>CM061472.1:10989981-20989981 GCA_030770085.1 Oryza coarctata
AATCGTATGCCATGCACAACTAGAAAATGTTCGTGGAAACTTGAGAGGAAGCTCTGAACCTATCTTGGCTAAATATTACTAACCGCTGTTTAGCCCCTCCTTGTCGTCGGTGACAATGTAGCCATGCCCCTTGGACTCAAGCCATTCAGGAATGCCGAGAGCGCCCTCGACGCAGCCGACGAAGTTGTGGTTCTTGTCGGCGTACTCGCCGCCCTTGTAGAACACACCCACGATCTTCTTGCTGCCTGCTGATGTCTGCGATACAGAGAGGAAAACCAAAAGGTGCCATTCTTCAGAGTTGCAGCAAATGGATTTGTTTAGCTACCGAAATTCAAAGCATAGATCTTGAATAATCGATTATAATTGTTCATCACCATTCCCATATAAAAGGGGAAACATTTTTGGGGAGAAAAAATAAGGAATTCCAGGAGGGAACAAAGCATCCTGGTAATCACGAAATTAGGGAGAAATCCGTGCTTTTGCGCGCACAAAGCCCAATCTGCAATCTAATGCTCTTGCTCCCTCAAAAGTAAAAGTTAAAAAATCAAAATTCACCCCCGAGACTCCGAACGGGACCAAAAACTCAGCAGCAAACCAAAAAAAGAAACAAGAACAACTCCGAGAAAAGAGCGATCCAGTTGGAGAGCTACGTACGTGCGCGGCTCTAGTACAGAGCGCGCTGCCGAGCAGCTGCCCCGCCGCCGCCCTCCACATCGCCATGATCCCCAAGAGGAGGAGGAGAAATCGCGAGAGTAAGCTGAGCAACCGCGAGCAAGCGAGAGAGACGAGAGGGAGAGCGACGCGATGAATGGATGGACAGATGAAGGCCCGCGTGGGCGCGCGTAGGTGGGCTGCGTGGGCCACTTCTTTATCGTAAGCACATTTTAAATGGTTAA
This sequence comes from Oryza coarctata, assembly GCA_030770085.1. Lineage (NCBI taxonomy): Eukaryota > Viridiplantae > Streptophyta > Magnoliopsida > Poales > Poaceae > Oryza > Oryza coarctata. The sequence continues at coordinate 10,990,878 of CM061472.1, forward strand.
ATGGTGAATTTTTTTATTAAAAAAATTATATACAAGTTTTTTACAAAAAAATAAATAAATTATTCTTCAAGTTTATAACAATTAATACTATTTTTTTCTCCTTTAGTATCATGAAAAAGACCAATCGTTCCTCATCTTCAAACAAAGCAACCTAACCGCCTTTAATTATTGTTCCAATATGATTGCTTTTGTTTCCTAGATAAAACAGTTATCCTTAATTTTTTAAGTAGTATTATTTAAATTTTAAAAAAGAACAACACCTGGTGTTGATCATAAATCAGGGAATTTTGAGGTCTAGCTAAGTAGGTGGCATTTTTCGCTCTTGTTTCAAAATAAGACTCAAAACGCACATCATTAAATAGAGTTTCCAAGGAGATTTTTGATGCTCGCATCTTGACCCTTTAGTGCAAAAGGTATTTTAAGACATGAGTTTGCACTTCACAGATACAAATCCAATAGTAGATGTACATTAAAATTCAACACATACATGTACACTGAATAGGATCAACCATTAGGTACATTATTATCAGAAAATGGCATAGTAATTGTTAAGGCAAAAGTTTGAGTCACCACATGGCACACACTAAAATTACTTAAAATATAATAAATTATTTTGTAATACATTTTATAGAAACTGATAAAAGCTGACAGCATCCAAAAATTAAAAGCCTTGAAGATTAACTCAAATTAGGCTGGGCGTATTTTTTAATAAATTTCCTATGTATCCAAATATTTTAAAAATTTTATGTCAAATTTTAAAGCACAAGAAATTTTATTGCTTTTAATTAAAACCCTGCATTTCAATTTTATTAATTGGAACCTTTCTTTTAGTTCAAAAATTAAAAGCCTTGAAGATAAATGATTAAAACATTTTCTTTAAAACATTTATCAAAATTTCTTACAAAAGAAAAACTAAAAGAAACTCACTTATCTCAAGCGGGCTGAATACGATCCACTCTCCTCTCTCCCTCTCTGCCGTGCCCACGGTCTATCTGCTTCCTGATCCACCTCCTGACTTTCTCTTTCTCAGTATGCAAACTTACGTGCCTTTTGTTTTATAGCCTATCAAAATTTTGGCATGGTCAAAAGCTAACAAGTTTTGATGCTACCAACAAATTTGATAGTGGTCACTACTGGGTATAACTCAAATATCGATAGCGTGAGCAACAATTGATATCAAATCACTATTGAAGTTACCAAAAGTTTGATAGAGCAAAATAAGTGGCATACGTTGGAATTTCTCCGGCTCCGGGCTTTCATTTCATTGCAACTTGCAAACAAAAATAATTGCCTCCTCAGCCCATTGAATTGGTGAGAAGCCTAGCAGGCCTGATAGAGGCTAGCTCATCTGTCCATCATGAAAGTGTTGTATACTCGGTAATTCCTTAATTATATGCCACTTGTTATCTCACTTCACTTATACATACGGATCTGTGAGATGGATACAGCTCTTTTTTTTTACATTTTAGTGGGGTGTAGAAATTTATCCGAATGTAAAACTTCAATGACTAGTAAAGATCAGCATATGTCTCTATTTTGTCCTCTCTTAAAGATCATAGCTTTGTGTTGAAGCCGTGAAGATAGAATTGTGATATATTATACTAGAACACAAAAGTTGGACATCCAAAAAAAACATAAGTACAGTAATTTTAGACCTATTTATATTAGAAAATATTTTCTCTATCATTGGGGAAATACTAAAAACATTATATCGATTCCATTCATCCCTGGAACAGGGCAGATAATATCTCATTATTTTTTGGAATTCTTTTGAATATTTCTACAATTAATATTAACCGGAACTTTACTTGAAATAGGAAATCTAAATTGAATTACAAACCAAACTTTCCAGATATCTATTAATGGTTGGGCACCTCGACTTTGTTTCTACTGTTTCTTTGACAGATTTGGTTCGCTATCAATCGTGTCATAGTTACTATGGTTAGCCACACTTTTTTACTCATACGTCAAAGGCTCGTAGTATTGGCTGAGTTGTGTCCAGCAAAATGCTTTTTCGAACTGACAGGCTAGAAAAGTACTAGTTAGTAGCCACACTTGCTGCGGCAAAGCGACACCTTGCCCAAGGTGTGGTTTGACAGAGCAAGGAACCGAACAATATATGCCACTGTTTGTCATGGGTCCATGTTGTAAGATTTTGCTCGTTTAACCCTTTGTTCCTCCCATGAACCTCTATTAATAAAGAATCCATATGTTGTCATATGTATATATGATTGCTTCTTCTTGGTCGCTAGTTTGGTTTTACCTCAAGTTTTGTTTCCTCAAAAAGAGCAAACTAATGTATCGTGCACATTGTATTTATTAGAGTTTTGAATTAGCCATATAAAAATTTGGAAGGGTTAAACCAATAGTCGTCGTTATCATTATCAAGATCCAATTAAATTAATATATTAGAAATAAAACCTAACATAAACATTCTTACCAATAATCGTTTTCTATACACAAAACTTAGAAATATGTTAATATTTTAAGTCTCTTTTATTGCTTCATCTCATATTAATTTTGGTATTCTCTCATTATTTCTTATATTATTATCGTGACTTACGATTCCAATATACACAGGTGTCTTTAAAGGTCTTTATTGGATATGTCTAAAACATCTCAAAATATTGAACAAGATTTTCTTCAATTGATGCTGCCCTTAGCCTATCACGTATATTGTCATTCTGGATCCAATCAATTCTTATATGCTGATAAATCCAACACAATGTATGCATCTATATACATTTAATTGTTGAATATGTCGTCTTGTTTACGCTAACATTCAGCCTCATACATCATCACAGGATTAAATCAAGGGTAATATAACTATATGTATTTGTATAAAACTCTCTTGTATCTAAATATCTAGTGTGGCTCATGTAGGAGTAGGCGTAGTCTATGGTAACATAAAATAAAATTTCTCTACTGCACACATCAGAATGTCATATGAAGGAGGAATCATTAGCCGTTACTACGAGAGGCATAATGCAGTGTAATTAGGGTTGGAGAAGCTGATACAACCACGCGTGCGTCGAGCAATCTTGATGTCGATCAACACGACGAAATAGTCGATCGCCGCGATCTTGATGTCGATCAACGTGACGAAATAGCCGATCGTCGCCATCCTAATGCCGATCAACGCTGCAACGAGTAACACCTCCACCGATATCAACAATCAAGGATTGGAATGTTGATTGCATGTGTACTAACACTTATAAGCAGTTAGAGTTTGTCTTGGGAGGTGGCGACTAGGGTTTTACTCAAGGTGATAGAGTTATATTGACTCGACCTACTTGCCTCTCTATATATAGGCTTTCTCACTTGAGGCTAGGGACCGTGGCTCAATAGAAGTCTACTCAGATGTTTATCCGAATCGACTTCTTATCCAAATCATATTCAAATAAACACAACCTTCGAGGTTCACGTATATTTTGTCGTGACACATAAATGTCTTTTCGGTTGCCTGTTAATAATGGTATCTAGCAAATCATATTAACTCCAAACTTTACGTAAAGATCATATTGGCTAAACTTGTAGTGTTATCATGTACGAATTATTTTGGCTTATGATATCGATTGAGCTCAAAATGAGACTTGTGTCATCCTCTTTCAATTTAATCACTTTCTCAATCCTGTGATGGATTATAAACTTGTGATTGACTTCTTAATCACCTTAGCATAGTCATGTACTTTTATAATTTATTATATTGAGAGGCCCATAGATATCTCTCCTATAGAAATAACAAATTCTATCTTAATCACTTATATCCCATTATATATTTTATAGTAAAACCGAAGACTACCTACCCTATTACGGAGTAGTGTTCAGTAGTCTCAAAGTAAGCTAATATGTATGCTAGAAACTATGATAATCACTTCATATAAATATTACTTGAAATTAAATGATATCATATAAAATCTGTATAGTATCTCATGGGTCTATTTAACATATGTTTACTAATATATTTTCATATTATTAATTTAATGTATTCATGATGCATAAAATGTTATCATCAATCAATATATATAATGCAATCATATGTATTTCTCATCAGTTATTATTTAGAAATAAATATTAATAGTCTCGTGAATAAGTTACTCTGATCAATAATGATAATATTTGAAATATATTATAAATATATACAATATCTTTATATTTTATATTGGCTAGTGTATATCACTAGAGAAACTGGAATAGAAAAATATTGTGGCAAGGACAAGATAATATTTGTTGATGGTAGCTTGTAGGTTGTGCTAACAAAATTGCAACCGCTGCTTGCTGCATTTATCTATAAGCTTGTAAGCAAAAAGATATACCTTCTTAAGAAGGAGATTGCCACAACCACTCCATTCAATAATAATTTGTTTAGATCCTCTAACCTTTAATCTCACGGTGAATAATGCTCTCTCTTCGTTTGATTTTATAAGTTAGTTAATTCTAAATTAAACTATTCAAGTTTGAGAACAATATACTAATATCTATAAAACTAAATTATTTTCATTATTTTACTAGTATTTTTTATTAAAAATATTACTAAATCTTTCTATAAATTTGGTTAGACTAAAGAAGTTTTATATTGATAAAGCTAAAGTAACTTATTATAATATAAAATGGAGGGAGTACGTAGTAATATATATGTAATCTTCTATGTACTCCAATAAAAGTGTCTTTGCATGAGATGGACCAGCAAATCATCATTCATGGTGCGATTACGTAGCGGTTGGATTGATTTCACATCACACCTAAGATAGTTGAAGGTTGTTTTAGATCCTCAAACCTTTAATCTCACAACACATAATATATGGTAAGATTGAAGGAACAATTAAATAACAGGACCCATACACACGATTTTTATCCCACCATTACAACAAATCATCACCCTCGATTCGGTTACATAGTAGTTGGTTCGATTTCACATCGCACCTAAGATACTCTAAGGTAATGTCTGAGATTGATTACTTACTAGATTATTATGAATTATCTACTTTAAATATAGAAATAAATTAAATATTTTGAAAAATAAAATTAACAAATAGGTTAGAATAATTGGTCCAAACAATATATTAGAATAATTTTTTGAGAAAAATAATTCAGTCAATAACTGAAAAGAACTTGCCGCTTTTACAAGAATGAGTCCTTTGGTTAGTTTGTATTTGAAAATGCTGAAAGATAAAAAATTATATAATTTTTATAATAGCTATGTAATGTATAAATGATAGTTAAAAATATATTTTAGTAAGGGAGGTGATGAACTTTTTATAGAAGTTTTTTGATAAAAAATACATAAAAAGTTGTGCAAGAAGAACAAGAGTTAAACACAACTTTAGGTTGTGTTAATGTAATTGAAGATTATCTGATTTTTTATAGAATGATACAAACGATGAAATTAACTTCTATAAAATCTATTTCAGAAATGTTAGATGAATGAACTTCTGTATGACAATTTTTTTAAAATACATAGTTTAACGGTTGGAAGCTAATGAAAGATGGTTGATTTTTTTCTTGCCTGTACACTTTGCGAACTTTTTTTTAAATTATATAAAAGATGCTTATTTTCACAGTATAATATCTTTTATAGTATTAAATATCTAAGAAAATCAGATACGATTGCTTTTAAAACACAACCTTAGTGCGAGTGTAGGCCGCCGGCGACCATGACGCGAGAATAAATCAAGATCCTGGTCGACACCCACATGCCACGTGCAGCCCAAACGAATCCACAGCAAGAAATATTCCCCAACAAAGGAGAGAGGAGAAACACCCCCCCCACCCCCTGAAATGTCCAGTCCAGATGCCACTCGGCCACAAGGGCAGCCACAGAAAATCTCGGGGGGAGACCACCGCTCCACCTTCCTTCCTTCCTCGATACCTCGCCCCGCTACGCTGCCTCCTGCTCCTCCTCCTCCCTCTCGCCGGCGTCGTCCACCTCCACCTCCGCCGCCGCCGCCGCAGAAGCCCCCTCCACCACCTCCCAGATCTGCTCGCCCCGATTCTGTAGCTTCTTCTCTGCGCAGATCCGCTCCTGCTCCTCCAGCTCGGCCCCGAGATCCGTCAGCGCCGTCTTCGCGGTCCCGTCCGCGGTGGGGAACCCCGCCGCACGAAGCGCGTTGCAGGTAAAGGGGCTGATGTGGCATCGGCTCGCTTGGTGCTCGCATCGACGGGCTATCGCGCGCTTTCGGGAGTGGCTCGATTTTACGGCCTGATGCCGGAAAGGGTGTGGCCCTTGTAGCTCGATCGGGATTTCAAGATTAGAGCTTAGTGGCTTGCTTGCTGCTATGGGACGAGTGTATAGCCCTGAGCGTTGTGCTAGCTCAGCTTAGAAGTATCGGCAGAGTGAACTAAGGCGTTAGCGATTCTGTCATGGAGGGGGGATGGGCTTGATCGGTTGAGCTTTTGCTTTGCTGAGTTTAGACGAGGAGTTTGGAGTATATCCGTCTAAGTGAATGTTTCATGCTTCCGAACTGAACATCGATTTAAGCTAGGACAGTGCGATCGTCCGTTGAGTTGATAACTTTTGTCTATGGCTAGGTGGCTTAGGCATACCTTCCTAGCAGTTTTCATTCTCATGATTTCCTTTTTACGTGTTCTTAACTATACAGCTGTTTGTTTCTCTTTCTTAGGTGTATGCATGATGCTGAATACGACTACCTTTTAATGTTGCAGCGTATAATATTCTGCTGGACTGCCAAAGTACGCTTGCTGCAAGCCATTTTGATAGCTTTTGTGGTATCTACTTCACTATCGTGTTTGGCAATACAACACCTTGGATCAAAGGATGCTTGAAATTTAGACTGGATAATTTAAAAACTATATTGGACTGCACATTCGCCTATAGACTTAGTCATGCTGCTGGTTATTCTCTGTTGCTGCTATAAGGTGTTTGTGCTATTGCCTTCTGCTTTTGTGTGCTATGGAAATTGTAACTCTGCGGTTATCACGAATGATGCCCTCTGAATTTGAACCATGGAGCATGCAAGGAGATTTCCAACAGATCCCAAAGAATATAAATTATGTGAAGAAGTTGGAGATGGTGTTAGTGCTATGGTGTACAAAGCTCTTTGTATCCCACTTAATACTGAAGTTGCTATTAAAGTTCTTAACCTTGAGAAGTGCAGTAATGACCTGGTGAGTGTTTTGTACTTTGTTCTTTTTTTGTGCCAAATTTCATTTTGTGTAGTAATGCCTTGTTGGACTATTTTCCCGACAAAATAATTTCTTTCTTACAAAAGCATTTTTTTACTTGTATCATATACCCACCCTCTAATTTTGAGCAATACGAATTTTGAATGTTTGTTTTGTCGATTCTCAGATGCTCTTTATCAACATAGGTTCACTTTTCTTACTAATTGCTTTCTACTGTACTGTCCTATTACTACTTTATATTCTTGACATGCATGACATTCTGTTATGTATGAAACAAGAAGAGAAACATTGATGCCAACAAAAATAAATAGATCTAGCTCATTTCCAAGGATGTCTATCTCAACAGAAGACTCAATTTGTTCTTGCAGAGTGTTTATGACATGATTTGATCATTTGAGCTGAACATACCTTGTGTGTGTTAGGGGCCATTGGAGTACTATTCAAATGGTCACTGTAGTACTTTACTGCTTGAGAGATAAACCTTTTTTAATGATAAATTAGTTAGATTAGTGTTTGTTTAGATTCTTTCTTATCTTAGGTTGTATTATTATGGACTCCCCTATTTATAAGAAGTTGTTATTTCATTTGGATTAAGTAATGAGAGTGAGTTAGTTTAGTCTTTTCAACCTGCACCCGACATTGCCTGGTTATCATCTGTGTGTTATTTACCCTGATGAACCAATATTCATCACATTTGTTTTAAATATCAACTTTTGGAGTGAGTTTCTACTGTCCCAAGTAGAATGGAAGCACACATATGTTACAAATTAGTCAAAATATTTGCATTTTAAGCACAACATAATATCCATGCTTTACTTTATTGGTGAGATGTGGTAGTGATTTTTATCGGAGCTTGCACATGCTTTCTCATTGTATGCACCTTATGCTGAAAGTAGATTAATAATACATCCTTGAAGACTATTTGTGAAGAGTCCTGCTGAAACCAGCAAGTGTTATAGAATGTGGAGTACAGTTATCAGACTGTCATGGTACTGCCAAATGAATAGAATACGAACGAATAATTGGAAATATACAGCTAATTTTGTGTTCATCCTAATATATGTATATATTCAATCGTTGATGCGGGTTAGAGATATCTGCACACATTGTATTGTCAATATTATGAGACATACTTGTAATACTCTCCCCGTTATGATGTAGAATCCAATGAATGGGATGGGATAGAAATTCTTATCTGTTCTAGAGATGCAAGGGAAACAAAGTAGCTGGTTTTGCCGTCTAATTGGGCTGCTAATTATTGGGCCGATTCAGGATCGACTCGGTAGGTTTCTGGGCTTACTTGGGGATTAACCAGTTTAATCAAGCAATTATACTGACTTGGCTAGTTAATCAGGTGACGCAGCTGTTTTGCCATTTGCACAAGCTAATTCCTTTCCAATTCATTGGTTTTTGATGTTCTCCTGTGTACTTATAAGCGTCTAAGTAGGCAGTCATTCTGACTGATTTTTACGACACTGGTTGAAACTAGGCTTCCTAAAATTTGGTCATTCTTTCCAGAACAGTTTTTTTCTACCTTCACTGATACGGTTTGAGTGCTGGATATCAGGATCCTGCAAATGGCATCTTTCAAATAACTTATCTTAAATAAGTTAACTTTCGATCTTTTATTGAACTAACTTTTGGTAAAATGTGTGTTTGAGAAAAACACTTTTGTAAAAATGTGAACTTCCTTACTTAGAACATGGCAGCTTTCTGTGTTAAGATAAAATATCGTCCTTTGAAATATAGTTGAAAATGTTATAAACTAGAGAGAAAGTAGCATTTCTATTTGTGTGGACAGATTCTTTTGGTGTTTGACAAGTGACATGTTATCATCTCCTTTAGTTCATTGCTCTTCCTGTCACTAAACATACTAACTTCAAATCATCTGCTTACTTTTTGGTGAGCTTGTGTTTCTCATCCTTATGGAATTGCCATTCTTTAGGATGGGATAAGACGAGAAGTTCAAACCATGAGCTTGATTGATCATTCAAATCTTCTTCGAGCATATTGCTCATTTACAAATGGTCATCAGCTTTGGGTTGTTATGCCTTACATGGCTGCTGGATCTGCTCTACACATTATGAAAACTTCTTTTCCAGATGGGTTTGAGGAGCCAGTCATTGCAACTCTTTTGCGGGAAGTTCTTAAAGCTCTTGTCTACCTACACTCCCAAGGGCATATTCACAGAGATGTAAAGGTAATATTGAATCTCTACCATTCTATTAGAGTGTCTGCATATTATCTAGCAGCACAGAATTTGCATTATGTGTTGCACTGGACTCAATATGAAATTCAATTACATTTCACCTGTACATGTTTTAGACTTCAGAGACACTGGGATGACACAAGATTAATGGGGAGACATGATGCATCACATTTTTGTTGCTCCTGTGTTGTTATATTGAGGGTACAACTAATTGATGGCTGGTGTCATTAAGACTAGGGAACAATCACTGATTGCATATGCCTGACGTTGTGATGGTTATGCACACAGAAGTTTAGTGCCACATATGAATCTTAGATGGCTTTATTCTCAACAAAGAATGAAAAAAAACCTATAATTGCCCAATATTATAGTAATTATTCTAAACAAAGGCCCCCATGTTAGAATACGCTAGAATACTGTTCATCTTAGTAGTGTGTCTTAACAATGTGTACTTAGTATGTATTAAGAATCTGTACTAGCGGAAGATTGGGCATGGATTCTATGTGAACTAAAATCCAGTAGTGGATATTTAGATGTCACTAGTTTATTACAATCTAGATGTTTAAGCTTGTTTATGTACTTTTATAATCTGTATACATACCTTCTGATTGATTCACTTGATTTCATTTCAGGCTGGAAATATCCTAATAGATACAAATGGAGCTGTTAAGCTAGGAGACTTTGGAGTATCAGCCTGCATGTTTGATACTGGCAATAGGCAAAGAGCACGAAACACTTTTGTAGGGACCCCTTGCTGGTGAATATTCTGCTGATACTCCCTCCATTCACTTTTACAAAGCATGTATTGACTTTGTGCGGCCCTTTTAATTGAACTTTGACCATGATTTCTGTTCCAGTATGTAGCTATTAATACAAAGTGATGACCATCTGAGAACACATTGAAATACAAATCTAGCAGAACAACATTTGTATCACTAAGCCTATATATAACATGTAACGTTTGAATCTTAAAATACATGTCTTATAATTTACGATTATTGTTCTTAGTTTGAATGTCAATTGTTCCATTATTATATCTTACGTAAACATATATATGTTAAGATTATGTAACCCCATGTGTGTTGCAGGATGGCTCCTGAAGTCATGCAACAACTGCATGGTTATGATTACAAGTAAGTTCATTTTTTTTACTGGCAATCTAAATCTGACCTGTTAAGCTACCACAACTGATTAAGTTCTCTTTTTGGCGTCATGTTCAAAAAATAGGGCTGACATTTGGTCCTTTGGTATAACGGCATTGGAACTAGCGCATGGTCATGCTCCATTCTCAAAGTACCCTCCAATGAAGGTTAGAACTGAAGTATATTTTGTTTTCTTAATAAATTTCCCTGAGGTTGGATAACGATAGCGGTACATTTATCACATTGTAGGTGTTGCTTATGACCTTGCAAAATGCACCACCAGGTCTAGACTATGAGAGGGACAAGCGATTTTCAAAGGTTTGTTGTATTCACCATCTTCCTTTTGTGGATGATTTAGATTGTATATTAATCACAACTGTTTTTTGTAGTCTTTCAAGGATTTGGTTGCAACATGCTTAGTCAAGGATCCACGCAAGCGTCCTTCTTCAGAAAAGCTCTTGAAGCATTCTTTTTTTAAGCATGCACGTACAGCTGAATTTCTTGCACGGAGTATTCTTGACGGCCTCCCCCCACTGGGTGAACGCTTTAGGACATTGAAGGTGTAAATCACTATTTATGAGGTGGCATTCAATTGATTTGACCTGCCTAACTTTTATTATTCCAATGCAGGGAAAAGAGGCTGACTTGCTTCTTAGTAATAAACTTGGTTCAGAGAGCAAGGAGCAGCTATCACAGGTTAGGTGTTGCTCTTTTGTTCTATGAAATAATATTGTCAGAATACTATTAGTAATCAGTGAAATTTTCTATAGAGATGTCATGTCATTGGAGTTAAATGTGGTGATGAGAGGTCTATGGTTTTGCCTCTGTTGAAGCAAAGACTAGAGAAATAATTACATATGTTAAAGTTGGTGACCAGATCACCGACATTTCTAGATTTAATGATATCATTAAACAAATAATTTTGCTAGCTTGTTTTTCATCATTTCCTTTCTACATGTGCAAGATTGAGTTAAGTTTTATTGGGTTTATTAACTAAATGATGACTACCTTTTTACAACTGTGTCAAATATTTATTTTTACTAAAATTTTACTAGTGTTGGCCAACAGCAAGCTCATATTTTGACCATCAGTAAAATCATATATCACATTTCTATATTTTACTATGTGGATAAAAAGTATTTGACTTCTTGTTACTTTTATATAATGGAAATGCTTTACATCTCCAGCCTCTGCCGACAGACACACATCCAATAAGTTTTAGTGTTGAAAAAGAAAAAAAAAATCGAGTGATGGGTCAAGTCCCCAACTCCTCTGAAAAGATGACTAGCTGAATTAAACTCTAAGACAAATTACATAGACTCTAGCAAGTAATTCGGTAGGTATTATGTCATCCAAAGTGTAAGAAAAGATGTTGCTACCAAATTCAAATATTTGACTTACTGTAGTCATGTATTGCACGGTGCATATGGATTCAAATATTATTGACCAATAGTCTATTACTGACTTTTGCTTTTCAGAAAGAGTACATACGGGGCATCAGTGGTTGGAACTTCAATCTGGAGGACTTGAAAAATGAAGCTGCCCTTGTAGGAATTCAATTTGTAGTGCTAAATCTTTACTATTTTTTAAATCATGGGCTATAATTAGGCAGTAAATTGTTTGCCCTGAACCTTTTCTAATCCTGAAATTTTGTTCTTCCGCAGATAAACAGTACAAATGGAACGTGCCATTTAGATGGTGTCAACAGCAAATTCAAGGATGGTTTACAAGAAGCTAACGAACCAGAAAGTATTTACCAGGGACGGGCTAACCATGTTGCTTCTGCAAGGCCGGAGGTATCGATGTCCCATCATCTTATTTATGCAATTAAGACCCCATGGGCTAGCTGGAAACACTGAATCTATTGCATTGTAACCTTACTTATCTAATTTTAACAGGATGAGATACAAGAGGTCGAAGATCTGGATGGTGCTCTTGCCTCTTCTTTCCCAAGCCGTCCCCTTGAGGCATTAAAGTTAGTAATAAATCCATGGCTTTCACAACATTTTCCCATCATGTTTGAAGAACCTTTGATATTGTGGAATGATGTGTGGCTATTCTTTTCCTCAGCAAAATATGGTTTATATCTTAAATAATCTACTTGTCATGTTTGAATTGCCAGAACCCAGAAAAATAATTTCCTTGCTTTTTGAACGCTCATTTACATTAGATTTGTCAATATTTTGCAGTCAATCAGAGAGTTTTGTAACTTACCCCATCAGGTGAAATTGGTAACGATGTGGCCATGTTTCGATAGGAAAAAAATTCTTAATTTCTAAATATACTGGGTGTGCAGTATCATAATTGCACCGCATTTGTAACAATGAATTTGTTGTGGTGAGGTAGGTTGCAAATAAATTAGTTCCTGTAGTGTGTGAATCCTACTGCTCCTTCAGAAGTAGTATAATTTGGAACTGGAGCAGTTGCCTTAGTTGTTTTGGTTCGCTATATTGTTGTGCTGTCAGTTTTGCATATTTTGTTCTCTTTGATATAAAAATATTTGTGAGCTGTGAAGAATCTTTACTGACTACAGTGACACAGATCTTGCTTTGATGTTTGTGGGGATGATGATCCCTGCTCAACTGCTACTGATTTGAGGGAGCAGCCAAATATGAAATCTACATCACCTATGCAGCAGTTCCCACAAATAGAGCATCATAAAAGTGCCAGCTGTAATGGTGAAAGTTTGGAAAGAAGTGCCTCTGTACCCTCAAATTTGTTCAATAGTGGGTCCCACAAGTTCTTAAGTGGTTCCCTGATACCTGAACATGTTCTTTCTCCTTACAGGAATGTTGGCAATGACCCAACAAGGTGAATTAATTTGCTTTGTTTTCTTTATTTATTGTTGAACTAAACTTTATCTTATGATTGCAATGTTTTCATCTCAAATACCAAAGTATGTGCTTAACTTTGAGTTTAAGTTCCATAATTTTGCCCCTACAAGAACACTCAAATCAATGCCATCACAAAAGGTGAAATAGCATGTATACTTTATTAATAACAAACATATAAACATACTTTAAAAGATAACATATTTTTTTGAATCAAGCCATTGCTAGCTGCCAACCAAGCACTTAGCTGAGCAAACATATAAATGACTGCTTTCTATTAGGCTGATACAAACTCTTGTGTGATGCAACCATTTGCAGTGCCATGCAGCAGGCTCTGCTACAGCACCTAGCTGAGCTCTGCCTAGCTCATGTCATTCGTCGGTCACGGTGCTCACTTGATCTGCTGCCACATGGGAACAAGTTCCACTGCATCCCATGCATACTTTTTTCCAAATCATGCCATTGAGCGAACTGGTCAGGTGACCAACTTACTGTTGTGTTGGTCGAATCTGTGGTTATCCAAGTGGTTATTTGCATTAAGCTTTGCTCAGTTCAAAATTATATTAGAAAATGATTTGACAAATTATTTAGTGCCTAGAATTGCACCAATGTTCAACTAGCACAGTTTGTGTGGACCAGTTCTCTGTATCAAGTGTGTGGGTGGGTGCATGAGTTAAGGGTTAATTCTGTGTTCTGCAGCTGACAGTCTAGCGTTTTTTTCTTTGATTTCGTTATAAATCGATCTTTATAGAAAACAAGATGAACCAGGTTGTGATTCTTTTCTATTTAAGGTTAAACCAGTTGTCAGGCATGGTTTCAAAAGCTATGGTCCTGCATTGTGTCTATGCTACTGTGCTCACCTTGTGCCACAACCCTGTCCCTATCGTTCTGCCTGGTCTGCATACCATCCTGTCATCATGCTACACATGGTGAAGCTAGGTTTAGTTGAGATTGGGGGTGGTAATCTTGCTAGACAGAAACGAAAAAGATGTGTTTCTATACACATGGATTTTACTGAATCATGATTGGTCCATATGAGAATCAGTGTTCACTTCAAATTTTGAAATACCTGCATGTAAAACGTGGGATCTTAGCATGAGTTTTTTTATGTTAGCAAAGACATCTATTGAAATTGGTCATTATCGTGAGAAAATTTTCATACTGGAGTGTGCATTTTAGATAGCTATGTGACAGTTTCAATTTGATTTGTATAGGCAAAGTACTCCTTGCCTTGTAAAAAATATGTTTATGATATTAGGGTGCATACTAAATAGGCTGAACAAACTACTGAGAATTTATAGCAGACCTATAAAATATGATAGAACAAAAAAAAGAAGAATGAAGCATGGATTTACATGTACATATTTTGACAAAAGTAGCACTGGTATTAAAACCTTCGGTTCTTTTTTGTGGCCTCTTACTCTAGTCTTAATACTTTGCTCTCATTTTGCCGCTTATCATATCGTACTAACATCTCCCATAGTCTAATATTCTATTCTCTGTGACACTTGTTGTTTTTGCTTCTTTTCTGATTTAGGAATGAGTGTCATCAGAAAAATACATGCAACAGGAACCGCAGTGGGCCTTTGTTCCGCCAAATGAAAGATATACGTGCACATCTGCCTGGTAAGCTAGTCATGAACTCTGTCAACTAACATGTTTCTTTTTTGATTTCTAAAATGGCAAGAAAAAACTTACAACCTCTCTTTTATTTGTCACTGCCGTAATTTGGCTTGTCATAACTGTCTCTGAGAGCAGCTGAACCTGAGGATCAATCTGAAGGAAAAGTTATCCAGCGAAGGGGGCGTTTTCAGGTTACATCAGATAACATTGCTCAAAAGGTACTGGTTTATTAATTGAGCAGTCGCATGAAACTAACATAGGGAATCATCATATGTATTGACTATTTTGATCAATATTAATTAAGCACAGTGTTGCAGTTCAGGCCTTGGATTTCTAATTATTTATATTTATGCTAAGCATGCCTTGATTTAAACTGCTACAATTTATATTATGTCAAAACATATTCGAGTATTATTTAGTTGATACCTGTAGTGATTTGCAATGTTCAAGACTTTTTTGAAGTGAGGAAAAAAATATTTTTCTTGAAACTTGTTTGTCTCATGATTTGCTGCTGCTAGATAGCAGTGGCAGCTGAAAGATTATTTGATCAGTTTGCTAGATGACTTGCAAAGAGAAACATGTTTTGCCTGTTCTCTAACTGTAAAAGAAAAGATGCAGCAATTATATTTTCTGTTTTCTGATTCATGCTATTACTGTCAGAAATAAGGAACCAATAATATTTAATGTAATTTTCACATCCATGTTACTTATTGCTGTTCCTTAAAATTTCTCTCTCATTGTCCTTGCATGGTAATCCTCAAAAGGATTTATCACCAGGGCCTTTTTTGCGATTCTGATATTAATACTTTTGTCAGGCTTAATTAGTAAAATGCAAATATTTTTATTCACATTAGTTTGACAATTACTGTCTTAGGTAGCTTCATCCACAAGCAGTAGTAGGTGCTCAAATTTAGCAATCGGAGTAACACGGCCAACTTTCTATCCATCTACACTTCTTCCAACATTACAATTCTTGATACAGCAAAATACTATGCAAAAGGTATTCCCGCACTTGTTATTTCACTTGGCAAGAATTGTTCAGAATTTTCACAATTCTTTGTTTTGACAGGAAGTCCTAAGTAGACTGATTTCTTCAATTGAGGAAATATCTGGTATGTATGATGCGATTGCTTTTGTTACTTTAAAGAGATAATTTGACTAGTATACTGATGTTATGGTTTTCATGGGACATGTTTTCTGACAGATTCTGCTAATGCAAGTGCAACTGGTTCATCTCAGGTGGGTATCACGGACTGGGTTATACCGTCATTTTGTGTTCAGGTGTAAACTTAAGATACTTAAACAGCTCAGAGATAACCATGCCATGTGGTAGTAATTTCAATTTTTATGTTCATTTTAATATTGCACAAGCATCAGTTTTCTTCCTATGCGTTTATTCAGAGTATATAAGAAGTGCTGATATATGTGCAGCCATCTGGAGCGCATTTAAGAGAGAAGGAATTGCAGTCGTACATTGCCAACTTGCAGCAAAGGTATAAACTATTTCTTGTAGAAGCAACTTTTTGCATATTTATGAACACTTCACTGAAGTTTATGAAATATTTCCAGTGTCACAGAACTTGCTGAGGAACTGCAGATATTTAAGCTCAAAAACACCCAGGTAAATCTATTTTTAAGTTTCAATGTTAATTTTGGAATCACGGACACCATGTTACATTGTCTAAATATTGCATTTATTCTCTACATTACAGCTCGAGGAGCAGATCAATCCATTGCCTAGAAAAGATGAAAGGTTGCGAAGAGAGGATACCCGGCCACAATGATATGCACAATGCACTTGTAACCCCAACTGTAAAATCAGTTCCCCAATTTTGAATTTGGTTAGCAAAATTATTTGTATTTTGTTCCAAGCCAGGCCCGGTGTATCTTTGTAATATGTAAATTTTAGTAAGGTGAAATTATAGTAATATCGATTTGTACAGGAGATTTCAATCTATACCACAGTTGGAAGCTTGGTACTAGAAAATACCAAATCATCTCTCCTAAACCAGTAGCACACATAATGCATATAATGGTTAAAAAACACTACAACTGTCAATCTAGCCGCGTTATTGAGTGAGCCAGGATGAAATGGCTCTTGTACGCTTTTACGGAGGACTATACTTACTACTAGAATGGTTTTTGTTCTAATAGAGAAAAAAACAATCATGTAGGCCGCAAGAAAATTCAGTAGTAGGATTATTATTTTCGGTTGTTAACACTAATTGATAAAATATTAAGTATCATTGTATCGGTTGTAATGTTGTAATGGTTATATATTCTCCATATTTAGTATGGTGGTGACATTAATCGATATTAGGTTGATAATGTTGTTGAATATATTATCACTGGTGGAAGATGTTAATCGATACATATTATTAAAATTAAATTTCTATATGTATATATATATATATATCTTATCTTTATAGATAATAAAGAATAATTTTTTTAAGAAAATTAGAATTTGTCTTATAGAGGTAATCTAACGTAGCCTGTCCAAATATTTTTTTTAATTCTATCAAGGTAAGCAATACTCTTTATCCTATTCAACTTTTAATCACATTTAAAATTATTAAATTTACTAATTAATTCTTTTCTTGTAGATAAACCATAAACCATCAATAGATATACAAAGCTGCTGACCGAGGATCGAAGTAGTTATTATTGATGTGCATTATTTTTTGATATCTTTTTTTATAAACCTAAGTATTTCATATGTTTATGCAAAAACTGTAAAAAAAAAAAACTGAAGGTATACACTTTCTCAAAGATTCTTCATAGTCACTTTTACTTTTACAAGCTAACTATTTAGATCAAGCACGGAGAGAGAGGTTAGAATGAAAGACGATGGAGAAGAAAGCAACAATATTTCTTTCTAGGCTCAATATGGTGTCTTTATAAATACTATAATAGAAGAGACAGAAGGAGTTATAGAAGATGACATTGTAGATGATATTGATCAGATGTTGTGTGATGCAAAGAAATAATATGAAAGTAAAAAGGAGATAAAAGAAATTAACAAAAGAGAAAATATAAAAGGAATAATAAACATGAAACATAATAAATTTGTAAATATAAAGTCTCATGACTATCACATGTTAATTATTTCAGTGCCATAGGTAGGTGAGGATGACTGATGCAGTGCATGGACCATAAATGTGGTATGACAACAGTTCATCTTAATAAGATTGAATATTCAGACAAACCATTCATCTTAGCAAATAACATGACTAAGTTTTTCTTATTTCTTAAATTACTTATCCTATTTTTAATGTTTTCAATATTATTTCTCCTTTTTTTTAGTTTTTTTAAATATTTTTCATAATTATACTATTTTAAAGTTAATTATCCTAATTTTTCTATTTGCAATATTATTTCTACAATTTTTTTGTTTTTTAAATTATTTTTCACCCTTTTTCTATTTTCTAAATTTTGTACCATATTTTAATTACTTAAAATTTTTTTAGTACTATTATAGAATACATCTTTAGTTTCTATTGTTAATAACAAGCCGGACTAAAAATACTTTGGCAAAGCGAGCGAGAAAAATTTTTAGTACCGGTTGTCAACAAGAACTCATACTAAAGATTGCGTCTTTAGTTGTGGTTGTTAACACTAACTGGGATTAAAAATATTTTGGTCAAGCGAAAAAACTCTTTAGATAAACCGGTAGATAATATATATATATATACCATTTCCTCTTCTTCTTCGATATATAAGTTATCAGATTACATTCTTGTATTTTCACACCGCCATCCTCCATGCTAATGCTATGTGCAATGACGTCACTGTGTGCCTATCTTACTCGAGAGCATTGGCAGTGGTGGAAGTGGTGCCCTGGTGTTAACGCCAAAATTTAGAAAGCCTAGCGATAGATTGGAAAGACGATCGGCTTAAGCGAGAAGTGTCCAATTACTATAGGGAAGAAGCTGATCGGATTGAAGTGAGGAAAGATTTGGTCTCAGAATAGAAGACTATCCAGATAAAACCGAGTTTGAGAAGTAGCCGTAGAACTCACGGCAGAGTATTATATCTCTTTAAATCGTATCTTATAATTAGAAAGGTTTAGTTAGTTTAGTTAACTACCTTAGACATATTTTCTTTTATTTTTGTTAAGAGATAACGTCCGATGGTTGTTGTAAACGCGTCGGACTCTGTAAACCCAGGGTATAAATATAGACCCCCTGGAGACATGTAATGATCATCCTTCGATCAATACAACTTTGACGTATCGCCACCCTAGTCTATCTAGGTTTTTACCGGTGGGGTCTGGCTCTCAACGTGGGGCTGTATTGGTTAAGTTCGATCTCCGACGAAGGGGTAAGTCCCGTCACTATCTCGATATGTCTTGCTCTGTCTAAGTCTGCATTGGTTAGGTTCAATCTCTTAGACCGATCGGATATATCGCATCATGTCTATGTGGGATCTATCAGGCTATCAAGCTCTATCCGCTGTCATCGGTCTCATGCTGCATCGGTTAGGTTCGACCTACGAGGCTGCCGACGGTAGAATGAGTTTTAGGCTTATAGGTCTCTATATGGCGTTTCATCGGAGTGTTAGCCGATGAGTTATCTATACGTTGAGTATCACGCCTAGCGTATCGGCTCTTCGGCCGATACGCACCAGTCTTCAGAGACTTCCCTTGAGCTCCACACCAAGCGTATTGGCCTTCCAGCCGATGCGCGCCTGTGTTCAGAGAGACGTTCACTCATTAGCTCAGCTAGCTGATGGGTTCGCTTCGACCTTACTTCAACACATCATATCTAGCGTCCACCATCCCGTTATCGTTGGCCTCGGTCTCATACTGTCTCGGTTAGGTCCAATTTTCGAGATTCGACGCTAGCGGCGTCGTCACGGCGGGCGATGGGTCTCGTGCTGCCATATCCGGAGCGGCATCGGCTTTGCAGCTCGTGCCTTTTATACGATTCCTTGCCAGTTCGTATATACCTTCATCGGATTTTCAGCCGATGAATGACTGCTGCTTCTGTCGACTTTCAGGAGGGATCCCACGTGCCTTGCTATTCTTTGAATACATTCCTGTACCTCC
Organism: Oryza coarctata; assembly: GCA_030770085.1. NCBI lineage: Eukaryota > Viridiplantae > Streptophyta > Magnoliopsida > Poales > Poaceae > Oryza > Oryza coarctata. The sequence goes on from CM061472.1 coordinate 11,010,873, forward strand.
ATCGGCTCTGCGGTCGATGAATTAGGATCTCTCTTTCACTACACCCTAAGCCATCATATCCTTCGTCGACATCCACCTACACCCTCATCGGCTCCCCAGCTGATAGAGGAGTGTCCTGATTCCTATCGGCGATCAGTCGATAGCAGGAGCCATCCGGACGCGGCCAATGACCAACCTGATCCTATCGGCAGCCAGCCGATAGCGAGGGCTCATATCGGCCTATCATCCGATTGACCTGTTTGCCTCGCCTCCTTGTCAATTGCAGGGTCAAATTGACTGGCACGCCCGCATCCGCACCGTCACGTCGGAGCCAAGTGAAACCCACGGCCCCCGGCACGCGCACCTCGAGCCACGGAGAGAAGTCGACCGACTTGCACTGGAGCTAAGCAGACCTCCTAGATGTCGGCGTGTTCACGCCGGGCGCGTGGGAATCCGGCGTGAACACCTGAACTGTGGTAGTGTTGCATAGGATACGAGTGTTGGTAAAGGGGCCTAAGGCATGGGCCCAAATGACAGGTGAGATACGGGGGACCTAAAAAGGAAATGTCCTACCTAAGACTTTGTATGCTGAACTCCTCACTATCACCACCATGGTGGCGGCCGTTGCATAAATACATTGCAACCTAGGGCTTGGCATAGATTGAAGAGGCATGGAGCTCAACCCAACCAAGTGGCCCTGAGGTATAGCCCAGTTAGGGACTTTTGGGTGAGACGGCTGGCCCTGAGGCTAGGTGTGGTCTCGAGCCAGATGAAGGAAGCAACCCATCTCAACAGCAAGGCCAAGGTCTAGACTCGAGGCGTCTAAGGCCCCTGTACCCGCATGACATTGAGATTGGGCATAGCTCAGGATCGGACTGTGAGCATGGCCCACTCTAGAAGCAGTGAATGACATCACACTCAAGGGGGCATGACCCAAGCACGCCTGATGGGACTTATAGGGCCGTAACCTAAATACGTTTTCTCAACGGTCATTGTTCTCTTGCCTTTTCAAAAACTCCCTTATGCATCCTTTCTATAGAGTTAGGGGGTTATGGGCCCAAAGTTATGGATGTGACAATGAGGGCTACAGAGCCCTCGGAGGAGAGTGAGTGGCAAGGGCTACGGTGATGTTGATGGAGGCGCATGCCACGCTTTTAGGGGCACCGGAATAAACCACGAACCGGTCGCATATACGAATGCCGTGGCAGCAACGGTGGATGTGAGCGCTATGATGATAAGGGCCATGGTAGTGTTGATGGAGTATGCCATGACTACAGGGGTACCGGTGGATGCCACGGTGCCAACCGCAAATACGAGCGCCACGTCGACAACGATAGAGCTAAGTACTGTGACGGCAAGGGTGTCGGTGAAAGCCACAATGACGATGGCAGATGCAAACGCTATGGCGATTTGTGCATTGGTGGAAGCCGATGCAGCAATTACCACTACTACAACAGCGATGACCCATACTTTGTCCATAGAGTCCAAAGTCTCCCTACTTTGGGTGGAGGAAACAACCTTGGGAGCAGAGTCTGAGGTCTCTCTGCCTTAGGATGAGGAGACAGTGCCATAGGCGAAGTTTTATGACTTGGTCCTTATCAAGCTACGCCTTGGTGATGTGTCATGACCCAAGAGGGGGAAAGGGGGACGATCTGTAGCTCTAGGGCTCATAGGAAGTAGCCTCGGGTAGCTTTTTCGAACATGCAGGAGAGTGCATGGAAAATGCTCAAGAGGTTCCAAGCGGTGGCCATGACAGAGGATGGAGCTTGACTAGGAGTGTTCTGCCTTAGTGGCTAGGAGGGAAGGCTTGAGAAGGCCCACGTCAAGGCAGCGCAGGCCGCCAACAACCTCATCCTCAAGCGGATTAAGAAGGAATATGAGGTGTTGGAACTGGTGCGTGATGATGTTGTCGCTATGGATTAGGTGTTGAAGGATTGGATGGAGACCGATGTGGAGGAGGAGATCAACTCCCGCCTTCAACAAGCAAGGCCCATGAGGATGAGTTGTTGTGATGTGAGCACACGTTAGTGCTACTTGAGGCCTTCCTTGATGGACATGAGGAGGGTGCCGTTGAATGGGAGGCCAGGTTGCGCCGAGTTGCCGAGGAGCAAGTGACATGCAAGGAGTAGCTTACCCTCTAGGATATGGAGCTATAGTCGACCTTAGCAAAGATTGACACCTAGGAGTCTGAGACTAAGGAGTGGGAGGAAGCTCTGGCCCTATGTAATCGTGTCAATGCTCAAGCTGAGATGCGAATACATGCTCAAGTGGCTAGCCTTACCACAAAGGAGTGGGCCATCGCTAAGGCCAAGGTGCAGATGGCTGTCCGAGAGGCAGAGCTCATTTCACTAGAGTGAGCCATTACCCATACGAAGGAGCAAGTGTCCAGCAAGGAGGATGGCCTCATCACACTAGATCAAGCCATCGGGTTGGCCTCTGTGATGGAGTTGAAGATGGCCACTTCCAAGTTGAGGCTGATGCTACAGAGAATAGGCAGCTGAAGGACAAGCTATAGGCATCCGAGCAGGAGGTTACCTTACTATAGTAGAAGGTGAACACTGCTCACATGATGCACGACGTCTTTGAGGGTGCAAGGGACTTGCTACAGATGGCCGGGCTCAATTGGGTAAGCAAAAGCATTAAATATTTTAACTCCCGAGAACTTACACCATTGGGTTCTCAAGGATCACAGAGTGCCTTGCAACACTGCTTGACGTCATTCATAACATGGCTGCCCAAGAGGGGTGTGATCTAGCCCTGGTCGTGGCAGAGTACATCTTGGTTTCCTATCATGTCCAGGACCCGATCTTCCCATGGATGCACTGTGGCAAGGTGTGCCAAAGAACGGAGGGGAGGTAGCTCATGCAACCGTGCGTGAGGTCACGATTGAGGTGGCATCATTCTTATGTCCTTCTTGAAGGTGCTTGAGGATGAGGAGCACCCTAGGAATAATTGAAGGATGACGACAATGAGGCAGAGTCCGAGGAGCACCTCGTCGGCAAGGACTAAAGCCACGCCAATCTCCCCTCACAATTGTATAGATGTCACCTTTTTCTCTTTTTTGCTCCTCTCATGTGTGCACAAGACTTGGCCATGCCTTGGCCTTATTTATTCATTTCTTATATTTTGCTTAAGTTTTTGCCTTCTTCATGTGAGTTGGTGTAGTCGTACAAACACCGAGCGTGCGGAGCTCACAGTCCCGCATCACATGCTACTTCCTTAGTAGCCGGGCTAGTTGTTTATATGCTTAGGGTCCTCGACATAGGCGTGGGCACCTACGGTCTTGTTGCCCTGCCTCCTTCATTTGGGTAGAACTAACTCCTTGGGTTTCAAAGAAGACATGAGCACTCAGGGGGCAGCAAACTCCTGAGCTCGTGCACCGGTACACAAGAGCCCCGAACTTGGTCCTAACTTGGCACCTCTACACACACTTGAAGACATAGCTATCTGCTTCACAAAACGTTGTTTGAACTCATGGTACTAGGGCCTCCCACCATCACTTTACTCGAGGCCTCTTAGATGATTAAAATGGTAGGGCATATGGTTGATTAGGTAGCACCGACTACTCATTTCCAAAGCCTAGGTTGCCCTGACCACCCGCTGTGGGGCTTAGAGGGCTACCTAGGGACTTTGGGACTTGTTGGTGCTTGGGGCATTGCTCGCTTGTCCAAACACACATGGTTAGCACACGAGAACCAAGCTATTGCGATCACCTAGACCATGTATGTTGGTTGTTGCCCATTTGTGTTTGTTAAATGGGGAGAATGTCATTTCACTTGGGAGGATGGTTTTGCAAGTAGGTGTGGGGGAAAGGACAAAAACCCACAAAATAGAACAAAGCAACAAAAATTTTCATAAATTTTCACGTATGGACATAATGTACAAGATTGGGAGCCCTCAACCAACCTACGGAGGGATAAGACCTGCCTAGGTTGGCCTAAGCATTGTCCTTATAAGTAATATTACTCATGGGTAGAATTTACGTAGATGTTTGATATTCCATGGATTTGGTCCCTTATAAGTAATATTACTCATGGGTAGAATTTACGTAGATGTTCGATATTCCATGGATTTAGGAGCGGAATCCCATCTTCCATGGCCAGCCACACTGAACTAGGTCAGGGTATCCCGGTCACATGGAAGGGGCCTTCCCTTAGGGGGACAGTTTGTTCATTCCTAAACATGTGAGGATGTACCAGAGTACTAGGTCCTCAACCTCAAGTGACCAGGCTCGAACGTGGCGCTAATGATAGCACCTCAGGTTCTGCAGGTATCGACGACTTGAAAAGCAGCTCAACATCAGTGTTCCTTGAGGTATTTGGCATCGTCTCGCCTCATTTGATCTTGGTTGTCCTTGTAGTACAAGTGCACTTGTGGCAAGTTGTTAATACCAAAATTTGGTAAGTCCACAAACATATTCGGTTAAGCCAATCAGTTTATGGAAAGAGCCCGATTGATATAAGGAAATAGCTGATCTGACATACGAAGATGGATTCATTTCAATCGACAAATGCAAGATCATCTAGATGATACCGAATCTAGGAAGGAATCATGGAAACCACAGCAGAGTGGTTTTGTATCTATAAGATATATCTTATATTTAGGTAGAAGTAGTTAATTTTGTTATTTTCTTAGAGATAGTTTTCTTTTCTATTTAAAAAATAATATCCAAAGGTTGTTTGTAACCATCTCGGATTCGTGTAATCCCGGGGTATAAAATATGAACTCGCAGGGATCTTGTAAATCATCTCCACATATTGATACAATTTCGACGCATCGCCAACCTAGTTATCTAGGTTTTTTCTGGTGGGTTCTAACTCTCGACATGGGACTACATCTGTTAAGTCCGATCTTTGACGAAGAGGTAAGCCCTACCATTATTCTGGTGTATCCTCTCCATCTAAGGCTACATCGGTTAGGTCCGATCGGATATATCACATCACATTCACGTGGGATCTATCAGCTTATTAAGCTCCTTTTATCATCATCAGTCTCATGCTGCATTGATTAGGTCTAACCTTCTAGACTGCTAATAGTAGATTGAGCTTTAAGTCGATGGGTCTTTACATGACGTTTTATCAAAGTAGCTAGCCGATGAGTTAACTTTACATTAAGTTTTAAGCTTAACATATTGGCTTTTCGGCCGATATATATAGATTGTCCATGATTACTCTACTTGGGATCAATCTAGTTTTATTAGATCTGGCCTTATACTATCTCGGTTAGGTCTAATTTAGCAAGGCTATGGTTAATAGGATTGCCATCATGATCTAGTGTGTTTCGTTCCTCTCATTGGCTTAGCTAGTCAATGAGTTTTCTTGTTTATATCGTAACTAGCTGATGGATTTACCTATTCCCTAAGTCTACATGACTAATCTAGCTTACACCATTTCAGTTGTGGATAATCTAGAATGAACGATCTAGCTAGATCTAACTATTCCTCGCTATTTGCCAGCCTATTGGCCGATTGGCTCATCGACCTAATTCTCTCTATCTCCTTGTCAATTGCATGGGTCAAATTGACTGACATGCTCACGAACTTTGAAGTTTAGGACCTACACTAGAGTTAAGCAGATCTCCTAGGCCTTCACGTGTACAGGCGCATCACATTGGACCTCCATCAGTGAACACGCTCTCTCTCGACGTTCCTTTCGCCTAGACCAATCTCCGCGTCAACACAAGCCTAATGAGAGGTTGGCGGGAAGGATCACCTCTACACCGTATACATGGAATAAAGATGTTTCCTTAGTTGCATGACTCAGCATGGTCCTATTTGCCCATGGCACGGTCGACAACTCATCAATCCACCCAGTCCCATGTTTTTTGTGCTTGTTGTAGGATCTTGTCTTGAGCCCTTTATGTATTTTGGTGTTAGCCTGTTCTACCTACCTATTGTTACTTAAGTTAGTAGGAGAGGTGAAGTAGAGCTTGATCCTGAAGTCATCGTAGTAATCGCCGAACAAGGAGCTCGTGAACTGCATTCTATTGTCGGTGATTGTTTGGTTCAAGATGCTAAAGTGGCTAGTGATGCAATGTATGAACTTGATCACTGTGTGCTGGTTGACCTTGACGACTAGAGCCATCTCAAGCCACTTGGTGAACTTGTCAATGCTGACATAGAGGTACTCATAGCCCCTAACTGGTGGACCGGACTGAGTCTAGCCTCCAGACCATTAACGGCCGTGAGAGGGGGATGGTTTGAAGGGCCTGAGTTTGTAGGTGAACATGCTTTGCGTGGAACTGTCATTGTTGACATCTATGAGCCACCTTGGATGCATCCTAGAGAGATATCGGCAGTAGAAGCCCTACCAAAAGGCTTTTTTGTCTAGCATGTGGAACAATGCATGGCTACCACACTCACCCTCATCGATGTCGGCAAGGAGTTCATTGCCATCTTCCTACATTATGCATTTCAAGAGGACAACATTTATGCCACACTAGTAGATATACCCATCTACCAAATCATAGCATTTTACCTAGTGTGCAACCCTCTCCGCAAAGGCATCATTATCAGGAAGGCCATTTTCTTTTAGGTACCTCCGGATCTTGTTGATTCACAAGGGCCTCGAGGATTTCTGATGAACGCAACATGCTTGTTGGCTAGCGACTTCTTGATGGGTTGCCCTACTAAAGTTGTCCCTTGCGCCCCTTTTATTGGGTGAGGCTTCCTCTTCGTCTTGGTAGGCAACCGAGATGGATGGTCATGTGAGCCTTTCTTCAAAGGTTCTGGCTAGGATCGGTGCATGGGCCAAGGCTAACTAGGACAACTAATCTACGAGCGTGTTGTCATAAGGCACATGTTGTAGCTCCAAACTGTCGAAGTGCCACTCCATTCTCTTGACCTCATCCACATATGCTGCCATTTGGGTGTCCATGCACTGATACCCCTTCACAGCTTGGTTGATGACAAGCTAGGAATTGTCTTTAACAGTGTTAGATCATATGGCCTGCCATGGCCTAGAGGCTAGCGAGCAAGTCTTCATATTCCACCATGTTGTTGGTTGCACGAAAATGTAGTTGTATGATGTATCGAAGCACCTCACTAGTTGGGGAGGTAGGCACCACCCCAACCCTAGTGCCATGGAGTATGAGTGAACTATCAAAGTGCATGACCTAGTGCATGGTCTACTTTCTAGGTTCCCCATGCTTAGAGTTAGCGAACAAGTGTTCCTCCTTGACCTTAGGACTTGAGTCCACTCCATAAGGAAATCTGCCAAAGCTTGGTTTTTGATGGCATGGCAGATTGCGATGTGTAGATCAAACTTCACAAGTTTGATCACCCATTTGACAACATGTCCAGTGCCCTCCCGGTTGTGTAGGATATGGCCCAATGGGTACGAGGTGACAACTAAGACCTTGTGATCCTAGAAGTAATGGCAAAACATTTTGGATGCGATGAACACTACATAGAGCATCTTCTAGGCCTATGGGTAATAGGTCTTTGCATCCTTTAGGACCTCCTTGATGAAGTACATAGGACGCTGCACCATGTGACCCTAGTGGGCCCTAACCTCACCTAGTCACCTAGGGCCTATCAGGAGCTCGAACATGGTCGCTTTCTTGGGCTTGCTAGGAGCATAGACCAAGCCAACTGCTCAAGGCCACATGCATTGCATTGTTCTTACACTCGAGACCTGTGCTCCTACCCAGGGTTGCTCCCTTGCTCAAGGGTCGCAGAGAGTTTTGACCTAGTGTTCTACATGATTTTAGCAAGTTCACGCTCCACCACTAATGCTGCTCTCACCACTTGTGGGGTGGCAAAGATGTATAACAACAATGACTTGCCTTGCCCCTATGCAACCATGATAGGGGTGGTGAGGTACTTCTTCAAGCTTTACAAAGCTTACTTGGCGTCAGAGATCTGGTCATAACAACCGGTCTTCTTTAGTAACTTGAAGAGCAGGAGACATCGCTCCCTGAGCTTTCAGATGAACTGCCCCAAAGTTGCCATGTAGCTCATGAGGCATCGCACATCTTGGAGATGCGCAGGGGCACATCCGCTTGATGGCTTGAATCTTCTCAGGATTAACGTCAATCCATCAGTTGGAGATGAGTAAGCCAAGGTGCTTGCCCGCGGTAACCCCAAACATGCACTTCTTTGGGTTGAGCTTCATGCGTGTAGTGCGGAGGCTATCGAACATCTCTGCCAAATCTTGAAGTAGAGTGATGCTCACTGCCAAAAATCCCACGATAGGGGAAAGATGATGGCTTGGTCACGCGAAGGCCTGGGAGGTCTGCTTAACTCTAGTGCAGGTCCTTAAGCCTCGAGGTTCACGAGTGTGCCAGTCAATTTGACCCTACAATTGACAAGGAGAGGGGATAAGACATGTACGTTGGTCGGCCAGAAGGCCTGCCCAACTCTCCCTATCGGCGGGATTCCGATAGAGGTGAGAATGCTAACGCATCGGCTGAAAAGCCGATGGAAGTGCGAGAGATAGACATGTGTAACGCACTAAAGGGCCTATCAACCAAAGAGCCAATGGCGCTACCCACATCCGATGCACGGAGCGGGAGCCGATCCCCCACGAGGCCACATGGGCGATCGACAGCAATAACGGCGCCGTTAGGGCCAGCTTCGATAGATCGGACCTAACTGAGATAGTATGAGACCGGAGGCTAATGACACCAAGACAGCGGGGGCTCAGACTGAACATGACAACGAGGTAGGAGAGATGCCATCGGCTACCTACAGGCCTAACGCCTGACACGGTCCTACACCTAAACCCATCGGCCACACGATGATGGGGACCTACATTTAGGATAACTCATTAGCTACTCACTCCGATGAAACACCGTAGAGAGATCTATAGACCTAAAACTCAATCCTCTGTCGGTAAACCCGTAGGTCGGACCTAATCGATGCAGCACGAGACTAACGACGGCGGAGGGAGTTTGATAGACCGATAGATCTTGCATGGACGGCGGAGGGAGTTCGAACTTAAATGATGCAGCTTTAGACAGAACAAAATATATCACGATAGTGGCGGGACTTACCTCTTCGCTGGAGATCAAACTTAATCGATGCAGCCCCGCGTCGAAAGCCAGAACCCACCGGTAAACACCTAGATGAACTAGGGTGGCGATACACCAAAGTTATATATTGATCAAGAGATCTGTTACATGTTTCCAGGGGGTCTATATTTATACCCTGGATTTATAGAGTCTGACGCATTTACAACCACCATCAGACGTTATCTCTTAACAAAAATAACAGAAAATATCTCTAAAGCAGTTAACTAAACTAACTAAGACTTCCTAACCATATAGGATACAACCTTAACTAAAAATAATACCCTGCCATGAACCCCACGGCTCCTCTACAAACTCGGTCTTATCTGAATAATCTTCTATTTTTAGACCGAACGTTTCTTTGCTCCACCTGATCGGCTTCCTTCCTGTAGCAATCGGACCTCCTTTCACTCAAGCCGATCCTTTTCCAACCTCTCCTTGGGCTTCTCGGACCTGACCCTATTGGATAATTCCTTGTCCTCAAACCAATTCAATCTTCTACTAATTTGATCGGCTTCTCTACAGTACCGATCGACTTTGTCCTACGAGCCGATCAGTATTTCCATTGGCCGATCCTATTTACAGGCTGAATCAAATTATGGCGTTAACAAGTGGCTTAGTGACGAGACCTCACAACCAGGTCATCAACATATGCTTCCATGTTGTGACCTACCTACAATTTAAGACTATTGTGCATTGCCTACGGGTATGATGGACTAGTGTTTTTCAACTCAAAAGGCATACACATATAGCAATAAGTCCCCACAAGGGTAATATGCGAATCTGATGATAGCCTGAATGTGCATCTAAGAAACACAAAAGGTCACACCAATAGCGGAGTTGACAATTTGAACTTTTTGTGGCAAAAGGAATGGATCCTTGAGCATGCCTTGTTGAGATCGGTGTAGTCCATACATATCCTTATCTTGCCATTTGAGTTGGGGATGACAACAGGGCTTGCCAGCCACTCAGGGTGGATGACCTCACAAATGAAGCTATCCATGAGCAGCTAGTCCACCTCCTTGGGGATGAAGGTTTGGCATTGTGGCACTAAGTGCACAGTGAAGTTGTACTTGATCATCGCCCTAGGGAACCCAAGCATATCTGACAGTTGTCAAGTTAAGACATCGGTGTTAGCCCGAAGGGAGGCAATGAGTGTGCTTTCCTATTTAGGGTCCACATCATCACTAATCTTGTTGGTCTTGGACCGGTTGTTGCTTAGTGTGACCTCTTTGATAGGGACAGAGTCATTGGTGGCAAGCTGCGGCTTAGAGGAGGAAGGGCCTGAGCTCTTTGCACACTGCCCCTCCTCGAGTACCATCATAGCCAAATTCAAGCAGTGCTACTTAGCATCGGTGAAGGCGTCCTAGATGTCACCATCCATCATGATCTTCATGGTAGGTACACGTAATGCATGACCGCCATGAACTAGAGAAGAGGGCGACACCAAGGAATGGCATTGTATGAAAGCTTGTGGCAGGCGATGTCGAAGATGACCCGCTCCATTCGGAAGTTGTCCTGGCTCCCAAAGGTGATAGGGATCCATGTGTCACTAAGGTGCATTATATTCCCCGGGGTGATGTCGTGGTACAGGAGTGAAACCTTAAGCTTCTTCACCCCATGCTTCAGCTTGTTGGAGACCTCAAGGGAAATGAGGTTCAAACCCGCTCTCGCATAGCTAAGGACATGGCCGACCTTCACGTTGCGGATGGGTGGGTTGATGACCAGAGCAAGTTGCCTAGTCTTTAAGACATTCTTTGGGTGGTCCACCTAGTTGAACATGACCAAGGCATCTGACCACAACCATTGTACCACCTCTGTCCTCAGAGCAGCTGCGAGTAATTCATGCCACATTGTCTTGAAGCTGCAATAAGAGGGGTGAGTCTAGGCACCACCATCAAGAGTGGTGACCATGAGCTTAGGCTCCTAGAACCCGAGGTCATGGTTCCTGTTGTCATCGCTGTCCTTGTGTTGGAGCTCCTTTTGGAGCTTCTTGCAGTTGTCGATGAGATTCTTCATTGCCCAACACTCGGTGATGTCATGCTAGTCAATTTCATGGACATCACATAGTAAGCTCAATTAGATGCTCTGATGCTAATTAAGAGATCAATTGAAAGCTTTGATTCCAACTGAATAGGCCTTGAGGATTGTTGACGTTGGCTAGAGTGGATGAATAGGTGTTTCCTGCAATTTCAAAAGTTACAGTGGAAATTAGAATTGACCAGACAATCTAGTGCAGTCGCAAATAGTTTGACAGCACGCAGTACCAAAAAATTTGATAGCAACTGGATAATCTGATCAAACACAGAGTAAACAGGAACTTGCCTACTAGCTATAAAGACCTGGATAGTCTGAGTGATAGTGGACAGTACAATAGAACTCAGGGTTGGACAATCCGACTCCACCTGGACAACTCGGCCCTATACAAAGAAATGAAAATATGTGAGATAGAGTACTTTGAACACTAATTTTAAACTAGAGCTAGAAGGTTATCAACAAGATATAAGAATACAACAATAGATCACCAAATAGCTCAACATGAAAGCGATAAGTGCAAAGTAAAGTGAGAGAGAGAAGAAACCAATTTGTTTACTGAAGTTTAGATCTAACTAATCCTAGATCTCTATTGAGGGACTCTAAAAAGTTAGTTTTCGATTAAACCTTTTAGTTTTCGATTAAACCTTTTTCTCTCCAAGCTACCACCTTCGATGGTTCCTTGGTTTCTTCAAGCAACCACATGACAAGCTCATGTTCCAAGCGACCCACTTGGTCCCAAGCTCAGACGCCATACAACTTCCCTCCGAGATGAAGCCTAGCTTCCACTTTTACATCTTTCCATCTGGAGGTGAGGTATCAACCTTTACAAGTTTCTCATGGGTACATCACACTCTTTGGTTGCTTGTGGGCTTCTCCTTCTCCTCTTACCTTCAACTTGTCCAACTTGGAGCACACCATCTCCACACCACTCTCAACTTTACTTCTTAGCAGTACACAAGCTGTAGAACACTCTTAAGATAGTTGAAGGCTAGCTAGGCTTCTTACAAATGTGCAAGAACACTTCTTAAGACTAAAATGTCCCTACAAGGATCTTCAATTAGCTCTTGTGTCTCTTGGATATACACTTGGCTTGCTCAGGTACAATAGGGTATAAAAGTCTAAAAACAACTCTATGGCACCGAGTATATATAGTCCCAACCCCTCCAACTAGCTGTTTCTAGCCATTGCTCAAGGCTTCTAAAACTTGTATGGAGTTAGATAGTCTGGTACCGCACTTGATAGTTCAGCTCTCCTTCACTTTTTCAATGGTCACTAAGACTAGCTATTAGGCTGTAAAGGGCTTGATAGTCTGGTACCAAGTTGAACTATCTAATAACCACTCCTAGACAATCCGGTACCACACCGGATTTTATGGCCCTACCGATCTCTATTGTCTGTCAGGCTTTGGGCAAAGCTTGGCCAGACAATCTAATCACTATTGGACTATTCGACCTTCTCTTCTTCAAGGTCTGGCTGCACCAGACATGGGCTAGCTTGGACAATTCGCTTGCTCCTGGATTGTTTGGCACTTGTAGTCTAAAAAATTTGACTGCTCTCGAATTGTGTGGCCTAGTGCTTCTCCATGCAATCTTGCTCTTCTTCCTTCCAAGCGTTGCCCCTTTCGCATTGCGAACACAAGGTTGATATGTGCCCTTGTGCTTCATTGTAGTGATGAGTGATTGTCAACATGCTAACACTCGGGTTGAGTGTGTTTCGGAAACATGTTTTGTGGCTTGTGATGTGTAGGTGTGGAGCTCGGAGGCAGTGGTTGATGTCAAGGTGAAGGTCAAGTAGAGATGGGCTGTGCCGATGGACCGGAAGCGGTGAAGGACGGACGTGAGGCTTGGACTGAGGAACTGGAGCGTCGGAGGATCAGTCGCGATGGCTGACACCTATGGACATTGACAAGCGCAAGCATACATGGGTGATGAGGACAACGTTGAGCTTGGCGGAGGTCGAACACACGTCAGCTTCGTGGATTTGACCTTGAAATCCAGGTTCCGAGGAGGAACAAGGCGACACATGGTGAAATCACAAAAGTTGCTCCAAGGTGAAGCAAATTTGTGCAAGAAGCGTGGCCGTCCGATCGCGTAAAAAAGAGTTGGACCATTATGCCCTCTAGATACTATTTTAGCCTGTTATACTAAAAGGGCATAATCAGAATTTTGCATGAAGTGCTGGTATATAAAGGAAGATAGTGCTGTGTCAGTAGGGGCTGAAGGGTCACGAATGCGTGTGAGGGTTTTCATTTTTTTCGCATTTTTCATTTCTCTTTCTCTCTCATTTTTCTTGAGACCGTCGAGTTCTTCAGTTAGGGTTTTCTCCATTTGATCTATTCGCTGCGCTATAATCAACCGCATTTGTGTACATGATCTAGAGATTGTATGCAGGAATGGAGGCCCTAACCTCCAGGTGTCCTCTAGGATTTGATCTGTGAGTTCTGTATTCAGATCCAGTCGGTGTTCTTTGGGTTTCTCATGTTCTTCTTCCGATGTTTTGATCTGGATCTTGAGCTTTTTGGGGGTTTTGGTTTAGATCGGTTTATTTGAGCCTTTTTCTCAAATCTTGACGATTCTCTTTGTGTTCTTGGTTGAACTCTTCTGATGTCTAGGGTTAAATTTTGAGCTTAGGGTTTTTTTTGGCTCAGATCTATTCTTTCAGATGAACTAGGACGTGAGTTGATTGAGGCTTTTCACTCAAGGAAATCATCTTACTCCTCACGAGTTCATAGATCGGTTTAGTTGAGGTGTTTACACATATCCCTTCTGTGTTCTTTGCATTCTTGGTTTAACTCTTCTGATGTCTAGGGTTGAACTTTGAGGTTAGGGTTTTTTGGCTTAGATCTGTTCTTTCAGATGAACTAGGACGTGAGTTGAGGCTTTTTAGTGAAGGAAATTGTCTTACTCCTCACGAGTTCATAGATCAATTTAGTTGAGGTGTTTACATAGATTCCTTCTGTGTTCTTCGCGTTCTTGGTTTAACCCCTCTAACTTAGATTGGTTTAGTTGAGATGTTTACACAGATCCGTTTTGTGTTCTTTGCGTTCTTGGTTTAACTCTTCTGATGTCTAGGGTTGAAGTTTGAGCTTAAGTTTTTTTGGCTTAGATCTATTCTTTCGGATGAACTAGGACGTGAGTTGAGGCTTTTTAGTGAAGGAAATCGTCTTAGTCCTCACGAGTTCATAGATCAATTTAGTTGAGGTGTTTACATAGATCCCTTCTGTGTTCTTCGCATTCTTGGTTTAACCCCTCTGACTTTTCAGGTTGAACCCTGAGCTTTTGTCTCTTTTGGCTCCAATCTGTTCATTCATGATGAACTAGGACGTGAGTTGAGGCTTGTCACTGAAGGATATCATCTTACTCATCACGAGTTCATAGATTGGTCTAGTTGAGGTGTCTACTCAGATCCCTTCAGTGTTCTTCGAGTTCTTCGCGTTGTTGGTTCTAAGTGTTAGGTTTTTTTACTCAGATATGATTACTTGAGATGAAATAGGGTGTGAGTTGAGCCCTTCAACCAAAGAAAATTATTTAGCTTCACACGAGTTCATAGATCTGGACAAATGAGACTGACAAGAAGAAGTTCTAGGGTGTTTCTCTCTTCTGTGTTTTTCCTTTTCATTGTTTCAAGTTTTGGGCGATGATCTCTCTGAGATAGCTCATCTATTAGTTAGAAAATCTATAGATCTAGTTGTGACTACTTTTTAGGATTGATTTTGGGACAACCTTCAAATAACTATACTGAAAGTTAAGGCTCCCATTCACCCCCCTGGTTGCCATTTTCGGTCCTTCACGCATTTTCTTCAACAAAGATTGATCATTAGCAACTTAATCTTTTGGCCTTGACTGGTCCGTCGGCATTGCACCAAGCATTTGCTCCTTTACCACTACATCGAGTCATTTAGCGCCAAGCCCTGCATGACCTTCTCCCATGCATGGTCCATCGTGTAGTGTAGCCAAGTCTTGCCAACCCTTCACCACACTTTGACATCTTTAGTCACTTGTAGCCTTCTATCACAATGAAACCTTGTTGTACTCCATCTTCTTCATCATCTCATCATCATCTTCTTCAATGGACTAATCCCTACTTATACACTTAATAAGTGCATTAGTCCCATAATCATTTGTCATCAATTAGCCAAAATGCACTAGGGGCCTAAATGCTCTTTCAATCACCCCTTTTTGATGATTGATGACAACACAATTAAAACTTACAAAAGATTGATAATAATTGATTTTGAATCCAAAGGGTTAGTTTGAGCTCTCCCATAAATGAGTGCATACAACTATGTGAAGTGAACTTATGTGCCATTTTTTAGAATGATAGCTCCTTAAGTCTTTGCATCCATGGGGTGCATTGTGTGTGACAAGATATACCAAATGGAAAATAACACACAAAACTCAAGTCTTGGTGCCAATTCAAAATTTATCAAATGAAATCCTTAATACTAATTGCAAAAAATTGATTCCAATAACAACTGATTCCGTTACCAATTGAGGAAGCATGAGAAATCAAATTTTGAAATCAATTTGAAATACCAATTGAAAATGTCAACAACATGTGGCATGGTGACCAAATAGTAAGCAGTGAAGCCATCATTCTATGCACATAGCTATTGACAAACATTTTTTAATCTTTCAAATATTCTCTCTGCCTTTCTCATTTACTCTAGACAAACATTTTCAAATCTTTGAAAAATTTTGTCCCCCTTTCTCATTTACTCTTGGCATCTTGAAAGCATGCCTTTCGATTATTTCTCACAATTATATCACCCTTTGATGAATCTTTTCTCCCCCTTGGCATTTAAACACCAAGAAGGGCATAACTAGGAAAAGAAAAACAAAGGGATCATCAATGAGGGGTCATCGAGAATTTTTCTCTCAATTTTATATTTCATCACTTGTGATTAGGAAATGAACACCAATTTGACACAAAGATCACAAGTTACTTAAAAAGCATTGAAATCCATATTTTTGTAATGAAATTACACACATCCAAAGGGTTTTAAGGCATAGAGAAATAAGTCTCAGCCTTGTGAGTGCCCAACTTCTCATGTGTGCACTCGTCGTGGACTCCATTCTTGCATAGATGACGGCTTGGGTAGTGATTCATGGGATAGTGTTGCAGACTTGGCTGAAGCACTATATGTATTACCTCAATGTCTTGCCCTCTCATTGCTGGATAGTGTGGAGGTCAGACTACTTGTGAGGTTGCACAAAGGTGCCTTGGAAGTTGGCCATGAATTGGTGGCACAACTTTTCCCATGAGCTGATAGAGCTTAAGGGGAGGTTCATCAACAAAGAGCAGGCTGAAGATTGTAAGGCTAGGTTTAAGTAGTTGGCCATTACCTCCTCAGACCCACCTGCCACCTGGTGGTGGTGTAGATCTAAAGGAACTTAGTAGGATTGATGGACCATGGTGTGCCACTACACCTAGTGGAGTTCACAAGAGAATGCATGGCGCTCAACATCATATGGTGTGGCATCGAAAGGTGGGTATAGGTATGGGTGCTCTTAGGCTAGGTACACGTGGCCTCCGGGGGTGAGCTAGAGGAAGACTGGTCCTCGGTGAGCTTTGCTTCTTCATGATAAACTTTCTCGGGTGCGTTCGAGTGTGGCCCATGCATCCTCAAGGCTCCTCTACTTGTAGAGTCGGGATTGTAGGCCTCGTTCCCCTGCTTGAGCTAGGCAAGTGGCGGGCTGCCTGGTGGCCCTGCCATTGGTTGGGCATTCACCCCTAGTGTGGAGTGTTTGGCACCGCGGTATCACAGCCAATGACAGGGTGGCCCTTGACGTGGACATAGACACGCCGCAAGAGTGGTTGGCCACCATATGGTGGTATGCAGAGCCCACTAGCTCAACTATCTTGTTTAGCCATTGGACCTAGGAGTTTTGTCGGTAGCTTGGTGAGGGAAGTGTTGAAGGAGTGCTTGCACCGCAAGCAACACACTTCTCAGACTAACGGTGCTAAAGTTGAGTCGAGTCAACTCCTGCCATATGTTTGTGGTGGCTTCAGCCCCACTGGGCCATATGCTACCTCTTTTGGCACGGGAGGGGACCGTGTGGACTAGCCCAGTATAGGGAACACGTGTGGTCCCAAACGATGATGGCAATGAGGTGAGGTCGGCTGATGGTCTTGCACCACTTGTTCCTCCTTCGCATTGTCAAAGTTGAAGTTCTTTTCCCTACCTAGCACACCATCACTAGCTTCCTAGGGTGGGAATCAGAGCAAACACAAACGTGAAGCACATTCCCTTACCTAGTGTGCTAGCTATCGGTGTAGAAATGACGATAGTAGGGATCTAATGGGACCCCCTTTTGTGAGTTTGCCTAGGAGGGATGTGCTCGGTTTATATAGGTTTGGGCCACCTCGGGATGTAATACTATACTCCTATTGTATTCTTCACTTCTCTCAGTAGAGAAAGACCTTATAAAGCTTCATAGGCTTAGAGTAGTTCCTCTTTCTCTCTTCTGGATTCTCTAAGAACATTGTAGTGGGTAATTATGGATGCTATCTCTATAGGTTACAACCTCTTATAGTTTTTAACACCCTGATCGGTGTAACCGTTTAAAACTATTCTAATAAAATCCTAGTTTTTTTTTTTCAAAATGATATTGTGTATTAAGGATCTAGTTCCAAGATTTCAATTAAATCAATCCTTGTGAACTTTAAATCTTGCCCTAGCTATTTCTTCCTAATTTGAATTCCTAAGATTTGAATTTTGAGGTTAGAATCCCTCCTAAACTGTTCAAAAAATTATTCAACACCCTCCTACATCAATAATTGCTTAGATCCACACATTTTGTTTGTATCCCTAACTATGCTAAGATTCAACTCTTATTTTAAACAAACCTCCTTGTTTCCACACATTTTGTTTGTATCCCTACAATTTTTAGCCCACTAAAAATCTAGTACCTATATCCAAATTAAATCATTCCTATCTTTTTAAAAACTTCTACTCAAAAATCATCTTCCAAATAAAAGTCCATGTATTTGAATTTTGGAATTAGAATCATGTCCTAAATCACTATCCAAAGATTTATCAAAAATCGCCTCTAAAATTCATATGCCTTAGATCCTCTTAATTCTCTATTCATTCCATTCTTTACAAGTTATTCTCAAAAGCCAAAATCCTTACAAATCTGTCCAAATACATCCAAGTTCTAAATCCTTATTAAATAGTTATTTGAGAACCATGATTATGAATTAATATACTTCAAAGAGGTATTTTATGAAATAAAAACATAACCTATTTCAAATTTAATTAAAGTACGTCCGCTCTTCAAATTTCATTCTAAAATTCTTCTCATTCCACCATCTCCGTAAACCTATTCAATTTCGATTCGAGATTCAAACCTCATCTTAAATATAAAAATCTCAAACAAATATCTTTTCTTTAATTTTAAATTCCTAATGTCTCTACAATTTTGAATATTGAATTCAAAGTCAAATACCAAGTCAATCAACCAATGCCCATTCATACAACAATATGGAAAATCATCAAAAGATAATATACAACCAGGCCACCCTATCATTTTTCCTCTCACTCAGCCCAACTCCCTTTTTCTTTTCTCTTCCTACTTGAGCCATGGCCAAACCGGTTGATCTCTCACTTTTCTTCAGCCGGCCCAACTATTTTCCCTCCTCTCCTCTCTCCCATCCATTGGCTAGAGCTATGTCAGCCCAACTCCTCCCCATCTACTATAGGGCGGACCATCATTCTATCCTCTAACCATGCCGCCCCATCCTGCCCCCTCGAAGCCAGCCCAATCGGCCAAGCGACCCAGCCGGCCTCAGCCTAGTGCCACAAGGTTGCCTCCTTCTTCCCCCACTGAGCCAGTCGCCAGTGCACTCCAACTACTTGATGAAATGTCAAGCTAGGGCCCAATCAGCAAATTGCTCTCATACCATGATAGCTCAACCACCTGTGTTGCGATGCACATCATCGCGAAATAGCACTCGTCATTAACCATGAATCTCACCATCCTTGTGGGCCCACACCGAAGACTTCTTGCTACCCTGTATGCCCACATAGCGATCACACCCTATTGCTGGCCTCAGCCACCCACGAATCTCATCGACTCGCTTTATCAGCGACGTTACCATCTTGCACCATCCCATCTTCCTCTACGCACCACCTTAATTGTCTGTCCCTTTTTCTTCCCCATCACCTTCGCCATGCCACCATTGTGACAACCATTCTAGTGTACCACCACTTGCTCGCTAGCTACATGGAGTCACACGTCCAAGCCAAAAGCATGTGTCGCTCCCATGTCCTCCACCTAGTCCTCCCTCCACTGTAGCCATTGTCACCACCACACCAATCCCTACCACCTCCTACTCCCTTGCATCATCCATAGCCATGGCCACTTGGCTAGGCCATGCTGCTCGCCCACATCACTATGTAGCCCATGGCTATAAGAATAACATCAAGCCCTTCTTCCTCCCTCTTTTTGGCACCCACGACCAACCACCTACTGCCCGAACCACTTCCACCTCCTAGCTTCTCGTTTTACCTCGCCACTGGTGCCAGCTTTGATTTCTCGCTACTAACCACCCTCCATCCAATCCCCTTTGTCTTCACACCATCTAGCCACATGTTAACTAGAGCTCGACCACCACCATCCAAGCTTCCACCACCATCACTTGCCTTGGGAACCCACTCACACATTGGTACCACCTTCTTGGGGCCTTACCGGCTCATTTCATCTTGTGGCCACGCCCAATTTTGCGTAGCACAAAAACGCCCATTTTAGGTTATTGCCACTACGAGGGTGACCTACCGTGGGTGAGGCTGACTTCCCATCGCCTATGCCTCCCTAGAGCTCCTATTGTCTTCACTACACCAAAGCCCTATTTCTCTTACCCACCTCCATCTTACCTTTCCTTGCCAGTCATTGGGAGTAGGCTTAGCCCGAGCCGCTTCGCCCACGATGAGCTCAAGTCCCAAGACACTATAGGAACAGGCAGGGCTACACTACCCTCGTCTGCTTCAATGGCTCATCGGAGCTCCAATCCGTCCATCTAATCTCCCCGAGCTCTAGTCAAAAGACCCCACACGTGTCTGCCTCCTCCCCACTGCTTCCTCTTATGGTCCTATTGGTGATCTCCTTCCTATGCTGCCTCCATCGTTGGACTCTACCATCGTTGCGCCTTTCGCATGGCTCCATGCTAAACTTGGCCTTTCTTGGTAGAGGGTGAGCGAGGAGACGCAAAGAGAAGAGGAGAGAACAAGGAGAAAGCAAGGAAGGAGAAAGAAGAAATAAGAAATAAAGAAGAAAAGAGAAAAGTAGAAGAGAATAAAAATAGGGATGGGACCCACACCGACCCCACCACCTTAATCCTCACATACGTGACTTGCAGGTGGGCCTACATCATCTAGGTGGTCTTGGACCCTATCCACAAGGTCCATGTCACTAACTAGTGGGCCCCATTGCTCAAACCACCACATAAGTCCATCTCCTTACAGTTGCACCCTCCACACATGCGTGCACTTGGTCTATATAGGCCATTTCACTGACCATGAGACATGAGCCCAGTTCACACCATCACTCCTTCACACTATCAATAGATCTAGTCTACCATGAGCAGTTGGCTTATCCTTGCATTCATGCCACTGACACGGATTGCTATAGGATATGGATGGCTTAGAGGAGCCAATGTATAAGATTGGATGGGAAGTCCTAATATGATGTGGAGATAATTGATAGAGATATTTAAGATAGTGAAATGAAATTAATAAAGAAAAATAGAAGAAATTAAATAAAACTAAAATTTAATTCTTTCGCTTGAGCTGTTGCAAAGCAACTCGTGGGCGGATTGAGATGTTAAGTCTTCTTTGAAACATTTTCTAAGAAAACCTACACTTAAGACTTTGAAAAGTGTTTTAAAATAAATGGTTTTCTAAATAAACCTAGCCTTCCTTTAAAACTTGCATTTTACACATTTTCTAGTGATTTGTTGAGTATGAAAGTCTAGGTTAAAGATGGTGAAGATTATGGTTTTGTCCCTAGACCCAATCTGCTGCCCGTGGGTTGGTGTTCTAGCTATGCTAAGTTCCACTACCACTACTTTTGATTTTAGGGATTACTCGAGGATGTAACACAAAGGTATAATTTATAATTAGTATTGCAATGATTCATTTTTGTTACTGTATGTATTATCATTGATATCTTAGGACTGATACTAGTATCATAGTTCCATAGAAGACGGTTCGCTGTTTCCCTGAGGTGCACCCTCCTTGGCTCTGTCTGTACAGAGGTGCTAGGGTAGGGTGTGATAATAGTTCACTGAGGGACACCACATAACCAAACTCCAAGAGAGAGGTGTCAAGTATATAGGGGTTAGGTATGGAAGGTCTTGTTAGCAATTGTACATCTTACTTGATCCGTCAAGCTCGGGTGGGCCATGCATGGGTCCTATCCATGCTTGAGGCGTGTTGAGCATTTGCCACGCATCTCAATCCATGTAGGCTCATTGGAATAGTTTTACCATGCCATGCTAGTTGTGAGGCCTGGTTATCGATGTCTGGTAAAAGCTGGTAAAAGATGTTTAGCCCGAGTAGATGGCATGGTAGTCAACCATGTTCCCTGCTTTCCTACACCAAACTCAGGGTGGACAGTTCCAAAATAACTGGTGGCAGGGGTGGCAGCTATTGTAGCCCATGCGATATGCCACTGGGTAGATAACCGTCTTGTCGCCTTTAACAAGAAAGGTGACCGAGCCTCAAGACGAGATGGTTTGCACCATCCAACCTCCATTCACGGGATGGTTTTGGCTCGATCGCACGAGCACTATCCCCATACTAGGCTGTTGACGCCAAGGGCTCGAGGCTCTGTATTTACTTGCAGTAGATCTCCCTCTCCGCTGTTGTCGAGGAGAGCCACGTGCCAACCTGTGTCCAGCCCACACCATCTTCAGCAACTCGTAGAATAGATGATGTGGTGCCAACCTGCCACAGGCTGTTGACCGTGGGGACCTTGGTTCTTAGGTCACCGACAACATTCTTTCAAGCTAAACTGCAAGAGGAGGAAAGAAAGAAAGAAAGGGGAAGAGAAAGTGGGGCCAGGTCAACCTCAGATGGATAGCTAAAATGATGAGGAATAGAATTCTGGGGTTGAGTTAACTAATAGCACTGAAAAGAAGGGCAGAGGAAAAAGCAAAAAGAAGAAGGGGGGAGAAATCAGAAATCTGGGTAGAAACACGAGAGAGAGAGAGGGGAGGCATAAAGAAAAGTAATCATCAATGAAAGTGATATTTTGGAATATTAGAGAGATTAAAGCAAGAGGAAGAGGGAAGGAACAAAAAGAAATGATGTTAGAGAGCCAGATTGACCTGGCTTGTCTGTAGGAAACAAAGATGTAGTTCACAGATAGAGAACTAAGGGGTATTTGTGGGAATCAATTTACTGGCCTTATGTTTCTTCCTATGGGAAATCTTGAGGTCTGCTAATTGGTGTTCATGAAGATTTATATGAGGTAGAGATGGTAAATGTTAGTGAGTTTTTATTAGTTGTGTAATCAGAAATAGTAAGGGTGGTTTTAGCTGGGAGCTGATGAATGTGTATGGCCCAGCACAGAGGAATAGGAGGGAAGAATTAATTCAGGAAAGCTAGGCTTGGGCATAAGATTACTTGTGAAAATGTGGGAATGATTGTTTCTATTCCCTGTCAATGTATCAGTATATATAGGTGGCCGGGGCGGCTCACAAGGCAACCACACAACCATGCTATGGTTAACCTACTATAATTATACTTTCTATAATTACAATAGACTAACACTACCCCGCAGTCTAATTGGGAGCATTGCTAACATTCAGGTTGGATTGAAACTCCTGAAATAGTGAGGTAGGAAAGCCCTTGGTAAAGACATCGGCGTACTGTGACGTCGTAGGAATATGTAGGACCCAAACGTGACCAAGGGCGACCTTCTCTCGAACAAAATAGAGATTAATCTCAACATGCTTCGTCCGCTGATGTTGCACCGGGTTGTTGGAGAGATATACAACACTGATATTATCATAATAGACCAAGGTGGCACGTCGAGGGCGGTGGCGAAGCTCAAGGAGCAGCTGTCGTAGCCAGGTAGCTTCAGCAACACCATTCGCCATAGAATGATATTCAACTTCAGCACTTGATTTGGAGACTGTATGCTGACGCTTGGAAGACCAGGACACCAAGTTATCCCCGAGAAATACGGCATAGCCAGAGGTCGACCGGCGAGTGTTAGGATAGCCAGCCCAGTTGGCATCTGTGTAAACAACAAGATCTGCAGGCGAAGATCGGCGCATAGTCAACCCAAGAGATAGGGTGCCTTGCAAGTAGCGCAGGATTCGCTTGAGAGCAGCGAGGTGCGGCTCTCGAGGATCATGCATATAGAGACAGATCTGCTGAACTACAAAGGTAATATCGGATCGGGTGAAGGTCAGATACTGTAGGGCACCGGCTAGACTGCGGTACTGTGTAGCGTCAGTGACAGGTGGTCCATCAGTAGATAATTTAGAGTAGAGATCAATAGGCATGTTGCACGGCTTGCACGCATTCATCCCGGCACACTCCAAAATATCCTGACTGTACTGCTACCGGAAAAGGAACAGACCATCTACGGAGTGTGTCACAGAAATGCCTAGAAAATGATGCAGCTGACCCATATCCGTCATAGCAAACTCATGCCGGAGAGCCTCAATGATATGCTTGAGTAATCCCATAGAGGAGGCAGTGAGGACAATGTCATCCACATATAGTAGTAAGTAGGCCATGTCTGGACCATGGCGATATATGAAGAGCGAAGTATCTAACTTTGTTTCAACAAATCCAAGTGACACAAGGTGAGAGGCGAACCTATGATGCCAAGCATGAGGAGCCTGCTTCAAACCATGTAGGGACTTGTTGAGCCGACAGACAAAATCTGAGCGAGAAGAATCCACAAATCCAGAGGGTTGTACGTAGTACACTGTCTCAGTGAGCTCAGTGAGAGTGCCATGGAGAAATGCATTCTTCACATCTAGTTAATGAATAGGCCAGTTCTGAGATAATGCCAAAGAGAGAACAACTCGAATTGTCACAGGCTTGACAACTGGACTGAAAGTCTCATCATAATCAACACCAGGCCGTTGTGTGAAGTCTCGTAGGACCCAGTGAGCCTTGTAACGATCAAGAGACCCATCGGCGAGCAATTTATGACGATAAATCCACTTGTCGACACAAGACTCCAGGTGTCGTTGGCATTCAAAGCGTCATACTCAGCCTACATAGCAGATCGCCAATTGGGGTCTGACAGGGCATCACGAGCAGAATGAGAAAGAGGCGACATAGGCACATCATGGAGGTTGAGGCGATCCACGGGTTGCGCGATGCCAGCTTTATCACGCGTGCGCATAGAGTGCACATTAGTCACTGGAGGGATGACAATCGGCCGAGTGGCAGCTGTGCGGCCAGTACCACTGGTAACAGCCTACGCGCGAGTAGTAGGGGCAGCAAGACCAGCAACACTCGTAGTCGATGTGGCGCCGCTGGCAGTGACCTGTGTGGGGTGCACAGGGGTAGCGGCACCAGACAACGTGGACTCGGGGGACCACGGCCCTGCACCAGGGCTCAATTGCGCAAGTGAGGAGGCTGTTGTACCTGCATGCAAAAAAGAAGCTCTAGGAACTGAAGCGGTGAGATCATGATCATCGATAAGAAAGTCCAAGGCGGAAGGTGCCATGGGTGTGGTAGACATGTTGAGAAATGAGAATGCGGTTTGACTGAAGCTCGAGGCATCGATAGCCTTTGTGTTCCGAAGAGTAGCTGAGGAACACGCATAGAGAAGAACGAGGGGTAAGTTTGTGGGGCGCTATAGATGACATATTGCGATAACAAGCGTAACCAAAAATTTTGAGATGATCATAGGAGGGCGGGATAGAGAAGAGAGCGGAGTATGGTGTGGAGGAGGTGAGTGTTGTGGTGGGGAGGCAGTTCACAAGATAGGTGGCGGTGTGAAGGGCCTCAACCTAGTAAGCCAGAGGGAGACTCGCCTGAAACAAAAGGGAACGCAGAATGTTATTGACAGTACGAATGGAATGCTCTGCTTTACCATTCTATTGGGAAGTGTATGGGCACGACATGTGTAGAGCAATACCGTAGGAGAGAAAAAACGTGCAGGCCTGGGAATTATCGAATTCACGGTCATTATCACAATAGATGTTCTTGATGGTGGTGCCAAACTGTGTGCGAACATACGCAAAAAAGGTGAAGATAATAGAAAATGTCTTGGATTTGAGACGAAGGAGAAAAATCCAAATGTAGTGAGTGCAATCATCAAGAATAATAAGATAATATTTATATCCTGACACACTAACAATTAGAGAGGTCCATAGATCACAATGAATTAAATCAAAACTGTGAGTAGCATGAGAAGTAGATGAACTGAAAGGTAGACGTACATGACGACCGAGTTAGCACGCATGACATAAATGATCGATAACATCTTTATTGCAGGAAATAACATTGGACCTAATAAGTTTGGACAGGACGTCCTGCCCAAGATGACTGAACGGCGATGCCAAAGGGAGGTAGGGGCGGCAAGGAACGCGGAGGTGCTAGTAGATGGTGCAAAAAATAGGTAGAGATCACCGGAACTATTGCACCTGGCGATCACGTTCTTGGTTTGCAGATCCTTCACAGAAAGACCAAAAGGATCAAACTCAATAGAACAATTATTATCGGTGGTAAACCGACGAATGGAAATTAAATTCTTAATAATATTGGGTGATACCAAAACATTATTAAGAGCAAGATCACGGTGCGGTAATGAAAAACGGTGTGTTCCAGTGGCTATGACCGGAAGTAAAGCGCCATTGCCCACAATGATAGATGAAGGAGTAGATGAAGAGGGTGGGAAAATGGTGGAGAGTATACCATCGTCCGAGGCCATGTGGAGCCGTCACCCGTATGAGCATACCACTCAGAGGCTGGTTGGTTGAGTGTCATAGTGTTGAAAGAGTGTGCCAAGGAGTCCTGGTGCCAAGCCCCTCCAAGAGTGGGCAGCCAAGGCGCCGCCTGGTACGCTGGTGAAGGTGCCTAGAAGCGTGGCGTCACAGCTCCCCGTAGTACGTGCCATACGGGGACGATGGGGCACCGTATGCGCCTCCGTAGGTGCTGGGAAGAGCACCGAAACTGCCATAGTGTGGGGCTGCGTGGAACGTAGGATGGGGCGGCGAAGGTCGGCCGGACGGGTCATACGGCCACATGCGCACAGTTCCAGCCCAAGGGTGGACAAACGACGAGTACATTGCCGTACCGGGAGGGGACGCTGCCCTGTCCACCTAGGGCCGCTCCAGCAGAAGGCTCTAGAGAGCTGGTACCAGCAGAGCCGCCGCGTCCCCCGCGGCCACGGCGGCGGTCGTTACGCTAGCCTCCGGTTTGGGCAGCGGGGCATGGAGGAGGAGGCGCTCCCGAACGAGGAGTAGCGGTGGCACCAAGAGCCGCTGGTGGGGACCAGCGGCGTCGTAGCGACGAGAGCGGCTAGTGGGGACAGAGGACGAGCATCAATCTTCATCTCTTCCAACAGGAGGTGAGTGCGCACTTCAGTAAATGTTGGGAACAGCCGGTGCATCTTGAGGATGGACACCATGTGGCGGAATTTGCCACTAAGGCCGCGAAGAAGCGTGAGCACCATCTGCCTATCGCCGATAGGGTCACCAAATTCGGTGAGGGAGGCAGCCATGGATTCAAGGCGGTGGCAGTAGTCGGTGATGCTTAGGGACTCCTGACGGAAGATGCGGAACTACGTCTTGAGGAGAAGGGCACGGGACTCCTTCTAGCCTAGGAATTCATCCTCGAGGTAGCACCACACGTTGCGGGCACGACCCTACCGCATCATCAGCAATTGCTGCAGGTCGCTGGAGACGGTGCCGTACACCCAAGTGAGGACGCAGCAATCCGCTTGAAGCCACACCGGGCGTGCGGGGAACGCCTCATCCTCTAGAATGTGGCGTGTGAGGGAATATTTGCCAAGGACGGTGAGGTTCATGCCGCGCCACTTGGTGTAGGAGTCCGTGGCCTTGTCGAGGACGATGGAGATAAGCGCCTTGACGTTGACGACGACGGTGGCTTGTGCCCAGAGAGCCGCATGAGCGCTCTCGTATGCATCTAGGGCGTCGTTGCGAAGGCGGGCCTCCTCAGCCCGACGCGCTTCGTCAGCACGAGCAGCATCGGTCGCGAGACAGCGGTCGTTGGAAGCAGCGACGCCATTGCCTTCTCTGGCCATGAGAGGATTGATAGCCGATGAAAAACAGATTGGGAGCCGATTAGATCAGATGGGCAGCCGATCAGATCAGAGGGATTGGCAGATCAGAGGGATTAGCAGATCGGAGGCCGATCAGGTCAGAGGGATCGAATCGGCAGTGGAGCCAATCGGATCAGAGGGCAATCGGATCGGCAATAGGCAGCCGATCAGATCGGAGGGATCGGATTGACAATAGAGCCGATCGGATCAGAGGGCGATTGGATTGGTAATAGGCAGGATCCGATCGGACTGATCAGTAGGGCGCTGGAAAAACATCAGTAGAGCCAATCGGATCAGAGGACGATCGGGTCGACAATAGATCCGATCAGATCGGGGATCTGATCGGACCAATCGGTGGGCGATGAGACCGATGACAAGCCAATTAGATCGGGAATCCGGTCAGACCAATCGGTGGGCGATGAGACCGGTGACACTCCCGGTGACTGTAGATCCGATCCGATTGGGGATCCGATCGAATCGGCAGCGCAGGCGATGAGGCCGGCGACACTCCCGGTGACGTGCAGTCAGCACCGGTGGTAGCGATCGGATTGGTGACGAGCGTTGGTGCAGAAGCGGTGGTAAGATCGGATTCGGCGGCCACACCCGGTGACAAGGACAGCTATGGGGTAGGCGATCAGATGAGTAGCGCGGACGATGAGACCGGCAACACTCCCGGTGACATACAGCCGTCACCGGTGGTGACGATCGGATCGGTGACGGGCGCTGTTCGAGAACGGCGGCGTTGAGGACATTGGACCTCGGCAATCTCTCGTAGCACAGTAGTGGCGGAGCAGGAAGTTAGCGACAGTAGCAACAGCGGCGCCTTTGGTTACAGAAAGATAGCGGATTGGAACCGCTCTGATACCATGAAAATATGGAAATGATTGATTATATTCCCTGTCAATATATTAGTATATATAGACGGCCGAGACGACTCACAAGGCAACCACACAGCTATGCCACGATTAACCTACTATAATTATACTTTCTATAATTACAATAGACTAACAACTTGGACCAATAAGCAGTTATGTCCTGTGAGAGTGGTGCCAGATAGAGTTTTTGTTAATAGTCCCTGGGAATGTAAATTCCCTTTGACAAATGACATCCTTACTAAGAGTGGGGTCAGACCACTGTCATGTGTTACTAGATACTAAAGAGGATGAGAAGACGAGAGTAGAACATTTTAGGCTGGGGAAGTGCTGCTTCTTCGAACAAAATTTTAGGGAGATACTAGAAAAAATATGACCGAAGAAATACCAATAGAAGGCAAGAGATTTCTGGCATTATGCAATCCCTGCTTTTAGGATGTTTTTGAAGGGATAGAGAGCAAACATAGGGATTGCTTCAAAAAAGAAGAGACAATAGTTCAAACAGAAGGTAATATAGATTGGTAAGAGAGCAGAGGAAAGGGAATTGTTTGAGCAAGAATGGAAGGAAAGATATAATATTGAGGAAGAGTTACAGAAATTTTATGAACGAGAAGAAAGTATGTGGCAGAGGAGAAGTGGAGCAACATGGCTGCTAAAAAGGGATGGTAATACATCTTATTATTATGGGGTGACTAATGTGAGAAGAAGGAAGTGTTATATCATTTCTCTCCAACATGGTGAGGAAATTCTGACAGATTTTTTGAAGATTTGAAAACTTGTGTATGGATATTACAAGCGATTGTTTAGAAGAGAAAACTTGATTGGGGTACACCTAGATGATGGGGTCTGGGCAGAGGAGTTATGTCTAAAAGATGAGTAGACGATGAAATTAGTTAGGCCTTTAACTATGGAAGAATTGGAGAGGGCTGTCAAGGATATGAAGTCAAATAAAGCTCTAGGACAAATGGGTTACCCATTGGTTTCTACAAGAAAATGTGACCTACGATGAAGGAGCTGGTGAAGGAGCTATTGGTTGATTTGCATAAGGGGGAGCTGAATTTGGGAAGATTGAATTGTGGGGTGATCACGCTGCTTCCCAAAATTAAGGATGCCAACACTATTAAACATTATAGGCCAATCTGTTTATTGAGTGTTATTTTGAAGATTTTGACAAAAACAGTAACTGTGAGGATGACTGAAATATCTAGTAGGTTGATAAATAGAGCACGAACTGTTTTTATTCCCGGGTGGCCAATTTTAGTGGGGGTGGCCATCCAGCACGAAGTGCTTCATCAGCTGAAAATCAAGATGGAGAAGGGAATCATTTTTAACATAGATATTGAGAAAGCTTATGAAAGAGTGCAGTGGTCTTTTCTTGTAGAGGTGACGAAAAAGAAAAACTTTGATGAGAAGTTCATAAGCTGGGTAAGGAATGCTATGGAAGGTGGAAGAATGGCAATTAATATAAATGGTGAGCAAGGGGGAATTCTTTAGGACTTAATGGTTAAGACAGCGGGGCCCATGTCACCTATTTTATTTAATTTAGTAGGAGATGCTCTGTCAGCTATTCTGGATTCTTCTAAAATAAGCTAGGGTGTTAGAGGGGGTGGTAACAAACTTGCTTGAGAGGGATTGACACACTTACAGGATCCTGATGATACAATATTGTTTGTGAAACCTACAAAGGAAAATGCAATTGCTCTGAAATTTCTTTCTTTTTTTCATTGAGGAGATGTCTGGTATGAAGATAAATTATCAAAAGAGCGAGATGTTTGGAGTGGGGTTAGCAGAAGATGAGATGCATGAGTTTGCAAACATGCTGAACTACAAGAGGGGTGGTGGTGCCTATAATTTATCTGGGCTACTTGTAAGCATTGGAAAAAGTTAGTAAGCTAGAGTTGTTCAACATTGCATAGAAAATGGAGAAGAGACTGGATACTTGGATGTAAGGCCGTGTGTCTTATATATGGAAGAAGAGAAATTTTAATAAACTCATGCTTGTCTTCAGTCCCAATGTATGCAATGGGATACATCAGAAGATGGACTCTGTGAGAGGGAGGTTTTATTGGCAGGGGCTTAGAAGATAGAAGCACCACATGTTGAGCTGGTGAGCTTTGAGTAGACCAAAAGACTTTGGAGGGTTGGGATTTCTAGAGATCATGAAGATGAATATCAGCTTGCTGACGAAGTTGATTTTCAAGTAAGAGAGAGATGGTCTCATGATCTGTGTACTAAGTTGCTACACAAAAAAATATTTCGGAAGTAAGAGCTTCTTTAAAAGTTTAGATCAAAATGCATCACAATTTTGGAAGGGGCTGCATGAGGTCAAGAGTTTGTGTTAGATATACAACTAGAGAGGTGAAGGATGGCAAAAGATATGTGGTTGTTTATCCCCCTGAAACTTCAATTTACAGAGCTACATGGGATTAGTGAGCAACACAAGAAGACAATAACGGAGATATGGGGACAGGGGACTGGTAAACCTTTAGAAGAAATCTTGATGAAGAAAGGACTAGTTTAGAAACTTTAAGAGGAATGCTAAATGAGGTCTACTTATCAGAGGGGTGGGACTAGTTTAGAACCAGAAGTACGCTTGGTTCAACCACAGGTGCTTCCTGGATCTCAATTGCCCTGTCCTGTATCTCTTGGATCATCTCCGTGATCACCATCTGTAGCTTGTCCCAACTAACAAGACGATCTGAGAAACAACGACGGCATCCACATGAATGTTTGTTCATTATGTGATTATATTAATTGCATGATTAAATTAAAGCATAATCATGTTGACTATTTCTTTAGGCAAGGAAATTCACTCTTACGATGAGAGGAATAAAGGAGATCCAGACAAGTGTGCCTAGCCATATGCACAGAAAAAAATGGTTGAAAAAATTGATTACAAATACAAGACCAATTCAGAATGAGATTTACTGAAAAACAAAATGAAATAGGACAAGTAGTACTGCGGATATAGAGGAAGAGTACAAGGATTGCGACAAACCATAATGGAAGGCTGCAAAAACCAGCAAATTAATGAAGGGTTAGAATATATTCCGCAGTTTTTTATTAAAACTAATATGTTTTTTTAAAAAAAAATAGTTGGGATGGCCAGAAGGAGCTAGCCATCCAATGGAGTTAAGTAGGAGGAACCACGTATATTCTAATCCTTCATTTAATCAGGGCAGAATATGAGCAGGTCTGAGATGTTGAACTTGTGTTTTTTTAATAGAAAAATGAGTGTTGGAGTCTTGTAATAGAGAGAGGAATATATATGGAACTGATGGCAACAACTTTGAAGTCGTCCTCCAAAGACCTTTTGATGCATTCGTGGAAGTCTACCTTGCTATTTTGCAACAAATGGTCCTGGAATCTGTGATATACCTAAAGACAATATATTTATCATATATTAATTTGTTTATATTATCATTATTGATCAATAAGCATGTTACTTATTTACGAGACTTCAATGTTACTATTTCTAAATGATCTCTAATAATATATTATATGAGAAACAAATATAATTATAAAATTACTATATGTATTGATTGATGATTATGTCTCATAAATCATAAATCATGATATAGAGAAACTAAATTGATAATATGGACATATGTTAATGCGCATATATTGAATAAAACTGCTATGAGATAATATAGAGATTTTATATGTTATCAGTTAATTTTAAGTAGTGTTTATATAAAATTCTTAGATTTGAGATTATCATGGTTACCAACATATATAGTATTTTATTTTGAGACTACTAAATACTACTCCATAATACAGTAGTCAAAAAAGTAGTCTTCGGGTTTTCTACAAAATATACAATATGATGTGAGTGATTAAAATAAAATTTGCCCCTTCTATAGAAGAGATATTTCTAGGCCCCTCGATGTAATAGATTATGAAAGTACAATACTATGAGAATATTATAAGGCCCCTCCTATAAATATGACACAAGTTTCTCTTGAGCACGATCAATATCATAAGGCAAAGTGATTTATACATGAGAATATTATATGTTCAATCGATATGATCTTTACGTATACTTTGGGTTAATATGTCTAGCTGCTATTAAAATGATGATCGAAAAGATATTTTCGGGTCGTGATCAAATATACATGAACCTATTAGGTTATACGTTTCACGAGTTGGAATGCTTAATTGAATGTGATTTGGATAAGAGCACAAGTCGGATAGATATCTAACTAGACTTCTATTAGGCCACGGTCTCCTAGACCCAAGTGAGAAAGCCTACATATAGCAAGGCAGGGAGGTCGAGGAGAGATACTTCTGTTCGTCTCGAGCAAAAAACCTTAGCCACCACCTCCTAAGCTATACCCTAGCTTCTTCCTAGTGCTATTACACCCGTAACCGCCATTCCAGTCTCAGACATGTGGATACTAGTGGAGACACTGCTTGTTGTGGCGTTGATCGGTATCAGGATCGTGGTAATCAACTGCTTCATCTATCATCTCGACTCACGTGTGGTTGGATTGACATCTCCAACCCTACTTCCGCTGCACTATGCGTCTCGTGCTAACGGTTTATGATTCTTTCTATTTATGATGTCCTGGTTTGCACAGTATAAAAATTTTATTTTATGCTATTATAGCCAACGCCTTCTGAGCCTCCTGAGCAAAAACCCTAACTACCATCTCTTGAGCTAAACCCTATCCATTTGCTAGTATTAGTACACCTCTAAACAATGTTACAGGCCAGGACATGTAGATACCGATGGAAGCGTTCCTCATTACGACATCGATAAGCATTAGGATCGTGACGATTAACTGCTTCATCTACTATCTCGTTGAGCGTATAGTTGGATCGACTTTTCTAATCCTACTTTTATTGCACCGTGTGCCTCGTGATAACGATCCATAATCTCTTTTTTGTATGATGTTCTGATGTATATGGTAGAAGATTTTATTTTATGCCTAGAACTTCCCCTTAAACCATTACTCAATGCGCACTCAAAAAACTTGGTCTCTGTTGCATCATCAATGGCTAATGGGTCAGCTGTACATTGATGAAGCCTTGCCTCATTGTCAAGTAGTCCACCTTGGTGACTGACCCAAAGAACTGCCTGAAGAATGCTACCTAACAACAAATATGGCAGGGATTTTCTTGTTTAAAAAATATGGATATATATAGAACAGCTAGGCAGCTGCAAGAATAAAACAAGCATGTATGCAGAGATCGATCAGGTGCAGGAGAGCGAATTCACGATCCATCTGAGCCCAGGGGTGCTCGAGAATGATACCAGATGCCGCTTCACGAACGATGTCTGATGCGTGAATCGGAATCGTGAAGGATCTGCATGGATCAGTCATAATTTTCAGCTGATTTGCTCCCATCTTTCAAGCCATTATAAGAATCTGACAATTCATTAACGTTTGCGAACTGATACTCCAATGAGTTGGTCTCTGATTCTTATTTCTTCCATTTCTTCATCTGCACCAGGAGGAACAACTAATATATTTAAGGACAAATCAACCTAATATACTAATTTAACTAATTAATATAGTTAGGATTATTCCATTAAAAAATAAATTAGGCTTCTCGCAAATTGAAGGACCGACAATTTTTGCTAGAAATAGTCACATGGCTGACAGAACGACACACTACCAAAAGCTAATCAATGAGATGAGAGGATTTTCCACTCTGGTATACAGGCCCCACGGTTTATCAGCACTTTACACTGTAGTGTCCATCGGGCTAGAAATATAAACTAGTTAAGTTTTGATGCTAATTATAGAATCATAAAAGGCCTTTACTATAGTGATGGATTTTTTCACTTATATATTAGATCACTTATCCTTCTATAAATAAATAATATGGGACAGTTCAACATCATTCATCTTGAGACGCCCTAAAACCATAGTGATGATGCAGTAAGTAACATGGAACACTGCGAGCACGAAGATGAATATGTGCAGCTGGTGCATTCTGTTTGCCGACATCAGCGCCACCTTGCCCTTCAAAAATACCAAGAAAAATAATTAGTTAAATTAGCTATTGCTCAGATCAAGCTAATCGTTGTTGTGCTTGTTGCAGGCATCTAGCGTTGCTTTCACATCGGATTTCGAGCAGTGGTCCCCGCCGCTGGCGCCGGCCAAGGACCGGAGACCACTCGCTGCTTCTCTAATGGCATCTTGGCCTTGCACGGCAGCAAGATGTTGGTAGCCGACTTTGGGATGGGCGTTTGCGCCACGGTGAGGAGAAGGGATATGAAGCCCAGAAGCATCAGCTCTGCAAGTGCAAATAGGAATAGAGAAATTAGACTAGATGTCCTCTAATTTTGATGATTTCCATTGATCTAGGAGTTTTGACATGAGACTAGATGTAGTGGAAAATTGACTTTCTGTGCATATGTAAACCATTGAAAACGGAGCTTAGATGTGATTTGGACGACCGTGTCGTGCTCCTAGATTCTAAGGTGTACTCAAACTTAATATGGATTGAGCCCAACTTGACTTGAACAAGCTTGCTAGCCTTGTCCGCCTCCTAGGCTCTCCTAGTTCTCGCCATGATTCCTAATTATAATTAAATTATTAGGTAGCAATCTATTCTCAAAATTATGTGAAGTGCTTAGCAACAGGCTCACTTGTAAATTCAATTATCGTGCATGGGGTCTAGTAATTAGACCTTGTATAGCCTTGAGGAGTATTGTGTGTAACCAAAGGAATTATGTCATCATCAGTTTCCCTCTCTGAAATGGCAAGAAATGATAAAATAATATGCGCGGTGTCAAGTGGTATGTAAGCAAGAAGCTAGAGTGTCCTCCACTAAACCTATGTTTGTATGGTGCATGACCACTTTTTTAAGTGTCCCATAACAAATATTATTTAGAACATATTTAATACAAATCTTATTATAATAAATTATAGTTATGGGCACTTACAAAGAGTACTCAGGACCATGTCCACTGTAGCCTAAATAGGTCGTAGAGATCGGTAAGCCTAAAAAGTATTGATAAGTCAACTATGGAGAGCTCAATGTTGATGATCTAAAGTCTCTGACCAGAACAATCGAACCCCTCATGATTACTACTCCATAGCTCAGTTATCACTATATAATCTAAACAGACTCTTTAACACTTTTTACATCCATATTAGCTTTGGTGGTGCCATCTAGACGCCCCCTTGTGCTGGTGGCAAAGAAATACTTTCATTGTGCTGGTCGGTGGTGGCAAAGAAAAATCAACCTTATCAATTCTGCAGATAAAGATAACCACAACGATGTTACAATCCATAGGGGCAAATATACCGTTGGGGCTTGTGGAGGCTCATGCCCTAGCTCCTTTTTTTTTTTGTAGAAACTCCATGCATCCTCCATCCTCATCGGCAATTAGTTGATCGAATCATTAAGAGTTGAGAGAAATCAGGCAAATGGTCATGGCTTGTAATCAGGATGAAGATGTTGTATTGATCTCATTTGTAGGCCTAAAGGGTGCAGGCACTTTGTCTACCCGAGTTCATGCCTTCCTAATTATGGTGCCAAGTCTAGAGGCTCATGCGTTATCCCTTAATTATGTGTGATGATCGGTAGCACATCCTCCTCCTTTCCATGCATGCCCTCGACACCCATAACGCAATAAAAAATAGGTAACTCATGGAGAAATTAACCTTTGGATACCAGTTCCCCAGACCCTAATACCGATCTTCAGAAGCATTGGAGGGTGATCAAAGGGCATTCCCAAGCACTATGACTTTTTCTCAAATGTTATCTAGGATGATCCCCACCAACATCCATCAATCACCGGCAATCCCTTCAGGATGATCTCATGAGGTGGGACTGCTATAGCCACATCAACCTATGGGAGAACTGAAGAGGCGATCTCTACGGCTAAGGTTTCAACTTTAATCTGGTTAGTTTTTTCACCTTATTCTGCATTAGATTAAAGGTGATCGTATTTAGGCTATGTCTAACCCATAAAGCAGGCTAAGTCTAACCCATAAAGCATTAGAACTCACATTTGGTACCAGAGCACACTTAGTGTTTCATTTTCCCATCATTCCTATTTTTGAAACCCGAATGCTGCACATACTCTGTTAGTTTCGGATTGATGCAATTAGTTTTGAGGTCAAGTTAACCAGATTTTATTCATGTTGATATGTACAGTTGTAATCTAATTACTTTTGGTTTCATGTTGTTTAGTTCTTGTTGATATTGATTAGTCATGTTTTAGTCCTTTTTGCCTTAGGTTCGATCATGTTTAATGTCGGACCAGCAAAATTTGGGTTTATCTTCACTATTTAATGTTCAATTAGATTCATGTTTAAGTTCTTCATGGTCTAATTGATCTGTTTTAAGGCATAGATAGCAATTAGAAGGAGAAGAACTAGGCAAATTAGTCAAAACCTCCCAACGTTTTGTCCAAATCAGAATTCGGGAAAATCCCAAAATCCAAATCCCTAATTCCAACGTAGAAACTCCAAATCCCAAATCAGATGTTCGGTTTTGGGATCTTCCCCATTAGCTCGGTTGTGGCTCGGTCTCACTGCACCACACCGCACTACTGTTGATGCCTTTTGAGTATGATCTAATAATAAGAATGGATTTCCTATGAGTCTCATATATGATTAGTAGCCTAGAAGAAGAAGGCTAATAAAACAACATTTGTGTCTCCCATGCCAGTAATATTGTTAACGCCAAAATTTAGTAAGCCCGTAAACAGGCTCAACCGATAGATAAGGATCCGATTGGCTTATGGAAGGAAGCCGATTGATACAGTGAGAAAGCCAATCGGATGGATTAAGGATGAATTTGGTCTAGTCAAAGACGAAAGGTTATTCAGATGGGACCAAGTTTGAGGAGGAGCTATTGAAACCACGATAGAATACTTTAATCTATATATAGAATATATCTTGTAAGATGCCAGTTTAATTAGTTTTATTAATTTATTAGAGATAGTTTACTTTTATGTTTAGAAAATAATATCTAAAGATTGTTTGTGACCATATCAGACTCTTGTAACTCCATGGTATAAATATAGACCCCTAGAACCTTGTAATCTATCCATCACAGATCAATTATAATCTCGATACATCGCTATTCTAGTTTATCTAGGTTTTTTACCGATGAGTTCTAGCTCTCGATGCGAGACTGCATCGGTTAAGTCTAATGTCTGGCGAAGGGGTAAGTCCCATCACTATCTGGGTGTATCTGCTCTACCTAAGACTGCATCGGTTAGGTCTAATCTTTTATTTCAGCTAGGTGCATTACATCACGTTCATGTGATTCTATCAGCTTATCAAGCTTCCTCTACTGTCATTTGTCTCATGCTGCATTGGTTAGGTCTTACCTATTAGACTGTTGATATTAGATCGAGCCATAAATCGATAGGTATTTACGTGAATGTTTTATTGAAGTGGCCAGTCGATGAGTTATCTACACATTGAGCATCACGCCTAATGTATTAGCTTCTCAGTCGATATACATACATTTTCAGTGATTTCTTTTGAGCCTCACGCCCAGTGTATCAGCTTCTTAACCGATATATATATATTTTTAGAAATTTCCTCTCATCGGCTTAGCTCCAGTGTATCAGCTTCTTAGCCAATATATATATATATATATATTTAGAAATTTCCTCTCATCGGCTTCGCTAGCCGATGGGTTTGTCCGTTTCTTCCATCCGCACATCTAATCTAACCTCTCATACCCTCGGAGTATTGGGTCTCGCTCCTTAGTATTCATTGCATACTATATTCAGAGTGTCATCAGCTTTACAGCCGATGGATCTTTTATCTTATTCCTTGCTATCCATTAATGTCTTCATTGGCTTTCCAACCGATGAATGACTGCTACAGCCTCTATCGGCAACCAACTGATAGGAGGATCTGCATATTGCTCATTGACTACTCTATTCCAGAGCACCATCGACTTTGTAGCCATGTGTCTTTTATCTTATTCCTCGATTATATTTTTATGCCTTTATCGGCTTTCCAGCCGATGAACGAGTGTTACACCTTCTATTGGCAACCAGCTGATAGGATGATTACATATACATGCTTACTGACCATCCTATTCAGAGCACCATTAGCTCTGCAGCCGATGGACCCTTTATCTTATTCATCGTTATATGTAGTTGATGAACGAGTGCTACACTCTATCAGCAACCAGATGATAACAAGAGTCTATATACTTATTAATTACTCTGTTCAGAGCACCATTGGCTCTACGGCCGATGTGTCTTATATTCCCTTTGTCGCCATGTGCCCACGCCTTCATCAGCTTTCTAGCCTATGGACGAGTGCTTTAGTCTCTATCGGCAACCTGCCGTAGCAAGAGTATTTCAGATGCAGCCGATGTCTCAACCCTATTGGCCCATCGTTCGACTAACTCATCAGCTTATCTCCTTGTCAATAGTACGTTCAAATTGACCGGCACGTCCGTAACTCTAACAACCCGATGAAGGGACTAACGAACTAGCTAAAGATTTGCACTGGAGTGAAGCAAAATTTCTAGGCCTCGGCATGCTCGCGCGCCATCGGATCAAACCTCCACTGGCTCCGCTGGTCTGCATGTGCACACACATATTTTCTGGCACACCTGGTGGGACAATCGGGAGTGCACTCCAACCAACAAGCTAGAATGCCTGCACTAGAGTGAAGCAGACCTCCAAGGCCTCGACATGTTTGTGTGGCATCGAATCAAACCTCCATTGGCTCCCCTAATCTGCGAACATATTTTTTTATCACGCCCAGTGGGACAATCGAGAGTGCACGTCTCCAACAAATCAGCCGAAGGAGCTACATTGGAGCGAAGCAGATCTCCTAGGGCTCGGCGTATTCACGCACAATCACAACGGACCTCCATCAGCTCCACCTAGTCCATGCGCGCGTGAACAATGGGCCAAGAAGGTTGATGTCACCATAGAATCTTTTCAATTCAATAACTCGGATAGCCACACCGATAGCTATTCTCCTCCATGTGAAGTCTTTATGGCCTCAAGTGTTCAAGATGAAGAAACTCATTTG
Source organism: Oryza coarctata (assembly GCA_030770085.1). Lineage (NCBI taxonomy): Eukaryota > Viridiplantae > Streptophyta > Magnoliopsida > Poales > Poaceae > Oryza > Oryza coarctata. Next base: position 11,050,011 of record CM061472.1, read on the forward strand.
AGGGAATAGCAAGCTCACAAAGAGGAGCAATGCCTCAATAAGCAAGAGGAAGAAAAGCAACACAGAACTAAACAAGACAACCATAATCGTGAGCTACACTTGGGTTCACACAGGATGCAACAAGAGTTTCTCCAAACTCGATTCGAAGATCACAATGTATTTGTTACTCCTTAATAGAACATTGTTGCTATGGCCAAGATCAAATCTATGGTAGTAGCAACAGTGGTGTAGTAGAACGAGAGGAGTGGCAACACCCTGATCTAGTCAGATGCCATGTCTTCTAAGTCTCCACCTAGGATGCACCCAACTAGAGAAGGGTCATTGAGTCAGTGATAGCCATCCCACATCAGTCCGAGGGGAGGACGCCAAGCCAGATAACACTCGGATGAAGAGCAATGAAATCACCAACATCACGAACGTGAATAACACGATGATAGAAGTCATTACTAGGAGGATGCACATGGGAGAATTGACTGTGACTTGAGGCACCGACTTGAAGCCAGATGCCTTGAGCTAGTGGAATGTGAGCAGTGCCGACTAAAAGATGAGTTTCATAGCATTGGCATGCATTATGAATGCTTTCACAAAAGAAGCTTATCTCCTCAATGACGCCACTCTCCAGTTGATCACTTTGATGAAGGGGTCCCAACATTTACATCTGACCTCCGTTGAGTGGACTGGCCAGCCGGCTTAAAGCCTATTGGAATTGAGAAGTTTGATGGTGAAAGAGATTCGCAGTAGCTTATAGTGTACACGCTAGCGATCAATGTAGCCGGAGGTGACGACAAGATTATGGCAATCTATCTTCTTATTGTGCTAGCGGAATCAGAAAGGAGCTTGTTTTTGGGGCTTCCATGGGATCCATTGGGTTACTTGGGCGAGCTTTGGGAGAGGTTTATTGCAAATTTACATGGGAAGTTTAAACACCCAAGGTTATAGTATGATTTATATCACATTCAACAGAGGAAGAATGATACTTTTTGGAAGTATATCATGTGCTTTTCAGAGGCAAGAAACAAGATACCAAAGATTAATGATGATATCGTTATCAATGCCTTCCAAAAAAGGGTCAAACATGTGCAATTTATTGGCAAGTTCACTCAAGCCCCCAACTACGGTCAAGCGACTTTTTGAGATGGCAAATTTATATGCTTAGTCTGCTATTCTATTGCTGCCACTTGGGAAGATAAGCCGAGTACTTCTCTGCCCAAGGAAAAGAAAGACAACGAAGACTACTCCAGACCCTATGAGTGTAAGCGTAAGCCAAAGGAGCTGGTTGCAACTACAAAATGTCCTCGTCCACAACACTCATAAGCTGAAGACTTCGAGTAAGACATGAAATACTTGTGCTCTTGCCATCTCAATGGGTGGCACACAACTAAGGACTACTATATGTTCAAGAAGTTTGCTGAGGAGTACATCAGGAACATCAACCTAGGAGGAGGTGAAGACGGCTCTAAAACATATAAAGACAATGGCAAAACTAATAGCTCGGCTCCTGTGGGGCTCTAGGATCCTCAAGCTGAATTGAATCATATCTTCGGTGGCCATTTAACCTATGAATCCAAGAGAAAGTAGAAGCTAACCAACTAAGATATCAACATAGTCTCAGTTGACATATCCCAATTCCAATGGTGGTCTAAGGTGGCAATCATGTTTAACTATTCAGACCATCCTAACTGAGTAGTCCACCCAGGGCAGTATCCCGTAGTTTTGGATCTAGTCATCAAGAATATCAAGCTCTTGCAAATCCTAATCAACGGTGGTAGTGCTCTCAATATTCTTTTTGCGAAAACTTTGGACGAGATGAAGATTCCATGCTCTGAGTTGAGGTTGAGTATAACTCCATTTCATGAAGTAATCCTCAGGCATTCTTCAACGCTACTTGGGCAAATCACACTTCCTATCACCTTTGTGCACTTGGGACAACATCAGAATAAAGAACACTCGTTTCAAGGTCTCTGACTTTGAGACAACGAATCACACCATCTTGGGTAGGACTGCATTTGCAAAGTTTATAGTGGTTCGTCATTATACCTATTTGATGATCAAGATGCCAAGGCCAGAAGGAGTGATATCCCTATGTAATGACCTCAAGCAAGTCTTCACCTACAACAAGTAGAGTTGCGAGCTAGCTCAGGCCCAAGAGAGTATAGTTGGGTGCCAGGTGATCTGACTGGTGGTGGCTGCTGATCAAGATAGTGAGATTCTAGCAAAGAAGACTATAAAACAAGGAGATAATGGTGCCAAGACTAAGAAGATTTTGCTCAACCTAACTAATCCTTGTAAAATGGCGCTGATTAGTGCTAATCTTGATCCTAAATAGGAAGATGCACTCATCACCTTTCTGATATGCTTGGTATACCTAGGGAGGTGATCGAGCACTCATTGAATGTGAAGCCTATCAAATAACGACTCTATTGGTTTGCCAGGATAGATGCAACTCCACATAAAAGGAATTGACTAAGCTTTTGATAGCCAATTTTATTAAGGAATTTTATCATCCAAATTGGCTGGCAAACCTAGTACTCATTCTGTAGAAGACTGGATAGTGGCACATGTGCGTCGACTACAAGGATCTCAACAAGTCATGCCCAAAGTACTTGTTTAGCACTCCATGTATTGACTAGGTGGTTGACTTAATGGCCGGGTGTGAACTTCTTAGTTTTCTCGACTACTATTCAGGATACCATCAAATTAGTTTGAAGAAATATGACTACTTGAAGACTTTATTCATCACACATTCAAAGCATACTGCTACATCACTATGCCTTTTGGGTTGAAAATTTCTTGGACTATGTTCCGATGCATGATTCAAAGATATTTTCAAACTCAACTCAGGTGTTACATGAAGGCTTATGTGGATGACATGGTGATCAAGATACAACTCAAGGAGAATCTTACATCAAATTTTGAGGGGACTTTTCAAAGCATACAAGCCATCAAGATGAATTTGAACCTGAAAAAATGTGTCTTCAGAGTACCATTAGGGAAGCTGCTTGGTTTCATGGGATCGCATCATGGCATTGAGATCAACCCAAAGAAGATCAAAGCAATATTAAATATGGAGCCGCCAAGTTCTCAATAGGATGTTCATAAAATCACCAGGTGCATGGCGGCACTTAGTGGTTTCATTTCCTGACTGGGGGAGTGAAGCATTACTTTTTTCAAGTTATTGAAGAAGGTTGACAACTTTCAATAGACACCGAAGGCACAACAAGTCTTTGAAGATTCAAGAAATTCCTAACAACCCCACCTATTCTGGTTTCTCCGAAACCACAGTAGCCATTGTTGCTTTAAGTTTTAACTACTCCTCAAGTAGTCAGTACAGTGCTGGTTGTATTGTGTGAAGAAGATGGGCAAGTGCAAAAGGTTCAATGGCCAATATACTTTGTTAGTGAGGTTTTGGCTGACTCCAAAATTTGGTATCCACAACTGAGAAGTTGTTCTATGGGGTGTTGATTACGGTTCAAAAACTTTTGCACTATTTTCAGGGGCACTCAGTGTCTATGGTCACTTCTTTTTCACTTAGGGATGTTTTGCACAATTGGGAGGTGATAGGGTGGATAGCAAAGTGAGCTCTCTAATTGATGCATTTGATATCCCATTCAAGGCTCACACTGCAATTAAATCTTAAGCCCTAGTCGACTTTGTGACTGAGTAAACCAAAGTTCAAACTAAAAAATCTATGGAGAATCTTGAGTAATAGAAAAAGTACTTTGATGGCTACTTATGGGTTTCTAGAGCTGGAGTGGGAGTGGTGCTGATATCCCTGACTAAGGAAAGACTCAAGTGTGTTCTTCATATACACTTTTCAGCTTCACATAACATGGTCGTGTATGAGGCATTAATCCATGGGTTGTGAATCGTTATATCTTTTGGTATTCAATAGTTAGTTGCTCGTGGAGACTCACTGTTTGTCATCAATTAAGTTATGAAAGATTGGATTTGCTAAGATAAAAACATGATGCCACATTACCAGGAGGTATGGAATCTAGAGAGTAAATTTGATGGATTAGAGCTTACACCTATTTTGCGGCAGATAATGAGGCAGCAAATGAATTAGCAAATATAGGATCAAAGCGTGAGTTAGTTTTGACTAATATATTTATCAAGCATCATTAAGAGTCATCTATCTGCAAGAAGCCAACTTCTAAGGTGGTAGAAAGGGAAGAAGAAAAGCAGAAATTAACCCCAAGTGACGCTGAAGTTTTGATAGTTCATCCCCACTAGAGAACGCCATTTATGGAATATTTGGTTAACAAAGAGCTCCCACTAGATTGTAGTGAGGAAGAGCGGATTGAGCAACGTAGTTGAAGCTATGTGGTTTCCGAGGGAGAATTCTACAAGAGGAGTGTTTCTAGGATATTAATGAAGTTTGTCACTACTGATGAGGAAAAAAAACAACATTAAATCAAGGGACTAACGTATTTGGGTGCTTGCCCTCCATGGCTACCTTGATCGACCGCAAGGTACCTAGAGAGAGATGCCGAAGTTAATCAGCTGAATTAATTACTAGCAAAGTTACAACAAAAACAAAAAGTTAGACAAACACGCTATATATATGGCTGATTCAGTGGATGAATCGAGTCGGTAAAGGTGGTGTTTTCTAATTTAGTTTTACGTACTTAATCGAGTCCGATTATTGTCAATGTAGGTTTGCAAGTATGCATGCCCTGTCGTCTTATGGGCTGAGCATGACTTGGCTTCGACACAAATCTGTATGAGCCATGGATGACAGAACAAGCTACATACATACATACTGATTACTGACTTGAAAAAACAATCACATGAAAATTAAACATTATTGTACATTTGCCATTAGTATATGCCCTAATTATTACTGCCATTTAAAAATATTAAATTTTGTTGTGATGCTGTCAAATTGAAGCTTAACTTGTTAGTAGTTTTGACTTCTAAAAAGGGAAAACTATACATATACACCAGGATATTGTCCCCAAGCATTAGGACAGTACCACCTCAGTGCGAAAATTTGATTTGTCCTGTTCCTCTTCCTTCTCACGCTCTCGCTCCACGCCCCTATGTGCTCGCCTTGGTCACCACCTAGGTTTTGCATCCCACCGAGACACCTCCTCCGTTGCAAGTGCTACTCTTTGATGGGGGATGGTGGGTGAATCGAATGGGAGTTCACTCCATGTCGGTCTTATCTATGGCAGGCCCTCCACCGAGAGAGGATAGGAAGCGTTGCTGTTGCCACAACCATCGCGCCAGTAACCATCTCCACCCCTTTATCTCTCCCTCCTCTCAATTCAGATATGATTCCCAATGGGTATCGGCTAGCCACATATCGGCCATCATTACCGACAAGCTATCAATTGGTACTCATGGGTATCAATTGACCAAGTATTAGTATGACTTTGTTGGTAGTAACAAATCCTAGATCTATATTTACGGATTCTGATAGGGCTTGGGTTTTTCACTCCATATATGCATCGGGCTACATGCTTAAATTCTCAAATCATGAAAATGTGGTGACCATCCGGTGTTCTTTGTTCTTGTCTTTTGCTTTGTGGTCATGGGGTTTTATTTTTTGTGGTACCAGAGGTCTTTGAGAGGCTTCTTGTGGAGCAAGCACTTTCTGGCATTGAGAGATAGTTGTTTGAATGGGAGCTAACCTAGGATTTATTGGAGAAGAAAGAGATGTTGGTGTCCTTGGAGAAGGTTGTCATGGTGGCGTACAAGAGAGTTGGCCATAAGAGTACATGTCTACTATCTCTAGGAGAGGATTTGCCCGTGAAGGATGGTGTGGAGTCAAATCTAGTATCCTCTTGGAGGGTTCCACCGATGTTATTAGGACTATATCTCTTCTCTGCCAAAAAATAATCTGATTGACCATATCTTCAAGATATTTGATGCCCTCACTCATTGGAATGTCAATCTCTTACATCGTTTGACTTCAATGGCATTCACCACTACAACCTTGGCATAATCCCCTAGGACTAACTGGCAATGAAAAATGGAGCCCAACATTGCTCTAACACTCACAGCCTCCATTGTTTGACCTACCCTTCCAACAGGGACATCAAACGTGCATGGAGTGTCTTCCCATATGTTGTCGACGAGAAACTTCAAGGTGGGAGTAGATCTAACTCTCATCGACACTATGACTTGATCTGTTTGCAACAACTACACTAAAAGTTGGTCATGCCTATCTCTATCTAGGGTTGCGGTTGGGAAAATAGGTATGAAATGACACTTGCTACACCTTGCTATTTCTTGGGCCTCAATTACCCGTACTATTTTTTCTAGTTTCTCCTCAATATATATATACATATATTACTTATTTTTAATATGATTGGTATATATTATTTATATATATAAGTCCCTTCATATATATATACTTTTATTAGGTATTTTTAATATGGTTCTTATATATTATTATATTGTTCTTATGTTACTTATTTTTAATGTAGTTTTAGTAATTAAATAATACTTATAATATAAATACACCATGTATATTTTCACATACAACATATATAAATTTTATGCATTTGCATAAATTATCAAATTATATATTTTCACCATCCGTACAAATTATCTTCTTACAAATTGGCATCACATGTAGAATTTTAGTGTTTTTTCATCTATAGTTGCCTCTATAAGCTTTATCATGTACAAAAATCTATAAATAGTGACATTTGGTCGGAGTCCTCGCATCTTCCACGTTTTCAATTCCTACTATCCTTTGTTTTTTAGAGAGAGATATGTCCTTCTCGTCCGCAGGGTAGATTACTGTTAACGCCAAAATTTGATAAGCCTAGGAAAATATTGTAAAGACAATCGGTTTAGTAAAAAAGAGTCTGATTGCTAGTAAAGAAGCCGATTGAAAAAAGCGAGGAAGGATTCGGTCCAATTATAAAAGACTATCCAAATGAGACCGAGTTTGAGGAGGAGCCGTGGAACTCACGTTAGGATAATTTATCTATGTAAATGGTATCTTATATTGATAGGAAAGTTTAGTTAGTTCAGTTTACATCCTTAAAGATGTTTTCCTATTATATTTTTTAGGAAGTAACATCCGATGGTTATTGTAACCACATCGGACTCTGTAATGCTAAGGTATAAATATAGACACCCTACAAACTTGTAACATATTCTTTGATTAATACAACTTCGGCGCATTACTACCCTAGTTTATCTAAGTTTTTACCGGCGGGTTCTGGCTCTCGATGCAGGGCTACATCGGTTAGTTTGATCTCTAGCGAATGGGTAAGTCCCGCAACTATCCCAGTATGTCTCGCTTTGTCTAAGGCTGCATCGGTTAGATTGGACCTCTTAGGCAGATCAGATGTACCGCATCATGTTCATGCAAGGTTTATCCGCCTATCAAGCTCTCTCTGTCGTCGTCGGTCTCGTGCTGCATCGGTTAGGTTCGATCTACGAAGTTGTCGATGGTAGATTGAGCTATAGGCTTATAGGTCTCTGTACGATGTTTCATCGGAGTGTTAGCCAATGAGTTATCTATATCCCAAACACCACGCCCAACGTATTGGCTCCTCAACCGATATGCACCTATATTCAGAGACTTCCCTCGAGCGCCACGTCAAGCACATCGGCCTTTCAGCCAATGTGCGCCTGTCTTCAGAAAGACATCTTCTCATCGACTCAGCTAGCCTATGGTTTCGCTTCGTCCTTACTTCAGCACGACCGATCTAACGTCCACCGTCCCATTGTCATTGGCCTCGGTCTCATACTGTCTCGATTAGGTCCGATCTTCGAGATTTAGTGCTAGCGGCGGCATCACGGTGGGTGATGGGTCTCGTGCTACCATATCTGGAGCGGCATTGACACTGCAGTTGGTGTCTTTTATACAATTTCTTACCAGATCGCATGTGCCTTTATCGGCTGGAAAGCCGATGAACAAGCGCTATAGCTTCCTTCAGCAACCAAGAGAGATCCCACATGCTTTGTCGTTCTCTGAATACCCTTTGGTGTCTCCATCGACTCTACAGCCGATAGACCAGGATCTCACTTTCGCTACACCCGGAGCCATCGCGTCCTTGATCGATATCTGCCCACGCCTTCATAGGCTCCCTAGCCGATGGAAGAGCATCCCAATCCCTATCGATGACCAGCCAATAGCAGGAGCCATCCGAACGCGGCTGATGACCAACTTGACCCTATTAGCGGCCAGCTGATAGCGAGAGCTCATATCGGCCCATCGTTCGACTGATCCGTTCGCCTCACCTCCTTGTCAATTACAGGGTCAAATTGACTGACACACCCATACCCGCACCGTCGTGCCGGAGCCAAGCGAACCTCACAGGCCCGGCACGCGTACCTCAAGCCACGGAGAGAAACCAACCGGCCTGCACTGGAGCTAAGCAGACCTCCCAGGCATCGATGTGGTCACCTGAGACATTTTCAACGCGACCAATTACATAGAAAACCTGTGTGACACGATCAACAAGTACATAGAGATCATCTTTGTGACCGACATTGTTGAGGTCAACAATTGTTAGACCAAAGTTGTCCACGGACACACTCTGTGGGTGTTACACCCATTGTCACCAAAATAATGGGATCTGTATACTTAGTCCATATTCTAGCTCTCATAAGAGTTCTTTTATCTATTTGCGTTGATGTTGATTGCCTCTACCCAAACATTATTGTATTGGGCTACATTCTTCTTACCATTTGATTTGGTATAAAATCGTCAGGAGTTGACCATAGTTGATGGGCCACACGACAATCTTTTTATAGTGATTTTCTCTGTGGTTTCTCCATCATGTAGGTTTGGGTCACTTAACCATTCAACGAAGATATGCTTGTGCATCCTTATTATTTAATCATTTGAGCGTCTGACATATTGCAAACTAATCTAGTTTTGGTGTTACTCGATATATAGTTTTACTATCATGAGTTGTAGGACACTAAAATACGCTTCTCGGACTACTTTATAACCCTCATCAACGAATCTTTGATATGACTTTTAGTTGATAAATACATTTTTCAACCTACTAATCCTATACGCCGCTTATAAAAACTATTTTTGCTAACGACAAACCCTATGAGCCGTCTACAAAAATCATTTTTATAGACGACAAACCTATGTGCCGTATTTTGCAAGGGCTACCTATAAAAAAACATATTATTATAGTCATTTAATCGCAGGTGGCTCCTCTGGCTTCTTGTAAAGAAGATTTCTACTGCATGTAAAAAGGGTTTTTGACCGGTGTATGCACCACTTGGAATGAGGAGAGATTTCTCTCCTGTTCTTGGTAACAAACAGACTTACTACTCATTATCAATCTAAGCCTGCTCTCAGCTCGTACTTGATGTAATTTTGCTCCTATGCTGTTTTTTAATTCTCCTATTCATGATGCAATGGCCAAGGAGGAATTTCATCTGAGCGACAACGTGTTTGCTTTCTTTTCGTGCTAGAGATTTGTTTTGTGATTTTTGAAACTATTGTAGTTGTAATTAGGCATCTCGAAAACTACCTGCTAGCAGAATTTGATCTTTCTTACTCTCCCGTTCCAAATTACTTCCCATTTGAAATTATGCATTATGGAAATATTTCTTATGATGAATTGAAAAAAATTAAAAAAACATATAATGCTAAATTTTTAGAAATTAATATTCAAAGATTTGACTGACAATAAAGCTAAAATGATAATTTGAAATAGATGAAATAGAAGAGACTACTATATTTATTTATGGCGCCATATTTCTTATAAAAAGACAGCCAATTTTTATATATATTTGTTACATTACAATGTAAATTCTATGTATTTACAATGTGAATTTTCATTCTTACATTGTAATTTTTCTAGTATTCACAGTATAAGATAGAATTAATGCTAAATATGGTTAGAGCATGTCTATTCAATAATCATGTCTGGTCTATAATTAAAATATCATCGTTTTTCAAAGTCACAAGCAAACTGATATTGGATAAACCAGTTCTCAGTCACGTGCTGGTTCCAGCACGTGTATATGCTCCCTACGCAGTAAACCAGACGAATCCAAAGGAATCCAACGACAACAAAAACTTAATGCAATGGAAGAAATTTTCTGTCGCCACAAATATGGCAAAGGCATTCTTACAATGGGTCGATCGACCAATTGTACCCTATGAGACCCAGTGGGCCAACCCGTTGACAAAGTTGTAAAGGCATGGTTCGCGCCTTGACTAATTATCTGTTTTAGAATTGATTATGTTCTTTCGTACTTTGGATTTGACGGCCAGAAGCCCTGAACCCATGTCACCATTCAGCAACGTATAGTAAGTGGTTATTGGATGGAAACCCCGTGGTTGCAACACTCTAGCGAGCGCAACTACCAATGGGTCGTTCGTTTTTTCCTAAAAGATCGGGCACGCCGCATTTATCTCTCTGCGCAGCTGCTGCTCCCCGTGCATGACTCTTTTCTCTCAGCGCATAGTAGTTGATGCTTTTTGCATGGGACTGCATGCATGTGCATGCGTGCTTACTTTATTAACAAATTTCAAACCATTTTTTCTTCTAAAGTATTTGTCCAATTTACAATTTAATTATACCGTTATATTCTTTACAGTTATATTTTTACAATAAAAAAGCTAACATATGGTTCAACTATATTTTAATAAAAAATATATATTTCAACTGATTTGTCTAAAAAAATTAGCGTTGTGTTCACTATGTGTAGAAAATTGTTTCATTATTTGATTAAATGTTTCAACTCATTTTATAAAATGTTTCAAAGAGATGCAACATATAAAAAATATTGGCTATAATATCGACAACCACATCCTACCTAGAACATTTAGTTCCAACGAGTGAAACATCGAAAATTTTCATATTAAACATATAATATAAACATTTTTATATCACGCATAAAATATCAGTTATAATTGTTGAAACATACAATATATAAAAAGCCATTTGAGTTATTTAAAGTTGAATGAATGGGCTGGTAGCTGCTTGCACCTTGCAACTACTCCTAGCTGTCAACTTGCGCGGGTCATGCAATGCATGCAGCCTGCTTCAAAAGCTAAAGCTAGTTGCTCGCTCGGAGAGTAGGAGACCATCCGATATTTCCCCTCGGCTCGGACGCCCGAGGGCAAGCATTTCTCAGCTGTAGCCGATCATCATGCAGTTGTGCCATTATACAAGCCGGATGATTATTGAAATTTTTGGCCCCGAGGAAGACGGGCATGCCAAGGGCTGCTAATGGCCCAACTACCACGAGGCGATCGACCAGGTCCAACGCCTAGGGGCAAAAGGTGCACCTCAAACCACAGGAACCACCTGGTTGGCCCGGGCCTGCGAAGCGCACGGGATTTCGCAGAGCGCATCGTTCGGAGGGGATTAGGACCAGCACCGCGCCACTGACCGGCTTGTTGACGGAAACAGAACGCGTGACACGAACATCGCACCGGACACGGACGACATACGAAAAAAAATTGAGTACAGAAACAAGTTGAATTTTTTAAGTACGTAAAGACTTGAGTAATGTTTTACCCACTTGTTGCAAATGTTGTGTCGGGCCTGAAAGAAACATTTTTACCACCTCCAGGCGCGTTAAACGATATACGTGGAGAATGAGGCCTGCGGTCGATACAAAGATGCAATAGGATGAATATGGTTTCGGAGAAACGGATCCAAATCTATTGCCATCAAACTAGTGGTTTTTTCACAAAGGAACAATTGCAACTGACGTGAGCAATGAAGCAGCCATGCATGAGACCTAGAAGCACCAGGGTGTGCATGTAGGCAGGTGTCAATCAAAAAGGGGGTTTTCGAGCCAATCCATAAAAGCAAGTACAGACAATGCTGCGCATAACAGAGTTGTGTTAGGATTGACGAGAACGTAAAAACTTAGTTACTCTTATGAAGATGAATTAAAAAAATTCCATTTGAACATAACCCTTCTAGTGATGCGTTATATCAAAACCTGTATGTTGTTAAATGTGCAAAGCCCAAATCATCACCCCTATGACGCGTTATGTCATGACCTACGTATAGTGTTAACTAAGTAAGAATCAGACCGTTGTATCCTTAGTGGCGCGTTACATTGGCTCCTGATGTGATGAAAAATAAATAAGAGTCTTTACACCTAACTTGACAAATGCAAAGGGTAAGAAATCAAGTTGAGCCTACTATAATCTATTTACATAGCTGGAATATATGATCTTTTATGGTAAGTTAAGAGAGCTAGTTAAGACATCGATTAGAAAACATGTAAATATCTTATACGTTTAATAGACTAAATGAAAATGTCAGAAGGCAAAGGAGGTGGACAATACCAGCTTCAAGTTCTGGTACACAGGGACAATTTCAAACAAAAATGAAGTGAAAATTCTAATTAATAAGAGGCTAAAGGATGGTATGGTGGCAGTCAGAAGGTAATAGGATAAAATCATCTTAGTTAAACTTATCATTAGTAATATAGTGTTAAATATAATTAGTATGTATGCCCCTTAAGTAGGTTAGGATGAGAGTTATAAGAGATATTTTTAGAAATACTTAGATGGTTTAGTTATATATGTACCTAGTAACGATAGGTTTTTTATAGGAGTGGATCTTAATGGTTATATAGGTGCAACAAGTACATGTTTTGAGGTGACACATGAAAGTTTTAGGTATGGTAATAGGAATTAAGAGGGAGAGAAAATCTTGAATTTTGTTATAGCTTTTTATCTGATAATAGCCAGCACTTTTTTTAGAAAGAGATAATCTCATTTAGTAACTTTTAGTAGCGACTAATACTCTAGCTAAATTGATTTTGTCCTTATAAGAAGAGAGGTAAACGAGCATGTATAGATTGTAAGGTTATACTTGAAAAATATGTGGTTTCTCAATATAAACTGGTGATGGTCAACTTTCGCTTTCTAGTGCATGCTTGTAGGGATGAAAGTTGAAGAAAAGACATCAAATGTCTTCAATGAAAGGGTTATCAAAGAGAACACTTTCAAGGAAGAAGACGATGCAAATAACATGTGAGAGAGATGGCAACATGTATTCAAAAGATTACTTCAAAGTTATTTGGAGTAACCAAAAGGAATGGATGCGAACTAAAGATACTTAGTGATAAAACGAAGATGTGCAAAGAGTTATTAAGTAGAAGAAAGAATGTTATAAATATTTATACCATAACAGGAGTGAGGACAATATTGAGAAGTATAAGGTGACAAAGAAGATCACAAAACGAGTAGTGAGTGAGGCAAAGGGGTGGGCTTTTGAGAATTTGTATCAACATCTGAGTACAAAAGGAGATAAGGACATCTATAAAATAGATAGGGCTTATGATAGGAAGACAAGTGATTTCAACCAAGTTAAGTATATTAAAAATGAGAGGGAGTAACTGTTGGTAAAGGATGATAAAATTATACATAGATGACAAGAGTATTTTGATAATTTTTTTAATAGTGAAAATGAGGACACCATCGTCTAGTTAGACGACTCATCAAATGACATCAATAGGAGTTTTGTGTGGAGGATACAAGAATCTGAGGTTAGAGATGTTTTGAAAAATATGAAAGGGGGTAAGGCGATAGGTCCTAATGGTATTTCAATTAAGATGTAGAGATGTCTCAGGGATATAGTTATAGTATGACTATCTAAGTTGTTCAATAATATTTTTCAATTAAACACAATGCCCGAGAAGTAAAGAAGTATATTGGTACCAATCTATAAGAATAAGTAAGATCCAAAGTTATACTAATTACCTAAAAATTAAGTTCATGAGCCATACTATAAAACTATCGGAGAGAGTTATCGGATACTGGTTGAAGGGAACGACGTAAATTTCTATGAACCAATTTAGTTTCATACTCGAAGGTCAACCATAGAAGTAATTTTCTTAATAAGACAAGTTATAAAACGGTTTACAGAGTGTAAGAAGAACTACATATGGTTTTTATTAACTTAGAGAAGGGTTATGATAAGATACCAAGAAATATTATGTGATAAGATTTAGACAAATATTTAAGTCCTAACAAAATATATCTCTCTCATTAAGTATATATACAACAATATTATAACTAATATTTAAATAAATAATATAACTAATATTTAAATAAATAATAGTAACACATATTACTTCCCGATTAAAATAAAACAATACTAGAGATTAGTTTTGAGCACATACCTCTTAGTCTTAATAATGAATGAAGTTATAAGAAATATATAAGAGGATATCTCTTGATATATACTCTTTAAAGATAATATAGTGTTAGTTAATGAGAAATGAATAGAAATAAATATAAAACTAGAATTGTGATGATAGACTCTTGAGTACAAAAGTTTTAGAGTAAACAAAATTAAGACTGAATACTTGATGTGTGATTTTAGCACCATCACACATAAGAAGAGATATGTGAGTTTAGGAGGCCAAGTAGTGTTTAAGAAGGACAAATTTTAATATTTGGGATCGATATAATAGATGGATGATGATATTAATGTAAACGTTAGTTATAAAATCAAAACGGACTGAATAAAATAGCGTCAAGCATGTGATATTCTTAAGATGATACTGTAGAAGGTAAAAAAAATTATAGAATAATAATTAAAGGATTATAAATTAAAGAAATATTTATGTTTTAATCACCTCTAGAAGATAATAGTGTGAGATAAAAAAAACTAAAATTAACATTAAAAAGAGATAATAAGGTTATATTTAGAGATCTAGTGATTAAAAAACATCTATTAAGTTTAACGTTTAGGAATGAAAGAAGACTATTATTGTTGTTGTAGACGACAATGCTGCACATTTGTCCTTGTCACACTATTTTTAACCAAGTAAAGCCATGGATAAGGAATGCATGCAATTTAATTCTCTATTGTCCAGTTTCCAAAGCGCAAAAGGCTAGCAAATATGACAGTTGTGAGCAAAAAGCACATCAATAGAGCGTAAGTACAAGACAAACATAGCACGGCTAATAGTTAATTGCCCAACATTTACAGCTGTCCAACAATCTTCACACATGTGATATTCATCATTTAATTCTGAAAATCAACATCCAAAATCTTCACACATGATGTTCATCAGTAACTTCTGACCATGAACACCCACATGATATTCGTCAGTTACTTTTAACCAACACACATTATCTCCGAACTTCAGAAGTTCATCAGTCTAATCATCAACACACAAATCTTCACACACATGATGTTCAACAGTTAGTTCCGATCATCACACCTTACTTTTGATCAACACACATTATCTCCACTCTCGTGATGTAATCAGTTCTGATCAACAGTATTTTCGTGCACAAGATGTTCAGTTCTGATGATCAACAGTATCTTCACGCGCAAGATGTTTTGAGCATCTCAGCATACTATCGTCTTTCAGGAAGGAAAATTCCTTGTTAGGAGCCAGATAACATGCATGAATTCTGGTAAGATTGTGAACATGTTTCAAATATACCCTGCCAAACCCGTATTCACCAAATGTTGTGCCATGGCTGTTAAGAAAAACAAGGTAGACTTTGCCCATTGAAATTCCATAACCCACATAAACTACACAATGCGATTTTGTAACATCATCGATTTGCTCCTCCTCAGATTTTATGTACTCATAAATTTCACCATGCTTTAAATTCCTGATATTCTCTTCGAGATCTTAAAACTGCCCACCAAAGGCCTGCCCTTTTGTATGATTGTTTAAATCTCTTCAAAACTCAAAAGTTTCTTGGAATTATACCCAGCAATTTTATACCATGCAGATAGGGCACTTGTACCATCACTTTCTGCATAGACACCATGGCATTTGAACAGATTTAAGCACATCTGGAGCTTGTCTCTTCCCATTATGAACTCTGAAGTTGATTTAGCTGCAAACAAATAAATAGATACAATGATGAATACACATATAGGTTTCTAACTACATTGTACTAATAAAACACATGTGACAGCAAACATGTCAGTGTTACATAATATACTCCTATATATGATATTCCAATAAAAGTCAGATGACAGGAAAAAGAATTGTATTGCATTTCTTAAAACATAAAGGAATTGCTGTTTCTTATCCTTAGAAATAGAAAGAAATTCTTAAATGTTAGAATGGAGCCATATAGCTTCTCACTTGTTATGGCTTGGACCTTTTATGAAAGATCTCATGGCACTGATTCCTTTTTTATACATATATTCTTAGAGAGAAAGTTATTATATGATATATTTGAAGCTGCTACACGTATGCGAATGATGCATAATTACTTTTGCAACGAAGGGGTAGCTGCTGATCTCATTTCAACCAGCAGATGGTTTGAAGTAAGCCACTGTAGCTACGCTTCAACTGCAATACTTGAGCTACAAACTGAGAAATCTAGTCATCTAGACAGTTTAATTAGTGTGTTTTAAAAAACGATGAAACATCATCAGGGAAGATTTGGTGGCAGAGATTCAGCAATTACATAGCTCCTTTAGCAATGGAAAAACGCATAGTGACGATTAAAGATTACAAACCATATACTAATGCACAAAACTGAAAAGATATTATTCAAGCTGCTAGTGAGTTATCTTGCACATCATCTTGACAGCATAGTCTCAACAGTCTCAACAAACTAGAATTTGCTGAAGAATAACTGTATTCAACACAACTTATTGCACATCCAAAACACCACAAGACAATTATGTACAGGAAGAAGAAGCAATGGAACAACTTATCAAATATGAACAAATCATTTGGTGATGGACAAGTGGGTAATACTACAGAACATTTGGTAATGGACAAGTGGGTAATACAGCAAAACATTTGGTGATAGAAGTCTAGATCAGCTGGATGAACATAAAAGCCAGCTGGATCAAATCATTTGGTGAGGACAAGTGGGTAGTACAGCAATGGAACAACTTACAAGTGTGCAATTATAAGGGCTACTTTTTGAATCACAACATACTGATCTCAAATGCAAACACCCATAATAAATGTATGTGTTTCTCTTAAATAATGTTCCACCATAATGGTAAACTTGCTCAAAGAGGCTAGCGGGGCATAATACACTTTGCACACCCTATTATCAGACAATAGACATGACACAATATATGCTCACGTAATGCAATTTTGACCAAAAAAATCTGAAAACGTATATAAGTGCATACTACTCAGCATTTAGAAATGTACTTACAAACATACCCTTCATGGACCTCTTGAATTGCTCAACAAAATCGTCTGTAGAAAATGTGACTATCAGAAAGCCCAACCCAAGGTAGCGATCTGAATAAGATAGTCGCTGACTTCCCTTGGTTGCGAACTGTTGGGATGAGACAGTGCCCACCACGGAACAGCTGGACCTTCCAAGAGAATTCATGCTTGCAGTTTAACAGCATTGATCTGCAAGTAAATGTTATTAGGGCCATACTAGAAAGACACAAAATAGTTTGCTTCAAACGAAGCGCATATAGTACCAGTTCAATAAAATTACTCTTCATAAGTTCCATTAAATTAAATCTGAAGGTTTAGTGGAAAGAAAAAAAATTTGCAAACCTCATAATGTTCAACACAAAGCCAGTCTGATTACTCTTGAGATCTTGAGAACAGCAGTCAGCAGGATTAAAATTCACTGAAGCATGAAAATAAATTAGTATCAGATGACAAAGTGCTAAGAGTCACGCAGCATCTAAATCGGTTCACGGAACCTTGATGTCAGGACAGAATGCAATTAGTGGACATTTCAGTAGCCCCATAGTTTCCTATGGAAACTAGAGTCAGAAAAACAAAAAACACCATATCTCCGATATCTCCAAATCCACAGCAGCGTAAAGTTCCCTCTCTGCACTCTAGTACGTTACACATTCATCTCCAGTATTATTATCACTCGATTTTGCCACGGTGCACTAATTACCACTAATCAAATGGATCAGTTCGTAAATAGGACGCAGGGACGGCAAAAGACATGGGAAAATTGAACGGAAATGCTCGCGTACCTTGAAATGCAAATGGGGCGCAGGAACGCCTCCGCGAGGCTGAGCCTGAATCACAGGTCGTCTGGTGCCGATTCGACGGTGGCCTCTCCACTTCCCTGCGAAAATCGGCGCCGATACGAACAAGTTCGAGATGAACGACGCCAGAATAGATGCGAACTTGCCGAATTCGGCGACAAAAATGCTTCGGCCTTGGAGAATTTTCCTTACCTTCGCCGAATGCAAATGTGGGATTTCGCCAGTACCTGCTGCGCGGCGGCGACCTAGCTGCCTCGCTCTGCCGCCCCGCGCCGCCGTGTGCTAGGGCCAGGGGTCTAGGGTTTTAGCGGAGATCGAGCAGACGACGAAGACGAGGGTCGCAATGGAGGGGACGGCTCAGGGACTTCGAGGAGGGAATCGTCAAATACTGAAATCCAAGGAAAATATCGCCTCCCGTGTTTATGGGATTTTTCGTGCGGGGGTACTGAAATTTTGACTATTTGTACTTTTAGAACTTATTTTGAAAATAAACCCCACACAAAAATTCAATTAAAAAATACTTTAGACTCGGTGCTATTTTTACAGTGCTAAAAATACATCTCATTCTTATGTAATTTTATTTTAGTATTAAGATATTTGGTGTGCTATATTATTTATACGTGATAATAAATAATAAATTTGTTACCATTCTATCACAACTCTCTAACATTATAATACGTGGGACCACTATACATTTTGACTGAATTAGGTTGCTAAATAAAAGTCATATTATATTATATTGAAGTTATAAGAAATAAAAATATATAGTGAGGTCTTCTTTATGCAACTTTGGAAATAGTTATACAATAGCGAAAAGTAAGTAAAATCTGTTTGATTTTTTACGGCTAAAAAAGATTGAAAAATCTCCAACTAAGTATAAAATAAAACTCTAAAATTTAAAATATATTTTTTAACTTAAAATATACCGATACAATTTTTAGAAATTTATAATAATATCTGTGATGTTATAGGCAGCTGCGTTTGTGAGCTCACATATTGTTATCCTATGTCTCAATGCACGTGAAGCTAAAATATTATACTTCAGTGACATTGTTAATGGCGCCCATTTTTCCTTTTCTAGTGGCAGCTAAAAAGGCAAAAATAAAGCCTCCAGACAAGGATCGAACCCTCGCCACTACGATAGTGAATGAGTGTCCTATCACTATGCTACAGCCACAACACCTGTTCAGTTAGTTGAGAGGTATCTGAGCCCAGTGCTGACCTCCTACTGACACGTTCCAGCTCAGCGCATATCTCAGCACCAATCCAGCTCAGCGTATATCTCAACCAAATACGTGGTGCTGAGATGCTATACTTTCATGTCATTTTTAATGGCACCAAGCTCAAGGTTTATTATTTTTTCAGTTTTTGATGGGATCTATTTTTAAAATGAGTTACTCAAAATTTCGGATGAATATCAATCGTTTTAGAGAAATATAAAACTCATGTTACGAAAATGTATGTCCTACGGAAAATGTACATGGTTAAAAGAAATTAATACCACCTCAAGCAAGTTAATTTAAATAGTCACTCCTATGAATCAATTATTTCTTAAATTGAAAAATGATGTCATAATATCATAACTTTATTATATTTTATAAACTTATGCTAATAATTAATTTTTAATTTTTTAAAAGTTTAATTAAATTTATCTTAAACGTTAAATATTTATTAATCTTTTCCGTTTCTCACGGAGTCACAGGTAGATAAATGATCCATAGGCTTAGTTTATTACTGTTGTGCTATGTTGCACCATGAAATTTTCACTTATTATAAAAATAAAAATTTATAAGCATTGTAGTTTATCTTACCGACCAAGTTATGTTAATTTTATGTGTCTACCAATCGTTTCATATCTTAAGGGTCATAATGATAAAGATTTTGCGAAAAGAATTATGCAGAATGATTTGACAACGAATTTCCATTGTTGAGAACTTTTGTAGAAAGTTTCTAAGAGGCAACTAATAAAAGAGCTTATTATTTTAAGAGGTAGTAAATGTTTCTGGTCTTGGACTCTTGGCTTCTTAATTATAATTCTGATGCCAAAAGGTCGAAATCCATAAGGAGAATCTGGAGGATGCTCAAAGTTGGTCAGTACCTTTAGCGGAGCTAAAGAAATCACTCTGTTTAGCAGACGAGTGAACAAGAAGCAAAACAACACATGAATTTTATGAGAAAAATGCGCACTTCCCTACTGGAAGTTCTATACAGCATTAAAAATCAAATGGAAGGGCTGAATAACCAATTGAAGCTCCTTAAGGCGTTTGTGAGTATCTGAACATGGACGTCAAACCTTCAATATTTGTCATCAAAACAATACTGATCTAGAGTAAAGATTGTGAAGCAAATGTGGAGTTTCAGTATGTTAGTTCTAACAAGAAAAAACAAAAATGGAAAATAGAACGATAAGGCCGGATAAGTTGTCAACTTTCTACCAGAGTATATAGAATGGCACATCCTGAGAGTTAGAGATACATGCAACACATCATAAAGCCGTACATCAGCGAGTTTTTGCCGAACAGCGCACAGTTATCATATACAACGTGGCAACATGCAAGCTGAAGTCGAAAATAACAGCCGTCTCCCTAGACTAAACTAGAAAGCAGAAACAGGTGATCATTGATCAATATAAGCCGCCCAGCAGTCCTGCACGCTCCTTTAGTCTCCCACAATTTCTGCACTCGAGGGGAAGAGCTTCTCTAAAACACATGGAATACCTAGACACTAAAGAGTCAATAAAAATCAATAAAAAAAATCAATGCCACATTACATGTATGCTACAGAAGAATAACACAAGTGATAGGTCATACCTTGTATAAGAATCTGATCCTAGATTCCTGTGAAGAAGGGAGAAAAACTTGTAAATAACAAAGACACAAAAACAATGCTAAATAAGGCATTAAAAAAACTGGGACATGGATGGTCAATTAGTCATACATCATCAGAGTCGCTCAAATCATCAGGTTCGAATGGAAAACATACATCCAAGTGACCACCACCACTGTATGCATTGGCATTGTGGGATGTTTCATGCCAACATTTCCATCATTTGTACAACCATAGAAGTGGCCTTCAAAAAGAAATGGAACATTTGTCATTTAATGACCAGATGACCAAGCAGGCACAGCTATATATGATAATAGCACTTAAGAAAGTTGAAATAAAAGAGTGCATATAGTCAGTACTCTCAACTGTGCATGAAGCAGTTTCAGATATTACAGGAGTAAAATGCAGTGATAGTTTATGTAATGAATTGGAACATAAAAAATTAGAGATCCTTCCATGGCCAGCTACTCAGGCATAAGTGCAACCATGCAGTAGCATTTACATAAGCCAAAGGTCATGTATAACATGAATTGGCATAGATATGCACAAACAAATTCTTATAAAAATTACAGTATTTGCATAGAAATTGAAAGTTCAGCAGTGCCATGAGCATGTATGTCAAGGGCGTCGAGCCCTAGGGGAGCTGGCCCTCGGCTACGGAGATCGTAACCTCGGTCCGTCTTCTCCGGCAAGGTTTTGCCCCTCTGCCACAGGCTTTCGTAGAAAGAGAGATTAGATAGGTGATAATCTTCTTAATCTCTCAAGTGTGCTGTTACAGAGATATATATATAGCCAAAGGCCAGAAACAACCCAAGCTAAACACTCCTATAATTTAAGAACCGAAAATAGAAATCTACTCTATCTTTTCTAACTTAGTCCTGGTTGTTGCCGCGCCCAGCTCGTCCCCGTGCGCGCTCTCCACGCGAGCCACGCGTTCGGCCGCTCGGCGCACGTCTCTGGCTCGGTGGCGCCTCGCATATGTGCGCCCCCACATGATATCTCTCCCCCCTCGAGGTCCAGCTCGTCCTCGAGCTAAAAGGCAGGGTACTTGATGTAGAATGGCTTGACGTCCTCCCACGTTGCCGAGGCCGGGGACTCCCCCTTCCACTGGATCAACACCTGGCGGGTGCCGCGAGCAAGGCGATAGCGAACAGCACATTCCGGTTCCGGGACGGCCGCACCATGGTGAACTGGTGGCAATGGCGGAGGAGCAGCTGGAGGTGGCCCGTTGTACTTCTTGAGGAGCCCGACATGGAAGACATCATGAAGGCGGGCGTGGGACGGCAGCGCGAGGCGGACAGCCACGTCGTTGATCAGTTCGGTGACACGATATGGCCCGTAGAAGCGCGGCTTGAGCTTGCCGGAAACAGCCTGGGGCAGTGAGGACGCCACACGGTGTCGGAGCTGAAGAAGTGCCCAGTCGCCCACCCCGGTACGCGATGTGTCGATGGGCCTTGTTGTAGTGGAGCTTCTGGACCGCCTGAGCTTGCTCAAGCCGGTAGCGTATGTCAACGAGGAATTCTTCACGCTCCTCCATGCTCTTGGCAACGGCTGCCACCCTTGTCTCCCCCGGTTCGTACGACCGGATGGATGGTGGATCACGCCCGTAGACGACAAGGAACGGCGTGTCCCGCAAGGAAGTCTGGTAGGCAGTGTTGAAGATGAATTCCGCCCATGGTAGCCAGCGGAGCCACTGACGCGGCCGGTCCTCCGTGAGGCAACGCAAATACATGATGATGACCATATTCGCAACCTCCGATTGCCCATCCGATTGGGGATGGAACGCCGTCGTCATGTGCAGCTTGGTACCCATCAAGCGCATGAGCTCGCGCCAGAACGTCGAAGTCAAGATCGGGTCACAGTCAGACACCAAGGACTGCGGAACGCCGTGCAGTCGCACGATGTCGGTGAAGAAGGCTTGAGTGACGGACTCGGCGGAGTACGGGTGCGCCAAGGGAATGAAGTGGCAATACTAGCTAAACTTGTCCACCACCGTCAATATGACGGACTTGCCACGAACGCGAGGCAGAGCTTCGACGAAGTCGAGGGCGATGTCCGTCCATACGCCCTGTGGGATTGGCAGGGGTAGGAGAAGACCCGCCGGGTGCAAGTGCTCGGATTTGTACCTCTGGCATACCACGCAGGCGTGCACAAAGTCCTGCACCAGCTGCATCATGTTAGGGAAGTGGAAGTCACGCCGTAGGCGGTGCAGCGTGCGCTAGACCCCTTCATGTCCATCCTCGTGGACCACCACCAAGATCTCCTGGATTAGGGAAGAGGTCGGAGGGATGTACAGCCGCCCGCCGAACTGCAGCATGTCGTCAACGAGGGACCAAGGCGCCCCGCGGGAGCCGGCATGAACATCATCGCTGAAGGTCACGATGGCAGGGTCGGTGTCCTATGCTTGGCGGAGACGCGTGACAAAGTCGAATCAAGGGGCCGACAGCACCAGGACGACGCCCTCTACCATGTCGCGGCGGGACAGCGCGTCAGCACCGCGTTCGCCGTCCCGGGCTTGTACTCGACGGCGAAGTCAAACCTCAACAGCTTGCCCAACCAGTGATGTTGAGGGATGGTGGCGAGCCGCTGGTCCAACAAGTATTTGAGGCTGTAGTGGTCCGTCTTGACGATGAACCGGCGCCCCCACAAGTACGACCTCTAATGCCGCATGGCGTGCACCAAGCCGATAAGCTCCCGTCCGTACGCGGCGAGGGCACGATGGCGAGGCGCGACGGGCCTGCTGAAGAAGGCAATCGGGTGGCCATCTTGGATGAGGACTGCGCCGAAGCCATGGGACGACGCGTCACATTCGACGATGAAGATCTTGGAGAAGTCCGGCATGGCCAGAATCGGGGCTAAGGAGACCGCAACCTTGAGCGTGTCAAATGCCGCGGCTGCCGCCTCGTTCCAGGAGAACCCTTCCTTCGAGAGGAGGGCCGTGAGCGACGCGGCGACGGAGCCGTAGTTGTGGACGAATTTACGGTAGTATCCCACCAAGCCGAGGAAGCCACGCACCACTCGTGCTGAGCGAGGCACCGGCCAGTCGCGGATGGCCTGCACCTTGGCCGGGTCCATGGCGACGCCTACCTCGGATATGATATGGCCGAGATACGAGACGGAGGCGGAGCCGAAAGAGCACTTGGAGCACTTGACGAAGAGCCTGTGCCGCCGCAGCTCAGAGAGGACGACGCGGAGGTGTCAAAGATGATCCGCCCAAGTCTTGCTATAGATCAGAATACCGTCAAAAAATACCAGGACGAAACGACGAAGGAATGGGCGGAGTACATCGTTCATAAGTGCTTGGAATGTCGCCGGAACGTTGCATAGCCCGAACGGCATCACCAAGAACTTATAGAGGCCGTCGTGGGTGCGGAACGCCGTCTTGTGGATGTCCTCCGGCCGCATCCGCACCTGGTGGTAGCCGGACCGCAAGTCCAGCTTGGTGAAGAAGCGCGCGCCGTAGAGCTCATCGAGCAGCTCATCGACAATGGGAATGGGGAACGCATCCTTGATGGTGAGGGCGTTCAGCGCTCGGTAGTCGATGCAGAATTGCCACGACCCGTCTGCTTTCTTGACGAGAAGGACCGGCGAGGAGAATGGCGAGTCACTACGGCGGACGATGCCCTGCGCGATCATGGTGGCACACTGCCGCTCGAGCTCGTCCTTGTGGGCCGCAGGGTACCGGTACGGGCAGACTGCCACTAGAGGTGCGTCCAGTATTTGCATAGAAATTGAAAGTTCAGTAGTGCCATGAGCATGTAATACTTAATCTAAGATAAGAGTAAATACCATTTTCATTAGGTTCAATCATGCAGCAACAGATGACCACCCAATCCTTTTATCCTTGCAAAGATGTTACTTCAGCAAAGAATAAATTGAAGGTGGCACAATCAACATCATCAGTGCCTTTTGTCTTTGTTGTAAAATTAAAATGATTGTACCAGCTAGGCCCCTCAATAATTAATTGATAGTGTACAACATCTTTGAGTTCGTGTGCAAGATCCTAAAAAGGAATTCATGAAAAATCAGATCAGCAAGTGTTACATTAATAAGATATTAAGACGCAAATGGAGGAAGGACAATCCCCAGAAAGATTGTGGTCATCGTTATACTTGTCCAATATCACTTGAACCAATTGACGGTTTAGATTGTCACAGATGTAAGTTGCTTCTGATTTATGATCTCTCTTTTGTGTGTCATCGGGCCAATAGAGAGATTCTTGAACCATCTTCTGCACAAGAGAAACTTCATCTTGCTCCTTGAACCTAATTTAGGTTACAATTCAATAGGATCGGGGAGTGTACTTATTAAAAATAGTCTTGCAAGTCTAATCAGGGCTGATGTAGGGTTGAAAGGTTTGTGTGCAGGTTGTGAAACAGGGATGAAACATCTCTCAAGATATCTCCAACATAGCTCATAGTAGTAAACAAAAAAAAGAACAGCAAAAGACCGCATATAAGATTCTTCGAAGATTTAGAAAGCTGAGCTTACCTGTTTCCAGCTCTATGCCTATAAGCTCTCAATGCATCACACCTTTTTCTAAAAGGAAAATCCATTATCCAACCTTCATTTTCATATTCCCAATTCAGTCTAGTCTTAGTGCATTGTTTTGACAATAATCAGACAAGCCCTGGATATCTCCAGTGCTTAGTACCGAAGGAACACAGATGAGTAAGTGTGACATGGCTAAAACATACTACTAACCAATTGCATATAATATAATTCAGGCAAAAGATACATATAGCCTATGATATATGCACTACTACATCTTGTACAAATATCTCTCAAAAATAGATAGAAACAAAAAAAGGAAATGATCCTTGATCTATGTACCATATTGAATGTAACAACTATCTTGCAAAAAATAGACAGAAGAAAATGCTTCTCGTGTTGTAAGGATCGACTTTAAAGTTAATTTAGCCTGGATTTTTTTTATCAAGTTGTCAACATTTCAATGCTCTTATGACCTAAATAATTACAATTATGGTCCTAATCAAACATGAGGTCCACCGGATGAAATAGGGCATGCATTAGAAAAGTCTATGGCAGTGTGGTACTAGCATATAGCCAATTGAAAGGTTTGCTGCAGAGAAATGAACAGAGAACAAGAACAAAGTGAAACTTTACACTGCTGGACAGCACAGGCCATTAACATAACGATCGATGGCATCCTCAGTTTCAGGTAAGCTCCGAAATGGTCCACCAAGATCAGGATATATGTGGAAAGATCCCCTACAGTCCATCCTGATGTAGAAGGTAAAATACCAATCATGAGGATCTCGAACCCAGATAGTTGACCCAAGAGATTGTGCAGATAAAGACTCAGTCATACTTCTCATATAACACTCAAACCTGAAACAGAACAAGTTGTGGGCTTAAGGCATTGAGATTCACACTACAAGCCTAAGGGCAAGATAACAAATATAAACCACTGAAGTGGTCATACGACGGACGTGGTGACCATGGGGCTCGATATGGCAACAAGTCCTCTAGTTCCGATGGAGGCTCTGCAGAGACAAGATGAGCCACGCACCTGAAGTGGGACAAGCTGGAGTGGGTACGGCAGCGTATTCACAAAATCTGTATTCCATATCTTCAGATTGCAAAGTTGGCAATATAAAGTTGATAGAAATAAATATGTACACATGCAACAATTTAGGTCAGTTCATCCTGTTCATTCTGCAAATAAATGTCCCCTAATTAACCACCCCTGATATACAGTTTGATCATCTCCATTCAGGAGCTTGCCACACTCACTAGACACTCACCCTCCTGGTTCCTGATCCCCTCACTCTGCACCCCATGTATAGAATTAGCAATCCCCAGCAATCAATAATAAAACGGAATCGAAATCCGACTCACTCTGCTATGTATTAAAACTAAACGAGGAACGAGTGACCACACGAAGAAGAGAGAGAGGGGATGACACGTTATGGTCATACTTGAGGAATCTGTGGCTGGCCTCGATCGCTGGTGGCATTTGACGGGGAGGGGAGGAGGGCTCGGTCGCGGGAATTCAACCGGCAGACGACGTCGTCGTCGGTGATCGCGTCGGGAAGATGAACCAGACTGACAAACTCATTCCACAGCCAGCGGGCGTTCCTGCGCCTGCGAGTGCATCGGCTCCTTCCTGGGCTGGCCGCCATCGCTTGGCAGCGGGGCGTCGCCGACAGGGTGGTGGTGGGGTTAGGGCTTAGCGTGGGATTTGGAGCCCCCTCCTCCACCCTGACCTCCTCCATGGCAGATACGACGCTAAATCCTGCGGACCCGAAGGTTTTTTTTTTGCGTCTTCAGAGGCGGCGCAATCAGCAGAGAAACGGAGAGACGGTGGCAGGAGAAAGTAGGGGGAGGCGGACGCGCGGCGTTGGTCCGTCAAGGTGAGGCGATCAAGAGTACGCGGGGCGGGGGGGTGTTAAACGCCATCCAATCTGATCCGCACCAAATCCAGTGAGATGGTAAGTGTTTTTTGAAA
The DNA here is from genome assembly GCA_030770085.1 of Oryza coarctata. NCBI lineage: Eukaryota > Viridiplantae > Streptophyta > Magnoliopsida > Poales > Poaceae > Oryza > Oryza coarctata. Next base: position 11,077,194 of record CM061472.1, read on the forward strand.
TGTAGCGTATTTAGATGCAGATATTATGGTGTGAATTTTAATATGGTACTGTAAAAATCCCATAAATATATCGTCAATTAGTTAACCTAACGGTATCGAGCACTCAGCCACCAACTAGTCCGCCACGCGCACCCACTGCCCACACATCATTAAGAGACACCACGATGTAAGTAACTAGGCATATCGTGCCACCTCATGCCGTCCTCACTGTCAACATCTCCTCCCATCTCCTCTCTATGTCACTGCCTACCACCCTTTACCACCGATGCCTCCTTTGCATCTCCTCCTTCACGTGTAAATTATATTTTAATGACAGACACCTAAGTAGAAACTGAGTACTATCGTACTAATTAATTGTTTGTTTTGGACGATGGAAATGTTAATGATAATATCTTTGTGTTGTCAACTGTGATATTGTTATTGTATTGTTGTCAGTTGAATTGATGAGTGTTATAGTGATCGAATATATATATGTCATATCATTTGATTTTAATTCATTTTCAAGCTAAGTATCCACCGGCTTCATATCATTTTTGACATTCGAAACAATCCACTTCGTATCCGCATCTACAAGCTATCTGCATCTACTTCGAATCTATTTTTAAAATATAATTTAGGATATGGTATAAACAATATTCGTTTGAATGTAATCCGTTTTCACTGCTACGGGAAGAAGAAACGGCAATATGCACTTGGGCTAGGTATTGTGACAAAACGGATAAGGAACAGTAACGAACAATATTTTAGGTATAGAATTTTTATGCCGATGGTTGTTGTAATTGTGTTGGACTCTTGTAATATCAGGATATAAATATAAACCCCTAAAAACATGTAAATTATCTCTTAGATCAATATAACTTCGGCGCATCGCCACCTTAGCTTATTTAAGTTTTTTACTGATAGTTCTAGCTCTCGATGTGAAGTTATATCGGTTAGATCCGAACTACAATGAAGGGATAAGTCCCGCCATTATCCTATTATATTTTCTCTATCTAAGACTATTGATCGTGCCAAAAATGTCTTGACCGACCACGCGACGCCTCGGAGGTCTGCTTAGCTTCAGTGTAGACTGGTCAGCTTCTCTCCGTGGCTCGAGATACGCGCGTCGAGGCCCGTGAGGTTCGCTCGGCTCTGGTGCAACGGTGTGGGTGTGGGCGTGCTAGTCAATTTGACCCTGCAATTAACAAGGAGGTGAGGCAAACAGGTCAGTCGGACAATGGACCAATATGAGCTCTCGCTATCGGCTGGCCACCGATAGGATCGAGTGGTCATCGGGCGCGTCCAGATGACTCCTGATATCGGCTGGTCACTGATAGGTATTGGGACGCTCTTCCATCAGCTAGGGAGTCGATGAAGGCGTGGATAGATGTCGACGAAGGATGTGATGACTTTGGGTGTAACGAAAGAGAGATCCTGATCTATCGGCCGCAGAGCCGATGGAGGCACAAAGGGTATTCAGAGAACAACAAAGCATGCGGAATCTCTCCTAGTTGCCGACGAAAACTGTACTGCTCGTTCATCGGCTAGAAAGCCAATGAAGGCATATATGTACTGGCAAGGAATCGTATAGAAGACACCGGCTGCAAAGCCGATGCCGCTCCGGATATGGTAGCACGAGGCCCGTCGCCCATCGTGATAATGCCGCCAGTACCGAATCTCAAAGATCGGACCTAACCGAGACAGTACGAGACGGTGGACGCTGGATCGGTCGTGCTGAAGTAAGAAAGAAGCGAATCCATCGGCTTAGCTAAGCTGATGAGAGGAAGTCTTTCTAAAGACAGGTGTGCATCGGCTGAAAGGTCGATGCGCTTGGCGTAGTGCTCGAGGGAAGTCTCTGAAGACTAGCGCGTATCAGCCGAGGAGCCGATACGCTGGGCGTGGTGCTTGGGGTATAGATAACTCATCGGCTAACACTCCGATGAAACGTCGTATAGAGACTTATAGGCCTACAGCTCAATCTACCGTCGGCAATCTCGTAGGTCTAACCTAACTGATATAGCATGAGACCGATAGAGAGAGCTTGATTGACCGATAAACCTTGCACGGACGTAATGCGGTATATCCGATCCGCCTAAGTGGTCGAACCTAACCGATGCAACCTTAGACAAAGCAAGACATATCGGGATAGTGGAGGGACTTACCCCTTCGCCAGAGATCGAACTTAACCGATGCAGCTCCACGTCAAGAGCCAGAACCCGCCGGTAAAAACCTAGATAAACTAGGGGATCTATATTTATATATTGGTATTACAAAGTTCGACGCATTTACAATAACAACGTTATTTCCTAATAAAGATAAAAGGAAAATTTGACCCTGCAATTAACAAGGAGGTGAGGCAAACAGGTCAGTCGGACAATGGACCAATATGAGCTCTCGCTATCGGCTGGCCACCGATAGGATCGAGTGGTCATCGGGCGCGTCCAGATGACTCCTGATATCGGCTGGTCACTGATAGGTATTGGGACGCTCTTCCATCAGCTAGGGAGTCGATGAAGGCGTGGATAGATGTCGACGAAGGATGTGATGACTTTGGGTGTAACGAAAGAGAGATCCTGATCTATCGGCCGCAGAGCCGATGGAGGCACAAAGGGTATTCAGAGAACAACAAAGCATGCGGAATCTCTCCTAGTTGCCGACGAAAACTGTACTGCTCGTTCATCGGCTAGAAAGCCAATGAAGGCATATATGTACTGGCAAGGAATCGTATAGAAGACACCGGCTGCAAAGCCGATGCCGCTCCGGATATTGCATATTCTATTCAGAGCGTTATCGGCTCTACAGTCGATAAGTCTTTTATTTTATTCATCACTATTTGCCTATGTCATCATCGGCTTTCTAGCCGATCTATAAGTGTTACAACCCCTATTGTCAACCAGCTAATAGCAGGAGTACATCGGACTTATAGCCAATGTCTATCTCAACTCTATCGGTACATCCAGCCGATAGCAGAAGTTCGTATTAGCCTATCGGTCGATTGGCTCAATGATCTAACTCTATATATTTTTCTTGTCAATTAGAGCTCCAATTTACTGGCACACCCACAACTCCAAAAACTCAAAAACTCTAATGAGCCGAAGGACCTGCATTAGAGTTCGGCAAATCTCCCAAGGCTTCGTGTGTTCGGACGCATCACATCGGGCCTCCATTGGCTAATTCATGAACCTTCTCGCCACGTATCTCCGCTTGGTCCAATCTCCCCACGTATCTCCATGAGTTTGGGCACTCTCTACTTATATGCCCACGGCCTCTACACTTGAAGCACTGAATTCCACTACTCTTGGCTGTAGAACCTACTGAAGTAGAGGTGGATGCCACTGGTTTAGAGCTCAGGTTTGGGGCAGCAGTGTTCTTCCCACTAAAAACACTCTGAACATTAGAACGTGAGCCTCCAAACGAGTTTTTCGTTGATGAGGGTGCAGTAGTGAACTTCGAGACTTGCTTGCTTCCCCCGGATATGTTCCTCATACCAAATGATAAGGACTTGCTGCTCTTAGCATCTTGCTGCAATTGTCGTTCAGCTTTGGTTGCTTGATGTACCAAATCAATTAGATAACGGTACGGTTGAAACTCAACAATGCGCTGAATATCGCGATGCAAACCAGCCATGAAACGTGTAATAGTTTGCTCTTCATCTTCATACACATTGGCTCTAATCATAGCCTTCTCCATCTCTTTATAATATTCCTCAACAGAGAAACTTTCTTGCTTCAGATTCTGTAATTTATCAAAAAGATCACGCCAATAGTGCTTTGGCACAAAACGTTTTCTCATTTCTTGCTTCATTTCATCCCAAGTTTCAATAGGATGTTCAACATCTTCCTCAAGATCAGAGAGAAGTTGCTCCTACCAAATCAAAGCATATCCCTCAAACTCTAGAGATACTATGACTAATTTCTTCTCTTCGGAATAATTATGCAAGCAAAAGATCTTTTCTACTTTCAACTCCCAAGTGAAATAAGCTTCAGGATCAGATCCTCCATCAAATTTTGGCATGGTAAATTTTAGTTTGCCAAACCTCTCCTCTCGGTTATCTCCTTGATGAGCTCGGCGACCATATCGATATTGGGACTGATCATCATCATCCTCTTCAGATTCATCATGATCATCATTTCTTCGATTTCGACCTCTTCCTCTACCATGTACAGCACCTCGGTTCCTCCTTCCTTGCTCTCTAGCTCTTCTAGCAGCAGCTCTTCCTTCACTTTCTTCTCCATCTTCACTGTGGTTGTTTGCACCATCACGAGGTGGACGGTGTTCTCTGATTTCAGCCAAGATGGCTTGAAAATCTTATGTCAACCGGTCTTGTCTATCTTCTAGGCTTTGTTTGAGCTCATTAAATTGTGCAATAGTAACACATTCTTCTACCTCAGATTCACCCATCTTCCTGAAAGGTTAGCAAAATACAAGCAATACATTTGTATATGTCGACTGGAAAGTTTTTGGTGACTCTCTCAACCTCACCTCTCTAACCAACCAAAGCTCTTATGAATTCCATGCTGCAGATTACAAATAAAATATGTGGTGGTAACCAAAAGTGATGGCGAGGCGAATACAAGATTAGAGAGTACCGATTGCGATGGTTGTTATGTGGAGCTTGGCGGGGAGTTGATACACAAGAAATGCAATCTGAATTCTAGTTGTTATTAAGTTAAGTAACAATCCAAACTAGAAGTTCTATGTCTAGTGCTGATCATAAGATATGATAGATATAAATAGATCACACACACGCAAAGAATTTTCAGAGTTGATGCAAACAAAGGAGTATGATTGGGATGCAAGTGTTGCGATCAAACCCAACTAAATTTTGCACCAAACACAAATAGCAAACTGGTTGTACAACTTGATATGATAAACTTCAGTACTTGTACACTTCAACAAATTGAACTTCAGTTTTTCTTTCTCAACTTTTCTCAACTCTTTTTTTTTGTACTTTTCTTCTTCTTTTTTTTGAGACACTTTTTTTTCTTTATAGAACTAAGAACAAAGATTAAAAATAACAGAAGCACACTTTATAAAAGAAACAAGACACAACCAGAAGCTATAACTTAATAGGATCAAAGTTTACACAAAGAATGATAAAGGTTTCAGATTTTTTTTTTGTGTGTGGGGATTTTCAGATATATGAAAGAGGCACAAAGGACACACGAAGGATAATACGATCAGCAACTAAACAAGACTCTAAAGTACTAAAACTTAAGAAAACTTACACGAATAACAGATTGAAACAAAGGGCTATGACAATTTTATGGCTTATAGTAGATAGGACGAACAAAATTATATGTAGCTAAGGGTAAAGAATCCTACCGTGGTAACGAAAGCTCTAATACCAGATGATACGCCTCGATGTCCTGATCTTCACGATGTAGGATCAATCACTAGATAACTAGCTTTGAAGAAGTCGAGATAACTTATTGCAAGCAGCAATAACTAGTGTAACCTGACGAATAAAACTCGAAACCAACCACCGTCTCAATACGGCAACCTGAATCGAGAATTCGTCCAACCACACTCTCAAAGAAACCAACCAACACAGCCTACAATCAATCGAGGAGACCTCGAAGGGAGTAGGAGCACCAATTGGGAGCGGATGAAGCCGTCGCTTCTGTAATTCCTACGAAGGAAGTCACAAGAGCAAAGGGGTAGAGATCAACTCTCAGGGGTTTGCTAGCGCACAGCTGAACAAAGTGGTCTATATTCTCAATATCATAATCTATGATTACAATGAGTCTAGGGGGTATTTATACTAGCAACAGCCCTACTAGGTAGCTGAAAACTCGAAAAGAAAATAACTAGTTTGACTATGTGAAAAGACCTCTTCAGAATGAGCTCCTGGAGAGTTTTCGCGTGGCTATTAGTTTTCTGCGCAATCTTCATTGTTTTGGCAATAACTCCACCTAGGAAAGTCCAAATGATGCATGGTTTATTGCGTTGGATTCTTGACTTGACACCCTTTCCAACCATGTATGCCATGTACCACATAATATTATAGAATGGTACAGTTTAGTACATGAACTTTAGCATCAGGCTGGCTGTTGACCTTCCGAGCAGTATACACTAAACGGTGGTCTGTGCCCAAATGGTAGCTCCAAACTAGTCGGGGCTAGACTCATTGGAAACTAGACTTGAAGAGCTTTCCAAAACATGCTCATAGATCACCATAGCTTCTAGGAATCAAAATATATGACTATTTCTTCTAGACGGTTCTACAGAGCTGAACTGGTTCGAGTGTAGTTCGTGGTCGGCAACTGGTCTGAAGTGGTCTGCAGCTGGTCGGAAGTCATCTCCTTGTGTGTTCATGTCTTCTTCTTTAGTGAACCTAACCATTAATAATGTACACGACTTAGGTAGTATATAATTCTCATTAATATTAAAATGAATCTCACAAAGTAGCGCGTACGCCTCTTGTTGTAGCTTCTTTGCTCGACTACGTATAATCAGTCCATCAATTACTTGGACTGGTGTTGATATAGGTGAGACCTGAGTTGGTGTAGCTTGAGTTGAGGGTTGTGATATCTTGCTTGATGGCGTGGTCATATCAGATCTGCTTAGCTCTAATATAAGTCATTCGGCTCGTTGGTTCGTTGTAGCGCACTTCCAATTGTCACACCAGACGTACCAAAAATATGTTTGCACGCGCGTGACAAAGATTGGACTAAGCGGAGGTGCACACCGAGAGGGCGAACGAACATGAACTGATGGAGGCACGCGTGGACATGCCAAGGTCTAGGAGATCTACTTCGTTCTAGTGCAGATTCTTTAACTTTGAGGTCTCTTTGTTAGGATTGCTAGAGTTATGGGTGTACCAGTCAATTTGACCTTGCAATTGTCAATGAGATAAGCCGATGGGTCAGCCAGTGACTCGATACAAACTCCTGCTATCGGCTAGTCGTCGATAGGGTTGAGATAATCATTGGCTACGTCTAATGTACTCCTGCTATCTGCTGGTGGCCGATAGAGACTAAAATATTTGTCTATCAGCTAGAAAGTTAATGAAGGCATAGGCAGATGGCTGATGAGCAGTATGTGTAATCCCTCTATCCACTAATTGTCGATAGAGGCTGTAGCAGTCGTTCATCGGTTAGAAAGCCAATAAAGGCATATGCGGATAGTAAGAAATAAGATAAAGAACCCATTAGTTATAAAGCCGATGGCACTCCGAATAGAATATGCAATAAATAGTAAAGAGCGAGACCCGATCTTTCGAAGATATGAAAGGCTAGATCGGATGTGTAGATGGAAGGAATGGGTAAACCCATCGGCTAGCTAAGCTGATGAGAGGAATTATCTGAAGATATATGTATATCAGTTGAAAAGCCGATACACTAGGCATAAGGTTCAATGTATGGATAACTCATCGGTTGGCCGCTCTCATGAAACATTCGCATAAAAATCTATCGACCTATGGTTTAATCTACTATCAGCGGTATAGTATGTCGGAGTTAATCAATACAGCATAAGACTGATGGCAGTAGAGGAAGCTCGATAAGCCAATAGAACTACGTGAATGTGATGTGATACACCCAATCGGATCTAACCGATGCAGCCTTAGGCAGAGTAGATACACCAAGATAGTGGCGGGACTTATCCTTTCACCATAGATTGGACTTAACCGATACAACTCAATGTCAAGAGCAAGAACTAGCCGGTAAAAACTTAAATGAACTAGGGTGGTGATGCGCTGAGATTGTATTTGATTTGTATGGATGCTTTACAAGATTCCAGAGGGTCTATATTTATACCCTGGTGTTATAAGAGTCTAATGCGGTTACAAACAAGCGTTATTTCCTAAAAATAAAAGGAATTATCTCTAAGAAATTAACAAAACTAATTAAATTTGTCATATATTTCATATAGATAAAGTATGCTATCATGGTTTTCACGGCTCTTCCTTAAACTTAGTTCCATCTAAATAATCTTTTATCTTTAACTGGATCGAATCCATCCTCAAACTGCTCGATCGGCTTTCTCACTCTATCAATCGACTTTCTTCCATAAGCTGATCAATTCTCCAATTCTGTCTGCGGGACTTACCAAAATTTGGTGCAAACAAATCTATTCTTTGTCCAACGTAACGTCATGTGGCATTATAGTTGACAAAATAGTAAAAATTTATAGTGGAACTCACATGTCATCCTCTCTCACATCTCCCTTTTCATCTCCTTTCTCACCTCTTTCCTCTCTTCCTCCCTCCCAACTTTCAGTAGTAGTTGAGAGGCTAGGAGGGCCACATGGTTACGAGGCGTCAGAGCTAGGAGGGTACCAGTGGCTGCTCCCCTCTTGTCTCCTTCTCAGGGTTAGGACGCTGGCCTAAGACAGAAAGGACACAGAAAGCCATCACCCTCCTCTATTCAACTTGTCATACATCACCACCCATGCGAACGCCACTCCAACCATCGATAGTAGTGGTGGAGGACAGGATGTCAGTGTAGTGGTTGCATAGCGCTAGCCTAGATCTAGTAATGTCAATGTGCGAGGCGGGCTTGTCAAGTGGAGTTTGGGGAGTCGTCTCTCCCTACGGAGGAAGCTGAGGAATGAGATGAGCAGCTTTCCATCGGTAATAGATAGTAAAAGAGGGCAATGATGGTGGCGATGGGGAGGACGCCAATGACGAAAAGGTGGAGCTAAAGGCTGGCCATGCTAACAAACAAGTAGCTGCCCTCGAGGTCTGATGGAAGCTACAGTTAGGCTCTATGAGGCCGGCAGATGTTGGAGCAGATTGCATGGCCTTCCTTATCTATGACCATATCACGCAGCTCCATATCATCAACCTTGTCGCCCACCTAAGTTAAAGGGATGTAGGCACCATTCTCGCCTCGTTTGCCCATGACAACCCCTACTTCGCAATGTGCATCATTAAGGAGGACAACGTTAAGCCTCTTATCAAGCTTCTCAAGGACGCCACTGACGATAGGTAGGAGGCCTGCCACCATGGTGCTCGAGGCTCTCTCTAGTGGCAGAATACATTGTGGTGGGTGAGGAGATGAAGGACATGATCTTGCGGGAAGATGGGCATTGGCAGGAGCACCACGACCAGCTACGGAAGTGGGCGACACGCATGGAGATGGCCGGGTTCACCAACGTGCCACTTGCTATGTTGCCATTAAGCATAGGAATGATACAATGAAGTGATGTGGGCTAAGACGCTCCTCGAGATTTGGGCTGCTGCTCTGTGTTCACCACTGGAGAGAGATAGGAAGGGGAGTGAAGAAGCAGCCCTCACATATGACCCCATATGTTTGTTTTTTATCCAGATTGCCAGCACGTAGGCCCTTAGATATTTTTTATTTCTTTTTTCTTTTTTAATTGTGATTCCATTTAAACATTATATATCAAAGATAAATATTAGTTTAATGTGCCACCTGAATGTCATATTAGCGAAACTATTGTTAAAAGAGTCATTTTTTATATTTTAATAGTTAGAGAGATTGATATATTCGATTTTATTGTTTAGTAATGTAAATTATATTTGAGGGAATTAAAATTGACTTTTTGTTACCCCAATTCGGCACGAGTACTAGTAGCCACCACCGATCCCCTCTCAGCGGCTGCCTGCCTGAACGAGGAATCGCTCGTCGCTGCATCACCATCACCCCACTGGTAACGTCTCTCTCCTCTCTCGCTCGCTTCCTCTCCGATCTCCTATGGATCCATCCAATCCCCTCCCCTCGCAGCCGTAGTCGGCGTTGTAGGGATGGGGCGGCCGCCGAGCACCGGGGGCCCGGCGTTCCGGTTTACCCAGGCGGAGGTGGCCGAGATGGAGGCCCGCCTGCAGCAGCTCAACAACACCATCCCGCACCGCTCCATCATCCAGGCTCTCGCCGACAAGTTCACCGCATCCCCCGCGCGCGCCAGCAAGGTCGCCGTCCAGCCCAAGCAGGTAATAGGGTTTTTCCTTCCCCCTTCTTCTCCGGGGGAATACGCTGGGGTTCGGCGCGGGGAGGATTCCGCCTGATCTCGATCCGGGCGCAGGTGTGGAACTGGTTCCAGAACCGGAGGTACTCGCACCGCTCCAGGAACTCCAGGGGCCCGCCGATGATGCAGACAAAGATGCTGCCAACGGGGTCTGACGAGCAGAAGTCGACTCCTTTCAGGGCTATGCCCTCTGCCTCTGCACACTCCGGCTCACCCTCAGGTGATTCCTCTTAACTTGATTCTTAGTCATGCTGTTCATTTCTACTTACCACTAGTTAGGGGTATAAATAATGAAATACTTTGGTCATATGACAGATCTGTGTATGGTTCTATGTTAGTAACCTTCCAGCTATTTTTGTTTGACGGGAAACAGCAGGAGTAACTTCCAGCTATGCATCATCATTTATCATTCCTTTCTATCCTCTGATTATTGATCTTGGTGTTGAAAATCAGGGAAGAGTTCTTTGGAGAGTGGCCAGGTTGAATTTGAAGCAAAGTCAGCTAGAGATGGCGCATGGTATACATGTTACTCTCTGTCTTCTGACTTTTGATTTGCATGTATGAGTAGGTTCATGGAGTTTTTCGTGCTGTTTGACACATAGTTATCAGACTCTGACCACACTGGTTGTCTGACTGAAATAAACTGAACCTAAGGTTCTGGCTTGATCTGTCCATCTATTTGGATCGTTGCTGCAATTGGCCTGCAAATCATATCTGAACTGACCAGTTTTCCTACAGCCTGGTGGGGTTAATCATGACACAGCCCACTTATTCAGTCAAATTCAAAAATAGCATGGTCAACAGTAAACCTCCACGTGCTGGTTGCTGCACACATGTGCCAACCCATCTGTGTTATTGGTTAACATTATGAGTGGGAAATATAGGTTCTATTAACCTCAATATGCCTGCACAGATCACAAATTGATAATTTTGTTATTATAAAATAGAGCATGAGGTCTGACTGGTGGGTGACTGGTGACCTGAGACTGACCAGGTCAAGCCTGCTAACACTGGTATTCCACGTTGAACCTAACTTGTAGTGTGGACATTCACGTGTCATATCTTACAATTTTGTATTCCACTTTTTTGGATAGTCTTCTGTTGTGCTGTATTCTTTATAATATGCTCTGACGATTGCTTCACCAGTGTAAGCAGTATACTTGTTTGTTATATAGGATTGTCTCAGTTTTGCATACTTTATTATGATACTGTTAGATGCTGTTAAACTAGGTTTCAGTTTTCTCAGGTTTTCTGATGTTTGTGTTGATATCTTCAAAATTGAATAAAAGACCCCATTTGGATGCCAGAATTGAGGCTGGAAGAGGGGAATTAGAATTGGATCTTTCAATTCTGTCGTTTGGTTGCTCTTTTGATTTGGAATTGTGGACCATTTCTGACTGAATTAATGGACAACTAAATTGCCCTCTAACAATTCACAGCACTACCACTGGAGCTTCTGTCAACCAGCACCACCACTGGAGATTTCACTGGTGACCATTGGCCACTCTCTCGTGCCACTGTTTCACCCTCTATTTTCTAGACCTACAGCTGCCATCCCTTCTTTCATAACTCCAGTGGTCATTTCCTTCTTCCTCTACTCTAGGTAGTCTTTTCCATCTTCATCTTTCTCAACTCTGGTTGTCAGCGTTCCTGACAAAATCTGCTGTTAAGCTGTCTACTTCCCTAGTAACCACTGCAACTGCTGAGACTCTGGCCAGTGCACTAGTGATGCTCCAGCCACTACTTTGACAGCTACCCAAGAAGGGACATCAGGCCACCTGGCTTGTTTGTTTGCTTCCAGTATGCCAATTCATTTACATATTGCATCCAACCCTAAACTGGATTTTTATTGAGAGTGTATTTATATTTGTGATATCTTTGGCAACCAAACACAAAAAAAAATTGAATTGAGATGGCAATTCGAATTCAATTTGGATTTGAATTGAAGATCCAACTAAATTCATTCAATCCAATGAAGAGGGGGAGCTGGTTCTGCAAGAAGATTTCTTTTAACATCTGATTTTAGTATTTCAGCATTCATATGGTCTGATTCAAATAAGTCTTACATCTATGGAAGCTATCCTAAAAAATGTATGTTTGTGCTCATCAAAGTTGCTATTGTGCCTGATCATTAACTACAACTGCAATGAATCTGCCATTTCAGATGCTTTTTCTTTCATCATGCAAGTGCTTTCTATACTATGTTCTTGAAAATTTCTAATCTATTTGTGTTTCTACAATTTTTTTTGTCAAAAACCTTGTAATTTTGAGTGTATAACTAAGCCTTTATGTGCAGGTATGATGTTGCTGCCTTCCTGTCTCATCGGTTGTTCGAATCAGGTGATCCGGTAAAGAACATAGTTTTTGTATTAAATATAATTTATGTTGTTAAATGCATGTCTGGCGTTCTTGATTGAATGTACTTTGCTAACTTTGAACCTGTAAATGATTCCATTTATCATTAGTCTTAATGCGGTTGAATACTCCATCCTTATTCTTTAATTATTTTTTTTAAAATGTATCTACCGCATTACTGATAATATGACTATGGGAACATTTTGTATTTTTCAAATCTTCCTTATATCTAAAATTGGCACTAGGGTTGAATGAATTTATCTTTCCAACCTATGCCAATATGCGACATGACATTTGTTAAAGCTAAGTTTTTTTATGCCAATATGTGACATGACATGCCTGTGTGGCTGTGCCAGCATTTTTAGAAAACTGTGTCTGCTCAATTGTAGTGGCATTCCTAGTTGCAATATGTGCTATAAATAATTTGTCTCACGAGCAATTCTTAATATTTAGGAAATACGGGTTCGCTTTTCTGGATTTGGAGCTGAGGAAGATGAATGGATAAATGTCCGAAAATGTGTGCGGCAGCGTTCTCTTCCATGTGAATCCACTGAATGTGTTGCTGTTCTTCCTGGAGACCTCATACTTTGCTTTCAGGTCTTGTTGTCTTACTTATTTGCTTGACCTATCTAATGTATGAGTGTATCTACATGTCACAGATTCAGAATTGATGTCTACATGAATTCAATGTTTTCATTTGAAGTTAAGAGGATTGATGTCTATTAGTTCTGTTCTATGAAAATGTATCACAGATTTTCCATAAAAAACTTTGCCAAATAAAGCCATGTATTTTTTGATACTTGATGCACAAAACACCGAGGGGTGTAAAACTGTAAACTACAGATTAAGCACACATTTAGGTTCCTGCTTTTTAAATAAAGAAATATACATATCAATTTATGTTCTTTGATGAGTATCTTGATGAAATGTTATTTGTAATTATATTTAGGTGTCACATTTACTCAAATTGTTGTCTAAAATGAATAAATGCGTCTGTCCTAAATTGACCAGGAAGGCAAAGAGCAGGCTCTGTATTTCGATGCTCGTGTCCTTGATGCTCAAAGGCGTAGACATGATGTAAGAGGGTGTCGCTGCAGATTCCTTGTTCGCTATGATCATGATCACTCTGAGGTATTTTACTCATTCTAATATTGTCCACCCACTGAATGTTGTGTGACTACTGTAGTAATGCTAATTTATTCTTATATATTATGGCGTTAATTATATGCTACATTAGCACTATATGTTGAAGCATCGTTCTTTAAGTTCCTGAACTTGCATAAGCAATTCCATCAATTCTTTACCTGTGCAAGACCTTATGCATATACAATCAATTCATCATTTCATAATAAAATTTGCACAACTCTTTTTTGTTACATATGATATTAACTTGTGCATGTTTTTACCTGTAAGTACTATATGTTGAAGCTCCATCGTTTAAGTTCCTGTTGCATAAGCAATTGTTATTAATGTTCTACCTGTGCAAGTTTAACGACATCATGCAATTTTCTATTAATCATTTCTACAAAATTAAGGACTTATGCATCGATTTTCCAAGTTCATAGATGTAGCATGGAAATTACTGTATTATTCAATATGCTCATATGTTAACCCAGGCATCGTGCCACCTTGTGCCTTTTTTTTTTATTTATTGTGCAGGCTTATGAACTACATAAAATAATGTATTTTTGCTGGCCTTTTGCTAGTTATCTTACTCTTTGTTGAATAAAACTGGAACCTGACTGTATGTTACTGTGTATTTGTTTATTATCATTAAAAATTCCGTCTAACATGACAGGAAATTGTTCCACTGAGGAAGGTATGTCGTCGACCAGAAACTGACTACAGGCTTCAGATTCTGCATGCTGCTATAGTGGCAGGTATGGATAAAGAGGCTGTGTTTGATTTGGTGTCGCACAATGATAAGAGCCTAGCTGAGCAGAAACCCCCAAAGAAACACAAGATGATGGATGTGAACACTGACGAGTTAACCATGGTTGCTAACCCAGACCAAGAAGAGCCAACAGGCAAGCCTGCTGCTACCTTGCCAGCAGCACCGATCAAAACCCTCAATGATTCAGCTTCAGCTTCTGATGTGCATATGGGCGAAGCACAGGTTGCTCCAAAAGTTGAATCTTCTGATGAAGTAGAAGACGAGATGAAACAGGGATAGTTTGTTGCCTTTGCTGAGCATTATGTTTGGCTGCAGTAAACAACTTCTGGTTAAATGCATTGGCATCTGATCACCTGTGCTCCTGCTGCACACAGTTTGCTCTGTTAGCCCCTTCCAACGCAGGAATGTATGTCTTAACAACACATGTGACTTGTGAAGATTTATTGATCGCTTAGGAACCCTCTCAGAAGGGTAAATATGATTGTTAGGAACTCACTTCAAAGGAAAAATAATTGCGTAGGAACTTTCGTTCAGAAGAAAATGGAATGTCGTTGCGGTGGCATTGACTTGATTGCTGTCACAAATTCGGCCAAGTATTTGTGTTGTCCATAAATAGGTATAGTGTTGTTCATAAATAGGAATGGTGTGCCATTGAAGGTTAGCATCAATTGTTCCGAAAGGTAAAACTCCCAGGAGAAAGCCTAGTACACATTCTTGAGAATTTTGGAGGAGTATGCAAAACTGCATTTAGGATAGACATTCTGCTTGTCCAATTAAATTGGTGTGCATTAATGCGCACAGGTCATTCGGCTTGGCCGATCTTGTGGATCATTTTGAGCCGGTGGTTCTATGAGACCAGCAAAGAAGCTTTATTTTGAGTCTTCTGGTGGAAGACCAGCAAATAAACTTAACATCTTGTTAGGCAATGGATGTTCTGAAATTTATGCATCAAAGATGCCAATTTAGTTCCTTGTCACTTCATTTGATTTTCCACCGTAGAACAAGTATCCTGATCCTGCTTGCTAGAGTTTGAAACTATCACCCCCAATGAGTTCATCCCTTAGCTCCCACCCTCCAACAGCTGAAGGTTAAAGATGACCCCATGGCCAGGATTAGGAAGGAGATAACTTAAAATTAAGAAAACAGATAACAGGATGTTTTTTTTATCAATATCTTAAATAGAATGTCTAATGCAGCCATGGAAGGTGTGTTTCGTCTCATCTATGTGCATGTATCATCTTCTATATAGTTTAATCTATTAATAATTTTAGCTATAAATATATCATATCATTACCTACTAAAATTACTAAAGTACAACATACAAGTATATTATATCATGCTAGCAAATATAACAAATTATCATTTTCCACATAATTTTTATAATATTTTAATATATATTCCTCTAATAATTTTATAGTGTGTAACGTACATTTATTTATATATTTCATAATAAATTGCATGGCATCTTCTAGTTTTAAATATACAGAGTCAAACATTCATACACGTTGGGCCCATATCCATTCTTATCTTTCTCGCTAGACGTAATTGTCTCTACTCATGCCGGTCCTCTTCAACCCTCATCTCTCTCCTGCAGCGCTTCCATTAGAAATACCGAAAGGTAATCAGCTGCATTCTTTGCCCCTTTCAATAGTACGGTCAATATATAACAGTAGCCCCAAATCTAAGATATTACTCTTGGGTAAACGTAAAACTCAACAAACTAGTGAATACACTACATAGGAGCATAGTGTTTCATGGTAGGTCCAATCAATAAATTTTTAGTTATTTTTATCATTGATCTTCCTATCTGTTTTTATTTCAATTAATTCTCAGACACTACATTTGTGTCAAGTGCTAATTTGATTTGAGTCTTCCTAAGATAGATTTTGAACCATAATTTTTAACGTTTTAGATAATATTAAGGTTAAATAATTAAAACTTCAACTATTAATAACTTTTAAAATATTTAATTTGAAACACGATGTATATATTAGTCTTAATTTAATAAAATCAAATATTTACTTATTTTTTATATATTATAATAAAAATTTATAGTGAAATATATATTTTATAGACGGAGTCGTTAAAACAGCGTAATAACTAGAATCTCACTCTTCATTAATTCTAGCGTTATCTTAGCTTTATTCTATATGCCAGGTTATTTGATGCCATGTATTCTAGCTGAGGTGGAGTCATTGCTAAGTAAACTCTAATCTATTTCCCAAATAGAGGAACCGAAGAAACCCTAATCACTGCCGCTGCTACAGCCGCATGCAGTCCTCGCCGCCGCTGGAGTGGAGCGCTGGAAACCGACAGCTCCACAAGGAAGGCGGCGGTGGGCCCTTCAGTCGATGCTGGCGTCATCTATTCTCCCCAATGAACAAACCTTCCTGTCGTAGCTAGCCTGCTAGTCAGTGAATGTGGAGCGCCGTTCCATTGAGAAGTAGCTGCATGGTGAATGGCTTGCATTCGCGCGTGTACCTGCGGAACTCTCTGGTCAAGATGTACTTCGATGGCGGTGATGTAGAGGCAGCTGAGGAGATGTTCCGCTGTGCGCCGACAGCCGGCTCACGGCGGACGCGGTGTCCTCAGCCGCTCGGCGGCGGGTCGTCGTTTCTAGAGACGTCTAGAGCCACGAACGAGGTGAACATGCCGTCCTATGGCAGATCCGGCAAGGTCGCCGTGGTCGGCGATCCAGCAGGAGGCCATCGCGGCGCAGCTCATGTGGACAGTCAATGAGGCGCCGGTGGCGGACGATGGTGCCGTCGGAGATTGCCATCCTCGTCATCGACGTGGGCAAGTTCTTAGCCGCCGCTAGAGGTGTGCCTAGTCGCCGTCTCCGTCGCGTGGTCCAGCCTAGGGCCGCGCCTGGTATGGCACCGCTGCTAGTCGCCACCGTCAAGCCTGAGGCCGTGTCCTTGCCCTCGCTGGATGGATTAGTGCAGGTGCGGGCATGCACGGTGCAACTCGAGCTCGTCGGCCGTCGCCAGTCACTTGCGTGGCTACATAGAGTGGTGCTGCCGTCACGGAGCCTCCACATAAGCATTGTACTATGTACCGCTACGATCGTATAACTCGTTTAATCAACGACCAGATTTTATCTGATTAACGTGAAAGCTTATTCAATTAATATATGTATAGCTATATATAATATAGATATAGACAGATAGATATATTTTATAACTCGCAGTCCTATCGACTATAGAGCTTTTTAATAATTGGTTGTGGCATCCGGAATAAATTTTCCAATATCTGAAAATTTTTCCCTATCTCAGATATTGCAAACTCGAAATCAAGACTCATACGATCATCGAGAACCACACTAATTTCCTTTTCAATGAATCATTTCTAGCGTAGTCAATCACCGAACCTAACTCCTTTAATTTGAAACTTAGAACAAAACATAAGTTAGTTCTGATAATCATGTTATCATTAGTAATGACTAAAACTCTAAACAAGACAGAGATGCTTACGGTGTACACGGGATTATTGGTAGGGTTATCCTAATCATGCCACTAGTCTTATTTTCCTAAGTAATTTCCTTATCCCTGCCCATTGTTAAATTAGAGAAAACACAAATAGCCTTCACACAAAAAAAGAGCACCGATTTGTGCTCTCTTTATTACTACGCGGAGTGTTATACTGCCACTAGAGTAAAAAGAAACAGTCTATCCTTGTTATACCACCACTTGCTCTTTATACTAGTACTAGGAACGACAATACCCTGATTTAGTCGTACGATCATTTGAAGGCGTACACAATATTCGGGTTGTAAGCACACTGGGCGCATAGTACCATATCGTGGAACAAACAATGTTTAGTGCTCCTCATAAGGGAGGCGACCGCCGAGACGTACGTGCTCACGAGCACACCCCTTCCGTCGCACGGGTTTCACTTACAGAGACAGATGCACAATATGATTGTGTTGATTTATAGAGATTATTAGAGCAGAGATGCCAGATACAACAACATGATTGTGTTGTGATTTGTATACATATATACACACACACAGACGGAGCATACACGTGCTCCACATTGTTTGTTGGTTGTAGAGATGAAAAGAGATGAGAATAGACATGACTACGCAAATATGGCCGACTAAAATTATAGCCAATTCGTTGACTCTGGTTATCGTGTGTTTGGGCACCATAACATCAAAATATTGTTCCCTAAAAATATTCAAAAATTTCAATGCCTATGCCAATCGTATCAAAAAAATATTAACCATTCATTTGCCTTGTACATATAAGAATTCTAGAAAGTCAAGAATCGTGATCCCTCTCGGCAATGGTCAGGTCCCCGACAGTTCACTGGCACTCCAAATTTATCTCAAGCAGAGGCTTTGCTACTGGTTGGCAGCTGCCTCAGCAGGTGTCTTGGTCGTCATTTGGTCCACAGCATGCACGGTGCTTTGGAGCTCCTCCCATATAGCCTTGTAAACCATTCTCTGCCGATTTACGGCAGATTTCCCCTCGAATACCTTGGAAACTACATCTATGCTGAGGCAAAAAAGGGACAAGTTCAACTTCAGAAATATATATACAAGAGAAATTTACAGTAGTTCTGTCAAACATCACAGATGAAACAACTGAGAAAATGCATCAAAACCACATAGGTCAAACTACACTAGTAACTAGTAAGGTTACCAAGCCAGGAAAAAGAGGAAAGTTATCCACTAAATTGTCAGCAGAAAACTGCTAGTTAAAAAATGATTTTTTTAAATATGAGAAGCAATTACATTCAAAATATGTTTTGAGCTGTAGCACAGGACCAGAAGTAGAATAATAACATAAATGGTACATTTTGAGAAACAAAGGATAAAAATGTGTTTCTTATTCTTTTTCACAAGGTTCACGGACTGAAGATTATAAATTTATCTTCAGGACTTATAAGACTTTAAATTGCAGGCAAATGCTTGTTGTTTATCTGTTGCTCTTGATTTATGAGAATTTTCTGAGACTAAGCTGTAAGCCCAACAAAGTCTACGTCTTATCTTCCTCCCACTGATGTGGCCATGGCTCCCATATTTTTCATAGCAGGTTGTATGCCAGTTTTTGTCAAACCTGGAGGGTGCAAAATAATTGGAGGGGCTAATTGTCAAATGCGGCTGAAGCACATCTGTGTTATCACAGGGCAAAATTTCCAGGTTGGAGTTTTTGACAAGGAGATCAAACCAACTTAAAGCCATATATTAAGTGTTATGCACGGATTTTTTTTCTTTTAATTTTTTGTAGTTCCATTATATACATATATATGCATGAGTCCATGTTTAGGTCTTAGCTAATTGAATCCTAGTACCATCTGCTGATCTGCGGCATCATTACCTAGTTATATAATTAGCTAAATCACATTGGGCTCATATCAGTTTGTATAGCCCTTGAATAAGCTAGCCCTGCGCACGTGTGCATGGGCCCCAAATAAGCTAGCCCTGCGTAAGTCCTAGGTGCCCGTGTGCATATATAAGTCAATCATGTAATAGGCTAGGGTGTTGGGTTTTCACTTTCATTTATTCTGTTGAGGGCTTCCTCCAGACTACGAAGGAGATGGAAATCCCATCTGTCCCATGGTGAAGTTTTGCTTCTGTCGCTAGATGAGAACGAAGGCCAATATAGGAATCTGTTTTCTGGGTATGTTGCTTGGTACTGGTGACTGCACCATCCGCTGATCATGCTTTGTTGCTTGCAACGCACAGGAGGCAGGAGAGCCTGTTAGCTTTTGGTTTGCATCCTAACCAATTCCTAATATTATTTACTGATTTAAGTTCTGAACTACTGTACTTGTCAATTCTGTCGTTCAAGTGCTGAGAATTGTCTGCAAGTTTGGTTTCTGCTTTGATCTGGTCGGATAGTCTGATTGGTGACATGGATATAAATATTTATATACATCCATTAGTTTTCTGACTGATTATTTGCTGCCATATGAACACATACACCTGAGTCTGTTACTTGGATTTGTGGCTGTTAATTATTAAGTCAAGTGTTCAGTTTTTTATAAAGCAAGAGAAAATATACCACTCGTGGTGCAGGGCTTTCCAATAGAAGGAAAAATTAGGGTAGTTGCTGATGGGTGCTCATCACTCTCTCTCTATCTATCTATATACTATCTTAAACTAGTCCTATCTTTTATGCAGTACAACAACTATCTTTGTTACATGTTACTAGACTCATACTATGTGTTAAAAGAAAATACTATGCATCTGCAACAGCTAACTCAAAAAATTCTAGTGAAAATTACAAGCAAGATAGTCTGTTGCAATTGTTGAATGGAAGAACCGTGATGAAATAAAAAAATTAGTTGTCCATCTACTTTTTGATTTGGTATAGTTAATAGAGGGATGCAGAAGTGTCTTGTGGATGAGTTCACAAAACAGACTGTTAATCAGTTGAATTTGGTCTCTAACATTCTTGGATCACCTGGACAATGATGGATGGCTTAACTGATGGAATCGATGTAATATTTGGCAAAAGGGGTAGCTTCTAGGAATTAGCAGAAGATGCTCTTAAATTTAAGGTCATAAATTGATCAAATGACTGAAATCACTGAATGAGTGATAGTTTGAATGTTTAAGGACCGAATGCTGTTATCAGTATTCTGAATAGAATGGTAGCTTTCAAGGCATACTAATGTTCTATAATATTGACTCCATTAACCTGCATAAGCGCTTCAGGGAAGAATGATTGCTCACCACTACTACTAACAACTAGTGTGTAGAAAATTGGTTAAATTATTGTGGATGAAAATTGCTTATATGGAAAAACCAGTTTCAATTTTCAGGAAAGAAGAAAACTTAGGAAAAGCATCATCAGGTAATATCAAAATGTTTAGCTGTTTACAGAGCCAAATCATTCATGGAGGCTGAGAAAAACTCTTCTACTATTGTAAGAATGCACTACCAGCTATCTTACATTCTACTACCTATGTGTCTTAGAAAAATATATAATACCAAAGTATGTAACAGGTAGAAAATGATAAATTCTAAACTATTTCATTTCTCCATGCTCAGAAGCATAGGATATTGCACCAAGCAATGTGTGTTGTGAAATCCTAAGACATGACAGTAATGTGAGGAGAGTTAGACAAATACCGAATTTGATATGGGAGGAGGCAATAAAAAAATTTAAAATGCTAGAATATTTCTAAAGTTTTGTCTTTGAATAGAAGTACATAAAAAACAGTTATTTTTATGCCCAAACCTTAATATATGGCTTATGTTGGGTTTTATTTCTAGTTTACTCTAATTTGTTTAGAATTGAAAGAATTTGATGTTGACGTTGCTAAGAAGCATAGGATATTGCACCAGCTGTGTCTGGGTCCTACAGCTTTTATGGACAAGCAGTGGATATAGTTACTAAATGGGGTAATTGTGTTCTTGCCCTCACTTTCAGTTCTAATTATGATTTTACCCTTGTTTTTTAGGGTTTACGATTTTGCCCATGATTTTTTGAAACAAATTAGCCGTTTGTCCCTACTTTGGATGGTAGTTAGGTGGGCCCACAATTATTGAGTTAAAGAAATAGAAAGGATAAGGAAAAAATGATTTATGAAATATCAAATGTCCGTTCTACCCTTGAGAAGTAATCATCTAACCATAGCAATGCCTAAGTCGGGCTGACCGGCCCAACTATTCCCCATCCCCAAACCTATGGGGGGTGAGCAGGCAGCGGCGGCAGCGGTGGCTGTAGCAGGCCAAGGTGGTGATGACTACAGCGAGCAGAGGCGGCGTGGCCGCTGCAGCGAGCAGCCGGCAACCGTGGTGTCCCCTGCCATGATGGCTTCGTTAAACCAGTCACAAATTTCCTTGTATAAGATAAGTACAGAGCAGATTTTTTCCCCTCTTCCTGTACACCGTACAGGATTTTTTAGGGACTGTCAAGATTCTTTGCTGTTAGAGATAAATGGTGAGTGTTATATCAACTGTGCATACAAGCTTGGGTCCAAATGTCCAATGTAATCCCATCCGTTTCAACGTTGTGATATCGCTCTTTCTTTGCCCCAATGATAAACAAATATAGAAAGGGTTTGATTCATATGCACATTTCTATATTGGCATTCGTAAATATATCCAGATTTCCTTTGCAATGATGAGAGTTTGTGATGCTTGCTACAAATTATTGTTGAAATTCTGTCGAAATCCTGTCAAAATTATTGCTAAAATTCTATCGGAATTCTATAAAAGTTATTGCTGAATTCTTTGCATATTTGTCAAACTTTGTGAAAGTTTGTCAAAATTTAGATCAGATTTGAAATAAGCAAAAATCATTTTAAACCATGTCCAAAGTCTATGCAATTATGGCTGATCTCAAAACAGAGGCAAATACATTTGTGTTGTACAAAAAAGTAGGGGCAAATATGCAAGGGTATACTTGCCTTTTTACCACACATTTAATACCGATAACCTGATTTAACAGAACAGGGGCAACCGGCTGGTTCGTTTAAAAAAACTAGGGGCAAAATCGCAAACCCTAAAAAACAGGGGTAAAATGACAATTAAAACTGAAAGTAGTGGTAAGAACGCAATCGCCCCTTACTAAATATCAATCAAATTTACTGAATTCGATTAGTTCAAAATGGATCGAGGATGCACCCTCCATGGGAAGTATCAAGTATGAGCACTGCCTAAATCGCACTAATAAATCAGCAGTCCACATTGGTTTATTGGCATATAAAAGCTAACCATGGGTCCATGATTTGGGTAAAAACAACATTACCAGACATGGCGGCCGTCGCCGGAAGTGTCGACGACGGTGACCGTGTCCGCCTCTAGCTGCTCCTTGATCTGCCAAGAACCAACAACAACAAAAAACAGAGAGCATCACATCGCTTCCACCTGATGCGCCGCCAAGACCAGAAGCAAGAAGCGCCAGCGGAAGGAGTTGGAAAACACCTTGGCCTCAAGCGCCTGCATGGCGGGGGAATCCGTTGACCCCGCCGGCCCGGGCGCCGACGCCCAGGCAGCGAATCCCCTGCTCCTGACGCCGCACGGAGGAGTAGGAGTACGAGGAGGGGACCAGGCGGCGAACCTGGAGGTGGTGGTGGTGGAGAAGGACGAGGTGGAGAGGGAAAGGGCGGTGTGACTGCGGATGGCCGCACGGGAGGAGGAGGGGGAGGAGGCGAAGCGTCGGAGGAGCCTGGCGGCGAGAGAGTAGGGGGCGGCGGCGGCGGACCTCATCTGCTGCATCGCCAGTGGAGACAAGACGGGAGAAGATTCCACGCTTGCCATGCTCCTACAGCTGCAACTGCTTGTGGTTCCCGTAGCCTTTTGGGACGAGTTCGGTCGTGGGCCCAGGCCTTGGGTTTGGGCCAATATCCAGTAATGGGTCAGATGGGCTTCGCGGAGTAGAAAAGGAAAGGGCAATGGGCTACAGGATCAGCCCAAGTAAAAAAATTACTGGGAATTATTACGAATTTCGGATAAATTCTGACTAGACTAGAAATTCGGGGTAACACTGTCGCAAGAGAGGGGGCAAAAGGATTGTACTTCTCTTTTTTTGATAACGGATATCAAAAGATGGCAACATCACGTAACTTAATGCTTATTTATCTTTTCTTTTCAAACATGGAATGCTTCGGTGACTGGGCTAGAGGAAAATGCACAATTTCCAGTTCATCAGTTTGGCTAATCTGTAAAACTAGAGTGATATAAATTACTATAAAAATATGGAGCCATGTGCATCAATTGTATTGTACTAGTATATTTAAGGTTTATTACTGTTCCATATCTTGTGGATGAGGGTTTATCTATTTTGTAATATGCAGATAATATCCTATTTTTTATAGACCATGATTTAGAGGGACCTAAGAACATGAAATTGTTATTATCAACGTTTGAAAAGCTTTCATGTCTAAAAAGAGTGATTTATTCTTTGGTCAGGAAAAAAATGTCAAGAACAATATGCCTATATTTTTGGATGTACAATATAAACTTTTCTTGATAGATATCTTGGCATTTTAATGTATTTTAGGAAGCTTAAGTAATAAAGATTGAAAATTAATTAAGGAATGAATTGAAAAAAGTTGAGTAGTTAGAAAGGTAGGCATATGTCTGTGGGTGGGTGATTGGTTTTGATAAATTATGTATTATCAATTTTATCCATGTTGATTTCGTTTTTTGAGATTTCAAAAGGAGTTCTTCAAAAAATTAATTACTATAGATCACGTTTCTTTTGGCAAGGTGACGAAAAAAAGACTAATAATATGGGACATTATTTATCAACCAAAAGAATAAAGTGGACTTAGGATGCATAACATAGAAATGCAGAATCAATATTTACTAAGCAAAGAGTTGTTTAAGTTAATTAGTGAGCAAGCAGTATGGCAAGACTTATTAAAGAGAAAATACTTGAAAAACCATACAATTACCCAAATTGAAAGAAAACAATGGGATTCTCATTTTTGGTCAGAACATATGAAAGTCAAGAATAGATTTTTAAATTTGAGATCTTGGATAATTAATAATGGAAAACAAGTAAGATTTTGGGTGGATAAATAGCTAGAAAATACTTCTTTTAAGGATAGATATCCATTTCTTTACAATATTGTTCAAAGGAGAAATTCTTCAATTACAACTATTATAAAGAGCATTGGTAGATCAGAACTTGATCAATTAACATAATTTAGTTGTTTCAATTGTGCATATTCATTTGAATGACAAAAATGATTAATCAAAATAGTCAATTCTTGGTTCATTCTATGTACTTGGTTCTAATTAATAATTAATAATGATCACATTGAGAGGAATAAGCTTATATGGAAACTAAAAATGCCTCTTAGAATAAAGATTTTTACGTGGAATCTGTTCAAACGAGTAATATTAACTTAAAAGATAATTTAGTGAGAAGGAATTGGAATGGTGGTAAGAGATGTTGCTTTTGTATAAAGTATGAGATGATTCATCATTTATTCTTTGAGTATCATTTTATTAAATTTATTTGGAGATCAGTACATTTATTTTTTTTTGACCGAGACCTTCACTTCTCATATAGCTGGGAGTTGGCCTGTGGGTATTGATTAAAAAACCAAGAAACTTATTTTAGTAGAAGCATCTGCTATATGTTGGACTCTATGATTGAGTAGAAATGACATAATTTATAATAAATCTCTATCTAAATCTTATATGCATGTACCTTTTAAGGCAACGTACTGGTTTCAGTTTTAGTCACAACTACGAAGGTGTGACGAGGACAACGAATTATTGCATAGTGCGTGCCGAAAGCTAGAGTCAACAATTATGTAGATATTTGCCAACTACGGATAGAGATTTACAGATAGACTTAAATAAATGTTTGTCTCTTTCGTGTTGGAATTATTAGCTGTCGCATCGTAATTCATGTAATAAGTAGCTGTAGTTTTTTTAAGCAAAGGCTAAGATTCATTCCATTATCTAAAAATATTTAATGTTTATCGTTGGCTATACCTTAATTGGAGAAACATTACAAATGGCACAAGGAACCGGGAATAGATTACGTATAAACACACTATTTTGAAATGTTTTGCATTCGTATCTTTGTTACGCTTCTGGAATCATGATCTAATAAATGTTTTTTTAAGTTGGTAAGCCTGGCATTTACTTACAACAGAAGCTATATAACCAATTATTTGTACGTTGTTCAATCGGATGGGCTAGTTTTTCAAAATGAATTTGCCTTAAATTTGTATGTACGTTTCTCTGCAAGTGTGGATGTAATGTTTGAACATGGTAGTAATGTCAACTCTGCACCATACTGCGTGAGCGTTTCTACGGGTCTAATAATTGTGCCGTAAAAAATCAAAACAAGTCTAAAATTTTAGTGTGAAAAAATTCTCATGCGTATGATGATTTACTCATGTACTTTATTTGTTATATATTTGAGCAATGTAGCAACAATGCTCCTTTAGTTTTCCTTTTAAATTACATGTCTGTATACAAAACCAAGTCTGAATTGCGGCTAGGAGTTAGGACCAAATATTGAATTAATGAGGACAATGCAACCTGCGATGTATAAAAAATATTAATTTAATTTATGTAAATTCAGAAAGAGGTAAATCCGACTTAGAGTAGTCCCAATGGTAGAAACTAGAGCAGTATCTACAGATGCCATGACACTAATATTGACCTAGCACTCACCAACGAATAGTTTCAGTTATTTAATAAATATCTTATTTGCCTTTATCTTCTTCTCTCCAATCAATGAGTTAAGTGTATTGGGAACATCAAGACCAAACCGAGTGAGTTTCTTGTACCATGGTTTTGATGTTAGAGGCTGGCATGACCAATTTCTTGCAAGTGACCCAATTTCATCTAATTTTTTTATTTCTTCTCATTAATTATATAGCCATGTCATCTCAAAAATCTTAGGTGGCAGCCCTTTTTAAATGGTTCAGGTACTAGATGACGTGGAGCGCTGGGAGTGCCCTTAGGGCATGCAATATGATCAATATAACAATATATTGAGAAATTTAATAATTCTATTATTGCACTATGTTTGTAAATATTGAGGCTAATATCTGCTCTGTGTTTTCCTTGAAAAAATGGTCCACTGAGTGATAAATTTCAAATACGTCATATGTTTGCATTAAATTGCTATTTTCATAAGTATATGATAACACGATTCCTAGTTTTCATTGCTAGCTGTTCTATGCATACTTACAATTTAATTATGTACTGCAAAATATTTAGCCAAAGAATCAATGAATATATGTATCAAAACTTGGAAGAGTATTGCTATTCGATACTCTATTCTTCGATCTATGCTAGAATGATAATAATACTTGGTTGTGTGCATCACATAATTAAGAGGCTATAGTTTTATTCCATGATGTAAAAAAAATCCTCATCCTGGCATACGTTTGAACTGTAAATAGCGAAAAATAACATGCTAAAAAACATAACTTCAAAGAAAATAGATATATAACCAATGTGATCATACCTTACCATACTGAATTAACAAGTTATAGGGATACATAAAACAGTAGAATCAATGCATCTATTCTGTATTTAGATGTTGTATACTGAATTAACTAAATTATAGTAAGTTATAGTCCACTATCTGATGACTATATATGCTGTATTTGCTAGCTGTTCTAGCGATTGGTGTCGGATTACTGCAGTTTGAAATAGTCTGGGAGGCACGTGTGTAGTTACATAGTTATTGCTTTGGGGTTTCATGAAATAAATTGTGTTGGATTATGCTACGAAAAGCAAGCATCACACCAATGACTCTTAAAGTAACAATCTGAGGGCTGTTGATTTCTTGATGATGTGGCCTATAATATAGGGAAGAGAGATTAGTAATTGAAATTGCCATTGCAATTTTGTTGTTTCTTTGAAAATGAATATCTAGTGGTGGTTCAAGCCACGAAGTGGTAGTTCAAACATGAATGTATCAGTGGTGGATTATTAGTGGTTGTTCTAGCCATAACTGAACCTCCACGGATAATCCATGGATCATACTGGCACTTTGGTAGTGACTTTAAAAACCTGCCGCTGGCGCTGGTTTTGATCAAACACTCGTAGCTTATTCCCTGGCAGTGAATGCACACTGTTGAATTATGTAGGGCTGCAT
The DNA here is from genome assembly GCA_030770085.1 of Oryza coarctata. Classification (NCBI taxonomy): domain Eukaryota; kingdom Viridiplantae; phylum Streptophyta; class Magnoliopsida; order Poales; family Poaceae; genus Oryza; species Oryza coarctata. The sequence goes on from CM061472.1 coordinate 11,104,896, forward strand.
GACCTCTACATTCATGATCTCTCCGATGATACATAAAATGTTACATGGTGATTATTGGTGCACCGTAAATCAAAAGATACAACTCAAATAATAGAACATTCTCTACTATGTATAGATATAGGTTTCTATATTTAACATAGAATTCCTCTACTATGTATACATATAGGCTTCTATATTTAACATACAGCGAATTCCTCTACTATCTATGTATAGATATAGCCTTCTATATTTAACACCTCTCAATCTGTACGATGTAACACTAAGTTTAGATTGCACTAAAAATTACTGAATGAAGAGATCTGTAATGGCTTTGTCATAATATCTACAAGTTGATCTTTAAAAGATATGAATTGCACATCAAGCTAGTGAGTTGATACTTGTTCATGAACAAAGTAATAATCAACCTCAATGTACTTCGTCCGGCGATGAAAAATTGGATTGGCGAATTAAAAAGCGGCACCAATATTATCACACCATAAACTGGGTGCTCGTGTGTGAAATCCCAAGCTCTCGTAATAGCACTTGAATCTAGATTAATTCTGCAATAGTATTAGCAACCGCCTTGTATTCAGCCTCCGTACTAGAGCAAGAGACCGTTGGTTGTTTGTGTGAACTCCAGGAGATAAGATTGCCATTGAAAAAGATGGCATAGTTGCCAGTGCTACGACGATCATCAGGATTCCTGCTCCAATCAGCATCTGAGAAGGCACTAAGCAATGAAGAGCTCGACTTGGTGAAGCATAATCCCATGTTAGTAGTGTCATAAAGATATTGAAGAATCCGTTTGACCACCGCCCAATGTACAGTAGTTGGGGCTGATAAAAATTGGCAAACTCTGTTGATACAGAAAGAAATATCAGGTCATATGAGAGATAGGTATTGGAGAGCACCAATAACAATTTGATATAGTGTAGTATCTTTGGGCGAGAGTTTGTCACCACTGTTGCGTAGCAGCTTCTCACTAGGAACCATAGGAGTGGACACAGCTTTGGAGGTGAGCATATTAGTTCGGGACAGTAAATCTTGTATGTATTTGTGCTGTGATAGAACAAGCCTATGAGGAGTATGTCGTACTTCAATCCCAAGAAAATAATTGAGGGTGTCAAAATTTTTGACTGCAAAATCAGCCTAGAGTTGTGTAAGGAGTCGCTTAGTAGCCATAGAAGATGAGCTGACTATAATAATACCATCAACATAGATAAAAATATACATTTAAATGCCCGCCTTGTTAAAGATGAAAAGAGAGACATCGGCCTTTGAGGCTGTAAATCCTAGCAGCAAGAGTTTGGAGCTAAGGCAAGAAAACCATGCATGTGGTGCTTGTTTGAGGCTATACATTTGAATGCCCGCCTTGTTAAAGATGAAAAGAGAGACATCGACCTTTGAGACTGTAAATCCTAGCAGCAAGAGTTTAGAGCTAAAACAAGAAAACCATGCACGTGGTGCTTGTTTGAGGCCATAAAGAGACTTGTCCAGCTTGCAAAGATAATCAGGATGTTAAGAATAGACAAATCTAGGGGGTTGTTTCATATAAACATCCTTGTGAAGAAGACCATGTAGAAAAAAAGCATGTTATCAATCTGCCGAATATCCCAACCACGAGAAACAACAAGCGACAATAAGAGACGAATAGTAGTAGGCTTAACAACTGGACTAAAGGTATTATCATAATCAACCTCATACTGCTGTTTAAAACTTTTAGCATCTAGACGTGCTTTGTAGCGATCAATGGACCCATCTGGCTTTTGCTTAAGTTTAAAAACCCATTTGCAATCAATAACATTAAGACTAGCAAGAGGAAGGACTAAGTGCCATGTTTTATTGTTGAGAAGTGCCTAAAATTCATCATCCATAGCCTGATGCCAGAGAGGATGATCCATAGCAGCAACATGAGAAGTAGGTCCAGGGACAGAAGACCGAACCACAGAATAAGTGACCGTTCCATCGATATGTACTTTAGGGCACATGATATTATGCCGTAGTCATGTACCATATGAATGGACGGGAGGTGCATCATCCATGACACTTGATTGGGCAGCAGTACTAGAGGGAGCAGAAGAATACATGTCATTAAGTCCCGGTTGATTAGTAGTCGAAGGCCCAAGCGACACAGGCGCACGATCGCTGAGCAGGGCACCTAAGTTAGTAGGTATGGAAGATGCTCCTGAGGCTAACTCACGTTACAATGATGCGCTGGACAGCGGCAATATTCCTTGGGATGGAGGTCCTGATTTTCTGCATCCAAAAAATTAGCAATCACAGATGCATGCATATGATCACAATCCAAATTAGTACAACTGCATTTGGTAAGTAAATAAGGATGTAAAGGCTATGGTTGCAAGATTTGGGGAGTGCTAGGGAGAATCCTAGTAAAAGGAAAAACAATCTCGTCAAAAATAATGTCTCTAGAAATATAGACACGACTGAAATCAGTGTTAAGGTACTTGTACCCCTTATGCAAAGAACTGTAGCCTAGGAAAACACATTTCTTGGATCAAAAAGAGAGCTTTTGTTTATGATAGGGACAAAGATGGGGCCAATAGGCACATCCAAAAACTTTTAGTAATGAATAATTGGGTGGTGTATGAAAGAGACGTTCTAAAAGACTTTTGTTGTCAATGACACGAGTAGGAAGGCGATTGATGAGATATGTGGTTGTAAGAAATGCTTCATCCCAGAATTTAAGTGACATGGCAGCATGAGCTAGAAGAGTAAGGCTAGTTTCAACAATATGATGGTGCTTGCGTTCAGCAAACCCATTTTGTTGATGCATCTGAGGACATGAAACACGATGAGTGATGCCAAGAGAATGAAAAAATGTGTTATGAATTTTCTAGTATTCCCCACCCCAATAGGATTGGACACACTTAATTTTAGTATCTAGAAGCCATTCAACATGTGCTTGGAATTGCAAAAATATATGAGGGCCTTCTGTACGATCATGCATCTAATAGATCAAAGAAAATTTACAGAAATCATCAATGAAGCTAATATAATATTTAAAACCCCCAATAGATTGAGGTGCAGGGCCCCATACATAAGACAAAATTAGTTCCAAAGGTGACGAAGACCGATGAATAGAACTAGTGTATGGCAATTGATGACTGTTGGCTAACTAACATGCATTACAAACCGGCAAAGGTGACTCTCTAGCACACGGAATATTATTGAGATGCAAAATTGACTGAACTATTTGGGATAAAGGATGGCTAAGCCATGCATGCCATTGGGCGTGACTAGTAGAGATACTCACTAAGGCGTGCTTGAGAGCAGTGACATCAGACGGTTTGATACGGTAGAGGCCAGACTCACACTACCCTTCTAGAAGGCTTTTTCTCGATGTTCGATCCTTAATAGAAAAATACCATGGATGGAATTCAAAGAAGATGTTAGTATCATGAGAAAAGTTATGAACGGAAAGGAGATGTTTATAAATATTAGGCACATGCAAAATATTGTGCAATGCAAGAGGACGAGCAGTATTAATTGAAGAATGACCAACATGTAGAATCTTCAAACCTGCGCCTTGGGTGACTTGGACTTGTTCGCCTCCATGATAGCATTCATGAACAGCAAGACGATTGAGATCACTTGTGATATGGTCAGTGGCACCCATGTCACTGTACCAGTTGGAATCAATCTTGTAAGAGGAGATAGTTGCCATAGCTGCAGAGGGAGGCTCATCGTGATAGGACTCGTCCATCCTATACCAACACTTGATGGTGGTATGACCAGTCTTGCCGCATATCTGACATAGAGGACAAGTAGAATTATCGCGGTGACCGCCACGGCCATCAGAAGGGCGAGGGGACGCACCACCCTAGGTATACACAGGATGACCACGACCATGATTCCCATGCCCGCGGTTCCTTTGCTATCCAGCATGACCAACATAATTGGCCAAGGATCCATGATGTAGCTGTAGTTTGGCCTGATGTTGTAGTTGACAAGCTTCAAACGACATTAGATGGGCAAACACATCATCAAGCATGAAGGGTTCACTCTTGGTTGTCATCAAGATGACGAAGAGGTCATAATCAGGGCCGAGGCTAGCGAGGAGATACACGATAACCTCATCGTCACATAGGGTAGAATTGGTGGCGGCCAGCTTGGAGGCCAGCCCTTTGATCTTGTGAAAATAATCTAAGCAGAGAGGTCTCATTCCTTGGTCATGGCAAGCTCCACACGGATTTAAATGGTGTGGACATGAGTGGTAGAGGAGAACATTCACTGTAGCATGTCCCATGCCTTCTTGGACATGGTAGCATCAACCACATTTTGGAGGATGCCGAAGGCCACTAAGGAACTATTGATCCTGATCATACCACCGGTCATAAGCCGGGTTTGGGACCTGGTCAGCACCGGTAGCGATCGAAGAGGTGATGAACTTGGCTGGTGCAGTGATGGATCCATCAAGATAGCTTATAAGCTTCGTACTCCGCAAATAGGGATGAAGCTAGACGCGCCATATGATAATATTATTCTTGGTGAGACAAATTGTAACGGTGTGGTGGAGAGAAATTGGCACAAAGGCTATCGCCATAGTAGATGGGGTCATGTTGGAGGTGGTGGAGGGAGAGGAGGAGAAAGAGGAAGATGTGGTAGAGATTCTTCAATGAAAAATCCTTGGCTTTGATACCATATTGGATTGTGTAGTGCTGGATGACCTCTACAGGTTATGATCTCTCATATATATAGAAGATGGATACATGGAATGCTACATGATGATCATTGGTGCACATCAAGTCAGGAGATATAGTTCTAAGAATAGAGAATTCCCTTTCTAGATATAGCCTTCTATATTTAACATATAACTAGAAGAATAAAAGAAGATATAGCCTTCTATACATACACAACCATAGTTTGCCCCGGTCTGCTTGTAAAAATCTGAGGTGCTTTGGTCCTTTGGCATGGTGAGCCCCTAAAACTGTTGTCTATGCAGCATTGATATCCATCAGTTATGTTTGTATCTATAATATGTTACCTAAAAATCTGAATGTTTGTATCTATCAGTTATGTGTATTAATCTATGCAGCATTGATATCCTAGACAATCATGGTAATTTTGGAACCAGAGTGTCGCTAGATATCTACCAGGTCGGTTAAGGGCTAAACCTTTTATGTAACCAAAATGTACAGTGTAGTCACATCGTCATTTATGGGCTGATGATGTCTAGCGTGCATTTTGATAGTCCAAAGCAGTGGGACAAGTGCTGATAGATTGTATACTTAGGATCGACAAGTACCTTATGACGTATTGGCATTTATCTAGGCCGCACACTATTTGAAGAGTCTACTTAGCATCCTTTTACCTAGTCAGTTGCATGTGAAGGTTTTAACTACTTTATTTAACTGAATCTTCCTGATGGTTGGATGCTGGGCACATGATGATCCTTTCTTTTGGTATTTACTTTCCACTACATTTAAACTCACATTGTTTGGCTGGCTGGGTGTGTATGATGTAAACTTTCTACACCATTAAGTTACCCATTATTTCTATCATATGTGAGGCTGGGAAGTGTTTACTAGTCATCGATAATTTCTCATAAAATTTGATAAATATTATTTTCAAATTTCCTAATCATCAAACTAAGAAAAATACTAAATCTAGACTCCAATATGAGGACAACAAAGAAAACAATTTATTATGGTTGAATTTTGAATTATGAAAAAATTATAATAGTGCCTACAAAATATAACTTCCTCATTAAAAAAGTAAGTACAATTTTTTGAAGTTATTAAATCAGTAAAATATATAGAAAGAAACTGTGAACAAAAAATCATGGTTGATTCCTTATATAATTTTGTAGTTACTAATTTACAAGTTTAGAAACAACAGTATTTTTTTGAAGTGCATAAAATATATTTATATGTAATAAAGTTTGAGTATATTATACAAATAACATGGTTTAGATGCAGAGTGTGTGTATATATATACTGGGGAAGCTATTGCATTGATATAATAGATGATAATCTCATATATCGTTCACTTAGGCCATGTTCTTTCTGGATTATTCAAATGAATTATTTGTTTTACACTTTAAAAAATATGTTTTCTCAAAAAGCTTTCTTCTTTTATTGTATTACTTAGATAATTTATTTTAATCTATTTGTTAAATCTATTTATTAAAGTATTTAATTTATAAGTATAATTAAATAGATAATCCGTGGTAATAATCTGCTCAATACAATAATCTAAATCAAACTTGGCATCATTAGGCCCTGTTTGAGATACATTATTGATGCAGATTATCTACTTTATTATACGGATAAATTAAGCATTTTGACGAATATGCTTAACAACTAGTTTAGAGTAAGAGTAAGTGGTCTGTCTACGCAACACAATAACCATAGATCCGGAACAAAATAAACTTGTGCCACCTCTCTTTTGTAATAAGAAATGATATTTAAAACTGATAAGTGAAATATTCTAACTATATACCTTCTTGATGTGATCCCCATTTATTACGCAGACAGGCTGGCCTGCCAACTGAGTTACCGCTAGGGCTTAAGCGGACATCCTACAATAATGACAGTATTTTTTAGACTGTAGATGGCTGGCTTAGGATGTCACCATCATAAAGTTTCATTTACGGAAAATTTTTTTGTTCCGCTTAGCCCTATCAGATATTTTAGTGATAGGTTCTATGATGATCCTATTTGGTCAAATACCTAATGAAAAATTCCTATTTTCCTTTCATTAAGGTATGAGGGTTTCTTATTCCACAAGAAAAGAATGAAAGCACCTTTTCATTCTTTTATATACCAGAGATTTTTACATGGAAAAGACAATGTTCTGTACTTAGCATGCGGAGACCTAAGCCAGTTGCTTATGAAAATCAACCCACTATAAAACCGCCTCTCCCCTGAGTTGCTTATTTTTGGGCGTACTTTCTCTCCTCTAATACAAGCAAATTATATAGGGGGAATGTTTTAAACTCAAAATCTTTGCTAGACTTAGACATGAAGTCTGTGTGCTTTGGATGTGATGGATGTATGTGTGTCACATACGTATGTACACATGTTACAAATTTTTATTTTGCTGCTTGGAGCTCAATTTGGATCAGATTGTCAGGCTATGTTTGTTGAATGTCGTGTACTCATTCTTTAGTGGGTAACTTTGATGTTTTTATAGACCAAAATAAGTATTTTGTGACCATGTCAATTTTGTAGATCTAGTTATGAGAGAGCAAAAGAGGTAGATTAGCAATTTTTATTTCTCATCATATAGTGAGCAAATTTGATATTTTTATAGCTAACATTAGGTATTCACATGCCATTAAAATTTGCAGATTTAGTTAGGAGAGAGAAAAATAGATAGATATATGGTATTTTATTATAGATGTAGGTATTTTTATGCATAGTGATTATTTTAGGTGCGTATTAAGCTTATTACATTTCAATTAATTAGTTAGGTGTGAAACTCTACTTAGATGTTTGTATGGTTAATTTTTGATATTCATGAAATATTTATTTTTTCATCAATCTACAGAGATGGATCGACAATGGATATACATTATGCTAAGAATTATGCCATTATATATGGATAATGTATCTAAATTTATTATAGTTGCCAAGGCGCACACTATGAGTAAGAAGATAAAAGAAATACGTTGTCCTTGTGTTGAATGCAAGAATTAAAAATTCCGGGCAAATTGATTTATAATCAGAGGCCACTTGGTAACACATGAATTTGTGAACAATTACACAATTTGGTCACATTATGGCAAGTAAGATATATCTAAATGAAGTGACCAAGTGGATGTTCATGATAAATAAGATGAGCCAGATAAAATTTGGAAGGATGTTGATGATGGTAGTATGAATGATGCTATTGTTGATTGTAATGATTATGGTGATAATGATTTTGATTTAATGGATATGCTACACCACACTGAACCTATGGCGCTAATAGGGTCGGTGAGGGGTTTACATAATTTTCAGGCGTTATAGAAAGCAGCGAAGGAACTTTTGTATGATAAGTCAAAGCGATATGATAAGGAGTATTCAATATTGTGTTTGGTTCTTGAACTTTTGAGATTGAAGGCTAGAAATGGTTGGTCTAATAGTAGTTTAAATAGCTTGTTGGGGCTTTTAAAAGAGTTGCTACCAAAGCCTAACTTAACTCTTTACCAACCAATACATATCAAGCGAAGAAACTTATATATCCCCTTTTGGTTGGTGTGCAAAAGATTCATGCATGTGTGAACCATTGCATTCTATATTGGAAAGAGTACACTTTGTTGGATAAGTGTCCAACATGAGGAGCTAGCCGAAACAAAATAGTTAACAACAATTTTCCAGACATTAATGTTGTTGATGAGGAGGAAACTACCGCATGCTTACACAACAAGAAAAAAAATCTTTGATGTGGTACCTGCTTGTGAAAGATCATGTGAAGCATTTGTACTCTAATCCTTGGAATGTGCTAGCATTAAGAAAAGTACAAGAAGGATGGGATACTTTGACACCCCACCAATGTTTGCTAGTGAAAAAACTTCAATGCATTGTAGGTAGAATTTATAAATGATTCAAGAAATATAATGTTTTCATTGAGTACTTATGGAGTGAACCTTTTTGTTGAGTTAAGTAGCTCACATAGCACATGGCTATACTTCTGACCATGTACAAACTTCTTACATGACTTTGTTTGAAATGAAAGTTTGTTTTACTATCTATACTTATATAGGGCCTATGACAACTTAGTATTGACATAGATGTATTTCTTAAACCATTGATGGAAGATATGGTAGATTTATGGGAGCCTAGGATAAAGGTGTGGGATGAATATTTAAGACAGTACTTTACAGTGAAAGCCATAATTTTCGTACCCTCGAATAGAAGTTATATATCTTTCGTACCCTCAAACAAAAGTTATATATCTTTGACTAATAATATATAATAACATGTACTTTCTTCCCATGCTGCCAATGAAGATGTCTAGAATAAAAAATAACCGCCATGTAAAAGCATTGAAAACATATAGCAAGACATATGACACTTTATCCAACATAAGTGCTGCATGTTCTTTGACCCCGACGGTCACTATGCAAAAGAAGAATACAAAAATCATTGGTACTGGACTTGTAAACATTAATTAGTTACATGCTAATTTGTAAATATTTTCATGCACACTTTTCTTATCATCACATACATATGTATAACACTTTGTATGTTGTATTATTTCATGCTTGCATATCTATACATATAATTAATATTTCCTCTAGCTAGCTAAGTACCGATAGCTATATATATATGTGTGTGTGTCTGTTTTAATTATTTGTTCATCGATCATGAATTGTAATATTGATTGATTTTAGAGGGAATAACTTTTGGCAAGAAATTAAAATTTAAAATTGGTGTGAATTTTATTATAGGCTGCCAGATTGCATATATGCCACGGTGGAATATATTTTCATAGGAGGTCCTAAATACTTGGGGCTGCCTGTGAAGAAGAATTTTCGTAGGCAGCCGGCTGCTTGTGAAAATGCTTGAGTTTCACATGCCCTAAAAAGTAGGCAGAGTGACTGACCAGCTGCAAATATTCATTTTGGCCACCTGTGAAAATGGTTTTCTAATATTCTTCACAAGGTACAGAGCATTTCACAGATGGGACCCACCAGCCCGCCTACTGTCATGGTCCCACTCCCAGTGTGAAAAACTCCAGGTTAGGGTCCATCCAATCTTGGTGAGCAGAGACACAAAGCCCAATTTGAGACAAGTAGAATTAGGGCAGCCTCTCCACAGCGCTACCCATCCGCTGAGCTGCCACGTTTGACTCTCTCTGATCCCCCATGGACTCATATGAAGCTGAACATGAGGTTGCAGCCACAATGGACATCGTCAGAGCAGGAGATGCCACTACTACAGAAAATATTTGTCCAAGCTATTTACATGGGTGTTTTCCATTTTGCCTTCAACTAAGGGCCTGTGGAAATCCGCTTTTTTCCATAGGCGCAAAGTCAACTGACCATGAAGAACCATTTTATGAGTGGACTGTGAAAGATCCCCGCCCACGAAAAACTTTTTACTTGGGTGGTGTTTGGTTTACAACCACCCAGATATATACTTTACATGGGCAGATCATTTAACTTGCCACCTAGCTAGGTTTTATGTTTTACACAGACTATCCAGTAAAGAGAACTATCAGAACATCAAGATTAATGCAGGTGGATATTACAAGTATCTTGACCATATAATTGATCAAATCCATAAATATTGGATTTATATATAGAATAACATCTAGAATTAAGCAGAAAATAGTTTTATTCATATCAAAACTGAATACATTATCTCATCACATATATCAAACAGAAGAAGCGGATTTGATCATCTATTTACAACACTTGCCAACCGAATGTTTTGATCATATACATGTCAATACAATTTACAACATACTATTCACCATCTAGACACAAATATGTATGGGTCTCACGAAGAGATAAAATCTAGAGTTGTAGTATTCATAAAGGTAGACAGGCCTACCTTTATGTTAGAAAGCTCTTGATGTGCATCAACATTGGTCTTAGGATCAAAATAATTACCTCTCTTGCAGCAGATCTCATGGAGGATGAAATGGCACATGTTAGCTTGAATGGCACCTGTCACAAAGTCAATTAGGGCAGCACTAGCTAGTTCCATAGGCCCCTACAACACTGAAAAGAGTAATGAACATTAAGTCATTATGGTGAATAATAAAATCAATAGCCATTGACACTCTAAGCTTTTTGTACCCATCTTGTGTTGGTTACTCTTATATCTCCCCTCCAAGCTTAGGAACTCACAATCATAATACCAACAAAGATTGGTATTTGCTGGTTGCTTATGTTACTTGATGAAGCAAAGGAATTAATACATTAATGAAGTGTTTCTTTGTGACATATATGTGTTATGAGGCATGAGGTTTACAAACATTCTCTTACCCAAGGGTGTATAGTGATGTCCATTTAAGCGTATGGAATGCCACTAGATATTTCATTGCTTCTTTGTAGGTACCAATCGTAAGCCTTATTATTGAAATGTCAAGAAGTAATTATAAAGCCATGTAAAAAAGTGAAATGTTTATTTATAGGGAGGCAATATCCTTACCCATTGATGTCATTGATGAATTCTTGATATGATTTTATGTGAGATGTGAGGGAGTCAAGGATCATTAATTTGTTGTCCTTAGGATTGAGCACTATTAAAATGCACTAGGGTACTGGATGGTGGTGTAGTTGGACCTTCCTTAGGCAAACCATGGAACAGTGGTCTTGCGACATAATCTAGAGAGTAAGCTAATGTCGATGGTGCACTATCTATTTCTAATAGTGGGGAGTAAGCTTCCGCCTTTATTGGTATTGTATGAGAAATGAAGGGCATTGATGTCGGCAATTTAGATTTCTCCATGGTCAACACTGGCTTGGCCAAAGAACAAAGTAGCCAACAACATTTTAGATAACATGTGGACCATTTGTGAAAGGGAACGGTAGCTTGTATGCGCCAAGGCCCTCATTGGGGACCTTGTCCACTTGCACCTTTGAGTACTCCAGTGGGACAAAACCATTATCATTTATCTCTCTATCTAGATATGCCACACCATCGACAAGATACACTTCCAACTCTCGATGTTGGAGCATGATGCATAGCTTCCACTTGGTGCCCTCCTTTATATCATGCACAAGGTGCTTCTCAATTGTAAGAGGTTCGAGAGGTATAGAACCAACACTACTACGAATACCCCTAGGGCTTATGTTCCCCTCTACTACGCCTGGTTGTTTTGCCCATTTTTCCTCCTCATCCCTTAATGTCATGAACTCATCCCTAGCAAGGTATCTCACAATCTCCTCCAAGGTCCTCTCCTATTGGTAACACGTTTTGTATGTGTCCTTATACTCGAGGAACCCATGCTTGAAGGACAATTTACTTTTGATACCCATGCTTCTACTATCGGCTGGTTGCCGATAGGCTTGAGATACTACTAGAGTCAAGATGGTCATCAACTGGGAGTCCGATGTACTCCTGCTATTGGCTGATTGCCGATAGGGGCTATAGTACTCATTTATTGGATGGGAAGTTGATGAAGGCATAGGCATATAGTGATGAAGAAAATAAAGGACACATCGGATGTAGAGCCGATGACGCTCTAAAATAGAGTAGTCGATAAGCAGTATACAGACTCTTATTATCGACTAATTGTTGATAGCAGTTGTAGCACTCATACATCAGTTGGAAAGCCAATGATGGCATAGGTAAGTAGTAAGAAATAAAATAAAGGACACATTGGCTATAGAGCCGACGACGCTCTGAATAGAATAGTCGAGACCTAATAGCACTAAGACGGTGAAAGCTAGCTAAGCCAATGAGAGGAACAAAATCTGCTAGATCTCGATGTTAGCCCTATTAGACATAGCGTTGATAGATCGGATCTAGCCAAGATAGTATAAGGCTGGATCTAGCAAAACCAGATCGATCGCCAGCGGATTAATCGCTGAAGATATATGCATATCAGCTGAAGAACCGATACGTTAGGCGTAAAGTTTAGTGTAAGGATAACTCATCGGTTATCCGCTATGATGAAATGTTGCGTAAAGATCCACCAATTTAAGGCTCAATCTACTATTAGTAGTCTAGAAGGTCAGACATAATCGATGCAGCATGAGACTAATAATGGTAAAAGAAGCTCGATAAGTCAATAGATTCCGCGCGAACATGATGTGATATATCTGATCAGAATAAGAAGTTGAACCTAATCGATGCAGCCTTAGATAGAGTAGATACTTTAGGATAATGGCGATACTTATCTCTTTGCCAGAGTTCAGATCTAACCAATACTGCCTAGCGTCGAGAGCTAGAACCTATCGAAAAAAACCTAGATAAACTAGGGTGGCGATGCATCTAGATTATATTGATATGTGAAGATGATTTACAAGATTTCAGCTGATCTATATTTATACCCTGGATTACACGGATCCCACATGAATACGAAATAAACTTTTCTAATGATAAAATATAATCTATCTTAGAGATAAAAGGAAAACTAATTAACTTATCTATCTATAAGATATATTTTACAACGATGAAACCACATGTCATGGCTTCCATGATTTCTCTTAATGTTCGGTCTCGTCTGGATAAGTTTCTATCTTTAACTATCCGATTGGCTCTTTTCATCTATCAATTGGCCTCTTCTATAAACCGATCAGCTCTTGAATCCTTAACTAAATCTGTTTATGGGGTTTACCAAATTTTGGTGTTAACAATAATATATATCATATACTATATTTATGATATATTGATTTATTCCTTAAAATAGAAATTATCATTATTGATCATCAAGTATATGGCTTATTCATGAGACTCCTAATGTCAGATGTTACTATTTCTAAATGATCCCTAATCATATATCATATGAGAAACAAATATGATTGTAAGATTAACATATGTATTGATTGATGATCATGCCTCATGAATCATGGTATGGAGATACTAAATTGATAAAATGGACATATGTTTGTGAACGTATGTTAGTTAGACCCGCTTGTTAACGCCGAAATTTGATTTGGCCTATAAATAGGATTAGCCGATGGAAAATACTGATCGGCTCGTGGGGTCAAGCCGATTGATACTGTAGAAGAGCCGATCAAATGAGGCTCGTCGAGGTTGGGGGCTCCGATGGTGAGGAAGTCTATGGAAGAAGGATGAAACGGTGGGATACTTTATAGGGGCGAGGTGACCTATGTAGGAATCTGGGCTGATTAATTATTGTCTGCAGGCTATGGCAGGCCGTCCTGGTTTGTGGAGAATTTCAACGGCTCAAAATTTCAAAGTATGTTGACAAACTACAGAAATTGGGAGGCATGTATTAACGCCGAAAATTGATTCAGCCTGTAAACAAGATTTGCTGATGGAAAATACTGATCGGCTCATGGGGTGAAGCCGATTGATACCGTAGAAGAGCCGATCAAACTGGTGGAAGATAGATTTGGTTTGTTTGAAGACTAAAAGTTATCCAGATGGAGTCGAGTCCAAAGAGGAGTAATGATGATAAAGGCATGTCAGATGTTTGTATAGAATGTACTACATAAGCTAAGCATGTTTGACTAGCTTTACAATTGCTTAGAGATATTTTCAATTTATATTTTTAGGAAATAACGTCTGATGGTTGTTGTACCCACGTCGGAATCTGTAATGCCAGGGTATAAATATAGATCCCTAGAAACCTATAAGTATATCTCAAGATCAATCCAATAAACCTTCGACGCATCGCCACCCTAGCTTGTCTAGGTTTTTATCAGTTGGTTATGGCTCTTGACGCGGGGCTGCATCGATTTAGTTCGATCTGTCGCGAAGGGGTAAGTCCTGCCTCTATCCTAATATATCTTGCTCTGTCTAAGGCTGCATCGGTTAGGTTTGACCTCCTAGTCAAATTGAGTGTACCGCATCACGTCCGTGTGAGGTCTATCGGTTTACCAAGCTCTCTCTGCCGTCGTCCGTCTCATGCTGCATCGGTTAGGTTCGACCTACCAGGCTGCCAACAGTAGATTGAGCTATAGGCTTATATGTCTTTGTCCGGAGTCTTATCGGAGTGAGTATCCGATGGGTTATCCTCAACGCAGGCCCCACATTTGTCTCGCGTATCATCTAACGATCAATCCTCTAGAGGTCGATCCGAACACATTGGGTGCTTCTTAGTACTATCTCGGTTCGGTCCGATCTTCTAAGGTTTGCGTCTAATGTTGTCGGCATCGAGATCTAGTGGGTCTAGTTCCCCATCGGCTCGAGCGGCCATGGGTTTAGGTGTAGGCCCACGTCGGATGTTCGACCGGTAGGTAGCCAATGACCTTTTCTCTTTCCTCTCTCATCATCACATTTGGTCTAAGCCTTCGTCATCTCTGTGTCGTTAGTCCCTAGCCTCATACTGTCTCGGTTCGGTTCGATCTATCGAGGCTGGTCCTAATGGCGCTGTTACCATGGTCGCTAGCCCTCGTGGCTTTTTGGGGGATCAGGCCCCACTCCATGAGTCAAATGCCGCGGAACGTCATTAGCTCTTTGGCCGATGGGTCCTCTAGTATATTACACATCTCTCACGTCTCCATTAGCTGTTCAGCCGATGCTCGAGCACTGCCTTCCCTACCGACACCTAGCGGATGGGAAGAGTCGGATAGGCCCACCAGTCGACCGGCTCACTGGTCTCATCCTATCTCCTTGTCAATTGCAGGATCAAATTGACTAGCACTCTCTCGAACCTTGAAGCTTAAGGACCTGCACTGGAGCTAAGCAGATCTCCCAGGCCTTCGTGTGACTAAGCCGCCGTCTCTCCTCGATCGGACCTCCGCTTGGCCCGGTCGGACCTTCCCCGCGAGGTTTGGTGGCGAGCGCGTTCTTTGGCATGCCTGGTGGGACTAGACAACTACAACATAATGGCGGGTAAAGAGATCAACACAGACAATATGATTCCAGTGATAATGAAAAATTTGACTGAAGATCAAAGGTACTAGATGGAGCAAAATACGACTAATTTTCAAAAACTTTGTTTGGAATCTTTCAGTATGACCAGACAAGGACCGATTCAGAAGTCCCAAATGCCAAAGCCAATTTTTGTAGGAGAATCGAGCCATTCACCACCTGTTTGTCCTCAAAAGCCATTGCAAGAGATGGTTGATGAAGCTATTCACCATGCACTCATCAACCAATCAAGTGTGCTAGTGAATACTTTGCACAATTTGATCAAGAAAGCGGTGGGTGGATGAATTGTTGGAGAACTTAATCGAGGGCCAGTATATTTGCCAATGAAAACAGAGCAATCATAAGTTACTTATGGAACTAGAAGGGACGTATCAGCAAATATATTTCCACCAGTACAAGATTGGATTGGGGTGCAATGCGATGATATGATGCCAGGATATCATCGGATGACTTATTATGGGGGATATCAGCAAGAATATCTAGGTGGAAATAATGACACGACCAATCATCAAGGAGATCATTTTAGACCATATCAAGTGCCAACTTCGCTTCCACACTACGAAAGAGAGAACCCAAGGAAGGAGTATTGGTTTGCTAGAGTTGCAAAAGTGTTTAGAGAGCAATTCAGTATCAAGCCTAAGGAACAAGCTTTTATGTATCGGCACCCTTATCTAGAGTGCTTCGACAGAGTTCCGTTGCCTCATCGATACATGATATCAGACTTCTCTAAGTTCTTGGGGCAATATAGCATATCTATAGTCGAATATATTAGCCGATTCTTGGCCCAATGTAGGGAAGCATCGGCTGAGGAAGCCCTGAGAGTTTGTTTCTTTCCATTGTTCTTCTCTGGATCGGCCTTCACCTGGTTCTCTTTGTTGTCTCCCAACTCAATTAGGGGATGGGCCGATCTGGAAAAGCAATTTCATAAATATTTCTTTGCTGGGATTCAGGAGATGAGATTGTCAGATTTGACATTGGTTAGACAGAGGCCTGATGAGTTAGTTCTAGAGTTCATCCAATGTTTTCGGGATATCAGAAGCCAATGTTATAGTGTTATTTTGAGCGATGGGCAATTAGCTGACTTGGCCTTTCAAGGGTTGCTGGCTCCAATCAAGGAACACTTCTCTTCTCAAGAATTTGAGAGCCTATCACATCTTCTCTAGAGGGTATCGGTTCATGAAAGCCAATTTGCTGAAACCAAGAAAGAGAGATTCCATCGGAAGGCTACTCAGCTATAGGTTTATGCATCAGACTTAGATGATGAGGAATCTGATATAGAAGTGGGTTTGGCAGAGTGGACCAGGAATAAGAAACCTATATCATGTCCCTGGATAAAGAGTACTGGTAAGGAGGAAAGATACGATTTTGATATCAACAAAGCCGATAAGATATTCAATATTATTCTCCAAGAGAAACAGATTCAACTGCCACCAAACCGTGTACTACCATCAGCTGAAGAACTCAAAAAGAAGAAATATTGTAAGTGGCACAACTCAATATCTCATCACACTAATGGATGCAAAGATTTTCGGCAACAATTGCAATCAACCGTCGAAGAGGGAAAATTAAGTTTGATGATAAAAAGCCGATGAAGGTCGATGGGCATCCTTTTCCTGTGAACATTGTGTTTATAGGATCTTCAGGAGATCGGTTCGATGAAGGGAGACACTGGAGGAAATCAAATGTTACCTTATTGGATTTGATCAAGAAATATTCTAGAATACAAGATGAAGAACGATGAGCCATGACGCACAAGGAAACATATAATCCACATTGGGGTTGCCCGTTTGTTCAGTATTGCTGGGATCAAGATATGAGGTTGCCATCAATAGAAGATTGTCCTGAATGTAATAAACTAGGGTTACAGTACATCGAGTAGAGCAGGATGTCGTATGATTGGCCACTTATCAAGCGAGCATCAGTACCTAGCCGATTAGGGCCGATCAATGAAGACTATAATCAAAAGTTAGCTGATGATAGGGAGTTATGTAAAGGACAATACAACCCAAATTCTTAGTGGTGTCCATCTGGGATCTTCACAAAAAATCAAAAGAGAAGGGCACAAAGGTTGCGACACAAAGAACAGCACAAAAGGCAGCATCAGGACCATGAGAAAGCCAATCGAAGTCAAAAGACTAAAAGTGTATAGTGCGTGAAGCAAAAAGATGATGATGTTAGCACATCGGCTCTGACCAACATGGTGTTCTTCTTGCCTCTAGAGTATAACGCGTGTGCATCTGATGAAGAGGATCAGGAAGAGGTTTTTGCTCAATTGAACTGAAACCCAACCAAGCCATATTTGACAAGCCTGAAGAATCTAAGCATTGGCACTTAAAACCGCTGTATAACAAAGGATATGTGGATGGGAAGCCGATGACGAAGATGCTAGTTGATGGAGGTGCGGCTGTCAACCTGATGCCATATGCTACGTATCGCAAGCTGGGGAAGACTGCCAAAGACCTAATCAAAACAAATATGGTGTTGAAAGGCTTCGGAGGAAATCCATCGGAGACAATGGGGGTGCTAAACGTAGAGTTAACAGTCAGAAGCAAGGAGTTGCCCATCACATTTTTTGTTATCGATGATAAAGGATCATATAGTCTACTTCTCGGCAGGGATTGGATTCACGCCAACTGTTGTATTCCTTCTATAATGCATCAAAAACTCATACAATGGCAATGGGATCAAGTTGATTGCTTGTCCGGGAAAGCATGGGATGGAGATTTCCTTGAGGTAACCAACAAGGGGATAAAGCCAATTCAGCAAGTCGGCTCAGAACTATTGCTCTAATGGGAACCATAGAAGATTTTGAAGGAAAATTAGGGCAAGGATTTATATCGGCCGATGAGTTGGAGGAAGTTGATATAGGACTTGGAGATAGACTAAGGACGACCTATATTAGTAGAAATTTATGTACCAAATTCTGAGAAGAGTTAATAAAATTGTTAAAGGAATTTCGGGAATGTTTTGCTTGGGATTACCATGAGATAACAGGTTTGAGCCGATCGATTGTTGAACATTGGCTTTCTATTAAACCAGGATATCAACCATTCAAGCAGCCATAGAGAAGGTTCAAAGCAGAGTTGCATGATGAAATCAAGGCAGAGATCATGAGGTTATAGCATAAAAACTTCATCAGACCATGCTGATATGCTGAATGGGTATCCAATATCGTCTCGATGGAGATGAAGAACGGGAAGCTAAGGATATGCATTGACTTCTGGAATTTGAATAGAGTGACCCCTAAAGATGAGTATTCGATGCCAATGACAGATCTGTTAATTGATGCAGCATCGGGTCACAAGATCATTTGCTTTATGGATGGGAATGCAGGCTACAATCAGATTTTTGTGGCGGAAGAAGATATCCACAAGACTGCGTTTAGGTGTCCTGAAGCTATCGGCTTGTACGAGTGGATAGTCATGACTTTCAGTTTGAAGAATATCGGTGCAACTTATCAGAGAGCCATGAATTATATTTTATGATCTCATTGGCCTACTAGTGGAGATATATATTGATGACGTGGTGATAAAATTCAAGGATATTGAAGACCATATAGCTAATCTGCGAAAAGTATTGGAGAGAGCGAGGAAATATGGACTCAGGATGAATCCTCATAAATGTGCTTTTGGCATGTCGGTTGGTTAATTCTTGAGCTTTATGGTGCATGAGAGAGGAATCGAAGTTAGTCAATGAAGCATTAGAACTATTCAAAACACCGAGCCACCAAACAACAAAACACAGTTACAGTCTTTGATCGACAAGCTCAACTTTATAAGGAGGTTTATTTCAAATTTATCAAGGAGAATTGAGTCCTTCACTCCCTTTTTGAAGTTGCGAACTGATCAAGAGCTCATATGGGGCATCGAACGGAAGAAAACATTTGATCATATTAAAGAATACCTGAATTCTCCATCAGTATTGATTTCGCTGTAAAAAGGGGTACCGTTCAAGTTATATCTATCAGCTGATGAGAAGTCTATTGGGTCAGTGCTTGTGCAAGAATTTGAATTAAAAGAATGGGTGGTATTCTATCTGAGTCGATGACTTCTGGATGCTGAGACCAGATATCCTACAGTGGAAAAGTTATACCTATATTTGTACTTCTCGTGTACAAAGTTAAGACATTATCTTCTATCGGCTGAATGCATAGTACTTTGCAAAGCCGATGTGATTAAATATATGCTATCGGCTCTAGTCATGAGAGTGCAGAATGGTAAATGGATATTTGCTATGATGGAGTTGATCTGAGGTATGAATCGGCTAAGACGGTCAAAGGACAAGCGGTGGCTGATTTTATTGTACAACATAGGAGAGTCCAAAAGGATTTTGTGCAGCCGATTCCATGGACGCTATTCTTTGACGGGTCGGTTTGCAAGCATGGATCTGGTATCGGTTTGGTGATTATATCGCCTCGGGGGGCAAACTTTGAGTTCACTTTTACAATCAAGCCTTATAGTACTAATAACCAAGTAGAGAATGAAGCGATGCTCAAAGGTCTTCAGCTGCTGAGGGAAATCGGAGCCGATACGGTAGAGGTCATTGGAGATTCTTTGTTAGTGATCAGATAGCTATCTAGCGAGTATGAGTGCAACGACGAAGTTTTGAGGTTGTACTATGAAGAATGTCAACGTTTATTAAAGGATTTCAAGATGGTATTGTTGGATTATATTCCTAGAGATCAGATTTTGGAGGCCAATGTTCTTGCTTAGATTGCTTTGGGATATCGGCTGGATAGGAAGGTGGAAGTTGAGATAGCCGATATTGAAAATCATATTGAAGCCGACGATTGGAGACAAGAAATTATTCAATATTTGCAAAATCCATCACAATCGGTTTCTAAGAAACTTTGGTATAAATCTGTTAAATATATACTACTTGATGAAGAACTGTATTATCAGGCTATTGATGGGGTTCTACTAAGATGCTTGGGTGTCGAAGAAGCTACAAAAGTAATGAGTGAAGTATACGAAGGCGTTTGTGGAGCCCATCAATCGGCTCACAACATGAGATGGCTGATGAGGAGAGCTGGATACTTTTAGCCGACAATGCTAAAGGATTGCTTCAAATATTACAAAGGATGCCAAGACTGTCAGAGGTTACAGATAGCCGATATCACTAAGATATCGCCTAGGATACAGCGGAATCGACATGATTGGCCAGATTTATCCTTCATCAAGTAAAGGGCATAAGTTCATATTGGTGGCAACAGATTATTTCACAAAGTGGGTAGAGGCTATCCCTTTGAGGAAAGTTACTTCTAAGGACATGATTGAGTTTATCAAGGAACATATTATACATCGGTTAAGTATGGCCGATTTTTAATTCTCTTCAATACAAAAGCCTATAGATGTTATATCGGCTAATGATATTGTTTGCTTGAATCGGCTAAGGTGTGGCTGGTTTCTAGTATACAAAAGTCGATATGGTTTTATCAGTTACAGATAGCCGATATCACTAAGATATCGCCTTTAGGGAATATATATATACATATTTTATTGATCAAGCTAATCAACCTTTATTACAAGCAGTCAATGTTCAGGATGACATTTCGGGTTTTCAAGGCTAAGATTTTATAGGTATCTCTTGATTGCCTCGATCGCGCGTAGGCAGATTTGGTCTATTTCGTTGATGGCGCAGATGTCATCCTCATTGGATCCGGGGATGGCTTTCAATTTCCTATGCCGACGAATTGTTTGATGTACTTTATCTGTTACCTTGGCCTCTTGATCTTGGATTGATTGTGATAGTCCGATAAGATGAGATTCGGTGGATTCAATGTCGCAATGCACCTTGTTAAGTTCCGCCATCAAATCGGATTCTCGTTTCTTCGAAAGGCCAAGCTTGGTGTTGGTGTATTGCAGGTCAGTTGTCATCTCATCAAGTTTCTTCTTTCCGGTCTGGGTGGCTACCTAGCTATTTTGGGCTAAACTACTCTATTCAACGCGATCGGCTATACGTCGTCTGGTTGTGATTAGTTGGGTCCTTTGGAATTCCAAGTAGGCAGTAGGTGTGAGTACGTCAGTCAGCTTTTTGAGCAGGAGGTGTTCAATCTCAGTAAGTCTTTCTCGGATCGACCCGCAATCTTCCACCAATGAGTCAATCGAGATGTCCAGCCAATGCATGATATCTGATAGTTGCTCGCGTACATCGGCTGGTAGAAATGGTTCGATTGCTGCACTGGTAGCTAAGTCTTCATCCAAATCCAAGTATTTGCTGATGTCGAAGGAGAACAAGTCGGCTAATGACTGCACATTAACATTGGTAAATAGGAGTATCATGAGCAATGGAAGAAATAACATGTAGGGTGAACGTACCTAGGATACAGCGGGAGTAGTTTGAACAATAATGTTGGGGATTGGATACCATGGTTTTTGAGGTGACCATTGGCTCAATTCTTGTAACAGTATCTAGCGGTTGGGTTTTAGGAGCCGATGGTTAAGGCTGCAAAGCAAAGGTGTCAAGATAAATGTGAAGATGGCAGAAAAGAAATAACATTGACACATACCAATGGGGATGAAGAAGTCAGGATCGTTATAGGAGAAGGGCCTTGGGGAATTGGTGCTATAGTTGCAACATCAGCATTGGATTTTTGTTTCTTGGGAACAATCTGAGTAACCAGCTTCTTACGTTTCGTCCCTAACGTTCGCGATATTCGGAGTAGAGCCGATGGAGATGGGGCACCTTGTCCAAGGATAGACATGGCCGATGGAGGTTGGTAGACAATTGGCCGACCACTTACGCTGGTTACAGGTGCTTCTTTATTACCAGCCTGTGGGGTCGTGGAGATTAAGTGACACAGTCGAGATTCAATATGATATGGAAAAGGTAGTGTAAGGAGAAGGATTACCTCTTCATCGGATTTGACGTAGTTAGGATTAAGGCATATACAATAACGTTCAACCGATAGACTGAACAAATGCCTTCCCCACTACAACCACCATCGAGCAAAAAGTCTAGTATTGGATATGCAGGGCTCGAAGGTGGAGATGGCCCCCAAGGACAGAGATGTTGCAATCGATCTTAGCTGATTGTATTCTAGGCTGCCATTTACTTCTCCTCAGACTTGGAGCTTGCCAGTGAAGAATAAGCCAATTGGGAGCTGGCCAAAACCGAACTAACGAGTGTTGACAGAAGGATGATGGAACTCATACGATGGGTGTTGGGATCGGCCAAGCGAAAATCTAGTTGGCAGAAGATTGGGGGTTATAGATGACAAGAATACGGTCTTCGATTCTTCATTGGCTAGTGCATTCAGTGGGTAAAACCTAGAAGGCATCTCAAACAATGAATCGTCCTCGTACACAAACCAGATGGTGACTTCTTTAATAAAGCCGTAGTAAAAACATTTGAACCACTGGCTGAGTTCGAGGAGGGCATTTTGCTTCCAGGAAGAGCTAATGCGGCTTCACCTAGAGAAGTGCATCGGCGCCGGTTGGACTCATCTTCTTCTAGGTAATCAGTTGGAAATGTCAAAGAAGAAAGAGGGGTCCTGGGGATGACTCTAGAGGTCTAGATGTTCAACCAAAGTTATATGAACCACCAGGGACCATCAATATGACCGACTGGTTGACTTGCCGATAGTTTGTTCATGACCTGATGAAGCAGTTGATAGGTGGCTCCAAGGAGATATTACCTAAGTAGAATGTGGCGTCGATTAGCTAGGAGCTCCGCCAAGCATTACATGTTGGTAGTTGGACCAAGAGTTGAACCGCCGAAGACAAACCGTTCCAGCCACATGTTTAGGAATGCAACATGTTCCCATTCATTGACTGGTCCAGAGGTCTTTCTGTACAAGGATATGTATTTAGACCACCCTCTGATGTTTTTGGTATTCAACCGATGAGTGGGTTTGAATCAGAGGATGGATGGATTTACATAATGAGTAGTGTTCAGGCAGGTCAACATGGTGACATCCATCAACGTGGGAGTCATTTATCCATGTCCAAACATAAAGGTGTTAAGGATATCTAACCAGAAATAGGAGGCCGATGCGAGCAAAGGCTCATTATTTTCCATATCGGCTAAAGAGAGATTGATATAGTGGCCGATTTCCATGTCTTCACAGGATGATTTTTTGGAAGCCAAAATCATGAGGTACTAGTTTCTCCATCTTGGGAGTCTACTAGGCCAAGATCTAAAACTATTTGTCCAATCGGTGATGGTCATGGATGAATTTTTATATGGGATCCATTCTATTTTGAAATTTATGAAGTCTGTTGGATCCTCATTACCCATAGGACCAAGATAAAAGAAACTGGGGTGATTGGAAACTAGAATGGCAATCTGACCTTTGAAATTCTATAGTAAACAGGAACCTGACTACAGATGAAAAGACAGGATAGGATAGATTTGTTTAAAATGTGGGACAGAAGAGCAGATGAAAGTTACCTCAGGGACTACATGTGTCGACACCATCACGTGAAGCAAAGGGGGGAGAAGATCGGTGGTTGATGAAGTGATCTGCGGAGGTTCGCCTTCTGTCGTTGGGGCTCATCGAGGTTGGGGGCTCCGATGGTGAGCAAGTGTGTGGAAGAAGGATGAAACGGTGGGATACTTCATAGGGGCGAGGTGACCTATGTAGGAATTTAGGCCGATTAATTATCGTCTGCAGGCTATGGCCGGCCGTCTTGGTTTGTGGAGAATTCCAACGGCTCAAAATTTTGAAGTTTATTGACAAACTCTGAAATTGGGGGGCATGTGTTAACACCAGAATTTTATTCAGGCTGTAAACAAGATCTGCTAATTGAAAATACTGATCGGCTCATGGGGTGAAGCCGATTGATACTGTAGAAGAGCCGATCAAACAAGTGGAAGATGGATTCGGTTTGTTTGAAGATGGAAAGTTATCCAGATGGAGTCGAGCCCAAAGAGAAGTAATGAGGATAAAGGTTGGTCAGATGTTTGTATAGAATGTACTACGTAAGCTAAGCATGTTTGAGTAGCTTTACAATTGCTTAGAGATATTTTTCTTTTATATTTGTAAGAAATAACGTTCGATGGTTGTTGTAACCACATCGGACTCTGTAATGCCAGGGTATAAATATAGACCGCCTGGAAGCCTATAAGGATATCTCAAGATCAATCCAATAAACCTTCGGTGCATCGCCACCCTAGCTTGTCTAGTTTTTACCGGTTGGTTCTGGCTCTTGATGCTGGGATGCATCGGTTATGTTTGATCCCTGAAGAAGGGTAAGTCCCGCCACTATCCCAATATATCTTGCTCTATCCAAGGTTGTATTGGTTAGGTTCGACCTCTTAGTCAAATTTAGTGTACCACATCATGTCCATGCGAGGTCTACCGGTTTACCAAGCTCTCACTGCCGTCGTCCATCTCGTGCTGCATCGGTTTGGTTCAATATACGAGACTGCCTACAGTAGATTGAGCCATAGCCTTATGTGTCTCTGCCCGGTGTCACGTCGGAGTGCATAGCCGATGGGTTATCCTCAACGCAGGCCCCACATTCATCTCATGTATCATCTAACAATCGATCCTCTAGAGGTCGATGCGGACACGCTGGGCGCTTCCTAGTACTGTGTCGATTTGGTCCAATCTTCCAGGGTTCGCGTCTGACATGGCTGGCATCAAGATCTAGCAGGTCTTGTGTCCATCAGCTCGAGCGGCCATAGGTTTAGGTGTAGGCCTGTGTCGGACGTTCGGCCGGTAGGTAGCCAATGACCTCTTCTGTTTCCTCCCTCGTCGTTATGTTTGGTCTAAGCCTCCGTCGTCTCCGTGTCATTAGTTTCTAGCCGTATACTATCTTGGTTCGGTCCAATCTATCGAGGCTGGTCCTAACGGCACTGTTACCACGGTCGCTGGCCCTCGTGGCTTCGTGGGGGATCGGGCCCCACTCCATGAGTTAGATGTTGCGGAACATCATTAGCTCTCTGGCCAATAGGTCCTCTAGTATATTACACGCATCTCACGCCTCCATCGGCTGTTCAGCCGATGCTCTAGCTTTGCCTTCCCTACCGGCACCCAGCCGATAGGGAGAGCTGAACAGGCCCACCGGCCGACTGGCTCACATATCTCTTCTTCTCTCTTTATCAATTGTAGGGTCAAATTGACTGACACGCTCTCGATCCTCGAAACTTAAGGACATACACTGGAGCTAAGCAGATCTCCTAGGCCTTTGTGTGACCGAGCCACCGTCTCTATCCGATCGGACCTCCTCTCGGCCTAGTCGGACCTTCCCCCGGGAGGTTTGGTGACGAGCACCGCTAGAAGATAGTACATATAATTTATGTGTCATCAGTTAATCTCAAGTAGTGTTTATAGAGAGTCCTTTTACTTGAGATCATCATGGTTTCTAATATTCGTAATAGCTTGTTCTGAGACTACCAAACACTAATCCGTAGTAGGATAGTCATAAAAATAGTATTCGTGTTTGCTATAAAATATGCAGTGTGACATGAGTGATCAAGATAGAATTTGTCCCTCCTATGCGATAAATATCTCTAGGCCCCTCGATGTAATGATTATGGAAGTGTAAGGCCATGCCAAGGTGATTGAGGAGTTGATCACATGTTTATAATCCATTACAAGATCGAGAGAGTAATTGAACTATTATAAGGATGACACAAGTCTCGCCTTAAGCTCAATCGATATCGTAAGGCAAAAAGATTCTATTAACGCAAAAATTTGGTAAGCCTAGGGAAAGATTGGAAATACGATCGTTTTAGTAAAAGAGAGTCCGATTGCTACAGGAAAGAAGCCGATTGAAGGAAACGAGGAAGGATTCTGTCCAATTATAGAAGACTATCCAAATGAGGCCAAGTCTGAGGAGGAGCTGTGAAACTCACAACAGGATAACTTGTCTATGTAAATCATATTTTATATTGATAGAAATGTTTAGTTAGTTCATTTTACTTCCTTAGAGTTATTTTCCTATTATATTTTTTAGGATGTAATGTCCGATGGTTGTTGTAATCACATCGGACTCTGTAATGCCAGGGTATAAATATAGACCCTCCTGAAAGCTTGTAAATCATCTCTTGATCAATACAATTTTGGCACATTACCACCCTAGTTTATCTAGGTTTTTACTGATGGGTTCTGGCTCTCGACATAGGGTTGCATCGGTTAAGTTTCTATCTCCGGTGAAGGGGTATGTCCTGCCACTATCTCGGTATATCTTGCTCTGTCTAAGGCTGCATCGGTTTGGTTCGACCTCTTGGTCAAATCGAGTGTACCGCATCACGTCCGTGCGAGATCAATCGGTTTACCAAGCTCTCTCTACCGTCGTTGGTCCCGTGCTGCATCGGTTAGGTTTGACCTATAAGGCTGCTGACAGTAGATTGAGCCGTTGGCCTGTAGGTCTTTGCCTGGCGTTTCATCGGAATGGGTAGCTGATGAGTTATCTATACCTTGACTAACACGCCCAGCGTATCGACTCCTCAGCCGATACACATCCATCTTCAGAGACTTCATCGAACATTATGCCTAGTGCATCGGCCTTTCTAGTCGATGTACACATATCTTCAGAGATGCCCTCTCATCGGCCTAGCTACCCGATGGGTTCGCTCCGTCCTTCCTTCAGCACAACTGATTTGGCGTCTGCTGTCCCGTCGCCATTGGCTTCAATCTCTTACTATCTCAGTTAGGTCCGATCTTTGAGATCGGTGTTAGTGGCATCGTTGTGGTGGGTGACGGGTCTCGTGCTATGGGAAGAGCGGGCCTCGCTTCTTGTTCATCTCTCACCATATCCAGAGCGGCATCGGCTTTGTAGCTGATGTCTTTTATACGATTCCTTGCTACTTTGCATATGCCTTCTTTGACTTTCCAGCCGATGAACGAGTAGTACAGCTTCCATTGGCAACCAGGAGAGATCCCGTGTGCTTTGCTGTTCTCTGAATACCCTTTGGTGCCTCCATCGGCTCTGCGGCCAATAGATCAGGATGTCATTTTCGCTACACCCAGAGTCATCACGTCGTTCGTCAACATTTGTGCAACACCTTCATCGGCTCCCCAGCTGATGGAGGAGCGTTCCAATCCCTATCGGCGACCAACCGATACCACGAGCCATCCGGACGCGGCCAATGACCAACTGGATCCTATCGGCGGTCAGCCGATAGCGAGAGCTCATATCGGTCCATCGTTCGACTGACCCGTTCCTCTTACCTCCTTGTCAATTGTAAGCTCAAATTGACTGGCCTGCCCGCATCTACACCGTCACGATAGAGAGCGAGCCGAGGTACCCGTGCCAGAGCTATGCGGACCTCCTAAGTTTCGGTGAGCATACCTCGAGCCATAGAGAGAAGTCGACAGACTTCATTGGAGCTAAGCAGAACTTCCAGGCTTCGGCGTGGTCACGCCGCGCGCGCGCGAGATCCGGCGCGAATAGATTCATACATGAGAACATTACAATTTCAGCAGATATGATCTTTACGTTTAATTTAGAATTAGTATGCCTTGCTAGAGACCGCTATTAACAGGGTCACCGAAAAGACATTTTCGGGTCACGACCAAATATACGTGAACCTATAGGGTCACACATTTCACAGGTTGGAATGCTTATTCGAATGTGAATTAGATATGGGCTCAATTCTTATAGAGATCCGAGTAGACTTCTATTGGGTCACGGTCCCCTAGGCTCAAGTGAGGAATCCTATATATAGCGAGGTGGAGAGTTCGAGGAGAGATACCTCTATTTATCTCGAGAAAAAAACGTAGCCACCACCTCCCGAGCTATACCCTAACTGCTTGCCACTGCTAGTACACCTGTAATTGTCATTCCAGCCCTAGACATGTGGATACTGGTGAAGACACTGCTCGTTGCCACGTTGATTGGTATTAGGATCACGGTGATCATCTGCTTCATCCACCACCTCGACGCGCGTGTGGTTGGATTGGCTTTTCCAACCCTACGTCTGCTGCACTGCGCGTCTTATGCTAATGGTCCATGATTACTTCTTTTTATGATATTATGGTGTATATGGTAGAAATATTTTATGTTATACTATCATAGCCAACGCCTTCCCTTTTAGTGATTTAGAACCCATATGCTCAAAAAGTGGTTACTGTGATGGTATAATACCACTCAAGTTTAGAGGAGCGAGGGTTGGCACATAAGCCTTACCAGTTCAACCATGATAGTCTAGGTTAATTATTTATGAAAATGTAAGTGGGTTAGTATATGTGGTTCGCTTAACATGAGAGTGCACTAATGTAGATTACGAAGGTATGGTGTTACAGTTTGTGTATATGAAATAAATATAGTTGAGAGATTATGTGTGTTGTCCTTTGGTTTTGTAATATTCTGTTGTTTTAAACTCTGTATTAAGTTATTGATCTATTTGTTTATTTGTGTTTAAACTACAAAATGAGTTTTTGTAAATAACACTTAGGCTTTTGTTTAGCCTTGCGTCTATATTGGCTTGCCGTAGTAGACTATGTGTTGCATGTTGATGGTGTTCCAATAAGATTATTTATTCCATTTGTTGAGTACATCAGGAATCTGATTATGTAATTCGTTTTTAATTGGAAGATTCTATTTTATTAAATTAACATCCAGCTGTGCGTCTTGTTTATATCATTTAGTAATCCTCTTTGTCCTCTGATTGTTGATTTTGGTTTCTAAAATCACGGAAGAATTCCTTGGAGGCTGACCAGGTTGAATGTGAAGCAAATTCTGCTAGAGATGGGGCATGGCACTTCTTCTACATTCTCTTTTGCCTTTTAGTAGCATCTATGCTTACGTCCAGCTTGAGTATGAAGCAAAGTTTTTGTTGCAGCTGATCATTGACACTACATATGAATAAATTTATCTTTCTCAACTGATTTCAGTGTGCAAAATAGATTTGTAAATTGCAAGACTATTAATTTTAATAAACTGGTGTACGATCATATTATGTTTTGGTAGTATTATTTGACATGACATATGCCATAAATTAGTTTATCTTACCTGAAAATTTTGTGCATTTTAGGAGGTACGGGTTTTTGTTTATTTGGGTTTGGACCTGAGGATGAATGGATGATGTCCGTAAATGCTTACGGCAGCGTTCTGCTCCATGCGTACCTACCGACCGTGCCGCTATTCCTCGTAGGGACCAAATTCTGTGCATTCAGGTCTTGTACTTATCTTAAACTTTAATTCTTTCTTGACCTATCTTACTATACCTACATCTCGAAACTTAAAACATGATGTATACTAGGATTCAAACATTTCACTTCAACTTTTACAAAATTAGAAGGATTGATGTGGGTTTGCTTTATTTTTTTAAATGTATTACACATTTCCCATCATTTTTGTTGCCAAAAAAAGCCTTGCATATCTTGGTAATTGATGCACAAAACACTGAGCTTCATAAACTTACAGCTTAAATGTTGATGTAGTTTGTGCTTGTTAAAGAAGAAATCTAGATATAAATTTATAATTTTGATGAACATATTTACAAAATAACAAGCTCGCTAGTACATATGGTCACCATATATATCTTTTTTTTATATTTAGTGCTTTTTAACTAGACTTAGTCCTTCAGTTTTTGTAAGTTGTTTACCTGTTATTGTTAAATTGATAAATTTAAAATTAACAAAATGATTTAGAGCATATAGCGCTCGTTAATGAGCTTAACAAACCAGCTTGCAAGCTAAGCCAATCAAGCTAAGCTTTCTCTAGCTCGTTAAGATAATGAGCCTAAACTAAGTCGGGATGGCTTCTTGTCGACCGCTACACAACTTTGGAATTGCTGTAGAAGGTAAAGTGTACTTGGCTGATCGAATTTTTTATTTTAATTTCTTTTACTATACCGTATAATTGATACAAGTTGTCACCCCACGTCAATAAATATGTATCTGTCCTTAATTGAACAGCATTGCAAAGAGCATGCTCTCTATTTTGATGCTCAAATGCTTGATTTTCAAAAGCGTAGACATGACATGAGAGGTTGTCGATGCAGATTTCTTGTTCGCTATGATCATGATATTTCTGAGGTATTTCACTACATTCTAACCACCCAATTACTGTCATGTGACTATTGTAGTAATGCTGCACTAAGCATTTAATTTTAATTCTTATCTTATGGACTTGAATATATGCTTCCTTACAGTTTTACCCTTAAGAAGCATTATTGTTTAATTAAGTTCAGGAACTTGCATAAGCACTTTCACGTATATATGTTGGAAATTGCTATGCATATGATCCCATCGGCCGACCCATGTCAACTGAGTTTTTTAATTTGACCATGAAACAGTAAGGAGGGAGTCCCCTACTGTTTAATCAACGGCTACCTGGCATGTCAACCTCTACCCCTTTGATTGATCTATGACCGTATGATTTCAGTCGTACATGGGTGGTACAACTGGGTCATGTGTATAGTGGGACTCTTGCTCACCGCCAAAAATCCCACGACTGGGGAAGTATGGCGGTTTGGTCACGCGAAGACCTAGGAGGTCTACCCTTAAGTCTCGAGGTTCGCGAGCATGCCAGTCAATTTGACCCTACAATTGATAAGGAAAAGGGGATAAGATGTATTCATTGGTCGGCCAGAAGGCCTGCTCGACTCTCCATATCGGCTGATTGCCGACAGAGATGAGAATGCTAGCGCATCGGCTGAAAAGCCGATAGAGATATGGGAGATAGACACGTGTAACGCGCTAAAAGTTCTATCAACCAAATAGCCGATGGTGCTACCCGCATCCGATACAAGGAGCGGGAGCCGATCCTCCGCGAGGCCATGCGGGCGAGCGATAGCAGTAACGGCGCCGTTAGAGCTAGCCTCGATAAATCGGATCTAACCGAGATAGTATGATGTTGGAGGCTAATGACACCGAGACGGCGGGGGCTCAGACTGAACATGACGACAAGGTAGGAGGGATGCCATCGGCTACCTACAGGCCTAACGCCTGAACCCATCGGCCGCACGATGATAGGGACCTACGTTTAGGATAACTCATCAGCTACTCACTCCGATGAGATGCCGTAGAGAGACCTATAGACTTAAAACTCAATCCTTCGTTGGCAGACCCGTAGGTCGGACCTAACCGATGCAGCACGAGACCGACGACGGCGAAAAGAGTTTGATAGGCCGATCGATCTTGCATGGACGTGATGCGGTACACCTGATCTAACTAAGAGATCAAACCTAAACGATGCAGTCTTAGACAGTACAAAGTATACCAGGATAGTGACGGGACTTACCCCTTCACCAGAGATCGGACTTAACTGATGCAGCCCCGCATCGAGAGCCAGAACCCGCCGGTAAACACCTAGATGATCTAGGGTGACGATGCGCCGAGATTGTATTTAATCGAGAGATATCTTAATGTTTCCAGGGGATCTACATTTATACCCTGGATTTACAGATAGAGTCTGACGTGTTTACGACCATCGGACATTATTTCCTAACAAAATAGAGGAAAATATCTCTAAAGAAGTTAACTAACCAGCTAAACCTTTCTAATTAAATAAGGTTACAATTTACAACGACAAACATCCTACCGTGGAGTCCACGGCTCTTCCGCAAACTCGGTTTAATATGAATAATCTTCCAATTTGTAACCGAGTCTTCCTTCGCTACAACCCGATCGGCTTCTCCATTGTAGCAATTGGACCTTCTTTTTACTCAAGCTGATCCTTTTCCATCCTTTGCTCGGGCTTCTCGGACCTGACCCCGATCGGATAATCTCCTGTCTTCAAACCGATCTAATCTTCTACTAATTTGATCGGCTTCTCTATAGTTCCAATTGGCTTTGGCTCATGAGCCGACCAGTATCTTCATCGGCCGATCCTGCTTACAGGTTGAATCAAATTCTGGTGTTAACACATGCCCCCCAATTTTGGAGTTTGCCAACAGACTATGAAATTTTGAGCCGTTGGAAGTCTCCGCAAACCAGGATAACCCGTTAAAACCCACAGATTAATCGGCTCAGATTTTGGCCTAGGTCACTTCGCCTCTATAAAATATCTTTTTGCCCCAGCCTTCTTTCACACACTTCCTTCCATCAGAACCCCCAAACCTCAACGAGCTCCAAAGGCGAACTTCCGCAAATCTCCTCATCGGCTGCTACTCCTTCTTCGTCCGTGCGATGGCTTCTACAAACGTAATCCCTGAGGTAACTATCATCTGCTCTTCCATCCTATATCTCGCACAAATCTTCCCCATCCCGACTTCTCATCAATAGTTGGGTTCTTATTTTCTGTAGGATCTCAAGAGTCAGATTACCATCCTGGTTTCCAACCGTTCCAGTCACTTCTATCTTGGCCCTATGGCTAGCGAGGATCCGACTGATTTTATAAACTATGAAACAAAAAGGATCCCGTTCAAATACTCATCTATGGCCATCACCGATTGGGCTAACAACTTCAGATCTTGGTCTAGCAAACTCTCAGGATGGAGGAACTGGTACCTTAGGGTTTTTACCTCCAAAAAGTCTTTCTAGGAGGATTTGGAGATAGACGATTGTATCAACCTTTCCTTAGCCAATATGGAAAAGAATGAACCTCTACTTGCATCGGCTTTTTACTTTTGATCAGATATCCAAAATGCCTTCATGTTCAGGCATGGACCGATGACCCCCACTTTGATGGACGTTACCATGTTGACTTGCCTCAACACCACCCACTACATAAACTCGTTCAACCTCAGATTCAAACCCACTCATCGGTTGAACACCAAGAACGTCGGAGGTTGGACTAAGTATATTTCTCTACATAAAAAATCCTCTGGCCAAGTTGATGAGCGTGAACACGTAGCGTTCTTGAATCACTGGTTAGAGTGGTTCGTCTTTGGTGGTTTGACTCTTGGTCCAACAACCAACATGCAATGCCTGCCAGAGCTCCTGGCCAATCAACGCTAGATTCCCCTGGGGCAATATCTTCTCGGAGCTACTTATCAACTGCTCCATCAAGTGGCGACCAAGCTATCGGCAGGCCAACCAGTCGGACATATTGGCGGCCTCTGGTGGTTTATATAACTCTAGTTGAACGTCTACACCTTCGGAGTCATCGCCAGGTGCCCTTTCTCTTCCATAACATACCCGACTGACTACCCAGAGGAAAATGAGGCCAGTCGACGCCAATGTATATCTCTGGGTGAAGCCTCATCGGCTCTTCCTGGAAGCAAAATGACCCTCGTTGGACTCAGCCAGTGGTTCAAGTGTTTCTACTATGGCTTCACTAAAGAGTTCACCATCTGGTTCACGTACGAGAACGACTCATCCTTTGAAATTCCTTCTATGTTTCATCTGATGAATGCCTTAGCCGATGAAGAATCAAAGACAATCTTTTTATCCTCCATAACTCCTAATCTTTCGCCGATTGGATTTTCATTGGACCGATCCCAACATCCATCATACGAGTTCTACCATCCTTCAGTTGGTGCTTATCAGTTGGGCTTCAGCCAATTCCCCATCAGCTTATTCTTCATCGGCAATCTCTAAGCCCGCGGAGAAGTAAAAAGTGGCTTGGAGTACGACCGTCTTAGGCTGATGGCATCAACCTTGTCCTTAGGGACTATCTCCACCTTTAAGCCCTGTATATCCAATACCAAAGTCTTCGCTCGATGGTGGTCAGAATGGGGAAGGCACATATTCAGTCTATCGGCTGAAAATTCGTGCCTGTACCTCAACCCCGACTATGTGGAATCCGATGAAGAGGTAAACCCTTCTCTTTTCACTATCTTTTCTTCATTGTATTGAATTTCAACTGTCTTGATTCCCACGAATCCACAGGCTGGTGACAAAGATGCACCAACGACCAGCGCAAGTGGTCAGCCGATTATTTATCAACCTCCATCGGCCAGATCCCTCCTTAGATAGGGTGGTCCACCATCATCGGCTCTCCTGCGAATACCAAGGCTGAAGTGCAAGAAACCGGCTACTCGGACGGTTTCTAAAAAACAGTAATCCGATGCCGATGTCGCCAATATGGCATCGGCTTTATGAAGCCCTTCTCCCACGGCCATCCTGACTTCTGTATCTCCAGTGGTATGTGTCAGCATCAATTCTTCATTGCCTTCACCTTTTTCCTGGCACCTTCACTTTGCAGCCTGAACCATTGGCTCCTGAAGTCCAAATGCTGGACACTATTACTGGGGCTGAGCCGATGGTATTCTCAGAAGTCATGGCATCTACTCCTCAAACTCAAACTACCCCACAACAAGCTGATACCCGCATAATCGTTCAAATTGCTCCCGCTGTATCCCAGGTACATCTATCCTACATGTTATTTCTCTTGACTCATGATCCCCATATTTACTAATGTTGTCATGCAGTCATTAGCCGATCTATTTTCCTTCGACATTAGCAAATACTTGGAAGCAGAGGAAGATTCAGCCACCAGCGCAGCGATCGAACCATTTTTACCAGCCGATGCACGCGAGCAGTTGTCAGATATTATGCATCGGCTGGAAGTTCCAATTGACTCGCTGGTAGAAGATTGCGGGCCGATCCAGGGAAGACTTGCTGAAATCGAACATCTTCTGCCTGAGGAACTGATGAACGCACTCATGCCTGCTGCCTACTTGGAATTCTAAAGGACCTAGCTGATCACATCAAGACGACGCATAGCCGATTGCATTGAGCAAAGTAATCTGTCTCACAACAATCGGCTAACTACACAAAACGAAAAGAAAACGCTTGATGAAATGATAGCTGACCTTCAATACACCAACACTAAGCTTGGCCTCTTGAAGAAACAAGAAGCCGATTTGATGGCGGAACTCGATAAGGTTCATGAAGACATCAACTCCACCGAGTCCCACCTCATCGGCCTACCAAAATCAATCCAAGATCAAGAAGCCAAGGTAGTAGACCAAGTGTGGCTTGCAGTTCGTCAGCATAGGAACTTGAAGACTATCTCCGGATCAGATGAGGATGATATCCACGCCATTAATAAAATAGATCAAATCTGTCTGCGCGCGATCGAGGCCATCAAGAAATTCTTGTAAAATTTTATCCTCGGAAAAACCCCAGATGTCATCTTGAACATTAACCATTTGCAATAGAATTCAACCAGCTTGATCAACAAAAGTTGTATATATATATTTTCTAAAGGCGATATCTCAACGGTATCGGCTATCTATAACCGATACAAATCATATCGGCTTCCGCATGTTATTAATCGGCTATGCCTCAACCGATTACATGAACAATATCGTCTGCTGATACCACCTTTAAGACCTCATCTGTCTTGAAAAGAAAATATCGGCTATACTCAGCCGATTTAGGCGCCTACCCACACGCTAGGATAATACTTCTTCAAATATTTTTCATTAAACGCTTTGACAAATTTCTCCCCTTCAAGACTCTCTAACATATAAGCATTGCCAGGCACACACCGATTAATCCGATAGGGTCCTTCCCAATTAGGTGAGCATTTTCCAAACTTATTATCCCTAGATCCAATCGGTAAAATTAACTTCTAAACGAGATCTCCTTCAGAAAAAGATTTGATCATCACTCTTTTGTTATAATGCCTAGCAACCTTAGCATTGTTTTTCTTGATCCTCTCAAACGCTTCTAACCGACTCTGAGTCAAATCATTGAGCTCATTGGTCATCAATGTGTAATAATCATTGGCTGTCAACTGATCCTGTAGAGACACCCTCTTGGAGCCGATGTTAACTTCCCACGGAAGAACTGCTTCATAACCATATACCAACTGATATGGCGGCACTTGAGTAGATCCATGACATGCCATCCGATAAGCCCACAACGAATCATTCAATGTAACATGCCATCTCCGTGGCTGTTCGTCAATCTTACGCTTGATCAACTTTATTAAACTTTTGTTAGAAGCTTCGGCCTATCCATTAGCTTGAGCATAATATGGTGATGAATTCAGCAACTTAATCCCCATACTGGCAGCAAACCTTTGAAACTCCTCAGACACGAAGATAGAACCTTGATCGGTAGTAATCGTCTGTGGAATTCCAAACCGATGTATGATATGTTTCTTGATGAACTCAATTGCATCCCTAGAAGTAACTTTCTTCAAAGGAATAGCTTCTATCCACTTTGTAAAATAGTCTATTGCCGCCAATATGAACTTATGTCCTTTACTTGATGAAGGATAAATCTGGCCGATCATGTCGATTCCCCAACCTCTGAACGGCCATGGCTTGACTATCGGATTCATAACTGACGCTGGAGCTCGCTGCACGTTCCCAAACCTCTGACAATCTTGGCAGCCTTTGTAATATTTAAAACAATCCTCTAACATACTTGGCCAAAAGTATCCAGCTCTCCTCCTCATCCATCTCATGTTATGAACCGATTGATGGGCTCCATGAATGCCTTCGTGCACCTCGCTCATCACCAACGCAGCTTCCTCGGCACCCAAGCATCTTAAAAGCACCCCATCAATGGACCGATAATATAATTCTTCGTCAAGTAGTATGTACTTAATAGCCTTGTACCAAAGCTTCATGGAAACCGATCTTGATGGATTTTGTAAATACTGAATAATTTCCCATCTCCAATCATCGGCTTCCATATAGCTCTCAATATCAGCTATCTCGACTTCCACTCTACTGTTCAGCCGATATCCCAAAGCAGTCTGAGCAAGATCATTGGCCTCCGCATTTTGCTCCCTAGGAATATGATCCAATGTCACTATCTTGAAATTCTTTAATAATTGTTAACATTTTTCATAATATGACTTCAAAACTTCATTGTTGCATTCATATTCCCCAGATAGCTGTTTGATCGCCAATAAGGAATCCCCAATGACCTATACCGTATCGGCTCCAATTTCCCTCAGCAGCTGAAGCCCCTTGAGTACCGCTTCATACTCTGCTTGGTTATTTGTATTATAAGGCTTGATTGTGAAAGCGAACTCAAAACTTGCCCCCCGAGGTGATATGATTACCAAGCCGATACCAGATCCATGCTTGCAAACTGATCCATGAAAGAATAATGTCCACAGGATCGGCTCCACAAAATTCTCTTGGACTTCTCTATGCTATACAATAAAATCGGCTACTGCTTGTCCCTTGATTGCCTTAGCCGATTCATACCTCAGATCGAACTCTATCAGAGCAAATATTCATTTACCAATCTGCCCTCTTAGGACTGGATCCGATAGCATGTATTTAATCACATCGGCTTTGTAAAGCATTGTACACTCAGCCGATAGAAGATAATGCCTTAACTTTGTACACGAGAAATACAAACATAGGCATAACTTTTCCACCGCAGGATACCTGGTGTTAGCATCCAGAAGTCGTCAGCTCAAATAGAATACCACTCATTCTTTTGATTCAAATTCTTGTATAAGCACTGATCCGATGACAAATATAATTTAAATGGTACCCCTTTTTGTGGCGGAATCAATACTGGTGGAGAATTCAGGTATTCTTTGATAAGATCAAAGGCTTTTTGCTGCTCAACACCCCATACAAATTCTTGATCGGCTCGCAACCTCAATAGAGGAGTGAACGACTCAATTCTTCCTGATAAATTTGAGATAAACCTCCTTATAAAATTGAGTTTGCCGATCAAGGACTACAACTGTAGTTTGTTGCTTGGTGGCTCGGTGGTCTGGATAGCTCTAATGCTTCGTTGACTAACATCAATCCCTCTCTCATGCACCATAAAACCCAAAAATTGCCTAGCCGATATGCCAAAAGCACATTTGTGAGGATTCATCTTGAGTCCATATTTCTTCGTCCTCTCTAGCACTTTTCGCAGATCGGCTATATGGTTTTCAATACCTTTGGATTTCACCACCACGTCATCAATATATATCTCTACCAGCTGTCCAATAAGATCATGAAACATGTAGTTCATGGCTCTCTAATAGGTAGCACTAGCATTCTTCAATCCGAAAGTCATGACTATCCACTCGTACAAACCAATAGCTCCAGGACATCTAAATGCAGTCTTGTGGATATCTTCTTCCGCCATAAAAATCTGATTGTAGCCTGCATTTTCATCCATAAAGCTAATGATCTTGTGACCCGATGCAGGGTCAATTAATAAATCTGCCATCGGCATCGGATACTCGTCTTTATGGGTTGCCCTGTTCAAATCCCGGAAGTTTCCATTTTTCTTCTTCACCGGGACGATATTGGATACCCATTCAGCATATCGGCACGATCTGATGAAATTTGCATCATATAACTTCGTGATCTCTGCCTTGATTTCATCATGCCACTTTGCTTTGAATCTTCTCTATGGTTGTTTAAATGGCTGATATCCCGGTTTAATAGGAAGCCGATGTTCAACAATCGATCGGCTTAATCCCGGCATCTCATGGTAATCCCAAGCAAAACATTCCCAAAATTCCTTTAATAATTTTATCAACTTTTCTCAAAATTCAATACATAGATTTTTACTAATGTACGTCGGTCTTGGCTTATATCCTGAACCTATATCTATTTGCTCTAACTCATCGGCCGACGTAAAACCTTACCCTAACTTTCCTTCGGAGTCTTCTATAGTTCCCATGGGAACAATGGATCCGAGCCGACTTGCTGAATCGACTTTATCCCCTTATTAGTCACCTCAAGGAAATTGCCCACCCATGTTTGTCTAGATAGGCAATTGAACCCATCAGCTTTCCAGAATGGCATATTGGTTGTTACAACACTGGTTGACTGATCGGCCGTAATCACCTCAACTCTATCTCACTGCCACTGTATGAGGCTTTGATGCATTGTTGAAAAAACACAACAGTTGGTGTGAATCCAATCCCTACCAAGGAGTAGACTATACGACCCCTTACTATCGATGACAAAAAATATGGTAGGCAATGTCTTGCTTCTAACTGTTAACTCCACATTCAGCACCCCTTAGTTTCTGATGGATTTCCTCCGAAGTCTTTCAAAACCATATTTGTTTTAACTAAGTCTTCAACCGTCTTACCCAATTTGCGGTACGTAGCATACGGCATCAAATTGATGGCTGCACCTCCAACAACTAACATCTTTGTCATCGGCTTCCCATCAACATACCCCTTGATATACAATGGTTTTAGGCTTGGATTCTTCTGGCTTGTCAAATATGGCTTGACTCGGTTCTAGTGTCAATTGGGCAAAATCTTCTTTTTGACCTTCTTCATCAGATACACATGCTTTATATTCCATAGGTAAGAAGAATACCATGTTAGCTTGAGCCGATGTACCAGCATCATGCTCTTTTTGCTTTACTTTCCATACTTTTTTAATTTTCTGGCTCCGATCGGCTTCCTCATAGTCCTGACGTCGCCTTTTATGCTGCTCTCTATGCCGCAACCTTTGTGCCCTCCTCTTCTGATTTTTTGTAAAAATCCCGGACGAACACCACTGACCTTTCATGTGGTACGATCCTTTATGTAACTCCCTGTCCTTGGTTGACCTTTGACCATACTCTTCGTTGATCGGCCCTAATCGGCTATGCACCGATGCCCGCGTGATGGAAGGCCGATAATACAACGTCCAGCTCTGGTCAATGTACTGAGATCCTAGTTTGTTACACTCAGGACAATCTTTAATTGACGGCAACCTCATATTTTGATCCCAACAGTACTAAAAAAAGGACAACCCCAATATGGATTATACCTTTCTTGTTGTGTTGCGGCTTGTCTTTCTTCGTCTTGTATTCTAGAATATTTTGTGATTAGGTTCGATGAGGTAACCTTCGACCTCTTCCAGCGCCTTTTCTCATCGGACCGATCTCCTGAGGACCCTGCAAACACAATATTCACAGGAAAAGGATGCCCATCAACCTTCATCGGCTTTTTGTCCTCGAACTTGATTCTCCCCTGTTCAACAGCCGATTGTAATTGTTGCTTAAAAACCTTGCACTCGTTGGTATGGTGAGATATTGAATTATGCCACTTGTAATACTTCTTCTTTTTGAGTTCTTCGGCAGATGGGATTACATGGTTTGGCGGTAACTGAATCTGCTTTTCTTGGAGGAGAAGATCAAATATCTTATCGGCTTTGTTGATATCGAAATCATATCTTTCTCCTTTATTGACATTCTTAATCCATGGACATGATACATGTTTCTTATTCCTAGTCCATTCCGCCAAACCCGCTTCTGCATTAGATTCCTCATCATCTGAGTCCGATGCGTACACCTTTAGGTGAGCAGCTTTCCGATGGAATCTATCTTTCTTGGTATCAGCAAATCGGCTTTCGTGAGCCGATACCCTCTAGAGTAGGTGAGACAAGCTCTTGAACTCTTGTGAAGAGAAACGTTCCCTAATTGGAGCCAGCAACCCTTGGAAAGCCAAGTTGGTGTCCATCACTTAAAATGAGACTGTAACATCGGCTTCTGACATCCCGAAAACGCTGGATGAATTCCGGAACTCATTCATCATGCTTTTGTCTAACCGATGTCAAGTCTGACAACCTCAACTCTTGAATCCCAATAAAGAAA
This sequence comes from Oryza coarctata, assembly GCA_030770085.1. Lineage (NCBI taxonomy): Eukaryota > Viridiplantae > Streptophyta > Magnoliopsida > Poales > Poaceae > Oryza > Oryza coarctata. The sequence continues at coordinate 11,145,648 of CM061472.1, forward strand.
TATTTATAGAATTGTTTCTCCAAATTGGCCTATCCCCTGATTGAGTTTGGAGGCAACGAGGAAAACCAAGAGAAGGCCAATCCCGATAAAGACAATGGAAATAAGCGGACCCTCAGAGCTTCATCAGCCGATGCTTTCCCACATTGAGCCAAGAATTAGCTAATATGTTCTATTGTAGATATGCTATCTTACCCTGAGAACCTAGAGAAATCCAGAATCTTGTATCGGTGCTGCAGCGGAACTCTGTCGAACCACTCTGGGTAAGGGTGCTGATACATAAAAGTTTGTTCTTTAGGCCTAATGCCGAATTGCTCCCTGATAACTTCCGCAATTTTGGTAGACCAATCCTCTTCCTTTGGATTCTCTCTTTGGTACTGTGGAATCAAAGTTGGTACTTGACATGGTTCATAATGATCTCCTTGATAATTATTACCAGGATATTCTTCCTCGTAATAGGATGTTTGATGATATGCTAGCATCATGCCCTCATGTTGCCCCCCAATCCGCTCTTGTACTAGCGGAAATATATTTATCGATACATCCCTTCTGGATCCGTAAGTAACCTATAGTTGTCCTGTTCTCATGGGCAAATATACCAGCCCTTGATCAGGTTCTTTAACAATAGATCCGTCCATAGTTTTTTTTAATCAAGTTATGCAAAGTATTCACCAGTACACCCGATTGGTTAATGAGTGCATGGTGAATAGCTTCGTCAACTATCTCTTGTAATAGCTTTTGAGAACTAATGGGCAGCGATTGTCTCGATTCTCCTTCCAAAACTGGCTTTGGCAACTAGGATTTTTGAATTGGCCCTTGTCGGGTCATACTGAAGGACTCTAGACAGAGCTTCTGAAAATTAGCTGTGTTCTGCTCCGCCTGGTATCTCTGCTCTTTAGTGAAATCCTTCATCGTCACTGGGATTGTGCTGTCTGTGTTGATCTCTTTACTCGCAATTAGATCACAGTTGATGAAGGATCTTCAACGGATGAAAAAAGGTATTCCAGTCCCACTGGGCGTGCCAAAAAGCGTGCTCACTATCGAAAATCCCGCGACCAGGGAAGGATGGCGGCTTGGTCACGCGAAGGCCTGGGAGGTCTGCTTAGCTCCAGTGCAGGTCCTGAAGCCTCGAGATTTGTGAGCATGCCAGTCAATTTGACCCTACAAATTGACAAGGAAAAGGCGATAAGACATGTTCGTCGGTCGGCCAAAAGGCCTGCCCGACTCTCCCTATCGGCTAATTGCCGACAGAGATGAGAATGCTAGCGCATCGGCTAAAAAGCCGATGGAGGTATGGGAGATACACATGTGTAACACGTTAAAAGGTCTATCAACCAAAGAGCCAATGGCGCTACCCGCATCCGATACGTGGAGCGGGAGCCGATCCCCCACGAGGCAATGCGGGCGAGCGACAGCAGTAACGGTGCCATTAGGGCCAGACTCGATAGATCGAACCTAACTGAGACAGTATGAGGCCTGAGGCTAACGACACCGAGACGGCGGGGGCTCGGACCGAACATGATGACGAGGTAGGAGGGATGCCATTGACTACCTACAGGCCTAACGCCTAAACCCATCGGCCGCACGACGATGGGGACCTACGTTTAGGATAACTCATCGGCTACTCACTCCGATGAGACGCCGTAGAGAGTCGTATAGACCTAAAACTCAATCCTCCGTCGGTAGACCCATAGGATGGACCTGACCGATACAGCACGAGACTGTTGACGATGGAAGGAGTTTGATAGGCCGATAGATCTTGCACGTGCGTGATACGGTACACCTAATCTGACTAAGAGTTCGAACCTAAACGATGCAATCTTAGACAGTACAAACTATACCAAGATAGTGGCGAGACTTACCCCTTCGCCAGATATCGATCTTAACCGATGTAGCCCCGCGTCGAGAGCCAGAACCCACCGGTAAACACCTAGATGAACTAGGGTGGCGATGCGCCGAGATTGTATTTGATCGAGAGATATCTTACATGTTTCCAGGGGGTCTACATTTATACCCTGAATTTACAGACAGAGTTCGACGCGTTTACGACCATCGGACATTATTTCCTAACAAAAATAGAGGAAAATATCTCTAAAGAAGTTAACTAACCGGCTAAACCTTTCTAATTAAATAAGGTTACAATTTACAATGACAAACATCCTGCCGTGGAGTCCACGGCTCTCCCGTAAACTTGGTTTCATCTGAATAATCTTCTAATTTGGAATCGAGTCTTCCTTCGCTATAACCCGATCGGCTTCTCCACTGTAACAATCGAACCTTCTTTTTACTTAAGTTGATCCTTTTCCATTCTTTCCTTGGGCTTCTCGGACCTGACCCCGATAGGATAATTCTCTGTCTTCAAACTGATCCAATGTTCTACTAATTTGATCGGCTTCTTTACAGTTCCGATCGGCTTTACCTCACGAGCCAACCAGTATCTTCATCGGCCGATACCCTAACTCATATATTTATGTTTTGCCCTGCAAGCTTAATGAGCCTATGCAGATACCCGTTGATCATTTCATAAGAACGGTGTTTGCATATCTTCTCCAATTTTTTATTGTTTTATTACATATCCCCATATATTAGACTGCAATTTTTATCCATAAGCACTATAGGTTGAATTAAGCACTATCACTTAGGTTCCTGTTGCATAAGAAATTTTATTTACCTGTCCTATACTACTTTATTGGGAATGTAAAATAATATTGTTGATCTATCTAATTATACCACTTTGAGTTGAAAAGAACTGAATTCTTTTGTTGAGTTATTGTGTCTCATCAATTATAAGTAAAATAATATGTATTCTTTTGTTGGGTATGCATTGATTGGCAATAAGTTTGGATTCAGTAGCTATATTTTTTCAAGAAAACTAACAAATCGTTGAAGTTGCTATTGGACTAATTGTTGCTAACCTTTAACTTAAGATGTTCCATTATAGAACAAAGTATGGAGAAGTCCTTATCACAACTCTTTGACACATCGTACAACATTTCCTTCACAACCTTCTGCAACACCTCAAAATTATCTAGGTCCCACACTAACCCTATTGTCACTTCTGGTTTAGTGTGCTACACCATCTCCTCTAGTTCCATATCACTATCATCCACCATTACATAATCATCATCATCTATCACAACAACACAATCATCGATTCTAGCATAGTCACCATCATGAATGAAATCATAAATACCACCTTATAGATATATATTATATATATTAGGTTCTTTCACGACACTTCTTTTGGCTTTGGTTGTCTTGTTGTGTTTACACCAAATTGTATAGACCACATCAAACCCGTGAACCACGTGAGACTTGATAACTTCTAATTTTATCCATGCTTTCTTGTTTTTGTAGTTGAAGCATGAATAATATATTTTCTTTGCTATCTTGGTCAGAGCATATTTCTCCACACCTTCGATAAATTTGGTTAACTCACTAAGAAACTACTGTTGAAACCATGGCATATTGTACATCCATTTATGCATGTCTATCTATAAATAGAAACCATAATATAATATTAAATAATTTTCAAATAATCAACATGTGTAAATAACATTTTTTTCATTTCTTTTTAACATACATTACTCCAAAAAGAATAACCTTTTGTTTCTAAAAACTAGTCTGAATTAAAAAATTTAAGATTACAAACTTTTTTATTTTCTATACAAAATAAAGATTCAAAAAGGAATTGGAATGAAATCTAGAGGAAAAAAGAATAACATTGTTTAAAAAAACTAGAGGCCCTAAATTAGGATTTCTCTCTCCAAACTAGATCCAGAGAGAGCCATCCTTCAAGAACAAGAGAGTACTAATTGCAAAAAAAATCATAACCATTGGGTGAGAAAACAACATTAAAGAAGTATTGAAAAAAAACCCTAAATTGCCCTAGAATTACAATCTAAATTCATGAAACTATTGTAACAAATATATAATATTTTATTTTCATTTCATTCAAATAAAAGCATAAAATCAAAATAAAGTTAACAAAATAAACATGAAGATGACGCACCTGAGTCAAATCTATCCAAAGATTTGACATCAAAATTACCCCATATTTTTCTTTTTTTTCTAAGAGAACGATGCACTAAATTGAGAGAAACTCGAGGATAAAGAAGATATATAGCTGGCTTGACACATTACATACGGCTCATCCCAAGGCACACTTGAAAAAACCTATCTTAACCCATTTAACCAGTCACCTACGAAAATATCATAGGCAGCTGGTTACACGGCCGCCGATGAAGATTATTTTCTTAAGGCGGTCCAGCCCATAGCCCTCCACCCTGCCATGGCTCTTTGCGAAAACGTTTTTGAGTAGTGCTGCTGGTTTGTGAAGGCTACCTCTCAGTGATCAGCTCTTCCTGCTGGCCACTGCCTTGCTGGCTGCTTCTTGTCACATCGGAGAGCTGGCGACAGAAGAGTAGAGATGCAGATGCGAATTGCAAAGTCGCAGTCACGGACGGGGAAGAAAGTGCCAAAGGCGAAAGTCCAAAGACCAAAGAGGAAACGTCGCCGCGCCAACGATCTGAATCATTGCCGCTGTCATGCCTCCACCACGTGCCTATCGACGCCCAAGCCGGTCAGCTGTGGACGTATCTTAATTACTTGGGACACTTTCTGCCTATGGTTTTTTCTATTTTTGTAAGGGTACGTTCAAATGATAGTTCTAGTGGTATTTTTGTATTTTTCTAGTAACAGTTTTGCAATAAAGATTTAAACCAGTGGTAAATTTATAATTGCCACTAATTACTTCATGTATGTCTGCTTCTAGAGCAGATTCACTCTATTAGCCCCTTCCAACCATGAAATGTGATTGTTGAGTTACTCTCTCAAAAGTGTAATCAGACTTGTTAGGAACTTTTGCTGCAATGGAAAAATGATTTTTGCATGTTGAGGAGCTTTGGTTCAAAAGAAAATATATACTTGTGAACGGATGTGATTGTGGTGTCCTTGATTATGACTGCTGTCACAAAAATTTATCTGGGGATCTATGTATTGACAACACAACTGAATGATTATCTGCTATATTTGGTTTAGATAATGTGCTAAACATTGTGTATTTTTGCCTCTAAAGGTAAGTATCCGTTGTTCTGAAAGGTAATATCCTTACAAGAAGTGTTTTAAAAGTATGCAAACACTAGTATAGAATAGGCATCGACAGGTAAAAATATCACCACTGTCGGCCACCGGAATTTAAACCACTATCTGCGTTGCTAACATCAGCGATGATGGGGATCCGTGGATCTATGTTAATTTTAGGGATTTTTAGGGACAAAACTTTTAGTGCATCTATTCATGGAATTATATTTGTTTAGATGCGGTGCTGGCAATGGGAGTAATGGTGATAGGATGTAGGAATAATTAGGCCAAATAAAGTTTCTTTAGGACGAAAGATAAGTTAGGATGCTTGAGATAGTCAGCAAGAGAGGAATTGGAGGGCTAACTGACCATGTGTAACAAAAGACGGTGGATGTGTTTGCTTCACTTGGGCATCTTGGCCTCAGGATGAATGGAGGTAGGGGAAGTGGTGTAAAGGGATAACTACAACGCAAGAAACATGTCCTGAAAAGAATCCACAAGATACATGATACAGGCATCATATGAAGGAATGTGCACCGTGCTCTTGGGCATGACACCAACCGGATCAAGATGGGGAAGACAAGCAGAAACTTATAGTATGGAACGCAAGAACAAATTCTATGGGTGAATGGTGGAATTACAAAAGATAAAAACTTTTAGCGGAATTAAAATATACATTTGATTGATGAAATTTATCCTAGTGTTATCAAAATCCTAGACTTTTCGAGATGTTGTCGATCTGACCGCCCTCCTATTGCCAGTCCGACCGACACACACCTGCTAGTCTGACTGCCACTAATATTTAAGTCTAACCGTATGTAATAAGACAAAAATGATCTCGACGGAAATGTTAAAAGTTGATAAAATTTTTAAAAGTATATTAACTTTATTACATCAAAATGTGTCTACACAGTGGATACAAAGTACTTCTCTCTTAACTTTTACATAAATTCATAACTCAAGTTTACATACTAATTTTTCTCTTGTCCCAAAAATGATACTTTCAGGTGTAAACCATCTCTCTATTTATACCCACAGGAGGCTATACAAAAGCTCAAAATACTAAAGAGAAAATCACTTATAATCCATTAGGAAACCTTATGGTATAGTTATACAACCTATTTCTTTACAAATTCGAACTCTATGTTTTGAAACTTGGACTCTTTCCAAATTTGACTTTAATTTCATACGCATACAGTCTCTCTTATATGCCATATGATATATTCATCTTCACGTGCATTGATCTCTAGCCTTTGTATCCCGTGTGATCTCTCGATTATCCGGAGATCAACTTCTCTTAAGTTGACTCCCGGTCCATCACCAAAAACACTCATGAGGCCTCAAGACTTATCTACACATGAAAAAGAAAGAAACATATCCAAGCATAAGTCCTTCCTAACTTGACTCACATTAACACATAAATAATATATCATACGCAAATAAAACACAAGAAACCCTTGTGCATCAAGTAATCACCGAGAATCATAAAAATATTCTAAAATCTACTCCTCTTTGGAGTCAGCCAGTTGGACCGTTGGGCTAGCCGGTCCGACTGCATCCATGCCTGTGGTCCGATCAGTTTCCTTGGCCTAGTCCAACCATGTTCGTATAGAAACATTTTTGACTTAGGCACGTACCTGTGGTCTAATCAGCCTCTAACCCTAGTCTAACTGTGTGCTAACAAAAACACTTCATTCAAAATTAATTCAATCAAATTTTGAGTTAATTATAACAAATTTTTAAATCAAGCCAATGATTTCACACTTGTTTACGAGGATTTGGAGCGAAGCGGACATTTGAATCAATGGAATTTTTCTGTAGTTCAAAGAAGTTTATTTCTGTGCTAGGCATCCTAAAAAACTATATATATTTGTGCTTGTAAAAAGTTGGACGTCTGACAGTTAACCATAAATTCATTTCTGAATTCATCAACAATCCTTTAAGCACGCAAGAGCTTCGTACACTATGTTGCTGAAACTGAGTCATTTGATTATGCCTTCGTTTTTTTAAAACGAACCTGTAATTTTGCTTGCCTCACAAAGCATTTATATTGCAGGTATGATGCCTTCCTGTCCTACTGGTCATCCGAGGCAGGTGACATAGTAATGAACTTAGGATTTTTGTTAAATATATATATGTAAATCGTATTTCTTCCTTTTTTATAGAAAGCAATTTGCTAGCTCTGAATTTCTTCCATTTGTCATTTATCTTAATACGATTGCAAATTACTTCATCTGTTTTTTTATTTATAACAACAACAACAACAAAACCTTTTAGTCCCAAGCACGTTAGGATAGGGTAGAGTTGAATTGAAACCTGACAAGAGCCTCAAATGATGGTTTAGGAATGTCGATAGCTGCTTTTTGAGCTTTTTTATTTAACTATAGATCTTTAGATATATTTCAATGTTTTAAGTCCTTTTTATTGTCTTTCCCATGTTAATTTTAATCTTTCTCTACGACTTCTCACGTTATTATCTTAACTTAAGATTTCACAATATACTAGTGGCTTTGAGGATCTTCTTTTGAAATGGTCAAACCACCTCAACCGATGTTAGATAAGCTTTTCTTCAATTGATACTACTCCTAGACAATCATGTAAATCCATGTTTCATACTCGACCAAAAATCTAGCGTAACATATATATTTTTGTAACGCTCAGCTGTTGAACATGTTGTCTTTTAGTAGACCAATATTCTACTACATACAGAATAGCAGGTCTAATTGTCATTCTATAAAACCTGTCTTTTAACTTCTTTGGTACCCTCCTATCATAAAGAATATCAGATGTTTGGCATCACTTCATCCAGCCCACTTTGATTCCATGGGTAACATCTACATCAATATCCCTATCACTCTGAAGCATCGATCCTAGATATCAAAAAGTGTTCTAGTTAGGCACTATTTGTCCTCCTAAACTCACTTCTCCTTCTTCGTGTGTGGTAGTGCCAAAGTCACATTTTAAATATTCAGTCTTAATTTTGCTATCTCTAAAACTTTTGGACTTAAGAGTTTACCGTCACAACTATAGTTTCCTGTATATTTTTACTCGGTTCTCATCAACTAACACTACATCATCTGAACATACACCAAGAGATATTCCCTTCTATATTTTTTGTAATCTCATTCATTACCAAGGCAAACAGCTACGGACACAAGATTGATATCTGATGTAGTTCTATTTTAGTTGGAAAGTAACCAATGTTCTTTTATTTATTTAAAAAAAATCATCACACCACAATATATACCTATGTTCTAATATGACTTTACATTGGGTGTCTAGAAAAATCGACCCTGGAGATGAATAATTTGTCATTCCCAACCTATGTCAACATGCAAAATGTCATTTATAAACAATAAAATCTTTTATTCAATGTTTTTGTACTTGTGTTGCTCTATGGTTGTGTCAGCATTTTTAAGAAAATCATTTATATATGTTCATGTCATGTATTGGTGTTACTAGTTTACAACGAGTGCTATATAATATTTTTCACAGGCAAACAATTATCTGTATTTTAGGAAGTACGTATTCAATTTTCTGGACTTGGAGCTAAGGATGAATGGATTGATGTCAATAAATATGTGAGGCACAGTTCTCTTCCATGTGGGTCTACCGAATGTGCTGTTGTTCTTTAAAAGGATTTCATTATTTGTTTTCAGGTCTTGTCATCTTATACCTTTTTAATTGACCTGCCTTAATTACAATGTTTTCAAACATATCACAACTTCAGAATTTATATCTAGCTAAATTCAAAGTTTTCACCTGAAATTAAAGAAATTAGAGGGTTTGATGTCTATTTGCCATGTTCTAAGAAAATGTCTCACACATTTTCCATATTCTTTCGCCTAAAGGCATGTATATTTTGATAATTGATGCACATTAAAGAGCCATGGGACGTAAACTATAGATTGTAGATGCCATTGCACTATTAAAGAAAGAAATCTAGACATTAGTATATAAAATTTAATGAAGCTCTTAGTAAAATATTATATTTTTGTTTATCTGGGTGTAGCATTGTAGCGGGAGGCCGGTGAAGCGTTGGGAGTCCACATTTTAATCTTATTTTCATTTACTATCATTTACTCAAGTTGTTGTCTCTCACACAGACACACACATATATATATCGGTCCTGAATTGCCAGGAAAGGAAACTTCGTTTCTACATTTAGTAAGAGGGTGAAAAGCGTGATCAATCCTCCTTAATGCATAAAAGCGTATACAATGTAAGAGGGTTCAATATGTTCAATATGATCATGATCACTCGCCGAGTTAGTTCAATATGTTCAATCCTTTAGCCGGAAGGGCCATGAAACTTTGGACACTGCCCTGTACGTGGAGGAAAAAAAATTGGTGGTGACGGGTGCAAACTGTCTCTTGTGCATCCCCGCCCCAGATGAATTCTGCGTCACTGGTAGAGAAACGATTATTAATGACAGGAAATTTGGTCGTTAAATGTTCAAATGTTGTCCTTAAAGGTCATTAACGACCATGATGAGGATGTGGTGCAGTTATCTCTCAAATACTTGAAGAATTGCACATCCAATCATAGGTATTCAAGATATCTATGTCAACATTTACAAACATTATTAAGTCTACTTTCCAACAAATCAAATATTCGCTCTTACATCATGAAAAGTGATGCGTGAGGATTATCATTTACAGCATTTTGAAAAAGTAATGGGCGAGGATTGCTAGGTTTGGATAGTTTGTGGGTTATATGGCTATTCAGAGACTCTCCATAAGTTGTCAAATATTTCATCTACACGGATTCAATTGTTTTCAAAGGACAAATGTGAAAATAAGAAGGTTTGATTCAGTTCAGATTAGATTTGGACATAGTCCTACAGTATAACGGTCATAAATTTCACATCCTGACTCTATTTTTGATGTTTGAGAATTGTTGGATCGCTATTTTGATGGCCCACATCATGGTTTTCGTCTCACCTTCGATTCCATGTGTTTTGGTCGCAATCTATGAAGCAAGCCAATTATGGCTACAACAGAATTTCTTTCATTGCATTCAAGTCATATAGTGAGTTTGTTTCTTGTTTAGAGGTCTTAGGTTTGTTATATAAGCAAGTGTTGTGCATCCATTGTAAGAGATACATGACATTATGAATAAAAATTAGCTTTTAACTATAGGCATGTGGGGGTCTTGCCACCTATTCTTCTTATGATGCCACACATCCGCATAGAGGGGAATATGGTTATCCTATCAATACCGTGTTTGCTTTCCTGCTGGGGAATGAGGGTTCATATCTTCCACATCTTGTGGTTCTATGATGGCGAGATGAAATGTGTGCTATGCTGGTTGAATATTGTTCATTCACTTCACGGGCTGCATTGTGTGTTTATGAGTGGCCATTAAAGGCTCCTTCGTTAATAATATGTCAAGAAGGTTGGGCCATCATACTGGTTATCAGTGGCTGTTAAAGGTTCCTTAATAATATTATCAACTAAACAATTTTTTTCTGTTGTTATTTTATTAATGACAATTTTTTTCTGTTGTTATTTTATTAATGATAGTGTTTTTCTACCATTGTTGTTTTCATTAATGACTATGATATTATGCCATTGTTATATCATTAACGACCATGATAATATGCCATAGTTATTTTATTAAGGATCGTGATATTGTTCATATCAACGTGTAGACCAAGGGGTCCCACTTGGCCAAGTTACTTGATCTGAAAGGGAACAAGTCAAGACTTCACAGGTTGTAGACTAGCGACTTTTTAACCTAGATCAGATCCAAGGTCTTATAGGGAGATCCACACATCCTCCACCCGTCTAGAGATATACTCGAAAAAAGGCTAAATGTTCGTGTGTGGGTTAGCTAACCTAGGTCGAGGTTGTGCTCCTAGAGTTGCTTCAAGACGACCTAAGATCCTCTGCATTAGTGCGTGGAATCAACTGGCTGGCCACTTAGGAACCAACTAGTGGTACCATCCTTGGTTCGGGCCCATGAGTCTAGGCTACCCGAGGACACCTTGGTGTGCCTTGACTAGTATGGTCAACTGGAGCATGCAGGTTACCCCCTTCTTAGATTGTACCACATAGACATGCCCGAGAAGGGGGTGAATCTCGTACTTCCCATGTTACACTCTATGGACCCCTTGCCAACCTGAGGAGGGCTAGGTGGTGTTCTCTTGGATCATCTATAGGTGGATGCATACCACGTCAACCTAAGAGGCAGTGCTCTAACGGCATACCACGTCAGCCTAAGGGGCTGTGCTCTAGCTGCAAGGCCCATCCATCACATTAACTCTAGATTCTCTTAAGCTGTCCCGCTACATTAATGTGAAGAGATACACCATATCCGAGACACGGTCTCTCTCAGGTGCTGTTTCATAAACCCACTCGAGAGGATTCAAGAGGGTGTAAGTAGGACTAGCGTGAAATCCCATGGGATGTTTTGCTGCTATAGTGACCTCAACAAGGAGTTCATGGAGTTGGTTCACTCTCACGATTATGTACAGTGTTATTTGCCGCTTAGTAGAGAGAGAGCAGCCATAGGGTAAGAAGCCCGTCCAGAGCTCTATAGAAGGGGTTGGACGGTAGAAACGGCAAGAACTCTAGGTTTTCTAACTAGCTCAAGAGCTCCTTAGATGTTGTATGAGATTTGCTGATAGTGACTAAGAACTAAAATAGGGTTGTTATCCTTAATGAGGTCCAAACCTGTATACTTGATTTGCGTTCTTTCTGGCTCCCGAGCATGCCTGGACACACCTAGTGCACACAGAGACCATGGCCGATACTAGATTCATGATTTCTTTTGTCTACTGGTGTTTGTACACCGACAATTCATCATCACTTTATTAACAACAATGAAATTGTGCCATTGTTATCTTATTAAGGACCTGAAATTGTACCCTCGTTATTTTATTAATGACCATGACAATGTGTCATTCTACAACTATTAATAACTAGCATAATGCATTATCATTAACAGTACATCAATAATATTCAGTGGTCCAGTTCTAATGACCACACTTATAATATTGATACCCAATTTTTTCCTATAGACAATTGTATATCACAAGTTTATAACGTTGTTATTATATTCTGGCCTGTAGCAGTCACCTTCCATGGTGGCGGCAAGCGGTGGTGGCAGCATGTTTCCATCTTCGGCAGCAGTGAGTGCAGCTACAAGTGGAGCTAATGGCATCAACAACATGAGTGGTGGCTGAAAGCTCAATTGTATGCTCTCATGTCGATTCCAACCAAACGAGGGCTTTCATTCCAATGAATCAAAGCTTTGATTCCAACCAAACGAGAGCTTTGATTCCATGGAAAAGAGACCTTAAAAATTGTTGATGTTGCCTAGAGGAGGGTGAATAGACATTTCTTACAATTAAAAAACATATAATGAAAATTAGAATTGATTGGACAATCCAATGCCGCCGTGGACAGTCTGACAACACGTAGTGTTGGACAATCTGATAGCATTCAGACAATCCAATTAAGCATAGAGAAAAAATAAGATCATGCTTGCTAAGGGTGTAGACCTGGATAGTCCGATTGATGGTGGATAGTCTGATTGCACTCACTATCAAACAGTCTAACTCCACCCAAACAATCCAGCTCTATATAGAGAAACTAAAAAATCTTGGCGAGATAGAACACTTTGCACACTAGTTTTAAACTAGAGCAAGAAGGTGATCAACAAGATATAAACATGCAACAATAAATCACCAAATAGCTCAACATGAATGCAATAAGTGCAAAGTAGAGGGAGAAGATACATTGATTTCCTAAAGTTTGGATCTCTGTTAAGGGGCTCTAAAAAGCCAAGTCTAGATTAATGTTTTTTTCTCTCTAAGCTACCACCTCGGATGATGCCTTGGTCTTTTTAAGCAACCATCAAGAACAAGTTCATGCTCCAAGCGACCCACTTAGTCCTAAGCTCGGACGCCACCCAACTCCCCTTTGATGAAGCTTGGTCCACCAAGATGAAGCTTAGCTTCCACTGTTACTTCTTCCATTCTTAAGGCAAGAGATCAACCTTCACAATCTTTTCTTGGACTTACCACACTGCTTGCTTGCTCATGGGATTCTCCTTCTCCCCTTATAAGCTCAAGTTCTCTAACTTAAAGCATAACTCCTCCACACCACTCTCAACTTCACTTCCTAGTAGCACACAAGCTCTAGAACGCTCTAGAGATGGTTGGAGGTAACCTAGACTTCTTACAATTTGCAAGAACACACTCTCAAGGGTAAAACTTTCCCTTAAAAATCATCAATTTGCTCTTGGGAATCTTGGATATACACTTGGCTTGCTTAGGTAGAAGAGAGTCCAAAAGACTTAAAACAACTCTATGAAACTAGGTATATATAGTCCCAACCCCTCCAACAAGCTGTTTCTAGCCATCGCTCAAATCTGCCAAAACTGCATGTAGTCGGATAGTTCAGTACCACACCAGACAATCTGACTTCCCTCCACTATTTCAATAGTTATTGACACTAGCTGTTGGACTGTAAAGGGTCAGATAGTCCAACCGCTATTGAACTATCATGTAGTTCAACACTTCTGGAACAATATGGTACAGTGCTGGATTATTCGGCTTTGCTGAACTCCTTCTGGCTATCTTGGACAAAGGCCTCCCTGTCCAATCTGATATCTCATGTGTTGTCTGGCCCTTGTAGATCTCCTAGAGAATCAGATACACTTTAGGATTGTCCAGCCTAGTACTCCTTCTTGGCAAGCTTGATCTTCTTCCTTCCAAGTCTTCCCCTTTATCATCTTTAAAAAGATTGATCCTCGGTAACTTGTGAGTTCTTATAGCCTTAACTGGTCCTTTGTTATTGCGTCAAGCACATGATCCTTGACCACTGCATCGACTCCTTCGACGCCAAGCCTTCACTTGCACTTCTCTCATGCATGGTCCATAATGTAACCAAGTCTTATCAACCCTTCACCATATCTTGTCATTTTTAGTAACTTGTGGCTTTATATTATAGTAAAACCATATTGTATTCTATCTTCTTCATTATCTCATCATCTTCTTCTTCATCGGACTCAATAGGGACCTAGATGCTCTTTCAATAGCGACGTGGTGCATGTGGCACTGAGCCACCTCCTCAGTGACCCCAATCTTATTTTGTGGTAGGGGCCTTGATGCTCTTTCAATCTTACCCTTTTTGGTGAATGAAGACAACACAATTAATGCTGATAAAAGATTGCTAAAAAGTTATTTTCAATCCAAAGGGTTAGTTTGAGCTCCCCCTAAATGTGTGCACATAAATATGTGAACTCAGATACGTATATTTTTGAGAATGTGAGAGCTCTCCCTAACTCTTCGCATCAGTTGAGGTGCGTTGTTTGTAACAAGATGTACCGAATGTAAAACAACACATACAACTCAAATTCTTGGTATCAATTTAAAATTTATCAAATGAAATTGTTGATACCAATAGGAAAAACTCGATTTTGATGCCAATTGATTCTGATACCAACTAAGAAAGCACAAGAAATCAAATTTTGGAATCAATTTCAAATAGAAATTTGAAATGTCAATTGCATGTGGCACTATGACCAAATAGTAAGCATTGAAGCCATCATGCCATTCATATACCAATTGACAAACATTTTCAAATACATATATTCTTTCCCCCTTTCTCATTTACTCCTAGGCATCTTCAAAGCATGTCTAGTTATAATTTCTCACAATTATCTCCCTCTTTGATCAATCTTTTCTTGATCCCCTCTAATATATTTCTCCTCTTTTGCATCCAAACACCAAAATGAGCATAAGTAGGGAGAGAAAAACAAAGGGATCAACAAACAGGGGTCATCGATAATTTTTCTCTCAATTTTATATTTGGTCACTTGTGATTAAGAAATGAACACCAATTTGACACAAAGATCACAAGTGAACACCAAATTCACCTCCTTTGGCTTAATGATTCACTTGTCAAAGACATTTTCTTTGATTCCTTTTTTATGTATCTCTCACCCATAGTCTCTCTCCTATTTTGGCATTTAAGTATCACAAAAGAGAGGACACAATATGCAATGTAGGGGATCATTGGGATTTCAATACACAAAACCACTTCTTTACAAGTTTGACTGAGATTCAAGATTTTTTTTAAAAAAAAACAAAACAAATGATTGAAACTTGGCCAAGTTGCACAAAGACAAGGCAAGTAATCAAATGATTGAATTAAAAGGCTTGCGATTATCAGGTTACCTTCCTTGTCAAGGTCAAGACGACTATTCTTTGAAATTGATATCTTAAGACCAATTTGAATTTGGCATCTTGATGGGCTTGATGAAAGGCCCATCCTATAATTGCTTGATTTGAATTCAGGGGAAAAACATGAGCTTGTTCATCACTGGTATGTCAAATTCCATGGTCGTGATTCACATCTTGGGGTTACTTGAACTCAAGAAGAGCCTATGATGCTTGTAGACATGGTCAAGGTACATAGGTTCCTCAAAGCTAGGTTGATGCTCCAAGCTTTCCTGCTTGAAACCTTGAACCACCAAATAGATTTCGAGCCTTGTCACCAAGCCATCCTTCTATGCCATCAATCAATCTAGATTTACAAATGTATCCTCGACCATCAACTATTTGAAGGATAATAAGAAATAGTAACATTGGTAAAATTTGCAAATTTGAAAGGACCATGAGTTTTAGAGTGGGGGTGAATGTGCACAGCTAAAAACCTACGTGAATATCACAACAAAAGTTGAAACTCCCTCTAGAGTATCTAGTCCTAACTATCCGAGACTCCAGTTGAGGTTCATTGATGGGCAGTAAAACTTGGCCGGACACTTTAGTCCTAGGGTCTAGATATTCTGGTCCACTTCACTGCTTCCAAAAAGAATACATGCTCATTGATCTTTAGGACACATGCTCATTGACGATCATAGCTTTTGGGAATCAAAAGTTATGACTGTTTCTTGTAGCACCGTGTCTTAATCTTTAGGCCACGTGCCTTCCACCTCTTAATGTGTAAACCTAAGCAATATCAAGGTAGAACACTTAGGTAGTTGCTCGCCGCCAAAAAATCCCGCGACCGGGGAGGGACGGCGGCTCGGTCACGCGAAGGCCTGGGAGGTCTGCTTGTCTCCAGTGCAGGTCCGTAGGTCTCGAGGTTCGCGGGCGTGCCAGTCAATTTGATCCTGCAATTGATAAGGAGATGAGACGAGCGGGTCCGATACAGACGCTCGCTATCGGCTGGCTGCCGATAGGTTCGAGATGCTGTTTGATCGGCTGGGGAGCCGATGTGGATAGGTGTCGACGAGCGGTCGACCGTAGAGCCGATGGAGGAACCAGGGTGTGCTCAGGGGATATCGAGGCGCACGGGATCCCTCCAGACAGCCGAACAGTGATCCATCGGCTGGAAAAACCGATGAAAGCGGATGCGGCGTAGGCGATGATTAGCGCAAGAAGGCACGAGCTGCAAAGCCGATGCCGCTCCAGATATGACAGCAAGAGACCCATCGCCCGAACCTCGAAGATCGGACCTAACCGAGACAGTATGAGGCCGAGGCTAGCGGCGATGATACGGAGGACGCCGGATCAGCTATGCCGTAGCAAGGATAGGAACGAACCCATCAGCTAGCTGAGCCGATGAGGGGATGCCTCTTTGAAGGCGGGTGCGTATCGGATGGAGGTCCAATACGTTTGGCGTTACGCATCGTGGGACGCCTCTAAAGGCAGATGCGTATCGGCCAATGGGCCGATGCGCTAGGCGTGAAGCACAGAGCATGGATAACTTATCGGCTAGCACTCCGATGATACGCCGTGCAGGAGACTATAGGCCTGAAGCTCGATCTACCATCGGCAGCCCCGTAGGTCGGACCTAACCGATGCAGCACGAGACGGATGACGGTAGAGGGAGCTTAACAGGCCGATAGGTCCAGCACGGACGTGATGCGATACATCCGATCGGCCTAAGAGGTCGGACCTAACCAATGCAGCCTTAGACAGAGCAAGACATAACGGGATAGTGACGGGACATACCCCTTCGCCGGAGAACGAACTTAACCGATGCAGCCCCGCGTCGAGAGCCAGAACCCACCGGTAGAGCCTAGATAAACTAGGGTGGCGATACGCCGAGTTTGAATATGATCGAGAGATATGTTACATGTTTCTAGGGGGTCTATATTTATACCCTGGATTTATAGACAGAGTCCGACATATCTACGACCATCGGACATTATTTCCTAGTAAGAACAAAGGAAAATATTCCTAAAGATGTTAACTAACCAGCTAGACCTCCCTAATTGAGTAAGGTTACAATTTACAAAAATAAACACCCTGCCGTGGAGTCCACGGCTCCTCCGCAAACCCGGTTTCATCTGAATAATCTTCTAATTTGTAACTGAGCCTTCCTTTGCTGCAACCTGATCGGCTTCTCCACTATAGCTATCGGACCTTCTTTAAGTCAAGCCGATCCTTCTCCTTCCTTCCCTCGGGCTTCTCGGACCTGATCCCGATTGGACAATCCCCTGTCTTCAAGCCGATCCAATCTTCTACTAATCTGATCGGCTTTTCTACAGTTCTCCATCGGCTTCGTCTCAGTATCTCCATCGGCCGATGGCTGTATCAAACCCTCTAACGGACCTCTCAGCCAATCGGCTTTAGCCCCATTGGATCTCCTAGCCGATCGGCTTTAGCGCCATCGGATCGGCCAGATTTTGGCGTTAACACATGCCCCCCAATTTTGGAGTTTGCCAACAGACTACGAAATTCCGAGCCGTTAGAAACCTCTGCAAACTAGGATGACCCGTTAAAACCCCATTAATCAGCTCAGATCTCTGCCTAGGTCGTTCCGCCTCTATAAAATATATCTCCTCCTCAGCCTTCTTCCACACACTTCTTCTCATCAAAAACCCCAAACCTCAACGAGCTTCACAGGCTTCCGCAAATTTCTGCGAATCTCGACAGGCTCAGAAGACTGAAGGCAAGCTCTCACAGATTTCTTCATCGGCCGCTACTCCTTCGTTTGCGCAATGGCTTCCACACACATAATCCCTGAGGTAACCATTATCTGCTCTTTCATCCTATGTTTTGCACGATTCTTCCCTATCCTAATTTCTCATCTGTAGTCGGGTTCTGGTTTCTATAGGATCTTAAGAGTCTGATCACTATTCCAATCTCTGACCGCCCCAGTCACTTCTTTCTTGTTCCTATGGGTAACAAGGATCTGACTGATTTCATCAACTCCGAAACAGAAAGGATCCCGTTCAAGAACTCATCCATAGCCATCACCGATTGGGCTCACAGCTTCAGATCCTGGCCTAGCAAACTCCCTCAATGGAGGAACTGGTACCTTAGGGTTTCTGCCTCCAAAAAGACTTTATGGGAGGATCTGGAAATAGACCATTGCATCAACCTTTCCTTAGCCGATATGGAAAGGAACGAACCTCTACTTGCATCGGCTTCTTATTTCTGGTTGGACATCTTGAATGCCTTCATATTCGGGCATGGGCCGATGACTTCTACCTTGATGGATGTTACTATGTTGACCTACCTTAACACCACCCACTAAATGAACCTTTTCAGCCTCAGATTCAAACCTAAGTATTGACTAAACACCAAGAATGTCAGAGGTTGGACTAAGTACATTTTCTTGCATAACAAATCCTCCGGCCCAGTCGATGGACGTGAACATGTAGCGTTCTTGAATCTTTGGCTGGAACGATTCTTCTTTGGCAGTTTGACTCTTGGTCCAACAACGAACATGCAATGTTTGGCAGAGCTCCTGGCCGATCACCACCAAATTCCCCTGGGGCATTATCTTCTCGGAGCAACTTATCATCTGCTCCATCAAGTTGTGACCAAGCTGTCAACAGGCCATCCAGTCGGACATATCGGCGGACCCTGGTGGTTTATACAACTTTGGTTGAACGTCTACACCTCCAAAGTCATTGCCAGGCCCCCTTTCTCTTCCATGACATTCCCAACTGATTACCCAGAAGAAAATGAAGCCAGCCGACGCTGATGCATTTCACTGGGTGAAGCTTCATCGGCTCTTCCTAGAAGCAAAATGACCCCCCTCGGACTCAGCCGATAGTTTAAGTGTTTCTACTATGGCTTTACCAAAGAGGTCACCATCTGGTTCGCGTACGAGGATGACTCGTCCTTTGAAATGCCTTCCAGGTTTCATCCGATGAATGCCTTAGCCGATGAAGAATCGAAGACCATCTTTTTATCCTCTATAACTCCTTGTCTTCTGCCAATCGGATTTTCAATGGGCCGATCCCAACATCCATCATACGAGTTCTACCATCCTTCGGTTAGTGCTCGTCAGTTGGGCTTCGGCCAACTCCCCATTGGCTTGTTCTTCATCGGCAAACTCTGAACCCGCGGAGAAGTGAAAAGCGGCTTGGAGTATGACCGACTTAGTTTGATGACATCGAACTTGTCCTTAGGGACTATCTCCACCTTCGAGCCCTGCATATCCAATACCAAAATCTTCGCTCGATGGTGGTCAGAATGGGAAAGGCACTTGTATAGTCTATCGGCTGAACATTATTGCCTTCGTCTTAATCCCGACTGCGTGGAATCCGATGAAGAGGTAATCCTTCTCTCACTATCATGTCTTCATCGTATTGAATTTCAACCGTATCTTGATTTCCGTGATTCCATAGGCTGGCGACAAAGACACACCTTCCACCAGCGCAAGTGGTCGGCCGATTATCTATCAACCTCCATCGGCCAGATCCCTCCTTGGGCAAAGCGGTCCACCTCCATCAGCTCTCCTCCGAGTGTCACAGGTGTCAGGGTCAAAGCGTAAGAAACCGTCTGCTCGATCGGTTTCTAAGAGATGGAAACCTGATGCCGATGTTGTCATCGTTGCATCGGCTTCGCAAAGCCCTTCTCCTGCGGCAATTCTAACTCCCGCATCTCCACTGGTAGGTGTCAGCGTCAATTCTCTGTGGCCTTTGTTTTATCCTGACACCTTCGCTTTGCAGCCTAAACCATCGGCTCCCGAGGTCCAAACGTCGGACCCTGTTACTGGGGCTGAGCCGATGGTATCCTCTAAAGTTTTAGCATCTACTCACACTGCCCTACATCAAGCTGATACCCGCACAAGAACTGCTCCCACTGTTTCTTAGGTACGTCCATCATACATGTCATTTTTCTTGACTTATGATCTCCAAGTTTACTAATGTTGTTATGCAGTCATTAGCCGATCTATTATCCTTCGACATTGACAAATACCTGGAAGCAGAAGAAGACTCAGCCACCAGCACAGCGATCGAAACATTTTTGCCAGCCGATGCACGTGAGCAGTTATCAGATATTATGCATCGGCTGGAGGTTCCGATTGACTCGCTGGTAGAAGACTGCGGGTCGATCCGGGGAAGACTTGTAGAAATTTAACACCTCCTGCCTGCGGAACTGTCGGATGCACTCACGCCTGCTGCTTACTTGGAATTCCAAAGGACCCAGCTGACTGCATCAAGACGACGCATAGCCGATCGCGCTGAGCAAAGCCACCTAGCTCACAACGATCGGTTGACTGCCCTTGATGAAAAGAAGAAACTTGATGAAATGTCAGCTGACCTTCAACACGCCAACACCAAGCTTGGCCTCTTGAAGAAACGAGAAGCCGATTTGATGGCAGAACTTGACAAGGTTCATGAAGACATCAATTCCACCGAGTTGGGCATCTCATCGGCCTACCAAAGTCGATCCAAAACCAAGAGGCCAAGGTAGCAGACAAAGTGCGGCTAGCAGTTCGCCGGCACAAGAACTTGAAAACTATCCCCGGATCAGACGAGGATGACATCCGCACTATCAATGATATAGATCAAATTCGTTTGCGTGCGATCGAGGCCATTAAGAAATTCTTGTAAAACTTTAGCCTCGGAGAAATCCAGATGTTATCTTGAATATTAACTTTTTGCAGTAAACTTCAATCAGCTTGATCAACAAAAGTTGTGTATATATATTCTCTGATGACGACGTCTTAAACTGTATCGGTCATCTGTAACCGATATAATCATATCGGCTTTCGTATATTAGGAATCGGCTACGCCTCAGCTGATTTAAACAGTATCACTAGCCGATACCAATTCTGAGAACCCGTCCGTCTTGAAAAGGAGAAATCGGCTATGCTCAGCCGATTTAGATGTCTTCCCGATTGGGTGGCCGTTCTCCAGACTTATCATCCCAAGACCCAATCGGTAACTTTTGATGTGTCGGCATCTCCTCTTTTCTTGATAATCGTCTCTCGTAAGCCGATACCACATGCATCAGATGTGCTAAACCGTTGAACTCCTGGGCAGAAAATTTCCACCTGATGCGACTTGATAACCCCTGGAAGGCCAAATCGGCTAATTGTTCATCGCTCAGAACAAGACTATAACATCGGCTTCTGATGTCCTGGAAACGTTGGATGTATTCCAGAACTGACTCATTATGCCTCTGTTTAACCGATGTCAAATCTGACAGTCTCGTTTCTTAAATCCCAGTACAAAAATGTCCATGGAACTGTTGTTCCAGATCGGCCCATCCTTCAATCGAGTTCGATGGTAACGAAGAAAACCATGCGAAGGCCGATCCAGAGAGGGATAAAGAAAAGAAACGGACTCTGAGAGCTTTCTCAGCCGATGCTTCTCCACACTGTATTAAGAATCGGCTGATGTATTCCAATGTAGATATGCTGTCTTGTCCTGAGAATATTGAGAAATCTGGTATTGTGTATCGGCGAGGTAGTAGAACTCTGTTAAACCATTCTGGATATGGGTGCCGATACATTACTGTTTGATCTTTGGGTTTGATACCAAATTGCTCTTCCACCGTATCCACAATTCTGGTTAACCAGTTCTTCTTTCTTAAAGTGTCTTCCTGATCATGTGGAGGTGGATATGGTACCTGATTCTGCTTATGATATTCTCCATAATGATTTCTCTGACAAAATTCTAGAGGTTCCTCCTACCGTTGCCCCCCGAGTCGATCTTATATTGGTGGATACATATTTGCCGATAGGTCCTTGTTTTCCTCTGTCTCTATCGGCAAAGGCACATGATCTTGATCGGTTTCTTGAGCCGATGATTCTTGTATCGCCTTCCCGATCAGATCCTGTAGTGTATCCATCCATACTCCTGATGGATTACAGAATGCTTGATAAAATGAGTTGTTGAACATCTCTTGCAACGGCTTGGAAGAATTCACGGGTGCTAAATGGCCTGATTCTTTCATCAAAACACATTTTGGTAATTGTGTTTTTTGAATCGGCCCTTGTTTAGTCATACTGAAAGATTCAAACAGAGCTTCTGAAAGTTGTCCATATTTTGCTCTATATGCCGCCTCTGGTCTTCATTCAAATCTCCTCATCGGCTTCATCTTCGGATGAATATGTCTTGGAATCCACCTTTACTTTAGACACATTGACAACAAGATGTCCCCCGGGTTGATGAGAAAAATCTGACTTCCAATCAGGCACTTGTACAGTCCTGCTGGTTGATGAATGGAATTATATCACTAGCCGATGAAGGATCTTCAGCCGATAAACGGTCTTCAGGTTTCTCTAGCCGATGAATCCAGTCCAATTGGCTAATGAATGAAGATTTCTACCCGATTGGCCGATGAATAAAGTACAGTTATTATCGGCCGATGAATGAAACCTTCGGTCCCACCGGGCGTGCCAAGAGGCGTGCTCGCCGCCAAAAAATCCCGCGATCGAGGAGGGACGGCGGCTCGGTCACGCGAAGGCCTGGGAGGTCTGCTTGTTTCCAGTGCAAGTCCTTAGGTCTCGAGGTTCGCGGGCGTGCCAGTCAATTTGATCCTGCAATTAACAAGGAGGTGAGACGAGTGGGTCCGATACAGACGCTCGCTATCGGCTGGCTGCCGATAGGTTCGGGATGCTGTTTGATCGGCTGGGGAGCCGATGTGGACAGGTGTCGACGAGCGGTTGACCGTAGAGTCGATGGAGGAACCAGGGTTGTGGGAGAACAAATCAGTATACACTAGATCTGAAGGGAAAGAAGTTTGTGTTAAAGCCCATGACCCCTCAACAAATCATGGCTGAGCACTTACAAAAGAAATCTCAAATTGGTCCAGCAGGTAATGGAGGAGAGGAGCAAAAGAAATTGAGTGCCATCCACAATTCGGTGAGTGAGAGCCACAAGCCAAATGTGAGAGAGAAAAAGAAAGGAGAGGGAGAAAATCTAGTTATGTTAGCCACAAAATCTGAAATGAGAGGAGTAAGGAACAACCCAAATCAAGTGCTCTTTGTACTTGTGTGCAAAGACATTTTAATTTCAGCTAACGACATCACCTCTCTTCCTAGTGTTGTATCTCATCTATTGCAGGACTATGGAGATGTTTTCCCAAGGGAAACACTGGCTGGACTACCTCCAATTCGTGAGATTGAGCATCAAATTGATCTCATTCCAAGGGCTGCACTACCTAATCAACCACCATACCGAACCAACCCTAAAAAAACGAAGGAGATACAAAGGCAAGTACAAGAACTTTTTGACAAAGGTTTTATTCGTGAAAGTTTAAGTCCTTGCACTGTTCCTATTATCTTAGTACCTAAAAACGATGGATCTTGGAGGATGTGTGTTGATTGTAGGGCTATAAATAACATCACTGTCCACTACCGTCATCCTATTCCACACTTAGATGACATGCTTGATGAATTGAGTGGCTCCACAATATTTACTAAAATTGATTTGAGAAGTGGTTACCATCAAATAAGAATGAAAACTGGAGATTAATAGAAAACTACGTTTAAAACAAAATTTGAGCTGTATGAATGGTTAGTTATGCCTTATGGTTTGACTAATGCTCCTAGTACTTTCATGAGATTAATGAACTATGTCTTGAGAGCTTTTATTGGGAAATTTGTGGTTGTCTACTTTGATGGCATCTTAATTTACAGCAAGTCTTTTGAAGAGCATGTGAGTCACATTCGATAAGTCCTAGATGAGCTTAGAAAGGAGAAATTATTTGCTAATCTTGAGAAGTGCAGTTTTTGCACAGACCATGTTGTGTTTCTTGGCTTTGTTGTTTCAGGAAAAGGAATAGAAGTGGATAAAAGCAAGGTGAAAGCCATAAAGGATTGGCCCACTCCAACAAGTGTAAGTCAAGTGAGAAGTTTTCATGGCCTTGCTGGTTTTTATAGAAGGTTTGTGCGAGATTTCAGTACCATCGCTGATCCCTTAAATGAATTAACCAATAAAGGAGTTGAATTTAAATGGGGAAACACACAAGAAAATGCTTTTCAAAAATTAAAGAAACGTTTAACTGAAGCACCACTACTTGTTCTTCCTAATTTCACTAAAACTTTTGAAGTGGAATGTGATGCTAGTGGGATTGGAATAGGAGGAGTTTTAATGCAACAAGGAAAACCTATAGCATATTTTAGTGAAAAATTGAGAGGTGCTCAACTGAATTATTCTGTATATGACAAAGAATTATATGCTTTGGTACATGTGCTTGAAACATGGCAGCACTACTTATGGCCAAAGGATTTTGTTATTCATTCTGATCATGAAGCTTTGAAGTACTTGAAAGGTCAAGCTAAGCTGAACCGACGCCATGCCAAATGGGTTGAGTTCATCGAAACATTTCCATACATTGTGAAGTATAAGAAAGATAAGGACAATATTGTGGCCAATGCGTTGTCTCGGAAGAGTGTGTTGCTAAACCAACTCGAGGTAAAGGTTTTGGGTCTTGAAAATTTGAAAGATATGTACAAAAATGATCCTGAATTTTCAGAACCATATGCCCATTGTAAAGACGGAAAAGGTTGGGAAAAATATCTCATCAATGATGGATTCTTGTTTAGAGCTAACAAACTTTGTGTTCTAAATTCTTCGGTTAGATTGTTGTTGTTATAGGAATCACATGGAGGAGGATTAACAGTGCATTTTGGACAAAAGAAGACATATGAGCTACTCGGTGATCATTTCTTTTGGCCCAAGATGAGAAGAGATGTCATCAGATTTGTGGAGCGATGTGTCACATGCCACAAAGCTAAATCCAAATTGAATCCTCATGGTTTATACACTCAGTTACCTACTCCAAATACTCCTTGGGAAGATATAAGCATGAATTTTATTTTAGGATTGCCTAGAACTTAGAGGGGAAAAGATTCAATTTTTATTGTGGTTGATAGATTTTCAAAGATGGCTCATTTTATCCCTTGCAATAAGACCGACGATGCTTCACACCTTGCTAATTTGTTTTTCAGAGAAATTGTGAGGCTACATGAAATGCCCAGGACCATAGTGTCGGATCGTGATGTCAAGTTTGTCAGCTACTTTTGGAAAACACTGTAGGCAAAGCTTGGGACCAAGCTCTTGTTCTCCATCACTTGTCATCCCCAAACCGACGGACAAACTGAAGTGGTGAATCGAACCTTATCAATGTTGCTGCGAACCATGGTGAAAAAGAACTTGAAGGATTGGGAGGATTGCTTGCCTCATGTGGAGTTTGCTTATAATAGGGTAGTACACTCTACAACTAATTTGTGTCCTTTTGAAATCATATATGGGTTCAAACCTATTGCTCCGATAGACTTGTTGCCCCTTCCATTACAGGAAAGAACCAACATGGAAGCCTCCAAGCGTGCTGCATACATAAAGAAGATATATGAGAAGACTAAGGAAGCAATTGAGCTCAAGGAAGTATGCAAGGCTGCAAGTATAAACAAGCATCGGAAGAAAGTGTTGTTTGAACCAGGAGACTTGGTGTGGATTCACTTGCGCAAGGATCGCTTTCCAGATCAGCGCAAATCCAAATTGATGCTACGAGGGGATGGTCCATTTCGTGTTCTTACAAAGATCAATGACAATGCATACAAGATAGATCTTCTATGAAGTTATGGCGTGAGCAACACCTTCAATGTTGCTGACCTATCTCCATTCACAAGTGAACATACTTCAGAGTCGAGGACGACTCCTTTTCAAGGGAGGGAGGATGATATGACCACGCCATCAAGCAAGATGTCACAACCCTCAACTCAAGCTACACCAACTTAGGTCTTACCTACATCAACACCAGTCCAAGTAATTGATGGACCGATTACACGTAGTCGAGCAAAGAAGCTACAACAAGAAGTGCACGCGCTACTTTATGAGATTCATTTTAATATTAATGAGAATTATATACTACCTAAGTCGTGTACATTATTAATGGATAGGTTCACTAAGGAGGAAGACATGAACACACAAGGAGATGACTTCCGACCAGCTACAGACCACTTCAGACCAGTTGCCGACCACGAACTACACTCGAACCAGTTCAGCTCTGCAGAACAATCTAGAAGAAACAGTCATATATTTTGATTCCCAGAAGCTATGGTGGTCTATGAGCACGTTTTGGAAAGGTCTTCAAGTCTAGTTTCCAATGAGTCTAGCCCCGACCAGTTTGGAGCTACCATTTGGGCACAGACCACCGTTTAGTGTATACTACTCGGAAGGTCAATAGCCAGCCTGATGCTAAAGTTCATGTATTAAACTGTACCATTCTATAATATTAAGTGGTGCATGGCATACATGGTTGGAAATGGTGTCAAGTCAAGAATCCAACGCAACAAACCGTGCATCATTTGGACTTCCCTAGTTAGAGTTATTGCCAAAATAATAAAGATTGCGCAGAAGACTAACAGCCACGCAAAAACTCTCCAGGAGCTCATTCTGAAGAGGTCTTTTCACATAGTCGAACTAGTTATTTTCTTTTTAAGTTTTCAGCTACCTAGCAGGGCTGTTGCTAGTATAAATACCCCCTAGACTTATTGTAATTACAGATTATGATATTGAGAATATAGACCACTTTGTTCAACTGTACGCTAGCAAACCCCTGAGAGTTGATCTCTACCCCTTTGCTCTTGTGACTTCCTTTGCAGGAATTACAGAAGTGGCGGCTTCATCCGCTCCTAATTGGTGCTCCTACTCCCTTCGAGGTCTCCTCGATTGATTGTAGGCTGTGTTGGTTGGTTTCTTTGAGAGTGTGGTTGGCGAATCCTCAATTCAGGTTGTCGTATTGAGACGGTGGTTGGCTTCGAGTTTTATTCGTCAGGTTGCACCAGTTATCGCTGCTTGCAGCAAGTTATCTCGGCTTCTTTAAAGCTAGTTATCTGGTGATTGATCCTACGTCGTGAAGATCGAGACATCGAGGCGTATCACCTGCACTGGAGGTAAGCAGATCTCCTAGGCCTTCATGTGACCAAGCCACCGTCTTTCCTTGATTAGACCTCTGTTCGACTCAGTCAGACCCCCTCGCGACGTTTGGCAGTGAGCAATGTCACAACTAGTAGCTACTACTTAATAGGATCAAAATTTACACGAAGAATGATATCGGTTACAAAGATTTTTTTTGTGTGGATTTTCAGATATATGAAAGGCACAAAGGACACGCAAAGGATAGTATGATCAGCAACTAAACAATGATTCTAATAGATCAAAACTTTACAAAACTCACTAGGATAGCAGATTGAGAGCTATAGCAAAATATTTTTGTGGCCTTTCGGTGGATTGGACGAACACAAAATATATGAGGCTAAGGATAAACAAACCCACCGTGGCAACTGAGGCTCTGATACTACATGATGAAGCCTTGGTCCTAATGCTCATGATATAGGATCCTAATCTTCATAACTAGTTGACGAATAGCCGATAACTTACTACAAACAGCAACAACTAGTGCAACTTGACGACACGCACAAGGAGCCAACAACCATCTCTATACAGTAGTCTAAACCAAAAATTTGCCCAACCACACACTCAAAGAAACCAACCTATGCAACCTGGAATCAATGGACCAGGAGCACGAATTGGGTGCTGATGACGTGGCTGCTTCTATAATCTCTGCAAAGGAAAACACAAGAGCAAAGGGGTAGGCATCACTCTCAAAGTTTGTTAGCACACAGGTGAACAAAAGGGTTTGTATTTGATTATCAAAAGTCTACATTTTCTTGGAAACAAAAGGGATATTTATACTAGGAACAACCCCCAAGATGGGTGTAAACACGAATTGAAAATGAAGAGATAGAGTATGTGAAAAGGCCTCCACGAAATGAATTCCCAGAGTGGTCTCATGAGGCTATTGGTTTTTTGTGTAGTCTTTAGTAATTTGGCAATAACTCCATCTTGGGGAGTCCAAATGATATGCCGTAGTTGTGTTGGAAAGTTAACTTGATAAGCTTTCAAAGCATGTGCAGAATGCACCATGAAAAATTATAGAATGGTTCATTTTTGCATGGAAAGTTGAACATTGGGAAGACTGTTGACCTTCTGATCAATCTTCACTTATTCAGTTGATTCTCAAGAATGGAGAGTCCAAATCAGTTGAGACCACCTGAGTTAGAAAGTAGACTTGATGAGCTTTCCAAAATAAGCTTATTAACCATCATAGCTTTTGGGAATCAAAAGTAATGATTGTTTCTTTCAGGCAGTTCTGTCGGACTGGCCTAGTCATCCGTCCCCTTCACACCGATATGCTTGTAGCAACGTGTTCTAATCTTTAGTCCATGTGTCTTTCACCTCTTCATGTGTAAACGTAAGAAACATCAAGATAAAACACTTCAGTAGTATGACATCCTTAGAATTGTTGGAATTAAAATCAGTTAGGAATGAATTCACCCGCTTTTGTAGTTTCTTGGCACGACTTCGTGTAAGTGGTCCTTGATTTGTATCCTTTATGTTGGATGATTAATTGTTGATGCTTGAGGGAGTATGCATGGTTGGGATGCCCTCATCATTATGTGGATTCTTCACTTAGCCATGTATGTACATATACTTCTTCTTCCTTCAAAAGGTTATTACCACAAGTACTATAGAAAGCTAAAGTATATATATTAACCCTAGTCACCATTTCATTACCTTCAATGTAGTCTTGTGTAGCCAAGGTGGTGGACATAGCGAGATCATCATCATCGTCGAAGATAGTCACTTCAGGTTCTTCGCAATTTAGGGAAGAAGTTGAGCACACCTTAAGAACTTCTTCTCTCATGCGCTCTACTTGATCATATTTAGACTTGTCATATATCTCTTTGAGTATTGTTATAATGAGGTGGGCTTCTTCAAGTTTCATGATGGATTCCAATATATCTTTACTCAAAATATGAAATAAAACATTAGTAGTTTAATCATTGAGATGTATGCATTTCTGTTTCTCTTCCATTGGTAGTATTTTATTACTAGGGGGAGAAATGCTTACATTTACCATTGGCTCTATTAGAGGATCCATGGCCCTAAAAACATTTAGTACATGAGTACTCCAATAGGCATAAATAGAATCATCAAGTAAGAAAAGATCTAGATACATTTCACCTTTTGTCAGCATTGTACCATTTTGAGTATCAGGTGTACAACTCCTTAGAATCATCTCCCCTAACATCTTAATCTGTCCAAGTGGTTAAGCCTATCTGCAGGTGCTCGCTGCCAAATCTCACGGCTAGGGAGAGGCAGCGGCTTGGTTACGCGAAGGCTTAGAAGGTCTGCTTAGCTTCAGTACAGGTCCTTAAACTCCGAGGTATCGAGGGCGAGCCAGTCAATTTGACCCTACAATTAACAAGGAGAAAATATTAGGCCAACGAGCCGATCGGCCAATATGGCTGTCCGGCTTTCCCTATCGGCTGGGTGCAGAATAGATAAGGTAGTGCTTAGGCATCGGCTGAGAAGTCGATCGAGGCGTGAGAGATAAACACGTGTAGCATACTAGAAGACTCATTGGCCAAAGAGCCGATGATGCTACTAAGCATCCGATGCGCGGAGCGAGAGCCGATCCCCCACGAGGCTACGTGGGCCAGCGACCACGGTGATGACGCCGTTAGAACTAGCCTCGATAGATCGGACCGAACCGAGGCAATATGATGCCGGGGACTAATGACACAGAGACGACAGAGGCTTGAACCAAATGTGACGACGAAAGAGGAAAGAGAAGATGCCATCGGGCACCTAACGATCGAATGTCCTACGCAGCCTACATCCAACCTTAGCACGCCTAAAAGCCGATACAATGGGCATGGTGCCGGGAACATGGATAACTCATGGGCTAACACTCCGATGAAACACCATATAGAGTCCTATAGGCCAAAAGCTCAATTTATCGTTGGCAGCCTCGTAGGTCAAACCTAACCGATGCAGCACGAGACCGACGATGACGGAGAGAGCTTGATAGGCTGATAGATCTTGCACGAACGTGATGCGATACATCCGATCAGCCTAAGAGGTCAAACCTAAACGATACAGCCATAGATAGAGCAAGACATATCGGGATGGTGGTGGGATTTAACCCTTCGCTAGAGATCAAAGTTAACCGATGCAGCCCCGCATCAAGAGCCGGAGCCCGCCGGTAAAAGCCTAGATGAACTGGGGTGGTGATGCGCCAAAATAGTATTGAATAGATCTGCTGATTGATTCCTTATTGATTTCCAGGGGCTCTATATTTATACCCTAGGTTTACAGAGTCTGACGCGTTTGCAATAACCATCGGACGCTATCTCTTAACAAAGATAACAAAAAATATCTCTAAAGCAGTTAGCTAAACTAACTAAACCTTCCTGACCATATAAGATACGATTTACCTAAATGTATTACCCCAACCATGAGTTTCACGGCTCCTCCACAAATTCGGTCTTATTTGGATAATCTTCTATTCTTAGACCTAATCTCTGCTTGTTCCACCCGATCGGCTTCTCTACAGTATCAATCGGCTTTATCCCATGAGCCGATCAGTGTTTTCCATCGGCTGATCCTGTTTACAGGCTGAATTAGATTCTGGCGTTAATACATGCCCCCTAATTTTGGAGTTTGTCAATAGACTACGAAATTTTGAGCCGTTGGAAGTCTCCGCAAACCAGGATGGTCCATTATAACCTACAAATGATAATTGATCGGCCCAGATTCCTACCTAGGTCGTTCCGCCTCTATAAAATATCCCATCACTTCATCTTTCTTCCACATACTTCTCCCCATCAGAACCCCCAACCTCGACGAGCTCCGACGACTGAAGGCGAACCTCTGCAAACCGCTTCATCGGCCACCAATCTTCTCCGCTCTTTTCTTCACGTGATGGCATCGACACACGCAGGTAACTTTTATCTACTCTTCCATCCCACATTTTAAGCAAATCTCCCCCATCCCGTCTTCTCATCGGTATTCGGGTTCTTGTTTGCTGTATAGGATCTCAAAGTTCAGATTGCCATCCTAGTTTCTGATCGTCCTGATTACTTTTACCTTGGCCCTATGGGTGATGAAGATCCAACAGATTTCATAAATTTCGAAACAAAAAGGATCCTATATAAAAATTCATCCATGACCATCACCGATTGGACCAATAGCTTCAGATCTTGGCCTAGTAAACTCCTAGGATGGAGAAACTGGTACCTCAGGGTTTTAGCCTCTAAAAAATTATTCTGGGAAGACCTGGAAATCGACCACTGCATCAACCTCTCTTTAGCCGATATAGAGAAGAATGAACTTTTGCTCGCATCAGCCTCCTATTTCTGGTCAGATATTCTGAATGCCTTTATGTTTGGGTACGGACCAATGACTCCCACCTTAATGAATGTCACTATGTTGACCTGCCTCAACACCACCCATTATGTAAATCCGTTCATCCTCAAATTCAAACCCACTCATCGGCTGAATAACAAAAACATCGGAGTCTGGACTAAATACCTCTCCTTGCATAAAAAGACATCCGGACAAGTCGATGAGCGAGAACATGTTGCATTTCTAAATCTGTAGTTGGAACGGTTTATCTTTGGTGGTTCAACTCTTGGTCCAACCACCAACATGCAATGCTTGGCGGAGCTCCTGGCCAATCAATGCCACATTCTAGTAGGGCAATATCTTCTTAGAGCCACCTATCAACTGCTTCATCAGGTGGCGAACAAGTTATTGGCAGGCTAACCAGTCGGTCATATTGGTGGTCCCTGGTGGTTCATACAACTTTGGCTGAACATCCATACCTCTAGAGTCATCCACAGGACCCCTTTTTCTTCTCTGACATTTCCAACTGATTACCTAGAAGATGGTGAGTCCAGTCGCGTCAATGTATTTCTCTAGGTGAGGCCACATCGGCTCTTTCTGAAAGCAAAATGACCCTCCTTGAACTCAGCCAGTGGTTTAAAAGTTTCTACTACGGCTTTACCAAAGAAGCCACCATATGGTTTGCGTACGAGGATGATTCGTCTTTTGAGATGCCTTCCAGGTTTCATCCATTGAATACACTAGCCGATGAAGAATCGAAGACTATATTCCTGTCATCCATAACTCCTAATCTTCTTTCAACTGGATTTTTGCTGGGCTGATCCCAACACCCATCGTACGAGTTCTATCATCCTTCTGTTAGTGCTTGTTAGTTGGGTTTCGGCCAGCTACCAATCGGCTTATTCTTTATTGGCAAGCTCCAGGTCTGAGGAGAAGTAAACAGTGGCCTGGAGTATGATTGGGTATGATCGATTGGAACATCCCTATCTTTGGGGACCATCTCCACCTTCGAGCCCTGCACATCCAACACCAGACTTTTTTCTCGATGGTGGTTAGAGTGGGCAAGGCATTTGTTCAGTCTATCGGCTGAACGTTATTGTGTGTGCCTTAACCCTGACTATGTCAAATCCGATTAAGAGGTAATCCTTCTCCTTACATTATGTCACTTAATCTCCATGACCCCACAGGCGGGTGATAAAGAAGCACCTGCAACCAGCGCAAGTGGTCGACCGATTGCCTACCAACCTTCATCAGCCATGTCTTCCCTTGGACGAGGTGCCCATCTCCATCGGCTCTACTCCGAGTGCCACGAACGTCAGGGACAAAATGCAAGAAACCGGTTACTCGGTGGTTCCCAAGAAGCAAAAATCCAGTGCCGATGTCACAGCTACAACACCAGCTTCGCAAAGCCCTTCTCCTGCAATGATCCTGACTTCTTTGTCACCATTGGTATGTGTCAACATTATTTCTTCTCTGTCGCCTTCACATTTATCTTGACACCTCTATTTTGCAGCCTGAACCATCGGCTCCTGAAACCCAACCGCTGGACACTATTACAATAACTGAGCCGATGGTCTCTTGAGAAGTCATGGTATCTGATCCCCAAGTTTCTTCACATCAAGCTGATACCAACATAATCGTTCAAGCTGCTCCCGCTGTATCCCAGGTACATCCATCCTCCATGTTATTTCTGTCCTAGCTCATGATCCTCCTATTTATCAATGTTAATGTGCAGTCATTAGCTGACCTGTTCTCCTTTGACATCGGCAAATAATTGGACTCAGAGGAAGACTCAACCACCAGCGTAGCAATCGAATCGTTTCTACCAGCCGATGTACGCGAGCAACTGTCAGATATCATGCATCAGCTAGAAATTCCGATTAACTCACTGGTGGAAGATTGCGGGCCGATCCGGGGAAGACTTGCTAAAATTGAACATCTCTTGCCCAAAGAGCTAACCAATGTAATCACACATGCTGCCTACTTGGAATTCTAAAGGACCAGTTGATCACATCAAGATGATGTATAGCCGATCGTGTTGAGCAGAGCAGTCTAGCCCAAAATGATCAGCTATCCGCCCAAGTTAAAAAGAAGAAGCATGATGAAAAAATAGCTGACTTGCAATGCACCAACACCAAGCTTGGCCTCTTGAAGAAATGAGAAGTCAATTTGATGGCGGAACTCGATAAAGTGCATCACGACATCAAATCCATCGAGTCCCATCTCATCGGATTACCACAATCACTCCAAGATCAAGAGGCCAAGGTAGCAGATAGAGTACAACAAGTAGTTTGTCGGCATAAGAATTTAAAGACCATCCCTGGATCCGATGAGGATGACATCCATGCCATCAACGAAATAGACCTAATCCACCTGCACAATCGAGGCCATTAAGAAATACATATAAAATTTTAGCCTTGAAGAAAAATCCGAGATGTCATCTTGAACATTGACTGCTTGCAATAAAGTTCAATCAGCTTGATCAATGAAATCTGTGTATATATATATATATATATTCCCTAAAGGCGACATCTTAACGATATTGGCTATCTATAACCAATATAACCATATCGGCTTTTGTATATTAGAAACCATACCTCAGTTGATTTAAGCAAACAGTATCATTAGCTCATATGACTTCTAAAGGCTTGTCCGTCTTGAAAAGAATTAAAAATCAGCCATACTTATCCGATTTAGGAGTCTACCCAAACGCTAGGATAATACCTCTTCAAATATTTTTCATTGAGTGCTTTGGCAAATTTCTCCCCTTCAAGGCTCTTTTGTATATAAGCATTACCAGGCACACACCGATTGATCCGATAGGGCCCTTCCCAATTGGGTGACCATTTTCCAAACTTATTGTCCTTAGATCCAATCGGTAAAATCAATTTCCAAACGAGCTCCCTCTTAGAAAAAGATTGAATCATCACCCTCTTATTATAATACCTAGCAACCTTAGACTTGTTTTTCTTGATCCTTTCAAATGCCTCTAACCGACTCTGAGTTAAATCATCAAGTTTATTGGTCATCAAGGTGTAATAATCATCGGCTGTTAATTGATCCTGCATAGACACCCTCCTGGTGCCGATGTTAACTTTCCATGGGAGAACTGCTTCGTGACCGTATACCAATTGATACGGCGATACTCGAGTAGATCCATGGCATGCCATCCGATAGGCCCATAATAAATCATTTAATGTAACGTGCCATCTCCGTGGTTGTTCATTAATCTTGCGTTTGATCAAATTAATTAAACTCTTATTGGAAGCTTCGGCTTGTCCATTAGCTTGAGCATAATATGGTGATGAATTCAGCAACTTAACCCCTATACTGGCAACAAACTTTTGAAACTCTTCAGACACAAAGATAGAACCTTGATCAGTAGTGATTGTCTGTGGAATGCCAAACCGATATATAATATGTTCCTTGATAAACTCAATCGTGTCTTTAGAAGTAACTTTCTTCGAAGGGATAGCCTCTACCCACTTTGTAAAATAATCCATTGCCGCCAATATGAACTTATGCCCTTTACTTGATGAAGGATAAATCTGGCCGATCATGTTGATTCCCCAACCTCTGAACGGCCATGGCTTAATTAATTGATTCATAACCGACGCTGGAGCTCGCTGCACATTCCCAAACTTTTGATAGTCTTGGTATCCTTATAATATTTGAAGCAATCTTCTAGCATTGTCGGCCAAAAGTATCCAGCTCTCCTTATCAGCCATCTCATGTTGTGAGTCGATTGATGGGCTCCGCAAACGCCTTCATGTACTTCACTCATTACTATTGCAGCTTCCTCGGCACCTAAGCATCTTAACAGAACCCCATCAATAGTCCGATAGTACAGTTCTTCATCAAGTAATATATATTGAATAGATTTATATCGAAGTTTCTTAGAAACCGATTGAGACGGATTTTGCAAATTTTGAATAATTTCTCGTCTCCAATCATTGGCTTCAATATGATTTTCAATATTGGTCATCTCAACTTCCACCTTCCCATCTAGCCAATATCCTGAAACAATCTGAGCAAGATCATTGGCCTCTAAATTATGCTCTCTAGGAATATGATCCAACGATATCATCTTGAAATCCTTAAATAAACTTTGACATTCTTCATAATAGGATCTCAAAACTTCATCCTTACACTTATACTCTCCAGATAGCTATCTGATAACCAACAAAGAATCTCCAATGACCACCACCATATCCGCTCCGATTTCCCTCAGCGGCTGAAGTCCTTTGAGCACCGCTTCATACTCTGCTTACCCCCTAAGGCGATATAATCACCAAGCCGATACTAGATCCATGCTTGCAAACCGACCCATCAAAGAATAGCATCCATGGAATCGGCTCCACTAAATCCTCTTGGACTTCCCGATGTTGTACGATAAAATCGGCCACCACTTGTCCTTTGACCGCCTTAGCCGATTCATACCTCTGATCGAATTCCATCAGAGCAAAAATCCTTTTACCAATCCGCCCTCTCAAGACTGGAGCTGATAGCATATATTTAATCACATCAGCTTTGCAAAGTACTGTGCACTCAGCCGATAGAAGATAATGTCTTAACATTGTACACGAGAAGTATAAACATAGGCATAATTTTTCTACCGTAGGATATTTGGTCTCAACATCTAGAAGTCATCGACTCAGATAGAAAACCACCTGTTCTTTTGATTCAAATTCCTGCATAAGCACTGACTCAATTGACTTCTCATCGACTGATAGATATAACTTGAACGGCACCCCTTTCTGCGACGAAATCAATACTGGTGGAGAATTCAGGTATTCTTTAATATGATCAAATGCTTTCTGCTATTCAACGCCCCATACAAACTCTTGATCGGCTCGCAACTTCAATAAAGGAGTAAAGGACTCAATTCTCCCTGATAAATTTGAAATAAATCTCCTTATAAAGTTGAGCTTGCCGATCGAAGACTGCAACTGT
The DNA here is from genome assembly GCA_030770085.1 of Oryza coarctata. Classification (NCBI taxonomy): domain Eukaryota; kingdom Viridiplantae; phylum Streptophyta; class Magnoliopsida; order Poales; family Poaceae; genus Oryza; species Oryza coarctata. The sequence goes on from CM061472.1 coordinate 11,182,092, forward strand.
ATTTTGTTGTTTGGTGGCTCGGTGGTCTAGATAGCTCTAATTCTTCATTGACTAACTTCAATCCCTTTCTCATGCACCATAAAACCCAAGAATTGTTCAGGCGATACGCCAAAAGCACATTTATGAAGATTCATCTTGAGTCCATATTTCTTCGTCCTCTCCAGTATTTTCGCAGATCGGCTATATGGTCTTCAATACCTTTGGATTTCACCACCACATCATCAATATATATCTCCACCAGCTAGCCAATAAGATCATAAAATATATAATTCATGGCTCTCTGATAAGTTGCACCGACATTCTTCAAACCGAATGTCATGACTACCCACTCGTACAAACCAATAGCTTCAAGACACCTAAACGCAGTCTTGTGGATATCTTCTTCCGCCATAAAAATCTGATTGTAGCCTGTATTGTCATCCATAAAGCTAATGATCTTGTGACCCGATGCAGCATCAATTAATAGATCTGCCATCGGCATTGGGTACTCATCTTTAGGGGTTGCCCTGTTTAAGTTTTGGAAGTCGATACATATCCTTAGCTTTCCATTCTTCTTCTTCACCGGGACGATACTGGATACCCATTCAGCATATTGTCACATTCTGATGAAATTTACATCGTATAACCTCGTGATCTCCGCCTTGATTTCATCATGCAACTCTGCTTTGAACCTTCTTTGTGGCTACTTAAATGGCCAACATCCTGGTTTAATAGAAAGTCGATGTTCAACAATCGATCGTTTCAATCCTAGCATCTCATGGTAATCCCAAGCAAAACATTCCCAAAATTCTTTTAACAATTTTATCAACTCTTCTCGGGATTCGATACATAAATTTTTACTAATAAACGTCGGCCTTGGCCTATGTCCTAATCCTATATCTATTTCTTCCAACTCATCGGCCGATGTAAATCCTTTCCCTAACTTTCCTTCGAAGTCTTCTATGGTTCCCATGGGAACAATGGTCCCGAGCCGACTTGCTGAATCGGCTTCATCCCCTTGTTGGTTACCTCAAGGAAATCTCCATCCCATGCTTTCCCAGACAAGCAAGCAAAAGCATCAGCTTTCCAGATTGGCATATCAGTTGGTACAATACTGATCGACTGATCAGCCGTGATCACCTAAACTTTGTCCCCTTGCCATTGTATGAGGCTTTGATGCATTGTGGAAGGAATACAACAGTTGGCGTGAATCCAATCCCTGCCGAGAAGTAGACTATATGATCACTTACTTCGATAACAAAAAATGTGGTGGGCAACGTCTTGCTTCCGACTATTAGCTCCACGTTTAGCACTCCCTTTGTTTCCGATGGATTTCCTCCGAAGTCTTTCATGATATTGTCTTGATTAGGTCTTCAGCCATCTTCCCCAGCTTGCGATACATAGCATATGTCATCAGATTGATGGCTGCACCTCTATCAACTAGCATCTTCGTCATCGGCTTCCCATCCACATACCCTTTAATATATAGCGGTTTTAAGTGCTGATGCTTAGATTCTTCCGGCTTGTCAAATATTGCTTGACCGGGTTCCAGCGTCAATTGAGCAAAAACTCCTTCTTGATCCTCTTCATCAGATGCACACGCTTTATATTCTAGAGGCAAGAAGAACACCATATTGGTTGGAGTCGATGTGTCAACACCATCATCTTTTTGCTTCACGCGTCATACTCTTTTAATTTTTTGGCTCCGATCGGCTTCTTCATGGTCCTAACACCGCCTTTTGTGCTATCCTTTATGTCGTAGCCATTGTGCCCTTCTCTTTTGATTTTTTGTGAAGATTTCGGATGGACACCACTGAGCATTTGTGTTGTATGGTCCTTTATGTAACTCTCTGTCATCAGTTGACCTTTGACCATAGTCTTTATTGATCGGCCCTAATCGGCTATGCACCGATGCCTGCTTGATAGGTAGCCGATCATATGATATCTTGCCCTACTTGATGTACTGCGACCCCGGTTTATTATATTCAGGACAATCTTCTATTGATAGTAGCCTCATGTCTTGATCCCACCAATACTGAAAAAAGGGACAACCCCAATATGGATTGTACCTTTCCTTGTGCGATATGGCTCATCGTTCTTCATCTTGTATTCTAGAATATTTCTCGATTAGATCCAATGAGGTAACATTTGATTTCCTCCAGCATCTCCCCTCATCGAACCGATCTCTTGAAGACCCTGTAAACACCATGTTCATATGAAAAGGATGCCTGTCGACCTTCATCGGCTTTTTATCTTCAAACTTGACTCTCTCTTGTTCGACAGCTGATTGTAATTGTTGCCAAAAAACTTTGCATTCATTGGTGTGGTGAGATATTGAATTATGCCACTTACAATACTTCTTTTTTTTAAGTTCTTCGGCTGATGGTATTATATGGTTTGGCGGCAGTTGAATCTGTTTTTCTTGGGAAAGAAGATCGAATATCTTGTCAGCTTTGTTGATATTAAAATCGTATCTTTCCTCCTTACCAGTATTCTTTATCCAAGGACATGATATAGGCCTCTTATTCCTGTTCCATTCCACCAAACCCACTTCTACATCGGATTCCTCATCATCTGAGTCCGATGCGTAAACCTGTAGCTGAGCGGCCTACCGATGGAACCTCTCTTTCTTGGTTTCAGCAAATTGGCTTTCATGAGATGATATCCTCTGGAGAAGGTGTGATAGGCTCTCGAATTCTTGAGAAGAGAAGCGTTCCTTGGAGCTAGTAATCCCTAGAAAGCCAAGTCAGCTAGTTGTCCATCGCTCAGAGTAAGGCTGTAACATCGGCTTCTAATATCCCGAAAACGCTGGATGAACTCCGAAACTGACTCATCAAGCCTTTGCCTAACTGATGTCAAGTCTGACAGCCTCATCTCCTGAATCCCAGCAAAGAAGTATTTATGGAATTGCTTTTCCAAATCGGTAAATCCTCTAATTGTGTTTCGAGGCAATGAAGAAAACTAGGTGAAGGCTGATCCAGATAGGGACAATGGAAATAAATGGACTCTCAGAGCTTCGTCAGTCGATGCTTCCTCATATTGGGCCAAGAATTAGCTAATGTGTTCCATCGTAGATACACTATCTTGCCCCGAGAATCTAGAGAAATCTAGAATCCTGTATCGATGCGGCAGCGGAACTCTGTTGAACCACTCTGGATAAGGGTGCTGATACACAAAAGTTTGTTCGTTAGGCCTGATGCCAAATTGCTCCCTGACGACTTCTGCAACTCTGGCAGACCAATCTTCCTCCCTTAGATTCTCTCTTTGGTAATGTGGAAGCGAAGTTGGTACTTGATATGGCCTAAAATGATCTCCTTGATAATTACCACCTGGATAATCTTTCCTATATCCCCCCTAGTAAGCCGTCCGATGATATCCTGGCATCATGACATCATGTTGCCCCGCAGTCTGATCTTGTACTGGCGGAAATGTATTTGTCGATACGTCCCTTCTAGAACCATAAGTAACCTGCGGTTGCTCTGTTTTCATTGGCAAATATACTGGCCCTTGATCAGGTTCCTTAGTAATTGACCCATCCACCGTTTTCTTGATCAGATTGTGCAAAGTATTCACCAACACACCTGATTGGTTGATGAGTGCATGGTGAATAGCTTCGTTAACCATCTCTTGCAATGGCTTCTACGGACTAACGGGTGGTGAATGGCTCGATTCTCCTACAAAAACTAGCTTTGGCAGTTGGGATTTCTGAATCGGCCCTTGTCTGGTCATGCTGAAAGATTCCAGATAGTGCTTTTGAAAATTAGCTGTATTTTGCTCCACCTGGTACCTTTGATCTTTAGTCAAGTCTTTCATTGTTACTAGAATCATGTTGTCTGTGTTGATCTCTTTACCCGCCATTATATTGTAGTTGTCTAACTTCTAATCAGGCGATTGTACAGTCTCACAGCCGATGAAGTCTTCAGATGGTCCCATCGGACGTGCCAAAGAGAGTGCTCGCCACCAAATCTCATGGCCAGGGAGAGGCAGCGGCTTGGTCACGCGAAGGCCTAGAAGGTCTGCTTAGCTTCAGTGCAGGTCCTTAAACTCTGAGGTGTCGAGGGCGTGACAGTCAATTTGACCCTGTAATTGATAAGAAGAAAAGATGAGGCCAGTGAACCGGTCGGCCAATAGGCCTGTCCGGCTTTCCCTATCGGCTGGGTACCGAATAGAGAAGGCAGTGATCAGGCATCAACTGAGAAGCCGATGGAGGCATGAAAGATAAACGCATGTAGCATGCTAGAAGACTCGTCGGCCAAAGAGCCGATAATGCTACTAAGCATCCAATGCGCGAAGCGAGAGCCGATCCCCCGTGAGGCCACGTAGGCCAGCGACCACAGTGACAGCGCCGTTAGGACCAGCCTCGATAGATCGGACCTAACAGAGGTAGTATAAGGCCGAGGACTAAAGACATAGAGACGACGGAGTTTTGGACCAAACGTGACGACGAAAGAGGAAAGAGGAGATGCCATCGGCCACCTAACGACCGAACGTCCTACGCAGCCTACACCCAACCTTAGCACGCCGAAGAGCCGATACGCTGGGCGTGGTGCTGGGAGCATGGATAACTCATTGGCTAACACTCTGATGAAACGCCGTACAGAGTCCTATAGGCCTAAAGCTCAATCTACCGTCGGCAGTCTCGTAGGTCGAACTTAACCGATGCAGGATGAGACCAACGACGGCGGAGAGAGCTTGATAGGCCAATAGATCTTGCATAGACATGATGCAATACATCCGATCGGTCTAAAAGGTCGAACCTAAATAATGCAGCCATAGACAGAGCAAGACACATCGGGATGGTGGCGGGAGTTACACCTTCGCCAGAGATCGAAGTTAACCAATGCAGCCCTGCGTCGAGAGCCAGAACCCGCCGGTAAAAGCTTAAATGAACTAGGGTGGTGATGCACCGAAGAAGTATTAAATAGATTTGCTGATTAATTCCTTATTGATTTCCAGGGGGTCTATATTTATACCTTGGGTTTATAGAGTCCGACACGTTTACAATAGCCATCGGACGCTATCTCTTAACAAAGATAATAGAAAATATCTCTAAAACAGTTAGCTAAACTAACTAAATCTTCCTAACCATATAAGATACGATTTACCTAAATATAATATCCCTACCGTGGGTTTCACGACTCCTCCACAAACTCGGTCTTATTTGGATAATCTTCTATTCTTAGACCGAATCTCTCCTTGTTCCACTCGATCGATTTCTCTACAGTATCAATCGGCTTTATCCTATGAGCCAATCAGTGTTTTCCATCGGCCGATCCTGTTTACAGGCTTAATCAGATTCCGACGTTAATAGCAGGTTAGGCTTTTATACCAATTAAAAGCTTAATTGGATGCTGTCACGCCAATTAAGAGATCGATTGGAAGCTTTGATTCCAACCAAAAAAGGCCTTAAGGATAATTGATGTCACCTAGAGGGGGTGAATAGACATTTTCTACTTTTAAAAAACTCATAGCAGAAATTAGAACTGACGAGATAATCCTATGGTATTGTAGACAGTGTGACAACACATAGTATCAAACAATCCGAAAACTGCTAGACAATCTGATCAAACATTGAGAAAATAAGAACTCGCCTACTAAGGGTATAGAACTGGATAGTCCGATTGACAGCAGATAGTTTGACAACACTTAGTGTTGGATAGTGTGGCTCCACCAGGACAATCCAGCCAAAAACCTTGATAAGATAGAGAACTTTGCACACTAGTTTTAAACTAGAGCAAGAAGGTGATCAACGAGATATAAGTATTCAATAATAGATCACCAAATAGCTAAACATGAAAATGATAAGTGCAAAGTAGGGAGACAGAGAAGACACTAGTTTGCTTCCCAGAGTTTGGGTCTCCATTGAGGGGCTCCGAAAAGCTAGGTCTCAATTAACCATTTTTTTCCAGGCTACCACCTCCGATGGTGCCTTCTTTTCAAGCTACCAACAAGGGCAAGTCATGCTCTAAGTGACTCACTCAGTTCAAAGCTCAAACGCCACGCAACTCCCATTCGATGAAGCTTGCTCCACCAAACACCCACCAAGATAAGGTGAGAGACTAACCTTTACAATCTTCTCCCGATCACATCACACTCCTTGCATGCTCATGAGATTCTCCTTCTCCTCTTACAACCTCAAGTTCTCTAACTTGAAGCACACCACCTCCACACCACTCTTCACTTCTTGGCAACACACAAACTCTAGAACATTCTTGAGATGGTTAGAGGTAACCTAAACTTCTTACAATTTGCAAGAACACACTCTCAAAGTGTAAACTCTCCCAAAAAGGATTTTTAGTTAGTTCTTAAGACTCTTGGACATGCACTTGGCTTACTCAAGTAGAAGAGAATCCAAAAGTCTTAAAACAACTCGATGACAATAGGTATATATAGCCTCAATTCCTCCAACTACTATTTCTAACTGTTGCTCAAATATACCAAAACTACATAGAGTTGGATAGTTCGGTACCATGGATTCTATTCACTTTTTCAACAATTATTGACACTAGCCATTAGATTGTAAAGGGTCATATAGTCCGACTAGAAGGATCGATTCATACTAAGATTGGCAATCAGAGAGGGGTGAATAATTGTGGAGGTCAAAATTAAAATTTAGCACTTCCCCCTAATCACAAAACCTAAAAAACGAGACAAAATACTATTTTATCACTAAATAGATTGTAACTATATATCCGTAATTTCGATCTACCTTGAACTTCTTCAAAATAAACTAGATAAAATTTACAAATAAACCCAACTAGAATCACACTTGAGATATTAATGAAACAAAATTACTGGATTAAAGGTTAATGAAAATTAATTAAGCCCTAATTAATTGATTAAAAAAATAAAAAATAATTAACCAATCAAACTAGAAAAACACCCTAGATTTTATATCAAAGAAACCAATCTAAATCTTGGAGATTAAAAATCAATATAAAATCGATCACTAGTCTTACATAAAAGTAAAAGTACTTATATTTCATAAACTTATCTTTATTATCAAGGTTGTGCTTATAAGATACGTGTTCAAATCATTCAAAAAATTTCTCCACAAATTCTCAAAACCTTATATTAGAACTCTAATCTATTATCTAATTCGTTATTACCTCCAATTCTCACGAAAAAAAACAATTTTACATCTACTGTGTATGATGCTAGCCCACCGCTAGCTTGGGCCATGCCTGCACCACACAACTGAGCCATGTTTTGCTGCTGGCCCACTTCCAACTGCACACCCAATGGCCCATGGCATTTCTGTGTGCTCTGTTCTAGCCTGCCTACTGTATCAGCTCTCTCTACCACTCCACTGGCCTCACTTGCCATGTACGTTAGCCTGCTGTGGCCCTTGACCTGCGTGCACTTTCTTGCGCCACTTGTTGTGCTAGTTGGTCCTGCATAGTTTTGTTGGGCTACAGCTGGGCATGCTGGCCCAACTCCATTCATCGGGCAATGTTCGTGATTCTGCACTTATAAAAAATATTTTTCAGACATAAATTTTTTCAATCTGACCCCATATCAATGTACACACGCGCTCACCACACTGGTAATGATAACTTAATTATGCAATGTCAATTTTAATATAGAGCAATTTTTCGTTACTTTTAATTTCAAACTATCTTACAACTCAACACTTCTCGAACAATCCAATACAGCGCCGGATTATTCGGCTTTGGTGAATTCCGTAGTCCGGCTGCCCTAGACAAATGTCTCCCATATTAGAAGCTCTTGGATTGTTCAGCCCTTATAGCTCTTCTTAACTATTAGATCCACTTTATGATTATATGGCCTAGAGCTTATTCATAGCAATCTTGATATTCTTCTTTTCAAGCATTATCCTTTCGTTTCTTTTCAACTAAGATTGATCCTTAGAAATTGATGACTTTCTTCACCACTACATTGAGACTTGCCCTTCTTCTTAGTATGATCCATCGTATAACCAAGCCTTGTCAACCTTTATCATATATTAGCATCTTCATTCACTTATAGTCTTATATCATTGTAAAACTATATTGTATTTAATTTTCTTCATCATCTTTTATTAGACTAATTTTTTGCTTATATAATGAATAAATATATTAGTCTATTAATTGTTTATCATCCATTATCCAAAACCATAGCTACTCTTTTAGTGGTGACGCGGTGCATGTGGAGACACCTTCTTAGTGACCCTGCATCACCTATGGTGATCCCAATCATCAATTAAGGTCCTTCTGTTGAGGTAGGGGATGGACACCTGGCGGCGCTGCAAGAAGCAAGTTGTTGGATTCGAGGAACGAAGCCTCATCTCGGACGTACAAGCATTTGTGGATAGGGCAGTAGTGCCGGGGGACAGTGTTGATGACGACGAGAGGATGCGTGTGTCATAGCCAGGAGAAGCTGAGGCACGGGACAAACTCCTAGCGATGGTGTCATGCAATGGAGAAGGCCGTAGTTTGGATGATATCACTGATCATCTCCTGTGGTACGCCCGTTGCCCGGTCACGTGCGTGCGTGCAGAGTCCCCGCAGGAACCGATTAAAAAATACGAATATTTCGTCCGGTCGAGTTTTCGTCCATCGTTAACGCGTGGGCCCGCGTGACGCGATAGCACCAAAGCGCTCGACCGATCCCTCCAGCGTCTGCGTCTCTCCCCGACGACCTCCCTCCTCCCACGCTGCTCCCTTGGACGCCACCAATGGATCCAGCCATCCTCTGCCGTAGTGCAGCAGATCTGGCCGCCCCTATTCCGGAGGCGCCTCCGGATCAGGCCTTGAGCATGATGAGTTTGGACATGAATTTTGTTTCTTGTGTCGTCCACCAAAAGTTTTTCCTTTATGCCGAGCTGGTTTGTGCAGAAAGGCAAGATAGGATAGTAAAGGTTGCATATACATTTACATGAACCTCTCAGATGCAGTTATGAAAGAATGCCATATATTCCAATGAATAAGACTTGTGATGCAGGTGGATTATTCTTAGGCTTTTATGCCTCACAGTGGATTGATATGTGTTTTAGAAATACATGGATACAGGGGTGGTAAGGGCCACAGCCCATGGGCCTTTTCACAACCCAACTCAGTCCTTTTCGTTTTCTTTTTTTAGCTCAAACAAATACAACAAAATTCTTAGCTAGAAGATTTGACATTCACGCGCCTATCATTTAATCATGTATAGTGAAAGCACACATGACACATAGTTATATATCATTTTGTCTACATAATTATTATTCAGTTCAATCGAAGAATTTATTTTGTATGGTCTTTGAATAAAAGTATATGTACCATGCATTTTAATGGACTATGATTGCCCTCTTCATGATCAAACTGGCATATGGGTACCTCCATCTATTCCACCAATGACAAAACATGATCCCGAGGAATTACTATGTGTATATCTTGCTATTTTTGTATTTAGCTGCCGTGAAGAGCCCTTGTGTTAGAGAATTGAAAAAAAATCAATTTTAAATATATCATGAATTTCTGCTCCAATCCTCTTCAAGTCATGGTTTTTTTTTCATGTTTTTCTAATTCAAAATATGGCTAGTAAGGGACAATTAATTCGTTTGATTTGTTGATAAATGATCAACGTATAATTGACTGATGCCTGCCATTTTACTCACACAAATTTTCGGGTGTTTAGGAAATATGGTTTCGCACGGGCAAAATGCTAATCAACTTTTTAAAAAAAATATTTCCATACCTGCATATTTGGTTCCGCCCCATAAAGCCATGTGAAGCTAGGGCGCCTGTGCACTGCCGTCGCAGCTGTACTGACTAGCATCTCCAGAGCCGATGGATTGAGCGAGGCGCATTCGTAGTAGTTTAGGCTGCGCTACGGTATTCATGGAGGCTCAATGGAGCTGAGATCAGTAACAGAGAACCGGAAAATCAGGAATTTGCAAGATTTTACTCTCAATATTTATTCGAATGTAGTTTATCAAACCGTTCTTTTTACTCACATGGTTAGCCGAATTTCAGTATATCACAACACAGTCTGTCGATAAAGCACAGTAACTCAACGAGGTATATAGGCAAATCACAAAAAAGAAGTACCCTACCAAAAGCCAAAAAAAAAAACCATGTGTGCCAATCATTCACCGGTACCCGGCGGCTTGGTCGCCGGTGGTCCAGGCCAGACGCTGATCCGCTCCTTCTCGTACTTGACGAACACGGCGCCCGCCGCAGCGATGGTATACACCTGCAGGAACAGCGTCACCGGCTGGTGGTACTTGACGAGCGCCTGCCCGGAGCCAAGCTCCACGAGCAGCAGCGCCGCCAGGCCGACCGCAGCGAGCGCACCGTTGAGCCGCTCGCTGTACGCGCTGAACCCGAACTCGACGGGCACGCTGACGGACGACCAGGGCTCACGCAGCGGCACGGGCGGGAGCGTCAGGGCAGCCTTGGACGACGACGCGGCTTTCCTCTTGCGCGCCGCGGCGCTGCCGCGCTTCTTGGGCCCGACGCGGGACTTGATGCGCAGGACGCGCTCCTCGAAGTCGTCGCCGTCGGTGGCTGCGGCCGTGGCCATCTTGGCAGCCGCCGCGGGCTCCTCCCCTCCACCGGTGCCGTCCTCGCCGGACGCCGCCCGGGGAGGGCGCAGCGACAGCACGCGGTAGCAGCGGCGGCCGTGCCGGAGCTGCTGCGGCGCGGGGTGGGGCGTGGTGGTGGTGGCGGCAGGGGCGAACGGGCTGGAGAGCTGCGTCGCCATTGATCCTCCTGTCGGGTGCGTGTGCTGCGCGCGCACCAGCACTTGATGGCGCGCACCCTGGGTTCGCCACTGATTTTGGATAGGATTTTGGTGGCATGCGTGTGCGTGGGGCTCCCGTGGCTAAACGGAGGCGATGCATGGCCTCATGGTAAACAGGGCATGCGCTCGTGGAAGGCGCTGTGCGTCAGGCCCCGTGACAGCGCAGGCTCTTCAAAATTCTGTTAGGATCGGCAAATGGTGTTGTCCCACCGCGTAGATTGAAATAAACTAACTGGTTTTTTTCGCACAAATTTACACAGAGCGAAATATTAAAAGTAACGTAGATGTGATTTGATATGCAAATCTTGACAATTTTCATCGCTGAAAAGTACATCATCACCGATGTGGTGACGATTTAGTAACTAGTAATTTTAAATTTTATAATTAAATTAATAAAATTTTAAATTTGGATTTCAAGGTATAACTACGTATTAATTAATTCTGAATTTTAGAATAACTAAATAAAAAAGTCCATGGTACATTTTATGATATGTTTTATTCAACACAAACTCTTAATATGATCTACATCCACAGGTTATTATTATTTATATTATAAATTTAAAATTTAAAATTTTAACGTCAAGAAAGCTTAGTGATAGATTGAAAAGACGATAATCTGAAGTGTAGAAGTGTTCGATTTCTACAGGGAAGAAGCCGATCGGATTGACACAGGGAAATACTCGGTTCTAGAATAGAAGATTATGCAGATAAGACCGAGTCTGAGAAAGAACCGTGATTCATGGTACAGTATTCTATCCTATCTTATATAGATAGGAAGATTTAGTCAGTTAATTTCCTTAGAGATATTTTTCTTTATCTTTCTTAGAAAACAACATCTGATGATTGTTGTAAACGCATCTGACTCTGTAAACTCAGGGTATAAATATAGACCCCTGGGAGGAATATATAAGAGATCTTCAATCCTCATATCAATACAATCTTGGCGCATCGACACCCTAGTTCATCTAGGTTTTTACCGGTGGGGTCTGGCTTTCAACGCGGGGCTACATCGGTTAAGTCCGATCTTCGGCGAAGGGATAAGTCCCGCTACTATCTCGATATGTCTCGCTCTGTCTAAGGATACATCGGTTAGGTTCAACCTCTTAGGCCGATAGGATGTATCGCATCACATCCGTCAGGATCTATCGGTCTATCAACCTCTCTCCACCGTCGTCAGTCTCGTGTTACATTGGTTAGGTTCGACCTACGAGGCAGCCAACGATAGAATGAGCTTTAGGCCTATAGGTCTCAGTACGGCGTTTCATCGGAGTGTTAGCCGATGAGTTATCTATCCGTTGAGAGTCACGCCCAGCTCATCGGCTCCTCGGCCAATACGCACCAGGTCTATAGAGACTTTTCTTTGAGTGCCACGCCAAGCGCATTGGCTTTCCAGCCGATGTGCACCTGTCTTCAAAGAGACATCCTCTTATCGGCTCAGCTAGTCGATGGGTTTGCTTCGTCCTTCCTTTAGCACAATTGATCTGGCGTTCACTGTCCCATTGCCTTTAGCCTCATTCTCGTACTATCTCGGTTAGGTCCGATCTTCGAGAGCAACATTGGCTTTGCAGCCGATCCCTTTTATGCGAATCCTTGCCACTTCACGCCTTGCTACTCTCTGAGTACAATCTTGTACCTCTATCGGCTATGCGACCAATGGATCAAGGCCTCACGTTCGCTACACCCGGAACCATTGTATCCTTCGTTCACATATGCCTACATCGGATCCCCAAGCGATGGAAGGATGCCCTGATTCCTATCGGCGACCAGCCGATAGCAGGAGCCATCCAGACATAGCCGATGACTAACTCGATTGTATCGGCAGCCAGCCGATAGCGAAGGCTCGTTTCGGCCTGTCGTTCGACTGACCCGTTTGCCTCACCTCCTTGTTAATTGTAGGGTCAAATTGACTGGCACGCCCGCACCTGCACCATCGCGCCGGAGCCGACCGAACCCCATGAGCCTCGGCGTGCGTACCTCGAGATACAGAGAGAAGCCGACCAGCCTGCACTGGAGCTAAATAGGCCTCCCAGACGTCGGTGTTCTCACGCCGGGTTCTGACGCGAACATATTTTTTGGCACGCTCGGTGGGACCGAAGATTTCATTCAGCGGCTGATAGGATTCATACTTCATTCATCGGCCGGTGGGATAGAAATCTTCATTCATTAGCTGATTGGACGGGGTTTTATTCATTGGCTGGAAAAACTTGAAGACCATTCATCAACCAGCGGGACTGTACAATTGCTTGATTAGAAGTCATAATTTTTACTCATCAACCCGGGGGCATCTTGTTGTCAACATGTCTAAAGAAAAGGTTAATTCTAAGGCATATTCATCCAAAGAAGAAGCCGATGAGGATACTATAGTTCCAGTTACCATGAAGGATCCAAATGAAGACTGAGGCAGTATATAGATCAGAACATGGACAACTTTCAGAAGCTCTGTTTGGAATCCTTCAGTATGACTAAACAAGGGCTGCTTCAAAAAGCACAGTTACCAAAATATGTTTTGATGAAGGAATCATGCCATTCATCACCTGTGAATTCTCCTAAGCCATTGCAAGAGATGTAAGTGCATGGCCATGCCAAGCTGATTGAGGGGTTAATCACAAATTTATAATCTATCATACAATCGAGAGAGTAATTGAGTTGTTAAGAGCATGACACAAGTCTCGCCTTGAGTTTGATCGATATCAAAAGGCAAAGGAATTCGTACATGATAATATTACAGGTTTAGCCAATATAATCTTTATGTATATTTTGCCATTAACATGGCTTGCTAGAGACCACTATTAATAGGGTGATCAGAAAGACGTTTCCAGGTTGTGACCAAATATACGTGAGCCTACAAGGTCTCACGCTTAATGGATTAGAATACTTATTCGAATATGATTTGGATATGGTCTTGATTTGGATAGAAATCTAAAATCTAAATAGACTCCTGTTGAGCCACGGTCGCCTAGGCCCAAGCTAGAAAGACTATATATAGGGAGGCAAGGACATTAAGGGCATATACCTTTGTTCATATCGAGCAAAATCCTAGCTGCAACCTCCGGAGACAAACTCTATCCACTTGTGAGTGCTAGTACACCCACAATTGACATTCTAGCCCTAGATGTGTGGATACCGGTAGAGACTCATTGTGACGGATTGCTTTGTCTACCACCTGGACATGATGTGGTTGGATTGGGTTTTGTAGCTCTACTTTCGCTGCACTGTGCATTAAGTGGTAACAGTTCATGATCCTTCCTTTGCATGATGTCCTAGTGTGCGTGATGAAAAAAATTGTTTTATGTTATCGTAGCCTATGCTCAACCTATAGAGGTATTAGAGCCATCTTGCGTAGTTTGCGATCTAGATTATCACATATGTTGATATGCGGTAGTAGTAAATTGGATCTATTACAGTCTAGATCAGTCGATTCATGTGATGGATCGATCATAGTATGGGTTGATGAGATCAATTAGTGAAAGGGGATTAGATAAGGTACGGATCATAGCATTACTGGTGTCCTTGAGAGTATCTTGTACTGACATAAGGTTGTTATACAGAGTACTAGTAGGTTATAGATCGGGTCAATGGAACTACTAGTATCCTTGATAGTCTTAGATCGGCATAAAGGTTGTTATGCTGAATAGTAGTAGATTGTGGATTTGATTGTCTTGGGCTAGTGAAAAAACCAGTATCCTTGAGAATGTCTTAGATTAGCATAAGTTAGTTGTACCATATAGTTTTTTTCCAAAACGATTTCATATATTGGATTTATGAATTTCGTGGGGTGTTCAGAGTGCTTGTAAAGCATCTTGGGTTTATATTATTACATAGAATATAATTCTTTGCCAAACTTGTTTTTGCAGAAAATTATGTAAATAGTATGGCCCTATAGCTTATTTGGAATGTATGAGATGTATGTGATGTATGTAATATTCATTCATGACCTACGTGTCATGATTATTTTAGCTCTTGTTAGATGTCTCTATTGTATTTAACAACTTGCGTGTTGACCATAGTGTTTGAATCTATCTTTATAATCTTTAATTTCTAGCTATTATAGGTAGTAGTCTAGACTACAAGTTACAAGTTTTCAAGCATGATGGCTCAAAAGAGAGATGTGGAGAATGGAGATCACAATTTTTTTAGACCATACATTTTCAGAGTTGAATGTGTTTATTTGTGATGTTTTCTATCTTATTTTTATACAATGATAGTTGTGAAATGTTGCCCTGGTAGGATAGAGTCCCTTTAGGTGTTTGTGTCCTTCCATATGTTGTAGCTAAGAAGACTGATCACCATACAAAAGGCCTACCAAAATAGGGTACAATTGGTTATCATTAGTATTTGGGGTAGATATAGAACATCTATATGTTGAAGCATTTGGTTTACTTAACAAGATTATCAAAACATTTTTGGACCTTGCTGTACATGTTGGGGCTGGGGAATAGTGATGCCACTGAACAAACAAGAATCACATAGGGATGTAATTAGTAAAGTGTTCCTTACCCATGTCACTGATTTTCTAACCATGATGCCAATGCTCACTAGGAATTAGTGAAATGAGAATCTTAACCCACTTTGTCACTTAGAGAGAGTTTTGTTACAAAACACATAGTAGGAGTCTTTTGTTAAATAGTTTAATAAAAGATATACATAAATATAGTGCTAAACTTTGCATACTCTTATGTTATAGATCATGTCAGCTAACGTTGCGACTAGTTCTTTGAATTTACAATCTATCCTTGAAAAGGAAAAGCTAAATAGAATACATTTTATGGATTAGTATCACAACTTGAGAATTGTTCTCAAGCAAGAGCGCAAGGAGTATGTCCTTGAGACTCTTTTACCTGGTAACTTGCCTGATAATGCTACTAAGACTACACGAAGAACTCATCATAAGCACACGAATGATTCCCTTGATGTGAGCTGTCTTATGCTTGCCACAATGTCCTCCGAGCTACAGAACCGATAAGAGAACACGAATTTCTATAATATAATTGTGGGGTTATGTGGTATATTTGAGAACCAACCAAGGACTGAGAGGTTCAATGCTTTAATGCCCTTATTTGTGTGCTAGCTTACGAAAGGGAATCCCGTCAGCCCTCATGTGATTACGATGATTGGCTACATTGAGAGTATGAAAAAGCATGGTTTTTTCCTTAGCCAAGAGTTGGCTACTTATGTGCTTCTATAGTCACTCTCTTCGAGCATTGAGCCATTCATACTGAACCAATATTGATAGTAACTTGGCTAAGTTGCATGAAATGCTAAAATCTACCAAAGATAGCATTAAGAAAAGCACCAATCATGTGATGATAATAGTGAAAGGCAAGGGCAAGCCCAATGTCATGAAAATCATAGTCAAGAGAAAGTTGATTCTCGATCAGATCGTGAGCAACTCTCAGACTGCCAAACGAGTTAAGAAGGGCGCTGCTCCTGATGCAGTTTGCTTTTACTTGAAGGGCTTAGAACACTAGAAGAGAAACTATCCAAAATACTTGGAAGATCTTAAAAAGAGGGGAAGTACGACATTCACTTCAGGTGTAAATGTTATACTTCATCTAATGATTTTTGGGTATTTGATAATGGATCAGTTGCTCATATATGCAAATCGTTGCAAAGGCTAAAAACAAGTAGAAGTTTACCAAAAATGGTGTTATTTTGTTGCATAGCCTTTTGCCATTTATTTTGCCATATATAGTGCTTGTTTGTTGTTTTCTTTATTGCTGTATTGTATTATATACACACACAGATATATATATATATATTTATTTATTTTTAGCATTGCATATATATAATTGTGGGTATATAATTGAAATTAAATATATGCAATTAATATATTACAAATATATGTGTAATTTTTATTTCTCATATTCTATCATATATTACAATTGTATAAAGCTAAGAAGACTATTCTGGTTGCCAAATAATGCATCCATTAATCATGGAATTCTCTAGACGAATTACAATCTCATCCATAAAAAAATAGATATTATGTATGAATGGTGTTTACTTACTTAATATCTCTTTTAGTATTAATGCCCTTTGCAAGATAGTGAATAAATTCACAAATATAGTAATCGCACAAGTTGTTCCCCTTTTTATGTCTTAAACACTAAAGGAGAAAAGAAGTTATGAAATACTTGTATTATAGAATAAATGAGATATACATTTTTGTCCATGTACGTACTAGAAAGTTCATTCTCATCTCGAGTGTTTCCTTAAATGGACTGTACATGTCTTTACATAACCATACCTATGCTCTGCAATTAAAAATGATAATGTTGTTTAGTGCACATAATTGTGATAAAAATATGTATAATTACAGTGCAATGTATGACATTACTTATTAAGCAATCCTATGATTTTCTTGAAATCCTCCATTGGTTTCCACAAGGAGTTTAGGATATGGATCCTACTTTTAGCAACATCTATCACAAGGAGGAGCCAATGGAATCTGTACATTGTATTAATTAATGGACATAATATTATATGTATACGAGAAGAAAAATGGTACAAAATACAGTAAAAACTCAATTAAAATTGTAAGGCAATAGTATGAATGTTGTAATGTTGTTACACTAGAAATTTGTGAATGTTCATCTCTATTTTCTGTGGAAATTCCTATATAGTCTTCTCGTTAATAACCATGGGGTGCATGAAACTTGTCTTAAAGTACCCTTCCTACAACATCTTTGAATCTTCATTCTACAACACATATAAAAAAGAAGTGAAATAGTCCACGCATGGTATATGGAGCAATGATACATACAAATGGACTAAGATAAGGAATAAAATGACACTTATAGAAAGCAACAACTAATGAGAGAGAGGTCAAGGGCATCTTAGTAGTATACTTTGTAGATGTCCTCAAAGTTCACCCATATCTCGAACTCCCCATAAATCTAATCACTATCTTTAATCCAAGCAGTGAAAATGACGCTACCTTTTCTCGACTGTTTCATATACCAACTATAGAATCGGTACATTTGTGTTGTTAGGGTTCTGATGAGCACTGGCCTGATGTTCACGCCGGAACCCAGCGCGAGCACGCCGACGCCTGGGAGGTCTGCTTAGCTCTAGTGTAGGGCGGTCGGCTTCTCTCCATGGCTCTAGGTATGTGCGCCGGGACCTATGGGGTTTGGTCTGCTCTGGCGCGATGGTGTGGATGCGGACGTGTCAGTCAATTTCACCCTACAATTGATAAGGAGGTGAGGAGAACGGGTTAGTCGGATGACAGGCCGATACGAGCCCTCGCTATCGGCTGGCTGCTGATAGGATCGAGTTAGTCATCGGCCGCGTCCAAATGACTCCTGCTATCGGCTGATCACCGATTGGAATCAAGGAGCCTTTCCATCGGCTGGGGAGCCGATGTAGGCGTAGGCGGATGTCGACAAAGGATAGGATGCCTCTAGGTGTAGCGAACGCGAGGCCCTAATCCATAGGCCATAGAGCCGATGGAGGCATAAGATCATACTCAGAGAGTAGCAAGGTGCGAAGTGGCAAGGATTCACATAAAAGGAACCGGCTGCAAAGCCAATGCTACTCCAAAGATGATAGCATGAGACCCATTGCCCGCCGTAACAATGCCGCTGTCACCGAATCTTGAAGATCGGACCTAACCGAGACAGTACGAGGATGAGGCCAAAGGCAACGGGACGGTGGATGCCGAATCGGTTGTGCTAAAGCAAGGGTGAAGCGAACCCATCGGCTAGTTCAGCCGATAAGAGGACATCTCTCTGAAAACAGGTGCACATCGGCTGGAAAGTCGATGCATTTGGCGTTGCGCTCAAAGGAAAGTCTTTACAGACCTGGTACGTATCAGCCGAGGAGCCAATACATTGGGCATGACGCTCAACGTATAGATAATTCATCGGCTAACACTCCGATGAAACGCCGTACTGAGACCTATAGGCCTAAAGTTCATTCTACCATCGGTAGCCTCATAGGTCGAACCTAACCGATGTAGCACGAGACCGATGATGGCGGAGAGAGCTTGATAGACCGATAGATCCTTCACGGACATGATGTGATACATGCGATCGGCCTAATAGATCGAACCTAACCGATGCAGCATTAGACAAAGCGAGACATATCGAGATAGTGGCGGGACTTACCCCTTCGCCGGAGATCGAACATAACTGATGCAGTCTCGCGTCGAGAGCCAGACCCCATTGGTAAAAACCTAGATAGACTAGGGTGGAGATGCGCCGAAGTTGTATTGATCGAAGGATTGAAGATCCCTTACATGTTTCTAGGGGGTCTATATTTATACCCTAGGTTTACAGAGTTTGACACGTTTACAACAACCATCGAACGTTATTCCCTAACAAAAAATAAAGGAAAATATCTCTAAGGAAGTTAACTAACTAGCTAAATCTTCCTATCCATATAAGATAGGATAGAATACCCTGCCGTGAACCACGGCTCCTTCTCAAACTCAGTCTTATCTGGATAATCTTCTATTCTAGGACCGAGTTTTTCCTTGCCTCAATCCGATCGACTTCTTCCCTATAGCAATCGGACACTTCTGCGCTTAAGCCGATCATCTTTCCAATCTATCGCTGGGCTTTCTAAATTTTGGCGTTAACACTTGACAAATGGTTGATAGCAGCTTGTCATACCTTCTCAATAGAGGCCACCCGTAGTAGTTGAACTTTGGTGAGACATACATCTTTCATAAATTGCTATAGATTGATTTCCAAATTAGATGGCATCGGGTGAACCACTTGTTTTGCTTGCTATCTAAGCTAAGGAACAACACTAGACTACCCTATTTTCTTCTTGTGATAGGACATGATGAGCAAGCGTTCGTAGTCTAAGATCTTCTTCTTTATTGGTTCACACATCTTTTAGAAAAATGCCCTTGTTGCTAGGTCTATTGGAGCCTTTTTCTCTAGACTTCACCACTTGAAATGCTCCTTCACCTAGCTTTCTACTTTTGCTCCAATGTCCTCATCAATCATATTGTATGGTCTTTTCTTCGGTATAGATTTCTTCAGAAGGGG
Source organism: Oryza coarctata (assembly GCA_030770085.1). Taxonomy (NCBI): domain Eukaryota; kingdom Viridiplantae; phylum Streptophyta; class Magnoliopsida; order Poales; family Poaceae; genus Oryza; species Oryza coarctata. The sequence continues at coordinate 11,201,795 of CM061472.1, forward strand.
AAAATCAAGAACGCGAAGAACACCGATGGGATTTGAACAAACAACTCACAAATCAAATCCCATAGGACACTAGGAGGTTAGGGCCTCTATTCCCGCACATAATCTTTACTTATTTTACACAGATGCAGTGGATTACAGTGCTGCAGAGAGATTGAGCAAGAAAAACCCTCACCAGAGACGCAACGGACTCGAGAAGAGCGAGAGAGAAAAAGAAAAAAATGAAAATGGAAAATGAAAAACCCTTACAGCGCTCGGACATTCCCCAACGCGCTAACGCGGCACCCTCACCCTATATATACCAGCGCTTCATGCAAAATTCCAATTCTGCCCTTTCAGTATAACATGCCAAAACATTATCCGGAGGGCATAATGGTCCAACTCTTTTACAGGCGATCGGACGGCCACGCGTCCTGCACAAATTTGCTTCGTCTTTGAGCAACCTTTGTGATTTCGCCACATGCCGTCCCGTTCCTCCTCGGAACCTGGGTTTTGAGGCCAAACCTACAAAAGAGTCACCCGGTGGTTGAGGCTTAATCCACCAAACCCCTCCGATGTCGACGCGTGTCCGACCTTCGCCAAGCTCGACGCCTTCACCTTCCTTCTTTACTTGATCAACACTGTCTTCATCACCCATGTACATTTGCGCTTGTCAATGTCCCCAGGTGTCAGCCATCACGGCTGGTCCTCTGGTGCTTCAATTCCTCAGTCCAAGCCTCACGTCCGTCCTTCACCACTCCTGGTCCATCGGGACGGCCCGTTTCTATTTAACCTTCACCTTGCCATCGACCACTGCCTCTGAGCTCTACACCTGCACACCACATGCCATGAGATATGTTGTAAAAACACACTCAACCCGAAGTGTCAGCACGTTGACAATCACTCATCACTACAATGAAGCACAAGGGCACATATCAACCTTGTGTTCGCAATCTCCCCCTAGATGAGTGCATTGTCAACACTAACACACAACAACTAAACAATAGAAACATTAGAAAAGAAAGAAGAAAAAGAAACTCACCCAAATGACCAAAAGACACAGAAAGGCCAACTCAGAGTCATTTGAGATAAGCAAAGCTTGGTCCCTAAAAATTTAGGCACCGGCTCGACGCAACCAAGCGAACAACAGCTAGCCCTCAATAAGAAGTAGACACGAGCTCAACATAGCTAGCAAGGCAACTCAAATGCAATCTCATAAATGTATGCACTCTCAACATTCTATCCCTTTGGGACATTCTCCCCGTTTGGGTGGGTTGTGTGAACCATTCTTCCCCTTGTTGACACATGCACACATCAAGAGGCTAAAAACTGCAACTCATCCTCAAAAGATGCTATGAATGCATATGAATACATAAGCTTTAGGAGTATAACAATCAAAGGGAAAAGATGCTCTAACTGATGCTGTTGGGTGAGTAAGCAACACTGTTAAGTGCTATCAAGTGAAATAAAATATGAATAATAAGCACATTTGAGCAATTTTAAGCAATTCAAGAAACGATTCATCACTTAGGTAGCACATAGCAAGTATAAGGAGGAAATCAACCTGACGCTAACTTGTATACACAAGATGAACTACCCCAAGTAGCGATCACACATCATGTCAAAGATGAACCTAACACTTGGGTTTGAGCAAACTTATTAGGATTTTACAAGTTTCGATAAATCACAAGTATTAGTGAAACCTATGCGTGCGAGAGGTTGTAAGGACTGTCACGCATAACTTTTCAACCATACAGAGCCTATATCAAAGACAATCAGGAGGTCAAAACAATGGTTTCGGTCATCCACTATAAGGTTCAAGTTCATCCAAAGTGTAATAGGAAGTAGTCTCGATATCTTGATGTGGGACAGTATATACCCATCTCAATCTTTTCTCATCACTTTACTTGGATTTCAAAATTTTAGCATAAGAATGTCAGAGTGGTCCAAGCAAGTGAATGACTCAAAAATAAGAGACATTGCAACCTAGCATATACATGATATCAACAATAATTTCAATACATCCTACACATGCTAGTTGTCATTTCAAGAATCATTAAATATTAGTCATGTTCACAGATTTGGAAAAAACAGGCTTAGCTCATAACATGTATCAAGTAATCAAGGAGAGCCGAAGCTATGAGCACCATCATGTACAAGCATAATCATACCAAAGAGAGCATAATTTCTAGATGCATGAAGCTCACAATATGCTCTATAATACATGATGCGATGCAATGTAGTTGTGATGCAAAAACTAAAAGGAAAACCATATTGTAAAAACAAATAACAACAACTACTATACAAGAACCAAAACTTCCCTCCACTAAAAAGGAAAGCACACCCCTAGTTCCCCTCTCTGCTAGGAAAAAGATGCTTGATCTAGGGGTTTTGTGAAAATATCTTCAAGTTATTTGGAGGTATCTATGTGGCAAAATCAATATCCACTTTCTCAAAATAGTCACAAAGGAAATGAAAACGGATATCAATGTGTTCGGTTTTGGAATGTAGAACTGGCGTCTTTGCCACACTAATAGCACTAGTACTATCACAAAGAAGTGGGATTCTCTGGAAGCTCAACCCAAAGTCTCTCAAAGTGTAAATCATCCAAAGCAACTGGAAGCAACAGCTAGCAACAGCAACATATTTGGCTTCTATGGTTGACTGGGCTACTCTAGTTTACTTGCGAGAAGACCAAGAGACAAGAGAAGACTAAGAATTGGCACATACCAGAAGTGGACTTGCGCTCTAGATGAGAACCAGCAAAATCTGCATCCAAATAACCACAAAGCAAGAGAGTTGAAGAAGAAAAATACCACAAACCAAACTCGGGTGTGAAACAAAGGTATCTCATTATTCTTTTGACCGTCTACTTGTGAGAAGTATGCGGTGAAGATTGGAATCGAGCGCACAGACACACGGCAAATTGTATGTCTGGCCTTGTCACTATCAAGTACAGGAGTGAGCCAATCATGCTCGTGTACTCCTTCTAGTCCACCGCTCGCCATCCTCATTGGCATCCAACGCTGTCATGGTGCACATGGGCATTGAAAGAGGCTTAGCCTCGCCCATGTCGAATTTCTTCAGGATGTCTTTCGTGTACTTACCTTGATGCACAAAAGTCCCCTCCCGAGTTTGCTTGATTTGCAACACAAGGAAGAAATTGAGCTCGCCCATCAGACACATCTCAAACTTCCCTGCTCATTGTATCTGCAAACATGGCAACAGATGAACCACCAAAAATGATATCATCCATGTATATCTAAACAATGAGAGTGTCAATGCCTTGCTTGAGGAGGAAAAGCGTTCTATCAACTGATCCCATTTTAAAACCCTTTGCAGCCAAAAATATTTTCAGAGGCTCATACCAGTCTCTAGGGGCTTGTTTCAAACCATACAACACTTTTTGAAGTTCAAAGACATGGCTTGGAAACATGGAATTTTCAAAACCAGGAGGTTGCTTGACATAAATCTCTTCCTCTATGTAACCATTTAAGAACGCACTTTTAACATCCATTTGAAAAAACTTTAAACCCTTTAAGGCAGCAAAGGCTAAAAGAATCCTAATAGCTTCTAAACGCGCAACAAGAGCAAAGGTTTCTTCATAATCAATACCTCCTTCTGGCAAAAGTCTTGGGCTACTAACCTAGCCTTGTTTCTCACTACCACCCCATCTTCACTTTGTTTTTGAAAACCCACTTGGTTCCTATGGGATGACAATCTAGTGGAGGTGGTACTAAGATCCAAACGTGGTTTTGCTGAAAGTTTTCTAACTCCTCATGCATGGCATTAACCCAATCAGGATCAGATAAAGCATGTCCAATATCTCAGGCACAAAAGATACAACAAATGTAGAATGGGCAAAGTGTGAGATTTGATAGGACCTGGACCACGTGACTCACTAGTCGATGTTGCCAATCATGGTTTGAGGTGGATGGTGACGCTAAATGTGGCATGGAGCCTCCTTGGAGGATGTCGCCTCCTCCTCAACAGTAGCTAGAACGTCCTCTAGTGCAGCCGACACAGGCTGAGAGAGCAACTTGAATGGTCCCCATGTAGTGGAAGAAGAAAGGTCAGGGCTGTGAGCTGAAATTGTTGACGTAGGCTCGTGAGGAGCAGTCGGTGGAGTCAGCTCAGGATCACCCCAATCGTCGTCTTCCTGCTCATCCTCAACAAAGATTTTTTCACCAATTTCTAGCTCACCTGCACGCTCAAAGACAGACATCAAACATGGCATGGTTTCATCGAAGGTGACCTTGCAGGTCTCCACAACTAGGTTAGTCTCTAGGTTAAGAACACGATATGCATGTGAATGGAGTGCATAACCTAGAAAGATGCCATTTGAAGATCTGGACTCAAACTTGTCCAGAATACCTTGTTTCAGGATAAAACACTTCCATCCGAACACCCTAAAGTGACTCACCTTGGGTGGACATCCAAACTGCAATCATAAGAAGTTTTCTTCATGAAAGCCCGAAGGAAAATGCGATTTGAAACATGACACGCGGTGTTGATCGCTTTAGCCCAATATCGCTTAGGAGTCCTATGCTCATTGAGCATCGTCCTATCCATTTCAACAAGGGTCTGATTCTTGCGCTCAACAACACTGTTTTGCTGGGGAACACAAGGGGAGGAGAACTGATGCTCGAGGCCCAAAGAAGCACAAAAGGTTTTAAAATGAGTATTGTTGAATTATGTACCATTGTCACTGAGAATTCCTCTCATAGCATTCTTAGGGAACTCATTTTGTAACTGAAGAATTGAGTCTCGAACATGAGAAAATAGCTAATCCTTACTTTCCAAGAAAAACACCCAAGAATATCGAGAAAAATTGTCAACGATCACAAGAACATACCATTTTCCACCCACTGACCGAACCCGAGCTAGACCAACTTTGTTCATGTGAAGTAGCTCACTGGGTTCCCTGGTCATGACCTGGTTCATATGGGGGTGAGAAGCAGCAACCATTTTCCCGTGATGACATGGATGACAAACCAAATCCTTCTTAGATTTCAACTTGGGCAATCCTCGGACCACATCAAGTGAGCTCAACCTAGCTAGTAAATCAAAACTCAAATGACCCAGTCTCTTATGACACTTCCACAATTCAAAGGAGGATTCGACCACCAAGCAACGAGATGACCCAAAAGAGTGAGAAAAGTCAGCTCGAAAGACATGGCTAAATAGGACAATCTGACAGACAAGATTACCATGAGAATCAAGCACTCGAGACAAGCCAGCCTTAAAACGCACTTCAAAACTGTCCCCAAGGAGTTGCAAAATAGAAAGCGGATTGAAGTGTAAATTCGTAACCAAGGCAACATCCTTGAGAACAAAATTCTCGTTGAGTTAGATGGATCCATGAGATACCACTTTACCTTTGCTATTGTCCCCAAATGTGATGTACTCCTTGCGTTGCATGGAGTTGAGGCTAGAGAACCATTTTGAATTTCCGGTCATGTCGCATGAACAGCCGGAATCAATGAGCAACATGTTTTCTAGGCCTTCGTCCTACTCAATAGAAAGGAAGGGAATGAGCAAATGGCACAACACTGGGGTTAATAAACTATGAAGGATACCAGTGTTGAGTCATTTGCCTTGGAAATGGGTTAGAAAAATCACCAAGCATACCCAGTCCCATTTGAGGAAAGGAATCACCATCAAGGGGAACACATGGTCTGCTAGAGTTGTGGGACTGAAAGCCACCATCACGGGATCCATGGTCATATTGACCACGACCTGAACCCCATCGGGCATGACCACCACGTGATCTCGCAGCCTGAGGCTTAGCACCTTGAGGCATTGTACCTCTAGGTCTAGCAGTGTTCCTCTGAACAAGCAGTAGATGTACACCATGAGGAGGACAGTACATGTTCTGGTTGTTCAGCCTGTACTCTTGCTACTCATCTCTTGTCCTCCTAAAGCAGAACTCAGCAAGGTGACCACCCTTTTTGCATCACCCACAGTGATACCTCACCTCTCTCTTGGGTGGTTGGTTCACTCACCTGCAGGTATGATTTACTCTTATTGGCTATTTGGCTCTAGGAAGGGAATCCTTAGAGATGTTTAGCAAAGTGTCAAGTGGATTCCTGAGATAGTTAGGTTTTGGAATCCACACTTGTTTCTAGGGTGGAGCTTTTGGAGGTTCAACAAACACTCCATCCTTAATAGTGGGCTAGATGGGTTTAGGTGGAATGATTTTGATTAGCTTTGGAGTTGTGGAAGGTTTCTCACTTGGTTTCAAACTAATGCACTCACCAACCTTGCCATAGAGATGTTCATCTTTCCCAACTGGAACAAAGCCTACACACGGTCCACCAATTCCCCTTTTTAATTGGTTGAACATCATGCCCAACTGCGGCTCTCTACAAGACACCCAGCTCAAGATGGTCCGAAGGTATGTGTTTTCTTCCTCAGTTCTCATCTTGTTGTGCCTGTAGGACTCAAGCTCTAACTCTAACCTCTCACAAAGCTCACACTTAACAACAGCTGTGCTATCTGAACTGGCCTTCTCAAGAACAGAGATCTTGGCAGTCTTCTTTGCCAGCTCAGATTGCAAGCCCGAGCAAGACTTGCATGCACCCAACAAGAGAGGCCTAGCCTTCAGCTCTTCATTCTCATCAAGCAAATCAGCATACTTGGATTGCAAAGAAGCAAAACTAGACATGTGAATAGCACAAGACTCGCATTCACCCTCATCAGACACTACAATAGCATTCTTCTTGGCAACCTCAAGCTCCTTAAGTGCCACTTCTAGCTTGTCCTTAAACTCTTTCCGCTCATGAGTAGCAAGCCTAAGAAGCTTATCCTGGTTGATCAAAGCATCACTTAAAGTTTCTACTTTAGCGGTAAGAGCATCAATAGAAGATGATAACCTCAAGAGTGTCGTCATCGCCAAGAGCCTCATCCTTGCCGGTCTCCACCTTGTTACCAATCACCGTGGTGTAGAAACCTCCGTGAGTAGAGTCAACGAGGAAGCAGAGGCCGTTCAGCTTGTCCTCAAGATTCCTCTTGGACTTGTTCTTGCTCGAAGAGGAAGAAGCGTGACAGTCATCGGAGTCATTGTCAAGGTCACTAAGTGAGGCGAGGAAGGCACGCTGCTGGGCCTTCACCTTCTTGACAAACTTCTTGACTGCCTTCTTGTCGAACCCTCCCTTGGACTTGTGCTTGCCAGAGGTGTACTCGCTCTTGTCCTTGCGCTTGCCAGAGTCGTACTTCTCGGAGGAGTGCTTGTTCTTCCTAGGGCAATTGGCAACGAAGTGTTTGAGGTCTCCACAGCTGAAGCATCCCTTCTTTGGACTACCGCGCTAGTGGCTCACGCGGTTGTTGTGGAACCACAAGAATAGGCTGATGACCAGTGCCAGCTAGTCGTCTCCAAGCACCTCCATCTGCTCTTCTATGACAGACACCAAAGAAGACAAGGCAAAAGATAGCTGTGAAGGATTAGTCAAGACACTTGAACTTCTAGTATCTAAAATCAAAGCCATGGTCAGTGCAGAGGGATCCTTGATCTTAGCTTGAGTTTGGTAGTTGATCTTGGTGGACTTGAGCTTGCTGAAAAGCTCATCCACCATGACGGTCTCATAGTTGGTTGACTCAATCATAGCGGAAACCTTCACATCCCAAACCCTCTGATCTAGGGCGTGTAGTAACTTGAGAGCCCTCTTAGGATCATCATAGGGTAGCTGTGGCTTATTTGCCCTCATCTTGTTCACAATCGACTGGAACCGAGAAAACATAGAATCGACAGATTCGCTAGCCAACTGACAAAAGTTCTCATACTCATGATGGTACATCTCAAAGAGTCTCGTCTTGACCTATGCGGTCCCCTTGTGATATCTCTAAAGCCTCACCCAGACCTCTCGAGCCGTAGCACAATCAGAAACTCGCTCAAAGTCTAAATGCGAAAGAGCAGCAAAAAGAGCATTCCTTGCTTAGCTATTTGCATTGTGCTGATCCTTCTACTCCTGAGTGACGTGAGCACGAGGTTCAAGCACAACGCAAGTAGCATCCTTGTAGATCTCCCACTCTCGCGAGCCCAAGCTGTGAAGATGCGTAGACATGCGGATCTTCCAGTATAGGTAGTTGGTTCCATCAAAAGATGGTGGCTTGCCGGAGCCACGCTCCATGTCGCCTTCATGGATCACAGACCGAGTAAGTTGGAATGATCCTTAACCCGCTCTGATACCAATTGAAGGACCAAAAATGGCAACCGGAGGAGGGGCTAAATGGGAGCCTTAACTTTCGCGTGAGATAATTGGAGGCTGTCCCAAAATCAACCCTAAAAAGCAGTCACAAGGAGATCGATAGATTTTCTAACTAATAGATAAGCTATCTCAAGGAGATCATTGCCCAAAACTAAATCCAGTCAAAAAGAGAACAAAAAAGAGTGAAAAGCCACTGGTATTTCTTTCCAAAAGTCTAATTCACCCCGATCTATGAACTCGTGAGAAGCTAAACAATTTCCTTTGGTGCAAAGATTCAACTCACCTCCTAGTTTATCCCAAATAAATAGATCTGAATCAAAACCCCCGAAACTCAAGATTCAACCCAAAACGTTGGAAGGATAAAACCAAGAACACTGATGGGATTTGAATAAACAGTTCAAATAAACCGATCTATGCACCCGTGATAAGTTAGACGATTTTCTTTGGTGTAAAAATTCAACTCACATCCTAGTTCATCCCAAATAAATAGATCTAAATCAAAAACCACCAAAACTCAAGATTCAGCTCAAAACGTCAGAAGGGTTAAACCAAGAATACGAAGAACACCGATGAGATATGAATAAATAGTTCAAATAAACTGATCTGAATGAAAAACCCCAAAACTCAAGATCCAACTCAAAACGTCAGAAGGGAAAAATCAAGAACGCAAAGAATGCCGATGGGATTTGAACAAACAACTCACAAATCAAATCCTATAGGACACCAGGAGGTTAGGGCCTCCATTCCCACACACAATCTTTAGTTCTTTTACACAGATGCAATGGATTATAGTGCTATGAAGAGATCGAGCAAGAAAAACCCAAACCACAGATGCGACGGACTTGAGAAGAGCGAGAGAGAAAAATAAAAAAAAGAAAAAGAAAATGAAAAACCCTCGTAGCACTCGACATTCCCCAACATGCTGACGCGACACCCTCACCATATATATACCAGTGCTTCATGCAAAATTCTGATTCTGCCCATTCAGTATAACAAGCCAAAATAGTATCCGGAGGGCATAATGGTTCAATTCTTTTTCAAGCGATCGAATGGCCATGCTTCCTACACAAATTTGCTTTGTCTTGAAGCAACCTTTGTGATTTCACCACGTGTTGCCCTGTTCCTCCTCGAAAACTTGGTTTTGCAGCCGATGGATCCTTTTTCATATTCTTCAGATATCGTTTGATGCCTTCGTTGTCTTTCCAGCCAATGGACTAGTGTTATGCATTCATCGGTAACCAGCCGATGGAGGATTCGACAGACGTGCTTGTAGAACATCATTTTCATAGCACCATTGGCTTTGCAGCCGATGGACCCTTTATCATATTCCTTGATTATCTGTTTAAGCCTTCATTGGCTTTCTAGCAGATGAAAGAGTGCTATAGTCCCTATTGGCAGCCAGCCAATAGTAGGAGTCCATGTTCTTATTTACTATTCTATCCAGAGCGCTATAGGCTCTACAGCAGATGTATCTTTCGTTCACTTCATTGCCTTATATTACGCCTTCATTTGCTTCCCAGCCTATGGAAAAGTGCTTTAGTCCCTATCTACAATCAGTTGATTGCAGGAGCATGTTGGATGTAGCCGATAATTGTCTCAACTCTATCGGCAACTAGCCAATAGTAAGAGTTTGTATGGGCCCATTGTCCGACTGAAACATCTTTTTATTTCCCTATCAATTGCAAGGTCAAATTGACTAACATGCCCATATCTCCATCATAGGGATGAAGGGACAGCAAAGCCAAAGGACCTACAATAGAGTGAAGCAGATCTCACAGGCCTTTGCATGTTCGCACACCATCGGATTGGACCACCATCGGCTCCGTCAGTCTACAAGCGTGCAAACATATTTTTGGCACGACCATGGGAGAATCGAGAGTGCCCTCATACCTTCCTACAAAGTTGAAGGACCTGCACTAGAACGAAGCAGTTCTCCCAGGTATCAGCGTGTTTGCACGCCATCAGTTTGGACCTCCGTAGGCTCCTCCCAAGCCACGCACACGCGAACATTTTTTTGCGCGCCCGGTGGAACAATCAAGAGTGCCATCGAACCTTCCAACAAAGCTAAAGGAACTATACTGGAGCGAAGCAAATCTCCTAGGCCTCGACATGTTAACCCGCCATTGGATCGAACCTCTGTGAGCTCTACCCGGTCCACACGTGTGAACCTATTTTTGGCATGCCTGGTAGGACTCGAATTTCCTTTATTGGCTGGTGAACCAAAGTTTTTATTCAACGACCGATAGGACCGAAGTCTTCATACATTGGCTGGTGGGACTAAATGTTTCATGCATCGGCCGGTGGGACTAAAGTCTTCATTCATTGACCGGTGGAACCCGAATTTCTTAAATTGCCTTGGTGGGATCAAAAATCATTCATTGGCCGGTGGGACCCAAGGTTTCATTCATCACATAGTGGGACCCGAATTTCCTTCATCGGCTAGTGGGACCCATGGTTTCATTCATCGGCTAGAGGGGCCCGAATTTCATTCATCGGTCGATTGGACTTGAGGTTTCATTCATTGGCCAGTGGGACCCAGAACTTAACTCATCGGCCGATAGGACTGAAGGTTTCATTCATCGATCGGTGGGACTGAAGTTTTCATTCATCGGCCAATGGGACTCAAATTTTCTTCATTAGCTAGTGGATTCTTCATTCATCGGCTAGTGGGATAGAATTCCTCACATTGATTAGTGGGACTATACAATCACCTGATTAGAAGTCAGAATTTCATTCATCCACCTAGGGGGTTAATTTTCATCAATGTCTGAAGAAGAGGTTGATGCCAAGGCGCGTTCGTCCGGTGATGATGGAAGATCTGAATGAAGAGTAGAGGTAGCAAATAGAGCATAACATGGCCAACTTTTAGAAGCTCTGTTTGGAATCATTTAGTATGACTAGACAAGAGCTGATTCAAAAATCACAATTTCCAAAACTTGTATTGATGAGAGAATTGAGCCAGTCACCAACTATGAGTTCTCCGCAGCCATTGTAGGAGATGATCAATGAAGTAGTTCATTAAGTGCTCATCAACCCATTAGAAATGTTGGCGGACACATTATAGAATCTGATCAAGAAGATAATGAATGAATCATCGACTCATGAGCCTTATCAAGATCCTGTATATTTGCTAATAGAAACAGAGTTACCTTAGGAAACTTATGGAACCAGAAGGGATTTATCGACAAATGTGTTCCCATCAACATAGAATCGATTCGGGGGGTAATGACATGGTGTATTTCCAGAGTATTACTGGACTGCCTATTATGGAGGGTATCGGCAAGACTATCCATGTGGTAATCTTGATTCATGCAATTATCATGGAGACTATCCCACACATAATTGGGTACCAACTCCACCTCTGCAACATCAAGGAGAGATCCTAAGGGTGGAGGATTGGTCAACCAGGGTTGTAAAGGTGGTAAGGGAGCAGTTTGGTATCAAGCTCAAAGAGCAGACCTTTATGTATCGAGAGCCATATCGAGAGTGGTTCGATAGAGTTCCACTACTGTGCCAATACAGAATACTAGGTTTCTCCAAGTTCTCAGGGCAGGGCAACAGATCTACGGTGGAGCACATTGGCTAATTCTTAGACAAGTGTAGAGAAGCATCAGCTAAGGAAGCCCTAAGAGTTAGATTTTTTTGTCTTTATCTAGATAGAATTTCACATGGTTTTCTTAGTTACCACCAAATTCAATTGGGGGATGAGCCAATCTGAGGAAGCAATTTCATAAGAACTTCTTCAATGAGGTCCCCAAGATGCGGCTCACAGATTTGATATCGGTGAAATAGGAGGCAGTGGAATCGATTTCATAATATATTCAAAGATTTCATAATATTCAAAGCCGATGTTGTAACTAGGACTTCAGCCATAAACAATTAGCAAAGCTAGCCTTCCAAGGATTGTTGTGTCGCATCAGGTGGAAGTTTCTCTCCTAAGAGTTTGATAGCTTAGCACATCTAATGCAGATAGTATCGACTCATGAAAGCCGACTACAAGAAAGGGAGGAAATTTCAGAGTCATGGGAGCCTAGGGAAGATAATTTCAAAGCATGAGTCCACATACATTGAAATTGGAGAGCATGTGTGTTTGCACCAAATTTTTGTAAGCCTTGTGGATAGGATTGGAGAGCTGATCGACATATGGGAAGTGTTCGATTGATATAGGGAAAGAGCCGATCGGATGGATTGAGAAATGATTTGGTTCAATTGAAGATGAAGATTATCTAGATAGGACCGAGTCTAAGGAGCAGCTATGAAAGCCATGGCAAGGTACTTTTATCAATACAGAATATATCTTATAAGATTAGCAAACTTAATTAGTTTTGTTAACTTCTTAGAGATAGTTTCCTTTTATGTTTTAGGAAATAACGTCCGGTTGTTGCTTGTAACCGTGTAGGACTTTTGTAATCCTCGGGTACAAATATAGACCCCACGGAAGCTTGTAAATTATATTTATCAGATCAACAATCTTCAACGCATCACCATAGTAGTTTATCTAGGTTTTTACTAGCGGGTTCTAGCTTTTGACGCGGGGCTACATTGGTTAAGTCCAATCTCTAGCGGAGAGGTAAGTCCCACCACCATCTGGGTGTGTCTATTCTATCTAAGTTTGCATTGGTTAGATTTGATCTCTTAGTACGATCGGGGGCATCATATCACATTCGTGTGGTTCTATCGGCTTATCGAGCTTCGTTTACTGCTATCAGTCTTGTGCTGTATCGGTAGGTCTAACCTACTAGACTACTGGTAGTAGATCGAGTTGTAAGTCAATATGTATTTACACGAACGTTTCATCAAAGTGGCTAGCCGATGAGTTATCTACATGTTGAGCCTCATGCTCAGTGTATCGTTTTTTTAGCCGATACACATACATCTTCATTGACTTCCTCTGAGCTTCACGCCCAGTGTATCAACCTCTCAGCTAATATACATATATCTTCAAAGATCCTCTATCATCAGCTTAGCTAGCTGATGGGTTTGCCTATTTCTTCCGACTACGTGTCTAATCTAATCTTATTTCTTCACAACATCGGGCCTCGCTCCTTGCTATCTATCGCCCATTTCTTCTGACCACGCATCTCATTCCTTTATATTATTCCTGACCAATCCACATATGCCATCATGGGTTTTTTCGGCCGATGAACTAGCGCTATAGCCTCCATTGGCAACAAGCCAATAGGAGGACCCACGTACTATTCATTGACCAACTCTATTACAGAGCACCATCGGCTTTGTAGCCAATGGATCCTTTATAATACTCTTCAAATATCCTTTTATGACTTTATTAGTTTTCTAGCTGATGGACTAGTGTCATGCCTTTATTGGCAACCAACCGATAGGAGGATTCTATGTATGTGCTTACAGAACATGCGTTTCAGAGTACCATGAACTTTGTGGCCAATGGGCCCATTGTCATACCTTGATTATGTGTTTAAGCCTTCATTGGCTTTCTAGTCGATGAAAAAGTGCTACAGTCCCTATCAGAAACTAGCTGATAGTAGGAGTCCATGTACTTATCGACTATTCTATCCTGAGCGTCATCAACATTCCAGCCGATGGAAGAGTGCATCAGTCCCTATCAACATTTAGCCGATAGCTAGAGGGTCGGATGCTACCGATAATTGTCTCAACCCTATTGGCTTGTAGCCGATAGTAAGGGTTCATATCGACCCATCATCTGACTAACACATATGTTTATCTCCTTGTCAATTATGGGGTCAAATTGACTGGCGCACTTGCGTCTCCATCATCTTGACAAAGGGACAACAAAGTCAAAGGACATACACTGGAGTGAAGCAGATCTCCTAGGCTCAGCGTGTTCGCATGCCATTGGATCTGACCTCTATTAGCTCCGTTGGCATACACGCACGCGATCAACTGTATGCCAACTTCATGAGAAACGAAGTTAATTAGCATATATTTACGACATATAACAAACTACAAAATGAGATGTGCAAACTACAAGCATACCTTGATGCATAGGTTCTTGAAGGGGATATGTTGTTCACATGGTGTTTGCTACCCGATTTCATCCACTAGGTAGCATGGTTAATCAACTAGTGGTGGCACTGTAGCTTTGTTTGATCTGATCTACTACTTGGTCTATAGAAGCACAGCTGCTTCAATGGCCTGAGGGCTAAGCAGAATGTTAGGATCAATCCTGATCTATTGTTGGGTCTCGCTAAGTGATAGTGCGACTTGCCTTTTCACCTCTTCGATCATTTTTTGTTGGTCTGTAGGATCTGTTGCTCCAACATCTGAACCCTGGCATCCTAGTCAAACTTGCTTCTCTTTGCGACTCCTGTACCAGTCAATGTCAACCCATACTTCCACAGGACCATGCCTTTTTCGCGTGTTCATCCTAGGTGCTTGGGGTTCTACAGGGCCATTATAAGCACATCCTTCTCTCTGCCTAGCTTAAATGTACCTTGCAAAGAATACTATAGTGCATCCACATGATGGAGTGTTGCGTGTCATATTTCCAAGCTAAAGATGGCGGAGCCATCCTCTGCACTGAGCATAGTACTAGTACTTTGATCGTTTAGGCCAGTCAGCTGTGGCCAGAATGATACCTCTTCCCTCTAAAGCATTTTCCGTCTTCCACCATTTAGCAATCCCCTTCTTATAACTGACCGGCCCTAGCTTACGAAAATATTTTTTCTAGGTGGCATTGGCTTTGTTGTATGCCACCTTCTTTCCACTTTCCTCTAACAACTTGTAACAACAAATGCGTCCTAGTGGTCCCTTAGCTTCAGGTACACATTGAAATTTGGAGTTCAGGCCTTTAGGACATAGTGGTTGTGCATATTCTTTTTGATGTTTTGAAATTTTGTGGCCATCTTCTTGAGAGCCCACTCCATCAGTTTATGATGTTCTGCCTCATGGACAATGAGAGTAATGTTTTGTTGAAGGATTGTCCATGGCATGTCCTTTGGTGACTGAGAACACATTTTAATTACCCGCCCTTGTGGACCACCATTTCTGTATGATAATCGGCATGTGATCCCTCACGATATAACCTCACTGAGATAAGAACTTCCTTGTAGCTTTTTTGTGGCACCTTGTTGCCCTAGTTCATTCTTCATCCTAGCCTTCCTCTATCTCCTCTCATCATTGTCCTCTCCATACCCTAACTCGTTGTTGGGTCCCTCCTCACCTCTGTGGCTTCCTCATTGAATTATTGACTTCAATCCTCACATTTGTTGCCCTGGTAGTACTCACTACAACGCAGTGCAATATGGTTCAAGAGGAACCTTTCATCATCTGACTTTCCCATCTTACCTACTAGGATATTATAGAAAATATAAATTAATATACATCATTCACGGTATTATAAGTTAAGACATATATTTTTTATTTATATTTTTATTGCACTATTTTTTTCTTTCTTCTCCTTCGTGATTGCAAAAAATAGTTTGAAGAGTGTGTACTTACTTTATAAGCGTGAGATATTTCAATTCCAACATACACTCTAGGTTCGATCAACAGGCAAGAAAATACTATTCATGTATGCAAATTCACTTATACATAATATGATTATATAAAAACAGCTCGTGTATAAAATTTGCTACAAATTTTGCGAACTATAGAAAAAATTTAAGTATACAAATATAAATAATATGAATATATAACAATAGATAATGTCTAAGAAACGTGAGATACGAATAAATAAAAGCCATCCCTATGCTACAAAATTTGCTAAAAATTAGCTAAAAAGGAATCTATCCTTTAATCCTAATCTTTACTGAACAACCAAAAAATACATATATATAAAAACAGAGAAAGTACACTCATAGTGTAGGATTGATGTATTAATGGGTCAATGTGATTTGTGAAAACTAAAAGAGAAATGCATTAATGGGTCAAGGTGAATGATGGTCGGTGTCGGCGTTATCGTGGATCATGGTGGTAGTGTCAATGGGAAAGGCGGCAACGTTGGTGCAGATAGGAATGACCGGTTGCATAGTCGGCATGCAGTGGTGTCCTCGGTGGGCTGGCGCATGATGTGGAGAGCTGCGTCGTTACTGGGAAGGTGCCATTGGTGCGAATGGCATCAACGTGGAGGATGGCGATAGGGTCATCGGTGAGGACTTTACGAGAAGAATGAGAATAAATCCATAATATGGGGACTTAGATAAGAGAAGACAAGGGGATAATCTATATGTACCCTTCCCTTTTTATTACCAGTTGATAATAACAACCTCTTTAGTCCAGGTTCGTATTAATAGCCGAGACTAAAGATGTATTCTTTAGTACCGGTTGTTCTTATCAATCGATACTAAAGAGCTTTTTCTGCTCAACCAAAATTTATTTTTTTAGTAATGGTTGTTATTAACAACCGAGACTAAACATAAATTATTTAGTACCAGTTGTTCTTAACAACCGAAGAACAACCGGTAATAATCAGTTTTCCACTCGACCAAAAATTTTTTAGTCCCGGTTGGTATTAACAATCGGGAATAAAGACTTCTCCCTCTCAGCCAAACTTTTTTTTCTTCTTTTATTTTGAACAATGGATAAAAAAAATTTGAACTAGTTAAAATATAGTGACCAAATTAGAAAACAGGAAAAGTATGAAAAATAATTTGAAAAACAAGAAAAATTGCAAAAAAATAATATCAGAAACAAGAAAATTAGGATAATTAATTTGAAAAACAGTAAATGTAGGATAAATATAGTGTGCTGAGATGCAGGGACTCGTATCAGTGCTAATATGATTTGTATAATAGTGTACCCCATCTGTTAAATATTACAATAAAAATGAGAGGCTGTAAATATTAAAAAAAACACAACACATGTAGGCGCTATGCATTCATTCTCATGACATGATTGCAGAGGCAACAAACTTATTTTTTACAAATGCCCCTTTGCTACGATCCTAGCGTAAATATGGAGTGTCTTCATTTGCTAGGAGGAGGCTCGGGTCAACTGCCATTGCGAACGAAGATTGCCCATCAAACTGATTGTAATCTTCATCTGTCTTATCCACAACTTTGATGATTTTTCTTTTTCATGGGAGAACCACATGGTGCTTTGTCTCATCTAGCACTTTACTCGTTTGCTTAGATATCCCCTTTTTTCTTTGCTAGACATGCCCTTCATGTAGAAAACTTGAGTCACATTGTTGGCTAGGACGAATGGTTCATCTGAGTACCCAATCTTGTTAAGGTCAACAGTTGTCATCCCGCACTCATCAACCATTACGCCTCCATTAGTCAGCCTCATCCATTGGCACGAAAAGAGGGTGACCTTCAAAGAACCATACTCATGTTCCCATATCTCCTTAATGACACCATAATATGTGTTGTTTGTCCTATTGTTGTCTATGGCATCTATACGAACAACACTATTTTGGCTAGTGCTCTTTTTAACTTGGGCTCTTGTATAAAATATATACCCATTTATCTCGTATGGTTGGAATATCAAGATTGAGCAAGATGGTCCCCTTGCCAACCATGCTAGTTGTTCATCAATTGATCTATTACCCATGAGATGTTCTCACAATCAAGCGGCGAAAGTGTCAATGTGATGACATGCAATCCATGTAGCGGACTTCCCCTGGTTTTTGGAGAATACAATTGTCATGTGCTCCTAGATGTATGGAGCCACCAATGAATATTGTTGCAAAATTATGAAATAAGCATTACGAAAAAAAATCATTGTCTACAGTCATTATTGGTTTTGTTTCATGTGTGCACTTTCCCCTTAGTCTCCCCTTGTGGCTCGACTTGGGGATCCCTATTAGACTAAGGTCATCAATAAAGTGTACACAAAACTCAATGACCTCCTCTGTTTTATAGCCCTGTGCGATGCATCCTTCCGGATGAGAACAATTACGAATGTACTTCTTTAGGATGCCCATGTACCTCTCAAAAGGGATCAAGAATACCGATCTCTTTGATAAGGTGAGCTAGAAGATACGTCAGGATATTGAAAAAGGATAGTGGAAAAATCATACCAAAGGTAACAAGAGATTGGACCACAATAGTCTATAAGCTTGTTAAAATGTGTGGATCAATGACCATCTGCAAAATTGAGTTCAGAAATGCACAGAGCTTTATTATTGTTGTGTGGACATTAATAGGAAGAATACTCCTAAATACAATAGGAAGCAATTGTATTATCAACACATGGAAGTCATGAGACTTTAGGTTTGTAAATTTTTTCTCTTTCATTTTTATTATTCCCTTTATATTCAATGAGTAATCAGATGGGACCTTGATGCTATCTAGGCATTTGAACATGTTTTCCTTCCTTGCTGAGAGTTTAGCTAGCAGGACATAAGTAATGGCTTTCTTTCTGCCTCTTTTCAGGATGAAAGTCTTCATGTTGTTTCATAAATTTTAGATCTTGTCATGCTTCAAGTGTATCTTTGGACTTTTCGTACACCCCTAGGAAGCTAAGTAGGTTCATGCAAAGGTTCTTAGTGCGGTGCAACGCATCGGTTGCTTTGCGGACATCTAAGACTTCCAAATTAGGTAATTTCCCAAAAATAGACTTCTTCCACATTGTTTTGTGATCGTCTTTACTTAGGACAAGTTAGTTGCCAGGTACCTTTTGAAATACTACTTTTAGATCTTTCACCACAGTAAACATAGTTTTCCTATTATGGTGTACAAGCTTAGTACGGTGGTTAGCCATGCCTTCGAAATACTTGCCTTTCTTTCGTATATGGTGGTTGGCAACAAGAAATCAATGGTGTCCTATGTACATAACCTTCCTACAATGTTTCAAATATATACTCTCAGTTTTATCTAAATAGTAGGTCCAACCACTATACCCCATGTTTGTTAGTCCTGATAAGTTGGCTAGTGAAGGCCAATCATTGGTTGTTTTGAACAACAATGCTCGTAGGTTAAATTGCTCCTGTTTGTCCTCATCCCAGATAGAGACACCTTTTCATTTCACAAGAGTAGCAGTTCTTAAACCAATGGTCTTAGGTACAGATTAATGTCATTACCAAGTTGCTTTTGGCCATAAATAAGCACCGGCATCATGATGTACTTTCGCTTCTGTTCATGCCGATGGACTGATCGGACCGTGCATAGCCGATGGAGGTCCAATCCGATGTGAATGCTCAAACACACCGAAGCCTAGGAGGTCTGCTTAGCTCCAATGTAGGCCCTTTGTCTTTCTTCGCTGGTTCAAAGGCACACCCGATTGTCCCATCGAGAGTGCCAAAAATATATTTGCGCATAACCTCATGGGGACCGATCGAACTAGGCGGAGCTGATGGGGGTGTGATCCGATGCGAACGCGTGAACACACTAATGCCTAGGAGGTCTGCTTAGTACCACTGCAGGTCCTTCGACTTCGTTGATTAGTTCAAGAGCGAGCTAGGATCCATTGGCTTTGTTGTCCCTTCGTTTGTGTAAGTACCTATCGACTTCGAGTCAATGTACCAGTAGCAACCTAGTAGATTAGGCCTAAATGATGGAGCACAAGATTGATGTTAGTAGAAGGAACTTGATGGACCGATAGAACCACATGAGTGTGATGTGATGCACCTGATTAGACTGATAGTTCTAATCTAACTGATATAGCTTAGATAGAATGGATACACTAGGATAGTGATGGGATTTACCCCTTTGCTACAGTTTTAGATTTATCCAATGCATCCTAATGTCGAGAGCTAGAACCCACCAGTGAAAGCCTAGACAAGCTAGGGTGGTGATGCGCCAAGAATATGTTTGATTAGTGTGAGATGAATTTTAAGTTTCTAGGGGTCTATATTTATACTCTAGAGTTTCAAGAGTCCGATGTTGTTACAACAACCATTGAACATTATTTCCTAAAAAAATATAAATGGAAAATATCTCTAAGTATGTTAACAAATCTAACTAAACTTGTCTATGTTTATAGGATATTTCCTATATAAATAAAGTACCCTACGGTGGTTTCCACAGCTCCTCACTAGATTCGAGCCCATCTGGATAATCTTCTATCCTGATCTAAATTGAATCCTTTCTCAATCCATCAAATCGGCTTCTTTTCAATACAATTGGACTCTTTCCATAAGCCGATTAGCTCTCCAATCTATCCATAGGTCCTACCAAATTTTAGTGCAAACAGCTTCATGCACAACTAAGGAGGAAGATAGTAGATACATAGGATCACATGCTAGGTGCTATGACCATTGCTAATCTCCCCGAAAGGATTCATGCCATCCATACATAAACCAAATATTGTATTCCTTGCATCATTTCCGAAGTCTAGGAATGTTCTGTTGAGTTTTTGCCACTGGAACCCATCGGTGGGGTCTCTCAACATTGTGTCTTGTTTACATTGTTCTGCATGCCAGCGCATCATTTTAGCATGTGTTTTGTTACTGAACAATCATTTCAAACATGGTATTATAGGGAAATAACATATGAAATTATCAGGATGTCTCTTTGAATGCTGTCCCTCAACATTACTGAGATCATCTCATGTGATCTTTTATCGCAATGCTTTACACACTAGGCATGCATCTAGGTTCTCGTACTCCTCACCATGATAGAGGATATAATCATTGGGACATACATGTATCTTCTCGACTTCTAGTCCTAGAGGCCAGACTAACTATTTTGCTTCATATATTATTGGATGCAATTCATTACCCTCTGAAAGAATATTCTTTATGAGTTTCAATAACTACTCAAATGCCTTGTCAGCCACACCATTTGTTGTCTTCTATTGCAAGAATTTCAATGTGTATCCAACTTTTTATGCCCCTGTTTGCACTCTGGGTACAACAATGTTTTGTGGTCCACTAACATACACTCCAATTTCTTTAGCTCTATTTCACTTTTGTAGTCTTTCCTTGCATCGTGCAACATTTGACCAAGATCATATGCATTGTCATCTTCTGCAACCCCTCTTTTTGCCTCACCCATTGTAGTATATGTAAAGGCAGCGCATTGATCCCAGTGGAGAATATTGTTGTCTTCTTCGTTATCATCTTACATTGCAACCCATCTCTCTCTCCATACTTGGTCCAACAATTATAGTTAGGCATGAATTCCGAGTGTTACAAGTGGCTATGAAGAATCCTTGAGAAAGAGTACTCCTAGTTCTTGTAGTTTTTGTATGGACAACATATGAAACTATTAGGCTTGTGGGCATCGGCCACCCTAAGAAAATAATGCATACCATCGATGAACTCCTTCGACTACCAGTCTCTGTTGTACATTCATTGACGATTCACCAACATTACAAGTAAAGAATTACATATAAAAATTAGTAATTTTAAACAGTGTAATCTCAAAACGTGAGTGAATGAAGAGTATTGCTAACCTTTGTCTAAAGTACTTCGATTGTTGAAATCTACAAAAATAGTAGCAATACCATGGACCTATATTGTTATAATAGTAGGACCATTGCGCAAGCCAAGAAGCCTATATTGCATCAGAAGTCCAACTATAGTTTACGGTGCTATCACCATATTTGTTAAATTGTGGAAAGAGATGATGTAAATATATGCAAGGTACACACAAATTTAAATATTACAGATCGGTTGACAAAGCCACTCCCTCAGCCAAGTGGTCGTGCCGGGACCCGGCACGAGCACGCCGACTCCTAGGAGGTCTGCTTAGCTCCAGTGCAGGCCGATCGGCTTCTCTCCATGGCTCAAGGTACACGCGCCGGGGCCTGTGGGGTTCAGTCGGCTTCGGCGGGACGGTGCGGGTGCGGGTGTGCCAGTCAATTTGACCCTGTAATTGATAAAAAGGTGAGGCAAACGGGTAAGTCGGACGACGGGCCAATACGAGCTCTCGCTATCGGCTGTCTGCCGATAGGATCAAATTGGTCATCGCTCGCGTCCGGATGTCTCCTGTTATCGGCTAGTCACCGATAGGGAATGAGGGCACCCTTCCTTCGGCTAGGGATCCAATGTAGGCGTATGTGGATGAAGGAAACGATGGCCCGCATAAAAGGGACTGGATGCAAAGCCGATGCCGCTTCGAAGATGGCAGCACGAGACCCGTCGCCCGCCGTGACGACGCCGCTGGCATCGAATCTCGAAGATCGGACCTAACCGAGATAGTACAAGAACATGGCCAAAGGCAACGGGACAGTGGTTGCCGGATCGATTGTGCTGAAGGAAGGGCGAAGCGAACCCATCGGCTAGCTGAGCCGATGAGAGGTTGTCTCTCTAAAGACAGGCGTACATCGGCTGAAAAGCCAACGCGCTTGGCGTGGTGGTCAAAGGATAGTCTCTAAAGACCTAGTGCGTATCGGTCGAGGAGCCGATACGCTAGTCGTGACGCTCAACGTATGGATAACTCATCGGCTAACACTCCAATGAAACATCGTACAGAGATCTATAGGCCTAAATCTCATTCCACCGTCGGTAGCCTCGTAGATCGAACCTAACCAATGCAGCATGAGACCGACGATGGTGGAGAGAGCTTGATAGACTGATAGATCTTGCACAGACGTGATGCGATACATCCTATCGGCCTAAGAGTTCGAACCTAACCGATACAACCTTAGACAGAATGAGACATATTGAGATAGTAGCGGGACTTACCTCTTCGCTGGAGATCGAACCTAAACAATACAGCCCCGTGTCGAGAGCCAGACCCCGCTGGTAAAAACCAAGATAAGCTAGGGTGGTGATGCGCCGAGGTTGTATTGATTGAAGATTTCTTCCTTACATATTTCCAGGGGGTCTATATTTATACCCTGGGTTTACAGAGTCAGACGCGTTTACAACAACCATCGAACGTTATTTTCTAACAAAGATAAAGGAAAATATCTCTAAGGAAGTTAACTAACTAACTAAATCTTCTTATCCATATAAGATAGGATAGACTACCCTGCCGTAAACCACGGCTCCTCCTCAAACTCAGTCTTATCCGGATAATCTTCTATTCTGGGACCAAGTCTTTTCTTGCTTCAATCCGATTGGCTTCTTCCCTGTAGCAATCGGACACTTCTGCTCTCAAGCCGATCGTCTTTTCAATCTATCGCTGGGCTTTCTAAATTTTGACGTTAACACCAAGTCATGAGGTGCATTCTAGGGTGATTAGCATTACATACTTACATGATTTACACTAATGGAAATGGGGGACTATTTGTAATATGCTCTATAGGCAATTATAGAGATTATTATATGTTACACTTAATTTATAATAAAGTATTTTTTTAGATAGATAGTTTATTAGATTAATAAGTGTGTAATTTATTCATGAGACTTTACTATTTCTAAATGATTCTTGATTGTATATTATACGTGGAAAACATTGATTCTAAGATCAACACAAGTATTAATTGATGATTATGTCTCATAGATCATGGTATTGAGATACCAAGTCAATAAAGTCAAAATATGTTAGAGAACATGTAGTTGGATAGACCGAACCTAAGACATTGTAAGGCTTATAATGTGATATTAGTTCGTGTCAAGTAGTGTTGATGTAGAATACTTGTACTAGAGATTATCATAATTTCCAACGTGTATAGTGGGCTCACTGGTAGTTATAAAGCTAGTATATAAAAAATACAGTAAGATATGAATAATCAAGATGGGATTTAACCCTACTAGTTAATTGGAGATATTGCTCGGCCCCTTAATGTAATAGAGTATGAAAAGCCTCTCAAGATGGGATTTAACCCTACTAGTTAATAGGAGATATTGCTTCATTGGCATCGTTAGGCAAAGGGGTTCGTATGAAGATATACTATAGGTTTGGTTGATATGAACTTTATGCATACTCGGTGGATCAATACATCCTACCTAGGGCCGCTGTTGACACGTGGACTGTAAAGACGATTCATGTTGCAACCGAGTATATAGGAACCTATGGGTCAGACACTTCATGGATTTAAAAGACTTGATTGGATGGATATCCAATAGCGGCTCAATTCGGATAGGAATCCGAGTAAATTTTCTTATGGGCCTTGGAGGCACAGTTAGAAGTTATATGTTCAGGGGTGAGGGTCCACAGGGTAGTAAGACACGCATGTACATGAAAAACCCTAGCCATATCTATTCCGGAACCATGCCCTAGTCGTGTGCAGGAGCTAGCTTATCCGCGCATGGTTTTTTACCGCTGGATGTGTCGATACCGATAGAAATGCTGTTGCATTGCGGTGCTAATCGATGTGGAAATGTGAAGAGGCGAACACGTAAGTAGTAGATATTCACGCGTAAGTAGTAGATATTCACACGAGAAAGAGACAATCGGGTTGCTGAGATTGACTACTTCCCCTACACCGATGCGGATTATGTCAGACCAGTCTGCTCTAACTTTTCTTCCACTACTCAGCCTGTTGAATAGTAATGATATATGATCTCTTACTTGTATGGTTCCTAGTCATAGTAGAAAACTTTATTTTATGCTTAACTGACAAGATATAGGAGAAAAGAAGTCTGTAGATGTAGAAAACAAAAGAAGGTGGCCCACCCTGTAGTTCTGTTCGCGAGAAACTGATGGATGTTGAGGAGGCGAGGTAGGGGCTGTGGGGGCTGCCTGACCTTCCGTTGGTGTGAAAGGAAGCTGGGAGGTACGTTGTACGCAGCAAATCCGGCCAGGTCTGGTATGGATATGGGCATGAGTTAAATTTATACAGACCTTTTTTTTGCGAAAAAATAAAAAATGAAAATAGGCGGCGGAAGTGGACGCAATGGTAAAAATCTCAATACACATAGTTACTATCAAATCAATTATTTGGTACGTAGAGTCTTTGATTTTGTTTGGATTGCTAGCAATTGTGTGCCAAATCTAAAAAAAATATAAACAAAGTCTAGGTTGCTACCAAATTGAAGCTTGAGCATAGTCAATAATTTGGCATGAATCCAAACAAAGCTAGTTACTATTCAGGCTACCAAATATTTGGCAGGGCCTATTTTGTTATCAAACCAAAATGGACCTGAGTATATAGGATATAATAAACCCCTTCATCAAGAAAGCCTGTATGGAACACAGCTAGGTTGATTATCATTGGAAGCATCTCAGCCCTTTGGTGTGCAAAGTAAATTATGCACCCGCCATAGGGGCGGATGCAGTCTAAAACATCGTCGGTACAATATCTATTACATCTTGAAATCACCACTAGTAAAAATACATAGTGATTAGTACGGCTTTCTATAGGATTTATATCATTTTGTCGGTGTCAGCTGCCCTATTAATAGAGGTTGGATCCACCTTGGGGCACGTAGATAATTCGAACTCCTGAATTTCCGAAATGCTAACAACATCTAGATATTGTTTGTAATATATTTTAAAAATACACTGGTGTGTATTCCTAGGTCAACGAAACACGTGCTGTTGGAAAAGAGACCTTTTGTTATTTACCTTTGCTTAAGGCAGTGCTTTTCTGCATCGACGGAGTTTGGAAATGAAGAAAACTGGACTCCTTAAGTAGTCATTATAATTTATGAAATTAGTTAATTAGAAGCGGACTAGGTTTAGTAGAAAATGATTTGTAAAATGTCACCATAGTCGTACGTGTTTGTACCCACTCGATTCCCGCAAGTTTTCTAGCGCTATTCTATTTAATCAAAAATTTTGTCTAACTCCAACATTTTTTCATTTGTCCATTTTCACGGCATTTGAAAATACTAGTAACAATAAGTGGCTTTCTAAAATCAACTGACAATGTTTACAAAATCACATGTAGAGGCACCGCTTATTAATCCTTTTCCTGTTTTTACTCGACTACCACATGACACGTAGGTTAAAAGGACCTGCGAGTTTGGAGCGAGGGGGTAAGGTTAACTTCTTTTAGCGTTGAGAGGTGAGTAGAATCCAATTTATAAGTTGAGGAATGATCGATGTTTTAGACAAATATCCTAGTTGATGGGAAATACGGGTGTATTACTGTTTTATATCAGCTCTAACCGTTTTTAATTGAACTGCTGAAGATTAATTGAACATGTCTAGCACAGATCACTAACAGAGAAAAATCTCTAGTCTTTGGTGCTTATGAATCTTGGGAGAATAGTGCAATTTGTTAACGGTTTATAATTTCAACCAAATTTAGGATGATCAGACTTACACGGAACTATCTCTAGAAAAAAAAAACTAGACCTGACCTCAAACTATTCTCGTAGAACTGATAGAGATTAGTGGTTGAGGTTTGGCCATTTTTTTATTAACTTCTAGGAAAGATATTCTGAAGGGCGTGTGAGCACTCAGTTTTCTTTTTCAATAGCATAATTATGACTGCGTCAAAGCACTTTTATGTAACTTAGCGTACAATGATAGCATAGTCATTGGTGGACATCAAATAAAGTTTACTTGCGCATCTTGCGCGTGCAGAAAATAATTAACAATTTATGCTTGTAGACGGCATAGAACTCGTGGAGGTAATTTTATCATAGGTACGGAGCGGATTTCTAATCGCCAATGCTACAGTAACATTTAATAAAGCAATTCAATCAATCAAAATACTATATAAGTTTTGGCAACCAAGCATGAAGAAAGTTTTAAGATTCACCGTAAAAAAGAACTACAGGGAGATATTACAGTGGTTGGATCTCACGCCTAGAAATTTAGTGAAATCTCTCATTTCGAATTCTTTGCAGATTAAAAAACTATAATACGTAAATGGCATTTTGTGCTCACACTGATAAAAATTAGCAGCCGAAAGATGATTTAATATGACTTTAGCTTCACTCAACACACAAACTCAACTAAAGTATAAGCATTGATTTTTAACACTTTATTTCTAAATGGAAGAAAGTATAGCAAGAATGAGTACCACTTACTTTCAGGGATGTTTATGGCTTTATTCATAAAGATATTTTGCAAACAGTTATGGTTAAAATAGTAAAACTATTAATTACTTATGTTAATATTATTCTCCAGTAAACTATGTTACACCATGTTAAATAGGCCCGACTAACCACGTGAACTATGCTAGTTCTATTAAATCATATTAACTAAAAGTGTGACTAATCATATTGAATCTCGATTGATTCATCCATAATCACGAAAATAGCTATTTATATAAATTTTAACTCTTGCCAAAGGTATACCGATGAGACACTGCCCTACGCATGTCTCCATACACCGATGCACCACCATGCTACCCCAATAAAAGCATGTGATAGGATCTTTCGTATAACCCTCCCTTAACCTTCACACCACACTAAGGTTTCTGTCCCACCAAGACCAGATGGATAGCCCCTTTGTGCCGCAGTGGATCCAGAAAGACAATCGGCCCCAACACCCGGCATGACCCAACACCATCAAACCCACCATTACCTAGATGCCTAGGAGAGGAGTGAGCTATACTACAAATGCAAACTTTGCCCATGCTAGCTTCACTACACAAGAGCAAGCCACTTGTGACAAGTCTAAACCCACACCTATGTTGAGTTTGGTTCTTGTCACAAATAAGTGGTCACAAATAACTCTATACCTGTGATGAGTGTGGACCCGAAAGAGTAATGTTACCTATGACGGGTGCCAAAGTAAAAACCCATCCGAGATATTGTTACCTGTGACAGGCTAGTATATAGACCTGTCATAGATGACCTACTCACCTTTGTCGAGCTAATTTTGCACCCTTCATAGATAATATTCTCTATCGGTTTTTTATTATAGCCTATCACTAGCATGGGTAACTTATGACAGGTTTATGTTAAGACTCAAGACTAATGTGGTGACTATGAAAATAGTTAAATTTATTTTTTTTGCTAGTTTTAGGAATTTCTAGGCACACCCTCTAAAATACAGGTAGCAAATATTCTCATAAATCAGTTATCCCAGCTACAAACAGATAATACAATCCAGATAATTAAACACAAACTCACAAATCCATATATACGTATGTATACAAACTTATACTTTATGACATGTATTTAAAATCCAGTAACATGGACATAGAGCGATGTCATTTGAAATTTTGACCCAAAAACACAGAAAAAATATACTAGATGACAATGCTTGTGAGCACAAAATCCTGTAAAATATGACATGTAATATTATGAAATTATAAACAATATTGTTGAGTATCAAAGTGTATGGTGTAATTTTGAATTTGAAAGTCATGAAGTATCTTTTTACAAAACTAAGCTAGAATATTGTCAAAAAATGATAGAAATTTAGGTGAATTGTGTCCCCAATTTCTTAGTTGGTTAGTATATGCACTAATTCGACCGAACTAGCTAGGGACTCCGCTCACCCACCATTATGTGATGATTTGATAAAAAGTTCTTAGTAGTAAGTAACCCTAGTATAAAGTAAGTTAACAAGACGATATAGCACCAATCCACAACACATATATACAAATAGATGTAATTATTAATTTATAATAAAAGATGCAATATTATTTATATCTTACAACTCTCAATTAAACAAAAAAGAATGTTTTGTGGAGATAGACACATTCTCAATGTCTACTTCGAATATAATATTCCTTTTTGGCTAATGATTTCTTAGAGGATAAAGATGGCTATCTATCCTCTAATTTGTTCTTGGTCGATCGGCCAGAAGTTCCATCAACATACGAGATGTGCTTTTGGGCGGAAACCTCGAGATCTAGGTTAGCCACCTGTTCATCAACATAGCCATGTAGTGGCATATCTGGAAACCGCATTAATTCCCAATTTGTTGCGCGTGTTTGAAGTCTATGTTATGATGAAGGGATTCATTGTTGTCTTTGTGGTTGCCTCCATTCTTGATGTACATTGCCCACATAGTGTCTATTGCATACATAAGAGGTGAGAAATCATTTGGACCATGAAGGTTGGAGTTAAGGTTGTAAACCCTATTACATTTTGGTACTATGAAGATAAGAATCCAATGCCTCCTATGCAATAAACTTGTGGCTATGGTAAGTTCAAGTTTTGTAAATTATAGTATAGAAAACTAAAAACGATAAGCCTAAAATTTGAAGTCCTTTACTATTGATTATGCGCTATCATTATATAATCCTTGTCTTGATGGGCTCATAAGCAACGGTTGATATAGTCGACAACCTCATCTAATTGGGTATTTAGGTTTGTCTCATTGACCATTAATGGATCAAGAAAACCAACCCTGTTAGTAGACCTTTCAGACTCCTTCCAACATAACCTATAACCATACAGATATTACTAACAAATATCATAACAAAAGTACTTATGATATAAAATAGAGCCTTGTACTCTTAGAAGGAAAAACATTTCAACAAGCCAGTGTTCACCACTCTCATCCTATACAGATCGAAGAGATCTTCGAAGGCAACAACAACAAATGTTAGGGCTAAAAGAAACGGTTCTTAACTGTGATGTCCAACGATTGTGGACTCCCTTTGCTTTCTTTTTGAGTTGTTGACTTCCATGTAGTACCTACACAATTCTTGGCAACAAGTATCCATTTTTTCTAAAGCAGGGTTCTTCACCAAGGACATTTCTAATATGTACTAACTTAACTATAAACATTTCGATGCCAATGATGGCTTGCCCTTGTCCTTCCACTTTCCCTTGGTCCTAACATTTTGGGTTTTCTTGTGCGAAGGGGAAATATCGGATTTAGGAGAGATCTTTATCAGAGTCACGGCATCAGGTATGACATCACATTCCATAATATCGATTGGTTCTATCATAGTGGGGCCATGAGGAGTCTCGATCACTAGATGAGTGTGTTAACATGGAGGAGGCTGATTGGCCAGCTGAGATAGACAGGGAGTTATCTTGACTAATATATTTGTCTTTGGCCATTGTATGAATTTTTTTTGCAGCCCTCAAAGTGAAAATCTCAACATTTGGTGGTATTAGTAATAGATATCCCATCCAATTATCCTTGACTTGGTCAACATTCACTTTAGCATGTTAGTGACAAAGTGTACACTAAGCACCTTTTGTGTTAGCGTGATTTATGACCCATGCCCTCGGAAGCATCAACATAGAACATCAGAGTGACCCTAACATGTATGATGCATTTGGTTGGATTATGCGTGGTGATTATAATATTTTAACATACATGAGATTGAAATATAACTAAAGCTAAATAATATTGATTGTTTACATATATAAGACGAATGGGTAAAATATGTAAGGTAAATAAGGCGAAAAGTTCATGCAAGATTGAAGATGATACACACGAGTCTTTCGTAGATCAATCCATCTACTAGGTTGGGCCAAGAGATGGTGCTGTCTGGGTTGATCTTTTCCTATGCTCGAGGTCAATTTCTAGCCTATACATCTGGGATGCCACTAAATGTAATACGGATATTGGTTGCAACTATGGCTGCATCCTCTTTTGCTTAGATCTATTCTTTCCCAATATACCTCGATGTCCCCTAATCGATATGGGTGCTCATTCTGAGCTTGCAACTAACAATGCATCTCGCTTGTTGTTATAAACTCTATAGAAGACTTCTGAGCACATAACTCCTACCATACTGCCTCATTTATCTAAGGGTACTCGGTGTATCGGGAATGGTTGCCTAGTGGAATGACATAGCTTGTGATGAGCTTAGACTTGAAGTTCTTCTAGGCTTCACCCATCTTTGAGAATGCGTGTCCCTTCAACCTTTGCTCTCTCTCATCCGAATAATCAAACTTTTCCTTTAATCTTTCCCAAGTTGTTTCATTCTCACTTTCGGAGATGTGTCTGATGTCTCTATGAAGGATGCCAAAGTACCTTCTTGCCTCCGTGCCATAGCTACTCCTGAATGAGCCAATGACACTTCGTGGCTCTATTGGTCTACCGGAATCGTCAATCTCCATGATCGTCTACCTATGCTTTGGCAAATCATTATGAGACCTAGGGTTATGACCAGAGATTAGATCACTAGTTCCAACCAACATTTTCGCTTTTTGGCTATGAAACATTGTGTCTTCAAAATTGATTACTATAAACTAACTTGTGCCGGTAAATAATTAGTTGTGGCGGGAATGCAATTTTTAAAGTTCTCAATACAAATTATGAATAGCAATCATATAACACACGACAAGCTCCAAATATTGTGGCACGCAAATTTTTAATAGTAGCTAGCACCCTAGTAGACATACAAGTCTCTTGCATAACAAGTGCACTACCACCAAAATCATCTCACATATACAGAAGTCTAGAAAATCTCTAACATGAAAATATGAAACTAAGATACCATGCATCCTAGAGATAAAGATTTGGATAACTCATTAACTTCTCTACGTCTAGAAGAAATTACCTTCTTCTCTCTAGTTGAAGGTGGTGGGCGCCTCGATGGCCTTGCCATGGTGGACAAGCTTTGGGTGGTTGTGGTGGCATGCACGGCACAGTGAGAGCAATGTTGGTATGCGGTGTTGTGGAAGGCTGGTGGCTGGTGCATAGTAGCTTAGGGAGGTCGGCACACATGAGCTAGGGGAGCCTAGCAGCGGATATCCTGGATGCGCGGGAAGCTCGGGAAGGCCGGCAATGGGGTCATGGAGGCACAAGGAGCTTGGTTAGATGCGGTTGCGGCGTCAGATCTACCCGATTGCTGTGACTTAAGTTAAAACCCTAAGTCATAGCAGTCAACTATCCTATGATAGACCGAGAATGGAAACCCATCACAGGTAAGTTATCTGTGATGGGTTTTTTAAACCAGCCCATCACAAGTTATCTATGACATGTTTCCCTTCTAGGCCTGCCACAGGATAGTTATCTGCTCTGACTAACCCATAAGTCAATTTTTTATGACTACAACCTTTCTAGTTATTGTTTTGTCAAAAAAATTATTATATATCAACATAGGGGTAGAATATACATATTTTATGAGGGGTACATTAAACTAATAAAACATCAAATTCTTTATTTCAATGAAATAAGCGTGATATTCTTAGTTGAACTAAAGTTAACTTTGTAGTGCTCAATCAAACTTTATATGCAAATGTTGGCATACATAGATATCATGAACAAACATTAGTACTCGTCATATGCTTATATTACATAAGAATTCATTCTTCATGGTTGGAGTGTGCACACATGATATCGTCTTGTTATTGCACTTCTTGAACAGGAGCTTTTGGGCTAACACTATGAAGTTACTTGTCGTAATCTTCCTCGTTTATGATATTGTTGACCCCGACAATTCTTCTTTTACCCTCATGAACTACATAAAGCCTCCTGTTTGCTGGATCAGTTATGTACAATAATTGAACAACTTGTTTAGCTAGAAAAAATGGTCCATCCTTGTATCCATTAGACTACAAAGTTACAAGTATGAATCCCACTTTATCAACCATAAGGTCCTTTAGTTTGAACAACCTATACCAGAATAGCGCCACTTTGAACTTCACATAGCTTAGGTCCTATATTTTCTCTATGCAACCGTAGTACTGATTACGCGTGCCTAGTTGGTCATTAACCATTGATATCATATCCTTACCAACTTAGGACATCCCATCTAGGACCTTGCACTAAACATTTCATTGTCTCACTTGTTACGTTCTATGAATTACAAACATGTTCTTTGAACCAAACGCTAAAGTCTACAATGTGTTTTCTTCGGACCAAACTTGCTACTCAGTTGACATTGTCATGTTGGATCTTTGCTTCATCTTCCTCCAAGTATGGTACCACCTAGGTCATATGCTACAACACTGCAAAACGGGCTTTGTCATATTGGACACTTTTCCTTCCAATGGTCATAGCCTCTTCTAGCTTGACCTCATGTCTTAATAGTAAAACTCCCATTGGTTAGATCTCTAAGAGCACACAAAATTTGATGAATTCCTCAGTGGTGTACCCTTTAATCATGCTTCTATTAGGATGATAACATATCTATTTTCTCATCCTTACATAGAGTATGGCAACCTAGAGAGAGGTATAGTCTTCTAGACTCAGATTGTTAGGTGCAATTCCTTATGGATTTTCTTGGCTTTCATATCTTGTCGTGAATTTAGCACATCTTTCATCATTCCTAGGATATTGAGCAATAGCTCAACAAAGCTCTTACAAACATTCTTCTCTATGTGTATCAAATCAATACAATGGCGTACCTCTATATCTTCCCAGTACGGTAGCCATTAGAATATTGACTTCTTCTTTCACATGTCATTCAACTTTCAGTTAGTAGCCTTCTTCTTCTTTCTGAAAGCATTATGGACGTCCCTCACTAGGGCATACACCTCTCTTCCAGTTAACGCCAGTGGTGAACCATCCCTTTCCCTCTTGTCGTTGGATTTTTTTCTTATTTTTCTATATGGGTGATACAGTAGAAGGAATCTTCTATGGTCACGAATACCATCTTTCATGAGTTCTTCATCTACATGCTATTGTTTCATCCATATAGTTTGAACAAGCTTTTTTTTCTTTTACAGTCTAGCTATAAAGGTTACCAAGTATAGGGTAATCCTAAAGTCTGTAAGAATCCCATATCTGAGACCCCTCATGCCATAGCTTTTCCAACTCATCAATTAAAGGCTATAAGTTTACATCAACATCGTTTATAGGTTGTCTTGGCTCTTGAACTAGCATGAAAAGCATAATGCACTTTATTTTAAAGCACAACCAAGGCGGTAGGTTGAATTTCATGAGAAATACTGGCCGAGTGTGTTAATGCCAAAATCTAGACGATCCGATGGTGCTAAAGGTGATCGGCTGAGAGGTGTCCAATGGAGAGTTTGATTCAGTCATCGGCCGATGGAGATACTGGTCAGCTCGTGAGATAAAGCCGATCGAAATTGTAGAAAAGCCGATCAGATTAGTAGAAGATTGGATCGGCTTGAAGACAGGGAATTATCCGATCGGGGTTAGGTCCGAGAAGCCCGAGGAAAGGTAGGAAAAGGATCGGCTTGAGTAAAAATGGTCTGATTGCTACAGTGGAGAAGTTGTTCGGGTTGTAGCGAAGGAAGACTCGGTTCCAAATTGGAAGATTATTCAGATGAAACCGAGTTTGCGGAAGAGCCATGGACTCCACGGCAGGATGTTTGTCTTTGTAAATTGTAACCTTATTTAATTAGGAAGGTTTAGCTGGTTAGTTAACTTCTTTAGGAATATTTTCCTTTGTTCTTATTAGGAAATAATGTCCGATGGTCGTAGACACGTCGGACTCTGTCTGTAAATCCAGGGTATACATATAGACCCCCTAGAAACATGTAAGATATCTCTCGATCAATATACAATCTCGGCGCATCGCCACCCTAGTTCATCTAGGTCTTATCGGCGGGTTCTGGCTCTCGACGTGGGACTGCATCGGGTAAGTCCCGCCACCATCTCGGTATATTCTGCTCTGTCTGAGGCTGCATCGGTTAGGTTTGATCTCTTAGGCCGGTCAGACGTATCGCATCACGTCCGTGCGGGACCTATCGGTCCGTTAAGCTCCCTCTACCGTTGTCAATTTTGTCCTGCATCGGTTAGGTTCGACCTACGGGGCTGCTGACAGCAGATCAAGCTTCAGGCCTGTAGTCTTCTGCACGGCATATCATCGGAGTGCTAGCCGATGAGTTTTCCATGCTCTGAGCTTCACGCCCAGCGCATCGGTCCCTCGGTTGATATGCATCAGCCTTCAGAGGTGTCCCTTGACGCGTAACGCTGAGCGTATCGGTCTTCAAGCCGATACGCACCCGCCTTCAGAGAGGCGTCCCCTCATCCACTCAGCTAGCCGATGGGTTCATTCCTATTTTTGCTACAGCATAGCCGATCCGACGTCCTCCGTATTATCGCCGCTGGCCCCAGCCTCGTACTGTCTCGGTTAGATCCAATCTTCGAGGTTCAGTGTTAATGGCGCTGTCACGGTGGGCGACGGGTCTCGTGCTATCATATCAGCGGTATCGGCTTTGTAGCTCGTGTCTTTTTATACTATTCCTTGCCTAGTCCGTATGTGCCTTCATCGGTTTTTTCAGCTGATGAATCACTGTTCGGCTATTCGAAGGGATCCTGTGCGCCTTGCTATCTCTTGAGTACACCCTAGTTCCACCATCAGCTCTGTGGTCGATCCCTCGTCGACACCTGTCCACATCGGCTCTTCAGCCGATCGAAGAGCATCCCGATTCTATTGACAGCTAGCCGATAGCGAGCGCCTATATCGGCCCAGCGTCCGACGGATCTGCTCATCTTACTTCCTTGTCAAATACAGGGTCAAATTGACTGGCACGCCCGTACCCGCACCCGCACCGACACGCCGGAGCCGATCGAATCCCACGGCCCCTGCCGCGCGTACCTAAAGCCACGCAGAAAAGTCGATCGGTCTGCACTGGAGCTCAGCAGACCTCCCAGGTGATCTGGTGTGTTCGTGTCGAGGCGCGCGAGGTGCCTCAGCGCAAACAGAGTGCTATGACCACTACTCAGGTCACCAAAAGGATTCATACTGTCTGTCTTTAGACCAAACCTTATGTTCTGTGGACCTTTCAAATATTTATGATAATCCCTATCCGTGTTCCTCCACTACACTAAATCAGCCAGGTGACTAAGCATTCCATCATCCTTCCTATCAATTGCATGCCAATAAAACAATATAGGTTCCTTTGGATTAGTGAATATTCGCTTTATGTGTTTGACAATAGGAAGATACCAAATGACCTTTGAGGAACCGCCACTTTTGGATTTCCTCCCATCAAGAATAATGTTATTTTACTTCTATCGAGAAGTTTTGCATTTTGGGCATGCATCCAAGTTGCCATATTCTGTGTAGAACAAGATGCAGCCATTTTGACACGCGTGAATTCTTCTATCCTCCAACCCCAATGAACAAAGAACTCATTTTGCTTCATATGTCATCTTCAGCATTTCGTTCTCCTCGGACAGCAAGTCTTTTAGAAAATCAAGCAGATCTATGAAATTTTTGTTTGACCAACAATTACTTGCCTTCAGCTTTGTTAAATCAAGGATAACAAATAGTTTTGTGATCTTCTGCTTACATCTAGGGTATATAGGTGTCTCTGAATCAAACACCAAAGTAGATAATTTCTCATAATCCCTCTTGCTGTAAGATGGCTCCTCAACATCATGAAGTATCTTGAAAGATCAAGATCGATATCAACGATATTATCTCCTAGTGGACAAGGGACAAAACTGTAATCTCCATATTCTTATTTGTTGTTCTGGTCATCATCCATCTTATCATCAGAAATATTTGATGGCTATTGCTCAATGTATTTATTGCAGCAACTGTAGTTCTTCATGAAACATCTCCATATCATCTCAGATAGTAACTGTCCTCTATCTATAAACATCTTCTCATTTTTACACTCTACGGATGGATAAGCCATATATTCATTGCTCCTTCTCTTATTATCCTCCAGAGCAATAAAAAATTCAACAACTCCATTTTTGTTGTCCTGGCTCAGGCGGTTTGTAATGTACATCCAACTACAATCCATGTGGAGTAATAAAAAACATATAACAAATTTAGCTACACCAATACAAATTATATTCAAATAATAGCTAGGTTTCAAATCATTTTTTTACCCTTAACACAATTTTATGACAAAGATTTGTCGGCTTGCTCACCTAGTTGAATTGTGTACAGTAGATGCAGTGGAATGTCAAAGCAATACATCACTGGAGGTATTTATAGAAGTCACCATAGCTCTATTGGTTAAAAATATACAACCCATCAAAGGTCTTCCAAGTTACATTTGACGGGTTGTGAAATCATATACACATCAAGGGTTCTCGCTCACCTCAGACAGATGCCATTCTAAACTTGTCATAGGTTTAAACCCTTATCTGTAATGGGTTTTTAACAGAGACATCTCATTGTTAACCGAATTACCTATGATGGGCTAATTTCTAGACCCATTAGAAGTATCGTACACTTACCTATGATGGGTTAAGCTGCTCAGCCTGATGTACAATGGGCTTTTCTATGACCCATTAGAGATAATGCTATCCATGATGCACTGTGGCCCATCATAGGTAGCCCATACCAAATGAAGGAGGGATATGGCATTCTGCTTGTAGTAAGGGTTTCCTACAAACCAGTCTTTAATTGTCATAGGTGTGTAATACGCTGGTATTTTGGGCATTAAAAACTATTTTATTAACAAACATAATTGCAAAAATTTTGGTTCATTGTATGTAATAAGGACCTAAGTGCCAAGGTCTCAATAAATTCACCCCTCAAATTCTAAATATGTCAATCCAAAGATCCTATCAAAATTCAAATCTTGCATTTCGAATCTCACAATTTGAATTTGACTCCAAAATCTCTCATAAAATTTCTCCTTGGCTCCACTTCCAAAATTCCACTCAAAAACCCTTTCCTAGATCCCTACTTTAAATTTCGCATTTTTGAATTCAAAATCATCTTTAAATATCTCTATTTTCCATTCCTAGAATTCCCTTGAAGTCCTTCAAACCCAAACCTATTTCCAAAATGTAAAAAAAAAAAATCCTAGTGAAAACCTCTTGTTTGAATACCCTAGATTCTTTTGAGTTCAAATATTAGATTTAAACTCAAAATATCTATACAAATATTTGAAATACCCCTCCAACAAATTTCTAGAAAAATATCACATCTCACTCTTCAGTCAGGCCACCTTATCTCTTTCCTCCTCCCTTGGCCTACTCGGCCTCTTCTCTTAAGGGCCCACACCGCTAAGTCTCTCTCCTCACCATGTGGTCAGCCAGTCTGTCTCCCTAGCCTATTGCACTAGCCTCCTCTTGTTCTTTCCCACGCTCAGCTACCAGCCCAGCCTTGTGGGTCCGGTTCACCACTCCTTCACTTGAGCAAGAGCGGTAGCCCATGACCCACATCAGGTATGACTGTGCGGGCCTACTTGTCAGTTTTGTCTTCCTTCCTAGTCATATTGCCCAAGAGCACAACATTCTTGATGAAAATTCTCACCCGACATGACTAAATAGGATTACGAACTCGTAGCTTATCAGGATACCAAATGTAAATGTGAATAAAGTGATTTTTCCATTAGTTATCTAGTTAAACTAAGCATGGCTGAGCATATCTTAATTCTAGCAATGTCAACATAAGGGACACAAGCTAGCCAAGTTATCAACTGAAGTTTGAGAAGGAATGGATATCAAGAAAATTGGGTCACAAGCAAGCATATACGTAATCCCATATCGCTATGTAATTACAAACACATGCTTTTTATTTGTAATTGATAAACATTTTACAAGGTAGGTTCAACATACTCAAGAAGAAATATGTGACTTGCCTCGCTTCTTCGATTAGTCTCCTAAACACATTTCCTTACGGTCACGGTCGTTTGAAACGTTGGAAACTACACGCAAGCATGCAAAATAAGAAAAAAGTATTAATGAAAATCAAGTAAATAGTACACAAAAAGTAAAAAATAACATGTATGTATCGATTTTAGATGAATTTTCTAATAAGTTGAATGACTCAATTTGGAGTTTGTAAGAATTAGTTATGAATTTTTGGAGATTTAATCACTTCAAACCCTAAACAAGAAATCTATTAAATTTATGTCGCAACTATGATTTTTTTCTAAACTAAAAATAAGGATTATAATGTCAGCCCTTGGGAGACAGGACTGACCCACTACATGGGCCCCAAATTGAGAGGGGTAGGCCAGCTCATTGTGGACCAAGTCTACTAGGGTTAAGGGAGCTCGCGGTTGCCAGAAATGGTGGAGGAGGCTGCGGATGGCGGCGCTCACTGTATGCAGTGCTGAAGGGATTCTGGTGGCAAGAAGCTTCGAGGAAGGGAATGCCAGGCTGCTGCATGATGCGGGAAAGCTGATGGCGATGACGACATGGCTATGTAGTATTGGAAAAATGACTTGCCACTCATGACAAGGAGGGGGTTTGTGGTTATGGTAGGCTCAGGCGATTTGGGAAACGGTAGAAAGAGGATGAGGTTGCTTTTATAGGCAAGCCGAAGGAGACACGGATTTTATAGTAGAGTGGGTCTAGATGGCTGGCGGTTGCCGACCAAAGGTAGGAGATGAAGTTGAAAGGTGGGCCTCAGTCCTACCTATCAGAGAGAGGTGGTGGCTACTGTGCTATGGCTTGGGCTGACATGGAATAGAGGGGAAGTGAGGAGTAGGCGGGCTAGCCTACTCATTGGTGTAAGTAGGAGAGGGAAACATTCCAAAAATGGTCTGAGAGAGGAGAGAAGAGTTGTGGTTGAGCTAGGCCAATGTGGCTGGCAACCCAACGAGGAGGGAGCAGGTCAAGTAGGAGAAGCTGGGCCATGGAGTGAGTTGGATTGCTCGGCTAGGCCGTTTGAGGAGTAAAAGAGGGAGGAGGTGTGTGGGCTTATGTGAAGGAATGGATTTGGGACAGATTTGGCAAACAGGCGAGGAAGGGGTTTTTAATTTGTTTTTCAATTTAAATAATGTTTGAAATTAACTTTGTATTCTTAAAATTAGATCTTGATCTCTAGAATTTTGAGAAAATTACTTAGAATATTTTAGGGCTTGATTAATTTATGAAAAATAACTCAAGCAATAATTTATTATAGAAAATTTAATTTTCCATATTCACTTCACTTGTTGAATGATATATATATATATATATATACTCATATAATTTCTAGAAATGATTTATTAAATGATTTTTAAATCCTAAAAATAATCAGGGTGTGACGTTGGATCTAGGGATGGAGAAAATGGAGTTGGGCTGCGCCGTGCAGTAACCTTGGAGGTGAGTGGAAAATGGCAGGCGTACTTACATCTGGACCTCTGACTTCTCCTGTAAATTTTGTGGAACCATGAGTTCCTAAACTTGTATTGAAAATTTTTATTTATATTTCCTTCGTTTTCCATATATCATATGTATGAAAACATCGCATGGTCACAACAAAAATTCGCAACTGCAATCGCAATCAGTACAATTCTAGAGATTACTTTGTTCATCGAACAGAAGAGTACAAGCAATGCACATAATCTGTCATGAATATGGCCTGAACTCTGCAAAAAATTGTGAATGCAATACATGTTTGGACAGCTGCAAAACAGCAGTTTCTGAGTATCAGAGACCTTTCTGCGTGGAAGACACCTCAAGAATCTGCAGGAAGACAGGAAGTGCTACAAAGGAATGTGAATGTCACGGAGCAAAATTTTCCATTCTTACAGTACTTCAGTTACAGGTTTCTGTATTGGGTGCATGACTGGGTACATTTACATCAGTCTATTGAGGAAGCCC
Organism: Oryza coarctata; assembly: GCA_030770085.1. Classification (NCBI taxonomy): domain Eukaryota; kingdom Viridiplantae; phylum Streptophyta; class Magnoliopsida; order Poales; family Poaceae; genus Oryza; species Oryza coarctata. Next base: position 11,241,933 of record CM061472.1, read on the forward strand.
AGCTTTAATTATCATGATCTATGTATAAATCTCTGGCAATTTTATGTTGACGCCTATGAAAGAACAGCGATCATTTTCCAACAGTTAACTTCCATGAAAATAAATGGAAAAAAATAAGCATATTATTAGTCCATCAGAATATGAACTTTCTTAACAGAGTTATGTGAACTCGACTGTACACTAACATGTTTGTTTAAGAGACAAAAATAGACTTAAGTATGTGACAAAGTCTAGAATGGTTCTGGTTAATCATATTGTGGAAAGAAATGTACAACATATACAAAGCTGACGATATGAATCACCCTTTTATGCACACGCATCTCAAACTGATCCCAGTGTTAGATTTTTAACATTTCCAACAATCTGAGCAAAAAAAAATTTTAAAGGCTAATAATGGATAAATGCATAACTTGACCTATAATGGACAGGTAATAAGAATCACCTCAGAAATATGGAACCGGCCTCTGTCGTGAAGGCAGATTGGGCATTTTACGGAAGGATGGTATTGAATCACTGTCATAATTAATATTTTATAAGAAATAATTTATTTAATAAAAATTAAATTGAAAATAATTTAAGATATTTTATAAGTGTGTGACTATCATAGGTCAAGCTATGATATCTGTGTCTAAAAACGGTTGTTTTGTGTAGGTAACTTTAGATTAATTTTGTTCAATGTTGACGACCAAAACTACTATTAAGGAGGATTAGATAGAACACCATATAACAAAGTTGAAGTAGAGTCATAAGATCTTATGGCCAATATCGAAGGAGTAGAGTCATAAGATCTTATGGCCAATATCGAAGGTTCGAATGGTGTCAGCTGATAAAGTTGAGTATAAATAGATACATGGTGGATGGATATTATGTTAGAAGATTTCATAAAAAATTCACAAGTTGTGTATATAACTTTTGAATAAATCATGAATAAATTTAGCATGGGACCGAGAAGAAAAAGAAAAATTAAATTAGTAAATTAAAAAAATATTTGAAATATAAGATATTGAGTCCAATTAGTAATAGGAGTTTTATACATAGTTATTGAGGGGTTAAGGGTCTAGATAAATATACTTTGAAAGAGGGGAAAATTTAAGTTTTAGTTTTAAGAGAGAATAGTGTTTTATATGCACTTAAGATACAATAAAGTTTTATGTTTTTTGTTCATCAATGGTATATTAATGGCAAGATAGCGAACGGACTGGCGATATTAAGTCAGTTAGAGCGCTAACAACACAGCGACCGAAACAGCAATGGCTAGATAATTATATGAAAGTGCATCACAATAATTTCATTCATATTAGAGGTATTTTATTAAAAAATATTTAGTTTTTAATAATCCTATCATTCACATACTCGGTCTTCTATTCTATAGGTAGTGCTCCACAGCCACTCCTATCATGCAAGATTGAGCATTTTAGTATTGATCAATCGCCTAACTGCTGCAATTCATAAACCCAATTCATTTTTAGGTAGCTATTATATACTGCACAAATTTCATAAATCGTTAGAACAAACAGTCGCGAACCAAAAAAAAATGCCAATAGACATGATAACCATTTACCACATAAACATACTGGAGCGGAGCTACATATACTTCATAATAACTACATGTATCTCGACCTCATGATACGGCCACTGATAAGCACCTTAACCATGGAATGCCGCGAATTTGAGTACAGGTCTGTGTGAATCTAGTTTTCCCAAATGGATCCATAGTTATATATTCTCCATTGTTATCTTACATGTGGAATATCTCTGTAAACAACAATCAGAATATAAGATAATCCCTCTAACATAAAGGAAAAGGAAGCATTTGAACTGTAAAGCAACTAGAAGAGATTCTGATCCGCACCGTACCAGAAATAACATTATGGCAATAAAAAGCACTATTTGGCCTAATGTTAACTACAGAAAGCAAGCAGCCTCTGTGAATACAAACCTGAAAGTCGTTGAGCTCCACGTCACTTTGTGCTTCCCTGTCATGCTTACATAGAATAAATATCAGCTTCAAAGCCCTCACACACCGTCTAAGGATTGTGCCTCTTGATCAAATAGAGCTATTGGGTTAAGCATTGCCATTTCAGCATAGTGGAAAACCTTAAGAATCTGCAAATATCCATAAATTATATTCTAGTTAACCCAAACCTTGCACAATATCTGGAATTCTATCACAGGAAGGCAGCAATTAAAATTATCAAGTGCGTAGTACAATTGATGTTTGATCAAGTTACACTAAAAAATATTTCCAGAATATAACGTATTGGAAGAATGCATAGATTGCAATTTCTGAAGAAACCAAGTATAATTCTCATTTGCTCAAACATTTATCATCTTAAGACTGAAACTACCCGATAATACACCAACTTTAGATTCAGTATTGGAAGAAAAGAACATATATAGCCATCGCATCATAATAATTTTTTTGAAGAGGAAACTTTAAAATTTTTACACAATAGATTGCAATATCCGAAGAAACCAAGTATAACTCTTTTGCTAAAACATGAGAACTAAATATTTGTTCAGGATCCCCTCCAAATGATCAGGTCCACCTAAATATTTGGTACCAAATTAAAACAGTGATTCCCTGGTCCCTTTTGATCTGACCACAACAAAGAGCAATAAAAAACAACATATTGTGTCTGCAAAACACAATTTGTTACCTGTAGAAAAACAAACGAATCAGAATTACCAATGTATAAGAGATGTTTGATCCTATGTAGTTATGCCCAGTACAATGAACAACGATGACAGTTAGACAAAAGAGTGTATCGATCACCTGAGCTTGAAGAGATACTGCATTCTGGACTTAACATCAACACATAAAAACAATAGAGGGGTATAAACAATTTGATGCAGGTGAGTAAATGAAATTCAGACGATTTCCATGACCTAAAAACAGGTGAATGATTGAATTTGTACCTGCCAGAGCCAGCATTATTGGTACAGCAAATGCAGTTATGCGGACCATCACCTTCGTTATAGGGCAGCCATGGTCGGATGTCCTCCATCGCTTAAGGTGAAGGGAGACTGGCTCCTTTTTCCTTTAGCGGATATCCTTATAACCTCCAACATCACCATGTGTGCCACAGTCACCACGTCCAGATCCATTCTGTAGGACAGATAGATGCCTGTTGAAGGAGCAAAGTGGGAGATGATGTAGATTAGAGGACAGCGAGCCAACGACATCGGATCTTGCTAGTACCCATCGTGCTAGTCACCATCTTCACTTAAAGCGTGTCAAATTCGGTGCTTCCCCAGTCTAGATTCGTCCTCTGTCTAAGCGGCAAGAAGGGAGGAGGGAATAGCCACGATGATGAAGACAATATAGTTGAAGTGATGGCCATCTAACAATGGTGCCTAACTGCAGCATGATAGTGACGTGGTGCATAGATAAACCATCAGAAGCGGCAATTGTGGTGGAAGGGGGAATTCTTAGGGGTTCTTGAGGAGAATGACTAGGAGGAAGGATGGCACGTCTAAGGCGGGGGTCGGGGTGGAGAGGGGTTGGGGATGGCAACGGTGGCGATAGTGCTTGGTCTAGGGTTTCTAAGGAAAATATGTGGCACCTATGAGAGGTTGAGAAGGGTACCTGTGAGAAGGCAAGAGAAGAGTCGGGAGGAGGTGTGTGGATGGGGTATGGGGTGAGTAGAAGAGAGGGGAGGGAGAACATGGGATGATCTACATTGTTTGATTGGACCATATAAGATTGGACGATGTAGACCGATTAATTTGATGAATAAAGTATATAGGAGTATGACTGCTGTCCATTTTTAATTGTCTATTTTCACCATATTTAAAAATAATCGTAACAATGCTTTCTAAAATTATCTGACAATGTCTTGTAGGGTTACCACTTATTAATCTTTTTCCTTTTTTTACTCGACTGCCGCATGAGACTACCTGTGGGATTAGTGCAAGGGGGTTGGGTGAACTTCTTTTAGCGTTGAGAGGTGAGTAGTATCCAATTTATAAGTTCAGGAATGATCGATGTTTTACACAAATATCCTAGTTGATGGGGAATGGGTGTATTCCTGTTTTATATCAGCAAAAAACCGTTTTTAATTGAACCGCTAAAGATTAAGTGAACATGTCTAGCACAGATTACTAACAGAGATAAATCTTTAGTTTTTGGTGCCTATGAATCTTGGGAGAATAGTGCAATTTGCTAATAGTTTATAATTTCAACCAAATTTGCGATGATCAGACTTATACGGAACTATCTCTAGAAAAAAAAACCAGACCTGACCTCAAACTATTCTCGTAGAATTGATAGAGATTAGTGGTTGAGGTTTGGCTGTTTTTTTATTTACTGTTAGGAAAGACATTCTGAAGGGCCTGTGAGCACTAAGTTTTCCTTTTAAAATAGCATAACTATGAGTGCGTCAAAGCACTTTTATGATACTTAGCGTACAATGATAGCATAGTCATTGGTGGACATCAAATTAAATAAAGGTCACCTGTGCATCTTGTGCATGCAGAAAATAATTAACAGTTTATGAATGTAGTGGGCCGAGAACTCGAGGAGGTAATTTCATCATAGTACAGTACGGAGCAGAGTCCTGATCGGGATTTCTAGCACTAATTTAATTTGTGCAATGCATCAGCCATTGACCCCGTTGTACGCTTGGAGGAGTGAAGGCAGCCCGTTATATTCTTCAACTTCCAATAGATTCGATGTGATTTCTTGGTTTTATCTTTACATGTTGTTTTAGCTTTATATTAAATTAAATATATCTATCTTTAACCATTAAATTTTATAAATTAGAATAATTTAATATTATAAAATTTTTGTTTTTATATTCACTATAAGATATATTTTTGTAATATATAACTCACACGTTGTTTAGCTATTCAAATTTCTAAAATATTATTTAAAACAGAGGGAGTATAGACATCCGTCACCAACCCTTGTATATATAAAACCCATCCATGCATGGTTCTGCTTCTCGGTTAGAGATTATCTCAGTGGTCACCGGAGCCTGCTGTTTAATTAGGCTATCAAAGTTAGTACTATACAAGCTAAGGTTAGCTTTGTAGCTATGTCTAAGTTTATATGCTGTCGATAGGCAATTTGGCACCGGCCGGAGATCGAGGGTGGCGTCCGAGGCTGCAGTCACGCAACGGCTTCCTCGGCAGGGCGGTGTGGCAGTTCGACCCAGCGGCCAGCACACGGGACGAGCGCGCAGAGGCGGAGAGGGTGCGCCGCGAGTTTACGCTGCACCGATTTGGGAGGAGGGAATCTCAGGATCTCCTCATGCGTATGCAGGTATCTATACTCCAATTCGCTGCGTGTGAATCTATCACTTCACCAATTTCATAAATTACTCTTAAACTTCCTCATATTAAAAAATAGTCATGACATATAAAATCAAATCTAGGTGAATATTTGTTATAACAAAAGGATTTCATGAATAATATTTTTTTATTTATTTTAGACAATATTATAGTATATCTTCATTATCCTTAGCAAAAAAACAATCATTCGGCTACTATGCACATCCATAGGCATCCTAAAAATTACGTTTTCCTGGTTTTCCCTCACGAAAATAGCTCTCCATTTTATAATCTCGTTTTCAATTTTTATCTTTTATTTGCCTTCCCATTAGTACTCTATCAACATTTTGTTAGTAGATGGGTGAAAAGATGATTTTACCCTTATTTTTAATTTTTTTAATGTACCAACAAGCTCGTTGATTAAATATATAAATTATAGTTTAGATTTTCACGCTAAGGTTAAGATCCATAAAAAATGAGGCAACCAAAAATATTTTCAGGGCAATACTTTTATACTTCTATATTTTGTTCAAAAGCCAAGCCTGAAAATTTTAAAAACCAATAAAAAACTATAAAATCAGCTCTAAAATTATGTTTAAAATTCAAATTCTAGCTACCATTTATAAGGAAATAAGCAACAAATGGCTATTAATTTCATGCAATATACTAAATTTAAAGGTTGATGAGGGATATTCAACCATCAATGCATAATAAGATAGTATAAAAAGTTCTCCTTGCAAAAAGGAATAAAAAATGCTGACCATGAATAAAAGAATTTAAGGTCAAAACTGTCCTTTCAGCTGTATGTCTACTAATGGTAGGTAGACAGAAAAGTAAAGGCAAATAAAGGATAAATGTGGAGAATGATGGAAGGGGACCAGTTTTGGGAGCTTAAATAAGAAAATTGATCAACTTTTGAGGTAAATAAAGAATTTTCTCTTATTTATTTCGGCTTGTCCTCACAAGTAAAGAAGAAACACATATATACCACTTACTTGTCACCCTGAGAATTAAACGCTACCTATATATGTTTGAACCAGATCTCCTTACCAACTCACCTAAAAAAACTAACTGTGAGATGGATGATATTATTTTAACTTTACTTCTCTAAAAGTCATCAACTAGTTTGTGTCAAGCTCTACAACTATGAAATGAAGTGTATCTCCAACCGAGCTCATTTGAAAAAAATCAAAAAATAGTTTCTTTCAAAATAGGTCTAATTGTAAAGGATTTATTTTTTTCAAAATAGATCTGAGAGATTGGGATATTGTAACAAATATTTAGGCCACTAAATGATCTCAAATAAAATAACTTTCAAATAGGACGCTGTAGATCTAAGTGAGAGCTATAATTTTTATAAAGTTAATCATCATCTAATTTTTATATAAAATATTTGCACTTTTTTTATTATTGTAGTGCTCCCATTTTTAAGACAACCGTCCACGAAAATTGATTTTTATATGCTTTTCTGATGAGAGACAACACTAAAAATCATTTTAAGAGTGGCTCTTTAAAAAGTGCAGCTCCAAAAATCATTTTAAGGGTGGATTCACTTGCAAAAATATTTTTTCCTTATTCTTTAAAAATAACTAGAGTTTAAAAATTTATATAGAAATTTCATTTTAAATCTGATTGAGGTGAACCAAAGCTCTTTATAATTCTTACAATATTTTCTTTAATATGCTAGGTCCATATTACCTTGCAACATACCTTTTAATATGGTTGTTACTTATGTCATGTACTCTCCATATGAGTTAATCTGTTTTGTAACTTCGGATTAGTGAATGAGCATAGTAAAGAAAGTATTCTAACCATCAATCGGACTTAATATAATTTTTCTATAATTTTTTAAAGTTTGAACTTCCTAAAGAATATGAATGGATTGTAAAAATAGATAAAAAGCTTGTAACGAATATTTTTGTACATAAAAGATTTCAAATATAATAGCTTTCAACTATAAAGTTATATAGATCTCATCTAGATTTTAGTATAGAACATGTCCCCATCCAAGTTTATTTGAAACACTCAAAAATTTGTTTTCAAAAATAGATCTGACATCTTTTAACGAATATTTATATCTCTAAACAATATCAAAGGAATAAACTTTTACCTAAAAAGTTATAGATTTCATCAAGAGGTAGAATTTTGATATAAAGTCTACGATCATCTGACTTTATCGATTAGATCTACAGTTTTTTCGTATTTTAGTGTTGCTTTTTAAGGGTGGTTTTCTTAAACATAACAGCTCGTGAAAATTTAAATTGATTTTTCCATGCAGAATCATCTTTTCACAGTTTCTTAGAAAGACCGCTCGAGAAAATAGATCTTTTTCCACATGCGGTTTTGCTAGATCCATTTGTATAAATAAGTTTTCAGATGCCATCTATGGCCAACTATTTTCACAAGCGTATTTTAGTAGTGCTAACGGAGAAAAAGCTACAACTATTGGCTCAGGCATCAGTTCTAGTTCTTGAAATGCTAGTGGGCAGCTGGAAGTGATACGGTCGCGTTTCACTGCCGAGTTATAACTTCATCCGGCAGCGATACGTTTATCATGCCCGGTTGAACAAAGAACCGCCAATGACACGAATTACATGAAAAAAGGTTTGGATTGTCCGGTCGACCGCCTAGACCGTCTGGGTATTAAACGTCTGAATGTTGATGTTCTGTTCAAAGGCCCAGGCGGGCCAAGCAAATGGCTAAAATCATTATCAGCTCATGTCATAAACGGCAAGTGAAATCACAATACCTGTTTAGGTGGGAAACGTCAGCATCCTCCACTACTACAGAAAACCTCAACACTGCCGACAGTAGCAACACGGCCAGTTCCGTAAGTGGAACTTAATCAGCAGTGATACTGTTTTCCGCACAAAAGAAATAAAATTGCATTTTTTTGCTAATTGACAATGTAATGTACATAAACTTCCAGAGCATTACATTAACACATACACACTTGACACACATACATTACATAAATTTTCATGACAAAATATATTAACACGGGATCAAATTATCATCCAAAATTCACAGTGAACCCCAAGATCACAACTTCACTCAAGTGCAAATCATCATCCAAGCTCGCATTAATAAATTCAATATTTTGACGAAGACTAAGAAGAAAACAAGCTTGCCTGTGTTGCTCGTCATCCTCGGCCTCCTGGAACTCCAAAATTCGCTGCCTTCTAGATCTGCTTGTCCCCAGTCGGTCTGCCCTCACGACCTCCAAATGTGTAACAAAGATAGAGAGAGGAGAACAGGCTAAGTAAATTTGACAAGAAGGGTATGTTCAGTTTCTTATCATTTTCAACCATACCAAGCTTTATCATTATTAAATTTTGGCACGGTAGCAATCCAAATATATCCCAAATACTCTATCATACCTTACCATGCCAAGATTTAGCGACTTCCTTGAAACTTCTCATAACATCAAACGGAAATATTTTGTAAGCCTTCAAACTAAATAACACCCACATACCTCTACCCTACCAAAATTTTGTATTACTAGACTTTGCCAAATTTTGGTCTGGCCAAAATTTTAATAAGGTTAATTTTGGCATCAAATTGAAAAAGCCAAAGAATAGATAGTGATATGGAGCAGCAGTAGTTGTCGTCACAGGGCGACAGATCCGTCCCCCACGGGCGATCTAACGGTCAATCCGGTGACTCTTGTGTATCCACGAGCTCTGTCCTCAGCCTTGGACTCCCCTAGCAGCCCTTCCTCCCCTAACTTCTCCATGGCACGCTCGAGGAGGAGGCACGATGGCCAAATTAGGCAGTCCGTGAACTCGGGTTTCTGCATGAGGCCCATGGTGGAATGGTTAGAGGAGAGGTTGCTGTGACTCTAGGCCCTCCGTTTCCTGTGTTGAAGTTGCACCGCAAAGCTAAGGACAATCTCAATAGAGAAAGGGAGGGTCGTCGTCACTGTCAGAGAGAGGTGGAGAGTGAGATAGAGGGTGAGTTAGAGAGATATATCTTGAGGCAGAGAGTGCGAGGAGGAATGGGGAAAATGAGAGTGGCTTGGACTTAGGTGGCTGGATGCCTCAATCACCCGGCTGAACCCTTTATACATATTTTTTCACTGTTGCTTCAAGCCACTACCTTACAGTGATACTTGTATCATTAGGTTCAGACGGGAACTCAATGTGAATCGTCAGTGATGGGCCGGTGGTGATTAGCTAGTTGTGGTAGTGATCACTACCAGCAGTGACACTACTACAAAATACATCTTTACGGATGGCTAAAATGCCTTTTCTCATGCGGGCAGAAGATACGTGAAAATTGATATTTTCACACGTAGACACCACAACCGCATACGAAAATGTATTTTCGCAAACTGGTGACGTTAAAAAGCCTGGCTGAAAGAGATTTTTTTGGCAAAAATTAAAAATTCCCAAAAAATTCTTTCTAGAATACCTAGCTCCCCAGCAAAAAAATTCCACCAAATTCACAAAAATTCATCATCACAGTCCACTGTCCGCCGTTGTAGGCGCAATCCACCATTGCCACCTCAGCTGGTGGTCATGGATCTTTTGCAAGATTTTAAGAGGCTCAATATACCCTAGAGATAACATAGAAATATTATATATATATATATATATTATATGATATGTTTATGATATATTAATTTGCTTGTTGAAATAGACATTAGCATTATTAAATGTCAGATGTTACTATTTCTAAATAATACATGATCATGTGTTATATGAGGAATAAATATAATTGTAAGATTAAGATATACATTAATTGATGATCATATCTTATAGATCATGATATAAATATATCAAATCGATAATATAGACATATGTTAGTAAACATGTGTTAGATAGACCCGCTATAAGATTTAAGAGAGATTTTATGTGTTATCAGTTAATCTTAAGTAGTATTTGTATGGAGTCCCTTGAGATTATCATAGTTTTCGATATATGTAGTAGCTTATTTTAAGACAATCAAATACTACTCTGAAACAAAGTAATCATAAAAATAGTCCTTGAATTTACTATGAAATATGTAGATGGATGTGAGTGATCAAGATAGAATTTGCTTCTCCTCTAAAACAGATATCTCTGAGCCTCTTGATGTAATGAATTATGGAAGTGTATGGCCATATCAATCTGATTGAAGGGTCAATTACAAGTTTTTAATCCATCATAAGATCGAGAGAGTGATTACGCTATTAAGAAGATGATACAAGTCTGGCCTTGAGCTCAATCAATATCATAAGATAAATAGATTCGCACATGAGAACATTACAGGTTCAACCAATATAATTTTTATGTATACTTATGGGATAATATGCCTTGTTAGAGACCGCTATTAATAGGGTGATCAGAAAGACGTTTTCGTGTCACAATCAAATATACGTGAACCTATAGGGTCCCACGCTTAATGAGTTGGAATAATATTAGCGTCAAAATTTGGTAAGCCCACAAACAGGATCGGCCATTAGATGGGGAGCTAATCGGCTTATGGAAAGAAGCTGATCGATAGAGGAAAAAAGCTGATCGGATGGATTGAGGATAGATTCGGTTCAGTAAAAGACGAATGATTATCTAGATAGGAACGGGTCTGAGAAAGAGCCGTGGAAACCATAGCAAGGTGCTTGTATCTTTATAGAATATATCTTATCAGATAGGCTGGTCTAATTAATTTTGTTAACTTCCTAGATAAATTTCTTTTTTTGTTACGAAAGAACATCCGGAGGTTGTTTGTAATCATATCGAACTCTTGTAATCCCAAGGAATAAATATAGAACCCTAGTAGCTTGTAATCTATTAATCCTAGATCAATACACAACTTCGACGCATCGCACCCTAGCTCATCTAGGTTTTTCCTGGTAGGTTCTAGCTCTCGACCAGGGCTGCATCAACGAAGGGGTAAGTCTCGGTACTATCTTGGTTTGTCCACCCTGCTTAAGGCTCTATCAGTTAGGTCCAACCTCTTAGTCTGATCGGACATATCACATTATGCTCGCATGAGACCTATCAACTTATCGACCTAGTTGTACCGCCATTAGTCTCGTGCTACATTATTTAGATCCGACCCTCTAGACCTATGGCAGTAGATCAAGCCATTGGTCGCCAGCTCTTCACATGATGTTTCATCGAAGCGGTTCACCAATGAGTTATCCTTACACTCCCATCACACCTAACGTATCGGCCATTCAACCGATACACATATATATCCTTGATGATTAATCCGCTAGTGATCAATCTGGTCCCATCAGATCTAGCCTAATACTGTTTTGGTTAGGTCTGATCTATGAAGTCTATATTCAATAGGACTCGTGTTGGGATCTAGTTGGTTTCATTTCCCCCATCGACTTAGATAGCGAATGAGTTTAGCTATAAGCCTACATCAGACTCTCGGCTGATAGCAGCCGATGGGCTCGTCCGTCCCTTCCATCGTTACATTTGATTTGGCCTCTATTGTCTCGGTGTCATTAGGCTCGGCCTCATACTATCTCGGTTTGATCCGATATATCGACTCTGGTTCTAATGGTACAGTCACATTAGTCACTAGGTCTTGTACCTTCAAGAGATCGGGTCTTGCTCCTTACTATTCATCATGTACTTTGTTCGAAGTATCATCGGCTCTTCAACCGATGAGTCCTTTACATTATTCCACACCTTAGCCTATTCCTTCATTAGTTGTTCAGTCGATGCATGAGTCCTATTGTTTTATCGACAACCAGCCGATAGTGTGAGTCCATATGGACCCATTGGCCGATTGGCTCATAGATCTCGTCCTCTTTATCTCCTTATCAATTGCAAGACTAAATTAACTAGCACACCCTTGAACCTTGAAGCTAAGGACCTTCACTAAAGCTAAGCAGATCTCCTAAGCCTCGACGTGTTTGTGCGCAATTGCATTGGACCTCCATCGGCTAACGTTCATTCTCCCTCTTGGCTCGTCCCTCTGCCTAGTCTGATCTTCCTCGCGTGCATGAATATATTCTTTGGCATGCTCAGTGGGACATTAAATTTTATCACGATGGCAGAAAAAGAGATCAACGTAGACAACATAATTCCAGTGATAATGGAAGATCTAAATGAGGAGCAGAGATAACAAATAGAGCAGATTATAGCCAACTTTCCAAAACTTTGTTTGGAATCCTTTGATATAATTAGACAAGGGCCCATTCAAAAATCATAGTTTCCAAAACCTGTTTTATTGGCAGAATTGAGCTAGTCACCACCTATGAGTCCTCTAAAGCCGTTGCAAAAGATGATCAACGAAGCAGTTCACCACGTGCTCATCAACTAGTTGGGAGTGTTGGTGAACACACTACACAATCTGATCAAGAAGACGGTGGATGGATCCATTAGTCAATAGCCTGATCAAAGTCATATGTATTTGCCGATAAAAACAGAACAACCTCAGGTGACTTATGGTACCAAAAGGGATGTATCAGCAAATATGTTTCCACCAACATAGGGTCGGATATGGGGGGCATCGAGATGATCTTCTCCACGGTATCATCAGACCATCTATTATAGAGGGTATAAGCAGGACTATCTAGATGGTAATCCTAATTTAAACAATTATCATAGAGAATATCCCAAGCAGAATTAGGTACCAACTCTACCTCCGCAATATGAAAGACAGATCCCAAGGGAGGAGGATTGGTCCACAAGAGTTGTAAAGATAGTAACAGAGCAATTTGGTATAAAGCCGAGGGAGTAGTCATTTTGTATCAGCACCCTATGCACGCATGCATGGACCAGATGGAGCCGAAGGAGGTCCAATCCGATGGAGTGCAAATACGTCGAGGCCTGGGAGGTCTACCTCGCTCCAATGTAGGTCCTTTGGCTTTGATTGGTCCCTTTGTCGGGTTGCTGGAGTTACGGGCGTGCTAGTCAATTTAACACTGCAATTGACAAGTAGATAAGCCAATGGGTCAGTTGAACGATAGGTCGATACGAACTCTTGTTATTGGCTGGTTGCCGATAGGGTTGAGATAGTCATCGGCTGCCTCTGATGCACTCCTGCTATTGGCTGGATGTCGATAGGGATTGAAACACTCTTTCATCAACTGGGAAGCTGATGAACATGTAGATAGATGGCGATGAAGGGAATGAAAGATGCATCGGCTGTAGAGCTGATGGCGCTCTAGATAGAATAGTCAATAAGCATGAATATAGACTCCTACTACCGGTAGGTTGCCGATAGAGGCTGTAGCACTCATTAATCGGCTAGAAAACCAATGAAGGCATAAAACAGATAATCAAAAAAATAAGAAGAAGGACCCATGAACTGTAGAGCCAATGCGTTTTAAATATGATGGTTAGTAAGCATGTATGTGGAATCCTCCAATCAGCTGGTTGCAGATAGATGGTGTAACACTCGTTCATCGACTGAAAAGCTGAGGAGGACATAAACAGATAATCAAGGAATAATATAAAGGACCCATCGGTTGCAAATCCCATGGTGCTCTAGAATAGAGTGGTCAACGAGTAGTATGCGGGATCCTCCTATCTGTTAGTTGTCGATAGAGGCTATAGTGCTCATTCATCTATTGAAAAAGCTGATGAAGGCATATGTGGATTGGTAAGGAATAATATAAAGGATCTATCAGCTATAGAGCTGATGGTGCTCTGGATAAAATAGGTGGCGAATAGCAAGCAGTGAGACCTGATCATCCGAAGGTACGATAGGCTTGATCGGACGTGCGGACGGAAGGAACGGGTGAATCCATCATCTGCTGAGCCGATGAGAGGAGATCTCTAAAAATGTATGTGTATTTTCTGAGAGGCCGATACGCTTGGCGTGAGGCTCAAAGAAAATCACTAAAAATGTTTGTATATCGGCTGAGAAGCTGATACACTAGGCGTGAGACTCAATGTATGGATAACTCATTGGCTGGCCTCTCCGATGAAACTTTCGCAAAAGTATCTATCGAACTATGGCTTGATCTACTACCAATGATATAGTAGTTTAGACCTAATTGATATAGCATGTGACTAATTGCAGTTGAGGGAGCTCGGTAAGTTAATAGAATCACCCGATCGGACTATGAGATTGGATCTAACTGATACAGTATTAGACATAACGGATACACCTAGATAGTGGCAGGACTTACCCATTCGCTAGAGATCAGATTGAATCGATACAGTCCCACATGGAAACCTAGAACCACCTTGTAAAAACCTAGATGAACTAGGGTGGTGATGCGCCGAGATTGTATTGATCTGCGATTGAGTAGATTGATTATAAGCTTCTAGGGGATTTATATTTTTATCCTAGAGTTATACTAGTACGACGCGGTTACAAGCATCCTCTGGACATTATTTACTATACATGAAAGGAAACTATTTCTAAGAAAATAACAAAACTAACTAGACTTGCCTATTTTACGAGATATATTATATATATAGATTAAAGTACCCTGTCGTGGTTTTCACGGCTCTTCGTCAGACTCGATCCTATCTAGATAATCTTCCATCGTTGACGGAACCGAATCCATCCTCAATCCATCCTATTGGCTTTTTCCCAATATCAAACAGACTCTTTTCATAAGCCGATTGTCTCTCCAATCTTTATGCGAAACTTACCAAATTTTGGTGCAAACAAATATAGAAGATATCGACTCACAAAGGCCGATTCCATGAAGCCAAGAAGGAGAAATTCCATCGAAGGGTTGCTCGAGTGCAAACTTATTCGTCAGACTTAGACAATGAGGAATCCAATGTTGAAGTCAATATCATGCCCTTGGTTGAAGAGTATCTACAAGGAGGAGTGATACAATTTTGACATCAACAAAATCGATAAGATATTCGATTTGCTGATTTAAGAGAAGTAGATTCAACTTCTGCCGAATCACGTAATTCCATTAGTCAAAGAACCGAAGAAGAAGAAATATTGCAAGTGGCATAATTCAATTTAACATCATACCAATAAGTGCAAAGTTTTTCGGTAATAGTTGCAATCGGCTATCAAACAGGGAAGGATCAAATTTCAAGACAAGAAGCCAATGAAGATTGATGGTCATCTGTTCCCTATAAACATGGTGTTTGTGGGATCCTCAAGATATTGTGCTGATGAAGGAAGGTGTTGAGATAAATCAAAAGTCACTTCAGTGGACTTGGTTGAGAAGTATTCCAAGTGTCAAGATAAAGAATGGCAGGTCCTATCGCTCAAAGAGAAATATAATCCACCTTGAGGCTATCCGTTCATTAAGTTTTGTTGGGATTAGGATATGAGGTTACCATCAATCGAAGATTGTCCTAAGTGTAACAATCCAAGGTTGCAATGTGTTGAGCAGGCGAGGTGTTCACAAGATTGGCCACATGCAAAGCGAGCATCAGTACATAGCCGATTAGGGCCGATCAATGAAGACTACAATGAAAAAATGGCTGGCGATAAGGAGTTACATGAAAAACAGCAAATCCAAACCCTCAGTGGTGTCCAACCGAAATCATCACGAGAAATCAAAAGAGAAGGGCACAATGGTTATGGTATAGGGAGCAATAGAAGAAGCAATGGCGAGGCCATGAGTAAGTTGATCATGGTTGAAGGACCAAATAAATTTGGTGTGTCAAGCGTAAAGACGATGGTGTTGACGCATCAACTCCAACAAACATGGTATTCGTCTTGCCTCTAGAGTATATAGCCTTTTTATCTGATGAGGAAGACAAAGAAGAGGTTTTTCCTCAATTGATGTTGCAACATGATCAAGTTGTATTTGATAAGCCTGAAGAGTCTAAGCATCGGCACCTAAAACTATTATATATCAAGGGGTATGCAAATGGTAAGCTGATGATAAGATGTTAGTTGATGGGGTGCAGCTGTCAATCTTATGCCATATGCAACGTACTACAAGCTAGGGAAGACATGCCAAAGATGTCATCAAGACAAATATGGTGCTAAAAAACATCGGTGGAAATCCATCGGAAAAAAAGGGTGTGTTAAACATGGAGTTAACAATGGGAAGCAAGACATTGCCTACCTTGTTTTTTGTTATAGATGGTAAAAGATCGTATAGTTTATTGCTTGGCACTGACTGTATTCATGCCAACTATTGTGTTTCATCCATGATGCATCAAAGTATTATACAATGGCACGGAGATTGGATTGAAATAATTCTAGCTGATCAATATCGACCAACATTGTAGTGACCGATCAGCCAATCTAGAAAACCAATGGAGTCGATTGCTTGTCTAGAAAAGTATGGGAAGGTGATTTCCTCGAGGTCACTAGCCAAGGGATACAACCGATCTAGCAAATCAGCTCAACATTGTTGCTCTGATGAGCACCATTGAAGACTTTGAAGGAAAGTTGGGGCAAGGATTTATGTTGGCCAATAATTTAAAAGAAGTCAATATAGGTCTAGGAGATAGGCCAAGGCTGACGTATATAAATAAAAAATTATGTACTGAATTATGGAAAGAATTAATAAAATTATTGAAGAAATAACAGGAATGTTTTGCCTAGGAATATCATGAAATGCCAGGTCTAAGCCAATCAATTATTGAACATCGGCTTCCTATCAAACTAGGATATCGGTCATTCAAGTAGCCTCTGAAAAGATTTAAAGTAGAGTTACATGATGCAATAAAGGTAGAGATCGCAAGGTTGTATGATGTAAATTTTATGAGATGGTGCCGATATGCTGAGTGGATATCCCACATCATCCTGATGGAAAAGAAAAATAGAAAATTGAGAATATCTATCGACTTCCGAGATTTCAACTTTTGAAAGAGATTAGAGCTGATACGATAGAGATCTTTGGGTATTCATTATTGGTGATCAAATAGCTATGTGGGAAATATGAGCACAAAGATGATGTCTTGAGGTTATATTATGAAGATGCCAACATTTATTGAAAAATTTTAAGATGGTGTCATTGGATCATAATCCTAGGGAGTAGAATTTAGAAGCCAATGATCTTGCTCACATTACTTTAGGATATTGGCTAGATAGAAAGATTGAAGTTGAAATAGCCGATATCAATAATCGTATTGAAACTGATGATTGGAGATGAGAGATTATCCAATATTTGCAAAAACCGTCACAATCAGCTTCTAAGAAACTTCGGTATAAATCTACCAAGTATGTGTTTCTTGATGAAGAATTATATTATTGGATCATTGATGGAGTTCTATTAAAATGCTTGGGTTTAGAAGAAGCTACAATGATTATGTGTGAGGTACATAAAAGTGTTTGTGGGGTTCATCAATCAGCTCACAAGATGAAATAGCTGTTAAGAAAAGTTGGGATTTTTGGCCGATAATGCTAGAAGATTGCTTCAGGTACTATAAAAGATGCCAAGATTGTCAAAGGTTTGAAAATGTACAGTGAGCACTAGCATCAGCTATAAATCCAATCATCAAGCCATGGTCGTTGAGAGGTTGGAGAAACAACATGATCGGCCAGATTTATCCTTCATCAAGTAAAGGGCATAAGTTCATATTGGCAACAACGGATTATTTACAAAGCAGATAGTAGCTATCCCTTAGAAGAAAGTTACATCTAAGGATGTGATTGAATTTGTCATGGAGCATATTATCTATTGGTTTGGGATTCTACAAACAATAACTACTGATTAGGGATCTATTTTTGTGCCTGATGAGTTTCAATAGTTTGTTGTCAGTATGGGGATTAAATTGTTAATTCATCATCATATTATGCTCAAGCCAATGGACAGCCAAATATTTCAACAAGAGTTTAATCAAGTTGATCAAGCGCAAGATTAATAAACAACCACGAAGGTGGCATACTACATTAGCTAGGCCTATCGGATGATATGCCATGGATCTACTCAAGTACCACCATATTGGTTTGTATTTGGGCATGTGGCGGTTCTGCCATAGGAAATTAACATCGGCTCTAGGAGGATATCTCTGTAGGATCAACTGATAAATGATGATTATTATAACCTAATGGCAAATGAGCTTGATGAATGACTCAGAATCGGCTAAGAGTGCTTGAAAGGATTAAGAAAAATAAAGCTAGGGTAGCTAGGCATTACAACAATAAGGTAATGACTAAATCATTTTCTAAAGGAGATCTCATTTGGAAATTGTTCACACCGGATTTCGCGCACGCGGCGCGACCACGCCGAAGCCTGGGAGGTTGATGTAAGTCTTTGAAGATGGGTGTGTATCGGCTGAGTAGCCGATACGTTGGGCGTGTTGCTCAAGGTATAGATAACTCAT
Source organism: Oryza coarctata (assembly GCA_030770085.1). NCBI lineage: Eukaryota > Viridiplantae > Streptophyta > Magnoliopsida > Poales > Poaceae > Oryza > Oryza coarctata. The sequence continues at coordinate 11,260,361 of CM061472.1, forward strand.
CGACTAAACACTTCGATGAAACGCTGGGCGGAGACCTACAGGCCTTCAGCTCAATCTACTTTCGGCAACCTCGTAGGTCAAACCTAATCGATGCAGCACGGAACCGACGACGGTAGAGAGAGCTTGGTAAATAGATAGATCTTGCACGGACGTGATGTGGTACATTCGATCTGACTAAGAGGTCGAACCTAACTGATATAGTCTTAGACAGTGCAAGATATACCGGGATAGTGACAGGACTTACCCCTTCGCCGGAGATCGAACTTAACTGATGCATCCCCACGTCGAAAGTCAGAACCAACCAGTAAAAACCTAGATAAACTAGAGTGGCGATGCGCTAAAATTGTATTGATCGAGAGATATCTTACAGGCTCCTACGGGGTCTATATTTATATCCTGACATTACAGAGTCTGACGCGTTTATAATAACCATCGGACGATATTTCCTAACAAAGATAAAAAGAAAATATCTCTAAGGAAGTTAACAAAACTAACTAAACCTTCCTATCTATATAATATACGATTTACGTAGATAGAATACCCTGCCATACGTTCCATGGCTCCTCCTCAAACTTGGCCTTATTTGAATAGTCTTCTATAATTAGACCGAATCATTCCTTGCTTCCTGCAATCGACTTCTTTCCTGTAGCAATCGGACTCTTATTTACTAAACTGATCATCCTTCCAATCTTTTTCTGGGCTTACCAAATTTTAGCGTTAACACATGCCACCCAATTTCAAAGTATGAAGACTCATGCTTCGAAATTCTCTTCCTCAGGCCTCAAATGCTCTGAAATCTCCTCCCCTTCTGATAATCGGCTTTCGTAAACTGAAACCACATACATCAGATGTGCTAAACCGCTGAACTCTTGGGAGAAAAACTTCAGCCTGATGTGACTCAACAACCCTTGGAAGGCCAAATTAGCTAATTGTTCATCACTTAGTATAACACCGTCTTCTGATATCCCCGAAACGGTGGATGTACTCCGAAACTAACTCATCAGGCCTTTGTCTAACCAATTTCAAATCTGACAGTCTCATCTCCTAAATTTTAGTAAAGAAATATTTATGGAATTGCTGTTCCAGATCGGCCCATTCCCTAATTGAGTTGGGTGGCAACGAAGAGAACCAGGTGAAGGCTATGGCTGCCGATACATAAATATTTGATCTTTGGGCTTGATACCGAATTGCTCTTTCGCCACATTCACAATTCTGGCTGACCAATCCTTTTCCCTTAGGATGTCTCTCTGATACTGTGGAGGTGGATATGGTGCCCGATTCTATCTAAGATATTCTCCATGATAAGCATATAAGTCGAGATTGCCACCTAGATAGTCACGTTGATATCTTCCATAATAATTATCTTGATAGCATTCTGGAAGTACCTCATGTCATTGCCCCCCGAATCGATCTTGTGTTGGTGGATATACATTTACCGGTAGGTTCCTCTTAGTTTTATAAGTTTTCTGAGGTAGCTCTATCTCTATTGGCAAAAATACATGATCTTGATTGGGCTCTTGAGCTGATAATTCTTCTATTGACTTCTTGATTAGATTTTGCAGTGTAATCATCCTTACTCCCATTGGATTGATTATCTCTTGCAACGACTTTGGAGGATTTACAGGCCCGATTCTCTCATCAAAACAAATTTTGGCAACTGTGACTTTTGAATCGGCCCTTGTCTAGTCATACTGAAGGACTCCAAACAGAGCTTCTGAAAGTTGTCCATGTTCTGCTCTATCTGCTGCCTCTGGTCTTCATTTAGATCACTCATGGTTATTGGAACTATAATATCCTCATCGGCTCCTTCGGATGAATGTACCTTGGCATCAACCTCTTCTCTAGACATATTGGAAAAAAAAATGCTCCCCGGATTGATGAGTAAAAATTCTAACTTCTAATCAGGCAATTGTATAGTCTCGCTAGTCGATGAATGGAATTATGTCACACCAACCGATGAAAGATCTTTAGCCAATGAATGATCTTCAATTACCAGCCGATCAATGAAATCTCATCCTATCGGCCGATGAATGAAGACTTCTATCTCATCGATGAATGAGGTACGAGTCCTATCGGCCGATGAATGAAATCTTCGGTCAAACTGGGCGTGCCAAAAATATGTTCGAGCCGGATCTAGCGAGTGTGGCACGACCACGCTGAAGCCTAGGGGATTTGCTTAGCTCCAGTGTAGGTCTATCGGCTTCCCTCTATGGCTCGAGATACATGCACCGAGGCCTAGGGGGTCTGCTTAGCTCCGGCGTGGGTACCTCGATTCGCTCTCTGTCGTGACGGTGTAGGCGCGGGCATGCTAGTCAATTTGACCCTGCAATTAACAAAGAGGTGAGGCGAACGGGTCAGTCGGAGGATGGGCCGATATGAGCTCTCGCTATCGGCTGACCACTGATAGGATCGAGTTAGTCATCGGCTGCGTCCGGATGGCTCCCGCTATCTGCTAGTCGCCGATAGGGATTGGGACGCTCTTCCATTGGTTGGGGAGCCAATGAAGGCATTGGACATACGTCGATGGAGGTGATGGCTTCGGGTGTAGCGAAAGCGTGATCCCGATCCATCGGTCGTAGAGTCGATGGAGGCACCAAAGGGTATTCAGAGAACAGCAAAGCACATGGGATCTCTCCAGGTTACTGACGGAAGCTGTAGCACTCGTTCATCGGCTGGAAAGCGGATGAAGGCATATGAGAACTAGCAAGGAATGGTATAAAAGATACTGGCTGCAAAGCCGATGCCGCTCCAGATATGGTGGGCGATGAACTAGGAGCGGGCCCGCTCCTCCCACCGCACAAGAGCCGTTGCCCACAGTGACAACGCCACTAGCACCGATCTCGAAGATCAGAAGTAATCGAGATAGTAAGAGACCGAGGCCAACGGCAACAGGACGGCGGACACTAGATTGGTCGTCATGAAGGAAGAGCAGAGTGAACCCATCGGTTAGCTGAGCCGATGAGAGGACATCTCTAAAGATATGCGTGCATCGACCAAAAAGGCCGATGCACTAGGCGTAATGTTCGATAGAAGTCTCTGAAGACGGGTGTGTATCGGCTGAGGAGCCAATATGCTGGGCATGTTGCTCAAGGTATAGATAACTCATCGGCTAAACACTCCGATGAAACGCCGGGCGGAGACGTACGGGCCTTCGGCTCAATCTACTATCGGCAGCCTCGTAGGTCAAACCTAACCGATGTAGCACGGGACCGACGATGGTAGAAAGAGCTTGGTAAACCAATAGATCTCGCACGGATGTGATGTAGTACACTCGATCTGACTAAGAGATCGAACCTAATCGATGCAGCCTTAGACAGAACAAGATATACCGAGATAGTGGCGGAACATACCCCTTCGCTGGAGATCAAACTTAATTGATGCATCCCCACGTCGAGAGCCAGAACCTACCAGTAAAAACCTAGATAAACTAGGGTGGCAATGCGCCAAAATTGTATTGATCGAGAGATATCTTACAGGCTCCTAGGGGGTCTATATTTATATCCTAGCATTACAGAGTCTGACACATTTACAACAACCATCGGACGTTATTTCCTAACAAAGATAAAAGGAAAATATCTATAAGGAAGTTAACTAAACTAACTAAACCTTCCTATCTATATAAGATACGATTTACGTAGATAGAATACCCTGCCATGAGTTCCACCGCTCCTCCTCAAACTCCGCCTCATTTGAATAGTCTTCTATAATTAGACTGAATCCTTCCTTGCTTCTGCAATCGACTTCTTTCCTATAGCAATCGGACTCTGCTTTACTAAACCGATCGTCCTTCCAATCTTTCCCTGGGCTTACCAAATTTTGGCATTAACGGAAATTAATTTTGCCGATCAGGTCTAGAGATAATAAGTTTGAAAAGTGGTCGTCTAATTGGAAACAGCCATATGGGATCAATCATCGTAAGTTTGGTAATGCGTATGTGCTAGAGAGTCTTGAAGGAGAGGAATTTGCCAAAGTGCTCAATAGGAAATATATGAAGAAGTATTATCCTAGCATTTGGGTCAATACCTAAATCGGCTAAGTATGGCTGATTTCTAATTTTCTTCAAAACAAGAGCCAATAGTGTTGTATCAGCTGATGATAGCTGATATTGTTTGATATCGCTTGCCTAGATTGGCTAAGTGCTGTCGATTTTTCATACTCTTCAAGACAAGTGTTGATATTGTAATATCATCTAAACATAGCTAATATCATTTGATATCATCTTTAGAACAAAATAACAAGTCTCAAGAAATCCGATCAAGTTATATTGCTGACACCAAGAGTTTTGAAGAAGTGACATAACAAGTTTTCAACATTGAAATATTACAAAAATTTCTTTATCGCTTCAATCATGCGTAGGTGAATTTTGTTGATTTCATTGATGGCGTGAATGTCTTATTTATCGGAACCGGGGATAGTCTTCAAGGTCTTGTGCTAACGAACCACTTGACGCTCTGTTGCTGTGACTTGATCTTGTATTACTTGTGCTAGGCCGATAAGATGTGATTTTGTGGCTTCAATGTTTTTGCATACCTCATCGAGCTCTGCCATCAGATCGACTTCTCTTTATTAGTTGGTCTAGTTTGGATTGAGTTTCTTAAGAGGCAGTTGTCATGTCATCAAGCTTTTTCTTTTTAGATTGGGCAAACAGTCGATCCTTTTAAACTAAATCATTCTATTCAGCGCAATTGGCTATGTGTTGCCTGGTCATGATCAGCTAGAACCTATGTGATTCCAAATAGGTGGCGTGGGTTAGTGCATCAATAAGTTCCTCAGGTAGAAGATGTTCAATTTCAGTGAGTCTCGCCTAGATTGGTCCACAATCTTCCACCAGTGCGTTGATTAGGATTTCTGGCTAATGAACAATGTCCAATAGTTGTTCGCATACATCAGCTGGTAGAGATGGCTTGATCACCACACTGGTAGCTATGTCTTCATCCTTCTCTAGATATTTACTGATTTGAATGGAGAACAGATTGGCTAAAGACCGCTGATTGACATTAGTAAATAGGAGAATAATGGGTCAAAGTGGAAATATAGATATGAGATGAATTTACTTGAGATAGGACATTCATGGTGGCGTGAAAAGTGACATTGGCATCGGCTTGGTGAGGGGTCTCTTCAAGAAGGTGGCCAATGTCCGATGCGGAGGTAATAGGGACTATCTTGGTGTCTTTGATTTGAGGATCGGCTGCTGAAGAAGTCAGGATTTCTAGATGGACCTATCGGCTCAATGTTCTTTGGGAGTCGATGAATGAACTTTGGGAGTCGATGGTTCGAGCTAAAAATGAGAAGATTATCAGAAAAATTATGAAAAGCAGACAAAGATAGGAATCGGCACATACCAGTAAGGGTGAGGGAGCCGATGTTGCTGTAATGGGTGGTGCTTGAGAGATCAGCACCACGACCGTGACATCGGTGCTGGATTTCTATTACTTTGAGATAGGGTAAGTTACCATTTTCTTGCGCATTGTTCTTGTCGCCCGTGGCACCTAGAGAAGAGCTGATGGAGAAGGAGCAATGTATCCTACATGGGGTTTGACCGATGGTGGTTTGTACAGAATCGGCCAGCCACTCACACTAGATGTTCGCGCTTCTTTATTGACGGCTTGCAAGATGGTGGAAGTTTGAGCAATATGGTCGAAGACAATAGAGCATGAAGTATTACCTCTTAATTGGACTCGACATAATCAGGTTAAGGCGCGAGCAATACTGTTTAGCCAATGAACTAAACATGTGTCCCTTTGTGGAGCGTTGAATCTTGCACCGGTCGATCAGACCGGGTGAAGATGATGAATGGGCCGGTAGTGGACCGATCAGAGAAAATGGTGCCTTGGTCGTGCTGAGGCCTAGGAGATCTGCTTTGCTCTAACGTGGATCCTTCGGCTTCATTGTCCCTTCGTCAGGATGATGGAGATGCAAGAGTGCCAGTCAATTTGACTCTACAATTGTCAAGGAGATAAATAGATGGATCAGTCAGACGATGGGCCAATACAAACTCTTACTATTGGCTAGATGCAAATAGGGTTGAGACAATTATCAGCAGCATCCGAGCCTCCTGCTATCAGCTGGTTGTTGATAGGGACTGATGTACTCTTCCATCGAGATGATGGAGATACGGGCGTGCTAGGCAATTTGACCTTGCAATTGATAAGGAGAAAAAGAGAATGGGTCAGTCGAATAATGAGCCAATGCGAACTCTTACTATCAGCTAGCCGCCGATAGGGTTGAGACTATCATTGGCTACGTCCAATGTGTTCCTGCTATCGGCTAGTTCCCAATAGTGACTAAAGCACTTTTCCATTGGGGGGAAGCCATGAAGATGTAGGCAGATGGCGATGAAGCGAACGAAGGACATAACGGATGTAGAGTCGATGGCACTCCGGATAGAATAGGTAGTAAGTATGTGGACTCTTGCTATCAGCTAGTTGCCGATGGGGGCTATAGCACTCTTTCATCGGCTGGAATGCCGGTGAAGGAATAAACGGATAAACAAGGAATACGGTAAAGGGTCCATCGGCTATAGAGCCGATTGCACTCTGAATAGAGTAGTTAATGAATAGTACGTGGGATCCTTCTATCGGCTAGTTGCTGATGGAGTCTGTAACACTCATTCATCGGCTAGAGAACCGATGAAGGCATATGTAGATTGACAAAAAATAATATAAATGATCCATCGCTGCAAAATCCAATGGTGCTCCAGATATACAATGCAATGAATAGTAGGGAGCGAGACTCGATCCTCCAAAGACACAAGATTAGATCGGACACATGGTCGGAAAAAGTGGGTAAACCCATCCGCTAGCTGATCCGAGGAGAGGAGATCTCTAAAGATATGTGTGTACCAACTAAGAGACCGATACGCTAGGCATGAAGCTCAATGGAAGTCATTGAAGACAGTATGTGTATCGGCTGAGGAGAAAATACACTAAGCGTAATGCTCAAAGTATGGATAACTCATCGGCTAGCCTCTTCGATGAAACGCTCGCGTAAGTACCTATCGACCTATGGCTCAATTTACTACTAGTGGTCTAAGTAGGTCAGGCCTAACCTATGTAGCTCGAGACCGATGGCAGTAGAAGGAACTCGATGAGCCAATAGAACCATGCGAGAGTGATGTGATGCACCTGATCAGAGTAAAAGGTTAGACCTAACCGATACAACCTTAGATAGAGCGGATATACTAGGATAGTAGTGGGACTTACCCCTTCGTTGGAGATTGGACTTAACCAATGTAGCCCCACGTCGAGAGCCAGAACCCACTAGTAAAAAACCTACGTAGACTAAGGTGGCAATGCACCGAAATTAATTAGATCTGCATGAGATGAATTACAAGCTTTCAGGGGGTCTATATTTATACTCTAGAGTTACAAGCAACCACTGGACATTATTTCCTAAAAACATAAAATGGAAATATCTGTGACGAAGTAAACAAAACTATCTAAGTTTACTAATATGAAAGAGCACTCTACCATGGTTTCCATGACTCCTCCTTAGATTCGATCTCATATAGATAATTTTCTATCTTTAACTAAACCGAATCCTTCCTTAATCAGTCTGATCAGCTCTTTCTCTGTATCAATCGGACTCTTCCAATAAGCCAACCAGCTCTCTAATCCTATCCATGGGGCGTACCAATTTTTTATGCAAACACTTTTCCACTTCGACCACAATCAAGCGAAAAGTTTAGTGTTGGTAGTGCATGGCTTAAAGGTGGTGATCTCACCCAAGGACATGGATTCTGTTGTCATCCTCAGCTGATCATACTCCAAGTCACTATTCATGACTTGGAGTTTACCAATGAAGAATATGCCAATATGAAGTTGGCCAAATCCCAATTGAAGAGAGTCGACAGATGGAAGATAAAATTCATACAAAGGATGTTGGGATTAGCCCAATGAAAATCCGGTTGGCAGAAGATTATGGGTGATGGCCGATAGAAATATTATCTTTGACTCTTCATCGGCCAAAGCATTAAACGGATGGAATCTGGAGGGCATTTCAAATGATGTTGCATCCTCATATGCAAACCAGAGAGTGGCTTCTTTGGTGAAACTATAGTAGAAGCTATTGAACCACTCGCCTAGTCCAATGGGGGTCATCTTATTGGCAAGAAGAGCCGATGCACTGGGCATGGTGCCGGGAACATGAATAACTCATTGGCTAACATTCCAATGAAACATCGTACAGAGTCCTATAGGCCTAAAACTCAATCTACCATCGGTAGCCTCATAGGTCGAACCTAACCGATGCAGCACGAGACCGACGATGGTGGAAAGAGCTTGATAGGCCGATAGATCTTGCACGGACGTGATGCGATACATCCGATCGGCCTAAGAGGTCAAACCTAAACGATGCAGCCATAGACAGAGCAAGATATATCGGGATGCTGGCGGGACTTACCCCTTCACCGGAGATCGAAGATAACCGATCCAGCCCCGCGTCAAGAGTTAGAACCCGCCAGTAAAAGCCTAGATGAACTAGGGTGGCAATGTGCCGAAGTACTATTGAATAGATCTGTTGATTGATTCCTTATTGATTTCCAGAGGGTCTATATTTATACCCTGGGTTTATAGAGTTCGACGTGTTTACAACAACTATCGGACATTATCTCTTAACGAAGATAACAGAAAATATCTCTAAAACAGCTATCTAAACTAACTAAACCTTCCTAACCATATAAGATACGATTTACCTAAATATAATACTCTACCGTGAGTTTCATGACTCCTCCATAAACTCGGTCTTATTTGGATAATCTTCTAATCTTAGACCAAATCTCTCCTTGTTCCTCCCGATCAGCTTCCTCCCTATAGCAATCAAACTCCCCTTCACTTAAGCAGATCCTTTTCCAACCTTTCCCTGTGCTTTTCTAAGTCTTGGCGTTAACACTCCTCTTTGGACTTGACTGCATCCAAATAGTTTCCTGTCAAACAAAACGGTCCAATCTTCCACCAGTTCGATCAGCTTCTCTATAGTATAAATTGTCTTTATCCCATGAGCCGATTCGTATTTTCCATAGACCGATCCTATTTACAGGCTAAATTAAATTCCGGCGTTAACACATGCCCCCCATTTTGGAGTTTGTCAACAGACTACAAAATTCTGAGCTGTTGGAAGTCTCCACAAACCAAGATGGCCCATTATAACCCGCAAATGATAATTAATTGGCCCAGATTCCTGCCTAGGTCATTCCACCTCTATAAAATATCCCATCGCTTCATCCTTCTTCCACACACTTCCTCCCCATCAGAACACCCAACATCGACGAGCTCCGACGACTGAAGGTGAACCTCTGCAAACCGCTTCATTGGCCACCAATCCTCTCCCCTCTTTTCTTCGATGATGGCATCGACACATGCAGTCCTTGAGGTAACTTTCATCTGCTCTTCCATCCCACATATTAAACAAATCTCCCCCATCCCATCTTCTCATCGGTATTCGGGTTCTTGTTTGCTATAGGATCTCAAAGTTCAGATTGCCATCCCAGTTTCTGATCGTCCCGATTACTTTTACCATGGTCCTATGGGTGATGAAGATCCAACAGATTTCATAAATTCCAAAATAGAAAGGATCCTATATAAAAATTTATCCATGACCATCACCGATTGGACCAATAGCTTCAGATCTTGGCCTAGTAAACTCCCAGGATGGAGAAACTAGTACCTCAGAGTTTCAGCCTCTAAAAAATTATTCTAGGAAGACCTGGAAATCGACCACTGCATCAACCTCTCTTTAGCCGATATGGAGAAGAATGAACTTTTGCTCGCATCGGCCTCCTATTTCTGGTCAGATATTCTGAATGACTATGTTTGGGCACGGACCAATGACTCCTACCTTAATGGATGTCCTATATTGACCTGCCTCAACACCACCCATTATGTAAATCCGTTCATCCTCAGATTCAAACTCACTCATCGGCTGAATACCAAAAGCGTCGAAGGTTGGACTAAATACATCTCCTTGCTCAAAAAGACCTTCGGACAAGTTGATGAGCGGGAACATGTTGCATTTCTAAATCTGTGGTTGGAACGGTTCAACTCTTGGTCCAACCACCAACATGCAATGCTTGGCGGAGCTCCTGGCCAATCAATGTCGCATTCCACTGGGTAATATCTTCTTGGAGCCATCTATCAACTGCTTCATCAGATGGCAAACAAGCTATCGGCAAGCCAACCAGTCAGTCATATTGGTGGTCCCTGGTGGTTCATACAACTTTGGTTGAACATCCATACCTCCAGAGTTATCCCCAGGACCCCTTTTTCTTCTCTGATATTTCCGACTGATTACCTAGAAGATGGTGAGTCAAGCCGATGCTGATGTATTTCTCTAGGTGAGGCTGCATTGGCTCTTTTAGGAAGCAAAATGCCCCCCTCGGACTTAGCCAGTGGTTTAAATGTTTCTACTATGACTTTACCAAAGAAGCTACTGTCTGGTTTGCGTATGAGGATGATTCGTCTTTTGAGATGCCTTCTATGTTTTATCCATTGAATGCACTAGCCGATGAAGAATCGAAGACCACGTTCTTGTCATCCAAAACCCCTAATCTTTTGCCAACTGGATTTTCGCTAGGCCGATCCCAACACCCATCGTACGAGTTCTATCATCCTTCTGTTAGTGCCCGTCGGTTGGGTTTCGACCAGCTCCCAATTGGCTTATTCTTCATCGACAAGCTCTAGGTCTGAGGAGAAGTAAACAGCGGACTGGAGTATGATCGGCTATGATCGATTGGTACATCCCTGTCTTTGGGGACCATCTCCTCCTTTGAGCCCTGCATATCCAACACCAGACATTTTGCTCGATGGTGGTCGGAGTGGGGAAGCCATTTGTTTAGTCTATCGGCTGAACGTTATTGTGTGCGCCTTAACCCTGACTATGTCAAATCCGATGAAGAGGCAATCCTTCTCCTTACATTACCTTTTTCACATCGTATTGAATCTTGATTGTCACATAATCTCCATGACCCCACAGGCGGGTGATAAAGAAGCACCTGCAACCAGCGCATGTGGTCGGCCGATTGCCTACCAACCTTCATCGGCCATGTCTTTCCTTCGACGAGGTGCCCCATCTCCATCGGCTCTACTCCGAGTGCCACGAACATCAGGGACAAAATGCAAGAGGTTGGTTACTCGGATGGTTCTCAAGAAACAAAAATCCAATGCCAATGTTGCAACAATAGCATCAATTCCCCAAGTCCCTTCTCCTGCGATGATTCTGGCTTCCCTATCGCCGTCAGTATGTGTCAATGTTATTTCTTTTCTGCTATCTTCACATTTATCATGATACCTCTGCTTTGGAACATAAACCATCGGCTCCGGTAACCCAACCGTTAGACACTGGGCTAATCCTAGCTGTACCTCTTCTCCCAATGCCTTATTGGGCGACATCACATCCTTTTCTCCCGTTGCATGTAGTCATATGGGCATAGTCCTCCTGTCCATGGTCACCACTTTCTCTACCACTGTGGCACTCCATGACATCCCCACTGCACCCACCACTATGCTGCAGATTTGGCTAGCTTTGCACGACAATTTTTTTGTGCTTGAACCAGATCGGGCCACCATTAGAGGGGGCGGTCAGCTAGGGGAGGAAGAGGAGGATAACAGCATGTTCAGGGAGAGGTGCTCAAGCTCAACAGTGCAGCAGTTTGGAAGGGACGGGCGTTGGGGTTGGAGGGAATGAGCAAACGGCAGCTGGCAACAGTGACAAGGGAGCTGTCACTGTACATGGTGTCCTAGCAGCCCTGCCGTGGTGGTGCACGTAGCCGCTATGGTGGTAAGATACTCGAGATGGAGTTAAAAGTTATATGGTCCAACATGAAAATATTGTGTTGGGAGTGGTCCACCTTAAAACTCTAGTAAGCATACATATTCCAATATGCAATTTACTTCTCCCTCTTGTTATTTTAGTTTTATCGAAAGTCAAACATTTTTAGTCTTGACCATTGATTTATAGTTTAATAGTATGCAAATTGTATATTATGAAAGGATTTATCAAGGTAAACATAAAACCATAAATATAATGATGTCAGGCTATATCAATTTCTAAAAATTAATGATAAAAGATTGACTTATCATAAAACTATAATGATAAATAATTTAAAACGGAGGGAGTAAAATATAATAAGCAAAAAAGAAACAAACCAAGTACCTTTTGTACTTGAACTATGAGCCCATTCACCCTAAACTTAAAAACCAGTTGTTTTTTGATGAACTTCCACATCAACGTTTATAATGACACCCATCAGTCATGGCAGCCATAGGTTTCTATTGACACGGAAGCGTAAATTGCAAATTTCTTTCACATGGATCGTAATATCGCCTTAGCAAAAATTGCCTAGTAGGAATCCGGATCGGCGAAAAAGACTAATCATATTTTTGTGTTGGGTCTTTTTTTTTGTCCAAGTTGAAAACCAGATTTCGAGGGCTAGAAGTGGACTTGTTCCGAAAGTAAACCAAAAGCTGGTTTTGATTGTAACCAATAAAAAATAAGCAAGGCAAATGCTGTTTTCCCTTTTCTCCACAATTTATGTATCCTAAATTCTCTTCTAGTGTACTTCTCTTTGATAACATCTAACGTGTTTGCTATTAAGAAAAAGTGAGAAGGGCTGCACACAGCCAATGCTTGATTCGCCTTGCAGATTAGTCAAATCTTTACTCTCTAGCCTGTTGTACGCAAAGAACATTCGAGATAACAGATATTCTAAATTGAACATATGGATTTGATTTATTTTTATGGTCCACAAGGGCAATAAAGAAAGTGAAAAGCAATATCTTACGAGATAGTCTTGTGAATAAAATTAACAACCTCTTGCATGAAAGATTGTTACAATTTGTCGCATATCTTTTCTCAGAATCCGTTAATTGCATTCCATCAGCTTTTAATATATAACAGCATATCTAAATTCCAGCCTTTCAAGACAGGAACATGTTGGATGCTTCAACAGCTCCTTTTGCTTCAATTATGGAATCTACCGCAATTTATTCCCTATTTGGGCTCTTGGATAGTTTTGCCGCCGATTGGTCGCAAGAAAGATCTGATATGGATAAACATGATTTGTTACTTATCTGCTCCCAAATCCAAGTTTATATTGCAGAATAGATGCAAGAAATTTAGTAATAATATCTACGGAGCCACAGTAAATAAGAAAGAAAGTTAAGTATGATTCCGAAAGAAATTACTATGTTCTGTTATGTTCTGTTTTCCAATGGCATGCCTACAATTATGTACTTTGTTCTGTAGCAGCAGCAGTAACAACAAAGACTTTTGGCCCGAAAGTTAGAGTTAAAACCTAATAATAGTCTCAAATTACGGTACAGGCACGTTAATAAATTTCTATTTAATTACAAATGTAGTTATATTTTAATCTTTCTTTTTATAGTCATTCACCATGTTAATTTCTATCTTCATATATTTCTTCTCATATTATTATTTTTACTTAGATTCTATGTCCTGATGCCTTTGAGAGTCTTTTCTAGACATGGTCAAACCATCTTAATAGATATTAGATAAGTTTTTCTTTAATTATTACTATACCTAGCTGATAACGTATATCCTCGTTTCGGAATCAATTCATTCTTATGTGATTATAAATTCAGCATAACATACGTATTTCTATAATACTCAACTGCTGAACATGTCGTCTTTTTATAGACTAACATTCTGCTAGCATAACTGGTCTAATCGTTGTTTTATAAAATTTGATTTTTAACTTCTACAGTACCCTCTTATCACAGATAATACCAAATACTTGTCATCACTTCATCTAGCCCACTTTGATTCTATGGCTAATGTCTACATTAATATCCACATCCCTATGAAGCATCGATACTAGATATCGAATAGTATCCTTCAAAGGCACTACTTAGCCTTCTAAACTCACATCTCTCTCCTCATGTGCGATGGTGCTAAAATCACAACTCAAATATTCAATCTTAGTTTCGCTTATTCTAAAACCTTTGAACTTAAAAGTCTATCACACCCAGTGCCACACCAAATACATGTACATAGAAAGAGCAAATACATATAATAGTATAGCTCTGAGATGCATCACACCAAATACAAAGGAATAGCAAGCTAGTTGTTCTAGCCCACCAAACTGATTTCAACAAAGTAATCTGGTGAGTTGTAGTCGGCGACTAGATGCAGGGCTTCCTTTTGGTGTAGTCTCAATGTCACATGTATATATGACCTATGATTTGATTCTTTCCTCTAGGAGGCTCTATATTTATATAGAAACAAACTCCTTGTCCATGTAAGACTCGAAGACCCCAAATAGAATATGGACAGATAAGTTCTTACTATCCTCGGGGCTAGACTTCAATGTACTACCTTAGTTGGGATGGACTAGTCTCTTATCTGTAATCATAGTCATACTTAGGTACACCCTTCTATGTAATATTAGTTGTGCATTATTCTCAACGATAACCAATGCAGGTATATAGGGTATGCCATATGTATATCATTGACAATAACCTCCGACCTCTATGTAAATGCATGCTCCAACATTACCGAGAGTATCTTACCAAAGGAGTTATATCGTTGATATCATGGACTTGCTCAGGAAGTATCCAAATGTGTTAAGGTTGACAACTCTATCCTTTCTTCTAGGCAATTTATCATAACATGAACAAAAATTGTTAACTGCCAAATTTGAATATGGATATAGGTTAAATTCTTAACCGCCAAATGTGAATTGCTATTGTTTCATCAAGAATTCTGTGCCACTTTTCTTGAAATGCAAATCATGGTTGCAGGATTATAAAATTTAGCAACAATATTCATCTAAGTCCCTTCACATCCATTGTTTGTTTCTTTCTTCATCTTCAACCTCCCAGTGCTTAGAAAAAATCCTAAGCCCCTTCCCACCAAAACTTCCCATTTTTTACCTCATCCGCCAATAGATCTCTGCGATTCCACAACAGATGATCTAGCTCTCAAGAAATTACACGCAAAGGGATCGATTCCCAAACCAAGAACAATGGCTTGCCAAGAGGTAGGTACAAAACTAAACACTAAACTTGGCCAGATTGTTACCTTCACAAGTTTTACTCAATGCAGTTTTCTTCCCCCTTCTTCCAAATTTCTATTCTTACTTCTTTAGTTTTATGGCATCAATCTTCTCCACCTTAATCCCAATCCCAACACATTTCTTAGTATTTTCACACATCTGTGTAAGGCTTTGTTAAGACTGTGATGCTTCCTAGACCTGTTTAGTTACTTCTATGAACCTATGAGAATCTTAGGTAACTATGGTGTCCAACTATGCGATGGCCTGGAGGAGTATGGCTTTCTCTCCATTTTTCTCTCCCATCTGCTGTCTCAGTTAGGCCCAATCAATCAAGTTTGTATCTGATAGGGCTGGTGTCAGGATCTGGCGGGTTTTGTTCCCGTTGGCTTAGATAGTCATTGAGATTAGATATAGGTCTGCTTTGAACATTTGGTCGATAAGCAGCCAATGGCCTCGCCCTATCATTTCTGTCATTTCATCCCATCTAGTCTCTACCGTCTATGTGCCATTTGCCTTGGCCTTATACTGTTTCAATTTGGTTTGCTCTATCCAGGATGGCTATAACAGTGCCATCATGGTGGTCGCTGGTCCTTGTGCCTTTAGGGGGATTCAGGTCCCCCTCCCTGCTTTCGTCGCTAACCTTGTTTGGAGCATCATTGGCTCTTTGGTTGATAAGTCCCTTAATTTATTCCATGCCTTTGTTACTACACCTTCATTGGCCTTTCAGCCAATGGTCAAGCACCACCGTCGTATCGGCAGCTAGCCGATAGGGTGAGCCATATCGGTCCATCGGTCGATTGGCTCACGGATCTCATTCTCTATATTTCCTTGTCAATTGGAGGGTTAAATTGACTGACACACTTTTGAACCTCAAACACTAAGTACCTATAATAAAGCTAAGCAGAACTCCTAGGACTTCACATGACCAAGGCACCGTCTTCCCTGATCAAACCTCCACCAGCTCGCTCACGTCTTTGCTCGGCCCTATCGGTTCCCACGAGATTTAGTGAACGTTCACCAACACTCCCAATGGGTTGATGGGCACTTGATGAACTTCTTCATTGATCATGTCCTGCAACGGCTTCGTAGGCCTCACAAGTAGTGACTGGTTCGATTCTCTCATCAAAATAGGTTTTGGAAACTGAGATTTTTGAATCGGCTCTTGTCTAGTCATACTAAAGGATTCCAAATAAAGTTTCTAAAAATTAGCCATGTTCTACTCTATTTGTTGTCTTTGCTCTTTATTTAGATATTATATCGTCACTGGAATTATAATATCCTCATCAGTTTCTTCATCAGATGAACTCATCTTGGCATCAACATCTTCTTTAGACATATTGGTGTAAATTATGCCCCTTGGTCAATGAATGAAATTCTAACTTCTAATAAGGTAACTATATGGTGCCGCTGATCAATGAGTGGAATTCTGTCCTACCAGCTGATGAATGAAATTCTATCCTATCCGCCGATGAATGAACTTTTGGGTTCGATGGAGGTCTATTTCAATGGCTCGTGAACATACCGAGGCCTAGGAGATCTACTTCGCTCTAGTGTAGCTCCTTTGGCTTCATTCGTTGATGCCTTCATCGGCATGATGGAGACGTGGGCGTGCTAGTTAATTTGACCCTGTAATTGACAAGGAGATAAAGAGAATGGGTTAGTCGGAGGATGGGCCAATGCGAACTATTACTATCGGTTGGTTACCGATAGGGTTTTGATAGTTATCAGCTGCGTCCAATACACTCCTAATATAGGTTGGTTGCCGATAAGGACTAAAGCACTCTTCCATTGGCTGGGAAGCCGATGAAGTAATAGGTAGATGATGACAAAGGAAATGAAACATACATCGGCAATAGAGCCGATGGCGCTACAGATAAAATAGTCAATAAGTACATGGACTCTTGCTATCAGCTAGTTGCCGATAGGGGCTGTAACATTCTTTTATCGTTTGGGAAGCCGATGAAGGCATAAATGGATAATAAAGGAATATGATAAAGGGTCTACTAGCTACAAAGCTGATGGCACTCCAAATAGGATGGTCAGTAAGCATGTATGTAAAATCCTCCTATTTACTGATTGTTGATGAAGGCATGACACTTCTTTATCGACTCAAAAGCCAATGAAGGCATAGAAGGATAATAGAAGAATATGACAAATGACCCATTAGTTGTAAAACTGATGGCACTCTAAAATAGAGTGGTCAATAAATAGTACATGGGATCCTCCTATCGGCTTGTTGCCGATGGAGGCTGTAGCACTCATTCATTGGCTTTCGAGCTGATGAAGAAATATGTAGATTGGCAAGGAATAATATAAAGGCTTCAAATATCATACGTGAAAGATAGCAAGGAGTGAGACCCGATCCTCTAAAGATATGAGAGATTAGATCGGTCGTGCGGTCGAACGGAACGAGCAAACCCATTGGCTAGCTGAGCCGATGAGAGGAGATCTTCGAAGATATATGTGTATCAGCTATGAGACCAATACACTCGGCGTGAGGCTCAGAAGAAGTCATCGAAGATGTATGTGTACCGACTGAGGAGCTAATACATTGGACATGATGCTTGATTCGTAGATAACTCATTGGCTGGCCACTCTGATGAAATATTCATGTAAGTACCTACTGCCAACAGTCTAGTAAGTTAGACCTAACCGATGCAGCACGAGACCAATAGCAGTAATGGGAGCTCGATAAGCCGATAGAACCACTTGAATGTGATGTGATGTACCTTACCAAACTAAGAGATCGAACCCAACCAATAAAGCCTTAGATAGAACGGATATACCCAAGTAGTGACTGGACTTACCCCTTCATCGAAAACTAGGTAAACTAGGTTGTCGATGCTCCGAGATTTATTTGATCTAAGAGAGATTCATTACAAGCTTCGAGGGGATCTATATTTGTACCCTAGAGTTACAAGAGTCCGACGTGTTTACAAGCAACCACCGGATGTTATTTCCTAAAATATTAAAGAAAACTATCTCTAAGAAGTTAACAAAACTAACTTGACTTGCAAGATATATTTTGTATACAAATTATAATACCATGTCGTGGCTTCCACTGCTCCTCCTCAGACTCGGTTCCATCTAAATAGTCTTCCATCTTTGATCAAACCGAAACCATCCTCAAAATAATAGTATTTTAGGGACTTAGGGTACAATTGGAACCAACATACACGTGAGATCAAAATAAAACTACACAAAACAATTAGTTTTATACTAGTTTAGGCCCTAGGAAGGGTAATAGCCTTAATCGAATTTATATGTATAGCTCTAAGAAGCGCCACAATGAGTACACAGGGAGAGCAAGCTAGCTGTTGTAGCCCACCAAACTGATATCTCAACGAAATATTTCGACGGGTTGTAGTCGATGACTAGATTTAGGGCTTCCTCCTTGCTCAGCCTCGATGTTGCTTGTGTCTATGACTTATGACTTGATTCTCTTACTCTGAGTGGCTCTATATTTATACAGGAACATAACCTCTTGTTCATGTAGGACTCAGATATCCAAAATTGGTGTTAACACCAACATATAGTAAGCCCTGAAGATAGGATTGGAGAACTAATTGGCTTGTGAAAAAAGGCTAATTGATAGAGGAAAAGAACCAATCGGACGGATTGAGAATAAATTTGGTTATGTCAAAGATAGAAGATTATCCACATGATACCGGATCTAAGGAGTTGTGGAAGCCAAGGCAAGATACTTCTATCTTTATACAATATATCTTATAAGATATATATGTCTAGTTAAGTTTGTTAACTTCTTAGAGAAAATGTTCTTTTGTGTCTAGGAAATAACGTCTGGAGCTTGTTTGTAACTATATCGGACTCTTATAGCTTTAGAGTATAAATATGGAACCTTATAAACTATTTTCATAGATCAAATCAATCCTGGCGCATCACCACCCTAATTCGTCTAGGTTTTTTCCCAGTGGGTTTTGTTTCTCAATTTGGGGCTGCATTGATTATGTCTGATCTCTAGTGAAAAGGTAATTCTCACCATTATCATAGTTTATCTACTCTGTCTAAGGCTGTATCGGTTAGTTTCGATTTCTTGGTCTAATCCAATACACCACATCATATTCACGTGGGGTCTATCGGCTCATCGAGCTCCCTCTATTTTCATCAGTCTCATGCTGCATTGGTTAGGTTCGGCCTACTAGACCGCTGATAGTAGATTGAGCCGTAGGTTGATAGAATTTTATGCAAATGTTTCATCGGAGCGGCTAACCGATGAGTTATCTATATATTCAGCCTCATGATTTGCTCTCATCGGCTCAACTAGCCAATGGGTTCGTTCGTTACTTTCTTCCGCGTGGCTAATCTAGCATTTGTTGTCTTGGTGCCACTACTTTCCATCTTATATTATCATAGTTCAGTCCAATCTATCAAGCCTGGCTCTAACAGTCTAGTCACAATGGTCGTTGAGTCTTGTATCTTCGAAAGATCGAGTCTCGCCCCATATTATTCATCGTATATTCTATCCAGAGCGCAATCAGCTTTACAGCTGATAGGTTCTTTATCTTTTTCTTTGCTATTTGCCTATGCCTTCATCATCATTCCAGCCGCTAAACAAGTGCTAAAGTCTCAATTAGCAACTAGCCGATAGTAGGAGTCCATATAGTGCCTACCGATTACTCTATTTGATATGACCACGCCATCAAGCAAGATGTCACAACCCTCAACTCAAGATACACCAACTCAGATCTCACCTACATCAACACTAATCTAAGTAATTGATGGACCGATTACACGTAGTCGAGCAAAGAAGCTACAACAAGAGATGCACGCGCTACTTTGTGAGATTTATTTTAATATTAATGAGAATTATATACTATCTAAGTCATGTACATTATTAATGGTTAGGTTCACTAAGGAGGAAGACATGAACACACAAGGAGATGACTTCCGACCAGCTGCAGACCACTTCAGACCAGTTGCCGACCACAAACTACACTCGAACCAGTTCAGCTCTAGAGAACCTTCTAGAAGAAAGAGTCATATATTTTGATTCCCAGAAGTTATGGTAGTCTATGAGCACGTTTTGGAAAGCTCTTCAAGTCTAGTTTCCAATGAGTCTAGCTTCGACCAGTTTGGAGCTACCATTTGGGCACATACCACCATTTAGTGTATACTGCTCGGAAGGTCAACAGTTAGCCTGATGCTAAAGTTTATGTATTAAATTGTACCATTCTATAATATTACGTGGTGCATGGCATACATGGTTGGAAAGGATGTCAAGTCAAGAATCCAACGCAACAAACCGTGCATCATTTGGACTTTCCTAGGTGGAGTTATGGCCAAAACAATGAAGATTGAGTAGAAGACTAACAGCCACGTGAAAACTCTCCAGGAGCTCATTCTGAAGAGGTCTTTTCACATAGTCGAACTAGTTATTTTCTTTCCGAGTTTCAACCTACCTAGCAGGACTGTTGTTAGAATAAATACCCCGTAGATTCATTGTAATCACAGATTATGATATTGAGAATATAGACCACTTTGTTCAGTTGTGCGCTAGCAAACCCCTGAGAGTTGATCTCTACCCATTTGCTTTTGTGACTTCCTTTGCTGGAATTACAGAAGCGGCGGCTTCATCCGCTCCCAATTGGTGCTCCTACTCCCTTCGAGGTCTCCTCGATTGATTGTAGGCTGTGTTAATTGGTTTCTTTGAGAGTGTGATTAGGTGAATCCTCGATTCAGGTTGTCGTATTGAGACGGTGGTTGGCTTCAAGTTTTATTTGTTAAGTTGCACTAGTTATCGCTGCTTGCAGCAAGTTATCTCGGCTTTTTCGAAACTAGTTATCTGGTGATTAATCCTACGTCGTGAAGATTGGGACATCGAGGCGTATCACTATTCTAGAGTGTCATTAACTATACAGACGATGTGTCTTTTATTATCTTTATCGCCATATATCTAACCGTTCATCGGTTTTCTAGCTGATGGATGAGTGCTTCAGCATCTATTAGTAACCAGCCGATAGCAGCAATATATCGGACGCAGTCAATGACTATGTCAACTCTATTGGCAACTAGCGAATAGCAGGAGTTTGTATTAGCCCATCAGCTGACTAACTCATCGTCTTAACTCCTTTTTAATTGCGGAGTCAAATTTACTAGCACGCATGAAACTCCAGCAATCTGACGAAGAAATCTCGAAGCCGAGTGATCTGTACTAGAGCTAAGCAGATCTCCTATGCATCAACGTGTTTGCACGGTATCTTTTCGGGTCTCCATCAGCCAAACGCTCGCACTTCCACTCGATGCTCGGTCCATGCGTGCCGAATAATTTATACTAGAGCTAAACAGATCTCTTAGAACTTGTCTTGTTCACGTGTCATCGTATCGGATCTCTATCGGTTAATGTGCACGCTTGCTCTCAGCGTCCGGTCCTAGGCTGGATATAGGTAGACAAGTTGTTAACGTCCTAGGCTGGAATTCAATGTCTTAATGTCTTGTAATCAGGACGAACTAACGTAGAAAATATACATTGAAATATAACGGGAAAAACATAGAAAATATCTCTAGAAAAATCTGCCTTCGATGAGCCTAGCAGTAATCGCGTTTGCCACTTTGTAGAAAATATCTCTAGAAAAATCTGGTAACGTGTTCTTCAGCTTTGTGCTCTAGAAAAATTTGGTAACGTGATCGGACGAACCATGCATGCAGACTGTCTCTGAAACGTGAAAGCACTGCTATTCTCAGCTTGTGGCGGGAGATGAAATCACGTGGGCCGACAAGGCGGTAGGTTCGCGCAAGTCAGAGGCAAGGGAACGGCCGCGCATTAGACTCCCCCGGCGAGGACGTCTCGTTCCTTCACGCGAGCGCCGCGCCACTCCTTCCGCATGAAGCAGAGGGCGTAACGGAGCGGCAAAAATGGCGGCCACGAGGGCAGTTCTTGCGGCGGTTTGGCTTCACCGACGACGTTCCGGCAATGACAAGCTGATGCCGCGGGACGTGACCGCGGAAGGCTCTGATGTGGGTGGAAACGCTTGCGGCAGGAACTACTGCCGGCTGAGGTCCACGACGATGGCTCACCCCCGGCGAGCTGATTCCGGGGCCGTCAAGACGGCCACTTCGGTATATCCCTCGGTTGTTCACGCGACGGCGACCTCATTCCGGCAGATCTGATGCGGGTGGAGGAGCTCAAGATAGCGCCCTGTGCCAACGCCTGTGCTGAATCCATCGGATGCACTCGTGGTGCCCTGCCGTGGTTGGATCCGGTGGGTATCGGAGGAATTTGGTGTGATGCCCCTTACAATCTTGCTCCGATCTGAGGAATTTGGTTCGACTTGCTTTTGAGAAATTGGGGAAAAACTTCTGATGCGATACTATTTCTCGAATTTCTTTGCTTATTCATCCAATTCTGTTCGTTGCAGCGCAACAGTCTTTCGGAATTTTGTCGTAATCTCTGATGCGCATCGATTTCTCGATTTTTACCACATCGCCTAACAAGGTCGATTACATCATTTACTAACTGTTAATGCGGAATTACGCATTAAGGACGAGATAAACTTAAGTTGAGGTAGTCGATCAGTTATGCAGGATGCAAATCGTCCTAGAAACTTTTTGAATTTGTTACAAAATATTATCACCTATGAAAATAAATTCCTATGAACCAATTCGAATCTGATTATGTCTGACTGATCTCTCAGTGGATAGCATGTGTCTTGTTGTACAAACCAACACTAAAGTAATAAACAAAGAGCTGCATTTATTTTCAGGATAAAATAAAGATATAAGTATTTTTTATGCCTATACTTTTACTGCTGGGATGTACGCAGATCAGAGGATCTATCCGTCCAGTGAAACTGGGCGGGAGCTGGAGAAGTACAAGAAGCAAGACTCCAGCCACGGAGGCTCGAGCTCCAGTGGCCGGGACAAGCTTCACGGCAAGCCGCGCATGTTGGTTACTGCTGCCACGACCGCACGGCTTCCCACGGCGCTTGCCCCGGCCACTGGACACCAAGCCCACGCCACCACATGTTGCTGGTGACAAACTGTTTCTCACGGAGGAGCAGTGGTTCTCCTGGAGAAGTAGAAGAAGCAAGACTCTGGCCGTGGAGGCTCGAGCTCAAGTGGCCAGGGCAAGCGCCGTGGCAAGCTGCACGGTCACGGCAGCTTTTACAGCTACGACGCGCATGGTAGTGCGAGCTCGAGTCACACTGATCGGGATGATGTATGCAAGCGCTATGGCAAGAAAGGCCATTGGACCCAGAATTGCCATGGCAAGCTCAAGACGGAGGAGCAGGCCAACATGGCCCAACATGAAGAGCCCACGCTGATGTTTGCCTATAGGGCCGTGGAGAAGGGTGTGTTGCAGACCCATCCTCCTTCTTCTCAGCCGCCACCACTGCTCCTCAACTCCGACGCCGGCGCCGATGCGGCTACGCCACGCTAGCCCGAGTTCATGGAGGCGAAGGTGTTTGCCGCCTTTAACACGGTGGAGGACCGGGGCCTGAAGCATTTGGTCCTGGACATCGGCACTACAAACCACATGACGGGATCTCGCGCCGCCTTCTCCGACCTTGACACTAGCATCATCGGCACAGTCCGCTTCAGCGATGGCTTCGTCGTCAAGATCGACGGTCGCGGGACCGTCTTGTTCACCTGCAAGAATGGGAAGCACCGCGCCCTCAGCAACACATACTATATTCCCCGCCTGACCACAAACATCATCAGTATCGGCCAGCTCAATGAGGTGGGATTCTAGGTGCTCATGGAGGAAGGAGTGATGCGGATTAGTGACAAGGAGCGCCATCTACTCACCAAGATCCACTAGAGCCCAAGCCGGTTGTACATACTCAATGTCAACATTGCACAGTCGGTGTGCTTGGCTGTGCATGCCATGGAAGATGCGCTGACTAAGATGGGGCCTGAGCAACTCGTTCGCGAGATGCCACTGCTCAACCATGTCAAGCAGGTGTGCGACACGTGCCTGGGAAGCAAGCATAGGCGCACGCCGTACCCACAGCATGCCCTGTGGTGTTCCACAGCGGTGCTCCAGTTGTTCCATAGTGATCTCTATGGCCCCATCATGCCACCAATGTCGAGCGGCAATCGGTACTTCCTACTCCTCATTGATGATTTCTCCCGCAATGATGGTACGGCCATAGCGATCAAGCGCATCCAAGCTGTGGCAGAACGGAAGACCGGCAAACGGGTTCGTGCACTTCGCACCGACCGTGGAGGCGAGTGACTTCGAGTAGTACTGCACCAACCTCAGTGTGTGGCGCGAATTCACGGTGCCCCACTGGCCCCAACAAAACAGCGTTGTCATGCAGCGCAACCGGTTAGTACTGGGGACAACTCGGTACATTCTCAAGGCAAAATAGCTCCCGGGCGTGTTCTAGGACGAGGCGGTCATGGCGGTTGTCTACCAGCTTAACTTGTCCTCTTCTAAGAGCATTGGAGGCAACACCCCTACGAACTCTGGACCGATAGTTCATCGGGAGATCACCACTTGTGCTTGTTCACCTGTGTTACGCACATGAAGCTGATAGCGCTGAACCAAAAGAAGCTCAACGACCATAGTAGGCACACCATCTTCATCGGGTACAAGGCAGGCTCCAAGGCCTACCGCCTATTCGACCCATCGAAATGGCGAGTACACATCAACCATGACGTTGACTTCGACAAGATATTCGCACCAGTTGCGCAATTGGAGTCGGTACGGCTCCTTCTAGCACACGCCACGAGCGAAGGCTGGACCATGCATCACATGAATGCCAAATCAGTCTTCCTCAATGATGAGCTATGCGAAGAGGTCTATGTCGAGCAGCCACCAAACTTTGTGCTGAAGGGACAAGAAGGGAAGGTGCTATGCCTCATCAAGATGCTCTACGGCCTCTCTCAAGCTCCATGCGCCTGGTATGAAAAAATTGATGGTTTCCTGCTCAAGCTTGGATTTAGGCGGAGTGACTCTGAGCATGCTGTGTACCTCCATGGGTTCGGCACGCATCACCTTGTCGTGAGGTTGTATGTTGATGATTTGGTGATCACTGACAGCGACACTAACGATATCAACAATTTAAGGAGATGAAGGCCACATTTAAAATGAGTGACCTCGAGTTACTGCACTACTACCTTGGGCTGGAAGTAATGTAGTCAGTAGGAGAAGTGCGTACGAGGCCAAAATCCTAAAGAACATGAGGATGGCAGGCTGCAATGCCAGCCACATTCCTATAGAGCCTTGCCTCAAACTAAGTAAGGAGAGCACAACCCTTGCAGTCGACTCAACCAACTATCGAAGCATCGTCGACTCCCTCCATTACCAGTGAACACCAGGCCATACCTAGCATACTTAATGGGGTATGTCAGTCACTTTATAGAAAAACCCATCACCGAGCATCTCATGGTAGTGAAACGAGAACTCAGGTACATCTCTAAGACCCTGAATTTTGGCTGCCACTATACTAGGAAGAAGAAAGAAGCACGGCTGGTCAGTTTCAGCGATAGTGACCATGCTGGGGACGTCGACACTCACAAGAGCACCACCGGCAAAGTCAAAAGCAGAAGGTTGTCGCTCTGTCATCATGTGAGACAGAATACATTGCTGGGACTACTGTTGCATGCTAGGGAATATGGCTAGAGCACCTCCTTGTAGAGCTCAAGGGCGAGAAGGAAGGCAACGGTGAAGATTCACATCAATAATCAATCCGCCATCCAACTCAGTAAGAACCTGATCTTCTACGATCACAGTAAACACATAGACACAAAGTTCCATTTTATTCGTGAATACGTCGTCTCCATGGCATTGCTGAGCAGCTAATAAACATCTTGATGAAGGGGCTGGCGCGTGAGTGCTTCAATAAGCGGCGCATCAAGCTCGGTCTCGTCGAGTTACGTAAGACTTAGGAGAAGATTTGTTCGATTAAACCTTGCAATATTTAGAATAGAGTGCATGTTTCCTTCTACAGTGCATGCGCGCATGAGCACTGATTGTGTGGCTGAGAATAGCTCACCATACCTAGGTGCTCCACAACTAGTGATGTCATGGGCGTGGAGATGGACGTGCCAATCACGCGATGTGCGGCAAATGGGCGAATTCCTTGTAATTCTTATACTTAATCAAGTGAAAAACATCAGAAAATGTTGCTAGTTTTAGCAGCACCAAAAGCTCTGTGTTTATCATGTTCCAAGTGTTCGCGTGTGCGTGAGTTGTTCTTCTTCTCCCGCATAGTTCAGCGTCCGCCGGCAGCGTTCACCGCTGGGCCTAACAGTACATTGTCTGTTGTTTCACAGAATTGAGTCCAAGTCACGAACCTATGGGGTATTAGCCTTCAAGTCACCAGCAAGGAGCAGTGGCGGAAATGCGCAGAGTGGAGGAGGCGATAAACTCTGCGCGCCGTGCGAACACGACTGTTGTATTTCTTGTGTGGGCTAAGTGGCAGTTCTTTTATTTTTGCTGGTTATAATGGGCTTTCTTGAGTGTATTATCATACGAAAATCGGCCTATCTAAGCGTTCGTATAAAGCCCAGCTCAAAAAATGTTATGGTCCAGTATTTTCGCCACTTTTCAGCCGATAGCCGGTCTTCCAACCTGGCCATGAAAGAAGATTATTATTTCGATAAAATCTTAACAAGTGAAAAAGACAAGCTGACGATGCAAGCGTGAAGAGCGACGTCATGTGGTGCATGATGGCCGTCCGATCGAAAAGCAAAAAAAATGATGGAATGAATCACAGCCGAGATGAAGGCTTTGTAGAAATAGCCAGGATAAAGAGGCTTCTGCGATGGCCAGCGATGTGGCTCGTCATGTTACCTCGACTTGACACATTTAGTTACAAACATATAAATAAAATTTCTTATTTATTCCACATTTTTCTACATTTTATTTATATTTTTTCCTAATTTCCTTTTTTTTAAAAAAAATCATATATATTTTTTTAAGTTTTCCATGAGCTAAACAATCCGTCAGGCCAGCTTGACCGTTTGGCTGGCCATGCTTGGACCACCACGACCCATTTAATAGCCAAACGTAATTAGGATAGGCTACTAAAATGGGCCTGGCTAGACTCGTGCTAGCCAAATGGGGCCAACCATTTGGCCATCTGTAGTTCTGTCATAGTCTTGGAAAAAACAGTGTCCTGCACTAATTAATAAAAATATTTGCAAAAATACCAATATATTCTCATATATTTACATTGGAGACCTTGAAAAGTTTGATTTTTTTCAATACTTGCATTATTGCCTCCGGTATCATTTACGACTGTACTATACAATCAACAAAGAGAGAAGAAAACTCGCATGCCTATCTTCAATGATAGCGTTCGAGCTATGAATCGTCCAAGGACACGCACACGTTCAACTATAAAATCACAACTGGAGGATACTCTCAACTCACAGCAGGATAAAAGAGGAGATAAACTCAACTCAAGATAAACTTTTTCATAATAATTCAACAAGTGAGTTTACATTCAGAAATTAGGCTTTATATAGCCATACAACTCAACTCTAGAAACTTCCTACTAATTAATAACTCCTTAACTATTTTTGCAAATATCAAAACACAATAAAAACAACATTAACTACTACTGCTAATTCCCAAATATAATTAAAACATAGAAAGACTCAAAAGGCAAGTTCCAAGAAACTAAATGTTGGCTGGCTCCTCAGTAACCACGCTCACTTGACACGAGGTTTTGACCAAGAAGACTCTGGAATCTGGAGAAACTCAAAACATAAAAAAGATAGTCCATTTCATTATCTGATCACAGAAATTTAAATCACCCAAATCCGAGCCTTTATGAGAGAGTTATGCCCAAAATACTGGCCCAGTATGAATCTGTCCAGAGAGCTGTTTTTTCGTAAATTAATTGTAAATATGACTTGGGCCTGGTTCTTCAAGCTGAGAACTGGTCCATAACTTGCTTCCTTGATCATGATTGTTTATATGTAAACCTGCCATGACTTGATCGCCATCATTCAAGGTCAAATTCTAAACTATATCCTAAAATAAGTCTAAATTTAATTTATAATTTATAGCTTCATTTATCCCATTAAATTTTAGCATACATGACTACTATAAATGATAGATTGCAACGTTTCACATAAAAATCCAGGTAATAGTCATATAATTATTTCCATTACTTTTTTACAAAAACAAGTCTACAAGACAAACGTATTTCTTAAAACAACATCACTTCTTTTAAAACTTATTGATGATGCACGACTTCATAAGCTGATGCACATCACACGATGATTAGAGTCGCGCATTCATAAGCTAGTTGATGATGAAATGGCAATCTTGCAACGATTTTTCAGTGCAAGTTACGCAGCACCAGCAGAACAAACATCGAGTAGTTGGATCCCATTCCTTTACGCTCGGAAATACATTCCGTACGATTTTTCATATATACTCCTTCTCACCGTCATGCTGCAAGTATTCTCCTGTCCTGTCTACAAATCCCGAAATCCATACAACGCCATATCGCATATCCTAGCTACTTTTTCTGCTATTAACATTTACATGCTTCTGTATCGTACAAATGACGTCGGCAGTATCACAGTGATCGTGGCGCACGTGCAGTCGACCGGCCGGCCGACGTGCAGTAAACGAAGTCACGACCGGCCGGCGTCGTCACAGCGCTCCGGCCATGAGGCAGTCGACCGGCGGCACGATGGGGCGCACCTCGTCGCCGTACGCCTTCCAGCAGAACGGCCCGTAGAGGTGGCCGTAGCCGCCGTCCTTAACCGGCGCGAGCTGGATGTCTTCGAGGTGCACCCCGGCGCAGGGCGCCGCGTCGCTGCACGCCAGGTATACCGGCCGCTGCGTGTACGTCCCCGTGACGCCGCTATACGCTACGCCGGACACCGCCACCGCCGCCGTCTGGTTGGCGCACGTCGTGTGGTCGCAGTAGTACTGGTCGATCACGATCGGCGTCTTCACCGCCGACACGCGCACGCCGGAGAACAGCACGTCCCTCACCGATCCGGACCCGCCCTGCCACGTCTTGATCCTGACCCCCGTCGACGTCCCCACCAGGGACACGTCCTGCACGGTCACGTCGGAGACGACGGCCGTGGCGCCGCTCTTGCCGAGCCCGCCGATGCTGATGCCGTGCCCCGGACCGCAGGTGACGCCGCGGACGAGCACGCGCGAGCAGCCGTCCTGGATGGAAACGCAGTCGTCGCCGCACGCGACGGTGGCGTTGTGGATGGAGACGCCGACGGAGCCGGCGAGGTGGATGCCGTCGGTGTTGGGGCTGTCGCCCGGCGACCGGACGGCGACGCCACGCACCTCGACGGCGCGGCAGGTGTCGAAAGTGAGGTGGAACCTGGCGCTGTTCTGTATGGTTATCCCTGTCACCGCCACGTTCGTGCTCTGGTGAACCCTCAGAGCCTTTTAGCACCAACAAAATACACATAATTACTACTAAAATTTGTCAATAATCATTAATATATAACATGTCGAAATTTACTACTAATCAATCTACTTCTGAACTGTAGTATCAAATGAAAGAAGTGTTCTTACTGTTGGCCTGTTGTTTGTCCCGACACGATCGGCGTCCATGTCCTGCAAAAGTAGACAAGAACCATCATTTTCATTTGTAGCGCATACTTTTCTGTAGGTTCATCAGTTTTACTGGTATGCTTGCTACACGGATGGATGCTTGGGTACGTTACCGTCGTCGTCGCCGGTGCGCCGCCGCTCCACCAGTGGCTGCCTTGGCCATCGACGGTGCCGGAGCCCTGGATGGTGAGCCCGTTGCAGCTCTTGAACTCCAGCCACTGCTGCACCGCGTTCCCGGAGCGCCACGCCACCGAGTCCGTGTTGGCCACTATCTTTCCGTCCAGCTGAAAGACGGTGGAACTAAAATTTCAGACCTTTTTTTTTGAAATGTGAATAAATTCCCGCTGAAGGTGAACATATTTTTTTTATAAATTCAGACATATCCACACATACATAAGGATCCACCATACATATATTTTTTGAAATGTGAATAAATTTCCGCTCATCAGAGGGGCGCTACAGAAGGATCCACCATATGTATATACACACACATGATATTTCAGTCTAAAATGAAAAAAACTTAGATAACTACGGTTTTGCTATAAAATATTCGGTATTTTTTTCCTCGTGCTAGGAGGGAATCCGAACCTGCAATGCCTCACTCGCTAGCCATGTGCGCCGCTGTACAATTTCGGAAGATGAGAGCAAGTTACGTATTACATATATAATTAAATTATAGTTACATTTAAAAGGCTATCCGAATGTAATATAACTACTCGCAATAACTAAGTTTTACTGAAACTTGCACATCTCATGCATCTCTCGATGTTTTTTTAAGACAGCAGGCAACGCAGCATGGTACAGTGACAATGCCGAACTAGCTACTATCTTGTTACAAGTTATCTGGCGTTGGTACCAAAAAACGTATTGTCGAATTCTGCTTGATGAGCGGTACACGCAACACGTACAACGGACTCACCTGAACGACGATATTGGGTTGGCAAGAGTCACCGGTGAACGTGACCGGGCCTACGAGGAACCGATAGACGGCCGGCACTACCACCGTCGACGAGCTCACGGTGCACGCCGCGGACCACGCGTCGATGAACGCCTGCGCTCGCTCAGACGTAACAGCACACACAAGTACATTAGCAACCATATGACTTTCCACATGCAAACGTATGCAGTATCAAACGTCTGCTCTCTGCACTTGCCTTTGTGTCGTCCGTGCAGCCGTCGCCGACGGCGCCGTACTTCAACACACTGAAGGTTGTCGCCGCCGCCGGCGTCGGAGGCGACGGCGGCGGCGACACCGGTCGTGGTGGACCGTGGCGATCAGCGGGCGGTCGACGGTGACGAGACACTGTGCTCGCGAGGCAGTGGCCGGAGGAGGAGGACGTGACAAAAAGAACGAGGAGGAAAGGGAAGCAGCCGGCCGCAGAGGCGTTTATGCTGCTTGGCCTCCCCATCATTTCCTTAATTTCAGCTACGATCTCTCGTGGTAATGGCAAGTTAATTACTACTGCTAACCACTAGTAGGAGTGTGTATGTGCATTCGTGATCAATCATAAATATTTGGGAACATATATATATTCACTGGTCTATCGATAGATGCATGATAGGAAATGGGGATTGATTGCAAGTAA
The DNA here is from genome assembly GCA_030770085.1 of Oryza coarctata. Lineage (NCBI taxonomy): Eukaryota > Viridiplantae > Streptophyta > Magnoliopsida > Poales > Poaceae > Oryza > Oryza coarctata. Next base: position 11,291,466 of record CM061472.1, read on the forward strand.
TCAATTGCCAAGCCGGGTAGCTTTGGTTAATTGCACTGTGAATGAAATAATCAACCAGTGTCAACTATTACTAGTATAGTTGCTGTACAGGATTAGAGACTTAACTAATCCTTCTTTGTTTGTTAGGTTATCTACATGTATATGTGGATGCATGACGCTTGTGTAGGAGGTGGCTCGTGACCTTGCTGATTTAGACGGCTAAGGGGTACGTGTAATCAAGATCAACCCATTGTTTGAGACTATGTGAGAAGTTCGAAGCCGCAAATAATCAACCCTTTTCGTTTGTTCTTGGAAGAGATCGATCGATTAGCTAGTTCCGTTGCACGCTTCAAGAGGCTACGGGATTGCGATTGCTGGCTAACCAGGGCAACTACTTGTGAACTACAAGGTTTCCAGATTTTCTCGACTACTCTCATTGTTCAGGGTTCAAATAATATACATTGCACAACCCTACAGAAATTAAACTGAGATTGTATTGCATAGGTCTTAAAACTTACGTGGACGGTGAATTTTTTTTTACATTTGTGTATTTTTTTATGGGAAAGAAGCTGCTAACGGATATCATCATGTGGCAATGGGGCTGTTCGTCCGTGCTGCACAGCGCTGCACCGTAGTCGTCCTGTAGCCATGCCAAGCAGCTACTCTATACAACTGCTGGCTGTGGCACATCGCTGTATATTGCAGCCGAACAGCCCCAATGAATAAATGTTTTAGTTTTGATATTATTATATTATTTTATTAAGTATATTTCAAAAAATCTATGTTATAGAAAATAATTTGTATTATGGCTTGTAACATATAATTCTAGGTGTTATGATCCTAAAGTTTTATTAAAAAACCCCACACCCAATAAACTATTTACTTTTTCATCTTATAAACTGTCTTAATATTAGTGGTTGGTTCAGTTCTTACCTGTTTCGAATAATATTAGTTTATCAGATATATTAAATACTAAAGACTTGAATAAGATTGAATTATATTAACCCTTTACACCATAAATCCCTAGTGTCTACGTGCCACAAGTTATAATTTCTGTGGTTTCTAATGAGATTTTTTAAAATTTATTACATTTTATTTTATTTGGTATAGTATATTAATTTATGAGCCCATCTATACTTGAAATTAAAATATTATAATTTTGTGTGGTCTTTGCCAATATATAATATATGATCTTGATTAACATAAGAGAAAAGTCCTTATTTGATCACCCAACTACAATCGTGGTTTGATTTTAGTCTATCAACTAGGAACTGGTTACAACTAGCCTATTAACTCTTGAAACCGTTCATACATATTTCATCCTATATACATATTTCATCAAATCGGAGTGGTTTTCAATAATGTAGCGTCGTGACGCCCGCAGAAGGAAAAAAAAATACAAACATACTACAACCTACATGTCGACTTTTCTCATTTTCCTTTTTCTCTCCCATATGTTACATATAATTTATTTTATGTTGCTAAATAGGATGTCATGTGGTTACAACTATCTGAAAACCACCTCGATTTTGGCATAGGGATGAAATATGGGTGATTTCAAGAATTGTGTGACCAATTGTAACCGATTTCCTAGCTGAGGGACGAAAATCAAACCTGAATATGAAAAACCAAGTAATCTAAACGTTGCACTGTATTTATTTTTATATCGTGTATGTGACAAATTTATGTATGTTTGCATTGTATTGCCCCATTGCACGTAGGATCAACCTTAGTATTCTGTATAAAGCAGAATAACAGCCCTGAAACACTTGACTGCATTTTCTTTAACGGCCAAAATAACAGATACCATCGCAAAAATGATAGCGTTGAAAAATACCATTATATATGTGTCATTGAAATGTCGGCTGCCTTGGTCCCATATGTCATTTTATGGTATTTTTCAAAATTTCCCTTTCTTTATCCATCGGACATGTATGGAAAGGCATTTGCATCCTGCTTAAATCCTTTTAGTCGCCACCATTTGGTTTAACTAGCATTTTCCCACAATTATCTTTTAAAAAAGACTAAATAAGAAACTTTGTTAGAAGAAGCAATAGTGCGAATGACATAATGGTTGAGCTGCAACAAAAAAAAATTCTTTCACAGTGGTATCCACCAATTTTAGAACTATGTATATGCGTGCGTATTAAGTGGATATAGATGAGGTTGTGCTTTGTAGAATATCATGGCGCTGACATTATTTCAAGCCTATGTACTAAACATGCATGTGTGTTATGATATATAAATATGCGTGCGTGAGAGAATCGTGTGAGTCTACTTATACTTACGGGCGGACCCAGGCCTCGGACACTTGTGTCGTAGTCCAAGGTTTGTGGAGTAAAAAGCCTATGAGCCAACATAAATTTTTATCATGGTGGGCCGAGCTCTTGATAAGATAATATAGGCCATTTTGATCTTTGGTTTTGGCTGGGTCTGCCCTGTGCTTGTATTGAGAAAAACCTGCTCAGTTAGTACGGAAATACCTAAACAATTCAAAGGCAGGGAAGTTTTGTTTTCTACAATCCCGCATATTCAATTTCTCAGACGACCCCACCAAATCCTAAGCAGGCCCGGCCTGCAGCATGCTTTGCCCTACGGGTGCATACAACCCTCCTGCATCATTGCAGGCGGGCTTTTTAAGATCCGTCTGTGAAGATGCGGTACTTTTCGCATGTTGGTTGCTTAAGGGATCTTTTACGATAACACATTTTATAGATGGGTCTTTAAGCGGTCCGTCTGATGATTCTTCTTTGGTATTTACATTCTTTCAGCCCTAGCTCACTTCCCCGAAGTTTCTCAGAAGGCATAGAGAGGATGTTTTAAACTCGAAATATTTGGTAAAAGTTACTATAAGGTTAGATACATATATTACTCCTCTATTTTTATCATTTTTATTGAATTTCATGTGTCCGATGTGGAGAATTTAGTTTTGTCAAAATGGACGAATATGAGGTGGTTTGTAATATTTAACTATAATAAAATTATCATATGAGTAAAATTTAGTTAACAATCTTTGTGCAATGTTTGTTTTCATGATTTGTAAGCTTCAGATAGATGTTATATATATGTAGTGATATATGTTACATTATTTTTTAATTTATAGTTGACATATATAAAGTAGATATACAAATTTAGGGCAAGTTATTTTTATGTACTTAATTTTGTATCGTGTTATTTCCTGTTTATAGCTATAGATGTATAAGGCCGATCGATCTAGAAATTTGAGAGAATAAATTAGATAAAATTCATAAATTTAATACCTACTGATATAAGAAAATATTTCCCAAACTAAACTATGTACGAAATAATTTTAATATAAACTAATTATGCAATACTAATTTTTATATAAACTAATTATGCAATGCTAATTTTAATATAAAGTAATTTTACCATTTTGAATATAGTCGGATTTTCTCAATTTTAAAATAAAATAATTTTTCATCACTTTTAATTTAACAATCTCCCACTTGATTAAAACATTAGGAATAATACATGAATATTATTCATATTTACCTTTCTAAAAACATTGGTATATGTCTCCACCTTTTTTGAAAATAGATTCATTACGAACACATAAGGAAGAAAGTTTTCAATTTTTTACCAATTTTTATGATTACGAGCACCGCAAATCAGCCATATAAACAAGCTTGTAATTTGTAGTCTTAAATCGATACAATTATAATGCAAATCCAACATAACTAAAAATAATGGTAAGACATAATATTCCTTTCTCAACTATTTTAAAATTTTAAAACATTAATAATATAATGTACTTTGTTGGTATTTTTTTAATAAATTGAGATCTTGTTTGATTTCAACCATGATATAAATTATAAGGAATTATATGCACTCTCAGGCTTACTTTTTAACCCATTTGAGCCTATGTATTTTAATAATTTTAAGTTTAAAAATCAGCTTTCGATCATAAGTAACTTCTTCTAAGTTCTTCTTCTAAGTTCGTTTCAAATTAAAATAGTAAGCAATCTAGATTAGAACCAGTGCGAAAATACATATTTTCTTGATATTTCTCATATTTTTCATAATACATAATTTTAATCTTTCTCATTTGCTTTTTTATAGCTTGTTAGCACATTTAAAACTAGATAAAAATAGATAATAAAGTTTAATTATGTCAAGATTTATTTCAAGTTGTCGTTCTATTTAGCTATATATGCAAAGACCAACATTATATATGTAGAGACATGAGAACACTTGCACTTATGAAATGAACATATCTAGAAGTAATACATATAAATCATATATAGTACTCATTATTTTTTAATATATATATATATATTACTTCTGAAATAAAGAACATAAAAAATATATTACAAAATATTGATGCTCTCTCTCAAAACAACCATGTAGAATTGAAAAGTGAAACATTTTTCAATGTAACACTATAATTTTTAAGTGTAGCAACTATCCAAACTATTGAAAAGCAATAACTAGCAGCAGCCTCATACTCCAATTTAATAGTTGATTGTGCTACAGAGCATTATTTTATTGATGTCTAAGTAACAAGTGAATTATCTAAAAAACAAGTACCAGAAAATACTTTTCCTATCTATGTCACACCCTTCAAAATAAGCATAAAAAAGCTATTAAAGTAATACATGAGAATGCAGATTGTCATAGGTCAAAATCTTTAGTGCGATGAACATACATGAGAATTCACTTAATTGCTAGAAGATATGAAGCATGTGGAAAAGATTAAAATCATGCAGATAAACAAACCATAAATTATATTTCTGGTCCTAAAGTAGAAAGGTACAAAAGCAAATCAATCATACTCCTATTCTAGTTTTGGTCAATAGACTTATCATCTTCATCAGGATCAAGTGTGGATGTTGCTCCCATGGACGTCATAATGGGTTTGCAATTCTCTATTCCAAACTAACGTAGAAGGACCTATATGTACTTAATTTGATGCATAAATATACCTTGTTTTAAACATGAGAAGGAAAAACAAACATAATATGATCCATATATAAATCTGAACGAATAATTGGTCATTGACTTGCTTGAGAAGAAAAGAGTTTGTTTACCTTTCTTATAGTAACTTTATTTTTAATTAAAAAGTTTTTTTAACATATCATGTTCTCGGGAAAGTTTCAAACTATACAATAAATATATTAAAAACATGATTTGGATATTTAACATTTTTAAAATTAGGAGGTTACTTAACATAAACTTTGTCATTGATAAAGACATTTTGAAAAGCAAGTTTTATATTCATTTGATAAAATTTAAAATCTTTAGATGCAGCAAAGGCTAACAAAATTTAATGTCTTCAAATCTAGCAATAAGAGCAAATATTTCAGCAAAATTTAGATCTTTAATTTATTAATTTTCATCCAAAATTCCTCTAAATTTTTTTATTAATTTTTCATCTATTTCTAGCATTTAATAACTGCACACATCATAAAAAACAATCGCTAGACACGAATTTTCACAACTTGATCTATATCGCTGTACACACGCTCACCACAGTTTACCATATATAATTTTAATACAAACCAATTATGCAATACCAATTTTAATATAAACTATTTATGCAATACCAACTTTAATATACACTAATTTTTCCAATTTCAATATATCCCAATTTTACCAATTTTAAATAAACCAATTTTTCATCACTTTTAATATAATAATCGTACATATTTAAGTTATATTGTACTAACACTAGTTATTATAATTGCATTAATTTTAACTAGCGATATGTTTGAATGATTTGTTTGAAATAGTTCTCATTTAATGTTATTTGCATTGTTTTATAGATGGAGAGGGTGCAAATGTATGATACACCAAGAATTCTTTTGTTATATATTTCAGAAGTATCTAAATTTATTGTAGATGCTAAAACACATACTTGAAGAGAGAATAGGAAGGAAATACATTGTCTTTGCATTGATTCTATGAATCAAAAAGCATAGATAAATCCTGACATAATCATCTCACACTTAGTAAAGCGTGGATTTATGCAGCATTACAAGATTTGATTCCATCATGGTGAAATCATTGTTTGTCAAGGTGATGGTAATCATGGTATCAGAAATAACTTATTTTTTATTGGATATGATTGAAAATTTTGTGAGTGATTTTGATGGTTTTGATGCTGATTTTGATGGGGAGGACATGCTATGCCACGCGAAACTAGAAGTATTAATGGATACAACAAAAGGATTAGACAATTTTAAGGCATTGGAGAAGGCAGCTAATGATCTTATATATGACAAATCAAACAGATGTGATAAAGATTTTATGTTATTGCATTTGGTGTTTCAACTTTTTAGATTGAGAGCTAGCAACAGATGGTCTGATAGTAGTTTTAATGATTTGTTGGGTCTATTAAGAAAGTTGATGCTGAAGCCTAACTTTTTGCAAACCAACACCTATCAAGTGGAGAAACTTAGATAACGATTATTGCTAGGTGTTCAAAAGATATATGTATGTGCAAATCACTGTATACTGTACCGTAAGGAGTACCTAGACTTGGATAGTTTCCCAACCATTAAGGCTAGTTGGTACAAAATGGGCAACGAGTACACTCATGGTGAGGTTGAATAGGGATTCCTCAAGGCATAAATGAAAAAAATGTAGCCATATGAAAGACGACATGAAACATCTGTTCTCAGTCCTCAAGGATGCTTCGGCACTATCAGGCCCAAAATTTCTATCTATTTAATCCTCGTCTAGAGATCACCCGAAGTAGATAACAATGTTGATAATAAAGTATAGCTATTTAGCTAATAATGTAACGAGTGCATAATTATTACACAGTTAGATAGAATCTCTTAAATATTTAAAGATCTAAGAAAAAACTAGTGATGGCAACGATGACCTGTACATAATAATGGTGCAAACCAAGAGCACCAGGATGGCAAGCGCAATAAGGGGAACTCATTGGATGGCAACATGACAAAAAATGATGACGAATGGTGGCTTCGGGCCATCGATGAGGACATTGCTCCGATGGTGGACAGCGACCACGAACTGGTAGACAAGGTGTGACTCCTTGCAAACCTAGTGGAAACGATGATGAGCTTTGGTGGCAATTACAACAGCGGCAGTGCTCAAGCTCAAAGTGTAGCTAGGGCTAGGTGACATTGCGGGCTAAAGCAAGGGTGGTGGCCAAAAGAGGAGTGGACAGGGCTCCTATTTATAGCACAAGATGGCCAAGTTTGTGGCAGAAAACAATGGCTAAGACTACAGAAAATCCTAGGGTTTTCACCGATAGGATAAACTAGAGTTGGAGCTCGATACGACGCTAAACGAACATGTTTTTTGCTCTGATTCTTAGGAAAAAAGTTAGAGGAGGATAAGGGGATAAATACCCCTCAACTAATTTGGAAATAAATGGTGAATAAGTAGACCGACTTCGATGCGAATTCAGTAGCTGCTTAGATTCTGCCTCTGGGAGGAGGGAGAAGACGATCCTGATATGTGAAATGCTAGCGGGTTGGCTAGGCCGCCTTGGGCTGGTGTGGAAGAACGGCAACATAGGCTGAAGGCCGAGAGCATATGGGAGAGAGGAGAGATGCTAGGCTGAAATTGGACAAGTGTCCCGAGGGAAAGGATTTTTTATTTAAATTATTTACTAAAATGCTATTTGAATTATTAAAAATACTTCCCTTGCTCAAATAATTCTTAGAAAAATCTAGGAGCTAATGGAACAAGTAATGTATTTAATAAAATTTTATCTAGCACATTTTTATTTTGAAACTTATTAAGCATTCTATTAAGGTTCCTCTTTTAGGCTTTTAAATAATTTATAAAAATGTATTAACATGTATATTGTTACATTGAATGATTTTTAGGGTGTGACAGCCGGTAGAAAAACTTTGATGGCAAATATTTAGAATTTTCAAAGGACTAGAAAAATATAAAGTTTGTATTGAGCACAAACAAAGTAAGACCTATTGATGACTTATGCAGCTCACATAGTACTTTGTCAGTGCTACTGACCTATAGAATCTTCCTACTTGGCTAGAGCAAGACACCAAGTGGCGTAAGTTAAGAAACTATATGAGGACAACTAGTTTTACATTGCGGCATACTTAGGACTAGCCAATACTCTTCCAACAAAATAAGGAGAAGTAATAATGGGCAAGTAGAACTTTAAATACGTTTGATGTTACATTTGAACATATAATTTTTACTATCACTTTAATAACTTACTCTATTAGTTCTATTTCTAATATATCCAATAGACTATTTGGTCATAGTCCTTGATATAGCGGATTATGACACAAATAGATATATGAAATTTGTTAGGATTGTAAATTTGTAAGTAAAATTCTATACGTACATTTTTTAATGATTTCTTCAATAATTTCATAAAATATGTTAATTAAATTGTCTAGATAGCAGTCGTGACTAAAAGATGAGCAATAGAAGAGAAAAGGGAAAGGTTGAAGTTCATAGCAAGATGACCGGTAATGAAAAATCGTATAAACACACATTTTTGCATATATTTATACATTTATATAGAATTTGTGATGATTTTATTGTTTTTGATGTCCTATAAGCAATCCGCGCGCACCCTATTATGTAGATGTTACATCTATGGGATTCTTAGGTTCAACACATACCGGATAATGTAAGTTTAGAGATTGTTTTTTTAAAAAACCTTGATAATGTAAGTTTAGAGATTGTTTTTTTAAAAACATTTCATAGTAATAAAACTTATTAATAAGGATTTCAACAATACAATCTCTAATATTTATTATAATACTTTTTTTATTATAGATTCCTCATGTTTTTCAAATAACACTATGAATCAATAAGAAAACACTTATAAATATCTATGCCAACATGCCACATTATCCAATGTGACTGTTGCAACAGACTTAATTTGTTTTTATAATGAGAGGACTTTAGCGACAAAAGACAAAAAAAACTTTAAGAGTAGAAAAAGAACATGTGTAATATAACTTTATTTATATTCAATCCAGGATCGACAGTTTATAATCAAATTCAAAAAAGATATGTATCTGTTTGTATATATTCAATATATTTGTCGATACAAATATTTGCATGTTGATTTTTTATTGTAAGCAACTCAAAAATTAAAAATTTTGAATTGAAAAAAATTCAAAACTATCCACAGGATGTCTGGGAAAACCAGCCATTGACGGTAAACTTTATTCCACACGGCCGTCTGTAATAAAGATTTTTGCACGCAGCTTAGTTAGATAGATCGCCTGAAAAAAACATTATCGTAGACGTCCCTATTACACCAGTCGTCTGTAATAATTATTTTTCTCACAGCCAAGTCAGCCCTCTGTGAAAAAATATTCATTTTCACATATATCTAAAGGGTGACGGGCCACCAGGCGCTCTAAAATTTGGGTTTTGGCCGTCTGAGAAAATTGAATTCTTAGCAGTGCTATGACATTTCTCGTGTTTTGCTGTCACTAGGTGCCTACAAGTGTTGTGGCTTGGCACGTGAATACAGACGACACGACGAAGCATAAGATGATGCTGGCTGGCTGCGCAGCATATATAGCACAACCGTAGGTCAACAAGAATTAGCCAAAAATAAGTAGTAAAAGAAACCGGACAGGACGCTGTACATAGCATATATGGTAGCAGCAGGATCCTGATTGACCCGGGTGATTAGCCAACGGCACGCGTAAGACTTAGGAACCTCATGTGAGCGCATGTCTTCTTCGGTGAATGAAAGGTTCATAATTAAGTAACAGAATTATTCTAGGATTGATGCGTAATGGATTACGTGAGACGCCCCTTGTCCACGGGGTTTAGCAATTGACCTTTTCTTTATACTTGTCATATAATCATAGAAACAGAACCTTGTGTATCAAATTTCCAGATCTCAACCTTATATCCACATTTTTTCATTATGTGGCAAAGTAAAATTGTCGACCATATGGTAATTTTTTTAAAACACAATACTAACAGAAGCGCTTATACACGTATATCCATACCTTATCTTTTATCTTTGTAAGCATCTATGGAAAACTACACCGATATACCACAAGCGTCTCATTGTCAAGCGGTATATCACTTATCGCTAAAAAAATAATGAAATATAAATATAACTACTCATGTCTGGTCAAGTTTAAAACTTTAAAATGATGAACAGTTAATTATAATTAATCATATATGAGTACGAAACCTAACCAGCTACACTCCACGGTAGCATGGCAATTAAATATTGTTATACGCTATAAGTATAGGTACAATACCTACCAAATCAGTGTTTATGATGTAATCTTAGTTTTTCACAACGGTGCCTTAGGTGATAACTTAGCTTATGTTGAGTAAATTGCGTTAGGTACATAAACTTATGTATAAATAGGTACAATAACATATAAATTACTCATTTTAATACAATAACTTGGCTAGCCCTGTAAACCTAGGCCGAAACGATTCATGAAAGATGTAACGTGATGCAGGCTGATGTGTAATTATTATTACATGTCAAATTTTAGACTGACAAAATGTGTAGTTATTATTCGCATGTTATTTTCATGTTTTAGACAAGAAAAATGTAAAACGGTTAAAAATGCCAAAATGAACTTTTAAAAACAAACCTCCGATGAAAATGGAGTGTTTGAGCATGAAAATTAAAACATTTTTTTCAGGAGTTACTTGTCCTGAACATTAAAATAAACATTGGACGAGTAATACAGAGGATCAAAATTTCCCGAGGCAATGTTATCTCTGTCCTGAACATGAAAAAGTTTGCGTTGGGTTATTGTAATAACTTAATTAAATAAGTTTAAAAAAATACTACATAAAGTACTACTCTTAAGGATACTTGAGTGATATGTTCAACAAAACAGTCGTTTCTCGACAATGACCTGATCCAGATTCCAGCAGCTGGACGCATGCGAACACCTTTCTAAATTACAATGCTGTGATTGAACAAGCAACAACATCGGCAGATGATATGCCTGACTATACAATTGCAAACCCTCACGTTATGTCTTGGGTATTAGTGAAACGGTTTTTCTCTTTTTTTCAATTTTACTTTTTTTGATAATTGATTTATCAGTAATCGTGACTCTTTTGGATTTAATATATTATACAATATGTAGTTTATAAGTAATTTTTAAAGCAAGTTTTGAGCAGGTATGCTCGGAAGCATTTTTACAGCTGCAGGTTATAAGGCGAGCAAAGACAAGTTAAGTCTTGAAAAACAAGTTTGCACTAAGATTCTTACACTTCTAATCTTAACAGGGAAAACCATGCTTGAAAAATGAAAAAAACATAAATCAGATATAAAATTGTGTTAAACTTTTCAAATTTGGTTGTGGACCTTACGAAATAACTTTCATTAATTGGTGTTCGATTAAAAAGAAATAACTTTCATTTCAAATCACTTACTTTTGTTTTTCATCGGAAAATGTTTGTACTTAGAGAAATTTTGAACTGAGCACACAGTCAAACTTATTTTCTTTATCCAACTCTTTTGGCAGGATCGATCTTCAAGATGAAAATTTCACTTTTTATTCGACAGATGTTTAAAATTCAGTAGTTGGTCACTGGTTTATTCTTTTATTTAGTACTCTTCAAAATGTGTTATCTCGCCAAAAAACATGTTTATGCCGAGGATCAGTGGGACACCTTTTTCCAACTAAACGGGAAAAACTAGTAAGATAAACTGGCAATCATCGAGATAGGCAAAGCATGATTTCCGCGGTTGTTAAAATTATTAATGAAAATGTTGTCTGAGTTTCTCTTTATAAAAAATAACAAGACAAGCAGTTTCTTTGAAGAAAATTGATGGGAACTAATTTTGTTTACAAAGAGTTCACGGGCTCCCAAAAGCTGATGGTAGCTTGTTCATGTCGTCCCATTCCACTTGCCAAATGGATCTTAAAAACTCGACAAAACGAAGAATAACACTCGAATAAGCAATGCGTCTCTCTCTCTGCTCCCTGCTAGCTATTTTTTATTACACGGAATACGCAGGTACACCATTACACACAACGCTAATAGAGAACGAGACCAACTATAAATCCTTACTCCATTAAATTTGTAACAAAGCATATTTATACGTGTGTAATATTTATAAATATCATAATTTAAATTTTAATGTCCACTACCATATTTTCAATGCTTCCTGCTAGCTAGCTACACAATTACTTGCATATCTTGTGTAACTAAATCTTTCACTCGCGCTAATGAAAACCAACAACCAACCGTATTTACTTAGCAAGCTTTGGCACCAAGTTCTGATCTCTTCTATTGTTGCTTGCCATATATTTCCGTGCTTTGTGGGAGATAAGTGGCAGAAGTATCTATTAGAACTATGGAATACTCCCAACGTCTCACAACCCAAGCATTTAAATTTTTAAATTTTATTTCAAAATAAGTTTAATCCTCTTTCCCTCTAACCAACCCTCATCGATCTCTACCAAGTCCCTAGCCATCTTCCACACCTAACTATCACTTAGTTAATGAACGACATCTATGCCATTTTTCTCTCTAGGTAATTTATCTTTTAAATACTAGAATTATACTTATTTTTTAGACAGAGGGAATATTACATTAAAACTAATTAATTAATACAAGTGAAGTATAGAATAATCTTTAATATTTGACATTATTGGCTTTTCGACAAAGGATGCTCGAAAATTATTGATACGACCATTCACATTCTTACCCTTTTTTTCAATTCTAATGATAATTTTACACGTACTTTTTTAACTTCATAATTTTACCCTCATCTTTTAACCAAGACCTGTGCTTGCCCCATTCTGTTGAGGCAACTTAACAATGTTAAAATTCATATCAAACCAGCACACGCTCTCATTTTTTTTATTATGGAATAAGTGGAAATTCATATTAAAATTTATGTCAAAATTTGTAATGTCATAAAAGGGTTTCACCGAAGATTTATGTCAAAATTCGTTACATCTATTAAATTAAATCTAATTATTATGTTTTCTAATCCCAATTATCGTTAAAAAATGAGCAACAACACTAATAAAATATTCCTTAGCATTATCTAAAGTGAAAACTATGGAAAATATACAAGATTATAAAATATTTTTAAACTTACCATAACATTAATATTAGTATTTAACCAGATATTTAGTCATGGTTGTATATCTAGAATTATGAGTATTTTTAATATATTCTTCAAATAGAGGAGGCTTAGCAAAATTTATAGGCAGATCCTGTTTAGCTATTAAGTGATAAAGTTCTTTTTGAGCATTATCAATGTTGAACTCCTATTGTCGGACAGATCTATTAGTATTGAAACTTAGGACCGTCTAAGTTATGGCCACTCTAGCTTTCCATTTTGTAGGCGACAGTGTGATGAATTAAGTGGGCTAGTACCACCCGAAGCGATAGCTATCAAAGTATTAATACAGTAATTACATTTAACATATCTTATCTTGATACCATTTTCTACAATAAAGAACTTCTTAAAATCTATCCAAACTTTAGATGTACCGCTGCTTGATCTTTTTGCACTAGTGCTTAAAGTCGCGTATGTACTTATGCATGTCAATGATGTAGCTATGTCATCTTTATGACTTTTTTTTCTTTAGGTACTTGACCTGTAACATTAAAAAAGAAACTATGGGACATCATCCTCTACATTACCCTGAAGCACGAAGTCAAGATCAATGTATATTGGGTCAATCAATTCTAACAATCCATAACTATCTTACAGCAAAATATATTTATCATATTTTAATAAACAAGACAATTAATAAATATTTGAAAATACTATAAAACATATACCAAAATAAAAAGCATTACCTTTTATTATTTGGACATTAGAGCAGTGGTCGATTCTTCGATTTTTTAACAAAAGAATTGCTAAATTTTGAATTTCTCAAAATTACAGAAGTAACTTGCGAGATCAAAGGCAACTGAATAGAGAGGAGAATACAAGTGGGCTAGTGTGGAAAGGGGAGTGGGTATGGCTGCATATTTATAGGATAAATTTGTGAATTTTTAAAATTTGTTCTAATTTTTTTTGAGATGAAATAGTAAAAAAAATATCATCTTCTCAAATTAAACAGGCTAAACATGTCTTGCCCATTTAGCTTGCTAACTCCGATGCCAATTGTCAATATGCCAGTCAGATCATACCATACTAGGCTAGGACGGCCTATCCTTAGACTAACTCATTTGGACATCATTACCTAGGCCCTGGCCCTCGCCAATTCTCTCATATAGCCCAAATGTCCTTTCTCCCTCTTTGCCTCTGATTTCCATTGATGCTAGGTCACCTCTCCAACCATTTGATGCTATGCCCAATCGAGATGCATTTGCATGTCAATCGTATCCCTAAAATCATGCACAAATCACCTTCTTGGCAAGAACTCGGGCAGCGATAGTAGGCTCTAGGTGGAGTGCTATGGGGAGCAGGTCTCATCGATGACGATGTGGAGGGTTCCAAGCAGTCTTCTCCTTGGCCCTTGCTATTTGGATCGTCGCCACAGCCACAGAAAGGCCTGCTCCTGAATGTGTTGCGGCACGAGCACCCTCCCAGATGCGACATGAGACTGCTCAATCACCATCCTGCTGTGACAAGAGGCTTAATCCTCCCCAACATGGCATGAACAGCCTCCTAAGTCGGTCTTGGTCTAGATCCTACCTTCATGCCTCCGTCCGGAGACCCCTATCACCGCCCACCATCTTCAATCGACCGCCTCACCATCTACCCCATCGTAACGTGGTCTCTGTTAGTCATGGCACCGCCTCATCCACTCCGCCTGCCTCATCATATACTCTGCGGTGCCCATCCTCTTGCACCATTGGCCGACAAGAGACCTCCATTACAACATGCCTCGTCGCCCTTGGCTGCCTTGCTGTTTGGCTGTACCATCGACAATGCATGAAGGTGAGGTCACGAGGACCCTGGTGCCACCTCAAAGTGAGTTGGGGACTCGCCAGGCCTAGGTCACCCTCCCTTTCATGCGCGATGGTTGCCGCACCTAAACCTTTGCGGCATAAGACCATGGACACTGTGGCCGTTCCATCTTCTAGGTTGAATAGAACTAGTGGCACCACCATTGAGTCAGTCACCTAGACCCCTCCACCACTATGGCCAAGCGGATCCAATAAAGTGACAATTAGGTCATCACCTGCTCCATTGCCGAGGCCAAGCGGATTTGATCTCTGCTCCTGCCTGACAGCCACCTGTTCATTTTGTTGCCATAGGCTATCAACGAGATCTCTCGGCCTCTAGGCTCCAACAAGATTTACTCTAGCACCGTAGATGGCAACATTCACATCTTGGATTATGGCTCCATTCACCTTTAGGATTGCAACTGTGTCATGGTAGCTAGGCTCTCTGCTCTTCACAACTCTCCCTCTCGGCTCTTTATGCACAATTATGGCTATCAAAAAATTACCACCATTAATTGGATTCGGTCAGTGATAGAGAGTATCCGATTTAAGCACAAGCTGAGTTTAATAAAGACATGACTCCATGTCTGGTTTAAACACATGCCATTCCGATGATGTTATAAATCCTAATGCTGATACGTGTTTGAGAGCTTAGCTCATTTGGTGTATAATCAGCTCATGAAAGACGGTTCTGAGAGGCATGGAAGGGAAAGTGCATGGATTTTTATTGGATGCACAATGGGTGAAGGATTTTAATATTGCAAGTGCCTTAGTAGAATGGACAAAAAAACAAAAAAATAATACCATGTCGATGGATCAAAGATATGAGAAAAGAAGAAATGTATGATTTTGATATAAATAAGGCCAATAAAATTTTCGATCTATTGTTGTAAGAGAAACAAATATATTTTCTTCCAAATCATGTGATTCTATCAGCCAATGAACTTAAGAGGAAAAATTACTACAATTGGCCTAATTCTATTTCTCACAAAAAAAGAGTGCAAAGTGTTTTGGAAAAATTTAATTGGCTAGGGAGCAAAGGAGGATTGAAAAGCACCAAAGGTGCCAAGAAAGAGAGCTTCGTGCTTCACCATATAGAGAGGAGTTTCAATATAATCCATACTGGGATTGTCCGTTTTTCTGATTCTACTAGGATCATGGGATGAGCCTGCCATCAATTGATGATTGTCCTAATTGCAGCGATATATGGCCATAGTGCTTTGAACATGGGAGGTCCTTACATAAGCCAGTACCTGTTTAGTATTGGTCATCAAGTAAATGAATATTAGTTCATGACCATCTGGGGCCGATTCATGAAGATACTATCAAAAAGGTTGATGAAGGAATTAATGAGGAATTTGATGAAGAACAACAGGTTCAAAACCTTTCAGTGGTATGCTAGAGTAATTTTAGCCAACAATCAAAAAAGAAAGGTACAACAATTATGGAGCAACAACAAAGCTATGAGAAAGCCAACCGTTGACTCAAAAGGACTAGGAAGGAGTGGCATGTCAAGCAAAAAGGTGATGAAGTAGGACCATTGGATCTAGTCAATATGGTGTTTATTTTACGTGCGGAATATAAAGCACCTTTGTTCGATGATGATGAAAGCGAGTAATTTGTGGCTTAATTGACGTTAAAACCCCAACAAAATATATTTGATAAGCCTAAAGAATCCAAGCATCGGCATTTGTGACTACTGTATATCAAATAACATGTTGATGACAAGCCAATGACGAAATTGTTGTCTAATGGGGAGAAAACATAAGCTTAATGCCTTACGCTATGTACCGCAAGCTTAGGAAAACCATCGAAGATCTTATCAAGAAAAATATGGTACTAAAAGACTTTAGAGGGAATTCATTGAATATGAAGTGGGTTTTAAATGTGTAGTTGACTGTAGAAATAGTGACCTTGGTTATGACATTTTTTGTGATTGAAGGAAAAGGATCATACAATTTGTTCCTAGGCAGGGATTGGATTCACACAAATTGCTGCATATATGAAAGTTTGATATAGTGGCATGGAGATAAAGTGAAAATTGTGCCAACCGATTGATCGGTTAACATTGCAACAACTGATCTACAAGTCTGGGAAATTTAAGAAATTGAATGCCTATCTATACATGTGAAGGAAGGGGATTTCCTAAAGATTATGGACCACGATATGCAACCAATCAAAGAAATCAGCACTCAACTATTACTCTCAGGCACCATAGATGATTTAGATGAAAAGTTGGGACAAAGATTTATATTGCCTGATAATTTGGAAGAAGTAAATATAGGACCTGGAGATATCCAAAGGCCTAAAATTATAAGTGTTAAATTGTGTTCTTAATTTGATACTGAATTTAGAAAATTATTAAAGGAATATCGAGCTTGCTTTGATTGGGAGTACCATGAGATGTTGGGTCTTAGCCGATTGATGGTTGAACATTGGCTCTCTATCAACCTAGGATATCAGCTATACAAATAGCCTCTATGATGATTCAAGGCAGAATTATATGAATCAATTATGAGGTTGTATGATGCCTATGTGCTTAGTTGATATCTATTATAGCCCCGGTGAAAGAAAATTGGAAAATTGAAAGTATGTGTCGACTTCTAGGACTTAAACAAAGTACACCCAAAGCTGAGTATCTAGTGCAGATTGCAAATCTTCTAGTGGATGCAGCATCAGGGCACAAAGTTATCAACTTCATAGATGGCAATGCAGGATAAAATTAAAATTTTATGACTGAAGAAAGATGTTCTAAAAACTATGTTCAGCTTCAGGTGTCTAGGAGCCATTGCTTTATATGAATGGGTGGTTATGACATTTGGACTTAAAAGTGCCGTGCTACTTACTAGAGGGCTATAAATTATATATTTAACGATCTCAATGGCTTGCTTGTGGAAATTTATATAGATAATATTGTCAAATCCAAGAGTATTGAAGAACATGTGGCCGATCTACTAAGGGTGTTTGAGAGGATAAGTAAATATGGACTAAAGATGAATCCTAATAAGTGCGTTTTGGTGTATCGGTTAGGTAATTTTTATGGTTCATAGTGCATGAAAGAGGCATCAAAATTAGCGAACAAAGCATCAAAACTATCAAAGATATAGAGCTAGTGAGCAACAAAACTAAATTATTGAAAAGATTAATTTCGTCAGGAGATTTATTGCAAATTTATCAAGAATGATTGAGTCTTTTACTTTGTTGTTGAAGTTAAATGCTGATCAAGAGTTTGTGGGGGGAGCTAAACAGTAGAAGGCGTTTCGTAAAATTAAGGATCAAATATGTTCCCCACCAATTTTGGTTATGACACAAATGAGGAGACCATTCAAGTTATACTTTTTGGTCGATGAGAAATCTATTGAATCTATTTTGGTTCAAGAGTTGCAAGAAAAAGAGTTGGAAGAAAAAGACTTTTGGATGCTAAAACAAGTTAAGTCGCGGTGGAAAATCTTTGCCTATGTTTATATTTTTCACACATAAAATTAAGGCATTATCTACTATCGGCGGAGTGCATAGTGGATTGCAAAGCCGATGTGGTGATGTATACTATTGGCTCTAGAGTTGAAGAAGATGATTGGAAAATTTATATTTGCTTTGACAATGTTTGATTTATGGTATGAATCAGATAAAGTAGCAAAAGGACAGGCAATAACCGATTTCATTGTATAATATCATGATGATTCCATAGGATACATGGAGTCAGTGCCTTGGACTATATTTTTTGATGGATCAATGTATAGACATGGGCGTGGCATCTGCTTGGTTATCATATTGCCTCAGTGGACAAGCTTCAAATTTGCTTTCACATTTAAGCATTATTGCACCTATAATTAAGGAGAATATAAAGTGGTGCTTAAGAGACTTCAGCTGTTGAAGGAAATTAGAGCCGATGCAATAGAGATCATGGTTGATTCATTGTTAGTGATCAAGCATTATGAATAGAATATGAGTGCAAGGATGAGATTTTGAAATCATATCATGAAGTGTGCCAGCAATTGCTAAGGGGATTGAAGATTTTATTGGTGAGTCATGTTCCAAGAGAGCAGAATATGGAAGCTAATAATCTTGCACAAATTGCTTTAGATTATTGGTCTATTGAAGGAGATGTGGAAGTCGAAGTAGTTGTTGAGGCTGATGAGTAGAGAAAGAAAATTATATTCACAATCAGTTTCAAGAAAGATTCAGTATAAGGCAACCGAATATGTTTTGCTTGATGGGGAACTATACTATCACATTATTGAGAGCATTTTATTAAAATGCCTAGATCTAGAAGAGGCTAAAGTGGTTATGTGTGAAGTTTATGAGAGTATTTGTGGAACTCATCAATTGGCATACAAAATGAAGTGGCTTCGATATTTCGGGCCAATGATGCTAGAGGATTGTTTCAAGTATTATAAGGGATGTCAAGATTGTTAGAAGTTTAAAAATGTTTAACAATCTCTAGCATTGGTTGTATAGATGATGGAAAATTAATATGATTAGCTAGATATATCCTATGTAGAGCAAAGGGCACAAGTTCATATTGGTGGCAACAATTTACTTCACTAAATGGGTACAAGCTATTCCTTTGAAACAAGTTACATCTAAGAATACCATAGAATTTATCAAGGTGCATGTAATTTATAGGTTTAGGATTCCTCAGATGATTAGAACGGATCAAGGATTTATTTTTTTGTCCAATGAGTTCCAATAATTTGCTGCAAGTATTGTAATCAAGCTCCTAAATTCGTCTCCTTATTATGCTTAAACCAATGGACAAGCTGAATCTTAAAATAAAAGTCTCATCAAGTTGATCAAGCACAAAATAGATGAACAACCACGCAAGTAGTATACAAACTTAGCCAATTCATTATGGACTTATCGGATGATGTGACATGGATCCACGCAAGTGTCGCCGTATCAGTTGGTATATGGACATGGGGCTATGCTACCTTAGGAAACAAACATCAGCTCTAGAAGTATATCATTACAAAATCATTTGACAATCAATCATTATTATAATTTGATGACTATTGAGTTAGAGGATCTGACCCAAAATCAGCTATAAGCACTCGAAAGGATTGAGGAGAACAAAGTTAGCTTTGCTAGACATTACAATAACAAGTATCCCCTAAATCATTTAATGAAGGAGATCTCATGTGGAAGTTGATATTACCGATCGAGTCCAAAGATAACAAGTTTGGAAAGAGATCACCTAATTGGGAAGGGCACTATCGGATAAGTCGGTGAGTGCTAGCCAATGCATTTGTATTGAAGAATATTGAGGGAGAGGAATTTGCCAAGGCACTCAATAGGAAATACTTGAAGAGATACCACCTATCAATGCCAAATTTTGGTAAGCCCAGGGAAAGATTAGAAAAATGATCGGTTTAATAAAGAAGAGTCCGATTGCTACAGGAAAGAAGCCAGTCGAAGAAAGCGAAGAAAGATTCGGTCTAATTGTAGAAGACTATCCAAATGAGGCCGAGTCTGAGGAGGGGCCATGGAACTTATGGCAGGGTAATTTATCTATGTAAATCATATCTTATATTGATAGGAAGTTTTAGTTAGTTTAGTTTACTTTCTTACAGATATTTTCCTATTATATTTTTTAGGAAATAATGTCCGATGGTTGTTGTAATCACGTCGGACTCTGTAATGCCAGGGTATAAATATAGACCCCCTGAAAGCTAGTAAATCATCTCTTGATCAATACAATTTTAGTGCATCGCCACCATATGTTGTCTAGGTTTTACTGGCGTGGTCTGGCTCTGGACACGGGGCTATATCGGTTTAAGTTCAATCTCCGGTGAAGAGGTAAGTCCCGCCACTATCTTAGTATATCTTGCTCTATCTAAGTCTGCAATAGTTAGGTTCGACCTCTTAGTCAGATCGAGTGTACCACAACACGTTTATGCGATGTCTGTTGGTTCACCAAGCTCTCTTTGCCATTGTCCGTTTCGTGCTGCATCGGTTAGGTTCGACCTACGAGGTTGTTGATAGTAGATTGAGCCGTAAGCTTGTAGGTCTCTGCCCAGCATTTCATTGGAGTATTTAGTCGATGAGTTATCCATACGTTGAGCAACACGTCCAGCGTATCGGCACCTCAGCCTTTCGGTCGATGCTCGCATACTTTTAGGGATGTCTTCTTATCGTATGCTCTATTCTGTCTAAGGCTGCATTAGTTAGGTTTGACCTCTTAGTCGAATCGAGCATACCTCATCCCATCCACGTGAGGCACGTCAGCGCGTCGATCTTCCTCCTCCATCCACGGTCTCAAGCTGCAACGGTTAGGTTCAACCTATGAGATCAACGACGGTGGTTTGAGCTGATGCCTCGGTGGGTCTTCACGTGGTGTCTCGTTGGAGTGAATAGCCGACGAGTTATCCTCAACTTAGGTCCCCACATCTGTCTCGTGTATCATCTAACGATCGGTCCTCTAGAGGTCGATACGGACATGTCGGGCGCTTCCTGGTACTGTCTCGGTTTGGTCCGATCTTCCAAGGCTCACGTTTGACGTGGCCGATGTTGAGATCTAGCAGGTCTCGTTCCTCATCGGCCGCTCGAGCCGATGGGTTTAGGTGTAGTCCTGCATCAGACGTTCGGCCGGTAGGTAGCCAATGACCTCTTCTCTTTCCTCCCTCATCGTCACGTTCGGTCTAAGCCTCCGTCGTCTCCGTGTCATTAGTCTCCGGCCTCATGCTGTCTCGATTTGGAATGATCTATCGAGACAAGTCCTAACGGTGCCGTTACCATGGTCGCTAGCCCTCGTGGCTTTGTAGGGGATCGAGCGCTGCTCCGCGAGTCATATGCCATGGAGCGTCATAGGCTCTTTGGCCGATAGGTCCTCTAATCCGTTCCAAGGGTCTATCTCATGCCTCTATCAGTTGTTCAGCCGATGCTCGAGTACTACAACTTCCGCCGATGAGCGTGCTTTGCTATCCTTTGATTACCCTTCTGTGTCCCCATTGGCTTTGCGGCCGATGGATCAGGATCTTGCTTTCGCTACACTCGGAGCCATCACATCTATCAATATCTACCTATACCTTTACCAGCTCTCCAGCCGATGGAAGAGTGTCCCAATCCCTATCGGTAACTAGCCGATAGCAGGAGCCATCCGTACATGGCTGATGACTAGCTCGATCCTATCGGTGGCCAGCCAATAGCATGAACTCGTATCGACCCATCGTCCGACTGACCCGTTCGCCTTACCTCCTTGTTAATTGCAGGGTCAAATTGATTGGCATGCCCTTGAACCTTGAAGCTTAAGGACCTGCAGTGGAGCTAAGCAGATCTCCCAGGCCATTGTATGACCGTGCCACCGTCTCTCCCCCGTCGGACCTCCGTTCGGCCCAGTTAGACCTTTCACTGTAAGGTTTGGTGGCGAGCACCACCCTAACATTTGGATCAATTCCTAGATCGGCTAGGTGTGGCCGATGTCATTGGAGGCTCTCAAGCATATGTAAAGCTGATGCTACCTACATCACCTAAAGATAACTGATACTATATGTATTATCTTTAGAAACATGCAATATTGGCTATCTTTTTCTTTAGTTGCTTGATATGTGTTTTAGATTGGGTAGGTATCGCCGTCATCGCATCGAGCTTGACTTTCTCTGATTGGATAGATAGCCAATTGATTTACATGTCCTAAATTAAGGTCCTTTGGTTAGCCCAATTGGACATGTGTTGCCTCGCCTTGATTACCCTAAACGAATTAGATTCCAAAAAGATTGTTAATGCATATACAAGCTCTTTTGGCAGCTGATCTTGAATATCAACAAATCACGCACTAGTCAGCTCGGAGTCCTATACCAGTACATTAATGAGGCTCTCCAACCGATGCAAAATGTCTATCAATTGAATGCAGATATTGAAGAAGTGGGACAACTTTGTCAGTGTGCTAGTGATAGCTTCTTCTTCTCTTCTAAGTATATGCCGATGTCAAAGGGGAAGAGATCGGCTAAGGATGGTGTATCGGCAAAAAGTTCAAGGTTAGGAGAATAAAGGAAGATGCAGGGTTAAAATAACTAAATTTACTTGGGGCAAGATGGTGAGTTCTAAAACATCGATATCGGCAATATGAATGGTCTTCTTGGCAATGGTATCACCGCTGTGCTTGAAAGCTTGGAGTCTAAAATAGCTTGGGTAACATCAAAATAGATGAGAAAGTTCAATCATGTCAAGATTTAATTTTAGTTGTCATTCTATTTAGATAGTCATGCAAAGATTAACAACACATATAAAAATATGAAAGCACTCACATCGTGTGACATAAACATGATTGCAAGTAATACACGTGAATCATATGTTGTGCTCATTATTTTTTTTAAAAAAATTCTTTTTAAATAAAGAATACACAAAAAATATGTTACAAAGGTTGATGCTACCTTCAAACCAACTCCATAGGAACTTGAAGTTCTCTTCAAAGAAGAGCAAAATTAGAAGAATCCAAAGGTATTGTGAAAATATCTGCCCAATTAAAGTTGAGTTTCTACATGATGAAATGTCACATTATCATTTTCATTATGATCTCTAAGAAAGTGAAATTTAATATCAAAAAATTTTGTCCAAATTTAATATCAAAATAATAACAAATGACATTTTTGTTATTACAGAAAAGTGTAACATTTCCCAATGTAACACTATAATCCTTAAGTGTAGCTAGTATCTAAAGAATTTGAGAACAACAACTAGCAGTAGCTATATATTTAGAGTCAGTAGTTGATTGTGCTACAGAGGATTATTTTCTAGAAGACCAAGCAACAAGTGAACTAAGAAGAAACAATCATAAGAAGTACTTTTTCTATCAAGTCTAAACCCTCTAAAATCAGCATTGAAAAAAAACTCTTAAAGTTACATGAGGATGTAGAAACCCACATGCCAAAATCTTTAATACTATTAACAAACCTAAGAATCTATCTAATTGCTTGAAGATGTGAAGCACGTGAGAAGCTTGAAATCGTGCAAATAAACATACCACAAATTGTATATCTTCTTGAATATACTATGTTGTTTGTGAAGTTATAATTGGTGCTGGAACTAATTCAATTGATTGTGTGGGAGATACCAAAACTTCATCTTAATCAACAAAAATGTTCTCCCCCTAAATGTATACACATGTACCTATAATCACAACTATAGAAATAAAAACATCTCCAAAAGTTATCTTTTAACATGAATGCTCTTGTGAGATAGAAGAACCAACTCTTATCACTGGACATGTAGCATAAACATTTGGAATTCACTAGACAAAAGTTCACCTTCCTTTTGACAAGTGCCAATTAGAATAAGACACTTTCAAGGTCTTTGTACTTGGTTACTAATATA
This sequence comes from Oryza coarctata, assembly GCA_030770085.1. Taxonomy (NCBI): domain Eukaryota; kingdom Viridiplantae; phylum Streptophyta; class Magnoliopsida; order Poales; family Poaceae; genus Oryza; species Oryza coarctata. The sequence goes on from CM061472.1 coordinate 11,315,601, forward strand.
ACATTTAGTAATCTAGTACTGAGACACACGATGCACATTACAATACATAACATAAATATTTCTATGCAAGTGTTTAGGTCTATTATTACTTATGTTAGTAGAACAAAAAGGCATGCTTTTCTCAATTTAGATATTGCCTTAGTCTTTTCTCTCATTCCTTGTTTAGTAAGTCTAAAACAAAGTTCTACTTTATGTCTATCTCTACCATAGTGAGTGCAAGTGTAATTAACTTTATATTTACTTTTAGAAGTAGAAACAATACTTGCACATGTTGTCCCAGTATATGATATAACACCACCATATTTAAAAATTATCTTTTTAGGTTTATCTATAATTTCAATTATTTCACTGCCAAGAGATTTAAGAATAGTTGGAGCATAACTCTTATAATAATCATAACGATTATAACCCAATCATGTTTTAAATTTGTGAGAACTAGTGTTTTGATTCACAATTTGATTCAAGTTTTAGTTCTGATCTTTTCTTGCAAGTAATCATTATGATTCAAAAGAGTGACATAATTTTATAAGAAACATGATGAAATTTATCTTTATTCTCACAATTAGAGCTTGAAAGAATCTTATGAGCAGTAAGATCATTTTTTAATTTAAAAATTTTAATATCAGCATCCTTTAACTTCAACTTAAAAGAATTGCAATTATTACAATAAATAGATTTATCAACTTCATAGATATGCTTAGTATTTTTTCTTTTTTAATACTAAGCTACTTATATGTAGAAGCATGAAAGTAAATTCACTATAAACTAAGTCACATGATTTGTAAGAATTATCTATCTAAGTCAAAGTTTTAAGTCTTACAATTTTAGCATTTAATTGTTTATCTATCTTGTTTCTTAATCTTTTAATCTTTTTTTTCCAATAAAGTTCAATTTTTTCATCAACACAAGCTGAGTTATCATAAGAAGGTGTTACCTCATTATCATTGTTATCGACGTCACTATTAGTGACGCTTTTGCTACTTACCATCATTTATAGCTAGCGTCATCATCCCTCTAAGAGTCCACATCACTTATATTCACCTGTTCAAGAGCAGAAAGAATATGGTATACTATCTTCTTGTTTAAATACCTCTTCTTCTTAGTACTCTTGAATGTTTGCTTCTTGTCACTCTCTTGTTCGTCTTCCTCCTCATCTTGATCCTTAGAAAGTCTTGTTAGAAATTTTGGATATTTAAGACGAAGATGATTAGACGAGCCGCATTCGAAATGTCTCCAATGTTCTCCACTATTTATTCTCTTTCTAGATCGAACATTCTACAAATCTCTTGTGAAGTGTGTGGAGAGAAATACCAAATCATCTTCAGGTAATTGTTCTAGCTATAGATTGGTTAGTGAAGACAAAGCAGACAAAGTAAAGCTAGCTGAAAAATGAACACCAACAAAGTTGCTACTCAGTGAATCTAAAGATATTAATTTATTAGTAATATTTTTCCTAGCAAAAACATCTTAGTTATGAGTTTTCAATTTAGAATAAATCACATCTAAAATAAGTGTACTCATGGTAGTAGATTCTCTAATTGATGTTAACTTCATCTCCAAGATAAACATATCTAAAGCTCCTATCAATTAGCGAGAATTTTTAGCCTCAAAATATATAACATTAATGCTATGCATGTTGCTAAGAATCTTATTAAAATGAGCAAAGAGTTTATCAAGGGATTCACTAGGATTCATCTAAATACACATGTATTCCATTTTATATGTATCCTGGCATACCATTTTTACCATATTTGATTCTTCGTGATAATTACAAAGTTCTCTCTATACCTCATGTACTAACTATAGATGCACCATCCGGTCAAAGTTGCTTCTTTCAAGTTCCATATCTTGCTGTTAGCCTCCACATGTGACTGGTTCATCGCTGGTAGTGCATCATTTTTGGGAACTTGATGTCTGGTTAATCTTCTCCCTAATATAAAAGCCTTAAGCTTGCCATCATTTTGGCTTTCTAATACTAAAAATCAACTGAAACCATAAGGTTTTGTGGAATAACTATCCATCAACATATTTTCTAATCACCAGTTAAAATCAATTTGAAAAGAAAATAAAATAAAATTACAGAAGATAGTCAATCAGAGTGGGTGGATAATTATGGAAGACAAAATTAAAATTTAACACTTTTCCTTAATCACAAAAGATAAAAAAAATATGTGTTTTGAATATGGACAAAACACTATTTCATTACATAATAGAATATAGCTGTAGCTTGGTAACAACTATTGACCTCGAAATTTTGTAGAATAGACTAGAAAAAATTTGCAAAAAAAAAAAACCAATAGGAATTACCTCAATCAAACTTTAGGATCTCGAGATAGGAACGAAGGTTGAACATAATTAATTAATTATGCAAGATCTGAAAAAAATAAAGCCATCAAACTTTTCAGAAAACTAGAAAAACACCATAGCTATTAAAGAAATCAATCCAAAACAAAGAGGAAACAAATTAATTTAAACTCAAACACAAGCATACATAAAAAATAAGATTAATTACCGTACAAATGTTCGACAAACTTTACGTGCTCGCTGATAGGTCTAGCCCACCTATCAACGGACATGCCTCTCTGCGTTAGTGCTCATGCCTGCTGATAGGTCTAGTGCACCTGTCAGCCTCGCTCTCATCATACGCACGTGTCCGCGTTGCTGGGCCGACTTTCATTGTTAGCACAATTCGCCATCCTGCTGACTTCTCGTCCTTCCTGCCAAGTTAGCCAATTCCGCTAGCCCAATTGCATTCTGCATAATTCAACTCACACTAGCCCATTCATGCATCCCCTTCAACATATTTTCTGCTTGGCTGAATCTGCGCTTTTCATTCTTCCTGGCAGCAAAATAAGTCTGCTAGTTAATGTAGCTAATATAGAAAATTGATTTCTCAATTTTCATCTAAAATTCCTCCCAATTTTTTCATATATTTTACAAATTTAATTCAGGCATATAAATAAAAAATATATTTTTAGACACGCATTTTTACAATGAACTGTCAACACATACACAGGCTCGCTATATTTTTTATAAATAATTTTAAATATAAACCAAATAAATAATATTAGTTTTAATATAAACTTATTTTTACCAAGTTTAATATAAATATTTTACCGATTTTGTTTTAATCAATTCTTATTCTTATTATTTAACGATGACATTGAGAGTGTATAATGGAGAAGCAAATATAAATAAAGGGGCTGTTGTCGCTTGTCGGGCCGATGGAGGATGTGCCAGTGCACAGCAACGAAACTATTGTTTTCTCTTCTTTGGACTCTGTTGCTGATATGAACCTCTCCTGCGCCCTAGCTTTCATACGAATTATCATTTTGCATTGTTAAATCTTAAATATTTATATACATGTAGCAATTTCGGAAATTGTTTGACAAATTACACGCATGGCTGCTACTACGTGTGTTTTAGTTTTCTTCTTTTGGGATATATGCACTTCATAGCACTAGCAATGGTTCATCTGGTTCTGTCGATTCTCTCAAGCAGATCAGAGTCAAGACAACTACATTTAATCATCAGCTTTATTAGGATTGTATTGGACTATTGGCCAGATCAAATTACATATGAAATTTAATGTGACGGTCAGTGTACACATTCATGTTTTCAGGTCGTTTACCTTGAGTAGCCTAATGTTGTTTCTGATTACCATTGAAGGACACATCTCATGTCAGTGAGGAGACAATATAGTATTTTCCCATATTCCCATTTTAAGTCAGCCTCTCAAAAAGTAATTGCTCATTTTGGTCTAATATATTAATATGGATAAAAAAACTACCATGTCATGTGGCCTTGTGTCTCACCTTTTAGCATTGCCAGTGACATACAACAAGTATTGCGCCATTGTAATTCCGCGTGATCACATTTTTTTTCTTGATGATATTGAGCCTAATGTAACACTGATGGCTGCATGTATAATTTTATTGGAATAAGTTCAATTTAACACCCTCGGATCTGATTCATATCTCTCAATTGTAAAATCGGATATATTGACTCCTCCAACTCTCAAAACCATGCTAAATAACTCTGTTGATGATTTTTGGTAACGTACTACCACGTGAGAGACCAATCATCAAAGAAATTAAAAAAAAAGTAGAGCCTGCCTATTAATGACTCCTCTTATCTCGTAATACCCATTCTTCTCGGCTTGATTCATGGCAGCTCGCTCCAGTCAAGCGCTGGTCCCCTGGTGGCTGAACGGTGACGGAGGGACGTGTTCTCAAGTGCGGTGCATCGAGGGAATGTGGCAGCCGGCATAAACAACAAGGGACGTGGCTAGAATGGCAAGAAGAGCTTGCCTCTAGCAGCCATAAGTGAGTGACAATAGTAGTGTGCTGTAGTGGTAGAAGGGAATGGAAAATAGGGGTAATGGCACCAGTTTGGGGAAAGATACCAAGCTCACTTTAAGTCAAATTCGTGTGAGTACACCCATGTTACGGTTCATGGCCAAGCTTGTGTTGGCCAACTTAGCTGTAGAGGATTTGCTATCAAGTCCGCTACGATGTCTAGAGGAGCTTTGGCATCAAACACCGTCTCGATGGGGTGCTTAGTTCACCAGTACGACACAATAGATGTGGCTGCTAGGCACTCGTTTGATGCCGGTAGACACCAACACCAACACAGGTCCCTTCCTCCCCACTGCTCCCTACCGCCACTACCGTTGTCTCCCTTTAGCCATGGATGGTTGAGCTCAAGCTCGTAGGGGGCTCGCTGCAGCCCCTGCCGTAGCCTCCCTTTGCATGCGCGAGCATCTGAGCTCAACCTTGTGTAGGACTCACCACTGCTTCCCTTCTTGCATAGACGGACGTATAGGTCTGTGGGGGCAATAAGGCAACATTTTTTTATCCTTGTCACTTACATGTGGGCCTCATATGTATTTTTTTAATATCTTTGATGACTAGACTATCATATGGATCCCACATTAGCAATGAAATGCCATCAATACTATGGAGGTGTCGTTTTGCACGGTTTTGAGGGGTCAATATATTTGGTTTTACGATTAAGTGATACTAATTATATCTAACCTATAGTTAAGGGAGTCAAATTGGACTTATTCCAATTTTATTCTACGTGATGCTTACCTATGACTTTGTAGCACGATGTTTTGTTAAAGTCTTCAACTACACATACATTCCGTACCATCTATATAGTTCTTCTCATTGTTGGCATTGTGTTTTCCTTAATGGTTGACGTTGCCTTTGGGTAGACTATGCTAATGAAGGTGTGCCTTGATAAATGGCCAATACAAGGTACAGCTGCCTAATTGGATTAGTAATCCCTTTTAGTCGTTCTATTGAATTTTGTTGTATGAATTATTTGTGTGATGTGCTACCAGGTATTACTATTCAAGGCAAATGAGAATTATCAGAATATCACATGAAAATGTAATATTTTTTTCATCATAGAGAAGAAAACCTTCTTTCACCTTTGTGATATGGTTTTACCTTTTAGTTACATTTACATGAATTTTGGAAAAATAGAACTTGAAGATACAGAAAAAAGAATGAATTTGTAGCTTCACAATAGATGGCTTTTGGTCTCTAGCAACCTCAATTTCAGGTAATTTAAATGTCATGAGGCCATGCCCAAAAAATAGGATTCTTGTACCCTTTTTGTTATCTTATTAGTTTGATGCGTTATTCATCTTCAAATGTTAGAGCTTTAAGTTCCATCTGAGGTGAGGCTTGACCAATTTTAGTTGAAAGTTTTACCAGGCTCAAGAAATTCGTAGAATTTGAGTTAGGTTTTTTCTTTTTTGATTTTACCTATTTGAGTTCAAAGTTCTACCTGGCTTGAGACATTTTTTCAATTTGAGTTCACTGTGAGGATTGTTGGAAGTAGAATGCTTTATTTATGCAATTCAATATTACTTTTGTTGTAACTGAACATCTCTTAATGCCATTTCACCTGTTTTTACATACATTTATATCATAGAGTTTTAACCATACTAAGATGTGAATGTTCTGATCATGATTTAAGCTACTTCATATTTTAAATCATAGCATGTAACACTAGTCATTGATCTTTTAACCAATTGCTACACATGGGCATGGGCACTCAACCATTGATCATATTACACACCGAACTGGGTATTTTCATATAATTGTTGATGGTTTTGAACTAAACTTTACAGACAATATGATACCTTTTCACTTTGCCTTAAATATATTTGAATATGATGTAAATTTAATTAAAGCCCATTTGGACTGATTCTATGAAAATTAATTTGATTAACATGAAACTTAATAAATTATTAACCAAAATATTATGCCACTTGACCGTTAGCACAGACATATTACTAGTTGATATATAGTTAATGCTTCTGTCTTGTTATTAAAGTTGTGAAGCGTTATATCTCTCCTATGGACAAGTGTAAATCAGAGAATGTAAATTAACATGATCTAATAATTGCGATGTGTTAGGTTTTTTATTAATGTGTAGGGTGTTTGACGTCAGCTTCAATCAGCAATAAAGAGTACTAGTAGGAGTAAGAGCAAGACTAATAAGGTAATAGAAAAGATAATTGCTGACAATATGCCTATATCTATTACTATATCATTTATAATCAATGTAATAATAGTCTATCTATACAATAGTTAGCTATACATAGCTATTATACCATTAATCCTTGGCCCCGCTTCACTCTCACATAAAGCTTCTTGGAACCTGATACAAAGATATATCACACTTTTCTTTTCTCTTCTCTTCTCTCTCTTCCAACTCATCATAAATATGATGTGGTGATTCCTATAGCTTTAAGGGGACTACATTTGGAGAGAAGCCACGCCTATTAATAAAGTTTGGACTAAAAAACAGATGGCAGATAAAAACCATGTAGGGAGGATTAAGGGTGAATCATATTACAGATTTAAAAAACAATTATTGATAAAAAAGAGAGAGAAAGCTAAGAAGAAAGAAGAAGAGTGGTAGGACGGCCAACAGGGAGGAGCCAGGTCAGGTCTAGGACAACCAAGGGCAAACAACCTGGACATGGAAAGCTGAGCAAAGCCAGGTGGCTACGAAAAATATCTACTTGAAGTCCGCCAACCTGTAGGTCGAATTTCATTTGCGTCTAGTTTTATATACAAAGTGTACTTCAATATAATTAGCTTTCTCCAGGTTGCTAGAAGGCGAATTCAGACGGAAGGAAAAGGGGTCTTTGACATCATCAACCTGCGCATCGGGAATAATATTGTTGTTTGCGTCTTTCTTTGTGCTACTTTGTGTCTCCATGCCTACGTGTGTTTGTAGTGTGTGACCCACCACGAGCCTTGTCGATCGTTGGCTGCCCCCAGCTGAAGATGTATTATTGTGTTGTTGTGCTTGGTGTGGTCGTACGTACGTCTGCATATCTAATCTATCAATATCTAGCTTGTGCTGCATGCGATTATTGCCAGATTGTCCGACGGGAAGTTCAGGTCTATCGGGATACTCATTACAGGTGCCGACTCTTTGTGCATGGACTTGCTTGATTTTGGTGCGCCACAGGATTGCTCTAGTGATGTATGCGAATCTAGGATGCTCTTTTTTTCTTCTTCTACTTGTTAAGCGAATCTGATACGTACTCTGATAGGTGAACAAGGTGAGGAAGGCCCCCTTCCGGGGATATGGAAGAGTTCGCATTCTATCGTTGTGTCAAACCGACGGGTCCAGGCACAATACCTCTGAGTAGACAGTTTTTATGGGCAGACGATGGTAGTTCCGAAAGCTTGACTCTTTTGGATCTTGGATTAGAAGTAGCTTCCGTTGCCGTTAGAAGGTTGTTCTTATAATTTATGAACGATGGATTTTTTTATGCACAAGCTATCACGTATTATAAAGGAAATTGGCACTGATATATCGCTAGCGGTTCTTAGGAAGAACCAGCACTAATATGTACGAACTGACCGGCCCACTGAGTATCTGTATATGAAATAGCTAGTTAGGAAATAGCAAATAATTTTTTCAAGCATTGTTGGCGTGTAAAACACTTCTGCATTAAAGATTCGTGCTGGACATGACGATGTTCGTCGAACGAAACAAGGCAAGGACGCGTGAGGAGTGCAGCTCACCCGTGCGAGTGCGAACTTCTAGGCGCCGAGCGCCGGGCCGATCCCAGCACTTTGTATATTGAATTACACTTTGTATAGTTTCTCCACCATCTTGAGAATACCAACCGATAAGCTAAAAGAATATATCTGGTTGAAGGCAGCTGAGTTATTGTCCAAAGCCAGTTGAAATTAAGTTTGACAAAGCTTTTTTTAAGATGAAGTTTGACAAAGCTGGTGTCAAATAATTATCATAGATGAAACCTCATTGACAGAAAACAAGTTATTTCAGGATATAGGTGAATCGGGATTATATTATTCATATCTGAAGTTATTCTTTGACGGTGCACATTACTTCACAACTACTGAAACCTCAAAACTAGGTATATTTGTATGGTACTGTCAGAAATCATATTGATGCTAAATAAAAATATGTTCACGTCTGATTTCTGATTGGCTGATGGTACCCAGGCTACCTAATGCAAAGAGTTAAAACTACTACGGACTTATGCCAAACAGCCATTAAGGACAATAACACGAGACGTCTTGGAAACAAAATGAACATTTGTTCACTTCCAAAGGGAATTAGTACTTTGAATATCGTAATTGCTAGCAAGCAAGTGAGAAAAATGTATTATGTGGTTCTAACCAATTCATTATAGTTAGCACGTAAGACCATGTACTGTGTGATTGTAACGAATTCATATATTAGTTTCATCGCAATCACCAGGTTTCTAAGATACTTGGACTAGTGAAAAGAGAAAATAGAATCGCATCACTTGTTTGATATCATCCTTAGAGAATACCAGGTTGTCAGGAAAAAAAAAGAAGGGCTCAATTTCACATGATGGTAAAAAGTGTGCAATTATTTCGTGATAAAGGTGAAGCCAGCGATAATATATCAAAGCCGACCACATAGACTGCAAAAGAAGTCAATACAGAAAACATATATTTCGACAGGATAACCAAGACCAGACAGTGGCCCCACTCTTGAGTCTGGAATTACAGTGAACTCGAATTCTTTTTATTTATATTTATTATTATATATATATAATACAGATCTATTATTCCAACACTCTTCGAAATTGTTTTTTTAAGAAAACAATCAAATGATGAGAAATCCGATATGATAAACGCTCATTGACACATGTTAATAGTAGAGCTACATGGCCAAGAAAATTTACAGTCAGGCTCCTTGCTGCTCTCTGTAGTGGCATATTTTTGGAGCAGGGGTTGTCTGCAAAATAGGCATATGAGGATTGAGGGGTCCTACCGTTTTTATAGACGGCCCTCTTACAACCCTCTGGTTAAGTGTTTTTTTTTCTCTTAGGGGCATCTACAAAATTGCTATGATGAGCCTAGCAATTTTTGGCCCACCTTCTATTAGGACGTTTTTGTCCCTAGCATACAAATTTCAAAAATAAAAAAAAATATTTAAAATAAATTTTCATTTGTTTGTAAAATTGTAAAAAAAATTTGAGTGTACATGAAATATGTAAACTTAGTGTTAATATTAGAAATTTACTACACCATTAAATATATTCCCAGACAATTAATAGATTTACATACAAACATTATTTAGAAATAGTAGAAAAAATGTTACACGGTTATTGAGAGGTTTATACGTTATGAATAAAGCATAGATAAAATATAAATAATACAATATGTAACACGGTACTGATATCAATTTAAAATTTATTTATATCATCTTCTATCATCCACCTGTAGTCTCTTGTTGCTACAGGAGCCGACTTTTTGCACGTAACATACTATAGTCTACATGTTTTAGATTCATGCCATCTCGGTAGTTCCTATGGGAAAAAAGTCCATATATGGCTATTGTAGTCACGGTGGTAATAATTTGAACCAAATTAGAGAATTGTATAGCGAACTTATAATGAAATCGTCGTCAAGAATGGACAAAGAATATACTTTTTACCAAAAGTATGGACAATTATTGACCCTACCACTTAACAACGATTACCGCAAGCGCACTTAGAACGCTCCCACCATAGAGGTAGTATAAATGGTTGCAGTCTCTAGTCTGACCATTTGGCTCACCGATGTCGTTTGTACTCCTAATTCCTCCTCATATATTGTTCATTTATTTCTGAGGGGAAAAACCAACGACCCTCGGAGAACCAACGGTTAGGGTAAAATACTAGATTTTCTATACAAACCCTGAATGAAGCTACATATCCTTTTGTGAATCTGGTAAAGAAAGTATTGGTTTGAAGCAAATATTGTTATAAGGAATAATTAAAAAAATAAGCACATATAATCCATATTTGATGAAAATAGTTTAGGCATTGGAAGAATTTTCTCCCTCGAGTGTTGGGTTCTTGAAATGTCATAAGCTTGCATCAATCACCACATATGTAGAATTGACGATCACACTAAGATGAAATTAGCTAAGGCAAACGATTCTTTCTTTAGTTAGGATCCTCTGTGAAAGCATGTTTAGAAACCATTGTTGTTGGATACAAATAGGTGGTATAGGATTTGTAAGTATACCAATGGGCAAAAAACTTGAACTCCATTATGCATACGGACATCTTAGATAGCATGGATTCTGTTATGTGTGGAAGATTTGAGTAAAAGCATTGAAAATGATGTGATATTCATGCATGGAAAGTATTGTGCTTGTAAAAATCCTTCGAACACGACGTGCATTAATGCGCTAAAAGTTGGCCATTACATTATGATAAAAGCAACATGACGGTGGCACATTGAAAGTTGATTATTGGGTTGTGTTGAGTGTGATGGAACGGTCATGCGCTGAAAGTTGGATGGTATCACTGAGTGTCAATTATGACTTGGCAGTCATATGCGCACTAAGGAGAAAAGGCATTGAAAGTTGGTTTTCGTATGTTACTGGCAGTAATGTGGCACCAATAAAAAGTGAAAGTGACATGGTTTTAACGCGTAGTAAGTGTTGTAGATACATAAACCAAAACTGTCAATACAAAGTAGTATAAATAGTAAGTACAAATAGTACAATATACTACTAGCTTGAGGCTTGCCGTCTACTCCTCTTTGTCCTTCTGCCCTGCAGTCACACGTGACCCTGAGAGTAGGTGAGGCGGTTGGCTAGGACACCACGGCTAGTACAAACATAGTGATGTAGGTACTCCGTCATCACTATTCCAAACAAATACCATTGTCTAACATCAAGGGTCTAGCTGTTTTGTACCGATATCTAAAATACTTACATGTGCTATGCATGATAAACTTAACAATGGAAACAAGTGGTAGCCCTCTTACACCACACATCATCTAGTTGTAAATCTCAGCCAAATTAGTAGTCATTATGTCAAATCTAGTATCACCATCGTCATACAATACGGCTTATTTCTCCTTTAGCTCATTCTTAGTCCAATGCAAAAATTTTGTAACCCTAGGTGCTAATATCCTTATCACTGTAAGATCATCACTAGGTTATGGTTCTAGAGCTTTAGGAGCCTCCATAGTTATAGGTGTTGGCTTTCTTGATTGCTCATATGTTTGTTTTGTTGTCAGCTCGTCCAACCTTCTCCAAAGCTTATTAAATTTTTCTGTACATTCTAGGCACATTCTCTTAAAAAGATCTATAAGATATTTGTTCTTTAACTACTTGTAGAAATTTGCACCTATATGACGTATGTGCTATCTACTATGAACATCTGGCTACTCTTGTGCATACCTCTTCTCCACGTTACTATGTCTCAAATACTCAATAGCCCACGGAAGACTGACGTGACAGTCATATATAAGATATACACTTGGTCACATACGCACATCTACATCCTTCACTTACTTTATAAACCAGCATTAGCTTTCAGTGTTCTCTCTTAATGAAAACAAAGGCATGGATAATACCTGATTGTTTCCATCAACTCTAATTACTTTCAATATTTGCCCTCTGTACTTTATAGTTAGAAATATCTCTTCGATGCAAAGTATGGGACGACAATGCACAAATATGTTCATGCACACACTTAATATGAAAAATCCCATTGAGACATGCTCTGCTGAGGATGGTCAAGTGATGGGTGTAATTTGAGATTGTAGTAGCTTCATGGATTGCTCTAAAGAATGTATGCTAAAAGATGAGCCAAATTATCTTATGAAGTATTGAATGTGCCAAACTTTATCTCCACAATCTTCTATTTTTTCCTCCATGCCTTTGTACAACTAATTGTGTACTTGAATTTATCCTTAATGTGCTTTATAATTGAACTTAGTTCATACCCTAGATGCACACAATATCAGAGTACATCTCTATTGCAACAAATGCATATGTCATATTTTCTGTGGTGTTTCTCAACCCTATGTAAGTGGAAATTATGCTCGGTGATAATTGACACCTTTCAGTAATCCTTCTATTTACTCTTGAATGCATGCACCCTCCTTGCACACCCATAAATTGAGTTCACACACTTTACTACATACACTAGCTTGCTAGACTTTATGATCCAGAACTCTGGTCCAAGTGATACCACCCAGTGCTTGAATGCTTTTGTTAATTTCTTTTTGTAGATATATTTAGCCCCATAAATGATCTCATTCATCTTGTACTCCTATGGCACGTGATGCCTATAAGAGATAACAAGTCTGAAGAAGTCCTCATTAGACAATTATGATCGATTTATATTAGTCCAATGATTGATTATCCTCGGTATGCTTATTATCAAAATCTTTTCTATCCATTAGCTCAATGATGATATTGTTTCTCTCTTTCTTATCTGCCAATCCTCTTAGCTCCCTATCTTTTCATCCTTAGCATCGCCATCCTCCTCCTCCTTCTTCTTTATGCTTAAACTTATTTCTCTCCACTGTTTCAGTGCCACATCCCATCGTATTGGGACTCTCTTTATCTTGTACGACCATTGAAACAGTGTTATCTTTCTCGTACACTAACGCAAGAATGCTAAGTGGTCAACCTTATTTCAATGCATTCTTAGTAATATTAATTCCTAGAAAGAACCTTCAGTTGCTCAACTCACAGTGATATACATGGTTATTACGTTGACTTAGAGTTTTTATCCCTCACATTAACCACTTGTACACCCGTGCCAAATCTTATATTTAAACTCGAGTGGACAGGTTTCACCATAAGGAATTGTAGCTCATTTTACATACTCAAACCATTTTTGTTTGGCAAATTTTACTACATAATACTTAAAATTTGTGACCATTCTTTTTGATATGGTAAAAACATGAGCACTAAAAAAATGATAATTTATTAGAGGACACCATAATTATTATTTTATTATTTTTAGGTTAAATGGACAGAGAGAAATAATTAGAAAAATGAGTTTCCCGCTTAGACCAGCAGAAGTACCTCGAAGCATACTTCAATTTATATTGTTTTAAAGAGGGGATTGGGAAAGCTGTCCTAATTGAGCGCAAGCCTCGTTCAACTAGACCTCGTCCGTTTAACTTGTCTTTATATTCCAGCTTTTACTCCCACTGAGACAATACATGTGCAGTTTCTCTTATAAATTGCAGTTCATCAGTGATAAACAGAATTTATGTACATTTACTTCTGTTTTTCATATTTGGACAAACTTTGTTACATGGCAGTAGCTCCTTCACCATAGATTTTAATCAAGGTTACTTTCATACAAAGGGTGGAATGTCACAGCTTATTAGGAATGTTGCAAATAAGACCAAAGCCTTGTTTGCTTTCTTTAATTCAGGAGGTACGAAAAGGTACATAACATGCCTCCTTTTGGTCAGAAAGTATAGGAGACTAGGTTCACCTCGCCTTCCATATATCCAGTTTCTGGTTTCTCAACCCACGAGGGCTTATGCATCCCACAATTGAAGGATAAGGGATGCATAAAATCCATGTGCCCCACTGAAAATTTGTCTGTTACTTTTGGAATGGAAGACAAATTGGATGCGTAGCTAACCTAGACCTATTTTTCGAAACTATAGATAAACAGATCCAACATGGGACTGTTATGGTCCACAGGTTTGCTTCAGATCAAAGATTGTTAATTGCTTCAGATGTGTGAACAAGTTCGACAAATAGATCTGATCCAAATCTAGAACCAACAAGACCAAAAGTTAAGAGACTGTATTTTTCGATAATTGCACAGGACAGTGATATATAACTGACAATTAAAAACAATATCTGCTGAACTGGGCATGCATTTCAGCTAAGACCTGACTTTCCTAACCATGTCCGGGAAGCTTCTGTTCAAATAATTAATTATACAGAAGAAAAGATAATTTTATTTTCTTCTATAAAAGTATGACATCTATAAGAAGTATAAAGTTTCAAGAAAAAAAGATGTGTTTCATTAAACACCATGTTTTGTGTAGATGGAAATACATTATTTTCAACTCACATTGAAGATCAAGCATGCATTCTGTGTTGTGAATATATTTGATTAATTTTTTTTTACAAATCAAAGTCAAGAAATAAATATATCCAACAAATAAAAACAACTAAAATATAGATTGATATATGAGCAGAAAATTAAGCATAAAAACAAATAAAAATAATAATTTCCTGTTTTTGGTTTATAGCATCTACCTAAAGTGCCATTGAAGCCATTGACTCTACCTCTAGGATGTGCTATATGGTGGTATACTTAGCTCTATCCTTCACTGATAGCACAATTCTTTTATTTCATAGTTAGATCCTTCACACCTCTATAGCGCATATCTTTGATTAAGTTATAAGACAATAGCCATAAACCAAACATCAACAATAAACTGATAAATTTCAATAAGCAAGTATAAAACCTGAGCAACCATTTTCAGCAACAGTTGTAAATCTCTATAGAAACTAGTGGTCCAGATGTGATTGGTCGATTAGACAAATCTACATTGTTTAATAAAATGTACTTTAAAAGTGAGATTATATGAGAAGCGAATTGATACACCCATGTCATAACGAAGATCAGTAAGATTTTGGAAGAATATATGCATGAATCACTAAAGTAAGTGAGGCCAGTATGGCTATAAAGAAATTCGCTTAATAATGCAGCAATATGATAAATTTTACAAAAAGCTTCAACAAAATGTGATTTTGCAATTCAGCTCCTGATTTGTTCTACTGTCTAACTTCAGCACTCTTTTGTAACGCAAATGCAGTACAACAGAATCAGGAAAACAGCAGCACATAACATCCAAAGTCAATAGTTTTATAATCACCCGGATCTTAGAAAGAACACAGCAAATTAATTGAACATGCACTAGAGGACAATGTACTTTTGAACACCACCATAGCAATAGATTATAGAGCCTAGCACGCATCTATTATAGCTGTTATTTTACGATAAGTAGGAATTTATCAGAGTAAAGATTGGGGAATCTTTAATTTGAAGTTAGCCCATGTGGTGTTCCCTCAACTCCAAAACGTAAAAGTTGTTTACAAGTCATAATCCGGGTAGATATTCTCTCTATCCATGTACTCTAGCGGTACAATACAATACAGGACTCACGAAACTACTGCAGTGTTGGCCACACCACGGTGCATGCGGACTATGTGCCGCCACATTTGCCCCTTCCGAAATCCCACATAAGTGCTTAGGTAATCACCATAACCAATGCTCCTATAATATTTCCAACCCAATTGTTACTTGCTGTCCGGACCACCCGTTCTCACCATCCATATCAGAACAAGAGCCTTCACTCTAGTTCACTGTTGTCCTGCTGGCAACGTATCAAATAATAACGATGAAAAATAGGTTTAATCAAAATTGTGAAAATAATTTATATTAAAATTGGTAAAATTAGTTTATACTAAAATTGATATTACTTAATTGGTTTATATTTAAAATTATTTATAAAAAATATAAAGTGAGCGTGTGTGTTGAAATATGTCATGTTGAAAAAAGCAGTGCCAAAAATTATTATTTATTTATTTTTGTGTAGAAAATAAATTCAAGAAGTAGATAGGAAATTGCTAAAAAAATTGAAGAAATTTCATATGAAAATTGACAAAACAATTTTCTAAATTTGTAAAAGTAACGGGCTGAAATTACCATAGCCTAAATGCACAGTAATAGGCGCTACCTAAAAGCGACATTGCGTGGAGACGGTCCAGCAGGCCGTGGCGTGACGACAGCTTAGTGACGAGAAGTAAGGCAGACAGGTGGTACTAGCTAGTCAGTAGGCAGGAGTGCGCTCACGATAGCTACAGTGTGATAGGCAGGCGGGACCCGCGCAAGCAAGCGCGACGGTAATGTAAAGGCAAGATCATCGTGTCGGCAGGCGTGAGCGCACGCACGGAGAGGCTACGCCTGTTAGTGAAGTTTAATGCAGGTGGAGAGGAATGGTGGCTAATAGGTGGGCTAGTTCTGTTAGCGAGCGCCAGCATGGGTGTGGGGAGGCACAGCGACCGACATGTGCAACCCGAACGAGAGACGTGTCGCGCCTGGATGCACACACGCGTGCAGCTATAGGAGATCCGGAAGCAATGTGGTGTGTTTGGATTGGTGCGAAAGTGTTGGAATAGTGACCGACTCGGATTCCCTGTGGATACGAGTTGAACTCAATAGCCTTCCATATAATAGGTGATATGGCGCAACCTAGAACATCTATTTTGGATCCAATGGCTTAAATAAACAATGTAGTGGTTATGAAATCTCAAGGTATTTATTTCTTTTCTTTTGATATTTTTTCTGTAAATAGAGAGAGTGATGTTAGAGATTTAAATGTACAAAATTAAGATATTTTTTTTAAATTCTGTAAGCACAATTTTGAGAATAAAGGTAAAGTTTATCAAGGATTTGTGTGATAATTAATATCTCTTTTTTGCATGTCTAGATTTTAGATTAATTTATTTTCTTTGGGTTTTGGATTTGCGATGTAAAATTTAACTAAGGTGTTTTTCAAGTTTTTAGAAAAGTTTGATTAGATAATTATTTTTAGATCTCATGTTATTAATTAATTAAAGTTTAATTAATTTTCATCTAACTTTTCATTCACTTTCATTAATATCTCAAGATCTAGAAGTAGCATTAAGGTGATTCTAGTGGGTTTACATGTAAATTTTGTTTAATTTATTCTTCAAAATATTTAGGTCAATCTATAGCTATAATCCGTAATTATTCACCTGCCTCTAATTGATAATTTTAGGGTGATTTGATCCTACATAACCTCATTGAGGCTACCGCTGCTCATAACTCTTGTCACCCAATATTTGATCCGGTCGCTCCCAAAAGTTTACTCTTTGTTCATAAGCAGGATCCTTCCAAAAGGGTCAGCTAGGACTCATGCACCTAGTGCCAAAATAGAATTTTTTTCTATGAATGGGAGCAAAGCTCTCTTCTCTCTAGATGATCCCTAGTGCCTCTGTTGTAGCTACTCTGAAGCATCAAGATTATCAATAACCATAGAAATTGCTTCACCTAGACCTCGATCATGCAATGATAGCGGCCGTTTGGTCTTTCCCTACAAGAGCACAATGATGTGAGATTGGAGACAACATAGAGATGTTGTATATATCACATACTATATTTATGATATATTGATTTGTTTTTTAAAATAGACATTATCGTTATTGATCAATGATTATATGATTTATTCATGAGACTCCTAATATCGGATGTTGCTAGTTATAAATAATCCCTGATCATATATCATATAATTAGTAATGATAATAAGAACAATATATGTATTGATTGATGATCACGTCTCATAAATCATGGTATAGAGATACCATATTGATAATATGGACATATGCTAGTTAACATATATTGGATAGATCCTGATATGAGATATTGTAAAGATTTTATATATCATCAATTAATCTTAAGTAGTATTTATATGTAGTCCTTAAACTTGAGATCATCATAGTTCTCAACATGCATGATAGCTTATTTTTAAACTACCAAACACTACTCCATAACAAGGTATTCATTAGAGTAGTTTTTGGGTTTGCTATGAAATATGCAGTGGAATGTGAGTGATCAAAATAGAATTTGCTTCTCCTATGAAAGAGATATTTCTAGTCCCCTTGACATAATCGATTATGGAAGTGCATGACCATGCCAAGGTACTTGAAGAGTCAATCATAAATTTATAATCCATCACATGATCGATATCGTAAGGCAAGGTGATCGAGAAAGTGATTGAGCTATTGAGAGGATGACACAACACTTGCCTTGAGCTCAATCAATATCGTAACGCAAAAAGATTCATATATGAGAACATTACAGGTTTAGCCAATATGATCGTTACGTATACTTTTGGGTTAATATATCTTGCTAGAGACTACTATTAACATAGTGACCAGAAAAACGTTTTTGGGTCATGACCAAATATACATGAATCTACAAGGTCGCACTCTTAATGGGTTGAAATGCTTATTCGAATGTGATTTGGATAAGGGCTCAATTCGGATAGAGATCCGAGTAGACTCCTACTGAGTCATGGATACCTAGGCCCAAGTGAGAAAGCATATATATAGGAAAGTAGGGAGGTTGTGGAGATATACCTCTGTTCAGCTCTAACAAAGCCCTAGCCGCCACCTCCCGAGCCAAATCCTACCACTTGCGAGTGCTGGTACACCCACAATCAGTGTCCTATCTTTGGATGTGTGGATACCAGTGGAGGCACTGCTCGTCGCGGCATTTGATCGGCATTAGGATCACGGTGATCGACTACTTCATCTACTGTCTCGACGCATGCATGGTTCAATCGGCTTTTGCAACCCTACTTTCGCTGAACTATACATCTCGTGGTAATGGTCCACAATCCCTACTTAGCATGATGTCCTAGTGTGCACGATAGAAAAAAATTGTTTTATGCTATCGTAGTCTATGTCTTATTCTTTAGTGGTATCAAAGCTATCTTGTGTAGTTTGCGATCTTGATCATCGCATATGGTCATATGCAGTAGTAGTAGATTGAATCTATTATAATCTAGATTAGTTGATTCATGTGATAGATCGATGGTAGCATGGGTTAATGAGATCAATCAGAGAATAGGGATTAGATGAGGCATGGATCATAGCGCATTCTTGAGAGTGTCTCGAACCGGCATAAGATTGTTATGCCGAGTACTAGTAGGCTATGGATCTATAGCCTCATGTCATTGGAACTAGTAATGTCCTTAAGAGTATCTTGGACCGACATAAGGTTATTATGCCAAGTACTAGTAGGTTATGAATTTGGTCAATAAACCTACTAATCCTTTATAGTGTCTCGGATCAGCATAAGGTGGTTATGCCGTTTAGTTTTTCCATAGCGATTTCATGGAATGGATCTATGAATTTTGTAGGGTGTATAGTGTCTTGGGTTTACATCATTAGATAGAATAGGATTATATTCCTAACTTATTTTTATAGAGAGTGATATAAATAGTATGGACTTATAGCTTATTTAGAATGTATGAGATGTATGTGATGCATGTAACATTCATTCATGGCTTGCGTGTCATAATTATTTTGGCTATTGTTAGCTATCTCTATTGTATTTAACGACCTACGTGTCGACCGTAGTGCTTCAATTTATCTTTGTAATCTTCAATTTCTACTGGTTATAGTGTTTATACCAAAATTTGGTAAGCCCAGTGGATAGATTTGGAGAAGTTGATCAGCTTATGGGAAGAGGCCGATTGATACAGGGAAAGAGCCAATCGAACAGATCAAGAAAGAATTCGGCGTAGTTAAAAATAGAAGATTATCTAGATGGGACTGAATTTAAGGACTCATGAAAGGCACGGTAGGGTACTTTATCTATATAGAAGATATCTTGTAAGATTGGCATGTTTAGTTAGTTTTGTTAATTTTCTTAGAGATATTTTCCTCTTAAATAGCGTCTGATGATTGTTTGTAACTGCGTTAGACTCTTGTAACTCTAGGGTATTAATATAGACCCTCTGGAAACTTGATAATCATCTCCACAGATCAAACTTAATTTTGGTACATTGCCACCCTAGCTTGCCTAGATTTTTATCGGTAGATTCTGGCTCTCGACACGGGGCTATGTTGGTTAAGTCCAATCTATGCCGAAGGTGTAAGTCCTGCCACTATCCTGATGTATCCGCTTCATCTAAAACTACATTGGTTAAGTCCGACCTCTTAGTCCAATCTAGTGCATCACATCATGCTCGCGTGGTCCTATTGGCTCATCGAGTTCTTTTTACCACCATTACTCTCATGCTGCATCAGCTAGATCCGACCTATTAGACCACTGGTAGTAGATTGAGTCATAAGTTGATAAATACTTACGTGAACATTTCATCGGAGTGGCCAGCCAATGAGTTATCCATACTTTACGCATCACACCCAGTGTATCTTCTCCTCAGCCGATACACACACATCTTTAGTGACTTCCAGTCTCATACTATCTTGGTTCGATCTGATCTATCGAGACTGACTCTAACGGTACCGTCATGGTGGTCACCGCGTCTCGTACATTCAGAGGATTGAGTCTCGCTCCTCGCTATTATTTGTGTAATATATTCGGAGCACCATTAGGTTTGCAGCCGATGGATCTTTTATATTATTTCTCACTAATCTACATAAGACTTTATCAGCTTTTCAGCCGATGAATGAGCACTATAGCCTCTATTGGCAATCAGCCAATAGGAGGATCCCGCATGCTATTCATTGAATACTCTATTCTAGAGCACCATCGGCTTTACAATGGATGGAACCATCATTGTATTCTTCGAATATCTTTCTATGCCTTCACCAGCTTTCCAGCCGGTGGACCAGTGTTACGCCTACATTATATCCAGAGCGCCATCGGCTCTACACCTGATGTATCTTTCATTCCCTTTGTCGCCATCTATTTACGCATTCAACGGTTCCCAAGCTGATAGAGGAGTGTTCCTGTCCCTGTCAGCAACTAGCCGATAGTAGAAGTGCGTTGGACGTATTCAATGACTATCTCAATCCTATCAGCACTCAACTGATAGTAAGAGTTTGTACCGGCCCACCGGCCGACTTACCCATTCTCCTTATCTTCATGTCAATTACAAGGTCAAATTGACTAGTACGCCTGCATATCCATCGTCGTGACGAAGAGACAACGAAGCTTAAGGACCTGCACTTGAGCTAAGTAGATCTTCCAAGCATCGGTGTGTTTGTGCGATCACATCGGATCAAATGTCCATAGATTCAGCGTGAATATATAGGTAGTAGGCTAGACTAGAAGTTGCAAGTTTTCAAGCATGGTGACCCAAAGGAAAATGTGGAGGATGGAGATCACCATTCTTTTGGGCTATACTATTTCACAGTTGACTATGTTTATCTGTGATGTTTTCTATCTTACTTTTCTACAATGATATTTGTGAAATGTTGCTATGGTAGGATAGAGTCTCTCGTAGTAAAAAAATAAGTATTTGTGCCCTTTCATATGTTGCACCTAAGGAGCATGATCACTATATAGTAGGCCTACCAAAGTAGGTTACAGTTAGTTATCATCAGTATTTGAGGTAGATATCGGACATCTATATGCGAAAGCATTTGGATTACTTAACAAGGTTATCAAAACAGTTTTGGATCTTAGGGCACAGGTTGGGACCGGAGCATGGTGATGCAACCCAATAAACAAGAACTACATAGGGATACGATTATCAAAGTGTTGCTTACCCATGTCTGTAGTTTTCTAGCTGTGGTGCCAAAGCTCACTAGGAATTAGTCAGATGTGAATCTTGACCCACTAGGTCACTTAGTAGGAGTTTTGTTCCAAAACATATAGTTAGAGTCTTTGTTAAATAATTTAGTAAAAGATGTACATAAACATAGTGCTAAACTTTGCATATTCTTATAATTTAAATCATGTCAGCTAACACCGCAACTGATTCTTTTAATTTGTGATTTATTCTTGAGAAAGAAAAGCTAAATAGAACAAATTTTATGGATTGGTGCCGCAACTTGAGAATTGTTCTCATGCAAGAGCGCAAGAAGTATATCCTTGAGACTCATTTACTTGATAACTTGCCTGATAATGCTACTGTGGCTACACGGAGATCTCACAAAAATCACACAAATAATTCCCTTGGTGTGAGTCATCTCATACTTGCCATAATGTCCTCTAAGCTTTAGAAGCAATATGAGAACACGAATGCCTCCAATATAATTGTGGGGTTACGTGGTATGCTTGAGAACCAAGCAAAGTCCTTGTTTGCGTGTAGGCTTACAGAAGGGAATCCCATTAGCCCTCATGTGATTAATATGATTGGCTACATTGAGAGTCTAGAAAATCTTGGTTTTCCCCTTATCCAAGAGCTGGCTACTGATGTGATTCTCTAGTCGCTCCCTTTAAGTTTTGAGCCATTCATATTGAACTATCACATGAACAATATTAGCAAAACCTTGGCTGAATTGCATTGGTTGCTAAATCTATCGAGGATAGCATTAAAAAGAACACCAATCATGTGATGATGATGCAGAAAGGCAAGGGCATGCCCAATATCAAGAAAATTACGATCAAGAGAAAGTTGACTCCCAATCAGATCATGAGCAACTCTCAGGCTGCCAAGCAAGACAAGAATGGCATTGCTCCTGATGCAGCATACTTTTACTACAAGGGATCAAGACACTTGAAGAGGAAATGTCCAAAGTACTTAGAGGATCTCAGTAAGAAGGGAAGTGCGACTTCCGTTTCAGATATAAATGTTATAAAGATCAATCTTACTACTTCATGTACTGATTTTTGGGTATATGATACCAGATCAGCTGCTCACATACGCAAATGTTGCAGGGACTAATAAGAAGTAGAAGTTTGAGAAGGAGCGAAGTGGATCATCACGTTGGCAATGGAGTAAGAGTTGCTATGGTGGCTGTTGGTACTATATCATTGTCTTTACCTTTAGGATTAGTTTTAAAATTAAATAGTTGTCATTATGTTACATCTCTATCTAGGAACATTATTTCTACTTCTTGTTTCCAGGAAGAAGGTTATAACTTTAGAACCGTGGACAGTGGTTGTTCTTTTTATTTAAATGATATGTTATATTGTCATACTCCATTGGTGAGTGGGTTATACGTTCTAAATCTCGAAGGTACATCAGTCTATAATATTAATACAAAGGGAAACGTCCTAATGATTTGAATCCCATGTTTATATGGCATTATCGCTTGGACCACATAAATAAGAAACACATGGAGAGGCTCCACAAACATGGTCTTCTAGACTCATTTGATTTTAAATTATTTGAGACATGTGAATCTTGTTTACTTGCCAAAATAACAAGGGCACCTTTCACCGGTCAAGATGAAAGGGCAAGTGACTTATTGGAACTCATACATGCTGATGTATGTGGACCAATGAGCTCAATAGCCAAACATGTTTCTCAATACTTCATAACTTTTATTGATGACTTTAGTAGATATGGGTATATCTACCTAATGAAGCATAACTCTAAATCCTTTGAAATTTTCAAGCTATTCCAGAATGAAGTACAAAATTATTTTGGAAAAACAATCAAGTTTCTATGATTTAATCGTGGAGGCGAGTATTGGAGCCATGAGTTTGGTAATCATCTGAAGGATTGTGGAATTGTTCCACATTTGACTTCACTAGGTATATCTCAATGAAATAAGGTATCTGAACGAAGAAATCACACCTTATTAGATACGGTGCAGTCCATAATGAACCAATGTGATCTTCCATTGACCTTCTAGGGATACGCTCTTGAAATAGTTGTGTTCACATTAAACAGGGTTCCATCTAAATCTGTAGGAAAGACACCACATCAAATATGGATGGGAAAACATGTTTGAATCAAGAAATTCGTTTTTGAACTTGGTGTAGTGATTAGTGCCATCACTCCAATGGACATCTACTATGATAATAGTGGGACCATTGTGCAAGCCAAGGAGGTTAGAACATACCAAAAGTCCAAGCACATTCTATGGCATTTTTATTTCATCCATGAGATAGTGGAGAGAGGCGATATAAAGATATGTAAAGTAGAAATAGATTTGAATATTGCAAAACTATTGACAAAGCTATTTCTCCAGCCAAAGCATGAGGCCCACTTTAGAGAAATGTGTATTAGATATCTACATGATTGACTTTATTGCAAATAGAAGACTATTAGTGATATGCCCTAGAGGCAATAAGGATATGTTGTATATATCAAATACTATGTTTATTATATATTGATTTGTTCCTTAAAATAGACATTATCATTATTGATCAATGAGTATGTGACTTATTTATGAGACTCCTAATGTCAAATGTTATTGTTGCTAAATAATCCATGATCATATGTCATATGATCAATAAATATGATTATAAGATCAGCATATGTATTAATTGATTATCAGGTCTCATAAATTACGGTATGGGGATATCAAATCGATAATATGAGCATATGTTAGTGAACATATGTTGGATAGACCCGCTATGAGATACAATACAGATTGTATGTGTCATCAGTTAATTTTAAATAGTGTTTATGTGGAGTCATTAAACTTGAGATCATAATTCTCAACATATGTAGTAGCTTATTTTGAGACAAACAAACGCTACTCCATAATATGTAGTAATAAAAGTAGTCTATGGGTTTGCTATGAAATATGCATTGGGATATGGGTGATCAAGTTAGAATTTGCCCCTCCTATAGAAGAGAAATGTCTAGGCCCCTTGATGTAATGGATAATGTAAGTACATAGCCATGCCAAGGTGATTGAGGAGATAATCAAAAGTTTATAATCCATCATAGGATTAAGAGAATAATTGAGCTATTAAGGGTATGACACAAGTCTCGCCTTGAGCTCGATCAATATCATAAGCCAAAGGATTCATACATGAGAACATTATATGTTCAGTCGATATGATTTGTACATATACTTTGAGGTTAATATGTCTTGCTAGAGATCGCCACTAATAGGGTGATTGAAAAGGTGTTTCTAGGTCGCGACCAAATATACGTGAATCTACAGGGTTGCACGCTTAACGGGTTGGAGTGTTTATTCGAATGTGATTTGTACAAGGGCTCAATTCGAATAGAGATTTGAGTAGACTTCTATTGGGCCACGGTTCCCTAGACTATATATAGGGAGGCGGGAGGTTAAGGAGAGATACCTCTATTTAGCTCAAGAAAAAACCCTAGCCGCTACCTCCTGAACCAAACCCTAGCTGTTTGTGAGTGCTAGTCCACCCATAGTTGGCGTTTTAGCCTCGGACGTGTGAATAACGGTAGAGGTGTTGTTCGTTGTAGCACTGATTGGTATCAGGATTTTGGCGATCGACTAATTCATCTACTACCTCGATGCGCGTGTGATTAGATCAGCTTCGCCAACCCTACTTCCACTGTACTGTGTGTTTAGTGATGACGATCCATGATCACTGCTTCTTATGATGTTCTTGTATGCGTGGTAGAAAAAATTTGTTTTATGCTCTTATAATCTACGCCTTATACTTTAGTACTTAGAGATGAGGAATGAATTTTGTCCCTTTTTTGATTTAAGGCGCAAAAATAAACTGACAACTTTTTTTGTTGCAATTAATGGAAACAGGAGTTGAGCGATGAGAAAGATCTTCTCCAAAATTCAATCAAATTAGCCCTAGTGAAAAACAAAGAACTATCTATAAAAAATAACTTGTTCAAGATTTTAGTCCCAAAGAATCTTCCATGAAAAGTTTGGAGAAACAGTGCAGATTGTTTGAGAATATGAGACCTTGTAAGATCAAGTAGTATGAACTAGATTGAACAGAAGATTTTCCTCAGCAGTCCACATCATTCAAAACGCATGATGCTTCCATTGAAAGATGCTTCCCACTATCACCTCATCCCAAGTGGCTCCAACTTTAGTCATTTTCGAAGTACAGAAAGATCCAGGATGTAAACTCCAACGCCATTAGACACCATGGTTTAACATAACCTTCCAACCAGCACATTCTGTACAGCTTGGTACTGGCTGCAGCAGCAGAAATAGAGGCTACTGGTAAGGAGACAAAACGACTGAGTAGGTAAGCAAGATAACTAACTCATGTTTTAACAAACTGCAGGCTACTGTATAATAGCACAAAGCTAACCTTGTTTACATCGTTTTAAATCGTCCTCAGTGATTCCCATTTGAACTAACATTATATATCCTACCTTTAGATACTTGTGGTTTCCATGGAAGTTGATGGAGAAGACATGAAAAATCATATAAGTTATCAGGCTAAGGACTACTAACTTTTCTCCATGTTTTGGAATCTAGAATAAGTGCATTGCTAGTTCTTCAGCTATGAAACCACGTAGAAAACATGGAACTCGGAGCACAAAACCATGTGCGAAAATCTTATACATATTCTTCTTGGCTTTTCTTGTCTATGTGTCCTGTGTAGATCCTCAAGCAATATATGCTCTATAGCTAAACTACGTGTATCTGACTAAGACCACATAACTCTTAGATTGCCATGGTCCTGTTCCACAAGCCAATTTGAAAGCTTTTGATAAGAAAGCCTTTGTAAAAAAGAAAAGAATGATTTTGTGGTTATCAAAAGCTCAGAAGTAGATTATGCACCTGCTGGTACGGAGTCATCTATGGCTTTACAACAACCACATCATCTAAAGGTCCTCGCATGCGAATCTCCCATGTGACACATTACAAATTGCTCAATACCTTGAGATGGCTGGATTTGAATAGCCAAAACAAAATGTGCACAAGTTTCTTACATTTCTTATACAACCTTAAATACCTATCTGATGATTGGAATAGAAATGTCTATTTAACAGTAAGATATATTTAAAGTATAATCCTCCCAGAACTTTTTCTTTCTGAAACTTCGCATGGAACTTTGCGATATCACATACACATCAAGC
Organism: Oryza coarctata; assembly: GCA_030770085.1. Classification (NCBI taxonomy): domain Eukaryota; kingdom Viridiplantae; phylum Streptophyta; class Magnoliopsida; order Poales; family Poaceae; genus Oryza; species Oryza coarctata. Next base: position 11,342,357 of record CM061472.1, read on the forward strand.
AAATACATGACGCTGGATTTTTCAACTCTTTTACTCTTTATTTTATTTTTCATTTTGTACAAGTTGTGCACACTCATGATAACCTTTGAATATATCTATCTGAATGGAATTTTCGTGTTGATTGAAAAATACCAAGAAGATACACAGCACATCAGCCCAAAATGATATATGAAATCCTGAGCAAAACACTGCAAAAAGAGAATAAATTATTCTCCTATGTTTGAATGGACAAAATTTTAAAATAAGTGAACCTAATCCACAATGGGAGCATATGAAGTAGAAGTACTACTGGACGGCAGTGATTTTTATTTAGCAGCTCGACATGGAATCTATGCCCAAAAGGACTAATAGGCAGTTAGAAAAAGGAGTTGGGTAGGCATCCTTTTTAGGGAGAATGATCAGATGCTGATTTCCTCAATATTCTGACACCCCCATCCCACAACACACACAATAAATGCAAACGCCTTTTTTCCTTTCACCCCATCCTTAATTATGATGGCTATAGTTCTGAATAAGTACAGCATTCTTTGGTCATGATGTCCTTAGTATTAAAGAATAAAACAAGTTAGAATTAGAATGGTCGTTTTCCAGTGTTCCCTGTGTACTTTCCAGAAATGTAGAGAACCCCTGTGAACAGACGGCTAACAACAAAACCATGGCTAAGAGTAAAAGCATGATGATTGGATAAGTGTTTGCATTAAAATTCGGTTTTATAGCCGATGAATCTTTTATATTATTCCTCTTTAATTTATATATATCTTCATCGGCTTTTTAGTCGATGAACGAGAGCTACAGCCTCCATCAGTACTAATTATTAAATATTCTATTCTAGAGTACCATCGGTTTTACAGCCGATGAAACCGTTATCGTATTCTTTTATGTCTTCATTGGTTTTCTAGCCGATGGATTAATGTTATAGCTTCATTATATTCAGAGCATCATCGGCTGTACTACCGATGTATCTTTTATTCCTTTCATCATCATCTGCTTACGTCTTCATTGTCTTTCTAACCGATAAAAAATGTTTCAATCCTTATCGACAATCAGTCGATAGCAGGAGTTTGTCGGATGCAGTCAATGACTATCTCAACCCTATTGGTAACTAGCTGATAGAAAGGGTTTGTATTGGATTATCGTCCGATTGACCATTCTCTTTAACTTTTGTCAATTTCATAGTTAAATTGACTAGCACGTCTGCATCTCCATCATCTTGACGAAGGAACAACGAAGCCAAATGAGCTGCATTAGAGCTAAGCAAATCTTCCATATCTCAATTGTTCGCACGTTCTCTTTGAATCAAACCTCCGTCGGCTCCATCCGGTCCGATTGGTCCCACGAGATGTGATAAAATCACTAAGAGGAGGACCTCAGCTCACTAGTTCTGCCAATTACTGAATGTTCTCCTACTTGTCAGGGCAGAATTGTGGCAAGCAGTGTTTCGAACATATTAGCATTCAACAGTGGGAGTAAACATCATTCGAAGCGAGGTCGGAGGGCGACAACATCGACTAGAACAATGTTAGGCGAACGTTAACACGGGTTTGAAGAGAAACAGATCTAGAAGGAATTTTCTAGTCCACAAAACCGACTACCGCAGATTCACACTAGGCCCCTTTCAGGCAAGCAGATAACTCCCAGCTGGCATGGTTAGCACTTAGCAGGAGGATGCATTGCTGCGCCTTGTGAGAGATCAGCTGGAATTCTGTGGTGATCTAGTTACGATCGTTGATGTTGGTTAGCCAGAGACTTTTATAATTAAGGATCCAAATAAACCATCAGGTACCAATACCATCCGCTCTACCACTAGACGACATAAGAAGCGAAGAACGCCCCTATTATTTTGCTGCACAACTCTGGCCACCAAATTGCATCGTAAGTAATTACCAGAAAAAAAGGTTATTCACATTTAATTAATCCATAAATCTTCCCAAAATTTTCATATAATAACGATTGAGTCCAAAATATTAAAAAAAATCCGAAGAACACGCTCATCTTCACGTGTGCTTTTGAGTGCTCGCATTGTCGTGCTACCGTCACCGCCACTACGGGAGCCTACCACCGATGTACTACCTCCTCTTCCTCATCCTATCCCTCCTAAACTCAGACAGATGTATCAGAGAACAGTACACGACCACTGGGGCCATCTAGACCGGCCCTGTGCCAGTGGAGAGGCTAATGGGGCAGTGGTGGGCTAACAGGGCACTCGTACAGGCCCCATGCCATGCAACACGCACTGATAAGGTGACAATGGAGGCGAGGCTAGAGCAGTGGGAGGGTGTAGGTGGAGAGTCAACAATATCCACTATTGTAACATGTTTCCTTGTAGAAGTAAGAAAGACCTGCACAAATATTCTAGGGTGATTCACATTCTTAAATCCTCGCAGACGATTCCTAGTCATCTAGAAGGAGAAGCTCCAACAGTAAAAAGTGCAATTCCACATCGGGCATTGATCCACAAGTGGTCAATTAAATCCCTAACTCTCTTACTTAGTTTCAAAAATTCACATACAAAAAGATGGATTCAGTGTAGAAGCCAAAAGAAGTGTGAAACACCAGAAAGGATATGACGAGTATGGATGAAATGAATAAATAGTTTTACACCCAAAGTGGGGGTTGGTGGAGTTAAAAGCAAAGTTCTTGTAAAACTAGCCGTTACTCATAGTTTCAAACTCTGAAGTATCCACCCTTGGGGACTGAAGACTCTAGATAGACTTCAATCTAATGTAGTAAAGCCAGTCGAAAGTATTTGGTTTAAACCTTTCAAGATTTTGGACAATCTTCACTACCTGATAAAGAAAATTCTTCAGAAACTCCACCACTTAAGGCTAGAGACTCCAGACTATTTTCACTATTAGGCAATGAAACTTGCTCAAAATTTTTGGTGACATAGACAAAATATCCAATGGCCTTTCTAGAACAAAACAAAATCTAGAGGTGCATGTGGTGCAAGTGATTACTCAAGAAAAATAAAGAGAACTAATTGAATACTTGCTTCAAAACTCGGGCTAATATTTGTATCATAGGACTTAAGAAAAATAAAATATATTTAAAGCACAACATCTAATTGTATTCGATGCCTTTCTTTCGTTGTCCTATAATTTTCTTATCATCTATCGTCCAAAATCCACTGAGAGGCCTAGATGCACATTCAAATCATTGGCTATAAAATCTTTTTTTATCCTATGTCTAGTTTGTGCTACCATCTATGTGCCCAAATTGCAACCATGACCTAGGCCTATTTGGAGAGCTTCTCCTAGAATCTCTTGTTGCTATATAATCCTGAAAATGAACAAGATGCCAGAAGCTGAGAAGCCTAGCTTTTTTAAATTCTCACTAGCTGCTTCGTAGAATCTCTCATTCCCGAAATAGGGCCTTATGTGACACCCCAAACCTCACCAGTCTAAACACATAGACCGACGTGGACCGAGCACCCCTATACCTATGATACATGTACCAATCCCTAGATAATGAAGCTAGTATACATAGAACAATAGAGGATCATACCAGAAAACTTTATTACAACAAAGAAAGATTCTTACAAGCATTGGTTTCATAGACAAACCCCAGATGAGCAACACAATATTACTAAAGAATTGATGTGGAAGGACTAAGAAACGAAGTAGTTGGACTTAACTAGCTACCTTGTTTACTCTATAGGCTAGGATTGGGTACTAGGTCAAAACACTAAAAGTCTTCATAATTAGCTTGCCAAAGGATGCTAGGGTGTCATATGCAAAAACTACTTTTCTTTCTTTGGAAATTTCTTATAAAAAGCTCCTAAGTGTGTGTTAACACCAAAATTTGTTAAGCCCCACAAACAGATTTAGTTAATGATCAAAGAGCCAATTGATAGATGGAAAGAGCCAATCGAACAGTTGAAAATAAAAACTTATCTAGATAAGACTAAATCTGAGAAGAAATCATTGAAGCCATGGCATATAGTTTTTATCTTTGTAAAATATGTCTTATAGATAGGCAAGTTAATTAGTTTTTCTTTTATTTTTAAGATAGATTCTATTTTATCATTAGAAAAGTTTATTTCGTATTCATGTGGGATTCGTGTAACCCCGGCATATAAATATAGACCCCTTAGAGCCCTGTAAATCATCTCCATAGATTAATACAATTTTAGTGCATTGGCACCTTAGTTCATCAAGATTTTTCCTTGCGGGTTCTAGCTCTTGACATAGGGATCGGTTAGGTCCGATCTTCGGCGAAAGGCTAAGTCCTGCCATTATCCTGATATATCCACTCTATATAAGGCTACATTGGTTAAGTCCTATCTCTTAGTCAAATCGGATATATCACATCACATTCGCGTGAGATCTATCGGATTATCGAGCTCCTTTTACCATTATTAGTCTCTAGCTGCATCGGTTTGGTCCGACCATCTAGACTGCTGATCGTAGATTGAACCTTAAGTCGGTGTCTTTTTACACGATATTTCATCGGAGTAGCCAGCCGATGTGTTATCTTTACACTTAACTTCACACCTAACATATCGACTTTTTAGCTGATTTACATATATCTTCAATAATTAATCCATTAGCAATCAATCTAGTTCTGTTAAATCTGAGTTTATACTATCTTGGTTAGATCCACTTTATCTAGACTATGTCTAATAGGGCTAGCATCGATATACTCCCATCGGTGTTCACATGCTTCCATCGGACTTATAGCCGATAGCAGCCGATGGTTTACCCATTCCTTCCATCGGCATGATTGATCTAGCTTCCATCATTTTGGTGCCATTACCCTTAGCCTTATACTATCTTGGTTCGGTTCGATTACCAAGGCTAGCTCTAACGATACGATCATCGGTGGTCACTAGGTCTCGTCTCTTTAGGAGATCGGACTTAGCTCCATACTGTTCATGGACTATTTTATTTAGAGCGTCATCGGCTCTACATCCAATGTGTCCAACCTTCATGGCGTAGAATTAAAGATATTCGTAAAACCTAACGAGTCTTGTGCAGCCATCCCTTGCATGTGCAACAACCTGCAGCATGGAGTTCGCCCAACCTCACATTGTCTACTCAACCAAGTCTAGCTGATTGCAATCCTCGCTGCAATTACAAAGAGCTTGCAAGAACAACTGGAAGGAATGCACAATCTCAGAGATAATTCAACCTGTGGCTAGAATACTCAAGAAATGCATATAGCATATTGTATTTGGAACTCCAAAACAAAAGTTCCCCCCCTAATAGATGAGAATACCCCTAATATATGGGAATTGGATGTTTTATATGGCTCAAGACCAATTATGTTGCATAACACCCTAATTATAGTAAGTAATGTTTTTGGCAGTTTCTGGTCACTGCATTAATTCGTTGATAGCTCAGCTCTTGCATTGAATTCAGGGATGGGGCTAGATCCATTGGAAAGCTTATCTCATAAGGTTTCCATGTTGTGGTCGAACACATTTATTGGACTTAAGATGCAGTTTCTATGAGCATTTTACTCTTAGTTGGTCTCTGGAAACTGAAATAGCTTTTATGGCATTCATTGCTTGATTGATGGCTATTAGGTTATTTAGTGCTACTCCTTGGTCACTCTTCAATATTTTTATACCTAAGGACAATTAAATTATGGGCATTAGGTAGCAATTGATTCTCATAGGTAATATACTATTCTTACTTAGGAGCGAATTCACCTATTGGTTAATTTGTTTAACACGGGCATGTGTTACTAGCCCTTGGAATTGATTTTGAGTATCTTGATCAACTGTAGGGGAAGAAAATGATAGTGGTGCTATATTACCTGTATCATCCTCCCCCTCTTAAAAAGGAGTCGCCCATGACTATGTGTTGAATGATCCCAAGAACGGTGACAAATTTGCTACGTTGAATGTAGTACTCACATTATAGTCATTGTCAGGAAGTTCTATCTTGTACGCATTGTCATTGATTTTGTCAAGTACTTTAAATGGGCCATCAGCATGTGGCATAACCTTGAACTTGCATTTCTCTAGAAAATGCTCTTTGTGTAGATGCACCAATACTAAATCTCCTTGTCAGCAACATGGGACAAATCATCTCTCTTGTGACATGGAATAAAATGTGTCATTTTAGAGAATTTATCTACCACTACAAATGTGGTATCTCTCCCACATTTTGTCCTAGGCAATTCTAGAAAAAAAATCCATGCTAATATTCTCCCAAGGTGTACTAGGAACAGGAAGTGGAATGTACAAGACATGGGGATTAATTTTGGACTTAGATTTATGACAGGTCACACATCGTTGCCCAAATCATTCAACGTCTCGTCGCATCATTAGCCAATAGAATTGATTAGATAGCATAGCCCATGTCTTTTCCATCCCAAAATGTCCCATTAGATCACTGGCATGTGATTCCTGCAACAATAGTAAATGCACGGAGGAATCTAGAACACATAACTTGTTAGTACAAAACAAAAACTCATCATCAATATGAAAATTGTCCCAACCTTTCCCTTCTTTACATTTAGAGTGTGGTTCAATAAACTCTTTATCTACAGCATACAAATCTTTCAAACATTCTAATGCTAAACCTTAATTGATAGTTGAGATAAAAGTACAATCCTACAAGATAAGGCATCGGCAATCACATTTTCTTTGCCATTCTTGTATTTCACAATGTATAGCAAAGATTCAATAAATTCAACCCATTTAACATGCTTACGGTTCAGCTTAGCTTGCCCTCTCAAATATTTTGAAGCTTCATGATCAAAATGTATGATAAATTCTTTGGGCAAAAGATAATGTTGCCAAATTTCTACAACACGGACCAAAGCATACAATTCTTTGTCATAAACAAAATAATTCAATTGAGCACCACCAATTTTTTCACTAAAGTATGCTACTGGTTTTCCCTCTTCCATCAGAACACCACCAATGCCCAAACCATTAGCATCACATTCAATTTCAAATAAGGCAAAACAAGCAAAGTTGTTTCAGCTAGACATTTTTTAAGTTCTTGAAATGCTTTTTCTTGTGACTTACCCCAAACAAATTCAATACATTTTCTTGGTGAGCTCGTTTAAAGGAGCAGTGATGGTGCTAAAATTCTTCACGATGCGTCGATAGAACCCAACAAGCCCATGAAAGCTCCTTACTTGACTTATATTGATAGGTCTAGGCCAATTCTTAATTGCTTTAACTTTAGATTCATTCACTTCTACTCCTTGTGCAGAAACAACAAAGCCCAAAAAGACAACCTTGCTTGTGCAAAATGTGCACTTCTCCGTGTTAGCATACAATTTATTAATTTTAAGTACTTGTAGCACTTGTTTGATATGCTCAACATTCTCTTCCATGGTACAACTATATATAAGAATGTCCTCAAAATAAACCACAAAAAATTTTCCAATGAAAGCTCTCAAAACATAATTCATTAGTCTCATGAATGTACTAGGTGTACTAGTTAAACCGAAAGGCATGACTAACCACACATACAAACCGAATTTTGTTTTAAAAGTAGTTTTCCAGTCATCTCCCTCTTTCATTTTGATTTGATGATACCAACTACGCAAATCAATTTTGGAGAAAATAACAGCACCACTCAATTCATCGAGCATATCATCCAACATAAAAATAGGATGTCGATATCTAATACCGATGTTGTTAATTGGTCTACAATCTACACACATGCGCCATGTTCCATCTTTCTTAGGAACTAAGATAACAGGAACATCACAAGGGCTAAGGATTTCACATACATACCCTTTTTCAAGAAGTGCTTGTATCTATCGCTTCATTTCCTTTGTTTCTTCTGGATTGGTAAGGTATGGTGGTTGATTTGGAAGGGAATCTCTTGGGATAAGTTCGATTTGATGTTCAATACCGCGAAGTGGTCGAAGACTAGCAGGCATCTCTTTTGGAAAAACATCATCAAACTCCTACAAAACATTGTGATAGCACTCGGAAGAGATGAGATGTCATTGTTAGAAAGTAACACGTCTATATATGCAAGCACAAAATGCACACAATGTGAATTTTCATGCACTTCTCTTAGTTCTGATTTAGTGGCTAACATAACTAATTTTTGTGTGTCACCTATTTTATTGCCATTCTAATTTGGTTTGTGGTACTCACTCACAGAATTAGGTTTCTCAGTTAACATAGCACCACTATCATTTCTAACATTTACCTCATTCTTTTGCATTGTATTAGCATAAATTTGAGTAGGAGACATTGGTCGAAGGACAAATTTTTTATTGTTCCACTTGAATGTGTACTGATTGGTATGGCCATCATGTTGAATTATACGATCAAATTGCCATGGTCGATTGAGCAGCAAATGGCATACTGTCATTGGAAAAACATTACACTCTACCGTATCACAATACTCACCAATTTTGAAAGGCATCTTCACCATATGCTGAATCTTCACTTCTCCATAATCATTCAACCACTGCACATGGTATGGATGTGCATGTCGTAGCTGCTTCAATCCAAGTTTTTCACACATTCCTTTTCTTGCCTCGATAGATTAGAGTGAACCGAGACAGTACGAGGTCAGGGACTAACGACACGAAAACGATAGAGCTTAGACCAAACGTAACGACAAGGAAGGAAAGAGGCAATGTCATCTGCTACCTACCGACCGAACGTGTGACACAGGCCTACACCTAAACCCATTAGCCACACAAGCTGATAGGGAATTAGACCTGCTAGATAATGACGTGGGTCACATCAGACGCGAACCCTAGAAGATCGGACCGAATCAAGACAGTAGCAGGAAGCGTCCAATATGTCCGGATCGACCTCTAGAGGATTGATCATTAGACGATACGCGAGATGGATGTGGGCCCTATGTTGAGGATAGCTCGTCAGCTACTCATTCAGATGAGACGCAATGCAAAGACCCGCCAGGGCGTAGGCTCGAACCACCGCCGCCGATCTCATAGGTCGATCGTAACCAATGCAGGACAGGACCGTGGACAGAGGAGGGAGACCGACATGCCGGTGTGCCTCGCGCGAACATGATGAGGTACGCTCAATACGACTAAGAGGTCAAACCTAACCAATACAGCCTTAGACAGAGCAGAGTGTACGATAAGAGGACATCTTTGAAGTTATGCGTGCATCGGCCTTCCTCGGTGTGACAGTCGATGGATGTCTTTTGAAGATGGTTGTGTATCGGCTGAGGAGCCGATAAGCTGGGTATGTTGCTCAAGATATGGATAACTCATCGGGTAATCACTTCGATGAAATGCCGGGCAGAAACCTACAGGCCTATGACTCAATCTACTATCGGTAGCCTCGTAGGTTAAATCTAACCGATGCAGCATGGGATGGACGATGGCAGAGAGAGCTTGGTAAACTGATAGATCTCGCATGGACGTGATGCAGTACACTCAATCTGACTAAGAGGTCAAACCAAACCGATGCAGTCTTAGATAGAGCAAGATATACCAGGATAGTGGCGGGTCTTACCCCTTTGCCGAATATCGAACTTAACCGATGCAGACCCGCGTTAAGAGCCAAAGCCCGCCGGTAAAAACCTAGATAAACTAGGGTGGCGATGTGCTGAAGTTCTATTGATTGAGAGATATCTTACAGGCTTCTAGGGGGTCTATTTATACCTTGGCATTACAGAATCCGATGCAATTACAACAACCATTGGACATTATTTCCTAAGATATATGAAAGAAAAATATCTCTAAGAAAGTTAACTGAACTAACTGAACCTTCCATTCAAAATAATATACAATTTACATAGATAAATTACCTTTCCATGATTTCCACGGCTTCTCCTCAGACTCTGTCACATTTGGATAGTCTTCTATAATTTGATCGAATCCTTCCTCGCTTCGTTCGATTAGCTTCTTCACTGTAGCAATCAGACTCTTCTTTCCTAAACCGATTGTCTTTCCCATCCATCAATGGGCTTACCAAATTTTGGCGTTAACACATGTCCCCCAATTTCAAAGTATGAAGACTCATGCTTTGAAATTCTCTTTCTCAGGCTTCCATGGCTCTAAAATGTCCTCGCTTTCTGCTAATCGACTTTCACAAACCAAAACCACATGCATGAGAAGTGCTAAACTGCTGAACTCTTGGGAGAAAAACTTTCGCCTGACGCAACTCGATAACCCTTGGAAGGCAAAATCAGTTAATTGTTCATGACTTAGTATAAGACTCTAACACCGGCTTCTGATATCTCGAAAATATTGGATGTACTTTGGAACTAACTCATTAGGCCTCTGTCTAACCGATGTCAAATATGACAGTTTCATCTCCTGAATCCCAGCAAAGAAATAGTTATGGAATTGCTATTCTAGATTGGCCCATCCCCTAATTAAGTTGGGAGGCAACGAAGAGAACTAGGGGAAGGTCGATCTAGAGAGGGATAATGAAAAGATCTAGACTCTCAGGGCTTCCTCAGTCGATGCTTCTCCACATTGGGCCAAGAATCGGTTGATATATTTCACTGTAGATATGCTATCTTGCCCAGAGAACTTTTAGAAGTCTGGTATCCTGTATCGGTGAGGGAATGAAACTTTGTCAAACCATTCTGGACATGGGTGCTGATACATAAATATTTGATCATTGGGCTTGATACCAAATTGCTCTTTCACCACGTCCACAATTCTGGCTGGCCAGTCCTTTTCCCTTAGGATGTCTCTCTGATACAACGAAGATGGATATGGTACCCGATTTGGTCTGAGATACTCTCCATTATAAGCGTATAAGTCGGGATTGCCACCTAGATGGTCACATTGATATCTTCCACAATAATTATCTTGATAGAATTCAGGAAGTACCTCATGCCATTGCCCCCCGAATCAGTTTTGTGTTGGTGGATATACATTTGCCGATAGGTCCCTCTTGGTTTTACAAGTTTCCTAAGGTAACTCTATCTCTATCGGCAAAAATACATGATCTCGATCAAGCCCTTGAGCTAATAATTCTTCTATTGTCTTTTTGATCAGATTTTATAGTGTAATCACCCATACTCCCGATGGATCGTTGAATGCTTGATGAAATGCTTCGTTGATCATCTCTTGCAACAACTTCGGAGGATTCATAGGTGGTGAATGGCCCAATTCTCTCATCAAAACAGGTTTTGGCAACTATGACTTTTGAATTGGCCCTTGTCTAGTCATACTAAATGACTCCAAATAGAGCTTCTAAAAGCTATCCACGTTTTGCTCTATCTGCTGCCTTTGGTCTTCATTCAGGTCACTCATGGTTACTAGAATTATAATATCCTCATTGGCTCCTTCTTCGAACGAATGTGCCTTGGCATCAACCTCTTCTCTAGACATATTGGAAAAAAGATGCCCCCGGGTTGATGAGCAAAAATTCTGAATTCTAATCAGGTGATTGTATAACACTGCTGGTCGATGAATTCAAATATGTCACACCAGCCGATGAAAAATCTTCAGCCGATGAATGATCTTTATGTTTTACCAGTCGATGAATGAAATCTTTGATCCCACCAGGCGTGCCAAAGAGTGTGCTCACTACCAAACCTCACGGGGGATGGTCTGACCGGGCTAAGCGGAGGTCCAATTGGGGAGGGATGGTGGCTTGGTTACATGAAGGCCTAAAAGATCTGCTTAGCTTCAATGTAGGTCCTCAAGCTTCGAGGTCCGAGGGCGTGCCAGTCAATTTGACCCTACAATTGATAAGGAGGTGAGGCAAACGGGTCAGTCGAATGATGGGCTGACACAAGTTCTTGCTATCGGCTGGCCACCGATAGGATTGAGTTGGTCATCGGCCGCGTCTGGATGGCTCCTGCTATTAGTAGGTGGCCGATAAGGATTGGGACGTTCTTCCATCGTCTAGGGAGCCGATAAAGGCGTAGGCAGATGTCGATGAAGTATGTGATGGCTCTAGGGGTAGCGAAAGCGAGATCCTGATCCATTGGCTGCAGAGCCAATGGGAACACAAAAGGGTATTCAAAGGATAGCAAAGCACGTGGGATCCCTCCTAGTTGCCGACGGAAGCTATAACGCTTAAGCATCGGCTAAACAGCAGATGCAGGCGTGAGAGATAGATGCCTGGAATGGATTAGAGGACCTATCAGCCAAATAGCCGATGATGCTCCATGGCATCCGAAGCGTAGAGCCAGGCCCGATCCCTCGCGAAGCCACAAGGGCCAGCGACCGCGGTAACTTCACCATTAGGACCAACCTCGATAGATCGGACTGAACCAAGACAGTATGAGGCCAGAGACTAATGACAAGGAGATGATGGAGGCTTAGACCAAACGTAATGATGAGAGAGGAAAGAGGCAAGGTCATCAGCTACCTACCGGCCAAATGTCCAAGACAGGCCTACACCTAAACCCATTGGTCGCACGAGCCAAAGGGGAACGAGACCCATTAGATTTCGTCGCTGGCCACGTCAGACTCGAGCCTAGGAAGATTAGACTCAACTAAGACAGTACTAGGAAGCATCCAACATGTCTGGATCGACCTCTATAGGATCGATCATTAGATGATATGCGAGCCGGATGTGGGGCATGAATTGAGGATAACTCATCGGGTACTCACTCCTATGGGATGCCACGTGAAGACCAACCGAGGCGCTAGCTCGAACCACCGTCGCTGATCACGTAGGTCGAACCTAACCGATGCAGCATGAGACTGTAGACGGAGAAGGGAGACCGACGCGCCGGCATGCCTCACATGGATGTGATGAGGTATGCGCGATCTGACTAAGTGGTCGAACCTAACCGATACAACCTTAGACAGGGTAGAGCATATGATAAGAAGACATCTCTAAAGATATGCATTTATCGACCAGAAGGCCGATGCACTACGCGTGACGGTAACCGAAAGTCATCTAAAGATGGTTGCGTATCAGATGAGGAGCTGATAAGTTAGGCATGTTGCTCAAGGTATGGATAACTACCCGGCTAATCACTGCAATGAAACACCGGGTAGAGACCTATAGGCCTACATCTCAATCTACTATCGGCAGCCTCCTAGGTCAAATCTAACAGATGTAGCACGGGACAGACGATGGCAGAGAGAGCTTGGTAAACCGATAGATCTCGCATGAACGTGATGCGGTGCACTCGATCTAACTAAGAGGTCGAACCTAACCGATGAAGTCTTAGATAGAGCAAGATTTATAGGGATAGTGGCGGGTCTTACCCCTTCACCGGAGATCAAACTTAACTGATGTAGCCCCGCGTTAAGTGCTAGAGGCCACTTGTAAAAACCTAGATAAATTAGGATGTTGATACACCGAAGTTGTATTAATCGAGAGATATCTTACAGGCTTCTAGGGGTTCTATATTTATACCATGGCATTACTGAATACGACGAGTTTACAATAACCATCGGACATTTTTTCCTAAAAAATATGAAAGGAAAATATCTCTAAAGAAGTTAACTAAACTAACTAAACCTCCTATCAAAATAAGATAGATTTACTTAGATAAATTACCATGCCGTGATTTTCACGGCTCCTCCTCAGACTCGGTCTCATTTGGATAGTCTTTTATAATTGGACCAAATCCTTACTTGCTTCGTTCGATTGGCTTCTTCCCTGTAGCATTCGGACTCTTCTTTCCTAAATCGATCGTCTTTCCAATCCATCCATGGGTGTACTAAATTTTGCCATTAACACCTTGATATATGTCCTCGTCCCAAACACTTGAAACATTAAACAACACTACTCTTTGCTGTAGAGCCTATGGAAGAAGAAGAGCAAACTGCTAGGCCTTGCTTTGCATTTTGGTTAAATTGCTCATTTCCACTTCAAGCTGCATTTGGACTAGAAAAAGCACTTGCAGTAGAACTGTTAGCTCGAAAAGAATTGAACTAGTAGTTGGATTTACCTACTATAGGTTGTGAATTGTTGTGATCTAAATGGGAAACAAATGAAGAATTATTTGTTATCTTGGAGTCTTGTTATACCTGTCTTTCAGCTTTTGTTGCTTGATGCACTAATTCCACCATGCAATTGTATGGCTGAAATTCAGTGATGCGCTTGATAGGATAGTTCAAACCAGCAAGAAAATGTGGCATGATTTGCTCTTTATGTTCATACACATTGGCATGAATCATGGCCATCTCCATCTCCTTGTAGTACTCATCCACCATTCAGTTTCGTTGTTTCAATACCAGCAATTTATCAAATAGATCACGTTTGTAATATAGGGGACAAACTTTGCTCTCATCTCAACCTTCATTTCAGCCCATGATGCAATAGGAGGTTCATCATGATCCCACCAACAAAAGGGGCCATTGCAAGTTTCTTTTCTATGGTGTAGTTGTGCAGCTGGAAGATTTTGTCAACTTTTAGTTCCCAAGCTAGGTTGTCTTTAGGATTATTTGTACCTACAAATTTAGGCATAGAAAACCTAAGTTTACGAAACTTTTCTTCCTCGAGACAGTTGTTGCCATTACGGTTATTGTGTTGATTTGCTTCATTGTGAGGTGGCAAATTAAGATGGATGGGCTCATATGTAGTTCCTCCATGTCCCATGCTACGACCATGACCCCTTCCATTGTTGTTGTCATCACCACCTCTGGCAGGCCTAGGAGGGTGATTATTGGCAGCATGAGCCCCTTGAGTAGCTACTGCCTCATGAGCCTCATCTACCACAAGGCCTTATTCATCTTGTGGTCATAGTTGCTGTACAATATTAGCAACTATGTTAGTGTGGAGTACGTTCAATTGTTGATTCACTTCAATCTGAAGATCTTGAATGGAGTTATTCACTTCTTCCCTCAGCTGCTCATTTTCAGTGGTGATCTCTCATCGTAGTGTGTCTCTCAAGGCACAATATTCAATCCAGTTGACTAGGGCATCTGAAGCACGTCTATTAGTCTTTGAATTTCACCTTGACTTGACATTGTTATTTGTGAAAAAAAGAGAATATAATGTATGGACTGTACTCTCAACCTCACTTATCCTTACCAATGAAGTTCTTACTTACCCTTTGCTAATTGATAGTGGAGTTCACACTTTAGTGGTGAGGCAAAAAAATATAAGGTTAAGCGAACTCACAGCTAAGATCAAAGCCTACAATGATTTTATTTGTAGAGCTTGGTAAGAGAAGTATATGTCCTAGACAATCTGAATTCTTGATATATAGTCTCATTAAGTAGTTATCCAAATGAGAACACAAATCCTAGTTGCTGAACATAAGGTCGAAAAGGTGAACAAAGCAACTCACACACAGGGATAATGGAACCAAATGCAGTCAAAGGGTTGAGTTAGCAGAAGATATGAGTGATAATACAAATAGCTCAATTACAATGGTTATGGAAAGATGCTAGTTGATTGAAATGATTATAAAATAGAGCACAGGATTGCACAAATAGAGCAATTCTCCCAATATTGCAAATATTTTCAATAACTCTTTTTTTCACATAGCAAGCATGCACATTAGTTTTTTTTAATATTATGGTCAGTTGTTTTTTTGCTATTTTTTAACACTGATTCATAGCTTTCTTTTCTATTGCAACTAAGAGGACAAGATCACCAAGTGCAGCCCTATGTAATAGATCAACTAGTCTTTATGGAATCAAACTATTCGCAAAGGAAAGATGGGCTATCAAAGTAGAATTTAGGATTTTTTTAGATAACAGTAGCAAAATCCCACCAAATATTTGTAAACTAAACTAGATGAAATGATCTATAGCAAATTGGTAAGAACTTTTTATGACCCTTCCAACAAGGATGAGAAAACAATTATTTGAGTTTGCATGTGAGAAAAAACTAAAACATGGTACTGAACATAGGGGATCAACACAAGTAATGCAGAGGAAAAATGAACTGTTCAGCAAGAAGAACACGATCTCTTGGATTAAAACTTATCAAAACACACAAGAGCTAACAGATCGTAAACTAAGGTTCCATACTTTTGTGAGGCAATTTTCAGATAGGATGAAAATGAAACTACAACTAGGGATAAAGATTCTATCGTGACAACCAGGCTCTGATACCAAATGATACGTGGGTGTGCCCAACCTTCACAGCGTACAATCAAAGATATTTGTGAACCCTAATGAGTCTTGTGCAGCCAACCATTGCATGTGCAACAACCTGCAGCACGGAGTTCGCCCAACCTCATGTTGTCTACTCAACCAAGTCAAGTGGATTATAATCCTCACTGCAATCACAAAGAGCTTGCAAGAACAATGGAAAGGAATGCACAATCTTAGAGATAATTCAGCATGCAGCTAGAATACTCAAGAAAATGCATATAGCATATTGTATTTGGTTCTCCAAAATAAAAGTTCTCCCCCTAACAGATGAGAATACCCTAATATATGGGAGTTGGATGTTTTACATGGCTCAAGGCCAGTTATGTTGCATAACACCCTAATTATAGCAAATAATGTTTTTAGCAGTTTCTGGTCACCACATTAATTCGTTGATAGCTCAGCGCTTGGACTGAATTCAGGGATGGTGCCAGATCCATTGGAAAACTTATCTCATAAGGTTTCCATGCTGTGGTCGAACACATTTATTGGATTTAACATGCAGTTTCTATGATCATTTTACTTCCAGCTGGTCACTCGAAACCGAAAAGGCCTTCATGGCATTCATTGCTTGATTGATGGCTGTTAGATTATTTGGTGCTACTCCTTGGCCACTCTTCAATGTTTTCACTTAAGGAGAATTAAATTATGAGCATTAGATAGCAATTGATTCTCACAGGTAATACTATTCCTACTTAGGAGTGAATTCAATATTCCCTAGGAATAGCTAATTACTTAGTGAGAATTATTCCATACCACCTATGTGGTTGTACTATAAAATGTTTGGATATAATTTTCTTGAAGGATTCCATCCTTATCAATAATACGTAGCCAATGCCACATAGGCAATGCTGACACATCATGAAGGCTTTCACACTCAAGTTTTTTTTAGGAAACTTGCTGACATGTAGCATCGGGTTTCAAATATTTAGCTTGAAAGCCTAGTATTCCCAGATGACATTACAAATGCTACCATGGTTACATAAATCTACCATGGTAGCTATACTCATAGTGTAGCACTACTGGCAACACATATTTGTAGAGTTATCAAGGATAGGGTCATCTACTTCCTATGGAAAGTAAATGTGACTACTTAGGAAGGTCTGTTAGTCGTGCTCGCGAATTGAGGCCAACATGTATATTAAGTGTAACTAGGCATGCAATTTTATAAACAAAACATTTAAAAGCCATGGATTTAACATGTTAAAAGAAGTGGCTTGCTTTGCTCCTGTATTTGTTCTTCCTCGAAGTCTATAGCTTGATCGTTCTCGGTATCAAGTTATACATGTAAAAAGTTATAAATCAATATATCACCCATATACTATAACAGTGTTAGATGTCATTTTTAGAAAAAAAATGAAGAGCTGAATGAGGTCAAACGGAGTTACAGTTCAGGAGATTTAAAATTTTGAAGTTTGAAACAATTTTTGAGTAAAGGAAAATGATTTATTTAAATCTCAAAAATAGAATATTACTCAACCCAATGGACCAAAGAGGAGAAGAGTACCTGTGGACCTTAGCCCAATGGGCCATAGCCCATGGACCAGTAACAGTGAAGAAGAGGAATATGCCATTGAGGCCCAATGGCTAGCTAGGGTAGTCCATTAGGTGGCATGAAAGGGATAGGGTTAAAGAGGTGGTCCCAAATGTTAGTGAAACATAATGTGAATAGGGGATTAATTAAATTTCTAAGCATGGTGGTCCCACATGTTAGTGACAAAACAAAATGAAAGGATTAAAGAGGGATTATGTGCACTAATGATGGGCCCACATGTCAGTGTCTTTCCCTCTTTATCCCCTTTCTCCTTGTGTTTCCTCAGACTACTGCCTTAGGCACTAGACAGTGTGGGTGCTCAGCACCAGCTAGCAATGGGAGGCGGCGGTCGGAGAAGGGAGGGTGCACGATGGTGTGAAGGAGGGCTTCGGTGACCGAATTTGGTAGTAGTGGTCACATGAGGGTGGATTGGGCGTGCATGGTGATGGCCAAGGTTTGTGATGGGCATGGAGGTGGAGCCCCGATGGATCTCTGGCTATGGTAGGGGTGTAGGGAGCATTATGAAGCTACAAGGAACCCATTTTGGGGGTTTGCTAGTAGGGATTAAGCCAAGGTGGTGTGGCGGTGTCAATATGGCAAAATTGGTCACCATGTTGAGGGTTTTGGGACAGTAGAAATAGGTGGTTCGGTCTATGATGTGTGTTTACTTAGGATCAAACGGGGGTGGAGGGCAACCGATCAAGGCGACAGGGAATAGGCCCAAGCTCATTTTGCAATGGGACGCCCACAAGATGTTCAATCGAATGCACGAGCCTGGATCAAAGAAAGGGGAGGAGGGCTAGAGTATGGAAAGCAGGGCACTAACGGCGATGACCTTCTTGATGGCTGAAACAGGTGGTGGAAGGGGGAAAAGGTGACTGGTGGTGGTGATCTAGGAACATCCACTTCTTTCTTTAGCTTGAGCTATAATGGGGATGATCAAGTGAGGTGAGTAGCTATTTATTGGCAGAGAGGGAGCTCAATGGCAATGCAATGGGTCGAGGCTACCAGCGATGGCGATAATGAGCAAGCAGTCATAGATTAGCTAGGCACCAAAGCTTGGTGCCTAGCGGGATCCAACTACATGGGCTGGCGATGGTGGAACCAGGCAAGTGGCTGAGCTTGGTGCACGGTGTTTTGGCCGATGATCTTGCTATCACAATGGCAAGACATAACACAGAGGCATAGGGTGCAGGATCTTCTATAAGGAAAAGGGGGCGGCTCATGAGGTGGTTGCACAGGAGTGGCATCATTTGATGATGGCCATTTTGGTCAATGATCTGCTATGGGCGGGGCTAGATGCTGGGTCGAGGATGGATCTAAACAGCAAGCCTCAAGAGTTAAAAGAGGAATAGCATGGTGAGGAGATAAGGTCGGGTGGTGGTGTAAATTGCACGACACACAAGGAGGCAAGTGCAGAGGTGGGTGGCATGGTTTGTGCTAAGCATGGTGCAGCGGCTTGATCGAGCTCTAGTCCTATCAATGCAACGTGACTTGACTAAGAGGAGCGGTGTGGTGAAAAAAGGTGGCATAGTGTAGTGCTGGACTGATAAGCTTGGATACAGTGCAATGCAAGAGGTGCTATGTAGGTGGCATGCTGGTCTGGCTTGGCGCGTGTGGGGACACCCTGAAAATGTCAATGTGCCCATGAATATATAACTACCTAGGAATTTTAGTTACACATGAAATGATATAGAATAATAATCTTCGATTATACCATTATTCAAGTCATAGAGTTCACCACATAGGACTTATAAATCCTTATTTTCACATATAGGTAAACTACAATGCAACACCACAAGATCTATCTAACCATAGAGCGACCTAGAAACTATAATCATCCCAGTCTAGCTGATAGATAGGTTCCCAATATCTTCATGAACAGTATCCACCTCATGATCTGAACCCATTTGTAATACAACATACTCAGCAAGACATGCTCATAACAAACATAATATATACAATATAGGGAGCTAGAAGGTTTAAACCTTAACCTTATGAGTTATTTTATAAAGTTTATCCTTACAAGCATTTAATTTAAATAATATTAATGAGCACAAAATATATATGTTACTAATGCATAACTTGAACAAAACATCAATTAATAACCAATTTAACTAAAATTAATTAATAGCCAATTAGTTTAACTTGTGCCCATAATCTAGAAACACCGATAGACACATCTCCACTAACCAGGAGCATGACATATTCAAATACTTTACAACTTTGTAGCGTCTACTTGTACGATCTCATGGCTGGACGGGCTGAAAAGCTTCAATGTATAATATTACTCCTAATCTCTCCATTATATCTAGTAAGTTAAAGGATGCTCAGGTTATTGCTCAAAGTGATCTGGTCCAAGGTGTGTACCAACCTACCTCCACATCCACTTAACAGTGTTTGTTACTCGATGGGCATTATTGGACTCTTGGCCACATGGGCAGTTCTGTACTCTCGTGCCAATCAAGGCCACATATAACATAAACCATCTCACCTTGCTTCACACATTTGAAAGCTAATAGCCAATACACTGAAAGGGCTACAGAAGTTTAATCAGCTGAAGCAATATATGGCCAGGTCCAATAAATCGATCGTTCATATGGGCGAAACTATGCCATTCTTATTGACAAAAGGGGTTGATTATTATTTTTATCTATTTTAGGTGAACAATTAGCCATAAATATCTTTTATGTCCAATACGACCACAAATAGTTCCAAAAGACCAACCATATGGAAACCATCAGATGTAACGCCCACTCACATGTGGTATCATCCATTCTCGGCATACAGCCATAAACTATTTGATAACCATTTATTCACATGTGATAACGATGTCCATTTCAATTTAATAGGAATTAGTTAAGCATGCTAAATATTTAATGGGTTCTTCACATGTTCCTCACATTTTATTCTAAGTTTGTTAGACTCTATTGCTCATTAAGGTGTTTATAACCACATCGCGAAATAATGCAATACTAAATTTAAAAGTACTCATGCAGTCTATCATACTCCAAAGTACTCATGCTAAATATTTAATGGGTTCTTCACATGTTCCTCACACTACCAAGATAATATTCTAATTACTGGGATTAAATTGTCCAACGGAGTGTCTTGCAACCTTTAGGCTTGATGTGGTCATACAATTCATCTCCTCCTGGCACAGAGATTTCACTCGCTCTAGCTACAGGACCAACGTTGGCATTTTCTACTTACGCAACAATCATCACAACAATCAATAATAGGTAAATAAAAATAAATAAATAACATAATATCAAAAGTGCAAGGATGGGCTAAAATGAATTAAAGAAATAGTTCTAGAGATTTGTTGAATTTTCCTGGAAGTTGGTTGAATGGGGTTTGAATAGGAACTAGATCACTTGATAGTGTTGTGAAAGTGGAATCGTTAGGCTTAGAGTAATGTGCGGGATTTATGAACTATTTTTGGTGAGATCGAAAAGCTCATTTTGACAGTGAAACGGATTCAACAGAGGGAAGGGATTATTTTTGAAGTGGAAAAAGGACTAAACCAGTTTTTGTGAATAAACCGGATTAGGACAGGAGTTGTCGGCGGTTCAGCGTCGCTGGCGGCAAAGGAGGCGGAGAGGTGGCAAGGGGAGGCTGGTTCCAGGGTCTAGGGGTCAAGGCGACTCCATTCCCTAGGTCTCTCGACGCCATGACGGCTGCGGCGAGCCTGGCAACGGCGAGCAGAAGAGGGTGGCGGTGGCGACTGTGGCAGCGGCAGCTCCGGCGAGTTTCCAGCGAGGTGGAGAGGTGCGGGATAATGAGTGAGACTAGCTGAAGCTACTGGAGAGTTCAGTTTGGGCGGAGGTGACCGGGAACGATGGCACAACATGCGGCTGAGGCAGCGGTCTGAACAGAGGACGGCAGCGAGGTTTGCATCGGCAAGCTACGGCGATGGATTCGAAAGGGACATCGAGGGGTTTTGTATAACATGGAAAGGAGAATTCATTTATACCTTCAATTGAGAATAAGAAGTCACGATAGCTGCAAATTTTGGAGCATGATGATGGTTGCCGAACTAGGTTTCTTGGGGATTTTCCTCCGGCGATGGCAAGTGGATGTGCGGAGGTCAGGGCAGCTTTCGAGACGTGGAAGATGATGAGGATGCGGTCCTTTGCAGCTGTTTTTGAGTCTTATCGTCCACTGGTGAGGGAGATAGAGGCGATGGGAAGCAGGAGGGGGCACCGATTTATTCGTCCGTCGGCTGTCTCGTGCTGTTGGAATCCTGCCGGCGCCCCTCGCCGGAGACAGGATCGCTCACACTCACTTGCACACCACGAATTCACAGAGAAATACGAACACACAGAAATTTTGGTACCGCAACTGTACAGCTTTTCCAGACTCTATTGAATGAAATATATACATGACAATGAGCAGCTCGTGGCCACTCCGACCCAGCGCCATGCGCGCCACTTCTTCCTACTTAACTGCGCCATCCCACGATCGAACAAGTGGTGCCCGAGGCTTTAGCTACGACTCAACGAAAACGAAGCAGACAACGCCTACGTGACTTGCCATCCCGCGAACAAAGCGCGAGTCAGACGTTACATGACGCACCCTATCGGGTTCAGTTTATTGCCCATGAATCAAAAACGCTAGCTAGCTAAAAAACGCTGAAACTTCTGAACCTGGACTGAATAACTGAATGAAACCAACAATCTCCCCCTGAATAAGGTGATTCAGCCCAGGCTTACCACGCCAATCTTCTCCTGAAGCTCGCAGAACCTTGAACGTCCAAGCGCCTTCGTCATCAGATCAGCAAGCTGCTCCTAAGAGCTCACAAACTCCAGCAAAACACTTCCCTTGTCGACGCATTCACGAATGAAATGAAATTTGGTATCAATATGCTTACTTCGATCATGCAGTATCGGGTTCTTGCTGAGTGCGATTGCAGACATGTTATCCATTTTGAGTCGAGGTGCCTAAGGATCTTCACCGATGACGTCCTTCAGCAACCTCGTGAGCCACACTGCCTGACACGCTGCACCAGCGCCGGCAATATACTTAGCCTCGCAGGAAGAGAGAGCCACTACCCTTTGCTTCTGTGACTGCCACACCATTGCCTTCTGCCCAAGGAAGAAAATAATGCCCGTCGTGCTCTTCCTGTCATCTGTATCCCCCCAGATCATTGTCACTGTAGCCGGTCAAGCAATTGCCGCCATCTGACAGTTTGGGATAGATGAGGTCAAACTCAATTGTTCCAGCAATGTACCGGATCAGATGCTTCACAGCCACCATGTGCTCCTGTCTAGGCTTCTCCATGAACCGACTCACGAACCCCACCGCGAATGATATGTCCGGGCGAGTGTGAACCAAGTATCTGAGATGCCCACCAAACTCCTGTACTCAGTAGCATCAACCATCACTGTTGTTCCATCCTTGGAGAGCTTCAAACGTGCCTCCATTGGAATGTGGCAGGGATTGCACCCAACCATGTTGGCCTTTTGCAGCAGCCTCCGTGCATACGCTGCTTGCCTGAGAGTGATGGCAGCCTTGGACTACTTCACTTCGATGCCCAAGTAATAGGACAGCAGCCCAAGGTCGCTCATCCTGAACAGACGCTTCATCTTCACCTTGAAAGCTTCAACTCCCCCTTCCTTGGCTCCAGTGATGATTAAATCATCGACATAAACTCCGACGATCACCCGTGATGACCCCTTGCCTCGAGTGTACATGCCATGCTCGCTGGTGAACCGCGCGAACCCGAGATCACGCAGGCTTGCATCCAGCTTTTGGTTCCACGCCCTGGGAGCCTGACGGAGTCCATACAATGCCTTTTTCAGGAACACCTTCTTCTCATGTCCAGCTGCGGTGAAGCCGGGTGGCTGGTTCACATAAACCTCCTCGGCAAGATCTCCATTGAGAAAAGCCGACTTGACATCCATATGATGAACAAGGCAGCATTCCTGTGCAGCAACAGCAAGAAGCATCCTCATGGACTTCATTCTCGCCACCGGTGCAAACACCTCCTCAAAGTCCACGCTAGCCCTCTGCACGTACCCCTTCGCCACCAAGCGTGCCTTATGCTTGACGATGCCCCCTAGTTCATCGCGCTTGATTTTGAACACCCACTTGAGCCCGATTGCACGATGCCCCAGTGGAAGATCGACGAGAGTCCATGTATCATTCTGCTCAATGGATGACAACTCATCGAGCATGGCCTTCCTCCATTCTTCATCACCACGTGCCTCATCAATAGTAGCTGGCTCATCATCAACAGCAAGGAGCAGCCCCGTTGCTGGCTCACCATCACCATCATCAGCCATGGGGGCTGTCTCGAGGATGTCAGCCAATGTTCGGAACCGCAGGGTGCCAGTGACTCGTGTGGCGCATGACCGCCACTTGGGACAGACATGCTCACAAACTCAACGGTGAATCGCTCTTCGCGAGTCGTGTTCGACGTGTCGACCGCTGCGCCTTCCCAGCTCCAGGCTCTCCCTTCTTCGAATACCGCATCACGCGATATCTAAACATGTTCTGTGGCCGGGTTGTAGAACCTATACGCCTTTGAGCCGGACTCGTAGCCGATGAACACCCTGGGCGTGCTCCGGTCATCCAACTTGCGCTAGTGTCCTTCGGTGACCTTGACATGTGCAGTACAACCGAAAGTGCGGAAAAAATGCATGGCCGGTTTAGAACCATATCAGACCTCATAGGGTGTCTTCCCTTACACGCTCCTCGTCGGCAATCGGTTCAGGATGAAGATGGTAGTGCACACCGCCTCTCCCTAGAGCCAGCCCGGCACATTCATCCCCTTCATCATGCTACGCACCATGCCCAGCACGGTCTGATTGCGCCTTTCCACCACGCCATTTTGTTGAGGGGTATACGGCGCGGTGAGGTGATGCTGTATGCCGTGATCAGCGCAATGCTCCTAGAACGCTTGCACAGTGAACTCGCCATCACGATTTGTGCGCAGCGTGCCTACTTGGTTGCCAGACTCCCGCTCTAGCCGTGCCTGCAGCTGGATGATGGCCGCTGCAGCTTGGTCTTTTGACGCCAATAGGACCAGCCACATGTACCTGCTTTTGTCGTTCATGACGAGCAAGAGTAGGCGCTTGCCGCCTGGTGTTGCCGGTGTGATCGGGCCGCACAGGTCCGCGTGCACCAGCTCGAGTGAGCGGCTTGCGCGGAACTTGCTCGCCGCTAGGAACAGCTGTCGGTGTTGTTTCTCAGCGAGGCAGCTCTCACAGACCTGTTCGATATGGTCGATCGCCAGGAGCCCTCTCACCATCTTCTTCCCTAACAGCAACTTCAACCCACGGAAGCCGAGATGCCCATACCTTGTGTGCCACTTCTAGGTCGATTCGTCCGTGTGCGCCGCGAGGCACACCGGCGTGCTGATGCTAACGTTGAAGATGTATAGGCGATTTTCTAAGTGCAGCACCTTGACGAGGAGGCATTGACCCTGATCCCAGATGCGCAGGACGCCTTCCTCAATCACGATCTTGTACTTGTCCTCGTCTATCTGCCCAAGGCTAATTATGTTAGCCGTGAACTTAGGGATGTAGTACACGCCACCGAGGCTCTGGTGCTCCCCAGACTTGCAGCTGAAGAGGATCGTGCCACGCCCTTAAATGTCCACCAGAGAGTCGTTGCCGAACCTGACGGTACCGTGAGTCAAGCTCAGAGAAGGCAGAGCGCACGCCCGTCATGTGGTTCGTCGCCCCGGTGTCGAGGATCCAGTGCGTCTTCCCTTCGCCGCACTTTCCCTCGCCGCGGAGCGCACTGGAGTCACCAACGCCATGCCACGTTCGCCATGGTGTCCTCCGTGTTCGCAGCATCGTCGGTGAAGACTTAGCACGCCCTTTCGCCGCCGTTCGCGATCTGAGCACTTGGCATCGCCTGCGTGTCCACCGGATCGATGGAGATCGTGGTGATCTCCACCATCAGTGCGGCCTCCGACTCCGCCTCAGCCGCGTGCACCTGCTCATCCCGCTTTTTCTTGCGGCATTCACGCGCCCAGTGGCCCGTCTTGCCACAGTAGGCGCACTCATCTCCGGCGAGCTTCGACTTCTTCTTGTCACCACCGCCGGTGGGTGGTTTGGAACCTCCACTTCTCCCTGCGCCTTGGGATGACCCACCAGTGCTTCCCCCAACTGCGACCCTTCTTGTGGTTGCCGACAGGTGGGCGCCTGCCGTTCTTGCCTGCACCAGAAAGTTGGAGGCGTGACACCACCCGCTCCACCAGTTCGTCCTCCGTGTGGTTGATGCGTGCCGTGGAAGAGCCCGAACCTCCGCCAACGTCATGTGCGTCGGCCGCCGCCTTGAGCCTCCCCGTGACCTCCTCGATGATGAGGCTGTCCACGTCGAGGAGCGTCTTGATGGAGATGACGAGCTGCTTGTACCTCAGCCGTGCCACATGAAGATATTTCGCAACCACCTTGGACTCTTCCTCCGGATCGCCAAGAATCGCCAGACGCTGCACTAGATTGGACAAGCGCAAGGCAAAATCTTCCACAGACTCACCGTCGCGAAACGCGATTTGCTCGTATTCTGCTCGGAGTCCTTGCGCCGTCGCCTTGTGCACCCGCTCGTCGCCGATGCGCATTGTCCGGATCGCCTCCCACACCGACTTCGCCGAGGGCTTGGTGGCCAGGGTGGGCACCATCTCTTGGGGAACGCCGGAGCAAATGGCATCGTCGTGGAAGTCGACGTCCTCGTCTTCGATCGTGTCCCAGAGGTAGCGGGACTGCAGCTTCAACTTCATCAACAACGACCACGAGTCGTAGTTGGTCTTCATCAGCTGCGCCTCCCGTGGATGCTGCCCTCTGGGACGCCGACCACCATGGTGCCGCGACCGACGCGGCGGCGAGCGGCTCGGAGACGGTGATCGTGGGACCTGTTCCCCGAGCCATCGCCAGTCTCCTTCTTGCCCGCCACGGACGGCGGGCGGCGTCTCTCCTTTGGTGACGCCATTGCCGTGGCGCAGGTCCCTCTCTCTTAACCGCTCGGATACCAGTTGTTGGAATCCTGCCGGCGCCCCTCGCCGGAGACAGGATCGCTCACACTCAATTGCACACCACGAATTCACAGAAATTTTGGTGCCGCAACTGCGCAGCTTTTCCAGACTCTATTGAATGAAATATATACATGACAATGAGCAGCTCGTGGCCACTCCGATCCAGCACCATGCGCGCCACTTCTTCCTACTTGACCGCGTCATCCCACGATCGAACAAGTGGTGCCCGAGGCTTTAGCTACGACTCAACGAAAATGAAGGAGACGACGCCTACGTGACTTACCATCCCGTGAACAAAGCGCGAGTCAGGCGTTACATGACGCACCCCTATCGGGTTCAGTTTATTGGCCATGAATCAAAAACGCTAGCTAGCTGAAAAACGCTGAAACTTCTGAACCTGGACTGAATAACTGAATGAAACCAACACGTGCGAGCTCGTGGCATTGTAGGAAGGCACGAGGCAGGGATGAGGTGAGTGCGGCCTGGCACGAGGCGGCGTGTGGCCAGCGAGTGGAGGCATGGCGGCGCGGGCGGAGCGCGAGGTGGCGCGCGCGCGTTGGCACGGGCATGCGCGGGTCGGCACACGAGCCAGCGCATGTGCTGCGGCAGCTGATGTAGCTTGGTCTAGGCAACGAGAAGCAGGAGCGAAGGAGGCCCTCTCAGCCTTGCAAGGCAGAGAAAAGAAAGAAGAAGAAATACGAAGAGAAAAGATAAGAAACAATGTAGAAAGAGAAAAAGAAAAGGATGGAGAAAAGCAAAATAGATGGAATTTAAATTGGAGCGAAATTTAGCTAGTTTGAGATTTAGGATAGATTTAAACCAGCTCGGTAGAATTATTGGAGGAGTAAAAGACACTTTTTGAAAAAAAATAAGAAAAGAAACAGTGAAACAAATATTTTAAATAAATGATGAACTCGATGGTGGTATTTATGAAAATTAAAAATAATTTAAAATTGTTTTAAAAAGTTGTTAAATTTTATGGTTTTATAGCACAACATTATGTCAAAGACGCTAGCTAGGCCTAGACCAAAGAGGAAGAAATGAGGCTAGGCTGGCTGGCTTGGGGAGCAGAAAGGAGGCTGGGCAGGTCTGGCTAAGAAAGAAAAGTAAGATGGGTTGTGGTTGGATGGAAAAGAAAGAGAAGAAACGGGGAGTTGGGCAAATGAAAGGGAAAAGAGGAAAGATGCCCCAACTGTGAATAGTGAGATTTTATTATTTCTAGCGAATTTTAAGATTATAATTTGACAAGGGTTTAAAATGAATTTGAATTCAAATTTAAAACATATTGAACCTTGAATTTTTTAGGAGTATGTTGATGGATAGACAGATAGTACAAGGACAAAATTTTGAAATTCAAATTTAAAATAAAAAGTTTTTGAAAAGAGGGAAACTCAGGTTACTACACCTTAGTCCGTAGGTTATTTTGGAAGTTCTCATCCAACGAGGTCAACCCTTTAGACAGGTTATTTTTGAAGTTCTCCTTTGAAATGTTGGAATAGGAAAAACGTGGAAATGAAATGTCAGGACATGTTGAATATTACAGTAAACAAAACCACAAGAATTACTCAAAACATACATGTGGGAATTACCAAAACATGCCAATCGATGGCTGATATGAAAAAATACAGGAATTTTGAGATTATATACTAGTTATATTAGAGACTAGAGAGAGAGTAGAGAGGAGAGTTTGCATGGACCTCTTAGAGGAAATAGAAAAGAAAAGGTCAGAGAACATGTTTAAAATTATATGGAATTGAGGCATAGAAATACATTCCATTGGAACGTGACAAGTTTAAATCCTATGATCCAAAACACCTCTAAAGGAAAAAAAGTTCTTACGGTTCAAAGTCCTCCGTCATTTCCTATAATCTTGTTCACCATGTAAGCTTTTTTACATTATAGATTGATGCTCTAATGCTATAAATCAAATTTTGAACTTGCAACAGCACAGTTTTTCCAGCATGGATGGATATATGGTTCACAATGTAGTTAACTAACTAATTGTGTACTGAGTTCTTTTTATCTGATAAGATAATAGATTATCCAATGATAATATTTCAAGCATACAAACGAATAAATCAATATTTACAAAGTTGAAAAGTTGTTTCAAAATACTATGTGAAGCAACTTACATATAGAAATCTTTTGTAAAAATCTTGTTGTTGGTGTTTAGGAGTTTGAGGTGCTTGTTCATGATAATTTGTTATAGATAAAAAAAAGAGGGGGCCGCAGTATATTATTTGAGATATTTGCAAGAAACCGGCATGCATACAGCAGTACGTACTGATTGACATGACAGAACAGCAGTAGCTAGCTACCATCATCGTGTTCAAGTATGTACGAGAGACAGAATTCTGTGGTGAACTGGTGATCTATCTTGGTCCTTGGATGCACCAAACACCATTCTTTATTAGCTCTCCTCGTACGTGAGACAGAATCGACTGAAATTAACTATTCACTTTCAATCGCTGTCTTTTCTCCCATTTTTTGCAGGCCGGCCATCCTTATCTCTGAATCTCTTAGGGGTAGGTCCAACAACTCATACCCCCGCCCCACACCCCGCACACACACAAAGAAAGAGAACAAAATTAAATAGACTCCAGAAAGCAGTTCATTTCCTAGAAGAATTATAGAAAATTTATTGTACATGTACCAAAATCCAAAAAGCCCAACTATCCTGTAAGCTTCTGACGCATGCTAGTTATAAAGCAGATGTGATCCTTCAGAACAGATAAGAATCCAGTGGAAGGCCGCCTTTTCTCTGAAGAATGTGGCTTCCTCTCTGGTACCCATTAGCGTAGCAAGAGAGACCTTAAAACATTCAGGAGTAAGAAAAAGTAAAGCTAGGCCGTTATCTACCAAGCACTTAGACATATCAGTCTATCCCATCGAGCTCATTATCTTTAGGAGGATCCTTGTCTGAAAAGTAAATCACACTATGCTGCCCTTTTCAAGTGTTGCCAACAACACTACCAGCACACGAACTATGATCAATCAGCGGATATAGTGATACTGATAACCCATTTTATCATGGCCCATGAGGTGACGCATGTGTTTCGTGTTAGGGCTGAATTCAAATTCTGTATTTTAGCCAATGAACTTCAGTAAGATGATTTTACCAGTTCAGATTCTGCAGCAAAATCTGAAGAAACTGTTTGGTACTCTTTTTTTTTGTCTTATTGGAGTGTTGTGTCCACCTTCTTTTAATTATATTATATTTTCTCAAACTTGCGCCTCTTGCAAACAACCAAAATGAATGAGAATAATCATTATTTAGAAAGGCAGCTTGATCTTCGAAACAACCTCTATGAAAGCTGTACACCATTTACGCTATTTGTGTTAAGAATCCTTGTAGAATATCAGCTTTGAAGACCCAATAGACAAGTGTTAAACATTTTGTTAGCATTATATAATTATAGTAGGTTCTTCTATGGTTGTAATCTTGCCTCTAGGCGGTTGGCTTGCATGCCACCCCGTCAGCTTATATATACCCTATACACAATATGTAATACAATCAAATCATTTCAATTACACTCACATGGTATCAAATCGGTTACGATCCGCAACACTTCCGCAAACCCACCTAAGTCGCCGACCCACCGATCTCTGCTGATCTCCTATCATCGGTGCTGGTCCGCTAGTCGCTGGACTCGTCGCCAACCTACCAATCTCAACCAATCTCCCGTCGTCGGCGCTGGTCCGCCAGTCATCGGGCACCGACGTTGGTCCATCTATCGCTGACCGACTTGCCAAGCGCATCGCTAACTCTGTCGCCGGGCACGTTGCCAAACAAATCGTCGCCCCGTCACTGACTTCGTCGATCGGACGACGTGTCCCTCGCGTCGCTGACCCACCGATTCGATCTCCTGTCGTTGGGCGCATTGCTGACTAAATTGCTGCACCGCTCATGTCACCGACTAGCCGATTCGATCTCTCATTGCCGGGCACATCACAGACCGAATCGCTGCCCCGTCACTAACTTCATCACTGACTCCATCGTTGGGCATCAACGCTGGTCCGTTCGATCGACCGAACCCTAGCCTACCGCCGATCCGATCGCCAATGCTCCAACAGCCGTCGATTCACCGCGCTGTGACATCCATGGCCTGATGGCGGCCGATGACGATGCCACGCGTGCTGTCGCCAAGGAAGCTAAAAGCCATAGCCTTGCTACGGAGGCCGAGGCCACCCACCGCACTGAGAAGGCCACGGCTGAAAATGCTTGCTGCGTTAAGAAGACCGTGGCTCGCCGCGCTGAGGAGGCTCGCTTCTGTGCCGCCGCCTTGGACATGTACGAAGCCACCCACAAATCTCTCTGGGCACAGTCCACCGTCGTCATCAACGTTTGTGCTTTCATTCTCGTCGTGCTCGAATAGGCCGTCAACAACTACAGCATGTGGCATGGCCTATTCCTCATTGTCCTTAGGAAATATGGCCTCACTCACCACGTCCTTAAGGATGAGTTCTTTCCCTCAAGCCCGGCGTGGGTGCAGATGGACTGCACTGTCTTGATGTGGATCTATGGCACTATCTTCAGCAACCTACAGCAATCGTTGATGCTTTGGCAGTTCTCCACTCATGGTGACTGGTGCTATCTCGTGAACGAGTTCCTCAGCTAGAAAGAGTTCCGTGGGCCACTCCTAGAGATACAATTCTGCTACTTCCGCCAAGGCTCCCTGAACGTTACTAACTACTATTGCCACCTCGAGTCAATGGCCACCCTCCTCGTTGAGTTCAGCGACCTGATCGGCGACCGACAGATGGTCCTCACTCTCCTCCATGACCTGAATGATCAGTTTTGCCACATGGTGTCCATCCTTAAGATGCATCGCCCGTTCTCGACCTTTGTAGAGGCTTGGATGCATCTCCACCTGGAGGAGGTCAAGATCAGGGCCTGGCCACCATCGCCTCCTTCTGCTCTTATTGCCGCAGTGCCTTGCCTGGCGGCGCTTGGGACTATAGCACATCCATGCCAGGGGACGCATATACCTCCCCGTGCATGGCCTTTTGGCGTCTCGTCCGCGCCCAACCCTGGCGCTGGTAGATAGTGCAACAGCTGCCGACGCTGCTGTGGTGGTCATGGTGGCTCTCCTACACCCACTAGTGGCACGCTGCTAGGCCTATACCCATCCTTCACGCATCCGTGGGCGAGTACTATCTAGATGTGGCCATATGACTAGTTTGGCCACCCTCCCGCAGCTCCTCTAGCTTTCACTGCCGTGCCCAGTTACGGTGGCAACCTCGGCAACGCCCTTGGTGGCGGTATCTATGGCGGCACCTATGGCCCTCCCCAGTATAGCTTGTACTACGGAGGAGCCTCACCTTCACCACCTGCGCTGCCTTCCTCAACCTTTCAGGGACATTCATCGGTCTTCTAGGGGCCCTCGTCGGCCTTCCACGCCCCATCGGTGGTGCCCTGGTCCACACTATCCATGCCCTGCAACCCCATCCATCATGGTTCGTGTAATTAGGTCTCCCTAGCGTACTCGTTCAACACCATGATGCTCAGCCCGCTGGCACCCTCCTCTGAACGGTATGCCAATTCAGGTGCTGGTCCTCATATGATTGTGGATGCTGGTAAACTCTCCACCATTTTCCCACCATCATCATTTACTCATTCATCTATCATTGTGGGTAATGGGTCATCACCTCCTGTCACTGTCACTGGATCACATACCTTTTCTTTACCACATCGTTATATTGTTCTCAACAATGCCTTGGTCTCTCCCAACATTACTAAGAATATGTTTTCCATTCATTGTTTTACCACTGATAATAATTGTTCTATTGAGTTTGATCCTTTTGGCGTTTCGGTGAGGGATTTGCACACCAAGAACATGATCGCCAGATGTAGTAGTTCTGAGGACCTCTACCCATTCTACCAACTCTCCACCAATGCCTCCACATTCATTGCCACACCCATCTCACTTTGGCATCGTTGTCTCAAGCATCTTGGGTGTGATACTCTGTCCAAACTCATTAGTTCTAGCATTATTTCTTGTCATAAGGATGTTATAGACCATATTTGTCATCCGTGCCAACTTGGTCATCATGTCCGTCTCCCGTTCAAATCATCTAGCTCTAGAGCTCTTCATAATTTTGTTTTAATACACTATGATCTTTGGACATCTTCTATTGTTAGCGTGTTTGGATATAGGAACTAACTTGTTATTCTTGATGATTGTTCGCACTACATTTGGACATTTCCTCTTCGCCTCAAATCCAAGACTTTTTTTGCTCCTTTCCTTTTTTTGCTCATATTTACACGCAATTTGGCACCACCATCAAGAGTGTCCAGTGCGATAATGGCCATGAATTTGACAATTTTTAGGCCCGCACGTTCTTCCTCTCCGACGGTGTTGCATTCCGTAGGTCGTGTCCATTTATCTCTCAACAAAATGGGAAAGCAGAACGTTCCCTTCACACCATTAATAACATTATGCGTTCCCTTTTGTTTTAGCTGAGTCTCCCTCTGGTTTACATGGTTGAGGCCCTTCACACTATGACCTACCTTGTGAACTAGCTCTCCACTAAAACCCTCGCTTTCTTGACACAATATACCTCTGTCTATTCCACCCAGCCTTTATACGCCCACCTTCGAGTTTTCGGGTGTACTTGCTATCCTAACATATCCTTCACGGCACCCCACAAACTCGCACACTGCTCCTCCTTATGCATTTTCCTTATTTACTCCTCAAAACACAAGGGCTATCGGTGTGTTAAATTCTAGTCAAACCGCATCCTCATTTATCGCCATGTCATTTTTGATGAATCATTTTCCTCTTTCTCTGATTTGTCCACCATGCCCATGGCACCTTTTGCCCTGGATTTTTTGATTGATGAACATGATCTTACCGCTCCACCCCTTGGAGCCCGTCTTGTGTGTATAGGTCATTCGCCGATTGCCCCGACTACTCCGGAGTCAATGCACCCGCATGTTGTGCACAGCACTATGCCTGTGCATGGGCTTATTGCTACACCCAAGCATGGGGCTGTGCATGGGCTAGAGCCACCGTTGCTCAGGCCCTTCATTCCGCCTGACGCTACTACCCCTATGTATCCAGCACAGGCCGCTGCTAGTAGCGTCGCCACCTCGTCCTCCACAACGCCCACCCATACTACCAGTACCACTGGCCCTGTTGCTAGCGGCACTGGCCGTACCACTACTACTCGACCAGTCTCCATCATCCGGTCACCAATGTGCATTCCATGCGAATGCGCAGCAAAGTTGCCATCACGCAACCCGTGGATCGTCTCAACCTCCATACTATGCCCATGTCGCCCCTACCGCGCTCTGTTCATGATGCTCTGTCATATCCCAATTGGCGCTCTACAATGCAACCTGAGTATGATGCACTTATCACTAAGGACACCTGGAGCCTTGTTCATTGGCCTCCTAGCATCAATCTGGTGACCAGCAAGTGAATTTATCATCACAAGCTGCTCGTAGATGGTTCACTTGATCGCTACAAGGCTAGCTGGGTTCTGTGGGGCTTTACACAGCAGCCGGGTATTGTT
Organism: Oryza coarctata; assembly: GCA_030770085.1. NCBI lineage: Eukaryota > Viridiplantae > Streptophyta > Magnoliopsida > Poales > Poaceae > Oryza > Oryza coarctata. The sequence goes on from CM061472.1 coordinate 11,376,328, forward strand.
TTTGACGAGACTTCCAGTCCAGTGGTTAAGCCAGCGATAGTTTGGGTGGTTTTGTCTTTGTCTGTCTCAAAATTGGCCCATTCATCAGCTGGATGTCAACAATGCATTCTTACATGACACTTTGACAAAGACGGTCTACTATGTGTGGCCTTCTAGCTTTGTCAACTCGTCATGTCTAGATTTTGTCTATTGGCTCAATAAGTATCTCTATGGCCTGAACTAGGCTTTCCGTGCTTGGCACAATAGGTTCCCCACTCTGCTCCTGATCCTCGGTTTTGTTGAGGCTAGGTCAGATACTTCGCTATTTACATATCATAAGGGATTTGACACTGCCTATCTATTGTTGTACGTGGATGGCATTGTTCTCACTGTCTCTTCAGCTAGGTTTCTCTAACATATTATTGCTGCTCTCTAGCGTGAGTTGCTATGACAGATATGGGATAGCTTCATCATTTTCTAGGCATCTCCGTCAAACACTGCGATGATACTTTATTCCTCTCTCAGTGGCAGTATACTTTGGACATTTTGGAGCATATTGAGATGAGTGTTTACAAGCCTTGCAGCACCCCTGTCGACCTACACTCTAAATTGTCTGTGGACGATCCTCAAGTTGCCGACTCGACACAGTAACATAGCTTAGCTGGTGCACTGCAGTATCTAACATTCACCCATCTAGACATTGCCTATGCCATCTAGCCAATTTGTCTCTATATGCATGATTCTCGCAAGCCACACATTGCTGCTCTCAAACGGCTACTACGTTACTTATAGGGTACTCTTTTTCTCAGCTTGACTCAGCACCGCTCTCTACCTACTGAGCTTGTTGTTTACACCGATACCGACTGGGCCGGTTGTCCTGACACTCGCCAATCGATCTATGCTTATGCAATGTTCCTTAGGGATAATTTGGTGTCCTGGTCCTCCAAGCGTCACTATATAGTCTCCCGATCAGGTGCAAAGGCTGAATATCAAGCTGTGGCCAATGATGTCGCTGAACCTACATGGCTACGCTAGCTACTCATGGAGCTTCGCCACCTATCTCGCCGTGGCATATTGGTCTACTATGATAATATTAGTGTTGTTTATCTCTCCAGCAGCCTAGTTTAGCATCAGCACACGAAGTACGTTAAGATTGATCTCCATTTTGTCTTTGAGGGAGTCGCCCTCGGTCATGTTCGGGATACTTCACTTTTCCACGACATGCCGACGTCTTTACGAAAGGCCTTCCCACCTCTGTGCTCCAGGAGTTTCGATCCAACCTAAACATTTGCCGAGCTTCCAATTAGATTGCGGGGAAGTGTTAGCATGATATAATTATAATAAGTTTCTCTAATTATGTGGTTGTAATCTTGCATCTAAGTGGTTAGCTTGCATGCCACACTGTCTACTTATATATGTCCCTATAGACGATATAGAATACAATCAAATCATTCCAATCACTCACAAAAGATGCATGCCATGTAAGACAGAACACTACGTCAATTTGGCTACATGTTGCTTCCAGTGCACTAGAACCCTACATCTTGTTGCCACATATAGCAAGCTCTGATGTGCTGGACTATAAAACGACGTTATAGAAAGAAGGATACTGCTCAAACCAAGCATTGATAAGCTCTACTCTTTGCCCCTAGTTGGAAGAAATTTCCCTTCCGAGCAACTTAAGTCCATTTATCCAACGTACCTTCGGTATCATTCGAAAGAGAACTTCTCATCTTCCTACCTTCATTGATACGGAACGCCAAATAATCGAAGGGCATCTTGCATAACAGCTGGCTGCTTAATAACTGTACAATTCTATACTTTATCGTCACAACAGAAAACTAATCCATTTAACAGGGCAAAGGTACAATCTCCCTACTAAAATCCCGTTTCTAACACTGGACTTTCAGAACATAAATTTTCATTCCAACAGGATTTTTTTTCGTAGAAGGTATAATTGTTGTGGAATAAGAAAGAATTTGATGAAGCATTTGGACATTTGTTACAATGACCAGTTTACTTGTTAAATCAGCCCCAGTTGGTGACTAAGTGTGAATCCATTCACAGCAAAGAAACTCCTTTTCAAGAAACCAAAGGAAAGAAACCTCTAGAACACTTCTTTTTTGCCTTTAGCTTTTGATCATGTTTCTTACCGAAGTTCGTGACAATTTTTCAATGGGACATCCAACTTTCAGAAGAGCATCACTTACAAGCGCAAAATAATCCTTATTGCCATTGCCTGAAAGAATTTTTCCTACACCTTTCATTATAGCCGTAACTCAAACATGAGCAATCAATAATTTGCAAAAGTTAATTATTTGACAGGGCAAGACACAAACTGAAGAACAGGTGCAAGATTATGAAGTGCATACTACATTCCAACAACATAGGATTTAAACATCTCTGCAATGTGTTGAGTAAAGCATGTTTTGTAAAAAGAAAATTCTAGAATAAATAAAGAATACTGACCAGTCACAACTTTCCAGATGTGAATCAATAAATTGAAATCCCAAAAATATGGCATCACCAGTTTAGAAGGACTAATTATTTACATATATTATATATATGAAGTAAAACTATTCTACAACGGGGTGTAGAACAGTTCACACCTCCCGCCTTCTTTCGAAGGCCCAAAAATCACCTCTCACCTTGATCAAAGGCTGATCCTAATGCCCTATGACAGTCAGACCTCGGTTAATCCCACCTACTGACTTTCCCTAGCACCCACCTCTTCTTAACTCTTTGCCTTGCACGAATGGTGCAGTAATGCTATAGTGGCCATACGGTAACGCTACAGCTTATTTGTAGTAACGATGCTAAGATATATTTGATAAGCACTTTTTTCTAGTGCAAATGGTTTTAAAAAATAATACATGACATGAGATATATCTGCTCTTCAAAGGTTGACGTTTTAAAAATTTAACCCTCTAGAAGTAGAAGTAGTAATAGTACTACTATTTATTACTGTCTATTTATCCCGTTGCAACGTTAGAGTAACAACACAATAATAACTATAAGTTTTACATTAAATAGTGTGTTACTATAATTAATTAATAGTGTTACTACAAGAACATATACTAACAGCATATAAATTTTATATTAATAACCAATAAGTGATATTACTATACCATAGTAACGGTGTGTAACAGTGCAGTAACGTGGTTTTTAGTTGGCAGTACCAACCATCTGCATATTTTGTCAAAGTGTTACATAGGATTAGCATAACACGTATGATATGATATGATATGATATGAAGTGGATAAAATTCTATTAAAAATTATCTGTTAGAAAAACTGGTTAATACTTGTGGCTTTTTAGTTAAAGGCCTTGTGTTCAAATCCTATTGGATATTTTTTTTTTTATTTTTTTCTATTATAGTAGCAATAGCAGTAACAAAACAACAAAACCTTTTATGCAACTTGGGATATACTAAAGTTAAAACCTAATTAGAGCCTCAAATAATAATTTAGTCATATCAATAATTACTTTCTAATCACTCTAATAGAACTTTAAATATATTCTATCCCGTTTTACAGTCTATCCCCATGTTAATTTCGGTATTTCTTTATCTCTTATTATATTATTTTCTTGAGTTAGACTTTTACAATGAACTGGTGTCTTTGAGTATCTTCTTTAGACATACCCAAATCATCTCAACCGATATTGAATAATTTTTTTTCAATTGGTGCTACCCTTAGCCGACCACATATATCTACGTTTCGGACTCGATCCATTTTTGTATAACCACAAATCCAATATAACATATGTATTTCTACGATGCAGCTATTGAACATGTCATCTTTTTATAGGCCAATATTTTGCTCCATATAGCATAGCAGGTCTAATTGTCATTTTATAAAACTTTCTTTTTATTTTCTACGATATCCTTTTCTCACAAAGGATGTCATATGCTTAGTGTCACTTCATCCAGCCCGCTTTGATTCTATGAATAACGTCTGCATCAATATATTCATCCCTCTGAAATATCGATCCTAGATATTAAAAGGTATACTTCTTAGGCACTACTTTCCTCCTAATCTCACATCTCTCTTCTCATATGTGATGGTGCCAAATTCACACCTCAAATATTTAGTCTTAGTTCTGCTTACTGTAAAACATTTGGACTCAAGAGTCTCCTGCCACAACTCTAGTTTCCTATTTACTCCTATCCGGCTCTCATCAACTAACACTACATCACCTTTAAAGAGCATACACCAAGCGGTATCCACTTTATGTTTCTAGTAACCTCATCCATAACAAAGGCAAAGAGGTAAGGGCTCAGGGCTAATCCCTCATGTAGTCATATTTTAATTGGAAAGTAACATGTGTTACCATCATTTATTCGAACACTAGTCATTACATTATTGTACATAGTCTTAACGAGAGAGACAAACTTTATTGGAACATTATGTTTGTTCAAATCCCACCACATAATATTTCTTGTTATTTTGTCATAAGTAGGTCCTTCTTCTGCTCTCTAAACCACTCCATAACAAGTCTTATCAAGAAAATTGCTTCTATGGTTGATCTTCTGGGCATGAAACTAAATTGCTTAATAGAGATCCACGTCGTTGCTCTCAAACGGTGCTCCATAACTCTTTCCCATAGCTTCATAGTGTGGCCCATCAACATAATTTCCTGATAATTAGTACAACTTTGGATATCTCCCATATTCTTGTAGATTAGTACCAATATACTTCTCCTCCACTTGTCACGCATCATGTTTGATTGAAAAATATTGTTGAACAACTTAGTTAGCCATACTATAGCTATATCTCCAAGACATCTTTACACCTTAATTGGAATACCATCAGGGCCTATCATGTTATCCCCTTTTATTCTTTTCAAAGCTTGTCTAATTTTAGATTCTTGGATCCTTTGGACAAAACTCTTATTGGTGTCATCCAATTAGTCGTCCAACTGAATGGTGGTGTCCCGTTCCAATCATTGAATAAATTGTTAAAACACTCTTGTCATCTATATCTAATCTCATCCTCCTTCACCAAGAGCTATTCTATCTCATCCTTAATATACATAACTTGGTTGAAATCTCCCATCATCCTATCACGAGTCTTAGCCATTCTATAGATGTCCTTCTTTCCTTCTGTACTTAGACGTTGAAATAGATCCTTGAAAGCTCATCCCTTTGCCTTACTTATAGCTCGTTTTGCAGTCTTTTTTGCTACCTTTTATTTCTCTATGTTGTCCTCACTACTATCATGGTACAAGCATTTATAGTATTCTTTCTTCTCCTTAATCACTCTTTGCACGTCTTCGTTCCATCACCAAGTGTCTTTATTTTCACATCCACTCCCTTTGGTCACTCCAAACACCTCTAAAGCAATATTTCCAATGCATGTTGTCATCTTCCACCACATGTTATTTGCATCGTCTTCTTCCTTCCAAGAGCCCTCTTGATAGCCCTTTCCTTGAAGATATTTGATGTCTGTCCTCCGAACTTCCATCACTTATTTGTTGTAATTTTAGCTTGTTTATCCCTATGAGCATGTACCAGAAAGCAAAAGTCTGCCACCACTAGCCTATGTTTAGAAACTACACATTCTCCAGGTACCACCTTACAATTCACACGTGCTCATTTATCCCCTTTTCTTATAATGGCAAAATCAATTTGGCTAGAGTATTCGCCGCTACTAAAAGTCACTAAAAGAGATTATCTTTTTCTAAAGAAAGTGTTGGCTATCATCAGATCAAAAGCTATAACAAAGTCCAATATTTTCTCTCTCTCCTGATTCCAACCACCATACACAAAACCTCCATTATGCCACCTCGAAATATGTACCTATTACACCTACATGACCATTAAGATCGTCTCCTATAAAAGGGTTCTCTCTACTAGTTACAGCTCTAACCAAGTAATCTAAGTCTTCCTAGAAAAGTCTCTTAGCATTCTCATCTTGGCCTACTTGAGGAGAATGCGCACTAATTATGTTTAAAACTATATCTCTAATAATATGTTTAACTAAGATGATCCTATCCCCTTGCCTTCTCACCTCCAGCACATTATCCTTGAGGCTTTTATCAATCAGAATTCCTACTTCATTTCTATTTGATGTTGTCCTTGTGTACTAAAACATGAAGCTAGTACTATCCACCTCCTTCGCCTTCTAACCCTTCCATTTAGTCTTTCGTACAAGATATTTACATGCCTTCTAGCCGCTGTCTCGACTAGCACTCTTAACATACCCATAAGGACCCTACATTCCAACTAACTAAATAGATCTTAGTTGGTTTGACTTGCTTCCTTACCCTTCGTACCCACTGAGTCAGGTGTGAGGACGCTTGCTTATTTTTCACCACACCTAAGCACTGATATGGTGTGCCACTAGGAATACAACATCTCGATCCTTACTCACTTGACAACATACCTAGATCACAACATGGTGCATCATGGGGGTGACGACCCGGCCCTTGCCCATTTAACATTATACCTGGGTTCTGATATAGCACGTCGCTAAGAGGGTTTCATTTCAATAGGATTTTCTTGAGTTTCATCTCCATAGGAGTAGCTAAGTTTTTACATTAGCTTGTCAAGCCTAACACAACCCTTCTCTTTTATCAGGGCTTGGGACCTGCTGTGTGGAGATGCCAAAGACACCTTGACACTAGCAGAGTTATAAAGAGGGGATAGGGAGACTGATTGATCATGAGATAGAAAAGGGAGAGATCTAGAGGGGAAGGTGCATGGATTGCAAGGAGTTGTGAGGCGAAAGACTTATGTTACTTGGTACGTGTTACTGTAATTCTATAATGACATTCCTATTGGAGCGTAGTAACATTTCACAAGTTTCCTAGTAACGTAGTTGACTTGGTATTATAACTTCTACTATGGTAAAGAAAATGATTAGAAACAAATCCTTGAATCTTGATTTGATTGAAGATAAAAGAATTAAGCAATATCCTTTAACAACTAAGTTTAACTAGGTCTATTGGTTAGAATAGCAAACTATTTATTAGGAGGTGATGGGTTGAAATCCTTGCTTTTTTGATTTTTTACCTTTTAGTTCACTTTTTGTATAGGAGGGAAGGGAGAGAGAGAGGGGATTGGTGGGAGTATGGTGCAAGAGGGAGGAAGGGCCATTTTTTTCGGAGGCCATTTTACTTCGAGAAAGGGGGGAGTGCATTGGTTTTCTCAAGTGCGAGTGCATTAGGACGGAGAGGTAGATTGGCTTAGCACGACGTTGGATTGAGGGTAGGATCAAAGGTGCGGGTGAAGAGAGAGATCGAGGACGAGATTAAGGGGCATGGGTGTAGGGAGAGATCAGTGCTCGGCGCAAGCTGTGAAAGGCGCAAGCTGGCAGGATGGGGAGGGTGCGGCATGGGATCAAGGGTAGGATCAGGGGCACGAGTGGAGGGAGAGATTGGTGGTTGGCGTGGGCCATGGGAGGCACGACCTGGTAAGATGGGGAGCATTATTCTATATCCGGGTGTTGAATAGCCTTGTCATATACATATACACACATGTACACATGCACATTTATCCAAATAAACTGTAACAGTCAAATTGTAGATGAGTACACCTTATATGCACATTTCTTACCTCTGGGTTAATTTATTGACAGCCCAGTCATCATGAAACAGACAGCTTTGGCGAAACAAACAATTTAACTAGTGCTAGTCTAATAATAAATCAGGACAACAGCTAGTAGACTATCAATGACTTCCTAGACAGCTAGTATCCTTTATCTCCTTGTATATATATCTCTACCGTTTGATTTGTTTGAACAATTCTGCATCCGCACTTCAACAAAACAAGAACATTTGCTCCTGTGCCGTGTTAATCATTGTTGTTCTTCCCATGGTTTGCATATTACTGCAGAAATGTGCTGTTAGTTTTGCCCATGAGGCCATGACCATGCCAATTCAACACATATGAATATATATGTGATATAGATGACGAAAGAAAATTACTCATAAAAGGTAAATGGCCGTGGGTTCACATAAATATGTTTCACTTTGAGCAGGTGTAATTTGCATTTGTTTCATTCAACCAATACATGCATCTGTATCCTGGTATGTTCATGGGTATCGACATAGTCTCTGTACACTTGTTCCTACGCATGTTCTCTGCAGATCAGGGCAATATAAATGATAACAGTGTAGTGTAGTGTTTGATATGTCTGGGAAGATGCTACTGCTGATGTAGACAATGCGCATGCATATTCTGTGGTCGGGTTGACAGTGTCTGCAGTCTACAATGTCCAACTAGTATAATCTGATCAACCGACAACATAGGAATTTTGTGCGAATTTTTCTAGTCATACATAAATAAAAAATAAGTCTTTTACCTGGCACCGGAACAATGACCGAAAGCAAAGGGAAATGAAGGAATGAAGGAGCATGCATGCGTGACTTGGGCACCACTAGGATAAATTGTGCACTCAAAAATTCTCTTCTTTAGAATTTCCTTATCAAATGTGGTCACTATCTGTAATTACTATTGTATTAATATTAAAAAGCACTGCAGAATTTATAGATGCGATGAGTGAGATACTGGTTATTAGTTTATCATAGTAGTTTCCTCAACTGCTTGCCAGAAAACCATGATACCATGCTTTTGAAAACACCATCATGAATGTATGGTTAATCATATTGGTCATATGTATGTATGGTTTGAATAAATTAAGATTCAAACTACATTGGTACCCCAACTATTGGAATTTTAAATAAGAATACAAATTGAATCCCACAACATATATGAAGACAATTCATACAAAATAGAAAAAAACTCTTTCAACTGGCAGTGGGACAATGATCGAAAGGAAAGTGAAATGAAGGAATGAAGGAGCATTCATGCGTGATTATGATATTCCTTGAAAATTCACCCAGTGGTGTATTGGGTACCACTACGATAAATTGTGTACCCAAAAATTGTCTTGTTCTGTAGGGAATTTCCCTATCAAATATGGTCATTATCTATCATAACTAATAGAAAGCCTGGTAGATTTTATGGATTCCATGAGTGAGATACTGATGCTAAGTAATTATTAGTTTACCATAGTAAAGTAGTTGAATTTGCTGCTTTCTAGAAAGCCATGATACCATGCTTTTCACAAAGACCATCATGAATGTATGGTGAATTATATGGGTCATATGTATATATGGTTTGAATAAATTAAGATTTAAAATACATTGTTACCTCAACTTGTGGAATTCTAAATAAGAATTCAATCGCATACCACAACATATACAAAGACAATTCCAACCAAAAAAAAAGAAGTCTTTATACTTGCAGTGGGGCAATGACCAAAAGGAAAGGGAAATGAATGAATGAAGTAGCATGCATACGTGATTTCAATATTCCTACAAAATTCACCCAGTGGTGTTTTGGGCACCACTACGATAAATTGTGCACGCAAAAATTCTCTTCTTTTGTAGGGAATTTCCTTATCAACTATGGTGGTTATCTATAATAACTATTGTATTAATATTAGAAAGGGCTGCAGATTTTATGGATGCCACTAGTCAGATACTGATACCAAGTGATTATTAGTTTACCTTAGTAAAGTAGTTGACTCAGCTGCCAGCTAGAAAGCAATGATACCATGCTTTTCACAAAGACCTTAATGAATGTATGGTGAATCATATGGGTCCTATATGTATGTATGTATGGTTTGAATAAATTAAGATTCAAACTACATTGGTACCCTAACTATTGGAACTTTAAATAAGAATGCAAATCGAATCTCTCAACATTTAAGATAATTCATAGAAAATAAAAAAAGGTTTTTGAACTGGCAGTGGGATAATGACCAAAAGGGAAGAGAAATGAAGGAATGAAGGAGCATGCATGCGTGATTTTGATATTCCTTGAAAATTCACCTAGTGGTGTTTTGGGCACCACTAGGATAAACTGTGCAGCCAAAAATTGTCTTCTTTTGTACTGACATTTTTTTTATCAAATGTGGTTATTATCTGTCATATAACTATTGTATTAATATTAGAAAGAGCCCTAGATTTTATGGATGCCATGGGTGAGATAGTTATTATAAGTGACTATTAGTTTACCATAGTAAAGTAATTGACTTAGCTGCTAGCTAGAAAGGCATAATACCATGCTTTTCACGAAGACCTTCATGAATGTATCGTGAATCATATGGGTCATATGTATGTATGGTTTGAATAAATTAAGATTCAAACTATATTGGTACCCCAACTATTGGAATTTTGATTAAGAATACAAATCAAATACCACAACATATACATACACAAATCATACAAAATATTGTCACTTATTTAAAGTCATGAATGATCATTTTTTTCCCTAGTATATAATAACACATCAGTAACTCTCTCATAGGTGCTGGTTCAGTTAGAATCGGCACTTATGATGGGTTTTTCACACAAAAATTCCTTTTTTTTACATGATCAAATTATGAAACATCGCATATAACAACTCATTGATGATAGTTCATAATTAAAACTCACCAATAGTCATAGGTACTAGTTTTTATAAAAATCGGTACTTATATGTGAGTCATCAGTAGTAGTTCTTTATAAACCAGCAATTGTACGTGAGTCAATAGTACTGGTTTTTTTAAAAAATGGCTCTAATGGATTGAGCTAGCTGGTGGAGAGTGGAGCTACGGAGACCATTGATGAAAATATCTTGATCTCTCCTCTCACTCAGCCTCTCTCCCCCACCACTGACAACGGTGACTCAAGGTGACGACAATGGTGACTATAGCCTCGACGAGCGACGATGGAGGAAAGGACGACATCCATCTCTCCATCTCCTCACTCCTCCACATCTGCCTGGTGGCATGGCTAGTGGATCCACCGGCGTGGAGGTCAAGGCCCATCGGATCTAGCTGCCTCTGTCCTCCATGGCGATGGTTTGGGAGGTATGATGGCGATGGTGGTTTCAAGGTGCGATGACATCAGCAGTTGGTGGATCCTTCCTCTCTCTGCCCAAATTTAGCACCGGAGGAGTGATGGTGTAGGTAACGGTAGCTTGGGAGGTGCAATGGCAACTTCACACCATCTTGTTCTCCCTCCCATGTAGAAGCGGAAGCAGCGACGACGACAACTATGATAATGAATTACTCTTATAATTGTTGATGTTTATTCATGTTTTTATGTTGATCTTGAGGAACTGGATGTGTTGTTTGTCTGTTGAAATAAGGATCTGGGGATTATTGATTGTTGTTCATGTGTTCATCTTCATTTTGGGGATCTAGGGCATCATTTTGGGATATCTAGGGCATCCAAGGATATCCAGGCTCGATAAATCGACTTGATTTGAGCTAGCTTTCTTTTTTGGGTTTCTAGAAACCCAATGGTGTCAATTCTACAACCAACACTATTAAACGGGGTCATTAGTTTCATATAATTGGTGCCAGCACCAGAAACGGCACCTATGGGGCATTTTGAACCAGCACTGATATGCCTTCCTCTAGCTAGTTATGAAACCTAAAGAAATTTGAATTCACAATTGGAATAAAAATGTTGAACCAACAAGACATACTTCAATGAAAATTTATATACAAAGATTTATCTTTTTTGTGAAAATAATTTGGATATTTAGGATGGATAATATTTTATCATATTTCAACAGCAAATTGGAGATATTTCACTAAATCTGCCTACAACATTCAATTCATGGGAACAATTGTTGACTATATAACATAGATACTTTCGAATGACAATTGACAGAAAATGTTTTTTTTGCATGGATCATCTACAAGGGAAGAGAGGGGATGGCCTTATTGTCAAAATGTCCTTTATGTGGGTCAGGACAATGAAACTACAACCTATGTCCTCTCAATTTCTCTTTCTCAAAACAGATATGGATGACAGTGGAATGTATGAAATTAACAGGTTGGATATGGCAATGATTTTGCAACATTGGGCAACACTCTTTTTGGGAGGGATGTAGTACTACATTGGCACGATATGAAAATTTACCATCCTTGTTAAGGGATAATCTTGCCAAATGGATATCAAGTATGAATTTAGTAAATAAGGTAAAGTATAACTTCGTGAAAGAACTTGAGAGGGCCAAAAAAAAGTAGGCTGATTACACAATATGTAAGAGGGGGGTTTAACATTCGTTAGCAAGTGTCCCTGTTAATACTATAACAATTTCACAGTTTCCAGGGGGCCGAAGCCCATTTTTATCTCCATTACCATTCTTCACTATGGATAAAATCATGTGGAGAATATATGAGATTTAATCTAATAATTCTATGTTTCCTTCTGTTAGTTGTTGTGCCCTTACTGTATTTTACTGATTTGTTGAGTTTTTAATAGTGCTGTCTCTTGAAATCGTACTAAGGCATAGTTAATGCCAACGATCAACCATGTGTTTGGTGGTGCACAATTTTTTAAGTGGATTGTTTTTAATGTGTTAATATAGGATTTCAATTGCAAATGTGCCAGAAAGTTTATCAATGACTTCTAGTGGCTAGTTTTGGTGTATTTAACACGAAGTAAATGGAACCACAAAACGCAGTTTGCGGTTCACAAGAGAGGTGCCAACTATCTGCACTATATTCTTCCAGCAAAGATGTACGTTATCATGGTCTGTTTGAGAAGTCACAGTTTGTATTTGTGCGTGTGGTGTCCTGAGTACCATGTGTGTTGAGTATTTGTTCTCATGTACCCTAGACAAAAAGGCAATGTTTGACATGAACTCACCATGCAAAGCTGCCACGTCCTCACTTTTCCACAGATCCTGCTACCCCAACCACGTTTGTGCCTCATTCCCCGCTTCCAAATCATTCCTCTGCACATCCCACGAACTGTCAAGTGGAGAAACAAAAAATAATTCAAATCAGGATACAGAAGTTTCAAATTGAATTGAATATTAAAGTTCCAAAACAGAGTACAGAATGTTCTTGCTGGGACCATTGAAATTATTTTTCAAATCTGTAACTTGATCTAACAGCCCTACTGAATTTTCAACTATGTAAATATCAATTCGATGGCCTTCAACTTGGTAAGTTTTGACTGAGGTGCAAATTACAAAACTATACCAATTGACATTACAATTTCTGAAATCTGGAAGGCACGTTTCATTGTCAGCTCCTAGCATTACGACCGATCGGGGCTTGAGCTTCGAGAGTACTTCACATGTGTGTGTTAGTATTACTCGTGAGAGCTTGAATTCCTCTTGAGAAAACCATTCTAGACAATATTTTATTACTCTTGTCACCACATAGCTACTCTAGGTCATATTACTTATTTCAAAATCCTTTTGAAACAAAGTTAATTATAGTAAGTCAACACTGTACACAACCTGAACCAAATCAATCTGGGGAATTGTGCCTCTTTACCTACTGGACTCCACAGCAGAAGCTAGGTATATACAATGCAAATTAAGAACCTTGCAAAGAAAAGAGAGAAAAGACTACAAAAATCATATATAAATTGTTGTGGATGAAAGCTGCTTCCTTGCAGGTTTGGAGAACATTTGAGGTGATTATGGTACTATTATTGATTGCCCTGGTTTCAGGTAGTCTATTTCCACCTCCAACTCCTGAATTCCCTTAAATTGATCCAAGCCACACACGCAGTGAAAAAGTTATAACTCAATCATAGGACATGTGTACACATGTTGCCTTAGAAGAAATTATCGTTGCGCGTTGTGCTGGTGCCTGGTTTGGATGTGAAATTTCGAGAAAATGACTTGTTTCTCTCCATTCACATATATGGTAGTATTGCTACAAGGAGATAAAAAAAGGTTGAGAAAATTTAAAAAAATGTTAAGTATTATTAACGAAGATGTAGAAAACCAAGGTTCTTATGATTTTGTGGCACGTAACCTTTGGCTTAGTGGTTTAAAAGTTACACAACACTTTAGCTATATCTAAATTTCAGCTAATTTTAACAGATCTAAAGCAATGTTTTTCGAAGTAATAAAGAGTTAAACCAATCATCTTAATCAAGAATTCTGTAAACACTTCATACCATGAAAATTCGAGTAAATGTGCGCCTAACATGTTATTATTTTTCTGGAATTTGCGAAGGAATGGAGTTTTAAGAACCTTGAACCAAATACTCACAATTAACTATGTGTCACAAGTTATAAAACATGCCGTTTTATGTACTTTAACCATGAAACACAAGGCATTCTAAAACTTACAGTTTCATTATAACCCGTCTCACAAGATTTACTTGTTCATATCCTCTTCAAAAAGGTTACCGATTTGTAGCTTCGTTCATGCGGCTGGTACATGCGGTATAGAGCAGGAGCTAGTAGAGCTACCAAAACATACAGTATTAGAAAGGTCAGGAGCACCGCATAACTTGTGGAAAGGTACGTCTACATGAAGCTGAGAGGAGGGACAGCGACGACGTGGCGTTCCAGGCATGGCAGAGGCGATCCACGTCAGGATGTGACTATGGCAACTCGGCGATGACGTGCATCACATGACGATATTGACGCACAGATTGGCACTGACATGCAGAGTTATGACGTTAATTACGCTTGGCCTTTTTTCTAACGCTTAGACATTTTTCTAATCTTCTTGGTCAATGTTCTATAAACCGGTTATTAAGATAAGAAAGGGTTTGTCCTATTTAACCTTTGGTAAATCAATTATGGTGTGAATTATCTCTTACTTTGATGGTATCAGAGCGCTCTTCGCTTCTGTGACCCAAGCTTCCGCACCTATAACAATAGTCGCTGGCGTCACGCCGTGCGTGCATCCCTACTGCTATCGCCCCTCTATCTTTTGGCGCACTCTCTCTCTTCTTCTCGCCATAGCCTTCGCTTCTTAGGGGCTATCTCATACCGCCGCCTTGGAAAATGCTGTCATCGAGGTAGTGCATGCTGATCTTGCCCATCTCCAAGCCGCCAAGGTTGACACTGCCCTCATCAAGGCAACCGAGGACGCCATTAAACGCCTAGAGGATCTCCACGCCGCTTGGGCGTAGCTCGACACTGACTTCAAAACCGCCCCATCCATGACCATCCATGCATATGCGGTGGCCTAGGTGCACGCCACCCCCACTGCGCTCCACACCCAGGCAGTGGTTGTCTCCAACATCAAGGCCACGATCCCCATTGTTCTCGATCATGCTTCAACGACTATACCAAGTGGAAGGCTCTGTTCCTCAATACTCTTGGTAAATATGAGCAGACCGACCACATCTTGGTTAAGATTGATGACGCCACTGCCGCCGATCCATATTGGGCGTGTATGGATTGCATGGTGAAATCCTGGATTTTCAGCACCATCACATCGGAACTGATGGAGATCGTAAACACCGGCGCGCCGTCTGCCCGCTAGATGTGGTAGAACATTGAGGAACAAGTCATCGGTAATAAGAAGACGCACGTCTTCATGCTCGACAACAACTTTCATACTTTTGTACACGACACTCTCACCATCACTGAGTATTGCCACAAACTCAAAAGTATGGCAGATGGCATGGCTGATCTTGGGCACTCGGTGAAGGATCTCACCCTCGTTCTCTTCATTCTTCACGGTTTGAATGAGCGCTTCGAGTACATGGTGGCCCTCATCAAACACTAGCACCCATTCCCGTCCTTCATCATCGTGCGCTTCGATCTCAAGCTAGAGGAGATCAACATGCTATCCAAGGCACCCTCATAAGCCCTTGTCGCTGCCGCCCCTCCATTGATGACAACACCCCCTTCGATTATGCCTTCCGTGGTGTCTCCCTCTAGCGGCGCGACCCCTCGTGACAAGGACCGTGGCCGTGGTAAGGGGCGTAGTTGCGGAGGGCCGGCATGGCCCACCATCTTTAACTGATGACTAGGACATTCTAGGTGTGGCCCGGCTACAACTTGGGCATTCTCGGCGCTCTTCCACGTGCCCCTGGTGTTGGCATTCCTACCTCTCCATTTCCACCACCCTTTGTTAGCTTTCCCACTGGTCATGCGTTGACTCCATAGGGCTATGGTGTGCCAGCTGTGTCGATCCACAGCTATGGTGCTTGGACGTCTTTCCTGCCTACTCCATATTGGGATCGTAGGCGCTAGCTAATTCCTTCAGCACCATGATGCTTACTCCTATGCCGTCTAGTGAGTGGTATATGGACTCTAGGGCCGATGGCTACATAACATCTTCGTCTAGTACCCTCTCCTCCTCTTCTCCCCCTTCATCAAATTGTCATTCTAATATTATTATCGGTAACGGGTCGCTGCTGCTCGTTATATCCACTAGCCATCGAATTGATATTTACATAGTTTTTCTACCGAGCATCCTTTATATCTTGATAATGTTCTTGTTTCTCCTAACATTATTAAAAATCTCAAATCCGTTTGACAGTTTAGCACTGACAATTTTTATTCTGTCGAGTTTGATCCCTTTGGCCACTCTGTGAAGGATTAGGCAACTAGGAACAAAATTGTCCATTGTAACAGCTTGGGGCGGCTCTACTCCTTGTCCCACCTCATGCACTCCTGGCTACCACCACTCCTAGCACCCTCTGGCTTTGGTGTCTTGGTGATTTAGGTATTGAATCTTTATCTCATTTAGTTCCATGCAACAAACATGAGCTAGAACCCTTGTGTCATACATGTCTGCTTGGTTGCCATGGACGATAACATTTTGCTACATCAAATTCACGTGCCATTAAGAAATTTGATTTAATACATTGTGATTTGTGGACATCACCTGTGCCTAGCATTTCTGGCTATAAATATTATCTCATCATTTTTTATGAGTGCTCACATTTTACATGGACTTTTCTCCTTTGGCTAAAATCGGATACCTTTCAGACCATCTCACATTTTTTTTAATTTATGCTGCTATATAGTTTGGCACCAGTGTAAAAATTGTCTAGTGCGACAATGGTCGAGAATTTGAGAACTTAACCTCACGTCATTTTTTTCTCACCAAGGGAGTTACCTTGCTCATGTCATATCCTCACACCTCACCCTAAAACAGTAGAGCCGAACGCATTATCCCTACTACTAAGAATATCATACTCTCTCTTATGTTTCAGGCTAGCATTCCTTTACCATATTGGGTTGAGGCGCTCAGCACAGTTAGTTATCTTCTAAATTTGCACCCAACCAAAACAGTGAATTTTCCACCCCTTTTTTCGCTTTATTCAATGTCCCACCCACCTATGATCATCTTCGTGTTTTTGGGTGCAAATGCCACACCAATCTTTCTACCACAGGCTCCAACAAATAGTCACCCCTCTCTTCCCTTTGTATTTTCCTTGGCTATCCGCCCAAACACAAAAGATATCGATGCCTTGATCTAGCCACAAACCACATCATCATATCTTGTCATGTTGTGTTTGATGAGTCCTCCGTTCCTTTTGCTGAACTCAGCTTGGCACCGCCTTCATCCCTATTTGAGTTTCTCAATTCTAATGAAACTAACGGGCCTCTTCTAGTTGGCCACCTTTTTTTTTTGATGTACACTCGCATGTCCTCCCCATGTCAGCCCCGTTGCCCCTGCCTCCCCACAGATTGCTACCAACGAGGCTAGCACGACCACTGGTGATGCCACACCTAATTTTGCCCTCGGCTCACCCCAGGTTGTTGCCAGCATAGGGCAGCCCTCCCCTATCGCGCCTTCAATGGCCTCGTCAGCCCCCGAGCCTGGTGTGGGTTCCTCGTCCTCTGTTGCTGGGTCAACATCTTCTATAGTTGCCTCACCCCCATGTGGGCCTAGTGTGGCCCCATCGACTGCGGCCCGTGGACCACTGGCTGGCTTCTTTGTGCCATCCCCGGATGCTGCAGCACCCCCTGTTGGTGTTGTCCGTGTCCCTTCTATGGACAATGCACATTCGATGCGCACCCGCGGCAAAGATGGCTTCCAGAAGCTGAAAAAGGCATTTGATCTTCAACCGACCTCCCTGTTGCCCATACCAAAGACATATTGTGGTGCCTTCTCGGATCCCAATTGGTTTGATGACATAATTGAGGAATTCTCCTCTCTTCAAGTAAATCACACATGGGATCTCATGCTTTTTCCGCCTGGTGTCAATATTGTCTCTGGTAAATGGGTCTATCGTCATAAGCTTCACCAAGACAACACTCTTGATTGCTACAAAGCACGTTGGGTTCTTCGTGGTTTTACACAGTGACCCAATATTGATTTTAGTGAGACTTTCAAACCAGCTACTATTCGTATCGTGCTATCGCTTGCTATTTCATAGGACTGGCCCATTCATCAGCTCAATGTGAAGAACGCGTTTCTCCATAGGACCCTATCAGAGACAATTTATTATGCATAGCCATTTGATTTGTGGACTCCTCTCGCCTTGATCATGTTTATTAGCTAAACAAATCTTTATATCGTTTGAAGCAGGCTCCGCATGCTTGGTACAGTAAGTTTGCTACTTATTTAGTCTATGGGCTTCATTGGTGCCATGTCTGACATTTCTCTATTTGTCTTCCGTCATGGCTCCGACACAATTTATTTATTGATGTATGTAGATGATGTTATTCTCACTGCCTCTTCCACATCACTTCTTCATAAGGTCATTGTAGTCTCACAACTGAATTCTCTATGAAGGACTTGAGACCCCTACACCATTTTCTAGGGATGTCTGAGACGTGCAGTGTAGAGGGTTTACAATTGTCTTAGTGCCACTACATACTTGAGATTCCTGACCATGCCAGCATGTTTAACTGCAAACCATGCATGGCTCATGTTGACACTAGTGCCAAGTTGTCTCTAGATGGTATTCCAGTGGCTAATGCGACTCATTTTCATGTCCTGGCTGGTGCTTTGTAGTGCCAAACGTTATCCCGTATAGACATTGCATATGCCATCCATTAAGTTTGTCTGTTCATGCACGATATGCACGAGCTGTATTTGGCATTGATCAAGCGCATTATGTGCTATATCAAATTGTGGCGCACATTGCTCTCCTTCGGCTGATCTTATGGCTTACTCTAATGCTAATTGGGCTAGCTATTCTGATACTCAACGTTCCACTTTAGGCTATGCAATTTTTCTAGGTAATAATCCATGCAGTCTACCCCTTTTCCAGTCATGCGTAGCATCAGTGCACGAAGCATATTAAGATTGATCTGCATTTCGTTCATGACAAGGTCGTCGCCAGAGCCGTCCGCGTTCTTCACATCCCGACATCATCTTAGTATGCTGCCATCTTTACCAAGGGAATGCCTTCATCCATCTGCACTAGAGTTTCGCTACAGTCTGAACGTTCGTTCCTGTGGCTAGTTACGACGTTCAAACTATGAGGATATTAAACTATACTTTATTTAGACGTGATCTATAGAAGTGATCACAAGCCTCTTTTTTAACGCTTGGCCTCATTTCCAATGCTTAGGCCTCATTCTTAACTTTTTTTATAGAAACCGGTTGTTAAGATATAAAAGTGTTTTGACTTATATTGTAATATTTGTTAAATCAATTTATTATGGTGTGAATTATCTCTCGCTCATATATACGTATGTACTGCTTCACTACGTACTAGTAGCATCAACTATCTTTCTTTTAACTGGGCATAGATGTCTCGATCTCTAATTCTCCATCGATGTACTGCTAGCCGACGATCGACAGCGAGATCAATGGCGCCCTCCACGGCGACGGTGACGGCGGCCGGCCGGTCTCCTCTATCTAGCGTTACGAATGTCTCCCGCTGGCCGGCTGCACTGCCACTGCCACCTCTCGTTGACTGACAACAATCGTCAATTAATATTCATGCTGCATGCGAGCCATTTGGGCACGATTAAATAAGATGAGTAGCTGGGTTCGTTGCTGATCAGTCGCAAAGAACGTGTGCCGGCCAGCGGTGGAATGCAGGTTTACAGAGTATAGAAAAACAAGGCCCGTGCGTTCTACGAGTAATTCTTGTTAGATATACAATCCTAAAGAAAATATTTGTCCAAGCGATTTATAAGCTATTTACACAGACGTTTTCTGCTCCGGCTACAACCATGAGCCTAAAGAAACCCGCTTTTTCTGCAAGCCCAAAGTCAGCCGTCCTAAAGAACCATTTTTACGGGGACACCCTTGCTCGTGAAAACAGTTTTGTATGGGTGGTATTTACACGAGCAGATCACTTAATTTACTATATAGGTTTTATGTTTTACATAGGTTGTCCCAGTACAGAGGATCGCCTAAACATCAAGATTAGTGCACGCGGATATTGCAAGTAACCCAACTGATCAAAACCGTAAATATCTGATATTTTTACAGAATAATATATAGAATTAGGCAGAAAATAAATTGATTCATCTTAAAACTGAATTTATTACCTCATTACATATATCAAACATAAGAAGAGAATGTTATCCTCTATTTACAACACTTGCCAACCAAATATTTCAAATATTTTGATACTGTACATGCCAATACAATTTATAGCCTACTATTCAGCATCTTGTCACATGAATTTATGGATCTCACGAAGAGATAAAATGTGGAGTCGTAGGGTTCAAATTAGTACTGCCCTACCTCCTAGTTATAATGCTATGCGTCGCAACACTGGTCTTATGATCAAACTAATTATCTCTCTTGAAACCAGGTTAAATGGTAGCAATCTCAAAGTCATTTAGGGTAGGACCAGCTCATTCTAGGCCCCTGCAATGAAAAAAATACTGAGTATTAAACCATTACGGTGAATAATAAAATCAGTAGCCATTGACTATAAGCATTTTGTACCAACTTTGTCTTGGTTCGTCTCATACCTCTCCTCCAACCTTAGTAACACACAAACGTATTACCCATAAAGATTGGTATTTGGTGGTTACTTATGGCACTCATGAAGCAAAGGAATTAATATGTTAAAGTAGTGTTTCTTCTAGATATTATGTGGCATGAGGTTTACAAGCTTTCTCTTACATAAGGGTGTATGATGACATTCATTTTAGCGTGTGGCTTGCCACCAAATATCTCTTTTCTTCTTTGTAGTTACCAAACATAAGCCTTATTATTGAAATTTCAAGAAGTCATTATAAATTGTTGTAAAATTTAAAATATTTATTTATAGTTAGAGGCAATATCCTTACCCTGTATTGGCAAAATCATTCATTATGCCAGTTATGATTTTATGATGCATGTACAGAAAATTATGATTCATTAGGGAAAAAAGAGTATATACGTGTAAATGAAATGGTATTTTTAATTTATAGGACCTACAAGGATATAAAGTTGATATCCAGCATATCAAGGTTGTATAATGCATGCAAATCCTTGAAATCAACTCGCAAATATTTTGCATCACCACTATGAAATATTTCTTAAGAGACTGGCCGTGGATTCCCTAACCCCAAAGAACATGCCGTCATGTACCATTCATACATTCTGTTGAGCTCCTATGGACCTTGGCTGCGTTTATCATCGGTGACAAATGGCTTGCCAAACTTAAATATTTTTGTATCTTTACACAGAGGCACAAAACCCACACTCATCGATGCATTCCTTGAACAATTCTTTTTTTGCTGTTAGCCACTTATTGACCACAGTAGACAAAGTCCTATCTGGGGGTGGACCACTTTAGGGAGCTTGGGTGGTTCGAGGGTAGATGGTGTTGATTTAGCAGAGGTAGTAACCTTCATAGGGGCTTGAGGTGGTGTAGGATGTAACGAGGTTATCTGCAATGGGGGATAGTTTGGTGGTTTGGGGGCAGATGGTGGTGCTCAAGCGGATGTAGTAAACTTTATTGGGGCTAGAGATGGTGCAGGAGGCAAAGAGGTTGCATGCATTGGGTGACTAGCTAGTTGCGTAGTTGGAGCTTCCTTTGGTGAACCTTGGAGAGGTGGTCTTGCGGCATGATTTGGAGAGTTATGTGAAGTTGACAGTGCACTATTTGTTTCCAATATCAAGGAGTAAGCTTCTATCTCTAATGCCACTGTTTGAGAAAGAAACACCATTAATGTTAGCCATTCAAATTTCCTCTTAGTCAATACAATGTCGTGGTTTGGCCAAAGAACAAAGTAGCAAACATCACTTGGATAACCTATAGACCATTTGTGTAGGGAACAGTAGGTTCTACGTGCCAAGGCCCTCAATGGGGCCTTGTCTAGTTGCACCTTCAAGTATCCTAATGGGACAATATCATTATCATTTATCTCTCGATTCGAATACGCCATGCCATCGGTAAGCTACACTTTCAAGTCTCCATGCTGGAGTATGATGCGTAATTTTCACTTGGTGTCCTCCTTTATATCGTCCATAGCATGCTTCTCAATTGTGAGAGGTTGAACAAGTGTGGAACCAACACTACTACGAATACCCCCAAGCTTGGGTTTCCCTCTAGTACCCTAGTTGTTTTGCACGTTTTTCCTCCCTCTCATCCCTCAATCTCCTAAACTCCTCCCTAGCAAGTTATCTCATGGTCTCCTCCAAGGTCCTTTTGTGTCGATAATGTGTCTTGTATGTGTGCTAGTACTAGGGGAACCCATGCTTGAAGAACACTTTACTTCCGATACCTCGAGTATGACCAAAGTGTTCCTTGTTCCCTAAAGCAACCATTAGCTTGTCGTTCTCCCTGTCATCATTGATGGACACTATGGCTTGCTTTTGGGCACACTCCACCAACTTCTTTGTTGCTAAATAATTCCAATGAATTTATTGTCAATATCACCCTTCTTGCCTCGATGCTTTTTCTTCGAGGGCTACTGCGCATAGACCCAATTTTTACTATGCTTACTACAATTTCCCACAGGGTTATCTATCCCATCCACCTTGCCTTGTTGTTCTTGAAGCCTCCATTCATCTTTAATCCCCAAGTACCCACCTGATCCCAATTGATGGGGAAAGCGGTTAAATTTCGCAACATACTATTTGCGTCACTCAATCTCTTTGTTGCAATGGTCGCCTAGTGCTAACAAAAATCACCCCATTGTTGCTGTGTGATCTTGCTATGCATTTTAAAAGGTGTCAAGCCTTTCTAAAGGCATTTGGTGTTCACTCTAGATTTCTAGTGTTTCCGCCTCTTTTCCATAATCTTCAAAGCATTGTGCTTACAGATTCTCCTATATTCTACCAAGAATAGGATGGTTTTCTTCAACTGTCCATAGGACTTTTTTGATTGCTTCACTAACCTAGGGCCAATTAATTCTATTGATTGACACATTTTCTCTAACAAGATATCCTCATGTGTTGTGGAACTTGCATAATACCTCTTTAGGCCATATGGGCTCCCCAACATCATTGACATGTGTCACAACCCAAAAGCTCATAGACAACTTATTCCTACTTCGCTCACCCCTCATTTTCTTTTGCAACATAGATGTCATTGTAGTATGGTTACCTTAGTTTGTGGAGGCAAAGGACAATTGTTTTTTTGTGTAGATTTGCGTCAATTTCTTCATGGCTCCATCTATGAGTAGGAAATTAAAAAGGACATGAGAAAATAGGGCCATATACATGGGCAAAAGGCATTTGCTGGGATAAAGAACCATATACCTCATCAACCAGATTGTAGTCGGTGTCAACTTCTCCTTATCTGGGTGACCGCTCGCATGGTACTAAGCTATGTGACTCATAGGAGATATGTTCTTTGCTATCATTATCTTCTCTCCGTGGTATAACTATGCTCAGGATTCTCTCTTTCATAGCTGGTGGCTTGTTATTCACAGCATCCATGGGCTTAGGTTCCATATTTGCTGATGGCCAAGCCTCTGCTTCCACATTTGATTGTATATGTACCTTTTTAGCATCGAGTAAAGGGGCATCCTATAGATTTTCATATTCCCCCAATTGGACATAGAAATCCGCATCATTTTGACAAAGACTCCCTCTTCAGTTGGCCACTATGACTCTTCACTCTCTAGAATAAGTATTCCATTTGGTACAGGGCTAGAGAGTCACGCTACTTTCTTCTTCCTTGTAGTATAACTGATTCGAATTTCAATTCCATGTTACCCCTAATTTTCATTTGAACAACAAATAATTTGGCAAAAAAATGTTGGCACTTACCAACATTGGGGGTTAGGTTTGCTTCCCGCCGACGGGTAAAGTAAGAGCGGATTAAAAACTAAAACACTCAACAAATCACCAGAGCTGAATCTGAGAAGGTGGCTTGGGCAGTGTTCATGGGGGCGGCACAAGGAAACCTCCCTTTAGTCCACTGGCACCACAAGGGGGATTCGGCTGAATGTGCTACGCTAGAGAAGCAGTGATGTGGTGGTGCAGGGGGGCAGATGTCCATTGAGGTGACGTGCCTTTTTCGGCAATGCGATGGTGGTGCCAAGGAGTGCGATGGCAGTTTTGGGCAGCTCGGTGAGAAAATTTTTCCGTGTTGTCTAAGACTTAGGGTTCATTCTCATGTGCGGCAAAATGCATAAACTTTTATTTTCATGCCAGCATAACATAGGCATGCTTCTTTAGCCATTTGCCTAGGTAAATGGTTAATTTGGGTAGTGTTCTCTATCCACCTGAGTAATAAAGTATTTTTGTTTGTAAAAATAATGTTCATGGACTTCAAAAATTCATAGAAAATTGAAGTTAGGTCCAATTCACATGGTGAGCACATCTACATGGTCCTTATAGTATTCCCATCAAAATGGTAAGGTAACAACTTGTCAAAACTACTTTTTTTTTCATTTGGTCCTTCACAATAGTCCATCATTCAGCACTTCTCTAGATGATGTAGATGGCTAAAGAAGCCCGCCTGTGTTATGCCATTTCAATGATGTTTGCATTGACAGCTAGTTAACATAGGCGGGCTTCATGACTATCCGCCCATGTTAATTTTTTACATGGGTGGTTGACACCATGGCCAACTCATGTTAATACTTTTCTCAGGGGGTGGTAATACTTGTCCATTCATGATAACTTATCTCACACAAATATGCCAAGTGTTAGATCAAATTATCTAGTTAGAATATATCAAGTTATAGAACATCAGGAACAATACAATAAAGGTTGTAAACATGCTATGGACAACAAAACAAATAACACACTACATACCCTAGTTGCCTTTTACAATTTCTACATTATTGCCACCTCGTTGCATATACGATGTCAATTTTTTTCCAACTGTAGCCTCTAGAATGTTGATCTTGCCATGGTCTCCAAAAGACGGCACCTCATCAAACCGGTTGTATTCTTTGTCATCTTCCATAGTTTTAGCTCCAACAACTCTTTTCTTACCACAATTGTAAAGTCGTAGTTGTCGACTTACACTCCAATTTAGTGTCTAACCCAATGGCATCGAAATTCTAGTATATGTAGACTCAGGTGGTAGATTAGTTCCCATATGTCATCTATGATGCCATGTTAGGTGATCTCCATTCATGTACCATCGAGAGCTTTAGTACAAACCTTGTTGTTCTGTACTATTATTTTCTTGTCCTTTTCCATGGTATAAAATGTGTATCTAGAAATACTGAATGCTTGCTATGATGTAACTATACTCGCCTGGCTGGTGGCAAGGAATTTCAATGTTTGTTTGTCCATATCATCGCCATTGTCTATTATATCTTGGCTTTTTAGCCAAAGGGTAAAAGTACATTTGTACTCTTTCAGGATTCATTCCACTGAACAACCATGGTTGCCTATTTCTATCACATCAAGGTGTTCCTTGATGAAGGGCTTAATTACCTTCAATCCTTACAAGATGATAAAATGAGCCATGTCCACTGCCTTGTACTCATGATAACTACATATTTTCTTTCCTTTTGTTCCTTTCCTAGCCAACCTCCCCTCATGCCAAGGTATAGGTAGACCAAATAGTCTTCCACCGGGCATGTAGAAATTGCAACAACATTCAATAACTTTCTCCATATTGTATCCCTTAATAATGGAACCCTGCGGTGTTGCTCGATTTTGAATGGTGCTTTTATCACAAGTGGAAACATCCAATGTAAGTAAACTGGCTATAGTGGCTCTATTTCATGGATGAGGGGAATCAAAAGGTATGACATGAAATCAAAAAATAAAGAAGGGAAACACCTCTATCACCTTTTGAAAAATTGCATTGTAGAAATGACAGACACATGTTTATGCCACCTTGAAGAATTTTGACTTCACTCCCCTGATTGCTAGTGGGAGAAGCTGTGTCATTAACAAATGGCAATCATGAGACTTCATTCCTATTATCTTAAAATCATTCATTGAAAGTAGGTATCTGATGTTAGATAAATATTTAGTAGCCAGTTTTAAGCTGCATATGCACTTGCACACTAATTTCAATTAGAGAGCAACTAGCCAGTGGTAGGAAATACTTCCCATTTATCATTTTCTTAGGATGTTGCTCTTTCCTTATATTAGGTTTGGTCAAGTTTTGCTATGACTTCAAGCTATCCTTTGTCTTGAATGGGATGTCCAATAAGGTACCAATGATGCTTTCACACACATTGTGGATAACATCCATGGCATCAATGCTATGGCAAACTTCTAAATGCTCACAGTATAGCAGGTATATATAGAAAATTAACTTCTTAAACACTGGTGCATTTGAATGATCCACTTATGTACCTTTCTCCCTATGATTTTCACCCCTCTTTCGTCCCTTCAGTACATTCTTCCCAAAAAAAACTTAAAAGTTATGAACGACCTCTACTTGAAGGGGTTCACCGGCCTCTATAGTGTTATCAAACCTCTTTTTCATCCTTCAATACTTGTGCCCTACTAGTAGGAACCATTGGCAACATATATAGACCAACTTCTTTGGGAAAGGATGGTATAATGACGTAGTTGTTAATGCCAAAATTTTGAAAGCCCTGGGAAAGGTTGGAAAACATCGGCTGAAGTAAAAGAAGAGTCTGGTTGTATAGGGAGGAAGCCCATTGGATAAAGCAAGGAGAGATTCGGTCCAAGAATAGAAGATTATCTAGATGAGACCAAGTTTGAGGAGGAGCCGTGGCACTCACAGTAGGGTATTTTATCTATATAAATCATATCTTATATAGGAAAGTTTAGTTAGTTTAGTAACTTCCTTAGAGATATTTTCTTTTATATTTTTAGGAGATAATGTCCGATGGTTGTTGTCACCACGTCGGACTCTGTAATACCAAGATATAAATATAGATACCCTGGAAACCTATAAAGCAATGAACACATCTTTCAATCAATACTACTTTGGCACATCACTACCCTAATTCATCTAGGTTTTTACCGGCGGGGCTGGCTCTCAACGCGGGGCTGCATCAGTTAACTTTGATCTCTAGCGAAGGGGTAAGTCTCGCCACTATCCCGATATGTCTCGCAATGTCTAAGGTTGCATCGTTTAGGTTCGACCTTTTAGGGCGATCGGATGTATCGCAGCACGTCCGTGTAGGGTCTATCAGCCTATCAAGCTCTCTCCACTGTTGTCGGTCTTGTGCTGCATCGGTTAGGTTTGACCAACGAGGCTGCCGATGGTAGATTGAGCTTTAGGCCTATAGGTCTCTGTATGGTGTTTCATTAGAGTGTTAGCCGATGAGTTATCTATGCGTTGAGCGCCACGCTCAGCGTATCAGCTCCTCGGCTGATACACACTAGTCTTCAGAGACTCCCCTTGAGCGCCACGCCAAGCGCATCGGCTAGAAGGCCAATGCGCACCTATCTTCAAAGAGACGTTCTCTCATTGGCTCAGCTAGCCGATGGGTTCGCTTCGCCCTTGCCATATCCGAAGCGGCATCGGCTTTACAGCTAGTATGTCTTTTATACGATTCCTTGCCACTTTCCATATGCCTTCATCAGCTTTCCAGCCAATGAACAACTACTACAGCTTCCGTTGACTACTAGGAGGTATCCTGCGCGCTTTGCTTTAAATACCCTTTGGTGCCTCCATTGGCTCTGCGGCCGATGGAGCAGGATCTCGCTTTCACCATACCCGAAGCCATCATATCCTTTGTCAACATCTGTCTATGCCTTCATCGGCTCCCTAGCCGATGAAGAGTGTCCCGATTCCTATCGGCGACCAGCCGATAGCAGGAGCCATCTGTACATGGCCGATGACCACCTCGATCCTATCGGCCGCTAGCCGATAGCGAAGGCTTGTATCGGTCTATCGTCCGACTGACCCATTCACCTCATCTCCTTGTCAATTGTAGGATCATATTGACTGGCACGCCCGCACCCGCACCGTTGCACCGGAGCCGAGTGAAACTCACGGGCCCCGATGCACATACCTCGAGCCATGGAGAGAAGTCGATCAACCTGCACTGGAGCTAAGCAGACCTACCAGGCATCAGCGTGTTCACGTGGGGCGCACGAGATCCGGTGCAAATAGTAGTGTCATTCATTCATATGACACTTGCTATCTTCCGTTTAAGCAGACATTGTAAAGATAGTTGGGTGGGATAATCACTTATGGTAGAAAATATCATGGCTCTAAGTGTGAAGGGAAACTGGCTGGACTCACCCCACACCTTGACTCCATCATTCCATAAGGTAGCCATAACTTCTAAGAATGGTTCTAGAAACACATTGATATCATTGCTAGGTTGTCCTAGACCTTGGATCAGAAGAGTCAACATGAGATAGCTTCGCTTCATGCATAGCCATAGAGGTAGGTTGTAGATGGATATGACAATGGGCCAAGTGTTATGTGTCAAATTACATGCACCAAAAGGATTCATTCCATTATTACTTAGCATAAACCTTATATTCCTTTGTTCATTGCCAAAAGACAAAAATATGCTATCGATGTTTCTCCACTTTCTAGCATCGGCAAGATGTCAAAGCTTACTATCCTCCTTGCGTCTACCTTAGGCATGCCAACACATCATCTCAGCATCTCATATACTAGAAAATAGTCGTTTCACATGGAGGATAATTGGCAAGTGCCACAGAACCAAAGCAGGGCTTCTTTTATTTCTCAATGCATTTGTAGAACTACCTTCTTCTATAGAGGGACTATTGTTCTTATTCTCCATACCAATGTCCAAGGGGTCCTGTTCATACTCATCATTGCCATCAACCTTTTTGTATCGACTAGCCTTGCAAACGGGACATGTTTCCAATTTTGTGTTCTCTTTGTGGTAAAGGATAAAATGGTTTAGACATGCATCTATCTTTGCCACATCTAATGGCGTTGGGGTGATAAGCTTCTTGGCAAGGTAAGTGCTTGTGGGTAATAGGTTACCTTTTGGAAGTATTTTGGCTAAAAGCTACAACAAATCCATGACACTCTTGTCAGACCACCCATTGCTATCCTTCAACCTTAGAAGCATTAGCACCATATTAGTGACGTAAAATCTTTATCACATCCATTAAATTCCTTGTACAAAAAATCCTTATCGCCTTCTTTATATCCTCTACACTGTCTTGACGTAAAATCCTTAATCACATCCATTAGATTCCTTTAACAAAATATCCTTAAACACCTTCTTTAAAGCCTCTACATTGTCTAAACTTATCATTGCTCTCAACAATTGTGGATCACATCACACAACATTTCCTCTAGATTAGAGACATGATCATCGTCCATCAAATGTTCATTGCGGGGACCATCATCACTAAAATAATCATTAAAGAAACCATCATTACCACTAGGATCGACAACCATTCTCTTGGGTACTTCCATAACTGTTGCGCCCTCTTTTGTTTGGCATGTATGTTGCTCACCATGTTCAAACTAACATGCATAATCCTTTTTGAATCCTCTCATAATAATATGTGACATTATTTCATATTCATCTACCCATGCTACCTTGTTATTGCAATCAACACATGGTCAATGTATGCTCTTTTTTATTATCAATACGGCGTCCCTCTTGCAACTATAAAAAATTCATCGAGCTCTTTTGGGAATAAGTTTCCATGTCTTAGAGATTTGTACATCCATGAGCTCACCATCTAAAGCTTCCACAAGGTTTATTGGTAGAAATTACATGCCTCAAATGTAATTGCATAATTCAAATTAGATAAAATAGTCAAAACTTACAAATTACATTTCTAGAGAGAGGACGAAATCGATATCTATCACAACAATAAGTAAATAAAACCTCTTGAGAGATGTGAGGAAAATATAAGAGTTAACTCTCTTTGTCTCTCCTCCATCACTCATTTATAACTATATCTCCCTCAAGATCAATAGAGAATGAGAACAAATTGTCTAGTTAACTCAATACCTACCTCCCACTCCCTTTTCTCCTAGGAAAAAGTGCTTCAAACCAACAATAAATATAACAAAAAAGGTGAGCAAAATATGATATTATGTTAGGAAGACTGCACCTCCACATATTTTGGGATCAACCCCCTCCCATTTTTAGGATTTTTGGCCCGCCATCAATGAGCAGTGAAGCTCTATCTGAATATTTATGGAGAGCATTTAACATGGGCAGATGGTCATAGAAGAAAAGATGTAAAGGTCATCACATTAGTTTGAACGGTTATTAACTACCGTCCACCTAGGTAAATAGATTGTTTATAGGCTGTTGTATTTAGAAACCACCTATGATAATGGTCCTATTACTACGGGTGGATATATTAAAAAGATGCCTAGCATAACATATTTGCATAGGCAGTCCTTAAGCCCGAAGGTCCCGTAGCCGTAGCTGCAGGCGAGTGCATGTTAAATCCACCTATACACAAATATGCTAGGTGCCTGTACAATTGATTTCTATTGTAGTGATATAATGATATTCATTGATATCAATCTGATCTATGCATTCCCTAACTCAAGGATGTAATTTAATGAAGCTTTCCATAGGATTGTCAACTATTATTCTCCAGTATTTTTATTAGTAAAGATAAGGATACACTAGAATGGAATATGTTATCTATGATGGGCCTCAAGCCTCATCATTGATGGAGGGGCCCTTGTCACTAAAGAGTGGTTACTGACTTGGAAAACTCATCTGTAATGGGCCCATCTCCATCAGTGGTGTCAATCATTTATAATGGGTTGAAACAAAACCCTATCATAGATAAGGTTCACCCAAGCGCATGAGAGATGTATAGCCCATCATGGACTACTCATCTATGATGGGTCCTAGTTGGAACCCATCACAATGACTAATTCAACATTGATTGGTTACTTTAGTGCCCATCACCAATCACTTTGACTGGTTGCTATTCTAACCCATCACGAATGTGCATTACATGTGATGGGGTTTAGTTACCACCTGCCACCAATGTTGTTTTACAAAATAGAATAAATATGTTTGATTGGTTAGCCTTGGGTAATTGATAGCCATACCCACTAAAAAATGACAGAATTAGATATATCCCCTAGAACCACTCCCAAGAATTTCCAGATACTTTTCACATACATACTTCCTTTCATATTACAAACACAGACATTCAAGTCTCACTAATTTTCAAGCCTTGTGAACTTGCAACCTCACATAATTCAAACAAGTCTCACATTCAACAAAACATTAAGTTGCAAGCCTCAAGAACTTATCAAACTGCCCATGCATCTTAAAAAAGAGAACCATCACAACCTATGAATTCAAATATAATTTAAAAGAAGTACTATAATTAGTAATGCGTTACAAACACACACAATATGTACACATGTCACTTAATCATTTGTTTTACACAAGCATCAAAAGTTGTTCTATAATAATTTTACCGCTATTTCATACTGAAGCTGAATTTTGGAGATATGTGTTCTGCAAGCAAGAAGGTAGTTATTTCTTCTCTAATTGCCTAAAAGTTGTGCTACGGAATGTTCTTAATGTTTGCCTATAAGAGAGGCATCAAGTTCGTATGTTAGGTGCAATCGTAGTACTAATCTATAAATTAATCCTAAATTGACATAAGCACAAATCTTAGGATATAATGAGGTCACCTAAGTCATCAAATTCTTCATGTTATGGCACACATAGAAACCACAATTTTTTGCCAAATTATTAACAACATTTGAAGTCAATGTGATGATGGAGGTCATTTTTTCTTTATGCTTGCCCCTTTTTCCCACATACGGTCGGGTCTCCACGCGACATCCAATGCTACTCTAAGAGGTTAAAAGTTGTACTTCTCATTTATACAGTAGTCAAGGTAGTAAACCCTACACTTCAGCACTATGATGACAAAAATCCAATGTCATTTGTGATATTAACATATTGCAAGTTAAAAACTCAACTTGTACACATAGTAACATTCAATATAATTAATGTCTTCACTAAATGAAATTATTAAATAGGTAACACAATTACTATTCATTGTGTGCTAATACGATGAAGTCCTTGTCGTGGTGGGCCCACAAGCAATGGTTGACATAATCTACCACCTCTTCCAATTTAGCTGCTAGTTGTGTCACATTGACTTATGTTGTATCTAGGAATCCAACCTAGCTTCTAGTCCTACGTGCCTTCTTTTAACATAACCTTTAAGGACAACAATTATGTTTAAAAACAATCTATAGAGATTGTCATTATCATATTTCCTAGTTATTAATGCTTACAAAGAGTAGCACTTTAGAAGGCCCATGTCCACCGCTCGCAACTTTTAAAAGTTAAAATGATCATCAAAACCCACTACGATGAAACTGAGTAGCGATCAGAATGGCTCTTGGTCATGATGATCTAGTGTGGATTGTTCCATGTACTTCCTCTTCAAGTTAGTTCTCTCATTTCAGTACTTGTGTAGCTCTCGGCAAGCAGTACCCAAGTTTGCTAACTTACAGTTTGCAACCAATGGCATTCCTAGTTTGAAGGTGCTTAGATCCATGCTCTTGGGGGCCAACGACACCTCCTTGTCTTTATCTAGCCTCATCGGAGCCAACAACAACTCTTGTGTCTTTCATTTTCCTTTCATGAGGCTTTCTAGTGCACATCATCAGTGGTAATGAATTGACCTTTTTATTGAGGGAGGGGGATCTATGTCCATATAGTCACACCAAAATTCATTTGTTCTTCAAATGGAATTTCAATGCCCAGTGGAGTTTCAATGGTTAGAGGTGCTGAAGGAGCTTGTGCTGCAAGAGATGGGAAAGATGGACCTACTGCTTAAGCACTTGGTCGAGTTGACCACGATGCCATATTTATGACAAATTAGTCTTTGGGCCATTGGATAAAGGTCCCACGTGCAATGCCTAGTGTGTTTATTTCATCATTTGGTGGGATTTGTAGAGGCCAGTTGACCCAATTATCATTTACCATGTCCAACCACCAAATTTAGTGTCTTGAGTGGGCTTCAAGCTTGGCCTTTGACAACATCATAGCAAAACATCAGTGTCACTCTAACTTGTACAATGCACATGGCTATATCCTACATTCAATTTAAACACATTTTTAGAAGAACACATATTAAATGGACTAGTTAAAACCAACGTATGTGTATTTTTTTTATCGTTCATTTATATTGTCGACTGTGGTAGGAACTGGTGGATGTTCTTGAGCCACCCTAGCTGATGCACAACTACATTTCCTTTGCGTAGGGTTCACTTCTACTTAAGCAGTGGGTTGGGGTTTAGCATTTTTCTTTAGCATCTCTTCCCTAAGATTAGCCTCAACCTCTCCAAGTTTTATGTTGAATTCCTAGCTAAGTTCCTCCTTCAGTTGTTCTTTCATATGGGTCTCTTTCTACACCTTAGTTAGCTTCCGTTTGTATATTGTGCACTATAATTGGACATCCCAATCTTCCATAGCACAGTCAAGCCAATTCCTCTAGTCTGGCTAGGGTGTTCAGGGTTATCGAGCACCATTGTGATGATGCCATCCTCACACCTCACCAACTTGATTTTGTTTTGTGAAGACTGTTTGTTCAACAGTTAAAGCAACCTATAGTTTAATGGAAATTGGTTAAGAGAATGTGTAATATAATCGAGAAATCTAAAGGATATGCAACGAGAACTCACAAGTTGTTGATATACCACATCATCGATTGGATTTGAGAAGGTAACCATTCTACCGAGGTTGCTTTTCCCCCTTGCCCAATTCCTTGCTCGTTCTCGGGGATTTTAGTGAATGGGGGCCGGCTGTTAGATTCTATTGTAGCCTCATCCTCCTTGCAGCATTGTTTATTCTTCTTGATATACCCACTAGTGCCAAGTTAATGTGGGTGCTCATTCCTTGCCTGGAGCTACCTATGCGCCTCACCGCTTGGAACTCAGGTGTGGTTTTTAAATCTACAAGATTGTCTCGTATGGTTGGTGTGATTTGAGGGTAGTCAGCAAATAGAGTTGGGTGGAGGGTGTTGAATACATGCTCATTAATGATCTTGTACTTAAGATCCTTCTAGGATGTACCCATTTTTTGGAATGCTCAATACTTTAGAGTGCCCTCATCTTCCAGGGGTAGTCAAAGCATTCCTTAAACTATGTCTAGGCTTCTTCCTTCTCTGAATCTAGTATGTGGTTGATGTCCTTGTGGCATAAATCTCTCCAATTTTTAGTTTGGTATCTCATATCTTGTTGTGTGTCCTAGTGTTGTGGCTTGATATGGTTCCACTAGTTCTAGGCGACATTTTTGGTTGCATATATTGAAATGCGGAAGTTATAAATAATAAAATTTATAAACATTCCTAAAATTACATGAAAAATGCATAAAATATAGATAAATTGTATAAGTTTGCGTAAGTCATCCGTATTAAGAAAGAAATTTCCTAAAAATCATATAATATCCTTAAATCATACAATTTGTATAAATTTCACATTCCTCAAATTTATACATGTAATATTCCCTAAAATACTAACCATTTATCTAACATTCCTAAGCATTCACATAAAGAAATATATATCGAATCCTCAAAAAAATCTTAAACATTCCTAAAATTCATAAATTTCTAAAATCATACAAAGAATACAATACATTCTCATTCCTAAAATTACAACCTATGTCACATTCACAAATATTCCTAAAATTACATGTAACACATTCATATCATTATCATTCACAAATATTTATAAATATCATATGATATCATGTCATATCATATCATTCATATTATTCAAATATTCCTAAAATAATTCATATCATTCCTAAAATCACATTCATAAATATGCATATCATTCACATATATCACATTCCAAAAATCACATGTATCACATTGTCACATTGAATAAATGAGAAAAAAAAGAAAAATATAAGACAACAAATTGCCATTAGACTGAGAGGGTGGAGCTAGCTAGAGGAGGTGGAGGTAGCAATCTCGGGGTGGTGGCTCAAGGAGGGATCGATGAGGTGGGGCCATGCTAGTCGAGGGTGCTCAGTGGAGGAGGGTGCGGGGTTGAGGTGGCGGTAGCGGATTCGAGAGCTCATGCGACACAAGTCAACGTGGTGGGCTCGATCTAAGAACTTGAGGGAGTGGCGGTGGTCGATGTAGCATTGATGGGAGTAGAGTGAACTATGTCTATGTGTAGATGGGAATAGGGGAACTAATCATAGATATAGGCCAAGTCTGTCAAAGTAATCATGACGGTCTTTGAATAAAGCCCGTTACAGGTTTACCTTATGAGTGATAGGCATTGTTCAAAGCCCGTCACAGGTGACAATCAGTGATAGGCTCTAGTACAAGCCCATGACAAGTGTGCCTCATTAATGACATGCTTTTAATATAGCCCATCAAAGGTCAATCATCTATGATGTGAAACCTATTTATTTGACTAACTTTGACTACCTTTGAATTACTTGATCTTGTACTTGTGTTGACTTGTTTTACTTTTGACTATGGTTTTTATGTTTTTTTTACTTTAAGGCAACATATTTATTGTTGGGGTCATAAGTACCATACCTGCAAATCAGTATTTATTATAGAGAAATAGTGTTGTAATGTCGATCTCACTAGCCAACTTGAATCAATAAATATGCATCTCCCACTTATCACTGTTGCGCCGCTCTATAAATACAATCCAACTAGATTGTGTGATTCCTACTACATTGGCATAAACAAGGCATGCCCGTGTTGCAACGAGCCCATCGGTAATATCTTTGAATCTTTTTTTATAAGTATTCTATTCAGTGATTTAAAAGATTACAAGGCTTAAATTACATAAATATACCATCATGGTGATCTGTACAAACATACACAACCTCCTTTTCCATGTGATAGTTTTGTTCAATGTGTTGGCCTACGTGGAGATGTTGGTTGTAATCATCATCATTGATAACGTTGTTAGCACTAAAAATTCTTCTTTTGCCCTCCCTAACGATGTGCAACTTCTTATTTGCCAGGTCTTTTATGTAGAATATTTGAACAACTTATTTCACAAGAATAAATGGTTCATCCATGTATCCGACCTTACTTAGATTGACAAGTGTGACTTCCATATTAACCTTAACTCCTTCGCGTAGATTTACCCAGCGATAATGAAACTACGTCACTTTGAACTTCATATAG
This sequence comes from Oryza coarctata, assembly GCA_030770085.1. Taxonomy (NCBI): domain Eukaryota; kingdom Viridiplantae; phylum Streptophyta; class Magnoliopsida; order Poales; family Poaceae; genus Oryza; species Oryza coarctata. Next base: position 11,412,396 of record CM061472.1, read on the forward strand.
TTTAGCTCCCAAATTTGCTCTTTGCGACCATACTATAAAATACACCAAAGTTGACCTTGATATGCCTCTATACAGACCTCGTTGTTTTGTACTATGCTATTGTTATATTGCTTGACAATGTAAATTGTGTGTCCATTGATATCATATCCTTAAGATACATCAATGTCCCATGATGGGTTGGCGGCCAACCATGTAAGTGTTTCACTTGTGCTACTTGTTGATGTTCTAATACAATTCCTAAACCATTCGTTGAAACGAGAGATATGTGTTTTTTTATCTAGCTATTTGCCCCGCCCATGTTTTCGTATCGAATCTACGCTAAATGCTCTTCGAAGTATGGTGTAACTTTTGCCATATATTGGAGGACAGTGAAATGGGTTTATGCATAGGTGACTTGATTTGGGACAACTCCTTTTGTACTTGTGGTGCCAACCCATGAGAGCCTACTTTCATGATAAGACCTGGGAATTCCGATTGGATTTGTCTCAGATATATAATCAACACAGAACTGAATTACCTCCTTAATCGTGTAACCTTCAATAATGATCCATTCCAATTTGGCTCTATTATGTACATACGACTTCAGAATTTCAATGTATCTTTCAAATGGATACATCTCCATAACAAATGCGGGGCCACATACTTCCATTTGCCTCACAAGATGGACAACGAGATGAACCATGTTATCAATGAAGGACAATGCAAAATGCATCTCTAGATGACAAAGGGTTTTGACAATATCCGCTTGCAGGACATCAAGTCCTTCTGGATCAATGAACTTCTGAGCAATAGCATTGAAGAAGGAGCATAGGCACATAATCGTGTGTCGGACCTTGATTGGCAAAACATTTCTAATAGCAATTGGTATGAGTTGTCCTCTCCTATCAAATGCACGTCAGTAGCATGATGCTCTTTCTTTCCATCGAAACTTTTCTTTAGTCTTCTATATGGGTGATATAGAGGGACCCATCTCCTATGACCCATATAGACCATCTCTCGCGAGTTCTTCAGTCATTTACTACGTGTTTCTTCCATGATATCTAAGCAAGCCTTTTTTCATTTTATGATTTGTCCTAAAAGGTTACTATGTGCTGGGTAGTCTTTGATGGTGCAGAATAATAGGGTATGTTGGTTGCAGTTTCACACAATTGCTGGGTGTGTTGAAGGAATTGCCTCCAAAGAAGAAAACACTTGCCTTCAACCTCATATAGTCCAAGGTAGCAGATAACTTCATGTATTTTGCCTTGCATCTAGTGTACAGAGGTGTTACTGAATTACACACCAACCTAGTGAACTTCTCGTAATATCTCTCATTGTAAGATAGCTTCTTAGCATCACGCATTGCATTAACAATATCATTGTTGACATCAAACGTATCACCATCCAATAGAGAAGTGACAAACATATCATCTTCATCTTGTCCCTCGTTCTGTCCACCGCTTACTTCATTTGCAATATTTGGTGGCTCTTACTCTCTATGACTAGTTTAATATGTGTAAACTTTAATAAATTCTTGACATATGAGATGAGACTGTAATATACTCTTTCGATATACATCTTTTTATTTTTCACTCAATACATGGACAAGCCATATATACAACCAACTTTAGTCCATCTACAAATCTGAACAAATATTAAATAGTATACCTCATGCAATATATACTATAGAATTTATAGCCATTATTTACCTAGAGAACTTTTTTCTCTTAAAATAAAGAGAAAAATTCACCCATTTAGCCCTCCCACATGAAATGTGAATAGTACATTGTGTTAAGATAACAGTTTCACGAATGGTTTGTGTTATATATAGTGTAGGCTAACTATGATGAGCCTAAACAGGAACCATCAAACATGGCTATAGTCATCTTTAATGGGTTTTGATTCAGCATCCATCACTAATGATCTTTCATCAATGACATTGTTTGGTTGCGGGCCGTTACAGATGTTGTGTTTCGGACCATAACTTTAGCTCGTCACTAAGGATCATCGGTGACAAGTGCGGCCATGAAGCAAAATCTCTGATAGGTTTTTTTTCTGTCAGATTGCCTTGTGATAGACAGCCGGTCCATCACATAATGACGGTCCATAATGCTCCAGTAGTGATATAACTAATACTACTATTTTGATACAAGACACAACTAAAAGAATTTTTTTAAATGCACGTGTGGACCTTTCTAATGTCCTATCTATGATCTAGAGAAAATAGAATTATAGCGAATACGTCTAGATGTCACGTTTAGATTGCTATTATTTTTGAACCATGCTACACTTTATCATTATCAAAATTTGACAAAATAGCAATCCATACATATCCCAAATACTCTCCCATACCGTTAAGATTTGGTAATTTTTTAAAAACTTCTTCACACAAAACCATATAAAAATATTTTGCAAGGTAGGAAATCAAATAACACCATTTCTTGATAGAAGATCATCTACCCTAACAAAAAAAATTCTTGAAATTTGATGGATTTGAATTTTCTTTGAAATTTTCACCAGTTATATTTATTCCATTATTTAGTTAAATTAAAATTGATTTCCGTTTTCCTTCCGCACCCTTACTGTCTGACCTTAAACCCTCTAAAGAGTTATTTGAATTTTCCTCCACTCAAGTAAAATTGGTAATTTGTAAATATCTCTGTAATGGTGTTTCTATAAAAGAATTTAGAAGAGTGACGTAATCAAAGTGTCAAATAGTTAAAAAAAACCCAAAGCAGTGAACCCTCTCCCTAACCCTGTCACCGAAGCAACCGCGGAGGAGAATCTCTCCCTGATTCTTCATTCTCTCTACCCCCTTGATCCTGCCCCTGCCGGCGTCTTGCTTCTCCTCCCTCATGAGCAGCAGCAGTCGCCGCCGCCATGATGTAGCTGGCAGTCCCGCCGAATCGATCTCGCGCTAGCTGCAGCAGGCCAGCAGTTGACGAAAGAACTAGTCAGGCACCCAGCCAAGATTCATTCTTTCTTTCTGTCCTGCGGGGTGGGGGTTCCAACCTGTCTTGTTTGTTCTTTACTTTTTCCTACTCTTTTCAGCGACTTTTGAATGTTTCTCCCTAATTAATTGGCTCTCAGTGTGGTTGCAGGACTGTTTCAGGTTTCTTCATCTTCTCCAGAGCTTAGGACAGAGGCTGCTGTTGAGGTCTAGTTTACTAGTCTATTTTGCTCTGTTACCTTAACCTTTTTTAGAGAGAGATCTTTGATTTGTTATCTCTGCACCCATGAATCACTGTTTCTTCATCCTTACATGCCTGTGTGTATTCCATCAGGTTACAAGTCCCTTTTGCTCTTTGGGACAAGAAAGGAATAGAACTAAGTCCAAGAGAGGTCAGTTTAATTTTGATCCTCAAGTTTCACCTTCCGCTGAATTTTCTTTTTGTTAAATCTTCCGTGATTATCTGCTGGAGTTCGCTGGTGCTTATGTGCTCTTCCCCAGCAGTATTCTGAGTTGTTTGTTTCTCTGCATATAGATTAGATTGTAGAGAACGAAATTGTAAAAATAAAGCCTTTTACTTTTGAGTTCATCTCTCTACTCCGAATCTCTTGTTCTCTAGGCCACTATTACCTTTCTCCTTTACTTTTTTCCCATTTTGTTCTTATCTCCTTGCTTAGGATTAGTGCGCTGTTAATTTTATCCGTTTTTAAAAAATATATATACTTTCGTGCCGCTTCCTTTCTTTTTCGTGTATGAGTTATCTGTTATCCTTTAGGTTGGAAATTCCATGAGATCGTACAACATATTCCCACTAAAGAAAAGGGTACAGTATAATTGACCTTTCAAAACAAAAAAGGGATGGTCCTACTAACTACTGATTGCTCGTCTAGAATATAGATGCATAGTGGCAGGTGATAATTATTTGTTTTTGGAAGAATTTAGTTACGTTTGCATGTTTTTTTTCCGGTTCATTCAAATGCTTTCTTTTTCCAGTAAATATAGAATACCAAGATTGTGAAGCATATATTAGAGAGAGGGATTATTTGATTGGCACCAACCAATTGGCACTGAGTTGTTACAGGTGCTTAAAAATATATTATTTTTATCCTCGCATAATCTTTTTATGTTAAGAAAAGCTTCTTTTTTTAACCAAATAGTTGCTTAACATATTATGCATATTTCTCTTGGAGCAGTGTAGAAAAAGTCTTCTGTATATATCTTATTCCAAGCAATTATATTTAAGAGACTCCAGTAGGCGATAGAAACTACATATATCTTCTGAAATCCAAAATTTTTGTGGAACGGTATAATTATTTTAAAAATAAATATAGTATGAAAGTTTAGTGTCATCATCTGCTAGGTTAATCTGAAAACTTTCAACTGTAAAGAAAGATTTTAGAAAAACAAATCAGCATTCCGACCAATGAATCAACTTTCACCTATAGTTGGATCTGATGTTGGAATCAGAATCACTCTTCAATTTGCACCGATTTCCTGTGTTCTTAGTAGTCTTTGGTCTGAGATTGACCCTGCTGTACATGTTCGGCTTAGCACTTCAGAATATTACCTCGCAATGCATTTGACGTTGTTAGACTTAGATTATCACCATCAGGAGTATGTATGATAAAATGTATTTCAAATATCAATTTAGTTTTTTTCCTGCTGTAGTAATATAATAAAATCCTAATTGCAGATAAGAAGGCGAAAAAGGTGGGCACTTGCTTTTTCTTTCTTTTGCCTGAATCACGTTCCAAATATAAAAAGGAAGTAATCTACAAGAAGTCAAGAAAAGTTTAGATAAAGTTCAATTGACTGCTTATCTTGATGTGACGTAACCTTTGTGCCTATTTTGACAATGTTCCTTGATTTTCAAGGCATGCCACTTCCTTTAATATAATCCTATGGCCCAAGCCTCCAACTTCTCGATTCCCATCTGACTGATAATATTCTGTACCTATGATCATTTTGGTATTTTCTGCTGATATTGTTATACTGTATGTTGACTATTATTGGGCAGTTCGAAACTTTTATCGTGGATTACTGTTAATCGATGGAGAATAATAATGATGGAGCGATTATAATATCTCGCCGTAATTCTAATCCAAAGGTGATATTGGACTGCTGAAACTTCCATCTTTTAGTAATGTTTCTGGTTACCTGTTGTCATTCATGTTTAGTTTGGAATTTCTTTATAAAGAGCATATCTTTTGTGTGGCATAAAGAGCATATCTTTTTTGGCATAAATAACATATCTTTGATGCAAACGTGTTTTCTTACTTGCTTATCTATGATCTGATTCCTTTGTACCTGTTGAGAGGCGGAGTTAAAAACTGCAGTATTTCATCATTATTCGATGTTTCATATAAACATTATATGATTTACTTGATAGATAGTTTTCTATAATTGTTAGAGATAATGGTAGTTATAGAAATATTAAGATAGGAATATGGCTTATAAGATTCAATACAATTCTCAAGTTACACAATAATCTTTTTTCCCCTACTATTCAATATTCAATATGGTGGAAGAGCGAGCGATCTAGTCGCCACATTCACGCTTCAGCCGCCGCCGCCGCCCCATGAGGGTTCTGATCTCCCAGGGCAGCCACCTATTTTTCTGTTTTCATCGTCGTTCACGTAAGTCTTCGTGATGAGCGTCTTCATGTCCTTGTCACCTCGAGTGGGATCGATCTCGATCTGACAACTGATCTTCGTCGCTGTTCATCGTCTTGGAGAGATCGATCTCCTCGACAGCCTCTAGTTCTTCGCTTGTCATATCTTCGTCATTGTTTGTCAAGCGTCAAGCAACGTTAGCAGAACCACTCGCCAATCTAGATGCCCTGTGGCCACTACTACAGCCCATCCCCACCGTTCTCCTAGGGCCTCGTCGCCTGGATCCTCCTCCACACTCCTGTGCCCCTACTCATACATTGACCTTGGCGCCGCTGGACAAGAGCTATGGCCAGCGGGCTCCTCGTCGCACTACCTCCAACTGCGTTCGCCGTTGTTGACCCCTCCCCCCGGGGCCTTCCATTATCCGCCGGGCCGCTATCGTGTAGACCACTGCCAACTCGTCTCCATCCATAAGGCCGCCGGCCTCGACGCATCTGGGCCTCCACGTGACTCCCTATGCCATCCACGACAGCGCCGAAGCTGCTCACGCCTCCACAAGATCCACACCGTTGTCGATGTATGTGCCATCCACGACTTGGCTACCTTCACTGCCACCGGCTCCATTGCGCCACCTCCGGTTCCTCTTCCGCCTGCTGCCGATGCAGCACACCGCAAATGAGGGCCCAACTCTGCCGTCGCCAGGAGAATGGGGCTCGTGTTGCCTCTAGTTGCGCCCACTGCCGCTGTTCACCTAGCGCCACCGAGCTCCTCTAGGGGCCCCGCCAACACCCTCTCCTCTTAGATCCGCCTAGTTGCCTCCATTGCCTACTTCTCTCTCTCTCACTCAGCTGCTAGTCTCTAGCTTCTGGGAGATGATGGATGAGAAAGGGGATGTGTGCACTTTGACTGTGGCATTTGCAGACTTGGTCTATGGACCGAACATGTACAAGCAACACTATTGATGCTGCTACTGTGCTGCTTGCTGCTGTTTTTTCTCCTGATTAGAGATCGGGTTTGCATCACCCACTGTCTTGTTGACCATACACGTCTCGACTCTGACATCAGTAATTTCTTCTTCGTCATCCTACTCGTGCAATGTTTGGCTTGATCACCCAGGCTGCCACTATGTTGGCCCTCGGGCTATGGTGTTGCTGCCCATGGTCCATGTTTACCAGCTATTGTAGTGTTGCTGCCCAACATCCTCATGGTCCGCACTAGTCCACAGCAGCCATTAGGCTCTTCTTCATCTACTTTGAGCATCATTGTCGCATCTTCAAGCTGCCGCTTCAGGTCGGTGGTCCAGTTGCCCCTACATTAGCTACTAACATCGCCGTTCAAGTCATTGGTCCCATTGCTTCGTCTTTGTCTACCACCACACCTCGTCGCTAGCATTGTCTCTCCTTCATTCTACTCCAACAACTGCAAGCTACATTAGCACTTCTTCCTCTACGCTGCTCTACATGCCATGATCGTCTCGAAGGCCTTCTCTTCTGGTCCCATTGACAATGGCAAGCTTTTATGGTAGTCTCATACCTTGCTCATATGGTATTGGCAACATCACTACGCATGTTTGTCTCGAGTTGTTCCTAGGCCAGGCAAACTCTGTGTGATACCTCATCGTCCATGGTTCAATAACATCATCTTCCTCAATGACTGTCACAATAGTGTCACTGTCATCGTCCATACTGTGTCCTCACGCACCCTAGTCCATGACGCTATCCTGTGCGCTAGCGACTACTCCATGGAGCCCATTGTGCGCCCCATGGTTTGGCTAGCACACTCATCATTAGCTCCTCGACTCTAACTACATCAACCATGGCTACCCCGATCACGATTACTTCGCGCCCTTCACTTTGGCTATTTCGAAGACGACACAAAGGGCTATCATTGGTAAGTTCTCTTGCCGGTTTCTTCTCTTGTCTAAGTGTCCGCACTGCTCGCACTTGGACAACAGGGAGATGTTAGAGATATATGGTAGTTATTGGAATGCTAATATAGGATTGATTTGTTTAGAGTACTTTCTTATTTCTAGTATCTTCCTTATCTCCCATGCATGTAACTCTATATATACTAGCCCCAAGGCTAATACAATCATTAAGTTACACAGTAATCTTTCTTTCCTTACTGTTCAACAGTAATGATTATTTCCTCCATTTTATATTCTTTAACATTTTAATTACAGTTAATGCAATTATTTTTGTCTTTCTGTCTTAGGTTCACAGCTCAATGTGCAGTGAATTGACAATGATGTTAGATAAAGTCTCTTCTATTCTTCCCTCAATAGAAGCTGCTCAACCAGGATGTAAGGCGGGTATAGAGGAATTATGCAACCTGTACAACATAGTTGACAAAGGAAAACTCATAATCCAGAACTGCATTGAGTACAGTAGTCTTTACTTGGTATGTTGTTCTTTAATATTGATTAATGAGTAATTATGTTCATGAAACTATAATGATTCCCTTGTTTTTATTTTATTTCTCTGATTGTTTTAGTTGAGATTGTTTTCCCTGGTTTCTCAACAATTACTTTCTGATATTGAATTTGCCCATCTCAGGCTATTACAGGGGAGGCAACTGCAATGCGGTGTGAAAGGATAAGAGATGCACTGAGGCGAAGCTTGTTCCTGATTCAGAATATGGTCCCGTCATCATTAGCTAATCAGGCTAGTTTACTTAATTGAACTGATAATAACAAGCAAACTTTTTTCTAAATTGCACAGCATCGACCACATGGTTTTCTTGTTATATATAGAAAATAGTAGCAGTACTTCTGTGTTAAAAGCTTGAAGCTAGTGATGACACAAACAACATCAAATTTTCGTCTGTGACAGAGACCAAGTTCTCCTTGGACATCCATTTTTGAGGCATCAACCAAACCTAACAATTTCAGGATATTATTCACAAACATTTAGCTGGAGGTTTAGATAGTACTGTATCGAGAAACGTGGTCTACACTTTTTGCTGTATCGAGAAACGGTATATGTTTGAATATAAACACATGCATCAGCACACTTTGTCACATACAGATATGAACTGGAGTGTGACCATAAGGATGGGAATAGATCCATGACTAAATGGAGTGTGGCCATCCACTTCCCACTCAGATGTACTCATATGTCATAAAGGTTTTGGGCACTGAGATATGAATTTTGGTGGGTGGATTTGTACACTCATATGAGTCACCACAACACAAATAGATGTTTCCCGTACATAATGTCATTTATTATGATTATGTTCAGGCTACAGTTGTCAGCTAACATATTTATGCTTGACTATTTGTCACAGGTGGCTGATGTTCATGATGATCTTGCGGATGTGAAATTCATTGTTAATCCAGAAGAAAAGGAGGCTGGCAAAGCCATTTTGGAGATGCTTTGGCAGTCCGATACGACCCAAGAACATGAACTCCATACGTTCTTGTTCGTAGCATCAAAGTTAAATTTGACATCACCAAAGGCTATCTTAATTGAAAGACGAGCAATCAAGAAACTACTGGACAAGATCAATGGTAATAATCCCAAAAAGGAAGGAATACTCAATTTTTTCCAATATCTAGTTAGGAAATATGGAAAGACTCTGAAGCCTGAGGGTGCTGCAAAGAATGAAGTTGTGGATGTTGTAAATGTTACTTCAAGTACAGATCTAATTGCTAGTGACGCCGATACTCCACAGAAATGTTTTTCACCTACAAACGCTTGGACTGGAAGATGTGAAGATCAGAATAATTTGTCACGACTTTCTACTCCTCCAGAGTTCTGCTGCCCACTATCTATGAAGCTGATGTACGATCCTGTGATAATAGCATCTGGACAAACCTATGAAAGAGAGAACATTGAGAAATGGTTCAGTGAGGGTTACGATGTTTGCCCTAGGACACAGGTGAAGTTAGAAAATTTTACGATAACTCCAAATACTTGTATGAAGGCTGTTATCTGCAACTGGTGCAAACATAACGAGCTTGAATTCACTTCTTTACCCGAGCAATTTCATACTTACTCTGTTTCAAGTCTACACAATATCTCAGCACCTCTAGTTGCTGGAACAAAGAGAGAGTACCTGTCTGATCATAGCAGCTTATCTGTGGCATTATCTGGTGCTAGTTATGTATCATCTCCAATGCGGGAAACAGAAGAATCAAGGGCTAATTCTACTCAGTTTTTTTCGAACGCTTATTACCAGTTGTATTTGTCCTTCAGCAACTTCAACGAGGAAATGTTTCTGAATTTCTTGTACGAGCTGTCCGAGCTTCCAATGGAACTGCAAGCGAAGGCTGTCAGAGATTTCAAAAGTGTTCTGAATCGTGAATATCAAATTTGGCGTTCTATGATCTCCAATGGTTTTTTAGAAGCATTTCTTGAATTTCTTAATAATGACAATGGAAGATGCACAATGGAAGCTCAAAGAACCGGCTTTCAGTTTTTTCTTGCTTTTCTACGTAATAGCAGGTGAGCATTTTTGTTTGCATGTATTCTCTCCTTGTATTTGTCTGTATACATCTGTGTTGGATGTACAGGCCGGGTTTTTCAATAAAAAGCCATAAATCACGCTGAGTGCCCTTATTTTTATCGTCCAAAATCATAGATTGTTTTATGCTATTTTTTAAAAATACAAAGGGTTCAGATTATGGTAATTTTGTATTGATTGTTCTCCAATAAATTTTTGTAACGGCTGGTGTCCTTTTCATACAGGACACGAATTCCATCCATTACTGAAGATTCAGTGCGTCTCATTGCTTCATTTCTTCATTCAGAGTTAAAAACTGAAGAATTGCAGATACTCCATGAACTGCTGCTGCAACCAAGTTGTCATAAATCTAGTCTCATGGCCTCTGTTGTTGCTCCAACTGTGTTTCTAGCTTGGGATAGTTCAGACACCCTGTGCCTAGAACTAGTTTTGAAGATTTTCTGCGAGCTTTCATGCAAAAAGGATGTGCAATCTTTCCTAATTTCTTCAGGAATAATCTCAAAGCTATCTCCAATTCTCAATCAAGGGAAATTGCCTGAGTGTTGCCTAAAGATTCTACTAAATTTAAGTGAAGGGAAACAAGCTTCAGATCTCATTATCAGAACAGATCAATGTCTTAGTTCTATTTCAGATAATCTGGATACAGGAAGCTCCGTGGAACGAGAGCATGCAGCAGGTATCCTTCTTGCCCTATGCTCTCGCAGCATCGAGGATTGTGTTCTTGTCATGAAGGAAGGTGTCATCCCTGCGCTGGTCGATTTGTCGGTCAATGGAACTGAGGTTGCAAAGGCTTCCTCAATCAAGCTGCTTCAACTTCTCAGGGACTCCAGACATAGTGACCAGTTTGGTAATTCATGTTCAAGTGAGGTGGCTGTCAATGGCGCAGCAGAGAATTTGCTCAATGGCACGATCTGCAAACAACCGATATCGAAATCAGCTTGGTATATCTCAAGAAAGCTCAACATTTTCTTGAAACCTCTATCACTGACCCTCGTCTAAGGAGTCAAGTTTGATTTTGGTTGGAGCTTTGTACATTTTGAAACACTGCCCAACCACCTGGTATACAGTTTGTAGAAAATAGTAGTGTCCAGAGGAAATGCTTGATGAGATGCTTTTTCAACCCCATGTACTAGTATTTCTTGTAGAGTTTTTATTTGCAGTAGTTTTGCTTTTGGTTACTAGGTTTTTTAGATAAGGACATACGGTGAACAGGATTTATGTCGAATGTTTGCATTTTGCTCTCTGCTGTTGCATATACAGTTGGAAATCTGAAGGGCAGCACTATGTCAGTCTGAAGGATGCAACACCTTTGATAATATGACATCTTTGTTAGGTGTATATATATTTTTTTAAAGTATGAATAATCAAAGTTTAAATATGAATAATATCTGGTTACCGTATACTTTATTTCCATCTTGTCCCTATCAAATTATCCATTACTCATACTACCAGCCGTAGTACAACAAAATCAAATTCATTGAATCCAATACAAAGGACGGCCTTAGTCATCCTATGGTTCAGTAAAAAATAAAGGCACCATCAAGAGATCGTCAATGTCAGGGGCCTATGAGGGGCAAGCTGTTGATGAAGCTGAGCACCCAAAGCTCTCTCGATGTATGAGACTCCCGCAGCAGAACGGGCATGACTGGGATCTTGTATATCTGCAACCGTGCAATGGTCATGGACGATGATCGGTTCCCTGCTGTAGTGCTGTTCTTGAAGATCTTCAATTCAACCAAGGTATCCATGGCAATGGTCAAATTACAGGGGAGGTAAATGCAATTTCTAGGTTCAAATGACCTGAACAATTAATCTACTCCTGTTATTTACATATCACAAGCTGAAAATGATTTTCAGTATGCCTTTTGAACTTGTATCAAAAAGAAAAAAAGGACATCCGAGAGATTTATCTCTGGCTTCGGACAAAAAGCCACCATTTTTTTCCATCTCCATTGTGATGATGTTTAGACTTTGGATAGTTACACCTGAAATCATTAGCATGATAGAAATAATTGAGAGTGCTTATGTCCTACATCAATACACATATTTCTTCTTAGAGCATTTGTTCAGTACTTTTAAAATTGCTTAATTACCCGTTTTGTGCTGTAGTATATCATTTTTCATTTTCAGGCTGTTACAGAAATGATTGGTCATACCCTCAGTGGTACTCAAGCAAATAGTACTATATGATCATTTGATTTTTCCCTCAGCTGTGCTTCAAATTTACTCAATATTGCAGTGGTACCAAATAATACCACCAAACAATTCTTCCTCCAGCCTATGCTACCAAGTATGCTAAAACTTCCAAATATAGCTCTTCCAATGAGGCTGGCCTGCCTCCCTACTCCGGTTATTGTCTTGGGGCACCAACCAAGTGGGGCCCACTTGTTTGATTCGTCTCCAACCTCTAGCCAAGGTGCCTAGGATGACATCATCGCCATTCTGCACCTTCTAACCCACACCCTTGTGTTCAAACAAAGGGAGATCAAGTCACCACCACTCCCTTCCTCCTTCCCCACTCATTTGTAGAATTGGGGTGGACATGCTCCATGTCGCCCCACTCCACACATTCTCTCTCTCCACCAACCGTACCCTAGTCTCAAGCCCGTTTCCCAAGGCTATAAAAACTCTTCTTGGGCTCCTCTCTTTCTATTTCCTCATTTGCATGAGCTGATCATACACAATAAGCGTTATCGCCTCCACCATCCTCTGGTCATGTTTTGCCCCCGTTTGGGACCATGTTGGACCTCCCTAACCCCTCCCATGTCTTCTCCAGATCCAGGGGATCTTTACCACCGATTTTTAGACATTGGAGATGACAGAAGCAACTCCGTCGCCGCCATCTTATCGCTATAGCGCACACTCCTCCCTAACCCATCTTCTGCCTTCTCCATATCCTAAAGACACTTGGACACCACTCCTTCCTTAATGAGCGCCATTGGACTACCATCACTGTTGCTAGCCAAAGGCCATTGCCGCCCCTCAGCACTGAGCTCCACGCATCGCCATCCTCTCCATTAGGTGCTCAGTGAAGACCCACATCTCATCCCACTCCTTTGCACTACCTCTCGAGCCCACCAGCAACATCCATCGGGCCACGTGTTATTGCCATCACGTCAGACAAGTTGGCGAGCCAACCCTATCTCACCCTAGTAGATGTAGGGCATCCTCTTGTGGCCCTTCCCTTGGTTGCCAATGTTGGTACCTTTGTGCTACTGCATTTGCACCACCTCAGCGTGCCATTCTGCCGTGGCCGTCACATGTGCCACTGCGTGCTGAGCTTGCGTGACCATTGATCTTTGCGAGCAGATCTCAGTCGTTGATCTATGTGGGCAGATCCTAGCAGTTGGACTCCTGTGGACCACCTTGGTGGACTTGTTCCATAGTGAGCCAGCCTCTCTTACCCACTGACACATGGGGCTTGCCGGTTGATGCTGATTTGCCCACCACTGACATAATAAAGTGTCATAAATCAGTTTATACCTTCTATGAATACTTAAAATGGATTAAAACATCTAAAATTTATAGCTAATTCTTTTTAACTCACAATTGAACCATTCAACTTGCATAGTTTTTCTAAAATTGTGAATAATCTATTAAAAATGCTTTCATACATTTGTTTTTATTTTCTTGTGTATGTTTTGCCTATTTGCTACATTCCCATTTACTACAAGATTGTTGAACAAGTTCCAGAAGGCCAGAAATTCAAGCTATATGCTGTAACCTTGACCATGTTGATCTTACTTTTTACAAATAAAATTGCATGTTTTATTAATTACATATAGATAGGGGATTGCCTATCTATAATTTATGTGGCCATGTTTATTGTTTACCTATTTTTTATAACTTAGTGTTAACTTTATTAGCTAGGTCTCTCATGTCTAGAAATAGAAATAGGTTATCCTTAGCCATGCTTAATCTTAAAAGATCAATATAATAATCATTTCCTTTATATTTTATGATGAGTTGTGAGCACATAACATTTGGCCATTTGGCCATGGTCTTAATTATTACTCAACTAAAATGTTATTTAATAATGGGATGTGGGTGTATTGTTTTGATACTCATACCCATATCAATTAACCATTATTTAATAATGGGATGTGGGTGTATTGTTCACGAGTTTTCCTCGGAAGACATTCGCATGTGGAATAATTGAACTTGCAATGTACCTTGCCTCTCTCCTACACGTATGCATGATGGAGTCATGTGTAACACAATTGGTATGCACATACTCAAAGTACCACGCAACACACAAAAGCCCGTACATCTGACTCCTCAGGGACATGACAGACACTTTATACTTTATAATCGCAGTTAGCACATATAATTCATAAACACAATATGAACCACTTTAAGAAATAGTCAAATAAATATGCCAATATAATTACAAGGTATTATAATTTTATAAAACTAAATTTAAGTGAGATGTGTACAGGCTCTCACCGGTGCATGCCGTTATCACTTTATACCTAAAACCTAAATAAAACACGGTACATAAATAAAATAGACACAACCATTAGCAAAATGAATAGCAACTCTTTTTTTTAAAAAAAACACTAGATTTCATCAAACATTAGTTCCCATACTAGACAGACATAAATAAACATTATATTTTATAAAATTATAGTTTCCATTTTAGACATGTGTAAATAAACACCAGATTTTATAAACTAGGAGTTATATATGAGTAAACGGGCCAGTGTACTCGATTATGCATAACAACCATGTTATACTCTTACTACTTGAATTATTTAAATGAAATAAGAATCCAACAACATCATATACTAGAAAATTATCCAAATTGAGACTTGAATAGATAATAGAAAGTGAGGCATCATAGCTGCACAAAATAATCAATAGTAATAATTAGCACTTATGTGAATGACTAGACAGCAAGTGAATTAAACATAATAATTATCGATTCATCGTACGCCAATCAGTTCGCCGTGTACTTGACTTAATCTCATGGATAACACGGTGGCCCTGTAACTCCCCAAAACCTAGAAAACAAAATAACAGTCAAAATCTAATAAACATAACGCTACTAAATAAATTTCACCTCTAATTCATCGAGTAAACTTTTAAAACCCAAAACCCTGAATTTTCAAGAAACCGGCTAAAAACATGGACTCACTGTTTTAATTGTAATATTTGACCCACTAAACCAAACTTAGCAAATAAATACATCTAGAATATCTACAGAGAAATACGTACAACTTTTATGTTTGGAGAAAAATTTAGTTCTGATTCTACAATGCCTAGATTAAAAAAAACGAATTACTGAACCAGTTTCCAGACCAGGTCAGTAGTACTGTTTTTACAACTTCTCCTAAACCTCTTATTGAATTATACGAAACCAGCGCCATTAGAAGGGTATTGACGAGACGTAAAATTTGTTTAGACCACAAAACATTATTTCTAACCGATTAATCCCATATCTTTGAAAAAATATTTCAGCCTATAGACAGAAAATTAAATTCATTATACCGGCACTAATAAACTCTCTCGCGACTGAGTCACTGAAACCAACGCCAGGATGAATCCGATTATCTTACAGCGAAGAACTCTCTCGGGACTAATCAGAGATTATCTTACAGCGAAGAACTCAATCTGAGATGAATCCGATGAAATTCACGACCCCACCAGGATCCCAAATTCCCTTCAATTTTCTTCCTCTTCTTCCTTCTCCCTTTGCCTTCTCTTCTCCTTGTTCTGCGATGTGCCTCCGCCAACAGCAACTCAGCAGCAGCACTGGCGGCAGACCAGCAGGGGTACAGCAGTAGAAATGCAGCAGGTGTAGCAGAGAAACTGATGGTGATTGGGGGCGGCAACAGCGACCAGAAAGGGCGAGGGTGGTGGTTGAGGCGACGGCTGGCGGTGAGGATGAGGGCAGAGACGTAGACTCGCCGACGGGTAGGGCGTCGAGGATACAGGAACGCAAGGATGGGCGCTCGTTGAAGCTATATAGATCGATCCCACTCCCCCCTGACTGTCTACATAAAGAGAAAAAAAAAAGAAAAAAACATATCCAACGGCTCTCGTTCATTCAATCAGCACGACCTCATCAAAACTCCAATTATAGAAACATATAATCTATTTTGTTCAACTATTTCGTTCATCTTGAGAAGCTCTATGCATATATGCATATATGATCTTCAATTGTATTTCTAGGCAATGGTTCAAAGCCAAATTTTCACTCCTCTTTTAGTTATTTTCCAAAAAAAATTGCTTAATCCAAGCGCTGGGTATTACCTCGTGTTGGCTCAGGTATCGGATTGAGCAGCTGCCAGATCTACCGTGGTATAAAGGGGATCTGTGCGGAGGTGCAATCTCAATGTTGTGTGAATAATTTAGGGGTGAATTATGCAAAGGGTCTTATGGGAAACATTTGTTATAGGTAAAGTTGGGTTGCCGTGTGTTAATGTCAAAATTTAAAAAGCTCATGAAAGGATTAAAAAAAAATCAGCTTAAGTCAATAAAAGTCCAGTTGCTACAGGAAAGAAGCCGATCGAACGAAACAAGACAAGATTTAGTCCAAAATTAGAAGGTTATCCGAGTTTGAGGAAAAGCCGTGCAATTCACGGTAGAGTATTCTATCGTATCTTATAGATAGAAATATTTAGTTAGTTTGGTTAGAGATATTTTTTATTTTTTTTTGGTTAGAAAATAATGTCCGATGGTTATTGTAAATGTGTCGGACTTTGTAAATTCAGGGTATAAATATAAATCCTCTAAAAACATATAACATCATCCTTCGATCAATACAACTTCTACGCATTGCCACCCTAGTTTATGTAGGTTTTACCGGTGGGGACTGGCTCTCGACGCGAGCTGTATCGGTTAACTGCGATCTCTAGCGAAGGGGTAAGTCCCGTCACTATCTCGATATGTCTCGTTCTATCTAAGGTTGCATCGGTTAGGTTCGACCTCTTAGGCCGATCGGATATAACGCATCACGTCCGTGCAAGATCTATCGGTCTATCAAGGTCTCTTCGCCGTCGTCGGTTTCGTGTTCCATCGATTAGGTTCGACCTACGAGGCTGCCGATAGGAAAATAAGCTTTAAGCCTATAGGTCTCTATACAACGTTTCATCAAAGTGTTAGCCGATGAGTTATTTATACGTTGAGCATCACGCCCAGGGTATCGGCTCCTCGGTTGATATGCACCGGTCTTTAGAGACTCCCATTGAGCGCCATCATATCCTTTACCGACATCCGTCTGTCTTTAGAGAGACGTCCACTCATCGGCTCAGATAGCCGATGGGTTCGTTTCGCCCTTCCTTCAGCACATTCGATCCGACGTCCACCGTCCCGTTGTCATTAGCCTCGGTCTTGTATTGTCTCGGTTAGGTCCGATCTTTAAAATTCGGTGCTAGCGGCATTGTCAGAGTGGGCGACGGGTCTCATGCTGCTATCTCCGGAGCGGCATCGGCTTTGTAGCCAGTCCTTTTTATACGATTTCTTGCCAGCTCGCATATGCTTTCATCAGCTTTCCAGCCAATGAATGACCGCTACAGGTTCCGTTGACTACCAGTGCCTCCATTTGCTTTGCGGCCGATGAATTAGGATCTCGCTTTTTTCTACACCCGGAACCATCATATCCTTTATTGACATCCGCCTAAGCTTTCATCGGCTCCCCAGCCGATGGAAGAGCGTCCTGATTTCTATCGGCGATCAGCCGATAGCAAGAGCCATTCGGACGCGGCCAATGACTAACTCGATCCTATCGGCAGCCAGTCAATAGTGAGGGCTTGTATCGGCCCGTCGTTTGACTGACCTTTTTGCCATACCTCCTTGTCAATTGCAGGGTCAAATTGACTAGCACGCCCACACCCGCACCGTCCGTCGGAGCCGACCTAAACCCTATGGCCCCTGGCACGTGTACCTCGAGCCACGGAGAGAAGCCGACTGGATTGCACTGGAGCTAAGCAGACCTCCTAGGCATCGGTGTGTTCGCACCGGGCGCAGGGTTCCGACATGAATAGACATTTTGGCACGCCCGATGGGACCGAAGATTTCATTCATCGGCTGATAGGACTCGTACTGCATTCATCGGCCGGTGAGGTAGAAATCTTCATTCATCAGCTGATAGGACGGGATTTCATTCGTCGGCTGGAGAAACTTGAAGACTATTCATCGGCCAGTGGGACTGTACAATTGCCTGATTAGAAGTCATAATTTTTACACATCAACTCGGGGGCATCTTGTTGCCAATATATCTAAATAAGAAGTTGATGCCAAGGTACATTCGTTTGAAAAAGAAGTCAATGAGAATATTATAATTCTAGTAACCATGGAGGATCTGAGTAAAGATCAAAGGCAGTAGATAGAGCAGAACGTGAACAATTTTCGGAAGCTTTGTTTGAAGTCCTTCGGTATGACTAAACAAGGGCCGATTCAAAAAGCACAATTACCAAAATGTGTTTTGTTGAAAGAATCAAGCCATTTATCACCTATAAATTCTCCCAAGCCGTTGCAAGAAATGTTCAATGAAGCATTTTATCAAGCATTCAGTAACCCATCAGAAATATGGATGGATACCCTACAAGATCTGATTAAGAAGACGATACAAGAATTATCAGCTCGAGAGCCTGATCAAGATCTTGTATCTTTACCGATAGAGACGAAGTTATCTCAAGAAACTTATAAAAACAAAAGGGACATATCGGCAAATGTATATCCACCAACACAAGTTCAAAAGGGACATACCTCTAGAATACTTTTAGGGTAAATATTGTGGAGGATATCAACGTGTCTACTCAGATGACGATCCTAATTTACACACTTATTATGGAGAGTATTTCAGGCAGAATCGGGTATCATATCCACCTCCACATTATCTGAGAGACATTTTAAGGGAGAAGGATTGGTTAACTAGAATTGTGGACACGGTAAAAGAGCAATTTGGTATCAAGCCCAAACATCAAACAGTTATGTATCGGCACCCATATCCAGAATGGTTTGACAGAGTTCCATTACCTCGTCGATACATGATACCAGATTTCTCCAAATTCTCAGGACAAGACAACATATCTACAATGGAGCACATCAGCTGATTCTTAGCCAAGTGCGGAGAAGCATCAGCTGAAGAAGCCCTCAGAGTCTATTTCTTTCCATTATCCTTCTCTGGATCGGCTTTCAACTAGTTTTCTTCGTTACCGCCAAACTTAATTAAGGGATGGGCCTATCTGGAACAACAATTCTATAAATATTTCTTTGTTGGGATTCAAGAAATGAGATTGTTAGATTTGACATCTGTTAGATAGAGGCCTAATGAGTCAATTCTGGAGTACATCCAATGTTTTTAGGACATCAGAAGCCGGTGTTATAGTCTTGTTCTGAGCGATCAATAGTTAACTGATTTGGCCTTCCAAGGGTTATCGAGTCGCATTAGGTGGAAATTTTCTTTCCAAGAGTTTAAGAGTTTAGCACATCTGATGCATATGGTATTGGCTTACGAGAGTCGATTATCAGAAAAAGAAGAGATTTTGAAGCATTGGAGGCCTGAGGAAGAGAATTTTGAAGCATGAGCCTTCATACTTCGAAATTGGGGGGCACGTGTTAACACCAAAATTTAGAAAGCTCACAGAAGGATTGGAAAAAAGATCGGCTTAAGTAAATAAGAGTCCAGTTGCTACAGGGAGAAAGTCGATCGAACAAAACAAGGAAAGATTCGGTCTAAGATTAGAATGTTATCCAAATGAGACCAAGTTTAAGGAGGAGCCGTAAAATTCATGGCAGGGTATTCTATCGTATATAAGAAGATTTAGTTAGTTTGGTTAACTTTGTTAGAGATATTTTCCTTTATCTTTGTTTGGAAATAACGTCCGATGGTTGTTGTAAACGTGTCGGACTTTATAAACCCAGGGTATAAATTTAGACCCCTTGGAAATATATAACATCATCCTTCGATCAATACAACTTCGACGCATCGCCACCATAGTTCATCTAGGTTTTTACCGACGGGGTCTGGCTCTCAACACGGGGCTGCATCGGTTAACTTCGATCTTTGACAAAGGGGTAAGTCCCGCCACTATCTCGATATATCTCGATTCCGGTGTGAACACCGTGGTGGTAGACCAGCGTATGGAAACATTCATAGGGGTTGTGCCTTATAGATAAAGTTGTACAACTCTAGCCACCAGTCTATTTAAATAGACGTATCTATAGTTATGTGCGACCGAATGAGCATCACCGATATTAGTCCCATTGGTAATTAAGTTGACATAAATAAATTAGTATAGTTCAGATGATTGGTTGGACCTATTCAACATGGTGTAATGTTATTAAGTAGAGAATAATCTTACTTAATCAATGAAATATTATTAAATGTTATTTATGCAAAAGATCCTATGCCCTCCTTTTGGGCCCTATATGCATTAGCAAGCACGATGTGTATTTCTCCTCCTCCAAAGATAGAGTTCTACATTGATGAGGATGACTAGGGGAAGTAGGCTTTCTCACTACTGTCAAGATGCATTTGGAATGGAAGCCACCTCTTTATCTAGTTTTAGCATTCTACTTTTTCGCTGCTAGATCCTATTATCTTTGTTGTGGGGCTATGAATGACTTTGTATGACCTTTATATTTAGGCAAAAGTCCAATTTACCCTCGTAACTCTTGTGTTTGCCTAAAATAGACCCCTCCACTCCAAAAAAAAGGTATCCAACATTGTTCAACTCTTCAAACTGTCTAATTTACACCCCTAAGTATGAACCAACGTGGTTTTTGCATACTTCCGCCTACATGGAAATTCAGCTAGAAGAAAAAAAAAGTGGGACCCACAAGAGAGCTTGGCTTTACTCTCTCATTTCATCTCTTCTAGCCGCCGCCAATAGAATCACGCTCGGGGCAGGTAGATGTTGGAGAGACCATGTCAAGCTCAAGGCAAGCTATGCATTCTCATCAATGGTAGAAGAGCGAAGAGAGGAAGGAGGAAGAGGCAAGAGAGGGTGGCATGGCGGTGGAGTCTAGGTAGCTTCGGCTCTTCCGTCGTGCTCATCATGGGCTTGAGGCCATCTCGACACCGTCTTCTTCGTCGTCAGCAAGAGAGGTCACTAAATCTTAGAGGAGGGTATCGACCCCGACAATGGCATCCGTGGCAAAGGGATCGACCTTAACCTAGACATCCATGCCTTGAGCCCACCGTGTCACAGCTAGCACCCTCAACGTCGATGTGAGCTCATAGCACCGAAACAACCATCTGTTCCCGTTGATCTTAAAACCAATGCTAGATCTATGCCGCCATGCCGTCAACACCCACATCTTTATCCTCTTATCTGGCATCAGCACCCATCTTTGGCTAGAGGATCCACCGATTGGGCCATAGGGGTCTAGATGTCTAGCCATCTTTCGCCATGGCTACTGACCCCCTCTATGGCTGCTTGCCGCCATCTTTAGCTCATCCTTTGGCCTCCACCGGTCTCAACCCATCGTCGCTTGATGATATGTAGGAGGGCTGATCCACGACGAGAGAGAGAGGTAGGGAGCTAGATGGGGTTGGAGAAAGGGATGAGGTTGGGAACAGAGGGAGGAAGCTCACCAATTGCTTCAGCTCCTTTGTGGAGCTTATCAAGACTAGGGTAGAGACTAAGAGAGAGAGAGAGGAGAAGAGAAGGTGAGGCTAACTGGTGGGAACCACATGTTGATGTGGACTACTTGTTGAGGTGGCATGTAACATGACATCCAACTATACCAAAACCAGCCTAAAACCCCTATGGTGGTAAAATATTTGGTACGGATTGTTTAGGGGTGTCATATATTTGATTTCGTAGTTTAGGGTGTAATTCAGACAAACACAAAAGTTGAGGGGGGGGGCAAAATGGACTTATCCCTTTTAAGTATGTAAGACATGAATCTACCTATCAACTTTATCTTTTATGCACTATGGCTGGTATTGGATTGGGAATTAATGCACATTATACCTAGAATTCTAGTTTGGTGAATTTTTTGTCTGACAACATGGACTCTATAAAGGTACCATGGTGGTAAACCCGCTTGGCAAAGCGTGTTGAGCATGTGTCTTATGGATAAAGTTATATGTGTCTCATTAGAGTTAAAAGCTATTTAAATAGTCGTGCCCTTGATTATGCCATGTTGAATAATGTTATTCCAAGTTAACCATAACTTTTTAAAATTGGGAGAATGGATTATGATGATTTAGTAATTTGGATTAACCTGGGCTAAAGTTGGTCCACGGAATTACGCAACTTTGATTGTATTAGAATAATGGCATTAGATTAGGAACATATTTAAAAATATGCTTTAAAACAATAAACTATTTAAACTTTACCTTTACACAAAATAAACTCTATGACACTTCATTGTTCCCTGTAAATTATTATGTATTTTTAGTATGGCTTGCTAAGTATGGGCTCAAAGGATGGACCTGATGGAGGAGAAAGCTTTGACTACTAGTTTGTGCCACTGTTAAGTGACTGTGAATCTTGATACTGTAGTCTTCTGCTGTCATATTTTATTGGCTTATGGTCGACCATATAATAAAGCACTTTATCTCGGAGTATTGTAGGATATCAAATTGATCCTTAAGGATGCATGGATGGTTAAAATATATCTTTCTGTCACCTTGTCTTGTCTAAGGAAATCTGAGCTATTGAGAATCGGGGTTTTATCTGATAAAGAATATGGCAAGATCTTTAGAACACAGATAAAAGCAAGGCACCTATGTAGCTCAAGAAATCGGAGGAGAATATTGGGGTCGAGCACAATTTCAGCAGGAGTAAAACTCGGCATAGGTAGAACCAATACACGGATGACCTCAACAGATGCTAAGGGCTATCAGCACTCAATCGACTATTTCTATCCGTTTCTCTAATTAAACTTCCTAGAAAATATAAATCCTATACATCACATCAAAGAATTACACTAAAACTCATCCTCTAATTAGAAGGAAGAACTCTTAAATTTAGCTGGGTGAAGTAAACTCGAACAAGAAACCTGTAAATAATTTTATAAGACTTCTAAGTAATGCATAAACAATTGGCAAAAAGTTGATCGGACAAGTATTCCACACGGAAAGGAAATATGGAAAGTAAATGTGGAAAGTACTTGACACAAACAAATAAGATAGAAATATATTACTCAAAATGTATGAAATCGGAAAGATAGAAGATCGTTACTGAACTACTAACACAACTTGCTTTTTCCCTTGTCCAACAGCTTGTTTGGATGGAATATAGGATAACTATATGTCACATAAAACAAGATAAACTATTAACAAAAAATTAATAGAATATTAATTATTACAAACGTGACTTTAAAGAACAGTTTATATAAAAACTTTTAAAAAATACATTATTTAGCTATTTGAAAAGTGTGCTAATAAAAACGAGGAAGTTGTCACTTTCCACCGCTCATTCAAATGAGCCTAAGGTAGCTTGTACTAGAAATGGACTAACCGAGTTGTGGCATGAGATGGTGAGAGCTTTGTGGCATGGGATGTTGAATGGTTTAAAAATTAGTACTCCGCATTTTATAAATTTTGCACATGTTTACTATTTATGTTATTTAAATTTTTAGTGTAAATATGCAAAGATATTTAAAGTAGAAAATTTTAGTAGCAAATTTTGAACATATTTAAAGTACATTTTCAATAACATCATATATTTATACAAATGCAGTAGTATATTATATGAGAAATGAATATTTGGTAGTGGCATAACCAGAAAATATCCCCATAAACAATCAGAAATGCTATATATCATATGTACCGGGATCCCCATAAACACCTCCTCTAGACCTTGATGTGTTGGAAGAAACCGGGCGAAGCGTCGGCAACAGTAGCAAAGCTAGACCTCACGTGGTCGATCTGTTGGCACAGCGAGCGTTTATGTGTGGTACCTAGAGCTGCTCCGCATTGCCCAAGGGCCAATAGGCTTGTCTCATTGACAACGGCAACAAGAAGAATGCGGAGGCTGGCAGGCTTGGCTTGCTTGCAATGATAGAGACCGTTCGAATTTTGACATTGCTTCTCTATGATGGGCGGGATCTACTGGTCTTCTTGTTGGCTAGTGGTACAGATTTTGTCCTCCCCTTCTCTCTTTGTCCTTGCTGATGGCAATGGGATGCACAAACTTTATTCTGGCTTTCTTCCTCGCTGCTTGTACTGATGGGTATCAGTATCATCTCATACCTATGGTATTAGAACTTAATACCTGATTGATATCCTCCCATCTGTACGGGTTCTTACGGTATAGCAGCCCCTTTACCCAACATAAAGTTATACAATCATCCGCAACACTGCTATTAGAAAATAAATAGAATAATCCTGATCTAGCACCACCAGCTGGTGCACACGCACATGGTCGCATAGAACTTAGCTACGCCATCGTCGTCTTAACCTCGTCGGAATTGATAATCCAATGGAACCCTAAGATGGTAATAAGAGCACGATCCTTATTATCGGTGTCACGGAGCACCTCATCAAGTTCATCTCACTCATCTAGGTTTTATTTCAGTAGGTTCTGACTCTCAACGTAGGGTTATATCGATTAAGTTCGATCTCTGATAAAATGGTAAGTTTCGTCATTATTCTAGTTCGTTTACTCTATGTAAGGCTATATCGGTTAGATCCGACCTCTTAGTCCGATTAGACGTATCGCAATACATTCGTGTGAGGCCTGTTGGTACATCATCTCTCTTCAATATCCTCAGACTCGTGCTGCATTGGTTATATCCGACCTACGAGATCAGTGGCGGTGGATCGAGCCATTTGCTTGATGGGTTTTCGTGCGAAGTTTCATCGGAGTAAGTAGCTGATGAGTTGTCAATACCATGTGCCTCATGCTTATATGTGTTTTACATCTCGTCCAACCATTAATTCGTTAGCGATTAATTCGGTCATGTTAGATTCACCCCGATACTATCTCGGTTAGGTCCGATCTATCAATTTTGTGTCTGATAGGGCTGGGATTGAGATCCAAAGAATTTCATTCCCCAATGGCTCAGACAGATGAGGTTAGAT
The DNA here is from genome assembly GCA_030770085.1 of Oryza coarctata. Lineage (NCBI taxonomy): Eukaryota > Viridiplantae > Streptophyta > Magnoliopsida > Poales > Poaceae > Oryza > Oryza coarctata. The sequence goes on from CM061472.1 coordinate 11,437,387, forward strand.
ATAGGCATGTATCGAACATTTGGCTGATAAGCAACTGATGACTTCGCATCGTCCTTTTTCGTCGATACATTCGGTCTAGTCTCTATCATCTCTATGTCGTTAGCCCTGGTATTATAATGTCTCAGTTTGGTCTGATCTATCGAGGCTGATTCTAACAATGCACTTATAGTTGTCACTACTCCTTGTGCCTTCGGAGGGGATTTGGGCTCCGCTCCATGCTTTAGTTGCTCACCTTGTTCAGAGCGCTATTTGCTTTTCAGTCAATGGTCAAGCTCTGCTTTCCAATCGGCACCTAACCGATAGAGCGAGCTGTATCGGTCCATCGGCCAATTGACTTATGAATGTTTGTCTCTTTATTAATTATAGGATTAAATTTATTAGCACGCTCTCGAACATGATAGACTAAGAATCTACACTATAAGTAAACAAAACCCTCAGACCTTTACGTAAGCAAGACGTCATTTTTTCAGATCGGACTCGTACATCATCTTTACCTGGTCTGATGATCTCCGTGAGATTCTGCGCGCAACACAATGAAAAATATATGTTTTTCTATAAGGTTTTTCTGAATATTTCAAAATCTTGGACGTGCTTCGCCAAAACAATTGAACATTTCGCTAGGAGATAAGGGATTACGGACGTGCCACAAAAGAGTTTCTACATCGTACTATCAGTATCTAGGGAGCAAGGCACGGCCTAAGGACCATATGCATGCAACCTCTCATTTATCGTAACGCTTTTTAAACCACGGTTTGTTTTTATGAAAAACACTTTTTATGTATAAGTTTTTAAATCAAATAAATCTATATTTAAATTTTATAATAATTAGTACTTAATTACGTACACTAATCATCTGTTTCGATTTTTGTGCCATTAACCAGCTCAGCCAAGTAGCAATATCTACGCTGCAAAACAAAAAAGCTGCAACACTACACTACTATCTAAGTTGATACTTAGCATACTAATTATATATTCATAGACTACAGAACTACTCATCATCATACAGAACATTGCACAGATAAGTTGATGTTGCTACATCATGATGCATGGTCCATCACTTCCCATGCATGTATTGTACGCTTGAGACCAAATTGCTGCCTTTAAGGAGGGAGTAAGACATCATCATTATTAGCAAAGTTTATTTATTGAGAGGTTATTTTACCTGATGCAAGCTTCACTACTCTAGGCCACGTGATGGAACCAGATCCTTTGACGCAGTGATATCTACGTCAGAGGAACGTCCGGCCACACTACTCGGTACGATCGACATCGGACGGAAGTAATCGAGCACAGAGAACAAACTAGCTCTCGCGGCCCACGAAGAGGCACGACTTCCCTCGATTTTTTTATTTATATTTTTATTTAAATATTTTAAAAAATATATATTTTTAAAAATATAAAACTATATTCCCAAGAGAAGTTTTTCTTGGCCCCACTAGAGTGCAAAACTCCAACATAACAAACGCTTATTAACAAATATTAACGATAGAATGATAGGCTATACCTAAGAGTGATTTTTTTCGTGGTAAGGGTCATCTGTAAAATACCCCTATGTGTGAGGGAGAAGGGCCTAGATGGCCGCTTACTACCCTTTTGGTCATTTTTCTTTGCCAGGGCTGTCTGTGGGAGGCCTAGTAATTTTGTTGAAACCTCTTGATGCACTTTATTAGGATGTTTTTATCATACCATATAAATACCTAATAGAAAAAAAGATATTTTAAATAAATTTATTTTTATTAAGAGATTTAATTGTAAAGAAAATTTGGGAATATGTATAAAAGATAACTGAGATGTTTGAAATATAAAAACTTAGCATAATACTAGAAAATTATTACGTCATTAAATAAAGCGTAGGAATATTAATAGATTTACACACGCATATTAATTAGATAATAATGACTAAAATATTAAAAGGTTACTGAGAGGTTTATATGTTACGAATAAAATATAGATGTAATATAATTAATACGATAGATAACATGATATAAATATTTATTTGGATGTTGTGGATATGATCATCTATTATTCACTTTTACACACCCATTACTTGAGAAGCCGACTTTTCAATCGTACTCCACATTAGCCTGTATATATTGTTTAATTGTTTCAAGACGTATGATACCTATGGAGCTGTATAGTGATTTCTTTATATTTATTTATTGTTTAAATTCACACCTTTTTGGCTGTTCCTGTAGAAAAAATATGCATATATAGCTATTATAGTTATGGTGATAATAAAATTAAAGTAAATTAGAGAGATGTATAGCGAACTTATAATAAATTATTGTCAAGAATGTTCTGACAAATAAATTACTTTCTACCAAAAGTATTGTTACTCATTAATGTCACCAGCCAGCAACGATCACCATAAGTGCACTTAAAATTCTCTCGTCATGGAGGTAGTATAATTGGTTGTAGCCACTAGTTTGACTATTTGGTTCACTAGTTTGTACTCCTCATTTCTCGTCATGTATTATTTATTTGATTTTGAGAGGAAAAACCAACGGTTCTTAGAGAACCAACTGTTAGAGTTAAATAGTAGATTTTTTTAGAATAAAGCTACACATCCTTCTATAGACCTAGTTCGAGGAAAATATTGTGGCAAGAAACAATTGAAAAAAATAGATGCATACAATTCATACCACATGAGAATAGTTTAATCAATGGAAGAATCTCCTTCCACGAGTATTAGGGTCCCAAGATTTCATAAGCTGTCATCGATTACCAAAATTGCAAAATAGATAGTCACACCTAGGTGGAATTAGAAAAGCCAAAGAATCCCTTCTTTAGTCTGAATCCTCAGTGAAAGTGCATTTAGCAGCCATTGTTGTTTGATACTATAGGAGAGAGCGCAAACTGGTGGTGTAGGATTTAGAAGGGTAACAGTGAGTAAAAAACTTAAGGTTCATTATGCATATGAAAATCTTATTAGCTTGGGTTGTATTAGTTGTGAAAGATACAAATGAATGCATTGAAAACAATGTGACATTCACGCGTTGATAGTGTCGTGCCTATAAAAACCATTTGAATGTGACATGACATTATCGTGCCAAATGTTGGTCACCGGGTTATGTTAAAAGCAACGTGATATTCATGCACTGAAAATTAGCTGTCAAGTTGTGTTGAAAGCAACGTGACAATCACACGCTAGAAAAAATGTATGTACAAAAAAATGTCTTATACCAGCTATCAGATATTATTCTGCTTCAGCCTGAGCAGCAAAGGGGAAAAAATGAGGCCCAGATGACACTAGATGAAGATGAAGACAGTTCTCTTGCATTTTGTTTCTAGCTCTTTTCCTGTCTTTCCCATCTCTTTGAAATGCTGCATATGATGGTAAAAAGAAGATAAAAGGTATCGAGAAACACAGTATTGTAAACTAAATTAGGTGCCATAAGCTAATAGTAAGCTGGTAGGTAAGCAGAACATTGCAAGTTTACACAGATAATAAATAGTACAATTCATACTCTTAACATTTCTGCAGTCTCCACATCCTTGTCTCAAATTCGCAATATAATAGCTATCCTAATTTGATAGAAAGGTGCCCATGGCTCTCACTATCATGTGTTTTGCATTGTTTATCATAACATCTCTGTATATACAATTGGCACCTAAAGTTATGAAATTTTATCAAGACTTCACTATTTGACAGCAATATGGTTTTTTAGCTAATGAATACATCAGAGCAGGTTTTGGCAGAAGAACTTGAGTATACATGCATAGTTTTTGCCTAGTATAATGCAACCCCTAAGAGAAATGTTCTCAAATTGAAGGGAAATGAAAGACATCGAAGATGAAAATAGCACCTCAGCTAGCAGCTAGGTTCCACCAAAGTTGAGATAACATATAATCCATTAAGCAAGACAGTTCACATCCGTGCTGTGCTTCCAAAAGTATAATTCAAATTTAAATACAGCAATTTTACATATATACAGCTAGCTAGAGTCAACAAATTAGCCAAGGAAATTAGAAAAAGAATGCAGAACTCAGCTTCGTAGATGGTTCAGCATTTCACAATACATCGGCTATAAGCAAATTAACCAACTAGTTCAGTGCTGAACTAAAACAGATGCGACAACCAATCAAGATAAATAAGCAAATTGTGCTGAACACTAACATGACTTAACGTAGGTACACTCGTTGCAGCTAGTTACAGACAATAAATTAATCGTGGAAAATAGCATGAGAAAGAAAGATAATAATGCAGAAGCTCTCCTTCAAAGATGGATGACGACCATGGCAGAATGATCAGGGTTGGCCATTAACAGAATTCCAGGCCGGTCTCCTTCAGTTCTGGCCTAATCTCATCCTCGAACTTTGCTCTGTAAAGTGTAAACACAGCAAGAACAGAAACATTTGTAAGAATCCAAACAAAACCTCAAATAGAACGCAATAATGTCGAATAATAAATTTAGCTCATTTTCCAAACAAAATGCTACAGGAGGCTAGCAACAATGGTACCATCGCTACCAAAATACAATGCTACCAATCATGGGTTGATGTTGTCGGGTACCAATTGAGTGTTACAGTTGCAATACAATCTTATACATAAATTCAAAGAGGAAAGGCAGAAAGATAATCACTTGTAGGTGGATTCGCAATGCCAGTAGGATCCCCACCCTGCACTTTGAAATCTTACACGGCAGGAAACAAAAACTGAAAGGAAACCTGACAGGATTGATTAAGCCAAGCAGCATGGACTCTCACTGAATCCATGGCCTCTGAGTAGCACGGTGGAGAGGAGTGAGAGGCACCACCCAACCTCGAGGTCAAATCTGGCACCACTGCAGCTAGGGGCAACCGGGTCTAGAGGACCTGAACTCGGGGCGGCTAGATGCACGGCCTCTCAGCTCGGGGTCTCTAGATCTCGAGTCACTGAGCATGACATGGTGGCTGCTACCTCTGGGAGAGGGGTCAGCAAATGCTCCTGTCGACTGGATGGATCTAGAGCGACTGAGCATGACATGAATCAGCTTGGGCAGCTTGGAGAGATGTACCAACTGGGATCCAATTAGAAGGTTTCCTAAAATAAAAAAATAAATTAAAAATTTACAAGAATATTTCAACGTGTAAAGTATTGTCTAGACCTTAATCTTAATCCCACGGCCTGGTTAGGTTGAAGACCATAACAGTGGTGACTCTGGAGGGTGAGTTGAAGAAGTTTCCGATTCTCTTGGTAGAGGCCATGGTGATGGCCTTGGCTAAGCAGGAGGTGGCTGAGTAGAAGGTTTGACTGGCGATGGCTGTGTGGACTTCTAAGGTTAAGTGGTTTTCTCCTTAATCTTGGGACCTACAACAACACCAGTTGGCTCTTGCGCCTCCTTATTAGTCATCGGTGTCTTCCTAGTTTTTTTTACCCTAGTTCATCATCACCAGGTTCAGCTGCATGTCTGTGTGATTCCTTTTTTTCTTGGCTGGTATGGCTAGGGGATTGCAAATATGCTTAGACATGGTCCTACAATTTTATAAAAGGAGATACTAAGAACAATAAAATACTATGGAGTTAATCCGAGTGTTAATGCATAAAAAATGTTTACCTCTGAAGGTGGATTTGATATATGGAAAGGCTTATGACAATTATTAATAGTGATATCAATGTCATCTAGGAAGAATGTAGACATGTGAGTAAATGAGGTTTGTCGGTGACCCAAGAACTAGGGTCTCCATGTTGGACAACATGTGCTGAGTCAAAGACATGTGTTCTCTCAGCCGGCATGCTAGTGGTGCCGAGGAATTGCGTGAGGGTGACGTGTGGCACTTAGTGAATCAAGAAGAATGAAGCCCTTGGGACAGCCCAAGGCCACCTCTAGTGGAAGGATGGTTGGCATAACTGGGTATGTCTCGGGCCTTTGGCACCTACATATTTATTCTTAACAAGACAATTATCTACCCAGAGGCAAAAGCATGGAAGACTGGGTGGCAATTGCAGTAGCTATTGCCCATCGCATCACATCTATGTCTGCTCTAACAAGGGCATGGGAAACCGTAGGTGCTACCGGTCGCCAAATCTCAGGGGGAGTCTGATTGGCGAAGACGACGCCCTTATCATGTGAAGGCCTAGAAGATCTGCTTGACACTGGTGCAGGTCCTTAATCTTTAAGGTTTAAGAGCGTGATAGTCAATTTGACTCTACAATTGATAAGGAAACATGATGAGATCCGTGAGTCAATCAGCCGGTGGGCCGAACTGGCTCACCCCATCGGCTAAGTGCCGATGGGAAAAAAAGTGCTCAAGCATCAGCTAAAAAGTCAATGAAGGCATAGAAGATATATACGTGTAGTAAAATAGGGGGCTTATTAGCCAAAGAGACGATGACGCTCCGTAGAATAAAAGTGATTAAAGTACGGAGTGGGGCCCGATCCCCCACGAAGCCACGAGGATAGGCAACCATCGTAATGGCACCGTTAGGACTAGTTTCGATAGATCAAACTAAACCGAGATAATATGAGACCAGAACTAATGGCAATGAGATGATAAACACTAAATCAAACATAATGACGAAGGAGAAAAGGGATGAAGTCATCGGCTACCTACCGGCCGAATGCCTGACACAAGCCTATACCTAAACTCATCAGCTATCTGAGTGAATGAGGCACGAAACCTTCCAGATCTTGACGCTAGCCCCGTTAGAAGCAAGCCTGATAGATTGGACCTAACTGACTTAACCGAGACTATGTCAAGCCGAATCCAACGTAACTAGATCGATCATCAGCGAATTAATCGTGGAGTGATGGGCAAACTAGGTACAAGGTTAGCGTTAGGGATAACTTGTTGGCTACTCACTCTGACAAAATGCAGCACGGACACCCACTGGGTCAATGGCTCCAACCGCTGCCACCGAGCTCATAGGTCGAACCTAACCGATGCAGTACAATACCGAAGACAGAGGAGGGAGACTGATGTACTGACAAGCCTCACGCAGACAAGATGCGGTACGCCTATTTGGACTAAGAGGTTAGATCTAACCGATGCAGTCTTAGATAGAGCAAAGCGAATCATGATAATAGTGTGACTTACTCCTTCACCGAAGATCGAACTTAAGCGATGCAGCCCCATGTCAAGAGCTAGAATCCACCAGGAAGAACCTAGGTGAACTAGGTTGGCAATGCACCAAAGTTGTTATTATATTGATCTGTTGATATTTTTTTCAAGCTTCTAGGGGGACTATATTTATACCCTAGTATTATAAGAGTCCGACGCGGTTACAACAATCGTCGAACTTTATTCCCTAAAAATATAAAAGAAAACTAATCTCTAAGAATTTGTAATGCTAACTGAACTTGCCTAGTTCAGGTAATATATTATATATAAATAAACACCCTATCGTGGTTTTCATGACTTCTCCTCAAACTCAGTCCCATCTAGATAATTCTCCATCTTAAATGAACCGAATCTGACCTCAACCCGTCTGATTGACTCTTTTGTTGTGTCAATTAGCTTTTCCTTACGAGCCGATCAATCTTTCCTCAATCGGCCGATCCTGTTTGTAGGCTGAGCAAATTTTGACATTAATAGGAGCGTAGTTGACTAATGCGCTTCCATTGGGGTTGCTCATTTATCCCCCTCCTTAAGGCATAGACAAGTGGGCCTCCTATCCAAGGGTGTGCGATGACTCCTATTCCTAGAGTGCCCACATGAATGTAGTGAGGGCCCATGGCAGGTAGTCACGTCTCCACTTATAGCACTCCAAGCTTCCCCAAGGCCGTGGTGGACTGGGCGAGGTAGCATGGTGGTCTCTCACCATGCCCTAGTCACAGTGGGCCTTGTCGAGGCTTACCCTAAGGCCAACGGAGCCAGTGGGAAGAGAAACTATTAAAAACTTAATGCGTCGAGTGGTAATACAAACAAAATATTCTCTCGAATTTTGGTCATGTGGTGTCCCCCAAAGATAATATAAGGAGAGAACTAGGATGTAGAAAGGGGGAGTTTGGAACCTAAAGAAAAAACTCACTTACGCACCAAGAAAATAGCTAGAAGACCTAGAAGACAAAACACACTTGTTTAATGCACCAAGAAAATTGGTAGAACATAGAAGAGAAAGGAGAATGAATTATTCTGGGAGAAAACCTTCAAGAGTTGTCGGTAAACTTGTAAAATCCTTCACCAGAAAAAGGACAATCACCACCACAACGGTACAATTATTGGTGGATGTTAGGTCTCATCAATTCGGAAGACCAGATTTCGCTCTTTACTGCTTATCGACTATTTTATTCAGAGTGTCATCGGCTCTATAGACAATGTGTCTTCTATTTTAGTCCTCTCCATTTTCTTATACCGTCATCGACTTTCTAGCTGATGTATAAGTGCATATTTATATACCTTCATTAGACTTATAGCCAATGGCTATTTCAACCCTATTGTCAACCAGCCGATAACAGGAGTCCGTATAGTCCTATCGGCCAATTGGCTAATTGATCAAATTTTCTATCTCCTTGTCAATTGTAGGGTCAAATTGACTAGTAGCCCCGTGAACCTCAAAGTTTAGGATCTACACTAGAGCTAAACAGTTCTCCTAAGCCTTCATGTGGGCAAGCGCATCACATCAGACCTCCATCGGCGAGCACGCTCTTTGGCATGCTTGCTAGACTGATTCGGCATCAACTCCATCTTTGGCACATCTAGTGGGACACAGAATTTCATCTCAATGGCTGAAAAAGTGATTGACATAGATAACATGATTCTAGTGACAATGGATGATCTGAGTGAAGAGCAAAGATAGCAACTAGAGCAGAATATTGCCAATTTTCAGAAACTCTATTTGAAATCTTTTGGTATGACTAGGAGAATCGAGCTAATCACCACCTATAAGTCCTCCAAAGCCATTGCAAAATCAATTGGGAGTGTTGGTAAATACATTACTTAATTTGATCAAGAAGATGATGGATGGATCAATTGCTCAAGAGTTTGATAATATCATGTATATTTGTCGATAAAATAGAGCTTCCTCAGGTACCTTATAGTTCTAGAAGGGAGATTTCGGAGAATCTATTTCCACCAACACAAACTCAAATTGGGGGCAACGGGATGATGTATTTCTAGGTATCATCAGACTGCTTAATATAGGGGGTATCAGCTATTCCTGATTCAAACAATCATCACAGAGAATATCTTAGGTAGAATCGGTTACCAACTCTACCTCCACAATATCAAAGAGAAATTCGGAGGAGGATTGGTCAGCAAGAGTTGTAGAAGTGGTGACATAACAATTTGGTATAAAAGCAAAACAACAGAAATTTATGTATCGGTACCTATATCCTAAGTAGTTTAACAAAGTTTGCTACCATACCGATACAAAATACTAGATTTCTCCTAATTCTCAAGGCAAGACAACATATCTACAGAGGAGCACATTAGCCAATTCTTAGCCCAGTATGGAGAAGCATCGGCTGAGGAAGCCCTTAGAGTAAGATTTTTCTCGTTGACCCTATCTGGATCGGCTTTTACATTGTTTTCTTCATTACCACCAAATTTAACTCAAGGATAGGCCGATCTGGAGAAACATTTCTACAAGTACTTTTTGGTTGAAATTCATGAAATGGGGTCAATAGATTTAACGTTAGTTAGACAGAAGCCAGATGAATCAGTCCCAAAATATATCCAGCAGTTTTAGGACATCGAAGCCAATGTTATAGTTTGAATTTAAGTGATAGAAAGCTAGCTGAGTTGCCCTTCGAGGGTTTATTGGCTCTAATCAAAGAACGTTTTTCATCACAAGAATTTGAGAGTTTAGCACACCTGCTCCAGAAGGTATCGACTCACGAAAGTCGATTCCAAGAGGCCAAAAAGGAAATATTCCATCAAAGGGTTGATCAAGTGCAAGCTTATTCATCAGACATAGACAATGAGGGATCCAATGTTGAAGATGGATTAGTGGAATGGGCCAGAAACAAGAAATCAGTATCATGCCCATGGGTGAAGAATATCGGCAAGGAGTAGCAATATGATTTTAACATCAATAAGGCCGATAAAATCCTCGATCAATTACTTCAAGAGAAGCATATTCAACTCCCTCCAAATCATGTGATTCCATGAGTCGAAGAACTTAAGAAGAAGAAGTATTGCAAATGGCATAATATAATATCTCATCATACTAATGAGTGTAAAGTTTTTTGGCAATAGATACAATCGGTTGTTGAATAGTGAAGAATTAAATTCAAAGATAAAAAACCAATAAAAATTGATGGACATCCGTTCCCTTTGAACATGGTTTACATGGGATCTTCGAGAGATTGGGCCGATCAACGAAGGCATTAGGGTAATAAATCAAAAATTACTTCATCAGACCTAATGGAGAAGTATTTGAAGCACAAAGTGGAAGAATGGTGGACTTTGTCTAGCAAAGAAAAATATAATCCACATTGGGATTATCCATTTTTTTAGTTATAATGGTATCAGGGTATGAGATTACCATTAATTGAAGATTGTACTAAATGCAACAATCTAAGGTCACAATGTGTTGAGCAAGAAATGTTTTCACAAGATCGGCCGCTTACAAAATGAGTATTGGTACTTAACCAATTGGGGTCAATCAATGAAGAATGTTTTGAAGAAAGTGATGATAAGGAATTGCATGGAGAACAGCAAATCCAGAATCCTCAGTAGTGTCATGGAATTTTCATAAGAAATCAAAAAAGAAGGGCACAACGATTATGACACAGAGAGCAATAAAAGAACCAACGGCAAGACCATGACGAAGACTATCGTTGTCCTAAAAGGACTAAACAAGTATGATGCATCTAGCAAAAAGATAATGGGGTTGATACATCAACTCCAACAAACAAGGTATTCTTCGTTCCTCAGGAGTATAAAGCACTTTCATCTGATGAGGAGTACGATGAAAATGTTTTTGCTCAATTAACGCTACAGCCTAATCAAACTGTATTTGATAAACCTTAGGAGTCTAAATATCGGCTTCTAAAACCGTTATAGATTAAGGGATTTGTAGATGGGAAGCTAATGACGAAAATGTTAGTTGATAGGGGTGTAGCTGTCAATTTGATGCCGTATGCAACTTATCACAAGTTAGGAAAAATCGCCAAAGATCTCATAAAAACAAATATGGTGTTGAAAGACTTCGGCAGAAATCCATCGGAGACAAAGGGCAAGATATTGCGTACCATGTTCTTCGTTATTGATGAAAAAGAATCATATAGTTTACTTCTTGGTAGGAATTGGATTCATACGAACTATTGTGTGCCATCTACGGTGCATCAAAGTCTAATATAGTGGCAAGGAGATCAAATCAAGATAATCCTAGCCGATCAATCGACCAATGTTGCAATGACCGATCTACTGATCTAGTAAGCCGATGGAGTTGTTTGCTTGTTTGGAAAAGCATGGGAAGGTGATTACCTCGAGGTCACTAGCCAGGGAATACAACCAATCTAGTAAAGCGGCTCAATGTTGTTGCTCTGATGGGTACTATTGAATATATTGAAGGAAAATTGGGGCAAGTGATTATATTGGCCGATGATTTAGAAGAAGTTGATATAGGTCCAGGAGATAAGCCAAGGATGACGTACATAAGTAAAAAATTATGTACCAAATTCCATGAAAAAATTAATAAAATTATTAAAGAGGTATCAGGAATGTTTTGCCTAGGAGTATCAAGAAATGCTAGGTATAAGCCAATCGATTGTTGAACATCTACTTCCTATCGAGCCAAGGTATCGACCATTTAAACAGCCTTCGAGGATATTTAGAACAGAGTTATATGATTCAATCAAGACAGAGATCTCAAGGTTGTATGATGTAAATTTTATTAGATTGTGCCGATATGCTGAATGGATATCTAATAACATCCCAAAGGAAAATAAAAATAGAAAATTTAGAATATGTATTGATTTCTAGGATTTGAATAAAGCTATCCATAAAGATGAGTATCCGATATCAATGGCATATTTCCTAATAGATACAAAATCGGCTCACAAGATTATTAGCTTCATTGATGGCAACGCAAGTTACAATCATATTTTTACGGCAAAAGAAGATTTACATAAGACCGCATTCTAATGTCTTGGAGCTATTGGCTTATATGAGTGGGTAGGGATGTTGTTTGGATTGAAAAATGCTGGTGCATCTTATCAGAGAGAAATGAATTATATATTTCATGATCTCGTCAGCTTATTGGTGGAGATATATATAGATGACATGGTGGTGGTTAAATCTAAGAGTGTTGTTAGCTGATGTACATAAAGTACTGGAAAGGGCAAACAAATATGCACTAAGGATGAATCCTCATAAATATGATTTGGACATATCAGCTAGGTAGATTTTAGGCTTTATGGTGCATGAGAAGGGATTTTAAGTTTGTCAACGAAGCATTAGAGCCATTTAGAATACAGAACCACCAGTCAACAAGACAATACTATAGTCCTTGATTGGCAAGCATAATATTGTAAGGAGATTTATTTTAAATTTATCAAGGAAAATTGAGTCTTTTACTCCCTTGCTATAGATGAAAGCCAATCAAGAGTTCATGTGGGGTGCAGAACAGCAAAAGGTGTTTGATGAAATTAAAATTTATCTTAATTCTCCACTAGTTTTGATTCCGCCGTAGAGGAGGATGCCATTCAAATATCAATCAGCCAATGAGAAATCCATCAGATCGGTGTTGATATAAGAGTTTGAAGGAAAGAAGCAAGTTGTGTGTTATCTAAGCAGAACGCTTTTGGATGCTAAAATGAGATATCCTGTGGTGGAGAAATTATGCCTGTGTTTATATTTCTCGTGCACAAAGTTAAGACATTATCTTCTATCTGCTAAATGCACAGTGGTCTACAAAGCCGATGTGGTGAAATATATGTTATCGGCTCTAGTCTTCAAAGGACAAGTTTGTAAATGGATCTTTGCTTTAATGGTGTTCGATCTGAGATATGAATTAGCTAAAGTAGTTAAAGGAAAAGCTATAACTAATTTCATCATGCAACATAGGGGAAATGATGAAAATTATATGGTGCTGATTCCATGAACTTTATTATTTAATGGATCGGTTTGCAAGCATGGATCTGATATCAGCTTAGTGATTGTATCGCCTTAGAGTGCAAGCTTTGAATTTGCTTTTACAATTAAACCCTTTTGTCCCCACAAGTAAGCCGAATATGAGGTGGTACTTAAATGACGTCAACTATCGAACTCGATGTAATCAGGGTTGAGGCATGGGCAATATTGTTCAGCCAATGAACTGAATAGGTGTCATCTCCATTCTGACCACCATCGGGCAAAAAATTTGGTGTTGGCAGTACATGGCTCAGAGGTGGTGATTTTGCCTAGGGATAGGGACTCCGTTAGCATCCTCAACTGATCATATTCTAAGGCACTATTCACATTGTCTTGGACTTAGAGTTTGTTGATAAAGAACAAGCCAATAGGAAACTGGCCAAATCCCAACTGGAGAGAGCCAATTGATGGTGGTAAAATTCATTTGATGGTTGCTATGATCGGCCCAATAAGGACCCAATTGATAGAAGATTAGGAGTGATGGCCGATAGAAGTATAATCTTCGACTCTTCATCCACCAGAGAATTGAGAGGACTGAATTTGGAGGGCATCTCAAATGATGTTGCATCCTCATATGCAAACCAGTGAGTGGCTTCCTTGGAGAAACCATAATAGAAGCTCTTAAACCACTAGCTTAGTCCGATGGGAGTCATTTTGTTGCCAGAAAGAGCCGATATAACTTCACTCATTGAAATGTATCGGCGCCGGCTAATTTCATTCTCCTCGGAATAATTAGCTAGAAAGGTCAAGTTGATGAAGGAGGTTCTAGTGATGGCTTTAGAAGTATAAATGTTGAGCCACAGTTGTATAAACCACCAAGAGCCACCAATAAGACTGACTGGTTGGCCAACCGATAGTTTGTTTGCCACTTGATGAAGCAGTTAGTAAGTGGCTCCAAGTAGGTATTGCCCTAAAGGGATTTAGTGACGATCGGCCAAGCATTCTGCCAAGCATTGCATGTTGGTCATTGCGCCGAGATTTGCGTGACCAAAGATGAACCATTCTAGCTACATATTCAAAAATGTGACATGTTCCCGATCATCGACTAGTCTAGAAATGTTGTTGTGAAGAAATATATACCTAGTCCATCCACCAATGTTTTTGGTTTTCAACTGATGTATGGTTTTGAATCAATGGTTGGATGGATTGATGTAATTTGTGGTGTTGAGACAGGTGAACATGACCATGTCCATCAGAGTTAGGGTCATCAGAGAAGGCATTGAGGTCGTCCGACCAGAATTAAGAAGCCGATGCGAGTAAAGGTTTGTTTTTTCTATCTTGGCTAAGGATAGATTGATGGAGTGACCGATTTCAATCTAATCCCAAATTGTTCTCTTGGTGGCCAATACAAGAACCTACAGTAAACAAGAACCTAACAAAGAACAGGTGAAGAACGGAATAGATTGGATCTATCGAGATTGTGCAGTAGGGGGATGAATACATAAGAGGATTACCTCAGGGAGTGTGGTTGTCGACACCATTGTGTGAGATGAAAAATGAAGATCAGTGATCAATGGAGAGGTTCGCAACAATTCACCTTAGTTCGTTGGAGCTCATCGAGATTTTGGAGACTCTAGTGATGTGAAAGCATAAAGAAAGGGGCTAGGAAGTCAAAATGATTTATAGGGAAATGATGACCAAATGGGAATCTAGGTCGATCGGTACTGCTTGAGGGCTGTAGTGAGCCATCTCGTTTTGAGGAGAATTCTAATAGCTCAGAATTTCATAGTCAGATAACAAACTCTAAAATTAGAGGCATGTGTTAACACTAAAATTTGGTTCTAGATTTAGTTATAGATGGAGAGCGGATCGTCTCATAGAAAGAGGCAGACTGATAAATGAAAAGAGTCGATTGGGCAGAAGATGGATTCGGTTCAATCGATAGGTGGAGGATTATCCAAATGAGATCGTATTAAAGAAGGAATCTTGGAAACCACAGCAAGGTGGTTTTATATCTATAAGATATCCTATTGTAATTAGGCAGAAGTAGTTAATTTTATTAATATTTTATAGAGAGTTTCCTTTTCTGTTTATCAAGTAATGTCTGGTGGTTGTTTGTAACTATCTTAGACTCGTGTAATCTTGGGGTATAAATATAAATCCATAGGGACTTTGTAATCCACAGATCAATACAATTTTAGCGCATTGGCACCCTAATTCATCTACGTTTTTCCCGGATTCTGCTTCTCGGCGTGAAGCTACATCAGTTAAGTTCAATATCCAGCAAAGGGGGTAAGTCCAGCCATTATCCTAGTGTATCCGTTCTGTCTAAGGCTATATCAGTTAGGTCCAACCTCTTAGTCTGATATGATTTATCACATCACATTTGCGTGGGATCTATTGGCCTATCGAGATCCTTTTACCATCATTAGTCTCGCCCTTCATCAGTTATGTCCGACCTTCTAGACTACTAATAGTAGATTGAGCCTTAAATCAGTTGGTCTTTATGTTATGTTTTATTAGAGTGGCTAGCCGATGAGTTACTTATATGCTGAGCTTCACGCCTAACATATCAGCATATCAGCTAATATATAGAGATTGCCCACAATTAATCTGCTAGAGATTGAACTGATTTTATTAGATCCAGCCTTAAGATAGATCCGGTCTATCAAGGCTGTGTTTAATAAGGCTAGTATCATGATCTCGGGGGTTTCATTCCACCCATTGGCTCAGCTAGCTGATTAGTTTATCTATTTATATCATAGCTAGCTGATGGGTTTACCTATTCCCTTTGTTTGAATGATCGATCTAGCTTCCACTATTTGAATGTCATTAGATTCAGTCTTATATTATCTTGGTTCGGTTTGATCTATTAAGGTTGGCTCTAACAATATGGTTATCAGTGGTCATTAGGTCGTGTCTCTTCAGAAGACAGGACTTTGCTCCTTACTACATATTGACTATTTTATTGAAAGCATCATTGGATCTATAGCTGATGTGTCTTCTATTTTATTCCTTGCTATTTGACTATGCCATCATTGGGTTTCTAGCTGATGTATACATGCATATTTATATGCCCACATTTGACTCAGCCAATAGCTATCTCAACCCTATCGGCAATCAACCAATAGCAGGAGTCCATATTAGCCTATCGGCTGATTGGCTCGTTGATCAAATTTTTTGTCTCGTTGTCAATTGCATGGTCAAATTAACTAGCACACCTATGAACCTCAAAGTTTAGGACCTACATAGGAGCTAGGAAGATCTCTCAGGCCTTCATGTATGCAGGCACATTGCATCAGACCTCCATCGATGAACATGCTCTTCGGCATGTCAGGTGGACCAATTTGACATCAACACTAACTCAATGTTGTAGAAGTTCAAAAGGCCGTGGAAGAAATCTGGAGAGGAAAAACCTAATCTTTGGCATAATAAAGATTCAAAAATCATGAACTCGTGGGTGTGAGGCATAGGTAAGGCCTCACCTTCGGCTGTTCTCCAACTGATGAACTTCAAGGACAGCATCACTTTTTCTTCTACCATGGCAAGCAACCTTTTCTTAGAGATGATTGATGGATGTCATTCACAAGTGGAATTCAGTAATGAAATTGAATCTGAGGATGAGGAGGACATTTGGTTGGAGGATCTAGAAGCAAAGGTTGATAGGAGGCCAAACAGCGAAGGAATGGGTGGTTGCAATGGCTTAACCCTAGCGAGATTTACTTGGTGGAGATGAAGAGGCACATGATGAAAATGCAAACAATGGAGTGTGGGGAACTTTTCCGCCGTTTCATCTTATAAGTTGATGGGCCGCTTTGGGTGTAGGAGGTTGTGCCTTCGCGTGCGGTAATGGGCCAAGCCCAAGAAAACTTGGGATATACTCTTTCAGAGTCTTTTTTTTAATCAAATTATAATGGTATGCCTCACAACTAAGTAAATATAGGTAAGCGCATTGCGCAAAATCAAGTATCGTTATAATCACTTCAGTTTAGATTAAAATTTGGTGATATGCTTACAACAAGCCAAAAAGCTAGAAAAGACATCCAAGTATCTTCAAAGTTTTATTATATAAGACATGGTGTGCACCATTATTGGGTCAATAGCCATAACTGTAAATAACAAGAAATAGGCACTGCTCAAGTTTTGATATACACAAGGCTTATAAAATAATTCCTTGAAAAATCACAGCCTTAAGCCAATTTTCTAGTCATAATTGATCAAAATATTTGAGGAGTTTGAATATGGAATGTTTAGGAAAACCACTTAGATACATAATCACTCGGATAATAAGAAGACTACTCGGGTGTGTAATCACTCAGTGACAAGAAAATGATTTGGATGTAGATCAAATAAATATTAAAGACAGAGGTAGCTCAAGTGTGAAGGACTTGTAGGCTATTATGGATAACATAGACCCTAAGTATGACTAAACAAGGCTTATTTGACTAGCTTAATAGAAGGTAGGCCAAGTCGAGTGGTCAGAGATAGAATATGACTCATTCTTGTTGTACAAGACATGGTACATGTTTCTATTTAGGATGTCCATGTACTTACTCAAGATAAACATAAGAGAACTGAAGCCATATATGGCTAGGTTACCATCTATGTACCCTTGCCCCTCGTCCTATATAAGGTAGGCCGTGATCTCTTATCTTATTTCATCATCATCCTTTAGTCTCGATGCATAGCCCCTGTTTTAGTGTTGCCAATATAAACATCGACACTATATGGACATGGCCTGTAGGATACAGTTCGCTACATCTTGTAGTTCAATAAAACATGTTAGTATAGAAACAAGCCTCACTAGGGAATAGCATAGTATTATATTAGTTACCTTTATGTGGTTCTCCATGAATGGGATTGGGACTAGATGATGAGCCAAACCCCTAGATGCACAACTACTCTATCATTGCATAGGGCTCACATCCACATGTCATGAGCGCCTAGCTAGGGTACTTGATGTGGGTCGCCACATTCCATTTGGAACTCAAGCTTAAGGCGGGATACCCTTTCTTTAAACATTTTCTAAGTAAGATCATTCTTCACCTCCTTCAGTTGTTACTTAAGAAGGGCCTCCTTGTCTTGTTTTCCTATACGTCTTTTTATGTATTGCACACTATACTAGAGCAAGCCATGCATCCATGATAGCTCTAAGTAAGATGGTGTGGACTCCAAGATCCCTATTGTCTTCTTCCTCACCAGCCATCGCTTTCCCCCGTTGTCCCTCACACCCTGGTGAGCTTTGGCTCGATTCCTCCTATCCAAAGCCTCTTGGCTAGAGTTTTAACTCCTTGGACACCTCTTCTTAGTAGATCGGAGCCCAAAGTGAAGCCCCACCTCCGAGCTGTTCCACAAGCTGTCATCGACAACCAAGCTTAGCCATCCCTCGCTAACTGCTTGGTGATCCTCCTAGTAGTCCATAGCCCTGCATGCATGCATTAGGTAGGATAGATCCAAAGATCTATCGTGACATGCAGCAGCTAGCTCCTCTATCGTGACATGCATCAAGTAGAATAGATCCAAAGATCTATCGTGACTCTTGTTGCCATCCACCGTGCATGTGCCACCATCGTGTCCGCTGTTAGCTCCTCTATCTTTTTTGTTTTGGCGATATCGCATGATTAGCTGCCAACAACGCTATGAACTTTACTAGCACCATCCGCCTCTGCTCCCTCGCTGCTGTCCACCGAACCCAACTGCATTAACGTCAGAGGACAATAGTTAACAAATTTTTGAAAGCCTAGGTTCTAGTTAGGAAGAACATGTGTGTATGGAATGTGGCTACGTTTGGTTTTGTAATAACTCAACATTTTTGCATAGACCAAGGATAAGAAGAGGGTTCTTTTTGCAAGATTGCCATTCACAGGCAGGTAGACCCGCTGATTTAAAAATCTGGAAAAGTAAAGAAAATAGATTATAGGCTTTTCTGTTGAACTGAAAAATATGTTAAATTTAAAAAAACATAAGAAATTCATATTAACTTCAAATGAGATGAACTAAAATTTGTTAGATTTGCAGTTTTATGCTCTTTAATACAGTAAAAATAAGTTAACAATACTGCCTCATAATATACCCCCAAAAATTCGAGATAAGCATAAATGCCATATTTGTACTATAGAAGATTGAAAATTTGTAACTCGCAAATGAAATATGATAAAATAGAAATTCTTTCACCATAAATCTTGTTTACACAGTAACTATCCACTATAAAAGGGCATGCATATTAGAGCATATTGAATTTTCTTGTATATTTGTATTTATTGGTTTATACATTATATATTTAGAAGGAGAGCACGTGATCGTTGAAGAAATTCATTTTGCTACTGACCAGCGGATAAACCCAAAGCAAGACAAGCCTCCTCCCCTCCCCTTATTATATTGCTCCTACGTTTTGGAGGATAAATGTCTTGTAACAAAAGTGCATACCTATTTGGGACTTATCCTATTTGAAATGTTGTTTAAATGGTAGTTATAATCCAATTGTTGCATTATCTACAATTGGCATTAGTATTCCTTATTGTTTGTCACCTTAAAATGGGTGGAGTATTGATCAAGCACTCCAATGGGTATAATATTGCTTATATTGCCATGATATGCTTAGCCATACTATGAAAAAAAAATCTCGTTGTAGGCACCTAGTATAAATAAAAATCGGCATTTTACTACTTCTGGAAAGAAATAAAAACTTGGTTGTTTGTGAACTAAAATGATGATAGATTTTTAGATTTGATGGACAAGTGGTACATGTTAGTCACATGTCGATAGGAGAGTGTTCGCTTTAATCAATTAAGAAGTAAATTTAATGTTATTTACTTTACGACCACATTTGCTATTATGGAATAGTCATAGCTTACTCAGTTGCTTATTATTTACATTTTAGTATGCCCGAGTAGTATGCTGTTGTATTATTTTAGAGGAGCTACCTATTTACCCATCATGGTAATCTAGGTGTCGAAGCATGTCTCATACCACGATATAATGCTTTGCACGGAAACATATTGTCAATGTCCTATATATAGGTTACTCTATATATGAGTACTTTGTCTCGACGGGACACCATATACAAGTCTTATATATAAATAAACCTCATACATATGGATAAAATCCTATAAGGAAGGAGTCCCAAATAAGAAGAAAATACAAAGTCCTATTTAGGCCTCACTAGAACTACTCGGATCATACTTATACCTGTCTACTTAGTTCTACTTGGATAAAAAGGTACCTAAGGGTACAAATACAAGGCTATAGGAGGGGCTAAGAACAACTCTAAGAGATCTCAATAGAGACAAGACAACACAAACCATCATGTTCTAGCTCTATACCGATATACCGGCAAGCTAGATTAGGATTTTCCTCCTTATATTTTGTATTCAAGAGATTGATATATAATAGCAACATAGGCTCTGACCAACAAGAGTAGGAAGGACTATTACCTAGAATAAGAGGTTCAAACCTATATAAAAATCTCTATCTCTCTTGCTATTTTTACAACTTTATTTGCATCCTTATATCAACCAATCCCTAGATCCTTAAAATACATTGTATATGTACGAATTCTATAATCGGGATATAACCCATCGATAATGGGGCGTCTGGTAGGGCTCTTGGTGCTACAAGGTTTTGCCAAGATGACATCAAGAGATAGTTTTTTCGATGAAAGCTTTTACGATCGCCCTGGTCTAAGAGATACAACCTAGCCAACATTAACCCTCCTTCAACTTGGATATGTCACCTTCCCAGTCTTTGCAGTAGTCCTAGTACTTCCGATATGCCTTCCTCCATTAGCTACAACTCATGAGAATACACCAGATCAGATCGATTAAGCGACTCCTACCCAAAAACAATGGTGTCCAATTCATCAAACAAACTCTCACTCTTTCACTAAATGATCTTCTAGAGAAAAAGAACTAAACTCGAGGCTACTAAGCCATGTCCTCTTTAAAAATTGCCCGTCTATAGGAATTGTCCAATCCACCAAGATTAACTTCCATGCTCCAGCAGCTTGCAAGGTGTTTCTCAAGGAGGCTTATGGAGTTACAAACCCTATGAAGAGCAACACCACTTGAGAGAGTTGCCCAATCCACTCTCGAAGAATTGCACCCGTCGATAACATATCCGATGGCAAACCAGCCGAGGACCAAGATTTGCCTAGTCTAGATCAACTGGTTGGATACCATGGACTTGACCTCGTGAACCATCTGCTCTTCATAGTCTTAATACTCTCAAGTCCTCAAACTCAAATTCAAAGCATTTCGTCAACACTATAGAGTAGAGTGAAACGATCACCGCTACAGGAAGAAGGGTACCCTCTCTCATGGAAAGGGAACTTGAGATGTAGAGCATTGTGTTCTCCTCCCATCGAACAACCCCTAGTCAAATTCCCCCTATTACGTTGGGCCAACACATGGACAGCTGACATGGACTCTTGGATCAGCCATCTATCGACCTATAAGCAAATTTAGAGGCAACAATATGGCTAGATTGAGTTAAATCGACAATCCTCAATCTCAATGCTACCTTCAATGATGCTGCACAGCCGAGATCAGGAGACCACCTCTCATTAGATGGACACCGCGCCAACAAGTACCCAACCTAGCACACCACTATCGATGGGCTATTCCTAACAATGGTATTTTAGGGACATAAGGTGTGGTTGAAACCAAGGTATGAGCAAAATCATAATAAAGAAATAGAAGACAAGGATTTATATACTAGTTCAACTCCCCAAGAAGGGTAATAGCCCTAGTCTAGTTTATATGTATCGTTTTTTATTATATCTCACCAAGAACAAAAGGGAGAAAGCTGGCTATTCTAGCCCACAAAACTGATCTTGATAAAGTAATACAGTGGGTTGTAGTCATTGACTAAATGTAGGGTTTTCTTCTAGTGTAATATCGATGTGGCTTGTTTATGTGACTTATGACTTTATTCTCTTCCCTCGAGAGTTTTTATATTTATACAATAATATAATCTCTTATCTAAGTTGGACTCAAGGCTTCCAAATAGGATACAGATAAACAAGTTCTTACCGTCCCTAGACCAAACTCCAATGTCCTACCATAATCGAGACTATCTAGTCTCCTATCTATATTCTTATCCATACTTAGGAACACCCATCCATATAATATTAAATATATGGTACTCTTGGCAGTAACCAATATAGCTAAATAATGTGTCATATCTATAACAATGACACATATATGTTTGCTTCTTTGTAACACCTTGAAAATTAAAAATATGGTTTTTTGGGGTTTCTCAGTAAAAATAAAAAAGTTGGTGGAAATAAATGATAGAAAAAAATGCTATACAAGTGGGCCAATACAACCTGGGTCAAGGCCCATGAAACAACCCAATGCCTCCGCACCATCCTCCCCCCTCACTCGTCCCTCCTGTACATACCTCTATATCCCTGCCCTCTCCTAGGACCTTCCCCTTTTTGTGGATCTCCTCCATGAAAGCGAGGATTAAGGAGCAAATTGGAAAAATGGAATGCAGATGAGAGATGTAGGAAGAGTGGTAGATTGGTGTTTTCCTATCATCTTCTCGTAGGTTCTTAAACGGGAATCCTAGTTGAGGTTTATCCCTTATTGCATAAGTTGTTTCAGGGTATTTTCAAAGCTTTAATTTGCGGTTAATGAGGATTAGGGAGTGGTTTAGTCGTTGTGATTCGGATTGGTAGTTCTACTCCATGGGCAGATTTACCGTGTCTCTGTTTTTCATCAATTAAGTTGTCAAAACGATTTTTTTATGGACAGTGTCCATTTGAAAGTTGTGGATAACAGAGTGATATATGTTCTAATCAAAGGGTGTGATTTTATCCCAAGTAGTTTAGGCAATATGAATTTTTGAATTTGGACAACAAGTTTTGATGTGGTTCTGGACAGTTATAGATTATTGAATTTTTGGTCACCTTATATGCCGAACTGGCTTATCAAATATGAATAAATGATGTGGAGGACTTTATATGTTTTCCAGATTGGTACAATACACATTGTTTGGATGAGTAGAATTTCCAATATAGCTGTTTTAGGATGTGCTATCTGAATTTCTGAGCAGATTTTGAGGCTTGTATTCATGTGTGAATTAGGACATCTAAATGGCGGAATAAAAATATGGTTTCTACATAAAAATTTTAGGTGTAGTGTTGTAGTTTTCAAAAATGTATTGATTTGCTGTCATAGCCTTTGTAGATTTAAGGATAGCGATGTTCTTTGTTTTTACATATGCACAGATGTGAAGTAGTAGTACTGTTTATAGGCGAGTGTTCTTTATTTTTACATCTTGTTGGGTTAAGGCTATAGGAGCGTGATATTTAATGTTTTATATGCATGATTGAGTGTGTATGATGAGATTTGGTTTGCCAATAGGTGGTGGTTTTTGGGATCATTTGACATTCTCTTTTTATTGTTAGAGGCAAGTAAACATAGCGCTTGTTTGCTACCACTTTAAAATTCTACATATTTAAGGTAGTATCATATGTCAAACCATGGATTATCTACATTTTCTTATGCTATAGTGGCATCATTTCTTTAGTGGCATCTCCTATAGTGTTACATTCTCGTCTCTTATCATTACCACAATACTAAATGTTTGAGCAATATAAAGCTATGTTACGTGTAGTAAATTTAGTGTTGTGCATAGCATAATTACTATTTTGTTTCGTGTGGGATAAAATATACAGTTTAAACTCATGGTCATGAGCTGCAAAGTGATTTTTGTGTTTTGTAATGGTTACGACTGTTTTAAAATAGTGGACATAAATATTACTATTTTATGTTATGACAACAGATACCATGATGCTGTATATACAATTGTCTTGAATGTTTTACCGTTGCAAAAGTTTATGAAATAAAACTTGCTAAAAATAAACCACGACTAGCAGTGTGCGCAAGATATGTGGCCAAATAAGAGGCACTTTAATGCCCACGAGGGTTCGCGTGAAGCAGCCAGAGTTATGGTCAGATGTGATGGTGGCATAGGGTGATACGACTAGGATCTAGGTAGGATCGTGTCAAATGGTCTGGAGGGTGCGGCATGGCACGGCTGGTGACATGGGGAGAAATCATGGCCACGGAGGAATCTGTGAGTGTCACTAGCACCGATGTGATCCATGGAGACGATGGCGACAAGATTGTCGAGAGCTGGCATACGGTGGTAGGGATGTAGGCCTAGAGCATAGGGGTGACGATGACTCTACATGGCAGCGCACAATCGAGTGGGCAAACGGGGATGCGATGACTGACGCGATGGCGCAAAGATAACAACGGTCAGCGCGGGTAGGAGGGGAGTGAATGCGCTGACGCATGGAGGGGACAGAGGTGACGCGTGCAGGTGACGGGAAGCGTCGAGCGTCCTGACTGAACAGCAGCTCGATGGCTCAGTCCGAAGTGGCAGCCAGCTAGGCATTTGGCCGAGCAGGTGGGGTGCGAGGTGAGAAATAAGGAAAAGAAAAGGGAATATGAAGGAGAGAAGGAAGCGTGTTTTGGTAATTTTGCCAATTCAGTAACCTGATGAAAATTTGTGGTGAACCCAGTTTAGAGATTGGCTTAACAATTATAATATGATTGTGATTTCCATACTATCTTAATTCCTTTAATTATTTTTATATGATTTGATTTACTTATAGATCTATCAGTTAGTTTGGTTGGCACCAATAATAAATGTAATTAAAAGAGAGTAAATCCTAGCATGATGCAATTTTATAAAAAAATTTTTTTGACGGTTCACAATTTTGAGTCACAATTTATTTATCAAAATTTTTAGGGTGATATCTGAGGTTAGTGGCTTAGTTATCATGAATTCAGCAGGAGGATCTATTTCTCTATTAACTTGACCGTATGCTATAGTCTGCAATAATTATGCCTGATTTTCTATAACTTCTACCAAGGTAGGATAACCTAGTTGTGGTAAATGTTTCTCATGTTTGCCTGAGGTGGAAGCTCTTCTAATATTCACCATTGCCACAACCTTTAATGGGGAATAAGGTCTATACATAATTATATGAGCTTTATTTATCATAAGGTTTTTCACATGACGCACATCCATATTGCTTCAAGAAGTAGCATCTAGCAAAACAAAACGAAGAAGAAGCTAAAACAAAAAGGGTAATTATACATTTGGGTTAGTTAGGAGGGGTTTTCTTCTACTCTATAGGTAGTTTATATATGTACTACCCTTATCTAACCCTGAACTCTAGCAATCAAGCCAACCCCGAGTGCCTTCGCAGATGAACGGAAAAACTGTGGCCGGTGCAAATTGAAGGAAAGATGTATGTCATGCTAGCTTGTTCTGTTTTGGCGTTTGTTAGCATAGATTCTGTTAGGCTATTCCATAAAATATTTTATATAGTCATTTTATCTTTGTTATTAGAGTTGTGTATATGGCCATAATTATACACGTAATTATATCTGTGTACTGGTAGATATGTCGTTCCAGCTCCTATATATGCTATGTAATCCTTTAGAATACAATCAATCAAATTATACATTTATGGTATTAGAGTATTACGATCCACAGCTTCTGCAATAGCCACCGCTGCCGAACGCTGGTTGATCGCCTACTGTCTTTTTTTGTCGATCTCTTTGTCACTCGTGCATTGATATCTCCGTCACTCACACCTAGATTTTTTTTGTCAACTGCCTCGGTGAGACCGACTCCCAGTCTTTTCCATTGTTCGCCTCGGCAAAATCGTTGCCTTACTCTCTCCGTCGCCTCACTCTCTCGTTCACCTCTTTCACCAAACACAGGTGCCAATTTCTCCATTGCCAGACGCAACCGCCAATCCCTCCGTCGATAGCGACTCACTCTTTGCTACCAACCGCAACACCATCCATGGTCGCCGATTCGATCGCCTACCCCTGTCGCTGACTTCATCGCCAAACGCAGCCGCCGATCCCCTCACCAGTGCCCTTCAACTGAACTCGTCAACTCCATCATGGGTTCACTTGCAGCCACCGACTTCGCCACGCTGCCCCTCCTAGCCTAGATGACCACGGCTGCCAAGGAGACCACAGCTGCTCTAGAGGCCAAAGACTGCCACGCCATGGAGGAATCCCTTACCAAGGATGCTGCCAAACGCTGTCGTGCCAAGGACAATCAGCAACAGGTGGCTACTCTAGATGCCTACGAGGCTAACAACGAGGTCCTCTGGGTGTAGGCCACCGTCATCCTCAACGCCAAGACGCTCATCTCCGTCATGCTCAAGCAATCCGCCAACTACTATAGTAAGTGGTGTGGCCACTTTCTTATCATGCTCGGCAAATATGCTCTAACTCGTCATGAATCCTTCCCCGAGCGACGTGGATGTAGATGGACTACATCATATTGACATGGATCTACGGCACCATCTCCGCCGATTTGCTGCAGTCACTTATGCTTTGCCAACTCTCCGCTCGTGGTGCTTGGCGCTTCCTTGAGGGTGAGTTTCTCGATCATAGTGAATCTCACGCTCTCCTCCTTGAGGCACAGTTTCGCAATCTTTACCAAGGCTCCATGAGCATCACCGACTACAGCCACCGCATAGAGTCCATGGCTAGTTCCCTCACCGAGTTAGAGAATCCTAAAGGAGATCGGCAGATGGTCCTCACACTTTTTCGTGGAATGAATGGAAATTTCCACCACATGGTGTCAATTCTAAAGATGCATCATTCATTCCTGATGTTTGAGAAGGTGTGAACTCACTTGCTACTAGAGGAGATCGAGAACGAAGCCCGGCCGCCGTCATTGCCCATTGCTCTGGTCGCCACACCGATGCACGCTCGCTCTACACCTAGGGATCTAGCATCAGTGCAGCATGGACCCCTATCTGCACACTCTATTGGTCCTATGGCCATGCCTCCAGACAACAATGGTGGTGGCCAGCGTAACTTCCATCGCCAAGGCCATGGTGCTTCCAGCGGTGCACCACCCGAACTACATCCGTCCTTCAAACATCCTAGGGTTGTGACCGTGCAGATGTGGTTGTATGACTGTTCGCGCCAAAACCCCACGCGCCCGGCGTGATCACGCTGACGCCTAGGAGGTCTGATTAGCTCTAGTGCAAGCCGGTCGGCTTCTCTCCGTGGCTCGAGGTACATGCACCGGGGGCCATGGGGTTTCGGTCAGCTCCGGCGCGACAGTGCGAGTGCGGGTGTGCCAGTCAATTTAACCCTGCAATTGATAAGAAGGTAAGACAAAAAGGTCAGTCGGACGACAGGCCGATATGAGCCCTCGCTATCGGCTAGCTGCCGATAGTATCGAGTTAGTCATCGGCCGCGTCCAAATGGCTCCTGCTATCGGTTGATCGCTGATAGGAATCAGGACACTCTTCCATCGACTGGGGAGCTGATGAAGGCGTAGGCGCATGTCGACAAAGGATATGATGGCTCCGAGTGTGGGGAAAGCGAGATCCTGATCCATCGCCCGCAGAGTCGATGGAGGCACCAGAATGTTCAGATAATAGCAAAGCGCGCGGGATCCCTCTTGGCAGTCGACGGAACCTGTTGTGGTCGTTCATCGGCTAGAAAGCCGATGAAAGCATATGGGAGCTAGCAAGGAATCGTATAAAAGGGACCAGCTGCACTCCAGAGATGGCAACACGTGACCCGTCGTCCGCCATGACGACGCCGCTAGCGCCAAATCTCGAAGATCGGACCTAACCGAGACAGTACGAGACCGAGCCCAACGGCAACGGGATGGTGGATGCCGGATTGAATTTACTGAAGGAAGGGCGAAGCGAACCCATCGGCTAGCTGAGCTGATGAGTGGACGTCTCTCTGAAAACATGCGCGCATCGGTTAGAAGGACAATGCGCTTGGCGTGGTGCTCAAGGGAAGTCTCTAAAGACTGGTATGTATCGGCCGAGGAGCTGATACGCCAGCCGTGATGCTCAACGTATAGATAACTCATCGACTAACACTTCGATGAAATGTCGTACAGAGACCTATAGGCCTAAAGCTCATCCTACCATCGGCAGCCTCGTAGGTCGAACCTAACCGATGCAGCACGAGACTGACGATGACGGAGAGAGCTTGATAGACCGATAGACCCTGGACAGACGTGATGTGATATATTCGATCGGCCTAAGAGGTCGAATCTAACCGATGCAGTCTTAGAAAGAGCGAGACATATCGAGATAGTGGTGGGACTTACCCCTTCGTCAGAGATCGAAGTTAATCGATGCAGCCTCTCATCGAGAGCCAGACTCTATTGGTAAAAACCTAGATGAACTAGGGTGGCGATGCGCTGAAGTTGTGTAGATCGAAGGATGATGTTACATATTTCCAGGGGTCTATATTTATACACTGTGTTTACAAAGTCCGACATATTTACAACAACCATCAAACGTTATTTCCTAACAAAGATAAAGGAAAATATCTCTAAGAAAGTTAACCAAACTAACTAAATCTTCCTATCCATTTAAGATACGATAGAATAACCTGCCGTGAATTCTATGACTCCTCTTCAAACTCAGTCTCATTTGGATAACTTTCTAATCTTGGACCGAATCTTTCCCTGTTTCGTTCGATTGGCTTCCTCTCTATAGCAACCAGACTCTTATTTAATTAAGCCGATCTTATTTCCAATCCTTCCATAAGCTTTCTAAATTTTTGTGTTAACAATGATCGCTCTGGTCGTCCCCCTATGGCGCCCATGCTCTTCACCAACACTCGCCACGATTCCATACGGTGCCCACGGCGACGATGAAGGAGGTGCCTACAACTTTCGCCAGAACAACCCATACTATAGGAGGTTCTTCTCCTAGTCATCAATGCTACCTTCGCTACCCATCTAGATGCCACTACTGATCATCCAGTCTCTCCTACCAGCACGTTGGACCTCTAGTCTACATCGATGTCACGGAGCCCAACGACACCGACGCTAGCACCATGGAACCTACTCCATGGTGCGTCCTGGGATCGGTGTGTTCTAGCACACTCATTCAACACGATGAATCTTAACCCTCAATTGTCATCCTCCGAATGGTATGCTAACTCGTGCGCCAGCTCTCACATGACTTCTGATGCTGGTAGTCTCTCTACCATCTCTGCACCTTCCTCATACACCCCTTCCTCAATTATTGTAGGTAATGGGGTGTTCTTTTCTATCACTGCCACTGGATCACATTCTTTTCTTTTTCTGCACCATAATCTAGTTCTCAACGATGTCTTAATCTCTCCTAACATTACTAAGAACTTGATCTCCATTCATCGTTCCATCACCGATAACAATTGTTACATTGAGATTGATCCTTTTGGATTTTCAATGAAGGACTTACGCACCAGGAACGTGATCACCAAGTGCAATAGCTCCGGTGACCTTTATCCTTTCTACCCTCTCCCCAGCAGCGTCGCCGCTTTCGTCGTAGCTCTGACTTCACTCTGACACCATCATCTCAGACACCTTGGGCATGAAGCTCTCTCTTACCTTGTTAAATCTAGTGCAATTACTTGTAATAAGGATGATCTAGACCACATATGTCATACTTGTTAACTCGGTCGCCACATCTGTCTTCCTTTTGGTTCATCTAGTTCTCGAGCAGTCCATAATGTTGATTTAATACACTGTGATCTTTGGATATCCCCTACTATCAGTGTATCAGGATATAAGTACTATCTTGTTATACTTGATAACTGTTCACATTACATTTGGGCCTTCCCTCTATCTGAGACATTTTTAGTTCTTTGTCATTTCTTCGCTTATGTTTGTACATAGTTCAACACTACCATTAAGAGTGACCGGTACAATAATGGTCGTGAATTTGACAATTCTCTATCCCGCACACACTTTCCTCACTCATGGTGTTGATCTTCACATGTCCTATACTCATACCTCACACCAAAACAGGAAAGCAAAACGTTCCCTTCGAACAATTAATAACATTCTACGTTCCCTCTTGTTTCAAGCGAGCCTTTCTCTAGTCTATTGAGTTGAAGCTCTTCATACAACCACTTATCTTCTAAATCGGCTTCCCACTAAAACTCTTCACCACTGGACACCATACAGCTGCCTCTATTCCACCTAGCCTACCTACGACCAACTTCGTGTTTTTGACTGTGCATGCTACCCTAACTTATCCTCCACTGCACCCAACAAACTCTCCCCATGATCCTGCTTGTGTGTGTTTATTGGTTACTCCTCTGACCACAAGGGTTATCGCTGCCTTAAGCTTCAATCAAATCGAATCCTTGTCTCATGTCATGTCATATTCGATTAATCCTTCATCCCATTCTCAGAAATGTCAACCACACCCATGGCACATTATGCCCTGGATTTCATGGTTCAGGAGGATGGCATTGCTCCGCTCCTAGGAGTTCATGTTGTGCATACAGGATTACTGGTGCCAGGTCCTCATCTGGCGGTTCTACACTGCCCAGTGCCACCCATGGCTTAATGCCACCTCCGATTGGCCCTGCTGCCCTTGTGCACCCCACACAGGTTGTTGCCAGAGGAGCCACCACCTCACCCTCGCTGGTGTCTCCATGTGTGGCCAATTCGGTTGCCCCTCTGCATCGTGCTTAGGTTGTTGCCAGCAGAATCGGCCACACAGCCTCTACCAGGCCTATTGCAATCCCAACGGTTGACAATGCACACCCGTGGCAAGGCCGGTTTGCTCAGCCCGTGGATCGTCTCAACCTCCACGCTGTGCCCATGTCGCCATTGCCTCGCTCCATTAGTGATGCTCTGTCAGATCCCAACTGGCGAAATGCCCATGTACACTGAGTTTGATGCTCTTATTGCCAACACTTGGAGTTTGGTACCTAGGCCTCCTGACATTAATCTGGTCATAGGTAAATAGATTTTTCATCAGAAGCTGCTAGCTGATGGTTCACTTGTTCGTTACAAGGCTCGCTGGGTCTTGCATAGGTTTACATAGGGCCCAGGTATTGATTATAATGAAACTTTCAGTCCTGTGATTAAACCAGCAACAATTCACAGCCTTTGTCTTAGAATTTTCCTATTCATTAGCTCGATGTCAAAAATGTCTTTCTTCATAGCACTCTCACAGAGACAGTTTACTGTGTACAACATTTAGGATTTGTTGATTCATCGCATCTAGACTATGTTTGTCAGCTAAACAAATCTCTCTATGCTCTGAAGCAGGCCCTCCGAGCTTGGCACACCCAATTCGTATCCCATGTCTGTCCCTTGATTTTATTGAGGCTAAGTCCAACACTTAGCTATACACCTATCATCGAGGGTCTGATATTGCGTACTTATTGTTCTATGTTGATGATATTGTTCTGCCTGCCTCGACCGCTGGTTTTATTCAACAGATCATTACAACTCTCCATCATGAGTTTGCTATGACTAACATGGGCCAGCTTCATCACTTTCTAGGCATCTCGGTTTCCCGCTGTGATGATGGTCTCTTCCTCTCTCAGCAACATGACACTCTCAACATTTTAGAGCGCTCCCGGATGAGCACCTGCAAACCTTGCAGCACCCCTATTGGCGTACACTTCAAACTGTTAGCCAATGGTCCTCCAATTGTCAATTCTACACAGTATCACAGTCTAATTAGTGCTCTACAGTATCTGACTTTCACCCATCCAAACATTGTCTATGCAGTTCAGTAAATCTATCTTCATATGCATGATCCTCGGGAACCACATCTTGCTGCTCTCATACGTATTCTGGCTTACTTACAGGGGACACTTTCAGTTGGCTTGACGCTTCGTCCTTTTTCGTCTATTAAGTTGGTTGTCTAATATGATGCTGATTGGGTCGGATGCCCCGATACTCGCCTATTGACCTCTAGATATATTGTGTTCCTTAGCGACAATCTGATCTCCTAGTCCTCAGTCTCCAGATCTAGCTAAAAGGCTGAGTATCGAGCTATGGGAAATGGTGTTGTAGAAGCGTCCTGGCTTCTCTAGTTGCTTAAGGAACTTCGTCACCCCCTTTGACATGCCACACTGGTTTACTGTGATAACATCAATACTGTGTATCAAATCTAGTTCAATATCAATGGACAAAACATATTGAGATAGATATCCATTTTGTTCGGGATCATGTTGCTCTTGGTCAGGTTTAGGTTCTTCATGTCCTCACAACATCTAAGTACGCTGATATCTTCACCAAGAGCCTTTCCTCCTTTGTATTCCAGGAGATCCGGTTTAGCCTAAATGTTTGCCTTGTTCCCATTCAGACTGCGGCGAAGTGTTAGCATAGATTCTATTAGCATATTTCATAGAATGTTTCATATATTGACATTGTATATTTGGTATTATATCTGTGTATATGGCTATAATTATATATGTAATCATGTATGTGGATTGGTAGATATATCGTCTTAGCTCCTTTAAAATACAATCAATTAATTACACTTTCAGCGTTTGTTGGCCATAAGCATGAGTCTCCTTCCATGTTTTTGTTCAGCTTGTACTTCTTGAGGTCATGGATTTGCTGGGCTGAAGTTTGTACTTCTACTGCTGGCTCTGCTTGCTGCCTTTGATCTCAAACCGGTTCACCTTGTTCTGTTTCCTCATGATGTATATGGGAAAAATTCAAATAGCGAAGTGCTAGCTTCCACAATCCCGGTCCTGGTCTTGTACTTGTTTGCTTGCTGATTTCCATAACTGAAGGGCAGTTTTCACCTTCTGAATGTATAGGATGTTCAGATGGTGGTGAAGGTGGGTGCGTTGACAAGTCCATTTCCAGCTAAAGAAATATTGGTGTCATCTTGTTCTTCTTCAAGGCCGAAGCTATAATCTGCATCAAAGTCTGCAATTTGGTTCAAGTATTGAACAGCTCCACGTGCACAAGACAAAAGGATAGCATTTTCCCTATCCCTTGTATCTCGTTTTGTACGTAGGATATCACATTGGGTTCTCAATATAATATCCCTTTTTTCGGCGTAGTGCATCCGTATGATTTATTGCTTGTTCGTACATATCATCCGACATGTCCATACACAGGATCATTGATGTTGGGCATAGTCCACATCAGTAAAACACTGCATTTCACCAAATCCCCTCATTAGGAAAGGCATATGAGGAGTTAATCAACCTGTCCATATAAATGAAGTTGAGACGTAGAAACACCTTGCTAGAAGCTTATTGTAGAGCTACCTGCATGGTATCCCGCAGATGTCAAATTGAAATATACCCTGTGTCTTCACCTGGGGAAGGTTGAATCTGAATGCTGATTTCATATTCCTCTCGATTGCCCAACTGATAGATATCACTATAGAATACCGGTCGTTGAGTGATCTCCTGCCTCTCCAGCAAATCATTTAACTTATCCGTATAGTAATTTTGTGCAATTGGTATAGAAGCAACAAGACTTTCATGCTCTTCATGACCAGCCATTTATACCTGAAATGCACAAGACAATAACATGGATAAAGAATGTATTCTTTGACATGAATAGTGTGTAGTGAAAGTTAAACTAGTCCCATACCAAATTAAACTAGAAAATCCTAAGTTTTCGCCAACCTATAGATAAACCTATGCTCCCATAGCATTGCTATCGTCGTCCCGTGTCTTCGAGACTCTAAACCCAAACATGTATACAACATCAACCTCTAAATAAGTAAATTGATACACATGTATAAAAGACTAGGATCTTCAAGGCATATGTGGAAATGCCTTACATATGGTATTTACAACATACAAATGGAAGCTGGTACAAAATAATTATACAAAGTAAAAGGTCTTCTTAAACCGCAACTTGGCAGCTCTTGATTTTGCTGGCGTCTATAGTAAATGGTGCATGGATTTATATGGGTTTTTATATACTTGTTAGTCACAATTAGGCCTGTCCGGACTAAAATTTCCAGGTCCGCCACAGATTGCAGTAAGGAAAGGATAATTTTAAAAACCGATAGGAAATATAACCTGGTCTAGCAATAGCACAGCACAGGCTAGCAATTCTCCTCCTCTTTCTATATTATTCGCGAGATGTTGACAGGTGAGATTAGACAACTACTATGGCCCGGAACAAAGCGCAGAAAATACTAGGATTCTACACAAATAAATAAATAGTGAGATCCTATGGTCTCTTCATCAGGTTCTACCGTGTCACGCTGAAAATTTGCTAGAAATAACCCAACTAATTCTATACATCCAATATAATCCTAAACATTAACTATTGACGGAAGAGACACTTATTCTTTAAAAAAAATAGCAGATGATCTACCGAGACTTTAGGTTGAATTCATAGACCGCACAACTAGGGTATAATTTAGGTCTTTTAACTCTAACTTCTGTATCAGAACACTTATGCAGATGATATTTTGTTAATAGGAAGTTGGCTACATGAAATACACAAATAAGTCACATAGCAAATATACAAATACATGGGTATAATAAAGGAAGTCATGATATGGCTCATTTACAAAATCAATATTTAATAAATATTTAAGAGTAGTAAAAAATTAGAGCAATTAAATAACAATATAAATCAACACTAAATAGCACGCCAATGCTACAACCAACTCTAAACAACTATTTCTAGTTGCATATATCAATCTTCATCTTAGGAGTTAATAAATTATCATCAATTACCATAATAACCAGTGTGAAACTAATCACGAAAAATATTATGAGACTTGTTCATAACAATATGCACGGTTATTCGAATAGTTTTATTCTGACTAGAGGTGTATAAATTTACCCATATAACACGATTTCACACATGTTGTTATACCCCGAAATACCACCATGGCATTGCAAAGGGGTCCTTCACACAATACAAACCAACATAGTGCAACGTATCTAGGATCCCCGTCTTTCCTTTATTTTGAAATAGACTCACCCAGCATCCCATGGGCTTATCTCCACTACTTTATACCCACTATGGATCATGCTATACAAACAATCCAGCCGTTGCCCATGCAGACTTATGGTTAGTATGAAAAATGATTCTTCATAGTATCTCGCAAACCAATCCTTAATTGCCATGAGCATGACCATAAAAACTATGTTTAGAAATATTAGTATCATTTTATGTGGGAGACTAATACTCCACTTGTGATTAATAGTACTCACGATGGTTGGTCATGTTGGGTAAGCAATTATACAAAATATCTAACTATACTAATAAATAAGGTCTCAGTTAGTCAAATATTAACCCATGTTATCAAAATATTTAGTAATCAATACAAATTTAAAAATAAATACATATTTGAAGTAAAGTAAGAATTTAAATAAAGGATCAATAAGCTCAAAGAGATTTTGAATCTATATAACTTGCCTTACTATCAACCATCTTTATTTAGTCTTTTGAAATGACGTGAACTACACTAATACACAAAATGAGGAAAAAGACTATGAAACATTAAAAGAATAGTACATAAAAAGTAAACAAAAACATGTTGATCATGATTTTAGTTGAATTTTATGGCTTGAACGACCTCATTCCAAATTCGTATAAATAACTTATAAATTTTACAAGATTTAGTCCAAATAAAGATTATTTATAGTGAATAAATAGATTTATTAAGCAATTTATAATTATTTTAACTAGAAAAGGAGGAATTATGATATCAACCCTTGGAGAGATGCCACTAGCATATGGGACCTACACTTTAGTAAGAGTGGAGGGGTAGTCTACCGTAGTATGAGTGCACATAGATGGTCAAGCATGGTCCAACATAGATGAATGGCTTGATCCAAACCAACAGCTGAGATCAGATGGCCACGTGGGATGGGAGGGTGACAAGGCGCTAAGCTGGATGGCCATGTCAGCTCGACGACTATCAGCACGGGGACCAATAGTCTTTAGCGAATGGTGACACTATGGTGAAAAGTGAATGCACTGAGAGGATGAGCACAAGACGGTGATCCTTACTAGTGATGACATGGCGTAGGGAGAGGACCGGCGGTGAGCTCCAAGCAGTGGCTACTTCAGGTTGCTGGTGTCAATGGTGCTCTAGCGCGGCTCAGCGGATGAGATGGGGCAGCCACTGCTTGTGGAGTCCTAGCGGTGCCAAAGGTAAAGGAGGCAATATTTGGCAATGGCTCAAATAGCAGTGAAGGCCAGCTAGAGAACTATGGAAGCAATAGATAGAGAGAGCATGCAGGGAGGAGTAGCTAGGGCACGACGAGCTAGGGAAGCTACAAAACAAGGATGAGGAGGCTATAGGAGTTATTTATATAGACAAGGAAGGAGGAGACTGAGCCTGACATGGCTCAAAGATGGCAAGTGTTTGTCCTGAACTTCACATGATGGAAATGGTGATGAAATTTTAGAATAGGCAGTTCAGGGTGGCTAAATTTGGAAAGGAGGTAGCGGCATCATGCATGGGCTGAACACCGACTAAAGGTAGGAGAAGGCCCTGACATGTAGTAGGGCATAGCTCGGCATGCTATAGCCCTCACGAGCTAGGTCAATGCTGATGAACCATGGCCAATCATAAAGAAGGCAGCCAGGCTAGGAGAGAGGAGAGAAAGGAGGAGGCCTAAAAGAGAGGAAAAAAGAGAGGGGAGTGAAGCGAGGTAGAAGGGAGGGAGAGGAGTATGAACGGTTGTAATTGGTCTAGAGCTAGGAAAGAATTTTATTTAGGTTTTTAATTTAAATAAATATTAAAATGATCTTTATTTAATTAAGATTATATCTTTGAGCCTTGAAATTTTCAAAAAAAATTTAAAGATCATAAATAATCATAAAGAATTTAGAAAAAATACTACCAGGCACAATTTAGGGAAGTTTTATTTCTCATATTTACTTCACTTGCTTAGTTAATTTACACTTTAATATAAATTCTAAAAAAATATTATTAATTAATTTATTAAAACCTAAACCTAAAACGAAAATCAGGATGTGACGTACTTGACTCTCTTCCTAGCTTGCGTTCTGCTTCTTCTACTACTCTCTGTCACTCTCTCAATCAATCAATCTCTGTTTTTCAGTTTCCAGGTATCCGCTGTTTGGTTGTGCTGGTTTACCAGTGCAGATGTTCCGTTTGTGAGATATTTCTCTAGAGATGGTTATTTTTGGCTCAAATTTTATGCTCTTGGTGACACCTAGTTGATGATCTTTTTTTCGTTGGAAAATTTCATAAATCAGTTTGCGCATGATCGGTTGGGTTATTTAATGAAAAGAAACATTCCAGGTTAAACTGAATTCCAGTTAATGCTCAGGTCCCTACGGTTTCTTGCTTTTGCAGATTTTACCTAGAGTATAGGGACTGACTTTTACAGTTGTAGTTGCCTAGAACTCAGGGTCTTTTTTGCAAATAAACCCATTAGAGATGCTTCCAGCTACAGGTAGTCTACCTTCATAATTTAGCCGCAAAACTTGTGGCTTTGCCCCAACTCAGAGTATATTTCGTATTTCCATTGTTTTTTTTTCTGCCACACTCTCCTGTTTCTTATTAACGTGGCGTGTTCACATTTTCCTGAAGAATCTAATCTTCCACTTAGTTCTGTAATTAGGATTTTGTATAAGATCATAGTAATGATAATGTATGAGATGTATGAAATGCAGTATTATATTGTAAAAAGTCTGTTAAGAAATAAAGAGATAATTTTCTGTGCCTGCTTATGTTGCCTACGACCGCGCAATCCATATGTAACGATCGATCTAATGCGAACAAGAGTCAGCAGTGACGACTAGTCATTTAGCTCAGCAGCATTAGGTTATCAGTTTGCCACAAGGGCATAGCAATTTACAAAAATTAGGGTCGTTAAACATGAGCGCACAACATTGAAATATTTGCAGACAGCAACAGCGGAGCAGATTATTGGCAGCATTCCAATTATACAAATGAAAGTATTCGTAAACTACCAATTACATACTTTCCTATTTCCTATGCCATCCATTCCAACGATCTGGTATTACATTATCCCTTCTAGACCAAATTCGTAAGGAAAAAAAAAAGAAACCACGATTAGAAGAACTGTTTGTGCATCTAGCAAGATGGAAAAGAGAACATAACACCTATCTTGTACTGTCTTGTAAAAACATACAAAAGTATGAAACGGTAAGGTGTATACTTACTATTGTCATCACATAATAAAGAACAACAGATACTCATTCGCCTCAACGAATTTTCGCTCTGTTACTCCCTTCCATCTATTTGCAGGCGAAAGGCCATATCGCCTTGCTGTGGTCCTACGATTTCTGCGGAAAACTCAAATGATATGACAACAATATGATAGCTGCAAGCCATGCAGGTAGGTTGCAGCTTGCCATGCTTTACAAAGGCAAGTTTACACTAGAAGTTGGATTTGCGGGTGAGGAGTCTTGGAGCATTTCTTGGAAGGAGCGATTGCACAATGAAGCAGATTAAGCCTGGCATATACTTCCAAAGATCCATGGGAAGGATAAAAAAAATTTGACTCAAATGGCAATGGATTAGGCTTCCCCACGGAACAGGTAATTGAAAATGTTTTTACTCTCCCTATCTTAAAATATAAATATTTTTAGAGGATTTTACACAAATTAAGAAGAGAGGTTAAATTGATGAGGGATGGTAATTAGACTATTCCCGGTGCATGTTTCATAAGAGTTTCAATCTTACTAAATAAAATAATGACAAATTAAAAAATTTATGAAGATAGAGAAGAAAAGGGTTTTATCTAGATAAAACTTGATTTACACACTTACCTATGCTTTGGAAACCTAATGAAACCCACTCTGACCAAGTCATTTTATCCCATGCCTTGAAAACAGAAATAAAACCCAACTGTGACCAATTAATTTCACAACAAAATTTAATAATTAAATGGTGTAGGTAGCATATAAAACCATAAAATAAAACATTTGTTCTATTGGTCAATCCAAACCACTTTAGATTATATGTCACTCTTGGAACCATAAAATAAAACTCCCCGCTAAGAATAGCCTTATTGGTTGAGATGGAAAACAAAATGGAGATTAATATAAGAGACGATTGTTGTAACACCCCAGTTTCTAAGTAATCATTGCAAAATATCTTATTAAAAATCTATGTTCAAAATTTTGAGTCTTTGAGTATCTAGGTTTGTATGTTGAGGATCTCAATTAAATCATTCCTTGTTAACTCAAAATCTTGCCCCAAATTTGTTTTCTTCTAAATTAAATTACCAGGATTTGAATTTTAAGATTCGAGTCCCTCCTAATTAAACCATTCTAAAAATCTATTCAAAATCATCTTATATAAAAAATCAAATCACTCAGATACATTATCCTTAATTTTGCTGATATTCAACTCTTATTGTAATTACACCTCATTATTCCCCCACCATTTTTAGTCCACCCAAGATCAAGTAATAATATCCAAATCTAATCATTTCTACATTCCTAAAAACATTTATTCCGAAATCCTCTCTGAAATAAAAGTTTCTGTATTCAAAGTTGGAATTCGAGTAGATCACAACCCAAAGATCTAACCAAAATCCAGATATCAAAACTGATTCAAAGGCATAGAATGTCTAGATACAAACAATTCTTTTGTATCCTTGATTTTCTAGAGGATTTAACTGAATTCAAATATTCCAATTCCACATATTCCTTGAATCCCACTCTTTCTTAGCCTTTTCCAAATTTATTTAAATTTCATTCCAATAAATACGGCCGGCAAGACAACCAAGCAAGGTGCATGCCGCACGTGCTTCGCCTCACACAAGTGCACACACTGTGGCCACGACGCACGCCGCAACGAGGAATCATGCAGGCCACTACGCCAGGGCGCCGCACCGCGTACACCGAACCACGGCAGCCTCGCCGAGTCACGCTCCACCACCTCCGTCACACGATGTGCCACCGAGGCTAACTGAGTTGTGTGCATCGCACCGCACAGCGCCATGTGCCCCGCCCGCTATTGCCGCACCAGCCACATCATAGGGTCACTCAGTCGAGATTTGTGCCAGCTGCACCCCAGTTCATGTTGATTCGCATCGATGCCATCCCACATTGCCCTCTTCGAACAGCCATAACTAACGAGTGATTGATTGAATTCCGCCATGTTGCCACCTCCTGAGAAACCACCTCGCCACTAGCACTGCTGCCACCTCTCGTAGCCAGAACCCTCAACATGTTAGCCATTCCGATCTCCTAGCTTTTGTTGTGCCTATCTTCCTCCTCTCTCATTGACCTCCTGCAGTAGCTCCACTGCCAATCCACCGTCGGCTAGCCTTGAGTGTAGCCCCCATATGATCAAGGCTCAGCTCCCACCGCCTTAGCCATTTAGGCCGCTCACCAGAGCCTCATCACCACTTGCCTCGACCCAACCAAGCGAGGGCGCCGCTGCGCCAAGACAAGCAACTTTGCGTGCATGTCTCTCTTTATCTGTGCCGCTAGCAACAAACACTATAGAGGCCCTCTTTCCACCACCGTTGTTGCCGCTTCCAGCCGAACATTGCCCACACTTCTGCACCGGCTCCTACCTGCCTCGGTTGCGTGCGAGAGGAAGAAGAGGAGAAAAGTAGAAGAGAAGAAAACGGGGAAGTAGAAAAGAAAGGAACAAAAGGAAACAGAAAAGAAAAGAAGAAAAATAAGAAGAAAGAAGAAGGTGGGACCTACATGGGCCCTATGATCCTTAATCAAACTTTGCATGGTAGGACCCACTTTTTTGACTGATCCCATGCATCCTGTTAACGCCAGAATTTGGTTAGTCTACAAACAGAATCAACCAATGAAGAAAGGATTGATTGGCTCATCGAGAGAAGCCAATGGATACAATAGAGGAGCCGATCGAATGGGTTGGTGACAGATTCATTCTGGTTGAAGACAGAAGGTTATCCAGATGAGACCAAGTCAGAGGAGTCATGAGAATTACGGTAGGGTGCTTTATCCATATAGAATATATTATATAAGTTAGGTAATTTTTGTTATCCTTACAACTTCTTATAGGTTAGTTTTCTTTATATGTTTAGGAAATATTGTCCAGGGGGTGTAACCGCGTTAGACTCTTGAAAATCTAGAGTATAAATATGGACCCCATAAAACCTATTGAGATATCAACAAGATCATACACGATATAATTTTGGCAAATCGCCACCCTAGCTCATCTAGGTTTTACTCCGGCATGTTCTATCTCTCGACACATGGCTAGATCAATTAAGTTTGCTCTCTAGCGAAGGGGTGTAAGTTCTGCCATTATCCTGATTTGTTTGCTCTATCTAAGGTTACATCAGTTTGGTCCAACCTCTTAGTTCAATCAGACATACTGCATCATGTTCATGCAAAGCCTATCGGTACGTCGGTCTCCTTTTGCTGTACCCGGACTCGTGTTGCATTGATTAGGCTCGTCCTACAAGATCGGTGGTGGTGGATCAAACCGTCGGCCCAACGAGTCCTCGTGCGACGTTTCATCAGAGTAAGTAGTTGATGAGTTATCATTATCACACACCTCATGCTTATATCTATTTTATATCTCATCCAATGATTAACCTACTAGCAATTGATTTGGTTGTGTCGGTTTTGGCCTAATATTATCTTGGTTAGGTCCGATCTATTAGGTTCATGTCTGATAGGGCTGGTATCGAGATCTAGAGGGTTTCGTTCCCTATCGGCTCAGATAGCCTATGAGGTTAGATATAGGTTAGATATAGGCCTGCGTTGTACTTTTGATCACCCCATCCTCTTTCGTCGATACGTTCAATCTAGCCTCCCCTGTCTCTGTGTCGTTAGCCCTAGCCTAATACCATCTCGGTTCAATCCGATCTATCGAAGCTAGTTATAACGGTGTCATTACAATGGTCGTTGGTCCTTGTATCCTCGAGGGGATTTGCTCTTTGGCTGATAAGCCCTTTATTTCATTCCACGCATCTATCACCTATACCTTCATCGGCTTTTCAGCTGATGCTTGAGCGTTGCTTTCCTATCGGCACCTAGCCGATAGGGTGAGCCGTATTGGCCCATCAGTTGATTGACTAGCAGATCTCACTCTCTGTCTCCTTGTCAATTGCAAGGTTAAATTGACTAACATGCCCTCGAACCACAAAGACTAAGAACCTACCCTAGAGCTAAGCAGAATCCTAGGCTTTCTCATGACCAAGGCACCTTCTTCCCCTATCAGTCTCGTTCATCGTCTTTGCCCGGTCCGATCGGCCTACATGGGATTCAACATGCAATGCATCCATACCACAATCTATGACACACTGACAAGTTAGCCCCTTCACTTGTCCACTCTAAGGTCTACACTCGTGATCCCATTCCAACAGCTACTCCACCAGCACACACATGCACTCTATCTATAAAGGCCATGTCATCCATAGATAGTGAACCAAGTCCGTCCATCCACCTCACCACTTGCTCGGTAGATCTGGTCTACCATGAGCTAGCCTCCTATGCATTTATAATAGTGGAGCATAGAGGAATATTCTTCTAGAATATTTTTCCATTATTAATAAACTATTTCCTTTTGAACAGAAATTCAAATAATTTTGAAAAATCCATATATCATGGTTTGACTCCATTCAACTTCCATTTTTTTTCTAAAATTGAGATATATCAAATAGCATTATTAGTTTACAATAGTTATTATTTTCTTTGTATGGTTTTGGATGATTTGTCTCGTTGAATGCATAATTGGCACTCCAGACATACAACATGCATGGATTTCTCAAAGATTTGAAAACAAAATGCAAGGAAGGCCACAATTCAATCATATTGTTTCTAGTTTACAAAATGTGTTGATTGCAAATTGCATGTTTAGTATACATGTTGTTTCGATCGACCCTAATCTATGAGCATGATCGATGGACTAACATAGTAGTTACATTATTTCTTGTAGGTTATTGCTAAACCTAAACCTTGTCGCTCCACCAAGGTGATATGAGGTACCTACGCTCCTTGGGTATAGGTATTGTTGATATGGGAAATTAGGTTATGAAACTGTTGTGAAAACCTGACTCGTTGCGTCGATGGTTTTGAAAAGGAAAGTGTGTTTGTGAAAGCTCGTGATGTGGAATCTTGCATTCCTAGCTTGGTTTTGTATTGGCATGTAAAGATCAATTTCTTTAGAAATTTTATCCAAGCATCTTATGGTACGACCACACAGGTTTTGTGGGACCTCTTGGATGAGTAATTAGTTACTTCTGGAAGATTTTGAATACCAGTGGTGGTGGGACACTAGGGATAAGGAGATGAAGTTTTGTATTTTGATGTTATGGTACCTATAGGAGTAGGAGCATCCTTGGTGTACCCTAAGTAGATGATGGCTGGACTTACTTGATACTTGTTGTGGACTTGACTAACTATGTGGAATGGGGTTTCATAGACTAACTTATAAAAGTCATTGTCATGAACATCGGATACCGATAGGTATCAGAGTAAGCTTCGTATCATGTTGGTAAAACATATAGTCTCTATAGAGTTTAGCTGAACTATTTGAATAGTTGTGCCCATGGTCATGGGTAAATGTTAGTTGATTCCCTTCACATAGAATTATTTGCCCATGTTTTATGAAATTGATTTGTGAAATAGGAACCATTGACAAAGTTGATCCATGTAAATAACAGATAATCAGAGTGGTCTAAAATGGGTATGTGTGACTCGAGATGTCGGAATGTGTTGACGCGGAATCGTCCCACAAAGAGCATGTTCACTGATGAAGGTCCAATACAATGCACCTGCACATGCGAAAGCCTAGGAGATCTGCTTAGCTCTAGTGCATGTCCTAAACTTCGAGGTTCGCGGGCATGCTAATTAATTTTGACTGTGCAATTGATAAGGAGATAGAGAGAATTAGGTCGACGAGCCAATCGGTCAATAATCCAATACGTACTTCTACTATCGGTTAGTTGCTGATGGGGCTTGTAGCAC
Source organism: Oryza coarctata (assembly GCA_030770085.1). Classification (NCBI taxonomy): domain Eukaryota; kingdom Viridiplantae; phylum Streptophyta; class Magnoliopsida; order Poales; family Poaceae; genus Oryza; species Oryza coarctata. Next base: position 11,481,001 of record CM061472.1, read on the forward strand.
TTATACATCGGCTAGAAAGCCGATGATGGTATAGAAAAATAGTGAGGAATAAAATAAAAGATATATCGGCTAGAGAGAATTAGGTTGATGAGCCAATCGATCAACAGGCAAATACGGACTCCTACTATCGTCTAGTTGCCAATAGGGGTTGTAACACTTATACATTGGTTAGAAAGTTGATGATGGCATAGGAAAATAGTGAGGAATAAAATAAAAGAGACATTGGCTAAAGAGAATTAGGTCGACGAGCCAATCGGTCGATAGGCCAGTACGAACTCTTGTTATTGGCTAGATGCTGATATGGCTTGTAGCACTTATACATCAGCTAGAAAGTCGATGATGGTATAGGCAAATAGTGTGGAATAAAATAGAAGACATATCGGCTATAGAGCTAATGATGCTCTCGATAAAATAGTTGATATGTAGTTAAGAGCGAAGTGACTTCCAAAGAGATAAGATCTAATGACCACCGATAACCATGCCGTTAGAGCCAGTCTTGATAAATCAGACTGAATCGAGATAGTATAAGGTTGAATCTAATGACACTGAAATGGTGGAAACTAGATCGATCATGTGGACAAAGGGAACGGGTAAACCCATCGGCTAGCTATGATATAAACAGGTAAACTCATCAGCAAGCTAAACTGATGGGAGGATCATAACCCGCTAGATCCTGATGTCAGCCCTATTAAATACAGTCTTGATTGATCGGATCTAACTGAGATAGTATATGGCCGAATCTAATAAAACCAGATCGATCCCTAGAAGAGTAATCATGGATAATTTATGTATATCCGCTGAAAAGCCGATACGTTCAGCTTGAAGCTCAAAGTAGAGGCAACTCATTAGCTAGCTACTTCGATGAAACATCATCTAAAGACCCATTGACTTAAGACTCAATTTACTATCAGCAGCCTATAAGGTTGGACCGAACTGATGCAACATGAGACTGATGATGGTAAAAGGAGCTTGATACATTGATAGATCCCATGCGAACATGATGTGATATATCTAATCAGCCTAAGAGATCGGATCTAACCGATGCAGCCTTAGATAGAACAGATAATCTAAGATATTAGTGGAACTTAGCCCTTTATCGGAGATCGAACTTATCCGATACAGCCTTGCATCGAGAGCTAGAACCCACTGGGAAATACTAAATAAACTAGGTTGGTGATGCGCTAAAATTTTATTGTTCTATAGAGATATCTTACAAGGTCCCTACGAGTTTGTATTTATACCTTAGGATTACACGAGTCCGAGATGATTACAAACAACCTTCGAACATTAATTCCTAAATAGACAAGGAAACTCTCTATAAGAAGTTAACAAAACTAACTACTCCTGCCTAATTACAAGTGATATCCTATAGATACAAAACCAACCTACTGTGGTTTCTAAGATTCCTTCCTTGGCTTGGTCTCATCCGGATACTTCTCCATCTATCAACTAAATCGAATCTGTCTTCTATCCGATTGGCTCTTTCCATCCCTCAGTCGACCTCTTTCCCTAAGCTAATCAGTTCTCCAATTATAACCAAATTTGTTTGTAAACTTATCAAATTTCAGCGTTAACACATGACACCCAATTTTGAAGCTTGTTATCAAACTTTGAAATTCTGAGCTATTAGAATTCTCCTTAAATCGAGGCATCCTACTATAGCCCACTAATGAAACCAATTAACCTAGATTCCCATCTACTCGTCATTCTCCTATAAAACATTTTGCCTTCCTAGCCTCTTTCTTTATGCTTTAACATCACCAGAGTCTCCAAAACCTCGACGAGCTACAGTGAACTCTGGCAAATTGTTGCAAACCTCTCGATTGATCGCTGATCTTCATTCTTCCTCTTGCGCAATGGCGTCAACAACCACAGTCCCTGAGTTAATCCTTTCATCTTTTCACCCCCTTGCTCCACAATCTCGATAGATTCAATCAATTCCATTCTTCACATTTTCTTCATCGGGTTCTTGTTATTGTAGAGCCTCAAGAGTCAAGTCCTAATCCCAGCCACCGACCATCTAGATTTCTTTTACATTGGTCCCAAGGGTAGCAAAGATCCAACATATTTCATCAACGCCAAAATAGAGTGCATCCTCTTCAAGAACTTGTCCATGCTAATCAGCGATTGGTCCATCAGTTTTAGATCTTGGCCTAGCAAACTCCCTGGATGGAGGAACTGGTACCTTTGAGTATCAGCCGCCAAGTGGACAATTTGGGACGAGATGGAAATTGGCCACTTCATCAATCTCTCCTTAGCTGAGATAGAGAAAAATGAACCTTTACTCACATCGGCATCTTACTTCTAGTCGGACACCCTCAACAACTTTTTATGTGGTCATGGGCCGATAACCCCAACTCTAATGGGCATAGTCATGCTCACCCGCCTCAACACCATAATCTACATCAATCCATCCAACCTTCAATTCAAATGCCCACATCAGTTGAAAACCAAAAACATCGATGGTTGGACTAGGTACATATCTCTTCACAATAAGATTTTTGGACTAGCCAATGATCGGGAACATGTCGCATTTCTGAATTTGTGGATAGAATGGTTCGTCCTTCGTTACACAAGGCCCAATGACCAACATGCAGTGCTTGGCAGAATTCTTGGCCAATCGTCGCCAAATCCCTTTGGGGCTATACCTGCTTAGATCCACATACCAACTACTTCATCAGGTGGCAAACAAACTATTAGCTAGCCAACCAGTCGGTTATTCCGATGACCCCTAGTAGTTTATACAATTGTGGCTCAATGTTTATACTTCCTAAGCCATCACTGGAACATCCTTCATCAACTTGACCTTCCCAGTTGATTACTCAGAGGAAAATGAAATCTGCTGACGCTGATGCATTTCAATGGGCAAAGCTGCTTCGGCTTTTTCTGGTAGCAAAATGACTCCCATCGGACTAAGCCAGTGGTTCAAAAGCTTATATTATGGTTTCACCAAGGAAGCCACTCTCTGGTTTGCATATGAGGATGGAACGTCATTTGAGATGCCCTCTAAATTCAATCCTCTCAATCCTCTGGCAAATGAAGAGTCCAAGATTTTATTTCTATCGGCCATCACTCCTAATGTTCTGCTGACTAGGTTCTCATGGGGCTGATAACAACAATCATCATATGAACTTTACCACCCGTCAGTCCGCTCTCGCCAGTTGGGATTTGGCCAGCTTCCTATCGGCCTATTTTTTTATCGACAAACTCAAAGTCCGAGGCAATATGAATAGTGCCTTAGAATATGATTGGTTGAGGATGCTAATGGACTCCTAGTCCCTAGGCGAAATCACCACCTTTGATCCATGCACTACCAACACCAGATGTTTTGCCTAATGGTGGTCGGAATAAAGAAGACACTCATTCAGTTCATCGGCTAAATAGTACTACTCATGCCTCAACCCTGATTATGTTGAGTCCGTTGAAGTAGTAATACTTTTTATGCTCTGTTATCTTTAATTGTATCACTTAGACTCCCACCATCTTGTAGGTTGACAACAAAGAAGCGCCAACAACCAGCACTAACGACCGGTTGATCATGTATAAACCTCCATCGGCCAAACCCCATTTAGGTCATGGTGCTCCTTCTCCATCAGCTCTCCTCCGTGTGCTACAGCCAATAGGACCAAAGTGCAAGAAGCTAGCATCTCGCCCTATTTCAAAGAAACAAAAATCTAGCGCTAATGTCGAAGCAACATCGGCTCCTTCACACCCACTAGTACATGTTGATTCTTATCTTCATTTGCCTTTCATGTCTTTGACAATCTCACCTTCCCTTTCATTTGCCTTTCATGTTAGCTCAAACCATTGGCTCCCACAGTTCAACTATCATCTAATATCCTTGTGAACATCAAGCCGATGGTCCCACCAGAAATCCTGCTACCTTTATCGGCTAGTCCCCAAGTTAGAGACACCGAGGTTGTCACCATCACCTCTGTATCGGACATCGGCCACTTCCCTAAAGATATTACTCACCAAGCTGATGCTGATATCGCTCAACATGCCACCACTGATGTCATGTTCTAGGTAACTTCATCTCATATTGGCATTTTTGCCTTAACCTATTATTATTTCATATTATTATTTCATTTACTGATGTCGATCTGTAGTCTCTAGCTAATTTATTCTCCTTCAACATTGGCAAATATCTGGAGACGGATGAAGATATAGCCACTAGTGTGGTGATCAATCCATCTTTACCAGCTAATATACATGAACAACTATTGGATGTCATCCATCAGCTAGAAATTCCAATCAGCGCACTAGTGGAAGATTGTGGACCAATACGGGCAAGACTAGCTGAAATTGAACATCATTTGCCCAAGGAACTCATTAACGCACTGACCTCCGCCGCCTACTTTGAATCGCATAGGTTCTACCTGATCATAACTATGTGGCACATAGCTGATCAAGCTGAACAAAAAGATTTGGTTCAAAACGATCGGTTGTTTGCCCAACATGAGAAGAAAAGGCTTGACAACATGATAGCTACCTCACAAGAAACCCAATCCAAACTAGACCAACTGAGAAAACAAGAAGCTAATCTGATTGCAGAGCTCGATAAGGTGCACAAAAATATTGAAGCCACATAATCCCATCTTATTAGCTTACCGCAAGTAATACAAGATAAGGAGGCTAGAGTTGCAGCAATAGTGCGTCAAGTGGTTCATTGGTGCAAAACCTTGAAGACTAGTCCTAGTTATGATGAACAAGACATCCGCGCTATCAACGAGATTGACAAAATTTGCCTCCACATGATTGAAGCAATTAAAAAATTCTTATAATATTTTAACGCTAAAAACTATGATGTCATTTCTTCAAAACACTTGGTGTGTGTAATATAACTTGATTGGACTCACTTGATCCCTATTGTTTTCATTTGTTTTATTCTAAAGGCAATATCAACTGATATCAACTATCTTTAGGCGATATAACAATATTGGCTCTTGTCTTAAATTGTACTAGAAATTAGATGCACATAGCCAATTTAGGTAGGTTATATCAACTGATATCATCTATCTTCAAGCAATATAACAATATCGACTTTTATCTTGAATAGTATTAGAAATCAGCTGCACTTAGCCGATTTAGACATCTATCCAAATGCTAGGATAATACTTCTTTAGATATCTTCCATTAAGCATTTCGGCAAATTCTTCTCCTTCAAGATTCTTGAAATATATAAGAATTACCACATACACAATGATTGATTTGATAAGTCCCTTCCGAATTAGGCGACCATTTTTCAAACTTATTATCCCTAGACCCGATTAGCAAAATCAACTTCCAAACAAGATCTCCTTTAGAAAATGATTTAGTCATCTACTTTTTGTTATAATTCCTAGCTACTCTAGCTTTATTTTCTTTAATCATCTCAAACACTCTTAAATGATTCTGATCCAAATCATCAAGTTCATGTGCCATTAAGTTATAATAATCATCGGTTATCAGCAAATCTTGCAAAGATATTACCCTAGAGCCGTTGTTAGTTTCCCAGGGCTAAACCGCTTCATGCCCGTACACCAACTAATATCGTAACACTCGAGTAAATCCATGGCATGTCATCTAATCAGCCATAATGAATTGGCTAATGTAGTATGCCATCTTCATGGTTGTTCATCAATCTTTCGCTTGATCAACCTGATTAAACTTTTATTTGAAGTTTCATCTTGTCCATTGGATTGAGCATAATAAGGTGATGAATTTAACAATTTAATCCCCATACTAGCAGAAAAATGTTGAAACTCGTTGGACACAAAAATAGATCCTTGATTGGTAGTTATTGTCTAAGGAATTCCAAACTGATAGATAATATACTTAGATGTAACTTTTTTCAAAGGAATAGCTTCTATCCACTTTGTAAAATAATCTATCACCGCCAGTATGAATTTATGCCCTTTACTTGATGAAGGATAAATCTGACCGATCATGTCAATTCCCAAACCTCTGAACAGCCATGACCTGATGATTGGATTCATAACTAATGTTGGTGCTCGCTGTGTGTTTTAAATTTTTGGCAATCTTAACATCCCTTATAATATCTCTAGCATTGTTGGCAAAAAATATCTACCTCTTCTCAATAACCACTTCATCTTGAGAACTGATTGATGAGCCCCACAAATGCCTTCATATACCTTGCTGTTCGCGCCAAGGTCCCTCGCGCGCCCTGGCTCGAACAAGTCGATCGTCTGAGAGGTCTGCTTGGCTCCAGTGCAGGCCGATCGGCTTTTCTCCGTGACTTGAGGTATGCGCGCTAGGGGCCGTGGGGTTCGATCGGCTCCGACGCGTTGGTACGGGTGCGGGCTGGCCAGTCAATTTGACCTTGCAATTGACAAGAAAGTGAGACGAGCAAGTCCGTCGGACGGTGGGCCAATATAGGCGCTCACTATCAGCTGGCTACCGATAGGATCGGGATGGCCATCCGCCGTGCCCGGAAGGCTGTTCGCTATCGGATGGCTCCCGATAGGAATCAGGATGCTCTTCGATCAGCTGGAGAGCTGATGTGGACAGGTGTCGATGAGGAATCAACCGTAGAGCCGATAGAGGAAACAGGATGTACTCAGAGGATAGCAAAGCGCACAGGATCCCTCCGGATAGCCGAATAATAGTTCATCGGCTGGAAAAACAGATAAAGGCACATGCGGACTAGGCAAGGAATAGTATTAAAAAGGCACGGGCTGCAAAGCCGATGCCGCTCAGGATATGACAGCACGAGACCCGTCGCCCGCCGTGACAGCGCCATTAACACCGAACCTCGAAGATCGGACCTAACTAAGACAGTACAAGGCCGAGGCCAGTAGCTGGATCAGCTATGCTGAAGCAAAGATAGGAACAAACCCATCGGCTAGCTGAGCCGATGAGGGGATGTTTCTCTGAAGGCGGGTGCGTATCGGCTGGGAGACCTCTAAAGGCTAATGAGTATCGACTGAGGGGCCAATGCGCTGGCCGTGAAGCTCAGAGAATGGATAACTCATCGGCTAACACTCCGATAATACGCCGTGCAGAAAACTATAAGCCTGCAGCTCAATCTACCATCAGCAGCCCTGTAGGTCAAACCTAACCGATGCAGTACGAAATTGACAATGGTAGAGGGAGCTTAACAGGCCGATAGGCCCTGCACGGATATGATGCGATACGTCTGATCAGCCTAAGAGGTCGAACCTAACGGATGCAGCCTTAGACAAAGTAGAACATATCGAGATGGTGGCGGGACTTACCCCTTCGCCGGAGATCGGACTTAACCGATACAGCCCCGTGTCGAGAGCCAGAACCTGTCGGTAAAACCTAGATAAACTAGGATGGCGATGAACCGAGATTGTATTTGATCGAGAGATATGTTACATGTTTCCAAGGGTCTATATTTATACCCTGGGTTTACAGACAGAGTTCGACACGTTTACAACCATCGGGCGTTATTTCCTAACAAGAACAAAGGAAAATACCTCTAAAGAAGTTAACTAACTAACTAAACCTTCCTAATAAGTTTACAATTTATAAAGATAAAACATCTTGCCATGGAGTCCACGGCTCTTCCACAAACTCGGTTTTATCTGAATAATCTTCCAATTTGGAACCGAGTCTTCCTTCGCTACAACCCGATCGGCTTCTTCACTGTAGCAATCGGACCACTTTTTACTCAGGCCAATCCTTTTCCAAACTCTCCTCGGGCTTCTTGGACCTAACCCCGATCGGATAATACCCTGTCTTCAAACCGATCCAATCTTCTACTAACTTGATCGGCTTCTCTACAGTTTCGATTGGCTTTGTCTCACGAGCCGACCAGTATCTCCATCGGTCGATCCTATTTACAGGCTGAATCAAATTCTCCATCGGATACCTCTTAGCCGATCGGCTTTAGCACCATCGGATCATCCAGATTTTGGCGTTAACACATGCCCCCCAATTTTGGAGTTTGCCAACAGACTACGAAATTTCGAGCCATTGGAAGTGTCCGTAAACCAGGATGACCCGTTAAAACCCGCATTAATCGGCTCAAATTTTGGCCTAGGTCACTCCGCCTCTATAAAATATCTCTCCGCCTCAGCCTTCTTCCACACACTTCTTCCCATCAGAATCCCCAAACCTCGATGAGCTTCGACGACTGAAGGCGAACTTCCACAAATTACTTCATCGACCGCTGCTCCTGCTTCCTCCGTGTGATGGCTTCTACAAACGTAATCCCTGAGGTAAGTATCATCTGGTCTTTCATCCTATATCTCACACAAATCTCCCCTCGGGCTTCTCGGACCTGACCCCGATCGGATAATTCCCTATCTTCAAACCGATCCAATCTTTTACTAACTTAATCGGCTTCTCTATAGTCCCGATCGGCTTTATCGCACGAGCCGACCAGTATCTCCATCAGCCGATCCTGTTTACAAGCTGAATCAAATTCTCCATCGGACACCTCTCAGCCCATTGGCTTTAGCACCATCGGATCGTCCAGATTTTGGCGTTAACACTTGCACATAATCATTGTGGCTTCATCTGTCCAGGTATCTTAATAGAACTCCATCAATGGTCTGATAATATAATTCCTCATCAAGCAATGCATACTTGGTAGATCTATACTAAGGTTTTCTAGAAGCCGATTGTGATGGATTTTGTAAATATTAGAAAATCTCTCGTCTCTAATCATTGGCTTCAACATGATTATTAATATCGACTATTCCAACTTCTATCTTTCTATTCAGTCGATATCCCGAAGCAATTTAGCAAGATCATTAGCTTCTCAATTTTACTTCCTAGGAATATGATCCAATGACAAATCCTAAAATCTTTCAATAAATATTGACATTCTTCATAATACAATCTCAAGACATCATTTTTGTACTCATACTCCTCGGATAGCTACTTGATCACTAATAATGAATCCCTAATGATCTGTATAGTATTGGCTCCAATTTCTTTCAAAAGTTGAAGTCCTTTAAGCACTGCCTCATATTGTGCTTGATTGTTGGTATGAAAGGTTTTAATTGTAAAAGTGAATTCAAAACTTGCCCCCTGAGGCATGCTTGCAGACCGATCCATCAAATAATAAAGTCCATGGAATCGGCACCATGTAATTTTCATGATTTCCCCTATGTTGCACTATGAAATCAGTTGTAGCTTGTCCTTTAACTACTTTAGCTCGCCCATTCAAGACTGGAGTCGATAACATATATTTCACTACATCAGCTTTGCAGATCACTATGCATGAGAAATATAAACGAAGGCATAATTTCTCCACCATAGGATATGTCGTTTCAGCATCCAAAAGCCTTATGCTTAGATAAATCACAACTTGCTTCTTTCCTTCAAACTCTTGTATTAACACTGATTCGATGGATTTCTCATCGACCAATAGATATAATTTGAATGGCATCCTCCTCTGCGGCGGAATCAAAACTGGTGGAGAATTCAAATAATTTTCAACTTCATCAAACGCCTTTTGCTATTTCGCACCCCACACAAACTAGTGATTGGATTTCAACTTAAGCATGGGAGTAAAAGACTCAATTCTCCCCGATAAATTTGAAATAATTCTCCTTACAAAATTAAGCTTGCCAATAAAGGACTCTAATTCTGTCTTGTTCACTAGTGGTTCTGTATTCTGGATGGCTTGGATGTTTCGTTGATTGACTTCAATTCCCCTCTCATGCACCATAAATACTAAAAACTGGCCAGCCGATACGCCAAAAACACATATATGAGGATTCATTCTTAGACCATATTTCTTTGCCATTTCTAATACTTTTCACAAATCAGCTATATGGCCTTTAATACTCTTGGATTTAACCACCATGTCATCTATATATATCTCTGAGATCCTGAAATATATAATTCATCACTTCCTGATAAGTCGCATCGACACTTTTCAATCCAAACGTCATCACTACCTACTCATATAATCCTATAGCTCTAGGACATCAAAATGTAGTCTTTTCAATATATATATCTCCACCAATAAGCTGATGAGATCATGAAATATATAATTCATCCCTCTCTAATAAGTCATACTAGAACTTTTCAATCCAAACATCATCACTACCGACCCATATAAGCCAATAGCTCCAGGATATCGAAATACAGTCTCAGGTATATCTTCTTATACCATAAAAATTTAATTATACCCTACGCTGCCATCCATGAAGCTAATAATCTTGTGGCTCGATGTTGCATCTATTAGCAAATCTACCATCGGCATCGTATACTTATCTTCAGGGGTAGCTTTATTAAAATTCCAGAAATCAATACATATTCTCAATTTTCCATTTTTCATTTCCACCGGGACAATATTATATATCCACTTAGCATATCATCATGATCTAATAAAATTTTCATCATACAACCTCACGATCTCTACCTTGATTGCATCATATAACTCTACTTTAAATCTCCTTGAAGGATATTTGAATGACATATACCTTGGTTTGATAGCAAGTCGATGTTCAACAATCGATCAGCTTAAACCTAGCATTTTATAATATTCCTAGGCAAAACATTCCTGATACTCCTTTAATAATTTTATTAATTATTCAAGAATTCAGTACATAATTTTTTACTTATGTACGTCGGCCTTTGGCCTATCTCCTTGACCTATATCAACTTCATCTAAATCATCGGCTGACGTAAACCCTTGCCCTAATTTTCCTTCAACATCTTCAATAGTGCCCATCAGAGCAACAACTTCGAGTCGATTTGCTAGATCGGTTGTATTCCTTGGCTAGTGACCTTGAAATAATCACCTTCCCATGCTTTTCTAAACAAGCAATCGACTTTCAAGATCGACAGATCGGCTATTGCAACATTGGTTGATTGATCAGCTGGGATTATCTTGACTTGATCTCCTTACCACTATATCAGACTTTGATACATTGTAGATAGCACATAGCAATTTACATAAATTCGGTTCCTACCAAGGAGTAAACTATACGATCATTTTCCATTGATAACGAAGAATGTAGTAGACAATGTCTTGCTCTCACTATTAACGACACATTCAACACGTCCTTAATCTTCGATGGATTTCCATTGAAATCTTTCAACACCATATTTGTTTTTATCAGATCTTCCACAGTTTTCCCTAACTTGCAATAAGTTGCATATGGAATCAAATTGATAGCCGCACCCCCATCAACTAACATTTTTATCATCGACTTCCCATCTACATATCCTTTGATATATAATGGTTTCACATGCTAATGCTTAGATTCCTCAGTTTTATCAAATACAGCTTGATCAGGTTACAACATTAATTGAGCAAAAACTTTTTCATCATCTTCCCTATCAGATGAAAGTGTTTTACACTCTTGAGGCAAGAAGAATACCATGTTTGTTGGAGCCGATGTATCAACCCCATCATCTTTTCCCTTGTTGCACCATACTCATTTAGTCCTTTTAGGACAATGATCGGCTTCCTCATGGTCTTGTTGTTGTTTCTTTTGTTTCTTCCTCTACCATAATCATTGAGCCCTTCTTTTTTTGATTTCTTATGAAAATTCCACTTGCACACCACTGAGGATTTTGGATTCGCCGTTCTTCATGCAATTCCTTATCGCCACTTTGTTCAAAATATTCTTCATTGATTAGCCCCAACCAGCTATGTACCGACCAATCTTTTGAAAACCTTTCCTGCTCAACATGTAGAGATCATAGATTGTTGCACTCGGGATAATATTCAATTGATGACAATCTCATACCCTGATCCCAGCAAAACTGAAAGAATGGACAATCCCAATGTGGATTATATTTTTTTCTTTGCTCGACAAAGTCTATCGTTCTTCCTCTTTGTACTTAGAATACTCGATAAGGTAATTTTTGATTTATTACCCCAATACTTCCTTTCATTAGCCCAATCTCTTGAAGATCCCACGTAGACCATGTTCACATATAATGGATGTCCATCAATATTCATCGGCTTTTTATCTTCAAATTTAATTCTTCCCTGTTCAACAACCGATTGTATCTATTACTGAAAAACATTGCACTCATTAGTATGATGCGATATCGTATTGTGCCATTTACAATACTTATTCTTCTTGAGTTCTTCAGCTGATGGAATCACATGATTTGGTGGGAGTTGAATATGCTTCTCTTGAAGTAATAGATCAAAAATTTTATCGGCTTTACTAATGTCCAAATCATATCTCTCTTGCTTACCGATATTCTTCACCTATGGGCATGATACTGATTTATTATTTCTAGCCCATTCCCCCAATCCAACTTTGGATTCCTCATCGTGTGAGTCAGTTGAATAAGCTTGTAGCTGAGCAGCCTTCTGATGAAAATTTTCTTTTCTTGGCCTCCTGGAATCAACTTTCGTGAGCCGATACTTGTGATGAAAAATGTTCTTGTGATGAAAAATGTTCTTTGATTGGAGCCAATAAACCCTAGAAAGCTAACTCAACTAGCTGTCCATCACTTAAATTAAGACTATAACATCGACTTCAAATATCCTAAAACCACTAGATATATTCTGGGATTGATTTATCTGGCTTCTATCTAACCAATGTTAAATATATTAAGCTATTTCATGAATTCCAACAAAAAAAGTACTTATGAAATTGTTTCTCCAGATTAGCCCATTCCCAAATTGAATTCAGTGATAATGAAGAAAACCATATAAAAGCCAATCCAGATAAGGATAACGGGAAAAATCTAACTCTCAAGGCTTCTTCAGCCGATGCTTCTCTACACTGGGCTAAGAATTGGTAATGTGCTCTACTGTAGATATGTTGTCTTACCCTGAGAATTTGGAAAAGTCTGATATTCTATATCGATGTGGCAGCAGAACTCTGTCAAACCACTCAGGATACGTGTGTCGATACATAAATGTCTGCTCTTCTGGTTTTGTACCAAATTGTTCTCTCACTATTTCTACAACACTTGCTGACCAATCCTCCTTACTTTGGATTATTTTTTGATATTGTGGAGGTGGAGTTGGTAACCGATTCTACCTATGATATTCTTCGTCATAATTTTTTGAATCAGGAATAGCACTTGAATAGTCCTGCTGATAACCCCATAATAAGCAATCTGAAGATATCCTAGAAGTACATCATCTAGTTGCACCCCAATTCGATTCTGCGTTGGTGGAAATACATTTGGCGAAATATCCCTTCTACTACCATAAGTTACAAATATATAGGATCTTGACTAGGCTCTTGAGCAATTGATCCATCCATCATCTTCTTGATCACATTCTGAAATGTATTTACTAACACTCTGTTCCTGCCGGAACCCCGCGTGCCCGGCGCGAACACACCGACGCCTGGAAGGTTTGCATAGCTCCAGTGCAGGTCGGTTGGCTTATTTCCATGGCTCGAGGTGCACGCGCTGGGGCTGTGGGTTTCGCTCGGCTCCGGTGTGACGGTGCGGATGCGGGCTTGCTAGTTAATTTGACCCTGCAATTGATAAGTAGGTGATATGAATGGGTCAGTCGGACGATAGGCCGATATGAGCCCTCGCTATTGGCTGGTACCGATAGGATCAAGTTTGTCATCGGCCACGTCCGGATGGCTTCTACTATTGGCTGATCGTCGGTAGGAATCAGGACACTCTTCCATCGGCTGGAGAGTCGATGAAGGCGTAGGCGGATGATGAAGGATGTGATGGCTTCGGGTGTAGCAAAAGTGAGATCCTAATCCATCGGCCATAGAGCCGATGGAGGCACTCGAGTGTATTTAGAGAATAGCAAGGTGCGCGGGATCCCTCTTGGTAGTCGACAGAAACTATAGCGGTCATTCATCAGCTGAAGAGTCAATGAAGGCATGCAAACTAGCAAGGAATCATATAAAAGGCATCGGCTGCAAAGCCGATGCCGCTCTGGATATGGTAGCACGAAACACGTCGCCCACCATGACGACGCCGGTAGCACCAAATCTCGAAGTCAGACCTAACTAAGACAGTATAAGACCGAGGCCAACGACAACGGGACGGTGGATGCCAGATCGAATGTGCTAAAGTAAGGGTGAAACGAAACAATCGGCTAGCTGAGCCGATGAGTGGACGTCTCTCTAAAGATAGGCGCTCATCGGCTAGAAGGCCGATGTGCTTGGCGTGGCGCTCAAGGGAAGTCTCTGAAGACTGGTGCGTATCAGCCGAGGAGATGATACGCTGGGCGTGATGCTTAACGTATAGAGACCTATAGGCCTAAAGCTCATTCTACCATCGACAGCCTCATAGTTCGAACCTAATCGATGCAGCATGAGACCAACGACGGCGGAGAGAGCTTGATAGACCGATAGATCCTGCATGAACGTGATGCGATACATCCGATCAGCCTAAGAGGTCGAATCTAACCGATGCAGCCGTAGACAGAGCGAGACATATCGAGATAGTGGCGGGACTTACCCCTTCGTCGGAGATTGAACTTAACCGATGTAGCCCTGAGTTGAGAGCCAGACCCCGCCAATAAAAACCTAGATAGACTAGGGTGGCGATGCGCTGAAGTTGTATTGATTGCAGGATCTCATTACATGTTTCCAAGGGGTCTATATCTATACCCTGGGTTTACAAAGTCCAACGCATTTACAACAACCATCGGATGTTATTTCCTAACAAAGATAAAGGAAAATATCTCTAAGGAAGTTAACTAAACTAACTAAATCTTTCTATCCATATAAGATACGATTTAGATAGATAGAATATCCTGCTGTGAATTCCCTGGCTCCTCCTCAAACTCGGTCTCATTTGGATAGCCTTCTAATCTTGGACCGAATCTTTCCCTGTTTTGTTCGATCGGTTTCCTCCATGTAGCAACCAGACTCTTATTTATTTAAGCCGATCTTTTTTCCAATCCTTCCGTGGGCTTTCCAAATTTTGGCATTAACACACTCCCGATTAGTTGATTAGTGCATGGTGCACTACCTCATTAATCATCTCTTGCAATAACTTTAGAGGACTTATAGATGGTGACTAGCTCGATTCTCCTATCAAAATAAGTTTTGAAAATATGATTTCTAAAATGGCCCTTGTCTATTCATACCAAAAGATTCCAAATAGAGCTTCTAAAAATTTGTAATATTCTGCTCTACTTGCTATCTTTGCTCTTCACTCAGATCATCCATTGTCACTAGTATCACCTTATTTGCGTTAATCTCTTTTCCAGCCATCGAGTTAAAATTTTATGTCCTACTAGGCATGCCAAAGAGCATGTTGATGCCGAATCAGTCCACCAGGCATGCCATGTTCACCAATGGAGGTCCGATATGATGTGCCTAAACAAGCGAAGGCTTGGAAGATTTGCTTAGCTCTAGTGCAGGTCCTAAACTTCGAGGTTCACGGGCATGCCAGTCAATTTGGCCCTACAATTGACAAGCAGATAAAGAGAATTAGGTCGATAAGTCAACCGACCAAAATCACCTTTTATGTATATTTCTAGCTAAATGGAACCAACAGGATGTTTAGCTAGAATAATTCTCTCTAGCTGATGTGTCTTTTATTTTATTCCTCATTATTTGCCTATGCCGTCATCGACTTTCTAATCAATGTACCCATAGGCCCGTTAGCACCGACCATTGGATCGATATTGACGGTCATGATCAGACAAAGAAACTGAGTGTGGCATGGGCACAAGCTTGGTCATCTGGATTTGATTGGATGTCTTGGATTGCACGTGGCTAGAATAAAAGTGAACACTGCAACGTGAAACCCTAACCCTAGCCATTTCCTTTCCCTCCCCCGATTCTTCTAGTGCATGGGTGACAGTGGCTACAAGCAAGACAACAGCTACGGCAAGCCCGGGCATGCAGTGCGGTAAGCTGATGCCGCAACCTATGCACGTGCCTCCACCATCGATCAGGTTCTCCTCCATTGAGGGGCATTGAGCCACTCTAGGCATACCTCGGCTTCGCGCGGTGCGCAAGGCGCAAGCGTGAAGCCAGTCCGAGATGGTAGCGAGGTGTGCATGGCATGCATGCTCGGTGGCGCTAATGTCGCACACAAGTTACACAAAAATAGCAAGGTGCACAGAGGCCCGAGCACGTGGCAAAGTCGTGATGCCATGGCGATGGGCTCCGGTGAACCGAGCCCTAAACTAGTACACCTAATCCTTTAATTTGTTTGTTAATTTGGGGATTTCTTGTAGAATTTCAAGGCATTTCAACATTAGGTTCTTGATTTGGGGAAAATCAAGATTAGGGTTTCGGGAATTTGGAGAATTTTGGGTTATTTTTACCCAATTTGGCTTCCCTCCTAATTTCTACTGAAACCGATGCTAGAACTTAGTACGGCTCTAGGGCTTCAAGAAAAACGAACGATGGAATAGTATAGGCATAAGGTGGCTCTGATACCACAATATCGAATCTTTAATCTTAATCTTAAGCTTAGCCTATACATGTTGACATAAAAATTATGTAGAATTCAATGACCAGTTGAGCTTGATGTCATTAGGGCCATCGTTGTGGTCATTAGGATTGCCTGTGTTAGTGTAGTGGTAGACCAGTGTTGGGGTAGAAGTGTAGGGTAAGGATGGCGTTGTCCTTCTAGCCACCACCTGCACTGGCCTAGAGTGGACATGGAAGTCATCGTTCGGAGAATGATGACGGAGATTACCCTTCGGTCTCCTTCTTGTGCACGTGAGGATCAGGAATTCTTAGTTTTTTCAGCAGTGTCTTATCGCACCAAGATCATCACCCTCTTGCGAGCCGACTTCTCACCTTAGTCTTACGCTAGAGGAGATCAGGAGCGAGTTCATTAGAGAATGGTGCGTGTCCAATTGTCGTGCATGGATGAGGAGCATGCATGCTAAAGACACGCACAACTCGTTCATGTTTGTTAGTCACACATGGGTATAAGTAGACCTCATTCATAGTGCTTCTCTTTGGTCTATTGCCGAAAGATGAACCAACAGTCTCAATGGATTTTATTATGGCGTGGTCTGTTTTCATGCAAAGTCACAAATTATGCTGATTCCTCTGGCCTCGACTAACAAGGCAGTCACTAACTGTTTTTCTCGTTTTTCCTTTGTTCTTTCTGAAGAATCAGTGGCCTTAGCTCTCAATTGTTGCTTGGGGAGCAATCCCAATGGTTTTCAGCACGGTGCGGCACTATCTGCAGAAAGAGTTTGGTATTTTGGTTCAGTATTGGTCTCCCCACCCTTCTGCTGTTGGTCTTTTTGGGTTGTGTACTTCTTTCTTGAGAGATACCATTGTTGATGCCCATGGTTTTCAATAAGATGCACAACACACTATTTTCTTTCACCGTCATGACCGTGGTCCTAACTGGCGTGTCGCTCTTACCGTGTTTGGTTTATGATTATAGATTTTCCCTTGGACTATAGGACCACTGAATATTTTGCCAGAGCAGTAGGCACTTTTGGTTGGCTAGAATATTGGCACGAATATAATCAATACCCAGCTAGAATTGTTCTAAGGGCAGTTTATGAGGATGTTGACTGTGTCCCTCGCCATGTTGTGGAAACTACCTTGGTGAAAATATGGGAATGATTGATTCTATTCCCTGTTAATATATCAGTATATATAGGCCAGCCAGGGTGGCTCATAAGACAACCACACAGCCATACCACTAGGTTAACCTACTATAATTACACTTTCTACAATTATAATAGACTAACACTCCTCCGCAATCTAATCTAATTGGGAGCATCGCTAACATTCAGACTGAACCAAAACTTCTGAAATAGTGAGGTAGGAAGGTCCTTAGTAAAGACATCGGTGTACTGCGATATCATAGAAACATATAGGACCCGAACGTGACCGAGGACGACCTTCTCTCGAACAAAATGGAGATCAATCTCAACATGCTTCATCCGCTGATGCTGCACAGGGTTGTCGGAGAGATATACAACATTGATATTATTGCAATAGACCAAGGTGGCATAGCAAGGGGGTGGCGAAGCTTAAGAAGCAGCTGACGCAACCAGGTAGCTTCAGCAACACCATTCGCCACAACACAATATTCAGCTTCGGTACTCGATCTGGAGACCGTATGCTAACACTTGGAAAACCAGGACACCAAGTTGTCTCCGAGAAATATTGCGTAGCCAGAGGTCAACCGGCGAGTGTCAGGACAGCTAGCCCAGTTGGCATCTATGTAAACAACAAGATCTGTAGGTGAAGATCGGCGCATGGTCAGCCTAAGTGATAGTGTGCCCTGCAAGTAGCACATGATCCGCTTGAGAGTAGCGAGGTGCGACTCCCGAGGATCATGCATAGAGAGGCATATCTGCTGAACTGCAAAGGCAATGTTTAGTCGGGTGAAAGTTAGATACCGCAGAGCGCCAGCTAGGCTGCGGTACTATGTAGCGTTAGCAACAAGCGGTCTATCAGTAGATAATTTGGAGTGTAGATCAACAGGCGTGCTGCACGGCTTGCACGCACTCATCCCGGCGGGCTCCAAAATATGCTGACTGTACTGCCGCTGAGAAAGGAACAGACCATCTGCAGAACGTGTCACAGAAATGCCCAGAAAGTGATGTAGCTGACCTATATCTGTCATAGCAAACTCATGCTGGAGAGCCTCAATGATGTGCTTGAGAAATCTGGCAGAGGAGGCGGTGAGAATAATGTCATCGATATATAGCAGTAAGTAGGCCATGTCTAGACTATGGTGATATATAAAGAGCGAAGTATCTGACTTTGTTTCAACAAATCCATGTGACATGAGGTGAGAGACGAACCTGTGATGCCAAGCACGAGGAGCCTGCTTCAAACCATATAAGGACTTGTTGAGCCGATAGATAAAATCTGAGCGAGAAGAATCCACAAAACCAGAGTGCTGCACGCAATACACTGTCTCAGTGAGAGTGCCATGGAGAAATGCATTATTCACATCTAGTTGATGAATGGGCCAGTTCTGAGATAATGCTAGGGAGAGAACAACTCGAACTGTCGTAGGCTTGATAACGGGACTGAATGTTTCATTATAATCAACACCGGGCTGTTGTGTGAAACCCCGTAGTACCCAGCGAGCCTTGTAGTGATCAAGAGATCCATCGGCGAGCAATTGGTGTCGATAAATCCACTTGCTAGTTACAACATTGACGCTAGGAGGGCGAGGCACAAGACTCCAGGTGTCATTAGCAATCAGAGCGTCATACTCAGCCTGTATAGCAGATCGCCAATTAGGGTCTGACAGTGCATCACGAACAGAGTGAGGAAGAGGCGACATCAACACAGCGTGGAGGTTGAGACAATCCACAGGCTATGCGATGCCAGCCTTGCCATGCGTGCACATTGAGTGCGCATTGGTGACCGAAGGAGGGATAACGATCAATTGGGTGGCGGCTGTGCAGCCAACAACGTGTGCGCGAGTAGCAGGGGCAGCAGGACCGGTGGCACTCATGGTCAGCGTGGTGCCACTGGCAGCGACCTGTGCGGGGTGCACAGGGGCAGTGGCACCAAACGACGCGAACGGTGTCGTGGGCGTGGTGCCATGGGCAGCAGAGCTAGACTCAGGCAACCATGGCCCTGTATCAGGGCTCGACGGAGCAAGTGTGGCCTCAGGCATGGGGTGTGCCGCTGAGGAAGTTGTTGTACCTACATGCACAAAACAAGCTCTAGGAACTAAAGCAGTAAGATCGTGATCATTGATAAGAAAGTCTAGGGCGGAGGGAGCCATGGGTGTGCTAGACATGTTGAAGAAAGGGAAAAAGGATTCATCAAAAACGACATGTCTAGAAATAAGAATGCGGTTCGACTGAAGCTCGAGGCATCGATAGCCTTTATGCTTCGAGGAGTAGCCGAGGAAAATGCATAGAGAAGAACGGGGGGCAAGTTTGTGGGGTGCTGTAGAGGACATATTGGGGTAACAGGCGCAACCAAAAACTTTGAGATGATCATATAAGGGCTAGGCAGAGAAGAGAGCGTTGTATGGTGTAGAGGAGGCGAGAGTTTTGATGGGGAGGTGGTTCACAAGATATGTGGCCGTGTGAAGGGCCTCAACCCAGTAAGCTAGAGTGAGACTCGTCTAAAACAAAAGAGAACATAGAGTGTTATTAATGGTACGAATGGAATGCTCTACTTTACCATTTTGTTGGAAGGTGTATGGACACAACATGCGGAGGGCAACACTGTAGGAGAGGAAAAACGTGCGGGCCTGGGAATTGTCGAATTCACGGCCATTGTTGCATTGGATGCTCTTGATGGTGGTGCCAAACTATGTGTGAACATAAGCAAAAAAAATTAGAAAGAGTGGAAAATGTCTTAGATTTGAGACGAAGTGGAAAAGTCCAAATGTAGTGAGAGTAGTCATCAAGAATAACAAGATAATATCTGTATCTTGACACACTAACAAGTGAAGAGGTCCATAAATCACAATGGATTAAATAAAAATTATGAGTAGCTCGAGAGCTAGATGAATCGAAGGGTAGACGTACATGACGACCAAGTTGGCACGCATGATAGATATGATCAATATCATCTTTATTGCAGGAAATTACATTGGACCTAATGAGTTTGGACAAAACTTCACATCCAAGGTGACCAAGATGGCGATGCCAAAGGGAGGTGGGTGCTGCGATGAATGCGGAGGTGCTGGTGGAGAGTGCAAAAAATGGGTAGAGGTCACTGGAACTATTGCACCTGGTGATCACGTTCCTGGTTTGCAGATGCTTCACAGAAAGACCAAATGGATAAAACTCAATGGAACAATTATTGTCGGTAGTAAAACGACAAATGGAAATTAAATTCTTAATAATATTAGGTAACACCAGAATGTTATTAAGAGCAAGATCATGATGCGATAAGGAAAAAAATATGGGATCTAGTGGCTGTGATAGGAAGTAAAGCACCATTTCCCACAACGATAGATGAAGGAGTAGATGAAGAGGGTGGGGAAATGGTGGAGAGTATACTAGCATCTGAGGTCATGTGTGAACCGGCACCTGAATCAGCATACCACTTAAAGGCCAGTGGGTTTAGCGTCATGGTGTTGAAGGAGTGCGCTAGGGAATCCTGGTGCCAAGACCCTCCATGAGTGGGCATCCAAGGCGCCGCCTGGTACGCTGGTAAGAGCGCCTGGAAGCCCGGCGATGTAGTTCCCCCGTAGTACGTGCCGTACGAGGGTGGCGGGGCACCGTATGTGCCTCCATAGGCACCAGAAAAGAGCACCAAAACTGCCATAGTGCGGGACTACGTGGAACGCAGGCTGTGGCGGTGGAGGTCGTCTCGACTGGTCATACGCCCACATGCGCATGGTGGCCAGCCCAAGGGTGGGCGAACGACGGGTACACGGCCATACTGGGAGGGACGCTGCCCTGTCCACATGGGGCCTCACCAGCAGAGGGCGCTGGAGGGCCGCCACCAGCAGGTCCACTGTGGCCACAACAGCGGCTGTTGCGCTGGCCCCCGGTTGGTGCAGCGGGGTGCGGAGGAGGAGGCGCTCCTGAACATGAAGCAGCAGGCGCACTAGGAGCCGCTGGACACGGCGTTACAGCGATGAGGACAGCCAGTGGGGACGGAGGACGAGCGTCGATCTCCATGTCCTCCAATAGAAGGTGTGTATGGGCTTCAGTGAATGTCGGGAATGGCCTGTGCATCTTGAGGATGGAAACCATGTGGCGAAACTTGCCACTGAGGTCACGAAGAAGTGTGAGTACCATCTATCGGTCGCCAATGGGGTCGCCGAATTCGGTGAGGGAGGCAGCCATGGACTCAAGGTGGCGGCAGTAGTCGGTAACACTCAGAGACTCTTAGCAGAAGGTATGGATCTGTGTCTTCAGGAGAAGGGCACGAGACTCCTTCTGGTTAAGGAATTCATCCTCAAGATAGCACCATGTGTTGCCGGCATGACCTTGCCGCATCATTAGCGACTGCTGCAGGTTGCTAGAGACGGTGTCGTATACCTAGGTGAGGATGCAGCAGTCGGCTTGGATCCATGCTAGGCTGGCGGGGAATGTCTCATCCTCGAGGACGTGGCGGGTGAGGGCATATTTGCCGAGGACGGTGAGGAACATGCCACGCCACTTGGTGTAGGTATCCGTGACCTTGTCGAGGACGATGGGATGAGTGCCTTGACGTTGATGACGGCGATAGCTTGCGCCCAGAGAGCCTCGTGAGTACTCTCGTACGCGTCCAGAGCAGCGTTGCGAAGGCGGGCCTCCTAAGCCCGACGCGCTTCTTCAGCGCGAGCAACTTCGGCTGCGAGATGGCGTCTTCGGCTTCTGTGGCCGCCTTGGCGGCTACTGTGGCAACGGCATCATCGTCTTCGCCGGCCATGAGGGGTAGGACCGGTGGCCGCACCCGGTGACGTAGCAGGGCGAGTGATCAAGATCGGATCGGCAGCAGCAGCGCGACAGGATCGGATCGGCGATCGATCAGATGGGATCGACGGGCGATCGGATCGGTAGCAGGCAAGATCCGATCGGATCGGATCGGTGGGTGATCCGATCGGCAGTAGGCAGGATCCAATCGGATCAGATCGGTAGACGATCCGATCGGAAGCAGGTAGGATCAGATCAGCAGCCACACCCAGTGACAAGGGCAGCTATGAGGCGGACGATGAGATCGACGACACACCCGGCGACATGTAGTCAGCAATGGTGATGGTGATCGGATAGGCGGCGAGTGCTGGTTCAGGAGCGATGGCGTTGCGAAGGCGGGCGATCAGACCTCGGCAGCCTCCTGCAGCACAGTAATGGCGGAGGACTGAAGCCGAAGGTCGGGCGGCGGTAGCAACGGCGGTGGCGGTGGGCGCTAGGTTTGGTTGTGGAAGGGTAGCGGATCAAAACCACTTTAATACCATAAAAGTATGGGAATGATTGATTCTATTCCTTTTTAATGTATCAGTATATATAGGCCGATCGGGGTGACTCATAAGACAATCATATAGTCATACCACTAATGAGTTAACCTACTATAATTATATTTTCTATAATTACAATAGGTAGTTTAGGGCGAGTCCTGGACAGCCACAGTGTTCATCATTAACAATGTAGTAGCTCCAGGTTTTACCGCCGATGGGTTTTGTCCAACTTCCGGCGCATCAAGAATCACAACATAATTGGATGCCCCCACCACAGCAGCATAATAACCCAGATTGGGACCAATGGGATCACCAGGGAGATCGCAATCCTCAGCACAATGAGTAGCAACAAGCGTCTTCAGAATCTGGGGTTAGTTCTGATCTGTTCAGAATGAGCAAGTGACAGGTGATGTGCACTCTGGACCATCTCAGTAGTTGGTAATCTTTCAGCCTTTCTTTAATGCTCCAGTAATTAAAGTTTCAGAAGAAACTTTTGGCTTGATAAACAGGCTTGGTTCACCTTGCTGAGCAAAATGGCGACCCAAGTAGCTGAGAGCAAATCCCAGCAATAGTTCAGCCTGTGAATGTCTTTTCGTCAGTTAGTCGGTAAAAGAGAAAGATGGAGAACCCATCACTCCCGCCTTTCTATAAAAGGTCTCATATGGATGAGCCCTCTTCTTCAACATGGGCCTTATCTCTCACGGGCTGTCATGAGGGTAGTGGAGATGAAAGTGTCCTGATGGAGCCTTCTGGCCCCACATGCTCTCCGACCCCACTAGCTGTGATCCCTCCAGATCATGTACAAAATCAGTTTGTTGAGCATAACAAGTATGAGACACCAGTCTTAGGGTAAGCTAATGAAGCACCAAACCGAGTTTCTCTGCTGCCTTGGTCTGATGAGCAAAACCAAAATATGAGTCCAGTCTCAGTAGAGGCTGACGATGAAAAAAAACTTGAAGAGAGAGATGCACCACAAACCCTGCAAAGCTTTTCTTCTCCCTAGCGAGTTACAAGCATATCATTACTCAATCCTTCTCCAGCTCCTTTGAAAAACAAGAAAATGCTGCTACTGGGAACTCCATAAAAGACACAGCTCTCGTCTCAATAATAACAAGGATGGCTTCATGATCCGTGTTGGCTTCAAGCTAGTCTCAAACAGATCGCTCTATGTAATAAATTTGTCACTCAGATTATTTGTTCTTAAATTCCATGGGTATCTCAGACAAGTCCAACACATTTGAGTGTGCTTAAAGAGATAATGGGCATGGGCATTAAAAGGTTTAAGATATATATGGTATAGCGACAAACCTCTGTCGTGTGTATGAATTGTGATATGTCACTTTCTATTTCAGGTAGAAACTGCAAAGGCGGCAGGAAAGCAACCTATTAGAGATTTTAATATCATTGCTGCCTAATATACAGTATATTTTATAATTACATAATATGATTTTTTACAACACTGATTATAAATATGCATGATGCCTTTGTAGACCATGGGTCTTTGGTGGTATAGTGTTATATGTAGATGGATCTATGTATCTGTTGTATTGCTATATTTAGACTTGTTGAGTACTTTTCGTACTCGCCCTCTATGTATAAATTTCCTAGTGAAAAAGTTCACATATGAAAATCAAGATCACGAATCAATGCTTCAAGGATTTACTAAAAAGTTGAAGAGGTTCATCTCTACATGGATTGGATACTCAAGATCTTAATAATGGCAAGATTGTCGTGAGGTATTAATTGGTTATTATGTTGGCAAAAGTTATTTTCTAGTAATCATGTTATTGGGTTTCGCTATAATTGCTTCTGTTAGTGCCCATTTCTAGTTAAGTTGATTCTTATTGAGAAATAAGCCGTCTATCTCGGAAGTGAAATACGAGGGTCAACACATTTGCAGTCACCAAGGCCTCTGGCATGGATATGGAAGTCCAAATGTGTCATGAAGATAAAAGTATTTGCTTGGCTATTATGCAATGACAGGTTAAATACTAGGGACATGCTGGACAATAAACATTGCACGCCAATGGATGCAGATTTATCTTGTGCACCCTGCCTTTCTAGAGACAAGGAAACTAGAATGCGCCTTTTCTTTGATTGCCTATTTAGTAAAGCTTGCTGGAGAAGAATTGGAATTTCCTGGAACACCTCGTTAAACCTTTTACCAGATGATAGTTCTTGCTAGGCTACGGTTCAGAATGAAAGGGTTCATAGAGATAGTGATGATAGCTTGATGGCATATTTGGAAGCAGCGGAATTCCTAGATTTTTCAGAATATAGCTTCTAGTGTGCTATCAAGTTTTAAAAGTGAACTTCTCCTACATACGTGTAGGATGAATGATACTCAAAAAACATTAGTATTAGACTGGTTAGTTCTTAGAGTTTTTTTCCTTTGTTTTGTAACATAAACTCTTTTCTTACATTTATAAAATCCTAAAAAAATGCAGCTGAAATCCTACGAGCATTTTCCTGTTCTGAATTCTTCAGAGGTATGTTCACCACTATCACCATGTATTTTCCTGTTCTGAATTCTTTTGCAGCATGATGTCGAGACTTGAAAACCGCATAGGCTTGATTGGGGCTTAGCTCTTCTACTAATAGTTTTGTTGCTTCCTTTAGAAGATCTTGAAACTTGAAAAAAAAACTTTCTGTTGTACAAACAACCTGCTTGTTTCTCAAAATAGTACTCCGCTCAGTACACAGGTTTTGTGTTTCTAGTTTGTGAATCTTGTTCACGATGGTTCTCTTCTATGGTGTCTGAGATATCCTGTCAAATGTTTCTACAAAACTTATTGCACTAAATGACTGTTCAAACATTGTCCTTAATTACTGAATTTGTGCCTTAACTTCTTGCAGTGGAATTGATGAAAGGGCAGAAATCTGTTCTGAAGTAAACATGTATAAACAGCCCACAAAACAATCTTATAAAAGGCCCCAAAAAGCCCCAAAAATCCTAACGGGTATGCAGTCACAGACCCGTTAGCAGGCCACAGATCAATTGTACCAGTCTACTGTTTGAGCCCCACCTTTTTTCAGTCTAGACAGTACAGTAAAAAAAGTGACTGGATTTGGTGAGATTTCAGGTGATCGAATGCTGGACATACATTTAGGTAAACAAAAATAATCGTGTGGTCCTCTATAAACAAAATAGTTATGCGATCTACACAGTCCTCCCTGCTGTCCTGGCCCCCGACGAGGCGATCACGATCCTTCCTGATCCAGTGATCCTCCATTCCACGTGATGTGACGTGGTGTCCGCCGATGCGCGCGGCGGGGCGCCGTGCAGCCCGTGGGAAAACCGCGCTACGAAATCAAGCGGCGAGCCCACTTCAATCAATCGATGCCACTCAGACAGATTCATTCCGAGTGAAGTCCACATCTCAAGGCTTCAAAAAAAAAAAGTCTCAATCTGAAGTCTCCTCTCTCTACCCACCCGCTACTATCAATCCCCCTCGCTCCGCTCCTCCACACCCCTCTGGATCTCCGCCCCGCCCCACCTCCGGGGAGAATGGAGCTTCTCTGCATCGGGACGGCGGACACCAAGCTGGACGAGCTGCTCTTCCTCGCCGCCCGCCTCCGCTCCACCCTCGCCGCCCCCTCCGCATCGGGCACCCAACAGGTGGGGTGCTTTCTCTCCCTTCTCGTAGTCAATTGTTTACTGCGTGTGATCTAAGGCGTGCTCGAAATGCTCGATTTCTTACTCTGTGTGCTAGATGTAGAGCACCCGGACCTCGAGAATTGGGACGGCTCATTGCTATGCCCTCGCTCTTGAATTGGTTGTTTTTGGCTCCTCTGGGGTAACGTTTGATGATAAATTCTTTGCGTCGTTGTCTGTGAAATGCATCTGCAAGGGACTAGGGGAGTAGAAGCTCTATTTCAGTCCCATCGCTCTATTAATTAGGGGGAATGAGTTTGTATGGGAATGCTATGGGATGTGATCCTCCGGGATTTGCAGCTTACTTGGCTGGATCTTCCTGTATGGCACCATTTGTTGTTTATTTTTGCCTGACAAGCTTGTCCATGCTTCGTAATCACCGCGATTGGGGACAATTAACATTGAAATTAACAATGACAATGACTCCTAATTAGTGTTGAAAACTTGTTTATTGTTGTACAATTATGGATTATAATTGAATGTTAAGGGCGTATAGTTTTGGGATTTTTTTTACTAATAATAATTTAATTCAGTCCATAGTTTTCTACTTTTGTTTTATTTCTCTATATCCTTGGTTAGTTGGTTAAGCACTATCTACACTCATCATGTACCATCCCTTTTGGACCAATCAGACAAAACCATGTACCATCCCACACACGATACCAAACCATGTAAGGAATGTGATTCATCAAAAATATTGTCGTAAGAACTTATCGCTGAAAAACTCCAGTTATAATATACATAAAGCAAGTTTCAAAAGTAAGAAAAAGCTAGCGAGAATTTGTTTTAAGAAACTGAACTTTTGCCACTAAAAGGAGTAGGTTGATAGAAAAAAAATACAAGTTATCTTACAGATTGGGACCAAATGCTATTTGAATCTATGAAATTGCAAGATGCCGTGACTCATTTCATGGATGTTGTATTCTTTTTTGGAAATAGATGGCAGGAGCTCTGTCTATTCATTAAAGAGAGGAGTAGAGTTAACGACATTACACAAATAACACCTTTCCAAGGCAGCACACTTATTTGACAACTGCAAAGATACCCCAAGCACACCATCACCATCACAATAGACTCCTTGCCCCTATCAGCGCCGTGCCACATGACAGGAAGTCTAGCCCAAGGAAATGCGCATGCTTGGGTTTCTCATAGTGAGAGCCTGCTTAGACACCAAGAGTGGTGACTTTGAGGGTGCATGACTCTGGCAACTCTTGCTGGTGGTGGCAGCATCAGGGTGGCCTCCACAGCAATGTGGACTGACATACCCTGCTTGAGCATACTGTTATCCATCACCATGGCCTTCTCTAGCATAAGCCTCATCTCAATCGGTAGCAACGGCTCTATCAAATGAAGATTTTGGGTAACTCGGCAGCAGGAGCATGGTGGATTAATTGCTCTGATACCAGATATTATGATTACCGGATTCATGGAAAGTACTTACCTCTGCAATGATAGCTAACTGGAGTTGGGGAAGAACTAGTTCTCTCTTGCTTTTTTCCAAAATAATGAGAGGTGGCCACCATATATAGTGAGCCTCCAGATAACTTTGGATAACAGATAAGGATTATAACATAAAGTAACTAATCCTTATAAAATGGAAACTAGCGACAATTGAATCAATCCTTCCTTTGTGCCATGCCTGCCCTTGTCTGGCACATGCCTATTGCTAACAATTACAAAAACAAATGGATAGATTAACTTTGCTGTGAGTAGGATTTATCTTTTTCGTCCTTCCATTGCTATACCATTTTCAGATTTTTTTCTCATCTGTTCAATGTTAATAGAAAACAAATCAAGCATTAAATTTTATACATATGTACGGTAAATTGGGAAACTGGGAAGTACTAGAATTTTTTGTTGCTGCACATACGGAAAACTATTTTTATTTTACATATGGGAATGGAAAATTGTCTGCGCATGTAGCATTTTTATGTGCAGTTCCAATTGCTGGGCTACTTGTAACATTGTTGCTTGAAATTCAGCACTTTCTTCTGAAAAATTACATGCTCCCTGGAGATATTGTAGACTTCTTGTTTTCCTTTGCTATAGTGGTGCATCATATGGTGTCATGAAATAACAGGTTCAAGTAAGCATAGTGGATGTCTCTACATCTAAGAAGGTGACATTACAAGATTTAAACGGCACCACAGTTATCTCAAGAGATGCAATTCTTTCATGTCATTTAGGTGTTGGTCAACATGAACTTCCCAATGACAGAGGTGAAGCAATTGCACTTGTGTCAAAGGCTCTCCAGAGCTTTCTGAAAAAAAGATATGAGAGTGGGACCCTGCTAGGTGCTGTTGGTTTAGGAGGCAGTGGAGGAACTGCCCTAATTGCTCCTGCTCTAAGATCCCTGCCACTTGGAGTGCCTAAACTTATTGTATCTACCGTTGCTAGTGGCCATACTGCACCATATGTTGAAACATCAGACTTGGTGTTGTTTCCTTCAGTTGTTGACATATGTGGCATAAACAGTGTCAGCCGTGTTATATTGTCTAATGCTGCTGCAGCCGTTTCTGGAATGGTGCATGGAATATTAATGGAATCCAATGAGTCTGGTGAAACTGCCACAAAACCAACTATTGGTATTACAATGTTTGGCGTTACAACACCATGTGTAAATGCGGTCAAAGAAAGACTGAGCAAAGAAGGTTATGAGACACTTGTATTCCACGCCACAGGTGTAGGAGGAAAAGCAATGGAAGAACTAGTTAGGGGAGGTTTCATACAGGTACAGCTTTCTTGTAAACTGTGATGATACTCAGGATCTCAGATATCAGTTCTACTTATGTAACTGCTGTTTGTAGAGTTTCTCTCTCATTTATTTGGTTGCATACAGGGTGTCTTAGATATAACAACAACAGAAGTTGCAGATCACATTGTTGGTGGTGTTATGGCATGTGATGAGACAAGGTTTGATGCAATTATTGAGAACAAAATTCCTCTTGTTCTCAGTGTTGGAGCCTTGGATATGGTCAACTTTGGAGCTCGAGATACAATACCTCCTGATTTTGCTGGCAGAAAGATACATGTGCATAATGAGCAGGTTAAGTATAACAATACTTTCCAATGCTTATCATTCATTTTTTGGACCAAAATATGCTTGCATAATTATTGCTGAACTTGTTTCCTGAGGTGTATTTTCACTTGTAATGCACTATGAAGGTATAATCGCATTAGATCGTTATGTTGACTCAGTGCTACACCATTGGAGAAATTTCACTACATATTTATTACACTTTTAGATGATATATATTTTATTTCATATAATGCTATTAAGTTTTAGGATGATTTATTGCTGTACAGAACTTGTATTAGAGGATTCTTTTATTGCCAGCATATGAAAAATTCCATGTACTCATTCTGTATGTCAGGTCTATTTTTTCCAATGTGTCAATGCAGGACATTTACACAACTGTTGTATTGTTTAAAATGACTATTTTAAAGACCATTTGCAAGAAATATTCTCTTATCTTCTGTGCCATTGTTTGTGAGGACTACATTAATTTCCTCTTTTGTTTACAATCATTAACAATTCTCTTATCTTACAGGTTACACTGATGCGAACTACTGTGGAAGAGAACAAGAAATTTGCTCAGTTTATAGCTGATAAAATAAACAAATCTTCTTCGAAAGTTATTGTTTGCCTGCCACAAAAGGGCATCTCTGCAATAGATGCGCCTGAAATGCCATTTTATGATCTGGAGGCTACATCTACACTACTGGATGAATTACATACCCATATAGAGAAAACTGACAACCGAGAGGTTTCCTTATATTTCATAAATTGTTGCCTTTTTATCTCTAGAGTGTCTTCAGGTGAACTAAGCTGGTTTAGATTACTGACAGGTCAAGATGCTTTCATATCATATAAATGATCCAGAATTTGCCAATGCTTTGGTGGATGCTTTCTTGAGTATAGATGTAAAGGCATCTAATACAATAAGTCCAGAAAACAAAACGGTCCAACCTAAGCAAGATGCAAGTACAAATGAATATTGTTCGAGACAGAGTACTTCAGATAGTTCTATCATATGGAGATTTCCAGCAGATTTTCCAGATGCAAGACCAGGTTAGTTCTCATTCTGTATGCATATCATGA
Organism: Oryza coarctata; assembly: GCA_030770085.1. Taxonomy (NCBI): domain Eukaryota; kingdom Viridiplantae; phylum Streptophyta; class Magnoliopsida; order Poales; family Poaceae; genus Oryza; species Oryza coarctata. The sequence continues at coordinate 11,511,444 of CM061472.1, forward strand.
GCCATAAAACATTTTTATGTTCACAAGGGAACTGTAGAGGGTATCAAATATTTACATGTTCTGATTCCATCTGCATGTTCAATGTGTTTATCATAGAAATTGCTGCATGAGGTTGTTGAGGTTATCTGATGTGCACTTTGGTATTTTCTGTTCAGAATTACTGGTACATCTACTCTAAAGTTTTCTTTTCATTAGCATTTCTAGTAGAAAAAAAGTCCATTTTGCATCCCTGAACTTCCATTTGCCTTCCTACAAGGCGGGAGGAAGGGAGGGAGGGAGTTTTGGGATTTGTTCTTGATTGCTTTCCAAATTAATTGCCGAGGCCTTTAACAGGAGAGGTCCTAACAACCAATCAAATAACCATAACCAATGGAATCAGAAGATTAGAAGCTAAGAAAGGGTTTTATCTTTTTGTTTTTGATTGTCTTCCAAATGAATTGCCAAGTCCTTTAAATAGACAAATAATCTATTAACCAGCCTGCCTAGCAATGAAATCAGTAGCCTTAAAATCTCATGTGACACCAACCATGGCAGAATATATTATCAGCTACTGCATGAGTGAAATAATTCAATCATTAATGTTAGCAAGTTATATTTGTCTCCTATACTTTTGTGTAGTAAGTTATGTTTGTCTTCTAGACTCTTGTGTCTGTGTTTTATCTTCTAGACTCTTATGTAGCAAGTTATATTTGTCTCTTAAACTCTTGTGCCTGTGCTTTAGGCTCTGGCTGTAGCTATGCGCTGTCCTAGGCATTTGTGCTATTTAGTGTGTGTTAATTAGGCCTGAAACTTTCTAGTTTAGTGTTTACATCTTGAACCCTTAAACTCCCCTGCCTATCTATATTTGTAACCTCCTGTAATATATGATTATCTAATATGCATTAGAGAGTCTTTCTCACTTATATGGTATCAAAGCACCCTGTAATCTATGATTATCCAATATACAATACAGAGTATTTCTAACTTACATGGTATCAAAGCATAGGTTCCACTCGATTCTTCTTCTTTCGCACCTCTGGTGTGCTGCTTCTAGCGCCACCCCCTCCGGCCTGTTGCTCCTGCGCCATCCCACTCTTTCCTCCATGGCCGGCTCTCTCCATCCCTCTGTTGCTGGCGACGACGCCGAGCACAAGCGGTTGGAGGACACCCGTGCTGCCGCGGCCGAGGCCCGCCGTGCTGCCCTCGCCCACACAGAGGCCGAGGTTGAGGTCGCCGCCGTGGCCATCGAGCGCGACGCCGCCACCACGCGCGTCCGCGCCGCCCTAGAGCGCGCCGCCGCCGCACCTTCCCCTGAAGACCCGCCGAAAGACGCTAACGAGATCGTGTCTTCCCTCTCCGATGGCCCTTGTCCCTCAGTTCACGCTACCATGGTTCTTCAGGAGGCCGCCGCGGTTTTGAACCTCCACGCCTAAGCTGTGGCCGTTCAGAACATCCGTAGCCTTGTCCACGTCGTTCTCGACGTCAACTCCGGCAGCTTTGCTCGGTGGTGCGAGCAATTCTTGCTCACCCTGGGCAAGTATTCTCTTAAAGGCCATGTCCTTCACGACGATCGTCCCCTGAACTCACCTGACTGGGAGTGCATGGATTGCGTCGTCCGTTCTTGGCTCTACGGCACCCTTTTCGACAACCTCCTTGACATTGTTAGGAGCCGCGGTGACCAAGGCGTTACGGCCCGTACCACCTGGCTTGCCATCGAGAGCCAATTTCTCGGCAACCGCGAGGCGTGGGCCCTCATCCTCGACGCCAAACTCCGTACGCTCGTCCAGGGGGACCTCTCTGTCACCAATTCCTGCAAGCTCCTCAAGACCACCGCCAACAACCTTACAGATCTTGGTGAACCAGTCAGCAACCGCTCCCTCATCCTCAACCTTATCCGAGGCTTGAACGAGCGGTTTGCCTCTGTTGGCCGCCATCTTCGACGTGGCCGTCCCTTTCCTTCCTTCTTGGAGGCCTGCGATGAGCTCATACTCGAGGAGTTACCATAGGGCCCTCGACCCCGTCTCCCCCTACAACTCTTGTTGCCGGCACAAGTAGCGGCTCCTCGTCCTTCCGTCCCGCCTCCCAGCAGCTCTCTAAGCATCCTACCATCAGCTCGGGGGGTGGCAAAGGGGGCGGTCCTGGCAGCAAAGGTAGCGGCCATGGCGCCCACGGCAAAGGTGGCCATAGGGCGGCAAAGGCGGTGGCTCGGGCACGCCTGCTCCATCCAACCAGGGGGTGAGTGGGTCTTGGCCCATGCCCTACAGCTCGTGGCTCATCATCCCCTGTCAGTGCCCCCTGCCTCGCTCTTCGCCCGCCTAGCCACCACACCAGTAGGCTCTGCTGGCCTAGCAGGAGGCCTTCCTAGCCTCGCAGCAACTCTCGCTAGCACCGTTTCAGCAGTACCTGCAGCAGGCCACTCCTGCTGCCTACTACGGTCAGCAGGGTGCCCCTCTGCCTTCTCTTGGTACCTTGGCTCCTCTTGGCTTCAACCCGTAGACTGGTCTTCCGGCGGCCTGGGATCAGCACTCCCTCGCCTCAACTTCTAGCACCATGACCTTTCAGCAGCCGCCGAACAACGAATGGTACTTTGACTCAAGTGTCACCTCTCACATGACCTCTGATTCTCGCTCTTTTTCACACCCTACCTCTTCACGGTATCCTTCTTCCTCTATTATTGTCAGCGATGGCTCCTTACTCCCTGTCACTGCCACTGGCGCCACCACTCTCACCAACTCTCTATTCCTTAATAATGTTCTTGTTTTCCCACGACTTATTAAGAATCTCATTTCTGTGCGCCAGTTCATTACTGACAACAATTGTGCTATTGAATTTGGCCCCGCTGGCTGTTTTGTGAAGGATCTAGAGTTTCAAAAGGTGATCATTAGGTGCAATAGCTCTAGGCCCCTCTACCCATTGCACCTTCCTAGTGCCACTGCTCGCGCCGTTGAATCTTTGCCTTTACTCTGACATCGCTGGCTCGGCCACCCTGGCCGCGACGCCTTGTCTAAAGTCGTCTCTGTTATCCCTGGTTATACTAAAGAAATTAATTCTTTCTGTCATGCGTGTCAGTTAGGACGCCATACTTGCCTTCCTTTTCGGTCATCTTCATCTCAGGCATCTAGTTTATTTGAGCTTATTCGCTGTGATTTGTGGACCTCTCCAGTCGCTAGTGTTTCCGGCTTCAAATACTACTTAATTATACTTGATGATTATTCACAGTATAGCATCGCTATAAAAACCATCCAGTGCGACAATGGTTGGGAGTTTGATAACTCTACCTCCTGCTCCTTCCTCGTCCACAGCATACACCTCCGCATGTCTTGCCGATATACCTCATCTCAGAATGGGTGGGCTGAGCACATGATCCGCACCATCAACAATGCAGTTCGCTCTCTTCTGTTTCAGGCCTGCATGCCTCCTTCGTACTGGGTTGAGGCCTTACACGTCGTCACACATGTTCTCAACATCCTACCCACCAAAACTCTTCAATCCTCCACACCTCTTTGTCCTGTTTGGTGTCTAGCCCAAATACGACCATCTTTGTATTTTTGGCTACCTGTTTGTCCTATTTCCAGTGTCTACAACAGCACAACACTGTCATCGGTGCCTTGCACCTTCTATGGCGCCCTTGCCGATCCCAATCGATGAGTCGCCATAGAAGAAGAGTTCTCTGTCCTTCAAAACAACACATGGGAGCTTGTCCCTCGACCACCTCAAGTCAACATTGTCACCGGCAAATGGATTTTTAGGCACAAGTTTAGGGCTAACAGGTCTCTCGAGCGAGACAAGGCTCGATGGGTCCTTCGTGGTTTCACTCAGTGTCCTGGCATCGACTTTGATGAGAAATTCTGTCCTGTTGTCAAGCCCACCACAATTTAGATAGTGCTCTCACTCGCCCTCTCTCACGGATGGCCAGTTCACTAGCTCGATATGAAGAATGCCTTTCTTCACGAGACTGTCTGAGACTGTTTTTGCTACACAGCCTGCTGGTTTTGAGGATCCCACTCATCCCGAATGTCTATCGCCTCAACAAGTCTCTCTATGGCCTCAAACAGGCTTCTCGGGCATGATACAGTCACTTCGCCACCTTTATTCTCTTGGCTTTGTGAATGCGAAGGCAAACACCTCCCTATTTGTCTACCATCATAGTGCCAACACAGCATACTTACTATATGTGGACGACATCGTGCTCACTGCCTCATCCACGGCTATCCTCCGTCGCATCATCTTTGCTCTACAGAATGAGTTCAACATGAAGGACCTCGGCCAGTTGCACCATTTTCTTGGAATGCAAGTTTAGCACTATGATGGATGCCTTTTCTTGTCTCAGCAACAATACATGATGGAGATTTTTGATCGGGCTGGCATGGCTAACTGTAAATCCTACTCCACTCTAGTCGATACCAATCCGAAGCTCTCAGCAGTCACTGGTGACCCAGTTCAGGATCCGTCTGATTTTTGTAGCTTGGCTGGTGCCCTTCAGTACCTCACCTTCACTCGTCCGGATATTGCTTATGCCGTTCAGCAAGTCTATCTCCACATGCATCACCCATGGGAACCTCACTTGGCTGCCCTCAAGTGGATCCTTCGGTATGTTTGTGGTACTCTTCATTTGGGTCTGGTGCGCCGTCCCACAGCGCGGCATGAATTGGTCGCCTACTCTAATGCCGACTAGGCCGGTTGCCCAGACACTCGCAAGTCCACTTCTAGATATGCGGTCTTTCTTGGTGATAACCTCATCTCCTGGTCCTCCAAGCACCAGCACACCGTGTCCCGATCTAGTGCCAAAGCTGAATATTGAGCCGTTGCCAACGCCGTTGCTGAGGCTTCCTGGTTGTGTCAACTTCTCAATGAGTTACAGTTCCCTTGCAGCGCGCTACATTGGTCTACTGTGACAACATCAACGCCATCTACACGTCCGTCAACCTGGTCCAGCATCAATGCACCAAACATATTGAGATTGATCTCTACTTTGTCCGGGAGCGTGTTGCTCTTGGTGCTATTCACGTTCTCCATGTTCCAACAATCTCTTAGTATGCCGACATCTTCACCAAAGGACTGTCTTCTTCGCTCTTCACTGAGTTTAGAACCGGTCTGAACGTCCGCTACACCGATGCTCAGACTGCGGGGGGTATTAGCAAGTTATATTTGTCTTCTAGAATCTTGTGTAACAAGTTATGTTTGTCTTCTAGACTCTTATATTTGCGGTTTGTCTTCTAGACTTTTGTACAGCAAGTTATGTTTATCTCCTAGACTTTTGTGCCTACATCTTGGGCTCTAGTTGCAACCATGCGTTGGCCTAAGCATTTGTGCTGTTTAGTGTGTGTTAATTAGGCCTGTAACTTTCTAGTTTAGTGTTCACACCTTAAACCTTTGAAACTCCTCTGCTTATATATATTTGTAACCTCGATTATCCAATATACAATACAAAGTCTTTCTTACATATAATTAATGTTTTGAAATTATTATCTCAAAACTGGGTACATGTTCCAAGGTGCTTCATTTGTTATTTCTTTAGTCCTGGTATTTATTGCTACAATGACATGCCATAATGGTTTACTCTTATATTCTTACAGAAACTTTGCAAAATACAAAGTCAGTATTACATAAACTAAAGAAACAAATTGTTGAGGGTACTCCTGTCATTGGAGCTGGTGCTGGCACAGGCATATCAGCCAAGTTTGAAGAAGCTGGTGGAGTTGATCTTATAGTTCTGTACAACTCTGGGCGGTTTCGCATGGCTGGGAGGGGTTCATTGGCAGGACTATTGCCATTTGCAGATGCAAATGCCATTGTACTTGAGATGGCCAATGAAGTGTTGCCTGTAAGTTATCATAAACCTTAGCATTGTGCCTGTCAACCGATTTTCTACTAGTAAATGTTGATGATATTAGTGTTAATTTAGGTGGTTAAAGGAGTTCCCGTTCTTGCTGGGGTTTGCGCTACTGATCCATTCCGTAGAATGGAGTACTTTCTTAAACAACTAGAAGCCATTGGATTTTGTGGCGTCCAAAATTTCCCCACTGTTGGTCTTTTTGATGGGAATTTTCGACAGAACTTGGAGGAAACTGGAATGGGCTACAGGTATGATTTAATCCTAGTCGGACCTAATATATATTATCTCCCTGGCTTGATGTTTGGATACAATTAATAATTTAGTAAATTATTATTTAGAAAGTTTCAGATTAGTAAGATCATTAATCCTTATTGTTTGCCATGCACAGCAATTTTCTCTATGGCTTATTATGGTTAGCATTGAATTTTCCCTCCTGCGTTTGGGGAAGAATTTACATTGGATTGTGTTAACATTTTTCATCATGTGCCAGCTTGGAAGTGGAGATGATCTCCAGAGCTCACAACATGGGTTTTTTGACCACTCCATACGCTTTCAATCCTGAAGAAGCTGCTGCCATGGCCAAGGCTGGAGCTCATATCATAGTGGCACATATGGGTCTAACAACAGCTGGGTCTATTGGGGCAAAGACTGCTGTCACTTTAGATGACAGTGTCATACGTGTTCAAGCCATCGCTGATGCGGCACTTGGGATTAATCCTGACATTATTGTTCTCTGTCATGGAGGTACACTTTCTATTTTCTGCAAGTCTCTAAAAATCAAAGATCACTTTATTCTCTTTTGCAAGGCTTCGAGCCTACGATCCAGCAAATTATCCAGTTACCAACTTATCATTGGATATTTTCATCAGGTCCCATATCAGGGCCGCAGGAGGCAGAGTTTATCCTAAAGCGTACTAACAGGGTCCATGGATTCTATGGTGCATCAAGCATGGAGCGTCTACCAGTTGAGCAAGCTATCACAAACACCATGAGGGAGTATAAACGGATTTCCATAAAATAAGAATGTTAGTTCAGACTTCAAAGGTGTCCTTTGCTCTACATGGTACTGATCTTCGTACTGATTCTGAGAACAATGGAAGAGGTAGCCAGGTGTTTGTACATTGTGGTACCATATGTGGTACATTTACTCATGTATTTCAGTCAGAATAAAGAATGATAAGTATAATAAAGCGAATGGTTCCATGCATCCTTAATAACTATCCGTACTTTAGACGATAAGTTACTGTAACCATGACCAAATCTGTGATAAGACCAAAATTTCACGGACCAAATGGAAGTTCGGACTTGGATTTTTTGTTGGGCTAATCATGTATGGTTTGATTGGCAGATAAATTTGTTTTACTAGAATTGGCACGTAAAATGTTGTTCCCAACAATGCTATTGCATTTGAGACAGAAGTACCAAAATGACATGGTTCAATTCTATCTGTTCCAAATCAGACGATATATATATATATATATGTGCAACGGCTGAACCAAAGGGGTTTTGTGACATAAAAACTGCAAAAAAGCCTCGCAAAAAAGAAAAAAAACTGCAAAAAGTAGACAGGGAATCCACACGTAATTAAGTGCCACATGAAACTATGTGCCATATGAACCCTGCTGACATGGTGCATATACCACTGGAGAAATACCACCCGGCCACCATCTAAACGAATCTAACGTTGCAGATTACAGCCTTCAGATACTGCCCAGTTATGACTACTCATACAAACCACAAAACAACAGTACCTGTCTCCCTCTCAGGGATTAAACCATACACTTTGCCAACTAGTTCAAAGTTCAAACCATCCAAGTCCACCAGACTTTAAACTAAAGTACAGTACTACATATACAAACTTTGGTGCTAGATCATCATTTGGAGTTCTTCACCACTGAAGCGCAGAAGCCGAAGATCTACTGTAGTCCATCTGGCACAAAGTTACAACTGTCACAAAGATATGTAATGGCAAACCATCATATCAAATGCATAAAAAAGATGTCTCACCTGATATGACTAGATGTTTCACACATTAAATATTATAATCTGAAGTAATTGAAGGAACTAGACATTATAAATCCAGTAAAAGTGGATGGCAATTTAATGTAGCAGTTTACAAATTTATTCTGTAGAACATGAAATAGTGCTTTGTTTAGTGTGCGTGCAAGCTAGAGAAGATGTATAAATGTGAAATAAAAAAATGTTCAGGACTGAGCAGCATATGATTCCATATTACTTTTGTGGAGAAAGAAAACTGAAATTTTACCATGGCAAGTAGCACCCTGATCTCTGTTCAGTGTGCAGGTCCAAACTAAGATGCAACATGGATATCTCATTATTTTGCCATAAAAATTTTACCAGCATATATGACACAACTCACATCCAAGTGAACATTGACAACCAAAAGTGCTACTTAGGCTAGTCCAACAAGAAATCAAACAACATCTCTAATCTATGAATAAAAATTGTTATCCCCAGAAACTACTAAGTTAATTAGAAAGTCTGCTTAAAGATAGGAACTCACCTTGCCATTAGAATCAACTAGCTCATGCCAGCTGTCTTTATCTCAATTGCTATATATGACTTTTGGCAGTTACGACAAACCAGGTGCTGATTCAGGTATATTCTTCGATATTCGAACATCACGCTGCACTTGTCGCACAATGTCCAGAATGTAATAGGCTCGACTTTTCGACACAATCTTGTCTTCTTGGTTTTAGCATTTGAGATATATGTGGATGGTTCAGATTTTTTCGTTTTTCCTCTGGGCACTGAAGTAGGAGTAGAAGCAGGAGCAGGACCAACATTTGGGGCACCGCCATTCTGTTGGTTCTTTCGTGTGGCCTCTGGTGCAGATTTTGCCCCTGAACCGTTGAATGCATTGTCAGGAGTAGTAACAAATGGCTTCGGTTTGGTTGCTTGGGTTGTCTTCTGAAACATTGTGCTGTTTGTATTCTGATCTTTTGGGGGCTTCTCAGCCTCTTCACACATAACACGGTATGCCTTATCTACAATCTGGAAAGCACCAGATGCACCCACTGACTTGTTCTTATCTGGATGAAGCTCGAGGACAAGGTTTAAATATCGCCTCCTCAAAGTCGCAATGTCAGCACATTTATTCACTTGTAAGATTTTGTGTGGTTCCTTCCCAGAAGCAATATGGATGTCCATTGTGGATATCATTCGATCTATGCCCTCATGCTTAGGATACAAAGACCTGGCTTTCAGTGCAAATCTCATGGCTCCTACAATGTCCTTGTTGATGAACTTCTTTTCTGCAAGTTCTTTAGCTTTGAAAGCCTCATCCTTGTTGCATTCCATCCTGTCACAGAATGGAATTGGAAAACAGAATGAGCTTCACAATAACTTACGTTGTGTTAGGTTTACAAGAAATACGAACAAATCAAATGAACCAATTGAAATTGCAAGAAACATACAAGAAAAAATATTACATCCATTAACTTGAATGGCTTCAGTTTCTGCAAACAAGAAAAAAAAACAACCTATATAATTAAAGGTGACCTAGCGAGGAAAGGGTCATCAAGTTTATGTATAGCAAGAATATAACACACTCTTGAGTAGCTTATAAAAGTATGACTAAAACACATGCACTAGCTTAAGAATATGCTGACCCAAGGATGAAAATTAGTAAATACGCAATGCAAAGTATGCAGCAGGCAAGTCCACATATGAAACATGTGAAAATAGGACCATATTTGTCATTGAACCGTAATGAAACGTATACCTTATATGTAGGATACAATTCGAATTAACATTTGAGTGAATTCAAAGGGCTGAAGCCAACAATATCATAAATAATTTCCTCTAAAAACCGCAACTAATTTATATATGCTTTCATCAACTATCAGTCTGCTTATTTATTTGCAATAAATAACCTTTTATAAAAAAAGTAGCAAACATTTCATTAGATAAATAACTATACAGGATAATATGCCTTAATCTTTTATAAAAATTAACAACTATATATACATATATATATATATGTTATTGCGGTACACAATCTGTCATAAACCACTAATTTCATGGTCTAGATAAACAGTTATAAGAAACACACGCATTATTAACTTTACAAACAATTCTCAAAAATATGGTTTACTTTCAGCATTTAATTAATCCCATCTATTAATTAAGAAATGTTAACTCCACCCATGGTTCCTCAACTCTTCTGGCAATATAAGTTTTACATTCATTTCAAAACTGAATTAATTTATGCACTCCAACTACAAAAACCATAGCAAAATTATAATTAAAAGATTCCCAGGCATTGCTTCTTTACCTTCGCTACATTAATTAACGAGGGATTAATTAATCAGCTAGAGAATTGGCTTCTGTCCCTTCGCTACATTAATCAACAAGGGATTAATTAATCAGCTCGGGAATTAGATTGCGACAGACCTACCTGCTGGTTCTAATCAAAACTAGACATCAATGGATCTTCGAGACCAACACAATGCTGCATAAATGACTGTCATGAGGAATCCCATTCAATTGGGTGGGCAATGAGATAACCTAAAACCAAAACTAGTTAAGTGAACTTTGTTAGGTTTTTGGTTTTCTTTTGTGTAGAAGTTCGTGTATTGGCTGTTGCAGAGAGAATAGACCGATGGAAGAAGAGAGAGAGAGAGAAAGAGAGAGTTGCCGACTGCAGCACATGAAGGCCCACAGGTCATCCGCCACACTCCACAAGATCGTAAACCCTAAGAACCTGTCAGAAGCCCACCTCCTTTGCTCGTCCGTCCAAATCTCGACCTCGCGGAATCGTGACGGCGCCCCCAACTCCTCTTCGATCCTTCGATTTCTACTTCGGTATTCACCCAATCGGGCGGCTCGCAACAACTAGGATTCTGCACCAAAAGAATCGAGACGACACGATACCCTTACCCTTCCCCCTCCTCAGTTCTCCCTCTCGATCTGTCGGCTGTCCACCGGATCGGGCTGACGGCGTGCGTGTGAAGCAGGCCGATGGTACCGTACGCTCTGGACAAATTATTTGCCAATTATTTCCATGGCTTCCAAACCTAACTAGCCAACCAAAGAGAGTTGGAATTCCACCCATCAAACAGAGAACAGATAGAACTGAGATGGTGGAGGCCAAAAATTCTACCTTAAAGAAGTATTCCGATAAATCTCTCTTACATATATATTTAGATCTGATCGCTATGTTTAAGATAAGAGAATGATGTATAGATATATAAGAGAGGATATTTAATGAGATAAGAGGATATTGTGTAAGTAAGAGAGAAGACGTGAATTAACACTTGAACCATGAATATAATACAACTTACTAATATAATTTTACTTTAGTCCTCCTAGTCTTCTTTTAGTTTATACCACACTTTTACCCTTCTTTACTTTTTTAGTTTAGACCCTTCTAATTACCTTTTCCTCCTCTTGATCTTAGGTGTATTTCCACTAACAGAAGTATTGCCATGATAATAGTGGCATATGTGAAAATTGTATGGTCAAGGAGGTAGCACTATTTATCGAAGTTGATGAAAAAAAAATAGAAAAATAGGTCCAAAGTAATATAAAGATTAAATTTCAACAAAGGATAAATATTTTATTAAAACTATCACTTTGCTACAACTTTAACCAGTATTTTAGAGAACTAAAAAATAGTGTATGATTTTATGGAAAAACTACAACTTTATTTGTCTGACCAATTTGAATCCATCTGTCATACACACATGCAATACTCATACAATACTCATATTGTTATAAGTTGGGCCTTCATGTCATACACACATATGGGAATAAAGTTGCAATTATTTGATAAAACCCTTTGCTATTCACTTTTATGAAATATCTGATTAAAGTTATAGTAAAGTGATAGTTTTGGTCAAATAATTACAGTTTTGTGAAATCTAGTTTAAAACAAAAGGGAAGAAGAGATGGTTCAAAAGTGAAAAAAATATATGAAAGTTCGAAGTGAAATGATACGGGGCACTTGACCTTCATGATGTAGGATCTAGATATACTGTGAAACCCAACGAAATGGATTATTGCTCCCTTAATTTTCTCAAAGGAAAAATTAAGAACAACTTATGGCTAAAACTTCCAATTCCCCTCTCTATTTTAGTGGTGATGGTGCAAACCCTAAGGCCTTGTTTGTTTAGGAAGGGTGAAAGCTCAATTGCATACTCTGATACTAATTAAAAGCTAAATTGGATGCTCTAATATCAATTGAAAGATTGATTAGAAGCTTTGATTCCAACTGAAGGGGTTAATAGATATTTCCTGCAAGTACAAAAACTTACAACAGAAATTAGAACTAACTAGACAATTTGGTGTCACTGTGGATAGTCCAACAACATATAGTGTTAGACAATCCGATCAAACATTGAGTAAACCGAAACTCCCCTACTAGCTATATATAGACTTGGATAGTCCAGTTGATGGTGGATAGTTTGACATTACTCAGTTCGGACAGTCTGACTCTACTTAGACAATTCGGCTCTATATAGAGAAACTCAAAACATAGGTAAGATTGATAACTTTACACACTAGTTTTAAACTAAACTTAGAAGGTGATCAATAAGATATAAGTATAAAACTATAGATCACCAAATAGTTCAATATGAAAGTGATAAGTATAAAGTGAAGAGAGAGAGAGGAGATATCAATTTGTTTGTCAAAGTTTGGATCCAACCGATCTTACATCTCTGTTGAGAGAATTCAAAAAAGCCGAGTCTCGATTAACCCTTTTTCTCTCTAAGCTACCACCTCCGATGATTTCTTGTCTCTTTAAGCAACTACCAAGGACAAGCTCATGCTCCAAGTGACCAACTCAATCCTAACCTTGGACACTACGCAACTCCCTTCTGATGAAGCTTGCTTTATCAAAGACTCACCAGGATAAAGCTTGTTTTCCACTATAATCTCTTTCTTTCTGGAGACATGGTATTAACCTTTACAAACTTCTCCCAACTACACCACACTGCTTGGTTGCTCATGGGCTTCTTCTCCTCTTATGACCTCAAGTTCTCCAACTTGAAGCACACCAACTCCACACCACTCTCAACTAACAACATATAAGCTCTAGAACGTCCTTGAGATGGTTGTAGATCAACTAGCATTCTTATAAATGTGCAAGAACACTCTCTCAATGCTAAACACTCTCTACAAGGATATTCAATTAGCTCTTAAGGCTCTTAGACATACACTTGGTTTGCTCAGGTAGAAAAGTGTCCAAAAGTCTTAAAACAACTTTATAGCACCATATATATAGCCCTAAACCCTCGAACTAGCTATTTCTAGCCTTTGCTCAAGTCTGCTAAAACTTATATAGAGCAAGATAGTCCGGTGTTGGGTTGAACTATTTGGTTCTTTATACTTTTTTAGTGGTTGCTCACAACTAATCGTTGGGCTAAAAAGAGGTGGATAGTCTAGTACTATACTAGACTATCTGACAGCCCCTCTCAGACAATCTGGTATCACATCGGATTGTTTGGCCCTACTGATTTCTATTGTTCGGAGAGCTTTGGACAAAACTCGCCCATACAATCTGCTTGCTCCTATATTGTTTGACACTTGTAGCTTTCTTGGACAATCCGACTACTATTGATTTATCCAATCGAGTACTTCTTCATGGTAATCTTATCTTTATTTTCTTCTCGGTCTCACTACTTTTGCTTCTTCTTTAATAAAGATTTATCTTCACTAGCTTGTGACTTTTTATAGCCTCGACTAGTCCATTGGCGTTGTGCCAAGTGAAGGGTTACGCATAGGCTATAATAGTATAAAACAATTTTTTTCTACCTTGTAAACCAAAAACCATGCTATAGCTTATTAGAAATTTGTTGAAGAAAAAACAAGAATTCACATGAATCTAATTGTGTCTTTACCTTTTGAGTTTATTTTTTTTGTTGTTTTAGATTTTCTATGCATTTGCATACAATATCTATTTTGGAAAAAAAGAAAAAAAGGAAAATAAAACAAGTTGAGTTGGAGAACAAATATGGGAAAAATTATAATAAATACTATACACCTTGACCAACATTACGTAAAGATGTGGTAAATTTGAAACTTAGTTTTGTACCACAATTAAATAATATAAAAGGATTAAAAATATTTGAAATTTTATTAAAACAATGAACTTGAATTTTAAAAATAAACTATAATGAGAAAAACCTCAAAAAATTCAGCAAATGAAGTTCATGACCTCATCTACTTACCAGTAAAATTGGCACTAGTTTTTAAGCATGGTAGCTGCTCACCGCCAAAAAATCCCGCGACCGAGAAGGGATAGCGGCTCGGTCACGCGAAGGACTGGGAGGTCTGCTTAGCTTCAGTGCAGATCCTTAAGCATCGACGTTCGCGAGCGTGCCAGTCAATTTAACCCTGCAATTGACAAGAAAGTGAGACGAGCGAGTCCGATACAGGCGCTCGCTATCGGCTGGCTGCCGATAGGATCGGGATGCTCTTCGATCTGCTGGAGAGCCGATGTGGATAGGTGTCAATGAGGGGTTGACCGCAGAGCCGGTGGAGGAATCAGGGTGTGCTCAGAGGATATCGAGGTGCACGGGATCCCTCCGAATAGCCGAACAGTGATTCATCGGCTGGAAAAACCGATGAAGGCGCATGTGGCCTAGGCAAGGAATTGTACAAGAAGGCACTGGCTGCAAAGCCGATGCCGCTCCGGATATGACAGCACAAGACCCGTCGTCCGCCGTGACAGCGCCATTAACACCGAACCTCGAAGATCGGACCTAACCGAGACAGTACGAGGCCGGGGCCAGCAGCGATGATACGGAGGACGCCGGATCGGCTATGCCGTAGCAAGGGTAGGAACGAACCCATCGGCTAGCTAAGCCGATGAGGGGATGCCTCTCTAAAGGTCGGTGCGTATCGGCTAGGAGTCTGATACGCTCGGCGTTACGCGTCGAGGGACGCCTCTAAAGTCTAATGCGTATTGGCCGAGGGGCCGATGCGCTGGGCGTGAAGCTCAGAGCATGGATAACTCATCGGCTACCCACTCTGATGAGACACCGTGCAGAAGACTATAGGCTTGAAGCTCGATATACCATCGACAGCCCCATAGGTCGGACCTAACCGATGCAGCATGAGGTTGACAATGGCAGAGGAAGCTTAACAGGCCGATAGGTCCAGCACAGACATGATGCGGTACACCTGATCTGACTAAGAGGTTAGACCTAACCGATGCAGCCTCAGACAGTACAAAGCATACCAGGATAGTGGTGGGACTTACCCCTTCGCCGGAGATCGGACTTAACCGATGCAGCCCCGTGTCGAGGCAGAACCCGCTGGTAAACACCTAGATGAATTAGGGTGGCGATGCGCCGAATTTGTATATGATCGAGAGATATTTTACATGTTTCTAGGGTTCTATATTTATACTCTGGATTTACAGACAGAGTCCAACGCGTCTACGACCATCGGACATTATTTTTTAGTAAGAACAAAGAAAAATATTCCTAAAAAAGTTAACTAACCAGCTAAACCTTTCTAATTAAGTAAGGTTACAATTTACAAAAACAAACATCCTGTCATAGAGTCCACGGCTCTTTCACAAACCCGGTTTCATCTGAATAATCTTCTAATTTGTAACCGAGTCTTCCTTTACTGCAACCTGATCGGCTTCTCCACTATAGCTATCGGACCTTCTTTTACTCAAACCGATCCTTTTCCTTCCTTTCCTCGAGAAGTCCTCAGGCTTCTCGGACCTGATCTCGATTGGACAATCCCTTGTCTTCATGCCGATCCAATCTTCTACTAATCTGATCGACTTTTCTACAGTTTCGATCGGCTTTGTCTCAGTATCTCCATCGGCCGATGACTACATTAAACTCTCCATCGGACCTCTCAGCCGATCAGCTTTAGCACCATCGGATCTCTTAGCCGATCGGCTTAAGCACCATCGGATCGTCCAAATTTTGGTATTAACAGTAGCATATCCTGTAAATTCCCCCAAATTCTCAACCTTGTCCAAAATTTCTGTAAAATTCATCTCTTCTCATCACCTCTCTGACTAGTGGGTCCAGGACCCACATTGGCCCACCTGCCAGCCGCCCGCTATCTCCATCTCCCTACTCTCTCGCCCACTTTTCTCCTTTCTCTCTACTCCTTTTGGGCATTTCATTGAGCAGCGGGCGTATGAGCCAAAGCAACGCTCACGCCAAGCAATCTACACCACTAACCACCCTCGCTCGTTGCACAGTGACGCCGACCGATCCACCCTTCTCCCCTCTGGTCCCTACACCGAAGCAAGCACGCGCGCTCACACACGTCATGCCACCGTAGCCGTCACCAATCGCGGCCGAGCGCTCGACCCAGCACGTGCACGCCGAAGCCGTTTGACCTCTCGACGACGTCACCAGACAGCGCCTGCAAAGCCTACGCAATGCTGCGCAAAGCCGATCCTCCCTGCCCCCGTGTTTCCCTGCGCATGGCAAAGCCGGCCTCGCCGTGCCTCTTCGCCCACCATTGCCGCCTCTCCAGCGGAAGCGACGAGACACGACGAAACCGACTGCCGCTGCCACCCTCTTCGACTCCCCTCTGCAAAGCAGCGTGCCAGCATTCACACGATTCCCGCCGACGCCCATTGCCGCCATGTCCCCCGCCGAGCGCGCCAGTCACGCAACCGTCACAAGCGTTAGCCTTTCATGCATTGTTTTTTTATTCTCACCGGTAACCTTTCCCAACGTCCTCGATATTTTTGCAGCTAGATTTATAGAAGATTTTGGCTATATATATTGTATTTCCTATGATCATCTATTATCATGTTGAGGCTTCTTTATACTACTCTTTTACGGTATCAGACTTATCAGATGTTACTCTTCCGCTTCTCTCCACCTTCTCTTGCTACCAATGATAGTTCTTATGGCTACGCTTGTCGACTCCGCTGTGTTACCCACAATGACTATCGATGCCGTCGGTGCAGTCATGGTCGCTCGAGCGGCCATCCTCTCCTCTATGGGTGATGCAGCCTCCAACGCCGCTCTCGTCAATGCCGCCGCTATCGTGGTTGGCGCCGTCGCTCGAGCGGTCATCCTTTCCTCTATGGGTGCTATGGCCTCCAATGTTGCTCTCATTGATTCCGCCGCTATTGCGGCTCCAATGCTGCAATTGCCGATGTCGTCGCTGCGACCATCGCAAATGCTGTGCACGCCGCCCTCACCTCTCTACCTACGACAATTTTATCACCTATGAAACCACCCATGGATACCACACGCCTCTAGAGGATGATGTCATGGCCTCCCTTCACACCCAAGCTGTCGCCGTTCTCAACATCAAGATGTTGGTGCCCGTCACCCTCGACCTCGCTTCCTCCAACTACATCATGTGGCATGGGTTGTTCCTTGTCATCCTCGGCAAGTACGCCCTTGCCCACTTGTCCTCTTTGATGAATCTTTCCCGGACTAACTAGATTGGGTTCGGATGGACTGCATGGTCTTCGCATGGCTCTATGGCTTCATCTCGACTGAGCTCCTAATGATTGTCATAATGTCTACTTCCACTACTTGTCTCGTGTGGTGCGGCCTCGAACACCAATTCTTGGTGAACCACGAGCAACGCTCCCTCAATTTATCGGTGCAATTCCACTCCTTTGCTCAAGGCGACTTCTCCGTCATAGACTACTGTCGCCGCCTCAAGACGATGTCCAATGGGCTTGCCGACCTTGATGAGCCACTTATGGACAGCACGCTTGTTTTTACTATTGTCAAAGGTTTGAATAAAAAGTACTATCACATGCAAATAATTCTTCCCCTGCAGAAGCCTTTTCCCACATTTATGGAAGCACGCTTATAACTTCTCTTGAGGAAATAATACGCGATAGTTGCCCCACTAGTGCTTCGACGACTCTTCTTGCCTCCCGTGGAGGTGTTGGCAATGGCTCGGTTTCCAAGGGCATTTTCGGCTCCCAATCTGACCCATGCCACTAGATTCGACTCTAGTGGCACCAGCGGCGATGGCTCCGGTGGCAATGGTGGTTGCGACTCCTGCAATAGCTGCCATTCGCATGGTGATGGAGGCAGGGGTCATGGTTCTAACAACACAACACCATAGCAATCCCTTCTCAATCAATAGCAGCAGATGGCTCCCACTTCCTAGTCCAATCCACACAATCTGTGGGCTGAAACGATCCATATGTGGCTTGGTCCCTTGAGTCGTGGTGTTCTTGGCCTACAACTGGTTGGTCCACTCGATGCAGGCCAATTTGTTAGGGCCGCCTTTGCCGATCTCCCTGCTGTGTCGCTTGGTCACCCTAGCCTTGGTGCTGGGTTGCCCATGGTTGCTTCCTCTATTGCACCGGCTACACCGACACATTGGAATAGTGCAGCTAGCACCTCGGCACCGGTGTAGGATCAACACACACTGGCGAATGCCTTAAACATGGTCTCTTTGACGATGTCTCCCTTGGGTGCTAATGATTGATACATTAATACAAGTGCTACATCTCACATGGCTTCTGATAACGGTATCCTTTCTTTTTCCCACCCTCCTTCTACAATGCTCCCTCTAGTATTGTTGTTGGCAATGGCTTTACTCTACATGTTACATCCATTGGTTCCACATGTCTGGATGGCAGTTCTACCTCCTTCTGCCTCAACAATGTTCCTGTCTCATCTCAAATAATCAAGAATTTAATTCCTATCCATTGGTTTGTTTCTGATAACAATTGCAGTATTGAGTTTGATCCCCTTGGCTTCTTTGGGAAGGATATCAATTCCAGGACCGTGATTGCCAGGTGCAATAGTTTTGGTAACCTCTACCATTTTTGTCAGTTGCTGCTCGCTAGTCCCTTCCTTGTCGACTCTACTACTTTCTAGCACTGGCGTATCGAACATCCTGGTCATGCAGCCCTCACTCGCCTAGCTCATTCGTCGATCGTTCCTCCTAGAGTCTCCACCGCCCTTTATTATATATGTCAACTTAGGCATCATACTCGTCTTCCTTTTACAAGTTCCACCAGTCGTACTACTTTTGCCTTTGAGTTGATACATTGTGACTTATGGACCTCCCCCATTGCGAGTGTTTTGGGCTACAAATATTATCTTGTGATTCTTAATGATTTTTTACACTATGTTTGGACTTTCCCTGTTCACCTCAAATCTGACACATTTGCCACTTTGTCACACTTTTTTGCTTATTGTCCTACACAATTTTTCACTACCATTTGTAATGTTCAGTGTGACAATAGGTGGGAATTTGATAATTTTTCTGTT
Organism: Oryza coarctata; assembly: GCA_030770085.1. Lineage (NCBI taxonomy): Eukaryota > Viridiplantae > Streptophyta > Magnoliopsida > Poales > Poaceae > Oryza > Oryza coarctata. The sequence continues at coordinate 11,530,467 of CM061472.1, forward strand.
TGTAATTTCTTCCTAACAAAGGGTGTCACCATGCGTATGTCTTGTCCACACATCTCACCTCAAAATGGGAAAGCCAAACACATGCTTCGCTCCTTGAACAACATTGTGCAGTCCCTTATCTTTCAAGCTAGTCTTCCCCATTCCTTTTGGGTTGAAGCTCTTCACATCGCCACTCATCTTATCAACCGACACCCCATAAAAACTCTTAACCAAGCCACTTCTTATTTTGCACTGTATGGCACCCACCCCTCTTACAATCATCTTTGTATTTTTCGTTGCACCTGCTACCCAAACCTCTCTGCCATAGCTCCCAACAAACTATCATCTCGGTCTGTCCGGTGCATCTTCCTTAGCTATCCCTTAGAGCATAAAGGGTACCATTGCTTTGACCCCATGTTGAACCGGGTCATCATCTCCCGGCATGTTACCTTTGATGAGCACTTTTTCCCTTATGCGGAGATGTCTACCAATGAAGCATGCGCTACTGACTTGTGCTTTTTGTAGGATTTTTCTACTGTTTCGTAGGCTCGCATCGGTAGGGTCACCATGCAACGATTGGGTGCACACAACACTGGAGCCCGCCTATCGGATGTGTTGCTTGTCTCCATGACACGGGTTGCCGCGGCGACCCCCACACCACCTAGAGCAGTGGCTGCTAGGACGGCCCCTCAGTTAGCCTCCTTCATTACTAGGCCACCCATTGGTTGGCCACTAGGCTGACACCCTATGTCGATTGGGCTGATCGTTGGTTTAGCCGTGAGGCCGGCTATTAGGCTAGTTGTGCTAGATGTTTTTGTTGCTGTCTTCTGCCTAGCTTTTCCACTGGGCCATTTCCAGCCGTGGCTATTCTGCAACCCCCACCACTTGGTGTGGTGTGATCCTGACGCATCCTCATAGCGCACGCATGCCTAGTGTTTCCTGACCGCTGGCCACTCTTGGTGCCTCTCAAGTGCCTCCTATCATCAATGCTTACCTGTTCGTTACCCATGGCAAAGATGGCATTTAGCAGCCCAGGTACAGAGAGAGCTACCATGTCACTACTTTGTCTCCGATCCCTTGGATATATCAGGCAGCATTGGTGGATCCTCAATGGCATGCTGCCGTGGAGGATGAGTTTGCAGCCTTGAAAGCAAACACCTAGGATTTGGTAGTGTGCCCTCTTGGCGCCAATGTCATCACTGTGAAATGGATCTTCCACCCCACAAGTTCAAGGCTAATAGCTCTCTTGATCGGTACAAGGCTAGATGGGTTCTTCGAGGTTTTATTCAGTGTCTCAGGATTGACTTTGATGATACCTTTAGTCTAGTGATGAAGCCTGCTACTGTCCGCATAGTTTTGAGTTTGGTGGCCTTGCGTGATTGGCCGATTCATTAGCTAAAAGTCAAGAATGTTTTTCTTCTAATGCCACTCTTGAGGAGACAGTGTACTACATTCAGCCATATGGTTTTGTTAACACCTCTCATCCAGATATGGTGTGTAGCCTCAACAACTCTCTCTAAGGCCTCAAGCAAGCCCCCCGTCCATGGTACAACGCCTTTGCCAACTTTCTTGCATCTCTTATATTCCATGAAGCCAAGTCTAACACCTCATGCTATGTACCTCCTCCTCTATGTTGATGACATTGCTTTGATGACTTTCTCCATGGCCTTGCTCCGCTTGGTGATCTTGGTACTTTAGTCCGAGTTCTCTATGAAGGACATGGGTGATCTTCATCACTTTCTTGGTATTAGCGTCACTCAGCAGTCCTCAGGCCTCTTCCTTGGTTAGTGTCAGTATAGTCTTGAGCTACCTGAGTGGGCCGGCATGAGTGATTGCAAGGCTTGCTCTACACTAGTGGGCACCTTCTCAAAGCTCTCCTTCTCCGAGGGGCTCCTGTTTTAGATCTGACTAATTACCAAAGTTTAGCTGGTGCTTTGTAGTACCTTACCTTCAACAGACCTGATATTGCCTATATTGTTTAGCATGTGTACCTTCACACGCATGATCCCCGAGAGCGTCACCTTGTCACCCGAAAGCGGATTCTCTGCTATGTTCATGGCACTATAGATCATGGTCTGGTCATTCGATAGTCTCTTACACATGATTTGGTTGCTTACTCCAACGCTGATTGGGCCACTTGTCCCGATACTTGGAAGTCAATTTCAGGCTATGCTGTATTTCTTGGTGATAACTTGGTCTCTTGGTCTTCTAAGTGCCAAATCATAGTATCACGTTCTAGCATAGAGGCAGAGTACAGGGGCTGTTGCCATTGCAGTGGCTAAGACTTGTTGGCTGTGCCAACTTTTTACATGAGCTCCGTGCTCCCCCTACTTGGGCTACAATTGTTTATTGTGATAATGTCAAGGTCTATCTCTCAATGAACTCGGTTCAACATCAACTCACCAAGCACATCTAGATCGATTTACATTTCATCTAGGAGAAGGTTGTTCTTGGGGTATTCTACATCCTTCATGTTCCTACGACATCTCAATATGCAGACATCTTCACCAAGGATCTTCCTACATTGGTGTTCTTCGACTTCAGGTCCATCCTCAACATCCGCATGATCGATGTTGTGACTGCGGGGGTATTTTAGCCTTGTATTATTTTTGGCATGTATTATTTTTGGTATTATATCATCGATAATCTCTCCTGACATCCCCGATATTGTTGCTATAAATCGGCTGGACAGTTATGGAAGGTTTCATTGTGCTTCCCGTGATCAATCTATTATCACGTTGAGCCTTCTCCATACTCTCGCTTAAACACTTTTAACAAGCACTGTTCTGATGAACTTCCCTTCTTCCTCGCTCTATATTTTTGCACCTGAGCGCGCTAGACATCGCCCCACACTTTACTCGATATCCCCCTAGCCATATCCAAAGTTTGGCCCTCTCTTCTTCAGCAGGATTGGTTGTGCAACCACCACTGCTCCGACACCGACAAGGTGGACCCACCGGTAAACCAAGGTCCTAGATGTAATTAGAGGAAAACCTAGTGAACGAGCTACAAAAGATGAGTCATCGACATGTGGACCTCATTGGTTTAAAGTGAATGTGCAAATTAGAAATACACTTTCACAGTAGCAAAACGTATTCCAGAAAGTGTGCTTTAATACATTTCTAAAGAAATTAATAAATCTGAGAAAATCATTTTTGTGAATTATTTTTCTATTGAAAAATAATGAAAATTTAGAAAATCATAGAAAATTCATTTTAATTCCGATTGGGGTGAACCAATTTTTTTTAGATTCATGATAGTTTTCTATTTAATACTGTACACTCAAACTTAGAACCACTATTCTATCAGTTTTACTAATTTAAATTTGAATAATAACTTTTCGTATTTACCGTATTTAAATCTTTAAAATGCGATAGCTCACACATCTATGTCAGATTTAGGCGTTTATTTCTCCTATGTTCATCTAACATCACCCTCTACATACTAAACAATGGTCATACATCATGGAGCATATTTTATCTTAGAGTTTTATTGTATGTTTATTTGAATGCACATTTAATTTAAATAGAGGATGAATCTATTGTTGTTGATGAGAGTGTGTTGGATCAAAGATATTGGATTCTATATTTTCACAAATGCTTTACTATTTTTAAATCGTATGCGATGGTTTGTAAAATGTGGGATTTTGGTAGAACAACTCTTATTTGCTGCATTTATCCTCCTTGATTATTTATTGATAAAGCTAGGATGGGTTGTGGTGATATGAAGCACCGTTCGAGCTACTACTAATATAGTTATTGCTTAACCATGTATTGAAATAATTCCATGGTTATGAATGATGTGATATTTACTCTAAAAAATAGGATATTTGAAAATGATGTAGAGAGGGGTTGCCTCTATTATTTGTGGGAATTGTAAAATGAAAATGATAATTTTAGAATTGGGTGGCAAGTGGTGTACATATGGCGGTAGTTGAACACTGATAGTAGGAGTGTTTGCATGGGTCGATTATGGACCGAACTATATGTCACCAACTAAATATATCATGTAACCCCATGTGTTACGAATGGGACGGCCTAAGCTTATTAAATTGTTTTGGTAGCCAAAGTAGAATGAATTATGGTGTGTGTTGATAATGATTCTATTATGTTGAGTTTAACTAAGATGAGCTATGATATAGGTGTCTAAATTTATCCAATACAATGGTGAAGTGCCTTATGGATAATTAGATAGGCTTCCACCATAGCGTTGGGTTTAAGATATTGGCCTGCCAACTAACGACTTTAGGTCATATGTCTAGTGTGGATTTTCACTCGTCCTCATTGATACAATGTTAGACTTTAAGCAATATAATGGTTTCATTGTAACCTCTAGATCACATTCAATTAGTACAGTGTGGTGGTACCAACAGGTACCAAACAAACTTGATTAATCACATCATGTGGGTAAATCTGTACAAACTCTATAGAGTCTAAATTAATTGATTAGCTATGCTCACGGTCGTGAGTGACTTGGTAAAATGATACAAGTATAGTGTTGGTGATTTATTAAATGATTTGTGAAATTGGTATGGTGATTATTAATGGTGCTGATTTTGCCTGGTGTAGGTGGAGCATAAAAGGCTTACTTGCTACTAGAGAGGAGACAAGGATGATATTATGATTATATTTATGATATTGTTACCATTGTTTACTCTTTGTTTTGTAAATTAGTTTGTAATCTATTACAATTTACTATTGTGAAATTAAACATTCTTTATGTAGAAAATAAACCATAAAAATAGTCCCCTTTGATCTTAGCTTGCAATAGTAATAGGTTTCACAAGGCTTAGATAGGACTTGCCAATACCTTGTTTATTGACCTATCTCTTGTTATAATGAGTGTTTGCACTGGTTATCGATGTTTTTAAGAATGGTTCTTTCTTGAGTGATTCTAGTGGGTTACCTGTGTGATTTGGTAGATGGGCATTCTATTGGTTGACAAATCCTGTGGGGAGTTCAATTAGGTCAGATAGAGGTCCGATTAGGAAAGATGGTGCTCTAGTCATGTGAAGGCTTAGATGATCTGTTTAGCTCCAATGCAGGTTTAATCTTTAGGGTTTGAGGGCGTGCCAGTCAATTTGACCCTAGAATTGACTAGGAGATAGTGGGTGAGATCTACGAACCAATTGGTTGGTGGGCCCATACGGCTCACCCTATTGGCTAGGTGCCGATGGAAAAGCTAGCGCTAGAGCATTGGCTGAAAAACCGATAAAGGCATAGGTGATAGATACGTGGAATAAAATGGAGGGTTTATCGGTCAAAGAGGTGATGATGCTCTGTAGGATGAAAGTGATGAAGTGCGAAGCGGGGTTCAATCCCCCACAAATCTACGAGGACCAGCGATCACCGTAATGGCACTGTTATGACTAGTCTCGATAGATCGGACCGAACGAGATAATATGAGGCCAGGGCTAACGGCATGGAGACGACGGAGGCTAAATTAAAATGTAACAATGAGAGAGAAAAGGGCAATGTCATTGGCTACTTACCGACTGAACGTTTGACACATGCCTATATATAAACTCATTGGCTATCTGAGCCGATGGGGAATGAAAACCTCTGGATCTCAATGTCAGTCCCGTCAGATACGAACCTGAGAGATCAGATCTAACCGAGACAGTATCGGATTGAATCCGTTGTGACCGGATCGATTACAAGTGGATTAATCATTGAGTGATATGCGAACTAGCAGTAAGGATAACTTGTTAGCTTCTAAGGAAACGCCACACACCCACTAGCCGGGCCAATGGCTTGAATCACCGCCACCGATCTTATAGGTCGAACCTAACCGATGCACCATGATACGGGGACAAAGAAGGGAGACCGATGTACCGACAAGCCACACACGGATGTGGTGTGGTATGTCTAAACAAATTAAGAGGTTGGATCTAACCGATGCAGCATTAAACAGAGCAAAATGAACCATGATAATGGCAGGACTTATCCTTTCACTAGAGATCAAACTCAACCGATGCAACCCCACGTCAAGAGCCAAAATCCACCAGGAAAATCCTAGACGAGCTAGGGTGGTGATGCGTCGAAGTTGTATTGTGTTGGTCTATTAATATCTTACAAGCTTTCTTGGGATCTATATTTATACCAACGGATTACAAGAATCTGACATGGTTACAACAACTATCGAATGATATTTTCTAAACATATAACTAAACAGGCCTAACTTACGTAATATACTCTATATAGATAAACACCCTCCTATGATTTTCATGACTTCTCTTTAGACTCGATCCCATCTAGATAATCCTCCGTCTTCAAAAAGACCAAATCCATCCTCTACCTGTAACATTGGCTCTTTTTCTATGTCAATTAGCTTCTCTCTATGATTTGATCAGTCTTTTCTCCATCGACTGATCTCGTTTATAGGCTGACCAAATTTTGTCGTGAACACATGCCCCCAATTTCGGAGTTTATTAACGGACATTGAAATTCCAAGTTGTTGGAATTCTCTACAAACCAAGATGGCCCATTATAGCTCGTAAACAACAACTAACCACCCTAGATTCCAACATAGGTCATCATGCCCCTATAAAGCATTCTTCCTCTTCATCCTTCTTCTTTACATGTCCTCATCCCCAGAGCCCCCAAAATCTTGACAAACTCCAATGACCGAAGGCGAACTTCTACATTTTGGTTTACCAACCACCGATCTTCTCCTCCATTTTCCTCACACAGTCGCATCAACACATACAGTTCCTGAGGTAACTTTTCATATGTTGCTATGTTCTACATTCTAGACATATTTATCCTATCCCGTCTTTTCATCTGTTCTTCGTCGAGTTCTTGTTTAATACAAAATATCAAAGGTAAGAATGACATTCCAGTTGCTGATCATCCGGGTTTCTTCTACCTAGGCCCCATAGATAGTGAGGATCCAACAAACTTTATAAATTTTGAAATAGAATGGATCCGTTACAAAAACTCACCCATGACTATTAACAATTAGACCAGCAACTTTAGATCTTGGCCTAGTAGACTCACAGGATGGAGAGATTGGTACCTAAAGGTTTTGGCTTGCAAAAAGTCACTCTAGGAAGACATGAAAATCAACGACTATATCAACCTTTCTCTAGCCGATATGGAGAAAAACGAGATTTTGCTTGCATCGGCCTTCTATTTCTGGTCAGACACCCTCAACACCTTTATGTTTGGATTTGGGTTAATGACTCCCACCTTGATGGATGTCATTAAGTTGACTTGCCTCAACACCACTCACTATGTAAATCTATCCATCCTCCTATTCAAACCTAGTCATCGGCTGAATACCAAATAACATTGGGGGATGGACTAAATACTTCTGGACTAGTTGATGACTGAGAGCATGATGCATTCTTAAATCTGTGGTTGGAGTGGTTTGTCTTCGGCGGTTCAACCCTTGGTCCAACTACTAATATGTAATACTTGGCGGAGTGCTTGGCTGATCGACATCAAATTCCACTAGGGTAGTACCTCCTCGAAGCCACCTATGTTTCATCAAGTGGCTAACAAGCTATCGGCCAGCCAACCAGTTGGTCACATTGGCAATCCCTAGTGGTTCATACAACTTTGGTTGACCATCTACACTTCCAAAGTCATTCCTAGGACCCCTTTCCTCTTTCTGACTTTTCCAGCTTTAGAGGAAAGTGAAGCCAACTGATGCAGATGTACCTCTCTGGGTGAAGCCACATCAGATCTTTATGGAAGCAAAATGACTCCCCTCGGACTCAGCTTGTGGTTCAATTTTTTGTTCTACGGCTTTACTAAGGAGGCCACCCTCTAGTTTGCGTACGAGGACACTTTATTGTTTGAGATGTCTTCCAAATTTTACCCACTCAACACATTAGTCGATGAAGAATCGAATACAATATTATTTTCAGCTATAACCCCCAATCTTCTGCCAATTGGATTCTCATTGGGCCAATCCCAACATCCGTCGTACTAGTTTTATAATCCCTCTGTCAGTGCTCGTCAGTTAGGTTTTAGCCAGCTCCCAATCGACTTATTCTTTATTAGCAAACTCCAAGTCTGAGGTGAGGTAAATAGTGGCTTGGAGTACGATTGGCTAAGGATGATAGCCAGATCTCTTTCCATGGGGACCATCACCACCTTCGATCGTGTATCAACATCAGATCTTTCACCCTCACCAGTACGTGCCGATCTCATTTGTCATCTTGATACTTTCCTTGATATTTTCATCTTGTAACTTGAACCATCGGCTACCAAAACTCAGTCTCTAGAGACCACTACAAGCACTAAGTCGATGGTTGCCCCAAAAGTTCTAACATCCTCAATAGCAGCTGATCCTCAGCTAAGAAACACTCATGTAGTCCACGCTGCTCCCACCTCAGTCATCGGTCATACTTCCGCAACTCATCATGTCAATACCGATATCACTGCTCATGCCAGTCCTGCTATGTCTTAGGTACGTACACTCTATATATTCACTTCTGCTTTAGATCATAATTCTTTTCTTCACCGATGTCAATTTGCAATCATTGGCCGATCTGTTCTCCTTTGATATTGGCAAATACTAGGAGATGAATGAAGACATAGCTACTAGTAAAGCAATCACACGATTTCTACTAATTGATGTACGTGATCAATTATCAGACAACATGCATCGGATGGATATTTTGATTGGTTCACTGGTGGAAGATTGTAGACCGATCCAGGGAAGACTCGTTGAGATTGAACACCTCCTACTTGAAGAGATTACTGATGTATTCACACCTGCTACTTATGTGGAATTCCATAGGACCTAGCTGATAATGACTAGTTGACGTATAGCCGATCGTACTAAACAAAGCGGTTTAGTCGAAAACAATCGGCTATCCGCCTAGACCGAGAAGAAAAAGCTTGATGAATTGACTGTTGGTTTAGAGAATACCAACGCCAAGCTAGGTCAACTGAAGAAACAAGAATCTGATTTGATGGCGGAACTCGATAAGGTGCATTGCGATATTGAAGTCATTGTTTCCATCTTATTGGATTAATCAATCCAAGATCAAGAGGCTAGAGTAGCAGAAAGAGTACATCAACCAGTTTGTTAGTACAGGAGCTTGAAAACTATCCCTGGATTCAATGTGGAATACATCTGTGCCATCAACAAGATAGATCAAATCCGTCTATGTGTTATCAAGGCAATCAAGAAATATCTATAAAATTGAAAACCCATAACGTCATCGCAAACATTGATTGCCTGCAATAGAGTTTGGTTGGTTTTGTTAATGATTTTTTTCTTTTTATATATATTCTCTAAAAGCGATATCTTAACAATATTGGCTATCTATAGCCGATATAACCATATCGGCTATTGTTTTCAAAAAATATTAGAAATCAGACACACTTAGCTGATTTAAGTAAACAATACCATTAGCCAATACTTTCAGCTTTTTACCTTGAAGAGAATTAGAAATCAGCAACATTTAACCGATTTATGCATCAACCCAAATGCTAGGATAATATTTCTTTAGATACTTTCTGTTGAGTTCTTTGGAAACCTCTTCACTTCAAGACTTCTTCTAGTATATAAGCATTACTAGGTACACAATGATTGATCTGATAAGGCCCTTCCTAGTTAGGTAACCATTTTCCAAACTTATTATCTCTAGACCCTATCAGTAAAATCAATTTCTAAATGAGGACATCTTTAGAAAAAGACTTAGTCGTCACCATTTTGTTGTAATGCCTGACAACCTTTGTTTCGTTTTCCTTGATCCTCTCAAGTGCCCTCAACCAATTTTGAGCCAAATCATCAAGTTTGTCTGCCAATGTTAATTTCCCATGGTAGAACTGCTTCATGCCCATATACTAGCTGATACGATGGTACTCGAGTAGATCCATGGCATGCCATCCAATAGACCCATAATGAATCGACTAATGTATTGTGCGACCTCCATGGCTGTTCATTAACCATGTGCTTGATCAGCTTGATTAAACTTTTGTTGGAAGCTTTAGCTTATCCTTTGGCTTGAGCATAATAATATGGTCACAAATTTAATAAATTATTCCCCATACTAGTAACAAACTGTTGAAACTCTTCATACACCTAGATGGAACCCTTATTGGTGGTAATTGTCTGTGGAATACCAAACTGATATATAATATGTTCCTTGATAAACTCAATCACATCCTTAGAAGTAACTTCCTTGATAAAATAATCTATTGCCACCAATATTAACTTATGCCCTTTACTTGATTCCCCAATCATGTCGATTCCCCAACCTCTGAATGGCCATGGCTTGATTATCGAGTTCATAGCTGATGCTGGAGCTCGGTGCACATTCCCAAACTTCTAAAAATCTTGGCATCCATTATAGTACTTAAAGTAATACTCTAGCATTGTTGGCCAATTATATCTAGCTCTTCTCATCAGCCATCTCATCTTGAGTGCTAATTGATGGGCTCTACAAACACCTTCACGTAGTTCGCTCATAACTATTGCAGCTTTTTTTGTACCCAAGCATCTTAATAGAACCCCATCAATAGTCCAATAATACAAGTCTTCATCAAGTAATACATATTTAGTAGACTTATACCAAAGTTTCCTAGAAGCCGATTTTGATGGATTTTGCATATACTAAATAATCTTTTGTCTCCAATCATCGGCTTCAACATGATTTTCAATATCGACTATTTTAGCTTCCACCTTCCTATACAATCGATATCCTAATACAATTTGAGCAAGATCATTAGCCTCTAGATTCTACATTCAAGGAATATGATCCAATGACATCATCTTGAAATCCTTCAATAAATATTGACATTCTTCACAATATAATCTCAGGACATCAACCTTGCATTCATACTACCCAGACAACTGCTTGATTACAAACAAAGAATCACCAATGCTCTCTACCGTATTGGCTCTGATTTCCCTCAACAGTTGAAGACCTTTAACCACCGCTTGATACTCTACTTGATTATTAGTCCTATAACGCTTGATTGTAAAAGCAAAGCTTACCCCCCAAGGCGATATAATCACCAAGCCAATACTAGATCCATGCTTACAAACTGATCCGTTAAAGAATAAAATCTATGGAATCGACTCCATAAAATCCTCCTAGATCCCTCTATGTTGTACAATGAAATTGGCCGCCGCTTATCCTTTTGATTGCCTTAGCCAATTCATACCTCAGATTGAACTCCATCAGATCAAATATCTATTACCAATTTGCCATCTTAAGAGTAGAACCGATAGCATATACTTAACCACATGGGCTTTACAAACCACAGTGCACTCAGTCGATAGGAGATAATGCCTCAACTTGGTATATGAAAAATATAAACACAGGCACAACTTTTCCACCGTAGGATATGTTGTCTCAGCATTTAGAAGTTGTTGTCTCATATAAAATACCACTTATTCTTTTCCTTCAAATTATTGTATCAGCACAAAAATGATAGACTTCTCATCAGCTGACAGATATAACATGAACAATACCCGTTTCTATGATGGCATCAATACTAGTCAAATCTTTCTACTACTCAACACCCCACATGAACTTTTAATCGACTCGCAACTTTAGCAAGGGAGTGAAGGACTCAATCCTTCCTGATAGATTTGAAGTAAACCTCTTTACAAAGTTGAGCTTGCCGATCAAAGAGTATAGCTGTCTCTTGTTGGTTGGTGGCTCGGTGCTCTGGATAGTCCTAATGCTTTGTTGACTAACTTCAATTCTCTCTTATGCACCATAAAGCCCAAGAATTGCCTAGCCGAATGCCGAAAACTCATTTATTAGGATTAATCCTAAGTCTATATTTCTTTGCCTTCTCCAGTACTTTTCATAGATCGGCTATATGGTCTTCAACACTCTTGGATTTGACCACCATGTTATCAATATATATCTCCTCCAGCAGGCCAATGAGATCATGAAATATATAGTTTATGGCTCTTTGATAAGTTGCATTGACACTTTTCAAACCGAAGGTCATGACTACCCACTTGTACAATCCGATAGCTCTAGGACATTTGAACGTAGTCTTATGAATATCTTCCTCCACCGTAAAAGTCTAATTGTAACCTGCATTACCATACATGAAGCTAATGATCTTGTGACCCGATGTTGCATCAATTAACAGATTTGCCGTCGGCATCGAATACTCATCTTTAGGAGTAGCCTTGTTCAAATCCTGAAAGTTGATGCATATTCTTAGCTTTTTGTTCTTCTTCTCTACCAAGATGATGTTTTGCATCATACTGCCTCGTGATCTCCACCTTGATTGCATCATGCAACACTGCTTTGAACCTTCTCTATGGTTTCTTGAACAACTGATATCCTGGTTTTATTGGAAGGCAATGTTCAATAATCGATCGACTTAAACCTAGCATCTAATGGTAATCCCAGGCAAAACAGTCCCAAAATTCCTTCAACAAATTTATTAACACTTTTCGTAACTCGGTACATAAGTTTTTACTAATATACGTCGGTCTTGGCCTATCTCCTAGTCTTATATCAACTTCTTCCAACACATTGGCTGATGTAGATCCTTGCCCTAATTTTCCTTCAAAATCTTCAATGGTGCCCATTAGAGCAATAGTTTCAAGCTGAATTGCTGGAACGGCTTTATTCCCTTGCTGGTTATGTCAAGAAAATCTGCATCCCATTCTTTCCCAAATAGGCAATCAACCCATCAGGTTCCCTAATTGGTAGATCCATTACTGCAACACTAGTCGACTAATCGGCTAGAATCAACTCAACTTAATCTCCTTACCATTATATGAGGCTCTGATACATTGTGAAAGGAATCCAATAGTTGGCGTGAATCCAGTCCCTATTGAGATGTAGACTATATGATTCCTTGCCATCGATGATGAAAAACATGCTAGGCAATGACTTGCTTCCAATTTTTAGCTCCACGTTTAGAACACCCTTCATCTTTGATGGATTCCCGCCAAAGTCTTTTAACACCATATTTTTTTGATCAAATTTTTGGTAGTCTTCTCCACCTTGCGGTACGTAGCCTACAGCATTAGGTTGACTGCTGCACCTCCATCAACTAGCATCTTTGTTATCAGCTTCCCATCCACATACCCTTTGATATATAATGCCTTCAGGTGCCAATGCTTAGACTCTTCAAAGCTTGTCAAATATAGCTTGATTAGGCTACAACATCAATTAAGCAAAGACCTCTTCTTGATCTTATTCATCTCATGCAAATGCTTTATACTCCAGAGGCAAAGAAGAATAGCATGTTGGTCAAAACCAATGTGTCAACCTCATCATATTTATGATTGACGCGCTAGACACGTTTAGTCTTCTAACTCCGATTGGCTTCCTCATATTCCCGTCATTACTTCTTGTGTTGTTCCCTGTGCCACAATCTTTGTACCCTCCTCTTCTAATTCTTTGTGAAGATTCTGGATGGATACCACTAGGAATTAGAATTGTATTGCTCTTCATGCAACTCCTTGTCATCAGCTACCATTTGACTAGGGTTTTTATTGATCGGCCCTAATTGGCTATGTACCAATGCTCACTTAATAGGTTGTTGATCATACGAAATCCTATTCTGCTCAATGCACTACGATCTTAGTTTGTTACACTTAGGACAATCTTAAATCGACGAGAAACTCATGTCTTGATCCCAACAATACTGAAAGAACGGATAACCCCAATACAAATTATACTTCTCCTTTTGTGCCATGGCCTACCATTCTTTGTCCTATGATCTAGAATATTTTTTGACCAAGTCCGATGAGGTGACATTTGATTTTGTCCAACATCTCCCCTCATCGGCCCAATCTCTTGATGACCGTGAAAAGGATGCCCATCAATCTTCAGCTTTTTATCTTCAAATTTAATTCTCCCTTGGTCAATAGGTGATTGCAATTGTTACCGAAAAACTCTATACTCATTAGTATGATGAGATATTGAATTGTTGTTCCACTTGTAGTATTTCTTTGTTTTGAGTTCTTCGACAAATAGTAGTGCATGGTTTGGTGGAAGCTGAATCTGCTTCTCTTGAAGTTGGAGATCAAAGATCTTATCGGTTTTATTGATATCAAAGTCGTATCTTTTCTCCTTGCCAATACTTTGCACCCAAGGACATGATATAGATTTCCTATTCCTAGTCCACTCTGCCAAACCAACTTCTACATCAGATTCTACATTATATGAGTCTAATGCATAAACATGTAGCTGAGGAGCCTTCCGATGGAATCTCTCTTTCTAGGCTTCAATGAATCGACTTTCATGAGCTGATACCTTCTGTAGAACATGTGATAGGGTTGAACTCTTGAGATGAAAAATATTCCCTAATTGGAGCCAGCAACGCTTGGAAGGCCAAATCAGCTAACTGTCCATCGCTTAAGATAAGACTATAACATCGGTTTCTGATATCCCGAAAACATTAGATTTATTCTGGAACTGAATCATTAGCTCTATGTCTAACTGATGTTAAATGTATCAGTCTCATCTCATGAATCCCAACAAAGAAACACTTTTGGAATTGCTTCTCTAGATTGGCCCATCCCTTAACTGAATTGGGAGATAATGAAGAGAATTATGTAAAGGCCGATCCAGAGAGGGACAATAGAAAGAAATATATTCTTAGGGCTTCCTTAGCCGATGCCTCCCCATATTAGGCTATGAATCGGCGATGTGTTCCATCTTAGATATGCTAACCTGCCTTGAGAATTTGTAGAAGTCCAGTACCTTGTATCGGTGTGGTAGCAAAACTGTGTCAAACCACTTCCGGTAAGGGTGTCAATACAAAAAAGCTTGTTCCTTAGGCTTGATGTTGAACTGCTCTTTCACCACCTTTGTAACCCTAGCAGACCAATCCTCCTCCCTTGGGTTCTCACTTTGGTATTATGGAGGTAGAGTTGGTGTTTGATACTGTCTAGGATAATAACCTAGATGATTGCTTGTATCACCTAGATGATACCGCCTAGGTAGTCTTGCCGATATCTTCCATAGTAAGCTGTCTAATGATATCTTGGCATTATATCATTGTGTTGCACCCCAATCTGATCTTGTACTACTGGAAATAGATTTGCCGATATGTCTCTCCTGGTTCCATAAGTAATCTACGGTTGCTCCATCTTCATTGGTAAATATACTGGACCTTGATCAGGTTCTTGAACAATTGATCCATCTACCGTCTTCTTGATCAGATTGTGTAAAGTATTCACTAGCATTCCTGATTGATTGATGAGTGCATGGTGAATAGCTTCATTGACCATTTCCTACAATGGCTTCGGAGGACTCATTGGCCGTGAATGGCTTGATTCTGCCACCAAAATAGGCTTTGGGATTTGGATCTTCTGAATTGGCCCTTGTCTGCTCATATTGAAAGACTCTAAACATAGCTTCTAAAAATTAGCTGTGTTTTGCTCTATCTGTTGCTTCTGATCCTCAGTTAAGTCATCCATTGTCACTGGAATTATGTTTTGTGAGTTTATCTCTTTTTCCACCATTGAGTTCAAGTTGTCTTGTCCCACCAGGTGTGTCAAAGAGCATGCTGGTCACTAAATCACACAGGGAGTCCGATCGGGCTAGATAGAGGTCTGATCGGGGAAGATGGCACCCTGGTCACGTGAAGGCCTAGAAGATCTACTTAGCTCCAATGCAGGCCCTTAATCTTCGAGGTTTGAGGGCGTGCTAGTCAATTTGACCCTATAATTAGCAAGGAGACAGAGGATGAGATCCACGAGCCAATCGGCCTATGGGACGATGTGGCTCACCCTATCGCCTACGTGCTGATAGGAAAGGTAGCGCTTGAGTATTGGCTTAAAAACCAATGAAGGCATAGGTGATGGACACATGGATTAAAATAGAGAGCTTATCGGTCAAAGAGCCGATGACGCTTCATAGGATGAAAGCGACGAAAGCACGAAGTGGGTCCAATCTACCACGAAGCCACGAGGACCAGTGACCACCGTAATGGCACCATTAGGACCAGCTTCGATAGATCGGATCAAACTGACACAATATGAGGCTAGAGCTAATGGTACGGACACAACGGAGGCTAAATTGAACATAACGATGCAGGAGAAAAGGGCGAGGCAATTGGCTACTTATCGGTTGAACTTTTGATGCAGGCTTATATCTAAACTCATTGGCTATCTAAGTCGATGGGGAATGAAACCCTCCGATCTTAACACCAACCCCATTGGATATGAACCAGACAGATCAGACCTGACCGAGACATTATAATGCCGAATCTGATGTGACCTAATCAATTGCCAGAGGATTAATCGTTGAGCGATATGAGAACTAGATATGAGGCTAGCGGTAAGGATAACTCATCAACTACCCACTCCGTTAAAACACCGTGTGACCACCTGTCGGGCCAATCGCTTGAATCACCACCACCGATCTTGTTGGTCAAACCTAACCAATGTAGTAAAATGCTGGGGATAGAGGAGGGAGACCAATGTATTGACTAGCGTCACACCAATGTGATGCAATATGCCTATCAGACTAAGAGGTGGGACCTAACCGATGCAGTCTTAGACATAGAAAAATGAACCATGATAATGGCGGGACTTACCCCTTCATTAAATATCAAACTTAACCATGTAGCCCCACATTGAGAGCCAGAAGCCGCCTAGAAAACCCTAGAAGAGCTAGGGTGGTGATGCATCAAAGTTGTATTGTGTTGATCTATTGATATCCTACAAACTTCCAAGGGGTCTATATTATACCCTAGGATTACAAAGTCTGACGTGCTACAACAACCATCGGACAATATTTCCTAAACATATAAGAAAACTAATCTATAAGAAATTACAAAGCTAACTAAACTTGCCTAGCTTATGTAATATATTCTATGTAGATAAACACCCTACCGTCGTTCTCATGACTCCTCAGTCCCATTTGGATTACCCTCTATATTCAAATAGACCGAATATGTCCTCAACTTGTCTGATCAACTCTTTTACTATGTCAATTGGTTTCTTCTTATGAGTCAATCAGTCTTTCCTCCAACAACCAATCCCATTTGTAGGCTAAACAAATTCTGGCATTAACACATACAAAAGAACTTATATATCTTGTATCTTATTTCTGCTGCATTTGAACTCTTTTATTTGGCTGGTTGGCTCAACTATCATCTATGACTCTTGCATGCTAAGTTATGAGAACCATTTTGTCTATTTATATGTAATATAAGTTGTATGGAAGTGATGACAATATTATGGATGTGTGTACTAGCCACCAATCATGGGAGTAGTATAGTGTACGCTGTAGGAATTCTAGAATTCAAGTCCCTAGGTGTTGACACATGCGAGTAAGGGATTATGGATCATTACCACTTAATGTGATGAGCAGTAGAAGAAGAGCCGGAGCAGACCGATTCGACATAGCACGTGTCAATGTAGAGGAAGTAGTCGATTGCAACAACCTAATTGTCTTCTCCTCGCGTGAGTGCCTCATGCATTTGCCTCCTTGCATTCCCACGTCAATCAATGCCACACCATAGCAGCATCAGTACTCATGTCCATATGTTTAGGGGAGGAACACTGTGTACAATCATGCTAGTATCCTCTTGTGGCTAGGGTTTCTCATGTGGTTTTACCCCTACTCCTCCGTGACCCTCATTCCAAAATATATAGAACCTTTTACTAGGTCTCCAAGCCCCATTTGGAGTCCTACTTGGATCTCCATATGAAATGAGCCACTATTGGATTGCCATCCAATTGTCTTCCAACTTTTAAGTGTGCGACCCCACAGGTTCATGCATACTTGGTTGCAACATGAATATGCTTTTTTGGTGCACGTATCAATAGAGTCTTCTAGCAGGACGTATTGACTGACTGAGTAATATTATATCGACCGAACCTTTAGTGTATCTGTCTACGAACCACTTTGCCTCACGATATCGATCAAGCTCAAGGCTAGATTTGTGTCATCCTTTGTATAGCTTAATTATTCACTTAACCCTATATTAGATTACTTTCTTCGTTGCTGACACCTCAATCATCTCGGCGTGGCCATGTATTTCCATAATCTATTGTGTCAAGGGCACAGAAGATATCTCTCCTATCAACTAGGAGGGGCAAATCCTATCTTGGTTATTCATATCACATTACATGCTTCATAGCAAACCTAAAAAATTACTTTTATATCTACCTAGTAATTGAGTAGCATTTGACAACCCTAAAGTAAGCCATTATACATGTTAGGAACCATGATAATCTCTAGTACAAGGATTCTATGCTAATACTGCTTGAGACCAACTAATAGCATGTATAATCCTTATAGTGTCTAAGGTTGGGTCTATCCAACATGCTCTCCCACACATGTCCACGTTATTGATTTGGTGTTTCCATACCATAATCCATGAGACATGATCATTGAGTAATATATATGCCGATCTTATAATTATATTTATTTCACATATGACATACAATCAGAGATCATTTAAAAATAGTAACATATATAAAGAGTCTTATGAATAGTAAAATACATTTGGAAACAAATTTCATTATCCAAACATCCTTCTTTGTAGCTCCAGAAGCCACTATATACTTGGCCTTTGTTGTAGCATCAATGATTATATCTTGCTTAGAACTCTTTCAGCATAGTGCTTCATAGTTTAGACAAAACACAAATCCGGATTGTGATCTAAAATCATTTTTATTGGTTTGGAAGCTTGTGTCTGTCATTTGTGGACAATAATTCTTGCTAATATTAATGCACTATTACATGGTGTTAACACCGAAATTTGATTCACCCTGTAAACAGGATCGGCCGATGGAAATACTGATCGACTCGTGGGACAAAGCCGATCGGTACTGTATAGAAGCCGATCAAACTAGTGGAAGATTGGATCAGTTTGAGGAAAGAGAACTATCCAGATGGAGTCAGGTCCAAGGAGGAGTTTTAACGACAAGACCTAGACAAGCCTAGGGAGGTCCGATTGCTACTGGGAAGAAGCCGATCGGATGGAGCAAGGAGAGATTCGGTCTAAGAATAGAAGATTATCCAGATAAGACTGAGTTTGTGGAGGAGCCATGGAACCCACGATAGGGTATTTTTATCTTTTATAAATCTTATCTTATATGGATAGGAAGATTTAGTTAGTTAGTTAACTTCTTTAGAGATATTTTTCTTTATTTTTGTTAGAAAATAACGTTCGATGGTTGAAAACGCGTCGAACTCTGTAAACCCATGGTATAAATATAGACCCCTGGAGACATGTAAATGAATCTCTTGATCAATATAATATTCAGCGCATCGCCACCCTAGTTCATATAGGTCTTTTACCGATAGGGTCTAGCTCTCGACGCGGGGCTGCATCGGTTAGGTCCGATCTCCGGCGAAGGGGTAAGTCCCACCACTATCCCGATATGTCTCGCTTTGTCTAAGGCTGCGTCGGTTAGGTTTGACCTCTTAGGGCAATCGGATGTATCGCATCACGTCTGTGCAGAGTCTATCGGTCTATCAAGCTCTTCCTGTTGTCGTCGGTCCCGTGCTGCATCAGTTAGGTTTGACCTATGAGTCTATCGATGGTGGAATGAGCTTTAGGCTTATAGGTCTCTATATGGCGTTTCATAGGAGTGCTAGCCGATGAGTTATCCATATGTTGAGCATCACACCCAGCGTATCGACTCTTCAGCCGATACGCACCAGTCTTAAGAGACTTTCCCGAGCGCCATGCCAAGCGCATCGGCTTTCCAGCCTATGCGCACCTGTCTTCAAAGAGACGTTCACTCATTGGCTCAGCTAGCCAATGGGTTCGCTCCTGTCTTTACTTCAGCACGGCCAGTCCGGCGTCCTCTGTATCGTCACTGTTGGCCTCGGCCTCGTACTATCTCGGTTAGGTCTGATCTTCGAGGTTCGGTGTTAATGGTGCTATCACGGTGGGCGACGGGTCATCGTGCTACCATATCTAGATCGGCATCAGCTTTGCAGTTCATGCCTTTTATACGATTTCTTGCTATTTTGCATATGCCTTCATCGGCTTTCCAACCAATGAACGACCGCTACAGCTTCCATCGACTATCAGGAGGGATCTTGTGCGCTTTGCTATCCTCTAAATACACTCTGGTGCCTCCATCGGCTCTGTGGCCGATCCCTCGTTGACACCTATCCACGCCTTCATCGGCTCCCCAGCCGATTGAAGAGCGTCCCGATTCCTATCGACAGCTAGCCGATAGCGAGGGCCTGTATCAGCCTATTGTCTGACTGTCACTATTCATCTCACCTTCTTGTCAATTGCAGGGTCAAATTGACTGGCACACCCGCATCCGCACTGTCACGCCAAAGCCGATCGAACCTCACGGCCCTCGGCGCACGTACCTCGAGCCACGGAGAGAAGCCGACCGGCCTGCACTGGAGCTAAGCAGACTTTGCAAGCATCGGTGTGTTCGCGCTAGGATCCGGCGCGAGCACATGGATAAGAAACCTTTCTTAGAATATTGCATGTTGAACCTCTTGAACACCTTGTCACTAGATGTACTCTAGCTTAATCCAATTAGCCTAGAATGTATGCTGCTTTTCCTAATTCTTTCATTGAAAACCTATTTTCAATGATGCCTTAATGGATTCTAGCATAGGAATATTATTTCCAATCAGCAATATGTCATCTACATATAGGATTAGAATATAGGTGTGCTCCAACTAACCTTATAAACACCAGGTTCTTCTTCATTTTTCATAAAGCCAAACCCTTTGGTGATCAAAATGAATATTCTAACTTTGAGATGCTTGCTTCCAATAATAAATGGATTTCTACAATTTGCATATCTTTCTAGTTGATTATGGATTGAGAAATCTCTTAGGCTATGTCATGTACACATCCTCACTAATATTCCCATTAAGAAAAGTTGTTTTGTCATCCATCTGCCATATATCATAATTGAAATAGCTGCAATCGTTAGAATAATCTAAATAGATTTTAGCATAGCGACAGGTGAGAAAGTTTCATTATAATCAACACCTTGAATCTGTCTGAAATCTTTCACCTCCAATAGTGTCATATAGATGTGAACATTTCCAACTATATTTGTCTTCCTCTTAAAGACCCATTTGCACACAATAGCTAGATCAACTAAGTTCCAAGCTTGATTGTCATGCATGGATTCTATTTTGGATCTCATTGCTCCAAGCCATTTCTTAGTGTCTTGTCCCACCATCACTTTTTCATAGGTTGTTGGCTCATCATTGTCTAACAATAATATTAGCATTGTTCTGAAGTCAACGACATATACCTCATAGGTACACGTCATATCCTTTTTGACCTACGTGGGGCTAGTGCATCTATAATAGGTTCAACATCTTATTCATCCTGTTGTGGCTCTGCATGAGTTGAAACATTTTCTGGTGTTTCCCGAACTTCTTTGAGATGCACCATGCTCCCATTAGCCCTTCTTATACGAAACTCATTCTCCAAGAAGACACCATGTCAGGTGATAAACACTTTGCCTTCTTTCTAATTATAGAAATAACATTCTTTCGTTTCCATAGGATACCCCACAAATAAATATTTGTAAGATTTAGGTGTGAGCTTGTTTGATTGTAAACATTTTACATGAGCCTCACAACCCCAAATCTTTAGAAAAGATAAACTAGGACACATCTAGTCCATATCTCATATGGTGTCTTTTCTACCAACTTTGATGGAACCCCAAAAAGACAATGGAAGATCATATTAGCTCATCATTGAACATAGCATGTCTAAGAAAGTACGATTTGTTCATTTAGATACCCCATTTTATTGACGTGTTCTAGGCGGAGTCAGCTGTGAAATAATTTCACATTCCTTTAGATGATTACCAAACTTATGGCTAAAATACTCGCTTCCACGATCTGATCGTAGAAACTTGATTGTGTTGCCTAAATGATTATGTACTTCATTATAAAATTCCTTGAACTTTTACAAGGATTTATATTTGTGCTTCATTAGATAGATATAACCGTATCTACTAAAGTCATCGGTAAAAATGATGATGTACTCCATCTATGGCTATTGCACTCATTCATCCACATATATTAGTATGTAAGAGTCTCAAAGTTCACTTGCCCTCTCACTATAACCCGTGAAAGGTGCCTTTGTCTTATTGTCATGTAACCAAGATTTGCACATCTCAAGTTATTCAAAACACAAAGAGTCTAGATGACCGTCTCCATGGAGCTTCTACATGTGTTTCTCATTTTATGACCCAAATGACAATGACAAATAAATGTGGGATTCAAATCTTAATGATGTGGGCTTTTCACATTAATGTTATAGACTAGTATGTCATTAAGATTCACAATATATAAGCCACTTATCAAGGGTGCATGGAAATAGAAAATGTCATTAAAATAGACTGAACAACCATTGTTCTCTGATCTAAAACCATAACCCTCCGCTTGCAAACATAAAGTGGATATAGTGTACTTACACAAAGCTAGCAAAAATAACAATTATTTAATTCCAAAACTCATCCTAGAGGTAGAGATAATAACATAGTGCCAACTACAACTACAACAACTATTGCTCCATTGCCTATGTGAATGTTCACTTTGCTTCTCACCAAGTTCCTACTTCTTCTCAGCACCTACAACACTTGCATATGTGAGCAACTAATCTAGTGTCAAATACCCAAGAATCAATAGGGGAAGTGGCGAGATTAATCTATGTAACATTAATACCTAAGACAAAACTCTTTCTATCCGGCTTCTTCTTATTGAGGTGTTCAAGGAACTTCTTGCAATTCCTTGGTCCTAGAGAAAGTGGTGCTCACGATCTCATCGGGAGTAAATTTTCTTTTGTGACAAAGTTTCTTTATATTGGGCTTGCGATTATGTGTAATCATCACATGATTCAAAATCTTCTTTTTGACCTTCTTCATCAGATACACATGCTTTATATTCTAAAGGTAAGAAGAATACCATGTTAGCCTAAGCCGATGTGCCAGCATCATCCTCTTTTTGCTTTACTTTCTATACTTTTTTAATTTTTTGGCTCCGATCAGCTTCCTCATGGTCCTGATGCCGCCTTTTGTGCTGCTCTCTATGCCGCAGCCTTTGTGCCCTCCTCTTCTGATTTTTTGTAAAAATCCCGGACGGACACCACTGGTATTTCATGTGGTACGATCCTTTATGTAACTCCCTGTCCTCAGTTGACCTTTCACCATACTCTTCGTTGATCAGCCCTAATCGGCTATGCATCGATGCCCGCGTGATGAAAGACCGATCATACGATGTCTTGCTCTGGTCAATATACCGAGATCCTGGTTTGTTACACTCAGGACAATCTTCGATTGACGGCAACCTCACATTTTGATCCCAATAGTACTAAAAAAAGGGACAACCCTAATGTGGATTATACATTTCTTGATGTGTTGCGGCTCGTCTCTCTTCGTCCTGTATTCTAGAATATTTTTTGATTAGGTCCGATGAGGTAACCTTCGACCTCTTCCAGCGCCTTTTCTCATTGGACCGATCTCCTGAGGACCCTACAAACACCAAATTCATAGGAAAAGGATGCCCGTCAACCTTCATCGGCTTTTTGTCCTCGAACTTGATTCTCCCCTGTTCGACAGCCCATTGTAACTGTTGCCGAAAAACCTTGTACTCGTTGGTATGGTGAGATATTGAATTATGCCACTTGCAATACTTCTTCTTTTTGAGTTCTTCGGCAGATGGGATTACATGGTTTGGCAGTAACCGAATCTGCTTTTCTTGGAGGAGAAGATCAAATATCTTGTCAGCTTTGTTGATATCGAAATCATATCTTTCTCCTTTATTGGCATTCTTAATCCATGGACATGACACAGGTTTCTTATTTCTAGTCTATTTCACCAAACCCACTTCTGCATTGGATTCCTGATCATCTGAGTCCGATGCGTATACCTGTAGCTCAGTGGCTTTCCGATGGAACCTCTCTTTCTTGGTATCAGCAAATCGGCTTTCGTGAGCCGATACCTTCTGGAGTAGGTGCGACAAGCTCTAGAACTCTTGTGAAGATAAACGTTCTCTAATCGGAGCCAGCAACCCTTAGAAAGCCAAGTCGGCTAGTTGTCCATCGCTTAAAATGAGACTGTAACATCGGCTTCTGACATCCCGAAAATGCTAGATGAATTCCAGAACTAATTCATCGTGCTTCTGTCTAACCGATGTTAAGTCTGACAACCTCAACTCTTGAATCCCAGCAAAGAAATGTTTATGGAATTGTTTCTCCAAATCGGCCCACCCCCTGATTGAGTTTGGAGGCAACGAGGAAAACCAAGAGAAGGCCGATCCACATAAAGACAATGGAAATAAGCAGACCCTCAGAGCTTCATCAGCCGATGCTTCCCCACATTGAGCCAAGAATCGGCTAATATGTTCCATCGTAGATACCCTATCTTGCCCTGAGAACCTAGAGAAATCCGGAATCTTGAATTAGTGCGGTAGCGAAACTCTGTCGAACCACTCCAGGTAAGGGTGCCGATACATAAAGGTTTGTTCTTTAGGCCTAATGCCGAATTGCTCCCTGACGACTTCCACAATTCTGGCAGACCAATCGTCTTCCTTTGGATTCTCTCTCTGGTACTGTGGAATCAAAGTTGGTACTTGACATGGTCCATAATGATCTCCTTGATAATTATTACCAAGATATTCTTGCCTATATCCCCTGTAATAGGCTGTCTGATGATATCTTGGCATCATGTCCTCCAATCCGCTCTTGTACTGGAGGAAACATATTTGCCAATACTCCCTTCTGGATCCGTAAGTAACCTGTGGTTGTCCTATTCTCATCGGCAAATATACCGGCCCTTGATCAGGTTCTTTAACGATAGACCTGTCCATAGATTTCTTAATCAAGTTGTGCAAAGTATTCACCAGTACACCCGATTGGTTAATGAGTGCATGGTGAATAGCTTCGTCAACCATCTCTTGTAACGTCTTTTGAGAACATATGGGCGGCGATCGGTTCGATTCTCCTTCCAAAACTGGCTTTGGCGGCTAGGATTATTGAATCGGCCCTTGTCGGATCATACTGAAGGACTCCAGA
This sequence comes from Oryza coarctata, assembly GCA_030770085.1. Taxonomy (NCBI): domain Eukaryota; kingdom Viridiplantae; phylum Streptophyta; class Magnoliopsida; order Poales; family Poaceae; genus Oryza; species Oryza coarctata. The sequence continues at coordinate 11,555,375 of CM061472.1, forward strand.
TAGAACTTCTGAAAATTAGCAGTGTTCTGCTCCACCTGGTATCTCTGCTCTTCAGTTAAATCCTTTTATCGTCACTGGGATTACGTTGTCTGTGTTAATCTCTTTACCCACCATTAAATCATAGTTGATGAAGGATCTTCAACGGATGAAGAAGGTCTTCCTGTCCCACCAGGCACGCTAAAAAGCGTGCTCACCGCTTAAAATCCCGCGACCGAGGAAGGACGGCGGCTTGGTCATGTGAAGGCTTGGGAGGTCTGCTTAACTCCAGTACATGTCCTTAAGCCTAGAGGCTAGCGAGCATGCTAGTCAATTTGACCCTACAATTGACAAGGAAAAGGGGATAAGACATGTTTGTCGGTCGGCCGGAAGGCCTGCCTGACTCTTCCTATCGGCTGATTGCCGATAGAGATGAGAATGCTAGCGCATCGGCTGAAAAGCCGATGGAGGTATGGGAGATAAACATGTTTAACGCACTAAAAGGTCTATCAACCAAAGAGGCGATAGCGCTACCCGCATCCGATATCAATAAAGAGCAGGAGCCGATCCCCTGCGAGGCCATGCGAGCGAGCGATAGCAGTAACGGCACCGTTAGGGCCAACCTTGATAGATCGGACCAAACCGAGACAGTATGAGGCTGGATGCTAACAACACCGAGACAGTAGGGGCTCGGACCGAACATGACGACGAGGTAGGAGGGATGCCATCAGCTACCTACAGGCCCAACGCCTGAGCCCATCGGCCGCACGACGATGGGGACCTACGTTTAGGATAACTCAACAGCTACTCACTCTGATGAGACACCGTAGAGAGACATATAGACCTAAAACTCAATCCTCTATCGGTAGACCCATAGGTCGGACCTAGCCGATGCAGCACGAGACCGACGATGGCGGAAGGAGTTTGATAGGCCGATAGATCTTGCATGGACGTGATGCGGTATACCTGATCTGACTAAGAGTTCAAACCTAAATGATGCAGCCTTAGACAGTACAAAGTATACCAGGATAGTGGCAGGACTTACCCCTTCGCCGGAGATCAGACTTAACCGATGCAGCCCCACGTCGAGAGCCAAAACCCTCCGGTAAACACCTAGATGAACTAGGGTGGCGATGCACCAAGATTGTATTTTATCGAGAGATATCTTACATGTTTCCAGGGGTTCTATATTTATACCCTGGATTTACAGACAGAGTCCGATGCGCTTACGACCATCGGACATTATTTTCTAACAAAACAGAGGAAAATATCTCTAAAGAAGTTAACTAACTAGCTAAACCTTCCTAATTAAATAAGGTTACAATTTACAAAGACAAACATCCTGCTGTGGAGTCCACGGCTCTTCCGCAAACTCGGTTTCATCTGAATAATCTTCCAATTTGGAACCGAGTCTTCCTTTGCTACAACTTGATCGGCTTCTCCACTGTATAAATATAGACCCCTTGGAAGCCTGTAACATATATCAATAGATCTATCCAACACAACTTCGGCGCATTGCTAGCCTAGCTTGTTCAGGTTTTTACCGGTGGGTTTTGGCTCTCGACGCGGGGCTGCATCAGTCAAAATCGATCAACGGCGAAGGGTAAGTCCTGCCACTATCCTGGTATATCTTACTCTATCCAAGGCTGCATTGGTTAGTTTCGACTTCTTAGTCAGATCGAGTGTACCGCATCACGTCCGCGCGGGGTCTATCATTTTACAAAGCTCTCTCTGCTGTCGTCTATCTCATGCTGCATTGGTTAGTTTCGACCTACCAGGTGGCCGATGTTAGATTGAGCCATAGGCCTATGTGTGTCTGCCTGGCGTCTCATCGTAGTGAGTAGCCGACGAGTTATCCTTAACGTAGGTTCCCACATTCGTCTCGCGTATCGTCTAATGATCAATCTGGACACATCGGGCACTTCCTGGTACTGTCTCGGTTCGGTCCGATCTTCTAGGGCTCACGGCTAATGTGGCTGGCTTTGAGATCTAGCGGGTCACATTCCCCATCGGCTCGAGCGGCCGATGGGTTTAGGTATAGCCCTGCATTGGACGTTCGGCCGGTAGGTAGCCGATGACCTGTTCTCTTAACTCCCTCATCGTCACGTTTGGTCTAAGCCTCCATCGTCTCTGTGTCGTTAGTCTCCGGCCTCATACTATCTCGGTTCGGTCCGATCTATTGAGGCTGGTCCTAACGGTGCTGTTACTACGGTCGCTAGCCCACATGGCTTCGTGGGGGATCGGCCCTCACTCCGCACTTTGGATGCTGTGGAGCGTCATCGGCTCTTTGGCCAATAGGTCCTCTAGTATATTACACGCGTCTATCTCTCACGCCTCCATTGGCTATTCTATTGATGCTCGAGTGCTGCCTTCTCTATCGATACTTAGCAGATAGGGAGAGCTGCACAGGCCTACTAGCCGACTGGCTCACGGCTCTCATTCTCTCTCCTTATTAATTGCATGGTCAAATTGACTGGCACACCATCGAACCTCAAAGTTTAAGGACCTACACTAGAGTTAAGCAGATCTCCTAGGCCTTCATGTGATTGAGCGGCCATCTCTCCCCAGTCAGACCTTTCCCCACGAGATTTGGCGACGAGCACACTTTTTGGCATGCCTAGTGGGACCTAAAGGTTTCATTCATCGGCTAAACATCTTTCATTGGCTGGTGTGACATAATTTCATTCATCGGCCGTGGGACTGTACAATCGCCTGATTAGAAGTCAGAATTTTTGAAATATTGGGACCAGACAACTGCAACATAATGGCAGGTAAAAAGATCAACATAGATAACATGATTCCAGTGACAATGAAAGATTTCACTGAAGATCAAAGGTACCAGGTGGAGCCAAATATGGCTAATTTTCAAAAACTCTATCTGGAATCTTTCAGTATGACCAGGCAAGGGCCAATTTAGAAATCCCAAATGCCGAAGCCAGTTTTTATAGGAGAATTGAGCCATTCACCACCTGTTAGTCCTCAGAAGCCGTTGCAACAGATGGTTGATGATGATATTCACCACACACTCATCAACCAATCAGGTGTGCTAGTGAATACTTTGCATAATTTGATCAAGAAAATGGTGGATAGATCAATTATTCGGGAACCTGATCAAGGGCTAGTATATTTGCCAATGAAAACAGAGCAAACATAGGTTACTTATGGAACTAGAAGGGACATATTAGCAAATATATTTCCTCTGATACAAGATCGAATTGGGGGGCAACACGATGATATGATGTCAGGATATCATTGGATGGCTTACTACGAGGGATATCGGCAAGAATATCCAAGTGACAAATGACATGACCAATTATCAAGATCATTTTAGACCATATCAAGTGCCAATTTCGCTTCCACATTACCAAAGAGAGAACCCAAGGGAGTAGGATTGGTTTGCCAGAGTTACAAAAGTGGTCAGAGAGCAATTCGATACCAGGCCTAATGAACAAGCTTTTATATATCGGCACCCTTATCCGAAGTGGTTTGACAGAGTTTCACTGCCACACCAATACAAGATTTCGAATTTCTTCAAATTCTTGAGGCAAGATAGTGTATCTATAGTGGAACACATCAGCCGATTCTTGGCCCAATGTGGGGAAGCATCGGCTGATGAAGCCTTAAGAGTTCGTTTCTTTCCATTGTCCCTCTCTGGATCGGCCTTCACCTGGTTCTCTTCGTTGCCTCCAAACTCAATTAGGGGATGAGCCGATCTGTGCAATTCCATAAATATTTCTTTGCTAGGATTCAAGAGATGAGACTGTCAAATTTGACATTGATTAGACAGAGGCCTGATAAGTTAGTTCCAGAGTACATCCAATGTTTCTAGGATATTAGAAGCCAATGTTACAGTCTTATACTTAGCGATGGGCAATTAGCTGACTTGGCCTTCCAAGGGTTGCTCGCTCTAATCAGGGAACGCTTCTCTTGTCAAGAATTCAAGAGCCTATCGCATCTTCTCCAGAGGGTATCCGCTCATGAAAGTCGATTTGCTCAAACCAAGAAAGAGAGATTCCATCGAAAGGCTGCTCAACTACAGGTTTACGCATCGGACTCAGATCATGAGGAATCCAATGTAGAAGTAAGTTTGGTACAGTGGACTAGGAATAAGAAACCTATTTCATGTCCCTAGAGAAACAGATTCAACTGCCACCAAACCATGTACTACCATCCGTTGAAGAACTCAAAACGAGGAAATATTGTAAGTGGCACAACTCAATATCTCACCACACTAATGAATGCAAAGTTTATCGACAACAATTGCAATCGGTTGTTGAACAAGGCAGAATTAAGTTTGAAGATAAAAAGCCGATGAAGGTTGTTGGGCATTCTTTTCTTGTGAACATGGTGTTTGTAGGGTCTTTAAGAGATCGGTTCAATGAAAGGAGACATTGGAGGAAATCAAATGTTAACTCATCAGCTTTAATCAAGAAATATTCTAGAATACAAGATGAAGAATGACGAGCCATAGCACACAAGGAAGGCTATAATCCACATTGGGGTTGCCTATTTTTTTAGTATTGCTGGGATCAAGACATGAGGTTGCCTTCGATAGAAGATTCTCCTGAGTGTAATAAACTAGGGTCGCAGTACATCGAGCAGAGCAGGATGTCGTATGATTGGCCACCTATCAAGCGGGCTTCGGTACATAGCCAATTAGGGCCGATCAATGAAGACTATAGTCAAAGGTTAGCTAATGACAGGGAGTTACGTAAAGGACATTGCAACCCAAATGCTCAGTGGTGTAGCTGTCAACCTAACGCCATATGCTACATATCGCAAGCTAGGGAAGACCGCTGAAGACCTAATCAAAACAAACATGGAGTTAAAAGATTTCGAAGGAAATCTGTCGGAAGCAAGACGTTGCCTACCACATTTTTTGTTATCAATGGTAAAGGATCATATAGTTTACTTCTTGGTAGGGATTGGATTAACGCCAACTGTTGTATTCCTTCCACAATGCATCAAAGCCTCATACAATGGCAAGGGGATTAAGTTGAGGTGATTACAACCGATCAGTTGTCCAGTGTTGCAGTAACCAATGTGCCAATTTGGGAAGCTGATGGGTTTGATTGCTTGTCTAGGAAAGCATGGTATGAAGATTTCCTTGAGGTAACTAGCAAGGGGATAAAGCTGGTTCAGCAAGTCGGCTTGGAACTATTGCTCTAATGGGAACCATAAAAGATTTTGAAGGAAAATTAGGGTAAGGATTTATGTCGGCTGATGAGTTGGAGGAAGTTGATATAGGACTAGGAGATAGACCAAGGCCGACATATATTAGTAGAATTTTATGTACCTTATTCCGAGAAGAGTTAATAAAATTGTTAAAGAAATTTTAGGAATGTTTTGCTTGGGATTACCATGAGATGCCAGGTTTGAGCTGATCGATTATTGAACATCGGCTTCCGATTAAACCCGGATATCGGCCATTCAAGCAGCCATAGAGAAGGTTCAAAGCCAAGTTGCACAATGCAATCAAGGCAGAGATCACGAGGTTATATGATGCAAACTTCATCAAACCGTGCTGATATGCTGAATGTGTATCCAATATCGTCCCGGTGGAGAAGAAGAATGCCAAGCTAAGGATATGCATCAACTTTCAGGATTTGAATAGAGCGACCCCTAAAGATGAGTATCCGATGCCAATGGCAGATCTATTAATTGATGCAGGATCAGCTTACAAGATCATTAGCTTTATGGATGGGAATACAGGCTACAATTAAATTTTTATGTCGAAAGAAGATATCCACAAGACTATGTTTAGGTTTCCTGGAGCTATCGGCTTGTACGAGTGGGTAGTCATGACTTTCAGTTTAAACAATGCCTGTGCAACTTATTAGAGAGCCATGAATTATATATTTCATGATCTTATTGGCCTGCTGGTGGAGATATATATTGATGACGTGGTGGTAAAATCCAAGGGTATTGAAGATCATATAGCCGATCTGTGAAAAGTATGGGAGAGAACGAAGAAATATGGACTCAGGATGAATCCTCATAAATATGCTTTTGGCATATCGGCTGGACAATTTTTGGGCTTTATGGTGCAGGAGAGAGGAATCAAAGTTAGTCAACAAAGCATTAGACCTATCCAAACCACTGAGCCACCAAACAACAAAACATAGTTACAGTCTTTGATCGGCAAGCTCAACTTTATAAGGAGGTTTATTTTGAATTTATTAGGGAGAATTGAGTCCTTCACTCCTTTATTGAAGTTATGAGCCAATCAAGAGTTAGTATGGGGCGTCAAAGAGCAGAAAATATTTGATCATATTAAAGAATACCTGAATTCTCCACCAGTATTGATTCTGTCGCAGAAAGGGATACCGTTCAAGTTATATCTATCAGCCGATGAGAGGTCTATCGGGTCAGTGCTTGTGCAAGGATTTGAATTAAAAGAACGGGTGGTATTCTATCTGAGCCGATGACTTCTGGATGTTGAGACTAGATATCCTATAGTGAAAAAGTTATGCCTATGTTTATACTTCTCATGTACAAAGTTAAGGCATTATCTTCTATCATCTAAGTGCACAGTACTTTGTAAAGCCGATGTGATTAAATATATGCTATCAGCTCCAGTCTAGAGAGGGAGGATTGGTAAATGGATATTTGCTCTAATGGAGTTCGATCTGAGGTATGAATCGGCTGAGGCAGTCAAAGGACAAAAGTTGGCCAATTTTATTGTACAACATAGGGGAGTCCAAGAGGATTTTGTGGAGCCAATTCCATGGACGCTATTCTTTGACGGATCGGTTTGCAAGCATGGATCTGGTATCGATTTGGTAATTATATCACCTCTAGGGGCAAGCTTTGAGTTTATTTTTACAATCAAGCCTTATAGTACTAATAACCAAGCAGAGTATGAAGTAGTGCTCAAAGGTCTTCAGCTGCTGAGGGAAATCATAGCCGATACGGTAGAGGTCATTGGAGATTCTTTGTTGGTGATCAGATAGCTATCTAGGGAGTATGAGTGGAAGGATGAAGTTTTGAGGTCGTATTATGAAGAATGTCAACATTTATTAAAGGATTTTAAGATGGTATCGTTGGATCATATTCCTAGAGAGCATAATTTGGAGGCCAATGATCTTGCTTAGATTGCTTCGGGATATCAGCTGGATATGAAGGTGGAAGTGGATATAGCTAAACTTGAAAATCATATTAAGGCCAATGATTGGAGATGAGAAATTATTTAATATTTGCAAAATCCATCACAATTGGTTTCTAAGAAACTTCAGTATATATCTATTAAATATATATTAGTTGATGAAGAACTGTATGATCAGGCTATTGATAGGGTTCTGTTAAGATGCTTGGGTGCTGAAGAAGCTGCAATTGTAATGAATGAAGTACACGAAAGCATTTGCAGAGCCCATCAATCGGCTCACAATGAGATGGCTGATGAGGAGTGCTGGATATTTTTGGCCAATAATACTGGAGGATTGCTTCAAATATTACAAAAGATGCCATGACTGTCAGAGGTTTGGGAATGTGCAGCAAGCTTCAGCATCAGTTATGAATCCAATAATTAAGCCATGGCCATTCAGAGGTTGGGGAATCGACATGATCGGGCAGATTTGTCCTTCATCAAGTAAAGGGCATAAGTTCATATTGGCGGCAATGGATTATTTCACAAAGTGGGTAGAGGCTATCCCTTTGAGGAAAGTTATTTCTAAGGACGTGATTGAGTTTATAAAGGAACATATTATATATCGGTTTGGTATTACACAGATGATTACTACCGATCAAGGTTCTATCTTCGTGTCTAAAGAGTTTTAAAAGTTTACTGCCAGTATGGGGTTAAGTTGCTGAATTCATCACCATACTATGCGGAAGCTAACAGACAAGCTGAAGCTTCCAACAAGGGTTTAATTAAGTCGATCAAACGCAAGATTGATGAACAACCGCGGAGATGGCACGCTACATTAAACAATTCACTATGGGCCTATCGGATGGTATGTCGTATCAATTGGTATATGGGCATGAAGCAGTTCTCCTGTGGGAAGTTAACATCGGCTCTAGGAGGGTGTCTCTGCAAGATCAATTGACAGCCAATGATTATTACAACCTGATGACCGATGAACTTAATGATTTAGCTCAGAGTCGGTTAGGGCGTTTGAAAGGATCAAGAAAAATAAAGCTAATGTTGCTAGGCATTATAATAAGAGGGCGATGATTAAATCATTTTCTGAACAAGATCTCGCTTGGAAATTGATTTTACCAATTGGATCTATAGATAATAAGTTTGGAAAATGGTCACCTAATTGGGAAGGGCCCTATCGGATCAATCGGTGTGTGCCTGGTAACGCTTATATAATAGAGAGTCTTGAAGGGGAGAGATTTGCCAGAGCGCTCAATGGAAAATATTTGAAGAACTATTATCCTAGCGTTTGGGTAGACGCCTAAATCGGTTAAGTATGGCCGACTTTTAATTCTCTTCAAGACAAAAAAGCCTATAGATGTTTTATCAGCTAATGATACCGTTTGCTTGAATCGGCTAAGGTTTGGCCGGTGTTAACGCCAGAATTTGATTCAGCCTGTAAACAGGATCGAGCGATGGAAATACTGATCGGCTCGTGGGACAAAGCCAATCGGTACTGTAGAGAAGCCGATCAAATTAGTAGAAGATTGGATCGGTTCTGAAGACAGGGAATTTTCCGATTGGGGTCAGGTCCGAGAAGCCCGAGGAGAGGTTGGAAAAGGATCGGCTTGAGTAAAAAGAGGTCCGATTGCTACAGGAAGGGAGCCGATCGAGTGGAGCAAGGAAAGATTCGGTCTAAAAATAGAAGATTATCCAAATAAGACCAAGTTTGTAGAGGAACTGTGGGGTTTACGGTAGGGTATTATCTTTAGTTAAATTTTATCCTATATGGTTAGGAAGTCTTAGTTAGTTTAATTAACTGCTTTAGAGATGTTTTATGTTATTTTTGTTAAGAGATAACGTCCGATGGTGGTTGTAAACATGTCGGACTCTGTAAACCCATGATATAAATATAGACCCCCTGGAAATATGTAATCTATCACTCGATCAATATACAACTTTGGCGCATGGCCACCCTAGTTCATCTAGGTGTTTACCGGCGGGTTCTGTCTCTCGACGCGGGGCTGAATTGGTTAAGTCCGATCTCCGGCGAAGGGGTAAGTCCCGCCACTATCCTGGTATACTTTGTTCTGTCCAAGGCTGCATTGTTTAAGTTTGAACTCTTAGTCAGATCAGGTGTACCACATCACGTCCATGCAAGATCTATCGGCCTATCGAACTCCCTCCGCCGTTGTCAACCTCGTGCTGCATCGGTTAGGTCCGACCTACGGGTCTACTGACAGAGGATTGAGTTTTAGGTCTATAGGTCTCTCTATGGCATTTTGTCGGAGTGAGTAGCCAATGAGTTATCCTAAACGTAGTAGGTCCCTATGATTGTGCGACCGATGAGTTTAGGTAGGACCGCGTCAGGCGTTAGGCCTATAGGTACCCGATGGCATCTCTCCAACCTCGCCGTCATGTTTGGTCCAAGTCCCCACCGTCTCGGTGTCGTTAGCCCTTGGCCTCATACTGTCTCGGTTAGGTCTGATCTATCGACGTTGGTCCTAATGGCGACGTTGGCCTCGTGGGGGATCGGCTCTCGCTCTGCACATCGGATACGGGTAGCGCCATCGGCTCTTTGGTTGATAGGCCCTTTAGTGTGTTACACATGTCTAGCTCTCACATTTCCATCGGCTTTTCAGCCGAAGCGCTAGCATTCTCATCTCTATCGGCATTTAGCCGATACGGAGAGTCGGGCAGGCCTTCTGGCCGACCGACGTACATATCTTATCCCTTTTCCTTGTTAATTGTAGGGTCAAATTAACTAAGACGCTCTCGAACCTTGAGGCTTAAGGACCTGCACTGGAGTTAAGCAGACCTCCCAGGCCTTCGCGTGACCAAGCCGTCGTCTTTCCCTGAACGCGGGATCTTTGGCGGTGAGCAGCCGATTTCTAATATACATAGGCCGATAAGGCTATATGGTTACAGATAGTTGATATCGTTAAGATATCGCCTTTAGGGAATATATATATAGATATAGTTTTCATTGATCAAGCTGATCAATGTTCAAGATGACATTTCGGGTTTTTCAAGGCTAAGATTTTACAGGTATTTCTTGATTCCCTCGATCGTGCGCTGGTGGATTTGGTCTATTTCATTGATGGCGTGGATGTCATCCTCATCAGATCCGGGGATGGTTTTCATGTTCCTATGTCGATGAACTGTTTGACGTAATTTATCTGTTACCTAGGCCTCTTGATCTTGGATTGATTTTGGTAGTCCGATAAGATGGATTTGGTGGATTCGATGTCGCAGCGCACCTTGTCAAGTTTCACCATCAAATTGGCTTCTCGTTTCTTCAAGAGGCCAAGCCTGGAGTTGGTGCATTGCAGATTAGCTGTCATCTCATCAAGTTTCTTCTTTTCGGTTTGGGTGGATAGCCGGTCGTTTTGGGCTAAACTGTTTTGCTCAACACGATTGGCTACGTTATCTAGTTGTGATCAGCTGGGTCCTTTGGAATTCTAAGTAGGTAGTAGGTGTGAGTACGTCGGTCAGCTTTTCGGGTAGGAGGTGTTCAATGCCAGCAAGTCTTCCCTGGATCAGCCTGTAATCTTCCACCAATGAGTCAATCGTGATGTCCAGCCGATGCATGATATCTGACAGTTGCTCGCATACATCGGCTAGTAGAAATGGTTCGACTGGCAACTGAGTCTTCGTCTGAATCCAAGTATTTGCCGATGTCGAAGGAGAACAAGTCGGCTAATGACTACACATTAACATCGGTAAATAGATCATGAGCCAGGATAGAAATAACATGTAGGGTGAACATACCTTGGATATAGCGAGAGTAGCTTGAAGAATAATGTTGGTATCAGCTTGATGAGAGGAAATTTGGGGATTGGATACCATAACATCTGAGGTGACCATCGGCTCAGTTCTTGTAACAGTATCTAGCGGTTGGGTTTCTGGAGCCGATGGTTCAGGCTGCAAAGCAGAGGTGTCAAGATAAATGTGAAGATGGCAGATAAGAAATAACGTTGACACATACCAACGGGGATGAAGAAGTCAGGATCGTTATAGGAGAAGGGCCTTGGGAAACTGGTGCTATAGTTACAACATCGGTGTTTGATTTTTGTTTCTTGGGAACCATCCGAGTAACCAGCTTCTTACATTTTGTCCCTGACGTTCGTGGTACTCAGAGTAAAGCCGATGGAGATGGGGCACCTTATCCAAGGATAGACATGGCCGATGGAGGTTAGTAGATAATCGGCCGACCACTTACACTGGTTACAGGTGCTTCATTATCACCAGCCTACGGGGTCATGGAGATTAAGTGACACAGTCGAGATTCAATACGATATGGAAAAGGTAGTGTAAGGAGAAGGATTATCTCTTCATCGGATTTGACGTAGTCAGGATTAAGGCGCACATAATAACGTTTAGCTGATAGACTGAACAAATGTCTTCCTCACTCCAACCACCATTGAGCGAAAAGTCTAGTACTGGATATGCAGGGCTCAAAGATGGAGATGGTCCCCAAGGACAGAGATGTTGCTATCAATCTTAGCCGATCGTACTCCAGGCAGCTGTTTACTTCTCCTCAAACATGGAGCTTGCCGATGATGAATAAGCCAATTCGGAGCTAGCTGAAACCCAACTGATGAGTGTTGACAGAAGAATGATAGAACTCGTATGATGGGTGTTGGGATTAGCCCAGTGAAAATCCAGTTGGCAGAAGATTGGGGGTTATAGATGACAGAAATATGGTCTTCGATTCTTCATCGGCTAGTGCATTCAGTGGGTGAAACCTAGAAGGCATCTCAAAAGATGAATCATCCTCGTACACAAACCAGATAGTGACTTCTTTGGTAAAGCCGTAGTAAAAACATTTGAACCACTGGCTAAGTCCAAGGGGGGTCATTTTGCTTCCAAGAAAGAGTTGATGCGGCTTCACCCAGAGAAATGCATCGGCACCGGCTAGTCTCTCCTTCTTTTGGGTAATCAGTCGGAAATGTCAAAGAAGGAAAAGGGGTCCTAGGGATGACTCTGGAGGTATAGATGTTCAACCAAAGTTGTATGAACCACCAGGGACCACCAATATGACTGACTAGTTAACCTGCCTATAGTTTGTTCGCCACCTGATGAAGCAGTTGATAGGTGGCTCCAAGGAGATATTGCACCAATGGAATGTGGCGTTGATTAGCCAGGAGCTCCACTAAGCATTGCATGTTGGTAGTTGGACCAAGAGTTGAACTGCCAAAGACAAACTGTTTCAGCCACAATTTTAGGAATGCAACATGTTCCCGTTCATCGACTAGTCCGGAGGACTTACTTTGCAAGGATATGTATTTAGTCTACCCTCCGATGTTTTTGGTATTCAGCCAATGAGTGCTTTTGAATCGGAGGATGAACGGATTTACATAATGAGTAGTGTTGAGGCAAGTTAGCATGGCGACATCCATCAAGGTAGGAGTCATTGGTCCATGTCCAAACATCAAGGCATTAAGGATATCTAACCAGAAATAGAAGGCCGATGCAAGCAAAGGCTCATTCTTTTTCATATCGGCTAAAGAGAGATTGATATAGTGGCCGATTTCCATGTCTTCCCAGAATGATTTTTTGGAAGCCGAAATCCTGAGGTACCAATTTCTCTATCCTAGGAGTCTACTAGGCCAAGATCTGAAACTATTGGTCCAATCAGTGATCGTCATGGATGAATTTTTATATGGGATCCATTCTGTTTCGGAATTTATGAAGTATGTTGGATCTTTATTACCCATAGGGCCAAGATAAAAGAAAATAGGGCGATCAGAAAATGGGATGGCAATCTGACTTTTGAGAACCTACAGCAAATAGGAATCCGACTACAGATGAGAAGACAAGATAGGATAGATTTGTTTAAAAAGTGGGATAGAAGAGCAGATGAAAGTTACCTCAGGGACTACATGTGTCGACGCCATCATGCAAAGAAAAGGTGGGAGAAGATCTGTGGACGATGAAGCGATCTGCGAAGGTTCACCTTCAGCTGTTGGGGCTTGTCGAGGTTGAGGACTCCGATGGTGGGGAAGTGTGTGGAAGAAGGATGAAACGATGGGATCAAACTGGTGGAAGATTGAATCGGTTTGTTTGAAGACGGAAAGTTATCCAGATGGAGTAATGAGGATAACGACAGGAAATAACGTCCGATGGTTGTTGTAACCGCGTCGGACTCTGTAATGCTAGGGTGTAAATATAGACCTCCTAGAAGCTTGTAATATATATCAACAAATCTATCCAATACAACTTTGGCGTATCGCCACCTTAGCTTGTCTAGATTTTCACCAGCAGGTTTTGGCTCTTGACACAGGGCTGCATCGGTCAAGTTCGATCTCTGGCGAAGGGGTAAGTCCTGCCACTATCCTGGTATATCTTGCTCTGTCCAAGACTGCATCAGTTATTTTCAATCTATTAGTCTGATTTAGTGTACCGCATCACGTCTGCGTAGGGTATATCGGTTTACCAAGCTGTCTCTGCTATCGTCCGTCTCATGCTGCATCGGTTAATTTTGACCTACCAGGCGGTCGATGGCAGATTGAGCCATAGGCCTATATGTCTCTACCTGGCGTCTCGTTGGAGTGACTAGCCGATGAGTTATTCTCAATGTAAGTTCCCACATTCGTCTCGTATATCATCTAACAATTGATCCTTTAGAGGTCAACCCGGACATGTCGGGCGCTTCCTCGTACTGTCTCGGTTTGGTCTGATCTTCCAGGGCTCGTGGCTAACGTGGCCAGCATTGAGATCTAGTGAGTCTCGTTCACCATCGGCTCGAGCGACCGATGGGTTTAGGTGTAGGCCCATGTCGGACGTTCGGCCGGTAGGTAGCCAATGACCTTACTCTTTCCTTCCTTGTCGTCATGTTTGGTCTAAGCCTCCATCTTCTCCATGTCATTAGTCCTAAGGCTCATACTGTCTCGGTTCGGTCCGATCTATCGAGGCTGGTCCTACGGTGCCATTACTGTGGTCGCTAGCCCATGTGGCTTCGTGGGAGATCGGCTCTCGCTCCGTGCTTCGGATGCCGCAGAGCGTCATCAGCTCTTTGGCCGATAGGTCCTCTAGGATATTACACACGTCTATCTCTCTCCATTGGCTATTCAGCCGATGCTCGAGCGCTGTCTTGTCTATCGGCACTCAGTCGATAGGAAGAGCCGGCTAGGCCCACTGGCCAACCGGCTCACTGGTCTCATCCTCTCTCCTTGTCAATTGCAGGGTCAAATTGACTGGCACGCCCTCGAATCTCAAAGCTTAAGGACCTGCACTGGAGTTAAGCAGATATCCTAGGCCTTCACGTGCCTGAGCCGCCATCTCTCCTCGATTAGACTTTTCCGTGCGAGATTTGGCGGTGAGCACATATGATGCTTCATATTGATTTTGAAGCTTTGAGGATTTTGTAGCAAGCATAACATAGTCCACATCAAGATAATCATTAGTGTGCTTCTTGTTGTCTCTACTTGCAGTAGTAATAGCATTCGTAGGTAGATTCTCAGGATAAGACTCCTAAATCACAAACTCGTTGTGCTCTTTCTTGTGAACCATTATCAAGTTGTGTTACCAATCCATATGTTCTATTCAACTTTTCTTTTTTACAATTAGGGTGCAAATTTAATTTGGATGATGCTTTAGTTGCCATGATGTACAATAGAAAAAATATGCAAAGTTTAGTATTATGTTCATATTGATCTTCCATTAAATGATTTAATAAAAGATACTTCTACTATGTATTTACTCTACTATGTAAATTGGTCAAGATCCAATTTACTAATTCTAGTAAGATTTGGCATCACATCTAGAAAAGTAGTGAAACAGGTAAGCAACACCTTATTAATCATATCCTATGTGACTCTTGTACTATTGGGTGACATCTCTATGCCCTAGCGCGAACATATACCCTAAGGTCCAAAACTGTTTTGATAATCTTATCAAGTAAATCAATAGTTTCCACTTAAAGATGTCCAACATCTATCCTACCTTATCATGATAATTAGTGGCATCCTACTTTGATAGATCCATCACTTGATGATCACAATCTTGTTAGGTGCAACTAATGGAAGGGCATGATAGAACTTAATTTTTTATGAGAGAATCTATCATATGTATCATGTTAAACATATCACATATATAATTGCATCTAAGTAAGATAGAGAAGCATCATAGATAAACACATTCAATGGTGAAATAGTATGGCCCAACAAATGGTGATCTCTATCTCCAACCGTATGTAGACTTTCTCCATGTTCACACACAACATCTTTGAGCCACCATGCTTCACATCTATATCTTCAATACTAAGCTACTATCTATAATAGTTACTAAAGAAATATTACATAGATAGAACCAAGTGACACGCATGTTGCACAATAAAGATAGCCAACAAGGCTGAAATAAGCATGACTCTTATGCCATGGAAACAATATTACATACATCGCATATATACAATAGGGCCATACCATTCACATCATGCTCTACAAAAATAAGTTAGGCATAGAATCTACTCTACCTAATGTTACAAACCAAAAGCTAAATCTAAGGGGTGACACACACAATGTTCCCAGTATGGAAAAACAGAGACTCAATCCATGAATTCGCTATGGGTACTCCTTGTCGGTGTAATCAAATAACCCAAATCCAAGTCAATCTCATTGTCTCATTTTCCCCTAGCATGAGGCTTGGCATAAACCAACATTGTACAATTTGGTGGAACCCAGTGTAAATCAACACTTGTGTAGTCGTGCATAAACCATCCATCGACAATCTAAGGGGTGGCATAAACCAATATTGCATGCTACGCCATAGATAGACATAGAGCATCCAGGTGTAAATCAGCACCTGACATTATGCTAATCTTGACCAACCTATAAACTGATTGATCTCATCAACCTTTGTGCCTATTGGTCCATCTTATGTCCCGATCAATGTAGACTATAATAAATCACATCTATGACTCCACCACATATCAACTATATGAGTCTATCTAGATCACAAGCTATGTAAAATAGCTCTAGTATCACTTAAGGGTTATACATAGGCTATGATAGCATAAAAAAAAATTTTGCTGCATAAACTAGATACCATGTGAGTGAGGGATCACGGATCATTACCACTCGATGTGTCAAGCATTGGAAGAAGAGTTAGAGCAGACTGATCCAATGTAGCGCACATCGATGTAAAGGAAGTAGTTGATCGTGGCAACCTGATCATCTCCACCTCATGTGTTCTACTCCTCACATTTCCATGATGATCAACACCTCATCATAGCAATGCTTCTACCATTAACCACTCATCTAGGGAGGAATGCCATGGGTGGTCATGCTAGCTCCCGTGGGTGACTAGGGTTTTGGTTCTCGAGAACAGAAGCGGAAGCTAGGGTTTCTCACGTGGTTTCACCTCTACATCCCCATGACCCTCATTCTTGAATATATAGGACTTTTAACCAAGCCTCTAAGTCTCATTAGGAGTCCAACTTGAATCTCTATCTAAAATAAGCTACTATTGGATCACCATCCAATTTTCTTGTTCCAACCCATTAAGTGTGTAACACCATAGGTTCATGCATACTCTATTGCAACCCAAAAACTATGCTTTGGTCCATGTGTCAATAGTGGCCCATAGTAGGTTGTATTGACCCATTGATTATACATAAAGATTATGTCGATTGAAGCTTTAGTTATCTATGTACGGGACCCCTTTGCTTGATGATATTGATCAAGCTAGGGGCTATATTTTTACTATCATTTTAATAGTCAATCATTCGTTCAATTTTTGTATTAGATTACTTTCTTCATGACTAACAACTCAATCATCTTGGCTTGGCCCTGCACTTCTGTAATCTATTATATTGAGGGGTCTAGAAGATATCTCTACTATCAACTAGGAGGGGAAATCCCATCTTGATTATTCGTATCCCACTACATGTTTTATACCAAATCAAAAGACTACATTTATAACTATCCAATTATGTAATAGCATTTGGAAGCCCAAAGTAAGCTATTACACATGTTGGGAACCATGATAATCTTAGGTACAAGGATTATACACCAACAGTACTTGAGATCAATTGATGACACGTATAATCTTTACAGTGTCTCAGTTTAGGCCTATCCAATAACATGTTCTTTAATACATGTCCGCATTATCGATTTGGTAACTCTCAATCTATACATGAACTAATTTTGTAATCATATTTGTTCCACATTTAACATACAATTATGGATTATTTAGAAATTATAATATACAAAAAAAATATCATGAATAAGTGACATAATCATTGATCAATTATAAGTTATCTATCTCAAGAAACACTTTATTATTTCATAAACATTGTACATAATACAATCATCTTTATGATTGTCTCTAGGACATATCACTAACACCAAGCACTTGCTCCTTCACCTTTGTATTGATCCTTTGGCGCCAATTCTCTGCTTGCCCTTCTCCATATGCATACTTTTTCGCATAGCCAAGTCTTATCAACCCTTAACCACATCTTGCTATCTTCAGTCACTTATTGCCTTGTATCACAATTAAACCTCATTGTACTCCTTCTTCATCATCTTTTCATCAGACTAATCTCTTGCTTGTACATTCAATAAGCATATTAGTCCTTTAATTATTTGTCATCGATTAGCCAAAACCTACTAGGGGCCTAGATGCTATTTCAATCTCTCCATTTTTGGTGATTGATAATAACACAATTAAAGATTACAAAAGATAAATAATAATAAATTTTGAATCCAAAGGGTTAGTTTGAGCTCCCCTTAAATGTGTGCATACAAATATGTGAATTGAACACATATGCACATATTTTTGAGAATGTGAGAGCTCCTCCTAACTCATTGTATCAATGGGGTGTGTTGTGTGTGACAAGCTATAACAAATGGAAAACAACACAACCAACTCAAATTCTCGGTACCAATTCAAAATTTATCAAATGAAAATATTAATATCAATTGCAAAAACTTGATTTTGATTCCAATTGATTTCAAAACCAATTGAGAAATTATGAGAAATCAAATATCTAAATAAATTTTAAGCACCAATTGAAAATATCATTTGAATGTGGCATGGACCAAATAGTAAGTATTGAAGCCATCATGCCATGCATATACCAATTAGTAAGCATTTTTCAAATCTTTCAAATATTCTCTTCCTCTTTCTCATTTACTCTTTGTCATCTTGCAAGTATGCCTTTCGATAATTTCTCACAATTATCTCATCCCTTGATGAATATTTTTTTCTTCCCCTATAATATATTTATCCACCTGTGGTATCTAGACACCAAAAAGGACATAAGAACGAAAAGACAAGTAAAGGGATCATCGATGTGGGGTCATCAAGAATTTTTCTATTAATTTTATATTTCATCTCTTATGATTAGGAAATAAACACTAATCTGACACAAAGATCAAAAATGGTTCAATAAGCATTGAGATCCACTTTTTCTTTTTGCAACGAAAAGGCAAACATGCGAAGGGTTTTAAGGCATATAGAAATAAGTCTCCCATTTTGCATGTCAAACACATTTTCTTTTCTTCCATTTTGATGAATCTCCCTCCTTAGTCCTTCTGTCCAATTTTTTGTATTTTAAGCAAAATATAGAAGAGCACATGAGATATGCAATGAAGTGATCATCAAAATTACGGCATGGAAAACCATTTCACAAATGATTTCATCACATATGAATCCCAACATTCACATAGAATGAGGTCTTCGAGCACTTTGATTCATTTAGAATACCAACTTGTGACAAGTGCTTTCTTATTGACTAAAGAAGCATTCTGTCATGTCATTTTTCCTAACTAGGCTACATAAGAAAAAAGAGAAACTTGTCCTAGATGCACAAAGACAAGGGAAGTAATCCAATCATGTAATTGAAATGATAGAGAACATCAGGTTAGCTTCCTTATCAAGTTTTAAGATGTCCATTTCTTAACATTGATATCCTGATACTAATTTGAATTTGGTGCCATGATGGGCTTGATGTAGTCCCTTTCTTTATTTCATTGATTTGAATTCCTAGGAAGAACTTGAGTTTACCCATCACCGACATATTGAATTATTTTGTCACGATCCATGTCTTGGATTTTCTTGTGCTAAAAGAGAGCCTTATGAACCTTGTGGTTGCTTGATATAGTCAAAGCCACGTGGTTGCTCAATGTATGCCATCTCCAAGCTTTCTTGCTTGATGTCTTAAACCACCAAACAACTTTAAGCCTTGTCACCAATCCATTCTCCACTTGCTTGAAGTTGTTGAGGTCTTCTTGTATGTTCATCACCCAATCAGGATACTCTCATGCATTCTTCATCTATTAGAATTCCAAAGATGACAAGAAAGAGTAAAATTCATAAAATTTGCAAATTGAGATCAAGAAGTTAATCTTTTTTGTATGTTACCGAGGATGTTGTGAGGATGATCTCATTGAAAACATGATGAATCCTTGGGTGAGGCACTTGAGCTTCGTGTTAAGGTTATACTGCTTTAATCTCCATGTTGTTGATCAAGGCATCAATTTGATCTAGAATTTGAGCTTGATCCTTTTCTTGATCAATGATTGAGTGTGGAGATGCAACTTGAGTTAAATAGACTTGTTTTTGTCCATTGCCTCCAACTTGAACGTCATGTGGCTTGATCTCTCTGAGTCCCATCATCTCAATTATTATGATTTGTTTTTCAATATCTAGCACAATTAAGGGAACTTGCTCCATTTGGAAGCTATTAGTAACCTCAAACACCACATCTCTAAAGATTTTACTAATATCGATGATATTAGTTGAAAAGAAGGTGGGAATGAGTATTTGTCTAATAACCAAGCATAAACATCTTCATCTAAAAAATACCAATTCAAGAAGATACTGATTGAATGCATTTGATTATTAGAGTACCTTGAGCATCTCAGTTAAGATACTCATTTGATTCTATGAGAGCTTTTGATTTCACATTTGTTCAACCCAAATGCTCTTTGGGAGCTTACCATGGTTGAGCCAGTTGATTGTTGAATAACTGTCCTTGTCACTTCACACGTTCTTAACCTTGAGCTCAAACTCAATTTGAGGGTGCCGTGTATATCACTCGAAGGTGTCTTGGGTTTCATGTCAAGCACAAAAGAAAATAACTAAGTAAAGTGGGAAAATTCATTCATAATAACAAGACCATATTTGTTACCTCCCATGCTAAGATCATGTAACATCCTTTAAAAAAATATTTCAAAGAAAATTGCATTGTGCTGATTCTTGGCTTTTTAATCTCAATTTAAGTAATCTAGTCTTTTAAATTTTTGAATCTAGAAGCGTTCCCTTCATTTTTCTTGATATTCTAGAAATATCCCAAATTAGTTTGATCTTAATTTTCAAACATTGACTAGTTGTTGATTTAGAATTTATCTTTAGTTGAACTTATCCTTTTGCAAATAAGGTCCAAGAATCCCATGTTCTATCTCCAACTTAAATCCCAAATCCTTTATATTCCATCTCCTCGCAAGTATTATATAAACCCCCACCATATATTCCAATGTCCAAATTTCTTTTAAATCAACATTTCTTTTTCTAGCACAAGGACAATCTTTATAATATTCTCGGGACAACTCTTGAGCTAAGAAAATTCCTTTCAATTCAAACATGAAATTTTCTTCCTAAATACATTTCATCCATTAATATTCCACCAATTTATCCCATATATTTTAATATCAAGGTTTCATTTCAATTCTCCCAAATTCAACCCAAAATCCAAATTCTATCCTCAAATTCAAACCTCCTTTCAAAATTCAAATCACATTTGAATTTCAAATTCTTTCATTAGTTTACAAAAATTTCCACTCCTACACTATGTAATTGCACCCAAGTCCCTACATTCTATCAAATTTAATCTCTAAACTTTTCTAAGAAAATCAAAATTTCACTGTCCACGCTCACAACCTGCTCTACAAAATGTCTAACCCATCTGGTTAGCCCAAAACTCTAGCCCAAGCTTAGTACTTTTTTCCTAGGCTAACAGTTGTCCTAGCCTAACTGTAACTATATGATGAAATCACACTAAGACAGACAATTATTAGAGAGGTGAATAATTATGAAAATCATAAATAAATTTGTACAGTTCTCCTTAGTTAAAAAAACATGAAAAAGCATATTTTTAGAATACAGAAAAAACACATCTGTAACTCTGATCAACATATAACTTAGTCAAAATAAATTTTTACAAATAAACCAAATTAGAATAATGTCAATCGGACATTTGTTTCTCCAGATATTAAGGAACTAAAATTAACATAAATTAATTAATCCCTTTTTAGAATACTTTGAAAACACCTAACTAGATGTTTGATTGAAAAAACTAGTCCAAATCTCAGAGAAAAACAAATGAATATAAAATCGATCGTATAGCATACACTAAAGTGAACGAGAAAGAGGAGATTAATTATCGAACTAATCTTTTATAAACCTTTGTGCTTACAACATGCATCTTGAAGTGATCCGAAAGATTTCTCCATGAAATCCCTATATTAGAACTCCTCCAATCTTATGGAAAAGAAAAAAAAAATCCTTTTTTCTTTTATAGTAAACAATAATGGACTGTACCCTATCACTCTAAGTAGACCAATTAGACCAGGACATTTACTATGTACACTGCTAGCCCGTCGCTCACATGGGGCGCGCTCGCACCACGCAACTGAGCCACGTCCGCTCTGCCAGTCTGCTTCCACACGCATTGTTTCTGGCTGCCTGCTGCACTAACTCGCTCTGCCGCTCCACTGGTCCATCGCTGCTCCACTTTGCCTACTATGTGCACCATTCCGCTGCATCCGTCGGCCTGTATGTGCCTCCTCATGATGTACCTGGGCCTGCACACCGCACACGTCGGCCATCTCCCTGTGTTGGCTATTGGGCCACCAGTCATACATGTCAGCCCAACTTCATGCGTCGGCCCATGCCCATGATTCTGCACTTATGAAAAAATATTTTTCGAGACATGGATTCTCACAACCTGACCTATGCTAGTGTACATACACACTTGACACACTTTACCATGACAATTTAAATATAAGTCAATTATACAATGCCAATTTTAATATATACCAATTTTTTATTATTTTTTAGTTCATAATCTCCCCTTAATAATATATGGATATTAAACATTGGCATTGAACTTTTCAAAAAAAATGTGTGTGTAAACTCTCTCCCTTTTTGACAATAGATTCATCAACAATATATAAAGTAATTTGCACTCTCACATTGTAAACAAGTTCACACACGCTATGCTAAAAGTAATTTACACTCTCACATCGAACATTACATATTTCTACACAAAAAAAGTTACAAGGAATTATATGCACCATGAGGCTTACTTTTCAAACCTGGTCAAAACTATATATTTGGACAATTACAATGTTAAGAACCGCTTTCCATCATACACAACTTCTTTTAACTTTGTACCAAAGTGCAACAGTAAGCAATCTGAAAAAGTGTGAAACTGTATATTTCCTTTATCCTTTGTATATTTTTCATAGCACATAATTTTGTTCTTTCTTATCTATTTTATAGCATATTAGCACATTTAAAACAAGATCAAAATAGATAAGAAAGCTCAATCATGTCAAAATTTAATTCAAGTTGTTATTCCATTTAGCTAGCCATGCAAAGATCAACATCACACATATAGAAACATAAAAGTACTTCTACCTTATGATATAAACATGGTTATAAATAATACATATGAAACATACGTAGTGCTCATTTTTTTTTTCAAAATAATTTTTAATTTTCAAATAAAGAATATAAAAAATATGTTACAAAAGGTTGATGCTCCCCTCAAAACAACCCCATAAGATGAATAACCCTATATTCAACCCAAAGACAAGCAAAACAAGAATAATTCAAAGGTTTTGTGAAAAAATATGCCAATTGATATTCAATAGCTACATGATGAAGTGCCATATTTTCTTTTTCAACATGATCTTTAAGAACATGAAATCTATTATTAATATGCTTTGTTGTAAAGGGTTGTACTCAATTCTTAGCAATATAAATGACACTTGTATTATCACAAAAAAGTGGAACATTTTTCAAACTAACACCATAATCCATAAGTGTAGGTAATATCCAAAGTATTTTAAAAAAACAACTAGTAGCATTCACATACTTAGATTCAACAGCTGATTATGCTATAGAGAATTATTTTCTAGATGACCAAGCAGCAAGTGAATTCCCCAGGAAGAATTAGTATCAGAAGTACTTTTCATATCAAGTCTATACCCTCCAAAATTAGCATATGAAAAACTCTTAAACTAATACATAAGGATGCAAATAGCTATATACCAAAATATTTAGTGCCACGAATATACATGAGAATCCCTTTAATTGCTTGAACATGTGAAGCATGTGGGGAAGCTTGAAATCATGCATATAGCGCAAATTTTATATCTACTCTTGAAGCAGTAAGATACAAAAGTGAACCAATCATACTCCTATACTCGTTTTGGTCGATTGACTCACCATCTTCATCAGGGTCAAGTGTAGATGTTGTTCCTATGGGTATCATAATGGGCTTGCAATTCTTCATTCAAAAACGACGTAGAAGGTTCTTCGTGTACTTACTTTGATGTGTAATTATAGCTTCTTTTATTTGTTTGATTTGTAATCCTAGGAAATACGTCAATTCACCTATCACACTCATCTCGAATTCCTTGCACATAGTTTTTGAAAAATTGAGCCACCAAAGTATAAGAAGCACAACCAAAGATGATATCATTCTAATAAATCTGAGCGAATAATTGATCAATTGCTTGCTTAAAAACAACATGGGTTTTGTCTAATTTTCCCATAGTAAAGCCCTTTTCAAGTAAAAAGTTTTTTGACCTATTATACCATGTTCTTAGGGCTTCTTTTAAATCTATTTGATAAATCTAAAACTTTTAGATGCAACAAAGGCTAACAAAATTCTAATGGCTTCAAATCTAGCAACAGGAGCAAACGATCCATTAAAATCTAGGGCTTCGATTTGTGTACAACCTTGAGTTACTAATCTAGTTTTGTTTCTAACAACTACACCATCCTCACTTTTTTATTTTTAAAAACCCATTTAGTTTGAATTATATAACGGTTAGGTGGTGATGGTACAAGTTTTCAAATCTTGTTACATTCAAAATTTTCTTTCTCTTCATGCATGGCATTGATCAAAGATTCGTTAGTTAATGCATGTGATATATTTTTGGGTTCAAAAGATGCTACAAAAGCTAAATGAACATGAGAGTTTGGATTATTAAACCTAGAAGATATCATCCTTTCATGAAGATTACCAATAATTTATTGAGGTGGATGTTTTCTTATAATGTGCAAGGGAGTTGTAGTTTTAGGAACTTTATCTATCTCAATTCAATCTTCTATTTGCGTAGAAGATGTTGAATCTTAAGGATGCTTAGTTGTTGGTGAAGTTATGGTAGGTGCTAGAACCATTTTAATTGATTATGTGGAAACCATTTCATCTACATCATTTTGATCCTCTTCATCAACAAAAATGTATGCACCTGTACTTGCAACACTTGCACTAGTACCTATGCTAGACTCATCAAAAGTAACTTCATAGGTTTCTATTATTTTGCTAGTTTTTAAAAGTAGAACATGATACACACGTGAATAAGTAGAATAACAAAGAAACATGCCGTCAACTGATCTAATCTCAAGTTTATCTAAATTACTAGGATTCAGCATGTAAAATTTGCATCCAAAAACACGAAAATGAGAAGCATTAGGCCAATGATGAAATCATAGCTCATGAGAAGTTTTACCAAGTTTTGATATAGAAAACACACGATTTAAAACATAGCATGCGATAGATATAGTTTTAGCCCAAAATTTTATAGGAGTAGAGAATTCATCTAGCATAGTTCGAGCCATCTCAACTAAAATTCTATTTCTCTTTTCAACTACACCATTTTGTTGTGGTACTCTAGGTGAAAAAAATTGATGATCAAAACCTCTTTCAACACAAAAGAGATCAAAAGAAGAATTTTTAAATTTAGATCCATTATCACTTCTAATTGCTCTAAGAACTCTTGGGAGATCAAGAGATAATCTAAGAGCAAGACTTCTAAAATGACTAAAAGTCTTTTCTTTAGATGCAAATAAAGTAAACCCAAGAGTATATAGAGTAATCATCAACTATCACCAGCACATACCATTTACCTTCAAAAGATTGAATTTGTGATGGTCTAACGATATCAAAGTGTAGAAGTTGTCCTGGTGCATATGTTGTCACCATAGTAAAAGGTGGATATGAACATATATGCATCTTACCAAGTCTATAAGAAGTACATACTATATCGCTATCACCCCTAAGCTTAGGTAGACTATGTATAAGATCCAAACCACTAACACATGGTCGATGATCAAAACCAATATGGTAATGTCATCGCTAACTAGACATCTATGCTTAGTAGAAGATGACATATCAAAATCAGCTTTAAACACTCTTCCAAAATGTGTAATATTAAAGACAAGATCTCATGAAACATGTAACACTCTGCATCTACCTTTCTTAAAGGACACATTCAGATCTTTATCAATCATTTGTGACATGGAAAAGAAGTTATATTTCAAGTTCTCAATAAAAGCCACACCTTGAACATAAACTTATCGCTTATCCTCCAAAAGTTAACTTTTCAGCATGCGATGCTCTAGTGAGATAGGAGAACCAATTCTTGTTACTGAACATGTAGCGTCAGCATCTGGAACCCACTAGTCAAATGTTCTCCTTCCTCACGTGAAGTGCCTACATAGAAGAAAACAATGTTGAGGTCTTAGTACGAGAGTTAAGTAA
This sequence comes from Oryza coarctata, assembly GCA_030770085.1. Taxonomy (NCBI): domain Eukaryota; kingdom Viridiplantae; phylum Streptophyta; class Magnoliopsida; order Poales; family Poaceae; genus Oryza; species Oryza coarctata. The sequence continues at coordinate 11,581,213 of CM061472.1, forward strand.
TATAGCATTTAGAAACCCAATAATGAGACACACAATGCATACCAGTAGACATAACACTAGTCTTTTTATGCAAAATTTTAGATCTATCATTATTCATGTTAGCGGAACCAAAGGGCGATGCCTTTCTTAAATTAGACTATGCCTTAGTCTTTTCCCTCATTTGTTGTTTAGCAAGTATAAAACAAAATTCTACATTATGTTCATCTCTGCCACAGTGAGTGCAATTATACTTTACTTTATATTTACTTTTAGAAGTAGAAACTACATTTGTACTAGTGCTAAAAGATGAGACGATATCACCAGATTTGAAGATTGTCTTTATAGGTTCATCAGCTATCTCAATTATATCACTATTGAAAATTAAGCACTAATTAACTAATTAAAGTCATGAGGAGCAGTGACCATCGTGATGGCACCGTTAGAGCTAGCCTCGATAGATTAGACCAAACTAAGACAGTATGAGGCCAAGGCTACCGGCATAGAGATAGTGGAGGCTAGATCTCACATAATGATAAAAAGGATGGGGCAAGGTCATTGCTTGCTTACTGGCCAAATGTCTGATGTAGGCATATATCTAGCCTTATCGACTATCTAAGATGATGGAGAATGAAACTCGCTAGATCCCAATGCTAGTCCTATCAAATGCAACCTGATTGATCGGACCTAACTGAGACAGCATCAGGCTGAATCCAACGAGACTAAATTGATCGCTAGCGGATTAATTGTCAAGTATATAAGACAAATATATATATGTACTAGCTGAACAACCAATATGCTAGGCATGAAGCACGAGATAAGGATAACTCATTGGCTACTCACTCTAATGATGTGTCATGCAAGAACCCCCCTAGCCAATGGCTTGATCTACTGCCACCAATCTCATAGGTGGGACCTAACCAATATAGCATGAGGCTAAGGACGACGATGGGAGACCAAGGAACTGATAGGGCTCACGCGAACGTGATACGGTACGTCCGATCAGAATAATAGGTCAAACCTAACCAATATAGGCCTAGACAGAACAAATGGACTAGGATAGTGATGGGGCATACCTCTTCGCCAAATATCAGACTTAACCGATGCAGCCTCATGTCGAGAGCAAGAACCCGGCAAAGTAAACCTAGATGAGCTATGGTTGTGATGCGTCGAATGTTGTGTTGATGTATGATCTCATTATTTATTACAAGGTTTTAGGGGGGTCTATATTTATACCCTAGAATTGTAAGAGTCCAAAGTGGTTACAAATAATCCTCGAACATTTCCTATACACACAAGGAATCTTATCTCTACAAAGTTTACAAAGCTAATTAAACATGCCTAGCTTACAAAACATATTCTATATAGATAAAATACCTTGTCGTGGTTCCCATGGCTCCCCTTCAGACTCGGTCCCATCTGGATAACCTTCTATCTTTGACTAGACCAAATCAATCCTCAATCTGTCTGATTGGCTCTCTCAATGTATCAAATGGCTTCCTTCCTTGAGCCGATCCATGCCTCCTTCATCGACTGATCCTGTTTGCAGGTTAACCAGATTTTGGAGTTAACACATGCCCCTCTATTTCGATGTTTGTTAACAGACTTCGTGAAGGACCGAAAATGGCGACTAGAGAGGGGTGAATGGGAGCCTTAACTTTCACGCGATATATTTGGAGGTTGTCCCAAAATCAACCCTAAGAAACAGTCGCAAGCATATCTATATGTTTTCTACCTAATAGATGAGCTATCTCAAGGAGATCATCGCCCAAAACTGAATCCAGTCAAAGAGAAAACAAAGATGAGTAAAAAACCACTGGTATTTCTTCCCAAAAGTTTGATTCGCCCTGATCTATGAATTCGTGAGAAGTTAGACAATTTCCTTTGGTGCAAGGATTCAACTCACATCCTTGTTCATCCCAAATAAACGGATCTGAACCAAACCCCCCAAAACTTAAGATTCAACCGAAAACGTCGGAAGGGGAAAACCAAGAACACGAAGAACACCGATAGGATTTGAACAAACAGCTCAAATAAACCGATCTATGAACTTGTGAGAAGCTAGACGATTTTCTTTGGTGCAAGGATTCAACTCACATCCTAGTTCATCTCAAATAAATCAATCTGAACCAATAACTCAAAAACTCAAGATTCAACTCAAAACGTCGAAAGGGGAAAACCAAGAATGTGAAGAACACCGACGAGATTTGATCAAACAGCTCACAAATCGAATCCCAAGATGAAAAGTATAAGTAGGAAATCAACCTGATGCTAACATGTATACACAAGATGAACTACCCTAAGTAGCGATCACACATCATGTCAAAGACAAACCTAACACTTGTGTTTGAGCAAACTTATCAGGATTTTATAAGTTTCAATAGATCACAAGTATTAGTCAAACACGTGTGTGCAAGAGGTTGTAAGTACTACCATGCCTAACTTTTCAACCATGTGGAGCCTATGTCAAAGACAATCAGGAGCTCATAACAATGGTTTCAGTCATCCACTACAAGGTTTAAGTTCATCCCAAGTGCAATAGGAAGCAGTCTCGATATCTTGATGTGGGACAGTCTATACCCATCTCGATCTTTGCTCATCACTTAACTTAGATTTCAAAATTTTAGCATAAGAATATCGGAGTGGTCCAAGCACATGAATGACTCAAAAAACAAGAGACATAGCAACCTAGCATATACATGATATCAACATGAATTTCAATACATCCTACACATGCTAGTTGCTAATCCTAGTGGTGAACATAGTTTCAAAGTTCATCAAGTATTAATCATGGTCACATATTTGAAAAACAGTCCTAGCTCATAGCATGTATCAAGTAATCAAAGAGAGCTAAAGCTATAAGCACCATCATGTACACGCATAACATACCAAAGAGAGAATAATTTCATCGTGACAGCTAAATTCATGAAGCTCACAATATGCTCTATAATACGTGATGCAATGCAATGCAGTTGTGATACAAAAACTGAAAGCAAAACCATATTGTAAAATCAAATACCAAAAACTACTATACAAGAACCAAAATATCCCTCCACTAAAAAGGAAAGCACACCCCCAGTTCCCCTCGCAACCGGGAAAAAGTTGCTTGATCTAGAGGTTTTGTGAAAATATCGGCAAGCTGTTTGGAGGTATCTATGTGGCAAAGAACAATATCTCCTTTCTCATAATGATCATGAAGGAAATGAAAACGGATATCGATGTGTTTGGTTTTGGAATGTAGAACTGGATTTTTTGCCACACCAATAGCACTAGTACTGTCACAAAGAAGTGGGACTCTCTAGAAACTCAACCCAAAGTCTCTCAAAGTGTAAATCATCCAAAGCTTTTGTGGTTGACTGGGTTACACTAGTTTGCTTGCGAGAGTACCAAGAGACAAGAGAAGACCCCAAGAATTAACACGTACCAGAAGTGGACTTGTGCTCTAGACAACCAGCGAAATCTGCATCCGAATAACCACAAAGTGAGAGAGTTGAAGATGAGGAATACCACAAACCAAACTCAGGTGTGAAATGAAGGTATTTCATTATTCTTTTGACCGCCTGCTTGTGGGAAGTATGCAGTGAAGGTTGGAACCGAGCGCATAGACACAACGAATTGTATGTCTGGCCTCATCGCTGTCAAGTACAGGAGTGAGCCAATCATGCTCTTGTACTCCTTCTGATCCACCGGCTCGCCATCCTCATCGGCATCCAACGCTGTCGTGGTGTACATGGGCATTGAAAGAGGCTTAGCCTCACCCATGTCAAACTTCTTCAGGATGTCCTTCGTGTACTTACCTTGATGCATAAACATCCCCTCCTGAGTCTGCTTGATTTGCAACCTGAGGAAGAAATTATGCTCGCCCATCATGCTTATCTCGAACTCCCTGCTCATTGTATCTGCAAACTTGGCAACCAAGCCATGAGATGAACCACCAAAAATGATATTATCCATGTATATCTGAAAAATGTTTTATGAACCGATCCGATTTTAAAACCCTTTGCAACCAAAAACGTTTTCAAACGCTCATACTAGGCTGTTGGGGTTTGTTTCAAACCAAACAACACTTTTTGAAGTTTGAAGACATGGTTTGGAAACATGGGATTTTCAAAACCAGGAGGTTTCTTGACATAAACCACTTCCTCTATGTACCCGTTTAAGAAAGCATTTTTGACATACATTTGAAAAAGCTTTGAACCCTTTGAAGCAGCAAAGGCTAAAAGAATCCAAATAGCTTCTAAACAGGCAATAGGAGCAAAGGTTTCTTCATAATCAATATCCTCCTTCTAGCAAAAACCTTAGGCTACTAACCTAGCCTTGTTTCTCACTATCAACCCCATGTTCACTCTGTTTGTTTTTGAAAACCCACTTGGTTTCTTTGGGATGATAATCTAGTGGAGGTGGTACTAAGATCCAAACATGGTTTCACTTAAAGTTTTCTAACTCCTCATGCATGGCATTAACCCAATCAGGATCAAATAAAGCATGTCCAACATCCCGGGGCTCAAAAGATGCAACAAATGTAGAATGAACAAAGTGTGAGATTTGATAGGACCTGGACCACATGACTCATTGGTCGACGTTGTCAATCATGGTCTGAGGTGGATGGTGATGCTAAATGTGGCGTGGAGCCTCCCTAGAGGATGTCGCCTCCTCCTCAATAGTAGCTAGAACTTCCTTAGGTGCAGCCGACATAGACTGAGAGAGCTACTCGAACGGTCCCCAAGTAGTGGAAGAAGAGGGGTTGGGACCATGAGCTGAAGTAGTCGATGTAGGCTCGTGAGGAGCAGCCGGTGGAGTCAGCTCAGGATCACCCCAATCGTCGTCTTTCTACTCATCCTTAGCAAAGATGCTTTCACCAAGTTCCTGCTCACTTGCACGCTCAAAGACAAAAATTGAACATGGCATGGTTTCATTGAATGTGACCCCGCAGGTCTCCATAACTCGGTTATTCTCTAGGTTAAGAACCCAATATGCATGTGAATGAAGTGCATGACCTAGAAAGATGCCATCTAAAGATCTGGACTCAAACTTGTCCAAAATACCTTGTCTCAGGATAAAGCACATGCATCCAAATGCCCTAAAATGACTCACTTTGGGTGGACGTCCAAACTGCAACTCATAAGAAGTTTTCTTCATGAAAGCCCAAAGGAAAATGCGATTTGAAACATGGCACATGGTGTTGATCTCTTCGGCCCAATATCTCCTAGGAGTCCTATGCTCATCGAGCATCGTCCTAGCCATCTCAACAAGGGTCCAATTCTTGCTCTCAACAACACTGTTTCGCTGGGGAACATAAGGAGAGGAGAACTAATGCTCGAGGCCCAAAGAAGCACAAAATTTTTTAAATGAGTATTCTTGAATTATGTACCATTGTCACTACAAATGGCTCCCATAGCATTCTTAGGGAACTCATTTTGCAACCGATGAATTAAGTCCCAAATGTGAGAACATACCTCATCCTTACTTTCTAAGGAAAACAACCAAGAATATCAAAAAAATCATCAGCAATCACAAGAACGTACCATTTTCCACCCACTAACCAAACCTGAGCTGGACCAACTGTGTCCATGTGAAGTAGCTCACTGGGTTCCCTGGTCATGACTTGGTTCACAGGGGGGTGAGAAGCAGCAACCATCTTCCCGTGACGACATCAGTGACAAACCAAATCCTTCTCAAATTTTAACTTGGGCAATCCTCGGATTACATCAAGTGAGATCAACCTAACCTATAAATCAAAACTCAAATGACCCAGTCTCCTATGCCACTTCCACAATTCAGAGGAGGATCCAGCCACCAAGCAATGAGATGACCCCAAAGAGTGAGAAAAATTAGCTCGAAAGACACGGCCGAACAGGACAATTTGACGAACAAGATTATCCTGAGAATCAAGGACTGGAGACAAGCCGTTCTTAAAACGTACTTCAAATCCATCCCCAATGAGTTGCAAAATAGAAAGCAAATTGAAATGTAAATTCAAAACCAAGGCAACGTCCTTGTGAACAAAATTCTTGTGGAGCCGAATGGATCCACAAGATACCACTTTACCTTTGCTATTGTCCCCGAATGTGATGTACTCCTTGCATTGCATGGGGTTGAGGCTAGAGAACTATTTTGAATTCCCAGTCATGTGGTGTGAATAGCCAGAATCAACGAGCCACATGTTCTCCAGGCCTCTGTCCTACTCAATAGAAAGGAAGGGAATGAGCAAATGGCACAACAATGGGTTAATAAACTGTGAAGGATACCAGTGTTGAGTCATTTGCCCTGGAAGAGAGTTAAAAAAAGTACCAAGCATACCCAGTCCCATGTAAGGAAAGCAATCACCAGAACACGTGGTCTGCTAGAGTTGTGTGACTGAAAACCACCATCATAGGATCCATGGTCATATTGACCATGACCTGAACCCCGCCGGGCACGACCACCACGTGATCTTGCAGCCTGAGGCTTAGCACCTTGAGGCATTGTACCTCTAGGTCTAGTACTGTTCCGCTGAATAGGCAGTACATGTACACCATGAGGAGGATGGTACATGTTCCGGTTGTTTAGCTTGTACTCTTGCTACTCATCTCTCTTCCTCCTAAAGTAGAACTTAGCAAGGTGACCACCCCTTTGCCAGTACTCACAGCGATACCTCACCTCTCTCTTGGGTGGTTGGTTCACTCTCTTGCAGGTATGGTTCATTCTTATTGGTTGTTTGGCTCTAGGAAGTGAATCCTTAGAGATGTTTGGCAGAGTGTCAAGTGGGTTCCTAAGATAGCTAGGTTTTGGAATCCTCACTTGTTTCTATGGTGGAGCTTTTGGATGTTCAACAAACACTCTATCCTTAATAGTGGGCTTGGTGGGTTTAGGTGGAGTAATTTTCATTAGCTTTGGAGTGGTGGAAGGTTTCTCACTTGGTTTCAATCTACTGCACTCACCAACCTTGCCATAGAGATTTTCATCCTTCCCAACTGGAACAAAGCCTACACCTAATCCACCAATTCCCCTTTTTAATTGGTTGACCATCATGCCCAACTGCGGCTCTCTGTAAGACACTCAGCTCAAGATGGTCTGAAGTGAAGGTATGTGTTTTCTTCCTCAGATCTCATCTTCTCATGCTTACAAGACTCAAGCTTTAACTCCAACCTCTCACAAAGCTCACACTTAACAATAGTTGTGCTATCTGAACTGGCCTTCTCAAGAACAGAGATCTTGGCATTCTTCTCTGCCAGCTCAGATTGCAAACCTGAGTAGGACTTGCATGCACCTAACAAGAGAGACCTAGCCTTTAGCTCTTCATTGTCATCAAGCAAAGTAGCATACTTGGATTGCAAAGAGACAAGACTAGACATGTGAATAGCACAAGAATCGCATTCACCCTTAGCAAACACTACAATAGCATTCTTCTTGGCAACCTCAAGCTCCTTAAGTGCCACTTCTAGCTTGTTCTTAAACTCTTTCCGCTCATGAGCAGCAAGCCTAAGAAGCTTATCCTAGTTTATCAAAGCATCACTCAAAGTTTCTACTTTAGCGGTAAGAGCGTCAACAGAAGATGATACCTCAAGATTGTCATCATCGCCAACAGCCTCATCCTTTCCGGTCTCCACCTTGTCACCAATCACCATGGTGCAGAAGCCTCCGTGAGTGGAGTCAGTGAAGAAGCAAAGGTCATCCAGCTTGTCCTCAAGCTTCCTCTCGGACTCATCATAGCTCAAAGAGGAAGAAGCGTGATAGTCATTGGAGTCGTTGTCGAGGTCGCTGAGTGCGGCGAGGAAGGCACGCTGCTAGGCCTTCGCTTTCTTAATGAACTTCTTGACCGCCTTCTTGTCAAACCCTCCCTTGGACTTGTGCTTGCTAGAGGTGTACTCGCACTTGTCCTTGCGCTTGCTAGAGTCGTACTTGTCAGAGGAGTGCTTGTTCTTCTTGGGGCAGTTGGCGGCAAAGTGGTCGGGGGCTTCTCCACAGCCGAAGCATCTCTCCTTTGGACCATCGCGTCGATGGCTCATGAAATTATTGTGGAGCCGTGAGAATCAGCTAATGATTAGCTCTAGCTTGTCATCTCCAAGCACCTCCATCTACTCTTTTGTGACAAACACCAAAGAAGACAAGGCAAAAGACAGTTGTGAAGGGTTAGTCAAGAAACTTGAACTTCTAGTACCTGAAACCAAAGCCATGGTCGGTGTAGAGGGATCCTTGATCATAGCTTGAGTCTGGTAGTCAATCTCGGTGAACTTGAGCTTACTAAAAAGCTCATCCACTGTGAGGGTCTCTAGTTAGTTGACTCAACGATAGCGGAAACCTTCACATCCCAAACCCTCCGATCTAGGGTGTGTAACAACTTGAGAGCCCTCTCATGATCATCATAGGGCAGCTGCGAATTATTTGACCGCATCTTGTTCACAATTGACTGGAAGCGAGAAAACATAGAATCAATAGATTTGCCAGCCAACTGAGAAAAGTTCTCATACTCATGATGGTACATCTCAAAGAGGCTGGTCTTGACCTATGCGATCCCCTCGTGATAGCTCTAAAGTCTCACCCAGATCTCTCGAGCCATAGCACAATCAAAATCTCGCTCAAATTCTAAAAGCGAAAGAGTAGCAAAAAGGGCATTCCTCGCTCAGCTATTTGCATTGTGCGGATCCTTCTACTCTTAAGTGACACAAGCACGAGGTTCAAGCATAACGCAAGTAGCATCCTCACAAATCTCCCACTCCCGCAGTCCCATGCTCTGAAGATATGTAGACATGCGGATCTTCCAGTACGGGTAGTTGGTTCCATCAAAAGATGATGGCTAGCTAGAGCTGCACTCCGTGTCACCTTCACGGATCACAAACTGAGTAAGGTGGAATGATCCTTAACCCGCTCTGATACCAATTAAAGGATCGAAAATGGCGACCAGAGGAGGGTGAATGGGAGCCTTAACTTTCACGCCATATATTTAGAGGCTGTCCCAAAATCAACCCTAAGAAACAGTCGCAAGCATATCTATATGTTTTCTACCTAATAGATGAGCTTTCTCAAGGAGATCATCGCCCAAAACTGAATCCAGTCAAAGAGAAAACAAAGATGAGTAAAAAACCACTGGTATTTCTTCCCAAAAGTTTGATTCGCCCTGATCTATGAATTCGTGAGAAGTTAGACAATTTCCTTTGGTGCAAGGATTCAACTCACATCCTAGTTCATCCAAAATAAACAGATTTGAACCAAAGCCCCCAAAACTCAGGATTCAACCCAAAATGTTGGAAAGGGAAAACCAAGAACGCGAAGAACACCGATGGGATTTGAACAAACAGCTCAAATAAACCGATCTATGAACTCGTGAGAAGTTAGACGATTTCCTTTGGTACAAGGATTCAACTCACATCCTAGTTCATCTCAAATAAATTGATCTGAACCAAAAACCTGTAAATTCAAGATTAAACCCAAAACGTTGGAAGGGGGAAACCAAGAACGCGAAGAACACCGACGGGATTTGAACAAATAGCTCACAAATTGAATCCAAGAGGACACCATGAGCTTAGGCCTTCATTCCCACACACAATCTTTAGTTCTTTTACATAGATGCAGTGGATTACGATGCCATGGAGAGATTGAGCAAAAACCCTAAATGAAAAGCGACGAACTCGAGACGAGCGAGAGAGAAAAAAAGAAAAGAGAAAAAAATGGAAAACGCTTGCACGCGATCGGACATTCTAGAACCCACTGATGCGGCACCCTCACCCTATATATATCAGAGTTTCTTATGAAATTCCAATTTTGCCCCTTCAGTATAACAGGCTGAAATAGTGACTGAAGGGCATAATGGTCCAACTCTTTTTCAGGCAATCGGACAGCCACGCTTCCTACACAGATTTGCTTCGTCTTGGACCAACCTTTGTGATTTCACCACGTGCCACCCCGTTCCTCCTCAAAACCTGGGTTTCGAGGCCAAACCCGTGAAACCATCACCCAGTGGTTTTGAGGCTCAATCCAACAAACCCCTCCGATGTCGATGCATGTTCGACCTCCGTCAAGCTCGACGCCTTTGTCTTCCTTCTTGACTTGATCGATGCTGTCTTTATCACCCGTGTACACTTATGCTTGTCGATGTCCCTAGGTGTTAGCCATCGCGGCTGGTCCTCCGATGCTCCAATTCCTCAATCCAAGCCTCACGTCCGTCCTTCACCGCTCCTGGTCCATCGGCACGGCCCGTCTCTACTTGACTTTTACCTCGCCATCGATCACTACCTCCTAGCTCCACACCTACACACCACAAGCCATGAGACATGTTGTAGAAACACACTCAACTCGAAGTGTCAGCACGTTGATAATCACTCATCACTACAATGAAGCACAAGGGCACATATCAACCTTCTGTTTGCACTTCAAAATTTTGAGCTATTGGAATTCTGCTTAAACTGAGACAGTCTATTATAGCCCACAAACAACACCTAATTGACCTAGATTCCCGCTAGGTCATCATACCCCTATAAAGCATTATGCCCTTTCGTCCTTCTTCATGCCTTCTCATTACCAAAGCCCCAAAATCTCGACGAGCACCGATGAACGAAAGTGAATCACCATGAGTTGCTCTACTGATCACTGATCTTATTTCATTTCTTTCTCACATGATGGCGTGATCAACCACAGTCCTTGAGGTAACCTTATATTCACTCCTCTACTCCACAATCAAGATAGGTTTAATCCATCCCATCTTTTCACCTGTTATTTGTCGGGTTCTTATTCACTATGGAGTCTTAGGAGTCAGATCTTAATCCTAATCACTGATCACCCAGATTTCTTTTATCTCGGTCCCATGGGTCGTGAGGATCCAATAGATTTTATTAACTTTGAAACTGAAATAATCCCCTAAAAAACATCATCTATGTCAATCGACGAGTAGATTAACAGCTTAAGATGTTGTCCTAATAAACTTTCCAAATAGAGGAATTGGTAACTCAAAGTATTGGCCTCTAAGAAAATGATATAGGAGGAGATGGAAATTGGCTATTGCATCAATCTCTCCTTAGCCCATATGGAGAAAAATGAGCCTTTGCTTGCATTGGCTTCTTACTTCTAGTCGGATGCCCTCAATGCCTTCATGTTCAGTCACGAGTCAATGACCACCACCTTGATCGATGTCGTCATGCTAACCTATCACCTATGCTGGTACTTGCCGATCACATGTTTGTCTTATTCTTTCATACTTCTTCTGATAAATTTCTCTTTTTTGTAGCTTTAACCATCGGCTCCTAAACTTCAATTACACAAATCACTGTGAACATCGAGCTGATGGTACCTCGAGAAGTTCCAATATCCTCAACAGCAGTCGATCCTCAAACAAGAGACAACCAGGTAGTCTGCATCACCTCCGCATCAGACATCAGCCACCTTTCTGAAAAGACTCCTCATCAAGCTGATGCCAATATTGCTCATCATGCCACTCCCGCTCCATCTCAGGTACCTTCATCCCATACTTGTACTTCTGTTTTGAACCATGGTTCTCCTATTTACCAATGTCAACATGTAGTCTTCAGTCGATTTGTTCTCTTTTGGCATTGGCAAATACCTAGAGACGGAAGAAGACATAGCCACTAGAGCAACAAACGAACCATCTTTACTAGCTGATATACGCGAACAACTATCGAAAATCATCCATCATCTAGAAATTCCAATGGGCTCACTAGTGGAGGATTGCAGACCGATCCTGAAAAGACTTACCGAAATTGAACACCTTCTACCCGAAGAGCTCACCAACGCACTGATGCCTACTGCCTATGTGGAATCCCACAAGATCTAGCTAATTATGACCAGACGACATATAGTCGATCGTGTTGAATAGAGAGACCTAGCTCAGAACGATCGGCTATCCGCCCAATCTAAGAAGAAGAAACTTGATGACATGCTTGCCGACTCACAAGACACCCAATTCAAGATAGACCAACTGAAGAAACGAGAAGCTAATTTGATGGTAGAGCTCAATAAGGTACACCAAGATATTGAAGTGACAGAATCCCACCTTTGTTCGCAACAGATCTCGTGCACCCAGCGTGAACACGCCGACCCCTAGGAGGTCTGCTTAGCTCCAGTGTAGGCCGGTCGGCTTCTCCGTGGCCCGAGGTACACGCGTGAGGGCCCATGGGGTTCACTTGGCTCCGGTGCGATGGTGCGGGTGCGGGCTTGCTAGTCAAATTGACCCTGCAATTGACAGGGAGGTGAGGTGGACGGGTCAGTCGGACGATGGGCCGATACAAGTTCTCACTATCGGCTGGTCGCCAATAGGATCGAGGTGGTCATCGGCCGTGTCCGGATGGCTCCTGCTATCGGCTAGTCACTGATAGGGATCGGGACGCTACTCCATCGGCTGGGGAGCCGATAAAGACATTGACAGATATCAATGAAGGACGTGATGGCTCCGGGTGTGGTGAAAGCGAGATCCTGATCCATCGGCCATAGAGCCAATGGATGCACCGAAGGCTATTAAAAGCAAAGCGTATAGGATCCTTCCTGGTAGTTGACGGAAGTTGTAGTGGTAGTTCATCTGCTGGAAAGCTGATGAAGGCATATGTGAAGTAGCAAGGAATTGTATAAAAGACACACCACCGGCTACAAAGCCGATGCTGCTCTGGATATGGCAGCACGAGACCTGACGCCCGCCGTGACGACGCCGCTAGCACCGAATCTCAAAGATCGGACCTAACCGAGATAGTACGAGACCGAGGCCAATGGTAACGGGACGGTGGATGCCGGATCGGTTATGCTAAAGTAAGGACAAAGCGAACCCATTGGCTAGCTGAGCCGATGAGAGGATGTCTCTCTGAAGACTAGTGTGTATCGGCCGAGGAGCCGATATGCTGGGTGTGTTGTTCAATGTATAGATAACTCATCGGCTATCACTCCGATGAAACGTTGTACAAAGACCTATAGGCCTAAAGCTCAATCTACCATCGACAGCCTCGTAGGTCGAACCTAACTGATGCAGCATGAGACCAACGATGACGGAGAGAGCTTGATAGGCCGATAGACCCTGCACGAATGTGATGTGATACATCCGATCGGCCTAAGAGGTCAAACTTAAATGATGCAGCCTTAGACAGAGCGAGACATATCGGGATAGTGGCAGGACTTACCCCTTTTGCTGGAGATCAAAGTTAACCAATGCAGCCCCGTATCGAGAGCCAGACCCCGCTTCTACATAGATGAACTAGCGTGGCGATTCACCAAAATAGTATTGATTGAAAGATGTTTTCATACATGTTTCTACGGGGTCTATATTTATACCCTGGGTTTACAAAGTCCGACACATTTACAACAACCATCGTACATTATTTCCTAACAAAGATAAAGAAAAATATCTCTAAGGAAGTTAACTAGACTAACTAAATCTTCCTATCCATATAAGATAGGATTTACATAGATAGAATACCCTACCATGAGTTCCATGGCTCCTGCTCAAACTCGGTCTCATTTGGATAACCTTCTATTCTTGGACCGAATATTTTCCTGCTTCGTTTGATCGGCTTCCTCCCTATAGCAATCAGCCTCTTCTTTACCAAACCGATCATCTTTCTAATCTTTCCATGGGCTTTTCAAATTTTGGCATTAACAATCTTATCGGCTTACCATAATCAATCCAAAATTAGGAGACCAGAGTAGTAACAACAATGCATCAGGTAGCTAGTCAGCACAAAAATTTGAAGACCATCTCCTAATCCGATGAAGACATCTGTGCCATGGATGAGATAGATAAAATCTGCCTGCCCGCGATTGAAGCAAATAAGAAATTCTTGTAATACTATGTGATGTCTTTTCTTCAAAACATTGGTGTCCATAATATAACCTGATCGGTTTTGTTGTTTTTTTTGTTGTCCTAAAGGCGATATCGAATGCCATCAGTTCTCTATAGCCGATATAATCATATCAGCTTTTGTCTTGAACAGTATTAGAAACTAGTTGCACTTAGGCGATTTAGGCAAACAATACCAAATGATGTCAACTACCATCAGCTAATAGAACACTATCGACTCTTGTCTTGAATAGAATGAGAAATTGGCCACACTTAGCCAATTTAGGTAGCAACCCAAGCGCTAAGATAATACTTCTTTAGATATTTTCCATTGAGGGCTTTGGCAAATTCTTCTCCTTTAAAACTCTCCAGTATATAAGCATTACCAAGCACACAACAATTGATTCGATAGGGCCCATACCAATTTGGTGACCATTTTCCAAACTTATTATCTTTAGACCCGATTGGCAAAAACAAATTCCAAACTAGATCTCCTTTAGAAAAAGATTTAGTTGTTACTTTTTTGTTGTAATACCTAGCTACCTTGGCTTTATTATCCTTGTCTTGTCATCCAATAGGCCCCAACGAATTGGCTAATTTAGCATGCTACCTTCGTAGCTATTCATTAATCTTGTGCTTGATCAGCTTGATTAAACTTTTGTTGGAGAGTTTAGCTTGTCCATTGGCTTGATCATAATATGGTGATGAATTTAACAATTTAATCCCCATAGTGGTAGCAAACTATTGAAACTCATCGGACACAAAAATATAACCCTGATCGATGGTAATCGTTTGTGGAATACCAAACCGATAGATAATATATTCCTTGATGAACTCAATCGTGTCCTTAGAGGTAACTTTCTTCAAAGGAATAGCCTCTACCCACTTTATAAAATAATTCGTCGCTATCAATATGAACTTATGCCCCTTGCTTGATGAAGGATAAATCTAGCTAATCATGTTGATTCCCCAACCTCTAATGACCATGGCTTGATGATTAGATTTATAGCCGATGCTAGTGCTCACTACACATTTCTAAACCTTTGACAGTCTTTAATGGGTACTAAGGCCCAATATTCCGGCATATAACCTGGATGACCTCGCCAAGAAGGCTAATCCCTGTAAGCGATTCAAGAACACAAGCAAGAACTGGTAAAGGCAATCTGAAATTACAATTTGGGGTATTACAAACCAAGGTAGCAGCCTAGTCATTCCGATATAGAGGTGAAATCTCACAAACAAAGTGTGCAGATGCAATATAAGCAAAACCCAAGTTTTATAGAAGTACATAGGTGATAGTTATATTAGAAAACAGCTCTTCAAGAAGGCTATGGGCTCAAGTCACCACTTGTGGAATTGGAAGACCAATTGGTTCAGCTTCCATGAAGTCTCTTGAAGTTCTCGCGTGCGTCTTCTAAGCTTCTACACAGCCTTCAGTAAATCAACCATAACTCTTTATTGGGAAGTCACAAAGATTCTCCGTTTGTTGGGTTAAAATGTAGACTTGATAGGATTTCCAAACATGTATATCATGCACCACAAAACTGCACAGGTTGGTATAGATTTTTATGTGAAGTTGGTGTACTTGTCATGTGAGCTCAGTCTTGTGTATGTAAACCTTTGTTGCTTGAGCATAAACTTGGCGTAGAACTTGAAGTTGGCGTAAGCGGTGATTGGCTTGATGTAAATGGTGTATCAAGACTTGAGGTAGCTCTTGTGCTTTGCGTAAATCATAGTTCGTTGGATGGAAACTGTGTTCATCCCATGTTCCTAAGTAATAAGACATCAAAAGACTTTAGTAGCATCACATCCTCATCAATATTAGTATGTAACATAAGGAACAAACACACCTCATAATTCAAATGACATGTACGAGCCCCTGTCATTGGTCCTTCTAAAGAATTCAGTGTCAAATTAGTGATAGGGATTGTATCTGATGGAGCGATGTCCTTATCATCCTCCCTCTCTAGAACTGGAGTTGAGGGCTTCAAATCTGCAATGTTAAATATGGGACTAACACCAAAGTCTGCAAGCAACTGAAGCTTGTATTCATTGTCGTTGAACTTCTCAAGAATTTTAAAAGGACCATCAACATGAGCCATTAATTTAGACTTCCTCAACTAAGGAAAACGATGCTTACACAAGTGCAACCAAATAAGATCACCAAGTTCAAAAGTTAAATGTTTCCTACCATTGTTTCCATAAGATCTATACTTGGCATTCATTTTCTCAATGTTTGTTTTAGTTAACTCATGCATTTTGAGAATCCATTCAGCTCGTGATGTAGCATCAAAATTTAATTGGACAGATTGTGGCAATGGTAACAAATCAATTAGGGCACGGGGGTTGAAACCATACACTACCTGGAATGGACTCACCTTTGCAGTGAAGTGTATAGCACGGTTATTAGAGAATTCTATGTGAGGCAAACAATCTTCCCAAACCTTCAATTTTCTCTTCAATACAACCCGTAACATGGTGGACAATGTGCGGTTAGCAACTTCTATTTGTCCATCTGTTTGGGGGTGGCATGTTGAGGAAAATAGTAGCTTGGCCCCAAGTTTACCCCCATAAACATCTCCAGAAATGGCTCAAGAACATGGCATCATGATCTAAAACAATTGTGTTTGGCACTCCATGTAGATGAACAATATCCCTAAAAAACAAATCAACAACCTTGGTGGCATCATTGCTCTTATCACAAGGAATTGAATGTGCCATTTTATAAAATCGATCTACGACCACAAAGATATTATCCCTCCCTCTCTTGGTTCGAGGCAATCCCAAGACAAAGTCCATAGAAGTATCCTCCCATGGCACACTAGGAACTAGAAAAGGCATATAAAGACCATGGTGATTCAGACGAGACTTAGCTTTGTTGCAAGTAGTGCAACGTGACACATAGCGCTCAACATCATGTCTCATCTTTGGCCAAAAGAAGTGGCTAGCAAGAACATCTTCAATTTTCTTCACGCCAAAGTGACCCATCAGACCACCACCATGCGCCTCCTGCAAAAATAGAAGATGAACAAAACTAGACGGAACAGATAATTTGTTAGCACAAAAGAGCAGTCCATCAATGAAGGAATATTTGTTCCACATGCGGCTATCTTTGCAATGTTTAAAAGCCTCTTTGAAATCCAAATCAGTAGCATATAAACTTTTAATTGTTTCTAAGCCAAAGATTTTGTGATCCATTTGGGACATCATGGTATATCGTCTAGATAAAGCATCTACAGTGACATTATCTTTACCTTTCTTGTGCTTAATCACATATGGAAATGTCTCTACGAACTCGACCCATTTAGCAAGATGTTTATTTAATTTAGCTTGGCTTCGAATGTGCTTCAAAGATTCATGATCATAGTGGATAATAAACTCTTTGGGCCAAAGATAATGTTACCATGTTTCCAAAATGCACACCAAAGCATATAACTCCTTATCATATGTGGAATAATTTAGACTTAGCCCACTCAACTTTTCACTAAAATAAGCAACAGGTTTACCTTCTTGTAGCAGTACCCCACCAATACCAATGCCACTAGCATCACATTCTAACTCAAAAGTGTTACCAATGTTTGGAAATTGGAGCAGAGGGGAACATGTAAGCTTCTTTTTGAGTCTTACCAATGCTTCTTGAAAGCATGGTCTTGTGCTGGAATCCATTGAAATGCAACACCTTTTTTTGTCAACTCATTAAGTGGGGTAGCGATGGTGCTGAAATCCTTTACAACATG
Organism: Oryza coarctata; assembly: GCA_030770085.1. Taxonomy (NCBI): domain Eukaryota; kingdom Viridiplantae; phylum Streptophyta; class Magnoliopsida; order Poales; family Poaceae; genus Oryza; species Oryza coarctata. The sequence goes on from CM061472.1 coordinate 11,598,676, forward strand.
GTGAGAAAACCCTGCAAGACCAAGAAAGCTCCTCACCCGAGGGATTGGCCAGCTCTTGATGGCTTCAATTTTTGCCTCATCCACTTCGATGCACTGTGGAGTCACAACATAGCCAAGAAAAGAGACATGATCTGTGCAAAAAGTGAACTTAGCAAGCTTACCAAATAAACGTGCATTGTGTAAGACTGCAAAAACAGCACGTAAGTGTTTCAAGTGATCCTCAAAAGATGTATTATATATCGAGATATTATCAAAGTATACAACCACAAATGTGACAATGAAAGCTCGTAAAACCTCATCCATCAAGTGCATGAAAGTGCTAGCTACATTGGTTAAATCAAAAGGCATCACCAACCATTCATATAAGCCAAACTTGGTTTTAAAAGCTATTTTCCATTCATTTCCCAACCTCATTCTAATTTGGTGGTAACCTGAGCGCAAATCAATTTTGGTGAAAACAATAGACCACTTAATTCATCAAGCATATCGTCCAATCTAGAAATAGGATGACGATACCATATAATGATATTGTTAATGGCTTGACAATCAACACACATGTGCGAAGTACCGTCTTTCTTTCGGACCAAAAGAACAGGAACAACACAAGGACTAAGGCTTTCTCGAACATACCCACGATCCAAAAGATCTTGGACTTGTCACTGAATTTCCTTAGTCTCATTAGGATTGGTCCGATATGCAGCACAGCTTGGCAAAGTTACTCCTGGGATCAAATCAATTTGGTGCTCAATTTCTTGCAAGGGAGGCAACTCTAGGGGTACCTCAGCTGGAAACACATCTTTATATTCCTGCAAAAGGTCAGTAACAAAAGGGGGCAAAGAGGTGGGCATATCATCAAGTGAAAATAAAACTTCTTTGCATATCAAAGCATAGCACAAAGAGTCATGATCTGAAATTTCAGCAAGGTCTGATTTTGTGGCAAGCATAACACCGCCCTTTAGCTTTGTTCCTATGGAGCTAGAACTATGTGTGGCCTTGTCTATCCTTGGTGGGTTAACCATGTGAGTAACTTGCTGATTTGCAGATTCTAAAGCTCGTTTCTTCTCATTTTCAGCTAGCTCTTGATCACATTGCACAATTTCAGTAGGGGTTAAGGGCAGTAAAGTGATCTTCTTCCCCTTATGGATGAGACTATATGTGTGACTTCTGCCATGGTGTGTGGCATCTATATCAAACTCCCAAGGACGTCCTAAAAAAAGAGAACATGCTTGCATAGGCACAACATCAAAATCAGCATGATCACGGTAGGAACCAATAGAAAAATACACCCTCGTAGATTGTGTCACCTTCACCTTACCACAATTGTTGACCCACAAAACATGATAGGGATGTGGGTGTGCTCGTGTAGTCAAGCCAAGCTTCTTGACCAGATCTGAAACTTACCAAGTTGTTACACCTTTCACCATCAATTATGACACAAACGCGGTAATCATGAACAATGAGAAACATATGAAATAAATGGTGGCGTTGAAGACTCTTCTTGCCTGATTTGAGCACTCAAAACACGTTGCACAATAATGGTTCGATAATTTGCAGTCACAGTGGTACCCAAAACTTCATCTCCCATTTCACCCGTGGCCTCATCAACATCAGGAGCGTGCTTACCACCAAACCTCACGCGGGGGGGGGGGGGGGTGGTTCCAACCGAGCCAAACGGAGGTCCCATCGGGGAAAGACAACGGCTTGGTCACATGAAGGCCTGAGAGATCTGCTTAGCTCTAGTGCAGTTCTTTAATCTTTGAGATCCGAGGGTGTACCACTCAATTTGACCCTGCAATTGACAAGGAGAGAGGATGAGACCCATGAGCCGGTCGGCCGGTAGGCATATCCGGCTCACCCTATCGGCTGGGTGCCGGTAGGGAAGGCAAAGCTCAAGCATTGGCTGAACAGTCGATGAAGGTGTGAGGGATACACGCGTAGAATAGAGTAGATGACTTATTGACCAAAGAGCTGATGACTCTCCATAGCATCTGAAGCGCGCAGCGAGGCCCAATCCCCCACGAAGCCACGAGGACCAGCGACCACGATAACAGTACCATTAGGACCAACCTCAATATATTGGACCAAAGCGAGATAGTATGAGACCAGGGCTAACAGCGTGGAGCCAACGGAGGCTTAGACCAAACGTAACGACGAGGGAGGAAAAAGGCGAGGTCATTGGCTACCTACGGCTGAACGTCCGACATAGGCCTACACCTAAACCCATCGGTTGTTTGAGCCGATGGGGAACAAAATCCTCTAGATTTCGATGCTGGCCCTGTCAGACACGAAACCTGGTATATCGGACTGAATCGAGATAGTACCAAGCCATATCCGACGTGACCAGATCGATCCCTAGCAGATTAATTGTTAGACAATATGCAAGATGGATATGAGGCTAGCGGTGATGATAACTCATTGGCTACTAACTTCAATGGGACGCTGCGTGAAAACCCACCGGGGCATTGGCTCGAACCACCGCCGCTGATCTCGTAGATCAAACCTAACTGATGCAACACAAGACTGTGGATGGAGGAGGGAGATCGACACGTCGGTGAGCCTCACCTAGACGTGATGTGATATGCTCTATCTGACTAAGAGGTTGAACCTAACCGATGCCTCCTTAGACAGAGCAAAGTATATGAGGACAGTGGTAGGACTTACCCCTTCCCCAGAGATCGAACTTATCCGATGCAACCCCGCATCGAGAGTCAGAACTCACCGGTAAAACCTAGATGTGCTAGGGTGGCAATGTGCTGAAGGCTTATTGGATTCATCTATTCTTTTTTACAAGCTTCTAGGAGGTCTATATTTATACCCTAGGATTACAGAGTTCGACACGGTTATAGCAACCACCGAACGTTATTTTCTAAGAATATAAAAGGAAACTAATCTCTAAGAAAATGTAATGCTACCCAAACTTGCTTAGCCTACGTAATACATTCTATTCAAACACTCAACCTACTGTTACCCTCACTATTCCTCTTTGGACTCGGTTCCATCTCGATAACTTTCCGTCTTCAAACAAACCGAATCTGTCTTCTACCCATTTGATCAGCTCTTCTACAGTATCAATCGGTTTCACCCACGAGCCAATCAGTATTTTCCCATTAGCCTATCCTGTTTACAGGCTGAATCAAATTCTGGCATTAACATATGCCCCCTAATTTTGAAGTTTGTCAACAGACCTAGAAATTTTGAGCCATTGGAATTCTCCACAAACCAGGATGGCCCATCATATAATTAATCAGCCCAGATTCCTGCATAAGTCATCTTGCTCCTATAAAATATTCCACTATTTCATCCTTCTACACATTTGCTTACCACCAAAGACCTCAACCTCAATGAGCTCCAATGACTGAAGGCAAACCTCCATAGATCGCTTTGATGACCACCGATCTTCTCCTCCCTTTCCTTCGCGCGATGGCATCGACACACACAGTCCTTGAGGTAACTTTTGTCTATTCTTCTGTCCCACATTCTAAACAAACCTATCCCATCCCATCTTTTCATCTATAGTTTACTATAGGATCTCAAAGGTCATATTGCCATTCCAATTGCCGATCGCCTAGGTTTCTTTTATCTTAGCCCCATGGGTAATGAGGATCCAACAGACTTCATAAATTCCAAAACAGAACGGATCCCTTATAAAAATTCATCCATGACTATTATCTATTGGACCAACAGTTTTAGATTTTGGCCTAATAGACTCCTAGGATGGAGAAACTAGTACCTTAGGATTTTGACTTCTAAAAAATCATTTTGGGATGACATGGAAATTAGCCAATGTATCAATCTTGCTCTAGCCGATATGGAGAATAATGAGCCTTTGCTCGCATCGGCCTCTTATGTTTGGTCAGATATCCTCAACGCCTTCATGTTTAGATATGGACCAATGACTCCTACCTTGATAGATGTCACCATGTTGACCTGCCTCAACACCACTCACTATATAAATCCATCCACCCTCCAATTCAAACCCACTCATCGGCTGAATACCAAAAACATCGGACGGTGGACTAAATACATATCCTTGCACAGTAAGACCTCTGGACTAGTTGATGAATAGGAACATGTTGTATTCCTAAATCTATGGTTGGAACAGTTTGTTTTTGGTGGTTCAACCCTTGGTCCAACCACCAATATGCAATGCTTGACAGAGCACCTGGCCAATTGACATCACCTTCCACTAGGGCAATACCTCCTCAGAGCTACTTATCAACTGCTTCATCAGGTGGCGAACAAGCTATCGGTCGGTCTACTAGTCGATCACATTGGTGGTCCCTGGTGGTTCAAACAACTTTGGTTGAACATCTATACCTCTAGAGTCATCCCCAGGAACCCTTTTCCCTCTCTGACATTTCCGATTGATTACCCCGAAGAAAGTGAATCTAGCTGGCGCCGATGCACTTCTTTGTGTGAAGCTGCATCGACTCTTCCTAGAAGCAAAATGACCCCCCTCAGCCTCAACTAGTGGTTCAAATGATTTTACTACGGCTTCACCAAAGAGGTCACCACCTGGTTTGCGTCTGAGGATGATTCATCATTTGAGATGCCTTCTAGGTTTCACCCACTAAATGCACTAGCCGATGAAGAGTCGAATACCATATTCCTGTCATCTATAACCCCCAATCTTTTACCGACTGGATTTTCACTGGGTTGATCCCAACACCTGTCATATGAGTTCTATCATCCTACTATTAGCGCTCGTCAATTGGGTTTCAGCCAGCTCCCAATCGGCTTATTCTTTATTGGCAAACTCCAAGTCCGAGTAGAAATAAACAGCGGCCTGGAGTATGATCGACTAAGGATGATTGTGAAATCTCTTTCCTTGGGGACCATCTCCATCTTCAAGCCCTTCATATCCAATACCAAGATATTTGCTCGATGGTGGTTGGAGTGGAGAAGGCATTTGTTCATTCTATCCGCTGAACGTTACTATCTGTGCCATAATCCTGACTATATCGAATCTGATGAAGAGGTAATCCTTCTCCTTACATTATCTTTTCCATATCGTATTTAATCTTGATTGTATCACTTAATCTCCATGATCCCATAGGCCGGTGACAAAGAAGCACCTATAACTAGCACAACCGGTTGGCCAATTGTCTACCAACCTCCATTGGCCATGTCTATCCTTGGATAGGGTGCCCCATCTCCATCGGCTCTACTCCGAGTACCGTGAACGTCAAGGACAAAACACAAAAAATAGGTTACTCGGATGGCTTCTGAGAAACAAAAGTCCAACACCCATGTTACAACTACAGTACCAATTCCCCAAGGCCCTTCTCTTGCAATGATTTTCACTTCTTTATTTCCACTGGTATGTGTCGATCTCATTTCTTTTCTATTGTCTTCACATTTATCTTGATATCGTTGCTTGCAGCTTGAACCATTGGCTCCTGAAACCCAACTACTAGATACTGCTACAAGAACTGAGCCAATGGTCACCCCAGAAGTTATGGTAGCCAATCCCCAAACATCCTCTCATCAAGTTGATACCAACGTTGTTGTTCAAGCTGCTCCCACTGTATCCCAGGTATGTTCACCATACATTTTGTTTCTACCCTGGCTCATGATCCTCCTATTTACCGATGTTAATGTGCAGTCATTGGCCGACTCGTTCTCCTTCAACATCGACAAATACTTGGAGATGGATGAAGACTTAGCTACCAGTGCAGCGATCGAATCATTTCTACTAGCCGATGTACGCAAGCAATTATCGAATATCATGCATTGGCTGAACATTTCGATTAACTCACTAGTGGAAGATTGTGGGCTGATCCGGGGAAGACTCACTGAGATTGAACACCTCCTGCCTGAAAAGCTTACTAACATACTCACACCTACTACCTACCTAGAATTCCATAGGACCCAGCTGATCAAGACCAGATGACGTATAGCCGATCATGCTGAACAGAGCAGTTTAGCGAACAACGACTGGCTATTTGGCCAGACCAAAAAGGAAACACTTGATGAGATGACAGCTTGTGAGACACGAACACCAAGCTAGTTCTACTGAAGAAACGAGAAGTCTATTTGATGGCAGAACTTGATAAGGTGTGTTGCAACATTGAAGCTACCGAATCCCATCTTATCGTACTACCACAATCAATCCAAGATCAAGACACTTGATCAAGTGTAGCAGAAAAAGTACGTCAAGCAACTCGTTAGTATAGGAACTTGAAAACTATCCCTAGATCCAATGAGGATGGCATCTGCGCCATCAACGAAATAGACCAAATCCTTATGCGCGCGATCGAGGCAATCATGAAATATCTATGAAATCTTAGCATTGAAAACCTGCAATGCCATCCTGAACATTCACTGCTTGTAATAAAGCTTGATCGGCTTGATCAATGAAATCAATATATATATATATTCCCTAAAGTCGATATCTTAACAATATCGGCTGTCTGTAGCCAATATAACCATATCGGCTTTTGTATTGAAGAAATATTAGAAACCGGCCACACCTTAGCCGATTCAGACAAACAACATCATTAGCCGATAGAACATTATAGGCTTTTCTGTCTTAAGGACAATTAAAACTTGCCATACTTAATCGATTTAGGTGTCAACCCAAACGCTAGGATAATACTTCTTCAAATATTTTTCGTTGAGTGCTCTAGCAAATCTCTCCCCTTCAAGACTATCCAGTATATAAGCATTACTAGGCACACAATGATTGATCCGATAGGGCCCTTCCCAATTAGGCGACCATTTTCCAAACATATTATCTCTAGATCGAATCAGTAAAATCAATTTCCAAACAAGATATCCTTTAGAAAAAGATTTAATTATCACCCTTTTATTATAATGCCTGGCAATCTTAATTTTGTTTTCCTTGATCCTTTCAAACTCTCCCAGTTGACTTTGAGCCAAATCTTTAGGTTCATCGGTCATCAAGTTATAATAATCATCAGCTATCAATTGATCCTGTAGAGACACCCTCCTGGAGCCGATGTTAATTTCCCATAGGAGAACTGCTTCATTCCCATATACCAATTGATACTGTGGTACTCGAGTAGATCCATGGCATGCCATTCAATAGGCCCATAATGAAACATTTAATGTAACGTGCCATCTCCATGGTTGTTCATCAATCTTACGTTTGATCAACGATTAAACACTTGTTGGAAGCTTTAGCTTGTCCATTAGCTTGATCATAATATGGTGATGAATTCAATAATTTAATCCCCATACTGGCAGCAAACTTTTGAAACTCTTCAGACACAAGATAGAACCCTAATCGGTAGTAATTGTCTGCAGAATACCAAACTGATATATAATATGTTCCTTGATAAACTCAATCATGTCCTTAGAAGTAACTTTCCTCAAAGGGATAGCCTCTACCCACTTTGTGAATTAATCTGTTGCCACTAATATAAACTTATGCCCTTTACTTGACGAAGGATAAATCTAGCCAATCATGTCGATTCCTCAACCTCTGAATGGCCATGGCTTAATTATTGGGTTCATAACTGATGCTAGAGCTCGCTGCACATTCCTAAATTTCGGACAGTCTTGGCATCCTTTAGCATTGTTGGTCAAAAATATCTAGCTCTCCTCATCAGCCATCTCATGATGTAAGCTGATTGATGGGCTTTGCAAACACCTTCGTATACTTCACTCATAACAACTATAATTTCTTTGGTACTCAAGCATCTTAACAAAGCCCCATCAATAGCCCAATAATACAGCTCTACATCAAGTAGTATATATTTAACAGATTTATACTGAAGTTTCCTAGAAACCAATTGTGATGGATTTTGCAAATATTGAATAATTTCTTGTCTCCAATCATCGGCTTCAATATGATTTTCAATATCGGCTATCTCAGCTTCCACCTTCCTATCCAACCGATATCCCGAAGCAATTTGAGCAAGATCATTGGCCTCCAGATTCTGCTCTCTAGGAATATGATTCAATGATACCATCTTGAAATCCTTTAATAAACATTGACATTCCTCATAACACGACCTCAAAACCTCATCCTTGCACTCATACTCACCTAACAGCTATCTGATTACCAACAAAGAATCCACAGTGATCTCTACCATATCAGCTTCGATTTCCCTCAGCAGTTGAAGACCTTTGAGCACTATTTCATACTCCGTTTCATTATTAGTCATAGAAGGCTTGATTGTAAAAGTGACCTCAAAGCTTTCCCTCCAAGGCAATATAATCACCAAGCCGATACCAAATCCATACTTGCAAACCGACCCATCAAAGAATAGCATTTATGGAATCAGCTCCATAAAATTCTCTCGACTTCTCTATGTTATATAATAAAATCAGCCACTGCTTGTCCTTTGATCGCCTTAACCGATTCATACCTTAGATCGAACTCCATCAGAGCAAATATCTATTTACCAATCTACCCTCTTAGGACTGGAGCCGATAGCATATATTTAACCACATCGGCTTTGCAAAGTATTGTGAACTCAGCTGATAGAAGATAATGCTTTAACTTTGTACACAAAAAGTATGAACACAATCATAACTTTTCCACCGCAGGATATCTAGTCTCAGCATCCAGAAGTCGTCAGCTCACATAGAATACCACGCGTTCTTTTAATTCAAATTCCTATACCAGCATTGACCCGGTAGACTTCTCATCAGCTGACTGCGAAATCAATACTGGTGGAAAATTCAAATAATATTTAATATGATCAAACATTCTCGGTTGTTTGACACCCCACATGAACTCTTGATCGTCTAACTACTTCAGCAAGGGAGTGAAGGACTCAATCCTTCCTGATAGATTTGAAATAAACCTCCTTATAAAGTTGAGCTTGCCGATCAAAGATTGTAATTGTGTTTTGTTGTTTGGTGGCTCAATGTTCTGGATAGCCCTGATGCTTCGCTGACTAACTTCGATTCCTCTCTCATGCCCCATAAAGCCCAAGAATTGCCCAGCCGATACGCCAAAAGCACATTTATGAGGATTCATCCTAAGTCCATATTTCCTCGCCCTCTTAGTACTTTTCGTAGATCGGCTATATAGTCTTCAATACTCTTAGATTTTACCACCACGTCATCAATATATATCTTCACCAGCATGCCAATGAGAACATGAAATATATAATTCATGGCTCTCTAATAAGTTGCACTAGCACTTTTCAAACAGAAGGTCATGACTACCCACCCGTATAAGCCCATAGCTCTAGGACACCTGAACGCAGTCTTGTGGATATCTTCTTCCACCACAAAAATCAGATTGCAACCTGCATTTCCGTCCATAAAGCTAATTATCTTGTGACCCAATGCTGCATCAAACAATAGATCTACCATTGGCATTGAATACTCATCTTTAGGGGTCACTCTATTCAAATTCTAGAAGTCGATGCATATCCTCAGCTTCCCATTCTTCTTCTCAACCGATACGACGTTGGATATCTACTCAGCATATCGGCACGGTCTGATGAAGTTTGCATCATACAGCCTCATGATCTCTACCTTGATTTCATCATGCAACTGTGCTTTGAACCTCCTTTGTGACTGCTTGAATAGCCAATTTCCAGGATTAATAGGAAGCCAATGTTCAACAATCGATCCCATGCTGGTTACATGAAGGAAATCTCTATCCCATGCTTTCTCGGACAAGAAATCAAACCCATCAGCTGTCTAGATTGATAGATCGGTTACTGCAACACTAGTCGACTGATCGGATGTAATCACCTCAACTTGATCCCCTTGCCATTGTATGAGACTTTTGATCCATTGTGGAAGGAATACAACAGTTGGTGTCAATCCAGTCTCTACCGACAAGTAGACTATATGATCCTTTACCATTGATGACAAAAAATGAGTTTGCATCATCTTGTTTCCAACTGTCAACTCCACGTTTAGCACTCCCTTTGTCTTGGATGAATTTCCTCCAAAGTCTTTTAACACCATATTTATTTTGATCAGGACTTCGGTAGTCTTCCCCACCTTGCGATACATAGCATATGGCATCATGTTGACACCTTCACCTCCATCAACTAGCATCTTCGTCATCGGCTTCCCATCCACATATCCTTTGATATACAACAACTTTAAGTGCCGATGCTTAGATTCTTCAAGCTTGTCAAATATGGCTTGATTTGGTTGTAGCGTCAATTGAGCAAATACCTCTTCTTGATCCTCTTCATTAGATGCACATGCTTTATACTCTAGAGGCAAGAAAAACACCATGTTGGTTGGAGCCGATGTGTTAACATCATCATCATTATGTTTTATGCGCCATACGCTTTTAGTCTTTTGACTTCGATCGGCTTCCTCATGGTCCTGACACTACTTCTTATGCTGTTCTTTGTGCTGCAACCTTTGTGCCCTTCTCTTCTGATTTTTGTGATGATTTCGGATGGACACCACTGAAAATTTGAGTTGTATCGTCCTTTACGCAACTCCCTATCATTAGCTAACTTTTGACTATGGTTTTCATTGATCGGCCCTAATCGGCTATGCACCAATGCCCACTTAATAGGTCGCCAATCATACAACATCCTACTCTACTCGATGTGCTGCAATCCTAGTTTGTTACATTCAAGACAATCCTCAATAGACAGCAACCTCATGTCTTGATCGTAGCAATACTGAAAAATGGACAACCCCAATGTGTATTATACTTTTCCTTGTGCACTATGGCTCATCGTTCCTCATCTTGTCTTCTAGAATATTACTCGATCAAGTCCAACGAGGTGACATTTGATTTCTTCTAGTGTCTACCCTCATCAAACCGATCACTTAAAGACCCTGTAAACACCATGTTCATAGGAAAAGGATGCCCATCAATCTTCATCGGCTTTTTATCTTCAAATTTAATTCTCCCTTGTTCGACAGCCGATTCCAATTGTTACTGAAAAATTCTGCATTCATTAGTATGATGAGATATTGAGTTGTGCCACTTGGAATATTTCTTCTTTTTGAGTTCTTCAGATGACGGTAGTATATGGTTTGGTAGCAGTTGAATCTATTTCTCTTGGAGTATAAGATCGAATATCTTATTGGATTTATTGATATCAAAATCATATATTTCCTCCTTACCGGTACTCTTCATCTAGGGACATGATATAGGTTTCCTATTCCTGGTCCACTCTGCCAAACCCACTTCTACATTGGATTCCTCATCATCTGAGTCCGACGCATAAAGTTATAGCTGAGTAGTCGTCTGATGGAATCTCTCTTTCTTGCTTTCAACAAATTGGCTTTCATGAGCCAATACCCTCTGGAGAAGATGTGATAGGCTCTCGAATTTTTGAGAAGAGAAACGTTCCTTGATTAAAGCCAGCAACCCTTGGAAGGCCAAATTAGCTAATTGTCCATCGCTCAGAATAAGACTATAACACTGGCTTCTGATATCTCGAAAACATTGGATGTACACCGAAACTGACTCATCAGGCCTCTGTCTAACCAATGTGAAATCTGATAGTCTCATCTTATGAATCCTACCAAAGAAATTCTTATGGAATTGCTTCTCTAGATTGGCCCATGCCCTAATTGAGTTGGGAGGCAACGAAGAGAATTAGGTGAAGGCCGATCCCGAGAGGGACAATGGAAGGAAATGGACTCTCAGGGCTTCCTTAGCCAATGCTTCCCCACATTGGGCCAAGAATCGGCTAATGTGTTCCACTATAGATAGGCTATCTTGCCCCGAGAATTTAGAGAAGTCCGGTATCCTATATTGGTGTAGTAGTAAAACTCTATCGAACCACTCCGGATAAGGGTGCCGATACATAAAAGTTTGTTCCTTAGACTTAATGCCGAATTGCTCTCTGACCACTTCTGCAACTCTAGTAGACCAATCCTCCTCCCTTGGGTTCTCTCTTTGGTAGTATGGACACGAAGCTGGCACTTGGTGCAGTCTAAAATGATCTCCTGGGTGATTGCTTGTATCATTATTGCCATCTGGATATTCTTACCGATATTCCCCTTAGTAAGCCATCCAATGATATCCTAGCATCATATCATCGTGTTGCCCCCTAATCCAAAGCTTGTACTGGTGGAAAAATATTTGCTGATATGTCCCTTTTGGGACCATATGTAACCAGTGGTTGCTCTATTTTCATTGGCAAATATACTAGCCCTCAATCAGTTTCTCGAACAATTTATCTGTCCACCGTTTTCTTGATCAAATTATGCAAAGTATTCACTACCACACCTGATTGGTTGATGAGTGCATGGTTAACAACTTCATTAACCATCTCATGCAACATCTTATGAGGACTCATGGGCGATGAATGGCTCGATTCTCCTACCAAAACGGGCTTCGACATTTGGGACTTCTGAATCGGCCCTTGTCTGGTCATACCAAAAGACTCCAAACAGAGTTTTTGAAAATTAGTCATATTTCGCTCTACTTGGTATCTTTAATATTCAGTGAAATCCTTCATTGTTACTGGAATTGTGTTTTCTGTGTTGATCTCTTTACTCGCCATTATGTAGCAGTTGTCTTGTCCCACCGGGCATACCAAAGAGCGTGCTTGCCACCATAGCTTGTGGGGGGTCCGACCGAGCCGAACGGAGGTTCGATCAGGGAAAGACGGTGGCTTGGTCATGCGAAGGCTTGGAAGATCTGCTTAGCTCTAGTACAGGTCCTTAATCTTTGAGGTCTGATGCCGTGCTAGTGATTTGACCCTGTAATTGACAAGGAGAGAGGATGAGACCCATGAGCCGGTCGGCTGGTAGACCTATTCGGCTCACCCTATAGGCTGGGTGCCGATAGGGAAGGCAGCGCTCAAACATTGGCTAAACAGCCAATGAAGGCATTAGTGATACACACGTGGAATAGAGTAGAGGACTTATCGAACAAAGGGCCGATGAATCTCCATAGCATCCAAAGTATGGAGAGGGGCCCGATCCCCTACTAAGCCACAAGGACCAACGACCACGGTAACGGCACCGTCAGGACCAACCTTGATAGATTGGACCGAACTGAGACAGTATGAGGCCAGGGCTAACGGTGCGGAGATGACGGAGGCTTAGACCGAACATAACGACAAGAGAGGAAAAAGGTGAGGTCATCGGCTACCTACTTGCCGAATGTCCAATCCAGGCCTACATTTAAACCCATCAGTTGTTTGAGCCGATAGAGAAAGAAATCCTCTAGATTTCGATGCTGGCCCTGTCAGACAAGAGTCCTGGTAGATTAGACTAAACCGAGATAGTACCAAGCCGCATCCAGATCGATCACTAGTGGATTAATCATTAGACGATATGCAAGGTGGATATGAGGCTAGTGGTGAGGATAACTTGTTGGCTACTCACTCCGATGAGACACCACGCGAAGACCTACCAAGGTGCTAACTCGAACCACCGCTACTGATCTCGTAGGTCAAACCTAACTGATACAGCACGAGACCGTGGACGGAGGAAGGAGACCGATGCACCAACGAGCCTCACGTGAATGTGATGTGGTATGCTCGATCTGAGTAAGAGGTTGAACCTAACCAATGCAGCCTTAAACAGAGCAAAGCATACCAAGATAGTGGCGGGACTTACCCTTCACCGGAGATCGAACTTAACCAATGCAACCCCACGTCAAGAGCTAAAACCCGCCAATAAAAACCTAGATGAGCTAGGGTGGTGATGCACCAAAGTTTTATTGGATTTATCTATTCTTTTTTACAAGCTTCTAGGAGGTTTATATTTATACCCTGAGATTACAGAGACCGACGTGGTTACAACAACCACCGAACATTATTTCCTATGAATATAAAGGGAAACTAATCTCTATGAAATTGTAAAGCTACCCAAACTTGCTTAGCCTACGTAATACATTCTATACAGACACCCAACTTGCCGTTACCCTCACTATTCCTCTTTGGACTCGGTTCCATCTAGATAACTTTCTGTCTTTGAACAAACTGAATTTGTCTTCCACCCGTTTGATCAGCTCTTCTACAGTATCAATCGGCTTCACCCCATGAGCTAATCAGTATTTGCCCATCGGCTGATCCTGTTACAAGCTGAATCAAATTTAGGCGTTAACAGAGCTGGAAGATTAGTGATGAGTGCAACTTCATCCTCAATATCACTAGCACTAACATACCCACCATCATCGGTTGCAATGTAGGCTGGCTGACATGGGCAGTCCTTCATGACATGTCCCATCCCGTGGCAACGGTGACACACAATGGGTTTTGCACGTCCCGTGGAAGTGGTCAAAGAAGAGGACTTGGCTGGTGCCTGCAAAAATGGAGACTTCCTCACCTCTGGCACACGTGGTGATGAAGATGGGGTTGGTGTACGTGTCCGAGCTGAGAATGGGGCAGTTTTGGCTTGCCTTGAAGTGGATCATGGTGTCAAAGAAGTCCTAAAAGTGTTTCTTGCAGCTTGTTGGCGACCCTGTAATTCTTTTTCAGCCAACAAAGCAAGATGGAGCAATCAATTGGTTGTATTATAATCCTTATAATCAACAATTTCCTGAATTACTCGGCATAGACATGAGTGGAAACGAACCATTCTATCATCATCACATTCCTGTACATCACAACGAAGCATGGTGATCTGCATCTCTTGACAGTAGTCATGGGCAGAGTTATTTCCTTCATTTAGTCGCTGCAATTTTTTTTTCAAATCACGTTTATATGCTGTGGGAAGGAATATACCATGCATAGCTCGCTTTAATCTGTCCCAGGTGTTAGGTTCCAAACCAGAATTAACAAGCTCATTCCACCACAAAATAGCATATCCGTTGAACTCACAAGTAGCAAGACAAACTCTATGAATTTCAATAACCATATGGATGTTAAATTTTTGATCAACAATCATCTCCCAATCAAGATAAGCATCTCCATCATATGATCCATCAAAAGAAGGGATGGAACATTTAACATTAGAATAAGGATCAGCTTGACCATTGTTACCTCCCATACCTTGGCGGTGGTGGTTGTGTCGATGTTGGTTGCATCCACCATCATGAAAATTGCTATCTTGCCCAGCATTACTAGCATCATCGTCCTCGTCATCTCCATAGATGGGCTCTTCGTGCGGCTGCTCAAGATTGTCGACACGAGTGGTAAGGTTTGCAATGCGTGTCTACATGTTCCAAAGGAGCTGCAATTGGGTCATGTGCTATTCTTGCAGAATATTGGTTAGTTCATCCTTCAACACGTAATCGCTAAAATCAATAGAAGAAGCAGCAGCACTTGACTTGATTAATGAACAAAGAACAATAACAAGGAGATAACCCTATCAACTATGGGGGCAGTAGAAGTGAAATCACACACTCAAGCACCTTACCACATGCTTGCAAGTGTTCTTACCAATACAGTAGGGCGGTGAACTGGTGGCTGGTTCGTGATAAATCATCGAGCGTGGGCAGATTGCAAGGAAAAATCTATTCGGACAGAGAAAGGTGGAGCTTGGAAGGCTCAATATGTAGCAAGGGTTAGCAAATACATTGAACAAAATTGCAAAGTTGAATAGATATCTAAAGCACAAGTCACAGCTGCTGGTCCTTGACGTGTCCCTAGACCTAGGAACAAGATAAAAGAAAGGACCAAGCACCAAACGACACAAAGCTGTATGAATAAATTGCTTCTTGTTTTCTTCTTTCTTTTCTTTTCTCTTTTTTTTTGACCTCTCTTTTTTTCACGTCACTTTGTTTCTCCAAATTTTTTTAACCACTCTTTTTTTATCACTTTGTTTTTCCCCTTATTTCTTTTTTTCATGTTACCAACTAGAGCTCTTGGGAGCTCTCTTTTCTCAGGGGTGGAATCTGATTCTTGCTTTGGGTAACCGTCTCTTTCTCTTGACCTCTTCAGTAAACTAAAACACAAGGCATGAAGATGATCACAAGATTTGTAACTGCGACAAAAGAACAACAAGGTAAATGTAACCTTGGCAAAGTTTCTCAGAGGATTGCATAAACTAGGCAGCGAAGAGAAAGTAGTAATAGGATTTGCTAGATGAGCAAGGGGTGCTGCAGTAGCAAGGGGAGTGATACAAGGCGGCTTGTGACCTACCTAGGGCTGAGCGTGGTGAGAGTAAACACAGGGCAGATTGCAGGGCAAATCAAGTAATGTGATGACTCGATCTGTTTCTAGGGTGGTGGAAATGGGATAACAACACAAAAACAAAGCACAACCAATTGAACTAAGACCAGCAAAAACAACTCAACCACGGATACAAATTCAACAACGTGAAACTAAAAACAGTATTGTGAAGACACAAACTGGTTGTAGGACAACAGAAAATAAGTGGATTGTTTTTGGCTTTTTTAGACTATAGGTGATGAACATAATATAAAACTAAATGAAAAGTGAGATAATACCTAACAGTAAACCTGACAATTTAATACCAAATAATGGGTACTAAGGCCCAATCTTCTGATAGGTAGTTGATAAGTTGAATTGTGGAGATCACAATGTAGATGATCTAAGGACTTTGACTGAGCAGATCGACCCCCTTGCAATCACAACACCACTACTCCGATGGTTATCAACCGAGCATGTAACCTGAATGACCTTGATAAGAAGGCTAATCCCTGCAAGCAATTTGAGAACATAAGCAAGAACTGGTAAAGGCAATCTAAAATTACAATTTGCGGTATTACAAACCAAAGTAGCAGCCTAGTCGGTCCGGTACAGAGACGAAATCTCACAAACAAAGTGTGTAGATACAATGTAAGCAAAACCCAAGTTTTGTTGTAGTACATGGGTGATAGTTATAGTAGAAATAGCTCTTCAAGAAGGCTATGAGCGCAGGTCACCACTTGTGGAATTGGAAGACCAATGGGTTCAGCTTTCATAAAGTCTCTTGAAGTTCTCGCGTGCATCTTCTGACCTTTTGCACAACCTTCAGTATATCAGCCATAAATCTTTATTGGGAAGCCCAAAAGATGCTCCCTTTGTTGGGTTAGAAAGTAGACTTGATAGGCTTTCCAAACATATATATCATACACCCCAAAATTGTACAGGTTGGTACAGATTTTTATGTGAAGTTGGAGTACTTGTCATGTGAGCTCAGTCTTGTGCATATAAATGTTTGTTGCTTGAGCGTAAACTTGGCGTAGAACTTGAAGTTGGCATAAGCGGCAGATGGCTCAACATAAATGGTGTATCAAGACTTGAGGTAGCTCTTGTGCTTTGTGTAAACCATAGTTCGTTGGATGGAAAATGTGTTGATCCCATGTTCCTAAGCAATAAGACATCACAAGACTTTAGTAGTATGCCATCCTCATCAATATTAGTATGTAACATAAGGAACAAATTATTAACGCTAGAATTTTATTCAGCCTGTAAACAGGATCGGCCGATGAAGATACTAGTCGGCTCGTGAGACAAAGCCGATTGGAACTGTAGAGAAGCCAATCAAATTAGTAGAAGATTGGATCGGTTTGAAGACAGAGAATTATCCGATCGGGGTCAGGTCCAAGAAGCCCGAGGAAAGGATGGAAAAGGATCGACTTGAGAAAAAAGAAGGTCCAATTGCTACAGTGGAGAAGCCGATCGGGTCGTAGCGAAGGAAGACTCGGTTCTAAATTGGAAGATTATTTAGATGAAATCGAGTTTGCGGAAGAGCCGTGAACTCCACGGCAGGATGTTTTTCTTTATAAATTGTAACCTTATTTAATTAGGAAGGTTTAGCTAGTTAGTTAACTTCTTTAGAGATATTTTCCTTTCTTTTTGTTAGAAAATAATGTCCGATGGTTGTAAACGCATTGGACTCTGTCTGTAAATCCAATGTATAAATATAGACCCCCTGGAGTCATGTAGTATATCTTTCGATCAAATACAATCTCGGCGCATCGCCACCCTAGTTCATCTAGGTGTTTACCGGCGGGTTCTGGCTCTCGACGCGGGGCTGCATCGGTATGTCTGATCTCCGGTGAAGGGGTAAGTCCCGTCACTACCCTGGTATACTTTTTACTGTCTAAGGCTGCATCATTTCAATTTGATCTCTTAGTTAGATTAGGTGTACCGCATCACGTCCGTGCAAGATCTATCGGCCTATCAGCCGATGCGCTAGTATTCTCATCTCTATCGGCAACCAGCCGATAGGGAGAGTCGGGCAGGCCTTTCGACCGATTGACGAATAAGTCTTATCCCCTTTTCCTTGTCAATTGTAGGGTCAAATTGATTGGCACACTCGTGAACCTCGAGGCTTAGGGACCTGCACTGGAGTTAAGCAGACCTCCTAGGCCTTCGCGTGACCAACCCGCCGTCCTTCCCCGGTCACGGGATTTTTGGCGGTGAGCACGCTTTTTGGCACGCCTGGTGGGACTGGAAGACCTTTTTCATCCATTGAAAATCCTTCAACAACTGTGATCTAATGGCGGGTAAAGAGATCAACACAGATAATGTAATCCTAGTGAAGATGAAGAATTTGACTAAAGAGTAGAGGTACCAGGTAGAGCAGAACACAGCTAATTTTCAGAAACTCTGTCTAGAGTCCTTCAGTATGACCCGACAAGGGCCGATTCAAAAATCCCAGCTGCCAAAGCCAGTTTTGAAAGGAGAATCGAGCCGATCGCCGCTCATTAGTTCTCAAAAGCCGTTACAAGAGATGGTTGACGAAGCTATTCACCATGCACTCATTAACCAATCAAGTGTGCTAGTGAATACTTTGCACAACTTGATTAAGAAAACTGTGGACAGGTCTATCGTTAAAGAACCTGATCAAGGGCTAGTATATTTACCGATGAGAATAGGACAACCACAGTACTTATGGATCTAGAAGGGACATATCGGCAAATATGTTTCCAGCAGTACAAGAACGGATTAGAGGGCAACATGAGGACATGATGCCAAGATATCATCAGACAGCCTATTACGGGGGATAGAGGCAAGAATATCCTGGTAATAATTATCAAGGAGATCATTTTGGACCATGTCAAGTGCCAACTTCGATTCCATAGTACCAAAGAGAGAATCCAAAGGAAGAGGATTGGTCTGCGAGAATTGCGGAAGTCATCAGGGAGCAATTCGGCATTAGGCCTAAAGAACAAACCTTTATGTATCGGCACCCATACCCGGAGTGGCTCGACAGAGTTCCGCTGCCGCACCGATACAAGATTCCGGATTTCTTCAGATTCTCAGGGCAAGATAGCGTATCTACGATAGAACATATTAGTCGATTCTTGGCTCAAAGTGGGGAAGCATCGGCTGATGAAGCTCTGAGGGTCCGCTTATTTCCATTGTCTTTATCTGGATCGGCGTTCTCTTGGTTTTCCTCGTTGCCTCCAAACTCAATCAGGGGATGGGCCGATTTATAGAAACAATTCCATAAATATTTCTTTGCTAGGATTCAAGAGTTGAGGTTGTCAGACATGACATCGATTAGACAGAAGCACGATGAATCAGTTCCAGAATTCATCCAGTGTTTCCAGGATGTCAGAAGCCGATGTTACAGGCTCATTTTAAGTGATGGACAACTAGCCGACTTGGTTTTCCAAGGGTTGCTGGCTCCGATTAGGGAACGTTTCTCTTCACAAGAGTTCGAGAGCTTGTCACACCTACTCCAAAGGGTATCGGCTCATGAAAGCCGATTTGCTGATACCAAGAAAGAGAGGTTCCATCGGAAAGCCGCTCAACTACAGGTGTACGCATCGGACTTAGATGATGAGGAATCCGATGCAGAAGTGGGTTTGGCGAAATGGAATAGGAATAAGAAACCTGTATCGTGTCCATGGATTAAGAATGCCAATAAGTGGGAAAGATATGATTTTGATATCAATAAAGCCGATAAGATATTTGATCTTCTCCTCCAAGAAAAATAGATTCAATTACCGCCAAACCATGTAATCCCATCTGCCGAAGAACTCAGAAAGAAGAAGTATTGCAAGTGGCATAATTCAATATCTCACCATACCAACGAGTGCAAGGTTTTTCGGTAATAGTTACAATCAGCTGTCAAACAGGGGAGAATCAAGTTCGAGGACAAAAAACCGATGAAGGTTGATGGGCATCCTTTTCCTATCAATATGGTGTTTGCAGGATCCTCAGGAGATCGGTCCGATGAGAAAAGGCAATGGAAGAGGTCAAAGGTTACCTCATCAGACCTAATCGAAAAATATTCTAGAATACAAGACGAAGAGAGACAAGCCGCAACGCAATAAGAAAGGTATAATCCACATTAGGGTTGTCCCTTTTTTCAGTACTATTGGGATCAAAATATGAGGTTGCGTGAGTGTAACAAACTAGGATATTGGTACATTGACTAGAGCAAGACGTCATATGATCGGCCCTCCATCACACGGGCATCGGTGCATAGCCGATTAGGGTCGATCAACGAAGAATATGGTCAAAGTTCAACTGAGGATAGGGAGTTACATAAAGGATCATACCACACAAAAGATCAGTGGTGTCCGTCCGGGATTTGTACAAAAAATCAGAAGAGGAGGGCACAAAGGTTGTGGCATAGAGAGCAGCACAAAAGGTGGCGTTAGGACCATGAGGAAGCCGATCGGAGCTAGAAAATTAAAAAAGTATGAAGAGTAAAGCAAAAAGAGGATGATGCTGGCACATCGGCTCAGGCTAACATGGTATTCTTCTTACCTTTGGAATATAAAGCATGTGTATCCGATGAAAAAGGTCAAGAAGAAGATTTTGCCCAATTAACATTGGAACCAAGTCAAGCCATGCCGATATGCTGAATGGGTGTCCAATATCGTCCCGGTGAAGAAGAAAAACGGAAAGTTGAGGATATGCATCGACTTCCGGGATTTGAACAGGGCAACCCCTAAAGACGAGTATCCGATGCCGATGGCAGATTTATTAATTGATGCTGCATCGGATCACAAGATCATTAGCTTTATGGATGGAAATGCAGGCTACAATCAGATTTTTATGGCAGAAGAGGATATCCACAAGACTGCATTTAGATGTCCTAGAGCTATTAGTTTATACGAGTGGGTAGTCATGACTTTCGGATTGAAGAATGTCGGTGCTACCTATCAGAGAGCCATGAACTACATGTTTCATGATCTTATTGGACAGCTGGTGGAGATATATATTGATGACGTGGTGGTGAAATCCAAAGGTATTAAAGACTATATAGCCGATCTGTGAAAAGTGCTAGAAGGACAAAGAAATATGGACTCAAGATGAATCCTCACAAATGTGCTTTTGGCGTATCGGCTGAGCAATTTTGGGATTCATGGTGCATGAGAGAGGGATCGAAGTTAGTCAATGAAGCATTAGAGCTATTCAGACCACCGAGCCACCAAACAACAAACTACAGTTGCAGTCCTCGATCGGCAAACTCAATTTTATAAGGAGGTTTATCTCAAACTTATTAAGAAGAATTGAGTCGTTCACTCTATTATTTAGGTTACGAGCCGATCAAGAATTTGTATGGGGTGTTGAGCAGCAAAAAGCCTTTGATCTTATCAAGGAATACCTAAATTCTCCACTAGTATTGATTCCGCCGCAAAAAGGGGTACTGTTTAAATTGTATTTGTCAGCCGATGAGAAGTCAATTGGATCGGTGCTTGTATAAGAGTTTGAATCAAAAGAACGAGTGGTATTCTATTTGAGCCGACGACTTCTGGATGGTGAGACCAGGTATCCTACGGTGGAAAAGTTATGTCTATGTTTGTATTTCTCATGTACAAAGTTAAGGCATTATCTTCTATCGGCTGAGTGTACAGTGCTTTGCAAAGCCGATGTGATTAAATACATGCTATCGGCTCCAGTCCTGAGAGGGCGGATTGGTAAATGGATATTTGCTCTGATAGAGTTCGATCTGAGGTATGAGTCAGCTAAGGCAATCAAGGGACAAGCGGTAGCTAATTTTATTGTACAGCATAGAGGAGTCCAAGAGAATTATGTGGAGCCGATCCCATGGACGTTATTCTTTGATGGATCTGTTTGCAACCATGGATCTGGTATCGGTTTAGTGATCATATCGCAAATCTTTCCCGGATCGGCCCGCAATCTTCCACCAGCGAGTGGATCAGAACTTCCAGCCAATGCATAATATCTGACAACTGCTCGCGTGCATCGGCTGGTAAAGATGGTTCAATCGCTACGCTGGTGGCTGAATCTTCCTCTGCTTCCAAGTATTTGCCGATGTCGAAAGAAAACAGATCGGCTAATGACTGCACGATAGCATTAGTAAATATGGGGATCATCAGTCAAGAAAATAACATATAGGATAGATGTACCTAGGATACAGCGAGAACAGTTTGAGCGATTATGTGGGTATCAGCTTGATGTGGGGCAGTTTGAGGAGTAGATGCCATGACTTCTGAGGATACCATTGGCTCAGCCCCAGTAACAATGTCCACCGTTTGGACTTCAGGAGTCAATGGTTCAGGCTGCAAAGTGAAAGTGTCAAGATAAAGGCAAAGGCAACGAAGAATTGATGCTGACACATACCAATGGAGATGCAGAAGTCAGGATTGCCGCGGGAGAATGGTTTCGCGAAGCCAATGTAATAATGGCAACATCGACGTCAGATTTTTGTTTCTTAGAAACTGTCTGAGTAGCCGGTTTCTTGCGCTTTAGCCCTGCTGTTCACGACACTCGGAGGAGAGCCGATGGAGGTGGAGCACCCTGTCCAAGGAGAGATCTGGCCAATGGAGGTTGATAAATAATCGGCTGACCACTTGCGCTGGTCATAGGGGCATCTTTGTCGCCAGCCTATGGAATCATGGGAATCAAGACACAGTTAAAATTCAATACGATGAAGAAAAGATAGTACAAGGAGAGAGATTACCTCCTGATCTGATTCCACATAGTCAGGATAGAGGCACAGGCAGTAATTTTCAGCCGATAGACTGAACAGGTGCCTTCCCTATTCTGACCAGCATCGAGCAAAGATTTTGGTGTTGGATATACAGGCCTCGAAGGTGGAGATAGTCCCTAAGAACAAGGTTAATGCCATCAACCTAAGCCGATCGTACTCCAAGCCACTTTTTACTTCTCCTCGGGCTTGGAGCTTGCCAATGAAGAACAATCTGATGGGGAGTTGGCCAAAGCCCAACTAACGAGCACCAACCGAAGGATGGTAGAACTCGTATGATGGGTGTTGGGATCGGTCCAGTGAAAATCTAGTTGGTAGAAGATTAGGAGTTATGGATGATAAGAAAATTGACTTCGATTCTTCATCGGCTAAGGCATTCATCATGTGAAACCTGAAAGGCATTCCTCATACGTGAACCAAATGGTGACCTCTTTAGTGAAGCTGTAGTAGAAACATTTGAACCACTGGCTGAGTTCGAGGAGGGTCATTTTGCTTCCAAGAAGAGCCAATGAAGCTTCACCCAGAGATATACATCGGCGTCGGCTAGCCTTATATTCCTCTAGGTAGTTAGTTGGATATGTCATTGAAGGGAAAGGGGGCCTAGCGATGACTCTGCAGGTGTAGACGTTCAACCAGAGTTGTATGAACCACCAGGGACCACCAATATGTCTGACTGATTGGCCTGCCGATAGCTTGGTTGCCACTTAATGGAGCAGTTGATAAGTAGCTCTAAGAAGATATTGCCGTAGTGGAATATGGTGTTGATCGACCAGGAGCTATGCAAGCATTGCATGTTGGTTGTTGAACCAAGAGTTAAACCACCAAAGACGAACCGCTCCAACCAGAGATTCAAGAACGCTACATGTTCACGCTCATCGACTTGGCTGGAGAACTTTTTGTGCAGAGAAATATATTTAGTCCAACCTTCGACATTCTTGGTGTTCAGCCGATGAGTGGGTTTGAATCTGAGGATGAACGGGTCTATGTAGTGGGTGGTGTTAAGGCAAGTCAACATAGTAACGTCTATTAAAGTGGGGGTCATCGGTCCATGCCCGAACATGAAGGCATTCAGGATATCCGACCAAAAGTAAGAAGTCGATGTAAGTAAAGGTTCGTTCTTTTCCATATCGGCTAAGGAAAGGTTGATACAATGGTCTATCTCCAAATCCTCCCAGAAAGACTTTTTGGAGGTGGAAACCCTAAGATACCAGTTCCTCCATCCCAGGAGTTTGCTAGGCCAAGATCTGAAGCTGTTAGCCCAATCGGTGATGGCTAGAGATGAGTTTTTAAACGGGATCCTTGCTGTTTCAGAGTTTATGAAATCAGTCGGATCTTTGCTACCCATAGGGCCAAGATAGAAGTGACCAGGGTGGTCGGAAACCAGGATGGCAATCTGACTCTTGACATCCTACAGTAAACAAGAACTCAACTACTGATGAGAAGACGAGATGGGGAAGATTTGTGAGATATAGGATGGAATAGCAGATGATAGTTACCTCAGGGATTACATTTGTAGAAGCCATCGCACGGAGGAAGAAGGAGTAGCAGCCAATGAGGTGATTTGCGGAAGTTCGCCTTTGGAGTTAATCGAGGTGTGGGGGTTATGATGGGAAGAAGTGTGTGGAAGAAGGCTGAGACGAAGAGATATTTTATAGAGGCGGAGTGACCTAGGCCGAAATCTGAGCCGATTAATCTGTAGGTTTTAACGGGTCACCCTGGTTTGCGGAGAGTTCCAACGGCTCGAAATTTCATAGTCTGTTGGCGAACTCCGAAATTGGGGGGCATGTGTTAATGCCAGAATCTAATTCAGCCTATAAACAAGATCGGCCGATGAAGATACTGGTCGGCTCATGAGACAAAGCCGATCGGATCTATAGAGAAGCCAATCAAATTAGTAGAAGATTGGATCGGTTTGAAGACAGGGAATTATCCGATCGGGGTCAGGTCCGAGAAGCCCGAGAAGAGGTTGGAAAAGGATCGACTTGTGTAAAAAGAAGGTCCGATTGCTACAGTGGAGAAGCCGATCGGGTCGTAGTGAAGGAAGACTCGGTTCCAAATTAGAAGATTATTTAGATGAAATCGAGTTTGCGGAAGAGCCGTGAACTCCATGGCAGGATGTTTTTCTTTATAAATTGTAACATTACTTAATTAGGAAGGTTTAGCTAGTTAGTTAACTTCTTTAGAGATATTTTCCTTTGTTTTTGTTAGGAAATAATGTCCGATGGTTGTAAACGCGTCGGACTCTGTCTGTAAATCTAGGTTATAAATATAGACCCCCTGGAGTCATGTAGTATATCTCTCGATCAAATACAATCTCGACGACTCGCCACTCTAGTTCATCTAGATGTTTACTGGTGGGTTCTAGCTCTTGACGTGGGGCTACATCAGTTAAGTCCGATCTCCGGCGAAGGGGTAAGTCCCGCCAATACCCTGGTATACTTTGTACTGTCTAAGGCTGCATCATTTAGGTTCGATCTCTTAGTCAGATCAGGTGTACCGCATCACGTCCGTGCAAGATCTATCGGCCTATCAAACTCCTTCCGCCGTCGTCGGTCTCGTGCTGCATTGGTTAGGTCCGACTTACGAGTCTGCCAATGGAGGATTGAGTTTTAGGTCTATACATCTCTCTACGGTGTCTCATCGGAGTGAATAGCCGATGAGTTATCCTAAACGTAGGTCCCCATCGTTGTGCGGCCGATGGGCTTAGGCGTTAGGCCTGTAGGTAGCCGATGGCATCCCTCCTACCTCGTCATCATGTTCGGTCCAAGCCCCCGCCATCTCGGTGTCGTTAGCTTTCGGCCTCATACTATCTCGGTTAGGTCTGATCTATCGAGGCTGGTCCTAACGGCGCTGTTACTGCTGTCGCTCGCCCGCATGGCCTCGCGGGGGATCGGCTCCCGCTCCGCGTATCGGATGCGGGTAGCGCCATCAGCTCTTTGGTTGATAGACCTTTTAGTGCGTTACACGTGTCTATCTCCCGTACCTCCATCGGTTTTTCAGCCGATGCGCTAGCATTCTCATCTCTATCGGCAATCAGCCGATAGGGAGAGTCGGGCAGGCCTTCCGCCCGACCGACGAACATGTCTTATCCCCTTTTCCTTATTAATTGTAGGGTCAAATTGACTGGCACGCTTGTCAATCTCAAGGCTTAAGGATCTGCACTGGAGTTAAGCAGACCTCCTAGGCCTTCGCATGACCGAGCCACCATCCTTCCCCGGTCGCGGGATTTTTGGCGATGAACACAAATGCATTGCATAATTCAAATGGCATGTATGAGCCCTCGTCATTGGTCCTTCTAAAGAATTTGGTGTCAAATTGGTGATAGGGATTGTATCTGATGGAGTGATGTCCTCATCAGTTTTGGCATCCGTTGTAGTAATTGAAGCAATCCTCCAGCATTGTCAGCAAGAAATACCTAGCTCTTTTCATCAGCCATTTCATCCTCTAAGCTAATTGATGAGCCCCACAATTGTCTTCATGTACTTCACTCATAATCATTGTAGCTTCTTCTACACCCATTCATTTTAGCAGAACTCCATCAATGGCCTAATAATATAAGTGTTCACCATGCAACACATATTTAGTAGATTTATAACGAAGTTACCTAGAAGCTGATTGTGATGGATTTTGCAAATGTTGGATAATCTCCCGTCTCTAATCATCGGCTTCAATATGGTTATTGATATTGGCTATTTTAGTTTCATCTTCCTATCCAGCCAATATCCTCCATAGTAAGCACTCCAATGATATCCTATGAGAACATCATCTCATTGCCCCCAATCTGGCCCTGTGTTGGTGGAAATAGATCTGCCGATACATCCCTTGTAGTACCATAAGTCATCAGAGGTAGCTCTATCTTCATCAACAAATACACACGACTTTGATCAGGTTCTCAAATAATGGATCCATCCCCCAAGTTCTTGATTAGATTGTGTAAAGTGTTCACTAATACTGCCGACTAGTTGATGAGTGCATGGTAAATTGCTTCATTAATCATCTCTTAAAAATGCTTGGGAGGACTCACAAGTGGCAACTGACTCGATACTCTCATCAAAACAGGCTTTTCAATCAGCCCTTGTTTAGTCATACCAAAAGATTTCAAACAGAGCTTCTAAAAGTTAGCCATGTTTTGCTCGATTTGTTGCCTCTGTTCCTTAATTAAATCTTCCATTGTCACTCGAATTATGTTGTCCGTGTTGATCTCTTTTCATGCCATCATGCTAATGTTGAGTGTCCCACCGGGCGGGCTAAAGAGTATGTTTGGCACCAAAAGTGCGCGAGGGCTGGTCGGACTTAGCGGAGATTGGAGGGAGCCAATTGAGGTCCGATCAAAGTATGTGGCACCTTGTTCACATCAAGGCCTAGGAGTTGTGGTTAGCTACAGTGCAGATCCTTATCTTCATGGTTCAAGGGCATGCCAGTCAATTTAACCCTACAATTAACAAGGAGATAAAGAGGATGAGATCTGTGAGCCAATCGGTCGATAGGCCAACACAACTCATCATATCTGTTGGTTGCCTATATGAAGGTGGAACTCGAGCATTGGCTAAAAAGTTGATGAAGGCGTAGGTAATAGGGCGTAGAATAAAGTAAAGGACTCATCAGCCAAAGAGCCTATGGCGCTCCGAATAGAGTACGCGATAAAAGCAGGGAGCAGAATCTGAATCCGACAATGGCACAAGAACTGGTGACCATCATGGTAGCACTAGTAGAGCTAGCCTCGATAGATTAGACCAAACCGAGATAGTATGAGGCTAAGGCTAATGGTACAGAGATGATGGAGGCTAGATTGGACGTAACGACGAAAGGGACGGGACGAGGCCATCGGCTGCTTATCAACTAAGGGTCCTATGTAGGCAAATATCTCATCTCATTGGCTATTTGAGCCGATAGGGAACAAAACCCGCTAGATCATGGCACCAACCCTATCGGACACGAACCTAATATGTCAGACCTAACTAAGATAGTATTAGGCCAGATTCAGTAGGACCATATTAATCAGTAGCAGATTAATCATCGAGAAATAAGATATATACTTATGTGTATCAGTTGGATAGCCGATACGTTAGGCATGAGATGCAGGATAAGGATAATTCATCAGCTACTCACTCCGATGAAACGTCGCACGAGAACCTTCTAGGCTAACAGCTCGATCTATCGGCACCAGTCTCATAGGTCAGACCTAACCAATATATCACAAGGCTAAAATGATAGAGGGAAGCCGATGAGCCAATAGGCCTCACGTAAGCGTGGTGTGGTATGTCTGATCGGACTAAGAGGTCGGATCTAACCGATATAGCCTTAGATAGAATGAATGAACTAGGATAGTGGAAGGACATATCCTTCGCCAGAGATCGGACTTAACCCATGCAGCCCCGCGTCAAGAGACAGAACTCGCCGAAATAAACCTAGATGAGCTAGGGTAGCGATACGTTGAAGATTGTGTTGGTGTGTGATCTTGTTGATATCATACAAGGTTCTAAGAGGTCTATATTCATACCCTAGTATTACAACAGTTTGATGTTATTACAAACAACCTCTAGACATTATTTACTAAACATAAAATGAAACTATCATGAAGAAGTTAACAAAACTAATTAGATTTCTCTATCTTACAAGATATATTCAATAGAGATAAAAGACCCTGCCATGGTTTTCACGGCTCTTCCTTAGACTCAGTCCCATCTGGATAACCTTCTGCCTTTGATTGGACTGAATACATCCTCAAACCATCCAATTGGCTTTCCCACTCTATCAATCGGCTTCCTTCCATAAGCCGATCGGCACCTCCTCCATCGGCTAACCTTGTTTGTAGGCTGATCAAATTTTAGCGTTAACAGCTGAGTGGATATCTAGTATCGTTTCGATGGAGAACAAAAATGTAAATTTGAGAATATGTATCAGATTTTAGGATTTGAATAAAGCTACCCCTAAAGATGAGTATCCAATGCCGATGGTAGATTTACTAATTGATGCAGCATTAGACCACAAGATTATTAGCTTCATGGATGGCAAAAGAAGATATACCCAAGACTACATTTTAATGTCCTATAGCTATTGGCTTATATGACTGGGTAATAATGACGTTTAGAATGAAAAGTGTCGGTGCGACTTATCAGAGAGCAATGAATTATATATTTCATGATCTCATCAGCTTATTACTAGAGATATATATAGATGATGTGGTGGTTAAATCCAAAAGCGTTGAAGGCCATATAGCCGATTTGCAAAAAGTTCTCAAAAGGACAAAAAAATATGGACTTAGGATGAATTCTCATAAATGTGCTTTTCGCGTGTCAGTTGGACAGTTTTTAGGCTTTATTGTGATGAGAGGGGAATCAAAGTTAGTCAATGAAGCATAAGAGCCATGCAAAACATAGAACCACTAGTCCACAAGGTATGTCCTTGATCGACAAGCTTCATTTTGTAAGATGATTTATTTTAAATCTATTGGAAAAAATTGAGTCTTTTACTCCCTTGCTAAAGTTTAGAGCCAATCAAGAGTTTCTGTGGGGTGTGGAACAGCAAAAGGTGTTTGATGAAGTTAAAAATTATATGAATTCTCCACTAGTTTTGATTCTACTGTAGAAGAGGATGTCATTCAAATTATATCTATCGGCTGATGAGAAATCCATCCAATCGGTGTTGATACAAAAGTTTGAACGAAAGGAGCAAGTGGTGTTTTATCTAAGCAGAAGGCTTTTTGATGCTGAAACAAGATATCCTACGGTGGATAAATTATGCCTTTATTTATATTTCTCATCCACAAAGCTAAGGCATTATCTCCTATCAGTTGAATCCACAGTGGTCTACCAAGTTGATGAGGTGAAATATATGTAGTCGGCTCGAGTCTTAAAAGGGCAAATCGATAAATAGATCTTTGCTTTAATGGAGTTCAATCTGAGATACGAATTGGCTAAAGCAGTTAAAGGACAAGATGTGGTTGACTTCATCATAAAACATAGAGGAAATCACGAAAATTATGTGGAGCCAATTCCATGGACTTTATTCTTTGGTGGATCAGTTTGCAAGCATGAATCTAGTATCAATTTTGTGATTGTATTGCCTCAAGGGCCAAGCTTTGAATTTATGTTTGCAATTAAACCCTATCATACCAACAATCAAGTAGAGTATGATTTGGTGCTTAATGGTCTATAGCTTTTGAAAGAAATCAGAACCGATACTATAGAGATCATTAGGTATTCATTATTAGTGATCAAACAGCTATCAGGGGAATATGAGTGCAAAGATGATATGTTGAGGTTATATTATGAAGAGCAGAATTTATATGCCAATGTTCTTACTTAGATTGCTTCGAGATATTGACTATATAGAAAGATAGAAGTTAAAATAGCCGATATTAATAATTGTATTAAAGCCGATGATTGGAGACGAGAGACTATCCAATATTTGCAAAATCCATTAGAGTCGGCTTATAGGAAACTTGAGTATAGATCTACCAAGTATGTGTTTCTTGATGAAGAATTATATCATCGAACTATTGATGGAGTTCTATTAAGTTCCTTGGGTTTAGAAGAAGCCACAATGATTATGTGTGAGGTACATGAAGGCATTTGTGGGGCTCATCAATTGGCTCACAAGATGAAATGGTTATTAAGAAGAGCTCTATATTTTTGGCTAACAATGATAGAAGATTGTTTCAGATATTATAAGGGATGTCAAGATTGCCAACAATTTGGAAATGTACAGTCAGCAACATCATTGGCTATGAATTAAATTATCAAGTCATGACCGTTCAGTGGTTAGGGAATTGACATGATCGGCAGCCAGATTTATCCTTCATCAACTAAATGGCATAAGTTAAAATTAGTGGCAACAAATTATTTTATAAAGTGGGTATAAGCTATTCCTTTAAAGAAAGTTACATCTAAGGACACAATTGAATTTGTTAAAGAGCATATTATCTATCGGTTTGGAATTCCTCAAACAATAAGTACAAATCAGAGATCTATTTTCGTGTCAAATGAGTTTCAATAGTTTGCTGCTAGTACAGGGATTAAATTGTTAAATTCATCACAAAACTTTCAACAAAAGTTTAATCAAGTTGATAAATCACAAGATTAATGAACAACCACGAAGATGGCATACTACATTAGCCGATTCATTGTGGGCCTATTGGATGATATGCCATGCATCTACTTGAGTACTGCCATATCAGTTAGTGTTTGGGCATGAAGTGCTTTTGCCATAGGAAACTAACATTGGCTCTAGGAGAATATCTTAGTAAGATCAACTAACAACCGATGATTATTATAACTTAATGGTAGATGAATTTGATCATTTGGCTAAGAATCGGCTAAGAGCGCTTGAAAGGATTAAACAAAATAAAGCTAGAATAGCTAGGCATGAAAACAAAAAGGTTATAACAAAATCATTTTCTAAAGGTAATCTTGTTTGGAAATTGATTTTGCTGATCAGGTCTACGGATAATAAGTTTGGAAAATGGTCGCCTAATTGGGAAGAGCCTTATCGGATCAATTGTTGTGTGCATGGTAATGCTTATATATTGGAGAATCTTGATGGAGAAGAATTTGCCAAAGCGCTCAATGGGAATATCTAAAGAAGTATTATCCTAGCAATTGAATCGATGCCTAAATCGGCTAAGTGCAACCTAAAGGGTAAGGCATAGACTACGATAGCATAAAATAATATTTTTCTACCACGCACACTCGGACATCATGCAAAGGGATCATAGACCATTACCATGAAACATGTAGTGCAGCGGAAGTAGGGTTGTAGAAGCCAATACAACCATGCGCACATCGCAGTGGTAGATGAAGCAATTGATCTCTGCAATCCAAATGCCGCTCAATGCTACAACGAGCAGCACCTCCATCGGTATCAAAACGTCCAGGGTTGGAATGCCGATTGCAGGTGTACTTGTACTCATGAGCGGCTAGGGTTTGGCTCAGGAGGTGGTGGCTAGGGTTTTTGCTCAAGATGAACAGAGATATCTCTCCTCGACCTCCCTGCCTCTCTATATATACACTTTTCCACTTAGGCTTAGGGGCCATAGCCCAATAGGAGTCTAGTTGGATCTCTATCCGAATTAAGCCTTATCCGAATCATATTCAAATAAGAATTCCAATGCATTAAGCGTGCTCTCTGTAGCTTCACGTATATTTGGTCACAACCAGGAAACGCGTTCCGGTCACCCTGTTAATTACGGTCTCTAGCAAGGCATATTAACCCCAATGTATTCGTAAAGATCATATTGGCTGAACCTATAATGTTCTCATGTGTGAATTGCTTTGCATTGTGATATCGATTGAGCTCAATGCAATACTTGTGTTATCCTCTTAATAGCTTAATCATTCTCTCAATCTTGTGATGGATTATAAACTTGTGAATGACTCCTCAACCACCTTAGCATGGTCATGCACTTCCATAATCCATTAGATCCAGGGCCTTGGGATATCTTTCCCACAGGATGGGCAAATTCTATCTTGATCACTAACATCCTACTACATATTTTATAGCAAATCCAAAGACTACTTTTATGACTACTCTATTAAGGAGTAGTGTTTGGTAGTCTTAAAATAAACTAGTACGTATGTTAGGATCATGATGATATCAAGTATAAGGGCTCCACATAAACTGTACTTGAGATTAGCTGATGATACATAAAATATCTATAATATCTTATAGCGGGTCTATCTAAGATATGTTCACTAACATATGTCCATATTATTGATTTGGTATCTTCATACATATGCTGACCTTATAATTATATTTGTCCTTATATGATATATGATCACGGATCATTTAGAAAAAACAATATTTGATATTAGGAGTCTCATGAATAAGTCATATACTCATTGATCAACAATGATAATGTCTATTTTAAGGAACAAATCAATATATCATAAACATAGGATGTGATATTTACAACATCTATATGTTGCTTCTAGGACATATTACTAACACAGTCCATTTCTAATATTCTTCAAGACAAGAACCGATATTGTTATATCGCCTGAACATAGCCAATATCAGTTGATATCGCTTGCCTAAATCGGCTATGTACAACTGATTTCTAATATGGTTCAAGACAAGAGCCGATATTGTTATACCGCCTAACGATAGCTAGTATTAGTTGATATCGCCTTTAGAATAAAACAAACAATAGGGATCAAGTGAGACCGATCAAGTTATATTGCAGACACCAAGTATTTTGATGAAATGACATCGTAATTTTCAGCATTAAAATATTACAAGAACTTTTTAATCACTTCAATCGTGCGTAGGCAAATTTTATTTATCTTGTTGATACGTGGATATCTTCTTCATTGGAGCTAGAAGTAGTCTTCAAGGTCTTTCACTGACGAACCACTTGACACACTGTTACTGCAACTCTAGCCTCCTGATCTTGTATTACTTGTAGTAGGCTAACAAGATGGGATTCTATGGCTTCAATGCTTTTCCCCACCTTATCGAGCTCAGCCATCAAATTGGCTTCTTGTTTCCTTAGTTGGTTGAATTTGGATTGGGTTTCTTGTGAGGTAGCTGTCATGCCATCATGCCTCTTCTTATCAAATTGGGTAGATAGTTGATCGTTTTGAGCCAAATCTTTATGTTCAGCACAATCGGCTATGCACCACCTGATCATGATCAACTAGAACCTATGTGATTCCAAATATGCAGCAAGGGTCAGTGCATCAATAAGTTCCTGATGCAAAAGATGTTCAATTTTAGCGAGTCTCACTTGGATTGGTCCACAATCTTCAACTAGGGCGCTAATTGGGATTTCCAGTCGATGGATGATGTCCGATAGTTGATCACTGCACTAGTAGCTATGTCTTCATCTGTCTCCAGATATTTGCCTATGTCAAAGGAGAAAAAATTGGCTAAAGACTATAGATTGGCATCGCTAAATGGAAGAATAATGGGTTAAGGCAAAAATACAGATATAAGCTGAAGTTACCTAGGACAGGACATCAATGGTGGCGTGATCAGCGATATCAACATCGACTTGGTGAGTAATCTCTTCAGGGAGGTGGCCAATGTCCAATATGGAAGTAATAGGGACAATCTTGGTCGGGATTTCTGGTGGGACCATCAACTTGATGTTCGTAAGAATATCATATGATAGTTGAACTTTGGGAGCCAATGATTCGAGATAAAAAAAGGGGCAGGTGAGATTGTTAGAGAATATATGAATGCCATACGAGGATAAGAATCAACACGTACCAGTGAGGGTGAAGGAGCCACTGTTGCTTCGATGGTGGGTGCTTAGGAGATTGGCGCCACAACAGCGACGTCGGTCCTACACTTTTGCTTCTTTCAAATGGGGCGAGATACCACTTTTGGTCCTGTTGGCCATGGCACCTAGAGGAGAGCCAATGGAGAAGGAGCACCATGACCTAGATGGGGTTCCACAGATGGTGGTTTAAATATGATCAATGGGCCACTAACGCTGGCTGTTGGTGCTTCTTTGTCGCTGGCCTGCAAGATGGTGAGAGTCTAAGTAATATGATCAAAGATAATGGAGTATAAAGAAGTATTACCTCTTCATCAGACTCGACATAATCAGGATTGAGGCGTGAACAGTACTGTTCAACCAAAGAATTAAATAGGTGTATTCTCCATTCCAACCACCATTGGGCATAGGGTATAGTAATGGCAATGCATGGCTCATATGTGGTGATATCACCCAAGAATAGGGGCTCCATTAGCATCCTTATCCAATCATATTCCAAGGCACTATTCATGTTGCACTAGACTTGGAATTTGTTGATGAGGAATAAGCCAATAGGAAGCTAGCCAAATTCCAACTGTCGAGAGCCAACCGATGGGTGGTAAAATTCATATGATGGTAAAATTCATATGTGGTGATATCGCCCAAGGATAAGGGCTCCATTAGCATCCTTATCCAATCATATTCCAAGGCACTATTCATGTTGCACTGGACTTGGAATTTGTTGATGAAAAATAAGCCAATAGGAAGCTGGCCGAATTCCAAATGTCGAGAGCCAACCGATGGGTGGTAAAATTCATATGATGGTTGCTATGATCGGCCCAATGAGACCCTAGTTAGCAAAAGATTAGGAGTGATGGCGGCTAGAAGTATAATCTTGGACTCTTCATTGGCTAGAGTGTTGAGAGGATCAAATTTGGAGGGTATTTCAAATGATATTGCATCCTCACATGCAAGCTAGAGAGTGGCTTCCATGGTGAAACCATAATAAAAGCTCTTGAACCACTAGCTCAGTCCGATTAGAGTCATCTTGCATCTAGGAAGGGCCAATGCAGCTTTGCCCATTGGGATGCATCAGCGTTGACGGATTTCATTTTCCTTGGAGTAAACAGCTAGGAAGGTCAAATTGATGAAGCAGGTCCCGGTGATGGCTTTGGAAGTATAGAACTTGGGCCACAATTGTATATACCACTAGGGGTACCAATATGACCAACTAGGTGGGCAACCGATAGTTTGTTTGCCACTTGATGAAGCAGTTGGTAAGTGGATCAAAGTAGGTACTGTCCCAAAAGGATTTGATGGTGGTCAGCCAAGCATTCTGCCAAGAACTAAATGTTGGTCATTGGGCCGAGGGTTGCACCACCAGAGACAAACCATTCTAGCCACATAATCAAAAACGCGACATGTTCCCAATCATCAACTAGTCTAAAAATATTGTTGTGAAGAGATATGTACTTAGTCCAACCATATATGTTTTTAGTGTTCAGCCGATGTGTGGGTTTAAATCGGAGGTTGGATGGATTGATGTAGTTTGTGGAGCTATGGCAGGTGAGCATGACTATGTCCATCAGAGTTGGGGTTATCGGCTTGTGACCAAACAAAAAGGCGTTGAGGGCGTCTTACTAGAAATAAGAAGCAGATGCAAGTAAAGGTTCGTTTTTCTCCATCTCAACAAAGGAGAGATTGATGTAGTGGTCGATTTATGTCTCATCCCTATGTGTTCTCTTGGTGGCCAATACTTTGAGGTACCAGTTCCTCCATCTAGGGAGTTTGCTAGGCCAAGATCTAAAACGATTGGTCCAGTCGCCAATTAGCATGGATGAGGTCTTAAAGTGCATATGCTCTATTTCAACATTGAGAAAATCAATTGGATCCTCACTACCCATGGGACAAAGGTAAAAGAAATCTGGATGGTCGGAGGCTAGGATTAGTATTTGGCTCTAGAAGATCTACAATAAACAAGAACCTAATGAAGAACGGGTGAAGAACGGGACAGATTGAATCTATCTAGATTGTGGAGTAGGGGAATGAATAGATAAAAGGGTCACCTTAGGATTGTGGTTATCGATGCCATTTCACGAGAATAAGATGAATGAAGATCAATGATCAATGGACATGCTCGTAGTAGTTCACCTAAGTTCATTGGAGCTTGTTAAGTTTTGGAGGTTCTGGTAATGTGAAAGCGTAAAGAAGGGGGCTAGGAAGGTGAAATGATTTGCAGGGAAATGATGACTAGACGGGAATCTAAGCCGATTGGTAATGTTTGTGGGCTACAGTGGGCCTCCTCAGTTTGAGGAGAGTTCAAATAGCTCAGAATTTTCAAGCCTGATAACAAACTCCAAAATTGGGGGCATGTATTAATACCAAAAATTGTTAAGTCCGCAAATAGATTTGGTTACAGATGGGTAGCTGATCAATTATGGGAAGAGGCCAACTGATGGATGGGAAGAGCCGATCGGGTAGAAGATGGATTTGGTTCAATTGGTAGGTAAAGTATTATCTAGATGAGACCGAATCAAGGAAAGAAACTTGGAAAACATGGCAGGGTGGTTTTGTATCTGTAAGATATCTCTTGTAATTACGTAGGAGTAGCTAATTTTGTTAACTTCTTAAAGAGAGTTTCCTTTTCTATTTAGGAAGTAATGTTCGGAGCTTGTTTGTAACCTTATCAGACTCACATAACCCCTGGGGGCTTGTAAATTATCCACAAAGATCAATACAATCTCGGCATAATGTCACCCAAGTCCATCTATGTTTCTCCCGGTGGGTTCTGGCTCTCGACGTGGGGTTGCATTAGTTAGGTCCAATCTTCATCGAAGGGGTAAGTCTCGCCATTATCCTCATGTGTCTGCATTAGTTAGGTCCAACCTCTTAGTCTGATTGGGTATATCACATCATGTTTGCGTGGGATATATCAGCTTATCGATGTCCTTTTACTCTCATTAGTCTTGCGTTGCATCAGTTAGTTTCGATCTTCTAGACTACTGATAGTAGATTGAGTTTTATGTCCGCAAGTCTTTACGCAATGTTTTATTAGAGTACCAACCGATGAATTATCTTTACACTAAGCTTCACGCTTATCGTATCGGCATATTAGCCGATATACATATATCGCCCATGATTAATCCGCTAGCGATCGATCTGGTTCTATTAGATCCTACTCTATACTGTCTCAGTTAGGTCCGATCTATCAAGCCGGTGTCTAATAGGGTTGGTATCGAGATCTAGTGAGTTTATTTATATTCCTGCATCAAAATCACAGCCGATAGCAGTCGATGGGTTTAACCATTCCTTCCGTTGGCACAACCGATCAGCCTTATACTATCTCGATTAAGTCCGATCTATCAAATCTAGCTCTAATGGTGTAGTCATTGGTAGTCGCTAGGTCTTATCTTTTCGGAAGACCGGGCTTCACTGTTTACTACTTATCGTATATTTTATTCAGAGCATCATTGGCTCTATAACTGATGTGTTTTTATTTCATTCCATGCTACTTGCCTATGCCATCATCGCCTTTCATCTGTTGTATAAGTGCGGCAACCAGCCAATAGTAGGATTCCATATCGGCCTATTGACCAATTGGCTCGCAGACCTAATCCTCTCTATCTCCTTGTCAATTGCAGGATCAAATTGACTGGCATGCCCGTGAACCTCAAAATTAAGGCCTACACTAGAGCTAAGCAAATCTCCTAGGCCTTCGTGTGTGTAGGCACATCTCATCAAACCTCCATCGGTGAACACGCTCACTCTCTCTCATCTCGCCTCTCACCTGGACCAATCTTCACACTTCAACAGCCACAATCTTCATCAAGTTCTGGTGGAACACGATCCATGGTCACTGTTTTGTCCTACTCAAAGCTTTGCTATGGTCTAGTCTCACCATTGTGCTACCAAACTTCATTAACCTTGGCTTGTATGCCATTTCTACCCTGTTTCAAGTGCATCTTGTAGTCTTACCATCATCCAGTAAGCACTTTCAGTTGCATCATAAATTCCTAACCTAAATTCTCTATCAATTTATCCATTGAGAAGAGTATAATTCCTACTCATTGAACTCTATCATCAGCCATGGCCACCGTCGTGGCCAACCACCTCCCAGCTTCTTCCATCAGGACCAAACCCAAAAATTGATTGATCTCATCAAGTTGAAGCTTCACATGTCTTCAATTTGATAAGAAACCTCACTGGACTATCAATCTCCTTTTCGGCCTCCTCCCTATACCACTACACCTAACCCATGTGTTCCCTGCATGTGCAATCTGCCACTCTTTCATTAGCCATATCTCACCGGAGTACCACTCTTCCTCCCCTAGCTCATTATCCCCGCCCCCAGTCATCAACCATGCCACAAT
The DNA here is from genome assembly GCA_030770085.1 of Oryza coarctata. Taxonomy (NCBI): domain Eukaryota; kingdom Viridiplantae; phylum Streptophyta; class Magnoliopsida; order Poales; family Poaceae; genus Oryza; species Oryza coarctata. The sequence goes on from CM061472.1 coordinate 11,636,923, forward strand.
CCCTACCATAGTTGTGGCGGGAGTGAAAACCGAGGAGGTGCCAAGACAAAGAAACAAAAGAGAAGAAAAAGAAAGAAGACAGAGACTAATCGATGGGCCCATGCATAGTGCCACTTCCTAATTTCTTGATTTATTCAACCAGAGAGGACACCTATATCTAGTCGCTATGCTGCCCAATCAACTCATCAGCTAGAAAAGAACCAAACCCTAGTCATTGTGATACCCTTAGCATCAATAAAGCTAAACCCTAGCTATTATGTGGGAGCATAATTATAACCCTAGCCATCCTAATACACCTATAAATAAACAATCCACACCCTAAATATTAAGCTTATGATTCTTATTGGTTTCTGCTTATTCTATATTTTATTTAATTAGCTCTTAATTTTTATTATTGGAATCTGATTTATTTTAGGGCAACATGTGATCTTCAGAACATGGGTAATCAGGTTCCCCCTCATGATTTTTATGCATTGGAGCAAGGCAATTATTATTTCTCCCCATCATCATATTGATCCTACATTCTAATTCTCTATTATTATATGCACTAGTCATTCTTGCTTTTAAATTACTTATGCATGTCTTGTAAATTACCTAGATATATACATGCTAATTTTGCTTAGCCATGCTTAGCTTAGATTATGCAAAAAAAATATAATGAAATTAGATTAAAACAGTACGTGTGATATGGATGATTTTTAGGTGGCTAGTATTGTTTTTAATCGACATGCAAATTATGCTAAGGATATGTGGAGAACAAACTGAGTATAACCACAATTGTGTGGGTATAGACCTAGCTAACTATGTAGATACATCGCCATAGTGGTTTAGATTTCATGAAAAGTGGAGATTGCCCATTATGGAAATTGACATTTACTCTATATGGGTAAATGTATTCATATATATTCTGTATTGGTAAATATTATTATGATATATGATTATCATGATGAATCCATAGTTTTATATATCGAGATTTATTGAAAAACTTCATTGTGACGACATGATGTCATACAATCATGCAATTCTATGTTGTCTCGAGAATGCCAAAACTCCTCACGCTGTTGTTCAAGGTGTATGATAATTATAGTTTATGGAGATGGTATCACTTGTACTAGAAAACTAAAATCTTGGCAATGACAAGGCTAATGTGTTTGGCATGTAATGGATCGTAGGTAAAGTGTACATCTAATGTAGTATGAATATTTTGATCTATTTGAATAGTTGTGCTCATGGTTATATGAGCACCAGGATTCACTATTGTCTCTTGGTTAGAAATATAGTTGTTTATAAAGATTTTGTTAAATTTAATTATATTTCAAACATACCAGGTTTAACATCTCTACAAAATTAGCTTTCTACAAGTAACCCTATCCTTACCTTGATTTTGATTAGTACATGCATTATTTTTTGATATAATAATTTGTTGAGTATATTGTACTCACCTTTGCTATATTTTTTTGTGTTTCTCCCTATGATTTTAAAGTGGAAGAAGTTGGGGTACAAATTCAAGACAAAGCTTAGACTTAGTTTAGATTCAAATATAGATTCATATTAATTTTAGGTTTAGCTCACATTCAAAAATAGTAGAGTTAGTTCATTCTATAGCTTCAATTGTATAGTTAGCCACAAACCTTATAAATCCTTTATCTTTCATGTAATAATCAATCATTTGAGACTTCATCCAAATGTGTATTAATGTACAAGTCCGGGGATTGATACACTAAACATGATAGGTTTCTAGGTCCTAAATTCGGGGGTCGACAAATAAGTGATGAGTCTAGAAAGGTTTATGCATAATCATTTCAAGGTATTGTTTCAAGTGAGGCTTTGTTGATTTGAATCATAATTGCCATCACTTGAAGTGTTGTGGTGATCATGAGCTTTTCTGTATCTCCAAGATCCATCTTAAGCTTCCAGTTCTTTCCTTGCCTAAGGCAACTCACATGGAGGGCCAAATGGTAAAATTCATAATATTTACAAATTGAGAACTAGAAGTGACCACCCTTTGATGGTTTGTTCAAGAGTAGTTATCACGGTGAGCTTCTTGTGATCTTAGTCCATGAGTTCTTCTAACAAGTGCAAGATCATTTAAACCTACTCCTCACAAGACAATGCTCTACTAGAGAGCCACTAAATTCATCACATTAACCTAGCCACATACATATGTTCACGAATTGTCAAAATTGTGATCAACTCACATCTACTCAAGACAAAGTGGCTAGCTATCTCAAGTCTGATACTTGTTACCAAGATGCCATTGAATATCAAAATAGGAGAATAACTCCATGCTTGGCATAAGATGTGCAATATGACTCTTCTTGAGTAAGTTAAGGCTCTAATGCATCTCCAAGTAACTATATGTAACTTAAGGAAGTTTTTGAACCCAAACCAAGTTGCATACATAGATGTTAGTCACAAGAGGCTTAAGCACCCAAATGGCATTTGTGCTAGCATATGGTGAACTAATCACCTTAGTAGAAAATTTTCCATACTTGGCCTTCCTATGCACATAATAATTAGTATTCATAAGGTTAAGCTTAGCAATGTTACACATGGGATAATTTTTACCAATATGTCTTTTGTTTGAAAAGAGTGTTAATCTACTTCTTGTCCTTGCAAGACATATCTTTCTTACTATTGGCTTCTTTGCTGATAAGCCTCTTCTTGGATGACATAAAACTTTCCTTCTTCATGTAGAGGAATCAAGCAACTTCATGACCCATTTTGTTGAATCTAAAACACTTCTTATTGTGTTTCTTTGTTCTCCTCTTTAGAAGTGAGGTCTTATCATCAACTTGATATAGGAACACATAAAGCTCGCCCTCCAAAACCACACAAACTAGCACATTTGACAGGCAGGCCCACTTGCACATAACAACCCACTCACACTTTTGTCCTCGCTTCGTGTAAAAGGGTTAACTCAAAAGTGCTATGGCTAGAGGGACAAGGCCTTACAAGTAGGTTCCACTCCTACTCAACTAGCAAGACGTTAGTAATCAAGTGCACATAGCACTCATAGGCCACATTGGCCATATCATAATTGGTCTAGGATGTCACACACACACTCCTCAAAGGATCTGATGTCCTCATCGGTCCAATTTACCCATAGAGACATCAACAAATGTCCTAGAATGCGCCCCCTCTTAGCGCACATCATACTTGTGGCACCCATAGCATGCTTTTTTGGATCACCTCTTGATCTTTTTCTTCTTTTTTGAGTTCATCCCAAGTCTATGATCAATTTGCATCTCTTTCTCACCTAGGCAATCCTAGTCACATGTAGCACTTGGGGAAATATTTGCTTGGGAGCAACAAGGGTTAGCACAAATAAAATCAACCTGAACTTGAGGCTCATAGGATTTTACCATTGTGATTATCCTCATGAGCTACCTCTAGCATGGCATAAAAATCTACAAGATTTTTATGAGAGCACAAAATTTCACCATGTCTTTCTTATCAACCAACATACTTGCTAGTAATCACCTCAAGTTGAACTTTAAGCTCTAGACTTTACTTCTCCAATAGTGTGCTACACAAGTATTAGAGTTAATATCACAAGCTAATTCATTTTCTAATTTTTTTATAGTTTCTACACCCTTGTTTTCTTTGTTCTTCTCAATGAGGCATGCTTCTTATTTCTCAATGGCCTCCATGAGTTTTATCATAATACTTATGTCCTTATTTCTTAAGTGATCAAACTCATAGTCATCATCTTCACTTTCACCATCTTCCACCATAAAGCAAACATGATCTTTGGCAATGGAAGATAAGCATGTTGAGAATGTGGATTCTTTACTTAGCCATTGGCACCCATATACTTCTTCCTTCAAAAGGTTAGTACCACAAGCACTATAGGAAGTAGAAGTATCAATATTAACTCTACTCACTATTTCATTACCTTCAACATAGTCATGTGTAGGTGAGGAGGTGGATGTGGCAAGATAATCTTGATCATCAAAGATAGTCACTTGTGGTTCTTCACAATTTGGGGAAGAAGTTGAGCACACCTCAAGCACTTCTTCTCTCATGCACTCTACTTGATCACATTCATACTTGTCATATCTCTATTTGATCATTGTTCAAATGAGGTGAGCATCTTCAAATGGTATGATGGTTTTGAATACATCTTCACTCAAAACACTAAATAAAACATTAGTACTTTGAGTGTTGAGATGTATCCATTTATTTTCCTCTTCAATTGATAGTTGTTTATCACTAGGAGGAGAAATGCACACATATACAACTAGCTATATTTGAGGATCCATGGCCCTAAAGCATTAAGCACATGAGTGCTTCATGAGTGCTTCAAGATGCATAATCGTAACCATCAAGTAAGAGAAGTTATAGATATATTTCACCTTTTGTTGGCATTGTACCATTTTGAGTACTAGGTGTAGAACTCATCGAAATCATCTCGCCATCCCTCGACATCTTGATCACTCCAAATAGTTAAACCTGTCCTAAGGTTAGGTTCTAATACCCAATGAAAGCTCTATTGATTCCCTAAAACTAATTGAAAGCTCAATTGGATGCTCTGATGCCAACTGAAATATAGATTGGAAGCTTTGACTCCAATTGAAGGGGCCTTAAGGATCATTGATGTCACCTAGAGGGGTTGGGTGAGTAGGTGCTTCTTGCAATTATAAAAGCTTGCAGCAAAACATAGAACTGATCGGACAATCTAGTGCTGCTACAAACAGTCCGACAATACATAGTGTTAGATAATTTGATAGCAACTAGACAATCTAATCAAATAAAGAGTAAATAAGAAATCGCCTACTAGCTATATAGACTTGGATAGTATGATGGATGGCATATAGTCTGATAGCACTTAGTATCAGACAGCCAGACTCTACTTGAACAATCCAGCCCTATGTAGAGAAACTAAAAACCTAGATGAGATAGAGAGCTTTGCATACTAGTTTTAAACTAGAGCTAGAAGGTGATCAACAAGATATAAGTATGCAACAATAGATCACCTAATAGCTCAACATGAAAGCGATCAGTCCAAAGTAAAAAGAGATGGAGAGAGGAGACACCGATTTATTTGTTGAAGTGTGAATCCAACAGATCTTATATCTTTGTTAAGGGCCTTCAAAATTCCTGATCTCGATTAACCCTTTTCCTCTCCAAGCTACCAACTCAATATTGCCTTGGTCTCTTCAAGCAATAGCCAAGGGCAAGCTTGTGCTCCAAGCAACCCAGTCAGTCCAAGCTCGAACACCATGCAAATCCCCTTCGATAAAGCTTGCTATACCAAGCACCCACCAAGACGAGGCATAGCTTTTACTATTACCTCTTCCCATCTAGAGACGAGGTATCAACCTTCACAAACTTCACCTAGGTACACCACACTCCTTAGTTGCTCATAGGCTTCTCCTCCTTCTCTTACAACCTCAAGTTCTTCAACTTGAAGCACACCAACTCCACACCACTTTCAACTACACAAGCTCTAGAATGCCCTGGAGATGGTTGGAGATCAACTAGCCTTCTTACAAATGTGCAAGAGCAGTCTCTCAAGGCTAAACTCCCTCTATAAGGATTTTCAATTAGCTCTTGGGGCTCTTGGACATGCACTTGGTTTGCTCAGGTAGAAGAGGGCCCAAAGTATGAGAATAACTCTATGACACTAGATATATATAGGCCCAACCCCTCCATCTATTCATTTCTAGCCATTGCTCAAGTCTGCCAAACTCTACACCACAAACTTTTGGTCTAATGCACTAAACATGCTATTGAGAAATATGAATATTGAAAAACAATTGTAGAAAGTAAATGCTTAAAAATATTAAGTAGATATATGTTGATTGAAATGTATGAATTTGAAAAGATAAAAGAACCATTACCAAATTTCGAAGAATATCCTATAGAATCTGATCAATTCCTTACTTGACTCGACTCCTGACTGAGCTTCTCCTACTCCTCTATGAATTAGAGTTGGCTATTCATGACACTCTAGCGACTAATGAACATGGAGATGCAAAATGCAAATTGTGTGCTAGTGCTGATCGCCGAATCACGCGAGGAGTCTGATCGGGCCAAACGAAGGTCCAATTGGGAAAGACGTCGCCCTGGTCACGCGAAGGCCTGGGAGATCTGCTTAGCTTTAGTGTAGGTCCTTAATCTTTGAGGTTTGATAGCATGCCAGTCAATTTGACTCTATAATTGACAAGGAGATAGGATGAGATCCACGAGCCAATCGGACGGTGGGCCAATTCAGCTTACTTGATCAACTAAGTGCCGATGGGAAAGGAAGGGCTCGAGCACTGGCTGAAATGCTAATGAAGGTGTAGGTGATATACACGTGTAGGAAAATAGCGGGCTTATCGACCAAAGAGATGATGACGTTCTATAGGATAAAAGCAGCTAGAGACAGAGCAGGGTCTGATCCCCCCATGAAACCATGGGGTGATATGACCACGCTGACCATGCCAACAAATAACAGGTCACAACCAACTCAAGCTATACTAGCTTAAGTCTTTGATGGACCAATTACACATAATTGAGCTAAGAAGCTACAACAAGAGGTAAACACACTACTTTCTGAAAATCATTTTAATATTAATGATAATTATATAGTACCTAAGTCATGCGCATTGCTATTGCTCAGGTTCACCAAGGAGGATGATAAGAACACACCAAGAGTAGACTACAGAGAAGGACCATGCTCGAACCCGTCCAGCATGACAAAACCGTCAAAAAGAATCAGTCATAACTTTTGAATTCCAAAAGCTATGAAAACCCTTGAGGACTTGTTGGAAAGCTTGTTAAGTATATTTTTGAATGCCACTAGAGTCGACTAGTTCTAGTGCATACTGGTAGGAGGGTCAACAGTCAACTTGATGTTCAAGTTTCCGTGCAAAACTGTACCATTCTACAATACTTTGTGGTACATGCTAAACATGGTGTGAAAGCTTATAAAGTTAACTTTCCAATGCAACCAATAGCACATAATTTGTACTTTCCAAGGAGGATTTATTAACAAAACACTAAAGATTGTGCAGAAGACCAACAACCACGAGAGAACAACTCAAAGCTCATTTCGTGGAGGCCCTTTCACATAGTCTAACTTATCTTTTTCATTTCATGTTTTCACCTATCTAGGAGGGATGTTCCTAGTATAAATACCCCATTGCCTCATAGCAATCAAAGACTTTTGATGATTGAAATACAGAACCCCTTGTTCAGCTACGTGCTAACAAATATTAAGAGAGTGATCTCTACCCCTTAGCTCTTGTGATTTTCTTCACGGAATTACAGAAGCAGCGGCTTCATCCACTCCCAATTGGTGCTCCTACTCCCTTCAAGGTTCTCCTTAATTGATTGTAGGCTGTGTTGGTTGGTTTTTTGAGTGTGGTTGGGCGAATCCTCGATTTAGGTTGCTGGTTAAAGACGGTAGTTGGATTCAAGTTTTATTTGCCAGGTTGCACTAGTTATTGCTACTTGCAACAAGTTATCTGGCTGTTCTACAGCCAGTTATCTAGTGATTGATCCTACATCATGAAGATCAGGACCCCGTGACGTATCATATGGTATCAGAGCTTTCATTACTACTGTAGGATTCTTTACTCTTAGCTACATTATTTTGTGTTCATCCTATCCACTAAAAAGCCACAAAAATATTTGCCATAGCCCTTTGTTTCAATCTATTATTTTAGTGAGTTTTGTTAAGTTTCAGTCCATCAGAGTCTTATTTTAGATGCTGATCATATTATCCTTTGTGTGTCCTTTGTGCCTCTTTCATATATCTAAAATCCCCACACAAAAAATCTATAGCCATTATCATTCTTCGCGTAAACTTTGATCCTATCAAGTTATAGCTACTAGTTGTCTTTGTTTTTATCATAAAATGTGCAAGTGTTATAGCTGATGCTTGTGTTTAGTTCTATATATTAAAAAAAGTGTGTCAAAAAAAAGAAGAAAGAAAAGTGCAAAAAAAACAAAAAAAAAGAGTTGAGAAAAATTGTGAAAGAAAAGTTGAAGATTAGTTGGTTTATGAGCACAAGTGCTGAAATTTTTTCATATCAAGTGAGTAACAAGTTTGCTATCTTTATTTGGTGCAAAATTTTGGTTGGGTCTGATCACAACACTTGCATCCCAATAATACTCCTTGTTTGCATCAACTCTGAAATTTCTTTGCACGTGAGTGTGATCCCTTTATATCTTTCATATCTTATGGTCCGCACAAGGTAGAGAACTTCTTGTTTGGATTGTTATTTAACTTTACAACAACTAGATTTCATATTACATTCCTTGTGTATCACTCCCCAACAAACTCCACATATAAGTCATCATAATCGGTACTCTCTAGTCTTGTATTAGCCTAGCCATCACTTTCATTACCACCACATGTTGTTTTTCTTGTACACGTAGGGACTTCATATGAGTTTTGGTTGGTATGAGAGGTGAGGTTGTGAGAGCTACCAAAATTTTATTTTCCACAAATACCTATTATTCGTATTCAGCTAACCTTATAGGAAGATGGATGGAGTTGAGATAGAAGATTATGTTACCATGGCACAATTCAATGAACTAAAAGTAAAGCTTGGAAGATAAGTAAGACCGGTTGACACAAGATCTTCAAGCCTTTATGGCTGAAATCAGAGGACGTTGCCAACCTCATGACGGTGCAAGCAAACATGGTGAAGATGGGGAAGAAAGTGAAAGAGCTGCTGCTTTAAGAGCAAGAGATAGGGGAGGAACCGAGGTGTTGCACATGGTAGAGGAAGAGGACGAGATCAAAGAAATCATGACAATGATGAATCTGAAGATGAGAATGATGAAAATCATTCCCAATATCGTTTTGGTCGCCGACATCATAGAGGAGGCAACCATGAGGAGAGGTTTGGCAAACTGAAGTTTAGCATGCCAAAATTTGATGGAGGATCTGATCTTAAAGCTTATTTCACATGGGAGTTGAAGGTGGATAAGATCTTTCGCTTGCATAATTATTCAGAGAAGAAGAAATTGGTAATGGCATCCCTAGAGTTTGATGGATATGCTATGATATAGTGAGTGCAACTTCTCCATGATAGTGAAGAAGATGGAGAACATCATATTGCAACTTGGGAAGAAATAAAACGAGAAATGAGAATTCGTTTTGTGCCGAAGCACTATCGGCGTGATCTTTTCGATAAATTGTAGAATCTGAAGCAAGAAAGTTTCTCTATTGAGGAGTGTTATAAAGAGATGGAGAAGGCTATGATTAGAGCCAATGAATATGAAGATGAAGAGCAAACTATTGCATGTTTCATGGTTGGGTTATATCGCAATATTCAGCGCATTGTTGAGTTTCAGCCATACCATCATCTTATAGATTTGGTATATCAAGCAACCAAAGCTGAACGCCAACTGCAGCAAGATGCTAAGAGCAGCAAGTCCTTGTCATTTGGTACAAGGACTACATCTAGATGAAGCAAGCCAATATCGAAGTTTACTGCTGCACTATCAATGGCGAAAAGCTCAAGTGGAGGCTCACGTTCTAATGTTCAAGGTATTTTTAGTGGGAAAAACACTACTGCCCCAAGCATGAGTTCTAAACTAGCAGCATCTACCTATACTTCAGTGGGTTCTACAGCCAAGAGTAGTGGAATTCAATGATTCAAATGTGGAGGTCGTAGGCATGTTGTCAAGGGTAATCATTGTGAATGATAATGGAGAGTATGAATCAGCTAGTGAAGAGAAAGTTGTGGAAGAGTATGCTGATGAAGCCCATGAAGATGAGGAACATAATGGATGTGAATTTGAGCAAGGTACTGCTCTTGTAGTGGCTCAAATCTTGAGTGTTTAGATGAAGGAAGCTGAAATTGGACAGCGACATAATCTTTTTTAAACCAGAGCAAAAGTGCAAGATAAAGTAGTCAAGGTGATCATTGATGGTAGGAGCTACCATAATCTTGCTAGTTGGGAGATGGTTGACAAGCTTGGTTTGAAGCTATAGCGATATCCTCGTTCATATCATGTCCAATGGTTGAATGATTCGGGAGATATCAAGATTGGTTATAAAGTAAAAGTTTCATTCAAGATTGATGAATATGTTGACACCGTAGAGTGTGATATGGCACCAATGTATGTGTGCCATATGCTGCTTGGAAGACCTTGGCAATATGATCGATATACTCAGCATTGTGGGAGGACAAATCAGTACACACTAGATTTGAAACGGAAGAAGTTTGTACTCAAGCCTATGACACCTTAACAAATTATGGCTGAGCACTTACAAAAGAAATCTGAAATTAGTCCAGCAAGTAAAGGAGGAGAAGAGCAAAAGAAAATGAGTGCCATACACAATTCGGTGAGTGAGAGCCACAAGCCAAATTTGAGAGATAAAAAGAAAGGAGAAGGAAATCACCTAGTTATGTTAGCCACAAAATCTGAGCTGAGAGAAGTGAGAAACAACCCAGATCAAGTACTCTTTGTACTTATGTGCAAAGACATTTTAATTTCACCTAACGATATCACCACTCTTCCTAGTGTTGTGGCTCATCTCTTGTAGGACTAAGAAGACATTTTTACAAAGGAAACACCGGCTGGATTACCTCCCATTCGTCGGATTGAGCATCAAATTGATTTCATTCCAGGGGCTGCACTCCCCAACCATCCACCCTACCACACCAATCCTAAAGAAACAAAAGAAATACAAAGACAAGTGCAAGAACTTCTTGATAAAGGTTTTGTTCGTGAAAGCTTAAGTCCTTGTGCTTTTCCTGTGATATTAGTATCTAAAAAGAATGGTTCTTGGAAGATGTGTATTGATTATAGAGCTATAAATAATATCACCGTTCACTACCATCATCGTATTCCACGATTAGATGATATGCTTGATAAATTGAGTGGCTCCATAATATTTACTAAAATTGATTTGAAAAGTGGTTACCATCAAATAAGAATGAAAATTGGAGATGAATGGAAAACTGTATTTAAAACAAAATTTGGGCTGTATGAATGATTAGTTATGCCCTTTGGTTTGACTAATGCTCCTAGTACTTTTATGAGATTAATGAACCATGTTTTGAGAGCTTTTATTGGAAAATTTGTGGTTGTCTACTTTGATGATATCTTAATTTATAGCAAGTCTTTAGAGGAGCATGTGAATCACATTCGTCAAGTTTTGGATGAGTTTCAAAAAGAGAAATTATTTGCTAATCTTAAGAAGTGCAGTTTTTGCATAGACCATGTTGTGTTCCATGGCTTTGTTATTTCACAAGAAGGAATTGAAGTGGATGAAACCAAGGTGAAAGCCATCAAGGATTGGCCAACTCCTATGAATGTAAGTCAAGTAAGAATTTTTCATGGTCTTGCTGGTTTTTATAGGAGATTTGTGAGAGATTTTAGTACCATCGTTGCTCCTTTGAATGAATTGACAATAAAGGGTTGATTTTAAATGGGAATACTCATAGGAAAATGCTTTTCAAGAATTAAAGAAACATTTGACTGAAGCACCCATACTTGTTCTTCCTGATTTCATTGAAACTTTTGAGGTAGAATGTGATGCTAGTGGGATTGGAATAGGAGTTTCAATGCAACAAGGAAAGCTAGTAGCATATTTTAGTGAAAAACTGGGACGAGCTCAATTGAATTATTCTGTGTGTGACAAAGAATTGTATGCTTTGGTATGTGTGCTTGAGACATGGCAGCATTACTTACGGCCAAAAGAGTTTGTTATTCACTTCGATCATGAAGCTTCAAAGTACTTGAAAGGCCAAGCTAAGATAAACCACCGCCATGCCAAATGGGTTGAGTTCATCAAAACATTTTCATATATTGTGATATAAGAAAGGTAAGGACAATGTGGTTGTCAATGCTTTGTCACGAAAAAAAGTGTTGTTGAACCAACTCGAGATAAAGGTTTTGGGTCTTGAAAGTTTGAAAGATATGTATAATAATAATCCTAAATTTTCAAAACCATATAATCATTGTAAAGATGGAAGAGGTTGGGAAAAGTATCACATACATGATGGATTTCTATTTAGAGAGGTTAGATTGATTTTACTATAGCAATCACATGGAGGTGGACTAATAGGTCATTTTGGACAAAAGAAACTTATGAACTGCTAGCTGATCTTTTCTATTGGCCCAAGATGAGGAGAGATGTCATTAGATTTGTGGAACGATGCATCACCTTTCACAAAGATAAGTCAAAACTGAATCCTCATGGCTTGTACACTCCTTCACCTACTCCTAATATTCCTTGGGAAGACATAAGCATGGATTTTATTTTGGGATTGCATAGAACTCAGAGATGTAAAGATTCTATTTTTGTTGTGGTTGATAGATTTTCAAAGATGGCTCATTTTATCCCTTGTAACAAGAGCAACGATGCTTCACATGTTGCTAATTTGTTTTTTAGGGAGATCGTGCGGCTACATGGCTTGCCCAGGTCCATTGTATCTGATCATGACATCAAGTATGTGAACTATTTTTGGAAAACATTATGGGCAAAGCTTGGGACCAAGCTCTTATTCTCAACTACTTGTCACCCTCAAACCGATGGGCAAATCGAAATGGTGAATTGAACGTTATCTATGTTGCTATGAATAATGGTGAAAAAGAACTTGAAGGTTTGGGAGGATTGCTTGCCGCACATGGAGTTTGCTTATAACAGGGCAGTGCACTCTACTACTAATTTGTGTCCTTTTGAAATTGTATATGGGTTCAAACCTATTGCTCCGATAGATTTGTTGCCTCTTCCATTGTAGGAGAGAACCAACATGGAAACCTCCAAGCGTGCTGCATATATAAAGAAGATACACGAGAAGATCAAGGAAGCAATTCAACAAAAGACAGAACGCAAGGTTGCAAGTATGAACAAAGATAGGAAGAAAGTGTTATTCAAACTAAGGGATTTGGTGTGGATTTACTTGCGCAAGGATCGCTTTCCTAATAAGTGCAAATCCAAGTTGATTCCATGAGAAGATGGTCCATTTCGTGTCCTTACAAAGATCAATGATAATGCATACAAGATAAATCTTTCAGAAAGTTATGGTGTGAGCAAAACCTTTAGTGTTGCTGACTTCTTACCATTCACAAGTGAAGACGCTCTAGAGCCAAGGACGACTCCTTTTCAAGAGGGGGAGGATGATATGACCACACCGACCACACCAACAAACAAGCCAACCACGCCAACATACAACAAGTCACAACCAATTCAAGCTACACCAACTCAAGTCTTTGATGGACCAATTACACGTAGTTGAGCTAAGAAGCTACTTTTTGAAAATCATTTTAATATTAATGAGTATTATATACTACCTAAGTCATACACATTGCTACTTCTCAGGTTCACCAAGGAGAATGATAAGAACACACCGAGAGTGGACAAGAAGGACCACACTCGAACATATCCAGCATGATAGAACCGTCAAAAAGAATCAGTCATAACTTTTGATTTCTAAAAACTATGAAGGCCCATTAGGACTTGTTGGAAGGTTGTTAAGTCTATTTTTGAATGCCACTAGAGCCGACTAGTTTGGAGTTTCCATTGTGACAGCCAACCAGTTTTAGTGCATACCGGTCGAAGGGTCAACAGTCAGCCTGATATTAAAGTTTCCATGCAAAACTATACCATTCTACAATACTTCGTGGTACATGCTACACATGGTGTGAAAGCTTATCAAGTTAACTTTCCAATGCAACCAACGGCACATTATTTGTACTTTCCAAGGTGGAGTTATTGACAAAATACTGAAGACTACGTAGAAAACCAACAACCATGTAGGAACAACTCAGAGCTCATTACATGGAGGCCCTTTCACATAGTCTAACTTATCTTTTTTATTTCGTGTTTTCACCTATCTAGGAGGGATGTTCCTAGTATAAATACCCCATTGCCTCGTAGCAATCAAAGACTTTTGATGATTAAAATACATAACTCCTTGTTCAGCTGTGTGCTAACAAATATTGAGAGAGTGATCTCTACCCCTTTGCCCTTTTGATTTCCTTTGAGGGATTATAGAAGCAGTGGCTTCATCCACTCCTAATTGGTGCTCCTACTCCCTTCAAGGTTCTCCTTGATTGATTGTAGGTTGTGTTGGTTGGTTCTTTGAGAGTGTGGTTTGGTGAATCCTTGATTCAGGTTACCGGTTAAAGACGGTGGTTGGCTTTAAGTTTTATTTGCCAGGTTGCACTAGTTACCGCTTCTTGCAACAAGTTATCTGGCTATTTTACAGCCAGTTATCTAGTGATTGATCCTACGTCGTGAAGATTAGGACCTCGTAACGTATCACGGGACCAACGACCGTCGTAACGATAACGTTAGGACTAGCCTCGATAGATCAAACTAAATCGAGACAATATGAGACCAAGACTAATAGCGTAGAGATGACGGGAGCTAGATCAAACATAGCGACGCAGGAGAAAAGGACGAGGTCATCGGCTACCTGTCGGCCAAACGCCCGATGCAAGCCTATACCTAAACTCATTGGCTATCTTAGCCGATGGAAAACAAAACCCTTTAGATCTTGACACCAGCCCTATTGCAAGCGAGTCTGAGAGATTGAACCTAGCCAAAACAGTATCAAGCCGAATCCAATGTGACCGAATTTATCACTAGTAGGTTAATCATGGAGCAATTGGTGAACTAGATACGAGACTAGCATTAAGGATAACTTGTCCGCTACTCACTCCGATGAAACGCCGCGTGAACACCCACTGGGCCAACAGCTCCAACCACAATCACTGATCTCATAGGTTGAACCTAACCGATGTAGCATGATACCTAGGACAGAGGAGGAAGACCGATGTACTAACAAGCCTCAGGTAGACCTGATGTGGTACGCCTGACCTAATCGATGCAGTCTTAAACAAAAGTAAAAAGAACCATGATAATAGCAGGACTTACTCATTCGCTAGAGATCGAACGTAACCAATGCAACCCCGCATCGAGAGCTAGAATCCACTGGGAAAAACCTAGATGAACTAGGGTGGCTATACACCAAAGTTGTATTATGTTGATCTGTTGATAACTTTACAAACATCGAGAGGGTCTATATTTATACACTAGGATTACAAGAGTCCGATGCGGTTATAACAATTGTTGGACATTGTTTCCTAAAAACATAAAAGGAAAATAATCTCTAAAAATTTGTAATGCTAGCTGAACTTGCCTAGCTTACGTAATATATTCTATATAAATAAACACCCTCCTGTGGTTCTCACGACTCCTCCTCAGACTCGGTCCAATCTGGATAATCCTCCATCTTTAAACAGACCGAATCTGACTTCAACCCGTCTAATCAGCTCTTTTACAGTGTCAATCGGCTTCTCCCTACGAGCCGATGGTGTTAACACTTACCCCCCAATTTCAAAGTTTGTTAACGGACTTTGAAATTCCGAGCTGTTGGAATTCTCAGCAAACCAAGATGGCCCATTACAGCCTGTAAATAGAAACTAATTGGCCTAAATTCCTGTATATGTCATCTTGCCCCTATAAAGCATTCCACATCTTCATCCTTCTTTCGCACACCTCCTCATCACTAGAGCCCCCAAAATCTCGACGAACTCCAACAACTGAAGGCAAACTTCTACAGATTGCTTCATCAAACACCGATCTTCTTCTCCTTCTTCCTCGCGCGATGGCGTCAACACACATAGTTCCTGAGGTAACTTTTCATATGTTCCTCTATTCTACATTCTAGACAGATTTAGTCCATCCCATCTTTTCATCTATTCTTCGTCAGATTCTTGATTACCATAGAATCTCAAAGGTCAGATTGCCATTCCAGTTGCCAATCATCTGGGTTTCTTCTATCTAGGCCCCATGGGTAGTGAGGATCCAACAGACTATAAATTTTGAAACAGAATGAATCCCTTACAAAAAGTCACCTATGACTATGCACAATTGGACCAGCAGCTTTAGATCTTGGCCCAGTAGACTCCCGATATAGAGAGATTGGTACCTTAGGGTTTCGGCTTCCAAAATGTCCCTCTGGGAAGACATGGAAATTGGCCACTATATCAACTTTTCTCTAGCTGATATGCAGAAGAATGAGACTTTGCTTGCAGTAGGCTCCTATTTCTAGTCTAACACCCTCAACGCCTTTTTATTTGGACATAGGCCAATGGCTCTCACCTTGATGGATGTCATCATGTTGACCTGCCTTAACACCACTCACTATGTAAGTCCATCCACACTCGACTCAAACCCACTCATTGGCTAAATACCAAGAACATCAGAGGATGGACTAAATGCATATCCCTGCATAGTAAGACTTCCAGACTAGTTCATGATCGGGAGCATGTTGCATTCCTAAACATGTGGTTGGAGTGGTTTATCTTTGGCGGTTCAACCCTTGGTCCAACTACCAATATGCAATGCCTAGTAGAATACTTGGCCAATCGGCGTCAAATTCCACCGGGGCAGTATCTCTTCGGGCCACCAATTAGCTACTTCACCAAGTGGCGAATAAGCTATCGGCCGGTCAACCAGTCGGTCATATTGGTGGTCCCTAATGATTAATACAAC
Source organism: Oryza coarctata (assembly GCA_030770085.1). Taxonomy (NCBI): domain Eukaryota; kingdom Viridiplantae; phylum Streptophyta; class Magnoliopsida; order Poales; family Poaceae; genus Oryza; species Oryza coarctata. The sequence goes on from CM061472.1 coordinate 11,653,385, forward strand.
TTTGGTTGAACGTCTACACTTCCAGAGTCATCCCTAGGAACCCTTTTCCCTCTCTAACTTTTTCAGCCGATCATTCAAAAGAAAGTGAAGCCAGCCGACACTGATGTACTTCTCTAGGCAAAGCCATATCGACTCTTCCTACAAGCAAAATAACCCCCCCTTAGGCTCAGCCAGTGGTTCAAATATTTCTATTATAGCTTTACTAAGGAGGCCACCCTTTGGTTTGCATACGAGGACACTTCTTCATTTGAAATACCTTCTAGGTTTCACCCACTCAACGCAATAGCTGATGAAGAATTATAGACAATATTCCTGTCAGTCATAACTCCCAATCTTCTATTGATTGGATTTTCATTGGGCCAATCCTAACATCCGTCGTACAAGTTCTATCATCCCTTCGTCAGCGCTTGTCAGTTGGGCTTTAGCTAGCTCCCAATTGGATTATTCTTCATCGGCAAACTCCAAGCCTGAGGAGAAGTAAACAGTGGCTTGGAATACTATCGGCTAAGGATGATAGCCAGATCTCTTTCTCTAGGGACCATCAACCCCTTTGAGCCCTGTATATCCAACACCAAACTCTGCTCAATGGTGGGCAGAGTGGAGAAGGCACCTATTCAGATCATCGATTGAACGTTACTGTGTACACCTTAATCCTGACTACGTCGAATCCGATGAAGAGATAATCCTTCCGCTTACTCTGTCTTCCATACTGCATTTAATTCTGAATATGTTACTTAATTTCCATGAATTTGTAGGCCGGTGACAAAGAAGCATCTACAACAAGCATAAATAGCTAGCCGATTGTCTATCAACCTCCATCGGCCGAGTCCCACCTTGGACACGGTGCTCCCTCTCCATCGGCTCCTCGCTCTTAGAAGCTCCTCAATAGAGACATAGGGTTTCTTAAATTCAAACATTAGTAAACAAATCAGAGCCATCTTTCCTCTCTTTTACCTTGCATTTATCACTTTGTATCTTGCGCTAGTAGTGATATTTGCTTGCTTGTTTAGCTCTATCTATTAATAGCTTGCTCTTGTAGAAACTATTCTTGTGTAGCCTTTCTAGTTTGTATCTTAGACATATTACATAAGTTAAGTTTCCTATGTTGACAATTCATGATTGTTTGTCTCTCTTGTTGCAATAACCAAACTGTCCAATAGCTATCGGACTTGTCTGGCTCCTCTATAGTCAAAATGTTTGGAGTGGTGTCACACTGTCTAGATAGTTCTAATTTTGCTACAAGTTTTTAAAATTTTAGGAAATGCATAATCACCCCCCCCCCCCTCTCTCTCTAGGCGACATATATGATCCTCAAGGCTCTTTCAAAGAAAATTAGCGCAAGCAAACTGTAACACATAGGCCTAGCACAACTTGTTTGGATGAGGTTCAACTATTCCCAAGCCCATATTGGATCATCAAGGAGTCCATCTACATGTCTCCCATGAGTTCAAGCCTTTCAAATCAAGGTGATTGGAGATAAGAAGACTTAATTCAGATTCGGTTTAGGCTAGCTTGGATGAAAATCAATTTTTTCTCTCTCATCTAGAGTTTTTTTTTTACTTGTGAGTACTTATTGGAAAGCTAACTTCATGTCTCACATGATGGATATGGCCTAGGACACCAATTTGAACTGGTATCACCACAAAGGCTGAAACAAATTGCCCATAGTCATGATAAGCGTTTAGATTGTGTTGTAATTGATTCCTAGTTAGTTTCTTCATGGTTATATGAGCCTTTGTATATGACTCAAGAGGGTAAGACTACATTTATTCTAAAGATAATACTCAGTAAAGATTGCTCTTGTTCTTCTCTTAGGCCTTGTTCGGTGCAAGGGGATTGATTCACCCTAGGGAAACAATCCAAATGGGGGTAGGGTTTATCCCTACCCCACCACCCAATCCCTTCGATCCACAAACCCCATAATTCCCCTCTCTCCTTCTCACTCTTCGTGGTTGATTTGGTTCAATCACCATTTCGATCGGGGTGACTTTCAATTTAAAAACGAAATTCAAGCAGTTGTCCCACAACTTAACTAAGCAATATATAAAACTGAAAATATTGTGCAAAAGAAATTCAAAAAATTGTCCAAAAATGAAATGCAACAGATGTGACAAGGTATCCACAATTTGTAGAATAATAATCAATGCACAAGTAAAATGGCAATAGAGGTCTAATTCCCCAAAACAAGCAATAAATGTGTCCTAATTGGACCTGACCAGATCATTTAGAATGTAATCACATAATAGAAACAAGTATTAGCCATTACGCCTAAACCAACTAACTTCTATTACATACCTCTGAGATACTGAAGGAATGCTTTTAGATAATTTTAATCATATGTAGATGCAATGCAAAGGAGTGCATATGGAATTTCACATGTCAACCTCACCAATGTTCACAACTCAAAATTACAACTGAAGTTATTTCTAAAATCTAATATAACTTCTGGAAAAGAAAAGGAACTCAAATGTTGTCAAACACATACGGCTACTGATCTCAGTTCTCTAAATTTGCATTAAGTTTCACAGAAACTTCAGTCTTGTATCAAGATAACTGTCACCAAAAAGATTTTTGCACATCGGTATATTAGCGAAAACTACATCTGCATTCCTAAAGTGTAATGGACAGAGAACTTCAGCTGAGTGAAGGTGACACCACCTTCTTGAAGAAGATCGGGATCAATAGGTATTTCGACAAGATCATGAACCACATACGATGGTGATGGTGCGCTAACATTTTGGAGACCGGCGCGAAACTCCTTTCTATGGAATTTCTGGTCACCCTGCACATCAACCGTCAGGAAGTTAACCTCTCATACTCTTTTTGTCTTTTCAATGAACCACACACAATCTCACTCGATGACATGACTGGGTATCTTGGACAAAGCACCAGTGGAATCATCAACTTGTCCATGTTATCGGGTTTTGAGTCACACGGCTTTTGGCGTGAGATCACAGGGATGGATTATAGTCGTCCAAAAATGTAAGACAATCACAACCCTTTGTTTAGGCTCTTGCATCAAAGTCGATAACTTGAGTCACACGGCTTTTGGCATGAGATCACAGGGATGGGTTCTATAATTGTTATCACCCACCACGATCTCAAGCAATCAAAGTCGATGACTTGCGGTTGCTTTATGCCATGTACTATAGAATCAAATTAAACCCAACTGCATGCATCTTGAGTACTGACACTACTGCACACACTACCTTAGCAGCCCAATTTGTTTTAGATCTTTTCATTATAATTGCTAGACTGTTGGGAGTGCTCAGTAATGCCACTTTAGAGAAATGCCACAGTTGGATGCGACTCATTTACTACCAGCTCATTTGCTTAGAACCAGTGGCAAAACATTAGATATGTGTTATCTAGGTTCGTAGTTCGAGGTATGGTTGCTCAACCGCAACCTTAGACTAGACCCTGTGGATGTGCTAGCCCTGCTTGTAGGAGAAAGAGCGTCGGAGCCCACAAGACACAGTGTTGCAGGTACAAGACAGGTAGCACGCAGCCAAAGCCGACGGGAGCAACGAACCTAGGAGTTCCCCTCGCCCATGTCAAAGGGAGTATGCGGGGCAGAGCTTGAGGTTTGGCACTGACAGCTCTAGCCAATCATTGAGTAAGATTCCAGTATGACGCAGCTCACTTAGGTGCATCAACATTATCATATGATAATTTTCCTGATCTCCAACAGGATATGGCATTCATCACGGATATGCTGGAGGGGATGAGCATCATCATGGAGGATCTTAGCGACACTGTCTAGGATCAGGAGGCAATCTGCAGGATGCATGGAGGCAGCCTAGAAAACTGCAGCGGACACCTCTTACTAGTTCTTTGAGTACATGTCGTTTGACCCCAGCAATCCGAATGCTCATTTCCAATTGTAATACCTCGCCAACTCCTTTGCTTGACTTAGCACAATGCAAAGTTCAAGCTTGGGAGAGTTCCATGTACGCACGCTCTGTTCCTGTCCCTTACTTTTCTGCACTGCCTATTTGCCCCTGCCATGCTATGCTATTACCTTACTCATGTTGTTTGCCAAGCTCAGTAGCAGTACCTGTTGCTCCGTTTATTTCCTCTGTCTTATGAATAAACAAAAATTCCAAAAAATATTTCCCTGCGTTCAATAAAATATGCATGATTTTGTTTACCCATGCTACCCTGGAAATGATGAATAGTTTCTTTGTTAAGTTTCCTGAAGTAACTGGTTTTACAGCTTAATACTGCTGCATGTGACCGCATTCTTTTGGTATACTTTTGTTTCATGCTACCTTGTTCACATGGCATATTCTAAGTTGTTGAGCTCTGTGATACGGTTAGAAACATAACAATTCTAAAACCCAGAGTTTTTCCTTTTTGAAAATACTCAAAACTGCACCAGTTTCCTCTTTGGTTTTTCCTACTTATTGGAGCCAACCATAGGACTCTCAAGAATAGCCTCTAAAAATGCCACCTACTCTTGTATTGAGTTTTGTTGAGATTGGAATTCTTGCAGAGTCGTGTATTTCAAAGCTGGCCATTTTCTTTCCCGTGCCCTCTTGTCATCTACCTTTTCTTTGTCTGGTTATACCAAGTTCACACCAAACTCGTGCTTCCCTACACCAAATATTTCTCCCCAAAATCACTACTGGCTTCTATGTCGAGTTTATTCCAAAATCGTGTGTCCTCTTGCCAGCAAAGAATACAAAAAGCCTCATGTGTTCGATGGTGCAGAGCTGCTCTGGCTTCTGTGTCCACCCATCAAACACTTATCCCAAATGTGTCATACCTACCCAGACTGGTCTTTTCTCAGCTGCTCCTATTAGGGTGTTCATCTGCATAAAAGATCATGGGAGGACATGGTTAGAACAATGGCTGAAAAAAATAAGAAAAAGAAAGAGAGAAAAATAAAAGAAGAAAAAGAAGGATATGAGGCAACCAGGAAATCTTCCCATGCTACAGAATAACGGGCAGGCCCAAATAAGCATGAAGACCGTCTTATCTATTAGTGCAGCCATTGATTCTGGAGGCATCACCCAACCCCAGGACACTTCTTGCTATACTACCATCTCCTTTCGTGTGAGTTTCATCTCCTCTCTCTTCCCCTCTTCCCTATTTCTGTCTTGATTCTTTATTCGGCTTTACAAAATACATTGGGGGTGGGTTCATCTTGTTTGTCCTTATATTGAGCTCCACATAAGCCCTAGTATAGGGAAAGAGAGTCGCAAGACTCTGGTAACATCCACTTTCAAAAAATGCAAAATTAGAGAGACTAAGTGAACCATTTGAGGAAATTTAGACATTTCTGTTTTAAAATTTTCTAAAATAGCGTAAACAAGGTAAATAAGCCCCATATATTTGGTTCTACATTTGAAACTCTATTATACTAGTTTTCTAGATAATCTTGCTCAAGTATTTTATTGTATTTCTAAAAATTGCGTGGATATATACTAACATTGTAGAAACTCCTAATCCACCAAAGCCCGAGTTTAGTTTTGCTCGAGGATGAGCAAAAGATTAAGCTTGGGGGAGTTAATTGACGATCATTATAACCCATTTTGACTGCCAATTTTTGGCACTAAAAAGAGTAAACTAACGTTCAATGCATCGATTTGGTTTAGACTAATACATTTTCACTAATTTTACTATCCTAGTTATTTGTCGGCCTCCCCCACTTAGACCGAAGGCCAACTGACCCGGTGAGGAGGCTGACCAACCTGCAAGTAGGCCAGGCTAGCCAGGCCACACTCACACCACGGCCGGTCCAGTCCAAAAGGCAATCAACCGCCAACCATCATTATGCTAGTATCCAAGGCCAGCAACCACCAGATGATCTTGACCATTGAGCGAAGTGATTGACCTTAGGAAGGGATTGGCCAACGTCACATGGCTAGACCGACAGGCCACCGACCTCTCTAGGGGTATAAATACCCCCTCCCTCTTCTTCACTCATTTTACACGCTCAACACCACACTGCACCATCACACAGCTTGCATTTTGGAGCTCTATGTTCATTAGTGACTAACTCAGTTCATAGAGGAGTAGGAGTTTAGTCGGAAGTGGAGTCGAGTTAGGAATCGACCAAAGTCCGAAGGATTGTCTTTGGAATTCAGTAACATCTTTTTCGATTCATACATTTCGGTCAATAGATATTTGCTTTATATTTCTAAACATTTTCTTTTTGCAATTACTTTTCAGTATTTATATTTCTTTATTCGATTGATGATGAGTCGATCATGAGTACATTAGACTAGAAGTCTGTGTTATAGTATTTTATAGATTTCTTGCCTAGAATTAGCTCACCTAGCTAAGTCTGAGGATTCTTCCTTAGATCATGTGCTTTAGTGTACAACTTAGGCATGATGTCTTAGCCATATATTTTCAAAACAAGTTAGCTAGAGAAACGGATGGACGTAGTTGGTCGGGTGGTGAGAGCCCCGAGTGTCCTTTGTAATCTTTCACCTTGGCTCTAGTGTGTTGGCATTAAAAGGCAGTCCTTCAATAGTTTGGTGACTAAAGTAAAACTCTCATACCACAAGATAAAATAGCTTAAGATAAAATATTAGTTACCCCACAACCTCCACCTAAAATGTGTCATCCATATAACGATAATATTTTTTATTAGATCTTACCAAATCCTAGATTAGTATAAATTTTCTTAGATAAATAAGGTAGTAAGAAGAAAAATTTGTACGCCCCCTATGCGTCTTTTGGGAAAAAAACTATAAATACACTCAAAACAATCAAGGTAACGTAATTCTATGCGCAGAATATATTCATCAGAGCATTAAAAAAATACCAACAACTACCTAAGTCCTTCCTGCTCCAACAAAAGGTCTACCGAAGTTCTTCCTGCTCCAACAAAAGTTTGGTTGTTTGTTACTAACCATTTGGACCTCAAGCTGCCGTTTTCTCCATCAAACTAATAGGTTTAGAATTACTTAAATTTTATGTATTCATCATCCATAAACTAAGAGATGTGATAAAGATACTATGTTCCAGTAAACTTAAATTTCTTGATGAATATAGTAATCCCTCTGTTTTAAAATATATGACATGAAATATGTATAACATGGTTCATCTTATTCAAAAATTGAATACAAATATAAAATATATAAGTTTTGGTTAAAGTACCTTTAATAATAAAATGATAAAATAAATTATTAAAAAATAGATTTTACCAATAAGACAAAGATAAATGGTTATATTTAAAAGTTAATGGCATTATAGTTCAGTTCCATAGGAAAACCTCAGGACATAAATACAGCTGCAGCTTACTCAAAGTCAACGATCACCAAGTCCTTGGGTTCAATTCTAACACCTTCAAGCGCTCAGAACCAAGGAGCCGTGACACACCTTCCTGAGCTTGCCTTACCATCACTGTCGTCAGGCAGCTCCCCTGCGCGGAGAAGAATGCACGGGCGGATAGGAGAGGCCAGAACCCTCCGCCGGCGGCTAGCCGGATAGCACTCCTGCTCATCAGAAACCGGCAAACGCTCTCGCGCCTTCCGAGGGAGATCCAGCTAGCACTGCGCTCCATGGTTTCACCCCTGCGCCGGCATAGCAGGACATTGCACGGCCTGCGGTGTGCTTGCAGCGATCTGGGTTGTCACGATGTCCACGTGCCAACAGATCGCTGACACACCCAAGCACCTGGCTGAGTTTCCTTCTGCCATGACCATTGCAGAACGGCGGCAATATGATGGTGTCCATGTTGTGAGTACCAAAGAAGTGAGCTGTTTGTTCCACAATCTTTGTTACACCAAGATTGTTGCTCGCCAAGATGTCAAAAAGAAACATCCACGAGCATCAAATTCTGACAACTATGAGAGTGTTCAAAGGCTGCTAGTGAAAGTATCGGGCAGGTAAAATTCTCACTGCATAATCTATGGATAAACCCACACAACATTCGCTTGTAACAGCAAATGAACAATTGAATACATGGACAAAACAATACACAAAGACATCCACATATATAAGGGACATCAGACCCTCAATTTTTACTTCGTTTACAAAACCAGTGAAGGGTCAAAAGGTCGAGACCTTGTTTCGTACTTTATCCAGGTATTACCAAATTTATTGTTAGTCCTTAAAGTCCCTAGTTAGTTTGTACATTTACTGGTTGACCGCATTTTTTTTGATAGATCAATAGCTGCATTTTTACTACATTGTTTTTACGACCAGAGGCAGGTAAATGTCTTTCTGTGGCACACAAGATGTTCTGCTACCTACAGTTTCAAGTTCGGATAACTTATCTAGAGAAAGCAGGATCACTTAATCAATAGAAGCATGTGAATGAGATTTAGTGTGCAAGTAATATGAACAATATATGGCGCCAGTTTCCAAATAAGCATGTGTTAACAAATGTAAACAATAAGAAAAATGTTTCAAGGGATATTAACATTTCTTTTCTTACTCCCAGAAAAGAGGATGATAACAGAGTTACATACCATGAAACCTGCCATCGGACATATAACTCTATACCAGAAAAATATATGATGTTATACACATGAAAATTGTTTTAGACACTTCAGGGAAGAAACCAAATCAAAAGATTCTTCATGAGGTGCCTCTATCGATGACATAACATCACCTCTTTCAATGGTAACATCAATCTCTTTACCAGCACCTTCAACTTTATCAGCAGTCATTTCTTTACCAGAAACAACTTTGTCAAACATTATTGATAGGTCAGGAATAGAAGATAAAAGAAACAAGACAAATAAGCAGAACATAGAGTTTTCTTTACCATCACGAGGGACACCTGGTGTATAGACCTGCAAAGAATGCAAATATAAAGGTTAAGTAGAAATCATTTGCAAAATGTATATAGTACAGATAACCACATCATTACCTCTTCAGTAGCATTGACAGATCTAGTCACAAGAAAGGGTTCTCCAGCACCACATTTATATTTGTGAATATACCACATAAAAAAATGATGAAATTGTGCTTCTAGAGTAACTTCATACGATGGAGATATTTCCTAGATTTGTCATTCAATTTTCTTTTATTGAAGGGTCTGCAGGTGGGGACTACCTTTCGCATGGAGTTGACAATCTGTCAGCATTTGAGAAAAACTACAAGGGAATCGAGGTAGATGCTGTCAATATTGGTCGCAGGTGAAGGTTGAAGAATAGGCTGGTGTGGTTCTTTGAGGTAGCTTAACGTGGATGTATCTATCCTGTGATCAGAAGATGGATCATCAATGTTTGCTGCCTTATCAAGCCTAACCATAGAATATGTGTTATCTCAGGCAATACAGATCTTATGAGCTAAAACCCACTTCTTACCTACGATGAGGTCCATTCAAAGCAATATATTCAGATGCCAATGAACTCTCAGATATGTAGTTGCTTCCAGATGGTATAATATCCCTGGTGGCACATGAGCATTCGTTTTGTAATAGATCAAAGAGATGCATTTAGTACTTGAAAAATCATAATAAATTTTATACAGTGAATGGAGAACGCTAATAAGTAGCCCTCCTTTATTTAACTGACAAAGAAAATATGTAATTAGCAGGGTCTTAAATATTATTTACTTGAGTCCAATATCAAGCAAAGTATGGCACAACCAAGTGATCAATCGAAATAAACAAACTTCATCAGAACCGATACATAGATGACAAAAGCATCCAAAATTATTTCATCAAGTGACAATAACACACATATGTAGTTGTGGTCGCACATCATAATTTACAGCAGGAATGTGCTACATCGCAATGATAAATAAATGGATAATATACATTAAAAAATGGGTAAGGTAGTTCAATATTTGCATGCACATAATTCTGAGAATGTAACAGAAGTGGATAGCTCCATCACTATTGAGATTCTTGATCTACAGCTGCTAGTACTGTGGGCATTGTTAGTATAGACTAACTGGTCATTCTTAAGAACAAAAGTAATCATGCTATATTAACGTTCTTGAATGAAATAGGTTTCATTCTTCATGAAAGGAAACATGTTTTCTGCGCGCAAAAAGGAGATTTTCATTTCTGTGGATGCTGACATGCAAATAAGCAAATAACAAACTTTGATAATAACATTAATACACATAAATGTCACCAAACAGAAGACAGTATCCCAATGAACATGAAAATAAAAAGGAAGAAGTGTTATCCCTGACATAGAATTAACTCCAAAGACCAACATTACAGTGAAGAGCCACACAGGGCTAAACCATAAAAGGACTCAATATATTTGAAAACAAATTGCATCTTCATACAATTCAAGAATGACTCTGCGTCACAAAGCTGTGGGAAACGTACAGCAAACTTCTCAATCTGTGGACGAATAAGAGTACAGTAACAAATATTTTTTTGGCATTAGAACTTTGTTCGTGAAGGTAATGAAACAACTGCTACCTATTCAGAAGACCTATGATCATGTAGGCTAATTGACATGTTGATATTATATTATAATCACTGAAAAACTGAGCATGAAGAGGAAACTGAATATGTTTGAATTAAGGCAGAAGTGCTGGCTTTGAAATCATGGCCTCCACCATTACACTACAACAGCAGATGATCTTTTCCCACATTGCAATAGTGCAACCATGCCATTCAACTAATCAGAATCAAATTTCATCACACAGAAATTGCCTGTTTGGACTTATCACAAAAGCTCATCAACACCACCCTGCTCCTAATTGGGCACTGTGTCACGCATGCAAGTTGCAGCCATCAGAAGTTTTGTGTGTTAACATAGTGCTCCTCCTATACCATGAGCAAGGACACGTATAACTAAATGGAAAAAAACTACTATAACAGCAATACAGCATATTCTTAAACTCTGTTGCTTATTTGAAACACCATTACAAAGTTGTACTGTGCAATATTTCATTATATCATCATACAGTCATTTTCGTTCAAAAAAAATATCATACAGTCATGGCATAACTTTCAAATACCAAGGCCTAACCTGAACTAATCACATTTAAGTGACAAAAAGATCACAGGAAAATAAAAATAGCAATAACACAGGATCACAGGAAAATAAAAATAACACAGGATCAATGATAAAATGATATTTTTCACATTTCTCCAGAAAGAAATGATCAATTCTGTGTGATGAAATTAGTCAGCTAACACAGTACATTTACAGTCAAAAATAGAAACAACTATGTACTTTACTCTGCACAGAGCTCCAAAATGACTCAAGCTAGCAACTGCGTTCCTTGAAGGATACTAGTTACTCAGTTTAGTAGCCAGAAAAAGAAACTGCACCCATAGAACATAGATGCAGCACTTGTAGAGTAAGCCAAGAACTCGACACTAAAACAGAAAAACTGCATGAGTAATTAACATAAGATCATATGATACAGTGATCAATTGTTTCTATATTTCAACAGTTGAGAAATCATTTGAAGATCAGAGGTAGTCAGGTAGACTGCATAAGAAAAATCAGGATTTTAACAAGCAACGTGATGGCACCAATCACTGACCTGCAAACAACTACTCTCATCACACTTTATAATTAATGGAACATGATATCCTCTTTGAAACCAGCATCAACAGAGCATGGCATGCTTGCTATTGGACAATCAAAATCAGAGCACCTACAAACCGAAATTGAACACGCTGACATTGGAACACCAAATGCTCCATCCCTTGCAGGAAGCACAAGATAACAGTTCGAGAACCTATAATGAATTAATGATAAAAGATGCTCACTTTACAATGGACGGGCCGTACGTGCACCAGCCACCAGAATCAATTGTCTTAGTGAATTATTGAACCAAATCAACGCAGCTCACGACGCATTGCCGCATTTACGTTAACCTAAACTCCAATGTAATCACGCATTTCCCAGATTCATCCCAGAACGAACGCCCCTTTCTTAATACAAACCATGAACAGCCAAGCACACAACATGTGGCCACAGAAGCGGAAAGAACAGGGAGGCGGGGTTCGATACGGACGTAGACGACGTCGCCGATGGAGACGGTCAGGACGGGGTCCGCGTAGGGTCTACCGGCACTGGACACGCAGAGCACTGCGGGGGACGCGGCGGGGAGCCACGCGCCGCAGTGGCGGAGCTGCTTGCCGCGGGAGATGTGGCGGAAGCCGGGGGGAACCGGCGGCGTCCAGCAGCCCATTTGCCGCGGCATCGGCATGTAGCGCGAGAACTTCACCTCCCACCTCGGCGGTGCCGCTGCCCGGCGCGCTAGGAGAAGCTCCCCGCGGTGGTTGCCTGAGTTCACCGTGGCGACGACGACGATGAGGAAAGGGAGAAGGGCTTTTGGGCAGCCGGGGTTTTGTCGGGGAATTTCGGTGTGAACAGTAGAGTAGATGTAGCTCCTCCTTACATAATACATCTTTGTCACTTTGGACAATTTAAGATCAAAATTTTAACTATAAATAAATTTTAAATAGATATTTTAAAAACATAAAAACTACATATATATATATTAAATATTTAATTTAAAAACATAAAAAACTATGTATATAGATTAATCATTAAAAATATTTTTTTATTTCTATATATATTATAATAAAAATAGTAATTAAAGTTGATTTTTAAAAAAATATAGTAGTCAAATTTATTTTTTAAAGATCTTGTTCTTATCTAAAACAATAAATATTTTAGAAACAGAGAAAATAGCTATAGCTTATAACATAGTACAGACTAGATGAAATTTGTTGTGTTATATCTGTTTGTGTAATAGATGATATTTTTATTTACTTTTCACCACTCAGGATTTGATTCTTCTTACATGATATTGTGAATAACTTTATCATGTATCCGTGTAGGCAATTCAATGATTTCATACTCTCTTTACATCTCTATCCGTGAGCTAAAACTACTAGTTCTATCACTAGATAGAAAATGTTGGACAAATATGCAATATCATACAAGGATATACATATCATTTCACCACTAACTTAACACCGTCAACCTAACTATTCAAAATCAGAGACAAAATCTACCTTCGTTTTGAAAAAACAGGGACAAAATCATGAACTTTAAAAAGTAAGGAAAAAATTATAATTGGATGTAAAAAGTAAGGAAAGAACGTCCATTTATCTTTCCTTGCATACTAAATGAGATACCCTAACTAGCAGATATAAATGTTCCTATTTAGTTGGCTCTATCAGTTGAGTCTAGACAACGTAAGCTCTACCTCCTACTGTCCTCTGCTCTCCCACGCTTCTTCTCTCCTAGATCCTTTTAGAAGCTCCCTCTATCAAATTCAGTAACCTTTACGTCCCCACGGTCAATTCTAGTGACCCTAGTTCTAGTTAGAGGGATGACAAAGGGGCATAAAGAGCAAGAGAAAGAGGGAGGTCTTGCTTGTGGAGGGAGCACCAACATTGCTGAGGAAAAGGAAATTGGAGAGTGTGCAAGGTGAGAGAGCAAGAAAGGTGGGAGGACTTAGCCTATATGGCTAGGCAGGGGCATGGCTTATATGACCGGTTTAGCCAACTTTACTATTGATTTTTTTTCAAAAACCGATAGAGAAAGTATCATTGTCGATTCACTTGTTTGGATAAGAAAAAAGGTTGAATTCGTATGAGCCAGAAGTGATGAACCGACAATGATTATTTTTATGAGGTATAAGAAAAACAATGCATATAACATGTAGAGTTATGAAGCTATAGAGGTTATGTAAAAAATAAAATTTCAAAGGAGATAGTTAGGAGCAAGCAGTAGATCAGCAGCAGTGGTGTGTGGCATCCGAGGGGAGTGATGATGCTATTTGGTAGGAAGGCCATGAGGAGGTCATCCATCGGATTCAGTAGCACCTCTATATTCTCTCTAAAACCAAAGCCCACGCGTGGCAATGGCTTTCTATAACAGCGTGACATAGGTTGGATCTAGCTGTTATGGGTTAGTGCATTTATATCTGAAGTTTGTGGGCTCATATTTTAATGTATCGGAACAGGGAAAGGGCTAACAAGGTAATGGGGAAGGTAGTTGTGCCATATTGCTGTCATGGCTATCACTGAGGGTGGACGACAATGGAGAGGGATGCCTCTCTCGAGGTTGGCCGGTGCACATAGTGTTTTATTGCTTTCACTTATGTCAACTCAGATGCTACATGAGAGACCATATTTAAGTATGTACACGCACCTACATGGGTTTAAACCACCGAGAAACCACTCGTGGGAGCAACTATACGTAATATCAAAAGTTAAAGTTATCACATATTAAAAGTTAGGGGACTAAGGTTATCCAATATTAGAATTTAGAGACCACATCTATACAAAGTGAAGTGTTGACATCTAAACAAAGTGAAGAGTTGACGAACTAAAAGTGGCCTTAATCCATTGCGACTGTTCAATCCATCGTGATTTAATTGTTCTAAAAGCGACTTTTTCCTTGCTTCAAGAGTACAGATAAGTAAGGATTTTTAGTTCAGTTTTAAAGCGAAGCTGGTTCTGCCTTTTTTATCCCTAATATTTTCACCTTATAGTCAGCCACGATCGTTGCTGAACCTTGAACCGCCAGCATAGAAAGGACTGATGGTTCCCAAACAAATCTCTCATCATACCAACCATTTCAAAAAGGGCAAAACAAATAAAAAGAAAAAAAACATAAGAATAAACGATTCCTCGAGCAGACTGAAATCATAGAAAAGATATCAAGAGGAAAGAAAACCACATACATAGGTACTATGCAGATTTAGATTTGTTGATAATCCTTGCAGATAACACAATGCACAGTTCTACCGAAGTCAACTGACAGTGAAAGCATGTTAATATAGAAAGTGGATCTTTCCCTTCACTTCAGTTCACAGCTATTCCCCTAGTAAACAAGTCTATGCAAAACCAACCTTATGCATCAACATGGTATCTACAGTCCAAATAATGCATGGTTCCTTGCCGCCACATCCCCTTCAGTTGAAGCAGTTAACCCAGAAGACGGCGAGGATTTCATGGACTGGATCGGCTGTTGTTGACCCGCATTGGAAGCATGCTTAGTCATCACACCCTCTGATGATTTGTCAGCTACATGGATGGCACCCATCTCGTGATCACTGGAGACACGAGATGGATCAATCGCGCTCTTGATTTTCTTGGCCCGGCGCTTTGGTGGTGGCGCTGGCAGCATTTCATGGGAAGAATTGCTGCCGCTCATCAAGCTCTTTCTGTGCATAGAGCAGAAATCCATGCCCCATTTTGCACTCGTGCCACATCCTTGAAACTTACAGCGTCTGCCACCACCATGTTTGATGCAGTAATCACTCCGCCCTTGTGCACTTTTACCACATCCTTCAAACTTGCAGCGTCTTCCCCCACCATGTCCAATGCAAAAGTCTGTGTTCCCTTGGGCACCCTTCACACAACCATCAAATCTGCACCTCCTTCCACCACCATGCCTTACACAGCGATCAGTGAGGCCTTGACTGCTGCCACATGCTGCATTGGGGCATCCAGTGACAGCACAGCGTTTGCCTCCACCATGAGAAATGCATAAAGGTGTGCCCCCATGTGCACCCTTTGTACAACCTTGAACCATGCAGCCCTTCATTGCATTTCCCTGGGCTCGCTTGCTGCAACCCTGGTACTTGCACATCACAGCATCACCATCAGGATTATAGATTCCTGCACTACCCATATCATTCCCAGCATTTTGCGTTACTCTGAATCCATTATCTCCTTCGTACTTGATTGAAATTTCTGGTTTGGAGCAAGCTACTGTACTGGAACCAGGTTCACCAAGTGGGCGACCTCCATCATGGGACATACATAATACTAAGCCATCTGGTACAATATGAGGGCAGCCAAGCATTTGGCATCGCTGCCCCATACTGTGACTTTTACAGAGCAGCGTCTGGCCTTCAACAACAGTGTTACACCCAAGTCTCTGGCATCGTTGTCCAACTGCTTAATAAGAACAAAAAAAACAAAACCCAAGAAAGATGTAAGCATTAGACAAATATTGAAACAGAATTAAATTTATCCACGAATTAAATCTTCTCTGCTCTTATCTCTCAGTCAACTACATTTTGGTTAATATTTAAACTCCAGAAAGGCATTTAAATGGGAAAAATCATTGTTACATTATATTGACCTCAAGACCAGTTAATATAATTAAAAGAGCAAATTTCATAAAACCTCACGTTTTATAGTCAAAGTTCATAAAACCGCAAGTAATATAACTAGTGGCATATGATCCCAGATATTATGGTTATAAAGTTTCACATAACCCCACCCTTAGCAAACATTTACTCAAAATTTTAAAATATAGAGTGTATATGATACTTTGAGTGGTTAATTTCTTGATTAATGTTGTTTGGTTTAACTCTTCACTACTTTGAAAAATACTGGTTCAAATATGATGAAATTAATTGAAATTTGAATAAAGATAAGATTTTATGAAACATTTAGACCATAAAACCTGTAGTTATGTACCACAAGTTATAATACCTATGGTTTTCTACAACTTTGACCATAAAACGTAGGGTTTTATAAAATTTACTCTATTTAAAATAACTATACCTACAATGCTAACACATCCACAGACAAGCTTACCATTAATGCCATCATGCTCAATAACTTGGGGCAAATAAAAATGTTCATAATAAAAGGGAAGTATTGACATAACCATTCTGCTTGTCTACACAGATACACTTAAACTGGAGCAAATAATCACCTAACGTGTTTTTGTAAGTAATTTTACCACCATGGCAGTTGCCGTGGGCAAAGATGCAGTAATGAATTAACCTTATAGGTTCCACATGTCAATAAAAACCTATTTCGTCCTCACCCAATGCTCTTTCGGATCCCTTCTTGCCATCTTCATATCTGTTTCTTTTTTTTTTCTTTGAAGAACCTTCACATCCAGAACTATCCCCAATAGACTGTGTCATGTGGGGGCACACGTATAACAAACGACAGCGAGCCCGCGACGTACGCAGAGCCGCTGAAGGAGCAGCACGCACGAGGGACGCGCACGGCAAGGCAACCATCAGTGGCTAAGTTTAGAAGGATTAGTTTAGTTTCCTATTTTTAGTCCATAATTCTAGGAGTAATTGACTAAGTTTGGAAGGTTAGTTTAGTTTCCTATTTTTAGTCTATAATTCTATGAGCAATTGGCTAAGTTTGGAAGATTACTTTAGTTTTCTATTTTTAATCCATAATTCTAGGAGCAATCGGCTCTGATTAAGTTGAGGCCCTTGGCTATATATCCATGTAATTGAACACTAGAAGGGGTAAGCAAGAGTTATTTCCTGAATCTCCTTCTCTTTCTCCAACCCCAACAGGAGTGCTGAGGGCTACCCGATCTCTCCGTACTGGGCTACCCGTCCAACCCCGACTGCGCCTCACGGCAACCATGGCCAACGGAGAAAGGGTCACCTGCCCCGGCGTTCTCCGGCAAGCTCCGATCTCCATCGACAACAAGTTCCGCGTCAACCTCTTTGTCATGCCACTTGCAGGGTATGACCTGGTCCTAGGGACGCAGTGGATGGCCACCCTCGGACCGATCGTCTGAGATTTCACCACGCGCACCATGTCGTTCTACCGACACGGTCGTGTAGTCTGCTGGACGGGCGTGGCGACGGCGTGTACGCGGGTCCTCTCCGCTACAGCGGCCAGCGACTCTCTCCTCGACGAGCTGTTGGCTTCTTTTAGGGACGTCTTCGCCAAGCCCAAGGGGCTGCCACCTAAGCGTGCCCGCGACCACAGTATTGTCCTCAAACCGGGCGCGCCACCGGTGGCAGTCCGGCCGTACAGGTATCCGGCGGCTCACAAGGATAAACTCTAGCAGCAGTGCGCCGCCATGATCAAGCAGGGCATCGTCCACCGCAGCGACACGACGTTCTCTTCGCCGGTCATCCTCGTCAAGAAAGCGGACGGCTCGTGGCGGTTCTGCGTCAACTACCGTGCCCTAAACGCGCTCACCGTGAAGGATGCGTTCCCTATCCCCGTCGTCAACGAAATTCTCGATGAGCTCCATGGTGTGCGGTTCTTCACCAAGCTAGACTTGCGGTCGAGGTACCATCAGGTGCGGATGCGACTGAAAGATGTCCACAAGACGGCGTTCCGTACCCATGATGGCCTCTATGAGTTCTTGGTAATGCCGTTCGAGCTGTGCAACGCCCCGACGACATTCCAAGCCCTCATGAACGACGTCCTGCGACCGTTCCTTCGTCGCTTTGTCTTTGTCTTCTTTGTCTATATTTTGCTCTATAGCACGACCTCCGCGTCGTCCTAACCGAGCTCCTGCGGCACCAGCTCTTCGTCAAGCGCGCCAACTGCACCTTCGGTGTCGCTTCCGTCGCGTACCTCAGCCACGTCATTTTAGCGGCGGGCGTTGCCATGGACCCGGCCAAGGTGCAGGCTATCCATGACTGGCCGGTTCCTCGCTCGGCACGGGCAATGCGTTGTTTCCTTGGCTTGGCGGGATACTACCGCATATTCATCCACAACTATGGTACCATCGCCGCGCCACTAACGGCTCTCCTCAAGAAGGATGGCTTTTCTTGGAACGAGGCGACGGCCGTGGCGTTCGACGCGCTGAAAGCTGCGGTCACCTCAGCCCCGATCCTCGCCATGCCAGACTTCGCCAAGATGTTCGTCCTCGAATGCGACGCCTCATCCCACGAGTTTAGCGCGGTGCTCGTCCAGGATGGCCATCCGATTGCCTTCTTCAGGCGGCCAGTCACGCCTCGGCATCGCGTCCTCGCCGCTTATGAGCGGGAGCTCATCGGGCTCGTCCACGCCATCCGGCACTGGCGTCCGTATCTATGGGGCCGCCGATTCCTCGTCAAGACGGATCATTACAACCTCAAATACTTGTTGGATCAGCGGCTCGCGACAATTCCCCAACACCATTGGGTGGGGAAGCTTTTGGGCTTTGATTTCTCCGTCGAATACAAGGCCGGAAAGGCGAATGCGGTGGCGGATGCCCTCTCGCGGCGTGACACGGCGGACGACGGGGCCATCCTGGTCCTCTCGGCTCCCCGCTTCGACTTCGTCACGCATCTCCGCCAAGCGCAGCTCTCCGACCCGGCTCTCGTTGCGCTCTAGGACGAAGTACGCGCGGGATCCAGAGGAGCACCGTGGGCGATTGTCGATGACATGGTGCAGTTCCGCGGGTGCCTCTACATCTCTCCGGCGTCCTCCCTTGTGCAGGAAATCATGGCAGCCGTCCACGAGGACGGGCACAAAGGGGTCCAGCGCACGTTGTACTGGCTGCGGCGTGATTTCCACTTCCCTAACATGAAGCAACTCGTGCAGGATTTCGTGCGCGCGTGCGCCACTTGTCAGCATTACAAGTCAGAGCATTTACACCCGGCTGGGCTCCTACTCCCACTGCCCGTGCCGCAGGGTGTCTGGACAGACATCGCCCTTGATTTCGTCGAAGCACTGCCACATGTTCAGGGCAAGTCAGTCATATTGACGGTGATCGACAGGTTCCGCAAGTACTGCCACTTCATCCCCATGGCGCATCCGTACTCCGCCGAGACAGTCGCTCAAGCGTTCTTCACTGACATCGTCCATTTACACGATGTACCACAGTCCATGGTGTCCGACCGTGATCCGGTCTTCACCTCCAAGTTCTAGCGTGAGCTCATGCGCCTGGTAGGCACCAAGTTACACATGACCACTACTTTCCATCCCCAGTCGGATGGGCAATCGGAGGCCACCAACTGTGTCATCATCATGTACCTACGCTGCCTCATGGGAGACCGGCCACGACAATGGCTGCGGTGGCTACCATGGGCGGAGTTCGTCTTCAACACCGCCTACCAGACTTCGTTGCGGGACACACCGTTCCGCGTCGTCTACGGGCGCGATCCGCCATCCATTCGGTCGTATGAACCAGGGGACACGAGAGTGGCCGCCGTCACCAAGAGCATGGAAGAACGCGAAGAGTTCCTCGCCGACATCCGCTACAGGCTGGAGCAAGCTCAGGCAGTCCAAAAGCTTCACTACGACAAAGCTCATCGCCACGTCTCATATCAGGTGGGCGACTAGGCGCTCGTCCGTCTCCGGCAGCTCGTGGCATCGTCCCTGCCCCAGGCAGTCACCGACAAGCTCAAGCCACAATTCTACGGGCCCTACCGCATCATCGAGTTGATCAACGACGTCGCCGTCTGTCTCGCTCTGCCTTCCCGGGCTCGACTTCATGACGTGTTCCACGTTGGCCTCCTCAAGAAGTTCCAAGGGCTGCCCCCGGATGCTCCGCCACCTCTGCCTCCTATTCATCATGGAGCCATTGCTCTAGAGCCAAATCGCGCAGTGCGGACACGCTTGGCTCGCGGTGTGCACCAGGTCCTGATCCAATGGAAATTAGAGTCCGCGTCGTCGGCAACATGGGAAGACGTCGAGCCGTTCCACGCCAAGTACCTTGCGTTCCAGCTCGAGGACGAGCTGCTCCTCGACAGGGGGAGAGATGTCATGTGAGGGCGCACGTACAACAGACGACAACGAGCCCGCGACGTGCACAGAGCCACTGAAGGAGCAGCACGCGCGAGGGACGCGCACGGAAACGCGCACGGCAAGGCAACCACCAGTGGCTAAGTTTGGAAGGATTAGTTTAGTTTTCTATTTTTAGTCCATAATTCTAGGAGCAATTGGCAAAGTTTAGAAGGTTAGTTTAGTTTCCTATTTTTAGTCTATAATTCTAGGAGCAATTGGCTAAGTTTGGAAGGTTAGTTTAGTTTCCTATTTTTAGTCCATAATTCTAGGAGCAATCGGCTCTGATTAGGTTGAGGCCCTTGGCTATATATCCATGTAATTGAACACTAGAAGGGGTAAGCAAGAATTATTTCCTGAATCTCCTCTTTCTCCAACCCCAACAGGAGTGCTGAGGGGTAAAACCTCGCCTCAACCACAGATCGTGACTATAAACTCCGTAGCCATGGTCCAGCTACCCTAGGTCTCGGTGATCTTGACAGACTGTCACCATGTCTATCAAACCCACTTCTACATTCAGCGCTGCCACCAGCCGTTGGGTATCAAGTACTGTTCACCATGTCAAATAGACTTTATCTATACTCCTTTAAAAGAAGGCAATGGAAGTGGTGGCAGTTAATCTATCATCCAACCAACTATACACAACATTTTTTACCAAATGCCTCTTGAAGTTCTTCAACATTATACAATATCCCTAGAATATATTTTTCCCTTGTTTTTTTATCCAACTAAGGCATATGGTGACCAAACTGTCACATATATATGTAGAATGAAAGCTAATTTTGCAAATAGAATATGGCAAAAACTGTCAAGAGCTCTGTAACAAAAGCATGAAAAGCATAACAAAAGAAAAACTTATTCATAAATTTCGAACAATATTACCACATCTACTATTCATTTTTACCCATAGCAAACATCCAGGCATTTAGTCAGTCTTTAAAGAAGTGCATACATGGTACAGAAAGGTTGGTTACAAAAAACATACCAACAGAATGACCATCAGATGCGCATGTCTGCAGCCAAAAGGATAAAGGAAGTGTCAGAAAATGCTTACTAGACTAGAGAGCAGAAAATTGGGAGAGAATAACTTACATTTAACTGAATCATATTGCCACGCTCCCCAAAAATGTTCTGTTTATCAGCAGCCATGCCTAGAAAAAGTACATGGTCAGATCTACCAGATAGATCAGCCTAAAATATAAGAAAGTTGTGAAAATGGTTGTGCAGAATATACCATGTTGAAAAAAATCCATGACATACACCTGCATGGAGCATTTAACATATTAAATTAACAAAAAAGATAATTTTAACAATTAAATTATCTGTAGGCTATTCAAACAATAACCTTTGCTGAGAAAGGATCAATATGTCCAATCATTGATATTTGTTGCCATAAATACATAAAATCCTAAATACCATAAGGATAAGATTGAGAACACGTTAGTCAAAACTCAAAAACATAACCTTCAGTCTGTATGCTACAAGTAAATAACATTTTTCTCTAACCTTTAAGGCTATGATTTTCTGGGTTGTAAAACTGAAAAAAAAAATGAGGACCAGACATTCCTGTCATATCATGTGATACACTCCACTTATTCCTCACTGTAATCAAACAAAGGTGTCTGTATTTTAAGCTCCAATGTAGTCATCAAAGCTTGGCAGCTCATTAAATCTAGGAAAGAGTCTGATATAACCCTCTATGATGGTTCTGGAGGCAGTTTCATCACCATGGCAATCTATATGGAGGACGACATGGCAATGACCCCACATGGCAGGCCTGTTCCTTATCTCTATTACTCTCTATTACACTACAACCCCACCTACCATTTTTCTCACTTACTCCTCTCAATTTATCCTTAACCCCATCGTTCTTACCCTCAGCAGTCTCCAGTTCTACATCACCTATCTGTCACGTGGATCGGTGGCTGTAGTAAGATAGGTAATGTGGCAGCAGCTTGAGCTCGATCTGCGGCAGTGGCTGGATGAGATAGAGTTCTAGCAGAGGCAGCCAAGCTCCAATCGCCTGATCTTAGACGGCAGCTGGATGAGATCAACCAAAGATTGCAGGAGCTCGAGATGAAATGGCAGCAACCGAGGTCCAGCTGCCCAATTTCCAGCAGCGGTGGCCAGATGAGCTTGAGCCATAGTGGCGATTCTCCTGCTACCTATCCTCTGATTCAAAGAAAGGGGAAGAATAACAACTTAACATTTAGGGCCAATGCGACGACATCATCCTAGTAGATCACCACGGTGGTGAAACCTTCACACAGGGTTATTTGACCCAGTTTTCATAATTCAGGGGATTGAATAACCAGTTTCATACTTTTCTTTGGCGGGGGTTGGGGGGAGGGGGCAGAAATCAAACATCAATACCGCTTTTTCCTTAATCTATTAAGTGTTTGTTGTTTTAGTTAGCAACATGTATTATATGACAGTAAAACGAACCAAATTTTTTGAAACAAAGATAATTGGATTTTATTGAACCATTACATGTGGCACCGACATCCAAGTAGTCAAGTACAAATCCATTAAACAGATACAAACTTATTAAGTTCTAGTACGTTCAATAGAAAATATAATGAGCTATCCTAATCTCATATCAAGTTATTTTAGCACGTATTAGAAGGCAGGGAAATTGGTGAGTAATAATTACAGTTTCAGTGGCTTAATTTTTTGTATTGTCAAATAAAATGAAGAAAAATATAAATATTAATCACTGCCATAATTCTACGAATAGTGGTAATTGTTGAGTATTTATATAACCAAACCATTAAAATAAGATAACAGGATTGTTTTCCTCTCTTCATCTACCCAGTGCAATAATTCTACAGTAAAGCAATGACAAGAAGAGCTTGGAATCCTGCTTGTAATCAGCTGTGGATTGATGAACAACAATTCTTAGAAGAAATCTAGTTAGGGATCCAGAATATAAAATGCTTTTTTTGTCACAGGCTAAAGAGGTTTGAGATCACCTAGAGGGAAACATGTACTTAATTGAGATAAGAAGAAAAACTATGCTCTCCAACTATAATGAAAAACCATGGATGCACAATCATTTGTCCATAGATCAAAAATTGGATTTACATATTGGTGACATTGCTTCATAGAAATTAGTAATGGCATTTTTCTTTCCCCTTAAGTTTATGCCTGGTAAGAACATAAGACTCAGCCAATGGCCAGAGATCTTCCATTCTAGATAGTGCATGTGGCAAAGTACAAATATTAGCCACTTCCACTCCCTAAGGAGACTGATCCACATCAGGTTCCTAACAATGTAGGTGTTAGACTCTGCTTCATGCTATTCTTCTATATGCACTTACTCTACTATGCAGCAAAGGACTGATGGAAACCATATGTACTAATAGTGGACCAGGAGTAAGCTACTTTACAGTAATGCCCTGATACAAGTTGGAAATAGAAACTTATCACATTCCTAAAGGACAAGGACAAAGCTTTAGGCCCCGTTTGCCAGGGCTCCAGATCCTGAATTGGATCCTTGGAGAATCAGTTAGTTTTGAATAAGAATCGATTATTACTAGTTTGGTGACATAGAAAGATCCCAAGTCAGGTCATTGCTACACTCTAATACCACCCAAAGTTACAAACTTTTAGGTATATATCATTCCCGTCAACTTTAGGGTCCTCAACATTAACTTTCTTTTATTCAAGGCAACACTTAACAAGAAGTCAAATTCATGTCTAACATAGTAGCATTACACTAAACTAAAATTGTTCTAGCACAATCCAATTTTCTAAATGCGCACATTGATCTAGTTCCCCATCTATCTTCTCCATGAGCTATTCAGGACCAAAATGAACGATTCATGCCCAAGATTAATGATTTTTTTTTCTTTACATTCGTACTGCAAATATGTATGTAATCTTGAACACTTGCATATCACAGTGGAGACTAATGAAACAAACCCTATTTCACTCCTGCTGCATGATCAAACCAAATTACAAAAGTAAAGTAATATTACAAAGGTACCGTAATTCAACACAGTGAACAGCTCAAGTTTTAGATCAACGAAAATGTACAGCTAAAAACACACATTTAACAAGACAATTCGATTTCCCAATCATAAGCCACGGAAAGGAGGAGAATTAAAAGGGGAAGGGCGTTCACTGACCTTGGTGCCTGGGTTTGCAGCCGGCCGATGGGGTACCTGCGGAGGCGGTAGGCAGTACCGGCTTCCTCCTGCTCTCCTCCTGGTGCCGCGTGATTCCTGCCGAGGCAATCGACGGCGATAGAGGGAGGGAGATTGGGGAGATAACCCCTTTTGGGGAAGGTTGGAGCGCCGGTGGCGGCGGGGAGAAGAGCCGCCGGCGCTAGGGTCTGGGGTAGCGATCTGAGCGATTCGAGCGGGTGGATGTTGCGGATCGATCGCTCGCACGAGGCCCTCGGAGGAGAAGGTGGTGAGAGGGAACGGGATCGGAGGGGAAGAGGATGATGGATGATGAACTTGGCAAGTTTGGACTTTGTTAGGGGAGAAAGGCCCTGTGCAGCATGTATTTTAGTACAACTAGAATTTATTTTTGTACAACTGGTTTGGGTGCTCACTATCACTGCATTGGCAGTGGCAGCATTGCTAATGGATATGTTCAATACTGCTCACTGATCATGACATGTGGGCTCGAGGATCTGTGGGGCTCACATGTCAGACAGCAGTACTGCAGCCAACCTGCGTCCATTGCTAATGAGTTGGATGGGTATATATTTACGAAAAATTAAAGTGCTCTTGATGTGGATCATTCTACGAACTTATACAACATGTGTTATGTATGAGTGTAATGTATGTATCTAGAGGTGTGCGTTCTTATATATCTTTTGTGTAATAAAATATAGTTAATTTTAGAGTGAGTGGGTGCTCCCAGAAAAATCTAAATGGATATTTAGTGATTATTTCCTGACATGTATAATTGTACTATGAAATTTGTTAGATGTTATGTAATCAAATTGAAAAGTTTAGTCAATTGAGTTGTTAGAGTTTTCTTAAATAAAGTCTTGGGGTTTTAGATAGTCTACATTTGTCTTCCGTCCATAAAACCTAATGTGGTGTTTTTTTTTCTCTTTGTTCATAGCAACTTTAGTGGTGAGGTGCTCAACTAAAAACTAGAATGGCTTGTCCATTGGGTACGGATGATCCAATTCGTAGCACCAGCTTTAGCATCCTACTTACTGATTTGTTTTGTGACGCTAATTTGTTGTCTGTCAGAGAGGTTCAGCGTTGTGGCTCGTATCTATTGTATTTTATTAGGTTTTATATTTCTTCTTCTCTTATCTTATTTAATATATTTGGCCATGTCTTGCAAAAGAAATAGAAAATTTTATTTTCTGTTGCTGAACTCTTTGACTGGTCTAATTTTCATGCCTTAACTCTGAATTCAGGTAAAAACCATTTGTAATTCTGGTAAAATTTGTCCCAGGTTCGGTTCAGATGGTGTTCCCCACATAGTTTATTGACATGACGCTTGAGTAGACTACATATGTCCATATAAATTGTTCAATAAACCTTATACTTCCGAACAATGCAGAGTTGAGTAGTAAAAGTTTGATTAGCCTATGTTGAGATTTACAAGCCTATGATAATATTAGCACAAATAATATTTAGTATGTAAATTTGCTCAAAATAAATACAATAAAGTAAATGAGCTAAATGAGCTAAGTGACAAATGATTTTTTACCTGAGGTTTGAAAACTTATTGGTTTCCTCATCGCCGTTGAGACGAGTCTAACTTCATCGCTCAAACTACCAAGCCTCTGAATATCCTCATCAAGAGATGGACAAGATGAAAGCTACTCCCGAAATAGTCAACACAAGTCTCGATTATTAGAGGTTGTTCTTCCCCCACTCTAAAGATGGCGAACACCGATCAACTCATAATCAACCACCGGACCTCCTCTACAAACTCTTTTGAAGAAGTCACCATGTAAACTCCTCCAAGCCATCTAGGAGGTGACAACCTCTAAAAATAACAAGTCTAGAATATTTACTGAGGATGATCAAGTGCCACATTAGCTCTAACGATGAAGCAATACATTTGGTTTGGCTCAACTCACTCTCCAACAACTCACTAGACAATCTACGTGCTCAAGGGTGTGAGAGTTTTTGCAAGGGCTCAAAATAATGCAATAAAAATGCCAAAAGCCTTACCCTTATACACCCACAAAGCCAAACTAGCTATTGAAAGTGAGATCCTCTAGTTGCTGGACATTGCTAGTCCAATCGCCATGAGAGAGTCGGTCTGACCGCCTAGCCCGTGCAATAGTTTAAAAAAGAGCCGTTGTAGCGCATTTAATGCACATCCTGGTCCGACTAACGTTGAGATCCCAGTTCGACTAACACCCTCCTTGGTGAGGTCAAAATGTCTCTAGAAGACCCCGGTTGGATAAGAGGGCGGTCCAACAGCATTTCACCAGGCGATCCTATCGTAAGTCATTTTTTAGTACAACCGACTGACAAAAAACGACAATATCTCATAACTCAGGTGTCGGAATTCAATATTCTTAGACTTTATGGAAAGCTTATTCAAAGAGCTATACAACTCATGAACAATCTATCTAAGAATCATAACTCTTATCAAGGAGAAATGACTTAAACTCTAAAAGACACTCGAGTGGACATAGCCATAAGAAACTACTCATTTCTATATATACCCACCTCTCTCTTTGCATGAGACTTAAGAAAAGGCTCACTATACTTGGCTAGACATTCTCACTATATGCAAGTGAACTAACATGGCACAAGATCATCCACACGATCATTTCATAGACCCTTCTTGATAGTATGATACCTATTTAGCAATCTGTTCTTTTCACCAAACACCAAGACTAACAAAAGATTAACGAAAACATTCTTAATTGAATTATACCTTTGTGCTATCCATATTGAGGTTGATGCTTGAACTAAAATCAATACTTGTGATAATTTGGTTGAACCATCTTTATATCGGGTCTTGATTAACCTTTGTCCAAATTTACCTTTTGTCACAAGCTTGACTTCATCCTTGTCAATATAATGGGTTCTTGGCTTGATAATCATCAAACCATAGTATCATCCATTAGCCTCATTATGGTAGGACATTCCTCTTATAACTCAAAGAAAAATATTAGTGCTAACAAATCGGTTGTTATTCTCTACTTAATGATCAATCGGTTGCATATTAATGATATAAATTAATTTGTTGAGTATTCATTAACATCAGTATAATATACTCACATATATACTCAATTTTAAAGATCCAATATTAAAGAGAGATGAACAACATGGATTTGAACATGCATAACAAATATATAAGATTTACTCTCATTAAACACATGCATACAAAATATATATAAGAGGCAAGTGCATACATAACTAAAGGTAAACCAATAGAGTTTTATCCTATACATATATATATAAAGCATGTGGTATTGATACAAATAAACATGTACACACACCTTCGTGATCTCCATGTTCAAAGTACTTTTGAGACTAAAAGGATGTCTTAAATAAAATATTAGTTTCACAAGAATATATCAATAATATATAAATCATATATGTTAATATGTAGATGAAAAAAAATGATATATATAGCTCGATCTCTTTGTGTTTCATCATTGTGATTAAGACTCATGATCAAAGAATATATCATCATCTTTACTCATATTAAGTTTGGGAGAAAACAATCCAACAACTCATGGAGAGAGATTAGTCCTCATAAAATCTATTTGTCACAAACTAACAAAACAAGAATTATTGATTATAAATCGCTTAACCATTTTCCTTTTTTGATGCATGACTAACTGATATAAATTATATAAATATGAGTAAATGATATATAGAAATCATAAAACATAGAATAAACTCTTCTAAAGATGTGCATACATATAAATATGGTGGAAAGCATATGCACATATTTAATGAAGGATAATGAAAAAGTTCACTCTGTATTTTGTATCTATAATAGAAATCAAATGAGAACATATGGAGTTTAATATATACTACCTCATTTTTATTTTTATATGTCAAAGAGACTAAAAAATATGATTAATAATTACATTAGTCTCACATAATTAAATTTATCATTAATCACTAAAAATAAACTAATAAGACTTGAACTCAGTCATTAATTTACTATAGTGATATCATATTAATATTATATTAACATTCATTTGAAAGTGAGAAAAAATGGGGATAAAAACAAAAAGATTTAGGTGGAGATTTTAATATATATGTGTCACATAATCAAACTCATGCGGTAAATTAGAGAAAAACTATTTTACAAAACGGGTGTTATATGAACGGTATTGAATAGTTCGATGATTGTATGTCCGATTTCAAAGTTCAAAGGCTAGATAGAATTTTAACCAAAGTTTAAGAGTTATTTAGACTTTTTTTCCTATTTTTATAATAGATAGATGGAACAGAAAAGTAGCATATAAAGAATCAAAAGCTTTGTGATGAATTGAAAATGACAGAGAGTAGTCAGAGCTTGTACTAAGAAAGTGAAGAAAAATTGAAAAAATATTTTATCTTTCACAACATTGCATGAGCTTTTTCAACCTGATGCTAATCCAGACTCGCTGGTTTTACCTTTCACTAAGAGATAGATAATGTGGTTAAGCATATTCCTAGATGATACTCAATGCGTTGCGGTAAGATATATATATATATATATATATATGTGCATATATATGTATGTATGTATGTATGAGATATAGTTGAAAACTTACAAATATATCAAACGTATCATTATGTAATAGCAAGAAAATGCATGATTCATATAGTTTAGAATATTATATGATAATTGAAGCATCAATGTACCATTGAAGGGTGTAAATAGTATGTGCAGTAGATATAGATTAGATTATTTAAGGAAATAGTTTTTGTTACAGTGAAATTTAAAATATGTTTATGTATAATAACATAATTTCTGTCTGAGTGGATTAATTACCCAATTAAATTACAAGTGAACTCTACCTAGTCTGTGAAGCTACTGTATGCATGACGTAGCAAGCCTACAGAGGGAACACCATGTTAAGATGTCCCAAGAAGTATGTGCCTGTAACATGTAGAATAAAGGCAACCAATATTTGATAAAATAAAGTAAAATTCTATGAAAATATTTGAAGGTGTCAGTATTACCATGTACTGTAGCACCGTACACTTATGTTGGCCAACAGATAGCTGGTTTTTCCCCTAACAGAGCTTACATATTTTTTTACATTTTTAGTGAACTAAAGAAAAACATGATATTTGATGGATAATTTTAGAAAGAAAGGAGAAACCAATTCGTAGCATAAACATATGTTAAGGAGAACAGTATAATAAACTTACCAGATGGAGATTACTTAAAAAATATGAGATCAATAACTAGGTAAGTTTTGGATAGGGGTAATCGAATTTCAGCGTGTCACTGCAGATGGCAATCGGTGGCACTTTTGTTTTGTGCTTGACCAAATCATTTGATGCGATTACATCCTTGACTACATTAAAATCAGTTGATGGTATTATGGTAGGGAAAATGAAAAAAAAAAGATTATAGCCTCCAAACTTAGAAACCACCTTCTTCTTAATAGGGAATGAACTGAATTCTCGTTTTTTAATAATGAATTGAATTCTCGTAAGGGAAAGCAAATCAGATGTTCAACTTGAAGATAGAAAAACAGGAGATAAAATAACCTCATCATTAGAGAAGAGAGGCAGCCAGGTAGGTAGAAGAGAGCAAGGCAAGATGAACTGTTATTTTTGTCTTAATGATAAGACAATTAGACATCTTTCATTTTGCCCATTCGGTTTGGTCCATTATCCAAATAGCATGTGGACTTGATCCACCGTATAGTGTTGCACATATATTTGGTAACTAGCTTGCTAGAATTCATAATAATGTTAAACTGCATGTCCTGTTAGAAGTGTCTGCTACTTATTGGTTGCTTTAGCTATACAGGAACATTTTTGATAAAAACATGTCATATCTTCACCATTACAGGTCAAATATTATCTTAGCCACTGGCTACGTATATGGGCTATCCTATAGATGCCTTGGTTCACAAGATATGGTAGTTGCGGCATGTTTATATATGGAGAAGGTGGTTAAGGAGTTTTTTACCTAGAGACAGATGACGATCTAGTCTTAAGATTGATAGCCCTTAATACTCCATGTAAGCCTCTTTTTTTCTTATATGTGTGTGGATCTTAGCTATATATAGAGGTCGAAAGTGTTCTTAGGAAAATTATATGTTCTTGATATAATTGACTAACTGAAGCTTCCATTATCTTTAAAAAAAGATCACTTGAGCCAACTGCCTATCATCAATATCAAGAATGAAGAAGGAGAAAGAAAAGAAAAAAATTGGCTACTTCCAAGAGGAGGATAAGGATGACAGGCGATATAACTACAATGGTGGTGCCAACTCATCGAGAGATCTTCTGATTTTTGGAAGATGAATCAGCTTTTTGGAGCTTTCGAACAAATGCACCATCAGTTGATCGAGGTAAGGATCAAATAGCTAGAGAAGCTCTGAATTGCAAATGCATGTAGGATTCCCATCGTATATAAAGACCAATTGATCACAGGCACTTGAAAGCATGCGTTGGTTTTCACTTTTGCATGCATCACCTGAAGGTGACCAGGCATGCATGACGTGGGTAGGGACCGGGGAACCCAATGGTCAGTGGATGCGGAACATCACCACTTGCAAGGAAGCCAAAAAAGCACATCTGATCATCCCATGCTTCGCCTTGCGCTGGTAGAATTCGATGGGCTGAACTAAAGGGATGAATGGATCTAATCTCCCTTCATCTCTAATCTAACGCTATAAGATAATTCAGATGATGTGGCTGCAGCACAAAGCAGGAAAATATGATTTATTGCACTTATTAGGGATTAATTGTATAGGTATATAGGATTATATAGGATGACAAAGCTCCAGATGGACTTAATGGGTTTTTTTACAAGCATTGTTGGGGCATCATTGCACAATATTTCTATTGGTTGTGTGCTGATTTTCATGCTGGTTGTACTTCTCTCGACCCCCTTACTATTCATATATCAACTGGTTCACAAAAATGCTTCCCAAAAACTGCTAATGATTTCAAGCCAATTTCCCTCGTGATGAACACTCCAGTTAAAATCATCTCAAAGGCAATGACAGATAGGGCCAGAGCCCAAAATGACCCAGCTTGCGCACCAAAATTAATATGGGTTTATCAATACCAAGTCAATACAACACTGTCTAGCTTGGACATTTGAATAACTTCACCAGTGTAAGGATTCGGGCAGAGAAATCATTTTGCTGAAGCTAGATTTTGAGAAAGCTTTTGATGCAATTGAACATTCGGCTATCCTCGGTATCTTGTAGCAATGGACTTTCTTGAACAATGGATTGGGTGGGTGAGGGTCATTTTCAACTCTGCTTCTTCCGTTGTTTTATTGAATGGAGTACTTGGGAAGTTTTTTTCAATGTTAAAGGAGAGTTGACACGGGATCCTCTATCTCGCCCTCCGTTGTTTGCTCTGTCACTACTACAAAACACATGACTCTAAAACCGGCACATATGAGGCCTTTTCCATCCTTCCAAGCCCCCACATGGGGCTATGAACTTAGAATCGACACATATGGCACCTTACTAGTGCTGATTCATAAAAAAGTTGATACTTATGCCTCACTCATCAGTATTAGTTTTATTAGACAAATCAGCAAAAAAACCATTTGAGCTGAGCCAAAATAAACTGAGCAAAAAGAAAAAAAACTTTTAGTTTACTCAGTCTTTTTGCCTCTCTCCCCATGCTCTCTCCGTCTCTCTCCTCGCTCTCCTAAGCAGCAGTCGTTGCCTTCCTCTCTCCTAGAATCAACCATGGCCCCTTCTATTTTAGAGCTTGGTGAGCGGCAGGGCACTCTTGAGTCATGACAAGTGCTACACTCTCTCCCAACATTGGCCATGACCCCTCCACTTCTGAAGCTTAGTGAGCGGTAGTCCTCTCCTCAGTTGCGACCATCTAGACCTTGTTTAGTGGCTGCCCCCTCCCTAACCATGGTCGTTGCCTACCTCTCTCTTGGTATGGGCCATGAATCCTCCCTCCATCCTTTGTCACTGCTACCTGAGTTCGTAACACCACCATTGACTAGATCCAATGAGTCCTGGTGTAGCCAGATCTAGCGTTACCCTAGCTCAGGGTAACTAGATCCGGCCCTCTTGCAATAGAGGCTAATGCAAATAGGTGTTTGATCTTTCTATAGGTTAGATTTGGCGACATTACAACATTCACGTTTTAAGGGTTCTAATCAGCCAGTTATTACCTCGCAATCACTACACCTGCACGTCTAGTTATTATCAATCATGCTCTCACGTAATCGACCTAACAACAAAGTTTATGTTCTTACAAACAATTGAAGAAATTCACAAGAACGAGAAAAACACAATCTGAATTGTAGGTGAATGATTAAACACACTAAATTGGGGTTTCACAAACTGATCTAATGATGAAACTGTAAAGTGGTAGAATAATCTAAGTAAAACCTAAACCCTAAAGATAACGATGGCTAGCTATTTATAGATTATAAGATGGAATAGGTCAGCCATAACAAGGGATGGCTAAACATGACTCTATTAGAAGGCCCGCTGCCTAAAACAAACTCGGACTAGAATTACGTTTTATTTTGTTGATTTCGAGCAGCTCAAGAGGAATTTTGACATGAGACCAAACCATCTGAAGATAGACTCCATAAGCTTTTCAGTAAATACTTATGGGCTCTGAGAAATCTTCTAGATCAGCGAATATCTCCATTTAAAGTTGATGCTATCAGGATGCTCGAACCTCGTGAATAGAAATTGACTTACACTTGATGGATCCAACTTTACACTTGGCTTCATGTACTTTTTACCATGTTCTTCTCCTTGGTTATTAATGATAATCAAATCATCATAAAGATTAAATTGTATGCCATTCTTAGAAATATTTGTATGCAAGCTTAGAAACATGTTTACTTGATGGTTTAGTTGGCATGCTCACATGTGAGTTATTGGTCCTTGTATCATTGGTTGATGAGTTGGCATGTGTATATCCAAGGAAGAGATGTCCTCATCATAGGCAGTGGCCCTCTTACCACACCTGCTCTATTTGAGCTACGGTGATAGAGGTGGTGAAGGTGCAGTGAAACAATGTGGGTGGCCTAGTGGAGTAATGACAGCGTGGAGCGACAACCTGAGCACACTGAAAATGATGCGAAAGCCCTAGCCACAAGCTCCTCCTCCCATATTTGATTTTAGGCTTGATTTTGATTTTATGGTGTTCTTGAGGAGACGTGTAATGGTTGACTGACGAAGATGATGACAGTGTTCTTGGTTGATTGATGATATTTTTTTTAGTTCAGATCAACCATGGATTGGTGATAATTATTCTAATTTAGTAAAATTTGTGACTTGTTAGATATTGAATCTGTGATGTCTTTGTTTGTGGATGAACTTAAATCTGATGTGTTAGTTTGAGGGTGAATAATTGAAAGCTTGGCTCGATGAAGCAAGCCCACTCAATGCCTTTTTTTTGTTCATGGAAAACACATGTGCCAGTTTAGATTTTCTTGCACTATCAGTGAAGTCCCAGTTAAAAAAACCCGACAACATTGGATTTTCCAACTAGCACCAATTACCCTTGTGTGTGGTAGCATGGGCGTTGATCTCCTATAAGTCATTATAAATAAATAAAGGTCACCTGAGATGTCTCTTCAGTCTACCAATACAAGTAAATGGAGATGGCAATTTCCCAATATGCTGATGACACTCTTTCTTTTTGCCTCTGATCTGTTTATCCAATATTTTTAAGCATAAAAGAAAAAAAGTGATTGTACATGAAAGCATATAATAATAATGTTGTTACATTTAATATATATCATCATCCTTGAAGAGTAGATATCTCTAAGTAGTACCACATACATGGCTAACGGCTACCTTTGTGAATTGTAATCTACTCTTTTTATTTTAAAATATAATAGTATTTATAGGTTATTTAGTAGAAATTATAGTTGAAGAGAAAAGACTTTGATATCCAGGATGGTTAAAAGTGGGAGGGTAGTTAGAGATAAGATGGGTAGAAATTTAAATAGAAAGTAATTAATATGATAAATATTACCATGAATAAGGATTAAATTTTAAAAATGTTAATATTTTAGAAGAGAGCTACCTATACAAGCGGGCTGGCACTGCCTATTGGTAGCGGACCGCCTGACCACCTCTCTCCGCAAGTCAAGCGGGAAAGCGGCTAAAGAATGTGAGGCCACATTTCCTCTCAACGACCGTTAGTCTCGCTATCCCCCTATAGTACGTCGACCTAGCTAGCTTGCTACTGCATTTAATTAAGCTGATCGAGTTAGCCGCCTGTACGTGCCCGCATGCGCGCCGGCCGGTTTCCGGTGGTGATCAATGGCGATGAACATGTCGCGGCTCAGAGCGTCGTCGTTTCTGGCCGTAGCGGCAGCGGCAGCCCTGCTCGGCGCGGTCGCCGTCGACGCGGTGATCGTCGACGGCCTCCAGGTTGGGTTCTACAACAATACGTGCCCGGCGGCGGAGGAGGCCGTCCGTGACGTCGTCACCTCCGAGATCGGCATGGACCGCACCATCGCCGCCGGCCTCATCCGCATCTTCTTCCACGACTGCTTCATCACGGTAACACTAACACATACAGCCGTGCACGCACGCACGCACGCACATACGTGTACGTGTGATCCCTCACCTTGGTCTTGATCGATCAGGGATGCGACGCGTCCATCCTCCTCGACGAGACGCTGTCCGGCGACGTCCCGGAGAAGGAGTCGTCGGCGAACGGCTTCACACTCCACGGGCTCAGGACCATCGACGTGGCCAAGTCCACCGTCGAGTCCATGTGCCCGCGCACCGTCTCCTGCGCGGACATCCTCGCCTTCGCCGCTCGCGACGCCGCCGTGGCAGCGGGGATCCCCTTCTACGACGTCGCCGCTGGCCGCCGCGACGGCTCGCACTCCAACATGGACGACCTCCCGGGGAACATGCCCACGCCGAGCCACCACGTCCCGCGGATGTCGGAGCTCTTCGCCAAGCGCGGCCTGTCGCAGGAGGACCTCGTCGTGCTCTCCGGCGCGCACTCCATTGGTGGCGCCCACTGTTTCATGTTCTCCAACCGCCTCTACGGCTTCTCCCAGGACGCCGACATCGACCCGGCGCTGGACCCGGCGTACGCCGAGCAGCTCCGGAAGGTGTGCCCGCCGCAGCAGGAGGGCGACGACCCGGAGCAGTCGCCCAAGGTGAGCTTCGACGGCCGCACGGCGGAGAAGCTCGACAACGCCTACTACTCCGAGGTGCTGGCCGGGCGCGGCCTCATGACCTCCGACGACGCGCTCATCAAGGACCCGGAGACGAAGCCGGCCGTCGATCTCTTCGCCGGGGACAACGTCATGTGGCAGCAGAAGTTCGCCGCAGCAATGCAGAAGCTCGGCGCCGTCGACGTGCTCATCGGCGAGCAGCAGGGCCAGATAAGGAGGCAATGCCGGCTAGTGAACAAGCAGTCGCGGCAGTCAACGCCGAAGTCGCGGCCACGGCGCAAGAGACCTCCCTTCGGCAGATTCATCCCTGGCTCTGGCTTCCACGGCTTCTTCTGACAGAGGTGAAGCATACTCTGCTTCCCTCCCATTGCTTCCCTCCCATAGGTTTGCTCCTATGGTCACCACACTTTGATGCAAGTATATGTTAAATTTATTTTTTTAAAAAACTATATGTTAAATTGGCTAATTAAAACAACTCTGGTTGTAAGATATAAACATTCATATCCTCGGTTATAGTTATAATGGTGTATCAATGTTTATGGTAGGGGTTATTTTCTACCAAAAAAAATGTTTTTCACTTGATGTGTCGCAGGCTGCAACAAAAGATAGCGTAGAGCTGCATATACGTTTTAGTTATATAGAGCTTCGCTGGCTGCCTATGCTTTAATTCATATTCTCTTTGTCTGCCAAACGACCTAGAAAATCATCTCAATTGTTGAAGAAAAGCTTGACATGTTGCAATTAGCTGAAAAATCTTGACAAGAGACATGATCACCAAGCAGTCACAAATGCAGGTATGCAAACCGATACATGAGCATCAGGCTATGATGATGGCCATGAGTATTCAAGATTTGCCGGAGAGGAAGCAGAGGAATAAGCACAAGATCTGCAATCCATAGCACATTGTGGCACAATATAGGACAGAACCCACATACACACAGCGGCAAAAGCAACAGAAAACATGAAAATACCATACAGATACACAAATATAAGCAGCCTGGATATAGGGTAGCATGCCCTCAACAATTCAGATAACATGTATATAAAATTAAAGGTGCAAACTTTAAAGTTTCACACATAATGGTCCCTAGATGTATTACGCCATACGTTAGAGACAAGATAAACATCACATCTTGATAGAAGCTTTACTGGGCAACATTCTATAGGAGCAAAAGCTGCAAGAGATAGCAAGTGAACTACGACTATGATGTATATAAGATCATAAGCAAATAAAGGCCTTCCCACCAGAGAGGATGTTGATATCTACAGTGACAAGTCGCCACCCAGTTCATCAATAACTTTCTCGAGCTTGACCAACATATCTAAGATAAGCAAAAACACCAGATCAATAGAAGTGTGTGAAATGTGGATTAGAAAGTTTCTAAATTGAGAAAATTCCATGTGCCCACGAGTTTTCCCTCAATCTCTTCTATATCCTTGAATTTTATGTCATTCCTTATATACTTTTGAGTTTTTTATTTTTATCCCCTCTATACACATTCTTTGACCGTGAGTTAACCATTGGATTTTTTAAAAATTACTATATTGACCCTCTCTTATACTTATGGGCAACCTATTTCAGGGACGTAAATCTTAATGTGAATTTTTTTTTCTTTATAATTAAATCAAACATGACAGAATTATTTGACACCAAATTTGAATGAAAATTAATGTTTCAACAAAATTCAAAATAATTTGATCACTTCCATACATAAATTTCACAAAGAAATGGAAAGCCATAATATTTTTATTTGGGTTTAAATTTTGGTGAAAATATTGTCCGAATTTCATCAAATTTGGTTTGAAATTTATTTAAAAATTTTAAATTTCAGTTTTCAAATTTGTGGTCACATAATTCTATTCTTTGTTTATTTTACAAATGCCTGTTTTCACATCAAGAATTGTGTTTTCCCAATAAGCTAGCATATAAGTATGAGATATGGGTAATATAGTAATTTTGAAGAAAAATTAAGAGTAAATTGCATTATAGATACACAAACTTGTGATATAGGTGCAATCTAGGACATAAACTTGCAAAATACTCGTTTTAGTACACAAAGTTGTGATGTCCATGCAAAAAAGATCAAAATGGCATGACATGAACGAAATCTAGGACCATATATTCGTTGCTGATCTGCTGTGACCAAACGTGGAACCTAAGACCTGTTCTGGGAGCATACTCACTGCTAGCCTATTGTGACCTTGGACATTGCGAACAACGTTGGCCCTACAGGTCAATCAAAGTAATTTGCATAGTAGAATTCTACAATTTTTGTCATATAAATTGCACAATATGTGAAATCGGTCAAGGATAAAGTTAAAAGAGCCTTCTGTTTTCATCTTCATGATATCACATCTTGCGTTATGTTTAAGTGAATATTGGCGATTAAATTTTTTCGAATGCCTCTGTCCCCATCTCTAGACCAACCTTTTAAAATGCTATAGAAAAGAGAAAACTGGACATGGCCAAGTACATGCTTTTCCCATGCTTGATTCTGCCAATTTGCATCAGCATTGTGCAATATGTCAATTTGAATGTAATCAATTAATCAATTTGCTCTATCCGATGTAAATAATGAAATCATCTTTTGACATAGTGCAGAGATGTCTTCGCTCCAACATCTTCAGCACAATAATCAATGTAGCTTTTAATGAGCATTCAAAACAGGAAAAACATAACATGGTGTATTGTCTTGGACTTGGTTCGCACGCATGCCACAAGTTTGTACACTGAAATAAGCATTTTGCAAGTTTGTGCACTAGATTGCACCCACCTCGTAGGTTCATGTATCACTAGTGCAATTTACTCAAAAATTAATGATCAACTCATGGACAACTAATGGAATGGGTATAGAGGAGATCAAAATAATAACTAATGGGCATATAGGGATGAGGCAAAATTTAAGGGTATAGAAGGGATTGAGGGAAAATTCGTGGGCACATAAGGAATTTTCTCATCTAAATTAGCATTTAACAAAAGGGAATGCTGAGAAAAAATGAATTAGTTTCATGAGTTATGAAGGAATAGAAGAGCCTGACAAATGTATCTAAGACTAGCAAAAGTACTGTATAAGCATGTGAATGGCAGATTAGTGAGTTTCCAGAGTAGTATGTAGCAAAAGGGATCGTTGAGAAAACTGAGGAATATAAAGCATACCATGGAAGGCGCCATCAGCGATATATGTCTGCAGCAGAACAATAATATATATTAGAAAATATAGATTGCTTACCAAATTTACAAGAAAATAAAACAGCCCAACCAGACAATTATCGATAAGATAGGTACCTTTATCCTTTCCATAATATCACCAGTTTCTCTATTAACATCAATTTCGTTAGCAGTGGTGGCAACTGCAACTGCACAAAATATTGATTGGTCAGGGAAAAAGGACAGACTTTGCAAGATGAATAAGTGGGAAATGAGATTTTGACTATGTGTACCATTATGGGAACTATCCAACATAGACACCTGCAAAATTTACCAATATAAACATCATTTCTTCCAATAGTAACATTTTGCAGGATATTCATATATATAGCCACAAATACCTCTTGTGGAGCATGGTCTGTTGCAGTTAATGGATATGGTTCCTCAGCATCTGGTTTAATATGTGCAAAAAATGTTGCCACAAATGAACAAGTAGAAATAAAAAAATACTGTGCTTTCAATGAATGTCACCAAACAGGAAATTGCTAACCTCTCAGAGTTTTACATGAAAATTGTGTCAACATATCAGTGAAACTGGGGGGGAAGCCAGAGAAGATGCTATCAATGTTGGTAGAAAGGAGAGGTTGAAGAAGAGGCTCTTCTGGTGTTTCATGGTGGCCTAATGCTGGTGTCTCACGCTGGCTTAATGCTGGTGCCTCTGTTCTGTGGATAGGCTCATCTGGTTCTTGATGGTAGCCTAATGCTGGTGTCTCTGTTCTGTGGATAGACTGATTTGGCTCCTCAAAGCTTGAAGAGTCATGAGGCCTAAGCATCGGGTGTTACTTAATACTTATAACAGAAATATATTCCACAACTCAAATTTGAAAAGTTTCACTATTTACCCTCGGTGAATTCCACTAGAAGCAATATATTCAGATGCTGATGAATCTTCACAAAGATAGTCACTTCCAGATGGTATGATATCCATGGTGTCAGTTGAGCACTTCTTTGTAAACAAACCATAATAGAAATGCATTTAGTGCTTCATAAATATTAAAGAGAGCAGAAGTCAAGAAAATCTCAAAATTAGTAAATAGAATAAATAGAAAATACCATTACTGTAGTATCATGAATTCTATAGCTAGCAGTACTGAAATTTCAATTGTATGGATAGTAACTTTCACCACTGTGATTTCATATCAGTAAACTAGGGCACAACTAACAAATTCAAGAGAATCTCAAAAGAGAACTGGAATGTCAAAACTCAGAAGCATCACAAATAGTTTTATCTAATCACTATAACATCCAATATTCATGTGCACACATTGAACAGAAAATTACTATCAACATTGATGAAGATTACAGGTTCCAGTGATGGAAGTATATAGTTTAAAAAG
This sequence comes from Oryza coarctata, assembly GCA_030770085.1. Taxonomy (NCBI): domain Eukaryota; kingdom Viridiplantae; phylum Streptophyta; class Magnoliopsida; order Poales; family Poaceae; genus Oryza; species Oryza coarctata. The sequence goes on from CM061472.1 coordinate 11,693,559, forward strand.
GAGTAGTGAATGGTGATAAAAACTTGAGCAAAACACTATTAGGAATGTTGAGCTAAGAGAAGAGACAAGAGAAGTCCATGGACTATTCATACAATGTAACTATGAAGAGGTATGCAAGGTTGGATATGATAGATATAGGAAATTGCACCTTAACACAATTTAAAAATGACTCTGCATCACTGAGATGTGGGAAACGTAAAGCGAACTTCTGGATCTGTAGAGAAATAAAGTGCATAAATATTTTGGCCATTAAAAATGTGATTATAAAGGTTGTACGGGTTATAATAAGTGCAGTAAATATTTGATGGTTCAAGAAAACTTGCCTGTTTGGACTTATCACAAAAGCACACAAACACCACCCTGCTCCCACTAATTGGGCATTGTGTCACACATGTAACCTGAGGCCATGAAAAATTGAGGATGGACACAAAATGCTCCTCCTGTGCCACAAGCAAGAAAAATAATGCTAGGTTATGAAAAGGGAGTATATAGAGAAACAAAAAAAAGTGAGCAAAAGTTATTCTGCAATGTCATAAGGTTGTCAAGGATAGTTGTGGTAAGATAAAACCAATGTACTGCCCAGGAGTGGGTTTAAGTGGATAACCTCTCCCAAATACTTGGGTTTGATCATACATTAAAATGGATCATTCTACAAATCCGTTTTCTTGTTTTTGACAGGAAATATTGTACAAATCCGCAACTTCTCAACATAACACAATGTATTAATTGTGTAGAGCTTGTAAACAATACACATTTAGAGGAACAATGGAAGATTGTAGAAATGCCAAGGCCTAATCTAAACGTCCCACCAAAATTACAAAAGAATCAGTACAGTTACAATCATTTGCTTTCAGTTTTCATAGTAGTAAAAAGAAATTAAAATCAAATAAAAAGAATGAACCAACACAGTCCATTTCTTATCTTTCAATCAAAGGAAATTCTATTGTTGATTCCTGTAACAATACATTAAGAGCACACAGAGAAATAAGTATCCACTTCGGTCTGCCCAAAGTCTAAGTAGCATATGCCTTCCCCGAAGTATATTTCATACATGATCTATGGCCTGTTTAGATAAGGGGTATTGGATTCAATTTCCAAGACTAATTCCTAAAAGTTATAAAAGAAATGAAATTTCAAATCTGATCAAGCCCAAATATAATCACAATGCAGACACAAAAACTAGTAAAACAGAGTAGAATGATCCAAAGTTTTTGGTTTCAAAACTAAGGGCAAGATCTTGGAATGATCCAAACTACATTAATTGGTGTTTGAATGCCAAGGAATAACCAAGATATGCAACAATAATTAAGGAAACAAAACAGTAATCAACATATGAACACAAAACACTATCTCCCACAGATCTAATTTTGCACGGCTAACATTTGCCACGTGATACATGCCAAAAGCATCCATTATTGCATTTGTGTAGAAAAATACACATAGCGTGCATAGACCAAAAAAATATGGTAACAAGCAATTTGTCACACTTATTGCTTCATGAAAGCATCCATGGATCTCCTAACCCAGTGGCGGAGGGAGGGGGAAGCAAGCAGGGCATGGCCTCCCACATGATTTGAGATTTGTAAAGTTAATTACGCAACTTTTAAACAAAACTAGCACTACCAGCTCCTTATCAAATAAATTTTAGGATTTCCAGCTCCAGAACCCACAATAGAACACAATACACGCTAATCATACCACTCCACCAAAACTAACCAGTTCAACCAAGCAAATGTCACTGCACCAACACATCGAAGAACACCACTGTGACACAGCATCAAATTGCAGAATCTCGAAGAAAAACCACAGGCTTTGCTGCTTTGAGACAGCGATTATTGGAAGACCAAACCTAAGAACCAAATAGATGGCCACGCACCTCAAATGTCCAAAACCAACGTCCTCACGAGATTCTTAGATGAATTCGCCTCAGAGGCCAGAGCAAATATACCGTGGTTTCACAGACGCATTTCCCCATATGCCTCCACATGCAATCTCACAAACCTAAGCGGCTAAGTGGATCGATCAAGCACACGTACACTACAGAGAGCAGACGCATGAGAGAGAAGACGAGGTAGGGGGGATCAGTACGGACGAAGACGACGTCGCCGATGGAGACGGTGAGGACGGGGACCGCGAAGGAGTGGCTGGGGTGGTAAATGGAGAGCACGGCGGGGGAGGCGGCCGGGAGCCAGGTGCCGTGGTGGCGGAGCTTGCTGCGTGCGACGAGGCGGAGGCCGGGCGGCAGCGGATTGGACGGGTCCCACCGCGGCGTCCTGAAGAAGCGCGCGAACTCCACCGCCCACTTCTGCCTCGGCCGCTGTGACGCCGCCACGGCCGTCGGTCGCGCCGGAAGTAGCGCCCCGCTGCTGTCGTCGGCGTCCGCCATGGCGACGACGACGAGCGTTGGGGTTTTTGCGCGCAGTTTTGGTGTAGAGCAGTGTACTGGATGTAGCAATTTAGCACAGTAAACTTCTAGGCGATTCGGTGGTTTCTATTAGCACATTACAGATATACGTAAAAAGGGACCGTGTACATATTACAACTACATCGTCACAGTTTTCTCCACTGGATCTTCGTACAATATCGCTGTCAGTGGGGATGAAAACGGATGGAAATAGATGGAAAGTAGTTTTATCATATTTATTTTTATTTTTTTTATATAATTAGAATTGAAATAAAAAACTCGAATAAAAAATAAAATCAAATATTATCAACTACAGAGTGAATATGAAACACGACAAATACGGTAAAGAATATTTGTCGGAATATAAAACCCCCAAATTTAGCTTCATGAATTAAAAAATATAACTTGTTATTTTTATATCATTAATTTTCATAAACGATTCTACAACTGTTGTGAAAATAATTTTCCACCTCCTATCCTTAACAGAAACCAAGACCTTTCTCTCGATATATATCTTGCTTATCATCTCACCTATTGTTGTTTAGATTGATGATTACGGTTATTTTATTTCACCTCTAGAAGTTGTAATGTTTATTTTACATTTCAAATAATTTTAAATATAAATGTTATAAAGTAAAAAAAAGTATGAGCTAAACAACTTAAACACCATCGAAAATCATTTGAACCATATTTCTATGATTTTATAAAAATATATATGATATTTTATAACGAATATTTAGACCACTAAATAATCTAAAGCTCATTTTGATATAAAGTTTATTTTTATCTAACTTTATATGATAAAGTTATGTATATATAAAGTTACATGTTTTTTCTTAAAAATTGATCTATAGCTGCGGATATAAAAATAACTCTTCCGATCATTTCTGATTTTTTCTGAATACAGTCTTATCAAATTTGTTTTTGTTTTTGAACGAAACCTATCTGTATTCATTTCTGTATCTGCTACTATCTATCTATTTTAAAAATACGTCCATAAATTATCCAAGACTATCCCTACCTTTCAGCGTCAGGTTAAAATATACTTCTCTTCATATGTCCACCGGCTCTGCTGCCTCCCACCTCACTAGCTGCAGAGCCGTATCTCACACCAAAAATCTGCATGTAACATACGGCTATTGCTCTATTTTTGGTGTGCAGATTTGTATGTGCGTTTGAACCAAGGTTAAATCGACGTAATAAAATAGATGATGATTAGGATGTCACACGCATACCTAAGAAACGTATGTTACATGTTATAGCAAATAACTCCATGTATTTTTTGGATTTTTATTGTCGTATGTCTATTCCTATCGTGACATTCTTCATCTATTTCTATATACAGCATCTTTCATTGTATAATCGTAAGGGTAGTTGACTAAATATTACGCCTACTTGTTATCCTCGTCGTGTATGTACATGCATGACATCTCGTCCAACTCCATGAGATTCGTTATGGTGTGTCATTTTGGTCTTGTTACGTACAGACTACACAAATTTAGGTGAACAAGTTTTTTTTATAAATTTGTGTAATAAATTGTACCTATTCATATACCACCAACTACTGCCTTAATTTAATTTTAGTGATTAATGATAAATCTAATTATATAAAACTAATATTTTTATGAGTCTTTAACTTAGTCTCATTTAGAAATGGAAATAATAATAATGAGAGGCTTGTATTAAACTCTAAGTTGGTTCTCTTGTGGATGATTTTAATTAATTATGTAGATATGTGATTCTTTATATTTATATATATAAAGATCTTGAGTGAGAGCATATTTTATATTTATATTATGTTTCTTATCTAATTGATAAAATCATCTTTTATCTTATCTTTATATTAGGTTATTATCCATCACCAAAGCAAGAAAAGGTTTAAAAATCTAAACAATTTGCATAATTGTGGCTTTGGTAATAGATGATAAACTTTATGGGATTAGCCCTTTCTTGCTCCATAATAAGATTTAGTAGATATGCATTCCTCGGCAAGGATAAAATCTATGGAGATCAAACGATACATATTACTTCTTTTATGTAGTTGATTTCTACGGTATTGATATATATATGTGTGAGACTAATATTTATTTGAGACTTGTACATTACATTAAAAGGACATAGAGTTACATTAAGGATAATAAATATATGTGTTTATGCTTATTTATATCATCGCTATATGCTTTCTATATTTATATTTATATATGATAAATTTAGTTATACTTGCTTTTCATACTTATATTGCATGCATATATTTAGGAGAACAAATCTTACGCATATATTATGCATGTTCTAGATACGTAATGTTTGCCTATTCTTTATATTGGATCTTTGCACTTGAGCTCATATGTGAGAATCTGACACTTGTGATGTTGATAATTACTCAACAATTTTATTCATATTTTTGATGTGCAACTGGTTGATCATCAAGTGAAGGATGACAACTGATTTATTAGTATTAATGTTTTTCTTTGAGTCATGATTAGGTTAATGGATGAAACTATCGTTTGATGGTCATCAAGTTAAGGATATCATCATATTGACACGAATGAGCTTAAGCTTATGGTAATAAGAAAATGTTGATAAAGGTTGATCAAAGCCCTGATATAAAGATGTTTCAACTAGACGGTGATAAATGTTGTCCATAGAGTCCAAGAACATCAAAATCCAACAACTAAGTCATAAAAAAATATTGTTTTACTAACGGTTAGTTGCACTAAAAAGTGACCTATAGATGGTCTGGACAGTGAACGTAGGATGGTCCGTGCCTCTAGGCCGATCAGTCTAGGGTTGTAGAGAACTACGGTAGATAGCTCTAGCCGAGGTTGGATGGTCTAGACCCCTAGACTGGATGGTACGGGCTAAGGCTAAACGGTTTGGACACTCAACATAGACCAATCTGGGTAGCATATTAAATGCACGTCAATGGCTAATTTTCAAACCATTGCCATACAAGGCCGGTTGGTTCAGCAATGTACTGAGTTAGGAGATTTCTCCCCTCCAGCGACTAGTTTTGGTGGGTAGGGATGTACCCCTACTAGTTGCAAAGGATGACTCTTGTCACTTTATTGTATTATCTTGAGCTCTTGCAAGAGCTCTCACACTCTTATGCACTTAGTTTATCTATTGAGATGTTGAAGAGTGAGTTGAGCCAATCTATATATATTGTTTTATTGTTAGAGCTAGCGTGGCATTTGATCATACTCTCAGTAAGCATCCTAAATTTGTTACTTTGGAGGTTTCCACCTTCTAGACGACTTGAAGAAGTTTACTCGATAGCCTCTCCAAAGGAGATTGTAGAGGAGCCCTAATGGTTGATTGTGAGTGGCTCGGTGTTCACCATCTTCAGAGTGATGGAAGAATAAATATAGTGATGGAGCCTTAGGAAACCGCTTGGAGACCAGCTAACGAGAAGGTTTAGTGGCTTGATGGTTTGAGCGGTAAAGTTGAGCTCACTTCAACGGTGACGTAGGAAGTGGCAAGCTTAATATCAAGTAGAAAAATCCTTTGTCTATTGTCTTCTTTATTTTGTGCAACTTACATTCTTGCAATTTACTTTGAGCAATTTATATACTAAAGTTTATTTGTACTTCTATCACTCTAGGGCTTACAAAACTTAATTTAGCTTAGTAAGTTTTGACTGCTTGTCACCCTAGGTTTGAAAATTTCAATATAGATATAGCCTTTTGACATATTTTTGAGACTATTTAAGCCTTGAATTATATAAAATCATTTTGATTTATATTTTTGCATGTATAACTCAGCCAAAAGTTTTAAAACTGCATATTCACTATCCTTGGCCGACTTAATCCTACACCAACATAATTTACTCTTTATTTGTTTCGCTGTCCTATCATTTTTCTTATCTCCATTGCACTCATGCCATCCTCACATCTTTGGCAGCTTCTACATCCACCATGACCTCTTGCCCCCACTGCTAAGGGTAGAGTCAGTAATTTGCTATGCTTAGTACTCGACTAATGTAACTAGTTAAATCTTTAAATTTTATTTATAATTGTTTGAATGGATAAAAAAAGGGACTAAGGAGATGTAATGAAACTTTGGCAACGGTGATACTGCCTGTTAACGCCAAAATTTGAAAAGCCCAGCGATAGATTGGGAAAACGATCGGCTGAAGCGCAGAAGTGTCCGATTGCTATAGGAAAGAAGCCGATCGGATTGAGGCAAGGAAAGACTCGGTAAGATTATCTAGATAAGACCGAGTTTGAGGAGGAGCCGTGGTTTATGGTAGAGTTGTCTATCCTATCTTATATGGATAGGAGGATTTACTTAGTTAGTTAACTTCCTTAGACATATTTTCCTTTATTTTTGTTAGGAAATAACGTCCGATGGTTGTTGTAAACGCGTCGGACTCTATAAACCCAGGGTATAAATATAGACCCCTTAAAATATGTAATCATCAATCCTTTGGTCAATACAACCTCGGCGAATCGCCACCCTACTTCATCTAGGTTTCTACCGGTGGGGTCTAGCTCTCGACGTGGGGCTGCATCAGTTAGGTCCGATCTCCGGCGAAGGGGTAAGTCCCGTCACTTTCTCGATATGTCTCATTCTATCTAAGGCTGCATCGGTTAGGTTTGACCTCTTAGGGCGATAAGATGTATCGTATCACATACATGCAGAGTCTATCGGTCTATCAAGCTCTCTTCGCCGTCGTCGGTCTCGTGCTGCATCGGTTAGGTTCGACCTATGAGACTGTGACGGTAGAATGAGGTTTAGGCCGATAGTTCTTTGTACGACGTTTCATTGGAGTGTTAGCCGATGAGTTATCTATATGTCGAGCGTCACACCCATCGTATCGGCTCCTCGGTCGATACGCACCAGGTCTTCAGAGACCTTCCTTTGAGCGCCACGCCAAGCACATCGGTCTTCTAACCGATGCACACCTGTCTTCAGAGAGATGTCTACTCATCGTCTCAGCTAGCCGATGGGTTCGCTTCGCCCTTACTTCAGCACGTCTGATCCAGCGTCCACCATCCCATTGTCGTTGGCCTCGTTCTCGTACTGTCTCGGTTAGGTCCGATCTTTGAGATTCGGTGCCAACGGCGTCGTCACGGCAGGCGATGGGTCTCGTGCTGCCATCTTCATCCTATGCATCCATCGGCTCTACGGCCGATGATCAGGGCCTCGCGTCCGCTACACCTAGAGGCATCGTATCCTTCATCGACATCCGTCTACGCTTGCATCGGCTCCCCAACCGATGGAAGCGTGCCCTGATTCCTATCGGCGATCAACCGATAGCATGAGCCATCTGGACGTAGCTGATGACTAACTCGATCCTATCGACAGTCAGCCGATAGCGAGGGCTCGTATCGGCCTATCGTCCGACTGATCTATTTGCCTTACCTCCTTGTCAATTACAGGATCAAATTGACTAGCACGCCTGCACCCGCACCGTCGCGTTGGAACCGACGTGAATCCATGGCCCACGACGTATGTACCTCGAGTCATAGAGAGAAACCAACTAACCTGCACTAGAGCTAAACAGACCTTCCAGACATCGGCGTGCTCGCGCCGAAATCCGGCGCGAACACTGCCTCACCATCTATTTCCACGGACCACAATTGGGACTCCACAAAGGCAGAGCTACTGCAAAATGGAGGGGTGCCCCACTACTCTATATAGCGGCACATAGAATTGTTGAGCAAGCTAAAGTACAATAATGTTTCTAGACCTTTTTTATTTTGATAGTAAAACAAATTAATGGCAATGTATGGAGAAAAAAGAGTAGACAATTAATAGTGCTTACCAAAACAGGTCTCTCAAGTCCAAACTCCCGTTTTCCTGTAGGAGAAGGGGCATCACAACTAGATGCCTAGCCCTCCGTTGTGTCTGCAGCTCATCTATTGTGATCTTGACTGGTTGGTGTTGTGGTGGCTCGTCTAGTTGTGGGCTGGTTCTCTAAAGCCTCCATGTCAGATTTTAGGCTAAGGGGGTGCACATATTATGAATAGTTTATAGTAAGGGCTAAGTTTTTTTACCCGGTTGCTTATAAACCATAGGCTCCGCCCCTGCACCAGTACCCCATATTTCCCCTTGATGTGAAGATCTTCTCATATTCTCCTCTCCCTCAACCCTGTCTCACTCCTACCTGGTCCCTTACCTTAAAACCTAATTGATCACCATTGTTGCCACCTGGAATACTTGGTTTTGATGTGAAGTTTCTCATGCTCTAGATATGGTGTTTGATCTGTTTCACTTTTGCACGGCTCCTTCAGTTGTTGTACACCAAGCAAGCTTTAGGGTGAGTCTGTTCCACAGTCCACAGAAAGCTCAAGCTTTAACGAGCCGAGCCTAAGCTCGAGGTCAAACCAGGCTCAGCTCGTGCTCGACTGAGTCTGTACAGCCTAGATAGGGAAGCTCGCTCGAGCTTGGATCGTTGACAGACCTATATTATGGGATGAAGAGAATACAGTGCAATGAAAGAAGCTGAAAGAACAGACAGAAAAAATGGAGTTTCAAATTGGTCATCATTAAATGTTTAGTCATTATTCATCAATTTGACGAAATTCCATCTTCCCACTTTAATCCACCAGAAATTGAACATGATGCCACTCAAGGAATAAGAAACACACACAAAATGGCCATACAGTCATATACGGAAATAGCATGATCGAAATAGAAATTTACTTGGTAGAAAAGAATAGTTTTGCCACCACCACTGACCCCAGATAGCACTATGGTGTTCAGTTTCGAGAATTTCAGACACGAAACTGCACACAAAAAAGCAGCCAAACATTGCTTGCTAATTACTGTGCTTGTTAGCACCAACAAAATAACGTGGCACAAGTGCTACTTTAAAAGTTCCATTTGTTGGTGACAGTGACTTCAATTATACCCATTGAGAATTTTCTGTGTGCTTATGCTGCTTATGCCAAGAATCAAATAAATACAATGCAACTGATCAGATATATTGAAGGCAAACTAGGCAGTACGAGCTTCTCAAACATTATGGCAATATGTTCCCTTTACAAGGGTACAAAAAAAGTAAACTCAGGCTACAAACAATTCGCATTATGTAACCTTAATTGACCTTAGTTGTTAATATAACTAGCTATAGAGCTACCCAATCAGAGCCACCACTAGTTCATACATGGAATTGCAGGGGAGACAATTTCAGCAGGTTGTATTCTCCGGAAACCTGACCAATTCGAAAGGTCGCTTCTGCGCACACTCTGAGTCTTGAATACAGGACAGCATAAAAACAGGACGCAATACAGATAGCCATCTAGGTTCGGACGGAAGGATTTGAAGCAAGAAACTAGGCCTGAATCGATACATCACCTGCGAGCAGCAACGCAATCGTCACGGCAATCACCGCGACCGCGACGTAGATCTGCTTGGGTGGCTGCTGACGGATCTAGCGCTCGCCTTGGCCTACCCATACGTCAGCCTGGCCACTGGCGAACCCACTCATCCATTGCTGCGGCACGAAGAAGCACGGGCAAGGCGAGGTGACTACGAGGGACTCCCAACTCCCAATGGAGGGGAGGAAGGAGGCGGCGCAGGCTTGTGCTGGCTGTGGACGCCGGCGACGTAACCCCAGGTGGGGTTATGGCCGGGAAAAGAGGGTGGCGCTGGGTTCGATAACAAGGCGAGTGTTACTGATATGCCATAAACATATTATATATATTACATATTATATTTATAATATATTAATTTATATCATAAAATAAACATTATTATTTTTATATTTAATATCTGCTATTTCTAAATGATTGCTAATTATATATCATATAAGAAATAAATATTATTGTAACATCAGCATATGTATTAATTGATGATTATATCTCATAAATATGTTGTAGAGATACTAAATCAATAATATGGATATATGTCAGTAAATATATATTGGATAAACCCACTATGAGATACTACAAAGATTTTATATATTATCAGTAAATTTTAAGTAGTATTTATATGGAGTTATTAGACTTAAAATTATCATTTTTTCTAACCATCATTTTTTCTAACATTCGTAGTAGTTACCAAACACTTACTCCATAATAAGATAGAATTTGTCTCTCGAGATATCTCGCCCCTCTATGTAATAAATTATAAAAGTGCATGACTGATCAATCATAAGTTTATAATTCATCATAAGATTAAGCATAAGTCTCGCCTTAAATTCAATTGATATTATAAGAAAAAAGATTTGTATATGAGAATATTATAAGTTCAGTCGATATGATCTTTACGTATATTTTAGGGTTAATATGTCTTGCTAGAGATTGCCATTAATAGATAATCGAAAAGACGTTTTCAGGTCACGAGTAAATATACATAATTCTATAGGTCACATGCTTAATGGGTTAAAATGTTTATTTAAATATGATTCAGATAAGGGCTTAATTTGAGTAGAGATTTAAGTAGTCTCTTATTGGGTTATGGTCCACTAGACCTAAGTGAGAATGCCTATATATATAGGGAAGGCAGGAAGGTCACCTAATAAAACCCTAGCCGCCACCTCCCGATCCAAACTTTAGCCGCTTACGAATGCTAGTATAACTGTAATCGGCATTCTAGACCTGGACGTATGAATACCAGTGGAAGCGCTACTCGTTGAGGGTGTTGATCGGTATCAGAATCACAGTGATCGACTACTTTATATATTACCTTTATACACGTATGGTTGGATCAGCTTCTTCAACCCTACTTTCGTTGCACCGTACATTTTGTGATAACGGTCTATGATCCTTACTTCACATAATATCCTAGTATACGCGGCAGATAAATTTTCATTTTATACTATCATAATCTACGTCTTTCCCTTTAGCGACAGCCTATGGCAGCACTAGGCTTGAAAAAGATGCCTAGGCTCCCAGCGATGGGTGCTAGTGGCACTCACCGACGACCGGCGAATAGAAGCATGTGGACTTAGGGAGGAAGAAGTGGGGACCTCCAGAACTGGTGTCACTAGTTTTTTCATGGAAATTTTTGAAAGAATTCCTTTCATAGCGCAAATATTTCATCAAATTTAGAGAAATATGTTGTATAAAATTTAGGACTATCTATAAAATTGGCATAAGTTTTTTTTTAAAAAAACTTTTAAATATAATTATAGTATAATTACATTTTATTTGTGAAATGTGCTAGTAGATTGATGATTATTTGTGGGAATTATGTGAATTAAGAATGATCCGTTGCCTGTCTATTATGATGGTATCTAAGCAATTGCCCTTTGCCGCCACCGTCGACGGTTACTTGTGCGCGTGGGGACAGGAGTTCACGCTTACTGTTCGCGTGCCGCGTGGGTTAGGGGAGGGACGGGACCCGATGCGCTACGCCACTAGGTTAAGTTTTGCTGGGCTTTGACCTATAACCGAGCTAGAGAACTGAGGAAGTTGGAACGTACAAATCATGTCTAACTGCTCGGGATTATTTTGATCATGTGACTTCAAAGAAGAGCTTCTACGCGATAAAGTGAACATCTTGGACATCCATTATAAATCTAATGGCTAGATTAATTTGGAGTGATGTGGCAAGTTGTGAGAAGAGAGAATCTATATCTATATAACTATACAATTGATCTCCACTTAATGTATTTATTAATATTTTCTACTCATGTGGTGCTTCCACATCCCCTTAATTATTTGTGTCCATTAGATTGAAGTTTAACGTCTCAGATCACCCCCAAAGTCATTTCACTGTTGATCATTGGGTTCATTTTGGTTACCTCAGATTTCTTTGAGTGATACACATTTCATCTCTTGCATTTACTCCTTCCCATCATGCACACGTAAGCATAAATGCATACGCTCAACTAAAATGGCATCATAAATCACAGCTCTAACTCTAATCTAAACATTCCCTCTATTAATCAGGCAAACAATAGGCTATCAATAGCATTCTAGATGGTTTTTATCAAACAGTTTATCTTCCTTTTTTACTTTTGTGTGCATATATATGCTCACGTATATATGATAACCCATATATTTGTGATTGCATCCTAAATTATATTAAAGAAAAATGAATAATATAATCTGTTCTATTTTAACCACTGCAATCGATCATTTATGATATCAACATATTATCACTGTCATGTCATTTGTTTCTATATGTCAAAGTTTTTATTATAATACATCTATTATTCCTTTTCATTCCATATATATGACTTCATCGGTTTTTCAACCAATAAATAAGCGCTACAACCTCTATCGACAATCAGCCAATAAGAGGATTCCATATATATGCTTATTGACCATCCTATTCAGAGTGTTATCGGCTCTGCAACTAATGGGTTCTTATTCTCATAATTATCTGTTTATGCCCTTGTCAGTTTTCTAGCTGATAAAAGCGTGCTACAGCCTTTATCGGCAACTAGCCAATAGCAAGAGTCCATATACTTATCGAATATTCTATCTGGAGTGCCATTAGCTCTACAGCCAATGTGTCTTTCGTTCCGTTCATCGCCATCTGCCTACGCCTTCAGCGGCTTCCCAGCTGATGGAAGAATACTTTCACCCCTATCAGCAACCAACCGATAGCAGGAGCGTGTTAGACGCAGTCGATGACTGCTTCAACCCTATTGGCAGCCAGCTGATAATAAGAGTTTGTATTAGCCCATCGTCCGACTAACCCATCTCTTTATCTTCTTGTCAATTATAGGGCAAAATTGGTTGACACACCCGCAACTCTAGCAACCCCGACGAAGAGACCTCGAAGTCGAAGGACATGCACTGGAGCGAAGCAGATCTCCTAAGCCTCGGTGTGTTCATATGCCATCGCATCGGATCTCCATCGGTGAACACGGAGAACTGATTCGACGTGAACATATTTTTAGTACGCTCGGTGGTACCATCAAGAGTGTACTCTAACGAGCTGAAGGACTTGCATTAGAGTGAAGAAATCCTCCAAGGCCTCAGCATGTTCGGGTGATCGCATCGGACCTCCATTAGCGAAAAAGGAGGATCAATTCGGCACGAACAAGGAAGTATACGACCTAGTAATCGATGAGGTTTCCCAATAAAGAAAAAGGCAAATACTTAACATTCACACGATATTAATACTGCTTATATACATTACTAAAATTTCAAAAATCATATGATTACTGATATCTCTTGTTGAGTGTCCTTTTATGGAATTACAATGCCGATTACATTACCAGGATGGCCACAATCCATGGTTTTATATACACTTTTGGCTATTCCTACTAAAAACCAGGATAAAGCATCTATCTTCTCAGGTGACTGACAAGACCTACTAAGCCTGAATCCATAAAACACAAGTCTAAGGAGGGATAAGCTTCCTTCAAGCATTCTAGAATATGGCTCCAGCATTACAACCAACAACACTCATCTTTTAGGCACTTATCGAATCGATCGGGGAGTTCCCCTAATAAGCTTCAAGTCTCCGTGATCTAGTTGAGATATCCTTCTAATGTCTTGCATGAAAATGTCCTTGGAATGTGGAATTCTCAGCACGTGTGTTCAAAGAGGTCACACGAGCTCTCCAAATATAATAAGAACCATATATCTCTATCTCTCAAGGTCTTGATTTCTTGATCCTTGGGTATTTGAGCCATCTCGTGCTCAAGTCTCTCTTTCTCTAGCTTAATTTGTAGGAGCTTTATTTGCCTCCTAAAGTTCTCTTTGGAGTCCTTGAACCCTACACTCATGTGTTTATCTCCTTAGACACTTGCTTAGACAAAAAGCAAATTACTTAAGTAGATAAGATGCGAATAAGTACTCTAGCATTCATTTGGAAGAAATTATATTGGGCTTGCAAGGAAGAGATCAACCTTTTGGTTGAGTCAGTAGGACATGTGGTTATCGGGGATAAATTCGATATCAAAACTTGATCCTAAGGTTGACCGTGTTGCTGGACATACACTTCGTTATTGTTCTCCTCACTATGATACAATATCGACAAAGAAGATTTAGAATACAAGTCAAAAATATGATAGGTTGTTCTCACAATATAACAAAAAGGAGGAATTTAAAAGAAAACATTGTTTGATGTATTACTACTCCACAAAGAAGCTAGCCACTATTTATGTGGTTGTCTCCAACTCATCCATCACCATCTCCCACTTCTTGTCATCCCTACCTCTATGCAATGCCTTTTTCTGTATCTACTTCTGGATACTGTAGCTTGACACAAGAGAGGATGTAGTAAGCCCTAGTCATGAGGCCCTTATGGTTATTTTGGATGGCCATATCAGAGATGTCAATGTTCACCTTCTCTAGCTCACGAGCCGTCTCCTCGAGTGAAGCGAGCCAGGAGAACTCATCACAATACTAAGGTATCTCCACTCTATGACCAAGTCTCATCAATAAATCATTCGTTGTGATGAAATTCTTCCTCAGGTTATCACGAAGTGAGTGCCTCTTACCCTTCTCCTCAGTTAGCATCTTCTCTCCCTATTGACGAATACTTTGTTATCTTTCTTAAGGAGTCATAGGCTATCATTGTTGGTTATTTTCCATTTTAACTCAAGATTCCCTATCTTTTCTTGGGTGGCAATGATATTGGTGAGGAGCTTGTTAGCCTTGATGTTGGCCGCTCGGCTTGTGGAGAGAACCTCTAGGTAGCCTTGAACCAATCGGTCAAAAAATACTCCTCTAGGGTACTGTGGTAGCAACCATTAAGACAAGAGCAGGAGCAAGGGGGAGGTGACTGCAACAACGGGAGGGTGAGAGTTAACTTCATCATGTTTCTCTATGCTTTGCTTGAAGATGGACATAGTGGCCCTATAAAGAAGAAATGACAGCATGAAATAAGTTATGTGACAACCCTTACAAGGAAAAGGAGCGAGTACATTAAGATGGAGTAATTGTTACTTACTTGCTTCTCTTCTTGGAAGAGAGTTTGATAGGCTTGAGCATACCACCTCGAGGGGTGTTGTTGGGAGACAAAGTCTGCACAAGGAAAAGTTTGGTTTAGTTGTCCTTTGCCAAATTTATTCCCTAGAGAACATAGTGGCAAAATTGATAGCTTACCAAGGAGTGAGTGCTTTTTGTTAGGACATTTCCAGTGGGTCCTCTTCCAAAACCTTTCCAGTTTCTCTTAGTCCCTATAGTCCCATTAGAACTTGGATAGGAGGAAGTTTTCATTGTCCTCATGATGATAGCTGCCCTAGTTACTTTCTCTACCATCTCCTTGGTCACGGTGGATTCCTAGTGGTCAACAAGTGGCTTAATGATGGTAGTCAAAAGCGACTCCTATAAGTACTTCATTCCTATTATATGGACTACAATGAAAATGGGAGAATCAGTGAAATTTGGTTCAAGATAGATCACATATTAGCACAAGGATGTCATTAGCCAACAATGGTGTGTTGGTTACCATGTCCCTAGTGCACTTCTTCACCACCTCATCGGTAAGCTCTGCAAAATAGACATTTTTAAGGTTTAATAAAGTCTCATTGTAATTCCATGTAGATGTTTGTTGAAGAAAGATGGTTATACCCTATTCAGATATTTGACTATAGTCTTTTATTGCCCATGTACTCATATATAGGTGTTTGGGCACAAATCGGTCCACCATGTTCGCCAATAGAGGTCCGATGCGATGCGCCCGAACACGTAAAGGCTTGAGAGATCTGCTTAGGTCCAGTGTAGGTCCTTAAGTTCCTTAGTGTCTTCGGGTTGTTGGGGTTCAGGGTGTACCAGTTAATTTAACCTCTAATTGACAAGGAAGATCGATAGAGTTAGATCATTAAGTCAATCGGCTGATAGGCCGAAATAGACTCCTGCTATCGGTTGGATGTGTCGATAGAGTTGAGATAGTTATCGGCTGTGAGTCCGATGAACTCTTGCTATTAACTGGTTGTTGATAGGGGCTGTAACACTTATACATCGGCTAGAAAGCTGATAATAGCATAGCCAAATAGCGAGGAATAAAATAAAAAACACATCGGCTATAGAGCCGATGACACTCTGAATAAAATAGATGATAAGTAGTAAAGAGCAAAGCCCGATCTTCTAAAGAAACGAGACCTAGCGACCACCGATGACCATATTGTTAGAAGCAACCTTGATAGATCAGACCAAACCGAGATAATATAAGGCTGAAATGACACTAAAATAGCACCAAAATGACGGAAGTTATATAGATCATGCCGATGAAAGGAATGGATGAACCCATCAGCTGCTATTGGCTGTGAGTCTGATACAGGCATATAAATAAAATCATCGGCTAGCTGAGCTGATGGGAGGAATGAAACTCACTAGATCTTGAAACCAGTCCTATTAGACACAACATTGATAAATCGAATCTAATTGAGATAGCATAAGGCCGAGTCTAATAGAACCAAATTGATCACTAGAGGATTAACCGTTGATGATATATGCATATCAGCTGAAAAAGCCAATACGTTACGTGTGAAGCTCAGTGTAAAGATAACTCATCAGCTAGCTGTTCTGATGAAATGTCGAGTAAAAATCCATAGACTTAAGGCTCAATATACTATCAGCATTCTAGTAGGTTAGACCTAACCGATGTAACATGAGACTAGTGACAGTAAAAGGAGCTCGATAAGCCGATAGATCCCATGCGAACGTGATGTGATATATCCGATCGGACTAATAGATCGGATCTAATTGATGCAGCCTTAGACAAAACGAATACATTAGTATAATGGTGCAACTTACTCCTTCATAGGAGTTCATACCTAATCGATGCATCCCCGCGTCGAGAGCCAGAACCCGTCAGAAAAAACCTATATGAACTAGGGTGACGATGTACCAAGATTATATTGATCTGTGTAGATAATTTACAAAGTTCCACAGGATCTATATTTATACTCTGGTATTACCCAAATACTACACGAATACAGGATAAACTTTTCTACTGATAAAACAGAATCCATCTTAAAGATAAAAGAAAAACTAATTAACTTGCCTATCTATAAGATATATTTTAAAAAGATAAAAACCACCTTGTTGTGACTTCCACAATTTCTCCTCACATCTAGTCTCATTTGGATAATATTTCATCTTCAACTGAACCGAATCCATCCTCATCTATTCGATTGTCTCTTTCCCTATATTAATCGGCATGTTTTCACAAGCGGATCGGCTCTTTGATCCTGAATTAAGTTTATCTACGGGGCTTAACAAATTTTGGTGTTAACAATAGGATATTCGCATGCTTGTAAGTGTTGGATTTGATGATATACAAAAATATAATGACTTCATATATCGTTAGACCATGCTGCCTAAACTTCTTGATTTTTCTAACAAGGGACTCAAATTCTGGAGACAATTCTTAGGAGTTGCAGCGCTTGGGTTTGCTAGATGGGACGACAAGATATTGGGAGGTCATGTCAGTGTAAAGGTAAAATCATTTCTCCCTCCTTCCCTTCCGATAGGTGGGTATGTTTAGAGGGATACACTCTTCCTTTAGGCCATCACATAGTTGAACACCATAGTTGCTAGTGATCCTCAACTACTCCATGAATCTAAGTTCATAGAAGAATCTAAACAAGTCTAGAAAGGTATGCACTCCCAAAATTTCTTCACACAGATGTGTGAATATACTAAGGAATGCAATGGAATTAGAAATGAGATGGAGAAGATGGATGTCATAAAACTCAAGAAATAAAGATATAAATTTGGAAGAAAGAGGAAGAAAACTGTATTGTGTAAAACTTGCAAGGGTAATGATCTAGCCAAGTTTAGGGTTCAGTTTTGTACCTCCCTCCTACTGAGCCATTATTTCATGGCCAAGGATTGATCCCTCTGCATGCAAATTCCTAAGAGCCATTACATTAATGGTCAATATGCAAAGATCTATTGGTGGAAGAGGTGGAAGATGGGAGATTGTGGTAAAGGGGGATTAGGGTTTCTGAGCGCTAGGAGGTTGAAGATGAAGAGGGAAAATAATAGTGGAAATGAATGGACTTGATATGAATCTTGTTCCTAGATTTTATAATCTGTGGTGATAGTTTGCATTTCAATGGAAGTGGTGTGAAATTCTCAGTGAAGCAACAATGTAGCCCCATAGGTAAAATGTTCTCGATAATGTTGGAGCATATGTTTGGTCAGGGGATATTGTTAGTGTTATAAACATGAGATACTTTGTATTCTTATATTAGTTTCCATCAAAAATACCATATGACTAAGAATATACAGAAGGGTATACCTGAGTATGGATAAGACTACAGATAAGGAAATAGACTGTTCCAATTACAACAGGACATTGCAGTCTAGCTCAAAGACGGTAATAACTTGTCTACCTATATCCTATTTGATTCTTGAGTCCTACTTAGATGAGGGTGATATTCCTAGACAAATATAGAGCCTCGTAGGAAGAGAGGCCATCGAATCATAAGTTGTAAACACAAGCCACATTGAGTCAACGCTAGGAGGAAGCTTTCTCACTAGTCGCCGACTACAACTCATTGTTTTGCTCATCGAGATTAGTTTGATAAGCTAAAATAGCTAGCTTGTTGTGAACGATAAGGATACTGCATACCACCATGAGAGGCTTATCCAACTAGTCTACATGGGGTGGGCTGAAAAATAGGTTTGGGATCTCGTAGATAATGCCATAAGATATAAGCAAGAAAGAGTGAATCTCAGGATAAGATATAAATCCTAGAGATCCCGGATATCTTTTATAGAAAAAATAGGAGGCATTAGTTCTATCCAATTAGATAACCTTTCTTGTAACGCTTCCTCGCATCTGATATAAGAGCTGGCAAGAGTCCCTAGATTAGGAGAATAGAAAGATGACAGCTCAGAGACTCCACACATAGTGACATATTCACTATACAAATCGTAGACACGTGATAATCCCACCCATAAATAGAAGTAAGGTATTACTTCTATATAAACTCTTATCTTATGTCACCATCTATTTTTATCTCTCATATAGCCCATAAGTATTATCACCAAATTTACAATTTGACACTTGGCGTTAGCTAGGGGTGGCACTGAGATTAATGTAGACGCGTTTGATGTGTCCAATCACCGATGTCATCTTGTTTATTGTTCCAATCGGTCTTTAGTAGATTAACTTATAATCCCAGATTGATCTCCTGGTTTTGGTTGTTGCTTGTCGGTATGGTGGTGATCAAGATGAAGCCGGGCTCCGTGCTACCGAGTGCTCCCGCATGGATGCATCGCCGCTGTCGCATTACTGTGCAGGGAGAAGTGCTCACACGCACGCACCAAGAATGGCGGCCGCGTGCATCGCAGGGCAGCAAATCCACCGCCGCACTCTCCGGGGGCTTTCCTAGGGCAAGATCGAGGCGCTGGGCGATTGCATGTGGCCAACCAACAGCCGGCGAATCGGCAGGCGGCGGGTTCTTGATCGCCGTACGCCTAGGTCCACGCGGTGGATCGAGCATCCATGGCCACCAGGCCAACCAATAAGATGCAATCTGCATGCGTTGAATGCATGGGTGTGGGAGCAGTGTCTGTAGATTGGTTCGACCAAACCAATCCACATAGAGCTACACGCAAGCGGTGCTACCAGATCAAGCGTATATTGGAGATCGACAATTTCATCAAACTTGTGAACACGCCCGAGCGCTATACCCACACGTACACAAGCACCGCCAGATTCCCTCACCTGACACAGGCTCCTTATGATAGTGACAGTGTCTTGTTATATATAATATTATCTCTAACAAACATATAAGAGTCTAGATTAGATCGAACAGCAGGTTTTACCGATGATGGGATCACTTCTTCGCCTGTCAGATATATGCGTACCACACTTCTGACGGATTGAGAAGTTAGCTATGACAGATAATCCGGTTACCTATGATAGATCTCTATTGAAATCCTATCATAGGTAAGGATTTAAACTTGTGACAGGTTTAGGATGACACATGTCTGAGATAAGCGAGCATCTTTAATGTGTACATGATTTCACAACCCGTCAGAGCTAACTTCAAACACCTCTAACAGGTTATGTATTCTTAACTACCAGAAATATGGCAAATTCTACCCTATATATACATGTAATAATTTTTTTGACAACAGGCTAGAAAGGCAACAAACATTAAAAAAGGAGTCATAGTCAGCTTACCTATGATGAGTCTAGAATGGAAACTCATCATAGCTAAGTTACCTATGATGTGTTTTATTTTTAGATATGTCACAGATAAGTTACCTATGACATATTTTTTAAACCCACCCGGTAAATTGACTAATATAACTTAGAGTTTTAACTCTAAGTCGGTAGATCCCATACCACCACATCTTCTCGCACCTTCACGATCCCATCGCCAGCCTCCTTGAGCTCCCCACACATCCACAAGATTCGCTCCTAGCCTCCCTAAGCTCTTGCACATCGTTCTCCCCAAGCTCCTATGTGCTGGCGTCCCCGAGCACCCGATCATCGGCCTCCCCGAGCTCCCTGTGTGTCTATGAGATTCATTGCTAGCCTTTTTGAGCTCCCCATCATCGGCCTCCCTAAGCTCCCCACGTGTCCATGAGATTTACCACCAACCTCCCTAAGCTCCACATGTCGGCCTCCTCGAGCTCCTATACACTAGCCTTCATCAATTCTCTAGCTTTCTTAAACATTTTTGATCTATATATTATGAATCTATTGCTAGATAATCTAAAAAATAAATTTAGAAATGTAGAATTTTTGAATTGAGAAATTTACTAATTTTAGACTAATTAATTTTTGTAATTGTTGTACTTTATTAATTTAGTACAAACATGTATTAGTTAGTTGGTAGGCGTTAGTTAGTTTATAGTAATTAAGTTCGAAGTCACAATTTCCAGTGAAAACCTCATCTAAAACTATTGGTCTGACAGTAATAATTCTAGGTATCAGAATAAACTAAGTATAGATAGATAATCACGGAGGTTGACGATTCTAGTAGACTAATGGTTCCGTTTGGTGACATCCCGGTACAGGCTAAAAATTAAGCTCGAGCATGGGTGAAGATCAATCTAGACGGTACCATCTCTTGGATTGATTTACCAAAGGCTCATGACTATCGCCTTCAATCTTTCATGTACTAAGAAAGCTAGGAATGTCGTTCATCTGGAATTATATCATTTTTTATAATATTTTAGCTAAATTTGGAAAAAAAAGCTTCATGACTTAATTCTAAATATAATTTAAAATTTCATAACACTACATGTCATATTTTGTAGGAGTTGTTACTCATAATCATTGGTGCTAAATATATATATATATATATATTCTTTTTTAGAATTTTTGCTTGAAATATCAAATGACATCGCTGTATGTCTATGTAAATAGATTTTGAATACATTGTCATAAGTTTTTATATATGTGGATATATAAGTTTATAATTAATTATGTAGATTGTATTATCTATTTGTGGTTGATATAACTAATTTGTGAGAATATTTGTTATATGTATTTTAGACGGTAACAAAAAATAAATTTAATTTTTTTTATATTCACCACATCAGTTAACATAAAAGACAATACATAACAGCGATGGACAATAATAAAATCTGACATATGATGTTAGGTATAAAAGTAGCATATTAGAGATGAGTAGGTCAGTTCTAACGAGTCTATATATCAGCCCATCATAAGTAGCTTCCGTCATAGATAATATTCTAATATGCTAATTTTGTACTAACATCATATGTTGGATTGTTTATATGATGGTTTTATGTTAACCGATGTGGTGAATATAAAAAAAATTAAATTTATTTTTTGTTAGCTTCAGCAATTACTAGCATACCCTTTGAAATACGTATAACAAATATTCTCACAAATTAATTATCTCAACCGATAACACAATCTACATAATTAATTATAAATTTATATATCCACACATATATATACAATGTATTCAAAATCTATTTATATAGATGTATAACGATGTCATTTAATATTTCAAACCAAAATTTAAAAAAGAATATATATACTTGAACTCCTACAAAATATGACATGTAGTGTTATGAAATTTTAAATTATATTTAGAATTAAGTCATGAAGCTTTTTTTTCCAAATTTAGCTAACATATTATAAAAAATGACATAATTTCAGATGAACGACTTTCTTAATACATGAAAGGTTGAAGGCGATAGAAGTCAGTCGGTGACTACTTATTAATGAGAATCAATCTGATATAGGTTTAGGTTTAGATTCATCATAAGTGGTGTGCTTTAGCATAATCAAGTATAGTATGTATGCCTATATGCGTGCTCTTATTTCTAACCAGATTGATCTTTTGTTTGCATGGGTCATCTTCGACCGATCCGTCCGGAATCGTCGCACATCAACCGCGCACTCTGGCGGCTACACCGCCCACGACCAGAGGAGCCGGAGCTGCTTCGAGGTTAAGTCGTTCGAGCCATGGCGGGGAGGAGATCGAGGAACCCGGCGATGCGCGGGGCCGAGCGACCCGGCTAATGCTAGCGAGGTCGCGAGTCACGACCGTCTCCTGAGCGACGAACAGCAGCCAGGAGACACCACATGAACCAATGACCAAGACGAAGTCGCTGCAGTCTGGCCTGTGTGCCAATCCGTAAAACTGGCGAGCGACCGTTGGCCACAAGAGCTGACGCATGCATGTATGGTTGGCCGATCTTCGCCGGCCGCGGCCGTCCTGATCTGACTGGAGCAACCCACGCACAGGAGAAGGCTGCCCGCGCATGTACACAGCTACACGCATTGGAGGCTGCAGTGCGCCCGCGCATTCACGCGCTGCCACGCGGCTGTCCTCACGCCAAGATACTGCCGTCGCGACTGCTGTTCTGATCACGCAAGCCGACCAAGCCGCCCACTCGATCGGCGCAGGCCGATGACCAAGGCAACGCGGCTTCAATTTCCATAAAACCAAAGGGAAGCTGTTAAGACAATCGTCGAGCTCATTCATAAGGCCATACATGCGTCAACTATGCATCAATTAATCAAGCGTGCATGCATGTTGCATGCACACATACATTAGCATGTATTATAAGTTATATACATGTCCTTATTTCTAACCTAATCGAACTACTGCGTTTGCATGTCTGTCGCTGTCGACCGATCCGTCCGATACCATCGAGGGTCAATCACGGAGGAGGTGATGATGTGTGCCTGAACGCCAAGTGCCCGAGCCGGCAGCCCGCTAGACACCCGTGCACAACGGCACACCGCGTACCGTTGAGGAGCCAACGTACGCACGCACATCGGCACACGTGCGTGCTCGCATGCGCGCAAGTACTGATCTTCATCAAGAATGCATGCGAACGTGCACGTGAGGCTCGTCGACGAGCATCTAAGTCAACTGGCCGATACGCTTTCAAACGATGGTCGGCATCCTCAACACGTACCTCCGTTTCTTCAACACGGACTAGCAGGGGCAAAGGGTCATTGTAACAACCTAGTCAACCAAGCACCAATAAGACATACGTCAATATCACAGTCACAACGTTCACAGCTACGTCTTTTCGGTGACCTGGTTTTAAAATCCAGACCAAGACAGGCATAAATTTTCATCAAAATGAGAAGGCCATAGTTGATGAGGTAACACGTTCCAGGGCTTACTAGCTCAAACGTGAGGATTGCACCCTCCTTCTCGACTCGTCAAATACCGGTTGTTTTTTATTTTATATAATGTTTTTATTCAATTAATTTATTTTTATTCTTAACCTATTGTTCAAAAAAGTCAAAAGGCTAAACTATAAATACTGCACATTCTGTTTTTTCTCTTAACGGTTACAATAGTATCTGATTAGCATGAATTCTGATCCGTTAAATTCTGATCATTAATAACGAACTCAAGTCACTAAAAACACGTGCCTAGTCAACTATTTTGGCAATAGAACAAAGTGCTTAAACATAAGTAGTCAACTACTTGAGGACATTAAAATTAATAAGGAGAAACAAGCATTTACATATATTGTAAAATGCTCGTGGTCATTTTTTACATATGATACTACTTATCTACATGTTCATAACGTAGGGCCTAGATCCAGATGCACGTAACAAGAACTTAAGACCATATGTCCATCTCATGTGTCCATCTCCTATGCTTAAGGAATGAAAGAAATACTCTGTATGCCCCCATAAGATCTGCCAGTCAGATCTTGTGCCAACGCAGGGTTCAAGTATTTTATTCAGCCATAACCCTCCTATTCTTGGTTCTTCACTTAGTTGATACTGTTCACATCAGAACCCGGCGTGAGCACGCTGACGCCTGGGAGGTCTACTTAGCTTCAGTGTAGGCCAGTCGGCTTTTTTCCATGGCTCGAGGTATGCACGCCGGGAGCCGTGGGTTCATGTCGGCTTCGGCGCGACGATGCAGGTGTGCACGTACCAGTCAATTTGACCCTGCAATTGACAAGATGGTGAGGCAAATGGGTCAGTCGGATGACGGGCCGATACGAGCCCTAGCTATCGGCTGGCTGCCAATAGCATCAAGTTAGTCATCGGTCGCATCCGGATGGCTCCTACTATCGGCTCATAGCCGATAGGAATTAGGACGCTCTTTCATTGGCTGGGGAGGCGTAGATGGAAGTCGACGAAGGATACAACGCCTCTGGGTGTAGCGGACACGAGGCCCTGATCCATCGGCCGTAGAGCCGATGGAGGCACAGGATGGAGATGGCAACACGAGACCCGTCGCCCGCCGTGACGACGCCGCTGGCACCGAATCTTGAAGATCGGACCTAACCGAGACAGTACAAGAATGAGGCCAACGACAACGGGACGGTAAACGCCGGATCGAACGTACTGAAGCAAGGGCGAAGCGAACCCATCGGCTAGCTGAGCCGATGAGAGAACGTCTCTCTGAAGACAGAAGCACATCGGCTATAGACCTGGTGCGTATCGGTCGAGGAGCCGATATACTGGGCATGACGCTCAACATATAGATAACTCATCGGCTAACACTCCGATGAAACGCCGTACTGAGACCTATAGGCCTAAAGCTCATTCCACCGTCGGTAGCCTCGTAGGTCGAACCTAACCGATACAGCACGAGACCGACGACGGCGAAGAGAGCTTAATAGACCGATAGACCTTGCACGGACGTGATGCAATACATGCTATCGGCCTAAGAGGTCGAACCTAACAGATGCAACCTTATATAGAACGAGACATCTCGAGATAGTGACGGAACTTACCCCTTTGCCGGAGATCGGACTTAACCGATACAGCCCCGCGTTGAGAACCAGACCTCACCGATAAAAACCTAGATAAATTAGGGTGGCGATGCGTCGAGATTGTATTGATCGAAGGATTGATGATTATATATTTCTAGGGGGTCTATATTTATACCCTGGGTTTATATAGTCCGACGCGTTTACAACAACCATCGGACGCTATTTTTTAACAAAGATAAAGAAAAATATCTCTAAAAAAGTTAACTAACTAAATCTTCATATCCATATAAGATAGGATAGACTACCATACCGTGAACCACAGCTCCTCATCAAACTCGATCTTATCTGGATAGTCTTCTATTCCGGGACCGAGTCTTCTCTTGGTTTAATCCGATCGACTTCTTCCCTATAGCGATCGGACACCTTTTCAGCCGATCGGCCTTTTCCAATCCATCATTGGGCTGTCCAAATTTTGGCGTTAACATATACTAAAATAAGCATAGAATTAGAGGCTACATCTAATTGGTGCACCTACTCGATGCACACTATTTTTTTTTCAATGGAGCCCTCCACAGTTTCCTTGTAAGTAATCAACAAGGAATCACAAGAAGGAAGCACTCAGGAAAACTCTATAAGGAAGCTAATGCACTTAGGAGTAATTGATGAAGCTAAAACTCAACTGTGAAGGTCTTAGGGGCTACTGTAGAAGATATAAATACCGGGTAACACCATAAGAGGCCTATCTGACTAGTCTATAGGGGTTGGGCCAAACCATGGGCTTGGTATCTTGTAGACATTGCCATAACTTGTAATTCAACAAAGAGGAAAACTTGGATATATAAATATTAGGGATCTTAGATATCTTTTATAGATAAAAATAAAGCTTTAGTCGTATCTGACTAGATAATTTTCCTTATAACCCTACCTCTCATCCTATATAAGAGGAGACAGAGGTTCCTAAATCAGGAGGATAGATAGATGATGGCTCGACAAACACCACACACTGTGATATATTCACAATATAAACCCTAGACATAATACAATCCCATGAAGTAGGTATTACTTCTTCCAAAGGCCTAAACTTATATAAACTCTTGAAGCTTTGTGTACCAAAAGCAAATAATGCCGGTCTTTTTTAAGGAACAAACAACTTACCCCATAAGAATATTTGTCTAGATCAACATCTTACCATGCATCCTGAAGTTTGAGAAAGGTTCAAGTAAATAAAATGTCAGACAATAGCGTTATTTTTGGAAGATTTTGGATAAGCTCACTAGGAAAACAAGTCCATGGCATTAGTAAATATTTCAAATTGCTCATCATAGGGTACATTTTAAGCCGTTGAAATTGGTATAGAAAATGCTAAATAGAGTATGCAATTGCTAAATCATAGGGTACATTTCAAATTGCTAAATAGAGGAATTGGTATAGAAAATGCATTTTAAATGAACAATAGCATGCTGATTTGCAAGAATCAAAATCTTATAACAAACGAAGGAAAAGTCAGTCCAAAATTAAGTATCTAGAAATTTCTAAATTCTATACACCAAGAAAAGTATGCAATTGCCATATTGATTCTGGATGTATCTTAAATATTCAGCTAACTAATGTTGAAGAATGGAACTACAAACATATGAGTATACTTGAATTTATCCCATAAATAATCCAAAAGATATCCCTCCCTATATCTTTCTCTCTATGTGGCAATCAAATCATGTATCCCTCCCAATAATTTAAATCTGACATGTATGCATACAGGTCCAAACAGATCTAGAAAGACATTTCAGAATTAAGCCATGATAAGCTGAACAATTGTTAAAAAATAGAACTATGAAATTCACATCTATTTTCTCTAGGGTACACTCTGATGCATGATTTCAGTTTGGTACAGATTTTATACCCTTGAAGATTGATGAGCAGAAAGAAATCAAGAGCCGGGTGAGGGTGGTTATTCAAAAAGAGAAGAGGAAGACGGAAACAATGGAGCGGTACCTAGGGTGAGAAAGGGAGCAGAGATGGGGTTAGCGTGGAAAGGAGGTGGCGTCAACCTGCCTCTCTGGCCAAGTTTGTGCTGGACCGGACAGTGTGGGCAGCAACACAATGGCAGCCTTAAAAAGGCTGCCCTGTGGCCTACTTTTGTGGCTGCCCACCAAGCTCAGCCTGCTGACTTGTCCGCAGCCCTAGCTGAGGCGAGAAAGTGGGAATCACGAGGACGGAGGTGCAATTGAGACCGGGCAATGCTGGATCAACAGCAACCTGTAGAGCGGTGACAGTTAGGGTTGGGAGTGCAGTATACTGGTGGGGGATGAGGGAGCACAGTGTGTCTATTGCACATGTGGGGTAAGGGGATGCATTAGGCATTAGCGCTAGGTGAGCGCATGGGTGAGTGGGGAAAAGGAGGGGACATAGATCATTGGATCTAAGCAAAACTATCGTAACCATTTTATGATAAATGAATTGTGAAAGAATACAAGAATGATAAGTAAAATGAATTAGTGAATTATAGGGTAGATATAATAATATGTTAATTATATGTTGAAAATTACTATAGCGTGTTCAATTCATTTTATCATACTTTTCATTACAGTGTGTGTAGTCTAATCTTCATAAATCACCTTTATCTTTATCTTTACTACTTAAAAAACATATCGGTGATGGTGATTCTCTCTTTTAAGCACTGAGATCTTTCCTACGGCTCTCCAATTTAAATACAGCAGCTAAGTTTCTTCTTGTGCTCCTCCGTATCACATCCCTCCACACTCCCTGCTATCCCCTCGCATTTCCTCTCTGCTATGCCCCCCTCAACCACCGACACCACCCTTTTTCATAGTGCACGCCCCCTTCAACCCGCCACCACATCATCCTTCTCTGCATCGCTGCTCTCTCCCCCTCAACCAACCTTCACTGTCATACCCGCTCACCGCTCACCCTTTTTGTACACTGCCACCACCTCCACCCCACATTCCATCCTCGTCCTGCTTCTTCATCACCAAACAGTGGCCGCCATCACCATCTCCTACCACCCCACCATAGAGCACCATCGCGGCCATCAAGCTGGCCTTGCCATTGATATAATCATCAACCTTCTCTCCTACTTCGCCAGGATAGCAGGAGTGCTGAATGCTCATGCTCCAAATCCCAGCATCCCATAACCCTATCCTCACACAGGTCACAGAGCTCGATGCCTTTATCCTCTCCTCCACCAATGGTGCCCATCAGTGGACGCCTACCTACCAGTCCCACTTTCGGTCAACACCTGCGATGGTGGTAGCACACAGCCCGCCACTTCGATGGGAGATGGCTACGGGGGTGCCAATGGCTGCGGGCGATGGCATATCAGGGCCAACAGCCTGAGGCTTCTACAATGGCGACCAGTGATGGTGGTAGCAAACACTGGGTTAGTGCCGGCAGTACCTGCACACCACTAGATCCCCACCTAACTTGGTGAATGCGGTGAACAAGCAGAAACGGATGTACCAACGGTTCTTTCTCCACAATGTTTTGGTAAGCCCTCATGCCCCTTACATACTCTCATTTATCTCATATCTGCACTTTTGTGATTCAAGTGGTAATCAGTATGGGAGATAAACATATACTGGATCCTTGAAAATATTATTCGGTGCTGTTCTGTGAATATATGGAACCATTTTGGTCCTTTCAATGCAAGAGTTTGTCAGGGTTGGAGCAATCTCTCTGTAATTTGTGACCTTTGTGAAGTGTCATGCTTTTATTTCTCGTCCGTGCTGAATCGATCGTTTTCAAATTATGGACATGGTAAGAATAAGCAAGCATGTGTGCCAAATGCCCAATACTGTTCACTCTAGAACAACGTGTTACCTCATTATGAACTATAAAGTAGAGTGCTATATGAATTTTGATTTGTTCAATTCTTGATACAATGTTGTACTTTTCCACTTTTCTGACATCCATTAATTTAAAACCTTTGCTTAAGCATTTGGTAATGGCAAAATTATTGCCGTCTGTGCAATGATCGATGCAATCCTGTAGTGATACAGTTCTCTAATGTACTCTACTATTTCACTGAAGGAGTCCGTTTCTTTTCTCTTTTTTGTACACTCTGCTTGCCTGTAGCCGATTGACTCAATAATTTATAGTTGCAGAAGCGAGATGTTTCTAATAGTTTTTATATTACTTTTTTCAGGTATGAAAAGTTTCAAAATAAGCTACAAAGAATATATTGGCTTCAGGAGAAGTTGCTAATGGATGAAAATATTTAGGAGATACCTTCACCAATATATATGCATTGGGCGCACAGCCGTCGCCCCTTCCCCTGGCATTATCCTCAAGGGAAATACCTGCCGATCTCTAGGGCAATCTCTTTCCTTGAAATGCCGGATAGGATATCTCCTCGATAATGGTGGATCATGGTGGTTAGACTGGCATGGGTAGAGTAATTAGAAATTTAGAATTTTTCTTACTGTTTTTTATATTCATCTTTGTGAGGCTTTTCTAGAATGTGACTGCACATATGTGATTCATTAAATTGTACTGTGCCACATGCTCCTAGCAGAGAAACTTTCTTGTGCCAAATTGTTCATGATGATATGTTGTTCATTTCTGGCATAATTATGAAGACAACTGTTACCAACTTAAGGTATTAGCAGGCAGGCATATGAGGTGGCTGATTTGAATTGGGAAGTTGACTTTGGCAGGACCAGAGGTTAGTAATCTTCTTCGGACACTTAAAACCAGTTAAGTATTATTAAAAAACTTAAAATATATTAATATAATTTTTTTAAAACAACTTTTCTAAAAAAACTTTAAAAAATTTATCAGTTCAAAAAATATGCGTATGAAAAATGAGAAAAAAATGATTAGACATAAGCAACCGAACGCACCCTATTTATATATCACGAACAAAATGTGGGCAGGAGGGGAATTTTTCTGAGGATGAAAGAGTTGTTTGGACCCAAGGCGCTGAACACATCTCGCATGCAAAATCCTAAATTATGGGTTTGTATTGGTAGTATATCTATTTGCTTCATTTCTTTTCCTGTAGTTATAATTAGGGAGACGGGTTGTCTGCAATAGTATAGTAAATGCACACTCCTACAATGATTTGTATTTGCATTGTAACCGTTGGATCAGAAGCAAAAGCTCTTGATTTATTTAAGCATCTCACTTGCATTTTTTCCTGTTTATTTTTTGACGCAAAACAACGGTGCTCTCCTGTTGTTTTACAAGTATTTACAAAAAGGGAAAAATAAAAATAATCCCAGCAACTCTGTGCTCAATCCAAACGGTCCAACATGCTCCAATACAGAACAGTGTAGCTTTTCAATTGGTAGACAATGCAGAGGATCGCTCCTCTCTAATAGTATGTTTTTTTACGAAAAGGTCTTGCCTATTATTTTGCATAAATCGTTTGAAGGCCTAAAAACGTAGAGGAGAGTGGACGAGTCTATCCCATTCTTTCGCTTGGAGGAAAACGCAATGAGAATGAGAACAGGTAATATGCATGACCGCACCCGCTATTGAGCAATTTATGGATGCATGAAACAGAATAATTTAAACATGAGAATAACTGACGATGTCTCGCACTTTATATATATATATATATATATATATATATATATATATAAATGATGGATATATTTAGATTAAAATATTATAAAAATAATATGAAAAATGATAATTTAACATAGACTTATATGTTGAATTTTAGGTATTTGATGAGTTAATGTGACATGTTTGTTTACATGTAAGTGTCTTTAAGATATAATAATTGTTATGCTCATATATTAGGTTTTAGATAGTGAGTTGTAAGAAGATATAGATTCCGTTTATCATAGCGCTCTATACCACTTAATTATGAGTTGGATTTAATTGCGCCATTTGTAATTTAAGGAGAAGGTATAGGTTATGATAGTATAAAATAATTTTTTTCTATCAAGCACATGTTGTATGAAGTAGGGATTATAAAACATTACCACGAGATGTGCAGTGTACAGAAGTAGGATTGCAGAAATCAATTTAACCACGTGCGCGTCAAGATAGTAGATAAAGTAGTGGATCGTTGCAATTTTGATGCCAATCAATGCTACAACGAGTAGGTCCTTTATCGGTATCCACACGTTCGAGACTAGAATACCGATTGTGGATGTACTAATACTTAGAAGTTGGTAGGGTTTGGCTCGGAAGGTGATGGCTAAGGTTTTTCTCGAGGTGAATAGAGCTCTCTTCCCTCGACCTTCACACCTCTCTATATATAGATTTACTTACTAGCTCTTATCCGAATCATATTTGAATAAGTATTTTAACCCGTTAAGCATGTGACTCCGTAGTTTTATTTATATTTGGTCGCAAACTAAAAACATCTTTCCGGTTATCAATATCATATCAGTTAAACCTGTAATATTCTTATATACGAATCTCTCTGTCTTATAATATCGATCGAGCTCAAGTTGAGATTCGTGCCATCCTCTTAATAAGAGTTGAATTACTTTCTCGATTATATAATGGATTATAAATTTATGATTAACTTCTCAATCACTTTGATATGGTATACACTTTTATAATCTATTATATCGAAGCGTCAAAGTTATCTGTGTAGAAAGCAAATTCTATCCTAATCACTTATATCCCACTATAGCTATAAAGACAAATACTACTTTTATAAGTAGCTTATTATAAATTAATGTTTGGTAGTTTTAAAATAAGCGACTACGTAGGTTAAAGAATATGATGATCTAAGTACTCCACGTAGCACTATTTAAGATTAACTAATAATACATAAAATCTATATAGCATCTTATAGCGGATCTATTAAACATTTATTCATATTATCGATTTTGTATCTCGATAATATGATGCTTGAAATATAATTATCAATATACAAGTAGTTTTATAAATAAATCACATACTTATTAATTAATAATAATAATATTTATTTTATGTTATCTTAGGACGTATAATAAGTGTTACATTTAATTATGCTATTGTTTAATTATTTTTGGTTTTTTTTACTTCCGTGTGCCTCCTGCTGGCAAATTTTTTTTTCTGTTCT
This sequence comes from Oryza coarctata, assembly GCA_030770085.1. Classification (NCBI taxonomy): domain Eukaryota; kingdom Viridiplantae; phylum Streptophyta; class Magnoliopsida; order Poales; family Poaceae; genus Oryza; species Oryza coarctata. The sequence goes on from CM061472.1 coordinate 11,725,993, forward strand.
TAAAACAGAACTTACGGGAAGTGAGGCCTGAGTGTGAATGTTTTTTTATCACGATTTTTGCTTCTCCCTATTTAACATCGTTTTATTGCCTCGGCTATACTTTTCACCCCATTATAACGCACAAGTACCCAACTAGCTATTAAATAAAAGTTATTAAATTTCCTATTTCTTAATTTGTATTGTTAATGATTAAGCAGTTGTGTTTCGTACTATTTTAAAATGATATCGTCTTTCATGTAAGATTGGGTGGGGGTAAAAAAATATAGGGGTGAGGTTGTTGGTGAATGAATTTTATATATGATGCCCACAATTACCTATACAAATATTTTTAATAAGAATTTACTACCATCTGCATGGTTTAAATCTTGAAACCCACAATTACATATACATCATGTGTTTTTAATTCAATAAGAATTTAGTAATATTAAAAAATTATCACTGATTCCCATGTTAAGAGATCACATATATACTCTATGTATAGAGCGGTGCTAATCTAAAAATAATTTACTCTTCAGAACAAGATTACATTTACCTTCGAATTGGAAAAAGAGCCGTGCGAGAGAGTAAGCATGTGTATTTTTAAAACCCGTGCTCCGAGCTTATGCCGCCCGATAATCTCTTGAGTATGTGACAAGCTTGCCATCGCCAGCCTGAGCTTGTATGCTCGGTGTGGGCGGGGCCCAAATCGGTGGCGGACTGATGCATATCCAGTCAGCAATCTGTTACTGTTTACTATAAAAAAAAGAAATATTTTTTTGTTTTTAGAGGATTTAAGAAGAGGACGGAGTAGATAATATATTAGAGCTAAAAAATATTAGAGCTACAGGGTTTTTAGGATTTTATGGAGAATTATAAGCATAATATTAATAATAAAGATAAAAATTATAAAAGATCGGTACGCTTTTATTCATGCTTAGTGATTAATTTTATATTTATTTATTTTTTAAATTTATATTGGTTTCTTTGAAGTTTTTTAGTGTTATAAAAAGTTTGATTGATTAATTATTTTCTATCTCGTTTACAATTAATTATGGCTTAATTAATTTTTATCAACTTTCTATATGATAATGTTGTTTTATTAATATCTCGCAATTAACGTAATTATAGCTATGTTTGTTTTAGATTGAGCTTTGGTGATTGAGTTCTTCATTGTCGTGAAGGTTATTTATTTTGTTTATCCACGTGGAATAAATAGCATGAGTATCAAATTCCTCACCTGACTAATCTATTTAGTCGGTAGGTAGGGGAGGAGGCTAGAATACCTCAAGCATAGGGCTCATTTATAAAGTTTAACTTTTTGACAAAATTTAACTAAATATCAGAACCTTTCTATCGCGATTATTCTTACCAAATGTAGGGTTTAATCTCAAGCTGCCACACACATAGCTCCGCCTCTGTCGATAAGTCTTTTAACTTCCTATCCCTATTATCAAAATCATGTGTCCTCCACTGGAGGCAGGCAGCTAGAAAGGGGAAAATCAGGCCGAGAAACAGACAGTGCAGTGGCAGAAAAGGAGGAAGAAGGAAGAAGAAGGGGCCACGCACCTCGGAAGAAGGAAGAAGGGGCACGCGGCGGTTCTAGAGGTGAAGGAAAAAGAAGGGGTGGCGTACCTGACAACATGGCCATCGACCCACGTGCACGCTCCAGTGCCACCCCCTACCACATTCAGCACACACAGGGAAGAAGGAAGAACAAGGGGCCACGTATCTACCCACATAGCCACTGACTCGTGCACACACCGATAGACACGGCGCCGCCGCCACCCCTACCACACCCGTTGCACACAGGGAAGAAGGAAGAAGAAGGGGGTGGGAGCCTGGCAGCGTGGCCATCGACCCGCACACACGCCGACAGATATGGCGTCGGTGCCGCCCCCTACCACACCTGCCACCAAATATGGCGACAGCAACCGGAGCCGAACCGGGGAAGGAGCAAACAGGCTGAAGATGAAGTAGGCAGAAGCGCACTAGCCGACTCGTTCGCACGGCAACACGCCGCTACCCTTTTCACAGTCACCGCCAAAAGCCAGCCGCAGAGCCTCCGTCGACACGGAGATATACGCAGCCAAATGGACTGTGCCTCACACGCCAGCCCAAACGTAGAGGTGTTGTTTATGTCTTAAACATGACACGGCCCGTTTAAACAATGGGCCATTCCATGCTTGCGCCATCACCCTAAACTGGCATGCTAGCACGGCACGCATAGCCTAAGGACACATGTCGTCTTCTAATTCAACCGCTCTTCCCTTCTAGTCATGTGTCATCTTTTGATTCAGTCACGCCTTCTTGCTGCCATCTGTCGTCTTCTGATTCGGCCACGCCTGTAAAATGGCAATGGTCACCCAGCAACAGCTACTTCAATGGCTAAAATAAAAAAAATTAGCTGTTAGAGCTCAATAAAATCCAAAAAAATACGAAAAATTTCTAAAAAATATTAGTTTTTCCTATAATAGGGTAGCCAGTCGCTATATTCTGGCTCATCCAAATATTTCATCTTGTACTCTCTTGTAATATTATGTGTGTTAGTTTGAGACATTGTGTTGTTAGAAATTTCTCTTAAAATCAAAACTGGCTTGAAGAAGAGATATGTTCCTATTTGAATGTTGCAAAGCAAGAGCTGAAGGAGGTAGGGAATATATTGTATTTGTGTATTATTATTTATGAGTTATTTGTTGCTATGAGATATGAGACATATTTACTGAAATTACATATATGTAATTTTAAAATTTTAGTATGGATGATCCAAACTACCATTATTCCCTCTAAGCGAGTATGACTCAAAGCTTCATACTGATCTCGTACCTAAATATTTAGCAAGATGGCAGTGGATCGGCACCGACACCAAAAGATTAAGTGAACACACATGACTTTAAAAGGATCAAGAACTATGAGCGCAAACATGTCGATGGCCATGGGCTTGAAAAGATCAAGAACTTCCACCACCATACAAAATTTTAATGGAATAAAGGAAATCGGCCTTGATGGAAGGGAGGTAACGTGGGCTAGATGTAAAATATGCAGAAATAAATTATTTAGAAAATCTTCTGGTGGAACAAAGGCACTTAAAGCGGCATGTCGAAGCTTGTGCAAAAAATAAGGATATCAACTACGATAACAACAATTGGTGCTAAATCCTGATAGTATGGTATGTTTGTTAGAGTACTCTCAGGTAGCATGAGAATCTTACTTTTAAATTGCTAAACAAGATCTACCCTTAAACTTTTATGAGTCAAGTGCATTTGAAAGTTATATTCAAATTGCTCATAATCCTAGGTTTAAATATATTAGTAGACAAATCATGACTCGTGATTTAAGAAAGGTATACAAATAAGATCATAATGCATTGAAGGATTTATTTAGCAATTGTAATGTTTTTGTTAGTATCAACTCTAAAATCTAGAGTGGTGAGGCTAAGTAAGACTACATAAGTGTAGTTGCTTATTTTGCTGATGATAATTGGAACTTGCATAAAAATTCATAGTTTTAAGATTAATTAATGCTTCATATACTTTTGATAATATCGTTGAAAGAATATAATGGTCATCGATAAATTTACCCTTCAAATAAAATTTTCACTATAACAGTAGATAATGTAGCTTTAAATTCTAAGTCTAGAGAAATTCTATGACTACTTTTTTCTGTTAATGCTAAATCATTTATTTTACATTAACGTTGTGTATGTCATGTCATTAATCTCATAGTGAAAACTGGACTTAAGAGGATAATTGCATATATTTATGAAGCAATTATATGGTTAAATGTATGGAACAAATGAATTATGAAATGGAAAAGATTCTACGATGCATTTGGTCTAAAATCACTCAAGATCCAAATAGATGTGAATCATTAATGAAATAGCACCTATCTAATATTGAGTCATGTATTAGCTTATCAAATGATATTACAACTAATGTTGGACAATCGATAAAGATAGAAGAAGCTTAGTATGTTGTTGAAAAGTGTGTTATATTTTTGAGACATTTTATAATGCCACCGTTGCTTTATCTAGATTATATTATCTAACTCCTAATCTAATGTTGCACAAACTTTTTAAGATTGCTACTTTATTATGAGAAAATGAGAATGATTACCTACTATAATATGCAGTATTTTATATGAAACAAAAATATCTTAAATATTGAAAAGAAATCCCTATGTTGCATGCTTTTGCATTTATTCTTGATCCTAAGGGTAAATTATAAGGATTTCTTAATGTGTTGAATCTTACTGGAGAAACGATGAATAAAGATTATACTAACTTTTATTTTGATACTAAGAATAAATTATATGAGATATTTGCGAAGTACAAGAATAAGTTTTATCAAATTTGCCTACAAAGACCCGCACCTATCCCTGTAACAGGTGGGAAATTATAATAGGGCTGAATTTGGAGTGGTGGTTCCTCTTCCACCTTTACTAGGAGTTTCTATATTCAAACTGCTTTCTAAGAACTATTCTCCTTCTTCAATGCACGAACTGCCACTAATTTCGATGTGCTCGGGTGGTGAAATGATAACAAGATCCAATATCCCATACTCGCAAAACAAGCACGAGATATGTTTATGGTGCCTGTATCTATAATATCTTCTGAATCAACCTTTATTACTTGTGGAAAAATTATTGAGGAACAGAGAAGAAATATAATCAGCAATATAGTAGAAATGATGCTTTTGTCATTGACTAAGAGCTAGCTAATAAACATGTTTAACACTCCACATATGGTTGTTTAGTTTGAAGATCTTTTTTGGATTTGTGGATACAGATGTATAAGATTAACCAGTTTTTATTTTTAAATTTTTAACTATAGGTTTTACTATTTTTTCTTTTTCATGTTTTGTCATGTAAGAGTTTTTACTCAAAACCAGACATATAATATTAACGTAATAAAGGTTATTGCTTCTTTTTACCCCTCATTAGTATAATTTTAATTTTTAATATTTTTAAAGCCCTTAAATCCTATATAAATTTCATCTATAAGTATTTTTTATATATTATAATTTAATATATATATATATATATATACCAACGTAGATTTCTTCTGCTTAAGCATTTTTTTTCTTTTTCTCTTTTTTTTCATTTTTTCATTTATTTTCTTAGGTGGCTGAGCCACGCTGTGCTATCAGACCAACGCCAGCCCACGTGCCGCACTCGAGCTATGCCATCCCAACACAGCCCGACGCCTCTATAGGTTGTTTCTAGACCAAACAATCGACACGTGTTTCAACATGATACAGCCACTGCCTAGAACGGTATGGTCCGTTAAAGTGGTCGTATGGCCGTACCGAACCATATGTATTAGAGTGTGCCTAGAATTGTGCCGACCCAAAAGGCCCGTTTGGCCACGTATCCCCGAAGAAGCCGAATCCACCAACCCGCATCATGCTGAGAACCGATAGAGCACAATAGGAATCTTTTCACATAAAACACCTCTTCATATTCTCGTATTAAATACATACCCATATAATCGAGTTTCTCCCTCCTTTGCATTGTATTAAATAGAACTACAAGGGATTATTGGAAAAAAAGCAGAGACATGGGACATGCACGACTGAGAGGCACTTACCAGCAACACAAGGGAAAAAACCGCAAAACAGCGTGGGTGCAACGTGTCGCGCGTGCCTCTACCCAACCGGGAATAACCCGCTGCACACAGCCGCATTCAGGAACGCCGCACGGCGCCGAACTATTAACCGGCGTACCGCGTACCGGAGGTAACCCGCGCCCACGAGAGGAGGTAGAAATAAAATGCGTCCGACAACAAGGTAGTCTAAAAAAATTCAAAAAAAAAAGATAAGTGGAGTGCTTTTTTCAACTGATAATTTCCCTTCAAAAGACAAAATCGGATCTCGTCTGTAAGCTTTTCCTCCTTAAAGTAGCACTGCAGCAACCCCTCAATCCCCTCAACAGACCCACTCTGTTCTCCCGTCCCACTTAATTCTACCTTCTTAATCTAGCTCATCCTACTTCAGATCACCATCATCAAGCAAACCCCTCCTTCACCGAGTACATCTTCCCCTGATCTACCCAGACATGCAGCACATACTTCTTATTTTCTTAAATTTACATGAATCGCCGGCTATGGAGATACAAAGTACTTAAGTACAGTTTAGAAAGAATATTTGTTTATAGATTACGGGCCAGTAATCCATTTTATATGGACTCTGGATGTTTATAACGGAAACTGTGCAGTAACGGTGCAAAAGGCAGAGGATACGAGTCCAATGGGAAGCTCTTTGACGTACGAAATAGTCTATGAGAGTTTACATTCAAGAAAACACGTCTCATGCTAGAGTGCTCAGACAAAACGCAGTGCAAATCAGCAAGAATAAATGACATTAGATAAATTACACAAGTTAACACTTCTGATACATGATAGAAAAAATAATATGAAGAACGTTGAGAGAGATGACTGCCGAAGACGTCCTTTTCTTCAGGTAGCTTGTGTTTCTCCTTTTATTGGCTGAATATCGGAGGTAGCATTTATATCATCTCCGGCGACGTACTTTTCTTCAGGTATTTTGTCGTTATCAGTTACTTCTTTCCGGGCAAGCATCTCCTTCAATCTTCTCAGCTCTAAATCTTTTGTTTCTAACTCATATTGAAGAATGGCCACCTGTGAAAGAGTCGTCAGTGAAATGCTCTCTAATAAACAGAAGAGACTTGCAGTGGTAAAAATGATGAAACTTACCATTTCATTTGATCTTTCAACGTCATTTGTTAGACCATCCATGTGTTTATACAACTCTGGAGACAACAAAAGGATGATCAAATAACTCAATATTAGCATAACGAGTGTTCAGTACGAGTAGAAGGCATTGACTCAATAATAGGTTGGAGAATTGGAATATCTAATGTATCCACATTTACATATGTTAGACTTGCCACCCAGATTTACATGTTCTAACCAAAAGAACAAAATGACTATATACACTGTTCCATATTCTTACAATATATGCCCGATTATCCCTGGCACTAAATTCCAAGTGGGTACTAGAATTTGCAGCCAGTTTTGGTGAATTTGTGTTGTTTTCAATGAACTAAAAAGTAATGGTGTTTGCAGGTTAACTAAACATAATATTTGAGAACAATTCAAACAATGAAACAAAATTTCAAACAATTTCTTGTGGAAAACAAGCTGGTTAGTGGTTTCTTGATAGTATTCAGAATTTCGTTCAATCAAGGCTTTGGAACTCTGTTCACATCAATTATAGTACCTCAAGAGGAAGCTTAGAGAAGTTTCACCATTCTTTTATAAGGTTTGCTGCAGAGTCGGCTATGAACATGCTTTCGTTCTAAATATATATAAGCCCTAGACAGACTGAACACAACACATGAACGAAACAATCCCAGTATTCAGAGCCAATGCACCAGTACACTGAAAATTTTGTACAATGTGGATAGGAGACTTGTCTCATTTCATCCTCGTTTGTAATGATAACAACCTTGAAAATCCCATTTAGAAATCAAAACAGCTTCAGGAGAAGCCATAATGAAGAATTGGATATCACAATTGCTAGTTTATTGTGGTCAAATGGAATCCTCGTATACTCCATTACCTAGATTAACAAGACTAAAAATACAAACAGTACTAATTCTAATCTAAGGATGACATACAGAGGCACACAGCTATAAAACATAGACCTGGTAAGTTCTAACTTCATATGAAATAAGGTGTATTTATCGATTTTTGTCCAAACATCAAAGCGCAAAAGACCTTAGCCAAGGGCAAACAAAAACTTAGGGTATCTGGAATTTTCTCTTCTTATCAATGTACCTGTCATTAGTTTACTACTCCCTACGTCCCAAAATATAGCTACCTTTCTGGTTTAAATTTAAACTAAAAAGGTAGCTATATTTTGAGATGGAGGGAGTAGTTGAACTGCATATTCTAAACATGCACATAAGAAATAAGAATGCAATCTGAAATTCTTTTAGTTTATCTTGTTTTGCTGCTGCTGCTATCAGCTGAGTACTAGAATTTTTAATGATGGAATTCTGTAAAGACTAAAGAGTGCAAAGTAACTTCACACCCATTCTGTCTGATACACATTGTAAGGTTCCCCTTAAAAGGTCCCTTCCCAGGAAGAAATTTCTCCCCTGATTTCCATGCTAATAATAGTAAGTGTAGATGAAGCCATCAGCTCTAAACATCTGTTTTCCTATAAAGGCATTCAACGTTTTACAAACCTCTCAAGTTCCTATAGCTAAGGGCTACACCATAGTTCCATGCTATTAATAGTAAGTGATAGACAATAGCCTAACAAGTTTAGATTACTTGATGATAAAATTACAGAGGTGTTACATATAAATAGATTGGAGTAGGGTGGCCCAAGGGGCCATAACACCCCCACAGTCAGATCGTCGGTAGAGCGAACGTTCAGACTGGAGCGAAAATCCATGAAGACACAGGAAGGGAGCCCCTTGGTGAAGACATCGGCGAACTGCGACGTGGTGGGCACATGAAGAACCCGGACTGCACCCATGGCGACTCGTTCACGGACGAAGTGAAGGTCGATTTTCACGTGCTTGGTGCGCTGATGTTGAATGGGGTTGGTGGAGAGGTAGACGGCACTGACATTGTCGCAGTAGATGAGACAGGCAGAGTCCAGGCGATGGTAAAGTTCCTGGAGCAATTGCTGCAGCCAAGAGGCTTCAGCGACGCCGTTGGCAATAGCCCGGTATTCTGCCTCGGCACTGGACCAGGAGACAGTGGGCTGCTGCTTGGATGACTAGGAGATCAGGCTGCCCCCGAGGAAGACAGCATAGCCGGAGGTGGAGTGGCGAGTGTCCGGACAGCCTGCCCAATCAGCGTCGGTGTACACACGGAGCTGTGTTGGGGCTGTTCGGGGAATGACCAGACCATGACTGAGGGTACCCTGAAGGTAGCGAAGGATCCTCTTGGCAGCGACAAGATGAGTTTCTCGTGGATCATGCATATGAAGGCATACTTGTTGGACAGCATAGACAATGTCAGGCCTAGTGAAGGTGAGGTATTGGAGGGCACCCACAAGGCTGCGATAAGCAGTGGGATCAGCAACAGATAGGGCTGGCATCAGCTAGTACTTTTGCACAAGTGTCAACTAGAGTGGAGCAAGGCTTGCAGTCACTCATGCCATGGCGAGCAAGTATATCCAGTGTGTACTGACGCTGTGAAAGGAGAATAGAATCCCTATGGCGCTGAACTGCAATGCCGAGAAAGTGATGCAGGGGTCCAAGATCCTTCATGGCGAACTCCTTTTTCAATGCAGCAATGACACGGTGAAGGAGCTGCTGAGACGAAGCCGTAAGGACAATATCATCCACATATAAGAGCAAGTAGACTGTCTCGGTGCCGCGGCTGTATATGAAGAGAGATGTGTCTGACTTGGCTTCAGTGAATCCCAATGACATTAGAAAGGAGGCAAATCGGCTGTACCAGGCCCACGGGGCTTGCTTCAAGTCGTAGAGGGATTTGTTGAGTCTACAGACATGATCAGGGAGAGTAGGATCAGCGAACCCAGTAGGCTGAGAGCAGTATACTGTCTCTGAAAGTGTTTTGTGTAGGAAAGCGTTCTTCACATCCAGGTGATATATCGGCCAATCCCTGGAGTGTGCCACCGTGATGACTGTGCGAACAGTGGCTAGCTTGACAACCGGGCTAAAAGTTTCATCATAATCAACACCGGGGCGTTGAGTGAACCCCCGAAGTACCCAACAAGCCTTGTATCTCTCCAATGAGCCATCGGTATGGAACTTGTGTTTGAAAATCCATTTGCCAGTAACCACGTTAGCCTTGGCAGGGCGGGGGATGAGGTGCCAAGTGTGGTTGTCCTGAAGGGTTGCATATTCGTCTTCCATGGCCTGGCGCTAATGAGGATCAGTAAGAGCATCACGGCAGGACCGCGGTAGTGCAGACAATGCCTCAGTATGCAAGGCGAGGCGAGGCTGCCGGTACCCTATCTTTCCATGGGTCGCCATGCCATGGGAGTTGGTGACCGGCGGAATGGAAACAGCACCAGCAGGAACCGGAGGATCACTCTTGACATAGCGAGGTGGAGAGGGGACCATGCTGGAGCGTCGATGGGGGCCCTGCCGGGCGCTCGAGTGGCAGGGCAGGAGTAGGGGCAGGGGCACGACTGCTGTAGACGTGAATAATGGGTGGTTTCTGGGGCGCAATCATCGAGGAGGAGCGCGTCTGCTGTAGACGTGGACAACGGATGGAGTCGAGAAGACTAGTACAGGGGGCGCCTGTTCAGAGGACGTCGGGGACCCCCGGACACGGCCGGCGGCGCTGGAGTGGAGGGCGCCGGCAGCACCGGAGGTGCTATAGGCGACGTCGAAGGGGTGGGAGAAGCCGGGAGGAGCCCTCGACGCCGGCATGCCCACATGGGCCAGCGATGGTACCAGAGGCATCGGCTGGGAGGGAGCACGCGTCGGGGGAGGGGGTGGCAGGGGCCAACAGCTCCGGGTGTACCTACAGGAAAAGGGGACACTGGAATAGTGTCATCGTCAGTTAGAAAATCAAGTTCCTGTGGGGGTGGGGAGGGCCGGCTATGGGAGAAAGGGAATGTTGTCTCGTTGAAGACAACGTGGCGGGAAATGATGACACAGTTGGTGTATATGTCAAGGCACCGGTAGCCCTTGTGATCCGGTGAATAACCAAGAAACGCATAGAGAGTGGAGCGGGGGGCAAGCTTGTGAGGAGTGGTGGCAGAGAGGTTGGGATAGCAGGTGCACCCGAAAGCTTGAAGATCATGATAGGAAGGGAGGGTGCCATGGAGGGCGTAGAAAGGAGTGCTCATGTTTAGTGTTTTGGTAGGGACGCGATTGATGAGATAGGTGGCAGTGGCTAGAGCATCAGCCCAGTAAGAAGGGGGCATAGAAGCCTGGAAGAGGAGGGTTCGTGTGACGTTGTTGACGGTACGGATCATGCGCTCTGCTTTTCCATTTTGCTGAGAGGTATATGGGCATGACATGCGGAGGGTGGTGCCGTGAGCAAGAAAGAAAGCACGAGAGGTGGAGTTGTCAAACTCTCGACCGTTGTCACATTGGACTGATTTGATGGTGCAGCTGAATTGAGTAGACACTTGAGCGAAGAAATTAGAAATCGTGGGGAATGCATCGGACTTAACGTGAAGGGGAAAAGTCCAGAGAAAATGGGAGCAATCATCAATAATAACTAAATAATATTTGAATCCAGAGACACTATCAACAGGAGATGTCCACAGGTCACAATGGATTAAATCAAAATTCTTGGATGCTCTAGACAAGGAAGTAGTAAAAGGAAGACGAATATGACGCCCAAGCTGACAGGCGTGGCAGAGGGAGTCATCTTTAGGCTTGCTGCAAACAATGGAGGAGGACTGAGCGAGGTTCTGAAGAGTGGCCTTGCCGGGTGACCAAGGCGCCTGTGCCAGGTAGTCAGGGAAGGAGTGGCGAAGGGCGCAGGAGCCAGTGGTGGATGAAGGCAACTGTAGGGTGTAGAGTGGCCCCATGCTATTACATCTGAGAAGGGTGTTCCAGGTATGGAGATCCTTCACAGAAACACAAACTCAATAGAAACGAAATTGTCAGTAGTAAATTTTCTGATAGAAAGGAGATTTCTGATGATGTCAGGGGCGACAAGGACATTATCGAGGCGAAAGGGTCCAAGAAGGACAGAGTAACCGGTGCCAATGACAGGAAGGGTGGCACCGTTGCCTATGACAATGGAGGAAGGAAATGACGAGGATGGTGATGCGGTGACCATACAAGGGTTGGCGATGATGTGGGAGGAGGCACCTGAGTCGATCACCCAATCCGAGGAACTCGGTGGCAGGGTGAGAGAGACGGTGCTGAAAGTACTGGTGAGGCCCTCGGGCGTCCATGGCGTCCAAGCAGGAGGTGCCTGAGGTGGCTGCAGGTAGTAGGTCCCGGAAGCCGGTGGTGGAGCGAAGTACGCAGGTGGCACGCCGGCCACTAGAGCCTGCTGCGGAGATGCAGGCTGGACTGCGTGTGGAGGACCACGAGCTCCGCCGGCGGTGGACCCTGGCCACATGTGGATAAAGCCGGTCCACGGGTTGAGAAGTGACGGCCACTGCGGTGTGGCTGGTGCAACATCGGGGGTACTGTTCTACGGACTGCCATGGGAGCCGCCAGAGCCGCGCCTGCCGCGGCGGCGTCTGTCGCGGTTGCCACTAAAAGGCTGTCCAGCAGCAGCCTGATGAGCAGCAGCCTGATGAGGGCGTGGAGGTGCAGGCGCAGGTGATGGCGGAGTAGGCAGCTTGGTGGATGGCGCGGTGACAAGAGCCAAAGGAGAGGTAGAGGGCGTCCCTATGTTGAGCTCGGCCAAACAGAGGTCAGCACGAACATTGGCGAAGGATGGGAATGGCCTCTGGCAGGTGACAAGCTAGGACATGAACTGGAAACGTTCATTGAGACCCCGCAGAACGTTCAGCACCGGAGTTCGGTCCTAGATGGGTTCACCGAGGTCGGCAAGGGCATCTACCATGCTCTTCATCTTGCGGTAGTAGTCGTCGATGGAGAGGGCACCTTGGCAGAGTGCGGAACTCGGCGTCGAGGAACATGGCGCAGGACTCGCGATTGTTGAGGAACTGTTGTTCGATTCCGAGCCATGCTGCCCAGGCGGTGAGGCCGTCGTGCTCGTGGATGACATCCAGGAGGTCGGCAGAGATGGTGTTGAAGAGCCAGGAGAGGACGACACAGTCCATGCGCGACCACGTTGGATCGTAGGGGCGGAAGTCGTTGCTAAGGACGTGATCCTTCAAAGCGAAGCGACCGAGGATGAGGAGGACGTAGCCGCGCCACTTGGAGTAGTTGGAGGATTGAAGATCAAGAACTATTGGAATTAAGTTCTTGATGTTCTGGACGGCAGCAGCTTGACTGTGGAGGTGGACGATGGCCATGGCTTCAGAGGAAGCAGAGCGGATGTCGTCATCTTCAGGAACGTTGTCGTCGTCCTGAAACTCGGTGCGGAGATCCCGAAGGGCCGCGGCCTACTACTCCAAGACATCGGCCTGTGCGCGCTCTGTCAAGAGCGTCAGCGGTGGCGCGGACACGCTCCTGGGCAGCGGCGGCGGACTTGAGAAGAGCAGCTTCCTTCTCGAGCTGCTGGCTGCGCTCTGTGTTGGTGGTGCGCAGAGAGGAGGCCTCGTCCTCCAGGTGCTTAGCAGCAGAGAGGGCTTGGTCGCGGAGCTTGGCCGCAGTAGTCACGGTGGAGGAGCCGGAGGCGGCCATGGGCGCGTGCAGTAGCAGGAAGGCACGCGCGCGACGGCCGAGGTCGGGGTGGGATGGGAGCGAAAGCAGATGGATCGTTGTTTAGTCTGATACCATAATAGACAATAGCCTAACAGGCTTAGATTACTTGATGATGAGATTACAGAGGGGTTACATATAAATAGATTGGAGGAGGATGGCCCAAGAGGCCAGCCGAGTCCCAAGGAGCCAGCCGAGTCCCAAGAGGCCAGCTGGGTATTAACTCGGAACAGCTAGCTAGGGGATTAAATAGCTAGGAGATTATACAAGTAACTAGGGGACTATAGTAAATAGCAATTAATTCTAACAGTAAGCTAGATAAAGCCATCAACTCTAAACATCTGTTTTCCCATAAAGGCATTCAACGCTTTACAAACCTCTCAAGCTCCTATAGCCAAGGGCTACACCCTACTATCAAATTTGCTGAATTGTGCAACAAATATTGAACATGAGAATCAATTAGTCTAGAATTGAAACAATGTAGGTAGCGAACTAAGGATATAAAGTAATTGTCCGAATTAATCAACAAGGGGCAAAACGAGTAGAAAGGATTATAAAGAATATATGGATATTACATTACATACCATTGAATTGATTCCTGAGTTCATTGTTCCGAGTCTTCAAAACTGCAATTTTCATTCCAAGTTCATGGATCTATACCCAAACATTGTGTTAGAATGCAATGTTACAAGTAGTAGGATCAAAAGCCTTTCATGCTTTTATGATAGTGATAACGGTGAAAAACAGGCTATTATATACATGCTCAAGGTGGTGCACATGCACGCAAGGGGTGGAGGGGACTGGAAATCAAATGCAGTTATTTCTCATGTAATATGTTGGTTATTCCATGAAAAAGAGTAATAAATATTTAGCCCTTTTAAGTGGCCTGAAATGAATAAAAAAAAGTTATATTGGGTTAAGTCTGTAAGATGACTTACTTTTCCTTCAGAAGCCATTGCCCCAATCTCTTCATTTTCCTCTTGTAATGTTCTACACTTGGCCATTAGCATTTTTCCATGTTTACTGGATGGAGTAAAATTGACAGCAGCAACATTGTCCTGTAGCTCCTTAATTTTTTTCTCCTTCTCCTCCACGAGATTCTGGTAACAAAAAAAGCAAGTTCCAAGATTGGTGCATTAGATAGTGAGACTAAAACTATGCTTTGGCTGTTTAGGCCAAGAAAAAATAACGCAATTATTATACACACCATAATTTCAGTCATTCCCAAATTAAGTTTTCATAAGCATGGCTACTACATCCAATAGACAATATGATCAAAATACCACATCGCTCCCTTCCCCCAAACAAAACATCTGGTACATTTAGAATTTATCACTCAGTGCATATTTTTACTCTGAGAGATATAAATACATTGTTTTTGTGACATATGCATACAGTATGATGAAAGGGCAAGGTTTTGTACCCTTAGTATGGTTAAGAGGATTTTAGTCATTGGTTCAAGAAAAGAAGTGGTATATGTTCCCACAATTGCTTTTTATAATCTGTCTAGTTAATAGTGCAAACAATTGCACAAAGGTACAACACATATTTAATTTTGGAAATCTCACTAACCTTTAATCGTGTAAATTCCTCATGGATTGCTGGATCAAGCAATAATCTCCTTGTCTGTTCAACATACAGAATATGGCATCAAAATAAGCTATATAAATTGTCAACAGAAGGGCAAAGCATTATTAAGAATCATACTTGTGGGAGATGGACCTTATGCTCAATTGTATTATTTGTTTCAGTGCAATTATTAATCTCACAAAAAATAACACTTCACACAATTACAAGTGAGGCTTCAGATGTTGGGATAAGAAACTAGACTGGTAGCCTGGCACCTGACTAACACCTCATTAAACATGTTACATAGTAACCAATAGGTATCCTCTTTACTTTGTGAACAACTAAAGGTGTGCCTTGCTTATACTTTTATATGTCAGATTGTCAATGTTCCCGTAATATGCAAGTTTCAACAGGCCAGCAGATGACAGATGTGCAACCCATTAGCCATGAAAATGTTGCACTAATGGGAGCAATCAAGCAACATATTACAGTTAGGTTGGTTGTGCATTATCTACCAAGGTATTCTTAGGGACAATGTTTTGGAATGATATCTTAATTAGTTGGAAGGATTAGATTGGTTTGCTAGGGTCCACTATATATAAGGTGCAGCACATCTTTTATCTGAACCAAGAATGATTAAGACGTTCATTCCTGTTTATGCCTATATCCCTCTCCTAGATGTTTTCTCCTCCAAGCCACTATCACTTGGCTCTCTGGAGCATGGTGTTTACCTCATAATAACATTGCGACATCATAGGATATGTCACACAATTCCCATTTATACTTCTCATTCTTTTGGTTGAATGAGCAGACAGACATATTCAAAATTAAAATGGCAGAAGGAACAAGTAGATCAGGAAATATCCCTTTACAAAAGGAATATCCAGAAAAGACAAAACAAAGAGAAGACCATGAGCAGACTACAGTCCTGGGCAGCCTATGGCCCTAGCAGAGCTGTAGATCTAAGTTGAGGGGTGAACAACACCACCAAGTGTTCCTCAGCCATTCCATGTAAGCAGTGTGATATGCATCACAAGCATATGTAGTGTAGAATTCCATTGGAGTAACAATATATGCAAATGTGATAATAAGGTAGTTTTATGTTAATATACTGTTCTACTATGTAATTAATAGGTCTTGGATTAACTATTACATGAAGCAAGGACAAAGTGTAAGTGCATAGATCAAATAGAGGATTTTGGAAGATGAATGCTGTACAGTTATATCATAGACATGTATCACGGCATGCTAACAATTGGTATAGTATTGATGCCAAGTGCATGCTACCAAAAAATTGAAAGTTATCACTATTGAGGCAAACTAGGATGATCAAAGAAACCAAGGACAAGTACAATATAGTACATATTTATCTTTTTGTCTGTTTCTTTGTCACAGTATACCCCATGGTCCCATTTAAATCAATGAAGACAACAATTACCAAAGCAACTTTGTAATAATAACCAATAAAGCATAAAAGTTTGGAGAACCAATAGCACAAGCAACTTAATGGTTACCTGCATCGATGGTGGCCTCAATTGAGTCTTCAAATCCCTAACTGCAGACTGCAAATTAAAATTTAATGGCAATCAGCACAAACAAGTCGAACAAAAAGATGAGGAAAATAGCAACAAAGCAGAAAATGGATTGATCAAACAAAGTAAACAGTCACATAAGCTTTCAAACTGTCTGGCATTGTGGGCACATATACTACAAATCCATTAATTGGGAAGTACAGAATATTAAACAGATTTATCCATATTGACATGTTTCTCCCTATAGCAAAACAAGGCAGTAAGATGGTACCTTCAGTTCTGCAATTTCTTGTTCACGTTTTGCAAATGTTACAATGAAAGCGGCCTCTCTTTTCTTAGCTTTCTCCAGCTGAGTATAAATGAAAAAGGTCATATTGAAGCAAATCAAAACTACTTAACAAATTTCCCACACAAACATGATAACAAACCAACCTGCTCCTTCAATGATTCCTCTGATGACTTTAGGTTATTGAGATAAGAAACAACTGAAACAGGATCTATATTTAAAATGCATTAAGTTATTCTGGTCAAACTTTAGAAAACATTGGAGAAACAAGCATTTGATTCAACAACCTGGATTGGTTCCAGCAGGTACAGCTGGAATGTTCTGAAATGCTGAATGCCACTTTTGAACTTCTGATTTGGCAACCTCCAGTTTCAACTACAACACAAGTAAATTCAATATTTCAGAAATTACTTGCTTGATCAAGAAAGCAATATCGGTATACCTAAGTGCACATAAAATTATTGTAAACTTCATCTCAACTTCTGTGCACACTTTTAATTGTAGGTAAATGGATTTCTTTTTTCACTAGGCCAAATGTGAATGTGATAGGCCTTGCAGTTGATGCATTTTATATTGCAGACACTAGCATAATCAAAAGCAAATGACATGGTGATGTATTCACATGCTTCTACTTTGAAAGAGTTGATCTTTATAAAAGGAGCTCCAGTGCACTGATATATTTGTGTTACAAAACAAAATTTGACTAGAAGATATAAATATATAATCAGACAGACATACATACTACCTTTGATTTTTATACAGCATATTTTAGTTTCAGAAATGTCTTCAAGACTAAACTTTGACCAGTGATTTCTCCTAAAACAATTCTTGGTAAAACAAATATTGTGTGAAAGCACTTTCAAATATGAATATATTGCTACCGTTTTTATACATAAACGTACTAATAGTGCTTTAAATACATCTTACAAGAATCAACAGAGGAGTAACACACCAGCCACAGAATTCCTCACTAGATACTAAAATTTTCATTTGGGGCTACAATATCATGGCCAATCATTCACAACCAGAAAATGGGGACCTATAAGTTCCTTGGAAAGTAACAATATTATACCTTACAACAGATTCCTGGTATAAATCTCCTTCACAAAGAAAAGGTAATGTGACCGCTACAGAATATAAAGCACAAGAAACTGTCGGCAATATATATTGTACATTCACCTTATCTTTTGTTTCTTCTCCAGATTTTTATGATAAATATAAGTATATTGATGAAAAAAACTCTTTTATTTTACAATTGACATATAAATGCAATATTGTACAAGTGAATAGAAGATTCTGTCTAATTATCTTGGCACAGCAGTTTGTTACAAGCCAACAACTCAAACACGATAGAATTAAATCAACAAGATTGAATGCCTGCATTCACTATAAAAATGAGAACAGAACAAATGCTGAGGCAAGACACACCTGACATGACGCAAAATTATCTTTACAGTTCTGCAAACTTCAGCAGGGGGAGAAAACTCAGTACCATGTTCCAAACAAACAATATAAATTATTTTAATAGCTCTGAAAGCAAAAACAACAATTTTGGTGTACCTCTCCCGAAGAGACAGAATCATTCCCGTGGCAGCACCTGGCGCACTTTCTTCCACCTTTGTCTTTCCCTGAACCACAAATTGTTGTCTTAAAACATAATCCCAGTTGGTTATCTATAGAAATCCAAGCTGTACAGAGCACGATTAGGCAACCAATTACTTAATCCAAGGACTAGAATCAGAACATATTTCAAAATAACGTTAAACAGTACAACATATTTAGCTTGATTCAGTTTCAAACACCAAATTAGGTACGTAGCGTCTTTTTTCCATCATCCAAAAAATTACCAACAAAAAAACATTCTCACTAGTCACTACCGGCGGCCCGGGGGGGGGGGGGGGGGGGGGGGGGTTGGCGGGATACAAGAAAAGTGAATAGCTTCCTACCTTCTTGGAAGCGAAAACGTCCTCTTCATCGTCGTCCAGATCGCCGAACGGCCTCTTCTCGCCTGCACCGAAGCCGGCACTACAGAAACCATAAGAACCAAAGCGAGATTCCCGCAGGAGAAACCACGTCCCTAGCGCGAGAGAACGTCGGAGGGGAAGGAAAGGGATGGGGACAGAAAGAGACAAACCGGAGCGGGCGGGTGGGGCTGTGGGCGAAGGGGAAGAGTTGAAGTCGCGGCCGAAGGCGTCCTCCTCATCCAGGCGTGGGCTCGGAGAGTCAGCCATGGTGCCCGGCAGCGGCCGTCGGAAGCGCTAAAACCGAGGCGGGAACGCGCGCCGCTCCGGCCGCCGGGAGGGTGCTGGCGCAGCGACGGCGAGGGTTTAGGTTTTGGTCTCGCGGAAGGGGAAGGGCCGCGTCTCGGCGTCTGCTCCTTTGGGCTTTGGGCAACAGGACAACGAAACTACAAAAGGCGTCTTCCATTTTCCTATTTGGAAAAAAGTCCGCTTACGACCCTCAACTATGGCTTGAGTGACATTTACTTCTCTCAATTACAACACTATAGAGCATATCTAGTTATCAAAATCAGTGCAGAATAAGTTACTTAACACACGATAGTTTCATCATATATAACGTATGTTACGTCACAAATAAAATATAAAAATAATAAAAAATTGGTGGACCTATAAATATATATACAATGAGACCATGTGTCATCCTCTTTGCCTTTTTTCTTGGTCACGGCAGCAAACATGACAATAGTTGGTTTCTCCCTGCCGCCGTGGAGGGTTAAAGGAGGCAGTGTGGAAGAGGGAGAGTTAAGTCCTACGGCGACTAGCTTTCTACTTTTGCTCCTCGGCCGTATTCACTACCCGTTGTGGAGCTCCACGAGGAAGGCACCGAATGTTATTCCAAGCTCCACACACCTTCAAAACACTGATGTGTGTATATCCATAGGTGGCAAGGAGAACGCCAAATCTCATCGTCATTATCGACACCTTTGCGCTATGCCAGATTTGTGACACTTGCTGTCTCCACCACTGTGAGGAGATGTGAGCATGGCATCGGTACCTTGGTTCGACCTCTCACGCACATGGCCCAGGCTACATCGGCCTCTTCCTTTGCCATCACCTCCGCGATGCAAATCTAGCAATGGAAGTGGGCAAAATGATAAGCTCGCAGCAAAGACAGTATAGTGGCTTCGAGTGAGCTTATGACGGAGGAGGCATTGGTGGCTTTGAGCTCGAGTTGGATGCGGTGTAGGTAGTGTGGGCAACGGTGAGCTCCGCGACCTTAGAACTACCCACCTCGGCAAGCTCCTACAAGTTCAAGAGCAACTAATTTGGTTATGATGATTAATGGTAAATCCAATTAATATGTTTATATGTATTTCTTTGTATAGTATGGATATGAAAATAAAAATTATGAGATGAATGTAATAAACTCTTAATGTTCTTAATTTATCTCTCTCATAGCTATAAAATATAAAATATAGAATGAACTCTTCAATTATTATCTTTTATCACGTATGTACATATGTTTTTTTCTTTATAATCATTTGTATGCAAGAGTTAATTCTATATCGAGTTATCATCTGAAAAGATCAAAGAATTTAGATTCTAATCAACATTCTATAATTGTTATTTGGTGATTTATGATGAACTGGCTTTTTGACTAACCTCTTTTGGCGAATAGGTCATTTCTGAACTTAGTTGACATAGAAAAATATTCATTGTTGGTAAATATTTTTCTTGATAAGGATGAAATGCATGGTGATTAAACTATGCATATATATATATATTATTTCTATGTGTTTGACATATATATATGAGACTAATATTTTATTTAAAACATATATTGTTCTCTACATTAATAACATAAATATGATAATTGTATGTATTTATTTTAATGTTAAATGAATTCTGTATATGATAAACTCTCAATAGTTCTTCTCTAGTTTTGCATACTCTTCTTCACATAAATATTTTATATGCATATATTTAGAAGAAGCACATTCTATACCTTAGTTATGTATGTATTTGATGTAAGTTATTCACTTAAACTTAATTGGGTTCTCTACATTTGAGTTTATATTTGAGTATATGATACTTATGATGTTGATCAATACTCATAAACTTATTTATATTTATTTATATGCAATCGGTTGGTCAACAAGTGGAGGTTGATAACCGGATCATTGGGACTAACAATTTTATTGAGTTGAATGAAAGAAATAGGTCCTAAGAATTAAAAAATGTGTTGATGCTCAAGTGAGATCATGACACCTAAAGATTAAGATGAATGACTTGCTTGGTCAAAGGATTATAATAGTTGAGATATTCAAGCAAAGATCAATTGATAGTAATTAAAGTGAATATATAAAAGATGTGAGATACGAAATGGCTACATATGGTAAGATGGTGAAGGGCAAGCGATGCTCAGTCGTGATGGACCATAAGGTGGTGAACGGCAAGCAATGGACTTGGCATCGAAGGACCAAATACGGTGATGAAGAGCAAGTGAAGGATTTGTTGTGATGAACAATACAATGCCATTTAAAGCTACAAGTAACCCACATCAATCTTTTTAAGAACACAAAGTGAAACGGTTTTAGCATTGAAATCCCTCAAGACAAAGAAAGAAGATGGCATAAATGTAATTCTATTGGTATAATTCTCTTTTATTTGTTTTTTAGTATAAAAATACAATACTATTAAGAGGGATACAACATCGATATGTTTGTGTATGTCTTGGTGTCCAAAGTGCCCTATCCAAATGCCATCTTGAGAGAAACCTAAGTTTTAACCCAACTTTCCATAGAGTCCAAGATCATCGAAAACGGACCTTCGAGAAACAAGTTATGGCTATTTTGGTGAGTGACATCGGAAGTTCCATTGAAGATCAAAAATTCCGATGTGAGTGTGAGAATATCTGATATGGTTAGAACTTCTAACATGACCAAAGTTCTTTTGCTTGGTTGGGTGGCCTGGAATATTATCGAATATTCTGATATGACTTTAGCATATCCGATATGTGTAAAATTCAGGTTGAAGAGCTTTTGGTTGTGACTGTTGGGGTGTGGTTTGAATAGATAAGAAATTTCGATGTGAATCATGGAATATCTAATATGTGTATAATGGCTAGTTTTGAGGGTCATGGGTATTTAAAACCCTTACCTCCCACCTTGAGTGGCTGCTAATTTTTGGCAAAACTTAGACATACCAAAGCCAAATAGTCTTCCTTATTTCCCTACCTTGTTGGTAACTCTTTGTGAGAGGGATTTAAGAAGATGAGATATTTGTTTTGAGAAGTTGAGAGCTAGTGAGCTTCACTTCATCATTTGAGTACTTGAGAACATAGCTAGCAAATCTTCAATTATCTTTGTTACTATTGGAGATCAAGGTCTCCTAGATGCCTAGGTGTTGCTAGTGAGCACCTAAGCTTATGGTGTGCAATAGAAAGTTTGTGAAGGCTTCAATTTCATTTGCAAAGGAAGAAATTGTGAGTAAAACCAAGAAGTGCATTTGTGCAATCTCGTGGGGAAAAAGGTTGAAACAAACCCAGCATTTATGGCCCCTCTATGGATATGCAGGATCATTGGATCCAAACATCGGGAAATAAATCGCGTGTCTCCTCTCTTTGTTTGCTCCTTCTTGGTTAGCTCATATTGTGCTTGAGTTAGTTTTTGCTAGATATACTTGCATGCTTAGTTGATCTACTTGGTGACCATATATTTTTCTTAGATACTTTGTTTGTCACATTTTAGTTCATATACATATTGTTTGTTTCAGCTACAAGTTCATAGTTGTGTTTTACTCCCTTAGCTACCAAAAGTTTTGATTGAGATCAAATGTTCTGATTTGAACCAGAAGTTCTAGTTGTTTAATCCATTTTTAAAGTTGTGAATTTTTTAGGAACACATATTCATCCCCCCCTCTAGACTACATCGAGGACCTTTTAGCTCTGTCGATGCCTTCCCATCCACGGCTATCCTCAAGATCCTTCCCATCACCCCTTCCTTCTTTCTGCTCACTACTTTGCTTCTTCTCCGCCCTACCTTGCTTCTTCTCTACCTCTACCTCATGTTTGAGCTCCACGCCATCCTCTTCAAGTGCAGTTGTCTGACAGTGCTTGTGCTGCAGGTCTTGTCCAGTGACTCACGCAAGCTTGGGTCTAGTGCCTGTTGCCGAGGTGGATGAAGAGATGAGGAGAGAGAAGGGAGCTAGAGAAGGAAGAATTAATGATGTCGCTAACAGTATGGTCCCATAGTTTTTGTTTACTTTTTTGGCTATAGTGACATGTAGGATAAAGACCAAGTTAATGTGCCATGTAGACACTACATAGGATGAAAACCATTGTCTAAATTGCTGAGGGACTCAATATAGACTAGTTTTAACAGTTGGGTTGTGTTTTACTATTAAGGGACGTAAATGAAACTCGACCCGTAGTTGAGTGATGCAAAATTGACTTTTTTTCCTTTCATTTCTACAATAATATCAACTAGGCCGAGAGCCCATTAATAGCAGCAATAGAGGCTCAGTCTGCCCTAATGAAATTACTAATTTTGTTTAACTAGTTAGATTTATAGGCATTGCAACAAGAAAAAATTGCATCAACTTAAATTTATACTAGGGTGAAATAATGTTAAATAATTATTGAGCGAAAACATGGGCAACACTAGTTGAACCTCAGCACTTAGGATAATTTCCTAGGCACATAGGACATGTTTTATCCTATAGCCAAGTGGCATTCCCCACCACATTGTCTTCCCTATCTCTGGTGGCTTATGTCATCGAAGATGCGAGCATGGCCTACCAGCTACTAACCCCACGGCCTTCCTTGCCCCTATGCACCCCTACTGGCCTCCATCTCTATAGCTCCAGCAACACTCCCGCTGCCTTGCCACGCTCCCACCACCGCCGCCCACCACTGATTCGACAACCGACTATGGCCATCCCTCTAAACTTGGGGAAACCCCCTCTTCCCCTTCTCCAACCCTTACCTCCCACCATGAAAACCAAAATTCTAACCTAACCATTGCCGCCGCTACTGCGTTGTCATTGGAGAAGAGGACCTTGATGTCACTACCACCACTACAAAAAAGGTCACCATTGCCGGTAAGTCCGTCTCCTTCTCCCTCCCTAGCAATAACCTATATTATATTCTAAAGGACCTTTTTAAGGTGCTCCAAGTTTTTTTAGATTGTCCATTAGACAAAGATCCGATGGTGGACATGGGCTATTAACTTGCTAGGGTAAGACTAGATAATAAGGAAAGAAAATAATATTCATTATTAAAGGTAAGTGGAGTAATTTACAAAATGATATCACATATTTATGCCATGCAAAATTTAAAAAAACAATGTGCTAACTATATTTTTTACCTTGTGCAAATTTTTCAATCACGTTTGGATCATATTTAAAATCAAGATCAAAAGGTAGAAGCAAAATTTCTAATCTGATATGAAAACACAAAAATATAAAAACATTATGAGAAACTACTATGTAATTTTTAATTTCAATGTAGATTAAAAATTGTGATGTTTCAAAAAATATTTGTGTGATTTCACACATTAAAATTTAAGAATAAAATGGCATCTATATCTTCATATCAATAGAGCAAGGTTATAGAATTTACAATCCCTAATTTCCAACATTGTCGGAGAGCAAGCTGCTCTAGCAGAAAATCATTGGAACCCTTTTTGGGCTTGGCCCAAGGAGCGTGGATACTTCACTCAATCTTGGTGAATAGACCCTATTACAAAACTTTCACCCTTGTTGAGTTTCTTATTCCCCCTCTTGGAGGCCTTGATTCTCCTCTTATAGTCACGAGGAAGTATCACAGTGACCAGTCACTAGAAAAAGGACTCCAGTTTATAGAGACTAGGTATAGAAGTTCTTGTTGCTTCCAATTGTGTGGGCTCGGTCGTCGGGCCCTAATGGGTCCTCCTTGGGGTAGGCTTAGGATGTTGCTATGTCGTCCCACAACGTGTCCCCTAAGGCTACAGAATGCTTGAGCCAAAGGCTTGGATTCGTGTTGCCGAAGGCATGGCCCACCTATCAGCTGCATACGATGGGACACATGAAAAGGCAGTGGGCCGTATCAGGGGTGATGATAGTGCATACGACAGTCATGCAGACACCATCCTATCAACATAGTTGCACACAAAGTTGTTTTGCATCGCTTTGTATTTAATGCGTAGCTCGCATGTGGATGGACACCATGTCTTATCATGTCCCATCACATTCAATGTGTGGTTTGCACCCCCAAGCTATTTTGAATCACCGAGCTCGAGGTAAAGATGCCCCGAGCTCGACCCCGGGCGAGGGGTGAGCTCAAGCCCTTGTTTTGTTTCCCTTCAGGCGAGTATTTTCTACAACCTTGAAGTTGATTAGTGTTTGAGTGGTCTCCCGACTTGATGACATGTCTCCAAGCGCCCCGAGCAGCTAGTGGTGGGGACCCTGGTTCCCACTTTACTGACAATAGACCTCGGCCTTAACTCCCACTTTACACGAGGAACATGGATGTCACCTAGACCCACTATAGCAAAGGCCTGAACTAGGACCAAAAGGAGTTCGCTCATATGATAAGGGTGATCATGGAGGTTAACAATGTGGTAGCAACAATCCTACCAAGGGATGACCATGCGTTCTGCTCGGACCCCCAGAGGGTGGTGCTTCAACAAACCCTCCTATATTGCGATACGAAGAGGGTTTTGGAGCAAACTCTATGAAAGTGCATCTAGGCCCCCTAGTGGGTTTTGGATGACAGATGAAAGAAAATTAAGGGACTAATGTGTTAAGTGAGAAAAGTATAGAAGTTAATCTTTGAGAAAAACTGAATTGATGAAAAGAAACCTATACCATGAAAGAACTGCATCGAAGATGACTCGACGTTGTACTTTAAATATATTTTATTTTTTTGAGTACTAGGATTGCCATACAATCAAGAGAGGTACAAATATTATTCTGAGTTGCGTAGCAAATTCTCAATTAGGAACCTTTGTTTTTCTTGAGTGAGCACTTGTACCAAATGCACCTTTGGGTTTTGGTTTTTTCTCCCTAGAGACCTTTGGATATTTTGTCTATGTCACTGGATATTTTTGGGCAAGTTTCTCTATCTAATAGTGAAAATGGATCAGATACTTTGAACTAGCTATGCTACTTCGGATTCAAGTGTGTAGGGAGTCTCAGATCCTCTGGAACGAATACTGTGGAGTTTGAATCTATAAGTAATAGCTACTTTCATAGGGAGTTTGTTTTTTACTCCACCAACCCCAAATGTGAGTATCGACTAGTTTCACACCTCTCTCACTCTCTTGGCTTCTATACCAAATACATCCCTTTGTGATTGATCTTTTTGAGCTAGTGAGTGAGAGGGTTAGGGATTTGACTAAGCACTTATGGATCGACGCCTGTTGAGGATTTACACTTGTTACTCTTAGAGGTTCTCCTTGAAGGACCAAAATGGCGACCAGAGGGGGTGAATGGGAGCCTTAACTTTTAGTATAGTTATTTGAAGGTTGTCCCAAAATCAACCCTAAAAAGCAGTCACAACTAGATCTATAGGTTTTCTAACTAATAGATGAGCTATCTCAGGGAGATCATCGCCCAAAACATAATCTAGTTAAAAGGAGAACACAGAAGAGAAAAACTCCAGTACTTATTCCCGTCAGTTTGATTTGCTTAGATCTATGAACTCGTGAAAAAATAGATAATTTCCTTTGGTAGAAAGACTCAACTCACATCCTAGTTCATCTCAAATAATCAGATCTGAGTCAAAAACCCCTAACACTCAAAGTTCAACCCAATATGTTGGAAGTGTAAAACCAGGAACGCGAAAATCACTGTCGTGATTTGAATAAATAGTTCAAATAAACCGATTTATGAACTCGTGAGGAGTAAGACGATTTCCTTTAGTGAAAAGCCTCAACTCACGTCCTAGTTCATCCTGAATGAATAGATCTGAGCCAAAAACCCCAAAGCTCAAGGTTCAACCCTAGACGTCGGAAGAGTTAAACCAAGAATGTGAAGATCATCAAGATTTGAGTAAATGGCTAAAATAAACCGATCTAAACCAAAACCCCAAAACCTCATGATCCAGATCAAAATGTCGGATGAGGAAAATCAGAAATGGGAAGAACACTGACTAGATCTGAACAAATAGCTCACAGATCAAAACCCAGAGGACACCTGGAGGTTAGGGCCTCCATTCCCGCATATAATCTTTAGTTCATGTACACATATGTGGTGGATTACAGTGCAGCGAATAGATCAAATAGAGAAAACCCTAACTGGGGAACTCGATGGACTCGAGAAGAAGGAGAGAGAAAAAGAAAAATGAAAAACGTGAAAATAAAAACCCTCGCACATGCTCGCGACTTCCAAAATCCACTGACGCAGCACTGTCTTCCTTTATATACCAGCGCTTCATGAGAAATCCTGATTCTGCCCTTTCAATATAACAAGCTGAAATAGCATATGGAGGTCATAATGGTCCAACTCTTTTTGAGGCGATTGGACAGCCACGCTTCCTACACAAATTTGCTTCATCTTGGCGCAACTTTGTGATTTCACCACATGCCACCCTATTTCTCCTCGGAACCTGGATTTCAAGGCCAAATCCGTGAATCCGACGCGTGTTCGACCTCCGCCGAGCTCAACGCTGTCCTCATCACCCATGTACACTTGCGCTTGTCAATATCCCCAAGTGTCAGCCATCGCGGCTGATCCTCTGGCGCTCTAGTTCCTCATTCCAAGCCTCACGTACGTCCTTCACCGCTTCTGGTCTATTGGCAAAGCCTGTCTCTACTTGACCTTCACCTCACTATCAACCACTACCTCCGAGCTTCACACCTGCACACCACAAGCTGCAACACATGTTTCCGAAACACACTCAACCCAAAGTGTCAGCACATTGACAATCACTCATCACTACAATGAAGCACAAGGACACATATCACTCAGGAAAGTTTGTGAAGGTCTTCCTCATCTCCACAAGGAAAGAGGTAATTATAGTGGATACCAAGCTCATTCTTAAATATTGGTTTTGGTAAAGCAAGCTTCACCGAAGGTTGTAGCATCGTGTCCTAGTAGAGACCTTAGTGGTTTCCATGGACATTGTACTAACCTTGGTGAGAGCTTAGAGATTGAACCTCCTCCTAAGATTGAGCTTAGTGAGGCTATGGATCGAGCGTGATCTGGCTCCTTGGAGTTCCTCAAAAGAGACGTAGGATCTTTTGTTTCAAACTTTGATAAAAAATCTTATATCTACTTATGTAGTGCTTCTTGCATTTATTTACTATCTTTGGATCACCTACCATACCCCTTCGATCTTGAGATTGCTCCCTCCATGTATCCTTTTTAAAAGTAGTGAAGGGAGGGCAAAATATCTAGGCCTTAGGGACCAGAGTGTCCGACCAAACTTCACTGCCTAGCAGTGAATCTCTACCAAAGTCTTCGATAGTTAGGACCAAATACTCCGAAGAGAGTTTTAATTTCTGCTACAAGTTTCTGATAGATTTTTAGGTGTGCATATTCACTCCCCCCTCTATGTGATTCAAGGTCCTTTCACCCATAGGAAAGCTCCTAGGGTGATGCACATCCCTAGCAATGATGGCGATGGCCCGGGTAGCAACCCTAAGGATGGTGGCGATGGTGAAGATCCTGCCAATCTATTGGGGAAAGTGAAATGGTGGCATAGGTCGAGACCACCACGAGCTCCCCCATTGCCTCCTTGAGCCAAAAATATGCTGAGTGGGGCCATGACAGTGAGGCTAGGGATCAAGGGCTTTGCACGGCACCCCGATGGTGAAGAGGCTAGGGAATAGGCCCTAAGGGACCAGGCCAAAAGCACATCTGAGCTCGAGGCTAGGCAGTACGGTGAGAATACCTCGCTAACAACCAGGGGTAGCGTATACCCGCAGCACCCTAGGTATAAAGAAAAAGGCATCCCTAACGCGCAGCAAGGACCCCTTGTATAACAAGGATTAGGGCTTCACTGAGCCAAAATCAAGGTGAGGGTCATGCCCAAACTTTCATCAAACTCGCTTATTTCCAAAGGTTTTTTTTGTAACAGTCAAATGTTACATTTCTATCCTTATTTCACCATTTGCTCAGCCGACCCAAAGCCCCGACAGCCATCCCGAGCCCAAGGATAGTCATCATCTTAGAGATGGAGGTGGCGGCCCTTGATAGGAGGTGAGGAAAGGGTGGCGGTGGCACCGCTAAAAGATAAAGGGAGAGCCCCCAAGCTAGGGGACGATGCTATAGACTAGAAGACTATGTCGTAGTTGACCCTGACGACGATGACGATACACTAGATAGGAATGTTGCCACGAACGTTGATGTGGGGGGTGAGCCTAGACATGATATGGCACCTCCCGATCACTTGCCACCTCACGCGGACCAGGCGGTGCTTGGAGGCAATGGTGAAGGCTTGGCACTAGTATGGTTGCACCCTTGTCCATCCAGTCCATGCCAGCGTGTGGTGCTCCCCTGTGTACTCGAGAGAGTGGAAGAGGTGGTTGTGTGGCTTTGCACAGCGGCCACGACAAAGTGGAAACCATCGACGAGGAGCGAGCCAAGCTAACAGTGAAGCGTGAGCACCATATCAAAGAGTGCAAGTTGCTAGAGACCTGCACCGTGCTGGTGAAAAAGATATATGATCATGATGCCAAGGCCCTAGAGTAGCAACGTGTCACCCTGGAGGTCAGGCACGATGCGGCTATGAAGGAGAGGGCTAAGGCTGCTGAAGACATGTGTGGGGCCAGTAGCTAATGGAGGAGGTGCACTCTAAAGCATCTAGGTCCCTTTGTTGTATTTGTAAATTAATGACAAGCCCAAATTGTGTACTAATAATTGTATTTGAGTATTGTAATTAAATTAGTTACACACGAAGAATCAGCCAAGGAGTTTGACCACCAAATAAAATTGATAAGCAAGAAGGTGGCAATGTGAAGAAAACATTTATTGCTCTTGTATACTGATCAAGAAATTGAGCGTTTGTGTTAGGTTTATTTTTCTATCTTTGTTGCACTATCAAGAGGGGTGGTAATAGTTGCAAAGAGTTGATCAAAATGCCACATTAGAGAAATTACGCAAAGCTTCTAAGTTGGAAAAAGTGTTCTGGTGAGAGTCAGTTAGACCGAGCATTGGGATCGGCCTAACCAGGAGTTTCCAGAGAGGTTATGAGCTTTGGCAAGGCTAGCCAGTCGGACCGGGCCCTAGAGCTAGTTAGACCGTGATCTTCCAGAAAAGTTTTTGAGCTCTGGCAATGCTTCCAGTCGGACTAGGCCCTAGAGCCCATCAGACTGTGATCTTCTAGAAAAATTTTTGAGTTTTGGCAAGGCTCTCTGGTTGGACTAGGCCCTTGGATCCGGTCAGACCATGATCTTCCAAAAAGGATTGTGAGTGCTACTTTTTCAGCCAGTTGGATTAGGAGTTTACAAAAAAGTTTTTGAAGTGTCAGTCAGTCTGGGGATTAGGGCAGTTGGTCTAGGCGCAGGTGCGGTCAGACCAGAGTTTTGCCCTCAGTCGAACTAGGACAGGCGCATTTAACACGCACCAACAACTCTTTTTTGAACCATTGGCAGGAAGTTCAGTCGGATCAGCTCCTCAACGGCAATCAGACCGACCATAGGCAGAGTTGAGGTTTCACCCCTAACAGCTAGTTTTTGTTGGTAGGAGTATAAATACTTACACACTAGTAGCAAGGGGTTCTTCTTGGCCTTGCATTCATTTCATATGAAGTCTTGCTTTTCCTCTTATACCTTTTGAGCTTTCTCTCCAATTTTGAGGGTGTTTGATGGTTGTTTTAGCCAAGTCAAGTATATTGCATCATTATTGAGCTAGTGTGGCACTTGATCTTCTCCAAGCATTAGTTATCACTTGTTACACTTGGAGGTTGCTGCCTCCTAGACGGCTTGCAGGAGGTGATTCCTAGGGATCTCTCCAAGAAGGTTATGGAGAAGACCCAGCGTGTTTGTCAATGGTTGAAATTCATCACCTTCAGAGTGAAGAAAGAACTATCCTAGTGATCAAAGCTTGGGTAGACCTCTTCAAGGCCAACTCCTATCTTGTTTATCCCTTGACGAAGGGATTTGGAGGCTTGATAGTTTGAGCGGTGAAATTGGGCTCACCTCAATGGGGAATAGGAAACTGGTAGGTTTTTAAACCTTGGGTAAAATGTCATTGTCTCTTTGTCTCATTTACTTCTTACATTTATCTTTATGCAATTTACATTTATAGAGGCTTTTTGAGCCCTTATCATCCTAGATTTGCAAAACTTAATATAGTGTCTAAGATAGACCCTTTTTCACCAAGCTATAGCAACTTATGTTAACTTTGCGTATTAGAGAAATTTTTAATATCACCTATTCACTCCCTTTAGTCGACATCTTGATCCTATACATTCCTATGCCAGCTAGTCACTGTCCGTAGGGACGAGATGACGCATTATGAGGGTAAGGTGACGAGCCACGAGGAGGCAACTTCTACTCGGGAAGCCTCAGCTATGTCCCTAGAGAATGCGGTCACCAACTAGGAAGCCATGGCCCCACTCGCAAGGATGCAAATGAGCAAACTAGTGACAAGCTATGCTGCCATGCTGAAGCACTCACTAGGAAGCAGGAGGAGCTTGCCATCAGGACGGTGGACGTGACCATTGCACAAGAGGTCATGCTCACCCACGAGCAATAAATCATGGACCAAGAGACTGTCGTCATCAACCTAGAGAAGAAGATGACAGATCAGGAGGAAGTCATCGCCTCTTGGGAGCAAACCCTAGAGCAAGCCAAAAAAGAGACGATGGTGAGGGAGGTGGATATCACCGCTCGGCGTAAGCCATGAAGTGGGCGGAAAAGGAAGCAGTGCGTGACCCCAGGTTACCCATGGAGCTGCCACTAGAGGGCATCCCTAAGAAGTGGAGGTTGTGGTGCATGAAGAGGTGGCCGGGACAATGGCCAACATCGTCGGCTTCTTTAAGTGCTGCACACTGGAATCAAAGCCAGAGACGGAGGAAGAGGAGGAAGCCAAGGAAGAAATTAAGGAAATGTACATCTCCTCTCTAAGGGTGAAGCTAGAATAAAAAAAGGGGTGCTGAAAAGGTAAGCAATAAATATGAACATTAGAACTTGTCATACTCATATTCATATGACTATATTAATAGAAAATGCTGATAAAATATTATTTACAATAGATATAAAATACGCATATCCAAGCTAGAGACTGCTTTAGAATAAATAGAGTAAGGAAAATTTTTTTTACTCTAGTCGTGTTGATCGATGACCTAAAACTAATGCATAAAAATCATCTATGGTTGTATCAGCTATGAACTCTAGTACAAACTTCTTCTTGATGTAGGCAATCAAGCAATCTCATAGATTCATCTACTCTCCTCTAGATTATAACTTGTGAATGAAACCATATTTATCAACAAAGCTGCTAATAATTGCCATCTGCCCTCTTCTAGATTGATCTCTTGATTCATCAACCATAAAAAAACATTCCACTCCAATTTCATTATGAACAGTAATTTGCACATTATTAGCTATAATACATAGAATTTATTTTTTGAATTATAGGTGATATATTATTTGGTATTTAGAGTAGCATTACCAAGTAAAACTACTTTCCAGCGTGGTTAAAAAAATTAAAATGTTGGGTGGAGCCATGGCCCTTGTCGGTGCCCCTCTCTCCACCACTACTCCTTTGACTCCACATCCGACGGCGAGCAATAGTATGATGATGACATCGACAATGAAAAATGACCACCACAATGCACGCATCCATCTTCTTTCTTCTTTTTATGTTTTTCATCCAAACTACCAAGCATGTGGGCCCGAGCCTCATAATCCAATACACCTTTGTGCATGACTCTATGAGAGCGTTCCACGAGCCACGACCCGTAAGGTCTAGCGTTCCTTCACAACTTAACCCAAGTTTGCACACGATTAAGCATACATGCTTGCCCGCAAGGGTTATACATCGGCACGCTGCTTAGTTCACCCACCTTAGCCTCTCAGAAGCCCTTTGGGAAACCAATCCTTGGTGGTGCATGAGGATGAACAAGTAACATATATTATTCAGACTTTGGCAATGCCTAGAGTGGAGCTGGCCTGACTGACACCACTGCTCACCACCAAGGTCTAAGTTGCCCCGAGCTAGGGTTTGCTCGAGACCCTAAGACTTCGGCCACTCGGGGCATGGTCTATGTCTTGGACACTAGTCCTCTATACGTAGGACCAAGTTATCCCAAGCACCTAGGCGCGTGTTGTAACTAGCCCCTATTCGCAATAGAGGGAGATGTGTAACCATTCGCATGGTGATATGTGAACTTGCGGACAAATAAAAGAGAAAAAATCACCGAGAATAAAATGGGGAAGAATATAACAAGGAAAGCCACTAAAAAAGCTATGTAAACATATACAATGTAACATACATGATAGGAGCCCCGACCAACCCATAGAAAACATAGTTCTATTTGGGTTGGTCCAACCACTACCCTACCAACAAGGTATTTCTAGGGGTAGAATTTGCATGGTGCTCAATGTTCCATGGGTTCAAGAGTGGAGTCCCATCTTCTATGGACAGCCTTAGAGAGCTTGACCGAAGGACACTGGTCATCAGGAAGAGGTCTTCCCACATAGGGGACAGTTTGTTATTTTCAGCACATGTTTGGATGTAGCGGAGTATCAAGTCCCCGACCAGAAGTGACCGGGCTCAAACATTGCACTAATGATATCACTTCAGGCTCTGCTGGTATCTAGTAGCTCATCACTGGCGATCCTCAAAGTAATTAACATCATCATGCCTCATTTGTTTTTGATCTAGTTTGGCACACAAGTGGACCTGAGGTGAGCCAAAGGTGAGCTCGGATGAGAGCATGACCTTGGGCCATACATGAGTAAGAAGGATGACTTTCTGCTGGCTTGGCTTGGTGTGCTGTGATTGGCCTAGAAGTTGGTGGGCAGCTGGTTGATCCACCAATTCCATGCTTCTTGAGGACATTGTACGCTTTGGTCATAAGACCATTCAAGATTTCAATGTTTGCTCACTCCGCTTGGACAATGCTCTTTGGGTGGGTGGGCGAGACAAAGTAAAGCTTGATCCTGATGTCCTCGCTGTAGTCTGTAAACAACTCACTCATGAAATATAGACCATTGTCAATGTGATGCGATTGTGGATGTTGAAGCGGCTAGTAATATCGCATATGAACTTGAGCGTTGAGTGCTTGTCGACCTTTATGATCGGGAAAGCTTTCGGCCACTTGGTGAATTTGTTAATGGCAACATAGAGGTACTTGTAACCCCCGATGGCACAGAGGAATGGTCCCATGATGTCAAGTGCGCAAATGGCAAAAGGTCATGAAAGGGGATGGTTTGGAGAGCTTGAGGCAGTTTGTGGATTTACTTCGCATAGATCCAACACGCCCTATAGTGTTGCACCAGCTCTGTGGCATCATGGAGGGTCAATTGTTAGGGATGGTTTGGAGTGTTAGTGATATGCCCTAGAGGCAATATGGAGATGTTGTATATACCACATACTATGTTTATAATATATTAATTTGTTTCTTGAAATAGACATTATCATTATTGATCAATGAGTATGTGACTTATTTGCGAAACTCCTAATATTAGATGTTGCTATTTCTAAATGATCCCTAATCATATATCATATAATGAAAAATATGATTGTAATATCAGCATATATATTAAATGATGATCATGTCTCATGAATCACGGTATAGAGATATCAAATCGATAATATAGATATATGTTAGTGAACATATATTGGATAGAGCTGCTATGAGATACTTTAGAAATTTTATGTGTTATCAGTTAATCTCAAATAGTATTTAAGTGGAGTCCTTAAACTTGAGATCATTATGGTTTCCAACATATATAGTAACTTGTTTTGAGACTACCAAACACTACTCCATAATAGGGTAGTTATAAAAGTAGTCTTCGGATTTACTATAAAATATGCAGTGAGATGTGAGTGATCAAGATAGAATTTGCCCCTCTTATGTGAGAGATATCTCTAGGCCCCTCGATATAATAGATTATAGAAGTGCATAGCCATGCCAAAGTGATTGAGGAGTCACTCACAAGTTTATAATCCATCACAGGATCAAGAGAGTGACTGAGCTATTAAAAGGATAACACAAGTCTCACCTTGAGCTCAATCTATATCATGAAGCAAAGAGATTCATACATGAGAACATTACATGTTCAACTGATATGATCTTTACGTATTCTTTGGGAGCTCGCACGCTTAACAAGTTGGAATGCTTATTCGAATGTGATTCTGATAAGGGCTCAATTCGGTAGAGATCCGAGTAGACTCCTATTGGATCATGATCCCTTAGGCTCAAGTGATGAAGTCTATATATAGGGAGGCAGGGAGGTCAAGGAGACATATCTCTATTCACCTAGAGCAAAAACCCTAGCCGTCACCTTTAGAGCCAAACCCTAGTTCTTGCGAGTGCTAGTATACCTGCAATCGATGTTTTAGCCCCAAACGTATGGATATCATCATCAAGATCGTGGTAATCAACAGCTTCATCTACCACCTCGATGTGTACATGGTTGGATCGGCTTCTCCAACCCTACTTCCGCTGTACTACACATCTCGTGGTAATGGTCCATGATCCTTTCTTTGCATAATGTCCTAGTGTGTGCGGTAGAAAAAAAATATTTTACTCTATCATAGCCTACGCCTTTCCCATAGTTGTATCAGAGTCATCTTGCGTAGTTTACAATCTAGATCATCGCATATGTTGATATGTTATAGTAATAGATTGGATATATTACAATCTAGATCAGTCAGTTCATATGATGGATTGATGGTAGCATGGGTTGATGAGATCAATCAGAGAATAGAGATTAGATGAGACATAGATCATAGCACTAGTAACATCTTTGAGAGTGTCTTGGACCAGCATAAGGTTGTTATGCTAAGTACTAGTAGGTTATGGCTCTATAGCCTTAGATCATAGCACTAGTAATATCCTTTAGAGTGTTTCGGACCGGCATAAGGTTGTTATGCTAAGTATTAGTAGGTTATGGATCTATAGCCTTGAGTCATTAGAACTAGTAATATTCTTGAGAGTGTCTTGGATTGGCATAAGGTTGTTATGCCAAGTACTAGTAGGTTATGGATCTAGAGCCTCGGGTCATTAGAACTAGTAATGTCCGTTAGAGTGTCTCGGACCGGTATAAGGTTGTTATGCCGAGTACTAGTAGGATATGGATCAAGTTAATGAAACTACTAGTATCTTTGAGATTGTCTCAGATCGGCATCAGGTTGTTATGTTGAATAGTAGTAGATTGTGGATCTGATTGCCATAGGACAATGGAAAACTAGTATCCTTGAAAGTGTCTCGTATTGGCATAAGGTGGTTGTACTGTATAGTTTTTCCATAACAATTTCATAGATTGGATCTATGAATTTCATAGGGTGTTTATACCCTTTCATATATTGCACCTAAGGAGAATGATCACCATACAGTAGGCCTATCAAAATAGGGTACAGCTGATTATCATCAGTACTTAGGGTAGATGTCGAACATCTACATGCGAAAGTATTTGGTTTACTTAACAAGGTTATCAAAACAATTTTGAACCTTGGGGCACTGGTTGGGATCAGGGCATGTTGATGCCACCCAACAAACAAGAATCACATAGAGATGTAATTAGCAAAGTTTACTTACCCATGTCACTAGTTTTCTAGCCGTGATACCAAAGCTCACAAGGAATTAGTGAGATGAGGATCTTGACCCACTATGTCACTTAGAGGGACTTTTTTTTGCAAAACACATAGTGGGGGTCTTTTGTTAAATAGTTAAATGAAAGATATACATAAACATAGTGCTAAACTTTACATATTCTTATGTTGTAGATCATGTGAGCTAATGCCGCAACTGGTTCTTTTAATTTGCAATCTATTCTTGAGAAAAAAAGCTAATTGGAACAAATTTTATGGATTGGTAACGTAACTTGAGAATTGTTCTTAAGCAAAAGCGCAAAGAGTATGTCCTTGAGACTCCTTTACCAGGTAACTTGCCAGATAATGCTATTGTGGCTGCACAGAGAGCTCATGAAAAACACACAAATGATTCCCTCGATGTGAGTTGCCTCATGCTTGCCACAATGTCCTCTGAGCTTAAAAAAATGAGAACACGAATGCCTACAATATAACTGTGGGGTTACGTGGTATATTTGATAACCAAGTAAGGACTGAGAAGTTCAACAGTTCAAAGTCCTTATTTGCATGCAGGCTTGTAGAATAGAATCCCATTAGCCCTCATGTGATTAAGATGATTGGCTACATTGAGAGTCTAGAAAAGCTTAGTTTCCCTCTTAGCCAAGAGTTGGCTACTGATGTGATTCTCTAGTCACTCTCTTCAAGCTTTGAGCCATTTATATTGAACTATCACATGAACAATATGGATAGAACCTTGGCTAGGTTGCATGGGATGCTAAAATCTACCGAGGACAGTATTAAAAAAAGCAACAATCATGTAATGATGATGAAGAAAGGCAAGGGCAAGCCCAATGTCAAGAAAATCGTAGTCAAGAGAAAGTTGACTTCCGATCAGATTGTGAACAACTCCTAAGCCATCAAGCGTGACAGGAAGGGTGTTGCTCCTGATGCGGCTTGCTTTTACTGTAAGAGATCAGGACTCTGAAAGAGGAAATATCCAAAGTACTTGGAGGATCTCAAGAAGAAGGGAAGTACGACATCCGCTTTAGGTATAAATGTTAAAGAGATCAATCTTACTAGTTCATCGACTGATTTTTTGGGTATTTGATATCAGATCAATTGCCCACATATGCAAATCGTTGTAGGGGCTAACAAGAAGCAGAAGTTTGAGAAGGAGCGAAGTGGATCTTCGTGTTGGCAATAGAGCAAGAGTTATTGCAGTGGCTGTTGGCACCATGCCATCATCTTTATCTTCAGAATTAGTTTTGGAATTAAATAATTGTTATTGTGTTTCATCTCTATCTAGGAACATTATTTCTGCTTCTTATTTGCAAGAAGAAGGTTATGACTTTAGATCTGTGGACAATAATTCTTCCCTTTATTTTCAAGATATGTTCTATTGTCATATTCCATTGGTGAATAGGCTATACGTTGTCAATCTTGAAGGGACACTGATCTACAACATTAATACAAGGAGGCAACATCCTAAGAGTTTGAATCCCATGTTTATATGGCATTGTCGCTTGGGCCACATAAATGAGAAACGCATAGAGAGGCTCCATACTAATGGTCTTCTACACTCATTTGATTTTGAATCATTTGAGACATGCAAATCTTATTTACTTGGCAAGATGACAAGGGCACCTTTCACCAGTCAAGGAAAAAAAGCAAGTGACTTATTGGCACTCATGCATACTGATGTATGTTGACAAATGAGCTCTACAACTAGAGGTCATTTTTAATACTTTATAACTTTTACTAATGACTTTAGTAGATATGGGTATATCTACCTAATGAAGTATAAGTGTTAATCCTTTGAATTGCTCAAGGAATTCCAAAATAAAGTACAAAATCATTTAAGAAAAACAATCAAGTTTCTACGATCTGATCATGGAGACGAGTATTTGATCTATAAGTTTGGTAATCATCTGAAGTATTGTAGAATTGTTCCAC
Source organism: Oryza coarctata (assembly GCA_030770085.1). Classification (NCBI taxonomy): domain Eukaryota; kingdom Viridiplantae; phylum Streptophyta; class Magnoliopsida; order Poales; family Poaceae; genus Oryza; species Oryza coarctata. The sequence goes on from CM061472.1 coordinate 11,764,215, forward strand.
AGTTGACTCCATCAAGTACACCTCAATGGAATGGGGCATCTGAACGAAGAAATCACACTTTATTAGATATGGTGCAGTCCATGATGAGCCAAAGTGATTTTCCATTGTCCTTCTAGGGATACATTCTTGAAATAGTTGTGTTTACATTAAATAGGGATCCATCTAACTTAGTAGAAAAAATTTGGGGATGTTATGCTTATGTAAAACATTTACAATCTGATAACATCACTCCTAAGTTTGACAAATGCTTATTTATCGGGTATCCTAAGGAGACAAAAGGATATTACTTCTATAATCAAGGAGAAGGCAAAGTGTTTGTTGCCTGACATGTTTTCTTAGAGAGAGTTTCTCTAAAGAAAGAATAGTGGAAAAATGGTGCAACTCGAAGAAATTCAACAAACACCTGAAAATGTTTCAGCTCCTACACAACCACAACAAGTTGAACAAAGTATTGAAGAACTTGTTATAGACACACCAGCACCACGTAGGTTAGAGAGGTCACATCGTACACCTAAGAGATACATGTTCTTGACTACTCAATAAAGAGACATATTGTTGTTAGACAACAATGAGCCTAAGACCTATGAAGAAGCGATGGTGGGACTAGATTTTGAGAAATGGCTTGAAGCCATGAGATCTGAAATTGAATTCATGCACAGTAATCAAGTTTGGAACTTGGTTGTCACCCTGATGGTGTTAAAACTATTGAGTGCAAATGGGTTTTCAAGAAAAAGATAGACATTGATGGGAATGTTCCCATCTATATAAAGCATGATTGGTGGCTAAAGGTTTCAAACAAATTTAAGGTGTTGATTATGGTGAAACTTTTTTGCTCGTTGCAATGCTGAAATCTATCTGGATCATTCTAGCGATTGCTACATATTTTGACTATCAGATATGGCAAATGCATGTTAAAACAACTTTCCTTAATGTAAATCCAAGTAGGGATGTGTACATGACACAACCTAATGGTTTTATCGATCTGCAATCAGCTAGAAAGATATGCAAGGTGCAAAAATCTATTTATGGACTAAAGCAGTCATCTTGGAGTTGGAATATTCATTTTGATGAAGTGATCAAAGGGTTTGGTTTCATTAAGAATGAAGAAGAGCCTTGTATTTATAAGAAGGCTAGTGGGAGCACACTTATATTTCGAGACTTATGTGTGGATGATATATTATTGATCAGAAATGGCATTCCTATGCTTAAATGTGTTAAGTTTTCATTGAAAATTAGTTTCTCTATGAAAGAATTAGGAGAGACGGTATACCAGATAGATCAAGAAGGTCAAACATGCGTGGACCTGGCGCTGAGAGGGAGCATGGGGATTAGCCAACAGAAGTCCGATCCGATGGCACGCGAACACACTAAGGTCTGAGAAATCTGCTTCGCTCCAATGTAGGTCCTTCAATTTCGATGTCCCTTCGTTGGGGTTGTTAGAGTTACGGGCGAGCTAGTCAATTTAACCCTACAATTGACAAGGAGATAAATCGATGAGTTAGTCAGTTGATGGGCCGATACAAACTCCTGCTATCAACTAGTTGCCGATAGGGTTGAAACAATCATTGGTTGTGTCTGATGTACTCCTGCTATCGGCTGGTTGCTGATAGGGGTTGAAGCACTCGTCCATCGGCTAGAAAGCTAATGAAGGTGTAGGCAGATGGCGACGAAGGGAATGAAAAAATATATTGACTGTAGAACCAATGGCGCTTCAGAATAAAGTAGTCGATAGGCACTATACATACTCCTACTATCGGCTGGTTGCCAATAGATGTTGTAATACTCTCTTATCGGCTAGAAAGCCGATGAAGATATAAATAGATAATAAGAAATAAGATAAAGGACCCATCAACTTCAGAGCCGATGGTGCTCCAAATAGAATATATGATAAATAATAAGGAGTGAGACCCGATCTTCTGAAAATACGAGAGGCTAAATCAAATGCGCAGATGGAAGAAACAAACGAACCCATCGACTAGCTAACCCGATGAGAGAAATTCTCTAAAAATATATGTATATCGGTTGAGAATTCGATACACTAGGCATGAGACTCTACATATGGATAACTCATGAGCTAGCCGCTTCGATGAAACATCGCGTAAAAACCAATCGGCTTATGATTCAAACTACTGCTAGCTATCTAGTAGGTCAGACCTAACCGATGCAACACAAGACCGATAACAGCAGAAGAGCACGATAAGCTGATAGAACCCATGCGAGCGTGATGTGGTATATCCAATCAGACTAAGAGATCGAATCTAATAGATACAGCTCGGTGTCGAGAGCCAAAACTCACCGGAGAACGGACCTAACCTATATGATTAACTCTAGTGCAAGTGGGAGACTATTAATGATATGCCCTAGAGGCAACAGGGAGATGTTATATATATCACATACTATGTTTATGATATATTGATTTGTTTCTTAAAATGAACATTATCATTATTGATCAATGAGTATGTGACTTATTCATAAGACTCCTAATGTCAGATGTTGTTATTTCTAAATGATCCTAAATCATATATCATGAGGAATAAATATGATTGTAAGATCAGCATATGTATTGATTAATGATCATGTCTCATGGATCATGGTATAAAGATACCAAATTGATAATATTGATATATGTTAGACCCGCTATAAGATACTGCAAAGATTTTATGTGTCATTAGTTAATTTCAAGTAATTTTTATGTGGAATCCTTAGACTTGATATCATCAGGGTTCCCAACATACGTAGTAGCTTATTTTGATATTACTAAACATTACTCCGTAACAGGGTAGTCATAAAAGTAGTCTTTCGATTTGCTATAAAATATGTAATGGGATGTGAGTAATCAAGATAGAATTTGCTCCTCCTATGGAAGAGATATCTCTGGGCCTATCGATGTAATGCATTATGAAAGTGCATGGCCATACCAAGGTGATTGAGGAGTCAATCACAAGTTTATAATCTATCATAGAATTGAGAGAGTGTTTGAGGTATTAAAAGGATGACACAAGTCTTACCTTGAGCTCAATCGATATCGTAAGTCAAAGGGATTCGTACATGGAAGCATTATAGGTTCAGTCGATATGATCTTTACGTATACTTTAAAGTTAATATGCCTTGCTAGAAACCGCTATTAACAGGATAACCGAAAAGGCATTTCCGGGTCGTGACCAAATATATGTAAACCAATAGGGTCACACGCTTAATGGGTTGAAATGCTTATTCAAATGTTATTCAGATAAAGGCTCAATTCAGATAGAGATCTAGGTAGACTCCTATTGGGCCATGGTCCCCTAGGCCTAAGTGAGAAAACCTATATATAGGGAGGCAGGGAGGTCGAGGAGACATATCTCTTTTCACATCGAGCAAAAACCCTAGCCGCCACGTCCCGAGACAAACACTAGTTGCTTACGAGTGCTAGTATACCCACAATCAATGTTCTAGCCCTGAATGTGTGGATACCGGTGGAGGCGCTGCTCATTGTGACATTGATTGGCATCAAAATCACAGCGATCAACTGCTTCATCTACCACCTCGACGTGCACGCGGTTGGATTGGCTTCTCCAACCCTACTTTCACTGCACTACACGTCTTGTGGTAACAGTTCAAGATTCCTTCTTCACATGATGTGTTGGTGTGCGCGGTACAAAATAATTTATTTTATGTTATCATAGCCTACGCCTTCCCCTTTATGGAGAGCTTGAGGTAGTTGGTGGATTTGCTTCATATGGAATTGGCAAGCCCTGCAACTTTGCACCAGCTTAGTGGTGTCCTAGCAGGCCATTAGCAAGTAAGACCCTTAGCAGAATGCCTTCCCAACAAGGGCGCAGGAAGACACATGGTTGCCACATTCGCCTTCATGGACATCAGCGAGCAACTCACCACCTTCTTCTTATGAGATGCACTTTAAGGAGGACATCGTTCGGGCCATACCGATAGACGTCATCATCCACCAAGACATAGTTCCTCGCCAAGCGCACAATCTTCTCTGCAATAGCATCATCACTAGGGAGAATGTTTTCTTTTAGGTACCCTCGGATCTCATCTATCCATGAGGGCCCCCGGCCATAACCGGCAAGCGCAACACAATTGCTAGGCGGCGATTCCCTAGCAGGGAGCTCCAGGAAGGGTGTTGTCTAGTTTGCCTCACTCAAACTCAAGGCCCCTTCTCAATCTTGACCGATTGCCAATACAGATGGTTGGGTGAGCCTTTCTTCGAAGGTTCCAATTGGGACCAGCACCCGGGTATATGCCAGCCATGAGAGCTCATTAGCAAGCACGTTATCGTGTCGAGGAACATGCTAAAGCTCCAAGCCATAGAAGTGGCACTCTAGCTTTTGTACCTCATTTACGTATGCTGCCATGTGTGGTACTCCTTGAAGACCTTGTTAACCATGAGCTAAAAATTGCCCTAGACTAGCAGGCATCAAATGCTAAGGCCCACGGCAACCCGGAGGCTAGCGAGTAGGCCTCATACTCCTCCATGTTGTTGCTCACTCGAAAGTCGAGTCACACAATGTACCATAGCATCTCATCAGTTGAAGAGGTTAGCACAACCCTAGCCCACGCGCCTTGCAATGAGAGGGAACCATCGAAATTCATGATCTAGTGCATCGTCCATTGCCCACACTCCTCATTATCGGGATTCATGTACGAGTGTTCTTCTTCCAATTTGGGTACTAGGGTCCATTCCACCATAAAATTAGCCAAGCCCAGGCGCTTGATAGCATGGCGGCTCTCGAAGTGCAAGTCTAATTCGGTTGCTTGATTTGTGGCTCTCAAAGTCTGGTGCCCACGCAGTTACACAAGATATGGTCCAGTGGTTACGAGGTAACCATTGAGAACTTGTGCCCCTAGAAGTAGTGGCGTAGCTTCCTAGACGCGACCAATACCATGTACAACATCTTCTAGGCTTGCGGGTAGCAAGTCTTGGCTTCTCGCAAAACCTAGTCGATGAAGTAGACCGGACACTAGACCTTGAAGCCTCGCTCCGATCCAATGTCACCAATGTACTCCAGCCCGGCCTTGCTCGAGTGCATCTCCTCTGAGCTCTGGCTTAGTCTTGGGTAGAACGATGAGATTTGTGATCCACTCCTAGTAAATGACTTTACAAATGAAGCCAACTACTAGTAGCTTGTCCACCTCCTCACAGATGAAGACTTGATGCTCCAAGGCTTGTCATTGTGCCTTCTGTCTATGGGCCATGCTTCTAGGTGCATGGCGAAATGGTGCTTTGACAGATACCAAGATAACACGTAGACATTAGTCTGAAGGAAGGCGATGAGCGTGCTTTCCAATTTATCGTCTAGGCCACCATCAATCTTGATAGTCCTGGACGTGTCGTCGCTATGGGAAACCTCCTTTATGGACACAAAGTCACTGGTGGCGATTCATTGCTTGGGCACGTGAGAGCTCGAGGCCTTGGGGCAGTCACTGTGATTAGGCCTCGAGGTAGCGAGATCTATAGCGCGTTGTTTGACGTAGGATATGGAGGTCTTGAGGTCACCGACGATGGTGATCAACCCGACTGGGCCTGGCATTTTCATCATCAGATAAGCATAGTGTGTGGTCACCATAAACTTGGTGAGGGTGAGGTGCCAAAGCAAAATGTTGTATGATAGGTTGACCTTTGCCACATCAAAGACGATGTGCTCCGTGCAAAAGTTGTTGAGGGTATGGAATGTAATCGTCAGCACGAGCTGGCTGAGAAGCCAGGTATACCCCTCGGTGATGCCAAGAATTGGCAGCGAGGGCTCGAGCTGCATTTCAGGGCTCATGAATTTTTCATAGACCTCTATGGAGATGATGTTGAGGGCGGCATCCCCATCGATGAGGACATTGCCCACCTTGATGTTACATATGATGGGGCAAACAACCAGCGTGAGCTGGCCCTACTTTGCGACACTTGTCGAGTAGTCAGATTGGTCAAGGGTGATCGGAGCATCTAATTACTTGAGTCGTCTGGTGGCTTCCGAGCCTAGGATGGCTACTAGTAGCTCACGCTTCACAGTCTTGAAGCTATGTCGCAAGGCATGAGCCCATACGGCACCATCAAGGGTGTGAACCACATGCTAGGGCTCCTAAAACTCAAGGTCTTAGTCTTGGTCACCAACAATTTTGCCACACTGGCGCTTCTACTGACACTTCTTGGTGCGTTCGGTGAGGCTTCGGACCACTCGACACTCTATGAGGTCATGCAAGGATGTCTCATGCACCGAGCACCACTTGCCTAGTTTGCACCATTGACCTATGAGGGTCATGGTCATCTTCCTCTTTGCACCGTCAACCTATGGGGCCTTTCAATGGTGGCAAGGAACGAAAGCTTTGTTGGTGCTTCTCCTTTTTGCGCTTCCTCCTCTCCCTCCTCTCGATAGAATGGGAGGTGCCTTCACTATCTGGGGTCTACTCAGGGTGTGGCTAGTTCCATACTTGGACCTTTGCCTTCTTGGTGCCCTTGTCCACAAGAGTAAACAATTGGGTTGTGGTCTCGACCTCCATGGTGCTAAGCTTCTCAATAGTCCGCTCATTGCGGATGTCACGCCGAAATGCGTGGATGACAGCATGCGGGGGATGTGCGGGATAGTGTTGAGGACTTAGATAAAATGCTATATGAACTATCTTAGTGTCTCACCCTCTCACTGTTGTACCACGTGGAGATCGCCTTCCATCCCAAGGCATAGATATGTGCCATAGAAGTTGGCCATAAAGTAGTGATATAGGTCTTTCCACAAGTATATGAACCTCGGGAGGAGGTTCATCAGCTAGGAGTGAGCCTAGGCTCAGAGGGCCATAGAAAAATAGTTGGTCATGATCATCTCACGGTTGTCGGCCATCTGGATGGCGGTGGTGTAAACTACCAAAACTCCACCGGGTCGACGAAGCTGTCGTACTTCTCAAGAATGTTGGGGCAAAACATGGCGGGCCATCACACCTGGTGAAGCCTAAGGATAACACACCACACCCTGCACCATAGGGCACACCGCTAGTAGGTGTCATGCCATAGTCCTCCTAGTGTTCTTCCATGACGCAGTGCCTTTCACGTTAGTGTTCGATGGTGACATGCACGTCCTCAAGGGCTCACCACCCATCAAGCTAGCTATGCAAGTCCTGTTGTCCCACTCGCATCAGTAGGGAAAGGTGTTCTTCGATGACCCTAGTGGATGAACAGCACGCAACCTAGGTACGGGTGCCCTACTGTTCGGTACATAGTGCAGAGGGTGGTGTAGTCATGGAGGCCATTGTTGAGGCAAGGCAAGAACTGCCAATGGCCACCTGGCGATAGACCATGCCCACTAGATTAGTAACCTCCTTAAGACACCTTCCTAGGTACCCCAATGGGTTGGAAAGGAGAGTGGCGAAGGAGTGCTTGTACAGCAAGCAGTGCACTCCATAGAACAAAAGAGTCAAAATCTAGGTAGTGGTGAGCTAGCACGTGACGCTCATGTTTTCGCCACATGGCAAAGGTCACTGCTGCACCAGACGTGTAGTCCTTGGCCCTCTCAGCCTACGGAGGCACGGAGGTGGCCTACTCGGCTAGTAGGTGTTCATACGCGTGGGGAAGATCGGACCGAGCAGAGGTATGCGCTAAGAGGGTGCACGAGCATTAGCCGATGGAGGTCCGATGCAATGGCGCGTAAATGTGCTGAGGCCTAAGAGATCTGCTTAGCTCCGGCATAGGTCCTTCGGCTCATTGGAGTGCACTCTCGATGATCCCACTGGGTGTGCTAAAAAAATATATTCAAGCCAAATCAGTCCTCCATGTTCACTGATGGAGGTCCGATACAATCATGCTCGAACACGCCGAGGCCTGAGAAATTTGCTTAGCTCTAGTGTAGGTCCTGCGGCTTTGAGGTGTCTTCGTTGGGTTGCTAGAGTTATAGGCGTGCCAGTAAATTTAACATCTAATTGACAAGAAAGATAGATAAAGTTAGATAATCGAATCAATTAGTCGATAGATTGATACGGACTTCTACTATTGGCTAGTTGCCAATAGGGTTAGGATAACCATCGATTTTGAGTCCGTTGCACCCCTGCTATCGGCTGGTGGCCGATAGCAACTGTAGCACTCATACATTACCTAGAAAGCCAGTAACGGCATAGGTGAATGTCAAGGAATAAAGTAAAGACTTATCAACTATAGAGCCAATGACGCTCTGAACAGAATATGCGATAAGCGCTAGAGAGCGAGGTCCGATCTCTCGAAGAGACAGGCCCAACAACTACCGATGATGGTACAGTTAGAGTCAGCTTTGATAGATCGGATCGAACCGAGACAATATAAGGCTAAGGCTAACGAAGCTGTAACGGCGAGAGTTAGATCGAACGTAACAACGAAGGGACCGGGTGAACCCATTGGCTGATACCGGCTACAGGTCTGATACAGGTATATATGTAAACTCATTGGCTAGCTGAGCCGATGTGAAAAACGAAATCTACTAAGTCTTGATGCTAGATCTAATAAAACCAAATTGATCGCTAGCGGATTAACCACCGGGCAAGATATATGTATATCGTCTGAGAAGCCGATACACTAGATGTGAGGATCGATGTATGGATAACTCATCGGCTAGCCAGTCTGATAAAATGTAATGTAAAGACCTATCGACTTAAGGCTCAATCTGCTATTAGCAGTTCAGTAGGTCGGACCTAACCGATACAGCACGAGACCGATGATGGTAGAAAAGCATAATAAGTCGATAGAACCCACGTGAGCGTGATATGGTGTATCCAATCGGACTAAAAGATCGGACCTAACCGATGCAGCTTTAGATAGGAGCGGATACACCAGGATAGTGGTGAGACTTACCCCTTCGTCGGAGATTGGACTTAACCAATGCAACCCCGCGTCGAGAGCCAGAACCTGACTATAAAAACCTAGATAAACTAAGGTGGCAATATGTCGAGATTGAATCGGAATCACAGTAGCGATGACCACCAACCATCAAACTTTTCTTCAGCAGGAAACCGCAAAAACTTGAATCAATAAACACGTGCCCCTACTTGGTGCGCCAGTTGTAGGAGAGCAAGCTCCTCTAGTAGGGAATCATCGAAACCCACCCCCTCCCTTTTGGGGTTTAGTCCAAGGAGCATGGATGCTAAACTAGAGATCTCGTGGTGGAAAATAGGATGAAAGGAATTATACATGTTCAGGCCGCACGAAGTCGTAATACCCTACTCATGTTATGTTTTTTTTGCTCAATCTTGAATGAATGGACCATGTTAAAAAGCTTTCACCCTTGTTGATTTTCTCAGTTTCCCATCCCCTCTTGGAGGCTTTGGTTCTCTTCTTACAGTCATGAGAGAGTACCACAATGGCCAAACACTAAAAAATGAATCCCAATTTATAGGGATTAGGTATAGAACTATGGAAGATCTTGTCGTTTTCTATTCTATGGGCCATGTTATCAAGCCTAGGTGGGGGCTCCTAAAGGCTGGCTTGGGATGTTACTATATCACCCCACCACGTGTCCCTTGAGGCTACAGAATGCTTGAGTTGGAGGTTTGTATCCATGTTGCCAAAGGTATGGCATGCCTGTCAACCACACGCGATGGAACGGATGAAAAGGCGGTGGGCCCTATCAGGCGGTATGGCAATTAACTACACCACCTGATAGCCCACACTCCTTTCCACGTAGGAGTAAAGATGGCATATGTGACAGTAGTGCAAGCGCCATCATGTCAACCCAGTTGCATGCTAGGTTATTTTATGTCACTTCACATTCAATGCAAAGCTCACACATGATACACATCATGGCTCTCGTTCCCATCGCATTCAATGCACAATCCACGTACTAAGCTGCTCTAAATCACTAAGCTCAGGGGCAAAGATGCCCTAAACTCGGCCTTAGTGGGGGAAAGCTCAAGTCCTTATTTTGTTTTACTTGAAGTATATATTTGTTACAGCTTTAAAATTGATTAGTTCTTGAGCGGATCTCCCGGTTTGATGACGTATCTGGAGGCACCCTAAGCAGCTGGTGGTGCGACATTGGTTTCTACTTTACCAATAAGCATAGGTGATTAAGGTTAGCAAGGGTAATTAATAAGTGTTAACGTTTCCTTCTTCTGCTGTGATATATTAATTAAAAGGATAAAATTATTTTTATTGGAAAAATTATACAATAATGGCTAGGATTAATGGTAGCCACTAAGTTGGAGCACCGTAAAACAGCCCCTTATCTTAAAAAAAATTAGTAGAAAATTTTTAAATGTAACTTTACTATTATAATTAACTGTATATAACTTATATATAAGTATAAGTATTAAAAAAATTATATAGAGAGAGGTTATAATATAATTATAGTATAATTACAATCTAATTATATTGTAATTATACTACAATTATATTATAGTTTTATTTGAAAGTTTTTTAAAAAAACTTATGGTAGTATTTTAGCAATTTCCTCCTAGTTTGCTTCCATGGGACAGAGTAAACTGCGACCAAACTCAGTTCGCTTTTTGCTCGTCAACACCTCCCAGCTCATACTTGTTTATGTAGCTCAATCCTTCTCTTCAACGACGTTGCGTGGAGAGAAATGCACGCGCAGGCACAGAGATTCGAGCCACCGCGAGCACTGCAGTGCGCCCTATGCAGAAGCACTCTGGATTTATGGCTAAAAATTCAATCCAAAGAAACAAAGAAAAACTAGCCAGGCATAGGGTGATAGGAATCGCGACGCCATTGGCGCTGCTTCTGTCTTGGTGGTCGCAGCGCGCATCGATGGAGGGTTTCTGCTTCGCGCGGTGCCGCTTCACGCGGCTGGTGGTGGCGATGCAGCTGGTGATGGGCGTGCTGGTGATCTGCATCAGCATGGCCAGCCTCCACCGCTTCTACACCACCGACGCCCTCCTCCCTGGCGGTCTCGACGACCCCGACCGCTGCGCCAGGTTCCACACCGCCGCTGCCGGCCGGTACGCTGGCTTCGACATCCGCGCTCTGGCCGACCGCGTCGACGAGGTGCTCGTCCAGCTCGCCGAGCTGCAGGACAAGCTGGAGGCCACGGCTCTCAAGATCGGGAAGAAGACCAAGAAGAGGAAGGGCAAGGCGGCGCAGCTGCAGCAGCAGGATAACATGACAATGACGGAGTTCCGGCGATTCCTCGAGGACGAGGTGATCCACCCGCTGTACGGCGCGCACATCGCACTCCGGCTGATCCGCATCCCCCGCCCCGACCCCGATGGCGGCGACGGCGAGAACGGCGACGCCCCGGCCGTCGATCCGCTCGTCAACTTCTTCGGCGCTGAGGAGACGCGTAAGTACGTGACGGCCAAGCGCAACCGCGAGGGGCGGCCGGGAGCGTACGGCGCGAACCGGACGTACGGCACCATCGGGCACACGTGCGTGGTGATGCGGCGGGAGCTGGACGAGTACATGAGCTACGATGTGGGCGCCCTCTGCCCCGACGACTGGGACCTCGGCCAGCGCCTGATGCTCGGCGGCTGCGACCCGCTCCCCCGGCGGCGCTGCCTCGCTCGCGCCTCCAAGTTGTTCCACCGGCCGCTCCCCATCAACGAATCGCTGTGGACGCTCCCCGACGACGACAACGTCCGGTGGAGCCGCTACCACTGCCGCGGCTACCGGTGCCTTTCCGCCCGCAACCCGCGGCGCGGCTACAACCGGTGCGTCGGGTGCTTCGACATGGACAAGGAGAAGCAGCGCTGGATGAACAACGGCAACGCCACCACCCTGGCGGACTTCCGGATCGACGAGGTGCTGGCGGTGAAGCCGGGGGAGATACGGGTGGGGATGGACGTGACGGTGGGGACGGGGAGCTTCGCGGCGCGGATGAGGGAGCGAGGGGTGACGGTGGTGACGACGGCGGTGAACTTGGGGGCGCCGTTCGCGGAGACGGTAGCGCTGCGTGGGCTGGTGGCGCTGTACGCGACGCTGGGGCAGAGGCTGCCGCTGTTCGACAACAGCATGGACATGGTGCACACGTCGGGTGTGCTCGACGGGTGGGAGGACCTGCAGATGCTGGACTTCGTGCTCTTCGACTGGGACCGCGTGCTCCGCCCCGGAGGCCTCCTCTGGGTGGACAAGTTCCCCTGCGCGCGCAAGGACCTCGACGACTACATGTACATGTTCCTCCAGTTCCGCTACAAGAAGCACCGTTGGGTCGTCTCCTTCAAATCCAGGGACGAGGTCTACCTCTCCGCCCTGCTCGAGAAGCCGCCTCGCTCCTGATCCATCACCAGCTCGTATCTAGTTACGCTGCAATGCTACATCTGATATCTGCACTTTTACTAGCTGTCGCTGTGTCAATCTTAGTAGCTCTGATTCATCTGGCACATTGGTGAATAAATACAATTATTATTATTATTATAGAGGGAAAGTTAAGTTCCATCTGCAGGATTGGCCGGATGTGGATTAACTCCAATTGTCAAAAAAATCTGCAGGGTCTGCTCTGTTTTGAATTAAGGTGAATTTGAATATAATAAATAGAAGGCAGAATTAATTATAAATTCAATGTTGGTTTTTAATTCTAAAATCTACAGGGCACTAGGATCTTGCACAGGGGTCAGATTCTCCATCGGCACGAGCAGACCGTAGTCCGGAGCGGAGCAGAATAGCAGCACCTACACTACACAAATCTTTGCTGTCTCTCTCGATTGTTTACTCATGGAAAGTTGCAGAGGTATGGTCTTTAATGTCTTACGGATCCGGTACGAACTATAGGCCTGCTTGGCAACCTGAGTATTTTTTTTCCCCTGTAATGCAAATACACCTGTAAATTTGGGCGACCCAAAAATACCAGTGAATTATAAATCCCCTGTAGCCAAACTGTTTGTTAGAAGAATTAGAGGCTTTAGCTAAGGCTCATTGCTGATCCAACAGATAAGTACGAAGATTGCATAAGACATAGAAGTCAGACCGAAACATCAATTTGGGGCTGCGATGCAAAATTTGATAAACCAATAGGAAATTCAAATCGAATAATAATGTTCATCAAAATTTCTGAACGGAACCATACAAGGACCAAGAGCAGATGTCAGCAAGAGCTCGATAATTCCCATGGTCCACAAAAATTTGTGCAGAAAATCAAATGACCAAAGCAAGAGCTCGATAATTCCCATAGTCCACAAAAATCTGCGCAGTTGATCAAATGACCAAAAGCTTGAAATCCCCAAAATTTCAATAAAAGCAACACATTGGCTATCATTGAGTCACATGAGCACACGAAAAAAATCACAAAATACTTCAACCTACCAGTCACCGAGGTATTTGTAGCAATGCATCATTGCCCCTAACTACATGCTTGGCTTGCTAGCCTATCAGGGAGGGTTCCAAATAGGAGCGTAGCATGCATAGAGGGCACCGCAATGGAAGCCCCCTCGCTCTCTAGCTGTACTTGCATATGGCGCGTGGTTACGGCTCACGCGCGCCGCCTGCGGCATCACACACACGCTAGAAGGAACGACGCCCGCGGTGCTAGGGAAGCGGACTTGCTGTCAGATTGAGCCCCCTAGACCGATGGAGGCGCAGATCGAGGTGCGTGGTAGTTGGTGGCGCAGATCGAGGCTGCCTCGTCGGTGGTAGCGTTGTCAGAGATCGAGGAAGATCCGCCGAGACGGAAGCCGTGGCGGTGGTGAAGGCGATGGGGACTGGGACGAGGAGGAAGGTCACGGCGGCGGCGGCGGCGGTTGCAGCGATGTCGGTCGCGGCGAGGCGGAGAAGAGAGGAGACCGAGCAAATCTAGCACACTACACAAGCTGGACGACGAGAGGCCAGCCCGACATTTCTCGGAAAAAACAAGTCTGGCCTTTCGAGGCCACACTTCTTTTCCGACGAACGGGGCCAAAATTAGTGGCCTACAGGCCCACCCAAGCACCTTTCTTGGGCCTAGAGGGTAAAAAATTTTGGGCATGTAGTATTTTACACGGGAATCTAATCCACTAAATTCAGATCCAATCTTGTCTCCTGATTGGGCCACATGGCACCACGCGTAGAGCTATGGCCGGATTCTCCGCGGGAGAAGCTTAACACCTATTCGTACCCCTCCTGTACCCGTCGGATGACATATCAATAAAAAAAAACATCCATCAGACATAAATGTAAATTGCAAGTTTTAAGAGGGGTTTTTTAAGCGACGGTAACACAGAGCAGTGTCTATCACCGTAGCATTGGAGAGAGGAAAGGCCAACACCATGACTCGTCGGATGGAACAACGGCAAGGGAGCAGAGGGCCTTGCTAGCACATGATAAGTAGGGAGAGGCGAGCCTATACTCCCAATCGCCTCAACTATCACCTTTTATCTTCGCCAACATCGACACCCTATATCTTCATCATTTTCACTACACCTCTCCATGCCTATGAGAGAGGATAGGGAGGCAAGACACCGTTAGTTAGTGGCATCTAGCAATGGAAGGGAGAAGTTGATGTGGTGAGGCTACCTTAGTGGAGCTCATCCGAGGTGAGGATGACAATCGAGATATGAAAAAACTAGCTAGTTGTCTCATTGGTAGAACTGTAGAAGAAGGAAAAAAATAGTGATTTCTAATTCATCCGGTATCGGTGATAAAAATATGCTAGCACCATTATTCTTTTATTGATAGGGGTAATAAAGAGTGGCCATATTGGTTTATCGACAGAGATATATGACCCATTGTAAAAATAAAAAATATAGCGGTAACTTCTGGAGCCATTCTCAATTCATATAATAGATCATAAGATATTTTTTTCGCATTTTGTGTGAGTGCAAAGGCTCAGGCCAGCGCTACCTGGTGACAGCTTACATGACGCGAAGCCAAGCACGGCTATTTTCATATTAATAAAAAGCACCATGATATTTTATCATCACTAGTAAATTTATTTTTATAGGAAAAGTACTGCATATCTCAAATAAATATAAAAAATTATTTTGACATGCACCTCTTTTAATACATACTCCGCTGGCCTTTTGTGTGTACATGGTTCTTATTATATCAACTGTCTATATAAATACATTAGATGACCGTTTAGTATAAATACATAGGTGATCGTATATACCGAGTTACCCACTGCTCGTGTCAATACTCTGATTTTAAAAATAATTGGGTACAGCTGATTTTAGGTGTGATTCATTATCATTTTCACTTAACTCTTAATAGAGCAAATAAAACTATACCATGATTTCTGATATTACGGTTATTTCAATATAAAAGTACACCCATCACCACAAATTTTGTACTTTTTATTCTAAACGTGCCTAAATAATATATATTTATCATATTATGTCAAGTAAACAAACTTTAAAACTGGTAGAAATGTATATTCACATTGGAAAAGAAAATTGAAGGAAAAAAATGAAACTCAACAATAAATAGTTGCAAATAAAAAGTGTCTATTATAGGTTAAAAATAAGATCTCATTCAAGGTCCTTCCGAATATATGATTGTTTTTTTCAAATTTACAAGGATTGAAATAATTTTCTATAAAAACTTTACACAGTAACCTAAACAGTATGTACAGTCATTACGCGGCAACCATAAGCATAGGGCTAAAATTAGCAGGCGCGCCAACGGCGTGCTGAACACATGCAAATTTTTTTTCATCTAAGGTTATATCCACCCCATTTATTATTCCATAAAACTGATAAAAAATAAATATTTATAAAACGACTCATGCTGATCCACTCAAATTAAAACCGAAGATTTACTTCCAGTCCATATAACTTTCTTATTTTTAATATTTATCCAACTACTGGAATAATACACTCAACGCCTCAACCCTTGCTTGGTCAGGTTAACGAACGTGACCGGCCAGGTTGCCAACCATAAGTAATCAATTTGTACACCTACTGCTTATCTTTTTTAAGGACATATTGCTTATTTTTAACTGTATGATTAATCAGAGTCTAAGGCTGCGTTCTTTCGTTTGAGGGGACGCTGCTGCTTTAGTTGTTTTAGCGTATGATTAATTAATTATTATTTATAAAAAATTAAAAATTGATTAATATATTTTTAAAAAATTATAAAAAATATATCTTTTAGCAATTTAAGAATTGTATTAAAAAATGAAGAAGTAGAAGATTAGAACATGGACATTCATATATTCATATGCAGCTGCAGCCTAAAAATTAATAAGATGTGTAAGATATAGCTCCAATAACCTTGACCTATAGATAAGCATTAAACATTTTGAGATGTTATTTCAGCTTAATTTTTTTGGCCAGTTTCCATTTATCTAAGTGTAATATGTTTGTCAAGAAATAAACATTTTCAGAATTTTTTCCCAAATAAAAATATCACAAATACCACCTCTTGGTTCATTTTTATTCTATCTCATATACATATATGAGAAATTAAACTAATTCTAAATAATCCTACAACATTTATATATCCTAAATTAATAATATAAATGTCCACGGGCTATTTTTAGTTGATGTGGCAAATACGCGCTTATTTTCTACTTGTACCAAAAACCAGGCAGCAAGCCCTAGACAAGAAACTCATCTATCACTCTCATCTTGCTAGCTGCGCCTTGCCCTGCACTGCATCGATGTCCTTTCTTTTCTTAATTATCATGCATGTCACTGATTGTCATACTGGCTGACCATCCGCCAACCTCCGTGCATATGATTCGTGTGCTAGCTGCCTCACCTTGTTGCTGCTTGGCCCCGTTCGCTTTTTAATAGAGATGTAGACTAAGTAGTCACGTAAAACAAAAAAACTATTAGTGTCTAAAGTATAATTAATTAAGTTTTAATTATTAGAAACTTAAAAAATAATTTATTTAATATTTTAAAATAATTTTTATATAAAAATATTTATATGAAATACACTATTTAACCGTTAACGTACTGATGGAAAGAGCCGAGTGAATGCTAAGCTAAACTAGGCAGATCGCTACACAACAACCACGTGGACACTAAATTTGTTCAGCCCCACAATCCAAGGCCATGGCCAGATTAAAAAGTGAAGTTGAGAGCTACTGGCTCAAGTGAACATTTGGTCAAAATTAGAGGGAGCAGTCCATGTATAGTATACTGAGTACTAACATCTTGAGAAGGAAAAAATATATTAATTACCAAATCAATTAATTTACTTGGTAATCTCATTTGTTTAAGGGAACAGTAGGATCTATCTAGCCCAAACTCTATTAAGCTAAGTTAATTAGTTTACGTGGTAATCTCCATTAGAGTAATTAATAAAAATGATTCCCTGCTCCCTGAGCTCCAAACCACAGGCTGAAGTAATCAGAAACAGCTAATAAGAACCAATGCTACTATGTGAACTGAATGCATGGTGATCCCCAAAATTAATTAAGGTGTTTCTCAAATTTACATATCCCTCTCAATTGCCCCCATATGCATTCAGCAGTTGAAAAACTAAGACCTAACAAATAGAGTAATATCCTAGAATTAATCCACTAACCAACATCTATCACGTAGAAGAGCAGAACAAAACAAAAAAAAAACAGAGAGAGAGAAACAAGAGTGATCATCAAGCAACAATAGATCTAGAGCCAAATCCTTTCAAGGGCATTTGACATTCCTGCCGGGGCCACCGTAGTAGAAGTAGCTGCCCCAGTAGGAGTTGGAGCCTCCCTGGATGTCATAGCAGGTAGGGTGGTCGGCGAGGAGCTTGAGGTTGGCCGCCGGGATGAGGCTGTTGTCCCAGTCCACCACCTGCAGGTTGCGAAAGTAGGCGGCGCGGTCGAACCCCTCGCCGGGGAAGTGGCCGCTCCCCATCTGCGTCGCCGTGTGCGACCCCGACGGCCGCGTATTCACCACCTCGCCGCCGAACTGCACCATGTTGGCGTGGTGCGCCAGGTGGGTGAACAGGTACGACGGCCAGTACCCCACCACCATACCCGGGCCCAGTTCCAGCCACCAGTGCCCATGCTTGGGGTCCTGAAAAAAATACCATTTTTTCAATGGTGAAAATGCGTTTATAGTTTGGGCCTCTGCACAACAAATCATAGTTATTTTTATTGAAATTAGCTGCTTCAGTAGAACAGTTGTATATACGCTAATGAAGTATATCAAATTCTTGCCTATGCTAATTCTTGCATATCAAATTCTTATTGAAAATCGTAGTATATCAAATTCTTACATATGCTAATGAAGTTTTCAAGAAATGAAAAAAAAAAGAGTTACCTTCCATAGCATCAGGGTAATGTCAAACTGCCTTCCGTTGTACACCGATTCTGGCGTGATGGCTGCGCCGATCGCGATCTTGTTGGTCGTTTGCACAAATCCACGGCAGTTGTGGTTGTAGCACCCGGTCTCTTGATATGCATCAGTCTGAAAATCGTGTGTACAAATTACTTCAATTTCTGCCTTGCATAAAAGAAAAGTGACGACTGTTAGCATAGCAGCCACACTTACTGTCCAATATGTGAAGAACCTTGGATTACTATCTCCGTACAGCTCAGGACTGACCTGCACAAGAAGCAAAAGAAAAATAAATTACAAGTGCTCTTTTAAAATAGTAAAAATAATTATTCATCAGTTTTTTGTTTAACATGGCAGAATCTAATTCCTCTCTTCATGCATGTACCTGCCATCCAGCTTCAACGGTGTTGAGATCATTGCCGAAAGAGCCAGAGATGACCCAGATCTGTGACAGGCTGAACTCAGATGGGTCACCTATCCTTGGTGACCACACATTAACACTAGCTTTGGCCCCATAGTAATTCTCATTGTTCACATATCCAACTGCATGCTGTAATTAACCAGAACAGAAACATGTTAAAAGTTGATTTTAACCAGTGTTCAGTTAGATTTGACTAGATAGGTAGCTCCAATCTTTGTCTTAGGGAGACTACTTAGTAGGGCCATTAAATGCTATCCATATAGGACAAAACAAGACAGTTTTAATGGTTGGGTCAAACAGTCCATACTTCAAGAAGAGTTTATTTGCTCACCTGGATTAGCTTAATGAAGGTTCTGCACATGTACAAATATTAGTATTTTTCTTACTCTGAACCATATGGCTTTTCTTGATTTGTTTTCTCTTGAGCATCTCTTCCCCGGAGATTAAGCTTCTTGGCGAACACACTCGACGTACTACGGACTAAATATAGTTAAAACGAGAATCTTTTCCAACCAACAAACTCAACTGCTGATCGAATTTTCTTATGCGATTCAACAGACATCAAGCTCTTAAACACATATACTCGAATAAACTATAAACAAAATCAAAAGAAGATAAAGTATATGTAACTCAGATGAAATGAGCATTTC
The DNA here is from genome assembly GCA_030770085.1 of Oryza coarctata. NCBI lineage: Eukaryota > Viridiplantae > Streptophyta > Magnoliopsida > Poales > Poaceae > Oryza > Oryza coarctata. Next base: position 11,783,370 of record CM061472.1, read on the forward strand.
ACTCCAAGTGTCCAATTAACTATCTTGGCCACAAAGTCACGACAGATTGGTTACTGAAATGAAAACAGACGAGCCTTCTTAGTCCTGACAACAAGTCGAAATCCAGGAAGTCATGTGCAACCCGGATGCTATTTTACTGAATTACAGAAGACAATGCTTGAGCACTGTTTCCTAATAGCATCGTGTTTACCAATTTCATTATTGACAACAAAAATGTTTGTTTGCTTGTTAAGTATAGTAACAAGGGAAGTCAAATAGCTAACCTTGTAAGTTGTAACAGGCCAATAAACCGAACCTTCAGTAGCTTAGCTGCACAGGGAAGTGAGTACTTAATGTATGTAAACGCATGGTTCTTTGGAATTACTTGGCTTCTCTGTTTAAATTATAGGCCTCTGTATGAACTTACTCTAGATGTGTGAGAACTTTGTCATTGACCTAGCAGCAAGCATCGATGCTTGACATGTAGAGATCTTACTTAAACCACCGATTTTGGAAACTGAGGTGCTTGATTTATGATATAAACTACTCTTAAGTCTTAATACTACTCTAAACCCAAGATGAGATGCACATGCTGCCACTTAAACCTGTAGTGATAGACACCTAAACAGGAGTCTAACCACTGCACTGACACGAATATTTCATTGGTCAGGTTGTGTGGTCAAGCAGAGTAGATCTGTACTGTAGCATGCCATTTGGCTCTAAAAAAAATTTTGGCCTACAGATATGAACAAAACCAAGCATTGATCCTAGTAGCAAAGTAAAATTTTCTCATATGGATTTTTCCCAAGTGAAGCTTCTTCAGATTCATGCAGATTGCTATCTTATTCCGACTGCGTGGGCTTCTCTTTTGTATGTTTTCAAGTTTGGCACTTTAGTTAGTAATTAATACCTGCAGGGAGAAACTTCTATGTGTTCCTTGCATTTTTTTTACAAGACAACTTGGAAAGATATGGATTCACAATGAGAGTAGATTTGAGGTTTGATCCAAGGTTGCTTCCTTTTATTCATCCTGGGGCCATTTGGTTTATTTGTCTGCAGGATTTGCAGTAGTGTAACAAACAACTAACAATAAACCATATCAATTTTAAAATAAAAAATATTATTTTTAGGCATTAAAACTTGAAGTCATTAGTTAGTGACTTGTCAGAAAATTAGCTGCTTTGCAGTGGCCTCTGCAGATGAAGAACTTTCACTTTTACAGTGTTATTCCTCTAAGAACTTTTTTGTTAAGCAAGGAGACAGTAGTAATGTGAAACCAACCTCATGGCCGCTGCTGGTGGAATCACGGCGAATATTCCGGCGTGCCGGCTTCCTGCCGTACCTCCGGAGGGAGCTGGCCCTGAGCAGGTCCTTCTCCGTCGTCCGGCGTATCGCCACCGTCCCTTCCGGGCACTCCTCGCCGGCGGCATGCCAAGCCTGCACCACAACCTCACCTATTCTAATGCTGCTGCTGCTGCCAGCAATGGTGAGGCTGTAGTTCTTGGGCCTCTCCGGTGGATCCTGCGCAAGAAAATATGTTACAAAATTCATTACAAGGTTGGTTTAAAAGGAGAGAAGAGGAAAGAACATATGTGTGTGTTAATTACCAGAAGCTTTTGGCCCTTGAGCTTTGGGTGGTCAAATGCAGGCTGGAGATGAGAGAGAACACAGTCTATGAGATCACCATCTGGGCTCTGCAAAGCACAGCAGCAAACAAGTTAGCTAATGAAATAATGTTCATTGTGAAAAAAAAAAGAAAGATAACAAACATATTCAGGTTTTAGATTAGCTAGTGACCTGAATGGTCTTGAGAGAAGGCTTGTTGAGCTTCTTGAGAAGAGCCCTGATCCTCTTGTACTTAAACAGCTCCTTCCCTGGCCTAAGCCTTGCAGCAGAAGTAGCATTACTGGCAGTATCTTCTTCACTGCTACTGTGCATGGAGGCCAATGCAGCAGTGCTACTGGCAGAGGAGATGGGCAAGAGCAAGGCGAGGAGGAGCAAGGGAACAAAGAGGAAGCTAGAAGCCATCCTCATTTTGCTTCCACAGCTTGTCCGCATCTAGCGAGCAAGCAAGCGCACACCCACAGTCACAGAGGAGTGGCGATAGCATGTGGTTTGTCTTCTTCCTGTGCCTCCTCTCCTACACTTCACCCTTTGAAGTGATCACTGAATGCTGCCGGCCTGTGCGTGTTTATATGCCACTGCTTCTGCTCCACTACTATTCAGCAACTTGCAAGCAAGGTTGTAGTTGTAGTACTACTATTGGAGAGGAGTATAGGACAAGGGAATCTCGCTCAGGGAGTTGAGGCACTGTTGAGCTGGTACTGTACTGCTGGGTTTTGCCGCTTTTTAAAACTTGCATGTGCAGGCAAAGAGTTGGGGTTTCCCAAATTTAGGTGGTTTATTTAATTTATGGTTCCACGAAGCCCTGCATTTGCCAACCAAGCGTGCAGCTAAAGCAAGGGACCCTGCTGCTGCTATTGGAGGACTCAGGAGCCTGAGCTGTATTTATTACTATGCTGCAACTCTTGTAGCTAGCTCTGCCGGTGTTCAAAATCTTTGCAGCAACAGCACGGCTTTCCGCGGGTTAAAGGTGCATAATCATTTTGTCGACACGAGTGCTGGTGGGGCCTAGCTGTTGCTAGTGCTACCAAAGTTTTGCTAGAAATCAGTAGAAAAATATGAAATGCAACATTTTGTTTGGCATGCCTTTAAGGCTCATTTGAAATGCAACATTGAAAAAATAGATGAATAAAAATAACACATAATTATAGAAATATAAGTGTAAAATAAAAGATTATAAAATATAAAAAATATATGAATGATCATTTGAGAAGACTAAAAAAAATACATAGAAATCAAATGAGAGATAGACTCAAAGAAAATTTTTGTAAGACTATGATTCAATCATTTATTTCAAAGTGCACCATAGAAATCATTTATTTCCTATAGAATATTTTTTCTACAAATCAAAGGGGCTTAAGGGCCGTTAAGGGCCTTTCAAGGCCACGGAAGTGTGGTATGTTTTCTTAAAAAAATATAGAAAAATATTTAAAATTTAAATAAATTTATTTTTTAAATTTATAATAATTAATACTATAATAATCATGAGCTAATAAATTATCTTGTTTTGTGTGTCATGGAGTTGTCATATCCAAACGCCCAAACTAACTCAGCCTAGCTCAGCCTAGGTTCTAAATTTTCACATCAGATAGAGTTTATGAACTAAAAATGTGGTTTAATCATATAATTTTAGTCCAAAAATGTGAGCAATAAGATGGTCTCGTTCTAATAATCATAATCTCCTCGCAGTTCCAACTTCCACAACCAGGCCATACCGATTACTATGATATCGTTCTGTGGATTTGCCCAAAAAATTTCAAATTACCCACTAAACTGTTGAGCTAGTCCAGTTTACTCTTAAATTTTAATACCAGACAAAAACACTCCCTCTACTTCTTAAACCAAACGAATTACATGTCAAAAGAAGGAGATCAGCAATTCAGCATCAGCAGAACAGCTTGATTCTCGGCCCCTCAGGTATGACTACTGACTTCATTTAGTTGGTTCTAGTACTAATCACTAAATCATATCTTTGCACCTGTTCCTGAAATCTATTATTTACTTGATCACTTCTCAATCAATAGAATTACAGCTGAACTTTCTAGGTCTGAAGGTCTCTACTTGATTCCAGGTTCCTTGTTCTCTAATCCCTACCTAATGTCATCTTCGCCTATGAAGTATTTATCAGGTAGTGAGAAAAGGAAAAAAAAAGAAAACGTGCAGATGAGTTTATAGTAACATAAGGAGCAAATGACAAGTTTTTTAGAAGTAGTACAAGTTCTAGAAATCCTGAGAACTTGGCTATAGTTTGTGTGGAACAACCTAATGAAGGATTAGATGATAATAATGATTTAAATGGGGATGGAGATAATTTGAGTGGGCCTAATACAGATACCTTAAGTGCGATCAAGAACCTACTTTTACCTTTTTACTGTTGATATTTATGATACGAGGAGTTGGGATTATCTTGACAATAAAGTAAGGATATTTAGTGGAAAAAATACCTATAAGAGAGAAAAATATTATTCTATAGGGAAAATCCAAATACCCATATAATTCACTGGTTTTTCCAATCCCCCTACAACTTAATTTGGTATAAAACATTCCTCACAAATTTATTTTCTCTTCTCTCATTCTCTATAGGTCTCCATTGTGGTGAGTGAAGTTGCCTCTTATTACTATAGGTGTGTGTACTTCAGTCTCCTTTCACCTTTTGCTTTTGCACGCTTTAATTCTACTAACAGTACCGAGATAAACCACAACAACAAAATACAAAATATAGAAGTGGTGTATTAAATCTCATGCCCAACAAGAGAAGAGAGAAGATATAGAGAGCAATGTTACTCACCATGTTGGAGGCCCATAGGATACGAGAAGATCGTTGAACGTAGTGAGAAAATCACTAAAAACTAGACACAAGTGGAAAGTTGGAAAAGAAAATAGACTTATAGAGAGTATTTTATATGCAATTAAGTTGTAAGGGGGAGATTAGAAAGACTGGTAACTTATAGGGGTTATTTGGATTTTTGCTGCTAATTGTATCTTGCCCTAAGGCCTCTAAATGCTAGGAACAGCTCGATTACATCCCATTGTAGCTGCTTCGCTATCTTCATTGTGTAGCGACCATTTCCCTTGAGACGTCCACACCACCCTCAACCTAAACATAGGTCAATCACTTTAACACTGTCTATGAGCATATGCCATGTGGCTCTCTTGAGGACCATTTGCTCGACCTCCCACTAGGTGTCGCCATACTGGACTGAACCACATAGATGAGCATCACACCAGGGTTGCTGATGCGTCACTCTTGGCCTCAAGCAAGTGCAAGAGAGGGGTGGTGGCAAGGAGAACTCAATATGAGCGAGAGAGAAAGAGGGAAAAGTGAGGAAGATACGAGCCAATGACATATAGACTATTATATTTTTAAAAATTTATTTTCTTAAAACGCTAACTGGGTTGGCACGAGTACAAATGAAGGTTTAATATTGCTTTTAAAGAGGTTAGAGTGTAATTCATTAGAGAGTTTAGAATAAAAAATATCCAATTGAGAATAAATTAGACTAAAAAATTTTAAGGAAGTAATTTAGACTTTTTCATACTGTTTTCTTGTCCGGACAAAGCTAAAAAAATATGTCATGCCGGCAACAAGAGGGACCCATTAAAGTGCGTACGTAGTACTGATTAGCCCTCCTACTGTGCGGTTGTGTTGCGACCAGCTAGATGAGGTGGCGACCGGCTAGCTGTAGACCTGTAGTGCAAAAGCTCTTCTCAATCTAATACGATACAAACTAATAAAACATAATATTATTTATATATTATATGAAATTACTATAATTTAAAGGTAATAGCTACGTACCAACACAAAGTGTAGCTGACCGAGACAGTCAGCAGGACCACCACGCCCATCGCCACCAAGCGCCGCTACCAGACTCTTGCAGCATAAATGAGCAGCGCGGTAGAAAGAAGATCATCGGACGTGAACTTCTCACTAACATGGTTACTGACATGTGGACCAATAGGCAGTGAGCTTCATATGTCAGCAATCCGTCAACGTCAGGATCTCAATCCAGCGCGGCATGTGGCCGGTCGTCGCAGCTGGCTCGTTGTCGCTGGCCACCACTGATACTAGCTTCAGTGCTTTGGAGATCCGAGGACCCAGGCCTGCTTGCAATTAGTTTTACTAGTTTGAGTTGCAACTACTCCTCGCATTTGCATGTCAGTGAAATTACTAATTGCATTCAATTTCAACTGACCTGTACTAGAAATATAAGTGTGTGTGCTACTAGCTCCAATCCTATCGGCTACTAGCATGCATGCCTGCGTCCCATTTGCATATGTACACTTACATCGATCAAAGCTAGCCGTGCTCTGCCACATTGGAGAACGAAGAATTCAACGACGAACAGTACTACCGTCTCTTCATTGGTGTGTGACGGGTGGCCAGCCGGTTCAGCGCTTGCTGGCAATGCATAGTATATTATTATTCATGATCACGAATTCGGCAGGACCAATTAGCAACGACTTCTGTCATGATAGCACATGCTGCAACCAAGAATAATCATATCGCTCGCGTTAGAGAGATAAGAGTATGTCACAGCTATATCTAAAGCTTGCATATATACTTCATGATTTTTTGAATCTTAGATGTTCTAGAAACATTTTTGTTATATTATTGTTTATTCTTGTGCAAGAAATTTCTCTTTGATATGCAATAGAAATTTTTTTTGTGTTGTGTTTCTTATGTATGCGTGTCCTCTTTCATATGCAGCACAAAATATTGATATGCTTATCTTTTGCATTAGTGATTTCTCTTTCATATGCCAAAAAAATACATTGGAAAAACAATTAAAACATGTTATTATGTCAATGGGGCCAATAGTTCCCAACTCTTTGCATATAAGGGCATTTTAAGCATTTATTAAGGGAAAAGTCCAAATTACCCTATGAACTATTATGATCATCTGAATTCTCCTAGAAAATCAATATCAGTCATTTCGTACCCTCAACTATTTAAATCGGACAAATAACCTTACTGAGTATTGTTTCAAGCAGTTTAGGGTTTGAATTGCACACATGGCAGTCCAGCGTGACAAAAATATCCTTATCGACGATGCCATATGGGAAATGAAATTACGGCTTCCTACTTCTCTCCCTCAATTCCCAATTTTCACTTCCCTCCCTACTTTCAAATCCCTAGGCGGAGATCCCCTTCTTGTTTAGTGCCTGTGAAAGAGTGACCGGAGGGTGGTAGTGTGAGCGTGAAAAGGATGGTAGCGGGCGAGATCGTAGAGGACGACGACTGGAGCCTAATGTCATGGAACTCGCTAAGTCGATGTTCCTCCATCCTTGCTCTCCCTTAAGTGGCTCGTCCCCAATTGCATCGCCTTTAGGGCCTATCACACCGCCAATGAAGGAGAAAGGGGCAAGAGGGCAAGGACATAGAAGGAAAGAGGATCGCGCTCCTCACAATGGCTCCTTAGCGGTGGTGGTCTCATCTAGATGCCATTGAGCTCGAGAAGCGACAGTCAGACAAGGAGCTTGGGATGGAGAGACATGGAGGTTTGGAGCCCAGGGCAGAAGCCTAGCATAGGTGGGCGCCAAGCTCAGATTTTGCTCCATAGGCCCCTCCGATGACCATGCAGGCAGCGTCGTCACCACTTGTTGCCCTAGCATTGTAGCCTTCACCTTGGTCTTGACACCCTTGCCAGTCAAAGTTGCTAGGATGGAGTAGCGCCGCGTGCCTCCCCCTCTTGCTGATTGGTGGTAGTGAGATCCTTCTGCCTTCGTAAGCCAACTCCTCCCATGCTGGAAAGGATGACCCATGATGGTGAAGCTAGGTCAGGGTGCACCTTCGACACCCTCTGACACAGGAGGATGATTCTCCGGTGATGAAGGTGGCTCCGGAGAATGCAAGCTTGAGCCAATGGAGGGCCGATAGAGATACGCATAGACACACCAAAACTTAGGAGATCTGCTTAGCTCTAGTGCAGGTTGTTCGGTTCGTTGGGGTGCACTTCCGATGTTCCAACTGGACATGTCAAAAAAAAATATTCGCGCGCGGGAAAGATCAGATCGGGCGAAGAGGCACATCGAGAGGAAACACGAGCGTAAGCCGATGGAGGTGCGCACGGATATACTAAGATCTGGGAGATCTGCTTAACTTCAGCGTAGGTCCTTTGGCTCATTACAGTGCACTTTCGATGGTCCTATCGGGCATGCAAAATGGTATGTTCGAGCCGAATAGGTCCTCCGTGTTCTCTAATGAAGCTCCGATAGAGGTCCGATGTGATCGCGCTCGAACAGACCGATGTCTGAGAGATCTACTTAGTTTCAGCGCAGGTCCTTTGGCTTCGAAGTGTCTTTGTCGGGTTGCTAGAGTTAAAGGCGTATCAGTCAATTTGACCTCTAATTGACAATGAACATAGATAAAGTTATATCATAGAGTCAATCGACCGATAGTCCGATACGAACTCCTGTTATCGGCTGGTTACCAATAGGGTTAGTATAGCCATCGGTTGTGAGTCCGATACACACCTGCTATCAGGCTAGTGGCTAATAGCAATTATAGCATGCATACATAGAAAGCCGATGACGACATAGGCAAGTAGCAGGAAATGAAATAAAAGACTCATTGGCTGTAGAGCGGATGATGCTCTGAACAGAGTACACGATGAATAGTTGAGAGCGAGACCTGATCTCCTGAAGGTACGAGACCTAGCAACCACCGTGACAGTACCATTAGAACCAGTCTCGTTAGATCAGAATGAATCAAGACAGTATGAGGGACAGTATGAGGCTGAAGCTGATGGCACCAAGACAGCGGAGACTAGATCGAACTTAACGACAGAAGGACCAGGTGAACCCATCGGCTGCTATCGGCTACGGGTCCAATACAGGTATATAAGTAAACTCGTCGACTAGCTGAGCTGATGGAGAAAATGAAACCTGCTAAGTCTCGATGCCAGATCTAATAGAATCAGATCGATTGCTAGCGGATAATCATTAGGTAAGATATATGTATATCAGCTAAGAAGCCGATACACTAGGCATGAGGTTCTATGTATGGATAACTCATTGGCTAGTTGCTTCGATAAAACGTCATGTAAAGATACATTGGCTTAAGGCTCAATCCGCTATTAGCAGTTTAGTAGGTCGGACCTAACCGATTTAGCACGAGACCGATGCCGACAGGAGAGCACGATAAAACTGATAGAACCCACACGAGAGTGATGTGGTGTATTCGATCGGACTAAGAGATTGAGTCTAACCGATACAAACATAACAAATATATTAGGATAGTGGTGTGATTTATTTCTTCGTTAAAGATCGAACTTAACCGATACAGCTCGGCATCGAAAGCCAGAACCCATCGATAAAAATCTAGATAAACTAGGGTGGTGATGCTCCAAAATTAAATTGATCTGTGATGGATAATTTTATAAGGTAATAGAGCATCAATATTTATACTCTAAAGTTATAAGAGTTCGATATAGTTACAAATAACTTCCGGATGTCATTTTCTAAACATAAAAGAAAACTCTCGATAAGAACTTTAACAAAACTAATTAAACTTACAAGATATATTCTATAAAGATATAAGTACATGCTATAGTTTTTATATCTCCTTCTCAGATCCGATACCATCTAGATAATCTTCTATTTTTTAACTGAACCGAATTATTTCTTATCCATCCGATCGGTTTTTTTTTCTTGTATCAATCGGCTTCCTTCTATAAACCAATCTTCTCTCTGATTGTTTGTAGGGTTTACTAAATTTCGATGTGAACAATAATTCTCCTATGCACATATAACAGATAGATTATATATGTAGCATATAACAAATAAATTATTTTCTTAACACTAATAATGCAAAAATCTTAAAACTTATATACAAACTTCTATTATGTGCTAACCCTTATATGTGTATAAAGTTATATTATGTGATAACCCTTATATGTGTATAAAGGCTTTTTAAGCATTAAAAAATTATTTCATTCAATGGCATATATAGTAGAACAATGCAAGTATATTATAGAAAAAAAATAAAGTCGATAATAAATTATCAAATCAATGTAAATGTAGACGTAGTGACATATAGTACATTCTCTCATTAAGAAAATATTTTAAAGCCAATTGCTTTAGCCCTATTCAATTAATTATTGGTAGCTAGAGGACGCAGATAACAGAATAGCTAACTAAATGTGTACCCATATGTGGTATGTGATCGGAAGAATTTAAATGTTATTGTGCTATAAGCTTTCTGTGCTAGTGCAAGTTTAAACGTATAATTAAACGTACAGAGTACTATATTACGATGTCGGAGTAATCTATGAGCCGTTGCGGCTAGTTTAGCTACCAGTTGTGAGTGGTGTCACACATGACACCTGTTTATAGGGACAAACCGTGTCTGTCTGTCCTGAGAAAGTGGTGTCTCGCACCAATTAAAATCCATCCATTCTGCCTGCCAAATTGCCAATAATCAGTACTACTACAGTAACAAAGTTACCAAGGCCCATACCGGTGTTGGTGAAGTAGCTAGCTAGTGGTACTGCATGCATGCTGCATCCAAATCCGATAAAAGTAACAACTTTTGTGGGGGCGTACGATGGATGGGAGCACGCATCTAGCCATGCTCCCAGCCTCAGGCCCGGTCTCTCTCGTCACGCTCCGGCCGGTCCAGTTGCGCGCGGCCCTCGAATCGATAAAGGCAGCCAAATTCTTCTATCGTGCATTCGTGCTTTCGCCCCTTTTCTTAACTATGCTTCGGCCCATACCCCATAGCTCTGCAGCGTGCTGACTAACTCCTCTGCCAAGTACGCTGCCCCAAAACAACAATTTCTGGATCCCAGGAATTGATTTTTTTTAAATTTTGGATATAGGTCGATCAGAGAGGCGTCAGGCTTAGGCTCAGGGCCAATTTGTGGCGATTTCCTGGTAATGTTCTGATTAATTCCAGAAAAAAGAAATGCACATATCTGAAACATGGACGTGCCCTAGTGGTGGGGAATTTGGCCATTGCCACCCAGAGTTTGTGCAGTACGACTGTAGTAGTATATCATCCAGAATTGTTTGTACCGATTTATTATCACTACCGGCAATTAATGGGTGGATTCACCTGCCGACTCGAGAGTAGGACGTCAATCGGTCATGAATAGTGCATAACTATGTTCGTGCCGCTTTCATAATTCTGTTCCGATACACATGCCCATTACTTATGATGTGTACGAAACTTTGTCCATGCCCATTTTCCATATGTGTCAGTGCGTTAAGTGCATCACGTGCCCATATGTACGCCTGTTTATATGTTAACATGACAGAAGAAAAAAAATATAGTTGATAAATTCATCCATAAATTAGCTAACAACTAAAATAATTTATAATCTCGAGTATATCATAGCATAAGATATTTAAGTAATAACATAAATTAGATTGGAACTATCTATATTTTCGTCGCACATGACAGTGTGAACAAGTAAATATTTGTATTGATTATTAAAATATCCACCTTTACACTGTAAATAATCCTAAGTTTTTCTTACCTATGGTTTTATATTCATATTCTTTGATAAAGACGCTTATTAGGCTATACATGTCATTTTTTTCTCTAATTCTAACACTTGGGTTCATGTGGGCCTCTTTTGTGGGATTTCGGGCCAGACAATTCTAATGCATTGTTGTATCCTAGGGACTTCGTGTTTAGCCCCAACCTTCACCACCCAGGCATGGTCTTTGCCACGTATGGTGATCTTCGCCACGTATGGTGGTCCTCGATCGCAACTTACTGTGATCTTCGGCTCTGCTTCAGCCAGAGGGCCTACGAGCTACCTCCAACAATTGTAAACTATGTATATATCGTAAATTTTAAAACTTAAACTGTATTTTTTTAAAAATATTCACTATATAGGATAATGAGAATTAGGAAAAAAATATGTAAGTGATTATTTTAAAAAAATACTGTTAGTGCAAGTTAACACATGCAAAATTTTGTTTCATCCATGTATATTTAGTTACGTGAGACTAATCGATACAGCTTGCATGATACCCACCAACTTGCACAGACCACATATGAAATGCATCTGGGATGGTGTGGCTTGGGTATGACTCTACTGTTTAAATTCAATGTTTACGAATATTACATAAGTATAAGTAAATTTTAATAGGATTTTAATGAGATTAGAAATGTATTGATGATTTCTGTCTTTTTCATTCACAGATATGAGTGGGGTTATGTATATAGCAGTACGTGTGCGTGTGCGTCTATCATGTAATAAAAAAAAGAGAAAAACTGTGCTCCTAGCCAATTCAATTAGATGGTCACAAAATCAACTGAGAACCAATAAAAAAATATTTTGCAACATTTATAGCAATAGTGATTTGACTGTACAGATTAAAAAGATCACCAATATATGCCTAACATGGTTTCTAATTCTAAAATTTTGGACTTCTCTATTTGAAAAATTGGCTCCAATAGTTCCTTTAATTAATTAACTGTTCAAAAATTGAAATCCAATTTCCCACACCGCCTCCTAATATGCATGCGCATGAGGGGAGAGAGAGTGGTGTAAGTAGAGGGATCCAGTTAGGAAATGGGATAATTTTTTGTTTCCGTTTATATTGGTAGTTTTGGGTGAACCCATTTTTTTGCTATTGAGAGTTTTCAAAGAGATAAATCTATTTTATACCTTAAAATCTTATTAAAAATCTCAAAAATAAAAATTTAGAAATAAAATTTTGGACATCTAATTTGGTTTGGTAGCCGATAAATGGGAAGCATGGGCCGTGCATCATTTACCCATCAAGTATAAGTTTTGATGCAACAGTATACTTACAGGCACAAAATTAATAACATACTAAAACCCTCGTAGGTTTTTTTCCCATGGGTAAACGGAACATGATTGCCATCACTAAATATGATTATTTGGCAACATCTCTAGTCGAGAGAGAGCAATAAATTGGAATTTACATAATTTTCGAGCAAATTTTGCTTTAAGACATCACTAAATACGACCATTTGCTCATACACATTATGGCATCTATCGCTATTTGGCTAAGGGACGCTGCAGGAAAGCAAAAATGTTTGTTTGCTAAAACTTCTCAATACTTTGAGAGCGTGTGACCGAATATCACATCACCAGCCGTGGCAACCTTTTCACATGCGTCCATCCATCAAATCTATGGCCAAGATCGTTACCCAAGGTTTACAAATCCATTACGGACACGGAAACTGGTCCCAACGCATTGATGATGTTCGCGATAACCGCTCAGTTATCGCCAAAAACCAAATGAAATTCACCAACCAAAATTTGAATTTTAGAGCCAAAATCACATCGATTGAATTTGATACATGTGAAATGTAGTGAATAACTGAACGATTTCCATTGAAACTGAGTGAACGAACACCAACTGAAAACCACAAATTTTGGTTAATAACCGATTGATTTTGTGACAATAAAAAACTGAATACATGTCAGAAAATTTAGGAAAATAAAGAAAAATTGTTGGTAACACAATTGACAATAATTTAACATATGTACAAGTAAAAACATTATAATAGCAATCAAAACGCTTGGATCCTGGCTCCATGCTATCAACCACATAATTAACCATATTAATCATAAAGATTTGATCGTTGATTAGATTATCATATTATCATAAGTGTAAATCTTATTGAAAATCCATAGTAAATAAAAAACGTAAGATTTGATCTTATTATACGTATCGGACGAGAATTCTGCCGTTTTAACGACAAGATTGAGGCCCCATTTACATGATTTAACAACCATATTATAGGTGGACTCTGTCTTTTTCATGAAGAAAATCTGGAGATGTTGCATGCATTTGTTAAGAAATCATTAAAAAATTGAAGAGAAAAGTAAGAGGAGATAGAACGGATAGAAGGCAAACACGCACGTGTAACCAGATGAATTTTGCCCACAATTGCGTTTACATCAACCCTAATGGACATGATCTCTCCCGCTGCCCTCAACGTAAGGTAAAGCTGTCGCGCTGCCATGCATGGTAGACATGACCATGGAAGATGAGGTAACTAATAATATAAGCTATTCGTTAAAAAAAACTAATTAAGCCTGTTTGATGTTGTTATTTTGTTGACACAGCTTTGCATGTAGTTTAGCAGTCGAATTAACGGTCGTTGATTCCTGATAAATTTTCAAAACTTGCTGATTGGAGGAGGATTGTTGATTGATTAGATCGATCATAATATTGTGATCGTAATTATGTTAAGAATTCATGTCAAATAAAACAAGAGTTAAAAATACTGGATTTGTACATTGGTACGACGAATGAAACATTTTTCTGAGTTCAATGGATATATGCTACCAGCGAACTTATTTTGTAGGAATAAGCAGCAGCCAGATACTAGACTACCACCACACCTGGCCTAACTAATATTTTAACGTCTGCACAAGCGATAAACGATTTAGTATATAAATACTTGGTTTAATCACACAGTTCTTAATTAATCGCATAATCGTCATTCAAATATATTTTTTTAAAAAATAACATACACATTTAACATATGATTAATATTTTAATATTTATAATGCTAATATTACCCGTGCAACGTACTGTTATGACTAGCATTATAAATTTATAATATTGACCAACAAATTATAAGGATAAATTTTATTTTACATACTAAGAAAGTCTAGCATTTAACCCTGAACAAAACTGACACTTTTCATACATGAACATTATTTCATACCATTTACTAGTACGTTTCACCATTTAACCAGATTGAAGGCGGTTTCGATGACGGGAGAGATGGCATGGCATCTGATGATTGATTGTTCCAAATGCTCTGCCTGTACTTGAGATGGATTCGCATCCTCTAACATTGTGCATATCTTGGAGGAGCACAGTGAGGATAAGTGAGAAGAGACGGCAGAGCATTGCAGCAATTATACTATACAGCAAAAGGCTGTAGCGGAAGTGGCGATTTGTACTGTTGCTTATCGCTGTAGTATCTTAAAACGAACGGCTGATATTTATATATTACCGTTAATGTTAGAGGATGATGCACGTTTCAAATTAACGGACGTCTCTGTACGCCCGAAACAAACATACTAATTTAGATGTGGTTGTACTTAGGGGTGTGCGTCATACATCATGCATTTGATATTTTTCTACGGTTGCGCGCAAACCTGTTTTTAGTCCTCTCAGCTGCAGCCAAGAGCACTTGATGATCTACCGGTCTGCACCAGGTTTCGTCCAGTCCCTCAGGCCATTCCACATATCGAGCAAACGCCTCCACCGGTGCTCCTGCCCTGCGCGACGCCTCGCCCCGGCCTGCGCTGCGGTTTCAGCTTCCTCATATGCATCCCCTGCAACAGTATGAACCGCCACGCTCAAGTAGATTTTTGGCCTTCTTTCTGTTTCTGCGACATCTTTTTGAACGGAGAAATTTTGAAGTTTTTTTATATGAATTGAACTAATTCATGTGAAAATTCACGCGTTCTAAAACAGTCCGTAAGCTAACATGTATGGTTCTTAGCTGCTAGGCGTTGTTCGTGATCGGTTTTAGATTATTATTTTTTCACCATTATTGTAGAGTTGCTCCCGTGCCATGCCCTGTTGCTCCTGCCTCTGGAGCCTCTTGGTGAAGTTGTTGGCCGCCGCGAACACATCCCGGGGCCTCTCCCACCCGCCGCCGAACACGCCGTGCGCTTCCTTCTGCTGCGGCCGTTCCAGGAACTCCAGCACCACCAGCTCCTCGCTCCCCACCCAGTGGATGCAGTTTACAGGGCACGACTCCACAGCCATCTGCCCTTGCTTGCACATTAATTCATTCGATGGAATCAATGGATCAGGCGATCGGCCGTGGAAAATAATTATACTGCGTGGAGATTTATTTGGCATGTCTAGAAATTAGAAGGCATTTTTATGGCAGCAGCTTATAGGCAGAAGACACGTTACTGAAAGCTTATAGGCAGCTTTTAGAAATTAGAAGGCATTTTTATGACTAAAGTAACGAAAAATAATTTAGGGTAAGACTCTCATACTCCTTAATCTTAACAGTCCAAAAGCCAAGACTGAAATAGAAAGCCATGAAAAAAACCCCTAAATTAAATTAAATCTGAAAATTGGATAAGTCACAACTAAAACAAAGCACAACCATTGAGCTCCAAATCTCTGATGGGAATGGAATAGTACCTCAAACAGTTCCAGTGACAGTCTGTGCTTCGTCAGTAACTCAAACGATCTATGGTACCTGTATCTTCTGCTCCAGGTCTCCAAACTGGACTTCGACGTGAGCTCTTCCAAGAACATCGTCCATCGCGAATGTCTCTCCGGCATGATTCAGGCACTCCCTACGTCCTACATACGGTGCACGGTGCATCAATAATCTAGTTGTTTTTGTTCTTTTCTTGCATCAGCTATCTGGGGGAAAAAAGTCGTGTCTTATGATCAGAAATGTCGATACTACGTACCTATGCATTTGTAATCGTCCACAAAGAACTGTACCCGTTTCCAGGGAAACCTCTCCCAAAGCCTCTGCCACTAGCATCAACGTTCCTGGAACTATTCCTCATCAACACCTTGTATGCCTCATTCAGTAATAGGGTGTAGTCATGAACCTGAAAATTCAAGTGCCAACTTCACATTTAACTCCACAAGAAAGAAGAAAATAAGCTTGATATCGATAAAAGGCATAACATTTCTATCCTCTCAAGAATTTCCAAGAAACTAAAAACTGAACCCTGTAGCTAGCAGCCTAGCAACACCAAACCAGAGTAGATGCGGATGGACTGATGGACACCTTGTAGCCAGCAATATCAGGAAGGTGTCGTTTCTGGAGCTTCCTGTAAGCCTCCTCGATATCCTGAGGCGTTGAATTAACCGTTACTCCCACCACTTGGCAGTAGTCCTCCCTGGATTTTCCCCTTGCTGTGCTGCAGCACCTTATCATGCTCCTTGGTCTGTGCTTGGCTGGTCTAATCAGTTCATACTGAACTGATCCATTCCCAAGCTACAAATGATAATAAGTAGAAGAACAGAGGCTGAAGAACCCAACCATTTCTGTCTTTCTTCTTGTGTTTTTCAGTATTTGGTTCCCGGTCGACTGGGGATAGCTCTTACAGACACTTGCTTCAGATATCTCAATGTAGCTGTCCATGTCAGATAACAGATATTTACAAGAACTTTCTGATACTTTTCAACTTCTTGACTATAAAGGATAGGACCAAAAGCAAGCAGACCACTGATATTTACATTATTATTGCAGATGCAAATCCAGTTGATCAAAATGACCTTTAATGGCTTTAGTAGCCTAGGGGGCTTATTCCTGATCATTGACAGATTACAAATAATGGCGACAAAACGAGCCCTAGAAATTAGTGTACTTAGTATGCATGCAAATAAAAAAAGAGCGTAATGTGTTATACATGTCCCACGACCCGTATATCTTACTCTACAACATTGCCTGATTAACTTGGCTATAAAATATACTACAGATTACATCTGTGGTCTTGTCTGTACTACGTATAGCTTCCCTTCCTTCACTGCACCCTCAACGTCCTGTGGTGACCCGTAGAGCTCCTCAATGGCATGACCAGCCCGTGCAATGCTCGAGAGGATTGATTTTTGGAATCCCTGTTCTGTAATGAGGGGGTCAGTGGTGTAGTCGAGTATGACTTCATCTTCCTCATCCATAGGGGCACTGAAACAAGCACTCAGCTTAGTTGTAATGCCAAACAAATTCTTAAGCATACCACAAAAATATGGACTTCCACTAACCTATCATATAGTCCTGCTCCAGCATACCCTTCTAAATCCTCACCGTTGGAGTCTGAACGAAAGATGATTGATCTCTTTATGAAGAGACCAATTGGCTTGCTTGGGAAACCCAGTACCTATCAAATGGAACGCATTTAGCTGAGGTAGACCTTAACATAGGATAATTTCAAGTGGTAACCAGATATCTTTTACCTTGGGAGAGTCAAGGTCGTCTTTCTTACATATGAAGCTCATGGCGCGACCAGGATAGGCTCCTACAAGTGTTTCACCAAGCCCTTTCACCACTTCAGCATATATCTCAGATGAATCTCCCGATGATGGGTTAGTAGTATGAATGACAAAGGCATAGTCTGCGTTGACAATTTCTTGTACAAGTACAGCCATGGAAAGGTAGTCATGATCAAGCTTCACCTTGCGCGTGCTAAAATATGCTCTTTCATTCCATTTTGATGCCCAAACCTAAATACAATTAAGTTAGATATCTGATGACCACTTTTACGATTTACAATCAGCCACTTCTTTAACATTCACATTTTATGATTAATAACTCTCCCTACCCATAACAAATCCAGGTGCCACCTGTGGTGTCAAATGATCCCATAAATATATTATGACAAAATCTACTCTATGCAAAGAAGCTAAAGTTATATGCAAAGAAGTCCAATTCCAGTATTTAAACTGGTAAAGCCTATGGCTTAATGGCTATGATGTTTCTAAAGAACTAAAAGAAAAAGACTGAGATATATGTCTGGATCTATCTCTTGTATGAATGGTAGGGCAGCAGACCTTTTTAATTGCCGTCCATGCTTGCTCCCAACGTTGGTCACCTTCATCTCCAGGCCAGGGCATTCCAGAGCCTAGCATCTTCTCCTTCAGCTCCTTGATCTGGTAAACAAATGAAATAAACCTTTGTTCTTCCAAACAGAAAATGTAAACAAAGTAAACGTTTAGGTTTTCGATTGGAACAAATGCAAACAGGAGTTTACGTTTTATTTTCTCTATTGAAATATGGGGAGATGAATAATAACTTAATCAGCTTTACATTGCATTATAATATCTTACCAGTTGAGTAGGAGCAGTTAGATTGAGAACAGTTTTCCGTATTTCGCCTAGAGCACTAAAATCATCTTGAGCAAGTTTTCCCTTCAGCATTTGTATGTTTTGCATGACTTCCTGCCAATCAAGAAAAAACAATCAACTGTATGGAAAATCATTACATATTCAAAGTGTCATTGTAAACCAGCTAATTTACTTGCTGCAATGCAATGAGCTAGACCTACCAGCTTCTGAAGATGCTACTAGAGGATCAATATTTACTTGCCTGCTAGAAACTTATATGTGTTTTGCATACAAAAGAGACCTTTGGAATGCAGAAAACCCCGTTTGATAGAAACATAAAAAGAACTTCAGTTGAAAATATCAACAAGAACAATACAACCTTTCAGTTCTAAATAGATAATTTAGAGTTGAAACCTAACAAGAACAACCAATCACGGTTCAGTTACGTCAATAACTGTTTTTTAAGCATTTCTATTACAGATCTTTTATATCCACTCTTTTAAGTCCTTTCTTATTAGCTTTCCTTATTTAATTTTGATTTTCATATATCTCTCTTTATATTATTATCTTGACATTATTATCTTGACATTATTATCTTGACTTAAAATTCTACAATGTATTGACGTTTTTGGGGATATCCTTTAGACATGACCAAATCATCTCAACTGATGTTGGATAAGTTTTTCTTTAATTGGTGTTACCCTTAGTCGATCACGTATATTCTTGTTCTGGACTTGATCCATTCTTATATAACCACAAATCTAGCGTAGCATACGTATATCTGTAATACTCAGCTGTTGAATATGACGTCTTTTTATAATCCAATATTTTGTCCCATATAGCATAGCAGATCTAATCGTCGTTCTATAAAACTTATTTTTTAGTTTATGCGGTACTCTTTTATCACAGAGGATGCCAGATACTTAGCGTCATTTCAACTAGTCCGCTTTGATTCTATGACTAACGTCCGCATCAATATCCCTATCTATCTGTAGCATTAATCCCAAATATTGAAAGGTATTCTTCTTAGGCACTAGTTATCCTCCTAAACTCATATCTTCCTCCTCGTGTGTGATGGTACCAAAGTCACACCTCAAGTATTCAGTCTTAGTTTTGTTTACTTTAAAACTTTTCAAGAGTCAGCCGTCACAACTTTAGTTTTCTATTTACTTCTGCCCACTTCTCATCAACTAACACCATATTATCTGTAAAGAGCATACATCAAAAGATATCCTCTTATATGTTTCTTATAATTTTATCCATTATCAAGATAAAAAGGAATAAACTTAAGACTGATCTTTGATGTATTCCTATTTTAATTGGTAAGTAATCTATGTTACTATTATTTATTTGAACACTAGTCATAAACTTGTTGTACATATCCTTGATGAGAGATATATACTTTGTTAGGACTTTATATTTATTCAAAATCCATCACATAACATTTCTTAATATCTTTTTCATAAGTCTTTTTTAAGTCAATAAAAATCATATGTAGGTCTTTCTTTTGTTTTCTAAACCGCTACATAACTTATCTTATTAAGAAAATTATCTCTATAATTGATCTTTTGGGTATAAAACCAAATTAATTTATAGAGATCCACGTTATTTCTCTAAAACGGTGTTCGATAACTCTCTCTCATAGCTTTATAGTGTGACTCATCAACTTAATTCCCCAGTAATTAGTATAACTTTGGATATCTCTTTTATTTTTGTAGATTGGTACCAATATACTTATCCTCCACTTCTCAAGCATCGTATTCGATTGAAACATATTGTTGAACAACTTGATTAGACACACTATAGCTATATCCACGAGACATTTTCACACCTTGATTGTAATATCATTAAAGTGTACTTTTTAAAAAAAAATTGTAAAGTATATTTTGATCTTGTAGAATAAACAGGCTCATCATTCAATTACAAGCTCCTGTCAGTATTTAATGTTCACAAAAAAATACCAACCTTATTGATCTCATTAGACAAAACTTTCTCAAAGGTCCCAAATGGTATTGCAATTGATGTAGGGACACCAACCCATGAGGGTACTTTTCCTTTGAGGTATGCTACGTTGAGAGACTTGGCCCCAACCTGACAACAAATAGTGAGTAATTCAAGTTAGCTCAAGGTCAAGGGTAAAGGAAAAAATATATAACAACAGCTAAGGAAGCAAAATTATAATTAAAAAAAGTCGATAATATATAGAATTATCTTATTTACCATTTCCTCAGAGAATTCTTCTGCTGATATTGCATATTTTCCAAGAAACTTCTTCTTGACTAATGACACAGATGGCGCTGCTTGGCCAGCTTGTACATTTGGAGAACCTGATTGCAGTTCACTCTCTAAAATTTCCCTATCAAATGGTAGATAATAGAATGTAAACATTTGATGGATAATTAAGCAGAGCTGTGCATTGTCAAGACGAAAAAATATTAAAAAACTAAGCTAAATATTAAAAACTGGTTTACTTGACTAACTGATATCACCACACAGTGATAGTAAAGGGACTTTAGCTGCTGGTTATCTATATAGCAGAAGATTTTATTAACCCTGTAACCAAATCTTACTGGCCATTGCTATGGTATTGAGATTGTCCCTCAAAAACAACTACCGGTAGCTCTAAAGAGGTGAGGATTTAATTATCCTGACCATAATCAGACCTTAAAAATGATCTAGTCTCATGGAAGAAACCTCTCAACAAATAATTTATTAGCGTGATAAAATCCATAGCATAGCTCACACGTCATCAGATATATCATATATGCAATTCACAGAATAATAACAAGAATTACCTATAGGTGATATCTGCAGAAGTAGGTTTGAAGGAAAACACTTTCCTGTCATGTCCTTGGAGTTCAGACAAGGTGTTAGGATCAAAGCATGTTGCAAATAAAACCTTCATAAGGAAAAGATAGTCAATGTTACATCGATACAAAAGACAAATCTTATTAAAGATTGCACATTACTGTGAACTGGGAAAACCTTGCAATTCCTTGCTCGGACTGATACATGGGAGAGAACATCTGGCATATCTGGTGTAATCACGCCAACAACTCCATCTGGTATTTCTTCCTCTCCTTTGACACTCTTTGCCACAAGGATAGTTGGTTTATCATAGGATTTGTTTTGAACAGCAAGCAATTCATCAACCACTACAATGTAACCTGATACTTCAACTGGGCTTATAACCTGCCAACTGTTAGGCAATAAATGTCAGGCACAATGTAAAATAATACAATAATAATCGAGAAATTACATTTTACCTTCCAAGATGTGCAACATTCCTAATAACAGGATCAATCCGATTCAGAAGAGCAGACAGAGTAGCAGCTGATCCACCACGAATAATTTCTTCTGTAAAAATATTAACCTGCCAAAAATTATACTTGAGACTAGTTCCTAAGTGGCCAGATAGAAAAATAGCTGAAGTTCATAAACACTTACTGCCCATTGGTCAATGTTAAGTAATGGGCCAAGATATTCAGCTGAGGGTTGTATCAAATTATAGTATTGTTCTCCCTTGCTTGCAAGGGCAAGTCTCGTTCTGTCCAGAAATGCTTTAGCATAGAGAGCCCATTGGTTGTTTTTGTGTTTAGCCATTTCCAAGGCTTTATTCCATCCCTTCGTGATGCATACTAGGACAGTTAGCATTTTTTAAAGTTTGCAATGCATAAATCACAAATAGTTCAAATACAAAAATTTCTTTTAAAAAAACCTACTTATAATCACCCCAGTCCATAAAGAAAGACACTTTTGCATTATATGCCATTGAATCATCGGTATTTTTGTAATGCGAAGATTGGCTACATGAAAATGCTACAACTTTGTTTCCTTTTAACTTGTCATTTCAGACATGACCACCATTACCAATAAGCACCTTTCACAATTACTACTACTACTACTTGTTTGAATTGTAAGTTAATAAAATTATTAAAGATACAACCACATTAATGCTTTTTTATGGCAAATCGTGAACGGGTCTGTAGCCTAGTGGTTGCAGCACTCTAGTAGCACCTACCAGCGCCTGGGTTCGATTCCCCTTGGGAGCGAATTTTCAGAGTTGGTTTAAAAAAAGTCACTAGTTGACCCCTTGGTTAAAACACGTGTTAAGAAACGACCTATGGTGAGTGGGCCCTCGTGTACAGAGCAGGGACCTTAAAGCACAGGTTAAGGCTTGAACCATGGAGAGTGGATCCACATGGGGCTAGGGTTCGTGGTCTTTCTCAGCTAGCTTTGGCTGAGGTTTCTTGTTAGTGAAAAACTGGGGGGGTGGGGGGCGGTCTTTTCCCTGCCAGTCGAGTTTTTTTTTATGGCAAATCTAGTAGTACCATCCACATGACAAATCCAAATAATTTTGTGTAAGAGATTAAAAAAATTAAACTGGTGACTACATACATTCTAGTAAAACATCTAAACCAAGAACGTCAGTACCATATGCATAATTCCATAGTAGCATTAACAATGATTTTCATAGTATTATTTTTAAAAAAATGTTTCTAAATATGAACCACAACTAATGGCCAAAGTTATATATTGAAGACTATGCCACAACAATCATTTTTTTAATTCTTTCAGAAAAAGAACACTCAGGACAACAGCCAAACTCATTGCTACATGGAAAAAGGATAACAGGCACAGATGAACAGCAATATGACAAATATTCTGAGCAGCTGTCTGATACACACAAACAGTTATATTGAGATATGCCACTATGCCTATCTTTGATTAGGAATGAACAAAACAGTTAATGTAAATTTCTCTAAACAATTGTTGTAGGACAAAAACAGAACAGTTGTACCTTTAAGCAATATAGGATGTCTTCATTGTCATCGGTCGACAAAGCAAGATTTTCAAGGACAAGACTAATGAAGTACATAATTTTCTGGATTAGAAAAAACAGGAATGTTACTTAATACATTTGAATCATCAAAAAGATAAGATACAATGAGAGAACAAACACACGCCATAATGTAACCTATATTAACAGTCTATGTTAACCAACCTCTGGTTCTACATTATTGAGCTCCTCATATGATCTTTCAACTGCTGTCCTGAAAGTAGAATCAAGAGCAATCTCTAAAAATATAAGATCCTTCATGTGTTCAGCAGAGCCAAGGAGCAAAGGGCGTAGTTCAGCTCGAGCCTCCAATAACCCCTGCAAGATAGCATTTCAACATTGGCAATAAGGGATTCACATGGAAGTTGCAAATACTGGATGGATTAGGCAGATCAGTTATCAGTCATTTATAAGAAATCTAAGTATTTGATTTGGAGAGAGAATCCTGCTTTGTCTTGCAATTTGTTTTATTTTATTTTATTTTTTAGATAATGGAAGGGAGGTAACCCCTGAACATTGCATCAAATCTTGCAAATATGCCTGGGTTAAGCATTGCTCACCTCAAGAAGTGGCTCTGCTGATTTATGCTCAACATGGTCAAGTACAAATTCAAGCAATTCCTGTTGAAGTAATTAATATTATGAACTTTTAATTATAATAAATGTGTTTTTTAAAAAAGAAGGCAAGGATATTTTACAGGAAATCCAGATGGCAAACCCTCCACTGGATTAATCTGAACACCAACCATGAAACCTTCACCCTGTATCCCAAAGAAACAACTACATCATATATATCCACATGAAACCTTCACATTATAAGAACAGCAATGAGAATGATACCTCTGATTTGTATCCCATGCAAGTTGCTATAGCCGATTCAAGATCAGCACCGGAATGCACTGCCTAAGAAAACAAAAGAAGTAGAAATGTAGAATACTACTGAATCACAGTAAAATTATGAATGACAAATTTTCTAATTACAAAACCAAGACAATATACTTACAATGAAATATAGATCTAGCGGTACCATTTTGTATCACTAAACTTACAGTTAGCCTAATTGTTAGTCAAAACTTACAATTGAATCTTGGAATCTTAGAATGAAATACAAATCTAGCGGTACCATTTTGTATCACTAAACTTACATATAGTTAGCCTAATTGTTGGTCAAAATTTACAAAGTTTGAATCTTGGAATGTGTACATGCCTGGTAAATTTGGTTGAATGGAGTAGTTTGATGTTAACACATGCCTGTTATTAAAAATGCTAGTAGTAGGGGTGCTAGATAATGGAGATGATTCAAGAGAATGATTGGTAAACTATATAAAATTATAGTGTGATATTCTTGTTCCATTTCCTTAAGATTCCCATACATGAAGGCAAAGAGATAAGATTTCTATTCCTGTTGCAATTCCCTAAAATAACAATAAAAATGGAATTTCACTGGAGATGTTAATTATGCAGCAGTTGATTCTTACTGATGCCAAAAAAAAAAAGAGAGAGCTGTTATCTTGAGAACTGAAAAAATGAAGAAACTAAGGACTGGTTGACACACAATAAGTGATTAACACCAAGAAGGAAACACCACAGAGGCCAAGATTTATTCTTTGTTGATTATGGAGTAAATGAGTAATGATATGGCCATAGGCTATTTACAGGCGAGTAACAACAATATTATGTACTGTAGCAATACGATTAGGGAAGAATTTGCCTTCGATATGATGATGATCATCATCATAATATCTATTGCCTCAAATTAATTAGTTGCCAGGATAGAGATTAGTTAGTTGGTGTCATATCTATTAGTTAGGAAGGCGTCAGTTTAGTTAGAATCAGAAAAATGGTGTGTTAGGAAAGTACAGTTTTGATTCTTAAGGGGCATGTAACCATTCACAGTGATTGTATCAAGGGGACACAGTTAGGTTTAGCTTGATCAGAGTCACTTAATATCAGGAAAAGCTCGGTACCAACGAGAGCAATCTAGCCTTTACCTAATCTGTTGACCCTTATTCTATCCATGAATCAACACTCATAACAGTACATATGGGACATAATAACATGTACTGTTAGCAGAGAATGCCACCGTTCAGCATATGTGATTAGAAGTATGTTGTTTAGGGTAGATCTTGTATTATTTCTTAACTACAAAACAAAATATGAAGGCCTTTGCAAAAGCAAAATTTTATGTAAAGTCATAAAGATACTGCATAGATATCTCAATTGTCCACAACAGATGTTAGACATACCTTGAGGCTTCTCATATAATTGCCCAAGTCACGGAGTAAGCCCTCTTTCTGTTCACTCCTGAAATTTGGCTCTAAATGAATCGGTCGATCATAGCTCAACAGACGCTCTTTTGTTATACCATCTTTGTTCAAGGTGTCCCAGTAAACACCAATATCAAAATCACTCTTGATATAATCAAGTAGGGCCTACCAATGAAGAGACACAAGTCCATAAACATCAAAACCCCAATGCTGAAATCTGTATGGTACTAAATATCTGTATGTCAATTACCTGGCAGATCACTACATCATCTGGGCTTGTATTGTTGTGCAGTTTCTGGTGCCACTCCTCCATCATTCCACCCTTGCAGTCATTGTTTCTCTACAAAACCAACAAACTAGTTTTCATTGTTGTATAGTTCAAGTAGATCAACAAACAAGTTGATATTCACCTAGGAGCATTAATTTACCTGGATTACTAATATCTCATCACGAATGCGTTGACCAACATCACCTTCACCTCCCCGACCAACAGCAGACATTATCATTCTTATGATCTCCCGATATTGTGGGTAAGTTCTGTACATATTCTCAAGATCATCTGAAAACCTATTTTGTGCTTTGCTTATCTCGCTACATAGTTGAAGATCATTATGGATGTTAAAAAAGATGCAGCGAAGTCATGTTTGTGTGATGTGCAAATAAAATAGTTTCAGTCTGCTAAACAGCATTCTGTTTTTTCTGTTATGCTTTATCGGGACTAGAAGGTTTTTATTCCCATCACAAGAAAAAAAAGTACTTAATTTGATTTTGCTGTTTGCAGAGCGAAAATTCACTGAAGAATATGAAACAAGTATCTACCGTGGCTTCACATTGTAGTTCTTGTTCCATATTAGTTGCCTTGTAGCCATGAATCTAATCCAAACAAAAATTCCAATAATACCCAATAGTCCATTATCTCTTGCTTGGTCAACTAGATCTGCTGCAATATTGAATCTGTAGAGGAACAAAGGTAGTTCTGGGATTTTTTAACACACAGAACAAGTCATACAAGTAATAGATATTGTGGCACCTGACCTGTGCATAAGAGATCGTTGGGCATCTTCCTCTAGATTTGCTATTCTTTCAAGCAAGGCCTTAGCAGTGCCTTTACCAGCATCACCAGTATCCTTTAATTAAGAATATATTGAAAAGTTTATTAGTAAGCAGTTTTTACCACAATTTGTTAGATATTCTTATTTGCCACTGAAATTTTAAGTTGTCTCTTACTTGCCACTAATTGAGATATATCAGTGAGAAAATGAGTGGAAAATAAGGGATATGGCAAATATTCAGTGGCATACGAGGAATTTATCCTTAAAACAAAGAGAAAAAAGTTTCATGGTTGCTATGCAAAAAGATGACAGCAGCAATTGCCTTCGTATTTTTTGCAACTTTGGTGTTGAAATCCAAGTAAAAGTCAGAGCCATTATTTTTCATCCATGTTTCACCAGACCGGAGAACAAAGGGCATCCGCTTGTATCCACCATCGTCAAGCGCTATATCAACAACCTGGAAATGGAGTATTTAGATGACAGGAAATGTAAAAGACAATGGACAATAATAGGCTGATAAAATTATCCATACCTGACAATGCAGACCATCCGATTCAAATTCACTGAATGAAGTTTCGCATGCCTTGTCTAGCAACGATGAACCAGATGGCAATATGCTTGAGGGAGGTGCCTTCACAGTTACAAAGCACCCCCATTAGTACAGGCCCACAGTGTCTCTTTCAGATGATGAGTTCATAGCTTTAGCAGTTGCAAATTTGTTTGTTTTTACCTTCCACTCTCCATTCTCATTTGACAACGCCCAGTGAAGTATAAGTGGCTCCATATAATTTGTTGCCAAGTGAACTTTGGTTTTTCCTAGAGCATTGGTAGTAATTCCCTTAAAAACAGGTAAGCCAAATTAGATTGGTGGATGCAAGGTTTGTGAATATGAAATGTCAGTCAAGAATCCTAACCAGTATCTCCTTGTCACCGAACTTGAAAAGCTTTCTGCTTACAACCTCACAGTTATCCTGCTCCTGTAACGACTTTGTGAAGAGATCCAGAACAGTCAGTTGCTTAGGAGTCTCTACTTGTGCTTCCATAACAATAGGCTTGTGTTTATTAAGTAGTTGCACAATATCTCGTTTTTTCCGCTGAATTCTTTCCACAGAGAAGTATTTTTTGTCCTTCAGCTGGTTGGAAACTTTTGTCTTAATGTTCCCTTTCAAAATTTTCTTCCTCAACTGCTCAACTGAGGTCCCCTTATCCAACTCAGCCTGCAGTTCCTTCCTTGCTTCCTCAAACTCGACCTGGAAATACAAAACACAAACCTTCATAAAGAGTCAACTTAGCAAAACAAGTTTGTTGAGCTGATAATTCAGCACAGTACCAGTTGCTTCTCTGGGGGATAATTTGGCTTGCCTGCTTTCTCCCACCTTATGTAAGCCTGGACTTGTACAAGTTCCTCTGGGAGTTTAGTAGTCGTGGTACTTTCAGATGCAGGAGCATCACTTTCAGTTGCCTCAGGTGTCTTTGTCAGTTTCGTTCGTAGCTTCTCCAAGGAAACACCCTTGTTTAATTCCTCTATTAACTCAGTGCGTGCTGCTTCATACTCCTCCTAGAGAAAACCACAGAAACATGAGTTCATCCATTGAGTTGTATAAGGCAAACCAAAACTAGTATTAAAACATGCCTTCTCTTGTTCAGGTGTATATGACTGCTTTCCCTTTCTCTCCCACCGAAGATATGCTTGGATCTGCACAAGATCCTCTGGAACCACAGTAGAAGAAGAAGCAGTAGATGTACCCTGCCCTTGATATTGGCTTGCTTGTAGCTGAATTTGGAAATTCTGGCCATTGTTTTTGTACCTGTCCAAAGTAGAGTGCAGTTATTTGATATCTTCTGCATTCCAAGAAACATGGGAGTTGCTACATGGTAACCCAAACAGAAGAACTGACCAATTATTCCGTGCCTCATCAAATATGAGGAACTCAATGGCTTGCACTGCAGGATCATCAATCTCAATTTTCAGTGTGGAGTTATCACCTGACTGAAAAATTACAGACAGGAATAGAAATTACTAACCATTAGCACTTACATAGCAAGACAGATCCGTTATGCAAGACTGACCTTTACAAAAGGCGTCCGAAGGGCCCTGTTCTTGTACACTGTCGTGCCATCTGGTTTCCGGGGTGGTAGGAGCCATTCTCTAAGTACAGTCAAAAGGCTTTGTTAGGGATTACCAAGCCTTAATTCATAAATATGCACAGCAAGTGACACGAAAGCATATTAATATTGGGTACGCACGCACTAATCATCAACAGGGACAGAAGATAAGTCTCACCTTCTATCCGGGCGAAGGGCACCCCAATGCAGAATCAGGGAGCCGCTGGTGTTAGTCACCTCCAGATTGATCTCCACAACCGAACCCTGCAGTGCTGGATTCAATGTTACCTGTTTTGCAAAATTATGCAGCATGCTCCATTAGAACGAACAAATTCACATCAAATTGGCCGATCCAGGTGAGCCCAAAATGCATGGTAGATCAGCACCTGAAGCTCGGAGTTGGTATCCAGGCTGAACCTTCCGACAAGCTGTAACAACAGAGACAAAGAGGAAGTGAGTCACACCGTCGAACACCGGGCGGCCACGAGAGCGGTGAGCGAGAGTGACGAAAGAGCGCGTACGTCCGGGGAGAAGCGATCGGTAGGAGCGGCGATGGCGCGAGGGACGACGAGGCTCCGACGGGAGACGGCGAGGGTTGGGGCTGTGGGGCAGCGGCCACGGCGGAGAGTCGCCGGCTGCCGCGCCGGGAGCGGCGCCGGCGAGGAGGGGCGCGCGTGTATCCCGAGCGCGCGCCGCTCGGCCGCCCCTGCTGCCACGGAGAATCCTCTCATCTGCACGAATCTTAACCACTCAAAAGCTCGATCTTAAGGCCAGTATGGCTACCCGGATCAGCAACTTCTCCCCTTGCTATCGCGAAAAACAACACGAACAAAAAAAATCTAAGAAGACAGCATTATCACCAGGAGCTAGAGAAAACTTGTGGAATGCAGCGGACGAACACGAATCGAAGATCGAGCAAGCGCTTGCGGGGTCACGGGATGCCACCCAAGATTATGGACGCCCCAAGCGTGTGAGAGAGAGAGACAGATAGAGAGGCCGGCGGGTGGGCGGCGATCGAGAGGCGAAGCGGACAACGCGGAGGAGAGGGAGGGAATGGACGGGGGTGCCGGTGCCGAATTCCCCGTCGTCTACTTCGCTTCCTCTCTCTCTCTACACTGAACTGCCACCGAGGTGTGTGTTTGTGCCGCGTAGCCTAGGGGTGCGTGTGCGCGTGCATTTGACGGGGAATGGTGCGGCGTCGAGGAGGGACGCTAAGCTAGGTCGTGTTTGAAAGCCGTTTAATTGAAAATAAAAAAATATCTGATTTTTAATAACTATTTAATAATATAAACAATATATTTAATTAGTATAAGTTAAAATTTTATCTATGTATAATTTTTTTAAAAAATAATGTACTGTTTAGCGCTCGAGAATTGTGAAACGTGCTTACGAAACAGAAAAATAATAATAATAGAAAAAGCTTAAACGAGCGCAGCCCTAGTTGGGAGGTGGACCCGACCGTACACAAATCCAAGCTTCGCATGCATATCCCTGCGGCTTCTAACCCGTACACTGTTTACTTTCGCACTGCACAGCACGCCCATATATATAGCATTTTTTTAAAAAATAAAATAATTCTCTAAAAACTTATTCCCACACGTAAACCTTTTTTCTATGCCATTTTGATTAATTTGATGGGATAATGGTGTCACACGGCATAAAATAATTTGTCACATGGTTAATTACCATTGTCATGCTATAAATGGTGGTGTTATGTGACTTGGTATTGTTTATAGCACGGTAAAATATTTATTATAAAAATAAAAATTTCAATAGGTTTTAATAAAAAATTAAAATAATCTAGTGTATGAGTAATTACTAATCTATCATATTTCCATATTTCCATATGATATGATGGATTGTAAATTTAACTTAGTGAGACTTAGCTACACTCATAGCTCTAGCTCAACTAAGGATTTTATATACCCTACAGTAAATTATTTTAGGTTTATAGTTACATTTTCTAGTCAAACTTATAACAAACTTAGGACTTTCTCCGTTCTAAATTACATCACGTCCTTGTTTTAGAAAAAATAATTTTGATAACTTTTGACTAATAATTATACTAGCAATATTATATTCATAATTTAAAATATTTTCGTGTGATATTAATTATATAGCTATTAATTATATTCATAATTTAAAATATTTTCGTGTGATACTAAAACAAATTAATAATCAAAATATGTCATTAAAAACAATATAAAAAGTATATGTCTTATAATTTAAGAGAGAGAGTATGACTTGAAATACATATAATACCGAATGGAGGAGAGAGCATGCAAAAGTGACCAGAGCATGAAAGATGGTGATTGGTCATCTCACATTAAATTATTTCCATAACGTAGAAATATTTTTTTACTAACATAGTAGTTGGAAGGTCATTTGACAACCAAAGCTTAATTCTACTACTATATACTTCTTTTTTTGAGAGGTACTATATACTTCTTCAAAAACGGAAGAAGTACATGAAAGCAAAATATTAGTTATACGGGGATGGATGCAAAAGGGAGAGTACTATAATTAATGGAGGGCAAAACAAATCACGAGATCCAAGCGGCCGAGGCTGGGATCCCGAGCACGAACGAAAGGACACCACAAGTTGCTTGCACCATGTGACATGGCAAAAGTCACCCAACATCACGCAACATCTTGTAACTGATGAAAGTATGCAACGAAATTCTGCAGAGTGCAACGTGCCTTTCACACTACACTACAGCATCCCTAAACAGGACCGTGAGCATCGCCGTCCAGAAACCCTCACGTTTCTGGTGGCAATTGAGCTGCAAAATATCTCAGATTCACAGTCTAAAAGTCCTTGTCCTTGCATGTTCCATGCATTTTCAGTTAAGAAGTACTGTTTAGTTTCTTTTCTTTTCATCTTTGGTGCAGACTTAAATTAAGGTCTTCTGACTGATCTCACTCAGCTGAACCTATTGGTACAAAAGTATAGAGATCAGATGCTTAGTGTTCACCATGGACCCCAGATGCCTTCTGCATCTGGCACGGTGATATATGCATCTGGCACGGTGATATATACACGGCTAAAAATCTGTGGAGGCTATAGCTGAAGGGAGTTACGGTCTTGTTGGACATCTACCATCAGAACATTGATACCGCGGGAAGCTGGAGCGGTTGCAACGCTGCAATGCGTATAGGCCATCGTAGAATTTCACCTCGTCATAAAGCTTCTTGTACAACTCGTGACACTCAAGGAGCTCGTTTATTTAGTGGCCTGCCTGTTTCAGTGACAGGTGCGCACATCAGCCATCTGAATATAAGGATGAAATTCATATGCGATTTAATTGATCAGTAGGGTGTAAAATCTCATTCATTCATAGTGCCTGAACCAAGTAGGGCGTAAAATTTACATACTACAGGCTACAACTTCCAAGCCTGAAAAGCATGTAGGTGATACATACCTTACATAGGAGTTGCTGCTCTGCTGCCTCAAGTTTGGAGCACCGACAAAAAAGTAGGTAAATCAATTATTGTGATAACAAACACTACACAAAAATTTGACATAATAATTAATTACTTTTGTTTCTAAGGCCGCCTTCGCAAGGGAGTTTGGGCTTAGAGAGTTTGAGCTAGAGAAATTCCTTATTTATCATAAACACGCTTTTCATGATTGGTACGTTTTGTATAGTTCTTTTTAAAAATCAAATAAATATATTTTTTAAGTTTAACTAATGGCTCGCCTTATTTTCCATGCCAAAGTTAGCTCTGCTCATTCAGCTGTGCGTAAAGAATAATGCAGGAATGGTGCATGAATTAATTTGGAATAAGTCCCTTCACCACCCTCATCACTTGTGTTTGTGTTCTTAGATCTGGTTACTGATTAGTGTGCAACAAAATGAGCTGAAGATAATACAATTCGATTGCTTTATCAATCAAAGTTCTGCACACCTTATTTAGACATAATATAGGTGAAATGAAACAAGCAAATAAAAGTGTTTCTTGCTCAAAAATGGTATATACAACAGAGAGAAATGATAGTGCAAAATACTTGATTGAACAAGATTTCTTTACTCACTCATCCTTTAGCACCTTCTTCTGGCAGATTAAATGTCCGACCGTTTCATCTTTCATCTAGAATTATGTGATCAACGAATATGATCTTACAAATATTACTGATCAAATTAACAAAAATAATGAACACAATTCAAACCTGAACAGCATCGACTTCTGCAGGTTGATTAGCATAATCATTCATGTTCTGCCTTTTTTGAGCCCTCCAATGAATCACTGAGCATGAATTTCTTCTTTTGGACGATTCTGTACCCAATACACTACTCATAAATTTACAATGGTTCATCCTTTGAGGCACCAACATGAAAAGGATCAGTAGTTACCTCCATTGGAAGACAGGTAAAACAATACAGATTCTCTGGCTCTTGAATTGTCATCATAAGCCACTGTGGAAGCTTGAGCTGCTAAACTATCATCATCGCGAGCAACAATGGATGCACAGTAGGCTGGAGGGACTGCTTTTGTGACTCTAGCATATCCAACTAAATGAGCATGGTGTCTCCTGCCATATACATAGATAATTGATGTGTCATGAGAGGATGCACATGATAACAGATGAAGAACTATGTGTCTGACTGGATGGTCCATGTAATTTGCAAGTACGTGTACACTATGAATGGCTGGGATTGCAGCAGTAAGCACTTTTGACCTCATATATATATCGCAAGTGAACTCACCAATACTCCAGTGTCATTTCTTTCAACCGTGTCTCAAGTCTATGGAAAAGTCATGTCTTCTAAAAATCTTGTTTATGTATGTGATAGTGATGTCAAGAAAGCCCGTAACCCATTGGTCTAGCCCAAAGCCTGATTTTTGGGTCCGACCTGAGTATGACATGGCCCAATAAAATTTGTGTCTAGACCGATCCAACCCATTAAGTAGTGACATGCTTGGACCGCTCCCTAAGCACGTTGAGCGGCACAGTCCAGCCTAATCTATAAAGATAGGTCCGTGTTAGTTCAGTGAGTGGAGGAAATTAAAACCCCCAATGGTCTATAAGGGAGAATCTCGGGCCTTCTCAACCTCGATGTAGTGTTGTCTTTATTCTTTTGGACTGAGGCTTGGCGCAATGCGCTATGCCGCTATCATAGACTCACAGTTGGTCTCGACCTCAGTGTTGTGCTATCTAGTTGATCTCGCACTCTCGCCTCTATATCGGTCTCAGCGCTGCACTGTCCAGTTGACCTCGACGTAGTGTGTTGTCACACTCACAGTCGGCCTCGCACTCTCACATCTTGGCTCTCACAGTCGCAGACACCAACAACTATAGAGGACTCGGTCTTGGTGCTGTCGCCTCTCGGTCTCGACGCTGTGAGCCGTATCACACTCGTACTCTCCATCTCTAAGTACCGAGCCTCTCTGTCTCTTGCCTCTCGCCACTCACCACTCGTACTCTTCGTCTCTCCGACTTTCACCTCTCGTCTTTGACTCTCCGACTCTCATCTCTCGCCACTTGCACTCTCCATCTCTTCGACTCTCGCCTCTCATCTCCGACTCTCGCCTCTCATTACTCTCACTCTCCATCTCTCCGACTCTCACCTATTGCCACTCGCACTCTCCATCTCTTCTACGACATCCGTGTTTGGCACTGTGCGCTGTCCTTTTTGGTAGTAATGTTGCTTCGATTAATCTAGAGACGGTAGATGGCAGTGTTGGTGGTGATGGGGGTTTAGGGACGCCGATCGGCTCCAACAACATTGATGCATGATCATTGTCTAAGTGTAGCCAATCCAGTGTTTGGAACGACTTTGACGAGGTATTTAAGACTTTGAATAGTAAGAATGTTCGATTTATTGCCATCTGTAAGGTTTGTAAGCATAAATTATCTGCTAGGTCTTCTGCTAGTACTAGGCATTTGCTTAGGCATAAAAATCATGTAAGCAACTGTCAAAGTTCAGTCTAGGTTTGCATTCAACTCTGAGGAATACATCCAGCGTGCTCATAATCCTTATTTTGCTAAAGTATCTAGGTAAACTACGATAGATATATATGATTAAGTTATTCAACAAACAATGCGATAACCTTAAGAACTATGTGTGGCCTGCTATTTTTTATGATGCTTTAATCTATGATATTTGATTGGAAACAAATATAATAAAACTAACAGGCGAGATATGTCTTCCCCATAGTAACCAAAGCTCAATAAAAAAATATTTCAATAAAAAATAAAGTGAAGCTAAGAACAAAACTAAGGCTTTTGAAAACTTGTTCATAGATTTAGAATTGAAATGAGTTGTTCCTAGATTTAGAATTGAAATGAGTTGGATCCTAGATTTAGAATTGAAATGAGTTGGCTAATCACCACATAAGCAAGACTGTAGAAAATAAGAGTAAATTTTACAAAACTACATATGATTTCACCAAACTATCCTAAAACAACATATATATATATATTTATTTATTTATAGGGTTTATTATAAAACTATAGATCTAGCACCAAATTATCATAAAACTACATACTTACCATAGTATCACATAATTACAGAATTAGCACAAATTTTATCACAAAGCTATAGGTTTTGTAACTCCGGTGGAGTTTGAAACACCGTAAAGAAGTACCACTCCTGTTCACCGATCATTGACGGCTCTGATCTAAACACTAAAAATCTATGGTTTTGGGATGGCTTCATTACTTGCTATACAATAGTATCAATTTATATTATTGTAGTATTATGATAAACCACCTTAAATATAGTTTTACAATAATTTGGTGAAATATTTGTTTAGAAAGAAATATAATCAAGAGACAAAGATCGAGGTGATGGACCAACCCTCCTAGGTGTAGGCATAAAAATAAATGCAAATCACTGGGCAAGCAAGCAACTCTTAGACAATAATTCTGAAGTTTATGGTCGTAGGAGAAATAACCATGGCAGTCAAAGCACCCCCAACAAAAGAGAAGCCTAATTCCATGAAATGTATGGCTACAATTTGGAGATATCAAGAATTGAATGAACGGACACTGCTGAGAGCCCAACTCCAAGAAATTATTCCCCACAAAGGATTTTAAATGTATGGCAACCAGAAATGAATATTGAGTAGAACAAGTGTAGATAAGAACTGCATGCATTAAAAAAATGAAGAATCACACACCACGCCTTCAAAGGGGAACAGGTAAAGCTCAATTTTAACCAACAAAGGAAAATAATAGAACAGAAAACCAAAAAAAAAAGAGGGTAAACAAACCACGATCAATACCCCCATTATGCAGGAAACAAATCAGCAGAAAATTTGATGGATCGCAGCACCACGGTAGAAAGAAAGATTTTGATAGATTGCTCACTGGGGAAAATAGGATTCCGGACGAAAACCCTAAAAACAGCCCAAGAAAGTTGGCGTTTTGCAGCCAACAAAAAAAAAACTTGATCAACTAAACAAGTGCCCCGATGGATCCCCCGCTCGTCGCCGGCCGAGCAGAGCGGAGGAGAGGCACCGGGATTACGGGAGAAAAATCCGTTCGTGGTGCAATCGTGCTGGTGGAACCGTGGGGAGACGGAAGCACAAGCGGGCGGAAGCAAGTGGATGCCACCTGCTGCCCTGGGGACAAATAAATACTTCTGCCTTTTCATTTTCTCTCTGCGAAAACTGTTATGCGAAATACCAGTTATGCCCTTCAATCCGAGGGCGGTGGATGGAGTACGATGGCATTCGGTTTAGTTGGATCTTTTCGTTTGGTTTGTCAAATTCATAATCCCAAATATTTTCTCCGATGTACTCTTCTTTATTTCACAAATATAAGCACGTATATGTTATTTAAGCAAATATTAACATCAAACTACATGCGAATATATGAGTATTTAGAAGTGTCTTCCGTCCACTTCAGTGGACTCCTATATTGTGCGATACATACAACCATTGCCTCTATAGAAATTAGAAAAAAAAAGCCAGTCAGTTGCTTTAAAGTACCGTGCGATACATACAACCATTGGCTCTATAGAAATTAGAAAGAAAAAAAGGCCAATCGGTTGCTTTAAAGTGATCCACACTTTCGGTCATCGACCCTTATCCATGTAACAGCCTACGTTTTACTTCTTTGCTACATGTAACAGCCTAAAGAATTACTAATTACTAAGTTTTAAAACTTTTTTTCTTGTGAATTGTGAAATTTTTTGTTAAGAGTTTTTCATTTCG
Source organism: Oryza coarctata (assembly GCA_030770085.1). Classification (NCBI taxonomy): domain Eukaryota; kingdom Viridiplantae; phylum Streptophyta; class Magnoliopsida; order Poales; family Poaceae; genus Oryza; species Oryza coarctata. The sequence continues at coordinate 11,820,154 of CM061472.1, forward strand.
TTCTATTTAAAGCCGTTTGTGATTTAATTTTCCTTCCTTTCCCTCTTGCCATCCAATATTGCAAAACATCTGTCTCAAAACTCTCATGGATGAGCCCATTCCACCGTTGTGCCTCCAACCCAACACTTTTTATATCACCGACCATTTTTCCTAACACAACCTATCTCTTTCCTTTCCAACCCATTTTTCTCATCCTATCTTTCTCATTCCTTTCTCCTTTGGCCAGGTCGGCCCAACCTTCCATGACCTTAGCCTCGCTCACTGTTGATGCTAGCATTTCTCATCGATGCCACATAGCTACTTCCCAACCATGCGTCACACTCTTGCTCAATAGCCGAGCCAGCTATCTCTCGCTCTCCATTACCAAACCAAACCAAAATTGAGTGTATCCATTCGAGCTCATCCGCTCGAGCTCGGTCTCAGCTCGCTACCACTCTCACTGCTAATGTCGTCCTCCACCTCCATCTCCCTTACTAAACCACCTTGTTGATCATCACCAAAAGCAAAGAGCTTCATCTCTACCTACTTTATTTGCTCTTTGAATCCACACCAACCTTCACCACGCCAAATGCCATCATCAGAGCTAGAAAGCTAGAACCCTAGCTTTGGCCATTGATAAGGATTCTCTAAAATTCTTTACCGTTCTTCTCTTTCTCCAAAATTGAAAGCATACATGGGATCTCCACTCGGCCATTTTTCCCTCTCCTTTCCTAGTGAGATATCTGTTGGAGCCTCATCAGCACCATCTCCATGGCATGTTCCTCTGTTTAGTAGCCGTTGGGCACATGGTGCGTCACCGCTCCTGGCCACCTCACACCTAACCGCTATCACCATGGGCTTTCTCTAGTCGTGTTGGTGCTCACTCGAATGTGTACTCTCTAGACCTCGCTAGAGTGTCACCACCATGAAGCGCCATGGCCACCGCCCCGCTCGCCGTCGCAACCAGCTCATTTGCCATTGAGCAACTAGAGGACGAGATCACCGTGCCACTAGGACCTAGTAACCAATGTGTCCTCGCGCGCGAAACTGGCCTTCTTAGCCGTTAGTGCACTGAAGTGCCGACGACTCCTCTAAACGAATGAAACAACATTTTCTCTTTTTTAAAAATGTTTATTTCATGGTTCAATTGGTTCGCTATCCTTTTGATCTCAAAACCAAAATCCACCACCTATTTCTAACTCCTGGAATCATTTCTAGTCCATCCACATCAATTTTGTCACAATCTTAAGCATCCGTTGATGTAACTCTAATTTTAACATTAGGGTTTGCCGCTTGCCAAAAATTTCAAAAATACCTAAATTCTTCTAAAAATTTTCTATTTAAATTCTCTTGCATTTTCTAAGTCTTAATTTTTTTTAGTTATTTGCTTTGTTGTTTTATTTTTTTATCTATAGATTACACAGTTGTTGATATAGGAAAAGGTGAAAAGATTAGAGTTCACCCACAAATGTCGATAGTCGTATGGGGAGAAACATGGTACGAGCATGCTGACCAAGGCAAGTGACGTGTCCTCTAAATATTACTCTAAATATTACTTGAACTTGTTTATGAAATATGATTTTTTAACTACTGAGGCTTAAAGTTAACTTGCCTTATTATATCTTATATTTGCATAAGTTTCTCCGTATAGCTTTTATCTATTCAGTCTTGTATATGTTCTGAGCTACAGTTAAGTTACATGTGAAGTCGAGGAACTCGTAGATCCACAATGAATTGTATCATAGTAATGTTTTTAGTTATAAGTATATGGACATAGGCTAGTTGAGTGCGTGTTGAGTCCGTGTTGTAATAGAATATTATTGGTTTTTATAATTAAGTATTTCTGTATTATTCTGAACTTGCGTGGGACATTTAAAACCCCAATCGTCCCTCGTGCACCCGAAAGAAGTGTACCCGGAACACTCCGAGTCGTACGATTGCTCCATCCAACGGTTCAGATCGGAAGTCCCGTTACGTGTCTTGCGCAACGTCGAACTCACGGCGCATTCCCGCGAGGCCGCGAGCTGCGATCCCCCAAATGCGCATCGTCTCCAAATCTCGCCTAACGCTAATCCGTATCGCCCAAATCGCGATTCCACCGCCGTCGCCCCCCGGCCGCACTACTGGTTCTCTGTTCCGTAGCCTCGCGAGTAGACTCCCCCACCCGCCACCCCGCCGCGTCCTACTTCGCATTCAGCCGCATCACGGGTCGTCTCTTCTGCTGCCGTCATGCGAAGCGGGGTCATGAGAAGCACCCCATCCTCTGCCCTCTACTGGTGGCACCGCTCGAGTGAGAGACATCATCCACTCTGCATGTTTTCCGGCCGGCCTCAAGCGGCGTGGAGACGACTGAACTAGGCCACATCGTTGGTCCGGTCTTCCGCCGTCATCGTGGGAAGACGATGTCGCTGCGGATGGTGCCCTTCCACTACGGTGAGGAGGTCTTCCAGGTGAACTATCACGGTGGTTCCTTGGTGTGGCCGTGGGCAGCACACCAACTGTTTGATGAAATGCATGGTCAAGGTGCACTCCTGTTATTGTTAGAATCCTTACTGTTATCTCATTTTTACTCTATTTTGAACTGTATGTTGTGATTTCAAGCTCTGCCTGCGTAAATTATAACTGAATTGTTCCTTGATCTCGAATACTTCATGTGGTGCAGGCAAATATTTCATTTCTGCAGGGCAGAACACCCTATTATTTCAGTGTAAAATTTTTACTGTGAGATCCTTCACCTTTTAATGACTATGTAGTCCTGTCAACATGTCAATAATAGTATAAATATGCTAACTTGTCCAATTTTACATGATATTCCCAACATATTAGCTTTGTTTGTTGACTGAGATTTATTTGTCTTCTGTTTCTACTGCAGTCAAATTGTGCAGATCAATTCGTGGTCAATCAGCAGGCCTCGACATTATTTCAAGGTATATACATGTGGACTCAGCTGCAATGTATCTATTTGTTTGATCTTTAGTTGCATATAAACATTAAGTCACAGAATACATTTTAATCTCCTTTTTTGATTTATTTATTTTAAGATATGTCCCTTTTATTGTTCACTTGTATCTAATTTGGAAGTCCATTGTTCAGAACATTGCATATAAACCCATCCTTATAGTTCACGACATGTAACAGATGGGCCATTAAGAACTTGCTGAGCCCATTCTATCAAATGTAGAGCAAGATCGATGACATGCCCTTCCCAGTATTACCTTTTTACTGTTATCTGACTCTTTTGATAAATTCATGTGAATCACAGACTGCTGCATAAGCACATGACCTGGATGAGTTATCATCAAGTGTCATCCTGCTATTTCTAATCAGCGTTGCACAGGTATTTCATCAAGCTCCTCTGTTATTTTCTGGCTATATGAAGAGGAGTTACTAATATATTGTTCTATGAAGTGAAAGTTTCTTCCTGCTAAAAAATTATTCCTCTTATAAGATGGCTAAATATTCTCCTTTTCTTCCACTACTGAATCTGAAGTTCCACTGATGTGCTTCATTTCCATGTTAGCCTTGATATGGTCAGTCCACCAATATTAAGACTAACAAAATGCCTACCATATTTGTGATAACTGAAACTGTTCCTTCTGAAATGGGCTTTAATTGTTGAAATCTGGTTTGTTCCTATACAAGGTTTGGGCGTGATTATTATATCTTTTTTTTGCTGTAGTGAAATTCGGTTTGGGATTTTACTTGTGAACAATCTCTTTGCCAATACAGGAAAGTGCTCTCTCTCTCTCTCTCTCTCCATGCTCAATATCTTTTATTTTGAAAGCAACATCATGTGGAGGAAGGCTCTTGTGCTAAAAAAGTTCTTCAGTTCCTTGCCTTCCAAATTCTTCGGTACGTACTTTTGATTAATGAAATCGGGAGAATTGAAGGAAAAACACATGGCTCTACTGTGCTTATGGTCTTTCCTGTTGGAGCAGGTCTTCATAGGTCTGTAGCAGTGTTCAGTGACTGCACGAAGTTGTCTATGAGCTCCACTAAATGATATGTCTTCGATCAGAGTATAGAAGAGGTTCAGTTTTTGGTTCTCTATTTCTCGGCATCAGTTTGCATATATTTCAATTGCTTGCATTTTGTTGCCCCCCCCTCTTTTTTTTGGTTTTTGGATATGCCTGTAACAAGTAGTTCCTCATTTTTTCTCAAAGATTGTTTTTAGAAAGTAGGTCCCAGGATCTGGCTTTTATAGAAAGCCACTTTTCTCAAGAATATAAACATATCTCATATATGATACCAAATTTGTGATCTATACTGAATTCCTTTTAACGAAATCCCTGATTATTCATTATTGATAATAAGTTCTACTCTGTGAAGGGGATGAAGTTAGTGATGGAGTTAGAACAAGACTTAAAGGTTGTGAATGTGATCTGCATGATATTATTTCATGAAAACTTATTACAAACAGTGTACTGTCCCTTTTATATATTTTGCCCTTACGATTGAATCAATATTTCAGAATGGATGAAGGCATATATCCTCTCCAATGAATGAGGTTTCAAGGGATCTGGTTGTCCATGTAAAATCAAAGAAAAAACAATCTTTGCTGGTAAGTAAATGCGTTGTTTGCTGCGTTGATGGGGGTAATCTAGGTGAACAATGATGTTGTCTGCCACTCTGCTTTTACATGTCGATAACTTAAACTACCATTCTACTATATATGAAGCAATATTCCAAGTTCATGAACAAAATCTCATTTCATATATGTTTGGGTGGTTGCCAGATCCAATCCTTTGGTTTTGTGTTTCTTGTACATCCACTGAGATTTGAATTTTTCAGGCTTAGGTACATGTACAGGTTGATTTTTTTTAATGTCAATTAGATTTATATCATTTGCAAATTAAAATACATGTAGAAATAAACCTATCTGAATCAACATCTTCAATCTTCCAAAGCGTTATTACTTCATGAGGGCAGAGCTAGGAATCTCTTAGAGCCGGCAAATCTAATTACATTAAATGTTTGCTATAAAATTATATATTCAATGATTAATATAACCTCAAAATTCTATTACGTGTTTGCCGATGAGCCCAGATGGCTGCCCGGAGTTGCCGGGCAGTGGCTCCGCCTCTGACTTCATTCATGTTCATGGTCTGCTCAATTGAGTTTATTTTTACTGGGTGCACATCCTTCCATTAGTCCTTGCATGAAACTGAAATAAGTAACAGCGATCTAGCATTCCAGCTGCCAGCATCTGCAGTAAAGCATGTATTATTCATTTGCTTACCTCTTTTGTGTTTTCTTCTTCTGATGCTTAGGAGACACAAAAACAAGGGTGTACAGACTATGGAAACACAATAAACCGTGCCAATGATCAAGATTGCGTGACCCTTCTTTTCTCTAAACATTGTGAGAGATATTGATTTACATATTGTGAATGAATCAATTCTACAGTCTCAAAGATTTAGCTCCTGATTTTTCTTTAGATGGGGTGTGACTCTGAGTTAGATTCATGTAGGTTTTAAGTTGCCAAAATGATCAGCTAAACTGAATCTTTATACCACGTGAAAGGATTAATCTGAATCCTTCAGTCATCAAACTATGACAAGCAGAATAGCTTGCAGTCTTCTCTTTTATATATAGTAATATATCCTGACTATCTATAAGCAGAATAGCAATACCTTAAAGAAAAAAAAACTACATGTTTTTTGGGTTTATCTAGCCTTCCATCCTACAATTTTGAAAAAAAATGGCATGCAGGTCACAAGGCAAAGAACACTGAAGTTCTTCATCCCTGAAATTATTTTCCAATACCAAAATCATAAACTGTTCCTATGCGTTCACTATAAATAACCGATTCATGTGAAGTATAAGGTAAAATATTTACATCTAGTGCCCTACAGAGGTACACTATAAGTTGATAGTAAAGAAGCAATGTCACTAGTTGCCTCTTTTTTGTATTGTAGTGAAGGACAGTTACGAACAGCCTATAACCACAACAATAGTTTGCCAATCTAGTGATTTAATAGTTAAATTGGCACAATTTCAGGCCGAAAAAGTAACTGTACAATTTTGCTCATGGGACCTTGCAGCTGTGTAGCCGCAATTCATGTAATACCAAAACTCCCACCTTTCCCATGTTAAAATGTGAGTTAAAAGACTGAATTAAAGTGAAAAAATAATGCAGAAACTGCACACCTTTCCCATGTCTCCAAAGATAACAAATTTGTAGGGAATCTTGACCGGGATAAGGAGATGCCCGGAAGCTTTAAGACTTGCTCCAAATGTGACTACCATCTAGTAGTCTGTGACCAAGCCTGTAAGTACATCTGCAACAAGGCCAACCAGAAACAACAGTAAATCATGCAACCTTTGTATCCTAGCTTACAAAAGGCTATTATCCAGTTAACTAAAATAACCTAAAATTTGATAGGAAAATAACACTTCCAAGCAAATTTTACATACATGATTGTATTCAACCCTAAAGGAGAAATGACACCAATCCAGTCGTCATCGGAGGGTTTTGGATGGAAGAATTCAACCACCACCCAATCACTACTTTGACCCTGGAACATATGTAGCCACAACAAAAGATAGTAGATAAGATTTCACTGATGTTAATCATAAAGAACCTGATTGAAATTATGATATATAATTATTCCTTGGAGCCAGCTAAAATTAAGCAGTGTTTCATGGTCTCTATGGAACAAATGAGCAAATTAACCTTCAGGCCAAGAACTGTTGGGTGAGCCTTCATGCTGACTGAATCAACAGCAGCAACCGTCACCCTCTCGATCACACTCAATAGCGGCTGCTCACTGCCGCGCGGTACCGTGGCACAGCTGCCCGCCAACGATGTCTGCAAGAACCACCCACCTGAAGGCTGCCATGATCAAGAACCTCATTAATTTGCTTCAATTCACCCTGCAAAACCTGAAACTACCAGAGAAGAAAAACCTTTAGCTGCAGCAAGATTGTGCAGGAAGCTGGACAGTGGATTGATTTATGCTGAATGAGAGTGTTCAGAGGTCAGGAAATGGTCAAGGGGAGAAAGAGCGGAAGCTAGCTGCCAACACAGGCCGGCATTTGAGAAAGCAAGAAAGAAGCAACAACAAATGATCAAGTGGGGGCCCAAATGGTGTCCCTGATCAAAAATTTCCAATGATAAATGAAAGAGATAGTGATTGCCCTGATGAATGTTACGAGTACTGCATAAGCTAGGAGATCCACAAAACATAATCATCATATGACAGAGAATGGATCATTACTAGAAAATCTACCAAACGTGGTCATCATATGACAGGAGGTTCACGTTTTATAGATCACTAACCGACTATATTAGGAAATCGTATGGCAGGAGATCCATGTTTTATGAATCACTAAACAATCAGGCTAGGAGATCCACTAAACATGGTCACCGTATAACATGGGAATTACATTTTGTAGAGTACTAACCAACTTAGGCTGGGTCTCACCGGGACTCAGTCACGCATACCAAATATAACAGTCTAACAATAAACACTTAAGATGGGGATAAAGAATAGTATTACAATTTAATTGCACAATTGGTCAGGAAAGTAAAGACAAACAAGAAATTGACCAAATGTACTCACTTGGGCCTTCTCCCTTACCGCATTGTTGCTTCCGATTAGAGCCCACAACAAAAAAAAAAAAAGAAAAAGAAAAAGGCAGAAGACCAATCAAATCAGACGAAATCGCCGATCTTCGCAGAAGCCTACTGACCTCCTTTACATTGAGCACTCACAGTCGATAATTTACTTGAGACGTTTTCTTAAAAGAAATTCTACTTTCACATTATAATGAATGACATAAAATATTAAAAGCATGTAATAGCAACTTCAGAACACAGATTTGTTGAAAGAATACATAGCTCTATAGTTGGCATGCTGCCTTTTCTTTTCATGAATGAGAAGAACACAATTGGACATTATTGTGATGTATATGGATTAAGAAGTTGATTATTCTCAATTGACAACTCATTCACCTTGTATGGTCGAATCAAGCCTCCTATATATGCATATCAAATATCATAAAGGTAGCCCTGATATTATTGACCTTAACTTGAGGGTATCTTTCACAAATCCATAAAATCAATCAGTTATATATATACAGAGAATTAGAAAGAATAACTAGTTTATTCTAATGGACACGAAATCACAATTACCTGCAACTGAAATGGATAAATTTTGCCCTAGCCTCTAGGAAAGCATTCTGTCGAGCAACTTATAAGCAACACATTCTTGATATGTGCAACTTAAAGCTACAGATCGTAGACGTGCACGATGCTATGGACCGAGACGATGGCGGTGTAGATTGGCCAGCCTGGTAGCCATCACTAGAGCAGAGGCCACAGCTAGATTGGGCATTGCCCACCTCCTCCTCAGCCTCGGCCACCAGTCGCATGCTTAAGTTGATAGGGGAGGAAAAGAGGCGCCTTTGTCAGCGTGGTTATGTCGGATACCCTTCTCCTCCATGAACTCTTCGGTGACCTCTCTACAGGGAGGCAACGACCATAGGAAAGGCGGGGGCGGCCTATGGGTAATGTGCAGCGATCTCCCGTCATCCTCCAGTGGCCCCCTTCTCCTCCTAACAACACTCTCAACTACCTCCTATCCCCTTTCCGGCTACACCATCCAACGGTCGAGAAGAGAATCAATGATGGCGGGGCACACTGCATCTAGTGACGGCGTCCCTACTTCTTCCATCACTCTTCTTATCGCACTCGGTCGGCTGGTCCACAAAAATTAGTGGGGACCGGGATCGGTCACTGCTAGAGAAAAGACGTTTAACAATATGTCACTTACATGCCTATATACACATAGGTGCCAAATAGTTAATTGTAACGTAGGAGTGGTAAATCCTTATTCCTGCTGCGTTAGGCTTGTTCCTTTGGCCCGGGAACGCCCGGGATTGGGCCGCAGTCGAGGTGGATCAGCTCAAGACGGATTGAATCCCAGCCTACAAGAAATTAGTGTCCGGTTAAGTCCAATCGGGACTCTAACCCAGCCTACCCCGGTCTTTTCCCCTCACCCCAGCCCGGGAAAAAAATCATCCCCGACAAAGTGTGGGAAAAAAAAATCCTCGCAACGGGAGGCGACGCTGCGGCGGCGGCACGACTTCGAGGTGACGGAGCGACTGCGAGCGAACAGCGACGCGGTGCTCTCCTCTGGCGGCTGCCCCCTCCAATGGTCACTTTCTCACTAGTGAGTCTCTATTCTTCCCCCTCCGCTCTCCTGTGTGGCCGTGTCCTAGGGTTTCTTGGAGCATGGGTTCTTGACTAATCTCCTGTGCCCCTCGTCGCCACCACGACCATCCTCGTCATCGCCCGGTACTGAGGACAGGCCTGTGCCTCCACCCAAGCCCGAGCCCTCCAAATCTGATTCATTTGTGGTACTGAGGACAGGTCTGCGACTTTTTATGGCTTCTTTTTTATCGATCACTAGCATATTCCCGATGTGAGGCAAAGATAAAACATGGTCGGCAAGAACATTGGTCCTATTTCTTTAGTCTCCAGTATCTGAACAAGTAAGTCAACTGAAGGCTGCAATAAAGCGAATGGATGCAGTTCAAATTTATTAGCTTCTATTCTGCCAACTTGGCATGCGTGTGATACCTTCTTGCTCTGCTCTGTTTAGTTCAGATGGTCCTTTCACTTCTCTTTTTAGTTCAGATGCATGCCCGAGTATAATCTTGCTGACCTAGCTGTCGATGTATCTTTTTGTTTCCAAAATTTGTTGACACAGATCCTAATTTAATAAGTTCAGTTCAACTTATTTTCATAAGATTTGAGACATTATCCTGATTTCTGCATAAAAGGTGAACATGTGCCATTCTGAAGAAACATATATGCAGGAATCAGCAAGTGTCTTTTTTTAAAAGAAGCATTGTTACAACTGCATGAACTAAAACTTCTACAGTCCTATACTAATCTAGTTTTGAAAGAGATTCTACTTCATGTCCTGTCCAACATGTTTAAGAATGCCAAAAGTTGATGAAATATTTGTTGCATAACTTTGAGTTGTTACCAAGTTTTTCTTCTCTAGATACCATAAAATCACTTGTAATCCTATACTCATGTTTTTTCATGTCATGCACAAAGATTGTCCCCTTTGATTACATGTGTGAATTCCTCGGCCACAGCTACCACAGTTTACTTTCCATTTGAATTTAATTACTGGAGTATGTTCTACATAAATGTTGACCTTAGCAATTTAATTACTGATGTAGTCTTAAATGTAATTAGTACGTATGCCTTCTAAGTAGGTCAGGATAAGAGCGCTAAGAGATATTTTTGAAAAGACTTAAATAGCTTGGTTAGAGCTGTACTTAATAGCGAGAAACTTTTTATAGGAGATCTTAATGGTCATGTAAGTGCAACAGGTATAGGTTTCGAGACCGCATATGAGGGTTTTGGGTATAGTAGTAGGAATTATGAGGGAGATAAAATCTTAGACTTTGCTATAGCTTTTAATCTAATGAAAGCTAACACTTTTTTTAGGAAAAGGCAATCTAATTATGTGACTTTTAGTAGCATCCATCAATCTAGCTAGATTGACTTCTTCCTTATGAGAAGAGGAGATAAACGAGCTTGTGTGGATTGTAAGGTGATACCTAGAGAATATGTGATTTTTTAATATAAGCTGGTTGTAACTGACTTTCACTTTTTAGTGCATGATCGTAAAGATAAACAAGTTAAAATTGTAAGAACCAAGTGGTGAAAGTTAGAAGGAGAGACATTAAATGTATTTAAGAAAATGGTTATTGATGAGGGCTCTTGGAAGGAAAAAAACGATACAAATAACATGTGGGAGAAGATGGCAACATGCATATGGAATATTGCTTCAGAGGTGTTTGGAGTGACCAAAAGGAATGGATGCGAAACTAAAGACTCTTGGTGGTGAAACGAAAACGTGCAAAGAGCTATTAAAGAGAAGAAAGAATGCTATAAACACTTATATTATAATAGGAGTGAGGATAACATAGAGAAGTACAAGGTGGCAAAAAAGACCGCAAAATGAGCTGTGAGTGAGGCAAAAGGGCGGGCTTTTAAGGATCTGTACCAATGTCTAAGTATAAAAGAAGGAGAGAAGGACATCTATAGAATAGCTAGGTCAGTAAGACAAGAGACTTCAACCAAGTTAAGTGTATTAAGGATGAGAGAGAGCAGCTCTTGGTGAATGAGAAGGAGATTATATATAGAAAGGTATTTTGATAATTTGTTCAATGGTGGGAAAGAGCACATTACCATTCAGTTGGATGACTCTTCGGATGACACTAATAGGAGCTTTGTGCAGAGGATCCAAGAATCTGAGGTTAGAGAAGCTTTGAAAAGGATGAAAAGGGGTAAGGCGATGGGACCTGATGGTATTTCAATCAAGGTGTGGAGCTGCCTTGGAGATATAGCTATAGTATGGCTAACCAAGTTGTTCAATAATATTTTTCAATCGAACACGATGCCCGAGGAGTGTAGGAGAAGTATATTGGTACCAATATATAAGAATAAGGGAGATATTCAAAGTTGTACTAATTATCGGGTAATTAATTTAATGAGCCACACTATGAAGCTATGGGAGAGAGTTATCGAACACTGTTTGAGAGAAACGACACGAATATGTATGAACCAATTTGGTTTCATGCCCGAAGGATTAACCATAGAAGCAATTATCTTAATAAGATAAGTTATGGAACGGTTTAGAGAGTAGAAGGACCTATATATGGTTTTTATTGACTTGAAAAAGGCTTATGATAAGATACCAAGAAAAGTTATGTGGTGTGATTTAGACAAACATAAAGTCCCAACAAAGTATGTTTCTCTTATCAAGAATGTGTACAACAATGCTATGACTAGCGTTCAAACAAATGATAGGAACCTAGATTAATTCCCGATTAAAATATGACTATATTAGGGATTAGTATTGAGTCCTTACCTCTTCGCATTGGTGATGGATGAGGTTACGAGAAACATACAAGGAGATATCCTTTGGTATATGTTATTTATAAATGATATAATGTTAATTGATGAAAGCCGCGTATGAGTAAATAGAAAATTAGAGTTGTAGCTGTAGACACTTGAGTCTAAAGGTTTTAGAGTAAGCAGAACTAAGACTGAATACTTGAGATGTGATTTTTGCACTATCACACATGAAGAGAGAGATATGAGTTTAGGAGGCCAAACGGTGCCTAAGAAAAATATTTTTCGATATCTGAGATCGATACTACAGATGGATATGGATATTGATACGGATGTTAGCCATAAAATCAAAGCAGGCTAGTTGATACGATGCCAAGCATCTAGCATCCTCTGTGATAAGAGGGTATCTTAGAAGTTAAAAGACAAGTTTTATAGAAGGACGATTAGACCTGCTATGTTATATGGAGTAGAATGTTAATTTACAAAAAGACGTCATGTTCAATAGCTGAGTGTTGCAGAAATGCGTATGCTAGGTTGAATTTATGGTTAAACATGAATGAATCAAGTCTTAAATGAGAAAATAAGTGATCGTCTAGGGGTAGCATCAATTGAAGAAAAACTTGTCCAACATCGGTTTTGATGGTTTGGCTATATCCAAAAGAGACCTCTAGAGACACCAGTACATTGTGAAATCGTAAGTTAAAATAATAAGATGAAGAGAGATAGAATAAGACCAAAACTAACATGGAGAGAGATGATAAGAAGAGATTTGAAAGAGTGGAATATAACTGAAGATTTATACTTAAATAGTAATGCTTGGAAAGCAGCTATTGACGTGTCTGAACCGTGATTTAGTGATTCTTATTAGGCTTCAACTCTAGCCTACTTTAACTTGTGTGTGACTAAAAGACTGTGTTGTGTGCTGAGTTGAGTTGAGCAATTTAATTACTGAATGTCTTGATCCCAATGGTTTATTAATTTCTTGGAAGAATTGAATGTGCTTGGATGATTGATTTGCAAACGCAAGTTATACAATTATAGGTTTGCAAGTATAGGTACTCGAATAATGATTTTATTATTTGCAAAAATTATCTCAGATTTTAGTATAGATGCAGTGTAATTTGCTCTTAGTCTTACTTGTGTTCTGTGTGCATTTATGAAACTCTTTTAGTATAATGCAGTTAAGTGGATTTTCTTCAATAGTTATCTCTGTATCTGTTGTTAGGTCAATGTAATTCTACAACGCTTGAAGTTTATGCTTTTGCAAAGTACAAATTAGATATCTGTTGATGGAATTCAATCTAATGCTAGAATAAATGCAAACATTTTGTTAAGGAATGATCAGATCCCTCTTGTAGTTGTTGGTCAGGACAATTTGCTGGCACATAATTTTGTTTTTGGACCAATTTAGCATACTGGTGGATGTATTCTTGTACATCTGGTGTTATCATTTTATAGGATGGTATGATTGTCTCTATTTAATCCAAAAGTTCTGATGAAATGTGTCTTTGGAGCTTCTAGTTCTGGTGCCAGCTCTTTTGACCCTATTTGTCTAGAGTAAATTAGTAACTAGTACAATATATATATGTTTCTTTCTCTCTTTGACCTTTTGCCATGTAGCTGCTAGACAACATATCACTCTCCATTTCTCCCTTTTCTACAACACAGAGTCACAAAGATATGCACATCGACTGTTATTCATGAATCCATTCATCAACAGCTATTCTTTTTCTGTATATCTGTATTATATATGGTTTGTGCATCTTCTGAAAATGGAGACAAGTCAAGATAGGAAGACTGATGATCACTCAAGTAGTTTAAAAATATGAGTAAATGTTTAGTTTTGTGTGCAAATGCATTTGCCAATGTTTTGTTTCTATTTCTCTGTTTGTGAGATAGGGAGACTGATGCCCACTCATTGCTTTGCAGGTTCCTTGAAATTGACTGGTAGACATTCCTGAGAATTTCTTTGATGGTAGTAGTTTCCTGAAGTACCTGAACTCATTTTGGGGATCTTAGGAGAAGTTTGGGTTTTAGTGTATTTATACTTTGCTGGTGTAATTTGTTGAGTTGTATGTTAGATTCTTGGAAATAATTGGGTGAAAAGAACTGGATTATTATCATCTGTATGGTCACGGGACGTATTTGAAATGTGTTTACTTGAAGACATGATGCTCATATTAGTAAACTGCATATAGAATACTCATTATTGTCTTTTCGTAGTCATACTCTCTTTTGCAATATTAGTAGATTTAGTAAACTAATTGTAACCCTTATATTCCCAGCCAAAACCATACACAGGGTTTAAGTGAGCCAATACCAAAGACAGGGTTTTAGTGAGGAATTAAGGGAAAGCAAGGGATTTATCCCCCACAGGGTTTGAGTGATATGAGAGGGATCAACTCAATCCCTTCCTAAATATACTCCCCTTGGGGATTAGAACCAAAAAACTGAACAAGGCCTCCAAGGTGGCTAATGGGTAGGAGAAGGACCAGAGGAGGACCTTCGTGAGGGTAGTGATCAGGGGAGGGGCATTGCAGAAAGTGTGGTGCGAGGTGGACACGATTTGAGCCATTGGATGTAACTCATTAGACGTTTATGTGTTGAATCGTATTGTGTTATAAATGGGGTAAATATAGAGCGATTTAACTTGAGCCCCTAAAAATTCCTACAAAATGATTTTTGGGTTTTCTTATTGAGATCAAAGCTAGATTAGAAATTTACCTAGAGAATATCTTATAAATATGGCTATTAGAAAACCATGATCTAAAAGATGCCACTATGAATTTTGAGGATTTCTTGGTTGAGATTTCTCAATTTTTATCACGAGTTAAATGTCTATCGTAAGATTCAAACAAACATTTTTAAGAAACTCAAAATAATCTTGCTCTTATAAGACTTTAACTCCTCATATTTGCACTAAGGCTATATTGAGAGGTTGACTTTCTTTTAAATTACGAAACAAAATATTAATTGCTAATCAAAATTAAAATGATAAAACAATACCTAGAATTTAAGGCTATTGGGAATGCAACATAATTTAAAATGCTAATCAAAATTAAAATGACAAAACAATTCTAAGTAAACGACAATTTCATTAATGTAAATGTGTCTAATATAGCTCGCACAAATGTTATAGAATTTTCTTAAGAATTTTAAAAAGAGCTATCCACAACTCTCTTCTCTATCCTCTAAATCTTATAACAAATATGCCTCAAAGCCATATCTCAAATGTATTCTCAACCCTAGAATTAAGCCTATCCTTTTATAGGCTAAGGATGGTTGGATATTCTCTAGTCTAAAATGCCTTTAAGATAGAACCCTAATTTAAGCAAAATCTCAGCAATTGATCTAATCCTTATAAGCTAATAAAATGCTCTAGATCTTTGCCATGTCTCCAGCCACATGATGTCCTAGTTGCACCAAAAAATCGTAGAAGATTTGGCCTCTAGTAGAAAACATGTCGCTCATGTAAATCACTTGTAGATGTGTGTCCTGCGCCATCTTGGCTTCACCATGCACTCGCCCGGTTGGGCCCTCCTACAGTGGGCATATTGCTCCCGTTCACACGCGCACACCTCTGCTTTGCACGTGCATGAGCCCTTGCCTACTAGGCTGTGCACTGTCTTTGATAGGGCCTACAAAACAGTTTCTTAGTTTTCTTACCAAGATCTTAGCTATTGTGAAGTTAGATATAAATAATTACCAAGGGACTATTTTAAAGATATAGCTATTGAGAAAGTTAGATCTAAAAGATGTAACAGGAAATTTTGAGCATCTCTTGGTAGAGTTCTTAACTCCTATCATAAGTCATGGATGCCTATCGCAAGATCCAAACAAAGGGTTTCAAGAAGCTCAAAATAATCTTACACTTATAAAGACTTCAATCCCTCAGATTTGCACTAAGGCTATTGAGAGATTGACTCCCTTTTTATCACAAGACAAACAAGATCCAAAATAATTTACAAGAAGAGAGGAAACACACTCCACTAGAATGTAGAAGGAGGGGAGCAATAACCAGAATCTAAAGTGCAATTTTTTTTTTAAAATTGCTAATCAAAAATTGAAATGACAAAGCAATATAAAGTAAACCACAATTCCATTAATTGAAATATGTGTATAAAGCTTGCACAAAGCTTATATAATTTTCTCAAGAATTCTAAAAAGAGCTCTACACAACTCTCACTTCTAACCTCCTCTAAATCTCATTAAAAATATGCCTCAAAGCTAGATATCAAAGGTGTTCACAACCCTAGAACCAAACCTCTCTCCTTTTATAGGCCAAAGATGGTTGGATACCCTCTAATACAAAATCTAAAAGGCCCCTAGGGTGAAACCCTAACTTAGGAAAATTTCAACCATTGATCTGATCCTTATAAGCCAAGAAAATGCCCTAGATCTTTGCCACATCTTTGGCTACACGATGTCCCAGTTGCGCCATAGAAATTGCAGAAGATTTGTCCGCTAGTAGAGAACACATCCCATGGTGTCTCGGCTTTGCCATGCACTCGCCCGACCGGGCTTGCTTGTAGTGGGTAGACACAACACTTCCACACTCTCGCTTGAACCGGTCACTGATCTCTCACTCTCCTCACACAAACTACGATGTGACATGTGTCTCATGGTGGTGCGTATTGCACACCTCCGCCCATTGTGCCAATCAACATCTTAGGGGTAGGCATGTCGATCCATGTGGTTGTATGGCTCTCGCTCATGCGAGCCTTCATAGCCTCCGTACTGCACGTGCACATGTCCTCACTTGTTGGGCCACCATCTTGAGCCTACTAGGTCATGTGCCATTGCTACTTGGACCGTTGTCGTTGCCATTCCTGCTCTTTATGCCCTCTCGTGCTATCGTGAGCCACCACTTCTAGCTTGGGCGGTCGACATAGTCTTGAGCCATGTGCTCCAGGCTATCACCACGTTGAGCCAAGCCATGCCAAGCTACCTCATTTTGCATGGAGAGTAAGGAAGGCTAGTCAAGCCACTCTAGCTTGGACCGTCTCCTTCTTTTTCTTTTTTCATGTCTCATGCAATTTCCACCAAATTGCAATGATCTCTCCACACAACGTCTTTCCACCATGTACACTTGCATCCAACGTTGTCACCCGATATCGATAACCATGCTAGACCCCAACTGCTCCTGAGTTTGGTTCTAGTCCTACCATTGACTAAGGTTGACCAAGTACATGTACACAAACCGAAAAAACAAACCATAGGGCATAGATGTTGTAACCTAACCCGTTTCATACAATTGGATGTGTTATTAATCATCAAAAGTAACTTAATGACACTTGAACTTACAAGATGCTCCCCCCTTTAGGGGGAGGGGTCAGCCAACCCACCAGAAGCCTAGTTGGCCCTATCCAAAATCACCACCAACCTTCCAATCAACTCAAGGACCTATTCAATAGCCAAAACAGCCGAGACAAACCATCACAACCATCATTGAGGAGGGATAACTGCCAAGACCAATTGTCACAATAGTCATTGTGGAGGTATCTCAGCCGTCTGAGCATGAATCATCATGGAGTTGTGATCAGTTGATTCCACATGACCGGCTGGCCCACTCCAATGTGGTCATCGGATCCCCTCCACTTTGGTTGGCTAGCCACCAGCTTCATCGTTGGGAGCTAGCACCCCCTTCTGCTGGTTGATCTATAAATAGTGCCATTTTCAATAGAGAGTTGGGAGGGGGCAGCTGAAAATACAAGTCCAAAAAAGTGTCGCACTGCTGAAATAGTAGAGTAGGGTAGAGAGTGAGAGAGGGAGAAGTTCCGAGGAGGAGCCAAGGATGTTGGCTCATCTGTGACAAGCCTCTGTTGGGAGTGATCATCTTCATCTTTTTGTTTGTGTAACATGTAGACTTCTTTTACTTTTCATTTCATTTCATTCATCATGCTTATGACATGCTCGTGGGTTGCTAGTGCGATGTAGGTAAAGTATTTATTGTTTTTTTTACTTTGCTTGCTTTGCCCTTAATGCATAGGGTAAAGTTCATAGTGGGTGTGGTTCTTCGGCATAGTTTTATCTAGGAAGGTTAGCTAAGGAAATGGATGGCTGTAATCAGTCAAGTGGTGATAGCCCTAGTCATCCTTCATAGTCGGCCATGTTAGCCTTAGTGCATCGATGTGTAATGGTAGAATTGGTCATTCAATCTTACTTATGGTTGGGTGGACATACCTATGCTTGAAACAAGAAAAGCAAAGGGTTGATTGAATCATGTTAAATCAAAATGTAAGTAGTCACGTGGATACCTGATTGCAAGACAATCTCATATCTATATTATCTCTTTTCCTATTTTCGAAAACCTTCAAGTTGAACAATCAATTAGGACTAAGTACACTTCCTGTTACTCATGGATTTGATACTCTGAAATACTCTTAGGTGAAAAGCTACAACATCATCTGTACACTAGAGGATTGATTTCTATTGGGTATAAGAACCACCAATGCCTAGGGAGTGGCATGCAAGGTTGCCAATCACTGGGAGCATTGTGGGAGGGGGAGGGGACATGCCACCTGAGTAGAGATATTGATGGTGTAGAAAGAGGTGACAATTGTTGGGGGGAGGGGTGTTAACATTGGTCTCGGGGGCTAGGCTAAGAGGATGAACACTATGCACTACAGAGGGTGGGCACCACTGACTCGCCATGTCAGCATTGATGTCAGGGGCATGGTCTTGGGGAATAACTCAAGCTAGAGGAGGTGTTGTGACATGCCACCTTGCCGCCATCACACCTTGCATGTATCACCTAGCACCATGATGGTTCACATTACGGTGTTAGTGTGCATGGATGTGGGAGTTCCTGTCCTGTAGCTCGCATGGATCACCTTGCGTGAAGTAGCTCCCGTCTCATGTTGAAGGTCTAGGTTAATTGATAGATTAAGTTGCTGATCTTATGTATCGATGACTAGATAGGAAGGGCGATGTTATATATGCTAGATATTGTATGATGTACCAACCTAAAAAGTAATTACATTTTAATTATGCTAGCCTTGTAGTATGAAGTACCTACATAACTTCCTGAAGTGCTACTCACTCCGCTTGACCAGAAGTTTCTCTAGACACCCTCCAAGCATAGGAAGCAACCTTGAGTAACTTAGCTTCTTGTTCCCAAAGATTTCCATAGTGCATAATTTTTCTTTTGCCCATGGGTTGCTCTTCCTTTCTCATACTAAATGGGTAGAAACCATGTGTTTTATCTTAGTGTCACTGAATAAGTATTACCAATTTTCACCTACTAATGCATCATCCAATCTTACTCTAACATTACTCCTTTGTGATCTATTATTATCGTAAGTACAAGAGAGCCCTCAAAATCCAAATCACGTGTTTTGGAACCCCAAATCATCATGTGATTATTTCATGTTTGCATTTTCAAATTACTTGCTTATTCTTCTATTGCTTGCAGGAATATAGTTGACGTGCAACATGTTTGAGTGGGTATATCAATCAGCAAGGCGCATCGTGATTCCTCTCATTCAGTTGTAGTTTGATTGTCAATGTATTCTCTACCAAATAGTAGTTATCTTTTGTCACCAAATGATCAGGATCCCAAGACACATCCAAATCTGGCTTGACAGAGGATCTACTTCACCAAGTATTTTATCTATATGGCAAAATGCTTGGCTAAAGGGGTGTTTGGCAGGGCTTCATATCCATAAATTGTAGATTCAGATTTTAACTCCATAGAGCATCCTCTCTGCCATTATAAATACGACAAATGTGTAAGCTAATCTCCTTAGTTCTAAAAAAAGCTGATTTCATTTGTTTGTTGCTAACAACCAAGGAACTAATGTATATCTATAAGCCATATCATGTATCTATCCTTTGTAAAGTCGCTTGCCCTTGCATTATTTACAACTTCATGAATGAAAGAAAATATACTTAGAAGCGTGAAAATGCGCAATAGTTTTTACAGGATACACATGAGTTTCATCCCATTCACTTTGCATGTCAAACTAATATCGCAAATGCCATGCCATGCCATGCCTGTATCGTCTACCTTTCTCACACAAAAATCACTATCGTGTAGTATGGAAGTAAATTTGGTTGTTTCAAATCACACATGCATTTGTCATATTTCCTTTTGCACACTTATTGAAACAAATCAAACAAAGGATCCAAGCATACAAACTTTTCCATACTTATCTGAACTAATCAAACAAAGGATCCACGCAAACCTGACCAGATGGCATATGACCTATGGATTGCAGTTATAATAATTATTTCACTTTGTGCATCATCGAACTTATCGATATCCCTATAAATAGGCAGGCTCAGGCCATGTTTCACATCAAGAACACAATTCAATTATACACCAAATCATTCTACAATTATTAGAATTGTAGCAAATATGTCCCATTGGGGCCATAGACCAGTTAGGGCCAAGCACCATAGAGTTCCATCTCTAATTCCAAAGGACTTTGCTGTTGTAAACTTCATCAAGGAGACTATAGTGTCCTGTGAAGAAAACATGACGGGAAGACAACCACTTAGTGAGGAACCACAAAATATGATAATGGTGAAGGAATCACACAATATTCACAATCAGGACAAGCGTTAATGCTCTAATGAGTTGAGTGATGAAGAGAATGGTTCTGAGAAGGGTGAAAGTAGTGGTCAAAAGAATGGTGATGGTAAAAAGGATTCTGAAAACGGTGGTAGCAATGGTGAAAAATGAGTATGATAATTGAAGGTATATATGCAAGGGAAGATGTATGGATCCTATTCAACTAGCAATAAATGGAATAAGCATGCATGGCCTGCTTAATAGTAATTGTAATCATCCAATAGTTGTTTTAAGTTTTTTAATTTCTTCTATGAATGTTTTGTATTGTAACTTTATTAGCACCTACCAATCTTGCCGTCATATCACCAATTACTTTATTGTCTATGCATTTGAGTTAAACATAATGCTTAGTAAATGGTTAATTTGGATAGACATGCGTATAGTGAAATCCAGTACAAATAAGAACCTTTTTGGAAACACAGGCACACTCTAGAAGATTGTCACATGCTCTGATAGCCTAATGAAGCACGCACATCACTTTCCTTCCTACTACAGCAAAAAAACATCACATGTACAATTCAACAAAATGAATGCGAAAGCCCAAAGACTTTCACATGCCCCTCCTAATCAGTTTTTCCATCTCTTCTCTCTGCTAACTTCTAGTTTCATATCAAAATTTCAATTAAAAACACGTTGCTATATTTTTTTCACGTAACTTTCACTACTTCTAGACTAAAAAACTTTTTGCAACAGACTTCCAATTTCTGGTAAAAAACATTCACCTAGAAACAAAAAAAAGCTATGTGTTAAACTTTCCAAAGGACATCAAAATACACGCTTAAAAATAATTTTCTCAGAGATAAAACTATCCATCATGAAACTTTGAACTCAAAGGTAACAAATTTGGCAAGAAGATCACATTTGACTCGAGTGAAAATTCAAATAGCTAAAAAATAATATCTGTGGGACCACGTGAACTGTGTACGGCAGGAGCTTCTTCACTCAAAAAATATAATTCATTCGTAGGCCATGTGTGACCGAACGAGGATTCATTGACATCTTCATACAAAAGTCAAGAAATATAATATCATACGTAGGCCATGTGTGACCGAACGAGCATTCACTGAAATCTCCATATAAAAGTCAGGCCCTTTTTTTTGGATGGACCTTAATTTTTTTTTGGTTTTGAAATGCATTTTGATTCTAATTGGATTGTCCTTGATGCATTAGAATTAAAATTCAAGGTTTCAGTTTTTAGGTGCATTTTTTTTTCTGATTGGTTTGTACTTGACACCATTGGAATTAAATTCAAGGTTTCAGGCACATCACTTTTTCCCCGTTGATCTTCTCCACCTTTATTTCTGTCTTTTCTGTTTTCTTTTTATTGGTGTTGCATTGTTCAATTTGTGCTCTGTTACTACAGTGCTCTGTTTAGGATAGACGCTGTTATGAGTTGATGGCACTATATTAACCAGGTGCTAAGGAATCCTAAATAGGCAATAGCAAGTTCCTGGTGGTTTGGCTATGTCCAAAGGAGAGACCTCTAGATGTGTTAGTATATTGTAAAATACTAAGTTAATATAATAATATAAAGAGAGTTAGATGATGACCAAAATTAATATGCGGAGAGATAGTAAGAAGAGACTTAAAAAAAAAGTAGGATATAGCTAAAGATCTTTACTTAAATAGAAATGTTTGAAAAACATCTATTGATATGTATGAACCATAATTTGGAGGCTCTTATTGTTATTCATCTCTAATATATTCTAACTTATTTAAGGAATGAAAGGTTATATTATTGTTGCATGGTGGTTAAATCCAAAAGTGTTGAAAACTATATAACCAATCTACAAAAAGTACTAGAGAGGGCAAATAAATATAGAATTAGGATGAATCCTCATAAATGTGCTTTTGGCGTATTAGCTAGGTAATTCATGAGATTTATGGTGCATGAGAGGGGAATCAAAGTTAGGCAACGAAGCATCAAAGCTATCCAAAGCACCGAGCCACCAGTCAACAAGACACAACCTATAGTTTTTGATCGGCAAGCTTAACTTTGTGAGGAGGTTTATTTCTAATATATCAGGAAGGATCGAGTCCTTCACTCGCTAAAGTTATGAGCCGATCAGGAGTTCGTGTGGGATGTTGAGCAGCAGAAAACTTTTGATCAAACTAGAGATTATCTAAATTCTCCGCTAGTATTGATTTCGCCACAAAAGGGGTAGTGTTCAAGTTATATTTGTCAGCCAATGAGAAGTTCATCGGATCGGTGCTGATACAAAAGTTTGAAGGAAAAGAACTGATGGTATTCTATCTGAGCAGATGACTTATAGATGCTGAAACAAGATATCTTGAAGTGGAAAAATTATGCCTGTACTTATATTTTTTATGTCAAAAGTTAAGGCATTATCTTCTATCGATTGAGTGCACAGTGGTTTATAAAGACGATGTGGTCAAATATATGCTATCAACTTTAGTCTTAAAAGGGCGAATTAGTAAATAGATATTTACTTTGATGGAGTTCGATATGAGATAGAAATTAGCTAAGGCAGTTAAAGGGTAAGCTGTGGCCGATTTCTTTGTACAATGTAGAGGGAACCATGAAGATTTTATGGAGCCGATTTTGTGGACTTTATTCTTTATCGGATTGGTTTGTAAGCATGGATTTGATATCGACTTAGTGATTATATTGCCTCGAGGGGTAAGCTTTGAGTTCGCTTTTACAATTTAGCCTTATCAGACTAATAATTAAGCAGAGTATAAAGCAGTGCTTAAAGGTCTTCAACTGCTGAGAGAAATCGGAATTGATACAATAAAGATCATTGGGGATTATTTATTTGTGATCAAGTAGCTACCCGGGGAATATGAGTGTAATGATGATGTCTTGAGATTATATTATGAAGAATGTCAGCATTTATTGAAGGATTTCAAGATGGCGTTGTTGGATCATATTCCTAGGGAGCAAAACTCAGAAGCCAATAATCTTGCTTAAATTGCTTTGGGATATCAGCTGGATCAGAAGATGGAAGCTGAAATAGCCGATATCGATAATCATTTTGAGGCTGATGATTAGAGACGAGAGATTATCCAATACTTGCAAAATCTGTCACAATCAAACTTCAGTATAAGTCTACTAAATACGTGTTGCTTGGGGAAGACTTATAGTATCAGACCATTGATGGAGTTCTGTTAAATTGTCCGGGTGTAGAAGAAGCTACAATAATTATGAGCGAAATAAATGAAGGCGTTTGCTAGGCTTATCAATCAACTCACAAGATGAAATGGATGATGAGAAGAGCTGGGTATTTTTGGCCAACAATGTTGGAGGATTGGTTCAAGTACTACAAATGATGCTAAGACTGTTAGAGGTTTGGAAATATGTAGCGAGCACTAGCATCGGCTATAAATCTGACCATCAAGCCATGGTCATTTAGGGGTTGGGGAATCGACATGATTGGTCAGATTTATCCTTCATCAAGCATGGGGCATAAATTCATATTGGCGGCAATGGATTATTTTACAAAGTGGGTAGAGGCTATCCCTTTGAAGAAAGTTATCTCTAAGGACGTGATTGAATTCATCAAGGAACATATTATCTATCACTTTGGGATTTCGTAGGCAATAACTAACAATCAAGGATCTATTTTCTTGTCTGATGAGTTTCAATAGTTTGCTGGTAGTATGGAAATTAAATTGCTGAATTCGCCACCATATTATGCTCTGGCCAATAGACATGCTAAAGCTTCCAATAAAAGTTTAATCAAGCTGATTAAGCGTAAGATCGATGAATAGGAGCGAAATTGGCATGCTACATTAGCCGATTTGTTGTAGGCCTATCAAATGACATGCCATGGATCTACTCGAGTACCATCGTATCGACTATTATATGGGCATGAAACGGTTTTGCCATGGGAAACTAACATCGGCTCTAGGAGGATATCTCTATAGGATCACTTGATAGCCGATGACTATTATAACCTAATAGCAGATGAACTTGATGATTCAACTTAGAATTGACGAAGGGCACTTGAGAAGATCAAGGAGAACAAAGCCAAGGTAGCGAGGCATTGCAACAAAAAGCTGATGACTAAATCTTTTTCTTAAGGGGATCTCGTTTGAAAATTGATTTTGCTGATTGAGTCTAGAGATAATAAGTTTAGAAAATGGTCACCTAGCTGGGAAGGGCCCTATCGGATCAATCACTATGTGCCTGGTAATGCTTATATATTAGAAAGTCTTAAATGAGAATTTTTTTTCAAAACACTCAATGAAAAATATCAAGGAAGTATTATCCTAGCGTTTGAGTCGATGCATATATTGGCTAAGTGCGACCGATTTCTGATTCTCTTCAAGACAAGAGCCGATAGTGTTCTATCTACTGATGGTTTTTGATATAAGTTAGTATCATTTACTTAAATCAGCTAAGTGCAACCAATTTCTAATTTTCTTCAAGACAAAAGCCGATATGGTTATATATCACCTTTAGGTCAATAAACAAAAAAATCAATAAAACCAATTAAGTTATATTACAGACACCAATGTTTCAAAGAAGTGACATCACAAATTTTAAGTGTTGAAGTTTTACAAGAATTTCTTAATTACTTCAATTGCATGTAGGCAGATTTTATCTATTTCATTGATGAGGAGGATGTCTTCTTTGTCAAATCTGGGGATAGTCTTCAAATTCTTATGCCGATGAGCTACTTGACACACTATTGTTGCTACATTGGCCTCTTGATTTTGGATTAATTGTGGTAAGCCAATAAGGTGAGATTCCGTGACTACAATATCTTGGCGCACCTTATCAAGCTTCACTATCAAATCGGCTTCTCGTTTCTTCAATTGTTCTAGATTGGATTAGGTATCTTGTGAGTCAGCTATCATGTCATCGAGTTTCTTATTCTCGGTTTAGGTAGATAGCCCATCATTTTGAGCTAGGTCTTTCTGCTCGGCACGATAGGCTATACATCGTTTGGTAATTATTAGCTGGATCTTGTGAGATTCCCAATAGGTAGCAGGCATTAGTGCATCAGTGAGTTCTTCGGGTAGAAAGTGTTCAATTTTGGCAAGTCTTCCCTGGATCAGTTCGCAGTCTTTCACCAGTGAGCCGATTGGGATTTTCGACCAATGTACGATATCCAATAATTGTTCATGTACATCAGCTGGTAAAGATGGTTCAATTGCTACACTGGTGGCTGTATCTTCATCCGTTTGCAGGTATTTGGCGATGTCAAAAGAGAAAAAATTGGCAAAAGAGTACGCATTGACATCGTTAAATAGGAGAACCAGGATTCAAGACAGAAGTGCAAATGTGTGATGAAGGTACATGAGACAGAGCAGGTGTGGCATGATGAGTAACATTGGTATCGGCTTGATGAGGAGTCTTTTTATGAAGGTGGTGGATGTCTGATGTGGAGGTGATGTGGGCTACTTGGGTGTCTCTTGTTTAGGGATCGGCTGCTGTTGAGGATATCAGAACTTCTGGAGGTACCATCAGCTTAATGTTCATGGTGATATCTGGTAATTGAACTTCGAGAGAAGATGGTTCGAGCTGCAAAAAAAATTATCAGAATATAAAAGGACAAGACAAAGATTGAATCGACATGTACCAGCAAAAGTGAAGGAGCCGATGTCGATGTGGGAGGAGGTCCTTGGGAGATCTACACCACGACTGTGACATCGGTGCTGGGTTTTTATTTCTTAGTGATAGGGCAAGTTGCCAGCTTCTTACGTTTGGTCTCTAATGGTCACATCATCCATAGTAGAACTGATGAAGAAGGAGCACCGTGTCCAAGATGGGGCTCGCCCGATGGTGGTTGATATATAATCGGCTAGCCACTTGCACTAGTTGTCAATGCTTCTTTATCACCAACCAACAAGATTGCAAAAGCTGAGCAATGAGATAAGAGGAAAATAGAGTATGGAGAAGGATTGCCTCTTTATTGGACTTGACGTAGTCAGGATTGAGGTGCGAGCAATAGTGTTCAGCTGATGAACTAGATAGATGCCTTCTCCACTCTGACTACCATTGAGCGAATAGTCTGGTGTTGGATATACGTGGCTCGAAGGTGGTGATTGTACCTAAGGACAGAGATTTTGCTATCATCTTTAACCGATCGTACTCCAAGCCATAGTTCACATCTCCTTAGACATGGAGCTTGCCGATGAAGAATAAGCCAAGCCGATTGGGAGCTAGCCAAAATCCAACTGATGAGTGCTGACAGATGGATGATAGAACTTGTATGATGGGCATTGGGATCGGCTCAATGAGAATCCAATTGGCATGAGATTGGGAGTTATAGCTGATAGAAATATGTTCTTCGATTCTTCATCGGCTAGAGTGTTAAGAGGGTGAAATTTGAAAGGCATCTCAAATGACGATGCGTCGTTGGATGCAAACCAGAGGGTAGCTTTTCTGGTAAAGCCATAGTAAAAGCTTTTAAACCACTAGCTAAGTCTGAGGAGAGTTATCTTGCTTCTAGAAAGAGCCGATGAGGATTTACCCATCAAGATGCATTGGCATCGGTTGACTTCACTTTCCTCTAGATGATTTGCTCTAGATTGGTTAATGTTAAACCATAGTTGTACGAACCACTAAGGACTGATGATATGACCAACTGGTTGACTAGCCGATAGCTTATTCACCAATTGGTGGAGCAATTGATAGGTGGCTCTAAGTAGGTACTGCCCCAAGGGGATCTGGCATCGATTGACCAAGCACTTTGCTAGGTATTGCATGTTGGTCATTGGAGCAAGGGTCGCACCACCGAAGATGAACTGCTCCAACCACAAATTCAGAAATGCAATGTGCTCCCGGTCATCAACTAGTCTAGAAGTCTTGTTGTATAGGGATATGTACTTAGTCTAGCCTTCGATGTTCTTGTGTTCAGCCAATAGGTTGGTTTGAATCGAAGGATGGAAGGATTTAAGTAATTTGTGGTGTTGAGGTAGGTCAGCATGATGACATCCATCAAGGTGGGGGTCATCAGCCTAGGACCGAACATGAAGGCATTGAGGGCATCCGACTAGAAGTAAGAGGCCAACGTAGACAGAGGCTCATTTTTCTCCATATCAGTTAAGAAGAGATTGATGCAATGGCCGATTTTCATCTTCTCCCAGATTGTTCTTTTGGAGGTTGACACTTTGAGTACAAATTCCTCCATCCGGGAAGTTTACTGGGCCATGATCTAAAGCTGTTAGTCTAGTCACCGATTGACATGGATGAGGTTTTGTAGATGATTCATTCTATTTCCATGTTAATAAAATTTGTTGGATCCTTACTACCGATGGGACTGAGATAAAAGAAACCTGAGTGATCGGCAATTGGGATTATGATCTAACTCATGAGGCTCTATAGTGAACAAGAACCCAATGAAGAATAGGTGAAGAGACTGAATGGATTAAATATATCTGGATTGTGGAGCAGAGGAGTGAACAGAAGGTTACCTTAGGGACTGCGGTTGTCGACGCCAACACACAAGGAAGAAATGAAAGAAGATCAGTGACCGGTGGAGCAACTCATAGTGATTCGCCTTTGTTCATTAGAGCACCTCGAGATTTTGGAGGCTCTGGTGATGAGAAGGCGTGAAGAAGAAGGACGAAATGATATAATGCTTTATAGAGGTATGATGACATTGTGGGAATCTAGGCCAATTAGGTTCTATTTACGGGCTATAGTAGGCCACTTTGGTTTTTAGAGAATTCCAATGGCTTAGAATTTTAAAGTCCATTAACAAACTCTAAAATTAGCGGGCATGTGTTAATACTAGAATTTGGTTATCCTGCAAATAGGATCGATCGATGAAGGAGGGACTAATCGGCTCATGGAAGGAAGTCAATTGATATAGTGAGAGAGCCGATTGGATGAGTTGAGGATGGAATTGATCCAGTCAAAGACAAAAGGTTTTTTAGATGGAATCGAGTCTGAGAAAGAGTCATGGGAATCACATGGTATTTTATCTATATAGAATATGTTACGTAATCTAAGCAAGTTTAATTAGCTTTGTAAACTTCTTAGGGATTAGTTTCCTCATGTATTTAGGAAATAATGTCTGGGGGTTGTTTGTAACCACATCTAACTCTTGTAATTCTGGGGGTATAAATATAGACCCTGGAACCTATCAAAATATCAATTAGATCATACATCATTATAACTCTTGGCACATCACCACCCTAGCTCGTCTTGGTTTACTTCGGTGGGTTATGGCTATCGACGCGGGGTTGCATCGGGGTAAGTCGATCTTCGGCGAAGAGGTAAGTCCCGCCACTATCGTGGTCTATTTGTTATGTTTAGGGCTGTATCGGGTCCTGCTCTGTGTTTTTATCGCTTACCCTATCTAGAGCATTATCGGCTTTTTGGCCGATAAGTCCTTTTTTTATTCTATGCATTTATTACCTATGCCTTTATCGGCTTTTCAGCCGATGCTCGAGTGCTACCTTCCTATCAGTAACTAGCCGATAGGGTGAGCCGTATCGGCCCATCGGCTGATTGGCTCATATATCTCATCCTCTTTATCTATTTGTCAATGGCAGTGTCAAATTAACTGGTACACCCTTGAACCTCAAAGACTAAGAATTTGCATTTGAGCTAAGTAGAACTCGCAGGTCTCTGCTAGCTCACTCACATCTTTGCCGATCTGATCGGCTCCCATGTGATTTGGCACACAACACCTTGTTGTTAGCTTCCACATGTGAAAGATTCATCGCTGTCACTTCATTATTTTTGGGAACTTGATATGGCTTGTAGACCTTCTCCCATATAGCAAAACCTTGAGCTTGGATATATGCCTTTATCTTGGCCTTTCAATACTGAAAATCACAAGGTTTTGTGGTACATATATATATTCATCGACACATTTCCTAATTATTGGTTAAGATCAATTAGAAAAAAATAACCTTGCCCTGATACCACTTGTAGGATCGAATCATATTAAGAAAGCAATCAGAGGGGGTGAATGATTGTGAAATAAAAAATAAAAATTTAACAATTTTTCTTAATCAGAAAACCTGAAAAACTGTGTTTTCCAAATCTGGCCAGAACATAATTTCATTACTAAATATATTATAGCTGAATGTCCATAACTCCGATTGATCTAGAAAATTTGCAAAATAAACTAGACAAAATTTGCAAACAAGCCTAGCTGGAATCATCTCAATCAAACTTCTGGATCTCAAGATATTAACGAAATAAAATTGCTAAATAGAACAAAATTAATTAAGCACTAATTAATTAATAACATGAGATGTAAAAATAATTAATCAATTAAACTTTACAAAAAACTAAAAACACCCCTCAAAAATCAAAACCCAGAGGAAGTAATTTAATCCAAAATCAAACTCTAGGTATGAAAAAAATAGAATAATTTCGATCTAGGTATAGGATTCTGAGTCCTAGTAGGACTCAACTACTCAATTTCCAAACCTATTACAATTCTCTAAATTAATTTCTTTTTCTCCAAACTAGACTCTAGATTGGACTACCAGCACATCTAGCTAGAGTAATGCGAGATACAGTCTGACATGATACAGTACCTTGATGTAGCAAACATTCTTATGCAATTCTACTTCTATTTTTCTTCTTGAATTTCTCCAAGATTTTTTCGGCATATACATGCATAACTTGAAGCCTGTTACGAAATCCTCCCCATGTAGTGTCCATCCACCATGTGGCAACTTGTATCCAATCTATTCTCCCATCATCCTTACCTGTTCTAGACCTCAGTCCCCTGAACCAAGTCCCGATTCTATCATTAATTGATGTTGGCTTGAAGACCTCCTGACTATAGTCTCACCTTGACATATAGCATCACGACAATTCTAGGCCTCTACTCATCCTTGAGTGTAGTCCTGGTCATCACCATTGACCAATGTTGACCTTAAGTCACTTGCACATAAATAAAAAATATATTCTTCGGCACGGATTTTTTTCAATTTGACCTATGTCAACGTACACATACATTCACCATATATTTTTAAAAAATAATTTAAAATAAAAACCAATTAAATAATGCCAATTTGAATATAAACTACTTTTGCCAATTTCAACATAAACTATTTTAGTGAAAACTAATTTTTCATCATTATTATCTAATACAAAGTCAATCTCGCTAGAGTGTTGGACACTACTAAAGTCACTAAATAAGATTGTTTCTTTCTAAAAAAATTGTTGGCTATCATCAGATCAAAAACTATAGCAAAGTCCAAGATTTTCTATCTCTCCTGATTTCTACCACCATATCGGAAACCTCCATGTATAGCCTCGTAACTAGTACCTGCTACACCTACATGGACATTAAGATCCCCTCCAATAAAAAACTTTTTTCTACTAGATACAGTTCTAACTAAGCCATCTATGTCTTCCTAAAAATATCTATTAGCACTCTCATCCTGGCCTACTTGAGGGTTATACACACTAATTACGTTTAATATTATATCACTAATAACATGTTAAACTAAAATGATACTATCCCCGTGCCTTCTCACCTCTATCACACTATTCCTGAGGCTCTTATCATTTAAAATTCCTAGTCTATTTTTATTTAAAGTTGTCCTTGTATACTAGAGTTTAAAGCCAGTACTGTCTACCTCTTTCGTCTTTTGACCCTTCCATTTAGTATCTAGAACGCATATGATATTTACATGCCTCCTAACTGCCATCTCGACTAGCTACCTTAACTTACCCATAAGAGACCCTGCATTCTAACTACCTAGATAGATCCTAGTTGGCTTGACTTGCTTTCTGTTAACACCAAAATAGAGTCGATCCTAGAGCCTTGTAGACAAGATCAAAGAGCCGATCGACTTATGGAAAGAGGCCAATTGATATAGGGAAAGAACTGATCGGACGAATGAAGATGGGTTCGATTAAGTCAAAGATAGAATATTATCCAAATGAGACTGGATTTGAGGAGTCGTGAAAGCCATGATAGGGTGGTTGTATCTTTGTAAAATATATCTTATAAGATAGGCAAGTTTATCAAGTTTTGTTAACTTCTTAGAGAGAATTTTCTTTTCTGTTTAGGAAGTAACGTTCGGAGGTTGTTTGTAACCATATCGAGCTCATGTAACTCTAGGGTATAAATATAGACCACCTGGAGGCTAATAAATCATCTCACAGATCATTACAAACTCAACACATTACAACTCAAGTTTGTCTAGGTTTTTACCAGTACGTTTAGGCTCTCGATGTTGGGCTGCATCGGTTAAGTTTGAATTCCGACGAAGGGGTAAGTGCAACCATTATCTTGATGTATCCATTTTGTATAAGGATGCATCAATTAGGTCTGACCTGTTAGTCCGATCGGATATATCACATCACATTCACGTGGGATCTATCGGCTTATGAAGCTTTTTTTACCGTCATCAGTCTTGTGTTGCATCGGTTAGGTCTGAATTACTAGACTGTTGATAGTAAATTGAGCCTTAAGCCGATGGGTCTTTACTTGGCGTTTCATTAGAGTAGCCAGCCGATGAGTTATCTCTACATGAAGCTTCACACCTAGTGTATCGACTTTTCAGCCAATATACATATATCTTGGCTAACGATTAATCCGCTAGTGATCGATCTAGTTCTATTATATCCGGCCTTATATTATCTTAGTTAGGTTTGATTTATCAAGATTGTGTCTAATAGGGCTAGCATCAAGATCTAGTAGATTTCATTCCTCCTATCGGCTCAGCTAGCCGATAAGTTTACTTATATGCCCGCATCTGACCCGTAGCTGATAGCGGCCGATGGGTTCACCTGTTCTCTCGGTTGGTATGTCTGATCTATCTCCCGCCATTTTGGTGCCATTAGCCTCAGCCTTATACTGTCTCAGTTCGATTCGATTTATCAAGTCTGGCTCTAACGGTATCGTCATTGGTGGTCTCTAGGTCTCGTCCCTTTGGGAGATTGGACCTTGCTCTCTACCACTTATCCTATAGTTTATTTAGAGCGACATCGGCTCCATAATCGACGTCATCATCAGCTATTTGCCTATGCCATCATCAGCTTTATAGCCAATGTCTGAGCGCTACAGCCTCTATCGACATCTAGCCGATAGTAGGAGTGAATCGGACTTACAGCTGATGGCTATCTTAACTCTATCAGCATAT
Source organism: Oryza coarctata (assembly GCA_030770085.1). NCBI lineage: Eukaryota > Viridiplantae > Streptophyta > Magnoliopsida > Poales > Poaceae > Oryza > Oryza coarctata. The sequence continues at coordinate 11,852,628 of CM061472.1, forward strand.
CCAACCGATAGTAGGAGTCCGTATCAGCCTATTGGCCGTTTGGCTCAATGATCTCACTGTATCTGTCTTCCTTGCTAATTAGAGGTCAAATTGATAGGCATGCCCACAACTCCAATAACCAAAGACTCTAATGAGACGAAGGACCTACACTAGAGGTAAGTAAATCTCTTAGGCCTTTGCTTGTTCAGGCACGATCGTATTGGACTACCATCAGCTAACGGTCCCTTACCCTCTCGGCTTCTTTCTCTGCCTGGTTTGATCTCCCCATGCACGAACACTTTCTTAACCTTCACACCTACCAAGTCAGGTGTGAAGACCCTTACTCATTTTTCACCACACCTAGGCACCGATGTGGCACGCCACTAAGGATGCGATGGCCCAATCCTTGCTCACTTAACACCTTGCCCAAATCATAACATGGCTCATCATAGTGATGACCCGACGCTTGCCCATTTAACACCATACTAGGGTTCTGATATGGCGTGTTGCTAAGAGGGTTACGCCCCAACGGAATTTCTTGGGTTTTATCTCCATAAGCATTTTTTATATTGGTTCGTCAAGTCTAATACAACCCTCCTCCTTTATTAGGGATTCAGACCTGTTATGTTCAGACACCTAAGGCACCTCAACAATGGTGGAGTTAAAGAGCAATATAATTAATAAATTATAAAATTATTACCAATAGTTTAAGAGAAAAACATAAATTATCACCTAGCTAGAATAATTTTATCAAAGTTTAAGACTTTTAATGGGCCAATAAAAAATGAGGTATGAGAGATGGACCGAAATTAACTACTACATGTATATCAGGTCAGGCATAAATTACCTATGGGTAAGATATAAAACCTGGCTACCGCTCACTAGATTTTTGGGTCATGGGTAGACGTGCCCATAGACAAAATTAAGCCCATAACCATGCCCATCGGGCCGGGTACCTGTGGATACGGATACCTAGACCCGTGGGCAAAATTGCCATCTCTATGTTGACTTCTATCCTAAGCCGTAGGCTCATTCCCTCCTGTGTGTGATTGACAAGGGAAGCCCACAAGTCAGCATTTTGAGGGAATATTTCTTTGAAATCCAATACTAATTTTCATTTATTTTATAAAATCTTGTAACCATCAAAAATTCATATCTAATTATTCGTAACTTTGATCTACTTTATTCAACTTCCACAAATTTTCTTAAAATTAAGATATACCTAATATCGCTATAGTAATCCTTAGTAAGATCTTTTATTGTTCTTTTTGTAGGTTTTGGTTGTTTGTGTATAGTTTGTGCTCCCAAAAAATTGTTCCGAAGTGGAATCTCAAAGATTCTTGAAGACCTTTAGCAGGGCATGTCACCTTACTCATGTTGCACATATAATTGCAATGACAATTATTTTGCTTGCAAAGATCCATCACTCTGTGTGCTTTTAAATTGTTCTACCTCGGTTTGCTTGCCAAACAGGTAGGCCACCTAGAAATTACACTACTTTTTGTAGCTTTTATACCTTGTTTCCTTATCACTCCACTCCTATGGTGCCTCGGTACCTATGCTCTCAAGCATGAGTATCAACAACTCCACATACACCGTTGTTTGTCAAAAAAAAAGTGAAATTGGGCTTGAAAGCGACTTGAATATCTAACACATGGTCGGCGTGTTTGAAAGAGAAAAATGGTTTGTGAAAAGCTCATGATGCGGGGTCATACGCATGGAAGGACCAATTTCTTTGGGATTTCTATCCGAGCCACACCCTGGCTATAAGTAACTAGTTGGTTTAAGAAAGCCTTGAATGCTAATAGACATGGAATCACTAGGATGAGACATCCTTGAGACTCCTGAACAGATGTTGGCCAGAGCTTGCCTGATGTTGGTTTGAGACCCCTCTAGATGGCATGAGGTGACCTTGGGTTAGCTTTGGAATACCTTCTCATGAGCCTCCGATACTGATGAGTATTTAGATTATGTTCATGTCTTATGGGTAAAGTGTACCCCTCTACAAAGGTTAACTAACCTGTTTGAATTGTTCTTCCCTCTGTCATGAGGGGTACAAGGTGATTCCCAATGCATATACTTGTTTGCTAATGTTTTATGAAAGTTTGCTGTGGATTGGGAGTCATTATGAGAATTGGCTTGAGTGGAATTGAATGACCTAAGTGGTCGAAACCGGATGCATGTGATCTAGGATGTTGCTATAAAAGCATTAAAAAATTGGTCCGTGGGGAAGTGACGTGGCACGTTATTGAGAGTAGTAGGACTCTGGGAGTCGAAGAAATGGAAAAGACTCGAGGAGCCTATCAATTAAGTGGAAATGGCTCAGGTAGTCTATAAATGAGATTTGCTTTGGGAGTTGCCTAATGTGATGTTTAGCTCTAGGTGTTGAGAAATGAGAAACCGACTTTGGAAGTTAGTGGTTACCAAATATTTATTGAAAAACATCTTATAGGTTGGACTAAGATGCAAGTCTCTTTCCAACCCAGAGTTGAATGCAGCCTAGCAATAATTCATAGGCAAATTTTGCTATAAGACTTTCTGATTTTAGTTGTACGACACCGCATAAAGTCACTTTTGGGGGAAGGCACTCTGTAAACGTGAAAATTATCTCATGGACACGACACCAATTAGAATATTTATTTTTAGTTTAATAGGAGAGATAAACCGCTTGAAAGTTCTAAAATATTCTTGGGTTGTTAGGTCTCACATCTCTCTTTGTCTCTTTCTCGCATATGGGGCTGCATCTCCCCTTTACTTTCTTTGCTCCTCTCACTCTTGCAAGAGGCATAGGTGAGGCAAGGTGTGGAGAGCTCGATGATAGCCAGCCATGGGTAGTGGCGGTAGGGGAAGGACATGCAGAAGCTTGGGTGTGGGAGTGTCCTAGTGACCGACAATGGTGAGGAAAGCTTGGTGTTGGCAAGGAGTGGTGGCGGGTGGGTCAGCTCAGGATGCCTCTACCTGCCTCTCTTTGCCTTGCCCAGTTGAGCTTGAGCTTGAATAGCTCTGGCTGCCACTAGATAGCTGCTCACCGCCAAACCTCGCGGGAGGGGAAGGTCCGATCGGGCCGAGTGGAGGTCTGACCGGGGAGAGACGGTGGCTCAGTCACGCAAAGGCCTGGGAGATCTATTTAGTCCTAGTGCAGGTCCTTAAGCTTTGAGGTCCGAGAGCGTGCTAGTCAATTTGACCCTACAATTGACAAGGAGAGAGGATGAGACCCATGTGCCGATCGGCCGGTGGGCCTGTCCAGTTCACCCTATCGGCTGGGTGCCTATAGGGAAGGTAGCGCTTGAGCATTTGCTGAACAGCCGATGAAGGTGTAAGAGATAGACGCGTGGAAAGAGCAGAGGACCTATCGGCCAAAGAATCGATGATGCTCCGTGGTATCCGAAGCGCAGAGGGCCAACGACCGCAGTAATGGTACCGTTAGGATCAGCCTCGATAGATCGGACCGAATTGAGTCAGTATAAGGCCGGGGCTTAATGGTGTGAAGACGACGAAGGCCTAGACCGAATGTGACAACGAGGGAGGAAAGAGGCGATGTTATCGGCTACCTACCTGCCGAACGTCCGATGCAGGCCTACACCTAAGCCCATCGGCTGTTTGAGCCAATAGGGAACGAGACCTGTTAGGTCCTGACGCCGGCCACGTCAGATGTGAGCCCTGGAAGAGCGAATTGAACCGAGACAGTACTAGAAAGTGTCCAACGTGTCTGGATCAATCTCTAACAGATCGATCGTTAGATGATATGCGAGACGGATATGAGGCCTATGGTGAGGATAACTCGTCGGCTACTCACTCTGACGAGACACCGCAGGAAGACCCGCCGGGGCGCCAGCTTGAACCACTGCCACCGATCTCATAGGTCAAACCTAACTGATGCAGCACGAGACCGTGGATGGAGGAGGGACATCGACGCACCGGCGAGCCTCACACGGACGTGATGCGGTACACCTGATCTGGCTAAGAGGTCGAACCTAACCAATATAGCCTTAGACAGAGCATAGCGTACCAAGATAGTGGCGGGACCTACCACTTCGCTGAAGATCGAACTTAACCGATGTAGCCCTGCGTCGAGAGCCAGAACCCGTCGGTAAAACCTAGACGAGCTAGGGTGGCGATGCGTTGAAGGTTAATTGGATTAATCAATTGATATCTTATAGGCTTCCAGGAGGTCTATATTTATACCCTGGCATTACAGAGTCCAGCACCATCGGACATTATTTTCTAAAAAATATAAAACAAAATATCTCTAAGGAAATTAACTGAACTAACTAAACCTTCCTATCAATATAAGATACAATTTACATAGATAAATTACCCTGCCGTGAGTCCACAGCTCCTTCTTAGACTCGGTCTCATTTAGATAGTCTTCTATAATTAGACCAAATCCTTCCTCGCTTCGTTCGATTGGCTTCTTCCTTGTAGCAATCAAACTATTCTTTACTATATCGATCGTCTTTCCAATATATACATGGACTTACCAAATTTTGGCGTTAACAATAGCTGCTGCTAGCCTCCTATCAAGCTCCTCTCCTTTCTCCACCACCATTCTCCAACATCTAAAAGTCCTTCGCTTTGTTTCATTGCTTTCTCTTGACTTGCTTGGAGCCTAGGTCCGCCTCCACTCCATCTCCAGTATGGCAGCCTTAGTACATGCCCCTCCTGTCAACATGTCTACCATTGCGGCATCTTACTTAGCTGTCACCACCACCCCCTCCTTCCTCCACTCCGACCACTATAGCCAAGCCACCCTAAGCCTTTTCATCTTTAGAAACCAAGGGAGTAGCTTCCTCGTGGTGAAGGCAAGCTACCTCCATTGTCTTTCCTATTAGAACACCACCTGACAACCTTCTTCCCTTCACCCCTTGCATGTGTTGTTGCCGTCACCATCGAGAGAGATAGAGAGATGAGAGACCTGACATGGGACCTAGGGGTATATCAGACCTTTCAAGCTGTTTCTCTTTTCTATTCAATTAGAAATAAATATTCTACATGGTGTCTATAAGCTAATTTTCACTTTTATAGAGTGACTTCCTCAAAATTCACTTCGTGCAGTGTCCTACGGCTAGAACTGTGAAGTTACGATGCCTTCTAGTAAAATTTGATTAATGTTACTATGGAATCAAGCGTTGTGTCCCAGGACTTGTGTCGGTATAATGGTTTTACATGAGTTGGTTCACACTATTGTTCCGCTACACATCTTTACTGGTGGCGTTGTATGGAGGTGCTGGTTTGGGGTGTGACAACACCCATAGCTTATGTAGGATATATTGCCTCTTTCAACCGCCAAGATTCAACTGCCCACCAGATGGTCATGTACGTCCTCTCTTTCATATATGGAATACATTGTTCACTTGTGCTATTTATTTGTGTAAACATCCAGACAGCGCAACCTAAAAAACGGAGACACGAATTCGCCACATCATTCTAAGTCCAAAACATCAAAATTAAAGAAGTTTGTTTCTACGCATGCATCTGTAAGCCTGCATGGTCTATTTCCTGAGCATTTGGAGCACCTGATGTAGTGTGGGAGCAAATCTGGTGAGAGCTTGATGTCCTGCTCTATCCAGTAATACTTCATCCCGAACTGCCACCCTTGCTTGTGTATAGACTCCGGGTCCCTGATCGCTGGGTGGTCCTTGCCGTACTTGTTGTAGAGCGTGCTCTCCTCGGCGGCGATGCTGTACTCGACGTCGCGCAGCCTCATCTCCCTTGCCGGTCCGCCGTAGAACACCATAGACGGGTGTTCCATGTGGCCCCACGGCACCACCTGCAGCATCACTGCGTTGGTGCGGAGGAAGAAGAAGTTGGTGAGGCCGGCCCCGTGCGCGCCCATGAGCACGTCACACGAGTCAACCACCTGGGAGAACTCCTCGATGCTGAGGTCACGACGCGGCTCCACCGGGATCACCTCGAAACCTGCGGCCTCCACCGCCGCGGCGATCTCCTGGAAGTTGACGAATTTTCTCGTCCGGCCGCGGTTGATGAGCATGGCCCGCGGCCTCCGTTGCATAGTAGACTCCTTGAATGGGATGTCCACTCCGGCGGGCGGCAGTGAGTACGCTTCCCGGATGTAAAGCCTGAAGTCCAGTATAGTGTAGTTCCGCGGAGCGCGAGCCGGGTCGATACCGAGGTCACGGTGGCTGCGGAGGCCTACGATGATGTGCGGGTAGCACCGGACGCCTCTGTCCTGGTTGAAGTCGACGATGTCGTAGCGGGACAGGTTGGTGAGGATGAGCCGGTACTTGTCGACGAACCACGGTTGCAGGTCGGAGACGAGGAACTGGACCTCGCCCTCCAAGGCGCGGGTGGTGATGAATAGTGGGATGAGCACGTCGCTGAAGTCGTGCCACGGGTTGGAGGTAAGCCCGTTCATGGCGAACACGACGGCCGGGAAGGCGTGGCGAGAGGTGCATCCCGGCGCTGCCTGGGAAGCCGAGGCATTCAGTGACCTGACCGTCACCTTGTTGACGTACTCCAGGTACTTGCGAGACTGATCTCGGATGCTCCATTCATGGCTGTCGTCGGCACCACGCTCTCCGATGGGCGGCACGTAGAGGATGGTCCGATTGGTGCCAATGGTCCGTGCGTCGCCGGAAATCTCACAGACGTCGTACCTGGGATCTGACAGGTCGCAGATTGGCTTGCGAGGTGCATCTGCAGCCGACTCGTACGATTGGTGAGTCTTCAGATATATTAATGGTGAATATAAATTGTAAAGCACATCAATAATCTCTCTAAAAAAATTCAAATAATAGCATCCCAAGAAAATCTTAAACAGAGAGATGAAAGACCAATAAAAAAGTTATATTAATAGATAGATAGGTGAGAGTGTTAACGTCAAATTAATTTGATAAGCATAGGAAAAGATGGGAAGGACAATCGGTTTAGTAAATAAGAGTTTAATTGCTATGCTATAGAAAAGAAACCGATTGCAGTAAGCTAGAAAGGATTCGGTCTAAGAATAAAAATTTATCCAAATGATACTGAATCTGAGAAGGAGTTGTGAAAATTACGACAAGATAATTTATCTATATAAATCGTATCATAGAAAGGTTTAGTTAGCTTAGTTAACTTTGTTTTAGATATTTTTTTTTTATATTTTTAGGAGATAACATCTGATGGTTGTTGTAACCGCGTCGGACTCTGTAATGTTAGAATATAAATATAGACCCTCCTGGAAACCTATAAAGAACATCAACATATCCTTTGATCAATACAACTTCGACGTATCGCCATCCTAGTTTATCTAGGTTTTTATCAACAGATTCTGGCTCTCGACTTGGGGCTACATCGGTTAAGTTCGATCTCCGGCGAAGGGGTAAGTTCCGCCACTATCCTGATATATCTCACTTTATCTAAGGCTACATCGGTTAGGTTCGACCTTTTAGGCAGATCGGATGTACCGCATCACGTCCGTGTAAAGTTTATCGGTCTATCAAGCACTCTCTATCGTCGTCGGTCTCATGCTGCATCGGTTAGGTTTAACCTACGAGCCTACCGATGGTAGATCGAGCTGTAGGCCTATAGGTCACTATACGGCGTTTCATTGGAGTGTTAGCTGATGAGTTATCCATACCCTAGGCACCACGCTCAGCGTATCGGCTCCTCGGCCGATATGCACCATTCTTCAGAGACTTCCCTCGAGCGCCACGTCAAGCGCATCAGCTGGAAGGCCGATGTGCGCCTGTCTTTAGAAATACATCCTCTCATCGGCTCAGCTAGTTGATGGGTTCGCTTTGTCCTTACTTCAGTACGACCGATACAACGTCTACCATCCCATTGCTGTTGGCCTTAGTCTCGTACTGTCTCAGTTAGATCCGATTTTTGAGATTCAGTGCTGACGACATCGTCACGGCGGGCGATGGGTCTCATGCTGCCATATCCGGAGCGGCATCGGCTTTGCAGCCGGTGTCTTTTATACGATTTCTTACCAGTTTACATATGCCTTTATCAGCTTTCCAGCCGATGAACGAGCGGTACAGCTTCCGTCAACAACTAGGAAAGATCCCACGTGCTTTGCTGTTCTCTGAATACCCTTTGGTGCCTTCGTCGGCTCCACGGCTGATGGATCAGGATCTCGCTTTCGCTACACCTGGAGTCATCACGCCCTTCGTTATCTCTTTACGCCTTTATCAGCTCTTTAGTCGATGGAAGAGCGTCCCAATACCTATCGGCGATCAGCCGATAGCAGGAGCCATCCGGATACGGTTGATGATAACCTCGATTCTATCGGTGGCCAGTCGATATCGAGAGCTCATATTGGCCCATCGTCTGACTGATCTGTTCGCGTTACCTTTTTGTTAATTACAGGGTCAAATTGACTGGTACGTCTATATTTGCACCGTTGTATTAGAGTCGAGCGAATCTCACGGGTCCTGGCGCACGTACTCGAGACACAGAGAGAAGCCAACCTGTCTGCATTAAACTAAGCACATCTTTCAGACGTCGATGTGGTCGCGCACGTAAGATTTGGCGTGAATAGAGAGATATTAAAGTAATAAAATTTCTTGATTTTTAGACGGTGATAGGTATTGGAAAGTAGGAGTTGTTTATTTTAAAACAAAGTTTAAAATCTAAAAGTTTGTTTATTTCGAAACGAGGGAAGTATATATCAGGCAATGATGTGAGATCTAATGCACATGGATATCGGCATGCTTTTTTTTCAAGCATTAATTTTTAAATCACTAATATCATAAATATAAAAGTTTTATTTACAATTTAGTTTTGGCTGGTTCGTTAATTTATCCATTGCTTATCGGTTGTAGAGAGTCGCGTACAGATAGTTCCGTTTCAATGTATATAGCAGCTGTCAATTATTTGAGGGCAGTGCAGTAGTATACATAGAAGGGCGGGCAAGCAGTTATAAATATTATCCACAAAAAATGATTTCATTTTTTGTCGTAAAAATTTCTTTGAGGAAGGGCGAAACATACCAGGTTTAAGGTTAGTCTCATTATTCGTTCTAGCTTGATAGATGTCTTGCCGGATAAGCTCTTCCTCCATCTTGTCACTTGCATCGTTCACAGCTGGCAGGCTAGACCGGCCAGTATTTTTCCCTTCCAAGTTATCTAATTAATTACTAACAGTAAGTCAACTAGTAGCAGCAGCAGAAGATTGATTATGGAGATAAAATTGTACAAGCTAGTCAACAAAATATTGGCGATGAGTTAGGTATAGAATGGCCGAAATACCGAATTTGGAGCCCCCCTGATTATTCTTCTCGGTTCCATGTACATTGTCCTTAGTATCTTCCCCAATCCTCTTACTTGCATCGTTTTTCTGCCCGTTGTCTTGCTCCAGATTATTCCCTACACCATGAACTGCTGATGTAATTACAAGGGTTTGGAATGAGATTGTGGTATCTACGGAGTTCATAATCATGACTACATAATGTCTAGCGAGCTTTTTTTTTAATATTCAATGTACTGTGCTCTTCTTGGCTAGTCTACTTAGTATAGATATTTTTATATATGGTGCGTTTTGGATCAGCACGGGACTTCGGGTGCAACGGACAAACCTGCTCCCATTTTATACATTCTATTTTCACTTTTTGTCCGTTGGCATTAGGCAACCAGCAGGCACTTTGTCCTTTTCTTTCGCTATATATCCTGTTTATTTTCTAGTGGTCATGTTGACATCAGCAAACAGTTTCGCGTATTTTTGACCTTGGTACCTACTAATAGGATGATGTAATGTGTGTGCAGGGACCACATGTGAATTGTTATTGATGTGCAACAATTTTTATGTGTTATAATGGAAGAAACAACTATATTGCACGGTGAAACAGAATTATCAAGCATAACTACACACTTATTCTCTAATTAATGGACGGCGAAAATACATAGATTAAATCATGAAAACTATTGCTCGCCTGGGGAAAATTTGTGCGCAAGATAGTTTGCAAGTGCTAGAGATTCGCGAGATTTACTGCACTTTTTCCTCATAATTCGAGATACAGAATCTAGCTGGTTAATCTATACGTGAAGCAGGAAGTTGTTGAGAAGAGAAGAGAGGCCGAGCTAAGAATGTAGGCTGCTTGACAACCACGCTTTTCGATGGGTTGATTGGTGCCTTGGGTTGTAGCTTAGCATTTTTTTTTGATTCGTTGAAGCTGAACATTGAAAGTAAAAATGATGCGATGTTTATATATATATATAAGCTGATTACGGGTTAACAGTAATGCTTGCTGATAAGATATTTTGCTTTTAGTTTTTCCAGGATGTAAGAAACGTACGTGTATTAATCTGATTCTATCATGTTATCAAGTCATGTGGGCCAATGAGTTTGGTTCCCCAATTGTCCGTTTGTACGTCAATGATTCTTAGATACCAGGAAAAAATTATATCATTGTTCATTGGGTATTTAATTATATGATTCTTACAAATTTCGGGCAGCTTAGGATTTAGGATACTATCATGTTAGATCAGTCTTGTATGGAGTATTATATGGTATTAGGAATTTTTACTAATTAATACTACTATCAATTTAAAAAAGTAGCAATCACTGTACGTACTTCGTTGTCAAGTAGTTACGGAGTAGTACCTTGTGTCGTATTGCTGGACGTGGACGTTGGTGATGCTGGAGATGTGGTCCTGCCTTTTTGATCGCTATGCACGGCAGGCGTGGACTGTTGTGTGACGGCCCTCGCTAATAAAAACAAAACATGTCCATATAGTTTATTTTCTAACTAATAAAAAATATATTTAAAATGTAAATAGTATTGTTTGCATCAAAATTTCGAAAGACCAAAGATAGGATTCAAGAGTGAGTCCGATTGATACGAGTGAATAATTGATCGGACTGATCGAAATGGATTCGATTCACTAAATGGATGAAAAATTATCTAGATGAGACCAGAGACCAAGTCTAAGAAAAAGTCGTAAAAATCATGATATGTTATTTTATTTATATATAATATATAAAGTCTAATTAATTTTATTAACTTCTTAGTTTAAGAAAATAACGTTTGAAGGGTGTCTGTAACCACGTCGGACTCTTATAACTCTAGGCAATAAATATAAACTTCCTAGGGCCTTGTACATCCTCAATCAGACAATCTACAAACACAATCTTTGACGTATTGCCACCCTAACTCATCTAGGTTTTACTCTGGTGGGTTCTAGCTCTCGACATAGGGCAGTATTGGTTAAGTTCAATCTTTGGCGAAGGGCTTAGTCCCGCCATTATCCTAGTTCGTTTACTCTGTTTAAGGCTGTATCAGTTAAGTGCAACCTCTTGGTCAGATCAAACGTACCGCATCACGTTCGTGTGAGGCTTATTGGTCCATCAGTATCCCTTCGCCGTCCATCGGTTCATACTGCATCGGTTAGGTCCGACCTACGATAATGGTGGCGGTTGATCGAGCCATTGGCCTGGCAAGTTATCATGCGGCATTTTGTCAAAGCGAGTAGCCGATGAGTTATTCTTACCATGTGCCTCATGCTTAGCGTATCGGCTGTCTGGCTAATACATATTTATATGTATATCTATCTTATATCTTGTCCAGCGATTAATCCCCTAGTGATCGACTTGGTCCATTGGGTTCGGCCTTATACTGTCTCGGTTATGTTCGATCTATTAGGTTCGCATCTGATAGGGCTGACATCAGGATCCAGAGGGTTTTGTTCCCTATCGACTCATCTAGTTGATAAGGGTTGCTATAGGCTTGTGTCATACATTCGGCCAAAAAGCAGCCGATGACTTTGCCCCGTTCTTTATTGTTCTTACGTTTGATCTACCCTCCATCGTCTCTGTGTTGTTAGCCTCAGCCTCATACTGTCTCAGTTTAGTCCAATCTATCGAGGCTGGCTCTAACAGTGCTATCATGGTGGTTGTTAGTCCTTGTGACTTCGGGGGATCAGGGTCCCGCTCTGCGTTTTTGTTGTCTACCTTATTAGGAGCGTCATCGTCTCTTTGGCCAAGAAGTCCTTTATTTTATTCTACGCATCTATGACATACGTCTTCATCGGTTTTTCCGCTAATGCTTGAGCGCTACATTCCTATCGGCACCTAGCCGATATGGTGAGCCATATCGGTCCATCAGCCGATTGGCTCATGAATCTCATCCTCTATCTTCTTATCAATTGCAGAGTTAAATTGACTGGCACACTCTTAAACCACAAAGACTAAGAACCTACATTAGAGCTAAAAAGATCTCCTAGTCTTCGGTGTGTCCGCACGCATCTCCATCAAAGCTCCATCAGCTCATGCTTGGGCTCCCTCTCGGTACGCCCCTTTGCCTGATCCGATCTTTCCTGCGCATGCGAACATTCTTTTGGCACACCCGGTGGGATAGAAGATGTCATTTATCAGTCAGTCCATTCATCGACTGAAGATTTCACTTATCGACCGACGGGACGATACAATCGCATGATTAGAAGTCAGAATTTAATTCATCAACTAGAGGGACACAATTTTAATCAATATGTCTTAAGAAGAGGTTGATGTCAAGACGCGCTCGTCCGATATAGAAGACAGGAAAGATATTATTATTCTGGTCACATTGGAAGATCTGAATGAAGAGCAGAGTTAGCAGGTGGAGCAATTTTTGAAAAATTTTAAGAAGTTGTGGTTGCAATCTTTTAGCATGACACAAGAAGGATTGATCCAGAAGAATTCATTCCTAAGACCAACTCTGATTGGTAAAACAACTCAATCTGCAGCTTCATATCCATAGATATCTATCTAAAAACTAGTTGATAAAGCTATACGTTATGTGCTAAATGATCAATCTAAAGGGTTGACAAGTATACTTCTGTACTTGATAAGGAAAAGAGTGGATGGATTACTCAACAGCCACTAGTTCATACATCGGTAGATATTAGTCCACAGATGTCAATGTTCAATTGGTCCGTTGGCTATATTCAGCTCGAGGGGCAACAAAATGAAGATTTTGGCTTGAAACTGAATGGGGAGAATTTCATGTATCAGCCTCCATACTCTAAGTGGTTTGATAGAGTACCATTACCACACCGATACAAGATGCCCGACTTCTCAAAGTTCTCAAGGCAAGACAACATGTAAATAGTTGAACACGTTTGTTGATTCTGGACTGAGTATGGACAAGCATCGGTGGAAGAAGCTTTGAGAGCGAGGTTGTTTCTATTGTCACTATCTAGGTTGGCTTTTAATTGGTTTTCATCCTTTCCACCAAGTTCAATAAGAGGATGGGCTAATCTACAAGAATAAGTTCATAAACACTTCTTTGTGGGGATCCACGAGATGCGGCTCACAAATTTGATATCAATGAAGCAGAGAAAGGAGGAATCAGTTTCAAAATATATTCAAAGATTCTGTAATGTACGAAGTCGATGCTATAGCTTAGACTTAAGCGATGAACAGTTAGTATAGCTAGCCTTCCAAGGACTATCAAGGCACATCAGAAGGATGTTTTCTCCTGAGAGTTTGAAAGCTTAGCACGTTTGATGCAGACCAATTGTAAGAAGCAGGGGAGGAGATTTTAGTGTCATGGGAGTTTGAGGAAGATAATTTCGAAGCATGAGTCCTCATACTTCAAAATTGGGGGCATGTATTTACACCAAAATTTAGTAAATCTCATAGATAGGATTGGAGAGTCGATCAATTTAAGGAAAGGGTATGATTGATATAGGGAAAGAGCTGATCGGACGGATTGAGGATGGATTCAGTTTAGTCAAAAGACGGAAAGTTATCTAGATGGAAGCAAGCTTACGGAGGAGCCATGAAAATCATGGCTAGAAACTTTATAGAAGATATCTTGTAAGATAGGCAAGCCTAATTAGCTTTGTTAATTTCTTAGAGATAGTTCTTTTTTATGTTTAGGAAATAACATGTGGAGGTTGTTTGTAACCGCATCAGACTCTTGTATCTCTGGTATAAATATAGAACCCCTGTGACCTTGTAAATTATCAATTAGATTATCTATGAACTCAATCTTTGGCACATCACCACACTAGCACGTCTAGGTTTTACTTCGGTGGGTTCTAGCTCTCGACGTGAGGCCGCATCGGTTAAGTTTGATCATTGATGAAGGGGTAAGTTCTGCCATTATCTTGGTTCATTTGCTCTGTCTAAAGCTGTATTGGTTAGATCTAACCTCTTAGTTTGATCAAACGTATTGCATCACATATGTGTAAGGTCTATTGGTCCATCGGTATCCCTTTGCCATCCTTGGGCTCGTACTACATCAGTTAGGTCTGACCTACGAGATTGGTGCCGGTTGATCGAGCCGTTGGCCTAGCAGATTCTCATGTGGTATTTCGTCAGAGCAAGTAGCCAATGAGTTATGCTTGCTATGTGCCTCACACTTAGCGTATCAGCTATCCGGCCAATACAGATTTATATGTATATCTATCTTGTATCTTGCCCAGCAATTAATCCACTAGTGATCGATCTAGTCCCGTTAGGTTCAGTTCGATACTATCTTGGTTATTTCTGATCTATCACGTTCTCGTCTGATAGGATCGACGTTGGGATCTGGAGGGTTTCATTCCCTATCGGCTAGATAGCTAATGATATTAAGTATAGGCTTGCATCGAAAATTTGGTCGATAAGCAGCCGATGACCTCGCCCCAACCTTTTTTGTCATTATGTTCGATCTAGCGTCCGATCTCTATATCGTTAGCCTCAGCCTCATGCGCCTCTGTTTAGTCCGATCTATTGAGGATGGTTCTAACGGTGACATCACGGTGGTAACTAGTCATGGTGACTTCGTGGAGATCAGGGTCCTGTTCCGCGCTTTCGTCACCTACCTTATCCAAAGCATCGTTGGCTCTTTGCCTGATAAGTTCTTTATTTTATTTCACGCCTATCACCTACGCTTTCATTAGCTTTTTAGCCGATACTCGAGCACTACCTTTATATCAGCACTAAGCCAATAGTATGAGCCATATTGACCTATCGGTCGATTGGCTCGTGAACCTCATCCTCTATCTCCTTATCAATTGTATGTTTAAATTGATTGGTACACCTTTAAACCTCAAAGATTAAGGACCTAGACTAAATCTAAGTAGATCTTCTAGGTCTCAGTATGTCCACGTGCGTCTCCATCGGACTTCTATCGACTGATGCTCA
Source organism: Oryza coarctata (assembly GCA_030770085.1). Classification (NCBI taxonomy): domain Eukaryota; kingdom Viridiplantae; phylum Streptophyta; class Magnoliopsida; order Poales; family Poaceae; genus Oryza; species Oryza coarctata. The sequence continues at coordinate 11,867,661 of CM061472.1, forward strand.
CACTCCCTTTCGCTACGCCTATTCGTTCGATCTGATCTTCTCTGCACGTGTGAACAAGTACGGAGAGAAATACATGCATTATTTTTTTCTTAAATATAGAGTGTGTTCGTTGTATTTTTATTCTCACTGAATTTTTCGCTCTATATCCTGTTTATTTACTAGAGGTCATCTTGATATCAGCAAACAGTTTCGCGTATTTTTGGACCTTGGTACCTACAAATAGGATGATGTAATGTGTGTGCAGGGACCACATGTGAATTGTTATTGATGTGCAACAATTTTTGTGTTATAATGGAAGAAACGACTATATTGCACGGTGAAACAGAATTATCAAGCATAACTACAGACTTATTCTCTAATTAATGGATGGCGAAAATATATAGATTAAATCATGAAAACTTTTGCTCGCCTGGGGAAATTTTGTGCGCAAGATAGTTTGCAAGTGCTAGAGATTCGCGAGATTATTTACTGCACTTTTTCCTCATAATTCGAGATACAGAATCTAGCTGGTTAATCTATACGTGAAGCAGGAAGTTGTTGAGAAGAGAAGAGAGGCCGAGCTAGGCTGCTTGACAACCACGCTTTATGGTACTATCATTCCACTAAGTACATAGCCTCAACACGGCATCACACACTAAGCCACATGTCATGTGGGCCAATGAGTTTGGTTCCCCAATTGTCCGTTTGTACGTCAATGATTCTTAGATACCAGGAAAAAATTATATCATTGTTCATTGGGTATTTAATTTAATACTTTTTTTTGGATGAATCTTAATTGGAAATATCCAAATACCCTCTAAACATTACGTGACGGCCTATGTTGTACCCCGAACCATTAAAATGGGTATTGAGCCATCACTTTTCTTCTAGTCCAAATAATTTTCCTAAAGCCTCGTTTGGTTCATCCCTCTTTCAAGAAGGTTGAGGTGATTTGGAGGAAAATAATTTCAAACCTGTTAAGGTGTTGAATTAATCTCGTTCAATTTCTTTCTCTGGGGATTAATCGAACATGCTCTAAGTGATTTTGCCGAATAATTTTGTATGTGTAGAGTACTAAAGTAAATGTTTCGGCACTGTAGCGCTAATTAAACCACTATAACCAAATTAAAGAGAAATATAGCATTAGCATATATATGTTTCTCTAGAAAAGGATAAAGATGAGAGTAGACATGACATTGAAATTGTCACATTATATTTCAAATTTGTTTTACATAGTAGTATGTGAAATTACTTACCATGTCAATATGTTGCTTTAGTGCTGCTTGTAAAAGTAATTATTTACACTATACAAAAGAGATTTTTAAGGCAGCCAAAATATATTTGTAGAGGAGGTTTTCCCGTCCGGCTCTAACAAAACACGCGTGCAAAATTTCTTAGGGGGTCGCTATTTAGGGCCCGCTGACAAATTTCGGGCAGCTTAGGATTTAGGATGCTATCATGTTAGATCAGTCTTGTATGGAGTATTATATGGTATTAGGAGTTTTTACTAATTAATACTACTATCAATTGAAAAAAGTAGCAATCACAGTACGTACGTCGTTGTCAAGTATTTACGGAGTAGTACCTTGGGTAGTATTGCTGGACATGTACGTTGGTGATGCCGGAGATGTGGTCCTGCCTTTTTGATCGCTATGCACGGCAGGCGTCGACTGTTGTGTGACGGCTCTCGCCACAGGCGTCTCATCGGAGTGAGTAGAAATGAGTTATCCTCACCACAGGCTCGCATCCATCTCATGTATTGTTTAACGATTGATTCGCTAGAGATCAATCCGGACACGTCGGACGCTTCTTGGTACTGTCTCGGTGTGGTCCGATCTTCTAGAGCTTGCGTCTGACGTGGCCGGCATCGAGATTTAGCGGGTCTCATTCCCCATCGACTTATGCGGCAGATGGGTTTAGGTGTAGACCTGTATCGGATGTTCGGTCGGTAGGTAGCCGATGACCTCGCCTCTTACCTCCCTTCTCTTTATGTTCGGTCTAAACCTCTGTCGTCTCTATGCTGTTAGTCTCCGGCCTCATACTGTCTCGGTTCGGTCTGATCTATCGAGGCTGGTCCTAATGATACCATTATAGCGGTCGCTGGCCCATGTGGCTTCGTGGGGGATCAGGACCCACTCCGCACTTCGGATGCCGCGGAGCGTCATCGGCTCTTTGGCCGATAAGTTCTCTTGTATATTCCACGCTTCTCATGCCTCCATCGGCTATTCAGCCAATGCTCAAGTGCTGCCTTCCCTACCAGCACTCAGCCGATAGGGTGAGCCAGACAGGCCCACCGGCCGACCGGCTCATGGGTCTCATCCTCTCTTCTTGTCAATTGTAGGGTCAAATTAACTGGCACGCACTTGAACCTCAAAGCTTAAGGACCTACACTGGAGCTATGCAGATCTCTTAGGCCTTTGTGTGACCGAGCCGTCTCTCCCCGGTTGGACCTCTGCTCGGTCTAGTCAGACCTTCCCCACGAGGTTTAGTGGCGAGCAGCATCAAAATTTAGGAAGCACCAATGATAGGATTGGGGAGGCAATTTGCTTATAGAAAGAGTCCGATTGATACAAGGGAGGAATTGATCGGACGGATTGAGGATGGATTTAATTTAGTAAAAAGACAAAAAGTTATACAGATGAGACAAAGTCTAAGGAGGAGTCACGAAAACCACCATAGAGTACTTTATCTCTATAGAATATATCTTACAAGATAGGTAAGTCTAATTAGTTTTATTAACTTCATAGAGATAATTCATTTTTATATTTAGGAAATAACATTTGGAGGTTGTCTGTAATCACGCCAGACTCTTGTAACTCTAGGGTATAAATATAAACTTCTTGGGACCTTGTACATCATCAATCAGGCAATCCACAAACACAATCTTCGATGCATTACCACCCTAACTCGTCTAGGTTTTACTCTAGCAGGTTCTAGCTCTCGACACAGGTAGCATTGGTTAAGTTTGATTTTCAGTGAAGGGCTTCGTCCCGCCATTATCCTGGTTCGCTTGCTCTGTTTAAGGCTATATCAGTTAGGTCTAACCTTTTAGTCCGTTTAGACACACTGCATCACGTTCATGTGAGGTCTATTAGTTCATCAGTATCCCTTCGCCGTCCCTCGGCTCGTACTACATCAGTTAAGTCCGACCTATGAGATCAATGGCGATTGATCGAGTCGTTGGCCTAGCAAGTTCTCATGCGAGATTTCGTTAGAGCGAGTAGCCGATGAGTTATCCTTACCATGTGCCTCATGCTTAGCGTATTGGCTATCCGGCTGATACATATTTACATGTATATCTATCTTATATCTTGCTGAGCGATTAATCCCCTAGTGATCAATTTGGCCCATCGGGTTCGACCTGATGCTGTGTTGGTTATGTCCAATCTATTAGGTTCGTGTCTAATAGAACTAATGTCAGGATCTAGAGGGTTTCACTCCCTATCAGCTCAGATAGCCGATTAGGTTAGATATAGCCTTCCATCGGAAATTCGGCCGATAAGTAGCTAATGACTTCGCGTCGTCGTTTTCTATCATTACGTTTGATCTAGCCTCTGTCGTCTCAATGCCATTAGCCTCAGTCTCATACTGTCTCGGTTTGGTTCAATCTATCAAGGTTGACTCTAACATTGATGTCATGATGGTCACTAGTCCTCGTGACTTCGTGGGGATCAGGGTCCTACTCCATGCTTTCATCACCTACCTTATCCAAAGCATTGTCGGCTCTTTGCCCGATAAGTTTTTTATTTTGTTACATGCATCTATCACCTACACTTTCATTTGCTTTTCAGTCAATGCTCGAGCGCTAACTTCCTATCGACACCAAGCCAATAGAGTGAGCCATATTTACTCATCGGTCGATTGCCTCGTGAATCTTATCCTTAATCTCCTTATCAATTGTATGGTTAAATTGACTAGTACGTCCTTAAACCTTAAAGACTAAGGACCTAGACTAAATCTAAGTAGGTCTCATTGGCCTTAGCATGTCTGCATGTGTCTATATTGGACCTCTATCAGCTAATACTCATGCTCCTTCTTGCTGCGCCCCTCTGCTCGATCTGATCTTCCCTACGAGCGCATAAACAAGTACGAAGAGAAATACATGCATTATTTTTTCCTTAAATATATAGTTTGTTCCTCGTATTTTACATCCTTTATTTTTACAAACATGTCAAAAGAAGACTTGTGAAAATGCAGAGGTCTCCCCTGGTCAAGGCCCTCCTATGAAGGCGGTCATCTAGGAGGCTCATTTACAAAAATAGCCGATGATAGATGTTTTTTAGTGCAGAGCACCAAGGCACACACGCACCAAGACACGACAAGCTATGTCCAATTAAATAAAATGTCCAAATAAATAAAAGGACGCCAATGATAATACACTCACTCATTCTCCCCTCTCCTCTTTACTCTCTTCTCAAAAACGCTACCGCTGCATCCTATTTCCCCTCTCCTTGATGGCGACGGCATTGGAAGTAGTGACAACGATGACGGTGGCCTTAGAAGCATCGGATCCACCACCATTGGTCTCAGGAGGGGTGGATCCACCACCAGCGGCTATTGGAGGAGCAACGATAATGACAGTGGCCATGGAAGGGGTGGAATCACCGCCACTAGCCTTGAGAGAGGCGTCGACAATGGTGGCGGCCAATGTTGGGGTGGATTTACTACCGTGGTGGTTGGGCATGATAGAATTTGCGGTGGGGATGTTGGGGATGATAGGAGGGGCGGATACAGCTCTCCCTCTCTCCAGTCACCTCTCCTTCATCGCCTCTTCCGCTCTCAAATGGATTTAGCAGTAGCAGCCTCAGGAGGGGCAGATCCGTCGCCCATAGCTTCATCAAAACTAGTGTTTGCAGGGAAGCGGAGCTAGGCTTTCTAGAATGCGCTTTTTTGAATTTTTTTCTTTTTCTAAAAATCTTTTGCAGTTAGGCCTCTGAATATGCGATAATCAATTTCCATAGATGGCCTCATTACAAGGATCACCTATGAAAATCGGTTTTCACATGTGATTGGGATGCCCAACTGTGAAAATTCGGATTTTCATGGACTTTTTGTTCTAGTTGGTTGATCCACCCACATGTGAAAAGTCATTTTGGTTTTATGGAAAAAGCTTATTTGTATTAGTGTAAGATTGGCTGGAATTTTAGTTCTTCCAGAAAGATGACATCTAAGTAGAGTGTATTAAGATGAAGCAGTAAAGAGAGGAATAAAGACTTCCCAACTTTAGTCATTACTAGCTGTGTCCGAGAGGTTAGAGCATGTGCATCTGTTAACAGTTGGCACCTAATGGTGTTGTCAGCCGTATTACAGCATGTTCGCATCTCTCTCTGCACTGTCTTGGCACACTAGAACGCATAGGGAATTCTTTAATTTTTTAATATTTCTATTTCTATTTCGAGCTCATGAATACATCACCGGTCAGGTCTACAATTATTGGGGACAAAGAAAGACAAAATGTGCTGACTACAAGAAACAGAAAAATGTCAATGGCATTTACCCATGAAGACATGTAAAGGAACCAGATATGCATACATGGAAATACGAATGGTAGCATGCATGGAGATACATAGAAAACAGTGGATAAATCAAAACAGTCACGGCCGGTGTAACCAGACTCGAAACATCTTTATAACAGCAGTAGAAGAATTCTCTCAAAAAGAAAACATCACTAGATCAAAAGAATGAACAACAACAGATAACAAATACTAGCTGGTTACTAACCAATGGCATCCCCCGAGTCGAGCAGGCCAGAAAGGAAGGTGCACAGCAGCAGGACCAAAAAGAAGCCAAACAGGAACCCGACCACGGTCTTGTGGTGAGCCAACGTCTTCGCTACGCCTTTCACCGCCGGAACCGCCGTTGGCATCGTCGTCGACCGCTCCGACGCCGGCGTCTTGGACTGGCTAACCATCATCCCTCTTCCTCCCTTCCTCCTCTTCCTCTACGTAAGAGACTTGCCTTATGGGGTACGTCTCTCAAGAGCTTTCAGCTCCCGTAGCATTTGATTCTAGCCCAAGGGTTTGAACGCGCATATATATATATATATATATATATATATATATATATATATATATATAATATTTACACAGGCTGTTTAAGATGACTGCCTAACAATTAACAACTAGCTTTGGATACTCCACATGAGGGTTGGCTGCCACCTGTCAGCGAGCTGTGCGTATATTGCTAGCTAGCTTCCCCAGTCAGCACGCCTAACGCGGGTGGATGTTATCTATCCGACGAAACTACAAATCCGGTACCGATCTATTGAAAGATAGTAAAAGTCATGATCTATCATCAATTAACTATAAATAAATATAAGTAAAATATTTGTTTCCCTTCTAGAGTTTCTAAGCCTAACTAATCAATTATATAAAGGCCAAGCTAGTTAAATTATAATCCAAGATGATAATATATAATATAATTAATACAAATTGACCACAACGTTAAGACCACCTAATGATATTTGAAAATAAATACTATTTGAAATAAAGAAAGAATTTAAATATAAAATCAACATACTCAAAGGAATTTTGAAATATGAAAATAAATGCTATTTGAAATAAAGCAAGAATTTAAGAAATTTTGAATCTACATGACTTGCCTTACAATAAAAACTCATCAATTAGTCTTCTAGAACTATTTCGACGAACTTATCATCCTTCAAATGACGAAAACTAAGTACTAACATGCAAAAGAAGGCAAAAAACTAAGAAACTCTAGATAAACAAAATAGGTAGATCTATTATTAGACTTAAACGCCCAAGTTTGTATGAATTAGTTATGAGTTAATGAAGTTTTAATTCAATTAAACCCTATAAAAAGCCGAATAATTTATTGTATCATTTTTAATTATTTTAGAACTAGAAAAGGAGATTAATGACGTTAGCTGGGAGAGAGGTGAGGCTGAAATTACAGACAAGTGGGACCCCATGTCATTAAGAGGATAGGGATCAGTTTACTCGGTCCGGTGAGAGAGTCCACAGGGATGGATGGTTGATATTGTTTTGCCTAGTTTGACTGAGATCAAATGGCTTGGAATTAACCTGACCGAAAAGTAACACGCGAGTGCATACGTGTGTGGCCATGCAAGTGAGGAGGGAGAGGTAGTGCTAATGAGACAGCCATGCAGATGGCCACGTCGACACGTCGGCCGACGAGCATGGTACCGGTGTCTCATGGCAAACGGTGGCATTTGGGTGAGAACGGAGAGCATCGCGATGTGAGCATGAGATGGTGAACCTTACTAGCTTGAACGCAACGAGAAAAGATAGCAGGAAGAGGCTGATGATGAGCTTCAAGCAATAGCCTCCTTGGGTCCACAGTGTCGACTGCTTTCGACGACGTCCAGGTGAAGAGGAGATATGACTAGTCTTTGGCTTACGTTGTGATGCCAAAGGAAGAGATAGCGCGTCTCAACGACGGTGAGAACGAGTGGTGGCTAGATCTAGCGGCGATGGTGGAGAGAGAAGAGGTGCGTGAGGCGGTGGTTAGGACATGGCACAAGCTCGGGCTAAGGTTGAAAACAAGATATGAGCTCCGAGGCATACTATTTATAAGCAAGGAAGAAAGAGATCGGGCCGCACATCATAGGAGATGACGGAATGCTATGGTTTGATTCTATTTTTGAACTTGATTTGGAGTGATATGCAACGAGGAAGCCATATTTGGTGAAGATGGTAGCGTTGGCATCAGGTTGCTACAGGGCACTGTCTAGCGGAGGAAAACGACATAGTTGCTACACTATTGCAGGTGGTGCATAGCCGAGCTGGTGTGACTTGGGCCAAAGTAGAGCAAACCAGCGCGGAGGGCAGACGAGGCTGGGCCATGTTCTAGTGACAAAAGAAAGAAGGCAGGCTAAAGATAGACGGTCCACGAGAGAGAGGCCAAGGGGAAAGAGATGGGCCAACTTTGGTTGGTTGGGCTGGTGAGGAGGGAGAGGGAGGATTGGGCTGAAAAGGTCCTAGGAATAGCAGAGGTTTTTAATTGGATTTTTAATTTAAATAAATACTAAAAAGTTGTTTTATTTAATAAAAATACTTTCTATGCTCAAATAATTATAGTAAAAACCCTAAAAATACTAGAGCATTAAAAGTATTTAATAAAATTTTATCTAGCCTAATTTGTCAAATTTTAATAGATTTTTATTCAAGCACTTTGTTTAATTAATAAATAATTTCTAGAAATTCTTTTTTACCGCTATTTATAATTAAGCAATTTTCTTGGTGTAACAAAGCCACCCCTTACAACAATCTCGTCCTGAGATTTGAATTGACTAGCAACAAAATAGGTAGGACAATCTTCTATTGCTCCATCTTTCTCAAGATGAACTGACTTGACTAATATGATATACCATCATCTCACTGTTTTCTTTTTTTTTACTTCAAAGTGATTTCACTTCCGAACTTGATCCACACACGATTGCTTCCATATTTTGCCCTTTTGAATTTCACATCACTCTATTCATAACAAGATATTTGCACCAGGGTTTACAAAAGTTGTGGTATTTATTATTATTCAACTTCTCTCTTACTCATGTTTCAAATACCCCTAATTCTAACAAATCCATAAAATTCTACGTCTCACTAGAGTTATTGCAAATCTAATATGGCCACATCTTCATGATAGATGATATTGATATCTTGCTAATCTAACTTCCCTAGTAGTCAATATCTTCCAAACTTAAGAGGACAAGAACCACCATTCCTTGGATAGATTTAACCAGATATGGAGACCAATCTTAGAATTTTCTAACTTGGGAACTACCCAAGAAGAATATTCTAGTATACAACTCTCATTGGATATAACATATCTCACTAGTATTTCAAACACTATAGCTATTTCTAATGCTGTTGGCTTCTAATCATTCTAATTTTCTAACTTTCTGTACTGTATACCAAGCAGTCACCTAGATATATTATTAAATCTTTGCTTTCAGCACAAGCATAAAACACTTAACAATCGTATCAATCCTTCACAACTTTTTAGAAGTTTCTCAAAACTGGACACTCCATCCTTAATTCTATCCTTTGTTACTATTGTTCCAACTCATCTAGTGAATACTAATCTTCTACAAAGGGTATCTTTATCGATTGTATTCCTTACTTATCATCTTCATACTTCATATTCACATAGTAGTGATAGGACAACTAACCTACTATATTCATAGAAGCATTGTAGTGATCTATCAAGACTTGTGCCAATGGGATGTAGGCCAAATAACCATTCTTACCTTATTCCATATCACTAGAATATGATAACCACTCAATGCTTCTAAAGCTACTTATGGAGTAGAGAAATTCCATTATCACTTCTATACCATTGCTTTTCCATCACTTCAATACTCCTATCAATCTCTTAAGTTGTCATATACATCAGCCTAGAACTGTTCTAACTTTGGTAGATTGTAGAACTCACAACTTTGTTATAGGATTCCAAAACAAACCTCTAAATTCATCCATAGACTAATTTCCTTATTTACATCTATTCTAACCATTAGTGGTTACTCCTAGCCTTTACCTTATCCATAATTCATACTTTTATTTCACATCTGACAACTAGTTCCATGAGATCAAAAAACTAGAATAGCTCAAAGAGAAACTCTAGGTCCCTTGTATCACCAACAAACAAATCACTTGATCAACAATTTTATCCATTGGATAAACCACTTATAAAGTTACCAAACCCATTCTTTATTCTATTCTTCCTTCGTAATATATAATGGCCATAAAACTTCTTCCTATAGGGAGGAACACCAAACATTAAATACTCATGAACTACTATTACTCCTAGGTAGCTAGGTCTTGACTGGTACTACGCTTGCTTTGGTGATGTTGAAGCTATTGACTTAATCCTACACTACATACAGGGTGGCATGTAATGACAACAGTGCTTTGGATGTGGACATTGGCTCAACAAGTGACCCTCCTTACAATAGTTGTAACATATTAGAATTTTTCTAGATGATCGTTAAAGTTGGTGTTGTGTTTTTGGACATTCCTTGGAGATGTGTTCCATCTTATAACAATAGGGGCATAAGTATGTCCTCTCAGTATATTCCATCTGGAGCTAGTCATCCTAGACTAGAATAGGCATGGTCTGAGGTTTAGAGGCACTGCTAATAACACTAGTTACATGATAAGGTTGATGCTCTAGGTTCGTATAGCCTCTATTGACTTATCCTTGTATCAAAACAATTGGAGCACACCAATCCCCAATGGGAAAGGGGTGCATTCCTCTTAGCTAGTGGATTCATCACTATGACTAGAGCAGGTACAAACTTATCACCGTTGTCGATGTTACCTCTATTGGTTACCACTAGTAGTGCCAACTCACCACAACTAGTAGAAATGTTGCCATGATTACTATCATCAACAAATAATTGACGAGCGGGTTGCTAAATCTTCCATACATCCTTCGTGATCTTGACAAATGGTGAAAACAATTGGCAATCCCTAACTACATGATCCATTCCTTCACACAAGAAACAAGTAACTTTACTCATAAGACACTCTCTTGGTGGATGTTCATCTTCACAATATTGATAGGGAGTAACACATGTACTAGCAATGTGTCCCACTTATCCACAACAAGTGCATGCCTTAAATTCTATTTCTTCCTTATCCAACCCCTAAGGGTACTCTTATTCTTCTTTAGAAGACAACTGTTCAGACTAGTCATGATCAGACATCCTAGAACAATGGCATCGCTGACTTAACTAACGTGTGGCACAAAAGAAATGCTCTCTTTGACACTTTGGTATCGTCTTTCCTTCTGGAGGCCATTCAGTACTGGTGATGATCATCTTGCTGACATTGATGATCGACATTGGATTTTTCTCTCTACTCTGACTCTCGATCTTCTTAAACTTTGGTCTTAAGATGTGTGAGAGACTTGGAGTGAAACATTATCTTCTTTTATTCTAGAGGCCATTAAATACCAGTGATGATCATCTTGCTAACATCGATGATCAGCATTGGAATTTTTACTCTATTCTGACTCTCGATCTTCTTAAACGTTGGTCATAAGCTATGTGTGAGTCTGGGAGTGAAACATTTTCCTAAGTTCAATAATGTTCCTCCATCATGCTGGCAAACTTTAACCTTCTTTGTGCACCATTTTACTAAGTGCTAGGATCCCCAAATAACATTCCTTCCATCATGACTTTGTTATGAATGGTCCTAGGTTGCAACCACATTGTTTGATACATGGGTGGCTGACAATTGCATTGGAGTAGCTAGGTTCTTGCTTAATAGTTGATTTTGACTCGAAGGGACAACCGGAATCATACCATACTAAGGTCGACATGGGGTTACGGATGGCACTCCTCTAACAAACCCTATCAATTTTAGTTGATTTTGGTCGTTAAGCACTTGAGGAGTCATGATGTAGTGATGGTTTTGAACTCGGAGAAATTTCATGGCCATTGAGCAATTGGTTTTGGTTGGCTAGAACTTGAGCAAAAGTGGGGTTCCTTGAGACTGATGGTTGAACATCGTTGAGGATAACTTGTCTATTGGCTTGAGAGTTCGTCTCACTGGTACTATTGGTCACATAAATTCCATCCCTTAGCTCCATAACCTATGTGCTAAGGGAAAGGAGGAGATAGAAAGAGAATAGGATGAAGGAAACTCAGAACAAAGAATATTTCAACTAAAATTTAACTTTTATTAATTTGCAATAAGTAGTAATCTAATAGTGAACTGGTCTTAACTCCTAAACTAGTATGGTTGTATCACAACCCTTGATATACTCCATATGCTAAAGCCCACACAAGCACAATAGGGCTAAGCAAACAAGCTAACACAACGCTTCTACTATAGTGCAGGGGCCAAAGCATAGGTTTGGCCAAAACTTCTTCAATCTTCCTTTTGACTTTGAGACTTCTTACCTGATTCATCTTCATGGGGAATCTTCTTGAGACAATGAACTTTAGTGCTAGGGTGCTTGACAACCTGAGAAAGCTTTATATTTTTATCTTCATTAGAAGAAGGTTTTCCTTTCAGCTTCATTAGTTCATCTTCTAACTCAAAGATCCTCTTGTGGCGAAGAACAAGCGTATGACTAGCTTCCCTTCAAAACTTAGCAAAGTGGGCTTTAGTGTACTCTAGAATCTTATTGAGATTGCAGTCTTGAGGTCAGGGATTAGCCCTCATCAAGTCACCTATCTTCTACAATCTAACAATCTGCTTTTGTCAAGCATGCATATGGATCTTGGTTCGACTCTTGTAATTGGAATGGAGATAATCAAGAGCATCCAACATCGTCCTCATGTGCACAATTGTCATGTTCTCTTCATTCCAAATATTCATGCAACCATTTGCCATGAAGCAATCCATGTTGCCATGTGAGGGATTGTAGTGATACACAATATTCTTTAAACAATCCTTGAAATAGTGACGGAGATTGCATAATGTTTCATAAGCAACTTCTTCATGTGCTGAAAGTAAACTATCAGCTTCACCACTGAAAGAGAGTTGGGGAAGATCCTCCTTATTGGATATGAGAGTAATAGTTGCCTTGCAGTGAAAAAAATTTACATCTTCGGTAGACACTTTATTATACTTCGGTAAAGCCTCATATCCAAGATCGAACACCATCTGATGAAGCTCACCTATGAAACCATAGCTTCCATGGTACTCAAAGTCCTTTTGGAAAGGAACCTAACACTTCTATGCTGCCATACAGTTCTATTCTAGCACTCCCCAAGGTCATCCCATATTCTATTATAGCGCTCTATTGCAAATGCCACCATCTTTTCCATCTTCTTATCAGAATGGTCCATCTAGATCAAGTTAAAACCAATGAAGGGAGGATGAGAAAAACTTTTCTTTTGCAACCAACAATGGGATATGGAAGAAAAAGGACTTTGCAAATAGATTTTTTTAGAATCATGTTTTTATCGCTTTGACCATTTGGTTTATCATATAGTCGTGATGGCTCTAATACCAACTTATCAAGCCTAGAAATTCACTGATAATTTTTGAACAAATTTATTCATTTAATCATCATCTAAAAATCAGTCGAGATACACAAACTAAAAATTTGAATATATAGTACCAATAAAACTAAAGCAGTAAATACTTACAAAAGAGGCACTTAGTCCTCCCCACGGTAAAACTATAGCAGAAAGGAAAAACTAGAATGGTTTCTGCTCCACACCCACAAGCAGCTTATTTGGGGTATAAGCCAAGTGTCTTCTCCTTCGAAAACCATCTTCAACTGAGATTGATGATTATTGCAAGACGAGTATATGGAATACTCAAAAAGTTACATAGCAAATACGCAGATGCATGGGATATGACAAAGGATGACATAATATGGTTTATTTGTAAAAGCGTCATTTAATAAACATTTGAGAGTAGTTAAATAATAAAGTAAGTAATCAACATTAAATCAACACTGAACAACTACTCTGGTTGCACAGATCTAATATCTCCATACAATGATATGACCAATCATTATCAATTATCAAATTATTATCATTATTTAGTAGTGTGGGCCTAATCACAAAAAAACATTGTTAGGCTAAACCATAACTATGGACATGACTATTCAAATAGTTTTACAAAATACGGAGGTGTATAAATTTACTTACAAGACACGATTCCACACATGTGCCCTAATGTTGATGTAAAAATCGTCTGATATGGAAAAAATTAGAAAAAATCATCCGACAAGTGAGATAGAAAAAATAGACTAATGAGGCAAATGGCCAAAAGGTTGATATGGACTCAAGCTATCGGTTATCTAGCCAATTAAGATTAGTTAGAGAGTTTATGGCTATCTAGCCGATAGAGATTATATGATAAGCGAGATTAAACATCCTAGTTCATATTACTACTTTGTTAAAGATAGTCTCGATAGATCAGACTAAATTGAAATAGTACAAGATTACAACTAAAATGGTTAGATACAAGTCAAAGCAGATTAAACGTGATATAAAAAATATATCAGGTAATGGTTCAATACAAATGAGAGTCAAAATGCAATATAAAGATAATTCATCGACTAGAACTCTCATAGAATATTGCATAAAACCTATCGAATTATCAACATTTATCTTATCAAAAGCAATCTAATAGATTAGACAAAACGTTGTCAGCATAAGACTTTTGACTCCCTAATTTTCCCCTATTAGAAAAATCTTATTTTAATTAAAAACCTATTCTTAAAAAGTTTCGATTCTTTGTGTGTATCCATGTTTATGTGCCAAAAATCCCCAAATTCTGTTGTTTCTTGAAACACCAAACTGCTAGCCAAAAATTCTTTAGGTTTGACTCTAATTATCCTCTCCTAAATTTCCTCCAACTTCTATGTCCATTTTTAAAACATTGGCTCTCCAAAAATTCCTATGTTTAAATTTTCTGATTTTGAGAATTTTGACGGTGCCAACAAAATAATTCCTTTCCGTTTGAAAAATCTAAATTTTAATCCCAATGTCAATCTCCCAATAAAAATGTTCCTAACCCACTTAATATTTTTTGATACCTTAATTCATTTCCCTCCAATTGATTTTTCTTCCTACTACAAGATACTCAAATTCTTTTCTACACCCAACCTCCCATTCTCTACTCTATTTTCTCTGTACCCTCATTGCCATGGTAATCTAGTATATCCCTACTCTCTCAACAAGAATACAACAATAGACATGCTGTGAGAAAGAAGAAGTTTACAAACATGCTCCTCCATGCCTCCTCCATTCCTTCTTCTACACTCACACAAGGGACTGATGTGAGAGAGTGCATGCATGCAACCACCATCCCATCCACTAGAAAGACACCATCACCAAACCATGACACACACCATGCAGTTGGCAAGCAACCACTATCACACACCATCTCCCATCCTACACTCCATCTCCTTGAATCCTCACTGCCAAAGTCAAGTGGTGTTTCCACCGACACCTCCACTCCAAGCAAGGGGCAGTGAGAGGGGAAGAGAAGCTTACAAGAAAAGTGCATGCTTCCAGCACCATCCTTTCATTTGTGCCCACGCAAGATAGGCGAGCGTGCGTGCATGCACCGACCATGCATGTCACCTCTCAGCCTATCACAAAGCACTGTAGACATCCATAAAACTTGTAGTTGTGCTCCTGCTGAACTCTCCTCCACTCCAAGCCTAGCTGCGCACCCTACCGCGTTAATCGTTGTGTGTGCGCCAACCCAACTGCACCTGTCGAGCCTAGCCACCCTCGCCTATACTCCATCTTGCGACCGCGCTGTTACCACCCTTTGAACACCACACACTTTGGTGCCCTCCAATGTTGCTAGTCTAGAGCCACGCACCTGCCACGGCTGCACCAGCCAAGCCTAGCTACCCTTGCCTATGCTGTCCCATGACTGCACCAACACTGTCCTTCCTATGTCGTGCCTCCTCCCACGTCAATGCCGCCCTTCCCGTCTCCTTCCCATGCTTGCACCACCCAGTGCCACGATAGCGCCGTGCCTCTTCCTGTGGCCACGTAGCCTCCTCCTTCCCATGCATGCGTCATGCCCTCCCTTCCTGCCATGCTATCTCCTCCCATGTTGCTACCTTCTCCAATGCTTGAGCTTTGGTGCCCTCCCATGCCACAGCCTCCTCCAGTGCTGACGCCGTCCTTCCCAGTCGTTGCCCATGCCACCACCTACGCTCAGCCATGCGTGTGAGGAGAGAGACAGAAGGGAAAAGCGATGGGAGAAAAAAGGAAAAGAGAGGAAAGAAGGAATGAGAGGAAGAGAAAGAAAAAGGAAAAGAGAAAAAGAAAAGAAGTAGGCCCATGTGGACCCTACCTTATGCCCTCTCTCTTAGTACACAGTGAACAACTCAGTCCACCCTAGACCACCCTTCACTCCTCACTGACATACAGGCCCTGCCTTCTCTTCTTCCTATGAGCCCGACATATGGATCCCATCCCCTTTCCTTCTTCTGTGTAGCTGACCACCCGGGCCAACTGGCCAACCCCTCTCTGCACCTTCCATCCACCAACATGTGGAACCCATCGCCAGTGACATCCCCAAGACCGAAACCTATAATCGAGCCCACGAACCCTCCACCTAAATATAAATGTTTGAATTGTCTGCCTCTTTGATCTAGCATGACAGCTCACCATGTAATAAAAAAGTTCACAATAACATTCACTAAGCAGGGCAAATCAACCTAAATAAAAGTTCACTTTGTCCCCCATAGCCATTTGACATAGCCATTTGACACACCAGCCTGCCAATCTAGAAGAAGTCCATGTTTCATCCATCCTTCTCCTCTTCCACTAACAGTGGACCCTATCAACTTGGGAATATTTACCAGAATATTCTTCTTTCCAATTTCAATAAATCTTTTCCATCTTCCTAGAATTCAATAAAATTTCAAAAAATCATATTTTCTCAACCATAAGTTTGTTTTCTCTCTTCAACTTCTAGAATCTTTCTAAAAAAGAGATCTATCCAATGTCACTATTAGTTATTAATAGTAGTATTTTAATTTTTAGGTCTTTATGTCATTTTCTCGTCAACTAAAAACCTCAACTTCTAGAAGATTTCTCGTCAACTAAGGCCAAGGTAAGCCACCCTTTGATCATATTGCTCCCATATTATAAATGCTTTTATTGCAAACATGTATATTTAGCATATACATTAATTTATCTATACATCGATCTGCAAGCACATGACCGACAGACTTACCTACAAGTTTTACTATTTGGTAGGATCTTGATAAACCAAATCCTTGTTGCTCACTGCATTCTTTGGACATATGTGTACATCAGCACCATACTTTTGTTTATATTATAAATATATGTCCTAGATTATCATCATGGAAAACATAGGTTGTGAAAGATTTATAAAACTCAACTCTAGGAGTCAGTGGTTTTGGAAAACAAAAGGTTTTATAGAAAAATATGCGGTGTGAATCCTCTCCTGTGTGGTTTGGTTTCGTAGTCGTGCACAAGGACCGATTCCTTTGGATAATTCATCCAAGTATAAAACAGTACGACCACACAGGTAGCATGTGATGCCCTTAGCAGAGTAAGTAGCTAAAATTTGGGTGTCTTGCATGTTAACAGTTGAGAAATGCTGGGATAGGAAGACAAAGGCATTCACCTGAGATGGGGGTTTGTTTTAACCGTGAGAAGCGGTTGATGCTATATGGCGTGTCCTGAGTAGATGAGGGCCTGAGACTGGCTTGATATTTGGTTTTAGATAGTGGCCCAACTGTGTGACATAGGATGTCTATGGGTTGGTTATGAAAAAGTCTTATAGTGAACTCTCCTTTGTCAACCATGTATTGGCCTATATGTGTTAGATAAAGCGGGATGCTCATGATGTATGGGTAAAGCGTGCAACCCCTTTAGAGTTTAGTTAAACTATTTAAATAGCTATACCCATGGTCATGAGTGGATGTGAGTTGTTTCTCATAGCATAGATATTTTTAAAAAACATGTTTGATAAATTGGTTCCTGGGATGGGAGTCATTAATAGAGTCCTTTGTGATGGAAGGTTAACCTTTGTGGTTAGGAACATGTCTGTGTGACCTAAGGTGTCGAATGGCACCATAGGGTTGAAATGGTCAAGTCAGGATGTGGGTCGAGAAATCCAGTTGTGAGGCCGAGAAGGCCAAGTTTGGGTTGGCAGGTCGAGAAGACCAGACCCGAAGCTGAGAAGGATAGTTAACCATGAGACTTGGTTAATGGTTGGTTTTCAGGAAATGATGGTTTATGTTTTTGAAGGAGAAAAGAAATTGGTGAAGGAAAAGATGTTTTAATTATTAAAATTTGGCATTTTCCGCATGAGTTATTGTAAAGCTACTCATGGATGGATTGAGGTGAGATGCATCCCTCTGAATGAATTTTTAAAACCCACACTTAGAGTTTTGGAAAATATTTTAAATAATCGGTTTGCCAAATAAACCCAAGCCTTCCTCTACAGCGTGCACTTGCCCATTTCCCATGGCATGGAGAGTATGAAAGTACTTAACCCAACTTATTGCTGTTTTCCACTTCTTGGCTTAAGTTTAGGTAGAAGATGAAAGTTGGAGTTTCATCCCTAGACCCAAACTACTGTTTGTGGAGTGGTGCCATAGCTTCGCTGAGTTCCACTGCTGCTATCTCTGAATAAAGGTTGCAACTCAAGGTATATTATATTTATAATATAGAAAATCTTGCATTGTTTCATCATGTTATAGCTGGTATCAGTATAGAGATCCTGGGACTGGTACCTGTTTCACTGATCCATAGGGGAACAACTTGTCGTTTTCCTTCGACACGACCCCTCAGTGCCACCAATACAGTGGCTCAGGAGTAGGGTGTAACAAGACTAAAAATAACAAGATAACTTAATAAGTCGATAAATTCTATACTAGCATAACATATATATCAGAATAGACTAAGAGATTGAATCAATGTAGTCTTAGACAAAGCTGAATGCATTAAGATAACCAACAAACATATAAGCTTAGTTAAGATATTGGACCGAACCTAGAAAGTTTTAACCAATACGTTATGCAGGCTATGTGACGAGACTTACCTCTTGCTAAAAATCGAACTTATCCAATGCAGCTCAACCCAAAGTAAAGTTCTCATTGAGAACTACGTTACTATTACTCCTAGAGATGATGATGCACCGAATTTGATTTTATTGATCTAATTCTAATTTTTGACAAGACCCCCGAGTGTACATATTTATACCCTTGGGTTTATACAAGTACAAGACCAACACTAGATAATATTTCCTAAGGAAAAAAGGAAAAAAAACCACCCATACATATTTACAATAGATATTTACAAATAAGGAACTGATCCGTAATGGTTTCAAGGGATACATTAATTTTTCTCCACTTATGAAACTTCCTTGAACCCAGTCTTCACTAGGCATTCTCTATCAGATTCATTGGCTTTCCTCTTCTATCCAAATTCATTAATGGCTCTTCAAAATCTTAGTGTTAGCACATGCCCCCTAATTTCGGAGTGTGAGAACTCGTGCTTCAGAATTATCCTCTCTAGACTTTTACAACTACAATATTTTCTCATGGATCAATACAACCCATTACAACCTATTTGACCCAACTTAAGTAATAATGCCTCCAATGGTCTATAGCTTCTTCTTTGATGGGAGTATTTTTCTATGAAACCTATTCATCTCTCCCAAAATGATCATAATAGATACATAGCAACCCACAGCAAAACATCTAGGCGAGTTGATGATAGAGAATACATGGCCTTTCTGTATTTATGGCTAGAAAGATTTGTCTTCTACGGGTCAACCTAGGGTCCGATGATAAACATATAGTGCCTGGCGGAAATATTGGCCTATGATGAGCAGATTTCCTTGGACAAATATCTTCTAGGGGCCACATACTTGTTGACACATCACAAAGCTATCGGCTAGTCAACCTGTCGGACACATTGGGTGTCGTTTGTGGTTTCTATAGCTATGTTTGATCCTGTACACCTCCAAGGTAGGGAACACGGCTTCTCTCCAAAGCATCTGATTCCCCTGATTAGAATACGCGGAAGATGAAGTCATCCAACATCGATACACATCTTATGGAGAAGCAGCCTTGGCTCTCCTAGGCTTTCAAATGTCTCCTATCAGAATCTACCAGTGCTTCAAAGCATTTTATTTTGTCTTTACAAAGGAGGCGACGACTTGGTTCAATTATGATGATATGTCGACTTTTGAGGTGCCCTTGAAATTTGATTTCTCCACTATCTTAACTAATGAAGAATCCAAAGCTATTTTTGCATTGGCAATCTCTCCATGTCTCCTACCCAATGGTGTTGCCTTTGGCTGATCGCAACATCCATTGTATGAGTTGTACCATCCATTATTTTGCTCTCATCACTAGGATTTGACTAACCGTTGCCTAGTCTATACTTTATAAACAAGATCCAAGCGAGGGCTATAGTGAAAAGTGCACTAGAATATGATTGAATGAGGGTTTTGATTGAATCATTATCATTAGGGATGTTCACTAGATGGGAAATCTATGTAGCCAATTCAAAGCTCTTCGCTAGATGGTGAATTGAATGGGAAAAACATCTTTTCAACTTATCGGCTACCCACTTTTGCTCTTCCCTAAACCTAGACTATGTTGAATCTAATAAGGGAGTATCATCTTTTATGCTTTTCTTTCCTTATCCTCATTCTAGTACTATCAGATATTTATGATTATATTCTACATGCTGCTGATAGAACCACTCTTGAAGTGAGCCAAAGCGGCCAATAGATTGTTTATAGACCTTCATTGGCTTATCTAAGCTCGAGATCCAATGCACCTCTCCTCTAGGGGCCAAAACCAATAGTCTAGAAGCACAAGAAAACATAAGTCCATCTAGGCCATAAGAAATAGAAAACTTTAGCTAACATGTCTACCCTACTAGGACCGCCCAAATTATGGATGCCCAAGTAACATCAGCTCCTCCTTCCCCATCATTATGCGCCATCTCTATCCTACTATTTCCAATCCATCCCTTATGTCATACATAGTTAATTTCAACCCATGACAGGAGGAATCATTGGCTCTAGAGCCCCAAACGTTAACTAATGATCCAATTAGGCCTGAGCTGATGACTACCCAAGCTGCTTTAGAATTGCAATTTCCTGAACTTCAAGCTTTCGAATACAACAGCGACACTGAGATCATCGCTACCACCACTGCTTCTCCATTGGACATCGGCCATCACCAAGAAGACCCCATTCGTACGGCCAATACCAATGTTCTAGAACATGCCATCTTGCCCTAGATAAACTTACTTATTCCAATCATAACATTGAACATTTTACCGATATGCTGTCCTTAGCCAATCACTTCTCCTTTGACATCAGCAAGTACTTGGAGAGGGACAAAGAAGCAGTCACCAGCGAACTACCAATTTCATCCCTCTCCATTGATCTCTGCAGCCAACTAATAGATATTTCACATTGGCTAGAGAGCCCATTAAGGCGCTTGTGGAGGATTCTGGGCCGATTCGAGTGAGATTTGCTAAAATCAAAGACCAACTGCTAGAAGAACTCGTTGATGCCCTCGCTCTAGCCTCCTTCTTGGAATTTCATTCATTTCAAGTCATCATGGAAAGACAGCACATGGTTGATCGTGCCAATCAAAGATCATTAACTTAAGAAATGCAAATCAACTGTCTAGCCACCAAGTTAGAGAAAATTAAGCTCGACGCCATGATGGCCATACCCTCTCAATCTCAAACTTGCATCGATCAACTAAAGAAGAAGGAAGCTGGTCTATTGGCAAAATTGGAGAAAACACACAAGGACATTGAGTTTGAAGAACTTCACCTTAGTGAACTACCCCAAGTAATCGAACAGCAGGAGGCCAAGCTCACAGAGGTGGTGTGTTGGACCCTCCATTGGTGCAAGAGCATCAAATCCATTTTGGACTCCAATGAAGAAGATGCTTACATCATTAAAGAAGTTGATGACATTTGCCTACGAGCAGTTGAGTCAATTCAAAAATTTCTTGGCTAATGTAAAAACTTTAATACTTGTCTAATGATGTTTTATCATTCCTTAACATATTGGTCCTCGAACATGATCTACTAATTTCACTATCCTTAAAACATATTTTCTCTTTTGTGCATGTTTCTAAATTCGATACATATAGTATCGACTATCTTTAGGCGATGTAGGTAGCATCGGCATTATGTATGTTTTGATAACCTCTATAGACATCGGCCGCACTTAGCAGATCTAGGAATCGATCCAAATGCTAGGGTGCTATCTTTTCAAGTGCTTTCTATTGAGTGTCTTGGCAAATTCCTCTACCTCAAGATTCTTTAATGCATATGCATTTACCTGGCACACATTGACTTTTCCAATAGGGTCCTTCCTAATTATGTGACTATTTTTCAAACTTGTTATCTTTGGATCCGATCGGTAATATCAACTTCCACTCAAGATTCCATCATCAAAGGACTTAGGTGATACCTTTTTATTGTAGTGTCTAGCCACCCTAGCTTTATTGTCCTCAATCCTTTCAAGTGCATAGTCAATTGTGGGCCAAATCCTCTAACTCATTAGTTATCAAATTATAATAATCATCGTATATCAATTGATTTTATAGTGATGTCCTTCTTGTAGTCGATGTTTGTCTTCCAAGGTAGCACAACCTTATGTCCATACATCAACTGATATAGTGGCACTTCTGTAGATCCATGACATGCCATCCGATAAGTCCATGATGAATCGGCTAAGGTCGTATGCCACCTTCGTGGTTGTTTATCTATTTTACAATTGATTAACTTGATGAGACTTTTATTTGATGCTTTGGCTTGCTCACTAGCTTGAGCATAATAAGGAGATGAACTCAAGATTTTGATTCCTATACTTGTAGAAAATTATTGCAACTCATCGAACACAAAAATAGACCCTTGATCCATTGTAATCGTCTGAGGGATTCCAAACTTGTAAATTATATGCTCCTTGATGAATTCTATAGCCTCCTTGGATGTAATTTTTATTCAAAAGAATAGCTTCCACCCATTTAGTAAAATAATCTATTGCCACTAATATTACTTGTGCCCAATACTCGATGCAGGATATATCTAGCAAGCATATCAATTCCTTATCCTTTGAATGACCATAGCTTGATAATTGGGATCATTGCCAATGCTAGGGCTTGTTGAATATTTCCAAATTTTTGACAATATTGAAATCCATTATAATACTTGAAACAATCCTCTAGGATTGGTTAGCAAAAATATCCAACTCTTCTAAGCAACCACTTCATTTTATACGTCGATTGATGAGTTCCAAAAATATCCTCATGAACTTTGTACATGACCACTTTGGCTTCTTCTAGATCCAAGCACATCAATAAAACTCCCTCAATCATCCGATAGTATAGTTCTCATCAAGCAAAACATATTTGGTGGCCTTACACCGAAGCTTTCTTGAAACCAATTGTGAAGTATTTTGTAAGTAACCTATAATTTCCTTTCTCCAGTCATCGACCTCAACAATAGCTACTTCCACTTTCACATCTTCTGCAATCGATCGATAACACGAAGCAATTTGTGCAAGATTGTTGGCTTTTGTATTCTGTACTCTACGAACATGACTTACCGATGAAATCTTAAAATCCCTTAGCAACTATTGGCAGTCTTTATGATATGATTTCAAAATCTCATCCTTGCACTCATATTCCCCAGACAATTGTTTGATCACAACCAATGAATCTTCCATGATCTCTATAGCATCAACTCCTATTTCCTTCAACAGCTAAAGTCCCTTAATCACCGCTTCAACGTTTAAAATTCAAAGAAAATTCAAAGCTTGCTCCAAAGCAGATATGATGACTAGATCGATGTCACACCCATATCTACATACTGATTCATCGAGAAATAAAGTCTAAGGCACAGGCTCCACATATCCCATGGAATCAACATGATGTTATAGGATGAAATTGGCTATTGCTTGCTCTTTTACTGCTTTAGCCAATTTGTACCACAAGTCAAACTTCATTATAGCAAAGATATATTTTCCAGCCCTCCCCTTCAACACTGGAGCTGATAGCATGTATTTTACCACGTCAGCTTTATACACCACTATACACTTAGACGATAAAAGCTAATGCCTCAATTTTGTGCATGAAAAATATAAACAAAGACAAAGTTTTTACATCATAGGATTGTTTGCACTAAAATTTCGTAAGCCCCGTAGATAGGATTGGAGGGCCGATCAGCTTATGTAAAGAGTCCAATTGATATAGAAAAAGAGCCGATCGAACGGATTAAGGATGAATTTTATTCAATCAAAAGACGAAAAGTTATCCAGATAGTACCGAGTCTAGGGAGGAGCCGTGGAAACCACGGTAGGATACTTTTATTTCTATAGAATATATCTTGTAAGATAGATAAATCTAATTAGTTTTATTAATTTCTTAGAGATAGCTTCCTTTTATGTTTAGGAAATAACATCTAGTGGTTGTTCATAGGTAGGTAGCTGATTAGTTGAATTGTGGAGATCACAACGTAGATGATCCAAGGATTCCGACCGAGCAGATCGACTCCCTTGCAATCACAACACCACTGCTCCGATGGTTATCAACTGAGCATGTAACCCGGATGACCTCGCCAAGAAGGCTAATCTCTGCAAGTGATTCGAGAACACAAGCAAGAACTAGTAAAGGCAATATGTAATTGCAATTTGGGGTATTACAAACCAATGTAGCAGTCGTAGTCGGCCCGATACAGAGGCAAAATCTCACAAAGTGTGCAGATGCAATCTAAGCAAAACCCAAGTTTTATAGTAGTATATAGGTGATAGTTATAGTAGAAAACAACTCTTCAAGAAGGCTATAGACGCAGGTCACCACTTGTTGAATTGGAAGACCAATTGGTTTAGCTTCCATGAAGTCTCTTGAAGTTCTCACGCGCGTCTTCTGAGCTTCTGCGCAGCCTTCAATAAATCAACTATAACTCTTTATTGGGAAGTCCAAAAGATGCTCCATTTGTTGGGTGAGAAAGTAGACTTGATAGGCTTTCCAAATATGTATATCATGCACCACGAAAATGCACAGGTTGGTATAGATTTCTATGTGAAGTTGGAGTACTTGCCATGTGAGCTCAGTCTTGTGCATGTAAATGTTTGTTGCTTGAGCGTAAACTTGGCGTAGAGCTTGAAGGGTGTAAGCGGTGGTTGGCTCGACATAAATGGTGTATCAAGATTTGAGGTAGCTATTGTGCTTTGCATAAACCGTAGTTCATTGGATGGAAACTGTGCTGATGCCATGTTCGTAAGTAATAAGACATCACAAGACTTTAGTAGCATCCCATCCTCATCAATATTAGTATGTAACATAAGGAACGAACGCACCTCATAATTCAAATGATGTGTACGAGCCCTTCTCATTGGTCCTTCTAAAGAATTTAGTGTCAATTTAGTGATAGGGATTGTATCTAATGGAGCGATGTCCTCATCAGACTCCCCCTCTAGAACTAGAGTTGTCCTTGACTCTAGCGCATTTTCTTCTCCAAAGTTTGGCTTCAAATCCGTAATTTTAAATCTGGGACTAACCCAAAGTCTGTAGGCAACTAAAATTTGTATGCATTGTCATTGATCTTCTCAAGAATTTTGAAAGGACCATCAGCACGAGGCATTAATTTAGACTTCCTCAACTCACGAAAACAGTCCATATGCATGTGTAACCAAACAAGATCACTAGGTTCAAAAGATAAATGTTTTGTACCCTTGATTCCATAAGATCTATACTTGGCATTTATTTTCTCAATGTCTATCTTAGTTAACTCATGCATTTTGGGAATCCATTTTGGCATTAGAATTTAATTGGACAGATTGTGGCAATGGTAAGAAATCGATTGGGGCATGGGAGTTGAAACCATACACTACCTAGAATAGACTCACCTTTGTAGTGAAGAGTATAACACGATTATAAGAGAACTCTATGTGAGGCAAACAATCTTCCCAAACCTTCAAATTTTTCTTCCATACAGCCTGTAACATGATGGACAATGTGCGGTTAACAACTTCTGTTTGTCCATCTGTTTGAGGGTGGCATGTAGTGGAAAACAGCAGCTTGGTCCCAAGTTTACCCCATGAACATCTCTAGAAATGGTTCAAGAACTTGGCATCACGATCTAAATCAATTGTGTTTGGCACTCCATGCAGATGAATAATCTCCCTAAAAAACAAATCAGCAACCTTGGTGGCATCATCGCTCTTATGATAAGGAATGAAATGTGCCATTTTAGAAAATCGATCTACGATCACAAAGATACTATCCCTACCCCTCTTGGTTGGAGGCAATCCCAAGACAAAGTCCATAGAAATATCCTCCCAAGTCACACTAGGAACTGGAAGAGACATATAAAGACCATGGGGATTCAGGCAAGACTTAGCTTTGTTACAAGTAGTGCAATGTGACACATAGCACTCAACATCACATGTCATCTTTTGGCAAAAGAAGTGGCTAGCAAGAACATCTTTAGTTTTCTTAATGCCAAAGTGACCGATCAGACCACCACCATGCGCCTCCTGCAAAAACAGAAGACGAACGGAACTAGTCAGAACACATAGCTTGTTAGCACGAAAGAGCAGTCCGTCAATGAAGGAATATTTGTTCCATGTGCAGCCATCTTTGCATTGTTCAAAAGCCTCTTTGAAGTCCAAATCAGTAGCATATAAACTTTTTATTATTTCTAAGCCAAAGATTTCATGATCTAGTTGGGATAGCATGGTATATCGTCTAGATAAAGTATCTACAATGACATTATCTTTACCCTTCTTGTGCTTAATCACATATGAAATATCTCTATGAACTCCACCCATTTAGCATGACGTTAACTCAATTTAGCTTGGCTTCGAATGTGCTTCAAAGATTCATGATCAGAGTGGACAATAAACTCTTTGGGCCAAAGATAATGTTGCTATGTTTCCAAAACACGAACCAAAGCATACAACTCCTTATCATATGTGGAATAATTTAGACTTGGCCCACTCAACTTTTCACTAAAATAAGCAATGGGTTTACCTTCTTGCAGTAGTACCCCACCAATGCCAATGCCACTAGCATCACATTCTAACTCAAAAGTCTTATCGAAGTTTGAAAGTTGGAGTAGAGGGGCACATGTAAGCTTCTCTTTGACCATGTTGAAAGCATGGTCTTGTGCTGGACTCCATTGAAATGCAACACCTTTTTTTGTCAACTCATTAAGTGGGGTAGCGATGGTGCTGAAATCCTTTACAAAATAGCGATAAAACCTTGGAAGACCAAGAAAGCTCATCACCTGTGTGATAATTTGAGGGATTGGCCATCTCTTGATGGCTTCAATTTTTGCCTCATCCACTTCGATGCCCTGTGGAGTCACAACATAGCCAAGAAAAGAGACACGATCTGTACAAAAAATGTACTTGGCAAGGTTACTAAATAAATGTGCATCGCGTAAGACAGCATAGCACGTAAGTGTTCCATGTGATCCTCAAAAGACGTACTATATATCAAGGTATTATCAAAGTATACGACCACAAATTTATGAATGAAAGCTCGTAAAACCTCATGCATCAAGAGCATGAAAGTGCTAGGTGCATTGGTTAAACTAAAAGGCATCACCAACCACTCATATAAGCTGAACTTGGTTTTAAAGTTGTATTCCATTCATCTCCCAACTTCATTCTAATTTGGTGGTAACTTAAGCTCAAATCAATTTTGGTGAAAACAATAGAACCATTTAATTCATCAAGCATATCATCCAATCTAGGAATAGGATGACGATACCATATGGTGATATTGTGTTAACGTCAAAATTTAGAAAGCCCAGGGAAAGGTTGGAAAAAAGATCGACTGAAGTAAAAAAAGAGTCCAGTTGCTACAGGGAGAAAGCTGATCAGATGAAGCAAGGAGAGATTCAGTCCAAGAATAGAAGATTATTCAGATGAGACTGAGTTTGAGGAGTCGTGGCACTCACAGCAAGGTATTTTATCTATGTAAATCGTATCTTATATAGGAAGGTTTAGTTAGTTTAGTTAACTTTCTTAAAGATATTTTCTTTTATATTTTTAGGAGATAACGTCTGATGGTTGTTGTAATGCGTGAGACTCTATAATTCCAGGGTATAAATATAGACCCCTGGATACATGTAAAGTATCAACATATCCTTCAATCAATACAATTTCGGTGCATCGCCACCCTAGTTCATCTAGGTTTCTACCGAAGGGTTCTGGCTCTCGACGCGGAACTGCATCGACTAAGCTCGATCTCCGATGAAGGGGTAAGTCCCGCCACTATCCCAATATGTCCTGCTCTGTCTAAGGCTGCATTGTTTAGGTTCAACCTCTTAGGCCGATCGGATATACCACATCACGTCCATGCAAGGTCTATTAGCCTATCAAGCTCTCTCTGCCGTTGTTGGTCTTGTGCTATATCGGTTAGGTTCGACCTACAAGGTTGCCAACGGTAGATTGAGCTTTAGGCCTATAGGACTCTGTACAGCGTTTCATTGGAGTATTAGCCGATGAGTTATCTATACCCCAATCAACACGCCCAGCGTATCGGCTCCTCGGCCGATACGCACCAGTCTTTAGAGACTTTCCTCGAGCACCACACCAAGAGCGTTGGCCTTCCAGCCGATGTGCGCCACTCTTCAAAAAGATGTCCTCTCATTGGCTCAGCTAGGAGATGGATTCACTTCACCCTTGCCATATCTAGAGCAGCATCGGCTTTGCAGCCGGTGTGTCTTTCATACGATTCCTTGCCACTTCACATATGCCTTCATCGGCTTTCCAGCCGATGAACGACCGCTACAGCTTCTGTCGACTACTAGGAGGGATCCTACGCACTTTGCTTTTAATACCCTTTGATGCCTCCATCGGCTTTGCAGCCGATGGATCAGGATCTCGCTTTCACCACACCTGGAGCCATAATATCCTTTGTCGACATCTATCTATGCATTCATCGGCTCCCCAGCTGATAGAAGAGCATCCCAATACCTATCGGTGACCAGCCGATAGCAGGAGCCACCTGGACACGATCGATGACCACCTCGATCCTATCAGTGGCCAGCCGATAGCGAGAGCTCGTATCGGCCCATCACTCAACTGACCTGTTCGCCTCACCTCCTTGTCAATTACAGGGTCAAATTGACTGGCACACCTACACCCTCACCGTTGCGCCAGAGCCGAGCGGACCCCACGGGCCCCGGCGCACGTACCTCTAGCCACGGAGAGAAGCCGACCGGCCTACACTGGAGCTAAGTAGACCTTCCATGCGTCGGCTTATTCGTGCCACACACGCAAGATCCAGCGTGAACATATTGTTAATAGCTCGACAATCAACACACATGCACCAAGTATCGTCTTTCTTTGAACCAAAAGAATAGGAATGACACAAGGACTAAGGCTTCCTTGAATGTACCCACAATCCAAAAGATCTTTGACTTGTCGCTAAATTTCCTTAGACTCATCCGGATTGGTCCGATATGCAGCACGATTTGGCAAAGTTGCTCCTAGGATCAAATCAATTTGGTGCTCGATTCTGTTAACGCCAGAATTTGATTCAGCTTGTAAACAGGATCGGCTGATGGAGATACTGGTTGGCTCGTGAGACAAAGCTGATAGGAACTGTAGAGAAACCGATCAAATTAGTAGAAGATTGGATCGGTTTGAAGACAGGGAATTATCAGATTGGGGTCAGGTCCAAGAAGCCCAAGGAGAGGTCGAAAAAGGATCGGTTTGAGTAAAAAGAGGTCCGATTGCTACAGTGAAAAAGCCGATCGGGTTGTAGCGAAGGAAGACTCGGTTACAAATTATAAAATTATTCAGATAAAACCGAGTTTGCGGAAGAGCCATGGACTCCATGGCAGGATGTTTATCTTTGTAAATTGTAACCTTATTTAATTAGGAAGGTTTAGTTAGCTATCTTCTTTAGAGATATTTTCCTTTGTTTTTGTTAGGAAATAATGTCCGATGGTTGTAAACGTGTCGGACTCTGTCTGTAAATCTAGGGTATAAATATAGACCCCCTGGAGTCATGTAAGATATCTCTCGATCAATACAATCTCGGCGTATCGCCACCCTAGTTCATCTAGGTGTTTACCGATGGATTCTGGCTCTCGACGCAGGGCTGCATCGGTTAACTCTAATCTCCAGCGAAGGGGTAAGTCCCGCCACTATCTTGGTATACTTTGTACTGTCTAAGGCTACATTGTTTAGGTTTGAACTCTTAGTCAGATCAGGTATACCGCATCACGTCCGTGCAAGATCTATTGGCCTATCAAACTCCCTCCTCCGTCGTCGGTCTCATGCTGCATCGGTTAGGTC
The DNA here is from genome assembly GCA_030770085.1 of Oryza coarctata. Lineage (NCBI taxonomy): Eukaryota > Viridiplantae > Streptophyta > Magnoliopsida > Poales > Poaceae > Oryza > Oryza coarctata. The sequence continues at coordinate 11,897,396 of CM061472.1, forward strand.
CGACCTACGGATCTGCCAATGGAGGATTGAGTTTTAGGTCTATACGTCTCTCTACAGCGTCTCATCGGAGTGAGTAGCCGATGAGTTATCCTAAACGTAGGTCCCCATCGTCGTGCGGCCAATGGGTTCAGCCATTAGGCCTATAGGTAGCCGATGGCATCCCTCCTACCTCGTCGTCATGTTCGATATGAGCCCCCGCCATCTCGGTGTCGTTAGTCTCTAGCCTCATACTGTCTCGGTTAGGTCCGATCTATCGAGGCTGACCCTAATAATGCCGTTACTGCTGTCGCTCACCCGCATGGTCTCGCGGGGGATCGGTTCCCGCTCCGCGTATCGGATGCGGGTAGCACCATCGGCTCTTTGGTTGATAGGCCCTTTAGTGCATTACATGTGTCTATCTCTCACACCTCCATTGGCTTTTCAGCCGATGCGCTAACATTCTCATCTCTATCGGCATCCAGCCGATAGGGAGAGTCAGGCAGGCCTTCCGGCCGATCGATGAACATGTCTTATCCCCTTTTTCTTGTTAATTATAGGGTCAAATTTACTGGCATGCTCATAAATCTCGAGGCTTAAGTACCTGCACTGGAGGACCTCCTAGGCCTTCGCGTGACCAAGCCGCCGTCCTTCCCCGGTTGTGAGATTTTCAGCGGTGAGCAGATTCCTCACAAGGGAGGCAGCCCTAGGGGTACCTTAGCTAGAAACACATCTTTATATTCCTGCAAAAGGTCAGTAACAATAGGGGGCAAAGAGGTGGGCATATCGTCAAGTGAAAATAAAACTTCTTTGCATATCAAAGCATAGCACAAAGAGTCGTGATCTGAAATTTTAGCAAGGTCTGATTTTGTGGCAAGCATAACACCACCCTATGGAGCTAGAACTATGTGTGGACTTATCTATCCTTGGTGGGTAAACCATGTGAGTAACCTGCTGATTTGTAGATTCTAAAGCTCGTTTCTTCTCATTTTCAACTAGCTCTTGATCACATTGCACAATTTCAGCAGGTAAAGTGATCTTATTCCCCTTGTGGATGAGAATGTATGTGTTACTTCTACCATGGTGCATGGCATCTGTATCAAATTTCCAATGACATCCTAACAAAAGAGAACATGCTTGCATAGGCACAACATCAAAATCAGCATGATCATGGTAGGATCAAATGGAAAAATACACCCTCGTAGATTGTGTCACCTTCAACTTACCACAATTGGTGAACCACTAAACATGGTAGGGATGCGGTACCCAAAACTTCGTCTCCCATTTCACCCGTGGCCTCATCATCATTAGGAGCTACAAGATTAGTGACGAGTGCAACTTCATCCTCAACATCACTAGTACTAACATACCCACCATCGTCGGTTGCAATGTAGGCTCGCTAACTTGGGCAGTCCTTCATGATATGTCCCATGCCATGGCAACGATGACACACAATGGGTTTTGCACATCCCATGGAAGTGGTCGAAGAAGAGGACTTGGCCGATGCCTGCAAAAATGGAGACTTGCTCACCTCTGGCACACATGGTGATGAAGATGGGGTTGGTGTATGTGTCTGAGCTGAGAATGGGGCAGTTTTAGCTTGCCCCAAAGTAGATCGTGGTGTTGAAGAAGTCCCAAAAGTGTTCCTTGCAGCTTGTTGGCGACCCTGCAATTCTTTTTCAACAAGCAAAGCAAGATGGAACAATCGATTGGTTGTTTTATAATCCTTATAATCAACAATGTCCTGAATTTCTTGGCGTAAACCTGAATGGAAACGAACCATTCTATCCTCATCACGTTCCTATACATCACAATGAAGCATGATGATCTGCATCTCTTGATAGTAGTCATGGACAGAGTTATTTCCTTGATTTAGTCGCTGCAATTTTTTTTTCAAATCATGCTTATATGTTGTGGGAAGAAATCTACCACACATAGCTTGCTATAATCTGTCTCAGGTGTTAGGTTCCAAACCAGAATTAACAAGCTCATTCCACCACAAAATAGCATATCCATTGAACTCACAAGTAGCAAGACAAACTCTATGAATTTCAGGAACCATATGGGTGTTAAATTTCTGATCAACAATCATCTCCTAATCAAGATAAGCATCTCCATCATATGATCCATCAAAAGAAGGGATGGAAAACTTAACCTTAGAATAAGGATCAGCTCGACCATTGTTACCTCCCATAAATTGGCGGTGGTGGTTGTGTCCACCATCGTGTCTATCGCCATCTTGCCTAGCATTACTAGCATCATCGTCCTCGTCATCTCCATAGATGGGCTCTTCGTGTGGCTGCTCAAGATTGTCGACACGAGTGGTAAGGATTGCAATGCTTGTATGAATGTTCTGAAGGAGCTACAATTGGGTCGTGTGTTGTTCTTGCAGAATATTGGTGAGTTCATCCTTCAACACGCAATCGCTAAAATCAGTAGGAGCAGCAGCAACTAACATGATTAGTGAACAAAGAAATAGATGTTGCGCAACCAGACACATTTATTCTTGAATTGGCTAATAAGTTTGATCTTATGGTGTACTTGCATTACGAAAGGATTCCAAGGATTTGCACTTTTTGTGGTTTCCTATTCCATAATGTTCAAACATGTCCGTAGAGACAAAGGATTGTCGTTCAGTATCCTAATGCTAGTGAAGAAGATCTCAAGGAAAATTTGGGCAAATGGGTCACCCAGATAAATTATCTGCCATTAGCTACTTTTGTTGATGTAGAAGAAACTAACAGAAATGCAATTGTTGAAAAATTCAAGTAGCATTTTTCCTCGCCTTAGCATAAACCCTCTTCACAGCTTAAGAACATTCAAGAACAAGGGATGCAGATGGAGCAAGGAGGTGGGTCCAGGCAATATTCAATGATAAATCTGGTTATGCATCTCACAGATGGGAACACCTTGCCTTTAGGATATGGCCGTTCACACTAAGATGGAAAAGACAGAGGATAGGAGAAACAAGACAGCAAGACAAAGCTGCTAGCAAAGGAAACCAAGTGTATGCAACCACTGTAAAGAAGAAGCTGCTATTTGGTACAACACATGTCTAGATCAACTAGAACTTTAGGAATGTTGGTACTGTCCAAGTGGCATGGCAAATTGTTTTGAATCAGTATATTAGAACTATTCAACAAAGCTCTTCAGAAATGGGAGGTCGCACAGGCTACTAGAATGTACACTACTCGCTCATACAAAGAAATGCAACACAGAGGAAATCTCAGGTTCATTAATAAAATGGAACGCGCTAAGGAAGCAGAGCAGCCTGAGCAGCGTTTAATCAAGAAGCGAGTTTTGGGAGAATCAATCCAAAGCCTCCACAAGAGACATTGCACTCTAATCACTTTAACTACCTTCTCGTTCTCTATAGTAGGTGGGAGTGAAGATAAAGGAATCACCTCAGGAGGGAGAGCTTTGGCTGGTGACCATCCATCAGCAAGGCATCATCCAGACAGAAGAAATGGACCAAGAGCCACACGCTACGATTAGGGAGGAGGCCAAGGAGTCGATATGGTGAGCGTCGCTGCTTAGGGGTTTGCTATTGCTTCTCCTACTAGTTCGTATGTAGGAGATCCCAAAAGACCCACTTAAGACTCTAGAAGTAACAATAGGAGGCAACATACTTGAGATAATGTGGTGGCGCTTGATTGTGCCATTACTACTAAAAGTCTTGGAGTTGATAGAAATGGGAATGTAGGAGGTGATGGATCTCATTCCAGATCATCACTGATTAAAGGTTTGGATAATCAGACCACTTTGTGTTTTTCTTATGTTTTTGATCAATTGTCTGCTTTGGGGGAGAGGTTGTTTGCTCTGGCTTTGGCAATAGTAGCAAGAATCTTGGGGAATAGTTTCTATATGCACATGATTCAGCTGATCCCGATGATGGAGTCGATAGAAAGACAAATAGAGCAAATGATGGATGGGCAATGGCACTACGCCCTAAGGTGCCATGGGAGCTATGACTCCTGAGCTAGAACCAACGAGGTAAAGGAGGTCACCTCGACAGTAGGAAAGTGCAGCACCTCAAGTGTCTTATCCACTATACCCAAGCTAAAGTAATCTTTATTTCTGAAACAAAAAACTCAAAGATTTCCTCCATGACTTGAATGCTTATTTTTCATATAGATTTCCTCCCTGCCTTGAATTGCTGATGTGGTTCCTGCTTATTTTTGGTGTATATAAGCAGAATAGTATTATGTTTAATCTGTTATGAATCTATGGTGATTCTAACCACCGTACTACTAATGCTATTTGGAATGAGGTCTTCTCTTTTGTTGTAGAAAGTAACCATAGACTACCTTTTGTATGGATTGTTAGTTTACTATAATTATAGTAGTTTAATCCACGTGTGTAGCTGTGTGGTTGTCTTGTAAGCCGTTCCGTTCGTCTATATATACTGATATATTGATAGGGAATAAAATCAACAATTTTCACATTTTTATGGTATCAGAGCGGTTTCAATCCGCTATCTTTCCGCAACCAAAAAGGCCGCCACTGTTGCTGCTGTCGCCAACCTCCTCCTTCGCTACTACTATGCTACGAGAGACTGTCGAGGTCCCACGCCCTCAACGCCACCATTTCTGAATCAACGTCCATCTCCGATCCGACCGCCACCACCGGTGTCGACTGCACGTCACCGGGAGTGTCGCTGGTCTTATCGCCCACGCTGCTGATATAATCGCCCACCCCGTAGCTGCCCTCATCACCGGGTGTGGCCGCCGATTCGATCCTGCCTTCACTTCCACACCACCACCCATCGCCGATTCGATCGCCACCACCAGATGTCGCCGGTCTTATCGCCCGCCGATCTGATCTGATCGGATCCGTCAATCGGTCCGATCGGATCCTGCCTATTACCGATCCGATCGCCCTCCGATCCGATCGGCTCTCCATTGCCGACTAGATCGCCCGCCGATCCGATCTGATCGCCCTCCGATCCAATCGGCTCTACTGCTAATCTGATCCCTCCGATCTGATCGGCTGCTCATCGGCCATCTGATCTGATCAGCTGCTGATCCGATTCCGATCTATCAACTACCGAACTGTTTCCCATCGGCTGCCGACCCGATTCCGATCGATCGGCTGCCAACTCATTTCCCATTGGCTGTCGACCCCTCCGGTCTGATCTCCGATTCGATCAGCCGATCGGCTGTCAATCCAACTTCGACCGGCTGCCGATTCCTTCGGTCTGATCGGCTGCCGATCCGACTCTGATCGGCTGACCCCTCCGATCCGATCTCCGACCCGATCGGTCGATCGGCTGTCCTTCCGAGATCTCCGATTCGATCGATCGGCTGTCGATCCGACTTCGATCGACTGCCGATCCCTCCGGTCTGATCGACTGCCAATCGGCTGTCATGCCCCTCATGGCTGGAGACGACACTAGCGCCGCTACTTCCGAAGACCGCTGTCTCGCGGCCGATGCTACTTGCGCTGACGAAGCACGTCAGGCTGAGAAGGCCCGCCTTCGCAACGAAGCTCTGGACGCTTACGAGAGTGCTCACGCGGCTCTCTAGGCGCAAGCCACCGCCGTTGTCAACATCAAGGCGCTCATCCCCATTGTCCTCGATAAGGCCACGAACTCCTACACCAAGTGGCACTACATGTTCCTCACCGTCTTTGGGAATATGCCCTCACCTGCCACGTCCTCGAGGATGACGCATTCCCCGTGCACCCGGCGTGGCTCCAGGCGGACTGTTGTGTCCTCACGTGGATGTATGGCACCGTCTCCAGCGACCTGCAGGAGTCGCTGATGATGCGGCAAGGACACGCCCGCAACACGTGGTGCTATCTCAAGGATGAATTCCTCGGCCAAAAGGAGTCCTGTGCCCTTCTCCTCGAGACGAAGTTCTGCACATTCCGTCAGGAGTCCCTGAGCGTCACCGACTACTGCCGCCGCCTTAAATCCATGGCTACCACCCTCGCTGAATTTAGTGACCCCATCGGCAACCGGCAGATGGTCCTCACGCTTCTCTGCGGCCTCAGTGGCAAGTTTTGCCATATAGTGTCCATCCTCAAGATGCACCGACCGTTTCCAACATTTACGAAAGCATGCACTCACCTTTTGTTGGAGGAGCTAGAGATCGACGCTCGTCCTCCGTCCTCGCCGGCCGCTCTCATCGCTACGACACCGTGTCCAGCGGCCCCAGGTGCCACCGTTGCTCCTTGTCTGGGGGCACCTCCTCCTCCGCGCCTAACTGCACCAACCGGAGGCCAGTGCAACGGCAGCCGCCGTAGCCGCGGTGGACGCAGCGGTTCTACTGGTGGTAGCTCTCCAGCGCCCTCTGCTGGAGCGGCCCCAGGTGGACAGGGTGGCTTCCCTCCCGGTACGGCTGTGTACCCGTCGTTCGCCCACCCTTAGGCTGGCACCGTGTGCATGTGGCCCTACCGAGATGAGTGCGTGCAAGCCGTGCAGCACGCTTGTTGATCTCCACTCCAAATTATCTGCTGATGGACCGCCTGTCGCTGACGCTACACAGTACCACAGTCTTGCCAGCGCTCTGCAGTATCTGACTTTCACCCGACCAGACATTACCTTTACAGTTCAGCAGATCTGCCTCTATATGCATGATCCTCGAGAGCCGCACCTCACTGCTCTTAAGCGGATCCTGCACTACCTACAGGGCACCCTATCTCTTGGGCTAACCATGCGCTGATCTTCGCCTGCAGATCTTGTTGTTTACATAGATACCGACTGGGCTAGCTGTCCTGACACTTGCCGGTCAACCTCTGGCTATGCAGTATTTCTCGGGGATAACTTGGTGTCCTGGTCTTCCAAGCGTCAGCATACGGTCTCTAGATCGAGTGCTGAAGCTGAATATCGTGCTGTGGTAAATGGTGTTGCTAAAGCTACCTGGCTGCGACAGCTGCTCCTTGAGCTTCGCCACCTCCCTCGATGTGCCACCTTGATCTATTATGACAATATCAGCGCTGTATATCTCTCCAGCAACCTGGTGTAGCATTAGCGGACGAAGCATGTTGAGATTGATCTCCATTTCGTTTGAGAGAAGGTCGTCCTTGGTCACGTTCAGGTCTTATATGTTCCTACGACATCGCAGTACGCCGACGTCTTTACCAAGGGCCTTCCTATCTCACTATTTCAAGAGTTTCGATCCAGCCTGAATGTTAGCAATACTCCCGATTAGACTGTAGGGGAGTGTTAGTCTATTGTAATTATAGTAGGTTAACCCGTGTGTGTAGCTGTGTGGTTGTCTTGTAAGCCACCCCAGCTGCCTATATATACCGATACATTGACATGAATAGAATCAACAATTTCCACATTTTTATGGGTGATCTCAATGAGATTATGTATGCTAATAAAAAATTAGTGATGCCCCTCCTAATCAAGCTCACATTAATATTTTTATATATTACTGAATGATTTGGGTTACAACGGTCCATCCTACATTTGGTCTAACAAACAGCAAGGTATAGACCTTGTTTTGGGACATCTGGATAGATGCCTTGCAAATGTGAAATGGTCCATGTATTTTTCTAACACTACAGTTATCACTTGCCTATTCTTTATAGAGACTATGCTCATGCTCCTATCATTGCCATTTTAAATCCTAAGAATAAGAAACCAAAGAGATCCTTTAAATTTGAAAATCGGTGGTTCTTAGAATCTAATTTCCATCAACAAGCTCAGGCAGCCTGGGAGAAATAAAAAAATCTTCATTTTTAGAGGAGAACAACTCTGTTAGCAAGGTCTTTAACTGTTTGGAGTAAAAAGAAGAAACCTCTATAGCAAGAATTAGATAGATCATAATGAAGAACTTCTAAAGATTCAGAGCTCTCCTAACAGAAATCAACTAGTTCCAGAGGAAAAGAATCTGACTCAGCAACATGACAGCATCATGCAAAAAATTGCAGATTATCACAAACAATGAAGGAAGAAGCACTGGTTTTAGAAAGGAGACAGAAAGAATAGAATCTCAAAAAGAAGCACTGGTTTCAGCAGGTAGCTCAGAAAGAAGAAGAAAGAATAGAATCTCAAGTGTTGTTGATCCTGATGAAATTGCTATAGCTTTCACTTTCTATTTTTCAAACTTATTTCAGACCTCAAATGCAGATGAAGCTAGCACCTCTTCAATTCATGGCAACCTAAATGTTATCTTTCAGCCACTTGAAACACCTACTGAAGAAGAAATTCTACAAATTCTACAAATTCTAAAGCAAATGAGAAGAGATGCCACCCCAAGACCTAGTGGACTAAATGTGGCCATCTATTGAGCATCCTGGCATTGAATCAAAGAAGATGTCATAAAGATGGTGAGAGATTTCTATGAAATAGGTAATATGTAGGCAGTTATAAACTCCACTAATGTTATTTTAATTCCTAAGAGCTTAAATCCTAGTACCCCACTTATTATAGACTCATTCGTAATGTCTTTTATAAAATGATTGCTAAATCTTTGGCCAATTACATTCAAGAAAAAGCTTGATCTCTCACACCCAATAAGTTTTTGTCAAAGGAAGGCATATTTCCAATAATATTATTATAGCTCAAGAAATTACTCACTCTTTAACCTTGCTTCTAACAAGCAAAAGACTTTTCTTTTAAATATCGATCTTTCCAAAGCTTTTGATAGAATTGAGTGGAGATTCATTGTGTAAAAGATTTCATGGTAATTTTATTTGCCTTGTCCTTTCTTGCAATAATTCCGCTACCTTTTTACTGTTACTTTTCTGTGCATTGAGATATACTACAAGGTTGTCCTTTATCCTCTTATATTTTTGTCGTTGTTGTTAATGAATTGTCTAACCAACTTGCTGAGGCTATCTCAACCTTGGACAGAATGGGCCACAGATTCACTCACTTATGTATGCTGATGAACTCATCATAACAGGACAAGCAGAGGTAGAAGAAGCACGGAGAATTTTGCAAATAATCAACAACTTTTGTTCCAATTCTAGACAAACACCAAACCAGAGTAAATCTTCTATTCTTTTCAGTCATTACACTCTAGATCATGAAATGCAAGACATTCTGAATATTTGTCATGTTCCCCTGATAAACACTTCTAACAAGCCACCCTCTTCTCATTAAAGCAAGAAGCAGGCATGTTGCTTACCATTTCATCATTGCCCAATTTAAAAATAAGATTATTGTTTATAAGGAACTCCATCAATATTGAGGTGTCTTTGGTGTCTCAATGTAGCAGGTCCTAAGCCCTAATAAAGGATGAGAGTTGTGTTAGGCTTAGCGAGCTAACGTAAAAACTTAACTACTCTTATGGAGATAAAACCAAAAAATTCCGTTAGAACGTAACCATCTTAGCGACGCGTCATATCGGAACACGGGTATGATATTAAATGGGTAGTCACCCTTGTGATGCACCATGTCATGATCTGGGCATAGTATCAAGTGAGCAAGGATTAGACGTCATCCTTAGTGATACGCTACATCGACGTCTAGGTATGGTGAAAAATGAGTAAGGGTGTTCACACCTGACTTGACAAGTGCAAAGGGTAAGGAAGTAAGTCGAGTCAATTAGGATCCGTTTAGATAGCTATAATATAGGTAACCTTACAGATAAGTTAAGAGAGCTAGTTGAGATAGTAGTTAGTAAATGTGTAAATATCTTGTGTGTTCAAGAGACTAAAGGGAAGGGTCAGAAGACGAAGGAGGTGGACAGAACCGGCTTTAAGCTCTAGTACATAAGAACAACTTTAAATAGTAATGGAGTAGAAATTATGATTGATAAGAGCCTTAAGGATGGTGTAGTGTAAGTGAGAAGGCAAGGGGATAGAATCATCTTAGTTAAACTTGTTATTAGTGATATAGTCTTAAACATAATTTAAGTAGGTCAGGATGAGAGTGTTAACAAATATTTTTAGGAAAACTTAGATAGTTTGGTTAGAGTTGTACCTAACAGCGATAAGCTTTTTATAGGAGGCGATCTTAATGGTTATGTATATGCAACAAGTACAGGTTTTGATGCGGCACATGAAGGTTTTAGGTATGGTGGTAGGAATCAGGTGAGAGAGAATCTTAGACTTCCCTATAGCTTTTGAGCTGATGATAGCCAATACTTTCTTTAAGAAGAGACAATCTCATTTAGTGACTTTTAGTAGTAGCCAACACTCTAGCTAAATTAATTTTGTCCTTATAAGAAGAGGAGATAAACGAGCATATGTGGATTATAAGGTAATACCTACATAATGTGTGGTTTCTCAACATAAGCTGGTGGTAGTCGACTTTCGCTTTTTTGGTGCATGCTTATATGGATAAACAAGTCAAAATTGTAAGAACCAAATGGTGAAAGTTAGAATGAGAGACATCAAATGTCTTTAAGGAAAGGGTTATCAAAAAAGGTCCTTAAAAGGAAGAAAACGATACAGATAACATATGAGAGAAGATGACAACATGCATTCAAAAAATTGCTTCAGAGGTGTTTGGAGTGTACAAAGAAAGTGAGTGTGAAACTAAAGACACTTGGTGGTGGAACGAAGACGTGTAAAGAACTATTAAGGAGAAAAAAGAATGTTATAAACGCTTATACCATGACAGGAGTAAGGATAACAATGATAAGTACAAGGTGACAAAGAAGATCATAAAATGAGCTGTGAGTGAGGCAAAGGGGTGGGTTTTAAGAATCCAAAAATCTGAGGTTAGAGAAGTTTTAAAAAAGATGAAAGGGGTAAGGCGATGGGCCCTAGTGATATTTCAATTAAGGTATGGAGATATCTCAGGGATATAGCTATAGTATAGCTATAGTTGTTTAACAATAATTTTTAATCGAACACGATGCCTGAGGAGTAGAGTAGAAGTATATTGATACCAATCTATAAGAATAAGGAAGATAACCAAAGTTGTATTAATTACTGGAGAATTAAATTGATGAGCCACTCTATGAAACTATCAGAAAGAGTTATCAAACACTATTTGAGAGCAACGATATGGATCTCTATGAACCAATTTGGTTTCATGCCCAGAAAATCAACCATAGAAGCAATTTTCTTAATAAAACAAGCTACGGAGCGGTTTAGAGAGAAAGAGCTACATATGGTTTTTATTGACTTGAAAAAAGCTTATGACAAGATACCAAGAAATGTTATGTCATGTGCTTTGGACAAATATAAAATCCTAATAAAGTATATCTCTCTCATCAAGGATATGTATAACAATGGTATGACTAGTGTTTAAATAAATAATGGTAATATATGTTACTTTTCGATTAAAATAAGACTATATTAGAGATCAGCTTTGAGCCCATACCTTTTTATCTTGGTAATTGATAAGATTACAAGAAATATACAAGAAGATATCTTTTAGTATATGCTTTTTATAAATGATGTAGTGTTAGTTGATGAGAATTGAGCAGAAGTAAATAACAAACTAGAGTTGTTGTGATAAACTTTTGAGTTCAAAGATTTTAAAGTAAGCAGAACCAAGACTAAATACTTGATGTATGACTTTGGTATTATCACACATGAGGAGGGAGATGTGAGTTTAGAAAGCTAAGTAGTGCCTAAGGACACTTTTCAATATCTGAGATCGATGCTACAGATGGGTAGGAATATTAATATGTAACATTAGAAATAGAATTAAAGCGAACTGGATGAAGTGACACCAAATATTTGGCATCCTCTGTGATAAGAGGGTATCGCAGAAGGTAAAAGACAAGTTTTATAAAACGGCGATTAGACATTGGTCTACAAAAGACGTCATGTTCAACAGCTAAGTATTACAGAAATACGTATGATATATTAAATTTATAATCATACAAGAATGGATCGTGTTTGGAATGAAAATATACGTGATCGACTAGGGGTAGCACCAATTAAAGAAAATCTTATTTAACATCGATTAAGCTGATTTGGCTATGTCCAAAAAAGACCCTAGAGATATCGGTAAATTGTAAAATTTTAAATTAAGATAATAATATGAAGAGAGATAGAGAAAGACAAAAATTAATATGAGAGGTAACAAAAAAACTACTTGAAAGAATAAAATATATATAAAGATCTATACTAATATTTAGAAAGCAACTATTAATATATATAAATCGTGATTAAAAGCTCTTATTACATTTTTTAACTCTAGTCTATCCTAACTTACTTCAATATTGTATTAGGCTAACAAGCTTTCTCATACAAGTAGACTAGCTCTTATCAAGTATGTCTTTGTTTCTCTTCTATCTATTACATGTCCACTATTCTTCTTTCAAAAAATTTAATCTCAAAACTCATTGCCATTGTAAGAAAATTTTGGTGGATAGGAATTCAAAGCGATAGTGGGAAAAAGAGTATGCCTGTAAGATCCTAGGAGGATATCTGCAAACCTATTGCTGAAGGAGGTCTTGGAATTAAAGATATGATGACAGTCAACAAAAGCATTTTAGTCCATACTGCCTAAAGAATTGTCTCTGATCAAAATGAATTTGTCTCTTGTGTTTTAAAACCAAAATACTTTCCAAACACTTCTTTTTGGAAGGCCACAAAGAATTTGCCAAAATCTGCTTTCTGGGTCTCTATTTTTTCGGTAAGAGAGACTCCCAAGCTTCAACATAGCTACTCTCCCAAGGTAATCCTTGGTGCCCGATCTGGGAGAGCATTCATGATCACTTAAACCTAGACTCTCTTCCCTATCAAATGCCTAATGTTGTTTCCGATCTCTGGGACCGAAACAAGAACTTGGATGTTGAGAAAATTACCCATTTGTTTGACAGCACAGCTGTCCATTCTATTTTGCCGGTTCAGATAATACATAACGAGGGAGAAGATAAACTCTGCTAAAAATACACATCATCAGTTTAATGCAACAAAAAGAGTGTTTATAAGAAGATATATACTGAGATGCATTCACAACAAACTCAAGGATGTACTTTGGTTATAAATCTCTTGAAGCAAAGTTGGAAACACAAGTTAATTCCTCACATCATACTTTTGCCTAACACTTGCTGAGAAAAGCCTTACCTATGGCTAAAAGGATCAATTGCAGAATTAATGCCATCAGCCCAAACTGTACGAGATGTGGTGAAAAGGAGGATGAGAAACATCTCTTCTTCCATTGCAACTTCAGTCAGTTTATCTTGGTTTTCTGAATTTAACCTTAAAGCTGATTTTCATTTGTCTTTGCATTCAATTCAAGATATTATATTATTACCTACCTTTTGGCTAATGACCCCAATTTGCAGAGATTGTTGATTATGCTTTGGCAGATACGGAACGGCAGAAATGATAATAATTTTAAAACTAAACAATGGGAACCTTAGCAGGTCTGCAATGCGGCAGAAGCAATGGCAAAAACTTATAAAAATATTCATAAAATTGAGGAACAACATCAGAACAATGAGCAGAGCATACAAAATTCAAAAACTAGTTTCTCTAAAATTCCTACATGCACCAGATGCTATATTGATGCTTCATGGAAGGAAGGAAGAACTGGAATTGAGTTTTTTATTCATGATCCAACAAATCACAATACAATTGTAATCAATGCTCAAAGTTCAAACTTACAGTCTCCTCATCTTGCTGAACTTACATGTGCAGATTTGCTATAAGCCATTTGTCAACAGATTAAAATCCAGCAGCCTACGTTCCTTTCCGACGATATAACAGTGGTGGAAACAATTCAAAAAGGTTGACTTCATGAATAGCCTAGGTCACTAGTCATTAAGGTCATTTCTATCAAGAATTGATAACATTTTGCTGGGACAGGGCATCCAAATCAGATGGATTTTAAGAGAAATGATAAAAGTAGCTTATAGTTTGGTAAGAGTAGCTAGAGCATCAGATGATGGCCTTTGACTGTAATTATATTTCTCATATTTGCCAAAGGTCAATATGTCCTGTTAAACCAGGCCTTTTTTAATTCCCAAGGGAGATGTAAACATCGCTCATGCTCTATGTTTTTAATCACTTCGAAATAAATAAAAGTGCATGAGTTTTTTTTAAAAAAAAAGGCCCAATCTATTTTATGACAATTTTTTTCAACACGGTAAGTCTCCACTATTTGATCCACCTATCAAGCATAATCACATGCTTAAAGTGCAATCACATGTTACTAGTGCGGTGCTGTTCAGACAGTATATAGCAACGTGAAACAGTGGTAGTTACGCCATTATTAAATGAATTTCGATGCACCTCAGCACATTGGTAGGTACAAGAAAGTCAATGAAGTCTTCAATGTTAAATGATGGTATACTAGCATAATGATAGAACAATTGAATAAGAGATGGGATACTCGATGAAGAATTCAAGGATACCCTTATATGATTAGAATGAATATTGTTCCTTCTTGGAGCGACGGCAATTTATACAGTTTGCACTATCACACAAGTACTTCCTAAATTTTCTATAATTCAGACAATTCGCATCTCCCTATCAAAGTCATGAGAGAGAATAAACAACAGATTTTACGACATAATAAAAGGAACGAATCGTGAAAAGAAAAATGGAACAATATACAAGCGCATCTCAACGCCTACGGGTTTAGATTATCCAGTGCCTCCAGGAGAATAGGCCTGAACCTCTTGCAGTCCAGCTTCACATTCTGTTTGTCCATGAAAGTCTGCCTGATGAAATCGAATCCGTGCTTGTGGAATGAGATTGGATTCTTGAAGATCTCATGGTCTCTGGGGTATTGATCCGTCAAGCTACTCTCGTCGACGCCGATGCTGTATTGCTTGTACCTCAGACCCATCAGTTCAGCAGGGTTGCCGAAATCAGTGCGTGATATCCAGTCCAGGCCACCCCATGGCACTATCTGAATGAGCGTTGCATTCTGTGGTAGGAATACACAGTTCGTGAGCCCAGCACCATGGACACCCATCATCACGTCGACAGAATTAACCAGCCGCGCAAACCGGGAGATGTCGGAGCTGACATTGGCCTCGTCAATCACCACTTCGAAGCCAAGCTCCTCAGCCATGGCAATGATCTCATCCAGGTTGAGAAACATTCTTGTACGGTGCCTCTTGATGATGAGCACTCTTGGCTTGATCTTGGGGTACTCACCGAGCACGGTTACACTGTCCCTGCCCAGCGAGTAAGCTCCACGCATGAATCTGTTGAAATCAACCATTGAATAGTTGTGTGGTGCCTTGGTTGAGTCGATTGTGAACTCCATGTAGGCATGCAGACCGACAATGGCATGCTTGAAGCAGTGCACTTGGTCGTCCTTGCTGAAATAAATCACAGGATACTTGGATAGCTTCTGGAGAACTGTCTGGTACTTGATCGTCCACCAAAGTGCCATGTCCGTTATAAGGAACTGAACTTCTCCATTGAACTCGCTTGCAGTTGTGAAAAGAGGGACGAGCACATCAGTGAAATCATGAAACAGATTCCCTGTGTAGCCGGTCAGTGAGAAGATCACAGCAGGCACATCGTGGTATTTGGTGCATTTAGGCACCACTTTGCTCGATTTCACGGTTAACTCTGTGATATGACTGAGGCAGAATTCATCCCCTTTCCGAGGGTATGGCTTAATCTTCCACACCTCATCCCTCTGCGAACCATCAGGCTCCATGAACAAGACTGAAGTGGCAATTGGGTGAATTCTAATGTCACCACGCATCTCGCACACATTTGCTCTGAAATTAGAGAAATCACACAAGGGCTTGCTACCCTGCTGGACAGTATTCATACCTGCACGAAATGGAACGTTCTGCATAAGAAACACGTATTTTCATTTATGTCAAACAAAAACATGTATTTTCATTAAAAGGTGAGGGCACAACCAGCTAGATTAAAACAGGGGAGAAAGAAACAGTTGTAATAAAGCTCGAATAAATAATGCAGCAGCCAATGCTGGACCGGGTGTCACCAAAAATCATCAGATCGATAGCATACACGGGACAATAGCATCCCTTGCACTAAACCTAAAACTCCAGGTCACTTAAATTCTGAACAGCAGTGTTGAAGCATATCTTCATTGAATACTTAAAATGGATACTCTAACCACCGGTATCGCATATCCTAAGCCTAGGACAAATTAAGAGAGTTGAGGTGTACCAGCGAACGTGTGGAGTACAGTGATAGGATACCTTCTTGCTTGGCATTTTCAGTGTCCTCAGCAGCATCATGAATTGCGTAATTGGAAACAGTTGGGAGGGTGATTTTATGCTTCTGCTCCGCGTGTTCACCCTCCTCGTCCTTCCCTTTCCTATCCCCATCACCCCCACCTACAGATCGATCCGCGCAAGAATTGAAACAACGGAACGTTCAAGTACCCATCTGAGCTCTGAGTTTCAGATCACGGTTCAACGAGCTCTCTATCGAATGTTTGAAAAAAAATTGGGAATTCCTAGCTCGTGGACAAAGAAATTATGGGGGTTAATTGCGACGGTTCACCTAATATCTCCTCGTGGGATTTATGGCCGTTGCCGTCCATGTTGTGGGTCGGCTCCATTCCGCTGGTCGGGTCCGGCTCGCTCAGCGCTCTGCCCTCCTCCTCCTCGCCGCCTCCTCCTGTCTCTGCAGAGATCAAACGAGGCCGTACCACGAGCAATTAGAAGACCAAGCCAAAGATAAGGTAGGCAGTAACAAGAGCAACAAAGAACACCGTTCGTCTTCGTCAGCTAAAATTGAGACGGCAAAGAAAAAAAGGAAATTAATTGACCTTTTGGTTTCACATCGGCTTCGTCGTCGACCACCTTAGGGTCTCCACCTGAAGAAGAGAAAGAAACAGGACAGGATGAAATTAGATACTCGCCGTGCGAGAAGGCGAAAGGGGCTAGAGGATCGGAGGAGAGGAGTTTACGGAGAGCGTCGGTGGAGGTTTTCCGGGACTCGCCGGCAGGCTCGTTGACCTTCTGCTGGATCAGGATGGACGTCGGCGCCTGGTTCACCGGCAGCTTACCGTTCACTGCGCACATGAAAAGAAAAGAAAAAGACACAGAAAAGGACGAATTTAGCTTGCTGTTCACTGCGCGGCGCACATGAGAGAAGATGTTCCAATTTTGGCCTTGTCAACTTACAGCCGAAGAGGATGGCATCGGGCTTGGAAACGAAGACGAAGGTGAGGGAGACGAGCAAAAATCCGACGACGATAACCAGCAGCCGGAACCGCCGCGACTCCTGCCGGAGGCCCCGGACTAGCTTCGGCCGCTCGCCCGCCTTCATCCCGCCCGCCGTCTGCTCTGACTTCCCCACCGGGAGCCAAGAAAGAGGCACGCAAGGAGAGAGAGAGAGAGAGAGGGCAAGATGCAGAGCAAGAGGAGGCAGTCAACCTTGGCTACTTGCGTGTGCGCGCTCCCCGGCTGACCAGAGCCGAGGAGGAAGAAGGAAAGCGGAGCGGGTGGGGGGAACTTGCTGGGGTGAGGTGGCGTGGTGGCTACTTGGAGAGTAAAACTTGGACCTGCCGTTTTGCACGCTGGCGAATGGAGGCGATGCGGTTCGCTTGGCTTGACTACTCTGCTTGCTGTCTTGGTAGGCTCTCTCGTCTTCTAATCCCTCGTTTCTTTATGCATCCATCACTGCTCCGTCGGAAGAGGTCGCTGCCCTGCTGCTGCTGTGTTAGTTTGCTCCCTTCCCACGCTAACTTTCTCATTTCTACACTTACGTTTTCCAAACTACTAAATAATATATATTTAAAAAACCATTAAAATTATTTTAAAAAATTATATTAATTTATTTTTAATTTTTAAACTAATAATTAATTATACACTAATCCGCTATTTCATATTACGTGCTGAGAGATTTTTTTTCCAATCCAACGACTAATGTAGCATGGGTTTGCTTATGGGCCAGGCAACACGTCGTCGTCAGAATTATTATCCTTCGTTTTTTTTCTTTTGGGGAAAGTGTCGATTTTCCGTTGTACTGAAAATTTCGTCGAAAATAAGACGGAAAAATTACTGACAAAAGAAAGCTGAGATATGCTTCAATAGAAAAAAATACAATACATAGGAGTAGTAGTGTTACATAAATAAAAGACTTGTTACTTGTTAACTCGCTCAGCTCATTGGTAACTCAGCTTGGCTCTTCTCAATAAGCCAATTTAGCATCTTAGCTCGTTACACATAAGAACCATCTCTAGCAAGCTCAAGTAGCTTAATGAGCTGAGGGCAAGTAGCAGGATAGCGGCCTAACAGCTAGTCGCTCAACCCATTTTCTACTAATCCACCCCTCAAGATGCTAACCCTAGTCGTTCCAAAGTGCGTCCAACACTCCTCTCAACCAAACACCCATGCAGGCAGAGAAAAAGCGTGTCTGCCCATCCCATTAATATTCGCCACCATAGCAAACCGGCCACAAATTCTCTTCGCTCTTCAGTCTCTCTGGCTTACGATCTAAAACAAGTTGACTCGAGTTGCTAATGAGACGAGCCGAGCTATGTTTTCTGCTCATTTAGATAAGGAGACAAGTCGAACCAATTCATTATCTAAGCGAGCTAGAGCGAGCTGAGCTGAGCTGAGCTTGCTCGACATCACCCCTATATTCGATTCCTAGCCTTCGTACCCTCCTCCTCCCCCCAGCTACTACTTCTTTCTTTCTTTATAATTTAAAACATTCACTCTCTTTATATTATAATATATCTGAATATATTCTATAGAATGGAGTATATACTTACTATATGTACTTGCTACAATTGTTATTTATTGTTCCATCGTTGTTTTGGTCTTAATATAAATGAGCCAGTTTTTTTTTTGTCATTAACATGTCTGTATGGGTCTCACACTCACGACATATCTTTACGATGGTATTGAACAAATTATCCCAATATAAATCAACCACATATTTCTCTACCGTTTAATTCGTCTTTTGGTCGACAACGATTTGACTCATCAAAATACGAAATTGTCTTGCTTTTCCTTACCTTTTTCTTTTCTTTTCCTCAATATCGTTTCACCTCTTTCTTTCTCAAGCAAACCGATGACATCGAGTACTCGCCTGAACCCCTGACACTTCGCCAAGCCTCCACATCTTCCTAACACGTTGGTCACTAAGCTTGCACACGAGGTACTCATCCTCCGCATTTGCTCCAGTCCAATGACTTCTGCCTCAAACTTCGCACCTACGCCTGATGACACACTGCCTCTGCCACTGCCTCTACATTTGATGGCCTAAGCTCAGACTTAATTCATCATTGCCTTAGGGCATCAACAATATATGTAGACCAGCTAGTCCATACAGATAGAACCTACACAAATAGATTTTTATTGTTCCAATTTTCATAATGTATAAAGATATCAATTGGTATTAAGCTAGGCTCCACATCAATTCAACTGCCAATGCTTTCTCGGATAGAGGGAAAAGGAGAGGTAGTGTATTTTAATCCATATGGGTGGGTCCTCATACTATGGTATCTCATCATATTTACCTTCCTAAGGTCATTCATAGTACAAGGACATTTTGTGTGCTCTCACCTCGCCCCATCCTTTATCACTCACGTCGGCCGGGCCCATGCCCCTGTGAGGATCCTCGTGTCTTGCAGAGGCTGCGCGAGCCTTGTCAGGGGGAGTCACAGCGAGAGTGAAGGTACAGAGATTTGCTGTGTTGAGAAAAACGTCACCCCGTGTGTGGTTCTGTTGCGTTGAGGTGGACTGAGGTTATCGCTGCTCCTAGCTGTCGAAGATCATGAGACCTCTCGACTATTGCCGGATCTAAACCTCAAGACCGCCGGCGAGGAGGGGAGTTCGATCTCATCGGTGCAAACTGTGACAACATTGGCATGGACTCCTTAGTCTTTTTTTTCCTCCTCATCATCCTCACTCCCTCCTTGACAATCAGAGCACTCATCGTCCCGAGAAAGACATTTTGATTCGCGCCGCCCCCGGTCGTCATCTGCTAGAGCTTCGTAGGCCATGTAGTCCTCCGATCTGTATCGGTCAAAACTTGTTGGCCTAAGAGAGACAGCTTCGATCCATGCTTGCTATGCCGCCCTCTAATCCACGTGCGGATGAAGGAGAATTGATGGAGCTGATGGTAGGGGGTCTTGATATGCTTGCTAGGAGCTCGTCGGTCTACCCCGCCGGAGAGATCGCTAGTCAATGCCACCTCTATCTTCTCGAGAAGGCAACATCGGCGCATGAGAGGAAGCCTCGCCAGCACGTGGGAGAGAGCCGGGTGGTGGCGCAACAAGAGTGGAGGCAACGCTCAAGAATGGGCGATGGAGAGAACAATAGGCGAAGAGAGCGAGAGGTTGAGGGAGAGGAAGGAAAAGTGTGGGGTAGGGACCGTAAAGTTAAGAGTTTATATGTTCTATATTTTATCATATGGTGTAAAAAATAAAAATTTAATTGATTCAGTAATAGAAAAATTATAGGTGCTGATATAAAAATAACTAGGGGTTAAAACATGAGTATGTAGCAATGGCCTCTACTCTCTGCAGGTGTGTGAACTAAGTCTTAGATTTATATGACATCTAGGGGTACTTAAATGATCTCGCACTGTGAATGGTCTAATGCTATCTTCCACAAATATCATATAGAGCTATTAGTTTTTGTTCATATTGTGAATGCAATGAGAGGTAGAGGTGGTATTTAGGGACAAAGTTACCAACAGCTTGGTACTTCTACACATGATTTGCGTGACGATAGGCGGTGGAACAATGCTTCTCGATGTCCTGCAGCTGGCGAACTAGAAGAAATGTGGAGCAAACTGTGGGTCACTGCCAATAAAAATGATTTCTATATTTTTATTATTTTCCATTGCAAGGACAATTACCCTATTAAGCTAACAATGTCAATATGATTTAGCAACACAATGACAATTTGTTGACTTCTGTGTAAAATTAATATCACCATTGAAATTAAACGAAAACCTATCATTGATCAACAAATATCTAAACCCCTATAATACATGCAAATGACACTTATTATTTTGGACTTGTTTACTTTATTAAAAAAAACCTTACCAAACTTTTTGGTTATGTCAAATTTTCTTTTGTAACTTAATACAAACGGATAACGCGTAATAAGGTAAGCATGGATGTCTAGTTCTTAACAAATTTTGGTTAAGAGTTTTAAGAGTTAGATTTTTTAAAAAAAAATTTAAAAAAATGGTAGGGTTATATTGGTGATGGAATATTTTTTATAGTTGAAAATAGTAATAAATTGAATAAGTCCTTTGAGCCCTTGTTTTGTTAACTGTCTCTGTAATTGTATTTTGTAATTAGAATACAGCAGACTTCGACCTCCGACGGGATGTAAGCCACTTAATTATTATTTTCTTTACGCACTAGAGCCTGCCATGTGAATGACATCCAATGTCAACATAAATGTTTACCAGCCATGCGCCTATGACTACCTAACACCCACATATCGGTAGTAATAAAACGAAAATAACAAAAAAAATTGTTCATAGTAAATCGGTTTATTATTAGAACAGCTATATATACATATACATATACACACTTCTATAATTTACTATTTATTTTATGTAGCACTTTAATATGCCATTGTACTTGGCTTTACTTTTATAATTTGTCATTGCTATACAGTTAACCTTTGCATTGTATAATTTTTTCCCCTTATGACCGAAATATCCGTGGACTATAAAAACTCTTAAACCCAATCTATCCCCACGCCCGTTACGCCGTCGAATGCACATTTCAGCCTATCCCCTCAAGTGGCGGCCATGGGGAGGCTCTCCAGCGCTCGATCCCTCCCTTAAGCGCGTCGGGGGACGGGCGGCTCGGCGAGACGTGGTCGCGGAGGAACGCGAGCGGCGTCGGGGGCACGGCGGCGGCGGCGGCGCGCTCTGCGCTCAGTCTCGTGCCCGCGGTCGAGTACGCGCAGAGCCCCATGGAGTACGCGGAGGAGACCGACGATGACGACGAGGCGGCGGCGGAGCTGGAGCTCACGCTTGCCGTGGGCAGCGCCGCCAACGCCAAGAGGAGGTACAACCGCAACGATCACTTCCCCGGGCAGAGCTTCTCGTTGTCGTCGATAGAGTCTGACGTGCTCGTCACTGGCGTCCGGGAGTGGCAGGCGCACGGCGCCGCGACCGCGGACGCGGATGCAGCCTCGCCGCCGTACCACCACAAGTGGAGGCCGGCGGCGGCGGCGTTCGGGGTGGTGCAAGTGGACGACGACGGCGTGCAGGCGGCGCCGCCGCCGCCACCGCTTCTGTTCCACTGGCTTAGCCTTCGGATGGCATGAGAGAGAGAGAGAGAGAGAGAGAGCAGAAGCACGAACACGTGCATGCGTGTACTATCTCATTCTCTCATGTCCTCTGTTGCTTCTACATTGAAATGCTGCATCAGTGAGGCCTTTCTATGAAGATTAAAAAAATATGATCATCTAAGGGCAAAAATTATATAAGTATATACCTATTGTTTAATTAACCTAAAACATTCGGTATATTGGTACAATTCATACCGAGTTTCCAGAAAATATATATACATATGTTTAATTGACTTTGTATTTTTAAAGAATTGTTAACACAATTATTGACCCTGAGGATGGCACGGAAGAAAAATCTGCTTTACATGGTGTTCCAAAGGGCAAATAGATCTTTTACGTGATACAAATGGGGGTGAACGGCGATAGTAAATTATATAAGTGTATCAAAGTCAATTATATATATATATATATTCTCTCTATACATATATATATATATATACATATTAATACGTATGCATGTATATATATTCACGTATGTATATATATCATGAAACTGGCCTTAAAATCTAATTGAGTTAACACCATATTTCACCTTTAATAGGCTTGTGTTTATATATATTAGTTTTTGAAAACAAGAGATATATTTAGCGTCACATTTTTGGTAGATATGTTTCGATTATTTTTGTTAATTTTAATAATAAATCAATCTAGGTGTAATTGTTTTCATCTAAATCTGAACAATGTTGAGGGACAAAAGTAGTTTCACAATTATAATCCAAAACCGCAATAGCTTAATGCCTCGATCCACCCAATGCTACCTGACAAAAAAGAGTTATTCTCCATGGAAACTTCCTGTCAGTTTTGTATCCCCTGTAGGCAGTCCATTGAATAATTTGATGGTATGGTTTAGCACGAAACTCGCCATGTGCAGCCCCGCTGTCCTGCTTTCGCTGTCAGATTGGACAAAACAATACCCAGGATTTCGCTATTCCTAACGATTTTTTATTGAGCCACGGGTACTAGTAAAATGCAGTCTCAGATTCCAAGCTCGAATTAACAGTAGAAATCTTGCTCGAAGTCTCTTGCGTATGTCTTAGCCTGGATTTTGTCCGGATTTTTGCCTACTGCATCCGCCCCGGAATATAAAAACTTTGAGGCCTAGTTAGGCGCAAGAGGTTTTATCACCAGGGGAATCAACCATGTGGAGGATTGGGTTAATCCCGCCCCCCCCCCCCCCCCCCCTTCTCCCCAATTCTTCGAAGTTCCAATAGTCTAGCATGGGTCCGCTACTTTGACTGTTTAAATAAAGGGAAGTGGTGGGATCTAAAGTTCAGAATTTAAGAGCAGGCATAAAACTGAATCAGCCAAGTAAAAGCGCACTGTTCGGAAGAGTTATGCTTTCACTGTCGATAGTTTCTAAATTAAACGAAGATGACAGTTGAACCTGAAAAACTTAAAACGAAATTCAAGGAAATTCTCTAGCTCTGGTGTTGATTCAGTACCAGAAAGCCTGTTATCTGAACTTGGGAAGGTTAACAGGAACCTTTGGAAGGTAACTAATTCCATGGCTGAAGCATCAAAGATATCTAGTTGAAGGGCAGGTGCCTCAAAGCATAAAAAGAAAATCAAAATTTCTGAAGAATTCATAAATTAGTGCTTGCTATTCACAACATTTGACTTGCCCACTTTAACAGCACAACCGTTAGTACGCACCATCATGAGAATCAACTGGACTAAATCTGTAGCAATTGACATCAAATACCAAGTATAAAGCTTGCATACAACATTGCTCTATCAAAACACAGGGTCACACAAATCCTCCTTGTCTCCCATTTGAGAAATTCCTGTCATTCCATCTCCACCAAACTAGCACCTTTATCACTGCAAGAGGGAAAAAATGTGATAACGTAAATATCAGCAAAAATCTTAGTAGTGGCATCCAAAAGAAGATTATAAAATGCTATCAAATGAAGGATCAGTTTTTGATAATTTGACCAAAATTACCATTGGGCCAGCACGGTTCGGTTCAGCAACAGCAACACATTTCCAACCAAACCATTTTATTGTCCATATGGCATTTTACTTTCCGTACCAAACATTCCTGAAATATTGTAATAGCAAAAGTTTCAATCCCCATTTCATGATTTAATAATTATGTAATAGCCATGGATAGTTCATATTCTGAGAAATAAAGTAGCTTACCTAACAGTAGTCAAAATCCAGCACCGTATTGAAATCAAAATAAACATGATAAAACAGTAGAGAATGTAACTAATGCTGATAGGAGCAAAAATCAATGGTTCAACAGAACTCAAAGAAGACAGTACCTATAAAAGTGATAATAATAAATTTAGATAGATGAGCACTGATAATATCAGCAAAGGACCCCCTCTTTTGTACTTCTGGGAGTATGTACTCCACTCCTATTGGATCCTCCGTTAGTATCTAATTCAGAATTTGAGCTGGTGGAGAAACGAAGATAGGACTTTTTCCTCTAATCACCGCATGCATGCGCACGTGATTCCGTTTTAGATACAACCTCATTATCCAAAGTATGAAACGTTAACCATATCCCTAATTCCCATTAGCATGTATTCATCATTAGGAAATGAGCAGTATATATGTTGTGAATTAAGAAATACTTCGCTGAAGTATATAGTTATTATTATTATCAATGACAGTACGTTCTACTTAGTAGTATGTTCAATTTTTTCGTTCAATTTTTTTACTTAGTAGTACGTTCACGATGAGCATATGCGTACATGCAGTTGAGCATATACCTCAATGTGCGTTGCAGTATAATCACTTGAAATGAAGTATATACTGTTTTTTAACTTAGTAGAAGTATATAGTATTTTTTAGTTAGTTGCAGCATATGCTACTTTTTTAAAGCACTCTCTCCATTTTATATTATAAAATACTTTGATTTTTTAATGTCAAATTGCTTTATATTTGACTAAGTTTATAAAAAATACATAGTAATATTTTTAATACCAAACAAATATCCTACTATATTTCTATATAAACTTGGTCAAACTTATAAACGCTTCACTTAAAAAACATAAAGTCATAAGAGGTAGAGGTGGTATATACTGTTTTTAACTTAGTAGCTGTATATACTAACTTTTAGTTAGTAGCAGCATATGCTTTTCTATGTTAGTAGTAATGTATACTAGTTGCAGTATATACTATTTTATCTATTTTTTAGTTAGTAGTAGTATATGTTATTTTTTAAGATAGTAGTATTATACACTGCTTTTAGTTAGTAGAAGGTATGGTGTTGCTTACATTATGAATATCAGAACACACTACATCTCACAAAAACTCAGAATATATTAGGACTTGGAGTATCACCATGAAAAGACGAAGTATCTGTCGACAGATTCACAAACAAAATCACTGGAAAATGCATTTGATGCTCTAGCAGCAAACTGAATTCTGAATGGAGAGTATCAGACTATCAGTAATATTTTATCCGATTAAAACGAGCAATGCATTCAGCAAATAGCAGTGCTGCTGGCCGCTGGGTTGAAAGCTAAGCTATTGAAATGTTGGAGTTGACATGATCTGCCGCCGGCCGGCCACCCACAGAAATTAGGTGGTCAATCAGTCAAGTAACTAAAGAATAAATTGGATTTCCGTGGAAAAAGATGCATCCCAATTCCTAAGCTACCAAAATCCCTAGACATCAATACATCCAAAAGATAGTTTCTTCTCTTAATGTAATAACAATAACAACAACAAATCTTTCAGTACCAAATAAGTTACGATAAGTTATAATTAAAACCTAAAAGTTTAGATACGTTAATAGTTGCTTTTCAAGTACTTTTATTTAAATACAAATTTTTAGTTATATCTTAAATTTATATTTTTATTGTTTCTCTTCATATCAAGTTTAGACTTTTTTTATCTTTTCTCGTATTATTATTTTTGACTTAGAATTTCACAATGTACCGGTGGCTCTTGGGGTCTTTTTTATTGTCCATCGCCTTATCTCTTTACATCTTGTCAAAGCTTCTCTAACCTTAGAATCTTAAGATCCTCCGCATAAAGGATCTATTGGTGTCATCTAATAAGTCATCTAATTGAACGGTAGTATCCTCGTTTTCACCATTTAACAAATTATCAAAATAGTCTTATCATCTATGTCTAATCTTATTCTTCTTCACTAGGAGCTATTTTCTTTTATTTTTAAAGTCCTTCATCTTTCTATCACAAAGCCTAGTCATTCTATAGATGTCCTTCTTTCATTCCTTTGTACTCAAACGTTGATAAATATTTTAAAAAGCCTATCCCTTTATCTCACTCACAGCTCGTTTTACGGTCTTTTTTGCTAGCTTGTACTTCTCGATGTTGTCCGTACTCCTGTTATGGTTCAAGTGCTTCATTCTTTTTTCTTCTTAATAGCTCTTTATATGTCTTTGTTCCACCATCAAGTATTTTTAGTTTCACATTCACTCCCTTTGGTTATTACAAATACCTCTGAAACAATCTTCCGAATACATATTATCATCTTCTCTCACATATTATTTACATTGTCGTCTTCATTTCAAAAGCTCTCTTCGATAATTCTTTCCTTAAAAACATTTGATGTATTCCATTATAACTTTTATCACTTGGTTTTTGTAATTTCGGTTTATTTATCTCTACGAGCATACACCAAAAACCAAAAGTCGACCACTCTCACTCTATGTTGAGAAACCACACATTCTCCAGATATCATATTACAATCCACACATGCTTATTTATGCACTATTTTTATAAGAAAAAAATCAATCTGGTTAGAGTATTAGCTGCTAAAAGTTAGTATTGTCTTTTATTAAAGAAAGTGTTGATTATCATTAGATAAAAAATTATAGCAAAATCAAGATTTTCTCTTCCTCCTAATTCCTACAACCATACCTAAAACTTGATTTCCTTGTAGATGTAATAGAAAAAAATAAAAGGGATATGCTCGATCGGCAAGAAAAGGTAAGGAAAATAGGATGGACATATATATATGTGTGTTCGCGCGCAAGCATCAATCACCTGAGTATATGCAAGGTGCAGAAGACACTGAAGCCTGGACGAATGATTTTGCACCTTTGCCGCTGATGGATCATGCCACACTACTAATGGCGAGCTGCATGCTGGCTGTGAGTGCACCGAAGAATGTTTACATCACTAGACTAAAAGAATGCCATTCAAATGAGATAATTGGTGAACATTATCAAATATGGATGCTTTCTGTTAACCCAGCAAACATGTAGATACAGGCACATAGTGCATGAACCCATATACAACAAATGCCAAATTCAATTTCTCAAAAAGCTTCCTTCTACTGCATAATATGTTTCCAAAAAAGTCACTTAGCTGAAGCCAAGCTACTCAATAAACACAAAATGGACAAACCCTTGTACTATAAATCTTCTACCTTGCACAAAAGTAACCCTAATGCATGGGTTAAGTCCGATCTTTGACTAAGGACTACATTTTGTCATTATTTTGATATATCTGTTCTATCTAAGCGTGTATCGATTGTGTCCGACCACTTAGTTCGATCTATTATATTACATCACGTTTGCGTAAGATCTATCGGTATATCTAGTTTCTTTTATCATCATCAATCTTATGTTATATTGGTTATGTCCGATCTTTTGGACTACTAATAATAAATTAGCCTAAGTCGGTGAGTTTTTATACGACGTTTCATCGGAGTCGACAGTCGATAAGTTATCTTTATATTGAGCTTCAAACTTAACATATCGATTTATCAGTCGATATATATATTATCGACGACCAATCTACTAATAATCGATCTGATTTATTATATTTAATTTTATACTATCTTAATTAGATCCGATCTATCAAGTTTGTTTTTAATAAGATGCTTATTTTATTCTTTCATCGGCCTAGCTAGCCGATAAATTTACTTATTTATATCATGTTTTTATGATCACATCGGACCATTAGTCGATATATAAATAAGATATCTTTATATTATATTTATATATCTATATCGAATTTATATGTAATGACTATCTCAACTCTATTGACATATCTAGCCGATAATAGAAGTCCATATCGACCAATCGGTCGATTGCCTCGATGATTTAATTATATTTGTCTTTCTTATCAATTAGAAATCAAATTGACTAGCACGCTCTGAATCTTAATAACCCAAAGGCGCTAAAGAGCTTAAAAATCTGCACTACACTAGAACTAAACAAATTTTCTAAACCTTCTCGTGTTTAAGCGCATCAGACTGAATTGTTATCGGCCAACCCGGTGAACCGATTCATCTTAAACAGATTCCCAATTTCTCAAAATTTGCTTGCCTTCGATGCAAGGAAAAAGAGCACCATGCTAGGGATTGCATTACCAATATCTACTGCATCAACTGTGATAAGACTATCCATAGGACAGCAGATTTCCTGTATGACAAGAAGCCAAAGTGGTTGGGTATGGTGCTCCTGGCTTAGGATGCATCCTGATTCAGAATACAAAACCTGCACCTCCCAAGGAACACTTAAACCCAATGGCTCAAATGACCATAGTAAAAGGTGAAGGACTGTCTCAGGCAGATCTGGAAGAGGGTTTGATACAGCAGTTTAGGTGTAATTGGGAGAGCAGAGCAAAGTTGCAGCCCAATGGTACCCTGAAGATGAGATTCCCTAATAGGATGAGGTTGATGGAACTGTCAAATTTCGACTTCTTCAATGTCAAAGGAACTGATGTGCAGGTGAATGTTTCAGAGTGGACTCAGGAATCAGCTGCAATTGGAAAGCTTCACGTTGTCTGGGTAAATGTGGGTGGAATCCCAGATGAGATGAAAGGATATCAAGCTTTGTATGAGATTGGATCAAACTTGGGGACAGTCATAGAAATAGATGTGCCAGCAGTCAGAACAAGAGAGGTAGTGAGAATTAAAGTTGGGATGATGGACATCAAGCTGCTGCCCTTCAAACTCACACTGACCACCCCAAAGGCCTTGTTGTATGAATCACACTTTAAACTGGAGGAAGTAGTGGAGGTTGGTTGGTTCAGAGATCAGCAGCAAGAAGAAGTGGGAGGCAAGGCAGGAAGCAAGCTGGAGGTGGCAACTGAAGCAGAGAAGAGGAAAGACAAAAGATCAATTGTAGATGAGGAAACCAACAGCATGAGCCCTTGCCAACCTGAATCAAATACAGGAGGGAATTCTCAGCACAATGGTTATGGTGGAAAGCAAACCCAAAAAGATCAGAACAGATGCCTGCAGATCATACAGGACAGAGAGATGGCACTGGCTATTCAAGAGGAAGAGGATAGAAGGTAACTAAAGAAAGCTACAGCACACAGAGTCTGGTAAAGATGTGGATCCAGAACAGGATAAGGGACTGCAATACAAGAAGAGACAGATGGAAGAAAGCATTGAAGACAAGACCCAGAATGCAGAGTCAGAAGACAACATTGACAAGGATATGCTGGAAGATGAGGGTGAGAGAGTACAATTGGTGGGGAGTGAGGAACTAGATTCACAGGAGTTTGAGGATAATTTTGCCAAGACTGTGGGAGTGATTTTGCCTGAAGAAGTGTTGGAAAGCTAGGAGGAGAAGAGAGCCAGCAGGAGGCTGAAGGACAGAGAAGACAAATAGTCTATGGAGCTGGCCATTGGCAGGAAGGAAGCACAGAATGCCTTCATTAACACAGGTCAAGATTCTATACCATCTTTTGTTGATGCAACTAATTTATCACTTACTGAAATGGCTAGTTTGATTGGAGTTGATCTAGGCTGTTCTATAGATGCAGTAGAAACAAATTTGAATCTCCTTAAAGATCTGGAATCAGCCAGACTGAAGCTCTTTATAAAAGAGCAAGAAATAAAAGATTCCAGGCAGATTCCAGAAAGAAAATCAGGAGATGCAGATCATGACCAAGGAAGAGAAATTGATAGCGTGCTTTCTGATAATAGCGATTCTGATTTTGAAATTGCTGAAATGATGCTAACACAAATGCACTCCCTATCAAGGGGGAAAAAAGACAAGAAAGGGAACCTTGAAATTGTCAAGGTAACCCCCAGGCTGAAGAAAAAGGTTCTTTCCAAAAACAATAAGAAGAAAAAAAAAGAGGGTTAATTTAGAATATTAAGGGTATGAAAGACCTAGATAAAATAAAACATTTAAAACGCATCATCACAGAAAACAAAGTGGAGTTTGTGGGATTACAATAAACAGTAAAGCAGGAATTCACTGCTCGCTTTCTGAATTATCTGGGGGTTGCGGGGGGGGGGGGGGGGGGGGTGTTTGGGGACATCAATTTTAAATGGGCCTGAACACCTGCCACTGGCAGATCAGGTGGAATTCTGGTTGGCATAGATGAGGACAAGTTCAAAATCATGAATGTGAAATCTTGTAAATACTTTTTGAAAACAAAGCTACAAAGCATGGGAGATAAAAAGAATGGGAATTAATAGTGGGTCATGGTGCTCCTCAAAAATATTTCAAAGATGAATTTCTAGTGAAATTGCCACAGAAATTTACAGCCAACAACATCCCATGTTGATGGGAGGGGATTTTTAACATAATTAGAAAATAAAGTGAAAAAACAAGGCAGGGGGTGTAATAGATGGAGCCCTATCTTCAATGCAATCCTGGAACAAGGAAATCTCAGAGAAATAAGTATGGGGGCAAATAATTACACATGGTGTAATAATCATGAGAACCCAACTTCTGAATAAAAAATTGATATTATTTATCTATTAATTTCAGTCAAATTGATTGGGACTAAAAAACTTTGTTGTTTGTTGTTGTTGTTGGTTGGTAATTTCAGTCAAATGCTTGGAAAGAGCCTTCTCTGACCATAATCCCTTGATCCTTGACACTGGAAAAATAAAATGATCAACATAAATTCACCCATTAAATTTCAGCTAAGTTGGTGCTTAAGGGAGGATTTGACAGACATTGTCAATGAGGTACCTCATGTGAAGTAAAGGGATAAGTCTGGAGATATGACAAAAATATTGAAAATATTGAGGAAAAAACTAAGAGGGTGTTATAAAAATTGGGAAGGTAAATACACAAGAGGAAAAAAAAGAGATCCTAGATAGGATAGGTGAAATAGACAAAAGAAGTGAATTGATGGGGTTGACTCATGTAGACAAGGAGGAAAAAAGGAACTAGAAAAAAAACTATCTTATACTATAAGCAATGTTATCTGATTGTTGATCATGCCTAATATCTATGGCATCAATCAGTGGATTAATCGTGATTACTCGTCGATCAGGCCGATTAATCGACCCTAATTGACTCTTGTGGATATAAAACGTTCTAGATTATAGGAAGAAGAGCAAAGGCGTGTCTTAGAACAAGAAACTAGAGTAAAGGCAGAGATGGGAAGCAAGAACAGCAACGTGATGGCGGCTAGGGGAGAGGGCAATGGCATCAGGAAGATGGGAGGGTGATGGGAGGGAGTAAATCTTATGGATAATAGGTTGATCTAACTTCTCACTTCTCAATCGGTCAACCAAAAGCCCAAAACTCAGGCATAGTTAATCGTCCTCCTCTCTAATCAGATGATTAATTGGGATTGGCTGATGATTAATCGGACAATCAGATTTCTGATCGGTTGATCGAGTTAGTTCTAATTGGAGTCAGGGGACTGATCAGGACGATTAATCATAATTAATCGCGATATTGACTGTAAGAGAGGAAATATTGAGATGGTTTCAAGGGAGTAAAGAACAGGAAATACTGGAAGGGGATAACAATACTAAATGCTATCATGCAAAAGCAAATGGAAGGATAAAAAGTCAAATACATGTACTGAAACAGGAAGAGAGTGAAATAAAAGGCCAGAAAGAACTGATGAAATATATCACTGACTTTTACAAACAATTATTCGGACATGAAAAGGAGAATTCAATCATACTGAACATGGAAGGGATAAACAACACTAAATCAAGATGATAGGGATGAGCTGACAAAACCTTTCACAGTGGAGGAAGTTAAGAAGGTGGTTTTTGAAATGAAAAAAAAAACAGAGCACCTGGCCCAGATGGGTTCCCCACTGAATTCTATACAAAATTCTAGGATTTGCTTCATGACGATGTAATGAACATGCTGAATGATTTTCATGAAGGCTCATTGAAACATTTGAAAGACTAATTATGGGGTAATTTTTCTAATTCCAAAAATAAAAGAAGCCACTCAGATTCAAAACTTTTGACCCATATGTCTTTTGAGTGTCAGTTTCAAAATCATTACCAAAGTCTTGATGATGAGAATATCCAGGGTGATGGAATATCTAATATCCAAGCATCAAACAGCCTTCATGAAATCAAGAAACATAATGGAGGGGGTGTTGATAATGCATTAAATTTTAAATTCACTAAACCAGAAAAAGCAAAGTGGAATTCTTTTTAAGGTGGATTTTGAAAAGGCATGTGACAAAGTAAATTGGAACTTCATCTATAAAATGCCCAAAACAAAAGATTTGGCTGATATTTGGTGTGACTGGATGATAAAAATCATTAGAGGGGGAAGGGTAGCAATTAAGGCTAACGATCAGATAGGACCCTACTTCAATACACGTAGGGGCCTGAGGCAAGGAGATCCTATGTCCCCTACTTTATTCAACCTGGCAGCTGAAGCTCTCACTATGCTAGTGCTCAGGGCAGAAGATAATTTGATGCTGCAGGGTTTAGGAATTAATGAAGAAAACGCAAATACCAATTCTACAATATGCTGATGATACTATATTCCTGCTGCAAGATAACTTGGAGCATGCCAGAAATCTGAAATACCGTTTATGCATTTTTGAGCAGGTGTCTGGCCTGAAAATAAATTATAACAAAAGTGAAATCATCTGTTTGGTTGAAGCAAAACAGAGACAGCATGAATACAGTCACATCTTCACATGCAACATAGGCAAGTCGCCTATGAGATACTTGGGGGTGCCAATTGATCAAAAGATAATCCTAAAAAAAGATTGGAAACACCCTGAAGAAAAAATGGAAAAAATGGGATGTTGGAAAGGAAACCCGCAATCAATTGGGGGCAGGGTAAGCTTGATTAACTCCAGCCTCACCAATACACCCCTATATATGCTATCCTTTTATAAGGTCCTCAGTAGTTAGAGAAAAAATGGATTTCTTTAGAAGGAGATTCCTCTGGCAGGAAGACCAGGGCATTAGAAAATACTATTTGGTACAGTGGTCAGTGATATGCTCACCAAAAAACCAAGGGGGGCTGGGGGTGCTTGATTTGGATACAATGAATAAAGCCCTACTAGGCAAGTGGAGGGTTTGTGGCAAACATTGTTAAGAGAGAAGTAACTGAAAAAGAAAACTCTCTTAAGCCTAAAATCAAGACCTGGAGATTCACATTTCTGTCAGGGGATCATGGAGATAAGAAACCTATTTTTCAATTTTTGTAGCAGAAAACCTGGGAATGGAAAGAACACTCTCTTTTGGGAAGACAACTGGCTGGGGGGGAGGCCACTGGCTGATTAATTCCCCTCCCTATATAATATTTCACACACCAGAAATGTGACTCTGGCTGCTGGCTGATATAAAACTAAAGGGCTGGGGGATAATAAAATTCAGAAGAATTTTGCAAGGTTCCAGACTGCAAAACTGGGAAAAAAATAAAACAAACTTGTGATGAAATAGCTCTAACAGACCAAAAGGATAAATTAAGATGTATCCTCACAAAAGATGGCAGCTTCACTGTTAAATCCTTCTATACAGCTATGAAATTGCAAGGGACCCCGTATCCCTTCAAAAAAATCTGGAAGATCAAAATACCTCTAAAGGTGAAAGTCTTCTTGTGGCTCATGCTGAGAAACAGCATTTTGACAAAAGATTACCTTTATAAGAGAAGTTGGAGGAAGGGCAACAACATTTCCCAGTTCTATGACAACATTGAAACAGTTCAACATCAACTTTTGCCCATTGGGGTGGCTGCCTTGTTTTGTTCTCTGTGGAAAACCAGGAATAGCGCTTGCTTCAAGCAAGTGCTGCCCCATGACCCCATTGAAGTCATACACTCGACTTACCATTGGATCACAACCTGGGCTGTGTTGCAGGTTTCGGAGGAAAAGCAAGGAAGACTGCTGTGGGGAGCTCAATTGAAGTGCGACCCAGAAGAGGCTGACTTGAAGGTGGATGGAAAAAGACACACAAGGTTGTCTGCTGTTGATAAGACTTGGTCCTCTTAGCAACTTGTTGAGCTTCTGTTTCAGCAGCGTTTTCTATCCCAGCTTGAGTGAACTGTGTTTTCCCTAAGCTGGGAGCTTTTGGCAGTTATTCTGCTGTTTAGAGGCTGTTTTTCGTCTGGGGCAGTCCAGGGGCGGGATGGCACCTAAGGCCCTCCTCCCAGTAGGAGGATAGTTTTAGTTTTAAACTTCTCAGCTTAGGGATGATCAAGTTGTTTTTTTCTTTCCCTTCCTGTGTTTCTGTAAACAGCTTGTCAAATACTGTTCCATTCTGGTAATAGGAGGGGGGGGGGGGGGCTTCTACCCCTTGCTCAAAAAAAAAAAAACTCGCTGGCTGATAGATTAATTTGAGAGAGGGCAAATCGGGGCACTTGTTACTCGTTGCTCATCATCTTATCTTGAAATTTATCTTTTTAGAAGACTTGAATTTATAGGAGAAGTGTAGATGGGATTGTTGTCAACTTGTGGTGTGTCTTGAAATAGATAGAAACAATCTAATCATACCATATAAACCACAAATTCTTTAAACTTAGCCATCCTCGTGCTTCACTTTGGTAGTCCACATGACCTCTAGTAAATCATACGTAGTTTTGATTCATTAGAGAGTAGACTTGATAAGTTTTTAATATGGACTATCCATAAGCCATTCCAAGTTCCCAACATAGATACCACCATAAACATGACTATATTCTACCACAAGCTCTTAGTCCACATCATATGGGTGTGTTCGGTTAAGCCCTTTTTTCATGGGACTTGATTGAGGGGATATATTTTCTATCAGTGTTAATCTATACCCATAAGATTGGTTAATCCTTTCCTTATGGGAATTTGAGGGGATTGGGAGGATAAATT
Source organism: Oryza coarctata (assembly GCA_030770085.1). Taxonomy (NCBI): domain Eukaryota; kingdom Viridiplantae; phylum Streptophyta; class Magnoliopsida; order Poales; family Poaceae; genus Oryza; species Oryza coarctata. The sequence continues at coordinate 11,932,423 of CM061472.1, forward strand.
CTAACTGGAATGGATTAACTGAACTGTTTATATAGGCTGTGAAAGTATATATAGAATTATGATTTTATTCATTGCATTTTAATCTTGTGTCCCCAATTATATACGCGCCGGAGATTGTGCTTTGAGTAAAAGTTTTGCCAGGGTTCACCTTTATTGTTCTTCAAGTGTGTACATGTGCCGTAGTGTTGCGTGCGTAAGCTTTTCCATGTGAAAAAGGCCAGATGCTAAGGAGGGTATGTGTAGGAGTGAATAGACAAAGGAGAGATAGACCCCATTTTCTATACAGAGGGTCGGCTGTATTTATATGTCTAACACCCTTCATAGTCACAGCGGGAGGATCACGGACGCAAAAACTGGACCGAAAACTAGTGAACAAAGGTTCAGCTAGTCCTTTGGTCATAATATCGGTGAATTGATGTGTCGAAGGCACGTGGAGCACCCAAACTAGTCCTAGACCAAACTTGTCATGGATGAAGTGGATGTCAATTTTGATGTGCTTCATGCAGCGATGATGAATCAGGTTAGCGGTTATATAGACGGCACTAACATTATCAAAGTAGATGATGGTTGTAGAGGCGAGGGGTGTACGAAGTTTCTAGAGGAGTTGGCGGATCCAACAATACTTGGCGACTGCATAAGCAACTGCGGGGTACTCAACTTCTGCACTGGAACAGGACACCGTGGTTTGGTGCTTGAAAGACCAAGAGACCAAGTTGTTACCGAGAAAGATGCAGTAGCCTGATATAGAGTGTCAGGAGTCGGGGTAGCCCACCTAGTCCACGTCGGAATATGCGGTGAGAGAGTCGACCGGTCTAGAGTTGAGGTGGAGGCCAGTGGATAGGGTGTCCTTCATGTAGTGAAGAATACGCTTGATCAACGTGAGGTGAGGTTCGTGGGGAGCATGCATGAAGAGGCACACTTGCTGGACCTCATAGGTAAGGTCAGGTCGTGTGAGTGTCAAGTACTGCAGGGCACCGACAAGGCTCCAGTACTGGGAGGGGTCAGCGACTAGAGGGCCGTCGGTGGTTGAGAGCTTGGCATGAGTGTCAACCGAAGTTGCTATAGAGTGACGCTCGGCCATGCTCGCCCACTGGAGAATGTCCACGACATACTGGCATTGAGAGAGAAATAATCTGTCGGGGGAGTGTATTACGGAGATGCCGAGGAAGTGGTGCAGGGGACCAAGGTCTGTCATGACGAACTCCGAGTGGAGTCATGCCATGATGTGTTGCAGGGTGGCGGTCGAGGACGCCATGAGGATGATGTCGTCGACGTATAGGAGTAGATAAGCGGTGGCATCACCGGTATTAAGTACAAAAGGGACATGTCAGAGACGGAGGCAACGAAATCGAGTTATCGAAGGTAGGCAGCAAAACGCTGGTATCAAGCCCGGGGTGCCTGTTTGAGGCCTTATAGGAAGCGCTGCAAGAGACAAACATTGTCGGGACGAGCGGGGTCAACGAAACCGAGAGGCTGTTGGCAGGTACACTGTCTCCGCTAAATGACCATGAAGAAAGGAGTTCTTCACATCAAGCTAGATAATCGACTAGGAACACGATGCAGCAAGAGTGAGAACGACTTGAATCGTAGTAGGCTTGATGACAGGGCTAAAAGTCTCGTCGTAGTCAACGCCAGGACGCTGTGAGAAGCCTCAAACTACCTAATGCGCTTTGTGATGAGCAAGGGAACCATCGGAGTGAAATTTATGCTTAAAGATCCACTTGCCTGTCACAATGTTGTCGCCAGGAGGACGAGAATGAGGTGCCAGGTCCCGTTGTCAATTAATGCCTTGTACTTGTCAGCCATGGGAGTGCGCCACTGAGGATCAGCCAAGGCGGACTGCTGATTAGCCGAGATGGGCGAACTGACATAGTGGGTGGCGGAGAAATTATAGCGCTGAGTCGGGCGAAGGGACCCGGTCTGGGACTGAGTGACCATGTGGGAGACATTCAGGACGAGGGCTACCGCGCGATCCTAGGGTATCAGCAGTTGGAGGGTGGATTGTCAAGAGCTGAGGTGGTAGACGCACGTGACCAGCGGCTATAGGTCTAGTGGAAGTGCCGAACTAGGACAGTCGGGGCCACCATTAGCGCAGTGGCAGTGGATGGTGGAAGTGGAGCCGGTGGAGAGATGGCTTGCATGGCTGGGCCGCGCAGAAGAATGGTGGAATCATTCAGTGGGTCCTCGAGTATCACCAGAGTAGGCCGTGAATGTTCAGCGTCATCGCGCGGTGAAGTAGTCGTGGGGATGCGTGTTGGTACAGTATCGGTAAGTAAGAAGTTTAGGTCGCTAGGCGAAGGACCGGGGTTGATTAACCCGAAGGAGAAGCAGAACTCGTCGAAGACGACATGATGAAAGATGATGATTCGCTAAGTGGATAGATCGAGGTAGCAGTATCTCTTGTGGGAGGAGAGATAGCTAAGAAAAACACAGGCGGTGAAGCGTGGGGCAAGTTTGTGAGGAGCTATGGCCGTCAAGTTGGGGTAGCAAAGGCACCTAAAGACACGTAGGTGGGAATAATCAGGAACCTTGTTGTAAAGAAGAGTATGAGGAATGGTATTGCGGATGGAGGAGCAAGGGCGCTAATTTAGTAAGTAAGTCGCTGTGATGAGTGCTTTAGCCCAGTAAGATGCTGGTAGTTGGGCGTGGAGAAACATGATGCGGCTAATGTTGTTGAGTGTGTGGAGGATGCGTTCGGTCTTGCCATTTTGGGGGGAAGTGTAGGGACAGGAGAGCCGAAGATGGATACCACGAGAATGAAAGAAGGCTCGGATGGTTTTGTTGACGAACTCCGTCCCATTGTCGGCCTGTATAGCTTTGATGGCTAGGTTGAATTGAGTTGAAGTATAATTGCAAAAATCGATGAGGTGGGCTGTGACTTTGGATCTGTGAGAAACAAGAAAAGTCTAGCAGTAATGTGTATAATCATTAAGCAAAACGAGATAATATTGATATCCCGAAATACTGGCAATGAGAGAGGTCCACACATCATAGTGAAGGAGTTCAAAAGGGTGGGAGGTAAAAGAGTTAGAGTTTAAAAAGAGAAGCCGCATGTTTTTGCCAAACTAACTTGAGTGGCATATAGTGAAGGCTGGTCTGGTATATTTAATGGACGCGCTTCGACGGAGAGTATCAACAGCGGCATGACTAAGATAGCCAAGACAAAGATACCAAAGATTGGTGAAGATGGCGAGACTGGTGTGAGGAGTGGATGGCGCAGCGGGAATGGTGTAGAGGTCGCTATCACTATTGCAGCGAAGTATCACGCGCCGTGTCGGAAAATCTTTAACAGAAAAACTAAGAGCGTCAAATTCGATAGAGCAATTGTTGTCTCTGGTGAATTGATGAATGAAAAGTAAATTGTGTATAAGAGAAGAAACAATTAGAACATTGTGAAGAGAAAAGTTTGACACTGGTGTTGGAAGGAGGGAGTCACCGCGACATATAATTGGGAGAGGAGTGTGGGGAAGAAGGTCCCAGCTTGAAAGATCCTCGGGTGCAGTGGCGAAGGAGAAGAAGCCTGCTACGGGGAGGGTTAGAGGGCTATGGAGGAAAAGCCCATGGCGGAAGAGGCCGCGGATAAGACGCCCGCGGCGGAGGAAGCCGCGGAGGAGAAGCGTCGGCCTGTCAGCTAGAGGGACACTGACGCGCAGAGCCTGTCTGCCTGCTTTGATACCATATAGGAATGAACAGATAAAGGGAGAGAGACAGAGACCTGTTTTTTATAAGGGGATCGGCTGTGTATATATCTCTAAATAGGATGTTCTCACTGTGCCAGTTCTAGTCGGATAGGCATGGGCCTGCTCACCTTTATATTTCAGCCAATGCTAGAACGGCGGCCATGCATCTTGGAAGTTAGAGGTAGAGGTTGTGACTTGGGAGTTTAGTTTGGCCCATAGCGTATAAGATTTCTTGAGGGAGTAAGCGTTAAAATGTTTCACAGTTTCAAGTAAAGTTTTACTGTATAGTATTTTTTTATGCATACACACTAGTTTACATTTTAAATATCGAGTACATAATATATTCAAATCATACAACGGTACATCTCTCAATGGAGATATTGAGTACTATGTTGTTAGAATTGAAAAAATCAAACGGGACAAAAAGGAAAGCTTCTGCAGGGTAAAGACCTGTCCTGCAGTGTAAAGACCTGTCCACTGCCTTGTATTTGTGACAGAAGCCTTCAGTTGCAGTCTGTTTTAAGGTTTGTTTCTACTAGTTGCTTCAATTTCGTAGGAGAACATTCAATTTAGATTCCCATTCCTAAGACAAACTACTGAAAACGCAGGCCCGAAGGGCGTCAGGTTATTGTTTAGGAGAAAGAAAAAGAGGTCATCCTCTCCAAGAAAAACTAGAAAAGGTACATCTCTCAATATTTTCTCCAAAAGGCTGACTATAGATGAACCTCGTAACATCAGAACTATGGCTGGTAAGTGTCCTGATCAACGTCCAGTGAATCCTCTATATCCACAATCAGAGATTGGGCACACCGAAGGAGCAAAAAGACAAGCTTCTTCATGAGTATCACTTTGTGCGTAGTTAAAAACTAGCAGCAACCCCACTTTGCATATGAGCAGGAGGACTTGATTGACTCAACAATCTTCTCCAATGCAATATTTTGAGCAAAACTGGCATCGCGAGAACAAATGTGACACATTGCTGAGCTTGGACCAGCAGGAAAAGCATGCTACATGGCCATTTTGGCACTGAAAATGACACACAAATAAGCTGTCAACATGCAAGGGGAAGATAAGAGTATGTTTAATATAAGAGAAATAGTCTGCTTAAAGAATAGAAAGGTAAAGTATGATTACAATTACACTAGAAACCAACCCAAAGTGTTAATCGCTTTGTAGTAAATGGTCTGATTGCAGTAAATTGTCGGTGTAGCGAATTGCTTTGATATAATGTGTTAACTCTTTCTTTGCACCAGTTCTGCATATGTTTTCAGTCAAATAAATATTATGTGTTTGTGTCTATAACAGGTAAAGGAACAGTTTACTAAGCATGGTTGCAATGATGAACTGGTTTCTACGAAAAATTGTTTTTGATCTACATTTGGGCAAATGTGGTTCAGAATGGTTTTGAAAGTTCCTCTGGCTTCTGAGGTGTTTGGTTCAGTGGTTTGTAACATATCCCGTTAAGTGTTGACCATAGGCGTCAGGGCGCAATAGCGGCACGGCACCAAGCCGCCGACGGGCATGCTAGGGCTGAGGGCGCTGAGGCATGTCTGGCGCACGGTGGCAGCTGGCAGCAGCCCAAGTGCCTGACGGTGGCAACAGGCGACGGTGACGTGCGGAGCTGGGCTTGGTTGTGAGGGGCAGCCGTGCCGGTTGGAAGGCGCCGGCCGCCGGACGAGCTGGGAACTGGGAGGCCGATATGCTTCGCTTCTCTCCCTGCCCGCCTAGTCTCCTGATGCTGCTGCAGTGAGTCCTACTATTCTACTTTTCATTTTGTCTATTAAGGGGATTTAACAAATTATGAGAAGTTGAGCCTTAAGTTTGATTTATTGGTATATTTGCAATAGAGAAGAAAACACCATTTGCTTAATTACTTTACTAGGAATTCAAGTGACACTCCATCAACTGACGAGAGCACAAATCAACCAAGGCTTCGGGTAGAATTTGATCCTAATGAAATCTTTGCTGTTCCAGCATAGTGAATATCAATAGAGAATTATGCTTCGAAAATTAGAGATGAAGTGAAGATGGCATGTTTGTTGAATGGTCCAAATAAGACATTTTTTTAAGATATTAGATGGGAGACCATTTCAACAGAATTGGTTTGATAGATCTTTTTTATTTTGTGTTTTCTATATATTGAATTTGACTTATGTAAAGCTGTGCACTGAATTTAATTTATATGGACATAGAGTTTGAGCCCGTCCTCCATTTTTATCCTGGATTAGTCACTGTCGTTAAAAGTGGTAAGTCAATACGTTTGTTAGTTTTTGGTTCGCACTTGGTGTAGTTACAAAGCAAGGTGGGATAACAATCCACCAGAAAAGCCACTCCAGCCTAAGCTGACTGGTTTAACATGCCGTTGCCATGGAACCCAGAACTGCTCCATCTCAATCCCTATCTTAGTATTCCCTTGCTCCCTTCCTCCTCATGAGCGGCACTGCTTGCGAGCTCCACAACTCCCCAGTTGTGACCGAGTGACTGGCACTTGCTTGCTGCATTCACCTCCTCCAACTCCTATTCTCCCTATCTCTCTGCTTCTCTTCCTCTCCCTCTCCATCTACCCTCTACCCATTCCCTGCCCCTCTCCCTATCAGTTCAAATTCTTTTCGTTAATTGGTGGGGACATGCAATTTCAGGGTAAGCTGTGTAACCCTAACCAGCCAATTATTTAATGCTCAAACAGTTGAGTGCTTACATATACAAATAAATTCCCTTCTCCATCCAAAATTGTGAATACAGTTGTGGTCATATAAACTTTTCATATAATCCCTTCTTTTTAATATATGATGTTGGTTAGTTCAAACCAATGTCATATATATATAAAAGGAGGAAGTTCTTGCAAACAACAAAAACACAAACATAATCATGCACACAACAATTCAGGCAAGGCAGCGTTTTAGGACTATTTCGGATTTCTTGACAAAAAAAACTAAGAAAGATTATCAATTTTCATATGAAGTGGGCCTATAAATCGAACTATGCAGGCACGCAAGTGCAGAAACTGACCCATGATTGACCCACTAGGCCACTTTTCAGAACAATGATTACTTGTGAGTTAGGTCTGGAAAATAAACAGTGGAAACATGTTTGGAAGGCTGCAGTTGACAGAGTACATCAATTACTAGCACAACGCAGAAGCCCATTAGTCTTGAATCACCACGAATTGTAATGAAATAACTTAATGATATTAGCTTATTGAGATGGCATGATTAGTTTTGTATAGGCTGAAGAATGATTGGAAAACAAAACAATCAGTCTGCGAGCATAGGAATGTGATCCATGGCCATTATCGTTATCAAAGTAGGCTATGAGCTTGGTATTAGTTTGGTAAGTTCCACGTAACCTAGATCGGAGAGCTGATCGATTTATAGAAAGTAACTGATTGATACAGAAAAAGAGCTAATCAAACGAGTATGGATTTGTTATAGTCAAAAATAGAATATTATCAAGATAAAATCAGATTTGATGAGCAGTCGTGAAAGCCATGATAAGTTAATTATATCTTTATAAAATATATCTTATAAGATAGATAAATTTAATTAGTTTTGTTAATTTTTAGTAAGAAAATTTTATGACCCTTCCCACGAGGATGAGAAAACAATTATTTGAATTTGCATGTGAAAAAAAAAACTAAGACATGGAGAACATAGGGGATCAACACAAGTAATGCGGAGGAGAAATGAACTGTTTAGCAACAAGAACACGATCTCTTGGATTAAAACTTAGCAAAACACATGAGAGTAGCAAATCATAAAGTAAGGTACAATGTTTTTATGAGGCAATTTTCAGATATGATGAAAATGAAACTACAACTAGGGATAAAGATTATACCGTGACAACCAGGCTCTAATACCAAATGATACGTGGGTGCACCCAAGCTTCACGTTGTAGAATCAAAGATATTTATGAAACCTGACGAGTCTTATATAGCCAACCATTGCATGTGCAACAACCTATAGCATAGAGTTCACACAACCTCACGTTGTCCACTCAACCAAGTCAAGCGGATTATAATCCTAACTTGCAAGAACAATAGGAAGGAATACACAATCTATGAGATAATTCAGCCTGTGGCTAGAATACTCAAGAAAATGCATATAGCATATTGTATTTGGTTCTCAAAACAAAAATAATCCCCCTAACAGATGAGAATACTCCTAATATATGGGAGCTGGATATTTTACATGGCTTAAGACTAGTTATGTTGCATAATACCCTAATTATAGCAAATAATATTTTTGGTAGTTTCTGGTCATCACATTAATTCATTGATAACTCAGCGCTTGGATTGAATTCAAGGATGGGGCCATATCCATTGGAAAGCTTATATCATAATATTTCCATGCTGTGGTTGAACACATTTATTAGATTTAAGATGCAGTTTCTGTGATCATTTTACTCCCAGCTGGTCACTCGAAACCAAAATGACCTATATGACATTCATTGCTTGATTGATGGCTATTAGATTATTTGGTGCTGCTCCTTGGTCACTCTTCAATATTTTCATACCTGAGGACAATTAAATAATGGGCATTATGTAGCAATTGATTCTCACATGTAATACTATTCTTACTCAGGAGCGAATTCACCTGTTGGTTGATTTGTTTAGCACAAGCTCATGTTATTGGTCCTTGGAATTGATTTTGAGTATCTTGATCAATTATAGGGGAAGAAAATGATAGTGGTGCTATATTACCCGTATCAAATGGTGTCCGTAAATTCCCATAGGCACAAAAACTGATTGGACGGTGTCAAGCGATTTTATGCACACACTGCAAATAATTTCCATATGCAGGCCCACTCGTATAAAAAAAGTTTCACAACCAATGGAGTCAAAACGTTCCTATGGCCACAAGAATTTGTAAGAGGTGTTTCGAGTAATTACATGTGCGAACTACAAATCGTTTCCACATGCGAGCGTGCTCCTGTTAAATATATGTTTCGCAAGCAGTGGTGTCAAAAAGTCCTGATAGGCTTAAAAATGCATTAGACGAGTTTCGAGTAAGTTCATGCACACACAACCAATTATTCCCACAAGCAGGCTTACTCGCTTAAAATAAATGTTTCACAAGCTTTGGTGACAAAACACTAACTTAGGTGCAAAAATGCTCTAGATGGGTTTCGAGCGATTTCATACGCCCACTACAAATAATTCCCACGTGAAAGCCCACTCATCTTAAAAAGGGCATCACAACATGGGTGGTCTCACATTTGGGAATTAGGTTTAGTGCACGCGTGAAATCGCTAGAAACCCCTCTAATGCATTTTTGTGCCTATGAATGTTTTGTCTCTAATGGTTGTGAAACATATATTTTACACCACTCGACCCACATTTGGGTATAATTTGTAGTGCTCAAAACCCGTGTATTGTGTTTTTGCACCCTATGAGAATGTTTCGACAAATAGGTTACCGAATGTGTAGTTCATGCAAGAGGCCCCACATGTGGGAATGATTTGTGCCTATGGGAATGATGTGACTCTATTGGTTGCGAGGCTTGTATTGGACAACAGTGGGCCTGCAAGTGGAAATGAATTGTATCTACATGCATCGAATTGTTCGAAAGCACTATAATGCATTTTTGTGCTCATGGGAATGTTTTCACTCTATTAGTTGTGAAACATATATTTGAGACCTATGTGCTAGCATGTGAAATGTTTTAACACCAATGATTTTAGACTTTTTTCCATGAATGGGCCCACAAGTAGGAACGATTTGCAATGTGCTCAGGGAATCGCATGAAACCCATCTAATGCATTCTTCCAACTATGGAAATGTTCAAACACCATTGGATACGAAACCTAATTTACCCAAGATGGCCCTCATACATGAATTATTTGTAGTTAGCACAAGAAATAGCCTGAAACCCATCTGGTGTGTTGTTTGAGCCTATGGAAATGTTTTGATACCACAGGTTACCAAAACTATATTTGGCACGAGTGGTCCCGCATGTGGCAATGATTTGTTGTGCGTGCATGGAATCATTCTAAAGACCTCTAATGTATTCTAGTGCCTATGGGAACGTTTTGAGACTGTTAGGTTGCAAACTTTATTACATGAGTGGGCCCACATACGGGAATTAGGTTTAGTGCACGCGTGAAATTGGTTGAAACAACTCCAAAACATTTTCTTGCTGGTGATTGTTATGTAATTAATGGATGTGAATCATATATTTTACACCACTAGGCCCTTATTTGGGTATAATTTGTAGTGCACGCGTGAACTCGCTCAAAACCTGTCTTTTTGCGCCCTATGGGAATGTTTCCACAAATATGTTATAGAACCTCCATGTGGCAGGCCCTACATGTGGGAGTGATTTGTATTGTTTGCATGGAATTGCTTGAAGCCCATCAAATGCATTCTTGTGCCTGTGAGAGTGTTTTGACGCCATTGGTTGTGAAGCTTATATTTGACAAGAGTGGCCTGCAAGTGGAAATGAAATTGTTGTGCTGATTGCAATGTTCTTACTCCATCGGTTGTGAAATATATATTGGAAAGGTGTGCACATGTGAGAATGTTTAAACCGATTGATTGTAGACTTTTTTTGACATGAGTGGGCTAGCAAGTAGAAATAATTTGCAATGCACACATGGAATTGCTCAAAACTCATCTAATGCATTCTTGTGACTATGGAAACATTTTGGTGCTATTGGATGAGAATCTATTTTTAAATGAGATGGCCCACATACGGGAATTATTTGTATTATGTGAAAGAAATCGCTTGAAACATGTGTGATGTGTTGTTTGCGCCTATGCTAATGTTATGATACCATAAGTTGCCAAACCAGTATTTGACACAAGTGGCCCCGCATGTGGGAATGATTTATCGTGCGCGCATGGAATCGCTTGAAGCATTCATTCTTGCGCCTATGGGAACATTTTGACATGATTGGTTTCAAACCTCTTTTACATGAGTAGGCCCACATCTGGGAATTAGGTTTAGTGCACATGTGATAGCCCTCAGAAGCATTTTTGTGCCTATGAATGTTTTTTCACTAATGATTGTGAAACATATATTTTACACCACTAGGCCCGCATTTGGGAATAATTTGTAGTGCATGCATGAAACTTGTTCCAAACCCATATAATGTGTTTTTGCACCCTATGGGAATGTTTCCACAAATAGGTTACCGAACGTACATGCGAGAGGCCCCGCATTTGCGAATGATTTGTGCTGCACGCATGGAATCGCTCAAACCCCTCTAATACATTCTTGTGCCTATGGGAACGTTTTGAAACCATTGGTTGTGAGCTTTTTTTACAAAAGTGGGCTCACATGTTGGATTCATTTGTAGTGCATGCATAAACTTGCTCAAAACACCACCAATTCATTTTTGTTCCTGTGGGAATGTTTTGATTCCATTGGTTGCGAAGCTTGTATTGGACAAGAGTGTGCCTACAAGGGGACATTATTTATGCCGCATGCATCAAATTGCCTGAAAGCTCAATAATGCATTTTTGCGCTCATGCAAATGTTATCACTCCATTTGATGTGTTATTTGCACCTATGGTAATGCTTTGATAGCAAAGGTTGCCAAACCTCTATTTGACATGAGTGTTCCTGCATATGGGAATGATTTGTTTTACACGCGTGGAGTCACTCAAAAGCCCTCTAATGCCTTCTTGCACCTGTGGAAATATTTTGACACCATTGATTGCAAACATTTTTTACATGAGTAGGCCCGCATGTGGGAATAAGGTTTAGTGCATGTGTGAAATCGCTCAAAACCCCTCCAAAGCATTTTTGTGCCTATGAATGTTTTGTCACTAATTGTTGTGAAACATAGATTTTACACCACTAGTATCGCCTTTGGGAATTATTTGTATTGCACGTGTGAACTTGCTCAAAATCTGTCTAATGTGTTTTAGCGCCCTATCGGAACCTAACGTCCATGCGAGAGGTCACGCATGTGGAATGATTTGTACTGCACACATGGAATTGCTCGATGCATGCAGTATTATTCACTTCCCCCTATGGGCCCACTATTGTCCAATACAAGCTTCACAACCAATGGTGTCAAAACATTTCCATAGGCACAAGAATGCATTACAAGGCTTTCGAGCGATTCCATGCACACGGTACAAATCATTCCCACATGTGGGGCCTGTCGCATGGATGTTTGGTAACCTATTTGTGGAAACATTCCCATAGGGCACAAAAACACATTAGACGGGTTTTGAGTGAGTTCTCGCTTGCACTACAAATTATTCCCAAATATGAGCCTAGTGGTGTAACATATATGTTTCACAACCATTAGTGACGAAATATTCATATGCACAAAAATGCTTTGGAAGGGTTTTGAGTGATTTCACATGTGCACTAAACCTAATTCTCATATGCAGGCCCACTCATGTAAAAAAAGTTTGCAACCAATGGTATCAAAATATTCTCATAGGTGTCGAAATACATTAGATGGCTTTCGAGCGATTTCATGCGTGCACAACAAATCATTCCCACATGTGAGCCCACTCATGTTAAACATAGGTTTGGCAACCTGTGGTATCAAAACATTACCACATGCACAAACAACACATTAAATGGGTTTAAAGTGATTACTTGCACGTACTACAAATAATTCCCATATGTGGGCCAACTTGTGCAAAAAAGATTCACATCCAATGCTGTCTAAACATTCCCATAGTACCAAGAGTGCATTAGATAGGCTTTGAGCAATTCCATACGCGCATTGCAAATCATTCTGACTTGCTTGCCTACTCATGTAAAAAAAAGTCTCCAACCAATGGTGATAAAACACTCTCACATGCTGGTGCACATGTCTCAAATATATGTTTTAGAACTGATGGAGTGAGAACATTCCCATGAGCGCAAAAATGCATTATAGGGATTTCAAGCAATTCGATCCATGCAGTACAATTCATTTCCACTTGTGGGTCCACTATTGTCCAATACAAGCTTTTGCAACCAATGGTGTTAAAACATTCCCATAGGCGCAAGAATGCATTAGAGGGATTTCGAGTGATTCTACGCATGTAGTACAAATCATTCCCCATGCACGGCCGTCGTGTGGACTTTCGGTAACCTTTTTGTGGAAACATTCCCATAGGGTGCAAAAACACATTAGACAGATTTCAAGTGAGTTCACACGTGAACTACATATTATTCCCAAATGCGGGCCTAGTGGTGTAGAATATATGCTTCAGAACCATCAATGACAAAATATTCATATGCACCAAAATGCATTGGAGGTGTTTCAAGCGATTCTCACATGTTCACTAAACCTAATTCCTAAATAAGGGCCCGCTCGTGTAAAAAAAGGTCACAACCAAATGGTGTTAAAACATTCCCATAGGCACAAGAATGCATTAGAGGGCTTTCGAGCGATTCCATGAGCGCACAAGAAATCATTCCCACATATGGGCCCACCTATGTCAAATACATTTTTTGCAAATTGTGGTACCAAAACACATGTGCGAACAACATATCAGATGGGTTTCAAGCGATTTTCTACACATACTACAAATAATTCCCGTATACTAGCCATCTCGAGTAAAAAAGGATTTGCATCCAATGGAGTTAAAATGTTCCCATAGTACCAAGAGTGCATTAGGTAGGTTTCGAGCAATTCCCTAGGTGCATTGCAAATCATTCCGACTTGCTAGCCCACTCGTGTAAAAACAAGTTCTGCAACCAATGGTGTTCAAACATTCTCATATGCTGGCACATAGGTCTCAAATATATGTTTCACAACTGATAGAGTCAGAACATTCCTATGAGCACAAAAAGGCATTATAGGGATTTTGAGCAATTCGATGCGCGTAGTACAATTCATTTCCACTTGAGGGCCCACTCTTGTCGAACACAAGGATCTCAACTAATAGGGTCAAAACATTCCTGTATGCACAGAATTGTATTGGAGGGGTTTTGAGCGAGTTCATGAGTGTACTACAAATCAATCCAACATGCGAGCCCACTTTTGTAAAAAAAAGTTCACAACCATTGGTGTAAAAGTGTTCCCATATGCATAAGAAATACTTAGAGAGGTTTCGAGCGATTCCATGCATACAAATCATTGCCAAATGAGAGGCCTCTCGCGTGGACTACATGTTCGGTAACCTATTTGTGGAAGCATTCCCATAGGGCGCAAAAACACATTAGCCGGTTTCAAGCGAGTTCACGTGCACACTACAAATAATTCCCAAATGTGAGTCTTGTGGTGATTAATATATGTTTCATAACCATTAGTGACAAAACATTCATAGGCACAAAAATGCTTTGGAGGAGTTTTGAGCGATTTTGTGCATGCACTAAACCTAATTCTCCTATGTGAGCCCACTCATGTAAAAAAAGGATTCACATCCAATGGTGTCAAAATGTTTCCATAGTCGCAAGATTGTATTAGATGGGTTTCGAGCAATTCCATGCATGCATTACAAATCATTCCTACTCGCGGGCCCACTCGTGTCAAATATAGGTTTGGAAACCTATGGTATCAAAACATTAACATAGGTGCAAACAACACATCAGATTGGTTTCAAGCGATTTCTTGTACGTACTACAGATAGTTCCCATGTGTGGGCCAACTCGTGTAAAAAAGGATTCGCATCAAAACTTTCCCATATTCGCAGTAATGCATTAGATGGGTTTCGAACAATTCCATACATACATTGCAAATCATTCCCACATATGGGCCCACTCATGTATAAAAAATTCTGCAACCAATGCTGTTAAAAAATTCTCACATGCTGGCACACATGTCTCTAATATATGTTTCACAACTGATGTAGTGAGAACTTTCCCATGAGCACAAAAATGAATTATAGGGCTTTTGAGCAATTTGATGCGCTCAGTACAATTCATTTCCACTTGTGGGCCCACTCTTGTCCAATACAAGCATCACAACCAATAGAGTCAAAACATTCCCGTAGGCACATAATTGAATTGGAGGGGTTTTGAGTGAGTTCATGCGTTCCCTACAAATGAATCCATCATGTGAGCCCACTTTTGTAAAAAAAGATCAGAACCAATGGTGTCAAACTGTTTCCATAGGCACAATAATGCAGTAGAGAGGTTTTGGGCAATTCCATGCATGTAGTACAACTCATTTCCACATGTGGGGCGTCTCGTGTGGATGTTCAGTAACCTATTTGTGGAAACATTCCCATAGGGCAAAAAACACATTATATGGGTGTTGAGCGAGTTTATGCATGCACTATGAATAATTTCCAAATGCAGTTCTTGTGGTGTTTAATATATGTTTCACAATCATTAGTGACAAAACATTCATAGGCGGAAAAATGCTTTGGAGGATTTTCAAGGAATTTCACGCATGCATTAAACCTAATTCTCCTATGCGAGTCCACTGGTGTAAAAAAAGATTCACATCCAATGGTTTTAAAATGTTTACATAGTCGCAAGAATGCATTAAATGGGTTTTGAGCGATTCCATGCGCGTATTGCAAATCATTCCTACTTGCAGGCCTACTCGTGTCAAAAAAAGGTTTCGCAACCTGTGGTATCAAAAATTTACCATAGGTGCAAACAACACATCAAATGGTTTTCAAGCGATTTCTTGCACGTACTACAAATAATTTCTATATGCGGGCCAACTCGTGCAAAAAAGGATTCGCATCCAATGGTGTCAAAATGTTACCATAGTATAATGAGTGCATTAGACAAGTGTTGAGTGATTCCATGCATGCATTGCAAATCATTCCCACATGCTAGCCTACTCGTGTAAAAAAAAGTGGAACTAAACAAGAGCAAAGCAAAACCCGACTACAAAGCGGCTTGGCCTGGTCTAAATAGGAGAGGGAGGGATTTTGGCCAGCAATAATGACATAGTGAAATCTCCTTCTATCCTTTCCTAATTTGTCTAAACTAGACATGTTACATGGCTCCCACCTTAATGAAAGGTGATGTATCACCTATTTATTGATTGCCATCTTCTAGCCCCTCGTGTCTTAAAAGTATGACATAATTTAATTCATGTACATGAGCTCAAGTCGTCAGTCCCACATGGTTGGTAGCAATGAAGTAGTGTCCTCATCTTGCTCTTTGCCCACTTGCTTGAGAGAATGACTTTACCAGCTAGATAAGCCTACCACATGCATGCTGAAGAATATAAAAACCAGACTTGCAGTGCAAAAACACATGAAATAAGAATATGTTGCCTAGTCACTTTTGTTTGATCACAAAGAGGGAATTGATAATTTTCCTTGTATACATATCAGTCATACTTTGCTCAGAATGCCTTTTCCTTTTCCTTGAATTGTCATCATGTACAACAACGAGGAACTTTATGTTCTGGCCCTAGTGAAAGCATTACAAGCATTACATTACAAATTGTTGAAACCATAATATGTTAGTGCTGATTTGATCTTGATTGAAATATATTTAATTCATGTTTGGACTTCTATGCTTTGTTGTTTGCTGGTTGACCACTTTATGTCACTTGTGTTGCAAACATGTTACTCCCTCTGTATAAAAATATAAGGTGCCATTGTTTTCCGCAAAGTTAATATTTAAATATTCTGACTAATAGTTAAACTAAAAATATTTGTTAGTGCCATGTATGAAGAATCACTAGATTTGTATTTGAAAATATTTTCATATGATGTTAATTTGGAGCTGTTGATAATATATTATGACAGAAATTAATAATCAAACAAAGTGTAATGTTGGTGACCATATAGAAACCTAAAGCGCCTTATATTTTCAAACCGAGGGAGTACTTCGCTTGCTTCAGGTACATTACAAAGCTCCCAAAAAAAAGAAGGAAAAACTATAAAAATTGATGAAATCATGGTTATTTATTCTTTCTTTTGTTCCATGATGAAATCATTATCTAAGTGGGAGAAATATGTACAAAATGCATGGTTAGAGAAAGGGGGAGCAATTTGAAACATGTCATTTGTATCCACTCAATTGATTTTGTGTTTTATTGCAAAAAGATTGAAAAATGTGGAGAAATTCTTTTCTTCTAGTAAGGGGAAGAGTTCTTCGAGTCTTTGTGGTTTTGTACTTTTGAACTGCTTTTTTTTAAAAAAAAAAGAAAAAACAATGCTATACTACTGACATACACTAGCATTTCTGGAAAGACATATTTAGTACCTTCATTTCTGAATTGTACACTGTTTTCCAATATTAGTTTTGTTGGGTTTTCAGACATGTCTAGAGACCATCTGCTTTCAGAAAGTCAACCAAGGAGCCTCTTACTCACTGATTCTGATTATTTCTTCTTATTTTATGTATTTGATCACACACCTTGGATTCAACTGGAGCTTGCTAAAAGTAAATGAAACTGCCAACAACAGGTTGCATTTTGATATCCTGCATCAAACGTTCCCAACTACAAACTAGGGGGTAAGTGTTTCATTTCCATTTGTAAATAATTATGGTAGCTGTAGTACCATGGCATTTTGCTTGCTGGGTGCTGTTGCCTTAATCTGGTAGGAACAGGATCGAAGCACAAAAACATCTATAATGACATAAAAAGTACTAGTTCATCCAGCATCCCACAATGCGTTGCACCCCACGATGCATTGCTTGCTACCATCAAGAAGCGCATCCTACAACACAAGGCATCCCACGATGTGCCACCTTCTCCCATCGAGAAAAACAGAGCCTGTTGAAAAAAAAAAGATGACTTACATGCTGACCTCCTAACGCCTACAATCCACGTTGCCTCTGCTCTCTGCGGGCCGCTCAAACCTGCATTGGTCCAGCCCTGCCCTCCTGTTAGGCTGCCGCTGGTTTCTTTCTCACCAAGCTGTGGCAAGTCTCAGTTGCAAGGACTCCACGGTGGCACAGCCCATCTATGTCTTCGCTGCCTGCACAAATGTGTTCTGTGCTCCTTGGTTGCCACGGCACTACTACTGCTTGTTTCCACAGCTGCCCTGTGCAATGGGAATATGGGACAACATATGGTGCTCATTAATCGAATCAAACTCCTGGCATGATTCAAGAGGTGCATCTATTTCTCCCATGTTTGGTGGTCGCTCGATAAATTGATTCATTGGTTGATTTCTCTCATGTCCGGTAGTTGCACAATAAATCAATGGGAGATTAAGTTTAGTTCGTTGTACTGCCCCCTTTTAATTTGTATTCTCATCTGACTGCTTATTTTAATTTGTAACACATTCTTACTCAATTGTTACAAGAAACACACAATCTTAAATGTGTTTGCGTTTTGCATCTCAACTATAATCACATATAATACATATTGCTAATAATGTGCATCGCACGTACACTATTGCTAGTGACTAAAATAAAGGAATACTATTATTTTTGCATGTGCTTGCGTGCATCCAGTATCTAGTTTTGTGCAGACTTTTTATATGACTGATTTATTGATGTAAATACCCATCAATGAATGTATTGTAAGACTTGTACCATCAAGATAATACTCTCTACTTTGTTGACGTGCATATGATCTAGGGTTTATTTAATCCATGCCATTACAAATTCGCCATATTGAAAAAATGCTTCAATACGGTAAATTTATAGTGGCATGGATCAAAATAACCCTGAAAAACCCCATGATCTATTACATGTGAATGAGTGAATCAGTAAGACTGGAAATATACTTATCCAAGACTACCACTCTGATATGCTGGGTTTGAGATAATTGAGCTACTCTTTTCTCTTGGTGTCACTAGAGTTAGCCAATAACTTTGCAGCAGAATGCAAGAGCTGACTGTAGAAGAAGATGAGTTACGAAGTGAATTTCAGTACCTGCCCAGAAAGTAATGGAAAGTGCTCCGAAGTGACTTTCTTTTTCCCAAATTTCTGACAGTTTAATTTGTCAAAATATCAATTGTTGGCTCACATTCAGCAGCTACTATCTCCTAGGACAAGTCACATGTCATGCTGTTTGGGGCTGCAATATTTTTGTGTCTATTACATGTCTAATGCTAGTTGAACTTGATATGTACATTCATTTTTGGTAGTAGTTGTAGTTTAATGTCATTGACAAAAATATCTGAAAGCGATGGAATGATCTAATATCATTTCTCAGATCAAAATTCAAGGAGCAAAGGCTGAACTTGTTTTGAATCTTGCAACCCCTTTCAGTGAAATAGGTGTACTTGATGGTAATACTCTTCTCAATGCAATATTTTAGTAGCTTGGCATGTACGTAATATCAAGTTCTTATGTGTCCAAACTCTGTCTATAATAGGTTTGGAAAATCTATTGATGTTAGTAGATCATGTTTGAAATATCAAGTTCTTATGTGTCCAAACTCTACGTGGTGGTCCTGTGAACTCTGTTTTGCTGATAACTACTATTTTGAAATCATAATTCAGAAATTAGTAGTGACATGTGTTGCAGGTCTTCTGGTACAGACCCACTCTCTTAACCTTTATCCTCTCATTACACTTTTCTTATGTTTGTTTATGATTTCTCCGGTATCTTAGAAGGTGGTAAAACAATTGCCAGGTCCTAACTGTTGGCCGTGGAAACTGCCATCAGTATACCGAAACATCACATTTCATTTTGGTGGGTTGTTATCTCAAAATCATGGCTGGGATTCTATTTTATCCCATTGTTTTGTGCTTTATCAAATTTTTCACCAGCATCTTGATTTGACTTTTACTGGTAGGGATTCTGTCCTATATGTGATAGGTCAAAATTTGTGCTGGAATTTAAACACCTAATTACGAAAAATGGAGATGAACATTTTTCTCAAAAACGCAGGAGACTGAACTTAATTTCATTAAGAATAATAAATACATAGGAGAGGCCAATAGGACCCTCCCCCAAAACATGTTACACAAAGATACACCACCAAAACCCCAACTAAACACCTAGGTCAGCAACCTCACAAGGAGCTCCTGCAAAGCATGGGCTCCAGCAAAACACTACAAGCTACTAGGATTAACACTATTAAATACGCTGTGATTGCAGTGCTTCCAAATCTCCTAAGCCACTAGGATTATTAAGCTGTTCAGCCCCTTCCACGCCACTAGCTTGCCCGACGGGTTGCCAAAGATTGAGGTGCAGCTGAGATCATTCCTAGCTTCAAGACAATATGCATCAGAATCTATCGAGAGGACACAAGAAACTAAGATATGTTGAATGATTTCACCATCTTAATGGGCATGCAGCCAGGTGTGGCAAACTGCGTTTGGTGAGGAGGTCCGGTGTCCAACACAGATTGTTAACTGCTAGCCAAATAAAGAACTTGCATGGTAAGGGGGCCCAATTCTTCCAAACACGTCTGCAAGACGAAAACTAGAAGAACATTTTCATTCATGTTGCTGGAGATATGGTATGTTTCTTTGATTCTGGTATATGATATTTCGTCCCTATGCGTTGAGACAAGTCTCAAACAAATATACTATAAATTCTGAGTTAAAAAATAATTATACTCTAATCTAAAAACTGTATACATCTAGACATTACATTAACTGAAAACTATATGTACACTTGAAATGCAGTGACAAAAGATCCTACAACACACGTCTATGTAAATTCCTCCACCTAAGATCTAGATTGACCATTCGTAGAACAAGCCATCCACAGTAGAGATTCTATATCTAGTTATTTTTTTGTGAGAGATTATATACTTATTTTGATGTTGTGTGACTGATTTTCCATGATTTGCAGCCGCTTCCCACGGACCTATTATTGTGGTGAATCCCATTAACGAAATACCTAATAGTTACAGAAAGAAAAAAGAACTATTTTGTGCCACCTCATGATCACCATGGAGACATAATGTAATTATAATAGTTTTTTTAATTTTAGTAGGTTTTTTTAATTACGTAAAACCTGGTTGGCTTTCATGCCATCACAGTGTCTATATATACATCTGTAATACAACTCTTACATGATATGAGAGCGGTTACAATCCACTAAAATTCCGCAACACTACACCGCTGCGATGACCACGCATAACGTAGTCGACGTTGACACCGTGGCGACTGCTACCGAGGCTGTCACTGCGCCAAGCAGCTGCCAACGCGGCGGTGACCGTTGCCACCGTTGCCACAGCCGACGGCCGACGACGCTGCCGCAGTGAGGGAAACACCGTGGAGACTGACACCGTTGAGGGCTGCGCGCTTCCGCACCCTTGCCGACGCCTGAACGCAGCACCCGCCATCGATCCGATTCGATCTTTGGGCGTATCGCCGATCGAGCACCGCCCCATCGCCTTCCCAACTCCGTCAACAGGTGCATCGCTGACCGAATCGTCGCCCACGTCGCTAACTCTGATTTTGCCGCCATGTGCGTCGCCAACTCTGTCGCCGGGCACATCGCTGACTTCGACTCCGTCACCAAGCACAACACCGACTGAATTGCCGCCTCGTCGTGTAGCCGACTCCGTCGCCGGACACATCGCTACCCACGTCGCTGACTCCATCACCAGGGCGTCTCATCAACACTGATTGTGGACGCTACCGAAGACCGCCGTGCAGAGAAGGATATGGCCGACACTGCAAAGGTCGACACCGCTCATCACGCTGAGGAGACTGCAACAGATGCCACAGCGTCCACTCTCGACGCCGACCGCCACACGGAGAAGGCCACGACCGAGGCCACCCACCGCGCCGCTATCTTGGATGAGTACGAAGCCCTCCACGAATCTCTCTAGGCACAAATCACCGCTATTATCAACGTTCGTGCCCTCATCCCCGTCGTGCTCGACCAGGCTGCCATCAACTATAACAAGTGGCGTGGCCTGTTCCTCATCGTCCCCAATAAATATACCCTTACTCGCCCGTCCTCGAGGATAAGTCCTTTCCCTCGCGCCCGATATGGGTGCAGACGGACTACAATGTCCTGACGTGGATCTATGACACTATCTCCAACAACCTATAACAATCACTAATGCTACGGCAATTCTTCGTTCACGGTGCCTAGTGCTTGCTCGCATATGAGTTCCTCGGCCAGAAAGAGTTCCGAGTGGTCCTCCTAGAGACACAATTTTGTAACTTTCTCTAAGGCTCCCTAAGCATCACTGACTACTATCGCCATCTTGAGACGATGGCCACCTTCCTCGGCGAGTTCGATGACCCGATCGATGACTCGCAGATGGTTCTCACACTTCTCCGTGGCCTGAACAACTAGTTCCACCATATGGTGTCTATCCTCAAGATGCATCACCCGTTCCCGACCTTTGCAGAGGCTTGGACGCATCTCCTACTGGAGAAGGTAGAGATCGAGGCCCGGCCTCCATTGCCACCCTCTGCTCTCATTGCCACAGCACCCCGACTGATGGTGAACAGGACTACAGCACCTTCACGCTCGGGGACACTTCCACCTCCCTCGGGTGACCTTTTGGTGTCTCATTTGCACCCAACCCTGGTGCTGGTCGACAGCGCAACGGTCGTCGGCGTGGCCGTGGTGGTTACGGTGGCCCCCTTGCACCTACTGGTGGCGCGCCGCCAGCTCTGCACCAGTCCTTCGCACATCCATGGGTGGGTATCGTCTAGATGTGGCCATTTGACCGGTCTGGCCATCCTCTGATGGCATCACCAGCTTTCACCGCCGTGCCCAATTACGATGACCACTTCGGCAGTATCCCTAGCAACGACGTCTATGACGGCACCTATGGCCCTCCCTAGTACAACTCGTACTACAGGGGAGCCTCACTCTCACCACCAGTGCTGCCTCCTCGAACCTCCAGGGGCTCTCGCCTGCCTTCCAAGCCTCCTCGGCGGTGCCCTGGTCCACACCACCTTGAAACCCTATCTATGGTGATTCGTGGAATCAGGACTCCCTAGCGTACTTGTTCAACATCATGATGCTCAACCAGCCAGCGCCGTCCTCTGAATGGTATGCCGATTCAGGCATCGGTTCTCATATGACCGTGAATGCTGGTAAACTCTCCACCATTTCCCTACCATCATCATTTACTCCTTCATCTATCATTATGGGAAATGGGTCATCACTTCCTAGCCACTAGATCACACACCTTTTCTTTTCCACATCGTAATCTTGTTCTCAACGATATCTTGGTCTATCCCAACATTATTAACAATATGATTTCCATTCGTTGTTTTACCACCAATAATAATTGTTCTATTGAATTTGATCCTTTTGGTCTTTTCGTGAAGGATTTGCATACTAGGAACGCGATCGCTAGGTGCAATAGCTCTAGGGACCTCTACCTATTCTACCGACTCTCTACCAGCACCTTTGTATTCATCGTCGCATCCACCTCTCTTTGGCATCGTCGTCTCGGGCATCTTGGGTGTGAAGCTCTATCCAAACTTATCAGTTATAGTGTCATTTCATGTCATAAGGATGATCTTAATCATATTTGACATGTGTGCCAACTTGGTCATCATATCCGTCTCCCGTTTAGATCATCCAACGCTAGAGCTCTTCATAATTTTGATTTAATATATTGTAATCTTTGGACATTTCCTATTGTTAGTATGTCTGGATACAAATAATATCTTGTTATTCTTGATAATTGCTCCCACTACATTTGGACATTTCCTCTTTGCCTCAAATCCGAGACCTTTTCTGTTCTTTCTCATTTTTTTGCTCATATTCACACACAATTTGGCACCACCATCAAGTGCATCTAGTGCAATAACAGCCATGAATTTAACAATTCCCAGGCCCGCATGTTCTTCATCTCCCACGTTGTTGCACTCCGCATGTCATGTCCATATACCTTCCAACAAAACAGGACATCAGAACGTTCCCTTCGTACCATTAATAACATTCTACATTCCCTTTTGTTTCAGGCGAGTCTCCCTCCGGTTTACTAGGTTGAGGCCCTTCACACTGTAACCTACCTTGTGAACCGGCTCTCCACTAAAACCCTTTCTTTCTCGACACTATATACCTCCCTCTATTCCACACAGTTCTCCTATGCCCACCTTTGAGTTTTTAGGTGTGCTTGCTATCCCAACATGTCTTCCACACCACTCCACAAACTCGCTCCTAGCTCCTTCTTGTGTGTTTTCCTTGGTTACTCCTCGGAACACAAGGGCTATCGATGTCTTAAGCTCCAGTCAAACTGCATTCTTATCTCTCGCCATGTCGTTTTTTATTAATCCTTTTTTCCCTTTCTCTAACATGTCCACCACGCCCATGGCACCTTCTGTCCTGGATTTTTTTGACTGATGAACATTATCTTACCACTCTACCTCATGGAGCTCGTCTTGTGTATGTAGGTCCTCGGCCGAATGCCCCAACAGCTACTGGGTCAGCGCCCCCGTATGTTGTGCATAGCCGTGTGCCCGTCCATAGGCTCATTGCTGTACACGAGCATGCCTATGCACCACCTTCCCTAGGGTCATGGCCACTAGAGCCACCATTGCCAGGCCCTTTGTACCGCCTGGCGCTGCTGCCCCTGTGCATCTAGCACAGGCCACTGCCAGTAGCGTCGTCGCCTCATCCTTGACGGTGCCTGCCCGTACGATCGGTACCATTGCCCCTGTTGCTGTCGCACAGGCTGTTGCTAGTGGCACTAGTCGTACCACTGCTACTAGACCAGTCTCCATCATCCCAGTCACCAATGCGTACTCCATGTGCACACGCGGCAAAGCTGGCATCGCGTAGTCCGTGGATTATCTCAACCTTCACACTGTGCCCATATCACTCCTGCCGTGCTCTGTTTGTGATGCTCTATCAGACCTCAATTGGCGCTCTGCTATGTAAGCTGAGTATGATGCACTTCTTGCTAATGACACCTGGAGCCTTGTTCCTTAGCCTCCTGGTGTCAATCTGGTGATCGGCAAGTGGATTTATCATCATAAGCTGCTCATAGATGGTTCGCTTGATCACTACAAGGCTTGTTGGATTCTACGGTATTTTACACAGCAACCGGGTGTTGATTATGATGAGACTTTCAGTTCAGTGTTCAAGTCAGTGATAGTTCGGATGGTTCTATGTTTGGCTCTATCTCAAAATTAGCCTATTTATCAGCTAGATGTTAAGAATGCGTTCTCACATGGTATTATAATAGAGACGGTCTACTATGTACAACCTTCTGGTTTTGTCGACTCGTCACGACTAGATTTTGTCTATCGACTCAACAAGTCTTTGTATGGATTGAAGTAGGCTCCCCACTTGGCACAACAGGTTCACTACTCATCTCCTATCCCTCGGTTTTGTTGAGGCCAAGTTATATACTTCGTTATTTACATATCATCGGGCATTTGACACTGCCTATCTGTGCTGTATGTAGATGACATTGTTCTCACCGCCTCGTCAGTTGGGTTTCTCCAACACATTATTGCCACTCTCCAGTGTGAGTTTGTGATGACAGACATGGGCTAGCTTCATCATTTTCTGCACATCTCCATCATGCATTGCAATGATATCTTATTTCTCTCTCAGCAGCAGTATAGTCTAGACACTTTGGAGTGCGCCGGGATGAGTGCTTGCAAGCCTTACAGCACCCATATCGACCTATACTCCATATTGTCTACGGACAGTCATCCAGTTGCCAACACCAATAGTACCGCAGCTTGGCTGGTGCATTGCAGTACCAGACATTCACTCGTCCACACATTGCCTATGCCATCTAATAGATTTGCTTTTATATGCATGATCCTCGTGAGCCATACCTTGCTACTCTCAAGCGAATACTATGCTACTTACATGGTACTCTCTCTTTCGGCTTAATTCTGCGCCGCTCTCCACCTACTGAGCTTGTTGTTTATACCGATGTCGACTGGGCTGGCTATCCCGACACTCGCTGATCGACCTCTGGTTATGCAGAGTTTCTAGGAGATAATTTGGTGTTCTAGTCCTCCAAGCATCAGCATACAATCTTCCGATCGAATACAGAGGATGAATATCGAGCTGTGGCTAATAATGTCGCTGAAGCTACTTGGCTGTGCCAACTACTCAAGCTTCGCCACCCACCTCACTGTGCCAGCTTGGTCTACTGTGACAACATTAGTGCTGTTTATCTTTCCAGTAACCCAGTCTAATATCATCGCACGAAACATATTGAGATTAATCTCTATTTTGTTCAGGAGCAGGTCACCCTCGGTCATGTTCGAATACTTTATATTCCCACGATATCCTAGTATACCGACGTCTTTACCAAGGCCTTTCTAGCTATATATTCTAGAAGTTTAGTCCAGCCTGAACGTTCGCCAAGCTTTCGATTAGACTACGGGGAGTGTTAGCATGATGTAATTATAGTAGATTTTTCTAAATATAGTAGGTTCCTCTAATTGCGTGAAACATATTATAACTGTGTGGTTAATTGTTATGTTATTTTGGTGACTATATATATACACATGTGAAATAAAATTAATCATTCCAATCACTCACGTAGCAAATTAAATTGTATCTGACGTGGAGGTTGCAGGCAATTTTCTTTTAGCAGGATGTAGCACTCGTGCACTCATGCAAGCGATTAAGAATGGTGATATTTTCCTTATTGATGAAATTTCTTTAGCTGATGATAGTATACATGAATGGTTCAACAAAGTTCTAGAACCTGAAAGAAAATTGGTGTGCTGTTTTTTTTGGGTTGCTACTTTCTGCTCAAGCTCCATGCTTCTTCCTCCTGGTAAAGTAGAAGTTGCATACTACATTTTAGATAATTAAGTTAAAGAAAAGGAACCAGGCTTTCAGGTTTAAGGATCTAATGGATCAAATTGCACGTTTAGGGGCATAACTAATGAAGTTGTGCAAGTTTACAGACCTACTATATAAAGTAGCGACATGCCTATTTAACATACCTATTTAACATAACTATTATGGACATCATAAAATCTACTGGAGATGTAATTTGTGCATTGCTGAATTATTCAGTTTTATCCATGTCTTAGATTTATGTGCCAAATTGTGGTATGCTCTAGAATCGAAGTCCTTAAAACTTTTCATAAAATATTTCTGTTATAGGTCAATGTAATATATTTTTTTACTACCTCCATTATAAAATGTAGCTATTTCTAGAATTTGAATTTTTTAGCTATTTTTCCACCTACCCCATCATCTTAACAATTGTCAATTTAATTTCTTCACCAACTTTCCTTCTCAATCAATTACAATCTTTCACCATTCAATCTTCCTCAATTCACGTTAACCTCTAAAAATACGTAAATTTTGGGACGTAGGGAGTATTTGTTACTACCTCCGTCTCATATTTGTTGAATAGCAAAGATAGCTATAATATGGGATGAAGGTAGTAATACTTACATGAAAGTGCATGTAAATTGAAGTGACTTTTAAACCTTCAGAAGCCTACCACAGCACCAAATGCATCCTTACCTCCTAAATAAAAGAAACCAACCATCACAATTTAAATATTCAGGATACATATTTCTTATGCATAATAATTTATTTAGATTCTTTTTTGTTATCTCTAAACAAGATATTGCATCTTAGACTTATTTGCATCTAATTACAGTTTTGCATAGTCGTTGCTTGGTCACACCATTAAGCAATGGAAGATTGCTTCTAGCCTTCTACATCAATTACTATTGCTTGATTCTTTCCATAGTCACCACCTAGATTCATTGTTGCAAGGACAAAGAAGTTTGGAGTAAATATAGGAGTAAACATTAAAATGAAACTTTAAGTTCAAAAATAAGTTCATTATTTAATACACCCTTGTGAATCAAAGAATTTCATGAGCCGATAGACAAGTGTATGATAAGATAAACAAAGCAATTGATGGGGGAATCTTGCTCCACAACAAGCTTTAATAGATTGTCTCTTCCTTATTTACTAGATGGGCTCACTTTAGGAATGGATGTTTCTAAAACTGAGTCTACTGAATTGAGAATGACTTCCCTGTCCTTTCTTCTAGAAGAGCTGTGGAAGGTTGACAAACCATTAAACTCAGGCCTAAATGATCTAAAGAAATTGATATTGGTCAACTAGATCATTTTGACATCACGCCTTTTTATATTGATAAAGGTCAATTTGATTGTATGCATAGGGTTTTAAATTCATGGCACCAAGTACCAATAAGAATGTTTTCCGAGTGCTGTGTGGCATGCTACTTCCAAAACCTCTTTTGTTGGAAGGTAGTCCTGGAGTTAGGAAAACAAGCTTAATTGTTGCAACAGCTGGAATTTCTGGTCATAATGCTGTGACCATAAATCAAGCACAGCAAAAATACATGATGGATCTTTGAAGGGGAAAATGGAATGGAATTTGCATCGTTCGAGAGTATTATTCTTCATGCTTTAAAAATGGGAGCTCATTTCTACTGGATGAGTTCAATCTCGCTCCACAATCTATCCTGGAGGGTCTAAATGCCATTTTGGACCACCATACTGAGGTCTTTATTTTTGTGCTTGGTGAGACGTAGAAATGTCCTCCATCCTTTCATGTCTTTGCATGTCAGAATCGCAAGGTGGTGGGCAGAAAGGCCTTCCAAAGTCCTTGAACCGCTTCACCAAGGCTTATGTTGATGTGTTATCAGAAAGTGATTACTCATTCATCTATAAATCACAATATCCACCAATCAAGGATGACATTCTAAAAAGTTTATTTCTTTTTAACAGTAGGCTCTACATGGATACCTTGATACATAAGTATGGCCAAGAAGGATCTCCTTGGGAATTTAATCTACGTGATATTATTAGGTCTTGTGAGATGATAGCTAGTAGCTTGTGAGACAACAGGATATCCTGCGAACTGTAGCTGATCGTGAGGAAGTTATCAAGCTTTTTGAAGGATTTCAGATAAAACTGCTTTATTATATCCACAGTGTTTGGTGGTTGGAAGTGCATATATTAGAAGGAATCGCTTCCACACATGCAAAGTTCAGGGTTAACCAACTCAACATTCTCCCTGGTACCTTTCATAGCCTTGAAGCTGCCATGCCACTGTACATTGAACGAAGTAACATTGATCTAGGAAAACCTCATTAATCCGCTTGCTTGCTCAGTTATCCAACAATACATTGAACGAAGTTAATCTGTCTTTAGCAGATTATGTGTCAGAATTTCTAGGATGCTTTGAGCAGTATTACTTCTTTTGTCATTATAATGTGATGTTATCTCAAAGTTGAGCGTTATGTTGATGAATACTTCAGCCTGTGTATTGATATACATTGGAATAATTTGATTACAGAAAAGAAGACATTGCTTGTAAAATGGTTCAAATTTGTAATTGCAAGGAAGTGCTCTTTAATTTGCACTTCAACCCTTATTGAAATAAGCAAGAATTCATCATTCCCATCATTGGCTTGGTAAGCGACATATTTAGGCAAATGAACTATGATCTAGAAATGCTTGACTTATCCTTTAATAAAAAAGATTTGAGAAACACTGAGGTAGTGAGGTCCATATAATAAATTGCAGCAGAGTGAGGTTGTACACCTACTAGTATATTTGAATGGGTTGCTGTAGTCTTGATCAGGGCCATTGAATGTGGTTAATGGATTGTTTTGGACAATGTAATTTTTTGTAATCCTACTTTATGTTTACAAACCCTCATGAATTTTACCTTTTTGTCACCTTACTTTTCTTTTGTTATCTGTTCTATTTTACTAACTTTGATTTTAGGTTCTCGATGTGATAAACTCTCTGGTTGAGCAAGAAAGATCAATAGTAGTTAACGAATGTGGCTTTTTGTATGGGAACCCTGTAATTCTGAAAGCTCATCCCAAGTTCCGAATGTTTTTAATAATTAATGCAAAACATGGTGAAGTTTCAAGAGCTATGCGAAATAGGGGGAATCAACATTTTCTGATGAACCAGAATTGAAGTAAAATAAAAGGATTCAGCAATGCACTTGAGGATAGTGAGAAAAAAGGACATTGTGGTTTCTAATTTCCTAGGGATAAAGTTGGTTTCCTCAATGAGTGAAGCATACTTATATGCAAAAGCTACTGGGTTACATCTTGGTTTAACTATTATGCTTCTTGAGATAGCAAGATGGGTTCATTCGTTTAAACAACTTCTAATTACAGAAAATTGATTTCTTCAGAGCCTTCATCTAAGTTGGGACTTGGGAGCACACTTAACTACCATCGTTGGGTGAAGTCAATGCCTGTAACATTGTCAATGGTTCAAACATTTTCTATAAGTGGGAAAAGTTAGGATTTTGTTTATTTCGATGGTTGTTCAACTGTTTTGCATTATGGATTTTCGTTGTCTTTGCCTAGTGGTTGACTAGTTGAGCAAAAACTAAAGGACTTTATCTAGTATTCAAAGGAAACTTGTGTAAGAAGAAAGAAGAACTTGTATGAATTAGGAATGACTTTATCTAATAATTAAGTTTACGAGCTCGAGTTCTCGTCCTTAATGTGCAATAGGCATAGTTGTATCATTTATTAGAAGGAATATCCTCAGTAGCGAGTTCCTCATGGTAAATTCCTCCTATCTATGTCATTCTTTATTTAGATGTTTTCTTTTTCCACTCCACATCCACATTTACCTAGTCACTGTCACTCCCTCTTTAGCCGCTACATCATTATCCACCGTCCCTCCTTCCTCTAGATCTACTTTCATCCTTCTAGTTACCACTTCTTTCAAATACATGTAACTATTAGGTATGAGAGAGACCAACTACCCGCAATTCTTCTCGATCACGCAACGTGACTTGTAAGCGAAGGCTACACTGTGGACTAAGCTTAAGTGATGTATCCGACGTAATGTAACCAAGTCACTTGCCATATTACATTGTTTGTTTGTGCTCTAAGATAAAGATGACTCCTGTAGCTATCTCTATGTTCATCGGTGGACAATGTTTTTAAAATGCATTAATGATTATTTATATGTGTATTCAAACAAATCTTTTTTGGCAGAATTACTTTTTGCAATTTCCATGATGCTCCCAGAACAGTTCAATCCCTAGGACACAACTAATGAAGTTATAGTTCTATTTTTCATAACATTTGTTACATGCAGCAAATAAAGCATGCTACTGGGATAAGCTATATTACTTTTGAAAATGTTTTAACACTATAAATATATATGTAATCAACAAATATGTTGGTCTAGAATCACTTTTTGGGGTACGGTTCGGGTCGTGCTATTTGGCGCAAGCACGCAGCTTCGTTTACGACGCACACTTCCGGGCTACTAGGCCCACTCGGTCTGTTTCTTTCCTTCGCTGATTCAGAGTCATGGTGGACGTGGCGGCCTGCAGCCGAGAATGCGCCCGCTTTCCGTCACAGCTCGCTGTTATTTATTCGCTCGTCGTGTTTTTTTTAAATGGAAAAGTGTCAATTGAAATTTTAAAAAATAAACCTGTTACTAAAAATTTAAAACTTTGATCTCAATTTTTTTTTAAAAAAAACAACCCAATTTTGAAACTTTGAACTCAATTTATAAAACTTCCAACTCAACTTTTAAAACTTACAACTCAATTTTCAAAACATTCAATTCAAATATTTTGAAATTTTCATTTTCAAAATTGAAACGTCCAACTCATATTTGAAAACTTTCAAATAACTTATGTATTATTTTATTTTAAAAAGTCATTAAGAACGCCAAGTACTATCCTCAGTGTTAAATTACATGATACGTCAGCCTGTTGCGAGTGCTCGTGGCAGGGTGCGGGCCTGTGCGGTGGCGAGCAGTGTGCGAGTTGCGCTCGCGGCGCACCTACGCGTTCTAGCATTTCAAGTACAGTTCAATTGGAGGGTGCTATTGCGGGATGTTATGCCCCGGGTGCAAGTACCGCACGCGCCCCCGCGTCTCCCCTTGCTAAACGCGTTGCTCAGCGGACGGTTAGCGCTAAGCGTGATTATTTAGAATAAAATAATAAATAAATAGTTGAATTTAAAATATGTGTTGAACGTTTTAAATTTAGAGTTAAAAGTTTCAACTGTTAAATTGAAGGTTTCAAATTTGAGATGAAAAGTTTCAAAAAAAATCAGGTAGAGTTTTTTAAAATTTTGAGTTCAGAGTTTCAAACTTTTGAGTTGAAACTTTCAAATTTTTAGATGAAAGATTAAAATTATGTCCAAGTTTCAAAATTTGAGTTGAAAGTTTGTAACGTTTGAATTGAAAATTTTAAATTTTGATTTGAAAGTTTACTTGAATTTTTTAATTTTGAAATTCTCACTTGAAAAGGCTCCATTACAAATTTTAACTCGAATTTGAAAAATATTCAAAAATCACTAAAACATTACAATAATTCAAAATATATCCGAAACTTCAAACACAAAATTTAGCCAACTTTCAATCTATTCTAAATCAATTAATAGAAAAAAAAGAGCATTGTCCCTGGCATGGGCCGTAAGTAGCCGTCGCGCGGTTCAATCCCTGGGACACAACTAAGTAGTAGTTCTATTTTTCATACCATTTGTTAAATGCAGCAGATATAGCATGTTGTTGGGATAAGC
Source organism: Oryza coarctata (assembly GCA_030770085.1). Taxonomy (NCBI): domain Eukaryota; kingdom Viridiplantae; phylum Streptophyta; class Magnoliopsida; order Poales; family Poaceae; genus Oryza; species Oryza coarctata. The sequence goes on from CM061472.1 coordinate 11,964,300, forward strand.
TACATTACTAATTTGCTGAATTAATCTGTTGGGATTATTACTTGAAAACATCAAACTAGATGTTGATGGAAATAAACGGACGCTCACCCATGGTGCCTTGTGAAAATGGAAACGGGCAATATAGGTCTTGTCGAAGCCTGTCAAAAAATAGGTCTGTTAAGACCTAGCAATAATTACAGACAGTGCAGACAAAAAGTTGTCTTTCTTATGTCATCTACTCGGACTTACTCAAGGTCAAGACACGAAATAACATGAATAACATATTAAGCATACAAACAATGATAACTCTAAACTATTAAATTAATTTCTGTGATTGCAGTAGCAAGAAAATTCTGACAGTAAAAATTCCGGTAGCAAGAAAATTCCAGTTGGGCAGATTTAACTTCTATAGTTAGCATTCAATGCAATTCTTCAGAACAAATTCTGACAGTAAGATATAAGGTTCTCAGTCTCCAAAAATGAATTTGCAGAATAGACTTCTTTTAACGTATGCTGTTAACGACAAAATCATAATAATGCAGAAGTACTTCCGTATATATATAATGATATCAATTTTGTGTTAGTTTACACCTGAACTTGTAATGTGTAGCTGCTGCATGCCTACAAGATATCTAAATTTCACCCTCATCACAAAGGACTAAGTTTATCAGGAATTTCATGAATGCTCTTTTGAACCCTACTTACTACTTAGATCTTGCACAACAAACCTGACGCAACTTATATTAGATCAATCCCTGCTTAAAAAATCAGTATTCCCCTTGGCAGCCGTTTTGTCAGTTGGTGGTGGCCCTTGGTGCTTGACGTCAAACCTCCACCATGGATAATGCTGTCAAAATTGTACAAATTTTACTCTCAAAAAGTGGCCCACCCTATAAAAAACGAAAGGAGTAATAGCTTCATAGAAATTGCGCCAAATAACTAGAACAGCAGCTATTGTATAAAGTACTAGTGCAAAGAGCTGCTCCTCCAAATATTCCTTTACAAGTACAACATTTTTTCCACTTTGAAAAAAATTAGTTTAATGTGTGTAATGTTAGTTTAGTGTGTCACCAATCCATACATAACATGAATACTGGTGATCATTTTAGGAGCTAAGGGAACAAAAGTACCAGGTGGATTTCATTTTAGTTGAGGCTCGACTATTTTGGGTTAAATATAACTTGGCATTGTTATCCTGCTTTCAGATACAAAAGAAAATGATTTGTTTGAACTCAAATTTGGGAAGAAGTTTGGAACCAGAGAAACGAACAAAGGAGAGAGAGCAACTTGGGGGAGAACAGGAGGAATGCTAAGTGGGGAAAAGTTGAAGTGTTTACAATCGTCGATGTCCCCTTCTCTCCTCTCAGTACTTAAAACCCGTACCGGTACAACTCAGGCTTCGGCCCACTCTGGGCCGAACACACGCATGTTGGGCCTCATTTGCCGCTTGGCCCGTCTGGAGGTCTTCAGTGGGTTGCCAGCCTTGTTCCCAGTAGCTGGCGTAAAATCATCATCTTCAGCAGCGGCTTGTCCGCAAGCCAGAGCAAGGGGAAATCTGTAGCGCAGAGACACCGCATTCTCCCATGTAGCTTCAGCCACCCCTTGGCCCGACCAGCGCACCTTAACTTGGGGTTGAGCTGCTGCACCTCGCTTGCAGAGACGCCACGCCAGAATATGCATAGGAACTGGAGAATCGTGCTCTACATCAGGAGGTATACTTACAGGCGTAGTTGAATTGGGAGGCGCCGCCTTGCGCAGCTGGGACACATGAATGACAGGATGAATTGACCAGTCTGCTGGTAATTGGAGTCGATATGCCACTGCACCAATCCTTCCCAGCACCTGAAACGGCCCAACGTACCGAAAGGACACCCAATCTGCCAGTGAAGATCGTGCATATGCTGCGCCTTCAAGGACACTCAATCTCCCACAGCAAATTCCCAGTCAGATAGCTTCTTATCAGCTTGATGCTTCATCCTCTGTTGAGCACGCAACAAATGTTGCCGCAGCAGGCTGGTGACCACAGAGCGCTCCTTCATCCACTCCTCCAAGTCAAGGACGACTGGCGATGATATGTCCATCACACCAAAGTAGCGAGGGGGGTGCCCATATAATACCTCAAAAGGGGACGTCCCCAGAACAGAGTGGCGAGCAGTATTATACCAGAATTCAGCCAAAGCCAGCCAGCGGTACCACTTCTTTGGACACGTATGCACAAAGCAGAGAAGAAATGTCTCCAAGCACTCATCGACGCGCTCCGTCTGCCCATCTGTTTGTGGATGATACACCAAATTCATCTTGAGCTGAGTATCTACCAATCTGAACAACTCTATCCACAGCGAACTGGTAAAAATACAATCCCGATAAGAGATGACTGACTGCGGTAGCCCATGTAACTTGTAGATGCTGTTCATGTAGGCCAACGCCACATCAAAGAGAGTAAAAGGATGAGCCAGTGCCACAAAGTGAGCATAGTGGGAGAACTTGTCGACCACCACCAGGATACAGTCAAAGCCAGCTGACACTGGAAGGCCCTCGATGAAATCCAACGAGACCGTTTGCCAAGCATGATCAGGAACAGGGAGTGGTTGGAGAAGTCCGGGATAGCGCACGCGTTCTGCCTTTGTCTGCTTGCACACTGCACAAGTATCCATAAAAACTTGCACCGATTCAGCCAAGGCCATGCGAAGAGTTCGTGTTCTGCTGTATGTAACCTGTACCCCAGAATGGCCGCCAATCACACCGGCATGCCGAGCAGAGAGCACACGTTGCTACAAATCTGGATTACCACCCAACCAAATTCTCCCTTTAGACCGCAACACCCCTTCCCGCAGCTCAAAGTAAGGCACAGAATCTGGTTTGAGTGTTACATGAGCAAGCAACTTGGTAGTATTGGGGTCGCGAGCGTAACCAGCTTGGACATAATCAAGCCAATCGGGTACACAAACAGAAATGGCACAGGATTGTAACCCATCTTCAGTTGGGCAACGAGACAGGGCATCGGCGGCCCTGTTCTCCAGTCCCCACTTGTACACTAAACGATATTGAAATCCAAGCAACTTAGGAACGCCATGGCGTCGAAGTCCCAGATCTCCCAAATGGATAAGACTGCGTTGATCAATTTGAATGACGAATTCTCCAAACTGAAGGTAAGAGCGTCAATGATCCACTGCTAATAAGATTTCAAGGCATTATTTCTCATATGTCAAAAGCCCACGGTTTCTTGGCCCCAAGGATTTACTCAGGAACGCCAAAGGATGTCCAGATTGCATAAGCACTGCCCCCACTGCTTTATCTGAAGCATCAGTCTCAATCTCGAAAGTTTTACCAAAGTCAGTAATGGCCAACACTGGTGCAGTTGTCAGCACCAATTTTAGAGCCTCGAAGGCGGCTTGATGCTCTGATGTCCACACAAACACCACATTGTTTTTCAGGAGATCTGTCAACAGCCGGCTGATCACCCCATAGTGTTCGACAAACTCGCAATAGTAGCCAGCCAGCCCCAGGAACCCACGGACTTCCTTCACATTTTTAGGAATTGGCCAGCGCTGGACTGCTTGTACATTCTTTGGGTCAGTGGATACCCCTTCACTGATCACATCCCAAATATACCAAACGAGACTGCGCAAACGAACACTTGGAGCGTTTCACCTTGAGGTTATGAGAAGTCAGTAACTGAAACACTTGCCGAAGCAACCTTACATGCTCATCCATGTCACGGCTGTACACCAGAATATCGTCAATGAAAACCAATACCCCCTTCCTGAGTAGAGGAGCCAAGATAGAGTTCATCAGCCCTTGGAATGTAGCTGGTGCCCCTATCAGTCCATACGACATGACCCGAAACTCATAGTGCCTGTTGTGCGTCTTGAACACTGTCTTATGCTCATCTTATGGCTTCATCCGAATCTGATGGTCTACTGCTCGTAGGTCCAAGCTAGTAAAGATACGAGCCCTCGCTAACTCGTCCAATAGCTCATCAATAATGGGAAGCGGGTATCTGTTCCTTCCTGTTATCGCATTACGGTGGCGATAGTCAATACAGAATTGCCAGGTCAAGTCCTCTGGAGCACAAGTAGAACAAGAGATGAAAAGGGACTGGTGATTAGTTGAATAACCCCTTGGTGCAACATCTCAATCACTTTGCCGGTCGATCTCGTCCTTCTGCGCAGGATTGTAACGGTAAGGATGAAGGTTGACTGGCTTGGCCCCTGGCAGCAATGGGATTGAATGACCAAAAGCACGTTGTGGTGGTAATCCTTGTGGCTCCTCAAACACATGATCAAATTCCCGCAACAGAGACTCCACTGCCGAAGGAATGTCCATCCCAGTAACCTCAGATTCCAATGAGCACAGCTCCACAGCTTGGACAATAGCTTATAATGGACCAATCGTTTAATTTGTAAAGCTGATATTGCCGGACAGTGTGCAGTGCTAGCCAGCACTCCTCGGAGACAAACTTCCTTCTGAACATACCGGAAGGAGAGAGTTTTGCCACGCCAATCAATATTCATGGGGCTATGACGTTCCAGCCAGTCCATACAAAGGATCACATCATCACTCCCCAATGGCAAAATTTTCAGATTAGACTGAAAAGTATTACCCTTCACCCACCAAGCACAATCCTGAAACTCCAGGGAGCACCTCAATACTCCTCCATCAGCCACTCGAACTCTGATAGTTGGTATAGCATGCAACTGTCCTTGCAACTTGCCCGCCAATTCCTATGAGACAAAGCTGTGAGTACTTCCAGAATCCAGCATAAGAACCTCATGATGTTGAATCAAACCCTGCAGCCTCAGTGTTCCTGAAGTCTCTGTACCCAGCACTGCCTCTTTGGATATCTGACACAATTCTCCCTCAGCGATCTCCTCCAATAATTCAGGTGAACTGGGCCCCTCACAGATATCATCATCCGCCAAAGAGACTGAGAACATCTCCAGGAGCTCCTCCACCACATGAAGTTGTACTGTTGGGCCGCACTTGTGTTCACGGTTCCAACGCTCACCGCAAGTGTGACAGAGCCCCTTAGCTCGACGGTATGCCCGAAGGGCAGTAATCTTGTCGTTGGTTGCTGGAGCTCGATGGTCATCCGCGGTTCACCGATCATCCGCATGTCCACTGATCCTAGCATCTTGCCGAAGTGGAGTCGTTGTAGCAGTGGTACCCTACCGTGTGTCCATCCGTGCACCCACCGAGTAATCGCCGCGACGCATCTCCTTGCCAGTAGTTTTCAGCATCTCCTCCTACAAACACGCGAGATCCACAGCAGTATCCAATTCTTGAAGATGGTGAAGCATTACTGCAGAGCGAATCTCCGCTCGTAGGCCATCAACGAATTGAGTGATGAAAAACACAGAATTCCAGGATGCATGATGCGCGTGCAATTGGTACATCAGGTCACTAAACTTTTCAGCGTAACTTGTCACCGTACCAGTTTGTCTCAACCAGTTAAACTGACGGATCAACCCCTGGAACTCCTCTACCAAATTTCCCACACACGGCCTCTGCAAACTCATCCCAGCTCACACACTTACATGCGCATCCATGGATTGCAACCATGTGAGCGCCCCACCCACAAACTGTAAGGCTGCAACCCCCAATCCAATGCTCAAAATAAACCCCACTCACACGAAAATAAATTTCACATTTCAGCTTCCATGCCCTGGGATTCTCTCCATCAAATTGAGGACACTCCACTCGTGCTGTTCCCCCATGGTAATGGTGCCCCACACACCTACTCGAAGATTCTCCCGACTCGAAATGCGATGGAAAACCAAAAGGGGAATGCAACGTACCCTTTGATCGGGAGAGAAGGTGGGAAATTTTCGTTCCCTGCAGCCTTTCCCCAGTGTGGCATTGGTGGTGGCCAAACAGCTCGTGACTCTCGTCACCATAGTGAGGCTTGCGATCCTCCTCCTTGTTCCCCATCAACTTGGGTCCTGATGGTGTAGTAGGCAGCGGAGGCAGATTTGCAGGCCTGACTGCGAGAACAGGGTTGCGCGCAATCTGGTCCACTTGGAGGCGCAGCTCTCCCATCTCTTCCCGCTGCTCCGCCACCGTCTTCTCCATCGTCGGTTTCCAGCCCAAGAGCTCCACCACCATTGGCTTGATCTCCTCCAGGGAACCCATCGAGGCTTGGATGGCGGTGTTCTGCTTCTGGATCGCCGTCATGGCCACAGCGAGATCAGCTAGTTGCTGCTTCATCTCCTGCGATTTGACTTGAGCTAGCGAATGATAGCGCAGTTTCTCCAAGTAATCCAGGATCGACTGCTCTGATACCAGTTTGTTACAAACTCGAATTTGGGAAGAAGTTTGGAACCAGAGAAACGAACAGAGAGAGCAACTTGGGGGAGAAGAAGAGGAATGCCCCCCTTCCCCTCTCCTCTCGGTACTTATAACCTGTACCGGTACAACTCAAGATTTGGCCCACTCTGGCCCGAACACATGCACGTTGGGCCTTCTTTGCCGCTCGTCCCATCTTGAGGTCTTCAGTGGGTTGCCAACCTTGTCCCTAGTCGCTGGCGTAACATGATTGCAATTCACACCTAACATGAAAGAAAGAATGACCCAACACAACAAAAAGAACTGATCTAGAGAAACATCTTATGATAACAAGTTCAATGAAATTTTTCCAAGTGACGCATGAACTTACGAAGATAACCAATTAAGTAGGAAACCGCCATTCATGAAAAAGTTATGGATTTTTTACTTGCAAGTTCCAACAGCGTAAGGAGGAAGAAATTCCTACTGTGCATAATATATTTTGAGATATAAAGTACTGCAAACAATAATTATTCCTGAACGTAGAAATTGCATGTTCTGACACTTATGCCCATGGCCAAACATGCATAGAATACTAGTCTTTTTTACAGAAGATCATTAAAACATACCGTTGTCTACATAGCTGTTGCCATCGAAGATCTTTTGAATTTGAGGTGACATAGAACACACCATCAACTCCAACTCCTTTTAGAAGAGTAGATGTGCATGCTCCAACAGCCTTTTTATTGTATCAAATTGAAAATCGTCTAATGCGTGAAAATTGACAACAAATTTAAGTCAGAACATATCTACATTTAGCTATGTGGTCAAATGCTCAATGTGTTGTATTTCAAGAGCAAAAAAAAAAACTTGTCAATCATGCAAACTTCAAATGGAATTGAGATTCCATTACTAACCATAAAATTTCACATAATCTAAGCACCACATGCAAAAATAATTCCAATGCAGAAAGCATCAGTATTAATGTTGCCACAACATGCAATCAGTAAACACGCAACTACAATTTCATATGTTATTTGTTGTTGATAGCACATGTATGGTACAGCATGCCACTACCTAGATTCCTTCATGAAGTATCTTGTTGGTCACAACTTACATATAGGCTATAAGCCTATAACTTACCTTGTTGATAATGTGTAGCGACGGAACAATTTTGCTAGCTTCATTCCCCTCTTTCTGGCTTCCGTGTTTATGTCCTTTCATCAATCACCTCACCTGCTGTGTCACAATAATTAACATGTGGACGACGATCATAGTGTTATTGGTCTAGGATTAATGGAGGGCAAACACCGCCTAAAGGATGTCCGGCCAGTGTCAGCTTGATTGGGATGAGAGGACATTATATACCGGGATAAAGAGCTTGAGCCTTGAGGGAGAATAGGGGAGAGACTAGATAAATTCATCACCGCTAATGGATACATTCTATGGATGCCTTTACTTGACATTTTACCAGTAAGAAAAAAATTGATCTCTAAAGTAACACATCTCTAATAAATGCAATATATCTATAGGAGAAAAACCCAACTAATAAAAGATACAAAAAAATTCTTAGCTCTAATTCTCAACTAATAGCAAACCCACAGGACCACGTTAGAAGTTCACACAAATAGCAAGTCCTGCACATAACAACAATTGTAAAGATAAAAGATGAAGGCTTGCTACCTTGACTAGTTTGCTAAACATAACCTCAAGGGCAGCAACAATCTCCAACAGAGCATTGAATTTTCAAATGCTGTTATGACTAATGATTCTATCAGAATTGATGCTTCAATACCTTTGCAACACAAAATGTTTTACACGGTAAGTTCACATACTGAAAGCAGGAGGAAAAATAAAAAAATAAATTCATGTGGCATCACATGGTTATTGTTTGAGAAGAATAGTGTTTTTCATTTGATTATTCCACACCCGTAGTCGATCTGGATTGAAATGTAAATGTGAATTTGAAATAATCTAAGTAAATGAAATATAAATATGAATCTGCCATCAATGGTTCAACTGCCAGTCTAATGTTTGAACCATCAGTTTTATAGATAGTAGTATTTCGTAATTACTATTTTACTCTGTAAAACAGCAACCTGTTATCAGTGGATGTGCATGTACTTGCAAGTAAAGAGAATAGAAAAGTTCATCATCCCCAATTGCAAAAAAGGAAAAGTCCAAACGTTGTCCCAAATTGCGGAGAGTACAATTGTTTCAAAACACACACACCCGTGCTCACGTGCATGCACAACGCTTGGGAGTCTTGGAGCTGCAGCAATTTGAATGGAAGAAAGAGCAATTAAATTACCATCAATTCAACGAATGTTCTATTAATGACAGCAGCTAAGAAGCAAAAACAGATAAGTAAAAAAACAAAAGAACAAACAAAATCACACGTGATGCACACGCACTAGATGTTGCCATCCAACAGAATCATGGATGATGGATTCCTCTGTTCTCATTGATGCGGTCATTGAAGGAGATTCCAGTCCTACCAAACGAGCAGCCAATGCCATGGACATTGGTGAATGGAAACAGTATCACACTTGTATCACCTCCTGCACCCTCATAGAACAAATGATGGAACTTTAGATGGTGGTGGCTTCCCGTACTTCGATTTTTTTTGTTGGTATCTTCAGGGATAAAACAGGGATTAAGGAGAAAGATTGAGAGAAGAAGGCAACACTCTGATTTTTACGAAATTAATAAGTCAATTTTAAAAAGGATTTTTAGACTCTATAAAGAACTAAAACTAATTTTACAAGTGATGAAAGTCAAGGATAAAAAAAATTCTAAATAAATTGCAGCTGAAGAGTTTTTTTAATAATTTTTTCATGCTTTAAAACATTAATTGGAATTATACTTGAATTTTCATAGTGCAGTGACTATTTTTAACAAATCAAAGAGCATGCCAACATTTATTTTAAAAAGAAAACTCCTATTTTCCTCTCAGGCCAAATCTGACCCATCTCTCCATTTTCCTCTCTCGCTGTCCAGCCAAGACATTCCTTCCCCTCCAGGTGCACCTCCTCCTGCCCACACAGCCTGTGGGGTGGTACGAGTCACCAATAGATGAGGCCCACCTGTCAGGGTCATCTCCAGCTTGTGCTGCCTGCTCGCATCGCCACCAATTCCAGCCGCCTCGGCCATGATCTCCTCCAACCGCCACCAGAGCTGCCCTCCCCACATCTCAACACCCACAATCCCCACCTTCCCATGGAGAAACGGGGCGCAGAACTGCCGCTCCACATCCTCTATCACCATTGCGTTTCTTTTGTTTGTAAGGCCTTTAGGCCCGGTAAACCTTTTACTGTTGACAATACAATCAATTATGCCATTGTGTACCCAACTTTTTCTGGGAGGGGATAAATACACTAAGTTTGGAAATGGTATTATTTTTTAGTTTTGGCATTAGTATTATTTTTCTGGGCCTGACCAATTATTGATTTTCCAGAACACACAATTCATCCCCTCTTTTCCAGTCAGTTTGCATAGATGGTCTTTGAAACAAACCGAACACACATGATCACTGATTCCATATTTTTCCTGGTTCGCCCAGTGGCCTGTTTTAATAACTATTAATGTTCAAGAATTAAGAATTAGTAAAATGGTTACTCCCTTTTTTATTATGTTTCCTATGTATTGGTAGAACAAGCAAAATAATCCTCTGCACAGATAATCCTCCAATTTTTCTGTGCAAATATTGATCACATTCTTCATTGCTCCTTTTCCAATATTTGATGGAATCAAACACCTCTACACAGATATGTCCTCTTCCTGAAAGTATTATAACACTTAGTGGGTTTTTTTTCTGCTGTGAAGCTACAGCTTTAGGTTTCTATTGCCTTCTATTTATAGAGTAGTACAGCATAATTAAGGTCGATTGCTGTGGCAACCGACATATTACAGCTTCAAAACCAATTTGACTACCGTCCTGATTAGCAATAGCTCAGGACTTTGTGACTACGTAATGAATCGTCCTGACCTGCTAGAGACTATTACAAAATCTGATTGGCTACTGCTACTACCTGCCCTGGACTAAGCAGGGCATAACTTACAAGCCAAGCTAGCCAACCAAGGTGACGTATGCTGACATAAGCTGACACAAGGATTGTTTGCTATCAATATTTGCTGCCTGCCCAGGTAAGTTATGCTCAGTCTTGTTTTTGTTGTTCTGGTTCCTACAGGTAGCACTTTCATTTCACATAGTACATGACAAAGCAGTTATATGATTAATCATGGGATATGGGAATATGAAGAAAAAAATGATAAATGTCATTTTTGAATCCGTGAAGTCAAAATAAGTTCACTTCAAAAATAATTATTGTTTAGAACATAGGTTTTGGGCATATGAAAATGACATAGCCAAATTTGTTACTCCCTTCATCTCAAAATGTAGCTATTACTGGCTACAAATCTAGACAGAGCCATAGCCAGAAATAGTTACATTTTAGGACCGAGCGAGTATAAGTTAAACAAAAGTTTTCTTAAAATTACACTTATGCAACTAATTTTGGATTTAAGAAAAAGCATTAAGTGATCAAATTTATGACTTATTGACTTTGGAAAGTCTGAAACAACATTTATTCGTGATTGGACGGTGGACCTAGTACTAAAGCAGCGAATTTACAACACTGCTTAGTACATGCTGTGTACATTGCACATACAAAATGTGTTCAGTGCTTTTTAACATCATAGTCTCTGCACAATGTTGTCACAACAATGCTACCACGATAACCCTAGAGAAAAATAATAAGGCATAAAAAACGTTCCATTGCAACTTCAAACAACATTCTCTACTCCATCATTATAAGATGATACAATATAAATGTTTTATTGATACCTAGATTTGTCATAGAAGGTTAATGGCATCTGATCAGGTATGATTTACTTGACTATCCGTGGTTGGATCATGCAAACACGCAACAAATTTATCAGTTATTTAGAAATTTTATTTTAAGTAGGAAAAAGGTCCATTTTACTCCCTAGACCTACTGCGTCGATGCACTTAGCCCCCTAAACAATTTTTTAGCTCACTTTACCCCCTGAATTACTGAACAAGGCTCACTTTACTTCCTAATGGTATTCCACTTTATTGTTTCTCTTTATAAATGATATATTTTAAGTTGAAATTTTGCGGGTGATAGATAACATTATACCTTACGTCTCAACATTTTTTGGAACTTTTTATCATTGTTCACATATGTTGGAAGCACCTAAGACTGATTTAAATATCGATATTTAAAAATGCATGCAATCTGTCATGTAAATTTTGAAAATATTTTGTAACATAGGTTTTGTCATCATCACCTCTGATTCTAAAAATAATCATTTTAAAATATGACTTATATACATAGAAATATCATAACTTCATAAGGGAATAAAGTTAATCGTTCTAATCAGATTATGGGGTAAAGCAAGCCAAAAAATAGTTTAGGGGCTAAGTGAACTTTCAAAATAGTTTGAGGGAGTAAGATAGACTTTTTCCTTAAAGTGGGGAACCACAAAATTATACATGTTCATATAGTAAAATCCCCTAGCATACAGATGCCTACTGTGATTTGCAATTTGCAAAATGGCACTTCTGACTTGTAAGGAAAGAAGCTACTTATTTATGATAGATTTTATGTCATATCTCCTCAGTTGTTATCCCTGCAGTTAGTGCCCCCACCAACCCTACATCGTTTTCACACAAAATACATCTTAGCCATGAATCAGCGATACCATTCCACTAGTTGGCTGCACCAGTTAGTCAACTTATCACCACTGATGGCCAACTATTATCCCTCTTGAAGATATTGAGTGCACCATCAGAAGGGGGTTGCATCAGCAACATCTCATAGAGGCTACTGACACTGCCATATGGCCATATTGTGGTCACAACTAACTAGGCAAAAAAAATGTTTAGGGACTATCAATAATCAGTATCAGCAAAGCAAAATTGTCAAGTGGCATTTTGCAAACTAGAATTCATGTTGGCATCCACCACAGAACCATCATAGCAATGGCATTTGGAAGCATACAAATTTAAGCAATAGCACATATTTTTTTCCTGTAGAGTAATGGAATTCAGAAACTATCAAACAAATGGAAAAGGGTACAGGATACATTCAGTAAGAGCAGAAATAAAACTAAATTCTGCTAAAGTTTTTAGCATACCTCCAAAGAGCTCTATTTCATGGGAGCTATGTCATTACCACCATCACTCATCATCCTTGTCTTTTCCACCAGAGATGTCCTTGAATTCAGGGTTTTCATTCTTTGTCTGCTTTTTTGAATTCCTCTTGCTGTACTTTCTCTTATATCGATCCATCATGTCATTCTGTTGCTTAGTCCCAAGATGATTTTTCCTTTTACCTTTCATACTCTCGACATGTTTACCATCCACACACTCTAGCGCAAGAACAATAGTGACTGAGGGATCCAATTGCTGCCTAGCAGGCCTCCCGATCTGACACAGCGGCTCTACTCCAGCCTCATCATCATCAAGCTGATCCATCATATTGGTCACACAAAGTTCCTGATCTTCATTAACATTCTTCCCACTAACTACACTTTTGTGGCCCTTGCCCTGCCTGGCTGAGTCACCACCTGATGTGTTCCCAGCACGTGAAATCCTCTGAGACCCATTCATCGCCAGATGCAGCTGCAATGCCAACTCCTCATCCGGCAAATCTGGTTTACCACCAACCGTCCTCTGCGATCCCCTACCACCACCAGCAGGGGCCAACGCCTCCTTCGCACGCTTGGAAGCCAGCTTCATTTCCATAGCCTGCCTCACAGCATTCTCTTTTGCTTCAGCCACGATCTGCCCCTTCCTCGTCTCCCTGGCGATTGACTGCAGCATATGCACGGAAGCGGCGCCCCCATTTTTTCCACCCGGCTTGACGGTCGGGCAGCAATCGACGCAGATGAAATTCTCCACATCGATAGGCTGGATTAGGGCGGTGCGATGCTCACCTGCAATACAGTAGTGATGGACGCAGCGGTTGCAGCATCGGCAAGTGACAGAATCGTCCTCGGGCGGGAGGTTGTCGAGGGAGAGGCAGTAGGAGCAAACAGCAGCGGAGCGGACGAGGGAGAGGCATTCCGTGCACAGGAGGACGACGCGCCAGAGGGACCGGAGGGGGCGGATCGGTCGGCGCTTGGCCCTCGGCGGCGGTGGCGGCGGGAAGCGTACACCGCAGCAGTGGCAGAGGTTGAGGTCGGGCTGGCCGCGTGCGGGAGCAGGAGGTGGTAGGGGCGCGCGGGGAGCTGCGGCGCCGCGGCGGGGGCGGTGCTTCGAGAGGAGGCGGGAAGGTGGGGAGGGGTGGCCGGCGTCGGGGCTGGTGATGTTGGGTGCTTCTTGCACCATGAGTAACCTAGGGTTTGGAGTGAGCGGCGAGGATTTCGGCCTCTCGGAATCGGTCTCCTTGGGCCTATGGCCTGAGTAAGTGACTGAGTGACGAGGTACTGATAAGTACTGATGTTCCAAAAAGACAAATTTTGTTATATGATTTTAGCAGCTAAGACATCAGGAAATTAACATTTAGAAGAGCACACTTTAAAATCGTGTTAATTTCTATGTGGATATCACTTATACTATTTTATTCTTTTCAATCTAATAAAAAGAGAGGAAACGAGTAGAAGATCTGAAATACCCTTATTTATTTCGACCATGCCTACTTTAAATAATCATTAAAAAAGAAGAATAAGAAAAGAAAAAAATATGCTGGTAGACCTTGCAGGTGGTATGAAGTCCTTTCCCTGTGTCCTGGTCAGCAAATATAAATCAACTTCATCAATCTCTTTCTTAGCCAAAGTTTATGCAAATAGCAATCAGCATCTTATCTCAGGACTAGGTATAGCAAACAACACTAACTAGCAAGAGAGAAGGGGCAAGGACAAGTGTAGCCTGATCTGATTGTGCATCATTGCGTTGAGAAGGAGGGTGCTCCACCAATGAGCTCCTTGAGGTTAGCCACGAGATCCCCAACTTGACATGATGATCACCTTGCCCCCGAACTCGTGCGCACCAAGCCTCATCAAGTTAGTGCTACACACCATGGAACTCTCCTCCTAGCTAGTGACCTTCTATCCTCAAGGCTGGCCAACAAGCTCCTTTGAGTGCCATCGCTAGCAAGCTCCTGATCCCCAAGCGTTGCCACTAGTGTGAGCTCCTTCCTACATGTATTTTATGTATGGTGGCGAGCCCTACCCTAGACTGTTGATTGATTTTTCTCTAGTCAGTGTAGGAGATGGGAGAGAGAACCATCATCACAACAGTGATGGTAGCAAGGTTGGTTGGCAAGGGAGACAAGCGTGGTGGTGACATGGAGTTACTAGCATTGATATTGGGGTTGAGGAGGATTTATGTCTTTCCACTTGTTCTCTTTCACCAAACCCAAAAAGAATAAAAAAATAAATTTTACTTTAGGCCACCTTTTATTATCTATGTTTAGCTTTAAACCACCTTTTAACCAATATTTTTACTTTAAACTGGTTAATCCACTTTGGATCACCCCGACTCTCTTCTCAAGCATATGATCGATTTTAAGTATGTCGGCTCCCACTCGTCAATGAACATCTACAGCTAAATGTAGATCATTTTCTTGACATATCATAAGTTGAATGCAGATGGACAAAAGAGTTGTGGGTGGTCCATAGTACCACAAAGGTAAAATTATCATGTTCAATGTAAAAACATTGGTTAAAAGTATCCAAAGCAAAATAATGGTAATAATAGATGGCCCAAAGTAAAATTTATACCATATTTTTAGAGGTGTTCCTAGAATGTTAGTTTTTTAGTGTCATATAACTAAAACCACAAAGTGGTGATGTTCGATTGCAAAAGTTCCCTTCGTAAATATCTCAAACACATTTTAAATTGTTTTTTTCTGATCATATTTTTGTATCGACCAAAATACCCTACCCTAATCCCCACATCTAACCCACATGTTAGTCCATCTTCTTACTCCACTATCCCTCTCTTTTCTCTTCACCTCTCTCCTTCTCTCTAAGGGCTCCTCTAGTAGTGGATAGGGGTGACACTAGAAGTAGAGGTGGTGGTGATGGACAGAATCAGAGCTGGCAATGAGGTAGTCCATGGTGGCACTGGTGAGGTGGAACTGGGCGAGCAAGCGGATGATGCCAAAGACATTGACAGAGAGGAGCGTATAGAGGCAACCTATGCCGGCGTTGCCAACAAGCAAGAGGAGGCCACGCTTAATGACCAAGGTACATCTCCTAGATATGCTAGAGGAGCACCACTAGCAAGGACCTCATCCACTGCCGTGGCATTCTCTGCGCCATCTCTTAGATGCTCAAGAGCTATTGCAGACGGCTCTAGCTCACGTCCTTCTAGATTCTCTACATCCTTGTTGAGGATAACGACGAAGACAAGGTCACAAATTCTATCCCAAACTTCACCTCAAACACCTTGATTCTAAAAGAAGTCGAGAGAAATTTTCTTTATTTATGCTTTAATTTTGTAGGAGATGGGAAGGGTGATACAATACGCAAGATCATCAAGTCCGAGTCGGACTAGCCATCCATCCTTTGTGCCGCCTTCTCCTCCCGCATGGTTGCCTCTCACATAAAACAGGTAACACCATAGCCAAACCCAAGCAAGCAAACAAACTCCCCAATAGTCAATAGTAGTAAGGAGCAAGCTAGCTAGTGTCTGATTCAACAACCAAGATCTCAATGAGTCACCATGCATCACTGATCGATGGACAACATGCTAGCGTTGTGGTGCATCTATGGTAGTGATGATAGTGCTGGTGTAGGTGCAAGACCATTGGCGGCCGATGAGCCCCTATGTACTGGCCAAGTTGACCTCTTCATCCCCAAGAGCCAATTCAATGCATGGCTGGGTGACCAGGAGGTGGAGGCCATCACCAGCTTGTCATCTCTGAGGCAAGAAAGGGCAAAGCAAGAGCAGCAGGTCCCATAGCAAGAAAAACTTCCCTAGAAATAGTAATAGACTGGCCGCCTGGCGAAGAGAGATGAGAGGGGAGGACGGAGAAAGAAGATGGAATTGATACATGGGTCTCTTGTGGGGATTGAGGCGCGTGTATTTTGGTCATGTAAAAATATGATAGAAATATGGTAGCAAAACAGATTCAAAATGTGTCTAAAATGTACAAAATGGCATGGATCCGATATATGTATTATAACTGTGGAATTTGTAATGGCATGGATCTAATTAACCCTTGAAAGAAAAGAGGAAACACTATTAACATAGTATACCGTTCTCACACATCACTACGATACTGGGACCTACGTTGGAGGCCAATTTGATGTAGAGAGGAACAAAACAGCATGGTACAGATAGTCTCCAAGGAAGATGATGACATTATCGCTACCACAGTCGTGCCCAGCCGTGGACTCATCCATGTTGTGAGGGCCGCTAGGTAAGTTTACCAACTCCTACATGAGGTACCCAATAGGAGCATGCACCGAACGATAGCCATTGGCATCGGACAACACGCACCTATCTTCCACCATCGACATCGTCTCCCGCCTGCCATTGGTAGCGGCGGCTCACCGAAGCTTGGCTTTTGCCCAGGAGGCAAAGGAAACCATCCTACCGTAACTTAGCTCTTAGAAGTAGGTGATTTCCCCAAGTCCCTCCCATCCTGCTACTACTAATGGTTGCTTCTTCCCTAAAGTCTCTACCTATGTCAGTGCCATGGGTATCGATGTCGTCCATCCTTTGTCCCCCACATGGGACACCAATTGTTTGTAGCTTGCAGGTGATGAGGTAGCATGCAGTGGAAGTGGATCCACTCCTCCTAGGAGTCGACGAGCTCCTCATTGTCCCCGATGTCCTTCTCACCTCCCAATCACTCCTCATCTCGAGCAACTCAAATCCGCTCTACTATCCTTGAGTTGCCTCATCAACCCTGCCAACTACCTTCTTCTCTTAACTCAGGTTTAGTACTAATCAGTATCGCCCTAGTATTGATGAGAATCAAGCAATACCGATATGTATCAACTGATATTGATGGAGTATCAAATCTAATATCGACGGGTATCGGTCAATACCTATGGGGTATCACCTAATACTTCGTAGGTATCACCTAATACCCATAGATATGAAAACCTGATAACCATATGTATCAAAATCTGATACACCCTTTTATCATCATGTCCGGACAGTATCCCACAGTATAGTAGCAAAAAAAGAACCGATGAGTACTGACATGTGTACTATTTTTGGACTTGTGTGGTGTTTTTGTTAGATACTAAGATCTCTTGGTATTGGAAGAATTTTGATAATGATATTGAGACATATGAATAGGAAGTTCCTTTGGGTATTATGTGGTGGTGTGAGTAATGTGCATGTGAGTTATATGTATATAATTATACTCTTTTAAAAAATTAGCAATCTACAGTCCTTTCCTCTACCCTTGCATCACCACGTTGCACCTCCACCTGATCCCCTCTCATTTTTATCCCTAAATGAAATCCTCTCTCCTTTTTCTCCCTAGATGAAATCCTAGTGTGGCCCCTTCAACATTATCACTGCAGATGCTACTAAGTCATTATTAGTGTAAAAAATATGGCATACCCTTGTGACATAGGGAAACATCAGATATCCATACAGAATACCTATACATCTATGGGTAGGATACCCCCAATTAGAAATTTCATTTCGACCACATAAGTAAATCAAGATCTACTTTGAGATGCCTGTAGGAGAACTAGGGGTATAAATACTTGGCCCCAAAAGAAGACTAGAGGAGGAACCTAATAAAACAACAATTAACTCAAACCACTATGCAAACTGAGCCCCACTAAGATCAAACCCTTGATCCACCAAGAACCCATGAAGTCTAGCTTCCATACATCTGACCACTATCTTGTCGAAATTCCCGATGAGACTAGCAAATAGGTCTAGAATAGATACATATATCCCCTTTGTACTCGTGTTCTTCATATATCAATAAAGCACCAGGCATCCCCAGGACAACAGGACATAGAGTTATTACTCTAAGGAGGGCTGAAACTGTATAAAAATTGTCCCTTGTTTGATTGGCATCCTCCATATGAGAAATAACACACAAATAGGACCCAGGTATACAAGTTTCTATTGTTAAGAATTTTATCGACAACAATGTGAGAGGGAGACAAGAGAGCATGGCAATGTCTTCACCATGAAGAAGGACTTGCCTCATGGGCATAGGTGAGTACGTGGCGAGTGTGTATCTACCTCACCTGAGGTCATGCCATGTACACATGAGAGGCAAGGAGGCACCGCTATGGGCATGGGTTGTGGCTTGCCAAGAAGGAGGATAAAATAGAGGTGGCCCAGGCTAGAAGGGAAGGAAGCGAGTGGCTAGTCCAGGCCAAGAAAGAGTAGGGAGAGGCCTGGCCTAGAAGAGGAAGAGATGAGTGAGTTGGGCTAGGCCACTTTGGAGAAAATGGAAAAGACAATCAGAGTGCACAATGCACTTTATTTATTTCCTGAGGATTTTAGAGGAGAGGTTTGATCTAATGCCCTAGAACAATTAGATGAGAAAAAAGAAAGAAATGAAGAGAGGAAGAAAAAAGCAGTAGTGTAGGTAGAGAGCAGTAGCAGCTAGCCGTGTCTGGTTGTGACCGTGGGCCTATGCCCATGCAGCAAACAGTAGCAGAAGTAGTAGTAGATGCAAGCCTATAACAACAGTGCTCGGTAGTAGTAGTGAGCCAACAGTAGTAGTAGTTTTGTCCTACCTCAGAATCTGATGGGAAGAACAGTGATTTAAGATGGATGAATACCCGATGGCTATACAATGAGTTTGAACTTTTGCGTGAAGTGAGGACGAAAGTGAAGAGAGTTGCAGGCAGGTGTGGACTAACAAATTGAATTGGACCTATAACCATTTCCCTGGATGTTACTTTTGAATAGGCTGAATTTGAGATTTATAATTGGATTTGGATTTGGCCCTTAGATATTTAATTGCACAGAGAGGAGAAGGGAGTTTGATTGAGATCTTGGGAGTTGGGACACACACAAGGAGACAACATACAAAGAAGCAATTTTCATCATTAGGATTTTTATTAAATTAATTTTAAACACCACGATCGAATGGGGTGTTATAATGCTCATCATCACCTGGTGATGAAGCAAGGTGCCTCATGTACTCTAGGAAGAAGTCAAGGAGGCGAGCAATTGAGATTTGAGACAAGTTTTATGGGCTCATGGGCTTTGGATCTCTCTCATTATGGGCTACTAGTATAGGAGTAGTACTAGGATTATATATGAATTGGGGATGAGGGACAAGGGTCCCTTAGGCCTAGCTGGATGGGGATGCCACCACAGCATTCCATAGTTTTTCCCCATGGGTCAATTCAACCAAGTTGAAGCAATAGAAAAGATTGGACCTTACGGGGAGTACTATAGTAGCAAAAACATACCCTTAGAACTATTACGGGGGCTTGAACCCATGCTACGAGGTGTTACTTACCTCTCTGCATTTTGGGCGACATTGTACGCGAGGTCTCTTATGGCCATGAGGTTGCAGTGGTAAGCCATAAATGGAGTATCTTGTTAAGGCCTCTACACACCTGAGGGGAAATGATGGAGGAAGCCCAAACTCATGTGAGACAAGCTCTCACCACCTATTAGGTTCTTGAATAATTCTTGGCCCAACGGTTGGTTTATGTAATGAAAGATTTTAACCTCGAGTGTGAGCATGGAGGATGGAGAGGAGGTTAGTTGGGGAGTATGTGGAGGGCGCGGGTTTAGAGAGGACATGCAGACATACTTAGCACATGTTTTATTTCAAAACGAGCCAACCAATCCTATTTTTAAAAAAGAAGGTCTCTTTTTAAGGAGAAATGAGACCAAACCTTACAAAGAACTATTAATTTGGGAAAATTGGGCAAAAACTATAATTATAACATACTCTTAACCAACTAACCATATTCGTGAAAGTATGACAATCAAGCTCAATGCTCAACTCCACTAGCCATAAAGGTAGCACAAGCTGCTCACCAAAGGTGTTGCAGCTTTGACTAGCAAGCTAAAAGAACAAACAAGACTCCCCCCATGTTGGCAATGATGCGACATCATCGTTATCACACAATCACCCTCACAATTAGGCAAATTTGACTTCACCAAGAAGCACCATAGTTCTTTAGGATTATACATGACAACTAGTCTCTTTTAGGCACGTTCGAGCTAGGCTAAAAAGCCCTAAATACCAAATAGCTTGCTACCCCACACTTGAGTAAAAGGTGGCTAACAGGGTCTAACTTAAGTCATCGTTGCCAAGCTTACAACCATACACCATCTCTGACTTCCTGATGTAACCAAGACTAGTATGAAAATAACCAATGCTCCATCATATATCAACAAGTGAATTGGTTCCTTAATATTGCTCGATTTGATTGTATTAATAATATGGTGCTACCTAGTGATAAAAATATATACATTTATTTGTTCAGGAGTGTACTACATGATGGGGTAGCTTATGGAAGTTGAATACACCACTTGTGATGCGTCAAGACAGACAATTCAAGCCGGCCAAGCTTTGGAATCCAATTTGGCCTCTCGAGATTATGCTAAATTTAAATAGCCGGCAAATTTGCATACAAGCTCCATTTTGGTCTCATGAGTACTTGATGGAAAGAAATTGGAGTCCTCTTTCCAATGGATCTAGCCTCATTAAAAAAAATTCTATTTAAGCCAGCTGCAATTGAAGAAATAAGGTGTTGCACCACCTATCATGAGCCTTTGGACTTGTAAATTCATTTGGGACCTTGGCCCAAGTGGGGCCCAACTTAAGTGCACCTCAACCTAGTGGAGCATGACCCTAGCTACCCCTTGGTCATCCCCTCACCTCCTTAAATAGATTGGTACATCTTTAGGGTTTCTTAGTTTTTGTTTAGGTTGTGTTTTGCTCTTTAGCTACACCTAGATATTGGTTGTGATCAATTGGATCACCGTTTGTATCTTTAGAGCCTCTTTGCTATTAATTAATCAACTTCATTATCTAGCAAATATAAGTTTGCTTCTTTATATTTGTGTGCAATTACCTATCTAGCAATCTGAGTTGCTTCAATTTATTTCTTGTTGTGTTCTTCATTTGTGTTGTAAGAA
The DNA here is from genome assembly GCA_030770085.1 of Oryza coarctata. NCBI lineage: Eukaryota > Viridiplantae > Streptophyta > Magnoliopsida > Poales > Poaceae > Oryza > Oryza coarctata. The sequence continues at coordinate 11,985,616 of CM061472.1, forward strand.
ATGTTCTTTATGATCAGGTCAGCTTGGCATTCCACAGATGATAACAATAAGGGCGTTGTATAGTGATTGCAGGATGATGCTATCAAGACTAGCATAGACATAACCAATGCTCCTATCATATATCAACAAGTGAATTCGTTCCTTAATATTATCTAATTTAATTATATTAAGAATATGGTGCTACCTAATGATAGAAATATCTACATTTATTTGTTTACGAGTGAACTACATGTATGGGGCTCCATATGGAAGTTGAAGACATAACTCATAGTGCAAGAAGAGATAGATATCATGTCCCACACATTCTAGAATTCAATTTGGTCTCCTGAGACATCGTTTTGGGCCCATGAGTGCTTGATGAAAATCCTTTGGAGTCCTCTTTCCGATGGACATAACTGCACCTCCAAATTCCTTTTGAGCTAGCCACAATTGAAGAAACAAAGTATTGCGCCATGTGTCATGGGCCTTTGAGATTGTAACTTCATATGGGGCCTCGCCCCAAGTGGGGCAGAAGTTGAATGCATCCCATCCTGGTGGAGCACGACCCTAGCTGCCCCTTGGTCATCCTCCCACCTCCTTAAATAGTAAGGTATCCTTTTATGGTCTTTAAGGTTTTGTTTAGGTTGTCATTTGATCTTTAGCTACACTCGAATATTGCCCATGATCGATTAGATCACCATTTGTATCTTTAAAATCTCTTTGCTATTAGTTTGCCACTTCATTATCTAGCAAATACAAGTTTGCTTCCTCGTATTTGTGCACAATTACCTATCTATCAATCTGAATTGCTTCAATCTATTTCTTGTTGCGTTCTTCATTTGCGTTGCAGGAAGCATTCTTCATGAACAGGTCAACTGGGCATGCTATGGTTGATAACGACAAGGGTGTGGTGTAGCGCTTATGAGTACTAATATCGGGTTTTTAGCTACATCTTCAATGTGTCTCCCTGCCTCAAAATAATAGTTACGCCTAGTTGAAAGATTAAGACAATTAAAGCCACACCTTGTGACACATTAGGTGTTACTAACGGATAACAACCAATAACCACCTATAACTTCAAGTGATCATTGTCTAACTTATCGAATCTCTTGACACAGGAGCTCCAAATTCCTAATGGCCATTATTCAGTTCCATTGTGGGTGATAGTTAGTAACTAACAAAACATGATGGATTTCCATGACGAAGCATAGGAAAATGATGTTAAACTACTATCATCACGAGCCCAAGAGCTAGACTAGGTTTTCACTCGGAGAATCCAAAACACGACATTATGGGAAGGCACAATAGACACCTCTAGTAAGGCTTTTAGGATTGTGTATGTCATGAAGAGAGGGTGAATTTGCGTTTCCTAAATTTATAAATGCTTGTAGCATAATTAGTACTATCCAAATAGTCTAATGATGCGACGAACAATCCGATGACAATCTAGCTGTAGTTAGATAGTCTGGTTATGTTCATGCCAAAACACGTGAGGACGGATTGGATTGGGCGGAGCCGACAGAGGTCCTATCCGATGCAAACGCATGAACACACCGAGGGCTATGAGATCTACTTTGGTCTAGTGCAGTTCCTTCGGTTTCGTTGATTGGTTCAAGAGCACGCCGAGGTCCTTCGGCTTCATTGTCCCTTCGTTGGGACGATGGAGATGTAGGCATGTCAGTCAATTTGACTCTATAATTGACAAGAAGATAAAGAAAATGGGTCAGTCGGACGATGGACCGATACGAACTCTTACTATCGGTGGACTATCGATAGGGTTGAGATATTTATCGGCTACGTCTAATGCGCTCCTGCTATTAACTGATTATCAATAAGGACTGGAACACCCTTCTATCAGTTGAGAAGCCGATGAGGCATAACACTAGTCCATTAGTTGCAAAGCAGACAAAGCCATAAAAGGAAGGGTGCAAAGTTGATGGTACTATGGAATAGGGTATTCAAATAATAGCACGTGGGATCCTCCTATTAGCTAGTTACCAATGGAGGCTATAACACTCGTTCATCAGCTGGAATGTCGATGAAGCCATATGTAGATTGGCAAAGAATAATATAAAAGATCTATCGGCTGCAAAGTCAATGACACTCCAAATATAATGTGTGATGAATAAGGAGTGAGACCTGATCCTCCGAAAGTATGAGACCCAGTGACCACTGTGACAGTATCGTTAGAGTTAGCCTTGATAGATTGGACCGAACCGAGATAGTATGAGACTGAGGCTAACGACAACGAGACGATGGACGCAATATCAGATGTGCGGGCGAAAAGAAAAGGTAAACCCATTAGCTAGCTAAGCCGATGAGAGAAGATCTCTAAAGATATGTGTATTAACTGAGAGGTTGATACACTGGGTGTGATGCTCAATGTGTGGATAACTCATCAGCTAGCTACTCCGATAAAATGCTGAGTAAAGATCTATTGGTATATAGCTCAATCTACTATCAGTAATCTAGTAGGTGAAATCAGACCAATGCAGCATGAGATTGATGACAATAAAAGGAGCTTGATAAGCCGATAGATCCTACGCGAACGTGATGTGGTATATTCGATCAGACTAAGAGGTCGGATCTAACCGATGAAATCTTAGATAGAGTGATTACACCAGGATAATGGTGGGACTTACCCATTAGCCAAAGTTTGGACCTAACTAATGTAGCCTGCATCGAGAGCCAGAATCCGCTGGTAAAAAACCTATATAAACTTGGCAATGCGCCAAAGATGTATTTAATCGAAAGATGAATTACAAGCTTCCAAGGGGTCTATATTTATACCCTGAGATTACAAGAGTTTGATACGATTACAACAACCATCGAATATTATTTCCTAAAAACATAAAAGAAAAATATCTCTAAGCAAGTTAACAAAATTAACTAAACCTATCTATCTTTACAAGATATCCTCTATATAGATAAAGTATCCTGCCATGGCTTCCACGGCTCCTCTTCAGATTCGGTCCCATCTAAATAGCCTTCTATTTTTAACTAAATTGAATCCTTCCTCGATCTGTCCGATCGGCTCTTTTTCTATATCAATCGGACTCTTCCCACTGGCCGATCCGCTCTCCAATCTATCCAGAGGGCTTACCAAATTTTGATTTAAACATGTTAATACAACTATAGTTCAAAAGAGTGACTCGAACAATCCGACCAAGGTAGGACAGTCTAGTCAACACATATGAAAACACCTATGCAAGATTACAAGAAGCTAACATAAACGACAACTCAAGCACACTTGTTTCTAGAACTAGCAAAAGATAAAGATATATAAGCAATGCGATAACCAACTAGTTCAGGATGAAAGCAATAGATGCAAAGTAAAAGAGAGAAAAGAGGACACCAATTTATTTACCAAAGTTCGGTTGCAAAAGATCAAATGTCTCCTTTGAGAGGCTCTAAGAGTAGGGTCTCACATGACCCTTTTCTTCTCCAAGCAACAGCCTTTGGTCTCTAACCAACTACTAAAGCCTAGCTCCATCTCCAAGATTGAAGCTTGGACAACAAGCAAGTGTGCAACCGTCTTCGGTGAAACTTGCTCTACCAAGCAATCACTAAGATAAAGCTTAACTTCTACTCAAATTACCTTTTTCCTTCTAGAGGCGAGATTAAACATTCACAAGTTTTCTCGGACACACCACACATCTTGGTTGCTCTTGTGATTACAAGTCTTCACTTCCACACACTCTCAATTCAACTCAGTAAAAGCACACAAGCTTTAGATCATAGAAAGAGTGAGTTTGCCTTCAAAATGAGAACAACAAGACACTAAAGGCTAAACTCTAGCTTAAAAGATCTTCAAATTTTCTTTAAAAGCTTTTGGAAAGTTGCTCTTGCTCAAGGTGAAAAGGGGTCTAATGGTCTTCAATTGAGTCCAAGACACTGGCCATTTATAGCTCCAACTCCAACTAGCCATTTATAGTTGTTGCTTATGAAACATTTGATTAGAGAGTTTGGTCATGGTACTGGATAATCTAGCTCTTTGCAACTTTAACGATCACTAAGCAACTAGTTGTTGGACAAGGGGTGGAGAGTTTGATCCCTATAGAATTGTCTGATATAATACTGGACTATCCAGTCTATTCCTCGATCTAAGCAATTGTCTAGCTAGGCCAAGTGTAGGTCCAACTATCCTGCTCTACTCCAAACTGTCTAGCTTATGGTTGTCCGGACTCTACTAGAAAATCCGCTCCATTCAAGTTGCCATGACAATCCAGCTTAGCCTTGATAGTTATGCCTATACAGATTGACTTGGACAATAGCAATGTCCTCCATGTCAATTTACACTAGGTGGACTATCTAGCCACATCTAGATCATCTTTTCCATTGTACACCTAAACGTCCACTCCTTGACTATCCAACTCATTAACAACTTGATCTTTTATCTTCTAAATTGTATCTAATTCACTTCAACCTCAACTCTTCTATTTTAACCATTGTCATTGCTTACTTTTCCACATCAAAGTACGTAATGTTTGCTCATCACTTGTTAAATATATTAGTTCTTTAATAGTTTATCATCAATTAAAAAAACTAATTAAATGGCCTACATGCAAAGGGAATAATGCTTGCGGGTGTCACTGTCCATGCTTGCCATGACCTCTACCAACCCACCACTTCAAGGTGCAATTTGGTAGTATCACGTCCGTTCCTAGGTGTCCTTGCAGCAAGTGTTGCCATCACTATCACAGCATGCCGAGGTGGCCACCACTATTGCATGCCGACGACTAGATTGTCTCTCTTCGCCGTCGTCACCACCACCATCACCTCACTAATATAGCTCTCCACAACCAAAATTGGAGACCGGCCATAGAAAGGGAGGAACTCCATAGCATAGGAGGAAAGAAGACGATCCACCATCGCCACCTGCAATGCCTTGTGACTAGATCAACCACTATTAGGCCAACACCCGCCTTGGTAGCACCTACCCATGGTGCCACCCTGGTTACCAATATCGCCCTGCACAGACAGCTTTGCAAATAAAGATGAAATGGATTCCTTGGATCATTAGCACAAGCTTGTGTTTGACACAAAATTGTACTACTTGTAGCATAAGAATTGACTTGGTCTGTTTTACCATTCAGTTATCAGATGTATAATCATGTCAATAAATATTCTGCTTGTACTATTTCAGGGATGTACTAATACAATATATAAAATGCAGAGTTGATCAGGCCCTCGAGGACGTCTATCTTTCAAAGCTATATATGCAAGGGAATTGCTCCAACTATATATGTGGTAAACGAAGAGCTAACAATTTGGAAATTTGCATGTCACAATGACATAAACTATTCCTCTTGTAAACTTAGAGTGGCAAGTTAATTGGCAATAAAGCCATCCAACATTTCGCGTATCGAAGAGAGAATGCCCTGTGATCAAACCAAAATAACCATGATCGACTCTTCCACGTTATTATTTCTGCATTAGTTGTTTAGTCGATCCGCCAAAGTAGCATCTGTTTCGATTTGTGATTCGTGTTGTCTCAGAAGGTGGACGCTGTTCTAAATTGCAGCCATGCCTGGACGCCATACTTACTATGCAATGTTCTAACAGCGTCGTTCCCATTTTTATAATTCCTTGATCCTAATTACCGCTTATTTAATTAAGGGAATATTAATTACTCTAAATAAAAAAACGAGCTGTTCAGTGTTGGTTGGAGAAAAAAATATCATTTAACTATACTGATATACTCCAATACTTGCAGTACACCGTGCATAAAAACATTGATATATATGACTTTTACATGAAAAAAGATTATCCACTTCACACAATAATTTAATTGTAAATCAAATTGATTATGCTGATGTAGGAATTTCAATTATTCCATACTATCATATATATATCTAACATACACATATGCACGATTACTACACGTACTTATGCCTCAAAACACAAGTATGTGCTATATTAAATAGCGAGTGATTCACTGTAAATGCAAGTATTTTATTTTGGCATACATTTGTTGACTAATGTATCAGAGAAGAACATCTATAGCTAGGGATCATGATAAAAAGATGAACCAAGTTAAGTGTATTAAACATGAGAAGGAGTAGCTCTTGGTGAATGAGAATGAGATTAGATATAGATGGCAATAGTATTTTGACAATTTATTCAATAGTAGGAATAAGGATACCACCGTCTAGTTGAATGATTCTTCGGATGACATCAATAACAACTTTGTGTGGATGATCCAAGAATCTAAGATTAGAGAAGTTTTGAAAATGATAAAAGGGGATAAGGCAATTGGGTGGTTTAGAGAGTAGAAGAAGGATCGACGCATAGTTTTTATTGACTCGAAGAAGCCTTATGACAAGATATATGAAGAAATATTATGTGGTGGGCTTTGGATAAATATAAAGTACAAACAAAATATGTTTCTCTCATCAAGTATATATACAACAATGCTATGACTAGTGTTTGAACAAATAATGATAACATATGTTACTTTTTAATTAAAATAGGACTACATCATAGATCAGCCTTGAGCACATTCCTCTTTACATTGATAATGGATAAGATTACAAGAAACATACGAGGGGATATCTCTTAGTGTATGTTCTTTACATATGATGTAGTGTTAATTGATAAGAGCCGTGTAGGATTAAATAGAAAAATAGAGTTGTGGTGACAGATTCTTGAGTCCAAAGGTTTTAGAGTAAATATAAGACTGAATACTTGAGCTATGACTTTGGCACTATCACCCACGAGGAGGGAGATGTGAGTTTAAAAGGCCAAATAGTGCCTAAGAAAACATCTTTCAATATCTACGATCGATGCTACAGATAGATAAGGATATTAATGCTAACATTAGGCATATAATCAAAGCGGGTTAGTTAAAAGTGACATCAAGTATCTAGCATCCTCTGTGATTATATGGTACTGCAGAAGTTAAAAGGCAAGTTTTATAGAACGATAATTAGACTTGCTATACTGTATATAGTAGAATATTGGGCTACAAAAAGATGTCATGTTTAATAGTTAAGTATTGCAGAAATTCGTATACTATGCTTAATTTGTAGTCATACAAGAATGAATCAAGTCTAGAACGATAATATATATGATCAACTAGGAGTAGCACTAATTGAAGAAAATCTTATCCAACATCAGTTAAAATGATTTGGCCATATCCAAATGAGACTTTAAGAGACACCTGTACATTCTGAAATTCTAAATTAAGATAATATGAAGAGAGATAGAAAAATATTAAAATTGACATAAAGATAGACAATAAGAAGAGATTTAAAATAGTGAGATATAAGAAAAATATTAAAATTAACATAAAGATAGACAATAAGAAGAAACTTAAAAGAAAAGTGAGATATAACTAAAGATCTTTACTTAATGCTTGGAAAGTAGCTATTGATATACCTAAACTATGATTTAAGTCTCTTGTTGGGTTTTAACTCAAGCTTGGGATTGAAAGTCTGTGTTGTATTTGTTAACAACACATGCATATGAGTGTGGTTATTTGTTGCACGCTTCAAAAACCATAGAAAAATATTAATTTTACTAATAAATAAATGGTTTATTTAATTGCAAGTGTTTCAATGTGTTGATGTGTCAAAAAAAAATTTAGGTATGAAAATTTAGCATACATGGGTATTTACACACATATATGATTAATGTATTCCTCGAAATCTAAAAAAATGTATATATATCCTTTCCTAACATAAATAAATAGTCTAACAAAAATTGATTATCTTAATTGCACGTGTATGAAGTTTTTTTCAAGCACATGCCTGCAATCGGAGTCATTTAGAGCATCCGTTTTTTTTAAAAAAAAATACGGACGTACACATGTATGATTATGCAATGTGTAGTCCTCAAAATGAAGCTAAAAACAACTACTTAAAATATCATAAATCAAGGCTCTAACTGACAATAGAGTAATTCATTGTTCCACGAGTATCAATCAGAATAATTATGGGTGTCAGTGCGAGTATTTTATTTTTTGGGTGCGCGTATGCCTGCAGTTGGAGTTATTTAGCACATCCGTGTGTTTGTCAAGAGTTTTTTCAGGATTATGATTAGTGTATGGCTCGTAAGATGTACCAAAATTGATGGATGTTCTATGTATCATTATAGTACATTTGACTCATACTACCTACGTAGAGCAAGCTCACATAGATATAACCACAGTAGATTTTCTAGTTTAAAAATTATATGTATGTCTATCTTCACTGCCAGCATTTGGTCAGCTATTATACTTACCTACTCCAACACTATTCCATAAATATCAGATTCAAAGGTATTCATTAGCTTGTTATATCAGATTGTTTTACTAATACGGAGTAATTTCTATAGATGGCACATATGTACGAAAAAATTAGCAAAAAAAAGGCATCCCTAGTTTCAAATTCAGTTCAAATAAATAAACAAGGTATATACATACCCCAACTAAACACACGGTGCATATCCACATACCTATAGCTTCAAATTTTTGGGTGCATTCCCTGAGATTTTTGGGTACATACCCAATTTTTGAGTTCGTGTATATACCTGAAAAAATGTATACACCCCGAATTCTACAAGTGACTTAGGATGCGCGACCATCTATATAGTCTACTAAAATATGAATTATTTTTTCTCTCTTTTCATCTCGAAACCAAAAACAAAATTTATTTTTACAGCGATTTGGTAGTCTATAAAAATTATATTTTTATGGTATCCGCCCATACAAATCATTGTTTTTTATAGGCTTTAAACCATAGGAGGTTCACCCATATGCTGTGAAAATCCTGCCTATCGTTCAAGCCAAATCGGTCTTCCGTGTTCTTTGGATGGAGATCAGTGTAGGTCCTTCGACTTCTTGGAGTATACTCCTAATTGTTCTACCGAGAGTGCCAAAAAATATGTTCGTGTGCGCACAGGGAAGCGAGAGGGAGTGTGAGCATTAGCTGATGGAGGTCCAATGCGGACACACACAAATACGTCGAGGCCTAGGAGGTTTCCTTGGTTCCAGTGCAGGTCCATGGTGTTTTCGTCGGGTTGCTAGAATTGCGAGCATGGTAGTTAATTTGGCCTCTAATTGATAAGAAAGATAGATAAATTTAAATCATCGAGCTAATTGACCGATAGCACGATATAGGCTAATGCTATTGGTTGAAAGAGCCAATAAGGTTAGGATAATCATCGACTATGAGTTCAATGCACCCCTGCTATTGGCTGGTGGCTGATAACAACTATAGTGCTCATAAATCGGTTAGAAAGCCAATGACACATAGGTAAATGTGAGGAATAAAATAAAAGAATCATTGGTTGTAGAGCCGATGACCCTCTGAATAGAATACGCGATAAGTGCTAGAGAGCGAAGTTCGATCTCCTGAATGGACGAGACCCAACGACCACCAATGACGGTACCTTTAGAGCCAACCTTGATAGATCAGACCATACCGAGATAGTATAAGGCTGAGACTAACGTCATCAAAATGACAGGAGCTAAATCGAACATAATGATGCAGGGACCGGATGAACTCATCGGCTGCTATCAACTGTGGGTCTAATACAGGCATATAAGTAAACTCATCAGCTAGCTGAGTTGATGAGAGAAATGAAATCCGCTAAGTCTCAAAGCTAGATCTAACAAAACCAGATCGATCACTAGTGGTTTAATCGCTGAACAATATATATGTATATTAGCTAAGAAGTCGATACACTAAGCGTAAGGTTTAATGTATGGATAACTCATCGGTTGGGCGCTCCGATGAAATGTCACGTAAAGACCTATCGACCTATGACTCAATCTACTATCAGCAGTCTAGTAGTTTGAACCTAACCAATGTAGCCTCAGATACAGCGAATACACCAGAATAGTAGCGGGACTTACCCCTTCGCTGGAGATCGGACTTAACCAATAAAGCCTCGAGTCAGAAGGTAGAACCCCATGGTAAAAACCTAGACAAGGTAGAGTAGCGATACATCAAGATTGTATATAGATCTATGTTGATATCTTACATGGTTCTAGGGGGTTTATATTTATAACCTAGGGTTACAAAAGTCCAATATGGTTATAAACAACCTCTGGACGTTCTTTTCTAATCAGAAAATAAAACTCTATCTTAGAAGTTAACCAAACTAACTATATTTGCATATCTTATAAAATATATTCTATAAAGATACAATTACCCTATCGTGGCTTCCACGGCTTCTCCTCAAATCCGGTCTCAACTGGATAATCTTCCATTTTTGACTAACCCGAATCCATCATCATTCGTCCGATCGGCTTTTTCGCTATATCAATCATTCTTTTTTCATAAGCCAATCGGCTCTTTGATCCTGCTTACAGGGCTTACCAAAATTTAGTGTTAACATATGCCTCCAATCTTAAAGTATGAGGACTCATGCTTCGAAATTATCTTTTGCAGATTCCCACAACTTTGGAATTTTCTCCCCTGCTTCTTGCTATCGGCTTTCATGAGTCAATACGGTCTGTATTAAATGTACTAAATTGTCAAACTCTTAGGAGAAAAACTTCCTTCTAATGCGTCTTGATAATCCTTGGAAGGTCAAAACTTTGCTAACTATTTATCACTTAAGTATAAGCTGTAGCATTGGCTTCGTATATTGTGGAATCTTTAAATATACTTTAAAATCGATTTCTCCTTCCTCTACTTCATCGATAATAAATCTGTGAGCCGCATCTCGTGGATGCCCGTGAAGAAGTGTTTGTGAAACTATTCTTTTAGATCAGCCCATCCTCTGATTGAACTTGGTGGCAATGATGAAAATCATTTAAAAGTCGATCCGGATAGTGACAATGGAAACAATCTAACTCTCAGAGGTTCTTCTATCGATGCTTGTCCACACTAAGCCAAGAATCAGCAAACGTGTTCAATTATAGATATGTTATCTTACTTTGAGAACTTAGAGAAGTTTAGCATCTAGTATTGACGTGGTCACGTCACTCTATCAAACCACTCAAGGTATGAAGGCCGATCTATGAAATTCTCCTTCTTTGGTTCAAGCCGAATTGTTCCTTCATCACTTTGGATATCTTTAAAGTCCACTTATTGTCTTCATCGTGTTGCCCCCTGAGCTGAACATAATCATCGGATCAATTGAATATCAGCATCTATGGACCAATATCTGCCAATGCATAAACTGGTGACTCTTGAGTAATGAATCCATCCACCCTTTTCCTTATCAAGTCCTGAAGCATACGTTTTAGCCCTTCAAATTGATTGACCAACCCATAACGTATAGCTTCATCAACTAATTCTTGGATGGATTTTTGTGGACTAGAAGATATAGGTTGAGTTGTTTTACCGATCAAAGTTGGTCTTGAGAATAAATTCTTCTGAATCGATCCTTCTTGCATCAAGCTAAAAGATTGAGAGCACAACTTCTTAAAATCTTTCACAAATTGCTCCACTTGTTACCTCAATATATTTGTCAGGTTTTTCAATGCGGCTAGAATAATAATATCTTCATCAGCTTCTTTATCAGACGAACGCGTATTGGCATCCACTTCTTCTTCAGACATATTGAAATTCGAGTACCACTAGACATGCCAAAAAAATATGTTCGAGCCGAATTGGTCCTCCGTGTTCACCGATGAAGTTCCAATGCGATCGCGCCTGAACAAGTCAAGGTTTAGGAGATCTGCTTAGCTCTACTATAGGTCCTTCGGCATGATGGAGTGTACTCCTAATTGTCCCACTGGGCATGCCAAAAAATATGTTTGCACATGCATGGGGAAGATCAGACCAGGCGAAGGGGTGCACTAAGAGGGAGCATGAGCATTAGCCGATGGAGGACCACTGCTGACGTGCGTGGACACGCCGAGACCTAGAAGGTCTGCTTGGCTTTAGTGTAGGTCCTTTGGTTTTGAGCTGTCTTCGTCAGGTTGCTAGAGTTGCAGGTGTACCAATCAATTTGACCTCCAATTGATAAGGAATATAGATAAGTTAGATCATCAAGCAAATCAGTCGATAGGCCGATATAAACTCTTGTTATCGGTTAGAAGTGTCGATAGGGTTAGGATTACCATCGGCTATAAGTCGGATGTACCCCTGCTATCGGCTGATAGCCGATAGAAACTATAGCGCTCATACATCGGCTAGAAAGCCAATAACAACATAGACGAATGTCAAGGAATAAAATAAAAGACTCATCGGCTATAGAGTCGATGATGCTCTGAACAAAATACGCGATAAGTGCTAGAGAGCGAAGTCTAATCTCCCATATGGATGAGACAGAACGACCACCAATAATGATACCATTAGAGCCAATTTGATAGATCTAACAGAACTAGATCGATCACTAATAGATTAATCGTTAAGCAAGACATACGTATATTAACTAAGAAGTTGATACACTAGGCATGAGACTCAGTGTATAAATAACTTATCGGTTGATTGTTTCGATGAAACGTCGCGTAAAGACCTATCGACCCATGGTTCAATCTATGGCCTCAGATCCAGATCATGTCGGGAGGAGCCAGAGGCCTGTGATGGGAGAAAAGCAGTGTCTTGGCCGGCTTAACTCAGTTTCCTCGCCCACGCCAGTGTCATCGAAGACGGCAAGCTCATTGGTGAATACGCATATCACAATTGCTGCTTACTCCGCATCCTCTCTCGCGTTTCCAAATCCATCACTTGTTTGATGCTTCGCCCAAAGCCCCAAATCCACACGGCTGGTTTCGTTGTCTCTTGTTTTCTCTCTTCTCTCTGCAGGTGCAGGAGCGCTACAAGTTCATGATGGAGCACAACAATGACTGGGACAATCCGCAGCTCGATGACATGCCCAGCTAGCCAACTCGACTTCAGATCGTGTACCACTGCGGTGGCAAACTCAAACAGGGAAAACTAACTAATGAGGCCACCGCGTCCAGCTATCCACCAAGTCGGATTTCAAGGATATACCGAGACTCAAGTGAATCTTTTGATCACCGTCTGATTGTTGAGACAAAGATCTAAGCAACAACCGCATTGGGGGAGTGATTCCTCAGCTTACCACCTGCATTCAGATAACTGTGATATCTACACTGATGTGTTGGTTGAATTATTCAGAAATTAGCATCCATGGATAGTTGGTGCAGTTTACCGATGATTGTTCTTGGAATATGTTCTTGCATGGATTTGTCTTCGTATAGTCTCAGCGGCAAACTCCAGGATTTGATGGCGAACCTGAGCTCTCTTTCGACATTGTGAGCATAATCCTCATGAGTTCTGTGCAGTAATGTTCTTTGTTAATATCTGAATTTGTGCTAACGCTAAAATTTGAAAAGCCAGAGAAATATTGGAAAAAAGATCGGCTGAAGTAAAAGAAGAGTCCGATTGCTACAAGATGGAAGCCGATTGAATGAAGTAAAGAGAGATTCGGTCAAAAATAGAAGATTATCTAGATGAGACCGAGTTTAAGGAAGAACTGTGGAACTCATGGCAGGATATTATATCTATGTAAATCATATCTTATATATATATATGAAGGTTTAGTTAGTTTAGTTAGCTTTACTAGAGATATTTTTCTTTTATATTTTTAGAAGATAACGTATGATGGTTGTTGGAACCGTGTCGGACTCTCTAATGCCAGTGTATAAATATAGACCCCTAGAATCTTGTAAAGATATTAAGATATCCTTCGATCAATACAACTTTAGCGTATCGTCACCCTAGTTTATCTAGGTTTTTACCGGCGGGTTCTGACTCTCGATGCGGGCTGCATTGGTTGATTTCGATCTCCGGCGAAGGGGTAAGTCCCTCTACTATCCCGGTATGTCTCGCTTTGCCTAAGGCTGTATCGGTTAGGTTCGATCTCTTAGGACGATCAGATGTATCGCATCACGTCCGTGCAAGGTCTATCGGTCTATTAAGCCCTCTCTACTGTCGTCGGTGCTATACTGCATCGGTTAGGTTTGACCTACGAGATTACCGATAGTAGATTGAGCTTAGGCCTATAGGTCTCTGTACAACGTTTCATTGAAGTGTTAGCCGATGAGTTATTTATACCCCAAGCACCACACCCAGTGTATTGGCTCCTTGGCCGATACGCACCAGTCTTCAGAGACTTCTCTTGAGCGTCACGCTAAGTGCATTGGCCTTCTGACTGATACACGCCTATCTTCAGAGAGACGTCCTCTCATCAACTCAGCTAGCCGATGGGTTCGCATTGCCCTTGCCATATCTGGGACGGCATCAGCTTTACAGCCAGTGTGTCTTTTATACGATTTCTTTCCACTTCACATATGCCTTCATTGACTTTCCAACCGATAAACGACCGCTACATCTTCCATCGGCAACCAGGAGAGATCCCGCGTGCTTTGCTGTTCTCTGAATACCCTTTGGTTTCTCCATTGGCTCTACGGCCGATGGATCAGGATTTCGCTTTCGTTACACCTAGAGTCATCACATCCTTCATCGACATCTATCCACGCCTTCATTGGCTCCCTAGCTGATAGAAGAGCATCCTAATACCTATCGGCGACTAGTCGATAGCAGGAGCCATCTGGACGTCGCCGATGACCACCTCGATCCTATCGGTGGCTAGCCGATAACGAGAGCTCGTATCGGCCTATTGTCCGACTAACCCGTTCGTCTCATCTCCTTGTCAATTGCAAGATCAAATTGACTGGTACGCCCGCATCCGCACCGTCGCGTCGGAGCCGAGCGGACCTCACGGGCCCCAACGCGTGTACCTTGAGTAACAGAAAGAAGCCGATCGGCCTGCACTAGAGCTAAGCAGACTTCTCAGATATCGGCGTGGTCGCTCGAGACATTTTTCGGTGCGACCAATTTGCAATATCTCTACAACTTGTAGGCACGTTCAGAACAATCAGCTGACTGGAACACCTGATGTACTAGGAGATCTTCCCTTGAAAGACTTGTAATCACCTCATCAATTCACACAGATTGCTTTAAAAAAATTCAATTCACATAGATTTACCTTGCTACATGGTTGGGAATGCTGAATATAATGCTAGCGTATTAACTAGCAGGTGCTTGATGAGTCTATGCAGAGGGAGGTATATTTCGAGAAAAATTTCATAACGTCAATGGTGGTATTTCAGTATAGCAGGTATTCAATACAATTTTTTAATCATATCAATAACTATTTATTTCCTTGCTGCTATCTTAATTTCCTCAAAGTGATTTGTTTCTAAAACATCCAAGAGTGTTACATCAGAGGTTCCAATGGATGTATTCTTGTTGGAAAGAATTATGGCTATTAACTTTCCTTCTCTCAGATAGAGGATCTGATGATTGATGTATTATAAGTTGTGGTACTTAAAAATTGCTGCACTATTATTTTCCATGTAGCAGTATAATATAAGGTCTTTCCTAGCTTTGTATGTCATTCCTGGAGTTAAAAAGGTTTATATGTGTTTCTGGACTGATGAACACCTGATAATCAGGTTCATGTGGATTATTTTGATCTCTCCTGGATTAGAGCTGTGAAGCACTTACCAATACAACCATTTTGTTAAGGGATTCTTTTGTCATTGTGCATACATTTTTATTAGTGCACTTGCTAAACCATTAATGTGCACACAGAATCTGCTAAACCATTGAATGTTAACTCAGTATAATTTGAAAAAATGCATCTGCTAGATCAGGATATATATTTTAACTACAGTTTTATGGATGGATTGGAATCCACTTTTCTTAAGTATGATATGCATATACGTTGCATTTTTGTGTTACCTATCCTTAGCGAACGGAAATAGGAACTTACATTAACAACAAAGGTACCCTCAAGGAACTGCATGGCCTGCAGGAAGATCTGTCCACATCATACAATGCATTAAATTTTTAATTTTACTGCTACTACATACAGATTAGGTACTAAAAACATGTTTCATGTATATATATACTTAATTGGATACAAGTACAACCTGAATTCTTTGATGTATATAAGGTGATTATCAATGTTTTTGCTTACTCTCTGCACAGTTCCTTTGTAGATAATTAGTCAGATGTTTTTAATTTATATGCTAACTGACTATGTACCGCTTCTAATTTTCTTTTATTTTTCTTCCAGGTTCAATAAAGCCACATGAATAGGAAGATTGGGCCAGATGAAACAAAGAAAACAACAGATTGGACCACATGAAGTGAACGTTTCTACTTGTTTATTCAAGAGGAGCTGCAGTTAGCATTGTTCAGAATACCAGCTGGGAAGAATCTTTTTCTGGATAGAGTAAGTGAAGTAAGTGAAAAAGCTTGTTTACCTACTCAGCTCCATTCAAATAACAGTTTTTTTTACACCTTTGGGTACTGAAGCATCATAAGGATTGTTCTTCTGTTTTGACATAGACTATTAGGGATTTATCTGTATCAAATGCTGTACTGAAATTTTTGCACGAGATCAGGGGTTTTGATCTTTGCTAATAAGGGTTACATCTTTGAACACACACACACACTACACACACAACACGCGCACACGCGCGCGCGCGCACACACACACACAAACATATAGATTTATGCATGATGGAAAGAATCACATTCATGTTTTTGGTAATAGCTACATGTTAAGGAATATACTGGAGTTTAGTTGGGCACCAAGCTACCAAGATTTACGGTCGAATTGACCATATGGACATGTAAATTGACCGTATGTACATCTTTTGAAGTTACAAACAATGTGGAATTATTAATTCCTCATGTCATCTAAAAATTGACAGATTGTGATTTTTGTATACTGCAGTTTTTTGTTGGACATGAGTTCAAACAAAAGTTTAGATTTTAGGATGAAACAGTTCTATTTAGTTAGTACCATCATGAAATTTTGGGTAAAACAAGATTTTTTCTAGGGAATCATTTAGTGTTGACCCCAACATATATCTAGGGAATCATACGATGTTCCATAGTTTTCCACTCTGCATCTAGTACTGACTGGGACATTTTGCAAGTAATTCACTTGCCTTCACATAACTTTTCATGTTTTAGATTGGATGGCGTGATGTTTTGTCATGTGGGACATTCCATACAAACGACGTCGTGGAAAAACAGCAGCTCGAATGGACGGATCATTCAGTTAGAGATAAATTAAGTTAGAGATAAAATTAGTTATTTAGATATAGTTTGTTTTACATAAGTTGATTAGTTTTAGAAGAGGACTTTGTGGACATGCTAACGGCTGGATGTAATCTATAAGACGTGCTCCTCCACCAAGTTTTAGATTGAGTTTTTCTGTTCAGAGCCTGCCTCGCCGGTGAGTTGGTGCCACCACGGCTGCGCTGCCGCTCCGACGAGGTCCAAGGCTGCGTCCTGTTACCTCTTTCAAATGTACTATATGTCGTCTCCCTGCGTCCAATATCATCGCTTGTCACAACTTGGTATTAGAGCTTTCTGGTATCGTGCCTATGGGTTCGCGGCAAGCTCAGATGGCAATTGTGCAACGGCAACTTGACGAGCTCACCAAGACAGTGGCTGCTATGGTGGCCACGTTGCATGACAACACCAATGCCGTGGAGGTCCTGAAGCCGCTGCTTCCAATGGCCAAGAAATTCGAGGGCCTCCCTGATCGCATCACCACGCTGCAAGCTTTGGCCTTCGAGCAGGTCGAGCTGGTCCGGGTGCTCAACCTTGCCGTCAGTCGCGTCAAGGCAACAGCGCTACGGCAAGCAGGTGGTCGACGACAGCACCACCGCACACAGCTCCGTACAGCAGCAAGGAGCTTCGGCGTCCCAAGCACCGCCGTTCCCACACGGCGGCCGCTTCATCCCCACCACCAGCGAAGATAACACCATCGACAACAGCTTCCTCCCGCGCGCCAGGTTGGAGTTTCCTACTTACGACGGCAAAGATGATTCTCTGCCGTGGCTGAATCGCTGGAGACTTTTGTGGCCAACGCACACCAGAATATTGATAGGTTTGGTACGCCGCTTTACATATGACCGGTGATGCTCAGCTGTGGTATTACATGCTCGAACTTAACTCCGGTGCTCCGTCCTGGCATTGTTTCGTCCAATTGGTGCACACCCATTTCGGGCCACCCATGGCGGACAGCCCCATCGGCGAACTCATGCTGCTTCGACGCTCGGGGCCGCTGGATGACTATATCAATCGCTTCCTGGCACTCGCCTGCCGCGATGCCGAGCCGTCCGAGATGCAGCAAGTCCAAATGTTCATGACCGGCCTCGTCAACCCGTTGAAGACCGACATGGCTCTCTGCAAACCACAAACGATCGACGATGCCATCATGTTCGCGTGCGCCTATGACCGGTGTCTCCAACTCACGCTGTCCAATACATCGCAACCTCGCGCCGGACGTGCGGCATTGTGGTATGGACAGGTATCGCCATTGACTTCGTCGAACATCTGCCCCGCGTGCATGGGAAGTCAGTACTGCTGACAGTGGTGGATCGCTTCTCTAATTGTGCCCACTTTATCCCCTGTCGCACCTGTACATGGTGGTCTCAGTGACTCAAGTTTTCTTCGGCGAAATTGTCCGTCTGCATGATGTTCCTGTTTCCATCGTCAGCGACCGCGATTCCGTTTTCACTGGCCAGTTCTGAAAGGAGTTGTTCTGTCTTGTTGGCGTTCTATTCAATTTCACTTCAGCCTTCCATCCGCAGGCAGATGGGCAGTCAGAAGCAACCTGTCATGTGAAGGCACACCTACAACACACGATAGTGAGTCCGCGACGTGCACAAAGCCGCTGAAGGAGCAGCACGCGCGAGAGACGCACATAGAAATACGCACAGCAAGGCAACCACCAGTGGCTAAATTTAAAAGGATTAGTTTAGTTTCCTATTTTTAGTCTAGAGCAATTAACTAAGTTTGAAAGATTACTTTAGTTTTCTATTTTTAGTCTATAATTATAGGAGCAATTGGCTATGTTTAGAAGGTTAGTTTAGTTTTCTATATTTAGTCCATAATTCTAGGAGTAATCGGCTCGATTAGGTTGAGGCCCTTGGCTATATATTTATATAATTGATAAGCAAGAATTATTTATTAAATCTTCTCCTTCTCTTTCTCCAACCCAACAGAAGTGCTGAGAGGTAAAACCTCACCTTAACCACCAATCGTGACTGCGAACTCTGTAGCCATGGTCCAACTACCCTAGGTCTTGGTGATCTTGACACAACCAACAAGATCATCTGTCAGGAGGCAACAAAGAAGATCTGCATGTATCTGCGCTGCCTCATTAGGGATCGGCTGCGTCGGTCGCTACGCTGGCTGCCATGGGCAGAATATTGCTATGGCCTTGCAATCATCGCTTGGTTCGTTGCCCTTCACAGTGGTGTATGGCCGTGACCCCCTGGCTATGCGTCACTATGAGCCTGGATCAGCCAGGGTGCTAGCTGTGCAGAAAGCCCTCACTGATCGTGATGAATTTGTAATGGAGTTCAAGGATCGTTTGGAGCAGGCTCAACAGCAGTACAAGAAATTTTATGATCGCCGGCATTGTCCCATGTGGCATTCCATACAAAAGACGTTGCAGAAAGACAGCAGCTCGCACGGATGGATCATCTAGTTAGAGATAAATTAAGTTAGAGATAAATTTAGTTGGAGATAAAGTTGGTTATTTAGATAGAGTTTGTTTTAGATAAGTTGTTGGTTAGTTTTTGAAGAGGACTTTGGACATGCTCACGGCTGGATGTAATCTATAAGACGTGCTCCTCCTCCATCAAGTTTTTGATTGAGTTTTTCTGTTCAGAGCCTGCCTCGCCAGTGCGTCGCTGCCACCACGGCTCCGCCGACAAGGTCCAGGGCCGCATCCTGTACTTCTTTCAAATATAATATACGTCGCTTCCTGTGTCTAATATCATTGTCCGCGACATGTTTTTAGTGCAGCTTATTTTGGATTGTCGCCGAATTTTTTTTAGTATTCTATGCTAGGTTTGGTTCTTGATTGAGATAGGGACATCCTCCAATATGTACTGTACAATTAATATTGACTTAGGATGTGATGTTTGGTGGTGTCCTCGGGCTAGCATGTACAAAGATTGGCTGCATTGGTCTGTCGGACTTTAGTTATCTTTTGAAAAGATGATTACATAATTATCAGTTGAGGCTACAACCAGCCAACCATAATTACCGTGCTTGCTTATTTCCCTGTAATTTATATCTTTTGAAAAGCTAATTGAGAAGGGCAAACAATTAGCTAGGCCATGTACTGAGATGTATTAATGATCAGGCTGCAAGTTGCTTTGATTATATGTGTTTGTATATATATAATCCGATCCCTCTTATATATACTCGGGGTCTTAATCACTGTATATATTTCTACATGGTACAAATTCCCGGCGCGCTAGCTTTCTCCCACCGGTGAGCCGACCTTTTTTTCCTCCTCATCGTTGACGTTTCTTTCTTCTCCCCATCTTTCCCGCAGTCACTTTCTTTTCTCCGTTCCACCTCCACGCGACAAGGCGACGGTCTCCATCCGCCTCATTGTCTCGCCTCGCACCCATCTCCGCCCTTCTTCTTGCTTCGTGCATCCTTTCCTCTCTGACGCCGGTGCACCTCTATGCTCATCGTCTCCATCGGCTGAACTCGTCCGCCTTCCTATCGGCTGGACTTGTCCACCCTCCATCGGCTGGAACCCTCCCTCGGTTCCCGCTTTTTTGACATGCTCAACAGCTCTCGGACGCGAACCTTTTTCCCTCACGTCCGAGCCAATCTGACGTGTCCACATGTCCACGGACACGAATCCCTGCCCCCCGGACGCGAACATCTTCTCTTCGCATCCGGCCCTTCTCCGCCTTTTTTGCGTCCGCTCCATTGCTTAGCCTCCACGAGTCCACGGACGTGAATCCTCGCACGTCCGTGACCCAACCACTCTCTGATCTACCTACTCTGGCGCCACCTTTTTCTCACCTATTCCGCTGTCTACTCCACATCGGCCAACCACTCCCCATCGGCTGGCCGGCCCACTCTCTACCGGCTTCTAATCTCTCTGATCGGCCGATCTGTCCTCCCATCGGCATCTTCCTCCTATCGGCTTCTTTCTCCCATTGGCTATTTGTCCCTATTCTTCTCTCGTCATGGCCACCAAACATGCCCTCAGCTCCGGCACTCTCCCAGTCACCGAGTCTGCTCTAGCTCTCGGTGCCCAGACCACACATCGGGCACCACCTCGCAGATCTTCTCTCCCCCCTACGCTGTTGTGAACGTGAAATCTCACGTTCCTATCTCTCTTGACCTTAACGCCAACTATTCCAAGTGGGTTTTCTTCTTTAAATCCCTCTGTGGAAAGTTCGGCTTACGGTCACATATCGATGGCTCCACTCCACTTCGCCCCGATGACCCCTAGTGGGACATCGTCGAGTGCTACATGCGCAGCTTACTGCTTGGCTCGGTCGATGACTCTGTACTCGACCTCTCCATGGATGATACCGAACCCACCGCTCGGGATCTCTGGGTGGTCATCAAGCGAATCTTCCTCGCGAACAAGCAGCCCCGCGCCATATTCCTCCTCAACGAGTTTCATTCCATGATATAAGGAGACTCCTCTGTCTCCTCGTATTGCCAACACCTTAAGGTCAAGGCTGCTGCTCTCCGGGATGTTGGCTACCTTGTGGCCGACTCTCAACTCGTTCTCGCCCTTCTGCGAGGCCTCAACCCCTGCTTCTCAAACACCGCCGAGGACATCGCCAACGCCACACCTCTTCTATTGTTTGCCCAGGCTCATGACATGTTAGTTCTTAAAGAACTCCGTCTGGCCAACGACGAGAAGACAGTGGGGCACACCGCTCTCCTTGCCGCAGCTGATAATGGCTACCGAGTATCCTGTGCTGCCGCTCTCTCCCGCGGCTCTAGCGGCCATGGCTCTAACCATGGCAACACAGCCCCGCACCAGAAAAGGCAAGGGCAAAGGCAAAGGCAGGAATTGGCAGGATCCAATGCAGTCGCGACCTACCTCAGTCCCTGTCCAACCAGCCGGTCCCACGGGTCCGTGGCTCTGCTACAACCCCTAGGCACCCCAGCCCCAGCCATGCAGCCCCATCGGATGGCAACCAAAGGTTCTCGACACCCATCCTCAGGCTCATCTGGCATCGGCTCCCATTCTGCCGTCTCAACCGATGTTACCGACACCACCCGCCCAGTCAGTTCCCTCCTGGAACCAGGCTGGCCTCGTCGTCGCCCTCAACCAGATGACGCTCCAACCACAGCACCCTTGGGTGTTGGACTCTAGGGCGTCCTCCCACATGGCGTCATCGGCTGGTATACTTCGTTCTTGTCACCCCTCTTCCTCCCCCTTTGTCACCATCGGCAATGGCCACTCTCTTCCTGTCCAATGCCGAGGTGACTCCTCTCTGTCTACACCCACCACTAACCTTCTCCTTTGCATTGTTCTTATCGTACCTTCCCTTATTCATAATCTTGTATCTGTTCGCCAATTCACAAGAGACAACAACTGCTCCATCAAATTTGACGCTTCTGGTTTCTCTGTGAAGGATATCCTAACCTGGCGACTGATCCTTTGATGCAATAGTGGCGAAGACCTCTACACCATTCCCGCTGCGTCGTCCACTCCACACGCCAGCGTCACCCACTCCACCAACCTCTGACATCTTTGCCTCAGCCACCCCGGCCCCGACGCTGTCGCCACCCTCCGTCGCAGCGCCTCCATCTGATGTACCTACAGTAGCTCCACAGTTTGCCACTCGTGTCAACTTGGCAAACATGTGCGTCTGCCTTTTTCTAGTTCTCTCTCTTGTACCTCACGCCTATTTGAACTTATACATTGTGATGTATGGACATCTCCAGTTAAAAGTGTCTCTGGTAATCAGTATTACCTTACCATACTTGACGATTACACACACTATTGCTAGACTTTCTGCTCATCAGCAAATTCGAGGTCACCTCTCACCTCACTAACTTCACCACATACGTTTCTACTCAGTTCAACCTCCCCATCAAGACTCTACAAGTCGATAACGGTACGGAGTTCGTTAACCGTACCGTTACAACCTTCCTCACCTCGCAGGGCATCCATCTATGGCTCCTTGCCCCTACACCTTTCCTAGAATGGTAAAGCCGAGCGTCTCCTTCGTACCCTCAACAACATAAGTTGCACTATACTACTTCATGCCCACTTACCTGTCACTTACTGGGCAAAAGCTCTGGCCACTGCGACTTATCTCCTCAATCGGCGCCCATGCTCCTCCGTTCAAAACAATGTTCCATATGCCCTTTTTTACCACACGGTGCCCGACTACTCCCACCTTCGCGTCTTCGGGTGCCTCTGCTACCCAAACCTCACCGCCATTGCTTCTCACAAACTCGCTCCCCGCTCCACCACCTGCATTCTCGTCGGTTATCCCTTCTCTCACAAGGGATACCGATGTCTCGACCTTTCCACTTGACAGGTCATCGTCTCTCGTCATATCATCTTTGACGAGACATGCTTTCCTTTCGGTCTGCTTCATCCGAGATCCTCCTCTAGCGATCTCAACTTCCTCCTCACCAACACCGTGCCAACCCGGTCTCCTCCACCATTCTCCTCATCGGCTCCCTCATCGGCCGCTGCTGAGGATTTATCTTTCACCTATCCCATTACTATTCTATCCGATGTCCCACCCATCGGACCCCCATCGGCCCCACCACTCTCATCGGATTTAGCCGATCCCGTTCTTTTTCCATCGGACACTCCACTTCCATGTCTCCCCCTCCCTATCGGCTGCTCCATCTCTATCGAACCGACCGAACCAATCAGCCCATCCGACTCCATCGGCTCAGGCCGATCTAGTTCCCTCCTTTCCTCTCACCTATAGTCACCGATCCAGAGCCAATGACGCCCCCACTCAACCAGTTCTTCCCACCTCTACTGCACTCCCATCGGCTCCTATTCCCTCCATCTCTCATATGGTCACTCGCTCACAGACCAGGTCTCTCCGTCCCACCAAGCGCTACAGGCTCTCCACTGTCCACAGCTCTATCTCGCCTATCCTAGCGACCTCTCGCTCCGATCTGGCCGACCCTCAGTGGCCCATGGCCATGGCCGATGAGTACAAGGCCCTAATGGACAACGAGACCTGGCGCCTCGTCCCCCGTCCTCCTGGCGCCAACATTGTGACCGGCAAGTGGATTTTTAAACACAAGTTCCAGCGTGTGGGCATGGCCGATTGTCACCTCACGGCCACCCCGGTCGACACTCGAGCCAAACTCTCCGTTGCCAATGGTGCACTCGTTGTTGATCCCTCTCATGGCCCGACCTCACGTACGTCGTCCAGCAAGTGTGCCTCTTCATGCACGCTTCGCGCGAACCTCATCTCGTGCTACTCAAGCGCATCCTATGCTACATGAAGGGCACGCTCTCCAGTGGGCTACATCTCAGCTCCGGTCCCATCGACTCCCTCACCGCGTACTCCGACATGGACTGGGTAGGCTGCCCTGACTCTCGACGCTCTATGTCTAGCTACTATGTCTTCCTCGGCGACACTCTAGTCTCCTGGTCCTCAAAACGCCAGACTATAGTGTCCCGGTCTAGCGCCGAAGCCGAATACCACGCCGTCGCCCACGTCATCGCCGAGTATTGCTGGCTTTGCCAGCTTCTCTAGGAGCTCCGTGTACCCCTCTCCTCAGCGACCGTCGTTTACTGCGACAATGTCAGTGCCGTCTACATGACCGCCAACCCGGTTCATCATCGATGCACCAAGCACATTGAGATCGATATCCATTTTATTCGTGACAAGATCACATTAGGATAGGTTTGGATGCTCCATATACCATCAGCGCACCAGTTCGCCGATATAATAACTAAAGGTCTATCCACGCTTTTATTTACCAGTTTTTGGTCCAGTCTTTGTGTCCGCTCCCCTCCCACTGTGATTACGAGGGATGTTAGACCACTGGTCTGGATTGTATATATATATATACCCGATCCTCCTTTATACATTTGGAGTCTTAGTCACTATACACATTTTACAATATGTCAATTACAGTTCACTGCATTACCTGCAATCGGTTTCAGGAGATTTATATGCCATAGTTACTTGCTTCAACAATATTCATTTCAACAGATTGTTTGTTTGCTTCTTCTGCAGGGTCGCATAGCAAGTAACTTATAAACTAAAATAAGCAAGCACATGCTCAAGCACAACTAAAGTATAAAACTTATAAACTAAAATGTCTTCACTAATTACGTTGTGATTTATAGCTAAGGATGATTTCATCACATGCTCAAGCACAACTAAAGTGGCAAGGTAGGGAATGTGGCGGCTACATGTACATTCATGTGTGCGATTTTGGTCTAAATGAAAACAAGTGTACTCTTTTATTTTCCAACTTGTTGCTTTAGTAGGAAAACTCGGTGAATCCCATTGCTTCTTTTTGTTGTTATATGTATCTCAGTTATATATTGTTTCCCAGACCACCCCCTACGAAGCACGGGGTAATTATTTGATAATATATTCCGTCACTCCAATTTTCCATCCCTTAAGAGATGAATTGTCAATCTGTCACATATTACATCATTTACCTTCATCATATTGATTGTTAACTAAATAAATTAATTTCTCTTTTAAATTGTGCGTGCAGTGCATTCTGGAAAAAAATCAATAAATCATATGGAAAAAGTATGAACATCCATGCAACTCTAAAACCATAAAGTTGTTGTGTACATGGGATGTAAAAACTAATTGCCACAAATTCTAAAGCACAACTCATGAACAGACAGCCTATGTACCGTTACAATAATGTACTTATAGGTTGTAATGGCTTTTTTCTTACCTATGTGATCACCAATACGACGTAATACAGATGGTCCAAGAAACTTTTATATAGGAGGCGTGTCATTGGTGCGCCCCAGCATCTAGTTATTGCCAAAGCTAGCTGAAAACCACAATGGTCGTGAATTTTTAGGTACATGCCCCGAATTATTGGGCACATACACAGAATAGATAATACATGTGAATTTTTGGCTACATACCCAATTTTTGGGTACAGAATTTTGACAAATAGTTTTTCTCTTAATAACACACGTGCATTCTAACATATACCCTGAAAAAATGTGTGCGACTTTCATGCGGTACATAATCTGCTTACGTATACTCATTCGTAGTAAAGATCTGGTCAGCCATGCTTTATACCTACTTCACCGGTAGTTCATAAATGCGTGTACATAATTACTCTCTATCATATATTTCAAAGTTGATTAATCTCAAAGAACGGTCATACCCAGGAAAGTGAACAAACACCATAGATACCCAGTAAATTTATACATAGAAGGTTATAATTAAGTCCCTTGGCACAATAATTCCTTCAACGGTCGGTTTCCTTATATATACCCTTAACTTTTGGCTGCATTAATTGGAATATTTATACATACACAAAATCATGGTAACAATTTTCTCTATCATTTTTTTCTCCATGATTTTCGGGCGGATATGTGCCATCTACTATTTACCAAGTATGCAAATAAATTTTCGTTCTAATATTCATACGTATGGAATTAATTTACCATAAGTACATACCGTGTATTTTAAAAAACATTCCAACCGTACACAGTACCTTTGTGTAAGATTGGGGTATTAATTAATGGCAATTACTTTCCATGAGTATGAGGTATTAATTACCTATAATTAACGTATATGGTATGATATACCCCGAAATTTACTCCTTCCAAATGAAACATACTTATCGGGTTTACCCGTTAATTATTATTATTCCCACAATGATCAATTTGATTGGGACTGCATCCAGCGGCTCATGCCTATGGAACTGAGCATCATGAAGCCCCATACGGCCGTCCTGTAGACATGTACATACTCATTGCATGGTCAACCTTCAAAAACCTTGCAACAATAATGGACCATGGTCAACTATTTCAGCTCGCATTAGCATTTCTTCATAGTGATCACCTTGGTCCCCAAGCATTAGAAGAAAACTGATGTTATGGCTGCAAAGTGCAATGAGACTGTCTGTTAAAATAGAAATTATTAAATTGGCCATAGTAAGTAATGTTGAAACATCATTAGGGGTAAATATATGGTGACAACCCCAACTTAGATAAAAAAATGTGTAAACCCCGGCCAAAAGTCATCTAAATTCACCCCAAAAGATCACACATATAGATAAAGTGATGTTACACCACCATATAAAAACTCTTGCCCAAACGCAAATTTATTTGTGAGATATAAAAATAATAAATTTTGGACAAATCATTAGGATAGTTTTCTAGTTTGAAATATGTTATTTTTTATATCTTGCAAACAAAGTCGTGTTTGGACAAGATTTTTTAAAATTCATGATAAATTCATCCTGATTAAAATTCACTTAATTAAAAGCCTAAAAGAAAATCTCAAAAGATAAAAAAAGGGCAAGAAAAAAAATCAAATAAGGCTTAAAGTATTTTTCTTAAATTCTTCAAATTATAAATTTCTCCATCAATTTTTACTTGAATTTTTAGAGCACAATAATTAATTATTAAACAACAAACCCTAGATGAGTCATTTTGAATTCTCCTTCCACAATCAAGTTAATCTAAAATTAACTTGGGATTATTAATTCCAATTTTGACCTCTTTGTTTCCTCATGAATCTCCATTCGACCCTATAAATCATTTAAAATCAATAGATTTAATCCCTATTAAACTTTAGCCATTATTCCAGCCATCTCAATGGTCGTTCTTCTTCCTTCTTGGCCTATAAAATACTAGCCTCCACCTCTAGTTCCTCTTCTTGGCCAATTTTGGGTTCTCTGTGCCCCATAGCCACATTCCCACACTCGGCCTTCTTTCTACGCCACGCTAGAACAATTTCGACAGCCACTCACCTAAAGCTAAGCGCCGCTAGCCCTTGCCGTCACCAGCGTCGATGGTACCTTGTGCTCGTCCACGTGCTCGCCTCTCTATCGCCTAGAGGCCGCTAGAACTCCATCGTCATTGTTGCCCTCTGTCTCTATTGAGCCGAAGCTCCTTTGGCTGCAACCGATGCCTTGTCGGAGCAACCCCTAGACATGCTACACCTTCTTCAGCTTCATAGCATCAAGGCCAACCCCTAACACCCCTCTGCTCTACCTGAAGCCAGTTGGAGTTGCATCCTCACTATTGACCTAAAGGCCTCCAAGTCACAAGCTCTTCCAATTGCTGTTCTTGCAAAGCCAAAGGGCTGCTCACCGTCATCAACCTCTCCATCAGTACCGTAGCACTGAGCCCATCATTGTTTGCCTCTTTGCCAAGCTTGATGCCTACTACAACCGCATCATTGTCATCTTCCCAAACAATGCCACCACCAAGACCTCATTGCCAACCCTCTCATCGTCTCTCCATCGTCGTCTGCTATGGTGAGGATCATCACTTTCCCTTTTCCCTTTTTTACCTCCTGCCCATGTGTCTGCCAATGTGTGCATCCCTTGTAGCAGCGCATGGGGTTTTCTCATCGGCGTCTTCCTTAGCTGACGAATGGAGACCACTTTGTTGATCCCATGGACCGCTTTTGTGCACCCGGTTCATGGTGGTCTAGTGACTAACCCACGTGTCCTACGTGTTAGTAGCTTAGCCATCCGCTGGTGCAATATTCATAATTTTATAGTAGAAAAATAATAAAAAAATTTAGAAATATCCACTTAAATTACATATAAACTTTGATAGTCATATTGGCCATTCGAACTCCAAATTGACCCGTTCAATTTGCTTTTTTTATAACATGAAGAACCCTTGAATATTGTTTTTATGCATTATTGTGGCTTCTTGTTTAGAGTTTAATCTTTGTCTTATTTGTTCATGTAGTTGTTGTCATTTTGGAAGTTTCCATCGTGCAGATGTAGTATCAGAAGTCCATTTCATTGAGCAAGGCAACTTCGGCTCTCCTTGAGCATATTGAATCCCAATTTATAAAAACTATTTTAATTTAAATTATTGCATTTGCTTTATTAAAATTTAGCGTGTTTATAAATGTTTTACTTATCCTTTCCTATAATAACTATTATGGCCTTATTATTTGAATATTGTGTAAGTACCTTTGACAACCCTAAACCAACTAATGAGAACTCTATATGTAGAACTTAGTAGAAACATATAGTTATTTTTTAATGATCTAGACTTTAAAATGACCCTATAATCTTGATTAATGATGGATTAGAGGTTTGATAGCCTAGACATGTTGGACTCCTCATTCAAAATTCCCAAAATTGTTTTTAGCTAGGCTCGAGGTGCTTGGTTTTGCTAGTCGCACCTTAGCTATCATAAGGACCAGTCTTCACGCCGTTGTTACAAAGCATATTCCGTACAAGCATATTCTATACAACCATATGTCTTGTGGGTAAGGCTTAAGCTGTAGCATAATTTAGTTGTAAACAAAAGGACACGGATGGGGGCAAATGAAGCCCTTTGTGGGGTTGACATCTCTGGCAAGTGAAGGCCTTGTGAGGTTTGGATGCACGGGGTATGCTTGACCTAGGTCACCTGGTAGGTAACAATAGTCTATGTCTATTGTTTTGTTTAGGATTGTGCTAAGTGAAAGGTTATGTCATGATCTTGGCTCCTTAGGTACTTTTTCGGTATTGCGATGTACAACTAATGTGCAGTCAAGATTATGTCTTATGGGTAAAGTGTACACCTTTGGATAGACTAAAACTATTCGAATAGCCACGCCCTCGATTATGGGCAAGCCTAGCAACAATTCTAATCCTAAAGTTAGAGGTTTTATTCCATTAAATAGAAATGATTGGAACTACAACTTGATAGGCTGGGTTAAGGCAAGTTTGCGTTGATGTGCATCTTGATGATAATTTGACTAGATTAGAATTGTGCATTGAAATGTGCTTTAAACCTTAACTATTTAAAAGCTGCTTTATGCAAAACTCAACCCTTATAATATTATTCTTTTTTCCCCTTGCATTATGTGCATTTTGCGGTGTGGCTTGTTGAGATAGGTGGTACTCATCATTGCTCAATTCCCCCCTCTAGTAAGTGAAGTTTTAGTGAAGTACTAGGTGGAGTCTTGGCTTATACCCTAGTTGAGCACCTGTAAAAATGGAGCCATAGGCCCGCTAGTCTGTTACTATTTTTTTGTTGTTAGACCTAATGTACCTTTGTAATACTATCATAATGATTAATAAAGATGTTTCGTTTGTATTAAGTTTACTGTGGTGTATCCTGAATTTTCCTAGGATAGAGATCTATTGTTTGGAAAAGGTATTTTTCATGTGTGACACATAGGTGCCAATGTTATGCTAGAACCAGTACCTATAATATCACGTAGGTGCCAGTTCTTAACATAAGAAATATTATTATAGATGACATTTCATTTACATCATGAGAACTGAAAATTATGTCACGTTTCAAAATCTGTGACGTTCACTTAACAGAAATTCATTCATCACCTATCATGTATCTGTAGTCATGTTTTTATGATGAAAACATATTTTTTGTTATTAATCTCGTGATGATCCTTTCCGTCATTAAATTTATGATGCTCATGTTCGTCATTATCAAACCTAGAAAATGTCACAAATTACTAAATTTTGATGACTATATAGTTACATGTAAGACAAGGACCGTCATACAGTATAGTGTGACATGGAGCTAATATGGCAGGTTAATTATGACAAATTGATTTGTCATGAAATATCTTGTGACATGTTAAGGTCTATTTATGGAGGAATCTATTTATGGGCTAAGCCCAATTGCAAAACCAATTAGATATAGGAATGCTCAATAGCAATTTAAATACTATTTCAGCCTAATTTTAAATGTCCAATTGCATTAGTACCATATAACAAGTGGGCCAAGCCCATTTCAAAAATGCCATATAGGCCAAACATTATAAGTAATAACAACACATATCACAGAGGTTATATAAGCCCAACTAACATAAGCCCATTCAACATCCAATATAGCACAAGCCTAGTTACATACAAGCACAGCCCAGTCACATACACACTTTCATTGACCTAAACATATATCAGTGCAGACCATAGTAAAATAAAAAGTTCAGTACATCAATATAACTAGCCACCTAGTTATATCTCCAAAAGACATCTAAACTTTTCTCTGCATAATTATATATGCAAAGAGTAAAACTTGATAGATACACTCCTAATTGTTTAAATAAGACACTTGAATGTACATAGAGCTCTATCAATATTTTGAAAATTGTGTGGCAATACCATTGAATCCAAAGGTGAAATTGAGATGCTTTGTTAACAGAATTCCTACCAAGAAAACAAAAAAATGCATTACTGCCCTAAGCTGAAGTGATCTTATGTGTTGGAGAAATACAAATAGTTAGCTGCTGCAATAATTCTAAGTTGCATTAAAAGACATTCAGACTTAACAATTGCTAAAACAATTGCATGGTGAATCACATGAGAAGTGGTATCTTATAGCCTTCACAGTTCAGTAGAGTCAACAACATGATAACCAAGGATTGTTTAAAAAAAGAGAAAGGACTAGATCTTGAATATAAATTGGTAGTACATATAAGGGTTAGAGCTACATGCATATACTATACTTCTTCTTTACTACAAGCTTCAGTACTTCTAAGTGAATAAAGGTGATAAAAACAGTGGCTGAAATTAAAGATAACTGCATATATTTAAATCTTGATTCAAGAATATAGTAACAATCATATAGGAAATCTAGGTAGCATAAATATGTATGTGGAAATATAATTCTTCTATGGATCATAAGTGCTCATGAAGTAAATTAATACTTAGTAGAGTCTATATAAGACCTAATCATATTGGCGTGCCATCAAATTCAATATGTCCAGATCTTCATTCATTCTAGCATGGCATTCAAAGCATACAGATATAACCAGAAATTAACCTAGTTATTTAGTTATCAACGAAGAAAGCTAGACTCGATTTCTCCCATTTTGATATTCCTAATTTCTTTTTGGTGGAGTGTATACACAACCTCACCAACCATGCAGAAAATATGCAGATGGTAGCAAGTGCCCAAACACTGATATCTTATGCTACTCTATGAAAAACATAAAAGAGTAAAGTTTAAAGTTTGTCTCATCTTACTCGTACTGTTCAATTAACAAGAATCCTTTGTTTGAAGCCCTTATACAGATTAAGTATGATGAAACATCTTGGTAATTAAAATTAGCCTTCATCCCTGGTAATTAAACTCTGTGTTATATGTGATAAAAATAGGAGTTACCTGGATTCAACAGTATGATCGAATCCCGACATTTCTCTCTACATAGTAGCAGTATACAAGCAACTTATCCATTCAAAGCACAACCTAGAAATAAATGATAATAGTCTAGGAATTGGTTGTACCTTCAGCGAAGGAGGTAATGATGATAGAGAGAAGCTCTTTGCAATGTCTGGGCACGGTGCCAGTGGCTAAGACATTGACGTAGCGAGGCAACACACTTGACTCTTCGAGCGGTGACCTGGCGACAGAGGCACTGCATCTCTTCCCTATAACATTTACAAGTAAGCTTTTAAACTTTCAATGAATACATAGAAATCAATACAAGATGAAGAGAAAATATTTCAATGTGTTAAGTGATCAATATTCAGTGAATCCCTTGTGCAAAATGGTAAAATTCTATGTGAATATATAGCAGCAAATATTTGAAAGATCATCAGCAAATATATACAAGAAGTTTACATTGTTGGCACACATTCAAGAAAAAAAGTAACTCATGGAAATCATGCCCTAATGTAGCAAAACCAGGCAAGGATTGGATTTTTAATATTCTCACAGCACATCATGAAAAGGAAAAAAATTAATAAACTGAACCACCACAAGTATACTGAAAGTAATATAGTCATAGCGACTAATTATCACTGAAACAAAGAAGAACACATAATCTTCTGTGATTTTGTTACCAAATGATTTGTCTTCTAATTGGAGGGAGGAGGGAGATAACAAATTACCTCGCTAGTGATGACTAGACAATGATGGGGCCAACGGTCTTCTTGGGGTCAGCACGGTGGAAGTGTATGGTGATCGACGGTAAAGGATGACGAGTGGAGGTCATGGACAATGAATTTGACGGATGAGGCCAGCGTAGTGGTTGATGGTTGGGATGGAGGACGACCGGTGGAGGGTGGTGGCGATGGGGAGCCTCGATGAGACTAGTGCAGCATCGACAGCGTTAGGTGGAAGGCGGCTCGTTGACCAGCCGGGTAGCGGGGTGGGATGCCATCCCAGTTGGGGTACTTGGAGCACTTGAAGGCTGAGCGCATCGCGCGGCAGGGAGACCAAGCTTGTGGCGCAGCAGGGAGCTCAATGCTGAGTGAGTCTGACCTCGCAAGTGCGACACTTGGAGCTGGCAGCTAGGTGGTTGGTTATGGTCTCGATCTGGATCTAGGGGGATGGGGGATGGGAGGAAGGAGAAACCTAAGGTTGGGGGATGTACTCTGATTATGTCGGCTAGGTTTGAGTAAGGGGTATGGAGCGATGATCGATGAGATTTTATCAGAATAGCCCTGGTGCAAGGACAATTGTCACAAGCTATCTGGACAAAAACGTCATTCACCTCAAAATATTTTGGCTTGATCGCGCAATGAATTTTTCTAGACTGAAACGTTGGTGCCCCAGCCCCTATTTTATCTCCCTTTTTGTACAACAAAAAAAATACAAAGAATATCTCAAAATAATTACTAGATTCAACAAGCAGTATAATCCTAAATGAATATATTTTTAATAAAATGTACAATATATTCCATATAATACATTTTATTATGATCGTAATAGGATATGGAATACATAAATAAAATCTATAGGATATGGAATACATAAATCAAATCTATAGTTGACGAGAATGAAGACAGGTAAACAATGTGGGAAGTATGCCATAGAGGAAGTGAGCTGTCGACACAATTTATTTGGATTATAGAGCTAACACTGAATCACAAGCAA
Organism: Oryza coarctata; assembly: GCA_030770085.1. Classification (NCBI taxonomy): domain Eukaryota; kingdom Viridiplantae; phylum Streptophyta; class Magnoliopsida; order Poales; family Poaceae; genus Oryza; species Oryza coarctata. Next base: position 12,019,324 of record CM061472.1, read on the forward strand.
ACTTGCCTTCTTCACAGCTGTAAGTGACGGATACTAAAATCAGCCCACCGATTGGGCCTTTAGTCTTAGGCTGTTTTAAAAAATGGGCAAAACTTGAGATGACTATGAAAATAATTAATTAATGTTATATAGCAGAAAATGGATTCTATGTACATATTTTTAGCAGAAAAAAATGAATAAACAAGGGGAAAATTTTTGGCCCCTTCCAAAGTCAAGAATTGAACCCGCCACCTTGCATGCAGGACTCCTCTAAAAAAATTCTCAAACACATATCTCCCATCCATCCCTCATCGCCGCATCACTCGCTGTTGCAGCTGCCACCATCGCCATTATTAGTCTCGCACACTTGTCACGCGTTGGGACACGAGACAAAGCCGATGACATTGTGGCTGCTCTGCCCGTCGTACTGCTTCACCCACGGCCGAGCCCGTGGGAAAGTGGCACTTGCCGTGCCCAAGCGCATCTCCAACCATCGCCTACCTCTAGGTCTGGCTGAGCCACGCTCCCCTTTCTCTCCTCCTTCGTCGCTCCTACGCCGTGATGGGGTCAGCTGCTTACCGACTCCATCAAACTTGTCCACCCTCTCCGACCATCAGGACATTAGGACGCAGTTCAATTTGATGATTTTAGTTCGATTTTATCATTGCATATGACATAGTATATGTAGATAAATTGGAAACAACTTCTGTTAATAATATTGCTGATGATGGCGCTTGATAATTTTTTTTCCAAATTTTCCTTGCTGTAATGGGCCATAATGTACTTCGCTAGGCGTTAATGGCCAACGCCCACTCCGAAATATGGATGTTATGCTGAAAAACTAACGGGCCGTGGTGGGCACTCACTTTAGAAGATGTATGCTGGGTTTAAAAGAAGAAAGGGAGAAAGAGAGAAAAAATAATCACTTTTTCTTTTGAAAAAAATACAATAAAAATACAATAACTTATATGACAAAATAACATTCGTCACGATGTGCTATTAGACTAGTTTGTGACAATCTGAAGTTGGTCTCAGTGATGAGCACCTTATTGTCACTAAACTGCGCCGCCAGTATTGAATGTCATAAAAGAAAATGACATAATGATCATTTGCTCTGTTGTCATAAAAATTTTGACATATGTATTGTAGTGATAGATTTTATAAGTGCTCGTTGTTAACAAATCACAGGTAGCTATAAAGTGTCGAAGGCCATCGGGGCAAGTCCTATAGGTTGATTCTAAGAATCAACACAAATACCTATAAGATTTTATAGGTTATGTTTCTTAATTTTATTCCACCCAAATGGTTTCAGTGAGCATGAAACGCCTTATAGGTGCTGGTTTTAAGCAAACTGATACCTATGGGGCCAGCATGTTTGTGGTGTTGTGTACTAGTTATCTAAATCCACAAAATCATCTACATGTGTGATTTTTTTTAAAATTAGATGAATTTTTGGTTAAGATTTACATGAGTTTTTACCTAAGTTAAATTTCCACCACATATTATATTTATTCACATGATTAGTACCAGACGTCATCAATGCTATATCTCTCACTCCCAATGTCCTAAGCCAGACTAAAGTCCCTAGGCCCTACATAAGCTATACCCACTGAAATCTGTATAAATTTAATTTTGAAAGGTTAAACAGTGTCTAATAATAAATTCTTCACGATAATAAGCACAGATGTACCTACAATCGTCCCATGGGGCAAGGTCATTTGGTCACGTATAATTCAATCCATTTTGAGATTGTCTAATAGTAAAGCAAGAACAAGAACAGCGATAAAAAAAACAGATTTGAAGATATATTTGAATCTGCACATTCTACATTAAAAATATATCAGAATAATAATCCTCTACAAAGTTCACATAGACACGCGGGCCGGGGGGGATATATACTTGTGAAGGTGCTAACTGTGCAGCATGATCCTGCAGTAGAAAGAACAAAAAGGAGAAGATGGCTAAGTATACGGCAGGAAGCAAATATGTAAACAATAAAAACATGACTTCTCCTACCCAAAAGCTACGATTGCGAGTGAGAAATAACAAATACTTGTTGCCCCTTATATCAGCCTTTGTGGCTGTTGGTAGAAGGACATTTTGTAAGGGGAAGCGTTCCAGATATCTTTTTCAATATGTGGTTGGTGGGTGCTATATATCTCTTGCCTTTTTCTGAATTTATGGATTGGAAAAAAGAAAACATATAGCGTCGATCCTTAGATTTACAACCCAAAAACCTATCATATTTACTATATCAGCCCCTAGACTGATACATTGATACACACGAGTTGCATATATTTGGATAGTCTGAAAGAATTAATTATTGCATGAAACATAAAGAATTTACAAGGTTTATAACTAACTAAACAGAAACTATAGAATAAACCAACTCTACTATTTTTTACTATAAGGATTAAACTTATAGTTGTATTGAATTTGAAATAAACCTAAACTTGACATAAACTTGAATTTGAATATGAACCCCTGCGTTTTGCACTTTAAAATCATAAGGAGCAACTCTAAAAAATAGAGCAGGATGAGTACAATGTGCTCAACAAGTCATTGTGTTAATAAATTATGCATGAGCTAATCATAATCTAGGTAAGGATATGGTTGATTGTACAAAGCTGATTTTGTAGAGATATCATACTTGGTATGTTTGAAATATAATTGAATTCAATAAAATATATATGCACAATTAAGTCTCTAGCCAAGAGACAATAGTGAGTCTCGATGCTCATATAACCATAAGCACGGTTATTTAAATAGATCAAAATACTCATACTACAGTGGATGTCTACTTTATTCGTAATCTATGACGTGTCAAACACATTAGCATTGTTATGGCCTAGCCTTTTAGTTTTTTAGTACAAGTGATACCTGCTCTATGAATTATAATCCTCAATGAACTTCCATCATTAGTAGTGTGAGGAGTTTTGGCGTTTCTAAGATATGAGGGGAGTGCAAGATCGTATGATACCACATCATCACAATCAAGTTTTCTACTGAATCTCCTTTGAATATTCAATGTATGGATTCATCATAAATCAAAGTCCACTTGGGACAAATCATAAATTACAACTATATTTACCCATACAGAGTAAATATGAACGCTTTTACCCATACAAAGTAAATAGCAATTATTGTAGTGGGCAATCTTTGTTTTTCATAAAATTGGAACCACTACGCAAAGGTATCACTTTAATAGATTGTCTAGTTAGCTAGGTCTATACCCATTTAACATTTGCACTCAATTTGTTGTCCACGTATCCTTGGCATAAATCTTATGTCAATTAAAATAGTATAAGTCACCTGAAATTATCTATATCAAACGTACTGTTTCAATATAAGTTCCTTATATTTTATTCATAATCTAAGCTAAGCAGTGCTATGCAAAACTAGCATGTATCTAGTTTTCTATGTTGAAGTTAGGCATAAGATATTTAAAAGCATGAACAACATGTACATAGAATAATGCACAGTTAGAATATAATATCAATGTGATAAAAAAGAAGAGGTAATAACTTGCCTTGCTCCAATGTATAGAAAATCATGAGAGACAACTTAATTACCCATCTTCTAGAAGATCATAGGTTACCCGAAAATAAAGCAGATTCCATTAGGGTTAGGATTTTAGGGTTGGTTTATTTATTTCATTGGGGTATTATTACAGCTAGGGTTATGTTTAGTAATTAGTGGTGGATGAAGTGATATATGTGTAGAATAACAACTAGGGTTTAGCTTTGTTTTGGAAGCATAGCGGCTAGGGTTTGGTTTATTTCAAGCTAATGCTTACACTGAGCAACATAACGGCTAGATATAGGTGACTTCTTTGGCCAGTGTTGACGGGCAGCGCAACTACTAGAGGATTGAGAGCTTGGTGATGGTTTTGTGGATGGATGTGTTACTTCGACAGCCATGGGTGGTAGTGGAGCATCTAGATTCGCACAAAGCTTGAGAGCTAGGTGCGTGGCATGCTATGGGGACCAAGGGAATAGTGAGGTTATGACCACTGTACACATCAAGGCGTGGGTGCTAGGAGCAATACTTCAGCCTTGGGATTAGGATATGCTGAGCTTTATAGCCAACTATTTGATGTTGGGGCCCTAGAAACACATGAACGTCCTCATGGAAGGCATAAAGTTCTATCCCACAACGTTTTAGGGCTAAGAGGTAATTTTGAGAAAAAGGGATAATATTTAAAAATTCAAATTTAAATATAAATCTAATTTGGAATTTGAAATATAAATTCAAATGGTATTTGAATAAATTAATGAAATTCAAATAAAATCTTAAAATAATAAAATGGGTATGAATGGATAGAGTTTGAATTTAGAAGAAATTAGGTCAAAATTTGACTAGATTTGTATCTAGGATAAAGGTCATATGAAAGTTTGGATTTTGAATTAATTCTAGAAAATAGAAAAGGTACTGTACATGGGACTCACCTGTCAGTCCTGTTCTTTTTATTTCTCTCCTTTCTTCTTCCTCCCTATCTCTTCTCTTAATCCTGTTTGTTCCACAGCTAGGGCTAGGTAGGGGTTGTTGCGACTATGTTAGCTGGAGGCCAAGGCTGATTTTTAGGGGGAGTAGAAGATGATGCCAACAATTGGTGGGCAGGTGGAGAAATACGATAAGGTGCTTCAACGGGCGATGGAGGCTGAAAGGGGAATGGCATTCTAGTAGTGCTTGAGTTAAATTGGAGGTATGGGGAGCTTTAACTCGATTAGAGGAGACCATTTTTATGCTTGGTTGCTATGGAGGAAGCCATGGTGGGAGATGTGAAGATTATATGGCTCGAGATTGCAAAATTTCTTGTAGATACGTATTCTATGATGTATTGCAATGCTATAAATGAGACAACAAGAAAATGTTGTGTGTGGTGCTAGCGGTAATAAAATAGAGCATGGCACGTGCTAGGCAGATTCCAATGAGGTTTAGCAGCATGATGGCCAGTAGAGGGCTTGGCAAAGCTTTGAGTAGGATAGAATGATGCCTGACCATGTTCCACTAGAACTTGACGAAGAACTTGGCTTGGATTAGCGGTGGAGTGTATGTACGCTAAGTGCTCGATCATCACTCCACCATGGCTCAGGCAAGAAGAAATGAAGCAAAGCTTAGAGGTGTAGTTGTGGTGGTGGAATGCGGGAGATGGCACACGGAAGGAGGTGTGGGATCTATTTATAGCAAGCAATGTTGGTTGTGGCGTGGATGGCTATGACAATGGTAAAGAAGAGGAACTCAGTTTGAGTTCTAATAGGGAATGGTGGCTCTGTGGGTATGCGGTGTCCTAGCCAATGATTTTGTGACATCTATGTGATGGAAGAAGCTATGCCTATGGGAGCAGAGGTAGTTGGCGGTGTAAAGCAACGGTGGCATTCATGGCTACACGATAGCACGATGCTATAGGAACATGGCAAATAATATACCATTATGCACTCTTAATTGCATTACCATGATATCTAGATAGGTGGGATCTATACATGCATAATACCACCTACCCTCAAGCGTACATGACTGTCAACAAACACCTTTCAGTATAATACCTGCAATGTTGGACAATGAACAAAGTAGATATTCAATGAGATAACTCACTAGTCCGCTAACAAAGAATATGTTACTTGTCATCCACACTACGGTGGTGAACTGAACATATGCCATAGAGATCTCGATCTACAATGTTATCTCACAAATATCTAAAATATTTAGAACCCATACTCATACTCAACTAGCCCTAGGATTTGTGACTAGTCTCTCATACTATCATCTTAAGCAATGATACAACAATAGGGTATATAATTAATTAAATTTTAGATTACAATTGAGATAAGGATATATATAGGCTCACCCACCAAATACTCAGAGTTCAATGGAAGCTTGTCTATTTCATAACCCACAAGCAAGTCAACTAGGGGTAGTCCCCTAATAGAATTACCTGAAGAAGCAACAAATCCCATAGCACTTAACTAGAACAATATCATCACATGCAAAATTATCTAAATAATAACATATAACAAGAACTAGTGTACAATAAGTTGATATACTAGAAAGGCAACACAAATCTAACATACTACATGCAAGCTCTAACTCAAAGGATGGTTATTTGTGGTTTTGTTTTAGCATAAAGTAAAATTTAGTTTACAATTATTTGCAATGGTATTTTATAAAGTAGTTCAAAAGCATGTTCATTAGTAGATCACAACATCCATAATAGTCATATCAAAACATCACACTTGTTACCCTCCATGGTAACAAGTCACCATAATCATCATCATGAGCATCATATACATGATAAATCACAATTTCCACATCCCATTTTGATATGGGTAACATAGCACCACTATCATTTTCTTCCCCTACAATTGATCAAGATACTCAAAATCAATTCCAAGGACCAATAACATGTGCCTGTGCTAAACAAATCAACCAACAGGTGAATTCACTCCTGAGTAAAAATAGTATTACCTGTGAGAATCAGTTGCTACCTAATGCTTATAATTTAATTATCCTCAGGTATGAAAACATTGAAGAGTGGCCAAGAAGCAGCACCAAATAATCTAACAGCCATTAATCAAGCAATAAATGCCATGAAAGCCATTTTGGTTTCCAGTGACAAGCTAAGAGTAAAATGCTCATAGAAACTGCATCTTAAATCCAATAAATGTGTTCGACCATAGCATGGAAAGCTTATCTCAATGGATATGGCCCTATCCCTGAATTCAATCCAAGCGTTGAGTTATCAACGAATTAATATGGTGACCAGAAACTACCAAAAATATTATTTGCTATAATTAGGGTGTTATGCAGCATAACTGGCCTTGAGCCATGTAAAATATCCAGCTCCCATATATTAGGAGTATTCTCATCTGTTAGAGTGATTATTTTTGTTTTGAGAATCAAATACAATATGCTATATACATTTTCTTGAGTATTCCAGCCATAGGTTGAATTATCTCTACGATTGTGTATTCCTTCCCGTTGTTCTTGCAAGTTCTTTGTGATTGCAGCGATGATTGTAATCCGCTTGACTTGGTTGAGTGGAAAACATGAGATTGGGCAAACTCTGTGCTATAGGTTGGTGCACATGCAACGGTTGGCTGCACAAGACTTGTTAGGCTTCATGAATATCTTTGATTCTACGCCATGAAGGTTCGGCGCACCAGCGTATCACATTTTCATAAACACATTTGTAAATCAAGTCTACACTCATGGACACTTCACTATGTCACTCATGACCATGAGCATGGGTAATTAATTAGTTTTAGACTCTGTAGAGTTTGTACAGCTTTAACCACATGATATTCTAATTTGTTTTGTGTTGCACAAAGCACCACCACACTTTACTCGTTGAATGCAGTCTAGATGTCATAATGTAGCCTTTACATTCCATAATACCTAACATTGCATCAGCGACATCAAGTGTGAATCCACCCTAGGAATGACCTAGAACCATTATGTTTCAGGTCCACGCCTTAAACCTAACACTGTAGTGGCAAACACATCTATTTTCTCATGAGACACTATACCATTGTGTAAGAAAAACTTACACACTTAGACTACCCCTTAGTGGGCAAATAGATAGCTCCTCTAAAAGAACAACATAAACCATACTACTTCATCCTACCAAAATGTAAGTCTAGACATCAAGCAATTTAATAAGCTGAGGCCATCTTATAACTAACACATAGACTGTGAGGGAGAGTTTGATCATTAATTGACTCAGGCAAACACTCCCTGCAACTATTTCCATATGCACACCACTTGCCACAAGTCTAAAACATGTTTATCTCCATTTTAGTTCACAAATAACCAAGTTTTCATCTATGTGCAGAAGTAAAAAAATGCCCAAATTCTTATTTATAATGTGACCATAATGATTATTTCATATTTCTAGGCATAGCTAAGCGTGTAGAGGTGTAATAAGCATGCATAATTTCAAATAAGCACAAGTACTATAACCATTCCTAGGTATAACCACAGTAGTCTAATCAATATCAAAGGAGGATTATGTAGCAAGTATGATATAACTACCAATTACCTACAATTCAAATATCAATAGTTACAAGTACACCTCTTCACCTAAAGGTTTCAATATGTTCAACGGAGGTTAGGAGCACTTGCCTTACACCTCTTCACCTATATCAGCAACTAGATCCCAATTCTCACCATCAATGGGATCACTATATATACAAGATTAACGTACTAATGATAAATAGCAAATAATGCAAAAAAAATCAAATTGCTCTAAAATGCATGATTTCCTCACAGTTGGTTGGTTCTAACCTAATATGAATTTAAGTGAAATAATTTATATTTATCACTTTTATTTCAGGAGATATGAAATTTACAAGTTCTGTGCTTGAATATGTCATTTATTCATTAGTTAAAGTTATGGCATATTTTTAAGAGGTAGTTTTGTCAAATTCTACTTTAGAGTACTAAAGAGCATATATTTCTGTCCAAGAAAATTTGGTTCATCAATTTTAAAGTTAACATGAATTTCACAAGATACAGAGCACATTATGCTAGTTATTTACTACACAAAATCATAGAGGCATTTTGTGTACCGAAAGTACCATCTTTCAGTTTACAGGAGTGAAGAGAATAATTTCGTGGTTCTATGATGTTTTGGTTCAACCCATTTGGAGCTAGGATGTATTTTCTATGAATTTTATGGAGGCGCGATGACGACAACACTCTACCCCCTGTGTTGCGTAGGTGGGGTTTGGCTCTTGGCATGGTGGCAAGCGAGGAGAAGCGAAAGTTGAGGAAGTGGGGAGGTGGAGGTTGAGGAGATAGATGGAAGTTAGAGCTCAAGGAAGAGGAAGAATAGTGCGGGGATGGGAAGGAGGGGTTGGTGCACCTTATTCCCTTATATAGGCTGCATTGTTCACCCACACACCCTCAAAGCCTGAATCCACCACACCACTTGCCTGCTCGTGCATAGAGGCGTCACCTCAAATTGGAGTAGGCATCAATTCCCTAACCAAGAATGCACACGTGAGTAAGTAGGGAGGTGGAACGGTTTGCACCGCTTGTCCTTCTCCATCGCCACGCGTTAATATGCTATGAGCGGTTTCAACCAGCCTATGGAACTGGGTTAGAAACAACCAAACTAGGCTGCTATCAAACAAAGTGTTGTGATGCTTCCTCACTAGCAAGATGGGCCTTAACCCTAGTCCCTAACAATTTTGTGCTTGAGGTCAAGGCTGAAGGCTTATTGTTAGTAAAGTTGGAACCAGGGTCCCCACCACTGGCTGCTTAGGGTGCCTTGGGACACGCCATCAAGCTGGGCGTCTCACAAGCAATGATCGACTGCAAACAACAGTGGTTACACATTCGAAGAAAAGCAAAACAAGGGACTAAGCTTGCTCCATCCTAGGGGCTAAGCTTGGGGCATCCCCATCCCTGAGCTTGGTAACTCTGAGCAGCTCGGGGGCACAGACCACACATTAATTATAATGAGACACAACGAGCTACTATGTCCATCCTTTCATGGGCTTTTGCATTTAAATACAACGTGACACAAACCTACCCGGTGTACAACTGGGGTGACAAGATGGTGCTTGCATGACCATCGCATGCGCCATCATTCATGCCCCTATGTGGGAAAGGGAATGGGTTGTTAGGCGGTGTGGTTGATTGCTATGCCACCTAGTAGGGCCCACCACCTTTCCTCACATTCTTCTACCATTGATTGACCAGTGGTACCATCATCAATAGTAGGAATCCATTCTCATGCTTCCCACGGCTACGAGGGACACGTGGTGGGATGGTGTGGCTTCATTCCAAGATGGACCTGAGAGGGACCACACTAAGTCTCGATGATCAGTGCCTATTCCACAACTAGTGACAATATATCCCATACCTAACCCCATTGCATTGGGGTTATAAACCCAAGCCTCATTGACCACTATGGATTTCCCTCATTGATTATAAGAGTAGAACCCAAGCTTCCTAGAAGGGGGTTCTGAACCTAGAAAATTAACAAGGGTGCATGGTTTGTAATTGAGTCTTCCCACTAAGATAAATGAAGAACGCAACAAGAGTAGGGTATTACACCTTCGCATGGCCTAATCTCTTTTGCCCCATTTTCTACCATGGCATATCTGGTCTAGCATCCATGCTCCCTAGGCTAAACACAAAAAGAGGAGGGGTTAGGGGGAGGGCAACGATTCCCTGCTAGAGGAGCTCACACTCTGACACCCTAGGTTCTTTGCGGTTGACCTCTTCCACACCTCCCGGTTGGTTCCATTCATATACGTGAGGCACAGGATCAGAGGAAGTCCCATCCCCCTCCATCCTAGATCTGAATCAGAAGATGCACTATCGCCCCCCCCCCCCTTCGATGCCACTCATATTTCACAAGCAATAGGAGCGTGGGTAGGGTAGGGCCTAGTGCCGAGGGAATAGAACTACCCTAGAGGAAACACTATGGTGAGCGGTTGTGGATACCGGTGGTGAACTAGGCACCACAAATAGTGGTAGGGATGCTTGCAAATCTAAATTTGGGGAATTGATCTAATGGAGATGAGCATTGTAATAGCCTTTGTGGACACTGTACTAGACCGTGGCATGCAATGGTCCAGTGTTTGTGTTTCAAGTATTGTTAGCATTTGTCTACTGCATATTTTTTGTGAATGACTAAAAAGTACGGTTAGTATAACAACTATTCTAGCTAATTTAAACAGTAATTTTTTGCGGCCTATCAGCAAGAGCATCATTTATGTTTTGGGACTTGGTGCGAAGAAATCCCACATCCACCAGCAAATTCGTCTAAGTATGCACAGGTCCCTAAAAATTATGAGAAAAGACAAAGTACACCACAACAAAATTGATACAAAAGATATATCTTTATTATATATATAATATTTACAATATTATAAAGGCACATTGATATGGGTAACATAGCATCACTATCATTTTTTCCCTTACAGTTGATCAAGATACTCAAAATCAATTCCAAGGACCAATAACGTGTGCCCGTGTGAAACAAATCAACCAACAGGTGAATTTGCTCCTAAGAATAGTATTACCTATGAGAATCAATTGCTACATAAGCGAGGATTGTAATTCGCTTGACTTGGTTAAGTGGACAACATGAGGTTGGGCGAACTCCATGCTGCAGGTTGGTGCACATGCAACGGTTGGCTGCACAAGACTCATTAGGTTTCACGAATTTCTTTCATTCTATGCCTTGAAGGTTGGGCACACCCATGTATCACACAAAAGTCATGACAAAAAAAATAAAACAAGAGCGGACTAGCGCGCTTACGATGATGTTCATAGGTTCTCAATTAGGGTATAAACCAAACTCCACCTATGACTTCTTGTCCAAGGCTTGACTCACTGGGGGGAAATAATTAGAATGAATATCACCGATAATACTCAACAAGACACATTGGGGAAAAGGAATACAAGGAACAGTATTTATGGTTGAGTTTTAATACAAGGGGTACAAGGAATAGTATTTATGGTTGAGTTTTTTGTATTACCTCTCATAAAGGGGGTCTGAACCTATATAAAACCTTATCTTGTGCTACCATCTAGCTTTATACTTGGCGCATAACCCCATATTAAATGTTGCCAATATAAAACATCGACACTCCATGTGCCTTTTGCATAGGAAGGTTATGCTCTTGATGTTGTCTTATAAAATTTGAGAATCATTTGGTGGGATTATTCTTGGTTTTATCATGGGTTATAGTCCATACATACTTAACCAACTTAATAATATTCCTTGGATGAATATGTTCCACTCTCTAGATAACTTACATCGTTCTTCTTTCTGTCAAACTTTTTTCTAGTTGTCTGCAGGCTCCAAGTTTCTTATATCAATCACCTTTCTGCCAACACACCTTTCATGCGCTTTTTACTTGCATGTTTTACTTTATGTAGTTGTGATAGACAGATTCATCTGCTATATTTCAAACAAACCTTAAAGTGGTTCGTCATCTATATTTACACCACTATGGTTTAGTTACTGGTGATTATCTTTTGTGAAACCTTTGGAGTGAGAGAGTCCTGCTATTTCCTCTACAATGTCACTTTCAAACATTCCATTATACCAGACAGGCTATTGATGCATCATTTATAATGTCCTTGAGATGGGTGTTCCTTTGAATTTCTTGACCACTTGTAGGGTTATCCAAACTATTCAATGTGTAACCATAATGGGTACCTTCATGGGACTCATCAGAGGGTCCCTTTCTATGGTTACATATTCTTTATAGGGTGTGGATGCCTTTTCATGGTTCTGAAAGGTGCATTTTCTAGGACTAAAAATCTTGTTACTTTCTCATTGGCTTTAATCTAATTAGCATGAGGCCTAACATATACTACAATTTGCTCTGGTTACCACGATGCAGTTGACATGTCTTCTTCATGCATAATGGCTAAAATAATGACATGGATTATACTTTCACTATGGGCAATCTCTTTAGAAATGACCTGGTTATTTACAGTTGTAGCAAATTGAAGTCTTCTATACTAGGCTTTCCATCGAAGGCTGATCCTTCTGAATTGGGGCTTGAGCTGGCTAGACATCCCTGATTACATTGGCATCAGTACTTAACTTGTTATCATAACTATTTTTGTCATCGTCTCCATCTTGGTCTTTCTTAGAGTCATGATTGTTGTGGTTTTCATTTTTGGAGTCTTCATTGATGTGATCGTCCGATATGATCTTTACATATAATTTAGGGTTAATATGTCTTGCTAGAGACCGCTATTAATAGGGTGATCAGGAAGGCATTTTTAGGTCCTGACCAAATATACGTGAACCTATAGGGTCGCGGGCTTAATAAGTTAGAATGCTTATTTGAATGTAATTTGGATAAGGGCTCAGTTTAGATAGAGATCTGAGTAGACTCCTATTGGCCCACGGTTCCCTATTCCTAAGTGTTAAAGCCTATATACATAGAGGCGGGGAGGTCGAGGACATATATCTATATTCACCTCAAGCAAAAACCCTAGCTGCCACCTCCTGAGCCAAACCTTAGCTTCTTGCAAGTGCTAGTACACCCACAATTAGCGTTCTAGTCCCGGATGTGCGGATACCGGTCGAGGCACTACTCGTTGCGGTGTTGATCGACATCGGGATCATGGCGATCAACTACTTTATCTACTACCTTGACACGTGCATGGTTAGATCAGATTCTCCAACCCTGCTTCCGCTGCACTACGCGTCTCGTGGTAATGGTCTGTGATCCCTCCTTCGCATGATGTCCTAGCGTGCGCGGTAGAAAAAATTTTGTTTTATACTATCGTAGCCTACACCTACTCCTATATTACTAATATTGGTGTCCACATCATTCTGCTCTTCATGTGTCAGGAATTCTTAATGTGCAACAGGCTCAGAAGTGTCTCGGTGCGCTATCCTTGTGTTCGCGCTAGATCTTGCGCGTGCGGCACAAACACGCCGACACCTGGAAGGTCTGCTTCGCTCTAGTGCAGGCTGGTCGACTTCTCTCCGTGGCTCGAGGTACGTGCGCTAGGGCCCATGAGGTTCACTCGGATCCGGCGTGATGGTGCGGGTGCAGGCGTGCCAGTCAATTTGACCTTGCACATGGGTTAGTCAGACGATGGGCCGATACAAGCTCTCGCTATCGGGTGACCACCGATAGGATCGAGGTGGTCATTGGCCGTGTCCGAATGGCTCCTACTATTGGCTGGTCGCCGATAGGTATCAAGATGCTCTTCCATCGGCTGAGGAGCCGATGAAGGCGTAGATAGATATCGACGAAGGACGTGATGGCTCCGGGTGTGGTGAAGGCGAGATCCTAATCCATCGGTCACAGAGCCGATGGAGACACTGAAGGGTATTAAAAGCAAAGCGCGCAAGATCTCTCCTAGTAGTTGACGAAAACTGTAAAGGTCGTTCATATGCGAAGTGGTAAGGAATCGTATAAAAGACACACCGGCTGCAAAGCCGATGCTGCTCCGGATATGGTAAAGGTAAAGCGAACCCATTGGCTGGCTGAGCCGATGAGAGGACGTCTCTCTGAAGATTGGTGCATATCAGGTGAAAGGCCAATGTGCTTGGCGTGGCACTCGAGGAGAGTCTCTGAGGACTGGTGCATATCGGCCAAGGAGTTGATACGCTGGGTGTGGTGCCTGGGATATGGATAACTCATCGGCTAACACTCCGATAAAACGCCGTAGAGAGACCTATAGGCCTAAAGCTCAATCTACCATCGGCAACCTCGTAGGTCGAACCTAACCAATACAGCACGAGACCGACGACGACGGAGAGAGCTTGATAGGCCGATAGACCCTGCATGGACGTGATGCAATATATCCAATCGACCTAAGAGGTGAACCTAACCGATGCAGCCTTAGACAGAGCAAGACATATCGGGATAGTGGTGGGACTTACCTCTTCGCCAGAGATCAAACTTGACCGATGCAGCTCTACGTCGAGAGCCAGACCCCATAAGTAAAAACTTAGATAAACTAGGGTGGTGATGCGCCAAAGTTGTATTGATTGAAGGATATGTTGATAATCTTTATAGGTTTCCAGGGGGTCTATATTTATACCCTAGCATTATAGAGTCCAACGTAGTTACAACAACCATCCGACGTTATCTCCTAAAAATATAAAAGGAAAATATCTCTAAGGAAGTTAACTAAACTAACTAAACCTTCCTATTTATATAAGATATGATTTACATAGATAAAATACCCTGCCATGATTGTCATGGCTCCTCCTCAAACTCAGTCTCATCTGGATAATCTTCTATTATTTGACTGAATCTCTCCTTGCTTCATCCGATTGGCTTCCTCCCTGTAGCAACCGGACTCGTATTTTACTTCAGTCGATCTTTTTTCCAACCTTTCCCTGAGCTTTCCAAATTTTGTCGTTAACACTTTGTTAGCGCTTAGAGATTCTTTGTTCACACCAATCCTTCTCTTACGGTTCTCCAATTGATTATGGTTGTTTTTGAGGTGTATGGGTTTGTCAACAATCTTCTATAAATCTTCCTACTCCTTTGAGAGCAACCGGACTAGGAGCTCACCATTTAATCCTTGATGAAACTTCTCTTGTTTGACTTAATCGGTTTTAACATCTCTTGGCTTATAGTAAGCTAGACAATGGAACTCATCATGCTTGTACTCAGTGACTATTAATTCCTCTTGCTTCAAGGAGTGGAACTCTCATTTCCTCAGTGTGATTATTCCTACCGGAACATGCTATCTCTTGAATTCACCTAAAAACTCTATCTAGGTGATGACATGCCCTTCTAGTTGGGATGCTTGGTAGTTGTCCTACCATTCTAAAGGGGGTCAAAAAATCTGGTTAGTTGTGAAGACAACTCTCTCTTAGTCTTTGCACTAAGTCAGTCCCAACTTTTTCTCAATTGTGCATAACCAATCATTGGATTCCATCGGATTGATGGTACCTGCATAGGTTGGAGGTTTGGCTTTGATGAATTCCAATAACTTGGATTGCTTCTTAACAATAGGTACTTGAAAAGTGACTGTCAATGCCGCTTTGGTTAACCAAAAACTAGATGATGTCTTCCTCCCCATGCTGAGGTAGCAGATTGTTGTTGCTTTCCTCAAGTCCACTAGATTGGGTTCCTTAGATGTTGAATCCATCATTCTCATAACTTTTGCTTCTAGCATTCTCCATCTATTGTAGGGTAGTAGTTAAGAGAGGAAACAGCCAGCAAAAGGATAGATTATAACTAGAGACATGACCTTGAAGAAACTAAACTCTTTTTATTGATATGATGTTTGTACATTTATTCTACAAGTTGATTAAGCAAATAGCCTTACATCAAAACTCTCCGATGTAAACCACATGCTACACACACAAGTAGGAAAAACACATGCCTAGAATCTAGCAACACTACTCTTGGGGTAGCTTAGGTTTTGTGACAAGTTCTTTGAAATCAGCACTCATTGGAGTTTGTCAAGGAAACTTCAAAGACTAGTTCGTTCTTCATAATTGACTCCATAGCTTTGTATGCTTCTCTAGTAGATCAAGAAATCTTCTCACAGTTTGGTGGAGGGGTAGTGACTTCTTCCTCTTCTTCTTTGCAAAGCCATCCATCAACTACATGTTGAAAGCGAAAGAAGGGAGGAAGGAATAAACACTTTGCAAATAGGATAGTGGAGGAGGAAAAAGGAAATTTTGCAAATAATTTTTTTCTTACGAAATAAGTCATTAGGGTTTTATCCATTTGGCTTATCATATAGTTGAGATGACTCTGATACCAACTTGTTACGACCAGGAAAATACCTTTTCCCAATCGCTAGAATATTGATCTTCGTCCCAAGGAAAAGCCAGAGTATACACAACAAAATTGATACAAAAGGCACATTTTTATTATATCGATAATATTTTGATTATTACAAAGGCACACAAGCCCTTACAAGCAAAATTAAAATAGCTACGAACGAGCGGGCCTACAGCTCCATCTTCAAAGGTGGTCAACTAGGGTATATGGCAAACACCACCAATGACTTCTTCTCTAAGGCTTTACTCACTGGAGCTGAAAAGATTGAGCAAGAATTAGTATTACCCATAGTATTCAGCAAGCCAAACTAAGGAAATGCATGATTAATGCAATGGGGTACAAGGAATAGTATTATAGGACTGAGTTTTGTAGCAAACAAGCATTTCAAACCATTTGAGCATTTTAAGGTATTTTTAAAGCATGATCCTAATTCTAACATCAAGTTAATTATGAAGGACATGAACTATGAGACCCTATCACAAAATCAGTCTAGAAACAAATCAGACCAACCTGGTGGCCCACTAAGAACCCTTCGGATCACCCTAAGCCATACTAGGCCAAAACCTTCCAAATTTTAAGTTCATTAGCCATGTTACTAGGTTGTAAGAGAAATCATTAACTTGGGTACATTTATAGGTTTGCCCAAAACTAAGGGCACGGCTATTTGAATAGGTTATATTCTAATTAGAGATGTACAACTTTATCCATAAGACATGTCTTCATCCTACATCCCAATGCCTTGAAACCCAGGATAAAAACATGGTGTAACCATTCACTTATCCCAATCCTAAGCAATTAGACCGACATAACCCCACCTACGGCTACTATCCCCTAGATAGGTAGGTCATGGTTGCACCACCAGCATGTCGATCACTCATCATGTCTTACCCCACCCAAGTGACCTTCATTTGCCAAAGAGACATCCGTCCACATCACATTTCATCAACCCTATCCATGTCCTCTTGTTTATGGCTGAGCTAAGTTACGAGTTAAGCCTTACCTACTAGACATGTGGAAGTACGGTTAATGCTTGACAATAGGAGCTCGAGACCTTATATTGGCTGGGGTGCATTCATCCCACAACTGGTGTGCACCCAAACCACACTATAAAATAGGTTTTTAGGGATTTTGAAAGAGGGGGTTCATCATCTCTAGGCAAAATCGCCAAATATCCAAATTTAACCATGAGTGATGTGAGTAATTTTGAAAGTCTAAATTTTTTAAGCATCTACAATTTTCTAATTAAGCAAGGATAATCATACACCTATCAATTACTACTGAGCACCACATATAGAATCCTCACTAACAGGGTTTTATTTAACTACGATTGTCAAGGTAATAATATAACACTAAGCAATTAATAAGGCTATAACAATAAATAATAGGCATGGCTAAGTAAAATAGTTATTCATAAGAATTTAATATAGCGAAATGCAATACTTTGAATCAAAATAGTATTCACTAAATGGTGTTCAATATACTCAAGGAGAGCGTGAACTACCTAGCTTGAGAAACTGTCTTCTGAAACTTCAGCGACAAACTCGAACTATAGTTCGGGAACCTCCAAAATGACAGGGACCACACAAAGCACACAAACAAAGCTAAAACCCTATTCAAGATGCACTAGTAGTACATGAAAAGCACATAAATGGAAATTTCATGTTAAAACAAAAATTAAAAGACTTGATCAACTCAATTCGGTATTCATATGGCTAAGATATGGCCACCTAAAGTTTATGTGCAATTGAAATGGAGATTTATAAATAATTGGAATTATTTTTCTATTACAAAATCCTGATTAACATGTTAGTAGAGTAGACTCATGGACTGGGCTCACCAGAGGGGACCATGATCCACACTCTCGAACAACGGTGAACCTAGTTCACTGAAAGGGTTCATAGGTCAAGATGTGGACTCCTCATGTCATCCTCAAGGGAGGCCAACAGGAAAAAGAGGAGAGGATGGCAAGATGATGACACTAGCAATTGGCGATAAGCTTGGAACAGTGAAGGCAATCGAGTAGATGACAAAGTGGTTCCAACAGTCCTTGGATGAAGGCGAGGGGAGGCCAAGCCTGGTCTTGGTGTTGAGCTGCTGAAGGATGAGTGTTGATGAGGTCGAGAAGCGCTCTGGCGAGGCGAGGAAGATGGCTTTAGGCACATTGCATCAACTGAGGGACAGAGCAATGCAGACAACAAGGTTCTGATAGTCTTCGCTTTATGAGGAATGGTGGCCGATGGAGTGCTCGATGCTGAAATGTTGGACAAGGAAATGACAAGGTCAAGTATTGCACCAGTGAGGAGGAATGGGTAGTCAAAGTCAGTCGGAATGGCGCAGAGAGAAGGGCATCGTTCGGAGGCAACAATAGAGTGAGGAGGAGCTTGGTAAGAAGCAAAGGTGAGGAAGGCCATACTTTTATAGCTGGCGAGCAGGAACAAAGGGCCATGGGGAGGACAGAAAGGGTGGTGTGAAATTTGGCCGGTGACCATTAGTGGTGCTGAAATAAAATACGGCCATTGCCATTGAGTTAGGGTGAGATTGCATGGGGAATTTGAGGGGAAGTAGAGAGGAGTTGCAGAGGATTCATTTCCCCCATTTAATTTGGTAATAAGGGGCTTGATTGCTATGGATTTGAGGGAGGAATGCTGCTATGTTTTTAGATGAGAGAAGGGAAAGCTGGAGGTAGGGGATGACCCTGATGAGTAGGGTCCACTCATTAGTGGAATTGGGGTAGGCATGTGCAGGCGAATGTCATACCTCAGGTGTGGGTGGTGCGGATATGGCATGGCTTGCAGGTAGGCAAGCCTGCTCAAGGAGTCTAGGGCATGTGGATGTTGGTCCACAGAAGAGTCCTTGTGGTGAGTAGGAGCAAGTCACCTTGGCAGGCTAGGAGTGGACTTGGGGTGGCAGTTGGGCTAAGTAGGAGAGAGTGCAAGTGGGCCAAGGATAAGGCGGCCTGGGAGAAAGGCGAGCAAGGTGGACCAAGCCTAGCAAGCCAAGCTAGAAGGTAAAAGAGAGGAGGCTGGCTTCTGATGGGCTAGACCAAGTCCTGAAGAGGGGAAGAGAAGAAAAGTGAAGGGAGAGGGAAGAAGGAGGAGGCCATAGCGGTCCAGTAGAGAAGGGAGGCTTTGGGTCAGAATCGGCCCAAAGGAGGAGGGATTTTTTTTAGGTTTTTCTTTTTAGCAAACTCTAAAAATTGTTTTTGTCACATAATAATTATTTCTCATGCTCTAAAAATTAATGTAAAAATTGAGGGAACCATTTTGAGTGTGAGAATTTAATAAAAATCCTCCAAGCTACTTTTAAATTTCTTTGGACATATTTTATTTTTTAGATTTCTTTTAGGCTTTTAATAATTTATATTATTCCAATTAGAAAGGGACTTTTTAACTTGGGTGAATTTATCAGGGCACAACAATATTGTCCTAGAACCAAGAAAAGGAAGAGTGGAGTAGATGGGCAATGCTAGAACCAATGTTTGTTGGTTTCACTTGTCATATTAGACAAGTTTGAAGTTTTCTCGCAATCTTGATGTCATGCACATTGAAAAGAAGTATATGTGAAAACCTTGTTGGGACATTTCATAACATATCTAGGAAGAAAAAGATCATACCCAATGATAGGTTTGATTTCCCAAACATGAGCATAAGAAGTCACTTACACATGGAGCGGGATGGAGATTCATACCTTATTCAACAAGCTTGATATACATTGAATAAAAATCAGCAAAAGAAATTTTGTGAATTTACAAGAGTGCTCAAATTTGTAGATAGATATGCTTCAAACTTTGCAAGATGTGTTGGTGTTGATGGATGCAAACTATTAGGGCTGAAAACTCATGATTGTCATCCTTCACCAAAGCCTGTCACCAATCATTATTTATGTCGGGTTGCTGTTCTAACCCACAATGGATGTGCATTACCAGTGATCGTGTTTAGTTACCCTGTTGGTCACCAAAACATGCAGAGACCAATCAGACCAAGCAAACTTATGAATGAGCTGGTGGAGCTCCGATCGGGGAGGACGGCGCCATGGTCATGCAAAGGCCTCGAAGGTATGCTTAGCTCTAGTGCATGTCCATAGTCTTCGAGGTTCAAGGGCATGCCAATTAATTTGACCCTGCAATTAATAAGGAGATAGAGAATAAGATCCATGAGCCAATTGGCCGATGAGCTGATACCACTCACCCTATTGGCTGGGTGCTGATAAGAAGGTAGCACTCGAGCGTTGATTGAAAAGGCGATAAAAGCATAAGTGGCAAATGTGTGAAATAAAACAAAGGACTTATAGGCCAAAGAGCCGATGACGCTTTGGATATGATAGGCGATGAAAGCACAAAGCAGGACCCGATCCCCTAAGAAGTCACAAGGACTTGTGACCACCATAATGGCACCATTAGAACTAGCCTTGATAGATCAGACCAATCCGAGATAGTATAAGGCCAAGGCAAATGACAGAGAGACAATGGAGGCTAGATCGAACGTAACGACAACAAAGGAAGGGGTGAGGTCATCAGCTGCTTATCAACCGAACGTCCGACGTAGGCCTATATCTAACCCTCATTGGTAGAAAGCCAATGAGGAACAAAACTCTCTAGATCTCGACGCAAGCCCCCATTTGACACGAACTTGATAGATCAGACCTAACCGAGACAGTATCAGGTCAAATCCGACGTGATCAGATTGATTGCTAGTGGATTAATCGTTACGATATCCAAAACAAATAAAAGCCATGCGGTAATGATAACTCATCAGCTACTCACCCCAACAAAATGCCGCACAAGAGCCCATCGGGCCAATGGCTTGATCCACCGCCACCAATCTTGTAGGTTAAATCTAGCTGATGTAGCACAATACTAGGGACAGTGAAGGGAGACCGATGTATCGACGAGCCTTACACAAATGTGATGCGGGGCGCCTGATCAGACTAAGAGGTCAGAACTAACCGATGTAGCCTTAGACATAATAAAATGAACCAAGAGAATGGTAGGACTTACCCCTTCAACAGAAATCGAATTTAACCAATGAAGCCCTGCGTCAAGAACCAGAAATCACTAGAGTAAAACCTAGATGTGCTACGGTGGCAATGCGCCGAAGTTGTGTTGTGTATGATGTTGCTGATAATTCAATAGGTTCCACGGGGTCCATATTTTATACCCTTGATTTACGAGATCCATCGTGGTTACAGATAACCCCAGATAATATTTCCTAAACATATAACGAATCTAATCTATAAGAAATTATAAAGCTAACTAATCTTGCCTAGCTTACATTATATATTCTATATAGATAAAGCAACCTATCATAATTCTCATGACTCCTCAGATCGGTCCCATCTAGATAACCTTCCGTATTCAACCGGACCAAATCCATCCACAACCAATTCGATCGGCTCTCTCACTGTATCAATTGGCTTTCCTCTACAAGCCGATCAGTTTTCTTTTCATCGGCCAATCACGTCTGTAGGCTGACCAAATTTTGTCATTAATACATGCCCCCCAATTTTGGAGTTTGTTATCGGACTTTAAAATTCTAAGCCGGTGGAATTCTCCGCAAACCAAGATGACCCACTACAGCCCGCAAGCAGCACCTAATCGGCATATATTCCCATTAGATCATCATGCCTCTATAAAGCATTCTGCCCCTTCATACTTCTTCTTCATGCCTAGCCTCAAAACCATGATAAGTTGTGACGACCGAAGGCGAATCTCTACAAATTGCTCCATTGACCACCAATCTTCTTCTCCTTTTCCCTTGCGCGATGGCATCAACAACCGCAATCCCTGAGGTAATCTTCTATCAACTCCTCTACTCTACATTCTAGATAGACTTGGTCTAGACCACCTCTTCATCTATTCTTCGTCAGGTTCTTTTTTACTATAGGGTCTCAAAAGTCAGATCACGATTCCAGTTGCCGAACCCTTGGGTAGTGAGGATCCAACAAACTTTATCAATTCCGAAACAGAATGGAATCCCTATAACTCACCCATGACAATCAATGATTGGATTAACAACTTTAGATCTTAGGCTAGTAGACTCTCGGGAAGGAGGAATTGGTACCTCGGAGTATCAGCTTCCGAAAAATCAATTTGAGAGGACTTGAAAATTGGCCATTGTATAAACCTCTCCTTAGCCGATATGGAAAAGAATAAGTCTCTGCTCACATCGGCCTCTTACTTTTGGTCAGATGCCCTCAACGCTTTCATGTTTGTACATGGGCCGATGAGCTTCATCGGCTTTTTATCTTCAAATTTAATTCTTTCTTTTTCAACAACCAATTGTAATTGTTGCCGAAAAACTTTACACTCATTAGTATGATGATAGATTGAATTAAGCCACTCATTAATATTTCTTCTTTTTAATTTCCTCGGCTGACAGTAAAACATGGTTTGGTAGAAACTGAATCTGCTTCTCTTGAAGTAGTAGATCGAAGATCTTATCAGATTTATTGATAACAAAGTCGTATTTTTCCTCACTGATACTCTTCGCCCATGGACATGATATAGATTTGTTATTCCTAGTCCACTCTACCAAACCAACCTCTACATCATAATCCTCATTATCTAAGTCTAATACATAAACTTGTAACTAAGCAGCCTTCCAATGAAATCTCTCTTCCTAAATCCTAGATAAACTAGGGTGGCAATACATTGAGATTGTATTGATCTATGTGGATAATTTACAAGCTTCCAGGGGGTCTATATTTATACCCTAGGGTTACACAAGTTCAATATGGTTACAAACAACCTTTGGACGTTTTATCCTAAACAAAAAAACTCTATAAGAAATTAACAAAACTACCTAAACTTGTCTATCTTATAAGATATATTTTACAAAGATACAAACACCCTGCTGTGGCTTCCATGACTCCTCATATTCGATCTCACCTAGATAAACTTCCATCTTTGATAGAACCGAATCATCTTCATCTGTCCGATCAACTATTTTCCTATAATCAACCTCTTTTCAGGGCTTACCAAAATTTGGTGTTAACATTTTCTCCCCAATTTCTTAGTATGAGGAGTCATGCTTTAAAATTATCTTCTTTAGGCTGCCACTACTCTAGAATCTCCTCCTTTGCTTCTTGCAATCAGTTTTCATGAGCAGATATGTGCCTTGAAAATCGTTGGAAGGCTAGCCCTGTTAACTGTTCATCGCTTAAGTCCAAGCTGTAGCATCGGCTTTGTACATTATGGAATCTTTGAATATATTCCGAAACTGATTCCTTCTTCCTCGACTTTAGTGATATCAAATCTGTAAGCCACATCTCATGGATCTCTGCAAACCTTTTACTGTCTCGATTAGGTTCAATCTATCGAGGCTGTTTTTAATAGAGCTAGCATTGTGATCTAGTAGGATCCATATCTTCCATCGGCTCAGCTAGACAATGAGTTATCTGGTTATATCATATTTCTATGCCTACATCGGACTCAGTCGGTTTATACCGTCTCTATGACTGATCTAGTTTCTATTGTTCTGGTGTTATTACCTTCAGCCTTATACTATCGCGGTTCAATTTGAACTATCAAGGCTGGCTCTAACAGCATGATCATCGATGGTTACTAGATCTTGTCTCTTCGGAAAACAAGATATTGCTATTTATTGTTTATCATCTATTTATTTTAGGCCATCATCGTATCTATAGCAAGTGTATTGTGATTTTATTTCCTGCTATTTGCCTCTGCCATTATTGGTTTTCTAGCTGATGTATAAGTGCTTACACCCCTATCAAGAACTGGTAAATAGCAGAAGTCCGTATTGTTAGTGATATGCCCTAGAGGCAACATGAAGATGTTTTATATATCACATACTATATTTATGATATATTAATTTGTTTCTTAAAATAGACATTATCATTATTGTCTAATGAGTATGTGACTTATTAATGAGACTCCTATTGTCAGATGATGCTATTTATAAATCATCCCTAATCATATATCATATAAGTAATAAATATGGTTGTAAGATCAGCATATATATTGATTGATGATCATGTCTTATAAATCATGGTATGAAGATACCAAATCGATAATATGGACATATGTTGGATAGACCCACTAAGATACTGTAGAGATTTTATGTGTCATCAATTAATCTTAAGTAGTGTTTATGTAGAGTCCTTAGACTTGACATCATTTTGGTTTCTAACATACGTAGTAGCTTATTTTGATACTACCAAACATTACTCCATAACAGGGTAATTATAAAAGTAATCTTCGGTGTTGCCATGAAATATATAGTGGGACGTGATTAATCAAGATAAAAAATTTTCCACGTGTGGGAGAGATATCCCTAGGCTCATCAATGTAAATAAATTATAGAAGTGCATGGCCATACCAAGGTGATTGAGTAGTCAATCACAAGTTCATAATCCATTATAGGATTGAGAGAATAATTAAGCTAATAGGAGGATGACATAAGTCTTGTCTTGAGCTCAATCAACATCATAAGGCAAAGGGATTCATACATGAGAACTTTATAGGTTGAGCCGATATGATCTTTACGTATATTTTGAGGTCAATATGCCTTGCTAAAGACTGCTATTAACAGGGTGACCGGAAAGATATTTTTGAGTCGTCATTAAATATACGTGAACCTGTAAGGTCGCACACTTAATAGGTTAGAATGCTTATTCGAATGTGATTCGGATAGGGGTTCAATTCGAATAGAGATACTAGTAGACTACTATTGGTCCACGGTCTCCTAGGCCCAAGTGAGGAAGCATATATACTTTGAGGTTGAGGAGAGATACCTCTATTCACCTTGAGCAAAAACCCTAACTATCACCTCCCAAGCCAAACCCTAGCCACTTGCGAGTGCTAGTACACCCACAATGATGTTCTAGGCTCGAACGTGTGGATACCGGTGGAGACACTGCTCATTGTGGTGTTCATCGGCATTAGTATCGTGACAATCAATTGTTTCATCTACAACCTTGACACACACATGGTTGGATCGGCTATTCCAACCCTACTTCCGCTGCACTGCACGTCTCGTGGTAACATTCTACGATCCCTTCTTCACACGATGTCCTAGTGTGTGCGGTAGAAAAAATTTTATTTTATGCTACCATAGCCTACGCCTTCCCTTTTACATATCGACCTAGTGGCCAATTATTTCGTTGATCTATCTCCTTGTCAATTGCAGGGTTAAATTGACTGTCACGCTCATGAACCTCGAATTTAGAACATGCACTAGAACTACGTAGATCTCTCAAACCTTCTCGTGTTTAGGTGCATCGGACCAAACTTCTATCGATGAACACAACTCTTGGTGTGCATGGCAGGACCGATAAGGCACGAACACACTTCTTGGCATGCCTAGTAGGGACCTATTCGGCTTGAACACGCTTCTTGGCATGCACGGTGGGACTCGAAATTTCAACTCAATGGCCCAAAAAGAGATTAACGTAGATAACATGATTCCATTCACAATAGATGATCTCAGTGACGAGCAAAGACAACAAGTAGAGCAGAATATTGCCAACTTTTAGAACCTTTGTTTGAAATCTTTTGGTATGACGAGACAAGGGCCAATTCAAAAATCACAGTTTCCAAAACATGTCCTAATAGGAGAACAAGCTAGCCACCATCTGCAAGTCCTCCAAAGCCATTGTAGGTGATGGTTAATGAAGTAGTGCACCACGCACTTATCAACCAATCAGGAGTGTTGGTGAATACATTATAGAATCTGATCAAGAAGATGGTGGATGGATCAATTGCTCGAGAGCCTGATTGGGGTCCTATATATTTGCCGGTAAAAACAGAGCTGCCTCAAGTAACTTATGGCACCAGAAGGAATATATCGGCAAATCTATTTCGACATACACAAAATCTAATTGGGGAGCAATAGGATAAAGTACTTCCAGGGTATCATAAAACTGCCTATTATGGAGGGATTAGTAGGATTATTAACGTGCTATTCTCGATTCGAACAATTATCATAGAGAAAATCCTAGGCATAATTGGTTACTAACTCCACATCTATAATATCAAAGAGAAATCCCAAAGGGAGAGGATTGGTCAGAAGGGTTGTAGAAGTGGTGAGAGAGTAGTTTAGTATAAAAACAAAGAAGCAAACATTTATGTATCAACACCCATATCCTGAGTGATTTGATAGAGTTCTGCTGCCACGCCAATACAAAGTACCAGATTCTTAGCCAATACGGACAATATATCTACAATGGAGCATATTAGCCAATTCTTAGCCTAATATGGAGAAGCATCAGTTGAGGAAGCCTTGAGAGCTAGATTTTTTTCCCATTATCCTTGTCTCTATCGGCTTTTACATGCTTTTCTTCAATACCACCGAATTCAGTTTAGGGGTGGGCCGATCTGGAGAAATAATTTCATAAGTACTTTTTTCCTAGGATTCGTGAAATGAGGTTAACAGATTTTAACATCGGTAAAACATAAGCCGAATGAATTAGTCCTAGAATATCCAACAGTTTCGAGACGTTAGAAGCTGATGTTATAGTTTGAATTTAAGCAATGGGCAGCAACCTGAATTGGTCTTCTAGGGTTTAATGGCTCCGATCAAAAAATGTTTTTCATCATATGAATTCGAGAGTTTAGCACACTGTTCGCGCTGGATCCCATGCACCCGATGCGAACATGCTGATGCTTGGGAGGTCTGCTTAGCTCCAGTGCAGGCCAATCGGCTTCTCTCCGTCGCTCGAGGCACACACACTGGGGCCCGTGGAGTTCGCTCGGCTCTGGCGCGACGGTGCGGGTGCGGGCGTGCCAGTCAATTTGACCCTGCAATTGACAAGGAGGTAAGGCGAACAGGTCAGTTGGATGATGGGCCGATACGAGCGCTCGCTATCAGCTGGCCACCGATAGGATCGAGGTGGTCATCGGTCGCGTCCAGATGGCTCCTGCTATCGGCTGGTTGCCGATAGGGATCAGGACGTTCTTCTATCGGCTAGGGAGCCGATGAAGGCGTGGAGAGATATCGATAAAGGGTATGATGGCTCTGGGTGTGGTGAAAGCGAGATCCTGATCTATCGGCTGCAGAGCCGATGGAGGCACCGAAGGGTATCAAAGCATGTAGGATTCCTCCTGGTAGTCGACGGAAGCTGTAGCGGTCGTTCATCGGCTGGAAAGCTGATGAAGGCAAATGCAAACTGGCAAGGAATCTTATAAAAGATACTGGCTACAAAGCCGATGCCGCTCCAGATATGGCAGCACGAGACCTGTCGCCTGCCGTGACGACGCCGCTAGCACCGAATCTCAAAAATCTAACCTAACTGAGACAGTAAAAGACTGAGGCCAACGATAATAGGATGGTGTACGCTGGATCGGTTGTGCTGATGTAAGGACAAAGTGAACCCATCGGCTAGCTGAGCCGATGAGAGGACGTCTTTCTAAAGACAGGCGCACATCAGCTGGAAGGCCGATGTGCTTGGCATGGTGCTCAAAGGAAGTCTCTAGAAACTGGTACATATCGGCTGAGGAGCCGATACGCTAGGCGTGCTACTCAATGTATAGAGAACTCATCAGCTAACACTCCGATGAAACGCCGTACAGAGACCTATTGGCCTAAAACTCAATCTACCATCAGCAATCTCGTAGGTCAAACCTAACCAATGTAGCACGAGACTGACGATGGTGGAGAGAGCTTCATAGGCCAATAGACCCTACACGGACGTGATGCGATACATCCGATCAGCCTAAGAGGTCGAACCTAACTGAGGTAGTCTTAGATAAAATAAGACATATCGGGATAGTGGCGGACTTACCCCTTCGCCGGAGATCAAAATTAACCGATGCAGCCCCACGTCGAGAGCCAGACCCCATCGATAAAAACCTAGATAAACTAGGGTAGCGATACGCCAAAATTGTATTGGTTAAAGGATGTCCTCATACATGTTTCTAGGGGGTCTATATCTATACCCTGGGTTTTACAAAGTCTGACGCGTTTACAACAACCATCGCACATTATTTCCTAACAAAGATAAAGGAGAATATCTTTAAGGTAGTTAACTAAACTAACTAAACCTTCCTATCTATATAAGATATGATTTACATAGATAGAACACCCTGCCGTAAGTTCCACGGCTCCTCCTCAAACTTAGTCTCATTTGAATAACCTTCTATTCTTGGACCGAATCTTCCCCTGCTTCGTTTGATCGGCTTCCTCCCTATAGCAATCGGACTCTTGTTTACTTAAGCCGATCTTTTTTCCAATCTTTTTGTGGGCTTTCCAAATTTTGGCGTTAACACACACTTGGTACAGAAGGTATTAGTTCATGAAAGTTGATTTCAGGAGACCCAAAAGGAAATATTCTAGCGAAGGTTGCTCAAGTACAAACTTATTCATCAGACTTAGAAGACAAGGGATCTAATGTTGCAGTTGGATTGGTGGAATGGGATAGAAATAAGAGATTAGTATCACGCCCATGCGTGGAGAATATCGGCAAGGAGGAGCGATATGACTTTGACTTCAATAAGGCCGATTAAATCTTCGATCTATTACATTGGGAGAAGTAGATACAACTCCAACCAAATCATGTGATTCCATCGACCGAAGAGCATAGGAAAAAGAAATAATGCAAATGGCACAGTATGATGTCACATTATACTAATAAATGCAAAGTTTTTCAACAACATATACAATCGGCTATTGAACATGGAAGAATTAAATTCAAAGATAAAACGCCGATGAAAATTGATGGACATACATTCCCTGTTAATATGGTTTATGTGGGATCATCGAGAGATTGGGCTGATAAAGGGAGGCATCGGGGTAATAAATCAAAAATTACTTCATTGGACCTAATAGAAAGGTATTCTAAGCACAAATAGGAAGAACGATGGACTTTGTCAAACAAAGGAAAATATAATCTGCATTGGTACTGTCCATTCTTTCGGTTCTACTGGGATCATGGTACGAGATTGCCATCAATTGAACATTATTCTGAATGCAATAATCAAATATCTCAATATGTTGAGTAGGAAAGATTTTCACAAGATTGGTTGCTTACAAAACAAGCAATAGTTCATAGCCGATTGGGGCTGATCTACGAAGAATATTTTGAAGAAAGTGATGATAAGGAATTATATGAAAAACGGTGAATCCAGAGGTGTCCATGTGGAATCTTCACAAGAAATCAGAAAAGAAGAGCACTACGATTATGGCATAGAGAGCAACAAAAGAAGCAACGGCAAGACTATGAGGAAACCGATCACTATCCTAAATGGACTAAATGTGCATGGCGCATCAAGAGAAAAGATGATGGGGTTGATGCTTTGGCTCCAACAAACATGCTATTCTTCTTGCCTCAGGAATATAAAGCACTTTCATCCAATGAGGAGAACAATGAAAAGGTTTTACTCAATTAACGCTGCAACCTAATCAGTCTGTGTTTGATAAACCTGAGGAATCTAAGCATCGGCATTTAAAACTGTTATATATCAAGAGATATGTAGATGGAAAGCTGATGATAAAAATGTGATAGTGGTGTCGCTGTCAATTTTATGTCGTATGCAGCTTATCACAAGTTAGGGAAAACTATCAAAAATCTAATAAAGATAAATATGGTGCTGAAAGATTTTGGCAAAAATCCATCACAAGAGTATATTAACTTAATGGATGACAATACAGGGTATAATCATTTTTTTATGGCAGAAGAAGATATACCTAAGACTGCATTCCAATGCCCTAGAACTTTTGGCTTATATGAGTGGGTAGTAATGACATTGAGATTAAAAAGTATCGGTGTGACTTACTAGAGAGCGATGAATTATATATTCATGATCTCATCGGCATATTAGTGGAGAAATATGGACTAAGAATGAATCCTCATAAATGTGCTTTTGGCGTATCGGCTGGGCGGGTTTTAGGCATACAAAAGAGGGGAAATGAAGTCAGTCAACAAAGCATCAGAGCCACACAAAATACAAAATCACTAGTCAACAGGACAGAGCTATAGTCCTTGATCAGCAAGACTAATTTTGTAAGGAGATTTATTTTAAATTTATCAGTAAAAATTGAGGCTTTTAATCCCTTGCTAAAGTTGAAAGCTAGTCAAGTCTTTGTGTGGGGGCGGAACAACAAAAGCCATTCTATGAGATTAGAAAATATCTAAAATCTTCACTAGTTTTGATTTCACTGTAGAGGCAGATGCCATTCAAATTATATCTATCGGCCAATGAGAAATACATCGGATCGGTTTTGATACAAGAGTTTGAAGAAAAGGAGCGAGTTGTGTTTTATCTAAGCAGAAGGCTTATGGATGCTAAAACGAGATATCCTAAGGTGGAGAAATTGTGCCTTTGTTTATATTTCTCGTGTAAAAAGTTAAGGCATTATCTCCTATCAGCTAAATGCAAAGTGGTTTGCAAGGTCGATGTGGTGAAATATATGTTATTGGCTTTAGTCTTGAAAGGGCTAGTCGGTGAATGGATCTTGGCTTTCATGGAGTTCTAATATATGAATCGGCTAAAATAGTTAAAGGACAAGTTGTAGCCAATTTCATCGTGCAACATAGGGGAAATCATGAAAATTATGTGAACCCGATTCCTTGGACTTTCTTTGATGGCTCAGTTTGCAAACATGGATCTGGTATTGGCTTACTAATTGTATCGCCTCAAGGGGCAAGCTTTGAATTCGCTTTTACAATTAAACCCTATCGTACCAACAATCATGTAGAATATGAGGCAGTGCTTAAAGGACTTCAGCATTTGAAAGAAATCAGAGCCAATACTATAAAGATCATTGGGGATTCATTATTGATAATCAATTAGCTATCCGAGGAATATGAGTGCAAAGACTTTAGAAGGATGTCAGTATTGGCTATGATTAGCTATCCGGGGAATATGAAGGTGTATGTGGGGCTCATCAATCGGCTCACAAGATGAAATGGTTATCAAAGATCAATAGAGAATTTCGCAACGGGTTCGCCTGAATTTGCCAGAGCTCATCGAGGTTTTGGAGGTTAGAGAGGCTCTGGTGACGTGAAAGCATAAAGAAAGAGGGTAGGAAGGTGAAGTGGTTTATAGGGGAATGATGACCACATGGGAATCAAGGTCGATTGGTACTGTTTCAAACAATTAAGGAGAGTCGGGTATAATGGGCTGCCTCAATTTGAGAAGAATTCTAAAGCTTAGATAGAAGAATTTTGAAGTCTCATAACAAACTCCAAAATTTGGGGGCATGTGTTAACGCCAAAATTTTGTAAGCCTGCAAATAATTTCAGTTAATGATCGGAGAGCCGATTGGCTTATGGAAAGAGGTCGATTGATTAATGAAGAAGCCGATCGGCTTATTGAAAGTGGCTGATTGATATAAAGAGAGAGTCGATTGGACAGATGAAGATGGAAGATTATCCAGATCAAACCGAACCTAGGAAGGAATCATGGAAACCATGGAAGAGTGATTTTGTTTCTATGAAATATCTCTTATAATTATGCAAGAGTAGTTAATTTTCTTAACTTATTAGAGATAGTTTCCTTTTCTATTTAGAAAATAAAGTATAGAGGTTGTTTGTAACCATCTCAAACTCTTGTAATCCCAGGGTATAAATACAAACCTGCAAAGTGACCTTGTAAGGTATCTTCAAAGATCAATACAACTATGGCACATCCCCACCCTAGTTCATCTAGGTTTTTTCCCAGTGGGTTCTAACTCTCGACACAGGGCTACATCAGTTAGGTTTGATTTCTGACAAAGGGGTAAGTTTCACCATTATCGTGGTATATCTGCTTTGTCTAAGGCTACATCAGTTGGATCCGATAGCTTAGTCCCATCATATAGATCACATCACATTTGCGTGGGATCGATCGAGTTGTCAAACTCCTTTTATTGTCATTAGTCTCATGCTGCATCGATTAAGTTTGATCTTCCAGACTGCTAATAGTAATTTGAGCCTAAGTCTGTGGGTTTTTATGCGATGTTTCATCAGAGTAGCCAACCGATGAGTTACCTTCAGATTGAGCTTCGGGCTTAACGTATCGCCTTTTCAGTGAATATATCTAGATTACCCATGATTAATCTACTAGCGATCGATCTAGGTTTATTAGATCCAACCTTATACTGTCTTGGTTAGGCCTAAT
Organism: Oryza coarctata; assembly: GCA_030770085.1. Classification (NCBI taxonomy): domain Eukaryota; kingdom Viridiplantae; phylum Streptophyta; class Magnoliopsida; order Poales; family Poaceae; genus Oryza; species Oryza coarctata. The sequence continues at coordinate 12,051,601 of CM061472.1, forward strand.
CTATCAAGGTTATCTTTTAATCAGGCATGCTAGCAGGTTTTGTTTTTCCATCGATTCAACTAGCCCATGAATTTACCTAGTTATATCATATTTCTATGCCTGCATTGGACTCCCAGCTAATATATACTATCAGCACGATTGACCTAATTTCTACCATTCCAGTCCTGTTAGGTTCAGCCTTATCGATTTGTTCTAATTTATCAAGGCCGGCTCTAACAATATGATCATCGATGGTTACTAGGTCTCGTCTCTTCGTAAAACCATATTTGACGGACCCTAGAGCTAAATTTAAGGCCATGTTAACGGATGCTCAGATTGCGATGAAACTAGCATGGATGGATTTGTAATAATTCAAGGTGTCAAGAATAGATCTTGGATTTTGGATTTGAGATCAAATGGGTAGTGAATTTAATTTGGCAACAAAGTGGAATTTTCCAATTTGTTTTTCTATAAGAAAATAGGATTTTCATGCTCTCTCTATGCACAAGAGCCGACTGGCAATTGATGGGCGCCGGTGGCAGAGAAGGCAGATTCCTGAAGGGGAGTCATCGATTTGTTGGTCCCAGTGGCATAGGAAACTTGTTCCCGAGGTCGCTTGTCGCTAGAGTGGTGGCAATGAGCCTAGCAATGGCAAGAAGAGAATAGCGGTGTTGGCGCTTGTGGTGATGGCCTATCAAGAGGGTGCATGAGTTGGCCAAATAAGGGAGGCAGTCAGTGAAGGGCAGGCGTAGGCTATGATAGCATAAAATAAAAATTTTCTACCGCACACACCAAGACATACTAAGCATGGATCATAGACCGTTACCATGAGACGCGCAGTGCAACGAAAGTAGTGTTGGAGAAGCCGATCCAACCACGCGCGTATCGATGTAGTAGATGAAGTAGTTGATCGCAGCGATCTTGATGCTGATCAACGTCGCAACAAGCAGAGTCTCCACTGGTATCCACACGTCAGGGGTTGGAACACTAATTGTAGATGTACTAGCAGTAGCAAGCAGCTAGGGTTTTGCTCGAGAGGTGGTGGCAATGGTTTTGCTCGACGTGAACAGAGATATATCTCCTCGACCTCCCCACCTCTCTATATATAGGCTTCCTTACTTGGTCCTATAGGATCGTGGCCCAATAGAAATCTACTCGGATCTCTATCTGAATTGAGCCCTTATCTGAATCACATTCGAATTAGCATTCCACCCTGTTAAGCGTGCAACCCTGTAGGTTCACATATATTTGGTCACGACTCGAAAACGTTTTTTGGTCACCCTGTTAATAGCAGTCTCTATCAAGGCATATTAACCCCAAAGTACACGTGAAGATTATATCGACTGAACCTGTAATGTTCTCATATACGAATCTCTTTGCCTTACGATATCGATCAAACTTAAGGCAAGACTTGTGTCATCTTGTTAATAGCTCAATCACTCTCTCAATCCTATGATGGATTATAATCATGTGATTGACTCCTCAATCACCTTGGCATGACCATGCACCTCCATAAGCCATTACATCGATGGGCCCAGAGATATCTCTCCTATAGGAGGGGCAAATTCTATCTTGAGCACTCACATGGCTTTGTATATTTCATAGCAAATCCAAAAACTACTTTTATGACTACCCTGTTACAAAGTAGTGTTTGGTAGTTTTAAAATAAGCTACTACATATGCTAGGAATCATGATGATCTCAAGTCTAAGAACTTTACATAAACCCTACTTGAGATTAACTAATGACACATAAAATTTCTACAGTATTTCATAACAGGTCTATTCTATATATGTTCATCAACATATGTCCATATTATTGATTTGGTATCTCTATACTATGATCCATGAGACATGATTATCAATCAATATATATACTGATCTTACAATCATATTTGTTTATCATATGATATATGATCAGGGATCATTTAGAAATAGAAACATATGATATTAGGAGTCTGATGAAGTCACATATTTATTGATCAATAATGATAATGTCTATTTCAAGAAACAAATTAATATATCATAGTTTGTGATATATACAACATCTCCAAGTTGCCTCTATGGCATCTCACTCACAGTGAGGTGGTGGCATCAACAAGGTTACAGCAGCTGCACAGAGGTAGAAGGGAAGGGGAAACAGAGCTTTGGACATGGAAAACTTGTTGTACCTCAAATTTTGGGCTGGAGACGATGGTAGCAATGAAATTTTGGAGACCAATGGTCGATAGGAGCTAGGGTTTCCTACCTCTTTGGCTTCGGTGACAACAACTGAACCAATGGAGTCTAGTATGGCTTTAGGATGGTGGTCGATAAGAGGAGGATGACCACATCTTTTGTTGGAGGTGGTTTATGAGGAGGCTTGTCATGGGAGATGGAGGTGGTGGTGATGGTGCTCGGGTTGTCGATCTCAGCATGGGTGATGGCTGGTAGGCAAGCTCATGCATGAGTGCTCAAATGGGTAGAGCCAATGCTCTACATTGGGATGGTGTTGTGGTTGCTGGAGCTTGGGGGCAAAGATGGAGCACTTATGCATGATGCGTGGATGGGAAGCTGCTATGTGGCTTCAACAGTCGGCCAAAGGGATGGTCACCATTCACACGAGCAGAGGAGCTCTACCTCAAGACTATATAGAGTAGGTGAGGCTAGCTAGCATTAGGCCGGCTTGGGCAAGAGGAAGGATATAAGAAAGAGAGAAAAAGAAGAAAGGGTTGTAATGGAAGGAGTTGGGCCAATCCTAGAAAAATTGGTCGGCAACATAAATAAAGATGGGTCAAAATCAAAGCAGACTCATCTACAAGGATTTGGATGAAGGTTTTGCACTTTCAGAGGAATGACGAAGAAAAAGAAAGGTGAAAAGGAAGGATGGCAAACATAGAACGAATTAAAAATGAATGAAACAGAAAACTTGATGTGAAGTTAGGAAATCATAATAAAAGAAAATCAGCTTTAAAACATAGTGATTTTTAGAGCTGTTACAGAGCTACCCACCTTAAAAGAATCATGTCCATGAGATTCATCAAATGGTTGAATAGATGCAGATAGTTCTATTACAATTGGGACTCTCTTTCCCATGTTGCTTGATCCTTAGTTTGATTCTTCCACTGTACTCAACAAAATTTAATACTTCAATTTATTAACTTCCATCCTGTAGTCTCGAGGATTTTCTTAGGTTCTTCATAGGTCAAGTCTTGTTGGAGTGTGATACTCTATGATGATACTTGTTCTATCATCTTCCACAAGCATTACTTTAATTGTATGATAGCTATGCAACTATGCCACACCTAGAAATTTAGCCAATTTGTAGACTTGTTCGCGCTGAGGTCCCTCGCGCGCCCCGGCGTGAACATGCCGGTCGCCTGGGAGCTCCAGTACAGGCCGATCGGCTTTTCTGCGTGGCTTGAGGTATGCGCGCCAAGGGCCGTGGGGTTCGATCAGCTCCGGCGCATCGGTACGGGTATGGGCGTGCCAGTCAATTTGATCCTGCAATTGATAAGGAAGTGAGATGAGCAGGTCTATCGGACGGTGGGCTGATACAGGTGCTCGCTATTGGCTGGCTACCGATAGGATCGGGAAGCTCTTCGATCGGCTGAGGAGCCGATGTGGACAGATGTCGATAGGGAATCGGTCATAGAGCCGATGGAGGAACTAGGATGTACTCAGAGGATAGCAAGGCACACAGAATCCCTTCGGATAGCCGAACAATAGTTCATCGGTTGGAAAAACCGATGAAGGCACATACGGGCTGGCAAGGAATATTATTAAAAAGGCACGGGCTACAAAGCCGATGCCGCTCCGGATATGACAGCGTGAGACCCGTCGCCCATCGTGACAGTGCCATTAACACCGAACCTCGAAGATCGGACCTAACCGAGACAGTATGAGGCCGAGGCCAGCGGCGATGATACAGAGGACACTGGATTGGCTATGCTGAAGCAAAGATAGGAACAAACCCATCGGCTAGCTGAGCCGATGAGGGGACGCCTCTTTGAAGGCGGGTGCGTATCGGCTAGAAGACCGATACGCTCGGCGTTACGCGTCAAGAGACACCTCTAAAGGCTAATGCATATCGGCTGAGGGGCCGATGCGCTGGGCGTGAAGCTCAGAGTATGGATAACTCATCGGCTAGCACTCCGATGATATGCCGTGCAGAAAAACTATAAGTCTGAAACTCGATCTACCGTCGGCAGCCCCGTAGGTCGAACCTAACCGATGCAGCACGAAATTGATGACGGCAGAGGGAGCTTAACAGGCCGATAGGCCCTGCACAGACATGATGCGATACGTCTGATCGGCCTAAGAGGTCGAACCTAACCGATGCAGTCTTAGACAGAACAGAACATATCGAGATGGTGGCGGGACTTACCCCTTCACCGGAGATCGGACTTAACCGATGCAGCCCCGCGTCGAGAGCCAGAACCCACCGGTAAAACCTAGATAAACTAGGGTGGCGATGCACCGAGATTGTATTGATCGAGAGATATATTACACGTTTCCAAGGGGTCTATATTATACCCTGTATTTACAGACAGAGTCCGACACGTTTACAATCATCGGACATTATTTTCTAACAACAAAGGAAAATACCTCTAAAAAAGTTAACTAACTAAATACAATTTATAAAGATAAAACATCTTGTCGTGGAATCCATGGCTCTTCCGCAAACTCGGTTTTATCTAAATAATCTTCCAATTTGGAACCGAGTCTTCCTTCACTATAACCCGATCGGCTTCTTCACTGTAGCAATTGGACCTCTTTTTACTCAAGCCGATCCTTTTTCTACCTTTCCTCGGGCTTCTCGGACCTGACCCCGATCGGATAATTCCCTGTCTTCAAACCGATCTAATCTTCTACTAATTTGATCGACTTCTCTATAGTTTCGATCGGCTTTGTCTCACAAGCTAACCAGTATCTCCATCGGCCAATCCTATTTACAGGCCGAATCAAATTCTCCATCGGACACCTCTCAGCTGATCGGCTTTAACACCATCGGATCGTCCAGATTTTGGCGTTAACAAGACTATGCTATATATTAAATCTCTATCGAGGAATAGCATCAAGGTACACAAAATGACAAACTAATATATTGATCCAAACAAAAAAAGCATAAATACTTACATACTTAGTCCTCACACAGAAATGAATGCAGCAGCCGAAAGATGATCTAGCAAGACTCCAGCTCGACTCCACATGCAAACTCAACTGGGGTATAAGCCTTGGTCCTCTAGGTTCTTCTCCATCTCTAAGGAACTTTACATCTAAAAGGGGGAAATTATAGCAAAGCTAAGTACCACCTAATGTACTTAACAAGTCACACCAATGATACATCGTGCTTATGGTTAAAAGGGAGGTTTATGGCTCTTTTGCATAAATGCAGTTATAAACATTTGTATTTTAAAATAGTAAAATAGTTCTTATTTAAGTCAAGATTAATCTCCACTAAACAACATTACACTCATAACCGTCTGAACTATTCTAGTTCATTTATGTCAAATTAAATACTAGAACTAATCACAATGAAATTCGATCAATCACTCATAACCATAGGCATAGCTATTGAATATATTTACATTGGACAAAGGTATACAACATTACCCATAATACACAATTCTCCGTCATGTCACCATGCCAAACTAGACATGTCAACATGCGAGTAATTGTGATAAAGACCCTTTACATAACTCACCCCAAACCATTCATACCATGCTAAGGTTTCACCCCCACCCAAACTAGGGTAGGCAGCTCCCTTGCACCACAGTGGATCCAAAAGCTGATTTGTACCACAACCTGGCCCAACCCAACTCTATCATACCCACCCTCTCCTCAAAACCTAGGAAAGGAGCGAGCTATACTACAAGTCTAGCAATTGCCTACTCTGGCTTGTGCTAAGTATAGAATGCCTCACAAGGTTTTCACACAAACCATTTATTAATTGCCATTGTTCCAACCAACAAGACCATGCACCCACAACCCACCACTAAGTCATATTTTAGTCTAGTGATAATTGAGAAAGAACCATGGCGAGATGTCATGAGTTCATAGCTCGTTAAGATACAAAATGTGAATATAGTGATTATCTCACTAGTGATCTAGTTGAGCTAAGAATGCTTGAGCATATCATATTTCTAGCAAGGTCAACATGAGTAACCCAGGCTAGTGAAATTATCACCCAAAGTTTGACAAGGAATGTATATCAATTAAATCAAGTCACAAGCAAGCAGACATACAATCCCATATCCCAATGTAATTAGCAAAAACATGCATTTTATTTGTAAATGATTAAATATTTCACAATGTAGGTTCAATATAATAAAGGAGGAATATGTGATTTGCCTTGCTTCTTTGATTAATCTTCTCAACACTTTTCCTTGTGGTGGCAATCATCCAAAACATCAGATTTTACACCCTAGCATGCAAAACAAAAAACCATAAAAAAACTAGGTAAATGTATGTAAGAGTTTAAAAAACATTTATATCCTAATTATATATTAATTTTGCAAGTTGAATGTGCTACTGATATGCCCTAGAGGCAATATGAAGATATTGTATATATCACATACTATGTTTATGATATATTGATTTATTTATTAAAATAGACATTATCATTATTGATCAATGAATATGTGAGAATAAGACTTCTAATATTAATTGTTGCTATTTCTAAATAATCTCTGATCATATATCAGATTAGGAACTGTTAATGCCAAAATTTGGTAAGCCTGCAAATAAATTCGGTTAAGGATTGGAGAGCCGATCGGCTTATGGAAAGAGATCGATTCATAAATGGATAGACCGAATGGCTTAAAGAAAGAGCCCGATTAATATAAGAAAATAGTTAATTAGACAGATGAAGATGGATTATGTTCAATCGATAAATGGAAGACAATACATATAAGACCGAATCTATGAAGGAATCGTGGAAACCACAATAGATTGGTTTTGTATCTATAAGATATCTTTTTTAATTAGACAAGAGTAGTTAATTTTGTTAATTATAGTTTCCTTTTCTATTTAGGAAATAATGTCTGGAGTTCGTTTATAACGATCTTGAACTCGTGTAATCCCGGACCTTGTAAGATATTTCCATAGATCAATACAACTTTGGCGCATCGCCACCCTAGTTCTTCTATATCTTCCCAGCGGGTTCTAGCTCTTGATGTGGGACTGCATCGATTAGGCCCAATCTCTGGCGAAGGGGTAAGTCCTGCCATTATCCTAATATTCCTACTTTGTCTAAGTCTACCTTGGTTGGGTCCGACCACTTAGTATAATTGGATATATCAAATCATATTTGCGTAGGATTTGTCAGCTTATCGAGTTCCTTTTTATTATCATTAGTATCATGCTACATCAGTTAGGTCCGACCTTCTAAACTGCTAATAGTAGATTAAGCATAAGTCATTGGTTAATTATGCAACACATTTCGTCAGAAGTAACCAGCTTATGAGTTATCTTTATATTGAGGTTCAAGCTTAACGTATCAACTTTTCAGCCAATATACATAGATTGCCCACGATTAATCTGCTAGCAATCGATCTGGTTTATTAGATCCAACCTTATACTATCTCGGTTAGGTTCGTTGTATCAATGTTGTTTTCAATGGTTAACATCGTGATCTAGTAGGTTTTTTTTCTTCCATCGACTCGCTGAGCCGATGAGTTTACTTGCTTATATCATAATCCAATACCTACATCGGATTCACAGCTGATTTGTATGATCAGCACGATTGATCTAATTTCTGTCGTTCTAGTGTTGCTAGATTCGGTCTTATACTGTCTCGATTCGATCCAATCTATCAAGACTAGTTTTAACAACATGATCATCGGTGGTTACTAGGTCTTGTCTCTTTAAAAAACCGAATTTTGCTCTCTATTTGTCCATCATCTATTTCATTCAGACCATCATTGGTTCTATAGCCAGTATATCTGTGATTTTATCTCTTACTATTTGCCTATATCATCATCAGTTTTCTAGCTGATGTATATATGCTACAACCCCTATCGACAACCAGTCAATAGCTGGAGTCCGTATCGGCCTATCGACTGATTGGCTTGTCGATCTCATTCTCTCTATCTTCTTATCAATTTTTGGTAAGGCCAGAATTTGGTCAGCATACAAACAAGATCAGATGAAGAAAGGAGGACTAATCAGCTCATAGAAGTAAGGCGATTGACATATTGAGAGAGCCAATCGGATGGATTAAGGATGGATTCAGTCTAGTCGAAGACGAAGGTTATCTAAATGGGACTAAGTATGAGGAGGAGTCATGGGAATCACGATAGGGTATTTTATCTATATAGAATATGTCATATAAGCAAGGCAATTTTAAATAGATTTGTAACTTCTTAGAGATTAGTTTGCTTATGTATTTATGAAATATTATATGGGGGTTGTTTGTAAACGCATTGGACTCTTATAATTCTAGGGAATAAATATGGACTCTCTAGAACCTATTGAAATATCAATCAGATCATACAAAAACACAACCTTTGGAGTATCGCCACCCTAGCTTGTTTAGGTTTTACTCCGATGGGTTCTGGCTCTCGATGCGAGACTGCATCAGTTAAGTCCGATCTCCGGTGAAAGGATAAGTCCTACCACTATCCTGGTTCGTCCGTTGTCTAAGGTTGTATCGTTTAGGTCCAACCTCTTAATCCAATCAGACGTACCGCATCATGTTTACATGAGGCCTATTGGTTCATCAGTCTTCCTACGCCGTTCTTAGCCACTACACACACACACACATATATATATATGTTGTATATCCTTAGCGATTAATCCGATAGCAATCAATATGGTCCCATCGGATTCAGCCTGATTCTATCTCGGTTAGGTCTAATATATCATGTGCATGTTTGACAGGGCTAGTGTTGGGATCTGGCGGACTTTATTCCCCATTAGCTCAAATAGCCGATGACCTCACCTCGTCCTTTTTCGTCATTACGTTCAATCTAGCCTTCGTTATTACTGTATCGTTAGCCTCGACCTGATACTGTCTTAGTTTGGTTCGATCTATCAAGGTTGGCTATAATGGTGTCGTCATAGTGGTTGTTGTCCTCGTGACTATGGGGGGATTGAGGTCCCGCTCCGTGCTTTCATCACCTATCCTATCCGGAGCGTCATTGGCTCTTTGGCCGATAATTTCTTTATTTTATTCCACACATTTATTGTCTACATCTTCATTAGCTTTTCAACCAATGCTCAAGCGCTAACTTCCGATCGACACCTAGCCGATTGGCTCATGAATCTCATCCTCTCTATCTCATTATTAATTACAGGTCAAATTGACTGGCACATCCTTAACCTCAAAGACTAAGGACTTGCACTGGAGCGACGCAGAACTCTCAGGCATTCGCGTGACCAAGGCGCAATCTTCCCCAATCGGACCTTCGTCGGCTCGCTCACGTCTTCGCTCGGTACGATCAGCCCCTACAAGATTTAGCACTCAACAAGGGTCAAATTGACTGTCATACCCACGAACCTCGAACTTAGGATCTACACTAGTGCTAAGCCGATGTCCTAGGCCTTTGAGGGCTTAGGCACGTCAGATCGAACCTCTATCGGTGAACACGCCTCTTGGCGCACCCGGTGGAACCGATTTCTGCTCAAACACGCTTCTTGGCACATCTGGTGGGATATGAAATTTTAACACAATGGCTGGAAAAGAGATTAAAGTAGACAACGTGATTCTAGTCACAATGGATTATCTGAGTGACAAGCAAAGACAACAAGTAATATAGAATATTGTCAATTTTCAGAAACTCTATTTAGAATATTTTGGTATGATGAGCCAAGGGTTAATTCAGAAATCACGGTTTCTCAAAATCTTTTCTAATAGGAGATTCGAGCAAGTCACCACTTAAAAGTCCTCCAAAGCCATTGTAGGAAATGATTAATAAAGCAGCGCACCACACACTTATCAATCAAGAGTGTTGATGAATGTACTATAGAATCTGATTAAGAAGACAATAAATAGATCAATTGCGCAAGAGCTTGATCGGAGTCCACTAAAAACAGAGTTGCCTCAAGTAACTTATGTTCTTTCGTCATTACTTGGCAACCTAGACAAAATCTCTTTGACCCAAAGAAGACAAAGAAATGCAAAATCAAATCAGCTAACCATGGTTAGAAATTGAGCAAAACTATCACTGTGCAATGAAAAAAAATACATCTAGCAAAATGAAAATCTTCTGTCCAACCTCTGTTCACTTCTGCAGCGTGTGGAAGTGGGAAACTGGGCATGCGATGCCTAAATGCACCAGCCAGGTATGGACCAAACTCTCTTCTGTTGCAAATACATGCAGCATGTTCATGGAAAGTGAAACTGAACAACGATTGTCAAGGTATCTAGCATGTACAGAACCTTCAAATTGGTTAGTGTTAATTAGGCTGCTATAATTGTAATTATGCCTGCATCAATTAGTCAGGGAGCCAAGCAAGCATAGCTCGCTAGCTAAGGCTTTCTTTAATTGTGATTTTGGTTTTGCAATTGAACCAAACAATTACAGTAAGCAAGAGATTATGTATTAGTTTGTTCACAATGATATTCAAGGGGAATATATAGGAGAGATGGAGAAAAGCTTAGCTATCTGCCTGCCACGAAACACATGCAAGCGCAGCTGCCCTCCATGCTCTGACTCTCCTTTCCCTTCCTTTTGTAGATGAACAACAGCAAAGTGTTTTTCCGGTTTTAAGACATCCAAGATATTTCATGGTTGCACAAAATAACAACTCAAATTTGGCTTTCGTAAAGACAATAGGAATCGAATGTATAATGAACTGCCAAAAGATTACACACCTTGACCATGCATGACGAATTTACAGTCAACTGCTTGAGATTAGTTAGTTTGTAGCGAAGCATATTCTTCCCATTATCCTCGTGATACTTGCAGCAAATTCGCTGACCAAGAGAACAAAGGTTACGGTCAGGAGCACAAGTAATAAGAAATACGATGTTGTATTCTAAAATAATCCAAATAAAAGTATCACCACCTGCAAATATAACTTTTGGATTGTAATCTGCACTCCAAGCATGCAGTCCTTTAGTACTTAAGCATACAATCCTTTAGTGTTATAACTTTTGTAGATTTACAAATAGACTAGAATAAATGTATGTCTCCTTTAGTACTTAAATATATGCACAAGTAATAAGAATAACTTTTGTTAGTCTTTGCATCGTGAGTTCCAGGATTATATGGGCTATCTGTTGAGCGAATTGTGTAATAAGTGGCTATAGCTTCTTTGAAACAAAGGTCAGGATTCATTCCATTATCTAAAAAGAGCATGCAATCCAGAACAACTGTCAGCACAATATTATTCCTGAGACAGAGCAGAAATCAAAACATTGGATATGAGGAGCAGCTTAGATACAATAAGGTAGGGATAAACAGATGCATAAGTTGCCATTAGCCATGCATATTGTAATGCACTGTACCTAAAAAAGTTCTCATGGTTATTTTTTAGAAAGGCCATTCCATACTACAATATGGAAGAGAGAATAAAAGTTCAAACTACATCTTCTAGAATAAAACCAGACTGAACTTGCACTTTCTTCCCATCTACCAAAACGGAAAAGAGAATAGGACAGCCAACTAATTTTGATGATACTTCTACCTCCATGATTAAGTAGTAAAAATGTAAAATATAACCATAGCTCAATGAGGGAAGCACTTGAAATAACATTTGAGCCACTGGATCAAGCAGCATCGGTTTACAAGGTGCTCTTTATAATACACAAGAAAAGGGCAAATAAGAAACCAGAGAGCTGAACCAGGGAGAAAACCTGTTCAGTTTGTCAATACAAGTATACAACAGACACCCTGTTCTATAACCCATCTTAATTCCCCCGCTGTCATGGCTGATTGCTTCACATGAATAGAAAAAACAAAAACATACATATTAAAAAGTGAAAGACTCCCTTAAAAAACATGAATGGCATCAAAGCCTCAACCCTAACAAAGATTTCTACGTAGAACCATAAATACATTCAGAGAAAGCAATTGGCCGACCACAAAAAATAGGATGAGATATATAAACGCAACCACCATACGAACAACAAGATATATAAACAGTACCACCCCATGAACAACCATAGCTACAGGATAGATCTATAACTAGAATCTTAGCGAAACATCATATAAAAAGGCTACCAATCAGACCTAAACATAAAAGGGAAACTGAATGAGTTGAAACATAAATATTTCAAATCCTCGACTGAGAGAAATCTTTGAGGTTAGCAACAGTTCTAGGGTATAAGTAGCCACTAAAATGATGAGTTTCTGCTATTAGTTTATCGAATAGAATGAGAATGTCTAGCTACCAGCATGCATAAAAATGCTATTTAGATCATAGGTTAACACGAGTACATTTCTGAAGAATGGTGATAATGGACGTTCTCCCTCTCAAGACCCTGCAAAAAGAACTAACTGACACATGCTGCTTCTGAATACTATTTGTAAAAACATTAGAATTTAGAAGTGGACTGTAACTGTGTTCGCGTAATGTTTCTCAAGAACAGAATTATCATCTAATTGAGAGGTAACCACTCAAAAACCGTGCAGAGGATTGGGATGAACCTGGTCGAGAGGCAATTAACGATTTATGTACAAAAAAACTATCATGTTATTAGTCAGTATGCAGTATTAACTAGCGAATCCAAACAAAAAGTGAGGACGTGATGTTCTTGTCAAATTTTTAGACCAACTTTCTTTGACCCGGAGCAGAAGAAAGGAAATGTAATAGATAGAACCAAGATCCAAGCAAGAGAATCACGGAGAAGGCAAAGAATGCGCACATACTTACAAGAGCCTGCGGGTAGGAAGGTAAGGAGACGGTGGAGTTCGTTGCCGCATTGACCATGTCACCATCGACCAAAGCCCTGTCCTACTGAATCGAGCGCAGCTCCACCGGATTGAACACATCGCCGTCGACCTCAAGCCCCGTCCTGCTGAATCGAGCGCAGCGCCACCAGATCGACTACCTCACCGATGAGTCGAGCTCGAATGCAGCGCCACTGACCTCAAGCGCTGGGCATTGGGAGGAGGCATGTGAGCATTTGGGAGGGAGGTGGGCGAGGTGGGAGGCAACGTCAGACGGAGCAGTGAGGGGTAAAGTAGAACGGGGAGGCGTTGGTGCGGAGCGGCAGTGGGCAGCGTGAGGAGGCTCGCCAGACCAGAGCGAGGGAGGGAGGAGTGTGAGGAGAGGAGGCGAAGCTTTGCGTTTTTGGGGGAACGGGGTGGTACGAGGGTCTGCGGCGTGGGCGGACGAGAGATCTGGGCCATTGCGTGGGAGGCGATCGGACGGCGTGCGTGCGGCTCGCGCGTACGCAGAGAGGGCGCGAAATCCGCATGTCTTCGTGCGCATGGGGACGACGTGGATGACATGTTTTAATTTAGCTATGAGCAATAGATACATTTATGGTGATCATGATCACATCACCTTCTGTCATGATTCACACTTTTAAGGGCTCACTTGCACCACAAAGAAATTCAAAGCATGGGAATAATACAAAGTTTAATTGTGTCCGGTATCATACCCTCTCAAATTTCTTATAATACTGTTCAGATTCATAGCTAAAACGATACTCTCTTTAAGGACGGATGTAGTACTACTTAGAAAGCGAGGATGTTTCTTCTCGTCCGTCCGTCCGTCCGAACGCAACGTGCGCCTCTCCAATCAAGCTCCCACACCGATCGTCATCCAATATTTCGATCGTCGTCCGATTCCCCTGCGACGTTCGAGTCCCGCGCGCGTCGTCCGAGAGTCACCAGATCGGTTACCAGCACACAGCGCGCGATCGCATTCTCATTGGGATTTTCCCACGTATGCGTCAGCAGATTGGTAACCAACGCGCTATCATAAGGTTTTGTTTGAATCAGGATTTTTTTCCCACGCAACGCCGGGATGCGGATCCGCTGGCTGCGGCTTCACATCCACCGTGCTCGGCCTGATCCTCGCCGCCGCTACTGCGGGGCCGCTGTCCTCATCAACGTCGTCTCACGCCCGCTTCAGCCCGATGGGGACGCCGAACAGCCACGTGGTCTCGTTGGGCTCGACATATAACACGATTGGCGGGGCCAGCGCCGTGGCAGCTGTGGCTAGAGTCCCGCCGCACCGGCCCTGCGAACCGCCAAACGCGCCGTCGTTCACCACATGCTCCTGCTCTGCTCGAATGCCAAGCTCGACCCAGTCCGTACCGTCTCCCCTCCACACCCTACATGAGTTGTTTCAGAAGCATCTGTGTCACGACCAAAAACAACTGAACGCGCCCTCCAAATCTAAACCAAGATACAACAGAGCAGCCTACAAGCTGTTGCCTGGTGCTATATAGGTATGCTCCTGTGATATATATATATATACATTCTCTTGAAAATTGCTTAGAATTTCCTGCTAGGTGATCATTGAATACGCTTTTAACATTTCTGCCAAATTTACCTCTCAATCGTTTAGCATAAGCTAATCAGGTTACCTCGGATGCATGACCTCATACTGTAAATAATTGTCTTTTCTGCAGCTTCAGAATGGTAGAAGATAAACTATTTGTCCAAAAGGAACTAAAACTTCCATTAGCCAAGGATTCTTTAGACAAAATTTTCAAGCATATGTACTTGATCAAGGATCAAATGTCTAGTGGTGTGATTCGACCGATCTCTCTTCTCCCGCAACTGCAAATTTTCACGGTAGCTAGATTCTTTCTTCTGAATGTTCTCATAATTTTGCAAGTCAATACCAATGGACATGAAGAGGCAGCAGGATGCACTTAGGAAAATGTTGCCTTTGTCTTTTTAGCTTTAGGTCCACAGAAAGTTCGCAACATCAAAACTGGACTAAGGTAAACATCCCAGGTATGTCTGCATTTTGATATTTTTCTCTTGGGATAGTTTGATCTAGGCTATGATCGCAGCATACATTTACCGTCAGGAGCAAATATAAGTTCAGAAAATGTCCTCACAGAAGTTGTAGGTATTCATCTGTTAATATAAATCCATTGGTAGTATTTGTTGCAATGCATGCTGAAATCCTTATATTTTCACAATTGTGAGCTAATTTCACGTCAAGTTACAATATGTTTCTATTTCTGCTTTCGTGCCTTCCCGCACTCAGCACACCAAGTTCCATCTCCATCTCCTTTTAACTCCTAGAGCCGCCAGCCTCTGCCGTGGTGCCACCGTGATCACTATCATCAGAAAGGATTAGGGATAAAACCCTAATATGTTTTCAGCCAAATCGTCAAATTCACCATCATCGCTAGCTATCTCGCTTCTAAGTAGGTTCTAACTATATTCAAATAAAAAATCATTTTCACCCGTTACAATATACGGATATTTTACTAGCTGTGCAAAATTTTGACGGTGGTGCTTGAGATGTAATGTAGTATTGGTAGAGAAAAAGGTTTAAAAGTGCATGATCTATGGCCCTATATAAATTATCCTCCTAAATTTGTTTGCAAGTCTCTTAGTTTTAAAATATAAGCATTTTTACAATTTAAAATTTATATCATAATATAAGCATTTTGGAGGTACTTGCATGAAAACACAAATATTTTCAACCAATAAGGTGCTTGAGGGAGAAATCTAAGCATTTAAAATTTAGAATTTGACTACTAAGTGACTGAAAGAGAATCTTTTTCCTTAACTTTTAAATTGGCCAAACAAACTAAAAAATAATTATATTTTGGAATGGAGGAAGCATAATCTAATTAATCCATTGGAATTTCAAATGGTTTGTAGGTCTTATCCTATTGTTTAGACTGTTTTTGTACTTTGTTTCTATTTTTTATTGTGATCCTAAAAAATACCAAGATTTCTTTCATTATAAAGTAAATATCATAAATCATTTTGATTTTGAGGCACTTTCACTTCAATAAACCATGTCCTGAGGGCATCCAATTTTGCCGAACACCACTATGTCAAACTTCCGTTTCTTTCCGTGTACTGACAAATGTGGACCCTACTGTCAGCACTACACTTTATCTTCTTCCTCTTTCTTTAGCCGAACAAGCACATCGAGGATGGGCGCACTAGGGGCTTAGGCACAGCAATAGCTAGGACGGCCACCGTCGGTGGAGTTGTGGGCTTGTGCACCACCACAGTTCAAAACTATTGGGAATGTTAAGGGGATAGGAGTAGGCACTAGCTAGCCATGTGCCACCACCACCAAAGAAATTGCTTGTTATTGGATTTAGATTCTAGGCTGAAGAGAGCAGAGCTCCATCGATCCCCAATAGGGATGTCAAATTTGTCGACGGTAGCTAGGATCTGGGTGGATAAGGACCGAGCTGGGCCTGGCCCCCTAGGGGGCGACGACATCAAGGCTCACCGATTTTTGAGCTTAAGGCCTCAATGGGCGAAGGCTCCGAGCAGGGGTGCCTCGACTCGTGGGTTTAGTAGACAGCATTAGCGAGCGCGTTCACCGGGTAGCGCTAAAGCGATTTATAAGGATTTGTACAGTTACACTAACACCCTAACTATATAGAGAGGGTTGGGTCTATATATATATAGTCCAGTCGTCCAGTGGTCTAATACCCCTCACAGTCACAGCGGGAGAGAAACGAACGCAGAGACTGGATCGAAAACTGGTGAACAAAGGTGTAGGGAGGCTATTAGTCATAATATTGACGCACTAGTGCGCCGATGGTATATGAAGCACCCAATGGTATATAAAACATCCGAACCTGTCCTAGTACGACCTTGTCATGGACAAAATGAATGTATATCTCTATGTACTTTGTGCGTCAATGATGAACCAGGTTGGCGGTTATGTAGACGGCACTGACGTTGTCGTAGTAGACAACGGTCGCAAAAGAGATAGGTGCACGGAGCTCTTGGAGAAGCTGGCTTCGCGATGGCGTGGCGTGGGCAACGGCACAGTACTCGGCTTCAGTACTGGACCGAGACACTGTAGTCTGGCGTTTTGAGGACCAGGAGACTAGAGTGTCACCGAGGAAGACGCAGTAGCCGGACGTGGAGCGTCGAGAGTCGGGGCAGCCTGCCTAGTCTGCGTCAGAGTACACGGTGAGAGAGTTGATGGGGCTGGAGCTGAGGTGTAGCCCGCTGGAGAGTGTGCCCTTCACGTAGCGAAGGATATGCTTAAGCAGTGCGAGGTAAGGTTCGTGCGGATCATGCATGAAGAGGCACACTTGCTGAACGATGTAGGTGAGGTCGGGCCATGTTAGGGTGAGGTATTGGAGAGCACCAGCAAGACTCCGGTACTGAGAAGGATCGGCGACGAGTGAGCCATCGACAGCGGAGAGTTTGGCGCGAGTGTCGACTGGAGTGGCCGTGGGGTGACATTCAGCCATGCCCGCACGCTGAAGAAGATCGATGGCGTACTGGCGCTAGAAAAGGAAGAGCCCGTGAGAAGAGCGGATGACAGAGATACTAAGGAAGTGATGGAGAGGACCGAGATCAATCATGGCGAACTCGAAGTGGAGTCAAGCCATGATCTAGTGTAGGAGGGACGGCGAGGATGCTATAAGAACAATGTCGTCGACGTATAGGAGGAGATAGGCGGTGGCGTTGCCGATGTGAAGAGTAAAGAGAGAGCTATTGAACACGGAGGCTACAAAGCCGATGTGCCGAAGGTAGGCAGCAAAGCGCTGGTACTAGGTCCGAGGAGCTTGTTTGAAGCCGTAGAGAAAGCGCTGAAGGAGGCAGACATCGTCGGGACGAGAGGGATCGACAAAGCCTAGAGGCTGCTGACAGTAGACCATTTCCATTAGATGACCGTGAAGAAAGACGTTCTTCACGTTGAGCTAGTGGATCGACCAAGAGTGTGAGGCAGCCAGGGTGAGAACGACCCGGATGGTGGTGGGTTTGATGACAGGACTGAAGATCTCGTCGTAATCGACACTGGGGTGTTAGGAGAAACCTCGAACTATCCAGCGTGCCTTGTGACGGGCATGTGAGCCATCGGCATGAAACTTGTGTTTAAAGATCCACTTACCGATCACAACATTGGTACCGGGAGGACGAGGGATGAGGCACCAGGTCTCGTTGTCCATGAGAGCCTTGTACTCGTCGGCCATGACTGCGCGCCACTGAGGATCGGCTAAGGCGGAACGAAAAGTCATCGGGATGGGCAAGATAGTACAATGGACTGCTGAGAACCTGTAGCGCTTGGTGGGGCGAAGGGACCCGGTTTGTGATCGGGTAATCATGTGAGATGTGGAGGAGACAGGAGCCGATAGGAGCGTGGTAGGTGGGGTGGGGACTGGGTGGGGAGGGGCGTCATCGGCTCAGGATCGGTGACTGTATGTGAGAGGAAAGGACTGAACTAGATCGGCCTGAGCCGATAGGGGTGTTTGGGCCGACCGGTTTGGTCGGTCCGATGGAGGTGGAGCAGCCGATAGGGAGAGGGGAGCCGATAGAGGCTGAGGAGCCAATGGGTGGTTATGAGCCGATGAGGGCTGAGGAGCCGATGGGGTTGAGGTGTCCAATGAAAAGGAGACAGGATCAACCGGAGCCGATGAAAGTGGTGGGGCCGATGTAAGTAGTATCGGACCGAAGAGTAGTGGGATAGCTGAGCAGTAAGTCCTCAGGAGCGACCGATGAGGGGGCCAAAGATGAGATTGGTGGAGGAGATCGGGAGGGCACGGTGTTGGTAAGGAGGAAGTTGAGATTGCTAGATGAGGATCTGGGATTAAGTAGACCAAAGGGGAAGCAAGTCTCGTCAAAAACGATATGGCGAGAGACGATGATCCAACGGGTAGAGAGAGCGAGACATCGGTATCCCTTGTGAGATGAGGAATATCCGAGGAGAATGCAAGCGGTGGAGCGGGAAGCAAGTTTGTGAGGAGCAGTAGCAATGAGATTGGGGTAGCAAAGGCACCCAAAAACGCGTAGGTGGGAGTAGTCGGGTGCCGTATGGTACAGAAGGGTGTATGGAACATTGTGGCGAACAGAGGAGCAAGGGCACCGATTGAGGAGATAAGTCGTAGTGGTTAGTGCTTTAGCCCAGTAAGTTACAGGTAGGTGGGCATGAAGTAGCATTGCACGATTTATGTTGTTAAGTGTGCGAAGTAAACGTTCGGCCTTGCCGTTCTGGGGAGAGGTGTAGGGGCAGGAGAGGCGTAGATGGATGCCCTGGGAGGTGAGGAAGGTTTGAACGGTACGGTTGATAAATTCCATACCGTTATCGGCCTATAGAGCTTTAATGGAGAGGTTGAACTGGTTAGAGATATAGTTTGTGAAGTTAATTAGATGGGAGGTGACCTCGGACTTGCTGGTGAGTGGAAAAGTCCAGCAATAGTGTGTGTAATCATCAAGTATTGTAAGACAATACTGATTACCAGAGACACTCTTAACCAGAGAAGTCCATACATCACAGTGTATTAGCTCAAAAGGTCGCGAGTTACAAGACATAGAATTTAAAAAGGGCAGTCGCACATGTTTGCCAAGTTGACACGAGTGGCAAATGGTGGAGCTGCTGTGGGTACACCGGATGGAGGCGCTACGACGGAGATTGGCGACAGTGTTGGGGTCAGGATGGCCAAGGCGAAGATGCCAGAGGTTGGTGGAGAGGGTGATGTTGGCGTGTGGAGTGGACGGCGCAGTGGGGATGGTGTAGAGGTCGCCGCCACTATTACAGCGAAGGATCTGACGCCGGGTTGAGATATTCTTCATAGAGAAACCAGAAGCGTCAAATTTAATTGAGCAATTGTTATCTCGTGTGAATTGACGAATAGATACTAGATTGTGAATGAGGGAGGGAACAATGAGGACATTACGAAGTGGAAGGTTAGTTGTGGGTGTAGATAGAAAAGAGTCACCACGGCATTGGACAGGAAGAGAGTGTCCATTGCCGATGGTGACAAAGGGGGAGGAGGAGGGATGGCAAGAGCGTAGTATACCAGCCGATGATGCCATGTGAGAGGACGCACCAGAGTCCAACACCCAAGGGTGCTGAGGTTGGAGCGTCATCTGGTTGAGGGCGGCGACGAGGCCAACCTGGTTCTAGGAGGGAACCGACTAGGTGGGTGATGGCGGGAGCATCGGCTGAGGCGGTACGGTGGGAGCCGATACCAGGTAGGCCTAAGGATAGGCGCCGAGAACCCCTGGTTGTCAGCTGATGGGACTACGTGGCTAGGGCTAGGGTGCCTAGGGGTTGTAGCATAGCCACGGACCCGTGGGACCGGCAGATAGGACAAAGACTGGAGCAGGTCGTGATTGTATCGGACCGTGCCAGTTCTTGCCCATGCCCTTGCCCATGCCTTTGCCGGTGCCATCGGTGCGGGCTGTGTTGCTATGATTAGGGCCATAGCTACCAAAGCCGCGAGAAGTAGCAGCAGCACATGAGGATCGACAACCATGATCAGCTGTGGCGAGGAGAGCGGTGTGGGCCACGGTCTTCTCGTCGTTGGCCAGGCGGAGTTCTTTGAGAATTAGCATGTCATGGGCCTGGGCAAACGACGGAAGGGGTGTGGAGTTGGCGATGTCGTTGGCGGTGTTAGAGAAGCGTGGGTTAAGTCCTCGTAGGAGGGCGAGGACAAGTTGTGAATCAGCCACAGGGTGTCCGACATCACGGAGGGTGGCAGCCTTTACCTTGAGGCGCTGGCAGTACGAGGAGACAGAAGAGTTTCCTTGTACCATGGAGTGGAATTCGTTGAGTAAGAAGATGGCGCGTGGCTGTTTGTTGGCAAGAAAGAGCCGCTCGATAGCCACCTAGAGATTACAGGCGATAGGGTCGGTGTCCTCCATGGCAAGGTAGAGGACAGAGTCATCGACCGAGTCAAGCAACCAGCTACGCACGCAGCACTTGGCGATATCCCACTAGGGATCATCAGGTTGAGGTAGAGTGGAGCCATCGATGTGAGACCGAAGGTCGAACTTTCCACAGAGGGATTTGAAGAAAAATACCCACTTGGAGTAGTTGGCGTTGAGGTCGAGAGAGATGGGAATATGAGATTTCACGTTAACAGCGGCGTAGGGTGGTGAGAAGATCAGCGAGGTAGTGCCCGAGGTGTGATCAGAGGCGCTGAGGGCCGATATAGATTCGACGACTGAGAGGGTGCCGGAGCTAAGGGCTGACTCGGTGACTATGACAAGAGGGTAACGGGCGCAAGAAGCTGATGAGGGTAAGGTCCAATGAGGGGTAGGGAGCCGATGGGAAGAAGCCGATGAGAAAAGAGATCGGCCAATCAGGGGAGTGATTGGCCGATGGGGAGTGAGCCGATGAGAAGGAAAAGAGGGCCAACCAGTCGATGGAGAGTGATTGGCCGATAGGCAGCGGAGTAGTTAAGGGAAATATGGGTGGCAAAGTAGATAGGTCAGAGAGTGGGTGGGTCACAGACGTGAGAAGATTCGCGTCCGTGAAGAGAAGTTTCACGTCCTTGGACTCGTGGAGGCAAAGGAGTGGAGCAGACGCGAAAACTCGGAAAGGGGGCGAACGCGAAGAGAGGAGGTTCGCATCCAGGAGGCAGAGATTTGTGTCCGTGGACACGTGGACACGTCAAAGTGGCTCGGACGTGAGTGAAGAAGGTTCGTGTCCGGGAGCAGGTGAGCGTGTCAGAAAAGCGGGAGCCAAGAGTGGGTTCCAGCCGATGGAGGGCGGACGAGTCCAGCCGATGGAGAACGGACTGATCCAGCCGATGGAGACGACGAGCGCAGAGGTACACCGACATCGGAGGAAAGGGCGAAGATAAAGACCGTCGTCTCGTCACGTGGTGGAACAAGGGTGGTGGAGAAGGAGAAAGCCGTCTGCGGAGGAGACAGGAAGAAGAAAGAGTTGAGACGAGGGAGCAAAGAGGGAATACCGGGAAAGAAGTCGGTAATGGAAAGGAAGCGTTGGCTCATCGGCGAAAGGATGCTAGCACGTCAGGGATGTCTAGACCTGCTCTGATACCATGTAAGAATGTGTACTGTAAAACTAAAACTTCAACTCTATAAATAGAGTCGAATCTATATATATATACAGTTCAGTGGTATAGTAGTCTAACATGATTATAGATGTATAGTGGGTGGCATGATGAGCTTGAGGTGCTAGCGGTTTTGGGTGGCGTCCCGAGCTCGACAACAAGAGGCTCCAGTGGTGTCTGAGGATGCCCTCGCTTGTCCTACCTAAATTGTAGCTCATCCTCCGTTTTGGCGTTGATTTCACTCCGCCGCTGCATGTAGCCTTGCTGCTCGAGCTCCATTTGACATCAGATGAGAACCGGAGAAAAGAGAATGGTAGATTGCCAGCCTAAGCCCATTGGTCAGAGATAATGGAGAAGTGATAGAAAATGGGTTGTGTGATACAAATTGCCTTACTAGGATTTTATGAAAGTAAGCTTTTGTGATTCTCATATCTTAAAATGTGTTTTTACGATATTTACTTTTTATTATAAAAAAAATAAATAGTGGTTTAGATGGCTACATCTACATAATTTCATCACGTCATATCTAGATAGCATATAAGCAACCCATACAACAAATCTATTTAAAATAGATTTAAACAATTAATAATTTCATTATATAGATAACTTGTATTATGCTTTCAATTAAACCTTTTGTTAATTAATATATTGTAATCTTTTCTCTTCCCTCCACATCATCAGAAATTTAACAGACACTTTATATCCTAAACAGACCAAAACAAGGCCTGCCATTGGTTTTTTTATTTGGTTATGCATAGAAGTCACACATTTTTAAGTCACAAACCATTAACAACGGTAGTAATAGACCTTAAAAGATAATTAAAGATAATATCATACTTCCTCTAATATAAAGATGACAACATTAACTACTTTTCTTTTCCAAAATACTTGACAGCATACTATTCATAACAAACTATTTTCTATTTTTATCCCTTGTGGGCCTAACCAGAAGATTATCCTTTTTCTGTGGTCTCAGGACTTTTCTGGAGCATGTGCACTGACCATTGTGTGGGCTGCCGCAGGTTTCTAACTAAGTAGAAATATGATATAAGATCAATTTAGTCATTTACTTAGAAAAAAATATTTATAGTTTTGGGAAGTGTGCACCGCTCATGGTGCTATGTCTAGGGGTTTGGAGTAGTTTGAAAAAAAATATGATGGTATGTTTGGTTTATGTCCTATGGCGTTACTAAAGGTTTGTAAAATAGAAATTAACATTGCCAAATTACTCTGTTTTGAGTACTAGCCACAACCCATGGGTAGCAAAAGTATTGTAAAAAATTTAACATCTTGATAGCAAATTGAATACAATCTTGCCAAAATTTTAACACCAATCCAAACAAACACCTCTACCAAAAGTTTTGTCAATAATCAAACCTTACCATTGCCAATAATTTGTTAACGGTAGCTTTGGTAAATAAGAATCCATCGGACCCTAAGTTCCACTGTGACGTCGCAATAAATTGGCTGCCAATGCAAGTCCTTCAATGGTTCAACCAAACCGTGTACCCGCAGTATAGTCCAGGGATCCAGGCTTCTAGAAGGCAGCCGCTGCCAAAACTTGACCTGAAGAAAGAAAGAAAGAATACCACCCCAACACGCCGTCCATAACACCATCCAACGGCAACGGCATTCTCACACATTCCAAGACCCGCACAAGGCAACGCACCGCACGCACTTTGCCCGCTACAAGTGTCAAGGCACGCCTCCTTTTGCTCAAATCCCAAACCCCTCTCTCCCCCAACACCACCACGGCGGCGCGATGATCCAGCTGCTGTTCACGGTGCTCGCGGCTGAGGCCGCCGTGGCGGTCGCGCTGCTGTTCAAGACGCCGCTGCGGAAGCTGACGATGCTCGGCCTGGACAGCCTCAAGCGCGGCCGTGGGCCCGTCATGGTGCGCACCATCGCCGCCACCGTCCTCGTCGTCCTCGCCTCCAGCGTCCACAGCATGACCAAGATCCGCGGACGCGCCGCCGGCGAGCTCGACGGCTCGGGGGCGGGGACGCTCACCCCCACCGACCAGGTCCTCCTCGCCCGCCACCTCCTCGAGGCGTCGCTCATGGGTACGTGCGCGACCACACCTATCCCCTTCTGCGCTCTAGTGCGTTCCATCATCTTGATGTCACGGTGAATCGGAGGAGAACGGTTGAACTGATTTTCGTTCAGGGTATAACCACGATCTGATTTAATCCTAATTCGTGCGTTCGGTGTCTGGTGTTGGCGATTTCTACGAGCTGCGTTTGGCGACGGTGGGGTCGGGATAACCTGGTCACCTATGTTTAGATCCTCCATTCTTATCATGCTTTGTGCTCCGCATCGGCATGGTGCAATAATTCAATGCTATAGAGTCCTCTCTACAAAAAGGAAATTGTGCAGTGCTAATAGTGTTAAATATATTTTTCTTTGTTGCTGTTGCATAAAAAGAAATGTAGAAATGCATAATGCTATTCCTCCAATTGTTTTGGGGGCCTTCTGTCGTTCTGTGGTTTGCCACCCAGGCCTTTTTACAAGTTAAGTTTCCCATTCATGCTAAATGCATTTCTAAATAGAGTATTGATAAAACCACTTCATTGTTCTGGCCCTTTTGATTATGGTACAAATTTTCGATGAACTTACTACTTTAAAATTTTATGGCATATACATTGAAGAAAGTTTGATATATTGATTAGCTATACCAACAAATTTCCTTTTTCTCATTCTCCAATAAGTCAACAATGTATGATTTTAAGACAATATGTAGAACATCTTTTACATTGCTTGGAACATTTTTTATTGTGTATCCAATGCTTTGGTGTTAACTTGAGATTAAATAACGTGCTTATTTAAACTGTGATTAAATAATGTGCTGTTCTTACTCGAATCTTTGTGATTACTCCACCAAAAGTGGCAAACAAATTTCTGTGTGAATACATCTACTATTATGTGTAATATGATTGCATTATTTTTTTATTGCCCTTTTTTGGAACCATGCCATTTTTGTTTATTTGCAAAAATTGTGGACTTTGTTTCACAGTGGGATAACTTCCCCAGTGGAAAACCCAACTTTAGAGGCTTGAAGGGGATGCCGGCATTTGAAGGCACTAAGCATAAATTAGAACTAGAGGGGTTGAAAGATAGTAGTGAACAGAGCAGATAAATATTTCGTCTTGATTCTCAAAGGTTACAATGCATATGCTTTTATATAAGTAGCTGGACGTGTGAGTTGTGAACACTTTGATTTTGGAATATATATAAGAAGTTCACGGTTAAGTTTCTTAACGTGAGATGCACTCAACTGAACTTTTTTTAAACAGACATGAACTTGATATAAACTGTCACTACTACTTCTAGTTTTTTTTCTTGATCTACTAATATTCAAATTTTTTTTTCTTGACAAAACCTAATGTTGACTTATTGTTGGTTGTCTTGCTGCTGTGCACTTATGTGCAACTGCTGCTGCATGTCCTTTGACCACAACAGATAGAATATATATAAGTGCATTAATTCTTAGCTTAACATATGATGTTTTCGTACATTCATTCTCATGATCAGTTGATGGAGGTCCTGGGTGTTCTTGATTGAGACTGCTATTTTGGTCCAATTGAGCATCAACACAGATGCTTGTGATGTAGGTCTCCTGATTTGTTTTCTTCTCTTATTTCTTTTCATTTTGTTTTAGATTTATGTACATTACGCTTGTTTCAGATCCAGGACACACATTATTACAGTTACTAATATATTTAGATAAATTATGTCAAATGGTATCAAGTATCATAAAGACATACTCAGAAATTATTAGATGGGAATGTGCAAAATCTAACCAATGAAGGATCCCAATTTGGCCTCAAGTTGTTCATATATTGGCAGCATACATCACGCCCAATTGTTCTTGAACTGTTCATTTACTGGAGGGAATCTCATTTTGAAAATAAGCTTTTCTGTTTTCTGTAAAATTTCATTCTTTTACTTCCATTAGCTGTGAAACTGGTTAACTTGCTCACATCTGCCAACTACTTAAACCTGTACAAGAGAATAATTAAAAAAGTAATGTCTTCAAGAAAATAAATGACAGGACTTCCCTTTTCTCAGTAAATAACCTTTGCTCCAGAAAAAAAATATTTCAAAACTTTTGTCTTCAATGCTGTCGCTTATACACTATGCTGTCCTCTTTTTTTTATCAAACCTCTATTGATTGGTTTTGTGTAATCGATACAATTTTTGGGTACAGATTAAATATTCTTCTATTCAATATGTAGCATTATGGACACTCTTTTAATGCAACAATTTTCTATGCTCATGGGGAGAACAATACCCCTCCATTTTTATAAGGTGTATTTTAATTTCAGATAGTCTTTAAGACTAAACTTTGACCATTATTTTTTCATAAAATATATTTCAAATAACTATAAAAACCAATATTGTGTGAAAGTATTGAATGTAATGGTATAAGTTTTGCACACTTATTGTACTTCTATATTAATTAATTATTAGTCAAAATCTTTTAGGTTTGACTTTTTTGAAATCAAAATATGCCTTATAAAATTGAATGGAGGTAGTAGTAATCAGCTCCGAATGCAACAGTTCCTCTCTGTAGCAGTTCATCTTTCAGTCTTAGTTTGGTAGTAGCATGCTGTCATGCAATTTCTAGTTCCATAAAGGAATTTCACACATAACATAATAGCACTACATTGTTTCAGGATACTCTTTATTCCTTGCTCTGGTCATTGACCGGCTCCATAACTATATCAGAGAAATACGAGGGCTCAAGAGAAATCTGGAGGCTGCATCAAAGCAGAACAAAACACTGGAGGAAGCAAAGCTTCTTGGAAGTTCTAATGAGAGCAAGCCATACCAGAAAGATATAGCTTCATTGAATGAGGAGATTAAGAAGATGAAACGTCAGCTAAAAGAAAAGATAAATGAGGCCAAGGATGCAGAGGGTAAAGCCCTAGCTGCTCAAAAGCAATCTGAATGTCTAATGCTTGAATATAACCGCCTAGTGGAGGATAATAAGCATCTCCATGACCAGCTGACTCCAGTGTCACGCTCTGATGGCAAGAAGAATACTTAAGTATGACATGATCTCAAGGTAAGCCTACTTTGCCCATAGCAAGGAGTGCAGTTGATGATATTCTAGCTTACTCCATCGAATGGTCCACAATGCAGAAGCTTCTGGATGTCTGAAGTCTGCTGATGTTTGATGGACAAGTTGGTTACTGATAAACTCTCATACAAGTAGTGCCATCTTTAGTTGAATGTTCTGCCATGACATACCAGATCCTCGATGTCCATATGTAAAGATCTCCAAAAAGGAAAACATGTCCTTCTTTAGATATATGATAGCACACATGGTCAACCAAATGTTATTCGGATGATAACATATGAATTGTCATATGAAACAGAATTAGCTGCTCACCAATTAACTCTGGTTATCTTTCGTGATTGTGCCAAACATACAGAAATATCTCGATAGTAAAACACATATATGATTGCACTTCTATTGGAGAAGACTGGGAAATGATCTATCCTAACTTTGTTTTTTTCATGGGTTCGGCACTAGTCAGCCGTAGTAAAACTTTACATTTCTATAGTAATCTATTCTGAAATGTAAAGCGGTACCCTAGTGTCCAGCGGGCACCGGTGGATTTGTCTATAGATGGCATTGCTTTGCTAAATGTCGTTAGAAGAGTAAAATCAGCATTTGCATCCTAATAACTGCATTGCCGAAATTAGATGTTTCTGTTCCACGCTAAGTGAAATAAGAGAATTTTACTTCTGCCACTTCTATATCATTTGCCATTGCTGACTGTTCTTTGAAAATAGCATCAATAAAGTAGGAGTAATGATGAAAGAAAAGTGGAATTTTTTTATGGAAAACAGTTTTTTTCCGCTTGTGAGATTGCTTCATGAATCTGGCATGATGGGGTTTGTTAAATGGCAAATTTTGGGGTTTAATATATAAAATGATCTGGAAAAGCCAGCTCTCTTAGGTCTACGTATATGATGTGCTATGCATCTCCCATGTATAATCAAAAAAGAAAGAGAAAAATATGTTATGTGGACTAAACTATTACTCCATCCACTGTTTACTATAACTTGACATGAGTAGTGCATTACACAAGTTTTTTAAAAAATAGCCTGATGTGTACAGACGTACAGCTTGTGTTTGATTTGTAGCGCATTACACAAGTTTTACTATGCTTCATAAGTTTTGACTGCCAAAAAGTGTACTGCCAGATTTAACTTAATTTGGGAGAGTCATGTTTCGTTGCCAAATATTTCGGTTGAATCCTAACCCATTTGGGTACCAAACTTTAGCCAGTCACAAATTGGGCTGTTACAAAAGTCAGATCACCAACATGCTTTCAATCTTTTGAGAATCAGATGCTTTTCTCAAAAAAAGAAAAGAAAAAAAAAGATCATCATCGTGCTTTAGCTTAACCAATTCATTGGCAGACCATCTATCCTTCGACTTAATTTTCATACACGTCATAAACAATCAAACAAGTACGGGTTTTGCAACTAAGAGTTGTCACATCATTAGCAACGTTTAATACTCATGATTTAGTAATAGAGTTACAGCAATCAGCAAGATGTAAATCATACATGCATACTATCTCATGAGTTATTCTACTATGTAATACTTGTCATTTTAAATAATGATATGACCTCTAAAAATAAAATTAACTACTATTTTTTATTATAATATATAAAAAATATCAATAAATATATAATTTTATTAAAGTATTTTTTATGATTAACCTATACATATAATTTCTATGCTTCTAAAGCTAATGTTTTAAAAATTACTTATAATCAAAGTGTAAAAAAATGATCTCGGTCTTGTCCTAAATAATAAATAATATGTATTAAGAAATTGGAGGAAGTATATGGGAATGAGAACAGTATGTGATGAAATTCAATTGAATGTTGGAAGATGTCCCCTGCCGTATCCCGGACTTGACAATATATATAAGACATCTAATTGATACCATGATCTGCAATAATATCCCAATCTCTGGCTCGGAGCCGTATCCATGTCCTGATGGATACGGTGCTCGATGTGGCACTTCGCCAATCTGTCATGCATATCCATACGTGCCCTTAAGCCTGGCCTTTCTTTTCTTTCTTGACTTGAAAGGAAATTCAGCTACAACTTGTTGCGGGGCCCACACAGGGCAGTGGGCCCTATAAATATATATAATTCAGTAACAAATATAAAATTAGTGGTAGCAAATGACATGGCGTTTTTTCTGCAGGAGCTGATGAGAAGTTTGTGTAACTAGAGTAATCTGTAGGTTCAGAGCATTTAACCCCCTGCCTTTTGGAACCATGGATAAAGAGAGGATATTTGTAGGATTTGAATATTGAATCATATGAAACTTTTATTTCAAAAGAATCATATGAAATTTAAAACTTGGTGAAAATTTAACATGAGATTCAACTTCATTGAAATTTGAAACTCTATCTCTCCTCAAATTCTTACCTTTTTTATCTACGGTCTATCTAAACAAGCATTCATATGTCCTATATATTTTGCACTTAAATTCTTATCAATTTTTTTCTATTATCTTATCCTCCATGGAAATATATATAAACAACACACGTGATTGGTGGTTGGCTCTCGTGTGAAGTGGAGATCGATTGATGTCATCGGGACGTTAAACCAAAACCGTGGAATTCCGAGTGCATTTGTGCGCTGTTGTCATATTTAGATATTCAGGGTGTGCGAAATGCGTGTAACAAGAACAGCTTTAGGGAGCTTGGAGTGCGTAATCTTACAACGGCAGGAGCCAGGAGGGGACCTACATAGATTTATTAATCTCATGATTATTAGGAGTCCTAACTAGGAGAGTATATACTTTGGAGTAGATATATGTACATACTCTATGTACTCTGTTGGCTAAAAAACTGTATACAGACTCCTACATGAGAAAGCTATATATGATCTAACTAAAATCTGCATGCATAGGTGATATAGCTCGGTGACAGCATCCATCATACGCATCTGCCGTCGCTTGCAAGCCACCGAACCCCATTGATCCACTAGCTAGAGTTAGCAAAGCTTTATGCTTTTCGTCCTCCGCAACAACTGCATGCGTGCCGACGAAATACACAGAAAAGAGGCTAGCTGCTATATATCGCCTATCACACGAAAAGGATATTCCCAAATGATACAAACTGTTGTAAGGCGCATACCTACAGCTATATATATATCGTCCTAGACTCCTAGCTTGCATGTCTGCATGTACCCTTCAATCGATATAAAGATATATCCATATACTTTGAAAATAATTATTATTTAGAACAATAATAATAATAAATTTTAAAAACTTTAACTATAAATATCTTTCGAAATATTTATGTTAGAAACATAGAGAAGATATGTATAAATTACTCTTTAAAATACTTCAATAAAAATATGTATTTATTAATATTCATTATAATAAAAAATAGTGATCAAAATTATTTTTTAAGATCGTGTATTTATACAAAACAATAATTATTTCTAACCTAAATTA
Organism: Oryza coarctata; assembly: GCA_030770085.1. Taxonomy (NCBI): domain Eukaryota; kingdom Viridiplantae; phylum Streptophyta; class Magnoliopsida; order Poales; family Poaceae; genus Oryza; species Oryza coarctata. Next base: position 12,081,932 of record CM061472.1, read on the forward strand.
TTTCTTTGAAGTCTGATTCTTTTAATTAACATGGACGTACAAGAAGACATCAAAGATTATCAGATGATTTACAGTGTTTCCTTTCCTATAAATCTGCTTAAAACTAATGAATTTTCAAACATTTGAATTCACATTTTGTCAATTAATGCGCACGGTTTGATCCATATTGGCTCAGCGAACATTGAGTCATCGACAACATAAAGCTTTAGTTTAGCTTCAAATCATCAAGATCAACCAAGCCAAGCGAAACGAACGTGTAAATTAATTTATGGGCTTGCCCTATCTTTACACTAGCTTGTACAGTTGCACTGTTTACTTCATTTAATCAGTTGCCGCCTCCACTACTGATCGATCTTCCTTTTTTCCGTAGTCCCATTTTGTGGTGGATTTCACCGATACGTACAGATAGCGTTGCACGTGAAAGAATAGTTGGTGGGGCCAAATTGGCAAAAGGGGTTAATGTAGGCAGTAGATAGTTAATCCTGCCGCAATGGCCATTGGCCAAGCAACCAGCTGTGTTGGACAGAGAATTTATGGTCCTTGCTGTTCACAATCGGTGCCATTTGCAGCTAGCAAACAGAGCACACTCTACAGGTCGCGGCCTATTTCTGCGCTATCTATCTGTATCCTCTGATACTTTCTAGATGCACAAGTTGGGTGATTTTTTCTCTTAAAGAATTGTTTTCACTATTGAAGAGTAAATTTCATATTAATAAAAAAATAATTAAAACTAGGAAGGCAGGTGCGTGCATCTATTTTTTATAAATATTAAAATCTTTTATGATGACTAAATATTTTTTATCTATATGCAAACTTTATCTGTAAAATGTTAATGTATGTATAAATATAGTTTGCCAGTCCCACATCACGTAGTCATACTTCAAATCTTCTTGCAGGTAAAGAACTTAAGGTCTTGGTTGCACGTATGAACTTTAATAATTGAGATCTTTGGATAATATGGATCTATTTTTTTTTGAATTTTTGATATCTCCATTTTTCTTAATGACTCAAGAGCGTTTTCTCATGATTTGTAGTGGTGACAAATTGGTCATTCACAATATTTATTGTAATTATGATAAATTTAGAAGTTTTTATGGTACATATTCATAGTTTGGGTGACTTGATACATCTTAATATTATTTATTGTACTACAGAATTATGATGTGAAAATAAATATTCCTATATTATTCCCAGCCTAAGTGGGGTTAATTGAATGCTTCAATGTCACCTCTTTATCGCAAAGATTTACAGTGTTATTAAATTGTGCATATTTCAAGGAGACGTGACATAAATATTAATGCATAGATACAAGAATTAAAAGAAAGTTTAGTTATCACAAATCAATTGCAATGGGGTTTCCTCGTTTCTAGATGGCTGACAACCTCATGCGTCTCCATGCTACTCATTCTCGCTACAACCCTGTGCACATTGCAACCGATCACTACAATCCTACCCAACACGTCAAATGATTTTTTATTAGATAACACATTTGGATAAAAAAATTCTTTAATATGATGGCCTAGCTATAATTTGCGTACATACAAAGCCATTGAAATCATCCAATGGCTAAGATTAATGGACCATTAAATTGATGGAGAATTAAGCATGGAATGTTTTACCTTTTACAGAAAATTTTAAAAGTTTTCTCCTATTCCTTAGAGGTTTTAATAGATATTATAGGAGGGCTATATGGCATTTAATGGCCTATAAATTGATAATTTATAATTTTATATACTGTAGAAATTAGTTGTTGATATTTTTATTTACAGTTTTTTCTATTGTTTAAATTTCTACCTAATATCTTTCTTATTATCGTGATATGTATGTTTTTTTATTAGATTTAAAGTAAATCATGTGCATATTAAGCTATTTATGTTTATAAAGTGATATAGGATGATATAATCTATATTATTATATGTCATTTATCTTTATTATCTGATAGTACACGTGTTTTTCATGTCTTAAATAGCTGATGTGATGCACAAACGCCAATTAGTGGGACATATGTAACCTGACTAGATTGAATTTTACTACGATTAAGGATATGTCTTTTCTACTAGTCTTTCTTGCAATATATTCATAATAAAATTAAAAACATGAATAGATGAAATTAGTTTTTATGACTGATCTAATAATGTTATTGTAACTTAATCACAATTTCATAATGAAGGGAGTATTTTCTTGGAATATCTATTTATAATTAGGTTCATTTTATTTCTTCTAGCAGTTATCCGTGTTTGTGAAGTTACATATATTAATATAATGAATATTGTCATTTTCTCTTATAATTTTTATGATGGTTTGGATGACATGCAAAAGGTTAGAATTTGACCTAAAGTTATATAAACTCACAATATAGTTTAAAAGTATAAATACATGAAATTACTTTTTTGTTATAAATCTAATAGTAAAGTTACTTTAACAGTGCGAGTATTTTTGATATCACAGTTATAGTTTCATGTTTCACATTTTTTCTCTGAATGACATGCAAAATTTTAGAATATGACCTAAGATATTTATTTTTCAAGTTAAAATATAATAATATGGGTCTTGCATCGTAAATTTAGTTGTAATAATCCAATAATGTAAACAAATATAAATTTAGCTGCATGATTTATATATTATAGTTGTTTGAAGTTTGATATGTTTGCATCTAACTAATGCAGAAAAAAAATAGAAGGGGGAACACCGGAAGGGAGGGGGCGGGCATGCATATACGTGTAGAGTACGGGACGGGATTCAGAGAAGGGATGTTTAGTTTGTTGTTTTAAAGATAGATTTAATGGTCTAAAATAGTGGATCAAGCGTATAAAGTGAAAAAAAATTCTCATAATTTTTAGGATTTTTTAAATTTTTAGAGGTGACATATGAGAGGATAATAAACTTTAATATATATATATATAATTTAATATATATAAAAAATAGATTGTCAGTTTATTGTAATTTTACCTAGACAAGTTAAAAAACTGAAATAATAGTGTATGATTTCATGAAAAAGTTGTGACTTTATTTGTTTGATAATTTAGGCCCACTTTTCATACACACACCACGTATCATCGGTAAAGTTATAGTTTTGTAATAAAATAGTTTGTTATTATTATAGTTCTGTGAAATACTCAAAAGTTAATAATTTAATAAAATAATTATTTTTTTTTATAAAATTACTCTTATCTTAATAAAATCACATCCTAAAATAGTACTTGGTTTTGGACTTTCTTTGAGCCATGTCTTTTGAATTATTAGAAGTGTAAGTCTTACATAAAATTATTTTCAATTGTTTCCACCACGTGCCTTCGGCTTAAAACTTGCTGCAATAAAATTTTGATTTTTGTATTCTATTAAAAAGTTAAAACTATGCCTTATTTTTTTAAAAAAAAACTATGATTAGTTTGTCAGCTATTGTCCTAACCAAGCTTGATTTCACGGGAGCATCGTGGCGTGCAGGTGCAGCTAAATAGCTGTGAGCTAGTGAAGAAACATGCATGAACAGCAACTATAGTGCTCAACTGCCCGGTCGAACCGAACGAGCCCACGAAGATACATTATCGCAGGCGACCCACTTAGCCACCCACGTGCGATAATGAAAGAATTATCGCAGGTAGACGACCTGTGATAGCATCTTCGTAAGCAGGCCATAGGTATCTACCGGATTAGGATTATCACAAACGTGCCTTTTTCTTGGTCACCTATGACTGCATGGGATCTGTATGGAAAAATCAAATATATAATAGTGGACCTCTATCCACCATAGGCAGATTCCACAATGTTATTGATGTCAGCAGCTTCAAATAGAATAGCCCAATCCCTTCCTCTCTTTTCTCTTCTCCTTCCTCTCCCTCGGTCGGCCCAACCGTCCTATTAGCCTAGCTTTCTCTTCTTCTCCTTTCATCCTCTCTTTCTCTCCTAGGCTGTGCCCTAGCCGACCCATGGCCTATCTCCCTCACCCTTACACATGCCTATATGCTTGTTCGCCGTACACCGTGCCTCACGGGCCCTACTTGCTAGCTAGTCCTCTAAGCAACGCACGCCCACTCCACCACCCTAGCACGCTTATCCCCTTCCCGCACTACGTTGCACGTACATGCCTTGTTTAGTGGAATGCCAAGCCAAGCCATCGCACTGCTGCCCTTTTCATGTGCCCCAACCTCGTCCTACACACTGTGTGCTCCTGCCATGGCCCCTACCACTCTAGTGCACCGCGAATCCTACCAGCCACGTGCAGTCTGCACTAAGTTGTGCCAAGAGTGGCCCCTGCCTCTATGAATCACGCCACGCCAAGCCCATTCCTCCCCATCATGAATCCAGTTGATGTGTCGTGCCATGCCACGCCAAGTTCACACGTTCCATCACAAATGTCACTGGGTGTCTTTCCTACCACTTCGTGCAATCACATCTATCCCCACCAGTCTCATACCCCTCCCCCTTATCCCTTCTAAGTCACACTCAGCCAGCACCAATGAGCCTCTCTCCTAAACCATGCACCGCTCCTCATCTCTCTCTCTCTCTCATCTCCATCTTCCTCTTCTCCCTTACCCGAGCCATCACCATAATGCCCTTCGGCATAGCCGAGCTCACCTCCTAGCCCTACCAAGCACATCCAAGCTTCCTGGCCTGCCACGCGTGCCTAAGCCTCCTAGCATTGCCACCAAGACTATTGCTATCCGACTTTAGGCGCCACCACCATCCGCCTCCGAGCACGCTCCTGCGTAAGGTAGAGAAACCAAAGAAAGAGAACTAGAAGGAGAAGGAAGGAAGAAAAAAATGAAATTAGAAGAGGAATGGGAATAGGACCCATGTGGGCCCTTCCTCTTTTCAACCACCTCTATGGACCTAGTCTACCATAGACCCATCTTTCTCACATCTAGGCCCATATATCGGCCCTAGTAATATTCTCAAGAATATTCTTTTTAGATTTTTTTTTTTGAAAATCCTCTAAAATTCAAAAAGGTCTATATTTTTATTCTCGTAACTCCATTTGACCCAATTGAAGTCCTAATTTTTTTCTAAAAATTAGATCTACACGTTAACATAATTGTATTTCTCTTTCTGGCATTTTAGTTTGACTTTTGTTTGTTTGTTTACTTTCTGCACGTAGGCTCCCAGTTTGCAGAAGATCTAGACACCTTTATGGGAGAGCACCCCTTTCAGAGCAAGGCAGGTCATTCTTAAACATTTGAAGCCTATATTTATAAATTACTTTATTTATAAATATACATTGTTATATCACAATTTAATTATGTTTGGTCTTGGTTTATGTGAAATCGATTAATCTACCCAGTAGTTGCACTTACATTATATAGAAAATTGGTTACTCCTATCCTTATTAACTCTACCAAATGTATGTCGGTATCGTCATCATTTGGATGCGATTAACGAGGTAGTTGCTTAGGTCGCTTACTATTATGATGTTATGTCAGAAAACTTAGAACTTCCAAACTTTACCTAAATATCTGATGTGATGTTGGCATTTTCATAAAATAAAAATGGTTTGTATTATATTGATGATGTGGAGTTAACATCTTTATGGCTTGGCTACGTATTATTATTAAGGACTGATTCCTTTACAAATTCTTCCAAGCACATTACAGGACTACATAGGTGTTATGGGATGCTATTAACTAAGTAATTAACTATCACATAAAAATCTTATATATCAATAGTTACATAACGCTGGAATAAGGACACGGCGTTGTGGATCTTTACTACCTAAGATGGGTGTTATTCTAGCCTATTTTTAGGTGGTTGGTTAGGTGTAGAAGACATCCTCGATGTGACCTAAGTAGACGAGGCCATGAGGCTTGCCTGATGCTTGGTTTTGAGATATTTGACTCAACTATGTGACATAGGATATTCATAGACTAGTTTTGGAAAGGCCTTGACAACTATGTTTGATTAGCATGAGTTGCATAAAGACAAGTTCATTACGTGTGGGTTAAAGTATACAACCTCTATAGAGATTAGCTAAAATGTTTAAACAGACGTGCCCGTGATTATGGGCAGATGTGAGATGTTTCTCATAGAGTAATTTTGTTTTTGCCAAAAGTTTGTAAACACAGGTGTTGGGATGGGAACTGTTTCCAGAGTTCGCCCGTGTGGTAGACGGTCAACCTTCGTAGTTGGGAAAAGGTCTATGTGACCTGCGGTGTCCATTGGTACCATAGTGTTGTAGTGCCGAGAATACAAAACTTGTACTATGAAATCTTGTTAACAATGAGACATAGTTAAGAGATGATATTTGATTATGTGTTAATTACTGTTAACGTTAAAATTTGGTAAGTTCGTAGACATATTTGGTTATGGATGGAGAGCCAATCGGCTTATAGAAAGAGATCAATTGATATAGGAAAAGAGTCGATCAGACAAATGAGGATAGATTCGGTTCAGTTAAAAATGAAAGATTATTTAGATGAGACCGGATTTGAGAAAAAACCATAGAAACCACGATAGTGTGCTTGTATCTTTATATAATATATCTTATAAGATAAGCAAGTTTAGTTAACTCTATTAACTTCTCAGACAGAGTTTCCTTTTATGTTTAGGAAGTCATGTCCAAGAGTTGTTTGTAACCATATCGAACTAGTGTAATCGTAGGATATAAATATAGACCTCTTGGAACCTTGTAAAATATCCAGACAGATCAAATACAATCTCGGTACATCGCCATCCTAGTTTATCTAGATTTTTTCCAGCGGGTTCTAGCTCTCGACGCTAGGTTGTATTGGTGAGGTCCGATCTTCGGCGAAGGGATAAGTCTCGCCACTATCATGAAGTGTCCGCTCTACCTAAGACTTTATCGGTTAGGTCTGATCTCTTAATCTGATCGGATATTCCACATCACGCTCGCATGGGGTCTATTGACTTATCGAGCTCCTTCTATCGTCATCAGTCTTATACTGCATCAGTTAGGTTCTACCCTCTAGACTTCTAACAGTAGATCAAGCCATAGGTCAGCAGGTCTTCACGTGACATTTCATTGGAGTGACTAGTCGATAAGTTATCCTTACATTGTGCTTCACGCCTAACGTATCGGTTGTTTAGCCGATACACATATATCCTGCCTAGCGATTAATCCGCTAACAATTGATCTGGTTCTATCGAATCTGGCCTGATACTGTCTCAGTTAGGTCTGATTTATGAAGATTGTATCTGATAGGGTTGGCATCAGGATCTAGTGAGTTTCATTTCCCTCATCAGCTCAGCTAGCCAATGAGTTTAGTTATATGCCTGCATCAGACCATCAGCCGATAGTAGGCGATGTGTTTGCTAGTTTCTTTCGTTGGTATGTTCGATCTAACCTTCATCGTCTTGGTGTCGTTAGCCTCAGTCTTATACTGTCTCGGTTTGGTCCAATCTATCAAGTCTAGCTCTAACGGTACGGTCATAGTGGTCGTTGGGTTTCATATCTTCGGAAGCTCGGGTCTTGCTCTTTACTATTTATCGTATATTCTATTCAGAGCGTCATTGGCTCTACAGTCAATGAGTTCTTTATTTTATTTATCACCTTTTGTGTATGCCTTCATCAGCTATTCAGCCAATATATAAATGCTACTATCCTATTGGCAACCAATCAATAGAATGAGTCCGTATTGTCCTATTAGTCGATTGGCTCGCTGATCCCATCTTCTTTATCTCCTTATCAATTGCAGGGTTAAATTAGCTGGCACGCCCGTGAACCTCGAAGTTAAGGACTTACATTAGAGCTAAACAGATATCCCAGGCCTTCGCATGTGCAAGCACATCGCATTGGACATTCATCGGCTAACGCTTTCTCGCCATCTCGGCGCGCCGATCCACTCGGTCCGATCTGCTCGTGCGCCGACAATTACTAAGAAAACAAAAATGAGCTAATAATGAAAGAGATGAGGAAATATTGAATGTTGCTATCACTCATAATCACTGTGACAAGTTATTGTAAAACAACTTATGGAATGGATCAATATATGATCCTGACAACTAAAATTTTGACTCATAGTGTTGTGCAAAATAACTCTTTTTAAGAAAAATGTTGTTTTCACAAATTAAAACATTTACCTCACTTGTTAAGCCAGACATGACATCTTTGCCTTTGACATGCTGAGTACGTAGAAAATTCACCATTGATTATATGTGTGTGTATGTGTGTGTGTTTGTTTATATATGTATGTATGTAAGTATAGAGTGTGGAGAAGACAACATCGACCCATCTATCGAGGAGTTTCTCCAGAAGCAGGCGGAGCATAAAGACTTTTAGGATTTTGGACCTAATTTTTAAGTCATGCATATGGAATAAATTAGCCATCTTGTTGCTATGTCTAGTGCTTCACAACCTAAGTTGCTTGTGCTATAGTTTCCACTTAGTCGTCATTTGTTGCTTTTGCTTTTTGTGTTATGTTGCGTATCTGGGGTCTGTCCATAATGATAACTTATATAAAAACTACTCTAAGTGATATAATAAAAGATAGTTATTTTTGAGTCCAGTGTACCATCTTGTATATCCTAAGACTTGTATAGTATTAACAGGTAATTAAGTTGACCACGACCTATGTTAGCACGTGTTTTATAGTTAGTAGAGTTAGCAGCGTCATAGTTTAGCCAAGCAAGCAAGCCTACAAACTCTTAAGAGTGGCTCCAGCAGTAATACAACATTAGCAACATAGATAGCAAAATGCTCAGGTTTCGCTGCAGCTTCTAGAACCTATGGGTTTCCAAGCATTGAGATGTGGAGGTGGAAGGAGGAGAAGCATGGGCGGTGTTACTTGATGGAAGAGGAGGAATGTGTTCCTTACCAATGGCCACATGGTGGGACCGTGGAAGGTGAAGGCTCTTCGTTGCTGAGCACTTGTCCTATCGCTTGCCGTAGTTGTCGCATCGGCGAGATCTGGTGGCCATGAATTTAAGACCAATGGATCTGGTGTTTGCGCACTCGTGGCCATCAAATCTAGTTGAGAAAAGGAATCGACAAGCCCGCACAGGGGCCACTCCACCATCTTCCAATGGCTGGCCCATGAGCATTTGAGTAGACGTCCTTATAGAGAGGCACGACGAAGAGTGGTCGTTGGCTGAGATTTAGGGTTAAGCTTGGGTTCTAGGGGTGGAGGAAAGGTGAAGAGAGACAGTAGCGTGGTGAGATGAAGGGAGCTCGCAAGGAGGGAGGAGGGACTACAATTTGTGTTGTCACTAGGGAGAGGAGGAGGCAGCCACCGTGGAGTAGAGGGAGGCTTTTCCACGCCGCTCTCTTTCTCTTCATCATCATTGTAACCAAGCTTTTTAAGCACATGTAAGGTAGAGGATGAGGAGCAGTGCACTTTAACGATTTAGATCTAGATGATCTAACCGTTGAACCTAATAGACGAATACAAAGACACTTTTTTATAATAGATAAAGATTTACATTGTGTGTTGTTCATTTTCTTTAGGTTAATGCTATGGACTTGGGCAATATCACGATGGCAGCAGAGTTGTCACGTTTTTTCTTTTTGGAATTGTGATCTGAATTTGTTAAGAGTTGCATTTGCGAGTTTCCACGTTGGTTTGGCGCTTCTCAACCTCTCTACTCTCTGACTTATGCCCTACACACGACACGCTGGACGTACCCAGCTAGTATCAGACTGCCGCCCTTTCAGGATCTGATTAGCCTGATATCTAACGAGATCGCAAAGTCCCTTCCGCCGGCGTTGCCGCCCACGCCCAACCCTCATCCCAGGCCGTCCAGTCCGTCACGGTCGCACGCGATAGCTTCAGCCGCGAGCGGCCACCGCGCGGCCACGTCGCCCCTCTCGTCTTCCTCTCCAAACCCACCCCCACGCAACCGGTGCGCCCATCTCGACATCTCCGCTTTCAATTCGAGACGCGCACGTCGTCACGTCGTCGTCGTACGGGGCCGGGCCGTTGCTGCTAACGCTACGCCGCACAACCGATCGATCGATCGATGCGACGGGGAGAGATTCTCCCGCGGGACCCTCCCGATCACCAGCCGCGCGCTTGCGCTCCGCTACTGCTCGCCTACTACTCGCCCGTACGTTAAAGCCATCGCGCACTAGCTAACCAGTAATGAAGCGAAAAGGGATCGATTCTGTACGTGCTGCTGTTGTTATGCACGCATAGAATGTCGGAGAGGATTAATTAATTAATCGGCTAATTAATCTATGCTGCTAATTAAGTTTTCTGTTCCAATGGTCGTATCCTTTGATTAGCTAGCTATATGGATTACGATGCAGGCAACGTAAAGGTGGGGACGATGGTGTTTTAGAGTCCAGACCAATAGAATCTTGTAGCTTGATGGCAAAACCTGCGAGATTCCTTCCATAATTGCTCGGGGGAATGCCCGCCTGCGTAGCGTAGTGTCATTTGTTAATTTAGGCTTGGAGGTAAACCGACTTGGTGGTACTTGACTTGCACACAATGCACGGGATTTTACCGATTTGATTGCCTCCTCTCTTGTTCTCCAGATCAATCCCATTTGTGTCAAGGCGTCGGCAAATCGTGCCTGGACCATAAAAAGTCTTTATTTTTCAATGACAGAAAAAGGGTTTTTTATAAAGTTACACTTGGAAACAAGGTGAAAGTTTAATTTTTGTGTGTACAGCAGTTTTTTTTTGGTTGAATTCCAACAAGACAAGAGAATGTTCCAAAACATTGTGCCATCTTGTTGCGAGGCGCACTGACCGCAGGCGTCCAAGGCCAGCAAATTTCCAGAATCGCAACTGATCGAACAGATGGATGAACGCATGCGTAAAGTAATTATAAAAAGGTGCAGCACATTGCCAGATTGTGTCACGTAATTAGGCAAAATCGCCAGCCAAACCGGATGGATATTCCGTATTCGTCACATGGCACCCGCAGCCAAAAATATATGTAGCGAAAGCTAGCTCGTCACAAGGCGATTGCGATGTGCGAGCGTGGACTGCATGTAGCCCGCGCCCCCCCCCCCCCCCCCCCCCGGCAACTCGCGCGCGTGGCCACGTTTTTCTTTTCACATCATCGATCGATCGCCTACATGCATAACTGGACAAGCATCCTTGCCCAAAATGCTGCTGCTAGATTGACGTTGCTGGATGTGACACTAAACCAAAAACCGCACACCTAATCATCCATTCATTCAACGATCGATCATGCTGGTGATCCATCCATCTGATGGCTTGTCTTTATTAACACAGCTATCTGAACGGCAATGAGCTAGCTGTTACAGCGCCGACGATGGGATGCAGATTTTTCTGTTCCATGATGGTGCCTAGGCATAATGATATAATGACGCCTATTATTTCAGATGAGCCGGGATTAAAAGTCAAACTCAGAAATTTTGTAGCTGCAGCATGTTGAATTCGCCCAACAATCAGAAATTAAAGCTTCTGGCATATATTAGGGTTTATGCGAAATATGTTTTTGTCAGGAACCGGGTGCTTTGGTTTTTCTTTTTGTTAAAGTGTTAAACACGACATGCATGATCGATGTCTTGTCTTCTCGGAACGTGGGACAGCAGTTTTGAGACAGTTCAGCCGAAATGCTGTACTACTGATTTGAATAATGCTTACAATATTTTCGTATGAGATAGGAGCATGATGTCGCAGCAAGCCTATACAGTAAATTAGGTCCTTGATTTCATTTAATTTTCGGAGGAAGGTGCGGTTGCATGTCGACAATTATCCATAAAAAATATTACACTTTTTTAGCCAAAATGAGGCATTTCACAACAGAAAAAGATAATTAAAACAAAATGAGCCATTAAGTATAATTAATTAAATATTAATTATTTTAAACTTGAAAAAATATGATTTTTAAATTAACTTTCTTATAAAAAAATTTTATAAAAAACACATCATTTGCTACTTTGAAAAACGTGCGTATAAAAGCGAGTAATTTTCCTTCTCTGCTTCAGTGCAACTCAGACTAAGAACTCATTTATAATGACGAGCAATCCTTGTGCAAAGCCAAAAGGTTACTTCAAAAAGGAAAATGAGAGCCTTGTCACGCAATTCTCCTATGCTGCAACAAGAGATCTGTTGAATTGAATGTTGCTTTCCAACGATCGCAGGTTGTTGAAATCAAATTGGAAAGCTAATGTACACAGCCAATCCGCAGGAAAGCCTTGTGGACAGGATAATGATATAGTACTCCTATATTGTAATACTCCATATGAAAGTAGAACTGTAGAAGAGCTAGTATAGGAGCAAAACGGTCAACTGTTCACAATTACGATCCAATGTACAAACGGCATTGCTATTACAACTTAACCATGTATGTGGCATATATGTATACATGGAGAAACTCTTTTTTGCATGTAAAAACAAATATGATTATAATCACACATATGCTAGTTATAGTTAAATTTATTTTTTTATAACTTTGAAAGATCGAATTTAAACTTAAATATTTATAAAGTTATATATATCATATATTAATTTTTTAATTTTTATAATTATTTACATGATATACCAGAACGAGGGAACATCCTTATATATATTTGCCTAGAAATCTCTGGTAGCCAAGACATTCCAAATTAAAACACTGTATGTTACACTTACATGTCATCTGATCTGAAGATAGGCCAAACAAAAGTGGAAAACAAACGCCAGGCAAGGAGCATCTCATTCCATCCCTTCTACTCCACACGAGAACGACGAACCTGGCAAAAGGGATCGATCACCATGACAAGTGTCCTCTCTCCTATGATTACAGATAAAATTTTAAAAAGCACCACCAATAAAACCTGAGGTCCAGCATGTACCAGTACTCCTACTGTAGTTAGGTGGCACGAGATGGAGTAAAAGAAATAACGTAGGGGGCGGCACGCCAAAAATCCCACCAATCTCTCGCCCCCGAAATGCGCAACCCCCCCTCCACACACACACACACAACACAAAAAAAGGAATGCCTACCTCCGGCCAGTCGTGTCCCGCCACGTGGCGAACTCCTTGAGCTGAAGGCCCCGCATGCCAGCTCGGACGCCCGCCGTGTGCTCCGCTTTGGACCGCCTACGATTAAATCGCCTCGCAGCTCCGATCGAGCTATATAAGCCAAGCATAACCTAGGCAGCTCAGGCTAGCACTACGGCTCACAAGTCACATATCCCAATTGCCTCCACACTCCAAATCGAGAAGCAGAGCACACGCCACCGCGGGCGCGCGAGCCATTCTTGCGGCGGCGGCGGCTGCAAGAATGGTTGTCGGCGAGTGGACGCGGGGACCAGCCATCGGGCGGGGCTCTTCGGCCACTGTGTCTCTCGCCGTCGACAGCCGCACGGGGAAATTCTTTGCGGTGAAGTCCGTTGGGGCAGACAGGGCAAGGGAGCTCCGGAGGGAGCAGAGCATCTTATGTGGTCTGAGCTCGCCGTACGTCGTGCGGTGCTTGGGCTCTGGCGTGTCCGCTGCGGAGGACGGCGGGGCGTTGTACGACATGTTCTTGGAGTACGCGCCCGGCGGGTCGCTCGCCGACGAGATCAAGCGGAGCGGCGGCCGGTGCGAGGACTGCCTGATCCGGTCGCGCGCGCGCGACATCTTGCGCGGGCTGGCGCATGTCCATGCCGCCGGGGTCGCGCACTGCGACGTCAAGGGCCGGAACGTCCTCATCGGATCCGACGGGCGGGCCATGATCGCCGACTTCGGGTGCGCGCGGTGGGTGTCTGCCCATCACGGCGGCTGCATTGCCGGCGGGTGGCTGAGGGGTGGCACCCCGATGTTCATGGCGCCGGAGGCTGCGCGGGGCGAGGAGCAGGGGACGGCGGCGGACATATGGGCACTCGGCTGCACGGTCATCGAGATGGCCACCGGCGGGGCGCCGTGGCCACAATTCACTGACCCCGTCGCCACTCTCCACCACGTCGCGTTCTCCGGCGATGTCCCGGAATTCCCCCGGTGGCTATCGGACGACGGCAAGGACTTCTTGGCCAAGTGTCTGCAGCGGGACCCCAGGGAGAGGTGGACGGCGGACCAGCTGCTCGACCACCAATTCTTCGTCGCCGCCTCCTCCAACTCCATGCCAAGAATCTCCGACAAGGATATTTTCGTGTCCCCGAAGAGCATTCTCGATCAGGACTTGTGGGACGACTCGACGGCGGACACCGACGACACCGCGGCGCCGACTGACAGAGTGCGCGCTCTGGCCGCCGGCGCGCCAGTCGTGCCGGACTGGACATGGGACGCGAATTGGATCACAGTGCATTCAAGCGGCGGCGTGGGAGACGAGCGTGCGGCTTCGCCCGAGACGGAGACGGAGACGGAGACGGAAGCGGAGGAAGACGGCGACAGCGATCTTCTCGTCGGCAGCTCCGCCCTCGCTGGGAGCCCGACCGCGGGGGGCTCACATGCCCATGGCGATTCTTGCGGCGACGTCCCCAGCTGTAACGGCGATAGTTACGGCGACACGAGTAGCTGTAGTGCCGATTGTTACGGCGATGTGAGTAGCTGTAATGGCGGGTGTAGCGAGCGCTTTTGCGATGGTAATCACGTGATCAGCCATTGTACCCTTGCAACCACAAGCAATGGATTCTTTCCAGGATGTTGTGTTACTACTACTGTTGTTGCTAATTTTATATCGTCCGATCTGGCCGTTTACTTTCCCCACGTCGCTGTTACTCAATTCCTGCCGTTCTCTTCAATTTTTCCCGATCGATTACAACTCACAATATATACTCGTGGACAAACACAGAACCACAAAGATACACATCAGGCAGCTAGGACGACGGGGGAGGGGATTATTTCTTTTTTCGTCATGTGCGACGCGTGAGTCGAAGTTAGGGGAGGCGGTGGTTACACCTCGCGCGCGCGCCAGTTGGGGGAGGAGGGGTCGCTCGCGAAGTAATGAGCCGAGACGTCGGGTGCGCACGGTGCACGGAGGCATCGTTTGCGGGGCCGGGCGGCAGGCTCGTGCGGTCCAGGAGTGCGAGACGTGGCTTTCACCGCCCCAGCCCATGGACCATCCGTGAGACAGGGACTCCGCTGAGACACGCACGTTTGGCAGGCGCGCGGGTATCTACGTACCCTAGTTAGTTCGGACGCCGCCTCGGTTCCGAGCATGCAACCCGCGCGCGTTTCGTTCCGTCAAGTCTTCCCGGTTCGCACCGCAGTACCGCACACACCGCCCTTCCGACTTCTCGCGGCGACGACGACGGCACGTTTGTGCGAGGTGGTTCGATAGTCGCTTCCGGTCCCAGTACTACGGTTTATTCGATCATTACAATATCTAGGTTGGTTTAAGAGGCGTGCTTAGTGATATCTTAGAGCATAGTAGGTGTTTTAATGGCGTGAAACGGAGTATTGGGAGGACAAAAGAGGAGGAATATAATGATCCGTACGCTGCTCGCCTGGTGACTACCGATCGAGAGGAATAGTGGAGATAAAAAAATAAAAATTACATAAACCACCCTAATTATCTCTTTTATTTTAAAATCCCCAGAGCCAATTTATTGCAAATACATATTCACCCAAACCCCTCTAAACCTCGTTTCCACTAAACCCAAACCCCTCTATACATATGAATAACGGAGTCACCTCGTTTCCACTAAACCCAAACCCCTCTATACATATGAATAACGGAGTCACCTCGTTTCCACTAACATGTACCCATAGAAGGCCAAATCAACGGACCATGCTTCGTTTCAGCTGCATCTAAATCAAGTCCAATCCTTGGTGTAGTTTGAAGCAGAAAGACAACTTTGACTAGCACGGCAATCGATTGCAATCGAGCTTTGTTCCTCCATCTGCAGGTATGAAAACGAGCTGACTTATGAGAGGAGGATTTAGATAGGTGGGTATTTAGAAAAAATTGGGTTTTGGGGAAGAATTTTAAAACAATAGAAACAATTATTATGTAATTTTATAAAAAAATCTGGAGGATAACGCGAAGGCACGTGGCCATCGTGTGCGCTTCTCAGTGAGATTTTTTTTGTGATGGGCCGCGGGAGCTCTGCTGCCTGCCTGCGTGAGATTTACCAAGTCGGTGGGCGCGCGCAACCTCGTCGTTTTAACCCAAATCTGGGAGCGGCACAGCGGCGGCCGGCGCGCGGGCAAAGTTTTGCTTTATTGCTTCACGTGGCCTGGCTATAAATAAAACCAACCCATTACTCCGCCGTGGGACGAGCGGTTTTATTACTTTACGGCATGCTGTTTGGGATGTTTCATGAGCCCGCAGATTAGGTAAGGAGTAGTGTTGTGTTTATTGTAACAGGTCAGCGGAGTAAGCTCTGGCAGCTAGCATACTTATAATATGGGGAAAAGTAGTAGCATTGACTTCATTTCAGTCTTCTGGTCGCCGTCGTCAGTGTATATATTGGAGTACCTTGCACAAACACTCCGTCATTACTAGTGACTAGCAAGTCAGATATTGCGCAGCATGCAGCTACATTCAGAAAATACAAACCATGAAAAGTGAAATGGTAATTAACTTCTGAAAAACTGACAAATTTCAGAATTGGAGCGCGGAAAATTGTACAGCCCTCGAATGTTGATACTCTGAGTGTGACCCAGCCACGATCACAAGTTCACAACAGCACTTACGCGGTAGTAATGCATCTTGTTTTCCCTTTGCGTTATGGCTAGCTCGTTGATCACTACTACCACAAGAGCACACTCTTCTCGCCTGCGCAAGCAAAAGCCGAAAGCAGCTGTTGCAATCACGACAGCAAAGCTTTACCTTGAAGCTTTTCCGTCGGTGATTGCCTCCTATGCAAGGATGACATTTACTCTTTCATTTGTTAATCAAGTAAGCCTTTGCCCTAGCCTATACCCTCATGCTCATGAAAGCAGAACCATCGCCCACAGTCCACGGTGTCCAAGATATAATTAAGTAAAAAAATGCCGACTTACCTTTAACCTATATATGCAGATCAAGGTTCAATTATGGTGGTGCGTGCACGTAAAAAAATCATTATCATATAATTACTTTTTAATTATTATAAATTTAAAAAAATAAATTTACGTGATATTTTAAAGCAAATTAAAGTTTTCATAAGTTTGAGAAACACGCTAATAAAAATTAAGATAAAATATGTGACTCAATTAGAAAATAACACATGACCAATCTGTTACCACTTGCATGCAGAAAAAAGTGCATGTTGATCTAACTACTACTCCTTTTCACCCAAGAAGTTATTATCTTTTCTTAACCATCACGGGATAGGTGTTTGCTTTTAACTAAGTGGTCCTTAATTTACCTTGGATGATACAGTACCGCTCTACATACGCCTAAAATGAGAGGCTAGCTAGGTAGCCTAGGTAGGCACATGGACCATATGAAATTGGCCAATTGGGCAACCTGACGGCAGATGGAATTAGACGTAGGGGTCTCGGATAATGCTTACCTGCTTTAATTTGCCACTTGCTTTTCCTCTCCCTATACTCCTTTTCCTGCTGATTGGTTGGGGCTGATCTATATCACTCTATGTTCTGGTGGGCAACAATGAGCTGATGATTGCTTGAGCTCCCTGCAAATAGAAAGGATCTACTGGCATATGCCCATTTGCATCATGTGCATGATCAATTCTGATTTTTTCCCTCTATATATCACTCGTTCTTCTTGAGCATATAGACTATGTCTTCTCTTCGCTAGCTGTTTATTTCACAGTTGCAGCAGGGGCATGTTGCAGGATGCTTACCTTCCTTTTAAGCACCCTCGATCTACCTCAGAATTTTAAGTCCAGACATATCCAACAAGGCAACTACACGATCACATGACTTGCAAAGACAATCTTGCAGTGCTAAATGCTGCAATTTATCTCTCCAGAAAAAAAACAATGCTACTGCAGTTTTAATTTTATCCGCTGTTTGCTCTTCATGCACATGGAGAATGGAATATAACTACTATTGGGCTATTGGCTGGGGAGCTGCTTTATGAAGGGGAAGATGCTGCGCAGAGACAAGAGGAGCTCCTCGGTTTATGCCCCTCCTGCCCTTGCGATCTATGCAAATAAAGTACAGGGACCTATGATTGATCCTATCAGGGCTTCGTACTGATGAAGAAGTCAATCGTAAATAATTGCGGCCTTAGTACAAATGTACAATTCATACGATCAGTGAGCCCGCCCATAATTATTATTGTATACATACAAGCTGCGTGGGCTGCAAGTTGCGAGCGAGAGTAGCCAATGTGATCTGTTTGCCAGTCGATTTGCCGTTGTCACATGTTTTATTTTGTTAATTTTTTATTTAACTTACTTAGCCTTACTAAAATATTGCCTGCAGACGAGTTCTACATATATATTTCGTGGCTAATTAATGTCCCATGGGCATATGATGCACTATGAAATCGTGGTTGAAGTTAATTGGTTTGCTCATTTGTGGTTAATTGGTCGTTATAAAGTTCAACCATGTATGGTGGCCGCACAAGGAAAATCGAAGCAATAATGGTGGAAGCAGTGTGTACTGTAGCTGTCAATTTAATTATGGTCTCAGATGCAATGCAACTATATACTTTTTTTAATATATAACGTTGTTAATTTTTTAAAGATTATTTATTTTATTTAAAAAATTACGTAACTATTATTTATTTTATTTTGACTTATTTTATCATTAAAATAACTTTAAAAATTAATTTATATTTTTTATTTTGGCAAAAAATTAAAATAAAATAAATGATCAAACCTTTTTTAACGATATCCTTATATTAAAAAAATTAGAGGGAGTACTCCACAAGTTACTAAAATTATGATCTTGTGGTCGCAGGTCGGCAAGGTACTAAAATTAAGTAGTCTAGTACTACATTTACAGACAGGCAGCGGGAAAGGTTTTCCCGCTTGATTCTGAACTGCATACCTATTTTTTCTTTGGAAACACAGTAGATTTGTGGTATAAACTAAAAACTAGGACACTTTAATAAGACACTCGCATTATCTTAATACATCATTTTCCAATGGAGATAAAACTTTGCAAAAAGCGATAACCCTTGGACACCTTGCAAGATTTAAACTTAAACAAAATTTACCTGAATTTAAACATATTTTGCAATATTCACAAACTTTCACAAAATTGTGGAAATGAGAATTTCCAAAAATTCTCAAAAAATAAACAAAAAACAAATTTTGGCTTCATTTACGCAACTTTTTGTAAAACTTCTTTGATATCCGCTATGTGTGAAAATTTTTAAATTTTTAAAAATATGTTTAAATTCGGCCAATATTTGTTTAAATTTTTTGTCTGGAGAAATTTTTGTGTAAAAGAAACAATCCAGCCAGGTATATTGATTGGCTGACTGTCTGGCCCAATAGTTTTCCGGCGCTACTAGCTTCAACGATGAAACCATGAAGAGGTGTACATGTTGATGGGCTTCCCAAGAATGTGGGCCAAGAGGAGAAATTTCCCAAGATTAGAAAGGCAGTGGAGGGATGGGCACATCGAGCCTTAATTGTATCACCTGTGCCTATTTATAGAGTTGAGCGAGGTGTCGTTATATATTATGATGTTCTTGATATCCGTGTGTTGTTTGAGAAAAAAATGTTAATTTAAAATCAAAACAAGGGAAATGATGCTAAATAATCATTGAGTGTAAATTTCTTGTAAAAAAACCTTAAGCACGAACGATAATTACATCATATTTTTTTATAGTTTTTAGCTTTGGTAACATAAACAGGTATTCGCGCACTATTTCTAGGAGGTGTTAGTTAGCTTCATTTCCATCGAACATCAGCAACTGTAACATGAATTGCTTCCTAAGTTGGATTGTAAAATCCGCATGAAAGAAAATGTGATTATGATCATGCAAGTGCACTGGCTGCGGGTACAGACCATGCGTACGGGTGGTTCAAGGTTGTCTCTGTTCCATTCCCACATGAAGTTCAAAACAAACAAAAAAAACCTGACAAGTTACTACGAAGAATGGGTTAATACAATACCAGAAATAGCTATTTGTCAAATTAAAAGAAGCAACTGACCTGTCATCATGACATGGAACACAAGGATCACTGGTATAGAAAGGAGTACCTGTATACTTGAAACAAAAAAGGTGCAATGCTGGTGTAATATGCCGACGACCAGACTAGCATCGGAGATTGCCTAGCAGCCTATGTGCGCGCATGCTGGGTGTTTGCTTTTATGCTGTTTTCCTTGGAGGCTTGGACAGGTGGCCACATACACTCATACAACGGTCACGCTAGCAGCCGTAGGGGGTGCGAGATCCCCCTCTGCCCCCTGCTGCGTCCGCTACTGTTTACGGTCCCACCGATTCATATCCACTGTCATTCCAAGGATTAACACTTGGAGGGCAGGCCTAAGCTTATTACGCCTCATAATTTTTAATCCGCGTCATGGAGTTGAATAATTTCTGATCCTATCTAATGTGGGATGGAGACAAAGACTAATATATCGTCCGTCTTCGTGCCAAAAATAAATAGAATAAAATGGTCAAACTAATTGATAATAGTGTATTAATTAAAAACTGTAAACAGTCTGAGCTTACCGTCCTTAAAAAAAAAGATCATACTCCATTCCAGGCCATTGCTTCATACATTTTGCAAATATTTCGGTATTATACTACTTCTGATGGCATCCAAATCCATATAATTTCTATGGCAACCATTGAAGCTTATATAACTATGTATAAAACTGTAAGAATATATTATCATTTGCTATGAAATATAATAAACAAGGAAATTACATAAAATCATAGGTTTAATTTCTATATGGAACAACAATACAAAGCCTAAAACATAGATTGAGTTCTTTCTAGAAGTGCAAGGAGAAAGTGCATTTAGGGGTTAAGTAACTAACGGGTTTAGACTAATTGATGACAAACGGTTAAGAGATTAATACAATTATTGAGTAAATAAGTAGATATTAGGTCCGAAAGTGAGTAAAGATAGCTCTCAAAGCAAAATATTTAAAGAGGAAGCAACTTGGATAAAGTTTGAAAGCCAGAAGATCTAATTGTCCCAAAGTTGTTGTGGATTGGATAATTCGATACGGTACCAAATAGTCTAGGCATGGCAAGGATTGGACAGTGTGGGAACTGTCAGACAGTCCAGGTGAAGACGTGTAAAAGAATTCAGCGGATAAGTTGTTCTGGATTGCGGGGTAAAAGGAAACCGAACAATCTAATGCGGTATGAAAATGTCCAACACATAATATAGTGGTCGGTCAATTGCTCAGTCAACGTTTGGAGAAGTAATGGATCGAACAGTTCAAGCGTTACCGGACTGTCTAAGAGGCAATATTGTCAGAAAGTCCTATAGGTGTTGGACTATTTGTCTCTTTACAGTACAACGGCCAGTGGCTCAGTGATCATTAGAAAAGCATAAAGGGCTAGACAGTCTGGCATGGTACCAGATTGTCCAACCCTATACAAAATTTGGTAGACTTTGTCAATTATAGCAAACGGCTAGTTGAAGGAGCTAAAGCTATAAATAGGCAGTGCAATGTACTCATTTTAAGACTTTGCACCCCCTTCACCCTAAGCAATATAAGCAAGTGTCCAAGAGCATTAAAAATATATTAAAAATTAATTATATGAGAGTTTAGTCTTAGATGTTTTTGTGTTCTTGTTTAGAAGGTTAAATTTCCTCCCAACTCTCTCTCTCTATTTGTGTTTCAAAGTTTATGAGTGGTTAGTGGGTTGAGTTGAGTGTGTGTGAAAGAGAAGAATTTTAATCTCAAAGTAACCAAGAGGGAAGAGGTAATTTGGTGTGCCTTAAAATCCCTGTGAAGGTTTTACCTCATCTTTAGAAGGAAAGATATAATTTAAGTGAAAGACAAGCTTCATCTTGATAGGTGCTTGATATAGCAAGTTTTGCTAGAGGTTATAGCACATCGTCCAAGCTTAGATCTTGATGGTCGCTTGAAGAAAAAAATAGGCCTTGGTAGTTGCTTGGAGATCGAAGCTACACTAGAGGTTGCTTAGAGATAAAATGAGTTAATTAAAACTCAGCTTTTTAGAGTTTCTCAATGGAGATGTAGAATTGATTAAATCTAAATTTCAGTAAATAAATAAGTGTCTTCTTTTATTTTTTACCTTACATTTATCGTCTTTTATCTTATGATTATAGTGATTTTTGCTTGCTGATTTAGCTCTATCTATCACCAACTTGCTTTTTGTAGAAAATACTCTTAAGTAACACTTATAGATTGCATGTTGTTATTTTGTATAAATTAAGTTTCTTCTATTGGTCAGACAATCCTATCATAGTCGGACTGTTAGGCCCACCATTATTTTTCTCTATTGTCTATACTAGCTGAACAATCCTACAATTGCTGGATTGTTTAATTCCCTCTATAGTTGAACTGTTCGATATGGTTAGGGCTAGATAAAAAACTTATGGCTTGTTGGCTTGCTCATCTTGTGCCTAGCTCAGTTCAGCTCACCTAAATTTATTAACGAGCTCAGTTATGATTTTACCTTGGTAGCTATAACGAGCCAGCTCAAGCTGACTCAGGAGCCCAACAAGCAAAGAAGACATCAAGCCACAATCCTAGGATGGCTAGCCTTTTGGCCCAACTAGGCTTAACTATGCCACAGCACAACGGTGTGTTTGCTTTATGTGGGCATGTGGCTAGCTTACCGCTCGTACGTAGACACCGATAGACAATAAAGAAAAAAGAAAAAGAAAAAAGAGAAACAGAGAGGAGCCTCGCTACCGCTAATGTCACAGGCCCGTCACTCGCTCAACCTACTAGTTGCAATCGTTCCTTGCTATCAGAGCTACAGGATCCGGTGACAATGAGCCTAAGGCTACAAGATCTAACGATGTCAAGCTCATAGTGACCAAATCCAATAGTCCTAAATTGAAGGGTGGTGGCTATGAGGAGAATCCGGTAGCCAGCAATGATGTAGATGGTGGTGTGGCAGGAGGTGGTCCTCAAGACCCTCCTTGAGCTCTATCGAACCTCTCTTCGCTGGACACCGCCTCTTGCTCTTACTGTCACTATCCCTTGTTAGTGCTACTACATAGGGTCACGGGCTCGTCATGCCATCGCCGCCTCAGCAGCCTAGCTCATTGCTAGGTGCCAGTCACCCCACACCAACACATAGTCACCGTCGCCACCCTTTGCGAGGACTCTAACTCACGCCCTCACCATCAACCTGTTGCCATTCCCTCTAAGCTCCAACATACCCATAGCAGCACCATGCTAGAACCAGTTGCTAGAGCCCGTCATTGTTTGGCCATAGCAACACCAGTGCTAGGCCACCAACCACTCATCTTTGCCGTCTCCAAGTCAAATCGATCTCAACTCAATTGCTAATGCCATCGTGCCATTAGCCTCCTCGC
The DNA here is from genome assembly GCA_030770085.1 of Oryza coarctata. Taxonomy (NCBI): domain Eukaryota; kingdom Viridiplantae; phylum Streptophyta; class Magnoliopsida; order Poales; family Poaceae; genus Oryza; species Oryza coarctata. The sequence goes on from CM061472.1 coordinate 12,105,095, forward strand.
TTCGCATAGCCTCTAGCACTCCTTTTTGCCATCTGTTTTGCTTGGCTCATAAGCTTAACGAGCTAGCAAAAGAGAAGAGCCAAGCCAGCTCGTTATCTTAATGAGTCAAACCAAGTTGAGCCAAACAAATCAAATCAGCTCGATATCCACCCTTAGACATGGTACTATACTATTCGGTTAGTTTTAATTTTACTATAAACTTTTAAATTTTAGAAAATACTTGTCATCTCCTCTCCAAATGAAATATATAAGCCTCAAGACCCTTTTACAAAATCATTTGGATCTATAGGTTGACGAATATAGTAGTTCACGCTCTAGTGAAGGAGAGCTGTTCCACCAAGTGCATATGGACTGCAAAGACATGTATTGCAGTCAAATAGAAGGGTACGCCCTGTATCCATACTTTTGGCTTAGAGACACCACAGTGATAAACTACTCTTTTCTCCCCCATTCCTTCCCCTTTCCCCTTCTACTTGCTGCTTCTTGGCTACGACATTCACTTTGCTTCTTTTATCCTCCATTCCTTCCATTGTCACAAATGGTGTTTATGAAGTTGTGTAGTTGATTAATTATCAGTTAAGAACAACTATTAGTTCAGAAAGTAACCATACTAAATCTACTGTATCTTCTTACAGCCACATTTTGGATACCATCTTCATAGAGTTCTGAAGCGCACACAATTGGTTGGAGAAAATAATGATTTTAACAGGTTATATAGCAGTCAGCTTCATACGTCACTTCTAGGTATCTTATAAAATATATAACTATTTAGATGACAAAACAAGAATATCTATATGTGCGTAAAACTAAATTCAGCCAAGTTTTTGATCTAACATTATAAGGCAATCCTCAACTACATATATAGTTTCATATCTAAATTCAGCCAAATTAAATGACGAGGGAAATCACCTTTCAGGCTGCCTGTTTGTGCCTGTAACGACCAGTTGCAGAGATCTGCGGCCATTTCCTTCGCAACCAATGCCATCAAATCCGTAGCGGCGCCGCCCGCTCAACCATCTGATCCCTCTTGCATGCATGAAGCAAAGAGGATATTTTAAATGTTCCTAATGCTAGGCACTGCCACTATGGCAGCTTCTCTTTTTAAGTACAACCAGCTAGCTCACTATTAGTAAATCATATACACTGTGAAATTGTATACTTAACTACGATGCAAATAGAGCAGCTGCAGCACACTGGCGGCCGCCATTCGCTTCAGCCACCCGCTGATAGCCACTCCACCGCCATCCTATGAACTGCACAGCCAAAAAGTGAACCGTTGTTTCTTTCTCTAAATAACACACTGTTCATGTTTACACAATTGTTCTATGTTAATTATCTGAGAGGAAGAAAGCATTAACCAATAGGTGTACTAAGAATGTTGGTTGTGGTTTGAGGGCTAACCTGTACACGGCCAGCAATAAGGAGAAAGGAATTTTTAATTGTTCTATTCATTTGTAATTATCTTTTTCTTGTCATGTCATCTTAGCTGCATGAAAAACCACTTAGATTATTAAAACTTAAAAACATAGACTAAAATCTGAGTTTAACCCTATAGACTAAAAACCAGCCCTACGCTGAGCTTTCTGCCATTTGTGATTCCCAGAGTTCTTTTAACTAATTTCCTAGCCACACAGAAAAAAATTAAACTATGAAATACTGAACAATTGTAGCTTAATATGTGTTAAAAAAGAGAGATCAACAAAGAGATAACTTTGAGTTTAACGGTACCAAATTGATCAACCATTCTCACTCAAGAAATTCCAGTAAATTCTTGTAAGAAATTCAGAAGCATTTAGCGAGCACATACCATTAAACCATACCAGATGCAGAGTTAAAGCAGTAGATTACTATTTGACAGAATAGTCATGTAATAAAATGAAATTTAACTCCAGTGGTAATCATAATAGCACCTTAAGGCTCAAAATCATCAGCTGGCGATGGTGGCAAGATCGAATTCAGAGTAGTGGTATGTGGGCAGCAGTACTTTACTAGTGTCTTCCTGATTTCAATGCCAATTAGCAGACCAATCAACCCTTTAACTTTACATTGTGTCATACCCAAGAATGAATATTAAATCATAAGTGGAAGGAGCACCGGTCAAATTTAATAGTTAAATACTTAAACGTAGTAAATTTAATTCCTTGTGACAAAGGGGATCAATTCAGGTTGCTTCCAACACAATCAACACTGACAGAAGCTAAACTGTAAAAGAAAGGATTTGTGCACGACCAATATAAGCATCGGAAGTACGATATATCATGCAAAGTAATAACTCAAACTCAAGCTCAAAGAATGATAGTGCGTTGAAGCATCTTCTTTGATCTAGAAATTCCAGTGATTCTGAAAAATAAAATTATGCATATATTTCAAGATGGAAACCTGAATACAAATCCATGTAACTAGAAAGCTGAGCACAATTTAACAAATTCAAAGTTCAGAGTTGTTACCTAGAATTGAGTTTGGAGGGATGAAATCAGTTCCGATTGGATTTTGAATCACACTACCAAAAGTGATTCAGGAATCAAAACAGCAAACATGCCCGCCTGTATCCAACTAATGCAGCCGGCCATTCCAAAAAATAGAGCACCGAACATGCTCAATCAAATTATCTAAATGTAACTACTAATACACAGCATGTATTTTAAGGTAGCCTCCTATGTCCATAGTAGAACACGTTGGGTTTTTCAATTAAAAATGCCCACACATTTCATTTATTCAAACATTTGAAAGACATAGACTAAGGGCTGCTATTATCAATTTCTTTTTGTACTTGAAATGTTCAAAATAGATGCCATTAGCTTACCAGTGGATGAGGAAGGGAAGGGCTTATTACAAAATAGCAAATGGTTTGAAATATATGTTAGAGATATGAAAAGAAATATAATATTATATATAATACTATATAACTACAACATATGGTTAGGTTCCTAGCTTATCTTCAATATTATAATTTCTTAAGGATAGTAATCTCTTAATTGTAATCCACGTCGAGAGATTTTCTCGGTCTATATAAACACGCAATAGCGGCTTTCAATGGAGTAGAATGCTTTTACCAATTTTACATGATATTAGAGCCTCTCTTCCACAAATATTCAGATCACATCTAGTGGAGTCATGGTGAGTTCCTCCACCAGAGCTATCACCAATCCGTTCTTTGGCCAAGTTGTTATCGAGAAGTTGACAAAGGCTAATTTTCTTCTATGGAAGGTGTAGATCCTTTCAGTTATACGAGGTGCCCGCATGGAAGGGTATCTCACCGGTGCGACCGCTGTGCTAGCGGTGCTGATCGACGTCAAAGATGGAAACTAGACCATGACAAAATCCAACCCAGCGCATGATGAATGGTTTATCGTAATCAACAGCTTCTTGGCTTCCTGCTGTCAATGGTCTCCAAGGAAGTACTTATGTAGGCGGTGGACATAAACACAACTGCATAAGTCTGAAGAGCAATCAACAAGATGTTCTCCACACAAACGCGTGCATGATCTGTAAACACGTATATTACACTTGCAATCACTTCCAAAGGAAGTATTAGTGTTATATAGTATGTCGTGAAGATAAAATCACTTGGTGATAAGATGGCAGCAGTAGGGAAGCCGATGGATGGATGAAGACATAGTGGGCTACATCCTCACTGGTCTTGATGAAAGCTACGAGCCGGTGGTATCGGCTGTTGCCAGCAGGCCTGAACCAATAATGGTAGCAGAGTTATTTGCAACTTCTCAACTTTAAGAATCGCTACAATCTACGCCAGGCCGGCTACCAAGCCAACTTGATACGTCGTGGTGGACGTGGAGCACCAATCAGCGGTGGAGGAGGTCATGGTCGTGGCTATAGTAGTGGTTGTAATAATGATAACAACTCTGGAGCAAATCATGGCGCCACCAATAATAGAGGGAAACGAACTATATGCCAACTCTGTGTAGTAAGATCAAACATGTTGTTTCTGATTGTTGGTATAGCTTCGATGAAGACTATGCTAAAGAAAAGAGTGGCGCTACTACGACCAACTCGTATGGCATTGACACAACTGGTATTTGGACACCGAAGCAACTAATCACATTATGGGCGAGTTGGATAAGCTAACCACTCATGAGAAATATACTGGAAAAGATCAGATACAGACAACCAGTGGTTTAAGTATGGATATTAGCCACATCGGTCATAGCACTATTCGCACCCTTTGCCATGATTTACATCTAAACAACATCTTATATGCTCCAAAGGTTATAAAAAAATATTATTTCAGTTCATTGTTTCATATATGATAATTATGCCTATATTGAAGTTTATCCTAATTTTTTCTTATCAAGGATCAACAAACGAAGAACACTTTGCTTAGAGAACGGTGCCGATGCAACCTTTATCTTTTGGAACCTACACCAAAACAAGGTTTTGGAGTCATCAGACCATCTCTTGCGAGATGGCACAATTGGTTAGGTCATCCGTTTTTAGCTATTGTTTAAAAAAAGTTAGCAATAATAAATTACCATGTTTGGTAAAATCCATAAGTCATGAAGTTTGCGATGCTTGTCAAAAGGCTAAGAGCCATCAGTTACCTTATTCTACATCTTCTAGCATGTCAAAATTTCTTTTAGAAATTGTTTATTATGATGTTTGGGGTCCAGCACCTAATTCTATTAGGGAAAAATACTATGTCAGTTTTATTAATGATTTTAGCAAGTTTACCTTGATCTATCTCCTTAAATTTAAGTCTAAAGTGTTTTAGATATTTTGTGAATTCCAAAATCTTATTGAAAGGTTATTCAATCAGAAAATTGTTTCCCTACAATTTGATTAGGGTGGTGAATATGAAAAATTACATTCATTCTTTTCACAGATAGGCATCACTCATAGAGTTTTATGTACTTATGTCCACCAACAAAATGGTGCTACTGAACGAAAACATAGACAAATTGTAGAGGTGGGTCCATCTCTCCTTGCCCATGCTTCCATGTCTTTCAAATTTTAGGATGGGATATTCCTTACAACTACTTATTTCATCAGCCGTACCCTAAGCAAAGTCATTAAGTATTCTACAGCCCTGAAACACCTGTTTCATCTAAAACTAGCTATGCTTCTTTGTGAACCTTTGGTTATGTTTGTTGGTCTAATCTTAGACCTTACAACACTAGAACACTTCAATTTTGCTCCAAGCAATATGCTTTTATTGGTTATAGCACTATTTATATAACTTTTAAATGTCTTAACATTTCTACTGGCTGTGTTTATATATCTCACGATGTTGTTTTGATGAAACAAATTTTCCTTTCATTAAATTGCATCCCAATGCCGGTGCTTGTTTGCGGTTAGAGATTATTTTATTACCTCACAATCCTCTTGATTTTGCTATATTTGTGTCTATGGGTGCAAAGTTGCTTATTCTAGTGGCTAATGTTTCTAGTTGTCACAAAACTAATGATGTTGATGAGTAATTAGCAGGGCATTCACAGGTTCTCATAGTAAATATTGAGGTAGCCAAACAATCGACTATGCCATCAGATATGAAGAACAATCAGCATCATCGGTTGTACCATTGCTACGACAGAACAATCAGCTGTGTCATCGGTTGTGGTGGAACCATTGGCTAAACAATCGGCTGCACCATCGGCTGTGGCGGACCTATCAGCTGGACAATCGTCTACGTCATCGATTGCAACAGAACAATTGGTCGTGCCATCGGCTGCCACAGAACTATCGGCTGTGCTACACACACGGCTATAGAGATTGATTGTGTTTGAATTGACTGCGCCACACACACGGCCACAGAGATCAATTGCGTCTAAAACGGTTGCACCAGCTGGGGCAAAACAATTGGCTGTGCCATCAGCAACATTGCCTCGGCCACACACACGACTTTAGAGTGGAATTCATAAAAACAAAGTGTACACCGATGATACCATAAGGTATGATAAGCAGTCTCATTTAATAATTACTGGTGAATCTCAAAATCTAGAAGAAGTTTTTATGCATAGAGATTGGAAAAAGGCTATGGATTTAGAATATATGGTTCTAATGAACAATAAAACCTGGCATCTTGTTCCATCTAAGAAGAGAAGAAATGTCATATATTGCAAATGGGTATATAAGGTCAAACAAAATTTGATGGAAGTTTAGACTGGTACAAAGCTTGTCTAGTGGCAAAGGGGTTCAAGCAGAGATACGTCATTTACTATGAGGACACATTTATTCATGTGGTTAAGTCTGGTACCATTAGGATTATTCTATCGCTTGCTATTTCTAGGGGATGAAGTCTTACACAGCTGGATGTATAGAATACGTTTCTTCATGGTGTTCTGGAGGAAGAGGTTTACATGAATCAACCTCCTAAGTAAGAGGATAAAGGTAAGCCTAGGTTTGTTTGCAAACTAGACAAGTTATTCTATGGTCTTAAACAAGTACCAAGAACATGGTATTTTCGTCTAAGTACAAAGCTATGTAATGTTGGTTTTAAGGCCTTAAAAGCAGATACATCATTATTTTTTTATAACAAATTTAATACTGCTATCTTTATCCTCATTTATGTGGATGATATTATTATTACTACCTCTACGCAAGAGGCTATTACAGCCCTACTCAAGGATCTCAATTAGGAGTTTGCTTTTAAGGATCTTGGAGAGCTACATTATTTTCTTAGCATAGAAGTAAATAAATTAAAGAATGTTATCCTTCTTACTCAAGCAAAATATGCAATAGATTTACTCAACAAGACTAGAATGACAAATTGTAAACCTATTAGTACTCCATTATCTAGTTCAGAGAAGTTGTCAACTTATAAAGACAATTTACTTGGATCCGAAAACTCAACACAATATATGAGTATAGTGGGAGCTTTGCAATATCTCACACTTACCAAACCCAATATTGCATTATCTGTCAATAAGGTATGTCAATTTTTGCATTCACCAATGACTGAATATTGGACTGCAGTTAAGAGAATTTTAAGATATATTCATTTAACAACCAGTGTAGGATTGAGTATAGGGAAATCCCAATCAACTAGAGTTAGTACATTTTCTGATGCTGATTGGATAGGGAATTCTGATGATAGGAGGTCCACTGTTAGATTTGATGTATTCTTGGGATCCAATTTGTTATTATGCAGTGTGAGAAAATAGGCAATAGTTTCACGCTCTAGTATTGAGTTAGAATATAAATCATTAGCCAACGCAACTGCTAAGATAACATGGGTTCAGTCCTTACTAAAAGAACTTCATATACAAGTACCACAAGCAAACCAATTGTAGTGTGACAATTTAGGTGTTACATATTTATCAACTAATCTAATTTTTTATACCAGGATAAAATATATAGAGATTAATTATCACTTTGTGAGAGAAAGGGTAGTAAAAAAACAATTAAATATTCACTTTGTACCTATAGGTGATCAAGTTACTGATGGATTCACAAAACCCTTGTCAGCTCGTCAGTTAGAGAGGTTCAGGTACCATCTCAATCTTGATAAATTGTGATTAAGGGGGAGTGTTAGAGATATGGAAAGAAATATAATAACATGTAACTAGAAGATATGGTTATGCTTATTTCCTTATCTCTCGCATTGTAATCTCCTACCTTATCTTGAAGATTGTAATCTCTTGAGGAGAGTAATCTCCTGATTATAATCCATTCTGAGGGATTTTCTTGGCCTATATAAACACGCAACAATAGCTCCCAATGGAGTAGAACGCTTTTACCAGTTTTACAATCTCAATTCCTACAGTAACTTGTGGATTTTCTTGCCTCTTCGGCTACTGTAATGTAAACTTGAGGCAACAATATTGGTTGGTGAAGACTGGGGAGGCGACTAAAATTGTGGAATACAGACACAATGGAAGTTGGGGTGCTAGCGATTGGAACAGAGGTACTGCTGGGGTCACGGAGGAGGAGGTGGCAGGGTTTGCAACAGAAGCGCGGTTGAGGTGGTGCTAGGATCATGGTGAGTTGCAATGGGAGCATGATTGGGGAGGTGGCGAGAGCATGAGAGGTGAGGGGGGCACTGAGAGCATGGAGGGCAGAGGTAGCGTATGGATGGAGGGGGCGGAGGTGGCGTGATGGATAGGGATGGAGGCATGATGCGTGCATACGTGGGGCAAAGGCGTGGTGGCAGATAAAGAGGATGCAAGGCACAATGTGGCATTAGTGTGGATGAAGACGGACCCGATGTGGGATGTGTGGAGGAGTGTTGATTTTGCAGGAGGAACGATGGATCGACGGTGATGGCGGCGAAGAAATCTAGAAGATGCGGCAGAGGATGGAGGGAGGCGATGCTTGAGGAAAGGGATGCGCATGGTGATCTCGGCTGTTGCATGTATGATTGAGCATGTTTGCTTGTTGCAGGAGTCACAACCACAACTACGTAGTAAAGATAATCAAAAGTATGGTGTTTATAGGTTTAACTATAAGCTTAGATAGATTTGGACCAACATATATAAAATTCACATGTTTCAACTATAGTTGTTTAGTTATTTGTTCAAACTTTTACACAATAGCGAGAAGCAAGGGGTTATGACCCACTAGACTAATACAGATATTTGAATTTTAGGACCCAAGGTGTCGCATTGTTTGCGGGAAGCCAGGGGTGTTACATTAATCCCCTCCCCTCCCTACACAAAGTAAAGACAAAGACAAAGACAAGTATAGCTCTATTTATGTCTATGCCTGTTTCTCTAAAAAAAACTAGACTAATGTGCACCGTGCTATATTTACTTCTATTCCTTGTTTCCCTTCTATCTAACCTAAACCAAAAACAAAAATGTAAGCGAGAGTATTATGTATATGTTTTTTAATTGAAATTAACTCCTGCCCTAAGTACTACCTCTCTTTATTTCAATGACGGAGCCAGAATTTGAATATAAGATGGGCGACAACTCAATGCACGTCGAAGATATAACAAAACTATCGTAACAGCAAACATAAATTCCAAACCTTCCCATAGATAATACTATATCATATCAACATCCTAGGGCAAATAATAAATAATAAGACAAAAGATATATAGTTATTACTGTATGCATCTATTAATTTAATTTTAGCTTTACGTGTACCAAGCAAATGGTAAGTCTTGATAATATAACATAAACCAACTTTTCTCACTAGTTTATTCTCAGTATACAACATTATTTCTATCTCTATATCACTATAACATACAACATTGTTTTTTGGGCTCCTTTTGTTTGGGTGTTGGGCGCGGTGGGGACATGCTAGTTGCTAGCATATTTCAGTCACTCATTCTATCGGTCTCCATCTTTTGAGGATTGGTTGGAGAACGATAGGTGAATCTCTCCTCACCATCGCTGGAGGAGGACAGATAGAAATTCTAGCGGTTCTTGAGAACGACGACGGCGATGACTTCTCTTTCTAGAAGCCCGCATGGTTTGGCATGGTAGGAGGTAGCGGGAGGTACAACGAGGTAGAAGGACGATGGTGGCTAAGTGCAAAAGCGTCAAGTGGACAGGGTGCGCCTGGAACTACCAACGGCAAGTGAGAGCACCGGATTTCGTCGTTTCTTGAGTCGGTGGGACGCCTCTTCCCGATGCCCGTAGAACATAGGAGGTGTCGCGCGACAAGAGCAGACATGGTGGTGGTAGGATCACCTCCTAAGTAAACCATTGGCCATCGCTTGTCGCCAGTCACCGAGCTTGCCACTTCGATGAGTGTAGATGGCCAGCCTTTGATTTGTCTATCGACCTAGCTATGAGCTTCTGTTCAAAAAACGATATCAGTGATGTATGTGGACATCACACACTTTTCTAGACTTTTCTAGAGGCGATGTTGTGATGCCCCTTCCCTTATTCATGTCATGTGGTGGATTCTCTAAATAAACATCTTGTTTTTTATGTCTAGAATAGCGATGATGATATTAAAGATGTTACAACCATTTCTTAAAGGAGTCGCATTAGAGACCCCTAGATGGTATGGTGTCCTTATGGTGGCGTTCATGTCAGATCAGGTTAGATGTCAATGGTGGTGGTAAGATCTGGGAGAATGGATGATTTATAGCTTCAACTATTCTCCACCATTTTCTTCTGCTTTGGTTTGATGTCAGTTCTAAGAGCGAAACTCGATCGACAAAGGATCACCTTTAGAGATTCTGTTGTTTTTAGTTTATAAAAAATAAGGACTATATATAACTTATACGCTGTTGGTAGAACACTGGTTATCATACTCTTACTAACTATTTACTAACCATAAATAGAGATATCTTTCTTTAATGTGGTTGTGGTATTGTTAGTAATTTTAGTTTTTAGTTTTTTAGTTAAGCTATAATTTTATAATTAATATTATTTGTCTTGCAAACTTTGTAACAATCGGCCCACCTAAGCTTTATAATAATAACAACAGAAAGATTAGCAGGCCAGCAGCCGAAAACTAAGCCAAGAGGGGCCAATACTCATGATTACCTAGTTAGTTAGCTGGTTAGTTAGCAAGGTAAATAGGTGATCCTATAGGAAAAAAAGGTACGTTGGGGTGGCCCTTCTTATCTCCGCCACTGCAGTACATCTTAAAATAAATTAACTTTTATATACGAATTTTAATATAGTATTATGTATAAAAGTTGATTTATTTTAAAATGGTGATACTAGGTACCATATTTACCAACATCACGATTAACTGAAGCTTGGTGAATAGAGTTATGCAACTATTAACTCCACTACCGCTTCAATACAGTGATGCGTACGTGAATCCGCCCTTTGAATGGGCTGGACCAATGCGGATCTTAATTGTAAGCTAGGATGTTCCAAATTTCTCTTCCCCATCTTCTGATCCTTCCAAATTGGAGGCGGCCACATTCTCGTGTGTTTGATGTGGTCAGTGGTCACACATCCTCGCGTGTTCATTTGTGGAAGCACTAAGCACCAATTCTAACGTCTGACTCTGCTGAAAGGGTGCACAGTTGATCAGTAGGAGCAAAAGACATGTAGAAAAAATCGTTGTCTTCTTGCTGGAGATATGATTCGTCAGGATAGTAAGCCAAGTTCTTGAGCTATTCTTTGCTTCGGTGGTACGTAGCCGACCATGGACACGAGATTAGATTCCGGCAAATGTATTAACGATAACACGAGCAAAGTGAAAGCCCAAAGCCTTAAAGCTCCAAAGCCAAAGTGCAAAAGCAGTGGCCTAACATTAAGCTACCTAGCCCTCACTCCTTAATTTACTCATTTTCTCTTTAATTGGTTCTCACACACAGGTAAGCCATTAGCCAGGCAGCATAGCAAGAAGCTATCAGTCACTTCATTAGTTCCCTTGTTGCATTGCACCAGTAAGACTCAACAAACCAATGGAGATTCATCTCCATCTCCATGCCTTGGCGATCCTTGTAGTTGTGTCGATGTTGGGTAGCCCCGTCGCCGGAGGTCTCTGCCGCGACAGCTGCGGCGGCATCCCAGTGCGCTACCCACTGAGCATCGACGACGGGTGCGGCAGCCCGTACTACCGCAGCATGCTGACCTGCGCCGACAACGCCACGCTCCGCCTCCGCACGCCGTCGGGCACGTACCCGGTCGTCGGCGCCGACTACGCCGACCCGCACCTCGTGGTGACGGACCCTTCCATGTGGACGTGCGAGCGGCCGTTCACCTCCGTCCGCGCCACGCCCTTCAGCCTGGACACCAGCACCCGCTTCTCGCTGTCGCCGAGGAACGACTACCTCTTCTTCGACTGCGACGAGGAGCGCGTGATCGTGGCGCCGCGGCCGGCGGTGTGCGACCGGTACCCGGAGAGGTGCGACTCGGCGTGCGACAGCGCGGGGTACCTGTGCCGGAACCTGCCGGATTGCCGGGGCGCGCTGGAGAACAAGATGAGCTGCTGCGCGTACCGGCCGCGGGCTGCGGAGTCGCTGCGGCTGATGCTGCGGCACTGCGAGTCGTACACGAGCGTGTACTGGCGCGCGGTTGGGGACAAGTTCCCGCCCTACGACCAGGTGCCGGCGTATGGGGTGCGGGTGGACTTCGAGATCCCCGTCACGACGCGGTGCCTGCAGTGCGAGGACCGGCGGCGTGGCGCGGGCGGCACGTGCGGGTTCGACCCGGCGACGAGGGACTTCGTCTGCATCTGCGAGGACGGTAGGAACTCCACGGACTGTGCAGGTGCGTTCGTCAGTTTTCGCCCTCTTCAGTCAGTATTTATAGGCCAAATACGGGCATATAAACAACTTGAATGATCAGTCTGGAAATTTTGGTGTGGCGACAAGAGGTGAGCATTACCGGTCTAACGAAACAGTGCTGAAATAAAAATATTGAACTATGATTGATAAGACGTGAAAGAATAAACAAAAACAATTAAAAATAATTTATAAATAAAACTTTTGTATATGTTATTAGCAATTTAAATGTTGATGCTGAAAAATATACTACTAAAAAAACCCAAAAAATAACTTCAAAATTATGTTTTTAAATTTATTTTTTAGCTATAATTAATAAGCTAACAAGTAAAAGATGTTAATATTCTAGTGGGCGACAGTGCAACAAATCATTTGCTCATTTGAGGCTATTTTTTTCTTTGAGGATTCATCTTCTCGAGATGAATTATGCTGGGCTACTAATTAGGTTGGTCTCCATTTAGATCTTATGAGATTATAGCTCATTAGAACGCTTTAATAACGTTAGTGACAAATGTGATTTTTACTCCTTAGGGATTGTCCCCTGTGTATCTTTACTTCTAAAAAAAATACAAGTAGAAAAAAACTTCTTAATTTTTTTAAAACACAATACAATATAAACGTAGATGATTATACACACACGTGAACATATAACTTTTAATATATTTTTAACAATATAGAATATATTAGCATCTATCACTTAAAAAAATAAATCTAAAATTGATCTTCAAAGAGAAAAACAAAATGAAAAATACGTTGATAAATAGTGCATGAACTGTTCAATGTATACATTTGTCTTTTTTTTCTCAAAATGTGGATCAAATTTAAACTTCAAATGTTATCAAATGTTGTCAAGGTTTTTCATTTCTATTGTTATAAAATTTTGAGAAAATGAGAGGACGTCCCTATTGAAGTGTGAAAACACTTAAATAACTAATCTAGTGCTCTAGGCTTCATGTAGCATTGGCTCTTTGTAGACTTGTACTGTAGAGGAGTCGTTCTCTGCATTAGCCCAAATCTAGATCATTCACCCAAAATCCAACAGGTATTCTCGTTTGTATCTCTTTAGATAAAATAAATCAGCAAAACCTCTCCTCTCCTCCGTTCGCTCCACTTCTCCTCACTGTCACTCAAGAAGTCGTGCATGGCAATGCAGAGAAAACTAAGCATTGATATGTTGAGTTTACACAGTGCATGAGCTAAAAAAATACAAAGATAGGTACAAAATGGATTTCCAGAGAATTTGGTTAATTAGCACGTTAACATTGCCGTTTCCTCTCCTCTACTTCTTTGCCACACTTCAATAAAAAAAAGACTCATTCAAAAAGAAATCGCCATAAGACGAAGCTATCATCTTAGCAAAGTTATGGTGGGTGTGTTGGCGAAGGTGTAGCACACGCTATTTTCATGCCGATCATCACAACCAAGTAACACGAGGTTGGCGGGTGACTGACGGTGTTGACACACGCGACAAGGCGAGCTGCCGGTATCATGTCACAAAATAAAATGTTGGCCAAGCTGATTAGACCCCATTAGCATCATAGTTCACTTTATGGAGCAGCCTTGCAACACCATCTGGGGCTTGCTTTAGGTGCTAGTACTTGCTAGGGGTTGAGCAGCTGCTACATGCAGATGCCGGATGGTGGGGAGAGAATGCATAGGCGTTGAGCAGCTGCTGTAGATGGCGCCATGGTAGGGAGAGAAGTACTATTAAACTGTGATGGAGTTTAGAGGAAGAAGAAAGAGTTGTGCTGAGATTTTTATGTAATTAAAGAAAAGCTCAGCCGTTCCTTTACCGATGAGTGGTCCAGATTTGTGTTGATGCAGTATCAAGAGCTAATGAAGGACTCCTCTGCAGTAGCAAGTGCCAATGCAGAGGTTCCGAGTCCTAGTTTAACTGCTTTTAGATGTTTTGGCTTTTGGCAGAAAGCTTTTCTTAATCCAGATTTAAAATGATAATATATTGGGTCATGTAAATATAGAAAAATAGGTGCGGGCATAACTGCTGGATAATATATTTTATCTAATCTTAATCTAATTTGCAAAGAATTGTAAATTTAAATTTGTGCAGTAATCTAAAATTAAGAACAAGGTTAAGCTTAAAAACTATTAAACTTTATAGCAACTTTTAGCCATAAATCTAAACGAACACGTCAAGATTCATAGTGCCTACAAAATAAGCTTAAAAACTACTCCCTACATCTTTCAAATTTTAACTATCAATTTAAACGAATGCGTCTAAATGCATAGCTAAAAATTACTGATATTCGAGGGATATTCCTAAAACAAAAATTCAATGGCTTCTTTCGATTTGTAGAAAAAACATAGCAAATTTAGAGGAATTTAATCTTATAGTTAAAATTTCTAAGAAAATCTTTGAAACAAATGATTAAATGATATTATTTCCGTTAAAATTCCTATGAATTCTAGAGATATTTTAAAGAAAAGTTAGCGACAACTCTAATTTCTCGTAGAAAATTCTCTGACACTATCTCTCATTTAATTCATGTGTTTTTTAGGTTTATTCGAATGGTTACTCATATATGTTTTTTTAATTATCTATTTTGCACTTGAGTTTCTATTAAAATTATATATTATTTATTATTTTTTAATCATGCGTTTCAATGTAGGAGTAAATTTGTTCCTCCGTGTTGCCACATCGGGATGAGCGTTTGGGCGATTAGTACTGGTTGTAGCACGGTGTAGTTGTATGTTGATTCCAACAGGAGTACAGGACGATGGCTGCTATACATCGTAGCAACGGTACATGCAGTTTATCAATGATGATGTTGGATCTCTTACTGATTATGTCCCTAATTTTTCTTTGGAGAGAAAGCCGTCCCTAAATTATATTATATAAATTAAATGGCTATATGTATCCATACGTGATACAAACACTGAAAGTTACTTTCATTATCTTAAAAAATGTATTTTAGAGGCAGCTAATGTCAGTATATGATCTTTATATGCAGATGGTCCTGCTTCAAGGTATCATGCATCAGCTGGAGTTGTTGCCGGTGAGCACCACATCTAAAAATACAATCTTGCTCCGAATTGAATTAAGAAGATCACTGCATTTTCTTTGGATAAAACAGTGAGATTTCAAAATGATTTCAGCCATTTTTCTTTCCTTTTTTTTCAGCAAGCGCTGTGTTCTCAATCTCAGCAGCCATTGGTATCACTGGACTTGTGTGGTACATTCGCAAGATCAAATCGACCAAAGTCGTGACTTGTGGGGTTCAAAGCAATGAGAATAGATTTTTTTAATTTGAGAAAAGGAATATTTCACTGAGGATGGAGGCCTTGAGGTCACGCCATTGTTTCTTTTTGTCATATTCCAAGGACTTAATGTGAGTAACTTAAAGTTTTTGAATTAGTTGATTTATGTCATGTATATATAAAGAATTATGAACTATTTTCGCGCAAGTATTGACAAATTTGATTATGTGTATGGTTAATACGATGTTTTAGGTGAAGCCAATGTTTAAACACAATCAGTACATAGTTACAATATGGGACGGAGTTAGTGTGTGGTTGTAGATCTTTTGAGGTTTGCACTACGTCAACCATAGGCACGATGTAAGCCAAGGTACGGTTGAATATATAACCTCCAGCATGTTTCTTAGAGACAATAGGGAGAACACATTGTTCCAGATTTTCATTACTGAAAATAAGGAGATTTAGAAGTTTTACATCTAAGGTATGAATTGGACATTACTTTTTTTTCATCTTGACTCATATGGGTAGTACAGAAGAACACTCCTATCAAGCATGGGAAACAATATATTGTTCTCTAACCTGCATCCTATAGCCAACCTAGTTTTGCTGGACTTTTTAATAGTTAAATCAAGATTGAAAGAGTGCGGAAAATTTGCACCAGTTGTTCTTGTTGAGGGCACAATTTCTCTCTGCAATGTTGTTATCATTGTTCCAATCAAAACCTGCAAATAAGGCCAACAATTTTTTTAAATATAAATCATTCCTCACTTTCCAAAGTTCCCATAGGGGAGAAGAAGTTAGCATATTAGTTGGTCCATTTTTCTTATTAACTTTGTAATAGCCATCTTACTGGATAAACAACACACTAAACCGTACCACACAGGTTAGATCATGCAAAAGTGGATCTATTGCTCTCTTAATTCTCTATCAAAAAAAGTAAAAACAATTTATGATAGAAACTCTCATTCCATCTCTTTAGTTTAGTTTGGTAGCAACGGCACAAATCCTAGAAGAAAAATAAGAGCAATATTTGCCAAAAATTTTCTTTAGATTAAACGTGGTCTCCCCTCTTGAGTCATGTACTAGAATAAAATATAACATAATATAAAAACCTAGAATAAAATATAACATAATATAAAAACCTATTAGAACCGTCGATGATTTGTTTCAGACTTTATAATGAAACCATAAGAAATTCGAGTCCGCGAGCCATGAAGTTAGCTTTTTAACAAGTGCTCATAAGTACAAAACTGACTTTGGATACGAGAGATGAAAGTAATTTAATCTAGATATACCACTTAGCCCAAACCAAATCAAATTGATTTTGTTCCTTCTTTTATCTCCGATCTCCCTTATTTGAAAGACTTGAAGTGACTTGTAGATGAACTCCTTTGCAACCAAATATAGGCCATATAACTCCATCCAAACTTTATGACTTAGATAATTGAATTTTATGCCTAAGATCTTCCATGGACAATACTATACTCTTTTTTATGGAGTGATAATCCATTTGTAGGTGCTTTTTCCCAAAGGAGATAATCCCCTTTTCTTATGTTGTTACCCACTAGAGCAATAATTGCTATAAAGCTTGCTCCACTGCTCGCGCACATCATCACTATGTATTAACCATCCGATCTTGAGTAGATGGCCCTGATTCTTGCACGTTTCATCACTAGCCCAGTCTTTGATTCAGTCCATGCATCACCAGTTCACTACTCAAGGCATCGAAGTGTCACAGAAACCATCCCCACTCAGCGCATCATGAATGGAAACCACTAGAAGTGTAGTAAAAAAAATTAGAAAGCCAAGCGATTAGCAACCCTGTCGCATTCCATTAACTATGAAGACGACGGCCAGGTTGGCTATGCGAGGTTCTTATCTTTCGGTTGGCCTGAACTGAAGTGCACCATGGGAGTCTTCAACACGCACCATATACTCCAATCTCTCCTACAAGCACGGGTAATCATGTATCTAATTCTTTTTATATGCTATTTCATTCCTCTAACATACTTAGTTCTTCTACACATGTTGTAGATTGGTTGATGTAATGGAATCATGTCTAGTGTCGCATCCTAAATTTATCTTATGTTGAATTCACCTTTTTAATATATTTCTATAAATATTAAAAACCTAAAAAGAGCCTTGAATAATTAAAAATCTAAAATTAAAAGCTCAAATGAATTTGTGGGTATTTTTATTAAATTTCTTATGCCTCAAAAATATTAAGCAACAACAACCATTAATGAAATCTCTAGTTAAAAAAATCTCACTCTTCCCTAGGCTAAATTCAATCTACACACCTTCTTCCCTTTCTTTTGTTTAACTGCTATCCCGCTCTCTTCCTGCTTGGTCAGTCTAGTGTGTCAATCCAATCTTTCTCACTTGCGCGCTCCGCATGACCTAGCCAAGCCTCTCGTGAGATAGCTGCTGATAGATGGGGCCCATCTATTAGGGCCATCTTCTACCTCCTACTGGCCGCATGTCCTCGACGCCACGAATGTTATCCGTTTCCCTCATCAAATCCACGTGATACTCGGCCTTATTTCACAAATTATGAGTGGAATTAATCCCCTTAATTCCCTCTTCTATTACCCTTAACTCTAGGGCTTAATGATGCCCTTAATCCTTTTTATTCGATGTTTGTTGTCTCCGACGAGTCCACACCATTTAAAGACCTCTCCCCCTCCTTTTTGACGCGGTTCTTTTTCCATTTCCCACTTATCAAGGTTCCTAGCATCCTCCTCTTCCTCCCAAGCTCCTTGCTCAAGCCCCTCTCTACCTCCCTTATTGTTGCACCATTCACTGAGCTCGCCTCCATGTCCATCTTCCTTCGTCACCATTCTCCACATCATCACCTTGCCATGGTGAGCGCTGGCCTTCGCCATCCCTTTTTATCACGTAGCAATGCTACGACCACGGCCTAGGTCATTGACGATGACCATAGGACATGAGTGTCGTCACTGCTTGACAGAGCCCACATGGTTGACACGTTTGCATGAGCGTGCCTAAGCAGTTTTCATGTGGCTGCCGTGTGTACTCCCACGCGCCTCCATGCGAGGCCCACCTATCGGTCACTTAGGGACTGATCTATAAGGTCCACATTTCAGCGGCCCATGAGCTGTGAGCTATGCTCATACGCTTGGTTCATGGTTGACTACACATGCAATGGGTCCACTGCTCATAGACCTTAGTCCGCGCACCTACGCGTTTACGCAATAATACAATTTTTCTTTAAAAAATAATTAACAAATTCAAAAAAATTTATTTAAACAATATTTAAACTTGAATATGATAATTAATCATGGTATCTAGAATTAATCAACTATGACATACTGTGACATATATATTCTCATTTATGTTTATAATTTGCAGGTGTAGTAATAAATTATTTTGCTATCTCAGTCGTCACCTGAACAATGAGAACTCAGTTTGCTTAGCTATGAAGCCTGTTAAGCAACTCAAGTTTATTGATGGGTTTGCCATGGTGTAGTTGAAATGTACTAATTAATTTTTTTTACTTGTCTCGCTCCCACTTTCATGTATGTTTTGTTGGTACTGGATCACCGTTGAAACAATTTGCTGTATTTTCTAATTTATCTATCACTCAAGGTATCTATCTAAACTATAACTGTTTTCCTATATGTTTAGGTACAATATTTTTTATCCCTACTATTCACCACAGCTTTTTTATTTTGTTATGTTAATAGTTATACATTTACAGTTTATAACATTTACAGCAGTTATTATTGTTATTATTTTCTCTGCTTTATTCTACTCTTATTTTTGCAAAAAGACTTTTAATTTCTATCTATATGTATGATTTATAAATATTTACACTTCCGCGAAAACGCTACAACGCTGTCAATCGTTTTTTTCCCATCTTAATCTTTTCCTATCAGATTTACCATGTTCAGTATAAAAGTTATCCACTCCCAAACGGTCACCTCGGGGCTGGAGCTTATCCCTCTCCAATCCCCCACCCCCCCCTCCCCGACCCGGCCGCCTCTTTCCCGTTCCTTCTTCCTCCGGCCGCCGCGGCGCCCCTCCCCTCTCCAACAATGGCTTCTTGCGCTCTCTTCCTCTTTACCCCGCGAACCCCTCCTCCTTTCGTCGCCGCGCACCGCCGCCCACCCCTCGCGAGGCGCTTCGGCCTCCGCCGCCGGGAGGGTTGCTCCTGCTGCTGCGCGTCCTCCTCCTCCGGTCGTGCCGCTCCTCAGGAGCGCCCGCCCAGGCCTCGGAAGCAGAAGCAGCGGACGCAGCGTCCTGGCCGCGGCGAAGCCATCGACCCCGTTGGCTTCCTCGCTAAGCACGGCATCTCCGACCGCGCGTTCGCGCAGTTCCTCCGTGACCGGTACGTTCGCCGAGCGTCTGGTATGGCAGAGTGCAACCTCCGGTTTCCCCTCTACTAATTCGTTGTAACTGGTCGACTGATGCCTTGAAGAGGTGTTTTTATGCATCTCTTTTAATATATTGCCAACAAATTTGCCTGATTTTCCGAAATGGATGGGGTGTTTGTACGCATTGGCTAGCCAATGCCCCCTACCATCAGAACACGGGAGGTGGAATTGGCTGTGATTTTGCTAGGAAATCGATGAATTGCTGACTTGGTAGGGTATGCTTGATTTGCGTGTCTGCTTATCCATCAGAAAAGAGGTGGTGATTTTTCTGCAGATGAGCATAGCTAGACGTACGCTGACTACTTCTATGATGCTCGCATGATTCAGTAAAAGTGACCCGTTCAGAAGAGAAGAGGGCCGGCAAAATACAAGCAATTTTGATTTTTGCAGCGTATTGAGACAGCAAGAGAGGAGGCATTCCTGTGCAAGATCCACATGCATCCATTGGATGGATTTGGTTTGCATGCGGTGAGGGAAAGTGGGCAACAGCTAACAGCCATTCCAGCTTCTTGGTAGTGCTGGCAAAGTGGCAATAAAACAAGGTTCCTAGCAAATTAGGTGTCTCTGTAACAGGCTGATGGAAGTTTCATGGTTTCAAATTAGGTGTTGAACTATAGATTGAATTATGGAAGGAGGGGCAAGGTATGGAGATGAACCAGAAGGTTGATAAAGTATAGCCAGAAAGAAGAACAAGGAGCTCTGAGGAAGTATACAGTATGAGAAGGGAGCCAAGGAAGCCAGGACGGAGACTAACTGCTGAGCATGGCAACAAACCAGCCTGAATATAGCATTCTGTGCATTGAGTCCGTGATACCCAACATGTGCATCATAAAAGCATCATATCAGTAGGATTTTATGTGAACCAATTCTCTTTTCTTCTCTTGTTTTTTATTATTAGGTACAAGGCTTTGAAAGACCGTCGATGGGAGCTACACTCTCGTCTAATTGATCTGAAAGAGGCATCTTCTGGGTAATTACCCTACCATCTTGTCATCTGGTTTTGTTGTCATTCTCTGGTTCTTTGGTAGTGATGTGCCCATTGGTCTAATTGTGCTTTTTTTTCTGGTATAGGTTTGAGTTAATGGGCATGCATCGATATCGGCAACACCGTGTGGATTTCCTGGAGTGGGCACCAGGTATGGATTATCTCAGAGACAGGCTTGCATTGCTAGTCTGTTATACGCCCATAATTAATACTCTCTTCAGTCACAAAAGAATGACATCTTAGGATGTGTGCAGTCAACACAACTTTGACAATATGTACTGTTTAAAATGTAGGTTTTGGGCATATGAAAGTGATTCAACCAAGTTTGTCATAACAAAAGATTTTATTATATTACAACTGTCTAACTTTTTTTTAGATTTATGCAAATGAACTAAATATTTAAGGTTCTCATTGACCTTTAAAAGTCCAAGGCAACATCCTTTTTTGGTTGGATGGGGTAACCTTAAATCTTAATATATGTGTATGATGATAATAAATAAAAAGCAAGTTTAACTAAATTTACAGCAGATGACGTGAAAATTGCCATGGTGCTATTTACAACCCTTGTGTGATGGTATTCTTAATTGTTTGCTCTTCTGGACAAAATGACGATTGCATTTTGCTGCTATACCCCCAGCAGAATCAGCTTTAACGCACAAGGACCATCATGATCATGTGTACTTAAAATTTTAACACATCGACATGCAATCTGTTATGGCCCTATTTCAAAGGTTTGACGATTGCCCTGTTATGGCCTTGTTTCAAAAGAAAGCATCCTGCATACTATCAATGCTTGACCTAACTAAGAGATAGAAATACTAGAGGGCGCAATATTTAAGCAAAAAGATGACAGCATCCTAAAGAATTATGAGACACCTTAATGATGTAATTGTCATAATTTTCTTTATTGTACTAGAAAGCTTGAAATGCTCATTTAAGCAATACCTACTGTTTTGGGTTTCTTTCAGTTGTCTTATCCTCCCCAAATTAGTTTTTTTCCTTTGTATCTACGTTACTAATAACTACTCCCTCTGTCCCTAGAAGACTATAATTTTAGCCTAAGAATTTGTCCAACAAAGATTTTATTTTTAGATTGGGGTCCACTAGAACTCTTTAATACCACTTCATCCTTTTCTTCTCGTTTTAGCCATCGTACCAGTAGTACTTCCTCCTCATTTTCTCTCTGCATTAATGAAGAGAATAATAGTCTTTTAACCTCGTACTTAATCTGTCTTTGACTAGCCAAAACTACAGTCTTTTATGGAGGGAGTATCTCTTCTTTCATGCACTTTTTTATCAACATGGACATCTCTGCCACTTTGAAGATCTAATCTTATTTGATGATCAAGATGCTGCTGTGTGATTTATAATTGATATAGTTCTGGGTGTCATGTCATGCTTGCGATTCTTGTTTGTTTTAACATCAAACTGAATACTTGTTACATTTATTTACAGAAAGTTGGAATGTCATGTAGGTGCTCGTTATTGTTCCCTGGTTGGTGATTTTAATCAGTGGTCAACCACTGAAAATTGTGCACGAGAAGGTCATTTGGGACATGATGATTTTGGATATTGGACTATCATACTTGAAGATAAACTTAGGGATGGGCAAGAGCCAGATGAATATTATTTCCAAGAGTACAACTACATGGATGACTATGACAAAGGTGACAATGGTGTTGATGTGGAAGAATTGATCCGTAGAATGAATGAAGAGTATTGGGAACCTGGAGAAATTAAGTCACAGAAGTCTCGGTTAGAGGTGGTTGCTAAACTATATGAGCAAATGTTTGGTCCAAATGGTCCACAAACAGAGGAGGAACTAGGTGACATACCTGATGCTGAAACAAGATATAATGAGTGGAAAGCCTTGCAGAAGGATGATTCGGCAAGTTCGTTGCCTTGCTATGATATCATTGATAATGGTCAGGAGTTCGACATTTTCAATGTTGTAACTGATCGAGTGTCATTTGAAAAATTTCAAGGAAAATCACCACCTCTTGCTTACTGGGTTGAAATGAGGAAAGGCCGAAAAGCATGGTTGGAGAAATATGTTCCAGCAATTTCTCATAAAGACAAGTACCGTGTTTATTTTAATACTCCTGATGGTGGTTTGGAACGTATTCCTGCTTGGGCTACTTATGTTCTTCCAGGTTACCTATCTCTGTAACTATATTCTTCTATTATTATAGATTCTATTTAAGGTTATATTTATCTAGCTATACAATAACAACGTGTATATGCACCAAGTATTATTGCTAGTTGTTCGGTCATATCCTTTTGCTTATACTTTATTGGACCAGGTGGAGGCTGTGTTCAGAGAACAGAGTAAACCTAACTTATTAGTTAGGGTTGGACATGCCCTCTTTGGTTTGCAATACATGTATTGTCATTGTTACTGTAATTACTGCCAGTTGTCTTGTTACAATGCTGACTCAAGTGAAAATGTAGTAAATGATGATATGGATTTGGTAAAAGATGGTGCCAACTTTATTCTGTTGCTAGATCTTCATAAATGGCTACAGGTTCATTAATGATTATTATCATTGGTAATCATAAGGTTTGTTGTGACAAGCTGACATGACTGCACAAGTTGCATCTTGTTTCTCTTGCAAAGAATTTTCTTTAGTTTGTAATATTGATAGTTCTACTTTAAATAGCTCTTGCACTTACGTATACATTATTAGATTATATTGTTAAATGTTAATGCCATCTTTACTTGTCTAGCTCACTGCTCTTGTGTTCAATTTTCCAATCCAGGTTAAATATTAATTCAGAATTCTAGTTTTTATGTAGATGCTGAGGGGAAGCAGTCATATGCAGTACATTGGGAACCTCCTCCAGAAGAAATTTATAAATGGAGATTTGAACGGCCAAAAGTCAAAGGTTCACTTAGGATATACGAATGTCATGTTGGAATAAGTGGATCTGACCAAAAAATATCGTCATTTCAGGAGTTCACATCAAATGTATTTCCTAACCCCTGCCTTTTGGTGTTTTGTGGTTACTCTTCATTATCAACTTTTTTTCCGCTTCCATTAGGTCCTACCTCATATAAAAGATGCTGGTTATAATGCTATTCAATTGATTGGAATTGTGGAACACAAGGATTACTCTTCTGTTGGCTATAAGGTGAGAATTTACCGATATAAACAGCATATTGTAATAATATGCAATATTTCTCTGTGGTCTTTTTAGATTGGAGTTCAACCACTCGGTAGCAATATCACAGAATATAATGGATTCTATCAAACCTTGCTCTCCAACCCATCATGCATGTAATCATGTAGATTCACTTATACATGGATGGAATGTTGGTAAACCATCGTTTTCCTTGTTGCCATGTAATTGTTTACCCATTCTTGGTACAATTTTCTCTGCAATTCCAGGTAACCTTGTTCCTGCTGTCAGGTGAACACTTTACTGCTTTGAGTAAGCTATCAGAAACTGCAAGTCAACTCAACAGGAGTTCCAACAAGACTATAAGGGCTACCCTTGCCCAAATGGAAGTTAAATTTGATGAACCATTAAAATGCTGGCTATGCTGATCGCCAATAAAATCAAACTAAATGTGGTGTACATGCCATTTTGTCTAGTTCAAACCTTGATTCTACAATGGGAAACATACTTATGATTTACAACTTTACATTTAACCACACTGAGCAGAGCGATGTACTTTGTAGTCCAAAACTCCAAATATGTGCAAGTATCTGGGAATATATGTAGTGTCAAATGAGATTTTTGAAATATATTCTGATCTACCATACAGTTTGAGAATAATAATTAACATTGTAAAATAAACTAATATACATGGCATCTAATGATGCTTCAGATAATTTTCTAGCTTTCAGGAGATTTCGAGAATTATGGAGGAAAAAAAAATCATTCATTGTAATGAGAGAATTTATGTTGTTAAAATAACTGGCACGTCAATTTTTCTCTGATGTAGAGTTATCTCTAGAAGCTACACTGTAGATGATTACCACATTTATAAACAATAGAAACCTCCCACTGTGTTCAACTCTTTTTAGAAGAATCTATTTCTGTATAGTTCTCTTAGAACAAAGTGCATTTTATTTTCAGGTCACCAATTATTTTGCTGTCAGTAGCAGATTTGGCACGCCAGATGACTTCAAAAAGCTAGTGGACGAGGCACATGGTATGCTTCTCAAAATAATTATTTTTGAGCAACAATGGAAATTCACTCAGTACTCTATTAACTCATGCATATTTGTGTGGTGGTCCTCAGTTTACTGCATGCATTACATTTGAGGCAGACCTTGCACAAAGCGTTCTTTCCATTAAAATATTTTCTATTTTCTTGCTTTTGGCAAGGCTGCAATTTTCAGGTCATAGTAAAAAGAGAGTATAATGCAATTTTCACTTGGTAATGTGGTACTTGTTTCACTTCGCACCATGGTATGCCTAAGTGGGCAAAGTAAGTAACACAAGTTATGCTTTAGCTAGTGCAAAGTGCAATTTACTCTAAAAAAACTATGAAGTTTTTGCGTCTTCTTGGCACTTTTCATGCATTCTGTTATGCATGTAAGTTTGAAATATCACAAGTGGCATAACTGTAACAAATCGTCGTATAATTTGGTATAACTATATTATGAAGAAGTGAAACAGTCACTAGAATTAACATCTGTTCCTTTTCTCATCTGTGTGGTTTGCTTAGGCCTTGGATTAGTGGTGCTTCTTGATATTGTCCACTCCTATGCATCAGCAGATGAATTGGTTGGCTTATCCCTCTTTGATGGTTCTAATGATTGTTACTTCCACAGAGGTACGTAACTTTATATCTATTGCTTTTTTCTTCTGATTGTAAACTTTGTTTTACTGACGAATTATATGGAGAATCACATGTAAACTCTTTTTCTGCTTTTTTTATTGTATTGTTTCAACTTGTAAATAATAAGTCTTCATGTACCATGCTTGCTCTACAGCAAATGTCTGACCATGACTAAAAGAGTTCAACTTAATAAACTCAATGAGGACCATGATCCTTGCTCATAGGAGCCAAATTTACAGTTTTTTTTAGAAACATTTATAGGAGGGTTGAACTACTTAATATGAAGAAAGCATTCTGTTCTTGTAGACCAAGATTAACTTGATAAATAATTTGGTCCAACATCAGTAGTAAACAATAGCAGTCATTAGCTAGCATAATATATGATAGGTTAAGTAGTCCACCATAAGCACGGGAAAACAATCTGTGCAATTTCCTTTCAACTTGATATTCATATTGTATATATTGCATGAATTTCCTTTCAACTAGGTAGCTGTTTGACCTGATTTGTGCCCTGTGAACTTGCCTGTTGATATGGCCAACTGATTGGTAGAAGTGACATACTTGTACTGTTGAGTAAAAGGCCCATGACGTTTGTAGTGACATGCCTAGCATTAATGCTGAATGCTGCTTGTGGTTTGACATGTTGTATTACTTAAATTTCATATGTTCTACATATCTGATTTTTTTATGCTTCTTTGCTACTGCAACATCCTTGTTCAATGGATCCTTGGCAGGAAAACGAGGGCACCACAAATACTGGGGTACCAGAATGTTCAAATATGATGATATTGATGTTCTACACTTCTTGTTGTCTAATTTAAATTGGTAAAACATTAGAATATGCTTTCATGCTGCAGTATTATGTTCCAAATGCTATAAAAATTTGATTCTTTTTTGTTCTATAATCTACCAGTAACTTATGGACATATGGCTAATTTTACTAGGTGGGTCACTGAGTACCGTATTGATGGATTCCAGTTTCACTCACTGCCTTCTATGTTATATACTCATAATGGCTTTTCTACTTTCACTGGTGCCATTGAAGAGTAAGTTCTACGTTATCACTATTAGTCACTACATTTATGTAGTATGTTTTATTATTTTCCCTAACCATATCTGCTCTTCATAATCTTAATTGTAGGTATTACAATCAATACGTTGACAAGGATGCACTGATATATTTAATTGTACTAAATGAGATGTTGCATGAGCTTCATCCAGATATTATAACAATAGCTGAGGATGTAAGTTGCTATTATATTTGGTTTCTTTTCCTGTAAATTTATGCTCACGTCACATAGTTCTTGGTTTTAGATATGCAGTTTGGTACTGAGATATAGTTATCACCAATATGTGCAATTTGGTACTGGCCTTTGCAACTATTGTAACACTGAGATGACTGTCTAACAGAATTAAATGCATACATGCTTTCTATTTAGTGTGTGTAGGTTGCTATTTCTACCTATTAAAATGGATACTATTTGCAATTTCCCAACAGATATTGTGTTAGTTTGGCATGTGTGCTCCTACAGTTTTTTACGGTGTTCTGTTTATATAGGCAACATTTTATCCTGGGTTATGTGAGCCAACCACTCAAGGTGGATTAGGATTTGATTACTGGGTCAATCTTTCAATTCCTGAAATGTGGTTGTGGCATCTTGAAAATGTTCCCGAGAAAGAATGGAGCATGAATAAGGTCTGCATGCTATCTACATATTTTTGCATGCCATCGTTTGTGTGGCAAGATGTCTTGGAATTCAGGGTGAAGTTTATGCATTATTTTCCTTATGAAATTTCATCTTGATGATTATATGCCAGGACAATGGTTTTCCAAATCTCCAATTATAGTTTCCCTGCTTTTGTTATTGCTGAAGTATCATATTTCTCATCCAATGATTATCTTGGACTATGTTTTTACAGATTATGAAAGTACTAGTAAACAACAACAGCAATATGCTATCTTATGTCGAAAATCACAACCAGGTGATGCTATTTGCCTAATGTGTTTCTGTTGCTGCTAATTATATCATGTTATTATCTGTGTAATCTCTTCATACTGAAAGAAACAGCACAAATCTTGCACCTGGTTGAGAAAACATATACTGTTAATCTGTTAGAAACAACAAACTTCTATTTCATCATAGTGATGCAATATTTTTTTTACTGAGTCACTTTCTGAGAAACTTGACCAATTTGGCTAACTGTGTATAGTGCATTTTGCTACCAGCATATGGTGTTTATTGTTTACTGTAAACTGGTTGTTATTTTTATCCTCGCATATTGGGCTTAATTGCAATAAAAGTCTCAATCATTTCACTAGTGATAATTCTTGTATATTGGCACTGTACCTTATTTCTTTACATTTATAGATTTGTTCAATTCTCTCTCTAGGGCATGGTGTTTTTCCTGAACGTACCATATAATGACATAGCTGGTGCTCTTTTTTTAAGATGCATATATTGGTGCTCTCTGCTCAGACATTGCTGAATAGCTGTATCATAATATTGTGAGATTGGTTTGAACAAGTGCATGGGCAGATGTGTAAACGCCAAGCTTCGCTGTCTTTTGTACCGATAGCATGCTTGCATAACACATATATGTCCATGAATTTCAGAATCCTAGTTATGTTTTTTTTGGAATCCTAATCAAATATGTTGGTGGTTTATGGGGATGCACTCTACCTCGTTTCCTGCATACTGCTTCTTTACTTTATCAGAATCTTTAGATGCGTGTTCATTCATGAAAGCCAAACTGAAACATTTGAGAAATCTACATTATTTATTTTCTCACCAAACATTGTGATTAGGTTCTCACATCTTATATTTTGGTACAGTCAATATCAGGGCAGAAATCTTTTGCTGAAATAGTTCTTCATAAAGGAAAGTGTTCAAATAGTTCTGTTGACGATGATTTGATTTTCAGGGCTTCCTCATTGCTCAATGTATGACTCTATCCCTAACATGTAATTTTAATATTGTATACTTTGATTCATTATTGCACCTCTTAATTTCTTCAGTATAGTCCCTATAGGAAATGATGACAAATATTAAGTTTACATTGCAAGTTCTTTGCATTTGGTTATGTAGTTGTCATGAACCGAATTCATGACAGGGAAAACATTAGTTGGAGGTAGGTCAGACGGCAAGAACATGATCAGGTGGGTTCTCATAGCTGCCCCTAACACGTGAGATTAATAGATATGGTAACAAACAAGAGATAAGTATTTGACCTGAACTAATTTGAAGATGAGGAAATATCTAGATGAGAAGCATTCTTGCCTTGCTGCATGGCCGGCCCAGTGACCCACTACACATAGAGCCCAAGCTCCAAGCCTATGACAGTAGCACACTGCTGTGTGTCAGTGCAGATGGTGAACATTCTTGGCCACATGCTGGTCAGGTAACTTTGCCTGAATTATTTGGCCAACTTAATTTTCATAGCCTCAAATCCAACCTAGCTCATTCTCTAAGCAAGCTGCTACTGCTCAACTGGACTGGTATGAGATAAGGGATCTCTGTGTTGATGAACTTCCAATATTTATTTTATGACACTCCTTGGTTTATAATTTTACATTCTGCCAAAAATAATCTTCTTTCACATGTTTCAGATAATCAAACTAATTACTTTTACAACGAGTGGAGGTGCATATCTCAACTTCATTGGCAATGAATTTGCACATCCAAAGGTGAGGTACCTACATTACCTTCAGAATTTGACAGCCTTATTTCAATCTCAATTTTGTGAATTTGATCCCTCATTTTTTGCAGTAGATCTTCTAAGCATTTTTGTTAATTATTTCAGAGAATTGAGTTTCCTATGTCAAGCAATGACTATTCCTTCCGCCTAGCTAATCGGCAATGGGAACTGCTGGACAAGGGTGTTCATAAACATGTATTCAACTTTGACAAGGTATGTAATTACAAGTTACCAAGGAGGCAAAAGAAAACAGTCTTTGTTGAAAACATGTGACAGCCAGTTTTATCAATGGGTCCTAAAATATTTTTTTGATTTAAAGGTCCTAAAATATTTGGTTTTGTATAAAGAATCAACACCCTTCATTACAGCAAAAGAGCTAATACAGCTTGACCATAGAGAGATTTTTGTGTTTTGTTACGTTTTCCTCAAAACAAAAGTTTTGAGTTGAAAACTTTTGAACAACATGGTGTGAATTTTTTATCACAAGGAATCTTGGTGGGTGACACCCCGCGCCCCCCCCCCCCCCCCCAAATGCATTCTAGATGGTAGATATTGCATGTCCATATACGACTTATAGGGCATAGGAAAAACAAGTGCTGATGTCCTTTCTTGATACTGCGAATGAGTTTTTAATGAATCTGATGTTTCTTCAGAATTTATTTTACATTTCAACTATTAATGGCTGGCTCAAAACATTGTGGTGCTGTCTGTGAATGATCTCAACTAACACATGATCAATTTCATCCTAGGATATCATGAGCTTAGATGGAAAAGAAAGGCTAATTTCTAGAGGTTCACCCAATGTTCATCACTGCGATGACACTAGCATGGTATGTATACATCTTTTGTTAACAGAAGATCAAACCTATTTTACAAACAAATAAAGGTGAAATGCTTAGTTATTTTTTTTGTTTTGGTAACTTTATCATTTTAATCCCAGTATTAATTATAAACATGCATAATGTTGGATTAGGAATCGAGAAAGCAAATGTGTGAACAGTTGTATTTTTTAGCCCAAAAATGCAATATGTTGTTGTACTAGTTAAAAAGAAGGCAATATCAGTAGAAGAGAAACACAAAGGTGGGGAAACTCTCCCTACACTTAAAATGCCCTTTAACAACTATTGTTCCTCTAAAATGCAAAGCATATTGCAATACCATTGCATTTGATAGGGTTCCCAATCAACATAAACAATCCTAAGTCCAAATCTTGAAAAAATGAAATTGTTATTGTAGCGTGCAACTATTGGAAAATTGTCACGTAGAAGATTGTTTCCACTTCAAAGATTGTTGCAGAAACAAACTTGGTGTTCTCCTAGTCCATAAATCATAAGGTGTACTGGGGAGCCTATTTAACATATGCTCAGCTTTCTTTAAAGCTTCCATCCATAAATTATCTGCTAAACTAGAGTGGGTTAGTATACTCCGTACCAAGTCCATAGGGGTGTAAAGTTACAACATGTTATTGAGGTTTGCTAGGCATGGAATATATATTTTTCTCAAATACGCAAGAGAGTTGTGTATCATTTCATTAAGAGAGGACCAGGCATGGAATATTGAGCCACTATTCTATTTTCTTCAAGATACTTAGCCAAAGAGGCAGAAATTTGTCCATAAGGTTCATGCCTCCCATAGTACTCTTCCCCATGATCTGACCTCACTATTTTGATTTTAGAATTATGCTGATTCTCAGCCTCAGGCTTAAATACTTTAAATTTATCTAGTGACTCGGATCGTTCTTTAATGGGGTAGATGCAGCCATACCCTGAATAATCATTGGTAAAAGTGATAAATGAGTCATAGCCATATACTGAGTTTATGGGAAAAGGTCCACCTATGTTAGTATGAACTATTTACAAGGAATGTGAATTGCTGTTACTCCTTTTTTGATTTGTTTAGCGCATTTGCCTTTAATGCAATCAAAACAAGCGTTGGAAATGGAAAAATCTAATGGATGGAGTATCGCCTCTTTAATGAGATGCTCCATTGACAATGCCATAGTTTCGATGAGGTCTCGTTACTCATACTACGCTTGCTTGCGTTTATTATAAGCATCACACACATTCAATAACAAAGGAGAATCTTGTGTAGATAGCATGTAAAATTTATCGTGCTTAATAGCTAGACCAAAATTATTACATCAAACTGAAAACATTTGCCGTTTCCAATAACACAATAAAAAAAATATCACTGCCTAACACGGGAACTGAAGCTAAATTCCTTGTTATGGAAGGGACATAGAGAACATTATTTAGATGGAGGATAAAGCCGCTTTCCAAGCTCAATGAAAGTGATCCAACAACCTTTACTTCAGCCTCTTCACCATTAGCAACTCTTAAGCCCTCGGGCACTCCTTGTTATGGTCCTTATTGAATGGAACACCTGCATAGAGTTAGGGACATGCACAACAGAACCGGAAACAAACCGCCATGACATGTGAAAAATCAGTATAAAGTGATATATCATTACCCTTCTTGGGGAGTCACTGATGTAAGCTAGAGCAATCCTTTTTTGCAGAAGCGACAGGTCATGATATTAGGTGTGGCAGGAGACTTCCCCCCTTTAGGTGCAAATTTGCTTTATTCTGCCTTAAGAAACAAGTGGCTTCTTCTTAGCCTTTGTCTCCCCTTCAAAGAACTTCCTTTTTGCTTTTCTGTTGCTAACCATAAGAGCCAAATCACTTCCCTCACTTTAATTTCTTTCCTATTCTTGGACAAGTTGAGTAATCAACTTGCTCATAGACCATTTATCCTTCTGCATATTGTAATTAATATTAAATAGATCATACTCAGAAGGCAAGGAAATTATAATAAAGTGGACCAAGAACCCAATCAACCCATTGTTTATTGCCATGTCTCCCTTGAGCTAGTAGCTAGGACAGAGAGGGACAGCCTGCTGGTGGCACAGCCGAGGGCACTTGCATGTGTTTTGGTTCTCAGCTTCTCATGTGTGTCAACTGGTAGCATAGAGGTTGGAGTGGGTTGTGGCGTCCAGCGAGCTGTGTGGGCAGGCAGCTTAAAACCCACATCCCCGAATTTGTGTTTTTAGCTGTGTGATTTTGTGGGATTTCTTTGCGTGGTTGGCTGTTAGTTCAGCAAAGTGGTCCACCCCACTTGCACCTGTAGCATCAAGTGGGATGCCCATGCCCCTGAAGGTGCGCAACTTGGTATGTAGGAACTCGAACATGTTGGATTGTTGAGGAGCAATGTGAATTGGAGCCTGTGGTGGCTGTTGCTAAGCCTGGATCTACTACATCATGAGCCTCATGAACTCCGTTTGTGCTGTCATGAAGGACAGTTCCCCTAGTTCAATAGGGGTGCTGGTAGCGGCTGCTATCCTGCAGCTGGTGACACATTGCTGTTAGCAGCTGAATTTTTTTCCCTGATATTGGAGTTGAGGGGGTTTACTTGGACTTTTTCCTTATATGAATGGGTCTTCGTACTTGAAGGGGTAGAATACTCTCATGCAGGGGATTAAGTAGACTATTTCCTAGTTTCAACAATGTATCAATATTCTATTCTAAACTGAGCTTACTCTCTGAAGAGTGCCTGATGGGGCTTATCATATATGAGTTAAGTACACATGTTGCAGAGGGAACAATAGGGAAAATATGTGGAGGAACCTAGAGGGAACAACTACACATAGTACTCTTGAGTTAAATCATGTTATGTTTGCATTCAGTTCAATTTTTTACTTTGGTGCTAATTGTAGTACTCATGTTGCAGATCATATCTTTTACTAGAGGGCCTTTCCTTTTTGTTTTCAATTTCAATCCTGACGCCTCCTATGAGCTCTATCCTGTTGGTGTGGATGAAGCTGGCGAATATCAGGTAACTGACTTATGCTGTTTGTATGAACTTATTCTTTTGTAAATATGCAAATGGCAGGCACATATAAAATGTTGGAGCATTTGACACTTTGATAAAAAAATGAGTATGCAAAAAATACTAATAGTGAATTTGTACTCTCTTTTTTTTACCAAAATACTGCAAGTGAATTTCTACTTTTGTTTCTCTTACTAGTGTTCAGTTTAAAAATGCAATTCTAACGGGTGACAGAAAACTCTTAATTTTCTATTTTTTTACTTGTTGGTTTTGTGCTTTTTGTGTTTGCACCCAAATGATAGTTTGCCATTTACATTTGTCAGTTGAAACTAATTGACATGGGATTGAATTGTGTGAAGGGACTAAATGCTTGTAATCTAGGCTTGATGCATACATCAGAACACTTTGCCATGATAGTTAATGGCTTGATGCTTTAAATCCTGGAAAGTTTGTCTGATGCCTAGAGAAAATCTTGAAATTTTTATTAGTTCATTATTAATGCTGAGAATAAGAACAACTATTAGATTCTTGAAGTACTTCAGTCTGAATTTATTGAATCGTGTGGCAACTGTCATTTATTCCTTGTTATTGAACAATGGAGGGTGTGGATTTTCAGAACCAGCAATGGCTTGTATTTTATATTTGTTTGCTTTTTAGAGTCGTGTTCCCAGCACTGATATGTTATTACGCTTTCATCATTTGGCCAGCTTATATTGAACACAGATGAAACTAAATATGGTGGACGTGGGGAGCTGAAGAGCAATCAATATATGAAAAGAACCAGTGACAATAGGTGTTGTTTTTCAGTTTTCATATGATATCCATTGTTAGTTTATTATTTTATCTGGATGTATCCATATTTTGCAACCAAATAAATGTTGTTACTGTCATATAGGGTTGGTGGTTGCTGCAACTCCTTGGAATTGGCATTACCATCTAGAAGTGCTCAGGTGGGTGGGTGTAAAGATATGTGGTGCCAAACTCCTTGGAGTTGGTGGTTACCGCAACTCCCTTACAACAGATATGCTTCTCTTTTAAAATAACACACATGCTTGTAGGTATACAAGTTGGTTCGAATTTTGAGAATTTAGATTCTCAAGGATAAGCATTGTTGATAGACCAAGCAATTCATGTCCCCAGAAAATTCGTAGGGCAAAAAATGAGGTATGGGTACTTGCGGTTTTCTTTTCCCATGTACATTATGATCTGTAAATTGATAGGCTTATTGTCTAACAAGACATTTTACTGCAAACCCTCATCCCAGTGACATGGAAAACTCACTTTGTTTACATATGCCCGCTTCGATTAAATGCAATTCTGACCTTAGTTTTGTGAATAAAAGAAAATAAAACATTATCTTTTTCATATTCAAGCATATTTATCCTAAATGATTTAAGGTCTATAACATGTGAAAAAGTTCGTAAGCATGTGGGACAAATTTAACAGCTCTTGTTTATTGTCCACAGACTGGAGGTGCCTTACAGTTACAAGTCTAGCCTGTGCCCACCAGTGCAACGGTAGGTATGTGAAATTTTTTTGCACATGCCAGAACTTCTAGACTCGACGAAAATACTCGCAACTAGAACAATTCATCTCAGTTACACACTTACACAACATGACTACGTAGCAGTGAGATGGATCCTTCAGGTATGAATGTGCATGCAGATGCAGGCTGTTGGGTTGATGTTCGGGATCTCAGATTTGACCTTGTGTTTTGTGCCTATGTGGCACAATATGAAGTCTTGTAGTACTTATTTAGACTTCAAATTGCCTGTTCTTCACACTCATGTACCTTGACTCCATGCCTAGTGTGGCTAGTTAATCAAGGACGCCATAGAACCATAGTACCACAGTGAATAATACTACAACTACGGTACAAGCAGATAATGATAAGTTCGCAAGTAAGCTGTGGTACAAAAAGTTTTTGTTTTGGTAAGAACATATAACTGTAACAACATATTTTTTTAAGATAATGGAAATTTTATTAATCAGTTAAGTATTACAATATAATTGTTCTAAGATCACTCTTAGCCCCTGCACCACAAAAGTGCAAATAGCTAAAATGTACATACACACACAAAAAGACCCAAAAAGACGACTAAAAGATTTTAAGAGCCATTTATCCATAGAGTAGATCACCACCTATTAAGCTAGGCTTCTAGATAATAACTTACGATCGAAGCCGGTGTGTATTCAAGAAGCACTTACAGAGGAGAAGAAATATAATTTCTTTTAAAAATCACATTATTTTGGCAAAGCCAGATAAATCAGTAAGTTGCAGCTGTCCCAAGCAATACAAAAAGTTCTAACATCTTGATTTTACGTAAAAATCCAATGTCTAAACATATGTGAAACATTTCTTGGCGAACAAAAATATTTGATGCAATATGGATTAGAGGCCAAATTAAACGGACAAACTGTGAATCAAAGAAAAGATGTTTTAAGATGTTTTATTGTTTCTTTTTTATGATAAAAACAATACCTCTTACTCCCTTTCTAATTCTTCTTTTGTTAATATTATACCACGACAAAAATACTATAAAATTTTTCACTTTAAGGGGATTTTAACTTCTAGATTATTTTGTTAATGTTGGGAACTTCAGAATGTAATAAAGTAAGATATTGAGATTAACCGAGAATCTCCCATTGGAGGTTAGATTTTCTTTAAATTCATCTTACTCATGCAACCCGACTATGTTACCGATCCATGAAAAAAGATGATTTTACATCACTAACTTAGCACCAATGATATCTCGGAAATTAAGGAGGGCTGATTAGAAATATGAGATAGTGGCCTGTTTATGTCTTCTACATTGTAAAGACACGGATATTGCTCTCAAAGTTGAATTACCTAACCATTTATCTTTCTAAAACTGCACTTAAGTGCCATTCTTAATATTAAAAGTGCTAAATCTAAAAAAATTCTGTTTTGGCTAACCCAAAAGTGTGAATCCTCCATTTCTACTGGACCTAAGAGAGAGATTGTGAACCCAAATACTTGTTTTGTAGGAATTGTTGTCATATCCTATTAGTTGTAAGTAACATATACATTTGTTAAGAAGAGTTATATTTTTGAGTTTCAAATCATGGATGTCCAATCCCCCTTATCTTTGGGTTAACACAAATTGTCATATCTTGTCATTTTTGTTTATAACCATCTTCTTGCTGACATAAAATTATCAATTTTCTTAACTACTCTTGGTATTGCAAATAAAGATATCAGATGCATCTGTAGGCTTGTGAGAACCGAGTTAATTAGAGTGAGTCTCCCTCCAAGTGATAAAAGTTTACCGCTGTTTCTTGAACCATTATATCACCTCTTTCCAATCTAAATTACGTAGTTTTCTATAATATATATGAATTCCTAGGTAATAAAAGGGAAAGATTTCAATGGTACATCCAAAAAGACCAGTGTATTGATCTTGGACAGCTTGAGCCTCACTAAAACGATATAGTTCATTTTATGGAAATTGATTTTTAAGCCAATAATTGTTCGAAAACGTTAAGTAACACTTTCAAATTAAGTGTCTTTTCTATTATGTTCCATGAAAACAATAGTATCATCTGCGCATTGTGATAATCCTCTATCAATCAAATGTGACACTATTCCGTAATGTAGCACTATTCCGTTAATTTGCCCTACTATCATTGCTCTTTAAATTATAACGGCAAACATGCTATCTATGAGATTAAAGAGATTAGGAGAGTCGTTCTCAATATCGTCATTCACTTTAATAGCTATATTACCACTTGAGATATAATAGCAATAAAGTTTTTTTAGTTTAGATTAGGTTAGAGTTAAAATCCAATATAAATCTTAAATCATAGTTAGTTATTTTTTAAATACTTACAAATCTTTAGGTATATTCAAGTATATATTTTAGACACTATCGACCTTCTAAACTTATCTCTCCCTTGTTATATGCAATGATGTTAAAATCACATCTTAAATATTCAGTTTTAGTTTTGCTTATTTTGAAACCTTTGAACTCAAAAATCTACCATCATAACTTTAGTTTTCTATTTACTTTCGTTCGGTTCTTATTAACTACCATTACATCATCTGTGAAAAAGCATACATTAAGGGATATTCTTTTGTATGTTTCTTCTAATCTCATTTATCACCAAGATAAATAGATATGCGTTTAAGGCTGATATCTGATGTAGTTCTATTTTAATCGATAAGTAACATGTGTTACTATTATTTATTTAAACATCAGTCATATTATTGTTGTACGTGTCCTTGATGAGGACAATACACTTTGTTGGGACTTTATATCAAATCTCACCGTATAATATTTCTTAGTATCTTGTCATAAGTCATATAAGTTAATGAAGACCATACGTAATTCCTTCTATTATCTCTAAACCGCTTTATAACTTATCTTATTAAGAAAATTGTTTCCGTGGTTGACCTTTCAAATATGAAACCAAATTGGTTCATAGAGATCCACGTTGTTCCTCTTAAATGATGCTCGATTACTCTCTTCCATGGCTTCATATTGTAACTCATCAACTTAATTTCTTACTTTAGATATCTCCTTTATACTTCTTATCCACCCCTTAGGCATTGTGTTCGATTGAAAAATATTGTTTAACAACTTGATTATCCATACTATATAGCTATATCTTTGAGACACTCCACAATTTGATTGGAATAGTTTTAGGGCTTATCGCTTTACTCTCTTTTATTATTTTTAAAGCTTCTTTGATTTCAGATTCTTAGATCCTTGGTACAAAGCGCTTATTGGTGTTATCCGATGAGTCGTCCAACTGAACGATGGTGTTCTCATTCCTACC
Organism: Oryza coarctata; assembly: GCA_030770085.1. Classification (NCBI taxonomy): domain Eukaryota; kingdom Viridiplantae; phylum Streptophyta; class Magnoliopsida; order Poales; family Poaceae; genus Oryza; species Oryza coarctata. The sequence goes on from CM061472.1 coordinate 12,142,905, forward strand.
ATTAAATAAATTGTTAAAATACTCTTGTAATCTCTGTCAAATCTGATCCTCCTTCACCAAGAGTTATTTTCTCTCATCCTTAATACACTTAACTTGATTGAAATCTCTCGTCTTCCTATTATGAGCTCTAGCCATTCTATAGATATCCTTCTTTTTTTTCTTCATACTTAGATGTTGATAAAGATTCTCCAAATGTATTTTGCCATATTCTTTTGTATGCTTTTTTTCCTTCTAAGAGTTCTCTTTGATAACTCTTTTCTTAAAGATATTTGATTCTCTCCTTTTAACTCACTACTTGTTTCTTGCAATTTTAGCTAGTTCATCTCTACGAGCAAACACTAGAAAGCGAAAGTCAACCATCACTAGCCTATGTTGAGAAATTATATATTCTTTAAGTATCATCTTACAATCAATATATGTTTGCTTATCCCCTTTTCTTATAATAACAAATCAATCTAGATAGGGTGTTGTCCGCTACTAAAAATTATTAAATAAGATTGTTTCTTACTTGGCTATCATCAGATCAAAAGCTATAATAAAGTTTAAGATTTTCTCTCCCTTTTGATTCCTACCAACATACCCAAAACATTCATATGCCATCTCGAAACATTTATCTGTTGTAGAGTCATTAAAATCCTCTTCTATAAAAATCTTCTCAAGCCATATAAGTCATTCCAAAAATATCTCTTAGGACTATCGTCTTGGTCTAGTTGAGACGCATACGTGTAGAAGGAACAGTCATTTAGGCTTTCTCAAAATTAATTTTCAAAATGATCCCACTTAGCTTCTTGTGATGTAACTCATGGACAGTCTCATGCACGGCTACAATCCATCGAGGATGTTCGTCCCTTCATAAAAGTTATCTGAGTTTGTTTCACTATGTAACAACATATGGCATGAATATCTAATTTAAAACTGGTTTGACCTTTTGTGACCTTCAGATTATGTACAAATACAGCGAATTTTGACTTGGGTCCTAGTACAATAGCGTTAACATGTTGTACATTCAGCTTGTATCACCATCTCCGTTTGCGCAGTGCCTTTTTAAGTTTCATATGTTGCAGCTGCGATGTAGCATGTTTTCTCTTATGTGCTGCCATTAATTTTGAAATTTTTCACAGGTTCAATTTGTTGCAGTGCCTTCCTGATATTGTTTCAGTTTTGTGCAATGGTACTTTTGAATTGATTTTGGAACTACAAAAAATAAATGTCCCAGCGGCTGTAAAAACGTCTCCACGAGTTAAAAAAAAAACTCTCAACTGTTAATACACTCTCCTTCCTCTCTCTACATTATTCTTATGAGCTCCGTAATTTAGAGAATAGAAATTGTATGCCAATGTTTCTATCAGCAGGATTTATGTTTCCTTTGAATTATATTCAATTTCCTTCATCATCATGCTCTTTGATATTTATATTTGCTCTTCTTGGAGTGGATTAAATTCATATGGAAATGGAGTATTTATATTGTAATGTATTTTGAAGAAAATGTTATTTAACGGAAGAAAATTTGTTGCCATGTTATAAGCAAACTTCTAAAGAACTAATACATGTTTCTTTTATTCCATTATTTTCATGCTGATCTGCATATTGAATAGTTCAATAAAGCCTGTAGCAATACATAGGATATTTTCTAGTAAATCTATATTAGTAATATACTCGCTCTTTCTCTCCAAAAATTAACTTCTAGAAGCTCATATGAATCCATATTTAGATTCATAGTTAGGAATATGTTTATTTAGGTGTAGAAAGGAGCAGTTGAGTTTTTCTTTTCTAGATGCACAAGAAAATGTACACGGGTTGATCTGATCCGTAGGATCCTTTTGATTTGACAGACCACATCTTAAGTTGGATCTCCAGTTAATTATTGAATTTCTCAAGTAAATCTACTTTAATCTCAAATACTACTTCCTGCTTTTAACACATAAGAAATGTCATTTGAGAAAAAGAAGCATCAAATGAAGCTCATTTTCTATAGGCATTCATGGTAGAACTTGATGCTTCTATTTCTCTAGTGTTTCTGATGCAGCAATAGAGGATCTGATCTTTTGACGATAGGCAGGTAACTTTGATTGGGGGAGAAGTCGGCGTTATTGGTTCAACTACAAATAACATAGAGTGCGCCGGCACACCTAGTGATAAATAACAAAGCAAGAATAAGTTGACAAACAATTCATGAACCCTACCAAATGAGGAATCTGATACACACGAATTTAGAGTTCTAAATCTTTAGATGGTTTAGTTGACACATGATTATAAAAGAAGTAGCTACAGCTAAATTTGCATCTAAATAAAACCCAACCGTGAAAGTGGTGGCTGTTGAGAGGGGGGAGGGGGGTGTTATTCTTTGGTCAATCCTGCCAAATTTAATGGTGAGGCCACACTCATATGAAAGTAGACAATGAGACGTTGAAAAGTAGAGGATGAGATATTTTCAACTGGTGCTCATTTGCCCTATTGTCCTTCGGAGTAGAGTGTTTTGACTTATTCAAAATAAAGCTGCCTAGAGATCTGAACAGGTGGTTTCAAACGCCCTCAATTGAACAGGATCATCACAAGAAGTCAGGAGCACTCAATTCAAAAAAGTTGTATGTAGTCATTGGTCTTTTACGTGCAATGTCCTCATCAGTTGCTAGGTGAATATTTGGATTGAATTGCTAGCCTCGTGCATGTTTTGGTTAATCAGTTTGATCATATCATATCTACGGTATGCTATGTCGCACTAATATGATTCTTGGATAACTTTGTATTTATTGAGACATGCATTGCACTTGCATGATGACTAGTTTTATATAATTTAGAAAAATGCTAGAGAAATTCTGAACAAATGATACAAAATGGGGAAAATTGTCAAAACATGTAAGAATGTGGAAATATTTTTAAAAAGTTGATAATTTTTGGCATGATCAACCTTGCCTAATTTGAAGATAAAATCATACTATGAGAACTCCATCAACACAAATCACAACGTTCATGAACATAGTTTAATAAAATGGCATGGTTGCAACAAAATATAACGCATAAATTCATGCGTTTTTAAAAACAATTTTTTATTCGATTGAGGTCCTAGATTGCATGTACATTCAATTTTTTTTGAAAAATCTTCTATGCCACTTCGTACTTTCTAATACCATAATATATATTTATAGGAATTTTGTTTGTATTTTCTATTTAAATGTGAAAATTTCTGAATCCATTAGAACTACCCCGTGAGATTTCTTGTTGACCGGCTCAAAACATTCGAAAATCCACCTGAAATTGGTTGACATTGTAAGGGCACACTCAATACTCTTGCATATATGAGTTTAGAAACGTGGCAAAAAAATTACATGAGAGGTTGTGTTTTGCACAAGAGAGCCATAGCCAAAAAAAAACCAAAAAGTAAACATTGTGTTAGGATATTATTGATCTCAGATAATATATATATTGCTTACATGTCATATCTATATGATAGCATAATTTTGATAATACCGTCGCGTTGGAATTCAATTAACATATAACCGTTTGTGTGATAGGCGCTGTAATTCAATTAACATATAACCGTGTATGTGTGATAGGCGTGATAGGGTTGTTTCATCGTACAAACTTCTTCTAACATGATAAAATATTTATTTTTAGACGATGGAATTACACTTTAAGCTAGTTATTATAATTAAAATTTTACTCTAGACTACACCATAACTAATGTTTTCATTTTATATGGGGGTTTATTCCATTCTACTGCACTAGAGTCGTTCCTTGCCTCTAACATACTTTGTTGGTATTCATTCTTGATTCCCATAGCTCTACAGCTCACTAGCAACAGAACACAACAATCAATACCCGATCCAACGGCCTGCTGTTTCCTGTTTTTCTCCCACATAAATCATGTGAGCTGACAGTTGCTCGATCATGAGCTCATACGCGCGAGCTACAACAGTGAGTTGCCGTGCGGCTTGATTTCACTAGTTTACTCGTGCTCAGGAACGGAGCGGACACAAGGTATCCCAGGCCTTGCTGCCTTTCATGCTCGGATCCATCATCCATGACATTGCAACAGAGGGGAGAGTAGAGAAGGAGAAGGATGCTCGGTCCAATTTAAAACTTTGGCAAATTTACTTAATCCAAACCGTATCGAAATCACTGTAGCCCAAACTGTACGGCTACAGTGTTTTACTATAGTGCTGGATCTGAACCGTTGATCACAAAAATAGACGGCTGAAATTACGTGCAGTCAAAATTGTAACTGCACCTGATCTGAATCCGTAAAGTTGGGCATCTCCGATCCGGCTGATCGACTTGTCAGCTAGTACTCCGTAGCTACTTGTACTCCTTAACTCGTTACCGATCCAGTTTGCCACCTATCCAACGGCCGCAATTAAAACCAAACCTTTCTCCGTCGCAGTCTCGTTCTCCTCTCCTTTTCCTCCCGATCTCGGTTTCCACGCCCAAAACCGTGTGCCCGCCGGCTCCCTCGCTGCAATACGAAACCCTCGCCCCCGATCGAGCCATGGAAAGCCCGCCGCACGCCACCGCCTCCGTCGACGAGATGCCGAGCATATGGAAGGAGCAGCACGCGCAGGACGCGCCGCCGGGGTTCGTGCCGCCGATGGGCACCGGCGAGCTCGCCGCCGTGGAGTCGCTCCTTGGCTACTAGTTCAGGGACAAGGCGCTGGTGGAGGAGGCCCTCGTGCACGGCTCCTTCTACTACCCCTACCGCCCCGGCGTGACCTACGAGCGCCTCGAGTACCTCGGCGACGCCGTGCTCACCTGCGTCGTGTCGCGGGAGGTCTTCTTCACATACCGGCAGCTCCAGACGGGCCCCCTCACCCGCCTCCGCGAAGCCAACGTCGACATGGAGAAGCTCGCGCGCGTCGCCGTCGTGCACGGGCTCCACCACTTCGCCACAAGGCGCCCAACCTCGACGGCCAGGTACGCGCCGCCGGACCGGAGATCTGCAGCCGTTTCTTTGCTTTGCTTCCTGCGCGATGATGTTAGCCTTTTCATGAAGACGGCAAAGAAAAAAAAACAGAACTTTTATTGATTGGGCCCACGACTGGGGTCATACACTTTATGGTGAAAGCGGAGTGATGTTTGCACCAAAATATGATAAGCGGTATAGATAGGATTAGAGAGCCGATCGGTTTATGAAAAGAGTCCGTTTGATGAAGGAAAAGAACCGATCGGATGGATTGAGAATGAATTCGGTCGATTCAAAAGATAAAAAGTTATTTAGATGAGAACGAGTTTGAGAAGTAGTTGTGGAAATCAGGATATGATACTTTATCTCTATTAAATATATTTTATAAGATAGACAAGTTTATTTACTTTTGTTAACTTTTTAGAGAGTTTTTTTTATGTTTAGGAAGTAACGTCTGGAGATTGTTTGTAATCGTGTCAGACTCTTGTAATCTAAGAGTATAAATATAGACCACCTGAAAGCTTGTAATCTATCTCTTGATCAATACAATTTCAGTGCATCGCCATTCTAGCTCGTAGGTTTTTCCCGACGGGTTTTGGCTCTCGATGTAGGGTTGCATTGGTTAAGTCCGAACTTCGGCGAAGAGGTAAGTCTATATCGGTTAGGTCCGAACTTCGGTGAAGGAGTAAGTCCCGCCAATATCCTGGTGTATTCACTCTATCTAAGACTATATTGGTTAGGTTCGACCTCTTAATTCGATTAGATATATCACACCACATTCGTGTAATATCTATCGACTTATCAAGCTATTTTTATCGGTTAGGTCTAACCTACTACACTGCTAATAGTAGATTGAGCTATAAGTTAATAGGTCTTTACTCGACGTTTCATCGGAGTAGTTAGCCGATGAGTTATCCATACATACAGTCTCTTGCTAGTGTATTAGCTTCTCAGCTGATATACATATATGCTTAGAGAATTAGATCTATCGAGGCTAGCTCTATCGGTATCGTTACGGTAGTTAGTAGGTCTCGTACTTTTGGGAGATCGGGTCTCGCTCCTTGTTACTCGTCTCACATTTTATTCGAAGCGCCATCGGCTTTGCAGCCGATGGGTCCTTTATCTTATCTAAAGAACCATCACATATTCTATTCAAAACGTCATCGGCTTTACAGCCGATGAGTCCTTTATCTTATTCGGAGTGGCACTCTATTTCAGATCGCCATCGACACTACAGCCAATATGTCTTTTATTCGTTTTGTCGCCATATGCCTACACCTTCATCGTCTTTCTAGCCGATGGGTGAGTGCTTCAACTCCTATCGACAAACAACCGATAGCAGGAGTTTGTATCGGCCTATCGGCCGATTGACTCATCGGTTTATCTTCTTGTCAATTGTAGGATCAAATTGACTAGCGTGCTTGTAACTTCAGCAACCTGACAAAGGGATCTCAAAGTCAAAGGACCTGCATTGGAGTGGAGCATATCTCCTGGGCCTCGGTATGCTCGTGTCATCGCATCAGACCTCCATTGGTGAACATGGAGGACCGATTCAGTGCGAACATATTTTTTGGCACGTCCGGAGGAACCGAAGACATTGTTCATCGGTCAATCCATTCATCAACTAAAGATTTCACTCATTGACCGGCGGGACGATACAATCGTTTGATTACAAGTCATAATTTCATTCATCAACCAAAGGGATATAGTTTTAATCAGTATGTCTAAAGAAGAGATTGATGTCAAGGTGGCCTCTTTCGATGTAGATGCTGATAAAGATATTATTATTCTAGTGACACTGAAAGATTTGAATGAAGAGCAGAGGCAGCGGGTAGAGCAGTCTGTGAAAGATTTTGAGAGGTTGTGCTTTGTAATCCTTTTGTATGACGCAAGACTTTTCGATCTAGAAGAATTCATTCTAAAGACCAACTCTGATCGGTGAACCAACTCAACCTATAGCTTCAAGTCCACAGAAATTCATCCAAGAACTAGTTGATAAAGCTATATGTCATGTGCTGAATGATCAATCTGAATGATTGACAAGTATGCTTTAGGACTTGATAAGAAAAATAGTGGATGGATTATATACTCAAGAGCCACCAGTTCATACATTGGCAGATATTGGTCCATAAATACCGATGTTCAATTGGTCCGATGGCTATATTCAGCTCGGGGGTAACATGATGAAGGCAATGAGTGGACTGTCAAAATATCTAAAGTGATGAAGGAATAGTTTGGCTTGTAACTGAAGGGGGAGAATTTTATGTATCAGCCTCCATATCCTGAGTGGTTTTATAGAGTGTTGTTGCTACGCCGATACAAGATGTCAGACTTCTCTAAGTTTTCAGGGCAAGACAACATGTCAACAGTTAAACATGTGTGTCAATTCATGGCTCAATGCGAATGGGCATCGGCAGAAGAAGGTTTGAGAGTTAGGTTGTTTCCATTGTCACTATTCGGATCAACTTTTAATTGGTTTTCATCGTTGCCACCAAGTTCAATCAAAGGATGGGCCAATCTAGAAGAACAATTTCACAAACACTTCTTTGCGGGGATCCATGAGATGCAGTTCACAGATTTGATATCGGTGAAGCAGATGAAGGAGGAATTGGTTTCAGAATATTTTCAAAGATTCCGCAAAGTACGAAGTCGGTGCTATAGCTTGGACTTAAACGATGAACAGTTAGCAGAGCTAGTCTTTCAAGGATTATCGAAACGCATCAGAAGGAAGTTTTTCTTCTAGGTGTTTGACAACTTAGCACATTTGATGTACACTGTATTAGCTCATGAATGCCGATTGCAAGAAGTAGAGGAGGATATTTTAGAGTTGTAGAAGCCTGAAGAAGATAATTTCGAAGCATGAGTTCTTATACTTCGAAATTGAGGGGCATGTATTTGCACCAAAATTTGGCCACACAGACAGGATTGGAGAGCCGATCGGTTTATAGAAAGAGTCCGATTGATATAGAAGAAAAGTTGATCGAACGGATTGAGAATGGATTCGGTTCAGTCAAAAGACGAAAAGTTATCTAGATGGGACCGAGTCTAAAGAGGAGCCGTAAAAACCACGATAGGGTACTTTATCTATATAAAATATATCTTATAAGATATGTAAGTTTAATTAGTTTTACTAACTTTTTAGAGATAGTTTCTTTTTATGTTTATGGAATAACGTCCAGAGGTTGTTTATAATCACGTTGGACTCTTATAATCCTAGGGTATAAATGTATACCCCTAGAAGTTTGTAATCTATCTCTCGATCAATACAATTTCGGCGCATCGCCATCCTATCTCGTCTAGATTTTTTTTGGCGGGTTCTATCTCTAAACGTGGGGCTGCATCGGTTAGGTCCGAACACTGACGAAGGGATAAGTCCCGCTATTATCCTAGTGTATTCGCTCTGTCTAAGACTGCATCGGCTAGGTCTGATCTTCATCGGCTTTCTAACCGATGGACGAGTACTTCAACCCCTATCGACAAACCAGTCAATAGCAGAAGTTCGTATCGGCCTATCAACTGATTGACTTATCGGTTTATCTCCTTATCAATTACAGGGTTAAATTGACTGGCACGTTTATAACTCTAGTAACCCGACGAAGAGACCTTGAAGACGAAAGACCTACACTGGAGCGAAGCAGATCTCTCAGATCTTGACGTGTTCATATCATCGCATTGGATCTCTATCGATGAACATGGAGGATCGATTCGGCGTGAATAGGGAAGAATCTATTTTGTTCTACATTCTGATTCTTGTCCATAGTATCTAACACACACTGATAAATGATTAGTTAAACCTGCTATCTTTTTGTGGATTCCAATACTCCGTTGTCCTCTAGCTCAACAATTCAATTGGCCACTACACTATTGATTCGGAATTTCGGATTCCCGGGCCATCGGCATTAAAGGGTAGAAATCTGTTCCTGTTTTCTCTCGTTTGTTCATAGGCCTCCAGTTTTTGAGAACATGATATCTCAGGAAAAGAGCTTACGTGAGTTGACAAGTTTGTGACCTTTTCATGAATTTTTATTTTCTACTTCAAGTGTTGAAGTGTTGATTGGCAAGGGGATCCCAAATGTACGAACTGCCCATTTGGAGTATCTTTACTTCGCCTCAATGAGTGTAAAGTCAAAATTCTTCAGCCTTTTGTTTTTGGCCTCTTCGGCTCACCACTTGTTTGGTCCCCTATCAAAATGGTGGTGGTTCTTTGGAAAGCAATCAAAGCACAATTTTCCGTTTCAACTACATGGACCAGAAATGGTTCGTAGTTTTACTAATTGTATTTGATTTTATGGGCACTATTCATTGTTGGCAGTACGATTACATATTTTTACCATTGACATTCATATCTAGCTAAATGGATGCTCCCTTTTGCTCTGTGCCAATTAGCAACATATATTTCCTAATGGATGCTTTTTCTCTGCATGGAAAAAATAAAATTTGGGATTGTCTTTCTAGCATGTTAGTCTTCTACATTTGACAGTATGTGATGCAAGTAGCATTATAGTTCAACTCTTTTGCATGTTTTTTCTAGTCAAGATGTTTATACACTAGAGTAACCTGTAATGTAAAAAGCTTGTATGTTATTATATTATACTGTGTTTGCATTTTTTTTAAGAAAAAGAAAATATGTCCTTTTTGTCTCAAACTAGCATGTAAGTTGCGCGCATCAATAGAAGTCTCAGAAAAGTATATGGCAGTGCATTGTAAGCGTCCCAGATTTATATTCCACTATGCTTACACTAGAGTATATGGTAGTGCAGTGTAATCATGGTGATGATTGGTGTTTCTGCTGTAAATCTTTGGGTGAATTTTGGATATCTACAAATTTTCTTGTTTAAAGCAGGCTTCTTTATTGAGCAGATTAGGCACACAGTCAGTGTTGTAAAAAATGGAATATAATTATTTGGAAGCAACCTGTGAATCAGAACGTGGTTGATTAGTTAGAATTGTTTGGAAGACTATGTTTTAATTTGGACTAATATAGTAATATATTCAAAACATATAACAAAACAAACTAAGGTAAATTTCTAAAACAAAAACTGCTTTTCAGAAAGAGTTTATGATGACCAAAGATCCAAAAATCATCTAAGTAGTAGTAGCAGTAATTAGCTATCCCTTGCTTAGCAATGTTTCCTGGGTTATTACCCTCTCAGCACAAGAATTAGAGATTGAAATATTTACATGGTCCAGATTCATTCAATTTTGGATGGATTTTGTACCTTCATTTTTCAAATCCATATCAAATTATTGATTGAATTTCAATTTTTTTGCACCCATATTCAAAACTGTGTTCATACACAACAACGTGAAGCCCTGAACCTGAAACCCCAAAATTGAATTTTTGTTCTCTACCTCAAGATGAACCCCAATATTTTACAAGTTTATTTCTTTATCTCCCAACTAACATTGCTTTTCTCTTCGGTCTTGTTATCTGGTTTTTGAATTTCTGTTTGATCACTTGTACACGATGTTTTTTGTTGTTGTTTTATACTAACAGTTTTCAACTAAGTCAGAGGGAAGAGGACGAAACATGGTAACAACTTAATATTTTTATATAATAAAGATGTTGACATATTGTGACATATGATTGATGTGTGTTCCCTATACTTCGGCATTTACAGATTACTGATTTCATAGAAGAGTTGTCGATGTACCCAATTCACTCCAACGGATTATTGGATCCTCCATAAAGTGCTCTGTGACATTGTGGAATCTCTTATTGGTGCCATATCATGACTCCAACTTCAACCAAGAAATAGTTTGGCAGGTATTTGCACGTTTATCTCTGAACTTGAAGTACTTTGCGTTTATTCCACACTCTGGAATGGAATCATAATATTTTGTCATAATAGTTTTTCCAAAAGTTGGCTGATCCACTATTAGTCTTGAGACATTAGGCAGGCATCCTGTAAGCGATCTTTTTGCGTTTTGCCAAAAAACTCTCGAGGCGTGAAAATTGCGAAAGATGAATGGGATTAGAATTTGTCAGCTGAAGTATTGATTGACGGTGAGCTGGTTGGAAGGGCAACCTATGCTCAAGAAGGAGATAGCTCAGAATCGTGTTGCAAAGGCTGCTTTGGATAAATTAAAGCAGACGTTGGGACAATCCCAAACTGAACCAGTGTCTGGAGAGGTTTCCGAGCAATTCAATAAAATGAATCTAGCTTCAAGTTTAGAGGTTCAGTGCAGTGGCAGAGCCAGGCCACAGGCCACGTAGGCCATGGCCCAAGGCCTGGGACCGAAAGTCCATTGGATTATTATTATTTTTAAACCGTGTTGCTTAGGATGTGGCTCATCTCATAGAGTCCCAGCCTGGCAGTCATCTAATCTTGAGTCTGCCCCTGGTTGGGTGTAATCCTCACAAAATCATGCGTCCATGTCAAAAATGTAGTTTGGCATTTAATACACTAATCCTTTTACATTTTTTTGTTAAGTTGAAATGTAATTATTGATTTGTAAAAATATATTGAAAAATTATACCATTATCAAGATTTCATAAGACTATAGTTTTTAAGTTAATTCTAATGATAATTGGATTTGCCAAACTGTATATATTAGGAAAAAAACCTCCGCTAATGTTGGGGTGCTTGTGAACTAATGTAAAAAATTAGCTACTTTTATGAAGATGAAACCCAATAAAATTCCGTTAGGGCGTAACAAGTTATATCAAAACCCGGATATAGTATTAAATGGGTAAGGGTCGGGTCATTACTTTTAGACGCACCATATTGTGATTTAGACATGGTGTTAAGTGAGTAAGGATTAGGCCATCGTATTCTTAGTGACGCACTACATCGACGTTCGGGTGTGATGAAAAATGAGCAAGTTTCTTCATATCTAACTTGGTGGGTGTGAAGGATAAGAAAACTAGTCGAGTTAACTAGGATCTATTTAGATAGCTGTAATGTAGAGCCTCTTACAGGGAAGTTAAGAGAGTTAGTCGAGATAGCGGTTAAGAGGTGTGTAAATATCTTGTGCGTTTAAGAGACTAAATGGAATTGTCTTAAGGCAAAGGAGGTGGATAGTATTGCTATAGGGACAACTTCAAATAGAAATAAGTAGGAATTCTGATTAATAAGAGTCTCAAGAATAGTGCAGGAAAGGTAAGAACGCAAGGAGATAAGATCATCTTACTTAAATTTATCATTAATGATATAGTTTTAAATGTAATTAATGCATATGCTTCTCAAGTAGGCTAGGATAAGAGTATTAAGAGATATTTATGAAAAGACTTAGGGCTTGGAAAGCTGTACCTATTAGTGAGAAGTTTTTTTATAGGAGGAGATCTTAATGGCTATGTAGGTACAATAGATACATGTTTTAATGTGGCACATGAAGATTTTGGGTATGGTCATAGGAATTAAGAAGGGGAGGAAATCTTAGACTTTGTTATAGCTTTTGATTTGATGATAGCTAATATTTTCTTTAGTAAGAGATAATCTTATTTAGTGATTTTTAGTAGCAGCTATTACTCTATATAGATTGACTTTGTCCTTATAAAAATAGGGGATAAACAAGCATGCGTTGATTATAAGGTGATACATAGAGAATATATGATTTTACAACATAGGTTAGTGATGGCTGACTTTCTCTTTTTGGTGCATGCTCGTAGGGATAAACAGGACAAAATTATAAGAACCAAGTGGTGGAAGTTGGAAGAGAAGACATTAAATGTCTTGAAGGAAAGGGTTATCGAAGAGAATATGACAACATGTATTTGAAAGATTGCTTTAGAGGTATTTATAGTGACCAAAAGGAGTGGATGCAAAACTAAAGACACTTGGTGGTGGAACGAAGATGTGCAAAGACCTAGTAAGGAGAAGAAAAAAATGCTATAAGCGTTTGCACCATGACACGAGTGCGAATAACATAGAGAAATACAAGGTGACAAAGAAAATCACAAAACGAGCTTTGAGTGAGACAAAGGGGGATATGCTTTCAAGGATCTTTATCAACGTCTGAGTATGGAGGAAGGAGAGAAAGACATCTATAGAATAGCTAGAGCTCATGATAGGAAGACGAGTGACTTCAATTAAGTTAAGTGCACTAAGGATGAGATGGAGCAGCTTTTGGTGAAGGAGGATAAGATTAGACATAGATTGCAAGAGTATTTTAACAATTTGTTAAATGGTGGAAACGAGAATACAACTGTTTAGTTGGATGACTCGTCGGATGACACCAATAGATATTTTGTGCAAAGTATTTATGAATCTAAGACTAGAAAAGTTTTTAAAAGGATGAAAGGGGATAAGATGGTGTAGAGATGTCTCATGGATATAGCTGTACTAAGCTAACAAAGTTGTTCAACAATATTTTTTAATCGAATACGATGCCTAAGGAGTAGAGTAGAAGTATATTGGTACCAATATGCAAGAATAAGGCATATATTCAATGTTATACTAAGTGCTAGAGAATTAAGTTGATGAGCCACATTATGAAATTATGAGAGAGTTATTGAGCACCATTTAAGAGGAATGATGTGGATTTGTATGAGTAAGTATAGGCTATGATAGCATAAAACATAATTTTTCTATTTCACACACCAGGACATCATACAAAGGAGGGATTATGGACTGTTATCATGAGATGCGTAGTGCAGCGAAAGTAGGGTTGGAGAAGCCAATCCAACCATACACGCATCGAGGTAGTAGACGAAGTAGTTGATCACCATAATCCTAATACCGATGAATGCCGCAACGAGCAGCACCTCCATCGGTATCCACACGTCTGGGACTGGAACGCCGATTATGGGTGTATTAGCACTCGCAAGAGGCTAGGGTTTGGCTCATGAGGTGGCGGCTAGGGTTTTGCTCGAGGTGAATAGAGATATCTCTTCTTGACCTCCCCACCTCCTTATATATAGGCTTTCTCTCTTGGGTCTAGGGGACCATGATCTAATAGGAGTATACTCATATCTCTATCCAAATCGAGCTCTTATCTAAATCATATTCAAATATGTATTTCAACTTGTTAAGCATGCGAGCCTATAGGTTTACGTATATTTGGTTGCAATCTAAAAATGCTTTTTTGTCACCCTGTTAATAGTGGTCTCTAGCAATGCATATTAACCTTAAGGTATATATAAAGATCATATTGGCTAAACCTTTAATATTTTTATGTACGAATCTCTTTTCCTTACGATATCGATCGAGCTTAAGGCGAGACTTGTGTCATCCTCTTAATAGTCAATCACTCTCTCGATTCTGTGAAGGATTATAAACTTGTGATTAACTCCAGAAACACTTTGGCATGGTTATGCACTTACTAATCCATTACATCGAGCGGTCTAAAGATATTTCTCCCATAGAAAGGGTAAATTCTATTTTGATCACTCACATCTCACTATATATTTCGTAACAAACCTAAAAACTACCTTTATGACTGTCCTGTTACGGAGTAGTGTTTGGTAGTATCAAAATAAGCTAATACGTATGTTGAGAACCATGATGATCTCAAGTCTACGGACTTTACATAAACATTACTTGAGATTAATTGATAATACATAAAATCTCTATAGGATCTTGTGGCGAGTTTATCAAACATATGTTTACTAACATATATCCATATTATTGATTTGGTATCTCCTATCATGATCTATAAGACATGATTATCAAACAATAATCTTACAATTATAGGAATCATTTAGAAATAGCAACATCTAACATTAGGATTCTGATCAATAATGATATTGTCTATTTAAAAAAAAATCTATATATCATAAAAATAATATGTGATATATATAACATTTTAATGTTGCCTCTAAGACATTAGTGACAAGATCTCTATGAATTTCATGCCCAAAAGTTCAACTATAGAAGCAATTTTCTTAATAAGACAAGTTATGAATCGATTTAGAGAGTAAAAGAAGTACCTACATTTGGTTTTATTAACTTGAAAAAGCCTTATAAAAAGATACAAAGAAATATTATGTGGTGGGTTTTGTACAAAAATAAAGTCCCAACAAAGTGTGTTGCCATTATTAAGAATATGTACAACAATGCTATGACTATTGTTCAAAAATACAAGACAATATTTTTTAGTGTATATTTTTCGCGAATGATATAGTGTTAGTTGACGAGAGCCAGAAAGAAGTAAATAAAAAATTAGAGTTTGGAACTATAATATATATGATCGGCTAGGGGTAGCACCAATTGAAGAAAAATTTATCTAATATCGGTTGAGATAGTTTGGTCTTATCCAAAGAAGACCTTTAGAGACATCATTATATCGTAGAATCCTAAGTCAACATAATAATAATTTTAGAAGAGATAGAAAAAAAACCAAAATTAACATAAGAAGAGGCAATAAAAAGAGACTTAAGATATATCTAAATATCTGTATTTGAATAGAAGTGCTTAGAAATTAGGTATTGACTTGTTCGAATCGTAATTTAAGACTCATGTTAGGTTTTAGCTCTAGTCTAACCTAATTATTTGAGATTGAAAGATTTTGTTGTTGTATATAGTAATTGATGAGAGTCGCACAGGAGTAATTAGGAAATTAGAGTTGTGGTGGTAGACTCTTGAGTCTAAAGCTTTTAGAGTAAGCAGAACTAAGACTGAATACTTGAGGTGTGACATTGACACTATTATATACGAGAAGGGAGATATGAGTTGATGAGGTCAAATAGTGCCTAAGAAGAACATTTTTTGATATCTGTGATCGATGTTACAGATGATAGGGATATTGATATGGATGTTAGCTATAGAATTAAAGTGGGTTGATTGAAGTGATGTCAAGTATCTAGCATCCTCTGTGATAAGAGGGTAACATAGAAACTAAAAGACAAGTTTATAGAATGACGATTAGACTTGGTATGCTTTATGGGGTAAAATGTTGGTCTAAAAATGACGCTATATTTAGCAGCTGAGTGTTGCAGAAATGCATATGCTACGTTAGATTTATGGTCATACAAGAATGGATCGAGTTCGAAACGAGGATATACGTAATCGACTAGGGGTAGTACCAATTGAAAACGAGTTTATCCAACATCGGTTGAGATGGCTTGGTCATATCCAAGGAAGATCCATAGAGACGCTAGTACATTGTAGAATGTTAAGATAAGATAATATGAAGAAAGACGATAAGAAAGAACTTGAAAGTAAGATATATCTGAAGATCTGTACTTAAATAGAAATGTATAGGAATCAACTATTGATGTAGCTGAACGTGATTTGGAGATTCTTGTTGTGTTTTAACTCTAAACTATTCGAATTTGTTTGGGACTAAAATCCTATGTGTTGAGAAGAGTGCTAAGTTGAGTATATGGTAGGCCCAAAACATCAATGTGCTATAGTCATAATCTAATATTATTTGCTCACTTATCAACTAAATGGATTAAAAAAATTACTTTCGAGATTATCCACGGATTGACCCTCACTCACACCTACTATGATGACATTGGCTCCATCAAGAGGCCCATATCTACTATGATGGCATATTGGCTCCATCGGGTGGTGTCGAGCAGAGAAGGCATAGCCACATAGGCTCCTGATAACGGAGCGACAAGTTTGGTGTGGGCTCTGTTGGCTGTATGCGACCGCAACAAGCTTGGCAATGGCCAATGGGCCTATTGTTGTTTGCATGATTCACTTCTAGGGTTCAATAATTTGGAAATACCGAGATGCGAGCCAGTTTGAATGCTAAATGCGACGAACAATTCCATGTAATTAGGAAATTTTCACATTTGAGTTGAAACATTTGGAAAATATCATATAAATAGTATGGTCACAGTAATACGGATGTGGCATGTTTACAAAGGTTAAATGTACGTGAATTTGTCGTATATGTGTTTTTAGGAAGGAAAAGGTATTATTATGTTATATTTTTTTGTTGCAATCAGATATTTTAATATTATGTTATTGATATCATGGATATTATAATATTTTAAACTTTTCAGTTATTTTTATAACGGTTTCAACTGTGAACGTATATTATATAATTACATTATTGTCAATTTTGTTCGTGACAATAATCTTTTCCTCGTTTTTCAACATTTTCCTTCATTTTGTAAATTTTCTCACATTTATCTCAAAATCTGGATATGCTCGAACTGCTGTAGCCATGCTCCATTGCAAAGTATTTTAATGAGAAAATTTGTTATGTACTCTTACAATTTTACACTATACTTTCCATGTACTTGAGTTTTGCTTATTCTCCTATATATCTCTAAATTTTAGTTTGAATCCTTCTATATCGTTTCTTTTAGTTGACCATTAAATTCATAGAAAAAAGTCTATTTTGCTCTTTGGTACAATGAAACATATAAATTTATGGAGTATATTATTGGAGTGTAGAAATTTATTGTATGAGACTATTTTATGAGTTTCTTGTGTAAGATATTACTTATAACATATATTATTTTTATATGACATAAAAATTAATATTTATTTTTTAATTATTAAAATTGTATATGTATTGTATTTTTTATAGTAGTACAACAGATTTGTTGCACAAGACAAATCTAGGAATAATATGTTGTACTACTATAAAAAATGCTACATAAATAATTTTTAATAACTAAAAATAAATTTTAATTTTTTATGTATACCTAAAAATAAATTGTCTTAGGTAATATCTCGCATAACAAACTTATAAATATAATACTCCCATGCAACAATTTTCTACACTTCAACGATATACTATTCGTAGCAAATGATAAAATGGATCTTTTTATGAGAATTTAACGGTAATTAAACAAAAGAGTATGGAAGGAATCCAAACTAAAATTCAGGGTACATAAAGGAATAGGCAAAACACAAGAGCATAGAAGGAATGAGTTAATTTTTTGGGATACTCCAGGAATTTTCTCTACTTTAATTCGCTGGGGTTCGCCTTCTGACCTTCGAACAGTTTTTGTAAACCGCTCACTTCCTTGCCAGCCTGCCCCATGCTCGTTCCTGCTTTATCTGGTTTAGTGTTGAGATATATTGGTGGTAGCTCATTTTGAAGTTTTCAACCAAATTTTCTTTGAAATTTTCCAAGTTTTATTTTTTGCGCTTAAAATTTATATTGAGATATGAAATTTCTATTCGTAACATATCAGTGGTGGATTTTTTTTAATTTAGTGGTTTCCTATATATGTTTATAGAGTGAATTGCACTTTGAGCCATCTTTTATGTTAAAGCTTCACTCAGACCATCCAATCTTTTATTTTCGACTAGCTAACATTGTCTTTGTTGCAATTCAGACCATCCTATACCACTTCTTTAGCACATCAACATCTTCAACACATCGGCTCCGAGCCAAGCTGGCGAACTAGCTCACCTACAAGCAGACCATACCAAGAGGATGAACGTGTCTAGAGAAGAGAGTTGAGGTGGTCAGAAGTGTAACAAATACAAAATTTATCAGTAAAAATATTGTATAAGGGTGGTCAAAGTGAAACTTGGATAATAAAAATAGAGTAAACATCATAAATTTATAGATATTTTAATAAAATTATCATAAAATAACAAATTTAAGCCATAGTATCAGAAATCTACATATATAGGAATGATTTTTTTTATAAAACTACATATTTAAACCATTGTATCTCAAAAGTAGTATTGTCTTTTTTTTTATAAAACTACATATTTTAGATGTTGTATCCCTACACCTTTTACCATCATAAATTTTTAAAATGTATACTTTTGTGAGAAAATCGATGCTCCATCTGTAGTATTTTTGCAAAAAAGGATAACATAAATTTGTAGTTTTGAGATAGAATGGCTTAAATCTATTACTTATAAATTTATTTTTAAATCTATAGTTTTGTGATAATTTTATCAAAGTATCTATAGCACACTCTGTCAATGTTGGGCTGTCTTTGGTGTCTCAATATAATAAGGTCCTAAACCCTGGTAAAGGAGAAGGGTTGTGCTAGACTTGGTGAGTCGATGTAAAAACTTAGCTATAAAACCTAAGATAATCCCGTTGGGACAATCCTCTTAGCGACACATCATATCGGAACCCGGGTATGATGTTAAATAGGCAAGGGTCGGGTCATCATTCTCGTGACGTGCCATGTCGTGATCTAGACATGGTGTCAAGTGAGCAAGAATCGGGTTGTTGCATCCTTAGTGGCGTGCCACATCAGCGCCCGAGTGTAGTGAAAAATTAGCAAGAGTCTTTAGACATGACTCGACGGGTGCAAAGGGTATGGAAGCAAGTTGAGTCAACTAGGATCCGTTTAGTTTGCTGGAATGTAGGGTCCTTTACGGGTAAGTTAACAGAGTTAGTCGAGCGGTTAGGAGGCGTGTAAATATCTTATGCATTTAAGAGACTAAATGGAAGGGTCAGAAGGCAAATAAGGTGGGCAATATTGACTTCAAGCTCTAGTACATAGGGATAACTTCAAATAGGAATGGAGTAGAAATTCTAATTGATAAGAGCCTCAAGGCGTGTGGTGGAGGTGAGAAGGCAAGAGGATGGAATCATCTTAATTAAACTTATTATTAGTGATATAGTCTTAAACGTAATTAGTATGTATGCCCCTTATATAGGTCAAGATAAGAGTGCTAAGAGACATTTCTAAGAAGACTGCTTGGTTAGAGCTGTACCTAGTAGTGACAATCTTTTTATAGGAGGAGATGTTAATGGTTATGTAGGTGCGATAGGTATAGGTTTTAGACGACACATTGAGATTTTAGGTATGGTGGTAGAAATCAGAAGGTTGAGAAAATCTTAGACTTTGCTATAGCTTTTGATCTAATGATAGCTAACACTTTCTTTAGGAAGAGACAATCTCATTTAGTAACTTTTAGTAGCGCTCAACACTCTAGCTAGATTGACTATCCTTATGAGAAGAGAGGATAAACGAGCATGTGTGGATTATAAAGGTGATATCTAGAGAATGTGTGGTTTCTCAACATAATCTTGTGGTGGCCGACTTTTGCTTTTTGGTGCATGCTCATAGGGTGGAAGTTAGAAGGGGAGACATCAAATGTCTTTAAGAAAAGGGTTATCGAAGAGGGCTCTTGGGAGGAAGAAAATGATGCAAATAATATGTGGGAGAAGATGTCAACATGCATACAAAAGATTGCTTCAGAGGTGTTTGAAGTGATCAAAGGGAGTGGATGCGAAACTAAAGATTCTTAGTGTTGGAACGAAGACATGCAAAGAGTTATTAAGAAGAAGAAAGAATGCTATAAACACTTATACCATGATAGGAGTGAGGACAACATGGGGAAGTGCAAAAAAAACTATAAAATGAGTTGTGAGTGAGGCAAAGGAGCAGGCTTTAGAGGATCTGTATCTACGTTTGAGTAAAAAAAGGAGACAAGGATATTTATAGAATGGCTAGGGCTCGTGATAGGAAGACAAGTGACTTGAACCAAGTTAAGTGTATTAAGGAGGAGATGGAGGAGCTATTGGTGAAGGAGGATAAGATTAGACATAAATGACAAGAAATTTTTGATAATTTGTTTAATAGTGGGAACGAGGACACCACCATCCAGTTAGATGGCTCTTCGGATGACACTAATAGAAGCTTTGTACAAAGGATCCAAGAATATGATGTTAGAGAAGCTTTGAAAAGGATGAAAAGGGGTAAGGCGATGGGCCCTGATGTTATTCCAATCAAGGTGTGGAGATGTCTTGGGGATATAGCTATAGTATGGCTAACCAAGTTGTTCAACTATATTTTTCAATCGAACACATACCTGTAGATAAAAAGTATATTGTTATCATTCTACAAGAATAAGGGAGATATCCAAAGTAGTACTAATTACCGGAGAATTAAGTTGATGAGTTACATTATGAAGCTATGGGAGAGAGTTATCGAAGAACATTTAAGTGGAATGACACGGATCTCTATGAACCAATTTGGTTTCATACCCGAAAGATCAACCTTAGAAACAATTTTCTTAAAAAGACAAATTATGGAGCGGTTTAGAGAGCAGAAGAAGGACCTACATATGGTTTTTATTGACTTGGCAAAGGCTTATGATAAGATACCAAGAAGGTGGGCTTTGGACACACATAAAGTTCCAATAAAGTATGTCTCTCTCATTAAGGATATGTATTATAATAATATGACTAGTGTTCGAACAAATGATGGTAACACATATTATATCCCGATTAAAATAGGACTACATCAGGAATCACTCTTGAGCCTATAACTCTTTGCCTTGGTAATGGATGAGGTTACAAGAAACATATAAGGAGATATCGCTTGGTGTATGATCTTTATAGATGATGTAATGTTAATTGATAAGAACCTAGTAGGAGTAACTAGGAAACTAGAGTTGTAGCGGTAGACTTTTGAGTCCAAAGGTTTTGGAGTAGACAGGACTAAGACTGAATACTTGAGGCCAAGTAGTGCCTAAGAAAAACATATTTCGATATCTAGGATCGATAATACAAATGGATGGCGATATTGATGCAGGCGTTAGCCATAGAATCAAAGTGGGCTGGTTGAAGTAGCGCCAAGCATCCGGCATCCTCTGTGATAAGAGGGTATCGTAGAAGTTAAAATATAAGTTTTATAGAATGTTGATTTGACAGAATGTTGGTTTACAAAAAGACGTCATGTTCAACAGTTGAGTGTTGCAGAAATACGTATGTTATTTTGAATTTGTTGTCATACAAGAATGGATCGTGTTCGTAACGAGGATATACGTGATTGACTAGGGGTAGCACCAATTGAAGAAAAACTTGTCCAACATCGATTGAGATGGTTTGGTCATATCCAAAGGAGACCCCAGATATGCTAATATATTGTGGAATCCTAAGTCAAGATAATAATATGAAGAGAGATAAAAGAAGACCAAAATTAACATGAAAAGAGACAATAAGAAATGACTTGAAAGAGAAGCATAAAGAAGAAAAGGAGGAAGATCGAGAGCATGGTAGTTATGAAGATGACTACACTGCTGATACTGAAAATGATGATCGAGACACTCGTGATCGATGTCACCAACGTCACAACCGTAGAGGTATGGGTGGCTACCGCCGACGCAAGGTACACAATAATGATGATGCTTTCAGTAAGATTAAATTTAAAATACCTCCTTTTGATGGTAAATATGACCCTAATGCATACATTACTTGGGAGATTGCTGTTGATCAAAAGTTTGCATGTCATGAATTTCCTGAGACTACACGTGTTAGGGCTGCTACTAGTGAGTTTACAGATTTTGCTTGGATAGAATATGGCAAGAAAAATCCTAATAACATACCTAAAACTTGGGATGCGCTGAAATGAGCCATGAGAGCTAGATTTGTTCCATCTTACTATGCCCATGATATGATAAATAAGTTGCAGCAATTGAGACAAGGTTCTAAAAGTGTAGAAGAATATTATTAGGAATTACAAACGGGTATGTTGCGTTGTAACTTAGAGGAGGATGAGGAACAGGCTATGGCTAGATTTTTGGGTGGGTTAAATCGAGAAATTCAGGACATCCTCGCTTACAAAGAATACAATAACGTAACTCCGTTTGTTTCATCTTGCTTATAAAGCTGAAAGGGAAGTGTAGGGACGATGTGCTAGCACAAGGAGTAATATTTCTGCAGGAAAAGCTAATTCATGGCAGCAACGCATGGCTACAACTCCATCTGTACTCCTACTCCATCATCTAGTGACAAGACTCAAGCTGCCCCCACAAATTCAGTTGCGAAGAATGATGCAAAAGCCTGCTGTGAGTACTTCATCCGTGGCATCGACGGGTAGAACAAGCAACATACAATATCACCGGTGCAAGGGATATGGGCATATGATGCGTGACTGTCCAAACAAGCGTGTTATGATTGTCAAGGATGATGGGGAGTGTTCATCTGCTAGTGATTTTGATGAAGATACACTGCATTGCTTGTGGCTGACCATGTAGGTAATGAAGAACAAATAGAAGAACATATTAATGCTGGTGAAGCGGACCACTATGAGAGCTTGATTGTACAGCGAGTGCTTAGTGCACAAATGGAGAAGGCGGAGCAAAATCAGCGACACACTTTATTTCAAACAAAGTGTGCCATGAAAGAGCATTCGTGCCGCATGATCATTGATGGAGGTAGCTGTAACAACTTGGCAAGCAGCGATATGGTGCAAAAGCTTGCCCTCAACAACAAACCACACCCGCATCCCTACTACATCCAATGGCTGAACAACAGTAGTAAGGAAAAGGTAACTAGACTTGTGAGAATCAATTTTTCCATCGGATTCTACAAAGATATTGTTGAATGTGATGTTGTGCCTATGCAAGCTTGTAACATTTTGCTACGTAGACCTTGGCAATTTGATAGAGATTCTATGCATCATGGTAGATCAAATCAGTATTCTTTTCTATACCATGATCAAAAAATTGTGTTGCATCCTATGTCTCCTGAAGCTATTATGCAAACTGATGTTGCTAGGGTTGCTAAAGCAAAGAGCGAGAGCAATAAAAATGATTAATCTGTAATTGATAACAAAGATGAGATAAAACTGATAGGACGTTGTATTCTTGCTACAAAATCTAATATTAATGAGTTCCATGCATCCACCTCTGTTGCTTATGCTTTGGTATGCAAGGATGCTTTGATTTCAATTGAGGATATGCAACGTTCTTTGCCCCCTGCTGTTGCTAACGTTTTGTAGGAGTATTCTGATGTGTTTCCAAGCGAGATACCAGTAGGGTTGCCACCAATACGCGGGATTGAGCACCAAATTGATCTTATTCCTGGTGCATCTTTGCCAAACCGTGCGCCATACAAGACAAATCTGGAAGAAACAAAGGAAATTCAGCGACAAGTGCAAGAACTACTAGACAAAGGTTATGTGCAAGAATCTCTTAGTACTTGTGCTGTTCCAGTAATTTTAGTGTCTAAGAAAGATGGAACATGGTGTATGTGTGTTGATTGTAGGGCTATTAATAATATCACCATTCGATATCGGCACCCTATTCCACAATTAGATGATATGCTTGATGAATTGAGCGGTGCTATTGTGTTTTCAAAAGTTGATTTGCGTAGTGGGTACCACCAAATTCGTATGAAATTGGGAGATGAATAGAAAGCTGCTTTCAAAACTAAGTTCGGTTTGTATGAGTGGTTAGTCATGCCTTTTGGGTTAACTAATGCACCTAGTACTTTCATGAGATTAATAAATGAGGTTTTGCGTGCTTTCATTGGGAAATTTGTTGTCATCTTTTTTGATGATATACTGATTTATAGCAAATCCATGGATGCACATCTTGATCACTTACGTGCTGTTTTTAATGCTTTACATGATGCACGTTTATTTGGTAACCTTGAGAAGTGTACTTTTTGCACCAATCGAGTATCGTTTCTTGGCTATGTTGTTACTCCACAGGAAATTGAAGTTGATAAATCCAAGGTGGAAGCTATACACGGATGGCCCGTACCTACAGCGGTCACACAAGTGCAGAGTTTCCTAGGACTTGCTGGTTTCTATCGCCGCTTTTTGAAGGATTTCAGCACCATGGCTGCACCGTTGAATGAGCTCACAAAGAAGGGAGTCCCCTTTTCTTGGGGCAAAGCACAAGAGCATTCTTTCCACATTCTAAAAGATAAGTTAACACATGCACCTCTACTCCAACTCCCTGATTTTAATAAGACTTTTGAACTTGAATGTGATGCTATTGGAATTGGATTGGGTGGTGTTTTCTTACAAGAAGGCAAATATGTTGCATATTTTAGTGAGAAATTGAGCGGGCCTCTTCTGAATTATTCTACATACGATAAAGAATTATATGCTCTTGTTCGGACATTAGAAACATGGCAGCATTATTTGTGGCCCAAAGAGTTTGTTATACATTCTGATCATGAGTCTTTGAAACATATTCGTAGTCAAGTAAAAATGAATCGTAGGCATGCAAAATGGGTTAAATTTATTGAATCTTTTCCTTATGTTATTAAACACAAGAAAGGGAAGGATAATATCATTGCGAATGCATTGTCTAGGAGATATACTTTGCTAAATCAACTTGATTACAAGATATTTGGATTAGACATAATTAAAGACCAATATGTTCATGATGCTGATTTTAAAGATGTGTTGCTACATTGTAAAGATGGAAAATCGTGGAACAAATTTATCGTCAGTGATGGGTTTGTGTTTAGAGTTAATAAGCAATGCATTCCAGCTAGCTCCGTTCACTTGTTGTTGCTGAAGGAAGCACATGGAGGTGGCTTGATGGGACATTTTGGAGCGAAAAAGATTGAGGATATTCTGGCTGGTCATTTCTTTTGGCCAAAGATGCGACAAGACATGGAGAGATTTGTTGCTCGCTGCACAACATGTCAAAAGGCTAAGTCACGCTTAAATCCATACGATTTGAAGCCTTATTTGGGTGAGGAAGATGAGCTTGAGGTCGAGGACAACTCAAATGCAAGAAGGGGAGGATGATGAGGACATCAACACCAACGATATATCTTCGCTGACACCAGTACCTATTGCTGGTCCTATTACTCATGCCCGTGCTCGAAAACTTAATCATCAAGAATCAAGGAGAAGACCGAAAGGGAAAAGGACTCGCGTAGGCTGGATTCGGACTGCAGCACACCTCTAACTTGCGACGGTCACCACGGTTGTATACGGAGTTGGATTTGGGTGATTCTGGACTTGTTGGAAAGCTAATCAAGTCTACTTTCATATGGATCTGGCCTCAGGCTCATATATTCTCAGAAGCGGCAGTAATCATCAAATCATTACTAAGAGGTTTTTCTATCCAGGGTGCTGCGCCACCTTAATAGGCTGTGTATTGTTTAGAGTCCAATAGGGACGTGTCCTAGGGTTGGAGCACGACCCAAACACTCGTTTGGTTGTCCTCCCCACGTTATATGCCCCTTAGCCACCACCAGGAACACTTGGGTTTTATTTAGATCAAGTTTAGCCTTCGCTACTTGCCTGTAGGCGCGCGTGCTGGATCAGCCGCTCGTCTCCTTATCTTCGGAACCCCACTCTTGATTAAGATTCAGTTTGAAACCTTCAATTTCATCTTGCAATTCAGTGCTTGTTTCCTCGTTCTTGCTAGTTCTTCGGTTGCTTGCAGGACGGGAGCCCTAGGAGCTAGTTGTCGTGTTCCACAAGATCCTGACGGCCATTGGAAGTGGTGTATCGGTCGCTAAGGCGCGGTCTTGGAAGGCTGTAGTCGGGCTGAGAACATCATCTCCATCCACCAATCGAGTTATCCCATGCCTCTCATCGAAAGATCGTACAAAAAAGAACCTAGTGGGTTCATATCATGAAGAATGCACTAGGCAAGGAATTCAAGGCTAGAATTCAGCAATAGGTGGTAAGACTGAGGTTGGAGACACAAATGGGTCAAGCGACCATAGCTACGGAAACCCACGTGCCCACTCAGAGCCTTGTTGATGCTAACCCATCATAGCTATGGAGTAGCTGTGCATCGACAAGGTTGCCATACGACACGGTTGCTCCTTCTTGTGCAATCAACCATATAGAGGTACGTCTTATATGTAAACAACCAATATTACTTAGCTTCAGTCATATTTCAAACTATTGTATGTTACTATAATCACCATGCAAAATACAACCAGGTGCATCCTACAAGTTAGGGTCACTCTGACATTCTGTGTTGATGTTGCCGAGGGCATGGTTCACAAACCATCGTCAATACAAAAGGTGCATGGTGCATATTTAGTCGATGGCTATGCCAAAGTGAATTTTGACCAAGTCAAGGATAGTTGGATGAGATATTAGTTACCAATACCACCAAACAATGAGATTTTGACTCCTGAGACTACAAACAATCATTCATGCATTGGCCAAAGATATATATAGCACAAGATAACTCCCCATCCATCTTGGCTGACTAATCAGCCTCCTCCACACCAACACACTCATCCAGTGATTGAGGCTTCTCGTGGCCCCACTATGACTAAACCAGCTAATGTTATGGAATGAGACTTCATACTCGATGCAGTGACTCTAATAAAGATTCCTCCCAATCTCGATATTTCCCCATTTGACCAGAGAACCCAAAATATTAAGGCCAAGGGAAAGGAGAAGCCATCGTGGGCCTCGTAATGTTTATAGTTAAGTCAGTACATGTTAGACTTGTCCTTAGTAGAGGACCCTACTTTAGAAACATACGTACTTATTGCTGATAACTACACCTATACTACATGGAAGTCAACAACTAAAAAAGAAAGTAAAGGGACTTCTTAATCATTGGACATCACGGTCAATAATCATTTGTTTTAGGCCTAGCATTTGTTGTTGTTGGCTTCAAAGATCTCTTTGATCTATATAGAGTGAGAGTGGTGGACACCAGCCTATTGAAATGATTCTCCTTGTAAGTGCACATGACTCTATTTTATATCGTAAGTACTTATGTTACAATATTTGTTAGTAATTTCTAAACAGTTAAGGTTATGTTGGTAGGAGCCCTGTAGGTTCACTAATAAGATTGGTTTTCTTGATTCATCAATGATCAATGAGACCAACCTAAATACCCAGTTAGATGAGATCATCGATTACGTCAACCATTGCATGTGGGCCCATTAAGACAAGGATTATAAAATGTTAGTACATAATCAACAGTAAGAGACTTTAGATTTTAGAATTATCATTTTTAGTTTTCCATACTATAATTTACAAAACTTGAACTTACCACACAGCCACATGTTTATCACACAGGAGGCATTAGATTCTTGTGGTCATAGTATTAAAATGGAATAGGGTGTACTACCTATTAAAATGGAATAGGCATTAGATTCTATTAGTGATATGTCCTAGCGACAACATGGAGATGTTGTAAATATCACGTACTATCTTTATGATATATTGAGTTGTTCCTTAAAATATACATCATTATTGATCAATGAGTATGTGACTTATTCATGAGACTCCCAATATCAGATGTTGCTATTTCTAAATGATCCCTAATAATATATCATATGAGAAACAAATATGATTGTAAGATCAGCATATGTATTGATTGATGATCATGTCTTATGGAACATGGTATGGAGATACCAAATCAATAATATGGATATATGTTAATGAACATATGTTAGATAAACCCATTATAAGATACTGTAAATATTTTATGTGTCATTAGTTATTTTCAAGTAGTGTTTATGTGGAGTTCTTAGACTTGAGAACATCATGGTTCCTAACATACGTAGTAGCTTATTTTGATACTATCAAACACTACTCCGTAAAAAAGTAGTCATAAAAATAGTCTTTGGGTTTGCTATAAAATATGTCTTCAAGTTTGCCTATGATGGACCTCTAGGCCCCTCGATGTAATAGATTATGAAAGTACATAGCCATATCAAGATAATTGAGAAGTCAATCATGAGTTTATAATCCATCATAGGATTGAGAGAGTGATTAAGCTATTAAAATAATGACACAAGTCTCGCCTTGAACTCGACTGATATTGTGAGGCGAAGGGTTCCGTACATGAGAACATTATAATCCACCATAGGTTCAACCAATATGATCCTTACGTATACTTTGGGGTTAATATGGCTTGCTAGAGACCGCTATTAACAGGGTGATCAAAAATACATTTCCGGGTCACGACCAAATTACGTGAACCTATAGGGTTGCACGCATAAGGGGTGCAATGCTTATTCAAATGTGATTTGGATAAGGGCTCAGTTTAGATAGAGATCTAAGTAGACTTCTATTAGGCTACGGTTCCCTAGACCCAAGTGGATAAGCCTATATATATAGACGCGGGGAGGTCGAGGACTTAGATTTAAGGGTCTTTATTCACCTCGAGCAAAAACCCTAGCCACCGCTTCCCAAGCCAAAGCCTAGCTGCTTGTGAGTGCTAGTACACCCGTAATCGGCGTTCCAGCCCCGGACGTGTGGATACTAGTGGAGGCACTGCTCGTGGCGGTGTTGATCATCATCGGGATCATGGTGATTGACTACTTCATCCACTACCTCAACACGCGCGTGGTTGAATCGACTTCTCCAACGCTACTTCCGCTACACTGCGCGTCTCGTGGTAACGGTCCATAACCTCTCATTCGAATGATGTCCTAGTTTGCGTGGTAGAAAAAAAATTGTTTTATGCTATCGTAGCCTATGCCTTCACTAATACCTTTGTGGTCCATATGATTTTTTACCTCTTGCGTATGCAATAGACACTGCGTGGGCAATATACATCAAGAATGGAGGCAAACACAAAGACAACAATGAATCCCTCTACCATAACATGGACATCAAATACGCGCAACAAGTTGGCGATCAATACAGTTTCCATGTGTGCCACAGCATAGCTACCTTGATGAAAAAAGTGACTGACTACGATCCCATGGTTTGTGCCAAAAAGTACATCTCGTTTGTATTTGAAAACTCTGTGCATAGACAAAGAGATAGAACTTCCTACTGATCAACCAAGAGCATATTAGAGGACAGATCTTCAGCTTCATGCTTCAAGAAATCATTAGCCGAAAAGGTATGTTCCGTCCAAAGAAGACATTCAAAATGTGTTTGTCTCCATAAAACATTTTTTTGTTTAATCATCACAGAATGGTGGGTCAGTGGAATCCCGAGCTAGTTTGATCGGCTTAGTGCATGTACTACGCGACAAAGAAAGTTGGGAACACCGTTCAGATAGAATTCTATCATTTTTTTGATAATATTCTACTGACCAAGTTTTGACTTACTAATTCTAAATTACGCTATACACTCTGATACTCAGCAATATTATTTATAATTTTATAATACTATAGGTCATATTTTATAGGAGTTCATACTCATAAGAATTGGTGCCAAGTATATTTTTTCTATGTTGTTGGCTCGAAATTGCTCTATGTCTATGTAAGTGCATTTTGAAGACATGTCATAAATTGTAACTTTTTATACAGATGTATATGTGGATATATGAGTTGGTGGTTAATTATATGGATTGTATTATCCGTCATAGGCAACCCATACCAGTGACATGCTATAAGAAAAACCAGATAGAGAATGTTAGATATGACGGGTGCGAAATTAGCGCGTCAAAGATAAGTAGATCACCTATGACAGGTCTATATATCGGCCTGTCATAGGTAACAATACCTCTGACGGGTTCTTGCTTTGTCACCCGTCATAGGTAACATTATCTTTGATAGGTCTATATCCATCAAAGGTAATGTGGAGTCATCAATGACCACTTATCTATAACGAGGACTAAATTCAACACAGGTGTGGATTTAGACTTGTCATAGGTGGCCTGCTTCGGCATAGTGTTGGGTGCTCGATGACTGTGGGGATTGCTTAGTTATTCAAAGGTGCCTTGTGGATATAAATGATGATCTACTTGATATTGACGTGTTCATGTGTATGTTAGTGCTTGCATTGTTTCACATCCTAATGATTATTCTACTTTGTTTGCTATGTTAACTTTATTTAGTTTGTTTGGTTCGTTTTTATTACGGACAACTTTCAATTGATTGGCAAATAGTAATTATTTTTCAACTAAACTTAGTATGAATTATGGATGAATGTTATAACTGGTAGCCTTTTTTCTTCTCTCTTTTCTTACAAACCTTCTGTGTGCCTTTTCTAAACAAATATAGGTCAAAAATTCTTTGGACTAAAATTAGTAATTAATGTTGTGACAAAAACAACCTCATCTATTACATATCTTCATAACACTACCATTGTTTTGTAATATAACACTATATTCACCTTGTCTCATTGAAAACTGTAAGGTTGTTAAAAACATAGATTGAACATATTTTTCTACTCACGCTTGAGCAATTGTATGCAAGGTTGTAAGTATCGCAATAGGATCATTGTATTCTATGATCATACAATATACTATTCTTTCCGATCATAGTATCATTTTCGTGTAGTGTCAATCTAGTATCACGATACGGATCGTACAATCCTATCATAAGTATTGCGATACAAACAAATTGTGATATTATTACCGCTCAATTTTTCTTATAAAATAGCTACATATAATTGATAAAAAATTAAATTAACCTTAAAAAAGAAAATCTCATATGATTCCAATTCTATAATCTGATACTACTTGAAGAAAAACAATACTACTTGTGATGTTGATCCTAACAACCATTACTATATGGCTTCTAGTGGTTAATTGCACATTTAAAACAGGTAGTTAAGTACTACTTAGTAATCATTTGTGTCTCACCTCATTAATTGTGTCTGTATTGTGTCTACTATTTATGAGAAAACACCATTTATGCC
Source organism: Oryza coarctata (assembly GCA_030770085.1). Classification (NCBI taxonomy): domain Eukaryota; kingdom Viridiplantae; phylum Streptophyta; class Magnoliopsida; order Poales; family Poaceae; genus Oryza; species Oryza coarctata. Next base: position 12,173,912 of record CM061472.1, read on the forward strand.
ATAGAGGTTTTCATCTGATACTCTTTGATTAGATTCACATCTTTTCTAGTCAATGGATAGGACCAAAATGTAACTTGAAAAAATTAAAGCCTCTTCACCCAATTGCACACATCCAACTATAAAAAATTAAAATTAAAATAGGCATAAGACATCTCCAAGACTCTAGTAAACTAAATAAAAAAATAAGTACGGTTGATTTACACCTCACAAATACTTCTCTGCTGCCTATGGTGCGAAAAAAAAGTTATGTTATGACAAGGCCCAAGTGTATAGCCTCACTTACAAATTCCCACTGATTATTTATTATTGTAATAAAGACAAGTCCAAAGCCAATTGTTCCACATGAATATAATTCACAAAGGAGACCATCTTCCTTTTATTAAAACATGTTATGGTATAAACAAAACTAACCAACATAAAGCACAACAATATGTTTAAATTATGGGCTTGAGATTTTTTTCCTCAAATCAATTACAAAACATATGACCAGTGTGTCATTGTGGTTTGAGGTTGGATACAATGTGGCTTTTAAACAGTTACAATTTTGTTTAGAAAACCTTATGTTTCAATATTGAGAATTCAAGATAGTAATAAAGATCCACATGCTGGCAAATGTCACATTGACACTTGTGTTTTGTACAACACTCTAGTGTTTAATGTCTTGTCTAATGTCGTTTCATACAATGTCCCCATAGTTGTCGTCCACCTTCCATATGTCGATGTATGCAAACTTTATTATGTACTTATTAATTCTATAGATGGACGCATTACCCAATAATTATTTTGTTGTAGCATAGTAATTATAAAGATTGAATTAGGTTGACGGTACATAAACTTATGAGGTGGGTGTAATCTAATATGCAAGTTTGCAAAACTCCATTTCTAGTGCAAGAACTTATGTAGTATCTATGAATCAAAGACAAAAAGGCACATTTGGCCATTTTTCTTAAGTTAGACATTGATTACGTCGTGTAAACACTTACGGTTAGTATGCTAGTTTATTGGGTTGTAACTAAAAATTATGTTTGTGCTTTTCTTATGTTATGATTGATATTGCTTAGTTATTTTGGTTGACACCTACGGCTAGTTCATTGTACACAAAACTGCAAACTTTTGTTGAGATTTATGGCGTAATATTGATTCAGAATTTTTAAATTTGGTTTCATGGAATGCAATTTAAGGTAACATGATTGTTAAGTTACAGTTATAGATTGTGTATTGTTAAGACTTGTATTATCCATAATACTAACTCATACTCTTCTCACGTGCATGCCTATATGGTATCTAACTTTGCAATGCTAGCCTTAGCGTGTCATTTTGACCATACGCACTGCACAAGTTTGTATGCTTAAATGAGTATTTTAGAAATTTATGTTTGCAAGTTTATATACCACTGATGTAATTTACTCAATTATAAGCATTTAGTTTGCATGATTAATTTGTAAAAACAGGGTTAAATTTTTTTGATGAGTACAAGGGACAGCTAGGCTAGGTCCATATTTATCAAAGTCTTGGTAACCCTAACATAGCAATAAGTACACAATCTTCTATACTTGATGCAAATCCATGACAAAGGATCTTCTTGACAGGTGCACATCTAATGCTCACTTTGTTTTTTTTACAATATAAGCAATTATATTATTCCTTCAAAATAACAATTGTTTTTGAATCACAAATATTTACTAACAAGTGGAGTTAATGAGTTTGTTGGCATCAACTAGCAACAAAACTTTGTAAAGTAGATCTTATATTTATAATCATTAGCTTTGTATAATTTGTCTGTATAACCTTTAGATCCTTGCTAGAAGAATAAGAACATCTCTTTCTATAGAGTATGAGACTAGCGTATTTTGATATCCCAAACCTTGTACTGCTTTCATCCTAAAATATAAAAACTTCTGTAGTTCAAATCTTATTCTAAATATAGCAACATGATACTTGTAAATGTAGATTTTTATCACTAAACTGTCCATACTATGCCTTGTCAATATTATAATACCAACTAATCTACTCATATTTGACCTATCCCAAGGAGACAACTAAGTATTTTTACCCCTCTTCTTATTACTCGTGTCAAATGATATAACTTGCTATATTTCAGAAAAAAAAGAATACTTACTAATCTTATGTTTATTGATGTACATATACATGTTTATTGATTCTATTAACAAGCACTCAGGTTGTGTTGTTTACCAATTGTCCCTTCCTAAGAGAATACATAGCTTGAATAATTTCATTTACTTCATATAGAATATATTTATTTCTCTTGTATAGTTAAATTTAAGTAATTATTAAAATGCTTGTGCTAATGCTACGGTGTAAAACATTTTTTCATATAGTCTATAAGGGCATAATCACATAACTTTAATCTATGTAACAGGATTTATACATCGTTGAACTTAAAAAAAATTAAAACAGTCTTATTAACTTTAGAAATGCACAAAAAGGTACCAAAGCAAGTGTGATAGTCTCATTTCAGTTCATCAACATTAATCTTCATCTAGTCTCGTGCATATTGGCCAGTACACTAACGTAAATCAAATAGTACTCAAATTAGATAAAATGTATCCACCCTATCATGGAAGGAAAATAAGAACTACATAATGTGTTACTCGATCATAGTACATTGTATGGTTTTTATATACTAATTAATCAACAAAGGATTATCAACTCTAAATATTGGCAAGCAAATAGTAATAAAACTTGTTTCTAATCATATTTTGATTAGAGGGTAAAATAGACGATCCATCTTTAAACTTGTTTTCTATATCATCTTCCTATATTTTTAAAATACGCATTTAAAACTTACAACTTAGCTAAAAAATGTGTTATTTTCTGTTCCAAATTACCACGAGTGTTTTAGAATGTGACGTAACATGCCACATAGCTTGATCACTTACTCTACAGTGACTATATATGAGCCCACTTAAAAACTCTTTTTTTCTTTTCTTTTTTTCTTTATTCTCTGCTTTTTCCGCTTACTTTTCCTTCTTCTTTTTTCCATCTCTTCTTCCACTGCGACTGTATCGTCGAGGTCGCATGGTCGCAGTCGAGCTCGAGCAGGAGGCCAGCCGCCGGGCTCGCCGCTGCTGCTACTGGTGATGTCTCGGGTTCCCGGTGTCGAGCTTCCCCAGTAATCGGCGTCGAGCTCGCGCTAGAAGTCGGGCGCCGGGCTCGGCCCTCCCTGAATCGGCGTTGAGGTTGTCATGGCTGCCACCATGTGCTCGCGTGCTCGAGCCGCCGTCCCCGAATCGGAGGAGCAGGAGGCCACGATGCGTTGCAGTCTAGCGTCGTGGTCGAGCAACTGCAGCGAGCTCGAGCAGGACACCGACCGTCAAGCTTGTTGCAGCTGCTACTGGCGGCGTCCCGGCCTCACAGATCTAAGTCTACTTTGCCAGCTAACTCGCCCCTCCTCACCATCATCGCAGCACCTCCACGCCTAAGCACCACGCCATCCCCATCGCCGAGCCTTCCTGCGCCGCTAGTGTCGGTCTAGGCAGCCGTCGTCCTCGAGTTCTCACCCCCCGGGCGCTGTCATCTTCGTCCTTCACTCCTCACTGCCCTCCCTTCTTTCTTCAACCGCTGGACTGCCGCTCACCGCTGGGAGGGTGCTCGCCGTCAAACCTACGAGGAAAGGTCCGACTGGGCCGAGCGAAGATCCGACCAAGGAGAGATGGCAGTTCGGTCACGCGAAGTCCTAGGAGATATGCTTAGCTCCAATACATGTCCTTAAGCTTCGAGGTTCGAGGGTGTACCAATTAATTTGACCCTGCAATTCACAAGGAGATGAGACGAATGGATCGGTCGGACGATGGGCCGATACGAGCTCTCGCTATCGGCTGACCGCCGATAGGATCAAGTTGGTCATCGGCCGCGTTCGAATAGTTCTTGCTATTGACTATTAGCCGATAGGGATTGGGACACTTTTCCATCGGCTGGGGAGCCGACGAAGGCGTAGATAGATGTCGACAAAGGATGTGATGACTCCGAGTGTAGCGAAAGCAAGGTCGTGATCCATCAAGCGCAAAGCCGATGGGGGCACCAAAGTGTATTCAAATAATAGCAAAGCATGTGAGATCTCTCCTAGTTGCCGACGAAAGCTATAGTGCTCGAGCATCGGTTGAAGAGCCGATGGAGGCATGAAAGATAGATGCGTGAAACGGATTAGAGGTCCTATTGGCCAAAGAGCCAATGACGCTCCACGACATCCGAGGCAAGAAGTGGGGCTGATCCCCCATGAAGCCACATGGGCCAACGATCGCGGTAACAGTGCCGTTAGGACCAGCCTCGATTGATCGGACCGAACAGAGACAGTATGAGGCCAGGGACTAACGACATGGGGACGACGAAGGCTTAGACCAAACGTAACGATGAGGGAGGAAAGAGATGAGGTAATTGGCAACCTATCGGCCGAACGTCCGACGCAGGACTACACCTAAACCAATTGGCCACTTGAGCCGATAGGGAATAAGACCCGCTAGATCTCGACGCCGGCCACATGAGACGCGACCCCTAGAAGATCGGACCGAAGTGAGACAGTACCAGGAAGCATCCAACGTGTCCGGATCGACCTCTAGAGGATCGATTATTAGATGATACACAAGACGGATGTGGGGCCTATGTTGAGGATAACACGTCGGCTACTCACTCCAGCGAGACGCCACGCAAACACCCATCGGGGCGCCGGCTTGAACCACCACCGCTGATCTCGTAGGTCAAACCTAGCCGATGCAGCACAAGACCGTGGACGAAGGAGAGAGACTGATGCGCTGACATGCCTCGCGTGGACATGATGAGGTACGCTCGATCCTACTAAGAGGTCAAATCTAACTGATGCAGTCTTAGATGGAGAAGCGTACGATAAGAAAACATCTCCGAAGGTATGCGTGCATCGATCGGAAGGCCGATGCACTAGGTGTGACAGTCGATGAAAGTCTTCTGAAAATGAGTGCGTATCAGCTGAGGAGCCGATAAGCTAGGCGTGTTGCTCAAGGTGTACATAACTCATCGACTAACCGCTCCCATGAAACATCAGGCAGAGACCTATAGGCCTATGGTTCAATCTACTCTCGACAGCCTCATAGGTTGAACCTAACCAATGCAGCTTAGTAAACCGATAGATCTCGCACGGACGTGTTACAGTATACTCGATCTGACTAAAATATCAAACCTAACCGATAGAGGCTTAGACTGAGCAAGATATACTGAGATAGTGATGGGTTTTACCCCTTCGTCGAAGATCAAACTTAATCAATGCAGTGCCACGTCGAGAGCCAGAGCCCGTCGGTAAAAAACTAAATAAACTAGGGTGACATTGCGCCGAAGTTGTATTGAACGAAGGATATCTTACATACTTTTAGGGGTCTATATTTATACCTTGATATTACGGAGTTTAATATGGTTATAACAACCATCGCACATTATTTACTAAAAAATATAAAAGAAAAATATCACTAAATCTTTCTATAAATATAAGATATGATTTATATAGATAAATAATCCTATCGTGAGTTTTATGGCTCTCCTCAAACTCAGCCTCATTTGGATAGTTCGTATAATTGGACCGAATCGTTTGTTAGTTCGTTCGATCAACTTCTTCCTTGTAGCAATCAGATTCTTTTTTACTAAACCAATCGTCTTTTCAATCTATCTATTTTGACATTAACAGTAGGGGAGCAGCGACCGATGTGGCAGTGGACGAGATAAGGGAGGGGGCGCGGTGGTAGAGAGGAGGAGGAAAGCGGCCGCCATGGTGATCTCATTGGCAATGGCTTGAGCTAGTGGCAGCCATGGCTGTCTTGTCGGCAGCGGCTTCAGCTAGCGGCAGCCAGCTGTCCAATGAAGGATTTAGGAAGAATACGGAAAAAAAAAGAAGAGAGATAGGAGTAGAAAAAAATAAGAAAAAATAAAAAGAAAGTTGTGTGAGTAAGTCTCACTTATGAACCGTCCCTCTGTCACATCCACATGTCAGGACCAAATATATTAATAATCTAATATATAATAATAGCACGTAAAACGGATTAAAACCTATTTAAACTTGTAATAGCACACAGGGCAATTTTTTCTTAAAAAATAGATTGAGAACCTTATTACTAAAGGTCTCATAATCTTGTTGTAAGAATTAGACTTTTTTTTCACCAAAACTGTTTGGTATTGTAATTGTTTGCTATCTGCATGGTAATGATTTCCTCTGCTTGTATATCCTCTTCAGTGACACCATACAACTTTGTAATCGGGGAAGAGCAGAAGTACGCATCCACACAATAAGATCTTCCTGCTGGCTCAGCTGGCAAAAAGAGAGTATTTTGCTAACTAAAAAATGTTGTGCATGAGTAAATAATAAATAAAAATTGAGACATACAAGTAGTCACTGGTAGAAAGAGTCAAGTTTTCCTCCCCCCAATTTAAGGTTCCATGAAAGAAAGGATACACTTCCTTGTCAAACTTATGCGCCCGATCACTTTGAATGTAATTTTTTTCTTCCATGGATCCACGGGTAAATCCATAAGTATCATTGAACAAGCTCCATGCAATCAAGCACATGAAACAATCTGAAGGCCATTATTCCTTTCAATAGGATTGCATGAACTATATGTGTACTTTTGCCCATAGCATAGTTGCTTATGATTTAGGAGTAAACTGTCCTTTTACCATCATGTTGTTTACAATACTGGGAACCAAAATTACCCATTTGACCAAAAATTTTCCTCTATGAATTTTTGCTCACGTCAACGCTGAGATGCACCCTAAATTTTCATTTGAGATTAACCACTCTACCTTACTATTTGAAATCATACCTGGTCAGTTGGCAAAACACATCCTACACGTAACGTAGCTCATGTGTGCTGAAAATACATTCGGTCACTTCTAATTGGAATACAACATGTGTCGAATTAAATTGACGATGATCTTATAGCTTAAAGGCAGCAGAAGAGGTGAATTAGTTATCTAAATTAAGATCCGAGCCTGACCACATTCTCTGATAATAAAAAAATGTAATTTGATTGCATCTGCTCAATGGGCAAACATGTTAGTGCAAAGAGGCATTTATTCAATCATGTCGGTGTTCTTCCTACATTCGTCCCATATGAAAGAAAAATGGTAATTCTTTATGTGCATTGCACCAACAGAAAAGTTCCATAGGACATCTATCAGAGAGGACATCTTAATTACTGCTTTGAACTTTGGAAGACAATAGTCTCAATCCTAATCCTATTACTAAGAGCTACATATACCACAAATTGATCAATTAAGATCTATCTAGCTAGAAGTCTAATATGAAATGGATGTCGCGGCCAGAATGTTTCGTACATAATCAGAGAACCTTACTGATGAAATTAATAAATGCGATCATCAAATACCACAGTTCAGAATCCCCAACCGGATAGTTTAGTACACCAAAAGGTTGAATAGAAAAGGCACCTCAAACCAAGCTCGCTGGAGAACCTGTTTTATCTAAGCCTCTCATTTGCAGCTAGCTTTTACGCGCAGCCTCTTATTTTCTAGGCTAACCTTCTCATGATCTGTTGACACCAAAAGGAAAGGAAAGAACAATCACAACTTGAAATTCGAGAATCTCGCTACGCCATGCGAGTCAATCACCTTCCTCCTCAAATACGTTGTGCTTCACTATCAGCGTGGTGCAACTCCTCCATCCCTCTCTATAGATCCACTTGGAACAATCCACAGAAATCACGATTAGGGCACCACCACAACGTCAAGATTTCATGACAAAAAGAAGCTCAGCCAACCAAACCAGAGATTAGTGAAAACTTGTCTTATTCATCAATTGAAAGAGACGGCAAATCCAAGAATGGCAAGACAGAAGTTTGTGTCTAGAGATTTAATCCATGACGTTGACTACTTTGCCAAATTAAGCAGTAAAGCAAGCAAGTAAATGGCTCTCGCAAAAGACTGTACTTCCAAAAACAGAGAGGGCAAACAATTAGTCATTTAAGCAAGACGATAGTCAGGATACTCAGGAAATATTCCATAAAAGGGTTCTAGCTCAATAATAATGTACTGTAGACGTCTAATTAATTCATCATGTATGCCCATCAAGAAACAATCGTCCAGCCCAAATAACAAGAAAACAATAAACTATACAATTAAACAACTTGGCTTTGTATTGAAATTAACAAGGGATCCCCCAATCTCTGTTCGCATTTCATGACACTGCAATGACGAAGTTAATTTGCGATCCAAAGTTACTATCTTGTTTGCACCGTTTTTGAAATAGATGCTCAAATTAAGAGGGCAACTCCCAAATGGTTTTCGATGGAATTGCACAAAGGACGTACTTGCGGTAGATCATCTTCAACTCATTATACTTGAGCATGACGGCAAGAAGGTTGCGCTCGATGCAGGAATAACAGCCGCCACTGCACAAGCGAGGGCGGGGCACTCCTTCAAGATGTTGTAGTCAGCCAGCATCCAGCCGTCTGCCAGCAAGCCTCCTAGCGAAGATGAGCCACTGCTGGCCCGGGAGCAGAGGCGGACCTTGGGTATTCAAAATATAATAGGTACCAAAAAAAATTTATAGCTAAAAGCCTAATTTTGACATGTATGAAATTATTCTCGATTTTGTGTTAGGAATATAATATTCCTAGAACTGATCTTAACTTAAAATTGTTCAACATATAAAAGTATTAATTGTTTAATATATGAAAAAAATCAGTAGAGATGAATACTTGGTGTAACTATGAAACTACATCAAAGTCAAGTTTTTCTTATCAAGATCACTATCAGCATGGTTAAACAAATGATCTTTTGCTTATGCACTAAACAAAAAGGGGGATAGATTTGGAGACTTGTTCCCAATTCGAAATCTATAGCTAGGCATTTTTCCAATTAAGAACTACAATAGACAAAGCATTGCTTATTTAGAAAGATGAAAGCCATTTTGCCCTGCAAATTGGATCTAAATCGGTAAAATATAGAGAATGAGAGCTTCAGTGCATAGCTAGGGTTTACCTTTGGGCAGGTTTCGGGCTTCGGCTTCGTTGACAGACGCACGTAACAGAGACGGGTTCGCCACAATGCCACGGCCACGCGGCGCGCGGCGGCGTGAGGCGAGTGGGCGGGGCGCGGAGCGTGCGGCGCCGAAACGGCCAGGCTAGGCCGCGTGCCCGCGCTTCCGCCGGGGACTGGGGGAGGGGAGAGGCTGCGGCACGCGAGCACGACGCCGTCACGTCGACGGGGCGACGACGCGAGGGACCGAGAGGCAAGGGTGGCGGCGCGGCGTCTCCGCGAGTCCGCGTATCTTGTGAACAGCTTTTAGAGTTTAGGAACTGGTAAAATGGTGCAAGGTGTTTGCTTCGTCGTAAAGGCACCTTTGTAGGATATAAATTTGTAGAAGTTAGAAGATCAGAAGTGCTTTTTGGGGGGCAATTCGTGCTTTCCATGCATCATTAAGGTTTTGTGGCTCTGGATACATTTCAAAACACTAGGAAGTTGAAAGCGCCAAAACCGCGCATAAAGGAATTGGGGGCTAAAATTTCCACAACCTAGGTGTAGATTTTTACAGAAAAAAAAAAAGCATTCTTTAGGGGCTCATGGTGTGGTTCTGGTTGAATTGACTGCAGCCGGAGAAAATATGAGATCTCTGGGTTTGTGATGCTGGCAATTTAAAGAGTTTGCTGTACAGTTAGGCAATATGGTTCGTTTGAGGGAGTAAATGGGATTTCTTAGTGCTAGCTAAAAACATGTGTGACAATGGATGAAAAATGAATCATACACATGCCATTCACTTGTAGGAGACCTTGGCTATGTTTTGCTTGATCATTAATTAACTCTTACACAAGATGCTTATGGTGTCAATTATTTCATCTTTAAGAATTTAAAAGGACTATTGTGAGTACTGGAATACCAAAGAAGAGAAAAACATATACATTCAGTCAAGCATCTGATACAACCAGCTACTACAGTCTAGTCTAGAATACTTTGGTCATATAAAATGTTGGAACATAGGCATTTACAGCATCTAGTCGTACATTAGAATAGTTTTATTAGCAATGACATCTACACATTCGTATAATTTGAATGTGTTTCATTCTCTAGATTTCGAGGATGTTAACATTGATGTGCGATAGTAACTAAACTTCAAGGAAAGGAAGATTTAGAAGTGGCAATAACAATGCCATGTCTAGTATAGTATCGAAGTACAATACCATTATAGAAACAGGAAAAGAGTCAAGCACTTCCGCAGGTGGAATTGCTATTTATTCCCTCCACCATCCATTATGCAATACCTGCTAATATAGTATTTTACGTTACATATAATGAGCAGCTACAAAAGACCATGGGTCATTAAAGATTAACATTAAACTGTTGCTTAGGATATTCTGTATTATTCTAGTACATAGAGTCGTAAATGCAGTGTTCTCTTGATGACTGCTTAGGCACTCAAGGCCAGCCCCCTATTTAGGCTGCATAGGCACTCAATACCAGCCACCTATCTAGGCTATCAAGCTGATTTTCCTGACTAAACGGCATATCATGCCAGTGCGTAGCATGAAGGAAAATAGAAATTGATTATTAAAAAAAGGGACATGTAAAGAATATAGGTAATGCAAAACAGTATTTTTCCTGCTTGACGCTTCATTGATATATAGTGCTGGGCGCACCACGCTCACCGAGCGCATGGTGTCGGTACTGAACTCCGATTAGGGGTGGACACAAATTTTCCGAGAACCGTACGCTGAACTGAACAGCCGAGGTTTCTTCGGTCTTCAGTGGGGGCGCCGTTATTCTTTTTTCTGAAGTTCGATAATCAGTCGTCGGCTCAGTTTGTTGTTGGAAAAGGATAAACCCATACAAACTGACGCATCTATATCCTGCTATAGCCTCATCAATTCAAGCCCAAATTAACATAGTCCAAGTGAGCGAAGCACATCCTATCCACAAACTCGGCAGGCCCATCTAATCCCCACCTTGACAAGCTCATATTATTCCCAGTCTCGACAGGTCCGAGGCCTCGCCACCACCTCCACCTCCCTGCTCGCGAGAAACATGCGCTTCGTCTACCTGTTCGGTTTCAACCGTAACTCAGAAAAGCCGGACCGAAATTGTTCGGTCTTTTTTTCCCCCAGTAAAATTGGTTGGCATTTCTTGAAAACAGAACTCCTGAAAAACCAACAAAACCTAACCGAGGAAACTGTATAAACCAAGTGCCCACCCCTAGCTCCGATCATAACAATGTGCATCTAGCATGAATGGACAAACAAGTATTAGAGAAGGCACATGATGGACATTATCATGTACTTTATTATAGCATGGTAGTTTTATTTTACATGAAAAATAGAGCGCTAATATTCTTCCCGTGCCATGAAGTTTGGCATGTGCGTTAGTACATAGTGTATTTTGGGTAGTTTTATTTGATATGATAAATGAACCATTGATACTTTTCCTGTCCAAGTAGAATGTGAGTTGTGTTATGAGAACCATACTTAATTGATACAGTGAAGGTCATTGCGACTAATAAAATACAGCGATGCGGTGCAGCAATGATAACATCAGTTTGGAGTAAGAAATGTTTGGAAGACAAATTGAACATCCACACAGTACTTCTGATGCCATTTTATTTTCCTACTGTGATGAAAATTTCCTAACATGATACTTATCCTTGCAATCATGGTGTAGGTTATCCAAGGAGATGTCTTTAAATGTGATCTGCTATACTTTGATATATGTGTGGTAAACATCACATACCAGATTTCTTCTTCCCTCACGTTCAAGCTTCTGTCGCACCGACCAATCTTTAGGTGTGCTGTGATTATGTTTCAACGTGAATTTGCCATGAGACTTGTAGCACAGCCTGGGGATAGTCTGTACTGCCGTTTCTCTGTGAATGTGCCGCTCTTGTCACGTGTGCCACATCTCCTGAAGGTTGGGCGGAACAACTTTAGGCCTCCACCCAAAGTTGATTCTTCCGTTGTGCGTATCGAGCCCAGGAAGCCCCTCCCTCCTGTCAGCTTCAACAAATGGGATGGATTTGTGAGGATTTGTTTCAGTCGGAAGAACAAGACATTGGGTGCCATCTTTAAGCAGAAGCGTGTTCTTGAATTGTTAGAGAAGAACTACAAGACAATGCAGTCTCTACAGCTCACCTCAGATGCAGAAACAGGCGACGAGAAGATGTCAGCAGATGACGTTGCATTGCTAGCACATATGGTTGACGACCTGAACATGGAAACCGGTGACGAGAAGGATGACGATGAAATGGAAATGGATGATGCAGACATGGCAGGAGAGGGCCGTGCATTTTTCAAAGAAAAGATTATGGGTATATTGCAGAAAGGGGATTTTGCAGAAAAGAGAGCTTCCAAATTGAGCCAAGTTGATTTCCAGTACCTACTGTCACCCTTCAACAAAGCTGGTATACATTTTTCTTGATGGAATCCACGATGTCTAGCTAAAAAAAAAGTTCTTGTTCATGTAATTTATGCCTTATGACCGTGAAAGTCTTTGACTGCTTGAATTTTGCCCAAGCTTTTGAGATAACTTGAAATCATAAAAATATTACTAAAACGAAACGGTTCGTAAGTGGTAGATGTGTCTTTTCTTTGCGGCAATCTTCTGGACTCTAAACACTAGTTTAACAAATCACTCAATGGGCAACCTATGGGAAACTTTTTATGTTTGATAGAGTCCATTGTATCTTCTCTAACTAAAGAATTGAGGGTCGCGGCCTACTCTGCGTTCTTCAACTGTCCCTTCTTCCCCAATATACAATAACATAGATAACTCACAGGTATTCACCATTTGTTTCGGTTCATAAATGCTGGCACCCAGTTTTTAAAACGGTTAGGAGACAGACGTCATGGATAATTGCTGGGTATTAGTAGTATCGCAGTAATAAATAAACATGCTAGGGGAGGAAAAAATATAATTTTTCTGAGAACGGTCATGCAAATTAATTGATGGACTAGCTCTAATTGTAAATAATTGTCATTTTGGAGAAAATAGTTTTGATCACTATTTTCTATTAAATATATATAGAAATATCAATAAATATATGATTTTATTGAAATATATATATATATATGATCTTTATAGTCATCTTTTTAAGTTTGATATTACTCTTATCTAAACTGATAATTATTTTCAACCTGGAGAATAGTAATTTGAAGCGTGTTTTCACTGTCAGTCATGCACAAACATAAATCTCACAAGATACTTTTGTCTGTTTTAGATAGCTTTTGACAGCTACAGCTTCTGCCAGCATCAAAAGCTCTCCAAACAATCTAGATTTTCGTCCAGATTTAAGAAAGCTGTATTTGTAGAATTTAAAAATTGAACTAGAAGATAGAAACTGGTTTTTTTCCCACCTTCTTCAGATTCTTACCAGATTGATTCCAACCGACTGTTTCTTAAGCTCCCAAAACAGTCTCTTTGTAGTGTTTGTATGCATGGATACATGTTCCTCGATATCTTTTATAACAAATGCAACTTAATTGCTTAAGGTTGTATTAATTTCCTCCTCTTCCTAACTCGTTTTTCATGGTTATGTTTTCTAAACAGTTAAACGATACGTTTTTAGCAAAAATTTTCTATAAAAAATTACTTTTAAAAAATTATATGGATATATTTTCAAGTTTTTTAGTTAATATTTATTTAATTATATGCTAATCTTTACGTACACACGAATACGGTTTAAATCAGCAACGCTGAACACAGCTGAGTACTAGATTAAGAACGCGTTCTTGTCAACTAGCAGTAAGCGGTCGAGCTGATCCAACCTACAGATCTCGAGCATGAAGAACAGCAGACATTCTAGGTGTGCGCCTACAAGTTTTTTTTTCTACGGCTTACCTGTACAGTTTGTGCGGCGTCATGCCCTCCATAGTGGAACAGCCTAGCAGCAGTGGATTGTTCTGCTATAATTTGGGCGGTTACGCACTCTCAGTTTCGTATAGTTAACAAAAGCTACTACCATTGAGAGTTACTAGTTACTACTACTATCCATTAGCCTTTTTATCAGGTGACAGCGACATAATCATACCACCGACCAGCAGCCATGAAGCCGTTAACAACCTTGGTCAGAGAAAGGACATGCACTCGGTAGCCTCTGTCGCAGATGATTGTTCCTTTGTTCGTTGAAGGTGTACTTGATGTGCAGATAAAAGGTTCCATATCCATCACTACAGCAGGTCGCTTGTTCAAAAAGAAAAGTTCCATTATGTGACTGAATACTCTTTTTTAGTGCAGGCTAGATTACTAAAATAACTTTGCAATGCCTCTTGGTTTTCAAACATAAACATTTTTATCTATATCTCTTATATTTTATCTACACCTCTTATATTTTAGAATAAAGAGAATAGTATTTTTCAGACTTATATTAGGGAAGGAAATGATAGTAATTAAGCTTGTGGAAAGCCTCGAACATATGAAAACATTGACACAAAAACTACTAGTACCACTACCAATACTGCAGATTAGCTACAGATGTTAGTGGCGGAAGGCATGGACCTACATATCAGAAATTCAGACTGGGAATGAGGAGCAGCGAAAAAGGAGACCGTGGATCACCTCTCTGAACTTTGAACTGAACCCTGCTGGAAGCGAGAAAGACCAAAGCCACTGGAGATTGTCCTCTGCAATAGACTGCGGACAGGTAGTCACTGATGAGCTCGGGGTCAGAGTTCCAGAACACAGATTACATACGTCTGAATTGAACTCGGGTGCATTGTCACAACACCGAGGCACCTAAGCCACTCAATACTGTCTTCTCTGCATTCTCTTGTTGAGTTGCGACCATAAATGTTGAAGAGATTTAGCATCCTATGCCCAAGATAATTCCAGCCAAAGTTCTTTAGATGGGACCGGACTGTTGAACCAGAAAAAAAAACTAGAATAGGAACCAAAATCTGTCCGGTCATCACATTTGATGATTTCCAATTATTGTAAGATGATTAAAATAAATTGGTTATGTTCCAGATGTATATATATAGGTTCAGGGTAGCATATAAGTCAATCATGTAGTTATAGTAGGTTCTACATAATTAGAAGAAATTATTAGAAAAATCTATTATAATTACATTATACTGGAATTTAAACCAATCACATAGCTAAAATAGGTTTCACATAATTAAAACATTATTCTTACACTTTCTCATAGTCTAATCAGAAACTCAATAAACATTTAAACTGGATCAAAACTCCTAAAATATAGTGGTAGGAATACCCTTAGTAAAAATGTCAACATACTAAGATGTCGTAAAACATGAAACACCCAAACGTGACCGAGAGAGACCTGCTCACCTGCTCTTCAATAAAATAGAGATCAATCTTAAGATGCTTTGTACGTTGATACTAGACTAAATTGCTGAAGAGATAAATAACACTAATGTTTATGGTAGATCAAAGTGACATGGTGAGATAAGTACCGAAACTCCATAAGTAGTTGACGTAACTAAATAGCTTTAATGATATCATTGGCCATAGCTCTGATAATTAAAATAATTAATTATGTTCCATATCGTATATAGATATATAGGCTTTAGAGTGGCATGGAAATATATTTATAGTAAGTTTCATATAATTAGAATAATCTGCTATATTTAATAAAACCTACTGTAATTATCCTTGCCAAAATAAATAGTATTATTTTTTTAGTAAAATGTGTAGAAAATCAGGGATTTGGGGATTCAGGGGCATATTTTTGGAAATGCTGTTGTCAAGACGAACGGAACTGCCAAATCGCTCTAACAGTAGTAGTTGAGAGCTTCACGTTGTCCAATATAGTCACGGCGACCTTATCAATCCTGTGCAGGATACCCTCGACAAACACCACAGCTTTTGTGAGGGAACTATGAGAAATATTAACTCCCTATGATTCATAAAATAAATTTACTTTTATATAATCCTAAAATAAGTTTACTTTTATATAATGTCTAGATTTATATAAAAAATAAGCTTATTTTGCTACAGTGACAGTAGTACCTTTGATTTTCCTGACAGCGCAAAACCCTACGCCAAGGGGGCCCTAGCTAAATTTAAGGGTGTTTAATTATATACCCAATATTTTATTTAAAAAATAGACATGTACAGTATGTAATACTTATGTGCATTAGAAAAAAATAAAAAAGATGCCATATTCAACACAAGATGCCGAAAAAGATATTGTCAAAAAAATATTTTTTACCCCCTTCACATTTTAAATATATATCCTCAAATCCTAGGAACTGAGACATTCTACCCAAAATGGAGAATGTAATATGTTATCTACTACAATAACCGACATCTCCATCATCATCTCCATTTACCACCACAAATTCCATTCTAACCATAGACATAACTCCTCCAATTTTTGCATCTCCGCACTACTACGAAATGCGATATTCCAAGCAGTCAAAACACATTTTTTCTAGGCAGCCGGGAGCCCCGCCTACGATCAAAGACCGGTAAAATCGACGATATTTATAAGCGGCCTTCACCGTCAATAAAAAAAAATTGCACCTTAAGCCACCCCCTCCCCCCCAAACCAACCAAACAAGAACTCGAATCAAGCCGAACCAGGCATACGATCAGAGAGCTCACTCACGGATTAAGGTGAAGTTGGCGGCGGTAGTGGGATCGGTGGCCTCGTCGGGCTTCTTGCCGGCGAAGGTGCTTTCGATCTTGTCGAACCAGCCGAGGGAGGCGAGGTGCGGAGTGGAGGAAATGCCGCGGGAGGCCGTGAGGAGGTGGAGTGACCGGTGGGACGCCATGGGAGGGGGGGGGGGGGCAGCGAGGCATGCCCGCTCTCCTGTGGGTCGCCCTTCCCGCAGCCTCGAGCGGTCGCCGTCGCCGTCGCATTCCCGAGCTCCGGCCTTCGTTCGCCACCGCCGCCCCGCCCTTCCCCTTCGCCAGATTTAGCGGCGGTCGTCGGGGTCCTCCTCGTCGCCGAGCCGCCGCCACCCCTACCCTTCGCCGCCTCCGCTCCCCTCAGCATCGCGGCTGCCTCCTGCTCGGCTGGTGAGAGAGTGGAGAGGATAAGAATTGAGTGGTGGTATAGGGGCCGGAGAGGATTAGTATGGGAGAGAATAAAGTTAGCTGATCAACTCGACATAGCAGGCGGTGCTACTATGTTGCCGTATTTTTGCATACGGTTTTTCAAAGGATCACTTGTAAAAAAAAATTTACAGACAGCTCTCCTAATGCTATTTTTTTTATCTCCTGCAAAAATAAATACTGTGAAAATAATTTTTTAATTGTGCCGTTGCAATCAAGGAAACATTCTTGACTTTTTTATTAGTTGAAGCTAGTATTTTACATGATGTTCTTCTTTGAGTGGGATTTTTTTTAAATAAAGTTTTACCTTGTGTTGATATTTAATATTCATCTCCGACGATAATATATATGGCTGTTTGTTGACTAACACCATGCAACACATTAATTGAATTTGGGAACTCTTGTAAAAACATTATATGTTTAAGTTTCTTAAAATACTATTATAAAATAATTTTTCAACTTTACAACAATTAATTCATTTATTTACACCTCAAAAATTATCACAAAATCAGATAATCCACACCTATTTAGCTAAAAACAACTGGGCACTGTCGTTGGTGTAGTTGTTAATTTTCATTTAAAAGAAAACATATTTATTTCTTTGACATTGGATTTATATGATTTCATATAATTGATGAAATCGAAGCAATTATCACTGACAATGAGATACACCACTGACATCAAGTAAAGCACGAAGAGAGGGATAGGAAATTGCATACACAAAGACATAATAATTTTTAGGTACCACAGATTCCACAATCTCAACTAAATCTCATTGGAGCACCATAACATAAGAGCTTTTCTCCCTCCCATTGTCACAAAGTCCATGGCTGCTCTCTTTCTTGACCCTAAAACCTTCGTAAATACACTTGGTCTCGCACAAGTTTTTTGAGATATCACTACATTCATTTCTGAGACTGGCTAGGTGCGGCGAGATGCCAAAAGTACAAGATAAAGTGCACTCAGTATATACTCTTGGTGATGCACACTAACCCACTTTCTAGCTTAGAGAAAATAATTTCAAGCACTGAACATGCAAACAATGCACTCAAACATGCAACAATTAATTCATTTATTTATGCGACAATCCGACAACACCCGAACTGTCTGACGCACATTATTTGATAGCGACACAAGATCGTCTGTTTCAATGCAATCACATCGTCCAATAGCAGTTGGACAAAGTATCGACTGGACTGTTCAACAACATATCAAACTATCCGTCTCAATCTAATCATAACAGTAACCTTTTATCAAGCGCTTCAGATTCTCCGGCCAATACATGGTCATGTCAGATGATGAATGGGTCAGACAGTCCGATGCAAACACTTTGCACTTGTGTGACTTGTATATGTTTATCTCCACTGTTTGATCAACCAATGATTACAGTTGGAATAGTACAAGTTTGCACATTATTACAAACACATTGCATTTATGGGACTTTATACATGTCAGACTGTTTGGCTAGATCACAGTCAGATAATAAACTCAATGGATAGGATAGTCGGGTAACACTCTGATCATCGGGTCACTTTGTTTCATTAGGCCAAACAAAGACCTAGGTTAGAGTTTTTTGGCAAACTTAGAATCACCTAAACAACTTAAAGCCCAAAACTTCTAACATATTTATCGTTTGTTTTTTAGATGCCACTAAATTTGTCTAAGGTCTTTTTAATCTATATGTATCATATTCACCCCATCTCTTTGAATGTCTTACACGTACCAAGATCATTTTTTGAGTAAAAGTCGTTCCATGAGTGATTTCCGACCATACTTATCACTTTGTGAGTGATTTCCGACCATACTTATCACTTTGAGGGATTTTTCACTCGTTTATCAAGTGGCACCATCAGAATCCTAATCTTTTTCGCACACTAAAAAATAAGATTAGTCTTATGCTTATATTATCATTAGTCACCAAACAACAGCCTAGATGCTTTCATGTGTGTCATGCAATAATTAATCTTATAAGCCACTTTAACTACTTTTATTTGGTGGCCACAAAAATCAACCAGAATAAACCTCACAATAATTAACCATAATTAGTCGCACTCAAAGTTTAAGTTTTAAATACAACCGGTGTAAAAAGATAAAGAAATTAAGGGAAAGCACTATGCATGTGATAGTTTAAAATCATCTGACCTTTCTCGTACAACCTATTGAGATCATTTCCGTTTTTCTCAAAGGTTCTTTTGGACATCATATTATAGGACGAAATTTACCAAAATAGTGGTGGTATGGCCTACTAAATAAGAAAATTAAATATATGCCTCTTTAAATGTTGTCACTCCTTCGAGAAAATTGCTTCTATGCCCCAAAGTTGAACGTCAGTTGCAGATTTTCCCCACAGTATGTAACCATTGTAAAAATGCCCCAAAGTTGATGTGAATCCACTATTTTGCCCCAAGTCTAGGACATTTCTCAATTTTCCCTTTTTTCTTCCTTTCCCCATCTTGCGGCAAAATGGATATTTCCTGTGGTCTTGGGCAAAAATAGAGCTGTTCAAAACAAATTTGACCATTTCTACAATGGCAACAACTCTGCAAGGGCAAATCTACAAGTGCCATTGAACTTTGGGGCATAGGAGCAAATTTCCCCTCAAAGAAATACCACTGGAAAAATATAAGTGCTCTAATGACTCTAAAAATAGTTGCAATTGCAATGTTTGGAAGTGCCTGGATTTCAAGTGAATTTTCATCCCATGGTATTAATTTAATGGTTCTACTACAACAAAACTCATTTTTACATATCGCTAAAATGCCTTTTCTCACGTGGGTACTCCACCCACCTGGAATTGAAGGTATGAAAAAATCAGAATTTTCATAGGCGGGATTTTTATTAGTGGTTGCGTTAAGATGCCCGACTACAAAAGATTTTGTTGCAAAATAAAATTCATTGGTGAAACCGTTGTCATCACCATAGTTGGTGGTTGGTGAAGCTGCAAGTCGTTTTCCCTCCTGTGGCTGTTGGTGGTGAATTCGCCCCTCCTATGGTTGTAGCTAACAGAAGCCTGCTGCTGCCATCGCCCAAAGTGCATTGCTCCATATGTTGCATCCACCTTTTTAAGCACACCACCCTGTTGCTGATGGAGGGGGATAGACCATCAAGTCTGGCTTAAGCATTGTATCGCCTTCTGAAGTACATTGCCCTATCACCAATGGAGGGGGAGAGGCCATCGGAGGCGAGGAAAGAGGGAGAGGTGATGGAGGATAGAGGCAAAGAGGGAAAGAATGGAGTGAGACTTTGCCACTTCTCTTGTTGCCCATAGCATATTTTGTCACTATTTTCATAAGCGGTAGTCTTAGGAGCATTGCTTGTAAAAATAAGGTATGCTTCTTAAAACCCTGTCTCACCTCGTTGTTTATGCATGGGGGAGATTGGGCCAGGTGAAAGAGGTGCACTGAGAGGGAGCGTGAGTTAGTCGATGGAGGTCCGATATGATATACGTGAACACGTGAAGGCCTAGGAGATTTGCTTTAACTCCAATGCAGGTCCTTCGACTTTAGGGTTGCATGCCAAAAGAGTATGTTCACATACGGGAGAGATCGGACTAGGCAGAGGGGTGCGCCAAGAGGGCAAGCGACCGTTAGTCGATGGAGGTCTGATGCGATGTGTGTGGATACTCGAAGGCCTAGGAGATCTATGTTAGCTCCAGTGCAGGTCCTTCGGCTCGGAGTCTTTAGGTTGCTAGAGAGTCTTCGAGTTGCTAGAGTTATGGGCATGCCAGTCAATTTGATCTCTAATTGATAAGGAAGACAGATAGAGTTAGATCATCGAGCCAATTGGCTGATAGGCCAATATGAATTCTTGCTATTGGCTGGAAGTGCTAATAGGGTTAGGATAGCCATTGGCTGTAAGTTTGATGCACTTCTGCTATCGGTTGTAGGTCCAATAGGGGCCTTAGCACTTATACATCGGCTAGAAAGCTGATGATGGCATAGATGAATAGTGCGAAATAAATATAATCTGAATAGAATATACGATAAGCACTAGAAAACGAGGTCTGATCTTCAAAAGAGACGAGACCTAGCAACCACCGATGACGGTAACGTTAGAGCTAGCCTTGGTAAATCGGACTGAACTGAGATAGTATAACACTGAGACTAATGGTATCAAAATGGCGAAAGCAAGATTAGATGTACTAATGAAGGAAAGGAGGGAACCCATCGGCTGCTATTAGATATGAGTCTGATCCAGGCATATAAGTAAACTCATCGGTTAGCTGAGCCGATATAGGAAACAAAACCTGCTAGATCTTGATGCCAGATCTAATAGAACCAGATCGATCGCTAGCGGATTAATCGTTAGGCAAGATATGTATATTGACTGAAAAGCCGATACACTAGGCGTGATAACTCATTGGCTGGCTACTCCGATAAAATGTCACGTAAAGACCAACCAATCTAAAGCTCAATCTGCTATTAGTGGTCTAGTAAGTTGGACCTAACCAATGTAACATGAAACTGATGACGATAAAAAGGAGTTAGATAAGTCGATAGAACCTACACGAACGTGATGTGATATATCTGATCGGACTAAGATATCAGACATATTTGATGTAGCCTTAGACAGAGCGGATACATTAGGATAATGGTGGGACTTATCCTTCATCAGAGATCAGACTTAACCAATACAACCCCGCATCGAGAGTTAGAACACGCTAGTAATAGATAAACTAGGGTGGCGATGGCCTGAGATTGTATTGATATGTGTGGATAATTTACAAGGCTCTAAAGGGTCTATATTTATATCTTAGGATTACACGAGTTCGATATGGTTACAAATAATCTCCGGATGTTATTTTCTAAATATAAAAATAAACTCTTTCTAAGAAGTTAATAAAACTAACTAAATTTATCTATCTTATGAGATATATTTTACAAAGATACAAACACCCTACTGTGGCTTTCATGACTCTTCCTCAGATCTAGTCTCATCTAGATAATTTTTTATTTTGAGTGAACTGAATCCATCTTCATCCGTTCGATCAACACTTTTCCTATATTAATTGACCTCTTTACATAAAACGATCGGCTCTCTAATCTTGTCTGCGTAGCTTATCAAATTTTTATGTCTCTCATAGTTGAACTGTTAGGAGTCCCACATGTAAAAATAGGCCTTGAATAGGATAGTCTATGTATTTACACGTATGGGCTATTCTTTTAGGAAAAAATAGAGGAAGTGTATGTGAAAATGATTTTCTATAGTATTCTTATCACTCCTATTTAGTTTCACAATAAATTACTCTAATATAAACATGAAACAAATTTAAAATTCAAAAAATTTACCATACACTTTGCTAAAAATGGTGACAAAATTGTAGGTAAAATGAATTTTTTAATAATGGAATTCATTTCGGCCTCTGTTTCAAAAATGAGAGCCAATTATTATAGGTCGAAGACTGCGACTTGCGAAATTACAACTTGATTAAAACTACTTAAAATACCAACCAAATGATAGAGAAAATACTATTGCTAAATTTCCATCTATTGTTCGCAAGGAACTATATAACCGTTGTTTTGCAACAACTTGTATTTAATTTAGAAAATGGCATCTACTAAATGAGGGGCCGGCAATTTTGTCGTTTAAATTTTGCTCACATCAACATCAACAACTAACGTTGAACTAAAGTGAAAGATAACATTAGAAGTAACTGAGCTATAAATCACTTGTTTGCCTAGATACTACCACAGTCACACCCATCAAATTAATCTGATGGGCACAATGCCATATGGTGGCTAAGGAGTCACCAAGCCGACGTAAGTTCCCAACAATCGCCATTGTCACATAATCCTCAAAAGTGACGCCTGTATGGAGGATGCGACGTAAGACGCTTTCACCACTCATTTAGGAAGCCGAGCAAGGTTTTTACTTAGAGACTAGTGTGGATGGATAGGGTAAGGTGGCGATTTCTGCAAAGAGGAAACTAAAAGGATCTTGAGTCACACAGATGAAATGAATGTAAAAACTTTTAAATCTAAAATAAACTAGTAGCAAGAATTAGATTTTCCTTCAGAGTCTCCAATCCTATCGTCCAGAGCATCTGAACCAGTCTTTCTATTAGACAGAGAGACTAGTCCGAAGTCTCCGGTTGTATAGTCTAGGGATTCTGGACCTCCTTCAAAATGTCCATGGGACACTCAAAGAAGGCGAACCCAGAGGGTTGGGAATAAAGCAAATAAACAAAATCACAGCAATGGGACGCTAGAATACATACAATTTTTCATCAAAGTTTCGATCAACCAATCCTACATCTCTGTTGAGGAGCTTAAAAGAGCTAGATCTCTTTTGTTCCCTTGTCTCACCAAGTTCAATCCTAGAAACTAGTTTAGCCTTCAAGCTGTTAACACTAGAATTTGGTTAGCCTGCAAATAGGATCGACTGATGGAGAAAAGAATGATCTTGATCGGCTGATCGATATAGTAAAAGAGCCGATCTAACGGGTTGAGGACGGATTTGGTCTGTTTAAAGACAGAGGGTTATCCAGATAGGACCAAGTTTGAGGAGCCGTAAGAACCATGATAGGTGTTTATCTATATATAGAATATATTACGTAAGTTAGGCAAGTTTAGTTAGCTTTACAACTTCTTATAGATTAATTTTCTTATATGTTAGGAAATATAGTCTGATGATTGTTGTAACTGCGTCGGTCTCTTGTAATCCCAAAGTATAAATATAGACCCCTAGAAGCTTGTAATATCATTAACAGATCATACAATACAACTTTGGCACATCGCCACCCTCGTTCGTATAGGTTTTACTCTAGCGCGTTCTGGCTCTCGACGCGGGGCTGCATCGGTTAGATTCAATATCTAGTGAAGGGGTAAGTTCCGCTATTATCATGATTCATCTTGTTCTATCTAAGGCTCCATCAGTTAGGTTTGATCTATTAGTCTGATTAGGCGTACCACATCACGTCCGCATGATGATTATTGGTACATCGGTCTCCTTTCACTGTCCTCGGTATTATGCTGTATCGGTTAGGTTTAACCTATGAGATCGGTGGCGGTGGATCAAGCCGTTGGCCCAACGGGTATTCATGCAGCATTTCGTTGAAGTGAGTAGGTGATGAGTTATCTTTACCGTGCGCCTCATATCTATTTTATTTATCGTCGAACAATCAACCCTCTAGCGATCGATCCTGTCAAATCTAATTCGGCCTGATATTGTCACTGTTAGGTCTAATCTATCAGGTTCGTGTCTGACGGGGTTGGTGTCGAGACCTGTAAAGTTTCGTTCCCCATCGAGCTGATGAGGTAAGATATAGGCCCACATTGAACATTCGGTCGATAAGCAGCCGATGACCATGCACTTTCCTTCTTCATTGTTATGTTCAATTTAGACTCTATCGTCTCTGTGTCGTTATTCCTAGTCTCATACTATCTTGGTTTAGTTTGATCTATCGATGCAAGTTCTAATGGTGGCATTACAGTGGTCGCTAGTCCTCGTGACTTCATGGGGGATCGGGTCCCACTCCTCGCTTTCGTTGCCTTTATACTATGAAGCGCCATCGGCTCTTTGATGGATAAGCCATCTATTTTATTCCATGCATCTATCGCCTACAACTTCATTGGCTTTTCAGGCAATGCTCGAGTGTTACCTTTCCTATTAGCACCCAGCCGATAGGTTGAGCCATATCGGCCTATCGGCCAATTGGTTCGCTGATCTCATCCTCTATCTCCTTGTCAATTGCAGGGTTAAATTGACTAGCATGTCCTTGAACCTCAAAAACTATCGGACCTGCACTGGAGCTAAGCAGATCCCCTAGGTCTTCACGTGACTAGGGTGCCGTCTTCCCCCATCAAACCTCTGTCCGACCCAATTGGACTTCCCGTGAGATTCAGCGACTAGCACACTCCTTTGACATGCCTGGTGGGACCAGACAACTTCAACTCAATGGCGGGAAAAGAGATAAACTCAAAGAATATAACTCTAGTGACAATGGATGATTTGACTGAGGATCAAAGGCAACAGATAGAGCAAAACACTACTGATTTTTAGAAGCTCTGTCTGGAGTCTTTTAGTATAACTAGACAAGGGCCAATTAAGAAATCCTAAATGCCAAAGCTCGTTTTGTTGGGAGGATCAAGCTATTCACTGCCCATGAGTCCTCAAAAGCCGTTGCAGGAGATGGTAAACGAAGTTGTTCACCATACACTCATCAACCAGTCAGGGGTGTTGGTTAACACTTTACACGATCTAATCAAGAAGACGGTGGACGGATCAATTGTTCAAGAGTCTGATCAAGGTCCAGTATATTTGCCAATAAAGACGGTGCAACCGTAGATTACTTATGAAACTAGGAGAGACGTATCGGCAAATTTGTTTCCACCAGCACAAGATTAGATTATGATGATATGCTGCCATGGTATCATCGGACGGCTTACTATGGAGGATATCGGCAAGACTACCCTAGTGGCAATCGCGATACAAGCAATCATCTAGGAAATTATCCTAGAAAGTATCGAGTACTAACTCCACCTCCACAATACCAAAGAGAGAACCCAAGAGAGGAGGATTGGTCTTATAGGGTTACAGAGGTGGTCAAAGAGCAGTTCAGTATGAAGCCTAAGGAGCAAGCTTTTATGTATCGGCACCCTTACCCAGAGTGGATCGATAGAGTTCTGCTACCGCACCGATACAAGATACTGGATTTCTTCAAATTCTAAGGGTAGGATAGCAGATCTATGGTGGAACACATAAACTAATTCTTAGCCCATTGTGGGGAGGCATCTGCTGAAGAAGCCCTGAGAGTCCATTTCTTTCTACTGTCTCTCTTTGGATTGGTCTTCACATGGTTCTCTTCATTACCTCCCAACTCAATTAGGGGACGGGCTAATCTAGAGAAGCAATTCCACAAGTATTTCTTTGCTGGGATTCATAAGATAAGACTAACAGATTTAACATCGGTTAGACAGAGAACTAATGAGTTAGTCTCGGAATACATCCAACGTTTCTGGGATGTTAGAAGCCGATGTTATAGTCTTATCTTAATGGATGTACAGCTAGCTGATTTGGCCTTCCAAGAGTTGTTGGCTCCAATTAGGGAGCATTTTTCATCTCAAGAGTTTGAGGGCCTAGCACATTTTTTGCAGAAAGTATTGGCTCATGAAACCCGATTCGTTCAAGCCAAGAAAGAAATATTCCATTGAAAGACTGCTCAGTTACAAGTTTATGCATCAGACTTAGATAAGGAGGAATCCAATGTAGAAGTTGGTTTGGCAGAGTGGACCAGGAATAGAAAATCTATATCATGTCCCTGGATGAAGAGTATTAGCGAGTAAAGATATGACTTTGATATCAATAAAGTCGATAAGATCTTCGATCTCCTACTTCAAGAGAAGAAGATTCAGCTTCCACCAACCCACGTACTACTGTTAGCCAAAGAACTCAAAACGAATAAATATTGCAAGTGGCACAATTCAATATCTTATCTACTAATGAGTGCAGAGTTTTTTGATAACAATTACAATTGGCTATTGAGCAAGGAAGAATTAAATTTGAAGATAAAAAGCAGATAAAGATCAATGGGCATCCTTTTCCTGTGAACATGGTGTTTGCGGGGGTCTTCAAGAGAGAGAAGGGAGATGTTGGAGAAAATCAAAAGTTACTTCATCGAAGTTGGTCGAAAAATATTTCAAACGTCAGGACAAAAAACAGCGGGCAATGGAGCATAAGAAGTATAATCCGCATTGGGGTTGTTTGTTCTTTCAATATTGCTAGGATAAAGACATGAAATTGCCATTGATTGAAGATTGTCCTAAGTGCAGTAAGCTAAGATCACAACATGCTATGCAAAAGACAACTTCATATATTCGGCCACCTATTAAGTGGGCATCGGTACATAGCCAATTAGTGTCGATTAATGAAGACCATAGTTAAAAGGTAGCTAACAATAGGAGGTTGCATGAAGAAGAATATAATTCCAATTCCTGGTAGTGTTCGTCCGGATTCTTCACGAAGAATCAGAAGAGGAGGGCACAATGATTGTGGCATAGGGAGCAGCACAAGAAGCAATGGGATGAGGAAGTCGATTGGAGTTAATAGACTAAATACGTATGGCGTGTCAAACATAAAGATGATGAGGTTGACACATCGGCTCCAACCAATAGGGTGTTATTCTTGCCTCTGGAGTATATAAAGCTTTTACATCCGATGAAGAAGATCAAGAAGAGGTCTTTTCCCAATTGACACTATAGCCTGATCAAGCCACATTTGATAGGCCCGAAGAGTCTAAGCATCAGCACCTCAAGCCATTATATAAATGAAAAGCTGATGACGAAGATGCTAGTTGATGGAGGTGTAGCTATGAACCTGATGCCATACGCTACATATTGCAAGCTGGGAAAGACTGCCAAAGATTTGATCAAAACAAATATGGTGTGACTTCATCAGGAATCCATTGGAGATGAAGGATGTGCTGAACGTGGAATTAACAGTTGGAAGCAAGACATTGCCTACCATATTTTTCGTCATCGATGGTAAGGGATCATATAGTCTACTTCTCGGTCAGGACTGGATTCACGCCAATTGTTGTATTCATTCCACAATACATTAGAGCCTCATACAGTGGCAAGGAGATCAAGTTGAGCTGGTTTCAGCCGATCAGTTGACCAGTATTGCATTTATCGATTTGCCAATCTAAAAAGCTAAGGGGTTGATTGCCTATCCGGGAAGATATGGTTTGGAGATTTTCTTAACGTGACCAGCAAGTGAATAAAGTGGATCTAGTGAGTCGGTTTAGAACTATTGCTTTAATGGGCACCATTGAAGATTTTGAAGGGAAATTCGGGCAAGAATTTACGTCGGCCGATGAGTTGGAAGAAGTTGATATAGGACAAGGAGATAGGCCAATGCCAACATATATTAGTAAAAATTTATGTATCGAGTTCCAAGAAAACTAAATAAATTTATTGATGGAATTTTGGGAATGTTTTGTCTAGGATTACCATTAAATGTTAGGTTTAAGCCATTCGATTGTTGAATATCAACTTCCTATCAAACTAGGATATTAGTCATACAAGCAGCCTCAGAGGTGATTCAAAGCAAAGTTACATGATGCAATCAAGGCAAAGATCATGAGGTTATATGACGCAAACTTCATCAGACCGTGGTGATATGCTGAGTGGATATTCAACATTGTCTCCATAGAGAAAAAGAACAGAAAGCTAAGGATATGCATCGACTTCCGTAATTTGAACAAGACAACCCCTAAAGATGAGTATCCGATGCCGATGGTAGATCTATTAATTGATGCAGCATCAGGTCATAAAATCATCAACTTCATAGACAATAATACAGGTTACAATCAAATTTTTATGGCAGAAGAAAATATTCACAAGACTGTTTTCAGATGTCCTAGAGCTATTGGCTTGTACGAGTAGCTAGTTGTGACCTTCAGATTGAAAAGTGCCGGTGCGACTTACCAGAGAGCCGTGAATTATATATTTCATGATCTCATCAGCCTATTGGTGGAGATATATATTGATGATGTGGTGGTCAAATCCAAGAGCGTTGAATACCATATAGTTGATCTACGAAAAGTACGGTAGAGGGCAAATCAATATAGACTTAGAATGAATCCTAATAAGTGTGCTTTTGACGTATTGGTTGGGCAATTCTTGGGCTTTATGGTGCATTAGACGATATTGAAAATCATATTGAAACCGATGATTGGAGACAAGAGATTATCCAATATTTGCAAAATCCGTCACAATCTACTTTTAGGAAACTTTGGTATTAGTCTACTAAATACATATTACTTGATGAGGACTTGTATTATTGGACCATTGATCGAAGTTCTATTAAGATGCTTGGGTACAAAAGAGGCTACAATAGTTATGAGCAAAGTACATGTAGCCATTTGCGGAGCCCATTAATTGGCTCACAAGATGAGATGGCTGATGAGAAGAGCTGGGTATTTTTGGCCGACAATGCTAGCGGATTGCTTCAAGTACTATAAAGGATGTTAAGACTGTTAGAAGTTTTGGAATGTGCAGCGAGCCTCAGCATCGGCTATGAACCCAATAATCAAGGCATGGCCATTCAGAGGTTGGGGAATCGACATGATCGACCAGATTTATCTTTCATCAAGCAAAGGGCATAAATTCATATTGACGACGATAGATTATTTTACAAAGTGGATAGAGGCTATCCCTTTGAAGAAATTTACCTCTGAGGACATGATTGAGTTCATCAAGGAACATATTATATATCAGTTTGGTATTCCATAGGCAATTACAACCAATCAATGTTCTATCTTCATGTCCAATTAGTTTCAACAGTTTGCTACCAGTATGGGAATTAAGTTATTAAATTCCTCACAATATTATTCTCAAGCCAACGGACAAGCCGAAGCTTCCAACAAAAGTTTAATCAAGCTAATCAAGCACCAGATTGACGAATAGCCATGGCAGTGGCACATTACCTTAGGCAATTCATTATGGGACTATCGAGTGACATGCCATAGATCTACTCGAGTACCACCGTATCGGTTGGTAGATCTAATTAGGTCATATGGGCATGAAGCAATTTTGTCGTGGGAAATCAACATCGGCTCTAGGGGGATGTCTCCGCAGGATCAATTGACAGCTAATGATTATTAACCTAATGGCAGACTAACTTGATGATTTGGCTCAAAATCGGTTGAGGGCACTTGGGAGGATCAAGGAAAAGCCAAGCATTACAACAAAAAGGCGATGAAATCTTTTTCTGAAGAAGATCTCGTTTGGAAGTTGATTTTGCCAATTGGGTATAGAGATAA
This sequence comes from Oryza coarctata, assembly GCA_030770085.1. Classification (NCBI taxonomy): domain Eukaryota; kingdom Viridiplantae; phylum Streptophyta; class Magnoliopsida; order Poales; family Poaceae; genus Oryza; species Oryza coarctata. The sequence goes on from CM061472.1 coordinate 12,203,667, forward strand.
TAAGTTTGGAAAATGGTAACCTGACTCAAACGGGCCCTATCGAATCAATCGTTGTGTGCCTAGTAATGCCTATATACTAGAAAGTCTTGAAGGGGAGAGGTTTGCCAAAGTGCTCAATAGAAAGTATGTGAAGAAGTATTATCCTAGCATTTGGGTTGAAGCCTAAATCGATTAAGTATGGCCAATTTCCAATTCTCTTCAAGATAAGAAGTAGATAATGTTCTGTCATCTAATGGTGTCGTTTAATTAAATTGGCTTAGCTCTACCGATTTCTAATACTTCTTTAGGACAAAAGCCGATATGGCTATATCGGCAATAGATAGCCGATATCATTAAGATATCTCCTTTAGCGAATATATATAAAAAGAAAAAAATTTCATTAACAGAGCCAATCAAACTCTATTGCAGACAATCAATGTTTTTGGATGACATTATGGATTTTCAACATTAAAGTTTACAAATATTTCTTGATAGCCTCGATTGCGCGCAAATGGAATTTGTTTATCTCGTTGATGGCGCGGATGTCTTTCTCATCTGATCTTGGGATGGTTTTCAAGCTCCTATGCTAATGATCTATTTGATGTACTGTTTTTGCTACTTTGGCCTCTTGATCTTGGATTGATTGCGGTAATCTGATAAGATCAGATTCGGTGACTTCAATATTATGACACACTTTATTGAGTTCCACCGTCAAATTGGCTTCTCGTTTCTTCAGTTGGCCCAGCTTGGTGTTGGTATTCTACGAGTCGGCTAACATTTCATCAAGTATTTTCTTCTTAGTCTAGGCTGATAGCTGATCGTTTTGGGCTAAATTGCTTTGTTCAGCGTGATCAGCTATACGTCGCCTAGTCGTGATCAGCTGGGTCCTGTGGAATTTCAAGTAATCAGTAGGTGTGAGTACATCAGTAATCTCTTTGGGCTGATGGTGTTCAATCTCAGCGAGTCTTCCCCAGATCAATCTGCAATCTTCCACCAGTGAGCCGATCGGGATATCCAGCCGAAGCATGATGTTTGATAGTTGATCGCGTATATTGGCTGGTAGAAATGGTGTGATCGCTGCACTAGTAGTTGTGTCTTCATCCGTCTCCAAGTAATTGCCGATGTCAAAGGAGAACAAATTGATCAATGACGCAAATTGACATCAGTGAAGAAAAGAATTATGAGCCAAAGCAAAAGTAAAGATGTGGAGTGTACGCACTTGAGACACAATGGGACTGGCATGAGCAGTAATATCGGTATCAGCTTGATTAGTTGCAGAAGTGATGAGGACATCAACCCCTACACAGGACCTGCTACTACAATGGAACCATCACCGATGTCACTCCCCACTACCCCAAATCCAGAAACGTTTCAAGGTCCAATAACGCGAGCCCGTGCACGTGACCTGAATTATGTGATCCTTTTAAGGAATGAAGGAAAAGATTCTGTCCAGGAATGACAACCATTAAGGATTGCGCCATCTATGGAAGCCAATAAAGGGTGCTGTGCCACCTATCTTTTGGAAAGATTGTTTACATGTAATACGTAGCTAATTTAGGAAAGGTTAGGTAGGGGATTTCAGCCACCCATTCATGCTGGACGAAATTCCCTCCCCACCTATTTAGTCCTGCTCATGTCCCCTTTGTTTGGCGGGTTTTCTTTGATAAGTTTAGCCATTTGCGCAAACATTCTGTGCTGCAGTTGTGCTCAATGGCCACCTGTGGACAGCCATTGTGAACCCCAACTTGTGAGTGATTGATATTCAGTTTTGCCTACTCCATGTTCTTGCTCGTTTCTTCGATTGCTTGTAGGAACAGAACCTCATGTCCAGGTTGATCTTGCCATCTAGCAAGGTCAATAATCGATTGGAGTTGATTCAGCGATTGCTAAGGCGCCACGACCTATTCGTTCATAGTCGGATCGCGAGAGTCACCTCCTCCACAAATCGAATTTATCCATCTCACTGAAAGATCGGACACTTCAGCCTTATCAAGAAGTATGGCCAATGACCGAGGTGGGAGCAGCGCAGACTACTTGAGTGTTTCTTGGTTGAGGATTGGCTGATGTTGAGGACGTTAAAACTTTTGGGGCAACCATCGTCTTAGTTAGTTGTCTTTGGAGGCTGAGTTTCAGTAGTCGATGGTTCAAGCTACAAAACGAAGATATCAGGGGAAGTATCAAGATGATAGAAAAGAAAAGAGATTTTCACATACCGGCAAGGGTGAAGGAGCCGATGTCAAAGCAGGAGAAGGTCCTTGGGGAATCAGTACCATGATGGTGGCGTCGACGCTGGATTTAATCTTTTTGGAGATTGTCGGAGTGGCCAGCTTCTTGCATTTAGTTCCTGACGTTCACGGTACTCGGTGTAGAGCCAATGGAGTTGGGGCACCATGTCCAAGGTGGGACTTAGTCGATGGAGGTTGATACACAATCGACTCGCCGTTTGTGCTTGTTGTAGGTGCTTCTTTGTCCCTAGCCTACAAGATCGAGATTGAGTAATGTATTCAAGATTAAATGCAGTATGGGAAACAGAGTAAGGAGAAGGACTAACTCTTCATTGGATTCGACATAATAGGGATTAAGGCGCAGACAGTTCAGCTGATAATCTGAAGAAATGCATTCTCCACTCCAGCCACCATTGAGCGAAGAGTCTGGTGTTGGATATATAGGACTCGAAGGTGGTGAAGGTCCCCAAGGAAAGAGATCTGGCCATCGTCCTTAGCTGATCATACTCCAAGCCACTACTTACTTCTACTCAGACTAGTAGTTTGCCGATAAAGAGTAAGCCAATTGGGAGGTGGCTAAAACCCATCTAACGAGCGTTGATAGAAGGGGTGATAAAACTCATATGATAGATGTTACGATCGGCCCAATGAGAATCCAATCAGTAGAAGATTGGGTGTTATGGCTAACAAGAATATTGCCTTTCATTCTTTATTAGCTAATGCATTGAGTGGGTGAAAATTAGAAGGCATCTCAAATGATGAAGTATCCTTGTACTCAAACCAGAGGGTGTCCTACTTAGTAGAAACATTTGAACCACTAGTTGAGTCCGAGGGGAGTCATTTTGCTTCTAGAGAGAGCCGATGAGGCTTCACACAGATAGGTACCTCAACATCGGCTGGCTTCACTTTCCTCTAAATGATCGGCTGAAAAAGTCAGAGAGGGGAAAGGGGTCCTAGGGATGACTTTGGAAGTGTTCAACCAGAGTTGTATGAAACATTAAGGGCTGCCAATGTGACCAACTGGTTGGTCGGCCGATAGCTTATTCACTACTTGATGAAGCAATTAATAGGTGGCTCCTAGGAGATACTACCCAGTGGAATTTGATGCCGATTGACCAAGCACTCTGCCAATCATTGCTTATTGGTAGTTGGACCAAGAGTTGAACCGCCGAAGACAAACTGCTCCAACCACAGATTTAAGAATGCAACATACTCTCCGTCATCAACTGGTCCAGAAGTCTTACTGTGTAGAGATACGTATTTAGTCCATCCTTCGATGTCTTTGGTATTTAGCCGATGAGTGGGTTTGAATTAGAGGATGGACGGATTTACATAGTGAGTGGTGTTAAGGTAAGTCAACATAATAATATCCATCAAGGTGGGAGTCACTGGCCCATGTCCAAACATAAACATGTTGAGGGTATCTGACCAAAAATAAGAGGCCGATGCAAGCAAAGGCTCATTCTTCTCCATATCGGCTAAAGAAAGGTTGATACAGTGACCAATTTCCAAGTCTTTCCAGAGTGGCATTTTGGAATCCAAAACCCTAAGGTACCAATCTCTCCATCCTAGGAGTCTACTGGGCTAATATCTAAAGCTACTAGTCCAATCATTGATAATCATGAGCGAGTTTTTGTAAGGGATCCGTTCTGTTTCAGAATTTATAGTCTATTGGATCCTTACTACCCATGGGACCTAGATAGAAGAAACCCAGATGGTTGGGAACTGGAATGATAATATGACCATTAAGAGTCTACAGTAAACAAGAACCCGACAAAGAATAGAGGAAAAGATGGGATGGACAAATATGTCTATAATGTAGAACAGAGGAACAGATGAAAGGTTACCTTAAGAACTAAGTGTGTTGACGCCATCGTCCTAGGAAGAAGGACAAGATAGGTGGTCGATGAAGCAATCTGTAGAAGTTTGCCTTCAGTTGTTGGAGTTCATTGAAATTTTGGGGCTCTAGTGATGAGGAGGTGTGAAGAAGAAGGATGAAGAGTTAGAATGCTTTATAGGGGTAGGATGACTTATGCAGGAATCTAGGCTAGTTAGTTGTTGTTTGTGGGTTATAATGGGTCATCCTAGTTTACGAAGAATTCCAATGGCTCAGAATTTCAAAGTACGTTGACAAACACCAAGATTAGGGGGCATATGTTAATGCCAGAATGTGATCAACCTACAAACGGAATCGGCTAATGGAGGAAAGACTAATCGGCTCGTAGGGAGAAGCCGATTGATACAATAAAAGAGCTGATCGGATGAGTCGAGGACGGATTCTGTATGTTTGAAGACAGAGGGTTATCTAGATGGGACCGAGTCTAAGGAGGAGTCGTGAGAACCACAGCAGTGTGTTTATCTATATATAGAATATATTACGTAGTTAGGCAAGTTTAATTAGCTTTACAACTTCTTATAGATTAGTTTCCTTATATGTTACGAAATATCATTCGATGGTTGTTGTAACTAGTTCAAACTCTTATAATCCCAAGATATAAATATAGACCCTCTAGAAGCTTGTAATGTCATCAACAAATCATACAATACAACTTCAGCACATCGTCACCCTAGTTCATCTAGGTTTTATTCTGGTAGGTTTTGGCGCTCAATGCGGGGCTTTATCGGTTAGGTTTGATCTCCGGCGAAGAGGTAAGTCCCACCATTATCATGGTTCGTCTTGCTTTATCTAAGTCTGCATCGGTTAGGTCCAACCTCTTAGTCTGATTAGGCGTACCGCATCACGTCTACGTGAGGCTCGTCGGTACATCGATCTTCTTTCAGAGTCCCCAGTATCGTGCTACATCAGTTAGGTTCGACCTACGAGATTGGTGATGGTAGATCGAGCCGTTGGCCCGATGGGTATTCATGCGGTGTTTCATCAGCGTGAGTAGCTAATGAGTTATCTTTACAGCACGTCTCTTATCTATTTTATATATCGTCCAACGATTAACCCACTAAAGATCGATCTAGTCACGTCCGATTCGGCCTGATACCATCTCAGTTAGGTCTGATCTATCAGATTCGTGTCTGATGGGGTTAGCATTGAGACCTAGAGGGTTTGAGCTTAGATATAGGCCTACGTCGGGCATTCAGTCGATAAGCAGCCAATGACCTCGCCCTTCCTTCTTTGTCATTACGTTAGATTTAGTCTCTGTTGTCTATATGCCATTATTCCTGGTCTTATATTATCTTGGTTCGGTCCGATCTATCAAGCCTAGTTCTAACAGTGCCATTATGGTGGTCGCCGGTCCTCATGACTTCATGGGGGATTGAGTCCGCTCCTCGCTTTCATCGCCATCATCCTACGGAGCGTCATTGGCTCTTTGGCTGATAAGCCATCTATTTTATTCCACGTGTCTATTGCCTACGCCTTCATTAGCTGTTCAACCATGCTCAAGTGCTACCTTTCCTATTGGGACCTAGCCAATAGGGTGAGCCGTATTGGCTCACCAGCCTATTGGATTTCATCCTCTGTCTCTTATCAATTGTATGGTCAAATTGACTGGCATACCCACAAAACCACAAAAACTAAGGACCTACACTAGAGCTAAGTAAATTTGTCAGGACCTTCGCATGACTAGGGCACTGTCTTCTCCAATCGGACCTCTGTCTAGCCCGACTGGACTCCCCACGAGATTTGGCGACCAGCACAAGCTCTCATCAAAGAGTAGCACTTAGTCCAAAGCGATCATCAAGCTCTTCACTAGAACATCATGCTCCCGCTTTCTATGAAGTTTGCTCTACCAAACAAATTTCTATGGTAAGAACTCAGAAATTCACTAGTATACCTCTTTCCTTCGGAGTTATGAAGACCTTCACAAACGTCCTAGGTGATTCAACGTTTAATCCTAGCGGGCAACGCCTAGTCGTCTAGGAGGTGGACTTCCAAGAATAATAAGCTTGAGTTTTCACAGGCATTAATCCACAAGTGCTCACTTAAATCCAATGATCCAATCTTTCATAAATCATCCAAAAAGCACATTTATAGGGAGTATTAAACTCAAGATCCAAGAGAGTAGAGTGAAGAAACTCTAGAAAGTTCTTGGGAGTAGTGTAGAAATGGATGAGCAGCCATCTCCTCAAAAGGGGGTTGATGGGGTTAAATACTCACCCCTTTCGAAGCTAGCCGTTACTACTCTAGACATGCCTTTCGACCTAGATGGAGAGCTTAGTTTGGAGACTCCGGCCAAACGGTCCCGAGACTTTGGATATCACTTAGCTTTGAGAAGGAGAGGAGGTTTGGAGTGTCGAGTCTAAACTTCTGGAGACTCCAACCAAAATGTTCGAAGACTCCGAGCTGATTTTTCTATTTGATAGAGAAACTTATCCAAAAGTTTTCATAAAGCCTACATACACACATCGAAAATAGAAGGACAAAAAAACCAAATCCCCAAGATATACGTGATACGAGAGTTCGCTTATCTACACTTATAAGTTTTATTGAGTACTTGATTTTCAAAATGGTTAAACTTGAACCCTCTTAATAGTTCAACTAATCCTAAGGATTCAAAAAATAATAAAATTGCATTTTTATCGCTTCAAGTCTTCCTTCTTTTTTTTATTTTCTATTCTTAATGGGGCTCTTCTTTTAGACAAAACAATATTTCACTACGTGAATTACTGGGAGATTCTTATTCATAATATATTAGCTTCCTAATTTCTTGTCATCTATAACTCAAAATCCACTATGAGGACTAGATGTACTTTTAGAAACAATGCCCATGGAAGTCACCATCATCAAAGCCAGCTAGAATCTAGCAAGGTTTTCACCATTTCACAACTCGCTCCTAACACACAATTAGCCCGTGTGCCGAATAGGACCATCATCTAAGGACACATCACGAAGTCAAAGCCACAGCCCTACGGCCTTGTGCTTCACCGACACACCAGAGAGGGCTAGCTAGACCTGCCAGATGTGACAACGATCTGAGTCCCTCAAGTCGCCATGTCGTCAACATCGTGGCCCTACTAAGGTGCCATGCCACCTACACCTCTTAGGCTCCATGCTAGCGAGTCGATGCACCATCGTCACACCTTAGGACCCATGCTGGTGAGTCGATGCACCGTCATCCATGCCATCAATGAGCCACCACGGCCATGCTTCAACCAGTCCAGCCTTGCCCTTGCCAGTGGCATGGAAGCCGCCGTTGGTGCACATCATCCACCATCAGCTGGTGGTAACAAGAGCAGCAGAAGCCCTCCAGCAAAAAAAAGCTTTGCTTGATCATAAATTTTTACCAGAGGCAAAATTTATGATCTGCGTCTAATTTTTGCTTAAAAAATATCTATGAACCCACTACAGTAGACTGTGATTGATTTGGATATGATTTTTGTTCAGATCACAACCATCTCTAGTGTCGTAATTTTTATTTAAAAAATGGACCTGATCAGCAGAACAGTGACTCATCCAGGTTGGTCACAAGACAATGGAAGCAAGTAAGCAGCTCTGAATTGGTCAAAATACAATTTGATGAGCTGGTTTCATGATAAACTGAAGGAATCAGTTGGACTGACTACTTCCCTGTTCCCACCAAAGGGTTTACATGCAACATGTCCAGCTATGACAATAAGAATCAAGGAAAAAGAGAGAGAGAGAGAAAAAGAAAGAAAGGGAGGGGAGGGAGTTGTGGCTATCGGCGGCGGTGTGATTGGCCAGGGAAGGCTAATTATGAATCCCACACATTTCATAATGTCATCTCTACTCTGGCCAGTCGACAGGTTAATCTGATCATGGCAGTGTGCTAAGAATCTTCCTGGCAAGAACGTCGTGCTAGTCCCAACAATGTCTCTCAACGCGCATAGTGCTACTACTGTTTCTTTTTTTTTTCTTACTTAAAATTTCTTTCAGCTTGAATACATGTATGGTTGCAGTAGGGACGATTCTAGTTAGATTTTACAGCACATTCTTTTCCTTCTATGGAATAAGCAATATCCTAAGAATGCTTTCTAAGCTCCTGAACAGTATAATATTTAGAAAACTTTTCTTCAGCAATATTTCTTTAAAAAAATTTGTAATTCAACTTTTCAATTGTCTAATATTTAATTCTTTTATTTGTGCCCTTGAATAAGTGTATGAACCCCATTTCATCCATATATAATTCATCATTCATCTAAACATTAGAACACTGTAAATCAAGTCGTTTTGCACCTCTATTTTTGAATTTTTAATCTCTATTTACCGATCTCCCACGAATGTTATGCTACATATTAACTTTCTTTTACCACAAAGTTCTAGCTCATGCTGTTATGACCATGGATGTACAATTCTTCAATGCAAGCCAATGATATCAAGCGGTGCTACTGAAGTTCATGCAGCTTCACGTCAACCAGATGGGAAGTCGAAAAGAGGTACACGTACGAGTAGATGAGGACAAAAAATAGGAATATAAATGGTGCAAAAATGTCTTGGAGTGGAAAAAAATAGTTGCAACCCTTTTGGTGTCACTAAAGTTGTTGACTTATAATTTAAATACTAATTTATTTTAATATATATATATAAATATAGGCTACTCTTATATCTACTGTTATTAATTGATTTTGTCTCTTACAGTATTTCCTTTCGCCTTAAAATCGATGTCTCCTTTTGCCCTTTTTTTCTCTAACAAATGGTATCAGTAAGTATTGGAGATTTAACCTACGTAGCCACCAGCGTTGGCGTGTTTGTCTTTCTTGACAAAATTCTATGGTAGATTAATTTTTGATGAGATCAAGTTCTTGAAATCCACTGGGGTTACTTATACTTCCAGTCGGTCTCTCGAACCTGCGTGCACGGAAAAAAAATCAAGCCAGCAGCAGTGCCTGTCCCATTAAAGAGTAGCAGGCCAAGCAACATCCACGGCCATCAAGAAAAAAGAATTACACGCCGTAACAACTCAGGACGTGCGTGGTGAATTTTCTCACGACAATTGCTAGGCACACCTAAGTCAATGCATCATGAAGTTTTCTAGCATCACTCATGCTTCTGTTTATATGAATTCAATTTTACATTGGGTTGCTACGTCCACACACAAACGCACTAGAAAACTTTGTTTCTCTTTTGAACCTATCATATTTTTTATCTATAATTTATTTTTCAACATGTCGTCTACTAAATTTGGTATTGAAATGTTCGATAGTAAGATCAGTTTTAATATATGGTATGTTCAGATGAAAGTAATTCGTACACAAGTTGATATTCATTAAGTGCTAAACCAATGGATATGACAAATGATAAATGGAAGGAATTGGATAAAATGCTAAACAACGGATATAACTCGGCTTGTTTACAAATATTTTGCGCAAAGTTATTAATGAGACATCTGCATTTTCATTATGGACAAAATTAAAGACATTATACATGAAGAAATGTCTCGCAAACAAAATTTGCATGGTAGAAGGTACCTCTATTGTCTCATCTTAATGGATTATTCACTCATTATTTATCTTGATAAGTTAGATGTGAAAATTGATTATGAGTATAAGGTTATTTTACTCTTCTCCTTGCATGTCACCTTTAAAAATTTTAAAGGAATTATGCTTTATGGTAATCATGATTCCCTTAATTTTGAGGATGTTAAATCAAATTTATTGTCAAAAAGAAATTTGATATTGATTCTCATTTAGAAGTTAAGATCGTGGGTTTAATAGTTAGAGGTAGATCAACTAAAAATGTGATTTTGTAAGATCAAAGTCTAGAACTAAATCATGAGATAGTAAATCCAAATTATTTTACCATTATCAAAAAAAACAAATCATAATATTTTTGATTGCTTCAAATTAAAAAAAGGAAGAAAGGAGTAAAACTAAAAAGAAAAAAAATCTTCTTAGGCTAGTTTTATTCTAGTGATTCTGATGGAGATATTCTTATTAGCACTACTCATATAGAGGATCAAACTATATGGATTATTGATTTGACTTGTAACTTTCATATATGTTAATATAAAGAGTCTTTTTCAACTTAGAATTTTGTTATTGGTGAATGGTTTTCATTTAAAATTATTGGAATTGGTTTGGTTCAAATCAAGACACATGATGACATTATTAGGACTCTTTCAAATGTTCTCCATGTTTCTTGAATGAAAAGAAATCTCATTTCTTTTGGCACTCTTGAATCCTCGGGATATACATCTATTGGTGATAATGGTGTTCTTAAAATTTCGAAAGGCAACCTTATTGTTAAAAGGGTAATAGAATTGGTAGTCTTTATTTCTCACAAGAATCTATATTTACAGGTGTGTTCGCGCTGGAGCCCCATGCGCCTGGCGCTAATACACCGACGCCTGGGAGGTCTGCTTAGCTCCAGTGCAGGCTGGTCAGCTTCTCTCCGTCGCTCGAGGTACGCGCGCTGGGGGCTGTGGATTTCAGTCAGCTCTAGCGCAACGGTGTGGGTACGAGCATGCCAGTTAATTTACCCTGCAATTGACAAGAAGGTGAGGCGAAAGGGTCAGTCGGACGACGGGCCGATATGAGCCCTTACTATCAGCTGGCTGCCGATAAGATCGAGTTAGTCATCGGTCATATCCGGATGGTTCCTGCTATTAGCTAATCGTCGATAGGAATCAGGACGCTCTTTCATCGGCTGGGGGAGTCGATGAAGGCGTAGGCAGATGTCGATGAAGGATATGATGGCTCTGGGTATAGCGAAAGTGAGATCCTGATCAGCCGATGGAGGAACTAGAGTGTTCAGAGAATAGCAAAGCACGCGGGGTCCCTTTTGGTAGTCGATGGAATCTATAGCGGTCGTTCATCGCCTTTCTAGCCGATGAAAGCATATACGATCTGGCAAGGAATCGTATAAAAGGCACTGGCTACAAAGTCGATGCTGCTCTAGAGATGGCAGCACGAAACCCATCGTTCGCCATGACGACGCCGCTAGCGCCGAATCTCAAAGATCGGACCTAACCGAGATAGTAAGAAATCGAGGCCAACAACAACGGAATGGTGGACGCCAGATCGGATGTGTTGAAGTAAGGGCGAAAAGAAACCATCGGCTAGTTGAGCCAATGAGTAGACATCTCTCTGAAGACAGGTATGCATCGGCTGGAAGGCCGATGAGCTTGGCGTGGTGCTTAAGGTATATCTAAAGACTGGTGCATATCGGCCGAGGAGCCAATACGTTCAGCGTGATATTCAACGTATAGATAATTCATTGGCTAACACTCCGATAAAACGCCGTACAGAGACCTATAGGCTTAAAACTCATTATACCATCAGCAGTCTGGTAGGTCGAATCTAACCGATGTAGCACGAGACCGATGATGGCAGAGAGAGCTTGATAGATCGATAGACCCTGCACAGACATGATACGATACATCCAATCGATCTAAGAGGTCGAACCTAACCGATGCAGCCTTAGACAGAGCGAGATATTTCGAGATAGTGGTGAGACTTACCCCTTCGTCAGAGATCGAGCTTAACTGATGCAACCCTGCGTCGAGAGCCAGACCCTACCGGTAAAAACCTATATAGACTAGGGTGGCGATACGCCGAAGTTGTATTGATCGAATGATAATATTACATGTTTCTAGGAAGTTTATATTTATACCCTGGGTTTACAAAGTCTGACACATTTACAACAACCATCGGACATTATTTCCTAACAAAGATAAAGAAAAATATCTCTAGAAATTTAACTAAACTAACTAAATCTTCCTATCCATATAAGATATGATTTAGATAGATAGAATACCTTACCGTGAATTCCACGGCTCCTCGTCAAACTCGATCTAATTTGGATAACCTTATAATCTTGAACCGAATCTCTCCCTATTTTGTTCGATTGACTTTCTCTCTATAGCAACCAGACTCTTATTTACTTAAGCTAATCTTTTTTTCAATCCTTCTATAGGCTTTTCAAATTTTAGCATTAACAAGGTGTTGCATCAATTTCCACTATTGTATCGGATCCTCAAATCACCAACTTTTGACATATGCGCTTGAGTCATATGAATGAGAAAGGTGTGCATCTTCTTTGCAAGAAAGATTATTTAAACAACATCGGCAAACCTGATTTCTGTGAACATTGTGTTTTTGGCAAACAAAACAAAATTTTACTACTGTCTAAAGGAATTCTTTATTATATTCGTTCTTATCTTTAGGGTAAGTCTAAGTTTCATTCTATTAGTGGATGTGAATACTTCATAACAGTCAAAATGATTTTTCTCACAAATTTTGGGTTTATTTCTTAAAACATGAAGCACTTTAAATGTTTTAGAAGTAGAAATTTTTGGTGGAAAACCAAACTGATAGAAAAATAAATAAGCTTAAAACTAATAACGGATTGGAATATTATAGTGATGAGTTTGATAATTTCTGTGCTAATTATGATATTGTATGACATTTGAGGAACTACTCAACAAAATAGTGTGGCACAGTGTATGAATTACACTTTTCTATAAAGACTCGTTGCATACTTTCAAATGCAGACATATAGAATAAACGTGCTTTATGGATTGAAACCGTTTCTAAATTATGCCATTGATTTTCATATTCCAAAAGAAGCTTGGTGAGTTAAACTAGTTAATTATTCTAATTTGAGAATTTTTGGTAATCATGTTTATGCTCATGTTAGCACTAGAAAATTAGAGGCTAGAGCAAGAAAATGCATATTTGTTGGTTATGGTTCTGGTGTCAAAAAAATATCATTTATGGTGTTCTAATGCTCACAAATTGATTATTAGTCATGATGTCATTTTTTATGAAGATGTTTTTCTCTTCTCAAGTAGTGTTAATTTACACATAATTAAGCCTACTCTTGATTCGAATTCTGCTACATAGCAAGTTACTACTAGAACACAATAAGTTTTTGGTTCATTGACTTCTAATAATAATGGTCAATGCATTGCTCGAGATAGAACTAGAAGAGATATTTAGTTGCCTATTAAATATCGTGACACTGATTGTATGACTTGCTATTTTCTTTTTGCTGCACAACATGTGATAATTCTTCTATGTGGTTGATAGCTATCAATGAAGAAATTGAGACCCTTAATAAAAATCATAGCTTCCAATAGGCAAAAGGCCATTAAAGTGAAAGTGAATTTATAAGAAGAAATATATTTCTAGAGTTGAAGGTGAAAGGTTATGATTAAAGAGAAGGTATTGACTTCAATGAAGTTTTTTCTTATATTGTGCATCATTCTTCCATTTAGTTGATGTTTCTTTGATTTCTTTATTTGACTTAGAATTAGAGCAACTTGATGTTAAAATTACTTTCTCAGATGAAAATTTAGAAGAGGAGATTTTTATGATACAACGTGAAGGTTTTGGTGCTATTGAAAAAGAACATTTAGTTTGTCATCTAAAGAAATCTCTTTATGATCTTAAACAAACTCCTAATCAGTGGTAGAAAAGGTTTGATTATTTTATAATATTCACACATTAATTATGACTATGGTGTTTATTTTTAAACAATTTTCTAATAATTTATGTCAATGATATGCTCATTGCTTCTCATAACATGTCACTAATTCAGTTAAAAGCTCAACTTAGCCATAAATTTGAGATGAAAGATTTGAATCCAACAAAGAAATTTTTTGGCATGGAAATTCAGTGTGACCGCAAGGCTAGTAATTATTTCTATCTCAAAATAGTTATATTGATGAGCTACTTGACAAATTTAATCTTAATAATTGCAAGCCCGTTTCTACACCTTTTATTTCGCATTTCAAAATATTTTTAAGTCAATGTCTTATTAATAAAGATGATAAAGACTATATGTCATGTGTTCTTTTTGCCAATGCCATTAGCAATCTTATGTATGCTATGATTTGCACTCAATTAGATTTAGCTCATGCAATTAGTATGGTTAGTAGATTTATGTATAATCCTAGTAAAAAGCATACCATGAAGTCGATTCTTCATTATTTGAAAGGTGCTTCTGATTTTGGCTTGATGTTTGGTAAGAATAAAACAGTGACAAACAATATTGTTGGATTTGTTAATTCTGATTATGCTAGAGATCTTGATAAAAAAAAGTCTATTTCTATATGAATTTTCTCTTTATGTGGTTCACCCTTCAATTGGAGAGCTTAACTTAAGTCCGTTAGTGCTCTTTCTACTACTAAAATAAAATATATTTCTGCCACCGAAGATGTCAAGGAGGCTATTTATGTCTTATTTATAAACTTAGTATTTAACTGGATATTAATATTGTTTACTCTGATAGCTAGAGTGATATTTGTTTGAACAATAATGATATGTTTCACGCCAAGATCAACCATATTGATATCATGCTTTGTAATATTGTTGCTCAAGGATAAATTATTATGAGGAAGATACGTACTAAAGACAATCCTACAGATTGAGTACTATTTATGGTGCTCAGTCCTTTAGGGTTTTGTTAACATTTTTTTCTAGCATATATTTATATGGGTTTTGAGTTACGAGAAGGTTTGTTGGATTATGACTTAAATACTAGTCCTATTCTAATATTATTTTTAGTCCAATATACGCATATAAATATAGGCCATCTTGTATTAGTTGATTTTGTCTCCTGTGATTTTTCCTTTTCATATTGGGGAAGTTTTCCACTTAAAATCCACGTCTACTTTTGCCCTATTTTTCCCTAACAAAAGCAATTACATTTTTTTATGTGGTATTTTAGGGAATGCCCATCTTTAGAATGTCGTATATATCCAATTCTATCAAGTATGCTCCCATTTTGATATTTCAATTTAAATTTTTGGGGAAGTTCTTTTATATGTAATCTGAAGTTGCCACCTTTTTTTTGGATGTGTTAGAATAGGTATCGAAATTTTGTATCCCTCGCTACCAAACAAACTGACCTTCATAAGTACTAGCTAGATGAAAGTTATCTTCACATTCGATTTTGGTGTTCTCTTCAGTGGGCCATTACTAAAACAATTGAGTGGGTCTTGTGGACGGGCGCCACACAAGCCAAGCATTGATGTAGGGCACAACGAGGTTGTGTGTGGCAAGAGAGAAGATAGGGAGGATTCCAAATTTCCAATTAGAAGAACATAGACAAGAAAATGAAGCAAGAAACTAGAGAAAGAAGTGGGGTTGCATAAGTCTCACGGAATGACTAGCTAGGAGCAAAACTGAGCACCTGCATAGAGTGGGGAAAGAGTAAGAGGTATGATAAAGAGGTGAGATGCGTGAATGGGGAACAAATCAGTTGATTGATTTTTGTTAGGTTTATTGTGTGTTATTGCCTGGGAAGCATCAGTCTAAGAAGAAAAACCTGAAGTACTGGCTATAATATTTTGTTTCCTATTTTTTCCTAATGAACTTAATGTCAGTAGGGCGCTTGTTAAAGTCCGTGAGTTTCTTATTCCTAATCTAAGAACTGAACTTGATTGAACTGAGTGAAGAACTTGCTTAGTTGCCGTCAACGACGCACTTGTTAATGTGCAAATTTGAGAGTCAACAAACAAATACATCAGGTTTCATGCATTACAGCGGAACACTAAACCGATACATCAAAGTTGATACAACTAATTAAATGGTGAGGAGCACAATCAGACACGTTAGCTGCAACATTTATGTTAAAATTGGGACAAAATGAAGTCCTAAAAAATTAGGGCCAAATCTGCAAAGGCATACGCATATCTCTACTATTGAATTAACACCGTTAAGATGACATAACAAAATATAGGGATAGATATGAGGTTCAGTTGAAAAAAAAAACAATATCACAAAATTAGAAAAATAGAGATAAAACTACAACTGCAGTTCAACGCACGAGCCTGGCTTGAGGAGGGGGGGGGGGGGGGGGGAAGTAAAATATGTGCATTTCTGCTAGAGGTTTTTACATACTGGGCATGCTAAAAGCTTTTACATGCGCCAAACCATGTTTGATGGAGAAAGCATAGAACCAAACAGCCGCAAAAATTCTTCCGCTCGTGGGCCAAGTTCCATGCGAACAAGCAAGGATGCTCTTATTGAATCTTGATTAGTGGTGTGTTACATTTGGTTGCTCCAAAGGTACAATCCAAGATAGATTTAGGCCCCGTTGCAACTGCTGCGATAACTGGCTCTTTGTCTGTTTCATTTTTTAACTACTAATTATACTAATTAAACAATTTGTTTTATGTAAATAATTTTCATATAAAAGTTTTTTAGAAAAATTAAATAAATCTATTTTTTTCAAGTTTATAATAATTAATACTTAATTAAATAAGCCATTGAAAATACCACCACAGGTACTAAGCGGAATACAACTCCTTATTTTTCATCTGCACACTCCTGAACCGCTAAACGACATGTTTTTTAAATTTTTTTAAGAAAGTTGCTTCAAAAAATCAAATAAATTTAAGTTTAAAAGAATTAATACTTAATTAATTATGTACTAATAATATCTCGTTTTATGTGCTACGAGTTGCTTAAGCTCATTCTGCTGGCTCAAACTTGCCATAGGGCGACGTTCAAAAGTTTCTTTTCTAATTTTATAGTCTCTTGTTTTTTTAAACATACTTTTTAAATTATTAAATGGGTGGTTTTTATAAAAGTCTTCTATAGCTGCTTAAAAAATTATATTAATCTTTTTTAAAAAAATTTTATAAATAATATTTAATTAATCATACATTAATATATTTGAGTCTATAGACAGTTCGGGTTGGTTATACCAAATCATTAGCTTATAGTTAATTATGTATTAATTATTTTAAACTTGGATTTCTTAAAATAATTTTTAAATAATTTTAAAAAAAATATAATTTCAAACACTAAAAACTTTGTGTGAGAGACTCTACCCTACCCTCGTTAGCTTATAGTTAATTACATATTAATTATTTTAAACTTAAAAATATGTTTATTGGATTTCTTAAAACAATTTTTAAATAATTTTTTTAAAAAATATAATTTCATACACTAATAACTTTATGTGTGAGCAGACTCTACCCTACCTACCTGTGTTGAATTAAAGTTCCTTTTCCCCTTTAACAGTAGACGATGACCAAGCAGATAATGCACTTGCCGTTTAATTCCGGAACGTGTGCGTCGATGTAAATTCCCAGAGAGTACGGTCGCGCACAACGCACTTCTTGTCCAATCGACTTGTTTATTACTACAGCCGTAGCACTAGAAACAGCAGGGGGTACCGCACAAGCGCCCACTGTGCTTTCTTAGTGAACCCGCAAAATCGGCCATAAACACGGTGCGCCGTAGCTGCTTTGCCTCTGCCGCCCACACATTGTCATCATGCCAACCCATCATTACGAAGCGCAAAGGTACACTGATCCACCGAGAGACATACTCATATCCCTAGGTACATCGGTACAGATATACGCGACCTGCCGTGGCAGGGCCACACCGATGCCCTTTCCGGCTTTCCTTCCGTCCTCCCGACCCGAACCGACACCGCCGTGCTCAGAAGCTAATCTATCAGCTGCTCAGGCTTTTGTCCAAAAAGTCCACGGGGCACCTACCGACTGACGGTGTAAAAGATCCACAGTGAACTCTGTCAAAAAACCCAACCCCACCAAACTATTCATTCTTAAATCGCGAGCCCACCATCTATTCATTCTTAAATCGCCAACCCTCTTCTGCTGCGGCCAGGCGCCAGATCAACTCGCTCGTCTCGTCCTCGCGCCTCCCCGCTCTTTCTTCCACTAGTCGCACACTCACTCGCCACTCGCTACGAATAGTAAGCTCTGTGTCCTAAAGCTCATCCCCCAACGACACCCTCTGTGAAGTAGCTTGTCCTCTTCGCCGAGGCCGAGGAGACGCACATGGCGTTGCCCACTCCTCCTCGGCTCTGCCTCTTCTTCTTCGTTGCCGTGCTGCTTGGCTCGGTCGCCTCCTTGGCGGCGTCGGCCGCGGCCACGCTGCACGAGCGCGACGCAGCGGCGCTCAGGGATGTCCGGGCGGGGCTGCGGGACCTGCCGGGGTCCCGGTTCTTCGAGTCTTGGGATGACGCGACCGACCCGTGCGACTATGCCGGCGTCGTGTGCGAGCCCGACGAGGACGACCCGGCCGCGCTCCGCGTCTCCGTGCTCACGCTCGGCACCGGCCTCGCCGATTCTCCCGGCCTGGTTGGCACGCTCCCGGCCTCGCTCGCCAGTCTCACCGCGCTCACGGACCTCGTCCTTTATCCGGGACGGGTCTCTGGGGCTATTCCGGCGGACAATGGTTCGGACCTCCGGCGCCTCAGGCTGCTGTCAATGACCGGCAATCAGCTGACCGGGCAGATACCCGAGTCCCTCGCCGGGCTGCCGTATCTGCACACGCTCGACCTCGGCAACAACCGCCTCGACGGCTCCATTCCCTGCAGCTTGCTGCTGCCGTCTTCGCCGAGCCTCAAGGTGCTCATCCTGGCGAACAATGGCGGCCTTTCCGGGCAGATTCCCGACCAATTTTCTAGCTCACAGCTTTTCCATGTCGATCTGAGCCGGAATTCCATCACTGGCACGCTCCCGCCACTGCCGCAGACAGTCCGCTACTTCTCCGTCGCGGCGAACTCAATGCAGGGGAGCCTCGATGTCGCGTTCGGCAATGGTTCGGCTCCAACAGATTTGGCCTTCCTCGACCTCTCGATGAACTACTTCTCGGGTTCAATCCCGCGGGAGGTGTTCGCGCTCCCGAGAGCGTCGTCGCTTCTCCTGTCCCGCAATAACTTCACCGGGCCCCTCACCGTGCCGTCGTTCGCGTCGGAGTGTGCCGCAACGCCGCCGTGGTCGGTTGTCGACGTCAGCCACAACGGCTTCACCGGGGAGATCCCCGAGGAGCTAGCGGCCGTGGAGAGCCTGTACGTGAACAACAACCGGATGTCCGGCGAGGTGCCGGAGGCAGTGGCCCGCAGCGTGTTCGCGGGCCGCATGACGACCTTCTACGCGCAGCACAACTTCCTGACGAGCTTCCCGGTGCCGCCGCTGCCGCTGCCGGACTCCGGGGCGCTGTGCCTCTCTTACAACTGCATGGAGCTTCCGTCCGCCTCCGCCGCCGCCGGGTGCCCCACCATCGGCGGCCCATTGGAGTCCAGGCCCTCCGACCAGTGCCGGAGCAGCACCGCAGCCGACGCCGGCAGCAGCGGAGGGGACGGCTGAGCCGCCGATATTCCTTAGGCTGACAGGTGGGGCCCCGCCTGGTTCAGATGGGCACGGGTGGGTGATTTGGGGACGGGAGGGAGGGACGGCCAGGATAGCTAGCCTGGCTCACACGTTTTCGTTTTGTCCGTTTGTTTCGGGTGTGATTTTCACGTGATTGGGTATGAATTCATCGGCATCGGGGTTTGTCGGGCGCGCAACGGTCACACGGATACAAGGTTGGCGCGTCCTTGTGCGTGTGTGCAATTACTCACTTTGGTAATTTGTACGCTGCGTCTGTTACTAAGGTGGCTGGCAGTGTCCCTAAACAACTCTGTTCATAGTCTACCAAGTCAGCTTCATGTAAAGGGAGGCACTACTTGTAAAATATCAAATCATGTTACTTGTTGATCCATGTTTTGCCGTCAGAGTTCACAATATCGCCGGCTACCGTGGGGTAATCATGGTTAGTGGCCTTATCATGAATTGAGAAAAAAATTCTATAAGTGGTATTGCCTCCGCCTAATTAAAATTTAAAAATACTTACATTTTAAAACATATGTATTATATAATCTACACGACTATATGAATTGAAAAAGAAAGTTGTTAAAAGCACAACAAAGAAGGATACTTTAAATAGAAAAAAACAAAGGTATAATAAGAATAAAGAAATTATAATATGGTATTTAGATCATGGACTGTAGACTTTCTAATTGTAGAAACGTATTGACACTATTAATTATAAAACTTATATTTTATATGAGTAGAAGCACACATGAGAATATTTTGTACTGCATGTATTAGAATATGTTTTGCTGTCAAATTTGTGTTTTTGGATGTTATATGTTCATAATGGTGAATATATTTTACTATTGTCAATTATTATGTCTAATTTGTTTCAATGCCCAAAATAGAGCAAAGGTCATGCCAAAATTTTCTACATGTTTTACATATTTGTTTTTATATTTTCTACATTTTTCCTAATTTTTTTCTAACTTTATCTACATTTGTTTTGATTTTTTTCATTTTTCTCTAATTTCTGCTATTTTCCTTATCTCACATAGCAACCCTTTTGATATCGCATGGTAATCCTGTTTTGGTATCACACAGTAACCATACCTTAGTTACCACGCAATCACCATATCCAAAGTAAGAACACAATTCATTTGCATTTAAATTATGGATTGTGAAATTAATTAGATTTTACGTAGTTATCGTGATAAGGCAGTGGTAACCCACTACCAAACGATAAGGTGAACCATAACGCCATGGCCTTGCCCCTCAACTCCCATTCATCCATCTCTTTATCCACTATGGGTCTCCATACTTAACATTCTTTTAAACTTTGCATGAGCAAAAGTGTGCCTCCCTTTCTCACGCCACGCACCTGCACTCCTGACTCTCCCCGCTACCCTAATTTGGTAACCCTACCTCGAAGCTTTTCACCTTGCAACTGACTTAGTGATGGGTTTCCCTCCATCACTTTATTTCTTCGTTGATACTTCCTAGCAGCAAGAACTTGTACCAAAACAACAAGATTTGTAATATAATTGATAAAAAAAAGCATCTGCAACCATTATTTCAATGTTGTCATGGGATAGCAACAATGGCTGGTTATAGATTTTATAATTGTTAGCACAATTATTAAATAAACTTGGTGATTTGTTAAGGGACCATGGATATTGTGGCTCTTTGAGGATAAATCTTTAACATCTCTTGTCAGAAACTTGTTTTTTCAATGTAGAACTTGATGCCCCAAGAACTTTCATAGGGTAAACACTTTTAACTTTTGATCATTGTCTATGTTGTTGCCGTTGCTACCTTCCAATGTTGTGGCATCGGTGAGATGGTAATGGTGGCCTTGCTAGCTAACAGCGACGGCTTGGTCAGGATCCATGCGCATCAAATGATACAGTGGTGGGCAAGGCAGTGACTCAGTGACAAGTGATGAATAGGAGCTAGGAGTTGCACCAAGGAAATGTAAGAACGATTTATATCTTCATGCTAAGGCTAGAATGACTGGTAAGAGCGAATACAATTGATATAATCAAGCTATAAGAGTTATCATATTATATTTGTGTTTAGGTGAAGGAGAGAGTTGATGAGAAGAAAATTTATAGCTAGCTACAATAACTCAAATAAACTATGTATAAGAGAGGTGGATCAAGTATTAGAAAAAAGTAGTAGTATATATATTTATAGTTATCTATTGTATGTGTAAGCTATTAAATTAACTTTAAATAATGTGTCAATTTTTTTATAGTGACTATGCTATTGACCTTGCTCAAACAGGGGTGGTGTGACTATGTGAGACATGATAACTTTTTGACATGTGTTAAAGCTGCCTAGAGAATATTTCCTTGATCCGCCTCCACAGTTCGCATGGTGGCAAGCTATAAATCCATCTCCAACAGAAGTGCTTACATGGGTTCTTAAAAAATAACTGCTTTATCGTGAAACATAGAAAATATGTTAATCCTGAAGCAATGGTGTTTGATGAAGACTAATGCTTAGCAGGTATTTATGTGTAAATCTTGTCTCAGCTATCTGATTTAAGTACATCATAGGGGTGATTGGGTTATAAGAGAGACTCTATATTAGCACCTGCCAATAGAGATGCTCCTAGAGCATGTACAACAAGCCCGCGGCACATCTCAACATACTATTACCGAGCAGACATTAGTAAAATTTAAGGTTATATATATAGATAAGAGTAAAGAGAGGGATGCAGGTGGCCAATTTGTCCATGTTATCACACGTGCGTTAAAATAACAACTATGGTTTCGTGAATGGATTCGAAACTTCCGGTCAATGTTCTCTATCAAACAAACCTTCGGTCCTTCACCAAGGAAAAAATACCAACAAGCACAGCTAAAGCTAGAGACAAAACAATATATATAAATAGGAACAAATTACAACAACTACCGTTACGGTAGTGTTCACGCTGGATCTCGCGTGCGCGGCACGACCACGCCAAAGCTGGGAGGTCTGTTTAGCTCTAGTGCAGATCAGTTGGCTTCTCTCTATAGCTCGAGGTACACGCACCGAGGCCTAAGAGGTCCTCTTAGCTCCGGCGTGGGTACCTCGGCTCGCTCTCTGTCGTGATGGTGTAGGTGCGGGCGTGCCAGTCAATTTGACCCTGCAATTGATAAGGACGTGAGGCAAACGGGTTAGTTGGACGATGGGCCGACATGAACTTTCGCTATTGGCTGGCCATCGATAGGATCGTGTTAGTCATCGGTCGTGTCCGGATGGCTCCTGCTATTGGCTGGTCGCCGATAGGGATTGGGACGCTCTTTCATTGGTTGGAGAGCCGAGAAGATGTGGATAGATGTTATTGAAGGACGTGATGACTCCGGGTGTAGCGAAAGTAAGATCCTAATCCATCGGCCATAGAGCCGATAGAGGCACCAAAGGGGTATTCAGAGAATAGCAAAGCACGTGGCATCTCTCCTAGTTGCCGACAGAAGTTGTACCGCTCATTCATCAGCTGGAAAGCTGATGAAGGCATATATGAACTGGCAAGAAATCATATAAAAGACACCGGCTGCAAAGTGGATGCCGTTTCGGATATGGTGGGCGATGAACAAGGAGCGGGGCCCGCTCCTCCCACAGCACGAGACCTATTGCTCACCGTGACGCCGCTGCTAGCATTGATCTTGAAGATCGGTCCTAACCGAGACAGTAAGAGACCGAGGCCAATGGCAATGGGATAGCAGATGCCAGATCGGTCATGCCGAAGGAAGGGCAGAGCGAACCCATTGGCTAGCTGAGCCGATGAGAGGATATCTCTGAAGATATGCGTGCATCGACCGGAAAGGCCGATGTACTAGGTGTGACATTTGATGAAAGTCTCTAAAAACGGGTGCATATCGGCTTCTCTGACCGTGTTGCTTAAGGTATAGATAACTCATCTGCTAACCACTCCTATAAAACGTCGGGCAGAGACCTACAGGCCTACGGCTCAATCTACTATCGATGGCCTCGTAGGTCAAACCTAACCAATGCAGCACGGGACTGACGACGATAGAGAGAGCTTGGTAAACCAATAGATCTCGCATGGACGTGATGCGGTATAGACGATCTGACTATGAGGTCGAACCTAACCGATACAGCCTTAGATAGAGCAAGATATATCGAGATAGTGGCATGACTTACCCTTTTGTCAGAGATCGAACTTAACCAATGCAGTCCCGCGTCGAGAGTCAGAACCCGCTGGTAAAAATCTAGATAAACTAGGGTGGTGATGCACCGAAGTTGTATTGATCAAAGGATGATTTACAGGCTTCTAGGAGTCTATATTTATATCCTGCCATTACAGAGTCCGATGTGGTTACAACAACCATCGGATGTTACTTCCTAAAAAATATAATAGGAAAATATCTCTAAGGAAATAAACTGAACTAACTAAACCTTTCTATTAATATAAGATATGATTTACATAGATAAATTATCCTGCCGTGAGTTCCATGACTCCTCCTCAGACTCGGCCCCATTTGGATAGTCTCTTATAATTGGACCGAATCATTTCTCGTTTCCTTCAATCGGCTTCTTTCCTGCAACAATCGGACTCTCTTTTAATAAACTGATCGTCTTTTCAATCTTTCCCTAAGCTTACCAAATTTTAGTGTTAACAGGTAGCAAGTGAATATTGAAAGCAGTAAAGAGACAAGGAGACACAAGATTCTTCTTCAAAGTTTAGATCCAAACGATCCTATGTCTCTATAGAGAGACTCCAAGAGATCGGGTTTCATCCAATCCCAAGCCACACCAAGTGACCACAAAAATTGAGGCTGGTATCGACCGAAATTATCCCTTTTTCTTGCGGAGGCGAAGTACAACTTTCACAAATTTTCTACTCGGGTTGTCCATAGACGTCAGATTTATTAGTGATATGCCCTAGAGGCAATACGTAGATATTATAAATATCACATATTATGTTTATGATATACTAATTTATTTTTTAAAATAGATATTATCATTAGTAATCAATGAGTATGTGACTTATTCATTAGACTCCTAATATTAGATGCTATCATTTCTAAATAATCCCTGATCATATATCATATGAGGGACAAATATGATTGAAAAATTAACATATGTATTGATTGATGATAATGTCTCATGGATCATTATATAGAGATATCAAATCGATAATATGAACATATATTTGTGAACATATGTTGGATAGACATGCTATGAGATACTATAGAAATTTTATATCATCAGTTAATCTTAAGTAGTGTTTATGTAGAGTTTTTATTATTGAGATTATTATGGTTTCCAACATACGTAGTAGCTTATTTTGAGACTGCCAAACACTATTCCGTAACAGGGTTATCATAAAAGTAGTTTTCGTGTTTACTATTAAATATATAGTGGGATGTGAATGATCAAGATAAAATTATCCTTCTTGTGGGAGAGATATCTCTAGACCGAAGGTGTAATGAATTATGGTAGTGCATGGCCATACCACAGTGATTGAGAAGTCAATCACAAGTTTATAATCTATCACAGGGTCGAGAGAGTGATTAAGCTATTAAGAGGATGACACAAGTCTTGCCTTGAGCTCGATTGATATCGTAAGACAAAGAGATTCATACATGAGAATATTGCAGATTCAGCCGATATGATCTTTACATATACTTTAGAGTTAATATACCTTGCTAGAGACTGATATTAATAGGGTGACTGGAAAGACATTTTTGGGTTGTGACGAAATATACGTGAACCTATAGGGTTACATGCTTAACAGGTTAAAATGCTTATGCGAATATGATTCGGATAATGGCTCAATACGGATAGAGATCCTAGTAGACTTCTATTGGGCCACGGTCTCCTAGGCCAAAATAGGAAAGCTTATATATAGAGAAATGGGGAGATCGAGGAGAGATATCTCTGTTCACCTCCCGAGCCAAACCCTAGCTGCTTGAGAGTGTTAGTACACCCACAATCAGCGTTCTAGCTCTAGACGTGTGGATATCGGTGGAGGCACTGCTCATTTGCAGTGTTGATTGGCATCAGGATCGTGACGATCAACCGCTTTATCTACCACCTCGACACACGCGTGGTTGGATCGGCTTCTCCAACCCCACTTCCGCTACACCGCGCATCTCGTGGTAACTATCCATGATCCCTTCTTCACATGTTGTTCTGGTGTACGTGGTAGAAATTTTTTTATTTTATACTATAGTAGGCTATGTCTTCCCCTTTAAGATTCTCATGGGAGATGCGGAGCAGCTCGAAGAGTAACAAAGCTTAATGATAAAGACCCGATATCGATCCTCAAGTGCTCAATACAACCCTAGCCTCACAAGCTCACCAAAACTCAAATCACAACCTAATCTCACAAGTGAAGCTCTAAATCCAAGGAGGATTGAGTAAGCCTATAGAAGCTAGCACGAAAGATGGATCAGCCAACTACTCAAAGTGGGAATAGGTGGAGTTAAATACTCACACCTCTCTAAAATTAGATGTTACTCACATATTTAAATACTGAAAGCGAAACTTTCAATCTAGATGACTAGAACTTCCAATCAACACTTGGAGCATAGCCAGAGAAGATGGAGTGCATCTGATTAGTCCTCTCTACTAGTCCAAGAGCCTTGATCAGAACTTATTGTATAACCTCTCAGCCAAATAGAAAGCTTGCCTAGAATATCTAGTCACACGTACCAGAACTTTTGGTCCACACTAAGCACTTATATCACCTTCTTATGTGACTGTGGTACATTGTATCTCTCATTAAAGATCAAGGATACCTTGAGCACTTTGACACAAACCTGGGCCATTGACATGAACACCTCTTGTTTTCCTAAGAATTAATTTTAAAATAAAAAAGGATTTAAATCATCTTGAATCCTTTTGCCACTTGGTTTAATTTTGTAGGGGTCTTCATACCTAATGAAATTTATCTTGAGGGCTGACACCACACTTTAGCTCAATTGAATCGTTAGTCTCTTAATTACTTTGTCATTAATTATTGAAAAGTCATTAGAGATCAAAATGCACATTTAATAGTAAATGCTTATCACTTAAGTGTCCGTTTGGTTGGATGAACATCTCTGGATGAAAAATGACTACCACCCTTTTGCAGTTTTTGGTTCAGGAGCGAGTGAGGGATGGAGAGGCCAGCATGAAAATATTCTCAAAAGATGTTGAGTTGGATCTAGCCAAATCAATAGGATAGGGTTATTCATGTTTTGTTCTTGATGATATGGCATATTATAGTTACTTGGGTGGGTTTAACTGTTTTATTAACAAGCTTGAAATGATTTTCAGACTAGCTTGTAGGAAAGGAAATACTTAAAGTTAATACCGCTACTTACCGTTCAGCTTGTTAGAGAGAGGAAATATGGATTGGGGGAGCATAGAGTAAAGTATGCTTTCTTAATATTAAGTTGAATATAATTTTCTGTACTAAATAAAGTATTTATACCAAGCATCTAACTAGAACCATGTTGACAAAAGATTCTATACCACAAAAAATGTCACTTTTCTCCATTCTACTTTGGTTACAAGTTTTCTTTTCCCGCGAGAGACATCAGTCAAATACCTAACGTAACCGCGAGAGAATCAAATACCCAACGTAATTAAGCAGGGCTATAGTTACATTTTCGAGTATTTCTTGTGTGACTATTTTAGTTTCCTAGTTAGCTTGTGGCAAGTCTTAAAAACTATCCCTAATTTGGATGAGGTTGAAAATGTGAATATTTCAATGATTTAGGTTCAAATAGCATCCAGTTGTATAGTTTAAGTTCAATCTTCATGGTTTCATGAAAGTTTACAGTTGTAAAATCAATTTGCTAAATAAAATCAACCAACCTTCCAATAGTCAGGCATTACATGAAAATTTTAAAATATCGAAGGGATTTACATTTTGGAGACGTGGGTAGTTTCTGTTGGTGGTGACTGGTGTACATTGATTCTTCTCATTCCGTTAGTCGATGACTATTTTTGAACCGCATTCTACAACAGACAAGTGTGTCAGACAATAGAACATGCTAAAAATGAATACTTGCATGAGTTATACCTGCTTACACCAATAGCAAAATATTAGAAACATTACTTGACATTGAAGATAGCTTCTAATTTACCCAAAAAAAAGAGAAAAAGAAGGTAGCTGCTAGATAAGGTGATGTACTTCCGAAGGTCAGAACCAACATTACGTCAGAAACTACTTTGCAAGATACCAAAGCAGTGACTCTTGTCCAACTGAAGCAGATTTGGGACCTTTTTCCTTCTTTTTTCACATGAACAAATGGAGACCTACCACTGTTCTCCATAACTTTATCCGCATGAACTTCAGCATCCTCGATCTTCCTCTTTAGGCTTAAAGAATCTTGTTTCTGTGTTGCTTCGTCAGTAAATATAAGGTCCTAATTCTTCATGGTTTTAGCCTTCTTAACATCATGTTCCAAAGTGATAGGCTGACCATTAACTGTAGTAGAAGCATCTTGCTTCTGTTCCATGTGATGCTGGTACGTTTTCTTCAATTGATTTTCTGCTGATTCATGACACTCTTAGTTTGCAGCTTGAAAGGCTTTCGTTTCTGCAAAATCCTGATGTATCTTCTCTGATTTCACTAGTTTCTTCGTGAAGAATGTCAAGATTGGCTTTTCACTGGGTCTCATTTGTACCTGCATTTTGAAGTGGAACAAAACTAATCATAGCATATCCTGTTACTTTACAGAAAACACAAAAAAGGGAAAGCTACAAAATTACCACTGAAGTCTAGAATTGATAGGCACCACGTAATGCAACGCTAACAACAGAAATCAACAAAAAGCTACGGCTAAATTGTTCTTCATATAGGAGAAGATAGGTTATGATAGAAAAAAAAACAAAAACAAATCTACCGTGCAAACCAGAATATCACGCGAAGCAAAAATACTGTTACCATGAGATACGTAGTACAATAAAAGTAGGATTCGAGAAGCCGATCCAATCACACGCGCATCGAGGTAGTCGATGAAGCAGTCGATTACTATGATCCTGATGCCGAATAACATCACAACAAGCAACGTCTCCACTAGTATCTACACGTTCAGAATTGAAACGCCAATTGCGGATATACTAGTAGTCGTAAGCGGCTATGGTTCGGCCCAGGAGGTGGCGGTCAGGGTTTTTGCTCGAGGTAAATAGATATATCTCTTCTCAACCTCCCTACCTCCCCATATTTAGATCTCTATCTGAATTGAGCCTTTATTAGAATCATATTTAAATAAGCATTTTAACCCGTTAAGCGTGTAATCCTGTAGCTTCACATATATTTATTTGTGACCCAAAAACGCCTTTTCGGTCACCTAATAGTAGTCTCTAGCAACACATATTAACCCCAAAATATACGTAAAAATCATATTGACTGAACATATAATGCTCTTATGTATAAATTCTTTTGTCTTACTTGTGTCATCATGTCAACATTGAAATTTGGTAAGCCCCACAGACAAAATTGGAGAGCTGATCATCTTATGGAAGGAAACCAATTAATACAGGAAAAAGCTGATCGGACGGGTAAGGATGGATTCAGTTGAGTCAAACACAAAAGATTATCCAGATAGGACTAGGTTTGAGAAGGAGCCATAGAAACCACAATAGTGTATTTGTATCTTTAAAGTATACCCTAGAAGTTAGCTAAGTTTAGTTAGTTTTGTTAACTTTTTCGAGAAAATTTTCTTTTTTATTAGGAAAGATCGTTCGGAGGTTATTTATAACCATATTGAACTCCTGTAACACTAGGGTATAAATATAGACCCCTTGCAAACTTATAAGATATCGATATAGATCAATTCAATCTTGGCGCATCGCCACCCATGTTTATCTAAGTTTTTACCGACGGGTTCTGACTCTCGACGCGGGGCTGCATCGATTATGTTCGAAGTCCGGTGAAGGGGTAAGTTCTGTCACTATCCTGGTGTATCCACTATGTCTAAGGCTACATCGGTTAGGTTTGATCTCTTAGTCCGATCAGATATACCACATCACGCTCGTGTGGTTTCAATCGGCTTATCGTGCTCTTCTATACTTATCTGTCTCGTGCTGCATCGATTATGTCCGACCTACTAGACTACTGATAGTGGATTGAGTCTTAAGCCGATAGGTATTTACGTGACGTTTCATCAAAGTATCCAGCTAATGAGCTCTCTCTACACCGAGATTCATGCCTAGTATATCGGCTTCTCACCCGATATACATACATCTTGCCCAACGATTAATCCACTAGTAATCTGGTTCTATTAGACCTAGCATCGAGACCTAGCGGGTTTTGTTTCCCATCGGCTCAGCTAGCTGATGAGTACTTATACACCTACATTGGACCCACAGTCGATTGTAGCCAATGGGTTTACTTGGTCCCTTCGTCGTTACGTCTAATCTAGCTCCTATCGTTTCGGTGCCATTAGCTTCAGCCCTATACTATCTCGATTCTATGCGATCTATCAAGCCTGGTTATAACGGTACAGTCATTAGTGGTCGTTGGATCTCATCCCTTTGAGAGATCGGACCTGCTTTCTACCACTTATCGCATATTCTATTCGGAGCATCATTAGCTCTATAGCCGATGAGACATTTATTTTATTCCTCAATATTTTCCTATGTTGTTATTAGCTTTTTAGCTGATGTATGAGTGCTACAGTTCCTATCGGCCACCAGCCGATAGCTGTGGTGTATTGGACTCATAGCCGATGGCTATCCCAACTCTATTGGCACATCCAACTGATAGCAAGAGTTCGTATTGGTCTATCAGTCGATTGGCTCTAACTCTATCTATCATCCTTGTCAATTAGAGATCAAATTACCTAGCACATCCGCAATTCCAGCAACCAGACGAAGACACGTGGAAGTTGAAGGACCAGCACTGGAGCAAAGCAGATCTCCTAGGTCTTGACTTGTTCGACTACGATCGCATCAGACCTTCATCGGCAAACATGGAGGACTGATTGGGCTCGAACATTTTTTTTGGCATGCCTGGTGAGATCATCAGGAGTGCACTCCAACAAACCAATGAGCCGACGGATCTGCACTGGAGCTAAGCATATCTTCTATGCCTCAGCATGTCTCCACGTGCCCACATCGAACCTCCATTGGCTCACGCTCATGCTCCCTCTCAGCGCGCACCTCCGCCTAGCCCGATCTTCCCCACGTGCGTGAACATATTTTTTGGCATGCCCGGTAGGACTCAAATTTTAATATTTTTGAAGAAGAAGTGGATGCTAAGGTGCGCTCGAACGATGAAGAACCTGATAAAGATATTATTATTCTGTCTTATTGGAAGACTTGATAGATACACAGAGGCAGCAGGTGGAGCAATCTATGAATGATTCTAGAAGTTGTGCTTGGTTTTAGCATGATGAAAGAAGGACTGATTTAGAAGAATTCATTCCCAAGACCAACTCTGGTCGGTGAAATAAAAATTAGTTGATAAATCTATACGTCACGTGCTAATCGATTAATCTAAAGGGCTAACATGTCTACTTTAGGACTTGATAAGGAAAAGAGTGGATGGATTCATTACTAAAGAGGGACCAGTTAATAATGGTCCGATGGCTATATTTAGCTCGAGAGGCAAAATGATGAAGATGATGAGTGGACTACAAAGATATCCAAAGTAATGAAAATTTGGCTTGAAACCAAAGAAGAATTTCATGTATCGGCCTCCATACCCTGAGAGGTTTGAAAGAGTACGTTACCATGATGATACAAGATGCCAGACTTCTCCAAGTTCTTAGTGAAAGACAACATGTCTACGGTTGAACACATTTGTCGATTCTTGGCACAGTGTGGACAAGCATCGGTAGAACAAGCTTTGAGTGTAAGGTTGTTTCCATTATCACTATCCAAATCGGCTTTTAATTGGTTTTCATCATTGCCACCAAGTTTAATAAGAGAATGGGCCAATCTAGAAGAATAGTTTCACAAATAATTCTTTATAGGGATCTACGAGATATGGCTCACAGATTTGATATCGGTAAAACAAAAGAAGGAGAAATCGGTTTTTGAGTATATTCAAAGATTCCGCAATATATAAAGCGATGCTACAACTTGGACTAAAGCGATTAATAGTTTGCAGAGTTGATCTTCCAAGGATTATCAAGGCGAATTAGAAGGAAGTTTTTGTCCCAAGATTTAGACAACTTAGCATATTTGATGCAGATCGTATCAGCTCACAAAAACCAATTACAAGAAGTAGGGGAGAAGATTCCAGAGTAATGGGAACATGAGGAAGATATTTTTGAAGCATGAGTCATCATCTTCGAAATTGGGGGGCATGTGTTTACATCGAAATTTGGTAAGCCCCGCAAATAGGATTAGAGATTGGCATATGAACGAAAGCCGATTGATATAGAGAAAAAGCCGATCAGATGGATGAGGATGGATTTGGTTCAATCAAAAATGAAAGATTATTCAGATGGGATCAATTCTGAGGTGGAGCCATGTAAATCATGGTAGAGTACATGTATCTTTATAAAATATATCTTATAACATAAGAAAGTTCCTTTTGTTAACTTCTTAGAGAAAGTTTCCTTTTTTAATTAGAAAAAAACGTTCGGAGGTTGTTTATAACTATATCGGACTCTTGTAACTCTAGGGTATAAATATAGATCCCCTGAAACCTTGCAAGATATCCACATAGACCTCGCGCTCCCTCTCAGCATGCACCTTCGCCACACGCACGAACACATCCTTTTAACAGCTCAATCATTCTCTCAATCCTATGATGGATTATAAATTTGTAATTGACTTCTTAATCACCTTGGCATGACCATGCACTTTCATAATCTACTACATCAAGAGGCCTAAAGATATCTCTCACATAGAAGAGGCAAATTCTATCTTGTTCATTGATATCCCATTATATATTTCATAGCACATCCGAAAATTATTTTTATGACTATCTTGTTACGGAGTAGTATTTAGTAATTTAAAAATAAGCTACTATGTAGGTTAGGAACCACGATAATCTTAAATCTAAGAACTAAACATAAACACTATTTAAGATTAACTGATGATAAAAATCTTTACAGTAACATATAGCTAGTCTATCCAACATATGTTTACTAACATATATATAAACATATGTCCGTATTATCGATTTTAAATCTTTATATCATGATCCATAAGATATGATCATCAATCAATATATATACTGATCTTATAATCATATTTATCTATCATATGATATATGATATTATGAGTCTTATGAATAAATCATATACTCATTGATTAATAATTGTAATGTACATTTCAAGGAATAAATAAATATAGTGTATGATATATATAGCATATCACTAACACTTCAAATATTATACTTTTTCACAGCTCTCAGCATTTTAATCAGCTCATAGTATTGAATATTAAACTAATAAACTGCTGGCAAGCAAACTAGCTACTTGGTCACACTACTAAAAGCAAATTCTTTTCCACAGCTTTAAGAACAGCTTATCTTATCTCTAGCCTGAAACTGGCACTCCTAAATCAGTCAAAGAGATGTAAGATAATATCTAGATCTGTCCCTGTCAAAGAATGTGTTCAGAATTTCAAGCAGCTCTAATTGATACTTGTCTAGAAAGCAATGCCAAGGGGCGCATACACTAAATACTAAGACTGGATTTCGACATTCAGATAAACATCACATACAACAAAAACATATAAAATTGTCAAATATCTCATTTTAGCGGTAAGAAACCTGTGGATCTTTCATTGTTATCAGTTTATAACGTCATGAGAACTTTATATTTAATGGAGGTTTTCAAGGTAAAACACTGAACCGCATTTGCATGTTATCTCCATCACTCCATTAGGTACAAGCGTGGATCCACAATAGAATCATTGAGGTGGTCACGTGGCCCTAATGACTATTGAAAGTGCAGTTGAAAAAATATATATGAAACTTTGTATGCCACCGACAGATTATAACACTTCTGTGAGTATGCTGCAGCTGATGATCAGATGAGTACCCAACAAATACAACAATTATGAGTGTCCTAGAAAGTTTTGAGTAACCAAGAAGAAAGGCTATAATAGTTTGACCAGAGATAAACTAAAAATTTCAGTAAATTTTACTCTAACTATTCAGTAAAGCTCAATTTCTTGAACTTCACAAAAAAACAATTATTTGATAACAAAGGAGAGCTTTCTACCTTTTTTTGATGCACTCAGCACCATCAAAAGATGTTTTGCCTATTGGTCACGGGATACCAAACCTGAAGAAGAAAATGATTAAATAAACTCATAAAATTGATTTGATCATTACTGTACATCTTTGGTCTTATAGATTTGCAATTCAGATTAAAGTGACCCTTTGTGTAGCATACCATCCTCACATAGGACTACTGATTCAAGGATGCACAAGCTCACCAACATTCATCCCAAACTTGACAAAGTCTTGGTCAAGAAAATTGGACACACAACTTAGCTTACCCAAAGGGAACTTGTTTTGTGGTTTGGCAGCGGTCCCAAATGAGGCCGCGTGAATGAGTTCTCGACAGGTGGGCAAGGCTTAATCCCCTGCTGCCTTCACGCCTTTTTATGGAAATGCGAACAGAGACTAGAGGAGAATAGACACTCGCTCCTTGATTAACAAGTGAATCTTGCCTTCCATCCTCTTTTATAGAACTTTGTATCAACAAACTTCTAAATAACCTCAACTAATCTTGAAAAAACCAAATCTAAACTGAAAGAGAAAACAGATCCTGAATTAGTGGCAGAATTCGATCACAGTGCAGGTGACTAGTTTGGTTGCTTCCTGTGCTTCGTGTAGGCGATTCCCTAGAGAAGAACTTGCAACAACTAATTGTTGTTCCTACTTAAGAAATAGTTTGGTATGTTTGACCTATGGTCAAAATTTGTCTTTTACTTGCCGTAATAGTAGCCGCTAACTCATGCAACCAGGGAAGTAGATTAATCAGATTGTCTTAAATACCTAGACAACTGCTACTCTAGCTTTTTACATGTCTCTTGAATGAAAGAACATTCCTCTTTTCTTCAATCTCTTCTCAGCAACTTTATCCCATTTAGCTCTCATAAATCTCATAAATTTAGGTAATGATCAAAAGATTTATATGAGTCAAATTTAGATGAAATATTCTAGCAATGAAACTGATGAGGACATCAACCCCTACACAGGACCTGCTACTACAACGGAACCAGCACCGACGTCACTCCCCACTACCCCAAATCCAAAAACGTTTCAAGGTCCAATAACGCGAGCCCATGCACGTGACCTGAATTATGTGTGATCCTTTTAAGGAATGAAGGAGAAGATTCTGTCTAGGAATGACAACCATTAATGATTGCGCCATCTATGAAAGCCAATAAAGCTGCGCCACCTATCTTTTGGAAAGATTATTTTCATGTAATAACATAGCTAATTTAGGAAAGGTTAGGTGGGGGATTTCAGCCACCCATTCATGCTGGACGAAATTCCCTCCCCACCTTTCTCCTATTTAGTCCTGCTCACGTCCCCTTTGTTTGTGGGTTTTCTTTGATAAGTTTAGCCATTTGCGCAAACATTCTGTACTATAGTTGTGCTCAACGGGCACCTGTGGACAACCATTGTGAACCCCAACTTGTGAGTGATTGATATTCAGTTTTGCCTACTCCTTGTTCTTGCTCGTTTCTTCGATTGCTTGTAGAAACAGAACCTCGTGTTCAGGTTGATCATGCCATCCAGCAAGGTCAATAACTGATTGGAGTTGATTCAGCAATTGCTAAGGCGCCATGACCTGTTCGTTCGTAGTCGGATCGTGAGAGTCATCTCCTCCACAAATCGAATTTATCCGTCTCACTAAAAGATCGGGCACTTCAGCCTTATCAAGTGGTATTAGATTTCAGGTTGCTCGGTGAGTTCTATCCCCTTTATTTGTAGTTTTGTTCATTGTCCTATCGTCCACTAGAAAAGCCAACAAAAAGTTTCAGGTTAGAACCACTGTCCAAGACCTTTTGAGCCTTTGTATCTTTCATTCAGTCTATTGCTTCGTTGAGTTTTTGGTTGCATCGCTGTGTCGTGTGCTGGTCTTAGCGTTTAGTCCATTAGAGTTTTGAGTTCTTGTCACATATTAGTTCACATCTCTGCACTTGATCCTCCTTTTCCTTTGTCCTCAGTGCTCCTCTAATCTTTCCCACGTCATAGACCCCCCTTGTTCATGCCAACCTCCCACCTACAAAAGGAAAGTAATTTATTTCGGGTCTTGATTTATCTCGGCAAGGAAACAAGCCTTAGCTCTTGCATCCGTAGTCCGTTTGGGAAGTTTAGGTACAATTTGGAAAGCATATTTTGTGCCCTTTCCAATGGATACTCACTGGCTTAGCGATACATTTTGGGCGTATCACAGGAGATCGTGAGAGATCAGGCAGTCTGTTCCTGATTTCCTTTTGTTTCCTTTGAGTTGTGCAATGTGTTGGCAGTGTCATCCAACTGAAAAAAAAGGACAAAAGGTGCAAAAAGAGCCGCACCACAAACAAAAAAAAACAAAAGGAGAAGCCAAGGGTGTGTACTCGCTGTCTTTTGTTCTTGCAATTCTATGACTATCTTTGTGCGTGGGCTCACGTCTCTAGTATGGTCTAGCCTAGGACCAGCACAACACCAGCTTTGAGTGATTATTCAACTTTGCATTTGCTGAATGCTTGTGCTAATCCTTGCTACAAATTGAAGCCTTCCCATAGCTCCACAAATTTTCTACAGCGTGCAGGTTGTGTCCTCTGGCAATCGCTCTATCCAAGCTTCGCCGGTTGCACCGCTGGTTGCAGGTCACCCCTATTTGCATGGTAAGAACAGGTAAGGGCTTGGTAACGGCTTTTAGTTTGAGTGACCTGATTGGCCCCACATTCCAGTAGGCGTAGGACATATTCCTTTATTTCGTATTCTCCCTTGTTTTTGG
This sequence comes from Oryza coarctata, assembly GCA_030770085.1. NCBI lineage: Eukaryota > Viridiplantae > Streptophyta > Magnoliopsida > Poales > Poaceae > Oryza > Oryza coarctata. The sequence continues at coordinate 12,239,715 of CM061472.1, forward strand.
CACTAATATCATGGCAGGATCCGCGAATGAGCCAGAGGCCTCGAATGCCATGCCACACTCCCCTCGAATAAAATGCATCATCCAACACTTTGATCGCCTAATGAACAAGCACGTGGATGACCTCTTAGAAGATGTTCGGATCACTAATGAGCGCCTTGGCCAACTTGAAACCACCCAGCTTACCACAGGTACAATGCTCAGGGAACTACAGCAAGCACAAGCCACCACCAACACCAGCCTTGCCACCATCGCGACTCGTCTCGACGAATTAGTCCAGCAACTTGCTGCTGCACGGGGCTTTGATTATTGTGGCGATACCGAGCAAGAAGATCCTGACCAGCCTCGTCGGCCGTGAGGGCCTCGCCGTGTGGTACGTAATCAGGATGACTCTTTTGCCAAGATTAAATTCACCATACGTACGTTTAATGGAAAATATGATCCTGATGCTTATCTTGATTGGGAAATTGCGGTTGATCAAAAATTCGCATGCCATGCTGTCCCTGAACAACACCAAGTTAGGGCTGCCACTAGCAAGTTTACGGATTTTGCTTCGATTTGGTGGCGTGAACATTGCAGCCAACATCCCACACACATTCGACCCACTTGGGCTGCTTTGAAAGTTCTCATGTGACATAGATTTTTTCCTTCCTACTATGCACGCGATATGCTTAATAAACTACAGCGGTTATAGCAAGGTAGCAAATCCGTTGAGGAATATTTTCAGGAGTTGCAAATTGGGATGCTTCGTTGTGGTTTAGTTGAAAATAATGATGCAGCTATGGCACGATTTTTGGGTGGGCTGAACCGCGAAATTCAGATTGTGCTTGACTATAAGGAGTACAATACCATTACTCGTTTGTTCCATCTTACTTGTATAACTAAACGTGAAGTGCAGGGACGCCAAACGAGGACACATGCTAACTTCTTTGCAGGTCGCACCACCTCCTTCAAACCAGCCACTAAACCTGAGGCTGCCTCATCATCAGCTGCACCCTCACCACCCAACATCACCTCGCGTGATTCGGCAGCAACAAAGACTCCATCCGCACCTACACCAACACGGTCCTCTTCTTCTTCCAATGGGCACACCAAGGACATCCAATGCCATTGCTGCAAAGGCTTTGGCCATATTATTCGTGACTGCCCGCCCCAACAAGCATGTGCTGATTGTACGTGAGGATGGTGATTTGGATGAACCCACATATGCTATGCTTGCCACTGACATTTCAGGACATGAGGAGGAGGAACATGTTGCTGCTGTTGATGCCGACAAGTATGAGAGCCTTGTAGTGCAGCGTGTCCTCAGTACGCAGGTTGCACAACCAGAACAGCACCAGCGACACAACTTATTTCACACCAAAGGCGTTGTGCAAGAACGATCAATTCGCATCATCATTGATGGCGGCAACTGCAAGTACGAATCTGGTCGAAAAGTTGTCCCTTCAAACTCGGCCACACCCACATCCGTACCACATTCAATGGCTTAACCAGGGTGGAAAACTGAAGGTAACACGCTCGGTACGTGTTCATTTTTCTATGGGCTCCTATCATGATTATGCTGATTGTGATGTCATTCCAATGGAAGCATGTTCGTTGCTGCTAGGTAGACCTTGGCAATATGATACTGATAGCATGCACCATGGTCGCACAAATCAATACTCACTCATATTTAAGGGCAAGCAAATTATTTCTCATCCAATGTCACCTGAAGAGATTTTAAAAGATGACCTTGCTAGGGCCACTAGAAAGCACAAACCAAGTGCACAACCGAATTTACAAAAAGAAATCAAACTGAATGCTCCTGTTTTACTCGCTACACTAGCTGATTTGACTGAGTTGGATGTTCCCAATTCGCTTTGCTATGCTCTCATGTGCACTAATGTGCTGGTTTCACTTGATGACTCTGCACTTTTGGAGGACTTTGTGGATGTTTTTCCAAAGGAGGTACCCGTTGGCCTTCCTCCCATTCGTGGCATTGAACATCAAATTGATCTCATCCCAGGCGCTCCATTGCCAAACCGTGCTGCCTATCGTACCAATCCAGAGGAGACAAAAGAGATTCAACGACAAGTGCAAGAATTGCTTGATAAAGGTTACATTCGTGACTCTCTTAGCCCCTGCTCCGTCCCTGTTTTATTGGTACCAAAGAAAGATGGCTATTGGCGCATGTATGTAGATTGCCATGCTATTAATAATATTACAATCAAATATAGGTACCCTATACTTCGTTTAGATGATATGCTTGATGAGTTCAGTGGCGCTATTGTGTTCTCTAAGGTTGATTTGCGTAGTGGGTACCATCAGATTCGTATGAAATTGGGGGATAAATGGAAAACAGCTTTTAAAACCAAATTTGGGTTATATGAATGGTTAGTCATGCCTTTTGGTTTAACTAATGCTCCCAGCAAGTTCATGCGTTTAATGTATGAAGTTTTGCGGGCCTTCATAGGGGTGTTTGTGGTTGTCTATTTCGATGATATCTTGATTTACAGCAAATCAATGGAGGAACATTTGGATCACCTACGTGCTTGTTTTTGATGCTTTGTGTGCTGCCCGCCTATTTGGGAACTTGGATAAGTGCAGTTTCTGCACAACTCGTGTGTCTTTTCTTGGATATGTTGTTACATCGCAGGGCATTGAGGTGGATAGCAGCAAGATTGATGCTATACAAAGCTGGCCAACACCCACCTCGGTGATGCAGATTCAAAGCTTCCTTGGGCTTGCTGGTTTCTATCGTCATTTCGTTCATGATTTCAGCACCCTTGCTGCACACTACATGAACTCACAAAGATGGGTGCGCCATTCTCCAAGGGACAACCGCAAGCAAAGGCTTTCATGGTTCTAAAAGATAAGTTAACCCACACACCCTTGCTGCAACTTCCTGATTTCACAAAAATGTTTGAACTTGAATGTGATGCTAGCGGCATTGGGTTAGGTGGAGTGCTACTGCAAGAGGGTAAACCGGTTGCTTATTTCAGCGAGAAACTGAGTGGTGCTAGTCTGAATTACTCCACTTATGACAAAGAACTTTTTGCATTGGTTGGCACCCTACAAACATGGCAGCATTACTTATGGCCTCGCGAATTTGTTATTCATTCAGATCATGAATCTTTAAAACATATTCGTAGTCAAACGAATCTGAATCGTAGACATGCTAAGTGGGTTGAATTTATTGAATCTTTTCCTTATGTCATCAAACACAAAAAAGGGAAAGAAAATGTTATTGCTCATGCTTTGTCTCGTCATTACACCATGCTCTCGCAACTTGACTTCCAACTTTTTGGCCTCCAAACCATAAAAGAACAATATGTTCTTGATCCTAATTTCAAGGACGTACTGTTACAATGCAAGGCTGGTTAAAGGTTGGGGCAAGTTTTACACGGATGATGGATTCTTGTTCGGTGCTAACAAACTGTGTATTCTATTCTTGCAAGCTTGATTCGCCTTTTGCTATTGCTGGAAGCACATGGAGGCGGCCTCATGGGCCATTTTGGTGTTAAGAAAACAGAAGACATCCTAGCCGCTCACTTCTTTTGGCCCAAGATGTGACATGATGTGGAGAGATTTGTTGCACGCTGCACCACATGCCAAAAAGCTAAGTCCCGCCTAAATCCCCATGGTTTGTACGCACCCCTCCCTGTTCCTACTTCTTCTTGGTTGGATATTTCTATGCATTTCATTTTAAGGTTACCTCGAACTAAGAAGGGGCGGGACAGCATATTTGTTGTTGTTTATAGATTCTCCAAAATGGCTCACTTTCTACCATGTCATAAGAGTGATGATGCTAGCAATGTTGCTGATTTGTTCTTTCGTGAGATTGTTCGTTTACATGGTTTACCAAACACAAGAGTTTCATATCGTGATGCTAAATTTCTTAGCCATTTTTGGAGATCACTTTGGAACAAATTGGGTACTAAATTACTTTTTAGCACAACTTGTCACCCACAAACCGATGGTCAAACTGAGGTTGTTAACCGAACTTTATCCACCATGCTTCGGGCTGTGTTAGACAAGAATCTGAAACTTTGGGAGGATTGTTTGCCTGCCTCATGTTGAGTTTGCTTACAACCGTTCTTTGCATTCCTCCACAAAAATGTGCCCTTTTCAGGTTGTCTATGGTTTCATTCCCTGGGCACCCATCGATTTAGTGTCTATTTCCTCTCCGGATGAACAACATGTAGATGCTGTTGCACGTGCTGAATTAATGTTCAAAATTCATGCACAAACACAGCAGAACATAGGTCATACTAATGCTAAAAATCAGGCTGCTGGTAGTAAAGGTAGGAAACTTGTTACCTTTGAACCTGGTGACATGGTCTGGTTGCATTTGTAAAAGGAACGTTTCCCTACTTTGCGCAGGTCTAAGCTGATGCCACGTGCTGATGGCCCATTCAAGGTGCTGAAGAAAATTAATGATAATATTTATATACTTGACCTGCCTGCAGAATATGGTGTTTCTTCTACCTTTAATGTTGCAGATTTAAAACAATATGCAGGCGAGAACAAGCAGATACCGTCGAGGACGACTTCGATTCAAGAAGGGGAGGATGATGAGGACATCAACCCCTACATAGGACCTGCTACTACAACGAAACCAGCACCGACGCCACTCCCCACTACCCTAAATCCAGAAACGTTTCAAGGTCCAATAACACAAGCCCGTGCATGTGACCTGAATTATGTGATCCTTTTAAGGAATGAAGGAGATGATTCTGTCCAGGAATGACAACCATTAAGGATTGCGCCACCTATGGAAGCCAATAAAGGGTGCTGCGCCACCTATCTTTTAGAAAGATTGTTTCCATGTAATACGTAGCTAATTTAAGAAAGGTTAGGTGAGGGATTTCAGCTAGCCATTCATGCGGGACGAAATTCCCTCCCCACCTTTCCCCTATTTAGTCCTGCTCACGCTCCCTTTGTTTGGCGGGTTTTCTTTGATAAGTTTAGCCATTTGCGCAAACATTCTGTACTGCAGTTGTGCTCAACGGCCACCTATGGACAGCCATTGTGAACCCCAACTTGTGAGTGATTGATATTCAGTTTTGCCTACTCCTTGTTCTTGCTTGTTTCTTCGATTGCTTGCAGGAACAAAACCTCGTGTTCAGGTTGATCTTGCCATCCAGCAAGGTTAATAACGGATTGGAGTTGATTCATAGAACAATTAGATCGGGCACCTAAGGCGCCACGACCTGTTCGTTCGTAGTCGGATCGTGAGAGTCACCTCCTCTACAAATCGAATTTATCTGTCTCACTGAAAGATCGGGCACTTCAGCCTTATCAGAAACTTGGAATTGGCCTCCCTCCAGATTCATAGAACAATTAGATTTGGTGGTACTTGCTGTAACTTTGCAGCATTGGATTTCGGTATGTCCTGTGACAGAACATAGTTTTTGGAAGACAGTGGCTTATTGCATATGATACAATCCGATGTTTCCGCAGCTGTACTATTATATTTTCCTACTAGTTAGCGTGCATGGGAAATTCACTGTCATAAAAATAAAATTATAGAATGCAAATATTTCAGATAAGGTCAGTATCGTGCGATATAGGTTAGTCAATTTACCAACAGGATGTCCACAAACTATCAGATCAGACTCACTACTAGTAGTCTCGAGTTCACAACATTTTTTCACAACCTCTTGTCCTCTGCTTAGCACCCTTTCTGGATTTGAGGTGGATTTTGTGTTCTTGGTGCCCAGATGGAGTGATGGTCTGATGGACCACACAATCTAAATAAACACCACACACTTTGAATGAACAGCAGTACACAATTCTGAAAGCACACTTTTACACTAAGAAAGATATGTACAGACAACATGCATGCAAACAAAAAAATATAAAGTTATTTTTAATTTGTTTTTCCTAATCTTACTTTGTTTTTTCTATGCTATATATAAAGGTGAAATGGACATTTAACTGCTGATCTTTCATGCAAGAACTTAAGCTAAATGATAAATGTTGAGGATTTGTATTTAAAACATCACGGACTAAATTGATCTCGCAGCAAAACTTCAGGACCGTATTGGCTATTCAAAGTACCAATCTCAAAAACTAACCATAAGTAAAAAAGGAAAATCTCCTTAGACCTTGGCAATGGTCTGACCATGGGACAATGGTTAATTGGTTGACATTGACAAGCCAAAATGTAAAGAATATGGGTTAACTTATGCTTTCTCCGGGAAAAAATATTAAGGTTTAGGATAAGATTTCAGCAAACTTTTAAAACTTTGACAATCAACAGTTTGTAAAGAGAAAATCCAATAAATGCCATTAATAAATGTTACATTTCAAGAAATATCATCGATGAACACAACTTTTTAAAAATATTATCATATGAGCTAGTTTGTCCTAAAAATACCATTGTTATCATGGTTTTATCCATTCCTCTCCATTAACATGATTACATTTTTACATGTGATAGAGTGGAACGGATGGAACCCTGATGGCTAGGGGTGAAAAAAAAAAGCTCATAGCCCATTGGCTGGCTTGACTCATGGTTGGCTTAGCTTATTGCATTTTTGTAATGAGCTAAGCTAACATTTTAGCTCATTAGAGATAACGAGCCAGATTGAGTTGGCTCACTAGTTGCTTATGAGCCAAACGAGCTAAGGATAGCCTAACTCGCAAGACCAAGTCTACCACTCCATAGTAGCCTAACAAGACAAAAAGGCCCAAATCCTTACTCCAAATAGCCTAATAAAATACCAAATCCTAACTCCCTTCCCCTTATTCGCTCGGTCAAGCAAACAACTACCAGGAGTAGCGCCAGTGCACGCAATGCCTATCCCTAGTTCTGTTCCCCATTCCCAACGTCGGTGCCCACGATGCTCGTCTTCAGCACCGCTGCCCTTAACGATGGCAAGATGCTACTTGAGACAGCATCGAGGATCGATGATGGCACCACCCACTTGCATCCAGCACAGCCACTGAATAGCGTCATCAGCGAGAACGAGTGCTTCCCTAGTGAAGAAGCTACTGATGAGTTCAAGCTCCTTCTATGCCACGCAGCCGGCATCAACCTCGAGCTTCTCCATTGGCCTCGTGTGTTGAAGCATACAAGTAAGATCTCTTCCCATGAGGTGTAGAAGCCGACGAGCTTGAGCTCCTTCTACATGGGATGTAGCAATCCATTGAGGTTCCCTTCTCTTGCTCAGCTACCACAGGGATCCTACCTTCTCTTGCTCGTTTCTATGGTAGCTTTGTTGAGGTGAGCACCCTTGTCTCTTGCTCTCTTGCTCTGTTAGCAAACTCAAGTTCGTCTCCACCTCCACTCCACCACACCGTGGCTCATGAGCTAAACGAGCTGGCTCTAGCTGACAAATGAGTCGAGCCGAAATAGGGATTTAGCTCGTTAGGATAACGAGCTAGGTCGAGCCGAGCCAAGCTAGCTCTATATTGTTTGTTGGCTCGTATGATGGTAATTTCTAGAAGTTGTATTTGTCGATGATATTTTTGGAATAGGGCACTTTTCAATGACATTTGTTGAATTTTCTCTAGTTTAAAAGTGTTAGCCATAGGCTAGCTAGTAAATACTAACAAATAGTACTTGTTCACAAAATTCAAATTTGAATGTAAACCCTCCAAATACAAAGCATATTAGTGGACAAATTGGATATCCCCTTGAATTTATGTGCACATGAAACTAGCAACAAGCAATACGTATCGTTAGACATAATGACAATCGGATAAAAAAATAGAAATAACAATATTTGATAGTTAATAGGTTTTATATTGGCAGTCACTTTTTTAAACTCGTTGTGGGCGAAATTGTAAAAAACAGAAATGATGTGACAATGACTACTATAGATACAACAATTGCTCATATCATAGGTCAATAGGAAGACATCGACATCAAGCTACCAAGTTCTGGAATCTAATTCAACCACTTTCAATGGCACTAAATTCAAACGGGTGTGCATATGAGCTCCTTGATGGAAAGTATTCAAAATAGTCTTTCCAATGGATCTAGCCTAATCTCATAATTCCGTCAGAGTTGGCTACAAGTGAAGAAAGATGGTGCCGTGCCACCTTTCATGGGCCTTTTAGTTGTAAACTTCATCCGAAACCCCAGTCCAAGTGGGCCCATGTGGAGTGCACTCTAACTTAGTAGGGCATGACCCTAGGGACCCTTGGTTGTGCTACCACCTCCTTAAAATAGGTAGGTATTCTTTCAAAGTTTCTCGGGTTTTGTTAGATCAAGGTTTACCCATTGCCAAATTGATTCATCCAAGAAACAAGTTGTATACCTTCCATAGTCCCTGTCTGTTTTGTCAGGATCCTATTCCGTAGAAGACAGTCAAAAATCATATGTGACGGACAAAGTGAATGTGCTCCTAGCCCATGGCTGTGAAGTTGGGAAAATCAATTTTTGATTACACAACCAATAATATGCTATAATAAGAAACAATATCTGCTAGCCTCCAGCTAATCAGAGATAAAGGATATCCACTACTTATTGATTAGCTCGATAATGAATAGTATGCTATTGTCAAAAATTAATATGGATAATATGAGAAAAGTGAGAACCAAAGGCACACGTTCTTGATATAATATAATATATATGTAAAAACTTACAAACAAGACTGATTATACATAAAATTTATGTAATCGGTCAATGTTCCATAGACTTAATAGTTTGCAGCCTTCATTGAAGGTGATCTTATGCACCTTGCATGGACATTCCCACTTCAGTGAAAGTTTACTCTATCCTGCTTAGCTTTGAACCATTCTCAGAATGTATTCTCCTATTGTGAATGCGCGAGCTTGGATATGACTGTACCTCTTTCTGTGGCGGAATCAATACTGGTGGAAAATTCAGATAGCCTTTAATTTGATCAAATGCTTTCTACTGTTTGACACCTCACACGATCTCTTGATCGGCTCCTAACTTTAGCAATAGAGTGGAGGACTCAATCCTTCCTGATAGATTTGAAATAAAACTCCTCACAAAGTTAAGTTTGCCGATCAAAGATTATAGTTGTGTCTTGTTGGCTAGTGGCTTGGTGCTCTGGATAGTCCTGATGCTTCGTTGATGAACTTCAATTCCCCTCTCATGCACCATAAAGCCCATGAGTTGGCCAACCGATATTTCTTCATCCATATTTATTAGGATTCATTCTAAGTCCATATTTCTTCGTCCTATCTAGTAATTTTCGCAGATCGGCTATATGGTCTTCAACACTCTTAGATTTGACCATCACTCATCAACATATATCTCCACCAGTAGGCCAATGATATCATGAAATATATAGTTTATGGCTCTCTGATAAGTCGAGTGGTACTTTTTAATCCGAAAGTCATGACTACCCACTCATAAAAGCTGATAGCTCCAGTATATATGAACGCAGTCTTATGAATATTTCCCTCTACCATAAAAATCTGATTGTAACCTACATTACCATCCATGAAGCTAATGATCTTGTAACCTGATGCCGCATCAATTAACAGATCTGCCATTAGCATTGGATACTCATCTTTAGGGGTAGCCTTGTTCAAATCTTGGAAGTTGATGCATATCCTCAGCTTTCCATTCTTCTCCACTGGGACAATGTTGGATGTCCACTCAACATATCAGCATGGTCTGTTGAAATTTGCATCAGACAACCTCGTAATCTCTACCTTGATTGCATCATGTAACTCTACGTTGAATCTTCTCGGAGGCTACTTGAACGGCCGATATCCTACTTTGATAGGAAGCTGATGTTCAATAATCGATTGACTTAAACATGGTATTTCATGGTAATCTCAGGCAAAACATTTCCAAAATTCCTTCACCAAATTTATTAACTCTTCTCAAAACTCATTACATAAATTTTTACTAATATACATCGGCCTTGGCCTATCTCCTAGTCCTATATCAACTTCTTCCAACTCATCGACTGACATAAATCCCTGCCCTAATTTTCTTTCGAAATCTTCAATGGTGCCCATTAGAGCAATAGTTCCGAGCCAACTTGCTGGATTGGAAATTCAATCATCCCCATCAGCTTCCTAGAATGGTAGATCGGTTACTGCAATGTTGGTCGACTGATCGGCTGGAATCACATCAACTTGATCTCCTTGCCACTATGTGAGGCTCTGATGCATTGTGGAAGAAAAACAATAGTTGGCTAAAATCTAGTCCCTGCTGAGAAGTAGACTATATGGTCCCTTGCCATCGATAACGACAAACATGGTGGGCAATGTCTTGCTTCCAACTATGAATTTCATGTTCAACATGCCCTTCATTTCCGATGGATTTCTACCAAAGTCTTTTTAACACTACATTTGTTTTGATCAGATCTTTGGCAGTCTTCCTTAGGCCATGAGGTTGATAGCTGTGCCTCTATTAACTAGCATCTTCATCATCGACTTCCCATATACATACCCTTTGATGTATAATGGCTTCAAGTGCCGATGCTTAGACTCTTAAAGCTTGTCAAATATGGCTTGATCAGGCTGTAGTGTCAATTGGGCAAAAATCTCTTCTTGATCTTCTTCATCGAATGAAAAAGCTTTAAACTTCAGAGGTAAGAAGAACACCATGTTGGTAGAAGCTGATGGGTCAACATCATTGTCTTTATTGTTCATGCATCAGACACGTCTAGTCTTTTGACTCAATCAGCTTCCTCATTGTCCCGTCGTTGCTTCTTGTGCTGCTCCCTGTGCCACAATCTTTGTGCCCTCCTCTTCTAATTATTCGTAAAGATTCTAGACGAACACCAATGGGAATTGGAATTGTATTGTTCTTCATGCAACACCCTATTGTTAACTACCTTTTTGACTGTGGTCTTCTTGATCGACCCTAATCAGCAATGTACTGATGCCCGCTTAATAGGTGGCCGATTATATGAAGTCCTCTTCTGCTTAGCATGCTGTGATCTTTGCCTGTTTCATTCAGAACAATCTTCAATTGATGATAACCTCATGTCTTGATTTTAGCAATACTGAAAGAATGGACAACCCCAATGTAGATTATACTTCTTGTTATGTGCCATGGCCCACCGTACTTCGTCTTGATGTCTGGAATATTTTTTGACTAAGTCTGATGAGGTAACTTTTGATTTTCCCCGACATCTCCCTTCATTAACCCAATCTCTTAAAGGCCTTGCAAACACCATGTTTATAGGAGAAAGATGCCCATTGATCTTCATCTGCTTTTTATCCTTGAATTTAATTCTCCCTTTGTTCTACAGCCAATTGCAATTATTACCAAAAAACACTGCACTCATTAATATGATGAGAGATTGAATTATGCCACTTGCAGTATTTCTTCTTTTTGAGTTCCTCGACTGACGGTAATATATGGTTTGGCGGAAGCTGAATGAAGTAGCAGATCAAAGATTTATTGGTTTTATTGATATCAAAGTCATATCTTTCCTCCTTACCAATAAATACTCTTCACCCAGGGACAAGATATGGATTTCCTACTCCTGGTCCACTCTACCAAACCAATTTCTACATCGGATTTCTCATTATCTGAGTCTGATGCATAAACTTATAACTATGCAGCCTTTCGATGGAATCTCTCTTTCTTGGCTTCAATGAATTGGCTTTCATGAGCTGATACCTTCTGTAGAAGTTGTGTCAGGCTCTTCAACTCTTGAGATGAAAAATGTTCCCTGATCAGAGCCAACAACCCTTGGAAGGCCAACTCAGTTAATTGTTCGTCGCTCATGATAAGACTATAACATCGGCTTCTGATATCCCAAAAATGTTAGATGTATTCCAAGACTAACTTACCAGGTCTCTATCTAAAAAATGCTAGATCTGTTAGCCTCATCTCATGAATTTCAGCGAAGAAATATTTGTGGAATTGCTTCTCCAAATTGTCCTATCCCTTAATTGAGTTGGGAGGTAATGAAGAGAACCATATGAAGACCGATCTAGAGAGGGACAACAGAAAGAAATGGACTCTCCGGGCTTCCTTAGCCAATTGCTCCCCACGTTGTGCTAAGAATCGGCTGATGTGTTCCACTGTAGATATGTTATCCTGCCATGAGAATTTGGAGATGTCCAGTATCCTATATCGGTGCGGTAGCAGAACTCTATCGAACCACTCCTAATAAGGGTGCCGATACTTAAAGGTTTGCTCGTTAGGCTTGGTATCGAACTGCTCTCTGACCACCTCTACAACCCTGGCATACCAATCCTCCTCTCTTGGATTCTCTCTTTGGTATTGTGGAGGCAGAGTTATTGTTTGATACTGTCTAGGAAAATCTCCTAGATGATTGCTTGTATTGGGATTGCCACGTGGGTAGTCTTGCTGATATCCTCTGCAGTATGCCATCTGATGATACCTTGGGAGCATATATCATTGCATTCCCCCAAATTTGATCTCGTGTTGTTGGAAACAAATTTGCCGATACGCTCTCCTGGTTTCATAAGTAGTTTAGGGTTGCTCTATCTTCATCGGTAAATATACCGGACCTTGATTAGGCTCTCAAACAATTGATCCATCCACCGTCTTCTTATCAGATTATGTAAAGTATTCACCAGCAGTCCCGACTGATTGATGAGTGCATGGTGAATGGCTTCATCGACCATCTCATGTAATGGCTATTGAGGACACATGGGCAACGAATGGCTTGATTCTCCCACCAAAACGGGTTTTCGCATTTGGGACTTCTAAATTAGCCCTTGTCTAGTCAAGCTGAAAACTCCAGACAGAGCTTTTGAATATTAGCCATATTCTACTCTATCTGGTGCCTTTAATCCTAGGTCAAATCCTCCATTGTCACTAAAATTATATTCTCTGAGTTGATCTCTTTACCCGCCATTGTGTTGATGTTGTCTTCTCCCACCAAGCGTGCCAAAGAGTGTGTTGGTCGCCGAATCTCATGGAGGCCGATCAGACCGGACGAAGTCATGAACGGGCCTGCGAAGGTCCGATCAAGGAGTACGGCGCCTTGGTCATGTAAAGGCCTAGGAGATCTGTTTAGTTCCTATACAGGCCCATAGTCTTCGAAGTTTGAGGGCATGCCAGTCAATTTGACACTGCAATTGACAAGGAGATAGAGGATGAGGTTCACGAACCAATCGGCTAATGGGCTGATATGGCTCACCCTATCGGCTAGGTGCTGATAGGAAGATAGCGCTTGAGCATCAACTAAAAAGCTGATGAATGCATAGGTGAAAGATGCGTAGAATAAAATAAATGGCTTATCGGCCAAAGTAGCGATGACGCTTCGTAGAATGAAGGCAATGAAAGTGCAAAGTGGGACCCAATCCCCCATGACTTCTTGAGGACTAGTGACCACTGTAACAACACCATTAGAACTAGCCGTGACATATTGGACCAAACCGAGATAGTATGAGGCTAAGGCTAATGGTGCAGAGATGATAGAGACTAAATCTCGACGCCAGTCCTATCAGATATGAACCTGAGAGATCGGACCTAACTGAGATAGTATCAGGCCGAATCCCACATGACCGGATCGATCGCTAGTGGATTAATTGTTTGAGAAATATATAAATCAGATATGAGGCAAGCGGTAAAGATAACTCATCAGCTATTCACTCAGACAAAATGCCACATGAATAACCATCAAGCCAATGGCTCGATCCACCACCACTGATCTCGTAGGTCGAAACTAACTGATGCAACACGATACAGGGGTCAGTCAGCTAAGGGAGACCAATGTATCGACGAGTCTCACACGGACGTGATGCAGTATGTCCGATCAGACTAAGAGACTTGCCCCTTCACTGGAGATCGAACTTACCCGAAATAGCCTAGCATCGAGAGCCAGAACCCATCAGGAAAAACCTAGATGAGTTAGGGTGGTGATATGTCAAAGTTGTATCGTATATTATGTTGATAATCTTGATTGGTTCCATGGGGTCTATATTTATACCCCGGATTTACAAGTGTCTGACATAGTTATAAAAAACCCCAAACAATATTTCCTAAACATATAAGGAAACTAATATATAGGAAGTTGTAAAGCTAACTAAACTTGCATAACTTACATAATATATTCTATATAGATAAAACACCCTGTCATGGTTCTCATGACTCCTCCTTAGACTCGGTCCTATTTGAATAACCTTGTCTTCAACTAGACTAAATCCATCCTCAACTGATCCAATCGGCTCTCACCGTGTCAATCGGCTTCCCTATGCTAGCCAATCAGTCTTTCCCTTCATTGGCAATTTATGTTTGCTAGCTAACCAAATTCTAGCATTAACATATATGCTTTTTGATATGAACCCGCTAGGTTTTTTTTGTATGATCTTTTGATGAGAGGCGTGGGATAACTCCAATGGCCATTCAGCCTTGGCTACAGCCTTTCAAGACCGCGCCTTAGCGACCGATACACCACTTTCAATGGCCGTCACTATCTTGTGGAGCGCGACAACCAGCCTCTAGGGCTCCCGTCCTACAAGCAACCGAAGAACTAGCAAGAACGAGGAAACAAGCACTGAATTGCAAAGATGAAATTGAAGGTTTCAAACTGAATCTTAATCAAGAGTGGGGTTCCGAAGACAAGGAGACGGGCGGCTGATCCAGCACGCGCGCCTACAGGCAAGTAGTGAAGGCTAAACTTGATCTAAACAAAACTTAAGTGTTCCTGGTGGTGGCTAAGGGGTAGTGCTCCAACCCTAGGATGCGTCCCTATTGGACTCTAAACAATACACAGCCCATTGGGCTAAATTAAGGTGGCGCAGCACCCTGGACAGAAAAACCTCTCAGTGATGATTTGACGATTACCGCCGCTTCTGAGAAGATATGAGCATGAGGCCAGATCCATATGAAAGTAGACTTGATTATCTTTCAAAGAAGTCCAGAATCACCCAAATCTAATTCCGTATGCAACCGTGGTGACCGTCGCAATTTGGAGGTGTGCTGCAGTCCGAATCCAGCCTACGCGAGTCCTTTTCCCTTTCGGTCTTCTCCTTGATTCCTAATCAAAACAAGAGTGCACGTGTCTCCAAGATCTAAACAGGATGGATAAGAGCTCAAGAGGGCACACTCACTTGATGATTAAGTTGTTGAGCATGGGCACGAGTAATAGGACCAGCAATAGGTACTGGTGTCGGCGAGGATGTATCGTTGGTGTTGATGTCCTCATCACTTTTGATAATATTGACAAAGTGCCTACTAATATCAGGCATCACCTTGTGCTCACGTTCTTAGTGTTCCTCAAGTAGGTTGACATTGTCTGCGTGTCTTTCTTCTTGTTTGTCATTGTAGTATGATTCCACCCTCGTAGATGTGTGATGTAGCTTTGTGGGGAGCATTGCCTCGGACGCATATACTAAGAAGAAGGGAGTATTCTTGGTTGTCGTTGTGGTGCATAGAGTCCATAGTATTGGCAGGAGTTATATTACCTAGGGCTAATCACATGCCATGATCCGGTTGTACACCCAGTGATGAGGACATCAACACCCTCGATACATCCCCACCTACACGAATGGAACGTACTGGATCGCTTACTCATGGCCATGCTTGCTAACTCAATTATCAAGTGAGTTCATTCTTAAGTATGTGTTCTACTTACTTAGACAATGGGAATACATGCACTCTTGTTTTGCTTAGGAGCGATGGAGGGATTCGTGCAAGCTCATTTCAGACCGTGGAACAATGTCAACTTGTGACGGTCAGCAAGGCTGCATATGAACTCTGATTCGAGTGTTCTTAGACTTCATGGAAATCTTATCAAGTCTACTTTCAAATGGATTCAGTCTCACTTCCATATATACTTAGAGTCAGCCGCAATCATTGTTTTCATACCAACAAGATCTTAGTCTATCCACGGTGATGCATCACCTTATTTTGGCCAACAGTCCATGTATCATATTGGGTCCATTAGGGACACATTCTAGGGTTGGAGCACGACCCCAATATACTTGTGGTCATCCTCCCACCTGTATATAATCTCTAGAGCCACCACAATACAGATCGGGTTTTATTAGTGTTAACGTCAAAATTTGGAAAAGCCCAACAATAGATTGGAAAGATGATTGGCTGAAGCGCAGAAGTGTCCGATTACTACAGGGAAGAAGCCGATCGGATTGAGGTAAGGAAAGACTTGGTCCCAAAATAGAAGATTATCCAAATAAGACCGAGTTTGAGGAGAAGCCGTGGTTCACGGTAGGGTATTCTATCCTATCTTATATGGATAGGAAGATTTAGCTAGTTAGTTAACTTCCTTAGAGATATTTTCCTTTATCTTTTTAGGAAATAACGTCCTATGGTTGTTGTAAACGCGTCGGACTTTGTAAACCCAGGGTATAAATATAGACCCCCTGGAAATATGTAATGAGGACTTCTTTGATAAATACAACTTTGGCGTGTCGCCACCCTAGTTCATCTAGGCTTTTACCGGTGGGGTCTAGCTCTCGACGCGGGGCTGTATCGGTTAAGTCCGATCTTCGGCGAAGGGGTAAGTCCCACCACTGTCTTGATATGTTTTGTTATGTCTAAGGCTACATCAGTTAGGTTCGACCTCTTAGGCTGATAGGATGTATCGCATCACGTCCGTGCAGTATCTATCAGTCTATTAAGCTCTCCCCACCGTCATCAGTCTCTTGCTGCATCAGTTAGGTTCGACGGTGGAATGAGCTTTAGGTCTATAGGTCTCTGTACGGTGTTTCATTGGAGTGTTAGCCGATGAGTTATCTATACGTTTAGCATCACGCCCAACATATCGGCTCCCCGGCCGATACGCATCAGGTCTTCAGAGACTTTCCTTCGAGTGCAACGCCAAGCGCATTGGTTTTCCAGCCAATGCGTCTGTCTCCAGAGAGACGTCCACTCATCCGCTCAGTTAGCCGATGGGTTCGTTTCGCCCTTACTTCAGCACGTCCGACCCGGCATCCATCGTCCCTTTGTTGTTGGCCTCGTTCTCGTATTGTCTCAGTTAGGTCTGATCTTTGAGATTCGGTGCCAGCGGCATCGTCTCGGTGGACGACGGGTCTCGTGCTGCCATCTTCAGAGCGGCATCGGCTTCGCAGCTGGTCCCTTTTATATAAATCCTTGCCACTTCTCGCCTTGCTACTCTCTGAGTACGATCCTATGCCTCCATCAGCTCTGTGGCTGATGGATCAGGGCCTGGCGTTCGCTACACCCGGAGGCTATCTTTTGTCGACATCCGCCTATGCCTACATTGGCTCTCCAGCCGATGAAAGGGCGTCCTGATTTCTATCGGCGACTAGCCGATAGTAGGAGCTATCTAGACGCGGCCGATGACTAACTCAATCCTATCGGTAGCCAGCCGATAGCGAGAGTTCGTATCGGCCCGTCATCCGACTAATCCATTTGTCTTACCTCCTTGTCAATTGTAGGGTCAAATTGACTGGCACGCCCACACCCGCACCGTCACACTAGAGTCGACATGAACCCCACGGGCCTCGGTGCACGTACCTCGAGCCATGGAGAGAAGCCGACCGGCCTGCACTAGAGCTAAGTAGACCTCCTAAGCGTCGGCGTGCTCGCGCTGGGTTCTGACGCGAACAATTAGTTTTCTTGCAGTGCGCGTGTCGACAAGATTGCCCATCTATTCATCTTTGGATCCCACTTTTCTTGTTGTATTTTAGATTGAATCCTTCATCTTAATTTAGCAATTAAATACTCGATCTACTTGTTCTTCGATTGTTTGCAGGACGAGTGCTCTGGTGGCTAGCTTGATCGCGCTCAACCATTGGAATTGGTGTATCAGTTGCTAAGGTGCAGTGTCTAGACGGTTGTAATCGAACTGTGAATGTCGTTCCAACCATCAATCGAGTTATCCATCTCTATCGAAAGATTGTGATTAAATCTGCCATCACCTAGGTTTTGATCCCTTGAAGTGCAATGCCATTGGCTCATTCGAGTTGACCATTACTTTGAAAATGTGAAGTAGAATCAAAGCAGATCTTACCTTCAAGTTTGATGAAATAATCTTGAAAATCACTGCTTCAAAATTGGGAGCTATTATCTGTCAACAACTGATGAGGAAGGCACAACCTACAGAATGACCCCTTGATGAACTTGATAGCTTTCTTAGATTTTATTTCCTGTACTAGCTCAACTTCAATACACTTAGTGAACTTCTCAGTGGCCACGAATAGGAATTTGTGTCATCCTTGAGATCGAGGAAAAGGTCCAAGAGTATCAAGCCCGTAGCATGAAAGCGACCATCAAATGGGTATGGTTTTTAGGGCTTGAGATGGCATCTTACTATGCTTGTTGTGAAATTGGTAGGCTTTGTAATGTTGGACCAAACTACAAGCGTTTTGTAGGGTAGTGTCAAAAGGCTTTATTAGCTAAAGTACTCCCATCATCATATGTTTTGCGTATTCCGTCATGGATATCGGTGAGGAGTGCCACGCCATCTTTCAGTGTGATGCACTTCAGTAGAACTCCATTGTACCTACGCTTATATAGGTCATCGCTGACCATGGAGTAGAGCTTTGCTTGACAGGTCGACTTTTCTGCTGTTGCATCATCATCGGGGATATTTTGGAAGATTAGATATGCCCAAATAGGTGTTCACTAGTCATTATCAGTCTTAGTGTTGGCAGCAACACTATCATCCTTGTCGTTATCGGTTGGCAACAATGTTGTAGCCCTTGTGTCCTTGTCATCAGTAGGCATGTTTTCATTGTCGGTCATGATGCTGATATATGATGTCATCGATACTTCTAAGAATATGCTAGATTCAATTGGTTTTTGGCTGTAAGTATAATGAGCCAACTCGTCGGCACCAAAGTTTTCTCGTCAGTAGATATGTCTTACATCAAGGCCATTGAATATGCACTCTAATTTTTGAACTTCTACCAGGTATTTGGACAGCTCTGGGTTGGAGCAGCAGTAGTCTTTGTCCACTTGGTTGGCGACGAGCTGTGAGTCCCCTTTCACAACTAATCGTTTAATTCCAAGTGTCATAGTTGCTTGTAACCCAACAAGTAATCCTTCATACTCAACAGTATTATCTGTTGTTTTGAACTTAAGTTGTATGACATACTTGAGCAGATTCTCGATTGACAATGTGAGGATAATCCTATTCCTACACCCCGACATTTTAACGTTCCATTGAAGGCCATGGTGCAAGTTTCACAAGCCATGTTTTGTCTATCTTGGTTTCTATGGGGACAGTCCAACCAATGATGAAGTCAATGAGTACTTGAGATTTAATGGCTAATCGAGGAGTAAAGCTGACATTGAATTGGACTAGCTTGATAGCCCATTTGGCAACGTGTCTTGCAACATCCTTACTTTGGACAACTTATCCAAGTGGATAAGTGGAAACATTAGTGACCTTGTGGGTTTGAAAATAATGGTGCAATTTTTGGGATATTACCTGGACTATGCAGAGTAATTTTTGGATCTGGAGATACCTTGTCTTAATATCATGGAGAACTTAACTAACATAGTAGATGGGTTGTTGTATGTTATCACAGCAGATGATGAGGACTATACTAACTGAATAGGGTGTTGATATGATATAAAGAAAAAGCTCTTCGTAAGGAAGAGGATACAAACAGGTGGGTTTGTGAGTACCTTTTGAGCTTGAGGAAGGCAACGTTGGCTTCCTAGGTCTATTTGAACTTGTTGTGCTTCTTTAAGAGGACGTAGAATGGTAGTCCTTTTTTCCATCCGTGTGACGTTGTTAATGCCAAAATTTGGTTGGCCTACAAACGGGATCGACCAACGAAGGGAAGACTGATTGGCTCATAGAGGGACACCAAGGGACATAGTGAGAGAGCCAATCAGATGGGTTGAGGACGTCTTACGTCTGGTTGGAGATAGAAGGTTATTCAGATTGGACCGATCTGAGGAGTCATGAGAACCACAACAGGGTGCTTTATCTATATATAATATATTATGTAAGCTAGACAAATTTAGTTAGCTTTATAACTTCTTGTAGATTAGTTTACTTATATGTATGGGAAATATTGTTTGGGGTTGTCTGTAACTGCGTCGGACTCTTGTAAATCCAGGGTATAAATATGGACCCCGTGAAACCTATTGAGAATCATCAACAGATCATACAATACAACTTCGGCACATTGTCACCCTAGCTCTTAAAGGTTTTGACTCCAGCGAGACTACATCTGTTAGATTTGATCTTTGTTGAAGGGGTAAGTTCCGCCATTATCATGGTTCATTTTGCTCTGTCTAAGACTGTATCGGTTAGGTTTAAACCTCTTAGCCTAATTAGACGTATCACATCATGTTTGTGTGAGGCTCATCAGTATATCGGTCTCCCTTAGCTGTCTCTAGTATCGTGCTGCATCGGTTAGGATCAACCTACGAGATCAGTGGCGGTGGATCAAGTTGTTGGCCCAATGTGTTCTTGTGCGGTGTTTTGTCGAAGTGAGTAGTCGATGAGTTATCTTTACCGCTCACCACATATCTGTTTTATATATCGTCTAACGATTAACCCGCTAGCTATCGATCCTGTTACGTTAGATTCATCCTAATATGGTCTCGGTTAGGTCCGATCTATCAGGTTCGTGTCTGGCGGGGTTGGCGTTGAGACCTAGAGGGTTTCATTCCCCATTGGCTGACATAGGCCTGTGTCAGACGTTCGGCTGATAAGCAGCTGATGACCTCGCCTCTTCCTTTTTCGTTGTTACATTTGATTTACAAGGTCCTTGCTTGTTTGTATTTATACTCTAAGATTACACAAGTTTGATATGGTTACAAACAACCTTCGGATATTATTTTTTAAACAGAAAAGGAAACTATCTCTAAGAAGATAACAAAATTAACTACTCCTATCTAAATACAAGAGATATCTTATAGATACAAACCACTCTACCATGATTTCTATAATTCCTTCCTAGATTTGGTCTCATCTAGATAATCTTCCACCTATCGACTGAACTGAATCTATCTTCATCTATCTGATCGGCTCTTTCCTTATCTAAGACTATCAACATTTCCATTTGTCTAATCGGCTTCTCCATCTATCAATCGACCTCTTTTCACAAACCAATCGGCTCTTCGATCCTTAACTGAATCTATTTATGGGCTTACCAAATTTTGGCATTAACAAGGGAGGAAAGGATCACAAGGACAAGTGGCGAGAGTATCCCACATATGACAAGTAGGACCCACTGTCCTACATATGATGATGCAAGCGTTTACATGGACCATGAAGAGAAAGCAAATTGCAATACAGTTTTGACTTGTTCCTTTTCAACTAAGTTATTTGCGAGATAAGTATACAATTTATGTGCCTATCTAATACTTTAGCAATGTCACATGCAAACGCCCTACTATAGCCTATATAAAGGGCTACTATCCTCTATTTGTAAGTGGATTTTATTGATATCAATGTTTTAGCTTTGGTACTTTGTCATGTAAAGCCATCATAGGTTAGATTGAAGTTTTTTCGTTTACGAAACCGCACCATTGTGAGCATTCAGATTGCTCATTCATCTTGTTCTTAGTAGTTCTCGATTGCTTGCTGGAACAAGTACCCTTGTTGTTGGGTTGATCATGCTCTATGAAGATCACAAACAACCTTTTGGAGTTGGTGTATCGATTGCTAAGGCGCAACCTTCTTAGATGGTTGGAGTGAAGTCATGAACGTCTTCTTCTTTCCAATCAAAGTTATCCCTGTCATCAAAATGTGGGACACCTAGGAGCACATCAATGTTGGGCTTGGGAATTAATTCTCTCATACCTCACTAGGATGTTAAAAGCAAAGCAATGCATGAAGTGGCTTGTCAGCAGTGTCCATCAAGAACTCAACATTGTCCTGCTACCAGCATACTTTCAACTTTCCATGGGGCTACTACTTGATTTGTTTACCTATTATTGAGAACAATAAGATGAAATAGCGAGATGCCATGGACTTCACAAATGATGCGCATGGGAGATTATACCTTGTTGTTAGTGTCGTAGATATGGCACACCTTGTATACCTAGGTTAAGTTATCTCCGAAAACACTGCATATCTAAATACATATAGATAGGTGCCTCTATAGATTGAAACACATATGGCAACCAAGGAAGAAAACCATACATAGTTAAGGCCAGACTGTGAAGTCCAATCTAGGTACAAATCAACCTACCCGATCATTACCTAAAGAATTCTTTGAGTTGTACTTGGAGAAGGGAATATCTGTCAGTACAAATACAATAATAACCTCATAGGAGTGAAGGGCATCAAATTAGAAAATTAAAACAAGCTACATTGAGCCAAGATCTAAGGAGACTCCTCGCTTCTAACTGCTGACTACAACTCATCGTTTAAGATTGCTGCATACTAGTTGGATAGCTAGTAGAGTAGAATGTTCTAACCTTATACTCTATGTGGTTCTCAGTAGGTCTATTACCCATCCTCATGGGGTTCGAACCAGATGAGGACACTCTGTTCTTAGATACACACATACAAGATGAGCCAAGGCTACAAGGACCAAAGACTCGCGCACGCGCATGACACCTTAACCATTAGGTGAATGTGTTGTTCAACATGCATATAGAAGTATTTCTATGAATAGAAAGCTATTTAATCCTTGTGATGATTTATTTGATTGTCATTAGAAACCTTGGATGAGAACATGAAGAATAGCACAAGAATCCAGGTACAGAAGTGGAGGTGACAAGTGCAAGAAAATTCCAATTCGCAAGTCCAATTCAGTTTCGGACTAGAAGATAATGTCAACTTCAAATGAACATAACCGTTGATCCAGAAGGAGTCTCAGAGCCTACAAGTACTTGTTGAAAATCTTATGAAGTCTACTTTCATATGGTTTTTTTTCATACCCAAATTTGTTGTGAGTTGTCCGCAATATCCAAAACAAATTGTATCACATTACCAATTTGAGTCAAAGTGGGACTTTGGGCTTTTGTAGACGAGTCATGTTTAGCTGGCCCATATTTTGGCTGACCTCCACACCCCTAACACATTAATACTTAGTAGCCGTCACCTCTAGGGTTTGGGTTTTGCTTAGATTAATATGCCACTTTGCAGTTTCAGCACTAGATCAGTTTGTAGAATCCCAACATACATTCGCAATTTAGATTGTGTTCTTCCTTGTTCTTGCAAATTTCTTTGATTGTTTGCAGGAGCAATAACCTTTGTGGTTAAGTCAGCTACGTGAGAGTGTGGTTGATAACAACAAGATGCGTAGGTGTAGCGATTGCGAGGAGACGATCTGCTGATCAGAAGCCTCAAAATGTCAATGTGCACACGTTGACAAATTGAACCTATCGAAGATAGGGCACCTATTCGCATCAAGTGGTGTCAAAGCTAATTTTGCCCATTAGGTATCATCTAATCCATTCTATTCAATCTCTGCATTTTTCCTCTATCCCATAGTCTATGAAAAAGCCAAAAAAATTTGGTTTTTCCTATCCCAAAACCATGTTGAGCCTTTTGCATAATCCAGTTTCAGAATCTACAGCGTTGAGTTTGTGTCTTAGGTTGAGTTCGGTTGCTGGTTTAGATTGTGTTTGAGTCTAGTTCGTGATCCATCCGCTGCCCCCCCCCCCCCACACACACAAACTCTAGCCACCACCACCATTGTCATCTTTTTCCTATCTACTATTGATTATATGTTAGTGTCGGCCATTGTGTGTTCTGTTTTATTCATATACTACATCCTTTGATCATCCTTTGACCATACATACCTACCAGCCACTGCTATCATATCATACTGGGTTTTACCACCTATTTCCGAGTCAGTTCCCACCAAAACACTAACACGGATGTCTCTCCTTAGATCAGCTATAAATTTTCTATGCAGACTTGAAATAAGGCAAATAGTCTACGGGTATCTACACAAAATCCTATCCGATTTGTTCAAATATTTTTTGTGAAATTCAGTTGCAAAGGTTGAGTATCTGGGCTCTAAAATCTTAGCACGAATTTTAAAGCACGCTCGTGGTTTCTTATAGGCCATATCTTAAATCAGTTTGAACTACCACTTTGTAATGTTGTTGTTCCTGTACTGTCAGTTGAAAAAAATAATGGACAAATAAAATAAAAATTAATAAAACAAGGGTGAAAAAAAAAAGAAAGAAGAGGACATATGACATACCACGGAGCTAGTTGTGCTATGCTATTTTGTGATGTGTATTTTGCCTTGTCTACAATTCATTGCTGTCCTATCAAACTTATTTATCTCCGTTGTTTATCACATTTAATTTAGGACATGTTAGGCTAGCAACTAGGACAAGTGGCATTGACATTTATTCAGCATTACTATCTGTTGTTGAATTGTGTGCAACTAACATATTTGGCCTCCCAAGTTCCATATACATACTTTTAATTAGTGCAGGTTGGATCCTTGCAACTATACCCCACCAATGTCAAACATCCCACCTCCCTAGTTATACCACCTGCTTCAATTGGTAAGATTTTTGCAGGTGCGAGGTAAAACACTTGATAGTGTGTGATTCCACCTTCTATAATCTATTAGTTGATAGGGATCATACTTTTGTGTTGTTCCTATTTTCCATTAACCATCACAAGTGAGGTGAATGATTTCTCTGATTGTGCTTCAAAAAAGGAGATCACTAAGCTAGATGAGAAGATTGAGGCAAATGTAGTTGCCCTGAATGAGATGTGGGAAGACATCCCAACCATAAGAGTATTACCACCCTCACTAACTTTATCAAGCAAATGGCAGCAAATCAACACCCCACCACCATCACTTGTTGATGATGAGGGAGATAATGAAGAAGAGAAAGCCAAAAATAATGCACAAGCTGTACGTCATGACGAGCACGAACGACAGCGGTTGCAATTCAATAGACAAGGTATGGGAGGTAACAGTCACCAAGGGCAAGGTAATGACGATCCTTTTGCTAAAGTCAAATTTATCTTGCCATGTTTTTCTAGTAAATATGTGTTCAAACTAAATCGGTCCGACTAGATGTGCCAAAAGAAATTCGGTCCGATGTGTGTAAACACGAGAAAGCTTGGGAGATCGGATTAGCTCCAGTGTAGGTCCTTAAGCTCTTTTTCATCTTTGGGTTGTTGGGGTTCAGGGTGTGGCAGTCAATTTAATCTCTAATTAACAAGGAAGACAGATAGAATAAGATCGTCGAGCAATTTGGCTGACTGGCCAATATGGATACCAGCTATCGACTAGATGTGCCGATAAAGTTGAGATAGTCATCAACTGTGAGTCTGATGTAGACATATAAACATGATATTAAGATAACTTATTTATACATCGGCTAATGGTTGGATGCAATCATACAAACATGATATAAACAAGTAAACTCATTGGCAAGCTAAGCTGATAGAAAGAATGAAACCTACTAGATCATGATGTTAGCCTTATTAAAAATAACCTTAATAGATTGGACCAAATCGAGACAGTATAAAATTGTTTATAGATTTTTAAAGATGGCACATTTTATTTCTAGTCACAAGAGCGACGATGCTAAGTTGCTAATTTATTTTTCAAGGATGGCATTCGCCTACATGGTGTGCCAATTACAATTGTTTCACATCATGATACCAAGTTCTTGAGTCATTTTTGGATGACATTATGGAGAAATTTGGAGATAAAGCTACTATCTTCTACAACTTGCCATCCCCAATCTGATGAACAAACTGAAGTGGTGAATTGCACATTGTCAACCCTGTTGTGGGATGTTTTGAAGATAATTTGAAAATGGCAGAAGAATGCATGTATCATGTTGAGTTCGCCTACAATTGTTTGTTGCAGTCACCTATAAAATGAGCCCATTCCATGTGGTATATAACTTTAACCCTCATGCTCCAATTGATTTATTGCCTTCATCATCTTCTGAAAAGTGAATTTTGATGTTAAGACACGTGTTGAATTTGTACTTAAGTTACATAAGACCACTAAAGAAAATATTGAGCATATGAATGCAAAGTATAAACTTGCTGGTAGTCTAGTTAGAAAGAAACTTATTTTTGAACCAAGCGATCTTGTTTTGTTACAATGGAGAAAAGATAGGTTTCCTAAGTTGCACAAGTCCAAATTAATGTCATGCAGGTCTGGTTCTTTCAAAGTTCTTGAAAAGATAAATGATAATGTATACAACATTGATTTGCTTGTAGATTATGGTGCGAGCAATGATTTCAATGTGATTGATTTGAAGCCATACTTGGGTGAGGAGGATGAACTGCAAATCAAGATGATGATTTCAATGTTAATGTGATTTCAATGGTTCTTGCACATGACTCCAAATCAAGAAGGGGAGGATGATGAGGACACTCCCTTCTTAGATACACACATACAATCCACTCCTCATGTTGTACAAGATGATCCAAGGCTATAAGGACCAATGACTTGCGCATGTGCACATTAACTTAACCATCAACTGAATGCATTCTTAAAATTGCATAGAAATATTTCTAAGAATGGAATGCTATTTAATCCCTGTGTTGATTTGATTGTCGGTATGGAAGTGGAGGTGACAAGTCTAAGAAAATTTCAATTCACATGTCTGATTCATTTTCGGACTAGATGACTGTTAACTTCAAACGAACATAACTTTTGATTCAGAAGGAGTCTCGGAGCCTACAAGTACTTGTTACAAAGCTTATGAAGTCTACTTTCAAATGGTTTTATTTTCATACCTGAATTCCTCATGAGCTATCCACAATCGCCAAACAAATTGTATCACTTTTCTATACACTAGTCATGTTCGGCGGCCCTTGTTTTGGCCGACCTCCACACCCCACTCATTAGTACTCAGTTGTTGTCACCTTTGGGGTTAGGGTTTTTCTTAGATTAATATACCAATTTACAATTTTGTTGCTAGATCGGTTTGTAGAACCCAAAATGTGTTCTTCCTTGTTCTTGAGAATTTCTTCAATTATTTGTAGGAACAATAACCTTCATGGTGAGGTTAGCTATGTGAGAGCGTGGTTGATAACGACAAGACGCATGGGTGTAGCAATTGCAAGCAGACGGTCCATTGATTGAAAGTGTCAAAACGTTTACATCCACATGTCGACAAATCAAAGCTATTTGAAGATCGGGTACCTATTTGCATCGAACGTACATAAAAATCCCCATATTTTTCTCTTTGCTACTATCTCGTGAATACCTTGGCACCGGCCGAACTCTATGCCAGTAAAGACCATAGTCGAGTATCACCCATTGACAGTTAGGGCGCCAGGTAGGGGACCTGGTGTTCCAAAGGTTTTTATTAAAAATGACTTCAAGGAGCGACACTTCTAGTGAAGGTTGTAGTTATAGCTTAGGCCTAGGAAATTCAACTTAGCCAGCAGTCATCTACTAATCTACATCTCGAAGCCAAATTATAAGGAGAACTCAGATTCATCCGAGCAAGATGGCTTCAGTGAAGCATCCATGGTGTCCTATCCATAAGATGAGTTCTCACTTGTTAGCAAGGTGCAGGGTGTTTTAGATGGAGGTCGCTCGACCAGCAAATTCAAATGATAGCCTATGCGAACAACTTGTCCTTTTCACCCCCATCAAATTTGATCTAGAGATATAGGGAAGGATTAGTTGGCTACCGACTATAACACTAATAATCTAGTTGGGTTTGTTGGGATTGACCCTAATGAATCGTCCATACTTCATGGCCTCAAAAAATATGGATCCAAGGGATCTTCCTTAGATTCAATATCTGACCGTGATGTCAGGGCAATTGAGAAAAGTGATCTTAGAAGACAACCCAAGATCTTGGGATGAAGGAGGACCACAAATCGACATCATCATCTACATCAACTCGAATCGGAGCGATCACTCCTGTGTGGCACCATGTGACAGCACATTCTATGCTGGACTACCTTCTAGGAGACCTCACTGCTAACCCACAATTCACAGAGCAGTTCGAGAGGATGAAGTCTTCTATCACTAATCTCGGGGCCGTCTTTGTTGAAGCTACTGGAGAAGAACCAAAAAAGCCCTATCGACCAGTGATAAATCTCCACCTCCACATAACTCAAACAATGATGATAGAATCATCGATCCATGGACTGACAGAAATAATCATCATTCTAGAAACAACACGTGGGGTTCTTCTTGAACACGAGATTGTTCGCCACAATGCTGCCCTCCCTAGGATCACGACATGTGTGAAGACCTAGAGAGAAGTAGAAGGGATCATGAATGAATGGACAACCATGATAATCGTCAAAATGTATGCAAAGATCACGACTATTCTCCAAACCACCACCGTGGGAAGGATGATCGGCGAAGTGGCAGGCGTAGTTGGTGAGATTCTTGAACACTGCCTCAACAAGAAGTAATGGTCGACATCGGCCTTCTTGAGAACCAAACAATTCATCCAGTGCTTCGTCTTTGTCGTCATCATCAACATCTTCATTAGAATCATATACTCAGAGACATCTTCAATGCAATAATCATTGTTCATCTTTTGAACCAGGTGGAGGCTATGGCTGCGTTCACCCATTCTCTCAGAGAAGTGAGTTGGCTATCTAAGTTTGGTCCTGGCCCAGTAGAGAAGTACGACGGAAGTACGGATCCTAAGAATTTTCCCTAGGTCTAGTCTATGATCGTCAATGCAGCTAGGTCAGACTAGAAAGCAATGGCGAACTATCTGCCCGCTGCGCTCAAAGGCTCTGCAAAGTCATGGCACATCCACCTGTCTAGTTTGTCAATTGAGTCTTGGGATGATTTCTACAAGTAATTTGTGGTGAACTTCCAAGGCACATACAAGAGACATGCTATCGATAATGATTTACATGCTATGAGAGAAAAACGGGGTGACTTTGCAGGACTTTATACGACACTTTAATGAGTGTGGTAACACAATCCCACATATCACTAACACTTTTGTCATCAGGACATACAAGAGTTTGTGACAAGAAAAGTAACTATGTTAATCAAGTTGTTTTAGATCGCTGAACAAGGTGCTCTCACTGACGAAGCACTATGGAAGAGCAACAAAAAAGGAAATGTCGATGACAAGACCTCAGAAAAGAAATAAAGGATTCTTGCACTGGTAAAGACTTGGACCAGCCCAAGAACAAAACGCAGAACAAGAAAGACAAGGCTAAGGAACAAATACTTGTTGCATAACGAATACCCCAATAGCAACAACGCTATGAGTCCTAGGGCGACGGACTATGTTGAATTTGGTGCCCAATCTACAAAACAAGCTCTCACTCATTGGCTAATACCAAGTCTTTCAAAAGATGATGGCCCGACAGCTAGCTACATAGCCCGACAAAGAGTTTGCATCGTCGAGAAGGAAAATTCCATCACCAAGTCATCTGATGAAGATGATGACTATCCCCTTTTTGATCTCACGGTTGCTCATATATTCAGCGATTAGACATTATATTGATCGAAAATGGACTATAAGAAGGATGAATACAAGGTATTCTCTACATTCTAGAGACAGACAATGATACTCTAGTGGTCAGACCAACTGATAATGTATTCGACTAATGACGATCTAGTAGTCCATGACTTGGTGATGGACTACTAGCTATTATCCTATTGTAGTTGAAAACACTATCAAGAATGTTAGGGTTGCCTGCGTCGTGATTGATGGGGGCAAATCTATCAATCTCTCTTTCATTAGCGCGCTAGAAGCCATGGGGATCCGTCAAAGTGAACTCAAGCCATCAAATATGTCCTTCCATGGGATTACGCTAGAGTTGTCTTCCAAGCCACTGGGAAAGATCACGCTGCTACTAACATTTGGTGCTCCCGACAACTTTCATATTAAGAAGATTACATTTGATATCGCTGACTTTGACATGGTATACAACATGATCCTTGGGTGGACAGTTGGCGAAATTCATGGTGGTATCCTACTACGCGTACCAGCTTGTTAAGATTCCATGGACTAAAGGGGTTACCACTAATCCCAAAAATGCAAAGGTCACCGTTCAATGCGATAAAAGGAGTCTTGACATGGTCAATTAGACTCCACTCTAGCCCACCACATGAGAACCTCGTCGGAAAAAATAGTAAACCCAAAATCATAGCGTAGCATCATGGCACTATCAAGGCGGTATAAATCTTCAAGAACAATCCTAACAAGATAGTTAAGATCTGGGCTAAACTTGAGGACAAATAGGAACATGAGTTCATCACTTTCATCTAGGCAAATGTCGATGTGTTCACATGGTAGCTATCCAACATGCTCGAGGTCCTCATAGAAGTGATTGAGCATAAACGAATGGTGCGACCAGATGCAAAACTGGTCAAATAGAAACTACATAGGTTCACTTCAGATTGAAAGGATGCTATCTAGGAGGAGATCTACAAGCTCCAGAATGCAGACTTCATCTTAGAAGCGCTGCACGTCGAGTGGCTAGCAAAAATAGTCATGGTGTGAAGGGTGAACAACAAATGGTAAATGTGTGTAAACTTCAATGGCCTCAATAATGTGCGTCATAAAGAACACTTCCCCCTTCCTAGGAAAGACAACCTAATCGATTTGAGAGCTGAATGAGAATTGTTGAGTTTTCTTGATGCTTACTCAAGCTATCATCATATTAGCATGTCTACGCAGGACAAGGACAAAACATCTTTTGTAATCCCATATGGTGTATTCTACTACATTAAAATACCTTTTGGGTTGAAAAACGTCGAAGTTACTTATTAATGGGAAATTCAAGGTGCTTTTCAATCCTAGATTGAATGAAATGTTGAAGCATACATAGAAGACATCATTGTCAAGAAAAACACTAAGACTGCTTCATTGAAGACCTCGAGGAAACATCCAACAATCTCTAGATGCATAGGGTGAAGCTGAACTTAAAAAAGTGCATGTTTAGAGTATCATTAGGGAAACTACTGGGCTTCCTTGTCTCCGGTAGGACAATTAAGGCAAATCCCGAAAAAATCAACACGATTGAGGACATGAAGTTACCAACAATACTCAAGGAGGTGTAGAAGCTAACGTGGTGCACGGTCGCTTGGAGTAGAATCAAGGCATGGATGAGAGAAAAAGGGATGGCTTTCTTCAATATTTTGAAGAAGCATGACAAGTTTGAGTGGACATAGGAAGACGAGAAGATGTTCCTCGAGCTCAAAAGGTACCTCTCGAACCCAGCTATCCCAACCTTAGGAGCAACTATTCCTATAGGTTGCAACTACCCCCATTAGTTGAGCATAGTCTTGGTAGTTGAACATGATGGCATACAACGATCAATCTACTACATCAGTGATGTACTCCACAATGCTAAAACAAGATACTCGTAGATCAAGAAGTTGTTCTACACCATCCTCATGACATCAAGGAAGTTGCATCAGTATTTCTAGGCTGTAAGGTGAGTCATCTCTTCCTTCCCACTCGGAGAAGTGGTTCAAAGTAAGAAAGTCCATGATGTATCATCAAGTGGGTTATAGATCTCGGCCAATTGGATGTCAATTTTGTCCCTCGAATAGTAATAAAGTCCATGTTCTAGCCAACTTTATTGCTTACTGGACCATTGAGGCAGAAACCAAGGTCGATAGCATGCATGGCAAAACCTAGACGATGATGTTTGATGGAAAAATAAGCAGGTGAGGTGTACGAGCTGGTGTCATACTGTCATCACCAACTGAAGATAAGGTCAAGTATATAGTACAACTTGACTTCATGGTTTCTAATAACACCACTGAGTATGAAGCCCACCTGGGAGGACTCCGAGCAGCCGCAACATTTGGAAGAAAAGAGTAATTGTGTGAGGGGACTCATAGCTAGTCACCAATCAAGTGTACAAGGAATATTGGTATTGAAACAAGGAGTTAGCAAAGTAATTAGTAGAGGTGAGAAAGATGGAGGGGTGTTTCGATAGGATTGAGGTTTGACACATCGATCACAATAACAACTTTGTTGTCGATGAACTCGCTAAACAGGCTTCAAGACATGAACCAATCAAACTCGGTACCTTTTTAAAAGTCTTGACAAAACCTTCCATTAAAGACATTGATGAAGTGTACACAGAGCTTGATAGAGATGGAGTGCTCGATCTTTTGATTAGAGTGACTAGGAAGGAGGTGATTCTCGTGATCCGAGTACAATAGAACAAGTTGTGTGTGCCTTTGCTATAACTAAACCAATTCCTGACAGTTATTGACCATGCTACAAAGCACGATCAATTTGAACACAAAGTTCAATTCCTGCATGCCATGGAAGAACAAGCAAGAACAAGATGTAGGCAAAGAAAAACTCTCAAGTTGGGGTTCACAATGGCTATCTTATAGGTGGTCATCTGGCAGCTAAAGAACAGATCTGTATGCACAATGGCTAAACAAGAGCAAAGCAATACCCACCCACAAAGGGGGCTCAACTGGGTCTAAATAGGACAGAGGGAGGGGATTTTGGCCAACAACAATGGCAGGGCGAAATCTCCTCCTATCCTTTCCTAATTTGTGTAAACTAGACTAACTACATGGCTCTAACCCTAATATATGGTGATGGAGCAACTATTTGCTGGTTGCTATCCTCTGGACCCTCATTCCTTAGAAGCATGTCATCAGTCCTCACGTCATTTCTCTTATGTGTGGCGACAATAGACGACGTGGTTGGCAGTAGAGAAGTAGTGTCCTCATTAAAGCTTAGTGGCTACAATGGCAAGAGGGCTGTACTACAGATTGAGATTGATAA
This sequence comes from Oryza coarctata, assembly GCA_030770085.1. Classification (NCBI taxonomy): domain Eukaryota; kingdom Viridiplantae; phylum Streptophyta; class Magnoliopsida; order Poales; family Poaceae; genus Oryza; species Oryza coarctata. The sequence goes on from CM061472.1 coordinate 12,272,167, forward strand.
AGTTGATGAAACAATAGCCAACTTCAAAACAAACAATGACTTGAGAACTCCTCTCCGTTTATGCCTATTATCAAATATGGTTCCCAAAGACAACATCACAGCATAAAAGTTGACCCACCAATCAAAGCTCTAATCTATCATTCGAGATGAGTATACAAGCTAGTGCCCAATGGAGGAAGATGGCATACCTTTCTCCATATCCATGAAGGGATATGTAGAAATCATGTTGCGGGACAGACTATAGTTGGGAAAGCCTTGTAACAAGTTTTTTTTTGGCAAACCTCCTTGCAGGTTGCTTGTGACCTGGCCAAGCATTTGGAATCTTGTAAATCCCACTACATGCTCGGCAAAATGCTAGTGTAAGCCCTACGGATGATACATCTCTCATGGCATTTCTCGTGCTGGGGGATATACATCTTAGGACAGTTCTCCATGATGCGGTATGACTATCAAAAGTTTCTCTTTGTGGCTGTTGACAAATTCATAAAGTGGATAGCAGTGAATTACAGGAAATAAAAGCCGATAACAAAACAAATAATGAAGAGTATCTTCTGTAGATTTTGTATTCTAACGGACAATAGCTTGATGTCTAGAAAAGATGATTTCCAAGATTACTGCATCAACTTAGTAGTCAAGATCTGTTTGTCTCAGTTGCACATCGTCAGATCAACGGTGAAGTTGAGTGTGCAAGTGAAATGGTAATACAAGGCATTAAGATCCGGGTGTATGACTGGCTCATGGCCTATGGTTGGTGCTGAGTAGAATAGCTACAACCTATACTATAGGTTACATGGACAATGAATGCCTATAGCAGCTACAAAGAAGACACCATTTTTCCTTGTATATGAATTAGAGGCTTTGCTCCCTACTGAGCTATGCTAGGATTCTACACAAGTCAAAATTTACACCAATTATAAACAAGATGAATGGCATACAGATGATATCAATTTACTTGAGGAGCATCGAGAGTCACTCATTCAAGCTCGTGCCTTTTATATAGGAGACTTTGTCCTTAAGAGACTATGGAACCAAACTGGAAAAAATAAATTGTCACCCAAGTAGGAGTGTTCTTACAAGGTGGTATCATTACTTTGACCAGGAGAAAATGTCCTCGAATGTCTTGCCATGTTTAGACCAGTATTGATTCTACCATAGGAGGGGAAACCGTTCAAGTTATATCTATCAGCCGATGAAAAGTCTATTGGATTGGTATTGATGCAAGAATTTGTAGAAAAAGAATGAGTCATATTCTATCTGAGCAGACAACTTTTTGATGCAGAAAGAAGATATCCTATGGTGAAAAAATTGTGCCTATGCTTATATTTCTCATGTACGAAGTTGATGCATTATCTCCTATCGACTGAGTGCATAGTGGTCTATAAAGCCGATGTGGTTAAAAGTATATGCTATTGGCTCCAATCTTAAAAGGATAAATTCATAAATAGATATTTCCTTTGATGGAGGTCGATCTGAGGTATGAATCGGTAGGGCAGTCAAAGGGCAAGTTGGGGGCGATTTCATTGTAGAACATAGAGGGATCCATGATGATTTGGTGGAGCCGATTCTGTGGACTTTATTCTTTGACGGATTGGTTTGCACTCGTGGATCTAGTATCAGCTTGATAATTATATCGCCTCGAGGGGCAAACTTTGAGTTTGCTTTTATAATCAAGCCTTATCAGACCAATAATCAAGCAGAGTATGAAGTGGTGCTCAAAGGTCTTTAGCTACTGTGAGAAATCGGAGCTGATACGATAGAGATCATTAGGGATTTTTTATTGGTGATGAAGCAGCTATCTAGGGTATATGAGTAGAAAGATGATGTCTTGAGAATATATTATGAAAAATGTCAATATTTATTGAAGGATTTCAAGATGGTGTCATTGGATCATACTCCTAGAGAGCAGAATTTAGAAGATAATGATCTTTCTTAAATTGCTTCGAGATATCGGCTGGATAGGAAGGTGGAAGCTGAAATAGCTGATATCGATAATCATATTAAGGCCAATGATTGGAGACGAGAGATTATCCAATATTTGCAAAATGCGTCATAATTGGTTTCTAGGAAACTTTTGTATAAGTCTACTAAATATGTATTGCTTGATGAAGACTTGTATTATTGGACCATTGATGGTTATGGACGAAGTACATGAAGGCGTTTGCAGGGCGCACCAATCGGCTCACAAGATGAGATGGCTGATGAGAAGAGTTGGGTATTTTTGGCCGACAATGTTGGAGAACTTATTCAAGTGCTACAAAGGATGCCAAGACTATCAAAGATTTGAAAATGTTCAGCGAGCCCCAGCATCAGCTATGAACCCAATCATCAAGCCATGGCCATTTAGAGGTTGGAAAAACGACATGATCGGCCAGATTTTTCCTGCATCAGGCAAGGGGCATAAATTCATGTTGGCGGCAACGGATTATTTTACAAAGTGGGTAGAGGCTATGTCTTTGAAGAAAGTTACCTCTAAGGATGTGATTGAGTTCATCAAGGAACATATTATCTATCAATTTAGTATTCCATAGACAATTACCATCGATTAGGGTTCTATTTTCATGTGTGATGAGTTTGAATAGTTTGCTGCCAGTATGGGGATTAAGTTGCTAAATTCGTCACCATATTATGCTCAAGCTAATGGACAAGTTGAAGCTTTCAACAAGAGTTTAATCAAGCTAATCAAGTGCAAGATTGATGGGTTCTGTCATGAAGGTGGCATGTTACATTAGCCAATTCATTGTGGGCCTATTGTATGACATGTCATGGATCTACTCAAGCACCACCGTATCAGCTGGTATACAGGCATGAAGCGGTTCTGCTATGGGAAGCTAACATCGGCTACAAGAGGGTATATTTATAGGATCAACTGATAGCTGATGACTATTACAACCTAATGACAGATAAACTTGATTTACCTCAGAATCGGCTAAGGGCGCTTGAGCCAAGATAGCCAGGCATTACAAAAAAGGTGATGACTAAATCATTTTCTAAAGGAGATCTTGCTGGTAAATTGATTTTGCCGATTGGGTCTAGAGATAATAAGTTTGGAAAATGATCACCAAACTAGTAGGGGCCTTATCAGATCATTCAGTGTGTGCCTGGTAATGCTTATGTACTGGAGAGTCTTGAAGGAAAGAAATTTGACAAAGTGCTAAACAAAAAGTAACAAAAAGAGAGTATGCACATAACTCATAGATGAACAAGCATTAAAAGCTGTTCAGAAGTCAGAGCGAAGAACAGCAGTATTGCCGCTATCCCAAAAATCCAATTGATGCGATTGAGAAATCCACCATGCTACTACAATTCAGGTTTCCTAACCAATCTATAGACTAACTCAAATCAAAACTAAGGTATTGCATGGCCCAGAGTTGTTTTAGTGCATATTTGTGTTTCAGCAAGAAATATTATTATTGCATATTGTAATAATGGAAGGATGAGAAACAACTATCTTGCTGTATTTTGAATGTAAAATAAGAAATGTGTTCTTTAACTACCAAAGTAGCTTCACTAATCAATTCACTGCCTTATAATGTGATCTGAATCTTCTACATTAACACACAGTTACACCCTCGCCCAAAGATCCATTTGCCTTAGTTGCTATATATTGACTGTTGCCCTTATGAAGAATTTAGACTCAAAATTGCACACACAACATCAACCATATTGTATAATAAAATGTTGCTAACTAGGAATTTTGAAGTCAATTTCTTGAAGAAGTGACATTGTGGATTTTTTGCATTGAAGTTTTACAAGAATTTCTTGATTGCTTCAATCGCGAACAAGTGGATTCTATATATTTTGTTGATGGTGTGGATGTCTTCTTCATCGGATCTGGGGATAGTTTTTCAAATTCTTGTGTCAATGAGATGCATCACGTACTTTTGCTACTTTGGCCTCCTAATCTTGGATTGATTGCGGTAAACCGATAAGGTGGGATTTTGTGACTTCAATATCGTAGCGCACCTTATCGAGCTCCACCATCAAATTGGCTTCTCGTTTCTTCAGTTGGCCAAGCTTTGTTTGGGAATCCTGTGATTCAGCTATTATATCAATGAGTTTCTTCTTCATAGTCTAGGTGGATAGCTGATCGTTTTGAGCTAAGTCTCTCTGTTCGGCGCGATTGGCTATACGTCACCTGGTCATGATCAGTTGGATCTTGTGGGATTCCAAGTAAGCAATAGGCATTGGTACGTCCGTGAGTTCTTTGGGCAAAAGGACTTGAATTTTAGGAAGTCTTCCTCAGATCAATCCGCAGTCTTCCACCAGTGATTGGGAAAAGAGCGGGTGGATTATACTACAGAGCCCACTAGTTCATACATCAGTAGATATTGGTCAACAGATGATGATGTTCAATTGGTTCGATGACTATATTCAGCTTGAGGGGCAACACAATGAATACGATGAGTGGACTATCAAAATATCCAAAGTGATGAAGGAACAGTTTGGCTTGAAACCAAAGGTAGAGAATTTCATGTATTGGCCTACATATTTGTTAACACCAAAATTTGGAAAGCCCAGAGAAAGGTTGGAAATAGATCAGCTGAAGAAAAAGAAGAGTCCGGTTGCGATAGGGAGAAAGCCGATTGGATAAAGCAAGGAGAGATTTGGTCCAAGAATAGAATATTATCCAGATGAAACTGAGTTTGAGGAGGAGCCGTGGCACTCATGGCAAGGTATTTTATCTATATAAATCATATCTTATATAGGAATGTTTAGTTAGTTTAGTTAACTTCCTTAGAGATATTTTCTTTTATATTTTTAGGAGAACGTCCGATGGTTGTTGTAACCGCGTCGGACTTTGTAATACCAGGGTATAAATAGAGACTCTCTGGAAACCTGTAAAAATCAACACATCTTTCAATCAATACTACTTCGACACATCGCCACCCTAGTTGATCTAGGTTTCTACCGGTGGGGTTTGGCTCTCGACGCGGGGCTACATCGGTTAATTTCGATCTCCGGCGAAGGGGTAAGTCCCACTACTATCCCAGTATGTCTCGCTTTGTCTAAGGCTGCATCGGTTAGGTTTGACCTCTTATGGCGATCGGATGTATCGCATCACATCCATGCAGGGTCTATCGGCTTATCAAGCTCTCTCTGCCATCATCGGTCTTGTGCTATATCGGTTAGGTTTGATCTACGAGGTTACCGACGGTAGATTGAGCTTTAGGCCTATAGGTCTCTGTACGGCGTTTCATCGGAGTGTTAGCCGATGAATTATCTATACATTGAGCGCCACGCCTAGCATATTGGCTCCTCGGCCAATACGCACTAGTCTTTAGAGACTCCCCTCGAGCGTCACGTCAAGCGCATCGGCTGGAAGGCCGATGCGTGCCTGTCTTCAGAGAGACGTACTCTTATTGGCTCAGCTAGCTGATGGGTTCACTTCACTCTTGCTATATCCGGAGCGGCATCGACTTTGTAGCCGGTGTGTCTTTTATACGATTCCTTGCCACTTCGTATATGCTTTCATCGACTACCAGGAGGGATCCTGCGGTTGATGGATCAAGATCTCACTTTCACCACACCCGGAGCCATCAAATCCTTTGTCAACATTTGTCAAGCCTTCATCAGTTCCCCAACCGATGGAAGAGTGTCCCGATCCCTATTGGTGACCAGCCGATAGCAGGAGCCATTCGGACACAGCCGATGACCACCATGATCCTATCGACGACCAGCCAATAACGACCATTCGTATCGGCCCATCGTCCGACTAACCCATTCGCCTAACCTCCTTGTCAATTGCAGGGTCAAATTGACTGGCACGCCCGCACCTGCACCATCACGCTAGAGCCGAGCTAACAATACGGGCCTTGATACGCGTACCTCGAGCCATGGAGAGAAGCCGATGGCCTACACTGGAGCTAAGCAAATGATGAGGACATCAACACCAACGATACATCCTCGCCGACACCAGTACCTATTGCTGGTCCTATTACTCATGCCCGTGCTTGAAAACTTAATCATCAAGAATCAAGGAGAAGACCAAAAGGGAAAGGACTCGCGTAGGCTGGATTCGGACTGCAGCACACCTCCAACTTGCGACGGTCGCCACGGTTGTATACGGAGTTGGATTTGGGTGATTCTGGACTTGTTGGAAAGCTAATCAAGTCTACTTTCATATGGATCTGGCCTCATACTCATACTTCTCAGAAGCGCTGGTAATCGTCAAATCATCACTGAGAGGTTTTCTGTCCAGGGTGCTGCGCCACCTTAATTTAGCCCAATGGGCTGTGTATTGTTTAGAGTCCACTAGGGACGGGTCCTAGGGTTGGAGCACGACCCAAACACTCCTTTGGTCATCCTTCCCATGTTATATACCCCTTAGCCGCCTCCAGTAACACTTGGGTTTTTGTTTAGATCAAGTTTAGCCTTCGCTACTTGCCTGTAGGCGCGCGTGCTAGATCAGCTGCCCATCTCCTTGTCTTCGGAACCCCACTCTTTGATTAAGATTCAGTTTGAAACCTTCAATTTTATCTTGCAATTCAGTGCTTGTCTCCTCGTTCTTGCTAGTTCTTTGGTTGCTTGCAGGACGGGAGCCCTAGGGGCTGGTTGTCGCGCTCCACAAGATCGTGACGGCCATTGGAAGTGTTGTATCGGTCCCTAATGCGTGGTCTTGAAAGGCTATAGGCGGGCCAAGAACATCATCTCCATCCACCAATCGAGTTATCCCACGCCTCTCATCGAAAGATCATACAAAAAAGAACCTAGCGGGTTCATATCAGCAGACATACTAGGCGTCGGCATAGTTGCGCCGCGAGCGTGAGATCCGGTGCAACCAATATTCTAAGTGGCTTGATAGAGTACCATTACCACGCTGATACAAGATGCAAGACTTCTCCATGTTCTCAAGGCAATACAATATGTTAATAGTTGAAAATGTTTGCCGATTCTGGTCTCGGTGTGGACAAGTATCGGTAGAAGAAGCATTGATAGTTAGGTTGTTTCCATTGTCACTATCTGGACCGGCTTTAATTGGTTTGCATTGTTGCCACCAAGTTCAATTAGAGGATGGGCCAATCTGGAAGAACAATTTTACAAACACTTTTTTTGGGAAAACATGAGATGCGGCTCATAGATTTAATATCAGTGATGTAGAGGAAGGAGAAATAGGTTTCGGAATATATTCAAAGATTCTGTAATATGCGAAGCCGATGCTACAGCTTGTATTTAAGCGATGAATAGTTAGTAGAGCTATCCTTCTAAGGATTATCGAAGCACATCAGAAGGATTTTTTTGTCCTAGGAGTTTGACAACTTAGCACATTTGATGTAGACTGTATCATCTCATGAAAGCCGATTGCATGAAGATAATTTCAAAGTATAAGTCCTCATACTTCAAAATTAGGGCATGTGCTTAAATCAAAATTTGGTAAGCCCCACAGATAAGATTGGAGAGCCGATCGGCTTATGAAAAGAGTCTAATTGATATAGGAAAAGAGCCAATCTGATGGATTGAGTATGTATTCGGTTTAGTCAAAAGAAGGAAAGTTTTCTAGATGGAACCAAGTCTAAGGAGGAGCAATGGAAACCATGGCTAGGTGCTTTATCTCTATAGAATATATCTTGTAAGATAGGCAAGTCTAATTATTTTTATAAACTTCTTGGAGATAGTTTTCTTTTATGTTTAGGAAATAACATCCAAAGGTTGTTTGTAATCGTGTCGGACTCTTGTAACTCCATGGTACAAATATAGACCCTCTATCACATCGCCACCCTAGTTCTTTTAGGTTTTGTATTGGTGGGTTCTGTCTCTCTATGTAGGGTTGCATCGGTTAGGTTCGAATTTTGGCCAAGGGTTAAGTCTGCCATTATCCTAGTGTTTTTGCTTTGTCTAAGGTTACATTGATTAGATCTGACCTTTTAGTCTGATTAAATATATCACATCACATTCATGTGCGATCCATCGGCTTATTGAGGTCTTTTTACCATCATCAGCCTTATGCTGCATAGATTAGGTCTGAGCTACTAGACTACTGATAGTAGATTAAACCATAAGCCAATCATTCTTTACTTGGCATTTCATCGAAGTAGCCAGCCAATGAGTTATCCATACATTGAGCCTCACACCTAGTGTATCGGCTTGTCAGCCAATATACACATATCTTCAAAGAATTCCTCTCATTAGCTTAGCTAGCCGATGGGTTCACCCATTTGTTCCATCCGTGCGTTCGATATAGTCTCTATTGTCTGTGTGCCAATAGCCTTAGTCTCATACCATCTCAGTTTGGTCCAATCTATTGAGACTGCCTCTAATTGTACCATCACAGTGGTCATTGGGTCTCATACCTTTAGAAGATTGGGTCTCACTCCTTTCTACTGATAGCACATTCTATCAGCCGATGGGTCCTTTATATTTTTTAGAGTGCCACTCTATTCCAAAGTGCCCTCAACTCTGCAGCCGATGTGTTCTTTAGCCTATTCCTTGCTATCTACTTATGCCTTCATCAGCTAGAAAAGCTGATGAACGAGCTTTACATCTATTGGCAACTACCGATAGAAGGAGTCCATATACAAGCTTATTGACTATTCTATTGAAGAAAGCCATAGGCTCTTTAGCCAATGTGTCTTCTATTTCCTTTGTCACCATCTGCTTACATCTTTTATCGGTTTTCTAGCCGATGGACGAGTGCTTCAGCCACTGTTGGCAACCAGCAGATAACAGCAGTACATCAGACGTAGCCGATGCTTATCTCAACTCTATCAGCGACTAGCCACTAACAAGAGTTCGTATCAGCCCCTCAACTGAGTGATACATCGACCTATCTCCTTGTCAATTGCATTGTCAAATTGACTGGCACGTCTGCAACTCCAGCAACCCTGACGAATAGACCTCGAAGCTGAAGGACCGACATTGGAAAAAAGCTGATCTCACAGGCCTCGGTGTGTTCAGGTGATCGCATTAAACCTCCATTGGCAAACACGAAGGACCGATTCGGCGCGAACGTAAGACACAACAGGAGTGGTGCAATGAGCAACATTGGTATCATCTTGATGAGCACTATTTTTATGAATATGGCCGATGTGCGATGTGGAGGTGACACGGACTACCTTGGTGTCTTCTGTTTGGGGATCGGTTGCTGTTGAAGATGTCAGAACTTCTAGAGAAACCATTGGCTCAATGTTCATGGTGGTATCTGGTAACTAGAATTTGAGAGCCGATGGTTCAAGCTATGAAGCAAATATATCAAAAAATGTATGAAGAAGACAAGGAAAAGATTAAATCAACACGTACCAGCAATGGTGAAGATGCTAATGTCAAAGTGGAAGGAGGTCCTTGGGAGATCAGTGCAGCGACCGTAACATCGACACAAGTTTTTTGTTTCATGGGAACAGTTCGAGTTGCCAACTTGTTCCATTTGGTCCATGATGGTTACGACACCTAGAGTAGAGCTGATGGAGAGGGAGTACCATGTCCATGATGGGCCTCGGCCATCGAAGATTGATACATAATTAGCCGAGCACTTGCACAGGCTATAGGCAGTTCTTTATCGCCGTCCTGCAAGGACATGGAAGCTAAACAATGCTATCAAGATGAAAAATTACCTCTTCATTAGACTCGATGTAGTCAGGATTGAGGCACGAGCAGTACTGTTTAGCCGATAAACTGAACAAATGTCTTCTCCACTTTGGCCACCATTGAGCGAAAAGTCTGGTATTAGATATACATGGCTCGAAAGTGATGATTGTGCCCAAGTACAGAGATAAGGTTATCATTCCTAACCGATCATACCCCAAGCCACTATTTACATCTCCTCAAACTAGGAGCTTGTCAATGAAGAATAAACCAAAGGGTAGCTTCCTTGGTAAACCCATAGTAAAAGCTTTTGAACCATTGGCTGGGTTCGAGTGGGGTCATTTTGCTTCTAGAAAGAGCCAATGAGGCTTCACCTGTAGAGATACATCTATGTCAGCTGGCTTCACATTACTTTGGATGATTGGCCATGAAAGTCAGAGAAGATAAGGGGTCCTAGGATGGTTTTGGAGGTATAAATGTTCAACCATAATTGTATAAACCACCAAGGACCAATAATGTGATCAACTAGTTGGCTAGCTGATAGCTTGTTTGCTACTTGATGGAGCAGTTGATAAGTGGCTCTAAGATGGTACTGCCCCAAAGGGTCAAACCACCAAAGTTGAACCGCTCCAACCACAAATTTATAAATACAACATGCTCCCAATCATCAATTGGTCTTGAAGTCTTACTGTGCAGGGATATGCATTTAGTCCATCCTTTGATGTTTTTGGTGTTTAGTTCATAAATGGGTTTGAATCATAGGATGGTCAGATATAATGTGTGGTGTTGAGGCAAGTCAATATGACAATATCCATCAAGGTGGGAGTCATCAGCCCAAGACCAAATGTGAAAGTGTTGAGGGCATTTGACCAGAAGTAGGAGGCCAACACGAGCAGAGGCTCATTCTTTTCCATATCGGCTAAGGAGAGGTTAATGGAATGGCTGATTTCCATCTCCTCCCAAACTGATCTTTTGGAAGCTGATACTCTGAGGTACCAATTGCTCCATCCTGGCACTTTACTAGGCTAAGATCTAAAGATGTTAGTCCAATCACCAACTATCATGGGCGAGTTTTTATAGGCGATCTATTCAGTTTTGAAGAGTATAAAATCTATTGGATCTTCACTACCCATGGGTCCTAAATAGAAGAAATCTAGGTGGTTGGCAACTAGGATCATGATCTGACTCCTAAGGCTCCATAGAAAACAAGAACCCAATGAAGAATAGATAAAGAAGCAGGATGATTCAAATCTATCTAGAATGTGGAGTAGAGGAGTGAATAGAAGGTTGTCTCAAGAACTGTGGTTGTTGATGCCATCACGCAAGGAAGATAGGGAAGAAGATTGGTGGTCGATCGAGCAACCAGCAGGGATTCACCTTTGGTCGTCGGAGCTCGTCAAGGTTTTAGGGTCTCTGTTGAAGAGGAGGCATGAAGAAGAAGGATGAAGGGGCAGAGTGCATTATAGTGGTATGATGACCTAGCGGGAATCTAGGACGATTAGTTGCTATTTGCGGACTGTAATGGGCCATCTTGGTTTGCAGAGAATTTAGACGGCTCAGAATTTTGAAGTCTGTTAACAAACTCCAAGGAGTGTGTTGGTAATCAAATCTTGCGGAGGCTGATCGGACGGGGAGAAGTCGTGAATGAGCCAGCGGAGGTCCCATTGGGGAAGATGGTGCCTTCGTCACATGAAGGCATGGGAGTTCTGCTTAGCTCTAGTACTGGTCCTTAGTCTTCGAGGTTCGAGGGCGTGCCAATCAATTTGATTCTGCAATTCATAAGGATATAAAGAATGAGATTCACAAGCCAATCGATCGATAGGTTGATACCTAGGTGTCGATAGGAATGTAGTGGTCGACCGCCAGTTGAAAAGCCAATAAAGGAGTAGGTGATAGACTCATGAAATAAAATAAAGGACTTAACAACCAAAGAGCCGATGATGTTTCGGATAGGGCAAGCAACGAAAGCATCGAGCAGGACCCTGATCCCCCTGAAGTCACGAGGACCAACAACCACCGTGATGTTGGTTGGAGATAGCCTTGATAGATCGGACCAAACAAAGATAGTATGAGGCCTAGGCTAACATCCCAGAGACAACGTTGGCTGATTCTGTTCATAGGCTAACCAAATTTCGGTGTTAACACATGCCCTCCAATTTCATAGTTTGTTAACGAATTTCGAAATTTTGAGCCGTTGGAATTCTTCACAAACCAAGATGGCTCACTACAGCCCGCAAACAGCACCTAGTTGGCCTAGATTCCCGCTAGGTCATCATACCTCCATGAAGCACCCTGCTCCTTCATCCTTCTTCACACCTCCTTCTCACCAGAGCCCCCAAACCCTAAAAGACCTTCGACGACCGAAGGCAAATCCCTATAGGCTACTCCACTGACCACAGATCTTCTTCTCCTTTTTCCTTGTGTGATGGTGTCAACAACTGCAATCCTTGAGGTAACCTTCTATCTGCTCCTTTATTCCACATTCTAGATAGATTTGATCCATCCCGCCTCTTCATCTATTCTTCGTCCTATTCTTGTTTATTTGTAGAGTCTCAAGAGTTAGATCATGATCCCAACTGCTGACCACCAAGGTTTCTTTTATGTAGGCTCCATGGAGTGAGGATCCAATAGACATTATAAACTTTGAAACATAATGGATCCCCTATAAGAACTCGCCCATGACAATTGGTGACTAGACTAATAGCTTTATATCATAGCCTAGTGGACTCCAGGGAAGGAGCAATTGGTAATCAGAGTATCAGCTTCCAAAAGATAGGTATGGGATGAGAAGGAAATCGGCCATTGTATAACATCGACCTCTCCTTAGCCGATATGGAAAAGAATGATCCTCTGCTCACATCGACCTCTTACTTCTAGTCGGATGCTCTCAACCCTTTCATGTTTGGTTATGGGCCATTGACTCCCACCTTGATGAATGTCGTCATGTAGACTTGCCTCAACACCACATATTACTTAGATCTGTCTATCCTCCAATTTAAACCCACTCATTGGCTCAACAGCAGAAACATCGGAGGGTGGACTAAATACATATCCCAACACAGTACGACTTTCGGACAAGTTGATTACCGGGAGCATGTTGCCTTCTTGAATTTGTGATTGGTGTGGTTCGCCTTTGGTGGTTTGACCCTTGGCCTGACGACTAATGTTCTTATTGGAGTGCTTGGCTAATTGACGCTAGATTCCTTTGGGGCAGTTCCTTCTTGGAGCCACTTATCAACTGCTCCATTAAGTGGTGAACAAGCAATCGACTAACTAACCGTCATATTTGGGGTCCTTCGTGGTTTATACAATTATGGTTAAACATTAATACCTCCAAAACCATCTCCAGGACCCCCTTCTCTTCTCTGACTTTCCCGACTGATCATCTAGAGGAAAGTGAAGCTAGCTGATGCCAATGTATCTCAATGGGTGAAGCCACATCGGCTCTATCTAGAACCAAAATGACTCCCCACGAACTCAGCCAATGGTTCAAAAGTTTTTACTATGGTTTTACCAAGGATGCCACCCTCTGGTTTGCGCACTAGGACACTTCATCATTTGAGATACCTTTCAGATTTCACCCTCTTAACACTCTAATAGATGAAGAATCGAAGATCATACTTCTATCAGCCATAACTCCTAATCTTCTACTGACTAGATTCTTATTGGGCTGATCACAACACCCATCATACGAGTTATATCATCCATCTATTAGTCCTCGTTAGTTAGGTTTCATCCAGCTCGCAATCAGCTTATTCTTCATTGGCAAGCTCCATGTTCGAGGAGATGTAAATAGCAGCTTAGAGTATGATCAGCTAAGGATGATAGCCGAATCTCTATCATTGGGCATAATCGCCACCTTCGAGATATTTATATCCAACAACAGACTCTTCGCTCAATAGTGGTCGGAGTGGAGAAGACATTTGTTTAGTTCATCGACGTAACACTATTGCTCGTGCCTCAATCCCAACTACATCAAATCCGATGAAGAGGTAATCTTTCTCCATACTCTGTTTCACCTTGATTGCATTGCTCAGCTGCCATTTCCTTGTAGGCCGGTGATAAAGAAGCGCATACAACTAGTGCAAGTGGGCAGTCAATTTTGTATCCACCTTTAATGGCTGAACCCCATCTTGGATATGGTGCTCCCTCTCCATTGACTCTACTCCGAGTACCGTGACCATCAGAGAACAAACGCAAGAAGCTGCCAACTTAGACTCTTTCCATGAAACAAAAATCCAGCGTCGATGTCACTTTCACGGTATCGATCTCCCAAGGACCTCCTCCTACTTCGACATCGGCTCCTCACCTCTGCTTCATGCCAATTTAATCTTTTCCTCGTCTTCTTCATGCTTCTTCTGATATCTTTGCTTCATAGCTCGAACCATCAGCTCCCGAAGTTGATGGTTACTATGAACGTCGAGTCGATGGTTACTCCAGAAGTTATGACATCTTCAATAGCAGCCAATCCCCAAACAAAAAACATCCCATGTAGTCCACGTCACCTCCACATCAGACATCGGCCATATTCCCAAAAATACTCCTTATCAAGCCGATACTGATGTTGCTCATCACACCACTCCTGCCATGTCTTAGGTACGTTCACACATTTTTGCATTTGTCTTAGTTTATGATCTCTTATTTACTGATCTTAATGCGTAGTCTTTGGCCGATTTGTTCTCCTTCAACATTGACAAATACTTGGAGATAGATGAAGACCCAACTACCAGTGTAGTGATCAAACCATTTCTAGCAGCTGATGTATGCGAGCAATTATCGAATATCATGCATTGGCTAGAAATTCCAATCGGCTCACTAGTGGACCACTGCAGACTGATTCGGGAAGACTTGCTGAAATTGAACATTTTCCGCCCGAAGAACTCACCGACATACTAATGCCTACTGCTTACTTGGAATCCCACAAGATCTAGCAGATCATGACTAGGCGACAATAGCAGATCACCCCAAATAGAGAGACTTAACTCAAAACGATTAGCTATCCACCCAAACAGAGAGGAAGAAAGTCAATGATATGATAGCTGACTCATGGAATTCTGAAATGAAGCTGAGCGAACTGAAGAAACGAAAAGCCGATTTGATGACAGAGTTCCATAAGGTGCGCCATGATATTGAAGTCACAGAATATCACCTTATTGGCTTACCGAAATCGATCCAAGATCAGGAAGCCAAAGTAGTAGCAGAAATTTATTGGCACAAGAATTTGTAAATAATCTCTGGATCCAATGAAGACATTTGCGCCATCAATGAAATAGATAGAATCCGGCTGCGCACAATTGAGGTAATAAAAAAAATCCTATAAAACTTCAATCCTAAAAATCCACGATGTCACTTCTTCAAAACACCGATTGTTTGTAATATAATTTGATCGGCTTTGTTAATTTTTTGCTTGTGTTCCTATAGGCAATATCCAATGATGTCGGCTATCTGTTGCCGATATAACCATATCGACTTTTGTCTTGAAGAAATATTAGAAATCAACCACACTTAGCTGATTTATATAAACAATACCAATTGGTATTAGCTACCATTAGCCAATAGAACATTATGTGCTTTCGTCTTGAAGAGAATCAGAAATCGGTTGCACTTAGCTAATTTAAGCATCAACCCAAACGCTAGGATAATCTTCTACAGATATTTTTCATTGAGCACTTTCGCAAATTTCTCTCCTTCAAGACTCTCCAGTACATAAGCATTACCAGGCACACAATGGTTGATCCAATAAGGCCCCTGCTAGTTAGGTGACACTTTCCCAAACTTACTACCTCTAAATCCAATCGACAATATCAATTTCCAAATGAGATCTCCTTCAGAAAAAAATTATTCATGACTTTTTATAGTAATGGCTAGCTATCTAGGCTTTGTTTTCCTTAATCTTCTCAAGTGCCCTTAGCCGATCCTGAGCCAAATTATCAAGTTAATTTTCCACCAGGTTGTAATAGTCATCGGCCGTTGGTTGATCCTGTAAATATATCCTCCTGGAGCTGATGTTAACTTTCTATGGCAGAACCATTTTATGCCCATATACCAGCTTATACTGTGATACTCGAGTAGATCCAAGGCATGTCATTGGATAGGCTCATAATGAATTGGCTAATGTAACATGCCACCTTTGCAGCTGTTCATCAATCTTACTCTTGATTAAACTTTTGTTGGAAGTTTCGACTTGTCCATTAGCTTAAGCATAATATGGTGATAAATTGAGCAACTTAATCCCCATACTGGCAGCAAATTATTGAAATTCATGAAACACAAAAATAAACCCTAATCAGTGATAATTGTCTATGGAATACTAAACCAATAGATAATATGTCCTTGATGAACTCAATCGCATCCTTAGAGGTAACTTTACTCAAAGGGATAGTGATATGAACCCGCTAGGTTTTTTTGTACGATCTTTCGATGAGAGGCATGGGATAACTCGATTGGTGGATGGAGATGATGTTCTCGGCCTGACTACAGCCTTCCAAGACTGCGCCTTAGCGACCGATACACCACTTCCAATGGCCGTCACGATCTTGTGGAGCACGACAACCAGCCCCTAGGGATCCCGTCCTACAAGCAACCGAAGAACTAGCAAGAACGAGGAAACAAGCACTGAATTGCAAGATGAAATTGAAGGTTTCAAACTGAATCTTAATCAAGAGTGGGGTTCCGAAAACAAGGAGACGGGCGGCTGATCCAGCACGCGCGCCTACAGGCAAGTAGCGAAGGCTAAACTTGATCTAAACAAAACCCAAGTATTCCTGGTGGCGGCTAAGGGGTATATAACATGGGGAGGATGACCAAAGGAGTGTTTAGGTCGTGCTCCAACCCTAGGACGCGTCCCTATTGGACTCTAAACAATACACAGCCCATTGGGCTAAATTAAGGTGGCGCAGCACCTTGCACAGAAAAACCTCTCAGTGATGATTTGATGATTACTGCCGCTTCTGAGAATATATGAGCATGACGCCAGATCCATATGAAAGTAGACTTGATTAGCTTTCCAACAAGTCCAGAATCACCCAAATCCAACTCCGTATGCAACCGTGGCAACCGTCGCAAGTTGGAGGAGTGCTGCAGTCCGAATCCAGCCTACGCGAGTCCTTTTCCCTTTCGGTCTTCTCCTTGATTCCTAATCAAAACAAGAGTGCACGTGTCTCCAAGATCTAAACAGGATGGATAAGAGCTCAAGAGGGCACTCACTTGATGATTAAGTTTTTGAGCATGGGCACGAGTAATAGGACCATGCAATAGGTACTGGTGTCGGCGAGGATGTATCATTGGTGTTCCTCATCAGATAGCCTCTACCCACTTTATAAAATAATCCGTCACTGGCAATATGAACTTATGCCTCTTGCTAGATGAAGGATAAATCTAGCCGATCAAGTTGATTCCCCAACCTTTGAATGGCCATTGTTTGATGATTGGGTTCATAGCTGATGCTGGGGCTCACAGAACATTTCCAAACATTTGACAGTCTTGGCATCCATTGTAGTACTCGAAGAAGTCTTCCAGCAATATCGGCCAAAAATACCTAGCTCGTCTCATCAGCCATCTTATCTTTTGAGTCGATTGATGAGCCCCGCAAACACCTTCATGTACTTTGCCCGTAACCATCGTAGCTTCTTCTACACCTAGGCACTTTAACAAAACACCATCAGTGGTCCGATAATACAAGTCTTCATCAAGTAATATGTATTTAGTAGACTTATATTGAAGTTTCCTAGAAGCCGATTGTGATGGATTTAGCAAATAATGGATAATCTCCCGTCTCCAACCATCAGCCTCAATATGATTATCGATGTCGGCTATTTTATCTTCCATCTTCCTATGCAGCCAATATCCCAAAGCAATTTGAGCAAGATCGTTGGCTTCTAAATTATGCTCTTTATGAATATGATCCAACGTTGAGACGATTTTGAAATCCTTTAATAAATGTTGACATTCTCCATAATATAATCTCAAGACATCATCTTTACACACATATTCCCCGAACAGCTACTTGATCACCAATAAAGAATCCCCAATCATCTCTATTGTATCAGCTCTAATTTCCCTCAACAGTTCAACACCTTTGAGCAACGCTTCATACTCTGCTTGATTATTGGCACAATAAGGCTTGATTATAAAAGTGAACTCAAAGCTTGTTACATGAGGCAATATAATGACCAAGCTGACACTAGATCCATCTTTGCAAACCAATTCGTCAAAGAAAAAAGTCCATGGAATCAGATTCATATAATCTTCATGGATCCCTTTATATTATACGATGAAATTGGCCACAGCTTGGCCTTTGACTGCTTTAGCCAATTCAAACCTCTAATCGAAGTCCAAAGCAAATATCCATATAACAATTTGCCCTTTTAAGATTGGAGCCGATAGCACATACTTAACTAGATTGGCTTCACAGACCACTATGCACTCGGCTGATAGGAGATAATGGCACTCATTCTTTTCTATCAAACTCTTGTATTAGTACCAATCCAATGGACTTCCGATTGACTGATAGATATAACTTGAATGGTATCCCCTTCTGTGGTAGAATCAATATTGGTGGAGAATTCAAATAATCTTTAATTTGATGAAACATTTTCTGCTGCTCAACACCCCACATGAACTCTTGATTGGCTCATAACATCAGCTATGGAGTGAAGGACTCAATCCTTTCCAATAGATTTGAAATAAATCTCCTCACAAAGTTAAGCTTGCCGATCACAGACTAGCTGTGTCTTGTTGACTTGTGGCTCGGTGCTCTAGATAGCCTTGATGCTTCGTTCATGGCTCTTTGATAAGTCACACCAGCACCTTTTGATCCAAACTTCATGACTACCCAATTGTAAAATTCGTTAGCTCTAGGACATCTAAACACAGTTTTGGGAATATCTTCCTCTGGCATAAAATTTGATTGTAATCAATATTAGTTAGTGATATGCCTTAGAGGCAACATGGAGATGTTGTAAGTATCAAATGATATATTGATGTGTTCCTTGAAATAGATATTATCATTATTGATCAATAAGTATGTGACTTATGAGACTCTTAATGCCAGATTTGCTACTTCTAAAGAATCCTTGATCGTATATCATATGAGGAACAAATATGGTTGTAATTCAGCATATGTATTTATTGCTGATCACGTCTCATGGATTATGGTATAGAGATACCAAATCGATAATATGAACATATCTTAGTGAACATATGTTGGATAGACTCACTATGAGATACTGTAGAGATTTTACGTGTTATGTGTTAATATCAAGTAGTGTTTATATGGAGTCCTTAAACTTGAGATCATGATGGTTCCCAATATACATAGTAGCTTATTTTGAGACTACCAATCACTACTCCATAATAGCGTAGTCACAAAAGTAGTCTTCGGGTTTGCTATGAAATATATAGTGGTATGTGAATGATCAAGATAGAATTTGGCCCTCTTATGAGAGAAATATCTCTAGGCCCCTTGATGTAATGGATTATGAAAGTGCATGGTCATACCAAGGTGATTGAGAAGTCAATCATAAGTTTATAATCCATCACATGGTCGAGAGAGTGATTGAGCTATTAAGAGGATGACACAAGTCTTGCCTTCAGCTCAATCAATATCATAATGCAAAGGAATTCATACATGAGAACATTACAGGTTTAGTCGATATGATCTTTACGTATACTTTGGGGTTAATATGCCTTGCTAGAGACTGCTATTAACAGGGTGACCGGAAAGGTGTTTCCAAGTCATGACCAAATATACGTGAACCTACAAGGTCGCATACTAAACGGGTTGGAATGCTTATTTGAATGTCATTCAGATAAGAGCTCAATTCGGATAGAGATCTGAGTAGACTGCTATTAGACCATGATTCCCCAAGCCCAAGTGGGGAAGTCTATAATAGAGAGGCGGGGAGGTCAAAGATAGATATCTCTATTCACCTAGAGCAAAAACCCTAGCCGCCACCTCCTGACCCAATCCCTAGCCACTTGCGAGTGCTTGTATATCCGCAATCGATGTTCCTGCCCTGGATGTGTGGATACCCTATGGAGGTGCTGCTCATTGCAGCATCGATTAGCATTAGGATGACGGTGATCAACTACTTTATCTACCACCTCGACGCGTGCTTCTCCAACCCTATTTCCACTACACTACGCGTCTCGTGGCAATAGTCAATGATTCATTCCTTGCATGATGTCCTAGTATGTATAGTAGAAAAATTTTATTTTATGCTATCATAGCCTATGCCTTCCCTTATAGCATTACCATCCATGAAGCTGATGATCTCATGAGCCGATGCCGCATCAATTAATAAATCTGCCATCGGCATCAGATACTCATCTTTAGGGGTAGCCCCGTTCAAATCCCAGAAGTAGATGCTTATCCTAAGTTTTCCAAGCTTCTTCTCTACCCAGACAAAGTTAGATATCACTTAGCATTTCAGCATGCTCTAATGAACTTTGCATCATACAGCCTTATGATCTCCACCTTGATTGCATTATATAATTCTGCTTTGAATCTTCTTGGAGGCTGCTTGAATGACCAATATCCTGGTTCGATAGGAAGCTGATGTTCAATAATAGATCGACTTAAACCTAGCATCTCATGATAATCCCTGGTGAAACATTCCCGAAATTCCTTAATTAATTTTATTAACTCTTCTTGGAACTTGGAACATGAATTTTACTGATATACGTCAACCTTGGCCTATCTTCCAAATCGTCAGCCAACATAAATCCTTGCCCTAATTTCCCTTTGAAATCTTCAATAGTGCCCATTAGAGCAATAGTTTCAAGCTGACTTGCTAGATTGGCTTTATTCTCTTGCTGGTTACATCAAGGAAATCTCCTTCCCATATCTTCCCGGATAGGTAATCGACCCCAGTAGCTTCCTAGATTAGTAGATCGGTCACCTCAATGTTGGTCGATTGATTGGCTAGAATCAGCACAACTTGATCTCCTTGCCATTGTATGATGTTTTCTTGCGTTGTGAAAGGAACACAACAGTTGGCACGAATCTAGTCCATGCTAAGGACTATACTATATGATCCCTTGCCATCGATAACAAATAACATGGTGGGCAATGTTTTGGTTATAATCGCTAATTCCTCGTTCAGCACGCGCTTCGTTTTGATTGGATTCATACCAAAGTCTTTCAACACCATATTCATTTTAATTAGATTTTCTGCAGTCTTTCCAACTTGCGATATGTTGTGTACGGCATAAGATTGATAGTTGCACCTCCATCAACCAGCATCTTCATAATCGACTTCCCATCTACATACCCTTTAATGTATAATGGCTTCTAGTACTGATGCTTAGATACTTCAGGTTTGTCGAATATGGCTTGATCAGGCTGCTATGTCAACTAAGCAAAAACTTCTCCTTTCTCCTCATCATCGGATGAAAAAGCTTTCTACTATAGAGGCAAGAAGAACACTGTATTGGTCAGAGCTGATTGTGTTGACACATCAGCTCTAGGCTTGATGAGCTAGATGCATTTAGTCTTTTGGCTCCGATCAGCATCCTCATTGTGTCGCCATTGTTTCTTATGCTGCTCTTGATGCCGTAATCGTTGTGTCCTCCTATTCTGATTCTTTGTGAAAATTCTGGATGGACATCCCTGGGGATTGGAATTGTAATGTTCTTCATGCAATTCCCTATCATCATCTACTTCGTGAGTGTTGTCTTCATTAATTAGCCCCAATCAGCTATGTACCGGTGCCTACTTTATAAGTGGTCGATTATGTGGAGTCCTCTCCTGTTCAGCATGCTACGACCTTGGCTTATTGCTCTCTGGACAATCTTCAATTGATGGCAACCTCATATCTTGATCCTAGTAGTATGGAAAAAACGAATAGTCCCAATGCGGATTATACTTATCCTTATGCGACATGGCCTGTCGTTCTTCATCTTGATGTTTGAAATACTTTTCGACCAGATCCGATGAAGTGACTTCTGATTTTCCCTAACATCTCCCTTCATCAGTTTGATCTCTTGAAGACCCCCGCAAACACCATGTTCGACAAGGATGTCCATTGATCTTCATTGACTTTTTATCTTCGAACTTGATTCTCCCTTGTTCAACAGACGATTGTAATTGTTGCCAAAAAACTTGACACTCATTATGATGCGAGAATGTGTTATGACACTTGTAGTATTTCTTCTTTTTTAGTTCTTCGGCTGACGGGATTACATGGTTTGGTGATAGTTGAATATGCTTCTCTTAAAGTAGTAGATCAAAGATTTTATCGAATTTATTGATATCAAAGTCATATCTTTCCTCCTTGCTTCTTCACCCATGGATACAACATGGTTTTCCTATTCCTAGTCCACTCTACCAAACAAACCTCTATATCAGATTCCTCATTGTCTGAGTCCAATTTGTAAACTTGTAACTCAGCAGCCTTCCGATGGAATCTCTCTTTCTTGGCTTCAATAAATCAACTTTCATGAGCCGATACATTCTATAAAAGATGTGCCAGGCTCTTGAACTATTGAGAAGAAAAACATTCTCTGATCACAGCCAGCAACCCTTGGAAGGCCAACTCAACTAGCCTGTTCGTCGCTCAAGATAAGACTATAACATTGACTTTGGATGTCCTGGAATCATTGGATGTATTCTGAGATAGACTCATCAGGTCTCTATCTAACCGATGTCAGATCTGTAAGCCTAACCTCATGAATTTCGGCAAAGAAATATTTGTAGAATTGCTTCTCAAGATCAGCCCATCTTTGAATTGAGTTGGAAGGTAATAATGAGAACCATGTGAAGGCCAATCCAGATAGGGATAGTGAAAAGAAAAGAACTCTCAGTGCTTCCTCAGCCAATGCCTCCTCACATTGGGCTAAGAATCGGCTGATGTGTTCTACCATAGATACGCTATCCTACCCCGAGAGTTTGGAGAAGTTCGATATCCAATATCGGTGTGGTAACAAAACTCTACCAAACCACTCTAGGTAAAGGTGCCGTTACATAAATGTTTGCTCCTTAGGCTTGATATCGACTGCTCCCTAACCACCTCTGTAACCCTAGCAGACCAATCCTCCTCTCTTAGGATCTCTCTTTGGTATTGTGGAGCCAGAGTTAGTGCTCAATACTGTCTAGGATAATCTCCTAGATGATTGCTTGTATTGAGATTGCCACTGGTGATATCTTCTATAGTAAGCAGTCTAATGATACTCTAGAGAATATCATCATGTTACCCCTAATCTGATCTTGTGCTGCTATAAACAGATTTGACGATATGTCTCTCTTGGTTCCATACGTAATCTATGGTTGCTCCATCTTCATCGACAAATACACTGGATATTGATCAGGTTCTCAAATAATTGATTTGTCTACTATATTCTTGAACAAATTGTGCCACGTGTTCACCAATTGGCTGATGCACTCCCGATTCGCTGATGAGTGCATGGTGAATAGCTTCATTAACTATCTTCTGCAATGGCTTGGAAGAACTCATAGGGAATGATTGGCCAGATTCTCGCACCAAAATGGGCTTCGGCATCTGTGACTTCTAAATCGGCCCCTGTCTAATCATACTAAAAGACTCTAGATAGAGCTTCCAAAAATTAGCCAAGTTCTGCTTCATCTGTTGCTTTTGTTCCTCGGTCAAATCCTCCATTGTGATGGGAATTATATTTTCCATGTTGATCTCTTTTCCTGCCATTGTGTTGAAGTTGAGTGGTCCCACCAGGTGTGGCAAAGAGTTGGTCGCCAAATCTCACAGAGGTCAATCGAGCCGGGCGAAGTCATGAACGAGTCGATGGAGGTCTAATCAGGGAAGATGGTGCCATTTTCACGCGAAGGCCTGGGAGTTTTGCTTAGCACCAGTGCAGATCCTTAGTCTTCAAGATTCAAAGACGCGCCAGTTAATTTGACCCTGTAATTGACAAGATATGGGATGAGATTCAAGAGTTGATCGGTCGATGGGCCATATGGCTCACCCTATCGGTTGTGTGCCGATATGAAACTAGCACTCGAGCATTAGCTAAAAAGCTGATGAAGGCATAGGTGATAGATGTGTCGAATAAAATAAAGGACTTATCAGCCAAAGAGCCAATGAAACTCCGGATAGGGTAGGCAACAAAAGCGCGGAGTGGGACCTTGATCCCCCCAAAGTCACTAGGACCAATGAGCAACGTAACGGTACCGTTAGAGCCAGCCTCAATAGATTGGACGAAACCGAGATAGTATGAGACCAAAGGCTAATGACTTAGAGACGATGGAGGCTAGATCAAACATAATGAAGGAAAAGGACGGGGCGAGGTCATTGGCTGCATTATCGACAGAATGTCCGACGCAGGCCTATATCTAACCTCATCGGCTATCTGAGGAACGAAACCCTTTAGATCCCGATGCTAGCCCTGTCAGATGCGAACCTGATAGATTGGACCTAAGCAAGACATTATCAAGCCAAACCCGATGGGACTAGATCAATCACTAGCAGATTAATCGCTCGGCAAGATATAAGATAGATATACGTATAAATCTATATCAGCCAGACAACCGATACGCTAAGCGTGAAGCACGCGGTAAGGATAACTCATCAATTACTCACTCCGATGAAACAATGCAAAGAACCCGCTGGGCCAAAGGCTTGATCCACCACCACTGACTGATCTTGTAGGTTAGACCTAACCAATATAGCACAAGCTCGAGGACAGTGAAGGGAGACTGATGTATTGATAGGCCTCACACGATCATGGTGCCATATATCTAATCAGTCCAAGAGGTCAGATCTAACCGATATAGCCTTAGACAGACCAAACAAACTAGGATAATGACGGGACTTACACATTCATCAGAGGTCAAACTTAACCAATGCAGCCTCACGTCGAGAGCCAGAACACGCCGGAGTAAAACCTAAACGAGCTAAGGTGGCGATGTACCGAAGGTTGTGTTTATAGATGATCTTGTTGATATTTCGATAGGTTCCAAGAGTCTATATTTATACCCTGGAATTACAGGTGTCTAATACGGTTACAAAAAACCGCCAGATAATATTGCCCAAACCTATATCGAAACTAATCTATAAGAAATCATAAAGCTAACTAAACTTGCCTAGCTTACATAATATATTATATATAGATAAAGCACCCTACCATGATTCCCACGACTACTCCTCAAACTTGCTCCCATCTGGATAACTTTTTATCTTTAAGCAGACCAAATCCATCCTCAACCATCCGATCGGCTCCTCACTATGTCAATCAACTTCCTTCTATGAGCATATCAGTCTTTCCTTCATCGGTCGATCCCATTTGTAGGCTGACCAAATTCTGGCATTAACATCTTGGTAACTTCTATTTTTGTCTATTTTTGTAGTCCAATCGTTGATAACATATTTCCTTTGTCGTCTTGCTCATTGCATTCTTCTTTGTAGCTTTATATATGTGACAATGAAGTCTATCAGTTATGTTGCACATGGAACTTCGACTAGCTGCATACATTCCTAGTTTAGTCAGTCTCGGTTGTAAGATTTATATATGTGCATCTTTTTGTCCTATACAGAATAAAGTTGTGTGACGTTACTCAATATTGTGTTTGCTCCATGGCTGATTGTAGGTAGGGGACACCTATATTTCCAGTTAGCCGAGGGATACGAGGATTTGATCTCCTCATAGCATATGCATAGGACCAAGTTCGAACTTAGGACAGGGGACTAGGGACATTTCAATTTCAAGTAATAGTAGAGTAAAGTGTGGCTACCTTCTTAGAAATATGATATCCAATAAAATAGTCAGGAGCTAGGGGAGTACTCAGCTATGCTTGAGTACCTAGTCAATACAAATAGAAGTTGACAATAGAGATAACACATTCCCTACGATTACTTTGTTAATCCAAAAGTAGACTTAGGGATTAAATACTATATTTATAATACAAATATTACAAATAATTATATCTTTTCTTTCATTGAGTGTGCTCTATGCTGGAAAGGATTACCATGCAATCCACTGATGGCTTTTGATAAGATCCGGACGCTCGACATGGAGTCCTTGATAGACAACCCTGAGAAGCCTATACATGTTCTCCAGATAAGCCAAGACCTATATGTCTCTATTCTTATAGAAAACCATGTCTTGGTCATTGGTGAATAGCTGGAGTTTGGCCTTCCTTATCATAGTTGCGAGCCTTTCCCATGTACCTTGTCTAGTGTCCACCACGCACAAATAATTTTCATGTTATTCACCCAATACAGGGACATATAAGGAAAATAGATAATGCTGGTAGATTTCTACCGAGGAACTCTCTCTCATGGAATTTGATGCATGCTTCTAACTCCTTGTCATGAGTAGAGGCGTTGACTACCATAGGCTAGTTAGCAGGAGTGTTCTTGAGTTCATCTACTTCTGTGATATCGAGACCACATTGCTGGTTAATTGCCATGTTCTCTTTTTCTTACTACAGTAAAGACCAACAATAGTGAGATGTAAGAGAAAATATCTTACTCATATATTAAAATTTGATTGAGTACGGCCTACTATTGTTTTAATACAAGAAAGGATGAAAGACAAAAAGGCAAGAGTATTGCTCCGCCACACTTTGACTTGCCACATCCATCTATTCGATCAATTCTTCCTGCCGGTCCTAGGACAAGGCCTTCTCAATTGCATCAGTCATATTCACCTCGGGGTGATGAAGTGAGAAGCAAACGAGAGCATGCCCAGCAGTGGTGTAGATGGCCGTTCGGTTCTCTTTGAACATCTAGGTGGTAATCTCACAGAGGACTTGGCAGAGTTGCTCGACAATGTCTTCCAATGAGGTCATCATTATGAACTTATCGTCAAATGGTGGTGGGGGAACTCGATGCCCCAACTTATCTGCGCTGCACTCCAAGACATATAATGTGTCTTGAGGCCTTCTCAGAGGTTCTCCCTCTTCTACTTCTCTACCTCCAATGCCTTCTCTCCCTCCTTACAGATGATATCATTATCCTTCATGTGGTAGCATAGGAAGGCATTGTCAGTCACCACCATCTTCATGTCTCCTTCAAGCTTTTTGCATTTTTGTGCATCAACAAACAATCCCAAGAGTTTCACCATCTCATTGTTAGGGGCAGTACCCTACGCGGCCATCTCATGACATAGAGATGTGAAGCCCTGCTATAGATAAAGGCCTATAGTCCTAATCATCCGGAGACTAGCAGCAAGAGTGATTGTCGAAGAAGGGAGTTGAGGAGAGGGGGTCACTGATATCATGGCAAGAGAGATGGAGACTGTAGAACCTTTCCCCTCCTTTTTCCTAGATTATTGGTCCAAATCAAAGGAGTGAAACTATAGAAGACGACAAATATCACAATGAGAGGACTCAAATAATTACAAACGTTTGAAATAGTTGAATCCAAACATTTGTTTACTTGGATGATGTTTTGCTTCTAGGGTATAAGAGCTTGAGGTGGCCATAGGTTGGGGCAGAGGTCTAACAAATTTGGATGTGCCACCGAATGGTGACAACATTTTCCTCTTTTCAATTACTACTGCTTTCCACAACAGTACTTGGGGTGGTCATTGCCTATTCGGCTGCTCGGGTTGCTACCTCTTCTATTACAACCTCTTTGTCTGTGGCAGCAAGCTAGTGGTCGACCAAAGACAACCAATATAAGATCCTAAAGACAAGTACCTTAGTTCTATACTACCAACAATGGTAAAAAAGAATAGATTTGGGGCTAAGATAGTAGGAACTTACATTGATAATAGCATCCTGGTCGGTGGCAAGGAGATTGCAAAGGGGCGTAAGCATATTTTCTATTGTACTTGGCACATCTATCACCACCTCCCTTATGCGTTTCTGGATCATCGTGTTGTTGAGGTATGCATAAATAATGTCAGTATATTAAGCTTGTATTCTATTGTTAGGTAAAGTGCAAGAAATGAAAGTATACATATACTACATACTCCGGCTTGACATCCAAGATTCATCCTTGTCCTCTAATTACAAATATGCAGGGTGAGGTCGGAGTTACAAAGGCTGGATACGATGACACACAATGTCCTCAACAACCTTGTATGACATCAGACTCTAAACTCTGAGTGCGAGAATCTTATTAATAAAGGCTTGGAGAGAAGGGTATGGGGCCATGAATTCGTTCCACTCATCCTCTCTTACTAGGATTTGGTGGGGATAGAGATGTTGTTGGATAGGGCCATGTTCTCAAGATAGAACCAAATCTTGTGCAAATCTTTTTTGGATGAGTGGGGGTAGTCGGAATATAGGAGTCCTTGAGATCATCACGAAGTCAAAAACCACAGTGACCTATGATCCTTGACTTCTATATGGCTCGGAGCTCACAGAAATATCATCACAAATCCAAGAAGGGAGTGACGCCAAGGTAGGCCTCATAGAGATGAACAAAAATTGCAAAAAAGCAATGGAGTTCGGATTCAAGTTAAGAAGATGGATTTTTTAAAAAACAAGAATGTTGGACAAGAACTCAGAAGGAGGAGAAATGAAGCCACATCGATAGGACGTTGCAAGAGTCACTATAAAGCCAACTATAGGTTTAGGATGTGTACCTCCTTCAATTAGATCCATGTTGCCTTGGCCTAGAATCGAGCCCTCCACTGCTAGCTTCTTCATCGCCTCCTCTCCCATGTCACATTAGGGAAGATCCACTAAGGCAATAGTGTGAGGAGCTAGAAGAAATTACAGCTTGAAGAAAGGTTGGGTGGAAGGAAGCCAAGGACGCTAGGGTTTTGTTTGGAATGGCAAATGGGCCTCAAACAATCTCGCTACTCGATTTTATGAGACGCATGATGACAATTTGACTTCTACAGAAAGTGGTGACATTCCCGATGAGATAATAGAGCACGTCCAAATAATTTAACTCTATCCAAATTCAAATTCCAACAACAGTGCCTTCATGCTCATATTGTGAAATAGTGTTCTTGGAACGTATTCGGTATATTTTCTGATTACACTCATATTTTCAATAACATAGCATCTGAGGTATACAAACAAAAGTGTTACAAGAGAATTTGTATAGAGATCGGGTGCAACTATTAGTGTCCTAGATATAGCATACCTCACATACCTAGACTAAAGTATCTTCAGGAATACCGCATACCTAAATACATATGGATAGGTATCCCTATAGATTGAAACACATATGGTTAAGGAAGGAAACCGTACCTAGTTAAGGCAAGACTATGAAGTCCGATCTGGGTACAAATCAATCTACCTGGTCATATTACATAAAGCATTCTTCGAGTTCTACCTGGAGAAAGGATATCTATCGGTATAAATACAATGATCTCCTAGGATGGGAGGACATTGAATTAGAAGACAAACACAAGCCACATTCAAACAAGATCCAAGAAATTGCCTCGCTGCTAGCCGCCTACTACACCTCACTACATAGGGTTGTTGCATATTAGTTGGATAAGCTAAAAGGGTAGATTGCTCTAGGCTTGTATTCTATGTAGTTCTCACTAAATAAATATAGATAGGAGGGATATTACCCATCCTCAAAGGGCCTGAACCTATATAAAAATCCTTATGAGTCTCTCTCTTTGCTACTATCTCGTGAATACCTTGGCATCAGCCAAACCCTATGCCTATAAATGTTAAAGTTGGGTATCATCCATTGACACATGCAGTATGCACTTTGCTTGGCCATATCGTATGTTGAAAGGCCTTATTGAAAACTAGTTTATAGGATGTAGATAACATAAATTCATACTACAGAATATTTCATTCGAGTAGTAATGATTTAGTCACCCTATGATTGGATCAGGGTTTACAAATTTGTTTTGGATATTTCTATCTGGGGCACAGAAATTATTTGAAATTTAAACAAATTTTGATTGAATTCAGATATTTTTTCCAATTGCACAAAATTTTGAAAAAAGCTAAAAATTTTGGGCGACATAGTTCTATTTTGGAGGGGGGCAGTGGTGTTCCGAAATTGCAAAAATTTCAGACCCTGGATTGGATTAAATTTATTTATTGTTTTTCCACATGAAGTGTTAATATTATCTACACTCATGATATTATGACCAATAATGAATAGCTGGATCTTTTTTATTAACATGAGCTCCTAGGAAGTTCCCAATTAATATAGGTTTTGATTTGTCAAAGGAAGTGCTCTACCAGAGACATACTGGACTGACTTTTGCCTTAGAAGTATTCAAAAGTTAAAGGGCCTTGAGGATCATATATGTTGCTTAGATAGAGGTAAATAGGCATTTCCTGCAATTTTAAAACTTATAGCAAAATTAGACCTAATTGGGTAGTCTGATACCATGTCGGAGAGTTGAACAATAGAGGGAGTTAGACAGTCCTACAATTGTAGAAAAGTCTTGTCAGTTCAGCAACAGATTAAAATATAATGGACTTGGAATGTCCAAATGCTCCAAGATAATCCATCACCACACAGAGTTTAAGCTTTGCAATTTAAACAAGATGCAATATAGAGGGGTTACACAAGCATACTATCAAAAGGGGCAAGCTAGTGATAGATAGAGCTAAACAAGCAATCAAAGATGAATACATGTACAAGAATTATAGCGGTAAATGCAAAAAAACAATAGAGGAAATGAGACACTAATTTTTTTACCGAATTTCAGATTTAGGCAATCATATGTCTTCGTTGAGGAGATTCGAAGAGTTGGGTCACAATTAATCATTTTCCACTCCAAGGAACCTCTAGTGTAGCATTAGTCTCCACGTGATCACCAACATCCTTACCTTGGATAGTGAGCTACAACCTTCAGCAAAGCATACTCTATCATGCATCCACTAAGATGAAGCTTACTTTCTAATATGAACCCGCTAGGTTTTTTTTTGTACGATCCTTCGATGAGAGGCATGGGATAACTCGATTGGTGGATGGAGATGACGTTCTTGGCCCAACTACAGCCTTCCAAGACCGCGCCTTAGCGACCGATACACCACTTCCAATGGCCATCATGATCTTGTGGAGCGCGACAACTAGCCCCTATGGCTCCCGTCCTACAAGCAACCGAAGAACTAGCAAGAATGAGGAAACAAGCACTAAATTGCAAGATGAAATTGAAGGTTTCAAAGTGAATCAGTGGGGTTCTAAAGATAAGGAGACGGGTGGCTGATCCAGCACGCGCGCCTACAGGCAAGTAGCAAAGGCTAAACTTGATCTAAACAAAACCCAAGTGTTCCTGGTGGTGGCTAAGGGGTATATAATGTGGGGAGGACGACCAAAGGAGTGTTTGGGTCATGCTCCAACCCTAGGATGCGCCCCTATTGGACTCTAAACAATACACAGCCCATTGGGCCAAATTAAGGTGGCGCAGCACCATGAACAGAAAAACCTCTCAGTGATGATTTGACGATTACCCCCGCTTCTGAGAAGATATGAGCATGAAGCCAGATCCATATGAAATTAGACTTGATTAGCTTTCCAAAAAGTCTAGAATCACCCAAATCAAACTCCGTATGCAACCGTGGGGACCGTTGCAAGTTGGAGTGCTGCAATTCGAATCCAGCCTACGCGAGTCGTTTTCCCTTTTGGTCTTCTCCTTGATTCCTAATCAAAACAAGAGGGCACGTGTCTCCAAGATCTAAACAGGATGGATAAGAGCACAAGAGGGCACTCACTGGATGATTAAGTTTTCAAGCACGGGCACGAGTAATAGGACCAGCAATAGGTACTGGTGTCGGCGAGGATGTATCGTTGGTGTTGATGTCCTCATCACATTCTGGTATTGACTGGATGTCCGGTCCTTTGTACTTTGTCCTGTAGCTCCAAAATGATTTGTCCACTATGCTTAGTGACCACCTTCACTTAGACAATCTGGTGGCTTCTAGACAGTTCAGTCATTGCTAAACCCAGACTAGTCGATACCTTACTCGATTGTCTAGTCCAAAGAAGCTTTGAGGCAATTTGATCTTCTATCTTACAAACTTTGCCCAAATTTCTTCCACTTCAACTCTTTTGCTTTGAGGGTTGTGTTTGCTCACTTTTAAACTTCATAGTACCAAATGCCAAAACCCACTTAGGGGCCTAGATGCAATTTTAATCTTCCCCTTTTTGGTGATCCATAACCCGATTAAAGGTCACAAAAGATTGAATAAATTTTGGTATTGAATGCAAAGGGTTAGTCTGAGCTCCTCCAAATGTGTGCATCCAAATATGTGAAGTAAAACACATATGCACATATTTTAGAGAATGTGAGAGCTTACCCTTTCTCTTTATATTCATGGGGTGTAATATGTGCTGAGATACCAATTAAAAGAGAATGCAAAGCAAATGCAATTACCAATTGAGAAAATCAAAATTGAACACACAAATTTAGAAAATTTTGGAGCAATTCAAAATTTCTCCTCTCTAAATATGCTCAATTTATCTTTTTCTTGAGCCCCTTTAATCTTTCTCTTCCCTATGACATCAAAGCACCAAATAGAATATAAAAAAACAAATAGATGAGCACGGAAAATCATTGAAGATATAAAAAACCAATAAACCAAGTTTTCAAAGAAAAAATGTTTCTCCCCCTTGAGATAACTTTCTCTTCCTTTTGGGTTCATTGAGATTTTGAGATTTTCGCAAAGCATTTTTACAAAGAAGATAGTATTAGCCTTAGAGGGAATGTTTGAATTCAAAAAGTTTTGCCAGACTAAGATTCATTTAGAATGAGATCTCAAGGCACTAGAATTCAAATTTATACAAGATAGAAAGTGGTAAATTCATGGTAAAATAGAGGAAATGAGACAATGATTTGTTTACCAAAGTTTGGATTCAACCAATCCTACATCTCAATTGAAAAGCTCCAAAGAGTTCGGTATGCATTAACCATTTTTCCTCACCATGCAACCTATGGTGCGGCTTTGTCTCCAAGCAACCACCATGGCCTATCTCTGTCTCCAAGTGACCACCAAGGTTCTGAGCTTGGATAGTGAACTACAACCTTTGATAAAGCTTCTTCTTCCAAGCACCCACCAAGATGAAGTTTGATTTTTACTCAAATTACCTCTTAAATTTTGGAGGCGAGATAGAACCTTCACAAGGGTTCTCAGACAATCCACATGCATGGTTGCTCCGACATTACAATACTTCACTTCCACACACTCTCAACTCAACACAATAATAGTTCACAAGCTTTATAATAGAGAGAGAACTAGTAGGGAGTTTTGCATTCTAAACAATAAAACTCAAGGCTAAAACTCTAGAACAATTGATCTGTAATTTGCTCTTAATTTTCTTGGACACTTTCTTGCCTTGCTCGGAGTGCAAGGGAACCAGGTCTTGAAATAAGTCTATAGCACAACCCACTTATAGCCCTAACTCCTCCGACTAGTCGTTTGTTTTTGTTGCACAAGTCTACCCAAATTTGTATAAGGTCAAACAATCCGGTACTACCTGAACTGTCTAGTCCTTTATACCTTTTCAATGGTCACTGAACCACTAGTCTACCAAAATTTGTATAAGGGGCAAATAGTTTGATAGCCTGGACTGTCCAATAGTGATACCTCCTAGATAGTCTAGCAACGCTCAGATTATCCGGTCCATTACTTCTCTAAATGCTCACTAAGCTATTGTTTGGCCACTCCATAATGTGTCAGACAGTCTAGTATCAGCTAGATTGTCTGACTCCCTTTGCCCCGTGACTCCATAACATTGTGTCAACCTTCAACTGGACTATCCGGTGGCTTCTAGATTGTCTAGTCATTGTTGGATCTGGACTATCTAGTACAGCACCAAATTGTTTAGTCCACAGCAACATTGAGGTAATTTGATCTTCCATATTTTGAACATTGCCTAAATTGCTTCCACATGAATTATTGTACTTTGATAATTGTCGTTGCTCACTTTTCAACTTTATAAGATCTATTGTCTGCTTATTACTTAATAATGGTATTATTTCACTAATCATTTGTCATCAATTATCCAAAACTTACTAGGGCCTAAATGCACATTCAACAAGTATATAATAGTTTTCTTAATCACAAAATATGAATATTTGAATTAATAATTGGTATGCCTCGTTAGATATGTTGTGCTACATATGAGACATTTTCATGTGCGAGTGCCTTGAGATTAGGGTCGGCTTTCAATGTCGGTCTCATTCTTTTGTAAAACTTTAGTCATCTAAAATTGAAGGCCAAATAACATTACAAAATAATGAAGACTAAACAATTTGGTCTCAGGTAAAAAAAATCCCAAAAATCACACAAAATAAAAAAAATCTTAGATTGGCAACTGGCTTCTAATCCCTCCATAGCCATCGGTACTCATCACCCTTGGTGTCGAGGCATCACCCATCATCGTCAGTGTGGATGGAGCGCCTCCCGTAGACATTGCACATTGCCCTCGAAGAAGAGGAAACACTGCATTTGGCTGTTGGAGTGGAAGAGCGCCCGTGTAGTCGGTGGGTGATGTGGTAGGCGGCAGCGCTGGCTCAACCATTGGGGCCTCTAGCTATGTGGGGTGTGGTGGCGAGATGCAGGCAGCAAGCGAGATGCAATATGCAAGAGACAACACTACGTGCAACAGTACGAGTAGGAGGTGCGGGCGTGTGGCTATGCAGCGTTGTGCAAGAAAGACTACAAACTGTCGCTGGGTGCGTGTGTGTGGGGCAACATAGGAGATTTAGGGTTTAAAGGCATATATATTGGACTAAACTCAGTCAACTCGGTTAATTCAGTTAATCGAGACCTAAGACCGAATTGATGAAAAAAATAGGTTAGTTGAGTAAGAAAACCAAATTTATAACTAAAATTTACGATTCATTCCTCGGTCTCGGTCTTTTTATATCCATCCTTAGTTTAGCTACTACCTAAAGGGTAGAGTTGGTATTTTCGTTCTTTTCACTCCTTGAGCTGCTTCTTCTTTTTCTGCGACGACTTCTCAGTGTAGACCACCACCACCTCTCTTCGGATGAAGCCACCGAGTTTCAAATAGCATTTTCGGTCTCCCACGGCCGCTCAGCTCATATATCTACGCAAATAGGAGCTCGAGCTCCACGGTACTCGCTTCTTCTGCCCCATCTCTAGTCAACTAGTTCTCCACTGGCAAGAGCCGCCTTTAGTAAAACTCCAATTCGCACAGTCGCACAGACCTATTTGCCACTTGCTTTCTCTGCTTGCTCACCTCTCGGTCAACAGTGGCAAAGCAGTGCATGTCTGAGCTGTCACCCTGAGCCCGTGACTAGGAAAAATCACCACTGCCGCTACCGTCCAGGAAACATGACAGTCGCCGCCACCATTCAAGAAACATTGTCCTAGCTGCCGCCGACTAGGAAACGAGCTATGTGCTTCAAGTGGTTGTCACTCGTTGCATAGGAGTTCATCAGGGCAGCTCATCTACTTTGCCTCCATTAATTTGCTGGTGAGAAAAGGCTTAGGTGGAAGGGGTCAAAAGACAAGAGGCCATTATATCACTTGGATATGCAGCGGGAAGTGTCCAAAAGCTCCTTGGCATCTCCTGATGGCCTAGAAACCGTCATCCCCATCCTCGTCGATGGCCCTTTCACCGATGAGTCGACGACCTCGGCAGGAGCCGCCAAACCGCTGCTTGCTCGGTGGAGAAACAAGAGAAAGGGCAAGGAGAGAGAAGATGTGACTTCAAATTACATAGCTGCCTTTCACCTTTAGTACCTCATTGCTGGCAAGGCAGATCCTCCAAATGCTGCTCTTTATCAGCTGTTAGATTAATTTAAATGGATGGCACAGATTCATGGTACCGGTAGGTACAGTACCAAGGACGGTAAAATTCCTCATATTACATGGTTTAGTGAACTTATAATCTGACTTTGTCATTGACATCTGAACTATTCAAAAGAGATATTTACCTTAAACTAGTGGAATTTTATTTTCTAATCACATCAGCCTTTACATGGGCTATGAAGGCTCATCCAAGTTTTGGTTTAGAAGCTTTCGAGACGGACAGCTAGAAGTTTTAGTAACACGTAAAACCAGAAAATTTATAATTAATTTAATATTAATTGTTACAACCATAAAAAAAACACAAGAAATTTTTTTAAAAAATATATTAATATATTTAAAAAAACATTAATGTATAATTTTTTAACATAAAGTACACAAGAAATTTCCACCAAAACACTGAAGTGAACTGGCCATAAACATAGATGAATTAATTGTTTATCTGTTTTGATGAAAGCACTTCAGTACTTCAGCGACTTCCACGAGATTAGGATGAAACTGTTCCGGTTGCACTCATATATATATTGATAGAGATAGTGGTGACTGGGATGGATATTTTCCACCCATCCGCAAATCATAAAATTCGGATACCTAGATGTTTGTATGGATATCGGACTCTATTTTTTACAAGATAAGGGATTTAGAAAGATATTATCTGATGGACATAGATTATATGGGTAAAAAATGGATATCAACCGATAGAAGTACCGGCAAGCTTTTGTTTAGCCCAATAAAAGCCGCAACACACATGGCTTACATCAACACATAATTACCATAAATCAGGCACAAAAGCATAGTGTTAGGCGTGCTACCAGTTCATGGTAGTATGTAGTGAATAATTTTCAGTAATGCTATTCCCTAAGACATTAAGGATTAATAGGTATTAGTTGTTGCTGTAAAATCCAAGCGTACCTAACTCAATTTAACTCCTAATACAGTAATCACTAGAAGCAGTGTTAGACTTATAATTTTGGCCCATGCAGCCTGTTGGCCCACTCGGTCCATTCGCTGTGGACATATATATACTCCGCCCATGCGCTCGTGTTGCACTGCGCGATCCCTAATCCCCTTTCTCTTGCATGGTATGAGAGCAAGTACGGCGGAGTGTGAGATTCGATCCCCTCGCCACTCTATCCCTTACCGCTTTTCTCGATCCCTCGCCGCTTCTGCGCCTGTAGGCTTGCCGCAGCTCGATCAAGCCACACACGCACACCACATCATCAATAGTGCTGCCGCCATTGAGATCTCGCCAAGCCCTCCTCACCACCCTCTCACCATCGACGTAGTCCGCCATCGCTGTCGCTGAAAAGCATGGCTAAATCTATGGCTTATGACACTCTAGCAGAGCAAATCGGCCTGCAACACAAGGTCGCCAAACATGATGTCGACTCCGCCCGCCGGAAGGCGGCCGAGGATCGCGAAGTTGCCCTCGCAGCCTATGAGGCCAAGCATGTGACTATGCACACGCAAGCTCTTGCAGTCCTCAATATCAAGATCCTTGTCCCGGAGACACTGAATCGAGTCACCAACAACTACAGTCGATGGCACACTCTCTTCCTCGTCATCTTGGGCAAATATTCCCTTAGCGACCACGTCCTTGCCGACACCGAGAACTCCTATTGTTCGGCATGGGTGTAGATGGACTGTATAATCCTAACCTGGATCTATGGCACCATCACCGCCGACCTCCAGCAGATGATAATGCTCCGCAACCCCTCTGCTTGCATAGCCTGGTCCGTCCTCGAGTCTAAGTTTCTCGACCAGCGTGAGTCACGCACACTTCTTCTCCCTGCCGAGTTCCACACCATCAGACAAGGCATTACCTCCATCATAGACTTCTATCGTCGACTTGAGACGATGGCCAGCACTCTCTCGAAGTTCGGGAACCTAGTCGGCGATCGAACCCTTATGCTGACTCTCCTCCTAGGACTCAATGGCAAATTTCTCCATATGGTCTCCAACCTAAAGATGCAGCGGCCCTTTCCTACCTTCGATGATGCACGAACACTGCTACTTCTTGAGAAGATCGACATTGATGACGCCCTACCCACGACCTTTGTCGCCTCTCATCAACGCTCCCCTATTAGGGCAACCGGGGCGGGCTCTGGACGAGGAGCCCATGGGAGTTACACCAGCTCCTTTCCTCCCAATCGACGTCGTGGTCGCAGTGGCAAACATGCCCCCCATCAGGACACCACCTCCTTCATCCCCCTAGTCTCGCCTTGGTGGTCGCTCTCTTGGAGCTCCCTTCCTCGATCCATGGGCTGAAACAATGCAGCTGTGGCCGTACCTCTACGGTCCTAGTCGCACTCCAGGGGCATCACCACGCCTTACCGTCTCGCCGTTTGAGCATCAAGCCACCCTCACCGCCTCACCCTATCCCCTCTACTACAACATGCTGCCAAGCTCCGGCCCTCCGCCAAGCTTCATCGTCGGTAGCGTGACCTCATAGCCGCTAGGCTCCATGTACGGGGGTCCTCCCTCCTCACCGCCTAGTTTCACCTGTGGAGCACCGCCAGCTTCTCCACCAGCATTCAGTGCTCTCTCGGCCTTCGGGACTGCGTCACCAGCTCCATCGATGATGCCCTCGGGGTCCTAGAGCCTGATGGCCGACCCCTCGTGGAATCAAACATTCCTCATCAACAACTTCAACACACTCTCCCAGACTTCGCTGGTCTCCAACGAGTGTTTTGTCAACTCCGACACCAGCTCACACATGGCTAATACCGCCAGTATACTCACTTCCTCTCATCATCCTTCCCCTCTACACCCTTCATCAATTGTTATAGGAAATGGATCACTCCTCCCTGTCACTACTGTTGGTTCATCCACCATTCCCACACTACAGCGATCCCTGGTCCTTTCCAATGTTCTAGTAGCTTCTAGCATCATCAAAAGCATAATATCTGTTCATCGCTTCACTACTGATAACAATTGTTGCATTGAGTATGATCCTTTTGGCCTCTCTGTGAAGGATTTGTAGACATGGCACGTGATCACTTTGTGCAATAACACGGGAGACCTCTATCCGTTCCTTCCGTCCGCTGCCACCTCATCGACGCTCACCACCACCACATGCTCTACCATCTGGCATCATCGTCTTGGTTATCTTGGATCTGATGCCTTGTCCTAGCTTATAAACACTAAAACTATTTCATGTAATAAACGTACCTCTGATCGTATTTGTCATACTTGTCAATTGGGACGTCACATGTGCCTTCCTTTCAGTCGATCTACTTCTCGCGCATTTCATCCCTTTGACCTTATATACTGTGATCTTTGGTCCTCACCTATCATCAGCATGTCGGGTTATAAGTATTACCTCATACTCGATGGCTGCACCCTTTATGCTTGGCCCTTTTCCCTTCGTGTCAAATCCGATATCTTTGGATTCTTATCAAACTTTTCTCTTATGTCCGCACTTAGTTCGACGCTGCTATCAAGCAAATCCAGTGTGACAATGGTCGTGAATTCGACCATTCCTCTGCTCGCACTTTCTTCCTTACCAACGTTGTAATTCTCCGTATGTCCTATCCGTACACCTCCTA
The DNA here is from genome assembly GCA_030770085.1 of Oryza coarctata. Classification (NCBI taxonomy): domain Eukaryota; kingdom Viridiplantae; phylum Streptophyta; class Magnoliopsida; order Poales; family Poaceae; genus Oryza; species Oryza coarctata. The sequence continues at coordinate 12,310,861 of CM061472.1, forward strand.
GCAAAACAGTCAAGCCGAATGCATCCTTCGTACCATCAACAACATCATGTGTTCTCTCCTTTTCTAGGCCAGCCTTCCCCCCACGTACTGGGCCGACTCCCTCTATATAGCCACCTATCTGCTCAATCTTCATCCCACTACAACTTTCAATGCGCTCACACCCTTCTTTGCTCTTCATCGTACCCACCCTTCCTACACTCATCTGCATGTCTTTGGCTGCGCTTGCTATCCTAACATCTCATCCATCACTCCACATAAATTGTCCCCACACTCCTCCTTATGTATCTTCCTCGGTTACTCCACCGACCACAAGGGGTACCGCTGTTTCTACCTCCGCTCCAACAGGATTATCATCTCTCGACACATTGTTTTCGATGAGTCATTCTTTCCCTTCTCCGCCATGTCCATGTCATCCATTGATCACACCACTCTTGATTTCTTGGGCAGTGATGACCACACCACTCTGCCCATTATATCTCCTACAGCACCTATAGGCACATCCTCCAGAAGCGTCTCTCCTAGTGCTATCTGAACACCACCGCCCTTCTCCACTATAGGGTTTACTTCACCCTGGGCTAGTCCCGCTGCCCCTAGGGATGCATCGCCCTAGGCTGTTGATAGTGGCACCACTGGGCCACTCACCGCACCCACTACAACAAACTCCAATTGCCCTTGGTACGTCACTGACTGTACCACTATCATAGTTCCGCAGCCCGTCGTGCCCATTTCTAACATGCACGGCATGTGCACCCGAGCCAAATCCGGTTTCATCCAACCGATTGACCGCCTCAACCTTAACATGGCGGCTATCTCTCCGATCCCGAAGTCTTTCAGATCTGCATTGACTGATCCAAATTGGCATGCTGCCATGTAGTTAGTGTTTGATGCCATTCAAGCTAGTGATACCTAGACATTGGTTCCTCGCCCTTCAGGCTTGAATGTCATTACAGGGAAGTGGATTTTTCATCACAAGTTTCAGTCCAACAGATCTCTTGCTCATTACAAGGGCTTTACTCAACGCCGAGGCCTTGACTATGATGAGACCTTCAGTCATGTTGTGAAACCCGCCACCATTTATGTAGTGCTCACCTTGGCTCTCACACACTCATGGCCTATGCACCAACTTGATGTCAAGAGCGTCTTCCTGCATGGGACACTAACAGAGACTATGTACTACGCCTAGCCATCTGGGTTTGTTGATTCGTCACACCCCGACTATGTCTGCCACCTGAACCATTCTCTTTATGGGCTCAAGCAGGCCCCCCGTGCGTAGTACAGTCGCTTTGCTTCCTACATCATCTCACTTGGGTTTATGGAAGCCAAGTTCGATACCTCACTATTCATTTATCGCCGTGGCAGTGACATGACCTTCTTAATTATCTATGTCGATGACATCGTTCTCATGGCCACCTCCGAGCGGCTCCTCTTGGGGATCATTTTAACTCTCATGCGGGAGTTCTCTATAACCGACATAGGACCACATCATCACTTTCTGAGCATCACAGTTAACCACCTGGAAAACACTCTGATTCTCTTATAGCGACAGTATATACTGGATATTTTGGACCATGCTAGTATGCAGAACTGTAAGCCTAGCAACACGCCAGTAGACACTCGATCCAAGCTATCCAAGAATGGAGACTCTAAACCAAACCCCACACACTACAGCAGTATCACAGGTGCGCTCCAGTATCTAATTTTTATCCGACCTGATATTGCCTATACTGTTCAGCAAATCTGTCTACACATGCACGATCCTCGAGAGCCCCATCTTGCCGCCATGAAGCGAATACTGCGGTATCTCTGAGGTACCCTGGATCACGATCTCCATCTTTCCTGAACCGCTCCGACTGAACTCACGGTATACACTGATGTTGATTAGGCTGGCTACCCCGACACTCGCAAATACACCTTCGGATATGCGGTCTTCCTTGGTGACAATCTCATTTGCTGGTCGTCCAATCGCCAGCCCACCGCATCATGCTCTAACGCCGAAGCTGTGTACCACGCGATGGCAAACGGTGTCGCGGAAGCCTGCTGGTCACGTCAGCTACTCTAGGAGCTCCATTATCTAGTTCGTCATGCTACCGTCGTATATTGCGACAACATTAGCGCCGTCTACATCTTCACCAACCTCGTACAGCATCAGCGAACCAAACATGTGAAGATCGATCTACACTATATACATGAGCATGTCGCCCTCGGTGAAGTTCGAGTTCTCCACGTCTCCACCTCATCACGGTACGCCGGCATCTTCACTAAGGGGCTGCGAACTCCCGTCTTCACTAAGTTTAGGTCCAGTCTAAATGTCTGTTGTACTCCTAATTCTGACTGCAAGGGCGTGTTAGACTTATGATTTTAGCTTGTGTAGCCTGTCAGCCCACTCAGCCCATTCACTATGGACACAAATATATAATCTGCCCGTGCGCTCACGTTGCGCTGCGCGAACCCTAATCTCCATTCTCTTACAAGCCGTTATAGATCAACCTCTAGCTCTACCGACTACCATAGATATGCACCTACGTGAGCATATACTTTGGGCTTCTCTTTATATTATTTTTTCTGTGAGCATGATCTCTCAATATTATTTAGACCAAAGATATTAGCGTGGGTTCTACAAAGAAACGATCGAACTAGAAGACCACTTTGTCACCTGAGAGTCTCCGAATTAAGAAATTAAAGAATGAATAGGAAAACGTACTGCTTATTCATTCAAAATCGATTACTACTGCAGGTGCTCCAACACCTTCATCAGAACAGGCCTGAACCTCTCAATGTTGACCCGTACGTCCTGCTTCCCGAGGTACCACTCGGCCACGTTGCCCCAGCCGCTCATGTGCACGGCAATTGGGTCCTTGATCATGGGGTGGTCCTCGCCAAACACGTCCATCAGCGAGCTCTCGTCCGCCGCGATGCCGTACTCGATGTACCGGAGCCCCATGTCTCGCGCCGGCTCGCCAAAATCGGTCTGAGCGATGTTGTCCAGCCGACCGTACGGCACGATCTGCACGAGCACGGCCCCTGTGGGGAGGAACACGCAGTTTGTCAGCCCGGCCCCGTGCACGCCCACCATCACGTCGAACGAGTTCACCTCCCGGGCGAACTCGTCGTAGCTGGCCCTTGGACGACCGGCGACGGTGACCTCGAACCCCACGGCCTCCGCGGCCGCGACTACCTCCGGCAGGTTCATAAACTTCCGGCTGTTGGTCCGCTCAAGGATCATCATCCTTGGCCGCGGCCGGGCGGACAGCGCGGCGGCACCTTGGTTGATGCGCTTGATCGGCCGGTCACGTGGGAGCGAGTAGGAGTGCCTCAAGAACTCGGTGAAGTTGATCATGGTGTAGCCGCTACCGGTGTCGTCCAAAGAGGGGTCGATGGTGAACTCCTTGCGGCTACCGTAGCCAACGACCACATGCGGGTAACAGCGGACGACTCCGTGGTCCTTCTCCAGGTCGATGATCTCGTGTCGCGAGATCTGGCTGAATATTCTCCTGTACTTGTCGACCCAGAAGGGCAACAGGTTGACGACGAGGAGCTGGACCTCCCCGCTAAAGCGACGCGCGCCGATGAAGAGGGGAATGAGCACGTCGGTGAAGTCGTGCCAGTAGTTGCCGGTAAGCCCACCGAGCTGGATCACCATTGCAGGGACGTTGAGCCGTGTCGTGCACTGTGGGGCGACCTCCGGGTTTGGGACGGACTTCACCGTGACCGCCTTGAGGCCGTCGAGGTACTTCCGGGAGTAGGGCTTTATCTTCCACTCCCGCGGGGCAGCGCGCGGAGAGACGAGGGTGACCGTGGCGGCGGCGCCTCCCTGTGCTCGTGCGTCCCCGTCGAGCACGCAGATGTCGTACTTGCCGAACGACGTATCGCAGATCGGTTTGGTGTTGGCGACATTGTAGAAGTCGTCCGTTCCTCCGCCTGATCAGTCATCACCATATCAACAACGTGCCAACTGGGATAACGTATCGGAGGTCTGCAATTAATGACATGTGAAATGAAGACTTGGTTGTTCAGGAATATATATACCGAATTCACTGAATTCTATCGTGTTCTTTTTCTCTGTTTGGTGTCTTTCCTCCCAGTTGTCAGAGTTCCTTTCGCTGCCTGACATCATACACAGAAGATAAATTTTGATACTGTGACAGAGCGATGAAAGAAACAAAATAAAGGTACACCCTCCGTCTGGTAAGAGATTTGAGAATTTAAACTTTGTGTTATAAAATAGATTCTATAGTACTATTTATTCTATTAATTATATTTTATTTAAATTTATCTTTGTATTAACTTCCAATCATAGGCATAATGGCTTTTTTATTTCTCCTAATTAATCACTAAAAAATTTTAAATTTCTTATATTATAGGATGGAGGTGGTTGCTTTTTACAAAGCTCTCATCATTTGTCTTTTAGCTTATTAATTACTGTCAAAAATTAAAAATTAAAATTTAATTTTGGAGTTGATTTTATTTTTCAGCAATAGATTTTAAACCGCGAATAACGCTTGCATAAAAAAATTGTTGCTTATATGCCATTTTACAGTTTAACATGTAGTAATAGAAATGAAAATAACGTGGTACCTAATTGTTCCTCGATAGGATTTTTCTCTGCTTGTTGTTGCTGTCCGCTTTCGACATTTTTCTCTGAAGGAGAAAAAAGAGAGAATAATTTGAATTCGATATCTTGTAGTAGGAAAAGGATCTGTCTTGTTGCCGCTTGATTAGCGTGCTCTCTGGAATGATGTAGCTGACGTTTACCTTCACGCGGGCCTGTTGATCGTTCCGTGTGTGTACTAGCTACCTCCTCCCTGTAGCGTTCCTCCATTTCTCTGCTCCCGTCTTGTACAGTGACTTCACAAGTTCAGCAAAGAAACGAAACGGAATTATCTAACAGCAGAAAGTCTTAATCATGTTCAGGCTGCACATATACCTCGCCATGCATGATTCCCTTGATGTGTTGCAGCAGGAATCGATTCAGTTTTACTGGTTGTTGCTGGGCCTGAATAAACTGCAAAAGGAAATTAAGAACTAACATGTAAATAAAGTTGCAAGGATTGAACACATGAATCTCCATGTTGTTGTCTAAATCTAGAGTTTCTTGAGTTTTGCAACTCAACTCCAAATTAAGCAAGGGAAGATGATAATTAAGCAAGCATATATGGAAAAGAAGTAGCCATAATTACCGTTTGGGCTGTTACTGAACTGCGCTTTGACCATCAAGTAGAGTAGCATCAACACGAAGACAACAACTAAGCCATATCCAATATAGCTGCTCTTCCACAACGACGACGACGATCGATTTGCGCACCTCGTTGCATTCGATTCCCCTCGCCTCATCTTGGGAACCTCCGGTAGAAGAAGGATGATCCTGCTATTTGGCCGCGCCTCAACATAAGCATCGAATTGGAACTTGGTAGTTGGTAGTCTGTTTCCAATTCCCTACTTGACTGATTCTTTATCAACTGTCGTCTTATGGAATGGAATTATTCGCTATTGTATGTGCTTGCAATTTGTGGTAAATTAAATAGCATTCCAGCTTTGACATTTTTTTTATCCAACCAATTGACGACAAGTTCAGTACGTGAGCAACTATAGCTGATTTTCTGTAGATCGTGGGCCATCACGGACGTTGCCCGCACGATCCGGCGTATAAGTAAACAGATGTACTGGAATATTTTCTGTCCAATTATTGAGCAGGACAGCTTACTCAAGCTTGATTAGCTTCAACTATCATCGGGTCGTCTTATGAGAGGGCCTAGAGAACACGCACATTCCGGCAATAAAATGACATATGCACATTCTAAACATGTGCATAGAAGCTTCTGTTTTTGTCTTGCTGAATGCACTTTTAATGGACTCACCGTTGATCTGATAATAATAGCTAGAATAGTGGTCCGTGTAGCTTTCGTGGCTAGCATGATTATAAAAACTTTAGTCTTCTTGAAAATAGTGGGTATAATTTCGAACTTTATTTTGAAACAAACATTTTGAAAATGACTATTATTTTGAACACTGGCCCAACTTGATCAATGTTTTTGCATTGGATATTCCAATTAAGATGGTAATTTTTATCTCCATAAAACAAACATAATGACTCCTTTAGTATTTTCTTAGCAATCTTCAACGATGTAAACATTTATGATATATTGTTTCTCTTCTTTCTTCCATATTTAAACTAATATTGGCATTTTCTCATTATCTCTGGTAACATTCTTCCTCTTATCAAAGATGTGTCTTGCATATCCGTGATAGGCTATAACTCGTTCAGACAAGAAATGCTACTTGTTATTAACGCTTCTTTGTTAGCGGAGTTATTACATTTTCAATATTTTCAGCATTAAAAATACTCATCTTTGCTATTAGTTGTTTGTCCTGGCAGATAGCATAATTTAGGAGCACTTAATATTTTAATCTAAAATAGATTTATTTGAACTTACAGCATATAAAATAAAATATGTACTTTTTTTCCTGATTTCAGTTATTTATGTTTAAGATGAACTATTTGTTAATACTCTTAATTTATAAATTTAATAAAATTTACATAGCAATCCAATTGGAGCAAAACTATTCAATGGTATTGATATGAACTCTCATGTTGAAATTTCTACTGCTCACCAATTTCTCATTCAAATATTTAATATTTTAGTAATTTCTTATGGAATTTTCATCAAAGTCAATTATATTTGATTTTTTATGTTCAGAATTAAAATCACTCTTGCATTTTTTTCATGGATTGTTCTCTTGGTATTTCAATCATAACTTTGGATATTTATAAGTTGTATTTAGATATGGGCGTTTCATAGTAAATGTTTTGCATGGATGCTTTTTACATATATATTTATTTTCTTATGAATTTTTGTGACTTAATGTTTTTATTTTGGAATTTGTATTGAAACCAAATTATTAGTTTTATTAAAGTTTTATTCTAAAATATCTCGAATTGTGTTGTATTTGGACTCTTCTTTTAACACATATATTTATTTTATTATTCTGAATTTAAGATATTTCTAACTTGTACTTTAAAATGGACTCTTAATGTTTTATACTTTACATGGATACTTGTTATATTTTTTTATTTCTAGCTTAATGTATTATTTTTTTGGGAGGAATGACGTCAACGATGTGGCTACAAACCTGAGGTTAGCACTTGCAGTTACTACACCACACCCTTAACGTTATCAGTAATGGCATGCTGGACTAGCCTATTCAAGAAGGATGTTTCCTGCAACACGAACAACGAATATAGCATAAAATAGATTGAAGCAACTCATATTGCTTGTAGGTAATTGTCCACAAATATGAATAAGCAAAAACTTGTGTTCACTAGATAATAAAGTGTAAAACTGATAGCATTCTGAAAATACAAACGATCTAATCTATCACAACCAATATCTAGGTGTAGTTAAAGACAAAAACACAACCAAAACAAAACCAAACCTAAATTAATGACTGGGGGTATATAAGGAGGTGTGGGTATGGAGATGTAGCCCATAAAAGATTATAGGTCTGTTCCAAAGCCTGAGTCCCATTTTAACTCGGACAGTAAAATTGGCTTAATTTGTTTTGATTATTCTGGATAGATCCAAAGGAACTTTTAGGTGGAGCCAGATTAGTTGGAAAGGCCACACAAATAGCTTTCCATCAAATATTTAAGCATCTCAATAGGACTCCAAACGAAGAAGTGGTGGCCGTTTAACTCCAGGATGATCTCTGGAGGTCGATTCTGTTTCCAAAATATACTCTTGGTTTACTCGAGCCCAATTTGACATGTCCTCCCACATAAACGGCCACGTGCTTCTGCAATACCTAAGCAAATAGAGATATGTATATACGTCTTTAGGTATCAATTTATTCCTATAAACATGACTAGCAAAACATAGGAATGAATTTAGCTTATAAGAAGATGAAGTGTAGGTGTTGTGTGAGTATCCATTATAGTGATGTACTCATCATAACTTTAGTGAAAATTCTATTTTATTTTGTATTTTGGAATTTGTATTTTAATCAAATTGCTTTATTCATTTTTTATTCCAAATTCTATGTGGACTTCTTGGAATTTTATCTATCTTCTAATCCAAATTTCAGATTTGTTTTAAAATTGTATTTTCACTTGTACTCTTCTTCTTTCCTTTGTTTATTAACCTGAATTTCATATTTTTTTAAAAAAAACTGTATTTCTACTTGGACTCTTCTTTTTTTTAATCTGAATTTCAAATTTGTTTTATATTTCTTCATGGAATCTTGTTTTTTGTTTTATTTTTTAGTCTAAATTTCAGATATCATAAATTGTGTTTCAATTTGGATTATCTTTTTTCCTTTATTTTTAACCCAAATTTAGATATTATAAATTGTATTTTAATTTGGACTCTCTTTTTTTTATCTTTTCTCCAATTAATGTGTGAATTTCTAAACTATGACAGCGAATGCGATGGCTTTTTTTTACTGTATTAAGTTAATAGATGCTATTATGTCTCTCTTTCGCCTTCTCTATTCAAGATCAAGCTAATAACCATCTCTTCTACCCATACGTTGTTGGGTAATCTTGTTGCATGCATGAGTTGCATGTTTTGCTTTATGTAATAAGTAGAGTATATTGCATTATGGTGTCAAATAGATCAAGCACTCGAGCAGCAAGGTGTGTGAGATTCTTTGGCCGGTGAGGTACCAGGTTGTATGTATGGCGTGAGGCTGACGTGCTTGTGTGTGTCAGCAAGTGTTTGAATGCGTGGAAATGTGCTGCATCTTAAGTGTAGTTGGTTAGCGTGGCATGCGAACGTTAGATGCAGCTTCTATTGATTATTGACTGCAAGTAGTGTGATTAGTGGCTAGTTGTTTGAGGATATATCTATAATAATATAAAAAATATAAGTTGACACTACTTCCAATCTAGCTCACGTCATTTTAGTGTTGTTAGCCTCAACTTATACTGTCTCGATTTAGTCTGATCTATCAAGGACTATCTATAACAATACCATTATTGGTGGTCAGTAGGTCTTGTCCCTTTAAGAGATCGAATCTTGCTCTCTAGCACTTATTGGTTGTAGAGCCGATGAGTCTTTTGTTTTATTTCTCGTTATTTGTCTATGTCATCATCGGCTTTTTAATCGATATATGAGCACTACCGCTCCTATCGACCACCAGTCAGTAGCAAGGGTGTATCAAATTTATAGCCGATGGTTATCCTAACCCTATTGGCACTTCTAGCTGATAGTAAGAGTCCATATTATCACCTGTTTGGCTTGATCTAACTCTATCTGTTTTGTCAATTAGAAATCAAATTTGCTAGCACGTCCGTAACTCTAGCAACCCAATGAACCCCAAAGAGCCAAAAGACCTACACTAAAACTAAATAGATCTCCTAAGCCTTTGCGTATTCATGCGCCATCGTATTAGACCTACATCGGAGAACACAAAGGACTGATTCAGTTCGAACATATCTTTTGACACACCCCAACGAGCCGAAGAATCTGCACTAGAGCTAAGCAGATCTACTAGGCCTTGGCGTATTTGCACTCTCGCATCGGACCTTTATCGGCTAACACTCACGCTCCCTCTCGGTGTGCCTCTCCGCCTAATCCAATCTCCCCCCTCCCCGTGTGCACGAACATATTTTTTGGTTCACTCGGTGGGACGAATTTCAATCAATATGTCTTGAGAAGATGTTAATGACAAGGCACACTCATCTAATGAATAAGCCGATGAAGATATTATTATTCCAGTTACATTACAAGACTTGCCAGATACACAAAGGCAGTAGGTGAAGCAATCTATGAAAGATTTTGAGAAGTTATGTTTGCAATCTTTTAGCATGACGCAAGGAGGACCAATCTAGAAGAATTTATTCTCAAGTCCAACTCTGATCGGTGATCCAATTCAACTTGCATCTTCAAATCCATATAAATCCGTCCAAGAAATAGTTGATGACGCAATACATCACATACTGATCAACCAATCTAAGGGTTTGACAAGTGTGCTTCAGGACTTGATAAGGAAAATATTGGATGGATTAATTAGTTAAGAACCATCGGTTCATACATCAGCAAATATTGTTCCACAGATGCCGATGTTCTATTGGTCTGATAACTATGTTCAGCTCGGGGGACAACATGATGAAGATGCTGAGTGGACTACAAAGATATCCAAAGTGATAAAGGAACAGTTTGGCTTGAAACTGAAGGAGGAGAATTTTGTGTATTGGCCTCCATACCCTGAGTGGTTTGATAAAGTACCGTTACTGATATGGGTAACATAGCACCACTACATTTTCTTCTCCTACAGTTAATCAAGATACTCAAAATCAATTCCAATGGTCAATAATGCGTGCCAGTACTAAACAAATCAACCAATAGGTGAATTCGCTCTTGAGTAACGATAATATTACCTATGAGAATCAATTGCTACCTAAGGTCCATAACTATCCTCAGGTATGAAAATATTGAAGAGTGGCCAAGGAGCAGCACCAAATAATCTAACAATCATCAATCAAGCAATGAATACCATGAAGGCCATTTCGGTTTCTAGTGACCAGCTGGGAGTAAAATGCTCATAGAAACTACATCTTAAATCCAATAATTGTGTTTGACCACAGCTTTCCAATCCAAGCTTTCTAATGGATTCGGCCCCATCCTTAAATTCAATCCAAGCGTTGAGTTATCAACTAATTAATGTAGCGACCAGAAAGTGCCAAAACATTATTTGCTATAATTATGGTGTTTTGCAACATAACCGGCCTTGATCAATGTACATGTAAAACATCGAACTCCCATTTATTAGGAGTATTATCATCTGTTAGGGGGATGATTTTTGTTTTGACAACAAAATACAATACTAAGGTAGTATGAGGCTGAGGTTAATGACACCAAGACGGCAAATGCTAGATCAGATGTGCCGACGAAAGGGATGAGTGAAGCCATTGGCTGCTATCGGCTGAGGGTTTAATGGGGGAAAGAAAACCTGCTAGATCCCAATGCCAGCCCTATCAGACCCCTAATAGATCGGATCTAACCAAGACAGTATCAGGCCGGATCCGATGGGACTAGATCAATTGCTACCAGATTAATCGTTGAATGTATATATATGTATCGGCTGAATATTCGATACGTTTGGCGTGAAGCACGGCATAAGTATAACTCATCGGCTAGTCGCTTCGATGAAGCATCGTGTGAAGACCTATTGACCTACGGCTCAATTTACTACCATACTTCTAAAGGATCAAAGCTAACAGATGCATCATGAGACCGATGATAATAGAAGGAGGTAGATAAGCCGATAGGCCTCACACAAGCGTGATGTGGTATGTCCAATCGAACTAAGAGGTTGGACTTAACCGATACAGCCTTAGGTAAAGTAGACACACTAGGATAGTGGCAGGACTTACGCCTTGGCTGGAGATCAGACCTAACCAATGCAGCCCACATGAACTCTTGATCAGCGCTCAACTTTAGTAAGGGAGTAAAAGACTTAATTCTTCCTGATAGATTTGAAATAAATCTCCATACAAAATTAAGCTTGCCGATCAAGACCTATAGCTCTATCTTGTTGACTGGTGGTTCGATGTTCTAAATGGCTTTGATGCTTCGTTGGGTGACTTCAATTACCCTCTCGTATACCATAAAGCCTAAAAACTACCCAATTGATACGCTAAAAGCACATTTACGGGGATTCATCCTAAGTCTATATGTCCTTTACTTCTCCAGCAATTTTTGCAAATTGGTTATATGGCCTTCAACACTCTTCACGCCATTTATATTTATCTCCACCAGTAGGCCGATGACATCATGAAATATAATTCATTACTCTCTAATAAGTCACATCGGCACTTTTCAATTCAAATGTCGTGACTACCCACTCATATAGGTCGATAGCTCCAGGACATCGGAATGTTGTCATGGGTATATCTTCTTCTGCCATGAAAATCTAATTATATCTTTTCTCGCCACCAAATCTCACGGGGAGAGGCCCGACTGGGGAGAGGCGGTGGCTCGGTCACGTGAAAGCATGGGAGGTCTGCTTAGCTCCAGTTTAGGTCCTTAAGCTTCAAGGTGTCGTGGGCGTGCTAGTCAATGTGACCTTGCAATTGACAAGGAGATGAGACGAACAGGTCAATAGGACGATGGGCCGATTACGAGCTCTCGTTGTCGGCTGGCCGCCGATAGGATCGAGCTGGTCAATCGGCTGCATCTAGATGGCTCCTGCTATCGGTTGGTCGCCGATAAGGATCGGGACGCTCTTCCATCTACTGGGGAGTTGATGAAGGCGTAGACAGATGTCGATGAAGAATATGATGGCTTCGGGTGTAGTGAAAGCGAGGTCCTGACCCATCGGTCGCAGAGCCAATGTAGGCACCGAAGAGTATTTAAAGCAAAGCGCGCAGGATCCCTCCTGGTAGTCGACGAAAGCTGTACCGGTCGTTCATCAGCATATACGAACTAGCAAGAAATTATATAAAAGACACACCGGCTGCAAAGCCGATGCTGCTCCGGATATAGCAAGGGCGAAGTGAACCCATCGCCTAGCTGAGCTGATGAGAGAATGTCCTTCTGAAGATAGGCGCGCATTGGCCTGACGATGTGCTTGGCATGACGCTCGAGGGAAGTCTCTAAAGACTGGTGCGTATCTGCCGAGGAGCCAATACACTGGACATGGTGCTCGGGGTATAGATAACTCACCGGCTAACACTTCGATGAAATACCATACAGAGACCTATAGGCCTACAGCTCAATCTACCATCAGTAACCTCGTAGGTCGAACCTAACCGATGCAGCATGAGACCGACGATGATAGAGAAAGCTTGATAGACCGATAAACCCTACACAGACGTGATGCAGTACATCCGATCTGTTTAAGAGGTTGAACCTAACCAATACAGCCTTAGAAAAAGTGAGACATACCGAGATAGTGGCGGGACTTACCCCTTCACCAGAGATCGAGCTTAGCCAATGCAGCCCCGTGTCGAGAGCCAGACCCTACCAGTAAAAACCTAGATAAACTAGGGTGGCGATGTGCCAAAATTGTATTGATCGAAGGATATGTTGATTGATCTTTATAGGTTTCCAGGGGGTCTATATTTATACCCTGGCATTAAAGAGTCTGACGTGGTTACAACAATTATCGGACATTATCTCCTAAAAATATAAAAGGAAAATATCTCTAGGGAGGTTAACTAAACTAACTAAACCTTCTAAGATATGATTTACATAGATAAAATAACTTGCCATGATTTCCACGGCTCCTCCTTAGACTCGGTCTCATTTGGATAATCTTCTATTCTTGGACCAAATCCTTCCCTGCTTCCTGCAATCGGCTTCTTTCCTCTAGCAATCAAACTCTTCTTTACTAAACCGATCGTCTTTCCCATCTTTCCCTGGGCCTACCAAATTTTGGTGTTAACAATCTTGCATTACCATCCATGAAGCTAATGATCTTGTGACCTGATGCTACAACAATTAATAGATTTGCCATCAGCATTGGATACTCATCTTTATGGGGTAGCTTTTTTCAAATCTTGAATGTTTTTGTTTTTCTTTATTTCGTTTTTCTTCTCCACCGGGACGATATTGGATATCCACTCAATAAATCGACATGTTCTAATAAAATTTGTATTATACAACCTCGTGATCTCTGCCTTGATTGCATCATGTAACTTTGTTTTAATTCTTCTCAGAGTCTGCTTGAACGGCTGATATCCTAGTTTGATAGGAAGCCGATGTTCAACAACTGATCGACTTAGACCTAGCATTTCATGGTAAACCCAAACAAAACATTTCCAATTTTCCTTCAATAATTTTATTATTTCTTCTCGGAACTCGGTACATAACTTTTACTTATATACGTTGGCCTTGGCTTATCTCCTAGACCTATGTCGACTTCTTCTATGTCATCGACTGATGTAAATCCTTGCCCTAACTTCCCTTCAAAATCTTCAATGGTGCCCCATCAGAGCAACAATTTCAAGCCGATTAACTAGATCGATAGATCGGTCAATGCAATGTTGGTCAATTGATTAGCTAGAATTATTTCAATCTGATCTCCTTGCCATAGTGTCGTGGATGGAACAAAATAGTAAGCATGAATCTAGTCCCTTGCAAGGAGTAGACTATACGATCTGTTAACATCGATAACAAAGAATGTGGTAGCCAATGTCTTGCTTCCCACTATTAACTCCACATTTAACACGCCCTTTGTTTCCATTGGATTTTCGCCAAAGTCTTTTAACACCATATTTGTTTTTATGAGATCTTCGGTAGTCTTCCCTAGCTTGTGGTACGTTGCTAACGGCATTAGATTGACAGCTGCACCCTCATCCACTAGCATCTTTGTCATTGGCTTCCCGTCTACAAACCCCTTGATATATAATGGTTTTATGTGCTAGTGCTTGGACTCTTTAGGCTTGTCAAATATAGCTTGATCGGGTTACAATGTCAATTGAGCAAAAACTTCTTCCTCGTCTTCCTCATCAGATGAAAATGCCTTATACTGTAGAGACAAGGAGAATACCATGTTTGTTGGAGTCAATGTGTCAACACCATCATCTTTACACTTGATGAGCCATACTCCTTTAGTCCATTGAACAAGATCGGCTTTCTCATGGTCTTGTCATTACTTCTTCTATTGCTCCCTATGCGGTAACCATTGTGCCCTTCTCTTCTAATTTCTCGTGAAGATTTTGGTTGGACATCATTAAGGGTTTGGATTCTACTATTCTTCATGCAACTCCTTATCGCCAGCCACTTTTTTATTACAGTCTTCATTGATCGGCCTCAATCGGCTATGTACTGATGATCGCTTTACAAGTGGCTTATCTTGTGAAAACCTCTCCTGCTCAACATGTTGTGACCTTTGATTGTTGCACTTAGGATAGTCTACAATTGATAGTAATCTCATATCCTGATCCCAGCAAAACAAAAAGAACGAACAACCCCAATGCAGATTATATTTCACTTTTTGAAACAAGGCTCTCTATTCTTCATCTTGACACTTGGAAATACTTTTGTACCAGGTCTAATGAAGTGTCATTTGATTTACCATGATGCTTCTCTTCATCAACCCAAAATTTCGAAGATCCCATCGGATAAGGATAACCATCAATCTTCATTGGCCTCTTCTCTTCAAATTTGATCCTTCCCTATTTAATAGCCGATTGCATCTACTACCAAAAAACTTCGCACTCATTGGTATCATATGATATTGAATTGTGCCACTTGCAATATTTCTTCTTCTTTAATTCTTTGGTGATGGAAATACGTGATTTCATGAAAGTTGAATCTGCTTCTCTTCAAGTAGTAGATCGAAGATCTTATCGTCTTTATTGATGTCGAATTTGGATCGCTCTTCCTTGTTGATACTCTTCACCCATTGGCATGACACTGACTTCCTATTTCTAGTCCACTCTTCCAAACCAACTTCAACATCGAATTCTTCATTGTCTGAGTCTGATGAATTATCTTACACTTGAGCAAACCTCCGATGGAATTTTTCCTTCTTAGTTTCATGGAATCGGCTTTTGTGAGTCGATTATGGAG
Organism: Oryza coarctata; assembly: GCA_030770085.1. Classification (NCBI taxonomy): domain Eukaryota; kingdom Viridiplantae; phylum Streptophyta; class Magnoliopsida; order Poales; family Poaceae; genus Oryza; species Oryza coarctata. The sequence goes on from CM061472.1 coordinate 12,326,376, forward strand.
ATCATAGACTGTTACTACAAGATGAGTAGAGCAGTGAAAGTAGAGTTGGAGAAGCCGATCCAACCACACGAGCGTCGAGGTAGTAAACAAAGTAGTCAATCGTCACGATCTTGATGACACGTCTAGGGCTGGAACGCCGATTACAGCTGTACTAGCACTCACAAGTGGCTAGGGTTTGGCTCAAGAGGTAGCAGTTAGGGATTTGCTTGAGGTGAATATAGGTGTCCTTCCTCGACCTCCCCACCTCCCTATAATATAAGCTTACTCATTTGGTCCTAAGGGACCATGGCCCAATAGGAGTCTACTCGAATCTCTATCCAAATCAAGCCCTTATCCAAATCACATTTGAATAACTATTTCAACCCATTGAGTGTGTGACCTAGGTTCACGTATATTTGGTCATGACCCGGAAACGTCTTTCCGGTCAACCTGTTAATAGCAGTCTCTAAAAAGGCATATTAACCCTAAAGTATACGTAAAGATCATATATCAAGGGACCCAAAGATATCTCTTCCATCGAAGGGGCAAATTATATCTTAATCACTCATATCTCACTATATATTTCATATTAAATCTGAAAACTACTATTATGACTACTCTATTACAGAGTAATAATTCGTAGTCTCAAAATAAGATACTACGTATATAACCATGATAATTTTAAGTCTAAGGACTTCATATAAACACTACATGAGATTAACTAATAACACATAAAATCTTTGCATTACCTCATAGTAGATCTATCGAACATATATTCGCTAGCATATGTCCATATTATCAATTTAGTATTTCCATACAATGATCCATGAGACATGATGATCAATCAATACATATGTTGATCTTATAATCATATTTGTTCCTTACATGATATATGATTAAGGATCATTTAGAAATAGCAACATCTAACATTAGGAGTCTTATGAATAAGTCACATACTCATTGATCAATAATGATAATATCTATTTCAAGAAACAAATTAATATATCATAAATATAATATGTGATATATACAACATCTCCATGTTGCCTCTAGGGTATATCACTAACAGCCTTGTATTTACTACTTTCTATCATATTCTTGTAGTGATCTTTACTTGCTTGTTTATGTAGAAAGTATGTTTGAGTAGCCCCTCCACATTGCATCTTGTTGTATAACTCTTCATTGATTAGATTATCCTATAGCAGTTAGACAATTTAGGCCATATATTGTTTTTCTCTGTCCGACTGCTCCATAATCGACTGTCCTACCAGGCACCGGACTATCCAATTAGGTCTAATTCTACTACAAGTTTTTTTATATTATAGAAAATGCCTATTCAATCCCCTCCTCCTCTAGGCAACATATCCAATCCTCTAGGCTTTTTCATGAGCACTTGCGTGCTAATAACTCTCTACCCCATGATTGAATAGTGCGTGGTAGTTTCAAATTTTTGTCAACCATATCTATCGGGCCTAACTAGCGTGAAATCTATCTTCTGGCCAGTACAAGAGCGGATTGGGGGACAACATGAGGACATGATGCCAGGATATCATCGGACAGCCTATTACGGGGGATATAGGCAAGAATATCCTTGTAATTATTATCAAGGAGATCATTATGGACCATGTCAACTACCAACTTCGATTCCACAGTACCAGAGAGAGAATCCAAAGGAAGAGGATTGGTCTGCCAGAATTACGAAAGTTGTCAGGGAGCAATTCAGCATTAGGCCTAAAGAATAAACTTTTATGTATCGGCACCCTTACTCGGGGTGGTTCGACAGAGTTCCGTTCCGTTGCCGCACCGATACAAGATTCTAAATTTCTCCAGGTTCTCAGGGCAAGATAGCGTATCTACAATGGAACATATTAGCCGATTCTTGGCTCAATGTGGGGAAGCATCGGCTGATGAAGCTCTGAGGGTCCGCTTATTTCCATTGTCCTTATCTAGATCGGCCTTCTCTTGATTTTCCTCGTTGCCTCCAAACTCAATCAGGGGATAGGCCGATTTGGAGAAACAATTCCATAAATATTTCTATGCTGGGATTCAAGAGTTGAGGTTGTCAGACACATCGGTTAGACAGAAGCACGATGAATCAGTTCCAGAATTCATCTAGTGTTTCCGGGATGTCAGAAGCTGATGTTACAGTCTCATTTTAAGAGATGGACAACTAGCCGACTTGGCTTTCCAAGGATTGCTGGCTCCGATTAGGGAACGTTTCTCTTCACAAGAGTTGAAGAGCTTGCCGCACCTACTCCAAAGGGTATCAGCTCACGAAAGCCGATTTGCTGATACCAAGAAAGAGAGGTTCCATTGGAAAACCACTCAGCTACAGGTGTACGCATCGGACTCAGATGATGAGGAATCCGATGCAGAAGTGCGTTTGGCGGAATGGACTAGGAATAAGAAATCTTTATCATGTCCATGGATTAAGAATGCCAATAAAGGGGAAAGATATGATTTCGATATCAACAAAGCCGACAAGATATTTGATCTTCTCCTCCAAGAAAAGCAGATTCAGTTACCGCCAAACTATGTAATCCCATATGCCGAAGAACCCAAAAAGAAGAAGTATTGCAAGTGGCATAATTCAATATTTCACCATACCAACGAGTGCAAGGTTTTTCGGCAACAGTTACAATCGGCTGTTGAATAGGAAAGAATCAAGTTCGAGGACAAAAAGCCGATGAAGGTTGACGGACATCCTTTTCCTGTGAATATGGTATTTGCAGGGTCCTCAAGAGATTGGTCCGATGAGAAAAGGCGCTGGAAGAGGTCGAAGGTTATCTCATCGGACTTCATCAAAAATTATTCTAGATACAAGATGAAGAGAGACGAGCCGCAACGTAACAAGAAAGATATAATCCACATTGGGGTTATCCCTTTTTTAATTACTATTGGGATCAAAATATGAGGTTGCCGTCAATCGAAGATTGTCCTGAGTGTAACAAACCAGGTGATATGGCTGAAGTGCCCGATCTTTCAGTGAGACGGATAAATTCGACTTGTGGAGGAGGTGACTCTCGCGATCTGACTACGAACGAACAGGTTGTGGCCCCTTATCAATCGCTGAATCAACACCAATCGGTTATTGACCTTGCTGGATGGCAAGATCAACCTGAACACAAGGTTCTGTTCCTGTAAGCAATCGAAGAAACGAGCAAGAACAAGGAGTAGGCAAAACTGAATATCAATCACTCACAAGTTGGGGTTCACAATGGCTGTCCACAGGTGGTTGTTGAGCACAACTACAGTACAGAATGTTTGCGCAAATGGCTAAACTTATCAAAGAAAACCCGTCAAACAAAGGGGGTGTGAGCAGGACTAAATAGGAGAAAGGTGGGGAGGGAATTTCGTCCAGCATGAATGGGTGGCTGAAATCCCCCACCTAACCTTTCCTAAATTAGCTACGTATTACATGGAAACAATCTTTCCAAAAGATAGGTGACGCAACACCATTTATTGGCTTCCATAGATGGTGCAATCCTTAATGGTTGTCATTCCTGGATAGAATCTTCTCCTTCATTCCTTAAAAGGATCACATAATTCAGGTCGTGTGCACGGGCTCGCATTTTTGGACCTTGAAACGTTTCTGATTTGGGGTAGTGGGGAGTGACGTCGGTGCTGGTTCAGTTGTAGTAGCAGGTTCTATGTAGAGGTTAATGTCCTCATCATCCTCCCCTTCTTGAACTGAAGTCGTCCTCGACGGTATCTGCTTGTTCTCGCCTGCATATGGTTTTAAATCTGCAACATTAAAGGTAGAAGAAACACCATATTCTGCAGGCAGGTCAAGTATATAAGCATTATCATTAATTTTCTTGAGCACCTTGAATGGGCTATCAGCACGTGGCATTAGCTTAGACCTGCGCAAAGTAGGGAAACGTTCCTTTCACAAATGCAACTAGACCATGTCACCAGGTTCAAATGTAACAAGTTTCCTACCTTTACTACCAGCAGCCTGATTTTTAGCATTAGTATGAGCTATGTTCTGCTGTGTTTGTGCATGGATTTTGAACATTAATTCAGCACGTGCAACAGCATCTACATGTTGTTCATCCGGAGATGAAATAGACACTAAATCGATGGTGTCCGGGGAATGAAACCATAGACAACCTGAAAAGGGCACTTTTTTGTGGAGGAATGCAAAGAACGGTTGTAAGCAAACTCAACATGAGGCAAACAATCCTCCCAAAGTTTCAGATTCTTGTCTAACACAGCCCGAAGCATGGTGGATAAAGTTCGGTTAACAACCTCAGTTTGACCATCGTTTGTGGGTGACAAGTTGTGCTGAAAAGTAATTTACTCCAAAAATGGCTAAGAAATTTAGCATCACGATCTGAAACTACTGTGTTTGGTAAACCATGTAAACCAACAATCTCACGAAAGAACCAATCAGCAACATTGCTAGCATCATCACTCTTATGACATGGTAGAAAGTGAGCTATTTTGGAGAATCTATCAACAACAACAAAGATGTTGTCCCGCCCCTTCTTAGTTCGAGGTAACTCCAAAATGAAATCCATAGAAATATCCAACCAAGGAGAAGTAGGAACAGGGAGGGGCGTGTACAAACCATATGGATTCAGGCGGGACTTAGCTTTTTGGCATGTGGTGCAGCGTGCAACAAATCTCTCCACATCACGTGGCATCTTGGGCCAAAAGAAGTGAGCTGCCAGGATTGTCTTATGTTTTCTTAACACCATAATGGCCCATGAGGCCGCCTCCTGCAACAGCGAAAGGCAAATCGAGCTTGTTGGAATACATAGTTTGTTAGCACGGAACAAGAATCCATCATCCGTGTAAAACTTGCCCCAACCTTTACCAGCCTTGCATTGTAACAGTACGTCCTTGAAATCATGATCAAGAACATATTGTTCTTTTATGGTTTGGAGGCCAAAAATTTGGAAGTCAAGTTGCGAGAGCATGGTGTAATGACGAGACAAAGCATCAGCAATAACATTTTCTTTCCCTTTTTTGTGTTTGATGACATAAGGAAAAGATTCAATAAATTCAACCCACTTAGCATGTCTACGATTCAGATTCGTTTAACTACGAATATGTTTTAAAGATTAATGATCTGAATGAATAACAAATTTGCGAGGCCATAAGTAATGCTGCCATGTTTGTAGGGTGCGAACCAACGCAAAAAGTTCTTTGTCATAAGTGGAGTAATTCAGACTAGCACCACTCAGTTTCTCGCTGAAATAAGCAACCGGTTTACCCTCTTGCAGCAGCACTCCACCTAACCTAATGCCGCTAGCATCACATTCAAGTTCAAACATTTTTGTGAAATCAGGAAGTTGCAGCAAGGGTGCGTGGGTTAACTTATCTTTTAGAACCATGAAAGCCTCTGCTTGCGGTTTTGTCCCTAGGAGAATGGCGCACCCTTCTTTGTGAGTTTATGTAGTGGTGCAGCAAGGGTGCTAAAATCACGAACGAAATGACGATAAAAACCAGCAAGCCCGAGGAAGCTTCGAATCTGCGTCACCGAGGTGGGTGTTGGCCAGCTTTGTATAGCATCAATCTTGCTGCTATCCACCTCAATGCCCTGCGATGTAACAACATATCCAAGAAAAGACACACGAGTTGTGCAGAAACTGCACTTATCCAAGTTCCAAAATAGGCGGGAAGCACACAAAGCATCAAAAACAGCACGTAGGTGATCCAAATGTTCCTCCATAGATTTGCTGTAAATCAAGATATCATCAAAATAGACAACCACAAACACCCCTATGAAGGCCCGCAAAACTTCATTCATTAAACGCATAAACGTGCTGGGAGCATTAGTTAAACCAAAAGGCATGACTAACCATTTATATAACCCAAATTTGGTTTTGAAAGCTGTTTTCCATTCATCCCCTAATTTCATGCGAATCTGATGGTACCCACTACGCAAATCAACCTTAGAGAACACAACAGCGCCACTGAGCTCATCAAGCATATCATCTAAGCGAGGTATAGGGTGCCTATATCTGATTGTAATATTATTAATAGCATGGCAATCTAGACACATGCGTCAAGAGCCATCTTTCTTTGGTACCAATAGAACAGGGACAGAGCAGGGGCTAAGAGACTAACGAATGTAACCTTTGCCAAGCAATTCTTGCACTTGTCGCTGAATCTCTTTTGTCTCATTTGGATTGGTACGATAGGCAGCATGGTTTGGCAATGGAGCGCCTGGGATGAGATCAATCTGATGTTCAATGCCATGAATCGGAGGAAGGCCAGCGGGTACCTCATTTGGAAAAACATCCGCAAAGTCCTACAAAAGCTTAGTAATAGCAGGGGGTATATCCAAAAGTGTAGAGTCATCAAGTGAAACCAGCACATTAGTGCACATGAGAGCATAGCAAAGCGAATTGGGAACATCCAGCTCGGTCAAATCAGTTAGTGTAGCAAGTAAAATAGGAGCATTCAGTTTGATTTCTTTTTGTAAATTCAGTTGTGCACTTGGTTTGTGCTTTCTAGTGGCCCTAGCAAGCTCATCTTTTAAAATCTGTTCAGGTGACATTAGATGAAAAATAATTTGCTTGCCCTTAAACATGAGTGAGTATTGATTTGTGCGACCATGGTGCATGCTATCAGTATCATATTGCCAAGGTCTACCTAAAAGCAACGAACATGCTTCCATTGGAACAACATCACAATCAGCATAATCATGATAGCAACCCATAGAAAAATGAACACGTACCGAGCGTGTTACCTTCAGTTTTTCACCCTGGGTGAGCCATTGAATGTGGTACGGATGTGGGTGTGGCCGAGTTTGAAGGGACAACTTTTCGACCAGATCCGTACTTGCGATGTTGTTGCAGCTGCCGCCATCAATGATGATGCAAATCGATCGTTCTTGCACAACGCCTTTGGTGTGAAATAAGTTGTGTCGCTGGTGCTGTTCTGGTTGTGCAACCTGCGTACTAAGGACACGCTGCACTACAAGCCTCTCATACTTGTCGGCATCAACAGCAGCAGCATGTTCCTCCTCCTCATGTCCTGAAACATCAGTGGCAAGCATAGCATATGTGGGTTCATCCAAATCACTAGCAGAAGAGTACTCACCATCCTCACGTACAATCAGCACACGCTTGTTGGGGCAGTCACGAATAACATGGCCAAAGCCTTTGCAGCGATGGCATTGGATGTCCTTGGTGCACCCATTGGAAGAAGAAGAGGACCATGTTGGTGTAGGTGCGGATGCAGTCTTTGTTGCTACCGAATCACGCGAGGTGATGTTGGGTGGTGAGGGTGCAGCTGATGATGAGGCAGCCTCAGGTTTAGTGGCTGGTTTGAAGGAGGTGGTGCGACCTGCAAAGGAGTTAGCATGTGTCCTCGTTTGGTGTCCCTGCACTTCACGTTCAGCAATACAAGAAAGATGGAACAAACGAGTAATGGTATTGTACTCCTTATAGTCAAGCACAATCTGAATTTCGCGGTTCAGCCCACCCAAAAATCGTGCCATAGCTGCATCATTATTTTCAACTAAACCACAACGAAGCATCCCAATTTGCAACTCCTGAAAATATTCCTCAATGGATTTGCTACCTTGCTGTAACCGCTATAGTTTATTAAGCATATTGCATGCATAGTAGGAAGTAACAAATCTATGTCGCATGAGAACTTTCAAAGCAGCACAAGTGGGTGGAATGTGAGTGGGATGTTGGCTGCAATGTTCACGCCACCAAATCGAAGCAAAATCTGTAAACTCGCTAGTGGCAGCCCTAACTTGGTGTTGTTTAGGGACAGCATGGCATGCGAATTTTTGATCAACCGCAATTTCCCAATCAAGATTAGCATCAGGATCATATTTTCCATTAAACGTAGGTATGATGAATTTAATCTTGGAAAAAGAGTCATCCTGATTACGTACCACACGGCGAGGCCCTCGCATCCGACGAGGCTGGTAAGGATCTTCTTTTTCGGTATCGCCACAATAATCAAAGCCATCCCGTGCAGCAGCAAGTTGCTGGACTAATTCGATTGCTTGCTGTAGTTCCCTAAGTGTTGTACCTGTGGTAAGCTGAATGGTTACAAGTTGGCCAAGGCGCTCATTAGTGACCCGAACATCTTCTGAGAGGTCATCCAAGTGCTTGTTCATTAGGCGATCAAAGTGCTGGATGATGCATTTTAATCGAGGGGAGTGTGGCATGGCATTCGGGTCCTCTGGCTCATCCGCGGATCCTGCCATGATTAGTGCCAAAAACAAGGGAGAATACGAAATAAAGGAATATGTCCTACGCCTACTGGAATGTGGGTCCGATCAGGTCACTCAAACTAAAAGCCGTTACCAAGCCCTTACCCGTTCTTACCATGCAAACAGGGGTGACCGACAACTAGTGGTGCAACCGGTGAAGCTTGGATAGAGCGATTGCCAGAGGACACATCCTGCACGCTGTAGAAAATTTGTGGAGCTATGGAAAGGCTTCAATTTGTAGCAAGGATTAGCACAAGCATTCAGCAAATGCAAAGTTGAATAATCACTCAAAGCTGGTGTTGTGCTGGTCCTAGGCTAGACCATACTAGAGACGTGAGCCCACGCACAAAGATAGTCACAGAATTGCAAGAACAAAGAGTAAAAGACAGCGAGTACACACCGTTGGCTTCTCCTTTTGTTTTTTTTGTTTGTGGTGCGGCTCTTTTTGCACCTTTTTGTCCTTTTTTTTTTGTCCGTGCAGCTCCTTTTTTTTGTTTTTTTATGCACCTCTGGCCTTTTTCAGTTGGATGGCACTGCCAACATGTTGCACAACTCAAAGGGAAACAAAAGGAAATCAGGAACTCTTTCCTTTCGTGTAGTCACAGACTGCCTGATCTCTCACGATCTCCTGTGATACGCCCAAAATGAATCGCTAAGCCAGTGAGTATCCGTTGGAAAGGGCACAAAATATGCTTTCCAAATTATACCTAAACTTCCCAAACGGACTACGGATGCAACAGCTAAGGCCTGTTTCCTTGCCGAGATAAATCAAGACCCGAAATAAATTACTTTCCTTTTGTAGGTGGGAGGTTGGCGTGAACAAGGGGGATCTATGACGTGGGAAACATTACAGGAGCACTGAGGACAAAGTAAAAGGTGGAGCAAGTGCAAAGATGTGAACTAATACGTGATAGGAACTCAAAACTCTAATGGACTATACGCCAAGACCAGCACATGACACAATGATCCAACCAAAAACTCAATGAAGCAATAGACTGAATGAAAGATGCAAAGGCTCAAAAGGTCTTGGACAGTGGTTCTAACCTGAAACTTTTTGTTGGCTTTTCTGGTGGACGATAGGACGATGAACAAAACTACAAATAAAGGGGATAGATCTCACCGAGCAGCCTAAAATCTGATACCACTTGATAAGGCTGAAGTGCCCGATCTTTCAATGAGACGGATAAATTCGATTTGTGGAGGAGGTGACTCTCGCGATCCGACTACGAACGAACAGGTCGTGGCGCCTCAGCAATCGCTAAATCAACTCCAATCGGTTATTGACCTTGCTGGATGGCAAGATCAACCTGAACACGAGATTCTGTTCCTGCAAGCAATCGAAGAAACGAGCAAGAACAAGGAGTAGGCAAAACTGAATATCAATCACTCACAAGTTGGGGTTCACAATGGCTATCCACAGGTGGCTGTTTGATGGCGATCAAGTCATGGCAGGTTTACATATAAACAATCATGATCAAGGAAGCAAGTTATGGACTAGTTCTCAGCTTGAAGAACTAGGCCCAAGTCATATTTACAATTAATTTACGAAACAGCAGCTCTCTGGACAGATTCGTACTGGGCCAGTATTTTGGGCATAACTCTCTCATAAAGGCTCGGATTTGGGTGATTTAAATTTCTGTGATCAGATAATGAAATGGACTATCTTTTTTATGTTTTGAGTTTCTCCAGATTCCAGAGTCTTCTTGGTCAAAACCTCGTGTCAAGTGAGCATGGTTACTGAGGAGCCAGCCAGCATTTAGTTTCTTGGAACTTGCCTTTTGAGTCTTTCTATGTTTTAATTATATTTGGGAATTAGCAGTAGTAGTTAATGTTGTTTTTATTGTGTTTTGATATTTGCAAAAATAGTTAAGGAGTTATTAATTAGTAGGAAGTTTCTAGAGTTGAGTTGTATGGCTATATAAAGCCTAATTTCTGAATGTAAACTCACTTGAGTTATTATGAAAAAGTTTATCTTGAGTTGAGTTTATCTCCTCTTTTATCCTGCTGTGAGTTGAGAGTATCCTCCAGTTGTGATTTTATAGTTGAACGTGTGCGTGTCCTTGGACGATTCATAGCTCGAACGCTATCAGTTGGTATTAGAGCAGCAGGCGAAGGATGGTGCGACGTAGTGCTCGTGTCAATCCTCCTGAAGGCAACCAGCAAGCCGATCGAGATATTGAGTTGAACGAGTTGAGGCAGCATGTGCAACAACTCCAAGAGCGTCTAGCGCGCGTGGAGGCCGCTGGGAACAACCGCGATGATTCCTATCGTGGCTCAGATGGCGAAACTTATGGTGACGATGATGCCGAGTTCAACCCCTTCCACGACAACCACACCTTGGTGTCCAGTGATGAAGAGGCTCTCCATCAAAATCACACCCGAAGGAACCAGCAATTTCGACGGGCTTTTGATCTAAAAGCGGATATTCCTGTGTACGAAGGGCGCATACAACCCGATGAGTTCATAGATTGGCTCAATACGGTTGAACGTGTCTTTGAATACCAAGATGTCCCTGAGGAAGAGAAGGTGAAGATTGTTGCCATCAAATTAAAGAAGCATGCATCTATTTGGTGGGAGCAGTTGAAGATGAAGCGAGCCCGTGAGGGTAAGCAAAAAATCAGAACATGGGAAAAGATGGTGAAAGAGTTACGAAAGAAGTTTCTGCCGGAAGGGTACTTGCAAGAGGCCTTTTTTCAACTTCATGGCTTTGTTCAAGGTGATAAAACTATGGCAGATTACACTGAAGAACTTGATCACCTCATGTTGAAATGTGGCGTTGTTGAGCCCGAAGAACAAACCATTGCACGATATCTTCGTGGCCTTCGCAAGGAGATTCATGATGTGGTAACTTTACAGCCCTTTATCTCTTATCATGATGTGTTTAAACTTGCCACAAAAGTTGAGAAGCAACTCAAGGAGAAAGAAGTCAGAAAAACAGCGAGCTTTGGTGGTAGCCGAGTTCTCAATCGAGGCCATCCAACAAGTCATGGGAGCAGTACGCAATCAGCCAAACCAACATCAAGTGCAGTGGCCAAATTTTCAGTAAAAACCGCAACCGCAGGACCCTCTAAACCAGCCCCTAAAGCTGTTCAATGCTATCGGTGCAAAGGGTACGGTCACATCATGTCCGAGTGCCCAAACCAGCGGGTATTTACCATTATTGAAGAACCCCTAGAAGAGGAGCAAACAGATTTTGATTCTCCACCCGTGTTTGATGAGGCAGCAGATGAGGAGGATGTCATTTATGGAGATACGGGTGAGATGTTGGTGATTAGGCGTGTGCTGAATTCCAGTCCCGTTCAAGATGATGTGTGGCTCCGTAACAATATCTTCCATACACGATGCACCTCTCATGGGAAGGTATGCGATGTTATCATTGATAGCGGGAGTTGTGAGAATGTTGTTTCTGAAATTATGGTACAAAAGTTGCCGCTTAAAACTGAAAAGCACCCAAAACCGTACAAACTCTCTTGGTTGGAAAAGGGTAAATGTGTGCAAGTTGACCAACGTTGTTTGGTTAATTTTTCTATTGGTGAGAAGTACCGAGATGAGGTATGGTGTGATGTAATTCCTATGGATGCTTGTCATTTACTTTTGGGGAGACCTTGGCAGTTTGATAGAAAGGTACACCATGATGGTTTTAAAAACACTTATTCTTTTGAGCTGAATGGTGCTAAGATTACTTTGGGTCCTTCTAGAATGGAAATGAAATCTAAACCAGCCCTCAAGGATAGCAATTTCATTCTCTCAAAATCTGAATTTACTGAAATTTTTGAAGAATCCCAAATAGCCTTTGCATTGGTGGTGAAAGAAGTTAAGGGTGACAGAAGTCCTCTAATACCCGGACCAGTGGTACCTTTACTTGAACAATTTCAGAACCTTGTTCTAGATGAAATTCCAGCAGGTTTACCTCCAATGAGGAGTGTGGAACACTGCATAGATTTTGTTCCTGGTGCAATTTTGCCAAACAAAGCAGCATACCGAATGAACCCAACAGAAAATGCCGAGTTGCAGCGGCAAGTAGATGAGTTGATGAGAAAGGGTTTGGTGCGTAAAAGCATGAGTCCTTGTGCAGTTCCAGCCTTGCTTGTGCCAAAGAAAGATGGTTCTTTTCGCATGTGTGTGGATAGTAGAGCGGTCAACAAGATTACTATCAAGTATCGCTTCCCTATTCCTCGTCTAGATGACATGCTAGATCAGCTCCATGGTGCTAGTGTGTTTTCAAAGATTGATCTTAGAAGTGGGTACCATCAGATTCGTATGAGGCCTGGTGATGAATGGAAGACAGCATTTAAGACCCGTGATGGATTGTTTGAGTGGTTGGTGATGCCATTCGGACTCTCTAATGCTCCTAGTACTTTTATGAGACTAATGAATTTGGTGTTTAAGTCTTTTATTGGCAGATTTGTGGTGGTCTATTTTGATGACATACTCGTGTATAGCACGGGTAAAGAAGAGCATTTGGAGCACCTTCACCAAGTCTTTGAAGTGCTAGCTGAACAGAAACTCTACATCAACCTCAAGAAGTGCGAGTTCCTAACCAGCAACTTGGTGTTTTTAGGCTATGTGGTTTCAGCTGAAGATATTCATGTTGATCCTTCTAAGGTGGATGCAATTGTTTCATGGCCAACACCAACCAACATTCATGATATGAGAAGTTTTCATGGACTGGCCTCATTCTATCGCCGGTTCATTCGAGATTTCAGCACTCTTGTCTCTCCAATCACCGAGTGCTTGAAAGGAGGAGTATTCAAATGGACGAAGGAAGCTGAAAAGAACTTTCAGCTCATCAAGGAGAAGATGACAGCAGCCCCAATTCTTGCTTTGCCCAACTTTGAGAATATTTTTGAGCTTGAATGTGATGCATCTGGTGTAGGCATTGGTGCGGTTCTCAATCAAGAGGGTCGACCTATTGCCTTCTTAAGTGAAAAGCTTTCAGATTCACGTAAGCACTACACTACATATGACAAAGAGTTCTATGCAATTGTACGAGCTCTTGGGCATTGGAGACACTACCTCATTTCCAAGGAGTTCATTCTCTACTCCGACCATGAGGCGCTGAAGTTCATAAATGGGCAGCACAAGCTCAAACCGAGACATGCAAGGTGGGTGGAATTTTTACAAGGCTACACATTCCACATCAAGCATAAAAGTGGTGCTTCAAATCAGGTGGCAGATGCTTTAAGTAGGAGGCATTCTTTGCTGTCCACAATGAAGGTAAATGTTCTTGGGTTTGAAGTGATCAAGGAGTTGTATTCTGATGATGAGTTCTTTGGCATGATAAAAGCTGAATGTGCAAAAGGTCCATATAAAGAATTTATGGTGAATGATGGATATATTTTCTATGGCAACCGTTTGTGCGTACCGAATTGTTCTTTGAGGTGGCAGATCATTAAAGAGGTTCATGATGGTGGGTTAAGTGGTCATTTTGGACGAGATAAAACTAGTGCATTACTCCAAGACCGTTTCTATTGGCCTAAAATGATGAAGGATGTGAACCATTACATTTTGAGATGTAGAACTTACCATCTAGCAAAAACAAAGTCTCAAAATTCTGGACTTTACACTTCCCTTCCTGTTCCTAATGCACCGTGGGAAGATGTGAGCATGGACTTTGTGATGGGACTGCCCCGAACTCAACGCAGCAAAGATTCAATCATGGTGGTGGTTGATCGGTTCTCTAAAATGGCACACTTTGTTCCTTGTGCAAAAACGATGGATGCCACTAACATAGCTGATCTTTATTTCAAGGAGATAGTGAAGTTGCATGGCATTCCAAATACCATAACATCTGACAGAGACCCGAAGTTTGTTGGGCATTTTTGGAGAACACTTTGGCGTAAGATGGGTACAAAGCTGCAGTTTAGTTCAGCCTATCATCCTCAAACCGATGGCCAAACTGAAATTGTGAATCGGAGTTTGGGCAATCTGTTGAGAAGCTTGGTGGGTGATAACATACGCCAATGGGACCTTGTTCTACCTCAAGCTGAATTCGCTTACAACAGGTCCAGCAGCAAGACGACAGGTAAAAGCCCTTTTGAAGTGGTGTATGGATGCAATCCGAAGACTCCTCTTGATCTTGTCTCATTGCCAATCAGCCATAGCTATAGTGGAGATGCAGATGAGCGTGCTAAAGCAATCAAGGGCTTGCATGAACAAGTCAGCAAGAGGATTGAGAAGCAAAATCAGAAGTATGAAAGACAAGCTAACAAGCACCGAAGGGCTGTGATTTTCAAAGAAGGTGATCTTGTGTGGGTGCATTTGAGCAAGGAGAGATTTCCACCTGGGCGCAATGCAAAGCTCAAGCACCGTGGTGATGGACCGTTTAAAATCTTGCAGGGCATAGGTGACAATGCTTACAAGGTGGAGCTTCCCGGAGATTATGGTGTTTCATCCACATTCAATGTGAAGGATCTTTCTCCATACCATGGCGAAAATGAGCCGAACTCGTGGGCGAGTTCTTTTCAACCGGGGGAGAATGATGGCGATCAAGTCATGGCAGGTTTACATATAAACAATCATGATCAAGGAAGCAAGTTATGGACCAGTTCTCAGCTTGAAGAACCAGGCCCAAGTCATATTTACAATTAATTTACGAAACAACAGCTCTCTGGACAGATTCGTACTGGGCCAGTATTTTTGGCATAACTCTCTCATAAAGGCTCGGATTTGGGTGATTTAAATTTCTGTGATCAGATAATGAAATGGACTATCTTTTTTATGTTTTGAGTTTCTCCAGATTCCAGAGTCTTCTTGGTCAAAACCTCGTGTCAAGTGAGCGTGGTTACTGAGGAGCCAGCCAGCATTTAGTTTCTTGGAACTTGCCTTTTGAGTCTTTCTATGTTTTAATTATATTTGGGAATTAGCAGTAGTAGTTAATGTTGTTTTTATTGTGTTTTGATATTTGCAAAAATAGTTAAGGAGTTATTAATTAGTAGGAAGTTTCTAGAGTTGAGTTGTATGGCTATATAAAGCCTAATTTCTGAATGTAAACTCACTTGTTGAGTTATTATGAAAAAGTTTATCTTGAGTTGAGTTTATCTCCTCTTTTATCCTGCTGTGAGTTGAGAGTATCCTCCAGTTGTGATTTTATAGTTGAACGTATGCGTGTCCTTGGACGATTCATAGCTCGAACGCTATCACTGTTGAGCACAACTATAGTACAAAATGTTTGCGCAAATGGCTAAACTTATCAAAGAAAACCCGCCAAACAAAGGGGGCGTGAGAAGGACTAAATAGGAGAAAGGTGAGGAAATTTCGTCCAGCATGAATGGGTGGCTGAAATCCCCTACCTAACCTTTCCTAAATTAGCTACGTATTACATGGAAACAATCTTTCCAAAATATAGGTGGCGCATCACCCTTTATTGGCTTCCATAGATGGCGCAATCCTTAATGGTTGTCATTCCTGGACAGAATCTTCTCCTTCATTCCTTAAAAGGATCACATAATTCAGGTCGCGTGCACGGGCTCGCATTATTGGACCTTAAAATGTTTCTGGATTTGGGGTAGTGGTGAGTGATGTCGGTGCTGGTTCCGTTGTAGTAGCAGGTCCTGTGTAGGGGTTGATGTCCTCATCAACTTATATTTGTAAAAAAATATGTACTAAATTCCAAGAAAAATTAATAAAATTATTGAAGGAGTGTCAGGAATGTTTGCCTAGGATTACTATGAAATGCCATGTCTAAGCCAATCGTTTGTTGAATATCAGCTTCCTATCAAACCAGGATATCGGCCATTCTAGTAGCCTCCGATAAAATTTAAAGCAGAGTTACATAATGCAACTAAGGGAGAGATCGCGAGGTTGTACGTTGCAAATTTTATTTGACCGTACCGATATGCTGAGTAGATATCCAACATCATCGCAGTGAAAAAGAAAAATAGAAAGTTGAGAATATGTATCGACTTCCCGGATTTAAACAAAGCTACCTCTAAAGATGAGTATCCGATGCTGATGGCAAATCTATTAATTGATGCAGCATCGGGTCACAAGATTATTAGCTTTATGGATGGCAATGCAGGATATAATCAAATTTTCATGGTAGAAGAAGCTATACCTAATACTGCATTATGTTGTCCTAGAGTTATCGGCTTACAAAAGTGCGTAGTCATGACGTTTGGATTGAAAAGTGCCTATGTGACTTATCTTATGCGAGTGGGTAGTCATGATGTTTGGATTGAATTGTGTCGGTGTGACTTATCATATACGAGTGGGTAGTCATGACGTTTGGATTGAAAAGTGCCTATGTGACTTATCAAAGAGCAATGAATTATATTTCATGATCTCATCGGCCTACTGATGGAGATATATATAGATGACGTGGTGATTAAATCCATAAGTGTTGAAAGCCATATATCCAATTTGTGAAGAGTACTAGAGAGGACAAAGAAATATAAACTTCAGATGAATCCTCAAAAATGTGCTTTTGGTGTATCGATTGGGCAGTTTTAGGCTTTATGGTGCATGAGAGGGGAATCAAAGCCATCTAGAACACTAAACCACCAATCAACAAGACCTAGTAGTCCTTGATCGGCAAGCTTAATTTTGTAAGCAGATTTATTTCAAATCTATCAGGAATAATTGGGTCTTTCACTTCCTTGCTAAAGTCAAGAGCTGATTAAGAGTTTTTGTGGGGCGCGAAGCAACAAAAAGTGTTTGATGAAGTTAAAAATTATCTGAACTCTCCACCAGTATTGATTCCATTATAGGAGGGGATGCCATTCAAATTATATCTATCGACCGGTGAGAAATCCATCAGATCGATACGGATACAAGAGTTTGAAGGAAACGTACAAGTAGTGTTCTATCTAAGTAGACGGCTTTTAGATGCTGAGATAACGTATCCTATGGTGGAAAAATTATGCCTTTGCTTATATTTCTCATGCACAAAGTTAAGGCACTATCTCCTATCGGCTGAATGCACTATGTTTGTAAATTCGATGTAGTAAAGTATATGTTATCGGCTCTAGTCTTAAAAGTGTGAATCGGTAAATGTTTTTTTTGCTTTGATGGAGCTTGATCTAAGATATGAGTTGGCTAAAGGACAAGCTATGGTCAATTTTATCGTACAACATAAAGGAAGCCATGAAAATTTAATGGAGTCAATTCCATGAACTTTATTCTTTGATGGATAAGTTTGCAAGTATGGATCTGGTATTGGCTTAGTGATTGTATCACCTTGGGAGGCAAGATTTGAGTTCACTTTTACAATTAAGCCCTATCGTACCAACAATCAAGCGGAGTATGTAGCGGTGCTCAAAGGACTTCAACTTTTGAATGAAATTAGAGCCGATACTATGGAGATCATTATGGATTCATTATTGGTGATCAAGCAGCTATCTAGAAAATATTAGTGCAAAGATGATATATCTTGAGGTTATATTATCAAGAATGTCAATATTTATTAAAAGAATTCAAGATGGTGTCATTGGATCTATTCCCTTGGGAGTAGAATTTAGAAGCCAATATCTTGCTCAGACTACTTTGAGATATCAGTTGGATAAAAAGATGGATGTTCAAATAGCTTATATCAATTATCAAATTGAAGCCAATGATTGGAGATAGGAGATTACCCAATATTTGCAAAATCTTTCACAATCAGCTTCTTGGAAACTTCGGTATAAATCTAACAAGTATTACTTGACGAAGAATTATATTATTGAACCATTGATGGAGTTCTATTAAGATGCGTTGGTTTAAGAGAAGCTACAATGATTATGTGCAAGGCGCATGAAGGTGTTTGTGGGGCTCATCAATTGGCTCACAAGACAGCTATTAAGAAGAGCTGGATATTTCTAGCCAAAAATATTGGAGGATTGCTTCAGGTACTATGAGGGATGTCTACATGTACCATTGTTAACGCCAAAATCTAGACGATCCGATGGCGCTAAAGCCGATGGGCTGGAAGATCTGATGGGGCTAAAGCCGATTGGCTGAGAGGTCCGATGGAGGGTTTAATGCAGTCATCGGCCGATGGAGATACTGAGAGAAGGCCGATGGAGAACTGTAGAAAAGCCGATCAGATTAGTAGAAGATTAGATTGGCTTGAAGACAGGGGATTGTCTAATCGGGATCAGGTCCGAGAAGCCCGAGGGAAGGAAGGAGAAGGATCGGCTTGACTTAAAGAAGGTCCGATAGCTACAGTGGAGAAGCCGATCAGGTTGCAGCAAAGGAAGGCATGGTTACAAATTAGAAGATTATTTAGATGAAACCGGGTTTGCGGAAGAGCCGTGGACTCCACGGCAGGGTGTTTAATTTTGTAAATTGTAACCTTACTCAATTAGGGAGGTTTAGCTGGTTAGTTAACTGCTATAGAAATATTTTTCCTTTGTTCTTACTAGAAAATAATATCCGATGGTCGTAGACGCGTCGAACTCTGTCTGTAAATCCAGGGTATAAATATAGACCCCCTGGAAACATGTTACATATCTCTGGATCATATTCAAATTCAGCGCATCGCCACCCTAGTTCATCTAGGTTCTACCGGCGAGTTCTAGCTCTCGACGCGAGGCTGTATCGGTTAAGTTCGATTTTCGGAGAAGGGGTAAGTCCCTCCACCATCCCGTTATGTCCTACTCTGTCTGAGGCTGCATCGGTTAGGTCCGACCTCTTAGGCTGATCGGATGTATCGCATCACGTCCGTGCTGGACCTATCGGCCCGTTAAGCTCCCTCTGCCGTCGTCAGTCTCATGCTGCATCGGTTAAGTCCGACCTACGGGACTGCCAACGGTAGATCGAGCTTCAAGCCTTTAGGCTCTTGCACGGCGTATCATCGGAGTGCTAGCCGATGAGTTATCCATACTCTGTGCTTCACGCCCAGCGCATTGGCCCCTCGGCCGATACGCATCAGCCTTTAGAGGCATCCCACGACGCGTAAGGCCAAACGTATCGTACCTCCAGCCGATACACATTCGCCTTCAGAGAGGCATCTCCTTATCGGCTCAGCTAGCCGATGGGTTCGTTCCTATCCTTGCTACGGTATAGCCGATCCGGCGTCCTCCGTATCATCGCCGCTGGCCCCGGCCTCGTATTGTCTCGGTTAGGTCTGATCTTTGAGGTTCGGTGTTGATGGCGCTGCCACGGCGGGCGACGGGTCTCTTGCTGTTATATCCGGAGCAGCATCGGTTTTGCAGCCCGTGCCTTCTTGCACTAATCATCGCGTAGGCCGCATCCGCTTTCATCGGTTTTTTCGGCCGATGGATCACTGTTCAACTGTTCGGAGGGATCCTGTGCACCTCGATATCCTCTGAGCACACCTTGGTTCCTCCATCGGCTCTATAGTCAATTGCTCGTCGACACCTGTCCACATCGGCTCCCCAGCCGATCAAACAGCATCCCGAACCTAACGGTAGCTAGCCGATAGCGAGCGTCTGTATCGGACCCGCTTGTCTCACCTCCTTGTCAATTGCAGGGTTAAATTGACTGGCACGCCCGTGAACCTCGAGACCTAAGGACCTGCACTGGAGACAAGCAGACCTCCCAGGCCTTCGCGTCACTGAGCCACCGTCCCTCCCCGGTCGTGGGATTTTTTGGCGGCGAGCACGCTTCTTGGCATGCCCGGTGGGACCAGAAGACCTTTTTCATCAGTTGAAGGTCCTCCAATCAACGATGCTCAAATGGAGGGTAAAGAAATCAACGCAGACAATATAATCCCTGTAACGATGAAGAATTTAACTGAGGAACAGAGATATCAGGTGGAGCAGAACACAACTAATTTTCAAAAGTTCTGTCTAGAGTCCTTCAATATGACTCGACAAGGGCCGATTCAAAAGTCCAAAATGCCAAAGCCAGTTTTGGAAGGAGAATCGAGCCGATCGCCGCCCATCAGTCCTCAAAAGCTACTACAGGATAGTTCACGAAGCTGTTCACCATGCGCTTATTAACCAATCGGGTGTACTAGTGAATACTTTGCACAACTTAATTAAGAAAACTGTGGATGGATCTATTGTTAGGGAACCTGATCAAGGGCCGGTATATTTGCCGATGAAAATAGGACAACCACAAGTTACTTATGGATCCAGAAGGAATATATCGGCAAATATGTTTTCACCAGTGCAAGAGCGGATTGGGGGGCAGCATGAAGACATGATGCCAGGGTATCATCGGACAGCCTATTACGAGGGATATAAACAAGAATATCCTGGTAATAACTATCAAGGAGATCATTATGGATCATGTCAGATACCAACTTCGATCCCACAGTACCAAAAGGAGAATCTAAAGGAAGAAGATTGAACTGCCAGGATTGCGAAAGTTGTAAGGGAGCAATTTGGTATCAAGCCTAAAGAACAAACTTTCATGTATCAACACCCTTACCCAAAGTGGTTCGACAGAATCCGCTGCCGCACCGATTCAAAATTCTAGATTTCTCCATGTTCTCAGGGCAAGATAATGTATCTACGCTGGAACATATTAGTCGATTCCTAGCTCAATGCGGGGAGGCATCGGCTGATGAAGCTTTGAGAGTCCAATTGTTTCCATTGTCTTTATCTGGACCAGCCTTTTCTTGGTTTTCTTCGTTACCTCCAAATTCAATCAGGGGATGGGCTGATTTGGAGAAACAGTTTCATAAGTATTTTTTTGCCGAACTTCAAGAGTTGAGTTTATCAGACTTAACATCGGTTAGACAAAGGCACGATGAATCCATTCCGGAATTCATCCAACGTTTCCGAGACGTCAGAACCCGATGCTACAGTCTCATTTTAAGTGACGGACAATTAGCCAATTTGGCTTTTCCAAGGATTGTTGGCTCCGATTCGAGAGCGTTTCTCTTCACAAGAATTCAAAAGTTTGTCTCATCTACTCCAGAGAGTATCGGCTCATGAAAGCCGATTTGCAGGTGCCAAGAAAGAAAGGTTCCATCGGAAAGCCGATCAGCTACAGGTATACGCATCGAACTCGGATGATGAGGGATCCGATGCGGAGGTGGGACTGGCAGAATGGACTAGGAATAAAAAACCCGTATCATGTCCATGGATCAAGAAAACAAATAAAGAAGAAAGATATGATTTTGATGTTAACAAAGTTGACAAGATATTTGATCTTCTCCTCCAAGAGAAGCAGATCCAGTTGCCACCGAATCATGTAATCCCGGCTGCTGAAGAACTTAGAGAAAAGAAGTATTGCAAGTGGCACAATTCAACATCTCATCATACCAATGAGGGCAAGGTCTTCCGGCAACAGTTACAATCTGCTGTCGAACAGGGGAGGATCAAGTTCAAGGAAAAAAGGCCGATGAAGGTTGATGGGCATCCTTTCCCGGTGAATATGGTGATTGCAGGAACCTCAGGAGATCGGTCCGATGAAAAAAGGCGCTAAAAGAGGTCAAAGGTTACTTCATCGGATTTAATCAAAAAATATTCCAGACTACAGGACGAAGAAAGACGAGCCACAACACAACAAGAAAGGTATAATCCACACTGGGGTTGTCCCTTTTTTCAGTACTGTTGGGATCAAAACATGAGGTTGCCGTCAATCGAGGACTGTCCTGAATGCAATAAACCAGGATTTTGGTACTGCGACCAGAGCCGAACATTGTATAATCGGCCTTCCATCACTAGGGCATCGGCATATAGCCGATTGGGGCCGATCAACGAAGGGCATGGTCAAAAGGCAGTTAAGAACCAGGAGTTAAACAAAGGGTTATGCTCCATGAAGGATCAATGGTGTCCATCTAGGATTTTTACAAAGAATCAGAAGAGGAGGGCACAACGGCTGTGACATAGAGAGCAGTATAAAAGACAACGGCAGGACCATGAAGAAGCCGATCGGAACCAGAAAATTAAAAAGTATGGAAAGTAAAGCAAAAAGAGAAAGTGGCTGGTACATCGGCTCAGGCTAACATGGTATTCTTTTTGCCAATGGAATATAAAGCATATGTATCGGATGAAGAAAGTCAAGAAGAGGATTTTGCCCAATTAATATTGGAACCGAGTCAAGCCATATTTGACAAACCAGAAGAATCCAAACATCGGCACCTAAAGCCATTGTATATCAACGGATATGTCGATGGTAAGCCGATGGCAAAGATGCTAGTTGACGGAGGCGTAGCCGTTAATTTGATGCCGTATTCTACATACCGCAAATTGGGTAAGACGGCTGGAGACTTAGTCAAGATAAATATGGTGTTAAAAGACTTCGGAGGTAATCCATCAGAAACCAAAGGAGTACGGTTGGAAGTAAGATATTGCCTACCACATTTTTTGTCATCGATAGTAAGGGGTCATATAGCCTACTCCTTGGTAGGAATTGGATTCATGCCAACTGTTGTATTCCTTCAACAATGCATCAAAGCCTCATACAATGGCAAGGAGACAGAGTTGAAGTGATCACGGCCGATCAGTCGACTAGCGTGGCAACAACTGATGTGCCATTCTGGGAAGCTGATGGATTCAACTGCCTATCCGGACAAACATGGGTAGGAAATTTCCTAGAGGTGACTCTTAAAGGAATAAAGCTGATTCAGCAAGTCGGCTCGGATCCATTGTTTCCATGGGAACTTTAGAAAACTTCAAAGAGAAGTTAGGGCAAGGTTTTACATCGGCCGATGAGTTAGAACAAATAGACATAGGACCAGGAGACAGGTCGAGGCCGACGTACATTAGTAAAAATCTATGTGTTGAATTCCGAGAAAAGCTGATAAATTTATTAAAGGAATTCTGGGAATGCTTTGCTTGGGACTAACATGAGATGCCTGGATTAAGCCGATCGATTGTGGAACATCGGCTTCCTATCAGACCGGGATATCAGCCATTTAGGCAGCCACAGAGGAGATTCAAAGCAGAATGGCACGATGAAATCAAGGCGGAGATCATGATGTTATACGATGCAAATTTCATCAGACCATGCCGATATGCTGAATGGGTATCCAATATTGTCCCAGTGAAAAAGAAAAATGGAAAGTTAAGGAGATGCATCGACTTTCAGGATTTGAACAAGGCAACCCTTAAAGACGAATACCCGATGCTGATGGCAGATTTATTAATTGACGCTGCATCTCATCACAAGATTATTAGCTTCATGGATGGAAATGGAGGCTACAATCAAATTTTCATGGCCAAAGAAGATATCCACAAGACTGCATTTTAGGTGTCCTGGAGCTATTGGTTTATACGAGTGGGTAGTCATGACTTTTGGATTGAAGAATGCTGGTGCTATCTATCAAAGAGCCATAAACTACATGTTCCATGATCTTATCGGATAGCTAGTGGAGATATACATTCATGACGTGGTGGTGAAATCCAAAAGTATTGAAGAACATATAGCCGATCTACAAAAAGTGCTTGAGAGGACGAAGAAATATGGACTTAAAATGAATCCTCACAAGTGTGCTTTTGGCGTATCGGCTGGACAATTTTTGGGTTTCATGATGCATGAGAGAGGAATTGAAGTCAGTCAACGAAGCATCAGGGCCATTCAGACCACCGAGCCACCCAGCAACAAACTACAGCTGCAGTCCTTGATTGGCAAACTCAATTTCATAAGGAGATTTATTTCAAACTTATCGGGAAGAATTGAGTCGTTCACTCCTTTATTAAGGTTACGAGCCAATCAAGAGTTTGTGTGGGGTGATGACCAGCAAAAAGCCTTTGATCATATCAAGGAATACTTGAATTCTCCACCAGTGCTGATTTCACCGCAAAAGGGAATACCATTCAAATTATATTTGTCAACTGATGAGAAGTCAATCGGATCAGTGCTTGTACAAGAGTTTGAGTCAAAAGAACGATTAGTATTCTACTTAAGCCGACGACTTCTGGATGGTGAGACTAAGTATCTTGCTGTGGAAAAGTTATGCCTATGTTTGTATTTCTCATGTACAAAGTTAAGGCATTATCTTCTATCGGCTGAGTGTATAGTGTTTTGCAAAGCCGATGTGATCAAATACATGCTATTGACTTCTTGAGGGGGCGGGTTGGTAAATAGATATTTTGCTCTGATGAAGTTTGATCTGAGGTATGAATTGGCTAAGATAGTCAAGGGATAAGCGGTAGCCGATTTTATTGTACAGCATAGAGGAGTCCAAGAGAATTATGTGGAACCGATCCCGTGGACGTTATTCTTTGATGGATCGGTTTGCAAACATGGATCTGGTATCAGTTTGGTGATTATTTCACCTCGGGGGGTAAGTTTTGAATTTTCCTTCACAATCAAACCATATAGTACAAATAACCAAGCAGAATATGAGGCAGTGCTTAAGGGACTTCAGCTGCTGAGAGAAGTTGGAACCGATACGATAGAGGTCATTGGAGATTCTTTGTTGGTAATCAAACAATTATCTGGGGAATATGAATGCAAGGATGAAATTCTGAAGTCATACTATGAGAAATGTCAACAGTTGTTAAAAGATTTCAAGATAGTGACATTGGATCATATTCCTAGACAGCAAAACACGGAGGCCAATGATCTCGCTCAGACTGCTTCAGTGTATCGGCTGAACAGTAGAGTGGAAGTTGAGATAGCCGATATCGAGAGACGTATGGAAGCCGATGATTGGAGATGGAAGATCGTTCAGTATTTGCAGAATCCATCAAGATCGGTTTCTAGGAAGCTTCGGTACAAGGCTATTAAGTACATTCTACTTGATGAAGAGTTGTATTATCGATTAGTCGATGGAGTGCTCTTGAGATGTTTGGGTGCTGAAGAAGCCACGTTGGTGATGAGTGAGGTGCATGAGGGCATCTGCGGAGCCCATCAATCAGCTCATAACATGAGATGGATGATGAGGAGGGCTGGATATTTTTGGCCGAGTATGCTGGAGGATTGTTTTAAATACTACAAGGGCTGCCAAGATTGTCAAAAGTTTGGGAATGTGTAATGAGCTCGAGCATCGGTTATGAATCTGATAGTCAAGCCATGGTCGTTTAGAGGTTGGGAATTGACATGATCGGCCAGATTTATCCTTCATCCAGTAAAGGGCATAAGTTCATATTGGCGGCAACAAATTACTTTACAAAGTGGGTAGAAGCTATTCCCTTGAAGAAGGTTACTTCCAGGGACGCGATTGAATTCATCAAGGGACATATCATATATCGATTTGGAATTCCACAGATAATTACCACTGATCAGGGTTCTATCTTTATGTCAGAAGTGTTTCAAGGGTTTGCTGCTAGTATGAGGATTAAGTTGCTAAACTCGTCACCATATTATGCTCAAGCTAATGGACAGGCAGAAGTTTCTAACAAGAGTTTAATAAAATTGATCAAGCGTAAGACTGATGAACAACCACGGAGGTGGCATGTCACTCTGAACGATGCGTTGTGGGCCTATCGGATGACGTGTCATGGATCTACCCAGGTGCCACCATATCAGTTGGTATATGGTCATGAAACAGTTCTTCTATGGGGAGTTAACGTCGGTTCTAGGAGGGTGTTTTTACAGGATCAGTTGACAGCAGATGATTATTACATGTTGATGACCAATGAGCTTGATGATTTGACTCAGAATCGGTTAGAACCATTTAAGACGATCAAGAAAAACAAGGCTAAGGTCGCTAGGCATTATAACAAAAAAGTAATGACCAAATCCTTTTCTGAAGGAGATCTCGTTTGGAAGTTAATTTTGCCGATTGGATCTAGGGATAATAAGTTTGGAAAATGGTCACCGAATTGGGAAGGACCTTATCGGATCAATCGGTGTGTGCCTGGCAATGCTTACATATTGAAAGTCTTGAAGGAGAGAAGTTTACCAAAGCGTTTAATGGCAAATATTTGAAAAAGTATTATCCTAGCGTGTGGGTAGGCATCTAAATCGGCTGCGCATAGCCGATTCAAGACGGATAAGGTTTCAGAGGTAGTACCAGCTAACGGTATCATCCGTGTAATAGGCTGGAGCATAGCCAATGGACAATGTACGGAAGCCGATATAGTTTATATCGGTTACACATAGCCGATATCATGGAGATATCGCCTTTAGAAAATATATTTACACAACTTTTGTTGATCAAGTTGATTGAAGTTTACTGCAAAAAGTTAATGTTCAAGATGACATCTGGATTTCTCTGAGACTAAAATTTTACAAGAATTTCTTAATGGCCTCAACTGTACGTAGACGAATTTGATCTATATCATTGATAGCGCGGATGTCATCCTCGTCTGATCCGAGGATAGTTTTCAAGTTCTTGTGCTAGCGAATTGCTAGCCGCACTTTGTCTGCTACCTTAGCCTCTTGGTTTTGGATCGACTTTGGTAGGCCGATGAGATGGGACTCGGCGGAATTAATGTCTTCACGAACCTTGTCGAGTTCCGCCATCAAATCGGATTCTCGTTTCTTCAAGAGGCCAAGATTGGTGTTGACGTGTTGAAGGTCAGCCGATATTTCATCAAGTTTCTTCTTTTCATCAAGGGCAGTCAGCCGATCGTTGTGAGCCTGGTGGCTTTGCTCAGCGCGATCGGCTATGCGTCGTCTTAATGCAATCAGCTGAGTCCTTTGGAATTCCAAGTAAGCAGCAGGCGTGAGTGCATCCGATAGTTCCGCAGGTACGAGGTGTTGAATTTCTGCAAGTCTTCCCCGAATCGACCCGCTGTCTTCCACCAGCGAGTCAATCGGAACCTCCAGCCGATGCATAATATCTGACAACTGCTCACGTGCATCGGCTGGCAAATATGTTTCGATCACTGTGCTGGTGGCTGAGTCTTCCTCTGCTTCCAGGTATTTGCCGATGTCGAAGGAGAACAGATCGGCTAATGACTGCATAACAACATTAGTAAACTTGGAGATCATAAGTCAAGAAAAATGACATGTATGATGCACGTACCTAAGAGACAGTGGGAGCAGTTCTTGTGCGGGTATCAGCTTGTTGTGGGGCAGTGTGAGTAGATGCTAAAACTTTAGAGGATACCATCGGCTCAGCCCTAGTAACAGGGTCCGACGTTTGGACCTTAGGAGCCAATGGTTCAGGCTGCAAAGCGAAAGAGTCAGGATAAAACAAAGGCAATAGAGAATTGACGCAGACACCTACCAGCGGAGATGCGGGAGAAGTTAGAATTGCCACAGGAGAAGGGCTTCGCGAAGCCGATGCAACGATGATAACATCGGCATCGGGTTTCCATCTCTTAGAAACCGATCGAGCAGCCAGTTTCTTGCGCTTTGGCCCTAACACTTGCGACACTCGAAGGAGAGCCGATGGAGGTGGACCACTTTGCCCAAGGAGGGATCTGGCCGATGGAGGTTGATAGATAATCGGCCGACCACTTGCGCTGGTCGAAGGTGCATCTTTATCGCCAGCCTGTGGAATCACGGGAATTAAGATACAGTTGAAATTCAATATGATGAAGACATGATAGTGAAAGAAGGATTACCACTTCATCGGATTCCACGTAGTCAGGATTTAGGCGAAGGCAATAATGTTCAGCCGATAGACTATACAAGTGCCTTCCCCATTCTGACCACCATCGAGCGAAGATTTTGATATTGGATATGGAGGACTCGAAGGTGGAGATAGTCCCTAAGGACAAGTTCGATGTCATCGAATTAAGTCGGTCATACTCCAAGCCGCTTTTCACTTCTCCGCGCGCTCGGAGCTTGCCGATGAAGAACAAGCCGATGGGGAGTTGGCTGAAACCCAACTGACGAGCACTAACCGAAGGATGGTAGAACTCATATGATGGATGTTTAGATTGGCCCATTGAAAATCCGATCGGCAGAAGACAAGGAGTTATGGAGGATAAAAAGATGGTCTTCGATTCTTCATCGGCTAAGGCATTCATCGGATGAAACCTGGAAGGCATTTCAAAGGATGAGTCATCCTCGTACGCGAACTAGATGGTGACCTCTTTAGTAAAGCCATAGTAGAAACACTGAAACCATCGGCTGAGTCCGAGGGGGGTCATTTTGCTTCCAGGACGAGCCGATGAAGCTTCACCCAGCGAAATGCATCGGTGTCGGCTGGCCTCATTTTCTTCTGGGTAATCAGTCGGGAATGTCATAGAAGAGAAAGGGGGCCTAGCAATGACTTTGGAGGTGTAGACGTTCAACCAAAGTTGTATAAACCACCAGGGTCCGCCGATATGTCCGACTGGATGGCCTGTTGACAGCTTGGTCGCAACTTGATGGAGCAGATGATAAGTTGCTCCGAGAAGATAATGCCCTAGGGGAATTTAGCGGTGATCGGCCAGGAGCTTTAACCAGACATTGCATGTTCGTTGTTGGACCGAGAGTTGAACCGCCAAAAAAGAATCGTTCCAGCCAAAGATTCAAGAACGCTACATGTTCACGTCCATCGACTGGGCCGGAGGATTTGTTATACAAGGAAATGCACTTAGTCCAACCTCCGACATTTTTGGTGTTTAGTCAATGCTTAGTTTTGAATCTGAGGCTGAAAAGGTTCATGTAGTGGGTGGTGTTGAGGCAAGTCAACATAGTAACATCCATCAAGGTGGGAGTCATCGGCCCATGCCCAAACATGAAGGCATTCAAGATGTCCGACCAGAAGTAAGAAGCCGATGCAAGCAGAGGTTCGTTCCTTTCCATATCGGCTAAGGAAAGGTTATGCAATGGTCTATTTCTAGATCCTCCCATAAAGTCTTTTTAGAGGCAGAAATCCTAAGGTACCAGTTCCTCCATTCAGGGAGTTTACTAGGCCAAGATCTGAAGCTGTGAGCCCAATCGGTGATGGCCATGGATGAGTTCTTGAATGAGATCCTTTCTGTTTCGGAGTTGATGAAATCAGTCGGATCCTCGTTACCCATAGGGCCAAGAAAAAAGTGACCGGGATGGTCAGAGATTGGAATAGTGATCTGGCTCTTAAGATCCTACAGAAACCAGAACCCGACTACTGATGAGAAATCGGGATGGGGAAGAATCATGCAAAACATAGGATGAAAGAGCAGATCTTGGTTACCTCAGGAATTACATGTGTGGAAGCTATTGCGCAAACGAAGGAGTAGCGGCCGATGAAGAAATCTGCGAGAGCTCGCCTTCAGTCTTCTGAGCCCGTCGAGATTCGCAGAAATTTGCGGATGCCTGTGGAGCTCGTCGAGGTTTGGGGTTTTTGATGAGAAGAAGTGTGTGGAAGAAAGCTGAGGAGGGGACATATTTTATAGAGGCAGAACGACCTAGCCAGAGATCTGAGCCGATTAATGGGGTTTTAACGGGTCATCCTGGTTTGCGGAGGTTTCTAACGGCTCGGAATTTCATAGTCTGTTGGCAAACTCTGAAATTGGGGGGCATGTGTTAACGCCAAAATCTGGACGATCCGATGGCGCTAAAGCCGATCGGCTGTGAGATCCGATGGGGCTAAAGCCGATTGGCTAAGAGGTTCGATGGAGGGTTTAATGCAGTCATCAGCCGATGGAGATATTGAGACAAGGCTGATGGAGAACTATAGAAAAGCCGATCAGATTAGTAGAAGATTGGATCGGCTTGAAGACAGGGGATTGTCCAATCGGGATCAGGTCTGAGAAGCCCGAGGGAAGGAAGGAGAAGGATCGGCTTGAAGGTCCGATAGCTATAGTGGAGAAGCCGATCAGGTTGCAGCAAAGGAAGGCTCGGTTACAAATTGGAAGATTATTCAGATGAAACCGGGTTAACGGAAGAGCCGTGGACTCCACGGCAGGGTGTTTATTTTTGTAAATTGTAACCTTACTCAATTAGGGAGGTTTAGCTAGTTAGTTAACTGCTTTAGGAATATTTTTCCTTTGTTCTTACTAGGAAATAATGTCCAATGGTCGTAGACGTGTCGGACTCTGTTTGTAAATCCAAGGTATAAATATAGATCCCCTGGAAACATGTAACATATGTCTGGAACATATTCGGCACATCGCCACCCTAGTTCATCTAGGTTCTACCGACGGGTTCTGGCTCTCGACGCGGGGCTGTATCGGTTAAGTTCGATCTCCGACAAAGAGGTAAGTCCCGCCACCATCCCGTTATGTCCTGCTCTGTCTGAGGCTGCATCGATTAGGTCCGACCTCTTAGGCCGATCGGATGTATCGCATCACGTACGTGCTGGACCTATCGGCCTGTTAAGCCCCCTCTGCCGTCGTTAGTCTCGTGTTGCATCGGTTAGGTCCGACCTACGGGGCTGCCGATGGTAGATCGAGCTTCAGGCCTATAGGCTCCTGCACGGCGTATCATCAGAGTGCTAGCCGATGAGTTATCCTTGCTCTGTGCTTCACGCCCAGCGCATCGGCCCCTCGGCCAATACGCATCAGCCTTTAGAGGCGTCCCACAACGTGTAACGCCAAACGTATCGGACCTCCAGCCGATATGCACCCGCCTTCAGAGAGGCGTCCCCTCATCGGCTCAGCTAGCCGATGGGTTCGTTCCTATCCTTGCTACGGCATAGCCGATTCGGCGTCCTCCATATCATCGCTGCTGGCCCCCGCCTCGTACTGTCTCGGTTAGGTCCGATCTTCGAGGTTCGGTGTTGATGGCGCTGCCATGGCGGGCGACGGGTCTCTTGCTGTCATATCCGGAGCGGCATCGGCTTTGCATCCCGTGCCTTCTTGCGCTAATCATCGCCTAGGCCGCATCCACTTTCATCAGTTTTTCCAGCCGATGGATCACTGTTCGGTTGTCCGAAGGCATCCCATGCGCCTCGATATCCTCTGAGCACACCTTGGTTCCTCCATCGGCTCTACGGTCGACCGCTCGTCGACACTTGTCCACATCGGCTCCCCAGCCGATCAAACAGCATCCCGAACCTATCGGCAGCCAGCCGATAGCGAGCGTCTGTATCGGACCCGCTCGTCTCACCTCCTTGTCAATTCCAGGGTCAAATTGACTGGCATGCCTACGAACCTCGAGACCTAATGACCTGCACTGGAGACAAGCAGACCTCCTAGGCCTTCGTGTGACCGAGCCGCCATCCCTCCCCGGTCGCGGGATTTTTTGGCGGCGAGCAACCATAAGGGATGTCCAGATTGTCAAAAATTTAAAAATGTACAGCAGACACCAGCAATGGCTATGAATCTAATCATCAAGCTATGGCTGTTAAGAGGTTGGGGAATTGACATGATCGACCAGATTTATCCTTCATCAAGTAAATGACGTAAGTTTATAATAGTGGTAATGAATTATTTTACAAAGTGGATAGAAGCTATTTGTTTGAAGAAAGTTACATCTAGGAACGTGGTTGAATTTATCAAAGAATATATTATCTGTTAGATTGGAATTCCTCAAACAATAACTAACTACCGATCAGGGATGTAATTTCGTGTCCAAATCAAGCCCTTATCCAAATCACATTTGAATAACTATTCTAACCAATTGAGTGTGTGACCTAGGTTCACGTATATTTGGTCATAACCCGGAAACATCTTTCCGGTCACCCTGTTAATAGCGGTCTCTAAAAAGTTATATTAACCCTAAATATACATAAAGATTATATATCAAGGGACCCAAAGATATCTCTTCCATCGAAGGGGCAAATTATATCTTAATCACTCATATCTCACTATATATTTCATATTAAACCTGAAAACTACTATTATGACTACTCTATTAGAGAGTAATAATTCGTAGTCTCAAAATAAGCTACTACTTATATAACCATGATAATTTTAAGTCTAAGGACTCCATATAAACACTACATGAGATTAACTAATAACACATAAAATCTTTGCATTACCTCATAGTAGATCTATCGAACATATATTCGCTAGCATATGTCCATATTATCAATTTAGTATTTCCATACAATGATCCATGAGACATGATCATCAATCAATACATATGTTGATCTTATAATCATATTTGTTCCTTACATGATATATGATTAAGGATCATTTAGAAATAGCAACATCTGACATTAGGAGTCTTATGAATAAGTCACATACTCATTGATCAATAATGATAATATCTATTTCCAGAAACAAATTAATATATCATAAATATAATATGTGATATATACAACATCTCCATGTTGCCTCTAGGGTATATCACTAACAGCCTTGTATTTACTACTTTCTGTCATATTCTTGTAGTGATCTTTACTTGCTTGTTTACTAGCTTGTTCATGTAGAAAGTATGTTTGAGTAGCCCCTCCACATTGCATCTTGTTGTATAACTCAAGTTATGTTTCCTTCATTGATTGGATTATCCTAAAGCATTTAGACAATTTAGGCCATATATTGTTTTTCTCTATCCGACTGCTTCATAATCGACTGCCCTACTAGCGTGAAATTTATCTTCTAGCCAGTACAAGAGCGGATTGGAGGGCAACATGAGGACATGATGCCAGGATATCATTGGACAGCCTATTACGGGGGATATAGGCAAGAATATCCTGGTAATAATTATCAAGGAGATCATTATGGACCATATCAACTACCAACTTTGATTCCACAGTACCAGAAAGAGAATCCAAAGGAAGAGGATTGGTCTGCCAGAATTGCGGAAGTTGTCAGGGAGCAATTCGGTATTTGGCCTAAAGAACAAACTTTTATGTATCGGCACCCATACCCGGAGTGGTTCAACAGAGTTCCGCTGTCGCACCGATACAAGATTCCAGATTTCTCCAGGTTCTCAGGGCAAAATAGCGTATCTACAATAGAACATATTAGCTAATTCTTGGCTCAATGTGGGGAAGCATCGGTCGATGAAGCTCTGAGGGTCCGCTTATTTCCATTGTCCTTATCTGGATCGGCCTTCTCTTGGTTTTCCTCATTGCCTCCAAACTCAATCAGGGGATAGGCCGATTTGGAGAAACAATTCCATAAATATTTCTTTGCTGGGATTCAACAGTTGAGGTTGTCAGACTTGACATCGGTTAGACAGAAGCACGATGAAGTTCCGGAATTCATCCAGCGTTTCTGGGATGTTAGAAGCCGATGTTATAGTCTCATTTTAAGCGATTGACAACTAGCCGACTTGGCTTTTCAAGGATTGTTGGCTCTGATTAAGGAACGTTTCTCTTCACAAGAGTTCGAGAGCTTGTCGCACCTACCCCAAAGGGTATCGGCTCACGAAAGCCGATTTGCTGAAACCAAGAAAGAGAGGTTCCATCGGAAAGCCGCTCAGCTACAGGTGTACGCATCGGACTCAGATGATGAGGAATCCGATGCAGAAGTGGGTTTGGCGGAATGGACTAGGAATAAGAAACCTTTATCATGTCCATGGATTAAGAATGCCAATAAAGGGGAAAGATATGATTTCGATATCAACAAAGCTGACAAGATATTTGATCTTCTCCTCCAAGAAAAGCAGATTCAATTACCGCCAAACCATGTAATCCCATATGCCGAAGAACTCAAAAAGAAGAAGTATTGCAAGTGGCATAATTCAATATCTCACCATACCAACAAGTGCAAGGTTTTTCGGCAACAGTTACAATTGGCTGTCGAATAGGGGAGAATCAAGTTCGAGGACAAAAAGCTGATGAAGGTTGACGGGCATCCTTTTCCTGTGAATATGGTGTTTGCAGGGTCCTCAAGAAATCGGTCCGATGAGAAAAGGCGCTGGAAGTGGTCAAAGGTTACCTCATCGGATCTAATCAAAAAATATTCTAGAATACAAGACGAAGAGAGACGAGCCGCAACGCAACAAGAAAGGTATAATCCACATTGGGGTTATCCCTTTTTTCAGTACTATTGGGATCAAAATATGAGGTTGCCATCAATCGAAGATTGTCCTGAGTGTAACAAACCAGGTGATATGGCTGAAGTGCCCGATCTTTCAGTGAGACGGATAAATTCGATTTGTGAAGGAGGTGACTCTCACAATCCGACTACGAACGAGCAGGTCGTGGCGCCTTAGCAATTGCTGAATCAACTCTAATTAGTTATTGACCTTGCTGGATGGCAAGATCAACTTGAACATGAGGTTCTGTTCCTGCAAGCAATTGAAGAAACGAGCAAGAACAAGGAGCAGGCAAAACTGAAGTACAGAATGTTGGGGTTCACAATGGCTGCCCATAGGTGAAGACAATCACTCACAAGTTGGGGTTCACAATGGCTGTCCATAGGTGGCCGTTGAGCACAACTACAGTACAGAATGTTTGCGCAAATGGCTAAACTTATCAAAGAAAACCCGCCAAACAAAGGGGGCGTGAGCAGGACTAAATAGGAGAAAGGTGGGGAGGGAATTTCGTCCAGCATGAATGGGTGGCTGGAATCCCCCACCTAACCTTTCCTAAATTAGCTACGTATTACATGGAAACAATCTTTCCAAAAGATAGGTGGCGCACCACCCTTTATTGGCTTCCATAGATGGCGCAATCCTTAATGGTTGTCATTCCTAGACAGAATCTTCTCCTTTATTCCTTAAAAGGATCACATAATTCATGTCGCGTGCACGGGCTCGCGTTATTGGACCTTGAAATGTTTCTGGATTTGGGGTAGTGGGGAGTGACGTCAGTGCTGGTTCCGTTGTTGTAGCAGGTCCTGTATAGGGGTTGATGTCCTCATCATCCTCCCCTTCTTGAGTTGAAGTCGTCCTCGACGGTATTTGCTCGTTCTCGCCCGCATATGGTTTTAAATCTGCAACATTAAAGGTAGAAAAAACACCATATTCTGCAGGCAGGTCAAGTATATAAGCATTATCATTAATTTTCTTTAGCACCTTGAATGGGCCATCAGCACGTGGCATCAGCTTAGACCTGCGCAAAGTAGGGAAATGTTCCTTTCGCAAATGCAACCAGACCATGTCACCAGATTCAAATGTAACAAGTGTCCTACCTTTACTACCAGCAGCCTGATTTTTAGCATTAGTATGAGCTATGTTCTGCTGTGTTTGTGCATGGATTTTGAACATTAATTCATGACGTGCAACAGCATCGACATGTTGTTCATCTGGAGAGGAAATAGACACTAAATCGATGGGTGCCTGGGGAATGAAACCATAGACAACCTGAAATGGGCACATGTTGTAAGCAAACTCAACATGAGGCAAACAATCCTCCCAAAGTTTCATATTCTTGTCTAACACAGCCCGAAGCATGGTGGATAAAGTTCGGTTAACAACCTCTGTTTGACCATCGGTTTGTGGGTGACAAGTTGTGTTGAAAAGTAATTTAGTACCCAATTTGTTCCAAAGTGATCTCCAAAAATGGCTAAGAAATTTAGCATCACGATCTGAAACTATTGTGTTTGGTAAACCATGTAAACGAACAATCTCACGAAAGAACAAATCAGCAATATTGCTAGCATCATCACTCTTATGACCTGGTAGAAAGAGAGCCATTTTGGAGAATCTATCAACAACAACAAAGATGCTATCACGCCCCTTCTTAGTTCGAGGTAACTCCAAAATGAAATCCATAGAAATGTCCAACCAAGGAGAAGTAGGAACAGGGAGGGGCGTGTACAAACCTTTGGGATTCAGGTGGGACTTAGCTTTTTGGCATGTGGTGTAGCGTGCAACAAATCTCTCCACATCATGTGGCATCTTGGGCCAAAA
Organism: Oryza coarctata; assembly: GCA_030770085.1. Taxonomy (NCBI): domain Eukaryota; kingdom Viridiplantae; phylum Streptophyta; class Magnoliopsida; order Poales; family Poaceae; genus Oryza; species Oryza coarctata. The sequence continues at coordinate 12,361,879 of CM061472.1, forward strand.
GAAGTGAGCTGCCAGGATGTCTTATGTTTTCTTAACACCATAATGGCCCATGAGGCCGCCTCCTGCAACAGCAAAAGGCGAATCGAGCTTGTTGGAATACATAGTTTGTTAGCACGGAACAAGAATCCATCATCCGTGTAAAACTTGCCCCAACCTTTACCAGCCTTGCATTGTAACAGTACGTCCTTGAAATCAGTATCAAGAAAATATTGTTCTTTTATGGTTTGGAGGCCAAAAATTTGGAAGTCAAGTTGCGAGAGCATGGTGTAACGACGAGACAAAGCATCAGCAATAACATTTTCTTTCCCTTTTTTGTGTTTGATGACATAAGGAAAAGATTCAATAAATTCAACCCACTTAGCATGTCTACGATTCAGATTCGTTTAACTACGAATATGTTTTAAAGATTCATGATCTGAATGAATAACAAATTTGCGAGGCCATAAGTAATGCTGCCATGTTTGTAGGGTGCGAACCAACGCAAAAAGTTCTTTGTCATAAGTGGAGTAATTTAGACTAGCACCACTCAGTTTCTCGCTGAAATAAGCAACCGGTTTACCCTCTTGCAGCAGCACTCCACCTAACCCAATGCCGCTAGCATCACATTCAAGTTCAAACATTTTTGTGAAATCAGGAAGTTGCAGCAAGGGTGCATGGGTTAACTTATCTTTTAGAACCATGAAAGCCTCTGCTTGCGGTTTTGTCCCTAGGAGAATGGCGCACCCTTCTTTGTGAGTTCATGTAGTGGTGTACCAACGGTGCTGAAATCACGAACGAAATGACGATAGAAACCAGCAAGCCCGAGGAAGCTTCGAATCTGCGTCATCGAGGTGGGTGTTGGCCAGCTTTGTATAGCACCAATCTTGCTGCTATCCACCTCAATGCCCTGCGATGTAACAACATATCCAAGAAAAGACACACGAGTTGTGCAGAAACTGCACTTACCTAAGTTCCCAAATAGGCGGGCAGCACGCAAAGCATCAAAAACAGCACCGTAGGTGATCCAAATGTTCCTCCATTGATTTGCTGTAAATCAAGATATCATCAAAATAGACAACCACAAACACCCCTATGAAGGCTCGCAAAACTTCATTCATTAAACGCATGAATGTGTTGGGAGCATTAGTTAAACCAAAATGTATGACTAACCATTCATATAACCCAAATTTGGTGTTGAAAGCCATATAGCCAATTTGTGAAGAGTACTAGAGAGGACAAATTTGGTGTTGAAAGGCATATAGCCAATTTTGTAAGGAGATTTATTTCAAATCTATCAGGAATAATTGAGTCTTTCACTTCCTTGCTAAAGTCAAGAGCTGATTAAGAGTTTTTGTCAGGCGCGTAGCAACAAAAAGTGTTTGATGAAGTTAAAAATTATCTGAACTCTCCACCAGTATTGATTCCATTATAGGACAGGATGTCATTCAAATTATATCTATCGACCGATGAGAAATCCATCAGATCGGTACTGATACAAGAGTTTGAAGGAAACGTACAAGTGGTGTTCTATCTAAGTAGACAGCTTTTAGATGCTGAGATAATGTATCCTATGGTGGAAAAATTATGTCTTTGCTTATATTTCTCATGCACAAAGTTAAGGCACTATCTCCTATCGGCCGAATGCACAGTGGTCTGTAAATTCGATGTAGTCAAGTATATGTTATCAGCTCTAGTCTTAAAAGTATGAATCGGTAAATGGATTTTTGTTTTTATGGAGTTTGATCTAAGATATGAGTCGGCTAAAGTAGTCAAAGGACAAGCTATGGCCAATTTTATCGTGCTGCATAAAGGAAGCCATGAAAATTTAATTGAGTCAATTCCATGGACTTTATTCTTTGATGGATAAGTTTGCAAGCATGGATCTGGTATTGGCTTAGTGATTGTGTCACCTCGGGAGGCAAGATTTGAGTTCACTTTTACAATTAAGCCCTATTGTACCAACAATCAAGCAGAGTATGAAGCGGTGCTCAAAGGACTTCAACTTTTGAATGAAATTGGAGCCGATACTATAGAGATCATTGTAGATTCATTATTGGTGATCAAGCAGCTATTTAGAAAATCTGAGTGCAAAGATGATATCTTGAGGTTATATTATCAAGAATGTCAATATTTATTAAAAGAATTCAAGATGGTGTCATTGGATCTATTCCTTGGGAGTAGAATTTAGAAGCCAATATCTTGCTCAGACTACTTTGAGATATCAGTTGGATAAAAAGATGGATGTTCAAATAGCTTATATCAATAATCAAATTGAAGCCAATGATTGGAGATAGGAGATTATCCAATATTTGCAAAATCTTTCACAATCAGCTTCTTGGAAACTTTGGTATAAATCTAACAAGTATGTGTTACTTGACAAAGAATTATATTATTAAACCATTGATGGAGTTCTATTAAGATGCCTTGGTTTAAGAGAAGCTCCAATGATTATGTGCGATGTGCATGAAGGTGTTTGTGGGGCTCATCAATTGGCTCACAAGATGAAATAGCTATTAAGAAGAGGTGGATATTTCTAGCCAAAAATGTTGGAGGATTGCTTCAGGTACTATGAGGGATGTCTACATGTACCATAAGGGATGTCCAGATTATCAAAAATTTAGAAATGTACAGTAGACACCAGCAATGGCTATGAATCTAATCATCGAGCCATGGCTGTTAAGAGGTTGGCAAATTGAGATGATCGGCCAGATTTATCCTTCATCAAGTAAATGACATAAGTTCATAATAGTGGTAATGAATTATTTTACAAAGTGGATAGAAGCTATTCCTTTGAAGAAAGTTACATCTAGGGACGTGGTTGAATTTATCAAAGAATATATTATCTGTTAGATTGGAATTCCTCAAACAATAACTAACTACCGATCAGGGATGTAATTTCATGTCCATTGAGTTTCAATAGTTTGCTGCTAGTATGAGAATTAAATTGCTAAATTCCTCACCTCATTATGCTCAAGCCAATGGACGAGCTAAAGCTTTCAATAAAAGTTTAATCAAGTTGATCAAGCGCAAGATTGATGAATAACAATGGAGATGGAATACTATATTAGCTGATCATTTTGAGCCAAATCTTTCTGTTCAGCACAACCGGCTATACGCCGCCTGGTCATGTTCAGTTGGATCTTATGTGATTTCAAATAGCCAGCACGGATCGATGCGTCAATGAGTTCCTCAGGCAGAAGATGCTCAATTTCAATGAGTCCACAGTCTCACCAGACTCAATTTCAATGAGTCTCAATTTTGATTGGGATTTCCAACCGATGGATGTTGTTTGATAGTTGTTCACATACATCGACTGGTAAAGATGGCTTGATCACACCACAATTGATAGCGTTCGAGCTATGAATCGTCCAAGGACACGCACACGTTCAACTATAAAATCACAACTGGAGGATACTCTCAACTCACAGCGGGATAAAAGAGGAGATAAACTCAACTCAAGATAAACTTTTTCATAATAATTCAACAAGTGAGTTTACATTCAGAAATTAGGCTTTATATAGCCATACAACTCAACTCTAGAAACTTCCTACTAATTAATAACTCCTTAACTATTTTTGCAAATATCAAAACACAATAAAAACAACATTAACTACTACTGCTAATTCCCAAATATAATTAAAACATAGAAAGACTCAAAAGGCAAGTTCCAAGAAACTAAATGCTGGCTGGCTCCTCAGTAACCACGCTCACTTGACACGAGGTTTTGACCAAGAAGACTCTGGAATCTGGAGAAACTCAAAACATAAAAAAGATAGTACATTTCATTATCTGATCACAGAAATTTAAATCACCCAAATCCGAGCCTTTATGAGAGAGTTATGCCCAAAATACTGGCCCAGTACGAATCTGTCCAGAGAGCTGCTGTTTCGTAAATTAATTGTAAATATGACTTGGGCCTGGTTCTTCAAGCTGAGAACTGGTCCATAACTTGCTTCCTTGATCATGATTGTTTATATGTAAACCTGCCATGACTTGATCGCCATCATTCTCCCCCGGTTGAAAAGAACTCGACCACGAGTTCGGCTCATTTTCGCCATGGTATGGAGAAAGATCCTTCACATTGAATGTGGATGAAACACCATAATCTCCGGGAAGCTCCACCTTGTAAGCATTGTCACCTATGCGCTGCAAGATTTTAAACGGTCCATCACCACGGTGCGTGAGCTTTGCATTGCGCCCAGGTGGAAATCTCTCCTTGCTCAAATGCACCCACACAAGATCACCTTCTTTGAAAATCACAGCCCTTCGGTGCTTGTTAGCTTGTCTTTCATACTTCTGATTTTGCTTCTCAATCCTCTTGCTGACTTGTTCATGCAAGCCCTTGATTGCTTTAGCATGCTCATCTGCATCTCCACTATAGCTATGGCTGATTGGCAATGACACAAGATCAAGAGGAGTCTTCGGATTGCATCCATACACCACTTCAAAAGGGCTTTTACCTGTCGTCTTGCTGCTGGACCTGTTGTAAGCGAATTCAGCTTGAGGTAGAACAAGGTCCCATTGGCGTATGTTATCACCCACCAAGCTTCTCAACAGATTGCCCAAACTCCGATTCACAATTTCAGTTTGGCCATCGGTTTGAGGATGATAGGCTGAACTAAACTGCAGCTTTGTACCCATCTTACGCCAAAGTGTTCTCCAAAAATGCCCAACAAACTTCGGGTCTCTGTCAGATGTTATGGTATTTGGAATGCCATGCAACTTCACTATCTCCTTGAAATAAAGATCAGCTATGTTAGTGGCATCCATCGTTTTTGCACAAGGAACAAAGTGTGCCATTTTAGAGAACCGATCAACCACCACCATGATTGAATCTTTGCTGCGTTGAGTTCGGGGCAGTCCCATCACAAAGTCCATGCTCACATCTTCCCACGGTGCATTAGGAACAGGAAGGGGAGTGTAAAGTCCAGAATTTTGAGACTTTGTTTTTGCTAGATGGCAAGTTCTACATCTCAAAATGTAATGGTTCACATCCTTCATCATTTTAGGCCAATAGAAACGGTCTTGGAGTAATGCACTAGTTTTATCTCGTCCAAAATGACCACTTAACCCACCATCATGAACCTCTTTAATGATCTGCCACCTCAAAGAACAATTCGGTACGCACAAACGGTTGCCATAGAAAATATATCCATCATTCACCATAAATTCTTTATATGGACCTTTTGCACATTCAGCTTTTATCGTGCCAAAGAACTCATCATCAGAATACAACTCCTTGATCACTTCAAACCCAAGAACATTTACCTTCATTGTGGACAGCAAAGAATGCCTCCTACTTAAAGCATCTGCCACCTGATTTGAAGCACCACTTTTATGCTTGATGTGGAATGTGTAGCCTTGTAAAAATTCCACCCACCTTGCATGTCTCGGTTTGAGCTTGTGCTGCCCATTTATGAACTTCAGCGCCTCATGGTCGGAGTAGAGAATGAACTCCTTGGAAATGAGGTAGTGTCTCCAATGCCCAAGAGCTCGTACAATTGCATAGAACTCTTTGTCATATGTAGTGTAGTTCTTACGTGAATCTGAAAGCTTTTCACTAAAGAAGGCAATAGGTCGACCCTCTTGATTGAGAACCGCACCAATGCCTACACCAGATGCATCACATTCAAGCTCAAAAATATTCTCAAAGTTGGGCAAAGCAAGAATTGGGGCTGCTGTCATCTTCTCCTTGATGAGCTGAAAGTTCTTTTCAGCTTCCTTCGTCCATTTGAATACTCCTCCTTTCAAGCATTTGGTGATTGGAGAGACAAGAGTGCTGAAATCTCGAATGAACCGGCGATAGAATGAAGCCAGTCCATGAAAACTTCTCACATCATGAATGTTGGCTGGTGTTGGCCATGAAACAATTGCATCCACCTTAGAAGGATCAACATGAATACCTTCAGCTGAAACCACATAGCCTAAAAACACCAAGTTGCTGGTTAGGAACTCGCACTTCTTGAGGTTGATGTAGAGTTTCTGTTCAGCTAGCACTTCAAAGACTTGGTGAAGGTGCTCCAAATGCTCTTCTTTACCCGTGCTATACATGAGTATGTCATCAAAATAGACCACCACAAATCTGCCAATAAAAGACTTAAACACCAAATTCATTAGTCTCATAAAAGTACTAGGAGCATTAGAGAGTCCGAATGGCATCACCAACCACTCAAACAATCCATCACGGGTCTTAAATGCTGTCTTCCATTCATCACCAGGCCTCATACGAATCTAATGGTACCCACTTCTAAGATCAATCTTTGAAAGCACACTAGCACCATGGAGCTGATCTAGCATGTCATCTAGACGAGGAATAGGGAAGCGATACTTGATAGTAATCTTGTTGACCGCTCTACTATCCACACACATGCGAAAAGAACCATCTTTCTTTGGCACAAGCAAGGCTGGAACTGCACAAGGACTCATGCTTTCACGCACCAAACCCTTTCTCATCAACTCATCTACTTGCCGCTGCAACTCGGCATTTTCTGTTGGGTTCATTCGGTATGCTGCTTTGTTTGGCAAAATTGCACCAGGAACAAAATCTATGCAGTGTTGCACACTCCTCAATGGAGGTAAACCTGCTGGAATTTCATCTGGAACAAGGTTCTGAAATTGTTCAAGTAAAGGTACCACTGGTCCGGGTATTAGAGGACTTCTATCACCCTTAACTTCTTTCACCACTAATGCAAAGGCTATTTGGGATTCTTCAAAAATTTCAGTAAATTCAGATTTTGAGAGAATGAAATTGCTATCCTTGAGGGCTGGTTTAGATTTCATTTCCATTCTAGAAGGACCCAAAGTAATCTTAGCACCATTCAGCTCAAAAGAATAAGTGTTTTTAAAACCATCATGGTGTACCTTTCTATCAAACTGCCAAGGTCTCCCCAAAAGTAAATGACAAGCATCCATAGGAACTACATCACACCATACCTCATCTCGGTACTTCTCACCAATAGAAAAATTAACCAAACAACGTTGGTCAACTTGCACACATTTACCCTTTTCCAACCAAGAGAGTTTGTACGGTTTTGGGTGCTTTTCAGTTTTAAGCGGCAACTTTTGTACCATAATTTCAGAAACAACATTCTCACAACTCCCGCTATCAATGATAACATCGCATACCTTCCCATGAGAGGTGCATCGTGTATGGAAGATATTGTTACGGAGCCACACATCATCTTGAACGGGACTGGAATTCAGCACACGCCTAATCACCAACATCTCACCCGTATCTCCATAAATGACATCCTCCTCATCTGCTGCCTCATCAAACACGGGTGGAGAATCAAAATCTGTTTGCTCCTCTTCTAGGGGTTCTTCAATAATGGTAAATACCCGCTGGTTTGGGCACTCGGACATGATGTGACCGTACCCTTTGCACTGATAGCATTGAACAGCTTTAGGGGCTGGTTTAGAGGGTCCTGCGGTTGCGGTTTTTGCTGAAAATTTGGCCACTGCACTTGATGTTGGTTTGGCTGATTGCGTACTGCTCCCATGACTTGTTGGATGGCCTCGATTGAGAACTCGGCTACCACCAAAGCTCGCTGTTTTTCTGACTTCTTTCTCCTTGAGTTGCTTCTCAACTTTTGTGGCAAGTTTAAACACATCATGATAAGAGATAAAGGGCTGTAAAGTTACCACATCATGAATCTCCTTGCGAAGGCCACGAAGATATCGTGCAATGGTTTGTTCTTCGGGCTCAACAATGCCACATTTCAACATGAGGTGATCAAGTTCTTCAGTGTAATCTGCCACAGTTTTATCACCTTGAACAAAGCCATGAAGTTGAAAAAAGGCCTCTTGCAAGTACCCTTCCGGCAGAAACTTCTTTCGTAACTCTTTCACCATCTTTTCCCATGTTCTGATTTTTTGCTTACCCTCACGGGCTCGCTTCATCTTCAACTGCTCCCACCAAATAGATGCATGCTTCTTTAATTTGATGGCAACAATCTTCACCTTCTCTTCCTCAGGGACATCTTGGTATTCAAAGACACGTTCAACCGTATTGAGCCAATCTATGAACTCATCGGGTTGTATGCGCCCTTCGTACACAGGAATATCCGCTTTTAGATCAAAAGCCCGTCGAAATTGCTGGTTCCTTCGGGTGTGATTTTGATGGAGAGCCTCTTCATCACTGGACACCAAGGTGTGGTTGTCGTGGAAGGGGTTGAACTCGGCATCATCGTCACCATAAGTTTCGCCATCTGAGCCACGATAGGAATCATCGCGGTTGTTCCCAGCGGCCTCCATGCGCGCTAGACGCTCTTGGAGTTGTTGCACATGCTGCCTCAACTCGTTCAACTCAATATCTCGATCGGCTTGCTGATTGCCTTCAGGAGGATTGACACGAGCACTACGTCGCACCATCCTTCGCCTGCTGCTCTGATACCAACTGATAGCGTTCGAGCTATGAATCGTCCAAGGACACGCACACGTTCAACTATAAAATCACAACTGGAGGATACTCTCAACTCACAGCGGGATAAAAGAGGAGATAAACTCAACTCAAGATAAACTTTTTCATAATAATTCAACAAGTGAGTTTACATTCAGAAATTAGGCTTTATATAGCCATACAACTCAACTCTAGAAACTTCCTACTAATTAATAACTCCTTAACTATTTTTGCAAATATCAAAACACAATAAAAACAACATTAACTACTACTGCTAATTCCCAAATATAATTAAAACATAGAAAGACTCAAAAGGCAAGTTCCAAGAAACTAAATGCTGGCTGGCTCCTCAGTAACCACGCTCACTTGACACGAGGTTTTGACCAAGAAGACTCTGGAATCTGGAGAAACTCAAAACATAAAAAAGATAGTCCATTTCATTATCTGATCACAGAAATTTAAATCACCCAAATCCGAGCCTTTATGAGAGAGTTATGCCCAAAATACTGGCCCAGTACGAATCTGTCCAGAGAGCTGCTGTTTCGTAAATTAATTGTAAATATGACTTGGGCCTGGTTCTTCAAGCTGAGAACTGGTCCATAACTTGCTTCCTTGATCATGATTGTTTATATGTAAACCTGCCATGACTTGATCGCCATCAACAATAGTGGCTGTGTCTTCGTTTGTCTATAGGTAGTTGCCGATATCAAAAGTGAACAAATCGACTAAAGACTTCACATTGACATCGGTAAATAGGAAAACAATGGGTCAAGGCAGAGATATACATATGAGATGAAGTTACCTAGCATAGGACATTGGTGGCGACGTGATGAGCAATACTGGCATTGGCTTGGTGAGTAGTCCCTTTAGGAAGGTGGACGGAGTCTAATATGGAGGTAATGAGGACCATCTTGGTTTCTGCAATTTGAGGATTGGCTACTGAAGACATCGATATTTCTAGTGGGACCATCGACTCGATGTTCGCAAGGATTTCATATGATGATTGAAGTTCGGGAGCCGATGGTTCAAGCTAAAAAAGAGGAGATTATCACAAAAAGAGTGAAAAGTAGACAAAGATAGGAACCGTCACATACTAGTAAGGGTGAAGGAGCTGATGTTGCTATAATGGGAGATGCTTGGGAGATCGGCACCGCGATCGTGACATAGCCACTGGATTTTAGTTTCTTTGAGATAGGGCAAGTTACCAGCTTCTTGCGCTTTGTTCTTGTTAGTTGTGGCACCCTTAGAAGAACCAACGGAGAAGGAGCACCGTATCCTAGATGGGGTTTAGCCAACGCTGGTTTGTACATAATCAGACAGCCACTCACATTGGTTGTTATGCTTCTATATCGCTAGCCTGCAAAGATGGTGGAAGTTATAGTAATATGGTCAAAAGAGAATAGAGCATAGCTGTTTAGCCAATGATCTTCACTAGACTCGACGTAATCAGATTTGAGCCAATGATATGAACATGTGTCTTCTTCATTCCGACCACCATTAGGCTAAAAGTCTGGTATTTGTAGTCCATGGCTCGAAGGTGGTGATCTCGCCTATGGACAGGGATTCTATTATCATCCATAGCCAATCGTATTCTAAGGCACTATTCATGTTGCCTTGGACATAGAGTTTGCCGATGAAGAAAAAGTTGATAGGAAGCTGCCTAAATCCCAACTGATGACTGCTGACCGATGGGTGATAACAATCGTATGATGGATGTTGGGATTGGCCCAATAAAAATCCAGTCGGCAGAAGATTAGGAGTGATGACCAATATAAATTTAATCTTTGACTCTTCATCGGCTAGAGCATTGAGAGGATTGAATTTGGAAGGGCATTTCAAATGATGTTGTATCATCATATGCAAACAAGATGGCAGATTGTTTGGTGAAACCATAGTAGAAGCTCTTGAACCACTAGCCTAGTCCGATGGGAGTCATATTGCTGCTAGGAAGAGCCGATGTAGCTTCACCCATTAAGATGCATCAGTGTTAGCTAGCTTCACTCTCCTCTCAGTATTTGGCTGGGAAAGTCAAATTGATAAAGGAAGTCCCGATGATGGCTTTGGAAGTATAAACATTAAGCCATAGTTGTATGAACCACCTGGGGCCGGATATATGTCCGAATGGTTGGCTAGCCAATAGGCTATTGGCCACTTGATGAGGCAACCAATATGTGGCTCCAAGTAGGTATTGCCCCAAAGAGATTTAACGAGGATTAGCTAAGCACTCTTGTTGGCGTGTGCAGGAGAGTTGATTGAATTGGGCAGAGAGGTGTGCTAAGGGGGTGAGCGAGCACGAGCCGATGAAGGTTCGATGCAAAGATGCACCTAAACAAATGGAGGCTTGGGAGGTCTGCTTAGCTCCAGTACACGTCCTTAGCTTCAAGTTTTAAGGGCATACCAGTCAATTTGACCTTACAATTGATAAGGACATAAAAAGGATGAGATTTGCAAGCCAATCTGCCAATAGGCTAATATGGACTCACGCTATCGGCTGGTTGCCGAAGGGACAATAGGGCTCATACATGGCTGAACAGGTCATGAAGGCATTGGTAAAAGGGCGAGGAATAAAGTAAAAGATTCATCAGCTCTAGAGCCAATGATGCTCTAAAGAAAATATGCGATGAATAATATGAGACCCGATCTCCTAAAGGTATGAGACCCAGCAACCACTGTGATAGTACCATTAGAGCTAGCCTCGATAGATTAGACCAAACTAAGGTAGTATGAGGCTGAGGTTAATGGCACCAAGACGGCAAATGCTAGATCAGATGTGCCGATGAAAGGGATTGATGAGGACATCAACACCAACGATACATCCTCGCCGACACCAGTACCTATTGCTGGTCTTATTACTTGTGCCCGTGCTCGAAAACTTAATCATCAAGTGAGTGCCCTCTTGAGTTCTTATCCATCCTATTTAGATCTTGGAGACACGTGCACTCTTGTTTTGATTAGGAATCAAGGAGAAGACCGAAAGGGAAAAGGACTCGCGTAGGCTGGATTCGGACTGCAGCACACCTCCAACTTGCGACGGTCGCCACGATTGCATACAGAGTTGGATTTGGGTGATTCTAGACTTGTTGGAAAGCTAATCAAGACTACTTTCATATGGATCTGGTCTCATGCTCATATCTTCTCAGAAGCGGCGGTAATCGTCAAATCATCACTAAGAGGTTTTTCTATCCAAGGTGTTGCGCCACCTTAATTTAGCACAATGGGCTGTGTATTGTTTAGAGTCCAATAGGGACGCATCCTAGGGTTGGAGCATGACCCAAACACTCCTTTGGTCATCCTCCCCACGTTATATACCCCTTAGCAGCCACCAGGAACACTTGGGTTTTGTTTAGATCAAGTTTAGCCTTCACTACTTGCCTGTAGGCGCGCGTGCTGAATCAGCCGCCCGTCTCCTTGTCTTCAGAACCCCACTCTTGATTAAGATTCAGTTTGAAACCTTCACTTTCATCTTGCAATTCAGTGCTTGTTTCCTCGTTCTTGCTAGTTCTTCGGTTGCTTGCAGGACGGGAACCCTAGGGGCTGGTTGTCGCGCTCCACAAGATCGTGGCAGCCATTGGAAGTGGTGTATCGGTTGCTAAGGCGCGGTCTTGGAAGGCTGTAGTCGGGCTGAGAACATCATCTCCATCCACCAATCGAGTTATCCCACGCCTCTCATCGAAAGATCGTACAAAAAAAACCTAGTGGGTTCTTATCAATTGGTATCAGAGCAAGGTTATCGGTGAGAGACTTCCAATCCTTCGTTGTTTTTATTTTTTTCCTATAGCCCAGAAAAGACAAAAAAAATAGTAGATTAGTTTCCTGAGATCCTATAAACCTTTGAGCCATGGCTAGTGCTACCTAGTTAGGGCTTGTTGAATATTCGATTGCATCGGTTGTATCGAGTTGCTGGTCTTAGTTTTATTCCCTTAGAGTTTCGAGTTCTTGTCACGTTTATATCACAACACGGGCTGCCATATTGTCTCTCTATTGGTTGAATCTGAGTAGATTTTGAAGTTCCAATCCGATGAACTAGCAAGGAATCATCATATAAAAGACACACCGACTGCAAAGCCGATGCCACTCTGGATATAGCAAGGGCGAAGTGAACCCATCGGCTAGCTGAGCTGATGAGAGAACATCTTTCTAAAGATAGGCGCGCATCGACCTAACGATGTGCTTGGCATGGCGCTCGAGGGAAGTCTCTAAAGACTGGTGCGTATTGGCCGATACACTGGACATGGTGCTCAGGGTATAGATAACTCATCGGCTAACACTCCGATGAAATGCTATACAGATACCTATAGGCCTATAGCTCAATCTACCGTCGGTAACCTTGTAGGTCAAACCTAACCGATGCAGCATGAGACCAACAATGACAACAATGACAGAGAGAGCTTGATAGATCGATAAACCCTACACGGACGTGATGCAATACATCCAATCTGTCTAAGAGGTCGAACCTAACCAATACAGCCTTAGAAAAAGCGGGACATACCGAGATACTGGCGGGACTTACCCCTTCACCAGAGATCGAGCTTAGCTAATGCAGCCCCGTGTCGAGAGCTAGACCCTGCCAGTAAAAATCTAGAAAAACTAGGGTGGCAATGTGTTAAAATTGTATTGATCGAAGGATATGTTGATTGATCTTTATAGGTTTCTAGGGGGTCTATATTTATACCCTGGCATTATAGAGTCTAACATGGTTACAACAACCATCGGACGTTATCTCCTAAAAATATAAAAGGAAAATATCTCTAGGGAAGTTAACTAAACTAACTAAACCTTCTATCTATATAAGATACAATTTACATAGATAAAATACTCTGCCATGATTTTCATGGCTCCTCCTCAGACTGAGTCTCATTTGGATAATCTTCTATTCTTGGACCAAATCCTTCCTTGCTTTCTGCAATCGGCTTCTTTCCTATAGCAATCGAGCTCTTCTTTACTAAACCGATCATCCTTCCCATCTTCCCCTGGGCCTACCAAATTTTGGTGTTAACAATCTTGCATTACCATCCATGATGATCTTGTGACCTGATGCTACAACAAGATTTGCCATCAGCATTGGATACTCATCTTTATGGGGTAGTTTTTTCCAAATCTTGAAAGTTTTTGTTTTTCTTTGTTTCGTTTTTCTTCTCCACCGGGATGATGTTGGATATCCACTCAGTAAATTGACATGTTCTAATAAAATTTGTATTATACAACCTCGTGATCTCTGCCTTGATTGCATCATGTAACTTTGTTTTAAATCTTCTTAGAGTCTGCTTGAACGGCTGATATCCTAGTTTGATAGGAAGCCGATATTCAACAACTGATCGACTTAGACTTAGCATTTCATGGTAAACCCAAACAAAACATTCCCAATTTTTCTTCAATAATTTTATTATTTCTTCTCGGAACTCGGTACACAACTTTTTTTACTTATATACATCGGCCTTGGCTTATCTCCTAGACCTATGTCGACTTCCTCTATGTCATCGATTGATGTAAATCCTTGCCCTAACTTCCCTTCAAAATCTTCAATGGTGCCCCATCTATGTTCATCAATTGATTAGCTAGAATTAATTCAATCTGATCTCCTTGCCATTGTGTCGTGGATGGAACAAAATAGTTGGCATGAATCTAGTCCCTAGCAAGGAGTAGACTATACGATCTGTTAACATCGATAACAAAGAATGTGGTAGCCAATGTCTTGCTTCCCACTATTAACTCCACATTTAACACGCCCTTTGTTTCTAATGGATTTTCGCGAAAGTCTTTTAACACCATATTTGTTTTTATGAGATCTTCGGTAGTCTTCCCTAGCTTGCGATACGTTGCTAATGGCATTAGATTGACAGCTGCATCCTCATCCACTAGCATCTTTGTCATTGGCTTCCCATCTATAAACCTCTTGATATATAATGGTTTCATGTGCTAGTGCTTGGACTCTTTAGGCTTGTCAAATATAGCTTGATTGGGTTACAATGTCAATTGAGCAAAAACTTCTTCCTCGTCTTCCTCATCAGATGAAAATGCCCTATACTATAGAGGCAAGGAGAATACCATGTTTGTTGGAGTCAATGTGTCAACACCATCATCTTTACGCTTGATGAGCCATACTCGTTTAGTCCATTGAACAAGATCGGCTTTCTCTTGTGCGGTAACCATTGTGCCCTTCTCTTCTAATTTCTCGTGAAGATTCTAGTTGGACTCTGCTATTCTTCATGCAACTCCTTATCACCAGCCACTTTTTCATTACAGTCTTCATTGATCGGCCTCAATCAACTATGTACTGATGATCGCTTTGCAAGTGGCTGATCTTGTGAAAACCTCTCCTACTCAACATGTTGTGACCTTTGATTGTTGCACTCAGGATAGTCTACAATTGATAGTAATCTCATATCCTGATCCCAGCAAAACAAAAGGAACGGACAACACCAATACAGATTATATTTCTCTTTTTCTGACAAGGCCCTTCATTCTTCATCTTGACACTTGGAAATACTTTTCTACCAGGTCTAATGAAGTGTCATTTGATTTACCATGATGCTTCTCTTCATCAGCCCAAAATTTCGAAGAACCCATGAACACAGGATAAGGATAACCATCAATCTTCATCGGCCTCTTCTCTTCAAATTTGATCCTTCCCTGTTTAATAGCCGATTGCAACTACTACCAAAAAACTTTGCACTCATTGGTATCATATGATATTGAATTGTGCCACTTGCAATATTTCTTCTTCTTTAATTCTTTGGCTGATGGAAATACATGATTTCATGAAAGTTGAATCTGCTTCTCTTCAAGTAGTAGATCGAAGATCATATCGTCTTTATTGATGTCGAATTTTTATGGCTCTTCCTTGCTGATACTCTTCACCCATTGGCATGACACTGACTTCCTATTTCTAGTCCACTCTTCCAAACCAATTTCAACATCAAATTCTTCATTGTCTGAGTCTAATAAATTATCTTACACTTGAGCAAACCTCCGATGGAATTTTTCCTTCTTAGTTTCATGGAATCGACTTTTGTGAGTCGATACATTCTATTGTAGGTGTGCTATACTATCAAACTCTTGCGATGAAAAGCGTTCTCCAATTTGAGCCAACAAACCTTGGAAGGCTAACTTAGCCAGCTATCCATCATTTAAGATCAAACTATAACATTGGCTTCTAGAACTATAACGTTGTCTGTGTTGATATCTTTTCCCGCCATCGTGCTGAATTGTGTGTCCCACCTGGTGTGCCAAAGAGCATGTTGGCGTGTGCGCAAGAGCCAATTGGACTGGGCAAAGAGGCGCGCCGTGGTGGTGAGCAAGCATGATTCAATGAAGGTCTGATGCGAAGACGCACCTAAACGAACGGAGGCCTATGAGGTCTACTCAGTTCTAGATAAGATCCTTAGCTTCGAGGTTCGAGGGCGTGCTAGTTAATTTGATTTTATAATTGACAAGGAGATAAAGAGGATGAGATCTATGAACCAATCGGCCATTGGGCGATATGGATTCATGCTATCGGCTGGTTACCAATAGCACAGTAGCGCTCATACATTAGCTGAACAGCCGATGAAAGTATAGGTAAAAAGGTGAGGAATAAAGTAAAAGACACATCAGCTGTAGAACCAATGATGCTCAGAAGAGAATACATGATGAATAGTAGAGAGCGAGACCCAAAGGTGCAAGACCAAGCAACCACCGTAATGGTACCGTTGAGCCACCCTAGATAGATCGGGCCAAACTAAAATAATATGAGGCTGAGGCTAATGGCATCGAGACGAAAAATGCTAGATCAGACGTGCCAAAGGAAGGGATGGGTGAAGCCATCAGCTACTACGCCTGAGGGTCCGGTGCAGGTGTATACAAACTCATTGGCTATCTGAGCCAATGGGAGGAATGAAATCTGCTAGATCCTATGGTAGCCTTATCAGACACAGCCTGATAGATTGGACCGAAATGAGATAATATTAGGCTAGATATGATGGGACCAGATTGTTTGCTAGCTGATTATTTGTCAAAGGTATATATATGTATCGCCTGAATAGCCAATACATTAGGCATGAAGGATGGTGTAAGGATAAATCATCGGCTAGCACCTCCGATGAAAAGTCGTGTGAAGACTTGCTAACCTACTTGATCTACTACCATAGGTCTAGTGGGTTAGACCTAACTGATGCAGCACAAGGTTGATTACGGTAGAAGGAGATCAATAAGCTGAGAGGCCTCACACGATTGAACTAAGAGGTCAGACCTAACCGATACAATCTTAGGCAGAGCGGACACACTAGGTTATTGGTAGGACTTACCCATTCGCTGGAGATCGAACCTGACCGATGTAGCCCCTCATCGAGAGCCAGAATCTGTTGGAAAAAGCCTAGACGAGCTAGGGTGTCGATGCACCAAGATTGTATTAGATATGTTACAAGGCTTCAGTAGGTCTATATTTATACACTGTGGTTACAAGAGTCTGATATGGTTACAAACAATCTCTGTGCATTCTTTCCTAATCAAAAAATAAAACTTTTTCTAAGAAGTTAACAGAATTAACTAAACTTACATATCTTATAAGATATATTCTATGAAGATACAAGCTCCCTACCCTGGTTACATGGCTCATTCTTAGATCTTCCATTTTTGATTGAACCGAATCCATCTTCATCCGTTCGATTGGCTTTTTCCCTATGTCAATTAGCTTTCTTCCATAAGCCGATCAGCTCCCCATCCATCGACCTATCCTGTTTGTGGGCCTACCAAATTATAGCATTAACATCTTTACCAAGCATTGCATGTTGGTCGCTGGGCTAAGGGTCAACTACCGAAGAGCAACATGCTTCCAATCGTCGACTGGTCCAAAAGTATTGCTGTGAAGAGAAATGTACTTAGTCCAACCATCGATGTTTTTGGTGTTCAGCCGATGGGTGGGTTTGAATCAGAGGTTGGATGGGTTGATGTAATTTTTGGTATTGAGACAGGTGAGCATGATAATGTCCATCATAGTTGGGGTCATCGGCCTATGACCAAACAGAAAGGCGTTAAGGGCATCCAACCAAAAATAATAAGTCGATGCGAGCAAACGTCTTTTCGGTCACCCTGTTAATAGCGGTCTTATGAATAAGTCACATACTCATTGATCAATAATGATAATATCTATTTCAAGAAACAAATTAATATATCATAAATATAATATGTGATATATACAACATTTCCATGTTGCCTCTAGGGTATATCACTAACAGCCTTGTATTTACTACTTTCTATCCTATGCCTGTAGTGATCTTTACTTGCTTGTTTACTAGCTTGTTCATGTAGAAAGTATGTTTGAGTAGCCCCTCCACATTGCATCTTGTTGTATAACTCAAATTATGTTTCCTTCATTGATTGGATTATCCTATAGCAAGTTAGACAATTTAGGCCATATATTGTTTTTCTCTGTCTGACTGCTCCATAATCGACTGTCCTACCAGGCACCAGACTATCCAATTAGGTATAATTCTACTACAAGTTTTTTTATATTATAGAAAATGCCTATTCAACCCCCTCCTCCTCTAGACAACATATCCAATCATCAAGGCTTTTTCATGAGCACTTGCCTGCTAATAACTCTCTACCCCATGATTGAATAGTGCGTGGTAGTTTCAAATTTTTGTCAACCGTATCTATCGGGCCTAACTAGCGTGAAATCTATCTTCTGGCCTCGTGTCTCGAAAGTGCCTAGCAGCCGTGGTGCACTTCACTAAGGGCATTATAGTAAAATGCTAGCATGAACAAGCAAAATGTCTATATTTTGCCAGCCTTACAACAAATTTCTGCATCGTTGTCACCCTAAATCTCTCCCTCGCCGACATCCTAGATCTTCCACTCATCGATCGTTTCCCCTTCCGCTTCTATAGCCTACCACCGGTCACCCACCACTATTCATCATCTCCCAACATCTAGATGGCGCTTGGGCAGAACGGGCAACATAAACAACAGAAGCAGTCGACTCCGAGTAATGTGGATCCAACTTTCCATAGGCAGAAATAATTGACTGACACAAGATGATCAATTGCCATATGAACAGAATCTTACACATATTTGGTTTCTATGGTCATGTAAAGAAGCTGATCTTAACTAATATGAGATGATAAGATCTTGAAATGTTTAGGCGAATGATTCTAGGCTTGTAGCACATGGAATAAAAAGATTAGGAGCTATTGTAGTTGCTAGTCGAGGTGCAAAGGAAAAACCTACTAGAATTCTAAAAGCACGAGATGATGCCTAAATCGTACACACCATCTGAGGAAGATGATGCTTCCCAAGATGGAGCTCCAAAGGAATAAAATTTTATTTGCATGTTCAACTTTTATTCTTACACTGTTACATTGATACCTGTCATTACATATCTTTATTCAATTGGCTTAATTTTGGTCTAATTCTTCTAAAATTTGACATAATGAGGTCTCGAGTCATCAAGCTTCCAAACACAAAGGTGGCAACATGGTGGGCATCTATTCTGTTAAAGCATTCAGAAGCTATAAACGAATTCTTGCACCTCAACTTTCCTCAAGAGTCACTTAGCTAAAGACAAGGGAGTTTGTGGTCTGACTACAACTACCACAAGAGTGCTATGCCTTAGCAACCAGTACACCAACTCCGGGTTGGTGTTGTTCTTACCGTACCAAAAACAACCTTGAACCTACTAGTAATCAAAGAACAAAGCAAAAACAAGTTGATAAGGAAACAGTTCAAGGCACTTGTGAAATGATGAAATTGATATAAACGAAGTTGGAGTTCACACGCGAGTACAAGGAAGTAGCTGAAGCTAAACTAGTATATAAATAAAACTGAAGTTGCAAATAGTAGCTGCTAAGAGTTTATATAGGTAAAAAAAAACAACTAGGAGAGGTGGTGGAAGCAAATCCTAGTATTTGTGGACCTTAATGGGCTCTTATGAATACAAGGCCCAAGCCCAAGTTTTTCCTCTGAATATTGATTTGCTTATTCTGAACAACTTCGATCGAATCTGAAGGTGAGGCTGGACGCATGTGAAATTAGACGATGAGATCTTTCCAATGAGTGCTCATTTGCCAAAACAGAGCTCATATGCAAATCTAGTGGCCATTTGAATTTAATGCAGTCTTAGGTGGCTGAATATGATTCCAGATCATGAGAGACATGATCTCTATATTTGGACACATCAAGCGTGACTTGTCCAATATTAACATGCGGTTCCATTCTTGTAGAGCACTCCTAAATAAATAAATGTATACATTTATGTCATTAGGTATCATCATATTCTTATTGGAGTCGAATTGGAGCTTGTTATGATCTGAATTCACCTAATGATACTTAACGTGGGCAATGCTTCCATCCTAGTCACATCAATAGTGGCACCTATGCAAGTTCCCTCCACAGCAAGAGTGAAGCGAAGATGAAAATTAGGGCTTTTCTTCCAGTCCCAAGCCTTTATTTGTGGATTTAGTTCTAGCTACGGTAAGTTTCTCTACTAGTTCTCTCATGGCAGGTTGTATTCTCGGAGTCATTTTGATGTTGTTACCTCCTATAAGATGAAATCTATTTATATTATATTAAGTTGTTATAATGCATCTCTATTGGACGCGGATACTAGGAAGTTTTTTTGAGACTGGCATTGGCATTATGGTCCACGAGGGTTGGTTCATGCCGTGCTCCAGCACCCTCTATCTGGTGTCAGTATAGATGGAGTAGGGTGTGACACTGATAAGGTTGAATCATTGCATAAATAGAAAAATGAAAGTGTCTATGATCCTTAGTGTAAAATCAGTAACCTTTATTTAACAGCAAGATTCAAAAATATTCACACCAAAGCTGTTACTGTCAAGAAGGTGTCTCATTTGTTTTTTTTTTGCCTCCTCCTTCCTCATTTTTAGTCTTGATTCCTTTTAATATAAGCATCCTTTTGCTCAGCACTCAAGGATCTGTACCAGTTGTTATTTCGTTTCCTCTTAAGCTCGGTGGTACTTAAATTTGTAATATCGCCAAGCGGATTCGGTGTAACTGGCCAACTCCGTGAAGAATAATTCAGAAAGAACACTGATTGTTTGAACTTGACAAAATTTTCTAAAATACAGAAATGCCTGAATGTAAACAAATATGATCGCTGTAATTTCTGAATCCAAAAAAAATGCTTATGTCACGGTTTTGTAAGCATGATTTCGTTTGGGCAGCACCAAAGGAAGCATATCCCTCCTTGTTGTAAACAAACATGTTGGCTACTTCAGTATATATCCAGAATTTTTGGGAATAAACATGTTTACTATCTTTCTTCCTGAACAGGTTGGAGCAACACCAAAGGAAGCGTAATTCTCCTAGTCATGGGCTATATTTTGTTTAGCAGCCCTTCCTGTGAAAGTTCAGAGGAGCGGAGGAGAACACCGACGCCCTATCTGGGTCGTGCGATGGTTGCGTGTTGATTGGATGCAGAATAGGCCCGTATATGGCAGTTACATATAGGCCTTATAACTTGAGGGCTAAGCCAAGAGATCTTTTCTAAATATAAACCTTCTATATATAGATGATCTATTCCTATAAATAGACAATCTAGATCTTTTGGTTTTTGGCACAATATGGTAAGGTAAATACACATGTATCTAACCTTTCTATCTAACATCCTCTCTCAATATGGTAAGGTAAGCACAATATGGTAAGGTAAATACACATGCATCTAATCTTTCTATCTAACAGCCTCCCTCAATCTTAACCGCTCTAGGTTCAGATTGACTTTGAAATTTTCTAATAACCGAACAGACAAGGTCTTTGTAAAGCCATCTGGAATTTGATCTCCTGATGAAACAAATTCAATCTCTAGTAATTTTCGAGCAACTCTTTCTCTGATAAAATGATAGTCAACTTCAATATGTTTTGTTCTGGCATGGAAAATAGGATTAGCAGACAAGTACTTTGCACCAATATTATCACACCAAAGTCTTGCTGCCTTTGGACTAGGAATACCCAATTCACACAGTAAAGTTTGTATCCACATAACTTCTACAGTAGCATTAGCAATTGCTTTATATTCTGATTCTGTACTAGATCTTGAGACAGCAGCCTATTTTCTTGAACTCCATGATACAAGATTAGAACCCAAGAACACAGCAAACCCTCCTGTAGACCTTCTGTCATCAACACTGCCAGCCCAGTCTGCATCTGAAAATGCACTCACCAAAGTCGAAGGAGACTTCTGTATTTTCAAGCCCAATTCTGTGCATTGCTTCAAGTACCGTAATATTCTTTTAACTGCTGCCCAATGTACTATGGTAGGTGCATGAAGAAATTGATAGACTTTATTAACAGAAAAGGCTATATCAGGTCTAATAAGGGTTAGATATTGAAGAGCACCAACAATGCTTCTATACCGTGATGTATCATCTGGTCCCAACAATGATCCTTCATGTAATGATAATTTTTCACTAGTGGATAATGGAGTATTAACAGGCTTGCAATCTGACATACCAACTCTTTTTAGAAGATCAGAAGCATATTTGCTTTGAGTGAGAACAATGCCATCTCGCACCTTGGCAACTTCTATACCGAGAAAATAATGCAGATCTCCCAGATCCTTTAGAGCAAATTCCCCCTGCAAATCTTGAAGTAACACTGTGGTAGCATGTGGTGTAGAGCTGGCTATAATAATATCATCAACATAAACAAGGAGATACATGCTAACATCATTCTTGCGATAAAAGAACAAAGAGGTATCAGCCTTTGAAGATTGAAAACCAAGTGATATCAATTTAGCACTTAGTCTAGAGTACCATGCTCTGGGCACCTGTTTCAAACCATATAAGGCTTTATCTAGGCGACAAATAAAGTTTGGTCTTGAAGGATCTTCAAAACCAGGTGGCTGTTGCATATATACCTCTTCTTCAAGATTGCCATGGAGAAAAGCATTTTGTACATCAAGTTGTCTGAGAGTCCATCCTCGAGAAACAGCAAGAGACAGAATAATACGAATAGTAGCAGCTTTAACAACAGGACTAAAAGTTTCCTCATAATCTATTCCATATCTCTGCTTAAAACCCTTTGCTACCAATCGAGCTTTATATCTATCCAAGCTACCATCAGATTTTCTTTTTATTCTGTATACTCATTTACAACCAATAATATTAATACCCTTTTGAGGTGGAACAAGGTGCCAAGTTTTATTCTTCATTAAGGCATTGTACTCAAGATCCATTGCATTTTTCCAATTACTATCAGCTAGAGCCTCATCAGTACTACTAGGTTCCCCTGTAGTTGTCAAAAATCCATACCTGACAGTACCATCTATGTATATTTTCTCCTTGCGTATGCCACTTTGAAGACTGGTTACAGGTTGGGTTGCAGCTGGAGGTGCCGCAGACGATCTCGCATGCGGATCTGTTGGTGCAGCAGCAGTCTGGCCTGCCTGGCCTAGCGAATCTCCCGCACGCAGGAAAGAAGACGTGGCTGCGCCTGGCTGGTGCGTCGCGTTGTCCGTATCGGGCGCCGTCGCGAGAGGGGAAACCGGAGATAGCGTGGCGTCTGGTGGTTGGCCAATGGACGCGCCTGAATTAGACTCCGATCCCAAGCCCGCATACAATTCGCCTCCGAAATTTGCGCCTGTCTGGTTTGCTCCGTGTACACTGGTTCCTTCCGAATTTTCGCCGGCTTCTCCCTGATTCTCATCATGCAACTCAGAGGAAACATTAGAAGAATTAGATGAACCATTAGCACATTGATCTACTGCATGTTCGCCCCCTACATACGGATAAACAAGATCAGAAGGAAGACATAAGATCTCGGAGCGACGACGGGCACCGGCATTGGGATGCAGCTCGATGAAGGGAAAACTATTTTCATCAAAGATCACATCCCTGGAGATGTAAACATGGCCAGTGGAGACATCAAGGCACTTGTAGCCTTTGTGCAAGGTGCTATAACCAAGAAAGACACATCTTTTGGATCGAAATTCTAGTTTGTGCTTATTATAGGGGCGAAGATGAGGCCAACAAGCACATCCAAAAACTCTCATCGAGGAGTAATCTGGTTTTTGATTAAAGAGACGCTCTAGAGGCGTAGCATGACCAATCGTTTTGCTAGGTACACGATTGATGAGATAAACTGCTGTTTGGAAAGCTTCATCCCAAAATTTTAGGGGCATAGCAGCATGAGATAAGAGAGAGAGACCGACTTCAACTATGTGACGGTGTTTTCTCTCAGCTGACCCATTTTGCTGATGAGCGTGTGGGCAAGAAACAAGATGAACGATGCCAACTTTATTAAAAAAGAAATTAAGTGTCTGATATTCGCCTCCCCAGTCAGTTTGCATGGCAAGAATCTTACGATCAAACAAGCGTTCAATAAGAGCTTGAAACTCTTGAAATTTTTGAAATACTTCAGACTTGTGCTTAAGAAAGTAAATCCAGATGAACTTGCTAAAATCATCAATGAAACTAACATAATATCGTTTTCGTCCAACTGATTCTGGTGCATGACCCTAGACATCAGAGAACACAAGTTCTAAAGGAGACTTCGAAATACTAGAAAACTTAGGATAGGGCAACTGATGGCTCTTCCCTTGCTGACAAGCATCACAAACTGACTAACTCAATGACTCATCAATATATGGGAGACTATTATTACTGATAACTTGCTTAACAATTAACGAAGATGGATGACCCAGCCTACTATGCCATCGAGACAGGGGCAATCTGTTGGAGTTGTAGGCTTGCTTTATTGTTGGCGCAGGTAAAGGATAGAGACCCCTATGACACCTTCCTCTAAGGAGCGTATTCTTCGTTTTCTGATGCTTAATTAGAAAGAAATCAGGGTGAAATTCTATGAAGACAGAGTTATCAGCGGTAAGACGATGAACTGAAACAAGATTTTTCTTGGCTTGTGGAACGTAAAGAACATCATTTAATTGTATGTTACGAGTGAGGGTACGAACTATAGTACGACCAATGTGACTAATGTTCATACCTGTTCCACTAGCTGTGTGGATCTGATCACCGCCATGATACTTTTTCTTGAGAGACAGCTGCTCGAGATTGCTTGTCACATGATCCGTAGCACCGGTATCAGTGTACCAGTTGGTGTCCATGCCATATGAGTTTGTAGCTGCTGCAACAAGACGCTGATCTGGCACAAAGTTCTCATCGAACCTATGCCAGCATTCAGTGGTTGAGTGATTCTTCTTGAAGCACACCTGGCACCTGTTGTCATCTGAATCGGGCGCACCACCAGATGTCCCGCGACTATTGTTGTTGTAGAAGTCGCGGGAGTTGTTGTTGTTGTTGTTGTTGTGGGAGCCACGACCTCGTGTAGGAGGTCCACGACTGGACCCGCCGCAGCCAGACTAAGCGCCCCCACGCGAGGGGCCTCTCCCACGCGCCTGGTTCTTCCCGCGCCACGAGCCACGACCACGAGATGCCGAGTTTGCCGATCCAAACCCAGGGCTGCCTCCATAGATCAAGTCCATTCTAGTTTTAAAATTGAGAAGTTGTGAATAAAGCTCACCAACGGAGATGGGTTCCACTCTAGCGCATAGAGCAGAGACGATGGGCGAGAAATCTTCGCCCAAGCCGGTGATGATGTACTCCAGCAGTTCTTCATCTTCTAGGGGCCGTCCTGTAGCCGCCATGTCGTCGCCAAGAGCCTTCATCTTGGCAAAGTACTCAGCAACGGACGAATTCTCCTTCTTGGTCGTTGCCAGAGCAATCCGTATGTTGACGGATCGCGCTCGCGTCTGTGACGCGAACATGTTTTCAATGATCTTCCAAGCGTCCGCCGCGGTGGCGCTGGTGGCCACCTGCGTGAGGACATCCTTGGTGACCGACGCGAGGAGGTAGCTAAGGACCTATTGGTCCGTGGCCTCCCAGTCTTCGCGCGCCGGATTGGGAACCCTCACTTCCTTCCCATCAGCGCCCTTCTGCACAAGCTCCGTCGCAGGTATAGGGGTGGCACCCGTGAGGTACCCCTAAAGACGAGTACCACAGATCGCAGCACGCACCTGTGCCTTCCACAGAGCGTGATTGTTCTTGCTAAGCTTTTTCATGACGGGCTGGGTGACGAGAGGATTGGAGGAAGCAGATGATGACGCCATTGTAGTTGCGGAGAGGAGATGCAATCTACTCAAAAGCGATGGCTCTGATACCATGTGAAAGTTCAGAGGAGCGGAGGAGAACACCGACGCCCTATCTGGGTCGTGCGATGGTTGCGTGTTGATTGGATGCAGAATAGCCTCGCATGGGGCAGTTACATATAGGCGTTACAACTTGAGGGCTAAGCCAAGAGATCTTTTCTAAATATAAACTTTCTATACATAGATAATTTAGATCTTTTGACTTTTGGCACAATATGGTAAGGTAAATACACATGTATCTAACCTTTCTATCTAACAGCCTCTCTCAATATGGTAAGATAAGTACATATGGTAAGATAAATACACATGCATCTAATCTTTCTATCTAACACTTTCATGAGTGGGAGTAACAAATAGAGAACCTTTTT
Organism: Oryza coarctata; assembly: GCA_030770085.1. Classification (NCBI taxonomy): domain Eukaryota; kingdom Viridiplantae; phylum Streptophyta; class Magnoliopsida; order Poales; family Poaceae; genus Oryza; species Oryza coarctata. Next base: position 12,387,722 of record CM061472.1, read on the forward strand.
AGGAAAATGGATGAAGTATTAGACCTTGTGAATTGAGGCAATGCCAAAGAGAGTTTTCATTTCATACGGCCAAGAGAATGTGGAGCCGGCATAGACGGCGATTATGGCGTGCCGACAGAGCAATAATCATGGCCGACGCTATCAACTGCCCGCTGCTGTGGTGTTGTTCGAGGGCATCGACCTTATTACACGGACTGGCAGTGGCGGCGACGGGCGTCAGCTGACTAGGGGTGTATACGATCCAAACAAAAGGAAAAGCGATCACATATATTGTTTCAATACAGAAAGCCTGGAGGATTAACCTGGAGCATTATCACAAAACCTTGGCACGGACTACTCTAAGCCTCTAATAGGGGAGATGGATAACGGCAACAAGATGATCACAACATATTGACTGGAACAAAAACCGTAAAGGATCATTTCATCAAGCAGTAGGGGAGCATAGGTAGAAATCAATGTACGTGTCGGTAGTGTTGCCATGTGGTAGGCTGCTGCTTGGGATGCACGCCCAGGCACGCTGGGTTGGTCGTGGCCACGGACGGCGACGGGCATTGGCGGGGCGCAGATACTTCGGCGGTGTAGGGCTCACGAGGTGGTGTGCGCAAGCTAGGTCGCGGACAAGCAGAGGCGGCGGCTGCAAGTCGCGAACTTGCCATGCCATGGGGTGTCGACGGTTTCTGTAGTGCGAGGTCGGGGGCAAAGATCAAGATGAACGGGCCTTTGGGCGAAAACGGTATGTGATAATACATTTGCTAATCCAATGCTAACCTAGCTTGCGATGTGGGACGCTAGATCGAGGGGATCCAACGGTCGGGAAACTTCTGTTTACATTTTTCTAAGAGGACATAGAAAAGAGTGAACTGATATTTTTTATATTACTATAGATGTATCCGACACGACTAGCCACTAATCACACTACATGCAGTCGCTAATCACTAGTTGCTGCATCTAACGTGCGCATGCCACGCTAACCAACTAAACTCAATGTACAGCACATTTCCATGCATGCATACACTTGCTGCCACACACAGCACGTCGACCTCACGCCTACATATAACCTGGTACCTCACCGGCCAAAGCGTCTCACACACCTTGCTGCTCGAGTGCTTGATCTATTTGACACCATATGCAATATAGTCTACTTATTACATGAAGCAAAACATGCAACTCACGCATGCAACAAGATTACCCAAAAACGTATGAGTAGAAGCGATAGAAGGGTTATTAGCTTGAACTTGAAACTCCCATTTTGATGTAGTAGAGAAGGTGAATGAGAGAGACACAATAACATCTATTAACTTAATACAGCAAAAAAAGAGTAACCATATTCATTCTCATAGTCTAAAAATTCACACATTAAGTGGAGAAAAGATACAAAGAGAGTCCAAATTAAAATACAATTTATAATATCTAAATTTGTATTAAAAATAAAGGAAAAGGAGAATCCAAATTGAAATACAATTTATAATACCTGAAATTTAGACTAAAAAATAAAATAAAAAAGAAGAGTCCAAGTAGAAATACAAAGGAAAGAAGAAGAGTACAAGTGGAAATACAATTAAAAAAAATCTGAAATTTGTATTAAAAAAATAAAGGAAAAATAAGAAGAGTGTTTGTAGAAGAACAATTAAAAAGCTGAAATTTTGATTAGAAGATAAATAAAATGTCATGTGAGGCCACGCATATGCTAGGAGAAGGTGTGCCCGAGACATGCGTAGAGCTGTAGTCGCTCTGGTAGGAAAGTGGGTATAGATAGAGAGGAGTTCAAGAAGGGCTTAGAATTAGGAGCAATTGGCTCCAAGTAGTTGATGCACTATTAGCTAGTGCTAAATTTAGTAACTCATTAGTGAGTGGTGGAGAGAAATCAGAGGAGTAATTGTTAGAGAGGTTTAAGAAGTGATTGGCAGGCCACTGCCTATATAAGCCGCATGGCTCCTCATCAGAATCAAGCAAGAATTTACCCAATTCCTCTCTTCTTTCTCCTTTGAACAGCAAGGGCGCTGGGGGTAAAACCTCGCCCCAATTACGGATCGCGGCTACGAATTACGTAGCCGGGGTCCTGCTACCCTATCCATTGGTGTACTTGACATAAAATTACAAGAAGAGTCAATATAGAACACAATATGGATTAATTAAAATCTGGAATAAAAAATTAATAAAGCAATTTGATTAAAATACAAATTCCAAAATACAAAATAAAATCAAATTTTCACTAAAGCTATGATACTCAGACAACACCTATAAATTCGTTCATGTGTTTTGTGTTTTGTTAGTCATGTTTACGCATGAATAAATTGCTACCTAAAGACGAATATACATATTTCTATGTACTTAGGTATTGCAGGAGCACATGCTGCTCTATATGGAAGGATAGCATGTCAATTTGGGCTCAAGTAAACCAAACCAAGAGATCAAGTCCAACATGTTTTGAAAATAGAATCGACATCCAAAGATCATCCTGGAGTTAAACGGCCACCACTTCTTCGTTTGGAGTCCGATTGAGATGCTTAAATATTTGATGGAAAGCTATTTATGTGGCCTTACCAATCAATCTGGCCCCGCCTCAAAGTTCCTTTGGATCTATCCAGAATAATCAAAAAACAATTTTACTGTCCGAGTTAAAATGGGAGTTAGGCATTGTAACGACCTATAATCTTTTATGGGCTACATCTCTATGCCTACACACCTTTATATACCCCTAGGTCATTAATTTTAGGTTTGGTTTTGTTTGGGTTGTGTTTTGCATTTTAGCTATACCAGATATTAGTCATGATCGATTAGATCATCATTTGTATCTTCGGAACATCTTTGCTATTAGTTTTCCACTTTATTATCTAGAGAATACATGTTAGCTTATTCATATTTGTGCACAATAACCTATCAGAAATCTTAGTTGCTTCATGCCTTCTTCATTTGGATTGCAAGAAACATTCTACATGAATAGGCCAATCCAGCGCGTAAGAGTGTGTTGTAGTGATTACGGGTGTTAACCTCGGGTTTATAGCCACATCGATATCGTCATTTCCTGCCACAAAATGATAGATATCCCTCATCCAATCAAAGCCACACCCTTTAGTACAGTAACCTAGAAAATAAAAAATATAACAAGTATTCATTTAAAATGTAAAATATTAAGAGTCAATCTGAAAGTAAAAGTTTGAAATATCTTAAATTCAGTATAATAAAATGAATATATGTATTAAAATAAGAGTTCAAATACAACACAATTTGAGATATTTCAGAATAAAAATTTAATAAAACCAATAATTTGTTTTCAATACAAATTCCAAACTAAATGCATTAAGTCACAAAAATTCACAATAAAATAAATAGATATGTAAGAAAGCGTCCATGCAAAACATTTACTATGAAAAGCCTATATCTAAATATAACTTATAAATATCCGAAGTTATGATTGAAATAGCAAGAGAACAATCCACGAAAAAATGCAAGAGTGATATATATTTTGAACATAAAAAATTAAATATATTTCACTTTGATGAAAATTCCATAATAAATCACTAAATAGTTCATGTTAAACATAAATAACTGAACCCAGGGAAAAATAAAAGTACCTGTTTTATTTTATAAGCTTTAAGTTCAAATTAATCTATTTTAGATTAAAATATTATGTGCTCCTAAATTATGCTATCAACCAGGACTAACAACTAATAGTAATGCTGGAAATAATAAAAAAGTAATAACCCCAGTATCAAAGATGTGTTGATAACGAGTATCATTTCTTATCTGAACGAGTTATAAACTATCAGGGATATGCAGGACCATCTTTGATAAGAGGAAGAATGTCACTGGAGACGGTGAGAAAATATCAATATTAGTTTGAATATGGTTGAAATTAAAAGAGAGGACTAACTTTGGTCATACCTAGTGATCTATTTTATAAGCTATAAGTTCAAATTAATCTATTTTAGATTAAAATATTAAGTGCTCCTAAATAATGCTATCCACCAGGACTGAACAACTAATAGTAATGCTGGAAATATTAAAAAATGTAATAACCCGGTAATAAAAAGTATTGATAATGAGTAGGATTTTTTATCTGAAGAAGTTAAAGAATATCATCGATATGTAAGACCCATCTTTGATAAGAGGAAGAATGTCACTAGAGATGATGAGAAAATACCATATTAGTTTCAATATTGAAGAAAAGAGAGAAACAAATATATCATAAATGTTTATATCTCTGATCATAAGATTGCTAAGAAAATATTAAAGGAGTCATTATGTTTGTTTTATGAAGATAGAAATTACCATTTTAATCTAAATATCAAATGCAAAAACTTTCATCATGTTGTGTTAAAGTTCAAAATTATATTGTTATTTTCAAAATGTTTGTTTTAAAATAAAGTTTGAAATTATATCCTCGATTTCCAGGAAGACTAAAGTTTTGTAACGATGCTGGCCACATAAGCTAAGCATGCCACTACGCTAGCTATTATTATCAGATCAACCGTGAGGCTAATAAAAGTATATTCAACAAGACAAAAACAGAAGCTGCTACGTAGATGTTTATAATGTGCGTATGTGATTTCATTGCTGAAATGTGCGCGTCCTCTAGGCCTTCTCAATAAGACAACCCGATGATAGTTGAAGCTAATCAAGCTTGAGTAAGCTGTCCTGTTCAATAATTGGATAGAAAAGATTCCAGTACATCTTTTTACTTATACGCCGGATCGTGCGGGCAACGTGCGTGATGGCCTACGATCTACAGAAAATCAGCTATAGTTGCTCACGTACTGAACTTGTCATCAATTGGTTGGATAAGAAAAATGTCAAAGCTGGAATGCTATTTATTTTACCACAAATTACTAGCACAGACAGTAGAAGAACTTCTGCGTCGTGATTTTTTTAAAAAAAAAGGACATAACGAATAATTCCATTCCATACGACGACAGTTGATAAAGAATCAGTCAAGTAGGGCATTGGAAACAGACTACCAACTACCAAGTTCCAATTCGATGCTTATGTTGAGGCGCGGCCGAACTGCAGGATCATCCTTCTTCTACCGGACGCTCCCAAGATGAGGAGAGGGGAATCGAAGGCAACGAGGGGCGCAAATCGATCGTCGTCGTGGTGGTGGAAGAGCAGCTATATTGGATATGGCTTAGTTGTTGTCGTCGTGTTGATGCTACTCTACTTGATGGTCAAAGCGCAGTTCAGCAACAGACCAAACGGTAATTATGGTTACTTCTTTTCCATATATGCTTGCCTAATTATGATGTTCCCTTTCTTAATTTAGAGTTGAGTTGCAAAACTCAAGAAACTCTAGAGTTAGACAACATGAAGATTCATGTGTTCAATCCTTGCAGCTTTATTTACAAGTTAGTTCCTAATTTCCTTTCGCAGCTTATTTAGGCCCAGCAACAACCAGTAAAACTGAATCGATTCCTGCTGCAATACATCAAGGGAATCATGCATGGCGAGGTATATGTGCAGCCTGAACATGATTTAGACTTTCTGCTGTTAGATAATTCCGTTTCGTTTCTTTGCTGAACTTGTGAAGTGTAGAATGTGTACAGTGGCTATGAATTCCTATGAAACCCTAAACCCTATGAATCCCCCCGAGCGTATACGAGGGGGTCGGGTCTATATATATACAGCCCAGCTCAGTGGTCTGTCTAACACCCCCCGCAGTCGCAGTGGGAGGGGAACGGACGCAGATACTGTACCGAAAACTGGTGAACAAAGGCGTGGCTAGGCCTTTGGTCATTATATCGGCAAACTGATGTGCCGATGGTACATGGAGCATCCGAACCTATCCTAATAAAACCTTGTCACGCACAAAATGGATATCGATCTCGATGTGCTTGGTGCGTCGGTGATGGACCGGGTTGGTGGTCATGTAAACGGCACTGACATTGTTGCAGTAGACGACGGTCACGGTGGAGAGGGGTGCACGGAGCTCCTGGAGAAGCTTGCTTCACTCGACGACGGCGTGGGCGACGGCGCGGTACTCGGCTTCAGCGCTGGAGCGGGACACTGTAGTCTGGCGTTTTGAGGACCAGGATACGAGAGTGTCACCGAGGTAAACGCAGTAGCCGGACGTAGAGCGTCGAGAGTCGGGGCAGCCTGCCCAGTCCGTGTCGGAGTACGCGGTGAGGGAGTCGATGGGGCTAGAGTTGAGATGCAGCCCGCTGGAGAGGGTGCCTTTCACGTAGCGTAGGATGCGCTTGAGCAGCGCGAGGTGAGGTTCGTGCAGAGCGTGCATGAAGAGACACACTTGCTGGACAGCGTATGTGAGGTCGAGTCGGGTGAGTGTGAGGTATTGGAGAGCCCCGGCAAGACTCCGATAGTGAGAGGGATCGGCAACGAGGGCGCCATCGACGGCAGAGAGTTTGGCTCGAGTGTCAACTGGGGTGGCCGTGGGGTGATAGTCGGCCATGCCCGCACGCTGGAGGAGATCGATGGCATACTGGCGTTGGGAAAGGAAGAGCCCGTGGATGGAACGGGTTACGGAGATGCCAAGGAAATGGTGGAGAGGACCAAGATCGGTCATGGCGAACTCAGAGTGGAGTCGAGCCATGATCTGGTCGAGGAGAGATGTCGAAGACGCTGTGAGGACAATGTCATCGACATACAGAAGTAGATAGGCAGTGGCGGAGCCGATATGGAAAGTGAACAGGGAACTATCGAACGCAGAGGCCACGAAGCCGATGTGCCGAAGATAGACAGCAAAGCGCTGGTACCAGGCACGAGGGGCTTGTTTGAGGCCGTAGAGAGAGCGTTGAAGGAGACAGACGTCGTCGGGCCGAGAAGGGTCGACGAACTCTGGGGGCTGCTGGCAGTAGACTGTTTCCGTCAGGTGGCCGTGAAGAAAGGTGTTCTTCACGTCTAGTTGATGGATCGCCCAGGAGCGAGAGGCAGCCAAGGTGAGGACGACTCGGATGGTGGCGGGTTTGATAATAGGACTGAAGGTCTCATCGTACTCGACACCGGATCGTTGGGAGAAACCCCGGACTACCCAGCGAGCCTTGTGACGGGCAAGGGAGCCATCGGCGTGGAATTTGTGTTTGAAAATCCACTTACCGGTCACAATGTTGGTGCCGGGAGGTCAGGGAACGAGGCGCCAGGTCTCATTGTCCATTAGGGCCTTGTACTCATCGGCCATGGCCGCGCACCACTGAGGGTCAGCCAGGGTTGAGCGAGAAGTCGCCGGGATGGGTGAGATAGAGCTGTGGACGGCGGAGAGACCGTAGCGCGGAGAGACCCGGTCTGGGAGCGGGTGACCATGTGAGAGGTGGAGGGAACTGGAGCCAATGGGGGTGCGGGAGGAATGGGAAGAACTAGTCAGGTGGGGGTATCATTGGCTCCGAGTCAGCGACTGTAGACAAGAGGAAAAGGAGGAATTAGATCAGCCTGAGCCGATGAGGTCGGGTGGGCCGAGTATTCCGATCGGTCCGATAGAGATGGATCAGCTGATAGGGTGGGGGGAGCCGATAGGGTGGGGGGAGCCGATGGAAAGTGAGGAGCCGATGGAAGTGGGGTGTCCAATGGAGAGGGAACGGTATCGGCTGAAGGATAAATAGGATCGGTATCGGCCGATAAAGGTGGGTTCGATGGGGGTCCGATGGTGGGGACATCGGACCGAGTAGTGGTGGGATATGTGACGGGTAAATCCTCAACAGCGGCCGATAAGGGGGACGATGGAGAGGGCAGTGGGGGAGACCTAATCGGCACGGTGTTGGTGAAGAGGACGTTGAGATCACTAGAGGAGGATCTCGGATGAAGGAGACCGAAGGGAAAACATATCTCGTCAAAAATGACGTGATGAGAGACGAGGACCCGTCGGGTGGAAAGGTCGAGGCATCGGTATCCCTTGTGAGATGTGGAATAGCCGAGGAGAATACAGGCGGTGGAGCGGGGAGCGAGTTTGTAGGAAGCTGTGGCGGTGAGATTTGGGTAGCAGAGGCACCTGAAAACGCGAAGGTGGGAGTAGTCGAGCGCCGTGCGGTAGAGAAGGGCATAGGGAACGTTGTTATGAACGAAGGAGCATGGGCGCCGATTGAGAAGGTACGTCGTAGTAGCCAGAGCTTCGGCCCAATAAGTGGCGGGTAGGTGGGCGTGAAGTAGCATGGTGCGATTGATGTTGTTAAGGGTGCAAAGGAGGCGCTCGGCTTTGCCGTTCTGAGGAGAGGTGTAGGGGCAGGAGAGCCGGAGATGGATGCCCTGCGAGGTGAGGAGGTTTGTAACGGTATGGTTGACGAATTCCGTACCGTTATCGGCTTGTAAAGCCTTGATGGGGAGGTTGAACTGAGTGGATACGTACGTGACGAAGTGAGTGAGATGAGAGGCGACCTCGGATTTGTGGATGAGCGAGAAGGTCCATCAATAGTGTGTGTAATCATCAAGTATAGCGAGATAATACTGATTACCGGAGACACTTTTAACTGAGGACGTCCATACATCACAATGTATAAGTTCAAATGGATGTGAGGTACAGGAGAGGGAACTAGAAAAGGGCAGACGCACATGTTTGCCAAGTTGACATGAGTGGCAAACTATGGAGCTGCTGTGAGTACATCGGATGGAGGCGCTGCGACGGAGGGTGGCGACAGCATCAGGGCCAGGGTGGCCGAGGCGAAGGTGCCAAAGGTTGGTGGAGAGGGCGACGCTGGCATGTGGGGTGGACGGCGCAGCGGGAATGGTGTAGAGGTCTCCGCTACTATTGCAGCAACGGATCTGTCGCTGGGTTAGGATATCCTTCACAGAGAAACCAGATGCATCAAATTCAATGGAGCAGTGGTTGTCTCGTGTGAATTGGCGAATAGATATAAGATTGTGAATAAGAGAAGGGACGATAAGAACATTGCGTAGGGGGAGGTTAGTGGTGGATGTAGATAGAGAGGACTCACTGTGGCATTGGACAGGAAGAGAGTGACCATTGCCGATGGTGACAAAAGAGGAGGAAGAGGGGTAACAGGAGCGAAGTATACCAGCCGATGACGCCATGTGTGAAGATGCCCTAGAGTCTAGCACTCAAGGGTGCTGTGGTTGGAGTGTCATCTGGTTGACGGCAGCAACGAGGCAAGCCTGGTTCCAGGAGGGAACCGACTGGGTGGTTGGGGTCGGTAGCATCGGCTGAGGCGGCAGAACGGGAGCCAATGCTAGGTGAGCCTAGGGATGGGCGCCGAGAACTCCGGGTTGCCAGCCGATGGGGCTGTGTGGCTGGGGCTGGGGCGCCTAGGGGTTGTAGCAGAGCCACGGACCCGTGGGACCGGCAGGGTGGGTAAGGACGAGGTAGGTCGTGGTGGCGTCAGACCCTGCCAGGTCCTGCCTTTGCCTTTGCCCTTGCCTTTCCTGGTGCGGGCTGTGTTGCTGTGGCCGGAGCCATAGCCACCAGGACCGCGGGAGGAAGGGGCAGCGCAAGAAGCTCGACAACCATTATCGGCTACGGCAAGAAGAGCGGTGTGGGCCACTGTCTTCTCATCATTGGCCAGACGGAGTTCTTTAAGAACTAACATGTCATGAGCTCGGGCGAACGATGGAAGAGGTGAGGCGTTGGCGATGTTATCGACGGTGTTGGAGAAGCGGGGATTGAGGCCTCGCAGAAGGGCGAGGACGAGTTGAGAGTCGGCCATAGGGTGGCCGACGTCCCGGAGAGCAGCAGCCTTGACTTTGAGGCATTGACAGTACAAGGAGACAGAGGAGTCACCTTGTACCATGGAGTGGAACTCGTTGAGGAGGAAGATGGCGCGAGGCTGCTTGTTGGCTAGGAAGATCTGCTCGATGGCTACCCAGAGGTCCCGGGCGGTAGGGTCGGTATCGTCCATGGCGAGGTCGAGGACAGAGTCGTCGACCGAGCCGAGCAGCCAGCTGCACACGCAGCACTAGGTGATGTCCCATTGAGGATCATCGGGGCGAGGTGGAGCGGAGCCATCAATATGAGACCAGAGGCCGAATTTTCCACAGAGGGATTTGAAGAAGAAACCCACTTGGAATAATTGGCGTTAAGGTCAAGGGAGATAGGAACGTGAGATTTCACGTTCATAGTAGCGTAGGGAGGGGAGAAGATCGGCGAGGTAGTGCCCGAGGTGTGGTCTGAGGCACTGAGGGCCGAAGTAGATTTGGCGACTGGGAGAGTGCCGGAGCTGAGGGTAGACTCGGTGGCCATGACGGGAGAACGGGAGCAAAGAGCCGATGGGAGAAAGAAGCCGATGGGAGGGGGAAGCCGATGAGAGGACGGATCGGCCGATTAAGGATGTGAGAAGCTGATGGGAAGTGGGCCGGCCAGCCGATGAGGAGTGGTTGGCCGATGGGGAGTAGGCAGCGGAGTAGGTGAGGACAGAGTGGGTGGGTCAGAGAGTGGTTGGGTCACGGACGTGCGAGGATTCACGTCCGTGAAGAGAAGATTCACGTCCGTGGACTCGTGGAGGCCAAGGAGTGGGGCGGACACGAAAAAGGCAGGGAGTGGCCGGACGCAAAGAGAATATGTTCGCGTCTGGGAGACAGGGATTCGTGTACGTGGACACGTGGACACGTTGGACTGGCTCGGATGTGAAGGGAGAAGGTTCGCGTCCGAGAGCCATTGAGCGTGTCGAAAAGGGCGAGAACCGAGGGAGGTTTTTAGCCGATGGAGACGACAAGCGCGGAGGTGCGCTGGCGTCAGAGAAGGAGAGATGCACGAAACAAGAGAAAGAGCGGAGACGGGTACGAGGCGGGATGAGGAGGCGGATCGAGGCCGTCGCCTGGTCACGCGGAGGTGGGGCGGAGAAAAGGTGACTGCGGGAGAGACGGGGAGAAGAAGAAATGGAGACGAGAGAGCGAGGAGAGTACCGAGAAGAGAGTCGGCGATGGGAAAAAGACGTCGACGATGAGGAGTAAAGGGTCGGCTCGCCGGAGGGAGAAGCTAGCGCGCCGGGATGTCTAGACTCGCTCTGATACCATGTAGAATATGTACAGTGGCTATGAATCCCCCCGAGCGTATACGAGGGGGTCGGGTCTATATACATACAGCCCAGCCCAGTGGTCTGTCTAACATAAAGTCACTATAAAAGACGGGAGCCAAGAAATGCAGGAACGCTACAGGGAGGAGGTTAAGATAAAGATAAATTTAAATAAAATATAATTAATAGAATAAAGAGTACTATAGAATCCATTTTATAGCACAAAGTTTAAATTATCAAATCTCTTACCAGACGGAGGGTGTACCTTAGTTATTTTGTTTCTTTCATTGACCTGTCACAGTAACACATTTTGTCTTCTGTGGATGATGTCAGGCAACGAAAGGAACTCTGACAACTGGGAGGAAAGGCACCAAACAGAGAAAAAGAACACGATAGAATTCAGTGAATTCGGTATATATATTCCTGATCGACCAAGTCTTCATTTCACATGTCATTAATTGCAGACCTCCGATACGTTATCCCAGTTGTCAAGTTGGCACGTTGTTGAGATGGTGATCACTGATCAGGAGGAACGGACGACTTCAACAATGTCGCCAACACCAAACCGATCTGCGATACGTCGTTCGGCAAGTACGACATCTGCGTGCTCGACGGGGACGCACGAGCACAGGGAGGCGCCGCCGCCACGGTCACCCTCGTCTCTCCGCGCGCTGCCCCGCGGGAGTGGAAGATAAAGCCCTACTCCCGGAAGTACCTCGACGGCCTCAAGGCGGTCACGGTGAAGTCCGTCCCAAACCCGGAGGTCGCCCCACAGTGCTCGACACGGCTCAACGTCCCAGCAATGGTGATCGAGCTCGGTGGGCTTACCGGCAACTACTGGCACGACTTCACCGACGTGCTCATCCCCCTCTTCATCGGCCCGCGTCGCTTCAGCGGGGAGGTCCGGTTCCTCGTCGTCAACCTGTTGCCCTTCTGGGTCGACAAGTACAGGAGAATATTCAGCCAGATCTCGCGACACGAGATCATCGACCTGGAGAAGGACCACGGAGTCGTCCGCTGTTACCCGCATGTGGTCGTCGGCTACGGTGGCCGCAAGGAGTTCACCATCGACCCCTCTTTGGACGACACCGGTGGCGACTACACCATGATCAACTTCACCGAGTTCTTGAGGCGCTCCTACTCGCTCCCGCGTGACCGGCCGATCAAGCGCATCAACCAAGGTGCCGCCGCGCTGCCCGGACGACCGCGGCCAAGGATGATGATCCTTGAGCGGACGAACAGCCGGAAGTTTATGAACATGCCGGAGGTAGTCGCGGCCGCGGAGGCCGTGGGGTTCGAGGTCACCGTCGCCGGTCGTCCAAGGGCCAGCTACGACGAGTTCGCCCGGGAGGTGAACTCGTTCGACGTGATGCTAGGCGTGCACGGGGCCAGGCTGACAAACTGCGTGTTCCTCCCCACAGGGGCCGTGCTCGTGCAGATCGTGCCGTACGGTCGGCTGGAGAACATCGCTCTGACCGATTTTGGCGAGCCAGCGCGAGACATGGGGCTCCGGTACATCGAGTACGGCATCGCGGCCGACGAGAGCTCGCTGATGGACGTGTTTGGCGAGGACCATCCCATGGTCAAGGACCCAATCGCCGTGCACATGAGCGACTGGGGCAACGTGGCCGAGTGGTACCTCGGGAAGCAGGACGTACGGGTCAACATTGAGCGGTTTAGGCCTGTTCTGATGAAGGTGTTGGAGCAACTTCAGTAGTGATCGATTTTGAATGAATAAGCTAAGAATGTACAACACGTCAACACGATAGTACGTTTTCCTATTCTTTCTTTAATTTCTTAATTCGGAGACTCTCAGGTGACAAAGTGGTCTTCTAGTTCGATCGTTTCTTGGTAGAACCCACGCTAATATCTTTGGATTAAATAATATTGAGAGATCATACTCATAGAAAAAAATAATATAAAGAGAAGCCCAAAATTAAGTATATGCTCACGTAGGTGCATATCTATGGTAGTCGGAAGAGCTAGAGATTGATCTCGAACTGCTTCTAGTGATTAGGCTGATGATCAGGTGAAATTGAGTCTGGTTCGCTTGGATTTTACCTTTCGCAGACGAACTCACATTGGAATTGGGTTGGACATAGACGTTGTCGAATAGGATTCAAACACGGATAATCTCAGCCACAAATACATAATGAATATGTATCAAGCCAAGTAGTATGATCTCAGTAACGAATATATATCCCAATATGGAGTCAAAGCAACAACCATAATGCAACTAGATTAAGTAATATACAATCACCATTTGATCGTGTAATATATCCCTAATGCAACTAGATTAAGTATAGCAATAACTAATACCTATTAGTCCTTAATGTCTTAAGGAGTAGCATCACTGAAAATTGTTCACTACATTACATCATTACTGGTTTTAGCACTACCATAAATTGTGGCAGTATTAGCAAAAGTTAAGAACCTTTTCATATGACGCCTCTTCTAATATGTAAATTTTTTGTAATTAGAAAAGTTGAATCTTCCATATGGCGCATCTTCTATTCTTGTAAACTACGTCAGGGGCTCTTTCTCGCTATATATATAACACGCATGTGGCACGAGGTCAAGTGCACGCTTCAAGTCCTCTGATTATCTTTCATGGTATCAAAGTCATCAAACAATAATAGATTAGATCTATCTTCCACAGTGTCAACCTCCTACGCCGTCGCCATCAATCCCTTGGTCGGTCAAGTTGTCTCCGAGAAGCTGATCTTGTACTGTGAAAGATGCAAGTGCTTGTCATCGTAAGGGGCACATGCCTGAAAGGGATTTCTCACAGGCGCCACAAAGACCCCGCGTCTACCATGAAGACGACAGCAGATGGCAAAGAAGTGGAGGTGCAGAACCTGCTCTACATTGAGTAGGGTGCTATGAATCAATAGGTTCTGGGATTCCTGCTCTCTTCTATCACTTTAAATATTTTATCTCAGTTAACTGCTTATAAGACTGCTGCTGAAGTATAGAGTGCTGTCGAGACCATATTCACCTCAATGTCACGAGCGCGCACCGTCAACACTAGGTTCGCGCTTGCCACAACGAAGAAGGGCAATCTCTCTATGGCGGAATACGTCGCCAAGAGGCGATCTCTCACCGATGAGATCGCGTCTGCTAGCAAGGCCATCGATGACGACGAGCTGGTCTCCTATGTTCTCGCCGTTCTCGATTTTGACTACAATCACATCGTCTCAGCCCTAGTCGCCAGGACTGAGTCGATTAGTGTGGGAGAGATGTACTCCCAGCTGCTCTCGTTTGAGCAGTGTACGGATCTTCTCCAGTCTGATAGCCGCTTCTCGGTTAATTCCGCCAATCGGGGGTGCGGTGCGTTGCAAGGCACGCGAGGCAGAGGGCGCTCGTGTGGGGGTGCTCCATCTCGCGGGCGTAGCTGAAGCAATGGGCAGTGCCAGCAGAATCAAGGCCCATAAAATAATCAGCAGCATGGGCCTGATAACAGACCTAGGTGTCAGGTTTGCAAGATAAAAAGAACATACTGCTGACATATATTAGTACAGATTTGACGAAGACTTCGTACCAGAAGAAAAATATGCATGTGCAACGTCTATGTCCTATGGAGTAGACACCAACTGGTACATAAATTCAGGCACTACAGACAACATCACCAGCAACTTGAAGAAACTGTCGATTCATGACAGGTACAAGGGCCATGATCAGATCCACACGGCGAGTGGGGCAGGTATGGAAATCAGTCACATTGGTCATTCTACTGTTACAACCCATAGTCGTAATCTTCATCTCAATAATGTTCTATATGTTCCCAAGGCCAACAAAAATCTTGTTTCAGCTCATCGTCTCACATCTGATAATTCTAACTTTATAGAATTTCATCCTGATTTTTTCCTGATTAAGGATCAGGCAACGAAAAAAACTCTGCCTAGGGGATGATGTGATCGTGGCCTCTATCCTCTTCCTGCTAGGCACACAATAAAGCAAGCCTATGGAACTACAAAAATTTCTTTTGATAGATGGCATTCTCGTTTAGGTCATCCAGCTGCTCCGATTGTGAAAAAAGTTATCGGCCTTAATCTTCCTGTTTTTGCAGATTCAAATAAATATTCGGTGTGTGATGCATGTCAAAAAGCCAAGAGCCATCAGTTACCTTTTCCTCATTCTAGCTCTATTTCCCAGCATCCTTTAGAAATTATTTATTTTGATGTATGGGGTTCTACGTCCAAATCAGTTGGTCGACACAACGTGAGTTTCATTGATAATTATAGTAAGTTCACCTAGATTTACCTCCTTAAATTCAAATATGAGGTATTTACCGCATTTCAAGAATTTCAATATCTTATTGAGTGCTTATTTAATTGTAAGATTATAACAATGCAGACCGACTAGGGGGGTGAATATCAAAAACTGCATCACACACCTTAGTTGGACTTGGTGTAACTTGTGGTGTAACCAATGGTGTAAGTGACACAGCCGGCGTAACCAATACACTCGGGTTACGGATGGCTGGGATGTCCTCATCAGGTAGGCCCTTTCCTCGTGACCTATCTCCTGACTAGGTTCCATATGACTAGGCATAGAGGATGGGACCTCGCTTCTGAACCTATGGAACATTGAGTGTCTATGCAAATTTTACACCTAACTATGTAAGTAATGTAGTTCTTGGCCAATCTGAATAGAAGTCCATTCTCCCCATGTTGACCAACGACTCCGGTCATGACATTACATCAAATATATATGCGTAGCTGATTTAATTGCCTACTTCATTAACCTCTTTTCAATTTTGTGCTCACGGAATCTTTCTCCCTATTATTCATCTGCACGTTGGCATGTTGTCACATGAATTGTTACTTCTCTTCCTGGGTTGCGAGTTAGGGCCAGTCACAACACACAGTTGGGTAATCAGGATATCTTGGTCTCATTATAGGGGAAGGCATAGGCTACGATAGCATAAAATGATTTTTTTTCTACCACGCACACTAGGACATCATGCGAAGAAGGGATCATAGACCGTTACCAGAAGACGCGTTGTGCAGTGAAAGTAGGGTTGTTGAAGCCAATCGAACCACACGCGCATCGAGGTGGTAGATAAAGCAGTTGAATACTATGATCCTACCTATCAACGCCGCAACGAGTAGCGCCTACACTACTATCGGCACATCCAGGGCTAGAATACCGATTGCGGTTATACTAGCAGTCGCAAGTAGCTAGGGTTTAGCTTGGGAGTTGGTGACTAGGGTTTTTGCTCAAGATGAATAGAGATATCTCTCCTCAACCTCTCGGCCTCTCTATATATAGGCTTCCTTCCCCACTTAGGCCTAGGGGACCATAGCCCAATAGGAGTCTACTCGGATCTCTATCCGAATTGAACCCTTATCCGAATCACATTCAAAGAAGCATTTCAACCTATTAAGCGTGCAAACCTGAGGTTCATGTATATTTGGTCGCAACATAGGAACACCTTTTTTGTCACCTTGTTAACAGCGGTCTCTAGCAAGGCATATTAACCACAAAGTATACGTAAAGATCATATTGGCTGAACCTGTAATATTCTAATATACGAATCCTTTTGCCTTACAATATCGATTGATTTCAAGGCAAGACTTGTGTTATCCTCTTAATTTGTCAATCACTCTCTCAATCTTGTGACATATTATGAACTTAAATTAACTTGTCAATCACCTTGACATGGCCATGTACTTCAATAATCCATTACACTGAAGGACCTAGATATATCTTTCCCATAGGAGGGACAAATTTTATCTTGATCACTCACATCCCACTACGAAGTAGTGTTTCATAGCAAACCCAAAGACTACTTTTATCACTGTCCTGTTACGAAGTAGTGTTTGGTAGTCTCAAAATAAGCCCGCTATGTATGTCGGGAACCATGATGATCTTAAGTCTAAGGATTCGACATAAACACCACTTGAGTTTAACTGATGGTACATAAAATCTCTACAGTATATCATAGCGAGTCTATCCAATATATGTTCACTAGCATATGTCCATATTATTGATTTGGTATCTACATATCATGACTCATGAGGCATGATCATCAATCAATGCATTTGTTGATCTTACTATCATATTTATTCCTCATATGATATATGATAAGAGATCATTTAGAAATAGCAACATCTGACATTAGGAGTCTCATAAATAAGTCACATACTGATTGATTAATAATGATAATGTCTGTTTTAAGAAACAAATCAATATATCATAAACATAGTATATGATATATATAATGTCTACATGTTGCCACTAGGACATATCACTAACACCTGTGTGGTAGTAACAAGTGCCTAGGACATGGACAGAGCTCTAAGCTTTGCCAAACTCACAAGATCTCAAGCCAACCCTAGTTCGAGGCAACTTAGACCCTGACAACATGATGCAGTGCTCACCCCACCTAGTTCCACCCTAGACACTACCAAAGTTGGGACGCTATGAGCTACTTGGGTATCCTTGTGCGCTGCCTAAAAATTGGCTCCCCAAGATGACACCGAGAGGAGGAGACACGTGAATTAAACCCTCTAGGAGTGCTTGATGGCTGATGAGGGTAAATAGCAGTGGGTCCATGTGCTAGGGGGCTTCTCCTTGAGCACATGGAGCACCCAAGCTTGGGCGTGGGCAAGCAAGGAACCAGCCTCACCAACCCTCATCGTTCCCATAGACATTCACACCACTAAAAATATATGCAAGTGCAAAGCAGATAGAGATTAGACATCAAAAACAGAGTTGTTTAGACTAGCAACCTAAAGTTTTCAAATATACAAGTCTAAAGGAGAATACAAGCAAAAGTAGAGGTAGGTGCAAGTGCACTGCAGTGATCACACTTCACCACTGCCATTGCCATCTCCGTAGCCATGTCATTCATCATCTGATGTGGAGCTAAAAGAGACATAAATCTCCTTGATTTCATCCTTGGCATCCTCCTTCTCTGCCATTGGCTTAGGCGATGAAGCACCACGCTCAAAGAAGCTGGCAATCTTGGCTTAGCCACCTCATTGTGGGTTGTGACCTCACTCTCCTTGGGGATACCTTCTAGTGCTAGCTTTGAGGGGGAGCTAGGATCACGTGTGCGATATGTGGCAAGGGTGTACTCAGCCACATGCCATGCCAAAGTGCACCCCTTTTTTGTCACCACCTCATGCACATGTGTCGGTAGCTCGGTGAGGTGGTCGATGATATGCGAGAAGTTTAGCATGTGGTGTCCTAGGGTGTAGGTGTCATTCTCGATCAATAATATGTAGCTAAGCCCCAACTTCTTCACTCCAAGTCGTGCCCTCTTGAGGACTTCGGTCATTATGTAGCCAATAGCCCAAATTTGGGTGTCCTGAGGCACTATCCTCCTCATCCGCCGTATCCAGCCTTTCCTCCAGCATCCGAATCTGGAGAGCCATTGCCTCCACCCATACTGTGGCTAGCATGTGCACAATAACTGAAATGGGTTTAGAGTTATGTTTGTGCATGGTGTGGTTACCCTATCATTTAGCTATCCCCTCGGCCCAATTCAATGCCTCTTCATGAGAAGTGATGGTCATCATCCTCTTCGTCACCTCCTTCTTGGCTTGCTCCTTGGTCTACATACAATTGATGATGGGTGCCTCCTACTCCACCATCTCTTTCTATGCCCACTCTAGGGCTTGCACCCTAGAGGTAATGGCCGCTTGCTTCCCAAATTATCGATGACAACCACCTGTTCTGCAAGCTTTTTCTCGTCGACGAAGAGGGCCTCCTCTGCAAGGTTCACTCAATGTCCCAATGTGCAAGTTCCTCCACCTGTTGGGACTGCACCTAGATGAGGCAGCATAGCCTGTCGACTTCCTACTGATCGCCTCCTCGCGGGTGAGAATCGTAGCTTTCTAGGTAGCAAAAACATGCTATCGGGGCCACACTATGGCTTCCTGAGCATATGCCGCCTCCTCATGGTTTGCCAGCTTGCCATCATGCGTGGTTACATACTGGGTGAGGAAGAGCACCTTGTCCATTAACTGTAGAGCCTCACGTGTGGTCTTGATAGCCTATGTCTCGATAGCTTGCATCCTCTCACGAGCACGTTAGTGAGCATTTTGCGTTAGTGAGCAAGCATTGTTGGGCTAGCATCTAATAGATGAGGGAGTGACCTCAGTCGGTTCAAGCTACCGCTCTCGCCTACTAGCATAGCCAGATCCCCCTAGGGAGGCATGTCATTGGGGGCTGTGGCATCTTGCTCAAGCTTGCCACCTACATTGGTACGTGGCGTTGCATCTCTATCTCGTGGATTGCCAAGAGCAATGGTGTCACAGGTATCATTTGTGTCACTTCTTGGCTCGGGAACTCCTTCGTCCCATAATGGTGTCACTTTCGCACACTCCTTAGGCACTGGTCTGCCTCCACAAACAGGGGGCACTTGGGATCCCCGCCCCCCATCAGGGATTCTCTAGTTAGCTACTGTGTCCGTTGCTCTTGTCTTGGGCACCATTGGGACATTGCTACCCCCAGGTGTGGAGTAGCCATTGGTGCCTTGGGTTGGCTAGGCAAAAAAAAAAGAAAAAATATCAACACACAACCACTATAGTGAAAGCCAAATTACACCACCCATGTGACCCTCTTTTGAAACTCTCACTTATGGAAAATTAGGATATGGCATTCACCTTGGTCTCAGCCTAGTTAAGCCTTAATCCTTAATGGAGAGGGGATCCTTGTTGTGTAGCCTACTTCTTCTTCGCCAGGGGACTACAGGTGTAGCCTACTCCTAGCTGCTAGTGAGGTGCGGTCATCATTCTCCCTAGTCGTAGGCTTGTGTGCACCTTAGGTCCGACCTCCTAAGGCTTATGCCCTTGAGCATGGCACCGTGGGGGCACCGCGTGTCACCCTCAATTCCCTTGGCTCATAGTTGTGGGCCTTGCTCGGCATTTCTTTGACTGAGGTGAAGAGGATGGCCATGGAGGGCTTGGTTCACACAACCACTTCCATTTCCTTAGCGGATCCTCTGGGTCCATGACACTGTCATGGTCCTCGAGGTCACTGCCTAGATCTAGACACCACCACTTTCGCTAGGGATGTGAAATGACTTGGGGCAGCCTCTGGATTCTACTCCTTAGACTGCTTTGCATTGAACTTGAGGATGGTTTGCTGGATCACCAACCTCCTGCCATCTGAGCACAACACATCCTGTCAAAGCTTCTAATGGACGAACACATCCTGAGGCTATCTGATGTTGTTTTTGAGAAAGATTGTGTGTAATGCTTGCTAAGTAGGAAAACAAGTTGGAGCTCCACATCCATTGAAAAATGTCATGACTATAAAAAGACACTTAGATCACATGGACTTATTCAAAACCATTGCATACATAAGCATTTGAGGTAACAAGTCCGTGTTCGTAATTGTTGATGACTATTCTTGTTTCGCTTGGGTGTTTTTTTCTCCATGACAAGAATGTAGCTCGAGACACATTGATGTGATTTGCAAAGCATGTGCAAAATGAGTATGAAGTCAAGATCAAGAAGGTGAGGAGCGATGATGAAGGAGAATTCAAGAATAACCAAATAGTATAATTTTATGATGAAGAAGGAATCTAGCACGTGTTCTCTACTCTATATGATCCCCCTCAAAATGGCATTGTTCAAAGAAAGAACCACACCCTCATTGAAGCGGCAAGAACAATGCTTCATTAATACAAGGCGTTGGATATCTTTTGGGCGAAGGCCATGAACACTGCTTGCCATACCATCAACCAACTCTACCTCCAATGTCTCACACTTTTGAGTTTTCTATAGCAAGTGTTTATGTTCTTAGAAAGGGAGCACGGTCTTCCAAGTCTACTTCAAAAGTCAATAAGGATTTCTTACTTGATTATGAGACAAATGCTAACATCTACCGTATTTTCAACCAAACCACTGTGATTCTTGAAACTACAAGAGACATGATGGCTTCCACATAATGCAAATTGAGCTTGATGTGGTAGGAAATGATGTTCCAACCAATAATTGAGGAGATCAAGCCATGAGATGTTCAAGTTAATCAAGACTCTAATGAAGAACAAGAACCATCTTCAATTCAAGTTGAACCCTCAAGCTCAAATGTTGAACAAGATCTAGATCAAGCTCAAGGTCAGGGAAATAACTTCAACCATGATGAATTTGAAGCCATACAATCAAAACATCAAGATCAAGTGCGTCACCTAAGAGTTCAATATGATCTTCCAATGGACAATATCCTTGGTGATCCCATCGACAAAACTACAAGATCTTAATTTGCTAATTTTTGTGAACATTACTTGTTTGTTTCTTCTATTGAACCACTGAGGGTAGAAGAAGCACTTTCAGATCTGGATTGGTGATGGCCATACAAGAAGACATTTATGGAGAGACCCAATCAAAACATGATCAAAATAAATTCGGTCTTCCACAGCAAGCAAGATGAATTTGAAGTGGTGACAAGGAACAAAGCGCACTCAGTGGCTCAAGGCTTCAAGCAATTGGAAGATTTGGATTTTTTTGAAACATTTACTCCCATAGCTAGGCTTCAGTCAATTTGCGTTCCAAATGGACAACAAGAGTACATTTTTTAATTGACTAATCTAGGAATTAGTGTACGTGGAGCGACCTCCTGACTTTGAAGACCCCAAACACCCCAACCATTTATTCAAGCTTCACAAACCTCTCTACGGATTTAAACAAGCTCCTAGGATGTGATATGAATGCCTTAAGGATTTTATTCTTAAGAATGGCATTGAGACAGGCCAAGTCAACTCATAAGGATATCTTTGTGTACCAAATTTATGTCGATGACAATTTTTGGTTGAACTATTGATAATTTTTGTAAGTATTTTAAAGAAGGGACTTTCATATGCCAAACCAAGTACGTGAAGGACATGTCGAACAAGTTCCACATGTATCATGCCAAGCTCATCAAGATTCTAAGGCCAATGAATGGACATCTTAATCTTGACGAGGAAGGTAAACCGGTTGATCAAAAGGTTTATCATTCAATTATCGGTTTCTTACTCTATCTTTACGCATCTAGGCCAGATATTATGCTTTGTGTTTTCATTTGTGCTTATTTTCAAGTGGCTCGTTAGGAATGTCGCCTTGTAGCCGTAAAGAGAATCCTAAGATATCTAGTTTATACTCCAATCCTATGGTTGTTGCACACAAAACACTCAATCTTTAACTGAATTGGCTATTCTCAATCAAACTATACCAATTACAAAGTGGATAGGAAAAGCACCACCGACACCCACCATTTCCTTGGTTGATCCCTTATTTCTGGTCCTCTAAGAAGCAAAATTCCATAGCCCTATCCATCGAGGAAGATAAGTATGTTGTGATGGGAAGATGTTGTGCTCAATTACTTTGGATGAAGTAAATCATGAGACTTTAGCTACAATCTCATCAAAATTCCACTCCTATTTGACAGTGAGAGTACCATAAAATAGCCAGCAATCCCCTCCAATACTCAAAAACCAAACACATTAATATTCACCATTATTTCTTGAGAGACCACTAAGGCAAAAGTGATATATATCCCTATGCCATATAAACACTAATAAACAACTTACCGATATATTCAACAAGCCTTTAGATGAGTGCCCATTTTTGCAAGTTAAGAAATGAGCTAAATGTCTTGCATTCTCGAAACATTGCATGATTAAATTCTTGGTTAATCCATAATCAAGCACAAGTGATGACAAGGTATATAAATTTAAATTCTTGTGCCTTGAGATCTCATTCTAAATGAATCTTAGACCTAGCACAACTTTTGGAATTCAAATATTCCCCCTAAGTTTAATACAATCTTCTTTGCCAAAATATCAAAATCTTAATGAACCCAAATGGAAGAGAATGTTATCTCAAGGGGCAGAGTGATAAGGCTGAAGTGCCCGATCTTTTAGTGAGATGGATAAATTCGATTTATGGAGGAGGTGACTCTCGCGATCTGACTACGAACGAACAGGTCGTGGCGCCTTAGCAATCGCTGAATCAACTCCAATCCGTTATTGACCTTGCTGGATGGCAAGATCAACCTGAACATGAGGTTCTATTCCTGCAAGCAATCGAAGAAACGAGCAAGAACAAGGAGTAGGTAAAACTGAATATCAATCACTCACAAGACATTGTAATGTTGAGAGCGCGTGAAAGTGAATAATTGTAATGTTGGAGCAACCAAGACATGTGTGTCCAAGAAATCTGAACTTCAGTAAAAAAAAACGATGTCTCATTTTCTCTCTTTTCCATGCATTTACCGCTTTCAATATTGTCCATGTAGTGATCTTTGCTTACTTGTTTAGTTCTATCTATCACTACCATACTCCCATAGATAGTGTGTTTGTGTAACTCCTCTAGATTACATCTTATTTAAATTGTATTGCTTAAACTCTCTATAGTGACCGAGTTGACGTGAATCTATTAGACAATCCAGGTCTCTTATATTTTCATCTGTCGCTGCACTGACCGGATATTCCTATAGTTGCCAGACTATCCGACTTCCTCTATAGTTATACTTTCCTGCAGTTGTTCGAACTTGACAACAATTTTTAAAATACAGAAATGTCTGCATGTAAACAAACATGATTGCTGAAATTTCTGAATCCAAACAAAATAATACTTATGTCACTGTTTTGTAAGCATGATTTCTTTTGGGCAGAACCAAAGGAAGCATAACTCTCCTTGTTGTAAACAAACATGTTGGGTACTTCGGTATATATCCAGAATTTTTAGGAATAAACATGTTAAACTATCTTGCTTCCTGAACAGGTTTGAGCAACACCAAAGGAAGCATAATTCTCCAAGTCACAGGTTATATTTTGTTTAGCAGCCCTTCTAATATGAACCCGCTAGGTTTTTTTTATACGATCTTTTGATGAGAGATGTGGGATAACTCGATTGGTGGATGGAGATGACGTCCTCGACCCAACTACAGCCTTCCAAGACCGCGCCTTAGCAACCGATACACTTCCAATGGCCATCATGATCTTGTGGCGCGATAACCAGCCCCTAGGGCTCCCGTCCTGCAAGCAACCGAAGAACTAGCAAGAATGAGGAAACAAGCACTGAATTTAATCCAAGTTTTTCACACATTTCTTTGCTTGCCAAATTATGACAGCTTCCACCATCAATGATTACCTTACATACCCACGCCTTTGTGTGAAAAAGACTGCAGCGCTGTTCATTATCTTGCTTTGGTTCTTGTTCACCTCGGAACCTGGCGCGAGCACGCCAGCGCCTGGGAGGTCTGCTTAGCTCCAGTACAGGCCGATCGGCTTCTCTTCGTGGCTCGAGGTACGTGCACCGAGGGGACGTGGGTTCTGGTCGGCCCCGGCGCGACGGTACGGGTGCTGGCATGCCAGTCAATTTGGGCCTGCAATTGACAAGGAGGTGAGGCAAATAGGTTAGTTGGACGATAGGCCGATACGAGCCCTCGCTATCGGATAGCTGCCGAGAGGATCGAGTTAGTCATCGGCCGTGTCTGGATGGCTCCTGCTATCGGCTGGTCGCCGATAGAAATCAGGACGCTCTTTCATCAGCTGGGGAGCCGATGTAGGTGGATGTCGACAAAGGATATGATGGCTCCGGATGTAGCGAACGCGAGACCCTGATATAGGATTGTACATAGAGAATAACAAGGCATGCGGGATCCCTCCTAGTGGTCGACGGAAACTATTGCGGTTGTTCATCGGCTGGAACATATGCGGCCTGGCAAGGAATCATATAAAAGGGACCGGCTACAAAGCCGATGCTCCTGATATGGCAGCACGAGACCCGTCGCCCACCGAGACTACGCCGCTAGCGTCGAATCTCAAAGGTTGGACCTAATCGAGATAGTACGAGACCGAGGCCAACGGCCACGGGACGGTGGACGCCGAATCGGTTGTGCTGAAGTAAGGGCGAAGCGAACCCATTGGCTAGCTGAGCCGATGAGTAGACATCTCTCTGAAGACTGGCGCCCATCGGCTAGAAGGCCGATGCGCTTGGCGTGGCGATCAAGGGAAAGTCTCTAAAGACTCGGTGTGTATCGGCCGAGCAGATATTCACTTCTTCTCTCAGCTGCTCATTCTAGCGGTGATCTCTCGTCATAGTATGTCTCTCAATGCACAATATTCAATCCAGTTGATTGGGGCATCTGAAGCACATCTATTAGTCTCTAAATTTTCACCTTGACCTAGTAGTGTTAGTTGTGAAAAAAAAAGAATATAATATATGGACTGTACTCTCAACCTCACTTATCCTTATCACTAAAGTTCTTACTTACCCTTTGCTAATTCATAGAGGAGTACACACTTTAGTGGTGAGGCAAAAACAATATGAGGTTAAGAAAACTCACAGCTGAGATCAAAGCCTACAACAATTTTATTTGTGGAGCTTGGTAGGAGAAGTATATGTCGTAGATAATCTGAATTATTGATATAGTCTCATTACGTAGTTATCCAAATAATAACTCAAATCCTAGTTGCTGAACACAAGGTCGGAAAGGTGAACAAAGCAACTCACACGCAAGGAAAATGGAACCAAATGCAATCAAAGGGTGAGCTAGCAGAAGATATGAGTTATAATACATACAACTAGCTCAATTGCAAGTGTTATGGAAAGATGCTAGCTGATTGAAATGATGACAAACTAGGGCATAGGATTGCACAAATAGAACAATTCTCCCAATTTTGCAAATATTTTAAACAACTCTTTTTTTCACATAGCAAGCAACCACTTTAGTTTTTATTAGAAATATTCTGGTCAATTGTTATTTGCTATTTTTTAATAATGATTCATAGCTTTCTTTTCTATTGCAACTGAGAAGACAAGATCACCAAGTTACAACCCTGATATAAATCCGCTAGGTTTTTTTCGTACGATCTTTCGATGAGAGGCGTGGGATAACTCGATTGGTGGATGGATATGACGTTCTCGGCCCGACTACAGCCTTCCAAGACCGCGCCTTAGCGACCGATACACCATTTCCAATGGCCGTCACGATCTTGTGGAGCGCGACAACCAGCCCCTAGGGCTCCCATCCTGCAAGCAACCGAAGAACTAGCAAGAACGAGGAAACAAGCACTGAATTGCAAGATAAAATTGAAGGTTTCAAACTGAATCTTAATCAAGAGTGGGGTTCCGAAGACAAGGAGACAGGCGGCTGATCCAGCACGCGCACCTACAGGCAAGTAGCGAAGGCTAAACTTGATCTAAACAAAACAAAAGTGTTCCTAGTGGTGGCTAAGGGGTATATAACATGGAGAGGACGACCAAAGGAGTGTTTGGGTCGTGCTCCAACCCTAGGACGCGTCCCTATTGGACTCTAAACAATACATAGCCCATTGGGCTAAATTAAGGTGGCGCAGCACCCTGGACAGAAAAACCTCTCAGTGATGATTTGATGATTACCGCCGCTTCTGAGATGATATGAGCATGTGGCCAGATCTATATGAAGGTAGACTTGATTAGCTTTCCAACAAGTCCAGAATCACCCAAATCCAACTCCGTATGCAACTGTGGCTACCGTCGCAAGTTGGAGGAGTGCTGCAGTCCGAATCCAGCCTACGCGAGTCCTTTTCCCTTTCGGTCTTCTCCTTGATTCCTAATCAAAACAAGAGTGCATGTGTCTCCAAAATCTAAGCAGGATGGATAAGAGCTCAAGAGGTCACTCACTTAATGATTAAGTTTTCGTGCACGGGCACGAGTAATAGGACCAGCAATAGGTATTGGTGTCAGTAAGGATGTATCATTGGTGTTGATGTCCTCATCACCTTCCATGAGTGGGAGTAACAAATAGAGAACCATTTTAGGAAAATGGATGAAGTATTAGACCTCCTATATTTAGGCAATGCCAAATAGAGTTTCATGTGTTCTTTCTTATGGCTAAGAGAATGTGGAGCTGGCATGGACGGTGATTGTGGCATGCATATAGAGCAATAGCATTAAATGATGCTATTAAAGGGAATGATGTAGGCTACGATAACATAAAATAATTTTTTTCTACCATGCATGCCAGAATATCATGTGAATCAGGGATCATGAACTATTAATACAAGACACGCAGTGCAGGGGAAAAAGAGTTAGTGAAACTGATCCAACCATGCCTGCGTTGAGGTAGTAGACGAAGTAGATGATCATCACGATCCTGATGATGATCAATGCCGCAATAAGCAGTGCCTCCATCGGTATCCACATGTCTAGCAACTAGGGTTTGGCTTAGGAGGTGGCAGCTGGATGTTTTACATGGCTTAAGGCCAGTTATGTTGCATAACACCCTAATTATAGAAAATAAAGTTTTTGGTAGTTTCTGGTTGCCACATTAATTCGTTGATAACTCAGCGGTTGGATTGAATTCAAGGATGGGGCCGAATCCATTGGAAAGATTGGATTGGAAAGCTGTGGTCGAACACATCTATTGGATTTAAGATGTAGTTTCTATGAGCATTTTACTCCCAGCTGGTCACTAGAAACCGAAATGGGCTTCATGGTATTTATTGCTTGATTGAAGGTTGTTAGATTATTTGGTACTGCTCCTTGGCCACTCTTCAATGCTTTTATACTTGATGACAATTAAATTATGGACATTAGGTAGCAATTGATTCTCATAGGTAATACTATTCTTACTTAGGAGTGAATTCACCTGTTGGTTAATTTGGTTAGCACGAGCATGCGTTATTAGCTCTTGGAATTGATTTTGAGTATCTTGCTCAACTATAGGGGAAGAAAATTATAGTGGTGCTATGTTACCTGTATCATCCTCCCCCTATTGAAAAGGAGTTATGCTCGGCTCTATGTTGAATGATCCAAAGAATGGGGACGAATATGCTACGTCGAATGTAATACTCACATTGTAGTCATTATGAGGAAGTTCTATCCTGTACACATTGTCATTGATTTTCTTGAGTACTTTAAAAGGGCCATCAGCAGGTGGGATAAGCTTGGACTTGCGTTTTGTTGAAAAACACTCTTTTCGTAGATGCACCCATACTAAATCTCCTTGTTCAAAAAGCATCTTCTTCCTTGTTTAGTTTACCCTTTCAGCAAAATACCTTGCCTTGTTCTCTATAGCTTTTTTTTGTCTTAGAATGTATTGCTTTCAAAAATTCAGCATGCTTGGTTGCCTCCAATATTTGACCTCTATTGAAGTGGAAGTGGCAGCAAGTCAAGTGGTGTGATTGGTTTAAATCTATAAACCACTTCAAAGGGGCACAATTGTGTTGTTGAATGAATTGTCCTGTTATATGCAAATTCCATGTACAGAAGACATTCCTCCCACTCCTTGAAGTTCTTCTTGATCATTGTTTGCAGCAATGTGGAGAGTGTGTGGTTCACCACCTAGGTTTGACCATTAGTTTGTGGTTGACAAGTTGTTAAAAACAACGACTTTGTCCCAAGCTTGGCCCACAATGTCTTCCAAAAGTAGCTCATCAACTTAACATCGCGATCTACAACAATGGTTCTTGGCAGTTAATGTAATCGCACAATTTCCCTGAAAAATAGCTCAGCAACATGTGATGCATCATCGCTCTTGTGACATGGAATAAAGTGTCATTTTAGATAATCTATCTTCCTAGGCAATCCTAGAACAAAATCCATGCTAATATCCTCCCAAGGTGTACTAGGAATAGGAAGTGAAATGCACAAGCCATGGGGATTAATTTTGGACTTAGCTTTATGACAGGTCACACATCATTGCACAAATTGTTCAACATCTCATCGCATCTTTGGCCAATAGAAGTCATTAGACAGCATAGCCAATGTCTTTTCCTTCCCAAAATGTCCCATTAGCCCACCGGCATGTATTCCTGCAACAATAGTAAATGCATAGAGGAATCTATAACACATAACTTGTTATCACAAAACAAAAACCCATAATCAATATGAAACTTGTCCCAACCTTTCCCTTCTTTGAATTTAGAGTATGGTTTAGTAAACTCTTTATCTGTAGCATACAAATCTTTCAACTATTCTAATCCAGGAACCTTAATTGATAGTTGAGATAAAAATACAATCTTGCGAGACAAGGCATCAACAATCACATTTTCTTTGCCATTCTTGTATTTCATAATGTATGGGAAAGATTCAATAAATTCAATCCATTTAACATGTCTACAGTTCAGCTTAACTTACCCTCTCAAATATTTTAAAGCTTCATGATTGGAATGTATGATAAATTCTTTGGGCAAAAGATAATGTTGCCAAATTTCCAGAACAAGGACCAAAGCATACAGTTCTTTGTCATACATAGAATAATTCAATTGAGCACCACCAAGTTTTTCACTAATGTATGCTACTAGTTTTCCCTCTTGCATCAGAACACCACCAATGCCCAAACCACTAGGATCACATTCAATTTCAAATAGTTTGTCAAAATCAGGCAAAACAAGCAAAGGAGCTGAAATTCTTAACAAAGCATCGCGATAGAACCCGCGAGCCCATGAAAGCTCCTTACTTGACTTACATTGATAAGTGTAGGCCAATTCTTGATTGCTTTAACTTTAGATTCATCCACTTATACTCCCTATACAGAAACAACATAGCCCAAAACGACAACCTTGTTTGTGCAAAATGTGCACTTCTCCATGTTTGCACACAAATTTTCAATTCTAAGTACTTGCAGTGCTTGTTTGATATGCTCAACATGCTCTTCCATGGTATGATTGTATATGAGAATGTCACCAAAATAAACCACAACAAAATTTTCAATGAAAGTTCTCAAAACATAATTCATTAGTCTCATGAATGTACTAGGTGCATTAGTTAAACCAAAAGACATGACTAACCACTCGTACAAACCTAATTTTGTTTTGAAAGCAGTTTTCCACCCATCTCCCTCTTTCGTTCTGATTTCATGATACCTACTACGCAAATTAATTCATCCAGCATATCATCCAACCTAGGAATACGATGACAATATATAATAGTGATGTGGTTAATTGTGCTACAATCTACACACATGAACAACACAAGGGCTAAGGCTTTCATGTACATACCCTTTGTCCAGAAGTGCTTGTATCTGTCACTCAATTTCCTTTGTTTCTTCTAGATTGGTATGATATGGTGGTCGATTTGGAAGGGAAGCTCCTAGAATATGGTCAATTTGATGTACAATGCCATGAAGTGGTGGAAGACCAGTAGGCATCTCTTCTAGAAAAACATCATCAAACTCCTGCAAAACATTTGTGACAACACTCAGAAGAGATAAGATGTCATTAGTAGAAAGTAACATGTCTTTGTACACAAGCACAAAATGCACACAATGTCAATTTTCATGCACTTCTCTCAGTTCTGATTTAGTGGCTAACATAACTAATTTTTGTTTCTCACCCTTTTTATTCCCATTCTCATTTGGTTTGTGGTACTCACTCACATAGTTGGGTTTCTCAGTTAACATAGCACCACTATCATTTCTAACATTTATCTCATTCTTTTGCATTGGATCAGCATAAATTTGAGTAGGATACATTGGTCGAAGGACAAATTCTTTATTGTTCCACTTGAATGAGTACTGATTGGTGTGGCCATCATGTTGAATTGCACGATCAAATTACCATGGTCGACCAAGCAGAAAATGGCATACCGTCATTGGAACAACGTCACACTCTACCATATCACAATACTCACTAATTTTGAAAGGCACCTTCACCATATGTTGAATCTTCCCTTCTCCACAATCATTCAACCAATTGCACATGGTATGGATGCGGGTGTCGCAGCTGCTTTAATCCAAGTTTTTCACACATTTCTTTGCTTGCCAAATTATGACAGCTTCCGCCATCAATGATTACCTTACATACCCACGCCTTTGTGTGAAAAAGACTGCAGCGCTGTTCATTATCTTGCTTTGGTTCTTGTTCGCCCCGGAACCCGGCGCGAGCACGCCAATGACTGCAGCTTCTCTTCGTGGCTCGAGGTACGTGCACCGAGGGGACGTGGGTTCTGGTCGGCCCCGGCGCGACGGTACGGGTGCTGGCATGCCAGTCAATTTGGGCCTGCAATTGACAAGGAGGTGAGGCAAATAGGTTAGTTGGACGATAGGCCGATACGAGCCCTCGCTATCGGATAGCTGCCGAGAGGATCGAGTTAGTCATCGGCCGTGTCTGGATGGCTCCTGCTATCGGCTGGTCGCCGATAGAAATCAGGACGCTCTTTCATCAGCTGGGGAGCCGATGTAGGTGGATGTCGACAAAGGATATGATGGCTCTGGATGTAGCGAACGCGAGACCCTGATATAGGATTGTACATAGAGAATAACAAGGCATGCGGGATCCCTCCTAGTGGTCGACGGAAACTATTGCGGTTGTTCATCGGCTGGAACATATGCGGCCTGGCAAGGAATCATATAAAAGGGACCGGCTACAAAGCCGATGCTCCTGATATGGCAGCACGAGACCCGTCGCCCACCGAGACTACGCCGCTAGCGTCGAATCTCAAAGGTTGGACCTAATCGAGATAGTACGAGACCGAGGCCAACGGCCACGGGACGGTGGACGCCGAATCGGTTGTGCTGAAGTAAGGGCGAAGTGAACCCATTGGCTAGCTGAGCCGATGAGTAGACATCTCTCTGAAGACTGGCGCCCATCGGCTAGAAGGCCGATGCGCTTGGCGTGGCGCTCAAGGGAAAGTCTCTAAAGACTCGGTGTGTATCGGCCGAGCAGATATTCACTTCTTCTCTCAGCTGCTCATTCTAGCGGTGATCTCTCGTCATAGTATGTCTCTCAATGCACAATATTCAATCCAGTTGATTGGGGCATCTGAAGCACATCTATTAGTCTCTAAATTTTCACCTTGACCTAGTAGTGTTAGTTGTGAAAAAAAAAGAATATAATATATGGACTGTACTCTCAACCTCACTTATCCTTATCACTAAAGTTCTTACTTACCCTTTGCTAATTCATAGAGGAGTACACACTTTAGTGGTGAGGCAAAAACAATATGAGGTTAAGAAAACTCACAGCTGAGATCAAAGCCTACAACAATTTTATTTGTGGAGCTTGGTAGGAGAAGTATATGTCGTAGATAATCTGAATTATTGATATAGTCTCATTACGTAGT
Organism: Oryza coarctata; assembly: GCA_030770085.1. Classification (NCBI taxonomy): domain Eukaryota; kingdom Viridiplantae; phylum Streptophyta; class Magnoliopsida; order Poales; family Poaceae; genus Oryza; species Oryza coarctata. Next base: position 12,419,616 of record CM061472.1, read on the forward strand.
TATCCAAATAATAACTCAAATCCTAGTTGCTGAACACAAGGTCGGAAAGGTGAACAAAGCAACTCACACGCAAGGAAAATGGAACCAAATGCAATCAAAGGGTGAGCTAGCAGAAGATATGAGTTATAATACATACAACTAGCTCAATTGCAAGTGTTATGGAAAGATGCTAGCTGATTGAAATGATGACAAACTAGGGCATAGGATTGCACAAATAGAACAATTCTCCCAATTTTGCAAATATTTTAAACAACTCTTTTTTTCACATAGCAAGCAACCACTTTAGTTTTTATTAGAAATATTCTGGTCAATTGTTATTTGCTATTTTTTAATAATGATTCATAGCTTTCTTTTCTATTGCAACTGAGAAGACAAGATCACCAAGTTACAACCCTGATATAAATCCGCTAGGTTTTTTTCGTACGATCTTTCGATGAGAGGCGTGGGATAACTCGATTGGTGGATGGATATGACGTTCTCGGCCCGACTACAGCCTTCCAAGACCGCGCCTTAGCGACCGATACACCATTTCCAATGGCCGTCACGATCTTGTGGAGCGCGACAACCAGCCCCTAGGGCTCCCATCCTGCAAGCAACCGAAGAACTAGCAAGAACGAGGAAACAAGCACTGAATTGCAAGATAAAATTGAAGGTTTCAAACTGAATCTTAATCAAGAGTGGGGTTCCGAAGACAAGGAGACAGGCGGCTGATCCAGCACGCGCACCTACAGGCAAGTAGCGAAGGCTAAACTTGATCTAAACAAAACAAAAGTGTTCCTAGTGGTGGCTAAGGGGTATATAACATGGGGAGGACGACCAAAGGAGTGTTTGGGTCGTGCTCCAACCCTAGGACGCGTCCCTATTGGACTCTAAACAATACATAGCCCATTGGGCTAAATTAAGGTGGCGCAGCACCCTGGACAGAAAAACCTCTCAGTGATGATTTGATGATTACTGTCGCTTCTAAGAAGATATGAGCATGAGGCCAGATCCATATGATGTAGACTTGATTATCTTTCCAACTAGTCCAGAATCACCCAAATCCAACTCTGTATGCAACCGTGGCGACCGTCGCAAGTTGGAGGTGTGCTGCAGTCCGAATCCTGCCCTACGCGAGTCCTTTTCCCTTTCGGTCTTCTCCTTGATTCCTAATCAAAACAAGAGTGCACATGTCTCCAAGATCTAAACAGGATGGATAAGAGCTCAAGAGGGCACTCACTTGATGATTAAGTTTTCGAGCACGGGTAATAGGACCAGCAATAGGTATTGGTGTCGGCAAGGATGTATCGTTGGTGTTGATGTCCTCATCAAACCCTATGTAACAAATCAGCTAGTGTTTATGGGATCAAAGTATTCACAAAGGAAAGATTGGCTATCAAAGTATAATTCGGGATTTTTCTTTAGATAATAGTAGCAAGATCCCACCCAATATTTGTAAACTAAACTAAAGGAAATGATCTACACCAAATTGGTAAGAAAATTTCTTGACCCTTCCAACAAGGATGACAAAACAATTATCTGAGTTTGCATGTGGAAACAAAACTAAGACATGGAATTGAACATCGGGGATCAACACAAGTAACACGGAGGAAAAAAAAGAGCTGTTCAGCAACAAGAACACGATCTCTTGTATTAAAACTTAGCAAAATGCATGAGAGGAACGGATCATAAACAAAGGATCAATATTTTTGTGAGGCAATTTTCAGATAGGATGAAAATGAAACTATAACTAGGGATAAAGATTCTACATTGACAGCCGGGCTCTGATACCAAATGACACGTGGATGTGCCCAACCTTCACGGTGTAGAATCGAAGATATTCATAAAACCTAACGAGTCTTGTGAAGCCAACCATTGCATGTGCAACAACCTGCAGCACGGAGTTCGCCCAACATCATGTTGTCCACTCAACCAAGTCAAGCAGATTACAATCCTCGCTGCAATCACAAAGAACTTGCAAGAACAACAGTAAGGAATGTACAATCTCATAGATAATTCAGCCTATGGCTAGAATACTCAAGAAAATGCATATAGCATTTTGGTTCAATCTATCGAGGCGAGCTCTAATGGTACTATCACAGTGGTTGCTGGGTCTCATACCTTCAGGAGATCGGGTCTCATATTATTCATCGCATATTTTCTTTAGTTGGCTCTAGAGCTGATGAATCTTTTACTTTATTCCTCGCCCTTTTACCAATGCCTTCATAACCTGTTCAGCCATGTATGAGCCCTATTGTCCCTTCGGCAACCAGCCGATAGCGTGAGTCCATATCAGCCTATTAGCAGATTGGCTCGCAAATCTCATCCTTTTTATGTCCTTGTCAATTGTAAGGTCAAATTGACTGGCATGCCCTTAAAACTTGAATCTAAGGACTTGCACTGGAGCTAAGCAGACCTCCCAAGCCTCCATTTGTTTAGGTGCCTCTTTGCATCGAACCTTCATCAGCTCGTGCTCGCTCGCCCCCTTAGCACACCTCTCCGCCCGATTCGATCAACTCTCCTGCACACGCCAACAAGAGTACTTAGCTAATCATCATTAAATCTCTTTGGGGCAGTACCTACTTGGAGCCACATATTGGTTGCCTCATCAAATGGCCAATAGCCTATTGGCCCCAGGTGGTTCATACAACTATGGCTTAATGTTTATACTTCCAAAGCCATCAAGCCATCTTTACCAGTCGATGTATGTGAACAACTATCGAACATCATCGATTGATTGGAAATCCCAATCAGTTTACTGGTGGAGACTTTGGACCAATCTAGGTGAGACTCACTGAAATTGAGCATCTTCTACTTGAGGAACTCACTGACGCATTGATTCTTGCTAGCTATTTGGAATCACATAGGATCCAACTGAACATGACCAGGTGGCGAGCCAGTTGTGCTGAACAGAAAGATTTGGTTCAAAATGATCGGCTAATATAGTATTCCATCTCCATTGTTGTTCATCAATCTTGCGCTTGATCAACTTGATTAAACTTTTATTGAAAGCTTTAGCTCGTCCATTGGCTTGAGCATAATGAGGTGAGGAATTTAGCAATTTAATTCCCATACTAGTAGCAAACTATTGAAACTCAATGGACACGAAATTACATCCCTGATCGGTAGTTAGTTATTGTTTGAGGAATTCCAATCTAACAGATAATATATTCTTTGATAAATTCAACCACGTCCCTAGATGTAACTTTCTTCAAAGGAATAGCTTCTACCCACTTTGTAAAACAATTCATTGCCACTACTATGAAATTATGCCATTTACTTGATGAAGGATAAATTTGGCCGATCATGTCAATTCTCCAACCTCTTAACGGCTCGATGATTAGATTCATAGCCATTGCTAGTGTCTGCTGTACGTTTCTAAATTTTTGACAATCTGGGCATCCCTTATGGTACATGTAGACATCCCTCATAGTACCTGAAGCAATCCTCCAACATTTTTGGCTAGAAATACCCAGCTCTTCTTAATAGCCATTTCATCTTGTGAGCCAATTGATGAGCCCCACAAACACCTTCATGCACCTCGCACATAATCATTGTATCTTCTCTTAAACCAAGGCATCTTAATAGAACTCTATCAATGGTTCAATAATATAATTCTTCATCAAGTAACACATACTTGTTAGATTTATACTGAAGTTTCCAAGAAGCTGATTGGAAAAGATTTTGCAAATATTGGATATTCTCCTATCTCCAATCATTGGCTTCAATTTGATTATTGATATAAGCTATTTGAACATCCAACTAATATCTCAAATTAGTCTGAGGAAGATCATTGGCTTCTAAATTCTACTCCAAAGGAATAGATCCAATGACACCATCTTGAATTCTTTTAATAAATATTGATATTCTTGATAATATAACCTCAAGATATCATCTTTGTACTCATATTTTCTAGATAGCTGCTTGATCACCAATAATGAATCCACAATGATCTCCATAGTATCGGCTCTAATTTCATTCAAAAGTTGAAGTCCTTTGAGCACCGCTTCATACTCCGCTTGATTGTTTGTACGATAGGGCTTAATTGTAAAAGTGAACTCAAATCTTGCCTCCCGAGGTGATACAATCACTAAGCCAATACCAGATCCATGCTTGCAAACTTATCCATCAAAGAATAAAGTCCATGGAATTGACTCCATTAAATTTTCATGGCTTCCTTTATGCTGCATGATGAAATTGGCCATAGCTTGTCCTTTGACTACTTTAGCTGACTCATATCTTAGATCAAACTCCATCAAAGCAAAAATCCATTTACCGATTCACACTTTTAAGACTAGAGCCGATAACATATACTTGACTACATTGAATTTACAGACCACTATGCATTCAACCGATAGGAGATAGTGCCTTAACTTTGTGCATGAGAAATATAAGCAAAGGCATAATTTTTCCACCATAGGATACATTATCTCAGCATCTAAAAGCCATCTACTTAGATAGAACACCACTTGTACGTTTCCTTCAAACTCTTGTATCAGTACCGATCTGATGGATTTCTCATCACTCAATAGATATAATTTGAATGGCATCCCCTCCTATAATGGAATCAATACTAGTGGAGAGTTCAGATAATTTTTAACTTCATCAAACACTTTTTGTTGCTTCGCGCCCCACAAAAAACTCTTAATTAGCTCTTAGCTTTAACAAGGGAGTGAAAGAATCAATTATTCCTGATAGATTTGAAATAAATCTCCTTACAAAATTAAGCTTGCCGATCAAGGACTACTAGGTCTTGTTGGTTGGTGGTTCAGTGTTCTAGATGGCGTTGATTCCCCTCTCATGCACCATAAAGCCTAAAACTGCCCAACCGATACACCAAAAGCACATTTATGAGGATTCATCCGAAGTTTATATTTCTTTGTCCTCTCTAGTACTCTTCACAAATTGGATATATGGCTTTCAACACTCATGGATTTAATCACCACGTCATCTATATATATCTCCATCAGTAGGCCGATGAGATCATGAAAATATATAATTCATTGCTCTTTGATAAGTCACATAGGCACTTTTCAATCCAAACGTCATGACTACCCACTCGTATATGATAAGTCACACCGACACAATTCAATCCAAACGTCATGACTACCCACTCGCATAAGATAAGTCACATCGGCACTTTTCAATTCAAACGTCATGACTACCCACTTTTATAAGCCGATAACTCCAGGACAACAGAATGTAGTATTATGTATAGCTTCTTCTACCATGAAAATTTGATTATATCCTGCATTGCCATTCATAAAGCTAATAATCTTGTGACCCGATGCTGTATCAATTAATAGATTTGCCATCAGCATCCGATACTCATCTTTAGGGGTAGCTTTGTTTAAATCCCGGAAGTCGATACATATTCTCAACTTTCTATTTTTCTTTTTCACTGCGATGATGTAGGATATCCACTCAGCATAACGGTATGGTCAAATAAAATTTGCAACGTACAACCTCGCGATCTCTGCCTTAGTTGCATCACGTAACTCTGCTTTAAATTTTATCAGAGGCTACTAGAATGGCCGATATCCTGGTTTGATAGGAAGCTGATATTCAACAATCGATTGGCTTAGACCTGGCATTTCATAGTAATCCTAGGCAAACATTCCTTACACTCCTTCAATAATTTTATTAATTTTTCTTGGAATTTAGTACATATTTTTTTACTTATATATGTCGGCCTTGGCCTATCTGTTAGACCTATTTCTAATTCTTCTAAGTCATCGGCTGACGTAAATCCTTGCTCCAATTTGCCTTCAAAGTCTTAAATGGTGCCCATTAGAGCAACAATTTCGAGCCGATCTGCTGGATCCACTGTATTCCTTGGCTGGCAACTTTGTGTAATTCACCTTCCAATTCTTTTCCAGACAAGCAATCGTCTCCATGAACTTCCCAAATTAGCAGATCAGTCACTGCAACTTTGGTCGATTGATCTGCTAGAATTATCTCAATCTGATCTCCTTGCCACTATATGGGACTTTGATGCATTGTAGATGGAACACAACAATTGGCATGAATCCAGTCCCTACCAAGGAGTAGACTATACGATCCTTTACCGTCAATAACAAAGAATGTGGTGGGCAATGTCTTGCCTCCCACTGTTAACTCCACGCTTAACACGCCCTTCGTCTTCGATGGATTTCTGACGAAGTCTTTAAACACCATATTTGTCTTTATGAGATCTTCAGTAGCTTTTTCCAGCTTGCGATAAGTTGCATACGGCATTAGATTGACAGCTGCACCCCCATCAATTAACATCTTTATCATCGGCTTCCCATTTACATTCCCCTTGATATATAATTGTTTTTAGGTGCCGATGCTTGGACTCTTCGAACTTGTCAAATGCAGCTTGATCGGATTGAGCAAAAGCATCTTCCTCATGTTCCTCATCGAATGAAGATGCTCTATAATCTTGAGGCAAGAAGAACACCTTGTTTGTTGGAGCTAATGCGTCAACTCCATTATCTTTTTGCTTGACGCACCAAACTTGTTTAGTCTTTTGACCATGATCAGCTTCCTCATTGTCTCGTCGTTGCTTCTTCTGTTGCTCCCTATGCCATAACTATTGTGCCCTTCTCTTATTTCTCATGAAGATTCTAGTTGGACACCACTGAGGGTTTGGATTTCATTGTTCTCCATGCAACTCCTTATCAGTTGCCACTTATTTATTACAATCTTCATTGATCAGCCCCAATCAGCTATGTATTGATGCTCATTTTGCAAGCGGCCGATCTTGTGAAAACTTCTTGTACTCAACATGTTATGACCTTGGATTGTTGCATTCAGGACAGTCTTCAATTCATGGTAATCTCATATCCTGATCCTAGCAAAATTGAAAGAACGAATAAACCCAATGCGGATTATATTTCTCTTTGTGTGACAAGGCCCGCCATTCTTCATCTTCATGCTTGGAATTCTTCTCTATCAGGTCCGATGAAGTGACTTTTGATTTACCTCAACGCCTCCCTTATCGGCCTGATCTCTCCAAGATTTCACGAACACAATGTTCACAGGAAATGGATTCCCATCAATCTTCATCGGCCTTTGGTCTTCAAACTTAATCCTTCCATGTTCGATAGCCAAATGTAACTGTTGCTAAAAAACATTACACTCATTGGTATGATGTGATATTGAATTGTCATTTGGAATACTTCTTTAGTTCTTCGGTTGATGTTTTTGCATGATTCGACGGGAGTTGAATCTACTTCTCTTGAAGTAACAGATCAAAGATTTTACTAGCCTTAGTGATGTCAAAATTGTATTGCTCCTCCTTGTCGATTCTTGTTTCTAGCCCACTCCGGTAAACATCGGATTCCTCATTGTCTAAGTCAGCTGAATAAGCTTGCACTTGAGCAACCCTCTGATGGAATTTTTCCTTCTTGACTTCATGAAATCAGCTTTCATGAGTCGATACTTTCTGTAGCAGGCATGCTAGACTCTCAAACTCTTGCGATGAAAAGCGTTCTCTGATTGGAGCCAACAAACCTTGGAAGGCTGACACAAGTCTATAACATCAGCTTTTGATGTCTCAAAACTGCTGCATGTATTCCAGGACTGATTCATCAGGCTTCTATTTAACCGATGTTAAATCTATTAATCTCATCTCATGAATACCAACAAAGAAGTACTTGTGGAATTTCTTCTCCAAATCGACCCATCCACGAATTAAATTTGATGGTAATGAAGAAAACCACGTAAAAGCCAATTGAGATAAGGACAGCGAAAAAAACCTAACTCTTAGGGCTTCCTTAATCGATGCTTCTCCACACTAGGCTAAGAATCGGCTGATGTGCTCCACCGTAGATACATTGTGCTGCCCTGAGAATTTGGAGAAATCTAGAATTCTATATTGGTGCAGTAAAGGAACTCAGTCAAACCACTCCGGATACGGGCGCCGATACATAAATGTATGCTCTTTTGACTTTATACCAAATTGCTCCCTTACCACCTCTCTTGCTGATCAATCCTCCTCCCTTGGTATTTCCCATTGATATTGTGGAGGCAGAGTTGGTACCCCATTCTGCCTAGGATATTCTCCGTGATGATTGTTTGAATCCGGATTACTACTTGTATAGTCATGCTAATATCCTCCATAGTATGTGGTCCAATGATACCCTATAAGTACATCATCCCATTTCCCCCTAATCCAACTCTATGTTGGTGGAAACATATTCACCGGTACACTCCTTCTGATACTATCAGTTTCCTAAGGTAGCTTTGTTTTTATCAGCAAATATACAGGGCCTTGATCGAGCTCTCAAACAATGGATCCACCCACTCTATTCTTGATCAGATTATGTGATGTGTTCACCAACACTCATGATTGGTTGATGAGCGCATGCTGCACTGCTTAATTAATCATCTCTTGCAACGGCTTCACAGGACTCATAGGTAGTGATTGGCTCAATTCTCCTACCAAAGGATTCCAAACAGAGTTTCTGAAAGTTGGTCATGTCATGCTATATTTATTGTCTCTACTCCTCATTTAGATCATCCATTGTCACTCACGCTGTCTGCATTGATATCTTTTACAACCATCGTGTTGAAATTCCGTATCCCACCATGCGTGCCAAATAATGTGTTGTGCGCACAGGCAGATCAGACTGGGTGGAGAGGCACACCGAGGGGGCAAGCTAGAGTTAGTCGGTGAGGTTCCGATGCGAAGATGCGCCTACACACGTGAAGCCCTAGAAGATTTACTTAGCTCTAGTGTAGGTCCTTAACTTCGAAGTTTGCGGGCGTGCTAGTTCAGTTTGACTCTACAATTGCCAAGGAGATGAAGAGGATGAGATCTGTGAGCCAATCGGCTGATAGGCTGATATTGACTCATGCTATCGGCTAATTGTCAATGGGACATTAGCGCTCATACATCGGCGGAATAACCGATTAAGACATACATAAAAAGCGAGGAATAAAATAATGGACTAACCAACAACCGATGAGGCTCCAAATGGAATATGTGATGAATAGTAAGGTGCGAGACCCGATCTCTCAAAGATACGAGACCCAGTGACCACCATGGCCATACGGTTAAAGCCAGCCTCAATAGATCAGACCAAACCAAGATGGTTTAAGGTTGAGGCTAACGACATTGAGATGGCGGAGGCTAAATCAAACATGTTGACGGAAGGAACGAGTGAACCCGTTGGCTAGTATTGGCTGAGAATCTAATGCAGTTGTATAAGTAAACTCATCAGCTATCTGAGCCGATGAGGGCAATGAAACCCATTAGATTCCGATACTAGCCCTATCAGACATAGCCTTGATACATCTGACCTAACCGAGACAACATCATGTCGAATCTAATAGGACTAGATCGATCGCTAGCAGATTAATCATTGAAGATATATATGTGTATCAGTTGAATAGCCAATATGTTAGGCATGAAGCATGGCATAAGGATAACTCCTCAGCTGGCTGCACTGATGAAACGTCACGTAAAGACCTATCGACCTATGACATGTTCTACTATCACAAGACTAGAGAGTCGGACCTAACCGATGTAGCACAAGATCGATGATGGTAGAAGGAGCTCGATAAGCTGATAGACCTTACGCGAGCGTTATGTGGTATGTCCAATCGGATTAAGATGTCAGACCTAACCGATACAACATTAGACAGAGCAGATACACCAGGATAGTGGTGGAACTTACCCCTTCATCGAAGATCAAAATTGACCGATACAACCCCACATCGAGAGCTAGAACCTGCCATAAAAACTTAGGTGAATTAGGGTGGCGATGTGCTGAGATTGTATATTGATTTGTGTGGATATCTTACAAGGTTCCAGAGAATTAACACTGATAGATCATGTTTGCAGGCCTACCAAATTTTGGCATTAACACTTTGCAACATATTAATAGTCAAAGCAAATTGAACCGTAGACATGCAAAGTGGATTGAATTCATTGAATCTTTTCCGTATGTTATCAAACACCAGAAAGGGAAGGACAATGTTATTGCCGATACTTTTTCTAGACGATATACCATGTTGACGCAACTTGATTCTAAATTTTTTGGCTTAGAAACAATTAAAGATTAATATTTGAAAGATGCTGACATTATAAAGATAAAAGACATGGAACAAATTCATACTCAGTGAAGGGTTTGTGTTTAGATCTAACAAGCTATGTATTTCAGCTAGCTCCGTTAGTTTGTTGTTGTTGCAGGAAGCACATGGAGTTGGGCTAATGGGGCATTTTGGAGCCATGAAGATGGAAGACATCCTAGTTAGTCATTTATTTTGGCCAAAGATGAGAAGAGGCGTAGAGAGATTTGTTTCTCACTTCACAACATGTTAAAAAGCTAAGTCACGACTTTATCACCATGGTTTACATATGCCTCTACCTGTTCCTAGCATTCCTTGGGAGGATATTTTTATAGATATCATTTTGGGTTGCCTAGGACTAGGAAGAGACATGACAACATCTTTGTTGTTGTGGATAGATTTTGTAAAATGGCACACTTCATACCGTGTCATCAAACTGATGATGCTACTTATATTGCTGATTTATTCTTTAAAGAGATAGTTCATTTACATGGCCTACCAAATACAATTGTTTCTAATCATGATACTAAATTTCTTATCCACTTTTGAACAACTTTATGGGCTAAACCAGGAACTAAGCTTTTGTTTTCTACTACTTGCTATCCCCAAACTGATGATCAATGTAAAGTTATGAACAGAACTTTCTCTACTATGTTGCAGACAGTTTTCAAGAAGTGCATTAAAATATGGGAATATTGTTTGCCTCATATTGAATTTGCTTATAATCGTTCGTTGCTCTCTACTATAAAGATGTGCCTTTGCCATCTTTTGAAAAATTGAATTTTGATGCTAAGCAACATGCTGAATTGATGTTAAAATTACAGGAGACCACACAAGAAAACATAGAGTGCATGAATGCTAAGTATAAGATTGCTGGTGATAAAGGTAGAAGGCAACTAATTTTTGAACCTGGTGATTTGGTTTGGTTGCATTTGAGGAAGGATAGGTTTCCTTGTTTGAGAAAATATAAATTGATGCCTAGAGTTGATGGACATTTTAAGGTGTTGGTGCAAATTTGAAGCCATATTTAGAAGAGATCAATGAGCTTGAGCCGAGAATGACTCAAATGCAAGATGGGGAGGATGATGAGGATATTAACACTCTCGATATATTCCCACCTATACGAATAAAACATACTAGATTGTTTACTTGTGGCCATGCTTGCCAACTTAATTATGAAGTGAGTTCATATTTAAGTATGTGTCCTACTTATTTAGACAATGGGGGCACGTGTACACTTGTTTTGCTTAGGAACGACGGAGAACACTAAAAAGGAGAGGAATTCGCCCAGCCTGATTTCAGACTACGGAACAATGCCAACTTGTGATAGTCACCATGGTTGCATACGGACTTTGATTTAGGCATTCTTAGACTTCATGGAAAGCTTATTAAGTCTACTTTCAAATGGATTTAGCCTCACATCTATATCTGCTCAGAATCAGCCACAGTTATCATTTCAATACCGAGACCTTAGTTTGCCCACGATGCTACGTCACCCTATTTTGGGCCAACGGCCCTAGAGTTGGAGCATGACCCCAACACCCTTGTGGTTGTCCTTCCACCTATACATAATCTCTATAGCCAGCACAAAATAGGGTGGGTTTTGTTAGATTGAAAGCTAGCTATCGCTACTTCACTTATAGCTCACGTGTCGACTAGATCGCCCGTCTGTTCATCTTCGAAACCCCACTTTTCTCATTGCATTTCAGATTGAACCCTTCATCTTAATTTAGCAATTCATTGCTTGATCTATTTGTTCTTTCTTGTTCTTCGATAGCGTTCGGGACAAGTGCCCATGTCGCTGGATTGATCGGGCTCCACAAATGACGCTCGACCATTGGAATCAGTGTAATTGCTAAGGCACAACGTCTGTAAATGGTTGTAGTTGGGTCAAGAATATCGTTCCAACCATCAATCTAGTTATGCATCTCTATTGAAAGTTTGGTACCACATTTACCATGAGGTATCACATAGGACCGCCTGACTCCATGCAGCTTTGGGGCAACTTGTACTTCTATCTTCCAATTTTTTTCCATTCTTTTCCACTTCAACTCTTTTGCTTTGAGGGTTGCCTTTACTCACATTAGGACCTAATATCTGCTCATTTACTTAATATTTACACCAGCCTCTTAATTGCTTGTCATTAATTATCACCCACTAAGAGTGCCCTATGTAACTTTTTAATAAATACTGCAAACTATCAAAACAAACACGTCATAATAGTATTTTTAAAAAAGAATGGATGGAAAGTTTGAATGCCATGAAGGTGAAAACTAATCCCACACCGCACAAACTCTAATAATTTGGTGCATCACAGAAAATCCTTTTGGTATGAAGAAGAAATGCATGGACAAGTAAAAAAATTATGTTCAATGGATAATCTGCTTTTGGCTTGTTATTTACCATTTATCATATGTGCACTTACAGTGTCCAGCTGCTTTAAAACTGGTTTTCTTATATTGTGATTTCTAAAAATTCGTATTGAGTTTTCCATATTGTTCAATTTTAAAATTGATCTTTGTTTATTGTCCTTCTTTTTCGCCTTTCTTTTTCTCCTTCCATCCTCTGAAAGTGCAAAACCTCATCCAAATCCTGGTGGATGAGTCCAATCTGCCTTCGACACATCCCATTTTTGTTGCTGACCTGTTTTTCCTACCTTGGCCCAACTCCTTCATTTCCATCCTTTCCTATTTTTTCTCTTTCTCATTTCCTTCCTCTGGCTCCGGCCAGCCCAAAGGTCCTGCTAAGCTCTTCTCAGCCTCAAGGAAGAGCTCCTCTGCTTGTGTGAACGATGACCATCGCTTTGGCCGTTGGCCGAAGCCACGCGGCAGCTTCCTGTACACATGTCAAGCATCTGTGCTCTAGCTTTGCCTTTAGGTTCTATCCATTTGAGCTCTAATGCTTGAGCTCAACTGCCAGCCATCACCCTGATGAGCTCGGCCACCTAAGACCATCACCCTCACCTCCATCTCCCTCCATAGGCCTCCATGTCGGACACAACCAACATTAGAATTGGTTGCTGTCCTCCTCTCCACCTCCTTCGTGAAGCCGCACCAACATCCACTACCTCAGACCAAAGAGGGTGGAAGCTCTAGCTAGCTCCCACTGACTATCGATCTCTAAAAATTCATCACCATCATCATCTTTAGCCCAAAATTGGAGGTACAACAAGTTTCCCATGTCCAAAACTCCAATTCATCTCTCCTTCCACCTCTGTTTCCCTGCCAGAACATCACCGGTGCCACCACCTAACTGCCTCCCCTGATTGGTCACCCATCGACCACACAGCGTGCCTCCTCCTCATGTGCCCTTGTGCCAAGCTGCCACTACAAGTGCCATAGCTATCATTCTCTGCTCATCATCGCCACTTTGGCGATCAGTAATGTCAAAATGAGGTCGTCGTGCCACCAGACCCTGAAACTAATGACTCCCTTCTAGTAGCCAGCCTCCTCCACCACTGGTGCCCAACAATTGCCAGTGGCTCCTATGCTCCAAGAGAGAAAAGGAAAATCCTATTTTCTAATTGAATTTTTTAGTAAATTCCACTTTCTTGCCCAATTAAATTCACTACCCATTTGATATTAAATCCAAAATCCAAGATCTACTCCAGACTCCTTGAATTATTTTGAATCCATCTATCATCTGTTGACAAGGCCCTAGTTTTAACTCTAGGGTTTTTCGTTTGCTGAAACTCCAAAAATCCCAAAATCCTTGCAAAACTCTTATTTTTATTTCTCTTGCACTTTCTGAGCTTTGATGTTTATTTGGACATATTTTCTTAGCTCTTTCATTCTGTGTATCGATAGATTACGCCATCACAGATCTAGCTCAGGAGTTGGAGTTCACCATTGATGCGCATGTCATCGCAGCTATTGGAGGAGTAGTGTGGTATGGCTACATCGATCTAAAGGCATGTCATGCACCCTTCGATCAATACTCAAACCCAAACAAGAGCTAGGTCGTATTTTGGGTACTGTAGTACTATATGACATGCATGTGTCCTTTATTAACATCCTATTGAAATAGTTGTGACTAATTATTCTATATTGCTATACATATTGACATGCCTTGATATTGAGCTTGTTACGCCATTAATAACCTTTGTTCAAACCAGATGGTTGTAATTATGTCATTATCATGTGAATTATGGCATTTCATAGGAAACCTATACATATTTCATAGACAAGTTTATGGTAGTATTTATAGATGATGTCCTCATATATCCTTCAAGCAAAGAAGAACATGAAGAACATTTAAGGTTAGTTTTGGAGATAGAGAACAGAAGTTCTCCAAGTGTGAGTTCTAGATGAAAGAAGTGTAGTTTTTAGGCCACATTGTCACTACTGAAGGAGTGAAGGTTGATCTAAAGAAGGCTAAAGATGTATCAGAATGGGAACAACCACAAATAGTGAAGGATATCCAAAGTTTCTTGGGTAAGACAAGCTACTATCGGTGCTTCATTGAAGGTTTTCTCAAGATAGCAAGACCTCTCACCAACTTCTTCAAGGCCATTTGAGTGGACAGGCAAGTGTAAGAAAAGCTTCCAAAACCTAAAAACAAGGCTAACAACCACTCCAGTGTTAGATTTGCTTGACAACAAGAAGGATTTTCAGGTGTATTGTGATTCTAGATGTCAAGGAATTGGTTGTGTTTTGATGCAAAAAGGAAGAGTAGTTTCTTATGCATCTTGTCATCTTTGATGACATGAGTAGAATTATCCAACACATGACCTTGCTTTTGGCAGCAGCTATGCATGCACTGAAGATTTAGAGACACTACTTGATCATTAACTTGTGTGAGATGTTTACTAATCATAAAAGTTTGAAGTACATATTCACTCAACCTAACCTGATTAAGGTAGTGAAGATGGCTTGAGTTGATAAAAGACATTGGCTTAGATATCTAGAACCAATAAGGTAAAGCGAATGTTGTAGCTAATGCTTTGAGTTAGAAAGCGTATTCCAGTAATGCAATGGTTCAAGAGTGCCCAAAGCCACTATTGTGATAAATATGGCAATCGAGGTTAGAATTTTTGGATCAATCAAGTGTTTGCACTATGGAAGTGAAGCTAATGATTAAGGATGAGATAAAGACGGTACAACAAGAAGATGCAGAAATTCAGGAGATCAAGAAAGATTTCAAAAAGAACGGGGCGCCAGATTTTGTAGAAGATAGTAATGGTGTGCTTAAATTTCAAGGAAGGATAAGTGTTCCTTTTAAGAAGATCAAAGATATGATATTGCAAGAAGATCGTGATTTTTTGTTCTTAGTCTATTCTGGAAGTACAAAGATATATCAAGACTTGAAGAAAACAATTTGGTGGATTCACATGAGGAAAGAAATTACAGAACCTATAAACCTGTGTGAAGTTTGCCATAAAGATAAAGCATATCATTAGTGACTTGCAGGACTGATGCAACCATTACCTTGTCCGAAATGGAAGTGGGAAGATAAGAATGCATTTTACAACAGATTTGCTGAAGACCAAAGGTAGATATGATGCCATCTGGGTCATAGTTTGATAGGTTGACTAAAGTGGCCCATTTCTTCCTAGCTAATCAGACTTATGGAGGTGATAAGCATATGATGCCATATGTATTTGACAAGGATTGTGATATTGCATGGAGTACCTAAGAGTATAGTGTCTGACATAGGGTCATATTTTGTATCAAGGATTTTGAAGACTATACAAAAATTGATGGGTACAAAAGTTTTGATTTAGTTGAGCCTGGCACCCACGGACCGGACAACAAATAGAACTGGTGAATCAAATCATTCAAGATATGTTGCGAGCATGTGCTTTGGTCTATGCATTAGCTTGGGATATTTCCTTGTCACTTTTTATGGCCTCATTTTGTTTTAGGGGTTTAAAAACCATTTCATAAGATGGTGTTCGAATGCAATAAGGATGAAGACTAAGTGTGCATGCAAAACAAGAAAGCCATTAACACATAATTAATTGTGTTTTAATTATTACAAACTTTAAAATAGATTTATTTAATATTTTTAAGCAACTTCTGTATAGAAAGTTTTCATATAAAACATATCATTTAGCAGTTCAAAAAGTGTGCTAATAGAAACCGACGTAACATTTTGCTCACCGCCAAAAATCCCGTGACAGGGGAAGGACAGCGGCTTGGTCACGTGAAGGCCTGGGAGGTCTGCTTAAATTCTAGTGTAGGTCCTTAAGCCTCGAGGTTCGTGAGCGTGCTAGTCAATTTGACCCTACAATTGACAAGGAAAAGGGGATAAGACATGTTCATCGGTCGGCCGGAAGGCCTGCCCGACTCTCCCTATTGACTGATTGCCGATAGAGATGAGAATGATAGCGCATCGGCTAAAAAGCTGATGGAGGTATAGGAGATAGACACGTGTAACACACTAAAAGGTGTATCAACCAAAGAGCTGATGGCGCTACCCGCATCCGATACGCGGAGCGAGAGCCGATCCCCCGTGAGGCCATGCAGGCGAGCGACAGCAGTAACGGCGCCGTTAGGGCCAGCCTCGATAGATCAGATCTAACCTAGACAATTGTTAACGCCAAAATCTGGACGATCCGATGGTGCTAAAGCCGATCGGCTGAGAGATCCGATGGTGCTAAAGCCGATTGGCTGAGAGGTCCGATGGAGAGTTTAATGCAGTCATCGACTGATAGAGATACTGAGACAAAGCCGATCGGAACTGTAGAAAAGCCGATCAGATTAGTAGAAGATTGGATCGGCTTAAAGACAGGGGATTGTCCAATCGAGATCAGGTCCGAGAAGCCCGAGGAAAGGAAGGAAAAGGATAGGCTTGAGTAAAAGAAGGTCCGATAGCTATAGTGGAGAAGTCGATCGGGTCACAAGATTATTAGCTTCATGGATGTAAATGCAGGCTACAATCAAATTTTTATGGCCGAGGAAGATATCCACAAGACTGCATTTAGGTGTCCTGGGGCTATTGGTTTATACGAGTGGGTAGTCATGACTTTCGGATTGAAGAATGCCAGTGCTACTTATCAGAGAGCCATGAACTACATGGTCCATGATTTTATCGGACAGCTGGTGGAGATATATATTGATGACGTGGTGGTGAAATCCAAAGGTATTGAAAAACATATAGCCGATCTACGAAAAGTGCTTAAGAGGACGAAGAAATACGAACTCAAAATGAATCCTCATAAGTGTGCTTTTGGCATATCGGCTGAACAATTTTTGGGTTTCATGGTGCATGAGAGAGGAATTGAAGTCAGTCAACGAAGCATCAGGGCTAGCTACAATCCTTGATCGGCAAACTCAATTTTATAAGGAGATTTATCTCAAACTTATCAGGAAGAATTGAGTCGTTCACTCCTTTATTAAGGTTACGAGCCGATCAATTGTTTGTGTGGGGTGATGAGCAGCAAAATGTCTTTGATCATATCAAGGAATACTTGAATTCTCCACCAATGCTGATTCCGCCGCAAAAAGGAATATTGTTCAAATTATATTTGTCAGCCGATGAGAAGTCAATCCATCAAGATCGGTTTCCAAGAAGCTTTGGTACAAGGCTATTAAGTACATTCTACTTGATGAAGAATTGTATTATCGATCAGTCGATGGGGTGCTCTTAAGATGTTTGGGTGCCAAAGAAGCTGTGTTGGTGATGAGCGAGGTACATGGAGGCATCTGTGGAGCCCATCAATTGGCTCATAACATGAGATAGATGATGAGGAGGGCTGGATACTTTTGACTGAGTATGTTGGAGGATTGTTTTAAATACTATAAGGGCTGCCAAGATTGTCAGAAGTTTGAGAATGTGCAGCGAGCTCCAGCATCGGTTATGAATCCGATAGTCAAGCCATGGCCGTTTAGAGATTGGGGAATCGACATGATTGGCTAGATTTATCCTTCATCTAATAAAGGGCATAAGTTCATATTGGCGGCAACAGACTATTTTACAAAGTGGGTAGAAGCTATTCCTTTGAAGAAAGTTACTTCTAAGGATGCGATTGAGTTCATCAGGGAACATATCATACATCGATTTGAAATTCCATAGACAATTACCACCGATCAAGGTTCTATCTTTATGTTAGAGGAGTTTTAAAGGTTTGCTACTAGCATGGGGATTAAGTTGCTGAATTCATTATCATATTATGCTCAAGCTAATGGATAGGCGGAAGCTTCTAACAAGAGTTTAATAAAGTTAATCAAACGTAAGATCGACGAACAACCACGGAGGTGGCATGTCACTTTGAACAATTCGTTGTGGGCCTATCGGATAACGTGTCATGGATCTACCTAGGTGCCACCATATCAGTTGGTATACGGTCATGAAGCAGTTCTTTCGTGAGAGGTTAACATCGGCTCCAGGAGGGTGTCTTTACAGGATCAGTTGACAGCCGATGATTATTACACGTTGATGACTGATGAGCTTGATGATTTGACTCAGAGTCAGTTAAAAGCACTTGAGAGGATCAAGTGAAACAAGGCCAAGGTTGCTAGGCATTATAACAAAAAAGTAATGACCAAATCCTTTTCTGAAGGAGATCTCATTTGGAAGTTAATTTTACCGATTGGATCTAGGGATAATAAGTTTGGAAAATGGTCACCTAATTGGGAAGGACCCTATCGGATTAATTGGTGTGTGCCTGGCAATGTTTACATGTTGGAAAGTCTTGAAGTAGAGAAGTTTACCAAAGCATTTAATGGAAAAAATTTTTGAAAAAGTATTATCCTAGCATGTGGGTAGGCGCCTAAATCGGTTGAGCATAGCCAATTCAAGACAGATAAGGTTTTAAGGGTAGTATCAGCTGACGGTACCATTCGTATGATCGGTTGAGACATAGCCGATGGACAATGTACGGAAGCCGATATAGTTTGTATCGGTTACATATAGCCGATATCGTGGAGATATCGCCTTTGGAAAATTTATATACACAATTTTTGTTGATCAAGCTGATAGAAGTTTATAGCAAAGGTTAATGTTCAAGATGACATCTGGATTTCTCCGAGACTAAAGTTTTACAAGAATTTCTTAATGGCCTCAATCGTGCGTAGACGGATTTAATCTATATCGTTGATGGCGCGGATGTCATCCTCGTCTGATCCGGGGATAGTTTTTAAGTTCTTGTGCCAGCGAACTGCGAGCCGTACTTTGTCTGCTACCTTGGCCTCTTGGTTTTGGATCGAGTTTGGTAGGCTGATGAGATGGGACTCGGTGGAGTTGATGTCTTCACGAACCTTGTCGAGTTCCGCCATCAAATCGCCTTCTCATTTCTTCAAGAGGCTAAGCTTGGTGCTGGCATGTTGGAGGTCAGCTGACATTTCATCAAGTTTCTTCTTTTCATCAAGGGCAGTCAGCCAATCGTTGTGAGCCAGGTGGCTTTGCTCAGCGCGATCGGCTATGCGTCGTTTTGATGCGGTCAGCCGTGTCCTTTGGAATTCCAAGTAGGCAGCAGGTGTGAGTGCATCCAACAGTTCTGCAGGCAGGAGGTGTTGAATTTCTACAAGTCTTCCCCGGATCGACTCACAATCTTCCACCAGTGAGTCAATCGGAACCTCCAGTCGATGCATAATATCTGATAACTGCTCACGTGCATCGGCTGGCACAAATGGTTCGATCGTTGTGCTGGTGGCTGAGTCTTCCTCTGCTTCCAGGTATTTGCCGATGTCAAAGGAGAATACATCGGCTAATGACTGCATAACGACATTAGCAAATATGGAGATCATGAGGCCAAAGAAACGACATTTATAATGAGAGTACCTAAGAGACAGTGGGAGCAGTTCTTATGCGGGTGTCAGCTTGATGTGGGGCAGTGTGAGTAGATACCAAAACTTTAGAGGATACCATCGGCTCAGCCCCAGTAACAGGGCCCAGCGTTTGGACTTCAGGAGCTAATGGTTCAGGCTGCAAAGCGAAGGTGTCAGGATAAAACAAAGGCAAACAAATAATTGATGCTGACACATACTAGCGGAGATGCGAAAGAAGTTAGAATTGTCATACGGGAAGGGCTTCGCGAAGCCGATGCAATGATGACAACATCGGCGTCTGGTTTCCGTTTCTTAGAAACCGTCTGAGTAGCCGGCTTCTTGCGCTTTAGCCCTGATACTTGCGACACTCGGAGGAGAGCCGATGGAGGTGGACTGCTTTGCCCAAGGAGGGATCTGGCCGATGGAGGTTGATATATAATCGGCCGACCACTTGAGCTGATCGAAGGTGCATCTTTGTCGCCAGCCTGTGGAATTACGAGAATCAAAGACAGTTGAAATTTAATGTGATGAAGAAATGATAGTGAAAGGAGAAGGATTACCTCTTCTTCGGATTCCACGTAGTCAGGATTGAGGCGAAGGCAATAATGTTCAGCCGATAGACTATATAGGTGTCTTTCCCATTCTGATCACCATCGAGCGAAGATTTTGGTATTGGATATACAGGGCTCGAAGGTGGAGATAGTCCCTAAGGACAAGTTCGATATCATCGAACTAAGTCGGTCGTACTCCAAGCCACTTTTCACTTCTCCGCGGGCTCGGAGCTTGCCGATGAAGAACAAGCCGATGGAGAGTTGGCCGAAGCCCAACTGACGAACACTAACCGAGGGATGGTAGAACTCGTATGATGGATGTTGGGATCGGCCCATTGAAAATCCGATCGGCAGAAGACAAGGAGTTATGGAGGATGGAAAGATGGTCTTTGGTAAAGCCGTAGTAAAAACACTTGAACCACCGGCTGAGTCCGAGGGGGGTCATTTTGCTTCCAGGAAGAGCCGATGAAGCCTCACCTAATGAAATACATCGGCGTCGGCTAGCCTCGTTTTCTTCTAGGTAATCAGTCAGGTATGTCATGGAAGAGAAAGGGGGCCTGGCGATGACCTTGGAGGTGTAAACGTTCAACCAGAGCTATATAAACGACTAGGGTCCGTCGATATGTCCGACTGGTTGGCCTGCCGATAGCTTGGTCGCGACTTGATGGAGCAGATGATAAGTTGCTCCGAGAAGATATTGCCCTAGGGGAATTTGGTGGTGATCGGCCAGGAGCTCTGCCAGACATTGCATGTTCGACCAAGAGTCGAACCACCAAAGAAGAATCGTTCCAGCCAAAGATTCAAGAACGCTATATGTTCATGTCCATCGACTGGGCCAGAGGATTTTTTATGCAAGGAAATGTACTTAGTCCAACCTCCGATGTTCTTGGTGTTTAGTCGATTCTTAGGTTTGAATCTGAGGCTGAACAGATTTATGTAGTGGGTGGTGTTGAGGCAGGTCAGCATAGTAACATCCATCAAGGTAGGGGTCATCGGCCCATGCCCAAACATGAAGGCATTTGAAATATCCGACTAGAAGTAAGAAGCCGATGCAAGCAGAGGTTCGTTCCTTTCCATATCGGCTAAGGAAAGGTTGATGCAATGTTTTATTTCCAAATCCTCCCATAAAGACTTTTTGGCGACAGAAACTCTAAGGTACCAGTTCCTCCATTCCGGGAGTTTGCTAGGCCAGGATCTGAAGCTATGAGCCCAATCGGTGGTGGCCATGGATGAGTGCTTGAATAGGATCCTTTCTATTTCTGAGTTGATGAAATCAGACGGATCCTCGCTACCCATAGGGCCAAGAAAGAAGTGATCGGGGCGGTCAGAGATTGGAATAGCGATCTGGCTCTTAAGGTCCTATAGAAACCAGAACCCAACTACCGATGAGAAATCGGGATGGGGAAGAATTGTACAAAACATAGGATGAAAGAGCAGATAATGGTTATCTCAGGGATTACATGTGTAGAAGCCATTGCGCAAATGAAGGAGTAGTAGCCAATGAAAAAATCTGCGAGAGCTCGCCTTCAGTCTTCTGAGCCCGTCGAGATTTGCGGAAATTTGCGGATGGCTGTGGAGCTCGTCGAGGTTTGGGGATTTTTGATGAGAAGAAGTGTGTGGAAGAAGGCTGAGGCGGAGATATATTTTATAGAGGCAGAGCAACCTAGGCAGAGATCTGAGTCGATTAATGCGGGTTTTAACGGATCATCCTAGTTTGCGGACGTTTCTAACGGCTTGAAATTTTGTAGTCTGTTGACAAACTCCGAAATTGGGAGGCATGTGTTAACGCCAAAATATGGACGATCCGATGGTGCTAAAGCCGATCGGCTGAGAGATCCGATGGTGCTAAAGCCGATCGGCTGAGAGGTCCGATGGAGAGTTTAATGTAGTCATCGGTCGATGGAGATACTAAGACAAAGCCAATCGGAACTGTAGAAAAGCCGATCAGATTAGTAGAAGATTGGATCGGCTTGAAGATAGGGGATTGTCCAATCGAGATCAGGTCCGAGAAGCCCGAGGAAAGGAAGGAAAAGGATCGGCTTGAGAAAAAGAAGGTCCGATAGCTACTGTGGAGAAGCCGATCAGGTTGCAGCAAAGGAAGACTCGGTTATAAATTGAAAGATTATTCAGATGAAACTGAGTTTGCGGAAGAACCGTGAACTCCACGGTAGGATGTTTGTTTTTGTAAATCGTAACCTTACTTAATTAGGAAGGTTTAGCTGGTTAGTTAACTTCTTTAGAAATATTTTTCTTTGTTCTTACTAGGAAATATTGTCCGATGATCATAGACGCGTCGGACTCTGTCTGTAAATCTAGGGTATAAATATAGAACCCCTGAAACATGTAAGATATCTCTCGATCATATACAAATTCGGCGTATCGCCATCCTAGTTCATCTAGGTGTTTACCGATGGGTTCTGGCTCTCAACGCAAGGCTGCATCGGTTAAGTCCGATCTCCAGCGAAGGGGTAAGTCCCGCCACTATCCTGGTATGCTTTGTACTATCTGAGGCTGCATCGGTTAGGTCCGGCCTCTTAGTCAGATCAAGTGTACCGCATCACATCCGTGCTGGACCTATCGGCCTGTTAAACTCCCTCTGTCGTCGTCAACCTCGTGCTTCAGACCTATAGTCTTCTGCACGGCGTCTCATCAGAGTGAGTAGCCGATGAGTTATCCATGATCTGAGCTTCATGCCCAGCGCATCGGCCCCTCGGCCGATACGCATTAGCCTTTAGAGGTGTCCCTCAACGCGTAACGCCGAGCGTATCGGACTCCCAGCCGATACGCACCTGCCTTTAGAGAGGCGTCCCCTCATCGGCTAGCTTCGTTCCTACCCTTGCTACGGCATAGCCGATCCGGCATCTTTCGTATCATCACCGCTGGCCTCGGCCTCGTACTGTCTCGGTTAGGACAGAATCTTCGAGGTTCAGTGTTAATGGCGCTGTCACGATGGGCGACAGGTCTCGTGCTATCATATCCGGAGCGGCATCGGCTTTGCAGCCTTTGCCTTTTAAAACGATTCCTTGCCAATACACATGTGCCTTCATCGGTTTTTCCAGCCGATGAACGACCATTGCGGCTTTTGCCGACTATCCGGAGGGATCCG
This sequence comes from Oryza coarctata, assembly GCA_030770085.1. Lineage (NCBI taxonomy): Eukaryota > Viridiplantae > Streptophyta > Magnoliopsida > Poales > Poaceae > Oryza > Oryza coarctata. The sequence continues at coordinate 12,443,021 of CM061472.1, forward strand.
GTGCGCTTTGCTTTGAGTACACCCCAGTTCCTCCATCGGCTCTACAGCCGATCCCTCGTCAACACCTATCCACATCGGCTCCTTAGCCGATTAAAGAGCTTCCCGATTCCTATCGGCAAATAGCCGATCACGACGAGCCTTCCAGGTGCGGCCGATGGTCATCCTGATCCTAAACCTAAACCCGATCCTATCGACAGCTAGCCGATAGCGAGTGCCTGTATCAGCTCTCCGTTCGATAGACCTATTAGTCTTACCTCCTTGTCAATTGCAGGGTCAAATTGACTGGCACGCCCGCACTCGTACCGTCACGCCGGAGCCGATCGAACCCAACGGCCCCCGACGTGCGTACCTCGAGCCACGGAGAGAAGCCGACCGGCCTGCACTGTAGCTAAGCAGACCTTCCAGGCTTCGATGTATTCGCGCCAGGACGTGCGAGATTCCGGCGCGAACATATTTTTTGGCACGCCCGGTGGGACCGAAGGTTTCATTCATCAGCCAATAGGGTAGAAATCTTTATTTATTAGCCGATTGGACGGGATTTCATTCATCGACTGGAGAAACCTGAAGAACATTTATCGGTTGAAGATCCTTCATCGGCTGGTGTGGTATAATTCCATTCATTAACCAGCGGGACTCTACAAGTGTCTGATTAGAAGTCAGATTTTTACTCATCAACCCGGGGGGCATCTTGTTCTCAATATGTCTAAAGAAAAGGTTGATTCCAAGGCATATTCGTCTGAAGATGAAGCCGATGAGGAGATTATAGTTCCATTACCATGGAAGATCTGAATGAAGACCAGAGGCGGCATATAGAGCAAAATAAGGACAACTTTCAGAAGCTCTATTTGGAATCCTTCAGTATGACTGAACAAGGGCCGATTCAAGAGGCGCAATTATCAAAATATGTTTTGATGAAGGAATCAGGCCATTCAGCACCTGTGAATTTTTCCAAGCCGTTATAAAAGATGTTCAACGAAGCATTTTATCAAGCATTCAGTAATCCATCAGGAGTATGGATGGATACATTACAAGATCTAATCAAGAAGACATTAGAAGAATCATCAGCTCAAGAGCCTGATCAAGATCATGTGCCTTTGCCGATAGAGACGGAGGAAACTTGGCAAAACAAGGACCTATCAACAAATATGTATCCACCAATACAAGATCGATTCGGGGGGCAACGGCAGGAGGTACCTTTAGAATTTTTTCAGAGGAATCACTATGGAGAATATCACAGGCAGAATTGGGTACCATATCCACCTCCACATGATCAGGAAGATACTCTAAGGGAGAAGGATTGGTTAACCAGAATTGTGGATACGGTGGAAGAACAATTTGGTATCAAGCCCAAAGATCAAACAGTTATGTATTGGCGCCCGTATCCAGAATGGTTTGATAGAATTCCATTGCCAAGCCGATACATGATACTAGATTTCTCCAAATTCTCAAGGCAAGACATATCTACAATGGAGCACATCAGTCGATTCTTAGCACAGTGTGGGGAAGCATCAACCGAGGAAGCTCTCAGAGTCCATCTGTTTCCATTAACCCTCTCTGGATCAACGTTTGCATGGTTTTCTTCGTTACCACCGAACTCGATTGAAGGATGGGCTGATCTAGAGCAGCAATTCCATAGATATTTTTTTACTGGGATTCAAAAAATGAGACTGTCAGATTTGACATCGGTTAGACAAAGGCCTAATGAGTCAGTTCTAGAATACATCCAACGTTTCCAGGACATCAGAAGCTGATGTTATAGTCTTGTTCTGAGTGATGAACAATTAGCTAATTTGGCCTTCTAAGGGTTATCGAGTTGCATCAGGTGAAAATTTTCTTCCCAAGAGTTAAATAGTTTAGCACATCTGATGCATGTGGTATCGGCTTATGAGAGCCGATTATTACGAAAAGAGGAGATGCCGACGCATTGGAAGTGTAATCAGAACTCGTGTGGAAATTGATTTTACCGATTGGATCTAGGGATGATAAGTCTAGGGAATGGTCACCAAATTGGGAAGACGCCTAAATTGGCTGAGCATAGTTGATTTCTTCATTTCAAGACGGACGAGCTCTCAGAAGTAGTATCGGCTACTGATACTGTTTACGTAAATCGGCTGAGGCATAGCCGATTTCTAATGTACGAAAGCCGATGTGATTATATCGGTTACAGATAGCCGATATTGTTGAGATATCGCCTTTAGAAAATATATATATATAACTTTTGTTGATCAAGCTGGTTGAACTCTATTGCAAATAGTTAATGTTTAGGATGACATCTTGGGTTTTTTCCGAGGCTAAAATTTTATAGAAATTTCTTAATGGCCTCGATTGCGCGCAGACAGATTTGATCTATTTCATTGATGGCGTGGACATCATCCTCATTTGATCCGGGGATGGTCTTCAAATTTCTATGCCGATGATCTTCAAGGCACACTTGGTCTGCTACCTTGGCCTCTTGATCTTGGATTGATTTTAGTAGGCCGATGAGGTGGGACTCGATGGAGTTGATGCCGTCACGAACTTTGTCGAGTTCCGCCATCAAATCGGCTTGTCGTTTCTTCGAGAGGCCAAGCTTGGTGTTGGTGTGTTGAATGTCAGCTGTCATTTCATCAAGTGTTTTCTTTCACTTTGGGCAGTTAGCCGATCGTTGTGAACTAGATTGCTTTGCTCAATGCGATCGGCTATGCGTCGTCTTGATGCGATCAGCTGGGTCCTTTAGAATTCCAAGTAGCAGCAGGCTTGAGTGCGTCGGTCAGTTCCTCAGGCAGAAGATGTTCGATTTCAGCAAGTCTTCCCCAGATCGGCCCATAATCTTCCAGCAGCGAGTCAATCGGAATTTCCAGCCGATGCATAATATCTGACAACTGCTCGCGTGTATCAGCTGGTAAAGATGGTTCAATCGCTATGCTGGTGGATAAATCTTCCTCTCTTTTCAAGTATTTGCCAATGTCGAAAGAAAACAGATCGACTAATGACTGCACGATAACATTAGTAAATATGGGGATCATAAGTCAAGAAAAATAACATGTAGGATGGATGTACCTGGGATACAGCGGGAGCAGTTTGAGCAACTATGCGGGTATCAGCTTGATGTGTGGCAGTTTGGGGTGTAGATGCCATGACTTCTAAGGATACTATCGGCTCAGCCCCGGTAACAGTGTCTAGCGGTTGGACTTTAGGAGCCGATGGTTTAGGTTGCAAAGTAAAGGTGTCAGGATAAAGGCGAAAGCAACGGAGAAGAATTGATGCTAACACATACCAATGGAGATGCAGAAGTCAAGATTGCCGTGGGAGAAAGGCTTCGTGAAGCTAATGTGATGATGGCGACATCGGTGCCGAGTTTTTACTTCTTAGAAACCATCCGAGTAGCTGGTTTCTTGCGCTTCAGTCCAAGGATGGATCTGGCCGATTGAGCTTGATAAATAATCGGCCGACCACTTGCGCTGATCGTAGGTTCATCTTTGTCGCCAGCCTATGGAATCATGGGAATCAAGACAGTTGAAATTCAATACGATGAAGAAAAGATAGTGCAAGGAGAAAGATTACCTCTTCATCGGATTCCACATTGTCGGGGTTGAGGCGCAGACAATAATTTTCAGCCGATAGACTGAATAGTGCCTTCCCCATTCTGACCACCATCGAGCAAAAAGTTTGGTGTTGGATATGTAGGGCTCGAAGGTGGAGATGGTCCCTAAGGACAAGGATGATGCCATCAACCTAAGCCGATCGTACTTCAAGCCAATTTTTACTTCTCCTCGGGCTTGGAGCTTACCGATGAAGAACAAGCCGATGAAGAGTTGGCTGAAGCCCAACTGACGAGCACCAACCGAAGGATGGTTGAACTTGTATGATGGGTGTTGGGATCGACCCAATGAAAATCTAGTCGGCAGAAGATTAGGAGTTATGGATGATAAGAAGATTGTCTTCGATTCTTCATCAGCTAAGGCATTCATCAGGTGAAACCTGGAAGGCATTTCGAAAGACGAGTCATCCTCGTACGCAAACCAGATGGTGATCTCTTTAGTAAAGCCATAGTAGAAACATTTGAACCACTGGCTGAGTCTGATGGGGGTCATTTTGCTTCCAGGAAGAGCCGATGCGGGTTCACCCAGAGATATACATCGGCGTTGGCTGGCCCCATCTTCTTCTGGGTAGTCAGTCGGATATGACATAGAAGGAAAAGAGAACCTGGTGATAACTCTAGAGGTGTAGACGTTCAACCAAAGTTGTATGAACCACCAGGGACCACCAATATGTCCGACTGATTGGCCTGCCGATAGTTTGTTCACCACCTGATGGAGCAGTTGATAAGTAGCTCCAAGAAGATATTACCCTAATGGAATATGACATTAATTGGCCAGGAGCTCTGCCAGACACTGAATGTTGGTTGTTGGACCAAGAGTTAAACCACCAAAGACGAACCTCGAACCAGAGATTCAAGAATGCTACGTGTTCACGCTCATTGACTTGGCCGGAGGACTTTTTGTGCAGGAAAATATATTTAGTCCAACCTCCGACGTTCTTGGTGTTTAGCCGATGAGTGGGTTTGAATCTGAGGATGAACGGGTTTATGTAGTGGGTGGTGTTGAGGCAAGTCAACATGGTAACATCCATCAGAGTGGGGGTTATTGGTCCATGCCCAAACATGAAGGCATTCAAGATATCCGACCAGAAGTAAGAAGCCGATGCAAGTAAAGGTTCATTCTTTTCCATATCAGCTAAAGAGAGGTTGATACAGTGGTCTATCTCCAAGTCTTCCCAGAAAGACTTTTTGGAGGCGAAAACCCTGAGATACCAGTTTCTCCATCCCGGGAGTTTACTAGGCCAAGATCTAAAACTGTTAGCCCAATCGGTGATGGCCATAGACGAGTGTTTGAATAGAATTCTTTCTGTTTCAGAGTTTATGAAATCAGTCAGGTCTTTACTACCCATAAGGCCAAGATAGAAGTGATCAGGGCGGTCGAAAACTAGGATAGCAATCTGACGATCCTACAGTAAACAAAAACCCGACTACCGATGAGAAGACGGGATGGGGATGATTTGTGTGAAATATAGGATAGAAGAGCAGATGATAGTTACCTCAGCGATTGCGTGTGTAGAAGCCATCTCACAGAGGAAGAAGGAGTAGCGGTCGATGAAGTGATTTGCAGAAGTTCGCCTTCAGTCGTCGGAGCTCGTCGAGGTTTGGGGTTTCTGATGGAGAAGAAGTGTGTGGAAGAACGATGAGGCGAAGAGATATTTTATAGAGGCAGAGTGACCTAGGCAAAAATCTGAGCCCGATTAATCTGTGGGTTTTAACAAGTCATCCTGGTTTGTAGAGACTTCCAATGGCTCAAAATTTCGTAGTCTGTTGGCAAACTCCGAAATTGGGGGGCAGGTGTTAATGCCAAAATTTGGACAACCCGATGGTGCTAAAGCCGATCGGCTGAGAGGTGTCCGATGACTACAGTGAAGAAGCCGATCGGGTTGTAGCAAAGGAAGACTCAGTTCAAATTGGAAGACTATCCAGATAAAACCGAGTTTGCGGAGGAGCCGTGGAATCCACGACAGGATGTTTTATCTTTGTAAATTGTAGTCTTATCTAATTAGGAAGGTTCAGTTAGTTAGTTAACTTCTTTAGAGATATTTTCCTTTATTTTTGTTAGAAAATAATGTTTGATGGTTGTAAACGCGTCGGACTCTGTAAATCCAGAGTATAAATATAGACCCCCTGGAGACATGTAACACATCTCTCGATCAATATACAACTTCGGCGCATCGTCACCCTAGTTCATCTAGGTGTTTACTGGCGGGTTCTGGCTCTCGACACGGGGCTGCATCAGTTAAGTCCGATCTTCGATGAAGGGGTAAATCCTACCACCATCTCGATATGTTCTGATCCATCTAAGGCTGCATCGATTAGGATCGGCCTCTTAGGCCGATCAGATGTATCGCATTATATCCATGCAGGACCTATCGGCCTATTAAGCTCTCTTTGCCATCATCAATTTCGTGCTACATCAGTTAGGTTCGACCTACCAGGCTGCCGAGGGTAAATTGAGCTTTAGGCTTATAGTTTTCTGCACGGCATTTCATCGGAGTGCTAGCCGATGAGTTATCCATGCTCTGAGCTTCACGCCCAGCGTATCGGCTCCTCAGCAAGATACGCGCCACGCCTTTAGAGATTTTCCTTGATGCGCCACGCCGAGCGCATCGGGGGTCCCAGCCGATACGCGCCCGCCTTCAGAGAGGCGTCCCCTTATCAGCTCAGCTAGCCGATGTGTTCGTTCCTGTCTTCGCTTTAGCACAGCCGATCCGGCGTCCTCCGTATCATCGCTGTTGGCCTCGGCCTCGCACTATCTTGGTTAGGTCCGATCTTCAAGGTTCGGTGTTAATGGCACTGTCACGACGGGCGACGGGTCTCGTGCTGTCATATCTGGAGCGTCATCGGCTTTGCAGCCCTTGCCTTTTAATACGATTCCTTGCCAATCTATATGTGCCTTCATTAGTTTTTCCAGCCGATGAACGACCGTTGCGGCTTCCATCGACTATCCGGAGCGATCCTGTGCGCTTTGCTTTGAGTACACCCCGGTTCCTCCATCGGCTCTACGGCCGATCCCTCGTCGACACCTATCCATATCGGCTCCTCAGCCGATTGAAAAGCTTCCCGATTCCTATCAGCAAATAGCCGATAGCGAGGGGCCTTCTGGGCGCTGCCGATAGCCATCCCGATCCTATCGGCAGCTAGTATCGGCTCTCCGTTCATCGGAGCTATTCGTCTTACCTCCTTATTAATTGCAGGGTCAAATTGACTGGTACGCCCGCACCCATACCGTCGCGTCGAGCCGATCGGACCCCACGGCCACCGGCGCGCGTACCTTGAGCCACGGAGAGAAGCCGACCGGCCTGCAATGGAGCTAAGTAGACCTCCCGGGCGTCGGCGTGTTTGCGCCGGGACGCATGAGATTCCGGCGCGAATAGGGTGTGCCAGTCAATTTGACCCTGCAATTGACAAGGAGGTGAGATGAACAGGTCCGTTAGACGGTGGGTCGATACAGGCGCTCGCTTTTGGCTAGCTGCCGATAGGATCAGGATGACCATCGGCCACACTCGGAAGGCCCTTCGCTATCGGCTATTTGCCCATAGGAATCGAGAGGCTCTTCAATCGACTGGGGAGCTGATGAAGGCGTGGACAGGTGTCGACGAGGGATCGGCCGCAGAGCCGATGGAGGAAACGGGGTGCATCTAGAGGATAGAAAAGCACACAGGATCCCTTCGGATAGCCGACGGAAGCTGGTGCGTATCGGTCGAGGGGCCGATGCACTAGGCATGAAGCTCAGAACATGGATAACTCATTGGATAACACTCCGATGAGACGTCGTGCAGAAAACTATAAGCCTACAGCTCCACCTACCGTCGGCAGCCCCGTAGGTCGAACCTAACCGATGCAGCATGAGACCGACGACAGCGGAGAGAGCTTGATAGACCAATAGGCACTGCACAGACGTGATGCGATACATCTGATTGGCCTAAGAGGTCGAATCTAACCGACGCAGCCTTAGACAGAACAGAACATATCGAGATAATGGTGGGACTTACCCCTTCGCCAGAGATCGGACTTAACCGATGCAGACCCGCATCGAGAGCCAGAACCCACCGGTAGAAACCTAGATGAACTAGGATGGCGATGCGCCGAGATTGTATTGATCGAGAGATCCTTGACATGTCTCCAGGGGTCTGATATTTATACCCTACGTTTTTCAACCATCAGACGTTATTTCCTAACAAACATAAAGGAAAAATATCTCTAAAGAAGTTAAATAACTAACTAAACCTTCCTAATTAGATAAGATTACAATTTACAAAGATAATATACCCTACTGTGGATTCCACGGCTCCTCCGCAAACTCGGTCTTATCTAGATAGTCTTTAAATTTGGAACCGAGTCTTCCTTTGCTACAATCCGATCGGCTTCTTCACTGTAGTTATCGGACACCTCTCAGCTAATCGGCTTTAGGCGGTCCACCATCGGGCTATCCAGATTTTGGCGTTAACACATGCCCCCCAATTTCGATGTATGAAGACTCATGCTTTGAAATCTCTTCCTCAGGCCTCCAATGCTTCTACATCTCCTCTTTTCCTGATAATCAGCTCTCGTAAGCCGATACCACATATATCAGATGTGCTAAACTATTAAACTCTTGGGAAGAAAATTTCCGCCTGATGCGACTCGACAACCCCTAGAAGGCCAAATCAGCTAATTGTTCATCTCTCAGAACAAGACTATAACATCGGCTTCTGATGTCCTAGAAATATTGGATGTATTCTAGAACTGACTCATTAGGCCTCTGTCTAACCGATGTCAAATCTGATAGTCTCATTTCTTGAATCCCAACAAAGAAATATCTATGGAATTATTGCTCTAGATCGGCCCATCCTTTAATCGAGCTCGATGGTAACGAAGAAAACCATGCAAAGGCCGATCCAGAGAGGGATAATGGAAATAGATGGACTCTGAGAGCTTCCTTGGCTGATGCTTCCCCACACTGTGCTAAGAATCGGCTGATGTGCTCTATTATAGATATGTTATCTTGCCCTGAAAATTTTGAGAAATCTGGTATTGTGTATCAGCGAGGTAATGGAACTCTATCAAACCATTCTGGATATGGGTGTCGATACATAACTATTCGATCTTTTGGCTTGATACCAAATTGCTCTTCCACTGTGTTCTCAATTTAGGTTAACCAATCCTTCTCCCTTAGAGTATCTTACTAATCATGTGGAGGTAGATATGGTACCTAATTCTGCCTGTGATATTCTCCATAATGATTCCTCTGAAGGAATTCTGGAGATACCTCCTACCGTTGCCCCCCGAATCAATTTTATGTTGATGGATACATGTTTGCCAATAGGTCCTTGTTTTACGAAGTTTCCTTTGTCTCTATCGGCAAAGGCACATAATCCTGATCAGGCTCTTGAGCTGATGATTCTTGTATCGTCTTCTTGATTAGATTTTGCAATGTATCCATCCATACTCCTGATGGATTACTGAATGTTTGATAAAATGCTTCTTTGAACATCTTTTACAACGGCTTGAAAGAATTCATAGGTGCTGAATGGCCTGATTACTTCATCAGAACATATTTTGGTAACTGCGCCTCTTGAATCGACCCTTGTTCAGTCATACTAAAGGATTCCAAATAGAGCTTTTGAAAATTGTCTATATTCTGCTCCATATGTTGCCTCTGATCTTCATTCAGATCCTCCATGGTAAATGGAACTATAATCTCCTCATCGACTTCATCTTCAGATGAATATGCCTTAGAATCAACCTTATCTTTAGACATATTAACAACAAGATGCCCCCCAGGTTGATGAGTAAAAATTTGATTTCTAATCAGGCACTTGTAGAGTCCCATTGGTTGATGAATGGAATTATACCACACCAACCGATTAAGGATCTTCAGCCGATGGACGGTCTTCAGGTTTCTCCAGCCGATGAATGAAATCCCGTCGAATCGGTTGATGAATGAAGATTTCTACCCTACCGGCCGATAATATAGTATGGTTCTTATCAGCCGATGAATGAAAACTTTGGTCCCACCGGGCGTGCCAAAAAATATGTTCGCGCCGGATCTCACGCGCCCCGGCATGAACACGCCGACGCCTGGGAGGTCTGATTAGCTTCAATGCAGGCCGATCGGCTTTTCTTTGTAGCTTGAGGTACGCGCGCCGGGGGCCGTGGGGTATGATCGGCTCCAGCTCAACAGTACGGGTGCGGACGTGTCAGTCAATTTGACCCTACAATTGACAAGGAGGTGAGACGAATAGGTCCATCGAACGGTGGGCTGATACAGGAGCCTCGGGATGACCATCGGCCACGCCCAGAAGGCCCTTCACTATCGGCTATTTGCCGATAGGAATTAAGAAGCTCTTTAATTGGCTAGGGAGCCGATGAAGGCATGGACAGGTGTCAACGATGGATCGGCCGTAGAGCCGATGGAGGAAACGGGGTGCATCTAGAGGATAGAAAAGCGCATAGGATCCCTTCGGATAGCCGACGGAAGCTGTAGCGGCCGTTCATCGGCTAGAAATCCAATAAAGGCACATACGGAGGGGCAAGGAAAAGCAAATAGATGCATCGACTGCGAAGCCGATGCCGCTCCAGATATGACAGTACGATGACCCGTCGCCTACCATGACAGTGCCGTTAACACCAAACCTCAAAGATCGGACCTAACCGAGATAGTACGAGGCCGAGGCCAACAGCAACGATACGGAGGGCGCCGGATCGACCGTGCTGAAGTAAAGATAGGAGCGAACCCATCGGCTAGCTGAGTCGATGAGGGGACGCCTCTCTGAAGGCGGGCGCACATTGGCTGCAAGACCGATGCACTTGGCGTCGCGCATCAAGGGACACCTCTAAAGGCTGGTGCGTATCGGTCGACGGGCCGATGCACTGGGCATGAAGCTCAGAACATGGATAACTCATCGACTAACACTCTGATGAGACACCGTGCAGAAAACTATAAGCCTACAGCTCCACCTACCGTCGGCAGCCCCGTAGGTCGAACCTAACCGATGAAGCACGAGACCGACGATGGTGGAGGAAGCTTGATAGACCGATAGGCGCTGCACGGACGTGATGTGATACATCTGATTGGCATAAGAGGTCGAACCTAACTGATGCAGGCTTAGACAGAACAGAACATATCGAGATAGTGGTGGGACTTATCCTTCGTCGGAGATCGGACTTAACCGATGCAGACCCGCGTCGAGAGCCAGAACCTGCCGATAGAAATCTAGATGAATTAGGGTGGCGATGCACCGAGATTGTATTGATGGAGAGATCCTTTACATGTCTCCAGGGATCTGATATTTATACCCTGGGTTTACAGAGTCCGACGCATTTTCAACCATCGGTCGTTATTTCCTAACAAACATAAAGAAAAAATATCTCTAAAGAAGTTAATTAACTAACTAAACCTTCCTAATAAGATTACAATTTACAAAGATAAAATACCCTGCCGTGGATTCCACGACTCCTCCGCAAACTCGGTTTTATCTAGATAGTCTTCAAATCTGGAACCAAGTCTTCCTTTCCTACAATCCAATTGGCTTCTTCACTATAGTTATCGGACACCTCTCAGTAGATCGGCTTTAGGCGGTCCACCATCGGGCTGTCCAAATTTTGGCGTTAACAATGCTATAACTCATCCAAAAGCCTTCTGCTTAGATAAAACACAACTCACTCCTTTCCTTCAAACTCTTGATTAACACCAATCTGATGGATTTCTTATCAGCCGATAGATAGAATTTGAACGACATCCCTCTCTGTGACGGAATCAAAACTTATGCAGAATTTAGATAATTTTCAATCTCATCAAAAGTCTTTTGCTATTCCGTCCCCCACACAAACTCTTGACCGGCTTTCAACTTTAGCAAGGGAGTAAAAGCCTCTATTTTTTCCAATAAATTTAAAATAAATCTTCTTACAAAATTAAACTTGCCGATCAAGGACGGTAGCTCTGTCTTATTCACTGGTGGTTCTGTATTCTGGATGGCTCTGATGCTTTGTTTACTAACTTCAATCCCCATCTCATGCACCATAAAGCCTAAAAACAACACAGCCGATACGCCAAAAGCATATTTATGAGGATTCAGTTCATATTTCTTTGCCCTTTCCAATACTTTGCGCAAATTGACTATATGGCCTTCAACACTCTTGGATTTAACCACCATGTCATCTATATATATCTCCACTGCTGATGAGATCATGAAATATATAATTCGTCGCTCTTTGTTAAGTTGCATCCGTACATTTTAATTCAAAAGTCATTACCACCCACTCATATAAGCCAATAGTTCTAGCACATCGGATTACAGTCTTAGGTATATTGTTCTTCTGCCATAAAAATTTGATTATACACTATATTGTCCTAATAATCTTACCGTCCGATGCCACATCTATTAGCAAATCTACCGTCAGCATTGGATATTCATCTTTAGGGGTAGCTTTATTCAAATCCTAGAAATCAATACATATTCTCAATTTTCCATTTTTCTTTTCCACTAGAACGATATTAAATATCCACTCAGCACATTGGCATGGTCTAATAAACTTTGTATCACACAACCTCATGATCTCTACCTTGATTGTCTCATATAACTCTGCTTTAAATCTCCTCAGAGGTTATTTGAATGATCGATACCCTAATTTGAAAGGAAGCCGATGTTCAACAATCGATTGGTTTACACCCAATATTCCTAGATAAAACATTCCTGATACTCCTTTAATAACCTTATTAATTCTTCATGGAATTTGGTATATAATTTTTTACTTATGTACATTAGCTTTGGTCTATCTCCTGAACCTATATCAGACTCTTCTAAATCATCCACTGATGTAAACCATTGCTCTAATTTTCCTTCAAAATCTTTGATAGTGCCCATCAGAGTAATAACTTCGAGCCGATTTTCTAGATCGGTTGTATTACTTGGCTGGTGACCTCGAGGTAATCACCTTTCCATGCTTTTCCTGACAAGGAATCAACTACATTAACCTTCCAGATTGGCAAATTAGTCATTGCAATATTGGTTGATTAATCGGATGGGATTATCTTGACTTGATCTCCTTGTCACTATATCAGACTTTGATGCATCGCAGATGGCACACAATAATTTGCATGAATCGTCCCTGCCAAGGAGTAAACTATATGATTATTTTTCATCGATAACGAAGAACGTGGTAGGCAATGTCTTGCTCCCCACAGTTAACTCCACATTCAACATGCACTTCATCTTAGATGGATTTCTGTCGAAATCTTTCAACACCATATTTATCTTTATTAGATCTTCGATAGTTTTTTGTAACTTGCAGTAAGTTGCATATGGCATAAAATTGGTAGCAACACTCCATCAACAAACATTTTCATCATCGACTTCCCATCTATATATCCCTTGATATACAACGGATTCAAATACCGATGCTTAGACTCAGGTTTATCAAACATAGCCTGATCAAGTTGTAGCATTAATTAAGCAAAAACCTTCTCATATTTCTCCTCATCGGATGAAAGTGATTTATATTCCTGAGGTAAGAAGAATATAGAGCCGATGCATCAACCTTATCATCTTTTCTTTTGATGCTCTTTTAGGACAATAATTGGCTTCCTCACGGTCTAACCATTGTTTTCTAATTTCTTATAAAGATTTCACATGGACACCGCTAAGGATTCTAAATTCACTATTTTTCATGCAATTCCTTGTCATCACTTTCTTTAAAATATTCTTTATAAATCAGCCCCAATTGGCTATAAATCGATGCTCGTTTCGCAAGCAACCATTCTTGTGTAAATGTTTCCTCAACATATTGAGATCCATTTAGGACAATCTTTTCAATTGATGAAATATCATAGCCTGATCCCAACAGAACTGAAAATATGGAATGCGAATTATATTTTTCTTTGTTTATCGACCATTCTTCCTCGTGGTGTCCGCATGTACCATGCTGTAAGCAGTAGTATCGTCCTTACAGTTCCCACGTTAATAGTATCATTTTTTTCACCAATCATCCTGCATATTTTATTTTAGATGCTTCGGTTTACAATGTTGGAAATGTATATGGCCTACAGCATCACAAATATACCAGACTGTAAAATGAACATGCCAATAGCAAAAATGATATGGAATGAGCAAGTCATGTTTATTGGATTCATATTCCACCGTCCAGGGACTACTGGGTCTTCTTCAGCTTTAGAGATGCACTGCAAGTAAGAAGGGTAAAGGAGTGAGCAAATAATCTCATCCATTAAAGATGGTTCTTTCTTTTGTGTGTCGTGGTGTTTTTGGTTACGTGCACTTTGTGCAGAAGCTAGATGCTTTCTTTTGCCTAATGAAATCTCTATTATCTAGAAAAAAATTAAATGTGGTTCTATTTCACTGGATGCTTTCTTTTGAAAGATTTGGTTAGAGTGCATACAGCCTCAGATGGTTGTTCATTCATGATTTTTTGGAAGAGAAAACCTCATAGGCATAACATTTTCCTTGTCTTTCTTAGTGTTTTAAGTTGTGATTGGCACCTACACGTGTAAACTTTTGGATCCACCATTGGCAAGCTGAAACTCTGCAGACTTGAATCAACCAACAGAACACGTATAGAAAGGTCTTTTGGTGTAACCATATGAGACAGAGATTAGCTATGGTACTTTGTATATGTGCACGGAAGTTCATAAATTTTCTGGGTCTTGTTGGAATTGAACAGTGAGAGTACGTTAGTGGAGCAAATTAAGCAACCAGTTAATTTCCGTAGGGATGGGAGAAAATGTTCCTGTTCAGATTTCCAAATGAGGCCTTAAGGAAAGCACAAGTGGTAAGGAAACTATATCTACGACCATAAATGAAAAATTTCATGTCTACCTGTTAATACAGTATCTTTTCCCTGTTGGTGGTGGTCCATCATCAAACACGTGCCCCAGATGAGCATCACAGACAGCACACAGCACCTCAGTCCGAGGCATGAAAATGATGGACATATCAAGTTTACTCTTTACATTGTCTCCAATGCGCTGATAATAGGACGGCCACCCAGTACCACTATCAAACTTGGTCGATGACCTAAACCACCAGAAAGCGGTAATGCAGAATAATGAGAAGAATAGCATATACTAATATTTTGGTGCAGATCAAAACAACTATCTCTTGCTTTTCGAATAAACAAAGAACAGTCTGCTGCTCTTATGACATATCATGAGTAGAGCTTACTCAAAAAGAGGGGTCTCACAGCAGACACAATGGTAGATGCCTAGGGTTTTGGTGTTCCAGTATTCCCTGATTACATAGCAAAAACAGAAGACCAAAATGACATTGTGTGCAACAGAACATTATATTTGGATTAGATTGTAAAGCAATTGTACCCAGTAAATGCTCTTTCTGTGCCCTTCTGCCGAGTAATGTAATACTGATCTTTTGTCAGGCGCTTCTTCCACTCCTCATCACTCAGAGATGTGTAGTTTGGTTTACCTGCCTCTGTATAAATGAATATTTGGCTCAGTAAGAGTTGAAACAATTGTTGGAACCTGGCTATATACAAATCTGTAGTACTTCAGAGTTAAGAGCATATCAAAACTTTGGATTTTGGAATTATTATCTTCAAGCTAGGTGGCATTCTGGCATACCCCATAAGTTTGTATAGTCAACACTGAACACAAACATTTGCTCCACAAGAAATTCAGCAGAACATCAATGCATTATGTGAACCCTGAAGATCAATGATTCTAACAACTTATAAAAGAAGGAGCAAGCATAGAAAAATCGATACTAGTCAACTCACTGCACACGCAAATTATTGTAAGGCTCTACCAGGATATACCAACAATGCACAATTATTTTAAAGATTACCTTAGATTTGTAACTGATGTGTTAATACTATATGTTAGGTATTCTGAACTAGAACACATAATTCTCGTTTTCGTAAGTCTTGATGATATATATCAGGTACAGGATTCCTAAAGGCACACAATCCGAAATTCACACCTATAAAGAATGTCCACACTGTTGACTAGTGAGTAACATATAATCGTTTGAATCAAAATGGCTAAAACCACTCAGACACTTGAGCAAGTAGTTTCTTGCCTTGTGATCCATATTGATGAGCGGGCAATAGGGGCTTCACTCCCGAATTACGGTCTACTTTTCCAAAATGGTTCTTGCGGAAACAAATAGACTGAGACACGGCCTACAGCAGTCCTAAGATCAATCAAACTCCCATCTTGTTTGCATCGAACGCGCATACAAACTAATCACCATTTCAATTTCAATTTCAATTTCTATTTCCACTAGAGAATAATTCCCTCGCATCGAAGGAAGCAGGCAAGAACGAGGCTGTTCACTAGTAGCAGGTAAGTAAAGAAGTAAGAAAGCGAAGCACCGCACGGCACCTTGGGCTTGACCCTGTGGCGACGGAGACGACGACGACGAAGAGGATGAAGCAGCACCCATGGCGCGAACGGCGGCTCGCCTGTAGCTAGCACGAGTCCACGCCCCACCACAGGAATGCGCCAAGGGAAGGGCGGCGGCGGCAGCGGCTGGGAGGCAGGAGGGGTGCAGGCTGCGCGCCCGTGGCCGTGCTCCGAAACTGGACGAGGCCGCGGTAGCAGCCGCGTAGTGCCGCATGGCCATTTTCTTCGAGTCGAGGCGTACCGTTTGGCAGACGGACCGACCGACCGGGCGGATTTGCCCCTGCGAGACGGAGGGATGGATTCCGTGGCTGGCGATGCCGAGACGTGGGTGAGCCGGATCGGCACACGCAGGCATGAGCGTCCCGAGTCTCGACTTCACTCGACCAGTCCATGCCAATTGCCAAACAGGGTCGCCTCTCGCACGCCCACCCGGCCACCCCGGCTATGGGTTGTGTGACGTGTCAAAGTTTCTGTCACCAAATTCCTGCGTGAGCTGGACGCAAGTAGAATAGAAGTCGTGAACAATTCCTAATTATTCCCCTCGCAGTATTGAACTTGTCTTTAGTCTAGGGATCAAACATATATAACAAATTAACAAGAGCTTATTAGTTATTCAAGTTACCAGCAATGAATGTAGAATACGCATCATATGGCGGGGGGGCATAACTGTCTATACTCACGGATGAATATAATGGCAAAATTTCTATCCATTATTTTTTTTTAAAAAGGCAAAGAGCAACTATTTCAAATTGTATTTCTTTGTCTCCATTGAATCAAACTATTGTCAATTATTTTATAGTACGCCAGGATGGTCCTGGAATCTAGATTACGAAGAGAGATAAGGACTACATCAAAGCACACAAATACTTTAAACTGGGTCCTCTTATCATGTAGTAACTATTCTTATCAGCCATAGCCAAAGTTTAAATTTAAAAAATTAAATTTAGAATTGATTTTGAGTTTTTTCATGTAATATATTTTTTAGCATTGGTTTAAATTGCTAATAACACAAATATAAAAATTTTATCTATGAATTATTTTTAGATTGTTTCATTTACTTTCGTATGGATTAACAGCTGTAGCTCAAACTCAGGATCAAGCATTTCTGCAAATGTGTGTTCAAAACATGCCTTTGCTAGTTCTTCAAGCAAGAAAAACAAAATCTTTGCTACTCCTTATTACATGTTATAAGACATGTAGGTTAACTTTTAAGTTTAATTAAGTTTATAAAAAATATAGTAATATTAAATTAATTTTATTAAACCTTTCATTATATATATTAATATTTTTTCTATTAAAAACACTGTTCTATATAAACTTTGCTTAACTTAAACATATTTAACCTAAAATAAACCTAAAACATCTAATATGAAACGGAGAGAGTAGTTATAGAAATCAACCTCGTGATCCTTCCTAATGTATTTACCAATCGACCACTGGGGTGAAAAAAAAATGCAAAAGGTACTTTTTCTCTAATTTGGAATTATATGCAAAAGAATGAACCACATAAATGTGTGCATGTGCAAAGTGTGCTATTTTAAAATAAAATTGTGCAGAAACTCATCATAACATATAGTATTGCTCTCTCCATTCCTTTACAGTAGCACCATTGACCTGTACTCTTAAAACTTTAAAAATTATTTTTAAACGGTTAGTAACACACTTCAATAATATAACATCTTTATAATATTTTTTAAAAAAAGTGATTAAAGTTTAAATATAAATAGTGTCTAATATCGTTATAAAGAAAGGAGTAAGAATGGTAATGGATTAGGTTGGGCATAAGCATAGCAAAACCATGCCCAACCTGACACCTGATGTTGCCCTCCCAAGCCTACTTCGATAGGGTTAGTGAATAAAACTCTATGCCCACACCTATATCCAACATAACAAGAGTTCCATATAAATAATATCCAATAGGTAATTTAACAAAGAAAAAATTAATAATCTACTAAATTATTTGTTATCAATAATAATTCAAATTACATTAGCCAAAATCATCTAATTCATAGATATCGGATCAGTATGGACTATCCATATAGGTAAAAAAGTAAAATCTAGCTACTGCCCACTACATCCTCAAGTCTTAAGCGTATCCACACACAAAAAATTATACCCACACCGGTACCCATCGAGCCGAGTATCCACGGATACCAAACTATAGGCAAAATTGCCATGAAAGTATATTCCAGATATTAGAATCCATCTGGTTGCATAACTAAAAATGCATATAGTCATATTTATAGACACCACAGCTAGGTAGATATCACAACTCTATTTTATCTTAATATAATGATAGTAAGCTTTTTTATTCTCAAAATGTTTATATACACCAAACTTCAAATCTTGATGAGTAAAGTCATGCATCTAACTTCACCTCACCCTGCTTCCTACCTAGAGTACATAATTATATTATGAGCATGAGCTTGATAGACTAATAGAATATATTGTTATTAAATCAATCATACTCGTCAAATAGCAGGTAACGTGATAACCCATTTTTTATGCCACCAGGAGACCTTGACGAATTGCTCGCCAAGCCAAAAACACATGAAAGACACACTTCAGCTAAACTGACATGTCAACATGTTTCTTATTAGTTATGGGAGGACCTAATCCTAATCTACACATCACGACTGCCATCTACTTCAATTTCATCAGTTTCAACAGGACCAGCACTCTCCAAGTCGTCCCAGTGTGATTCAGGGTCCACTTTTACAGGTGATGCAGAAGCTGGTCGATCCAAACTTCTAAACCAGCCCCGGTCTGAACTTTGTTGGGGCGGTCAGACATTTAACTTTGTCAAAAAGCTGCCCGTTCTCAAGTTTTATTGTATCGACAATTGCCTGCATGTTGTAGACTGCCACTTCTTGGAGGAGTTCCAAGCCACTTAAGACTTCAAGGATCTTCAAATTACTGCAATCATAAATGGCCAAGATGAAAAGCGTTGGCATGGCACCGAGCTTTACCGTGAACTCCTCCACGGTACACAAATTCTTAAGCTTCAGCTTTCTGAGGCTCTGGAAACCCTTCTCAGGGAAAACAAGTGTTGTGTCACTATATGAGTCATCTAAGAGCTCCATCTCTGAAAGGCTTGGTAGCACAGAAAGCTTATCAACAAACTTCTGCGGGACTTCTGATTTGTGCAAATGGAGCACGGTGAGATTTGGTAGGATATATCGGTTACTCAGCAAAGCCTCAAGATCTTCTAGCTTGCCATGCAGAATCAGGGTCTGCAGACGGCGCATGCTTGAGTCTCTGAACATGTTGGAAGGGAGGACTAGACCAGATAGCTTGAGATATATGAGGAATTCGAGTTTCTTGAGAGCAGCTGGAAGTGACTTAGTATGGGATTCTGAAATGCTGGACAAAGACAGTGACTGTAGACAAATCATGTAGTTAAAGGGACAGATTTTTGCATGGCATGGATTTGAAGGCACCACATCACTAAGATTCATCAAATTATTCAATGTGATTGTGCACCTGGGTAAAAGAATATTCTCACCGAGCACATGCCTCAGTGCTTCAATTTCCCAAAATTCATCAACGGCCTTTCTCACTTTTGTTCTCCTTACATCCAGAGTTTGAAGATTATCAAGCTTTGACATAGATGAAGGAAGCTCCTCCAAGTTGCCGTTTCCAATTCCAAGATATCTTTAAAAGATAATCAGAGGACTTAAGCGTGCACTTAACCTCGAATCGTCTACGTGTTATATATAGACAGAAAGAGCTCTTGGCGTAGCTTACAAGAATAAAAAATATGTCATATAAAAGCTTCTTAACTTTTCTAATTACAAAATATTTACATATTAGAAGAGACGTCATATGAAAGGTTCTTAAGAACCTTCTGGATGCATGTGTTACAGATTCATCTAATACTCCTTCTAATCATAACTTTTCTAAGTTGAGATGGTATTTAAAATTCTCTAACTTTCGTATACTCAAGGCTTAGGTGAAACCATCTGCCACTTAATCTTCAGAAGAAACAAAATCAATCTGAAGTAATTTACTATTTATCCGTTCTCTCACAAAGTGAAAATCAACTTTTAATGTGTTTAGTTCTAGCATGAAAGCCCTCATGTTATCACATCACAACCATGCAATAGACGGACTGGATACCTTTAATTCTTTTAACAAAGTCTGAATCCAAATAATCTCAGCAGTTGTATTAGCCAATACCTTATACTCAGATTCAGTACTTGACCTTAATACTGTAGCTTGTTTCTTTACATACCATGATACAAGATTATTTTCTAGAAATACTGCAAAGCCACCTATTGATCGTCTGTCATCAGGACAGCCAGCCCAATCAATATCTAAATATGCACTTACTAAGAAAGAAAATGAATTGTATATCTTTAGACCAAGCTTTGCACATGACTTGAGATATCTCAATATTCTTTTAACAGCCACCCAATGTATTGTTATTGGTGCATAAAGAAATTGACAAACCTTATTTACTGAGAAAGAAATATCAGGTCTTGTCAATATAAGATACTGCAAGACTCCTATAATACTCCTATATCTTGATGCATCTATAGGACTAAACGGATCTTCTTCATAAGCTGAGAGTTTATCACTAGTGGATAGAGGTGTGCTTACCGGCTTATAATCCACCATATTTGCTCTTTTCAATAGATCATTTCTATATTTTTCTTATGTCAAAATAATTCCATACTTAGTCTTGGTAACTTCGCTACCGAGAAAATAGTGTAAGTCACCTAAATCTTTTAATGAAAAATCATTATGGAGATTCTGAAGTAATACGGCCACTGTCTCTTGTTTAGAACTAACCATAATTATATCATCAATATAAATTAACATGAACATAATGATGTCACTCTTACTGTAATAGAATAAGGAAGTATCGATTTTGGATCATTTAAAACCAAGGGCATAAAGTTTCTTACTTAACCTTAAGAACTATGCTCTGGGCGTCTGCTTCAATCCATATAGTATCTTATTTAACTTACAGACATAGTTTCTTCTAAAATTATCCTTGTACCTAGGAGGCTGCTTCATATAGACATCTTCTTTAAGAAGTCCATGCAAGAAAGTATTGTGAACATTCAATTGTCTAATAGTCCAATCCTTGGACACAGCAATAGAGAGAACAACTTGAATAGTGGCATCTTTAACAACAGGATTGAAAGTATCTTCATAATCAATACCATACCATTGCTTAAAACCTTTTGTAACCAACCGAGCCTTGTATCTATCTAAGCTGCCATCTTGTTTACATTTGATTTTATATACCCACTTGCAGTCAATAATATTACACTCTTTCTGAGGAGGAACCAAATGACACGTTTTATTTTTCATTAACGCATCATATTCAGCATCCATTGCTTGTTTCCAATTATTATCTTATAATGCTTAAGTTTTGTGGCTCACCGGTTGATGTTAAGAAAGAATATTTAACCGTACCATCGGTGTAGCGCTTTTCCTTACGAATACCACTTTGTAAACGGGTCTTTGGCCTTTGATGTAGCTCACCCCCAGTCATGGGATCTAGAGTGGATACGCCTGCTGGGGGCTCCGGATTCAGCGCCCTGATCATGTCGGGTGCACCGGATGCAGAATCACCCACACGCGTTGGAGAGGCGGTCGTTGGCCTAGGCGATGTGTCATGAGACGATACGCCGGGCTCAAACTCCTAGGTAGATACACTTGTGAAAGTCATTAGAGGCGCAGGTGAATCGTCTTGGGGGTCAGCTCCGACAGAAGGAGCTCCGGGTACCCCAGTATGCGATGACGGCAATTCCTACATGACTTCATGTGCTAGGAAATCATTGTTAGTAGGATTAATTAGAGAATCAGCCACATGATCACTTATGGTATGAACCCCACTAGTCGGATTTAACAAATAGGTAGGTAAAAGATTAATTTCATCTTGAAACCTACTACCAGCATTAGGACCAAGAAATTGAAAGGGAAATAGAGATTCATTAAAAGTTACATCTCGAGAAATGTAAACCCTTCCAGAATCAGGATCAAAGCACATAAACCCTTTATGAAACAGACTGTATCCTAAGAAAGTGCATTGCTTAGAGTGGAATTGAAGTTTATGGGTATTGTAGGGTCGTAGATTAGGACAACAAGCACATTTAAAGACACGAAGAGAGGAATAATCTGGCTGTTGGTTGAACAACCGAAAGAGGGATGTGTCATATGATAATAACCTACTAGGTGTTCTATTTATCAAATATGTGATGGAAAGAAAGGCATTAAGCCAAAATTTTAGTGGCATGTTGGCGTGAGCAAAAAGAGCTAGACCAACTTCGACGATATGGCGATGCTTGCGTTCAGTTGTCTCGTTCTGCTGATGTGTATGCGGGCAGGAAATATGGTGTGTGATGCCAACTTGGGCGAAAAAGGAATGCAGTTTTTGATATTCACCCCCAGTCAGTCTGCATTGTTATAATCTTACGATTAAATAAGTGCTCAACAAGAGATTGAAATTCTCAAAATTTGATAAATACCTTAGATTTGAATTTAAGGAGGTAAATCTAGGTGAACTTACTATATTTATCAATGAAACTCACATAGTATTTGTGTCCACCAACTGATTTGGGCATAGGACCCCACACATCAGAATAAATAATTTCTAAAAGATGCTGGGAAACAGAGCTAGAATGAGAAAAAGGTAACTGATGGCTCTTGATTTTTTTACATGAATCACACACCGAATGTTTATTTGAATCTGCTAAAATAGGAAGATTAAATTGGTTGGTAACTTTTTTCACAATCGGAGCAGCCGGATGACCTAAACGAGAATGCCATTTATCAAAAAAAATTTTGCAGCTCCATAGGCTTGCTTTATTGTGCGCCTAGCAAGAAGAGGATAGAACCCATGATCACAGCGTCCCCTAAGCAAAGTTTTCTTCGTTGCCTGATCCTTAATCAGGAAAAAATCAGGATGAAATTCTATAAAGAATTATTAGATGTGAGACGATGAACTGAAACAAGATTTTTGTTGGCCTTAGGAACATATAGAACATTATTGAGATAAAGATCACAACTAGGGGTTGTAACAGTAGAATGACCAATGTGATTGATTTCCATACCTGCCCCACTCACCGTGTGGATCTGATCGTGGCCCTTGTACCTATCATAAATTGACAGTTTCCCCAAGTTGCTGGTGATGTTATCTGTAGCGTGCGAATCTATGTACCAGTGTCTACTCTGTAGGATGTAGACGTTGTACCTGCATATTTTTCTTTTGGTATGAAGTTTTCATCAAATCTGTACCAACATATGTCAACAGTATGTCCTTTTATCTTGCAAACTTAACACCTAAGTCTGTTGTCAGGCCTATGCTGCTGATTATTTTATGGGTCTTGATTCTGTTGGCGCTGCCCATTGCTTCGGCCATGCCTGCGAGATGGAGCACCCCCATGCGAGCACCCTCTGCCTCGCTTGCCTTGCAACGCACTGCGCCCCCGGTTGGCAGAATTAACCGAGGAGCGGCTATCAGGCTGGAGAAGATCCATATGCTGCTCAAACGAGAGCAGTTGGGAGTGCATCTCTCCCACACTAATTGGCTCAGTCTTGATGACTAGGGCTGAGACGGTGAGATTGTAGTCGAAATCGAGGCCGATGAGAACGTAGGAGACCAACTCGTCATCGTTGATAACCTTGCCAGTAGACGCGATCTCATCGGTGAGAGACCGCATCTTAGCGGCGTATTCCGCCATGGAGAGATTGTCCTTCTTCGTTGTGGCGAGCGCGATCCTAGTATTGACAGTGCGCGCTCGTGACATCGAGGTGAACATGGTCTCAACAGCACTTCATACTTCAGCAGCAGTCTTGCAAGCAATTAACTGAGACAAAATATTTAGAGTGATAGAAGAGAGTAGAAATCCCAGGACCTGTTGATCCGTAGCACCCTACTCAACGTTAAGTGGGTTCTGCACCTTCACTTCTTTACCATCTACTATCGTCTTCATGGTAGACATAGAGGTTTTTGTGGCGCCTGTGAGAAATCCCTCAAAGCGTGCGCTCCTCACGATAGCAAGCACTTGCATCTTTCACAGTGCATGATTGTTCTTGATCAATTTCTCGGAGACAGCTTGGCCGACCAAAAAAATGATGGTGGTGACGTAGGAGGTTAACATGGTGAAAGATGGATCTAATCTATTATTGTTTAATAGCTTTGATACCATAAAAAATAATCAGAGAGCTTAAAGCGTGCACTTGACCTCATACCACTGCGTGTTATATATAGCCAGAAAAAGCCTCTGTCATATAAAAGATTCTTTAACTTTCCTAATTACAAAAGATTTATATATTAAAAAAGTAACATTCTTAATTTTTCTAATTACAAAAGATTTATATATTAGAAAAGACGTTAATAACCTTAGGTAGATTATGCTTCCAATCTCACTCGGCCACTTTTGGATCTTTAGGCCGTACAGGTCAATAACTCTAAGGAATCTAGAGCCCTGTAACAAGCTAAGACTATGAAATGTATTTGAACATGTGCTCCCAGAAATGCCACACGCTCTGAAGCTCAACTCTGCAAAGTTGCCCCATAATGTTTGAGACTGCTGTCCTGAACAACTTGAGCTGTTGTGTAGATCTTCAGCAAAAATCACAGAGAAGAGACCGCAGCTTAAAATGCATTAGGTATGTGAACAAATGAATCCACATAGTTGTGTACGGCAAGGCATCGCACTGCATTTGGATTTAGGATATTAGCATGGTGGTGTATTTCGAGGAAACCAGATTCTTGTGCTTCAGACTCCAGAAAGGCATGGAGCAGATTATGGATGGTTACAAGCTTGATGCCTCCTCCAGCATCCTTCTCCATGACCTGGACCAAGCCTCTTGAGATCAGCTCCCTCAGATAGTCAAACCCAACTTCCTCTGGAGTTTTGGCCCTCTTTGGAGCTACAAGACCCTCAGCAACCCACAAGCGGACTAAACGATTTGGGTAAACAATAATATTTTCTGACATGGTCGCAAAGTAGAGGAAGCATGATTTCAAGTAGTGTGGCAGGTCGTCAAAAGCCAAAGACCATATACTTGTAACTGGTTTGGGTTGACCATTGGACTCAAGTTGCTTGAAGACAACATCGCACTCCATGGAAATTACCTTTGAGCATAACACTCCTGCAAGGACAATGATGGCTAGTGGAAGGCCTGCCGTGATGTTGTGAACTTTGTCATAGTAAGCCTTGATCTTGTAAACATGTGGAGGTTCCCTTGCCCCAAAAACCCATTGATTGAACAGCTGTTGACTGTGTATGGCTTCAAGACAGTGGAGCTCAAGGGGATGAATCTGTGAACCTATATGATTGATTTCCTTCAAATTGAGGTGGGTCGTGAGCAAGATCCGGCTGCCATTATTGTTATCTGGCAGAACATCAAACAAAGAGTTCCAGTCACTGATACTAACTAAACCATCAAGGACGACGAGGTACTTCCTGTTCTGCATGAGCTGTAGAAGTTTGTGTTTTCTGGCTTCTTCATCACCTGATGCAAATGATATAGTGTTATATATTTGAGGCACTTCCAGGATCTGTGAGCTGACCTGCCTGTACATAATCTCTAAATAGTCGGTGAACCTGATATGTGGTGGAAGGCAAAACCATGCATGCACCTCAAAGTATTTAATGATATCTGGGTCATTGTACAGCTTCCTTGCAAGCATGGTCTTTCCAATGCCGCTCTCTCCCTAAGTCAAAACAACAGTCCACTGTAAAACATCATCCTCCTTGTTTATGATTTGGTCTTTGAGTAGTGCAAATTCACGTTGTCTTGAGTCTACAACATATCCATCTTCGTACCTACATCATCAATCAACTAGCAATAAATGCCAATATCTAAGTATTAGACCAAGTTTTGATAGAAAATGACACTGTGGATTATTAGTACTAGAAAAGTACGAAGAAAAAGAGGACGTCTATTCAAAGCTTAGGTTGCAACCTAGTTTTGTGAGAAGTTCATGTAACGTGTTTCATGATTTTTGTCTGCCCCATAACGTGTAACATGAACTGAAGCATATATTTAGGGCAAGGAAAAGGGCTAGCCCTATACAACGAAAGACAAAGAATCATATAAAATCCATTACTGTAAAGAACGTTACAAAACTGAGATCAGTTAATCTCATCTCACAAGTCAGTCCAAGAACTGAAGCAATAATTATTTAATAAAAAACATTATGATGTTCAGAACCTTTAATATAAACTGAAGAATGGGAAATGCACCATTGACCAACGTTGTCCTGGACCCACATGATATTGAGAAAATGAGGGGGCCTTTATCCTAGTTTTTTTAGTCAAATAAACCTTTCTCCAAAGTAGTTTCACTTTGGCAGACCTACCTAACAAGGATTTTGTCAAACTAAAATTGAGCACACTATTCAAGCATGTTGAAAAGAAGTACAAATATTTGAAACTAGAATTAATGACGTAAAACAAACGATGTTCCACATGCATATAAAAGTACCGTTTGCAGCTTCCTCTACGTGTGTGAGTCCAGTGCACATGGATAGATGTGAGTTGTGTGTGTGACAGAGAGAGACAGAGTGCAGGAAATAGTGAAAAATGAGGAGAATCAGCACAGTAAAAAACTAAGCACAAGTTAAATAATAAATAAGTAAATAGAACTAAAAGTTATGGCACAACACTCTGGATTAGGCTCAGTTGATGATGAATTCCAAATTACAGAAGAACTTTCAATGTTAGATGTTTCCTAGTTCTGATTGAGTTCGTCAATTCTTTCATTGATCTTGATGATCTGATTTGACAGTCCATGGCATACAGCAATCTGCATAATGTACAGGTTTTTAGTCTGTCAATCTGTGGCCCGTAGGCCATAGGCAAAAGGCATGGATGGTGCTCCTATTAAGAACTAAATTACTACATGTATTTTGATTATTATTACTAGTAAGTACATAGTAGGCAATCTGCATACTCTGACCAACCATAGATGGGGATCTCTGTCTTCAGGGTGATATTCTCAGTAGTTTTATTGTTTTTAATCAAGCTAGAATTTTGTAATCCGTAATTATTCATGCTGCAAACTCTGTAACAACTGGTTGTATTGCTTGAAGTAAAGGCCAGAATGAAATCCATTAACTAAAAATAAGTACGCAATCTGCAGTTCTGCACAACCATTTTGATAAAATGCAGGATCACATACTTTTTTAATAAACAATGAAAAGAGAGGGCATTTAATTATGTAATTCTGTAATGTTTACGATACCACAACCAAGTTGAACCATAATCAACTATAAATGAAAGATCATGATGGGATGGCATTTTACAATCTTTATTTTGAAAGAGAACTAACTTATCTTTCAGTGACAAATAAATATAGTTCACATGCAAAACAAACAACGAGAGTTGCAGGTGAAATCTTCAGGAAAGAAGCTGTAACCTTGAGTAATAGCATTGAGATCTCATCTAATAGAAACATGTCCTAAAGAAACCTATGTAAACAGCTAACGTGAAATGAAATGGTTGATGACCTAAAGAAACCTATGTACGGCAAAAAAAGTCCAAGAAAGTTTCAAAATAATTGGTTGTTCTTCTTTCGTGCTCTTTCTAATGATTGCTTATCATGCTTGTTCAGTTCAACTTTTTCTCCTGTTCGTCCTGAAGGAAGGAGCTCCAGGGACAGTCTCAATGGACAAGGATGGTCTGACACACAAACAAGGATGTTTCAAACATCAAATGGCAGCAAGTTTTTTCCAGTTTTCCTGTCTAAGCTCCATCAGAATTTTGTACAATGGTCGATTTGAAGAGCATGCCACCAATGATCATGTAGACACGAATGCGCGATAAGAAGCACCATACGTTTGATCATGCAGTATAATGAATATCTAGATTCTGCGTGACTGACTGACTGCGAGGATCAAAATTCCCTGGGAATAATTGAGAAGCTAGCTTCCGGAACTTAGATTATACTACCTGCATAGCGAACCCATGGAGCATGTTGACGGCGGCGCGGTGCCACCGGCCGCGGCGCCACTTGGACCGGAGCTGGAAGGCATCGACGCGGAGGTGGAACTTGTCGACGGCGTCCTCGACCTCGAAGGCAACCTCCCGGGTCTCCCGCAGCCACAGCAGCAGCAGCTCGTTGGCGCGGCCGCGGCGCTGGCGGTCGGCCCCGACGACAAGCGTCTGCAGGTAGGCCAGCTTCCGGCGCAGCGAGCGGATCTCGGCGTCCACTCGAAGCACCGCCGTCGCCTCCGCCACCGCCAGCTCCCCCCGCTTCACCACCACCCCCGTCACCCCGGCGTCCGCCATGGCCACCTGCCTCTGAGTGAGCCCCTCACCTCTATCTGTCTGCGGCCCGTGTGGTGCGTGCCTCTCTGGAGTAATAAAGTTTGGTTGGTGAGGACGATTTGGACCGAGTCTCAGGTTTGGTCCAGTTGAATTATTGAGCATTTTTCTTCGGGAATACGCATAAGCTGTGCGAATCTTTTGTATTAATAAGGTGGTGACGTATATCTTGCTAACCCAGCCAACAAGCGAAAAAGAAAAACAAACACAAAAGAGTAAACAAGATTATCTCTCGTGGCATCCATTGTGCGACCAAGCTGATATTGCGACGCTATGCTAGCAGCCTTGCTTCGCGTCAAAGCGCAGTTTCTTCTGCCGCATCTCACGCACTTCCGTCCAGGTGCGCTGCCGTTAGTTAAACATCCAATTGTTTCTTTCCTTCCAAATCGACCAGGCGGCCAAAGTGACGATAGTGTGGAATCCTCGGCGAAGCTGCGCGCTTACTTTCGACCTGCTCTCACACCACCATGAGAGAAAGAAAGTTGATGTTGCAGAGAAGCAGGATGACTGCCCAATGGCGTTCAGGATCAGCCACCAGAATTGACGAGACTCCGGGCAGCCATCCAACATCGGCTGTGAGCGACTAGCCACGCGAAGTTCCGGCAGAGTTGGGGGGCTTTGCTCTCCCAAATTAGGGATGCTGGGAATGATAAGGTTGAAGTGCCCAATCTTACGGATAAATTCGATTTATGAACAAGGTAACTCGCAATCCGACTACGAACGAGCAGGTCGTGGCGCCTTAACAATCGCTGAATCAACTCTAATTAGTTATTGACCTTGCTAGATGACAAGATCAACCTGAACACGAGGATAAGCAATCGAAGAAACGAGCAAGAACAAGGAGTAGACAAAACTGAATATCAATCACTCACAAATTGATATTCACAATGGCTGTCCACAGGTGGTCGTTGAGCACAACTGCAGTACAGAATGTATGCGCAAATGGCTAAACTTATCAAAGAAAACCCGCCAAACAAAGGGGGCGTGAGCAGAACTAAATAAGAGAAAGGTGGGGAGGGAATTTCGTCCAGCATGAATGGGTGGCTGAAATCCCCCACCTAACCTTTCCTAAATTAGCTACGTATTACATGGAAACAATTTTTCCAAAATATAGGTGGCGCAGCATCCTTTATTGGCTTCCATAGATGGCGCAATCCTTAATGGTTATCATTTCTGGACAGAATCTTCTCCTTCATTCCTTAAAAGGATCACATAATTCAGTTCGCGTGCACGGGATCGCGTTATTGGACCTTGAAACGTTTCTGGATTTGGGGTAGTGGGGAGTGACGTCGGTGCTGGTTCCGTTGTTGTAGCAGGTCCTGTGTAGGTGTTGATGCATCATCCTCCCCTTCTTAAATTGAAGTCGTCCTCGATGGTATCTGCTCGTTCTCGCCCGCATATGGTTTTAAATCTGCAACATTAAAGGTAGAAAAAACACCATATTCTGTAGGCAGGTCAAGTATATAAGCATTATCATTAATTTTCTTTAGCACCTTGAATGGGCCATCAGCACGTGGCATCAACTTAGACCTGCGCAAAGTAGGGAAATGTTCCTTTCGCAAATACAACCAGACCATGTCACCAGATTCAAATGTAACAAGTGTCCTACCTTTACTACCAGCAACCTGATTTTTAGCATTAGTATGAGCTATGTTCTGCTGTGTTTGTGCATCGATTTTGAACATTAATTCAGCACGTGCAACAGCATCTACATGTTGTTCATCCGGAGAGGAAATAGACACTAAATCGATGAGTGCCCGGGGAATGAAACCATAGACAACCTGAAAAGGGCACATTTTTGTGGAGGAATGCAAAGAACGATTGTAAGCAAACTCAACAAGAGGCAAACAATCCTCCCAAAGTTTCAGATTCTTGTCTAACACAGCCCAAAGCATGGTGGATAAAGTTCGGTTAACAACTTCAGTTTGACCATCGGTTTGTGGGTGACAAGTTGTGCTGAAAAGTAATTTAGTACCCAATTTGTTCCAAAGTGATCTCCAAAAATGGCTAAGAAATTTAGTATCACGATCTGAAACTATTGTGTTTGGTAAACCATGTAAACGAACAATCTCACGAAAGAATAAATCAGCAACATTGCTAGCATCATCACTCTTATGACATGGTAGAAAGTGAGCCATTTTGGAGAATCTATCAACAACAACAAAGATGCTGCCCGTCCCTTCTTAGTTCGAGGTAACCCCAAAATGAAATCCATAGAAATGTCCAACCAAGGAAAAGTAGGAACAGGGAGAGGCGTGTACAAACCATGGGGATTCAGGCGGAACTTAGCTTTTTGGCATATGGTGCAGCGTGCAACAAATCTCTCCACATCACGTCGCATCTTGGGCCAAAAGAAGTGAGCTGCCAAGATGTCTTATGTTTTCTTAACACCAAAATGGCCCATGAGGCCGCCTCCATGTGCTTCCTGCAACAGCAAAAGGCGAATTAAGCTTGTTGGAATACACAGTTTGTTAGCACGGAACAGGAATCCATCATCCGTGTAAAACTTGCCCCAACCTTTACTAGCCTTGCATTGTAACAGTACGTCCTTGAAATCAGTATCAAGAACATATTGTTCTTTTATGGTTTGTAGGTCAAAAAGTTGGAAGTCAAGTTGCGAGAGCATGGTGTAATGACGAGACAAAGCATCAGCAATAACATTTTCTTTCGCTTTTTTGTGTTTGATGACATAAGGAAAAGATTCAATAAATTCAACCCACTTAGCATGTCTACGATTCAGATTCGTTTGACTACGAATATGTTTTAAAGATTCATGATCTGAATGAATAACAAATTCGCGAGGCCATAAGTAATGCTGCCATGTTTGTAGGGTGCGAACCAACGCAAAAAATTCTTTGTCATAAGTGGAGTAATTTAGACTAGCACCACTCAGTTTCTCGCTAAAATAAGCAACCGGTTTACCCTCGTGCAGCAGCACTCCACCTAACCCAATGCCGCTAGCATCACATTCAAGTTCAAATATTTTTGTGAAATCAAGAAGTTGCAGCAAGGGTGTGTGGGTTAACTTATCTTTTAGAACCATGAAAGCCTCTGCTTGCGGTTGTCCCCAGGAGAATGGCACACCCTTCTTTGTGAGTTCATGTAGTGGTGCAGCAAGGGTGCTGAAATCACGAACGAAATGACGATAGAAACCAGCAAGCCCGAGGAAGCTTCGAATCTGCGTCACCGAGGTGGGTGCTGGCCAGCTTTGTATAGCATCAATCTTGCTGCTATCCACCTCAATGCCCTGCGATGTAACAACATATCCAAGAAAAGACACACGAGTTGTGCAGAAACTACACTTATCCAAGTTCCCAAATAGGCGGGCAGCATGCAAAGCATCAAAAACAGCACGTAGGTGATCCAAATGTTCCTACATAGATTTGCTGTATATCAAGATATCATCGAAATAGACAACCACAAACACCCTTATGAAGGCCCACAAAACTTCATTCATTAAACGCATGAATGTGCTGGGAGCATTAGTTAAACCAAAAGGCATGACTAACCATTCATATAACCCAAATTTGGTTTTGAAAGCTGTTTTCCATTCATCACCCAATTTGATACGAATCTGATGGTACCCACTACGCAAATCAGCTTTAGAGAACACAACAGTGTCACTGAGCTCATCAAGCATATCATCTAAGCGAGGTATAGGGTGCCTATATCTGATTGTAATATTATTAATAGCATGGCAATCTACACACATGCGCTAAGAGCCATCTTTCTTTGGTACCAATAGAACAGGGATGAAGCAGGGGCTAAGAGACTCACAAATGTAACCTTTGTTAAGCAATTCTTACACTTGTCGCTGAATCTCTTTTGTCTCATCTAGATTGGTACGATAGGCAGCACGGTTTGGCAATGGAGCGCCTGGGATGAGATCAATCTGATATTCAATGCCACAAATGGGAGGAAGGGTAGTAGGTACCTCCTTTGGAAAAACACCCGCAAAGTCCTGCAAAAGCTTAGTAACAGCAGGGGGTATATCCAAAAGTGCAGAGTCATCAAGTGAAACCAGCACATTAGTGCACATAAGAGCATAGCAAAGCGAATTGGAAACATCCAACTCGGTCAAATCAACTAGTGTAGCGAGTAAACAGGAGCATTCAGTTTGATTTCTTTTTCTAAATTCGGTTGTGCACTTGGTTTGTGCTTTCTAGTGGCCCTAGCAAGATCATCTTTTAAAATCTGTTCAGGTGACATTGGATGAAAAATAATTTGCTTGCCCTTAAACATGAGTGAGTATTGATTTGTGCGACCATGGTGCATGCTACCAGTATCATATTGCCAAGGTCTACCTAGCAGCAACGAACATGCTTCCATTAGAACGACATCACAATCAGCATAATCATGATAGGAGCCCATAGAAAAATGAACACATACCGAGCGTGTTACCTTCAGTTTTTCACCCTGGTTGAGCCATTGAATGTGGTACGGATGTGGGTGTGGCCGAGTTTGATGGGACAACTTTTTGACCAAATCCGTGCTTGCCAAGTTGTTGCAGCTGCCGCTATCAATGATGATGCGAATCGATCGTTCTTGCACAACGCCTTTGGTGTGAAATAAGTTGTGTCGCTGGTGCTGTTCTGGTTGTGCAACCTGCGTACTGAGGACACGCTGCACTACAAGGCTCTTATACTTGTCGGCATCAACAGCAGCAACATGTTCCTCCTCCTCATGTCCTGAAACGTCAGTGGCAAGCATATCATATGTGGGTTCATCCAAATCACTAGCAGAAGAGTACTCACCATCCTCATGTACAATAAGCACACGCTTGTTGGGGCAGTCACGAATAACATGGCCAAAGCCTTTGCAGCGATGGCATTGGATGTCCTTGGTGCGCCCATTGGAAGAAGAAGAGGACCGTGTTGGTGTAGGTGTGGATGGAGTCTTTGTTGCTGCCGAATCACACGAGGTGATGTTGGGTGGTGAGGGTGCAGCTGATGATGAGGCAGCCTCAGGTTTAGTGGCTGGTTTGAAGGAGGTGGTGCGACATGCAAAGGAGTTAGCATGTGTCCTCGTTTGGCGTCCCTGCACTTCATGCTCAACAATACAAGCAAGATGGAACAAACAAGTAATGGTATTGTACTCCTTATATAGTCAAGCACAATCTGAATTTCGCGGTTCAGCCCACCCAAAAATCATGCCATAGCTGCATCATTATTGTCAACTAAACCACAACGAAGCATCCCAATTTGCAACTCCTGAAAATATTCCTCAACGGATTTGCTACCTTGCTGTAACCGCTGTAGTTTATTAAGGATATCACGTGCATAGTAGGAAGGAACAAATCTATGTCGCATGAGAACTTTCAAAGCAACCCAAGTGGGTGGAATGTGAGTGGGATGTTGGCTGCAATGTTCACACCACCAAATCGAAGTAAAATCCGTACACTCGCTAGTGGTAGCCCTAACTTGGTGTTGTTTAGGGACAGCATGGTATGCGAATTTTTGATCAACCGCAATTTCCCAATCAAGATAAGCATTAGAATCATATTTTCTATTAAACGTAGGTATGGTGAATTTAATCTTGGCAAAAGAGTCATCCTGATTACGTACCACACGGCGAGGCCCTCGCGGCCGACGAGGCTGGTCAGGATCTTCTTGCTCGGTATCGCCACAATAATCAAAGTCATCCCGTGCAGCACCAAGTTACTGGACTAATTCGTCGAGACGAGTCGTGATGGTGGCAAGGCTAGTGTTGGTGGTGGCTTGTGATTGCTGTAGTTCCCTGAGCGTTGAGCCTATGGTAAACTGAGTGGTTTCAAGTTGGCCAAGGCGCTCATTAGTGACCCGAACATCTTCTAAGAGGTCATCCACGTGCTTGTTCATTAGGCGATCAAAGTGCTGGATGATGCATTTTAATCGAGGGGAGTGTGGCATGGCATTCGGGTCCTCTGGCTCATCCGCGGATCCTACCATGATTAGTGCCAAAAACAAGGGAGAATACGCAATAAAGGAATATGTCCTACGCCTACTGGAATGTGGGGCCGATCAGATCACTCAAACTAAAAGCCGTTACCAAGCCCTTACCCGTTCTTACCATGCAAACAGGGGTGACCTGCAACCAGCGGTGCAACCGGCGAAGCTTGGATAGAGCGATTGCTAGAGGACACAATCTGCACGCTGTAGAAAATTTGTGGAGCTATGGGAAGGCTTCAATTTGTAGCAAGGATTAGCACAAGCATTCAGCAAATGCAAAGTTGAATAATCACTCAAAGCTGGTGTTGTGCTGGTCCTAGGCTAGACCATACTAGTGACATGAGCCCACGCACAAAGATAGTTACAGAATTGCAAGAACAAAGAGTAAAAGACAGCGAGTACACACCCTTGGCTTCTCCTTTTGTTTTTTTTTGTTTGTGGTGCGGCTCTTTTTGCACCTTTTGTCCTTTTTTTCAGTTGGATGACACTGCCAACACGTTGCACAACTCAAAGGGAAACAAAAGGAAATCAGGAACTCGTTCCTTTCGTGTAACCACATACTACCTGATCTCTCACGATCTCGTGTGATACGCCCAAAATGAATCGCTAAGCCAGTGAGTATCCGTTGGAAAGGGCACAAAATATGCTTTCCAAATTGTACCTAAACTTCCCAAACGGACTACGGATGCAACAGCTAAGGCCTGTTTCCTTGCCGAGATAAATCAAGACCCGAAATAAATTACTTTCCTTTTGTAGGTGGGAGGTTGGCGTGAACAAGGGGGGTCTATGACGTGGGAAAGATTACAGGAGCACTGAGGACAAAGGAAAAGGAGGATCAAGTGCAAAGATGAACTAATACGTGACAGGAACTCAAAACTCTAATGGACTAGACGCTAAGACCAGCACACAACACAGCGATGCAACCAAAAACTCAACGAAGCAATAGACTGAATGAAAGATGCAAAGGCTCAAAAGGTCTTGGGCAGTGGTTCTAACCTGAAACTTTTTGTTGGCTTTTCTGGTGAGCGATAGGACGATGAACAAAACTACAAATAAAGGGGATAGATCTCACCGAGCAACCTGAAATCTGATACCACTTGATAAGGCTGAAGTGCTCGATCTTTCAGTGAGACGGATAAATTTGATTTGTGGAGGAAGTGACTATCGTGATCCGACTATGAACGAACAGGTCGTGCCGCCTTAGCAATCGCTGAATCAACTCCAATCGGTTATTGACCTTGCTAGATGGCAAGATCAATCTGAACACGAGGTTCTGTTCCTGTAAGCAATCGAAGAAACAAGCAAGAACAAGGAGTAGGCAAAACTGAATATCAATCACTCACAAGTTGGGGTTCATAATGGCTGTCCACAGGTGGCCGTTGAGCACAACTATAGTATAGAATGTTTGCACAAATGGCTAAAATTATCAAAGAAAACCCGCCAAACAAAGGGGGCGTGAGCAGGACTAAATAGGAGAAAGGTGGGGAGGGAATTTCGTCCAGCATGAATGGGTGGCTGAAATCCCCCACCTAACCTTTCCTAAATTAGCTACGTATTACATGGAAACAATTTTTCCAAAATATAGGTGGCGCAGCACCCTTTATTGGCTTCCATAGATGGCGCAATCCTTAATGGTTATCATTCCTGGACAGAATCTTCTCCTTCATTTCTTAAAAGGATCACATAATTCAGGTCATGTGCACGGGCTTGCGTTATTGGACCTTGAAACATTTCTGGATTTGGGGTAGTGGAAAGTGACGTCGGTGCTGGTTCCGTTGTAGTAGCAGGTCCTATATAGGGGTTGATATCCTCATCAGGGAAGTCCGCACGTCTAAAGAACATCGCATTGTAAGCAGACCACGTCGAGTAGCAGCCAGAGCTCTCTTCAACGCCAGGTGAAGGAGTCTAGTTGCTTTTGGCTCAAAACAGCCGAGGAAATCATCGGTAAGACCTCTAGGACTACCTGAATGGTTAAGTTTCCTAGAGGTCGTCGATCCAACGTCGGTCGCTCAGGGCTCTCTACACCGTCTGTCTCCTTTGGATTCTTGTCGGTACCATCTGGTGAAGCGATGGCACAAGACTTTGGAGGTTGACACTGAGCAACCATCAGTCTTGCCAAAAGACAATACTCTTACCGTCCCCTAATTGGCAGATGATGAACGTTGCAGTGACTCCAAGTTGGAGACCTGCATCGATAGCCCCCCCATGGCTTGCTACTATCTATGCACTACGACCACATCCACTGAGCGTGCAGTGCGACCCCCATGAGATGTAGGCTATGAATGCCTAACCTGCTGTACAGCTTTGGAGCATAGACTTTGTCCCAAGCGAGCCGACAGTATCTGCCTTTGGCATCTACCCTGCCGATCTAGAGTAATCCTCGGCGAATTCGATCGATCCCCTTAATCACCCATTTAGGCGGTGAAACGGCGATTAGGGTATAGATGGGAATAGAGTTCAGAACTGATTTGACCAGTGCCACTCTCCTGATAGGCGTGAGCTGCCCTGCTTTGCAGGATGGAAAACACCTAGCAACCGAATCCACCATGGGCTGGAGGTCCCCTTTCCTTAGCTCCCTGGTCGACAGGGGTATAGCCGAGTATTTGCAAGGGCCCCACCTCGCAAGGTAGCTCGCTGCGGATGAGCTCGATATCTTCGTCACTGCATTTGATCAGGATAGCTGTACGCTTGGCAAAGTTTGTCCACATCCATGTTGCCTCCCCGAACAGTTTTAGGATCTCCTTTGCCACTTGGAGGTCTTGGTCGGTTGTCGGAGGAAGAGCACCACATCGTTTGCATAGAGAACATGCGGTTCTAGATTGGGATCGGCTGTAGTAGGGCCTCGTTTCCTGCCTTGGCAAACATCATGCTTAAGGTATTCATCACAAGGACAAAGATCAGAGGCAAGAGCGGATCGCCTTGCTAAATAGTTTGCCCTGGCATGCCATTGAGCAGTAACTTGGTACTGGAGGTACTAAAGAGGATGGACAACCATTCACGCGGTCTGCGACCAAACCCCCAGTGGGACATTACTTCTAGGATGAACTGTCACGATACCGAATAAAAGGCCTGTTCTAGGTCGAGTTTGAGTAGAACCGCCAAGTTTTGCCTCATATGCAGTTTCTTGGCAAACTACCTGGCGAGGGTGAAGTTATCCTAGATACACCGGTGCTTGATGAACACGCGTTGAGTGGTGGCTATCATGGTTTCCAGCAGAGGCGCTATCCTTCTCGATAGAATTTTCACAAAGAGCTTAGTGAAACTATGCAGAAGGCTGATTGGGCAGTAATCCTTTGGCCTGGCTGCATCACCTCGCTTCGGCAGGAGCGTGACGATGGCTCTATTTACTTAGTAAAAACTGGAACCGTCCATCATGTGCAGTTAGGCGAGAGTTGCCAACACATCTTCTTTGATTGTTGCCCAACAAGTGCGGTACAAGAGGCCCAAGAAGCCATCTGGTCCACCGATGTATCCTTGATGGCTGCCCACACTTCGTCCAGTGAGAATGGCATCTCGAGTCCATCTAGCCGACCACATCGCAGGAGGAGGTAATTGTAATGTGTGCTGTCGAGAGGGGCTTGTGTCAATGACTCCAGCGTAGAACGCATGCAGCATGCGTTCCTTGTCCACACTGCAGTGTAGAACTGTTGTGGATCTGGCAAAGGCAGGACCATAGGCGGTAGGCTTCTCTTCACCTTCTTGGAGAAGGTACGCAGCGTCGTTGCTAGGGTCGAGGGCATGGCCGGTTATTGCTCTGTCTCCTCGGTCTGTTAGGCTAAGGCTAGAGAGAGGACGAGCCGTACAACCTTTCGTGGCCTGCTGGGCTAGCACCTGCACTGGCTAGGCCTTAACAGTGGAAGTGGGTGGCTCTAGCTAGGGAGGAAGCACCGCTTGGGTTATGTTGGCATGTGTGGCCTGCAAGATCGCCTCCGCTTAGGCCAGCGTGGCCACCTTCGTGAGCTCCACAGGTTGGGATGAAGGTTGCTCGTCTTGGGCGGACGCAACTAGTTGGTCTGCCGTGGCGGCGCTTGGGCAGCACGTCCGGTTCCACCTAGTCCCTCATGATCAATTGGGCCGTAGTGGCTACTGTGACCGATGTGGCCAGCTGTTGCGCCAGTTGGCCCAGCTTTGTACCGTGGACACAAACTGGCCCCGAGTTAGGCCCATAGGCTTCCACGTGGTTGGCTCTGTGTGGGTTGCCCTGATCCACCGCTTGAGGGATGCCCAAGCCCCATCTAGAAGCTTCCTCCCACATCGGGTCAAAATCTCTTTCGACATTTGTTCACACGACCAGCGGGCTGAACGGAGGATAAGAGTTCAGTGCATGCTCCTCGTCTGGGAATCCCTCCCTGGCCATCTTGAACAATGAGCTAGCACAAGAGACAAGGGACTGTCTCCTGGGCCCATGCGGGTGGCAGAGTGGTCCAAGGCGTCTTTTTCAGCAGGGCGAGCGACCGGTGTTGATGGTTGTCGTGAGGCGACCCATACCCAGAATCCTTACTTTCCCGTAAAGTAAGCTGGATACAGCCTCCGTCGTTTGGCTTGGAGCGGCCTACCACCTGCCAAGGCTGCGCATTGGGGAGGTGACGATAGCCAGCTGTTTTTTGATGGCTCGACCAGCAGCCGTAGCGACCATCTGGTCGGGAGCTTGATGCGCCAACCGGCGATAGCGCGGTCGGCAACTAGGATTCGCCAGCTGCTGCTGGCCAGTCAGACAGTTGGCCCTTGTGACCGTCTGACCAGGGGCTGGATGTGCCTGCCGGCGATGGGGAAGCCGGTGGCTGGGAGATTTCGCTGGCCGCTGCCTAGCGAGGTGCTTGGATTGCCGTTGGGCAGAGCGCTGCTGTGGCAGCGACGCCTATGGGGTGCGGGGGCAGCCGCTAGGTGGTGTTGGGAGCCGCCAGCTCTCTTGTTGGGCGACGGAGGCAGTTGGCTTGCCATCGAAGCGACCCCTCATCATGGTGAAGAAGTGTCACTGCAGCGGGCCCTGATTCGTCCGACGAGGAATCGAGGAGTCCTCCTAGGCCCGTATCGTTGCTCGACAGGTCAAAGGGAAGATGCCCCTTCGACGGTGGTAGGTAGTCTTCGACGGTGGTGAGGTGGATGATGATGTCGTAGTCAAGGTACGGGTGGTGTGGTTGTTAGATAAGCATGTGCGTGAGCTCCAGAATGTGGCAAGCCGCGCGGGTAGGAACCGTGGCGTGAGAATCGCTCTCACCACGCGCATAGGCATGCATTCATGGCCGGCGTTCTCAGTGTGTGTGAGATGGACGCGCACATATCTCACGTGGTGCGCGCTGTGGTGAGCATCATCCGTTGCACTTTTCGTTCAATAAAAGAGGACAAAAAACTCTGCGCTTTTGGCAGCACCAAAACCTTTATGTTCTTGTCAATTTGTTTCGCACTCGCCGCTGCTCGTGTTCATCTCGTTGGTGTTCACCGCCGTTCAAATTCTAATGGTATTAGAGCGAGGGTGCGAGGTCACCATGATGTCTCCGACGAGACCTCATGGCCGATCACCGGCTGGGAAGAAGGAAGATACTAAGAATGATGCTTCCAGCGGGCTCAGGTGCCTAAGACGCCGAAGCGTACACCTTCATCGGATCGCTCTGTCTCGCTGTCCACGCACGTCATTTGCGCACCTGGGACGCACGCCGTCCGCGGGAAGTCGTTGTCGAGCGCATCATCTGAGAAAGCAGCTCCAGCAACTGGCCGCAGTTGACGAAGACGAATTACCATGAGTGGTCGCTGTGCATGAAGTTGAAGATGTAGGCGTGCCACCTGTGGGACGTCGTCAAGTACGACTATGTGGAGTACAATAAACACCGCAACGCCCTCGATGCTATCTGCAGCAGCGTCCCGGCAGAGATGGTCCCTGTCCTGGTGGCCAAGGCTTCCGCCAAGGAGGCCTGGGAGGCCATCAAGTCTTTTCGCATCGGTGATGACCGGGTGAGGAAGGCGATCACGCAGAATCTCCGAGCGGAGTACGAGTCACCCTCCGTGATGGAGAACCCATCGAGGATTTCACTTTGCGCATGACGGGCATCGTGCAACGCCTGGTGACATTGGGTGACCCGGAACCTAACGAGAAGGTGGTGGCCAAGTATCTGCGCATCGTCTACCCACGCTACAAGCAGTTGGTAATCTTCGTTGAAATACTTCTTGACATTTCTTAGCTTTCAATTGAGGAGGTCACAGGGAGATTGAAGGCGGCCGATGATGTCGAGCCGCCTCCACCGCAAACCGCCACCGGCAAACTGCTACTCACTGAAGAGCAGTTGACCGAGCGGTACAAGCAATAAGGCCAAGAGTCCGGCCGTGGTGGCTCTAACTCCGGTGGTCATGGCAAGATGCGCGGTCGCGACAAGCCGTGCGGCCGCGGCGGTGGTGGAAACAGAGGCGATAGGTGCGGCTCATCTGGCACGGCGTGTGTCGGGCCGGATGACGAGTGTAGGCATTGCGGCAAAAGGGAACACTAGGCCCAGCATTGCCATGGGAATTGAAGGTGGAAGAGCAGGCCCATGTGGCCCATGATGATGAGCCTACCCTCATGTTTGCTTATACAGCCGAGGAAGGAGACTTGGCATCAACCCTATTTGTTTCCCTTAAGACG
This sequence comes from Oryza coarctata, assembly GCA_030770085.1. Lineage (NCBI taxonomy): Eukaryota > Viridiplantae > Streptophyta > Magnoliopsida > Poales > Poaceae > Oryza > Oryza coarctata. The sequence continues at coordinate 12,483,789 of CM061472.1, forward strand.
CCGTTGCAATTACCAAATCCCCGCCCCACCACCGATGACGCCACACCACCTCAGGCCGAGCTCTTGCTGCTCCCCAACCTCAGCACCACCGAAGATGATGCCACACCGCTTCAAGTCAAGCTCCCGCCACCCTCCAACACTGACATCGTCACTGTTTTGGGTGACGCAGCGCATTAGGTTGAGCCCATGCCGCTAGATAACGCCAGCGCCGCCACCATCTTTGACACCGCCAAGTTACCGTACCAGCTGGAGCTATCGGAGGCGAAGGTGTTTGCCACCTTCGACAAGGCGGAGACTCGGGATCTGAGTCGCTGGATCCTGGATACTGGAGCCACGAACCACATGACTGGTGCTCATGGCATCTTCTCTGACCTCGACACCGGTATCATCAGCACAATGCGCTTCAGCGATGGCTCCATCATCAAGATCGAGGGCTGTGGCACCATCCCCTTCGCCTACAAGAACGGGGAGCACCGCACCCTCACCAACGCGTACTTCATCCCTCACCTCACCATGAACATTATTAGCGTCGGCCAGCTTGATGAGGGAGGGTTTCAGGTGCTCGTCGAAGAAGGAGTGATGTGGATCCATGACAAGGAGAGCCGCCTACTCGCAAAGATTCACCGGAGCCCAAGTCGGCTTTATGTGCTTGAAACCAACATAGTACGGCCGGTGTGCCTGGCAACACATGCAACGGAGGACGCATGGCTCTAGCACGCCCGATTTGGGCATATCGGGACGTGAAGAGCTTGTTCGTGGGATGCCCCTGTTGGACCACGTCAACCAAGTTTGCGACATGTGCCTCGCCGGCAAACACCGGCAGACGCCGTTCCCACCGCGCACCCTCATGCGTTCAACCGAGGTACTACAGCTGCTCCACAGTGACATCTGCGGTCCAATCATGCCTGTGACTCCCAGCGGCAATCGGTATTTTCTCTTACTCGTTGATGATTTCTCACGGTATATGTGGATCGCCCTGTTGCCGAGCAAGGATGCCGCTGCTGCCGCCATTAAGAACATCCAAGCCACGGCCGAACGCAAGACCGGAAAGAAGCTGCTCGCTCTACGTATCGATTGTGGGGGCAAGTTCACCACGACGGACTTCACCGACTACTGCGCTCACCTTGGAGTCCGAAGCGAGCTCATGGCGCTGTACACACCCCAACAGAACGGCGTCGTGGAGCGACGCAACCAGACTATCGTGGGCACGGCACGCACCATGTTGAAGGCCAAGTCCCTTCCTGGCATGTTCTGGGGCGAGGCCGTGGTGACTGCTGTGTACCTCCTAAACCGGTCGTCGTGCAAGGCCATCGAGGGAAAGACGTCGTACGAGCTGTGGACCGGGAACGTGCCAACGGTGCACCACCTCTGCATGTTCAGGTGTGTTGTCCACATCAAGGTGACCACACCGAATCAGAAGAAATTGGATGATCGTAGCCAACGCATGATCTTCGTCAGCTATGAACCCGGCTCCAAGGCGTACTGTGTCTATGATCTGATGACCCGGCATGTCCACATCAGCCGCAACACCATCTTTGACGAAGTAGCGTAGTGGACATGGTCCGCTAACCATGACGTCGACCCCGATGGCTTCGTCATCGAGGAGTCTGAGCCCCTGGAGCCTGCTGTGATCACCACCAACCAATACAATAGCACGGGCTCCAGCTACGGCCTTGATGTTAGGATCTACTTCACCTCCTCCATTAGCATCGTCACCACCACTAGCTATGGACACGTTCGCAGCGACTCCTACAGAGAGTGACCCTACGTCCATGACGTCAAGTTCGGTGCCACACCAGAACATCTAGTTTGCATTGCCACCTGGAACTAGAGCCAACGAACTCTGGACGCCGACCACGATGATGACACACCTCTCTAGTTCCGGTGCATTGACAACGTGATCGGGCCGGCCTTATCGCCGGGGCTAGCTGACCGGGAGCTAGAGGAGCACCTGCTGCTTGCAAGCGACGCCGAGCCAACTTCGCTGAAGGAGGCACTGCGCCATGAGTGCTGGCGCCATGCAATGCTGGACGAGATGATGTCCATCGAGGCAAGTGGCACTTGGGAGTTGGTTGAGCCGCCTTCACACACTCAGCCGATAGGCCTCAAGTGGGTCTACAAGGCTAAGAAGGATGCATCCGGGATTATCACCAAGCATAAAGACCCGGCTTGTCGCAAAGGGCTATGTGCAACATCAAGGGATCGACTTCGACGAAGTATTCGCTCCCGTGGCGCGCCTTGAGTCCATGTGACTGCTGCTGGCACACACCACCTATGAGGGTTGGGCTGTTCATCACATGGATGTCAAGTCCACATTTCTCAATAGAGTGCTGCAAGAGGAAGTTTACATCGAGTAGCCTCCTAGCTTCATCCTCCGAGGGTATGAACACAAGGTGCTCCACCTCATCAAGGCTCTCTACGGGCTCCGGCAAACCCCTCAAGCCTGGTACGCCAAACTCGATGAGTCTCTGATTAGGCTTGGGTTCCAAAGGAGCACCTCCGAGCATACCATCTACCTACGTGGTACTGGAGATTGCCACCTCGTGGTGGGAGTGTACGTCGACGATCTTATCATCACCGGTGGCAACCAAGCCAACATCGATGCCTTCAAGATAGAGATGCACTCCACCTTTAAGATGAGTGACCTGGGCTATCTCCACTACTTAGCCTGGAGGTGTCCCAATCAGAAGAGGGCATCACTCTGTGCCAGAATGTGTATGCTGCCAAGATTCTAGAGATGGCAGGGATGACTGGGTGCAAATTCAATTGCACTCCCATGGAACCGCGCCTCAAACTCAGTAAGTTGAGCACCGTCCTAGCTGTTGATCCTACAATGTATAGAAGCATTGTGGGGTCGCTACGTTACTTGGTGAATACAAGGCCAGACTTGGCATACTCGGTGGGTTATGTGAGTCGATTCATGGAAAACCTGACCACCGAGCATTTTGGGGCAGTCAAGAGGATCATCAGATACATCTCTGGGACCCTCAGCTATGGCTATCAGTACCAGAGAAAGAAGAAGGAGGAGGCCTATCTACTCGGCTACAGCGACAGCGATTAGGCGGGTGACATTGATACGCAAAAGAATACTACCGGCGTTCTCTTCTTCCTCGGCAACAACCCCGTCACCTAGCAATCTCAGAAGCAAAAGGTTGTGGCTCTTTCGTCATGTGAAGCAAAGTACATAGCTGCAACCACAGCTTCTTGCCAGGGGATTTGGTTGGAACGGCTAATCTCAGAACTCAGAGGAAGAGAGGTTGGTGCCACCAGTCTAAAGATTGACAACGAGTCCGCTATCGCACTCAGCAAGAATCCGGTGTTCCACAACCGTAGCAAACACATTGATGTCAGGTATCATTTCATCCGAGAATATGTTGAAGATGGCAAGGTGAAGACCGAGTCAATCGGAACTGCAGATCAGCTGGCGGACATTCTGACCAAGGCCCTGGTACGAGAGCGTTTCTGTAAAACTACGCTCATTGATTGGGCTCCGAGATATACAGCATCTGCGCAAGGCTTAGAAGGAGTAATGTTAGATAAGCTAGCGTTGTTTTTTTCCTTTGCATATTTTCTTTCCGCTGCATGCGCGTGAGCTCCAGAATGTGGCAAGCTGTGCGGTTAGGAACCGTGGCGTGAGAATCGCTCTCACCACGCGCATAGGCATGCAGTCATGGCCGGCGTTCGTGGTGCGTGGGGATGGACGCACACATATCTCGCGTTGTGCGCGCTGTGGCGAGCATCGTCCGTTGCACTTTCCATTCAATAAAAGGGGAATAGAAAGACAGAAAACGTTGCGCTTTTGGCAACACTAAAACCTTTGTGTTCTTTCCAATTCATTTCGCACTCGCCGCTGCTCGTGTTCATCTCGTTGGTGTTCACCGCCATTCAATTTCTAACAGTGGTGGTCCAGGTGCTTAGCTCCATGATACGGAGGAGCTTCTCCTTGGGAATGGTGAAAGGGTCGAACACCCAAGCTATGAGCTTGAACGTCGACAGGTTGGCGCCGAACGATGACGCGAGCAGCGTCGTCAGGGTCAGGACATCCTAGGTGTGAGGGGTGCCGTGTATGTGCAGGTGAATTTTGTGCCACATGTTACCACTCCTTGCCTTGTCATGCCAGTTCCAGGGCTTCACAGTAGCCAGAAGCCAGGGAGAGGCAACGGTCCTTGGTGGAGGACTCGATCGCACGTCTAGATGGCGTCGAAGAGGAGCAAGAAGTTTTTCAAGTGGAAGGCACAGACAGACATATTCTCAAAAAGAAGAGAGAACTCCGCCGCCAAGAAGTAGTGCAACTGCCAGGCGAAAATCGACAAGGGGGAGACAACCACACAAGCGACCAGTGACTTCCCTAGCCATGACTCCCTAGCTGCCATATCGTTGGAGAAGGGGACGACGCATATCTCCTTCCCAACCAGGAAAGCAGGGTCCCTTGCTGGAATCCTCTTGAACTCCTCTAGGGGGTTTGCACCAGAGGAGGAGGGGGAGAGGTGCTACAGCGGCGAAGCAATGACAAGCTCTGGCGAGGAGCGAGGCAGCGAAGATAGGGTGATCAAGGGTAACCGCAGCTCTAAGGGCACAGAGACCGCCACCGGGGGTGGTAGTGGTAGGGGGCGGACCTCCTCAACGCACCTGTGCTGCCTAGGTGGAGAGCAGTCTGGTGGCAGTGGTTGTGGGGGATGGCACGGTGGACCTCCTCAATGTGCTTGTGCTGCCTAGGCAAAGAGCAATCCAAGGGGGATCTACGACGAGGCGCCGGGACGGTCCTACACCGTATATATATATATATATATATATGAAAATTATTGTGAAACTTAAGCTTTTATAAATTTATTTGGATGTAAAATTGATGGCTTAAGTAAAAAAAAGTAAATCTTCTTATAAACCCTAAATACTTAAGATTGGAGAGAGTAGCTATAATGAGGTAAAGTATTGTCGAAACAATAAGGTTTTTTTCAAGAACGGTTCGTCGGTCGATCCTAAATTTATTGTACTGATAGAGGTCCTGAATTGGTTTAAGCTGACAATGGTTGGTAACTTTGGTATAGCTCCACCGGTCAGCGTCCACATGTTGTCATGATGCATAGGAGATTGTCACGTGTCCAGCTAGTGATGCCAGCCAGAACGAAAATTGAGTGCAAGTAGACAAGTACGTCACCGTTAGGGGTGGGAAAACACCGGTGACCGATAAAATTGTGCCAAACCAAACCAGGGTGGGATAACACCGATGACCAATAAAACCGCACCAAACAAAACCGAACCAATTTGTTTGGTAGAGTGATCGGTTTTTATTTCACGGTTTGGGATTCGGGTTCTGCTTTGAAAAACCAAAGCTACATAATAACCAAAAGAACCAAAGGACTTAGCCTCAACGAGTAAACCTCACCAATAGGCTAAGCCGCCAAACCCATGATCCCTCCACTATATAATAACCAAATGACTAGTGTTGTTAGCCTAAACGAGTAAACCTCACCAATGGGTTAAGCCGCCAAGCCCATGATCCCTCTACTATATAATAACAAAGGATTAGTATTGTTAGTCTCAACGAGTAAACCTCACTAATGGGCCAATTCATCAAGCCCATGATCCCTTCACTTCCTATCTCGTGTCTCATCACATCGCACATGATCGAGGGCGTAGAATAAGAGCAGCGTAGTAGGTAATTGATAAACCAGTGTCAAGCATAGACAGTGATGTAGGACAGATTGAAAATGAGGTGTAGTCAAGTGCCTTCCCGTCCACCACCATCGCATCACGCCTCTCCACTGGCCACCATAATTATAGTAAAATAGAGAGGTGCACCCTGTACAATATATACGGTTTAAAGAAATATTATATAGCAATTTTAACTATTCTATAAAAAGTTTTTATAAAGTACAATACAAATGCTTAAGAAGTTGCAGATAACAAATTATAATTGTCAGTGTAGGCAGCATACTAATAAATATTTCTTAGTTTAATAATTTGGAGGTTCCCAATTACAAAATATGATTTTAAAAAGAGTTAGGAGGGAGAAACAAGTGCACACTAGCTACAAAATAGCGTAAGTCCGGTGAACAAAATCTAAGAGGATCTAAGATTGAATTTTTTTAAAATCAAATAATTCATTATCCAAAGCAAAAGTTGTAATAATATTTTTAGTCTGGAAGAGAGAGGAAGGGATATTTCATTGACTCGGATATTACGACGAGTGCGAGACCTTGTGTTAGACCGGTCCAACCCCTATAACAGAGTCTCACACTTATGTTGTATACTACATGGTATCAGAGAGAGATTCAGATATCTTCACGTGCTAGCAATCTTCTCGTCGGTGAGCCAACACCTCCTCTCCGTCGCAGCCGTCTCCTTCTCTCTCGGCAGGCGAGCTAACGCCTCCGAGACCCCATCATCTCCTCCATACGTTTTCCTTTCACTTCTTCTCTGGTGTTTTCTCTTTTTTGCTTCCTTTTTGTCTTGTCTTTCATCCCCATCATCTTCTCCGTGGGAGGTTTCCTCCTTACCACCTCCATCGCGTGACGAGGAGACGGTCTTTATCCGCCTCCTAGTCTCATCCACCTTCACCTACCCCTGCTTTCTCACCTCATCCTTCCTCTAAAGTTGCGTCGGCACTCCTCCGTGCTCGTGCTCTCCATCGGCTGGAACACTCTTCTAGCTTTCCCCTTTTCGACATGCTTAACTGTCCACGGACGTGAAATCTGCTTTTCAGACACGAACCTTCTCCTTTCACGTCCGCAGCCTGTCTCGTCTCTGGGTCCGCACCACATTGCCGTGTCCACGTGTCCACGGACGTGAACCCTTGTCTCCTAGATGCAAACTTTTCCTTTTCGTGTCCGCAGCTTTTCTCGCTTTCGAGTCCACGCGAACCCGACGCGTCCCCGTGTCCAGGGAAGCGAAACTCTATCTCTCAGACACAAACTTTTTCTTCTCATGCCCGTGACCCCATCGTTGCTTCATCGACTCCACACACGCGTCCATCGGCTTTGCCCTCCCCTCATCGGCTTGCCACTTCATCCGACGCATACGCATGTCCACCACAGCAACATCCTATCTCCCGGTCGTGCATCGGCTTGTCATCCACTTTCTTCTCATCAGCTTCCCCCTCTCACCCCATTCCATTGGTTGTTCTCCCATCGGCCACCCACACGTGGTTACCTTACACCGCGTCGACCCTTACCATGACCACTGAGTCGGCTCTTGGTTCAGGCACTCTCCCAGTCGTCAGGTCCGATTCTCTTCCGACCATCGGCGCCCTAGACATTGCCTCGACCACGCTAATGTTGTCGCCATCCTATGCCGCAGTCAACATAAAAGCTCACGTCCCGATTTCACTTGACCTGAATGCCAACTACTCAAAGTGGGTCTTCTTTTTTAAATCTCTGTACGGCAAGTTTGGCCTTCGTTTCCACATCGATGGCTCTACTCCCCCTCGCCGCTATGACCCCCAGTGGGACATTGTCGAGTATTGCGTCCGTAGCTGGCTGCTCGGTTCGGTTGACCACTTTGTTCTCGACCTTGTCATGGAAGACACTGATCCTACCGCCTACAATATATGGGTGGCTATTGAGCGGCTCTTCCAAGCAAACAAGCAACCTCGCGCCATCTTGCTTCTAAACGAGTTTTATTCCATGGTACAAGGGGACAGCTCTGTCTTCTCGTACTGCCAATGCCTCAAGGTCAAGGCCGCCGCCCTCCGTGATATCGGCCATCCTATGGCCGACTCCCAACTCATTCTCGCTCTCTTGCATAGACTTAACCCCGATTCTCTAACACCGTCGATGACATCGCCAACTCCATCCCTCTTCCCACATTCGCCCGGTCTCATGACATGCTGGTTCTTAAGGAACTTCACCTAACGAATGATGAGAAAACCATCGTCCATACCGCTCTCATCGCCACAGCCGGTTTTTGGTGCCCCTGTGTGCTACTGCCTCCTCCCACACCCCCGGCACTTCCTTCGGTGGACATGGGTTTGGCCACGGTAACAGGGCCCGAGTCAGTGGCAGCGGCAAAGACAAAGGAAAGGGCAAGGGCAAAAGCTAGAGCGGCCCTATGCAGCAGCCCCCCGCTGCCGCCACTACCCCACCAGCTAGCCCCATTGGTCCGTGGCTCTGCTACAACCCCTAGGTGCCTCAGCCCAGCCGCGCAGCCATCTTGGCTGGCAGCCCGGGGTCCTCGACGCTCATCTCCAGGCCTATTTGGCGTCCTCCCCCATGCAGCCGCTCCTTCCGTCTATACCCTCGCAAGCCTACTAGCCGGCTCCTTTGTGGAACTAGGCTGGCCTCATCGTCGCTCTCAGCCAGATGACGCTCCAGCCTTAGCACCCTTGGGTGCTAGACTCTGGTGTGTCCTCACACATGGCTTCATCAGACGGTATACTCCTTTCCCTCCACCCTTCCCCCTCTCCTTTCATCACTATCGACAATGGGTAATCTCTCCCAATCACATGTCGCGGTGACTCTATTCTGCCCACACCCACATCAAACTTTCCACTACACAACGTCTTAATTGTTCCCTCCCTCGTCCACAACCTCCTCTTTGTTCATCAATTCACCAGAGATAACAATTGCTCCATTGAATTTGACGCATCCGGTTTCTCTGTGAAGGATATCCAGCCTGGCGCGAGATGCTTCAATGCAATAGTGGTGGCGATGTATACACCATTCCTTCTGCGCCATCCACTCCTCACGCCAATATCGCCACCTCCACCAACATTTGGCGCCTCGGCCACCCCAGTCCTGACGCAATCTCTACTCTTCATCGCTGCGCCTTCATTCCTTACACTAGCACCAGCCCCATTATATGCCATCCCTGTCAACTTGGTAAACATGTGCGGCTATCATTCTCCCCATCTACCTCTTATACCTCTAGACTTTTTGAAATTATTTATTGTGATGTGTGGACATCTCCAATTAAAAGCATTTTGGGTTACCAATATTACCTTGCTTTACTTGATGATTACACGCATTACTGCTGGACATTCCCTCTCACTCGCAAGTCCAAAGTCACTACTCATCTAACAACTTCTCCAACTATGTTTCCACTTAGTTTAACCTTACTATCCAAGCCATACAGGCCGACAATGGCACAAAGTTTGTCAACCGTACATTCCAAGCCTTCCTTACCCCCCGTGGCATCCACCTTCGCCTTTCTTGTCCATACTCCTCCCCTCAAAATGGCAAGGCCGAACACCTCCTCCACACTCTCAATAATATCAGTCGAACCATGCTTCTTCACGCCCACCTACCCTCAACCTATTGGGCTGAAGCACTCAACACCGCAACCTACATGCTCAATCGGCGCCAATGCTCCTCCATCCGCCACAACATTCCCTACACTCTTCTATATCACACAACTCCCAATTACTCTTATATGTGTTTTTGGATGCCTTTGCTACCCCAATCTGATAGCAACTATCCCCCATAAACTCGCCCTACGCTCCATCGCCTGGATTTTTCTTGGTTATCCCTCCTCCCACAGGGGATATTGTTGTCTTGATCTCTCCACTTGTCGCATCATCATTTCCCGACATGTTGTCTTTGACGAGTCTTATTTTTCCTTCGGGTTAATCAACCCTGGACCCTCTTCTAGTGAGCTTGACTTCCTTCTTACCAACATTGTACCCTCCCGCCTCTCCCCATCCACCACATCTTCTAAGCCAACTCCAGTGGTTCCTGAGGATCCATTGAACGACTCCATCCTTCTACCTGCCCCCACCATGCCGATTGGACCTTCATCGGCTCACTCACCTTCCACCATTCCTTTACGTGCCCTTGCCATGACGATCGAACCTCCATCGGCTCACTCACCTTTCACCATTCCTTTATGTGCCCCTACAGTGCCGATCGGACCTTCATCGGCTCCATCACCTCCCAACACCCTAGCGCCAGTCGTCACCCCGGCTGACCAAGTATAGCCCCCCTCCGGACCTATAGCCATTAACCTCGTCCTGCTCTCCCCTCTGCCCCTGTCCACTCCACCACATGGCCGATGTTGCCATCAGACCGCGCAGCCACTCTTGTCCCAACCAATTCTCACATGGTCACCCGTTCTCAGACCAGGTCCTTTCGCCCCACTCAGTGCTATGGGTTCTTCGCAGTCCACTATGCCATCTCGCCTATTCCAGCGAATCCCCGTTCTGCTCTGGTAGCCCTCAGTGATGCACGGCCATGGCTGACGAGTACAAGGCACTCATGGATAACGAGACCTGGCGCCTCATCTCTCGTCCTCCGGGCGCCAACATTGTCACCGGCAAGTGGATCTTCAAACATAAATTCCACTCCGTTGGATCTCTTGCTCGTCACAAGGCGCGTTGGGTCATTCAAGGCTTCTCCCAACCCTCGACATAGACTACGACGAGACTTTCAGTCCCGTCGTCAAGCCTGCCACTATCCGGGTCGTCCTTACTCTCGCTGCATCATGCTCCTGGCCAATCCACCAGCTTACATGAAGAACGCCTTTCTTTATGTGTATCTAGTTGAGACCGTCTATTACCAGTAGTCTCTAGGCTTCGTTGATCCAGCTCGCCCCGACAATGTCTATCTCCTCCAGCGCTCTCTCTATGGCCTTAAACAGGTCCCTCGGTCTTGGTACCAACGTTTTGCCACCTATCTTTGGCAACTCGGCTTTGTGGCCTCCACTTCCAATACATCTCTTTTCGTTCTTCACACCAGGGATGCCACCGCCTACCTCCTTCTTTATGTCGACAATATCGTTCTCACGGCCTCCTCGCCCGTCATTCTGCAGCACATCATGGCACGACTCCACTCGGAGTTCGCCTTGACCGATCTCGGTCCCTTGCACTATTTCCTTGGCATCTCCGTCACGCGCTCTCTCATGGATTATTCCTATCCCAGCGCCAGTATGTCATCGATCTCCTCCAGCGTGTGGGCATGGCCAAGTGTCACATCACCGCAACTCCCATCGACACTCGTGTTAAACTCTTTGCCATCAACGGCTCTCTCGTCGCTGACCCCTCCCAGTATCGGAGCCTTGCTGGCGCTCTAAAGTACACTCTTACATGACCTGACCTTACTTATGCGGTTCAGCAAATGTGTCTCTTCATGCATGCTCCCTACGAACCTCATCTTGCGCTACTTAAGCGTATCCTTCACTATGTGAAGGGTACATTGACCACTGGCCTCCACCTTAGCTCCAGCCCCATCAACTCTCTCACCACGTACTCTGACGCAGACTGGGTGAATTGTCCCGACTCCCGACGCTCCACATCTGGTTACTGCGTTTTCCTTGATGACACCTTGGTATCTTGGTCCTCCAAGCACCAAACCACTGTATCCCGGTCAAGCGCAAAAGCCGAGTACCACGTCGTTACTCATGCCGTCGCCGAGTACTGTTGGATCCACCAGCTTTTACAAGAACTCCATACACCCATCGTCTCCACGACAGTTGTCTACTGTGATAATGTAAGTGACGTCAACATGATCGCCAACCCGGTTCATTATTATCGCACGAAGCACATATAGATCGATATCCATTTCATTCGTGACAAGGTCGCTCTCAGACTCGTTCGAATGCACCACGTACCGTCGGCGCATCAATTCATCGATATTATAACCAAAGGTCTGTCCACGTCTTTGTTTCACTGTTTTTTTTAATCTATGTGTTCATGACCTCCCCACTATGCCTATGGGGTGTTAGACCGTTATATTTGTATATATAGACCCGACCCTTAGAGAAACGGGTCTTATACTTTACGCTTTATTTCTACACCTTGCCACCATGGTCATCTGCCACTGGACGTGGGAACAGAGCACAGCTTCAGTAATAACCGACAGCCAAAAAAAAACCAACCTGGGTTACCCAGTTTCTTTTTGCACTGTTCTTATTTTTTTGGAACTATTTTGGTTGCCATTTCCCCAAAAGCAAATTCTGGTTAAACCTGGAAAATCAACACGATTAAACTGAGAAAACCGAACACAACCACCCTAGTCACCGTAGAGTATAGATGACGATCCTCCATGTAGCTTTGGAGCTTGGACTGACATCTGCTATCGGTTATTGTCCGAAGCTCCTCCTTGGATAGCCTTTTCATCCCTCCTCTTTGGTCACATTAAAGTTACATGTTCTTGTCTACAAAATATGTGATGTTTCTAGAATTAAAACTTCATTTTAAAATAAATTAATTTTTTTATAGTTTTATCCTTCAATATCCTTACCTATCTACTCCAAAATTAAAGTTTTATCCACAAATTAAGAACTTTTATCATCACTAATAGAAAAGTAGTACTCACCAATACTTCCTTTCTATTTACACTTTTGAATTTTCCCTCCTCGCCAGTTTTCTCGAGATACTAGATATTCACTTATTTGGGACAGTGTACATGTTTGTTTTGGTTCCGTGACTCGGACTATGCAACAGATAGGCATGAAAAAATGTTAGAAAAATACTTAAAAAAATACTTCTCCGTCTCAAAATATAAAAAAGTTTTAGGTTTAGACACATATATTAAAAAAGTATGTGAAATTAAATGAGGAATAATTATGATTGGTTGATAGGAGAAAATGTGTAGAGAAATTAAAAGGTTGAAGGTTATGATTGGTTGAGAAAAAACTGTAGATGAAGTAGTTAAATTTTAAATGCTACAAATTATTATATTTGAGGACGGAGGGAATATTTGCATAACTTTTTTTGTAAAAATTAAATTGAAAATGGTAGACTTTATAGAAAGAAACAGAATCTCGGAAACACTGGCCATAGTGGCAAGCCAATCACAGTAAATTTATTTACATTATATATTTGCATCACATAGAACTATTAGTAAAAATGTAAGGCACTGAATAGCTAATTTACTTCCTAGGGTTTCAAATAACACTGTTGAGCCTTCAATAAATTTTAAATAGTTAGATCATGACATATAAAAGTTTCATGGCTGTATTTAAGATAAACCATACTTTGATAATATGTCATACTTTTAATTTTCTATGCAATTCTTTAAAAAGATGAGTAGTAAAAGTTCATAAATAGTATCCATATTTAAAGGCGGAAGGAGTAAATACTTCATAATGATGGCATAGTATAAGACTGATAATATATAAGGGTTAATATAAGGTCTGTTTTATTCTAGCAGGTTAAATTCGATTTTTTTTTTCAAAAATATCCGGATGAAGAGAGTATTCCGCTAAAACATTTGATAACACTAATACCATCTTCGTTTCATTTAAAAAGTCGATACAAAACGGAAACGATTACCCCTAGTTGTAGTACTTGAGCTCACGTGGGATTTCGGGAACTTTTGGAAGAGCTCCAAGACCTAGAATATTTTTTTTACAGAATACAATTGTAGTATATCAAGTGGTTTAAGAATATACAATTAAGTCTAAAACATGTACAAAGGTGACTTACTTAAAGAATCTTTAATCTACACCAGCTCTAGCTTAAAGAATTATTGGATCTGGGTATCTTAAGCAGCTGGAGCACTAAAGTTCTAAAGCTCTGCCAGACAATCCAATAGAAGCAACAATGCCGGCAAGAACCATTGAAACGAAGATCCCTGGGACGCACGCAATACACACGATTGATCAAGCTCATACATCAAGCAGCCCTATACAGCAGAGAAGAATTCCTTTATGCTGACGCGACCGTAAAGTTTCTTAAGCATTTTGCCCTTTGCGCATCATCAGCTTGTAACAGCTGAAAACATCATTTTTCTCCTTTTTTTTGGGCTCCTTCTGGTGGTGACATTTTTTTTCTACGTTTCTAGCTCCTTGCGCGGGTGAGCAAAACTGTTGATGCGCGGTTCTCTGGTTGATGCATTGTGCATTGGTCCGCATGTGTTCTTTCGTATCCGGTACCATTCACTGGATGTGGCAGGTTGAGCCGTGCATACATGCCCTCTTTGTGTTTTTTCATAAACTTCCTCAGTACTCTAGGAAATAGCAAGGCAACCCTCCCACCACTTACACCATGTAATTTTTACATATAAATCCTTATACTTGTGTCAAATAAAAATAAATTTTCATTTTAGAAACATTGCTATAGTCATAAAAAAAATATAAAAGCATATTAAAAAAAAGACATTCTATCTACTCTATCCCAACATGGAGACACTTCCCATACCATGTCCTAGCACCGTCCTTTGTACGTGCCTTTTCTCTTGTGTCACCGTTGCTCACCTAATTTTGGCCTCTCCTCCTCTCTCTTTCTAAAAACTGGCATCGCTCCCCCTCCTTTTCGGATCAGTGGCAATGACTCGTGCTCTTCATCTCAATGATGGCAGGGCCTTTGGGAAGCGCTAGATTAGGTGGGTCTTGACCTCTTCATCAGTAAGGGAGGGCGCGAAGAGCGAAGAAAAGGTCAGGGAGAGGTGAAGAGTTCAATGGTGATCGATATACGAGAGGACAATGAGCCTACGTGATAGAGTGAGCAGAGAGCTATGAGCCATAAAAACATGCTCTTCCTTAATAATAGCCAAATGGGGCGAGCCTTAGTGTTTGGGCTGTGTTGGCACGACCCATCTGAATATTGTATTTAGACCAAGAGCATGACAAGTTGGGCTAATGGTATGATTTTGCTGCTGTAAGGTTGGCCTCGTATGTATGGACACGTAGGAGCATGGCATGACCTGATTAGCTTGAGCTAGGCACAGCATAACACGGGGCATGGTACAACCTAGATTTTTACTCAATTATGGCATACCGTGTCTGCAACGCAGTTAAACGACTATTTTTTTAAAATGTCTGTTGGGGCTTAAAAGATTCTTTAAAAATGTTAAAAAATCTGACATGAGAGCCTCTTAAATTCGACACGTGAATCGACGTGACATGGCATACCACGGAATCTGTGCTTTATGTCCTAGCAGACCGTGTCCAGCCGAACCGTGCGCCGTACCAGCCTGATCAGCTCATTTGACCATCACTACCCCTCCACGGACACGGGCGCCGGCTCCATCCCCCCCGCACCTCGCGACGTTGGCGTCTGCCACCCCTCCCGGTGCATCATCCACCTGGGTGAACACACCTCACCCCGCCATTCTCCTCTCCAGCGATGGACGGCAGCCGACGCCCCTCCTCCGAGTCGTCCTCGAGGAACGCCAGATTTGACCGTGTGTCAAGTGTCGCCGGCCCACTCGCGATCTTCCGATCCGGCGGGCGCGGTGGTCGGACGGCAGCACGTGGTTGTTGCGGGCGGCGACGACGGCCTGGCCCCGACCCAGCGCAAGCGACCCCCTTCCCCACGCCCCGCCGCCTTCTTCGCGGCCGCGCCTGACCCCTCCTGCTCCTCCGCCAACGCGCTAGTGGTCAGGTGGCGTGCAGCAGCTCATGCTCGGGTCGTCGCCCCCCACTCTCATCACTCGTTCTCTTCCTCTTCCTGATAGCGAGATAGATTTCTCGATTGCACTAGAGGGGATTCTGGTTTCTCTGTGCTCCTGTTTTTCTCTCTTGCACTTTTTATCCGTATGCGAGGTGGTGGAGGTGACGAGCTGCTGATCTGGCTGCCGACAGAAAGATGACTTAGCCCAATACGCGCTGGTGAGGCGCTTCCTGTGCGGTGCTGAGCCAGTCGTCTCGTGCAGTCGGCATCTTCACCTTGTGTGCTTGCAAGGTAAAGAACTACTTGCTCAAGGCCTATTGATCGATCCGTCCACCACCTCTATTGGCTATTGAACCATGAAGATTCCAATCCTCATCATTCTTTGTGATATTTTTCCCCTTTTGATGTTCCTGCTTGAATCAATTGACTGGCTGATCAATCTTCGAATCAAATCGTTCTTCAGGTCCTAAAAAGGGGATATGTACGGGAGTGCAAGTATTACTGGTAGTTTGTCACTTTAAACACTCATCGATAATTTATAGTGACATGGTTATTTCTTTGATAAATGTACACGTAGCTGTGCCAAAGAAGTATGCCCTTCGTATTACTTTGATGTTCCCACCATGCTCACCAAATTTGTGATATCGATGGATTTATCAATTATACTTTACCCACACCCTTTATTAGTCATCTGGGTGAATCATTTTGGTTGTTAATTATATAATCCAAAAAACATATTCACATGCTGGTTTTTGTGATAAATGCACAATCGTCTGCAGCGAAGCATGTGTTTTCTCCAGTGCAAATTAGTGGTTTTAGAGGGAAAAAAATCCTTGCCTGTTATTTGTCCAACGTAATCAATTTGTTGATCCACAGACTACTATTCTCATGTTGCTGTCTGTCTGAAGTGGGTGATTGCATTCTTTTTTGTTACTCTTCATTCTTTTTTGTTACTCTAAAATTAGTGGTTTTAGAGGGGAAAAAATCCTTGCCTGTTATTTGTCCAACGTAATCAATTTGTTGATCCACAGACTATTATTCTCATGTTGCTGTCTGTCTGAAGCGGGCGATTGCATTCTTTTTTGTTACACAACTTTAAAGGGCAATTAAGTAAACTTCTTATTTGGATCATTATGCCTAAAATCCTTAGTTGCTTTGATGATGCTACATCCTTCTACTCTAAGGCATGCTTTTTCGTCAGATTTGTATTTAGAAGTCATGCGCCATTGAAAATGTAGCACTAGCGATTACTTTGTTTAGATGTCCAGTACTTTTTCCAGAGTTCTACTCTGTACTTATTTGGGATGTTTCATTTGTTACTTGAACCGACTAGACACTAGAGCGTTCTGTGTCTTTTGATCAATGTTGACCAGTGTTTAGTATGTTGACATTGAAGCACGCTTATTCTGGTTATAAAATAATTGCAGTAAGCACAGTGTCGCTGCCATTGTGGATTCCAGCTGAAAAATCTCTTGATGCTCTATGGAAAAGTAGTTTTTTGGTTTTGCCCTTTTAGCTGTTAGACATCAGAATTTTCTTACTGTTCAACTAGGAAGCTTTCTTTCTACTTAGATAAAAGAAACAAGCTTGATGTGAGCAGGCATACAGGGCATCAGCGCTTCATACAATAGTTGATTCTATGAATTTCTTCAGTTTCAGATCACGATCTGGTTGCCAAATAAAAATGTGTTGGATTTCTATATCGTGGTCAACATCGATCTTCCTTATTCCCAAATTTGAAGACTCAGGCATGGGCATCCTAGGAGTTCCTACACTGGTGCTCCTTAAGGAATCTTCAAGCTGAAGTGCGAGGTTTCCTTGTTTCTTTCCATTTTTTTTTCAACTGGTCCTTATCTCACATGGAACCATTTTCACAGTATTAGCTGTGTCCTTTAGAACCTACAATAAGCTAATTATGTACTCTTTCACGGCTTTCTTTTGTCAGGTACTTGTCAAGATACATACTGGCCAACGATCTAGCTCTTTTCTTTTGCAATGATAGCCAAGGGTTTTGAGATTATTCGTTTATCACTTTATGCATAACACTTGCTGAAATTCTACAGTTTCTGTTTGAATATACAATGTACAGATTTACATTCGAAGTTATGTTGGGAGGTATGTAAATATGAAAGTTTGCTTATAGTAAATCTTAGAGAAGTTACACTGAATGCTGAATAGTGCGGTGCTCTTTTTGGAGCAAAAAGATACTGACCATTGTAATTTGTTGGGGTTATCATATTGTCAGCCATATACTTTTTCTACCAGTTTGAGTTCCTGCCTTGCTAACTTGCACTTCCCTGCGCATAAATAAATCTAAGAAAGCATAGGATTGTCGCCTGCCATGGGGAAAGCATCTGAATAAAACATTTTGCTGATCTATAAAGTGTTACCACCAGGGGTAATGCTTGTTCATAAAAAAATTGAGTTCCAAATGTTGAATGGTTTCCCCCATAATGTAATTGTCTGTGGTTGCAGGACCATCACCATACAAACAAACAAAAGGTGGAATTTTGGCCTTAATAGTCCTTTATGTTGGACAGGATTGCTGTTTCCAGGGCATCCATCTAAATAAGCATCCATTTGTTACACAAGTGTTTATGCCCTTTTTTGTTAATCAAAATTATAGTCCAATTCACTTTTTTATCGTATTCTTTGTTAGTGTATTATATTATCTTCTATTAAGGGACTTTATGCATTCGCTATGGCGACTTCTACTTTGTTGTACTCTGTTTATTAAACAAATGTAAACGCATTTCTCAACGTATTATCTTTAAACCCTAGACACGCCGCGCGTCCCCTGATAGTTTACTTGCAACCCCCCCCCCCCCCCCCCCCCGCGCCCGCGGTGGGGTCACCCAATTCAGCAAATCTTTTGGCCTTGCCAGCTCGCAGGTTGTTTATGGAACAATGACATGAACTTAGAACACCCTGAGTATCGCGACTCAGTACCTAGGAAACAAAGCATACATTTGTGGGCTTTTGATTCCATACTGGCAAAACATAAAGGTATGTGTAATCCCCAGAAAGACAAGAACAATGCATATCTAGTTCCTCTGCCTTTTATTGCATGTTGGTAATCAGTTTATGATGGCCGAAAGAAAAGGAAAAGACCTCCATGATTCCACGACTGATAGATCTAGGTGATTCTATACATCCCTGGAAGACTAAGGCACAGCTGGAACTGAACCATGAGAAGCAGCGTGTGCTTGTGCAGTGGCTGTGTCACTTTGTACATCCTCTCTAGAACCATGACGCTGCTAGAGTTACAAGTTCTCTAACCTGGAGTCTACATATGTAGTAGTTCGAGGAATAGCTTGGTCTGGGCCTGTTGCATCAAGAAGTGACGCCCTAAATACTGTGTTCTGGTAACAGAATGCATGATTCGGAAAATGCGTGATATTTGGTTGCCATTGAAGTGTAGGCGCTAAGCTTCTTGGATCATTCATATCCTGTGAATTTACAATTTCCGACGACACTGCAGGTCTAACGATAGTTGAAGGCTTGCCTGCAAAAGAGTAATGGGCATCAATGTGCGAATACAGTGACATCATCATGCTTTTCAACAAATTTGAGCACTCGTTAATTACGATTTAATGAAACTAGAATAATTAACATGTCAAATACATATGACATAATGCTTTTCAGGAATGTAACACAGTAATACCAGCTATATTTGCATGTACTCCCTGAATTTGTGCATTCCAAGATCCATCTACTGCATGCTTTGTACTAGATGAGGCCACATGTTTATAATCCTTTGAAGGAATTGCAGCAGAGTGCACTATTGTTGACCTATATTTTTTGCAAAAGAGAGAATACAACTATGAGATATATCACATGGCATGTAGGTATTATGCAGTCATAAATTATATAATACTGCATCGTGGAAAGGGTAGGACCCACTAGCCTAGTACCGAAACAGTAGGTCATCAAGAGTCAAAATTTCACGAAAGATTGAATTTAGCTTTCTAGCAAGACAAAAACTTTCCGGCTTGTACAAATTATTTCTTTAAAACTTTTGACAATTTTCTACACATAGTTGATAAATTTTCTGCTGTTTTGGTTAGGTCCAAAATGCAATTAATAGTAATCCATTGCATACCTTCTTGATGGCTTTTATTCATCAAAGTTCACAGGAAATATTCGTAGCTATGACTAAAAGGTTTAGACCTCATGGGACTCTATGGACCTACTTTGCATTTCTTTTCCAGCTAAAAAAGGCAGCAGCAACAGATTCCTAATTGGAGTAATAAAGAGCAAGCAAGCTTTTATTCTTTATGCTATACCATTTCTTACTTAAGGGCCATGCCAAAGCAAATATATGCCATTTCTCAAACATCTCTTGCATATATACAATTCAACTAGTGTCAAGGTAAAGCTACAAGAGAAGAATAACTTCACACAAGAAAGCAGTAACCTTGGCAAAGAAGAATGTTTCCTCTGTAGCGAAACAGCAGCCCCACTTCCATTCACATTTTCCTCAACTTGAGTAAATTGCTTTCTGAATTGGTTAACCGCACTGAATGACCAGAAAAATGATGGATGTAAGTACATAGGTTGACAGGGACTGAAATATAGAAGATAAACAAAGTTACAATATATCGAACCTTAAATGAAGAAAATTTGGCCTTTCTGTTCCACTGATGTATTCTTTCAATAATTGAGGATGGTACTCCAAAATTTCTCGAAAAATAAGTTCCTTGATATCCTCCTTTGTTGCTCTCCGACGCTCAAATTCAAATTCCATCTTTGGAATTGGCTGACAAGATGGTTCTCGCTCTACCTTTGCTAATCCATTGAAGTATGGATCTGCCAATGCCTAAAGTTTGTAAACATGTCCAGAGCGTCAGGAAGAATAGAAAGCACAACATAGTAAGATTAACAAAATAAGTCCACTTTTCGTCCTTCTAGCCTTGGTCCAATTTTCATCCCTCAACTATAAAATGCCCCTTCAACTCTTTAAACCATGCACATTTCATCCCGAGTTCCAAATCAGGGTGGTTGCTGATGACATGGCATGGGGCCACGATGTGCAAAAAGTGACGACATCACCATACAGTAATACTAGGGCACGTATGCCATCCTCACTTCCTTTTCCTCTCTCTTCTTTCACTATCCTACCTCTCTTTCCTGCCCTTCTTGTGTTGATTTCCAGCTAGGATTACACATTGCATCCAAATAATTCAACATCACTAATTTCAATGCCATGTCAATGAAAACCACACCAGTTTGGGCCGAGGGATGAACAATGGACAATTTTGAGATTGCAGGGACCAATAGGAAACACTTTCTTAGTTTAGGGGCAAAATTTGGACCAAGGCAATAGCTGAAGGATCAAATATGGACTTTCTCCTAAGATATATAGGATCAAGAAAACAATCATTTGTATGACATGCCTCTTCAGCAGACGGACGGTCCTTTGGATCAAAAGCTAGAAGCTTCCTAAGCAATTGTAATGCTAATGGATCAGCCTTTGGAAATTTATGGGAAAATGATGCAGCCTGCTTCTTCCGCATGCATGTCAGGTATTTTCTTGCCTTGTCATTCCGTACCTTATCAGAGATAGAGAAGAGAGTGGCAAAACAGCCATATATTATCTGAAACTTCCAATTTGATAACAAATTTCCATCGATCAGCTATTGTACCTGAGAAATAGCATCTAAGGAGGGTGTTCCCAGAAGATCAGTAATCAAATCCAACTGGTGAACAACATTTTTACCAGGAAATAGTGGCTTTCCAATCAACACCTCGGCAAAAATGCACCCTATACTCCATATATCAATAGCTGGTGTGTACTGCAATCCAAACAATGGTATTTCAGTGACATGAACAAATGGCATGCCAACTAAATGAAGGATCAGTGGTTCATCTTGCTGCTTTAGACATAGAACATAAAATCAACACCATAAATGCAAGGCGTTTCTTTAGTCCACATAATGATATCTTCCAAATGGGTAGTTCAAGTGTTCCCTTAGTCCACATAATGACGTGCACCGTACTTCCACTAAAAGGATTGATGGCCACATCTTCAATTTTGAAAAGTACAAAGGTAAGTTACTACACGTTACATAATACTCCTTCCAGACACTAAACATGCCAGTTTGGACATGTTTGACAACTGAACACCATATATTTATAAATATTTAGAATCTTAGATATGCATGAAAATTATATATATGGATTTGACTCAAATAACATTCGCAATATTATAATTTTGTCAGGCTTTTCGTATATTTTCCAATGGAAATTGGTGGACAAACTTTGCATTTTGAAGACCATATCATTGTCCAAAATGACATGTTTCTGTGAAAAAAGGGAGTACTCCACACTGTGGAGAAAAGGCTAAACACCAACAATTTGATCAAAGCCAATATGGTGACACCCTCCCCACAACCCCCCCCCCCCCCTCCCCCCAAAAAAAAAACAAAAAGAAAAAATCGTATAACTTATGATCAGTCATACCAAAACCCTTACCTTCGAATAAAATGAACCACACAGTTCAGGTGCCCTATACCATCTCGTTGCAACATAATCCTGCAAAAGCAAGCTCAAATTTAAAATCTCATCTCATAGTACCCAATGCCTAGTAAAAGAATGGAAATCTCCCCATAACTAGGAAACCTACAGGGCTGCACAACCCATCCCCTATCCCAAACCCCACTTTAAAACCCAAGAAGGGGGGACTAGCCTCAATTTCCACCACAGTTGTCACAAATTACATACCTCAAAAGTGGTACCGCATGATATTTTTTATATGACTTTCAATTCACTTTCAACCATTGCAGCAAATAAAAACAACCTTAAGTTCAAAACAATGGCTAGGAAACAACACATGTAACCTAAAGGTCCAATGTTGGTAAGTCAATAACATTACTTAATGCATTTGCAAGGATATGTTGGAATGCAAACACTATCAGCTGTTTGATAGTTATGTAATGTTACAGCACAATTCAATTGACTAATAACTCTGATGACTTACCAGAGGAAAGATAACTAAATTAAATGACCACTAACTCTAACTGCATTGTAATCTACCATCTGTGTAGCAAAAATTATCAAGATAGTTTGATGACGACTAAATCCTTACGGTCCAGAAGACTGTAGTGGGAGCATCAGTGAATGCAACTCTTGCCAAGCCAAAATCACATATTTTGAGTTTGCAATTTGCATTAGCAAGTATGTTTTTTGGCTTCAGATCTCTGTGATAGACATTTGCTGCATCAAGTCAGAAATAGAAAGTTAGCTAATTATTATGATCATATTTAGCAAAATGAGATAATAATATGGTATGCCCTATTAGTAATAATTATAAAACATGCAAATAAAAAATTGTGCATCATTTGTACAAAAAGTACTAGAAAGACAGGAAAGATGCATTTGGCTCAAAATATTAGTCAATGGCTACCATGCACATACCAAGGATGTACTAAAAAGAAACTGATCTATAGCTAAGGAATCCTAGCTAATTTCAAACTACCTTCCTAACCTAAAGATATCCCTAACCCTTAGCAATGCCTTCTGCAGGTTATGAGCCACATATACTACTGGCGAACAATATCGACAACACACTACTTTTAATATAAATGGATTATCTTAGGTTTCACTGTTTCAGTATGTCAATCTCGTGACAAGTATCAGTCTCTTCCTCTTCTCTTTTAAAAAGTATAGATTGATCCTATATACTTTTCCTGATATAAGTTAGCTTCCTTCATGTGCGAGAGTGGCAAACGATAATGTATTTTAAGAATTGTAGGGTTCAACTTGGTAATGTCTACTTACATTCGGTATATGCTTGTACAGGTTTTGCTTGGTTATTGAATTTGAATAATTATATATTATACACGGACTACTCTCTCTCTCACATGCTCGTATCAAAGTTATGTGGAATGTTTTGATAACCAGCAGCCTAGCCTGTAGTGCCGGTTCAGTTTTATGCAATTGGAAATACCAACAGTTCATATTTCTCGGCATTTTTACCACTAACACGTTGTATCCCTGACAAATGTCATATCGTTGTATCACTGCACTCATATCGTGTATCAGGAAATCCTAAGTGTTTGGTTTTTTGCCCCCTTTGAGTGTTTTTACATAACAGAAAGAAGTGACTATTCAAATATACAAGTCATAACAACTGAAACTGATCTAAACAAGTATAAATTACATCTTAATGTGATTCAGCCTACATAACCTCACTGAATATAAATGTTTTACCCTTATAAAGGGTTAAACTGAAATTTTCTCGTTAACACCATAATTATTCCCTTATTAACTTTTTATCATTTCAATTAACCATGCAACCTCATCAATAAAGATTCAGTTCAGTTAATATTGCCCCAACTAATAGAATAAAACTTCATATGCCCAATATTATAAGAATGAGAAAAAAATCATGCAGTAGAATATTGTGCTACATGACCCAAATAAGCGGAAAGGAAAGAAAATAAAAACTCAATCTATTGAATTGCTCAATTGCTATCAATTTTAAAAATTAGCATGCAATTATGCGACCAAATAAAGGAAAAAATGAATCAACTTGGTTCAGAGTGAAAGCAGTTATATAAGCATACAACTACAGAAGCACATGTAAGAAAATGGGACTTCAAGAATGTGAAGTTAATACCTGTATGGATAAATTTCAAAGCACGGAGCATCTGATAGAGGAAAAATTGATAATGCTCCCTCGTCAAATCATCGTTAGCCTTTATGACCTGGTGAAGATCTGATTCCATAAGCTCAAAGACAACATATATATCCCTGAAATCCATCTTGGATGGAGGTAGCATAATATGCTTTATTTCCACTATGTCAGGATGCCTAAGCAGCCTGAGAAGCTTGATTTCACGGAGTATGCGAGCGGCATCTGACATATGTTCAAAAATATTGTGTATTTTCTTTATTGCAACCTTTTCTCCAGTATGTGTATCATTTGCAGAACATACAAGTCCATAACTTCCTTTTCCTATGACTTCCAGAATTTCGTATCGATTAACATCACCATACCCAGTGAAGAAATCCACCTCTGCTACATTCTGGAATAGAAAACAATAATCAGATAACTGTACTGGTTATATATTAATTAAAAACAGCTACCTAGAAGAACACTGCTCATGAATGATGGCATATATGATGATAAGATGCTGTAATTAATTTCTTATGGGACAGCAGCAGAATGGTCAACCAGAAAACTGCCTAACAGCCTGTCTCCTCTGGTTGCAAACTAATCATCCATGGTATGTGTGTGTGTGTGTCTACATCTAGATAGGGAATGAGTGGCTTGATAAGAGAGAAAGGTTTTAAGCTTTTCGTGCATCTAAAGATTCTTAGAGTGTAATCATAATATTTTTCTTTTCAGATATGAGCATACCATGAGCCAGGATTCATTATCATAGTGATCTAATGTCACATACAGGAATGTTGGACGAGGGAATATGACATAAGCTGTATTTAAAGGAAGTAACAGGACATGGTCCTGGACCTCGGTGGCGCAGAGAAGCCGTGATTGGCACCGCACTGGAGAGACAGGATGACTGAGGAAGAAGACAATCAATCTAATGCTTACCTAAACCTGAACCAGGTCTCTGCTTAAATATCGCTAGAGCCCAGCCACAATAATCTCAACCACTGAACTAACTCAAACAACTAACTTAAGCCAAAAGCTAAACTTATCTCTAAACTAGGCTGGTGAAAGTGCAGGGCCTCCCTCCTGACCGTGGATCTTCTTCTTGCGGCAATTATAATGCAAACCCCACATAACATCTAAGCAAAACTCTACACAACTCTGATTATAAATGCTACTATTGTAGCATTATGGAAAGTAAAATTTTTTACTCCGATATACAATTACAGTTGTTTCAATCGACCACAAAACCATATTCTTGTCACTGTTACTAGCTAGCAGAACTATTATGCTTTAGGGGGAAAATATTCTTTTTCTAAAACTAACAAACAAGATTAGAAAACACTTTTCAGTTTAATTTTATGAATAGGCCATTCTTGTTAAGCATGGGATATGAAACTAGTGTTGCCTATTTGGAAATTTTTTTAAAAAAAACATGCAAAGTTCATCTCCACATAAATAATCTTACTTAAGCATAAGATGCCATATTTTATCCCTACAGAACCAATTTCAATTACATACTGAAGCCCTAACCACAAAATGTCTAGCACAACCATATGAAACTAGTGTTGACTATTTCATAATAAAAATGCAAAAGCAGCATGCAAAGCTGGTCTATACATAAATGATCTTGCTTAACCATAAGATGCCAATTTTTAATTTACTTGGAACTTGAAGGCTTTGATGATGATGATGAACCATAAGATGCCAATTTACCCCTACAGAATCAATCTCTGCTACATACTGAAGCCCTAACCACAAAATGTCTAGCATAACCATACTATCTGCTATTGAGTCCTGACCACAAAATGACCAGAATAACAATCCACATGTGGTACTGTGCTCTTGAAAAAACTATTTCATGCTCCCAGACATTACAAACAAGTACACAACAGCCCTGCTTGTCTACCCACCAAAATATAAGTGGCACACTGTGCAGCACCAGTTATGCCAGCATTCTAGATTGGATGGAAGAAGAGACATGTGCCTGATTTGACAAAAGGCAGGTTTCAGCATAACAAAGGCATAGATTTGTTACAGATGCTCATTGCATGGGCAAACGGGGAAATGTGTCCTAGATTATGGTCAAGTACATGAGGTGTTATGCACTTAGGGTCACGTGGCATATGACCATATCAATTTATTTAGCAGCTAGGCAGCAATCAAGATGGCATCTACAAAAACAGATTACTTTTTATGGATTCAAAAAAAGAGAAGGGTCTCTTCTTGGTCTGTTTTACAGAGGTTGGGGAAAGAAAGCCACAGTGAGGAGTAAAACTTCTAGAGGTGGCAGTTGAATTCTGCTGAGCACAGCTGGAGCAACAAAAATAGTTGAGGGGAATTTCTTGATTAGGGTTCTGGTAGTGCTGATACTTGCTATCTTTTTAGCTTTGTAAGAGAAGTGATCTCTGTCCTGGAAGACGATTGCAGGGCTTGCTCAGAGTTGGTTTGGGCTTTTGCTGATAGATGATGGTTGATATGTGGTCTTAGACAGTTAGACTTCTGGCTAAAAAACGTTGCTTTGGCAGGAAAAAGTGCTCTCTTTCCACTGGAATCGGATGGCATTATGGATGGAAAAAAGAGTTGCATCATGTTTTTTTTACTTCTTTTCCTTTCAAGGCATGTGACTATCATTTCTAATAAATGGAAATGGAAGAGGGTTTCCTCTCTTTGTAAAAAATGAAGCAATTATCAAAATTAACATCGTATGAGCTTAATTTTGGGTTGATTACGTAGACATGATTCATTTTCTTTGTTTCTTAAAATAATAAGAGCAGCAGGATCAAGTTCGGTGTGCAAGCAAAAGTGTACTAAGGATGGCAAAGTTCAGCTCCCCATGCCTCTTCAATGATACTTACATTTGAATCAATTGTCAATATATTGCAATTTTCAATATGTTTAGTCGCACAAACTAATATTAGAACAAATTTGGTGTCCCTTGAGTCTATTTACTATTTGTTACTATTTACAAGAGTTTCGATCTTGATTCGGTCCAAAGTAGCAGGCTCAAAAATCCAAGAGTGAGAGGTCGATCTCAAACCTTCTTACGGAAATTGTTGTTCTGCATCTTGGTGGCGCCACCAGCTGAAGCCTCCAGTATAACCTTTCTTTCTCTCCAGTATAACCTTTCTTTCTCCCACTCGCTCACGAACCCTGGATCTCTATCTATGTCGCTCAGGCGCGGGTCAGCCGCACTTGCCCCATTGGCTCCTGCTCCGGATCGCGAAACCGCAATCGTGCCTTCCCCTTCTCCTCCTCCTCATGCACCGCACGCCGCAGCCGAAGCCAGTCGCTGCCGCGGCCGCCGCCACGGCCGGGGCTCTTGTGGGGGCGCTTAGAACAATAACGGGGGAGGAGGAGGCGGCGGCAGTAGCTCCGAATCTGAGTTGAGGATTGCGGGAGAAGGAGAAGGAGGAGGTGGATGAGCAGGTGAGAAGAGAGGAGGAAAGGGGGGAGGGGACGCCGTGTCGGCGTGGAGGCGGAGTTGTGTGCGGCAGCGGGCGAGGCTTGGGCGACGTAGATGCGAGGGCAAGTGGAGTGGGAAGAGGGGATGGATATTTTTCTGCTTGTGGCGCGGTGAGATTTGCTTGCGTGGCGGTTATCTCAGGGATTCTGGGTTGATCCTCAGCAAGGTCCAGCGCAGCCTGAGAAAACAATATTATCATAGAGTATAAGAATAATTTTTATAATAGAGATAACTACTGTCTCTAATTTTAACAATATTATTATAACATATATAACATATTATCTCTAATATACAAATCCTAATAATTTTCTCTTATTTACTCTATCTCACTTATTCTTCACACTTTTTTAAAAGTTGAGATTAATATAAGAGGTGACCCATTATCTCTCCTCATCTTTCTTTTTTATTTTATCATCTAATGCTATATGATACTTTTAAAAACAGCAAACTAAACCCTTATACTACTTATTCTATCAACATATGTTGTAGGTATGGTTTTCTTACAGGCGGTTACCACGGAATCCGGCCTCACCAACTTACTCCACCGCGCTATTTACTATTCATTCACCTGGAGGGCCACATCATCGTTTAATGCCGTTCGTTGGATCAGCATCTTACTGTGTACCTTGTGCTAGAAGTCCCTTCTATCTTTTAAAAAAAAAGCATAAAGGGGGATTAAGCGCCAGTACGTCGCCGAAAGATAAAAACAACGAACCATCTTTATCAAAAAGGAGGTTAACTGAACTGAAGAAACATCCTTCCCGATAGGGAGCTGTGTCATTACCGCGACGACGACTTTTTTTGGACCTGATTTGATGTATACTACCGATAATCCCTTCGACGTTTTCCCGATTTGACGGCTAAAATCCCCATCGACCTTAGTTTGACAGCTTCGTCGCAGCTTCTCGGCTACCTCCGCCTCGGCCGTTTCTCTACAGCTCGGCGGCCCGCTCCTTAGCGACCGCCTCCTTCGACTCCACCGATGCCCTAGCTTCCTCCTCCTGCTGCTCCTCGGTGGCATCGACCCTCGGCCTTCGCTCAATAGCCGGACGCTTCTGGCTCCGATGTCCGCCCTGATCTCCTCCTTGGTCGGTTCGCGCTCCTCGCCGAGCTCCGCCTCAGGCGTCACCCCGACGGCTCGGTGTCCAGTTCCGCGTTGCTTCCTGCTCCATCGTCGCCTCACCAGCATGGCACACGGCGCCTCGAGGCATCCGGTTGCGCTGCTCCTGTCTTGGACATCTCCAGCTCTGCCACTAGGTTCACCGGTTCTTTCACACACCTATCTGTTGGTTTCAACTAATTTGACTGTATGGGTAGAAACCAGCGTTATCCTGTTCATCACTTGCATCTCGCAGATTTGGCCAGTGCATGGTAGGTGTATATGAAAATTTTAGTAATTCGTCTTAGACGAGTGTACATAATTTGTGATTCCTTTGTTTATTTTCAATTAGTCTTCATGCAGGTCCCACCGTCTGCTATTGCTGGAGGATGCCTTCCTGCAGCTTTCTTGGTTCTTGGTGAATTTTTTTTTTATTCATTTCAGTCTTTTATTTGGTTATGTCGATCTGCATCGCCTGTTTGCCATATCATCTGATACTAGCTGAATTAATTATCCTACTAAGCATACTCCATATCAGCCAATGCTGGATATAGTGTAATAAGAGCTAATTTTCTACTCTGCCTAAGAGCACGATTTAGTGCTTAATAATATTGAATGAACAACAAACTAAAAAAAATGATGCATTTTCTGTTAACATAATCAGTCACCCTGCTTTTCCAATCCCTTGTTACAGAGGATGAATGATCACGATGTGCCTTAATACATCATTTACCCTTTATGATGTTGATTATTAGTTAAAACAATCTGATCTTGCCCTTTTGTGCCTACAGTTGGATGCTACACAACCTATCCTCCATCAATGGGAATTAAGCTTTCAATTTAGTGCTTGCATGCTGGAATAATCGTTTAGTCTTACAGCAAGAGAACAAAACATCAGTGTGACAGGTCTGCATCCAAGTTTGATCACTGCTCCATGGGTGAATATCTCCTTTCCTTGCTAATGCTTTTCATTTCATCTACATGGTAGTTCAAAACTTTGAAGAATTCTCTTCAAGAAGAAGATGTTACATCATGAGTGTAAGATGAAAAAAGAGCTATCCAACATAAAACTCACTTTGGATTTTCTAATGTATGGTTTTCATAGTCTTAAGTCATGTTTCAGTTCTTAACTGATATCGTAATAAGTGTATGCACAATGCTGAGTCGGGATTGGGTAGTGTTGGTACTAACATTTAAAGGGTTAGCTTGATTGGCCTTTGGGCCTAAAGTTTCAACATTATTTATTTGATTATATCATCATATTTACTGCTTGTCATTATAAAGGGTGACTTTCTAATCACCAAATCATATAATACGCAGTTTGTGCTATAGTTATATTACCATGCATGCTTAATTGCCTGTGATTTCAGTCTCTCCCCACAGATAAAAAGGCCAAGCACTGAATTGAGCCATCTACTGATGCATTAGTGATCAACCTTCAAGTGATCTAATCAGCTATGGGTTAATTTACAATTTTACAGTGTAAGTTGCACTCAGTTTTATCACAAAACTTTTATCCCATCATGTAAGTCTGTAATTTTTAGTTTTGATTGCTTCAATGAGATTAACTTCTGAAAATTGTCTTATGGTTTTATATCCCATCATATCTTATGGGTTTATATCACAGGTCTACTCATGTGTGGTACAACTTATAAACCCAAAAGACCTACCTCCTCAGTACCTTTGTGAGTATATAGCAGGATGACTGAAGCATGTACTCATGCTTGCAGCTAGGGCAACAAGGAAGCATGGTGCCTCTTCATGTATACCCATGTGTTCAAAATCCTTACTGCTCTCGCAATCTCTCCTTCCGTTCCATATGTAACAAGCACGATTTTCTAACAGGAACGCTTGCTGCTCTTACTGCCTTTGCCGTTAGATGCAGTATTTGTCATTGTTAGTCTATTGTAATTATAGTAGGTTAACCTACGTGTGTAGCTGTGTGGTTGCGTGTGTAAGCCGTTCTAGCTGGTTATATATACTGATACATTAACCGGAAATACAATTAACAATTCCTATATTTTTATGGTATTAAAGCGGTTCTAATTCGTTATCTTTTCGTAACAAAAACATCACCGCTGTTGCTGCCGTTACCAATCTCCTCCTTCGCACTACTGTGCTGCGAGAGACTGCTGAGGTCTAACATCCTCAACACCGCCGTTTCTAAACCAGCACCCATCGTCGATCCGACCACCACCACCGGTGCCGACTGTACGTCACCGGGAGTGTCGCTGGTCTTATCGCCCGCGCTGCCGATCTGATCGTCCACCCTGTAGCTGCCCTTGTCATCGGGTGTGGCCGCCTATTGCCGATCCGATTGCCCTTCGATCCGATCGGCTCTATTGCCGATCTGATTCCTCCGATCTGATCGGCTGCTCATCGGCCATTCGATCTGATCGGCTGCTCATCGACCATCCGATCTCCGATTCGATCGGCCGATCGGCTGTCGATCCGACTCTAATCGGCTGACCCCTCCGATCCGATCGATCAATCGGCTATTTCTCCAAGATCTCCAATCCGATCAGCCGATCAACTGTCCCTCCGAGATCTTCGATCCGATCTGATCGGCTGTCGATCGGCTGTCGTGTCCCCCATGGCTGGCGACAACACTAGCGCCGCTACTTCTGAAGACCGTTGTGTCGTGGCCGATCCTGCTCGTGCTGATGAAGCGCGTCGGGCTAAGGAGGCCTGCCTTCGCAACGACGCTCTGGATGCGTATGAGAGCGCTCAGGCGGCTCTTTGGGCGCAAGCCACCGTCGTCATCAACATCAAGGCGCTCATTTCCATCGTCCTCGATAAGGCCACGGACTCCTACACCAAGTGGCTCTGCATGTTTCTCACCGTCCTTAGGAAATATGCCCTCACCCGCCACGTCTTCGAGGATGACGCGTTCCTCACACGCCCGGCGTGGCTCCAGGCGGACTGCTGCGTCCTCACGTGGGTGTACGGCACCGTCTCCAATGACCTGCAGCAGTCGCTGATGATGCGGCAAGGACGCGCCTGTAACGCGTGGTGCTATCTCGAGGACAAATTCCTCGGCCAGAAGGAGTCTCGTGCCCTTCTCCTCGAGACGTAGTTCAGCACATTTCGTCAGGACTCCCTAAGCGTCACCAACTACTGCCACCGTCTTGAATCCATGGCTGCCTCCCTCGCCGAATTCGATGACCCTATCGGCGACCGGTAGATGGTCCTCACGCTTCTCCGTGGTCTCAGTGGCAAGTTTTTCCATATGGTGTCCATCCTCAAAATGCACTGGCTGTTCCCAACATTTACGGAAGCACGCACTCACCTTTTGTTGGAGGAGCTAGATCGATGCTCGTCCTTCATCCCCGCCGACCGCTCTCGTCGCTACGACGCCGCGTTTAGCGGCTCCAGGTGCCACCGATGCTCCTTATCCTAGGGCGCCTCCTCCTCCACGCCCAGCGGCACCAACCGAAGGCTAGCGCAACGGCCGCCGCAACGGACACGGTGGACGCGACAGTTCTACTAGTGGCAGCTCTCCAGCGCCCTCTGCTGGAGCAACCCCAGGTGGATAGGGCGGCGTCCCTCTCGGTACGACGGTGTACCCATCATTCGCCCACCCTTAGGCTGGCACCGTGCGCATGTGGCCGTATGACCAGTCCAACCGTCCTCCGCCGTCACAGCCTGCGTTCCATGCAACCCCATACTATGGCAGTTTTGGTACTCTTTCTAGCACCTATGGCGGCGCATACGGTGCCCCATCGTCCCCGTATGGCACATACTACGGGTTGCTACACCACCGAGCTTCCAGATGCCCTCACCGACATACCACGCAGCGCGCTTCCAGGGGCACCTTGGCCGCCTAGTCATAGAGGTTGGCACCAGGACTCCCTGGCGTACTCCTTCAACACTATGATGCTCTACCAACCGGCCTCTGAGTGGTATGCTGATACGGGTGTCGGTTCCCATATGACCTCGAATGCTGGTATACTCTCCACCATTTCTCCACCCTCTTTATCTACTCCTTCATCTATTGCTATGGGCAATGTTGCTTTACTTTCTATCACCATCACTGGATCCCATCATTTTTCAAATAATGTTTTGGTATCACCTAACATTATTAAGAATTTAATTTCCATTCGTTGGTTTACCACCGACAATAATTGTTCCATTGAGTTTGATCCATTTGGTCTTTCTGTGAAGGATCTGCAAACTAGGAACGTGATCGTCAGGTACAATAGTTTCGGTGATCTCTACCCATTTTTTGCACCATCTACCAGCACCTCCATGTTCATCGCCGCACCTACCTCCCTTTGGCATCGTCGTCTCGATCATCTTGGGTGCGGCGTTCTGTCCAAACTTCTTAGGTCCAATGTCATTTCTTGCAATAAGATGATATCGATAATTTATATCATGCGTGCTAACTTGGTCGTCATATATATCTACCTTTCGGTTCATCTACCTCTCATGCTACTCACAATTTTGATTTAATCTATTGTGATCTATAGACCTCTCTAATTATTAGTGTGTCAGGATATAAATATTATCTCGTTATTCTTGATGACCGCTCTCACTACATTTGGACTTTTCCCTTTCGTCTCAAATCCGAGACATTTTCCACTATTTCTATCTTTTTTGCGTATGTCCGCACATAGTTTGGCACCACCATTAAGAGCATCCAGTGCGACAATGGCCGTGAATTCAATAATTCCTAGGCCCGCACGTTTTCTTTCTCCCACAGTGTTGCCCTCCGCATGTCATGCCCATACACTTCCTAACAAAATGGTAAAGCAAAGCGTTCTATTCGTACCATCAATAACACTCTGTGTTTCCTTTTGTTTCAGGCGAGTCTCCCTCCAGCTTACTGGGTTGAGGCCCTTCACACCGCCACATATCTTGTGAACCATCTCCCCACCACAACACTCGCCTCCTTCATACCATACTCCATTCTCTTCTCTGTCCCGCCCTCCTATGATCATCTTAAAATTTTTGGTTGCGCTTGTTACCCCAATATGTCCTCTACAGTGCCCCACAAACTTGCTCCTCATTCTTCTCTATGCGTGTTCCTCGGCTACTTCTCGGAGCACAAAGGTTATTGATGCCTCGAGCTTCAGTCGAACCGCATTCTCATTTCTAGACATGTTATTTTTAATGAATCTTTCTTTCCTTTCTCCGACATGTCTATGACACCCATGGCACCCTCTGTCCTAGACTTTCTTGTCAATGATCATGATCTCACCGCTTCAGTTCCTAGAGCCCCTTTTTTGCGTGCAGGTACAACAGCTTCCTCAGCGGCACACCTCGTGCCTGAGGCCCCACTTGCGCCATCGAGCCTTGGTGCAGGGTCGTGGTCGCCTGAGTCCACGTCATCCGGTGCCGCTGCCCCTGTGCACCCCGCACAGATCACTGCTAGCAGTGCCACACCGACCACGAGTTTTGTCGGTCCTGCTACCCCTGCTGCTCGTGCGCAGGTTGTTGCCAGCGGTACGGGTAGCATAGCTGCCACTCAACTGATTGTCATCCCTCCGGTGACCAATGCGCACTTCATGCGCACACGTGGCAAAGATGGCATTGCGCAGCTCGTAGATCGCCTCAACCTTCACGCTGTACCCATGTCGCCTCTTCCTCGCTCCGTTCATGATGCCCTGTTAGACTCCAATTGGCGATCTGCTATGTAGGCTGAGTATGACGCTTTGATTGCCAACGACACATGGATCAATGTTGCTCGCCAATGTCTCACCCTCCTAGCATCAATGTTGTGACTAGGAAGTGGATTTATCATCACAAGTTGCTCGCCAATGGGTCTCTTGATTGTTACAAGGCTCGCTGGGTTCTGCGGGGTTTCACACAACGGCCCGGTGTTGACTATGATGAGATTTTCAGTCCAGTTGTACAACAGTTCGCGTGGTTCTCTCCTTGCCATTATCTCATAACTGGCCCATTCATCAGCTGGATGTGAAGAATGCATTTCTCCATGGCACTCTCACTGAGACAGTGTACTGCATGCAGCCCTCTGAATTTGTGGATTCTTCTTGCTCAGATTTTGTCTGCCAGCTCAACAAGTCCTTATATGGTTTGAAGCAAGCTCCTCATGCTTGGCATCATAGGTTCGTATCTCACCTTGTGTCACTTGGATTTATTGAAACAAAGTCAGATACTTCTCTCTTCATATATCGCCACGGTCTAGACACAGCCTACTTATTGCTCTATGTTGATGACATTGTCCTTACTGCATTCTCTGCTGGATTACTCAAGAATATCATTGAGGCTCTCCGGCGTAAGTTTGCTATGACGGATATGGGTCAGCTGCATCATTTTCTGGGTATTTCTATGACCCGCTCCACAAATGGTATGTTCCTTTCTCAGCGGCAATATAGTCAGGATATTTTAGAGCGTGCCAGGATAAGTACGTGCAAGCCGTGCAGCACGCCTATTGATCTTCACTCTAAATTATCTGCTGATGGATCGCCTGTCGCTGACGCTACACAGTACCGTAGTCTCGCTAATGCTTTGCAGTATCTGACTTTCACCCGACCAGACATTACATTTGCAGTTCAGCAGATCTGCCTCTATATGCATGATCCTCGAGAGCTGCACCTCGCTTGCTCTCAAGCGGATCCTGCACTACCTACAGGGCACCGTGTCTCTTGGGCTAATCATGCGCCGATCTTCACCTATAGATCTTGTTGTTTACACAGATGTCGACAGGGTTGGCTGTTCTGACACTCGCCGGTCGACCTCTGGCTATGCAGTATTTCTTAAGGATAACTTGGTGTCCTGGTCTTCCAAGCGTCAGCATACGATCTCTAGATCGAGTGCTGAAGCTGAATATCGTGCTGTGGCAAATGGTGTTGCTGAAGCTACCTGGCTACGACAGCAGCTCCTTGAGCTTCGCCACCCCCCTTGACGTACCATCTTGGTCTATTGTGATAATATCAGTGCTGTATATCTCTCTAGCAACTCGGTGCAGCTTTAACGGACGAAGCATGTTGAGATTGATCTCCATTTCATTCGAGAGAAGATCGTTCTTGGTCACGTTTGGGTCCTACATGTTCACGCCGATGTCTTGATGTCTTCCTACCTCACTATTTTAGGAGTTTCGATTCAGCCTGAATGTTAGCGATGCTCCCGATTAGACTGCGGGGGAGTGTTAGTCTATTGTAATTATAGTAGATTAACCTGTATGTGTAGCTGTATGGTTGCGTGTGTAAACCATCCTGGCTGTCATATATACTGATACATTAATAGAGAATACAATTAATAATTTCCACACTTTCAATCATACATGTATACAAATGCACTCTTATTCTCTAGCTTGATGCCTTGCAAACACTTATGAATTTTGTTGCTTCTTTATATTGTTATTGTATCTGTAGCCGCATTCGAGCGCGGAGACCCATCTAGTTTAACTGCCCTGTCACAATGTGAGGAGTATAGAGCTTGGGATGCTTCCTCTATTGAGGTGGTTGTTTGGAATTAGTAGATTAGAAATAAATTATGCTTAAACATGTTTTAAGATGATTTTCTACGAAAACTTTTTTAGATTGTTATTCATTATTTTGGGTCTATAGAGTACTACGTTTGGACAAATGTAAAAGGGATTATCTATATTAATCGCGCCACATTTTTCATTACAAGATGGTCAAATTTTTAAACGTGTTTTACAATTCCATGTATTTATACTCTCTCTCTACTACTTAAAAAAAAACTCGTTTCCGTCGTCCGTCAGTCCGTCTCCCACGCGAGACGTGCCCCCGCGCGCGCATGAAAAATTCGATTCTGTTTCGAATCATCTCTGGCTTTTGTTCTGCCGTCCGTCGTGGATCCGCGTGCGGTTCCCGCGCGACGCAACGCGAATGAGGATCGAGATGCGTTTGATAGTTCGTCTCCGGTTCATGTTCGTCTTCTTTCCTCGGCGCGATGCGGAGTCCGTTTCCGCGTGTGATTTTTCGTCTGTCTTACGTTCCTCCAATCCCAAGATTCTCTCGCCGCACCTATGATTTCCTTCCATGGAGCGGCACGGCCTAGAGAGGGGGCTGCCCGGGGACGATGAGTTCCCACTCCTATCACCGCCTCCCCTGCAGCTGGGGCTCCCTCAGGCGTCCTCCCCTCCGCAAGGGCGAAGGCCGCTGAGGCAGGCACGGTGCCTATCCTCCTCTCCTCCCCAGTGTCGCTGCGTTGTGACTAGAAACGATAGGTACCATGTCCGCAGTGACTTCAGCTGCTTGGACAAATTCTACTTGGACTGCTGGAACTAGGAAAGTTTCGATTTCGTTTTTGTTGTTTGTTCTCACGTTTTCCCGGTGATGCATTTGGTCGGTCTGCTTTCGATTGGAGAGCATTGGCCATGGCGGCACTCCTCTCTCGATGCATGCGCTCGACATCTGGACCCTCTCTATCTAATCCTTCTCAAAATCAAGTCTTCCTCTCTCTTCTTTGGTTGACGCTTCGAGTTTTTTGCTCATCTGAATGTAATTTTGTTGTTTGGAATCCAGCCACTGTGTCCCTAGCTTTTCCGCTCATTACCGGCTTCAAAAGTTCCGATGCTATGTGATCGGGAGGATGGCAGGGTGGTACGTAATCAGCTACCATATTGTTCATTATGCATGGTGTGGTTTCTTTATTTTTAATATCTTTTCTTAAAACACCTAAATTATTTTAAGTAATTAGTTTAGAGGAGTGCTTAGATGTATGAAAAAACTGATTTTATTTGGAATTAGTGTACTTATATTAGCCAGTTTGTTATTGCTGAAATTATAAGAATATGGTGTACAATAAGACTAAGACGGGTCTATATATATATACAGTCCAGTGGTCCGTCTAACACCCCTCGCAGTCGTAGCGGGATGAAAACGGACACAGAGACTGGATCGAAAACTAGTGAACAAAGGCGTGGGGAGGCCTTTGGTCATAATATCGGCGAACTGGTGCGATGATACATGAAGCACCCGAACCTATCCTAGTACGACCTTGTCACGGACAAAATGAATATCTATCTCTATATGCTTCGTGCATCGATGATGGACTGGATTGACGGTTATATAGACGCACTGACGTTGTCGTAGTAGACGATGGTCGCAAAAGAGATAGGTGCACGGAGCTCCTGGAGAAGCTGACAAAGCTAGCAACACTCGGCGACGACGTGGGCAATGGCGCGGTACTTGACTTCGGCGCTGGACCGAGACACTGTAGTCTGGCGTTTTGAGGACCAGGAGACTAGAGTGTCGTCGAGGAAGATGCAGTAGCCGGACGTGGAGCGTCGAGAGTCGGGACAGTCTGCCCAGTCCGCGTCGGAGTACACGGTGAGAGAGTCGATGGGACTGGAGCTAAGGTGCAACCCATTGGAGAGTGTGTCCTTCACGTAGCGAAGGATATGCTTGAGTAGCGCGAGGTGAGGTTCACGTAGAGCATGCATGAAGAGGCATACTTGCTGGACGGCGTAAGTGAGGTCAGACCGTGTTAGAGTGAGGTATTGGAGAGCACCAGTAAGACTCCGGTATTGGGAGAGATCGGTGATGAGTGAGCCATCGGTAGCGAAGAGGTTGGCGCGAGTGTTGACGGGAGTGGCCGTGGGGTGACATTCGGCTATGTCCGCATGCTGGAGGAGATCGATGGTGTACTGGCGCAGGGAAAGGAAGAGCCCGTGAGAAGAGCGGGTGACAGAGATGCCAAGAAAGTGATGGAGAGGACCGAGATCGGTCATGGCGAACTCGGAGTGGAGTCGAGCCATGATCTGATGTAGGAGGGATGGCGAGGACGCTGTAAGAACAATGTCGTCGACGTAGAGGAGGAGATAGGCGGTGGTGTTGCCGATGTGAAGAATGAAGAGAGAGCTATCGGACACGGAGGCCACAAAGCCAATGTGCCAAAAGTAAGTGGCAAAGCGCTGGTACTAGGTCCGAGGAGCTTGTTTGAGGCCGTAGAGGGAGGCTGAAGGAGGCAAACATCGTCGGGACGAGACGGATCGACGAAGTCTGGAGGCTGCTGGCAGTAGACCGTTTTTGTCAGATGACCGTGAAGAAAGGCGTTCTTCACGTCGAGCTGGTGGATCGACCAAGAGTGCGAGGTAGCCAGGGTGAGAACGACCCAAATGGTGGCGGGTTTGACGACAAGACTGAAGATCTCGTCGTAGTAGACACCGGGACGTTGGGAGAAACCCCGAACTACCCAGCGTGCCTTGTGATGGGCAAATGAGCCATTGGTGTCGAACTTGTGTTTAAAGATCCACTTACCGGTCACAACATTTGCACCGAGAGGATGAGGGACGAGGTGCTAGGTCTTGTTGTCCATGAGAGCCTTGTACTAGCGCCACTGAGGATCGGCTAGGGCGAAACGAGGAGTCGCCAGGATGGGTGAGATAGTACAATGGACTGCTGAGAGCCCGTAGCGCTTGGTGGGGCGGAGGGACCCGGTTTGTAATCGGGTAATCATGTGAGATGTGGAGGGGACAGGAGCCGATGGGAGCGTGGTAGGTAGAGTGGGTACTGGTTGGGAAGGGGCATCATCGGCTCGGGATCGATGACTGTATGTGAGAGGAAAGGGCTAAACTAGGTCGGCCTAAGCCGATGGGGGTGTATGGGCTGATTGGTTTGGTCGGTCCGATGGAGGTGGAGCAGCCGATAGGGAGGGGGAGCCGATGGAGGCGGATAGGCTGATAGGTGGGTATGAGCCGATGAAGGCTAAGGAGCTGATGAAGGCTAAGGAGCCGATGTGGTTGAGGTGTCCGATGGAAAGGAGACAAGATCAGCCAGAGCCGAGGAGAGTGGTGAGGCCGATGGGGGTCTGATGTGAGTAGCATCGGACCGAAGAGACACTCTTAACCGGAGAAGTCCATACATCATAGTGTATTAGCTCAAAAGGTCGCGAGGTACAAGACATAGAATTTGAAAAGGGCAGTTGCACATATTTGCCAAGTTGACACGAGTGGCAAATGGTGAAGTTGCTGTGGGTACACTGGATGGAGGTGCTGCGACATAGATTAATGATAGCACCAGGGCTGGGATGACCAAGGCGAAGATACCAAAGGTTGGTGGAGAGGGCGATGCTAGCGTGTGGAGTGGACAGCGCAGTGGGGATGGTGTAGAGGTCGCCGCCACTATTGCAGCGAAGGATCTAATGCCGGGTTGGGATATCCTTCACAGAGAAACCAGAAGCGTCAAATTCAATTGAGCAATTGTTATCTCGTGTGAATTAGCGAACAGATACTAGATTATGAATGAGAGAGGGAACAATGAGGACATTGCGAAGTGAAAAGGTTAGTTGTGGGTGTAGATAGAAAGGAGTCACCACGGCATTGGACAGGGAGAGAGTGGCCATTGCTGATGGTGACAAAGAGGAACGAGGAGGGATGGCGAGAGCGTAGTATACCAGCCGATGATGCCATGTGAGAGGACGCACCAGAGTCCAGCACTCAAGGGTGCTGAGGTTGGAGTGTCATCTGGTTGAGGGCGGCGACGAGGCTAGCCTGGTTCCAGGAGGGAACCGACTGGGTGGTTGGTGGTGGGAGGATCGGCTGAGGCAGTAGGGTGGGAGCCGATGCCAGGTGGGCCTAAGGATGGGCGCCGAGAATCTCTGGTTGCCAGCCGATGGGACTACGTGGCTGGGGCTGGAGTGCTCAGGGGTTGTAGCATAGCCACAGACCCATGGGACCGGCAGACGGGACAGGGACTGGAGTAGGTTGTGATTGCATTAGACCGTGCTAGTTCTTACCATTGCCCTTGCCCTTGCCTTTGCCAGTGCCACCGGTGCGGGCTGTGTTGCCATGGTTAGGGCCATGGCTACCAGAGCCGCGAGAAGTGGCAACAACACATGATGATCGGTAGCGGCGAGGAGAGCGGTGTGGGCCATGATCTTCTCATCGTTAGCTAGACGGAGTTCTTTGAGAACTAGCATGTCATGGGCCCGGGCGAACGACGAAAGAGGTGTGGAGTTGGCGATGTCATCGGTGGTGTTGGAGAAGCCTGTGTTAAGTCCTCGCAGGAGGGCGAGGACGAGTTGTGAGTCGGCCATAGGGTGATCGACGTCACGGAGGGTGGCAGCCTTTACCTTAAGGCGCTGGCAATACGAGGAGATAGAAGAGTCTCCTTATACCATGGAGTGGAATTCGTTTAGTAAGAAAATGACACGCGACTGTTTGTTGGCAAGGAAGAGCCGCTCGATAGTCACCCAGAGATCCCGGGTGGTGGGGTCGGTGTCCTCCATGGCAAGGTTGAGGACAGAGTCATCGACTGAGCCAAGCAACCAGCTGCGTACGTAGTACTCGGCGATGTCCCACTAGGGATCATCGGGTCGAAGTGGAACGGAGCCATTGATGTGAGACCGGAGGCTGAACTTTCCACAAAGGAATTTGAAGAAAAATACCCACTTAGAGTAGTTGGCGTTGAGGTCGAGAGAGATGGGAACGTGAGATTTCATGTTGATAGCGGCGTAGGGTGGTGAGAAGATCAGCGAGGTAGTGATCGAGGTGTGGTCAGAGGCGCCGAGGGCCGGAATAGATTCGGTGACTGGGAGGGTGCCGGAGCTAATGGCTAACTCGGTGGCCATGACAAGAGGGTAACGGGCGCAAAAAGCCGATAAGGGTAAGGTCCGATGAGGGATAGGGGGCCGATGGGAATAAGCCGATGAGAAAAGTGGTCGACCGATGAGGAGAGTGGTTGGGGTAGGGGGTCGATGGGAGTAAGCTGATGAGAAAGGTGGTTGGTCGATGAGGAAAGTGGTTGGCCGATGAGAAGGAAAAGTGGGTCAACCAGGCGATGGGGAGTGGTTGGCCGATAAAAAGTAGGCAGCGGAGTAGTTGAGGGAGAAGTGGGTGACAGAGTAGGTAGGTCAGAGAGTAGGTGAGTCATAGATGTGAGAAGATTCGCATCCGTGAAGAGAAGTTTTACGTCCTTGGACTCGTGGAGGCAAAGGAGTGGAGTGGACGTGAAAACTCGGAGAGGGGGCGGATGCGAAGAGAGGAGGTTCGCGTCCGGGAGGCAGAGATTCGTGTCCATGAACACATGGACACGTCGGAGTGGCTCGGACGTGAGTGGAGAAGGTTCGCGTCCGAGAGCAGGTGAGCGTGTCGAAAAAACGGGAACCGGGAGAAGGTTCCATCCGATGGAGGGCAGATGAGTCCAGCCGATGGAGGGCAGACGGGTCCAGCCGATGGAGATGACGAACGCAGAGGTGCGCCGATGTTGGAGAAGAAAATATACGCCATGTCAAGAAAAGAGCGAAGACGGGTGTGAGATGAGACGAGGAGGCGGATGGAGACCGTCACCTCGTCACATGGTAGAAACAAGGGAGGGGAGAGGGTGGTGGAGAAGGAGAAGGAGAAAGCCATCTGCGGAGGAGACGAGGAGAAGAGAGAGCCGAGACGAGAAAGAAAAGAAGGAATATTGGGAAGGAAGTCTGCAACGGGAAGGAAGCGTCGGTTTGCCGGTGAAAGGATGCTAGCGCGCCAAGAATGTCTAGACCTGCTATGATATCATGTAAGAATATGGTGTACAGTAAGACTAATACCCTAACTCTATATATATGGTCTAACAGAAATGATGAAGTATTTGATAATAAAAAAAATCTAACTCCATACAAATTAGTTAATATTAGTCTACGATACTACCAAACAAAAATGATATTATACTTAGTGTTGTTATTGTCAAACACATTTTTTTTATCATAGGTGGCATAACATATATCAGCTTAATTATTAAAATATATGTGGTTCTTGTTAGCCTTTTAGTTGTTTTTATTATCTAAAGGTAGCTAGGATTTCTCCCACCATTTTTTTCTTTATTTCATTAAAGACTTGTTGGCTCTGTAAACAAAATTCAGCTACCAAGTGCCAAATCCGGTTAGGACAATGGTATTTTTTCTTGATCTTTCGTGGGTGTTTATGAGCTTGTCATATTTGTTCATGTTTCATGTTTGTTAAGTGCAGATTTTGCATTTTTCTAGACATGGCTGTTAGCTGCTCTGATCAGAATGTTCTAAAAAATGTTAATAAGCCCGTTAATATTGGTTTGGGGGACTGTTTTGTTTTGTTTACATACGACTTTTGATGTACCGTATCATCTTCACGTGGAGAATCAAAGTTTTTGTTGTACTGAATTCTCGCCGCTACGGTCAAGTGTTCTTTTTGTTGGACTGGAGCTTTGGTCTTCTGACTGAAAGTTCGAATTTTTTGTTGGACCAAGTTCCTGTGTACTGTCTGTTCTACAGTGTGTTCATGATATGCGATTTGTATGTTTTTTTTATAAATGTGGTTTGGGGACAATTTGTTTTGTTTACAGACGAGTTTTGATGTACTGTATCATCTTCACGTGGAGAATCGAAGTTTTTTTTTTTTACTGAATTCTCGCTGCTATGATCAAGTGTTCCTCTTGTTGGACTGGTCCTGATGTGATATGTATGTTTTTTTTTTATAAATGTGTAAAAATTTTGAGAAGCGGCCTAATGTGTACACAATTTGACATACGTGCTGAATGTATAAAATTTTGATATATGTTTGCAAACGTGTTGAAAATTTGAGATGTATTTAACGGGTATAAATTATATGATCTGTGCTGAATATATCAAATTTATAACAAACTAAAAGGTGCACCAATATGTACTAAATCTTATCTTTATCTACATAATTAAAAAAATATGGAGCACTAGCGAAACCAGGTCACGTGAGATGATCCCACCAAAATCAAATCAGAATCGAGCTCTTGTGCTCGATCCTTTGCACCGCGCAGACAGTACTGCTATGGACTAATTAGGTTTTCCGTCAATGTTCCCTCTCCCAACGTCGTAGTAGGGGTCTGTCAGAGTTGTTCTCCTCATCTGCTCCTCCAACAACACCAGGTTCCTTGATCTTGGGAACTCATTTTGCCTTCTCGAGACGGCCGAGATTGGCACGGAAGCTTGCCGCCCAGTCCGCCATCCAAGCACCGCTAGATTACGAGCTTCGCTGCGCCGCTCTCCGCTTTTCCGTCGTCCCTTGTACTGGTTATTGGCTCCCTTGGGCGAGTCAACACATCCCATCGCCACTATGTTTCATCACCAGAACTGGTGATCGAGCGTTGATTCCTTCTTTCCT
The DNA here is from genome assembly GCA_030770085.1 of Oryza coarctata. NCBI lineage: Eukaryota > Viridiplantae > Streptophyta > Magnoliopsida > Poales > Poaceae > Oryza > Oryza coarctata. The sequence continues at coordinate 12,527,261 of CM061472.1, forward strand.
CGCCTCGGTTGAGACGAGCAAGACGAACAGTGCCGATCAGCACTATGAACATCTGGTTCGGTCAAATAGTGTCGGGTCCAAGTTAAACCGATCAATTTTGTCGGTTTCATCTTATGATGGTTTCTACTGATTCACCTTTGTTTTGCCCTCTTTAAAAGTCTTTTTACTTTCATTTTTTTCTTTTACCACATCATACTACAATCCTAGCTTTCCAAAATCCAATTCAACTCCCAATTCACACCAATTCTCAGACATTTAACTATTGATATTCGGAGTGCAGTTTGGTGCATGTACCTATCCGCTACTAATTTTATCTTAATCACAATAGTTTGACCACCTCTACAGTACTCTCCTCTCTCTTGGTCTCACTAGGGTTTAACGTGTTGCTGGCTCCCCATTGGACGACCACCTTCTCTCCTTTCTTCCTCGTCTTTTCTTATCGTTGCAACCCATGGGTAATTTGCTAGTAAATTTCAAATACAAGCCGTTTTATAGTAATCATTGAAGTACTAGAAAAAAAATTGATTGATTGCCTACTTATTAATTAAAACTAGGGACATACTGGTATGTTGCAACTAGATTTAGGAGAGATGGAACAACGGTTTTATGGGTTTAGTTTTGTATAGGCTAATGGTTGCCTGTACCGTTTTCGGTTTTCTACGGCCAGTTTTTTCTAGTTTTTTTTAAGGTTGTGTGTGATATACCAATCCAACTTAACACGTAAGTAAAAAAAAGATGAAAACGGGAATGACAAAAAAAGAAAAAATAGGAAAATTATGATCACATTCTGAAAAGAAATTGGCTGAAGTTAGCAAAAATTTGGTACCACTTTTTTTTAGCAAAAAGTCAAAAAAAACATATTCTCTCGGTGAACTACTTTTGGCTAACAAAAAAAAAAAAAGAAAAAGCTTATATCCTCCCATCAGTTTCTCTGTTCGCGTCGAAACTCGCAAACACGCTGAGTCCTGAGAGATCTGTTTCGCTCTAGTATAGGTTCTTTGACTTTGAGATCCCTTCGTTAGGTTGCTGAAGTTATGTACATGTTAGTTAATTTAATTCTATAATTGATAAGACATAAAAGAGAATGAGTCAGTCAGATAGGTCGATACGAACTTTTACTATCAGCTAGCTACCAATAGAGTTGAAATAGATCGACCGCATTCAATACGCTCTTGCTATTGACTAATTGTCAATAAAAACTAAAATACTTTTTTATTGGCTGGAAAGCCGATGAAGACGTAAGCAGATAGCTACGAATGGAATAAAATATACATCGGTTGTATCGCCGATAACACTCGGGATATAATTAAGGAGTAACATTGGTCTATCGGCTATAAAGCCGACGAAGACATAAAAGAATATTTAAATAATATGATAACGATTTCATCGACTGTAAATTTGATATTACTTTGAAATAGGGTATTTAAAGAATAACACACGGGATCCTCCTATCGGTTGGTTGTCGATAGAGGCTATAGCGCTTGTTCTTCGTTTGAAAAACCGATGAATGCATATGTAGATTGGCAAGAAATAATATAAAAGATCCATTAGATGTAAAGCTGATGTCGCTCTGAATATAATGTGCGATGAATAAGAAGGAATGAGACCTGATCCTCTAAAAGTATGAGACCCAGTGACTATCATGACGTTACCATTAGAGTTAGCCTCAATAGATCGGACTGAACCGAGACAGTATAAGACTGAGGCTAATGACAACGAGACGACGAAAGCTAGATCGAACATGTGGGCAAAAAGAAAAGGGCAAATCCATCGGCTAGCTGAGTCGATGAGAGAAGATCTATAAAAATATGTGTGTATCGACTGAGAGACCAATACACTGGACGTGAGATTTAGAAGAAATCACTAAAGACATATATATATCGACTAAGGAGCTAACACACTGTGTGTAATGCTCGATATGCGAATAACTTATCGGCCAGCTACTCCAATGAAACATCGAGTAAAGACTCATTGGTTTATGGCTCAATCTACTACTAACAACCTAGTAGATTGAGCTTAACTGATCAACACGAAACTGATGATAGTAAAAGAAGCTTGATAAGCCGATAGATCTCACACGAATGTGATGTGGTATATTCGATCGGACTAAGAGTTTAAACCTGATCGATATAGTTTTAGACAGAGCAAATATATCAGGATAATGGCTAGACTTATCCCTTTGCTAAAGTTTGGACCTAACCTGTTGTCCCACGTCGAGAGTCAAAACCCGCTAGTAAAAAAACTAGGCAAGATAGGATGGTGATACACAAAATATATTCATATGAGAGATGAATTACAAGATTTTAGGGATATATATTTATATCTTAGGATTATAAGAGTCCAACGTATTTACAACAACCATAGGACGTTATTTTGTAAAAATATAAAAGGAAAATATCTCTAAAGAAGTTAATAAAACTAGTTAAACATGCTTATCTTTACAAAATATCATAAAATATCCTATTGTGTTTTTTACAACTTCTCCTCAGATTCAGTCGTGTTTAGATAATATTTTATTTTAAACTAACCAAATTATCAATCGACTTTTCTCGATAGGTTGATCGGCTCTTCAATATATTTACAAAATTTTGTTGCAAACAATCTCATGCTCTCCTTTTTAGTCCTTCACTCTCTAAGTTTCTCATTTTCCATATTCTTCAGGTAAATTCCTTAGCCCACGCTATAATTATTCGAGTGGATCTAGCTGTGTAATTTTGTATAGGACGTCGGTCAAGAGGAGCCAAGACCCCAAGTATGGCCTAACTGGTGAAGCATGATCTAGGGTTCTCTTGGCCATCATTGCACATGCTTAAATAGCGACAAACTCCTCTTGGATTGAGTTGCTTGGATTTTGCTGGACTAAAGTATAGGAATTGTTGTTTTATCGTGTAACTGCATGTTCAGATAAATCACTTGTCTGTCATCTTTGCAACCTAAACTTATCGTGTGCTTTATTAGTTTTAGCAATTTTAGATTGATTTTGTTTTGTCCTTGTCAGTATTCCTACTCGGATTGCTCGGGCGATTTTGCATAGTTGGCATCCCAAATTAAAAGTTTGTATTTAAACTTTTAAATCTAACTCATAAACGGAGTCTAGAGTAAAGTTGTAGAACAGCCTAAATCTTGCTTCATCTTTCTTGTTTATTTTTTAATCACTTTAACTTTAATCCGCTTCGCTTTTTTATAGATGGGGCTAAAACCATTTAAGTTCCGACTGATAGAGCTGGAGATAAAGCCCTACCAGCTCCTACCAAACAGGCCTGATTATTTCCCAAATTGAGCCTTAGCCTGTTTCCAACCGGTCGAATAACACAGATGCTCGATATCTTCATGCTCTCCGTTTCACGTCTACTAGAATGTTCTTTCCTCTCCTAATTTCTCCAAATCCAGATCGCATCTGGTGCTCTTACACCTTGGTTGAGAGCTCCATCAAATGTGAATTGCTAGTCTCTGGTAGGTGAATACCATCAGCCAATTTCTTTGCACTGAATCTCAATGTGAATTGCTAGGCTCTGGTAAGCTAGCAACATCAGCCAATTTCTTTGCACTGAATCTCCGGGTACGAGTCTTCGGTACAGGTGAATTAGCAAATGCTTCTATTGTAGCTATTTTTTGGGGAAAATTGAGCGATTGTTTAGTAAATATATGTGCACATGGTGCTTAGTTCTCTCCTGTTTGCTTGAAGTTTCCTTCAACTACTTCTCTAGTGTCTTTTGTTTTTGACGATTTCACTTGTTCTGGGAGGAGCACTTCTGTGTATTTCAAATGAAAACTTAGTTATTTTGGTTGTCACCATTTAAATAATCTTGTCAATGAAAATGTATGCATTTAAACTGTTACCAAATTTTATAAGTCGTATTTGGTATAGAATTGCCTGTCTCACTAATCGATACACTCATACATATAACTGGGACAATATACACCTGTTTTTACTTTATAATATTAACATAAAATATTCAAATATGTCTAAAACAGGATCGATGACCAAATATATACAAATATATGTGTGAAACCATAATGATCAGCAGAATTACAATTAACCGTTTCTATTCCAACTTGCCATTTGATGGTACCTTGTTCATTCGACAACCATGTTGTCACAACCGCTGAACAATCAACAGGTCATGGGCGTCTCTACACAAAGATACAGCCTGAAGATACTTTTTTAACACGTAAACTCATCTGTTTCGTTCTTCACATTGGTGATGAATATATTACATCTTATAGAAAAGGAATGTGGTTTCTGAAATAATAGGTACATACAGATTTGGATTGATGACTTCCAGAATCACCAGAAAGGATGCATTCTTATGCCATTGAGGATGAAAGGAACTAGTGCAAAAATACCCTGCAATGTAAATCTGTCGTAACATTAACCACAAAAATTTGAAATAAAGTAAAATGCACCATGCTATAAGAAATAAAACAATGCTTGAATCACAGGAGGTGAATAGCAAAGCATGCTATCAAATGTCTAAACTGTAATATATGCAAAGCATAACTGCACAAGAATGTACATGATATCCATATAGTGACATAAAGGAATAAATCCCTACGAGATCATTGCTTAATATTTGCTAAAAATACTTGGATTAAAGTAAGGATTCAAAATCTGGATACAGATAGGAGCTGTCAGACAAAACAACACTCATAGTAACCAAATAACAACATCCAAAATCTAGAATGAATGCTGGTAATTGGCTAGTTACCAAACAAGAAAACAGGTTTATTTGGTGCCAATATGCCTAGTGGGGCATCACTGACACAGGCCTCGCACATGGCTCCAGGATCTGTCAGTGAAAGCAACAATAGAAGAGGTGATGGACACGGTGCAGTAGCCATGATTTGCAGAATTGATTTTTCAACTTTTTTAGGCTAAACATTAGATTTGGATTTGTTTAGATAATTTTTTGTTAGATATTCTTGTTCAAGATGTTGCTACATCGTGTATAAGATGCGAATTTGGATTTTAAGCAAAGAGCAGTCTATTTCACAGTCTCCTGTTCCATCTTACCATCCCGTGCCCTAGCACATTCTTTCTCCCAGCAACACAGCACTGGACTGTTGGAGACCAAGTCCTCAGCCACCCTTCTCCCACTTGTATACAAACAAATCACCCACACTCTCTTTTGGTGCATGTGCCAGTGTGTGTACTACAGTATAGGAAAATTTTGACAACAAAGGTGGTTCAAGCTGCTTATTTGCTCAGTGCTGCACCCAGGAGTGGTAATGGGTCATGGCCTATGAGTTCTTTCACAAACCTACATAGCCCTCATATATTTTTAGGTCAAAAATATATAAAAATTCAGCCCACCACATTTTAAACCCAGCCCTCAAATTTTGTAGGCTAAAAGGTTAGCCCCATTACCACCCCCTAGCTGCACTCTTTTCATACTCAAAACAACTGAGGCATCTATCTCATTGCTCTCTTTTTCTGATGATGTTACATATTATGTTATTTCAAGCCTTCAGGATAGCACTTATTCCATGACTGATAAAAGCAAATCACCCAAAAAGACCTGTCACATGCATTCGTCAGTGCCACTAACATTGTGAAAAGTCAAAACCAAAGCAGAAAAACAACCTTTGTTTGATGATTTATCAGCTACGTAATTTGCCATCAATAACTATGTATTGGAAGCAACCACTAGCATCTTAGTACACAGGTAGTTATAACAGTAACTGACAAAAAGTTTATCAGCGTAAGTAGAATATTTTTGAAATGGAGGCAAGCACTTCTAGTTGCATAAACAAGAGTACACAACCATAAATCTGTATCTATACTAATTGGACACTTCCTAGAAGCTCCTACATTAATCAAAAAGATCTAGCCGCTGGCTAGGCAATTCATATAATCATGACCGTAGAATAAAGATCTCATATGGTGGGCCACCTTTTAAATCCTGTTAAATCCATTCTATGCAGTCCACCATATGCATCAATCTCAACCTCTCAAATGCAATCTCATATATCTGTACGATCTCTATTCTCAAAAACAATACAGCTCTCCCTGTGACGGCAACCAAGGCCATGTCGTCTTCGATGTCGATCTGGTTATGAACATCCTTCAATTCACTACTACGCACTCACGACTTTGCCGGCACAGTTTGGGGACGCAGCACTCCATGACTGTGCACATAACATGCAGGAGCTGCTCCAGATCGGAGTCGAGATGATGGGCTACGACTCGGGACTAGGACGTGCATGATGCTCGACCTGGAGATTCCATTGGTACTTTTTTTCCAATTCAGTTGTTTCTACATGTTTCTCATCTGAAAAAGGGATTAACCAGGACTTATACTATGCCATCAGACAAATTCTTTTGCTTCAGCCTTTAGGGCACCACAAGATGGACACATGGTACAACAAATAAATTTCAGTCAATAAATTATTTTTTTCAATTCAGCTGTTTCTTTACGTGTTTCTCATCTAAAAATTGATTAACCAAGCCTCAAATTATGTCATCAGACAAATTCTTTGGTTGCAACCAGGACTCATACTATGCCAACTGACAAATTCTTTTGCTGCAGCCTTAGGGCACCACATTATGGACACATGATACTACAAAGCAATTTCAGTCAATAAATTCAGGTCATTAATAACAGAAGAATAACTTACATGAACAAAAAATTTCAAAAGTTTCATCCGTAGTAGAGTATTGTCCAGTTAACAATGCTAAAAACTAAACTTCTTAAAACATTACTAATGTTCAGAAAATCTGGAGTCCATAAAACATAGCGTAAGTAGAACAAATCTTAAGATTTTAAAGCACTAGGGTTCTTTCCAAAAGAATAAACAAGAAAACTGACTTATCAGGTAAGATGTTGGTGTGGAGCATTTTTTCATTGGCTCGGCATCTTGCATTGGACAAATTAAAGAAACACAAATAAATCATTGAACAAGCAAGATTCGTGACATTATGCTCCAAATTGACAGCTCAATTAGAACCAATTAATCCATGCAAGCATCGGCTGGTCCTATAACATAGACAAACACAATAGTTGAGAGTGTTTTTTTACTCTCAGCATATGCATAGATGAAAAGACAAAAATGCAACCCAATCTCTGAAATAAACATGTAATTTAATGTGAGTTTTTTTTTCTGTGAAACAATATTCTTCAGATGACACTATTGTCGAAAGGAGGGTAGTTGAAAGCTACATAAAAGGAACGGTTGAAGAGCTGATCCTATATAATAGAAGAAAATCGGTATTATATATGAGTTTTTCAAATCAGGCATTTGTTAGTTGTTTCTTCATTTCTACCTATTATTATCTTATCAGCATATACTAATTATAGGGGAAGGTATAGGCTACGATAGTATAAAATAAAATTTTTCTACCACGCTTACTAGAACATTATATAAAGAAGGGATCATGGATCATTAGCACAGCACAAGACACGCAGTGCAGCGGAAGTAAAGTTGAAAAAACTGATCCAACCACGTATGAGTCGAGATAGTAGATGAAGCAGTTGATCGCCGTAATCCTGATACCGATCAATGCTGCAATGAGCAGCGCCTCCACCGATATCCACACATTTGGGGCTAAAACGCTGATTGTGAGTGTACTAGCACTCACAAACGGTTAGGGTTTGGCTCGGGAAGTGACAGCTAGGATTTTACTCGAGGTGAACAAAGATATCTCTCCTCGACCTCTCCGGCTCTCTATATATAAGTTTTTTTACTTAGACCTAGGGGATCGTGGTCCAATAGGAGTCTACTCGGATCTCTATCTGAATTGAGCTCTTATCTGAATCACATTCGAATAATTATTTCAACCCGTTAAGTGCGTGACCCTATAAGTTTAGGTATATTTGGTCGCAACCTGAAAACGTCTTTTTGTCACCTTATTAATAACGATCGCTATAGTAAAACATATTAATCTCAAAATATACGTAAAGATCATATATATTGAATCTGTAATATTTTCATGTGCAAATCTCTTTGTCTTACGATATCGATTGAGATTAAAGCGAAACTAGTATGTATAATTCTGTATGAAGCATTTGTGAAAGGCACACAGCAGGAAACAAACATAAGAAGTGCTTTCTGTATCTTCTGTGCAATAAAGAATAGAAATCAGCTAATGTGTTTCTTAGAACTAGAATGAGATACTTACAGCAATAGTGCATGCAATCAATCCAGGCTTCTCTCTGTGGTCCAAAGCAACAAAGAATAGAATAAAAGCACCAGCATACCAGGGAATTGCAGCCAAGAAAAACCCTAGTAAGAACCTTCAAAAGAAGAATAATGCAAGGCTTGCATTAGGATAAAAGTGTGTTTTTACTTACAATATATGAATAAGAGGATAACATTTGACATGAGATTTTAACTTAATGCCATCATGATGAACTTGCAACATTTCTTCGATATGTAAAATTCAGTGGTAGGAATTAGAAAAGATATATACACAAAAATGCAATAGCACTGTTAGCAACAGTAAGAATGAAAATGCCAAATGATAGGAAAATGCTCAATTTTCTAGCTAAACAGCAGGACTTGATCTTGTAGGTAAGTTTACTGAAACTAAACCAAGATATTGCTACTGATTCTGAAATTATCACTACCACGAATGCAGAAATTCGGTCCTGAACCATGACTTCCTTTCTGCCAAGGGAACATTTATCACCCCGAACTGAACTTGTTCGGAGTATTAACAGCATATATATAAATTGTGAATTAACATAACCAACTAGCTGTTCCATTGTTCTGGTGAACTTATGTCTTCCCAGACTTGTCAGATTGATTCGCATCACCTCCACTCCTACTATATTTGGAGGCAACCACCACCCAAAGTAACAAATGGAAGAGAATGGCGCTTACAAAGTCCAGCCTAGGCCGATGCCGCAGAACGGAAGCGGAGGCTCCCGAATGGGCACGCCCTCCACGAGGACCTGCTGCTGCACAGTGCACGGGAAGGCAATAACGCCCTGAGCTGCGTACCCTGCGAATACAGCATCGGGAACCATTCTAATTTCAGCTTCCAGTTTCCACAACATCAGAAGAGCAAGAACTGAGGGTAGTGCGGGGGAAAGAAAGATCACCGACCGGCCGGGAACGGGTGGTTGGAGGCTGCTCCGACGGGCTTCTGCTGCTGCTGCGGCAGCGGCGGGGGGAAGGTGCCGTAGTGGTGATGGTGGTAAGGGGGAGAAGCGGCCGCGGAGAAGGGGGAGCGGGACGGAAGCTTGGCGCTGGGGTCCTTGGTCTCTTGCATCGCCGTGGAAGCTTTGGTGGAAGGGGGAGCGTGAGATCTCGAGGCGTGGTTTGCACGTTGCACGGCGGAGTCCGAGTCGAAGGGTCGCCGGTTTTGGGAGAGAATCTGGCCGGTGGAAGCGCGTATTGTTCTCCGGTTTAGGGTGCTTCGTTACAACTTCATTTTCCACGCGTAAGTTTTCGAACCGTTAAACAATTTTTTAAAAAAAAACATTCCACGCGTAAGTTTTCAAACCGTTAAATATTTTTTAAAAAATATATATAAGAAAATTGTTTTAAAAATTATATTAATTATTTTTGTTTAAAATAATTAATACTTCATTAATCATATGTTTATCTTCTTTTCTCTTTTCTTATTTACTCAAACACACACCTAACATCACATAACATAACCGATGAGAAACCCAATTTCTATCCATAATCCAATGTCCCGCATTTTAAATAGAATAAATTCTATAATAACACAATTGATCGCTTCTACTAATTAACATCAACGAACATGACTATACGTGTTGTATAAAATACCATCACAAGCATTTTTCTTCCCATTTACCAATGCTGTTAACCCACCCTTAACCCTATATAAAATCATTTTACTCATACAAATATACATATATATATACATATATCTATATATATATAAAAGGGTAAAATGGACTGTCTATGGAGCTAATGGAGTCCATTTGACTGAACTCATATTCATCAAGGGATTACTTATGAATGGTAAAAATATAAAATTTCTCCTAAAATTTCTCCACGTTATTTTGTACAATCAAAACAAACAAGTGAGAGTTTCAAAAGATATATTATTGCACAATATTTGTAAAGCAACAACTTCAGATTTGAATTTGGCATGACTACAATATTTAAAATCGCAATGGTTAAAAAGAGTATATAGTACTGACTGACTTCCACAGTAACTACATCATCATGATAAATGGGAACCAACGGTCATACACTCCAAGACTAGAAAAAAGGCACCGGGAAAATGCAAGAGTTGTGGTGGAATCATAAAACTTCAAATCCTCGACAAAAGGTTTAGAGTTTCTTCGAAACAGGAAACAATTCAATTTCTCTAAATTTTTTACGAAATTCTTTCAAACCAAATAGTCCCTCAAATCCTTTATGGCTCAACAAATTTTAATTTGAAACATAACTTATATTGGGAGAATATCATCAGAAGTAAATTGAGTCATGAGTAGGGTAAAATAAGCCAAACAAATACCTTATGAGGTTAAGTGCACCCATGAAATAGTTAGATGGAGTAAATAAGATATTTCCTTTTACTGTCATGGTACAATTTTCTCACAAAACACAAGGTACGTGGAAGCTGGAGACGTGAGCATGAAAATTAACTTTTGCAACTTCTAGTGGGTGACAAAAGATTTGCCAGAGGTGGTTGTGAGAGGGATTAAACTGGTAAAGTGGCAAATAGTTAAATCCCCTCTATAAACATTTTATATGAATATGTCTTTTTTCATTGGGGCACTAAGAAGTTGTAGAATATGTCTTTTTTTTTTCATTGGGGCACTACGAAGTTGTTTGGTCTGTATACTAAAGCATACATAACAACAATTTTAAACTGCCAACTAGGCCAATCTACGGACGTGGAGAGATTGTGATGAGAGATGTTATTAAGCTTAACATATTCTTTGCCCAAGATAAAAGGGAATTTTGCTATATGATAATGTGAAAAGGAAGGAAAGATAAAAAAAATTAATTTGGTGGATTAATGTTTAGAGCTTTTACTGTTTCAATTGTTGTAAGAGGGTATAGTTACTAGATGGCGTGTATGGTTAGGACCTCATACCAGCCTTAACTTTTTTCCTTGCCCTAAGGGAGTGTTTGGTTATTACAAACCATGCCACACCTGAGTTAGGAATGTTTGGTTTTATTTTATGACTTAAACACATTTCTGGCATGTCAAACTTTGCTACTTTCATGCCCCACATGTCAAGCACTCATTTTATATCAAAATTTTGCCATGAGTGTAGTTATCTTGTTTTGGCGCCACAAAATTTGTAGATGTCACATTGTTTGAACAAAAAAATGGTAAAGTGAGGGAGCCATCCAAACATGAACTTATGTTGCTAATGTTTGCCACAAATTGGTTGCACTTGCTTAAAGGTTTGGCTAGAAAAAGAGGTTGTTTGGTTGGTTTCTAAGGGTGTTTGTCAGAAAAAATAATGAATATACTAGTCTATAGTTGGATTTGGAGTTGTAATAGGTGGTTAGGGATGGAGTTAGAGTCAGACTTTATAACTTAACAATACTTTAAATAGAGAGGAGAGGGGGTGCCACAGTATAACGATGGTAATGACAATGTAGCGTAGGTGTGTAGAGAGAGGATGGCGGCGATACCATGGACTTTTTCCTAGCTTGAGACAAAGAACCTAGACCTGAAGTTTATGTCTTCTGGACCAAAAGTTTCAATTTCCTTCCCACTGCTAGCCTAAGTATCAGATCAAAAGTTTTAATGTTTGAATATATGAGTAACGGTTAGTTACGGGGATGGACAAGTATTTAACTCTACCTACCTCCATTTTGAGGGGTTGGATGTCTTACCTTTTAGACCTATTTCCATAGCTTCTCTGGGGTTTTTAACTTTCTCCACTTGGATCCTTGAGCTAAAAATCTTGTGAGTAAGATGGATTTGGATCTAGTGAGCTTGAGAATTAGGGTTTTTATAAGAGCACTTGGGATTGACATTTGGCCATCATCATCATACTTGTTACTCTTGGTGAATCTCCACCTAGCTAGTGAGGCATATGAATTATCTGAGAAAGCTTGTAAAGGTTTCACCTCACCTCTAGGGAAGTGGTAAGATTGAGTTAAAAACTGAGCTAGCTTTTTAGGAATTTGCTTGGCAAAGCAAGCTTCATCAAAGATGGGTGATTGTTGTCCAAGTTTAGACTTGGTGGTCACTTAGAAACTTGCTAAGCCTTGATGGTTGCTTGAAGGCTACAACTTTCTTCTAGTTCATAACTTAGTGAGGCAAGAGATCAATCGAGATTTGACTCCTTAGAGCTCCTCAATAAAGAGTAGGATCAAAAAATCCAAACTTTAGTGAAAAATCTATCTCCTTCAGTCATGCTTGTGATATTTAGTTCTCAACATGTTCCTGCATATTCTCCATACCTACTTGTTGCAAATCTTATCCCTAGGCTTTTCTTCTCAAGACATACTTAGGAGACCGAAAGTTCCAGTTAGCTTTCTTAGTCTCGAACATAAAATGTTGACCAGAATTTCTAGTGTTTCAACCTAGAAGTTTCATTGAATTTGGCACCGCTGTAAGTAGTTTTCATGAACACCTATTCACCCAACCCCAACCCCCTCTAGGTGACATCAAGGTCCTTTCAATCCAACCGTAGGAGTAGGTGATGAAGTCAAAATCATGATGGAAGATAGAGATGAACATATTCTTCTAGGAGTGAGACATGTACCAAGGCTAATCAAAAATCTAATTTCACTTGGAACCTTGCATGAAGATGGGTTAATATGGTGGGCTAATCGAAGTAAGAAAACCATAGAGGTCATGAAGGACAAGACGACTGTGATGATTGGATAGAAGGTGGAGTTGCATCTTTACACTAAAAGTGCATCTAGGCTTATAGTGGGTTTTGGCTAATTGATAATAACGATTAATGGACTAATGCACTTACTGAGTTATAAGCAAGCATTAGTCCCTAAAGTGAGTAAAAGAAGCCTCGAAACAAAAGAGTTGAAGTGAAAAATAATTGGGCAAAGTTTGAAAGATAGAAGATCAAATTGCTCCAAAGTTACAATGGATCAGACAATCCGATGTGAGATCGAACAGTTTGGGTCATGTAAGGGTTAGTCTAGAAGCCACCAGACAATCCGAGTGAAGGTGATTGCAAAGCATAGTGGGCAACATTGTTCTAGAGTCATTGGAGTAAGGGAGTCGGATAGTCGGGCGTGGTATTGGATTGTCTGACATGTTATGGCGCGCCCGAACGATTGTTCAACGGATGTTTAGAGAAGTAATGAACCAGACAGTTTGAGTGTTGTTGGACTATCTAGGAGGCAGCACTGTTGGACAATCCTATGGCTATCAAACGGTCTGCCTCTTTATGGAGTAACAACTAGTGGCTTAGTTACCGTTGAAAAAGTATAAAGTGGCAGACAGTCTGGCTTGATACCGGACTATTCAACTATATACAAGTTTTGGCAGACTTCATCAATGATAACAAATAGCTTGTTGGAGATGTTGGGGTTATAAATGGGTGGTGTTATGGACTTATTTTAAAAATTTTGGATTCCTTTTCACCCTCAGCAAGCCAAGCAAGTGTCCAACAACATTGAGAGCAAATTAAAGATTAATTGTACCAGAGTTTAGTCTTGAGTGTTTTTGTGTTCTTGTTTAGTAGGTAAAACTCCATCATGTTCTAAAACTTGTGAATTGTTAATGAGTTGAGTTGAGAGTATGTGAAATAGAAAAATTATAATATCAGAGCAAACAAGAACTATAGTGTGCTTAGGAACCCTTGTAAAGTTTCTACCTTACCTTTGGAAGAAAAGATGTGATTTAAGTGGAAGCCAAGCTTCATCTTAGTGGGTGCTTGGTAGGGCAAACTTTGTGGAAGGTTATAGTTTGTCGTCCAAGCTTAGAACCTTGTGGTCACTTGGAGATGGACCTAAGTCTTGGTGGTTGCTTGGGGATGGAAGCTACACTGGAGGTTTTTTGGATAGGAAAATAGTTAATCGAGACGCGACTCTTGGGAGTTACTCAATAAAGACGTAGGATTCCTTGAATCTAAACTTCGGTAAATGAATCAGTGTCTCATTTCCTCTCTTTTTCCTTGCATTTAATGCTTTCTAACTTGTGCTAGTGGTGATCTTTATATGCTTGTTTAGCTCTATCTATTATTAGTTTACTCTTATAGAAAGTGTGCTTGTATAGCCTTTCTAAATTATATCTTGTTATATTACATAAGTTAAGTTTCACGTGTTGACTGAATTGTCCTACAACAATCAGACAATACATGCAACATATTGTTTTTCTCTATCGTTTCACTGACTGGACGGTCCTATAGCTATCGGAATGTTCGACTCATCTATAGTGAGATTGTCTAGAGCGGCCTTAGACTGTCTGGTTAGTTCTAATCCAGTTGCAAGTTTTTGAAATTTTAGAAAACACCTATTCACCTATCTCTAAACGATATATACAATCCTTAAGACCTTTCATGCCTAAGTTACAATGGTGCACTATTGTAGGTGGAGTCCAGAAAGAAGCAGTTACTATGTTAGCAATTGCTTTTGGTAGTAATGAGTCTGGCACAGGTCATCAAGCGGCTCATGGTGAAGCTGTAGAGAAAATAACCCTAGTCTAGAGGACCGATGGATTGGCATGGTGATTCTAGTGCTTTAAGGTGGTATATATTTGTTAAAGTAGAGTTTGTTAGAATATATATCAAATATAGGTTATAGTTGGACTTGAAGTTGTAATAGATGGTAAGTGATGGAGTTATAATTGGACGCTCTAACCTAGCAACACTTTAAATGGAGAGGAGTGTATCATAATATAACCATGATGATGATAATGTAGTGCGTGCACGTAGGAAGAGGATGGTAGTGAGACTATGGCCTCATAGTGGCAAGGTGTGCTATATTGATTAGGGAGAAACGTCCATAATAAGAGATTCGGGATATAGGTTTCAACTGAAACTTATCCATATGGTATTTCTAAGTCAATAAGCCAAGGCCTGGCCACCAGGCTGGAGCCTAGGCTTAGAAAAATGCATCAGTAAAATCTTCTACTAAGACTAGATATACCGTGCAAACTAGCAATATAATTAAGGACAGCGTCACAACTAGCTTGTATGTACTGGTCTAGTCCATCCACAACAAGTATACACCCCAACCCATCGATTTAATGTAGTTGTATGAATTTATGTACTAGTGAATAGCCCGTGCGTTGCAACAAAAAATTCAAAAATATTTCAAAGAAAGCTTAAAAAATAATTTGTAAATCGTGTACTCGTAATGCCTAAAATGACATATATTTTGAAGTCTATAATAATTGATATGAAATTGCAATTGTACATTAAACATGAATGGTTATATATCAAGAATGTGAGGGATCCAATGATTATTTTTTCTAAGTGACATGTTTCAATGCACATTAAGACACATAACATATAGATGGTTAAAATCAAAGCATAAGAAAGATTCAAAAGCTACTATTTTTTAGATGATGTGGCACAATATATGTTAGACTTTTGGTTCCAACTGTATATAATATATAGATTTGTTATCCACTGTTAGGCTTGCCCATGCTAAAAAAAATCCTAGATACTCCACTGCCTGAGTTTATCAGTGGCTGAAGAGATTGGAAAGCTAGATTAGTCGTCGTGATTGCTAGACTAGATCTTGCTTTGCTTGGCTAGATTAAACTAGCCAGGAGGAGTAACTACCATTGCTGAAAACGTGGATGCAGACTTGGTGGAAGCGACATTCAAACCAAGAATCAACAGTAATACTTAGCACTCGGCAAGTATCATTGCCAATTTCCTGTTGTTCGTTGGTTAAAAGATTGGCAGTGATGCTAGAGCCACAGTGACGGACAATTGTGTAGCAGCGAGCACTACTATCTCTGCCTGCCCATGTGAGAGACTGTCCTCCAATGACAAGGTTTTTGTTACAGTTACCAGCTGTTCTGCTTGGCTAAGCGAGGATCTTCGAGCAGTACTAAATGGCTAGTCTAGCCTAAGATCAAGCACGCCCTAACTTGGCCAAGCCATACTTTAGGCAAGTTGAGGCTTGCCACCAAAATTAAAAGTATGGCTAACAAAACTTCAGTCATACCTTTAGCAAGCTTTAACAAAGTAATTGATATGTGAGACCGTGTGGTAAAAAATGTGATAAGTCACGACTTTTAACAATAAATCAAACAGTTATCTTTCATGGCAGCAGCTTCGGGCTGAACTGTCACCAATTTCTTTAGGATTTTTGGGGAAGGGGTAGGTGTTAGACAGACGACTGGTCTGGGCTGTATATATATAGACCCGACCACTTTATACGCTAGGGGGTTCATAGTCACTGTACACATTCTACATAGTATCAAAGCGAGTCTAGACATCCCGACGCACTAGCTTCTTCCTTCGGCGAGCCAACCCTTTCCTTCTCGTCGTTGACGTCTTCTTCCCGTCACCGACTCTCTTCCCGGTACTCTCCTCGCTCTCTCGCCTCCATTTCTTCTTCTCCCCGTCTCTCCCGCAATTACCTTCTTTTCTCCGTTCCACCTCCTCGCGACCAGGCGACGGTCTTGATCCGCCTCCTTGTCTCGCCTCGCACCCGTCTCCGCTTTTCCTCTTATTTCATGCATCTCTCCTTCTCTGACGCCGGCGCACCTCCGCGCTCGTCATCTCCATCGGCTGGACTTGTCTAGCCCTCCATCGGCTGGAAACCTCCCTCGGTTCTTGCCCTTTCTGACACACTCAACGGCTCTCGGACGCGAACCTTCTCCCCTCACGTCCGAGCCAGTCCAATGTGTCTACGTGTCCACAGACACGAATCCCTGCCTCCCGGACGCGAACATATTCTCTTCGCGTCCGGCCACTCCCTGCCTTTTTCGTGTCCACCCCACTCCTTGGCCTCCACGAGTACACGGGCGTGAATCTTCTCTTCACGGACGTGAATCCTTGCACATCCGTGACCCAACCACTCTCTGACCCACCCACTCTGTCCTCACCTACTCCGCTGCCTACTCCCCATCGGCCAACCACTCCTCATTGGCTGGCCGGCCCACTTCCCATCGGCTTCTCACATTCTTGATCGGCCGATACATCCTCTCATCGGCTTCCCCCTCCCATCAGCTTCTTTCTCCCATCGGCTCTTTGCTCCCGTTCTCCCGTCATGGCCACCGAGTCCGCTCTCAGCTCCTGCACTCTCTCAGTCGCCGAATCTGCTCCGGTCCTTGGTGCCTCAGACCACACCTCGCACTCCACCTCGCCCCTGATGATCCTCAGTGGGACATCACCGAGTGCTGTGTGCGCAGCTGGCTGCTCGGCTCGGTTGACGACTCTGTCCTCGACCTCGCCATGGACGATACCGACCCCACCGCTCGGAACCTCTGGGTGGCCATCGAGCGAATTTTCCTGGCCAACAAGCAGCCTTGCGCCATCTTCCTCCTCAACGAGTTCCACTCCATGGTACAAGGCGACTCCTCTGTCTCCTCGTACTATCAGCGCCTCAAAGTCCAGGCTGCTGCTCTCCGGGACGTCGGCCACCCCATGGCCGACTCTCAACTCATCCTCGCCCTTCTGCGAGACCTCAATCCCCGCTTCTCCAACACCGCCGATGACATCGCCAACGCCATACCTCTTCTATCGTTCGCCCAGTCTCATGACATGCTAGTTCTTAAAGAACTCCGTCTGGCCATTGATGAGAAGACAGTGGCCCACACCGCTCTCCTTGTCACAGCCGATAATGGCTACCGAGCTTCTTACGCTGCCCCTTCCTCCCGCGGTCATGGTGGCCATGGCTCCGGCCACAGCAACACAGCCTGCATCGGGAAAGGCAAGGGCAAAGGCAAAGGCAAGACCTGGCAGGGTCCGACGCCACCACGACCTACCTCGGTCCCTACCCACCCTGCCGGCTCCCTAGGTCTGTGGCTCTGCTACAACCCCTGGGTGCCCCAGCCTCAGCCACGCAGCCCCATCGGCTGGCAACCCAGAGTTCTCGGCGCCCATCCCTAGGCTTACCTGGCATTGGCTCCCGTTTTGCCGCCTCAGCCGATGCCACTGACCCCAACCGCCCAGTCGGTTCCCTCCTGGAACCAGGCTGGCCTCGTCGCTGCCCTCAACCAGATGACGCTCCAACCACAGCACCCTTGGGTGCTAGACTCTGGGGCGTCTTCACACATGGCGTTATCGGCTGGTATACTTCGCTCTTGTCACCCGTCTTCCTCCCCTTTTGTCACCATCAGCAATGGTCACTCTCTTCCTGTCCAATGCCACGGTGACTCCTCTCTATCTACATCCACCACTAACCTTCTCCTACGCAATGTTCTTATCGTCCCTTCTCTAATTCACAATCTTATATCTGTTCGCCAATTCACATGAGACAACCACTGCTCCATTGAATTTGACACGTCTGGTTTCTCTGTGAAGGATATCCCAAATCGGCGACAAATCCTTCGCTGCAATAGTGACGGAGACCTCTACACCATTCCTGCTGCGCCGTCCACCCCACACGCCAGCGTCGCCCTCTCCACCAACCTTTGGCACCTTCGCCTCGGCTACCCCGGCCCCGACGCTGTTGCCACCCTCCGTCGTGGTGCCTCCATCCGATATACTCACAGCAGCTCCACAGTTTGCCACTCATGTCAACTTGGCAAACATGTGCGTCTACCCTTCTCTAGTTCTCTCTCCTGTACCTCGCGTCCATTTGAACTTATACATTGTGATGTATGGACGTCCCCAGTTAAAAGTGTCTCCGGTAATCAGTATTATCTCGGCCCACCGGACCTCATCGGCTCAGGCCGATCTAATTCCTCCTTTTCCTCTAGTCTACAGTCGCCGACTCGGAGCCGATGACGCCCCCACCCTTCTCATCCCGACGACGTCTGTCTCCTTCAACGCTCTCTCTACGGCCTCAAACAAGCCCCTCGTGCCTGGTACCAGCGCTTTGCTGCCTATCTTCGGCACATCGGTTTCGTGGCCTCTGCGTCCGATAGTTCCCTGTTCACTTTCCATATCGGCTCCGTCACTGCCTATCTACTTCTCTATGTCGATGACATTGTCCTCACAGAGTCTTCGACATCTCTCCTCGACCAGATCATGGCCTAACTCCACTCTGAGTTCGCCATGACCGATCTTGGTCCTCTCCACCATTTCCTTGGCATCTCCGTAACCCGTTCCATCCACGGTCTCTTCCTCTCCCAACGCCAGTATGCCATCGACCTCCTCCAGCGTGCGAGCATGGCCGACTATCACCCCACGGCCACCCCAGTCGACACTCGAGCCAAACTCTCCGCCGCCGATGGCGCCCTCGTTGCCGATCCCTCTCACTATCGGAGTCTTGCCGGAGCCCTTCAATTCCTCACACTAACCCGACCCGACCTCATGTACGCTGTCCAGTAAGTGTGCCTCTTTATGCACGCTCCGCGTGAACCTCACCTTGCGCTGCTCAAGCGCATTCTACGTTACGTGAAGGGCACCCTCTTCAGCGGGTTGCATCTCAGCTCCAGCCCCATCGACTCCCTCACCGCGTACTCCGACGCGGACTGGGCAGGCTGCCCCGACTCTCGACGCTCTACGTCCGGCTACTGCGTTTACCTCGGTGACAATCTTGTATCCTGGTCCTCAAAACGTCAGACTACAGTGTCCCGATCCAGCGCTGAAGCCGAGTACCGCGCTGTCGCCCACGCCGTCGCTGAGTGCTGCTGGCTTCGCCACCTTCTCCAGGAGCTCCGTGCACCCATCTCCACCGCGACCGTCGTCTACTGCGATAATGTCAGTGCCGTCTACATGACCGCCAATCCGGTCCATCACCGACGCACCAAGCGCATCGAGATCGATATCCATTTTGTCCGTGACAAGGTTGCAGTAGGACAGGTTTGGATCCTCCATGTACCATCGGCACATCAGTTTACCGATATAATGACCAAAGGTCTGTCCACGCCTTTGTTCACCAGTTTTCGGTCCAGTCTCTACGTCCGTTCCCCTCCCGCTGCGACTACGGGGGTGTTAAATAGACCACTGGTCTAGACTGTATATATATAGACCCGACCCCTCTCTATACGCTCGGGGGTTTTCATAGTCACTACACTTTCTACACTTTTGAAACAGTCAATTAGATCGGAAGCCGAGAAGCCAGCCATCTGCATCATCGCACCATACAGCCCAGTGAAAAAATGTTGGCCATTTGTCTCATCCGGATTCATGAGCTGCTGTTTACATTGCCGTTTGCTTTCAAAGGCCGTTCTCTGCAAAAGTTGGTCATTCAACTTCTGCAAACCCTCGCGGGGATCCTAGAAGACAGGGCCATTTTCTTGCCAACGTCACCCGACCTGAGTTTTCTCAGCAACAAGTTTCAATTCATCAACCTGCTTTCGTCCTCTGCATCTTTCAATTCCCGATTCGGCCTCATTTTAGTTGCTTTATTTCTCGAATGCCGATCCACATATAGTAGAAGAGAAGAGCAAGGTGCTTTTCCATTACATTTTGAATCACGCCTGGCATTGTACCAAGACTGAATTACATTTTGCTTATAGAGGCTTGCTAATTCATATGCACTTTATTGTCTGATGTTGTCATCACATTCTACATTGTCCTGTGTTATTCCTAATACCATGCTGTTTGGGTTCAGGTCTGTTCCTTTTCCCTCATCTAGCATGCATTCAGCAACATGAATACATGGCTATTTGAAGGAATATAGAACTCCCTGAGAATGATTACTGCATTGGAATTTCCCCTTGGTTCCTGTATTGTCGATTGGCATTTAAATAACAAGCATATCAGGTTTAAACAAAAGTTGGTGCCTTTAGTGGGATGCATGGTTCATTTTAAGTTAACAAAATTTGATCGAAAATATTCATGTTGCTGAATGCATGCTGATATACACTTTAACATCATTGGCAGTCAGTTTATCTTTTCAACTGCCTCTCAGTCTGTTCTTTCTTTTATTTTTTACCCAGATCAAACAAAAAGAAACAAAGGAGATATACATAGTTCTTTTTTTACCGTCATTTTCTTTCATACAGGCCATAGATGGGTCTACTACCGATTGTATTGTTGGTTGATTTTATCAGTCCACTACCGATAAGTATGTGGAGGAGATAAAACCACCGGTTTCGTTTCCAATCAAGAAAAGTTAGAGATATATTTTCTTTCATATGATCGGTACATAATAGAATTCGAAAGTTAGAGATATAACCCTTGAGCCCCACTAGCGTCATTATAAAAGAAAAAGGAGGAGAGGCAGAGGGGACGCATGAAGTCTCGATAATCCTAAAACCCTATTCTAAGTTGCCCGATCGACCCCACGTTGTAAGGGGTTCGTGAGGTGGTCTCTGGCCAATGTTGCTGGCATTCAGATGGGCTATGCTATGTAAATAGAGAACTCTAGAGTTCAAGTTAATCAAGCGGCATGAATAGAAGGACAACCAGAAGAAAGAAGAAAGGAAGAACCACAAGCAAAGGAAATCAACAAATCAGCTTGGCTTCATCCTCAGTTAAGTTAGATCAATTCCGCATTACCAGAGGTGATCATGTTAGGCTAAGACTGATATTAAGTAAAGTAAACTCCAACATTGTGTATCAATGCCTAATCTTAGCCTCCTTGATCCTATCATCCCTAAAGTGCAGCCATCTATGCATATTAAACCCTAAATTCTATTCGGCACGATGCAAATAAGTGAGAATTATGATAAATTCAAGTTAATTAGCCTCAGATTATGGTTTATATTTGCTTCTTAATGCAGATTAGTTCCTGTTTATATTCTGTCGAAGTTAATTAGCTCGAATTAGAGTTCATATTCCATTGTTCTTGCATGTTTTAATTCAAGTTCTAAGTTTTATTACTCAATTACTTGCTCAACAGTAGAAGTAAGTTTTGGGATAAACTAGATTGAAATTCCCAAAAATCTCTAAGCCTATAAAAGCTAATTTGAGAAATCCCCAAATCAGAGAAACCCTATAACCCAAAATCCCCAAATCAAGCATACTCAAATCAATTCGGACTAAATTCTTAACGAATTGATGCACTAAATCACAGGAAGCCCAGCATGGGATCAGCTTCACCGTGCGGGCCTCAAATAGAAGCTGACGTGGCATCGTCACCATCACAGCGCGGGCATAAGCTCCGCCTGCGCATGCTTCATATGTGTTCGCCGTCTCCTCCTCATGTTGCGCCGGCTCCATCGTGCGTGCACCGCCTTGTACCCCAACTAATCCTAAATTAAAAGAAATAATATTACGTCATACACGCTTTAATAATTTAAAATTTTAAGAGAAATTAGTTCAAACCAGTTAGTTAAAATCAAATTTGAAAGATAACTAGGAAGGAAGCCTGCATGGGCATATTATTTAATGTTTTATAAATTTTATTACTGTAAATTATGTGAATACTTGATTTTGGATGACTTTTAATATAATTGATCTTTAATTCTTTTTTAAACTTACGGTCTTTCTCATAATATACTGTTTGGAAATGTTTTGAAAGTTTATTATGATTTTGTTGTAAGGATCCTTAGAATGCATAGATTTTAAACTAAATTTGCTTGAAATGTGGGGTTTTGAATTTATGAAAAAAATTGTTGCAACATGCAATAATAGAGTTGTTCCTATGAAATTATTTGTTAATACAATAATTGTTAATACAGTGTAACTGACGCATGGGCTATTCTCTAACTCACACGAAGTCTCACTACGACACAATCGTGACGTATAAATTTTTTTCTAATTTATTAGAAGCTTCAAAAGAGTCTTAGGAAGGAAAACCGCGCATATGCTGTGCTCACTCTGCATTTTGTTCATACAGGCCATACATGGTTCACTGCCAATTGTATTGTTGGTTAATTTTATCGGTACACTGCCGATAAGTATTGGGAGAAGATAAAAACACCAGTTTTCTTCCTAATCAAGAAGAGTTAGAGATAAATTTTGTTTTATGTGATCGGTACAAAATAGAATTTGAATCAAATTAGGAGATAGCCACCAAGTCTCACCATTGTCATTATAAAAGAAAGAGCAGGAGAGGCAGAGAGGACGCCTGAAGTCTTGATAATGTTAAAACCCTAATCTAAGTCACCCGATTGACTTGACGCTAGAAGGGTTCGTGAGGTGGTCTCCGGCCAGTGTCGCTGGCATCCAGAAGGGCTACACTACATAAACAGAGAACGTGGACAATTTCAAGTTGATCAAGTGGTGCGAATAGAAAGAGATTGAGAAGAAAGAAGAAAAGAACTGCAGGCAAAGTAAATCAACAAATCGGCTTCAATTGCTTCAACGTGAGGTCAGTTAGATCAATTTCACATTAGCAGAGATGATCATGTTACGCTAAGACTGACATTAAGTAAATTAAACTCCACCTGTATCTTTATTAAGCCTTTGTTGTTTAGACTTTAGACTTCCTCTGGAATGAATTTATTTTAACAGAGACTTCTACAACAATATATATATATATATATATATATATATATATATATGGAGTCATGCTACAAAGTAAATCTACTTTACATATCATGTTCACCATTTTATCATGACTTTACCTGAGCAATGCATGGGATTTTCATCCTGTTACAATCAATACACTTCACATATCAGATACAGATGGGTAATTGGAGTTGTAATAGGTGTTAAGATATTAATAGAGTCGGACTCTTATCCTAGGCTCTTTTTAAATAAGAGGCACACATAATCTAAAGATATGGCGATAGTGGCATAGATGAGGGACAACTACGCGGCAGCCTATCTGATCAACAGTCATGAATATTTTGATATATTGTAATTATGCTGGATTGGAGAGAAGTGCTTGTAATCAATGTTCCAAGAATATAGACTTTGGTTAAACTTCGTTAATAAATATTATGTCTTAACGTTTGATTATCGTTGTGCTATCGAAACTAGTTTTATAACAAATAGTATTAAAGCCTATAGGAGATTCATAGATAGAGGTACAGTGAAGCTATCCCACACAACGCTGCTCATGTTTGATGTCTAGGGAAGACATGTGCTCGAGGTGGAGCACTGTAGCAATAAGCGGATTGATCAGTGGAGTCGAATAATTCAGGCTAATGGCCTTGAGTCATTCAATAAGCTATTTTTAATACACAGATGGCGAGACATGATGCTTAAAGTTGATTCAAAGCTAGAGGCAATTAACAATTCGATCAGTGGTGTCGAACGCTCTAGATAGGTGGCTCATGCCTTTTGGTGAGCTATATTCAACAGAGATATGGCTTAGACGTGGCACTAAATTAGTTTGGTGGGTGGAAGACTAGCATGGCGATTTGTTAGTTTTGGTTTATGGCTAGATTGATCGGTGTTTAATTCAATGTCAGAGTAGGTGGATCCTAGAGGGTATTTTAGGAGTATTTTGGGAGGTGTTGACGAGGTATCTGCATGATGGATTGCTATAATGGCAGTGTGCGTACAACATGCAATGTAACATGTTGTGGGCAGTCTAGTTCAATCGTGGTAGTACAATGACTAGTAATCTAGCATTGGTTGCATTAGACTGGTGGCGCTTGTCGTCGGCAGAGTTGGCCAGTATTGTCAGGAAGACTGAGTAGAAGGTCATGAAAGTACATGAAGCTAGGAGGTATGCACTATGGTGGTGTGCGCGTCTATGCATCGAGGCCATGCCAGGGCGGTAGACAGAAGCATGGCCAAGGTGTAGCTAACCCAGGATTTTGGGATCATGCATGGTCTGTTCTTGAGGTTCGTGGCGCAAGGAGTCAGTGTTAGAGTTGGTGTGGGATTAAACCCAACTGTGAGACTCAAAGATAACTCTGGCTCGGTCATGGTGTCGATGTGGATGAAGACAGGCACAAGAAGACACCGAGTTCAACACGAAAAAGGCGTTGGATTGAACTTTGATCTAGACACAAAATCGAACTCATTACCCTAAATAAAATTAGAAGAGGACCATGTAGATTGTAACAATAAGCAATCAAGAAACTGACTTGTTTTCCATGGGCAACGGTGGTCTATGGTGTCAAGCTCACGGGCGGTAGTGTACGGTTTCAGTGAGAGCTTGGTGGTCTAGCTCTAGGATGGAAGTGATGGTTTCCCCAGGTGGAAGCGGCAGCATCGAGGTAGCACATCAGGGCTGGCAGGGTTCTCTCTATGGTGGCTTTAGGCGGCATAAGGAGTAAGAACTGGTAGAATCCGCTGAGGCCGAGGGGCTCGACGGGCCTCTAGTGAGAGGATTTGGTGATTGGAGTCTAGATCCATGGTAGCCTCGACTCTCCAATCCTGACACGGCTAAGTTCATGATGTCAAGCGCGAATGGGAGCAGGTGGCTTCCTGTTCAGTGCTCGGTGGTGGTGGCTTCAGTTTGAAGTGAGGACACGCACGGGCGTGGTGGGTCTTCCATTCGGCTAGGAGGACTAAACCAGAGGTTTTTGATTGGTTTTTAGACCAACAAAAAATCGTCCGATTTTTGGAGGAGAAAAAGACCGGTTCGATCTGGCTGTAACAATGCAGTTTGACTGGTGGCATGATTAACCAGGGCATATCTAATTAGACCAGGGTGACAATTCATTAATTGGATTATTTTTTTATGGCAACAATAATGACTTTCAACTTTGATGTGGTGAAGTTTATTGGCATCAAAAATTTTATCCTTTAGCAGATAAGGGTGAAGAATTTATTTGCTCAACAAGAGATATGTAGGGCTCTCGATGAGATGAAGCCAGCGAAGATAGAGGATGATAGGTGGGAGGAAATTAAGGCTCAGGCCACTACGACGATATGATTGTGCCTCTCGAGCTTGGTTATGGTGAAAGATTCACCGAAGAAATTAACAACCCAATATATTTTCAAGTCGTCGACAAACATGTTGTATCTCAAACAATAATTGTATGTGTTACACACACATAAGAGGAGTTAGATCTTATGGGGCACATGAACGTCTTCAATTAGTTTGTCATAGATCTAAACAAGTTAAATGTGAAACTAGATGATAAAGACAAATCCATAATTCTTTTGAGCTCTTTACCATTATCTTATAACTTCTCTAACATGGAACAAGGATACCATCAAAATTAAGGAGATAGTTTTGATATTACTTGAGCGATATTTGAGAAGATCAAAAATAAAAAAATGCAACTGAAGCTTCTAGAGGTGAAGGTTTGTTGGTTAGGGTGAAGATGATAGAGAGGCGGAGACATCGAACAACAAAGTGAAGGAGTTACATTGCTATAAGTATAAAGACGTTAGGCATGTGAGGTGGGCCTGTCAGTTACCAAAGAAGAAGGGCAGTGCAAGCGCAAATTTAGAAGCTTATAGTGACTCATATAGCAGCAATTATGAGTTTCTCATGGTGTTTAATGAGAAATCTAGTGAAGTATGGGTGTTGGACTCAACTAGTTTCTGTCATGTGACATCAAAGTGGAAGTGGTTCTCTTCATACAAATCTAATGAGTTTGGTGTTGTTTACTTAGGCGATGACAAGCTATCGTGTTGTTGCAGTGGATGATGTTATGTCGAAGATATATGATGGAAATGAGATGCTACTTCGAGATGTGAGAAATGTGACAGGACTAAGTAGGAGTCTAATTTTGCTTGGGAGCCTACATGAGGAAGAATAGTTATATCTAGGGAATCCTGATAGGAAAACCATAAATATCACAAATGAGACTATCAATGTCATGAAGGTGTCATTCACAAGTATACATCGATTGTGGAGTGCTCGATAAGTTTGTTAAGGTTCTACCTTGCTTCCACAACGAAAAGAGGTAGAAGAGTGGAAACTAAGCTTGATATTGGTGGTCACTTAGTAAGGATTGGAGTTGACATAAACCCATCTGTTCAATGTCTGTACTCTCTATCTTAATTTGTCGCTTTTGTGCTATTACACCGATATATGTATGTGCTTAGTTGAGCTAGTTGTGTTGACAATCAAATTTGCCACTAGACCAAATTTATAGTAAATTTAGGTCAAATTTGGAATAAACCAGAGCTTTTCTGTGGAGGCCGGTCCAACCTCTATTGTGAGGTTGGTCGGACCGAAGGGTGAATTGCGGTTTGACTGCAGTTGTCGAGGAGGTCGGACCGATAGCACCGAGTCTGAGTTCAATTAAGGCAATTCTCGTGTTTTCCTGCTTAAGATTAAGGATTTTAGAGTCCTAATTAATCTTCAAGTCTAATAGGATGTAAAAAAAGGCCCCGCAGAGATAAGACCAACGTTTTTATAAGGGTTACAACCGATTTGATTCTACCTCTGACCTCGACATGTAAGAATCAATCAAATCATTCTTTTACCTTTACTTTTCAACCATGTTTTCTACTTTATCTTTTACCTAGTACCTAGTTCATCCATCTTTATTGATTTGTGTTGTAAATCGTCCGGCTTCACTATAAGAGTGTGGTATACTTTGTAGATTTGTCCTATAAACCATCCGATTTGTCCACAAAATAGGTGTTTAACTCTAAATCGATCTAAATAAGCTCCGCTAGCTAGTGTTGATCTTTTATAAACCCAACTTGGTCAAGAGCTTTTCTAAATTAAGGTAGTTAGCGACTTCGTTAATACCATAAATCTTTAGGTGAGTTTGTATAGGCCGAAAAAAGGTGCCAACAAGTTGGTGACCCTGCTTCCAACTTGTATACCTCTTTTGTCACCTCTTAGTTCCTGTAGATTTCATGCTTGAGGCTACTTATCTCGTGTGAGTGTTTTCCACTCTATGTTGACTGGAAATTCTAGGTTTAGATTAGAAGTTCTAGTGTGTATTGATCCGTAGCGAAGTTGAATATCAGGAAACACTCATACACAGTCTCCTTTAGAAGACATCAATCAAGGTCCTTCCGTAATGTTGAGGTCATGTTTAAGTGACCTTGGGGTCATGGTAAAGTGACCTTGGTGACTTATGACAAAATTTATGGTTAAATTGCTTATACGTAGAAGCTAACACCATGGTTTTAGGATGATCAGCATGTTATGACATCAATAAGTATGTTATGACATCGTCGGACTAGTTTCTTTTTATTCACCGCTGTGGGTGAGGAATGTCACACTTGCCTCATGCACTTTGGGATGTAGAAACCCCCTATGGGAATCAGCACGAGGGTGACGCATATTAGATGCACCCCTGGTTGTTCCCCAAATTTTTATTTTTTTCCATTATATTCCTTGTTTGATACTATCTTACCGTTCTAAAACGTATGACGTCCTGAATCTTACATCATTAATAGATGTAAAAAAATATTTGTAGTATTTGATATATGTGAAAATAGTATCGGTAGATGTGTCTTAAAACACACTTTCATATAGTTATAATTTTAATAACTTTTATAATTACAAAGTCCAAAACAATTAAAATAAATAACAATATTAGTAAATGAAATAGAGTTATTAGTGGCTCCTTCTACGTTCTAAGTGTAATAGCAAGTACAGTAAGCCTCTATGTACAAGCGGTAAGATGCGACAGTGAGATAGAGGAGGAAAATCCACCCTAATAGAACATCTACACAAACTCAAAAAAAATGAAAAAAAGAGAGTAGGCATAAATGAATAAAATAAATATTTATAGTGTATTGGGGCTAGTGCGCTATATTTAATGTATTGTATATGTTATCTTTTACTCCATCCATCCTAAAATATAATAAGTTAAATTATGTCTCTAATATAGCAACCTAGAACTTATAAAAGATAATTTTACTACTAAACTATACATACTGGCTTCATTATCACTTGTGCACACACCACTCATCCTGAGGAGACAAGCAAGTCTTCTTACCCCTCTTTAGCCATACCAAGAGCTAAAACTTTATATTTTACGTCAAAATAATCAATTAACTTAATAAAGGAATTAAAAAAGACAACATTCGCTATCATAGTATAGAAATTCTCACATAAACCAGAGAAAAATAAAAATAAAAAGACAATACAAATTATCTAAAATTCTAATTAAAAGTCAAGGAAAAAATAAGTCAAAAAGGAAGATTCCAACTAGAAATACAATTAAAATATTTCAAATTCATATTAAAAAATAAAGAAAAAAGAAAAGACACACAGAAATACATTTTAAATTTAGATTAAAAATAAAGGAAAAAAGAAGAGTGAAATGCAATTTAAATTTAGATTAAAAATAAATTTAAAAATAGTCTAAGTAGAAATAAAAATAAAAATTAAAATTAAAAATAAAGGAAAAAAGAAATTTTCAAGTATAAATACAATTTAAAATATCTAAAATATAAATACAAATTAAAATATCTAAAAAATAAAATTAAAAATAAATAATAAAGGAAACTCCAAGTAGATACAATTTAAAATATCTAAAATTCAGATTAAATATAATAAAAATTAAAAAAGAGTCCACATAGAACATAGTATGGATTAATTAAAATTCAAAATAAAAACATATAAGATTAACAAGCAATTTGATTCAAATACAAATTCTAACATGAAATAAAATTTTCACCTAAATTAGAAATAAAAATATTACAAGTTTCTGTATAAAACATAAAATATTAAAACTAAAATTAAAAATGGAAAAATTAATCTATTACAAATTGAATTAACATTAATCTATTTCACTCTTGAAGCTTTAAACTAAAATTAATCTATTTTAGCGGAAAACATTAAGCTTTCTTAAATTGTGCTATCCATCAAGACTAAAAACCAATAATGAAGATAATTATTTGTAGTCTGGGAAACATTACAAATCTAATAAGCCTGTTAACAAAGAAGTGTTGATAACGAGTAATATTTTCTTATTTGAACAAGCTTATTATCAGGAATGTGCAATACACATCTTTGGTAAGTTGAAGCATGTCATCAGAGATGGTAAGGAAATTCAAATATTAGTCTGAAGATGGAGGGCAAGAGAAACAAATATACTATAATTTTTTATACTTTGATCTATTATATTTTTAAGAGAATACTAAATGAAGATATGATGTTTACTTTATGTAGATAGAAATTACAATGCTAATAAGGATCTCAGATGTAAAAACTTTGAACAAGTTGGGGGCGCTATAGTTCACAATTATACTGTTATTTTGAATATTTTTCTTATATCGACTATTTTTTTATAAAACCAAACTATATGTATGAGAAATTTTTGTAATAATATTAGCCGCACAATCGCTATGGCCTACTATGCTAGTTAATATGAAATAGGAAGGAATCCCATGGACATGGGCGGTATATTATTTAATGTTTTATAAATATTATTATTTTAAATATGTGAATATTTAATTTAGGTAACTTTCAAATGAAATATTCTCTAATTCTATTTTAAGCTTACAATTCTATTTGGGAATGTTTGAAACTTTGTTATGATTTTGTTGTAAGGATACTAAGAACACATAGATTATTAACAAAAATTACTTGAAACTTTAGAAGCTTTGTTAATTTTATTTCTCAAAATATGTAATTAATCCCTTTAATCAAATAAATAATCCGTAGCAAGAATCCACTTAGATTGGCCTGATTTTCTCTAATTTAAGATGTCTTGTGGCCCAGCATGCAATAATTTATTTAGCATTGAAACAAAAGCAATATTGTTTTGACATAATTAAAATGGATGCAACATTCAAACAGATTGTAAAGCAAATGTAACATTTAAAAGTTATGATCATCTAAAGGTCATTTATTTATTAAAAAAACAACAAAACAAATTGGCGCATGCAGCATCCCGCCCTTCCATAGTCTGGTGCATTCCTGAACCGTCTATAATAATTAGTCTACCTATTTTAAACCTATTTTAAGTGAAAATCAACAACTGGATATTTTATGTTTTTTCTGAATTTCTGAGATTTAATATTTTATTAGAATAATCAAGAGAATTCCTTGAGGACTTTAGAGGACATGTTTTTTCAATTGAAATTATGACCAGGCCTCGCCTGATAGTTATACTCTTTATATTAAAATAAATTAAGATAAGACGATGTAAAACTTTTAAAAAAACTTTGTCTATTAATAATTTTAAAAATATTTACCTTAAACCATATATTTAGAATAATCTTAAATGTACTTCAATAAAATCATTTATTTATTGATATTTCTGTATATATTGTAATAGAAAATAGTGGTTATAGCTTTTTTAAGATTGTATCTTTGTCTAAAACGATAATTATTTTTAACCTAGAAAAAAATATATTAGTGGACTTTAGAGGACGTTTGATGGACTTTTAGTGTATTTTCTCTAATTTCTTGGGAGGTGGCATGCTTTTCAAGATTGATCCAATAATATCATTTCGACACTACACTATTCAAAAACATATGGAGTAAATATTGGAAATATTACTCACAATCAGATTATTATTTTCTTTCACAAAATTTTGTATCTAATTAAGCTACATATATCTAATGTGTTATATTATTATATAATCTACATGGCCAAATGCCTTGTTTTTACTTTACTACTTGAAGGCATACGTGCACACCTGATCTCAAATATAGTTTGAGTTGATGTACTCGATTGTGTATGGGTTGGCATGTTTGATTGATACATGGGGATGAGCGGGACTTATAGTTTGTACCTAGGTTTATGGGTAAAGAATATATCTAAGCTGATTTTATATCTATCATTTCTTTACTTGTTTTTTTTACATCGATATGGCCTCAAATAAAATGATTGATATTTGTTTTTTCAAAAAATATATTTATAATACTCTTTGTATTCTTTTCTTGTCATTTAGATGTCGACGCACTGTCCACAAATATTATGTTTGATCCTTACTTAAAAAATGAAAGTATTTTTTGACATACCACTATCTTTTCTGGCATTGTAACCCTAGTTTACTTATGCATGTTTGTAAAGCTATATTACAATGTTATGACCTATATCATCATTTTTAAAATATTTTTTAAAGATTGTTTAGATGATATGCAAAAGGTCAGGACATGACCCAAAATAACTTTTTTAGTTGTAAGGGATGTAGTGAATTAAGTGGATAAAAATTGGATAGATGATATAAGATTTATAGTTGTTTGAAATTTATTATCAGAAACCATAGTTTTTATCCTAACTAATATATAACATAAAAATAAAAATAAGAGAGGAGGGGAAGGGAGGTGTCCGTGCAAGAAAGGGGAGGAGTATGGCGGGGCAGATCATGGATGGACAGAGGGTGCTTGGTGTTTTTTTTCTATTTTTTTATGATTGTTAGATGGCATGCAAAAGGTTAATATACAACCCAAAATATCTTTTTATATGTTAAAATATAGTGATCTTAAATTGTTAATTTAATTGTAAGAAATACGATGATGCAAGAAGATAAAAATTGGATGTATGATTTATAATTTATAGTTGCTTGAAATTTATTTAACATAAAAATATGAGAGGGGACCAGGAGGGGAGAGGCTTGCGTGAGAGGGGAGAAGTACATCATCCAGGCATGCATGGAGGCTTCTATTAATTTAATTCTAAGGATACAATGATGTATAAAAATTGGATGTATGATTTACAATTTATAGTTGCTTGAAATTTATTATCATAAATCATGTTTTTGATCCTAACTAATACTCCTATAATATAAAAATACGATGGGAGGGCAAGAAGAGTGAGCTAGAGAGGAGAGGAGTACAGCGTGCATGCGTGCATGAAGGCGGCTTTGGTGGTTATATGAGTTTTTTTCTTCTCCTTTAAGATAAATCCAACGGCCTAGTCCACCATTTAATGGAAAATCAGTGGTGGGATGCTTTTTGTTTGTCATAATTTCTAGGAATTTTCTAATTTGCTAGAGCATCACGTGGAGGCTTTAGAGTGTTTGTAGGATATTTAATAACGAGTAACTAGCTCATGCATTCGTGCGGACGTGCATATTACTTTGTTATTAAAATAGGTCGAACAAATTAATTTCAAATTAAAAGTAAGATGATTTCCAATTTTTTAATTGAATATTTGTCGGATTTCTCTTTCCTTATGAAATCTGAAGAATTTATCACCATCAACCCGTCCCTCTAGTTAATATATATGCAATTTGTTACATTTTTTAATGTAAATGAGTAAAACAGAGAAAATATACATATTAGACACCGTCTCTCCATAGGACCCATATGGTATTTTTTTTAAAAAAAAAGACTAGTCAACATGTGTCGTAAAAATCCCTAATTTCCCACTCTATATGTTTCATTGGAGACAAAATCTCAGATGGCTCCATCTCTGTCTGCTGCTTAATCCATCGACAGTATAATCATTTATGTGTTATTTAATGAAGATTAAGGATAGAAAGAAAATATTTTGGTGTCACTCGTTTAATGAGGGATGGATATTGGATAGGTGTGGAAATGTGATTAGAGGTAAAATAAGAAGACAGTGTTTGATAGCATAAGTAGTAAGAAAAAAATGGAATTTTGTGTTTGACTGTGGGTGCGTTCTGCTGCGCTTCCTATGGCTGCAGCGCAGCCAACCTATACAGTGATTTGTGTCAGCAACAGCGGCAGCGTAACAACGGTTGTATCATGCAGCCGAACACGGCCTGTATTACCAGAGACATAAGAGGGCTATAAAACTAAGTTCCAGTCGCTATTAGGCCCAACAAAGGACCTATATGGGATTCTCGCTAATATTGATGGGGTTCTTAGCAACATTGCCGGAACAGATGATCTATCTGGGATTCTTGCTAATATTGATGGCCTTTTGCAAACTTGCAAGCATTGACCGCGCCGACGCAGGCAATCGTTCGGTGGGCTCACGGTGCACTGGTCTTTAACGCGCAGAAAATCTGATTGAAATCTAATTTTTTCTTGACGGCTGATGGTTAGCAATTTTTTTTAAAATTAGATTTATTGGTTGAAAATATTGTCTTCATTTGGCATGCGGTGGATTAGTAGCGTTTATAGGAACATCGTACATAGAAATATTTATAGAATATTTCATGACTATCAGTATATAATACATAGATTGTAAAGCATACAATGACGTAAGCAAATAAAAATTGGATGTATGATTTATAATTTATAGTGGCTTAAAATTTATTATCATACATCGTAGTTTTGATCCTAACTAATACTCTTATACAATAAAAATACCAGGTAACAAGGAGATGTGAGGCTTGCGTGAGAGGGGATGGGTACGGCACGAATGCTTGCATGGAAGGAGTTTTTGTAATTTTAAGATAAATAAGGAGCTTGGGTGGTTTGGTGGGACTTTTTATTTTAAGATAAATCTAATTTTTCATTTTTTTCATAATTTTTGAAAATGTCTCTAATTTATTATAACACCATGTAGAATTTTAGGAGTTTTTTAATAAATGATACGGGAGCGTCTGTGGCATGTTTAAGGGACCGCCTATTGAGCAGTCACCTGAAAATTTTGTTTCCGACGTCAACAGCGCACAAAACAAAGACATGCGGTCTGTGGAGCACAAAAGCAGTTAACGGGCCCAGAACGACCGGAAAGGCAGTGATTTTTGGGTCAGCTTATTAGTCCTGTAAAAGGTTTGCGGATTTATTTAGCAAGCTTAGTGTCCTCTGTGTGTTTTGGTCCAGTTTCTATAAAGAGAATATTGGTCTCTGTGGGCCTGTTTTTCTCTATGGCCTATTTTAGTTTCGAGCAAATTTTCAAAGAAGGATTCCTGGACCTTTGTAGGCTTGTCATTGTTTTGCTTTTTTTTTTTTCGCTTGCCTATCAAGCCGTCCGGCAAAAGAAACAGCACATCGATCTGAAAAAAGTTTGCAAAAAAAAAAACATAAAACGAGGTAGCTAGCTGGTTTTGGACCAATGCATGAATCACACCATATTACAGAGCTTGCAGCCCATATTAGAGCTCCAAGCATAGATGTGCATATTACACCAGATTATCCTGTTACGGTGAGCCATAGAACCTTCCGAGTGAAGAATATCAATCATGGTTTTTCAAGTTCAAAGATTTGTTAAATATTAATTTTAACTTCCATAATCATTAGTGTGAGTGGATCCTACAAATACACATGCAAAAAAATTCATCTCTTGTGGCATAACCAAGAAAGGAGCATTTCACACACGTTCCTATAGTTTTTAAAGCAGTGATCCACAGAAAGTTTCCCTGAGCATAGCAGCCATTTTGGAACATATAAGTCCTTTTGTTCGAGCTGTATGACTTTAAAAAACTCTTGCTCGGGGCCAAAACAAGAGTGAGATGTACTTCCAAACTTGCCAAAGCCAATGCTTAGTTGATCCTAATCTGCCATATAAGGCGAGACAAAAAAAACACATATTTTCCCCGCAAATTAACAAAAATACTATTAAATGTTCATTGTCCACTTCATTTATACTAAAGTGGCACTCTGTTTAAACTAAAGTTTATGTTAAGCTCTGTACAATTTTAGTCCATGCATTCTGCAAGAGTAGGTGGCTGATAGTTAAGAAAAAAATCAGTCAAGAAAACCTTTATCTTCTTTCTAGTCACATGTTGCGCATTCTTTCTTTTTATGGACTTCCTGATCATGATGAAATGATGAAATGGAAAGAAAATTACCACTATTCTGAATCCACTAAGAAAAATTTCAGAACCGATAGATTCATCACATGATAATTGATCCTACACATGCAAATGCAAAAACAAATACAATGCTAGTTTAGTGAGGGATCAGATTACATACAAATAGACTCTACTTATTTATTAATATGTCTAGTAATAGATTCTTTTAGGCAAGCATAACAAACCCAACTAGCACTTGCTACATATCATCAACTCAACAACAATAATAATAAACCCTTACCGTTATAAGTAAGTTAGTACAGACTAGAGTTGCAACTCAATAAAAGTCTTTAGACACATCAATAGTTTTTTTTTTTTCAAACACTCCTATTTAAATATATATATAAGTCATTCTTATTAGCTCTCCTTATATTAATTTTAATTTTCCTCTAATTTTCTTCATATTATTATTTTAACTTATAATTCTATAATGCACTAATGTCTCTAAAGGTCTATTTTAGATATGGACAAACCATTTGATGTTGGATATAATTTTTTTTCAATTTGTGCTACCCCTAGCCGATTACGTATATCATTATTCTGAATTCGATGATTATAAATCTAAGTATAACATATATATTTCTATAATAATTAACTATTAAACGTGTTATTTTTTATGCTAATATTTATAGTAGTTTTAATCATCATTTTATAAAACTTATCTTTTAACTTCTATAACTTAGTTTTAGCTCTGTGCAAGTTTATTCTACACATTGTGCAAATGTATGCGACTGACAATCAACAAAATAAACCAAACAGCTGACAAATATCAAAGTTGCATAATAATGTGATCCTTGCAATGCGACAGATTTTTGGTAGAGCAAATCAAGCTCAAAACAGACAAAATTCCCCACCCCGCCAAAAAAACCTAGGTACAACATTTTCATTTTCAGAAGGATCAGTAGAGAAGGCAAACCACAAAATCAAAATGTCCTGTGAGAAGAGAGCATGAATACTCATTCGCTGCGCATTGCCGCCGTTTGCCTACCGACACACCTTCACCGCCCATTGCCCCACTGTTTGCCAAGTGCCACAAAGCTACATCCAACAATATACAACATAATAAGGTTGAGATTTTGATTCTGAGGTTCATAGAGCAAAACAAAAAATAGATTAAGAAACAGTTATCATTCAACTAACAGTTTTATCAGCAAAACCTTTGTGAGGACAACAATTTCAGATACACATCTCTCCTCTAAACCATGAAAAAAAACTACCGATGACAACAATGTGATGCTAAACACGTACATCCAGACCATGGGTAAACCTGTAAGTATCTCCGGCCACTACGCATGCAAGGCCAGAACTGAGCAAAGACCACAAGTACGGTCCATACAGCCAAAAAAGAAAAGAAAATTAGGTGTAGTGTCTGAACAAAATAGAGTAACAACTATTTAGCAACCAAGAATTGGACTAAAAGTCAGGCTCAAATCCAAACAAAACATGCCCACATTGTGAAGCTGCAAACACTCCGGCCACCATGCATGCATGTTTTTGGATTGCTCTTCTGTTGCCATTGCTTCAAGCATAATTACGATGTTAGGTTGAAAAAATCAAGTAAAAATGCATGGTAGGTTCAAGAAAAATTGATGATCTTTAGAATCCTACGATCAATTTGAAAATTTAAATAAATCTCATTTCTGTAAGCACCTAGGAAATACAATATTAGCAAAATAGTTAAGGGGAGAAAAAAATATAAATCAGTTCAGAAATTTTAATTGACCTAATTACGTTTATAGCATGACTGTGAACACTCAAAAAAATTATTTTCTCAAAAACTTGCAGCTAAATCCATGGAAGTTGCACAAGATTTTCATTTACTTGCATAAACTAGAAATTAGATAATTTGGTGTATATCTTATGCCGCTGCCCGTGTAAATTTCTAATTGGACAAATTGGGAAACAATGTAAAGTATACAACTGTCCCCTCCCCCTCCCCAACTCATTCCTTTAGCTTTGCACAACCTCGTGGCTTCAGCATTAGAGAAAGGGCAGCTTATGTACAGAAGTGTTCATTCTCAGTAAAAATTGCTAGTTTATTTCCCTTCCCCCTCCCCAACTCATGCCTTTAGCTTTGCACAATCTCGTGGCTTCAGCATTAGAGAAAGGGCAGCTTATGCACAAAAAGTGTTCATACTCAGTAAAAATTGCTAGTTTATTTCCCCTCCCCCTCCCCAACTCATGCCTTCAGCTTTGCACAACCTCGTGGCTTCAGCATTAGAGAAAGGGCAGCTTATGCACAAAAAGTGTTCATACTCAGTAAAAATTGCTAGTTTATTTCCCCTCCCCCTCCCCAACTCATGCCTTCAGCTTTGCACAACCTCGTGGCTTCAGCATTAGAGAAAGGGCAGCTTATGTACAAAAAGAGTTCATTCTCAATAAAAAATTGCTAGTTTATTTAGAGTCTAAGTAAAACAAATCTGTCCCAGTCAAAACAAATTTGCAATCATCTCATAGCATAACCAAAGTCGCACACGCACAGAGGTTGCAAAAGCATTAGACTATGTTACAGATACTGAGTGCTTAAGTTTAGACTTATAGATATTAAAACTGTGCACAACTTCACAGAAGTACAGACTAATCCACAGGAGTTAAAAATCCACATAAAATAACGAGAAAAGGCATATTCCGAAGGTTTCAATGAGCCCACAGGCTTCTCCAGAAGGTACACACACTGGTAGCAAAAAAAAGTCGGGTTAACATTTTAGCAAGCATTTTAATATGATGTCACATAAATTTTGCTTAATCTATTCATAACAATATTTTGGTCACTGTGCAGCATCCCGCCACACTTCTCTCTTCTCTCTGCACTATTAGTAAAGAACCTCAGAGGTTTTGTGCAATCTGTAGTTTAAAATCAGAAGATGGTTGAATGACATTACAACTCAAGTACACCCTGTCCATTTTGTGTTACTAACATATTGCGAAACAAATTAGTGTTCGAGATTTCATGATTCAGTCTTCTATGCTTGATTTGTACATTACATCCACAGAAACCAGCGACTTACATGGACAAAAACACAATTATGAGAGAGAAAAAGACCCCCAAAAAATCAACCATCCCCTTATCACAAAACACAAGTCTCCAACCACGACACAGATCCCTAGATCAGATTCACAACACTATATACGGCAACCCAAATAGAAACAAATCGACGGTGCAAGTAAACAGATCCCTAGATCAGAAAATATAAATCATACCAAGCGGAGAGAACGCGCGGATATAGAAAACAATGACCACCTTGAGGGAGCACGATAGAACGCAGAGTCGCCGTCGCCGATTGAAAACGCCACTAGGCGTCGTCGTCTCCGCCGGTGAACCACGAGTAGCCGAATCGCCTCGTCGAGCAGCATCTCCGCACCCATCAAAACACAGGGGAATCTAATCAATGATCCGGTTGACTACTACAACAAGTTAACGGGCTGGGTCAAAACTGCGACCTGTTAGCGGAAAACACATGACTGATCCAAGCCCAATTGGTGAACCAATCTTGTAGCTAATCCAGTGGCCAATAGTATCGACTAACAGAATCAAAAATTTCAGGCACATGTAAAATAGCAAAGCTGGATATTTAATAGATGATATAGATAAAATTGGAGGTAGCAAATCACCCAACTGCAAGGCCCGGCCAATCAAAAAACGGCTGACGTGCTCTGTTAATTGGATATAGGCCCAAACGACGACAGGTCCCTCTTTTGTCGACATCGGTCGTAGAAGGCGCGGAACATTCTCCCTGCATAAATTTTAGTGCACATCGCTATAAACAAGACAGCGTGCGCTGCATCGTAGTACGTACACATAGTATACGTCCACCCTAGCCCGTCGTCGACGGCAGTAGCCAAGCCCAGACGGTGGGACAGGAGGTCGACACGCGGGCAGCGCGCGCATGATTTCGGGAGAAGAGGGCGAGAAGAATCCAAGATCGATCGACCGCCTTCCCTCATAAATGTTTGTATCTTCGGGAGAAGATCTGAGATGATGCATCGGCGCAGGCAGCAACGGCCATGATGGCTATGCATGCATTCATCGGGGATTAGTAATAGGAGTAGTATTTTTTTCTTCCCCCCAGAACACATGATGCGGTTGCATGCATCGATCGAGCAGAGCAGAACAAGCAAGCAACGCCGGCACGGCAGGCAGAGCCGCAGCTAGCCCTCCTGTCTCACCGAGGAGGATCGTGCCATATCGGAGGCATCATTATGGAAAAGCGCCTAGTTAATCGCCTATAGGGCTAGGCCGTGCGCCACTCGCCCATTCTTAATTGATTCCAGGGGAACCTAATTTGCATCCCGGCGTACGTACGTCGATCGATCGTCCAAATTCGAGTGTACGACCAGGTATATAGTTTGTGCAGATTAGATCGATCAAAAACCTTTTGGAGTTTAACATGTAAGCACAGTAAATTCGTCTGTAGTTTAATGGAGTAATTTGCTGCCGCATTTTTTAAACTCAGAATTCAGATGGAGTAATTAGTTAATTACACCCTACAATATCTGATAGTTCCTAACAAAATTAGTATTAATATTATTGATAAAAATGTTAGACATAAAATTAAAATAAGATAGATAAAATGATGAAAAACATCATAAGAAAGTACCCAAAAGTTAAAAGTCAAATTTTATAAAAATAGTGATTAGATATGTGATGTTTATAGTATAAAATATTGATCAATAAAAATACAACATATTCTATTATATAAGTATGTATGTTGCGTTAAATTTATAGACATACAGGAATGAATCGGGTTTAAAATAATAATATATGTGATAGGTTATGAGTAGTGCCAATTGAAAAAACTTATTTAACATCATGGTTTGAACAGGGCTCCAAAAATATGTGAATAATAAAATCGTAAAGTGTGATAATAATATAAAGAGAGGTAGAATAATGACAAAATTATATGGAATGGTGTAATAAAACGATACTTAGGATATTCACATTTTTTAGTTTGTATAGAAAATAACTATTTTCATTCTAGATTTGGTTTTTTTAATTTCATATCTAAGCATATTTTAATTTAATTGATTAAAAAGTTAAAAAGTTTGAAGAAGATGATTAATTATGAGCCAAACAAGTTTGTAGTGTACACGTACACAAAGAGTGGTGGTTCGCTACATATACAGTCGACGACACAGTTCGTACCCCACTCTGGTGTAGCAGCAGAAGCAGCAGCAGTAGCACTCCCTGCAATATGACTGCAGTGGCACAGTAGTACATTCGATGGTCACCTCAAGTTCCGATCATGACACGTTGGTCCACACCACTACCCCCAGAAAAGCTGGCGCGACGACACGCAGCAGCACAGTGTATCGAGTAGGAGTAGTATGGATAGACAGCGGTGCGCGCATGAATGCGCCGCCCCCCCGCGCGCGCGCGCCTCGTGCTGAATCGCAAACGACCTTCCCCGCCGGGGCACCCTGTACACTCGCGAACCGCGCGCTGCACCACTACTGTTCCTCTCTTGCTCTCGCTGGCGCGGTCGCGCACGTCGTATCAGTCAGGCACGACACGAGGAGGTACGTAGCTAGCTCGCATGGCTTAGCAGAGGAGAGGGATCGAGTCCGGTCAGGTCTCCGGCCGGGCAGGCGCCTCGGCGCGCGGCGGCAGCGGCATGATGGCGTTTGACGGCGATGATGGCCTCCACGGCTTTGGCCCCCGACAGGCGCACGCCGACGGGGTGGAGTGTGCTCCCTGGACGTTGTCTACGGTGGGGCCTCTTCAGCGAGAGCGGCAGCCACGAGGGATTATCCATCGAGGGAGTCCGCGCATGCATGATGGCCGCTCCCCCGTACGCCTACACAATCAGCGCGACCTGCACCCCGGTGACGCGCATCATTCCACCGGCGCACGGGCCGGGCTCGATCGCCTGCTTGGCTACCTAGCTATGGCTCCCCTCCTCCGTTCCACCAATCAGGCGCCGTGGACTTAATGACGCTCTGCTGACGACATTGTTAATACGTTACTGAGTGGGGGTGTACTCGTCTTAGCGTAAAATATTCGCGGTTATAGGGTTGTTTGTCGTGCTGTCATTGGTAGTATCCGGCTTTTTTATACTAGTATTGTGTACCGTTGTGCTAACAACTGCCTAAAACCGGACACTGCTTGTCATACGCACGTTGTCGTTTTACTCCCTACAGCCGCCAATTGGTAGTACGTACTACAAACTTCAAAATGCGTGCAACTTGAACATTGGCGTTTTGTTTTTAAAACTCTAATGAAATTATTTTCCGAGACAAGCTTAATTGTACGGTGCAGTCGGTGCTCTAAACATTTATATAAGCGTAGTAGTTAGTATTGAAAATTACAGAAATTTAAAAACCTCAACTGTTTAACTAGATGTATGCCCAAGATGACATGCGTTTGTCTTCTTCAGAGAACCATGACACGTGTTTCTGACTAGTGTGAGGCATTTGAAATGTACGTTCCTCTCATATTCTCCTTTGAGGCCGACCGGTGGAGAAGCATATTGCTGTGCCAGTTGTCAGCCGCTAGATCAAAGCAATGAACGGATAAGATCAAGATGTGCACAGGTACAACGCTACCAGTTCCACTGGAGTCAGTTTATCACTTTTTGCTTCGATCGTACATTACTGACAAAAGGTCCACGAATTTGTGCTTTAATTGTCTCTACTGAACAAAGGCCAGTTCATCTGCTTTTCATAGCATGGGAATTTGTGATGCTTCTGCAGGGGCATAACAAACCTTGTTCATCGAGGTGAGCTGACCCTAACGAAATTCTAAATTCCCTAGTAATATTTCGGTTCAAGGTTCTCGATAAATCTTGTGAACACACTGATGTCTGTAAGATCTACTTCGTTTTAATATAGATTTTTTTGGCTTTAAGAGTCATTGGAGCGTACTCCCGATGATCTTATCG
Source organism: Oryza coarctata (assembly GCA_030770085.1). Classification (NCBI taxonomy): domain Eukaryota; kingdom Viridiplantae; phylum Streptophyta; class Magnoliopsida; order Poales; family Poaceae; genus Oryza; species Oryza coarctata. Next base: position 12,569,451 of record CM061472.1, read on the forward strand.
GACGTACCAAAAATCTCGTGAGAAGTTCGATTGGGCCGGACGGAGGTTTGATCGAGAAAGACGACGTCCTGGTCACATGAAGACTGAAGAGATCTGTTTCGCTCTAGTATAGATCCTTCGATTTTATTGGATGGTGTGAGCTCCTGATTGTTCTTTAGCTTCGTTATCCCTTTGTCAAAATGATGTAGATGCGGGCGTGCCAATTAATTTAAGTTTGCAATTGATAAGGAGGTAAAGAGGATGAGTCAGTCGTACGATAAACCGATACGAACTCTTGGTAATAGTTAACTGCCGATAAGGTTGAGATAGTTATCGGCCGCGTCCGACATGCTTCTATTATCGGTGGGTTATCGATAAGAACTAAAGCATTCTTCCATTAGTTGGGAAGTTAATGAAAGCGTAAGCAGACGACTACGAAGAGAATGAAAGATACATCGGTTATATAGCCGATGTCACTTTTGATATAACGAAGGTATAACATTGGTCCATCGGCTAGAAAACCAATGAAGACATAAAAGAATATTCAAATAATACAATAATAATTCTATCTACTGAAAAGCCGATGGTGCTCTAGAATAGGGTATTCAATTAATAGCACACAGGGTACTCCTATCGGCTAATTACTGATAGATGTTGTAGTGCTCATTCATCGGCTAGAAAACAGATGAAGTCATATATAGATTAGCGAGAAATAATATAAAAGATCCATCGGTTGTAAAATTAATGGTGCTCCGAATATAATATACGATGAATAAGAAGGAGCGAAACTTGATCTCCCGAAAGTATGAGACCAGTGCCCACTACAATGGTATCGTTAGATCCAACCTCGATAGATCGGACCGAATCGAGACAGTATGAGACTAAGGCTAACGACAACGAGACAGTGGACACTAGATCAAACATGCAGGCAAAATGAAAGGATGAACCAATCGGCTTGCTGAGCCGATGAGAGAAGATCTTTGAAAATATGTATATATTGACGAAGTGGCTGTTACATCGTGCATAAGATTCAAAGAAGTCATTGAAGATATATGTGTATTGGTTAAGGAGCCGATACACTAGGCGTAATGCTCGATATGTGGATAACTCATCGGCTAGCTAATCTAATGAAACGTTGAGTAAAAACTCATTGTTTTATGGCTCAATCTACTATTAATGGTCTAGTAGGTTGAACTTAACTAATACAGTACGAGATTGATAATGATAAAAGGAGCTTGATAAGTCGATAGATTCTATGCAAACGTGATGTGGTATATTCGATTGTACTAAGAGATCGGGTCTAACCGATGCAGTCTTAGATAGAACCGTCTTAGATAGAGCGAATACGATAGGGTAATGGTGAGACTTATTCTTTCGCTAGAGCTTAGACCTAATCAATGCAACCCCGCGTTAAGAGCTAAAACCCGCCGATAAAAAACCTAAATAAATTAGGGTGGCGATGTATCAAAGATGTGTTTGATTGAGAGATAATTTACAAGCTTCTAAAATGTCTATATTTATATCTTGAAATTACAAAAGTCCAACGTGATTACAACGACCATCGAATATTATTTCCTAAAAACATTAAAAAAAAACTAAGGGAGTTAACAAACAAACTAAACCTATGTTTCTTTATAAGATATCTTTTATGTAGATACAGTATCTTGCTGTGGTTTCCACGACTTCTCCTCAGATTCGGTTTCATCTGGATAATTTTCTATTTTTAATTGGACCGAATCATTTTTCGATCCGCCTGTTCGGTTCTTTACTTATATCAATTGGACTCTTCCTGATAGGCCGATCGACTCTCCAATCTATCCACGGGACTTCCCAAATTTGGTGCGAACAAATTTACCATGCGATATAATGGAGCTGACCTTGATACTATTGTTGATTGGCTTTGGTCCTGTACTTCCGTCATTTCAAAAAAATATGTAATTTTGCCTTCCATTAGGACAAAACATATTAAGAAAGAACAGGAAAGAAGAAATATATTCCCTTTTTTTCATAAATAAATTTAGCATATCAAATGTGACAATCAACATTAAACATATTAAAGATATATCCAGCAACACAAAAATGAAACAAAAATGTGGTGCTTAGGATTTTATGCACATTTCCTATTTAGGCAAAAAAAATAAATTCTTAAAGATTAACTTTTATAAGTGTCATTCTATAAATATCTATAGTAATGATATATATGAAAATCAAAGAATTTTTTCTTCCTACAATTTATAGAGGGAAAATATAAAAAAATTTCATCCACTCAAATCTTTTGGAAAAATCCATATAAGATTAATGTGTACATACATTCTTATTTCTTTTTTTATTTCTATTAGTTAAAATTTTTCTGAACCAAACAGGCTTAGAGTCTGTATCCTTATGTGGTTGGTTGAAAGAATCGGGTGATACATATAACCTTGTTTGCCATAGGAGAAATTTCACCATATCAACCAGACCATGGTATGCCACACGATTACGCAAGAACAAGTGACTCCCAGTCTATCTGGGACAAGAATTATTTGAGATTTATTATTAGCGTGCCACATAATCTGGAAACAGAACAGTGGCCTCTAGGAGACAGCCATGTCCAATCTCGACGAGCAATCTCGCATGTCCCGGGGGGGGAGGGGGGGGGGGGCATCAGCAGCAGCAGCCAGCAGTACTCCCCACGCCATCATGCTTGTCCCCTCCCGCGCCGCCCTGCCGAGACCCACTCGCGCGCCCCCCCCCCCCCCACGTCCCCACCCCGCAGCCTCCCCTAGGCGCATCGGCACATACGCATCGATGGCCCCCGGGGAAGCACGCGCGCTCTCGCCGCAGCAACCGGGCCATCGAGACCTCCTCGTTCCTCCTCCCTGACCCACACGATGCCGATCCGACGGCCCTGCACCGCGCCGCGCGCGTCGTCATGTCATGAGCGCTCATGCTTCGCGTGCGGCCTCGCCGCTTACTTCGTTTCCGTATCGCCGGGGGGAGTCGTGGACGGCTCATTTGCTCCTCCCACGACGCCCAACTCCATTGACTGCACACGCCTCGGCCCCGTCTCCGTGCACGGGCCTGTGTGACGCTGACGCGTGGGGTAGACAGGGGTGGGGGCCCCGCGCGTCATCGGGAGGTGGGGGGGGGGCGGGGTTGGCTGGCGCGAGGCGTCTAGCGGGTGGGTTTGGGTTGGCACGGTGGGAAGCGGCACGCGCACCCACACACAGCGCACAGCAGCATACTAGCACCATCGAGTGCGCACGCCACCTCATCAATTCGCTCCTCGCGCCATTGATTCGCACCATTCTTCTGCGTTGCACTCCATCCTCTCTTCTCCTGCCTGCCTGCTTCTCTGTATCATCTGCTCAAAAGGAGTGCAGTGACGAAAAAAGGAAGGAGCACCAATCCGAGCATCCAACGCTTCCTCGTCCGCAGTATATAAAACCCCCATTGCTGGCTCCATCCATCCATCCGTCTCACTTCCCTTGTTCCGTTCCATCGCCCGATCTGCTTCTTCTTCTGTTCTGTTCTCAATTACCAAGTTATCACCAGTTCCCTGATAAATTGGTACGCGAAGTGCATTGCATCCCATGTGATCCTACTGTCGCTGTGGTTTATGGCTTCCAAGTTGTAGCGAGAGGTTCTGATAAGAGGCTGGTGCTGTGTCTGTTTGGCAGGGAAGAGGCCAGGCAGGGACAGGATGCCGTAGGCGGGGACGACGTCCGTTCGGCTGGCGGTGTTCTTCCGCGTCATCCTGTGATCGATCGCACTTGGTCGCGGTCGAGGGCTGGTGCGGGCGGGGCGATTTTTCGCCGGCGGTGGGGGTATCCGAGCCGTGCCGCGGCGGAGGACATGTGCGTTGGGTTCAACCGGAGGAGCCTTGCACCGTCGTTATGACAAGTGGCGCCGTCGCGTACTACTACAGATTGATGCAACTGTGCCAGGTGAGATACCAGACCTCAGTTTCTCCTCCTCTCTTTGCGTTGCATTTTGTTCAAATTTTGCAGGCATTTCCGTTACCTGAAAAAGGGTGTCCTTTTTTTCTTTACTTGAGAGATCGTCGACCGATGTGCTGGTGGTGGGAATCATAATCATCATAACATTTCGTGGATAAGCAACTTGCTAAATAGTGCTGTCCGTTAGTGTATGTACTGAGATGGTGTCGCATGCAGATAGGAGGGGCCCACTGCATATGGAGCCCACCTCAATGTCAACGATGGGGGGCTAGGGTAGTTAAAAAATTCTTTTTTTATTAAAAGACTTCACAAAGTTGTGTGCAGCCTGAACTTTGAGGAGCCTAGTACATACTGTGTCAAAAAAGGATAAAGATTTGCAATTGCATCTTGCCGCAGCCCGGGGAGCATGTTTATGTTTTGTTTTCTTCTGCTACTAAACAATCTTAATTACTACTTACTCAAAAAAAAAACGAATTTGGAAAATGGGGAGGTGTAGTTAATTGTATGTATGTATGTGTATGTTGTACTGTGAAATATTAAAAAATAGTTACGTCTTATATTTATAAAATGAAGATAGTATCTCTGTCCAAAATAACTGTATTTTTTAGTGAAAAGACAAATTCAGAGGGTGAAAATAACCTAGGTGCGCTCTATTATTAATTGAAGGATGGTCGAGAGTAGGAGGGTAGTTAAGGAAAAGACGTGGGGGAATTTAAATAATATATAATTGATGAAATAAATAGTTCTGTATGATTACATTTATCTCTAAAATTTTACTTATTTTAGGACATAGGTAGTAGCTTTCTTTGTTTAGAAACTATCTTTATTGAAGTGCTAAGCTAGCTACGTGTAAGGCTGCATTCGTAGGTGACAAAAGATTGAGGATTTTTTCTTAGCCTCTGAGCGTACGTTTTTTAAATTGTTAAATATTTTTTTAAAAAAACATTTATATATAAACGTTTGTTGTCCTATTTTTTCTCAAATAGATTTTTAATTCTGTAGTAGTTATAATTTTTTTATCTTTTATCTTCTAGGCCTCTTAAACACACCCCGTAAGTTGATGGTAATTAGGCATAACCATAGAGTCAAGTTCTCTGTTCCTTGTGTTCCTTGCGTTGCGTAATTAGCAGCTAATCTCTTCGTGTATGCATTCTCTGTTTTGCTTTCGTCCAGTAAAGTGTACAGATATACAAAACCATACCTCTTTTTAATTGGTGTTCGTATTATAGCATACAAATTGATCGAATAGTACGTCTCAATTGAACCATTAATGCCATTCTTTTCTGAAACTGAGAACCAAATATAAAGATCTACATGTACATGATCGAGTAGTACGTTGCAATTTAACCATGAAGAATATTCTGTGGGTTTTTTCTCTGGATTGTGTCACCGATCTGTACAGCATACATCAACATCTTGGATAAGAAATTTATGCATTGCGTTTCATGTATAGTTCCTTTTTTGTCACACTCTATTCGACAAATTGATGGATAACAGGGTACGCATATTCTCCTTTGCTCATGTTCTTGCCTCTTCAGTCTTAAAAGAGCAAGCACGATCTTCCCATATGCAACTTGCTTAAATTACTCCAGACCTTTTCTCATATGCTCTGCTCTCGCTGGCAAACATCTTTGACGAATTACATTGGCAAATCACAGCTTATTATACACGTTTTACATCAAGTTGACACATCAAAAATAATTTGCATGACGACCTTTTACCTACTGTTTGATTCTCTAGCTATTGACTTGTCAAAGTACTAACTCATCTTGCATTAGTTGTTGCCTGCAGGCCGAATACTTCCGCCAGCTGCTCAAGCCCGTGACGTAGATTAGTTCACAAATTCCATCCAAGCAACCTGAAACCCCCAAACAAACTAACCAAATCAATTTTAAATTGGACCCCAAAAAAAAAGCCAGCACCAGTTAGCAAAACACCCTTGAATTCATACTTGTTTAGTTTCATTTCAATCAAAAGCAAAACTTTTCCTGCTTTCCCAGACCAACACAGCCACAAAACAGCACGAATTTGAGCAGCACCGCATAGGCGACCCGATGCAGGGCGACTCAGGGTACGGGTACTGTCGCTACGGCTACGGCTACGGCTACGGCGGCGCCGGCTACGACATGACGGGCTACGGCTCCGGCGGAGGGTACTACACGAGCGATCCGTACCCTGCCGCTCCTGCTGCTTATGAAGACCCGCTCGCTGGTTCGAGTCAGCACGATTTCCCGGCGCCGCTCACCGGCCTCGAGTTCCAGCCGTCGGATACCTGCCCCAAGAACTACGTCATCTTCGATCAGACCTACGACCGTAGCCGGGTCATGTTCCACCCTTCCCTGGCCAACAACTTTGGCAACTCCGGTGGCCATGATCACCACTGCTACGGCTTCGACCAGAACTACGCCGGCAAGAGCGCATACTATGGCGTCGAGGACGACGGCGGCGGATGCTCGATCCGGCAGAAGGAGGACACCGACGAGATCGACGCGCTGATGAGCACGGAGGACGGCGAGGAGGAGGACGACGTGCTGAGCACGGGCCGCACGCCAGGGTGCCGAGCCGGGGGTTCGCCGGACTCAACGTGCTCGTCCGGGTACGGTGTGAGCACTGGCACGTCGAGGTCCGACTGCGGCGGCGGCCGGAAGCCCGAGGCCGGCGGCGGAGGCGGAGAGAGGAAGAAGGAGCGTATGAAGAAGATGATGCGGACGCTCAAGGGAATCATCCCCGGCGGCGACAGGATGGACACGCCTGCCGTACTCGACGAGGCCGTCAGGTACCTCAAGTCGCTCAAGGTGGAGGTCAAGAAGCTCGGCGTGCGTGGCTCAAGCAGCTAGGCGCGCGGCCGGCCGACCCGACATCGACAGTGACCTCGCTCAACGGCAGTCAAAATCTTTCTCCGTTGGCAGATAAGACGAGACTGACTGTTGTTCGAAAGCCCAAAAGCCTCGCCTTTTTGCTAGCACTGCCATGATTGTCCTGCGAAGCTCTCGTCCGGAGGATCAGTGGAGAAGGATTCGGGAAGAGAGCTCCGTCGCCGCCCGCTTCCGTGCTTTACTTCGTCGGTATCACGTGGTGCCCGGGCCATAGCTCTAGCTGCGTGCGTGCGTGCGTGCATGGATTGTGTTTCTTTCTCTTTTTTTTCCAGAAGTTGCTGCTTTTATTTCTTCTTCCTTTCGTATCTCAATGGTGGCTCTTGTTGTAACTATCATGCATGCTGATGATATACACCATGTCTTTTGTTATCCTCATGCTATGTTGGACTCGGCAGTATAGATCGAGTTGGCTCGTTGTCTTATCCGTGTTGCCTGAATCTGGCACGAGAATTCAAAAAGAAGCTTCTCTCGAAGATGTTAAATAGAACTATTGTTTAATGAGATTGAAATGATGATGTCGCTCTTCTGTCTGCCCTAATGGGTTTCAAATACTGCTCCAATGATTTCCAAATACATTTCTACGGCAACTCTTATGTGTGTCAAACTCTGTTTTGACAGATTCTGAGCAAATGTGATTAGCCTGAAGACACAGAAAACTTATTGGAAAATGTATTCTAATTCCTTGAGAGCATGTTTATATGTTGTTTAAATAGTTACGTAATTTTGTTTAAATTTTTTTAACATATATCACTCTATAAATATATATAAATATATAAGTTTAAATTTGACCTTCACAAGTAATAAAAATAATAAATTTAATTAGTATACATGTGTTCATAGCCATTTGTTTTTTTTCAACATATAGAAGTTAAATTTAAACTTATATTTTTATAAAGTGATATATCACATATTAATTATTAAATTTTTTAACCAGATGATATACAAGAAAATGAGGTGACGTTTACTCCAGGAATTAAAAGAGTTTCCTCAATTTGTTTTCATAATATGATAATAGTAACTTCCTTCGGAATGCACTATTTAAAAAACATATGAAAAAAAATGGTGGATCGAATTGACTTATTGAATCCTTAGGATTTCAATAATATAGGTATTGCTCAAATAACTTGTTTGGATGCTTCATGGGGAAAAAAGCTAAGAAATTTGGAGGGACGAAGACACAAAGGAATATTCTCATAACGTTCAATCTTATGTTAGAAATTCTTCAAAATTCCTATGAATTAAGACAATACATAGTAATTTCATAATATTTTGAGATGAACCTTCCTTTGCTCCAAAGCACATGTAGGAAAATTTTTCATTGGATTTAAATCGTTCAAAAATCCTCTAAATATCCTTTGTTGCAAAGAAGCCCTCGGATGTGTAGTATTTGTTCTGAACTTCCAATTTATAAGAAGACGCAACACAGTTCATGGGCAAGGCAAAAATCATACTAATAAGCTGATGCTTGTTGTATGCGAATGGATTCCGACATGTGCAAAACGTTGTCTTCCTCAACACCGTAGAATTCCATGGCTGCTGCTGTCTCATGATCCAAAGGCGTAAGCACAATGCAGGACCGGCTCGTCATAGGCACTTTAGGCTAAATATTTTTTCATGTAAAATATAATTTATAAAACATGATTCCTCTAAAATAACACAAATAACATTACTAGTATGATAAATCAACTAGTAGCTAGTAAGAATTAACTCTAAGGTATTTGATTCTCAATAAATACTTTTCATAATACAATAGGAAAATTAAAAGAACAGAAAAACAAATTAGTATAAATATCTTAAAATACGATACAATTAATATCCAATATCTCTTTTGTTTATTTTCTAAGTAAAAGGACTTCTATGTCGTCTAGAGGACGATGAATAGACATTCCTAAAAAATACTCATGCGGAATTAAACTTCAATAAGAGTTTGCGATCCCAACTAATGGAACTTTCAATTGGCACACTTGCTGAGACTAAGGGTGCTGACCGGAACTTCCGTTACTTGTCAACATGAACTTCTGATTCCCTAGTTTGTTCTCTCATAAGGGAATGAACCAGTAGCCAAACTTTATAAAGAACTCAACAGGTGTGCAAGGTATAGTAAATAAGTAAGAATACATAGGGAAGCAAATACAACGAGCAAAGATAAAGAGGAAACAAAGATTTTTTTATCAAAGTTTGGATCTCAACAATCTTACTCTCCGTTCGTGGACTCTAAGGAGCTGGATCTCGATTGATCATAAGCCTCACCAAGCTATTAACCACAAGGAAGCTTTAGTCTTCAAGCAACCATTGAGGTTTAGCAAGTTTTCAAGTGACCTAGGTCCAAGCTTGGATAACGAGCACTCACCTCTAATGAAGTTTGCTCGACTAAGCAACTTCATATAAGATAGCTCAGTCATTCACCAAGTATTTCATTTTCTTTTGGAGGTGGAATAATGCTCTCATAAATTTTCCCATGGCACACCACTAGCTTAGGAGCTCGTCAGGAAACACCTAGATGCCTAGGAGGCTTGTCCTCTATCATACCTATAAATTTATTACTAGAATTCTGAACTGAATGTGCATTAAACCCTTGTCTAGGACCAGTCAGGATACATAGATGACAAAATTAATATATAGATTCACATCTTATAACATCATAAAAGGTCTTATATTAATGGAGCATAAACTAAAAAATAAAATAAGCGATAGCTGATATAGCAGCGGTGCCGCCATAACATAGACATCTTCATAACAGCAACAAGCCTAATCCAATGAGTTTTCTCCATTGGAGAAGTACTCTATCTCACTTTACCTAGCAAATCATACTAATTTGAAATATGATGTAGGATATGACAAGAAAGGCTTATGGTTTATTTGCATGAAGCAGTTGCAAATATTTGTAATTAAAAATAGTAAAACTTTTAATTAATTAAGACAGTATTAAATATCACTAATCAATGCTACACCACGTTGACCAAAACCAACCATCCACCTGAACTAAACCAATTAATTTATTCAAATAATTTAAGTTAATTAATAGTAGGACTAATCACGTTGAAACTTGTTTGATCACTCATAACCGCGGGCATAGATATTCAAATAGTTTACTCTGGCTAGAAATGTACAACTATACCCATAAGACACAACTCCATGCATGTCACCATATGATGGCATACCACCATGGCACCCTGGTAAGAGGCTATGTGATGGTAGATTTGGTCCTGATCTTTCGATTGAGATGGATAACTCAATTGATAGTTAAAACGACGTTCATGGCCTGACTACAACAATATAGAGATGTTGTACCTTAGAAACGAATACACCAATTCCAATGGTTGAGCGTAATTTTATGGAGTGCGATCAACCCAGCCACAAGGGCACTCATCCTGTAAGCAATCGAAGAACAAGTAGATCAAGCACTGAATTACTAAATTAAGATGAAGGGTTCAATCTAAAAATATAACAAGAAAAATGAGGTTCAGAAGATAAACAGACGGACGATCTAGTCGACACGTGTGCTACAATTAAAGTAGCAATGGCTAACTTTTAATCTAACAAAACCCAATTTATTTTGTGGCAACTCTAGAGATTATATACGGGTGAAAACAAGACCACGAGGGTGTTGGGGTCATGCTCCAACCTTAGGATGCATTCCTAATGGACTCAACTTAATACATAGGCTATTAGCCCAAAATAGGGTTGTGCAACACCGTAGATAAATTAAGGTCTTTGTATTAAAATAAGGATCGCGGATCATTCTAAGTAGATATAGATGTGAGGCTAAACCCATTTGAATGTAGACTTGATAAGCTTTCTGTGAAGTCCAAAAACGCTCAAATCGAAGTCCATATGCAACTGTGGTGACCATCACAGGTTGGCATTGTTCTATAGTCTGAAATCAGCCTGCATGAATCCCTCTTCTTTTCAGTGCTCTCCATTGTTCCTAAGCAAAACAAGAGTGCACGTGTTCCCATTGTCTAAATAAGTAGCACCTATACCTAAGAATAAACTTACTTGGTAATTAAGTTAGTGAGCACGACCATGAGTAAACAGTCCAGTATATTTCATTTATGTAGGTGGGAATATTCGAGAGTGTTGATGTCCTCATCATTATGATTGGACCCTTCGCATAACTCTCCCATAACCATTAACACCACGCTGAGATTTCGCCCCCACCAAGACTAGGTGTCAACCCCCTTTGCCGTGGTGGATTCAGAAGCCGTTAGCACTAACACCTGGTCCGACCCAACTCCATCACACCCACCCTTGCCTAAGTGTCTAGGAGAGTAGTGAGCTATACTATAAGCCTAGCCATTGCCCACGATGTCTTCTGGTAAGTACCCCAAAGGGTTTTCTGTAAATCGGTCCTTAATTGTCATGGGTGCAACTACCAAAACTATGCACCCATAGCTCACTATTAACTCATATTTTAGTTGGATTAACCATACTGATACATCTCGTGCAAGGTATCATCATTAATTGTAAAGTATAAAGTAGAGAGGTGATTATCCCATTAATGAGCTAGTTGAGATAAGCATGCATGGCTAAACATTTTTAGTTTAAAAGCTAATCACATATTTCACATGTTTACCAAGGCAAAGGAGTACTCAAGCTATGGCCAAATAGCACATAGGTACATACCATCCCATATGATATTATAAAATCATGCATATTTATTTAAAGAAAGCAAAATATTGTATAAAGTAGGTACAACATGTTCAAAGGCTTATGTATAACTTACATTGCCTTGCACCTAGTGCTTCTACACTGATCTCGAAGTAAACTAGTGCTTTGGACACATTGGTTTCTAATGACAAAAAAAGCATACAAAGCAAATAGGACATAAGACTACTGAAATAGCATGTGAAACCATTTTTAATTGATTCCAGGCATTTTTATGAATATACTACAGATTGAATGGAGCTTGTATGAATTAGTTATAAATTTTAGAAGATTCTTTGTGTTTTTACTACAAACAAAAACATGTTAATGCCAAAATTTGGTAGGCCCGCAAATCGGATCGGCCGATGGATGAGGAGCCGATTGGCTTATGGAAGGAAGCCAATTGATACAAGAAAAAAATCGATCGGATGAATGAAGATGACTTCGGTTCAGTTAAAGATAGAAGATTATCCAGATGGGACTAGAGGTGAGGAGTAGCTGTTGAAACTATGATATGATGCTTATATCATTATATAATATATATTATAAGATAGTTAAGTTTAATTAGTTTTGTAACTTCATAGAAAAAGTTTTATTTTTTTATTGGGAAACAACGTCTGGTGGTTGTTTATAACTATATCAGACTCTTGTAATCACAAGGTATAAATATATACCCCTTGAAACCTTGTAACATATCTATATAGATCAATACACAACTTCGCTACATCACCACCCTAACTCATCTATGACTTTTTTGACTAGTTCTTGCTCTTGATGTAGGGTTGCATCGATCAGGTTCGATATCTGGCAAAGCGGTAAGTCTCACCACTATCCTGATTTGTTCGCTTTGCCTAAGACTATATTGGTTAGGTCTGACCTCTTCGTCCAATCTGACATACCACATCATGCTCACATAAGCCTAATCGACTTATTAACCTCCTTTTATTATTATCGGTCTCGTGTTGTATATCGGTTACATCCAACCCTCTAGACTTGTGGTAGTAGTTGAACCATAGGTCGCCAGGTCTTCACGCGACATTTCATCGAAGTGGCTAGCTAATGAGTTATCCTTATGCCGTGCTTCACGCTTAACGTATCGATCGTTCAGCCGATACACATATATATCTTCGACGATTAATCCGCTAGCAATTGATCTAGTCTCATCAGATCTAGCTTGATACTGTTTTGGTTAGGTCCGATCTATCAGGTCTATGTTTGATAGAGTTGACATCGGGATTTAGCGGGTTTTGTTTTTCCCATTGGCTCAGATAGCTAATGAGTTTAGTTATACGCTTGCATCGAACCCTTGGCCGATAGCAGCCGATGGGTTCACCCATCCCTTCCGTTAGTACATCTAATCTAGCTTTTACCATCTCAATGCCATTAGCCTCAGCCTCATACAATCTTAGTATGGTTCGATCTATCGAGGCTAGCTCTAATGTTACCATAACGGTGAACCCTGGTTCTTGTACCTTTGGGACATCAGGTCTCGTTTCTTACTATTCATCACACATTTTGTTTGGAGCATCATCGGCTCTATAGCCAATGAGTCATTTACTTTATTCCTTGCCTTTTTACCTATGGCTTCATCGGCTTTTCAGCTGATGCATGAGTGCTACTGTCCTATCGGCAACCAACCGATAGCATAAGTCTGTATTGACCTATCGACCGATTAGCTCGTAGATCTCATTTTCTATATCTTCTTGTCAATTATAGGGACAAATTGATTGTCACGCCCTTGAATCTCTAAGCTAAGGACCTGCATTGAAGCTAAGTAGATCTCTCAGACTTCGCGTGATTAGTCACGTCTTCTGATTGGACCTCCATTGGCTCACGCTCGCTCGTCCCCTCGGCTCACCTCTCTGTCCAGTCTGATCGGCTCTCTCGTGTGTGCCAACAAAACTCTAAGAATTATTGCGCATTAATTAAGGACTTATTGCACCAGCGAGTGTTCGTGCTTAGAGATCGAACTAGGCATACCGAGAGGACAAGCGAGTGTTAGCTGATGGAGGTCTGATGCGATGCACCCAAATAAGCGAAGGCCTAGGAGATCTAGTTAGCTCTAGTGCATGACTTTCAGCTCATTGGAGTCTTCTGGATGTTGTGGTTACGGGCGTGGCTGTTAATTTGAACTTTCATTAACAAGAAAGACAAATAGAGTTAGATCATCGAGTCATTCGGCCGATAGGCCAATATAGACTCCTGCTATTAGCTGGATGTACCGATAGGGTTAAGATAGCATCGGTTGCGAGTCTGATGCACTCATGCTATTAGCTGATTGTCGATAGGAGCAATAACACTCATACATGGCTAGAAAAAGAATGACAACATAGGCAAATAGCGAAGAATAAAATAAAGAACCCATCGGCTATAGCGTCGAGGACGCTCTAAACAGAATATGCAATGAGCAGTATAGAGCAAGGTCTGATCTCCTAAAGAAACGAGACCTAGTGACCACCGAAATAGTATAAGACTAAGGCTAATGACATCGAAACGACAGGAGTTAGATCAGACATACAGATGGAGGGACCGGGTGAACCTATCGGCTGTGGGTTCGATGAAGAAATATAAGTAAACTCATTAGCTAACTGATCCAATGGGAGAAATGAAACCTGCTAGATCTCGATGCAACCTCTTTAGACACAGCCTTGATAGATCAGACCTAACCAAGACAGTATAAGGCTGGATCTAACAGAACCAGATTGATCACTAGCAGATTAATCGCTAGGCAATATATGTATATCAGCTGAAAAGGCTATGTGCTAGACGTGAAGCCCCATGTAGAAGTAACTCATCTGCTAGTTACTCTGATGAAACGTCGAGTCAAGATCCATCTGCTTAAGGCTCAATTTACTATTAGCAGTCAAGTAGGTCGGACCTAACGAATGCAGTATGAGACTGATGACGATAAAAGGAGCTCGATAAAACGATAGATCCCACGTGAACATGATCTAATATATCCGATTGGACCAAGAGGTCGGACTTAATCAATGTAGCCTTAAACATGATGGATACACCAAGAAAATGACAGGACTTACCCCTTTGCTGAAGTTCAGACTTAACCGATGCAGCCCTATGTCGAGAGCCAGAACCATCAGTAAAAACCTAGATAAACATGGGTGGTGATGCACCGAGATTATATTGATATGTGTGATAGTTTACAAGCCTCTAGGGGCTCTATACTTATACCTTAGAATTACACGAGTCCGATGTAGTTACAAATAATCCCCAGACGTTATTTCCTAAATAGAAAAAGAAACTATTTCTATGAAGTTTACAAAACTTACTAAACTTGCCTATCTTATAATATATATTTTACAAAGATACAACCACCCCGCTGTGGCTTTCATGACTCCTCAAATATGGTTTTATTTGGATAATCTTCCATCCTTTACTGAATCAAACCCATTTTCATCCATCCGATCAGCTCTTCTCTTGTATCAATCGGACTCTTTCCATAAACCAATTGGCACTCCAATCCCGTGTGTAGGGGTTTACCAAATTTTGCTATTAACAACGAGAGGTGGGTCCTACCAATCGATGACTCAAGGCGGCAGCACATGGTGGACTTAGTCCATGCATGGTCGAGGACAGGTGCGCCGACACAGTAGCCGTGAGGTAGCCACGTGGGTGGCCACACGGATGGTCCTGATCTGGCAAATCAGATGACCAGGGCATAGCAGGTAGTTGCTAGCCAGTCTGCCTGGTTGTGTGAAGGTGGTGCATGGCCTAGCTATGCGATGGTGGTGCACGACTTGATGGTTGCTGGTGATGACCATCTAGCATGAAAAGAGCGCATGAGAGTGACGGAATAGAACGGGGAAGAAAATAGGGTGCTTAATAGGAGCTCACAATAGAGCTAGGTAGCACGAGGAGGACGGTGGTAAGGTTGAAACAACGTTAGTCTCAGCTGGATGCCAATGGCAATGAACCGGTGGCGGTTGGGAAGGAAGATGTGGTGGCCGAGGGTCTCCAAGATTGGGTTTAGGGGAAAAGAGGGCTTTAGCGGTCGCTATCTTAAAGCGTGTGGCAGCCGAGATCCTCCTCGAGCTAGCGAAGGTGGGGATGGAGATGCAATGGTCCGGTACGGCTTCAAGCAGCATAAAGAGCATCTAGAGGTGGTAGCAAATGATGATGGTGGTGAGGCGCAGTGGCGAGGGCGAATTAAGGCGTGGATAGCTCAGTGAAGTGGGTAAAAAGATGGAGGTGAGGCTAGGGGTGCTTCTTAAAGGCATAGGAGGGCGGATTGGGGCTAGACGAGGAGGCAATAGGCAGTAGAGTGGGGAAGGACACATGGCAGCTTCGGAACTTGAGGTTGGTTTGAAAGGAGGTGGAACTGGGGTGACGATGGCATGGTGTGGGCATGGGTTTGGTCCTACCCATTTGAATGACATGAGCCAAAGATAAAAAAACTCAGGGTGTGACAACC
The DNA here is from genome assembly GCA_030770085.1 of Oryza coarctata. Taxonomy (NCBI): domain Eukaryota; kingdom Viridiplantae; phylum Streptophyta; class Magnoliopsida; order Poales; family Poaceae; genus Oryza; species Oryza coarctata. The sequence goes on from CM061472.1 coordinate 12,585,320, forward strand.
TCCAAGAGTAACAAACATAAACAAAAGTTTAATTGTTATGAACTCAAGTGCTTAAAGGATGGAATGGATATCACTATCTCTCAACCTTGCAACCTCTTAAACCAACCCTCTCTCAAATCTTTGTCATAAAGAACCACCATAAAGTTCTGATAGGTATTCTATTGCCCAAACTCAACATCAACAGATAGTAGGGGTGGTGAGGTTTAAATACTTGAGCCCCAAAACCTAGTTATTACTCACATATTCGATATTGGAACTTCCAATCAGGCCAAATGAAATTTTTGTTCCACACTTGTAAACTTTAAGAGAAAGAGGTATCAGAACTTATGTTCACAACAATCAGAATCTCTGATCAACCCTCACTATCCGGTGAAGAGCACAAATAGAACTTTTATTAGCAACCAACAAAACTTCTGATCAACCTTGTTCGACCAAACAAAGAACCCGGATCGGAACTTCTATTCTCACAAATCAGAACTTCCGTTCCCTGATAACACCCAAAAAAATGGTCATAAATCTTTGCTTCGGAGTATATTTTTAGCAAACTTAGATTCTATGGAAAGCTTTTTGACAAGGCTACCAAACCCAACCGGAAACAATCTCTAAAACCACACATAGGCTAGGTTAAGGCTTTGTTTTCTTTCATGGTAACACTTGTGAAGGTTACTTTGAGCACCGAAACATAAACAAACATATCAACATTGTATCCCTCTTAATAATTCAGTATTTCTATACTAGATGAAAAATAAAAAAGCTATACTAATAGGAACAACATCTTGCCATCTTCTTACTTCACCTTTGAGGGTTGTGAACATTAACACAATTTCACCATTGGGACTATTCACCTTCAACTCATTAAGCACACATTTGTCTTGATCAATGCCTACTTTGGCTTTTGGCTTGATGTCCATTAATGATTTGTGTCCTCTTGATCTTTGGCATTCCATCTTACTTTTTTTAAATAATTGATGTGGATTACTCATAGCTTCAAATCGCCTTGCACAATTCATCACGACAAAGTCTTTACTCGCATTTCATCACTAGATTTGGTTCATTGATGCCAAGCCCTTTGCTTGCTGCCCTTCACCCCTACATGGTCCATTGTAGCCAAGCCATGCTTATCCTTCATTGTCTTGCTTTAGATAACCACCTCATATCCCCCATTGTCAATTTCTTCACTGGCTTCTTATCAAACGATAATGTCCATCTTTGAGCTTCTCACATCGTGTTTATGTTAATCATTAATTTATTTTGCTTCTCTCCTTTATCAACATATTCTTCATCGAACTAATCTCCTGCTTATACACTCAATAAACATATTAGTCTCTTAATCATTTATTATTAATTAACTAAAACCAACTAGGGGCCTAGATGCTTTTTTACTAAGCACCCGACAGATGCTTCTCAACATTTTAACACATAAAATTGCAAAGTAAAATAAACAAGAACAAAGAAATCCTAACCTAATTTTTGAACTAAATATATGCATACAAGTTAATGAGAAACAACGACCTCACATCCTTACTAGGTCGCGGACTTGTGGTTGGGTGGCGGGTGCCTTTCTAGTAGTTGGTGGGCTACTAGACTGCTCCTGGCTCCTACTACCTACTGGATCAACCGATCAGGGGCTTCTTCGGAGTTTAGACTTTAGGGCATTAGGCATGAGGCATTTAGTCAATCAAGATTCAAGCATCAAAGGCTTAAGAGATTAGTGATCTGCTGTCAATATTGTCGTGTCGGTGTTGGCTTGTAGCTGCAGTAATCTAGGTCTGGCACCTGGTGGACTCAAGGTGATGGGAAGAAGTGAAGTTGGTGTGATCGAGGCAGCATCGATCGAGCAAAGACCAAAGCGTCATGTTGTTTGCCACTAGCTTCCTCAGCTTGCACCACAGTTAGGCCATGAAGAGCTATGGGGATGGTGGTAATGGGACCCTAGCTCGCATGGGCCCTAGGCAGTTGCACAATCCACCTAGGCCTAGAGCAGCCCTTGCTCAATGGACACCTTAGTGATCATGGCCACTACCCCAACCAACATGTATTCCTCGGCTCCACTCTGGGCCTCTTCTTGCTTATGCCAACGAGTAATTATATAGCTCATCAACTTCATGGTCTGTTTTTGTCCTCTTGATGGCAGTTAGTCGAAGAAAAAGAAGTTGATTCCATTCTTGTTAAATTGCAACCAAATATAAGTTGGTATTGGTCCAAGTTTCATTTTGTAGTTGCAAATTCCTTGGCTACCAAACACAAACATTGAATTTAGACAGCAATTCACTATCCTTTAAATTTAATTGAAGGTCCAATTCAATTCATCCCACTCAATTTGGAGATTCCATGGAACCTTAAATGATTTTGAATCCTACAAAATTCCTCTAATATTTTTTATTCTAAAGGAGGCCACACTGGGATATTTGATAATATGTCATTCTTAACATATGCGTGACATAAAATTTATATCTTATTTGGTGACTTAGATGGTATCATATGTCAATGATAGAGGGAACTGCACCCTCTATAAGATGGCAAATTATAAAACAAATTTCATCTAAAGCACCTCCCCTAGTTACACTAAAAATGGTATTAGGGCTTCCCAATAATACCGTATTGAAAGTTGTTTATTGTGATATGTTAAGATTCTTATGTGGATACCATGGTAAGGTATACACACTCAAAGCAAAGACTTACTCTAGATTTGAGAGAGCGGAAGAGGGGATAGTATGCAGCATATTTGAACCAATTTTAAACCCAGACTTTAGGGGGGAAATAGGAAAATTCAACTAAACCAATTTTATTGCACTTTCTAGATTTTGCTGTATTTAGGAAATGAGTACCACGGTCTCACAAAATTATTACTATTAATGAAAAATTTTCAGGGGATTAAGAGTTTAGAGGGATATGGCTATTAATGAACGCACTCCCTGTTTTTAATATCCGGAAGGTGTGGAGGTTAGAGAAAATTCCTTCATTATATTGTTTAAACAAATTTTAGACATCCGTTTTCACATATGATCTACTTTCCATCTCTATATCAACTTTCACCACCTCTACCAAAAAAACATTGAAATTAATTATATTGAGCTCCCAATCCTCTCTCGAGTTACCGAACAAGCCGCTACAGTACGACTATAAAGTACTAATAGAAACATCTCTTGACCAGCAAAGCACGAGTCACACGAATCTAATGGCTACCGCTTTCCCCGCCATCGCCACCGCCCGCCCTCGCCTTCCTCCCGCCGCGTTCGCCTGTCTCTGCCCCGGCCCCGCCACCAGAAAGCTTTACCTCACCTCCACGGCCGCCTCCACCATGGACGCCGCGTCCGCGAGTTCGTCGGACGCCAAGAAGACGACCACCGTGTTCGTGGCCGGCTCGACGGGCCGCACCGGCAAGCGGGTCGTGGAGAGGCTGCTGGAGAGGGGCTTTGGCGTTGTCGCAGGCACCACGGACGTGGGCCGCGCCAGCGGAAATCTGCCCCAGGACCCAAACCTCCAGTTAGTGAGTGTCGCAGAGTGAGAGTACTACTGTTCCGTTCCGTTCAACTTGTGTTGTCCTTGATTTGTTGGTGACGATAGCACAAAATTCTTGTGGTCTGAATTGAAGGTGAGGGCTGACGTGGCGGAGGGCGCTGACAAGCTGGTCGAGGCGATCCGTGGCGTCGACGCCGTCATCTGTGCGACGGGGTTCCGGCGGTCGTTCGATCCCTTTGCTCCATGGATGGTTTGCCCAAAAATTGATTGAAGTTCATCTTATCCAATGCTTTTCCTTTTGTGGGGTTATCCAATGCTTTCTATCTATTTTGAATTCTTTGCAACAAGCTCATAGTAGTTCAATTTGTGCCAGATTGGTTCTGATTGAATGTCTGAAACTATTGTGACGTTATAACTGTCAGTCAATACTACCTTAGTTCTTCGGCTAGTCTTGTCTCTTGACACCTCGTGGTTTCTGCGCCAAACATTCAAGGCTAAGAATTCCTAATACGTTTGTCATATCTGATCGACCAAGTATTGAGAGTAGCATACTACACTAATCAGGGGAGAGTAGAACCGAACAAAAATAGTCAATGTGATCCAATAGTTAGCATTCTACTGCTTAAGCATGTATACATTTGTACACAGATGTTTACACAATTGGATATGTTATAATATATGTATACTTGGATATGATGTGTTCACTTTGCTACTGCCTACTACCATGTTAGATTATGGTTGAAACATCAGAATATTACCGCAGAACAGAGGCCTTTATATAATATCTATATAAGTGCAATAACTATACAAGGGAAAAGAAAAATACAAGGGTCTGATCCTATTGAAAAACACGGAATTACATTACCACTTTTGGGTGTTTAAGTGACATATTAATCTAGCTCTTAGAGCAATATTAGTTACGATGGACTATTTAAGTTTGTCAATAGTCTTTTGTTTTATTTCCTAATTTCTATTTATTTACTATGCTCATTACAGAGCATTATGTTTTGAATCGTTAGGTTCCTAGATGCATAAACCACACTAGAGATTTATATAAGCTTGTACATTTCATTCTATTTACTGCAGGGAATACAGATAACAAAAGATGTTTTAGACTTTGTGAATAAAATAAACTATTTGCATTTCTTCACCGTTGTTCTTTTAAAGAATAAATGATCATAGTATTTGTATTTTCATTAAATCTGACATCTCTGGGCTGCTCATCTGATCAGCGTATTTATGAATTGTCCCATGAATACATCAGATCACTTGTCATGTTACTTGTGAATGCAGTTGTGCTCTTTTAGTTTTACAAGTGGCAGCTAGTTGAAGATTGTGCTATTGCAGGTGGACAACTTTGGCACCGTAAACCTTGTTGAAGCATGCCGCAAGGCTGGTGTTACAAGATTCATACTCATAAGTTCCATTTTGGTCAATGGGGCTGCGATGGGTCAACTTCTGAATCCAGCATATATTGTTCTCAACTTGTTTGGTTTAGTACTGGTCGCAAAGCTGCAGGCAGAGAAACATATCAGGTCGTCAGGAATAAATTACACCATTATAAGGCCTGGAGGCCTGACTGAACAACCACCAACAGGGAATATAGTCATGGAGCCAGAGGTAAAATATAAATTTGCATCTCAGCTCTTTCATCACGTTCTGGTTGTCACCTGGATCTAGTTTTAACTCTTCTTATGATGTCTGTGAATTTGCAAAGCTGTTGTTATTATTCCAATGTGTCCTTATATATAGCTAGAATAATGTTCATGATTGTTTATAAACAACCATTCAATAATACTCCCTTTAGGTCATATTTCTATTACTCTCTCCCTCCCAAAATATAAGGCTAGTTTCTTTTGGAGAGATTAAGGATAAAGGGAAAATACTATGATGTCCTTATTAAATGAGGGATGATTAGATGTCCTTATTAAATGAGTTATGATTAGAGGAGTTGGAGGGTGATTGGTGGGGGAATTAGTACTTTAGAAGTTTTATATTTTAAGACAAATTTCAATGCTAGAAATTCTTTATATTTTGGAACGGATGTAGTTTTTTTTTCTTTCATGGAATTAATATTGTTTAGTTACACGTGTATATGGCATGAATCATGTATTGCCACATCTATAGTATGTCTCATGTTTTATGGCATGTTATTCTGTCTTTGCCATGTCATCTATGCCCTATGTGTCATGCCACATCAGTACATCACTGTTCTTTAATCATACTCAACCAATGCTAAAATGATAACACGAGTTGTTTGGTTCATTGCCTATTTGAACCTTACCGAAATATTGTATGCTAAAATTTGGTCAATGCCAAGATTTTGGTAAAACATGAGTGTTTGTTTTGCTGCCAAAATTTTAGTAAATTGCTTGTGATTTGGTTTATCCTTACCAAAATTTTGGCATTACCAATTTTTTTTAGTTTGGGCAGTAAATCAAATGGCCCAATTATTTTATTTTTGATAAACATGTCGGAAAAGACCTTTTAGCAACTTGGCTAATAAACTGTTACTAATCTAGGGACATCTGATGTAATTTATGCGCTCCTCAGAAGGTTTTCATTTGATACAATCTTATTATGTTGAAATTTCTCTCTTCCTACAACACATGCGATATTTGTATTTGAACGATCTGTAGGATACACTTTACGAGGGCTCCATATCGAGGCAGCAAGTCGCAGAAGTAGCTGTGGAGGCATTCTTATGCCCAGAGGAATCTTCCTACAAAGTTGTCGAGATTGTCACCCGAGCTGAAGCTCCGAATCGCCCTCTCAAGGATCTGTTTGCTTCTATTAAGCATAACTGAGTAATGGAGCACAACGGCACAAGTAGTTCAGGGGGGACTAGCATTATTCCAGAAATTGTAAAACAAGTGATCTGTCAGCGTGTTCATATATGTATGTATGTATATGTACATACGTACGTAGCAAAACTATTATACACCCCCTCCTAAGGACCAAATCCATTTTCCACCTTTCTTTCAAGGTCTAAAATCTATGGTTCACCTCGATCAATTCTGTCTGCTGACTTTTCCTGTCATCCACGTCTTGTCACCTCTTAAGAATAAGAACAATACGGTAACGCGATAAGCACCATTTTATTTATAATATCATGACAAATCTACTATGGTTGTTATTGTAAGAACATATAATAATAATTAATAAATTTTATAGCAACTTAACTTCTGTCTCCATAATACACGCATCGACAGTATATATATATATAAATATTTTTAAATATGAAATAGTTAGAATAGTATTCTATTTATAAAATAGTGTTCTATAAAAAATAAAAACATGTAGATCATGAGTTCGTCTTTTCTTTTTTTTCTTTTTTTTCTTCTTATGTAGGTGATCGGCTGCTCGGTTGAGTGATCGACACTGTTTATGGATTCACAGGTGCATTGTCAAATTATTTTTTAATTGTTAAGTTCAGTAAAAAAAGCCGGCTAGTTTTCTTCATAACGGAGGGCAGAAACGTTATCTTTTTATTTATTCCACGTATATGGCATCATTGGATCATTTACGCATGCTGAAATTTATTTTATGGAGATTGAAAGTGTTCACGTGTGAGGTTGGAAGGGAAGACGCCACGCGTGATGATCGGCTTGTCGGTAGTTCAATTCCTACCAAATGTATTTTTTTGTTTGTTTTCTCTTTTTAAATTAAAAAAACATTACGCCCCTCTGCACGCGTGCGTCTCGCTGGTGGGCGGCGTGAACCCGGGACGGGGAGATGGGGACAGGTTGAACTGGTTTGGTTCGGTGGGGAGAGGGTGTGTGTATATACAAACACAAAATAGTGAAATAGCTTCCTCCACTACTATATTTATATACTCTGTTTCTGTTTCTCATTGATGAGGCTTGTCGATCTTGTGAATTGCGTATAAAAAGTATTTTTAGTATGGATGAGTTAGGTAACAGTACAAGAGAGAGTTTTAGTACTACTCATGATAGTATTAATAATTTTTGTGTAAGTATCTATAAGTATAAATAGAGAGACATTCCTCAAAGTATGATTTTTCAAAGAGAGAAAAATTAGAGTTTAGATTTGAGTTGAGTTTAGCCAAAAGTTAAGAAATAAATGCTTTATATATACTTTGTAACACATCTTGATAAAATAAGTTAAATATATTATTAAGAGTTTTGCCGGCTATTGATATTGTTTTTCTTTGCTAGCAGACAATCGGACTGGCTAGATAGAGGTGCCTAAACCGGCAATAGTGTAGCGGTCGGATCAACACCAAAAGGAAGGTCAGACTAATGGCGGAAACCCGGTCGGACCGGTAACATTTAGAGATGTCAGTGATTTTGACTACAGTAATATTAACTCTATCGATTAGAGATAACTTTTAATTAGCTAAAAGTTTTTCTATCACTTATGTTCTCTAATAGATTTGGTCCTATGTTAGATCCTACAAACAACACATTCCAAGTACCAGTGACCTGAAAATGTTTTACTTACTAGATGCTTATTGCTTTTCTGGAAATTACTATGAAGCTCAATATGTAGTACCAATGATTTTGGAGACAGAAAACATACTCTATGTAATGAATCTTAGTGTGTATAGCTGAGAGAGCACCACAATTGCTTGCAAGGTGAACTTTGTATGATAGCTGGGAGAGCGGCACGATTATATGAAACCACAATACTTTCAAGGCATGTTCGGAATCTGGATATCCAGTGGATATCTTTATATATCGTAGTACATAGCTGATTACTATATATGTAATCATGCACTACACTATTGACCTAACAGATCATATGGCATCTTTCTTGCGGAGATATCTTCAGTGCTATCTTCCTCTGAAATATTCTACCAGTTTGGCGTGAACACTACAAGCCATTAGTATGTTAGCACAAAGATTTCAATGTATATCGTTGAACTATTTACCAAGTTTACTTTTATTGTTAACACCTCAATTTTCTAATTACCGTTCTTTGGAAATAGCTATGATTATTGCATATAACATCTCAATCCGCAAGACGATCAACTGCAGGTGAAGTCAAAACTCTTGGAAGAAAGGCTGATGGCTGTTGTAACCTCACAACAAGATGGAAGCAATCTGTTTCTGGTTCTTGATCTTTGTTTTCTTGGGTTCTCCATGTTCCTTAGGGGGGAATATTTGCATGGGCTGCACCGATCTTTCAAGGGTTCTTGATTGCTTGTATTCAGGAGTGCAAGGCCTGCTGTTCTTGCAGGTAAATTTCCTAACTTTTCCCCCTTTATGTTATTTTTTTCCATGCACTTGTCTTCAGAATTCTTTCCGGTTTATTTGCGCTGACCATTTTCTTGGTGTTTTCTAGTCCTAGTCGTCAGCACTGGCGGCTGCTTGTTGCTTCTTCTTCCTGTTCATCTTTCTTGCTACCGGTTGCTGCGTGCTTCTTCTTTCGTGGCACTGCTCTCCGCCGCGTGTGCATCCTAGATCGATTGCCCTAAGGTATTTTCTTTTGTCCTATCTTTTTTTCCTGTCCATTAACTCTATTGTATGATGTTGGCAAGGTTGTATGCGATAGCTTTGTATGTCTGCCTGCTTATACATTGCCAGAACTTTTTTTGCCTTCACACAGTGAATGCCATTCGTCCAGTCAAATTAGGATGGCTTTTGCTTATATGTACAGATGCTATCAGCACAATCAGAAGAAAGAAAGCAGCTACCATGCACCTCCAGACTAAGAACCTAGGGCTTTTGGTTTAGGACCTGTAGGTCTTGATCATTATTGTACATAGCTACGAAAAAACGATCATAAGCCGTTACCACGAGACATACGGTGCATCAGAAGTAGGGTCGGAGAAATCAATCCAACCATACACGTGTCGAGGTGGTAGAGGAAACAGTTGATCACCGCGATCTTAATACCGATCAATACCACAATGAGCATCACTTCCACTGGTATTCATATGTCCGAGGCTACACCAAATATAGGTATACTAGTACTCAAGTTAAATATAGTTATCTCTCCTTGATATTCCCACCTCTTTATATATATGATTTCTTATTTAGGCCTAGAGAATTGTGAGGAGTCTATTTCGATCTCTATCTAAATTGATTTTTTATCCGAATCACATTTGAATAAACATTACAACCCGTTAAGCATGTAACCCGTTAAGCGTGTGACCCTGTAGGTTCACGTATATTTGGTCGTGAACCAGAAATGGCTTTTCGATCACTTTGTTAATAGAGGTTTCTAGTAAGTCATATTAATCTTAAAGTATACGTAAAGATTATATCGACTGAACCTGTAATGTTCTCATGTATGAATCTCTTTATCTTACGATATCGATTAAATTCAAGACGAGACTAGTGTAATTTTTTTAATAGCTCAATCACTCTCTTGATCCATTATAAACTTATGATAGACTCCTCAATCAACTTGGTATGCATATGCACTTTTATAATTTATTATGTCGAGAGGTTTAGAGATATCTCTCTCATAGGAGAGGCAAATTCTATCTTGATTACGCACATCCTTAAGATGTTCACGTGTGAGGAGATCGGACCAAACAGAGAGGCACATCAAGAGAGAGCATGAGTTAGCCGATGGGAGTCCAATGCAAGGGTCTAGAAGATTTGCTTAGCTCTATTGCAGGTCATTCAACTCATTGGAGTCTTCGAATTATTGGAGTTGTGGGCGTACTAGTCAATTTGACCTCTAATTGACAAAAAAGACAGGTAGAGTTAGATCATAGAGTTAATCGATCGATAGGCCAATATGAACTTATGCTATCAGTTAGATGTACCGATAGAGTTAAGATAGCCATCACCTGTGAGTTCGATGCACTTTTGCTATTGGCTATTATTGATAGGGATTGTAGTGCTCATACATCGATTAGAAAATTGATGATAATATAGGCAAATAGTAAAGAATAAAATAAATGACTCATCGACTATAGAGCCAATGACGCTCTAAATAGAATATATAATGAACAGTAGAGAGCGAGATCTGATCTCCTAAAGGAACAAGACTTAGCGACCATTGATAACGATATTGTTAGAGCCAGTCTTGATATATCAGACTGAACCAAAACAATATAAGACTGAGACTAACGGTAACAAAATAGTGAGTGCTAGATCAAACATAGCAATAGAGGGATCGGGTGAACCCATTGGCTGTTATCAACTGTGAGTCCGATGCAGGCATATAAGTAAACTTAACGACTAGCTAACCCGATGGGAGGAATGAAACTTGCTAGATTTTGATACCAGACCTATTAGACATAGTCCCGATAGATCGGACCTAACCGAGATAGTATAAGACTAAATATGACAGAACCAAATCGACCACTAGTAGATTAATCACTAACGATATATGCATATCGACTGAAAAGCCGATACGCTAGACATGAAGCTCCGTATAGAGATAACTCATCGGTTAGCTACTCCGATAAAACGCCAAGTAAAAACCCATCAGATTAAGGCTCAATTTACTATCAGCGGTCTAATAGGTCAAACATAACCGATGTAACATAAGACTGATGACGATAAAAAGAACTCGATAAACTGATAGATCCCACGTGAACGTGATTTGATATATTCGATCGGACTTAGCTAATATAACCTTAAACAAAATAGATACACCAAGATAATGGCGAGACTTATCCTTTCGCTAAAATTCAGGCTTAACTAATGTAACCCTATATCGAAAGTCAGAACACACCGGTAAAAATATAGATAAACTAGAATGACGATGCACCGAGATTATATTGATCTAAAAGATGATTTACAAACCTCTAGAAGATCTATATTTATACCCTGAGGTTATATGAGTCCGATGTAGTTACAAATAAACTCTGGATGTTACTTCTTAATAAAAATAAACTCTCTATGAATTTAACAAAACTAACTAAACTTACATATTTTATAATATATATTTTTATAAAGATACAACTACTCTATCACAGCTTCTATAATTTCTACTTCTGAATAATTTTTCATATTTGACTGAACCAAATCTATCCTCATCCGTTTGATCGGCTCTTTCTTTATATCAATCAAAATCTTTCTATAAATTGATTGGTTCTCCGATCCTATCTGCAGGGGTTTATCAAATTTTATTGTTAACATATCATAGTATTGATATATATAACATCTTTATATTGTCTCTAGGTTATATCACTAACAACTACTGGTGCTTTTATTTCCCTTGCTACAACCTATGCTATAAAAATAGTAATGTGGCTGCTGCTAGCTCTACGAACCTAACATACTTATGTCTGAAATGCTCTTGGATGTAGTTTGGATTTAAATCTGTAATGGACTAATGTGCTTTTTTTTATGGGTAAACTGGAATGCTTTTGAGGTGCAATAAGTTTTTGTCGTCAAAATTTAGCCTTTGTACCACCTTCTATTTTGATGTGTGTTTGTAAAAAAAAATAGTTTGTACTGCTTTAATTCCCAATTTGATGAAGGTTTCACCAAGGATTTTCCCCTTAATTGGGATGACTAAGAAATAGTTAGTTATTCAAATGGCAATGACCTGAAACTAACTATGATGAGTGATAATTTGTCTTTGGACTTATGAGTACACCTTGTGATCGTTGCCGTCGAGTCTCTTCTCCATTGAGGCTTTCTTTCCACTCTATATATAAGCTTCTGCTCCAAAAGTTCTCTTGCTGTTCAGCTAGCTCACCAAGGTAACTAAATTCCCCTGGTTTCAACTTGTCTAGCCCCTCTTGCAGTGAGAGATGGCTTGATCATAAAGATGCCTCTACTGAAACAAGTATTCTTGATACATCAGTTGCTGAGGCTTTGAAAGATAAATGAGTGTAATGTCTTTTCTAGAATACAACTATTACCATTTTAATTTTGGTCTCCATAGGATAAGAAGTTCGCATCCTATCTTGATGTATCATACTGCACATTTACACATCTGTTTAATCAGCTTGAGAATTCTTATTTATCAAACACACGATCTGAATATTTATGTATTAAATATATTTGTGAACATCATGTATTTATACTGTGGCAGTATGAATTATTGGCAGTCATTTTCTTTGCTATAATAAACCAGTTTTGCATGTTGCTCATATAAAATGAGAATCATGTTCTTGGCATTTTTTTTAAATCCTATGTTACCTCGCTTTTGCTTCCCAGCCACCATCTCAGCTCTCTTGACTAATTTGTTTCCTTATTTTCAGTTTTATCTGGTCCGTTAACACAGCAAGAAATCTTAGAAGAAACTACAGTGCTAAAGTGATGCCCTCTTTTTATCAGGAAAGTTAAAACAACAAAGGGATTTTCCAATGTTCTTTTAAAATATATCTATCAATATATTCAGTGTTTATTACTGAGGTCATAGAGTTTATTTGTAATAAAATATGTTGCTCGCTTGACAAAAAAAAACCATCAGATTATGTTTTATAGGACCAATGTTAAACTAATTTTGTTAGTGTGGTATTTTTTTATATATTATTATTATTATTTTAATAATAGAAGAGAGTGAAATATACATAAAAATCTATATTTACTTGTAAAGCAGCGTATCTAAACTATACTATGACTCTAACCTTTGGACTGAATTATTATATATTCCTAAGCCTGAACCTGAACTGGACTACATCGAAGCTATCTGATTCTGAATGGCTTTGGTAAGTAATTTAGTATTTCTAAACTATTTCTAATACCTTCAATGAAGAAATCATCTTCCTAACGCATTTGTTTCAGGTGCACTCTACTGAACTGAAAGAAAGAATTAGAAGTAGAACCTGAATAATTGGAGGGGACCTTAGTTGGCCAGTTGGCCTGTCTCTGCTCCACTTCATTTCAGCTCCTCGATAACAAGGAAACAAGGCCTTGTTCTTTATGGATTATTGCTCGTGGATGGCCAAGCTCTTAAGAAAAAAAACAGATATAATGAAATATTATTGCCTTACTTCTATAAATCTTCAGATGTGGAGGGTGAGCTTGCTGCGCTGCAAGCTGAAATTCCATTTTTGAAATATTCCTACTGTACTATTTCTTGGTGCTTTATAATTGTTGTGCTTTTGTTTGTAGAGTGCGTTCGAATTAATCATAGAAGGAGATTTACAGTAGGTATTCGTGTAAGAAGCTTTTATATAAAATTTGTAAACTTTTTTATGCTATTGCTTATTTCCAAAAAAGGGTAAGTTTGTGCTTTAGCTACAGCAGAAACTTGATAGAAAACTAAATCTTAATTTTACAATTGCATCCAACCTTGCAATTCATCTAGTCCAAGATGGTCATTGCACCTATGGCGTTTTACTCTGTTGACCTGCTTTTATGCTGTTATAAACAGAAAATTGGATTTGTGAAAGGATAAAATTCCTACTGTAAATTTTTGTGCTATTTGTGTTGTCAAAATTCCTACTGTAAATTCAATTATGTATAATTCCTACTGTGCTATTCGTGTTTTCAAATAAACCATAGAAGTTTACAGATGTTTGGACTTGCTATATTGTAAATTGAGATTTAATTTTCTATCAAGATTAAAATATATATTGCAGAATTGATACTCTTCTACCATTGCTTTTTTCCTTTACTCTGTTTACCTAAGTAATGACAAAGTCTCCTCTGACACCACTGGTGTGGCACGCAAGGCACGTGTTCAACTCTATTTTTATTAAATTCTTCATGACTTAAAATACTCTAATTTTTTTACAAAAATTAATTTTAATAAAAGAAACACCGTTTCAATATTTAATTAATGGAAAAACTTGGTGCAATTTTTTTCTTGGTCAATGTGTATCTTTTCTCTATCAATGAAATGAAACAGAGCTTATACCTTTGTTTAAAAAACATTAAATAGAAAAACAAATTAAATATTTCCTTCCTCATTGTTAGGCCAATTTTGGCTCGTAGTTTCCTTCCCTTCCCCTCCTCCTGCACATGAAAGGCATTGTTTCCAGCCTAACCCATGTTGGCCTTCCTCTGCCTCGCCCAATGCGTCTAGCACCTCGGCATAATCTCCAAGTCGGCCTAGCGCGTGCACCTCTCCCTCCATCGCTAACTTGTGGGTCCACACGTTAGATCCATCTTCCAGCTCGGGCAGGAGTCCAACCACCGCATGAGCGCCTCCTCTGCGAATCCCTTGACGATTTGTCTTTTCCATTGGTGCTATCTCCAAATCGACCGGTGGATCATGATTCCCATAAACTCCTACCGTAGAATGTGTATAATGACTATAAACCCCTGAGCGTATAAAGGGGGTCGAGTCTATATATATACAGCCTAGGCCAGTAGCCTGTCTAACACCCCCTGCATTCGCAGCGGGAGGGGAACGGACGTAGAGACTGGACCGAAAACTGGTGAACAAAGGCGTGGGCAGGCCTTTGATCATTATATCGGCAAACTGATGTACCGATGTTACATGGAGCACCCGAATCTATCCTAATGCAACCTTGTCACGGACAAAATGGATATCGATCTTGATGTGCTTGGTGCGTCGGTGATGGACCAGGTTTGCGGTCATGTAGACGGCATTGACATTGTCGCAGTAGACGATGGTCCCGGTGGAGAGGGGTGCACGGAGCTCCTAGAGAAGCTAGCGAAACCAGCAGCACTCGGCAACGGCGTGGGCGACGGCGCGGTACTTGGCTTCAGCGCTGGATCGGGACACTGTAGTCTGGCGTTTTGAGGACCAGGATACGAGAGTGTTACCGAGGTAAATGCAGTAGCGGGACATAGAGCGTCGAGAGTCGGGGCAGCCTGCCAGTCCGCGTTGGAGTACGCGGTGAGGGAGTCGATGGGGCTAGAGCTGAGATGCAGCCCGCTGGAGAGGGTACCCTTCACGTAGCGTAGGATGCGCTTGAGCAGCGCGAGGTGAGGTTCGCGCGGAGCGTGCATGAAGAGGCACACTTGCTGGACAGCGTACGTGAAGTCGGGTCGGGTTAGTGTGAGGTATTGGAGAGCCTTGGCAAGACTCCGATAGTGAGAGGGATCGACAACGAGGACGCCATTGGCGGCGGAGAGTTTGGCTCGAGTGTCGACTGGGGTGGCCATGGGGTGACAGTCGGCCATGCCCGCACGCTGGAGGAGGTCGATGGCATACTGACGTTGGGAAAGGAAGAGCTCGTGGATGGAACGGGTTACGAAGATGCCAAGAAAATGATGGAGAGGACCAAGATCTATCATGGCGAACTCAGAGTAGAGTCGGGCCATGATCTGGTCGAGGAGAGATGTCGAAGACGCTGTGAGGACAAAGTCATCGACATAGAGAAGTAGATAGGCAGTGGCGGAGCTGATATGGAAAGTGAACAGGGAACTATCGGACGTAGAGGCCACGATGCCGATGTGCCGAAGATAGGTAGCAAAGCGCTGGTACCAAGCACGAGGGGCTTGTTTGAGGCCTTAGAGAGAGCGTTGAAGGAGACAGCCAGATCGAACCGGTCTTTTTCTCCTCCAAAAATCGGACGATTTTTTGTTGGTCTAAAAACCAATCAAAAACCTCTGGTTTAGTCCTCCTAGCCGAATGGAAGACCCACCACGCCCGTGCGTGTCCTCACTTCAAACTGAAGCCACCACCACCGAGCACTGAACAGGAAGCCACCTGCTCCCATTCGCGCTTGACATCATGAACTTAGCCGTGTCAGGCTTGGAGAGTCGAGGCTACCATGGATCTAGACTCCAATCACCAAATCCTCTCACTAGAGGCCCGTCGAGCCCCTCGGCCTCAGCGGATTCTACCAGCTCTTACTCCTTATGCCGCCTAAAGCCACCATAGAGAGAACCCTGCCAGCCCTGATGTGCTACCTCGATGCTGCCGCTTCCACCTGGGGAAACCATCACTTCCATCCTAGAGCTAGACCACCAAGCTCTCACTGAAACCGTACACTACCGCCCGTGAGCTTGACACCATAGACCACCGTTGCCCATGGAAAACAAGTCAGTTTCTTGATTGCTTATTGTTACAATCTACATGGTCCTCTTCTAATTTTATTTAGGGTAATGAGTTCGATTTTGTGTCTAGATCAAAGTTCAATCCAACGCCTTTTTCGTGTTGAACTCGGTGTCTTCTTGTGCCTGTCTTCATCCACATCGACACCATGACCGAGCCAGAGTTATCTTTGAGTCTCACAGTTGGGTTTAATCCCACACCAACTCTAACACTGACTCCTTGCGCCACGAACCTCAAGAACAGACCATGCATGATCCCAAAATCCTGGGTTAGCTACACCTTGGCCATGCTTCTATCTACCGCCCTGGCATGGCCTCGATGCATAGACGCGCACACCACCATAGTGCATACTCCTAGCTTCATGTACTTTCATGACCTTCTACTCGGTCTTCCTGACAATGCTGGCCAACTCTGCCGACGACAAGTGCCACCAGTCTAATGCAACCAATGCTAGATTACTAGTCATTGTACTACCACGATTGAACTAGACTGCCCACAACATGTTACATTGCATGTTGTACGCACACTGCCATTATAGCAATCCATCATGCAGATACTCGTCAACACCTCCCAAAATACTCCTAAAATACCCTCTAGGATCCACCTACTCTGACATTGAATTAAACACCGATCAATCTAGCCATAAACCAAAACTAACAAATCGCCATGCTGTCTTCCACCCACCAAACTAATTTAGTGCCACGTCTAAGCCATATCTCTGTTGAATATAGCTCACCAAAAGGCATGAGCCACCTATCTAGAGCGTTCGACACCACTGATCGAATTGTTAATTGCCTCTAGCTTTGAATCAACTTTAAGCATCATGTCTCGCCATCTGCGTATTAAAAATAGCTTATTGAATGACTCAAGGCCATTAGCCTGAATTATTCGACTCCACTGATCAATCCGCTTATTGCTACAGTGCTCCACCTCGAGCACATGTCTTCCCTAGACATCAAACATGAGCAGCGTTGTGTGGGATAGCTTCACTGTACCTCTATCTATGAATCTCCCATAGGCTTTAATACTATTTGTTATAAAACTAGTTTCCATAGCACAACGATAATCAAACGTTGAGACATAATATTTATTAACGAAGTTTAACCAAAGTCTATATTCTTGGAACATTGATTACAAGCACTTCTCTCCAATCCAGCATAATTACAATATATCAAAATATTCATGACTGTTGATCAGATAGGCTGCCGCGTAGTTGTCCCTCATCTATGCCACTATCGCCATATCGTTAGATTATGTGTGCCTCTTATTTAAAAAGAGCCTAGGATAAGAGTCCGACTCTATTAATATCTTAACACCTATTACAACTCCAATTACCCATCTGTAACTGATATGTGAAGTGTATTGATTGTAACAGGATGAAAATCCCATGCATTGCTCAGGTAAAGTCATGATAAAATGGTGAACATGATATGTAAAGTAGATTTACTTTGTAGCATGACTCCATATATATATATATATATATATTGTTGTAGAAGTCTCTGTTAAAATAAATTCATTCCAGAGGAAGTCTAAAGTCTAAACAACAAAGGCTTAATAAAGATACAGGTGGAGTTTAATTTACTTAATGTCAGTCTTAGCGTAACATGATCATCTCTGCTAATGTGAAATTGATCTAACTGACCTCACGTTGAAGCAATTGAAGCCGATTTGTTGATTTACTTTGCCTGCAGTTCTTTTCTTCTTTCTTCTCAATCTCTTTCTATTCGCACCACTTGATCAACTTGAAATTGTCCACGTTCTCTGTTTATGTAGTGTAGCCCTTCTGGATGCCAGCGACACTGGCCGGAGACCACCTCACGAACCCTTCTAGCGTCAAGTCAATCGGGTGACTTAGATTAGGGTTTTAACATTATCAAGACTTCAGGCGTCCTCTCTGCCTCTCCTGCTCTTTCTTTTATAATGACAATGGTGAGACTTGGTGGCTATCTCCTAATTTGATTCAAATTCTATTTTGTACCGATCACATAAAACAAAATTTATCTCTAACTCTTCTTGATTAGGAAGAAAACTGGTGTTTTTATCTTCTCCCAATACTTATCGGCAGTGTACCGATAAAATTAACCAACAATACAATTGGCAGTGAACCATGTATGGCCTGTATGAACAAAATGCAGAGTGAGCACAGCATATGCGCGGTTTTCCTTCCTAAGACTCTTTTGAAGCTTCTAATAAATTAGAAAAAAATTTATACGTCACGATTGTGTCGTAGTGAGACTTCGTGTGAGTTAGAGAATAGCCCATGCGTCAGTTACACTGTATTAACAATTATTGTATTAACAAATAATTTCATAGGAACAACTCTATTATTGCATGTTGCAACAATTTTTTTCATAAATTCAAAACCCCACATTTCAAGCAAATTTAGTTTAAAATCTATGCATTCTAAGGATCCTTACAACAAAATCATAATAAACTTTCAAAACATTTCCAAACAGTATATTATGAGAAAGACCGTAAGTTTAAAAAAGAATTAAAGATCAATTATATTAAAAGTCATCCAAAATCAAGTATTCACATAATTTACAGTAATAAAATTTATAAAACATTAAATAATATGCCCATGCAGGCTTCCTTCCTAGTTATCTTTCAAATTTGATTTTAACTAACTGGTTTGAACTAATTTCTCTTAAAATTTTAAATTATTAAAGCGTGTATGACGTAATATTATTTCTTTTAATTTAGGATTAGTTGGGGTACAAGGCGGTGCACGCACGATGGAGCCGGCGCAACATGAGGAGGAGACGGCGAACACATATGAAGCAAGCGCAGGCGGAGCTTATGCCCGCGCTGTGATGGTGACGATGCCACGTCAGCTTCTATTTGAGGCCCGCACGGTGAAGCTGATCCCATGCTGGGCTTCCTGTGATTTAGTGCATCAATTCGTTAAGAATTTAGTCCGAATTGATTTGAGTATGCTTGATTTGGGGATTTTGGGTTATAGGGTTTCTCTGATTTGGGGATTTCTCAAATTAGCTTTTATAGGCTTAGAGATTTTTGGGAATTTCAATCTAGTTTATCCCAAAACTTACTTCTACTGTTGAGCAAGTAATTGAGTAATAAAACTTAGAACTTGAATTAAAACATGCAAGAACAATGGAATATGAACTCTAATTCGAGCTAATTAACTTCGACAGAATATAAACAGGAACTAATCTGCATTAAGAAGCAAATATAAACCATAATCTGAGGCTAATTAACTTGAATTTATCATAATTCTCACTTATTTGCATCGTGCCGAATAGAATTTAGGGTTTAATATGCATAGATGGCTGCACTTTAGGGATGATAGGATCAAGGAGGCTAAGATTAGGCATTGATACACAATGTTGGAGTTTACTTTACTTAATATCAGTCTTAGCCTAACATGATCACCTCTGGTAATGCGGAATTGATCTAACTTAACTGAGGATGAAGCCAAGCTGATTTGTTGATTTCCTTTGCTTGTGGTTCTTCCTTTCTTCTTTCTTCTGGTTGTCCTTCTATTCATGCCGCTTGATTAACTTGAACTCTAGAGTTCTCTATTTACATAGCATAGCCCATCTGGATGCCAGCAACATTGGCCAGAGACCACCTCACGAACCCCTTACAACGTGGGGTCGATCGGGCAACTTAGAATAGGGTTTTAGGATTATCGAGACTTCATGCGTCCCCTCTGCCTCTCCTCCTTTTTCTTTTATAATGACGCTAGTGGGGCTCAAGGGTTATATCTCTAACTTTCGAATTCTATTATGTACCGATCATATGAAAGAAAATATATCTCTAACTTTTCTTGATTGGAAACGAAACCGGTGGTTTTATCTCCTCCACATACTTATCGGTAGTGGACTGATAAAATCAACCAACAATACAATCGGTAGTAGACCCATCTATGGCCTGTATGAAAGAAAATGACGGTAAAAAAAGAACTATGTATATCTCCTTTGTTTCTTTTTGTTTGATCTGGGTAAAAAATAAAAGAAAGAACAGACTGAGAGGCAGTTGAAAAGATAAACTGACTGCCAATGATGTTAAAGTGTATATCAGCATGCATTCAGCAACATGAATATTTTCGATCAAATTTTGTTAACTTAAAATGAACCATGCATCCCACTAAAGGCACCAACTTTTGTTTAAACCTGATATGCTTGTTATTTAAATGCCAATCGACAATACAGGAACCAAGGGGAAATTCCAATGCAGTAATCATTCTCAGGGAGTTCTATATTCCTTCAAATAGCCATGTATTCATGTTGCTGAATGCATGCTAGATGAGGGAAAAGGAACAGACCTGAACCCAAACAGCATGGTATTAGGAATAACACAGGACAATGTAGAATGTGATGACAACATCAGACAATAAAGTGCATATGAATTAGCAAGCCTCTATAAGCAAAATGTAATTCAGTCTTGGTACAATGCCAGGCGTGATTCAAAATGTAATGGAAAAGCACCTTGCTCTTCTCTTCTACTATATGTGGATCGGCATTCGAGAAATAAAGCAACTAAAATGAGGCCGAATCGGGAATTGAAAGATGCAGAGGACGAAAGCAGGTTGATGAATTGAAACTTGTTGCTGAGAAAACTCAGGTCGGGTGACGTTGGCAAGAAAATGGCCCTGTCTTCTAGGATCCCCGCGAGGGTTTGCAGAAGTTGAATGACCAACTTTTGCAGAGAACGGCCTTTGAAAGCAAACGGCAATGTAAACAGCAGCTCATGAATCCGGATGAGACAAATGGCCAACATTTTTTCACTGGGCTGTATGGTGCGATGATGCAGATGGCTGGCTTGTCGGCTTCCGATCTAATTGACTGTTTCAAAAGTGTAGAAAGTGTAGTGACTATGAAAACCCCCGAGCGTATAGAGAGGGGTCGGGTCTATATATATACAGTCTAGGCCAGTGGTCTATTTAACACCCCCGTAGTCGCAGCGGGAGGGGAACGGACGTAGAGACTGGACCGAAAATTGGTGAACAAAGGCGTGGACAGGCCTTTGGTCATTATATCGGCAAACTGATGTGCCGATGGTATATGGAGCATCCGAACCTGTCCTAATGCAACCTTGTCACGGACAAAATGGGTATCGATCTCGATGCGCTTGGTGCGTCGGTGATGGACCGGATTGGCGGTCATCTAGACGGCACTGATATTATCGCAGTAGACGACGATCGCGGTGGAGATGGGTGCACGGAGCTCCTGGAGAAGGTGGCAAAGCCAGCAGCACTCAGCGACGGCGTGGGCGATGGCGCGGTACTCGGCTTCAGCGCTGGATCGGGACACTGTAGTCTGGCGTTTTGAGGACCAGGATACAAGATTGTCACCGAGGTAAACGCAGTAGCCGAACATAGAGTGTCGAGAGTCGGGGCAGCATACCCAGTCCGCATCAGAGTACGCGGTGAGGGAGTCGATGGGGCTGGAGCTGAGATGCAGCCCGCTGGAGAGGGTGCCCTTCACGTAACGTAGGATGCGCTTAAGCAGCGCAAGGTGAGATTCGCGCGGAGCGTGCATGAAGAGGCACATTTGCTGGACAGCGTACGTGAGGTCGGGTCGGGTTAGTGTGAGGAATTGAAGGGCTCCGGCAAGACTCCGATAGTGAGAGGGATCGGCAACGAGGGCGCCATCGGCGGCGAAGAGTTTGGCTCGAGTGTCGACTGGGGTGGCCGTGGGGTGATAGTCGGCCATGCCCGCACGCTGGAGGAGATCGATGGCATACTGGCATTGAGAGAGGAAGAGACCGTGGATGGAACGGGTTACGGAGATGCCAAGGAAATGGTGGAGAGGACCAAGATTGGTCATGGCGAACTCAGAGTGGAGTTAGGCCATGATCTGGTCGAGGAGATGTCGAAGACTCTGTGAGGACAATGTCATCGACATAGAGAAGTAGATAGGCAGTGGCGGAGCCGATATGGAAAGTGAACAGGGAACTATCGGACGCAGAGGCCACGAAACCGATGTGCCGAAGATAGGCAGCAAAGCGCTGTTACCAGGCACGAGGGGCTTGTTTGAGGCCGTAGAGAGAGCGTTGAAGGAGACAGACGTCGTCGGGATGAGAAGGGTTGACGAAGCCTGGGGGCTGCTGGCAGTAGACTGTTTCCGTCAGGTGGCCGTGAAGAAAGGCGTTCTTCACGTCTAGTTGATGGATCGGCCACGAGCGAGAGGCAGCCAAGGTGAAGACGACTCGGATGGTGGCGGGCTTAACAACGGGACTGAAGGTCTCGTCGTAGTCGACACCGGGTCGTTGGGAGAAACCCTGGACTACCCAGCGAGCCTTGTGACGAGCAAGGGAGCCATCGGCGTGGAATTTGTGTTTGAAAATCCACTTACCGGTCACAATGTTGGCGCTGGGAGGGCGGGGGAACGAGGCGCTAGGTCTCGTTGTCCATTAGAGCCTTGTACTCATCGGCCATGGCCACGCGCCACTGGTGATCGGCCAGGGCTGAGCGAGAAGTCGCCGGGATTGGCGAGATAGAGCTGTGGACGGCGGAGAGACCGTAGCGCTGAGTGGGGCGGAGAGACCCGGTCTGGGAGCGGGTGACCATGTGAGAGGTGGAGGGAACTGGAGCCAATGGGGGTGCGGGAGTAATAGGAAGAACAGGTCGGGTGGGGGCGTCATCGGCTCCGAGTTGGCGACTGTAGACTAGAGGAAAAGGAGGAATTAGATCGACCTGAGCCGATGAGGTTGGGTGGGCCGAGAGAATACTGATTACCGGAGACACTTTTAACTAGGGACGTCCATACATCACAATGTATAAGTTCACATGGACGCGAGATACAGGAGAGAGAACTAGAGAAGGGCAGACGTACATGTTTGCTAAGTTGACATGAATGGCAAACTGTGGAGCTGCTGTGAGTACATCGGATGGAGGCACCGCGACGGAGGGTGGCGACAGCGTCGGGGCCGGGGTGGCCGAGGCGAAGGTGCCAAAGGTTGGTGGAGAGGGCGAAGCTGGCGTGTGGGGTGGACGGCGCAGCAGGAATGGTGTAGAGGTCTTCACCACTATTGCAGCGAAGGATCTATCGCCGGATTGGGATATCCTTCACAGAGAAACCAGACGTGTCAAATTCAATGGAGCAGTGGTTGTCTCGTGTGAATTGGTGAACAGATATAAGATTGTGAATAAGAGAAGGGACGATAAAAACATTGCGTAGGAGGAGGTTAGTGGTGGATGTAGATAGAGAGGAGTCACTACGGCATTGGACAGGAAGAGAGTGACCATTGCTGATGGTGACAAAAGGGGAGGAAGAGGGGTGACAAGAGCGAAGTATACCGGCCGATAACGCCATGTGTGAAGACGCCCCAGAGTCTAGCACCCAAGGGTGCTGTGGTTGGAGCGTCATCTGGTTGATGGCAGCGACAAGGCCAGCCTGGTTCCAGGAGGGAACCGACTGGGCGGTTGGGGTCAGTGGCATCGGCTGAGGCGGCAAAACGGGAGCCAATGCCAGGTGAGCCTGGGGATGGGCGCTGAGAACTCCGGGTTGCAGTCGATGGGGCTGCGTGGCTGGGGCTAGGGTGCCCAGGGGTTGTAGCAGAGCCACGGACCTAGGGAGCCGGCAGGGTGGGTAGGGACCGAGGTAGGTCGTGGTGGCGTCGGACCCTGCCAGGTCCTGCCTTTGCCTTTGCCCTTGCCTTTCCCGATGCGGGCTATGTTGCTGTGGCCAGAGCCATGGCCACCATGACCGCGGGAGGAAGGGGCAGCGTAAGAAGCTCGGTAGCCATTATCGGCTGCGGCAAGGAGAGCAGTGTGGGCCACTGTCTTCTCATCATTGGCCAGACGGAGTTCTTTAAGAACTAGCATGTCATGAGCCCGGGCGAACGATGAAAGAGGTATGGCGTTGGCGATGTCATCGGTGGTGTTGGAGAAGCGGGGATTGAGGTCTCACAGAAGGGCGAGGACGAGTCGTCGACCGAGCCGAGCAGCCAGCTGCGCACGCAGCACTCGGCGATGTCCCACTAAGGATCATCGGGGCGAGGTGGAGCGGAGCCATCAATATGAGACCGGAGGCCAAATTTTCCATAGAGGGATTTAAAGAAGAAAACCCACTTAGAATAATTGGTGTTAAGGTCAAGGGAGATAGGAACATGAGATTTCACGTTCACAGCAGCGTAGGGAGGGGAGAAGATCGGCGAGATGGTGCCCGAGGTGTGGTCTGAAGCACCGAGGGCCAGAGCAGAGTCGGCGACTGAGAGAGTGCCAGAGCTGAGAGCGGACTCGGTGGCCATGAGAGGAGAACGGGAGCAAAGAGCCGATTGGATTAAGCCGATGGGAGGGGGGAAGCCGATGAGAGGACGGATCGGCTGATCAAGGATGTGAGAAGCCGATGGGAAGTGGACCGGCCAGCCGATGAGGAGTGGTTGGCCGATGGGGAGTAGGCAGTGGAGTAGGTGAGGATAGAGTGGGTGGGTCAGAGAGTGGTTGGGTCACGGACGTGCGAGGATTCATGTCCGTGGACTCGTGGAGGCCAAGGAGTGGGGCGGACGCGAAGAGAATATGTTCGCATCCGGGAGGCAGGGATTCATGTCCGTGGACACGTGGACACGTTGGACTGGCTCGGACGTGAGGGGAGAAGGTTCGCGTCCGAGAGCCGTTGAGCGTGTCGGAAAGGACGAGAACCGAGGGAGGTTTTCAGCCGATGGAGGGCTGGACAAGCCCAGCCGATGGAGACGATGAGCACGGAGGTGCGCCAGTGTCAGAGAAGGAGAGATGCACGAAACAAGAGGAAGAGCGGAGACGGGTGCGAGGCGAGACGAGGAGGCGGATCGAGACTGTCGCCTGGTCGCGCGGAGGTGGGACGGAGAGAAGAAGGTGACTGCGGGAGAGACGGGGAAAAGAAGAAATGGAGGCGAGAGAGCGAGAAGAGTACCGAGAAGAGAGTCAGTGACGGGAAGAAGACGTCGACGATGAGGAGGAAAGGGTCGGCTCGCCGGAGAGAGAAGCTAGCGCACCGAGATGTCTAGACTCGCTCTGATACCATGTAGAAAGTGTACAGTGACTATAAAAACCTCTGAGCGTATAGAGGGGGGTCGGGTCTATATATATACAGCCCAGGCCAGTGGTCTGTCTAAAAAAAGACGCAGTAACAGCAGTAGGCTAGCAAGTAATCGAAGAGAAGAGACAAGATGAAGCAAATTTGAACTCTGGATGCAGGAATAATGAGGGACTGCATCAGGCCGTTGGACTTGGATCTGATGGTGCTCCTTATTTTGTGACTTTATTATAAAATGATATAAAAGTTATCGATATAGCAGAACGTGATTAATCTTCCCGATTGCTGTAGCCATTGATCAACTTAGACATGCTAAATGATGACATAGAAACACGAAATTTGATGATTGAGTTCAGCCAAAGGATACATCTTCAGAGCTCTGATTTAAGCATTACTTTCTAATTGACATAGCATCTAAACGTTACAAGTTCATGATATCATCATCATCCTCTTTTTGTGTGTCTACGCTATGCTATTGTCATTATAGTTATATTATGGTGCTCCACTGTCTATTTAAAGGTGGCTATGTTATAGAATTTGACTCTAACTATACTCATTACCACTAAAGTTATTGTAACCTATTTAGACTAAGTATATTCAATATCTATTCTAACAAACTTCACTTTAGTGAAAATACACCACCTAGGTGGAGTAGAATTACCATGCCAATCCACAGGTCCTCTTTTTTTTAGCTTTATCACAAGCCACTTGATGAGCCTACACTAGACTTACCGCTATCAAGATACTTTACTTTCTCCATAACGTCTTCCTCTTGATTCCGCCCGCAATAGTGACTTTGGAGTTCTCTACGTTTTCTTCTATCATCACAGTGGTCTCTACTACTTAACCAGCAAATCCCTAATTCCCCGAAATCCATGTTCACCCTCATTAGACTATAAACAAAACCCTTTCTTTCTTGTCGTCTTTTAAGCCGAGCTAACAAATCCAACATCACGCTTTTCGCATCTGTAAACTAAACTCATAATACAATTTACTGATGCCTTGAATCACCTGAAAAAAATTACACCCATAACGCTTACTCTTTCTCTTCCTCAAATTTTCATATATTTCATTATACAGACCCACGAACTTATATATATCCTATACAAATATATCCGTTGGCACCATCAACAGTATATAACCAGCTATTGCCCTAATTTTCTCGCCCTTCTTACCTGCAACTATAGATCCTTCTTGCTCTTAACGAACCACCTGTCCATCGCAACCTGACCCAACCGTCCAAGCTCCGCGATCCTATCGCTCCGTCGATCACACTGCCCTGTCGATCTAATCAAACCACCCCCGATCTACTCTGTACCGGACCACACCACGTACACGCCTGCATTTCCTGAAGCCAAAGCCAATATCGAGCCGCCGATCAAATCGACGCGCGAAGTGCTCCCGCCTGGCCAAACGGGCCGCCGCCTCGGAGCCGCACGAGAATTTGTCGATCTGTAGCTTGAGCTTTGCAATTTCTCTTTGTATCTCCATGAATCTGACTCATCTCCGAGTCGAACACAAACAGCCTGAGCTATAACTCCTCCCACTACTTCGCCTGATCCTCTGTGCTTTCCTGTTCCTTGCTGCATGCATCCTTCTTTGCAGCCACCACGAGCCCACTACAACACTGAGCCACTCGTATGCATCCATAGGACCAATGTGTGACCAGCGTGTGCACTACACCACCACACCGTGTACACGATCACGTATACATGTTGGAGTAAGAGCATCACCAAGAGTGCCCTAAAGCGTTCCCATTCTTGTATTTTTTTTTTTTTTGATTTAGGGTCAAAATCCAGCTCCAACAGCTCCCTTTTCTGCTGCCAAACTTTTGAGTTCCCATCCCCGTACACTCTTGACCTTGAGGAACCCAAATCCATTCCCAATCCGCCTGTAGTGTCTCCTTCCCGTGCGCGGGCGAAATATTTGTTAACCTATTATTATAATTATAGTATATAGCTCTTGATTTAATAGCCTATTATAATTATAGTATATAGCCCTTGATTTATAGCCTATTATAATTATAGTATGTAGTTCTTGATTTGATAGTTTATTGTAATTATAGTATGTAGTTCTTGATTTGTGGTATATATCATGCCTACGTGGTTGGTTTCTAAGCCACCCCGGCTCCTATATGTACCGACGCATATTCATTCAATGAAATCAATCATTCCTAATACTCTTTCATGGTATCGGAAGCGGTTACGATCCGCTACTCTTCCGCAACCCTAGCCAGCCGCCGATCCGATCGCTGCCCCCACCACTGACTCCATCGCCGGGAGCATCGCCGATCCCATCGCCTGTGCCTACTTCCCGCCGATCCGTTTGCCGGCCCGTCGTGACACCGTCACCGGCCACCGTTGCCGACTCGATCGTGCGTCACAGTAGCTAGTTCGCCGCGCTGCCATTCCCTGATGGCAGATGATGACAACACTGCCATAGCCGCTAAGAAAGCCGAGGACTAACGTCTCGCTGTTGAAGCCGACGCATGCACCGAGGCTGTGTGCAGCACCGAGGTGGCTCGCCTCCGTGCCGCCGCCCTAGACGACTATGAGTGTGCCCATGAGGCCCTCTAGGCGCAGGCCACCGCTGTCGTCAACGTCAAGGCCCTCATCCCCGTCGTCCTCGACCAGGCCACGAACACCTACACTAAGTGGCGTGGCATGTTCCTCACCATCCTCGGCAAGTATGCTATTACCCGACATGTTTTCGAGGATGAGGCCTTCCCCTCGCGCCCGGCATGGGTGCAGATGGACTGTTGCGTCCTCACGTGGATCTACAGCATCATCTCCAGCGACCTACAGTAATCCCTGATGATGCGACAGGGTCCCGCTCGCCGGGCATGGTGCTACCTCGAGGACGAGTTCCTCGGCCAGAAGGAGTCCTGCGCGCTCCTTCTCGAGACGAAATTCCGTTACTTCCGCCAGGAGTCCCTGCGCATCATTGACTATTGCCACCAACTCGAGTTGATGGCAGCGTCTCTTGCCGAGTTTGACGACCCCATCGGTGATCGGCAGATGGTGCTCATGCTCCTCCGCGGCCTCAACAGCAAGTTTCACCATATGGTATCTATCCTCAAGATGCACAGGCCGTTCCCGACGTTTGCAGAAGCCCAGACACACCTTCTATTGGAGGAGATGGAGATCGACACCCGTCCACCATCCCCGCCATCCACCCTCTTCGCTGTGACACCATGCCCTACGGACCCTAGGGCCCGTGCACCTCCCCGCCTAGGGGCACCTCCTCCAGCACGCCCTCCTGCGCCCGCTACAGGCCAACACACTGGCTGCCGCTGTGGGTGCGATGGACGTGGTGGCCAACAGGCTCCTCCTGGCCCGACAACACCTCCTGGTGGCGCATCCCCAAGCTGACACGGTGGCATATCCCTCGGCATCCATCCATCCTTCGCATACCCTTGGGCTGGTACTATACGGATGTGGCCCTACGACCAGTCTGGGCATCCTCCACCGCCTCTGCCTGCGTTCAGCGCTGTACCACAGTATGGCGGCTTCAGTGGCACACCCAGCACCTATGGTGCATTATACGGTGGAACTACTTCTCCAGTCTTCTAGGCGTCTTCCCCAAGCTACCTAGTCTCCTCGACAGCACCTTGGAACCCTACACAAGGTGGGTCATGGTATCAGGACTCCCTGGTGCACTCCTTCAACACCATGACCCTAAACCCGCTGGTCTCTCACTCTGAGTGGTACGCCGATTCAGGTGCTGGTTCCTATATGACCACGGACGCTGGTAAACTCTCCACCATCTCCCCACCATCTCCATTCACTCCTTCATCCATCATTATGGGCAATGGTGCTTCACTTCCTATCACTGTCACTGGATCATATACTTTTTCTTTACCACATCACAATCTTATTCTTAAAAATATTTTGGTGTCGCCCAACATTATTAAGAATCTGATTTCCATTCGTCGGTTTACCACTGATAATAACTGCTCCATTGAGTTTGATCCATTTGGCCTTTCTGTGAAGGATTTGCACACCCAAAATGTGATAGCCAGGTGCAATAGCTCCGGTGACCTCTACCCGCTCTATGTACCTTCCACCAGTACTACCAGCACCTCCACACTCATTGCTGCACCCACCTCCCTTTGGCATCATCGTCTTAGACACCTCGGGTGTGAAGCTCTATCCAAGCTCATTAGTTCCAGTATAATTTCTTGTCATAAAGATGATCTCAACCACATATGTCATGCATACCAACTTGATCGCCATGCACATTTACCTTTCAGTTCATCTAGCTCTCGAGTTACTCATAATTTTGATTTAATACACTATGATCTATGGATATCTCTTATTATTAGTGTGTCAAGATACAAATATTATCTAGTCATTCTTGATGATTGCTCACACTACCTTTAGACTTTTTCACTCCGTCTCAAATCTGAGACATTTTCCACTCTTTCCAATTTTTTTGTCTATATGTGCACGTAATTTGGCACCACCATCAAGAGCGTCCAACAATGGTCATGAATTCGATAATTGTTAGGCCCACATGTTCTTCCTTTCCTATAGTGTTGCACTCCGCATGTCGTGTCCATATACTTCTCAACAAAATGGAAAGGCGGAATGCTCCCTTCGCACCATTAACAACACTCTGCGTTCTCTTTTGTTTCAGGCGAGTCTCCCTCCGGCCTATTGGGTTGAGGCCCTTCACACTGTGACATATCTTGTGAATCACCTCCCCACTAAAACCCTTGCCTTCTCCATACCATATAGCACCCTCTATTCCACCTAGCTCTCCTACAATCACCTCAAAGTGTTTGGGCGCATCTGTTATCCTAACATGTCCTCAATAGCACCTCATAAACTCGCCCCACGCTCATCCTTATTCGTCTTTCTCAGCTACTCCTTGGAACACAAAGGCTATCGCTGTCTCGAGCTCCAGTCGAACCGTATTCTTATTTCTTGACATGTCGTTTTTGATGAATCCTTCTTTTTGTTCTCCGACATGTCTACCACACCCATGGCACCTTCCACCCTAGACTTCTTAACTGATGATCATGATCTTACCGCTTCAGTCTCTGGAGCTCGTTTTGTGCGTGCAGGTACCTCCATCCCTTTGGCGACATCCGCTGTGCATGGTATTGTGCCAGTATATGAGCCTGCAGCCACACCTACAACCGCCTCTATACTGCCTAGCCCTGGTCCGTGGTCACCAGGCTCCGGCGCTGCTGCCCTTGTACACCCCACACAGGCTGTTGCCAGCAGCGCCCCCTCTACGTCGTCGCCCATGACGATTGGTGCCGCTATCCCTATGTATCCCACGCCAGCCACCACTCCCATGGCGCCCCCATATACTATTAGTCCTGCTGCCTCTAATGCTTGCGCATAGGTTGTTGCCAGTGGAACCCGCCGTACAGTTGCCACTTGACCAATTGCCATCCCTCCAGTCAACAATGCGCACTTCATGCGCACACGTGACAAGACAGGCATCGCATAACCCGTGGACCGTCTCAACCTCCACGCTGTGCCCATGTCACCTCTCCCACGCTCCGTTCGTGATACTTTGTCAGACCCTAATTGGCGCTCTGCTATGTAAGCTGAGTATGATGCCCTCCTCGTCAATAACACCTAGAGTCTTGTTCCTCGTTCTCCTGGCGTTAATTTTATGATCGACAAGTGGATTTATCATTATAAGCTACTGGTAGATGGCTCCCTTGATTGTTACAAGGCTCGTTAGGTTCTCTGAGGTTTTATACAGCGCGTAGGTATTGATTATAATGAGAATTTCAGTCCAGTTGTTAAGGCTGCGATAGTTCGGATGGTATTTTCTCTGGTTTTATCTCAGAATTGACCTATTCATCAGCTGGATGTGAAGAATACGTTCTTATATCACACTCTCACTGAGGTAGTGTATTGTGGCAGCCTTCTTGTTCACCCGCCCAGAAGTTCGTCGCAACCTCGCCCGCTGCCAATCACAGTATCCCATCGCCGGCCTCATCTTCACCGCTGCCGGTCGGAAATCACGTCGCTGCTCGCCGCCGGCGCGTCGGTGGACGCGCTCTCGGCGTCGGAGCTCCGCGCCGGGGATCTCCTCCCACGCGCTACCGACGTGGAGAAGCCTATCCGGCTCCTGCTGAAGTCGCCGGCCGTGTCGCCCTCGTCGCCGAAGAAGTCGACCTCGCCGCCGCCGTCGGCGCCACACGAGGCGAAGGAATACCCGCCGGACCTGACGCTGCCGAACCTCAAGAGCGGGTTGTTCAGAACCGACGAGTTCAGCATGTACAACTTCAAGGAGAAGCCGTGCTCCCGCGCCTTCTCCCACGACTGGACGGAGTGCCCCTTCCTCCACCCCGGCGAGAACGCGCGCTGCCGCGACCCTCGCAGCTACTCCTACAGCTGCGTCCCCTGCCCGGAGTTCCGCAAGGGCGGCCCATGCCGAAGGTCGTCGACTCGTGAGAGAATACCCATGGCGTGTTCGAGTGGTTCCACCCGGCGCCGTACAAGACTCGCCTCTGCATGGACGAGGTCGGCGGCGCGCGCCGCATCTGCTTCTTCGCCCACAAGCCCGACGAGCTCCGCACCGTCAACCCCTCTGCCGTATCCGTCGGCATGCAGTCCACCGTGTCTTCGCCGCGCTCCTCGCCGCCCAACGGGCTCGACATGGCGGGCGCCGCGGCGATGCTCAACCCCGCCGCCTAACTGTCCTCACCAGCGATCAGCCTCAAGGCAGCGCTTGGCGGCTCGATTTCGATCTCGAGATGCTCGCTCTGGACCAGTACCAGCAGAAGCTGTTCGACAAGGTGTCCAACGCGCCCTCGCCGAGGTTTATACTATCTGTGATCACAAAACCTTAAATCATTGAAAAATGTATCTTTTTGCAAAAATAAAATGTTTATACTATCCTGCTGCTATCATTGGTTCTTCCTGGTGGTGTTTATGTGCTAAAAATAATACTAATGTGTGGCTGCAGATGCTGGTTGTTTGCTGATCTGATTATTGCTGATTAAGCTGCTGCTGATTCTTGCTGTTTCTGTCTGCTGGCTGCTGTTTGCTGCTGCTGGTTACTGTTGTTAATGCTGAAAACCGCTGCTTGTTGCCTGCTGTGATCTGCTGGTGTTGTATGCTGGTGCTGAAATGTTGCTGTGATCTGCTGATGCATGCTTGCTGCTGCTGCTGAAATGCTTTGAAACGGAGCGGTCTGCTGCTGCTAATGCATGCTGCCTGCTGCTGAAATGCTGGCGACGGCCGAGCTTGATCACGTCGCGTGGACAGGGGCGACGCTGAGTGGTGAGCGCGATGCGCGGGCGAGCTTGATCTCGCGGGAGGGAGAGAGTGAAACCGACTTCTGTTGGTAGTTTCACATGGGGCTCACCTTTTAGTCTTAGATAGTCAATTTTAGCCAATCTCTTGGAAGAATAACTATTTTCACATCTCAAATTTTATTTAGATTCCTATAAACAATATTTTGGTGATTCTCTAAGGCCACCATTAATGCTTTTGACGTGACATGCATCTAGCTTGAACTTCTCACGTGCAGGGCGCTCGTCTACACTTCTCAGTTTCACCTTGCATGCGTACTGTACATGTGTAGCACGTACTTCATACGTGATGTCTGTGACTCCGCATACAACAGTCACGGCTCTTGTGTTCATTGTCCATGATCTTGTTGTCCTTTCCCTGCATGGTTGTGGCCCTTGCCGCTAGGGCCTTCCTTCAACTGCGGATCTGTGATCACCACGTGCATCGGGTATCCGTAGCGCTATCCCTTAATCTCTCAGGTCATCTTTGGTCATGTCTGGCCTTGTCTTTCAGTTACGTTCCACCCTCGTCGATTTGATCATGAGTGATTTCATTGTTACGAATGACGATCTCCATCGATGCGGGACTCACCTTATGTTTCTTAAACTAACTAAACTTTCGGCTCTAATAGCACTTATTATAAAAGTCAGTGAATATAGCAGAATAGTAAATATAGCAGAATGATGACTAATCTTTGTTGTAGCTATTAATCAACTCAGATATACTTGATAACGGTACAGAAATACATAATATTTGATAATGGAGTTCTGTTGAAGCCTACATCATTGGAGCTTAGATTGTAAGCGCTTCTCCCCAATCAACGTAGCTTCTAGTTGTTATGAGTCCACGTCCTTGTCACCATCCTTTTTTTACATGTCTACGTTATTGTATGTATGGTTACATTTTGATGCTCCTCTCTCAATTATTATTAGATTACAGAGTCTGACTTTAATTCTATCCCCTATCACCTATTGTAACTCTAAGTCCAACTATAATCCTATATTCAACACCTGTTCTAATAGGCTCAACAATATTGCAAAAAATTACTAAGTGAGATAAACTATATAGGTTTATAGTATTCATACCAAAGTCATTTTAAATAAAAGTTAATGGTTAATTAGCTTATGATCAATTAGGAAAATTGGTAGATAAGGAACAAAAATGAAACCTAAGGGACATATAGGGCATGAAGAAAAATTGAAGGGCATGGAATGGATTGGATAATAACTTAGGGCATGTAAGGAAAAATCTTATGTTTTATGTATCAGAACTGAAGAAGCGATGTACTTTTCATCAAAACCTCTAAAAAATATAAATGGATGAGACAAGAATGTTAGGCTTGCAAATGACACGATCCGGTTCAGGGAAGGAGGTGCTTGATTTCATCTTAAATCAGGGGAAAAAAGGCAATTGTCTATAATGGAAAACCTATATATGAGTGGGCCTGAAGGCAGTTATTTGGACTAACACGAGCTTTCAGTTCATAGCAAGTTGACCTTCATATTGTTGGTCCCAACCAAGTAG
Organism: Oryza coarctata; assembly: GCA_030770085.1. Taxonomy (NCBI): domain Eukaryota; kingdom Viridiplantae; phylum Streptophyta; class Magnoliopsida; order Poales; family Poaceae; genus Oryza; species Oryza coarctata. The sequence goes on from CM061472.1 coordinate 12,619,407, forward strand.
AACTACACGCATATTAAGGTATGATTAATTTGTTCTTACCGTGTAATTATATTGTATATATAATGCATTGATACTATAATTTTCAATGAGAGAATAAGTTTTGCTTCGGAATCAATTTAATTCCTGAACTTTTATATTATCCAAACAAGTGCTTAGTGTTTGTTATATGGCCTAATATAGTCCTTGGGCTCACTTAAATGGCCACGTGAGCATCCCATACTATCCTCTCATGCAAAATCTATGGTAAAATATCTAATTCACCCTTACACATAACATAAGAAAAAAAACAATTAAAAATATAAAGAAAAAGAAGCAATTTTGCCTATTAAATATTTGTTATAATTTTAACATTCAAATATGACTATGGACATATGACACACCTTTTTTCACTACAATTTGTCAATATGAGGTTAAATTAGCTATGAACATAACATGCCAAATAAATGCCATGTTTATAGTTGCATTTGAATGTTAAAATTCTAACAAATATTTAATATGAAAAATCACTTGTTTTCTTTCTATTTCTATTTTTTCTTTCCTTTTTATTTTATCTTTTTTCTATGATATAGGTAAGGGCAAATTGGATATTTCATCATATATTTGCATGGGAGGATGGTATGGCATGACCCTAGGGCAATTTTGATGGACTCAAGAACTATATATGGCTACATGATAAAGTTTAAGGGATTGTTAGGATAATTTAAAAGGTTAAACACTAAATTGACCCCACAGCGAAACTTTAGGGACATAATAGCTATTCTCCCATTTGTCAATTGAAATAACTGCCGTTCTATTTGAAGTCATCATTTTTTGAATGAAGTTCACACTGACTTTATTTTTTTTCTGAATCAAGTTGCTTATCATTTTTTTTAGGTTTCTGCAGCAGCTCCTTAGAAAACTTATTATTATCGGCAGCATGTCATATCAACAAAATAATTAATGTGACTTCAACATGCCTGACGAACATATATACTAGGCTGTGATGAATGCTACACAGTAACAAATGAACTGCCCAGTACAGGGTAAACGATCAATTTCGGCTCCGAAAGCGAATTGCTTTTGCGAAGTTTTACACAAAACCATACAACACCAACAGTCCCCAACCTAAGCACACGAGCTAAAGCCTACACAACTCCAACAGAAATAATAAATCAACCTCATCCCTCACGCCGTCAGCTTCCACACGCGCAGCTGCCCGCGCCGCCTTGCCCTCGCCGCGCTGGGCGCACTTTTCCGATGACTGATCTGGTCCCTCCTCGCGACTGCAGCACTGGAGCTCCACGTCAACAGCGCATCCTGCGAGGGTAAAACCAGAATGGCCTCCAGGTCCACCTCGACGCCGCCGGGCAAAACCAACCGGGCGGACCACGGAGGACCAGCCGGAGTCGGAGCCAGAGTGAAAATATGGGAATAATGGTGACCGAGACGGCTTACAATATAACCATACATCCATACCACGATTAACCTGCTATAATTACACTTTCTATAATTATAATAGACTAACACTCACTCGTAGTGTAATCGAGAGCATCGCTAACATTTAGGCTGAATCGAAACTTCTGAAATAGTGAGGTAGGAAGTCTCTTGGTAAAGACATCGATGTACTGCGATGTCGTAGGAACATGTAGGACCCGAACGTGATCAACCGCGACCTTCTCTCGATCAATCTCAACATGCTTCGTCTATTGATGCTGCACTGGGTTGCTAGAGAGATATACAACACTGATATTGTCACAATAGACCAAGATGGTACGACAAGAGGGTGGTGAAGCTCAAGGAGCAGTTGTCGCAGCTAGGTAGCTTCAGCAACACTATTCGCCACGGTACGATATTCAGCTTCAGCACTCGATCTGGAGACTGTATGCTGACGCTTAGAAGACCAGGATACTAAGTTATCCCCGAGAAATACTGCATAGCCAGAGGTTGATCAGCGAGTGTCAGGACAGCTATCCCAGTCGGCATCTGTGTAAACAACAAGATCTGCAGGCAAAAATCGACGCATGATTAGCCTAAGAGATAGGGTGCCCTGTAAGTAGCGCAGGATCCGCTTGAGAGCAGCAAGATGTGGCTCTCAAGGATCATGCATATAGAGGCAGATCTACTGAACTGCAAAAATAATATCTGGTCAGGTGAAAGTCAGATACTGCAGAGCGTCGGCTAGACTGCGGTACTGTGTAGCGTCAGCGATAAGCGGTCCATCAGTAGATAATTTGGAGTGTAGATCAATAGACGTGCTGCACAATTTGCATGTACTCATCCCAGCACGCTCCAAAATATCCTAACTGTACTGCCGCTGAGAAAGGAACATACCATCTGCAGAGCGTGTCACAGAAATACCCAAAAAATGATGTAGCTGACCCATATCCGTCATAGCAAACTCACGCCGGAGAGTCTCAATGATATGCTTGAGTAATCCAACAGAGGAGGCAGTGAGAACAATGTCATCAACATATAGCAGTAAGTAAGCCGTGTCTAGACTACGGCGATATATGAAGAGCGAAGTATCTGACTTTGTTTCAACAAATTCAAGTGACACGAGGTGAGAGACGAACCTATGATACCAAGCACGAGGAGCCTGCTTCAAACCATATAAGGATTTGTTGAGCCGACAGATAAAATCTGAGCGAGAAGAATTCACAAATTTCAGTGAGAGAGCCATAGAGAAATGTATTCTTCACATCTAGTTGATGAATGGGCCAGTTCTAAGATAATGCCAGGGAGAGAACAACTCGAACTATCGCAGACTTAACAACTAGATTGAAAATCTCATCATAATCAACACCGGGCCGTTGTGTGAAACCCCGTAAGACCCAGCGAGCCTTGTAACAATCAAGAGACCCATCGATAAGCAATTTGTGACGATAAATCTACTTGCCAGTCACAACATTGACGCTAGGAGGGCGAGGCATAAAACTCCAGGTGTCGTTGGCAATCAAAACGTCATACTCAGCCTGTATAGCAGATCGTCAATTGGGGTCTGACAGGGCATCACGAACGGAGTGAGGAAGAGGCGACATGGGCACAGCGTAGAGGTTGAGGCGATCCACGAGCTGTGCAATGCCAGCTTTGCCACGCGTGCGCATAGAGTGCACATTGGTCACCGGAGGGATGACAATTGGTCGAGTGGTAGCTGTGCGGCCGGTACCGCTAGCAACAACCTGCGCGCGAGTAGCAGGGGCAGTAGGACCGGCAACACTCGTGATCGATGTGGCGCCACTAGTAGCGACCTGCGCGGGGTGCACAGGGATAGCGGCACCAGACGACACGGACTCAGGCGACCACGACCTTGCACCAGGGCTTGACGCCACAAGTAGGGCCTCGGGCACAGGGTGTGCCACTAAGGAAGCTACTGTACCTGCACGCAAAAAATAAGCTCTAGGAACTAAAGTGGTGAGATCATGATCATCGATAAGAAAGTCTAGGGCGGAGGGTGCCATGGGTGTGGTAGACATGTCGGAGAAAGGTAAAAAGATTCATAAAAAACGACATGTCTAGAAATGAGAATACGGTTCGACTAAAGCTCGAGACATCGATAGCCTTTGTGCTCCGAGGAGTAGCCGAGGAACACGCATAGAGAAGAATGAGGGGCAAGTTTGTGGGGCGCTGTAGAGAACATATTGAGGTAACAGGTACAACCAAAAACTTTGAGATGATTATAGGAGAGCTGGACATAGAAGAGAGCGTAGTATGGTGTGGAGGAGGTAAGTGTTGTGGTGGGGAGGCGATTCACAAGATAGGTGGCGATGTGAAAGGCCTCAACCTAGTAAGCTGGAGGGAGACTCGCCTGAAACAAAAGGGAACGTAGAGTGTTATTGATAGTACAAATGAAACGCTCTGATTTACCATTTTGTTAGCAAGTGTATGGGCACGACATGTGGAGGGCAATACCGAGGGAGAAAAAAAACGTGCGGGCCTAGGAATTATCGAATTCACGGCCATTGTCGCACTGGATGCTCTTGATGGTGGTACCAAACTGTGTGCGAACATATGCAAAAAAGGTAGAAATAGTGGAAAATATCTTGGATTTGAGACGAAGGAGAAAAGTTCAAATGTAGTGAGAACAGTCATCAAGAATAACAAGATAATATTTATATCCTGACACACTAACAAGTAGAGAGGTTCATAGATCACAATGGATTAAATCAAAATTGTGAGTAGCACAAGAGGTAGATGAACCGAAAGGTAGACGTATATGGCGACCGAGTTGGCACGCATGACATCAATGATCGATATCATTTTTATTGCAGGAAATGACATTGAACCTAATGAGTTTGGACAGAACTTCACGCCCAAGATAACCGATACGATGATGCCAAAGGAAGGTGGGTGTGGTAATGAACATGGAGGTGCTAGTAGATGGTGCAAAAAATGGGTAGAGGTCACCGAAACTATTGCACCTAGCGATCACGTTCCTGATTTGCAAATCTTTCACAAAAAGACCAAATGGATCAAACTTAATGGAACAATTATTATCGGTGGTAAATCGACAAATAGAAATTAAATTCTTAATAATGTTGGGTGATATCAGAACATTATTAAGAGCAAGATCATGGTGCGGTAAGGGAAAACGATGGGATCCAATGGCTGTGACAGGAAGTAAAGCGCCATTTCACACAACGATAGATGAAGGAGTAGATGAAGAGGGTGGGGAAATAGTGGAGAGTATACTAGCGTCCGAGGTTATGTGAGAACCGGCACCCGTATCAGCATACCACTCAGAGGCCGGTTAATTGAGCGTCATGGTGTTAACAGAGTGCGCCAGGAAATCCTGGTGCTAAGACCCTCCGTGAGTAGGCGGCCAAGGCGCCACCTGGTACGCTAGTGAGGGCGCTTGGAAGCCCGGCGGTGTAGCTCCCTCGTAGTACATGCCGTACGGGGGCTGTGGGACATCGTATGCGCCTCCATAGGTGCTGGAAAGAGCACTGAAACTGCCACAGTGTGGGGCTACGTAGAACGCAGGCTATGGCGGCGAAGGTTGGCCGTACTGGTCGTACGGCCACATGCTCACGTTCCAGCCTAAGGGTGGGTGAAAAATGGGTACACGGCCGTACCAGGAGGGACGCCGCCTTGTCTACCTAGGGCCGCTCCAGCAGAGGGCGCTGGAGAGCTGCCACCAGCAGAACCGCCAAGTCCACTGCGGCCACGGCGGTGGCCGTTACGCTGGTCTCCGGTTGATGCAGCGGGGCGCGGAGGAGGAGGCGCTCCCAATCGGGGAGCAGTGGTGGCAGCTGGAGCCGCTAGACGCGGCGTCGCAGAGACGAGGTGGCCGGTGGGGACGGAGGACGAGCGTCGATCTCCATCTCCTCCAATAGAAGGTGGGTGCGCGCTTCAGTAAATGTTGGGAACGGCCGGTGCATCTTGAGAATGGACACTATGTGGCGAAACATGCCACTGAGGCCGCGGAGAAGCGTGAGTACCATCTGCTGGGTGCCGATGGGGTCGCCGAATTTGGCGAGCGAGGCAGCCATGGATTCTAGGCGGTAGTAGTCGGTGACGCTCAGGGACTCCTGACGGAATGTGCAGAACTGAGTCTCGAGGAGAAGGGCACGAGACTTCTTCTGGCCGATAATTCGTCCTTGAGGTAGCACGACGCGTTGCGGATGTGACCTTGTCGCATCATCAGCAACTGCTGCAGGTTGCTGGAGACGGTGCCGTACACCCATGTGAGGACGCAGTAGTCCACCTGGAACCACGGCGGCGGCGCGGGAAACGTTTCATCCTCGAGGACGTGGTGGGTGAGGGCATATTTACCAAGGACAGTGAGGAACATGCTGCGCCACTTGGTGTAGGAGTCCGTGGCCTTGTCGAGGACGATGGGGATGAGCGCTTTGACATTGACGACGGAGGTGGCTTGTGCCCAGAGAGCCACGTGAGCGCTCTTGTACGCGTCTAGGGCGTTGCTGCGGGCCTCCTTAGCCTGACGCGCTTCGTTAGCACAAGCAGCATGGCCGCGAGACAGCGGTCTTTGGAAGCAGCGGCGCCATTGTCTTCGCCAGCCATGAGGGGCACGACAGGCGATCGGCAGCCGATTGGAATCGAATCGACAGCCGATCGGTCGATCGGATCAAAGGGGTCAGCAGTCGATTGGAAACAGATCGGGAGCCGATCAGAACGGAGGGGTCGATAGCCAATCGATCGAAATCAGATCGGCAGCCGATCAGATCGAGGGGATCGGTTGCTGATCAGATCGAATGGGCAACCTATTAGAGGGATCGTGTCGGCAGTAGAGCCAATCAGATCGACAGTAAGGCAGGATCCAATCGGACCGATCGGTAGGCGATCGGGATCATTAGTAGAGCCGATCGAATCGGAGGATGATCGGATTGGCAGTAGGTAGGATCCGATCGGACTGATCGGTGGGCGATCGGGTCAAAAGTCGGATCGGATTGATAGTAGATCCAATCATATCAGATCGGCAGCACGGGCGATAAGACCGGCGACACTTCCGGTGACGTGCAGTCAGCAACGGTGGTGGCGATCGGGTCGACGACGGGCGCTGGTGCAGAAGCGGAGGCAGGATCGGATCGGTGGCCATACCCGGTGATGAGGGCAGCTACGGGGCGAGCGATCAGATTGGTAGCGCGGGCGATAAGACTGGCGACACACCTGGTGACATGCAGTCAGCACCAGTGGTGGCGATTGGATTGGCGACAGGCGCTGGTTCGGGAACGGCGGCATTGAGGACGTCAGACCTCGGTAGTCTCTTGCAGCATAGTAGTGACAGAGGAGGAGGAAGTCGACGATGATAGCAACAACGGCGGCGTTTTTGGTTACGGAAAGACAGCGAATTAGAACCGTTCTGATATTATAAAAATGTGGGAATGATTGATTCTATCCCCTATCAATATATTAATATATATATGCGACCGAGACGGGTCACAAGACAACCATATAACTATATCACGATTAACTTATTATAATTATATTTTCTATAATTAGACAAGGTCACTCAACGTCGACGACGTCCCCTGCTGCACGGCGCCTCTGCACAGGCCCCGCTGGGTGCGCGGCAACCTTGCCTATGGTGGTGGCGTGATCGAGGGCCGTGAAGATGCCGCCGCCCAAACGGCCCAGCGGCTACGTGTCCATGGCGCCCTCCTGCTCGTTCGGATGATTGATCTAGCGGAGCACAAATCTCACAAGGGAGCCCTTGGGTTTGCTTTATATCCTGGGCTGGGACGGACGCCGATACGGAGTCGGAATCCTTCGCCTTGCCCACGTGCGTCACTTCTGCACTTCTGCAGGGAAAAACTTTCCATCATAGAGGACTACCACGTGCGCATTCGGCAGAAAATGGACCTGGCGTCCTTTTGGGCCTGGCAATTTTTTTCAACAAGTTTCTATTAGGTGGTTTACAATACTAACAATCACCTCAAATTTGAAATTTTCAATTCAAATTCAGAAACTTTATACTGAAAATTAAAAATTTTGAACTCAAATGTTAGAGTTAGAACTTTCTACTGAAAATTTAGAAAAATCCAACCAAAATTTTGAAACTGTCAGCTTAAATTTTAAAATTGTATACTTAGAATTGAAAAAACAATCTACCCCAAAATTTGAAACATTCAACTCATATTTTTAACTTTCATCTTAAATTTCAAAACTTTCACTCTAATGTTGGAACATTCCACTAGAATTTTAAAACTTTCAACTCAAATTTTAAAACGTTCAACTCAACAATTTATTTATTATTTTATTTATGAAAAATTATTAACGTGACTAATATGGGAAGGACACGGGCCTAAGAGCTAAGCGTGGACGCTAAGCGCACGCCATCTGGCCATGATTATATGCTCTTCAACCAAAAAACCACACGGATTAAAGGCTAATGAGTGGTCTAGATTCGAAAAGGTACTTAACAAGACTAGTCTTGCAGATGCACGTACATGAAAAGCCCTCTCTACCAAAATTTAGGTGGTCAAAAATTTTGACACATCAAGTTAGATGAAATAAAAAATTGTCATAGAAACATTTAAAAAAATAAAACACAACAAAATTTTAATTAAAACATTTCTCTCTCGCACATGCAATAATTTAATGGTTGAAACATGTTAAAATATAATCAAGATCTTGGTATAAAAATTTAATTATAATAATTAGATTATGAATTTGATAAATAATTTAAGATAAAAAATTATTTGAAGCTTGCTAATAGAGCCTTCTCCACCCTTGCACTTGTCTGCGTAAGAGAAAGGTGCTAGTGTGAGAGCGAGGGAGTGGCTAGGAGAGCACCCGGTAATTTTTCTTCCATCCGTTACACAATCGGTAGCGTTACCGTTAATTTATCATTGCTACACAAAAAAAGCAAAACAATATTCTGGATGGCAAACATATCCGGTACGGTTTTATGAGCTCGATGGTTGCTACTCTCTATGACGTATTGAAAACTTTGACCCAAGACTACATGCAACATTAAATTTGTTACTGTTATAGCATACTCTGTGTATCCTCACTATCATCGAAAATATCATGTATCACTGTATGAAAGATATCTCATGAATAGAGATATTTCTAAATATAGATAAAGATATAAACAAGAAAAATAATATAATATCTTGTCTACCGATATCCGGTATTTTTAAGTCTAAGGAGGTATATTCTAATATAAATACATGGCCTCGACATCAAATCATAGATCTTAGACCACACCACATCATGTTCATAACAGGAGAAAGTCCTTTCGCTAGCTGTTTTACTCATCAAGATTAATTTAGCAGGGTAGATTAGCTAGCTTACTCCTCTTTACACCTGTATGATACACACTCTGATTAATACATATAAATAGAAATACAACTATTACCCATAAATAGAAATACAACTATTACCCATCTTAGCAACCACAAAATATATAAAACTCTTTACCTTATGCTCTCTTTATTACATACTTGCGTATATCAGCTATACCCTAGGTCGGGTATAACATATGATAAATTCATTTCTTGTGTTGGTTTGTTATGGAGTTTCGTCGGTGTATCAAATATGATATACCCTAATAACATTGGAAAGCATAGATGTATAGAGTAGTTACATTTCTATAAGGACTCCCCTAAATAGATATAATATCCTTGAAGACTTGCTCAGACTGGACCAAGACTTTAGCAAAGACTTCTAAGAATATCTCTACTAGTCCATTTTAGATATGAGAGATATCAGGGATAATGACAGAGAGGAGCTAGATTCGACAATCACCAAGCCAAGGCAATCGACAATCCATAAAATAAGGAGATTCCATCGACAATCTTGTCTAACACCACCATAAAGCCATCTCGTCGAGATCCCAACGTGGCTAGTTGATAGGTTTACACTAGGGCCACTTACACACTTTTGTAATCACTCTTTCCATATATAACTACAAGAGGATACCCTTTAGCAACGTATACATGCGTGGCTAAAGGTCCAAATAAGCATTGCAACGACCTACCATTACTTGCATGCCAGTTTTCCAATTAATCATTCACCACAATATGATGTGCAACTGATTCCATTTCAAAGAAATAATAAGATACAAGTACAATTTGTCAATACACCACAACATAATACTGAGTACGAACGTCTAGCAAACATTTTTAGTTCTTCCTGGCAAATGTCCAAATATATGAAATCTTCATTTGACAATTTAGGCATGAAAGATCAGCATTTACTTGTATGTATCAAACAGCAAAGGAGATAATAACTAAAAGAGGCCACTAATACTAGGAAGCAAAATAAAGGTGTGCAAGATAATGGACTTAATTGTGAAAGAACAAAAAAAGCTATTAGATTACCTTTTAGTTTGAAGCATCTTCAGGATTATGTATTATCTTTTCCTGAAATTTTAGCATGTTTCTACTTTATCTGAAAACTAACAAGAAGTAGGAATATTAGTTTCCCTCCTAGATTAGGAATTATTAGTTGCGTCGCTTCATGAACTAGTTCCTGGAATAAGGTTCAGTTATAAGGACAAGTTAAATGATTTCTTCCTTTCTGGTACTGAAGATAAATTATATCAAATTGCACAGCTAGAGTCTTATATGGTTTCTATGATTCTGCAAGTTCTTTTCTAGCATACCAATTTATAGCTTATTTAATTTTATTAAATTGCTACCAAATTGATAAGCTTATACTTATTAATGAAGTAGTATTGTGAGAGGATACCACTTTTAAATGCTAGGAGTCTAGGACACCAAATGGGAAAGACTGTAACAATACATTTGCAGGAAGTTCAAGACAGCTCACTGTCTACAGGTTTCAGGCTTGCTAGAAGCATCTTTGTAATTGTTTATGTTGTTGTCCCCTGTATAAAGGTTTGGGCAGATTGAAACAATTAGCACTACATCCTAATTGATTCAACAGTTTTAACAGTTAGCAGAAATAGCTACTATATCAGAAATTAATATAGGTGTACAGAAATTTGTGAAGTAACTATATATGATTCTGAATCTTGAATATTACTGAAACCTTGGTTTCAGTTTTAGGAATGATGCCATGTTAAGGTATATATGATTAGCATAGGGCACAACCCCAATGTTCATATACTTGTTTCAGTCAGAACAGACCTTGGTCATGTCAGTAACATAGGAAAAAATATTATTAGAGCTCAGAAAGCAGCACATTACAATTAGCTGGAATCTATTAAACCTAAACAGGCATTGAGAAAAAGATAGCAGATCTTAATTGTATGATTCATGGTGAAATTAGTACCGTGACAGAAAAGTACAATGATTTCTAACACACACCAACCAAGAAATCTATCAAGAGTAAATTTCAAACCTTGATCTCCTCAAGATCGGTAAAAGTAGACAAATTCATGTTTCTGTTCAAGCATAAAAACAAGCTGCAATTGACCATCTATTACTGCATATTGTATATACGATAATACTAGCATGGCCTAATCCATCTTGACAATACAGATTAAGATAAAAACAAAATTACCAACTTGGAGATCAAATGGTTTCCTAATGTGTGAGACATAGATGAATCAACAGAAACGGGATGATAAAAAGAGACGGGGAGGGATAGGCTTCCTTCCATGACTGTTATGGCGTGCACCACGACTTCCTTCAATGCCCGCTAATTGCCTCATCGATTTAAACAAAAAAGTGCTTTAGAGAGATGAATTCGGGTAGCAAGAGGGAAATCAAAATGTCAGGTCGTCCTAGTGCTAGCAATGGGTGTAAATCAAACCCTAGATACGGGGATTTTTCTTCTTGTTTTTTTTACCTGAGCAAGAGGAAGCGGCAGGGGAGGGAAGAAATCACCACAAGCCTGCACTCCGGCATCCCAACCTCCGCCAATCCATCCTCCACGTGCTCTCTGCCCTCCGCCATCCTCACTTCCACCTTGCCGTTGGGGAGCATCCCATCAGGACGCTTGGGGTTGGCCGCCGCATCGCCCTACGACGGGAGGTGGAAGAGAGGGCGCCCTCGACGAGGATGGGGTGGCCGTGACGGCGGCTCGGCGGCGTGGTACGGGTGTGGATAAGGCTGCGGTCTGTGGCGGGAATCTGCGTAGTCCTGGGGAGGATGCGAGGCGGCGGCGATCTGGTTTACTAGGAGAGAAGGGGGAAGTTAATTAAAAGATACGGTGGTGCCTGGTGGGGTCAGGCGCTTCGGTGGTTTATACTTGGGCGTGGCCGGTGGGATGTGGAAACTGGCGTGCCTGGCAACGATTTCTGTTTCCGTTGAGAGCCGTCTGTTGCTGAATGGGTATTTCTGTTGTATATCAACAGTATAATTATAGAGATAATTATATCACATATTATAATATGAATTTAACATAAAATATTTCTTAAGATAAATATTGATCTGTGATTTATTTATATGACTCTTTATACTCTAAATTATCGCTAACGATTAGTACATATATTAATTAATAATCATGCTTTATGAATAATTATATAGAAATAATAAATTGATAATATGTATATATATTATCAGTTAGGCTTAATAGTATTAGTGTAAAAACTTGTACCTGAGATTATCATTCTTGGTGATCAAATGCCGATAGCGAGGATCCAAAGGACCTCAGTTGGCAACAAGACAGAGGTTTCGGATCCGAAGATATAATACCCTATTTATGTGATTCTTCCTTACTCTCTTGGTAGGAAAGAAGTTTACAAATTATTTAGGCTTAGAGTAATTTCTCTTTCTCTCTTTATGGATTTGCTAGAAATTTCATACTAACCAACTATGGACTGGGATCCAAGGTTCCATCGCCCTTTAGATGGCCTTAGCTCTTTCCTTGTACTAATTTGGGAAAAACCACATAACCGTGCTATAAGAGAGGAGTGTCTAGTCTTATTAGAAGCCCTCCATCTTGTTTGCTTCGCTGAGCTTTTATGGACCCACATAGGGCCCATCAAGATTGGGGCATGCTAGGCACTCACCATATGTCCTCATTCGATCCACGTAGGCTTGTTGAAATAGTCCTTGCTACATTATACCTATGGTTGGACCCACTTGTTAGTGTCTAGGTATGTCTGGTGCAAGGTTAGGCCTTGCCAGAGGGTGTAGTAGTCAACTGCATCCCTTACTTTCCACGCCCTGTCCGGGTGAATAGGGGTTGAAGTGATATTGGATAGTGGAGATTGCTAGCATGTTTCCCACGTTAGGTAGCTTGGGAGAGATATTCGTTTTGTCACACCTTCTCCCACGCCGCGCATTGTGGGAATGTGATCGAGTCCCGAGACAAGACAATTTGTGTCGCTTACCTCTTACTAGGAAGGCACTATTTCTCTCATGCTTGACCACATTGGGGACAACTAGCTCAGGGAGTGCCCCCATGCTAGGTCATGATGGCTAGGAGCTCGAGCCTCTACTATTTCTTGTTGTAGACTTGTTTCCTACGTTCCTTGGAGAGGAGCCATATGGTATTGCACCAGTGATCCACGCTGTCTTCAACTGGTCTAGAGAGTGGATGATGTGGTGCCTCCTACATTCGGACCACTTCTTATGGAGACTCTATTTTCTATATCACCCACAATCATGGTTCCTAACATGTGTAATAGTTTATTTTAGAACTGTCAAATGCTACTCTATAACTGGATAGTGTAGTTTTTGGATTTGTTATGAAGCATGTAGTGGGAGGTGAAAAATCAAGATGGATTTGCCTCTCCTAGTTAATAGGAGAGATATATCTCTAGACTCCTTGATGTAATAGATTACAAAAGTATATAGTCATATCAACATAACTGAGATATCAGCCACGTGTAAGTAATTTAATATAGGATTGAGTGAATGATTGAGCTATTAAAACAACAGAAAAAATCTCGCCTTAAGCTTGATTGGTATTATAAAGCAAAGGGGTTCATACATAGTCACACCATATGCTCAGCCGATATAATCTTTATGTATACTCAGTAGGTTAATATATTCTGCTAGGACTAGTATTAATATATGGACCGAATAAGGTGTTTTCCGATAGTATACATGAGCCTACAGGATCATATACTTGAATTGTAACGACTTGCTTGGATGGAGATCCAATTATGGCTCAATTCGGTTATGTATCTAAGTAGAACTCCTAATGAGTCTTGTAGGGCTAGTTAGAAGTGTTGAATATGGGCAAAGGGTCACAAGGAGAGTGACACCCACGTATGTGAGAAACCCTAGCCATATCTATTCTCGAGCAAAACCCTAGCCATGCGTGGGAGATGGCACATTCGTGCACAATGTTACACTCTTGAATGTGTAGATATCGGTAGAAGCGCCGCTTGCTTTGTAATGCTGATGGATGTCGAATTGCGAGGAATTGAATGAGGAGATGCTCACATGATGAGAAAACAATTGGGTTGTTGCGATTAACTATTTACTTTGCACAGATGCACACTACATCAGACTAGTTTATTTAGACTCTTCTTCCACTACTCGGTGCGTCTAGTGATAATGATTTATAACCTCTTTTCTACTTGGTATCTAGTTTACACGCTAGAAAAAATATATTTTATGTTATCGCAGCATATCTGTATCGGTACAATTAAAACTTAGGATTATTATTGTAATGAAGAACAACATTTATAAAAATTCCTAGTCTAGAATCTATCTCATTAGTGATATACAACACGCAAAAAGGATCCTAGATCTACATTTTACTATAAGATATTTATCGACGGCAAGTGTCTAACAAGGTTGTAAGCAGAATACCACAATTCACAGAATCAAGATCGAATTAGCATTATTTGATTCAACCAAACAAACCACAAAACAACCTTTTACCTGTGTACCGCACAAATCCATTTATCGCAAATACTTACCTGCAGTTGTACCAGCTCCTTACATATCGAATAATTTGTTCTCTCCTCTTTTCCTTCCACTTTTCCATATTCTGTTGATGATTAGAGAACCACGTTCAAGTGTGTGCTTTTCCATATTTAAAAGTTTTTTTTAGGATTTTCTGTTCAAAATTGTATATTGCTTCATCCAAGTCCCAATGACCAGCTGTGACCGCTCTGAGAGGCTCACATATGTAGATGCAGCCACACGGAAGTACGGAACGGAACACGCAAAGGCAAGCTCCGTATAAAGTAGATGTCGAGTTGTGGACACACCGTGCGCCTCAACAGGCTACATACGTACGCCAAACACAAACAGAGTGAATTAAGTGACGCAGAAAATGGGGCGCGAACTATAGTTGCTACGGGCAACGCTTGCCGTCTCGCTCTACCACCTGACCAGGTGGCTCGGGTCCCGACGGCGGCGGCCGCCTGGCCCCAGGCCGCTTCTTCTCGTCGGCAACCTACCTACTGGGCCTGCGCGGGGGCGACCTCCACCACACTCTCGCGCGCCTGGCCCGCGCCCATGGCTTCCCCGTCATGCGCCTCCAGCTGGGCCTCTCCCCGGCCGTGGTCATCTCCTCGACTGGCTCTACCAGGGTGGCGTTCACGGCGCAACACCGGTGCCTCGCCGCCCGTGCCATGCCGCACGCCAACCACGCGTTGAGCTTCTGCAACCGGTCCATGATTTGGCTCCCCAGCGCGCGCCCGATGTGGAAGACCCTGAGCGGCATCGTGGCGGCGCACATCTTCTCGCCGCGGCGCGCGCCATCTGCGAGCGCAAGGTGCGGGACCTTGTGGCGTACCTCCGCGGGCGCGCCGGGCGGGAGGCGGCCGTCAAGGACGCCGTGTACGGCGGCGTGCTGAACTTGGTGTCGGCGCGCTCTACTCCGCCGACGTGGTGGACGTGGGCTGCGAGTCGGCACAGGGGTTCCGATAGCTCGTGGAGGAGCTGATCAAGTCCATCGCCAAGCACAACGTCTCCGACCTCTTCCCGTTCCTCCGGTCGTTCGATCTGCAAGGGTGGCGTTGCTGGACGGCTGGGCACCTGGAAAAAATCTACCGGGTCTTGGATGACATAATCGAGCGCCGGTTGGCCGAGGACGACGACAACGACAAGCACGACGACTTCCTCGACGTGCTAGTGTGCTACTAGAGCTCACGTCCACGGGAAAGATGGCGGGCGAGTACCTGACGAACATCCTATTCGCGCGTGTGTCGGCGGAGCAGCTCGAGCGAGATGTTCACTTCCGCCAACGTCCTGGTCGTCCCTCTCAAGGCCGTTCCGTTCCGGTCGTGATCACCTAGCATTTTCTACGTACTCTTTGCGATTAAAGCCCTAGTGATCTAGCCACACTGTACTTCTCATCTACATTTAAGATCAGCAATTCAATATACAGTACCTGAGTACCGTAATCGATCCGTAACCGGACATGTTGTCAAAACTGTCATAATCTGCAAACACCCTCGATTTTTAATATCGGTTAGTATATTTGCTTACCACCAAAAATCTCGTGATCGGAAAAGAATGGCGGCTTAGTCACGCGAAGGCATGTAAGGTCTGCTTAACTCCAGTGCAGGTCCTAAGGCTTGAGGTTCACGAGCGTGTCAGTCAATTTAACCCTATAATTGACAAGAAAAAGAGGATAAGACATATTCGTCGGTCGAAAGGCCTGCCCAACTCTCCTTATCGGCTGGATGCCGAAAGAGATGAGAATGCTAGCGTATCGGCTGAAAAGCCGATGGAGATACGTGAGATAGACACGTGTAACGCACTAAAGGGCCTATCAACCAAAGAGTCGATGGCGCTACCCGCATCCGATACGCAGAGCAGGAGCTGATCTCCTGCGAGGCCATGAGGGTGAGCGACAGCAGTAACAGTGCCGTTAGGGCCAACCTCGATAGATCGGATCTAACCGATACAGTATGAGGCCGGAGGCTAACGACACCAAGACGGCAGGGGCTCAGACCGAACATGACGACGAGGTAGGAGAGATGCTATTGGCTACCTACAGACCTAATATATAAACCCATCGGCCGCACGACAATGGGGACCTACATTTAGGAGAACTCATCGGCTACTCAATCCGATGAAACGCCGTAGAGAGACGTATAGACCTAAAACTCAATCCTCTGTCGGCAGACCCATAGGTTGGACCTAACCAATACAGCACGAGACCAACAACGGTGGAGAGAGTTTGATAGGACGATAGATCTTGTACGAACATGATGCGGTACACCTGATTTGACTAAGAGTTCGAACCTATACGACGCAGCCTTAAACAGTACAAAGTATAATAGGATAGTGGCGGGACTTACCACTTTACCGGAGATCGGACTTAACCGATACAGCTCTACGTCGAGAGCCAGAACCCATTGGTAAATACCTAGATGAACTAGGGTGGCGATGCACCGAGATTGTATTGATTGAGAGATATGTTACATATTTTCAAGGGTCTATATTTATACCCTAGTTTTATAGAGTCCGACGTGTTTACAACTACCATCGGACGTCATCTCTTAATAAAAATAATAGAAAACATCTCTAAAGCAGTTAACTAAACTAATCAAGACTTTCTAACTATATAGGATACAATTTAACTAAAGATAGTAGCCTGCCGTGAACTCCACGGCTTCTCCACAAACTCGGTCTTATTTGGATAATCTTCTATTTTGGACCGAATCTTTTTATGCTCCACCTGATTGGCTTCCCTCCTGTAGCAATCGGACCTTTTTTTACTCAAGCCGATACTTTTCTAACCTCTTCTCGGGCTTCTCGGACCTGACCCCAATCGGATAATTTCTTGTGTTCAAACCGATTCAATCTTCTATTAATTTGATCGGCTTTGTCTCATGAGCCGACCAGTGTTTTTATCGGCTGATCCTGTTTATGAGCTGAATCAAATTCTGTCATTAACAATATTAAACAAAAAAATGTGAGTGTAGAATTCAAATTCAAAATGCACATTATCAACTTAGCTACGTCATATATTTAAGTTGTTAGAGAAATTTTTAACATCGATTCATAAGGTATTTAAATATATTTTTTATCAGTACTGATTTAAATATTAATGTACAAATAGATATTAACATATAATCTTTACTATTGATGTTACAAACCTAAACCCTTACACTAAAAAGATTATTAGTAGGATTCTTAATGTAGCCGATAGGTTAAGCTTTTTGACCTATTTCTTTAGCAGTGGGTTCTGGTAGTTTGCGTGAAGTTCGTCTCTATTTTGCTGTTCAAACTAGCATGATATATATCACAATTGGTGGTTTTCGTTATGATTTGATCAGCAGATCCGCGACGTCGAAGTTGCGTGTCGAAGTTTCCGTTGCAGGCCGGAAAGGGCGACTTGATGACATAAACTGCGACAGTGCGGCGGCTGGCGACTGAAGGCCTCCGAGTTTCAACGTTGAGAAGCAGGCCAGGTTCAGGGATGGGGGACGGCTGGGCCTGGCCGGGACCGGCAGTGAGATTCTCAGGTTGTCGGCCGTCGTTTTAGCTACAATCCCTATTTTCTTTGAACAATAGCTAGATGACTTCAACAATATTGCTCGACAGGTGCTCCGTACACATTCGCCGGTATTTCGGTTCCAATAATCAAAGCTCGGAGTGTATTTATCATATCTATAACTCCTTAAACTCTTCTTCCCTGAACATTTAAATAACAATTTGAGTACCTAAATTGCTTTAAATAAAAAAACTATCAACTACAAAGTAATAAATCTTGTCAAAAATTACGATTTACATATTATATAAAAGTTACAAATTTAAAAAACAGCACGTCAATTGATTATCACTACTAACTCCGTAACACGAACCAACAATGCTATCACCATCGGCTTGCAACATGAACTGACGGTGATAATCATCCACTTTTACTGCTCGTTCATGTTACCAACAAGATATGGTTGTTATGAGCCAGCGGTGATAGTCATTCACGTCTACTATCTGCTCGTATTACCAACTGGTGCTGTTACTAAGGCATTACTATCGGTTCGTAATAAGAACCGGCAGTCATGTCATAAATCAGCAATGATTTCTTCTTATTATTATTATTGTCGGTACAGAATGGATGAATTATCACCGTCAGTTTAAAAAATGAACCTGCAATGACACTTCTTCATTTCTCAATCAAGGTAGTTAACATAAAAAAAATGTGCTATGAATCATGAAGCTATGGTAAGAATTATTTCTACTTATCAACAGTTTGGCAGGTTTTCAATCCATGTTATTTTGACGTTAATGCTTTAGCGCCCTGTGCTGATGGTGATACCCTAGTGTTGATGGCTTAGTTCTCTGTGCTTCTCTTAATTTTTTTTCTACAGCTTTGCGTCCTTCACCTGTTCTTTGTGCAGATTAATCTATGCGACAAACGTTTCTGTTTTTTTTCCTATGTCGATTTATGTCGGCAAGTCATCTTTGTGATGAACAACGTTTGCTGGCCCCGGTATTCCTTGCAGACGATACTCGCCGGCCCTGTTCTGTTTACTAATTTCTCCTTGGCAAACAACATTTTAGAATGACCTTTTGGTTCCTCTATCTCCTGTAGATGTCGCTTGTTTCTTTATGATAGATGGTGATTGTTTCTTCATGGCAGACGGTGCTTGTAACTGCAGCCGGTGACAACCATTGTTCCTGCAAAAAGGAAGGGAAAAATAAGAATCAATTTTACCTTGAGACAGGAGAAAGGTTGAAGGTCTGCAATGGAGGTTGGTGCGAGAGCTGAGGCTGATATGCAACACAAGCTA
Source organism: Oryza coarctata (assembly GCA_030770085.1). Classification (NCBI taxonomy): domain Eukaryota; kingdom Viridiplantae; phylum Streptophyta; class Magnoliopsida; order Poales; family Poaceae; genus Oryza; species Oryza coarctata. The sequence goes on from CM061472.1 coordinate 12,638,413, forward strand.
AAAGAGAGTTGGGACAACCAATGCGATGGGGATTGCTGTGGAATTTATTTTAGGCTGGTCACCAGAGGGCGAAATGTTAACTGAATATATTACTTGAAATAATTTTACACAGGATAGGCTTCGGCTGCACAAAAGCCCTGGAGGAAAATATGGAGAATGTCAGTTGCAACACAGATCAAATCAAGCAGAACGCGAGAGACAACACAAAAAAAAAAAAACTCAAGAACGATGAACACCGAGGTTTTTGGCTACGTAGCACGTTGTAGTGTTTTCTGGTCTTATTCCTCCTTTTATTATTGCGTGAATACATAACGTGGGCATGTTGGCCCGTCTTGGGCGTTCACACGATCCTTCACAGCGAATGCCATCCCAGACGTTAGGATCATGACCGCGTGACACATTCCGTGCGAACGAAGCACACGCTGAGGTCAACTTGCGCACGACCGGATCAAACATCATCTGTGCCCATGCCTAAACAGAATCAGCGGAAAAACAGGGGACAAGGGAAAAACAGAGAAAGAAGACACAAGTTTTCTATGACAGAGAATACATGGGGGAATACAAAGAAGAGAAAACAAAGTGCACCACCACCGCAAGAGCACACGAGACAAAATAACATATAAAGAAGAGGTGTTTGACTTTTTCACGTGAAAAATCACGGAGCTGAACTCCGAAACAGAACTAAAGTTAGCCGCCTAGCTTGACGACATCTGCTTTACATATAGCCATAAAACACCTAGAGTCGAATAATGTCAGAGAGCTTTCTGCCGCACGCGAGCCGGCTCGGTTTCCGGTGATCAAGGTTGTGGTTGTCTAGGCAACTCGCATCAAGCCATCAAGCAAGATCCAGGCTTTGATATTGCCGTAGAATTTATTGCTGAACAGATGAGGTATCCACATAATTAGCTGACTTCGGTTCGAAGACATAATTTCTTGTTGGGTTGGACGCTAAGCATTATCGTGTAGTTGGATAAACTGACGCCAATTAGCAGCATAAACCGATATGTATCTGTTTACGGAGTTGGATATGAGTATGTATCTGTTTACGGAATTGCATATTATTTAAGTTATTCGGTTCCTTTTCTCAACATGACAAGCACGCAGCAATGCGGGAGAATCAAACAGATATTTCTCTTTTGAATTCTACATGTTTCGCCTAGTTGAATCCAAATTGCTGCGATTAGATCTGGGCATTTATTTGACTATAATTATTTATGTAGGTACAAATTGATAAGTGATTCAGCTCTAGTTCTTTTTCAAGATATAGATTTTTAATGCTTTTTAAACTGCTAAAAAACCTAATCTTTTCTGACAAAAACTTTTTATATAGAAGTACTTTAAAATATCAAATAAAATAATTTTTTAAGTTTAATTAAAACATAATTAATTATATGCTAATGATTTTCTCATTTAACATATGCTAACTTTATCGTTATTTCATCCATATCGAGTACTACCTCAGTCTCTTAAAAAAATAATAGCGTTGATTGTTAGAATGTTTTGTGCTGGTTGAGAAGGGACTTGTTGTGAATATCAAGAAGGTTGGGACTATGCAACGCGAAATTTGTACAAAGTGTACAAGGGCCATGACTATGTCAAAAGTGCATGATCTGCCTCAGCTGTTTAAAAAATGTTTAATCACGCAGCACGGTGAGGCGTCCGAATAAATCTGCAGGGGCCTATGTGCAAACAAGGAAGAATTATAGGCTTATTTACAAATGATTGCTGATTAGCAGTCCAAAATTACACCCATTTCAGTTGACCCAAACTAATTAATTATTCATGCATATGGACTCAACCTACGTGAATGCAGATACAATTTGGGCTGCATTAGCACTTGTTTAATTAGGCCTACATCCAGCATTTGCAGCAGGTAATTTGGCAGCGGCTCCTGTGATCCAGGGTTCTATAAGAGCCCAACACTCGAAGAGAACAGGGGCACACGCTCTCTCCCAGTCACACACATCAGTCACCACTCACATACACACGCCATTTATTTCCACTCTGATCACTATCCCACACACGTCTAGTTCTTTGTACAATTTCCTTCCGTTTTTTTAATGTCTGACATCTTTAATTTTTAACATATGTTTAACCATTCGTAAAACGCAATTATCACAAAGCTGTGGTAGCTTCTAAAAAAAAGAAAGGTACAACTCGACGCGAGTCCCTCTACATTCCACACACCCGCTTGCCCCATTTTCATATGTCAAACAAATATATAAATCAAGAAAAAAAAGGAAGAACAAGAGTTAATATTCCATAGATCACCACAATGCCAGTTCAAAATCCGTAAGAAATAGAGAGAATACATCACAATAAACTATAATATTTATATTCAAAGTTACAACACAAATTCACAAATCTCATAGCAAAAGGAGAATACATGGCTCAAAGAAATAACAACAAATGAGCTCGCCTACAATATCCCACATTCAAGCTTAGCATTGGGCCAGCCCTCCTGCTACCTCATGATCTTAGCCGCCTAGATCTACTCAAGCCCTACTTGACTCTAGTCACTCCTAGATCTGCAAGCGAGAAAAAATAGATAGAGAAGAGGGGGGAGGCGATGGATCTGACCTCCCAAAGCTATGGGAGGTTGGATCCAATACCACACCAAGAGCCGGAGAATTTGAGTGAATGGTGGTGTGGTGGAAAGGGAGAGAAGGAGAGAGGTTGAGGAGGGGAGGGAGGTAGTGGCAGTCCATGACCTCACTCTAGGCAGCCAAATCCACCACTATGGAGGCTAGGTTTGCTAGATCAGGTGGTCCTAACCTCTTCATTGGCCAATGGGACAATAGTGGTAGCGATGTGGCACTCATGTAGGGTGGGCAAGATGGCTAGTGGTCATAGGTGTTGTAGTGATGGTGTTGTGACAACAGTCATGGCAGTGATTCAGGTAAGAGGAGGGCAAGTTAGGTGGAGAAGGAGGAAGGGTGGATTTTTAGAGTGAGGGTGGAGAGAGCTAGGGTGTGTAGAGAGATCTATTTGGCTGACTGAAATTATATATGGATCCAATATTTTTTAAAGATACTTGTTGGTGGATGAACACCAGTGCAGGGATCTAATGGCACACCTTTGGGTTCGGCCAGGGGTTAGGGATGAATGCCTTGATCTACCTCGGAATTGGAAAGCAAATGAACAGGGATAATTCAGATAGGTTAGGACTGCTCAGGAGCGTAATACTCTACTCTAGTATTCGTTGTGTGCTATTCTTTGCTAGAGTCTAAGTCCAAATACACTAACCCCTTCTCATTGTCCTCGTCCTCCTCTTATATACTTGGGTGATACTACAATGACCGTACCGAAGGGATGGACTAAAGGTACATGACATAGACCACAACCAAGATTGCTGGTAGACATCCCCTATTGGGTTCCATGCCCAACCAATTTAACCAATCTGCTATCTACTTGACTAGTTGTAGTGGCCCTTGACAAAACGGAGCTGGGGAATGACTGTAGGCTCTTGCCACGTGCCTCTGGCATCTAGGTGGAGTAGGTGAAAAGCGGTGGGGCTGGACAGAACTCCTAGAGTTAACCACACCACCTAGTAGCCCATGCATATCCTCGATAGACAAGTAGTAAGGGTTGTTTCATTCCTTGCATTGCACGCCTTGGTGGGTAGATATCTGTCACGTCGCTCTTAATGGTGATGACGTGCGATTGATGAGGCGTGATGTCACTCTTGGCTCCAGCATAATAAATGTACTGATATCACTTCAATTCTTGAGCACTCTCCTGTGGCATCAAGTGGGCCACAGGTGCTTGAGGGCAAACACACTTGGGACCGCTCGTCACAAGTGATTTGGGTTACAGTCTCGTTGGATGCTTAGGAGGCGGTTTGCCACGGATCCTCTAGCACCTAGCCTCAAAACACGCTCCTTCTCAAGCCTAGGAGGCGAGCAGCCTTCAACTCGAACAGGTGTCACCCTACCACTTGATAAGCTCACAATTCTAATTGGCCCAATCTTTCAATGAGAAGGGATAAGTCGATTATATAGAGAAGAAGTTGATGACCTGACTATAACTGTCCAGGGATGATGTGAATTGTAGTGGTGGTGGTGACATGGAAAGAGGAAATGATGATGGTAGCACTAGACTTGACAAGAACTTAAAACTCTAAATGATAAGAAGCTAAGACTAGCGACTCGATACGATGATGCAACCAAAAACTCAAAAAGCAAAGACAAAGTAGAACTACTAGTAGGAGGCTCAAACAATTTTGGACAATGGAAAACTAATATATTTTCTTGGAGTTTTTTTTGTTTATAGGTAAAAAAATATGTAAAGTAAAATTTTTTCCGATCAATTGAGGCACTGATACCAGTTGATAAGCTAATAGTTTTGATTGGCTCGATCTTTCTGTGAGTTGAAAATAACTACGATTTGGAAGAGAAGTTGATGACCCGACTACAATCGTACGAGACGTTGTTGTGTTGTGCCTTAGTGATTAATACATCTCTCCATGAATTATTGATCTTGCTGGTGCAGATCAACCTTATTCCTATAAGCAAATAAAAAAACAAGATAAAAGCAATATAAATTACGAATAGGAATTAAAGCTAATGATAAATTGAACAATTTAGAAGGTGGGGTTCCAAAGACAAGCAGTTAGATGGTCTAGCTGACACATGTAATTACAAGATAAAGTAGCAATGACTAAACTTTAATTTAAACAAAACCAAAAAAATCTTTAAGGGTTCCTAGGTATTTAAGGAGGTAGAGGACCCAATGGTCCATAGGGTCATGCTCCACCTAGGGCGCACCCTACTTGAGCCCCCTCTTAGGCCGGGGTATCAAACGAAGTTAAGTCCGTAGGCCTATTATATGTGACATAGCATTTTATTTGTGTGATTATCATTCAATCTGATGGAATAATTAGGTGAGACTAGATCCGTTGGAAAGAGGATCCCAAGAGCTTTTAATTATTAAGTACTCATAGGCCTAAAACATAACTCGTATGCAACTTTAGCAGCTATTTGAAGTCTGTGCTATCTCAGGAGCTCGTACTGGATTCCATAATGTGGGTCACTTGATTGCTATCTCTCCAGCTTGATACATCATGTGAGCAATAGTTGTATCCACGATGGTCATGGTCATATCACCGGTGCTTGGGGAACAAATGAAGTGGTGCCAAGTTGCCTCGTGTTTGCGGTGTGGGAAACTCTTGTTCTTATATCATTGACAATTGTCCTTCTAAACAACCGTATTTTAAGTTAGTAGGCTATTTTCAAAGATAGTTAGAATAGGGATCTGTAGAATTGGTCACTTAGCCGACCGCCATTGAGACTATTTTCTGATGCGGTTGGCAACTAACTCTAATATCTGGTTTGTAGAGGCAGTCTATGACCACGAGTCCCTATGAGCTGATTTCATATATGGGTCTCCTTTTGAACTGCCAATGCAGCGAGGGGGTGTTCTAAAAAAATGGCTTGTTTAGCAATGCCCAACACACACTCTCCCTATTTGAAAGCATTGCCCTTTATGTTATGACTTTTGATGCTCACATCAGAAAATCCTAGAGCAGGACAAGTTCGAGGTTCGTAGTTCCTACCTATGTGGTAAGATTTTGACGTAACATTGTTTGCAGGTTAACATTGTTTGTAAGAAACCGCATACGTCGACGTATTGGAAACACTAAGATTTGGGTGTATCAATAAAAATTATTTTGCTAGTGATTTATGTGTTTCGAGAATGGTAACTTGCGCACATGTGCTTTGGGCGCACCTTTCCAGCCCACAGAGGCTCACGTGGATGTCCATCTCCTATGTTTCCTATCCCCTAGATCGACACAGATCGATGCATCCATGAGTGCATGATGGGGAGAGAGTGCTGTTCTCCCTCAGTGCCGAGCTAGCATATGCCCAATGAGGTTTTAAATTTGGAATATAAATTCTTTGAATAGACCATGCTACTGTTTTTTCAATGGTTTAAAATTTTCTACTGATATTTAAAAAGATCTACTCAAAATTCAAAACTTTTGAAATAAATTTCAAACTTTTCTACTTAAAATGTGAAACTTCCGACTCAAATTTGAAAACTTTCTACTGAAAATTTTAAAAACTCAATCCGAAATTTGAAACTTTTAACTCAAAAATAAAAAAATATTGAATTTTTTAAAAACTCCATCAAAATTTTAAAAACTTTTAATTCAAAATTTAAAACTTTCAAGTCAAAATTTAAAAAAAAATCAAAATTTGAAACTTTCAACTCAAGATAATGAAAAATATCTACCCAAGATTTCAAACTTTCAATTCAAATTTTTAGAACACTGAACTCCAATTTAAAAACTTTCAGCTTGTATTTTAAAACCTCCAAATCAACTAAGTCGGTTTCACTCGCAGGAGGGGGGGGGGGGGGGGGGGGGGGGACATGGGCGAGCTAGCACCCCCCGTGTAAAAATGGCTTGCAAAAGGGTCGAATCAGTACAGGACAACACCTCCCACCCATTCCCTCCGATATAAGCCCGTTATCACTAACAGATAAGGGTACCCTACAAGTGACAGTATCTTAATTGGTCAACTGATTATTATTATACTAATGCACGGTTGTACAAACCTCCGTTTGACAATAATGTATAATTTTGACTCCACTATTCAACATTTGATTGATAATATATCTTTTCTAGAATATTTGTACAAATAACTAGAGATATATGGCATGCTTGAAGTACTTTTTTAACAAATCTAATACTTGAGAATAATTGTTATTTTAGATAAGACTAATGTCATATTTAAAAAAGATTAACAACGAATAACTTCTAAAGTGTTTGCCTGCTGACCATAGGTATGAATTACTCTTAAAAAATACTTCAGTAAAAACATATACATTTGTTAATATTTATATATGTCGAATAAAAATTAACAATCAAACCATATGCTTATTTTCAACCTGAGGGAGTAATATTTTTTTCACATTACTTCACTAAATATTTAAATGAATCCAAATGTTTTACCAGTAAAAGTCAAAGGTTAGTAAAACATTGTGAACCAGAAGGGTTCTCATCGCTGTTCAGAGTTTGATGGCGATAAATTCAGAGTGCCGACAAACTAAGACCCTATTTGAAACAAATTATTCAAACATAATTTTAAATGCGTGAATCAAATAATTCACGGTAATAATTTAGCATGAAAAAATAGCATAGTAAAGACACAGCTAAAGTATGGATAAGATGCATGGGCAGACACTGCGTTTGTTGCTGGGCGTCGTCAACACAAGAACATAATAATACCAATGACGTTTTCGCTTCATATAATTAGCATGGCGAGCTCCGAGCTGTCCTCTATGTTATGCAAGCTACTAGAGAAGTCCAAGATGAACACACCAACATGCTGTTTATAAGCAAGCAACATCGAGTACGAGTAACAATCACGTAAGAAGAAAAATAATTATCCAATCAACACAATGGTGCTCGCAAGCCGGAGGCCAGCGTCACTCCGGGCCGTCGCGGCCCTTCTCTCCGTCGTCTCAGGCTTCCTCGCCGGCCACGCCGCGGCCACGGGGAAGACCGGCCAGGTGACCGTCTTCCGGGGCTGGAACGGGGCCGAGGGCTCCCGGCGCGTACAGCATCGCGGTCATCTCCTTCCTCAACGTCTTCGGCCAAGGCAGGTACGGCCTCGACCTCTCCGGCCACCCCGTCGCCGGCGTCGGCGACGACATCAAGCACTGCCAGTCCAAGAGCATGCTCGTGTTCCTCTCCATCGGGGCCTTCGGCGACCAATACTCCTTGCCGACGCCCCAGTCCGCGGCGGACGTCGCCGACTTCTACTGGAACGCGTACCTCGCCGGCTCCCGGAAGGGCGTGCGCCGCCCGTTCGGTGATGCGGAGGTCGACGGTATCGACTTCTTCATCGAGCGGGGGCCGGCGAAACCACTACGGTGATCTGGCCAGGCGCCTCTGGGACTACAACAAGGCTAGGGCTTTCGCGCCAGGACGCCGGTGCAGCTAATGGCGACGCCGAGGTGCGCGTACCCGGACCAGCTCGTGGAGGCGGCGCTCGCCACGGGTTTCGTCAAGCGCATCAACGTCAGGCTCTACGGCGACGCGTCGTGCTCCGCCGACTGGGAGCGGGCGTGGGACAGGTGGACGGCGGCGTACTGTGGTTCCGGGATCTACGTCGGCCTGCCAGCGTCGGAGAGGACGGTAGGCTACGTGCACCCCAAGAACCTACTACGGCGTGATCCCGGTGGTGCAGAAGGCGGCCAACTACGGGGTCATCATGATCTGGGACGACGACAAGCAGACCAACTACAGCAGCTACGCCAATCAATGGGCCTGACCTTGAAAAAACAATGTCTCAGCCTCAGCATCGCTCTGTTTATTTCTGTTTCTCTGTGTTGTATCTCCACTTCTCACTGCTGCACGAATAAAGTTAGGCCTCTGCAAGAATAAACAGTTCATTGTGGTTGCTTTTGATTATTACTTATCTATCCCAAAATATAACAATTTCTATTTAAAATTTATCTTAAAATATAACCATTTTTTCATACACATTCTCTTCTCAATCAATCACAATCTTTCACTTTTTAATGTCTGCATAGCTATTCTTAACCAAACTTAACATTCTCTCATTTAATTTCACATGCTTTCTTAACATCAATATTTAACCCTAAAAAATATTGGATGTTAATTTTTAGACATAGTGTTGACTTATATGTTTTATTAAAAAATTAGTATAAATATGCAAAATTATAAATAGATAAAATACCTTTAATGTAAAATAAGTCATAAGTAATATTTATATAGGTTTTTAAATAAGACAAATAATCAAATGTCTTTAGATATATCATATCATCTATACTACACCCACCACTATCGAAAATACAACGTATCTATTCTTATAAAAAAATAGTGTCCCAAACTATTGATAAGAGGAGGAGCCATATTCATCTAAGGATTGAATAGTTTGGTTTAGAGCAGGTCTTGTCTCTACCGTATATTAGGATTGTCGAGTTTTATTTAAAAAAAGATTATATTCTGATATAAATAAATGGAAAAGGTCGTCTTATTCGTTGAGTTTAGTAAAAACTCCCCATTTGTACTCGGTGTAAGAATCTAAAGTATATAAACTGAAGTAGACCCACCTCAAAGACCTGAATCGGTATAAAAAGCCATATACCCTGTTTTCTTAATTTACTCTGTTTTCTTAATTTACTCTCATGTATACTTATTATCAGCTGTATCTGATGTAATATCATAGTTAGGAATAATCCATAGATAATCTTATACAAGAGTGAGTTGCATCATATATTTAAAAATAGAGATAATACTAACTTTTTTAAAAAAATATTAGTTGAATTATTATCTGCTCCGTCCATCAATGCCTCATACCATTAGCCTCACTATTGTTAATAGGAAAGCATACGTATTTAGGCCGACTTTCTTCAAGAAACAATAGTTTAATTATTATCTACTCCGTCACTTTCTTTGCACTATTCTCTGCAAAAGCAGTCATGGCGTCCTGGGATAGGCAGTCCGACTGCTGTACACTACTCCCACCCTTAATAAATGCATGACGTACTGTGTATAGTTTTTCTTTTGAAACTCAAACATTTTATTATAGAAAGGCAGAGATTAGGGGAATAATTCTCGTTACATCGACAAACAAGTTAACAGAAAGCACTAAACCATCCTTTCCGAAAGAAAAGGTTAACTGAAGCAGACTTTTCGATGAAACCAAACACCAATATAAGGAGCAGACTGATAGAGAGTTGTGGTATTGCTATGATGACAACATCCATGGCCTCTATAGACATGTATATTGTTGGTAATCTCCTTCGGTCACTTTTACAGAACGATATAATTAAAAGGTTTGTTACTGAGTCATAGATTTTAGTGTAAATATTATCGGACTCTGCAAAGAGTTTCCATAGAATTTGCCGTTAAATATGAGTACTTACAGCAATCCTGTGAACTGGAATTACACAAATAGTCTGTGCTAAACCTAAACAATGATCCATGCATGGTTACTGCTGCTAGCAACAAAAAGGGATATCTCTACAATTTAGTCAACCTTAATCATTTATAGATTAGGATTGCGACGATTAAACTCTTACCTTGCATGACTTGACCAAGACACAATGGAAAAGATTGAGGGAGCTTTAGGAGCTCGTGGGAGCAATGAAGGTGAAGAACTCGTGGGAGCAATGAAGGTGAAGAATATCTCCCTTGGCTTTCAATCCACTGAATCCTCCATTGAATAACCAATGAAATCATAGATCCAATGGGTGAAGACAATGGAGCATCAGACAAACACCTTCATAGCGCCACTTCGGTAGGCCATATCCACCATTATGGAGATGTACGGCTAGTGACTAACGTCCACGCCGCTGCTAAGATGGTCTCTTAGACACCATCATAGCCGCATCTAACGGCAGCCGCACCACATCAACTCCCGGCGAGTCACGAACCAATCGATCCATTGCTTCTAAAAGTCAAATCCACTAGCGCCATCACCCTTGACAACCTTCAACGTTTGGTCTGCATTCAACCAGTGGAGCTTATATAAAACCACTACCTAGGAAAAAAGGGAAGCAAAATAAAAGAAAACTCACTACGGGAGAGCTTAGAGAACTGTAGACTATATAAGGCAGTTAGGATGGAGTGGCCCGATCCCCTCCTGTCGTTGCCGATGACAAGCTGCCATAAGTGAGAGGGAAGATGGTCAAAAGGTGAGTTTGTTTTTCCTCTGTGCTAGGAAACTAGCCCATGTTCCATCGCACCCTATACAGGTTAAACACAACCAAAAATATACTAACTTTCATTCATAATAATAATTGATAGTTTTAAATTTATTGTTAAAACTATTGTTCAAGCTTATTCTCTAAATAGTACTCTTATTATAATTCTGAAAATTTATAGTTGTACAATTTATAAAATAACTAAAAGACAAAAGATGAAAGATTCTCACTAGTTGATTGTTTCTTAAAATCTCAAGCTAGATTTACCATCAAAAGCACTTAGGCGTGCATCGTATATTCATAGCTATTTGTATAAATATTCATAGAGAAGACAAAGTTGTCAAGTGTCAATTATTGAAAATGGAAGTTCTGTTTTTTATATGTAAACAGCAGCAATAAATTTAAAAAAGATTATTATAACAAAATCCCTCTAAAAATTCTAAAAAAATTATAATAAAATAGCAGCAACCACTATTTTTAATATGATGTAGAATAAACACCATTAATTAATTTTTAATAAGGACTATCCTAATTCTATGGACACTTACATTGAAGCACCTCTACAAAGAGCAATGAGAGGGTGAGCACTCACGGAGATTAGGAGGCTAGGACCGACTATAGAGAGTGGCCCGAGGATAAGTGCCAACTTAGGGCAGAAGCAGGGGCTGAGCTAGTTGTAGGTCAGTTACGGCTTGAGTCCTAGGCTAGACTCTAAAATTCCCTTTAAATCACTTTAAAAAATTATATGAAATATTTGAGAATATTTTATGTCTAATTAAAATACACTGATTTTAATTTTTCTGACATTCTGGCACACCTGGTAAAACTAGAAGATGCATAGTGTAGATCAATATTACTAATCCAGATGTTAAAATAATATATAAAACTTTGAGAATGAGAAAAACATTGAGCAGCTATATGCTTACGAAATTTTTAGTTGTCCATTTTACCTCATTCTTATACCACATTTTCCTCTATCCTGTTGCAATACTTATGTAGGGCCATTCTATATAAAAGAAACTGTGCACACTCAGGATCAAATTAACTGATGCGGTGAGACAGCAAGCAGCCAAGCATGACTATTAGGATTAAACATCAGCACCAACCAAAATATTCAGAAATTAATATATAAAGAACATGTACGGAGAAACAATGAAGCAACAAAGATATTGATGAAAAATCAAATGAAACTGGTACACCATGAGTAAATAGAGATCGGGATTAGTTTAGCGGCCAGTGATTCCAACTTTGGAAATTGTCTAGTCTAAAATGAATAAGAAGGCAATAATGAAGGCAACATCTACCTGCTGTATATCTGCGTCTTCTGTTTTATTTTAGTTATTCTCAGCTCCATCAGAAACAGCCTGACAGAGAAAAAAAAGTCCACCTGGACAGCGGGTGATGAAGCGGCGTGGCTCCTCAGCAAGGTTAACCAAACTGTTTGGAGAAGGTACCGACACCACATGGTAATACGTGTGGTAACCACGAAAAACCTTATGAATTTTATATTCAAAATTTTAAATTTAAATTTTGGCGGTTTTGCAGTTTGACGAAAGTAATCATACGGTTTGATATTGTAACCATGGTTTGTTCGGTGGAAAGTGAGGTGAAAAAAAATATAAAAAAATAATGTAAAATCTAGGAAAAATTCTTAATAATTTAAAGTAGCGACTAGAGAGATTTTCTTCTCTCTTGGGTCTAAATGGTCTAATGAATAGTCTGCCCATCTCATTAATTCTTGAATAGTCCTCTAGTTGGCCATCTCACTTATTCTTTCTTAATTTTTTTAATCCAAATTCAATTTGTCTTTAGAATATGACGTTAAAAAACTCCTTATAAAAATTCCTTTACTATTATACAATTCAAGTACTAATTTCATGATTTTTTTTTCTAATTTTTTTATATTTTTCAAATTAAATTCGGATGAAATTTACTAAACCTCCTTAGAGCCTTGCTCCCCGATGATGTGAAGTGGCATGCAGACCGATGGGAAACTAAAGTGATCTCAGAACATACATGCAGTATTGCTGTACATCCAAGTAGGTCAGTGCTCCCTGACGTAGACCGGCCAACCCGATCAAGATCAAACTATAAACTTTTTAACTACAACAACTTAAATATACGCTATTAGAGCTAGAATTACTACAGCTGCTGGCACTCGTTAAGAAATTTAGATTGTACTTATTCCAATTACTAGACACTAAAATATCTGGTATTCTTATTTATTATCACTACTCCCTTGCGCACCTACAGCCTTCCTTGGATACAGCGACCCCTGGCCGCACAGCCCACTTCATCCTTTAATCTAATAAATGTGCCCTTTCTAAAATTCAGGATTTGTTATATGTATTAGCTCTTGAATTATTGTAGTAATCCAAGTAGCACTTACCATCAAACAAACTATAACTGGGCCATTCCTAGTTTCAAAGTTCGAATTACTTCACACTTGCACATGCATGACTTAATCTTTGAGACAAGCATATGACTACTGGCAGGATCAACCAACCAGTAGCACGTACTCCTCGACGAGCCAGCGCCGGCCGACCCGCTACACCGGTTCCTCTAACGGGGAGCAGCCACGGCCGGACAGCCTGTCGTGAGCATTCTGCTTATACGTAGACACGGGGCAGGACCTCCGTGAGCCTGTATCGTGGGCAGCATCCAGGACCAATGTGCGAGGACCGGCGGCGCGGCGCGGGCGGCACGTGCGGGTTCGACCCGGCGACGAGGGACTTCGTCTGCATCTGCGACGACGGTAGGAACTCCACCACGGACTGTGCAGGTGCGTTCGCCAGTTTTCCCCCTCTTCTGTCAGTATTTATAGGCCAAATACGGGCATATAAACAGCTGGAATGATCAGTCTGGAAATTTTAGTGTGGCGACAAGAGGTGAGCATTACCGGTCTAACGAAGAAGTGTTGAAATAAAAATATTGAACTATAAATGATAAAACGTGAAAGAATAAACAAAACAATTAAAACAATTTATAAATAAAACTTGTGTATATGTTATTAGCAATTTAAATATTGATGCTGAAAAATATACTACTAAAACCCCCCAAAAATAACTTCAAAATTATGTTTTTAAATTTATTTTTTAGCTATAATTAATAAGCTAACAAGTAAATAAGAAAATGATAATATTCTAGTGTGCGACGGTGCAAGCTCATTAGAACCAACTTAAGCCAATGTAATGTTTTAATAACATTAGTGACGAAGGTGGTTTTTTACTCCTTGGGATTGCCTTCCTGTGTATCTTTACTTCTAAAAAAAGGTACAAGAAGAAAAAATCTTGTGTTTTTAATTTCAAAATGTAGTATAAATGTAGAGGATCATATACACACGTGAACATATAACTTTTAATATATTTTTTAACAATGTAGAATATATTGGCACCAATCACTTAGAAAAATAAATCTAAATTTGATTTCAAAGAGAAAAACAAAACAAAAGATACGTTAGTAAATAGTGCATGACTATTCATGGTGTACGTTTGTCTTTTCTTTTCTCAAAATGTGGATCAAATTTAAACTTCAAGTTTTCTAAGATATTGTACCAATGTCATCAAATGTTGTCAAGGTTTTTCATAACTATTGTTATAAAATTTTGAGAAAATAAGAGGACGTCCGAAAACACTTAAATAGGCTCATCTAGGGCTCTAGACTTTATTTAGCATTGGTCCTTCCTAGACTTGTGCTGCTGAGGAGTCATTCTCTGCATTAGCCCAAATCTAGCCCAAAATCTAGATATTCTCGTTTGTATCTCTTTAGATAAAATAAATCAGCAAAACCTCTCCTCTCCTCCGTTCGCTCCACTTCTCCTGACTCTGTCACTCAAGAAGTCGTGCATGGCAATGCAGAGAAAACGAAGCATTGATATGCTGAGTTTACACAGTGCATGAGGAGCTACAAAATACAAAGATAGGTACAAAATGGATTTCCAGAGAATTTGGTTAATTAGCACGTTAACATTGCCGTTTCCTTTCCTCTACTTCTTCTTTGCCACACTTCAATAAAAAAAGAACTCATTCAAAAAGAAATCTATGGGGCCATCATCTTAGCAAAGTCATGGTGGGTGTCATGGCGAAGGTGTAGCATGTTGTTCTCGTGCCGATCGTCACAGCCAAGTAACACGTAGTTGGCGGCTGACTGACGGTGTCGACGCACGCAGCAAGGTGAGCTACTCGTATCATGCCACGAAATAAAATGTTGGCAAAGCCGATTAGACCTCCATCAGCATCATTGTTTACTCATGGAGCTGGCTTGCAACACCCTCTGGGGCTTGCTTTAGGTGCTAGTACTTACTAGGGGTTGAGCAGCTGCTATATGCGGATGCCGGATGGTGGGGAGATAATGTTTGGCGTTGTTTGGGGAGATAATCCAGCTTGATTCGCATGGAATTATAGCTTGGCGTGGGCGTCGTGCACATGACGTCCCACGTTCGTGGGATGGCGCGAACGAAACGGAGATCGTGGCGCGCGGCGCAGTAGAGCTACGATGGCGCGTGTCTGTCGGAGGACGTGGCACACTAGTGTGGAGTGGAATTCATGGCAAAGAGAGTGTAATCATGTATATAAGTTGATTAATTGAATCAAAATCAGATGTGAGACGATTTGTGACACAATTTTGAGTTCCCGCTCTATTTTCCACCCAATTTGGCAAGCGCAAGTGTTTAATCGATCCAGAGCGGTCTTCTTCCTTGTCTCCAGCGATGGTCGATAGCGAGAAGGAGGTAACAAGGGGTATCAGAGCTCAGTTTCGCCGCTAGGATCGTGATTGCGCCACTAAGTAGGCACTCATGCCACACGGTTGCTCCACACCGCCACTACGACGCCATCATTAGTACATGTCATCGCAGCTGGGTAGTAGCAGCGGCAATGGTAGTTCAGGGAGAAACTTGGTGATCCATAGAATCACCAAGAGGTGAGTGGGAATGGCTAGTACCTGACTCTCACTCGCACGAACTGCTTCGACTGGGCGGTGCGGATGAAGGTCATGCTTCAAGTGCGTGGTCTTTGGGAGGTAGTGAGCATCGGCGCCGAAGATGCTGACTTCATTGACGACCGCATGATACTCAAGGCGATCTCCAAGGCTGTCCTACCGGAGATGATGGGCGCAGTGGCAACCAAGCCGTCAGCAAAGGCAACTTGGAATGTCATTCGCACATGGCACGTTGGTGTCGAGTGAGAGTGGAAGGACAAGGCGAACACGCTCCAGTGTGACTTCGATGCACTATGGTTCTGTGATGGCGAAACCATCGATGACTTCGCTCTCCAAATCAACAGGATTGTGCACTAGTTGGCTATCCTAGGCAAGCTGGTTGAGGAGGAGAATGTCATGCGTAAATTCCTTCAAGCAGTCCTGGTAAGGTATGCACAACTCGCCATAGCAATTGAGCCTATGCTTGATCTAAGCCAGGTATCGGTTGAGGAGCTGATCATGCAACAAGGCGACAAAAGAACGCCATGATCTCGGGCGGGAGCCAGAGCAGCGGTGTCGCAGCGAGGCTGAACCTGTCTTAGGATCTTCAACTCTCCGTCGGGGGAGTCTCGAGTGGAAATCGCCCATCGTCATCAAACCATAATTGAGGGCATGGTGGTAGCCGTGGCAGAGCCACTGGGAGGACTAGTGCTTGGTCTATCGCCAATAGATCATGTCGACCAAGTCTGCAACAGCTGCCTAGCCGAAAAGCGGCGGCAGCGACCATTTCCAGAGGCCAATAGGTATCGCGCTTCACATCACTTGGGATTAGTGCACGTGTACCTGTGTGGACCAATCATGCCAAAGACGCCAGGCGAAAAGTGCCTCTTCCTTCTCGCCGTCAACGACAAGAGCCGCTACATGTGGCTTGTTATGCTGGTGTCAAAGGACAAGGCCGTGGCGGCCATAATCCAGCTCCAGGCTCACACAGAGGTAGAGATAGGGCGGAATCTAGGAACACTCCACACCGACCATGGTAGAGAGTTCATGGCACGTGCGTTCGGCGACTAGTGCGCCGAACAGGGGATTTAGCGCCATCTTACCGCGCCGTATACTCCATAGCAGAATGGCATGGTGGAGAGACGCAACCAGGTGGTACTGGCATGGCCAGAAGCATGCTCAAGGCAAAGGGGATGCCCGACTGGTTTTGGAGGGAAGCTATCACCACAGTCGTCTTCATCCTCAACCGGTCACCAATAGGGAGCGTTGAGGGGAACACGCCGTTTGAAGCCTGGTATGGCACCAAGCCACCGGTTCACTTCCTATGCACGTTCGGATGCGTGGCACACATGAAGGTAGCCAGAGGAAACTAGTGGAAGCTGGATGACTGAAGTACGCCGATGTTGTTTATCAGGTACGAGCTAGGGACAAAGGTGTATAAGTTCTTCAACCCAAAGACCCAGCGCGTGTATGTCTTGCGTGGTGTAGTCTTTGATGAATCAAAGGCATGGGATTGAAGCAACGGAGCCGAGTCTAGAGCAACGGAGTTGGAGCCATTCCATGTCGAGATCACGATGGCGGCGTTCCAGCATGGGGTTTGTGCTGGGATAGACGATGGTGGCGCAGTGGATGTGGGATCCACGATGAGCGCAAGTGACGCAACACCTGATCCTACCTTGCAAGCGACATCCGTGGACATGCCAGGAATGGAGTGATTTGTATAGTAAGTTTTAACTATCAATTTGGATGAATGCGTCTAGATTTGTAGCAAAAAATTTTAGGATGGAGGGATTATACATGTATTCCTAAAACAAAAATTCTATAGCTTCATTCGATTTGTATTAAAAACATAGCAAATTTAGAGTATTTTAATCTTATAGTTAAAATTTCTAAGAAAATCTTTGAAATAAATGATTAAATCATATTATTTCTGTAAAAATTTCTATGAATTCCATAGATATTTTAAACAAAAGTTAGCAAAAGCTCTAATCTCTAGTAGAAGGGTAAGCTCTAAGCTTTGGAGGAGATGTTGATGAGAGGAGCACTGGTAGCGTCATCGTCTTCCTCACTAGCATGTCAATCTTGTTGCAATCTCAGAAGCAGAGGGCAGTGGCCCTCTCAACCTGTGAAACTGGGAGTGGCCGGAGCATGCTAGGTAGTGTGACTCGTGCGATTGCTGCGCGACATCACCGGAATCGAGGTCTGGCTGCCACTTCTGAAGATGGATAATCAATCCGTGATCGTGCTCAGCAAAAATCCCGTTCTTCATGAAAAAAGCAAGATGGGTTAGTGTGTGGAGAATGAGAAGATTAGCGCCAATCATGTGCGCACCAAGGAGCAGCTCGTGGACATCCTGACCAAGTCACTGGTAAGCGCGAGGTTCTATGAGCTTCACGGTAGAATAGGCGTCGTTAAGATTGAATCGAGTTAGAATTAAGGGGAGATTGTTAGATATTCTAGCTCGATTCGGGTAAAATTGTAGCTGGGTATTGGTGCCGTGCACACGATGTCCTGCGTTTGTGGGATGGCGCGAACGAAATGGAGATTGTGGCGCGCGGCGCAGAGGAGCCATGATGGCGTGCGTCTGCCGGAGTACATGGCGCACTAGCGCGGAGTGGAATTCGTAGCTACAACCGTGTAATCGTGTATATAAGTCGATCTATTAAATCAAAATCAGATGTAAGGTGATTGGCGACATAATTTTATTCACAAGTGTGACTGTACAATCGATCTAGAGTGGTGTTCTTCCTCGTCTTCGAAGACGGTCGGCAGCGAGGAGGCAATAGGCGTTGAGCAGCTGCAGCAGATGGCACCATGGTAATGAGAGAATACTATGAACCAATGAGTGGTCCAGCTTTGTGTTGATGCAGTACCAAGGGCAAATGAAGGACTCCTCTGCTGTAGCAAGTGCCAATGTAGAGGATCGAGTCCTAGTTGTAACTGCTTTTAGACGTTTTGGATTTTGGCAGAAAACTTGTCTTTCAAATGACAATATATTGGTCATGTAAATATAGAAAAATAGGTGGGACATAACTGCTAGATAATATATTTTACCAAACCTTAATCTAATTTGCAAAGAAACTATAACGGTTGCAAATTTAAATTTGTACAGTAATCCAAAAATAAAAACAAACTAGAAAAGCTTAAAAACTATTTTTACTGTTTTAAAATATAGTTACTTTGAGCTATGAATGTAGACAAACACGTCCAGATTCATAATGTAGTGCCTCCAAACTAATCTTAAAAACTACTCCCTCCGTACTAAATGTGTATAGTAGTAAGTTTTAACTATCAATTTGGATGAATTTTATAGATATTTTAAAGAAAAGTTAGCAAAAGCTCTAATCTCTCTAGTAGAAAATTTTCTGACGCTATCTCTCATTTAATTTATTTTGTTTTTTTAGATTTAGTCAAATGATTACTCGTATATGTTTTTTTAATTATCTGTGTTGTGCTTGAGTTTCTATTAAAATTATATATTATTTATTATTTTTTTAATCATGCTTTTCAAAGAGTAAATTTGTTCGTCCGTGTTGCCATACCGGGATGAGCATTTGGGCGATTAGTACTGGCTGTAGCAGAAAGATGGTGTAGGTGTATGTTGATTCCAACGGGAGTACAGGAGGATGGCTGCTATACATCGTAGCAACGGTATATGCAGTTTATCAATGATGATGTTGGATCTCTTACTGATTATGTCCCTAATTTTTATTTGGAGAGAAAGCCGTCCCAAAAATTATATTATATAAATTGATTAAAATTAAATGAATATATGTATCCATACGTGATACAAACACTGAAAGTTACTTTCATTATCTTAAAAAATGTATTTCAGAGGCAGCTAATGTCAGTGTATGATCTGGTCCTGCTTCAAGGTATCATGCAGCAGCTGGAGTTGTTGCCGGTGAGCACCACATCTAAAAATACAATCTTGCTCCGAATTGAATTAAGAAGATCACTGCATTTTCTTTGGATAAAACAGTGAGATTTCAAAATGATTTCAGCCATTTTTCTTTACATTTTTTTCAGCAAGCGCTGTGTTCTCAATCTCAGCAGCCATTGGTATCACTGGATTTGTGTGGTACATTCGCAAGATCAAATCGACCAAAGTCGTGACTTGTGGGGTTCAAAGCAATGAGAATAGATTTTTTTTTTAATTTGAGAAAAGGAATATTTCACTGAGGGTGGAGGCCTGGAGGGCACGCCATTGTTTCTTTTCGTCATATTCCAAGGACTTCATGTGAGTAACTTGAATTAATTGATTTATGTCATGTATATATAAAGAATTATGAACTATTTTCGCGCAAGTATTGGCAAATTTGATTATGTGTATGGTTAATACGATGTTTTAGATGAAGCCAATGTTTAAACACAACTTGAATGCAGGACATATGATATGGGACGGAGTTAGTGTGTGGTTGTAGATCTTTTGAGGTCTGCAATATGTAAGCTAAGGTAGCGGTTGAATATATAACCTCCAACATGTTTCTTAGAGCCAAGGTATGAATTGTACAATGCTTTTTTTGTCTCATCTTGACTCACATCGGTAGAACAGAAGAAAACTCCCGTCAGGCATGGGAAAAAACATATTGTTATCTGACCTGCATCTCATCGCCAACCTAGTTTTGCTGGCCTTTTTAATAGTTAAATCAAGATTGAAAGAGTGCGGAAAATTGCACCAATTGTTCTTGTTGAGGGCACAATTACAATCAAAATCTGCAAATAAGGCCAACAACTTCTTTTAAATATAAATCATTCCTCACTTTCCAAAGTTCCATAAGGGAGAAGAAGTTAGCATATTAGTTGGTCCATTTTTCTTATTAACTTATTGTAGCAGCACCTTACTAGATAAACAACACACTGTCACTACAACGCACAGTTTATTCTACCATGAAAAAGTGGATTTATTGCTCTCCAGAAAAGTAAAAACAATTTATCACAAAAACTCTCAATCCAGTTTGGTGGCAGCGGCACAAACCGTAGGAGAAAAACAAGATCAATATTTGCCACAAATTTTCTTTTGATTAAACGCGGTCTCCCTTCTTGAATTGTGTATAAAGGCATATATAACTATTATATGGGTTAGAAAAATAAAATACAACATAATATAAAACAGAACCACCATAATTTATTTCAGCCTTTAGGATGAAACCACAAGGAATTCCACTATGTGGCCCTCTAGCCCTATGCATCACGTGGGCTATGAAGTTAGCTCTTTGAGTGGTCATTCATACAAAACGGACATTGGATACGAGAGATGGAAATAATTTAATTTAGATATGCCCAGCTTAGCTCAAACCAAATCAAATTGATTTTGTTCCTTTTTTTCTCCTATCTCCCTTATTTGAAAATTTTGAATCCATAAGTGACTTGTAGATGAACTCTTTTCCAACCAAATATAGGCCTTTAGAATAGTATAACTCCATCCAAACTTTATGACTTAGACAGTTGAATTTATTTCTAGATGCTTTTTTCAAAAGGAGATAATCCCTTTTTCTTATATTGTTACCCACTAGAGCAATAATTGCTATAAAGCTTGCTCCAGTGCTCGCGCACATCATCTCTGTGTATTAACCATCCGATCTTGAGTAGATGGCCCTGATCCTTGCACGTTTCTGCCCAATCCAACAAAGCCTGATCACCAGTCTAGTCTTTGATTAAATCCATGCATCACCAGTTCACTACTCAAGGCATCGAAGTGTCATAGAAACCATCTCCACTCAGCGCATCATAAATGGAAACAACTAGAAGTGCAGTAAAAAAAATAGAAAGCCAAGCGATTAGCAACCCTGTCATATTCCATTAACCATGAAGACCACAGACCAGGTTGGCTGTGCGAGGTTCTTTATCTCTCGGTTAGCCTGAACTGAAGTGCACCATGGGAGTCTTATTGAATGGAACGCCTGCATAGAGTTAGGGACATGCATAGCAGAACCGGAGTCAAACCGCCATGACATGTGAAAAATCAGTATAAAGTGATATACCATTACCCTTCTTGGGGAGTCACTGACGTAAGCTAGAGCAATCCTTTTTGTAGAAGCGACAGGTCATGATATTAGGTGTGGCAGGAGACTTCCCCTCTTTAGGCGCAAA
Source organism: Oryza coarctata (assembly GCA_030770085.1). Taxonomy (NCBI): domain Eukaryota; kingdom Viridiplantae; phylum Streptophyta; class Magnoliopsida; order Poales; family Poaceae; genus Oryza; species Oryza coarctata. The sequence goes on from CM061472.1 coordinate 12,660,103, forward strand.
TTTGCTTTATTCTGCCTTAAGAAAGAAGCGGCTTCTTCTTAGCCTCTGTCTCCCCTTCAGAGAACTTCCTTTTTCCTTTTCTATTGCTAACCATAAGAGCCAAGTCACTTTCCTCACTTCAATTTCTTTCCTACTCTTAGACAAGTTAAATAATCAACTCGCTCATAGACCATTTATCCTTCTCCATATTGTAATTAATATTAAATAGATCATACTCAGAAGGCAAGGAAATCATAATAAACTGGACAAAGAACCCAATCCACCTGTTGTTTATCACCATGTCATGTCCCTTGAGCTAGTAGCTAGGACAGAGAGGGACAGCCTGCTGGTGGCCCAGCCGAGGACACTTGCATGTGTTTTGGTTCTCAACTTCTCATGTGTGTCTACTGGTAGCATAGTGGTTGGAGTGAGTTGCGGTGTCCAGCGAGCCATGTAGGTAGGCAGCTTAAAACCCACATCCTCGAATGTGTGTTTTTAGCCGTGTGATTTTGTGGGATTTCTTTGCGCGGTTGGCTGGTAGTTCACCAAAGTGGTCCACCTTACTTGCACTTGTAGCATCAAGTAGGATGCCCATGCCCCTGAAGCTGCACAACTTGGTATGTAGGAACTCGAACATGCTGGATTGTTGAGGCGCGATGTGAATTGGAGCCTGCGGTGGCTGTTGCTGAGGCTGGATCTACTACATCATGAGCCTCATGATCTCCGTATGTGCTGTCATGAAGGACACAGTTCCCCTAGTTCAATAGGGGTGCTGGTAGCGGCTGCTATCCTGCAGCTGGTGACACATTGCTATTAGGAGATGAATTTTTTTCCCTGATATTGGGGTTGAGTGGGTTAACTTGGACTTTTTCCTTATATGAACCGGTCTTCATACTTGAAGGGGTAGAATACTGTCTTGCAAGGGATTAAGTAGACTATTTCCTAGAATATTCTAAACTGAGCTTACTCTCCGAAGAGCGCCTCATGGGGCTTATATCATATATGAGTTGTACACATGTTGCCGAGGGAACAAGAGCGAAAATATGTGGAGGAACATAGAGGGAACAACTACACATGGTACTCTTGAGTTAAATCATGTTATGTCTGCATTCAGTTCAATTTTTTTACTTTGGAGCTAATTGTAGTGCTCATGTTGCAGATCATATCTTTTACTAGAGCGCCTTTCCTTTTTGTTTTCAATTTCAATCCTGACGCCTCTTATGAGCTCTATTTTGTTGGTGTGGATGAAGCTGGTGAATATCAGGTAACTAGACTTATGCTGTTTGTATGAACTTATTCTTTTGTAAATATACAAATGGCAGGCACATATAAAATGTTGGAGCAATTGACACTTTGATAAAGAAAATGAGTGTGCAAAAATTACTAATAGTGAATTTGTACTTTAGGGAGGAGTGTCTCTACTTTCGTGCACCTTTTTATCAACATGGACATCTTCGCCACTTTGAAGATCTAATCTTATTCGATGGTTAAGATGCTGCTATGTGATTTATAATTGATGTAGTTCTGGGTGTCATGTTTGCGATTCTTTTTTCTTTTAACATCGAACTGAATACTTGTTACATTTATTTACAGAAAGTTGGAATGTCATGTAAGTGCTCGTTATTGTTCCCTGGTTGGTGATTTTAATCAGTGGTCAGCCACTGAAAATTGTGCACGAGAAGGTCATTTGGGACATGATGATTTTGCATATTGGACTACAATACTTGAAGATAAACATAGGGATGGACAAGAACCAGATGAATATTATTTCCAAGAGTACAATGACATGGATGATTATGACAAAGGTGATAATGGTGTTGTTGTGGAAGAATTGATCCGTAGAATGGATGAAGAGTATTGGGAACCTGGAGAAATTAAGTCACATAAGTCTCAGTTAGAGGTGGTTGCTAAACTATATGAGGAAATGTTTGGTCCAAATGGTCCACAGACAAAGGAGGAACTAGGTGACATACCCGATGCTGAAACAAGAGTGGAAAGCCTTGCAGAAGGATGATTCAGCAAGTTCGTTGCCTTGCTATGATATCATTGATAATGGTCAGGAGTTCGACATTTTCAATGTTGTAACTGATCGAGTGTCATTTGAAAATTTTCAAGGAAACTCACCACTTCTTGCTTACTGGGTTGAAATGGGAAAGGCCGAAAAACATGGTTGGAGAAATATGTTCCAGCAATTTCTCATAAAGACAAGTACCGTATTTATTTTTATACTCCTGATGGTGGTTTGGAACGTATTCCCTGCTTGGGCTACTTATGTTCTTCCAGGTTCACGTATCTCTGTAACGATATTCTTCTATTATTATAGATTCTATTTATGGTTATATTTATCTAACTATACAATAACAACGTGTATATGCACCAAGTATTATGGCTAGCTGTTCAGTCATATCCTTTTTCTTATACTTTATTGGACCAGGTGGAGGCTGTCCTCTTTGGCTTCCAATATACAGGTATTGTCATTGTTACTGTAATTACTGCCGGTTGTCTCGTTACAGTGCTGACTCAAGTGAAAAGGTAGTAAACGATGATACGGATTTGGTAAAAGATCGTGCCAACTTTATTTCTATCGCTAGATCTTCATAAATGGCTACAGGTTCATTAATGATTATAATCATTGGTAATCATAAGGTTTGTTGTGACAAGCTGACATGACTGCACAAGTTGCATCCTGTTTCTCTTGCAAAGAATTTTCTTTAGTTTGTAATATTGATAGTTCTACTTTAAATAGTTCTTGCAGTTATTAGATTATATTGTTAAATGTTAATACCATCTTTACTTGTCTAGCTCACTGCTCTTGTGTTCAATTTTCCAATCCAGGTTAAATATTAATTCAGAATTCTAGTTTTTGTGTAGATGCTGAGGGGAAGCAGTCCTATGCAGTACACTGGGAACATCCTCCAGAAGAAATTTATAAATGGAGATTTGATGGGCCAAAAGCCAAAGGTTCACTTAGGATATACGAATGTCATGTTGAAATAAGTGGATCTGACCAAAAATATATAGTCATTTCAGTAGTTCACATCAAATGTATTTCCTAACCCCTGCCTTTTGGTGTTTTGTGGTTACTCTAACTTCATTATCAACTTTTTTCCCCTTCCATTAGGTCCTACCTCATATAAAAGATGCTGGTTATAATGCTATTCAATTGATTGGAATTGTGAAACACAACGATTACTCATCTGTTGGCTGTAAGGTGAGAATTTACCGATATAAACAGCATATTCTAATAATATACAATATTTCTCTGTGCTCTTTTTCTGTAGCAAAGATTGGAGTTCAACCACTCGGTAGCAATATCACAGAACATAATGGATTCTATCAAACCTTGCTCTGATGTAGAATCTCCAGAAGCTACAATGTAGATGATTACCACATTTATGAACAATAGAACCTCCCACTGTGTTCAACTCTTTTTAGAAGAATCTATTTCTTTATAGTTGTCTTGGAACAAGTGTATTTTATTTACAGGTCACCAATTATTTTGCTGTCGGTAGCAGATTTGGCACGCCAGATGACTTCAAAAAACTAGTGGAGGAGGCGCATGGTGTGCTTCTCAAAATAATTATTTTTGAGCAAAAATAGAAATTCACATGCTACTCTAAAAACTCATGCATATGGTGTGGTGGTCCTCAGTTTACTGTACGCATTACATTTGAGGCACACCTTGCACAAAACGTTCTTTCCATTAAAATATTTTCTATTTTCTTGCTTTTGGCAAGACTGCAATTTCCAGGTCATAGTAAAAAGAGAGTATAATGCAATTTTCACTTGGTAATGTGGTACCTGTTTCACTTCGCACCATGGTATGTCTAAGTGTGCAAAGTATGTAAGGGCAATTAGTGCTTCGGCTGGACCAGCGTGGTCGATGGTACGGGCCCTTGGGGCTTGCACCCCGACGTGCGTTGGGGCAAGCAGCAGGTGCGGGCACCGCTTGCTACCTTGGATTCTAACTTAGAGGCACTCAATAATAATCCAGCAAATGGTAGCTTCATGCCACTAGCTTTTCAACCAATTGTGTGAATCAACGTTCCACTCGTACTAGGTTGAATTACTATTGTGGCACAGTCGTTAATAGGGTAAAACTAACCTATCTCACAATGGTCTAAACTCAGCTCACGTTCCCTATTGTTGGGTGAATAATCCAACACTTGGTGAATTTTGCTTCACAATGAAAGGAAGAGACAACATCGAAGGATCAAAAAGCAACATCGCTATGAACGCTTAGCTGCCACAAGTCAGTTATCCCTATGGTAACTTTTCTGACACCCTTCAAGCCTTGAAGGTCTAAAGGATCGATAGGCCATGCTTTCATGGTTCGTATTCGTACTGGAAATCAGAATCAAACAAGCTTTTACCATTTTGTTCCACACAATTTCTATTCTCCTTGAGCTCATCTTAGGACACATGCATTATCTTTTAATAGATGTGGCGCCCTAGCCAAACTCCTTACCTGACAATGTCTTATGCCCAAATCAGCCTGAGGGACTCGGGCCTTGTAGCCAAAAGGAGGGGCTAGGCCCCGCCTTTTACCCATGGAATAAGTAAAATAACGTTAAAAGTAGTGGTATTTCACTTGCGCCTCAGGGCTCCCACTTATCCTACACCTCTCAAGTCATTTCACAAAGTCGGACTAGAGTCAAACTCAACAGGGTCTTCTTTCCCCACTGATTCCACCAAGCCCATTCCCTTGGTTGTGGTTTTGCCAGATAGTAGACAAGGACAATGGGAATCTCGTTAATCCATTCATGCATGTCACTAATTAGATGACGAGGCATTTGGCTACCTTAAGAGAGTCATAGTTACTCCCCCATGCTTAGTTGTATTTCTTCACTTTGACACTCAAAGCACTGGGTAGAAATCACATTGTGTCAGTATCTATGGGGACCATCGCAATGCTTTATTTTAATTAAACAGTCGAATCCCCCTTGTCCATACTAGTTCTAAGTCTACTATTCGACACCTGGGGAAGGCCCCTAGTCCGTCCCCCAGCTGGCACGTAGCAACCCCGCTCTCACCACACTAGCCGCTTGAGCGGTATGCTGGCAACCAATGGGTCTAGGGTCAAGACCCCTAGGCCTAGCCCTTAGAGCCAATCCTTTTCCTAAGGTTACAAATCTATTTTACCGACTTCCCTTGCCTACATTTTTCTGTTGGCCAGAGGCTGTTTTCTTAGAGACCTGGTGTGGTTATGAGTACAACCGAGCATGGACAGTACTCGGTCCTCTAGATTTTTAGGGGCCGTCGAGGGCACACCGAACACCGTGTGACATGCGGAGCTCTTCTAACCACTGGACCCTACCTCCGATTGAGCCATTTCTACGGTTGGTGGGCCATTAAGAAGAAAAGATAACTCTTCTCGAGGCCCCCGCCGTCATCTTCGGACTTCCTAACAATGCCATCGGCCACCACGTCCTAGCTCGGGAAATCTCAATTCGATTCCCTTTAGGGGCACATGCGTGGTTGTGCTCTCCATCAGGGTTGCCCGTCCCTTAGGATCAGCTTACCTATGTGCAAGTGCCGTACACATGGAACCTTTCTCCTCTTCGGCCTTCAAAGTTCTCCTTTGAGTATTTGCCACTACCACCAAGATCTGCACTGATGGTCGGTCTACCTAGGCTCGTGCCCTAGGATTTGCGGTGGCCGCCATGGTCTCCTACTCATCGAGGCAAGGCGCTCACCCAGATGGCCGGGTGTGGGTTACATGCTTCAGTGCCAACCATTTTTGGAGCTAGTTGATTCGGCAGGTAGTTGTTACACACTACTTGGCCAATTTCGACTTCCATGACCACCGTCCTGCTATCTTAATCGACCAACTCCTTTTCTGGGTTCTAGGTTAGCGCACAGTTAGGCACTGTAACCCAACTTCCGGTTCATCCCGCATCGCTAGTTCTGCTTAGCAAAAATGGCCCACTTGGAGTTCCTGATTCCATGGTACGGCTCACCGGAGTAGCTATGCCGTCCAACATATTTAAAGTTTGAGAGTAGGTTGAGGGTGTTGCACCCCCGATGCCTCTACGATTCAGGACTTGGGCCACCGCTCGAATTATCCTAGGAGATAAAAATGGCTAGATATTTTCATATTAACAAACACACATCTGCACATGATGAACACTACATATATAGCTATCTATATAACACACACCATCATTAGCAACCAAACCATTTTCCATCTCAAACTAATGAACACACATATGTATTCAAATCCATTCAAACTACAACATTTGGCAAACTATCACATTTGTGAGCAATTGATGAAAAAGAAAATGTGGGCACAGCTCACCTCCTCCTTAGCTGGCCCCATGCTGAGCATTGCCTCGGTGGTCACCACCACACACTCGTCCTCCTCACTGTGTGTGCCTCCACTTCGTCATTAGTCACTTGCTCACTGCTGCACCGCCTCCTCACTGTGTGTCACTGCCTCCTTGCACCGTCCCCAAGCACTGTCTCCTCCTTGGGTCACCCCAAATTTGAGTGTCAGCCTAGTCATCGCCACCGTGTTCTCCACTCCTCATAGGACTCAAGAAAAATAAAATATATTTAGAGCACACGTCGAATCCTCTTCGATGTCTTTGTTTTATGGTAGGGGCTACTTTTCATCAAGTCATTTTTGTTGAGAGCTAACATGCATTTTAGCTTATTAAAACATATTTGTCCCCTAACTTTCTTGTCATCTATCATCCAAAATCTATTAGAGGCCTAAATACACTTTCACTCTGTTCTATAACCCTTAATGATGGAACCTTTAGGTCACAATCTGTTATGGATATATTTCTTTAGTATGCCTAGGAACCTCTCAAAAGCCCACATGCTATGCATATACATTGGGCTTAGGATCTATATCTCTTGCATAAGATGAACTATGAGATTCACCATAACATCAGAGAGGAAACAACATCGCGAGCTAGCAAAGGGTAACAATTACGTCTTGTTGAAGATTATCTAACAAATTTGGATCAATCATCTTTTGATATATGGCCTTGAAGAATTAGCAAAACTCTATGATTGGGTCTTGAACCTTCTCTAAAAGATACCTCTAATTGTGACGGGTAAAAATTCTATGATCAACACATGGCAGTCGTGTGACTTTGGCCAACTAGCCTCTTATCTTCCATATTAACTATTTTTTTCATGTTGGCACAATAATTGGATGGCACTTTAACACCCTGCAAACATTCCAACACAAACATTTTTTTCCATGGCACTCTTGTTTGTATGCATCCCATATCCTTACGCTTATTCATATTCTACAATCGCTTAATAAACACTATGCACAATAAATATGATGAGGATTTCATAGGCAATTTGGAATAATAAAAATGATAGATCTTCACTAATTTAATATAACATTGTGCCAACTCTCTACACTACTCTAAAATAAACTATGTAAATTACCTACCAAAGAAAGTGAATCAACATATATCCATACTTAATTGCAAAAATACTATTGTGTAGAGAGGATCTATGAAGGAATTGAACAAACATAAAAAGATAAATGAAACATACACCTAAATCAAAGCAAACTAATGTTTTGGGTTGATCATTATATAGAAAATGATTAATTACCATGAATAAGTAGAAAATTAAGTGAGAAACTAGATCAACCTTAGCACCCAAAATAAAACAACTCTAACAAAATCAAAAAGCAAACGAACAACACCTTGTGCTCGACCAGCTCGTGAGAAGGCCGAGAGCTATATTTGGTGGTTATATCATAGTTCATAGCTAGAATAAAACCTTTAGATTAAAGGTGCCAGTTATTTATGGTGTCGGTTGATGCTAGTTATTGGCACCTATATTCCAACATAATTATAGGTGCAGTTACTAGCATCGATCGACACCTTTAAATAGAACCCACTAATGGGTACTTGGCTTTAGCCGTTGTTAGACCCTACTAAAAGGTGTCAATCGGTACTAGTAACCGGCACTTATAATCCATATTCATTATAGGTGCCGGTTATTATTTATAATTGGTACCTATGAGTCTTCCGGCTGTTGGATTTAGATTCTCATGGGCACACACTCGGTGAAAAAGGCTCTATAAGAGTCAGGTGTAGAGGAACCAGCACCTATAGGTTGTCCTCTATATACTGTTTTGTAGTAGTGCACGAGGCCTCCGACTCTCAACTCTACACCATGGTCATCATGTCCTTCCTCAATATCTATGGCTATGGTAAGTACGACCTTGACCTCTTTGGCCACCCCATCACTGGCATCGGAGACAACATCAAAGCACTGCTAGTTCGTTTGCGTCCTGGTGTCGCTCTCCTTCGATGGCTTCGGCAACGACCACTTGCTACCGTCCAATTGCTCACCGCTAGACTTCTTTGACTATCGCTAGAATGCCTACTTCAGAGGGGTCCAAGGCGGGCGTCTACCAACCCTTTAGCAATGCTTGGCTGAACGACGTCGACCTCTTCCTTGAGCATGGCACGCTAGTGGATAGGTATGGTGTGCTGGTGTTAGAGCTTGCCAAGCACAACATCTGTGGTGGGCCAGGGAAGTCACTGCACCTGATGACAATGCCACGGTGCATGTTTCTGCCTAGCAACTACCTTGGGCGTGTGGTGGCGATCAGGATCTTCGAGCGCATCCACATCTAGATCTATGATGACAACTGCGAGGCCTACTGGCACCTGGTATGGGACAAGTGGATGGCGGTGTACCTAGCAATGCAATTCTACGTGAGGATGACGGTGTTGGAAATGATTCAAGGATGGGTGCACCCCAAGAACGTCTACTATGATGTTGCCTCATCCACATAGAAGGCGGACAACTACGGTGGCTTCATGATTTGGGACTGATAGTACGACAAGCTGAGCAACTACCCAAGCATGGATCAAGAGCTATGCTTGAACTTGGTCTGATCAATTTCTTGTTGAAATTTGTAAGTCGGCTAAATCCCATATGAAAAATAATTACTAAAAAAATTAAAGCCACATTATAAGAAGGATTACATGTGAAGCATACTACCAACTTGTTAGTTCTAGACTATGGAGATCTCATTATAAGAGTGGGTACTCTCCTAACCACTTGAGTCATATATATAGTGAATATAACTATAGGAATACACACACTCGCTCGCCTCGCCTAGCTAGGCTAGGGTAGGTGACATGCTTTCTTTTGTAATTTTATTTTTCTGCATCCAACTTTTGATCTATTTTTTATTAGAGTGGTGTACAGTCTAGATAGGTTACATGCAATTTATCTGGTTTGGTTATGTGTTTTGGAGATCGTACACACCATGAAGATTGTGTAGACGTCCTGATCATGCGTCTTGATATTTCTATAAGTACTAAGCCACCACCTCAACTCGACACATGTGAAAACTATCTAAGGTTTTGTCACTTTCTCTGTGTTATGCCATCGCACGTTGCATACTCCATCTCACTCACCAGCGTACACTGGTGGATCAGAAAAGCAGGTCTTCAAAACCTCGTTCTCGTAAAGTCTTACATGAAGAGAGGACGAAAAAGGTTTTTAAAAAGCACTCTGCACGACTGATTGCTGCTCATTCACTATGGCTTATCTTCCTCTTCGATCAGCTGCAGCACGTTGTCCTCATCATCTTGTACCATGTGTCATTCACACGATACTGGCCGCTGGTAGTATTAATGCTCTAGAACAAAACTAAAAACTATTGGTACGTACGTGTACATTATGTTATTTATATTTAATTTTTTATGTTGATTACTATCGTATAAAATATTTACATTTCTATTGCTTTATACAATTAACATAGTAATTTATTTATAGAATAAATTAAATGTACATGTTTTTATATTTTCAATGCTTCTCCAGGCAGCCCTGCCAAGCACATCACTATTCACTGTCTCTGTCTGTCTGTCAATCACCTCTCTTCCATATCTTGTATATCAATATCAGTACGTACAGGTGTGTTTGCTAGAAACAATAAACAGTTGGGCCTGCTTGGGAGCACTACATAAAAGTTAAGAATAAACAGTACATGCATGCTCCAATTGACAATAAAGTGAAGAATAAAGTACTCAATCTCAAGCAATTTTCTGGCTACATGATCTAGCACAAAATAATAGTCAACTACTATATATTTTCTACGTACATGAAAAACCAGGATTAGCTGAAGATACAAATTAAGCTCTAATATATATTGTCACACCATATTTTCATAACTCTTGAAAACTCCAAGTTCTTGCAGCAATATATGAACCCACATTATTTTCACGGTTGCATTGACAAGATCTGTATTATGACTTTGAACTTAATCTTGACATTGACATTGTATCTTGCTTTTGCGTGCTATATGAGAAAATTAGAACCCAACAACACAACAAAACAACCAGTCAATGCCTATTGTTGGCCCTTTTTTTTTGGCCAACACGAACTCACCTAAAGAATTACAGTGTGAACAAAAGTCACCGATCACCTTGATCTAAAAAAATTTCTGAACAAGATGGGTTTACAAAAGATCAAAACCAGCTAGCAGAGCTGATTTAGAGATCAAACCAGTCTCTAAACTGACTTAGATCGATTTAGGGGTAAACATCATCTCATTGGTGAATTAGATGGTTTACGAGAGAAACCAACATAGGATATTGCATTCTCACTTCTGGTACCTCCCGATCTAACCGCCCTAGACAGAACCAGCTCCCACAGCTCTAGATGCCTCCGAACAGAGCGGCCTTACAGCCTGGTTGGATCGACTAGAAACTGCTAGTCAGACCAGCCTCGAGATTCGGTCAGACAGATAACCTACTAATCTACCATTTTTATTTGTAGATAAAAATGGTGGGACAAGCCTTAGGGCCTAGTCAGATTGCCACTATCAGTGACCATGGTTCCATCTTCGGTTTTCCTCTTATTGGACCACCCCCGTTGTATCCTTGGTAGGTATTTGAATATCATGGGCCTCTACCTTAAAGATAATCACCTCTTAGGTTGTAATCTCCACCTTGATGCACTTTTCTCCACCTCTTTTCTCCTCAAACCAATTTTTTTGATTGAAATCGGCTTTTGCTTGATGAGGACAATTGATCATGTGCTGACCTTCATGGCTCCTCCCATCCATGTTGAAATTGCATTCGCGACATAGGAGTTAAACAATCATATATTGCTGGCGGTGCTACCCCATGACATAATTTAAGGAAAATGATAACTCGGCGGTGGCATTGGACATGGTCAATATGTCATGATTTGAGGATCATATGGAAACAATGGCTCCAATTACATTGATCGCTGACCAAACTGCTCCCTAGGATCTGATCTTAGTTTCTTCGCATTACTGGACTAATTGTTTGGTCATTGATCGACCTTTACTCTTTCATACTTGTTCAAGAGCATCTCAAACGTCACTTTTGGCTTATTTAGAATTTTAGAGCTCAAAGCTTTATTCTTGTCGACTCTCCATACTTCAACATATAGGCCTTTTTGGTATGATCATCTTTGGCCGAGGTTCTCTAATAACGACATCCTTCCGCTTGGTAGATTTGGCTTGATTAGGCCGAAATAACACCTTCTCATGATTTACTGTGTTCATCAGGAAGGGATCATGATCCAATTGAATCTTTGGTCATTTGGTAAACTTCAATCATCATTCATCTACGCCCGATTGAACCTATTGATAAAAAACATTATAATTATTAGTAGCATGAGAATAAGAATCATACCATTTGCAAAAAGTACAACATTTCAACTCCTCTAAATGTTGTACAATATGACCTTTCAGTAAACCAATTTGTTTTTTTACAAAAGATAACCAAAACATTTATCACACTTGGCCATATAAAAAGTATACTTAATTTCATTTCATTGATTCTTATGAGGTATCGGCATCAAAGTAGAGTAGATGAATGGTTTATTTTTGTTAGTCTATGGCCATTCGGCTATGTAAACAATCTTTATTATTACCCGACAATTTATCATTGGAACAATCAAGCTCATTCATACTAAGCTTTTTGTTAGTAATTCTAACAAACTTTTAGTTTCTTTAGCGCAACTTTCTTGAGCTAGAGCCTTTTACAAAACTTGACCAACATGAAAAAATTGTTGCTCACTCTTTAATAGAAACAAGCAATCCATTATAAGCTTGCTCGGCCAAATCTCTTTTGGCTATATTTAAACTAAAACATCGGTTTCTTGTATCTATAAATATTTTGATATAATAAATAACAGTTTTGTTATACTTTTGAATAACCGATGTTAGGTATGTCAACCTAAGCTCAGTTTCACTAGTATAGAAATAATCATGAAATTTATGTTCTAATTGAGCCCATGTATAAATAGAATTTGCCGCTAAACAAGTAAACCAAGTAAAAGCAGTACCGGGAAACAAGCGTAATTTAAAAGCATCAGTATACTTGCTTTACTTCATTGTGCTAATAATTGGCCTATATGTTCCCATGTGGTCATAGTATCCTCACCATTGAACTTTGTAAACTCAAGAACTTTAAAGGCACGATGGTATGGGATATTATCAAAATAATCAAGATGCGTCTTTTGATAAACCCTAGCCTAATTCCTTGGCTCAATTCTAAAAGCTTCTCTAACTATAGTGCATATTCATTCCTCTGTATTCTTAGGCCTTTGTGGTTAGTTTTGTGGCCAAATAGGTGGAGGTGGCGACATAACATAATTATGATAGCCATAGCGTGCATCTTGTGGGTACCTACAAAAAACTTGATTAGGATTAGGAGTTTGTATTGGAGAAATAATAGGATTAATAGTAGCCATGGGAGGTGTATGGTGATAAAAAACACAATTATTTGTAATTGGATCAATCTCTGGAATTGGCACCATTGCTCTAGTCTGACCAGCTAGGACCCTGTCTGATTGGCAGTCAGATATACGGTCAAACCAACTTATGAGTCGATTGGAATAGTCAGGGTGTTGCTAGTGGGACTGGCAATAGGGTTTTGGCTTGGCTCACCCCCTGCATATTGTGTCATGTGTAACCCTGTTTTATTAGTTTTATAGATTTGTTGTATAGATTCAGTAGTACATGGTTTTGAACTTTGTGGTGGCAAATTTGCCATCATAGAGCCAAATTGTGAAGCCATCTTTCCTATCATACTATCAAAGAAGGAACTCATAGTGGCATCTAATCTATTGGCAAAAGTGGTATTTGTATATGCATTTGTGAAAGTTGCAACAAGTTGCTAAATAGTAGGGGAGATACCATCGGAATTAGGAGTTACCTATTGTGAGAAGATGATTTGCGGTGGTGGCATGTTCTTTTTAGAAACGCTCGTATGGGTCTTGATGCAGCATGAAAACATTCTCTCATTCATCACCACCATCTTCTCCTCGATCTCCTTCTACTCCTCCTTGGTCAAGTCCTCCATTGTTCTTGGATGATGTTCTTGGATCTACCTCCTCACACTTGCTCATGATGTCAATGTACACGTCCCCGATGGAGTTGCCAATTCATGTTAGCACCTTTTCCGGTTGACACAAACTCACCAAAGATTTCCTATGTTAGAGAGTCTCCGCCACCATAATTTAAAATAATTCTAGACCAAGATGAGTTTTATAAGACCAGATCAGCTAGCAGAATCGATTTGGAGATCAAACTAGCCTCCAAATTGATTCAGATTGATTTAGTGGTAAACACATGTCTTGTTGGCAAATCAAAAGGTTTATGAGACAAACCTACAAAAGATATTGCACTCTCGCAGCGAAGGCAGATGATTTATGGCACAAATCGACAAAGATAGACAAACTTGGGTACTAGGTAAAAGGTAAAATAGACGGCATGGCTGAAAAGTAAAGGTAAAAGAATGATTTGATTTGTTGTTGTCAGCTGTCAAGGTAAAAAGAGAGAATTGAATCGGCCATAGCCCTTATAAAGGGGTTGATCTTACCTCCATAGGGCCTTCTTCATATTCTATTAGGCTTAGAGATCAATTAAAAATCAAGAAACCTAAAGCCCAAGTAAGGAAATATGAAAATTGCTTTAATTGGCTCGAACTTGGAGCTACCAATCCAACCGCATCGACAACTGATCGCAGTTTACCTTCTAATCTAACATGCCACATAATGGCAATCCGACTGGCCTCCATTGGAATGCTCTAATTTATTCAAAATCTAGCCCAAACAAACTATAAATATATTCTAGTGTCAAATTTGGTTATCAACACATGCCCCCTTACCTTTTTAGCAAACTTGAGAGCCAAAAAGCAAAGAACACGTGGCCTTAAGGCAATAATTTGTATCAGCCATACAAGCTTCCAAATACTCAGTAAATTATTGTTTTTTAATGCCTTTATAAGACGAGAATTTCTAAGAATGATTGCCACAACTCAATATAGATCTTCACAACTAAGTGACTTCTCATCGAGCAATTTGCACCTCAATCTCAAAGGTAAAATTATTTTTCCAAGCAAGTCTCTAATGTTAAAACAATTTTACTCTAATTCTACTATTATAGGCTTTGGTAACCCGTATTTTCATCTTTTCAACCTCTTCCAAACCCCTTAAATGCTTATTGGTCAACCCATCATCATTAATGCATTATAATCATTCAACCAATAAATCACTTTGCTCAACCTTGGAAAACCAAACGGCAAAATGAATTATCCCCCTAGCTGATTGATAAATTACACAACTCCTCTAACACTTTACCCATAACAATTCTAGATCGATTGTTATCTAAATACTTTGAAAGCACTCTTTCTATAGTTTGGCAATGTAATTCCTTTATTAAACAATGTGTATTTAGATGCATACCATTGAACTCTCCAATAGATCTTCTCTGATCAACCTTCCTGCTAGATCTTTTAAATATTCAACTAATAGAATCCTCCAATTGGTATCTTAAATTCTTAAAGCAATAACCAAATTTTGAACAATCAATTTGGATGTTTAATCACCTTTCGAAGCCATGCCACCCAGCTTTGCACTGCAAGTAGCAATTTTCAGTCATACCGGCAATGAAGTTGCAGTCAAAAAGAATCAGTCAAGCCATGAAGTATCGATCTAACCAGCCATGTATTTCGATTAGACCAGCCATGTAGTTGTGGTTAGGCTGGCCTGGTCTAGAGTTACCTCACACACTTTCTAATCAAGCATCAGCTTTGTAGTACACAAAATTTGCCTCACCCATCTTTGTAACCAGTTGCTTGGTATGTTAAATCATTGGATAACATTTTTTTTCTTCTAGACATATGAAAAATTGTAATATCCAAATAAACTAATATTCTAGATATTTATTCAAGTGGCTATTCAAAATAATTATCAAAGCAATAAAAACTACCAATCACTTGATGCATGATCAATAATGAATAACAAAAAGCGGTGACATGTCTCACACTCATGTATTCTAACAATTGCAAGTGTAAGTATTCGGCTCAAGCACAGGTGAAAAAAACATTGTAATAGGGCTAATGTTTCAAAAATAATATCTCTAGGAGATTATGAAACAAAACCAGTACATTGGCCATTCATAAAAGCCAAATTAATAAAAAGCAAAACTTCAGTAATAATAAAATCGATCTCATTGTAATACTTGAGATGGTGATCCAGAAGATAGATACAATCTAACTTTTAATAAATATCAAAGACTCAGAAGCCAAATCTTACTCAAGCAAAGTATATGGCCACTTGCTAATTTTGTTACTCAAAATTAGCTTTTGCAACATATATTTAATAATATCAAATTTACAAGTAAAAATACATGTGCTAGATAACATGTACTATTTTAACTTGGCATAGACATAATATAACAACAAATATAACAAACACATAGCTCGCCTTAGCATCCAACTAGTGTCAACTCAAATATGTAATGTTGTACTCGTTGCCATTCACTTCTTTTGATTTCCTCAAAACTACAATCTTGTTCCCCAAGCAAAATTGGCTTTCATAATTGCAAGATTTTGAAGGACGGAGAACCAACTCTTATGACCAATGATCCTTCATTGAACAAATTAAATCTATCTGTTGTTTGATGACACCACATTTGTTTAGGTGTAGTTCAAGGCTTCAATTTATCAAGCAACCTGCCACCCATGTCTTCAGTGCTTTCCTCATTTTGTTGCTCAGCCTGAAGACATTATAACCTTCTCTTCTGAGAAAGAGATAAGCCCAAAGGCATCCACTTTGGATGTGGTTAAGTTTTAGGAGCTAAGTAGTGACTTAATATTTTTGGTTCTGCCTAAAACCTCCTCAACTCCATCTGCCTGGCACCTATCTAGTGACCTGGTCCAACTGACATTGGACAGCCAGTCCAATCGGCTTTGCGTGTTTGGTTTTGGACGACACCAGTCAAACCAACCTTGAAGGACAATCAGCGGTAGGCCGGATTGGTTCTGAATGATGCTAGTTCGACCAAACTTAAAAGGCAGTTGGACTGGCAGTAGGCAGGATTGGTTCTAGATGGCACCAGTTGGACTGTCCTTGGAAAAAGGTCAGTCCAACATTAGGCTGCCTTGGTTCTAGATTGTGCTGAGCAGACAATCCTTGGAAAGCGGTTGGTCCATCATTATGACGCGGATCAGACTGTCCTGGAGGTCCAATCAAACCGCTAGGGCTGACGGTTGAATCATTGGCTTCAGTCTTCTTGTGTAATTTTCACTTCACTGTATCTCCAGTAGATATTGGGACCTCTAATAGCTCCACCTTAACAGCAATGACCTCTAAAGCTTTGGTTTCTTTCTTCACCCATACCTTCTTCATATTTTTCACATGTGATTCACCAGACTGATTCTTTAGTGGGATAACAGTGTTACAATGGTATAAAAGAGAATCTTATCACTAAAATATATACTACTTTGCTCTTCTGAAATATAACTACTTCTATCTATACAGCTAGTTATATGTAAGGTAAAGACAACCAAACAAGGACTAAACTTAGGCTAGTCCCCTTGTAGTGGAACAAGAATTTTGAAGCTTTGCTATTTTACATCCACTATAAATGTTCAAAATCCTGTCTAGTGTGTATATCTAGAGTTCTAGACATTGATCGGACTACTTCAAATAAAGAATAATGAATACAATATTTGACTGAAGCTTCTAACATCAAAATTGTATGGACAACCTATATCTTATCTAGATATTAACCGTGTGTTGGATTTCAAGAACGAGCTAAGTTGGCTCCATAAGGAAATTTTAGAACCAAAGAGTCGCACACGAACAGATTTTTTTGATCCACCCCTAACAAATTCCACCTCCCTTGATACACCATCTTTGGCATAGCTGGGTTCTTCAAGAAATGGGATTTCAACTGAACCCTCAGATTCGACATTCTTTAGCCATCCTCTGAGTAAGTAGTTTACAACCTGTCCAAAGATCGGAATTATATGTAAAGAACACACACACACACGTGTTATCATAGAGACAATCCTAAGCAGTTTTCAGGAATGATTAATCAGAAGAAGACACTCTCCCAAAAATAGGATTATGTGAGGGAGTAAAATGGGAAACATGTATCTTTGTACTTCGTATAAATGCAGAGAATTGAACTCTACACTACAGATTTAAAAAGGAAAAAAAGCATAGAACATGTCTTATAATTTCAAAGGAGAAAGGGAGCTTAAACACACTCAAACATCAAAATTTTGTCCTCAACCAGACTCTAAAGATGCATGAGAACAAAATTTTAGTTCCCTAAGGTGTCTTTGTATCAAATGCATGCTACATAATTAAATGAAGACTGCAGAAAAAATGTTGAGCATACAAATGGCACAATCCATAATTCATTGCTCTAGCAGAAAATCTTATCATGAGGAATTCGCAATCAGTTGTGATTTTTGGGCCTCCTGGTACCCCTCCCTGACGATAGCATCTGACAACCTGCTGAACCAAATCTAATTCCCCAGACTTACTTCAAAAATTGAAACTCAAACATGGCCATTAATAGCATTTAGCATCTAAGATTGGCTGCCTATCTTTGTAGAGAGTCATAGCTAAGACTGCAGTCCCATATAATGGCCATAGGTTGTAAACCATAATTTCTAGATTTAAATAGAGACTTCAAAGGTTGGTCAAAACTCGTTAGATACTGGTACAAAAATGTCCTCCAGTTTTTGTTTCATAGTATAATTCTTATGTGTAATCAACATGGATGATCTTTGTCAGATAACATGACCTGTCTTAAACACACACCCCACCACGCCCACCCAAAGCAGAATGCACAACTACAAAATGAACTATCAACTATCAACTGCAATATGATTTGGTAAAAACCTAAATACGACGAGCTTCATTTCTGTACACAATGAAGTGTTTTACCTCAGGAACCTCGTCATGAGGGCAGTGACCAGCAGGACTGATTTCGTAATACAGTGATTCTGGCACCTGTTGTTTCACTTTAATACCCCATATAGGTCTAACCCAAGGATCCTCTCTCCCATACATAAGAGATATGGGAGTACCTTGTCTTTGGCACCTGCAGATTATGAAGTGTTAAAATACAAAATCGTATTTTGTAAGCAACATGGCAATTCATCAAATGGGCTTTCTACTTTACCTAGATAGTGCTTCTTCGAAGGATATTTGACCCTTTGGAGCACACATAATGGACGCAAATGATGCAGCAGCTGCTGGGTGCTGTGTTGTCTCTATAATACGGGAGAACACCTTGTCTACATTCGTTGAGTGGTCAGCATATACTTGCCTGAGTATGCCTTGTATACTTCTTGGATCACTTATTTTCTGCCATCTGCACCAAAAAGAGATTACATGAGATCCACCAAATCTATATGATCACATGGATAACTTACATAGTTCTAAATGACGAAGAGAGGACACAATTGCCATTGAATAACAGCTTGATTAATCTGTTAAAACACCAATACAATGCACAGTCTACCACCTTAACATGAGAGAGAATTGACAATGTAAAAGGGAAAATAATGGCAGTAAATGACATGCAGAAGTATATACTTTCCATCTAGGTGTGAATTCATAAAAAAAAACTACGTATTTTTTTTAAAAAACAATTATTAGCTATACTTATAGAGTAATAATGCCATATGCAAATTAAACATAGTTGCACTAGTCTAAATCTTTTGTTCACTGGTGAAGTCTGCAATCTATTTCCATCAAAACAAAAGGTATGCAATCTACAGATGTGATGCCTTGTTACAAGTATCATGAAATTCTTGCATTCCATGCATTCATTATAATAAAGCAAAAACATTAGTACACCAAAAATTAGCAGAAGAGGATAAGTTCAAGATTATTCAATATCAATCTGCAAGTATGCTTTCCAAAACCTAAAGAGTTACACATACGCTGTTTCAGTAAGTTTCCTCACAAAGGATGGAAGTGGAAATGTCCCAGCCCATGGAAAAATCTTCGACAACCGAGGAGATCTAGCAGGGTTGGGAAGGAATCCCCAAAATGGGGTTGCATTAAGCAATGTGACACCCTTTACAAGATGGGGACAGGATGCAGCAAGATATAGAGAAACAAAACCTCCCAGAGAGTTCCCTACAATATATACTGGTTCACCGATAACCTGAAAGAAGGTTAAAAAAACTAGCGTAAGAAACATATTATATGAATCTCATAGTAGGACTGTTATGGATAAGTAAACTTAAGAACAGAAGACATCAATGGTTATATGATTGGCATAACACATGATAACACAAACATAAAACCTGCTATATGAGATTGGGAACATGACTCATTTGCTCTCTATTCTAGATACTGGAATAAAAGGATATGTTACAAGTGTGTTTGCCAAAAACATGGTACCTGCTTTGGGTAACATAATGGATCATACATTTCTACTAGCCGAATATGAAATGCTGAAATTTCTGAGGTTCAAGCATCTTTGATAAGTAATAAATAGCTAATTCAATAATTACTGCAGGACCTTCAAAGAGTGCAAAGCATACTAGGATTTGCGAACTAAAGATGAGAAATTTTAGGAAAGTAAACATAAAACACACAAAACATAGTTGAAATGAAGTACCTCTTCAATAAAATGCTGAACTTGGTCATGCCACAAATCTATTGAATACACCAACTCCTCTGCCCATGGTTGTAATTCTTGTCCAAAACCCCAAAACGCGTCCTCACCAAACTCTCCTAGTGTGTTCTTAGGGGCAGGATCTTCACATGGCAACGACATGCCCTGCCCTAGAAAATCCATTGTCCAAACCTTGTAATCACGGCCAAGATCCTTCAATTGCTTCTCAAAATGGAATGTTCCCACTCCAAAACCTGGTAGAAAGAGCACAGACGGTGCCTTGCTTTTCTCTGTGCCAGACTTTTCATAATATACACTCAGCTTTGGCTTCCATTCCCAAAAACCAGTACTAATTAGAGAGCTTTCAGGTCCTTCTGGCAGGCCCGGAATGATCATCTTCCCGATCTCACTGACTTTCTTCGGGATGCCTTGGAGAGCCGCATCAACATCACTTACATAGAACCCATGGCTCGCATGAACTTTCCCGGAATCAGCAGGATTCGAAGCTGCCCCTGACCCACCAACACAAAGAATTGCACTTCTTGGCCGAGTGAGCTTTGCATGCCCTGGACCAAGACCATTCCCCAGAAACCTCCAAGCACTGCTAGGTGTTCGGTGAAATGCCAGGCAGGAGTGGCTGGAAGGAACTACTTCCATGGCCACACTAGTAGCTAGCACGCTAATTCTGCAACAGAGAAACCAAAAGATATTTTTACTAGCGCAAACTGGACGAACGGGAACCAAGGACTATTATTCCACCCTTAGATTAATTTGATCCGGAGAGTGGAAATAAAAAAGGAACTACCAGTATATCACTCAAGTGATTTTTCACACGAATATAATTACACTGTAATTATATTCAATCACTATTTTTTACAATGAAGCGCACGTAGCATTACTGCCCCAACGCGAATGAGTGAACCTGGATCCAACCTGACAGTTTGATCTGTCAAAAATCAAATCTAAGGCAAAAATCAAAGCTAAAAAAATGGTGTGATTTTTTCTTAAAAATAACACGATACATGTATAGCAAATTCGAATAAAAAAATATGTCTGCTTAAATAGATGGATTTGAAGTTCTTGACAATAAACTAATCTACACAAGGAAACTGAGCTTCCATCAACCAACAAATTAAGCCCAAATCCAATGATTCTTGCTAACTCGGCGAAACCCCGAACTCCTCACCGGATTGGTACTAGACATGCCAGTAAGTCCCCCAGAAAAAAAAAAGACCAAGCAAACAACTAGTTACAGATTACTCTCTCCAAGCGAGAAATCGGTGAACCATACCTGCAGCTGCAGATCGACACCTATTCTTCGCGTGATTCGGAGCAACACTTCCCACAAAACACACCACCAGTTCTTGGGTCAAAGAACTGCGAGCTCTCATGAAGTAGCGAGAACGGGGCAACTGAGCTCGCTTATAGGGGAGGGCGGAGGTGGGAACTACCGCGCAGAGAGACGGTTCCTCCGGCGACCTCGCGGTCTCGCTTGCCCAAGCGTGCACGCTATCCTCGGTGGGCGAGAGGAGTGGAGGAGGCAAGCCCGGCGCCTCGCGGGGCCAGCGCGTGGACGTGTGCACCGTGAGCCAGGGGTCCGCCCGCTCGCCCGGACTAACGTGCACGTGTCGAACGGGGTTCGCTCGGGCTTCCAGAAAATGATGAAAGGGGCCGAGCCGGTTGGTTTGCAAGCAAACGCGCGGAAAATGACCGGAATTTCGGCCGTTTCGAGGAGAATTTCAGGTATTGACGGCAGCGCGTTTAGACCGCGATGCACCTTGGGTAGTCCCTGGATATTTTGCGGACTCGTCATAGTTTTGGATCAAATCCTACCGTAAGAAGGTTGGCCCGATCTAGCCCCGCCACGCCAGGCACCTGCGCTAACCGCCTTGATCACAATGGATTGTAGCAGATTTACATCTTCGCGTCGAATTGCGCATCGACTTGGACTTGGGGCCACTAGTGACTAGTACGCGGAGTACATCGGGTTATTTCCTTATGAACTTAAATTAGTTGAATTGTGAATCTACAAGCATGTCATCAACTCGCATATCGTCGCTGCCTCGGACTTCACGAGTCACGATCCCTCATTTGCGCCTGGTATCCAGTTCAGGGAGTTCAACCACTTGAAAGTGAAAGTGGGCCGTAATTTTCATAAATAAAAAAAGTGGGCCTTGATCGATTAACTCTCAAGTTTATAAAATCTGTCAAAGAACAACGTGTTCTCTCAAACAAGTCCTTATGTTAACCCTCACGGGAGATGTAACCATCACTTATACTCTGTGTTTCTGAACGCTTTATGAAGTAATAAAAGTGCATGAGTCTTTTTTAAAAAAGAAACTTTAAAGATCGACATATATATATTGAAGTCAACCCAAGCCCCCGCAAAAAAAACAAGAGAGAGAGAGAGAAAGAAGTCAGCCCAAGCATCGCCCAATTGAACTGGTGGAGAAGGGTGATCAGAATCAGGGCACTCTTTGGATTCTGGCAATGTCTTCTTGTCTACCTTACCATTTGCCACAGGAGTAGAGTTTACTTGCAAGATTTCGTTAGATTAACTGTAAACTAAATCCTGGCCAGTTGGCCCTGTTTAGGAAATTTCTGGCAGATGTAGCTACTACCATCTCTAACTCCCTCAAATACTTCTGAGACTAAAGATTATTAGACTATACTATTTATAAAATTCAGAAATAAACTAGTAGTTCTAAAAAAATATTAGTGAAGTAGATAGTAAAAGTAGTAAAGTAGTAGTGATATTGAAACATTATCCCCATTAAAAGATACATCTATTTATTCTCTTTCTAAATTCTAAACCAAAACAAGTGATGAACTTTCACAATGGTCAGCAACCTCTACTCTTTTTCCTCTATTGACTAAAGTCAAGAATTAATCCACTTCTACTAAGCCCTATCCTCTAAGTATCCGCTGACCCTTCGTTTGTTAAATGAATTATACATAGCGTACCACCATGGCATGGCTAATAGCACGACCGTTGTCTATCTCTACACTTAAAAACAGTCTTAAAAAAACTACTTTTTAAAACTATACATCAGACTATTAGCCATTCAGGCTATCAGGCAAGCAATCAAGTGGGAGGGTTGGGTAAAATAATTCCTGATAAATTTATTTTAGTTGAAAAGTTGATCCCCCTCCATTTCCATAAAAATGGTGTAATTTTTTGAAAACAACTTAGCTCCCCCTCCATTTTACTATTAGAAAAAAAAGAATATATAGTTTATACATGCTGATTAAAGTCTTCATACAGCATATGTTTTTGCGAGGCTCATATAAGATACTTATCCAGCTAATTAAGTAATTAACAACTCCTCTACACATGCATATATAAGAAGAAATTAAACATGCATTTGGATATGCCGGACCAGCTCCCGTATCTTGGGTGTGTTTGTTTATTTGCCAAACACCTTTACCAAAATTTTGGCAATAAATAATTATTGCCATTACCAAAAAGATGGGTAAATCTATGTATTGCAAAGAACCAAACAGAAACAGTCTCCTCTTTTCCGTCACCTTTTGCAGCAACTCTGGCCTTTTTTCTTTTTTAGCGAGGAGCCTATCCAAATTAATCAAGGATGATACCCACATTACACTTGCACATATACTGTCTCACCAACAGGTCTTGTATTTCTAGCTTAATCAGCACATGTAACGTATGCATGTAGTTAATTAGTAGAGGGGTCCATCTAGATACCTTATATATTTATTTCCCTTTAGTGACAAATTATATCAGGCAAGCCAGCTCGCTTGAGCTGCAGAACTGCACAAATAGTATCAACTAACAATTGAATACTCCTAGCCATTGACTTTATATGTTTGACCACTCGTTATATTAAAAAAATTGTGTAAATATATAAAAATTTAAATCATATTTAAAGTATCTTTAATAATTAAATAAATTATAATAAAATAAATGATAATTATGTAATTTATTTAAATAAGATGAATGATGAAATGTATTGTAAAAGTGAATGGCGTTAAACGTTTAAAAGCTGAGAGAGTAGTTGTTCAAGAATGGTCAGCTCCATAGTCGGCATGTAAACCACCACCAGTCTTATGCTGGCACGTAGTTTTGTATAGACAAATAGAAAATGTCCATGACACACACAACATGCAACCTAGGCTAAATTAAGCAAATTATACATGTCATTAAGGAGGCTGAAATGGAAGAGCTCGTCGAACTTAGCTTGAGTTAAAATAATCCATTCGATTGGGTCGCACGCCCATATCCAGAAAAAAGGGCACCCTATCAGTTGACGGATATACTTAGGAAAAAGTTCATATTCCCCGCTAAACTATCAATAAAAATTGGTCTAGCTATCAGAACTTTAAAATTAAAATTAGATATCTAACCCTAAATTTTACAATACCAGTTCTGATAGTGATTTTAAATATTTAGTAGCTTAAATCAGAGGTTTTAAATAACTAATACGGCATGTTTAAGTATTATCAATTATCGTTCATTAATTTATAATCAACTTGTACTCTAGTAATGTCATACTAGTGCTGTATCGACAATCCTATGTAAGCGAGAACATAGGGCAAAACTAAAGACCTAGATAAATATTTTACCATATATATGTCTAGTGCATAGTCAAACTCATCAATCATATATACAAATTATATAAAAACCACCGTATCGTAAAGTTTTGAGAGATAGATATGTGGTTTTAAAAGTTCAGAGTGCCGGATAGACTTTCAATCAAATTTTAAGGGGTATCTATACTTTTTCCTATTTATAATTAATTGTTGTGTAAATTTCTATATGAACGGCATTTCTACGAAATTCAGAAATAGGATCATAAATGTGGCTAGTTTGTAGATCTGCTTGACTTATGGGGACTGTGAAAAATGTAGTGAAAACATCTAGTTTGCTCTCAAAGTTCGGTCCGTGTGATCACTTTAGTAGATCTGTACATGGTAAGTGTATCTGTTTAAAAAGTATAGGAAAAATACCAATTTGGTTCCTTAACTGCTCTAGGTTACTTTGGTATCCGATATTTATCATGTTATCTGGACACCTTCATCGACTTTTACTGCTTACCGTATGGCCTAAGACAATACTTCAATCCACCAGAAACGTCACGTTGCCATGCCAGTTCGACCAGCGAACTCCCTGTAGTCGTAAGATCAGAAAAAGCTACAATTATCGGGGTCTCTTTCTGTCGGTACGATTGTGAGCCTCCACCGCTGCCAAACACGTTTTTTAAGCGGCCAGGTATGGCGCTTATGATCAAATGCATGTAAAAATCAATGATTTTGATAGGCGGACACCATAAAAGCTTATGAAAATCTTACTGGTGACACCCTTAACTTACCCGTCAGCAAAAATAATTTGACAAAAAAAACGATATTCACATCATGCAAAGCGTCACATTCAAATCTACATTACATTAGATCCACTACATCTACAAGTAAACAAATATCAACCGGCAGTTTCATTTCAACGTGCAACCAAGATCCAATGGTCGTCTCGCCGTCTCGGCACTATGCTATCGTAGTTACCTTCTCATCGAGCTCTACCGACGGTGGTGCGTAGAGCCAGCCTTCTCACGGCAGATCTATGCAACATCACTGATAGTCGCCATCACCACGATTATGGTCCATATTGTCTTCTATTAACATTTAGTAAGCCTCATAAACAAAATTAAAGAGCCAATAAACTTATAAAAAAACCGATTGATACAGAGAAAAAACCAGACAATGAGAAAATGATTGGATTAAGTAAAAAATAGAATATTATCTAAATAGAACCGAGTCTGAGAATATGTGAAAATCATGATAGGATGATTATATATTTATAGAATATATTTTGTAAAATAGACAAGTCTAATTAGTTTTGTTAAACTTTTAAAGAGTTTTCTTTTGCATTTAGAAAATAATGTCCAGAGATTATTTATAACTATATAATACTCTTATAACTTAAACGTATAAATATAGAACCCTAGGACTTGTAAATAATCTCTCAATCAATACAACTTTGACGCATCACTATCCTAGTTCATCTAGATTTTACCAGTAGATTCTAGCTCTTGACGCGGGGCTGCATCGGTTAAATCCGATTTTTGGAGAATATGTCATGCCACTATACTAGTATATCTACGGCTATATCTGTTAGGTTCGATCTCTTAGTTCGATCAAATATATCACATCACTTTCACATGGGTTCTATCGGCTTATCATGTTCTTCTGCCGTCATTGGTCTTATGATATATCGGTTAGATTCAACCTACTAGACTACTGATAGTAAATTAAACCATAGATTGATAGGTCTTTACACAAAAGTTTCATCGAAGCTGCCAGCTAATGAGTTATCCACGCATTGAGCCTTACACCTAGTGTTCAGCTTCTCAGTCAATATACATATATCTTCAGAGAATTGCTCTCATCAGCTCAGCGAACCGATGGGTTCACCCATTCCTATTGTCCGTGCATCCAATCTAGCCTCTCATATCTTTAGAAGATCAGATCTCGCTTCTTACTATTCATCACATATTTTATTTGAAATACCATCGGCTTTATAGCCAATGAGTCATTTATCTTATTCCTTACTATCCACATATGCCTTCATCGACTTTCTAGCCAATAAAAGAGTGCTACGCCTCCATCGACAACCAGTCGATAGCAGGAGTCCGCATAGTGCCTATCGACTTTTTTTCCAAAGCACCATTGACTCTACAACCAATATGTTTTTTATTCCATTCGTCGCCATCTGCATATGCCTTCATCGGCTTTCTAGCCGATGGACGAGTGCTTCAACCTCTATTAGTAACCAGCCGATAGTATGAGTGCATCAGATGTAACCATTGACTATTTCAACCCTATCGGCAACTAGCCAATAGAAGGAGTTCGTATCGTACCATCGGCTGACTAACTCATCGGTTTATATGCTTGTCAATTGTAGGGACAAATTGACTGGTATGCCCGCAACTCTTACAACCCTGACGAAGGGACCTTGAAGCTGAAGGACCTACACTGAAGGGAAGCAGATCTCTCAGGCCTCAACGTGTTCGTGCACCATCAAATCGAACCTCCATCAGCTAACACTTATGCTCGCTCTCGGTGCCCAGTCCACACGTGCGCAAACATTCTTTTGGCACACCCAGTAGGACCATCGAGAGTGCACCCCTACGAGCCAAAGGACCCACGCTAGAGCTAAGTAGACCTCCCAGGCCTCGGCATGTCCACGTGCGCCTCCATCGGACTTTTATTGGCTCAAGCTCGTGCTCCCTCTCGGCGCACCTCTCCGTCCAATCCAATCTTCCCCACGCGCGCACAAATATATCTTTTGTCACGCCCGGTGGGACGGACTTACATTCATCGGCCGATGAGACATAATTACCTTCATCGACCAATGGGATGGAAGACTTCGTTCATCGATCAGTGGGACCATTCATCGACTAAAGATTTCACTAATCGATCAGTGGGACTAAAGACCATTCATTGACCGACAGGACGATACAATCACTTGATTAGAAGTCAGAGTTTCATTTATCGACCAGGGGACATAGTTTTGATCAATATGTCTGAAGAAGATGTTGATGTCAAGGTGCCCTCATGCAATGAAGAAACCGATGAAGAGTACAGAAAGCAAATAAAGCAGAGCATGGACAATTTTTAGAAGCTCTGTTTGGAATCCTTAGGTTTGACTAGATAATGGCTGATTTAAAAATCACAGTTTACAAAACTTCTTTTGATGAGAGAATCGAGACAGTCACTACGTATGAGTCCTCCGAAGCCGTTGCAAGAGATGATCAGCAAAGCAGTTCACCACACACTCATCAACTAATCGGAAGTGGTGATGAACACATTACAGAATCTAATAAAAAAGATGATGGATGAATCATCAGCTCAAGAGTCTAATCAAGGTCCTGTGTATTTATTGATAAAAATGGAGCTACTTCAGGTAACTTATGAAACTATTAACGCCAAAATCTGGACGATACGATGGTGCTAAAGCTGATCGGCTGAGAGGTCCGATGGAGAGTTTAATGCAGTCATCGGCCGATGGAGATACTGAGACAAAGCCGATTGGAACTATAGAAAAGCCGATCAGATTAGTAGAAGATTGGATCGGCTTGAAGATAGGGGATTATCCAATCGGGGTCAGGTCCGAGAAGCCCGAGGAAAGGAAGGAAAAAGATCGGCTTGAGTAAAAGAAGGTTCGATAGCTACAGTGGAGAAGCCGATCAGGTTGCAGCGAAGGAAGACTCGGTTACAAATTGGAAGATTAATCAGATGAAACCGGGTTTACGGAAGAGCCGTGGACTCCACGGCAGGATGTTTGTTTTTGTGAATTGTAACCTTACTTAATTAGGAAGGTTTAGCTGGTTAGTTAAATTCTTTAGAAATATTTTCCTTTGTTCTTACTAGGAAATAATGTCCGATGGTCGTAGACGCGTCGGACTCTGTCTGTAAATCTAGGGTATAAATATAGACCCCCTGGAAACATGTAAAAGATTCCTCGATCAATATACAATCTCAGCGCATCGCCACATTAGTTCATCTAGGTTTTATCGGTGGGTTCTGGCTCTTGACGTGGGGCTGCATCGGTTAAGTCCGATCTCCAACGAAGGGGTAAGTCCCGCTATCATCCAGGTATGTCCTGCTCTATCTGAGGCTGCATCGATTAGGTCCGACCTCTTAAGCCGATCAGACGTATCGCATCACGTCTGTGTTGGACCTATCGGCCTGTTAAGCTCCCTCTGCTGTCATCAATCTCATGCTGCATCGGTTAGGTTCGACCTACGGGGCTGCCGACGGTAGATCGAGCTTCAGGCCTATAGTCTTCTGCACGGCGTATCATTGGAGTGCTAGCCGATGAGTTATCCATGCTCTGAGCTTCACGCCCAGCGCATCGGCCCGTCGGCTGATACGCATCAGCCTTCAGAGGTGTCCCTTGACGCGTAACGTCGAGCGTATCGGTCTCCCAGCCGATACGCACCCGCCTTCAGAGAGGCGTCCCCTCATCGGCTCAGCTAGCCGATGGGTCTGTTCCTATCCTTGCTACGGCATAGCCGATCCGGCGTCCTCCGTATCATCGCCGCTGGCCCCGGCCTCATACTGTCTCAATTAGGTCTGATCTTGGAGGTTCGGTGTTGATGGCGCTGTCACGGTGGGCGACGGGTCTCATGCTGTCATATCCAGAGCGGCATCGGCTTTGCAGCCCGTGCCTTCTTATACTATTCCTTGCCTTTGGCCGTATACGCCTTCATCGGTTTTTTCAGCCGATGAATCACTGTTCGGTTATCCGAAGGGATCTTGTGCGCCTAGCTATCTCCTAAGTACATCCTGGTTCCTCCATCGGCTCTGCGGTCGATTCCTCGTCGACACTTGTCCATATCGGCTCCTCAGCCGATCGAAGAGCATCCCGATCCTATCGGCAGCCAGCCAATAGCGAGCGCCTATATCAGACCCGCTCGTCTCACTTATCAATTGTAGGGTCAAATTGACTGGCACGCCCACACCCGTATGGATGCACCGGAGCCGATCGAACCCCACGGCCCCTGACGCGCGCACCTCAAGCCACGCAGAAAAAGCCGATCGGGCTACACTGGAGCTAAGCAGACCTCCTAAGCGATCCAGCGTGTTCGCGCCGTGTCCGTCGTGCCTTGGCGCGAATAGAAACTAGAAGAGATTTATTGGCTAATATGTTTCCACCAACATAGAATCGATTCAGGGGGCAACAGAATAATGTACTTCCATAGTATCATCGGACTGCTTATTATGAAGGGTATTGGCAAAACTATCCAGGTGATAATCCCGATTCAAGCAATTATCACGGAGAATATCCCACAAAGAATCAGGTACCAACCCCACCTCCATAATATCAAAGAGAAATCCTAAGGGAGAAGGATTGGTCAGCAAGAGTTACAAATGTGCTAAAGGAGCAATTTAGTATAAAACCAAAGCACCAAACATTTATGTATTGACATCCATATGTTGAATGGTTCGACAAAGTTTTGCTACCGAGCTCATACAGAATACCAAATTTCTCTAAATTCTCAGGGCAAGGCAACATATCTACAATGGAACATAGCAGTCGGTTCTTACTCTAGGGTGGAAAAGCATCGGCTGAGAAAGCCCTGAGAGTTAGATTTTTCCTACTGTTCTTATCTAGATTGGCCTTCACATGGTTTTCTTCATTTCCACCGAATTCAATTTGGGGATGGGCCAATCTAGAGAAGCAGTTTTACAAATACTTCTTTACTGAGCTCCTCAAGATGTGGCTCACGGATTTGATATCGGTGAAGCAAAAGGAAGAGGATTCGGTTTAAGAATATGTTTAAAGATTCTGTAGTATACGAAGCCAATGCTACAACTTGGACTTGAGAGATGAACAATTAGCAGAGCTGGCCTTCCAAAGATTATCGAGCCACATCAAAAGAAAGTTTTTCTCCCAAGAGTTTGATAGCTTAGCATATTTGATGTAAATAGTATCGGCTCACGATAGGCGATTATAAGAAAGGGAGGAAATTTCAGAGTAGTGGGAGCCTAAGAAAGAAAATTTCAAAGCATAAGTCTTCATACCTTGAAATTGGGGGGCATGAGTTTGCACCAAAATTTAATTAGCCCCACAGATAGGATTAGAGAGCCGATCGGCTTATAAAAAGAGTATGATTGATACAAGCAAAGAGCCAATCGAACAAATTAAGCATATATTCGATTCAATCAAAAAAGAAAAGATTATCTAGAGACTGGGTCTAAGGAGGAGTCGTGAAAACCATGACAGGTTACTTGTATCTTTATAGGATCTATCTTTTAAGATAGTCAAGTTTAGTTAGTTTTATTAACTTTTTAAAGTGAGTTTTCTTTTATATATAGGAAATAATATCCGAAGGTTGTTTGTTACCATATGGGACTCTTGTAATTTTATGGTATAAATATAGACTACATAGAACCTTGTAAGAGATCAATCCTTCGATCAATACAACTTCAGCGCATTGCCATCCTAGTTTACTGATAGATTCTAGCTCTTGATGCAAGACTACATCGGTTAAATCCGATCTCCAGTGAAGTAGTAAGTCCCACCACCATCTTGATGCATCTATTCTGCCTAAGGATATATCGGTTAGGTTTGATCTCTTAGTCCGGTTGGGTGCATCACATCACGTTCACGTGGTTCTATCGGCGTATTGAGCTTCCTCTACTGTCATCGGTCCCATGCTACATCGGTTAAGTCTGACCTACTAGACCACTGATAGTAGATTAAGCCATAGGTCGATAGATCTTTACGCGAATGTTTTATCAGAATAGTCAGTCGATAACTTATCCACACATTAAGCCTCACGCCTAATATATCGACTTCTCAACTAATATACATATATCTTTAGAGAATTTCTCTTGTCGGCTCAGTGAGCCGATGGGTTCACCATTTCTTTCGTCCGTATGTCTGATCTACCCTCTTGTATCTTCAAAAGATCAGGTCACGCTTCATACTATTCACCGCATATTCTATTTGAAGCACCATCGGCTTTGCAACCGATAGGTCCTTTATTTTATTCCTTGTTATCTGCATATACCTTTATTGGATTTTCAGCCGATGAACGAGTGCTATAGCCTCTATTAGCAACCAACCAATAAGAGGATTATGACTACTACTCATCGACCACTGTATTCTAGAGCACCATCGGCTTTATAGCTGATGGGTCCTTTATCTTATTCCTCGCTATCCGCATATGCCTTCATCGGCTTTGCAGCCGATGAAATAGTGCTACAGCCTCTATCAGAGATTAGTCGATAGCAGGAGTCCACATAGTGCCTATCGACTACTTTATTCTAACACGCTATCAGCTCTATAGTTATGTTGTTTTTCATTCCCTTCGTCACTATCTCCCTATGCATTCATCGGCTTTCTAGCCGATGGACGAGTGCTTTAGTCTCTATCGATAACCAGCCGATATCAGGAGTGCATCAGACGTAGCCAATGACTATCTCAACCCTATTGGCAACCAACCAATAGTAGGAGTTCGTATTGGTCCATTAGCCGACTGACTCATCAGTTTATCTCCTTATAAATTATAAGGTCAAATTGATTAGTATGTTTGTAATTCCAATAATCCCGATGAAGGGATCTCAAAGCCGAAGAACCTGCATTGGAGTGAAGCAGATCTCTTAGACCTCAATATGTTCGCGCGCCATTGGATCGGATCTCCATTGACCAACACCCACGCTCCCTCTTGACGCCCGGTCCACGCGCTCGCAAAC
The DNA here is from genome assembly GCA_030770085.1 of Oryza coarctata. Lineage (NCBI taxonomy): Eukaryota > Viridiplantae > Streptophyta > Magnoliopsida > Poales > Poaceae > Oryza > Oryza coarctata. The sequence goes on from CM061472.1 coordinate 12,692,210, forward strand.
ATTCTTTTAGTAGGCCCAATAGAACCATCGGGAGTGCACCCCAATGAGCCAAAGGACCTTTACTGGAGCTAAGTAGACCTTTTAGACCTAGGCATGTCCATGTGCGCCTTCATTGGCTCTTGCTCACACTCCCTCTCGACGTGCCTCTCTGCCTAGACCGATCTTTCCCGTGCACACTCGAACACCTTCGTGAGCTATGGCCCTCGCCATCCCGTCCTTGTCATAGCTCTCCACTACTTAAATCTAGCGGACATCATTAGGGTCCTCGTCGTGGCCACCTTGTCCCCTTTGATCGGTCGCCGCCACCATAGCCTTGGCCCCGGTCATCTTCATCAAGATATTTAGGGCCGTCGTTCGGATCTGGCCTCTGATGAGAGAGAGGAGAGGGATAGGGATATGATAAGAATTAAGTGGTAGCCTGGAAGGGGAGAACATATGTATGGATGGGGACTTTGATTTTTATAGTTGTTGTAGATCGGTTGTAAATTTTTATAAGCGGTCCTCCTTAACTATTTGTGTATAAAAAAATATATTAGGAGTACCGTTGAGAAACGATACAATTATAAAAATAGAACTAGTGAAAATTGATTTTTATAGAAAGGGTGTGACCGAAAATTTTCAATATATTTTCACAGTCGTATTTTTAAGTCCGCCTATAAAAATAAATAAGAATTATAGTTAAAAATGGTTTTTAGCAGTCTTCCCAGGTGAAAAAAAAGGGCACTTCACCTTCCGCTCCGTTTGCCCCTTTCCGCATTGATTCCAGCGGCCTTGCCGGTAGCTGCGGGGGTCGAAGTAGTTGCGCATGTGCATTCCATAGTAGGGTTTGTCCCTTTTTTTCTTGTTTTTTTCTCTCACCGTAATACTGCAAGAGGTTGTCAGCGTCACACTCTTTCGGTGCCAAGCCATGGTTTCCAGATTTGCCCAAGGCATTTTCAATTGAAAGTGCGGTAAATCTATATCACAGAAGTTGCTTGTCGTCTCTTATTTGGCGAGTCATTTTCAAGGATTTCGACCTCTTTTTGCTAGCAGTTGTGTTCTATACCAATGATTCTGCACGAAATTATATGTAGTGATATGTATATGTTTTCTAGCCTTATTCTCATTGTTTAGTCTTTTTTTTAAAAAAAAGGAAAGAAACAACCTATCCTTTGGCTAAAAGTTGTGGTTGACAGCGTACATATGGCATCTATACATCACATCATCCTACGCCTATAAATATTACGTATATGGACGTGATTTTAATAAAAATTTAGTAGTATCAGGACTTGTCGATAGTCTATCTATTTGAGCATGTCTTAGTAGGAGCACAGTGTGGCATGTGTAATGACGTATATACGTGTGCGTCTTATGTGTAATCAGAATAAATAAGTTTTAGTCTTAATGTTTCTCTGCTGCTTTAAAAACAAAGTTATCCTCCTCCCCCACATCAACCGTACTAAAAAAACCAATGTTTCACATAAAAATAAAAAAAAGATAGATACCGTTGCAATGCATGTGTATGGCACTGGTAGTCCTAAAAGAATAACAAAACAACAAATAGCTAGCAGTTGCATTCGGTGGCCTGTATATGGCATTTATACACCATGTCATTGCAATTTCTTATAGCATCTCTAACAGCATGGCTCTTTTTCTCTCTATTTATCTATTTGGCCAACTTAATAAAAAGATTTCTCCCCATAACACTCTTCTCTTCCTTTTCTCTCTTTTCTCTCTTTTGTTTTCCCACCTTCTCTTTTGTTTTCCCACCTACCCACCATCTCCGCTAACTTTACGGCCCTATGAGGCAAGGCCTCGGTGGCGACCTCTAGGCAGTGGCATGCGAAGCCGGGCCTCAGTGACCAGAGCTAGACAATGGTGGTGAGCTCACTATAAGGAGGAGAAGGTGGCAATAGATGTTCGGAGGTAAAGACGATGGCGTTAGATAGCCCTAGGCCTTGGCTCAGTGTTAGGAGTGCAGGGGAGGTAGGGAGGAATAACACCGGCGCTAGGGGGCTACAGAAGGCGACACCTCCACTCTGTTCCGACGATGGGCGATGGTGGAAGGTGGGTGACATATAGGCTGAGACGACGGTATTGGAGGCAAAGTGGCCAGTATCGGAGAGGGAATGGCGATGATGCTCCCTTGCGATTGACAGCAGCGCTAAAAGTGAGGTGGCTAACACCGAAGAGGAAAAGACAGACGACGGGCAGCGATGGCTGGTGCTAGAGGCAAGCTAGGCACTGCTAAAGCATGAGCAAGGTTGATGATGATCATATGGGATTTCAGGAGGAGAAAGAAGGAAAAGAGGAGGAAGCCGTGTGAGGAAGGAAGATAGCATGTGGAGCCCACTGTTGGCCGCAGGTGTGGCTAGCTAGATTTAGCCGATGGTTAGGAGTGTTTGGCCATCCGGTTGAAGTGTGCGTTAGAGGGCATTTTACTATTAGCTATAATTTGGCTTAGAGAATTATTGATACTCTTAGTGGGCGGTGGCTGCACTGTATCAAGTTGTAGTCATTTTCGCTGCTTGAGATCAACAGTGTTCTTTTAGATTAGTGGCCACGGGTTATTCGTGGCATGCTTATAAAATTATAATTTCTTCAAGAATAATCTACCTTAACATTGCTTACATCTGTTCTGAGTTATTTTTCTTAATAATATATAGCATTTAATTCATCCACCAAGCTTCATCCCTTTCGTCCAAAAAGAACAGACCCCTTAGCTATGCTCTGTTCAACTTTGGATTGTAGTCCAAAGCTTATTTAAAATTTTAGAATTTAATTTTAGGATTAACTTGATTAGGCATTTTTCTCGTCACTTTCATTGCTTAGCTATTTTTTTATTATTATTGATAAGAAGACATGTAAAAAATCTGTCTAAAACCGTTCTTAAAAATTGAACTTTACATTTTAAGATCGCTTTGGATTATAATTTACACCAAACACAGCAAAATCATTACACGGTCGGTCCTTTCTTCTTTGTTTAATTCTTTTTTCTTATAAAATGTAAGTCGACGTTTTGCTATGGATCTTGCCACCAAACCTAGGAGTTATTGAGTCGATTTGTTGTGAGGGTGTTTAAGTAAAGATGAATCCATCACCCATATTGACCCGGAGAACCAGTTTTAATAAAAAAAAGTAATTAATCGTCACGAACTAAACTTTAGGACCAGAACAAGATGGACCTGTCCAAGTCTTCGTTCTTGGGCAAAACTATCTGGATGGATAAATATGAGAGTTTGTCGTCAGAAGCATGAGTGACGACACGCGTAGTCATTCAAATCTTTTCAGAGGAAGCATTCTTGCAGAAAATATACCTACATTTCAAGAGCTAACAGGTTGTCAGAGTTAGGATATACAGGGTCAAATATCTACTATGACGGATAAAATACCACACACAGTTGAAACTACCAGAAGATCGTATTAGCAAGATTATATATTGGTGAAAGTCAAGTAAAAGAAATGGGGATACCTATCAGTATGTAAATTCATATGAATCTTGGATCAGGAGGGCATGGCAATGTTGTCAGTTCAAAACATATACAAAGTGAATGTCCAAACAAATACATAGGGTGGATGAATACCTCAAGCGCGGCTTGTGTAGGCGCGCCCGACGGTGGCGAGCGGAACGTGGTCAACGGCACTGGGAAGGGGCGGTGGTCGAGGAGACGCGAGACGGACGCGACGGAAACGGCCGGCCGACACGGCGGCGCGGCGGCTCGCATTGGCGCCTCAGAACTCCGTGAAGAACTCGGAAGGCCCCCTCCGCCGTCTACAGCGCTGGAGATGGTGAGGACCGGAGGAGGGAGGAGGCAGCGGCGCGTGCGAGCGTCGCAGAGGAGGATGTGTTGATATGGATTGCACGCTTTTGCCAAAAAAGCCTCTCACACACACTTTGTATATTACAACGAGATCCACCATAGCGATCCCTTACCTGGATCCGTGATCCGATGGCTATGCATGTGGAATCGTGGCGCGCACGTGGCAGGGCTTTTTTACGGGAATCTGCCCAGATTTCGGTATTTAGAGATATCCTATTCACCCAAAAATATTTTACTCGTTAGTTTTTTCTGCGTAAAGCCTCTCTTCAGTAAGTGGTTTTTCTGTATAAATAGAACATATTATAATAGAGAGCTTTAGACCATATATCTCTTTAGAAGATTGGTATAGTAAAAATATGTCATAATTCTAGTGTGTATATGAAGAAGTGAGTTGGAGTACCTGTGTGAAAGATGTGCACGAGTTTATGTGTACGTTTATATACTCTAACTTCTACTCTAGAGATAAGTTGAAGTGTATAAAGAGTGTACATGAGTTTGTATATATTTAGATATTATAATTTGTGATCTAAGACCTTAAAAAAATACCAGTATTCATTTTATGATGCGACATTCAATCTTCGATCCATCCACTTCATCCCTTTCTATTTACTCACCAACAGATCCCGTCATCACTTTATATGCCAACTTGCAAAGCTCTCTCCTCCATCACGATCCCACCAAATCCTTCTCCTCAGCACAATGATCGCAAGCCACATCAAGCCATAGCTCCGATGGATCCCTCGTACCCTCCTTCCGTCACTGCCTGTCACGCCACCACCATCACCCATCATCTCACCAGCCTTTCCACATTGTGATGCCGTTGTCGCTCCTGCAGCGCTCGAGCCCTCCATGTGACTGAGCTATGCTTCCCCCGATTCATCGGAGCCCTGCCCCAGCGTTCTTGCCACTAAAGCTCCTTTCGCTCTAGGATGGGCACCACCTCCGAGAGCGCAACAGTGCATTCTATGCAATGGAGGAGAGTCTGCTCTTTTGCCCGCGCCGCAGTGGTGAGAAGAAGTTCATGTTGAATTATGTCTTTTAGATGGCTCGGAGCAATCTGGTCACGTTTTGGCTAGAGCGCAGTCACCGCGTTCTTTCCCTAAATTTTTCAGCAAACAACGCCCTAGATGGCACACAAGATTCCTTCTCATTTCCTCTCCAAAATGAGCGGTGTGCATGAGGTTTCCTTTCATGTAATAGGCTAAGATTAGCTCAAGTTGTTATCTATAAACTCAATCGAAAGGAAGAGAGGAATTTGAGCCGAAAATTCTCACGCCCTCGCCTACTCTATTTCCGTGTTGTCGATGCTCTGTTTTCTAGTTGTCGCAGTTTTGTCGTATTTGCAACAATACCACAAAATCGTGAGTGAGAGAGCATGTGAAGAATCGATCGCCAATCATCGATTAAACTGAGAGAAAAGAGAGGGAGTGAATTGCCAATTGCTTACATTTGGTAGAAATTTCTCAATGTTTAGTCGCAGATGTCATTGATCCCAGCAGCAGCAGGAGGCGGTGGTAATGACGGCGGTAGCAGCGGTGCCAGCGGTGGTAGGAGTTTGTACTAGTATCCGTAATTGACGACGACAAACTACACCAGTTGGTGCATCTGTGTCTAGGCCATAATGGAGGATCAAGGTGTCTGGGAGGTAGTCTAGCTAGCCAACAGTGATGCTATTGACATGAAGCTCAATAGGAAGGCTAGGGTACATCTGCTCCAATCACTACCTGAGGACATTCTAATGCAAGTTGTGAAGAAGATGTCCTCAAAGGAGATCTAGCAAGCCCTGAAGACGAGGTTCATCAGGGCTGATCGTGTCAAGAATGCACGGCTCCAAGCGTTGAAGAGCGACTTCGATGCCATGAGGATGATTGAAGGTGAATCACTTGATAATTACACAGGAAGGTTAACAATGGTGTCAGTAAGATACACCAGCGTCGATGGACCTTTGGATGATGCAGCTATGGTGAAAAAATTGTTTGACACCATGTTGGATTGATACTTGCCCGTCATCGCAAGTGTTGAACAATTATGTGACATTGAGATGATGTTGTTTGAGGAGGCATTGTCACAATTGAAGGTTTCAATGAGCAAACACGCCATCGTCAACTCGCAGGTGGCGTCACCGTCAATGGTCAGTTGCTCCTCACTCAGGTTGAGTGAGAGGCACAACAAAAGAAGGACAGTAGTGATTCATCATCAAATCAGAAAGGGAAAACTCCCACAGGTGGCAAAAATCGTGGCCAAGGTGGTCATGGACATAGGCGCTGCTATGGCAAGGGTGGTCATGGCGAATAGCAGAATATTGACGAAGCGAGAGGCTCCGATGGGGACGGGCATGACAAGAGTCACATACACTACTTCAATTGCTAAGAATTGGGACACTACGCCTCACAATGCAAGGTGCCTAAGAAGAAAGAGGAGACATATCTCGCGCAAGCTAGTGACATCGAGCCAGCGCTACTCCTTGCCATTTTGGAAGAGCTCCTGGGGGAAGTGACCACGCTGTCCAAGGTGGACAATCGACAATAGAAGCGGAATCAACATGAAGTTGTACTACTAAATGAAGATCATATGAAGCTTGAATTATACCAAATTGATCACAACACGTCGCTAGCTCCTATCTACTTCCTCTACAATGGCGCAAGCAACCATATAACTAATGACAAAGAAAAATTCAGGGAATTAGATGAGGGGATCAATGGTAGGGTGCGATTCGGTGATGGTAGATCGGTGGAGATCAAAGGAAAGGGCTCGATTCTCTTTGTCTGTAGAAATGGAGAGCACTGGTTACTCGAGGAGGTATACTACATCCCCAGCTTGCGTAGCAACATGATCAATCTCGAACAGCTCACTAAGACTGGACACAAGGTGATCATGGACAAAGACGAGCATGAGGTGTTTGTGAAAAATCCCTTGTGACTGATCATGAAGGTGAGGCATACTCTAAACCGCTTCTACAGGATTGAGCTCACTTTGGTGCACTTGGTGTCATTATTGGCGAGCATGGATGATCCACCAAGGCTATGACACGTGCGCCTATGTCATATCAACTTCCAAGCACTAAAGCAGCTCACCAACAACTCAATGGCCGGAGGGGTTCCAATGATCGAGCACCCAAGACAACTATGTCAAGGATGCCTAGTTGCTAAGCACACAATACATCTATTCCCGGCAGAGGCAAACTTTCGAGCAGAGGAGCTGCTCGGGTTGATTCATGGTGATCTCTATGGCCCAATCTCACCAGCGACAAATGGTGGAAACTAATACTTCATGCTTCTCGTGGATGATTGCACTCACTGGATGTGGGTGTATTTGCTCAAGACAAAGGATCAGGCATTGCCAGCATTCACAAAATTCAAAGCGCTAGTGGAGAACGCACGCAGGCACAAGATCAAGATGCTTTGCACTGATCGAGGGGAGAATTTCTCTCGGTCGAGTTCTCTTGGTTGTGCGAGGATGCTAGGATTGATCGGCAGTACACTATGTCGTACTCTCCATAGCAAAATGACATAGTGGAAAGGATAAATTGCATTGTAATGGAGATGGCACGATCCCTCTTGAAGAGCATGTTAATGCCATGAAGATTTTGTGGGGAGGCAATAACATGCATTGTCTATCTTCTCAATCAGCTGCCGACGAAGGCGATGGGCAATTGAACACCATTTGAAGCATGGAATGGGAGGAAGTCACACCTAGGAAACCTTCATGTGTTTGGATATACAACACATGTGAAGGTCACCACTCTACACCTGAAGAAGCTTGATGATCATAGTCAACCGATGGTGTATCTCAGTGTTGAAGATGGAAGCAAGGCACATCGGTTGTTCAATCATCGGCGTAACAAAATTCATGTCAGCCATGATGTACACTTTGAGGAAAATATGGAGTGGTGTTGGAATGAAGGTGTGGAACTTGGGAAATCATCTGGCTTTAGCTTCGTGCAGTCATCGGCCACGACAGATAATGACACTATTGCGATAGGTGATTGGGTCACCGTGGTTGGGTACAATGGAAGTAGTGCCATAGCAGTGAGTGATGAGGCTGCTGAGACAATGCTTTCTGATAATGTTCTAGAATAGGCACATGATGGCACTATGCCAAGGCCAGCGCACACTCCAGTACCAACGATGCTAGCAGTCTCACCAATGTTGACATCGGCATGGGACACACCGAGGATCAATGGCGCCGACTTGGCAGAGGGTGATGAGTCTCATGATGGTCCTGTTCGATACAGACCCATGAATGACATCACGAAAGAACTCACTATGTTGAACTGGTAGAGGTGGGAGCTAAGGAGGATTTGTTGTTGATAGAGCTTGAGGAGACAACATGCTATCTAGAAGCGGTTGGCAAACCTGACTGGGAAAAAGCAATGTATAAAGAGATTGAACCGATTGAGAAGAATTCGACCTGGTCCCTTGCAAAACTCCCGGCTAGGCACAAAGCAATTGGGCTCAAATGGGTATTCAAGATCAAGAGAAACACTGATGGGGAAGTAATCAAACACAAGGTGAGATCAGTTGCTAAGGGCTATGTGCAGCTTCAAGGTATTGATTTTGAAGAAGTGTTTGCGCTAGTCACTCGCCTCGATGTGTCATCCTTACTGTGGCAGCAAATCATGGCTAGTAGGTACACTACCTACACGTTAAGTTGTCATTCCTCAAAGGAGAGTTGCAGGAGTAAGTGACTGTTGTGTAACCAGAAGGATACGAGGTGAAAGGGAAGGAGAATCTTGTGTACAAGTTACACAAGGCCTTGTATGGTCTACGGAAGGCGTCGCGTGCATGAACACGCACCTTAATGGAAGTCTGAAGGAACTCAGGTTCACAAGGTGTGGCTAGGAACAAGCAGTGTACATCCAAGGCAGAACAAGCACTGAAGTAATCATCGGTGTGTATGTGGATGATTTGATTATAGCTGACCAAGATTCTTCTGCGATCACAGAGTTCAAGAGGTAAAATTTGACTCAATTCGAGATGAGTAATCTTGGATTGTTACATTATTACCTCAGCATTGAAGTGGCGCAAGGTGATGGTGGTATTGTCATCAAGCAGACAACATATACGAAGAGAGTGTTGGAACAATTCGGTATGAGTGAATGTAATCCAACCAAAATTCCAATGTAACCAAGGACACAGCTACACAAGGATGGCAATGGTCACCCGGTGGATGCTATAGAGTATCAGCGCATCATTGGTTGTCTCAAGTACTTACTCCACACACGGTCGGACATGTCAATTTTAGATGGTGTGGCGAGCAGGTTCATAGAGCGACCTACTGTCATGCATCACAACGCAATCAAGCAAATTCTAACGTATCTGAAGGGAATAATTCATTTTGGTCTTGTGTATGGCAAAGGAGAAGGTGCAGAAGTGATCACTGGCTACACTTACAATGATTTGGCCAGCGATCTAGATGATCGGAAGAGTACCAGCGGCATGGCATTCTATGTCAACCAGTCTTTGGTTTCATGGAGCTCGCAGAAGTAGAGAATGGTAGAACTTTCATCGTGTGAGGCACAATTCATGTCAGCAACAGCGGCGGCATGTTAGGCGCTACGACTAGGGTTCTTGTTGGCAGAATTGAACAAGGAGTAGTCGATTCCTGTTTGTCGACAACAAATCGACGATTGCATTGATGAAGAACTTGGTGTTTCATGGACGTAGTAAGCATATCGACATCAGGTTCCATTTTATTCGAGAATGTATCAAGAGAGAATAGATCGTTGTCAAATTCGTGCGAATGGAAGAACAATGAGCTGATCCATTGACAAAGCATTACCGGTAGCAAAGCTGGCCATAATGCGACACCTACTTGGTGTTCACAACCTTGGGCCTCTCCAGGATCAATGGGGAGAATGTTGAATTATGTCTCATGGCCTGAAGCAATGTGGTCACTTTGGTTGGAGTGCGATAGAGAGCGCGGTCACCGCGTTCTTTCTCCAAATTTTTCAGCAAACAACGCCCTGGATGGCGCGCGAGATTTCTTCCCATTTCCTCTCCAAAATGAGCGGTGTGTGTGAGGTTTCCTTTTATGTAAAAGGCTAAGATTATCTGAGATTGTTACCTATAAATTCAATCGAAAGGAAGAGAGGAATTTGAGCCAAAAATTCTCAGGCCCTCGCGTCTCTGTTTCCGCACTGCCACTGATCTATTTTCTGGTTGTCGTGGTTTTGCCGTATTTGCAATAGTGCCACGAAATCATGGGTGAGAGAGTGTGTGAAGAATCAATGCCAATCATCGATTAAACTGAGAAAAAAGTGGGAGAATGAATTACCAATTGCTTACGGTTCATGTCACCGGAATACAATGAGGGCGAGGAGGGGCAGAGGGAGGGCACGATGCAGCAGGTCAACACGGCGGGGTGTGTTGTGAGGCTGGCTCACGGAGCCGGGGCCGACGCCGAGCACCACAAGCTCGCGCTGCTCGAGTGCCTTGGCGTGTACAACCACTCCCTCGCCATCAAGATCAGCGTCCACTTCTTCCTCTGGTACGTTCCCCTCGCCCTATGTGCTTTCCGCTCAATTTTGTCTCAAATTGGCCAATTCCTAGCTCATATTGTATTGCCAATTCCCAATATGGCACTCAATTCCCAATTTTGCGCGCTGCTATGGCGCAAAGTTAGGATAGATGCGCGGAAAAATGACCCCGCTCCTGCTACCGTGCTACGGCTCGCTGTATGTGTACGACCAAAGACTTGGCAAAGTCTGGTCATCGTGTCCGTGTATGGATAGTACACATCTCAGGGGTCACCAACTTACTTCAAGTTAGCAAGTTTACGAGGCTAAGTAAATTATTAGGGTTTCTAGGTGTGCAAGCAATCCATGAAAATAAAAATGTCTACGGAAGAGAAAGTACTATTTGAGGATGGATTAAAAGGCAGCGACCCGTAGCACGGTAGCAGGGGCGGGGTCGTTTTTCCGTGCAGCAGTCCCAACTTTAGGATTTGTAGACTTGCAAGTTGAAACACATGCTTCCATATATATCCCGTAGTCTCGTACTCTCGTGTATAGCGTTCGGGCCACACAGCTAAGCAGCCAAACAGCAAGTAAAGCGAAACTATTATAATCAACTTAATTAAACCATTGTGTGGGAAGGGCCAGTGGCAGTGTCCAAGGAGAATGGGCGAGGAATTCAAACAGTCTCATGCTTGGGCAGAGAGCTGAGACTTGATAGTAGGCTGCTTTGAGATTCACATGTCCAGTATGGTGGAGTAGTTTCTTCTGTGCTCAGGCCTAAGCATGTCGCACGTGTCAGTTTTTTTGCGTTTTTCTCCGTTTGTCGAAGGTTTTCTTAAAAAATATTTTTCTCTGTTTGCTTGAGACTTTGAGAGCAACTCCCGATTCGATATCTGTTTGTCAACTTCGAAGGTGCTCCGGCGTCTCAGCTCCGCTCCGCGACGACTCCGACCTCTTCTTCCTCGCTTGATCTCCTCTGGACACCGAACACACCTCTCCGATGGACCCCATGTTCTCCTCGCCCACCGCCCAGCGCGCCGCCGCGATTGCCCGCCATCTTGCCGGCCTTCCGGCTGCCAAATTCGCCTCCCTCCTCGAGCCATTCTCCTGCCTGGGCTACGTGGCGCCGGGGTCCAACGAGCAGCCGCCGACGTTGGGGCCTGGCGACCTCCGTAGGCTGCTCGACGTCACGTCCTGGGAGTGCGGGATTGGATGTTCTGCGTCATGGAGGAGCATAAAAAAATATGGAGTAACTATGTTTGTCTTAACTTGGCTCACCATAGATTGCATATTTATATATAGAACAAGAATTACAGATATAGATAGTTTTAAATTACGACTCTTTAAGTTCTATTCTATCTATAGCAAATTACAGAAGTCCATTTATCCTTGAGACATGCTCGGTTACAATTCTAGTGTAACACGTTTATAATCTCTAACACCCCCGCTCAATCTAAACTTTCCTAACCACCTTGAATTTTGAGATTGCGAATAAATGTATTCATCTTTGCAACCGGTAAGGCTTTTGTAAATCCATCCGCCAACTGATCTCCAGAAGCGATGAACCGAACGTGTAGCTGTTTTCTCATAACTCTTTCACGCACAAAGTGAAAATCAATTTCAATATGCTTTGCTCTAGCATGAAACACGGGATTAGCTGATAAGTATGTTGCACCAAGATTATCATACCAAAGAACTGAGGTGCGATGCACTTTAACCCCAAGTTCGGTCAACAGTTACTCAAGCCATATTATTTCTGCAATAGCATTAGCCATCGCTTTATATTCTGCTTCTGTACTAGATCTTGAAACAGTTGGCTGTTTTCTAGCACTCCATGATATAAGATTACTTCCATAAAATATTACGAAGCCTCCAGTAGAACGCCTATCATCTGTATCACCTGCCCAATCTGCATCAGAGAAGGCACTGATGAATGACGACAATACCTTTTGAATATGCATCCTGAGTCCAATGGTGTGTTGTACATATCTAAGTATTCTTTTAACTGCAGTCCAATGAACTGAGGTCGGTGCATGAAGAAATTAGCAAACTCTGTTGACAGCAAAGGATAAATCTGGTCGTGTATTTGTTAAATACTGAAGAGCACCAACTATGCTTCTGTAGCGAGTAGCATCTTTTGGACTGAGAGGAACACCATCATAGCTCGACAGCTTCTCAGATGCAGATAAAGGAGTCGTGCAGGGTTTGCAGCCGAGCATTCCAACACGCTTCAACAAGTCTTGTGCATACTTAGCTTGAGATAGAGTTATGCCATCTAACTCTTCTTTAACTTCTATACCCAAGAAGTAATGTAACTTACCAAGATCATTTAGTGCAAAGTCTTCTTTTAAATCAGCAAGAAGAGTTGTCACCGATTCAGGTGATGAGCTTGTAACGATAATATCATCAACATAGATAAGCATATAAATAGTTGTACCACCCCTATGATATATAAAAAGAGACATGTCTGATTTTGACGGCACAAAACCTAGAGTGATTAATTTGGAACTTAACCTGGAGTACCACGCCCTGGGCGCCTGCTTTAGCCCATAGATAGCCTTGTCCAACTTACATATATATCCCGGTGTTTTAGTGTCCTCAAAACCCGGAGGCTGCTTCATATAAACTTCCTCTTCTAGAACACCATGCAAGAACGCATTCTGTACATCAAGTTGTCTGAGGCACCATCCCCTTGACACTGCAATAGAGAGTATCAATCTAATTATAGCTATCTTGACAACTGGGATGAAAGTGTCTTCATAGTCGATGCCATAGCGTTGCTTGAATCCCTTGGCAACTAATCGAGCTTTGTATCTATCAATACTCCCATCGGCTTTTCGTTTGATTTTGAAAACCCATTTGCAATCAATAATATTCTGTCCAGTTTTTCTTGGAACGAGATGCCAAGTTTTATTCTTAGCTAGAGCTTGAAATTCCACTTCCATTGCATCACGCCACTTTGGATCTGAAATAACTTCATCAACGGAATTAGGTTCACCAGTAGCACTAAACATGCCATATCGAATCATACCATCATATAGCTTCTTTGGTTTGATAATACCGCTTTGCAACCGTGTTTGGTGACGCGGGGGATCAGGTGTGGCTGCTGGAGAACCAGATGTTGTAGAAGATCCAGATGTTGTAGAAGATCCGGGTGGCACAAATTCATGTGCACCTGATGCTGTAGAATGCAGCGGTGGTGGAGACTCCTCAGACGCATGCAACATCCCAGGTGGAGACTCAGGCACCACCGCATTACCCCCACCTGTCGCCGTACTGTTGTTCTCTGGCACAGCAACAGCGGTCGACAGCGGTACTGATGTTCCCCCAGGCGGTGTAGCAGGCAAAACAGCACCGTTCGACGAGCTAGAAGGAGACAGCGTTTCCACCTGGGAGCTACAGCCTGGGCTATGTGCGCAACGTTGTGCCAGTAGCGCTGGGAGCATAGGCATGAGACCTGCAATTTTCTCAGATGATTCACTAGAAACAGCAGGTACGTCAGTAGTATTAGTAATATCAGATGCAGTACAGTCATCATCCCCTGGATTTCAAAGGGAAGAAGGCAGTAGGACAATTTCTTTTCTAAGAGAGGCACCGGCGTTAGGATGGAGCTTTGAAAAGGGAAACACGGCTCCATCAAAAACGACATCACGGGAGATATAAATGCGTCCGGTGGAGATGTCAAGGCACTTGAAACCTTTGTGCATGGAACTATAGCCAAGGAAAGCACATTGGGTGGATCAAAAAGATAACTTCCTGGAATTATATGGCCTCAGATTGGGCCAACAAGCATAACCAAAAACACGAAGATTGCTATAATCGGGTGCATCATGAAAAAGGCGAGTACTAGGAATTTCAAAATCAATAACCTTGCTGGGAAGAATATTAATGAGATAGGTAGCTGTAAGGAAAGCTTGATCCCAAAATTTTAAAGGCATGGAAGCATGAGCAAGAAGAGCTAAACCAACTTCAACAATATGTCTATGTTTGCGTTCAGCAGCACCATTTTGTTGATGAGCATGAGGACAGGACACACGGTGTGTGATCCCAATTTGCTTGAAGAAAGAATTTAATTTTTTATACTCGCCTCCCCAATCCGATTGAACACAAAGGATCTTCTTAGAGAACTGTCTTTCTACTAAGTTTTGAAAATCTTGGAAAACTCGAAAGACATCAGATTTATGCTTCAACAAATATATCCAGGTGTATTTGCTATAGTCGTCAATGAAGCTAACATAATAGCTATAACTCCCAACAGAGATGGGTGCAGGCCCCCACACATCAGAATAAATCAGATCAAGAGGAGCACTAGAGATTTTATTAGAAACAGAATAAGGCAGTTGATGGCTCTTAGCCCTTTGATACGAATCACAAATTGACTCAACATTCTTGGAACTAGCACACGGCAACTTATTTGATCTAAGAATCTTCTGAACTATGGGAGTAGCAGGATGACCTAGACGACTATACCATAACGATGTAGAAGGGACATGGACTCCAAAAACTTCATGCTTTGACTCTATTTTCTCTTCCGATGGAATGAGAGGATATAGGCCACCTTTGCATCTACCGTGATGTAAAATCCTCTTTGTTTCCTGATCCTTAACGAGAAAGGAATCAGGGTGAAATTCAAGGAAAGCATTGTTATCTTTGGCAAGTTTATGAACCGAAACAAGGCTTTTGGCAGAATAGGGCACATGAAGAATATTGTTCAAATGAAGTTTACTGAAAGGGGTATGAAAAACTGTATGCCCAATATTACTAATACTCATACCTTTGCCGCTGGCGTTATGAACTTGTTCATTGCCACTATATTTATCATGGACGGTCATCTTGTCAAGTTCGCTGGTGATATGGTTAGTGGCCTCGCTGTCCGCATACCAATTTGTATCAACACCATAAGCTCCTGCTGGTCGCCCACGGTACTGATTGTCTTCCTCATAGCGAAAATAGCATTGATTGGCTTCATGATTTGTCTTCTTGCAGATTTGACAGGGCGCCTTTTTTGTGACTTGCGAGCTATTGCCTTCATTATTGTTGGTGTAACTCTGATTGTTGTTGCTGTTCTGTCCATTGCGCGATGAATTGAACCGGCCTCCACCACGTCGACCACCAGAACGACCACGGTTTCCACGAGCGCGAGATGCCATGTTAGCTGAAGACTGGAACTGATCGGTCCCTTGATACATCTCGAGCCGAAGATCGTACTCCATGAGTAGAGAATATAATTCAGAGAGTGAAAGATCTCCTGATCGGCCCATCATAGAAGAAACAAAGGGGTGATAATCAAAGTCTAAACCATTAAGTAGATGAGCAACCACCTCATCATCCCCGACGGTGACGCCGGCTGACGCGAGCTCATTCTTGATGTTCTGCATCTTGTTGAAATAGGCTGTCGTAGTGAGTCTGCCCTTCTTGGTGGTGGCCAATTGCATGCGCAGATTTATAACCCGCGCTCTTGATTATGCTGCAAACATATCCCCTAGCGCCTTCCATGCCTGCGCAGAGGTTGTTGCAATCGTGATCCCGGCGAGGACCTCCTTGGAGACCGAATTCACCAGGTAGCTGAGTAGCTACTGATCTTTTTTTACCCATGAGTCATGCTCTGGGTTGGGAATCTCCTTCTTCTTGCCGTCGACTTCAGCTTTAAGGACTTGTCGCGGCTCGGGGATGGTTCCATCCAGAAAACCAAGCGCCTTGGCGCCACGGACAGCGGGCAGGAACTGCGTCTTCCATAGGACGAAGTTATCCCATGTCAGCTTATCAGACACCGGATGTCCAAAAGAAGAGGACGGGTATCCTTCGCCATGAGTGGAGGACGAAGACATCTTGTCGCGGGAGGAGCGTCACGAGCAGGGGTCGCGGCCCTCTTGTCGCGGGATATTCAGATCGCGGGGAGGAGCGTCACGAGCAGGTCACAGCCTCCTTGTCGCAAGAATTTAACGAGATTTTTGTAGATCTATTCTAGGAAGAGGCAGTTTTGATACCATGAAAAAATATGGAGTAACTATGGTTACCTCACCTTGGCTCACCATAGGTTGCATGTTTATATATAGAACAAGAATTACAGATATAGATAGTTTTAAATTAGGACTCTTAACTTAAGTTATATTCTATCTATAGCAAAATTATAGGATTCCATCTATCCTTGAGACATGTTCGTACCACGTTTACAATCTCTAACAGACCGCACCCTGTTCTGCAGCCGGCGCGCAGGGGCGGGGCCAGGCAGGGTGTTCGCGTCGCTGGACTTCGACAAGGGCATGGAGGAGCAGCAGGAGGCGACGATGAAGCGGATCGGGTACCTGGCGCGGCGCGGCGTGTTCCGTGGATGGATCACGGACACGGAGGGCGACGCCGAGGCCAAGCTCCGCAGGATCGCGCTCCTCGACTGCATTGGCGTCTACGACCACTCGCTCGCCATCAAGATCGGCGTCCATTTCTTCCTCTGGTGATTAATTCACTGGCCATCTCGTGATTACGACCTTTCTTCCGCTCGCCCCGAGCTTGCTTCATTGCTTGCGT
Source organism: Oryza coarctata (assembly GCA_030770085.1). Lineage (NCBI taxonomy): Eukaryota > Viridiplantae > Streptophyta > Magnoliopsida > Poales > Poaceae > Oryza > Oryza coarctata. The sequence continues at coordinate 12,708,992 of CM061472.1, forward strand.
ACATAACTTTGTCCTGTTTTGCTGGCGATTCCTTGGTTTGCTTGCTCTCTTTTACACCTCTGCTAGCTCCGACCTTGCTTGTTTACGTACATAATTTTGTTCCGTTTTGCTTGGTTCTCTTGTAAAGTTTTAGGCTTTCACGAGCTCTACACCTCAAAGTTTATTTCGATGTTCCCCTTTTTTTCTAAGTTACTTTAAATTTAGAAAATCTGTACCTTCCTAACTTCTTGATTGCACCAAAATATGGGTTTTCTCTCAGTTCTATTTGATACTAGGATATGGTCGACTCCTTAAGGGCACGGACATTCAACTTCAGCATGCAAAACTTCAGATGCTGTTTGGTTCAGCAATTCTGGGCCGTAATAGGATAGCACTATGATCCAAGCCCGTTACATGCGTTGTTTTAAATGGGACTGTATCGAATACAAATGGAGCCGGACCCTACCGTACTCCAACACCCATTACACTCCAGATCACTGGAAACATGTCCCTACGGCGTTTCCGAGTCTTTACCTCTCCGGCGAAATCGAGAGTTGGCGACCCACCTCGCTCGGCCAAGCGACTCCACGGTTTGGTCCGAATGCGCTTGATCCGTTTCTGCTGCTGCAATGCAAGGATTCGGCTGACCCAGGCCTGTGGCGGATCGACCTCGCCGGCGATGTGGATCTCGGACCCGGTAGTTTCCTTCTTCTTTCATCTCGCCGGCAGTTCGTCTTCTTTTTTATGGGATTATGTTCTTCTGCAATACACATAGAGTCACGAATTCTGTTCAGTTTCTCGTTCATTTTGTTCATGTGTACCCACTTTCCTGTGTGTCAGACACAAATGAATTGGGAAGAGTCGAAAGCTCTCTTTAAAAGCATGCTTGAAGTACAGAGTTGGTAAAAAAATAGGAATAGGTTTTGCCTTGCTTTGTGTTACTTTACTTTGTAGTTTTATTGAATAGTTTTCTTAGTGGGCTTTAGCAATCATGTTTTCTTTCTTGGCAACATATGAATGAACTGATGATCCTCAATGGTGTTCCATTGTCTACCATGTTTAGGTACACGAAACAGTAAACGATTGAAAACACCCTAACCATGCTTTTCAATCCAAAGTACAATCCTCACCAAATGGAATTTCAGCTTGATGACTGACAGAACTCTTAGTACAAATCATTCAACCATTTGTTGTTATTTTATTATTCCTTGTTATATGCCACAGTACTCTAGTGCTGGTTAATTGTAGTACATAAAAGTAAACACTATCCACTCATTACTATTCTGGAAAATTAGGTGCAGGAGTAATAGATTTTGTTGTCATTTTATCCGTTATCTGCATTAGTTGCCAGGAGTATTTGTTAGCCATTGCTTGCCGGAGAATGTTTTTGTTCGATCTTGTTAGGATCTCCTATGAAAGGAGGCTTTGCCAATTTGCCCCATGCATTATAGGACAGTCCTTTAGGTGAAGGTTTATTATCTCTGTTTGGTATTTTGGTACCAAGTGAGGAATGAGCTTCTCAACTCTATCTTTCTGTCTTCCTCCATGCCTTGTACCCTTTTTGTAAGCACCGCCTGTTCTTTAACCAATCACTGTTCAGCTTCTCTCTGCTTTTTATCGCATTATAAAATTAGGTTTGTATGACAGCATTTTCATATTTGTAGCATACAGAACTGGAAAGAACATTCGCCTGGAACTGGACTTAACCCTTACTGGAAATTATTCATTTTTTTGTTAATCTCCCTCCATTTTTCATGTAGAAAGTGTAATACGTTGAATTTCAAAAATGAATGATTATTTTATAGAACTGATAGCATTATGTTTATTGAGATTTTCTGGTATTAACCTTTGTTTCTTTTTGCACTCCAGGGGCAGCGCAATCAAGTTTCTTGGAAGAAGCGCCACCATGACAAATGGTTGTCGGACACAGAAAATTATGTTATCAAGGGTTGCTTTTCCATGACAGAACTGGGTCATGGGAGCAATGTATGTGATGATATTTTGGTCAATATACTCTGAATTGTAATTTTCTTAGGTGTGCTGATGAGATTTTCCTTCGCCTTATTTTGACTAATTTGAAGGTCCGAGGAATTGATTCTAATACAAGAGAGTTTGTGATAAATACTCCTTGTGATTCAGCCCAGAAGTACTGGATTGGTGGAGCTGCTAATGTACGACATCTATGCTGTCTATTTGGTTATTACTTACTGTTGGTGTTTGTGCATGCTACACATACTGTAGTCTTTGCGCAGCTCCATATAAATGGGGGAAATGGAGTCCATGCTTTTGTAGCTCAGATTAGAGATGAAAATGAAAATGTTATGCCTGATATCCAGATAGCTGACTGTGGCCATAAAATTGGATTAAACGGTGTTGATAATGGACGAATTTGGTGAGTCCTTGTACTTTTGTATAGTTAGTCTTCCTATCGCGTACATTGTAAATTAATTTAACTGGCTATCAGGTTTAACAATATACGTGTTCCTCGAGAGAATTTGCTGAATCTGGTTGCTGATGTTTTGCCGGATGGGCAATATGTTAGTACGATAGATGACCCTGTTCAGATAATGCCTCCTTATCCTCTCTCTCTCTCTCTCTCTTTGTGCAGACGTACACAGAGATAAGTAGTTGCAGCATTCATTTTTGTCTTATTTTCAAAATGATGATTTTCTGTTCTGCACAGGTTTGCAGCATTTTTATCTCCACTTACACTTGGCCGAGTAAATATTGCAGTTAATGCGGTTTATATTTCAAAGGTATGTCATATGCCCTTTCCTTTTCTATAAATACATGGAGGTTGTTCGAATGAGTTTCAGAGGTATATATGTAGCTCAAGATTCCTTTATAATTTGCTGATTTAAACTAGAGCTGGTAATTAAGCAAACTGGAATCATCTAAGCTAAGTTAAACAGCACAACCAAAGTGAAATATCATCTATTTGAACAAGGACAGACCACATATGTGCAGTTACATCAGCCCAAACAAGTTTGGTTGGAAGCACTTTTACAGACAAGAACATTTCTCAAAACCTGAAAATTATAATTCAGAGATTTATTTGGAATCTGACTGTTTATGAACTGAAATAACTAAGCCAAGATTGAGAATAGAGAAATCTTTTTAAAATGGTTGAGTTTAGACCAATCAGTGCCACTGATAAAGCAAGAATCCAGTTCCTAACACGCAGAGGAATGTGCTTTTGAATCAAATTTTTATTCCTTGATACAATTACAATAAGACTGATTTTACTGTCCTCAAGCTATAGGAAGATACCATATTTTCGAGTGTAAAATTTGATGTCTGCTAGTACATGAGATACTGAGAAGTATAAATTTTATAATAGAAAATGTGGTACTTCTAGTACCGAGGACCATAAAACTTCTCCTAAAATAAATGAGCTTGTGTACTCATTCTTTTCCGTGCTTACAGGTTGACGTTGCAATTGCTGTGAGATATGCTTTGTCAAGGAGGGCCTTTTCAGTAAAACCAGATGGTCCTGAAATGCTGTTACTTGATTATCCCAGTCAACAGCGACGCCTTCTACCACTGCTAGCAAAAGCGTAACCTACTAGCTTTGTCTGGATTTTTGTACCTTGCATGTATTTAATTTTGAAGCTTCCACAAGTTGGGGGTTTTGTAGTAGCTCGTTCCTTTTTTTCTTCCTTCTAATCTGTCATCTTGCTGAACATTTGATATGGGACTAGATCTGACATTCTAGTCTTGAAATGCCAGTATTGTTTAATATGTACTCCCCTTATAAAAAATATTAGCACTTCGGTAGCTAATATTCCCTACATGTAAATGACATCACTAATGCTAAGCCCTTTTGTCAGTGTTTTCACTACTACTCAATGTCATCATATATGCTAAAGTATATTTTCTTACGCAGATGTCTGATGAGCAGTGCTGGTAATTTTATGAAAAGGTTGTATGTGGAGAGGACTCCTGAACTTGACAAAGCTATACGCATTTACTCTAGTGATCTTAATGCTACACTAACCTGGCAGAATATGACCACACTTCAGGTATTGTCAAAAGGTGCTAAGTATTTTTTCTTTAGGGATTTATTTAGATATGAGTGTTGATACCTTCGGATGGACAGGGATTCTAGTAGAATTTTCTTGTCAATAGGGATAGAGTCTATATCTTATTATTCCAAAAAAGTCCTTTTCTGGATCGATATGACATTCTGGATTTCCCTTTACATCTATTAGGAGTGCCGTGAAGCTTGTGGTGGCCAAGGCTTGCAGAGAACCGCATATGAATTTTCAAAGCTGAATTTGATGTCCAGTCTACATTTGAGGGTGACTAATGTTCTAATGCAGCAGGTTATTTTGCTTATTGTTTGTCATCCATGTATTTCTCTCAAAGGTGTTTTATGCTTGGATTAATTGTAACTATTTAACCTTGTTGGCTCAGGTAAGCAAAGCCCTTTATGCTGAATTTTTGGCAGCATCAAGGAAGAATCAACCATTCAAGGGATTGGGCTTGGAACACTTGAATGGTCCTTGCCCTGTTATTCCTGATTATCTGACAAGTGGCACAATAAGAAGCTCCAGTTTCCAGGTATAGAATAATAACTTAGTTTCTTACAGCTTAGATAGCTGTCGTGAGACAACTCTTTATGTATGCCTATGCGTCGGTGAATAGATGGACTTGCTCTTCTTAAGGGAGCGATATTTACTGAAACAATTCACCGCGGAGGTTTCTAACTTTCTGGCACAAGGAGAAAGCAGAGAGAAGGCTTTGATGCTGGTAAATCTGCTTTCTCTGCACATTTTCTTGGCGATCTAAACTTCCTTAGTGGCTAACTTGTGTGACATATATCCAGAGCTACCAACTCGCTGAAGACTTAGCTAGAGCATTTACTGAGCGCACAATTTTGCAAATATATTTGGAGGATGAGAAGAATATTCCTACTGGCTCTTTAAAGGTATATGGATTCTCCTCTTGCTACCTAGCTCAAGTCCTTGCCTGAATCCCTTAGATTGTAGCATTGTTATTATGTGTGAATTTTCATGCAGAAGTAATCTTCATGTAACCTTGAATTTGCGTTCTGCAGGACATATTGGGCTTACTGAGGTCTTTATATGTTATGGTTTGCATAGACGAATCTGCATCCTTTTTGAGATATGGTTGTCTATCGCGAGAGAATGTAGCCGCTGCTAGGAAAGAAGTGATGACACTGTGCAGGGAACTCAGGCCTCACGCACTTGCTATTGTCAGTTCCTTTGGAATCCCAGATTCCTTAGCCCACTCGCTTTTGACTGGATTGAGGCAAATGCACGGTCTTCTGGGAATGAATGACTCCACGCTATCATCAGGTAGTTCTGGGGTTTTCCAATTGGACTACTACAGATAGACGGCCAAACACATTATACTCAAAGATAGGTGCGTTTGCAACTTCCTGTCATTTATACAGGTAACAATAATTTCTCACAAGTGTATAGTTCCAGATGGTTATGGTGATCTGGACTTTTCATAAAAGGATAGGTTCTTTAATTTGTCCTTCAGAATGGGACATGCTCTTACGTTACGCTTTGACCTTTTCTAAATTAAACTTCTATAAATTGGACTAAGCTTGTAAGCTTGTATAAAAATACAGTAACTTTTACAACATCAAATTAGTTCTACTAAATTTAAAATTAAACATATTCTAATAGTGTGTTTTATTTAGTATTTAAAATATTACTATGTATTTTTTTATAAACAGTAACTTTTACAATCTATTAAATCTAACATTAAACAAATTTTAGTAGTGTGTTTTATTTAGTATTTAACTATGTATTTTTTATAAACTTAATTAAACATAAAAATGTTTAGGAATGAATAAATGGATGTAGCCCTCTACATTTTCTTGGTCATTTGAAATAATTAGTGTAACCCGGCAATCAAGTAAACATTTTTTGGTGGTGCAATTTACGATGTCACACTTTGTTAGGTGGTATTGAAGGGATATTGAGTACTCCTAACTGAGCACAGTTGATGACTTGATTTGCGATGAACATGGGCGGTTACAGTTAGCTGCTAACGTGAGACGAAAAAACCGATCTGCAGGTAAAACGGTTGGTCAAAAAATCGAGTGATTTTGAACAAAATATGTCGCAACTTGCAAGACGTATAGCAGAACCGGTAGGGTGATTTACAACGGCCTTGGTTGACTGCAGTTGGAACATAGGCGTGATCGTGTGAGAATAGCGTTTTGGACTTCGATACAGTTTATAAGGGATTTTTTTGTTTGAAGTCAAAATATGCAATACCAAATTATTGGCATTTTGAATAGTATTTTGGCGGCTATTAAAATATGCCAATAACATAAGTTGTAAAAAATTTGGCATTACCAAAATTTGACTAGGTTTTGGCATTGCCAACATTTTGACATGTAGCAACCAAACAAGTCCTAATACACATATTTTATTATTACTTTCTCAAACTATATATTTATTTAAAAAGTATTAAAATATAATTATAATAAAGAGTTTTGCATGACAAATCTACTAATAGAATTTTTACATTTTATATCCTATGCACATGTTTTATTATTACTTTCTCAAACTACATATTAAAAAATATTAAAATATAATTATATGATAGAGTTTTCCATGACAAATCTACTAATAGAATTTTTTTCATTTATACCCTAATATTTTTGCATTTAATAATAATTTGAGATTTTGAGTTTTGACTACACGCATTCTATATCAACCTTTCAAGAACAGAGATACTACAAATGCATCTACTATAGAAAGTGGTGATGATCTGTGGTAATTAATTTTTATTAGGTTCACCTAATGATGAATCAATGGCCTACATAATTAAGACGCTTATCACAGCTCCCTCCTCTCCAACTGTTTCCCTCCTTATTGGCATTTGTCCCTACTGTTGCCTTCTTGCTTCCTCTCCCTCCCTAAGATGCTGCTCCCCTCCTTTGCTGCATGCATTCGCCAATGCCCTCTCTATTGTTGTGCCACAACCCTCCTTCAATGTTACACACCTCCACAGGATGTCAGGGTGTACCTGGCGCAGCTCTCTTCTCCGGTCCACTCCCCTCATCCCCTTTTATCATCATTAAGGTGCATGTCGATCGAGAATCACTTTGTCACGATGGTATACCTCAGTTTACTGCTTAGAGTGCGCAAGGTTAGGACCTTTTTTTAAGTAGAAAACATTGTCAATCAAGCTTACCATGAATTTTTGCAAGTACAAGTCAGATGCGCACTTACACAACGTTGTGCTCCTCTACCATTCATCATTGCTCACCTCCAACCCCTATCTCATACACCCTACACAATTCATTCATTGCTGAGGACAATGATGGAACCGTAATGTGCTAACAGAAGGGGAGAATGCAGACACATCTAAATCGGCAAGCACTTGTTGAACTTGTTACAATTGGGTGTTTTCACGCCTTTTATTTGGATATTATTCCATTTGGTCAACACATTGAAAGGCCTCTAGTATCGTATGAATAGCCATTTCCTAAAATATGAATTAGACCTAACCAAACTCAGTCTGATTAGGTCAGACATACCAACTATGAAGGGGTTGAACAATCCAACTACTATAGACTACTATAAGACAGTCCAATCAGTGTAATGATAGAAAAAAGCAATATCTAGCTCAGATTGTCTGATTGCTGTATGACAATCCGACCAATACAAGAAACTTAACTTGAGTAAAATAATAAAATGTAATATAAAAAGGTTACTTGAGCATACTTTATATAAGAGCAAGTAATTAATAGATAGAGCTAAATAAGCAAGTAAAAAATCACTACTAGCATAAGATATAAAACGGTAAATATAAGGTAAAAGAGAGAAAAAAATATGATTTGTTTACCGAAGTTTATATTCAAGCAACCATGTGTCTTCATTGAGAAGCTCAAAAAAAACTAAGTCTTGATAAACTATTTTCCTCTCTAAGAAATCTTCAATGTGACTTCGGTCTCTAAGCAATTACCAATGCCTAGCTCTGTCTCTAAGCGACCATCGAGGTACTGAGTTTGGATGATAAGTTACAACCTTCGACGAAGCTTACTTTACCAAGCACCTATCAAAATAAAGCTTAGCTTCCACTCTTATCACCTTTCTTTTGGAGACGAGGTAAAACATTCACAAGGGTTCCTGAGCACACCACACTCCTTGGTGGCTCTAGGATTATAAATCTTCACTTCCACACACTCTCAACTCAATCCACTAACAGCTTACAAGTCTTAGAGCATAGAGAGAATTTGAAGGGAGTTTAGCCTTCTAGACAAGACACAATAACAGTTAAGGTTAAACTCTAGCACAAATGATATTCAATTAGCTCTTAATGCTCTTGATGTGCTTGGCTTTCTCAAGGTGAAAGGTGGTCCAAACGTTTTGAAATAAGTGCATAGCACCACCCATTTACAATCCGATATCAGGCCGGATTCTCCAACACCCTCTTTTTTGCAGTCTAGAATAACTTCTCCACTAAGCTTCTTCACACAACTTCACCCAAACTATTCGAGGGCTCTCAAACTGTTCGGTACATGTTAGGCCTGGACCATCTAGTACCACATAAGACTGTTCGGCTCCTTATAGCTTTAGGGCAACTTGATCTTCTACCTTTCAAACTTTGCTTGAATTTCTCCCTTTAACTCTTTTACTTTTAGGGTTCTCTTTACTCACTTTAGAACCTAATTACTATTCATTTACTCAATAATTATATTAGTCTCTTGATCGTTTATCATCAATTATCCAAAACCTACTAGGGGCTTAGATACATTTTCAATCTCCTCATTTTTATTAATAGATGACAACCCGATTAAAGTTTATAAAAGATTAAATAAAATTTGATTTTAAATGCAAATATTTAGTTTGAGTTCCCCCTAAATGTATGCATGCAAATATGTGAAGTGAGACTTATATACACATATTTTTAAAAGAATTTAAAACTCCCGTTATCTCATTTCATTTGTGGGGTGAAAAGTGTGTCAAGATAACTAAAGCAAATGCAATGATATCAATTGAAAATTTTGAAGACACAAATTGAAGAAATTTTGAAAAATTTTGAGCAAATAAAAAATTCTCTTCTCTGCAAATCCTCAATTAATGTTTTCCTTTAATCTTTCTCCCACTTTGCAATCAAAGCGCCAAAAAGAGTAATAAAAAGGAATAGATGAGCAAGAAAGATCATTGAAGAAATCAAAAACCAATAAGCCAAGTTACAAGAAAACAAAGTTTTCTCTTTTCCTTGAAGCATGCTTTTCCTTTTTGGGTTCATGGAGATTTTGACACCATTTTCGCAAAACATTTTTGCAAGAATGTTTAAATTCCAAAAGTTATGCCAAGACTAAGATATTCATTTAGAATAAGATATCAATACACTAGAAATCAAATATATATATTATAGTTATGACTTGTGCTTGATTATTGATTAATCAAACATTTCATCTTGCAATGTCCTAAAAATACAAAATATTTAGCTCATTTCTTAACTCACAAAACCGACGCACATCTAAAGGCTTAGAAATATATCACCTTTGGCTTCATGATTTCTCAAGAGATGATGTGAATGTCAAATATGTTTAAATATGTTTAGCTATTGAGTGTTGAACAAGATTATTGGTTATTTTGATGGCACTCGCATTATCATATAGATGTGAAATTTTTATGAGATTGTTGCCAAAGTCTATCAAGGAACTTCATCCAAAGTAATTAGGCATAACAACTTCCTACCGCAACATACTCAACTTCTGTGGCGGAAGGAGTCCATAGAGAGTTTTGTGAAGCTTGAACGCATGTTAGGGTGTTTTTGATCTTCAAAGACAATAGGTTGCTCCACATACACCAATTTCAAAATTGATACATTTAAAAATGCACTGTTAACAATCATTTAAAATAGCCTTAAATCATGGTATATAGCAAAGACTAATATAATACGAATTGATTCAAGCCTAGCTACAGAAGAAAAGGTTTCATCGAAATCCAAATCTTCCGCTTGCTTGAAGCCTTGAGCCACTAAGCATGCTTTGTTCCTTGTCACCACCCCATGTCCATCCTATTGCATAAGACCTATTTTGTTCCGATCACATTTTGCTTGGGTCTCTCCACCGTGGTTCACACTTCATTTCTTGAAAAGTTGTTAAACTCTTCTTACGTGATCATCATCCAATCTAGATCCATGAGTACTTCTTCTACCATCAATGGTTCAATAGAAGAAACAAACAAGTAGTGTTCATAAAAATCAGCAACTCTGGATCTAGTGGTTACTCCCCTTCTAATATCACCAAGGATACAATCAACAAGATGATCATGATGAATGATTTGATGAACTCTTAGGTGAGGCACTTGATCTTGATGTTGTAGTTGTATGGCTTTAACTTCATCATCATTGATTAAGGTGTCAGAGACATTTTTTTGTACTTGTGCTTGATCTTAATCAACATTTGAGCTAAAGGTTCAGCTTGAATTGAAGAAAATGGTTCTTATTCTTTTTTTGAAATTTGATCAAATTGCACATCTTGTGGCCTAATCTTCCTATTTGTCATCTTCTCAATCGATTTACTTAGATCATCATTTCCTAGCACATAAAGCTCAAATTGCTACACTTGAGAGCCATTAGTCTTATTCAATGTTACGTCTCTTGCAGTTTTCTTGCAATTTCAACAATCCTAGAGGTATTGTTGAAAATGCAGTAGGCGTGAGTGTTTGTCTCATAACCAAGTAAGAAACATTTATCATCTTTCAATACAAACTTAGAAGACTGAGGTTTCTTGCTAAAAACATAACACTTGCTAGCAAAAACTAAAAAGTAAGAGAGATTGAGCTTTTTACCAGTTAGTAGTTCATATAAAGTCATCTTCAATATCTTGTGAAGCTAGAGACAATTGATGGTATGGCATGCGGTGTTCACAGCTTTCACCCAAAAGATGTTAATGTATTCTATTCATAGAGCATTCTTCTTGCCGTCTCGATGAGCGTACAGTTCTTTCTCTCGACGACGTCATTTTGAGGAGGATCATGTGAAGCAGAAAACCCATGCTTGATCTTTTCTTCATCAATGAATTGTGTCAACTTAAGTGTTCTTCAACTCTCCACCATTGTCACTCTACATCTTCTTGAAAAAAGAATAATATCAATAATAACGAATTCATACTTGTTACCTCTAATACTTATGTATGCCACAAGTCTAAATAGGTCCATGTGAAGTAGCTCCAAAAGTTTTGTTGTAGTCATGACATTTTTCTCCAAATGTGGAGATTTAACTTGTTTTTTTGCTTGACTAGCACTACACACATGATTCTCAAAAACAACATTAGATAGCTTAAGGATGTGTGCACCCATTAGATGTTTTAATAGATTTCTTATTCCAATGTGAGCTAATCGACGATGTCATAGCTAACCCATACTAGACTTAGCTATCAAGAAAGTTTCCAGATTTACCCTATCTAGAGTGAACTCCACTAGATAGAGGTCACCCTTCAACTTACCTTTGAATACCACAAATTATCGTCACGCCTAAAGACCGTCATATTTTCATCGGTAAAAAGACAATTGTATCCCATTTTGTATAATTGAGATACAGACAAAAGATTGTAACTTAAAGATTTTATAAGAACATTTGAGATATAATGATTATTAGAGAGAACAATTTTATCGAGACTCGTTGCTTTGCCTATGACATCATCTCCAAATACAATATTGTCATGATCACTTTCATCCCCATCAAGCCTACAAAATAAGTTTAAGCTTGGGATTTAGATACCCAAACTTATTAAAACTTAGGTGTAACTAAAGCCTTAGAAACCCATAAGTAACACTCACGCTTTTCATTGCAAGTTCCCAAAAAGCAAATTACCACTTTACCGTGGTGGTTTCTCTTGAGCACATATGAGACACAGGGTGAGACATGCCCTTGAATGCTCTTCAATTGTGGTATCTTTGGAACCTCATTGCCACCTTTGACAAATCTTAGACACTCCTTATCGTTCACAATATTGCTTTTGGGGTTCTTCCTCTCATGATCCCGAAATCCGAGCCCAAACTTCAACTTGTCCTCAGTGACAATAGTCTGTAGAATACATCTTTTGATTGATATGTTTTCATACACCTATACTTGACTAAGATGCCAAACCTTTCATTTTCTTTCTTAAGGACCTTCAAAGTTTGCATGGTATAAGAATTCACATCAAAGTTATAACACTTAGCAGAACCATTGCTCATGGAGGAATTAGAATAAATGTTGGCATCATTTGACGAAGTGGTACTTTACCAAAGAACATCGAATTGCACTTATAGGTCTTTTTGTATGTTTTGTCCAAACTCATAAATTTATCTAGGAGTGACTCATTCAAACTCTTTAGACAAGCAATTGATTCATTGATTAAATCGAGCTTTTCGATCAACTCATCAACCTTTTCCTTCTCATTAACCAAAAGCATCTCAAGGGTGCAAGGACCTTGAGTCACATAGGGAAGGGGTAAATGTGCAAACTTTTAAATCCAAAATAGACTGGCAGCAGAAATTAGTCTTCCCTCTGGAGTTTCCGATCCTAAAGTCCGAAGTATCCGGACCAGTCTTTCTGTCAGATAGAAAAATTAATCCGAAGTCTCTAGTAGTATGGTTCAAAAATTCTGGACTTCCTTCAAAATGTCCAAGGGACACTTAAAAGGAGCTGAACCCTATGGGTTAGAGAGAAAAGGTAACAAAAATCACAGTGAATATAAAATGTAAAAGAAGCTAGAAGACAATTCAATTTTACACCAAAGTTCGGAACAAATGATCTACATCTCTCTTGAGGAGCTCTAAAGAGTTAAATCTTTTTCGATCTCTTGCCTCACGTAATTCAACCCTAGAAATCAATTTGGCCTTCAAACTCACATCAATGGTTAACAATTAGTCCAAGACGACCACCAAAGTCTCCACTAGGACACGTGCCCCCACTTACTATAGAGCTTGCTCTACCAAATCACCTCTAAGGTAGAACTCGAGGATTCATTAGAATACATCTTTTCTTATGGAGGTGAGAAAGAACTTCACAAATGTCTGGGTGATTCACATGGTAAATCATTATGAGCAACAACTAGTCATCTAGGAGGTGATTCTCCAAAAGTAACAAGCTTATCTTCACCGGCATTGATCCATAAGTGCTCACACAAATCATAAGAGGTAACTCCTCCCAAATCACACAAAAAGGCACACTCAGAGTGTGGATTAAGTTTAAGATCTAAGAGAGTGGAGTGAAGAATCTCTAAAAAGCTTTTGGATGTACAGTAGCAATGAATGAGCAGCCACACCTTAAAAGGGGTTGATAAGATTAAATACCTACCTCTTTCGAAGCTGGTCGTTACTCATGTAATTCAAACTCTATAGTATCCAAACAGAATGTCTAGAGACTCTGGACAGGCCTTTCAGCCTAAACAAAGACTCTATCCAAACAATCCGAAGACTTTGGATGGGCCTTTTGTCCTAGATAGAGACCTCAGTCTAGAGACTTTAGCCAACGATTTGGAGATTCTAGATAATACTTAGTTTCAAGAAGAGAAGGAAGTTCAGAGTATCCGGTCTAAACTTCCGAAGACTTCAAACAGGCCTCTCTACCAGACAAAGAGGTCATTTCGAAGACTCCGGCCAAACAGTTCAGAGAGTCCAGACATATTTCTCTATTTGACAGAAACTTGTCCACATATTTCCACAAAGACTAGACATAAACATCCAAAACACTAGGAAAGAAAAACGGAAACATCAATATGTACATAAAAAAATTTATTAAGCACTTGCTTCTTAACCCAGTTAAACTTAAGTCCCTCTTAATAGTATAACTTGTCTTAAGGACACAAGAAAAAGTAAAATTATATTTTCATCACTTCAAGTCACTTTTTTTTCTTTTCTTGTTTTTCTTCATGGGGGTTTCTTTTAAACAACACTCTTCTTTGGTGAAATGTTGTGAGATTCTTAATCACAACACATTAGCTCTTTAATTTCTTATCATCTATCACTTAAAACCCACTAAAAGGCCTAGATGCACTTTCAGAGGATTTGGTTTCTCCTTTTTAAGTATGAGCAAGTCATCTTATCTTTTAAGAGTCTTTTCTTTTCCTTCCAATACCTTCATAATCTTAGTCAATTAAGTAATGGCCAACTTGCTAAGCCCTTTGAGCATATCATCATATTCATCATCACCACTATCATTATTATCATCGCTATCCACTGGTTTGGTAGATAGAGTTACCTTATGTCCTCTCGCCATAAGACAAGTAGGAGCATAGTAGTCATTATTGCTCAAGTTATCGAAGAGCTTACTTTAAGATAGATGACTTAATGGCATTGGTGGCTACTCCCTTTTCATCACTGAAGTTGGTCTCATAGTTGAAGTTCTACTCTTCTCCCAAATGAGCTTGGACAATGCTTTTCTTCTTTTAAGGCTTGGACTTTCTCCTTTCCTTTGTTTTTCTCGAACAATCGACGAAAAAGTACCCATACTCCCTGCACTTGTAGCATGCCTTTAATGATTGTTTTTTCTTGACTTGTCATCGCCACTCTTGTTCTTGCCAAAGCTGATTTCCTTCAAGAAGTGCTTGAACCTTTTGATGACGAGGGCAAGGTATTCATATTCACTCTCCTCGTCACTAGGTGCTTGCTTCTTTGCCTTCAAAGCAACCATGTTATTCTTGGTGATGGCGGCGTTCTTGGTAATCTCCTTGACTTTTTGGCTTCTTTTTCTAGGAGCTTATGGGCAACGATTCTTTTGAAGATATCACTTGGGGTGAGCTTCTTATAATTCTCTCTTTTGGATGAGAATCATTGAGGTATGATTTCTTGTCGCAAAGGCTTGGAGAATCCTTCACACGATAAAGTAGTCTGTCATCTCCTTACTCCCAAGTTCTCGCATCCTGTTGATGATGACCACCATGCAGTCGTACATCTCTTATAGTGTCTCTTTGTCTTTCATCACAAATCTTCCAAGTATCCCTTCTAATAGCTCAATTCTTGATTCCCTCACTCTCGGAGTGCCTTCATGAGCTACGCAAAAGTGCATCCTATACCTCTTTAACTTTCTCAAGTTGATCCACCCATTGAACTCCTTTGGATTGAGTTGAGGATAATGCTTGTAGCTTGAGCATTGAGATGAATAAGTTGCTCTTGTTCTGGTGTGAGCTCGATGTCATCCTCTAGAATATCAATACCTATGCAAATTACCTTCCAAACACTTAGATACAAAGAAATTAAATATAACTTTATCTTGTGCTTCTAAGCAGCATAATATGTCCTATGAAATTAGGGACATGCCCAGAAAACATGAAGATGTAGTTGTTTGAAAGATTAGACTTGTTATAATCGAACTCGATAGAGACTCCCTTCTTTGAAGCACCATCATTGGTTGTGAAAGCATCGTCATCACCTCCACTTGGTCCCTTGGTTCAATTTGCTCCTATGATATTTTGATCTCTTTAAGCAGTTAAGCATATCTAAAAATTAGGCTCTGAAACAAATTGAAAAGGGCCTAAGCATCATATATGTTGCCTAGAGTGGGGGTGAATAAGCATTTATTGAAATTCCAGAAAAACCTATAACAAAATTAGACCTAACCAGACAACACAATGTCTGGTCGGACAATCCAACTATAGAGGGATTGAACAATACAACTGCTATAAGATAGCCCGATCGGTGCAACAACAAAGAAAAATAATATGTAGCCTAGATTATCTGACTGTTGTAGGACAATCCGGCCAACACAATAAACTTAACTTCGGTAAAATAACAAAATATAATCTAGAAGGGCTACTCAGACACACTTTCTACGAGAGTAATATTTTAATAAGTAGGGCTAAACAAGCAAGCAAAGATCACTACTAGCACAAAATAGAAAGCGGTAAATGCAAGATAAAAAATAGGAAAGGAGACACCAATTTATTTATCAAAATTTGAATTCAAACAATACTATGTCTCTGTTGAGGAGCTCTAAAGAGATGGGTCTCGAGTAACCCTTTTCCTTTCCACCTTCAATGCTGCTTCAATCTCTAACCAACCACTAAGGCCTAGCTCCGTCTCCAAGCGACCACCAAAGTCCCGAGCTACAACCTCTAATAAAGCTTACTCTACCAAGCACCCATCAAGATGAAATTTGGTTTTTACTCATATCACCTCTTCCTTTTTGGAGATGAGATAGAACCTTCACAAGGGTTCCTAGGCACACCACACTCAACAACTCCGAGATTATAAATCTTCACATTGACACACTCTCAACTTAACCCACTAATAGTTCACAAGCTTTAGAACAGAGAGAGAGAGAATTGGGAGGGAGTTTAGGCTTCTAAACAAGAACACTCAAGACTAAACTCTAGCACAAATAATCTTTAATTAGCTCTTAATGCTCTTAAACACTTGCTTAGCTTTCTCAATATGAAAGGGAGTATAGAAGTCTTAAAATAAGTCTATAGCACCGTCCATTTATAACCTCAACTTATCTACTAGACGTTTCTTACCGTTGCCTAAAAACTGCCAGATTTTGTATAGGATCAAACAGTCATGTACTAGGCCAAACTACCCAACCCTTTATTCTTTTCCAACGATCACTGGACCAGTAGCCACCAGACTATCCGATAGGAGGACTGTCTAGCTCACTACTTCTCCAATCATCTTTTGAGCAATCATCTAGCATTACTTTTCTAATCATCTTTTGAGCAATCATCTAGCCACTTCATAATATGTCTAATAGTTTAATACCAAGTCGAACTATTTGGCATCCTCCTTTACCACAGTCTAGAACAACTTGTCCACTGAGCTTTTTCACATGTCTTCACCCAAACTATCCAGTGGCTTTTGAATTGTCCAGCTCATGTCAAGCCTGGTCTATTCAGTACCACATAGAACTGCCATGCTCCTTGTAGGTTTAGGATAACTTGATTTTTTTACCTTTTTAATCTTGCCTGAATTGATTCCACTTCAACTATTTGCTTTGAGGGTTTTTCTTTACTTACTTTGGAACCTCATGTCCATTTACTTAATAATTACATTAATCCTGTTTATCATCAATTAGCCAAAACCTACTTTAGAGGCCTAGATGTAATTTCATATATATCAAAATAATTCCTCGATGTTAGTCAATTCTTTTGCAAATATTACATAAAATTTTGGTGATTGCAAATACTGTAATAATTATCTAATAAAGCATGGTGGTGTCCTACTATTTTGTAATGTTTCAGCTGTATCTTGTAAATTGTAAATGTTAGACCAACTCTTCAACAAAACATTAATCTTACATCCAACCTTCATCCAATAAGCATAATTAAAGACCAAGATAACACTATGAGGTCTGCAATAGCACAAGTGTTCAAAGGGGCCAAACACATAAATTGTCAATTTCACATCCTAAAAAATTGAAGGGAGAAAATAGACAACACATTCACAGACTGGTCAGATCAAACAAGGAAAGACTTGTACAACGACTTTGACGACATCATACACAACTGCTTCACAGAGCAATAACTTGAAACACTTTGGCTACAAATGGTTGAAAAATCTAGTCTGCACAATGCCAAGTATTTGCAGCAAATGTGGAAGACAAGGGCTACATGCATCCATGTATACTTAAAAAATGATTGGTTCCCATTTATTCAAAGCACAGCTCTAAGCGAGGGTACAAATGTAAGGTTCAAGAGAGAAGTAGGGCCAAAACACAGCGTACCAAGTTTCCTAAAGAAATATAATAGAATCAATGACCGAATATTTGATACACAATAGAACGATAATCACAACTCAAGTACTAAAAGACAAAAACCATAAGGTCACAGTACTACACATAGAAGAACAAGCTTGAGAACTGTACAGCCCAAGCATTTTTGAAAAATTTCAGTTTGAGCTAGAGAAGACATTAATGCTGCAAAGATCAGCTCTACAACATGGCAAAGCATTATTTGATGTTTGCTGCACTGAACCAGAAAAAGCAAGAGTGGAGACCAAGAAAGTATGTGGTTCTCACTGACTTACCAAATGACTTAAGCTACATATGCGCAAAATTTTCAAAAGATGGAATTCTCTTTTCTCATGTCCTGAAAGTAATGTTGGATCTAAATGTCACCAAAATTCTAGAGAAATACATCATAGATAGATGAAGACAGAGAAAAAGATAGCAAGCAATGTTGGAAGGTTAGCATATAATGGAGATAGTTCTGCTTTAAGGTACAACATTATTTCAAAAAGAGGTTTAGACATAGCATCAAAAGCATGTAAGAAAGTGGAGACATATCATTACCTGCTGGAAAAAATGGAAAGGTTGGACAAAGATATAAACTTTATGATTGCAGAAGATAACCAAAACCAAACATCACAAGCCCGAAGTAAAACAATCAGCAATATAAACACAGAGCAACCATTGGAGCAGCAGATACTAAATGAAGAGAGGAAATTCAAGACCCAGATTAAGTTAATGCTAAAGGAAGAAAGTCAATAAGGCATGAAAGAATAGTTGAGAAGATAATAGAAAAAAATAAGAAGAACAAGAAGGTAAGAGGTATGGCCAAAGAAATAAAATTGCATTCAATTTTTAAAAAATGTTACCTCATGAAAATTTCTTATAAATAAAGATGGGTAAATTTTGCTGAAGAATCAAGTGAAACTAAATATTTATTCAACAATTTTATTGCAGAAGGGAAAACTGCTGGTGAGCAATCAAACCAAGTTCAAGGAGGCGAAAGCAACAGAATACCAAAGAATTACAGAACATGAATAAAGCACAACAGCAAAAGCTTGAACACAGCAGATAACACAAGAGCTAAAAAAAAGAAGGTAACAGTTGAGAGACAAACACAGAGAAGCAATTGGAGAAGTGGAAGAAATAGAGAACAAGTACAAGAAGTTACACCAGCAGCAGAAAAAATATTTATATGGAGTAGAATATTTATGTAAACAGACTATGACATGTAAACTGAGTTCTGCAATTTATCTACATATCATCCCATTAGGCCTTGTTTTTTCACTGAAAACAGAGTATATGTATGTGACACACTACTCTAAGCAAATAATGTCTTATATCCCAGTCCACATATATATTATACTATTAATATCTCTACAATCATTAACACAAGTAGTGGAAAAATAAAATTTCTTCTCAATCTCAATTGGCCTTTTCAGCACATGGTGAATCTTCCTATAATAAAAAATTAAATATAACACAAGTCACATAGCATGACAAAAGAAAAATACAACAACACAGTACAAAAGGTATTACCAAAAAATCAAACAAAAGAAATCTAGAAAAATAACTTACATGACCAGACCAACTCACAACCAAGTATTTGCTTTGTTTGCTAAGCATTTTTCTTCTTCTTAGGGTGGAAAAATATTTGATTCGCATGCTGAACATGGATGTTGTTAATGTTGTCCCTATCAAACTCATTGGGAAAAAAAATCCTTGGAGACCATAGTTCAACAAATTTCATAACGAATATTTCAGAGTCGCAACTGCATGATGATATAGAGTAATTAAATACAATGAAAAGCACCATTGAGAAAATATGTGCAGAAAAGTTGAAGAAACTGAGCTATGGTGTTCGCATGTGTGAAAAATACTCTAAAACTAGTAAAATCCATTCCAGTGCTCTGAAATTCATCCCATGCAAATTTAAAATTGTTTATCTACAAACATAGGCATTAGAACTTTTTAGACCAAATATACAAGATCGAACATATGAAAACTTTAGCATGTGAAGATTTAAAATGCAAAGGGGATAATCTAGTATCCAGATTGGCATTTAGAGAATATATATTTCAAAAAAAATTCACACATCTAAGGATGCTGATACTCCTACTGCTAAAGATGATTAAAGCAAGCTCATGCTAACTTAAAACAACATTTCATTTCGCTTCTATGATGGTATTACTACAAATCTCATCAAAGTAAAAATACAGCAAAACATTCATAACATACACCATGTGAAAAGGAATATTGTAATCATTTATGGGGATCTGAGATGTTGGTGCTTAAAATAACAGTACGCAATCACTACATGGTTGTCCATCTAGTTGGACAGTAGATGATATAAATATTAAAAGTAAATAATCTATTATGGTTTTATAATGATGCATTAAGCCAGCAGAGAATAATGCAATCAGCGCTGACAGAGCTAAAAAAATATAAAAATATTGACATTTTTATGAATTCCCATTGAGTAGTAATTAGGTTGTTAAAGGAAATAACAATACCTAAAAAATAATACCAAAAAAGTTTGAACCTAAGTCTCTAGATAACAAGTAAAAATATTCCAGGTATGAAGTGAAACAGAAAAATGTTGTTTTTTCTTCTAACAAGGGAAACTGGTATGAAGTAGTACAAAGCAAAAGATATTAATGACCTTGTGCTACAAATCTAATTACAGTGTAAACTATGATTTAGGTGCAAATGCAATTCTATTGTAACTATGATATAAGTGCAATGTAAATATGATATAAGTGCAATTAAAGTAAACTAGAAATTTCAATACCTACTGCTTGTAAAAATAGATACATTACCAACAAAGGCATCATGTTTTCCAAACAATTATGGCCTTGTTCATGTAAAGAATCCAGGAATACAAGCATCCTATCCTTCCTTGATATCAGAAACCAGTGGTGCAAATGATATATGAGAAATTAAAGTTGCAAAACAAAAGCATTTATTTATAGTACACGGAGAGAGAGTGTGCAAAATCAAAAAAGAAATACAAAGAGTGAAGGAAAGTAAAATCCCATGTCACAAGTGTGCAATGCCCTTACTTTTGAAGCCCCATCAAATGATTTCTCAATCTTTCCCAAATCACCATTGTTTAAGTCCATAATTAGCTGATCCTAAGAATGAGTAAAGCACAACTAAGTGAATGATAAAATAATATGTATAATAAATATGAGAAAATTACAGGATTCATCAAACCAGGACAGTGAAAAAAGGAGTTACTTACACCAATAGATGGAAAGAAGTAATTCTTTTTTTATTTAAATGGGTGGTTATTGTGGAACATGAATTGGCAGAAGGCAAAGATAATAAAGGTAGAAACATCGCTACCCTTCATCAAAGAATGCCCCAATTTTTTGAAATGTAACACAAACTTTATCAATGTTGAAAGCATCAGTGCTATAGAGGATTAAGGAAGCAATTAGCATTTGATCTAAAAAGATAATTCGATAAACATGAGAAGGGAACGCAGAAGCAATGATTTCAAAAAACAAAATACCTTTGCCATTCACTATCAGTTAGGTACATTGTAATGTAAAACCGACAATGGTTAGACACATAAGGATGAGTTGAATGGTTTGAAAGAATTAAAATTCTTCTTGGCCCATGAGGAGGAAGCTTGCCACCAGAAGAACTAAACCCAGATTTCTTAAATGATTAACACAACCCCTGAGAGTTATCACTGAGAACAATAGATGAATTGTAAATTTCATCAGTTTTCAAGCTTTGGCTCTTGCATCGATCAAAGAATTTAGATTCACCAAGACAGACCACATCAGGACAATTCTGGAAAACAAATGCATCAAGAAAAATTAATTTAGTAATGAAAATTAACATGATCTTAAGATACATAAGTAAATAAACATAGAACTAAACATAAGATAAATAAAAAAGTAGAACATGCACAGAAAAAAATTAATTTATGCTTATAGTCAGATCTTGGAAATGGCTTTTCTTAATGTTTTTTGAACAATCAAATTACGTAGTACCTCTGTATGCAAGACCAATAACATTTGTGCAAGTAAATTAAATGGGCTGACAAAACCCTGACCCACCAATAAAATTATCACTGTTTTGACGATTAATGAACAGTGGTAAACTTAACTTTTCTTGCAACATTATTAATAGCAGCTGCTACTGCAGTAAGCTCTATAATTTAACTCAACTCAATACAGTCTTTGAATCCCAAACAATTTACTTTAATAGCCTACCGTTACAAATCTTATTTTCTATTTACTCTTACACGGCTCTCATCAATTAACATTACATCATCTACAAATAGTATACACGCTTTGATATTTCAACATAGAAGATTTGAAGCCTTAGTAAAAGAAGAGGGTTATGTTAAGCTTGACGAGCCAACATAATAAAAAGAAATAAAAATTGGTGATTAAGGACATAAACAGGAAAAAAGAAAACATTTTTGAAAGAGAAACAAGAAATTCAAACCTTGAAAGAATCACCCACGCAGCTTTTAGGATTCTTAGCATATCATACCTTAAGTGTGTGTATAAATACATCCAATTAAAAGGATAAAAAAGAGTTTAAAAATAATAAATTCAAAACTCATTGAAAGCAGATAGCAGCCGAAAATTTAAGTTTTCACTATAGAGACGGTTCATTTACCAGTGGGAGGGCATTTAGGATTGACGTTATCGCAAGTATTTTTGTCGACCTACAGTCAATTAGAACACACATTCATAAATAAATTATAAGAATAAGATGCTTCAATTATTAAAATAATTAAATAGTATTATAAAAAATAAATGAATAGTACAGAAGGGAAAATTTATGCATTATCAAGTTCCCTCGAATATGATGAATCAGTTGTTTTTTTCCCAAAGTTAGAAATAGTAGCATTCTGGTAGTTAGCCTAAGCAACACATACTTATAGGAAAAGGACAAAGCAGTTAGCAAAAATATCAAACATGGGGGCTAATAAGAAATATGTAAAAAATACATCATGTGATATGTGTGAAAAAATATACTTACATCAATGGCATTAGGATTTGTAGCGCTATTATTCAGGAATTGGTTGCCATTTTCAGTGTGAGCGGCAGACCCATGTACATCTACACATTTGAACCGTAGAATAAAAAATACAGTATTGACAAGATGTACAGAAACACAAGAGCACCTAGGAAGAAAACTGATTTGAGAAAACCTAGGAAGTTACCAGCACTTTTTTCAAAAGGAGCATGTTCCTTCCCATTAGATATTGAACCAGCATTATTATAAGAAGCTCTGTTAGTTATCTCTTTTTTTTAGGTGATCCTCTTTCCATCCCCTTCTAAATATATATATTTAGGTGCCTGTCTTTTCACGTTACAATTTATCTCTTTCCCTATTTAGGTGATCGTTCTTTCTGATTTATCTCTTTTGTTATGCGCCTGATCTCTCGGATCTCCTCCCTGGTCTTGATTCTATAAATCTGGTAGAGAAAGACCCTTGGTAGAGCTGTATATATATTGTACTCCTGTTATTCAGTTGAATACAAGTAATATCCGCGCTATCATGGTATCAGAGCAACGTCACGATCTCGTGACAACTCACTTCTGCTAAATCTCACCTGCCTGCACCACCGCCATGCAACCTGGTGACCCTCCGCTCGCTCCCACCGTCGCTGATGCCAAGCAGCGCATCAAGGATGTGGCCGCATGGGAGAAGGCCCACCAAGACCTGGTTCATGCCACTGATGAGGCTGACAAGGTCGCCGCCATTGCTCAGGATCATGTCCATGCCACCCAGGACGTTCTCACAAAGGAACGCCAAGCCGCTGTGATCTCGAGGGCGTAGCGGCTACTGCTCACAATGATGCCTTCCCACTTGGCAACAGCAATGCCCACGACGATGCTAGCACCACCGATGACCTCGACGTCCATGACTATGAGGCCACCAGCATCATCAATCTCCATGCGTAGGCGACGAGCGTCCAGAACATCCATGGCCTCGTGTCCATGATTCTAGAACCCTCTCCTCCCACTACAACCGCTAGCGTGACCTCGTCCTCCTCACCCTCGAGCGGTATGCCCTCGCCAACCACATCCTCTCTGACACCGTCTTCCCCATTGTGCCACCCTGGCGGCGCATGGACGTCGTCGTCCTATCGTGGGTGCTACGCATGCTCTCCCTCAAGTTGATTGAGGCTACCTGCACCTGCAACGGCAAAACACACCACGCCTAGATCACCATCAAGGTGCAATTCCTCGGCAACCGCAAAGCTCACGTCCTTTGCCTCAACACCGAATTTCATGTCTTCGTGCAGGGCGACCTCTCAATCGACGACTACTACCGCAAGATTAAGGGGATGGATGACGCCCTTGGCGACCTCGGCAAGGTCATCTGTGACTGCACCCTCGTCGTCAATGTACTACACAGCCTAAATGAGAAATTCGTCCACATGAAGGCCCACATAAAGAGCTCCAAGTCATTCTCCTCCTTCGATGAGGTCTGCAACGACCTCATCCTCAAGGAGATAGACTCTAGCGTGCCAACACCACCTCCGGTGACCGCCCTCATCACTGTTCCAGCGTGGCCTTCTGGCAGCTCTGCTCCTCCCGGCACCCCCTCCACTGGTGGCCCAACAGCGCCCCATGGTGGATCCCCCGGCTCCACAGCGCCCTTCAGAAGCATCGGTAGTGGCTCTACCATTGGAGTTCACCGGTACCATCGTGGCAACGGCGGCAAGGCCATGGCGCTATGGCCCTCGATCTGCAACATGTGGACCAGGCAAATCACCATGTGGCCTGATCCGTAGCAGCGCAATGGCCAGGCGCCAGGTGCGCCCGCGGTGGCATCGCCACGTGCCACGTCCCACGTCCTAGTAGGCCCTATTGGCTGCCTTGGCCTACTGCGCGCTTTACCAGCCCACTTCGCCCAGCTTGCCCCTGGGCCATTCCTACCGACGCCGTTCAAGCAAGCCCAGCAGCAGTTTAGGCCACCTCTGTAGCCCACCATGGTGCCTGCTGCCTCGGCTCACCAGGCCTCACCGTGGACACCGTGGTCTGAATCTTTGGATCAGCAGTCCCTCACCAGCAACTTTAACACCATGACAATCAATCCACCCGGTGCAACTGATTGGGTCATGGACTTCGGCGCCTCTAGTCATATGACTCCCAACACTGGTAACATTTCCTTGTTTCGCCCACCACGCTCATCCATTGTAGTTGGCAACGGATCAGCTTTACCTGTCACAATATCCCCTACCGGGTCCCTTTTATCTCAATAATATCCGTTGCCCATGATATCATTAAAAACCTCATCTCTGTTTCGTCAGATAATAATTGTTCTGTCAAATTTGCCCTATTTGGCCTATTTGTGAAGGACCTCAGTTCCCGGAGCGTGATTGCTAGATGCAATAGTTCAGAGCCCCTCTACACTCTCATTGCCCCAGTGTACTCCATGGAGTCATGCGCCCTTATTGCAGCACTCCCTTCACCACTTGGCATCGTCGTCTTAGGCATCCTAGGCATAAGGCTCTATCCAAACTCACTAGTAGCTATGCCATCCATTGGAATAAAAATACTAGTGATTCTCTTTGTCATGCATGCCAAGTTGGGCATCACATTAGATTACCTTTTGGAACCTCCTCCTCACAGGCTCTCAAGGATTTTGATTTGATTCATTGTGATATGTGGACCTCTCCTGTTACCAATGTGTTTGATTACAAATATTTTCTTGTTATTCTTGATGACTGCTCGCACTTCCTTTGGATGTTCCCGCTTTGGCTGAAATTCGAGATGTTTCCCATCTTGGCTAATTTTTTCTCTTATGTGAAGACGTAGTTCAGTTGCACCATTCGGCATGTTCAATATGACAATGGCCACGAGTTTGATAACTCCTCAACTCGCACCTTCTTTCTCACCAATGGCGTCTTGCTCTGGATGTCGTGCCCCAACATATCCTCTCAAAACGGTAAAGCTGAGCGTATGATTTGTTCCATTAATAACATCATATGTTCCATGCTCTTTTAGGCTTCTCTTGCCCCGTCATATTGGGTCAAAGGTCTTCACACCGCCACATACCTCATCAATCGACTACCTACCAAAACACTGGTACTCAGCACCCCCTACTTTGCCCTGTTTGGTTCCCATCCTACGACCACCTCCGTGTGTTCGGCTGCACATGTTACCCCAACATGTCCGTCACCGTGCCTTACAAGCTTGCTCCTCGGTCGAGTCTTTACGTCTTTCTTGGCTACTCTAGTAATCACAAGGGTTACCGCTGCTTGGACCTCTTGTCCAACAGAATCATCACTTCTCGCCATGTGGTCTTTGATAAGACATGCTTTTCCCTCGCTGGCTCTTAAACATCGTCCACTAACATTGACTTTATGTCTGAGTTTGAGGTTTTGGTTATTTCGATCGGTCCCTCCCCTGTAGGTACTCACCTCACCTTGCATGGCACCTCGCCCGCTGTGGTTGCTACAACCATCGCACCCGCCACGGCTACTGACGCCCCAGAACTGCAGTGTCTAGTACTGCACCTACCCACCGCGCCTCCCACGCTCTCGACCTCATCAACGGTGTCGCCACGTGTGGCCACGGAGTCGCCTTTACCCGCCGTGCCACGCACGGCCCCGTCATCCCCCGCGCCACACGCGGCCTCATCCCCAGCGGCGTTGGTGTTTGCTGCACCCCCTTGCGCGCGCGACGACTGCGCCCCTGCTAGTGTATAGCCATCGTCTACGCCTTGTCACTACTGCGCCCGTCCTGGTAGCACCCTCTCCTTTACCACCCGTGGCTCCTGCACCTTCCCGGCTTCCACATGCTGCTGTCCCCATTGCCTCGATGGTTAACCAGCACGGGATGGCCACCCACGGCAAGTCTAGTTTTCGTCTGCTAGCCCGTTCAGTGCCATAGCCCTCTCGCCCATTCCAAAGACCTATCGTAGTGCCCTCGCCGATCAACACTAGCGACGCGCGATGGAAGAGGAGTACGGTGCCTTGCTCTCTGCGAACAGAAGGTTGATATGTGCCCTTGTGCATCATTGTAGTGATGAGTGTTTGTCAATGTGTTGACACTTCAGGTTGAGTATGTTTCTACACCATGTCTCGTGACTTGTGGTGTGCAGGTGTGGAGCTCAAAGGCGGTGGTCGATGGCGAGGTGAAAGTCAAGTAGAGATGGACCATGCCGATGGACTAGGAGTGGTGAAGGACGAACGTGAGGCTTGGACTGAGGAACCAGAGCGCCGGAGGACCAGCCACGATGGCTGACACCTAGAGACATCGACAAGCGCAAGTATATATGGGTGATGAAGACAGCGTCGATCAAGTCAAGAAGGAAGGCGAAGGCATCGAGCTTGGCGGAGGTCAGACACGCATCGACATTGGAGGGGTTTGGTGGATTGAGCCTTAAAACCACGGGGTGACGATTTTGTGGGTTTGGCCTCAAAACCCAAGTTCCGAGGAGGAACTGGGTGGCACATGGCAAAATCACAAAGGTTGCTCCAAGACGAAGTAAATTTGTGCAGGAAGCGTGGTCGTCCGATCGCCTAAAAAAGAGTTGGACCATTATGCCCTCTGGATATTGTTTTGGCCTGTTATACTGAAAGGGTAGAATCGGAATTTTGCATGAAGCACTATATTTATAGGGTGAGGGTGCCACGTCAGCAAGTTCTGGAATGTCTAGGCGCTGCAAGGGTTTTTCATTTTTCATTTCCTTTTTCTTTTTCTCTCTCGCTCTTCTCGAGTCTGTCACGTCTCTGGTTAGGGTTTTTCTTGCTCGATCTCTCCGCGGCGCTATAATCCACCGCATCTGTGTAAAAGAACTAAAGATTGTGTGTGGGAATGGAGGCCCTAACCTCCTGGTGTCCTTTGGGATTTGATTTGTGAGCTGTTTGTTCAAATCCCGTCGGTGTTCTTCGCGTTCTTGATTTTCCCTTCCGTCGTTTTGAGTTGCATCTTGAGTTTGGGGGGTTTTTGGTTTAGATAGGTTTATTTGAACTGTTTATTCATATCTTATCGGTGTTTTTCGCGTTCTTGGTTTAACCTTCTGATGTTTTGAGTCGAATCTTGAGTTTTGGGGGGTTTTGGTTCAGATCGGTTTATTTGAACTATTTATTCAAACCCGATCAGTGTTCTTCACGTTTTTGGCTTAACCCTTTCGATGTTTTGAGTTGGATCTTGAGTTTTGGGGGTTTTTGTTCAGATTTGATTATTTGGGATAAACTAGGATGTGAGTTGAATCTTTGTACCAAAGTAAATCGTCTAACTTCTTATAGGTGCATAGATCGGTTTATTTGAACTATTTATTCAAATCCCGTTAGTATTCTTCGCGTTGTTGGTTTTATCCTTCCGACATTCTGGGTTGAATCTAGATTTGTTTATTTGGGATGAACTAGGAGGTGAGATGAATCTTTGCACCAAATAAAATCATCTAGTTTCTCACGATTTCATAGATCGAGGCGAATCAAACTTTTGGGAAGAAATACTGGTGGTTTTTCACTCTTCTTTGTTCTCTTTTTGACTAGATTTAGTTTTGGGCGATGATGTTCTTGAGATAGCTCATCTATTAGTTAGAAAACCTATAGATTTGCTTGTGACTGCTTTTTAGGGTTGATTTTGGGACAACCTCCAAATATCTCATGCGAAAGTTAAGGCTCTCATTCACCCCCCCTCTGGTCGCCATTTTCGGTCCTTCACTCTCCAACAACATGTGGGATCTTGTCCCGCGTCCTTTTGGCGCTAACATCATCATCAACAAGTGGATTTTCTGCCACAAGTTTATGCCGATGGTTCCCTCAACAGATATAAGGCCCGTTGGGTCCTCTATGGTTTCACCCAGTGCTCTGGTGTGGATTATGACATGACTTTCAGTCTGGTGGTCAAACATGTGACTGTTCATGTTTTGTTCCTAGTGCTCTCTCAACACTAGCTGGTTTACCAGCTCGACGTCAAAAATGCCTTCTTGCATGGCACTATTACTGAGATGGTCTACTGCTCACAGCCCACAGGTTTTGTTGATCCTACTCAGCCACATGCTATTTGTTATGTTAATAAGTCTCTGTATAGTCTGAAGCACACGCCTCGTGCCTAGTATAATCGCTTTGCTTCGTACTTGCTCACTTTGGGATTCACCATGGCCAAGTCTGACACCTTGTTCATCTATCACCACAGGACCAATAGGGCATACTTACTGCTATATGTGGATGACATTGTCCTCACTGCCTGCAGCTAGGATCTCCTTCGTCGCATCATCACTACACTTCAGAAGGAATTCTCCATGTCAGTGTCCACCGTCACTTCTTGGGTGTGGCTGTTCAATAGTGTTCTGAGGACCTCTTTCTCTCCTAACAGCAATACACTCTAGATATGTTTGAGCGAGCTGGCATTACCAACTGCAAGCCATACAGTACCCCGGATCAAGGGGGATGGCCATGGTGGTGACTTGTTGTCCTACCTTGATATCACCGAGCCTAACCACACGCCGCTCAAGACGCTCCTCTTCTATCTCCTCTCACACCGTCGGTGTTGGTGAAGAAGGACTACGATGGCCTCACCGAGTTACTTCTGAGACACACTAGAGAAGATGATAGAAAACATGACTATGATAGCAAAGATCGAATTTTAGAAAATTTCAAGGCACCTAACAGGTTTCACAACATCACTACTTTACCCAAGTTTAAAATGAATTATCAAGTACATGGTTGTTGTGGATTATTTAATATAATAAAGTACTTTTTTTAGTTTAATGTTTATTTGTTAAGATTTCTAATTCAATTAAACAATCTTAACTTCAAAATAAATTATTTTTATACTTTATTATAGGAATAAATTAAATACTTTGAAAAACAAACTTAACAAATAACGTGACTGTCTAAGCAATATAAATAGAAGAAAAGTTTTTTTGGAAAATGTATGTTTTGAAGCATAGAGAAAATAAAATAATTCATTTCAACAATACGATAAATAATGTGAAAAGAACTGATCCTTGGGCATAATTTGATGATGGGTATTTTCTTGACCAAGGCTTGGTTTAGATTATTGAGCGAATTATTTACTTGATTATCCAAGTCAGTACAATAAAGTTTTTTTTGAGAAAATGTGTTTTTTATGCGTAGAGCTAACAATATATTTTAAATATCTAGTGAATAATTTGAAAGAAACATTTCACGATGGATTTTGCCAATGGATAATTTCTTAGGACTACACTTAAAGTAATAATTAAATTTAGATCTTCTTGAGATGTAATAACTCCATAAAAGTTATCCAATGAGACCTATGTGACCATTTGATAGAGCACTGAATTTGCATCCACTCAACCTATCCATAAATATATTATATCTAATAGGAAGTCTGATTTAGCTATCATAAAATTACGATTTATCCCCTTAACTAAAATAACAGATATTTAACACCCCAAACTATTAAATTGAGATGAATTAACCCCTTAAACCATTCGGTGGATTTGTCTTAGGCCCTCAGATATGGCAATCCACCGTGACATCTACATGGCAGTCAACTCAACAAAAATATTAAACATTTTTTGGGACTTGCATGTCATCCCTTTTATCTTTTCTCCTTCTCCCTCTCTCTCACATTCTCCTTGCCGTAGCACATCATTGTTAGCGCCGCAGCGAGATCCACTGCCTCCTCACAGCACATGCAAACTCAAGGTGTTGCTACAATTTCACCATCGTTGCCTTTGTGAGTGACTGCTCGCGACGAGGTTCAAAGAGTGGAAGACCGGAGGTTCAATGGATCTCATTGCTATAGGTCCTTGTTGAGCTTCAAGACCGTTGTTGTTGTGGGAGAGGAGCTTGTGCAGTGGCTGTGGAGGAGTACGAGATGGCAAGCTGGTCGAGTGACCAAATCTGGTATTCTTCTCCTGCTGGCATGTTGCTATCTTCTCCTGCTAGTATTAGGGAGCCAAAGCAAGGAGCCAGCACCTTGTCTCTCCCACTTTGGCACTACTACTGCCACGTCCCATCCCCCTCTCTCCTCGAACTTCAAAGAGCCAGGTCTCGATTAACCATTTTCCTCTCCAAGTAACCTTCGGTGCGGTTTCAATCTCCTAGCAACTACCAATTTTCTAGCTTGACCAACGAGCTACAAACTCTAGAGAGGCTTACTCTAAAAGATGAAGCTTGGCTTCCACTCAATTTACATTTTCTCTTCCAAAGGTGAGATAGAACCTTCATATGGGTTCCTGGACACACCACACACCTTGGTTGCTTTAAGATTATAATTCTTTACTTCCACACACTCTTAACTAAATCCAGTAACAGCTCACAAGCTTTAGAATACAGAGAGAGAGTTGAGATGGAGTTTTGTCTTTTAAACAAGAACACAAAAACACTTAAGCCTAAACTCTAGCTCAATTGATTTTTAATTAGTTCTCAAAGCTCTTGGACACTTGCTTGGTTTGCTCACAGTGAAGAAGGGTCAAAAAGTATCCAAATGAGTTTATAGCAACATTCATTTATAGCCCCAACTCCTCTAATTAATCATTTATTACCGTTGATAGAGTCTGCCAAAATTTGTATAGGGTTGAACAGTCTGGTACTAGGTCGAATTGTCTGAGCCTTTATGCCTTTCCAATAGTAATTGAGCAACTAACAGTGGGGCTATAAAGAAGTGAACGGTCTGATATCTATAGGACTATCCAACAGTGCCTACCAGATAGTCCAGTACCAATAAGACTGTTTGGTCCATTACTTTTTCAATCATCCGACTAAGCAATTGTCCTATTGTGTCCAAAGTGTGTCGGATAGTCTAGTACCACACCGGATTGTCCAATAATAATTGTCTGATAGCATCCGAACAATTCGATCAACTAAGTTTCTTCACATTTATCTTCACATTGATATCACATTTGATTGTCTAGCATAGTACAACTTTAAGTCAACTTTGGTCTTTTTTCTTTTAAACTTTGATGTATTCATTTTATTTTAATTATTTTGCTTTGATGACTGTCTTTACTCATTTTAGGACCTGATGACTGCTCATTTACTCAATAATTACTTGGTGGAGTATTTAACCCCACCAATCCCTCATGTTTGTTGTTCCAAAGCTAACACAGGACTTTCATAGCCTCTAAATCTCTCCCCTTACGCCATCTTTGCCAAGATTTGACTTAAAACTAGTGAGTTGGTGAGAGATTGGGAGTGGTAAGTACACTAAGGCTGCTAATGTGTAAGATAATGTCAGCACTAGACATAGCTAAGGGTTACACTAAGGTTGATAACGGGTGCAAAGGGGGAAGAGGACATACTAGCTTTTAGAGTAGGTGGTTAGGGCATGTAACAATAGCAATGATTTCATAGTGAAAGTCCGTAGATGAGGTCATTAGTTAACGTGCGCTATTGAAGTGGGAAACGAGCCAGCTCAAACTAGCTCATGAGCCAAATAAGGCAAGGCAACGGCAAGCCAGAAGCCCAACCTAGACACAGGCGCATAGCAAGCTAGCATAACAGTTAGCAATGGAGCAGCTCCCCAATGCTATCTTGCGTCGCCGCCCCACTCCCTACCTTTTCCTTGAGTTCTCGTTGTTGTCAATCGCCATCCCCTCCGTCCACTATCCGTCTACACATAGCAGCATAAGCTTGGTCATGGCCTCACAATGTTGTCGTAGCCCAACTCCAGCCACCCTACTACCAACCTCTATATTGTTGTCTCCAATCGCCATCCCCTCCGCTAATCTATGTTGCTTTGCTTTTTACTGTTTTAGCACTTTATGTTTTTTTCACCCTAGGGTGAAGCTAGAACGAAATAGAATGAGTGTCACTTTTACTCTACTTTGAACTGAGTTTAGGCTGATATATGTGCTTACGTTTAAACAGAGAGGGTGTATATACGGTGAAAATAGATAAACTATAGCTAAACCTGGGCACTCTCTCATATAGCTCCGTCCCTGTTTCGCCTGGCACGAGTTGACAAATTTACCGAGCCAAACCAGACTTTAGTTAGGATAGGTAACAGTTAGACCGAACCGAGTCGAGTTGGCTCGATATTGAGCCTATTTTCAAGCCCCAGCTTTTGCTGCCCAAACAGAAATCGTTTTCTAGAATCCTCTCCAACGAGGACTACCTAAGTATCCGATTTGCTCGTCCTGGACGCCGCAGACCTACCACTGAACGAGAACTCTCGTCGTCCACCCCACCGCCCGTGTTCGTGTGGGCCACGGTTATCTGCTAGTGACCCGTCCGGCACGCCATCCTCATAAGCCCAAATCAGCCGTCGCTCTCCTTCCAACCCTAGATCCGACGGCCAGGGACCCCCTCCCGTTCTCGCCGTCCTCTTCGACACCCCCTACATACGCCCAGCCGCAGCCCACCGCTGCCCACAAAAACAGCATCCCGCAACGCCACCGCTCCCAATCTCGATCGAAACGCGAGGGTTTCGCATCTCCGCTTCGCCGCCGCTTACGCCTAGAGGAAGAAGTATCTGCAGGTAGCCATGCCGAAGAATAAGGGTAAGGGAGGGAAGAACCGCAAGAGGGGTAAGAACGAGGCCGACGATGACAAGCGCGAGCTGGTGTTCAAGGAGGATGGGCAGGAGTACGCGCAGGTGACGCGGATGCTCGGCAACGGCCGCTGCGAGGCCATATGCGTCGACGGCACCAAGCGCCTCTGCCACATCCGCGGCAAGATGCACAAGAAGGTATGGATCGCCGCCGGGGACATCATCCTCGTCGGCCTCCGCGACTACCAGGACGACAAGGCCGACGTCATCCTCAAGTACATGAACGACGAGGCCCGCCTGCTCAAAGCCTACGGCGAGCTCCCCGACACCCTCAGGCTCAACGAGGGCGTCGACGTCGACGGGCCCGAGGACGGCGGCGACCACGACGACTACATCCAGTTCGAGGACGAGGACATCGACAAGATCTAAGCTTTTCTTTGTCCGCGGTTATAATTTACTATGAGTTGTGTGGTACTATGTGGGCTGGTTTGGTTACCGGTTTCATGATGTGATATGAGATATTGTCATGGTTGAGGTTGTTAAATAATTGTTGGATTTCATAACTTTAATCTGGTACATGCTGCTGATGATGGTTATGCTATAATTGGGGTGACATGCTGTTCCTGATTGGTTGATTTCTTCTTTAGATTGTACGGCCTTTAATTGTGACTTCCTGTTTTCTGATAGTCTGATTGGGCGATTTCTTAGATTGTCTATAATTGAAGGTCTTGAAGGCTTTGGTCCAATAGTTTGAAATTATATTGGCCCTGCTTAGACCTGATAACTATCCTATTTTTCTATAACAAATGAGGTTATTGCTGTTTGTAGAAACACATGATCCTATTACAAACTACTCAAACGTTTATTTCTCTTACCATACATGACTTTTCTGATTTCAGGTTAGTTCAATGTTTGCTGATTATCTTCGGATTAAATATAGGACAAAATTTTGGAATGATATTATAGTGATTGGCCTTACTTCTCTATGTTATATAACACTACCATATTTGGATTTGGTAGTTCATGATAGTAAACCATTCATCTGCTAACACTACCAAAGTGTCAATTAGCATTGAATTGAAGTGTTGCTTATCTCCATCACAATGTTCTTATGTTTTACCTTTTTTCTGACACACGAAGGCTTGGGATTTCTCTGAGAATTGTTGAAATGGTACGTGTGGTTTGTGCACTAATGTGTTTTGTGGTGGAAGATGCAATGTGTTTTGTGGTCGAAAGATGCTGTTGTTAATCATATCTTGTCTCCTTCAATGTATAGCACATGCTGTTGCTACTTGCAACTGATGTCATAATTTGTCTTGGTTTTGTTGATTGGTGCTTTGTTGGCCCAACTGGGTTGTCTATAATTTTGGAGTCTTTATTTTGGAGTCACTCTTTTGGGGATCTCAAAGATTTGGTACTTTTGGAGTCACTCTTTTGGGGATCTCAAAGATTTGGTCTGCCATGGTTATGCACTTGTGCACTGGCTTTTTGTTATGCACTTGTGCTGCTTCTGCCGTCTTTTTGTTATGCGCTTCTGCTTCTGGGCTAAGAATAGGATTGACTATTCAATCAAAAGGGTTATACTGGAAATAATTTTTATTGCTAAGTTTTTGTCGCATCGACATCTGTGGGTGGACATCTGACAAGATGTAAACTACCCAAGTTACAAATTCTTTTCAAATGGTATCCTTTTTTTCCTTTTTTTTATAGCAAGCTGCCTACGGTTTTAGGATGTTAGGCAATATAGGATTTGAGGTGGTTCAATTTTGCCTACTGATTTTGTTGCCAATTCTGGTATATAGGGAAGGTTTACCTCGATTGTTAGTTAGCATCGATCTTGTATATCGGGAGTTCACCTTTAATGCGGTTGCATTACTCAAGTTTTAGAAGTGCGGCGTCTAATATGTTATGCAGGAGAGCAGTAACACTTCGCAGATGGGTTTTAGGGGGTTCTGACGCTGCAAAGGTTTGGGATAGTAGGTTATGCGTATTAAGGACTGGAACTTGCCCTTGTTTTAGTTTGAAATAATTTATTTTTTGCCTGAGATGGTCTTCTGCTTTTTTTGCCATAAACTTGACAATACACTGTTCTTTTATTCTCAACTTCACTTTCAGTGATGTGTTTCATATTCTCATCGCTCGACCCATGTATTCTGAATTTTTGTTTTTCATTCTTATCGTCAAGTTAGTTTGCAATTTCAGGTTGATTTTTGTAGTATAATTATCAAGAAAGATAGTATATTGGATGTTTGTGGGTCAAACCAGAAACTCAATGATTTATCTACAGCAAATATGGTTCAGTTAATGGTAACTTTTAAAATTTCTACTTGCACTGCCACCGTCTTGTTACAGAATGTGTTTGTGTCCGTTGGCAATAATTTACCTCGTCAAGGACCATAAAGCGGGCTATGGGTTTAACTCTTTTGAAATTAAACATTTGTTGAGGATGTTGATTGTTGAGGACTCAATCGAAGCTTTTTTTTTTTCGTCTTCATCCATCTGCTGATGTTGGGATTTTATTGGGTTATGGTATCAGACCGGCCGTAAAATATTGTGGTGTTTCGTCATTATGGTGCTGATGTGAATAGACTACCTTGCCTGCGAGGCTAGTTGATGATGGATAAAACATCAGTATGGCTTCGTATGAACAAATGTAGCCTCTTTGAGATGGCCGCTTTTGTTCCAGGCTCTTTTCTTTTTACTTTTGCCGCCTCTTATCTTTTTACTTTTTTTCGCTTATGAGAGTCACTGTCAAAATATAAATTTTATGACTTAATATTATGGTTGATTTTTAGTTTTTTTTCATTGTAGTTTATTTTATTATTGATGTTTAAATTATTGATGACATAAATATAAAATTTTTATTAATATTTTTTTTTCAAAAAACCGTTTTAAGGCTTAGCAGCTATAGGCCAGACGATCAATGCTTCGTAAACCTTCGCTAACAAGCCTCCTGTGGTCATATCTGTCGAGATGAATTGAGGTCAATGCAAACTTCGTCTATCCAGAAATTTGGACTTCCTGTACGGCAACTATCTGTCAGAGTCACTTCGCGACCATCCCATTGGATCCAATGCAGGTCATGCCTATCCCCATTGATCTAAACTGTGGTTGCGGCAAGTCGGTGCAACACAAGGTCTAGAGACGCAAGGTGAAGCAGAAACTCATCAAGAGTGAAAACACATGGTTCTTTAATGTGCATCCATTCAGCGCGTCTCAATTGATTGTCATCGATAAACAGATCCTGACAACTTTGTTGGTCATATTGATTTAGATTTTGCCAAGGCAATGTAAAAACACTGTGCATCCCGGTTGATTTCAGCTGCACTCTACTGGCACTACAGAGCCAGAGCCTGGCTGGCTAAAAAGAACAGTCCCTTCTATCATGCCTCATATTAGTATCATGCTTGCAAAGCCAAGTTAAGACAGGTTTGACTCTCCGTTGCCGTGTTTGGTTCAAATCAACAGCTGCGGTATGCCACAGTTTAGTTATAATACCCTATCCTGCTATCCATGATGCGCAGTAAAATGTACACTTAGATGCTCAAAGTCCAAAGGAAGACAGGGAAAATGTAGTGTGGAAATACTCTCTTCAATAGCTTCTCTGGTGGGCGACATGGATAGGTTGGATTCATGTTGGAACCCCACAAACATGCGATATCAGCTTTCAAGGACAAACTGAAAACTTCTGGTGTTAAAAAAGTTCAAGTCAATGATCAAAAAATAATTATGTACTCTTCTAATATTCCTATCTAACCTGCTCGCAGCATAAATGGGAAACAAAGACAGTTTTCAAAAACAGGGCCCAGAGGAACCCCCATTCAGCCATTTTTTACATTTGGGACGCAAAAGATGCGATATCAGCGCTACAATGTAGGGTGACTGCAAGAAACTGCATACATGTTTTAGAACTTTGGACAGAATACATATTGACAACTTGGTGGTACACATGAACATTTTCCCCACGAATAAATCAGGCACAACTCATGCTAGCAGAAGTTAACATACCTGACATAAACTCAGATGCATTACACCCTACTGAACATGATAACATAGGACTCCAGTGCCTCCAATTAGCCTGAAGGAATGTCATCTTGGACTGCTCAACAGAAAGTGGAAAGGTATCTCTAAAGAAGTTAATTAAACTAACTAAACAAGATACGATTTACATAGATAGAATATCCTGCCATGAGTTCCACAGCTCCTCCTCAAACTCAGCTCTATTTGAATAGTCTTCTATAATTGAACCGAATCCTGTCTTGTTTCCTACAATCGGTTTTTTTGCTATAGCAATTGGACTCTTCTTTACTAAACTGATCGTCCTTCCAATCTATCCACAGGCTTACTAAATTATGGCATTAACAGTAGTATCACTTATTTTCTACCACATGTTCAGTAAAGCAATGTTGCTATTTGACATTAGTTCTCCCACATCACAAGTTACATGCTGTTTCCAATCCTATACCCTCAGGCTATCTGCACTGTCCAAACCAAAACAAGTTGCTGCTCATTTTCACTCCTCCCATCCAAGCTATGAATTCTCTCTGCTGCAGAAACCATGGCAACAGACCCAATAGCATGCACAGAGTCATTCCCAAATATTGTCAATGGGAAGAAGGGATGGGGTATGCCATGGTCTACGTGCCTGGCAGCAGCACCACGGTTGGGTTGATGCCTTCACCCTATGACACCAACACCCCACTCACTCAAGCAGTCCCAGATCCCTTTCCTAAAAGTTCGCTTTCCATTGCTTCACTAGCCCTATAACTGCTCATTCCTTCTGAATTTGTTCCTGCATATTGACTTTCTTGAGCTAGGAGGCAGCGCTGTTCAGCAACATGTTCATCCAAAAGGCTGCTGTCACCCAAAAGCTGGCCATCACAACAATGCCACCATCCAGTCATCCACAAATCTCTGTCGTAGGTGAGCAGCATATGGGAATAAATGATGAGTGGTGTGGCTCAGTTGCAGCTGCTGCTGACCACTGTTAAGCACTGTATGGAGCCAACATAGTTCAATGGTGATGAGGACAAGTGAATGAAGAAGTGAGCATGATTTGAGGGGTATTCCAGCGATTGCTAGAGAAGTATTTGTCCTGAAAATTAGAAAAAAGCCAAAGCGCTTGATGGACATACTAACATAGACTGCATAAAAACTGATGGAATTTTTAGGTGGTATTAAAGTGCACCAAGAAAGCTAGGTATTACTAATGCCGGTATCTTTCAATGCTGTAACATTTTTTTCAATGTATTTATGAAGATTTTTGTCTTGTCCTGCTTTTAGCTTTCCTATTTGATTTGTTTTGTTCTTTAAGCCTTTTTTATCATTTTCATCTTGGAGCATTCAGGTTTGTTCGGGAAATTATCCTCATACACTATATGCATTATAGTGAAACAAATTTGGTCGATAAACCTGCGAACTAACTACTCATCACTATAACAAGAAATTTTATTAGGAAAAACTCTTCACTACAGCAGCTCATCAATCAAATGTGCAAATATAGCATCCTAAGTATCAAGAACACATCTAAGTCTTGTCCACCATGTAGCACAATCTGTTCAGCATTTTGCCTTCCCTTTATCTGTACATTAATATAACTCTTTAAACAAGTAATTATACACATAATTCCAAGTTACTGTACCATTGTCCAAAGTAAAAATTGAAATTTTTACCAGATTATAGCAAGCAACGGCATACCTGTACAACCTCCTCCGACAATGATACACACCGTGGCGTGTGCTGGTCGCGTGGCAGGATCCTGATGTGCGTTTTGGTCTCGATCCTCATCTGCTCAATGATCTTGCCACCCTTACCAAGGAGGCACCCAACATGGAGCCGTGGCACGATGTGGCGCGTGGTCACCTTGCCTCGGTCCCTGGCATCCTTGGCCCTGGGCCCATACTCGCCATCCTCATCGCCGTCATCGGGCACTGTCTCCAGGATCCGCCGGTGCACCATGAGCAGCGCCTCCTGCGCCGGCGAGAACGACGGCGGCCGCCCATCCGCCTCGCGCCGCACGCCGTCGGCCGTCTCGATGACGCGGACCGCGTCCCCCGGGTAAGTCGGGTGGATGGTGACGACCGCGTTGCTGTCGTCCCGCACCTTGGCGATGAAGCTGGGCGGGAAGCCGTACATCTTGGACTGCGGGCACAGAATGCGGAAGGAGGTGGTCATGCCGGGCCAGCCCGGCCCCCCGCCCCCCGCCGCCGCCGCGGAAGAGGAGAGCGACGGCGGCGGAGGCGGGGGAGGGGGCGGCGCTACGTCGGGTGGCAGGAAGCCGCCACGGCGATCGCATCCGCCCCCGCCGCCGCCGGGGGGGCCGCGGCGGTGGTAGTTGGTGTTAGGGTTCGGTCCTCCGCCGCCGCCACGGCGGTCGAAGCATGGCTTGGAGCGGGGCGGTGGCGAGCCTTGGTCGTAGTGGTAGCCGCGCTTGGAGGAGCGCGGGCGATCCATTGCCGGATTCGAGGGCTCGCCCCCTCGTCCGCGAATTCGTTTTTCTCGTTCGATTTGGTTCGAATTCCGGTTGATTTGATTGCGCGGTTCGGATTAGGGTTTAGAGCGACAGGGGCAGAAGGAATGGGGAAGGCGCCATGGATCGGAGGCAGTAGCTGGCAAGTGAGGGGAGCGTGCTAAGGACAGGCCTGCACCTACACGTGTCGAGGGATTTCTAGGAGAACTTGGGTCCGATTTGTAGCAGCCGAATTTTGTTATTCTTGGCTTGTTCGGTTTAGTATAGGGTAGTGCTAAAACCTAATTAAGTTTAGCACTACTAGTTTTAAAAATGTTTTGATAAGACAAAGTTGATTTTGGTTTGATGCCAATTAGAAGCCAAAACTTCAATTAAAATCTAGAAAGTGACAAATTGAGCATTGGCAATACCAATTATTTGGTTTCAAACCAAAACCCTATGTTTACTATTCAAGCTATGTAGGGCATATTTTGACTTCAATCCAAAATGACCGTATTTGGTCGAATCTTATATGTGCAGTAGATTATTATAGAGTTTATGATTATACTACATCGTATTTTATAAAACTATTTTGTCACGTGACTTGACACATTTTATACAAATATCGGTTATGGCACCGTTATCAATTAAATATACTCTTCATCATGTACAAAATACTAAAAATTATGTCACTCACTTAGTTTCCATTTATCCTCACTATTGTTGTTTTTTATTTTAATTCAATTTTATGCAAGTCTTTTATATGTCTATTTGATCAGTAATACCTGATGTTTATCATAAGATTTACGATCATCAATTTTATATTTAAAAAGTTTATAAAATCTATTATGTTTAAGATATTATGATAGCACTTTGAAGGATAAATCTACAATGCTTATTTTAAAAATTATTTATAGCCAGAGTTATCAAAAGTGAACAGAGAGAAAGTGAAGCAAGCAGTGGGCATTCAATGGAGCAAAGCTAAGAAAAAAACGGATATTTTTAGTACATCCTATTTTGAATTCGAACCATAGTTGTTAGTGGTGCCACGCGGACTGGTTTTATTATTCACTACTAAATATTCACATTTTTCCAACCTCTGATAGGTAGCAAATTGTAATAGTAAGTTGCGCTAGGTTATCTGAATCTTATATAAGTTCCACAAAAAAGGGAGTAAGCGGGCTATTGGTGATGGGCATTCCATGGCCCCACATTTTTTGGGAAGTAAAGTACTTGCCGGTGAAAAGCCAGTAAAAAGATGTATTATCATTGTGATAAACAACTTTTTATGTGAATTGATGGAAAGCATAAATTGCTATGAGCTCGTGCTGATATATTTATCAGCAACTTGGCATCTCGGTAACTATTCACGCCATAAAACACCATATATATATATATATAGCAATAAGAAACATGCTTCATATAATACAGAGTGAAGGAATCACTTAACTATTTTTATTAATTTTATAACTTGAGTTAGTAGGCATATTGGATTGTTGGATATGACTACATTGATGGCTGGTACAACAATAGTAGGTGATGAATAAAGGTGATTAAAAAAACAGCATCTACGGGGCTATTTTTGTATACACATGCATTGAATATGTAAAAAGTCAGAGTTCCACATTTGATGATGATAACAACATCTTGCATGTGGTATTTTTGTAAGGATGAGATGGGCTAGTTTTGGCTCATGGTTGGATATTCATTTAGCCAATTCATATATGAACATTAACGGGCTTCAGGGTTCTGAATGGGTTAAACAATGTCTAACACTTGAATCTTAGATTAATTGGATAGATCCAAGGTATGATAAGGCTAGCAGGTTGAATAATTATGGTCTTGGCTTTGGCACCTAGTTCCCTAGGTCAGTTGGTCTATCAACTGCCTACGTTTTTGGTAAACAGCTTCTCAACTAGTAAACAAGCCAAACCAACAAATTGAGTTCGGATCGACACTTTTAAACCGTGATATATGAACCCAAACCAATTACAAAACGGTCTAATTGCTAATACAGGAGATATTATAGATCATAACGAAAATTCAGTATGAAGGCTAAAAACAAATAAAAGTAGCTGCTCCCTCCAGTCAAATATTTGACGGTGAGTATTAAACTTAACACTTCTAATATTATATATTGATAGCTAGGCGAAATATTTTTAAGGATATTGCTATTCCATACGATGGAAATGTGGAATTCCGACTATACCAGAATGGACTATTGTGGATTGCCTAGTGGAGTCGACTGTTGCGCTGCGGCTGGTGCCCGTTGAGCATTAAAATACAGCGGCGGAGATGCTGGTTTCTCCCTCCGTCCGTGCCCTCGCCTTCCATCGCCTCCTCCCGCTCCCTCGCCCCCAACCTCTCGCCATCCTCCTCCAGCCGCGGCCGCCTTCGCGCTCCAGTCCTGCTGCCCCGCGCTCTGCCATGGCCTTCTCCGCGGAGCCGGCGGGCGAAGAGGCTGAGGAGGAGGCCGTCCCGGCCGTCACCGGCTCCGGAGGCGGCGGCGAGGTGACCGTGGAGGAGTGGAGGCGGTGGGGCACCTCGTCGTCGCTCCCGGTCATGGTTGCCGCCGTCGTCCGCGAGCTTCTCGAGATGGAGGCCGAGGCCAGCGAGAAGATGCGCTTCGGCGGCGTTGGCTCCAAGATCAAGGTAACGCCTTCTTGGCTTCTGCTCAATCCCCTTTCAGATCTGGATGCTGTATGCAGATTCCGTGCATCCGAAGGTAATACAGCATTGCAATAATTGAACTGATTGGAATGGTGATTGATTCATGGTTTCATTGTTTCTTGAACTCATCTCGTAGGGTGATTTTAAAGACATGGAGGATAGAAAGCACAGGGCTGTCTACGAGACGCTCGCCGATTCGGAAAAGAAGCTGCAGTACTTCTCTGCACGTCAGATTGCTTGCCGCTTGCTAGGGAGTAGGGGATATCTGTGCCAGAAGGTGATGTGACAGTGTGAGCTATGCACATCTTGTCAAGCAAGTTTTGCAGTGATTATACACAATGCAGCAATCAGGCCTTAATGGCTTATTCAACTGAACTTGTTTTTGCTAACATTTATGTGCCCTTTCTTTGCTCTTCATTTGCCACAGTTTACCTGATCTGCATAACTCTTAAATTACAGTGTTGGCTACCAATGGAAGATTGTATGTGTCCAAAGCTTGGTTCTTGCAATCTATGGCAGGGAATTAGATTCTGGCTATATATGCATCCGAAGGTCTCTTCGAAGGGATTTATGTTGAATTTGTTGTTTTTTTCTTCCTTCTGGGTGTGCCAGTATCTCTAATACTGTATTGTTGCAGGATTTTTTGCGCCAAAACAACACTGGAAAGTTACTCTGGCAAGTATTTGGCATCCAAGCTGCACCCTTGTGTCTCTTTGGCATCCAAGAGCATGAAGACATTATGTGGGATGCATTCCAGCGTTCAGGTTGTCACAAAAGTCAAGGCCAACATTCATTTGTTAAACATATGAAATCGGACATTAGAAAAGTATATGAAATGGTTTCAGGAGCTCGCATTTTCTGTATAGTAGTTTACATTAGCTTCACTTGCCATTCTTGTTCAACATTTTTTTTTCTTTTAAGCTTGTTTCGCACAGATAATCTCCTGATGTGTTTAAAGTTTAAACTCTTGTTTATGATCTTGAAACACAACCGGCTTTTAGACTCTTGACTGCTGTTATGATTTCTTGGAAGGGGCAGGGAATTAGTGCAAA
This sequence comes from Oryza coarctata, assembly GCA_030770085.1. Taxonomy (NCBI): domain Eukaryota; kingdom Viridiplantae; phylum Streptophyta; class Magnoliopsida; order Poales; family Poaceae; genus Oryza; species Oryza coarctata. The sequence continues at coordinate 12,752,218 of CM061472.1, forward strand.
CTACACAAATTATGCTAGTGATTACACTACAACATACATTTCTTTAGAAATGCAAATGCTTAATAAAAGATGATATATAGTAGTATTTAAGGAAACAAGTAGTTTGCTTGTCTGGAATTCTCTGTGCTAGTGTCTAGACAAGTGTATTCCTGTCCCAACCCTCTTCACATATTGAGTGACATTTTTAATATAGAAGGAGCCCAAAACTGTCCACATTTACAAACAATCTAATAAACAGGGGATCTTTTCTTTGTGATTTCATCAATGCGTTGCTTGTGCTGAAAATATTTGCATTATTGATGTTCCTTTTCTGTTTGCATTCTATCCTTTTATTTTAATCATTGCATAAATGAATCTACTGTTGCATCTTGGAAGTTGTTTTCGTGGCTGCTGTTTTGAACCTATTGGTGCATTGAACAATTAGGGTAGTGTTTCACCGAAACAAATCCAGACCACCAGTAAAAATGTCTGAACTAGTTATAGAAATTAGACTCTTGAATTGATTTTCTTGTGGCCCGTGGAAGATTAATTCATCATTTTGTCATTTAGTAGCTCTACTTGTCCTGCTATATTTAGCAAGGATATATGTATCTGTGTACTTCATGTTTAAATACTGTATATTTCCTTTCTGATATGATTTTCTCCAGGAAAGGGAAAGGTTTCGTTTCTATATCCGAATAAGAGTACAACCCCCATGTCTGTCAAAGATCTTAAATTTGATGGTTTGAACTTGAGTTGTCATCATCAGGAGGAGGTATGCGTTCTGTTCTTTAAGCTGTATATTAATAACTCACACTGTTGCACACCCATCTTTAGTAGAAATTTTGATAGCGTAAACAATGCTGCCTTTTTATTTAATCACTTTGGAGGTTTTTTTTTCCATTACCTCCTTTTATCCAACATGATAAGTATTGATGGCGGGGTAACTGGTTTTACATGCTAATGCAGTAAGAACAAGCATTAACTTGTAGAAATAACATGGTACTTCCTCCATGCTTTCTTTCTTATCATTTTAGACATCGATGAGATCTCCATTACCTACACCCCCTTTGATCATTCCTTTTTCTAGTTATAACTTATAAGTTATCAAAGATTACCCTTATAAGACATCTACAAAATATCATCTACACATGGCACATCCAAATATTTTTGTGTATTTTTTGGTCAAAATTTTGAAAGGTTTGCTGCACATTCTAAAACGTCATGTAAATAAATATGGATGAAATAATGAACTAACTTTTGCAATGTAGGATGTGAAGGATGGACCTTTTAACTTTGTTTTGCTTGATGGTACGTGGAGTAATTCTGCTGCATTGTACAGAAGGCTGAAGGTACTGTGCAGTGTGTACATTCAATGTAATGCACCACTTTTTAGTCTGGATTTCTCTGTACATCTAAAAATTCTTTGTTCATGTTATCTTGATACCATGATTCAGACTAGATAGTTTACATTAAACAACTGAAAGCGCCAGTGAGCTCATTGCCTAGTTAAGTTATAGGTAATTCTGATTTCTATGTAGGTAGTTGGGTGGGCTTATTGCCTAGTTAACAACAACAACAACAAAGCTTCTAAGCAAATTGGGGTAGGCTAGAAATAAAACCCAACATAACCCACATATCACAGTTTAGCCACGAAAATAGCTATTTTCTATGTACTCCTATTCAAAAACAGAACTTTGAGAATATTCTAACATTTCAATTCTTTTTTTATTGTCTCCTTCCGTGTCAATTTCAGTCCTTGTGGAAGGATAGCAGAACTATAGAGAGATAGCAGAACACCACACCCTCTTGGGTTGGATTGCTTTCATGTATATAGTCACAAGGACTTCAGTACAATTACAATTAGACCCTTAGATATATACATATCTAACACCCCTCGCAGTCGTAGCGGGAGGTTCACAGACGCATAGATTGGACCAAAAATCAGTAAATAACTGTATAGGCAGGCCCTTAGTCTTGATATCCGCTAACTGATGTGAGGACGGCACATGTAGAACATGAACTTCACCAAGCGTGACCTTGCGGACGAAGTGGTTGTCGATCTCGATGTGCTTGGTCTGGAGGTGATGAACGGGGTTAGCTGTCATGTATACAACACTGATGTTGTTACATAAGACAACCGTGGTGGAGGGTAGCGGTATATGGAGCTCCTGGAGAAGTTGGCGCAACCAGTAGCACTCGGCGATGGCATGAGCGATGGCACGGTACTTGGCTTCAGTACTGGAGAGAGACTGTGGTATGACGTTTGGACGACCAATACACCAAGTTGTCGCCGAGGTAGACGCAGTAGCCTGACGTAGAGCGGCGAGAGTCGAGGCACCCCGCACAGTCTGCATCGGAGTAAGCCATGAGAGACTGGATAGGACTAGTGCCAATGTGTACACCAGCAAAAAGAGTGCCTTTGACGTAGCGGAGAATGCGTTTGACAAGGGCAAGATGCGGCTTCGGGGGTTTGTGCATGAAGAGGCACACCTGCTGGACCGCATAGGCCAGGTCGGGGCGGGTAAGAGTAAGGTACTGTAATGCCCCGGCGAGGCTACGGTACTCGGACTGATCGATGACTGGGCACCATTTGTGGCTGAGTTTGGACTTGGAGTCCACAGGTGTTGTGGTGGGGTGGCACTCGGACATGCCAACATGCTGGAGAAGCTCAATAGCATACTGGTGCTGTGAGACGAACAGTCCATCGGAGGAGCGTGTGACGAAGATGCAAGGAAATGATGGAGCACGCTAAGGTCAGTCATTGCGAACTCCGAGCTGCAGCTGAGGTTCGTTGAGGAGGCCATTAGGACGATGTCGTTGACGTAGAGCAACAAGTAGGCGACGCTATCTCGATCTTTATAAATAAAGAGAGACGCATCACTAGCGAAGGGCGTGAAGTTGAGTTGGCGAAGACAAGTGGCAAATCGTTGGTGCCACGCACAGGGAGCTTGCTTCAGGCCGTAGAGAGACTTCTGCAACAAACAGACATGATTAGGTGTAGAAGGGTTGATGAAGCCAAAAGGCTGCTGGCAGTAGATAGTCTTCTCAAGACTACCATGAAGAAAGGTATTCTTGACGTCAAGCTGGTGAATCGGCCACGACCGCGAAGCGGTGATGCTGAGGACGACGCGGATCATGGCTGGTTTGACAATTAGGCTAAAAGTCTCATCATAGTCCACACCGTGTTGCTAGGAGAAACCGGGAACAACCTAGTGAGCCTTATAGCAGGTGAGCGACCTGTTGGCGTGGTACTTATGCTTGAAGATCCACTTGCCGATGACGACATTGGCGCGAGGAGGCCGGGGAACGAGATGCCAGGTCCCGTTATTGATGAGTGTCCGATACTCATCGACCATGTCTGCACGCCATTGCAGGTCAACTAGAGCACTGCGGTAGTTGGCAGGCAAGGGCAAGGCGACAGTGGTGGAGACGAAGGCGCTGCTGTAGTCGATCGATCGGATGGCCCCTGTCTGCAACCTCGTCATAGCCTGTCCTGCTGCCGGAGCAGTAGAAGGCGCAGGTGGTGGTGGTGGCGTCCCCAGTGGCACCTGAGGCATCGGGGGCGTTGGTGGCGCACTCGGAGCCATGACCGCTAGTGGCGCCAAAGGTGTCGAAGGCATGGCGGTGGTATCTGGTGATGGCGTGGCACCGTGCTGCACGTAGACGCGGCTGAAACAACCTTGAGGTGGCGGCGGGGGCGGTGATGGTGGCGTAGGACCACAGGCGATCACCGTGGGGTTGTCTAGGAGAGATGAGCCAGATGGGGGCATGAACCCATGCCTATCGGGCTGAGTGGGCACAACACCCATGAAGGGTGGGGTGACCGCGTTGCTGTCATCGATGAGAAAGTTAAGCGAAGCTGGGAAAGGACTTGCAGAGTTTGTGGAGAAGGGAAACGTCATCTCATCAAACACATGACGGGAAATGATGATGCGGTGTGATGAGAGATCAAGATAGCGATAGTCTTTGTGGGAAGAAGGGTAGCCAAGGAATACGTAGGCAGCGGACTGTGGAGTGAGCTTATGTGCAGAGGTGGCACTAAGGTTCGAGTAGTAGAGACACCCAAAGACACAAAGATGGGACATGTCAGGTTGCTGACTGTAGAGGCGATAGAAGCGATAGAAGGGGATCTCATTGTGTATGGCGGAGCATGGATGGTGATTAAGAAGATAAGTGGCTGTGACGAGAGTTTTGACCTAGTAGGCAGAAGGCATGGAAGAGTGGAGAAAAAGAGTGCGCACTATATTGTTGATAGTGCGCAGACTGCGTTCGACCTTGCCGTTCTGAGCCGAGGTGTAAGGATAGGAGAGATGTAGCAGGATGCCGTTGGCTGCGAGGAAGCTAGCGGTGGCGTTGTTCACAATCTCAGTGCCATTGTCAGTCCGAAGACACTTGATGGGGAGTGCGAACTGCGTGCGGACAAAGACACAAAATTGTACAAGGTATTGACGGACATCAAATTTGTGCTGAAGTGGAAAGGTCCAAGTAGTAATGAGTGTAGTCATCAAGGATAACCAAACAGTAAGATTTGCTAGAAATACTCAGAGCGGGGGATGTCCACACATCACAATGCGGAAGTTCGAACGGAGCAGAAGTACATAATGATGAACTAGAGAATGGTAGACGAATATGCTTGCCAAGTTGACAGGCATGACAGACACGGGTGGTAACTTTAGTACATGGAGCTAACTGTTGGAGACTAGCTTGAATTGCAGGGCTAGGATGACCAAGGCGAGCGTGCCACAAGGTAGCGAGGTCAGAGGCAGCGGTGTAGGCGTGGTTGGTATGGACGGCAGGCGGGAAGGTGTAGAGATCACCAGAGCTATTGCAGCAAAGCATCATCTGATTGGTCCGTGGATCCTTAATGGAAAAACCAAGCAGCATGGGAGGAGGCGTTGCCGCTGGTGGCCGAGGCGATGGAGTATGATGATGAGTAGGTTGATGGTTTACTGGCTATGGTTTTGGGATGCAGAAAAGAAGGTGCAGGGGAGGAGCTACAAGCACGCGGTGGGCAGAGAAGGTGAGGATCCGGCTGGGGAGACCGTGCCAGAAAGGAGAGAAAAAAAAGGGACCACGTGTGGGAGAACGGGGCCCGGGCATAGAAGACGAGCGGGTACGGTGGACGCGTGAGGAGGATGAGGAGGCGGATAGAGGGCGCGTGCGGGAGCCGCGCGCAAAAGATGAGCGGCTGCGACGTATGCGCGAATAAGACGCGAAGGCGCACAGAGGGGGTGGGTGGGACTCTTGTGGGAGGAAAAAGAGGAGACCACGCAAGGGAGACGAGCCGTGCAAAAAAAGAGGGAGAAAGAGAGGCTCGGGCGTAGAAGACGAGCAGGTGTAGTGGACATGTAAGGAGGACAAGGAGGCGGACAGAGGATGTGTGCGGGAGCCGCGTGCAGAAGACGAGCGGTTGCGGCTTACGCGTGAGGAAGATGAGGAGGCGGGTTGCAGAGGGCGCATGTGAGGGTTGCGCGCGCGCCTGGAGAGCAATGGAGGTGAAGACGGAGCGGCGGCACAGAAGACCGAGCGGCAGCGCGAGCCGCGAGCGGGAGTAGGGGCGCGAGCACGCGTGCGAGTGGCATGGTGGAGTGGGAGAGAGGACTGAGCGGCACAGAGGAAGAAGGCACGAGCGAGTGCGCGGGTGGAGGAGCGAGCCACGAGCGTAAGAAGGCACGCGAGTGCGCGGGTGGAGGAGTGTCGTGGTGGCACGAGCGGTGCGGAGGGGAAGGATGAGCGGCGCAGAGGAGAGTGGTGCAGCGTACCGAGTGTCACGGCGGCACGAGTGGTGCGTAGGGGAAGGATGAGTGGCGCGAAGGGGCGGGAGGTGCGTGCAGGAGGGAGGGAGGGGGAAGGAAGTAGCCGAGGATTGGCGGCGTAGGGAAGGTGAGGCCTAGAGCAGGGGTCACATGGGAATCCGGCGCTCTGATACCATGTTGAAGGATAGCAGAACTGTAGAGAAATAGTAGAACACCACACCCTCTTGGGCTAGGTTGCTTTCATATATATAGGCACAAGGACTTTCGTACAATTACAATTAGACCCTTAGATATATACATATCTAACAGTCTTTCCCTGTAGCTTCTTTGTCATGCCTTAGGCTCATTGCCTAGTTAAGTTTTAGGTAATTCTGATTTCTGTATATCTGGCAACATATGTGTTTAGGAGTGTTTGTTCAGTGGTACATGATACCATATTGGAGTATGAAGAATCTCAGAGATAGTATGATCTCCCAGAAATGGCCCAGTAGACCTGTAGACTGTAAATGTTCTTGCTCCTCCCACCAGGATTCCCAAGCTTGGTTAGCAGGAACCCCGATGCCACCTCAATTGCTAATCCACTTGGCCCAATCATCTGCCATTTTTCTGCCACTCAAATCCTCATGGATTGAAGAGGAATGGAGCGAATAGCCAAGTGATAACCAAGAACCACATTGATGATGTCAGAAGTATATAGGCAGTCGAATCCTTAGCAACATCACCATACAACTGATAGACTACTGGCAGTAACATCAGCTCAAGTCCTTTCACAAAATGACTTCTGAAGTACATTCTGTTATTCTCAGCAAACCTTACATGGCAAACAACAAAACATCTGCCAGTTGCTCTATATTTTGCACCACCATGGAGAATTGAAGCTGCATGATTATGAAATCCCCTAGGGCGCTTCTGAAACCTCTTTATAGTCCAATCTCTATAAACATTGGCAAGGGCATCAAAAGACCTAGCTGCACAATAAACTGAGATCTCATAGCTGCTTGAAGTGCACGATTCCCTCATCTGTGCTTGCTCCATAATTGAGAACTAAAGTCCACTTAATGCTAAGTAAAGTCTTCCGTACAAGAAAAAACATACGCTATTATGACAACCATCTGCACAACATTAAGACAAGAACATGAGAAAATATACATGACGGCCAACTGTACAGTAACAAATATAATGCATGCTACTGCCCTATATACGTTACCATTGAGCTAATATAAAACCCAACAGTTGTAAAATGGCACAAAAGCATTCGGAAGAAGTCAAAGCGATTACCAAGCCTGTAGATATTCTCTGCTGAGTACTTGCTCCCCATTTCCACAAGCCACTTTAGCCTCAAAAAGAGAACTTTGATTAAGACCGACATTCTCACTTGGATGTACTCTTGATGAGTGACGTTTCCAAGTCTTAGCGTTTAGTTGAAACCTGAAAACAATATTCAACTCCATGCCTTCAAAAGCTTAAATGGGTAACAGCCAGAAATACATGAAGAATCACTTCTTTCGAGAATGTGCCTGAGCACATGTTTCATTAAGAAGATACATGAAGAATCACATACCAGCAAAATTGTCTTCACTTAAATTTATAACACAGGAAGCCTTGCTAATGCCTCCTCTTGTAATGTGAAAAATTTGTCTTAACACAACAAGATGTCCATAGTGATATTGTACCCTGCACAGAGAATGCAGTATGTCTGATACACAACATTTAGACTACAAGTCTGATGCCTTCTGCCCTCTCAGACAGTACTGCCACACTTCATACCATCAACATGCTTCAACTTGAAAAGCTTCAATGCAGAAAAAGTTTCAAGCAATGCAGATTATTGATCTAATCTGTAACACCTTATTTACTTGTAATCTCAGACACATGTTCATGTGCATTTTCAAGGGCAGAAAGAATATCCTTAAAGGATCATCTCACAATCTTTTTCTTGGCGGTAGTCACCACAGATGCTTAGCAGATCCAACATCGTATTGCAACATACTCCATAAAACACTCATAGCCCCATCGTTTCGCTTATCCTTATAAGCCAAAATTTGAATTTTAAAACTTAATTTTAGAGTTGTTTTTGTAGTTTTTTCATCATAGTTTATTTTACAACACTTGTTTTTAAATCACTTAGGACACACACACAGAAATATAAGTTTCACCAATAAATTATTTTTTGGTTGCTAATAAGTCATACGGATAAGCATAAGCGAAACAAATGGGTTGTCAGTGTTTACAGTATGATAATAATGGATATTGTTTCATTCCAGTACGATATAAGAAAATGGTTCATACTTTAATGGATTAACTAGGACCCTCTGTCCTATAATCCTATTGTCACAAAGCTGGTCTCCTGGTTCTACATAAAACCATGCTAGTGATGACACACTACAATCCAGCATTCTCAGAAATTAGTTGCTGATTTGGGAGCTAAGGTGAAGAAAATGCAATGATAACTGCAAAGTTTTCAACCTACCTTCTGGTAAATATGTGCTCACGCACTCCAATCGTGGGTTGACGGACACCATGGTTTTCGTTGAATTCTTCCAGAAAATTCTTCATTTTCAAAGCTTCCTCCAAATAGTTGTCCTGAAGATAATTCGTAAATTCAACACATATTGCAACAGATATCATGACCTGTACCATAACCACTCAATTCACCTGGTTCATATCAATAGTTTGGAGGGCCTCACCCCGAGTAAAAATGATCACATGATTTTGATTTTCAGGTTTCCCTTCACCTAATTTTGCTGGTCCTGGCAATTTTATATGGTATATATATCCTTCACAGGATACAAAGTGTAAGCGCTATTGAGGTTGACATCATAGGTTTGGAATGGTAAAGGCTTCTACTTTGTGGTATGCCTACCTGATCATGATTGTTCGGAGCTTTTATTAGAACTGAATAAAACACCTTCACCTTGTCACCATCCATCTCTTCAACTTCATCAATGTATGCCACACAGAGGCTGGGGTAACTGTAGTTTCAAATTGAAATTACCTCAAAGCACAATTTTTTTGGGAGATTTAATTCTAATGAAACGTTAACTACATCAACTGAAATAGTCTCATAAAATTGAACAAAAACCATATTAGATATGTCGTATCTTGTAATTGGCAAAATGTTCCAATTCTTATTTCTTTCTCGGAAGAAATGGCTTACTTCACCATCAAGCTCAAGATATCTGTTGCATGCCGATCACCAGATTGTTTCTGATTTCCACATATCTGGCAAGTAGCAACATATGTAAATTTCATGTATGCTACATCCTCTAGTTGAGAGGACAAAGATCTTTGGCTTTTCTGCTCCTTCTCTGCTGGATCTGCAACTGCTTTATATCCTTCCAATATCTTAAAAGAAATACAGGGCACAGATCAGTAACTATTTTTGAAGGCACTAAAAATAATGCTCCACCTGGAATCTGAAGAAGCTTACCAGATTCAGAAGCCATGTCAAGGAACGCTTGAAGTTTCAAAGCTCTCCTATATTACATCATGCCTCTAACTATTCACAGGATAAGAAAACACATTTAACAGGGAGTTAGCCAAATCATCCTTATTTGATAAGATGAGGCAGATGGTATGATCCAATTACCTGTTCTACAGAGAAACCCAATGACGAAGTTGTAGGACATTTTCCTCGTTTCCCAGACTTCCTCTTTTGCAATTAATTCTTTCCATGAAATTATTCCATTCATCTACATCTGGAATCATGATAAAAAAATATGGAAAACTTGGTAACTTAATAACAAGTGATGCATGAAGATTGAAGGGAAACCAAACAGAAATAGAACCTGGAAAGATCTTTTGTAGGTAGAATATAATTGATACACCATCTTCATTCTCCAGATCAAGATCACTTTTGGAATGTACAGTTTTCTAGACTTCAATCTTTTTCTCTGGTCATGAGACATTGTCCTCTTGAATTTATTTTTTTATCTTATGAAATAATCTTTCAATTTCTGTAGAGTATTTGATCTGACAAAAGGGGTGGGAAACAACTGTAGCTCATTGATTCCTTATGCAAGTTACAGCCTTACGAAAGAGGGAAGACTGCTTATTAATAGGCAATTTTTCTTTATACAAAAAAAACTGCTTTTAGAGGGAATGCCGCATGGGCCCTATGAACTTGCTTTTCTATTTCCAAACAAAGCTACAAGAGCGTCGCATCTATCCTGAGTTTTCCTTTGTCTATCCTGAGTTTTTCTGTCTAGCTTGCTTGCTCACTTCCTATCATGGCAATCAAATAAAATCTCATTCTGATCCTATAACTCAACTAAGAAGTGTAGGAAAGATAAGATTATGCTACTAATAAAATTATGATTACTTGGCATGGCACTATATTCTCCCAACTCCTGAGCCTTCATGATATGAACATAGCAACTTTAAAACTAGTCAAAGGAGAGAGAGTTAAAGGGAGGAATGTCTTCCTCCATGCATGCCTCCCATTTACTGTCAAATGTGATTCTTAAGATGATACCGTTCCCTTCTTGGTGGGAGTGATAGAGGCATTGATAATGCAACGTACCAAACATGGTAATTTTTCTTAGCCAAATTTTCATGTGGATTCTCAGGCTTCAATTGTCGCCATAGCATTAGGGATGAAAACGGTTGGAAACAATATCATTTTTTATTATTTTTACGGAAACGGTATCGGTACGGTCGGGAATTTTCTTAGGAATTTTCTATATTTTCGTACCATTTTCATCCCTGAGTAGCATAGTCCAATTACAAGTATTATCAGTAACAGTACATTATAATATAAAGATAAGAAATAGACAATATTTGAAAATAAAAAACTCAATGGAAATTAGAACAAACCAATTACTCTCATATTTTTTAGCCAATATTGGAAAATTATTTATTGAGTTTAATTTTCTACATTGGCTATCATAACTTTGCACAAAATTACATAAGTAAAAGTTTACACAACGACATAGTGATATATCTTAAAAATGCCTAGACAACATACCCTTATTGGAACAATATATCCAGAAAATGCCTAGACAATATACCTATATTTGAATAAAATGATAACTAAAAGTATATCACATACCTAATACATATTAATATTTTTGCAAGTTTTAGCATAATTAGTAATCCCTAAGAAATATCATTGCTTGAATTTTTGTATCACTTAAATTTCAAAAGTATTCTTGATAAGATCACGAAGTTCAGCACCCTGCACCATTACTCCAAATCTCAGACAAATTCCAAATCCCATTCACAGCATAGAACAGGTTTGGGCTTGTAGCATCTTGGCCACATTAGGTGTTGCAAGGTTTGAAGTACGCCTACTGCTATGTAGGCATGGGCACATTATGGGAATGAGCTCTGTGGGGCAACAAAAAAGATAAGAGATTAATGATCTAATTTTCTCTTTTGAAGGAGAAAATTTAATTGCCTTCAGTGGCAAGGGCCTTTTTTGGGCTGGGTTCCAAACTGGATTTTCTCCAAACCAGAAACTGCTGCAAATGGGTGGCATTAGAAGTAGATTTTCCCTTATGTGATGACTTGCAGAGATTTCTTGATTGATTTGGTAAATTGTGCTGGTGGAAAAAAATGGCCATGATCTCTTTATCAAATAAAGGAAGAATTATTGGGTCTGTGAGCAATAGATCAAACCACTCAGCATGATTCATTTGCAGATGTGTTTGCAATTTGTAGATGAAATCAAATGACACTGCATTGTTGTTTTGAGAGTGATTCTGCACCATTGAATTTCAGTTTTTAATTTTGTCAAAAAGAAAACAATATTCTCGTGTGATCAACTCATCACCAAAATTACATACATCAAGTGAATTACTACAAAGAAAGTTTTAAGGCAAGCGATATTTTTAGCACTATAAATGAACAAAAAAAGGCTAGCTCAGACCAGGCTTGGCTTTTCAGCCTATCCACTTCTAAGGGCAGACAGCCAAAATGAAGCTTCTGAGGATTGAGGAAGCACCAGCCAACCTATCCACTTCTAAGGGCAGACAGCCAAAATGAAGCTTCTGAGAATTGAGGAAGCACCAGCCACCCCAAACAGGTCCATTAGTGGACCACTTGATTGTACAACAGGAGCACCTTCCATTAGTCAGGCTTCTTTTGGCTCTGATGCTTGACTCTGATTTTGGCCACTTCCATTTAATCTCAACCAATTGTCCTAACATCTTTAGACAGTGATAATTCATTGTCATTTCAGCATCTGGGAACTCCGTATTCCTCAAAGCTCTAATGGTTATGCAACAAATAGATAAAACGACACAAAAACTACATCCAGTTTTTTCAGTTAAGCAAACCCTAACGTTGAGGTTTATATAGGAGAGATGGACTGCAATATGGGCAGAGGAAGACATACCTTGTATCTCACTGTCTACGCTTAGTGCCTCAGTCATGCATAAGCTAAGGTGAGGTGACATAATTTCTAACATTGTTGTTTTAAAACAATTTATTCTCTGGGTGCTTGCAACTCACTTCTGTTGACATGCTCTCATATAGACCGCAGCCAGCGTGGGATCGTACATGCACTGCAGCAGCAGCTTCTGGTCTCCTCTGGGAATTGGACATGCGGCCCGAGCTAAGTGTCTTTGAGCTGGGAAAGCAAGCTGAGGCCGTGGAGTGTTCATTGGATGTCTTACTTGATGCTCTCACAGCCCGACGGCTTCGCCTGGGACGATCTATAACTCGAAAACAGAGGCATAATAGGAACTGCATATAGTGGCATACCTGGAAGCCTGGGTTCATTTTTTGCAGAATAGGAAAGCTGATTAGATAGTTACAGCGTTTTACTTTTGTTTTTCAGGTCACTGGTAACTGCCAAAAGTATGACAAACATTCCTTTTGGCAGGAAATTAATCTGAAGAACGCATCTATGTTTTCATCTGTGATATTAGCGACGAACTGAAACAGCAGATTAGGTTGGAAAACATTCCTTTTTGGCAGGAAATTAATCTGGAGATCGCCTGAGTTTTCAGCTGTGATATTACCGACAGACTGAAACGGCAAAGGTTGTGCAGATTTGTAAAACATGTGATAGTTATGTTAAAAAAATTGAAGTTTGCAGTTTTAGGAAAAATTGTACGAGATTATTGCGCTGAAAAGAACATCGAATGCAAATTTTCCTATAATGCTCTGCAGCGATCAAAAATTTTTATCGTTCTGTTTTCATGACCTTCATAATCAATACACCTTATCTTTTCGTTGTGTCAAAGATTTATCCACTTTTTGGCTACCGAGCCAAAATTTGGCACTTGATAGGAAATCACTATACGCTGAAGAAAAGGCTTCCAGGATTGCTGGGCTCGACAGCCCCGAACAAAACAGTTCAATAATTCCACGGTGTAAAATTTTGGGATGAAATGGATTAAGTTTCACGAAACATAAGCTAAAAACAGCAACGTTTCAGGATAAATTAAAATGGAAAAAGTCATAACTGTCAACCTCATTCAGCATCTGCTTGCTTACATGAAAAGAGAAACAAGATGATAATGATCTAACCTTATAACAGAGTTTACCTCGCAGGATGTTCAGATCCAGGCAGCAGAATAAACACATGTAACTAAAATATCTTAATATGTATTGGCAATTATGAGCAGATTATATTTACACTTAGAAAAATACTCAGGTTACAATGCATAAAGAGTAACTATAGTGTAAGTAAAAACTATATACAGACAATCACCCGCGGCGCTTGCTGAGGCGCCATGAGTTTGGCTGGTGGTATCTGTCATACAGAGTTTCAATCCTTTCTTACTTCCGCCTATTGATCTTCGATGACAGTTCAACAAGTCATCTTGGGTCAATGGCTGCCACCTCCCTCATGTACTGTTTCGTGGTCATGACGATTTCATGATAGATAATAACCCACTCTGGCTGCTGCTGGAAAGGAGCGCTGCCGATGGTACACCTGCTGATGATCAGCAATGGTCCTGTATCCTCCCTGGGGATCCTTCCTGGCAGCGTGGAAGAAGAAACCAGCAGTGATGGCTTTCCTCACCTTGGTGAGATCATTCCCGGCAGAGACAACGTCAAGCTTATATTTATCCATGATCTCAAGGAGCTGTTTTCTAACATCCTGTGCTCTCCTTAGGGATGTTGACTGAACAAAATTCTCAAAGCACCATGGACCTGAAAACTGCTTTGCCTTCCACGCCTCATACACGGTGAGTAGGGTGAGGTGATCCCCTTCTGGTTGGAAAAAGTTGCCCATTTTCTGATCAGCTTGAGCTTGTTTTTCCCTTGGCCAATAGAGTATCTTCCCAGTTTGAATCATTGCAATGATTGTCAGTATTTCATCGCTTCATCCGAGGTCCACACTAGCAAGGAGCATCTTTGAAAGTGGTGCTTCTTGTGGAAACTCTGCCATCCTTCTCCTTACCAGAGTAAGGAGAAGGAGACCTTCCTCATCTAAGGCACCAAGGCTGTACAATTGTTTCATTGCGGTTATGAGTGCTTGAGATGTTGGGGGATCCATGAAGTCAAATGACAATAGATCGTTTATTCCCATTGCCTTCATATTGAGGACCGTCTCCCCCAAGTTGATCCTCTGAATTTCTGGAGTAGTTGTGGGGGGCATTTCGTTGCGATAGGCACGGCACTGTCAGCGTATAGACGATAACACTTTCCTGGGCCTGTACGTCCAGCATGCCCTGCCCTCTGTTTAGCTGATACTTGAGATATCCGTGTGATGATCAGTGAATCCAGCCCTTGTTTCGGGTTATACACATTAAATTTTGGAAATCCTGGGTCAACTACATAATATATCCCATTTATTGTAATAGATGCTTCCGCTATGTTAGTGGCCACGACCACTTTCCTCTTCCCAGGAGTAGAAGGTTCAAAGATCCTTGACTGCATTTCAGTTGGCTGAGCACTGTACACTGCATATAACAACAATTCTGGTACATCCCTACCTAGAGACTTCATCCTCTCATAGAGACACTGACAGGCATGATCAATCTCTTCCTGACCAGTTAAGAACAAGAGGATATCACCTTCAGGTTCAGTCAGATGGATCTGCAATACTGTGAGCAGCGCAGCATCCATGTAATCACTCTCGGGCTGTTTTGCATAGAGAATCTCCACAAGGTATGTTCTTCCGGGAATTGTAAAAATATTACAATCAAAGAAATATCCAGAGAACTTCTCTGCATCGAGAGTGGTGGAAGTGACTATTAACTTGAGATCAGTTCTACGCCTAATTAGCTTCTTGAGTAAGCCAAAGAGAATGTATAGATAGTCCTCTCATGTGCCTCATCAAGCATGACCACGGAGTAACTAGAGAGGTCAGTGTCCAACAAAATTTCACGAAGGAGCGTGCCATCTGTCATGTACTTAATGACAGTATATGGTCCAGTGTGATCATCAAAACGTATAGAGTAACCAATTTCCTCTCTCAAGCGGCAACCAAACTCTTCTGATACTCTCTTGGCCGCCGATTGTTGCCCTTCTCGCCGATGTGCGTCCAGTTGATGTCGCTGGCCCCATGTACAGCCAAGCCGGCTGTGCATGCTGCCGCAGGGGAGCCATCCACCCGGCGCAGGAAATCACGGATCACCATCGATGAGTCCAAACCTTACTGTCGCAGCTCGGCAATCCAATCCAAGACCAGGTCGAGGTGATCATCTTCGACCATCGCCTCTTTCCATGCCCCCTGGTGTTTGGTGGTTGCGACAGGGACCAACAAACAAGAGTGCTCCTCTGCCATGATGTACAACTAGCTCTCATACCAGTTGTCTCATTTGTTGTGCAATGAGAGGAGGATGAATGGATGGCCGTTTCCCTCCTGAGACACAAAGAAGCATCACCCGATGGTCTTAGGTCCATTGCCCTCCTTCTTCTTGCCGGAGCTCTGGAGCACAAAGAAGTACCATAACATCGAGAAGGATGGTATGACCCCGATGAATATCTTGTACAAATGTGCAAAGACAAATGGGGGAGAGATGTGCCATCTAGATCTTATAGGTCTTCAGAACTTCCATGAAGAATTGGGATCAGCCTCACCACCATGTAGGAGACGAAGATGACGATCTCGCCCATCCCGATTGAGCAGGGTGAGGCCATCTTGGCCTTGAACTCGGTTGCTCCTCATTGGGTGGCATGTGGTAGCAACCTCCTCACTCTCTCTATCCCCTCTTCATCACAGAAGCGGGATAGCAGCAGACCCACATGGCTTGCTACATGGTGGCTCCAGCTCGCTCTCACCATGGCTACGATCGTGAGGGCATGGATGAGGGTAGGGAGCAAGAGTGCAAGCAAAAGAAGGAAGTAGATGGGGTGCGTGTGCTAAGGTGCATTATGGATGAAGACGAAGAGCGAAAATAGAGGTCGATCTAGAGGTCTCTATCTCGCCTTTTATATCGTTCGCTTCGTAAGAGCACTTCCCCCTTTATGCCTAGAGAAATCGAGCATCATCCAAGGCACACGAGAAACAAGGAAATGTCTCCTCTAGCAACACAAGGCATGATTCATTACCCTTGAAAACATGTGTGTAGTTAAGGGGGCAAAATATGAAGCGGTGTGTGTTGTTTGCAGATTTGAAGTGGCCTAGTGGTATCTAAATTGCTATAGATCGCCAATAGTAAAGGGCCTTATCTTTAATCATCATGTTTCCGCTTGAAGACAAGGTCGGGGGCTAATGTTGATGACCTTAGAACCGGGGTCTCCACATCAGACGACGTGCACCAAGTTACGGATATGTGTCTTCTCATTTGGAGCATTAGCTATGCCAGAGAATCACATGGGGGCGACGCGTGAACCATAGCAAATCAAGAAAAATGAAGCTCTTAGGGTAGCTTGATGCCAGCTACCAGACGAAGATTGAGTGGAGTGACTAGGCCTGCCTCATGCCCTTAACTTCTATCCATTAAATTCATGATGGGACATTTATCTACCCTAGGACCAAGTGCATAGAAGATAGGGTGGCAACTGCTACAACTGTCGTCCATCACCTCAAGTCTATATCTACTCTAACAAGGGCATGGAAAACTGGAGGAGCATGGTTGACTACCACACTACCACCAGGGCCTACTCATTTATTGCCCTCTATTAGGCACCGATGGGCAAGCCTCATGTCGAAGGAGGCACGGTGAATCCTATTCCTTGTATGCCAGCGTGGATCGAGCAAAGGTGAGTGACAAGCTACCGCCACATCCCACTCGTAGCGAGTCCCATTCTGAGCTGCCCCGAGGCCACGGTGGATTGAACGGGGTAGTATGGTGGTCTCTCACCATGCCCCACTCATAGTGGGCCCCTTTGAGGCCTACCCTAAGGCCTATCCTAAACCCTAAACCCTTAATATGAATAATTAGGATTAATTAATGAATGTACTTTTATGTTATGTGTCGAATTCCTCAGTACAATATTCTTAGAACTAACCTCTCTGATATATAGAAAAAGGATTTTTGGTATACTGTGACCTAAATATTCTTTTCCTATCAATGAACTTTTCGTAATAGAATCCATATAATAAATAAAATAAAGGGATTCTATTATGAAAAGTAGAGTATTCCTGCAATAAGACTTACAACTTCTACCTATCTTATCCTAAATTCACAAAAAAAATGAGCCACTAACAAGACCTTACATACATAATGCTGATATCAATATAATCTTTCCTCAAACTCCGATCATGTGGTGTCCTCTAGAGAGAGTATGACGGGAGAATAGGGACCAGGGAGTGGGGGTTGCAACCTAGAAAGAATACGCACTTACTTATGTGCTGAGGGGACTCCTTGAACACCTACAAGAGAAATGAAGAGGACCTACTTTGAGTAGTTAATAAACTTGTAAGATCCTTTATAAAAAGAGAGATCACTACCACAATAGGAGTAAGAGATTACACCTTTAGGTGGCCCGAATCTATATACTTGTTTGTTTGATTCTAGCTCATCTAGGGAGCCCGAGTTCTCTCCTCATATGTGACTAGCTTCTTGGCTAAACTCACTAAAAGGGATTCCATTGGATCCCTGCTATCAAGATTCACAGTCAGATAATATCAAAGGAATTATAATATGGCTTTTGGTAAAATCTAGCTAACCTGATCCCTTGGCTCACTTATTATACAATACCTAGGCTTAAAGGAAATTGTGTGCAATTGTGTGAGTTAGTAGCGACCTAAAGGAATTACTTAAATTGTAGAGTAAAATACACAAAACCTTGGTTATTGTGATCTAAGTTCATAGGAATTTGGACATGTGACATATAACCCAGGTATTACGATACTACTGTTTCACATAACCAACAAATTCTACTTAAATTTGACATGTGTGATGAAACTTTTATATGCTCTGACATGTGGGATAAAACTTTTATATGATCACCTATGTGTAGTAGATGAAAGAACTCATGGACTCCACATGTCAGATTTGTGTTAGATTGATCAATTATGTGGATTTGCGAAACATTGGTACCATAATATCTGAGGCTATATACCACGTGACAACTCTTGTGATTTTGTATAACTTAGACCACAATACCGGGATTTTCTATAACTCACTCCAAATTATAATGTAGTAACGTCGATATTAATAAATGTTATATTTTCTCTTCAACCAGTTGAAATTTGTGTAGTTAAAAAATATAATGGATTAGTATAACTTTTTTAAAAAAAACACAATAATTTTATTTCTAGGTAATCCAAATTGAAGCCATACTCACGTCAACTTTATATATCTCCATAGGAAAAAGTCCAAATTACTAGATGTTCTGCACCCTAACTTTTTACACTGGATGAAAAAACCCCTTTTAGGTGGTTTTGGGCTGAGTTGGCACGTGTAGTGTCAACACAACAATCTAGTTAAAAAAATCTGTGAGTTCTACTTATCATCTCTCTCGCTCCTTTCTCTCTCGAGAGAAGCAGAGCTACAAGCCTAATGCTAGAATCAACATGGGAATTCCATCCTCACTAAGCACGTCATCTCACCACCATCGGCACCATCGCCCACCACGGCCAAGCCGTGTTGGCCACTTGGCTCCATGGGAGAAAAGGGAAGACATGGGAGGGAAGGAAAGCGAACAGCGAAGATGCCATCACCTACTCACCCTCTCTTCTTCTACAGTAGCAGAGGCAGCTTCATATGTAATGGCGATGAGGGTGGATGTGGATCTAGAGGTTAGCTGCCCACCCTCTTTAGATTTGCGCACCCACTAGAGGCGTGCCGGACAAGACAAGCTCAAAGAAGATGCTGTTGTTGCCGAGATGATGGGGATGTGACTCCAACAACAGCAAGGCGAGGCCTCGATTTTATTGCTAGTCAGATTGCCCTGAGCTATTCCACTGCCTACTTATTTCACTTGGTTGAGCTTGAGGGGGCAATGTATGGAGAGCTTGAGCTCCGCAGGCAGCTCTCCTCCAACCTTGTCGTCAAGCTAAAGCCATGCATCCAGAGCACACGGATATGGATCTCAACACCAGTTGCTCCTCTGGCTTAGCACTACATGAAAATTTTGCTATCACCACAAAAACTTTGCAACAAAATATTATTTATTGTAAATGTATTATTCTATTACCATGATATAACTTTTTGTGGCAATTGGTAAATTATATTACAACAATTTACCTTTGTTGTTCTACTTTTTTTTGCAATATACAGTGGGCTATAGCCACGTGAAGAACTAATGTTGCAACATGGCAATTTTATTGCCACAATTTTTATTTTCATGGCAATTAGCGTAATCTCTGCAGCCACACTACATTATTGTTGCAGCAATAATTTTGAGCTTGTGGCAGTATATAAGTGTTGTTGGCACGATTATAGTTTCTTGTATTATGTTTGTTGCAATATAAGTTTTCATCTAAAACAGATAATTTTTTTTGAAGGGCTTTAAATTTTCTTATTTGCTATGCATCTGTCGACAGATTTTTGGGTTAAAATTAGTCGAATTTTCATCATTTGGATTCCGTTGAGAGATGTGCTGAGCTTTGATTGTAGGGTGCTACTCTTATCGGGGGTCATGCTCATACTCGTCTATTTTTCCCATTGTTTTACTATATCCGCTTGTTTAACATATCTACCGTGCCCTGGCTGGCTTTCGCACTGCCCAAGAAACACCATTAACTATATTGGCTTGGCTGACATATCCTCTACCTGATCCTCCGCGACCGCCCTACCGTACCACCGCCCAGCCTCACTGGCATCGGAAAGGTGCCCGCTGTACCACCTTATATACGTTGAATATATAATATGATATTTTTTCTTTATTTTTGTGGTGTGAAGTCTGAGCCATCAGTCCAAATTCCAAGTGACTGCAGAATTACATGGCCCAACAAAGAGCAATGGAAGCATTGAAAACACTGCTGTTGTGCATGCACTTTTCCACAATACTTTTTCTATAGAGGCTGATCAGGTAATTGGAAAACATGTGAGAGTATGATCTGTTGCAATCTAATACTCTATGTTTGTCATAGGGCAACTGAAAAGTCAAACACACAATTGTAGTGCTACAAGCAAAGGAGTGCCAATAAATGTTGCAATGGTATTTATTGTTGCAATATGTTCTTTTGCCACATTGATTTTGTGGCGAAATACAAATTATGTGCCACAAAATAAAATTTGTTGCAATAATCTAATACCATGGAATTTATTATCATGGCTAGCACGATTCCAAAATGGTTGCAATATATATTTCTATTGTCACAATTTCAACACTCTTGTCATGAATTTTTTCGTGATGATAGATGGTTTTCCTAGTAGTGCAGTGAACTTGCCGCTGACTTCAAAGAGGGAGGGGCAAGTGGTGGATGAAGTCAATGATAGCTACGTCACCCACCACCGCCTATGTCTATCTCTATGGGACCACTATGCTATGGCCCTATATACCTTGCCAACATCTCCCTCTTCCATCCATGCTTGAGGCTATTGCAGTTGTCTAGACCTCCGCTAGCACATACTTGAAATCTTTGTCTCCAGTGGCCAGCATGTCTTGGAGGACATCCTGTCGGAGCCTTGCAGCTGAGCCATCTTACTACGGGGAGATCTCCACATTGCCACCTCTCTATTCCATCCCCACAACCAGGGATTTGGATTATGAGGATGAAGAGAGGAGGCCAGCGGCATGGCATTGGAACAGTACCAACATCCTGCTGCATGTCTCCTTCATGATTCAAGATTGTCACCATCACAAAGAGCTCTAGCCTCCATGGCCACGATGGTCTTCACGCGCTTATATGAGAGAGAAAGGGGATGAGAAGAAATGCATTGAAATGACATGTTGGCCACCGGATTTTGTTTATTTTTTCTTATCTAATTTATGACTAAATTGTCACATGTGTGCCACAATAGATCAAAACCGTTTTGGATTGACTTATGGGGTAATTCGTCTAGATTAAAAAGTTTAGGATTTAAAATATCTGATTTTATAGTTTGAGAGAGTAATTCGAACTGTAGTAATAGTTTAAAGGCTAATTTAGACCTTTTCCATCTCCATACAGTATAGAATGCAAACAGCCTGCATGATTGCATCCGTTCGAGCAATTCTCACCGCATTATATCTAAAATTATTTTAATTTTTTTATGTAATATGTTGTAAAACCTATATTTACATGGTGTAACGAAGGTTATAGATATAATCAAAATCACATTTTACATATAATTGTTATTTTGTCCGAGTAACACAAGCATTTTTTGGGGTCAATATATAGTGGATTTGGACATTTAATCTTGATGCTAATATATAATATGCCTAAAACCATGGCACTGGCACCTGTTTTACAATTGTAACACCTGGCACATTTTTATTCCAGCAAGATTCTGTTGGGAGGTAAAGAAATCCGGCAACTCAGACCTCGGGATCCATAACTCAGGCCTTGTAAACCCAACATCGATGGTGACCTCCGAGTCAGGGGTCGTCAGTGATGGCATTGAGAAGGCGCAAAGGCGAGTTGGATTTGAAGCTAGATAGAACACGAGGATTGAAAAGGGAGGGATTAAAGTGCTGCTGTGCTGGCATGAGAAGGGGATCGTAGTGATGCAGCATGGTTATCACAATGTCACTTGCTCTTGCCTCTCATCGTCGTTGTGTGTCGTGGAGAGAACTGACATGGCGGTTGAATTCGTAGTGAGAGAAATTGGCTCATAGAAAAGGTGGTGGGACCCTGGATTTGAGAAATACCATTAAATATTTTCTAGTTAATGCCACAGGTGGCGTCATTTTTTTTTTGAGAAAATACCACATCCATTACTATTTGGACGGTTTGTTGAAGGGGACGACTAGTGCTCAACGCCTGATTCGAGCACTACCGTCGGACATTTAGACCTGCGACGGGATTCCTCTCGTTCGGACACGTGGACCTGCTACGTCATTCCTCTCTATATAGTGCTCAGACGCTTGGACTTGCTATGGGAGTCCTTTCTCTTACGGTGAGTACAAATAAGTCTACATCCACACGCTATAAAAAATGATATATTAGATTTGTGATAAGTTGGATGAAAGAGAATGTTATGAGAGAAAAACTGGTTATTAATTAAAGCATGGTCAATAGTATAGCTGGCTGCTAGCTTAAAAAATCACATGTCAACAATAATCAGTAATGGAGATAACATATACTCTATCCGTACCAAAATAGTAACTTAACTTTTAGACGCACCTCCTAATTGGAGCCTGGATCAAGATTAGCCATGCCCAAGGAAAAGGTCGTCTCAGTGCCAAAGTTACCTATATCAAGGAATGGGTCAAGTGAGTCCCACTCAGAACCAGACACGCCGGAAGCATCACAAATCGGTGAGGTGTGCCGTGCCGCATTCTGGCTACCTGAAGCAACACCTGAAATGATTCCTTCATGCTGGCCGTCTTTATTGTTTGAAAACGTAGCACCCCCAGTATCCTGAGTATGAGGTGGTGTTATGCCGATGCGAGCTGAATCAACATTGAACGAGCGAGAAGGATAACCCACTGTGTAAACAGCAGGGCTGTTGTATAGTCCTCTTGTTCCTGCAATCGCCATATCGACATCAGTTCTGCTGGATGTTGGAACCTCCAGCAATTCCCCATGAAACTGATTTAAAACAATTTCTTGGTGTTCTCCGATGTCAGTGTCCTTCTGCACCAAAGGATCTCTGGACATCACATTTGCTTCATGTTTCTCTACAGTATTTTCTTCCACAAAAGCATCCGTTGGAGCATCGTCAGTAGAGAATAGCCAGTCATTGACTTCATCTCCTGAATTATCGGTAGCTTGGTTTTTACATGCAGAGTGGAGATTCTTACATCTCCCAGAATCCAATACTTTATTCTCTGAAGCAACCGACATAGATCCTAGATCACCATGAGCTGCTCTTTTGAGAGGAATCTTTGGATCATACTGTAGACAATGTTCTCGAGGGTGTACAAGGACATCCAAAGCCAGCAAAGCATGTGAACAAAGTTTTGCAAGCTCGGTGCCAGTCTCTAGCCTCCCTGTTATGACAAGAAAAGATAAATACTACAACAAACAAAACTAACATGTTTTGAGAATCACATGGATGTAATTAAGTAAATTAAATGATATATGAAATACATGATTTATTTAAGTAGCTTAACAATTCATGTGTATGTGTCCTAGTCAGTTTCTTCTGTATATGTTACATAACTCTACGTTTTACCAATGAATTAGCAAAACTGGAATGCACGTGGAAATAGATGATAAATACAGCAAATATAGATTAGCTCAGAACCTGGTAGAAGGTACCTCTGTTGAAGAGCTCAAGACCTCGTTCTAAATAAGGAGGACACTCGTGAGGAGAAGAAAGAAATGATGCCAATAGAGCCTTCAATAAGGCTAACTGGAAATCTGATAGAGTTGGATCTCCTGCCAATAGTGGTCTTAGTTCATACATCCCTATCGTATAGAAAGACTCTCTTGCAACATTAATAAGAAGCAGGTCTATTTGTGTTCTCCAGTAGCTTGCTCTGAATGAACCACCCTGCTCATGTTGAGTCAATAACTAATTTCAATAGAACATATGCGAGATTATCTACTGCTACCTCATTTTCAAAAAGACTTGGTTTCTGTCTATGAATCTGCACAACAAAGTCTTTTTGGAACGAAGGTAGTACTATACATGCTAAAAGCAAGAGTGGCACAATAAATAACTATTTGTAACAATAAATGAGAAGATAATGGTACTCTACATTGTTCTATTTGTACTAAAGACCAACTATTAAACCATTCCTATAAAGAATGTCACAGCGAAAATAAAATGGTAACACCAGTTCAAATAGCTTACCACTCAAAAAAAAATAATGCTAGCATTTCATATGAAATGGATATGAAGACAAAAATACTTGTATTGCAAATGAAGGCCAAAGGATGGATATACAAAGGACAACTTTATATAAGAAAACATAAGCTAAAGGGAGTTACACTACGCACAAGCACAACCAACCACCCAAAACCAACAAATAGAAGTGGTAGGCTACAAACAATATTTCAGAGAACTGCATCATATGCTGCATAGAAAAAAGACCTAGAGAAGATTGGTGTGGTGAATATAAGTGGATACAAAATTAAACTATCTATGGAGCTGAAGCTATGCTCCCATCAGAGCTCACTCAAGGTTCTGCTCAAGTAGACAATTACTTGGATTCCAATCATGAGCTACAGCAAGCAGACAACATCAATCTGATAAGAGTAACACCCTGATAGGGTTATTCTCCGGGCAGCTCCACACCTACAAGCCCACTGATGCTATCACGAGAAAAGGATTCGACACAGAGCACTTGGCCAAGGATACTACATCCTACAAAGAGTACAAACCCAAGTCAGTTGCAACAAGCTCTCATCCAAATGGGAGGGTCCCTAGAAGATCATACATGTCACATGCCCTAGTTCTATCAAGATAGCTGATGATGATGCCAATAGCTTAGTAACTCTTGGAATATTGAATAACTACGCAAATTTTATGTAGTTGATCACAACTTTGTATGTTTTTCAATTAACAGTAAAGCACATCAATCTTATCCCCATACCATAGGAAATATCCTTATCTGGGCCAAGTCTAGTCTGTGCATCACAAGAGGTGTATTTACGCACCAGAGATGTATTCCTTAGCAAGTTCTCTCACACAAGCACTCGAGGGATTTTTTTTTTGCCCTTTCTTTTGAGTCTTTGGACTGCTCACTCAGCACCTTGCTACCTGACTGGACAGTCAGGGGCTAGTAGTTAACATGCCATCCATTTATCTAACAAGGTTAATTTTTTTTTGTCCTTGAACAAGCACAAGGTTTAGTCTATTCAAGTCCACTCAAAAAATGACTATGAGGTCAAATCCGGGTGGAGCATCTATAGCCACCGGGTAACTTGACAAGTCATGATTGGCTGGAGGCAGAAATTAATAGCTAAATGCTTGTTGGAACAAATCAAAGTATAACCTTGCGATTGAGGATAGTTATTCTTTTTATAGTAGACTTGCTTGTTTTTATGTAACTGGCTCATTTACCTTAAGCTAAACCTAAGCTACCTGACCTTTGCTCATGGACTACAAATATTGCTAACAAATCTGCTTGACTATTTCAGATATAAATAGGTAATCTTATTACCAGTGACCAAATGGCCAGTGTGCATCCCTAAGTACATCCCTAAGACCAAAGGTGAGCTCCTATATCTCCTTTGGTGTCTTCAAAGTCCTCGAGAAGTCTTCATTCATGACCGCAGGGTTGAAGTCAGGGAGATGATAGGAAACACACGCCAAGACATGTGCTCCCACATGCTGGCCAGTTTGGAGGTTCTGATTCTTCAGACACTAGTCGATGTTTTCGGGCAGCTCCCTCAGCTGCTATGATTCCGAGCACACCCATTCAACATACCTAGGCACCGTTTTCTCAACCAGGAGATCAATTCGCAAAGTAGAAAAGCTTTTGTGAAATGGATACAACTCCCCTTGAGTTGCTTAAGGATGGCATGGGGTTTGGTATTTCAAGGAATTTTGAGCCAACTACTCCCTTTTCTGAACACTATTAAGCTACTCTTGTAGGTGAAGGCAGCACTCATTGGTCTCTTTTTCAACTTGCTTCAGTTCTTGATGAAGAGATTCCCAACCCTTCTGAGCAGTCAACACAATCAATAAGAGATGAAGGCCAAAGTTGACAGAGTGGTCATTGACTGGTTAAATGTGCAAAGGCAAGAAAATTCTTGCGATCACGTAGGTCTTAAGCAAGTCCATATTGTGCTTAAAGGAGGCAAGTGCCAGTGGGACTGCCTCTTCATAATAAGCCTTTGCACAAAGGCATAGGGGGAGCGCATGTCTTGGATAGGCAAAATATGATGATGTTTGCTACAATAGAAATGAATAATATAGACAAGTTCTCACACAAAATATCTATACTACAAAAAGATAAAAAAACTACATGGGCATTACTCGATGGGGTGATCTTGTACACCTCGGCCACCACCTCCCCTACTGGTTGACACCGCTAGATCACTTCCTCCTTCACCTCGATGGCCTCCCACATCCCCACTTGAATCCCCTCTAAGACCATATTGGGTTCAATCACGAGGATTTGATAGACGACGCAGGCGAGGGCATATGCAGCCCCTTCGTTGGTCAAACCCTTCATTGCCATGGTCAAACACCTTTTGAGGATGTTCGGGAGCATGACGATGTTGGTGACCAAGTCACCATGGGAACTCACTACCTACAATAGGTTAGTAGATGCCGATGTGGGAATGTCCATCTTTAAAGACTTCATGACCTCTTTGAAGTTCCCAGGCGACCACAACAGGAGGTCACGAGCTATAGCTTGGCCTCCATTTGCCATTCTAGAGAAGAAAGGTCTTCATCTAGCTCGGCCCTCATACGCACTTGTTCTCTAACTGCTTCAACTGCCGCCAGCGGCACCAATGACGTTAACACTAGCGCGGCTATGATTGTGTTAACGCCAAAATCTGGACGATCCGATGGTGCTAAAGCCGATCGGCTGGGAGGTCCGATGGTGCTAAAGCTGATCGGCTGAGAGGTCCGATGGGGGGTTTAATGCAGTCATCGGTCGATGGAGATACTGAGACAAAGCCGATGGAGAACTGTAGAAAAGCCGATCAGATTAGTAGAAGATTGGATCGACTTGAAGATAGGGGATTGTCCAATCGGGATCAGGTCCGAGAAGCCCGAGAGAAGAAAGGAGAAGGATCGGCTTGACTAAAAGAAGGTCCGATAGCTACAGTGGAGAAGCCGATTAGGTTGCAGCAAAGGAAGACTCGGTTACAAATTGGAAGATTATTCAGATGAAACCGGGTTTGCGGAAGAGCCGTGGACTCCACGGCAGGGTGCTTATTTTTGTAAATTATAACCTTACTCAATTAGGGAGGTTTAGCTGGTTAGTTAACTTCTTTAGAAATATTTTCCTTTGTTCTTACTAGAAAATAATGTCCGACGGTCGTAGATGTATCGGACTCTGTCTGTAAATCCAGGGTATAAATATAGGCTTCCTGGAAACATGTAAGATATCTCTCGATCATATACAAATTCAGCGCATCGCCACCCTAATTCATCTAGGTTTTACCGGCAGGTTCTGGCTCTCGACGCGGGGCTGCATCGGTTAAGTCTGATCTCCGGTGAAGGGGTAAGTCCCGCCACCATCCCGATATGTCCTACTCTGTCTGAGGCTGCATCGGTTAGATCCGACCTCTTAGGACGATCGGATGTATCGCATCACGTCCGTACTGGATCTATCGGCCCGTTAAGCTCCCTCTGCCGTCGTCAGTTTTGTGCTGCATCGGTTAAGTCTGACCTACGGGACTGCCGACGGTAGATCGAGCTTCAGGCCTATAGCCTCCTGCACGGCGTATCATCGGAGTGCTAGCCGATGAGTTATCCATGCTCTGAGCTTCACGCCCAGCGCATCGGCCCCTCGACCGATACGCATCAGCCTTTAGAGGCGTCCCACGACGCGTAACGCCAAATGTATCGGTCCCCCAGCCGATACGCATGCGCCTTCAGAGAGGCGTTCCCTCATCGGCTCAGCTAGCCGATGGGTTCGTTCCTATCCTTGCTACGGCATAGCCGATCCGACGTCCGTATCATTGCCGTTGGCCCCGGCCTCGTATTGTCTTGGTTAGGTCCGATCTTCGAGGTTCGGTGTTGATGGCGCTGCCATGACGGGCGATGGGTCTCGTGCTGTCATATCCGGAGCGGCATCGGTTTTGCAGCCCATGCCTTCTTGCGCTAATCATTGCCTAGGCCGCATACGCACTCATCGGTTTTTCCAGCCGATGAATCACTGTTCGGCTGTCCGGAGGGATCCCGTGCGTCTCGCCATCCTATGAGCACACCCTGGTTCCTCCATCGGCTCTGCGGTCGACCTCTTGTCGACACCTGTCCACATCGGCTCCCCAGCCGATCGAAGAGCATCCCGATCCTATTGGCAGCCGACCGATAGCGAGCGCCTGTATCGGATTCGCTCGTCTCACTTTCTTATCAATTGTAGGGTCAAATTAACTGGCACGCTCGCGAACCTCGAGGCTTAAGGACCTGCACTGGAGATAAGCAGACCTTCTAGGCCTTCGCGTGACCGAGCCGCCGTCCCTCCCCGGTCGTGGGATTTTTTGGCGGCAGCAGATCCTAGGGGGCTAGGATAGGTGGAGATAGGAGACTGAAGGAGAAGGGGAGGCTAGAGCGATGGCTACCCTCACTGATGCAGCCGTCCGACCAGTAGACTAGTTGGAAGCAATGGAGGAAGTTTAACAAATGCCAAGAGAAAGCTCTCAGCAAAAGAAGACTTCTCGAGAACAAGGAAAAATACTAAGCCTACATATATACTCACATGGCCAACGGCATCGAGGAGCGAAGCAAGAGTGAGGGGCGTCAGGGAACTAGCCTTGGGACTAGTGAAATATATACTTAGGTTTCGAGGAGGGACTAAGTCTACATATATACTTACATAGCCGCTTGATGGAAAAGAGGGGTGAGATAAAAAGAATGAACTTAGTGAAACTCAAAGACACCCTACAAACTTTATCAATGAGAAAAGCTTACCGAGGATGTGCGCGTTCTAGAATGTGGAGCAAAGTTGGCATTCACCATCAAGAAGAGCTTAGTCCATTTAGTACAATCCATAAGGATCCCCATGGCCTAAAATAATTTTGAACACAACAATACCTAATAGAAACCAATCCGCACCAAACCATTTCACCTGTGCACCCAAACCGAGCAAAACCCAAACTAAAATCCAACAATTGAACCTGTCCCATTAACAGGCCTAAACATGAGGGTGCCCTCGCTCATGTGACCTTATTTGCACTACCAGACAAGCATATTATGCATAGTTACAATAGGTCAAATGTATTTAAAATGGTCTAGAAAAAAAAATCAATTCCAGGCATTTAAAAGCTGACATTATGATGTGGTTAAAATAAGCTAATCCCTCCGTCCTAAAATATAAGGATTTCTGAGATTCAAATTTTGTATCACAATATAAGGATTTCTGCGATGATTCCTATCTTTTCAATGATTCCAAAGCCAATCAAATTACTGTAAAGGGAATCTAAGTAATTCAAAATTCAAAAATTAACAACTGAAATGACTAAAAAGAAATCTTTTAAGCTAACCTTAGTATATGCTAAACAACCTAGAAATCCTTATAGTTTGGAATGGAGGGAGTAGTTGAGTAACCAAATAGGTTGACTTTGGAATTAGAGTGTTATTCTGTTCTCTTGTTTAACTACAATGTATTAGTGAAAGAAATCTATTTTGCACAACGTTGGAGGCAACAGGCAAGAGAACAGCAAAAGGTTAAAGAGTTTAATTGCATGGGAAGTGATCGCTTAAGCGAAAAGTGTAAATATACAGTTATACACATACCACATTCAGAAGTACTTCAAATGTCTCCAGTGCTGCTATTTTGATACAGAGTGGAGGCGTTGAATTTCTAATGAATGTAGGTTCAGGACTCCCAGTAGTTGAGCTTTTCCCATGCAAAGTCTGATTGTTGCTGGAAGATCTTTCTGATGAAGACTGATTTACTGCACCTATTGTATCTGAACTCCAAATGAATAGGCTGTCACCAGAATTATCATCCAGATCGGCAGAAATATTGCTAACTACCACCTGAAGCAAGTGCATACCCATCCCTGGTCAATTAGTGGCAAGAAATTTAACAGCTTAAACAGAAAGGTACATTGCAAGTGAAATATTATGAAATCATCTGAGACAGATCCAGTGAATGCAGCACCCTGGACTTGTAACCACAGTTGTTTGGCTCAAACTCTGACAGGCTCAAACACCAGGCATATGCTCACTTATGCAGCAATTTTAGATTAACATAACATTATTTTACATGGAATTGAACACAAGGGATGGTGCTTGGGAGTTTTACTGCTGTGAGCTACCAACAAGAGTGGAGGAGAATAATGTCATTAATTGCCTCAATAGCTGATTGGGCATCGGAACTGGAAGAGTGGACAGGTCAATATCTTGATCAGTTTTTATACTACAGAATTCTCCCTTCTTCATTGTGCCAAGCAATATTGGACATCTATCACTGTGTAATAGGAAATACTGGGAACTTTTTTAACTTTTCAGAAACAAAGAGACAATTCGAAACTTGGCAAATACATTACCAATGTTGTGTCAGTAAGAAATATCTGTGCATATCAGAACCTGATAATTTGTGGTAACATGTACGGAAATTTCCTACAGCACGTGCAAGTGACATTTCACTAGTGCTGGTGAATGAGCTATGCAACTCTGTTAAGAAATTAAAGAGGTGATATTTCTAATAAATTAATTAAACAATAGAATCTACTATATCTGGTTAAAAAAACAGCAAGCGAAGCATAGCAATTTCCATTCAACACTAGGCTTGCAAACAATCATTTCTGAACACTTGTACGATTAAATAGTTTTCAAATGTTAATTCACAAGTTGGTGGCTCATTTTGATAATCCAACTTTCAAAAATGGCAACTAGTGCCTGAACTTTTAGGAAAAATTTAAACGAAAACATATTATTGGTTGGCAACCCAGATTGAGAATGCTTATGGAGCTCTCTGCAGTTCGTTTTACATTTTTTTTCCTAAAAAAATTAAGAGTTCATTATTTCCTAAGACTCCTGAAATGTCTTTCAATGGTGCTCTGTCTATTCAGAATTGTACAGACAGGCCCCCAAAGAGATCCATAAATGATATCAACCGTAGCAAATGGTAAGCGTTACAAAATAAGTGTTTTCAGTTTTAGAGGATAAAGCACATTACAACATACTAAATATGATTAGAGGTTTATTTGGATCAGCAATGAGTTATCATTTTCAAATGTTTGAGTCCCAAGGAGGCAGGGGAATTCCTCAAATATCAGACGTGGAGAACGGAGGCAGTATTTCAGATGGAACATAATAAGGGCCCAGGACAAGATGGTTTTCCAGATTGGGTTTTATCAAGTTTTCTCGATCACAGAGACTGATTTGATGGCCCTAGTATATGAAGTGAACACAAACAGAATTGCTGGAGTGCAAAATGGTGATAAGATCCATGCAAACAACTTTTAAGCTTGGATGCTGTACCATGGAAGGAGTTACAATTCTTCATGAAATAATCCATGAGATGCTTAGGGAAAAATTCGAATGGAGTGACCCTTTATATAATATACTTAACTATGAACTATTTTTCACATAGATGGCACTCTTGGATAGGTGGTAAAATTGATGACATTGGACGATAATTTGAACTTTTTAAAATAAGAAAATGCTTAGACAGGGTGACCCATAGTCCCATAATCAACTATATTATTTAATATTGCAATGGATATGTTGGCAATTTCTTATTATAATATTAACTTTAATTTGATTTTATATGTGGCTATCCATTTAGATTTAATTGTTTTTAATATTAAGAAGTTGAAGGGAAAATTTGAATTAACAATGGGAGTAGATGGGGTGGTAGATTCACTACTAACACAACTTTCTTCTTTTGAAGAAGTATAGATATTGCCAAAATATAAACAGTAGAAGAATCCCTAAGTTTTAATCATCTAAAATTTCGTTTCATAGGGCTATTGTAGGGATAAGTGAACAAAATGGACATAGTGGATAGAGTTGTGTTTGTGAAACTCAAGGATCAGTATGATTATTTTAATTAGTCTCTATGCATGTAGCCCTATTTTACATGCTTTGGGCCACTGCCACATCACAATTCAAGGTCCAATACGTCAACACTATTTATCTACTAACCTACATGTTAGAATTAATTGCTATTTACTATAATCCTCTAGTTAATTGTGTCGGGTTAATACCCAGCTGGCCTCTTGGGACTCGGCCAGCTCCTTGGGACTCGGCTGGCTATAAAATTAATTGCTATTTACTGTAATCCCCTAGTTACTTGTGCCGGGTTAATACCCAGCTGGCCTCTTGGAACTTGGCTAGCTCCTTGGGACTTGGCTGGCCCCTTGGGCTACCCTCCTCCAATCTATTTATATGTAACACCTCTGTAATCTCATCATTAAGTAATCTAAGCCTGTTAGGCTATTGTCTATCATGGTATCAGACTAAACAACGATCCATCTGCTTTCGCTCCCATCCCACCCCGACCCTGGCCGTCGTGCACGCGCCCTCCTGCTGCTGCGCGCGCCCATGGCTGCCTCCGGCTCCACCACCGTGACTACCGCGGCCAAGCTCCGCGACGAAGCCCTCTCTTCTGCTAAGCGCCTAGAGGATGAGGCCTCCTCTCCGCGTACCACCAACATAGAGCGCAGCCAGTAGCTCGAGGAGGAAGCTGCTCTTCTCAAGTCCGTCGCCGCTGCCCAGGAGCGTGTTCACGCCGCCACTGACGCTCTTGACAAAGAGCGTGCACAGGCCGATGCCCTGGAGCAGCAAGCCGTGGCCCTCCGGGATCGCCTCCGCACCGAGTTTCAGGACGACGATGACGTTCCTGAGGATGACGACGTCCGCTCTGCTTCCTTTGAAGCTGCGGCCATTGCCCACCTCCACAGTCAAGCTGCTGCCGTCCAGAACATCAAGAACTTAATTCCAATAGTTCTTGATCTTCAATCCTCCAACTACTCCAAGTGGCGTGGCTACATCCTCCTCATCCTCAGCCGCTTCGCCTTGAAGGATCACGTCCTCAGCAACGACTCCCGCCCCTACGATCCGGCGTGGTCGCGCATGGACCGTGTCGTCCTCTCCTGGCTCTTCAACACCATCTCTGCCGACCTCCTAGATGTCATCCACGAGCACGACGGCCTCACCGCTGGGCAACATGGCTCGGAATCGAACAACAGTTCCTCAACAATCGCGAGTCCCGCACCATGCTCCTCGACGCCGAGTTCCGCACTCTCTGCCAAGGTGCCCTCTCCATCGACGACTACTGCCGCAAGATGAAGAGCATGGCGGATGCCCTTGCCGACCTCGGCGAACCCATCCAGGACCGAACTCTGGTACTGAACGTTCTGCGGGGTCTCAATGAACGTTTCCAGTTCATGTCCTAGCTTGTCACCCGCCAGAGGCCGTTCCCGTCCTTCGCTGATGTTCGTGCTGACCTCCGTTTGGCCGAGCTCAACATGGGGACATCCTCTGCCTCTTCTTCGGCTCTTATCGCCACGCCGTCCACCAAGCTGCCTACTCCGCCATCACCTGCGCCTGTGCCGACACGCCCTCATCAGGCTGCTGCTCATTAGGCTATTGCTGGACAGCCTTTCAGTGGCAACCACGGCAAACGCCGCCGTGGCGGGCGTGGCTCCCATGGCAGTCCGCAGAGCAGTACCCCCGGTGCTACACCAGCCACACCGCAATGGCCGTCACTTGTCAACCCGTGGACCGGCTCTATCCACATGTGGCCAAGGTCCACCGCCGGCGGAGCTTGTGGTCCACCACGCGTAGTCTAGCCTGCATCTCCGCAGCAGGCTCTGGTGGCCGGCATGCCACCTGCGTACGTTGCTCCATCACCGGCTTTCGAGACCTACTACCCGCAGCCACCTCAGGCACCTCCTGCTTGGGCGCCATGGACACCTGAGGGCCTCGCCAGTGCCTTCAGCACCGTCTCTCTCACCCCGCCACCGAGTTCCTCGGATTGTGTGATCGACTCGGGTGCCTCCTCCCACATCACCGCCAACCCTAGTATGGTCACCGCATCGCCATCCTCTTCATTTCCTTCCTCCATTGTCGTAGGCAATGGTGCCACCCTTCCTGTCATTAGCACCGGTTACTCTATCCTTCCTGGACCCTTTCGCCTCGATAATGTCCTTGTCACCCCTGACATCATCAGAAATCTCCTTTCTGTTAGAAAATTTACTACTGACAATTTTGTTTCTGTTGAGTTTGACCCTCTTGGAGTTTCTGTGAAGGATCTCCGTACCCGAAACACCCTCCTCAGATGTAACAGCATGGGGCCACTCTACACCCTACAACTGCCTTCATCCACCACTGGCTCCTGCGCCCTTGTCGCCACTCCTTCCCCGACTACCTGGCACAGGCGCCTTGGTCACCCCGGCAAGGCCACTCTTCAGAACCTCGCTCAGTCCTCCTCCATTGTCTACAACAAGCCTGAAGATGACTTTCTCTACCACGCCTATCAGCTTGAGCGTCATATTTGTCTTCCTTTTACTACTTCCCTGTCTAGAGCATCCAAGAATTTTGATTTAATCCATTGTGACCTGTGGACATCTCCTGTTGTCAGTGTCTCTGGTTTCAAATATTATTTAGTTATTCTTGATGATTGCTCCCATTTTCTCTGGACTTTTCCCCTTCGCGTTAAGTCTGATGCATTCCCTACGATTTCTAATTTCTTCGCTCATGTGTCTACTCAATTCGGCTACACCATCAAATCAGTCCAATGTGATAACGGTCGAGAGTTTGACAACTCCACCTCTCATGCTTTCTTTCTTGCTCACGGCACCACCCTCCGCATGTCGTGCCCCCACACCTCCCAGCAAAATAGGAAAGCCGAGCGCATGATCCGCACCGTCAATGTCACAAGAACCCTCCTATTCCAGGCTTCCATGCCCTCCTCTTACTGGACTGATGCTCTAGCCACTGCCACCTATCTCATCAATCGCCTCTCTACCAAAACACTAAACATGAGCACTCCTTTCTTCTCCCTCCATGGCACCCTCCCTTCCTATCATGATCTTCGAGCTTTCAGGTGCACCTGCTATCCCAACCTCTCTGTCACCACTCCTCACAAGCTTGCCCCCGCTCCACTCTCTGTGTGTTTCTTGGTTATTCACCGGATCACAAGGGCTACCGGTGCCTCGACCTACACACCAACCGCATCATCATTTCCCGCCGTGTTGTCTTCGACGAGACAACGTTCCCTTTCTCCCACAGCCAACCATCCCCACCCCCGCAGGAACTTGATTTTCTAACTGACGACGACACTATTCCAGTGTCCCTTCTTCCTGCAGGTACACTCAGAGTTGTTGGCCTCTTGCCACCCCCTCCCCCGACGCGTGCTCCCTCCCAGCCGGTGCCTCTGGTACCATCACTGGCCCATGTGGGCACGCCGGCGTCGAGGGCTCCTCCCGGCTTTCCCATCCCTCTGGCATCGCCTATAGCACCTCTGGTGCTGTTGGCGCCCTCCAGTCCAGCGCTGCCGACCGTGTCCAGGGGGTCCCCGACATTCTCTGAATAGGCACCCCTTGAACAGGTGCTCCCTGTACCAGTCTTCCCGGCTCCACCCGTCGTCCATGTCTACAGCCGGCGCACTCCCCCCCGGTGATTGCGCCCCAAAAACCACCCATTATTCACGTCTACAGCAGACGTGCCCCTGCCCCTACTCCTGCCTCGCCACCCGAGCGCTCGGCAGGGGCCCCTCCTCGACACTCCAGCATGGTCCCCTCTCCACCTCGCTATGTCAAGAGCGATCCTCTGGTTCCTGCTCGTGCTGTTTCCATTCCGCCGGTCGCCAACTCCCATGGCATGGCGACCCGTGGAAAGACAGGGTACCGGCAGCCTCGCCTCGCCTTGCATACTGAGGCATTGTCTCCACTACCGCGGTCCTACCGTGATGCTCTTGCTGATCCTCATTGGTGCCAGGCCATGGAAGACGAATATGCAGCTCTTCAGGACAACCACACTTGGGACCTCGTCCCCCTCCCTGCCAAGGCCAACGTGGTTACTGGCAAATGGATTTTCAAACACAAGTTCTATGCCGATGGCTCATTGAAGAGATACAAGGCTCGTTGGGTACTTCGGGGATTCACTCAACGCCCCGGTGTTGATTATGATGAAACCTTCAGCCCGGTTGTCAAGCTAGCCACTATTCTCACAGTCATCACGGTGGCACACTCCAGGGATTGGCCGATACATCAACTGGATGCGAAGAACGCTTTCCTACACGGAACACTCTCAGAGACAGTATACTGCTCTCAGCCTACGGGGTTCGCTGATCCTGCTCTCCTTGATCATGTCTGCAGACTCAACAAATCCCTCTACGGCTTGAAACAAGCCCCGCGGGCCTGGTACAGCCGGTTTGCCTACTTTCTGATCTCACTGGGATTCACTGAAGCCAAGTCAGACACATCTCTCTTCATATATAGCCGCAACACCAAGACAGTCTACTTGCTCTTATATGTGGATGACATTGTCCTTACAGCTTCGTCTCAGCAGCTCCTTCACCGTGTCATTGCTGCATTGAAAAAGGAGTTCGCCATAAAGGATCTTGGACCCCTGCATCACTTTCTTGGCATTGCAGTTCAGCGCCACAGGGATTCTATTCTCCTTTCATAGCGTCAGTACACACTGGATATACTTGCTCGCCATGGCATGAGTGACTGCAAGCCTTGCTCCACTCCAGTTGACACTTGTGCAAAAGTACCAGCTGATGCCGACCCGTCTGTTGCTGATCCCACTGCTTATTGCAGCCTTGTGGGTGCCCTCCAGTACCTCACTTTCACTAGGACTGGCATTGCCTATGCTGTCCAACAAGTGTGCCTTCATATGCATGATCCGCAAGAAACTCATCTTGTCGCTGCCAAGAGGATCCTTCGCTACCTTTAGGGTACCCTTAGTCATGGTCTGGTCATTCCCTGAACAACCCCAACACAGCTTCGTGTGTACACTGACGCTGATTGGGCAGGCTGTCCGGACACCCGCCGCTCCACCTCCGGCTACGCCGTCTTCCTCGGGGGCAGCCTGATCTCCTGGTCATCCAAGTGGCAGCCCACTGTCTCCCGGTCCAGTGCCGAGGTAGAATACCGGCCTGTTGCCAACGGCGTTGCTGAAGCCTCTTGGCTATGGTAATTGCTCTAGGAACTTCACCATGCCCTAGACTCTGCCTGTCTCATCTACTACGACAATGTCAGCGCTGTCTACTTCTCCACCAACCCCGTTCAACATCAGCGCACCAAGCACGTAGAAATCGACCTTCACTTCGTCCATGAACGAGTCGCCATGGGTGTAGTCCGGGTTCTTCATGTGCCCACCACATCGCAGTTCGCCGATGTCTTCACCAAGGGGCTCCCTTCCTGTGTCTTTATGGATTTTCGATCCAGTCTGAACGTTCGCTCCACCGACGATCTAACTGCGGGGGTGTTAGAATTAATTGCTATTTACTGTAATCTCCTAGTTACTTGTGCCAGGTTAATACCCAACTGGCCTCTTGGGACACGGCTGGCTCCTTGGAACTCGGCTGACTGTTAGAATTAATTGCTATTTACTGTAATCCCCTAGTTACTTGTGCTGGGTTAATACCTAGGTGGCCTCTTGGGACTCAACTAACTTCTTGGGACTCGGCTGGTCCCTTGGGCCACCCTCCTCCAATCTATTTATATGTAACACCTCTGTAATTTCATGTAATCTAAGCCTGTTAGGCTATTGTCTATCACTACAGAAGAAATGCATAAGTGTTTTGAAACTACTAATGCAAGTGGTGTGCTAAGTATATTTTTGATAAAATTTTGAATCACCTACCAACACCCATTGAGCTCATCAGTAACCGCACAATAGTGTAGAGTTTTCTTCTTACTGCAGGCAGCTTAGCTCTTTTGAAGTACTCAGTTATGAGCGTTACAACACGACCAGCATGCGGTAAGAGGGAACTGCAGGAGAAATTATGACTAAAAATTAATTCAATTTATCATCTTAACATCACATGAGAATTGGTGGTCACCTAATATACTTACGAAGGCTACAGTACTATAGCTAGTACCAACTGCAATTAAAATTAGATAAGGGGTATGGTAATCATCATTAGCCTCATTTGCAAAATTTCATGCCATAAAGGACTACTGGAAATCATTTATACAAACAGAAATCAAAGTTATTTTCCTAAAAATCCTAAATTTCAAATATTGTGCTAAAGCTTGTCTACTTATGATGTGTGTGTGGAAATTTGTGCCTTTGGTGTCTCAACACAGCAGGTCCCAAGCCCTAGTAAAGGAGGGTTTTGTTCGCCTTGACGAGCCAACGTAAAAACTTAGCTACTCTTATCGACGCGTTATATCGAAACCTGGGTATGATATTAAATGGGCAAGGGTTGGATCATCACCCTCGTAACGCATTATGTCATGATCTAGGATGGTGTCAAGTGAACAAGAATTGGGCTGTCGCATCCTTAGTAACGTGCCACATCAGCGCCTAGGTGTGGTGAAAAATAAGGGTCTTTACAGCTGATTCTGTAGGTGCGAAGTGTAAGAAAGAAAGTTGAGCCAATTAGGATTCGTTTAGATAGCTAGAATATAGGTCCCTTACAAATAAGTTAAAAAAGATAGTTGAGACAACGGTTGGAAAACGTGCAAATATCTTATGTGTTCAAGAGACTAAATAGAAGGGTTAGAAGACGAAGGTGGATAGTACTGGCTTCAAGCTCTGAAACACAGTGACAATTTTAAATAGAAATGGAGCATAAATTTTAATTAATAAGAGTCTCAAAGATGGTGTAGGGAGGTGAGAAGGCAAGAGGATAGGATCATCTTAGTTAAACTTGTCATTGGTGATAGTTTTAAACGTAATTAGTACATATACCCCTCATGTAGACCAGAATGAGAGTGTTAAGAGATATTTCTTGGAAGAATTAGATGGTTTGGTTAGAGTTGTATCTAGTAGTAAGAAACTTTTTATAGGAGGGGATCTTAGCAACAGGTACAGGTTTCGAGGCGACACATGGATGTTTTGGGTATGGTGGTAGGAATCAGGAGAAAGAGAAAATCTTGGACTTTGCTAGAGCTTTTGATTTGATGATAGCCAACACTTTCTTTCGAAATAGACAATCTCATTTAGTAACTTTTAATAGCTCTAGCCAAATTGACTTTGTTCTTACGAAGGGATAAACGGGTATGTGTAGATTGTAAGGTGATACCTGAAAAATAGATGGTTTCTCAACATAAACTGGTGGTGGTCGACTTTTGCTTTCTAGTGCATGCTTGTAGGGATAAATAAGTAAAAATTACAAGAATCAAGTGGTGAAAGTTAAAAGGGGAGGCATCAAATGTCTTTAAGGAAAGAGTTATCGAAAAGGGCTCTTGGAAGGATGAAGATGATGCAAATAACATGTGAGAGAAGATGACAACATGCATTTGGAAGATTGTTTCAGAGGTGTTTAGAGTGACTAAAGGGAGTAGATACGAAACTAAAGACACATTATGGTGGAACGAAGACATTTAAAGAGCTATTAAGCAGAAGAAAGAATACTATAAACACTTGTATCATGATAGGAGTGAGGATGATATGAAGAAGTACAAGTTGGTAAAGAAGACCGCAAAACTAGCTGAGTGAGGCAAAGGGGTGGGCTTTCGAGGATCTGTATCAACATCTAAGTACGAAAGGAGAGGACATCTATAAAATGGCTAGGGCTCGTGATAGGAAGACGAGAGACTTCAACAAAGTTAAATGTATTAAGGATGAGAACGAGTAGCTCTTGATGAAGGAGGATGAGATTAGACATAGGTGGCAAGAATATTTTAACAATTTGTTTAATGGTAGGAACGAGGATACCACCGTCTAGTTGGACAACTCGTCAGATGACACCAATATAAGTTTTGTGTGGTAGATCCAAGAATATGAGGTTAGAGAAGTTTTGAAAAGGATGAAAGGGTTAAAGCAATGAGCCCTGATGGTATTCCAATCAAGTTGTAGAGATGTCTCAAAGATATAGCTATTATATGACTAACTAAGTTGTTCAACGATATTTTTCAATCGAACATGATGCTTGAGGATTGAAGAAGTATATTGGTAGCAATCTACAAGAATAAGAGAGATATCCAAAGTTATACTAATTACTAAGAAATTAAGTTGATAAGCCACACTATGGAGCTATGGGAGAGAGTTATCGAGTATCGTTTAAGAGGAACAACATGGATCTCTATGAACCAATTTAGTTTTATGTCCGAAAGGTCAACAATAGAAGCAATTTGTTTAATAAGACATGTTATGGAGCGGTTTAGAGAGCAGAAAAATGACATACATATGCTTTTCATTGACTTAGAGATGGCTTATAATAAGATATCAAGATATGTTATGTGGTGGGCTTTAAATAAACATAAAATCCTAACAAAGTATGTCTCTCTCATCAAAAATATGTATAAAAATGATATGACTAGTGTTCGAACAAATGATGATAATACATATTACTTTTCAATTAAAATAGGATTACATTAGGGATCAAGCTTGAGTTTGAGCCCATACCTCTTTGCTTTGGTAATAGATGAGGTTACAAGAAATACATAAGATGATATCTCTTGGTATATACTCATTGCAGATGATGTAGTATTAGTTGATGAGAACTGAGTGAGAGTAAATAGAAAACTAGAGTTGTGACGGTAAACTCTTGAGTTCAAACGTTTTAGAGTAAACAAAACTAAGACTGAATACTTGAGATATAACTTTGTTATCATCGTACACGAGTAGGGAGATGTGAGTTTAGGAAGCCAAGAGTGCCTAAGGATACATTTTGATATTTGAGATCGATGTTACAGATGGATGAGAATATTGATGTGAAAATTAGACAGAATCAAAGAGGGTTGTATGAAGTAGCGCCAAACATCTAGCATCCTCTGTGATAAGAGGATACCGTAGAAACTAAAAGATTAATTTTATAGAACGACGATTAAAACTACTATACTGTATGGGGCATAATATTAACCTACGAAAAGACATGTTTAATATCCGAGTGTTATAGAAATATGTATGTTACGCTGGATTTATGATCATTTAAGAATTAATCAAGTCTATAACGAGAATATACGTGATCGGTTAGGGATAACACCAATTAAAGAAAAACTTATCTAACATCGATTAAGATAATTTGGACATATCCAAAAGAAACCCTACAAATATCAGTATATTGTAAAATTTTAAGTTAAGATAATAATATAAGTAGAGATAAAGAAAACCAAATTAACATAGTGAGAGACAATAAAAAGGGATTTAAAAGAATAATAAGATATATCTAAAGATTTATACTTAATAACTAGAAAGCAGTTATTGATATATTTAAATTATAATTTGAGACTTTTATTGGGTTTACCCCTAATCTATACCAACTTGTTTGGAATTTAAAGGCTATATTGTTGTTGTTTCTTATGTTCTTTTAATTTATTGTTTATCTTTGGACGATCACACATTATTCACCAATCCCAATGAATTTGTATGAATAATTTTGAATGAAGGCACAAAACAATGCATGTTATGCATGTTACCTGCACATTCCTTTAATAATGGCACCAAGCAAATCCAAGAAAGATAAATGCAGTGCTAGAATCTCAGAAAAAATAAGCTCGTGATCCAAAGGGGTGTCTTGTTGAAGTAGTGATTTATGAAACGTTACATCTGTCAGCAGCACTTGTTGTATAAAAGTTAACATCGCAGGCACTGGAATATTCACCTTCAATTAAAATAAGAACACACAAGAATATGTCTGTTCAGTGC
This sequence comes from Oryza coarctata, assembly GCA_030770085.1. Taxonomy (NCBI): domain Eukaryota; kingdom Viridiplantae; phylum Streptophyta; class Magnoliopsida; order Poales; family Poaceae; genus Oryza; species Oryza coarctata. The sequence goes on from CM061472.1 coordinate 12,793,694, forward strand.
TAAAGATTAAAGGGAAAAACTATGTTTCTAACAAAGCTGAATTGGATAAGTAGTACAATTAAAATAAGAACACAAGAATATGCCTGTTGAGTGCTAAAGATTAAAGGCAAAAATGATGTTTCTAACAAACCTGAACTGGATAAGAAGTAGTTAACATCATGGAGCAGCAGTGTATAAGTGCTGAAATTGTAGGAACTGCAAATGTGCAAAACTTCTTTGCTGAATGCAAGTTCAAATCTCCATAGGTTGTCTGGCCTCCTAACTGTGGTGGAGGTTTACTTCCAGGTGAAATTAGTGGCATCACTATCTCATGTCCAGTATATCCTGTAAAATGAACTTGTGGTTGAACATTGCACAAAATTGCAGTACAACTGAAGTAAAAAAAGAGGCGCCAAATATCTTGCCTTCATCCAGTCCAACACAAGTACCATTTAACAAATTGTTGACCACAATCAATATCTTCTGGATCATCAGTGACAAACTATTATGTGATACTCTGACACAAGGCAATAGTGCTAAAGTGCTCGCAAGTTTCTAAAAGATGAGAAAAATGAAAAAATCAGTCACAAGTGCCACACTGATGGCAATGAAAACTAAATCAATGGTGGAATCAAATGAAAATTAAAATGGTTCAATAACAGCAAATTCCATGCCTTTGAATGCTGTAGATTGCATTGACCACTCATAATCTTTGCTGCAATAATGGATTCAACCTGCAATTACTAATATCAGAATACAACTTACTACAGTAAGTGAGACAGCCTATTTGATCCACACCTTGATGTAAGAACATTAAGGTTTTCCATATACTTGTGAAGGTGAGCGTACATCACAGTCACATAGAAATATCATTGGAAAAGCACACGAGAAATGAGGGTGGGGTGCTAGTTTGCTACCTACCAGATGGAAACTGTGAATCTTTGATCAGCCAGGTTGTACTCTTCCTTCAGTACTTAATTTGTCAAACTAACGCAGTTAGAAGGTAAGAGATTCACTTGACGTGCTAGATTCTTAAATCGACTTGAGCTCAAGGTACCAAAAAATTATGACAACAGAATTAGCAGTAGAGGGTATAGTCTCTCTATCCCTATACTTCCGATTAGTAAATAAGACTTCCAAATAAGCCACATCATAAAAAAATTGCAAGCCTTTGGATGAAAGCATAGAAGAATAATAGCCATTGAATGTAAACATGTATCTGACATCTACAGCCACAAGAATGGCAGTTACCAAAATCATAGGACATGTATTTAGCCAACCAAACCATATCATAACTGCCTACATGAAAGAAATCTCTACGTGGACATGCTTTTCACCGATAAAGCCCATACCAGACAGATATGCATGCCAGTTATCACTTCATTACACATGATCATCAACAAAACTTTTTAAAAATAAATTACAAAGAACTGTCAGCAAAATATAGTTTAAACTCCCCACATAAATATAAGTGTCGTCTTCATTTAATTTCATATCCAGAATCGCACGATGGTTTAGATTCTCCGTTCCAATTATGACTCCTTTTTCTAAGTATGTTGAATTGTTATGCTACTCCTTTTATGTTCTATGTTTAAAACAAAGTCTGGATCACTTAAACATTGGAAGAAACAGATCAAAACAGCCCTAGAAAAATAATATGAAATTTGTGTAATTCTTGGACTTCATTTCTGGTGAAATTTCTGTAACTTTTGGACTTCATTCCTGGGGGGCATTAGACAGGTTACCAGACTGCTCTGGAACACTAGTATCATCTATATGTCTGCTATTAGCCAGGAGGAGTTGCTCACAATGAGATTCATTTTCAAGAAATAGGAGCACAGCAATTTCTTGGTGTCAAACTTTCAATTTCAGCGTGACTGTCTCAATCAAGCTGTCTCAAAGAACAGTAAGGTTATAAAGATTCAAGATGAGAATCAAGGAATGGAGTAATATGAACGATCAAACGCCACAGACACCCGTACAAGTTAGAAGACAGCTAATGCTGTCTAATCACTCCATTTTGATGACGCTGGACAATTAAAATGTAAAACAATAAAAGAAAGCACATCTTCATGTTTCTGTGTTCCAAAAGCACATCTTCATGAAAGACAAGCACCAAATGATTCTGTGTTCCTTAGACCATATTGAGACATGGAAGTCACATAAATATACGTTATGTAGAGAATGAGTTTCTTTTTTGATTTGATCATAGACACTGGATTCATATAATTACCTATAATCCTCTAAAATTGGAACCTTACCTCATCTATAGAAATGGACAATAACTGTGAATACTATCCTTATTGCTTTTTCTATACAATGTTTAGAGAAATATATTTTTTATGTTAGGTAAAAAGTAAGTTCCCATGAACAGTAGAGGAAATTCAAACAAAAAAACTAACTTAACTTTAGTGAAATGTATTTCCAAAACATTCATTTCTTAATAAACTTCCAACTGATAATTAGTTCTATTGATTTTTGTTTTCTTTTGGAACGCAAACAACAAAAAAGGAACCTCAAAATGGTGGGCTGGTACTCACAAACAACATAGGAGATTAAAAATAAAGTAGCTCATACTTTGTTGAAGTGTCGATATACTGATGATGGGAAGAGTTTCATAATTAAACCAAGTAAGTCAGCTGCTTTCTCCTGCACACATAAAACATAATATATTTTCTTAATTGAGAAGTTTGTATTTAGGAAATCATCTTGCTTGAAGAGTAAAGAAGCTCATACTGCAACAGAACCATCCTCATCCAATAGCCGCAGCAATGGTTGGACAACTTTTTGGGCAAACGACATTGCCTCATCCTTTAAATTTGAAAATTTAGCCAATCTGATAAAAAAAAGATGGGTTGCATTGTTTTTATACTAAGTACACTTATGCTGTGAAATTGCAACAAATGAGCAGTGGTGCTAGTTTTTTTAGGAGTGGTACACATTATCTTCCTTTTTCACTTGAGATAGATTGATGTTGTTCCATTGAAGCCCTCCACTAGAATTCTCCCCATGTTAAAGAATTTTGTTAATAAATTCACTGGCAACCCAGTTTGGTGAGTGCATGATCAATCACACTATTTTTCTTTTCACTTAATTACTCGGTTTGACTTAAGTGAAACAACTAAGGAAGTTTACTGTCTAAGAACACAGAATTAACATAGAATTCCAACTTTTGATCATCTAGTACGAACCATAATCATGCATTCAATACACCTACAGAATATGAGCCTTTAGGTTATATATCATAATATTTTGGGTAAGTCCTGCAAGCTACAACTTGTATAAGTTATAACAAACTATTAAACTGCACATTTAAACTTGTAGTTCAAAAGACTAGACATTTTACATACAAAAATAGTAAGGAATTGCAATCTTTTACATCCATAATGAAATAAAGTTAGAACACCACTAAAAAAATTTGTAATTTCAAGGTGTAACCACATCTTCATATATTTTTCTCTTTCAAGGAATTTGTGTTTTATTACCATGTTCAATGCATTTTTTTCATTTTAATTTTACAATTATTGCAGCTCTATAGAACTGATGAGTGCATGAAAACTACATGTGACTGATGTTGCTGCACTGTTGAACAACAAATTGCAACCCATTTGCACATCCTTCACTATCAAAATATTATAAATGTCCCCCGTAGGATAGTCAAAATTTAATTAGTCATACATATCACATACCTCATAAACAGATTAGCCATAGTAGTGCAAGTGGCTATGTTTACCATTTTGTTGCTAGATGGTGCCTGCGCAAAGTATATCTATCATTTCATATTCCAATAAAGAATAGCCATGCCATGCATGAGAAAATACATATTCTATACTAATACAACATAAATAATCAAATTTGGGGCATAAACAGAATAACGTAGATTATATGATTCTTTTGTTTTGTAGATTGGCATGAGCTAGAACAAATAATATGTTGATTTGGTTCGTAACAATAAAAGGAACTGAAATGGACAACTGTTTGAAGCAGTTATGTTCTGAAGCACACCTTATGTACACAATCAGTCAGTCATGGACTGTTCAACTCAACTCAACATAGTCTTTCAGTCTCAAACAAGTTGAGATAGGCCAGATTTCAAACTCAACAAGAACCTTCAAATCACGGTTCAGACACGTCAATAGCTACTTTCTAAATATTTTTATTCAAATATAAATCTTCAAATATATTCCACTCTTTTAAATCCATTTTTATTATCTCTCTTCATCTTAATTTTAGTTTTACTATAGGTCTACATATTATTATCTTCACTTAGAATTCCACAATGTACTGACATATCTGAGTGTGTCTTTTAGACATGGCCAAACCATTTCAATAGATCTTGAATAAATTTTTCTTTAATTGGTGCTACCCTTAATTGATCATGTATATCCTCATTTTGGACTCAATACATTCTTATATGACCATAAATCTAACGAAGCATACGCATTTCTATAACACTCAGCTATTGAACATGACATCTTTTTATAGACTAACATTCTGCTCCATATAGCATAGCAGATCTAATCGCCGTTCTATAAAACTTAACTTTTAGCTTCTGCGATACCCTCTTATCACAGAGGATGCCAAATGCTTGATGCCACTTCAACCAGCCCGCTTTGATACTATGGCTAACGTCCGTATCAATATCTCCATCCATCTATAACATCGATCTTAGATATCGAAAAGTGTTCTTAGACACTATTTGGCCGCCTAAACTCACATCTCCCTCCTCGTGTGCGATAGTATCAAAGTCACACCTCAAATATTCAGTCTTAGTTCTGCTTATTTTAAAACCTCTGGACTCAAGAGTCTGCGACTACAATTCTAGTTTCCTATTTACTCCTATGCGGTTCTTATCAATTAACACTACATTATCTACAAAAAGCATACACCAAGAGATATCTCCTTATATGTTACTTGTAACTTCATCCATTACCAATGTAAAGAGATATGAGTTCAAGACTAATCTATAATGTAGTCCTATTTTAATCGATAAGTAATCTATGTTACCATCATTTGTTCGAACACTAGTCATATCATTGTTGTACATATTATTCTTTAGAGACACTTTGTTGGGCCTTTATGTTTATCCAAAGCCCACCACATAACATTTCTTGATATCTTGTCAGAAGTCTTTTTCAAGATAATAAAAACCATATGTAGGTTCTTTTTTTACTCTCTAAACCTCTTCATAACTTGTCTTATTAAGAAAATTATTTCTATGGTTAATTTTCCAGAGATGAAACCATATTGGTTCATAGAGATCTGTGTCGTTCCTTTTAAACGGTGTTCGATAACTCTCTCATAGCTTCATAGTGTGGCTCATCAACTTCATTTCTTATTAATTAATACAACTTTGGATATCTCCCTTTTTATTATAGATTGGTACCAATATATTTGTCCTTCACTCCTTAGTCATCGTGTTCGATTGAAAAATATTGTTGAACAACTTGGTTAGCCATACTATAGCTATAATCTTGAGACAACTCCACACATTGATTGGAATACCATCAGGGCCCATCGTCTTACCCCCTTTCATCATTTTCAAATCTTCTCTAACCTCAGATTCTTGAATCCTCCGCACTAAACTCTTATTAGTATCATCCGAAGAGTCGTTTAACTGAAAGTGTTCTCTTTCCCACAATTGAACAAATTGTCAACATACACTTGCCATCTATATCTAATCTCATTCTCCTTCATCAAGAGCTACTCTCTCATTTTTAACATACTTAACTTGGTTGAACTCCTTTGTCTTCTTATCACGAGCCCTAACTATTCTATAGATGTCCTTCTCTCCTTCTTTCGTACTCAGACGTTGATATATATCCTCGAAAGCCCATCCCCCTTTGCCTCACTCATAGCTCGTTTTACGGTCTTCTTTACTATCTTATACTTCTCTATATTTGTCCTCACTCTTATCATAATAAGAACGTTTATAGTATTCTTTCTTCTCTTTAATAGCTATTTTCATGTTTTTGTTCCACTACCAAGAGTCTTTAGTTTTGTATCCACTCTCTTTGGTCACTCCAAATACCTCTGAAGTAATCTTTCGTATGTATGTTATCATCTTTTCCACACATTATTTGCATCGTCCAAGAGTCCTCTTCAATAACCCTTTTCTTGAAGACATTTGATATCTCCCTTCTAACTTTCACCACTTGATTCTTGCAATTTTGGCTTGTTTATCCCTACGAACATGCATTAAAAAGCGAAAGTCGGCCACCACTAGCTTATGTTAAAGCCACACATTCTCCAAGTATCACCTTACAATCTACACAAACTCGTTTATCCTCTCTTCTTGTAAGGACAAAGTCAATCTAGCTAGAGTATTGGTCACTACTAAAAATCACTAAATGAGATTGTCTCTTTCTAAAAAAAATGTTGGCTATCATCAGATCAAAAGCTATAGCAAAGTCCAAGATTTCCTCTCCCTTCTGATCCCTACCACCATACCCAAAACCTCCACGTGCTGTCTCGAAACCTATACCTATTGTATCTACATGACCATTAAAATCCTCCTATAAAAAGCTTCTCGCTACTAGGTAAAACTCTAACTAATATAAGTCTTTCCAAAAATGTCTCTTAGCACTCTCATTCTGGCTTACTTGAGGGGTATACGCACTAATTACGTTTAAGACTATCACTAATGACAAGTTTAACTAAGATAATCATATCCTCTTGCCTTCTCACCTCCTTACATCTTTGATGCTTTTATTAATCAGAATTTCTACTTTATTTCTATTTGAAGTTGTCCTTGTGTTTCAGAGCTTGAAGCCAGTACCGTCTACCTCTTTCATCTTCTAACCCTTCCATTTAGTTTTTTAAACGAATAAGATATTTATACGCCTCCTAACTGTTGTCTCGACTACCTCTTTTAACTGTAAGAAACCCTACATTCCAGCTAACTAAACGGATCCTAGTTGGCTCGACTTGCTTCCATACACTTCGCACCCACCGAGTCAGGTGTGAAGACCCTTCCTTATTTTTCACCACACCCGAGCGCCGATGTAGCGCGCCACTAAAAATGCGATGGCTCGATCCTTGCTTACACCATGCCTAGATCATGATATGGCGCATCACAGGGGTGACGACCCGGCCCTTGTCCATTTGACACCATACCTAGGTTCCGATATAGCGTGTCGCAAAGAGGGTTATGTCCCAACGAGACTCAGTCACAGACTGCAATGACTTGATTTATTTGGCATGTTATGTGTTAGAAATATGAATTGAAAACAAAGGTAATGTAGTTTTCAAACGTAGACTGAATCTCAGTCACACATACAGCTTGAAATAGAACAAGGTTGTAATTTTATATTACAGGAAGACCAGAAACAACCTAGTGGATCATTATAAAAGCCGATCTACTACTTCCCAGCTTTCAGGAAAATAATTAAACAGGAACATAAGATTCCTAATACATAAAAGTTCTTATGGCCTACATTAATTCAGATAGACCTTCCCATCAAAAAAAATCAGATAAACCTTTGCTTGTAGTTTGTTTTTGAGCATTCAAAAGGCATTTGAAGTTTGGACTGTCTTTTGTCCTTCCTTGTAACAACAGGTGCAAACCAATGGGATATGAACTCATACGATCCTTGGCATATCATGCACCAAAATGTTACAGATCTGGAAGCGGAAAGAAATGTGGATAGAGTTGAACCAAAACCCAACTTCTTCATTTGCATTTACTGTTCAGAATTTTATTGATCGGCAATTTAAGACCAAAATAGATTGTTCAATAGAATGTCTAGAGTGCAAAATCATATTTAGAATAACATTGTCTGCGCATGTTGTACTGAGCATTCCTCATTTCTTTAATGGGATGATGCGCAGTTTGCCTGCATATTCTTAAAATATACAAATATTTATAACATTATTGTTTTCCACTTTTGTGGTAATAGCTTCCAATTGTAATAAATTAAGATGTAGCAATCCACTATCATCTGATCACACATAATAACTAATGTCAAACTTGTTTTTTCATCAGAACTACGAAAAAGTGAAACAACATATAATTCACAACAGAATTATGAGAAATATAATGCATGAAACCTTTAAAACTTGAATATATGTATTTAAAACTGCATCAAAATATGTATGCTACCTTGATTTTTTTCAGAATCTTCTCAAACCAGAAAGAGTATGAACTTGCAAAGCGGTGTGCACTGCACTCTTCAAATGTCAAACCAAGAAAAGAAGTGCCCACCCAACAACTGTGTTCCTTCAGGACCAAAATTTGAATAGGGTAGTATATTAGTAAAAGTGCAGTTATAGTACTGTTAATCTGCTGAGTTATATTATCACATAACCAAACAAAAGAAGAAACCATCAGAAGGTTTGTTATGGTTGGAATACAGTACAGCCCATGGCTAAGACAGGGAGTCATGATCCAGGCCCAGGACAGAGCACAGTCTAGCATCGGCCAAGGCAACACATGTCACAGTGCTGGAGACACCAGAAGGATAGCAAAAGAGTCATGAGTGGGAGTAGTTTTGATCTATGGAAGTCCTAATCAAGTCAACAACCAAGAATCATGGTCCAGTAGTCATCATTGTTGTCAAGTCATGGAATGACAATCAAAGATTAGATTCCTGATCGGGGGGTGCCTAGAAGCAACTTGAATACTAATATGTTGTCAGCAACCAGGGAGATCCCTCTTCTGTTTGCTCTGATTACCCTGGCACACAACAGAACATTATCGGTGCCAAGATCCATCACACCTGGAATCCTGGGCACCATGCTTAAGGAGAACACCATGAAGCTTGAAGAATAGACTAAGCAGCTGGATACGGAGAACACTCAGCTTTTCACAATCAACATGCACCTGGATAAGCAACACACACACACACATCGAGAAGATGAAGATTTATGGTGATGCCAACAGTATCTTGGTGTCATGATTGAAATAACACTACTACAACTCCGGCTTGCATGCAAGGTGACAAGGAAGGCACTAGGGTCCCTCAATATCACAAACTGGAGTGCTCTGTATTTGACAAAAAGGATGATATACTGCTATCCCTCAATCCAGCTCGAATACAAGATGTCTCTTCAGGGAGAGATGATATGGTTGAGATGCAGTATAGCTAGTGGCCCAATTGGGGAGTCAGGATCCTCGGCACATGAGAAGCATATCAAGAAGAGTGTGAGCCAGAGATGTCAGACTTGGAGTCAAAGATTTGAATCCTCATCTACTAGGGGAAACCTACAATATATGGTGGCCAAATCTATTGAGAAATCAAGCAAATTCAATCTGTCTCTCTGTCCCTCTTTTTGCCATGCACTCGTGAGTTGGTCCACTGTACTGTTGAGGTTTTCTTGTGCTGGCAACCAGGGAGGTCCTCTTCTCTGCCTGACTTAATTTTTCAATCTCCGAAGCACACAATAACAGTGTTAAGTTATCTTTTCAAGCAAAAATGATTGCTAAAAAAATGAACCAGAATTTTATAGATAATCCATGTATTAGCTAAGAGTTGATAACAAATATTGTGGTTAAAAAGGTTGAAATTTTGACTAAGGGAAATGTTCAAACAGTCAACGCGCAGATGCAATTTCACCTTCATACCCTCTAAAATTGGTGAAATTTTCCAGCTGCTAATTGCAGTGCTGGAGTGTTGATATATGTGTTAGTCATGTACATTTTTGTTGGCTATGTTGTTAGTGTTAGACAGACCACTGGCCTGGACTGTATATATATAGACCCGACCCCCTCGTATACGCTCAGAGGGATTTATAGTCACTGTACACTTTCTACATGGTATCAGAACGAGTCTAGACATTCCGGCGCGCTAGCTTCTCCCTCCGGCGAGCCGACCCTTTCCTCCTCCTCGTCGACATCTTCTTCCCGTCGCCGACTCTCTTCCCGATACTCCCCTCGCTCTCTCGTCTCCATTCCTTCTTCTCCCCGTCTCTCCCGCAGTCACCTTTTCTCCGCCCCACCTCCGCGCGACCAGGCGACGGTCTCGATCCGCCTCCTCGTCCCTCCTCGCACCCGTCTCCGCTCTTCCTCTTGTTTCGTGCATCTCTCCTTCTCTGACGCCGATGCACCTCCGCGCTCGTCGTCTCCATCGGCTGGACTTGTCCAGCCCTCCATCAACTGAAAACCTCCCTCGGTTCTTGTCCTTTCCGACACGCTCAACGGCTCTCGGACGCGAACCTTCTCCCCTCACGTCCGAGCCAGTCCAACGTGTCCACGTGTCCACGGACACGAATCCCTGCCTCCCGGACGCGAACATATTCTCTTCGCGTCCGGCCACTCCCTGCCTTTTTCGTGTCCGCCCCACTCCTTGGCCTCCACGAGTCCACGGACGTGAATCTTCTCTTCACGGACGTGAATCCTCGCACGTCCGTGACCCAACCACTCTCTGACCCACCCACTCTGTCCTCACCTACTCCGCTGCCTACTCCCCATCGGCCAACCACTCCTCATCGGCTGGCCACTCCTCACCTACTCCGCTGCCTACTCCTCATCGGCTGGCCACTCCTCACCTACTCTGCTGCCTACTCCCCATCGGCCAACCACTCCTCATCGGCTGACCACTCCTCACCTACTCCGCTGCCCACTTCCCATCGGCTTCTCACATCCTTGATCGGCCGATCCATCCTCTCATCGGCTTCCCCCTCTCATCGGCTTCTCTCTCCCATCGGCTCTTTGCTCCCATTCTCCCGTCATGGCCACCGAGTCCGCCCTCAGCTCCGGCACTCTCCCAGTCGCCGAATCTGCTCCAGCCCTCGGTGCCACAGACCACACCTCGGGCACCACCTCGCCGATCTTCTCCCCTCCCTACGCTGCTGTGAACGTGAAATCTCACGTTCCTATCTCCCTTGACCTTAACGCCAATTATTCCAAGTGGATTTTCTTCTTCAAATCCCTCTGTGGAAAAATTCGGCCTCCGGTCCCATATTGATGGCTCCGCTCCACCTCGCCCCGATGATCCTCAGTGGGACATCGCCGAGTGCTGCGTGCGCAGCTGGCTGCTCGGCTCGGTCGACGACTCTGTCCTCGACCTCGCCATAGACGATACCGACCCCACCGCCCGGGACCTCTGGGTGGCCATCGAGCGGATCTTCCTGGCCAACAAGCAACCTCGCGCCATCTTCCTCCTCAACGAGTTCCACTCCATGGTACAAGGCGACTCCTCTGTCTCCTCATACTGTCAGCGCCTCAAAGTCAAAGCTGCTGCTCTCCGGGACGTCGGCCACCCTATGGCCGACTCTCAACTCGTCCTCGCCCTTCTGCGAGACCTTAATCCCCGCTTCTCCAACACCGCCGATGACATCGCCAACGCCACACCTCTTCCATCGTTCACCCGGGCTCATGACATGCTAGTTCTTAAAAAACACCGTCTGGCCAATGATAAGAAGACAGTGGCCCACACCGCTCTTCTTGCCGCAGCCGATAATGGCTGCCGAGCTTCTTGCGCTGCCACTTCCTCCCGCGGTCCTAGTGGCCATGGCTCCGGCCACAGCAACACAGCCCGCACCGGGAAAGGCAAGGGCAAAGGCAAAGGCAGGACCTGGCAGGGTCCGACGCCACCACGACCTACCTCGGTCCCTACCCACCCTGCCGGTCCCACGGGTCCGTGGCTCTGCTACAACCCCTAGGCGCCCCAGCTCCAGCCACGCAGCCCCATCGGCTGGCAACCCAGAGTTCTCGGCGCCCATCCCTAGGCTCACCTGGCATCGGCTCCCGTTCTGCCGCCTCAGCCGATGCTACCGACCCCAACCACCCTGTCGGTTCCCTCCTGGAACCAGGCTAGCCTCGTCGCTGCCCTCAACCAGATGACGCTCCAACCACAGCACCCTTAGGTGCTGGACTCTGGGGCGTCTTCACACATGGCGTCATCGGCCGGTATACTTCGCTCCTGTCACCCCTCTTCCTCCCCTTTTGTCACCATCGGCAATGGCCACTCTCTTCCTGTCCAATGCCGCGGTTACTCCTCTCTGTCTATATCCACCACTAACCTCCCCCTACGCAATGTTCTTATTGTCCCTTCTCTTATTCACAATCTTATATCTGTTCGTCAATTCACACGAAACAACCACTGCTCCATTGAATTTGACGCGTCTGGTTTCTCTGTGAAGAATATCCCAACCCGACGACAGATCCTTCGCTGCAATAGTAGCGGCGACATCTACACCATCCCCGCTGAACCGTCCACCCCACACGCCAGCGTCGCCCTCTCCACCAACCTTTGGCACCTTCGCCTCGGCCACCCCGGCCCCGACGCTGTCGCCACCCTCCGTCGTAGCGCCTCCATCTGATGTACTCACAGCAGCTCCACAGTTTGCCACTCATGTCAACTTAGCAAACATGTGCGTCTGCCCTTTTCTAGTTCTCTCTCCTGTACCTCGCGTCCATTTGAGCTTATACATTGTGATGTATGGACGTCCCTAGTTAGAAGTGTCTCGGGTAATCAGTATTATCTCGCTATACTTGACGATTACACACACTATTGCTGGACCTTCTCGCTCATCCACAAATCCGAGGTCGCCTCTCACCTCACTCACTTCGTCACGTATGTATCCACTCAGTTCAACCTCCCCATCAAGGCTTTACAAGCCGATAACGGTACGGAATTCGTCAACCATACCGTTACAAACCTCCTCACCTCGCAAGGCATCCATCTCCGGCTCTCCTGCCTCTACACCTCTCCTCAGAACGGCAAAGCCAAGCGCCTCCTTCGCACCCTCAACAACATCAGTCGCACCATGCTACTTCACGCCCACCTACCCGTCACTTATTGGGCTGAAGCTCTGGCTACTGCAACGTACCTTCTCAATCGGCACCCATGCTCCTCCGTTCATAATAATGTTCCCTATGCCCTTCTCTACCGCACGGCACCCAACTACTCCCACCTTCGCGTTTTCGGGTGCCTCTGCTACCCAAATCTCACCGCCACAGCTTCCCATAAACTCGCTCCCCGCTCCACCGCCTGTATTCTCCTCGGCTATTCCACCTCTCACAAGGGATACCGATGCCTCGACCTTTCCACCCGACGGGTCCTCGTCTCTCGTCATGTCATTTTTGACGAGACATGTTTTTCCTTCGGTCTCCTTCATCCGAGATCCTCCTCTAGTGATCTCGACTTCCTCCTCACCAAAACCGTGCTGACCAGGTCTCCCCCACTGCCCTCTCCATCGGCCCCCTCACCGGCCGCTGCTGAGGATTTACCCGTCACATATCCCACCACTACTCGGTCCGATGTCCCCACCATCGGACCCCCATCAGACCCACCTTTATCGGCCGATACCGATCCTATTTATCCTTCAGCCGATACCGTTCCCTCTCCATCGGACACCCCACTTCCATCGGCTCCTCACTTTCCATCGGCTCCCCCCACCCTATCGACTGATCCATCTCTATCGGACCGATCGGAATACTCGGCCCACTCGACCTCATCGGCTCAGGCCGATCTAATTCCTCCTTTTCCTCTTGTCTACAGTCGCCGACTCGGAGCCGATGACGCCCCCACCCGACCAGTTCTTCCCATTATTCCCGCACCCCCATCGGCTCCAGTTCCCTCCACCTCTCACATGGTCACCCGCTCCCAGACCGGGTCTCTCCGACCCAATCCGCGCTACGGTCTTTCCGCCGTCCACAGCTCTATCTAGCCCATCCCGACAACTTCTCGATCAGCCTTGACCGACCCTCAGTGGCGCGCGGCCATGGCCGACGAGTACAAGGCCCTAATGGACAACGAGACCTGGCGTCTCGTTCCTCGACCTCCCGGCGCCAACATTGTGACCGGTAAGTGGATTTTCAAACACAAATTCCACGCCGATGGCTCCCTTGCCCGTCACAAGGCTCGCTGGTTAGTCCGGGGTTTCTCCCAACGACCTGGTGTCGACTACGACGAGACCTTCAGTCCCGTTGTCAAACCAGCCACCATCCTCACCTTGGCTGCCTCTCGCTCCTAGCCGATCCATCAACTAGACGTGAAGAACGTCTTTCTTCATGGCCACCTAATGAAAACAGTCTACTGCCAGCAGCCCCCAGGCTTCGTCGACCCTTCTCGGCCCAACGACGTCTGTCTCCTTCAACGCTCTCTCTACGGCCTCAAACAAGCCCCTCGTGCCTGGTACCAGCGCTTTGCTGCCTATCTTTGGCACATCGGCTTCGTGGCCTCTGCGTCCGATAGTTCCCTATTCACTTTTCATATCGGCTCCGCCACTGCCTATCTACTTCTCTATGTCGATGACATTGTCCTCACAGCGTCTTCGACATCTCTCCTCGACCAGATCATGGCCCGACTCCACTCTGAGTTCGCCATGACCGATCTTGGTCCTCTCCACTATTTCCTTGGCATCTCCGTAACCCGTTCCATCCACGGGCTCTTCCTTTCCCAACGCCAGTACGCCATCGACCTTCTCCAGCGTGCGGGCATGGCCGACTGTCACCCCATGGCTACCCCAGTCGACACTCGAGCCAAACTCTCCGCCGCCGATGGCGCCCTCGTTGTCGATCCCTCTCACTATCGGAGTATTGCCGGGGCTCTCCAATACCTCACACTCACCCGACCCGACCTCACGTACGCTGTCCAGCAAGTGTGCTTTTTCATGCACGCTCCGCGCGAACCTCACCTCGCGCTGCTCAAGCGCATCCTACGCTACGTGAAGGGCACCCTCTCCAGCAGGCTACATCTCAGCTCCAGCCCCATCGACTCCCTCAGCGCGTACTCCGACGCGGACTGGGCAGGCTGCCCCGACTCTCGACGCTCTACGTCCGACTACTGCGTCTACCTCGGTGACACTCTCGTATCCTGGTCCTCAAAACGCCAGACTACAGTGTCCCGCTCCAGCGCTGAATCCGAGTACCGCGCCGTCGCTCACACCGTCGCCGAGTGCTGCTGGCTTCGCCAGCTTCTCCAGGAGCTCCGTGCACCCCTCTCCACCGCGACCGTCGTCTACTGTGACAATGTCAGTGCCGTCTACATGACCGCTAACCCGGTTCATCACCGACGCACCAAGCACATCGAGATCGATATTCATTTTGTCCATGACAAGGTTGCATTAGGACAGGTTCGGGTGCTCCATGTACCATCGGCACATCAGTTTGCCAATATAATGACCAAAGGCCTGCCCACGCCTTTGTTCACCAGTTTTTGGTCCAGTCTCTGCGTCCGTTCCTCTCCCGCTGCGACTACGGGGGGTGCTAAATAGACCACTGGCCTGTGCTGTATATATATAGCCCCGATCCCCTCGTATACGCTCGGGGGATTCATAGTCACTGTACACTTTCTACAGTTAGCTTTAGCTAGTCAACTCTATATTTGATAGTGTCTTGGTCTATAATTGGGTGCGACAGTCCATCAACACTTGTTAGACCCTGTTTAGAATGTGAGGATTGTCCTTGGTCCCTAAGGGATTTGATCATTTGAATTGCTCATTGTAAAACACATACAATTCTCCATTTCAAAAGAGGCCTAACTCAAATAAATCTCTTACGCAGAGTTGTGGACAGTTTGTCTCATACTCTCATCATCTAAGATATTAAATTGACAGCGAATGCAATATAAATATATTTTTGGCCCCAGTGCACAGAGATTGAACTTCCAAATGCTCAGTGATACTGATAAACAGAAGAGGTGATGAAGTACAAATAATTGCACGATGCGTTCCATTTGCCGTTGGGGTTGCAGAAGCTACAATTGGGCTTCCTTTCTTGATTTGCCAATAGTCGCAGTTCCATAGCTTGAAAGACAAAACCAACATGATGTGCTCACTCCTCAGGAGGGCATGAGCATATAGCAGTGGCCATGTGGTACTAATATCAAACCAATCTACCAAAAGGAAAATTTCTAAACTTGGCACTGGTCATCCAACATAAAAATTTCTCAAAACAAGGTGAATTCGGCACCAACAAACATATCAGACTCATATGGTTCAACAAAACAAAGCTTGACTAAACATAAACAGGAGACGTGATCGCATCGCAGGAAGGAGACCAAAGGGATAGGCAGATGCGCAGACATACCCTGTCGCTCGCGAGGAGCGCGACGAGGCGATCGACCCAGGCATCGACGGCGGCGCGCCACTCCTCGAGCAGCCCCGGGTCCGTCGCGCGCTCGGCGAGGAGGCCCTGCTCGCGGACGGCGCAGAGCGCGCGGGCAAGATCGGCGGGACTGCGCGTGGGCTCGAGGTCTGCGTCTGGATCAGGGAGCGGGAGGCACTCGGCGAGCACCCGGCGGAGAAGCCGCGGGCGCAGGTGGAGGTCGTGCATCCCGGTAAGGGGGAGCCCTCCCGCCGCGCCCTCCCCCACGGCCGCGGCCGCGGCATGGCTATGGGAGGACATCAGGCGGACGAGACGAGGAAATTGGAGACGGCGATCAGGCGATGGATGGATGGATGAAGGAGAGGAGGTTTCGTGGCGCGGCGGACTAGCCGTGGGGAATTTAACTATTTGTAGCAGCTATCAAATACCCATATTAATTTTATGCTTTTAGTAAATTATCCTTTCATCGTCTGTCAAACCGCCTAGCCTCAACGCCTACCTTCATCCTAAAACTCTAGCATCGAGAGCAGGTGATAGGCGGCTAGGATGACCAACGAGATGACTGTGAGACTGTGATGGCACTGTTGTCTAAGATTCTCTCATCTTCTCTCCATCTATCATTGGCGTTGCCATGGATCCATACGAAAAAAAAACAAGCTCAACAGTAAACTCCTCTACAGCTTCTTCACCGGGCTCGATAAGATGATGGTGGCATCCAAGACACCAATAAAGCTTGAACTCAACAAGGCCACGGAGCTCGAGCTCATGGTCCTCGAGAAGACAAATATTAATAGCGGCAGATGTCGTATGCAAGATTTTTCCTACCAGCGTGTTGCCCAGTCTTGCTTTTGTCGTCCTTTGTCTTAGGCTCTCTCTCACAAGCATGTTGTCTAGTCTTCCTCTCCATCTCGCTGTCTTCCTTAGTCATCTGGCAATCGGCAAAGAGAGAAATGAGAGATAGGGAATAGGCAGGAGAAGAAAGCAAATGATGAGGTTGTCCGTGTGTCAAGTCACATAGGTAAAATTAATAAATAGTTTAAAAATTATCTCTTATGATAATTTATTAAATACAAAATTAAAAGTAACATTTTGATAGTTGTCTAAACCTTTTAAATTATCCGCTTTTACAAATACCAAGTTGGGCGGAGGCGTGGCCGTGGGTACAGCTGGCCATGGGTATCCAATACACGTCGCCGACGCGCGGCTAGCTTCGCTGTGAAGGAAGGTGAGGGACGCGTGACCGCGTGGGGATGTCAACGGGCTGAGCTCGAGCGAGCCCAGGCGTCAAGGCTCGAGTTCGGTCAGGATTTAAGCCGAGCCTATTTGACCATTGAGCCCGTCTCGTGTGAGAAATAATGGGAGAATGCTTCGTATGCGGCACTCGACGCGAGCCAAAAAAATTGGGCACTGGCAATAGCATGCACACAAGTGAAAAAGCACCAGCACCGCATGCATGCAAGATAAAAAAAACATCCCTGGTGATGTCACGTGTTGGTTAGCTAAGGGATCCCTGCATGCAAGGGATATGTTTTAAATTTAACTTCAAACTATTTTTTCTTTTAAACCATTTATCCAATGTAAGATCCTATTATAACATTGTGTTTATTACAATCAACTCTATTTTTACAACATTATATTTTATTATATATATATATTAACAATTAAAAATTTGATGTTTTATATGTGAGAAGGGAATGTTTCAATTAAAATTAAAATTTGCCTCCGTTGCACATTTTGAGTTTTTTGTTCCAATAGATTTTTTTTAAGGTTGCACACGATGTATTTGGATGTTTCAATAATTTGTTAATATTATAATAGTTCATCTGTATTTTATCATATTTCAATAGTTACAACTCAATGATTCGTAAGTAATATAAAAATATTTTAACAAGTATCTATAAATATAAATATATTGTATCTGTCATATGAATTTTTTTATGGTTCATTTGTTGAGAATTAATGTTTCGTATAGTAGTTATTGGTGTTGCAGTGAATATTTCTTTCATATGTCATTGAAACAATTTTCTATGAGCAGTAAAACAAAGCCAGTGTTTCTTAACACACATATATATTTATTTATATTTATTAAAATATAATCATAAGATCTGATTGTAAGATTTAATTATAATAAATATGACGATGCTAGATTGGGTAAGTAATTTAGAAGAAAATATTACTTACACTTCGATAAAAAAATAGGTATGTGAGAGAGAGCAGTCAGGGGCTCTTGGCATCTTTTCATGCGTCGGAGCTGCATGCAGGCAGCAGGCAGCGGGCGGACGGGCGAGCACCCGATTTTTTTTTCCCAAAAGAATGCAATCACAAAGATGGCCAGTTGAGACCACCTAGCAGCGAGTCTTTTTTTAAAAAAGACCACCTAGCAGCGACAATGAGTGGTCAAGGTTTAGGGGCGTAACCAGAATTTGCTTGATAGTAGAGTTTAATTGTAAAATTTATATAAATTTGTTTTTTATTTTCTATTTTTTTAACTTTAAAGTATAATTTTAATGAATATTTGGGCCTGTACCGCCCCTGCCAAGTTCATATCTATCAGAAAAGAGAAAAATTTAGGGTCAGTGAAATTACGAAAATTTTAAATTTTTAGAAATATTTCAGAAATTTCAAACTAAATATTCAAACAAAGTTTGAATTAAAAAAATTGAGGAAATTTGGTTTAGATCTCAATAGAGATGTGCATAACCAGCAGGAGAATACTGGAGATGAAATGCATGAAAATTTTGAATTCTCTATGACATGCAGGAGATATATACAGTATTTTTAGGAAGAAGGAAAAAACTCTCATATGACCGGTCCGGTGAGTGAGCTTAGGACAGTGATGGGGCTCACTCCTCCCTCTATACCTTGTGCTTGGTAACTGCCTCGACGTTCACCACCACTATAGCCATTGACAGAGAAGCACTGCTACGATCATCGCAGTGGCCCTTCACAAAGGTGAGTAGCGAGAGGTGGCTTGGGAAAAGTGGGGCCGCAATTACAACCATCATAGCACCTCTGTTGCCAATAACCATTGACATTGCTGGAGATCCATAGCTATCAACATTGCCTCGGTGTCGTTGAGCCGACGCATCACCTTATGCGACTTGGGTGGGAAAGTTGTCGGCATGCTAGCTGTCGCATCTCTAGGAAGGAGAAACTTTAAACAACGTACTTTTGGGCTATTCCTAGAAGCGCCGGCCACCAAAGATGTCTGAGAGAACGTAGCGGTGGTGGCAGCCAAGAGCACGGTTACTAGGACTCATGAGTCTAAATTTTTTTTGCCGCGTTGATGTGTATCCTGCGTCAACACGGGTTAGACACGATACGACACGTAACTGACACTATTGGTGGAGTCCAAAGTAGAGAGGATGAACGAGGGATGGGGTTGATATGAGGAGCAGTGGTAGCAGGGAAAAGGAGGAGGAATGAAAGAGCTGACTAGGTTGGAACATTGCCGTTGTTGTCGTCTCTGACCGCTAGTGTTATTAGATTCACCAAGCCTGATGACCAATACCGCTCAAGAACAAGAAAGGATGGCAACAGGGGAAGAGGGAGGGGAAGAGGGAGATGTAGAGGGGATGGAGGTGGTGGCTGGGAGCAAAGGGCTCACCGGAACATAGGTGGAGCAGGCAGCAGAGAAGCGGCGACAGCTTTGTTAGGATTGGGGATGAAGAAGGAGATGGGTTGATAAATATCTCCTATGTAAATATTAAGAGAAGATCTTAATTTAATTAAAATCTTTTGTTTTATACTATATCAGTTTTTTTAATTAATAAATTATATATACTTAGATAAATCCTTAGATGTCCGAGTTCCGAAGAGGTGTGGGAGGACATGGGAAGGCGGCAGCCAGCCAGCCGGCATGGGAGGACCGAGGAGGACACACGAGAGAGCTGCTAATATACACACGCGTATGTGCGGCAGCCGTGCGGAGTCGAGAAAATGGGAAAGAAAAGAGTTTCAGATCCGAATAGGAGGTGAAGCAAATAAAAAAACATAGCCCGACACATATTTATCAATAAACAGAGATGAGCAATCTGAACATAGTGCGCGCAATTCACCCGTGTCGTCAAAATATAATAATATTTTTAATACCAAACAAATATATTATAAAAGTATATTTAATTATAGATTTAATTAAATTAATTTGGTGTTATAAATATTGCTATGTTTTTTATAAACTTATTAGTTAAACTTAACTTAGAAAAAAATCACAACACCTTGCATTCTAAAACAAATAGAAACAAATAGAGTAGTATGTGAGTCTGGTCTGTACTATATGGTGGGACATGCTTGGTGTATTCCGATGGCTCCTATTGACACTTAAATTTGATATCAATTACAATACATAGACCCGAGCTTCGGGCTGGTCCGACCGAGACATAGGGGCGGTCAGATCGGCTAGTCCAATGGTCGAATCGGCAAAGGCCGACTCCGAGTCTATAGTTTTCTAGTTTGCGCTCAACATTTCTTGAGTACTAATAAATCTTCAAGTCTAATAGGATGTGAAGAAGACCGTTTAGAGCCCAGACCAACCATTTTAAAGAGCTATGGACGGTTCAATTGAAACAATTAATAACCAACAATCAATTAGCCAATTAAATCGTTCTTTACCTTAATTCGTCTATCTTCGTCAGTTTACTGTGTAAGTTGTCCGTCCTTTACACGAGAGTACAAATTTCTTTATAGATTTGTCTCAAAAACCTTATGTTCTATCTACAAGATGGGTGTTTGCTCCGATCTATCTTAATCTACTTCACTAATCAATTTTGATTTGATCAAGAGTTTCTCAAGTTCAAGGTGGTTGGCTACTCCATTCAACACCACAAGGCTTTAGATAAATCATCGTGGTGACCAAAAAAATCATCAACACGATTTTTGGTGACTTCGTTAGGGACTTCTACATTGACATTAAGAGCAAGCACGAGGAATTAGATGTAAGAAATGTCATCCTTCTTACCACGGAGGATTTGACCGAGGAAAAATGACAAGAGATCAAGGAGTAGAAGATGGCTATGGAGAAGGTGATGCTTACACACTACATCATGACCTGCCAAGGCATTTATAAAAGAAACATCGTACTACCTTGAATTATTGTTTCCGAAAAGGTAAATTCCAAGTCTGATGATATATCCCCAACTATTGAACAACCCATAGCGACTTTTGTATATGCATATATAAATGCCACTTTTGATAATAAATTGGATACCACTATGAGGAAGATGACTTCACAATTCAGCTCTTTGATGGCTATTTGCCATCATATAGTTCAAAACCTAGCACCAGTGAGTCCCTATAAAAAAAATTATACCAAAAATCGATGGAACAGGAAAACATACAACCCAAATGTAGGCATTGAATCTATCCAAAATCCCACTACTACCAGTCATACCACATTCTCTATAGCTAGTCAAACTGCCACATACCCATCGGTCCAATAGGCTACCAGACCAGTCTGATAGTACTTCTAACTGTTGATATGACTGGCACAATTGTGCTAGTTCAAGACATTTATCCTATTAGCAATAATTCTATTTTGTATCACTATCCACTTCTTATTACTACTGTTAATCCCATTACTCCACCAATCCCACCTCCACTAATGCATAATGCCTATAATGAGCCTAACCTTAATAATGCTTGTGGAGTGTATCCGCAAGATGTAGGAGCAGGATACCCTCCACATGCTTGTGGAGGGTAACCAACAACAAAGGTTTGAGGACATGGAGGAGCTAATATGTGTGCTATTGTTAGAGAAACTTTTGGAATTGAGCCAAGAAATTGGCCTAGGGTTTATCAAAAGCTATATCCTAATTATTTTGGCAATGTCTCATATCCCTATGGCTTCAAAGTTCTTGAGTTTACAAAATTTAATGGTGAGGATAGTAAGACCACATAGGAACATATAGGCCAATTCTTAACACAATGTGGAGATGTGAGTAATACTAATTCTTTTAAATTATGTTTGTTTCATTATCTTTGTCTAATAGTGCCTTTACTAAGTTTACTTCTTTAGCAACTAATTTAATTTATACTTGGGCTCAATTAGAATAGAAATTTCACAATTATTTCTATACTGGTGAAACTGGACTTAGGTTGACTGACTTAACATCAGTTACGTAAAAATATAATAAATCTGTTACTAATTATATCAAAAGATTTATAAATACTTAGAAAGCGATGTTTTAGTTTAAATATAATTGAAAGAGATTTGGCCGATCTTGCTTATAATGAATTACTTATTTCTACTAATGAGAGGCTAGATGGCCAACAATTTCTTGATATTGGTCAAGTTTTGCAAAAAAAACTCAAGAAAGTCAGGCTAAAGAAACTAAAAAGTTTCTTAGATCCAATGATAAAAAAGCCTAATATGAATGTGCTTAATTGTTCAGATGATGAATCATCAGGTGATGACAGAGATCTTAATGTTTACATAGCCCAACGGTCATGGAATATAAATAAACCATTTGTTTGTTCTAGTTTGACGCTAACACACGCAAGGATTGGCAAAGTGAATTAAATACACTTTTAATGTGGCCAAGTGTGATAAAATATTTGATTATATTTTGTAAGAAAAACAAATTGTTTACCAAAAGGTCATATTATACCACCTTTAGAGGAGTTGAAACGTAATGCTTATTATAAATAACATGATTCTTATTCTCACACTTCTAATGATTACAATGTTTTTCGTCAACATGTTCAATTAGCCATAGATGGACTATTGAAGCTTACCGAAGGTTCAAATATGAAGTTGGATCATGATCTAACCAGGCTTTAAGGATGGTCCAACTAGGAGGTACTAGAACTAATAGAGCAACCTAAGAGCAGTGGAAGCGCTTCCAACTTGTATAAAAGTATCAAAGTCATTACATAGCTCCTAGAACTTAGCTAAAGCCAAGGTGGAGACCTTCGGACTTAACCCCTTCTCAAAAGAGGCCATTGCAATGTCTTTAGGCCCAAGAGTTAAAGGAAAAGGAGGCTGGAGAAATTAGAGACAAAATGTTCAATGAGTTGAGACCTCTAATAGTGCCAAGGTAAGAGTGGAAACTCAAGCCAATGGAGGTTGAGAACCCGGTGACTACCCTAAATGACAATGAGGATGATGTCTTAAAAGAAGAATCACCAATTGTTAGTAGCAACTCACCACCAAGAGAGAACATGGACATTAATATCGTGTCCATTTTGCCTGTGGAATTTCATGCCATGGATTAGGTATGAATTAAAGAGATGTGGTTTTTGAGAAGCTCGATGAATCTAACCATCATATGAGGCCACGTTACCTCAAGAAGCACATCGATGGAGACCAATCTCTAAGATGTTGGTAGATGGAGGTGCCACCATAAACATGAGACCATATTCACTATTAAAGAAGTTGGGACGTGAAGATGATGAGTTAAAAAAGACAAACATGATGCTCAACAGCTTCAATGGTGAATCAATGGAGGCAAAGGGACTATTCTTCGTGGAGCTTATCATGGGGAACAAAATGTTGCCAACCACTTTCTTCATCATTGACGCGCACTATAACTATAGTGTTATTTTGGCCATTGTTGGATTCATGCCAATTGTTGCATTTTTTTCAATCTTGCACCAATGTTCGGTTCAATGGGATGTCAAAGAGATTGAGATTGTTTAAGTGGACACATCAGCCGAAGTGGCAATGGTCAATGCTTCAATTGAGGGGCAATATGATAATATTGAATGCTTATCAGGACTAATCTTTCTACTTATGTTTTATTAGTGTCTCTAAGGATGGTTTTGTACCTATTTCTGTAAAGCCAGCTAATCTAGCATGAGTAGGCAATATTACAATATATTATGACAAAAGAGGCCAATTGAGAGTGGTCACAAAAGCACATGCAAGAATATCGGTCTACAAAGAACGATGTTAGTGAGTCTATAAAAAGATTTTGATAAAAAAGAGAAGTTGGGTAATGGTTTTACATCAACCTATCCATTAGAAAAAAATACATATAGGTGATGATTCTATTCTAAGACCAACATTTGTAAACAAAAACTTGGGTTATTGTTTTGCATAGGAGTATCATGAGATGTGGATATTTAGTTGTGAGCTTGTTGATCATTGGCTTCCTATTAAATCTAGGTTTAGTCCTCATAAACAACCGCTTCGTCGCTTTAATTCTAATATATATGATCATTTCATGTAGGAAATAGACCAATTGTTAAAGGCAGTGTTCATTAGGCCATATAGATATACAGCGTGGGTTTCTAATATTGTTTCAGTTGAGAAGAATGATAGTGGTAAGATTAGAGTATGCATTAACTGCAAAGATTTAAATAGAGCTACTCCTAAAGATGAATATCTATGTCTATAGCTGACATGTTGATCAATGATGTTTCGAGACATAGAGTGATTAGTTTTCTAGATGGCATGGATGGTCACTTAGTCGATTTGCGTTTAGCTTTTGAGAGGATACATCGGTATAGTTTGAATATAAATTCATTCAAGTGTGCTTTCGGTGTATCGGTGGGGTAGTTGAAAGGATTTATGGTCCATGAGAGAGGTGTTGATCCTAGGATGATAGAAAATATTAGAGAGTTCAAAGCGTTGACATGTGAAAGAGAGACATGTGAAAGAGAGGTTCAAAAGTTGTTAGGCAAGATAAATTATTTGAGAAGATTCATTTCTAATTTCTCCAGTAAGATTGATGCTTTTATCCATATACTTTAGTTAAAGAAAGAAGCCAATTTTGCTTAGAGAGTAAGACAACAAGAGGTATTTGATAAGATCAAGAGGTATATGCCATCTCCAATCTGCGAGAGCACGTAAAGCCGAAATTCCATTTCAGCTTTTCCTTGCTGCTGAGAATAAGTTCATTGGTGTCATTTTGATGCACAAAATGGTTGGCGATGAGTATATCATCACATTCTTGAGCCATCGCCTATTAGATGCCTACACAAGTTATGTGTTTGTGGAAAGATTATACTTAGCTTTACTATGTTTGTACAAAGTTAACACATTATTTGCTATCTTGTACTTGCATAATTACTTGTCAAACCAATGTTATAAATTACATGTTATAAAGGCTAATTTTGAGTGGGAGAATTGGCAAGTGGGCATATGCTTTGATTGAATATGATTTGGCTTATGAATCTTTACAATCAATGGAATGCCAAATTATAGCTAATTTTATTGAGGATCACCATGTTGATATTGATTATAATTGTGAGGTCTATGTTTGATATTGCACCATGGAAGCTTTACTTTGATGGTTCTTCTTCTAAAGAGGTGAAAGATATAGGAGTTGTTGCGATTTCTCCCATTGGAGCTATTTTTGAAACAATGGTTCATTTAGAATATCTTTACACCAATAATCAAGCTAAATATGATGATCTAATTTTTGGCTTACAAGTGATGGAAGTAATAGGTGCAAAAACATGTAGAATCCTTTGGTAATTCCCAATTGATTATGTAACAAGTTTTTGAGGTATATCAATGCTTTGACAGGTCACTAAATAGGTATTTAGATCAATGCATAGATGTTATTGTCAATTTTGATAATTTTGTTATTAGACATGTATCTAGGGAACAAAATTCTGGAGTAAATGATTTAGCACAACAAGGATCTAGTTATATTGTCAAGAAAGAATTATTTCTAGTTTTGGAAAAGCTAATGCTTGATTATAAGAAATTGGACAAAATTAGCGAAGGTATTATCCACATGTGGTCAGATCAACCTTGAGTCACCGGTCCAACCTGATAGAGTGCCGATCTGCCCATCCATATGGCGGCGGTTCGATCGGAGATATCCAGAACTACATGGAATACTTTGGTGTCATGCCAGCTCGACCGGACTTGTCATCCTTCGATAGGACACTAGGGGGCATGATTCTATACATATTTCAAAGATCGAATTAAATGTTAATTCAGTCATATGTATTCTTGATTAAGATAGTGATTGGAGAATCCCTTTGATTAATTATTTGAGAAATCCTAGCATCAAGGTTGATCAAAAGGTTCGGCGATAGTCTTTTAAATATACTTTGCTTGATATAGTACTATTGAAGTACTTAAATAACGATCTGTATAAGGTTGCTATGGGAGAAGTTCATGAGGAGATTTTTGGAACTTATCAATCAACCCATAAGATGAATTGGTTATTGAGGAGCGATGTGTTCTATTGGTCGAAGATGATTGATGATTGTCTTAAACAGTATAGAGGGTGTAAGACTTATCAAAGGTTCGACAATGTAAAATCGGCATCTACCACTATGTTGAATCCAATGATCAAATCATGGCCTTTCCAAGGTTAGGTTTTTGATTTCATCGATCAAATACATCCCTAATCATCAAAAGGCATCGGTTTATATTGGTTGCAATGGGTTACTTCACAAAGTGGGCCAAGGACATGCCTCGTCTCAAGAATATAATTCATAAAGATTAATTTATTTTATCTTGAAGCACAATATTCATATATTTGACATTTCTCAAACTTGAACTACACAGATCAAGGAGCTTCTTTTATTCCTAAAGAGTGAATTTTTTTTGCCAAATCTTATGGTATTAAATTGTTAAATTTTTCCCTTACTACACTCAGGATAATGGTCAAGCCAGGTTGAGTAATAAGGTTTTGACAAAACAAGTTAAGAAAAAGATCGACTAATACCTAAAAAAAGTGGTATAAGATTCTTTCTAAGGCATTATGGGCTCATAGGATATCTAGATATGGTGTCACTAAAGTGACTCCTTTTGAATTGGATTATGGGCAAGAAAATGTTTTACCGGTTGAGGAATCTTGCCTCTCTTAGCTTAATCAAGCAAGATGATTTATCGGTCGATGACAACAATACTTGGATGATGGATAATATTGATGAAGTGACCAATAACACTTAGAGGCTTTGGAGAAAATTAAGAAAGATAATAGAAGAGTACCCCAAAACTTATAAAAAGAGGGTTAAAAGAAAATTGTTTCAACTTGGGGATCTAGTGAGGAAGACGATTTTGCCATTGGGTTGTAAAAGCAAATAGATCAGTAATTGGTCACTTTGTTGGGAAGGTCTGTACCAGATTGTCAAAATCGTTTGCGAAAATGCATATGTAGTTGAGGTATTACAAGGAGAACGATTTCAAAAAGCGATAAATAGAAAATATCACAAGAAATACTTTTTGAGTGTTTTGCAAAATGCTTAAGAAGATGATAGGACCAGTAACGGATTATCATTCTTAGATCTATGTTTTTGTACTTCCTAAGTGTTTGGCAAGATACTTAAGAAGATGATATGACCAATAAGGATTATCGTTCTTAGATTCGTGTTTTCATGTTTTTTGGTTCTCAAATTTGTCAAAAAGGTTAGGGTCATGTGTTGACACCCAATTTTGGCATAAATGACAAAATATGGCAAAGATTGGCCAAATTTAGAAAGTGGTGTGAGCTTCTCATATGGAGCTAGTCCGATCAAAGGCATAGGGGCGGTTGGACCAGTTGGCTCAACGGTCGAACCAATAGAAGTCGACTATGAGTCTAATTATGGTAGTTTTCATATTTTCTTGCTTGAGCCCAATGTTTCTTGATTCATAATTGATCTTTAAACCTAATAGGAGATGGTGAAGACCTGTAGAGAGAAGAACAACCTCTTTATAAGGGCTATGGGCGGTTCAATTGAAATAATTAATAACCAACAACATAATTAGTCAATTAAATCATTCTTTCAATTTCGCATCTACGTTTTGTTCTAGTGTTTATCATAGCTTGTCCATCTTTCCCAAAACCTTCAGTTGTATTTACGAGACGTGTTTACTCTAATGTATCTAAATCGGCTCTGTTAGCTGGTTTTGATATCTAAACCCATTTTGATCAGGTGGTTCTCAAGGTAAGGTGGTTTGTTATTTCAGTCAACACCATGAGGTTTTACGTGAATCATCATAGTGACAAAAAAAGCATCAACAGCACCTTCACTAAAATAGAGGTAAAGTTGATAGCGGATGGAATACCAACTGGGGTAGTCTGTACGTGAGCATCTTATGCACCATTTGATTCAGCCTATAGACTTAACTACTAGATCGTTTTTTTTTGTGAGTACGCTTTTCATATTGTTAAACTCTTTTGCAGAAAATATAAAGAGTTGATGGATAAAATTGAGTATATGGCACTTATTTGAGGACACAAATTAATGAATTAATTTGATCTTTAAACCCATCTCAATTAGTTGCTTCTCAAGGTTAGGTTGATTGGCGACTTCAATCAACACTGCTAGGTTGAATCATCAAAGTGACCAAGGCGTCTATAGCAGCTTCACTAAAATGGAGGTAAAGTTGATAACGGATGGAATACCAAATCTGTAGGTGAGGCCATTTGAGTGAGCCTATAATCATTTTTCACGAGTGCGCTTTTTAAGCTGTTAATCTGTTTTGCAAAAAAATATATAAAGTGTTGACAGATAAAATTGAGTTTATGACACTTATTTGAGGCCACGGATGAATGAATTAAATATTAGAAAGCTAACTTGAATAAAAAAATTTCTAAGACAGGCTGATGAAGAAATTTTTTTAAAAAATTATACCATTAGGACATTGGAACTGTGTCCACCATAATTATACTATATGCTATTTTTTATTTCTGAAAACTTGATTTTTAGAGCTAGAATTTTTATCATCCAGTCCAAACACTTCAAATTCTATGAAATATAATGAACGGCCATGTTCAGTTGTTTCAGGCCTCTAAAAATATGTTTTGCTTATTTTTTATATTATATTGTTTAAACCACTTATTATACATTATTTGTTAAGTTTATTTATTAAAATATTTAAGTTATCTTATATAATAAGTAGATAATCCACGGCATAAATCAAATAAATAATATATTTCAAACGGGCAATTTGGTGTTGATGGAGAGAAGTATCCGTCTTTGGGCCTTAGGAGGATAGCTAGGAGCTGGTATACCATCTTGGAAGGGTTTCCAAATCCTTACCATCTAATGTTAAAAAACAACTGTTCAGATTCATAATGGGATTGACAATGTCCTAATATAAAATATCTATACATATATACTTATATCAATAGGACCACCGTATACAAAAAGTACTATATGAAAAAAACTCTGAATAAAATCTTAGATAAGAAAATAAATGTAGTACTAGTTCTACTTAAAAAGGTATCAAGGATACAAATACAATACCTAGGGGAGAGAAGGACAAAATGAGAGATCTCAATAGAACGATATAATACAAACTACTTCTAATATCATCGATTCAATATTAGAGAAACGCGACAACAGTTAGCCTCAACCATTATGTTCAGACTCTACGTTGATATACTGGTAGACTAGATTACATTTTTATACTTGAGAGATCGATATATAATGGCAACATTAACTCTAACCAATAGAAGTAGGCCTATTATCTAAACCTGCATAAAAATCTAGATCTCTCTTGTTCTCTTTACAGTTTCCTTTGCATCATCATTTTATCCAATCTCTACGTCCTTAAAACATGCCGTGTATATACTGATAATATGATCGGTGGGTTATGCACGCCAGGTAGCGGGCACTAGTATTCACGGGACTCGCAAAGATATGGTGTTAAGTGGTGGATTTTTTAATAAGGGATACAACGACTTTAGATTGGGAGATTTAACCCCACCAGAGTATGCTCACCTCTAGATCGAAACAATCACTACTCTAATCTTCAATTGATCGATCTACTAGGATTAACATGACTAAAAGAAATCGTCGTTACAAAAAATAACAGTTCAACATTGTCGATCATAAGGCCTTGATTCAGACTGAGCACTCCTAAACTGACAACCGCCACCAAAAATTAGATTGGTTCTGAACTGATTGACCATGAGGATGCGCATCAATAATACTTTTGTTCTACGACAACAATAACAGCGGACTCTACCGTCATCGGTGTAACTTACTACTATGGGAGCTAATGAGTAGATTGAACATTTGGCCACTTGGCTAAACTCCTCAAGTATATGGTGCTCTAGACAACATGCACTCGTTGATGAAGCAACTATGTCAATAAGCATTAACAATGATCAATATATATTGTTGTCCCTTTGCTACGTATATGCAAAAGTGTATAAAGAGACTTGCTTGCATCTTCTTTATTGTCAATAGTCCAATATTGTCAATATAAGGCGTCGGCTCGTGCCAATCACTTCTAAACTAAAATCTACTAAAAGATCGACTGAATTAAACATTTTTTATAATAATGATACAAGTCAGCAATCACCAAGTTATCAAACTATTGTTTTTTAACTACAACGTCAGCACACACTCGATTTAATGTTTTAGTTTATTATTATTTAGATCGGTATATTTTAAGAAGTCGTTAATATTAATCATATCAAGACATTAAATTTAAGTACGATATAGGCTTTCCTAGAGACAACAATTAGATTTTTCAACCCTGAGACTTTACAGAGGTTTTGTACGAACCACTTTCGAACTGATATCTTCTTAAAAAAAGGAAAAGAAAAGAAAATTCTAGCATTTATCGGGCGGCATCCGACATCAACCTGATATAGACCTGCCGTGGTTGCCTGAATATACGTCTGATCGGCGAGATGTGTCCTGATCAAACGATTGCGGCTTCACGCGTGTTGGGACAGCCAGATGGAGATTAACCTTGTGCTGCCCCTATATCAACATGCACTGCGGCATTGCGACAACTGGTGCTTACAGTGCTAGGTCCAAGCCGAGCACGGCATCGATTTCCGCCAAGCCGAGCATGTCGGCATGTGCTAGTTCGATTCCACACTCACCTGACAACGTGCACAGAAGAAAAAGCAAGCAACGGTGCATTGCAAGGGCTCTTTTGCGCGCTTCTCGAGGGGAGTGAGGAAAAATCAACCGAACCTTATAATTCCTGGATCCTGCTATGTGTACACCAAAAGCTTGTTAATACATATATTTAGTATATTGATCTTTTAAATTAATCCACCAATTGTAGATCATGTATGCAAGAGTCTATATACAATTTATCGTATTTTTTAAGTAATAATTTATATTTAACTAGAGTATATCTTTATACAATATTTCTTTATTTATGAGTTCATTTATATCGAGCTGACTAGGATGAAAGCTTATTCTATATATAAATTATGCTTGCTTATGCTAAATGTAGTGATCTGAATTTACTCATTATATCAAGTTTATACAGCTTCCCAAGTACCACTAGATATTGTCTGTCATGTTTTTTTATTGCCTTCTAGATATTGATTTTTTAGAAATTATTTGAGTATCCACTCAAAACATCAAGCGAATTAAGAGGCCAAGGTCAAAACTGACTCTTGATTGGAAAGACTCTCACTAAACATGAGACCAAACCTATCAATAAAAAATACTAACATATCTCACAACCATCACCAATATCACATAAAATATTTGTGAAAAAAAAGTTGCCATATGATCGGACAATCCC
Organism: Oryza coarctata; assembly: GCA_030770085.1. NCBI lineage: Eukaryota > Viridiplantae > Streptophyta > Magnoliopsida > Poales > Poaceae > Oryza > Oryza coarctata. The sequence goes on from CM061472.1 coordinate 12,825,055, forward strand.
TCACAAAAATAATCGATACTCTCTAGCATATTTGTTAAGATTTTTGTCTATAATCATCTACTCTAACTACTCGTGATATGGATAAAGGATGGGTTTTAATCATACCATCTATCATGATAATATAGTTAGAGACCTCAAATGACAATAACACTTAGAGTGGTATGGTTATATTATCAGACGATACCTCGCAAAAGTTACTGGTATGATCATTAGGCATATTTGTTAAGATAATGTTTACAACATCCATCTCAACTAGTTGGGACCGACCAATCAAAACATAGATAAAAGAGGCACTCCGCTTATAAACAAAGGACCCAAGACACTACCATTGATATCTAAGATAACGATATAGGCTTTGACCTCAAACAATGACAAAACATAATGTGCTATCACCTGACAATAAAAGCATGTGTGGAAAACAAGCAATAAAGTTGAAAAGTTGTTTCCAACAAAAAGCTTGAAGTAAACCACATCTCTCCGATATACTTATAAGTTGGTTAAGCAAATGTGAAATATGTTGGCTAGATGGGATGCAATAAAATAACTAACCCAAGCACCTAGACAATGGTCAAGACCCAACTATGACACTGGCCTTCGAGGGACCGGAGGGTCCTTGTAGTCTTATTGCCCATACATATGGTTGAGATCCAACTATGCTACAAATCTTCATGAGACTAGGAGCCATAACATTCATAACGCTCATACATACGGTTGAGATACAACTACGCTGCTAGTCTTCACGGGACCAGGGGTCGTAGCGGTCTTAACGCCCATACATGTGCTGAGACCTAACTACTCTGCTGGTCTTCGTAAGACTAGGGGATCATAGCAATCCTACCGTACAACACAATTTAATCTAGGTCAAGTGACTAACTATTCAAGATCGACTAGTTTTGTGCCATAGGATTTTTCTTGCTCGAAGTAACTACTAAATTTACCAAAAAAGTAGTCGAAGACATTAGACAGGCGAAAAAATATTAGTAATTCTTATGTCTCTTTCCTACTCAAACTATCTACTCATGAACTATGTTTATGAGAAGACAATCTAGGGCTGGAGAAAGTATGTAAACTTTTATTTATAGCTGAAAAATAGTTTCATACTATGTTTATATTACTATTGAGCATTCACTCGAGGGTTTGTTATCCAACAAATTATTCTGAATAGTTGATTTTAGAAAAATCAAACAACAAAACAACCATTTTGATGACCGTGTCGAGTAAGAAGGAGATGACCATATCGGAGGCTCATTGTTGGTTGGCATCTTATTCTGACTAAATAATGCTCAAACCAACAACTCCATTACTCAACTACAAGATATATATTGATCCCAAGGTGCCTAGTGGTCGAGATTTTATTCTAACTAGACAAGTATCAGATCAACTACTCCAAAACTTCAGTATATACAAGGAAAGATCAAAAGACAGAGTGACGTTGAGGATTATCCACAAGTTGAAATTCTATGCCAATTATGTGAGACTTAGAATGATAAATCTGAAACATGATCACATATGTTTAAATTACTCAAGTAGTTGAGGCCGACAAGTGGCTTTACATTGTCAAATTATGGGATTTGTGCATAACTTGAATTTTTTTGTCCTTAAATCAAAAAAGGGTATAGTTAGATTGCTTTATTTAGTTACGATCTATTGTTGTTTTAGTTGGGTCCAATCCAATATGTTGCATGTAAATAAAGTTTAGCCTCTCTATTAGATTAAGGTCTTTGTTTAACCATCAGCTTTATCGTCACATTGATGGACTACTTGGACCTCTATCGGACCTTCACCGGTGGGTTTAACAATTATTGCTCATATGTCTCTATCATCCCATCAACTAATAGATTATACTACACTTCAATATATTTTGGGCGCAAGGTTAATGTCGATCGATCTGACCGATACATCAGTTTCACCAATGTATTATCATATTGCAAATATCTCACATGGACTCTCGGATACAAATACTTTGTGAAGACCACATTAGGCTTTTAGCCAATGGGTTTATTGTTATGCTATTCCTCTACGCCTTCATTGCCTTATTAGCCGATGAATCAATACTTACATCTCCCATTGGCTTTCCATCTGATGGCACAGGTTTGTAATAGTCAATCTAGCTGGTTAAGCCTTTATTTAAAGATCTTACCTTGTCAATTATAGATCAAATTGACTAGCATGCCCCTAACCTCAAACTTAAGGACCTGTATTGGAGCTAAGTAGAACTCCTAGGCCTTCGTGCATGGATGTATCAGTGCAAACATTGGACAGTTTTTGTGTGAATAAATCCTCATGTGATCTTAATATGGTCGACATATAAATAAATATATATATATATATTTAATAGAGTTCGGGAGCTACTATTAGTGTCCTAGATATGGGATACACTATACATGTGAACTTACCTTGATGGGACCACCATATACCAAGTCTTATACAGAAACAAACCTCATACAAATGGATAAAATCCAAAGTAGATAAGGAAGGAGTACTAGATAAGAAAATAAATGTAGAGTCCTACCTAACCCAATTAGAATTACGCGGATCGTATTTATACTTATCTCTTTAGTACTACATGGAAAATGGTACCTCGTATAAATATAAGGCTCTAAGAGGGGAGAAGGATAAACCTAAGAGATCTCAATACCGACAAGACAATACAAACCGTCTCCAATCTCATCAAGTCAACATTGGAGAAGCCCAACAATAACTAACTAGAAAACAACATGCTTGAGCTCTACACCGATATACCAGCATAATATATTAGGTTTTACTCCTCATACTTTGTATTCAAGATATTGATATATAATGACAACACTAACTCTAGCCAATAGGAGTAGGGCTATTACCTGTCATCAAGGGTCCGAACCTATATTAAAATCTCAGTCTCCCTTGCTCTCTTTATAGATTTATTTCCATTTCTATATCAGTTGATCCCTACGTCAATGTATATGTATGGATACTTGAAAGAGTATCTAGCCCTCCTAATGGATTTTGAGTGATAGGTGACAAAAAATTAGAGAGCTAGCATATTATTATTGAGAATCTTGCAGTAATTCACTTTGTGAGAGAGATTGTTTTGGTTAAAAGAAGAACCCATGAAAGTTAGAAAAGAAAAATGACTTGAAGGGATGAAAATATAATTTTATTATTTCTTAAGTCGTTAGGACAAGGCAAACTATTAAGCTCAAGTTTAACCAGTTCAAAAAAATAAGTGCTTAATAAAACTTCTAAATCTATATGAGTGAACACTCATACCATGTTCACCTTATGGTTTTGGTTTTTCTCTCCTAGCATTTCTGATATTTGTGTTTAGGCTTTGTGAAAACTTGTGGACAAGTTTCTCTATCAAATAGAGAAATTAGTTAGAGACATTTATGTCGGATTCTTCGGACTAAGCTCTCTGTCTGGCAGAGAGGCATGTTCGGAGTCTCCGGAAGTTTAGACCTTACACTCTAAACCTCATTTTTTTCTCAAAGCTAAGTGTTGTCTGGAGTCAACGGACTGAGCACTATATCTAGGCTAAATGGCCTATCTGAAGTCTCCAAACATTCTATCTGAATGCTCCAAAATGTGAATTATGTGAGTAACAACTAGTTTCAAAATGAGTCGGTATTTAACCCTACCAACCCCTTTTAGAGGAGGGGTTGCTTATTTATTTCTACAGCACTCCTAAGATCTTTCTTGAGGTTCCCCGCTCCACTGTCTTAAATTGTGAGTTTAATTCACCCTTTAAGTATGTTTTTTGGGTAATTTATGAGAGATTGGATCTTGATATTTGAGTGAGCACTTGTGGGTCAACACTGGTGAAGCTTCAAGCTTGTGCTCTTGGAGGACCATCTCCTAAATGATTAGATGTTTCCCATGAGGATTCAACTTATGAATCGCCTAGGACGTTTTTGAAGGTTTTCCTCACTGCCACAAGAAAAGAGGTATATTAGTGAATTTTTGAGTTTTTCTTTAGATGTTGGTTTGCTAAAGCAAACTCCATAGAAAGCGAGAGCACAGTATCTAGACCTTAGTGGTTGTCGTGGACTAACTGATACGTTCTGAAGAGAGCTTGGAGGTCAAACTAGTTTTTAGGGTTAAACTTGGTGAGACAAAAAAGTCAAAAGAGATCTAGTTCTTTGGAGCTATCCAACTGAGACGTAGGATCGGTTGATCCGAAGTTTGATAAAAAAATTACTTGTCTTCTAGCATCTTGTTACCTATTATATTATCTATAATTTTGTTTACTTGCTTCCTCCCCAACCCTCAGAGTTCATCTCTTTTGAGTATCCCTAGCTTCAAAATCTTCAGACTATATAACCAAAGACTCCGTACTAGTCTCTATGTCTGATAGAAAGACTGGTCCGGACATTCGGACCGAAGACTCCGAAGAGAAGTCTAATTTCAACTGATAGTTTATTTCGGAATTAAAAGTGTATATATTTACCTTCCCTCTATACGATTCAAGTTCCTTTCAATACTGTGATCGGGGTATAATCGGATGACTGTACATTTATACTTACAACATGATGTGGCCAAGTACTACAGATGTAACCAATACTCACATGTGAAATGTTACTTAACATGGTCCAATTTAATTGTTCTAAGAATATGATGCTACCTAATGACAAAATTATATATTTTTATTAGTAGCAACCTTCATATTTGGAACTACATATGGAAGATTAGCATGTCACTCAGGCACAAGGAGAGCTAGAGATCAAGTCCCTCACATTTTGTAATCCAATTTGGCTACATGAGATAGTTTTAACTTTAAACAGCCGTCGTATTTGCATAAAAGCTCTGGTTTGGACCAATGAGTATGATCTTTGCATAAAAAATCCTAGAGTCCTATTTCCAACGGATCCAGTCTCATCTCCAAATTGTATGTGAATCAATCGCAATCATAAAAACAAGATAATGTGCCACTTATAATAGATCTTTGAGCGGTTAGCCTTGTATTTCGTCTTTGACCCTGGCCCAATGGAGTGCGTTCCAACTTGGAAGAGCACAACCCGACTCTAGAGACTCTTAGTCGTACTCCCACCTCCTTAAAATAGCTAGGTAACTCTTCAAAAAAATTTGAGTTTTCTTGCTTTTTTTATTTGCTTATAGAAATAAGTTAATCTGCACCGAAAAGATATACAGCCCACGCAGAGCTATATTGCTTTCTAAGGTCCAACGCAACAACGTCTCATATTCTTTTGGTCGTTAACGTCTCTTCTAAATCGTAGTTTTCTTTTGAACTCACTATGTGGGAGCTTTGAACATATTAGAACAGAAGGATTGACTTCGGTTTTGCTTGATTGACAAATAAACCATATCCATCAATTACTCTTTTAAGGATAGTGGTATTTCTTATACCATCCTACGGTCCTGGGATATGTATATATATACGAACATTTACTTCTTCACAGATTGATGTTTAGGATGGCCACGACGAATTTAGCCGTTGCAAGAGATACACACGATTCCGAGGACACCAGACGAACTGCATGCCACAGTGCCACTGCAACTTCATCCATCCGCCGTCCTTGCATGCATACATCATACTACTACAATACACACGCAGCAACGACACGTCGACACGCGGGCACGCAGCTCCCGGTTGCGTTTGCGTCTGACGTGCCCGCGCGCTCCTGCAGCTGCCCTGTCGTACCGCTCGCCCATGCCGCGATGCATGCATGGCGTCGCCGGCCCGCCTGATGCGTGCGCGCGCGCGCTGCCATGCCATGCCGTGCCGTGCCAACCGGCCTGCTCGTCTCAGGTGCCTCTAGAATCTCTAGATCTACCTGACCCGTCAGGCCGCGCGCGCGAGCGCATGCACGGAGGGACGGCGACGGCGCTGCAGTTGTGTGCTTGCTTCAAGCATCCTAGCCTGGCTGCCGGCCGGTGTCCAACGTACTTCAAGCATCCTAGCCTGGCTGCCGGCTTGCTTGCACGCTTGGTGTTCCGTTGCCGTGCGCGGCGTGCATGGTCGCTGCCGCGGCCGTGGCCCGGGCCCCTGCGTCGCGCCGTCCAAACACTGGCACGTCTCAACTTTGATGGTAAATCCACGGAACCAAGAAGAGCTTCATATATATGCACGCGCGCGAGTGTATATGTACACTGCCTAGTATGAGGCCGCCGGCATCATCTTCTCTCCATCTTTTCGTGGATATATGCACGAAGGCCGTCTTTTCCCCCCTTTTCATCTAAATCGTTAATCGTGCATACACGAAGCATATAGATATTCGGAACTGTTGGTGTACAAAAACAAATGCTTATATATAAAAAATAACTAGTGGTCCACAGCATGCCCACCAAGGGATGTCCATATACGAACGATGAAATTTAGTGTTCGTTGCCAGGAACACGTGCATCCGGACCGCATGTGTTATGTATTTTAAACAATAAACTAGGAAATAAGCCTACACGTATGTATGCATCTTATTTATTATTTATAAAAAAAATATTAAACAAATTTATATCACACCATATTAACTTTAAGGGCTATTTATGTTATAAAATGGGCCATAGATTTGGATTTAATAAATGATAAGAATATATCTTTAGATTCAATCATAAATCACAAACTTGTCTGTACTCACTGTTATTTTCTTGAAAGCTAGGCGTCTTTTTTAATAGATGAGATTGCATCTATACCAACAAAATAAGTATAGTATCATGTAATATCCAAAATTTTCATCTTCACTTCATAATTATATCCAAATCAATGTATAAATATTCAAGAAACCGTTAAAATTAGACATGAATATGCATATACCTACGAAGCCAACCACGTACACCAAGGCTCTTAAAGCTGTGGCTTATATCAATGTAGCCGTGCCCTTAAGATCAGTGTGGCACATCGGTTCCACTAACGACGTGCTCCTTAAGATCTGCACTTAGCATGTTGAAGCTACTAGTCGACACACCTATCAGAGCTCCGTATTAGTTTGTGTCAGCAAGATTCGTCATTAAAGCAGCACCTAGAGTCCTTATTAGGTGCCTCTACTTCACTATCGACACACTTATAAAGAATTACATTAATAAGTAGGCTAGTTAAATATTGTTGGTAACACTAACCTTCGGTGGTGTAGCAAGCTATGTTGCGTGTGCTTTCTGCATGGGGGATAGAGAGAACAGTGGAGGGAGACAGAGAGAAGAGGAGGTGATAGTAATATTTTTTTAAAAAAAAGTTTTGAGTTGATTTGTGATATAGATTGGACATAACTTTTTTGTTAAAATGTACTACTCAAATTTTAGTGGTATTTAAATATGAGCGGGGTGATCATTGAACACTATTCAAAAAATTATAGAATAATGTATGAAATAATTTATATACATGTTTATGGGATAATATATGGAATAATCTATGCTATCAAATTTGTTTGTAATTTTTTATGATTATTTGGATGTCATACGAAGAGCTACAATATAAGTCCACATGCTACTTTTTTAAGACCGTCCTAAATTGTTGGTAATTTAGCTATACATATTTATGGCTCCAACATGGAATAATCTATGCTGGAAAATTTATTTGTAATTTTTTAAACTAATTGGATGACATACAAAGAGATATTGTATAGGCCTATATGCTATTTTGTCAAAATATATATGGGTCTTAAATTGAAATACAATTATTGAAATAAATTAGAAATTGAATATGTGGTTTAATAGCTATGGTTATTTGAAGATATTTTATTTAAATAGAAAACTATACCTTATACCTTATAGAAAAGGAGGGGAGTCAAATGGGCGAATAGATTCGGAATTCATGCTTTGCCAAACCTTACCAACTCATATCACCCATGTTACTAAGCAAATGAATTTAGGTTGCGGGCTCAAAATTAAACCTAACTCCAATCCATCCAAATAGGCCAAATTGTCACAAACTCTGAAATAAAAAAGAACGCATCATATAATTAAATATAAAGTTGTTAACTTTATTGTATACGTACTCTTTAAAAAAACCTGTTTTTCTTTTATACAGTACGTACATATTTACGTACGCGATTAGGAAGATGGGATTAGTGTTGACGCGCGCGGGGAACATCATACAAGGCGGCGGCATACGCTGAGAGGGAGCATAATCCTGAGCAGAGATCCGATAAGATGACGTGCGAATACACCGAGACTGAGAGGTCTGTTTAGCTCTAGCTTAGATCGTTTAGCTCGTTGGAGTGTACTTTTGATGGTCCTACTAGGTATGACAAAAGATATGTTGACATGCGCGCAAAGAAGATCAGACCACACGGAGGTGCGCTGAGAGGGAGCACGAGCATAAGACGATAGAGGATCGATATGATGATGCGCGAACACACCGAGAGCCTAGGATGTCTGCTTACCTACAACGCAATTGCTTCAACTCATTGGAGTGCACTCTTAATGGTTCTATCAGGTGTGCCAAAATATATGTTGGTGCGCGCACGGGGAAGATCTGATTACATAAAGGTGCACGCCGAAAGGGAGCGCGAGCATGAGTCAATGGAGGTCTGATACGATGGCACGCGAACACGCTAAGGCTTAGGAGGTCCGTTTAGCTCCAACGTAGGTACTTTAACTCGTTGAAATGCACTCTCAATGGTCCCACCGAGTGTGACAAAAGATATATTGATGCATGCGTAGGGAAGATCAGACCATGCAGAGGTGCACGCTAAGAAGGAGCACGAGTGTGAGCCGTTGGAGGTCCACTATGATGGTGCACAAACACGCCAAGGTCTACAAGATCCGCTTCGCTCCAATGTAGGTACTTTAACTTCAAACTCTCCGTCAGGGTTGCTGGAGTCATGAGTGTGCTAGTCAACTTGACCATACAATTGATAAAGAGATAATTCGATGAGTTAGTCCGCCGATGGGCTGATCCGAATTTCTGCTATTGGCTGGTTACCAATAAGGTTGAGATAGTCATCGGTTGCGTCTGATGCACTCCTGCTATCGGCTGGTTGGTGATAGCGGTTGAAGCACTCGTCCATCATTTGTAAAACCGATGAAGGTATAGATAGATGGCAACAAAGGGAATGAAAAGTATATCGGCTATAGAGCCGATGACGCTCTAGAATACAGTGGTTGATGAGCAATATGTATATTACTCCTATCGGCTAGTTGTCGATAGAGGATATAGCACTCGTTTATCGGTTAAAAAGCCGATGAAGGCATATACAGATAGAAAGAAATAAGATAAAAAAACCCATCAGCTATAAAGCTAATGGCGCTTCGAATAGAATATACGATAAATAATAAAAATAGAGACCTAATCTTTCGAAGATACAAGAGGCTAGATCGAATATGCGGATAGAAAGAATGGGTGAACCCATTGGCTAGCTGAGCTGATGAGAGAAATTTTATAAAGATATATGTATATTGGTTGAGAAGACAATACACTAGGCGTGAGGTTTAATATGTGGATAATTTATTGTCTAGCCGCTCCGATAAAACGTTCACCTAAAAATTTATTAAACTATGGCTCAATCTACTATCAGATCTACTATCAGCGGTCTAGTAGGTTAGACATAACCAATACAGCCGAGACTGATGATAGTAGAGGGAGCTCAATAAACCGATAGAACCACGTGAACATGATACGATGCATCCGATCAAACTAAAAGATCATACTTAACCGATACAGTCTTAAATAGAATAGATATATAACGGGATTTATGTCTTCGTCGGAGATTGGACTTAATCGATATAGCCCCACATTAAGAGCAAGAACCCACTAGTAAAATGCTAGATGAACTAGGATGGTGATGCGACGAGATTATATTTGATCTGTGATTGATAATTTATAAGGTTTCAGTAGGTTTATATTTATACCTAGAGTTATAAGAGTATGACGTGATTATAAATAACCTCCTGATATTATTTTCTTAATATAAAAGGAAAATATTTATAAAAAGTTAACAAAATTAATTAAACTTGTAAGTATTGTACCATGATTTTTACGGCTACTCGGTTCCATCTGGATAACCTTTTATCTTTAAATAGATTGAATTAATCCTCAAACTGTCTGATCGGCCTTTTCACTGTATCAATCGGCTTCCTTTCATAAGTCGATCGGCTTGCTAAATTTTGGGCTAAACAGTTAGCCAATTGTTTTCTACAATCTAATGGTGTAAAATTATGGATTCGCTGGTTTGAGTTTAAAATCGATGGTAAGATTTTTTTTTCCTGAAAATCTCCTGGTTTTCTAATTTATTAGAATGCCACGTGGGTAGAAGTGTCACGTGGTGACTTAGAAGTGTTTATAGGATGTTTAATGGATTTTTATTATATAATAGAAATCAACTAGGTATATACTTTATCAGATTTCAGAATTATTGAATAATAAAAATATTATAGCTGAGATTCTAAACAATGCACAACTATTAATTTTGAAATTAACTGAGACCATGAAAAGGCCAATTGGGACTCCCTACAAAAAGCACAAGCCAATTTTAATTAATTATTAAACACTATTAAATTAAGATTCTACTTAAGGCTCTAGACTAGAACAATATTGATTCCAAATCATATATAATTATTAAAAACTATAAGCGAAGACTCCACACTGAGTATAACTTAGCATTTATTAAGCAAAACTTTGAAAGTATTAAATCATAAAAATTATAATTAAAATTTAAACCGAGTACAAGTTGGTATTTATTAATTTTGAATTTAATGAGGCCATAGATTTAATAGATGAATTAATAAGATTTCATCAATGTTTTTATACTATATTAACAGGGGATAAAGTACCTCCTACTGTGACAGTACTACTTAATCCTAACTGCAGCAAACACTACCATAATATACTCCAACTTTCGCAGAACCAAATGTATTAAAGACTTTCGCAGAAACAGGTTATTATTGGATCTATCGCCAACTTTCTAACCAGACATTTTGATAAATAGCTTCAAATCTCAACCGATTTAAATCTAAGGGCAACGTTGGATCTATAGAAGAAAAATCATGACTAGAGCAATGAAGGTCAATTTGCTAATTAATGGCAACAGGGGCTCAGGAGAAAGGATTTGTGGAAGTGATAACCAACCAGAAGCGTCGTCTCTCAATCTGACGTCGATTGCTCATCAAGTAGTATACTTTAAGATGAGTAATCAAATCATCAATTCTTTAACCTCTAATATATACAAACAAATGCTAAGTTTTCATACCTAAAAAATTTATAAGTAGATTTGTTGTCAAAATGCTTCAATATAATTACATTAGTAAAATATTTTGGCAGTCCTTAAACGTGTCGCATGGTGTAACTTTAAAAATACAAATTATGGCCTCTAATATTGTGAAATATACTCACATATCGTCTCGGTTGAAATGGGTTTTTAGAGATGGATTAAAACCCATTTCTCTATAGTGACATGTGGCTTGCCCGTTGCCACCAAGACTATTTCTCATATCTCCTCTTTCTGGCACAAATGGTTGACAACAGCGACTAACCTCGACCTTGTGAAATGATTATAAAATTCAAAAATCTGTTTGGCTTATCTTTCTCACAAAAAATGAAGCTACTTTTAACTTTTGAATTTATTTTTTAAGAAGCCCTAAAAAAAGTTTTGATAATAATTTTAGCTAATCATAAAAAAAGTTATGCAACAAAGTGTAGTGGCCACTAAAACTAATCCTCATATTAAAATTTTTCAAATCTAAAATCAGTAATTTGACAATGGTTAACCAAACATCCAACAAACGCATACTGTAAGGTGCAGTATATTTCAATATACAATGGAAAAAATGATATCTTCATTTTAAAATAATTATCATTTTTGTTTAGCATATATTAAGATTTGAGAATAAAGACCATAACAATTCTTATTAAATAATATATGATATACGATTAAAAGTAAAAGGATTGTTAGAGTAGAATAGAAAGGAATTTAAATATAAGATTGATCGGTAAGACATTAGTAATCTAAAATAATAATTTGAATCATATAAAGACTATCGTGGGAGCGAGGGAGTAAAAAGGAGGGAGTCGTAGCAAGCTAGCATGGCAGGACACTGGCTTGCAGTTGCAGGGCACGAAACAACACAGGCCAGCTCACCAACTTCACGTCGGCAATGAATGCGACACACGATCTGGACACTGTATCAACTGGATCCCCCCAGCCCAAATATCCTAAGGACCCAACAGTGCACCCTGTAACCCCAGTCTGCTGCTACTACGGGAGTGGAACGGGTGACCATCCCCACGACGCTTGGATCGAGAGAGAGAAGCCTAAGAAAATGAGCCTCCGCGTTCTGGAAGTGCCTTTTTCTGGAGCCCTGTGCCCTCTCTTATATAAGTTGATAATTGATATTAAGAAAATAGGTAATAATGATGAAGAGGAGGTTATAATTGAAAAAAATAAATGAAGAATGAATGGTTATAATTGATTGATAAAGTTTAAATAATAAAAATATCTTTATTTATTTTAGAACAGACAGAATTGCTTTTGTTCTTCCTCCGTCTTCATCCAATGCTGCAATTGGTGCCCTTAAAAGCCACCTTTACTACTATGTCGTACTCCATAGTAATATATTATATATTAATAATTCATTAAATATTTTAGTAACGTTCCTAATAAAAAAAATCCCCCATACATAAACAATTATATATTTAAACTAATTAATTTTAAGTAATATTAAATACGATGTCCACGTATATATATGGGTTTCTTTATTATGAATAGTGGAGTATTATATCGCATATACTCACGTTTGTGTCTATTTGCAAACGCTGCAGGATGAGCATGCATGCAACGCAACGCAAGCGTGTCTGCAATCATGCAGCGTGTACAGCTGCTGGGATTCTGGGAAGAAAGCAACAAAAAAATTCAACAAGCCTTTTCTTCTGATGAGTAGTAATACTCCTACTACTACAGTATTTCTGAGCCTGCTGGCCAGAGTTGATACAGTAATCACCACATGCCATGCGTCTGGCTTCTCCTCGATCTGCTTTGCTACGTACTCCTACTTCAGCTAGAGGCCAAATGCATGGGGCTAACCACAGAAAAAGAGAGAACGTACAGAGCAGAGAGATGGATGTAAAGAAAGGAGGATGTAAGAGATGGAGAGAGAGGGAGGAAAGAACACTTGCATGAGTACCATCTCTGCGTATGATGTGATGGAATCTGGCCATGATTAGATTAATGGCTGCGATAATATCTGAGGAGCGGAGATATGGGCAGGCTTTTTCACCCTGGGTAGCAGATCGCCTCTAGATACAGTGATGATCGCTTCTTCCGCCCTCTACTCCATCTCCAGTGATAATCGCTTCTTCCGCCCTCTCTACTCCATCTCTATTGATTTAAAGTGGTCGTGGATAAAGATTATTTAATTTTTATAATAGTCATTTAATGGTATAACTGATGAATCAACTACTGTAAAACTACTATATAAAGTTAATAAGATGATAAACTTCTATATAAATTTTTTTTATAAAATATACATTTTAATAATAAAAAACATGTATATAAAAATCGAGAAAAAATATTTTATACTCCTCTGCACTTGTAAACGGCACCTATCTGTTCCCTGTACAGCTCTCTCTAGTGACCAGAGAGGGGCGGAGAGGAAGACGAGTAATCTGCACAACTTCTCACGCACGCTCTCGCGTTCTGAGCGACTGGCAGCTTCTCTGTCCTGCTCTGCGCTCCCATGTCACACAAGCTTACGAGAGGTCCCCAGCTCACGGCCATCGCTAACGTTCTTCCGTGCGGTAGTATCTGGATTTTCTAAAAACACATGTGCAGTAACAAGTCTGTCTTTAAAATGCTAAAAAACAAAATATTGTCTAATTTTTATTATAGTTATTTAATAATATAAATAATAAAATTAATTAAAAATCTACTTATATAGTTTTTTTAAAAAAAGTATCTAGTCGTTTCAAAAACATGTGTAAAAGCCAAAAAAACCGAAAAAAAATACTAATGAACCCAGCCTGAGGACTACTACTTAGACTACCTTACTCGCGTACTCATATTGCATCGTATAATTGTCAGGAATCAAGATTCATGTTTCTTTAGGGGAGAGGATTCTACTTTTACTTTGTATGCTGTTGTTAAAATATAGCAATTTACTACTACAAAGGCTTTCTCTTTCTACTTCCAAGGGAAGAGATCAAGGTGCGGAAAAATTAATAAAAAAGGCCAAAGGGGATAGAACCAAGGTGTACAATCTCAATGATCACCAAAATATAAGGCCCAGCGAGATAACTCGAATTCTGATCAAAATTTGAATATGAAAATTTCAAATTTCTTGAGAGGTGATCGATTTTTGGTTAAGATGACCGCCACTCATCATTTGTTCTAGGCTAATTAAACTCTAGAAAAATTGAACAGAGAAAAATAATGAAAAAATAAACTATGTTCTTAGAACCCAATATAAAATATAACCTGTAACGAAAAAAATCTAAAATTAACTCTAAAATTAAGTTTTAAAAATTAAATTTAGGCTGCATCTCATAAGCCAACAAGCAATGAAATTCACTCGGAAGCATAAAACTTTCAAATGGTTTGTTAGAGAAACAAGGGGATTGATTGCTTGAAATTCGTTTAGTTTCTTCAAATTTCATTTGAAAACCTCAAATTTTGGTGTTTTTCTAAAAGTGGAATAAATGCTAGAAAATGAGAAAAATGTAGCATAAATGAGGTATATTCTAGAAATATGTAGGAAAGTGTGAAAAATGCAGAATAAATGATACTACGAAATTTTGAAAATGGAGGGAAAATTATGGGAATATGAAGGAAAGTGTGGAAGATATAGGAAATAAACACTGAATATGAACGGTTTTTGAAAATTTCTTATGCCACGTGGTATTACAGATATCATAGCATTTATAGAAAATTTTCAGTACTTTTCAATTCAAATTTGATTTCTATTTTTTTTAATTCATTCAAATTTGATTTCCCTTTCGTGTCAGCTTGAAATGTCAAGATCTCATGAATTTGGGTCAAATTGTATCGAGAATGTAAACCTGGACATAACCCATTTTAGGGACCAACACATAGTATCAAGAAATCTTCATCAGTTCAACAATTTGGTGTCCCAAACAGAATGCAATTCTTTTAAGTTAATCATATAGACAGAAGCTTCCTCTCTTTGTGCGAAGATACATACTTAGGCTGCGTTGGAGCCAGGTTAAAGAGAGAAAATTTTACTCAGTTTTCCACGCGCACGCTTCTCAAATTTTCTATGCAAAGTTTAAAAATCATATTAATTCATTTTTTAAGTTTTAAATAATTAATACTTAATTAATAATATACTAATGACTCACCTGTTTTACATATCTCTCATTCTCTTTTTTTTTTCTTCCACTCAAACACATTCTTGATAGATATATGAGCGGTGAACTCTCATTTGAAGCTAAAGAGGTTTTTGTATTTCATTATTAGCCAGAACAATATTGTTGAAAGAGTAGTGTAGTAGAATGTTTAATTACTTACCGTTCTTACAAATTTTAAGTGTTATATGATTGAATTGCATAAAATCGTATGTGTTACTTAGTATATCCATCACCTTTTTCATCCAAGTGTGATTTACCCCCTAACTATGATGACAATTTGAATTATCCCTTAATTAAAAAACAAGACATTCTCCACCATTAACCTTTCATATCAGATGAATTACTAACCTGTCTCACTTTAGAGTGGTTTTGATTCTATGCGACACACGTGTGACAGTCAAGTCAACATAAAAATTCAAAGCAGTAGGGATCATATATTAGTTCTGCCTCTTCTTCTCTCGGTCCCCTTTTCTTTGCCTCCTCTGCGTCACTGTCGTTCTCCTCTTCTCTACCTACCACATAAAGCTCACTTGCCACTTGTCGCTTAAAGCTCGCTAGCCTCTAATGAATTGCAATTTGCCGTGACCCACAGCATCAACCATAGTGAGAGAGCTCACTATCGCTATCCACCAATTCCAAATCCACCTCCATCACACGCGATGGTTTGGGAAGCAATGAAACGAGCTCAAGGTGGTAGCGTGTGAGCTTGACAAATCCACCTCCACCCTTACTAGTGCTACATGTGAAGCTGTCGCCACCACTAGGGTGATGGAGCGACAATGGCTAAATCAAGGGATGGAGTCGGTGCTAGCATCTCCTTCACTTGTCATTGGGCTCCACCTTGGCCAGAAGGGCAGAAAGTTTGCCCACTACTATCTCCATCGAGCTCCCTTTTCCACACCCTCCATATCTCTCTCTTTTTCTTCTCCATCTACCTAGCTCCGTCAAGCTCATGTGTCACCATCTCAAGCTCGTCGGTTGCCTCCTTATGTGCGATGAAGACCTTGATGGTGGCTGAGCGCACTCACAAAGGTTCCTCTCTTCCGTTGCAGCCACCCTTCTTCATCGGTGGTGGTCCAACGGTGGATCAAGGAGAGGTGCCTAGTGGTAGAAGCTCTACTAGATTTGGCTGTGTGAGCTCCGCCTCTGCCATCGCTATAGTCATTTTTGCTATGATTGTAGCCACCTTGTCATGGTTTGCACGCGCTCCGTCTTTGCCTCCATGTGAGTTTGCTGCAGCTGCCTCGTTGTTGCCACCGCTGTAGCCATCTCCACATTGATTCCGCCTCCACCACTACTACAATTACTACGTAACACCGCATAAGGTGTAAGCTTGAGGAAATAGGGGAATACATGATGAGGGCAATTTGTAGCATGTGGCCCCACCACTTTTAAATTTTTATGTCGACTAGGATGAAAATCCTTCTAGAGTAAATGGAGGGGTGATAATTCATCAGGTATAAAAATGCGAGGATAAAGATTGTCTGGTTTTTAAATTAAAGGCGATAATTCAGATTGTCATAATAAATTTAATGGGGGTAATTTAGACTTTTCCTTAAATTAACATTCAACATTCAACATGTTTCATATTTTTCTCTTGAGTGTGCAAAAAATGTTCTAACCTAAAAATAAAAAAATTGCATGGATCCTAGATATAAGTATATAAAAGGAAATAAACATAGAGCCTAATTGGTACATAGCCATCTCAAACCCTACCAAAATTTTTTTAGTGGCAAGGTGGTGGTAGTTTGGTTTGACTATGCCAATTTTTTTACAAGTGCTTAAGTTTTTGCTTGTTTTTCTTGCTAAAATTTGACAATGCCAATATTTTGGGTTGCAGCAGACCTGTACTAAAGTTGCAGCTTTTACTTTGCTACACTGTACATTATATACTACTCCTGCAAGTTTATAAGTTCGGTAGAAGAGATTGAGTAAAAATTAGACGGATGGAATTGTTAGCTTGAAAAAGCTCACCGTAGTGTTAGCAGAAAAGTCACCGGATCCAAATTGTCACCACTATGATCCATGGATGGAGTGAAGCATACCGCGCGCGCAGAGGATCCCAAGGTCCAAAGCCACGTCGTGCCAAGTGCGGCCACGACGCATGCAGGCGCCTGCGAGAGAGACGCGTGAGGAGGGGCATGATGGATTGCAGGAAGCAATCCATGGATCAGCTCTTGCCGCTGCACCGCATCTGCGTGCGTCTCATCTGAGTTCCCCCACGCCCACACTCCACTCCACTCCGCGCCGGGCCCCAACCCCACGGCCCCAGCTCGTTCCAGTCCCTTCTGTCGCTGACAGACAGACTCCCTCCCCGATTCGTCGAATCCCCCATTTACGCCTCACCGAGACCCTCCTCCTCCTCCACCGCTGGTGCTAGTATAAAACATCGACCGATCCCTCCACAAGGGCGAGGCGGCCAGCCCACTCTCCGCTCCACGGCTTCTTCCATCGATCGCCTCTCTCGACAGGTGGGGGATTAGTCGAGCGTTCGTACCACTGCTCCTTCCATTCCATTCCTTTGGCTCTTGTGCAGGAGTATGCAGCTCGATCGGCGCTGCATGGCTGCTCATTAATGGCGTTTGTTTGATTATGGTCTAGTGCTTCGTTTCTTTCTTTCTTTCTTCTCCTGCTTGACTGTTTGTGGCATATGGTCCTTGACTACTTGTTGAAGCCTCTCGCGTTGTCGGATTGGGGGGATGGAGCGGTGCGGCGTGCTGGGGCTGGGCGGGCGGCTGGACAGCGGTGGCGGAGGCGGAGGAGGGGAGCTGCCGCCGGGGTTCCGGTTCCACCCGACGGACGAGGAGCTGATCACCTACTACCTGCTGCGGAAGGTGGTGGACGGCAGCTTCAACGGGCGCGCCATCGCGGAGATCGACCTCAACAAGTGCGAGCCGTGGGAGCTGCCGGAGAAGGCCAAGATGGGGGAGAAGGAGTGGTACTTCTACAGCCTCCGCGACCGCAAGTACCCCACGGGCCTCCGCACCAACCGCGCCACGGGCGCCGGCTACTGGAAGGCCACCGGCAAGGACCGCGAGATCCGCAGTGGCCGCACGGGAGCCCTCGTCGGCATGAAGAAGACCCTCGTCTTCTACCGCGGTCGCGCCCCCAAGGGCCAGAAGACCCAGTGGGTCATGCACGAGTACCGCCTCGACGGCTCCTACGCCTACCACTTCCTCTCCTCCTCCACCAGGGTCAGCACATTGCCGAATTCTTCACAATTTTCATATGAATGCTGCCATTGTGTTCATCCTTCGAAACTTTCTGTTTTTTTTCCTTGGCCAATGCTGCCATTTTTTTTAGTAGTGCAAGTGTGTTAAGCCACGAGGGGCCTAGGGCGCAATCGCTAGCTCTGCGCTTGCTTTTCTGGTGTGAACTGTGAAGTCATCAGCTGCGAGCTAATAGTAGGATACAGGAAGTAGCAGCTCAGGGTAGGCTGCCTACTGCTGCGACGCAGATTGCATACGTAGATATGGCAATCGGTCAGCTTAAGCTCAGTGAAAGAGAGGCTGCAGCGTAGCAGGATACGAATCTTTTCTTGGCCTGAGGAAAGCTTATGCACTCCAACGCATGTGCGTGCATGCATGAGCACAGGTTACTACTCCGGCGTTCCAGGCATGCGTAAATGCATGTATTGTATAGCATTTCACTACATTTTTATAGTATTAATTACTATACTGTACTGTACTACCTCTGGCCGAATTCGGCGTGCTGTTTGGCCGAAATTTTGTTGGGCAGCAAAACGAGATAAACTATTAACATATAATTATTTAGTTAAATATTAATTATTATTAACTTAAAATAGGTTTATTTAATTTTTTTAAGAAACCTCTATATACAAAATTTTAACTTGACAGTGTGCTAATGAAAAACTAAAGAGTTTCTCATCTACTGACTCATCCGAGCTGGCCATTAGTTGTTGTAGTAGTTGACTAGTACTAGTAGCTGTAAGCCGTATTTGCAATTTGCATCTGATCCCTTTTCATTAGAGCAAGTAAGCCAAATACCATTACGAGCGAAGTTCGCCTTGTGAAACGTGCACGCTATAGTGGTGTAGTACTACTGCTACACAACCTTGTACTACCCTTTTTTAGTTCATGATATACGGTTAAATTCTTTGCTTAATGTAATCTACGTGAATACATATGTTGATTCTTTCTTTGTGTTGTGTACAGGACGAGTGGGTGATCGCGAGGATCTTCACCAAGCCCGGCGTGTTCCCCGTCGTCCGCAAGGGCCGCCTCGGCATCAGCGGCGGCGGCGGCCGCGGGGGTGGTGACACGTCGTGCTTCTCCGACTCCACCTCCGCCTCCGTCGGAGGCGGGGGCGGCACCTCCGCCTCTTCGGCGCTGCGCGCGCCGATGGCGGACGCCTCGGTGTTCACCGCCCAGGCACCGGCCGTCGACGGCGCCGAGAGCAGCACCTACGGCGGGAGTGGCGGCAGCACCGCCACCGCCAACTTGGTCACTGGCCTTGAGCTCGTGCCCTGCTTCTCCACCACCGCCCACATGGATGCCTCGTTTGGCATCGGGCAGTACAACCCGGCCCCGCTGGCCGCCGAGCCGCCGCCTCCTGCCTTCTTCCCGAGCCTCCGCTCGCTGCAGGAGAACCTCCAGCTGCCGTTATTCCTCTCCGGCGGCATGCAGGCGGGCGTGTCGCAGCCGTTCAGTGGCGGCGGGACCTTCCACTGGCAGTCCGGCATGGATGTCAAGGTCGAGGGTGCCGTCAGCCGCGCGCCGCCGCAGATGGCCGTTGGCCCCGGCCAGCTCGACGGCGCCTACTCCTGGGGCTTCTAGGCTTTAGACATGACACGCATGGGGCCGGCGAGTATTGCCCTTGAAAGTACGTGGTAATTGAAAATCTGTTCTCACTCCTAGCTCATTAATTACTGCAGTAGTTGGCGGAGTATTGGCTGCTGATCTCATTTAGCTCAGGTTTTAGTAAGTTCCTAGCTGTACGGTGAAGTAACTCTGGACTATGGTTATGATGTGATCGTCGTGTCATCTCACTGCAGTAGCAGGATTTCCCCTGAGTTGATTGATCACACCATGTTTATGGATTTGGTAAGGTACGAACTGATATAACTGGTCTAATTAATGTATGTGGTGTACTCCTGTGTTTAAGCTTACTCCTATGTGTATCAGTGTATCGGAGCGTATCTGGCCACACAATCTTCTCCTACGTGTATCAGTGTATCGTAGCATATGAGATATACTCTCTTCGTTTGATATTGTTTCATATATTTATATATTATATGTCACTTTATGTTAATCTTAAGTGTTTTCTACTTATTATTAATGCATAATTAATTACATTTTTTTAAAAAAATTTCTATAGAAAACTATGAAACGGAGAGTAATGCATGTAGTTGCAGCTTTAGAACAGCATCTTGGTATTTTTCATTGCTGCATTTCTTTTTATATCAGTTGTGTTTAATTATGGGAAGATTCATTAAGGCAACTGTAGGGAGTTGGAGAAGATTAGGAATATGCTATATCAATGTCGTCAATATTTCACACTACGCTATTCATGATCTAACTCCAGATAAATCGGAGAAGACTCGTGAGTAGTGTCCTATTTGTTCATCCTATATTATCTGCACTGCTATAGAAAGCTCCGCCGGGTGGGAACTATTTCTTAAGTCCAATCCTTTCATATTTTACATGTCATACTTGTAATTAGGCAGTGAATGTTTTCCTTCTAAGTTTAGCTAGCTGCATGTACGGTGTAGTGGCCAGAACCGTGCTGCGTTCACGGTGCGGCCAACAGGTCTTCCACCACGCACTGCAAGAAACGTTTCCATGCTTTAGGCGGACACGACGCAGCGTGAGCGGGCATGGCAGGGGATCGTGGACCATGTAAACACCGTATTAAAGGTCGCGGTTGTTGGCGACGCATATACTATGTGTTCAGAGTTTCCACTGTGTTCACGTGCATGAGAGACGTGGTGGTTCGCCATGGTCGCCAATCATCGTCGTGCCGCCATTCTAGTGGTCCGGTGACAACAAGTGGTATCAGAGCCGTGAAGGTACATGCTCTATGACGGATCAATGAGCCCATCGTGTGAACCAGTCCACAAGAAGTTCGTTGTTCCCAGTAGGAGGCGATCGGAGCGAGAGATAGGTATCATCCAGTGGCGTGGCGGGTGGAGTTCGGGAGAATGCGCTCATGTGGCCAATGCTCGATCGCAATAACTATGCGGATTGGGCGATGTTGATGCAGTGTAATTTTGAGGCGATGGAGATTTATGAGGCAATTGAGCCCGGCGGCGATGTAGCGAAGAGAGCGCAGGATCAGCAGGCGATGAGGACTCCCGTGTGGTGAAGAAGATGCTGCGAGTTCTACCTCAACAATACTCCTAGATCGCGGTCTCAATCGAGACTCTACTCGATCTGAAAACCCTCACCATCGAGAAATTGGTGGGTCGCCTGAAGGCGGCCGAGGACTGATTCGAGGTGGACTTAATCGTCAAGAAGACGAGGAAACTCATGCTGACGGAGGGGGAGTGGTTGTCAAAGTATCGCCATCGGCTCTCCCTAGATCCATCATCATCAGGCGGAGGCAACAGGCAAGCTGGGCACTCCCTAGGCAAGCCGAAAGGGGGTGGCCGTGGCGAGAAGAAGGAGTCTGGTGTCAAGCTGACCTCTGAGGGTACTCCACAGTGCAAAGGTAGGTGTCGCAATTGCGGCATCTATGGCCATTGGAAACAAGACTACAAGAGGCCCAAGAAGGAGCACAAGGAAGAAGCACATCATGTGCAGGTTGATCAAGAACAGCCGGCGTTGATGCTGGCCATGGTGAATGTCGTGCACGTCATGACGGCGCGATGCGACATCGAGCCTGTCGAGGTGCGCACTGCACAACAAGTTGTGAACCTCAACGAGAAGAAGGTGTATCCTGCCGACTGTGATGACGATGTATGGCTCCTCGACACGGGGGCCAGTAACCATATGACGGGGCGCCGAGAGGCACTCGCATCATTGGATGTATCGGTTGAAGGTACCGTTCGCTTTGGTGATGGATCCCTAGTGGAGATTGAAGGCATGGGATCGGTGATGCTCCAGACCAAGAACAAGGGACATAAGGTGCTTACTGAAGTTTATTTCATACCTAAACTGAAAAGCAACATAGTCAGTAATGGTCAGCTTGAGGAGGGAGGCTGCAAGGTAGTGATTAAGGATGGATTCTGTAATGTGTTTGATGTTGAGCATTCATTGTTGGCTCGAGCACCTCGTGTCAAGAATCATCTCTATCTGTTTAAGATGCAGCTGGCAACTCTTGTGTGCTTGGTGGCAAAGAAGGATGATAAAGCCTAGCTATGGCATGGAAGGTATGGACATCTGAACTTTCATTCACTTCGTGATCTTGGTTTAAAGAAGATGGTAGAGGGCATGCCGTTGATTGATTGAGTGGAGGAGTTTGTGATGGATGTGCACTCGGGAAACAACATCGACAGGCATTCCCAAGAGTGGCAAATTATCGGGGGGAGAAGGCACTGGACTTGGTTCATGCAGACTTGTGTGACCAGATTTGCCCCAGCACACCCAGTGGTAAGAACTACTTCCTACTCATTGTTGATGATTATAGCCGGTATATGTGGCTAGAACTCCTGGTGACAAAGGATGAAGCTTTCAAGTGTTTCAAGCGTGTCAAGGCACTAGCTGAGACAGAGAGTGGGAGGAGACTTCGTGCATTCCGCAGCGATAGAGGTGGTGAGTTCAACTCCATTCAGTTCAAAGAATTCTGTGATGAGCATGGTGTGAAACACTACACAACAACACTGTACTCATTGCAGCAGAACGGAGTTGTGGAACGCAAGAACCAAACCATTGTGGAGATGGCACGTTGTATGCTGAAAAGCAAGAAGATGCCCAGTGAATTTTGGGGAGAAGCAGTGAACATAGCTGTTTATCTGCTGAATCGGGCACCCACTAGAAGTCTTAATGGAAAGACACCATATGAAGCATGGCATCACAGGAAGCCTAATGTGAATCATCTACGCATGTTTGGTTGCATTGCACATGTAAAGCGTGTTAGACCAGGAGTGACAAAAATGTTAGACAGATCAACCCCCATGATATTTCTAGGATATGAAGCAGGCACCAAAGGCTATCGAGTATATGACCCGGTTGCAAGGAAGCTGCAAGTTACACGTGATGTGATATTTGAAGAGCATCGTGGATGGGATTAGGATGAAGGAAGTCAACCAGCAGCAACTGACAAGGTGATAGATGTGGAATATTACACTATTACCGGACACGGAAGAGTGACTAAAAATATTCAGAGTGTTTCAATGGACTCTGAAGGACAGTCATCACCAAGTTCGCCTCCTCCTCCCATGGCTGCATCATCTGATTAGTGGTCAGGCAACAATAATCCAACAGCATCACCAAGATAGTCCACACCATCATCGACTCTATTTGCACCCAATTTTCAGTTTGCAACACCTCCAACTGGAGGAACAGTGGACTCTGATGGAAGTGAAGTGAGATATCGCACACTATAGGATCTCATTAATTCAACTGAGGAGATTCTTGGCTTTGAATACAGTAGAGTGTGCTACATAGCTGCAAAAGAGCCTAATAGTGTTGAGGAAGCACTGATAGAAAAGTGCTAGAGAGATGCAATGAGTTCAGAGATGCAGTCAATTCAGTCCAACAAAACCTAGGAGCTAGCAGAGCTACTTGTAGGCCATCATGCAATAGGGCTCAAATGGGTTTACAAAGTAAAGAAAGATCTAGAAGGAAGAGTGATCAAACACAAGGCCAAACTAGTAGCTAAGGGCTATGCTCAGCGTGAGGGGGTGGACTTTGAGGAAGTCTTTGCTTTAGTGGCAAGAATTAAAACTGTGAGACTACTACTTGCACTGGCAGCAAGACATGGTTGGAAAGTGCATCACATGAATGTCAAATCGGCGTTTTTGAATGGTGACTTGGTTGAGGAGGTATATGTGCAGCAGCCTCTAGGCTTTGGTGTTGAGAAAGGAAGTGGCAAAGTACTCAGACTGAAGAAAGCACTGTATGGGTTGTGTCAGGCACCTAAGGCATGGAATACTAAATTGGACAAAGAATTGCTAAAGCTTGGTTTTGTCAGAAACCCACTGGAACATACAGTATATAGACGTTCGGAGAACAAAGACTTTCTGCTAGTGGGGGTATATGTTGATGATTTAATAATTATAGGGCCAAGTCAAAAAAGCATTGAAGTGTTCAAGAAGCAAATGATGCAAAGGTTCAGTATGAGTGACCTTGGACTTCTCACTTATTATTTAGGTATTCAGGTAGATCAAAAGAAAGGGGTGACAACTATTTGTCAGAGTTCTTATACTCTGAAAATTCTTGAACAAGCTAGTATGAAGGGGTGACCCTTCCCATGGAGAACAGACTGAAGCTTAGCAAGAGTGACAAATCCCCTCCTATGGATACAACAAAGTACAGGAGTATGATTAGGAGTTTGAGGTATTTGATGAACACAAGGCCTGATATTGCATATTTAGTAGGCATTGTGAGCAGGTTCATGGAGACACCGAGAGCAAGTCACTGCAGTAAAACAAATACTCAGGTATCTGCAGGAACTGTGAACTATGGATGCCGGTATATAAGATCTGGAACTTCAGAATCCAAGCTTCTGGATTTCAGTGACAATGATCTAGCTAGAAACATAGATGACAGGAAGAGTACTAGTGGCTCAGTGTTCTTCATGGGGATGAACCTGGTTACATGGGTGTCACAGAAACAAAGAGTGGTTGCTCTGTCATCATGTGAAGCTGAGTATATTGCTAGTGCTAATGCAGTATGTTAGGGTATTTGGCTCAGCAGATTATTGGGAGAGCTACTCGGTATTCAAGCCTCAAAGGTTAGCCTCCTAGTTGACAACAAGTCAGCTATAGCTCTGAGCAAGAATCCGGTACATCATGATTGAAGTAAGCATATCGATACAAGATACCATTTTGTCAGAGAATGTGTTGAAAATGGGAGTATTGACATAGATCATGTGAGCACTCAGAATCAGTTGGTTGATGTACTGACTAAGGCACTTGGCAAGGTCAGGTTTATCAAACTAGTTGATGTGCAGCAGGATTAGAGGGTGATTTGTTAAGTCTAATCCCATGTACATTCATATTTTGCATGTCATACTTGTAATTAGACAGTGCATGTTTGCCTTCTAAGTTTAGCTAGCTGCATGTACGTGTAGTGGCCAGAACCGTACTGCGTTCACGGTGCGGCCAGCAGGACTTCCGCCACGCACTGCAGGAAACATTTCCACGCTTTAGGCGGACACAACGCAGTGTGAGCGGGCGTGGCGGGGGGATTGTGGACCATGTAAACATCGTATTAATAGAGAGAAAAGTCCAGACGAAAAGGTTGTGGTTGTTTGCAACGTATATCCTGTGTGTTCAGAGTTTCCACGTGTTCGCGTTCGTGAGAGACGCGGTGAACGCGTTCGCCGCGGTCGACGATCATCGTCGTGCTGCCATTCTGGTGGTCCGGCGACAACACTATTCTGTGCGCGATTCCCAAGCGGCACTATAACTGGGGCACTGATGAGAGAGGAGCTCATCAGTGCCTGAAGTGAGAGCCGGTACTCATATTTATGGACGAGCAAAAAAAAAAAACACTGATCGAGCAGGCACAAAATGAATCAATAAAGCTTGAATCGCAAAATCAAACATGTTTGAATCACAGAAACACAATCAAATTTATTGAAAATTACACAATCAATCTAACTAGTGTGACATGTTGAATCACACAAACATAGTGGTTGTCAAAAAGAAAAGAAATATCAAATTGAACAAAACAAGAACATGAATCACAGCACACATCACACCACTGCCGTTGCTCGCCGAGGCCGTGGTCACCGGCGTCGCCGCTACTCACTGGCCGCCGAGGCCGAGGTAACCGCCGCCGCTGCTTGCCGGGGACCAAGGCTGAGGCCACCGTTGCCCGCCAAGGACGAGGCCGCCACCTCCGCCACTGCTCGTGAAAGGCTGAGGCCAAGGTCGCCGCCAACATTGCTGCTGGTCGGTGACTATGGCCTAGGCCGCCGCCGCTGCTCGCTGAAGGCCGAGGCCGAGGTCGCCGCTGCCGCTCGCTGCTCGCCAAGGACCAAGGCCGGCCTAGGCCACCGCGCCGAAGGCCGAGGCTGCCGCCACCACCACCGCTCATTGGCAACCGAGGACGAGGTCGCCGCTGCCGCTGCTTGCCGAGGCCGAGGTAGCCACCACCACCGCTCGCTTGTTGTTGGACGAGAGAGAGAGAGAGAGAGAGAGAGAGTAGAGTGAGTCGATGTGGGAGATAAGGGAGAATGGATGGGAGAGATCGGCTCGAGTAAATAAAATGATCGGATCCACTGGTTGTATCGGTACAGATTTACTTTAAAAAACCCTGACATTACTACTTATCGGTGTCGATTTATAATAAAATCAGTGCAGGTTTTTTTATTACAAATCAGCAAGTAGTCATTAGATTCTTATCCATAATAGACATGGATTGGCTGAGTGGTTGAAAACCCCTATTAATTTTGAGTTTTCTCGATATAAAACGGTACTGTTCTGATAGAGCCTTATTATCCCACATTGACATACCAAAATTTTGCCATTCATTTGGTTTGAATAAAAAAAATTGACACTGCCAAAATCATTTGGCGTCCCTTATTGCAATACAAATGAAAGCATAGGCAATCTTG
Organism: Oryza coarctata; assembly: GCA_030770085.1. Classification (NCBI taxonomy): domain Eukaryota; kingdom Viridiplantae; phylum Streptophyta; class Magnoliopsida; order Poales; family Poaceae; genus Oryza; species Oryza coarctata. The sequence continues at coordinate 12,851,963 of CM061472.1, forward strand.
CCAAAAATTTAGCAACAATCCAATCAAACAACCTTGTTAAAATTCTAGTATTATCAAATCTTGCTATTGCTTAAAAATTGGCAAGGTTAAGATTGACATAGACCAACCGTACCCATATTCTACCATCGGGTTATCAGTGGTGTTATAGTACGTTGATTAGTTCGTAGTTCATACAGTTGGGCTTGAAACCGGTCTTGGACAATATTTTGAGCTTGAAGATAGCTAAGTTGGGTTCCAGTTCACTTACGCCCTACTGTTTTTATAATTGTAAGCAGTGCTCACTACGAAAATTCTCTTTAAAAAATCAACATTCCATGTCAACGTATTTATAGTCTAACTCAACCATACGAAATAATTAGCAGTGCCAAAAAAACTATCATTTATTTTGTTTGGAAAAAAAATTGACACTGCAAATTATTTGATATCACTCTAATAGCTATATAAATTTAAGCCTAAGTCAATCTCACAAACAAAATTTAGAAACAGTTAAATGTCAACTCTGCCAAAAGTTTTTACAATGGCCAAATCTTACCAGTATTGCCAACAAAATTTGGTAGGTCATTTAAATAAACAAAATTTGGTATGGCTAGAAATGGCATATAACCAAATAAGCCCTTTATTCGTAAATAGGTTCAGATCAACATAAAAATTCTGTTATTTTTCGACGCCACGAAATGACGAAAAACCAATGTCCAAATGTAGTCATGGCATATAATACTTGAAAATAGTAAATACTACCAGTGTCCAAATGTACTCCTAGTATATGAGCAAGCTAGGGGTACCCTACCGGCCAATAAACGCCACGATGCGCCGTTCAACCAGGAAAAAAGTGTGATCAAATGGAGTATATAAACCTAAGTTAAGGCCGCCTCCCATGCATGATTGAACGGCGACGATCGACGAATTGACAAGAGATCCTTGGAAACATTAGCGATCGACCGGCCAACTGGCCAAGCCGACGTTTATCCGGTAGATGGATTATGGATGAATGACATGAACCTGCCGGCCTATACATATACTCCTCCTAAAACAGATATAATAATAATAGTAATAGATATAATAAATAAATGTATATTAGAATAGAGATATTACTGATACTACTCCTGTTACTCTCATTAAAGCGTGTCTCTGTGTGCAAGTAGCAATTGTTAGGCGGGGTTAAAAGTCCACCGGGGCGGGGGCCTCAGCTGGCACGGCATGATTCCCTAGCCCGCTTTTGCATGCATGCGTCCATCCGCCCGTCGATTCCAACCGTCACTTCTCCATGCTGCTGCCCATCCGCCTTCCCTCTCAGACTGTCTATCTGTCTCTCTCTCTCTCTACGTAGAACGAGTAGGAGTAATATACTCTCTCCGCTATAGGTACGCAGAATTTCTTTGTTTTAACATAAGTTATTTCTTCACTAATCTCTCCTCTTAACTAATTATAATTATTTTTTATTTAATTTCTTCGATTACTTTTTTTTTCAACCAATGGTCATTACCTTTCACCATTTAAGCCCACCTATTTTCTTAATTTTCGTGTCTAGCTATATATTCTTTTAACTTTAAATCTGAATATAGCCTATTCAGATTGAAAGACAAGTAAATATTTATATTTTAAGACCGACGGTTAATATTTTGTGTGACGGATGGGAGTCAGAGTGAGGATGGCGATGGTGACGGGAATGCGGAGACGACTCCTGCTGGATCCCTCGGAAGCTACGTGACGAGGGATACAGGGTCGATCAGGTTCACCCATCCATCCCATCCATCTTACATCATGCCCCTACAGGGAGGTCAATAATTCAATATCTACGCATGTTCTTCGAAACCACCCATTCTGGAAATGCAGGCGCTACTATAGAAATCCCTATTGTTTCGTTTCTTTCTTGCATAAGAAAATTAAATACACACATAAAATAAATAATTTATTAGTATGTGATTAATTAAGTTTTAATTATTATAAATTTGAAAATTAATTTATTTAATATTTTTATTTTTTATAAAACATACCGTTCATTAATTTAATAAATATATTAACAGATTCTAGAAAAGCCATTTATTGGTGCAAGCCGATAACACCGTGGCCAAAAATTTTTGTTAGTTGTGAAGTTCATATCACATATCAACATTTTTAAATACCATAAATCCCATATACAAACACAAACTTTTAAAACACAAACTTTCAAAAGACAATGTAAGTATAGCAATAAAATATTATAACACCGATAATTAACTAATTTAACAAGCAAGTTTAAAATGTACTAATATTACAATGCTAAATTGGCTCTACTTAACCCCCCTTCCCCCACATATATATAGATGGGAATTGATGTAACATTGGATGCATCCTTGAGAATATATGCTTTCCAAATAACTTCATGGTTCTATATGAGTAATGCAATATCTACATTCCTCTTCTACACAAAAAGGCCAGTACTAATCCTACAAGAAAAACATCGATTTATTCACATTCTGTCATTCACTAATCACAATTTGTTAGCCTGACCTATGATATCCATAACTAAGAGGCAATAGTTACGAAGTCACTAACATTCAATGCTCAATCACTAATTGGAGTCAGAGGTGGAATGTCGGTCAATAGAGTGGGGAGCTAGAAGGCAAAGCTACCGTGGAGGATTAGAGGAGAATACGAAGGCTGAGAGGCGTAGGCCGCAGAGCCTAGGCGGTGTCGGTAGTCTACATGCTACAGCCAGCTAGCTTATGTCTTAGTGTCTATCGATATGTAATTGTCACTGATGCAGCGGCCGGTGGGCCGCGAGAGGCAAGCTAGGGCGCTAGGCAGCCGACGGATAGTAGCGGTAATGAAGGGTTGCAGTTGTGAGGAAAGTCGGTGGTTACACCGTCATGCGTGTGGAGACAACCAGCATCAATGTGTCGTTGACTCTTCCAATCATAGTGATAGTTCTTCCCAATTCCTGATAGGTAATGCCTTGTGGGCTATTTGGGCCGTGGGGTAGGTACTATAGGCCAAATTGGATAGTATTGAGCCCACATAAACTACCCCTAGCTACACCCATATCGATCTATTCTCCAACCAGTAATGTACTAACCCCCTCATTCATTAGTTTCGATACTGATGAGATTCACAAGCTGAAAAAAAGACCGAGCTAACTCAGCCAAATTCAATAAAGATTATTTCACAAGTCATTAGTATTAGAATCTCTAACAAAATCATCAGCATTACAACATCCCCAGATCAGAAATCATGGAGGACAATTCACAAGACTCATCAAGCACTTCACAAATCAACAACTCATAAATTCAAATCAACATCACATATTAAGAACTCATTGATGGATGCACCACCATAACTGCAAAACTCACCATTGTCGCTACCACCACCGTTGTCACCGAGACATGCCCATCGTAGATCTCTCTCGATCTGCCTCAATTTCCCACCTCCATGGTCTACCTTTATCCACTGGAAAGGGTGTGGGGTTTCCTCGAGCTGACCTCCGTGCCCTTCGACCCCGTTGCACTAAGGGAGGGAAGAGAAAGACATTGCCCTTTCCATACTTGGAGAAGAGAGGGGCATCCACCTGCTTCCTCACTTGACAAGTTGAATACACAAGTGAGGAGGCTAGGGTAGTCAAATCGAACATCCTTTGACCGATGCGGTGGTGATGTGGCGCTTGTTATGAGGGATGGTGAGGCGCTGGTGGAGGGGTTGCCTGATGTTAAAGACAAAGGCGAGAAGGCTAGTCAGAGCAGGAGGAAGAGGACAATCTTTCCGTTGCTAGTGAAGAGATAGGGCAGCCGCTTGTTTGCTCACCTACCCTGTCGGATCCGTCAACGAAGAAACCAAGGTCGCTATATTTGGTATCCCCGGTCATCTTGCTAGTTGATGCGATGGTGACAGCCCAACCCTCATTAGGGGGTAGGCTAAGGCATTAGTGGAGGATCGCGGCAAAACAACTACCATGATGAGGGGATGAGGTATTGGTAGAGGAGCGGGGGAAGCTCATGGAGTAGGAGAAGAGGGCAGGACGACATGTAGGGAGAAAGGGAAAATGCTTGATTGGAAGGAGTGCCACTCCATTTATTTCCAAAGTCCACTTGATTGTATCAGTTGATCTGGCACTTATAGATGTTTTTTTTTTTTGCCAATTGGTCTTAAGAAACTGGCAACAAATAGGTCAGTGCCAATTCATCTAAATTACCATAATGATGAACCACACACATAGGTGCTAACTTTTTTTTATTTCGGGTGGAATATCTATATCAATGTCATTTTTAACTAACCGACACCTGTGGAGTCTTACTAATGAGGATTTGTGTAGCCGCGAGGGATCGGTGAAAAAGAATTGATGTGCGTAGATTCGGCATTAATCCCTCCATGAACTGAAATTGCAAAAAATACACTCCGTACATCAATGAGATACAGTATTTGAGACGTCACACACGTGGGCTAACAAGAGAGGCCGGCATATGACGTGCAATAGCGTGGCATGGACAACACAAAAGCTTTGCCTAACCAACTTTTCAATTTTAAAACTTAATTTAATTTTTATAGTTGATTTTGATGTTTTTATTATAGTTTTAGCATTGGATTTTAAGTCGATAAAAACACATATAAAAGTTTTGTTGATATTTTTTATTTTGCTATTAGACAGCGGGCATAAAACACTTCATTCCGTGAATGTCTTATCAGTCGTAAGTAAAATTTAAAATTTAAACTTTATAGTTTATTTTTTAGCATTAAATTTAAGTCGATAACAACACATAATTTTTTTTCTATTAGACAACGGGCATAAAACACGTTATTCCACGAACATCCTTCGTGATGACTGCACAAATGTATTTGACATCATCGTTTAGGACATATACGTTATATATATGTTGAACTTTTGATGCCCTTTATTCGCATGATAGAAAAAACACATAAATAGGATTTGGAGTGGTATGCTTATGCAATCCCACAGGAATCAAAACACATAGGAAAAAAGATACGAGCCCTTCGATAGTTCCGTAGAAAAAAGAAAGGAAAGTTTAATGAGAGCTCATACCTCTTGGAATTTATCCTATGAAAGTGAAACATAGGAATGCAATACTGTGTAATGTTCTCTTCCTTTTTTTAATGAATCAAAGTGATATGCATGAAAAACCCCATAGGAATTTGAATCCCTTGAAAATCCTTTGCCAATCCTATAAATCAAAGGTGCCTCAAGATTTTGCACTTCAACAAGATATGCTAATTAGTGTTTAAAGGTTCATAGAGCTCATAAATGAACTAATGAGATAGGGATTCACATATGTGCTAAAGGGCTACTTTGGAACACATGATTGAAATGTGGTGGCATGTTGAATCCTACGGGAAATAAAATCACAGGATTGCTCAAAACATGTGTTTGGATTGCTTATAAGAAAAATATAGGAATTTTAAGATTATGTATTACTTAGATTGAGTAAGAGAAGAGAGAGAAAGAGATATGTTGCTTTGGAATTCTTATATGAAAAAATAACATGTGGTTGGAGCTCATGTTTAAAATCATTTGGAATTGGATTACAGGAATGAATTCCAAAGGAATTTTGCAATCCTAAATCCTACAAACCAAAACAACCTCTTTAGGGAAAAATATCCTAAGAATTCAAATCCTACATTTTTCTTTGAAAATCCTCCAGTCCAAAGAAACCCTTTAGGAAATCTATAGGATATATATCTTTTGGAAGATTTTCCTATATGCGCTTTTCAAACAGAGGAATGGGGCTTTGAAATTCCAATGGAGTGGCGAAGTCCATTGGAATTTTGAAGAAAATCTAACATAAGTTCCAACCTGTTAGAAAATTTCCTTTATATCATCATTCTCTCTCCAAATGCCTATACATCCAAACTAACAACACAAATTGAAAAAAAAATCTTGTATTTTCATATTCCTTAGGCACTAATATGCCATCTCAATTCCTGTGTTCATACGATCTTTCAATTCTTATGTTTCAAAGAAGCCTATAATTTTTCGTGGCCTTAAGGGGTTGATTTGGTTTGATTCCGAAATCTGTCTAGCATGGCAACTTCAATAGTAACTCTTACATAGTATTAGTTAAAGAAACCTTACACTAAAATTTGCGATACTTTTATTGGCCGGGTTCCAATCCAAAATAGCCGTGAGCTAGGATCTAGTCTACTATAATACTCCTACATGATCTATCTATATGTACAGTAATTGAGCACTAGTACTTCTTCTGTTCAGAAACGAAACGATCCCCACTCAGTTCAGGCAGTGAAAAAGAAAAGAGACGACGACACAACAGGGCAGAGCAGGCGCCGAGAAAGGCCTTAGGTCGTAGCAGCAATGATGACCGGGTGCAAATAGGATGTCGCAACCTTGGGCGATAGCCTACGTGCGATGTCGCAACCTTGGGCTATAGCTTGCGTGCGCGCGCCGCGATCGAGCGGCAGCCGCAGGCGCATCAGCGCATGCAGGCTCCCTTCCCTCCCTGCAGCTGCAGCTACTCCTACATGCGATGCATGAGAGTACCGGACCTGCTTTCACTGATGATGGTGATCCACTGATGCTGGCATGGCATGGCCGCGTGCGCAAGAACTGGATTTGGACGTGAAAGTGTAGGAAAGATTCTAGGTCGGTTGAAATGGCTCACAAGTCAACCACACATTCATACTACTAATTAGGATTAAACTACTATAATTATATTTTCTATAATTACAATAGACTAATACTTTGCTGTAGTTTAATCGGGAGCATCGCTAACATTCAGGCTTTATCAAAACTCCTGAAATAGTAAGGTAGGAAGGTCCTTGGTGAAGATATCGGTGTACTGCGATGTCGTAGGAATATATAGGACCCGAATGTGACCGAGGACGACCTTCTCTTGAACAAAATGGAGATCAATCTCAATATGCTTCGTCCGCTGATGCTGCACTGGTTGCCGGAGAGATATACAGTACTGATATTATCGCAATAAACCAAGATGACACGACGAGGGGGTGGTGAAGCATAAGAAGCAGCTGTCGCAGCCAGGTAGCTTCAGCAACATCATTCACCACAGCATGATATTCAGCTTCGGTACTCAATCTGGAGACCGTATGCTGACGCTTGGAAGATCAGGACACCAAGTTATCCCCGAGAAATACTGCGTAGCCAGAGGTCAACCGGTGAGTGTCGGGACAGCCAGCCTAGTCGGCATCCGTGTAAACAACAAGATCTGCAAGTGAAGATCGGCGCGTGGTCAGCCCAAGTGATATGATGCCCTGCAAGTAGCGCAGGATTCGCTTGAGAGCAGTGAGGTGCAGCTCCCGAGGATCATGCATATAGAGGCATATTTGCTGAACTGCAAAGTTAATGTCTGGTCGGGTGAAAGTTAGATACTGCAGAGTGTCAACTAGGCTGCGGTACTGTGTAGCGTTAGCAACAGACGGTCTATCAGCAAATAATTTGAAGTGTAGATCAACAGGCGTGCTGCACAGCTTGCACGCACTCATCCCGGCGCGCTCCAAAATATTCTAACTGTATTGCCGCTGAGAAAGGAACAGACCATCTATAGAGCGTGTCACAGAAATGCCCAGAAAGTGATGCAGCTGACCCATATCCATCATAGCAAACTCACGCTGGAGAGCCTCAATGATGTGCTTGAGGAATCCGACAGAGGAGGCGGTGAGGACAATGTCATCGACATATAGCAGTAAGTAGGTCGTGTCTGGACCACGTCGATATATAAAGAGCAAAGTATCTGACTTTGTTTCAACAAATCCAAGTGACATGAGATGAGAGGTGAACATGTGATGCCAAGCACGAGGAGCTTGCTTCAAACCATATAAGGACATGTTGAGCCGACAAACAAAATCTGAGCGAGAAAAATCCACAAAACCAGAGAGTTGCACGTAGTACACTGTCTCAGTGAGAGTGCCATGGAGAAATGCATTCTTCACATCTAGTTGATGAATGGGCTAGTTCTGAGATAATGGCAGGGAGAGAACAACTCGAACTGTCGTAGGTTTGACAACGGGACTAAAAGTTTCATTATAATCAATATTGGGCCGTTGTGTGAAACCTCAAAGTACCTAGCGAGTCTTGTAGCGATCAAGAGACCCATCGGCAAGCAATTTGTGTCGATAAATCTACTTGCCAGTCACAATATTGACGCCAGGAGAGCGAGGCACAAGACTCTAGGTGTCATTGGCAATCAGAGCGTTATACTTAGCCTGCATAGTGGATCGTCAATTGGGGTCTGGCAGTGGATCACGAACGGAGTAAGAAAGATGCGATATGGGCACAGCGTGGAGGTTAAGGCGATCCATGGGCTATGCGATGCCAGCCTTGCCACGCATGTGCATAGAGTGCGTATTGGTGACCGGACGGATGACAATCGGTCGAGTGACAACTGTGTGGCCGGTATCGCTGGCAATAACTTGTGCGTGAGCAGCAGGGGCAGTAGGACCGGTAGCACTCGTGATTGGCATAGTGCCACTGGTAGCAACCTGTGTGGGGTGCACAGGGGCAGCGGCACCGGACGACGCAGACTCAAGCGACCACAGCCCTACATCAGGACACAACGGTGCAAGTGTGGCCTCAGGCATGGGGTGTGCCGCTGAGGAAGCTGCTGTACCTGCACGCGCAAAACGAGCTCTAAGAACTAAAGCAGTAAGATCGTGATCATCGATAAGAAAATCCAGGGCGAAAGGTGCTATGGGTGTGCTAGACATGTCGGAGAAAGGGAAAAATGATTTATTAAAAATGACATCTGGATATAAGAATGCGGTTCGACTGAAGTTCGAGACATCGATAGCCTTTGTGCTCCGAGAAGTAGCTGAGGAAAACGCATAGAGAAGAACAGGGGGCAAGTTTGTGGGGGCGCTGTAGAGGACATATTGGGATAACAGGCGCAATCAAAAACTTTGAGATGATCATATAAGGGCTAGGCAGAGAAGAGAGCATTGTATGGTGTGGAGGAGGTGAGAGTTTTGGTGGGGAGACACAAGACATGTGGCGGTGTGAAGGGCCTCAACCCAGTAAGCTGAAGGGAGACTCGCCTGAAATAAAAGGGAATACAGAGTATTATTGATGGTACGAATGCAACGCTATGTTTTACTATTTTGTTGCAAGGTGTATGGACACGAGATGTGGAGGGCAACACCATGGGGAGAGTAAAAACGTGCGGGCCTAGGAATTGTCGAATTCATGGGCATTGTCGTACTGGATGCTCTTGATGGTGGTGCCAAACTGTGTGCAAACAAAAGCAAAAAAAATTAGAAAGAGTAGAAAATGTCTCGGATTTGAGACGAAGTGGAAAAACCCAAATGTAGTGAGAGCAGTCATTCGAATAACAAGATAATATTTGTATCCTGACACACTAACAAGTGGAGAGATATATAAGTCACAATGGATTAAATCAAAATTATGAGTAGCTCGAGAGCTAGATAAACCGAAGGGTAGACGTATATGACGATCGAGTTGGCTAGTATGACAAACATGATCGATATTATTTTTATTGCAGGAAATGACATTGCACCTAATGAGTTGGGACAAAACTTCACGCCCAAGGTGACCGAGACGGTGATGCCAAAGGGAGGTGGGTGCTACGATGAACGTGGAGGTGCTGGTAGAGGGTGCAAACAATGGGTAGAGGTCACCGATACTATTGTACCTAACGATTATGTTCCTGGTTTACAAATTCTTCACAGAAAGACCAAATGGACTAAACTCAATGAACAATTATTGTCGGTGGTAAAATGACGAATGGAAATTACATTCTTAATAATGTTGGGTGATACCAGAACATTATTAGGAGCAAGATCACGACGCGGTACGAAAAAATATGGGATCCAGTGATTGTGATAGGAAGTAAAGCACCATTTCCCAAAACAATAGATAAAGAAGTAGATGAAGAGGGTGGGGGAATGGTGGAGAGTATACCAGTATGTGAGGTCATGTGTGAACCGGTACCTGAATCAACATACCACTCAAAGGCCGGCTGGTTCAGCGTCATAGTGTTGAAGGAGTGCGCCAGGGAGTCCTGATGCCAAGACTCTCTGTGAGTGGGTGGCCAGGGCGCCGCCTGGTACACTGGTGTGGGTGCCTGGAAGCCCAGCGTTGCAGCTCCCCTATAGTACGTGTCGTACGAGGGCAATGGGGCACTGTATGCGTCTCCAAAGACGCTGGGAAGAGCACCGAAACCGCCATAGTGTGAGGCTACGTAGAACGTAGGCTGTGGCAGCGGAGGTCATCTTGACTGGTCGTAAGGCCACATGTGCACGGTGCCAGCCCAAGGGTGGGCGAACGATGGGTACACGACCGTACCGGGAGGGGCGCTGCCCTGTCCACCTGGGGCCGCACTAGCAGAGGGCGCTGGAGGGCCGTCACCAACAGGTCCGCCATGTCCATCACGGCCACGACGGCGGCCGTTGCGTTGGCCCCCGGTTGGTGCAGCGGGGCGCGGAGGAGGAGGCACTCCCGAACGTGGAGCAGCGGTCGCACCAGGAGCCGCTAGACGTGACATCGCAGCGACAAGGGCGGCCGGTGGGGACAGAGGACGAGCGTCGATCTCCATCTCCTCCAATAGAAGTTGTGTGCGGGCTTCAGTGAACATCGAGAACAGCCTATGCATCTTGAGGATGGACACAATGTGGTGAAACTTGCTACTGAGGCCGCGGAATTACGTCTCTAGGAGAAGGGCACGAGACTCCTTCTGGCCGAGGAATTCATCCTCGAGGTAGCACCACGTGTTGTGGACATGACCTTGCCGCAACATTAGCGACTGCTACAGGTCGCTGGAGACGGTGCCGTAGACCTATGTGAGGATGCAGCAGTCCGCCTAGATCCATACCGGGCGAGTGGGGAATGCCTCATCCTCGAGGACGTGGCAGGTGAGGGTATATTTACCGAGTACGGTGAGGAACATGTCACACCACTTGGTGTAGGTGTCTGTGGCCTTGTCGAGGACGATGGCGATGAGTGCCTTGATATTGATGACGGCGGTGGCTTACGCCCAGAGAGCTTCATGAGCGCTCTCGTACGCATCTAGGGCGTCATTGTGAAGGCGATTCTCCTCAGCCCGATGGGCTTCTTTAGCGTGAGCAGCTTCGGCCGCCTTGGCGGCTGCTATGGCACCGGCGTCGTCGTCTTTGCTGGCCATGAGGGGCAGGACCGGCGGCTACACCCTGTGACGCAGCAGCGCGAGTGATTAGGATCGGATCGGTAGCCGATCGGCAGTAGACAGGAGCTGATCGAATAGGTGGGCTATCGGATCGGCAGCAGGCATGATCCAATCCGATCGGATCGGCGGGCGATCGGACGGGCAGTAGGCAGGATCCGATCAGATTGGATCGGCGGGTGATCCGATCGGCAGCAGGCGGGATCGGATCGGATCGGCGGGCGATCGGATCGGTAGCGTGGGCGATGAGAGATCTGATCAGATCGGATCGATGAACGATCGGATTGGCCGCAGGCAGGATCAGATTGATCGGATCGGTAGCACGGGCAATGAGACCGGCGACACACCCGGTGACATGTAGTCAGCAACGGTGGTGACGATCGGATCGATGGTGGGTGCTGGTTCGAAAACGGAGGCAGGATTAGATCGGCAGCCATACCCGGTGACGAGGGCAGCTATGGGGCGGGCGATCGGATCGGTAGCGCGGGCGATGAGACCAGCGACACACCCGACGACGTGTAGTCAGCAACTGTGGTGGCGATCGGATCGGTGACGGGCGCTGGTTCGGGAGCGGCGACGTTGCGAAGGCAGGGCGATTGGACTCTGCAGTCTCCTACAGTACAGTAATGGTGGAGGACTGAAATCGAAGGTTAGTGACGGTAGCAACAGCGGCAGTGGTGGGCGCTGGTATTGGTTGTGGAAAGATAGCGGATTGGAACCGCTCTGATACCATAAAAATATAGGAATACTTGATTCTATTTCGTGTCAATGCATCAGTACATATGTCGATCGGCGTGGCTCACAGACAATCATACAGTCATGCCATTAATTAAAATTAACCTACTGTAATTATAATTACATAGTAGCAAACGTTCACTGGGGATTTTGGCACATTTTAATGCGATCTCGAGAAACTCTGATAGCGATCAGACCATGAAACATCAAAATCGATCAGATCTCCAGTCCGGGGCAGGACCTACGATGATCCCTGGTATTAAAGGCTGGGACGAAGGTCGTACAAATTAACTGCTGCTTTTCACTTATTCCCCTAATTGGAAGATTTCAAGTTGGAGTACTACTGAACTGTTCCTTTAATATTTTTAAATATTTTCACATAAATTAAATAAGATGATGAAAATAATTAAGAGAATATTATAATTAATTGAAAAGAGAAAATTTGAAGAGAAATTAAATAAAATATAGATGTGATTAATTGAAATAAGATGATAGAAGTAAGTAGCCAGCCTCGCAGTTGTATAATAGTACTCCGTATTCGGTATTTTGAAACTAGTGGTGTGACAGGTGTTTCATTAAAATAAAGTCATTTTTGGCAGACAACTAGTAAAAAAAAAAGCAAAAACTACACCCATTATAAATACGTTGGCACAAATAAAAAAATGAGTAAAGTTATTTTCCACCATTCCATATGATCAGTCCATGTTTTACTAAACACGCTTTACAGTGTGTTCATGACAGGGTGCATGTTTTTTATTAAAACCGATAAAAACAATAAATTTTTGAGGTACAAGAACAGATTCCAAGTGAAAATTTGAATAGCTTTTGAGAATTTAAATTTGAAAACAATTGAAACAGTAATTTTGAACAAAATTTAGTCAAAATTTGGCTAAAACCGTCGTACTGCTAGGCTGGGGGTCCTGCAGTTCACGGTTCAGCTCTGTCCTGGTATTCTTTCTTCGATCGAAACAAATATATAAATAAATGAATATTATGCGTAATTCAACGAAGCATAGAAGTAAAAAACTCATGATGTACTGTATACAGCTAGATTGAAAATAAAGACTGGTACTACTACTCCAGTATCACTGCGAGCGGTCGACGGATCTGATTCCCTTTAATACGAGTAGGACTGTAGGAATGCTACCGATTTGACTATGGGCGACGCGACCCGTCCATGGCCGACTCGTCAAATTGGCGATCCAACACTGCCCTTCGGCTACCTACAATACCACCACCTGTCACCTTAATTCGAGCATAATTTCACTACGACCATTGCCTGATTATTCATATTCCGTATGCTACTAATTCCATCCTAAAATAATTATCATTCTAAAATAATTAGCACATATTAATGTTGAGAAAAAAATATTATAGTAACTCTTATTAAATATAATAAGATGTATGGTTATTTATTAAAAAAATAATATATAGTTAAGAGTGGGAGGGTGGTTAGGGTATAATAGAAAAAAAATTGAATGTGAGGTGATTGATTTGACAATAACTAGGATAAGGTTTAAATTATAGAAAAACAACTATTTTAAGATAAAGATAATACTAGTAAGCTCTAAGCATGCACAACATCATCAGAGTGAGTATCCTCATCGGTCTAAATCTTTCCCAATCTCCCCCCAATGAGATTTCCTAATGTACTAGGAGCAGCTAGACTCCGCCAAGGAGGAAATGCTGCCTAGCCCCTATGCCCAAATCCACGCCGCTTGGGAGATCTACTGTCATACGCCGCTCGAAACTCCACCTAATGAGGGCATCTCTTCCTTGGATGTTAACTCCTCAACCGAAGATGAAAGGACCAATAACTCACATGAGAGCATGTCAACTAAATCATCAGATGAATATGTTATTAAGCTTGCATATAAATATTTTTAAGGATGTCATACTATTTAATCTTTGTGATGGTTTGACTGTCATTAGGAATTAAAGAGAATAACATGTTGAAAAGCACATGAGGCCAAGCGTAAAGGTGGAACCATCAAGTCAATTTCTATTCGTGGATTTAGGCCTCATGATAATGTCAACTTCAAACGGAGATAGTCAATGATCTAGAAGGTTTCTCAAGACTTATAAGTATTTGTTTAAAATATTATGGAGTCTACTTTCAAATGGTTTTAATGCCATATCAAAATTCCTTATGAGTTGCTAAGAATTGATGAAATAATCCACATAGCTATTTTCATCTGAGTCTATTTTAGGCCTTTAGTGTCTCTTATTATGATTGACCTATTCCGTCTTATAACTTACAAATAGCTAGGTGCTATCGTTTTTAGGGTTTGAGTTCTACTTAGATTATTCTAATACTTTATAGTTTTGTCACTAGTTCGGTTTATACAACCCTAACTTCATGGCTTAATTATTTATTAGTAATTTAGATTGTGTTTTTTTGTTCTTATAAATTTATTTGATTATTTTCATGAGCATAAACTTCATGGTTAGGTCTGATTATATAAGAGTGTGATCGATAATGACTAGACGTGCGGATGTAGTGTTTGTGAGGTGAAGATCAGTTGATCAAAATCCTCAAAATGTCAACATTCTAATGTTGATAAATTGAACGGCAACTGTCAACATCAAGTGGTTTTAGAGCACCAGTTGCATATAATTCTTGTATGCCTTATATTTACTAGTTGTTTATCTACCTATAACTAGAAAATTGTCACACAATTGTATTGTTGAATTATATGTTGCATCATTGATTGTTTAGTTATATTTAAAATTTTTAAACCCCGAGTGGTTGTTTGGTTCTATTTTTAATTTTTGTTTTAAGTATTGCATATGTCATCACTTTTGGTCTAGCTTTATTGTCACACATCCTGTTCTATTTGTCAGTTTGCATTATATCTGTTGTGGTTGGGGCCTTGAAAATTTGAACCCTGCCGTCGCCAAGCCGCTAGACTTTGGTTTTTAGTTCGCATAAATTTTCATTGGTCGGTGTTGGAGTTATATGTCAGGTTGCTAGGTTCTGAGTGGTTGTGTCATGTTTCTAATGAGCATGAGGAGGATGGAGAGGAGATAGAAGATCAATTCTGTTTATACAAGTGTCATCTTATACCTTCGTAGATGTTTGTATCATGCAAAGGAAGGACATAAATGCTAATTGGCGAATCTACGCCTCAGGCGCACACTTCTGGCCCATAAGGTCCAGCACCCCTAGCCTACATAGACACTTAAGGAGGGAAACCGAATCCCCTCCTCCCTTTCTTGTCTTTGACTCCTCGGCTTCTCGCTGGTTTGTTAAAGTCACACATTCCACCGCGCCGCTATCTCATGAGCATGACCACAGTCTCCATCCCCACTCCCCTTCCATCCCTTTCCTTTTTCATTAGCTCCTCTCTATCCCAACCACTATTGGCTTCTCTGGCCATGCGTAAGTCTTCACCTCTAACCTAGTTCCTCAACCCTACCTTTCGGGGGCGACGACTAGGAAGATAGTGATGTGGCCATCTTAGAGCAGCAGCAGGATGCTAACGACATGGCCACGGTGGCAACAATAGTTGGGATGACGACTTCTATTGAGGCCAGAAGAGAAGAGGTATTTGAGTATTTTGGATGAAAGTTTAGATATCTGAATTAAAAGTTTTCATGATTTTTGATATTAAAGCTTTAAATTTGAATTTAAAGTTTTTTGTGATTTTGAGATAAAAGTTTTAATCTTCAATGGAAAGTTTTATGATTTGGGGTTGAAAGTTCATATTTGAGTTGAAAGTTTGTGTGATTCTGATAAGAAAGTTTTATATCTTTGAATCGAAAGTTTTATGATTTGAGATAAAAGTCTTATATTTTTGAAATTGAAAAAAAATGTATTTTCAATTTGAAAGTCTTGGAATGTATAAAACTTTCAAATTGAAAGTTTGAAGCACACCCCTCTCAAGCATGAGCGCAGCAATCGGCATGCGCTCGGCAGAAACAGCTGCGCCGGGCCTTATGGGCCAGGGGGTGCGCACGCAACTCAGCTCCGCCAAATAGCAGCACCTTCCTTGAAGGAATCCATCTTTTTTTTAAAAAAAATCTAAACAGAGTTTGATTCAATTTGTGTTAACACCAAAATTTGAAAAAAAGATGGCTTAAGTAAATAAGAGTCCGGTTACCACAGGGAAGCCGATCGAACGAAACAAGGAAAGATTGGGTTCAAGATTAGAAGGTTATCCAAATAAGACCGAGTTTAAGGAGGAGTTGTAGTTCACGGCAGAGTATTCTATCGTATCTTATATGGATATTATCTTTGTTAGGAAATAACATCTGATGGTTATTGTAAACACATCGGACTTTATAAACCCATGGTATAAATATAGTGTAAAGGAATTCTTCGATCAATACAACTTCGACGCATCGCTACCCTAGTTCATTTAGGTTTTTATCGGTGGGGTCTGGCTCTCGACGCGGGACTGCATTGATTAAGTTTGATCTCCGGTGAAGGGTTAAGTCTTGTCACTATCTTGATATGTCTCGTTCTGTCTAAGGCTGTATCGGTTAGGTTCGACCTCTTAGACCAATTGGATATATCACATCACGTCCGTGCAGGATCTATCGGTCTATCAAGCTCTCTCCGCCGTCTTCGATCTCGTGCTGCATCGGTTAGGTTCAACCTACAAGACTGCCGATAGTAGAATGTGCTTTAGGCCTATAGGTCTCTATACGGCGTTTCATCGGAGTGTTAGTTGATGAGTTATCTATACGTTGAGCATCACGTCGAGCGTATCGGCTCCTCGATTGATAAACACCAGTCTTTAGAGACTTCTCTTGAGCACCATGCCAAGCGCATCGGCCTTCTAGCCGATGCGCGTCTGTCTTTAGAGAGACGTCAACTCATTAGCTCAGCTAGCTGATGGTTTCGCTTTATCCTTACTTCAGCTCATCCGATCCGGTATCCACTGTCCTGTTGCTATTGGCCTCGGTCTCTTACTGTCTCGGTTAGGTCCGATCTTCGAGATTCGACGCTAGCGACGTCGTCATGGCGGACGACAGGTCTCGTGCTGCCATATCCGGAGTGGTATCGGCTTTATAGCCGGTCTCTTTTATACGATTTCTTGCTAGTTCGCATATGCCTTCATCGACTTTCTAGCCGATGAACGACTACGATAGGTTCCGTCTAATATTAGGAGGGATCCCACGCGCCTTGTTATTATCTGAGTATAATCCTGTGCCTCCATCGGCTCTGTGGCTGATGGATCAGGGTCTCGCTTTCGCTACACCCAAATTCATCATATCTTTCGTCGATATCCGCCTACGTCTACATCGGCTCCCCAGCTGATGGAAGAATGTATTGATTCCTATCGGCTATCAGCCGATAGCAGGAGCTATCCAGACGCGGCCGATGAGTAACTCGATTCTATCGGCAACCAGCCGATAGCGAGGGCTCGTATCGGCCCGTCATTCGACTGATCCGTTTGTGGTAGGGTCAAATTGACTGGTCTGCCCGCAACCGCAGCGTCACGCCAGAACCGACCGAAACCCATGGCCCCCGACGCGCGTATCTCGAGTCACGAAGAGAAGCTAACCGACTTACACTGAAACTAAGCAGACCTTTCAGTCATTGACGTGCTCGTGTCGGTTCTGACGTAAATAGTTTTATAGTCTAACGTGAATTCAGTTTCCTAGTCTCACGTGAAACAAGTCCCTTTGTCCACACCACATGCCAAGACCGAGCCAATCCTCGACGTGAGGCCGATTTCCGCTTCGAATATTGGAAAAAATCCCAACAAATCCTAGAAAATAGCACATGATCTGTAATAATACATGGTGATAAAATTTTACTAAAAATACTAAGCTAAATCCATATTTTAGCATAACAATAAGGTGTTATTGCTTCAAAATAAAGATTCCATACTAGTAGATATACTATAAATACTTATAGAAATTATATTATGGTATTTTCATTGTTGTAGGTTATGATTTTATTTTTTTCATATGATTTTCTTTGCTTAAGTGAAATACTATAATTACCATATTTTATCGTAAGGTTACCGTGGCTTATCATGTGGTAACCGTGGTTATCTCGTGATAACCTGAGATTTGAAAAATTTAAATTTAAGTTTTTAAAGATAAAATTTATGCCATTTTTAACGCTTACCATGGTAACTGGCTTACCGTGGATGATGATAACCTTCCCAAACAGTAAGGAATCCCTGCTTGGCTGAGACATAACCGCTCTCCCCCTGCCACATGACAGATACACCTTGGAGAAATTTTATTGGTCAGATTTGAGATCCGCTCGCAAAAAGGGAACCTAGAGGATGAGAGCTTTCCATTCGTGTAGAGGCCATATTTTTGGTTTGCCGCTTTTATATTTCTGATTGACTCCGTCATTTGGCCTCCTGGAACTTGGCCGGTTTCTGTTGAAAAAAATAAGAAAAAAAAGGCAAACAAAAAGAAAAGGCAGAAAGGTGTTTAAAAAAGAAAGAAAAAAGCCGCACAAAAGAAGTGCCAAAATAAAAAAAGAAAAGAGAAAAATTTAGAGATTTATTTGAGTATATATCCACATTACAAAATTATATGGTATCGTGGTTAGTCCAGAGTGTGTTCGGTTACTAGAGTAAGTATAGACTGGCTAGCATATTGAATAGTATTTTAAACTATTATTTAACTTTTCTTTTCCTGTTACTATATATTACACCCTTGATCAGAATTGACATCCTCTCATATTTTTTTGCACTACACTGTCTAAGTGACTTTGCCAGTCGCATCTCTTGCAGCGTGAGTAAGAACATTTCTAAGAGTGGTAAAACGTTTAATATCGTGTGATCCCATCTTTTATTACCTAATAGTTGATAGGGATAATATTTTTGTGTTGTTTTCCATTTTCTACTGGCAATAGCAAGATTGTGACAACGTGGGATTAACTCTATACAACATGACCTCCAAGAGATAACTCAGCACGAAAGCCCTTGATACTAAATATGAACAATTGATAACATCAGCAACTAACTATTGTTTCTTCTTATCTTCAACTAACTATAGTAGGTCACACTAACGACAAAGATGAGGCAAAAAAAAAAAGAGAGCCATACTAAAATTGTTGCATCAACTAAAGGTAATATTGTGATATCTCTCTAGTTATGAATGGATTTGGTTGTAAAAATTACATTACCTAGGAAGTTAATTGATAAAAATATTTGCTCAACATAATATGTGTGAGAAATTAAAGGTTAAGAATGTCACTAGTGTCTTCAACTCTCATGCCTTAATATGGTAGTAAAATTCGGCTTCATGTGAAAACTTGTGTCAAACATAGAATAACATGAAATGATTTATAATTGACAAATTTGTTGCTCAATTATATATATCTACTTGCAAAAATGAAGTACATATTTTAGAGGAGCATCCTTCTGCTGTACCTATTTTATGTGATGATAATATTTTATAGGTAATTGAGGACATCCATGTCTATAAGAAAGAGAAGTACATAGAACAAGAAGACATACCGATTTTAGGTTTTGTTGAGAATGTTCCTATGTCATGTGAAAAAGAAACTACAGGTAATGAAGATGACGCTACATTAATTTAAGGTACGAACAATTGTAATGTGCTGTATATATCCACTACTAGTTTAGAAACCTATTTTTGAATTATCTACGCCATAAGATGATTTGGTTGTTATTTCTTATGATAAAAAAGAGTTATATGATACTTTACTTATATCCATGCCATGATCAGTAAATGAACATGTTATAATATTGTTGAATACTGTGTGTCGATTTTAAACATATTTTTATATTGCTAAGAATGATGAGCCTAAACTACTATTTCTTTAAATGATTAATTGGATCCATATCCGTACAAATTTTCCAATTTTAAAAAATACTATTACAATTTATAAAATTTAAACCATACTATTACAATTTAATAGATGGGCCACTAATTACCTATTGCATTTTCCACAAATTGCCCGTCTTCTTCCTCCATTCCCTTCTTGCCCCTTCTCTCTCCTCTCACCTCTCACCTCTCACACTAGATCCAATCCCCTCAGCCCATCGGATCCATCCGCGCTCGGCCGCAACCATGGCACCCTAGTTGCATCCATCCATCCCGGTTGCATCCTCGAGGACACCGGCTCGGCGAGAAGAGATTTTCCCCATGATATTTGCTGTTTCCATGGAGAGATTCCGCGTCCGATAGTGGCCAGAGACCTTGTTCTTGGCTTTCTCGATCGAATCCGCGGGAAGAAAGAAATAAAAATCACTTCTTTTTCTTCTTTTGCTCCTGATTTTTGTTGGGTTCCTCCTGCTCGAGTTCAGCCCCGTGCTCTTGTCAAGCTGGCCATTGTTGAGGTCGTCGGCGAGCCAGGGGCAGCGTTCACCAGTGAGCTTGTGGACGGCGGTGTCAAGCTCCCAGCTGATGAAGCACTGCCTTGCCGTCAACGATGCCCGCCTCCCTCGCCACGCGGAGCCGCCTCACCTCGGATGTGCCGATCCATAGTGGAGGCCTAAGAGACGGATAAGGTGGCCATCTGGGCTGCTCGTGTACTCTGCCGCGGAACCGCGCATGAGCGGCGGCGCGGGAAAAAGAAGGGGGACGACCTCAGCTCCACCAGCTGCTTCAAGGGAGGAGCGGATGAAGGAGAGAAGAGGAACAGGAGAGAGAGGCGGGGATGAGAAAGAAGACATGGGCAATTAGGTCGAAGGGTAAGTAGTGATATATAATGAATAAATTCAACTCATACATTTTCACAAATAAATTGTCAAGGTGAATTTTTGCTGATGATACGTCTCTAATTACGTAAATAGATAAATAGTAATAGTATTTTTAAAAATGAATAAATTTACAATAGTACGATCTAATTAACCCCTCTTTAAATATTTAAATATTGATTTATCATGTCTAGCTAATGTGATTTTTCACGTTATTGGGTAGTAGTATAAATAACTCTCTAGTTTCTCTACTTGTTGAAATAAGCTACATGTTGTTTTTCAATAAGGGGAGATGGGTGTTGTCTGATTCCACGGCATTTTCTCCATATGCAAAAATTTTAAAATTAAAACATATGATCATCAAGAAGTCTGCCACATCATTTATTGTGAAGGATAGATATAAGTTCATTGAGCTTAATGATAAGATGAAACTAAGGATAGTTTTTAATAGAGAGGATGATAAGGATATCATTGACTCGAATATGATCATATATATGTTATACATCATGAATGAACCAAATATATATATATTTTAATGTTAGATATACATTTATATATTTGAACAAAGAATGCTACACAATGAATCATGTGTTGTCATTTGCAGAAACAAAGCGGTTGCAAATCCATTGATGATAAATGAAGTTGATTGGGATTAACTCCTGGCCTTCCTAAAGTTGTCTCCTTCACCATATCACTTTTGGGAGTTTGCATGATTTAGATTAAGATTTGGGCCTCATGATAGTAACAACTTCAAACAGACTTAGTCACTGATTTAGAAAGATTCTTGGGGCTCATGAGTACTTATTAGAAATCTTATGGAGTCTATTTTCAGATGATTTTGGTCTCACATCAAAATTCTTCTTGAGCTGTTAGGTATCATCAAAACTAGACATATACCTTATCTAGTCTATGTTAGTTTTGGGTTTTGGGCATTGTAATTGTGTTGTGAGTTAAGCTAAGAGGGTGTGAGCCCTAGGGCTATCCTAGGACATCTCTACTCATATATATTCAATATTTGTTGTTATTTAGAGTTAAGTTTTGCTTATATTATTTTTCCGTTATGTAGTTTCACTACTAGTTTGGTTTGTGGAACGCCAAGATATTCATCTTATAAAGGAATTTATTACCTATTTTGATCATGAGTCATTGAAAGATATTTGAAGTCAAGCTAAATTAAATAAATGACATATTAAATGGGTAGAATTTATTGAATCTATAAAGAAGTTAAAAGACAATGCTATTTTTGATGCACTGTTCAGACGCTATGTTATCTCAGCTTGATAAAAAACTTTTGGCTTGCAGGAAATAAAGTATTTATATGCTAGTGATTTGAAAATTAATGAAGCTTTTGAAAATTGTAGACGGGAGGGATACTATTTTTGTTGTTGTGAATATATTTTTAAAGATGGCGTATTTTATTTCTTGTCATAAGAGTGATGACAGTATAGTAGTTGCT
This sequence comes from Oryza coarctata, assembly GCA_030770085.1. NCBI lineage: Eukaryota > Viridiplantae > Streptophyta > Magnoliopsida > Poales > Poaceae > Oryza > Oryza coarctata. Next base: position 12,873,907 of record CM061472.1, read on the forward strand.
GAGTTGTTTTTTAGAGACATTTGTATGGTGTGTCAAATACAATTATTTTAGATAGTAATATAAGGTTCTAGAGTCATTTTTGGATGATATTATGGAGAAAATTGGGAATGAAGCTAGTATTTTCTACAACATGCCATCCCCGAACTAATGGACTAACAAAAGTAGTGAATCGTACGTTGTCAACAATGTTATGGGCTATTTTAAAGATCAACTTGAAGATGTGAAAAGAGTGTTTTTACCTCATGGGAGTTTGCTTACAACCGTTTGGTACATTCTAGTACTAAGATGAGCTCATTTCATGTGATTTATGGTTTTAACCGTCATGCTCCTATTGATTTATTGCTTTTACCATCTTCTAAAAAAGTAAATTTTGTCACTAAGACATGATCAATGATAATCCATATATAATTGAGTAACATGCATATTATGGTGTGCATGATGTTTTTAATGTCACCTATCTACAGCCATACTTAGGAGAGGATGAGTTCGAGTTGAGGACAACTCCAATTATAGAGGTAAAGGATGAGGAGGACATTTCTTCCTTGGATACACATATGCCAACTCATCAACCAATGATATAGGAAAAATAACTTATACACGAGCACATCAACTAAATCATCGGGTGAATATATTTCTAAGCTTGCATACAAATATTTTTAAGAATGACTATTTAATCTTTATGATGATTTGATTTTTATAAGAAACCAAAGAAAAGAACATGGTGAAAAGCACATGAGGCCAAACATAAAGGTGGAGCCATCAAGTGCAAGTCAATTTTTGTTCGTGAGTTCGGGCCTCTTGACAGTGTCACTTTTAAATAGAGATAACCACTTATTCAATAGATTTCTTGGGCCTATAAATTATTGTTGGAAATTTTATGAAGTACTTTCATATGGTTTTAGTCCTATGTTAAAATTCTGGTCCTACGTTAAAATTCTTTCTAAGCTGCTTAGAATAAATGAAACAAGCCATGCACCTCTTTCGGTCCGAGTATGTTTTAGGTTTTGGGCATTGTAATAGAGTCCTATTTAGCTATTCCTTGTTATAACCGACCTATTCTGTCTTGTAATTTATAAATAGCTTGCTACTATTGTCTTTAGGGATTGGGTTCTAGTTAGATTATTCTGTCATTTTGTAGTTTCGCCGCTAGATCATTTTGTGAACTCCAACTTCATGTGCCCAATTATTTATCTACAATTTAGATTGTGTTTTGCTTATTCTTATGAATTTCTTCAATTGTTTGCATGAGCATAACCTTCATGGTTAGGTTGATTACGTGAGAGCGTGGTCGATAATGACTAGATGTACGATGTACAACTAGATGTAAGAGGCTCATCACCTAATTTGTGCCACCTAGCCCATTGTTGTGAGGAGAAGAAGGTACGACGGTGACCACAAAGAGAGGGGACAAGTAGCAATGGATGGAGAGCTTCAGTGGGAACTCATCATGGCCCATGCCACCAGGGAGAGAGGAGAGGGTGCTTGTCATGGCCACTGATGCTAGATTGAGGTGTTGCCATTATTAGATGAATCTGTAACACATGCATCCAAAAGGTTCTTAAGAACCTTTCATATGGTGCATCTTTTAATATGTAAATCTTTTATAATTAGGAAAGTTAAGAACCTTCCATATGGTGCCTCTTCTAATATATAAATCTTTTGTAATTAGGAAAGTTAAAACCTTCTATATGACGCCTCTCCTATTCTTATAAGCTACGACAGGGGCTCTTCCTAGCTGTATATAACACGCAGGCGGCACGAGGTCAAGTGCACGTTTCAAGCCCTCTGATTATCTTTCATGGTATTAGAGCCATCAAACAATAATAGATTAGATCTATCTTCCACCATGTCAACCTCCTACGTCGCTACCATTAATCCCTTGGTCGGCCAAGCTGTCTTCGAGAAGCTGACCAAGAACAACTATGCACTGTGAAAGATGCAAGTGCTTGTCATCGTGAGGGGCGCACGCCTAGAGGGATTTCTCACAGGTGCCACAAAGGCCCCCGCGTCTACCATGAAGGCGACAGCAGATGACAAAGAAGTGGAGGTGTAGAACCCGCTCTACGTTGAGTAGGGTGCTACAGATCAACAGGTCCTGGGATTCCTGGTCTCTTCTATCACTCTAAATATTTTGTCTTAGTTAACTGCTTACAAGACTGTTGCTGAAGTATGGAGTGCTGTCGAGGCCATGTTCACCTCAATGTCACAAGTGCGCATCGTCAACACCAGGATTGCACTCACCACAACGAAGAAGGGCAATCTCTCCATGGTGGAATACGTTGCCAAGATGCGGTCTCTTGCCGATGAGATCGCGTCTACTGGCAAGGCCATTGACGACGACGAGCTGGTCTCCTACGTTCTCGTCGGCCTTGATTTCGACTACAATCCCATTGTCTCAGCCCTAGTCATCAGGACTAAGCCGATCAGTGTAGGAGAGATGTACTCCTAGCTGCTCTCGTTTGAGCAGCGTATGGATCTTCTCTAGCCTGATAGCCACTCCTCGGTTAATTCCGCCAATCGAGGGCGCGGTGCTTTGCAAGGCACGCGAGGCAGAGGGCGCTCGCGTGAGGGTGCTCCATCTCGTGGGCATGGCCGAAGCATTGGGCAGCGCCAGCAAAATCAAGGCTCACAAAATAATCAGCAGCATGGGCCTGACAACAGACCTAGATGTCAGGTCTATAAGATAAAAAGACATAGTACTGATATATGTTGGTATAGATTTGACGAAGACTTCGTACCAGAAGAAAAATATGCAGGTGCAACGTCTATGTCCTACGGAGTAGACACCAACTGGTACATGGATTTGGGCGCTACAAATAACATCACCAGCAACTTGAAGAAACTATCGATCCATGACAGGTACAAGGGCCACGATCAGATCCACACGGCGAGTGGGGCAGGTATGGAAATTAGTCACATTGGTCATTCTACTGTTACAATCCCTAGTCATGATCTTCATCTCAATAATGTTCTATATGTTTCCAAGGCCAACAAAAATCTTGTTTCAGTTCATCGTCTCACATCTGATAATTCTACTTTTATAGAATTTCATCCTGATTTTTTCTTGATTAAGGATCAGGCAACGAAGAAAACTCTGCTTAGGGGAAGCTATGATTGTGGGCTCTATCCTCTTCCTGCTAGGCGCACAATAAAGCAAGCCTATAGAGCTATAAATTTTTTTTTTAATAGATGGCATTCTCGTTTAGGTCATCCGGCTGCTCCAATTGTTGAAAAAGTTATCAACCAATTTAATCTTCTTGTTTTAGTAGATTCAAATAAACATTCGGTGTGTGATGCATGTCAAAAAGCCAAGAGCTGTCAGTTACCTTTTCCTCATTCCAGCCCTGTTTTCTAGCATCCTTTAGAAATTATTTATTCTGATGTGTGGGCTCCTACGCCCAAATTAGTTGGACACAAATACTATGTGAGTTTCATTGATAATTATAGTAAGTTCACCTGGATTTATCTCCTTAAATTCAAATATGAGGTATTTACCAAATTTTAAGAATTTTAATCTCTTGTTGAGCGCTTATTTAGTCGTAAAATTATAACAATGTAGACCGACTACGGGGTGAATATCAAAAACTACATCCCTTTTTCGCCCAAGTTGGCATCACACACCATATTTTCTGCCCGCATACACATCAGTAGAACGGGACAGCCAAACGCAAGCATCATCATATCATCGAAGTTGGTCTAGCTCTTCTTGCTCACGACAACATGCCACTAAAATTTTGGCCTGATGCCTTTCTTTCTGCCACACATTTGATAAATAGAACTCCTAGTTTGTTACTATCATATGACATGTCCCTCTTTTAGTTGTTCAACCAACAGCCAGATTATTCCTCTCTTCGTATCTTCGGATATGCTTATTGGCCTAATCTATGACCGTACAATACCCATAAACTCCAATTTCACTCCAAGCAATGCACTTTATTAGGATACAATCCGTTTTATAGAAGGTTTAAGTACATGAATCCTGATTCTGGAAGGGTTTATATTTCTCGAGATGTAACTTTCGATGAATCTTTATTTCCCTTTCAATTTCTTGGTCCTCATGCTGGTCATAGGTTTCAAGATGAAATTAATCTTTTACCTACCTATTTGTTGAATCTGACTAGTGGGGTTCGTACCATAAGTGATCATGTGGCTGATTCTCTAATTAATCCTGCTAATAATGATTTTCTAGCACATGAAGTCATGCAGAAATTGTCGTCATCGCATACGGGGGTACCTAGAGCTCCTTATGTTGGAGCTGACCCACAAGGCGATTCACCTGCGCCTCCAACGACTTCCACAGGTGTATCTGCCCAGGAGTCCGAGCCCGGTGTATCGTCCCATGACACATCGCCTGGGCCAATGATTTCCTCTCCAATGCGTGCGGGCGAGTCTGCATCCGATGTACCTGACACGATCAGGGCGTTGAATCCGGAGCCACCGACGGCCATATCCACTCTGGATCCCATGCTGGGATCTTCTACGGCACCTTTGGCTAGGGACGAGCTACATCAAAGGCCGAAGACCTGTTTACAAAGTGGTATTCACGAGGAGAAGCGCTACACCGATGGTATGGTTAAATATTCTTTCTTAACATCAACCGGTGAGCCACAAAAACTTATCAGAAGCATTAGAGGATAATAATTGAAAACAGGCAATGGATGCTGAATATGATGCGTTAATAAAAAATAAAACATGACATTTGGTTCCTCCTCAGAAATGGCGTAATATTATTGACTGCAAATGGATATATAAAATTAAACGTAAACAAGATGACAGCTTAGATAGATACAAGGCTCGGTTGGTTGCAAAAGGTTTTAAGCAACGGTATGATATTGATTATAAAGATACTATCAGTCCTATTGTTAAAGCTGCCACTATTGGACAATTGGACGTTCACAATGCTTTCTCGCATGGGCTTCTTGAAGAAGATGTCTATATGAAGTAGCCTTCTAGGTACGAGGACAATTCTAGAAGAAACTATGTCTGCAAGTTAGATAAGGCACTATATAGATTAAAGCAGGTGCCTAGAGCATGGTTCTCAAGGTTAAGAAACTTTATGCCCCTTAGTTTTAAAGGATTCAAGGCCGATACTTCCTTATTCTATTACAGTAAGGGTGACATCGTTATGTTTATGTTAATTTATATTGATGACATAATTGTGGTTAGTTCTAAACAAGAGGCAGTGACCGTATTACTTTAGAATCTCCACAATGATTTTTCATTAAAAGATTTAGGTGACTTACACTATTTCCTCGGTATCAAAGTTGCCAAGACTAAGGATGGAATTATTTTAACAGAAGAAAAATATGTAAATGATCTGTTGAAAAGAGCAAATATGGCGGATTGCAAGCCGATAAGCACACCTCTATCCACTAGTGATAAACTCTCAGTTTATCAAAGATATCCGCTTGGTCCTATAGATGCATCAAGATAAAAGAGTATTGTATGAGCCTTGCAGTATCTTACATTGATAAAACTTGATATTGCTTTCTCAGTAAATAAGGTTTGTCAATTTCTTCATGCACCAATAACAGTACATTGGGCGGCTGTTAAAAGAATATTGAGATATCTCAAGTCATGTGCAAAACTTGGTCTAAAGATAAACAAGTCATCTTCCTTCTTGGTAAGTGCATATTCAGATGTTGATTGGGCTGGCTGTCCTGATGACACAAGATCAACAGGTGGCTTTGCAATATTTCTGGGAAATAATCTTGTATCATGGCATGCAAAGAAACAAGCTACAATATCAAGGTCAAATACTGAATCTGAATATTAGGCATTGGCTAATGCAACTGCTGAGATTATTTGGATTCAGACTTTGTTGAAAAAATTAAAGGTATCTAGTCCGCCTGTTGCATGGTTGTGATGTGATAACATGGGGGCCAAATATCTTGCATCAAATCCTATGTTTCATGCTAGAACTAAACACATTGAAATTGATTTTCACTTTGTCAGAGAACAGGTAAACAGCAAATTACTTCAGATTGATTTTGTTAAGATCAAGTAGCAGATGGTTTCACTAAAGTCTTGAGTGTACAAAAGTTGGAGAATTTCAAATACCATCTCAACTTAGGAAAGTTGTGATTGAGGGGGAGTATTAGATGAATCTCTAACACATGCGTCCAGAAGGTTCTTAAGAACCTTCCATATGGCGTCTTTTCTAATATGTAAATCTTCTGTAATTAGGAAAGTTAAAAGAACCTTTCATATGACGCCTTTTCTGTTCTTATAAGTCACGCCAGAGGTTCTTCCTGGCTATATATAACACACAGGCGATACGAGGTTAAGAACACGTTTCAAACCCTCTGATTATCTTTCAGCCATGGCGGATAGAGGCTTTGAGCTTGTGGTGACGATGGGCTTGCAACCAACATCTACGGGCGAAGAGAAGGGGTGACGGTGGCAGCGGCCAGATTTTCCATTCTCGTGCCACCTCAATTTGCTCCTACTAGCGATGGTGTAAAGAAAGGAGTAGCAGCTTGGAGAAGGGAGTAGTCATGGGAGAAAAGGGGATCTGTTTAGATCCGATGGAGGGATTTATGTTTTTCTAGATTTAGAGGGTGCTTGGTGTAAAATCTTGGAACTTGATAAAATTTGAGAACTCAAATAGAAATATCAGGGCCTTACTTGCAAAATTATGAAGCCACTTGCACCGTGAGAGTGTAGTTTTCTTGGTGGTGTATCTGAAAAAATATGGAGTAACTATGGTTGCCTCACCTTGGCTCACCATAGGTTGCATGTTTATATATAGAACAAGAATTACAGATATAGATAGTTTTAAACTAGGACTCCTAACTTAAGTTCTATTCTATCTATAGCAAATTACAGGAGTCCATCTATCCTTGAGACATGCTCGGTTACAATCCTAGTGTAACACGTTTACAATCTCTAACACCCCCGCTCAATCTAAACTTTCCTAACCACCTTGAAGTTTGAGATTGCGAATAAATGTATTTATCTTTGCAACCGGTAAGGCTTTTGTAAATCCATCCGCCAACTGATCTCCAGAAGCGATGAACCGAACGTGTAGCTGTTTTCTCATAACTCTTTCACGCACAAAGTGAAAATCAATTTCAATATGCTTTGATCTAGCATGAAACACGGGATTAGCTGATAAGTATGTTGCACCAAGATTATCACACCAAAGAACTGAGGTGCGATGCACTTTAACCCCAAGTTCGGTCAACAGTTGCTCAAGCCATATTATTTCTGCAGTAGCATTAGCCATCGCTTTATATTCTGCTTCTGTACTAGATCTTGAAACAGTTGGCTGTTTTCTAGCACTCCATGATATAAGATTACTTCCATAAAATATTGCGAAGCCTCCAGTAGAACGCCTATCATCTGTATCACCTGCCCAATCTGCATCAGAGAAGGCACTGATGAATGATGACAATACCTTTTGAATATGCATCCTGAGTCCAATGGTGTGTTGTACATATCTAAGTATTCTTTTAACTGCAGTCCAATGAACTGAGGTCGGTGCATGAAGAAATTGGTAAACTCTGTTGACAGCAAAGGATAAATCTGGTCGTGTATTTGTTAAATACTGAAGAGCACCAACTATGCTTCTGTAGCGAGTAGCATCTTCTGGACTGAGAGGAACACTATCATAGCTCGACAGCTTCTCAGATGCAGATAAAGGAGTCGTGCAGGGTTTGGAGCCGAGCATTCCAACACGCTTCAACAAGTCTTGTGCATACTTAGCTTGAGATAGAGTTATGCCATCTAACTCTTCTTTAACTTCTATACCCAAGAAGTAATGTAACTTGCCAAGATCCTTTAGTGCAAAGTCTTCTTTTAAATCAACAAGAAGAGTTATCACCGATTCAGGTGATGAGCTTGTAACGATAATATCATCAACATAGATAAGCATATAAATAGTTGTACCACCCCTATGATATATAAAAAGAGACATGTCTGATTTTGACGGCACAAAACCTAGAGTGATTAATTTGGAACTTAACCTGGAGTACCACGCCCTGGGCGCTTGCTTCAGCCCATAGATAGCCTTGTCCAACTTACATATATATCCCGGTGTTTTAGTGTCCTCAAAACCCGGAGGCTGCTTCATATAAACTTCCTCTTCCAGAACACCATGCAAGAACGCATTCTGCACATCAAGTTGTCTGAGGCACTATCCCCTTGACACTGCAATAGAGAGTACCAATCTAATTGTAGCTATCTTGACAACTAGGCTGAAAGTGTCTTCATAGTCGATGCCATAGCGTTGCTTGAATCCCTTGGCAACTAATCGTGCTTTGTATCTATCAATACTCCCATCGGCTTTTTGTTTGATTTTGAAAACCCATTTGCAATCAATAATATTCTGTCCAGTTTTTCTTGGAACGAGATGCCAAGTTTTATTCTTAGCTAGAGCTTGAAATTCCACTTCCATTGCATCACGCCACTTTGGATCTGAAATAGCTTCATCAACGGAATTAGGTTCACCAGTAGCACTAAACATGCCATATCAAATCATACCATCATATAGCTTCTTTGGTTTGATAATACCGCTTTGCAGTCGTGTTTGGTGACGCAGGGGATCAGGTGTGGCTGCTGGAGAACCAGATGTTATAGAAGATCTGGGTGGCACAAATTCATGTGCACCTGATGCTGTAGCATGCAGCGGTGGTGGAGACTCCTCAGACGCATGCAACGTCCCAGGTGGAGACTCAGGCACCACCGCATTACCCCCACCTGTCGCCGCACTGTTGTCCTCTGGCACAGCAACAGCGGTCGGCAGCAGTACTGATGTTCCCCTAGGCGGTGTAGCAGGCAAAACAGCACCGTTCGACGAGCTGGAAGGAGACAGCGTTTCCACCTGGGAGCTGCAGCCTGGGCTATGTGCGCAATGTTGTGCCGGTAGCGCTGGGAGCATAGACATGAGACCTGCAATTTTCTCAGATGATTCACTAGAAACAGCAGGTACGTCAGTAGTATTAGTAATATCAGATGCAGTACAGTCATCATCCCCTGGATTTCGAAGGGAAGAAGGCAGTAGGACAATTTCTTTTCTAAGAAAGGCACCGGCGTTAGGGTGGAGCTTTGAAAAGGGAAACACGGCTTCATCAAAAACGACATCACGGGAGATGTAAATGCGTCCGGTGGAGATGTCAAGGCGCTTGAAACCTTTATGCATGGAACTATAGCCAAGAAAAGCACATTGAGTGGATCGAAAAGATAACTTCCTGGAATTATATGGCCTCAGATTGGGCCAACAAGCACAACCAAAAACACGAAGATTGATATAATCGGGTGTATCATGAAAAAGGCGAGTACTAGGAATTTCAAAATCAATAACCTTGCTGGGAAGAATATTAATGAGATAGGTAGTTGTAAGGAAGACTTGATCCCAAAATTTTAAAGGCATGGAAGCATGAGCAAGAAGAGCTAAACCAACTTCAACAATATGTCTATGTTTGCGTTCAGCAGCACCATTTTATTGATGAGCATGAGGACAGGACACACGGTGTGTGATCCCAATTTGCTTGAAGAAAGAATTTAATTTTTCATACTCGCCTCACTAATCCGATTGAACACAAAGGATCTTCTTAGAGAACTGTCTTTCTACTAAGTTTTAAAAATCTTGGAAAACTCGAAAGACATCAGATTTATGCTTCAACAAATATATCCAGGTGTATTTGCTATAGTCGTCAATGAAGCTAACATAATAGCTATAACTCACAACAGAGATGGGTGCAGGCCCCCACACATCAGAATAAATCAGATCAAGAGGAGCACTAGAGATTTTATTAGAAACAAAATTAGGCAGTTGATGGCTCTTAGCCCTTTGACACGAATCACAAATTGACTCAACATTCTTGGAACTAGCACACGGCAACTTATTTGAGCTAAGGATCTTCTGAATTATGGGAGTAGCAGGATGATCTAGACGACTATGCCATAACGATGCAGAAGGGACATGGACTCCAAAAACTTCATGCTTTGACTCTATTTTCTCTTCCGATGGAATGAGAGGATACAGGCCACCTTTGCATCTACCGTGATGTAAAATCCTCTTTGTTTCCTGATTCTTAACGAGAAAGGAATCAGGGTGAAATTCAAGGAAAGCATTGTTATCTTTGGCAAGTTTATGAACTGAAACAAGGCTTTTGGCAGAAGAGGGCACATGAAGAATATTGTTCAAATGAAGTTTACTGAAAGGGGTATGAAAAACTGTATGCCCAATATTACTAATACTCATACCTTTGCCGCTGGCGTTATGAACTTGTTCATTGCCACTATATTTATCACGGACGGTCATCTTGTCAAGTTCGCTGGTGATATGGTTAGTGGCCCCGCTGTCCGCATACCAATTTGTATCAACACCATAAGCTCCTGCTGGTCGCCCACGGTACTGATTGTCGCGGGATGTTCAGATCACGGGGAGGAGCGTCACGAGCAGGTCGCAGGTCCCTTGTCGCGAGAATTTGACGAGATTTTTGTAGATCTATTCAAGAAAGAGGCGGCTCTGATACCATGAAAAAATATGGAGTAACTATGGTTGCCTCACCTTGGCTCATCATAGGTTGCATGTTTATATATAGAACAAAAATTACAGATATAGATAGTTTTAAACTAGGACTTCTAACTTAAGTTCTATTCTATCTATAGCAAATTACAGGAGTCCATCTATCCTTGAGACATGCTCGGTTATAATTCTAGTGTAACACGTTTACAATCTCTAACAGTATCTCCATCCTACCTGGTATGTCGGTACGAGTATTCATGCCCTTACAGCGTGGTACTCCTACGTTGGTTCGTCCCGGCTCCGGGCGTCGAAGCGTAGGTAGGTTTATACTAGCAGCTATAGATACTAGCTTCTTGGCTGGTACGTACATGGGCTGGGGAAACTGGGCTCCCGGTGGATTGGTCAGTGTCCAGTCCGTCGGATCATGACTCGTTGATACTCCTAGTATTATACGGTGACAAGTAGGGGAGGGGAAAACGATGTATGCCCTTTTTCTGTTATTTAAGTCTTACTGGACTTCTGGCACGGGACGAACGCGGATGCCAGTTCAGCACAGGATATAGTAGCTTCATCCGTTTACAAAACCAACCAAGAAAAAACCCGGATCGGACCAGCTCGAGAACACAATTCACATAGTTTCTTAGCCAAGTTCAAAATATTTAAAGCGAATTTTAATCTTTTGACAAAATTTGATCAGATTTTACTGAGATTCAATGGTTGGCAAACGGTTTTCGCAAAATAGAAAAACGTTGACCTGGCTCAGGAACGGTTTGATGAAACTGCCCCTTCCTAGAGTAGCATCGAAACGATACGATCAACTTGTGAAATTACAAGGAAATGAATTAAGATAGGAGTATCTTGCTGAATTTTACGCGAAAATACCAACGCCTAAACATGAGTTTTGATGCTACGACGGTGTGTTTGGCAACTTCAGCAACTTTAGGAGTTTAGTCATGAAAATTAACGCTAAGATTAGCATGAGAATTTATTTTCAGTCTCACTCTCTGTTTGATAACAGTGGTGGGAATTAGTAGGAAGTTTAGATAGAGACTATTTCTTAAATGGAAATTGATAGTGAGATTTACTTAGATAACTTTAGTTTTTCAGATTTCTCTTTTGCAAATGTAGTTAGGGCAACAACACTTCGTTTAGGCGCATCTCAGCTATACATGGATTTAATTTATTCAGGGTAAGTTTAGTTTTTTGGTCAATTTGCTAGTTAAAGACTATACTAATATTCGAAAGAATGTGTTATTATAACTAGAAGAAAAAGTATATGGCATTGGACTTTTAGGTGGTTTCAATATTTATATATTATGGTATGTATTTAACTCAATATGGAAAGTATTTTGCTGTATGTGATGTGGGAATAATTGATGTGAAATTTAATTAAAAAATACTCATGGTGTCGAGGAACACTCCTGGATGAGCAGCTTGGGGACGAGAGGTCGTGGACGCCGGGGCCAGATGCCGATTCGAGGCCAGGGCCAACCTCGTCGACGAGAGGTCGCCGCCGAGGAGGCCGTGCTGATGCGTTTGCTGCAGGCGTTGCTTCGTGTCTGCGCGCCCCCGTCGCTCCTGCATGACTACACATGATAATGCGAGCCCCCAAATCAACATGTCTGTGGATGCGAAATTGGTAGCGGCAGACAACCTCGACGAGCTTCCGGACAGCGGGCTTCGAAAATGAGGCGTAAATCAGGAGCCTCGGCTGTAGCGAGCTCCAAAATCAGGCGCTACATGATGAACTCGCGAAACAAATCGAAAGCTCTGCCTTGTTGAACTTAGTAATCATCCAGTTGTTCAGGTTTGAATGAGCAGCAGCGTATGCAGTTTCCATTTTTCCTTCGGTTGAAAAGAAGATGAAGCTGCTTGCTGGATCGTCCCTTGGTTGTCCAGGCTTGGTGGATCTGCGGTAACGAGATGAACAAGACAGCGGAGGACAGTTGGAAGATGCACAATTTGGTAAAAAAAATTGATAAATACATTGAAGAGGTAAGTAGTGCCATATCTCCAACACTAATAAAATTACAATAGTATGGATTGAATATCACGAATTATAATATTATATTTTAAAAACACATAGAAATTATAATGCCATAAATCCAATTAACCTTATATATATATAGGGATTAGTTAAATATCTACCTTGCAAAATTCCAAAAAGTAGGTAATAACCATTATTTCACAAATCAGAAATTAAAATGAACAAGTCTATCATCGAGCCTAAAGGCTTATGAATAAATGCAAGCTGCTAATCGGCTCCTCAGGTGCGGCACGCAAACAACGGAGTGCTATCGTGATGAATTAGGTCGACATGGCAAGATAGAAAGATATACACAAACCACCAAAGAAGCCCACGGGAACATAGAAAGAGATGCACAAATCCACCTCTTGGCCACCGTCCAGGGAAATAGCTGCAACGTGACCAAAGACCAGAGGACTACTCTCACTGTTCAAAATGCCCATGAGTTGTAATAGACTCATAAAAATTAGTGGTTTCTTTTTTTCTAGATTCAGCCCAATATTTTTGGGTGGTTTTTTTGGTTGAATAAATCTAGTTTTTTAGGCCACAATGTGGATAAGTGGAGCAACACCATTTTTTATTTAAATAAATCCGTTTTTGTTGGGACATGCGAAGAGGAGTGGGCATGTATTTTTTTTCATGGTTATTCACGGTTGGGTGTGAGACAGACGACACCACTTTTAAAGTAGTAGAGGTATGCGAGCCTTCGGCTCTTTTTAATTAGATATGGCGTACTACTTAGTACCCAATTTTAACCAGGCCTTGATTTTCGAAAAAAGGAAAAAGATCCATTTTGTTTCCTCAATTATAACTTAAATCTAATTATCCCTTAATCGTAAAACTATGACTCACACAACTATTGGTTTTAATGGTGGTTTCATCTTGTATGGCGCTTGCATGGGATTACCGTTAGTGGTTTTTTTTTTCCAAATTGGCACATTGAACTAGTATATGCAAGCTGACATGGCAATTTTACACAAATTTTTTTATAAAAATATCGCCCTATGTGTTAATCACAAGGAAAAGAAAAATAAAAAAACATAGCCTACATGTCAACCATCCGTCCTCTGTTCCCTCTTTCTGCAGTCAGTGGAGGGGGAAGGAGAGGCCTTGGTGTCTGCAGCAATGGCGGAGGCGTTTCGGGCATATCCTCCATAGTGCTAAGGGCAGTCGGAGTAGCCTTGTGTTTGTCGACGAGCCACACAAGGGCAGAACGAATCAACCAAACCCTGCCCTAATCACCATCAACCTAATCAATCCCACCCAATATGGGCAAAGAGACAAATCACAGATCGCACCCACCGAATCGACGAGGAGTTGGAAAAATCAAATGAATATAGGCATCTCCTTGACAGCCTCGATGATCATGGTGCAGAAGTACAACTCAAGAGGTGACCCCTCGACCCTCGTAGAGCCATGCTAGAAGAGTGGCGACTGTAAAAGAATCTATGGTGCCAACTCGATTTTCATTGCTAGATGAGACGATCGCTATGAGGCAGCTCAGATGATAGCACATCAAAACCTGCCCAGGGACTTAAAATACGGTTTTAATAGTTGGAGCAACCTTTATATCTGTTTTACGGTTGAGGTATGTGAATTAGATTCGGGTCATAGTTGAGAGAGGCAAAATGGACATTTTGATTTGTCAAATTCAGTTTTCATCTTTTGCAACAAAATTGCTCTTAAGAAACAAGAACCTACATGGAAATCACCAACAGCTTTGGTTAACTATCCGTGAGTTATAATGGGTCAAGCTATAAGACTGAGAATGGATTAGGTGTGTACGCATTGCAACGAGTCGAGCCATAAGTCTAAAGACATATTAGGAGTGTAGATTGAGTATAAATCACTACATCTAACCATTTTTCAGGGATGGTAGTTGCATAGGTGGGGAGAAGAATGGCTCCACTTTTGAGTAGTAGTTATTAGAGGCTGGTTGTTAGGACTTTGACTAGACCGCCAAAGCAAATAAGTCCACAAGCGTGATGAATCATTGCGAAGCATGGTGGAATGGTTGGAGCTACGTGGGTGGTGAAGCACCACATCTGAAGAAGAAAGAGATTGGACGAAGAGCTCTCGTAATGGCGAAGGCAAGAGGATGGTGAGGCATAAGCATAAGGCAAAACTCATAGGATGGTTGAGTTGAAGAAGGCCACCACAATGGCTAGCCTAGTTTTGGCCCAAAACTAGCCCATGGACATTTCCCAAGCTAGATAGGCTATGAAAGGGTAGGAATGCTCCTATAAATATTCCTATCAAAGGGATAACTAGGGAAAACCTATATAAGCAAAACCCTAGGGTTTACTTACCCTACCTATAAGATATTAATAGACCCTAAGAAGTATGCTGTAAGAGTAGATTCTAAAAAAATTAATATACTACTATACTATTTTTTCCTACACTTAGAGGCACGTGTTCATCTTTTGACAACAACAGCTAGCACTGACTGTAGGGAGCTAGCCGAAGTCGATGCAACAAAGGAGAAGGTTGATAAGGAGGAAGATAGTCTCGCAAAGGTTCACAGGAGCCGAAGAAGCTGACATCAAAGTCGACATTGAGGAAGGAGTCTTGGTCACCAAAGCGAAAGTAGCCAAAGCAAGAGACCGGGTCGCCAAAGCTCAAGTTGAGGGCCTTTAGGCAATGACCTCATTACAAGACCCAAGCTTGCCTACTTCAGCTGAGGCCGAAGGAGGAAACCTGGGGGTGAACCTCTCTACGGCCGAAGCGGCTCTGGTCCTAAGGGTGGAGTACGAGACAATGAGGCAGGATAGGTCCCAACTTTAGTATATGCTTTACTAGATGCAGTAGCAGCAAACAATCATACATGCAACAAGCAATGCCTCTCAACCCCATGCGCCTATTTTGAACATCGTTCAATAGCGGCCATCGGTAGTTTAGGTCCACCCCTAGGCCTAGGTAGGGCCACTGCTCACTTCGCCTATCGTGCCACAGGCGCAAGTCCTCCCAACCCAACTGCAAGTGATGAATGCAGCTCCAATGCCTTAGGCCTCGATGCATGGTCTCAGAGTTCAAGCTACGCTGTAGTTTAGGCTAGACCAGGCATCAATCTTATAGGAGCAATTTTAGGCTTTCCTCTAGTGACTAAATGCTAGGCTCCCCTAAAATTAGTAGCTACTAACGCAAGTAGCTCTAGCTTTAACAACACCCATCGTTAGAGGACAAGTCATGAGTTGACTACATGGCCTCAAGTGACGGTAGAAGCAACAACTTTGCATAGCCTACACCCACAGTTCTGTGTGCCTTCACCAACCACTCCAGCAATGCAAATAGCTTTGGCCAATGTAGTAGCATAGTGACAACTAGTGCTGTAGCCACAAGTGGCAGCTTTCGATCAAGCTCAAGCACAAGTTTAGGTATCAGCATTGCCATTCATAACACCATACCCAAGCCTGATGCTTCAAGCGCATTAGGGATAGTTGTCAAATGTTGGTAGTGAGAAGAAGTTACCATTGAGTTGGGTGCTTTGAAGCCACCCCATCCCCGCACAGTTCAAGAACTTAGCAATCGCCAAGTACACAGGAGTCTCTGACCCAAGCGAGTTTCTGTTAATCTATGAGTTGGCGATCGTGGCAGCGCATGGCAATAAAAACACCAAAGTGAATGTCATACATCTAGCTCTGGATTGCTTCACCAGATCATGGTATTTCAACTTGTCTCCAAACAACATTTACTCATGGGAACAAATGCGGGATGTGTTAATTACCAACTTTAAAGGAACATATGAAGAACCAAAATCACAACAAGAGCTCTTTGGCATCTAGTAGAAACCGGGGGAGTCAACCCAAGAGTTTGTCCAAACGTTCTCCTAAGCGAGATGTCAAGTTCAAGACATAACAAAAACTTCGGTCATCAATGCGGCTCCAGCTAGGCTTGTCATAGGGTTGTTAACTAAAAAATCACAAGGAAGCAGTTAAAGACGCATGACCACCTCTTCCACATAACTAAAGATTATGCACATGGAGAAGAATATATGAAGAGAAGAAAGAAATGTAAGCAAAATTCGACCAAGCTACAAGCCAAAGTCAGAGCACAGGCAAGCAAAACAGTATTGAAGTGGCAGGACAAAACACCCAAGCTCAGTCATTCCCATAGCAATAGTTGTGGAAAAGATTTCAAAATGATAGAGGCAATCGGATAATGATGGTTAAGGAAGTACAAGCATTACGCAAAATCTTTCAAGCTTGGCAACCAGGGGCAAGCAAGCCTTTGCCCAACGCAAGAAGTACAAGAAATACAAGTTCTACATGTTCCACGGCAAGGCTTCACATACCATAGAGAAGTGTAGAAACATGAAATAGCTCCATTGAGACCCAGTGCAAACACCAAGCCACCAGGGGGGCGATGAAAGCAAGACCTCACCGGAGCAAGAAAAGTCATTCCAAATTGATGTTGGTCCAAATGGCCAACACATGGTAATAGCGGTAATCATTAGGGCTCAAAAGAAGCCTTGGCTTCAAAAAGATAGAAGGTGCACGAAAGGGCCGTAAGACATATAGCTGATGATAGCGTAGACCAAGCCTCTGTTATGCTACCAAACTCATATATTTTGGCTCGAAAGATACAAAGGAGATTTTTTTTCCCTCACTAAGATCTGCTCATCATCTCAGTGGACATCATGGTATGAGAAGTATAGTGCATACTGGTCGATGATGGTAGCTCAGTCGATATCATCTTTGCCGACTCATTCCGAAAGATGGGGTTGTTGACGCTGGCCTAACACATGCCATAAGCAACCCCATCTTAAGGTCAAACTACAAGTGTTGGGCAAACTACAACTTTAGGTCTTCTTTGGCAAGGGTGACAAAATTCAAAAGGAAATGATCACCTTCAATGTGGTGGATCTCCCATACCAGTACAACGCCCTCTTTAATGGGGCCACATTGAACAAATTCAAAGTAGTGGTGCACAACAATCACTTGACACTAAAGATGTCAGGACCGAATAAGGTGATTGTGGTTAAGGGAACCCAACAAATGGCAAGGGCGAAGGGTGAAGTGGCTGCTTGTGAGCGTGAAGTGAATAATGTACGAGAACATCATAATCTGCCAGTGGGACACGTCAAACCCAAGCCCTCACCGCAAGACAAGATCATCAAATTCCAGGTCGACCCAACATACCCGTAGAAGATGGTACCTGTGGATGGAGACATGAGTGAAGAAACTGCGCAAGAAATACTACAAGTCATCAAGTAAAACCTTGATATCTTTGCTTGGAGGGCTGAAGAGCTATAGGGTGTGGATTAAGGCCTCATCGAACATCGTTTGGCGGTGAAACCTAAAGCCAAGCCCCATAAGCAAAATCTTTGGAAGATGTTGCTTGATCTATAAGAAGCGATGAAGGCTAAAGATGACAAGCTATTGCACGATAGAGTGATAAGAGAAGTGGAGCATCTAAAATGGCTGGCGAATCTGGTGTTGGTGAAGTCAAATGGCAAATGGCGAATGTGTGTTGACTTCATCGATCTGAACAAGGTTTGTCTGAAGGATGTTTTCCCCCTCCTGAGGATTGATCAGCTGGTCGACTCCATAATAGACTATGAGTTGATGAGTCTTCTTGGTGCCTATTCGGAGTATCATCAAGTCCTTATGGTTTGTGAAGACCAAGAGAAAACATTGTTCATAATGTTGTTCGATAGTTTTTGCTACGTGTGGATTCCATTTGAGTTAAGGAACACTGGAGCCCACCTTTGTATGTCTAGTATGCAAGGTGCTAAAAAGCTAGATCGGCTAAAACATTGAAGCTTATGTGGACGACATCAATGTCAAGAGCCAATTAGCTAAAGTGCATGCTGAAGACCTACAAGAAATGTTCCACAACCTTTTGGCTGTTGGTGTCAAGTTAAACTCTTTGGGAGAAGTGGACAAACTACATGGGCGACACTAAGGTGGCCCATGGAGTCTCTTCCAACCTTTGTTGATCCATAGCTTTCCCTCTATGATGGCTCCATCAGAAGATCTCATCACGCCATCCTCACCTAGGGGATGGGTTTTTGATTACGGCAAGTCTTTTTCCTCTGAATTTCAACATCTTTTTCAATCTCTGGTTCCATTTTCAAAGTATTTTGGTGTGAGACCTTTTGTGTTGGTGGTGGATTTTGTGAGATTCAATTTCCGTCTTTGTGAGAAATCTGTTGCTATTGCTCTGCAGGCTTGTTTGGGAGGTAGTCCCTTTGGTTTTCATGTGGTTCATCTCAAGAACAACAATTTTAGCTTCCAAGTATGTTCTAAACATATTGGTCTTCATATGGTCTCTTTTAGAAACTTTATCTCCAGAGATTTTCATGCTCGCTTCTTCGTGTTGAGAAATGGGGGGCCAAATTGGAGATGGGAGTTCTCCCGTTGGAAAAAAAGAGGAAGATGATCAATGGCCTCTGGTGTCTAGGCAGAAAAAGAAATCTTTTGCTGAGATTGTTAAATCTTATCAGGCCAAGGGCAAGGCACATGTTGACAAACCACCAGTCTACAGGAGGCTAATTTTTCCAGGGTCTTCTTCACGTCAGTTTCCTTGTCAACAGTTGTCTTCCTCACAGAAAGGGCATGCTTCGACATCAAGTACTTCCAAACCTCCATTCCTGGACCTTCAACATTCAAATTCCTGCACAATTAATGTGCCTAATTGTTCGCCGGACATTAATGATGGTCATAACAATAATCCGTTGGCTATTCAAATGGTTCACTATGAACACGGTATTTGCCATCGTTGTTTTACTGCTGGCCATAATGCCTCTTCCTGTAAAAGCCCAATAAGATGCCGTCTGCTTTAATTTTGGCCATTTGGGCCGCTCATGTTGGGTTAACAAGCCAGGCCATATCATTTGGAGAAGAAAAGCTCTGATTTTTTCTAGAACCAAAAGGGAAAATAAAATTTATAGGAAGGTATCTTCACCTCCCTTGTTTCCTTCTCCAATCACGCCTTCGGTTCCAGTTCACCACAGCTAAAACCCCAATCTGCTACTTTGCCAGAGCTGCAGATTGCAATCGCCAATCAGCCAATGGCGAACCACACTGATGCACAACTCCTTCCAGACCTCTTCCTGCCGCGTGGGGCAAATATTGAAGTTCCATGGAATGCCAGAACTCCGCACGCTGACTTCACGGTACAGTCTCTTCCTAGGCGCTTGAATGATGATTTTGCTGTTGTTCTTGTTGAGCCACAAATGCCTGAGCACCTAGTTGATCAGATGATCCTAGTGCATTTTGTCACCCATCAGCGATATATCCCGGTTATTAGAGTGCAGCGATACCCACTGGCGTTTTGCATTGTTCAATTTCAATCTGTTATTTATAGAGATGCCATGATAGAAGAGGGCCTAATTCTGATATGGGATTTCACTCAGACTAACTTTATCCACCAAGACGAACTGTCCAATAGAAGGAATCATCCTTATGATATGGAAGGCTAGAGTATAATGTTGGGTATTCCTCTTAACTTAAGAAAATATGACATTATTGGGAGGGCAGTAAACTAGTTTGGAAAGCTTCTTCATTGGCACTCGAGGGATAGAATTTTGGGTAGAGTATAATGTTGGGTATTCCTCTTAACTTAAGAAAATATGACATTATTGGGAAGGCAGTAAACTAGTTTGGAAAGCTTCTGCATTGGCACTCGAGGGATAGAATTTTGGGTAGAGTACTGGTCAAGGCTAGATATCCAGCTGCCAATGATGTCCCAGAAAAACTGGTGCTGAGCAGTAGTGACAAACTTGGAGGCAATGGGGCGTCCTGGACTTTCTATCCATATGTGCTCAATGGTCAATTTGCACGACATCTGCCTTGAGATGAAGATGTACCTGCCATCTGGGAGATGCTACAGGACCAGCAAGATCAAAATCCATCAGCTGCATGTTGATGCACAACATCAAAATGCCAACCCTGAAAGACAGGGATAATGCTGCAATGGTGAAAGAAGAACAAGATCAGCAGATGGAAGAACACGACTCTTTGTCAGTCCAAGATTTTACTTTTGAGGAAACAATGTCACCAATGCATATTGACCAGCAACTTGAAATTCAGTTGATCCCCTATTGCCTTCCCCAACCAATCCTTCCTCTGCTCTAGCTTCCTGAAGTGTTCGGCCTGGCAGATGCTATAGGGGGTGTTCAAACGCCTCCTCATGGCCTTCTCACCTCCTCTGTACAAGTCAATAATTACAATGCCTCTCTGGTCTGCAATGAAGTATATGTACATATAGTGTTACACTAAATTCTCCATATTAAACACATATAAATAGAAGAAAGCTTCCAGAACAAGACGGATCTAACCTTAGTCAAATTCACCCAAAGATTTTAAGTTGGAAAGCTCCCCCCATAGTTTGGAAAATTAGGATGGAATGAACAGGGACTCAGGCCAGTAGGTTATATAGTGAGCAACATTATCATTGGCAGCCGGCTTAAGCAGCCGTTTGTGATAATATCACCGCAATTAGCTGCTTAAGCCAGCCACATGCAAATATCCCCCTTATTTTCGCTGATGGCCTCATAGCCATCAAGTATGCCTTCACTAGTGGCTGCTTAGGATACAGACTACGAAAATGCAGTGGAATTTCGTAGGTGTCCGTCTTAATGGGCCAACGTTTATGTAATTGGGCCTACTTTAGAATCACCTACTTTAGGATCACCTATGAAGAAAAATTGGTGGTGTTAGAAAAAACCCTTTTTTAGAGTAGTGAAGGCAGCACGATCTTTTAGTGAGTGTAGATAACTATCGATTTTGGAGGAGATATTGACTATCCAACTGAGACTATACAAGATGTTGTGTTGTTGTGTCTTAGTGACTAATACATTGCTAGGCTTGTTGATCTTGTCGATACAAATCAAACTTATTCTTGAAAGCAATCGAAGAACAATAAATAACAACATAAAAGCATCCTGAACTGCAAATAGGAAGATGGACACTCACTGAATAACGAAAGCTCACTGGATGTGAGCAAGGGTGACCCATCCTTTTGAAAAGTTGAAGATAACTATAGATTTTTGGAGGATAAGTCGACAATTCAACTATCGTTGTGTTGTTGCATCTTAGTGATTGATGCACCTATTCCGGGGTTGTTGATCTCGTCGGTAAAAATAAACCTTATTCTTAAGAGCAATTCAAGAACAATAAAGACCGGGATTAAAAGCAATCCGAATTGCATCGGAAGATGAAGGTCTTATTCTAATAAAATAAAAGGTAAAAAAGGTGAGGTTTTGAAGACAATTTATCACATGATCTAGTCAACCACGTAATTATAGGACAAAGTAGCATTGGCTAAACATTCGATCTAACAAAACCCGAACTAATTCTCAGTGGTGCCTATGTATTTATACATGAGGAGGTGTTAAGGATAGCGTCCAGGACATGGACCCAAGTGTAGGTGACGTAGCACCATTGGCCTTTGTTTCTTGGAACGATTCGGTTCTCTTTAGGGAATTGTGGCTTATTGGATCAAATTTGGAGGTGAGACAAGATCCATTGGAAAGAAGACTCTGTCTTTTCCATCAAGTACTCTTAGGCCTTAAATGAACTATTAGATCAATGGGTATGCCCATTTTGATTTAGGGTTATGTGTGCTTTATCCTTTTAGCTTGGGTGTGTTTTTTTTCTTCATTTCTAAGCACAATAACATCACATTAAGTATTTTGTAGTACCCATTCAGTAAACCATGTTTATGCAACAATAAGAGCGGAGTTATCTAATAATTAAGGTGACGAGAACGAGTTCAAGTGATCGTCCTTTTATCACTTGTTTAGCTTATAGACTTGGCCATGTTGTATCGTTGTCATCGTCAGATTGGCCTCAGCTCCGTCTAGCAGTTGCTTGGGCTTTGCAAGCACGTCGATGGTGATGTCTAGGTTTGTCGACATCTAGGTAGACGGTGATGACACTACTACAGTACAGAGCTATTGTAGCACAACCTTGTAACACATGAGAAATGTGTTGCAGGGAACATTGCAGTAGCACAAAATATGTGTTTCATAGAAAGGTTGTAACACATACTGCAGTCTGTGTGAAAGTGTTACTGGAAGAACTACAGTAGCATATAATATGTGTTACTAAGGCTGGTTACATGAAACTTTGATTACCTTCAGATTTTGAGCATATAAGATTGGGCAAGTACTCATATATTGATTTTAAAAGTAATTGTATGGACCTAATTAGATTTATGTAACAATTGACCACTAAAAAATTTTATGCTATTTTAAGTTCCTATTAGAGTTTGACCAAAATCTTTATATATATACACAAAAGATTAGTACTAAAAGCTGCGATAATCACACGTTACTCCTTTAATGCCAAATTTGATGGAACAAGCTATGACAAGGTACAAAAACGAGGTTCTGTTGAGTTATGAGCTATACAGAAAACAATTAGGAAACCTAAAAATAAAAACTAGGACTATTGTACAATCAAAATTAAAGAGGATTTACTGGGTTGTGAACTATATTAGTTCATGGTGCAGAGGAATCTTCCATGAGATACACTGGGCAGGTATGGGTGCTTCTAAGTGATGATATCACTAATTCAAACAAGTAGTGATTTATAAACATTTTCATGTATAAAAAAGCTGCAGATATCCATCCATATGGAAACAAGGTAGAAAGTGAAAGAGCTACGACAGTACATGTTATTTCACACTCCAAGTTGTCTGAAAAATCAATCACCTAGAATATTGTGAGGAAAAGATCTTCTAAAGGCTGATCAAAAGGGATTTTTTTTGCACATTTACAGGTGGCATCTGCATAAGATAGAAAAAGAAAACATAAAACTAAATGGATGAATGTATGTGTAATGGAAACCAAAATTCTCTGAATGTAGAAAAACTCAAACTGTTGTTCTAATTGAGTTCAGCTCCAACAGGAAGGTATATATTGTCCTAAACTTGATTTACATCAAACACACATTGAAACACAGAATGCACATTTGCGAAATGTTTTTGTATTTAACAAGTTGAAACAGAAAAATGTAAGGCGCATAGAACTTGAAACCTCACGATGAATAGAGAAGCTCAAATTAGCATTGACTTGGTATAATATAAACAGATGACAGATGTGAGTGCCCCCCCCCCCCCCCCCCCCCAAAAAAAATCAGATATCAGTTGTGAGAACTATTCATAAAAAAAATACTTCAAAGTACAAAATGGAAGAAACTGATGCAGTTTACTGTTTATTGCATTGTTTTGTGAAGAGAAAAAAATCATGTCATGAATTTTCACATTGAAGTACTTGCATGGCATCCAGTTGTGCAATCCTCAACCACTGTACAAGACCATATAGAAGCAAGGCATATTCATCTTGTAGTTCTCATCCCCACCCACTGTTAAGGTAGCCATTTTATTTTATTCACTATCAATCATTTTAAGACCTAAACACTGTCCATTGCCGATTTAATCCAAATGAACCTGCTGCCATGCCGGACATATTGAGTTTTACCCATTCATTCAAGCCTTTCTATAAATAATTGGCGTGAACTCGGAATCCAATAATTTTCTTTCAAGCTATGTATGAATGGAAAGCATAAGTAGTAATTAAGAATGGCATGACACAGTTAGCAATATAAGCTAAACTAAACTATTACATCTAGCCATAAACATCAACCGCAAGATCCAGTATGATCCAGCAAAATATTGCGAGCAATAACCAAGAGATGATTACTGACCATTCAGCTTGGTGGTGACTGGTGAGAGGGACACCATTCTTGCTGGTCCTGCAGACCAAATTATGCTTGTTCTCCATGGCCCTGCAGACCAAAATCGTACTTCCAGCTTAGTAACGGACATGCACCTAGGAGCCAAACAGGATGAAGATTCTCAACCATAATGTGCTTCCAAGAACTTGTTCGTTTGTATACAAAACTAAAAATTTTATTGAACATATACAACACCTGACACCTATTGATTTCCAAATCATGAATTTCTAACCATGGAACAGATTAATCTAACATCATATAAATGATTTTTGAATCACCACTAACCCAATAAAAAACCGAGATACATCCATGTTTGTGGGGGCTGGCTTCCATGGCGGTGGGTGGCTGGCATCAAGGAAGACGTACGGCTGCAGGGCCAGGTATGGGAACCCTAATCCTAGCTGGCCTGGTATGAACAGGCCTGCGGTGCCACCGGGATGTGTTTGTGCCTTGCATCTGGCCAGACGTGCATGGCCTGTCCCATGCCTCTTTGTTCATCTCCACAAGTTTGTGTAGGAACCGGCGGTGGCCACCGAGCTCCCGATCTTGCTGGCGATGAACACGAGCGAATGTAGAGCGCGATCACCACACATGCACACAGGCACATGTGAGAGATGAGGAGAGTTTTGGGCGCTGCAACAACAGCTGCTTTTTCCGTCTTTGTTTTGGTGCTTATAATAGAATGGGTTTGAAGCCCCCGAACCTCCCGCCACAATCACACAAGCTACACGGTGTGCCGTTTTACTCGGTCGCACATGCGACATGCCTGGCGAGCGCGTCGTGGCAAGAGGCATGCAGAAGATGTGGTCACGTCACGACCTAGGCACATCTTTAGCCGCCCGCGATTCTACGCTAAACAAAGATAACATGCAACATGCAGGTAGGTATATAATAGGATTACAGACGTGTCAGCTAGCTAAACTAACAAATCACCACTTAATCTTGTTGTATGTTGATGACGCCAAGCCTCTGTCTCATTTCAATAAATCTAATCCTGCCCAACGCCTTGGTTAGTACGTCGGCTAGCTGTCCATCGGTTTTCACATGATCAACATCGACCACTCTATCCTGGCACACTCATAAATGTAATGAAACCGTGTGTCAATGTATTTATTTCTCTCATGATAGACGGGTTCTTGCTAAACTCAATTGTAGACTTATTGTCAATTAGTAGCCTGAACCTCTTAACTTTTCTTTCGGTCAATTTGGTCACAAGTCTGCTCAGCCACACTCCTTGACAAACACCAGCTGCTGCTGCTATATATTCAGCTTCACAGAAAGACAATGCAACAATTCTTTGTTTCTGAGATGTCCAAGTCACCAAGTTCGATTCTAGGAGGAAAACAATCCCTGTGGTGCTCTTGCGTTGGACAAGATCTCCAGTTAGATCACTGTTAGAGTAACCCAACAGTTCCAGCTCTGAATTTCTCCCCTTCACATACCTACAACTATAGCTGATTGTTCTAGAGATGTATCTAATAATCCTCTTGACCACTGCCCAATGTTCCTTGGTTGGTGCTTCCATAAAGCGACTTGCTACACTCACAAAATAAGCTAGATTAGGCCTTGTATTAACTAAGTACCTCAAACTCCCAATGATGCTTCTGTACCTAGTTACATCTAGCTCACTGCCTGTTGTACAAGCCAACAACTTCACATGCTACTCCATTAGAGTATCAACAGCATTGCAACCTTTCATTCCACAGAATTCAATCTCGGATGCATAGGCACACTGACACAGAGTGATTTCACTAGTTTCTTGTTTCACCTCCATCCCTAGGGAGTAACTCAGTAGTCCAAGATCACTCATTCTGAATTGTTGCTTGAACACTACAATCCTATTGCTGTTAGGCCCACAGATTATAAGATCATCAACATAGACTCCAAGCAGCAGAAATGAGTCACCCTCACTCTTCCTATAGATAGCATGCTCTACATTACTTCTCTTGAAGCCCAAACCCCTCAGCTCTTGATCAAGTCTAGCATTTCATGCTCTTGGTGCTTGTTTAAGGCCATATAGTGCTTAGTTTAGCTTCAACACCTTGCCTTAATGTTTAGGATCACTAAAACTAGGTGGCTGGTGTACATAAACATCCTCAAGGAGGTCTCCATTCAAAAAAGTTGATTTGACATTCATATAGTGTACCTCCCATCTACCATGTGCAACTAGTGCTAATAGCAACCTCACTGATTCCGGTGTTGCTACAGGAGCAACCACATTGCCTGCTGGATCTTTCTTTACTTCGAACACCCACTTTAAGCCTATGGCTTTCTGTCCTTTGGCAAGTCTAATAGAACCCAAGTCTTATTTTCATGGATTGATTGTAACTTAGCTTTTATAGCATCTCTCCAGTATTTTTCTTCAAGTGCTTGATCAACACTAGTTGGCTCATATGTAGCTAGTAAGCACATCCCACTGTAGTCAAAATCATGCATTTCCTTAGTTGAATCAAATAGGTCAGATAGGGTCCTATACCTAAGATTGCCATCTTTTGAACCTGCACCTACATCTGTTGGTGGTGTAGCCACTGAATCTCAAGTGTCTATGGTGCTGGGGGAGGGGGGGTTGTGGTGAACCAACCATGGCAGAGGGCTAAGGACTATGAGATGGTGACTAGCCATGAGCCTGATCGACTAGAGCTTCCTTATCTCCTACAGTTTCTTCTGCCCCAGCTATTATCGGATTGTGAACAGTGGACTGAAACTCGACTGTGAAAGTCTTAGGTTCTTCAGAGCCACTGCTAGAATTACTCTAATCCCAACACTGATCCTCCTCGAACACGACATCATGACTAACATGTAGACGATTTGTAGAAGGATCTAGAAGCCCTTAGTTCCTGCTTCATAACCTAGCAAAGCCATCTTCTTCGATCTATCAAATAGCTTGTTTATACTAGGGCCTATGTTCTTCACATGAGCAACGTAGCCAAATGTTCTTAGGTGATCAACTCGAGGTTACTTGCCATGCCATGCTTCAAATGGGGTCTTGTCCTTCACACTCTTTGTTGGAGCATGATTCAGAACATAAATTGCAGTTGAAACTACTTCTCCCCAAAACCTTGCTGGCACTGACTTGCTCTTCATCATGCACCTAGTTATGTCCATCACAATTTGATTTTGACACTCAAGTACTCCATTTTGCTAGGGTGAGTATGGAGTAGTTGTGTAGTGCATGATTTCTGACTCAGTATAGAACACTGTGAACAGATTGGAATTGAATTCCCCCCTCGATCTGTTCTCAGTGCTTTCACTTTGCTGTCATTCTCCACTTCTGCCCTTGTCTTAATCTTCTTCAAATAGGCCAATGCCTCATTCTTTGTTGGTGGACTGATCTGACCACATAGATTTGCATGGATCAACTCCAGACCCTTCTTAGCTCTGAATGATGATACTTGAGGAAAAGGTGTCTGATATTGCTTGCCAGTGTGCAACCATCACAAACCTGCTCCACTCGATCTACCATCGGCATGCCCTGCACCATTTGTTTCTTGCCAAGATCTCGTAGAGCCCTAAAGTTTATATGGCCATATCTAGCATGCCATATCCATGCCTGATTCTCCATGTTTATTCGTAGACAGACAGATGGCACCACACCGAGCTTGAGCTTATACAGCCTATTGGCAGTTCGTGGTACACTGATTACCAGTGTGCCTTCATGATCAAACACTTTTAGATGCCCATTCTTCAGTCTTACTTCACACCCTCCTTCCTTAAGCAGCCCTAGATTGATGATATTGCACTTCAACTTGGGAATATAGTAAACATTGGTGAGTACCTTGTGTTCTTGGTGACAACCCTCCATCACAAGAGAGCCAAAACCCTGAATCTTGATGCATTATCCATTACCAAACCAGAGAGTGCCGGTGACTGCCTTGTCGAGCCATGTAAGGGCAGATCCCGTGCCTGTCATATGGTTGTTGGCTCCGATGTCTAGGACCCAGACATCACCAGTGCAGTCGATTAGGATGACGCTCTTCTCCGCCAGGTGGACGGTCTTGTTCGGTGCATGCACAACGCTGCTCGTCGACGCTAGGAACAACATCAGTTGATCCACATCCGCCACAGCTATGTTCGCCGCCTCCTTCTTCTTCTCCTTCTCCTTCTTAGGAAATTTGCAGTCTTGTGCCTAGTGGCCATACATGCCACAATTTTAGCACCAACCTTTGCACTGAGGTGTGCCCTCTAACATGACCTTGGCGATACTAGAACAACTGGATCCACCACCATAAGATCAATCAGACGTCTTGCTCTTTGACTGCCACCGCTACCGAAACTGATGCCCTCTTTTCTTGGATTGGATTGGAAGCGATGTTTGTGCTTCGCTAACCAGTCCTCTTCCGCCAGCAGCTATTGCCAGGTTTTATCGATGATCTAATCAACCTTCTCATCTAGGCGATCTTCTGCTGTGTGCAGCCTCCCTACTAGCTCCTCAATGGTCAGTGTCTTCAAATCATAAAACATTTCAATTGAAACCACAACCTGATTGAAGCCGGGGGGATGATGCAGAGGAATTTCTTTACAACGTGGGCATCTTCCACCGTCTCGTTGAGAGACTTGAGATTGGCCATGAGGTTGCTGATCCTCATGCCGAAGTCATCGATCGTCTCGCCCTCCTTTTCTCGAATTCCTTCAACATCTTCTAGGAGTTGACGTCCTTGACGCGATTGGCATCGAGTCACATTGTCTTCATCACCTCCCATACCTCCTTGACAGTCTTTCGGTTCCCTAGCGTCATCCATATCTCCTTGGGGATAGATCAAAGCAATGCGCTCATCGCCTGTTAGTCTTGTGAGCACTTCACGTTGGTGCCTAGTTTGATCACCTCCCAAATCTCCATGGCCTCGAAGTTGACTTGCATTAGCATCATCCACTCGGAGTAGTTTGTACGGGTCAGCATCGGCCACATGAGAGTGCTCTCCCTAATGCCGCTGGGCATGGCGCTTGTCGACCCATCATCACACATCTTCTTCGGTATGTCGCGCCGCCGCCGCTTTGGCCAAGGTGGATGGGACCACCCTGTGTCTTTCAAGACGCTCCTCCATCATCGGTCGTTACTGCCACTGGCTCTAATACCAGCTGTAGGAACCGGTGGTGGCCACCGAGCTCCTGATCTTGCTGGTGACGAACATGAGCGAATGCAGAGCGCAATCACCACACATGCACACAGACACATGCAAGAGATGAAGAGAGTTTTGGCACTGCAACAACCATCGTTTTTTGTCTTTGTTTTGATATTTATAATAGAATGCATACATGGGCTTGAAGCCCCTGAACCTTCCACCACGATCACACAAGTTGCACGGTGCGCCGTTTTAGTCGGTTGCCCGTGCGACATGCCCGGCTAGTGCATCGTGGTGAGAGGCATGCAGAAGATGCGGTCACCTAGGCACATCTCTAGCCACCCGCGATTATACCCTAAACAACGACAACATGCAACATGCATGTACACAGAACTAATAGTTTGCGCATGCTTCTGATATGTGGCGCTGCGGCTGCCCTTCTGATTCCTATATCCACCATTTGATTTCTACTCCAACTTATTTGTGGTACACAGGTATTCTCGAAGAAATGTTTATGTACACGCGTAACTCTGCTTTGTGTTTGAAAGAAGTGTTCAAGTGCTCAGATCTCCGATTTTTTATGCCCAATAAATTATCAATACATTTCTATAAGCTAATGGCGATGCCTTGTTTTTTTTCTATTTATCCCTTTTCTAAATCATAAGTTAAGTTTATTCATTGCTGGGTGAAATGGAAGAAAAGGCAGCCGTGAGTTTGTACTCACATACTTTAAGCAGCCAATGGAAGTTTTCATTGTATTCTCTGCGTCACATACCTTATGCGCAGAACTATATTCACTTTCCTTTCCCCCCATTGTACCGGATTCTTTAAATTTTTTTGAAAGCAACCATAGCATTTCTCGTTCATCACAATATTTACACTGCCAAATTTTGAGCAAAAAAAAGCATTGAACTCCAATTATGTGTGATTGTTTAGGAGATTTCTCAAGGCACGGTTCTCAAAATTTGTGAATTGCAGGACATTTCAAATTTAGTTAATTGCTTATCCCTGTAAGGTTTAATAAAACTAGAATAACATGAAGCTTTAAGTTTGTCAAACATATTTAAAGTGATTCAGTAAGCTGGGTTAAATGCCTTGCGCTGGAGCAATAGCGCCGTTGTTTCCTTTACTGAACTAAGATCTAGTATGCTAGCACTAATACCTATTTCAGTTTCATTTTTTTACTATGACTCATCATTGTATTTTTCTTCTAGGGGGATGGGAACTGAAAGAGTAAAAACTCGATGTTCTTTATTTGTAACTTACAGGGCTTCTTTATGATTGTAGTTGAACGATTCAGGTAAATAAAAAGTCAATGGAGATGCAGATCTGTAATGGAGAAAAAAGGTGTAGTGTCGCATCATACTCATTCGTAAATCATAATAAAGTTTTTATTCAATTTTGTTCATCTAGCATTTGCTAGTTTGGTGCACTGCAGATAAAATATCTTCTATTTTAAAACACTGTGTTTTATATTTTTTCTCAATTGTAGAGGTCATTGCCGCAAGGTCTTGATTCCTAGAAAAAACTTGTGTTTTTCCTAAAATTGTTAAGTTATTTTTTTAGCTTTTTAACTTTTCCTTAACCAAATAACGCAGCAATATCATTATAGACTATACCCCTTGTTTTGGCTAGAATAAGGAACAAAAGAGTGGAGCCATTTGATGTTTAGATTTTTAGCCAATACAACAACAATGTTTAGATACTTCCATTTGGTTTAACTCACTTTCTATCGAAATCCTTGTTTGATGTTTCATATATACAATTGAATGTACATTTTATGGGCTTAACAGAGAGAGAGAGATCTTCAGCTTGATCAACTGCAGGTACCATATATTGTACACATTCAAGACTTGTACCATAGTACACAATGCAAGTGCACAAATACAAGTAGATAATTAGTTGGAACTTAGAGAAAAATGGTCGTTCTGGTGTTGATCTCATCAATTCATCAACCAAGAAATAATTTCATGATGAATACAGAAATAGATACACTTTGTAATCTTGTATAGAAATTTTACTTACCGTTGAGATATGGATTGATATAAATAACATTTACTTTGTTTCGTATTTAATACAATTTGCCATATTGATTTGTGTTATTTGATATCTATGATGCTTATTAAAGATATTTTGAAATATTTTGGTGCAGGCCTGAAAATAAAAGGCAATAATTTCAAAAACAATAATACTAATCAGACCATTATTGGTAACCAGATCATTATTGTTTTGCTGCACCGTGCACTTGATGTGTTACTGGGACATATGCCAAGGTGTTCGAAAGTGAAACCTGAGGTTAAAAAATTGTGTTACTAGCCATCTAATATGTGTTACAACGATATGGTTGTAACACCTTTTCTAATTTGTTGGAACACTAAATATGTGTTTCTATACTTTGTTGTAACACCTTTTTTTATATATAGGAACACTAGGCCTCTATGTTACTGCAGGCCTCAGCAACATTATTTTGCACGTATAGGCACATAAGGGTGGTGTAGCGCGAGGGGCTGGCATGGCAACAGCAGCGGCAAGCAATCTGTGCTAGTGTGTAATTTTGGCCTTTTTTTTCATCGACAATGCATTTCTGTGACTAGTGTTAACTTGTGAAATATATATTTTTCCCAATAATTCACATATGTGATAGTTCATTATTTGTGAGCCGTAAGAGAGATTCATCTATGATGGGTTTTGAATCATCATTGATCTTCCCATATCATTGACTAGTGCATATTGACAGATCACATACACAGATGATGGTTTCAGCCATCAGTGATGAGATGTTCTGTTGTTGTAGTGTTTGGCACTCTTTCCTGTTGAGAAATAGCCAGTCTAACCCCTTTTTTTTTCATAAACACTTCTGATAGTCACCAGTAGAGAAATGTTTTTCATAGGCCCCATCCTAAACTACATGGGTGGCCCAAAAGAAAAATGGCATGCCCTAAGCCCGCTAGAGAAGAGCCATATGTGTAAATAGAATATCATTGGTGGCTGCCTAAGACGACACCCTATGTAAATAGAATGATTTTCATAGGTGCTTGTGTATTGTCTTTTCATCTTCCTCACACCACTACTTCAACTACATCCATTTCTATCGGTTATCACATGAACTCCTTGGAAGAAGAGCCACTGGATGGCAGTCATGTCCTCCACTACTATGCTGCGCCTCCTCACCTCACACTCTCCATCTATTTTCCAATAAATAATGTGGGGTTTCTCATTGCACTCACCCTCTCTTCAATCTCCCTACTTTCTCCAATCTCTCTGGTCATGTTGGTCTCGCCACACCAACCGTAGTACATCACAAACAATGATGAGGAGGAGAACAACAATAGGGACAATTCTAACAAGGACACCACCACCTCCTCATTGTCATCACTACCATGGCCAAGCGAAATGCTAGGAGATGGTTGGTGTAGCATTGATTAGTGGAGGTACAACAGGTCCTCGCTGAAGGTTTATTTGAGGAGGACAACGATGAAGAAGGGATGGAGATCGGCAACATGGCCGACGATGTGAGGGCGGAGAAGGGCATGGAGGAATAGGCGGCCTCCAGCATAGAGGTTGAGGAGGAGGTGACGATCACCATGGCGACGACGGTGGCAACGGAATGCACTGGCGATATAGTCAAGGAGAGGCATAGCCAGAGCCAGAGCTAGAGCCAGTACTCGAGGCAGCCCTTAGTGCAGTTGAGGTGTCGGAGAACGAGGTGAAGGTCAGGCTGCCGTCAAGCTAGGAGGTGGCGCCGTTGGAGGCCGGGGAGGCATAGACGGAGCCTGTAGCACATGTTCTGTGAAGAGCCGGGTGCCGGTGCTTGCAATTAATTAATATAGGTTGAGTATGGCAAGTTAGCTCAAGTAGAATGTTATTATTTAAATTTTGATGTGTAATAATGTACCTTGTTATCTATGTTAAATCTTATTGTCAAATTAATATATATATTAAATCTTTTATCCAAACTAATGTTTCATCTTCTATAATATATGTTAAATTTTCTTGTGTAAGTAATATATATAGCCTCATCTCAACGACATGTGGACCTAGAAAAGATTTATTTTTCACTGTCATGTGGTCTCAAACTATGAAAATGTTTTTCTTATTATTTAGAAAAATTATACAAAATTCATACGAAGGTCTTGAGATTAACAAAATTTTAGACTGATTAGGTCCACAGTTCCTTCAAATATTATGATTGCTAACAACTATGATCAAATATTATGAAACATAATAATTGTAAGCCTATTAATGTGTATTT
Organism: Oryza coarctata; assembly: GCA_030770085.1. Lineage (NCBI taxonomy): Eukaryota > Viridiplantae > Streptophyta > Magnoliopsida > Poales > Poaceae > Oryza > Oryza coarctata. Next base: position 12,907,403 of record CM061472.1, read on the forward strand.
TAACGATGAATAAACTTAACCAAACTAAAACACAGAGTATAGATGATGAGAACATTGACACTATCGATACATCCACTCGTGGTCCAATTAACCGTTCTCGTGCATGTCAACTCAATTATTAGGTGAGTTCATTTTTGAGTTTATGTAACTCTTCTTTATACCGTGGAGACACGTGCACTCTTATTTTACTCAAGAATGATGGAGAGGATCTAACGGAAAGAGGATTAGCGCGGGGTGGATTTGGACTGTAGGACAGTGCCAAATTCTGACGGCCGCCACAACTTTATGCGAACTCCAATTTAGACTTGCAAGTACTTAATGGAAAGGTTATCAAGTTTACATTCACATGGATCCAGCCCCATGTCAATATCTGTTCTAGAGCGGTCACAATTGTCATTTTTCTACTAAGCATTTTTCTGTCTATGATGCTGCGTCATCTCTTTTGGTCCAATGGGCCGTGTATCAAGTTGGGCCCATTAGGGACACGTCCTAGGGTTGAGTATGACCCCAGCACCCCTGTGGTCATCTTCCCTTCTTCTTAAACTTTTAGCTACCGCCAAAAAAAAGTGGGTTTTTGTTAATTAGAGTTAGCGTCTTGCTACTTGTACATAGCGCACGTATCGGCTAGACCGCCCATCTATTTGTCTCTGGAACCCCGCCATATTGTGAATTCAAAAGTGAATCTTTCATCTCAATATCTAGCAATTTCAATGCTTGTTTTACTTGTTCTTCCTTATTTTTCGATTGTTTGCAGGACGAGTGTCCCAGTGGCTGGGTTGTCGCGCACCGCAAGTTCGCGTCGACCATCGGAGAAGGTGTTCAGTTGCTAAGGTGCATCGTCCTTGGACGGTTGTAGTCAGGCCATGAACGTCACCTTCATCCCCCAATCGAGTTATCCTCCACCTCTCATCGAAAGATTGGGACAAACCCTAGCGGGTTCTCATCAGTTGGTATTAGAGTGCGGTTGATCGGTGAGAGACTTTCTGTCCTTCGTTATTTAATTTATTTTCCTATAGTCCAGAAAAAGCCAACAAAAAAATAGTGGATTATTTCTCCGCAATCCTAAGAACCTTTGAGCCTTTCTTTACTAGGACTGCTTAGTTAGGGCCTGTTGAGTTTTCGATTGCATGGTTTTGTTAATTTGCTGGTCTTATTGTTTGGGCGATTAGAGTTTTGAGTTCTTGCCATCGCACATCGCCATCTTCACCGCCACCGCCACCACCATTGTTTTAGCCATCATCACCACCATCGCTGCCACCCACCAAATCACTTTCCATCCATAGTTTGATCTGTTTCTTTTTGTGTTTTGTATTGCCATTGATCCTGTCGCCACTAGAAAGGAAATAGAGCCCTGATTCGAGTGACCTTTCTTAAATCAGTCATATCTTTTTCATACAGACTTAAAATGAGGCATATAATATACCCACGGACATCTACAAAAAAAATTACATCCGTTTCTCTCCAGCTTCTTTGGGTTAGGTAATTTTAAAATTGCCAAATTGCGCTTGCAAAATTCTGTTTTCGTGGTGAGAAAGCTTCAAGACCCCTTTGGATAGAACTTTGAAAAATTCCACATGCCTTAATTTTGTCCGTTTGAGCTAAGAATTTTTGTGGCTGGTTCTAGTGTGCTCCTAGTTGTGAAAACTCCTTAGCACTAGAGAGAGAAAAGCAAAAGAAAAGAGCAAGAAAGAAAGGGGCCGACTCGTGAGAACCTTCCTTCCACCTAGTCCCTATTGTCTCCACCATCTTGTTATCGTGTATGTTTAGGTTTGTATCTTCTGGCATTCTTTGTGGTTAGGCTCGCGTCTCTATCGCCTAGCCTAGGGCTAGCACAGTACCAAACTTGAACGATTACTCAACTTACTTTGACTAACGTGGTTTCTAGTACTTCCTTGTGCATTACTTTCAACCCTCCTACAGCACCACACATACGACTACAGCTTGATAGGCCTTGTTACGGCATCGATACACCTCGTTCCACGGTTGCACACTTGTCGGTTGTCATCACCCCTCCTGTGAGCATGGTAAGAACTGGTAAGAGCTTGTGAGATAAGCTGAGAGTGAGCGCCTTTCAGTAGCCACACCCCAATAGTTGTAGGGATTAATTCTCATCAACTGTTTTCATTGTTGTTTTGTTATATTAACCATGGTAGGTTCAGAGGAAGAAGATGATGCATCCTATTCTCCACGCACCAAGCGCATCATACAACATTTTGCAAGGCAAGTGAAGCGGCACATGGAAGGAATTGATGCAGATTTGCAAGTGACGAATGACAAGATTGGGCAACTGGAGACCACATAGATCGATGCCACAACTAGGCTTGTAGGGTTGGAGTCATCGGTTATGCGTATTGACACCAGTCTTGCTACACTTGTGAGGCATTTTGATGACCTCAATGCTAGGGGCCTTGATCGACATAATGAAGATGACGTTGATGGTGAGTACGGCGAGGACAACTTCAATGATGACTATACCACTGACACTGAATGGGATAACCGCCACGCTCGTGATCGCCGTCGGCTACATAACAATCGTAGAGGCATGGGAGGACACCACCAATGAGAGGTACGCAATAATGAAGATGCTTTTTCTAAAATCAAATTTAAGATACCACTTTTAATGAAAAATATGACCTTGATGCATACATTATATGGGAGATTGCTGTTGATCAAAAATTTGCATGCCATGAATTCCCTGAGAACACTAGAGTTAGAGCTGCTACTAGTGAGTTCATTGATTTTGCCTCTGTGTGGTGGATAGAACATGGTAAGAAAAATCCTAATAACATGCCATAGACTTGGGATGCTTTGAAACATGTCACACGGGCTAGATTTGTTCCTTCTTACTATGCATGTAATTTGTTAAATAAGTTGCAACAATTGAGATAAGGTGCTAAAAGTGTAGAGGAATATTATCAGGAATTACAAATAGGCATCCTTCACTGTAATTTAGAAGAGTCTGAGGATGCTGCTATGGCTAGATTTTTGGGTGGTCTAAACCGTGAGATTTATGACATTGTGGACTACAAAAATTACACTAATATGATTCGATTGTTTCATATTGCCTACAAAGCTGAAAGGGAAGTGCAGGGACGACGTGCTAGTGCCAAGACTAATTTTTCTGCAGGAAAAACGACATCATGGCTGCCGCGCACGATTACTACTCCTTCACCATCTTCCATACCCCGACGGTCGGCACCTTCTCCATCCAGCAACAAGCCACGTGTTCCAACTACTAGTGCACCGACTAAGACAGCCCAGTAGCCAGCCGCGAGTGCTTCTTCTGTTACATCCACTGGTAGAACAAGAGATGTTCAATGTCACCGTTGCATGGGCTATGGGCATGTCCAGCGTGATTGTCCTAGCAAGCGTGTTTTGATAGTCAAAGATGATGGTGAGTATTTATCTGCTAGTGATTTCAATGAAGATACACTTGCTTTGCTTGCAGCTGACCATGCAGGTAAAGATGAGGGACCAAAAGAATATATTGGTGCTGATGATGTAGAACACTATGAGAGCTTCATTGTGCAACGTGTACTCAGCACACAAATGGAGAAGGCCGAGCAAAATCAGCGACACACTTTGTTTCAAACAAAGTGCATCATCAAAGAGCATTCCTGCCGCTTGATCATCGATGGAAGAAGCTGCAACAACTTGGCTAGCAGCGAGATGGTGGAGAAGCTTGCACTCAGCACCAAACCGCATCCCCACCCATATCACGTTCAATGGCTAAATAACATTGGTAAAGCAAAGGTAACCAAACTGGTGCGTATTAATTTTGCAATTGGAATATATCGTGATGTTGTTGAGTACGATGTTGTACCTATGCAAGCTTCTCATATTCTGTTTGGTAGGCCATGGCAATTTGATAAGGATTCTATGCATCATGGTAGATCAAATCAGCAATCTTTTCTGTATCATGATAAGAAAATTGTATTGCATCATATGACCCCTAAAGCTGTTTTTGAGGATGATGTTGCTAGAGCTAAGAAAGAGAAAAATCGGGTCCATGCTATAAGTGAAAATCAGATTGTAGCCAAAGAACTTGTGCAACATAAAAAGAAAGAACCTAAATCTGACAATAAAAATGTGATTCAATTGAAAGGCTCTTGCTTGCTTGCTATTAAATCTGATGCTGCCAATCTGGATACAACTAAAACTGTTTGCTACGCTTTCGTCTGCAAGGATGCTTTGTTTTCTTTTGAAGATATACCTATTTCTTTTCCTCCTGCGGTCACTAATCTTTTGCAGGAGTATGAGGATGTTTTTCCCTAGGAAGTACCACTAGGGCTGCCACCGGTGTGTGGAATTGAGCATCAAATCGATTTGATTGCAGGGGCTTCACTACCCAACCGGGCGCCATACAGAACCAACCCTGACGAAACCAAGGAGATTCAGCGTCAGGTTCAGGAATTGCTTGATAAAGGATACGTACGAGAGTCTCTTAGTCCATGTGCTATGTCAGTGATTTTGGTACCTAAGAAAGATGGATCTTGGTATATGTGTATTGATTGTAGAGCTATTAATAACATTACCATTAGATATCGTCATCCAATTTCTAGGTTAGACGATATGCTTGATGAATTGAGTGGCTCTATTGTTTTCTCTAAAGTTCATTTGCATAGTGGATACCACCAGATTCGTATGAAGTAGGGAGATGAGTGGAAAACAGCTTAAATCCATGAGGTTTAGTGAGGATTATATGAGTGGTTAGTGATGCCTTTTGGTTTAACTAATGCACCTAGCACTTTCATGAGGTTGATGAATGAGGTTTTGCGTGCTTTCATTGGAAAATTTTTGGTGGTATACTTTAATGATATTCTGATTTATAGCAAATCTTTAGAAGAATACCTTGATCATTTACGTGTTGTTTTTAATACTTTAGCGCGATGCACATTTGTTTGGTAACCTTGTGAAGTGTAGTTTCTGCACCGATCGCATCTCGTTTCTTGGCTATGTTGTTACTCCACAGGGAATTGAGGTTGATCAAGCCAAGGTCGAGGCAATTCAGAGTTGGTCACCTCCTAAAATGGTCACATAGGTTTGGAGCTTTTTAGGACTTGTAGGATTTTATCGCCGCTTCGTGCGGGATTTCAGCACTATTGCTGCATCGCTGAATAAGCTTACAAAGAAGGGAGTGCCTTTCACTTGGGGCACCACACAAGAGAACGCCTTCAACATGTTAAAAGATAAGTTGACACATGCACCTCTCCTCCAACTTCTAGATTTTAATAAGACTTTTGAATTCGAATGTGATGCTAGTAGGATTGGATTGGGTGGTGTTTTGCTATAAGAGGGAAAACTCGTTGCATATTTTAGTGAAAAATTGAGTGGACCTGTTCTGATAAAGAATTGTATGCTCTTGTGAGAACTCTGGAAATATGGCAACATTATTTATGGCCCAAGGAATTTGTTATATATTCTGATAATGAATCTTTAAAACATATTCGTAGTCAAGGAAAACTGAATCGTAGGCACGCTAAATAGGTTGAATTTATTGAATCTTTCCCTTATGTCATCAAACACAAAAAAGGGAAAGAGAATATCATTGATGATGCTTTGTCTAGGAGATATACTTTGTTGACACAACTTGACTACAAAATCTTTGGCCTAGAAACAATTAAAGCCCAATATGTGAATGATGATGATTTTAAAGATGTGTTGTTGCACTTTAAGGATGGAAGGACATGGAACAAATTCGTCTTCCATGATGGGTTTATTTTTAGAGCTAATAAGCTATGCATTCCAGCTAGCTCCGTTCGTTTGTTGTTGCTGCAGGAAGCACATGGCGGTGGGTTGATGGGGCATTTTGGTGCCAAGAAGACGGAGGACATCCTTGCTAGCCATTTCTTTTGGCCGAGGATGAGAAGAGACGTGGAGAGATTTGTGGCTCGATGCACGACATGTCAAAAGGCTAAGTCACGCTTAAATCCACATGGTTTGTATATGTCTCTACCTATTCCTAGTGTTCCTTGGGAAGTTATTTCAATGGATTTTGTGTTGGGCTTGCCTAGGACCAAGAGGGGGTGAGATAGCATTTTTGTGGTTGTGGATAGGTTTTCTAAAATGGCACATTTCATACCATGTCATAAAACTGATGATGCTACTCATATTGCTGATTTGTTCTTTCGGAAGGTTGTTCGCTTACATGGTGTGCCAAACACCATTGTTTCAGCCATTTTTGGAGAACTTTGTGGGCTAAATTGGGGACTAAGCTTTTGTTTTCTACTACTTGTCATCCCCAAACTGATGGACAGTTATGAATATGACTTTGTCTACTATGTTAAAGGCTGTTTTAAAGACAAATATTATGATGTGGGAAGAATGATTGCCTCATATTGAATTTGCATATAATTGTTCATTGCATTCCACTACAAAGATGTTCCCTTTTGAGATTGTTTATGGATTTTTGCTTCATGCACCTATTGATTTAATGCCTTTGCCATCTTCTGAAAAATTAAATTTTGATGCTAAACAATATGCTGAGTTGATGTTAAAACTGCATGAAACAACTAAAGAAAATATAGAGTGCATAAATGCTAACAATAAGCTTGCTGGTGACAAAGGTAGATGATAATTGAATTTTGAACCTAGTGATTTGGTTTGGTTGCATTTGCGAAAGGAACGGTTTCCTGATTTACGAAAGTCTAAGTTGATGCCTAGAGCTGATGGACCTTTTAAAGTGCTTGAAAAAATTAATGAAAATGCATACAAGCTTGATCTCCCTGTAGATTTTGGGGTTAGTCCCACTTTTAACATTACAGATTTAAAGCCAAATCTGGGAGAAGGAGATGAGCTTGAGTCGAGGACAACTCCAATGCAAGAAGGGCAGGATGATAAGGACATCAACACTATCGATACATCCACTCATGGTCCAATTACCCACGCTCGTGCACATCAACTCAATTATCAGGTGAGTTCATTCTTTACATCGTGGAGACGCGTGCACTCTTGTTTTACTTAGGAACGATGGAGAGGATCCAACGGAAAGAGGATTAGCGTGGGTGGATTCAGATTGCAGGATAGTGCCAAATTCTGACGGTCGTCATGACTTTACGCAAACTCCGATTTGGGCTTGCAAGTACTTAATGGAAAGGTTATCAAATCTACTTTCAAATGGATCTGGCCCCATGTCAATATCTATTCTGGAGCGGTCACAATTGTTATTTTTCTGCCGAGTGTTTTTCTATCTACGGTGATGCGTCCATTAGGCCGTGTATCAAGTTGGGCCCATTAGTAGCGCGTCCTAGGGTTGAGCATGACCCCAGCACCCCTGTGGTTAGCTTCTCCTCTTCTTAAACCTCCAGCCGCCGCTAAGAAGAGGTGGGTTTTTATTGATTAGAGTTAGCGTCTTGCTACTTGTACACAGCGCGCATGTCGGCTAGATCGTCCGTCTGTTTGTCTCCGGAACCCCACCATATTATGAATTCATAGTGAATCTTTCATCTCAATATCTAGCAATTTCAGTGCTTGTTTTACTTGTTCTTGCTTGTTTTTCGATTGCTTGCAGGACGAGTGTCCTAGTGGCTGGGTTGTCGCACACCGCAAGTTCACGTCAACTATCGGAGATGGTGTATCGGTTGCTAAGGCACATCATCCTTAGACGGTTGTAGTCGGGCCGTGAACGTCGTCTCCATCCCCCAATCGAGTTATCCTCCACCTCTCATCGTAAGATCGGGACTAAACCCTAGCGAGTTCTCATCAACAGAGCACAATGATATGTTTTTTTTACCTCAATCTTAGTTCATACAAACTTTCTATGAATTTTCAAAAGTTTTGAAAATTATTAGTGGCGTCTTCGGACAGCTGCCTGTGAAATCATTTTCACTGGCAGTTTGATAGGTTGTCTGCCTACATAAATATCTCAGATTATTCACTGACAAGTGGGCCAACATATTTGTGCTGATGGTGCTATAAGATTTCCACCTATAAAAATTGCTTTTGCAAATGAGACATCTGTGTGTGAAAATCCTTTTTGCAGGTGGTTTCATAAGACATCCTCTTGTGATAATTGTATATAAATAGAACCGAGTAGTTGAAAGCTCTAAGTCTATGTCCAAAATCGCTAGCACCATCACCATTGCTGGCTAGATCCGTCAGCTTCACCATTGCCCTCTAAGATCTATACTCATCGAACTCTTCTCCTCTGCCTCCTCGAACAAAGGGGCTGCATCCATCCATGTTTGCTGTCCCATCATATCTCCCATTGTCTTGCACCATATCATCTAGGTGAGTTGTCTAGGCATGGCTATCGACTGCTATCACTAGAGTTGCATGCTAGTTTGGTTGTTTGTTTGCATGATGAAAGTTGCTTTTTGTCTTTGCTTATTTGCTGGTTTAAGGGTTAAGCTATCCGCATGTAGGTAGGTAGTAGATCTACTTGTTTTCTTGCTCGTTTGCATGGGTGATAGGGAAAATCATGGAAGAAATCAACAAAAGGAAAATTTTTAGAGCCAAAAGTATAGTGAGAACTATATAACATTTTAGTCCATGTGCTTCACCAATATCATTGCATTGGCTTATATTTAATGTTAGTAACTTTCTAAATTTTTTTATTTGATCAATTTCACCGGTTAGAAACTTTATATAATGTTAGTATATGGTATCTAATTAGTTGATTATGTTGTTATATTATCATATAATCATATGTGAGGGACATTACAGGTTGGTTTAGGAGAATTAATGCGTATACTAATAGAAAACTCCCAGAGATGTCGTTCACTTGGGATTATATTATTTTTTAATAACTTAGGCTACATTACAAAATTGAAGTGAATAGCTCAGTATTTAGCCTGGCTGTATGGACCCGCTTTCAAGTCTTGATTATGTTATTATTGATTATGTTATTAAGCCACCACCATCCCGGTCTCTTACTTCATAAGGCCAGCATTGGTCACATCCCTAGGCCCGAAACACACCGTAGTAAGTCTGATATGAACAATGCAAATAACAACTCATTTAAATACGTTTGATTAGACATTGTGATTTTTTTATATATAGTTATACATTATTTTTCCTATAAGAGGTAAACCCTCTAGTTTGATTGAGACATATGCAAGAAAAATATTTATCAATGCTTCACTACTGATGATGGTATATACAAAGTATACATTACTATTTACCAATATCAAGATGGAAATACCCCATTTGCTGTGCGTGACACGGGCATAGAATGATGGGCAAAAGATGTGTGGGTTGTTCATACTGTGAGAGAAACAACCAACCTATTTGAGGCATTTTTTCAAACTAAAAGTGATTGAACATAATGATAATGTTGCATCTATGCTTCTCAAGCTTTTCAATACCCATCTAACTAAAGTGGTACATTAATCTTATATTTTTCAGTTATATTTTTTTAGCTTTATTGTTACTGATAATTATTATAATTATTTTATGTATAGAATGATGTTCCTGAAGTACTAACTAAAGTTATCTTTGAGTTAGCTTGGGCATAAATTTAGTTACCCTGATCCTTATATGGTGGATGACTACAAGGATCATTCCTCCAACTATTTTTATTCCGAGCAACACTATTTTATAATCTTTAGATATGTAATGGATGTATATGCATTAATTAGTGTTGAGCAAATGTTTAAAACATTCATTTTAGGTAGAAATTATACTATATATATTTCATGCAAACTAGCTGTGAATGTACAGTATGTATGACACTAGAACTCTGCCTATGACAATATTAAGTCACTGTGAATGTACTTTTGAATTGGTAATGTAATTGTTGTGCATATATGTTGATGAGAAATTTTTTATTTTCCTTAGGGGGTTGTTAACGCCAAAATATAGACGATCCAATGGCCCTAAAGCCGATCGGCTGGGAGATCCGATGGGGCTAAAGCCGATCGGCTGAGAGGTCTGATGAATGGTTTAATGCAGTCATCGGCCGATGGAGATACTGAGACAAAGCCAATGGAGAACGGTAGAAAAGCCGATCAGATTAGTAGAAGATTGGATCGACTTGAAAATAGGTGATTGTCCAATCGGGATCAGGTCCGAGAAGCCCGAGTAAAGGAAGGAGAAGGATCGGCTTGACTAAAAAAAAGTTCTATAGCTACAGTGGAGAAGCCGATTAGGTTGTAGTAAACGAAGACTCGGTTATAAATTGGAAGATTATTCAGATGAAACCGGGTTTGCGGAGAAGCCGTGGACTCCACGGCAGGGTGCTTATTTTTGTAAATTATAACCTTACTCAATTAGGGAGGTCTAGCTGGTTAGTTAACTTCTTTAGGAATATTTTCCTTTGTTCTTACTAGAAAATAATGTCCGATGGTCATAGACGCGTCGGACTCTGTCTGTAAATCCAGGGTATAAATATAGACCCCTGGAAACATGTAAGATATCCCTCGATCATATACAAATTCGACGCATCGCCACCCTAGTTCATCTAGGTTTTACCGGCGGGTTCTGGCTCTCCACGCGGGGCTGCATCGGTTAAGTCTGATCTCCGGCAAAGGGGTAAGTCCCGCCACCATCCTGATATGTCCTGCTCTGTCTGAGGCTGCATCGGTTAGGTCCGACCTCTTAGTCCGATCGGATGTATCGCATCACGTCCGTGCTGGACCTATCGGCCTGTTAAGCTCCCTCTGCCGTCGTCAATCTCGTGCTGCATCGATTAGGTTCGACCTGTGGGGCTGCCGACGGAAGATCGAGCTTTAGGCCTATAGGTTTTTGCACGGCGTACCATCGGAGTGTTAGCCGATGAGTTATCCATGATCTGTGCTTCAAGCACAGCGCATCGGCCCCTCGGCCGATACGCATCAGCCTTTAGAGGCGTTCCCCAGCTAATACGCACCCACCTTCAAAGAGGCATCCCCTCATCGGCTCAGCTAGCCGATGGGTTCGTTCCTATCCTTGCTACGGCATAGCCGATCCGGCATCCTCCGTATCATCGCCGCTAGCCCCGGCCTCGTACTGTCTCGGTTATGTCCGATCTTCAAGGTTCGGTGTTGATGGCGCTGCCACGGCGGGCGATGGGTCTCTTGTTGTCATATCTGGAGTGGCATCGGCTTTGCAGCCTGTGCCTTCTTGCGCTAATCATTGCCTAGGCCACATGCACCTTCATCGGTTTTTCCAGCCGATGAATCACTGTTCGGCTGTCCAGAGGGTTTCCGTGCGTCTCGCCATCCTCTGAGCTCACCTTAGTTCCTTCATCGGCTCTGCGGTCGACCGCTCGTCGACACCTGTACGCATTGGCTCCCCAGCCGATCGAACAACATCCCGATCTTATCGGCAGCCAGCCGATAGCGAGCGCATGTATCGGATTCGCTCGTCTCACTTGCTTGTCAATTGCAGGGTCAAATTGACTGGCACACCGCAAACCTCGATGCTTAAGGACCTGCACTGGAGATAAGCAGACCTCCTAGGCCTTCGCGTGACTGAGCCGCCGTCCCTCCCCGGTTGCGGGATTTTTTGGCGGCAAACACGTTTCTTGGCACGCCCGGTGGGACCAGAAGACCTTTTTCATCAGCTGAAAGTCCTTCAATCAACGGTGCTCAAATGTAGGGGAAAGAAATCAACGTAGACAATATAATCCTAGTAACAATGAAGGATTTAACTGAGGAAGAGAGATATTAGGTAGAGCAGAACACAACTAATTTTTAAAAACTCTGTCTAGAGTCCTTCAGTATGACTCGCAAAAGTCCAAAATGCCAAAGCCAGTTTTGGAAGAAGACTCGAGCCAATCGCCGCCCATCAGTCCTTAGAAGCCACTATAGGAGATAGTTGATGAAGCTGTTCACCATGCGCTCATTAACCAATCGGGTGTACTGGTGAATACTTTGCACAACTTAATCAAGAAAACTATGGATGGATCTATTGTTAAGAAACCTGATCAAGGGCCGGCGTATTTGCCGATGAAAATAGGACAACCACTAGTTACTTATGGATCCAGAAAGGATATATCGGTAAATATGTTTCCGCCAGTGCAAGAGCGGATTGGGGGGCAGCATGAAGACATGATGCCAGGGTATCATCGGACGACCTATTACGGAGGATATAAACAAGAATATCCTGGTAATAACTATCAAGGAGATCGTTATGGATCATGTCAGATACCAACTTCGATCCCACAGTACCAAAAGGAGAATCTAAAGGAAGAAGATTGGGCTACCAGGATTGCGGAAGTTGTAAGGGAGCAATTCGGTATCAAGCCTAAAGAACAAACTTTCATGTATCGACACCTGATTTCTCCAAGTTCTCAGGGCAAGATAATGTATCTATGATGTAATATATTAGCCGATTCCTGGCTCAATGCGGGGAGGCATCGACTGATGAAGCTCTGAGGGTCCGATTATTTCCATTGTCTTTATCTGGACCAGCCTTTTCTTGGTTTTCTTCGTTACCTCCAAATTCAATCAGGGGATGGGCTGATCTAGAGAAATAGTTTCATTAGTATTTCTTTGCCGGACTTCAAGAGTTGAGGTTATCAAACTTAACATCGGTTAGACAAAGGCACGATGAATCTGTCCCGAAATTCATCCAGCGTTTCCGAGACGTCAGAAGCCGATGCTACAGTCTCATTTTAAGTGACGGACAACTAGCCGATTTGGCTTTCCAAGGATTGTTGGCTCCGATTCGGGAGCATTTCTCTTCACAAGAATTTGAAAGTTTGTCTCATCTACTACAGAGAGTATCGGCTCATGAAAGCCGATTTGTAGGTGCCAAGAAAGAAATGTTCCATCGGTATGCATTGGACTCGGATGATGAGGGATCCGATGCGGAGGTGGGACTGGCAGAATGGACCAGGAATAAAAATCCCGTACATGTCCATGGATCAAGAAAGCAAATAAAGAAGAAAGATATGATTTTGATGTTAACAAAGCTGACAAGATATTTGATCTTCTCCTCCAAGAGAAGCAGATCCAGTTGCCATCGAACCATGTAATCCCGGCTGCTGAAGAACTCAGAAAAAAGAATTATTGCAAGTGGTACAATTCAATATCTCATCATACCAATGAGTGTAAGGTATTCCGGCAACAGTTACAATCGGCTGTCGAATAGGGAAGGATCAAGTTCGAGAACAAAAGACCGATGAAGGTTGACGGGCATCCTTTCCCGGTGAATATGGTGATTGCAGGAACCTCAGGAGATCGGTCCAATGAAAAAAGACGCTGGAAGAGGTCAAAGGTTACTTCATCGGACTTAATCAAAAAATATTCTAGACTACAGGACGAAGAAAGACGAGCCACAACACAACAAGAAAGGTATAATCCACACTGGGGTTGTCCCTTTTTTCAGTAATGTTGGGATCAAAACATGAGATTGCCGTCAATCGAGGACTGTCCTAAATGTAATAAACCAGGATTTCGGTACTGTGACCAGAGCCGAACGTTGTATGATCGGCCTTCCATCACTAGGGCATCGGCACATAGCCGATTGGGGCCGATCAACGAAGGGCATGGTCAAAGGACAGTTAAGCACTAGGAGTTAAACAAAGGGTCATACTCCATGAAGGATGTGGTGTCCATCCGGGATTTTTACAAAGAATCAGAAGAGGAGGACACAAAGGTTGCGACATAGAGAGCAGCATAAAAGACAACGGCAGGACCATGAAGAAGCCGATCGGAACTAGAAAATTAAGAAAGTATGGAAAGTAAAGCAAAAGGAGGAAGAGGCTGGTACATCGGCTCAGGCTAACATAGTATTCTTCTTGCCAATGGAATATAAAGCATATGTATCTGATGAAGAAAGTCAAGAAAAGGATTTTGCCAAATTAATATTGGAACCGAGTCAAGCCATATTTGACAAACCAGAAGAATCAAAGCATCGGCACCTAAAGCCATTGTATATCAATGGATATGTCGATGGTAAGTCAATGGCAAAGATGCTAGTTGACGGAGGCGCAACCGTCAATTTGATGCCGTATTGTACATACTGCAAATTGGGAAAGACGGCTGGAGACTTAGTCAAGACAAATATGGTGTTGAAAGACTTTGGAGGTAATCCATCAGAAACCAAAGGAGTACTAAATGTGTAGCTAACGGTTGGAAGTAAGACATTGCCTACCACATTTTTTGTCATCGATAGTAAGGGGTCGTAGTCTACTCCTTGGCAGGGATTGGATTCATGCCAATTGTTATATTCCTTCAACAATGCATCAAAGCCTCATACAATGGCAAGGAGACAGAGTTGAAGTGATCACGGCCGATCAGTCGACTAGCGTGGCAACAACTGATGTGCCATTCTAGAAAGCTGATGGATTCAGCTGTCTATCTAGACAAACATGGGTTTGAAATTTCCTGGAGGTGACTGATAAAGGAATAAAGCCAATTCAACAAGTCAGCTCGGATCCATTGTTTCCATGGGAACTTTAGAAGACTCCGAAGGGAAGTTAGGGCAAGTTTTTACGTCGGCCGATGAGTTGGAACAAATAGACATAGGATCAGGAGACAAGTCGAGGCCGACGTACATTAGTAAAATCTATGTGTTGAATTCTGAGAAAAGCTGATAAATTTATTAAAGCAATTCTGCGAATGCTTTGCTTGGGATTACCATGAGATGTCGGGATTAAGCTGATCGATTGTAGAACATCGGCTTCCTATCAGACCGGGATATCGGCCATTTAGGCAGCCACAGAGGAGATTCAAAGCAGAGTGGCATGATGAAATCAAGGCAGAGATCACGAAGTTATACGATACAAATTTCATCAGACCATGCCAATATGCTGAATGGGTATCCAATATTGTCCCAGTGAAGAAGAAAAATGGAAAGTTAAGAATATGCATCGACTTCTAGGATTTGAACAAGGCAACCCCTAAAGGCGAGTACCCGATGCCGATGGCAGATTTATTAATTGACGCTGCATCTGGTCATAAGATTATTAGCTTCATGGATGAAAATGCAGGCTACAATCAAATTTTTATGGCCGAAGAAGATATCCACAAGACTGCATTTAGGTGTCCTGGGGCTATTGGTTTCTACGAGTGGGTAGTCATGACTTTCGGATTAAAGAATGCCGGTGCTACCTATCAAAGAGCCATGAACTACATGTTCCATGATCTTATCGGACAGCTGGTGGAGATATACATTGATAACGTGGTGGTGAAATCCAAAGGTATTGAAGAACATATAGCTGATCTACGAAAAGTGCTTGAGAGGATGAAGAAATACGAACTCAAAATGAATCCTCACAAGTGTGCTTTTAGCGTATCGGCTAGACAATTTTTGGGTTTCATGGTGCATGAAAGAGGAATTGAAGTCAGTCAAAGCAGCATCAGGTCCATCCAGACCACCGAGCCACCCAGCAACAAACTACAGCTGTAGTCATTGATCGGCAAACTCAATTTTATAAGGAGATTTATCTTGAACTTATCAGGAAGAATTGAGTCGTTCACTCCTTTATTAAGGGTACGAGCCGATCAAGAGTTTATGTGGGGTGATGACCAGCAAAAAGCCTTTGATCATATCAAGGAATACTTGAATTCTCCACCAGTGCTAATTCCACTACAAAAGGGAATACCGTTCAAATTATATTTGTCAGCTGATGAGAAGTCAATTGGATTAGTGCTTGTATAAGAGTTTGAGTCAAAAGAACGAGTAGTATTTTACTTGAGCCGACGACTTCTGGATGTTGAGACTAGGTATCCTGCTGTGAACAAGTTATGCCTATGTTTGAATTTCTCATGTACAAAATTAAGGCATTATCTTCTATCGGCTGAGTGTACAGTGTTTTGCAAAGCCAATGTGATCAAATACATGCTATCGGCTCTAGTCTTGAGGGGGCGGGTTGGTAAATGGATATTCGCTCTGATGGAGTTCGATCTGAGGTATCAATCGGCTAAGGCAGTCAAGGGACAAGTGATAGCCAATTTTATTGTACAGCATAGAGGAGTCCAAGAGAATTATGTGGAGCCAATCCCGTGGACGTTATTCTTTGATGGATCGATTTGCAAACATGGATCTGGTATCGGTTTGGTGATTATTTCGCCTCAGAGGGCAAGTTTTGAGTTTGCCTTCACAATCAAACCATATAGTACAAATAACCAAGGAGAATATGAGGCAGAACTTAAGGGACTTCAGCTGCTGAGAGAAATTGGAGCCGATACGATAGAGGTCATCGGAGATTCTTTGTTGGTAATCAAACAATTATCTGGCGAATATGAATGCAAGGATGAAATTCTGAAGTCATACTATAAAAAATATCAACAGTTGTTAAAGGAATTCAAGATAGTGACATTGGATCATATTCCTAGAGAGCAAAACACGAAGGCCAATGATCTTGCTCAGACTGCTTCAGGGTATCGGCTGAACAATAGAGTGGAAGTTGAGATAGCCGATATCGAGAGCCATATGGAAGCCGATGATTGGAGATGGGAAATCGTTCAGTATTTGCAGAATCCATCAAGATCGGTTTCCAGGAAGCTTTGGTACAAGGCTATTAAGTACATTCTACTTGATGAAGAGTTGTATTATCAATCAGTCGATGGAGTGCTCTTGAGATGTTTTGGTGCTGAAGAAGCCGCGTTGGTGATGAGCGAGGTGCATGGAGGCATCTGTAGAGCCCATCAATCGGCTCATAACATGAGATGGATGATGAGGAGGGCTGGATACTTTTGGCTAAGTATGCTAGAGGATTGTTTTAAATACTACTAGGGCTGCCAAGATTGTCAGAAGTTTGGGAATGTGCAGTGAGCTCCAGCGTCGGTTATGAATCCAATAGTAAGCCATGGCCGTTTAGAGGTTGGGGAATTGATATGATCGGCCAGATTTATCCTTCATCTAGTAAAGGGCATAAGTTCATATTGGCGGCAACAGACTACTTTATAAAGTGGGTAGAAGCTATTCCCTTGAAGAAGGTTACTTCCAGGCACGCGATTGAGTTTATATGGGACATATCATGCATCAATTTGGAATTCCACAGACAATTACCACTGATCAAGGTTCTATCTTTATATCAGAGGAGTTTCAAAGGTTTGCTGCTAGTATGGGGATTAAGTTGCTAAATTCGTCACCATATTATGCTCAAGTTAATGGACAAGCGGAAGCTACTAACAAGAGTTTAATAAAATTGATCAAGCGTAAGACCGATGAACAACCACAGAGGTGGCATGTCACTTTGAACGACACGTTGTGGGCCTATCGGATGATGTGTCATGGATCTACCCAGGTGCCACCATATCAATTGGTATATGGTCATGAAGTAGTTCTTCCGTGCGAAGTTAACATCAGCTCTAGGAGGGTGTCTTTACAAGATCAGTTGACAGCCGATGATTATTACACGTTGATGACCGATGAGCTTGATAATTTGACTCAAAGTCGGTTAGAAGCATTTAAGAAGATGAGGAAAAACAAGGCTAAGGTTGCTAGGCATTATAACGAAAAGGTAATGACCAAATCCTTTTCTGAAGGAGATCTCGTTTGGAAGTTAATTTTGCCGATTGGATCTAGGGATAATAAGTTTAGAAAATGGTCATCGAATTGGGAAGGACCTTATCAGATCAATCGGTGTGTGCCTGGCAATGCTTACATATTGGAAAGTCTTGAAGGAGAGAAGTTTACCAAAGCGTTTAATGGCAAATATTTGAAAAAGTATTATCCTAGCGTGTGGGTAGGCACCTAAATCGGCTGAGCATAGCCGATTCAAGACAGATAAGGTTTCAGAGGTAGTACCAGCTGATGGTATCATCCGTGTGATCGGCTGGGGCATAGCCGATGGACAATGTACGGAAGCCGATATAGTTTGTATCGATTACATACAACCAATATCGTGGAGATATCGCATTTAGAAAATATATATACACAACTTTTGTTGATCAAGCTGATTGAAGTTTACTACAAAAAGTTAATGTTCAAGATGACATCTGGACTTCTGTGAGGCTGAAGTTTTACAAGAATTTCTTAATGGCCTCGATCGCGCAGACGGATTTGATCTATATCATTGATAGCGCAGATGTCATCCTCGTCTGATCCGGGGATAGTTTTCAAGTTCTTGTGCCGGCGAACTGCTAGCTGCACTTTGTCTGCTACCTTGGCCTCTTGGTTTTGGATCGACTTTGGTAGGCCGATGAGATGGGACTCGGTGAAGTTAATGTCTTCATGAACCTTGTCGAGTTCTGCCATCAAATCGGCTTCTCATTTCTTCAAAAGGCCAAGCTTGGTGTTGGCCTGTTGGAGGTCAGCTGACATTTCATCAATTTTCTTCTTTTCATCAAGGGCAGTCAGCCGATCGTTGTGAGCCAGGTGGCTTTGCTCAGCGCGATCGGCTATGCATCGTCTTGATACAGTCAGTTGGGTCCTTTGGAATTCCATGTAAGCGGCAGGCGTGAGTGCGTCCAACAGTTCCGTAGGCAGGAGGTGTTGAATTTCTGCAAGTCTTCCCTAGATCGACCCGCAATCTTCCACCAGCGAGTCAATCGGAACCTCCAGCCGATGCATAATATCTGACAACTGCTCACAAGCATCGGCTGGCAAAAATGGTTCGATCGCTGTGCTAGTGGCTGAGTCTTCCTCTGCTTCCAGGTATTTGCCGATGTCGAAGGAGAACAGATCGGCTAATGACTGCATAATAACATTAGCAAACATGGACATCATAAGTCAAGAAAAATGACATGTATGATGGACGTACCTGAGAGACAGTGGGAGCAGTTCTTGTGTGGGTGTCAGCTTGATGTGGGGCGGTTTGAGTGGATACCAAAACTTCGGAGGATACCATCGGCTCAGCCCCAGTAACAGGGTCCGACGTTTGGACCTTAGGAGCCGATGGTTCAGGCTGCAAAGCGGAGGTGTCAGGATAAAACAAAGACAACAAAGAATTGATGCTGACACATACTAACGGAGATACGGAAGGAGTTAGAATTACCGCAGGAGAAGGGCTTCACGAAGCCGATGCCACGATGACAACATCGGCATCGGTTTTCCGTTTCTTAGAAACCAATCGAGCAGCCGGTTTCTTGCGCTTTGGCCATGACACTAGCGACACTCAAAGGAGAGCCGATGGAGGTGGACCACTTTGCCCAATGAGGGATCTGGCCGATGGAGGCTGATAGATAATCGGCCGACCACTTACGCTGGTCGAAGGTGCATCTTTGTCGCCAGCCTGTGGAATCGTGGGAATCAAGATACAGTTGAAATTCAATACAATGAAGACATGATAGTGAAAGGAGAAGGATTACTTCTTCATCGGATTCCACGTAGTCGGGATTGAGGCGAAGGCAATAATGTTCAGCCGATAGACTATATAAGTGCCTTCCCCATTCTGACCACCATCGAGCGAAGAATTTGGTATTGGATATGCAAGGTTCGAAGGTGGAGATAGTCCCTAAGGACAAGTTCGATGTCATTGAACTAAGTCGGTCATACTCCAAGCCGCTTTTCACTTCTCCGCGCGATCGGAGCTTGCCGATGAAGAACAAGCCGATGGGGAGTTGGCCAAAGCCTAACTGATGAGCACTAACCAAAGGATGGTAGAACTCATATGATAGATGTTGGGATCGGCCCATTGAAAATCCGATCGGTAGAAGACAAGGAGTTATGGAGGATAAAAAGATGGTCTTCAATTCTTCATCGGCTAAGGCATTAATTGGATGAAACCTAGAAGACATTTCAAAGGACGAGTCATCCTCATACGCGAACCAGATGGTGACCTCTTTGGTAAAGCCGTAGTAGAAACACTTGAACCATCAGCTGAGTCCGAGGGGGGTCATTTTGCTTCTAGGAAGAGCCAATGAAGCTTCACCCAGCAAAATGCATCGGCGTCGGCTGGCCTCGTTTTCTTCTGGGTAATCAGTCCGGAATGTCATGGAAGAGAAAGGGGGCCTGGCAATGACTTTGGAGGTGTAGACGTTCAGCCAAAGTTGTATAAACTACCAAGGTCCGCCGATATGTCCGACTGGATGGCCTGTTGACAGCTTGTTCGCAACTTGATGTAGCAGATGATAAGTTGCTCCGAGAAGATAATGCCCCAGGGGAATTTGGCGGTGATCGGCCAGGAGCTTTGCCAGACATTGCATGTTCATTGTTGGACCGAGAGTCGAACCATCAAAGAAGAATCGTTCCAGCCAGAGATTCAAGAACGCTACATATTCATGTCCATCGATTGGGCCGGAGGATTTGTTATGCAAGGAAATGTATTTAGTCCAACCTCCGACATTTTTGGTGTTTAGTCGATGCTTAGGTTTGAATCTAAGGCTGAAAAGGTTTATGTAGTGGGTGGTGTTGAGGCAGGTTAACATAGTAACATCCATCAAGGTGGGGGTCATCGACCCATGTCCGAACATGAAGGTATTCAAGATGTTTGACCAGAAGTAAGAAGCCAATGCAAGTAGAGGTTCGTTCCTTTCCATATCGGCTAAGGAAAGGTTAATGCAATGGTCATCATCCCATAAAGTCTTTTTGGAGGTAGAAACCCTAAGGTACCAGTTCCTCCATTCAGTGAGTTTGCTAGGCCAGGATCTGAAGCTGTGAGCCTAATCGGTGATGGCCATGGATGAGTTCTTGAATGGGATTCTTTCTGTTTCGAACTTGATGAAATCAGTCGGATCCTCACTACCCATAGGGCCAAGAAAGAAGTGATCGGGGCGGTCGGAGATTGGAATAACGATCAGGCTCTTAAGATCCTACAGAAACCAGAACCCGACAACTGATGAGAAATCAGGATGGGGAAGAATCGTGCAAAACATAGGATGAATGAGCAGATAATGGTTATCTCAGGGATTACATGTGTGGAAGCCATTGCGGAAATGAAGAAGTAGCAGCCGATGAAGAAATCTGCGAGATCTCGCCTTCAGTCTTCTGAGCCCATCAAGATTCGCGGAAATTTGCGGATGCCTGTGGAGCTCGTCGAGGTTTGGAGGTTTTTGATGAGAAGAAGTGTGTGGAAGAAGGCTCAGGAAGGGATATATTTTATAGAGGCAGAACGACCTAGGCAGCGATCTGAGCCGATTAATGCGGGTTTTAACGGGTCATCCTGGTTTGCGGAGGTTTCTAATGGCTCAAAATTTCGTAGTCTAGTGGCAAACTCCGAAATTAGGGGGCATGTGTTAACGCCAAAATCTAGACAATCCAATGGCGCTAAAGACGATCGGCTGGGTGATCCGATGGGGCTAAAGCCGATCGGCTGAGAGGTCTAATGAAGGGTTTAATGCAGTCATCGGCTGATGGAGATACTGAGACAAAGCCGATGGAGAACTGTAGAAAAGCTGATCAGATTAGTAGAGGATTGGATCGACTTGAAGACAGGTGATTGTCCAATCGGGATTAGGTCCGAGAAGCCCGAGGGAAGGAAAGAGAAGGATCGGCTTGACTAAAACAAGGTCCCAAAGCTACGGTGGAGAAGCCGATCAGGTTGCAACAAATAAAGACTCGGTTACAAATTGGAAGATTATTCAGATGAAACCGGGTTTGCGGAGAAGCCGTGGACTCCATGGCAGGGTGCTTATTTTTGTAAATTATAACCTTACTCAATTAGGGAGGTCTAGCTGGTTAGTTAACTTCTTTAAGAATATTTTCCTTTGTTCTTACTAGGAAATAATATCCGATGGTCGTAGACGCGTTAGACTCTGTCTGTAAATCCAAAGTATAAATATAGACCCCTGGAAACATGTAAGATATCTCTCGATCATATACAAATTCGACGCATCGCCACCCTAGTTCATCCAGGTTTTACCGGCGGGTTCTGGCTCTCGACGCGGGGCTGCATCGGTTAAGTCCGATCTCCGGCGAAGGGGTAAGTCCCGCCACCATCCCTATATGTCCTGCTCTGTCTGAGGCTGCATCGGTTAGGTCCGACCTATTAGGCCGATCGGATGTATCGCATCACGTCCGTGCTGGACCTATCGGCCCGTTAAGCTCCCTCTGCCATCGTCAATCTCGTGCTGCATCGGTTAGGTCCGACCTGTGGGGCTGCCGACGGAAGATCGAGCTTTAGGCCTATAGGTTTTTGCACGGCGTACCATCGGAGTGTTAGCCGATGAGTTATCCATGCTCTGTGCTTCACGCCCAGCGCATCGGCCCCTCGGCCGATCCGCATCAGCCTTTAGAGGTGTCCCACGACGCGTAACACCAAACGTATCGGTCCCCCAGCCGATACACACCCGCCTTCAGAGAGGCATCCCCTTATCGGCTCGGCTAGCCGATGGGTTCGTTACTATCCTTGCTACGGCATAGCCGATCTGGCATCCTCCGTATCATCGCCGCTGGCCCCGGCCTCGTACTGTCTCGGTTAAGTCCGATCTGCGAGGTTCGGTGTTAATGGCGCTGCCACGGCGGGCGATGGGTCTCTTGCTGTCATATCCGGAGCGGCATCGGCTTTGCAGCCCGTGCCTTCTTGCGCTAATCAGTGCCTTGGTCGCATGCGCCTTCATTGGTTTTTCGAGCCGATGAATCACTGTTCGGCTGTCCGGAGGGATCTCGTGTGTCTCGCCATCCTCTGAGCTCACCCTGGATCCTCCATCGGCTCTGCGGTCGACGGCTCGTCGACACCTGTACACATCGGCTCCCCAGCCAATCGAACAACATCCCAATCCTATCGGCAGCCAGCCGATAGCGAGCGACTGTATCGGATTCGCTCGTCTCATTTGCTTGTCAATTGCAGGGTCAAATTGGCTGGTACGTCCGCAAACCTTAATGCTTAAGGACCTATACTGGAGATAAGTAGATCTCCCAGGCCTTCGCGTGACCGAGCCTTCGTTCCTCCCCGGTTGCGGGATTTTTTGGCGGCGAACAGGGTACAGTGCTAGATGGCAGTTGGAATGTTTATTTTTTTAATGCAGGCAGTTTGGGAAAAAAATTTTACAAGCGGCTGTATAATGAAGCATCATGTGATTCTTAATATATCCGCTTGTGTAAAGTTTTTTTTATAGATAGTTTTTTGGTGTGCCGGTAGAAATATAAATATCTTATTTCTACATGCTCTGGATTAGAATCGGATCTGAAAATACCCGTATAAATGTTTTCTGTGAGTAGTTTAATCTCCAGAAAGTGCTGCTATTTGTAGGCCTGGACTGCTTGACATTTTGCGCCACTATCTTCGCCAGTATCCATTTTGCCTTGTAAGCAAGAGTTTCATTACTGAAATGTTCGAGTTAATTCTTCAAAAAAAAAGCTTGCGCCACTATCTTCGCCAGTATCCATTTTGCCTTGTAAACAAGAGTTTCATTACTGAAATGTTCGAGTTAATTCTTCAAAAAAAAAACAAATGCTGTATGTTTTCTTCCGTATTATTCTTGCATTACAAGTGTTCTTAACTCGTTCGGTAGGTGGGCAGCAAACTTGTCCAAATGGGCCCGCTTTGCGCTGAACCGTTGTCTTTTAACGACATTCATCGACCAACACAGACGAGACATGAAAACTGAAAATTAATGGTGAGCCGTCGTCTCCTGTATGATTATTATGAAAACAACCTAGCTAGCTAGTAATTCGTTGTTTTCTCACTAAACCAAATAGTAGATGTTACATTAGTGGAACAATAAATTCTTATGGGAAGAATAATTCAAGAGCAAGAGTAGAAGGTAATTAATTCAAGAGCAAGCGCAGAGAAATCCATACTATTGTTTGGATTAATTTAAACTCAAAACACAGTGACGGTTTTGATCAGGCAATGCAATCCAGCCCAAGGCAATCCACAGGCTCCAGACAACTTTCCTCATCTGAAAAATGAGCAGATTATCATTAATTCGAAGGCTAGCAATTATATTTCCACAACTGCAGTACGTTCATTTAATTAAGGAGGAACGACCGCATATTTGTAAAGCGTGCCTTTCCCGATGTACAAATTAAACTAGTGTGTAAAATTTTATTCAGATTATCCACTTATCTACCGCTGATTGACACACTATTCGATTAGTTAAAGGGAAATATCAAGTGAAAACTATCAAATACCTGTAAAAACTATTCCTAAAAGTTTTCTAAATTTATAAAAAAACATACTTAAGTATAGGTATAAAATACATTCATACTGAATCTTAACTCCAAACTTAATTTTATTTGAGTTTGAACCTAAGATTTAAAAAGAATATATTTCATAGCTATATCTATCTTTAATATTTTTTATGAATTTACAAAACTTTTAAGTCCGATTTTTATGGTTTTTCACTTATATATTAAAAGGGTCATGTAATATATACGTGTCATCCGCCGCGATAGTTGGATTACGTATTCATATTCGAACTTACACGCTAATATTAGAGCTTAATTATCAAGAAGTAATTCAACACGTAATCAATGAACTAATGCTCACATGCATCTTTTATTTTTTCATCGTGGAAGACACATTTTCATACTATCTATATATATTTTTATTCACGAATCCTAATTGTAAATTTATGTGTACTAGCTAGCAAGAGATATTTTATAGGTAACGGAATAGTTCATTAATTAATGAAAGCATTCAGCCTCTGCATATAATGCACATAGCAAAAAGAGAAAAAAGAAAAAAAACAGTAGAAATACATATACCTCCCAAATACGCTCTAATTCAACAAGGGAAAAGGCTCACTTATATCGTCGTATGTCTGGCTCACAGCTATAGTTCAAAATTCTGGAATGGAATTTCCGAAATTTTGGGTCTACCAGACCCCCGGATAGGAACTATTTTGCCCGAATTTTTTGGAATTTTTTAAATATTTATAAATTCAGCAAAATTTATTTAAATTTAAAAAATTTCTTCAAAATTTTAAATTATTTCAGATCGAAATTACCACAATTTTCAAAATTTCGGTTCGGTGCCCTCCGGTAAAAATAGCAAACCGACATATTAATCCTGCTCACAGCTACTGCTGTAAGTGCGTACTTTTCTAGGTTGCAGGTGTGCCACCGGTTGCGGCACCTTGTACAGGTCCTCGTCCACAGCCTTGTTGCCAACCTTACGCTTCGTCCCGTACGCCCCAACAGCACTCCCTTGCATCATCTCTTCGACGCCATTATTCCACTGCTACTCCGCCACTTCCCTCCTTATCACCTTGATATGAGCTGGCCTTCGTGGAGCAGGCGGCGGATCGTCGAAAGGCACGACGAACCGCCGTTCGCCGTTGCCGTCGCCTCCGCCCCCGTGGCGGTTGGTGCGCCTCATCATCCAGGCCTCCCAAAACAAATATATTGATGACGAATAGTAGTATCACTCAATGCATATATGTTCAGTTATCAGAAAGAGGAACAAACGAAGTAACGAGCTAGTTCTTCTTGCTCGTCCTGTGTTGGCATAGAACACGCTTACCTCCATCTCCATATATATGCTGGCTGTTGGTTCCCCCCCCCCCCCCCCGTAATTTCCCTATCCCATAGACCAATAGTATAGAAGATAGCTTGAGATGAGACAATATGATCTGGTGGGTGGGAATCCATCTAGGTTGGTGCGGTACGTAGTGTTGCTGGCAGGATATTGGTGCGTCATGCAGATATATGCATACTGGGCATGCATTTCGTCGTGAGGTGTCAGCTTGCATGCATGCAGCCTGAGCGTGGGCAGGTAAAGGCAGGTGTCTCTCTGTTCGTGTCTTGGTCGTCGTCGAGCAAATTTACAAGCAGCTGCTTAGCATTTATATTGATGCTCTCTGTAGTCTCCACTGCAGAAATATTGCTAAGCATGGGATTAATTTAATTAAGCTAGCAGTACTATATATAGGAGGATCTTCGTGTGCATAGATACCTGTCGGTTGGAAAAATCGTCGATAACTGTCTCAGTGTTTAATGCATTTATTTCGTCCGGTGACACCACACCACTCTAACCATCAGCGCATTCATAATATTCGTTGATCTGTAGCAGTAACAAAGTTACTGTTGAATCTAGCTAGTCTCTCCATGCATAAAAATACTGGACGATAGATTCAAGAATTTCTGTATCTACTTTGATCATTGTATACTGCGCCTAATCGAATCATGGTCAATCTTCTTTCTTTTTGGGTTATGGAACGGAGGTTGGCCTACAAACAAAGATGGATTTTTTGGGTCCTGTGGGTGTGGAAGTATGATGAAGATAAATCAAACAAAGCCGACTTGAAGAATTAAATTAGCTGAAAGAAGCGTGAGATATTGCAACTATCTGGTCAACAAAGTACCTCTAGGGGATTATGTCATTATCGTAGTCAAAATGTTCACGGCTAAGCCTTTTTGTTGGTAATCTCATTTTGAAAAAAATCTAAAGAATCGAATATAAACATAAATTGTCTCCTGTCTTGAAAAGACCATACATTATCACTGAGATGACATACCCAGGTGCATATCGACTCAAGCAGAACCAAATGGTATGTGCTCGATGATTCTCCTCAGCTGGATTGAATCCAAGTAAATGAAATTGGAGTAGATCTTTTTTGCATTCCATCGCATTTTTTTAAATTAGCCTCACCACCTAGGTCGAATCCTAGTGCATCGCGTCTATCTTAACAGAACTTACGAAATCATTGTTTGATAGGCTTAGTGTTTGACTTTTCATTCAAAGAGTGATTGATCACATCTCTAGGTATACTAGGCATATGAGACAGTTTCGAAGCAAAAATATCTTTATTTAGGATTAATATTAGAGCCAATTAGTGCTATTTTATAAGGATCAGTTAGGTCAAGTGGAATCTTCTATGTCTTGGCACCATCATCTCCTAGGTTTGCAATCTTCTTTGCCAGAATCTCTAAGTCTTGATTAGTAGCTGCCACCAGTTGAATCTCTTAGCGCCCGACTACACTCTCCTAAGCCTGAGCCAGCTCACAACTCTCCTTATCACAGGTGAAGGCTTGCTTGACATCACTACACAAGGATATCTCTCCTTGTGACAAGCTCTAAAACCACTCATAGGTAAGGCTGAGACTTTAGTTTTTCTCAAGGTAACACTTGCATAAGCACATCAATAAACACATCAACGTTGCATCACTCTCAATAGTACAACATTCCAATACTTAAATATAAATAGAAAATCTATACCAATAGTTACACCTTTGCACCATCTTTCTTGCTTCACCTTTGAGGGTTGCCAATGTCAATGTTATTTCACCATCAAAACTATTCATCTACAAATCAATAAGCACAGTAGTCCAAAATCAATTATATATTTGCCTTGATTAACGCCCACTTTGGATTTTGACTTGATATTCATCAACATATCACATCCTTTTGATCTTCGGCATTCCATCTTGCACTTTTTACATGATTAATGTGGACTAATCATAGCTTCAAATGGCCTTACACAATCCATCACAATAAAGCCTTCACTCATCCTTCACTATTGGATTTGATTTGTCAGCGCCAAGGCCTTTCCTTCCCCTTCATCCCCACATGGTCCATCGTAGCCAGGCCACATAATTCCTTGCATCCTCAATGTCCATCTTCTAGCTTCTCACATCATCTTTCTGTTAATCATCCATTTGTGTTGCTTATCTTCTTCATCAACATATTCTTTAATTTTTAAATTTGATGCCAGAACTAAACCTAATCACACCAATTCATGAAAATGATTAGTTCCAACAATGGGTTGTCATTAATCACCAAAACAATCACCACACTTTTAGGTCATAAATCCTTCAATCTCCCCTTACAAGGCATAGATCTTTAAATCTCTCCATTTTTTTGTTGATGACAACACTATCTCAAAGGAATTTAAAGAGGATACTCTATTATTTGTCAACATGAGCATTAAACATATATTAGAGGGTTAGTTTCAACAAATTAAACAAGTAGATACTTCTCCCCCTAATATCTCTTTCTCGTTTTACTTCTCCCACTTTGGCATCAAGCACCAAACGATTATGTAAGAGGATGAGAGGATAATGGCAAAGAAAATATATCACGTACCTTTGGCAAAGAAAAGATTATGTAAGAACTACAAAAGTCTTATACACCCTAAGGGAAAAACTTTCAACATACCTTTGGTATTCTAAGGAAGTTATAATAAGATGAAACTCAATCAAAAGCATTAGTTTCAATATCGTAAAATACAAATAGCCTCAAGAGGTGCACACAAGAAAATCATGTGCACCAATGCTAAATGAAAAACAATTGAAGTCATTGTAATTTCAATAGAAAATATTGGAGGCCAAAGAAACACAAATCCAATAGTAATTTCTTTTTGGTCATATGCAAATGATCCATACGAATTGATATGAGAGAATACCAATCAAAAGAGATTGGCCAATTGATAGGCACAATTGGAAAGAACATACCCATATGTGCATATGCAAATATAATGCTTAAAGAAACTCACTCAATTATGGACCAAGGTACAAAGCCAAGATTCAAATAAGATTCTTTTTAGCACATACTTCTCCCAAAATACCACGTAAAGGAGGGATAAAAGTATACCAGACATATAATATACTAGATAAGGCATGTATGCCTGAAAGAGATGTCACATAAAGCAAGACCCAATAAGTAGTGACAATAAAGGAATAGATCGAGATTTATTAAACCAAGGATGCAATGAAAATCCATAGAATAGGAACAATGAAGCATACCTTGGGAAACAACCACTTTCCATGAGAGTAAACACAAAATACACTTAACAACAAGTTAGTCTCAAAAAACAAAACATAGGATGTGCTCCACCTAAATGTGTGTATCCAAATATTTGAATTACATAGAGAAACATGCACTTGTTTATTGAAAAGAAATAAGATGAGTACCCTATATTTTGAACAATTGGTACACATAAAAGATCTGAAAGAACATACTTGTGCCAAACATTAAGCATTAAAAACTTGTAAACAACCACCAGATAACAAATTTGAAACAAGCCAATTTACCATATGGAAGAAATTTCATAAAGCATCTATGTTCCAAAACACCCGGAGGTTCTGGTCAAGTGGACCGAAACTTCTGGTTGAAACTAGTGAGCAGAGAGAGATGTTATTAGAACTTTTGGTCTATCCATCAGACATTTTCTCTCCATTGGATAAAAAAACTGCAAGAAATCTTGGAGATAGATCATAGATTGATGCACCAATTTCATTTTAGAATCCTAGCCAAGATCTAAACCAAATGTGAGATGCAAAAATCACAAAGATTCAACAAACTAAAATTTTTAAGTTTTAAGATTTTGGAAAATCAAAACTAGCTTTAAATGAGCATTGAAACAACATTCAAATGACTTTTGAATATTCTAACAAGATTTATCAGTGAAGTCGAACTGTAAAGGATCAAAAGTCATAAACTAGTATCCTTCCAATTAACAACCCTTTTGAAATATAAAAATCACAAATCAGCTTGAAACCATGGTTTTTCTGAAATTTCAGCAAGTTGAGCAAAGTGAGAAAATATGAAACATTTTGCCAATCAAGTCCAAATGATTTGTAAACTTGTAGCAATGATCTTTGAACTTGAGAGAAACTTTTCCAAAATAGAATATTCACAAAGTTATTTTCTTTTTAAGAGAAAGTGCTAAGAAGAGCTTTGTAGGTCTTTTAAGACAATGAATTTCAATCAAAGACTCAAAATTCTGTTTGATTTTAGATGCTAGAATTTTTACTACAAAAGTCTTTGTGAAACATTTGAAATACATATTGAATCCCTTTTAAATTTTCATAAAATTTTGGCAATTCAAACTAAGATTTTTGACTCTTGACAAAAATGATTTCTTAAAAGGCTTTGGAATGCAAATTTTTGGAACTTTTTGTATTTTGGAAGCACGAGATAAAAGGGTTTGGTTCAAATCATGCTTTTAGGATAAACAAAGACCTTAAAAATGAGTTTTAGGGGCTGTTAGGTTCAACACTTCAACTTGGCATAGCACACTTTAGCCTACTGCACCTTCGTAGCCTCGTGTTTCATTTATTGCCATAGTTTTGGTTTACCACACTTTCCTAGCACAAGTGTGGTAAGATTGGTTTGCCTAACTTTGCCACAAGTGTGGCTTAAAATTTGTTGGCCATAAAAAGTATGACAAGCCATACTTGCCTAAAGTGAGTAATGGCAATATTAGTTAAGAATGAAACAGCCCCTTAGGCTAGTCAGACTGGAACTCTAGTACTTGGACCAGAACTTCTAGACAAATTCAGTACGCGACAATTTTAAGATTTTGCTCAAAAAACATCTAAACGAACTCAAAATCTCACCAAATTTGAACCATGAGCTCATAACAACATGGAGAATCAGATGTGGAAACAAAACACCCAACAGATTAGAGATTTCACCACCAAATTTAAAGAGCCTAGAAAAGCATAGATAAAGATCGAGTTTTGGGAAACTTCAAAATCCAAGGTGCTTGTGTGAGATCTCCCTAGGCTTGCTCGCACATGTCTTAGAACCTATTAATCAATAAAAACACTTTCAAAAGATACAACTTTTGATTCATTACTCAAAAAAGCATAAAAGCTTGAAGTTCAAGTAAATGGTCCAAAAATGCAATTTGAGCAAATTGAGTTGTTTTGGGGAGGATTTGATTTTTATGACCTTGAAATAACTCGATGAACCAATATACATAAAAGTATATGGTTCTAGTGGCAAAACTCATTTGATGCCAAAACATAACATAATATGGTCAAGATAGGTTTTCATGTGAATTTCAAAATCAAACGTTGTCAAGTAGCTGGCCAAATAAAATAGATTTGAATACCAAAAAGGTTTGAAATGATCAACTTTACAAATGGATTGTTTCATTAAACCTTTTAGAAAACATTTTGGTAAAAATACACTTTAAAAGCAAAAACTAAATCCTAGCATCTATATTTTTAGGCCAAAATCTTTTTTTTTTGTGCAAAACTCATTTTGTTTTGAATGAACTATTGAAAAACCTTTCAAAAAGGTTTAAGAACACTTTTCAACAATAAAACCAAGTTTTTGCAACTAATTTTATAGAATCTGACTTTTTGACCAAAATAATATTTTGAAGACTATTCTAGCATCAATTTGATCAATAACACATTTAAGGGATGTAAAAGTCATATGAAGGTATAACAACCCCTAAATATGACAACCCAAACGTTAATTAAAATTGAACTTGTAAAGGAAACAAGCATCACATAAGATAAACATTATGAACAAGAGATATAACCTACACAAGATTAAGGCATAGATGTTTCAATTTGAGTTCTTATTAATGAAATGGCATTGGTTCTCATTGTAGAGTAAATATTCTCATCCTTGACTCCATTTTGGCTCACTATACTAACTTCATTCTTCAAAGATGAGGCAAGTCTCCAACGTACCTCCATGTACCTATTCACAATCTAAGCACTTTTTGGTACCCAAACCATATTGGGTCTTTAGATGTTAGTCACAAAGATTTACGCACCCAAATGACTTTTTTGCTAAAATATGACAAACTAATTACCATAAGCACAAGTGTCATTTTGGCCTTCCTAAGCATATTGTGATCAAATGAGAGGATTGGCTAAGGAATTTTACCCATGTGATAATTTTTGCCAATATGTCCCTTTGCTCAGTAATTGTAGCAAAGTAGAGTTTTGCTTCTATCTTCTTTCCCTTGCAAGATGCATTAACATCTTGCTTCACCTTTGCTTTCATGCCAATAAGACTCCTCTTTGATGACATAGAGTCTTCATTCTTCACATATGGGCATGAAGCAACTTCATGATCCATCTCATTACATCTATAGTACTTCCTCTTATGTCTTCTTGTACTCTTCTATGGAAGTGTGACTTTGTCATCAACTTTGTTGTAACACATAGAGGGATAGTGTTTCATATTTGACATCCTGAGGCACTTGACAAGAGCCATCTTCCTTTTCTTTTCTTAGTTCTTGCTCATGTGTTTACTTTTCTTCCTCAAGGGGCACACTCTCACAAGATGACCCTCATTCTTGCACATGAAGCAAGTAATGAGAGGTTTGATCTTCCTTTTATCATGCCCCTTCTTATTGTGAGACTTGTTATCTTCTTGATAGAACTTGGTTGAATATTATCTTGAGAAGGTTGAGCTTTGCACTTCAATATGATCAAGTTCTTCTTGATACTTTTGTTCTTCCATTGATCTTGTCCCTTGATATTTGCATTGTTGGAATTGTTCTTCTTGTTTGTATTCCCATCATGTACATGATCAATGTGCATCTTCTTTTTCTCTATATAATCCAAGTCACATATATTGCTTGTGGATTAATTGCTTGAGAGAAACAGGAGTTAGCACAAGTAAAGTCAACTTGAGTGTGTGGCTCATAGGATTTTACCATTATTATCATAACCTCATGAGCTAATTCTATCATGGCAAGGGAATCTATAAAATTTCTCTAAGAGCATAAAATATCATCATATTTTTCTTGTAGGTCCACTTGCTCACAAGTGAGCTCCACAAGTTGAGCTCTCCAAAATTATAGTATTTTCCTTCTGTAATGATGTTTTTGCTAAGTGGAATGAATGTTCATTGGAACAAGGTGATAAACATTTTGGAGAGCTAAAATTTTCACTTAGCCATCGATGTCCACATACCTCTTCTTTCTTCAAAAGATTAGCTCTACAAATACTATACGAAGTAGAAGTATCCATATTAACCCTACTCACCATTTTATTACCTTGAATGTAGTCACTTGTTGGTGAGGAGGTGAATATGGCAAGGCTATCTTCACAAGTTGTTAATGAAATTGAGTACTCCTCAAAGTGGTTACTCTATAATGAGCTCTACGTTATCATATTCAGACTTATCGTATCTCTCTTTGAGCATGATCCAAATGAGACAAGCAGCTTAAAGCAGCATGATGGATTCAAACATATCTTTACTCAAAGCACTAAATAAAACATTAGTAGCTTAAGCATTGAGATGTAGATATTTCTCTTCCTCTTCAAATAATACGTAGCATCTAGAAATTCACCTCAGATTAAAAATTACTTTTTAAATGGAATTCTAGTAATTATTAAAGTGAAAAAATATAAAACAATAAAAGTCATCCAAGAAAAATTCAAATTGGGTTGTAGTATTTTCTTAAATTCTTCATGCTCTAAATTGTCCTCTTGAATTTTACTTGAATTTTTAGAGTACTCTAATTAATTATAAAGCAATGATAACCCATTTTAAAATTTTATAAAAAAACTAGAAATAATCCAACCTTTTCCTTTTAGGCCAAAAGTCAGCCCATGACCTCCTCCTCTTTCTCTCTTCTTCCCCCCCCCCCCCCCTCCATTCCATCCCACTGTTCCACATGGCCTTTTTCTCCTTGGGCCATCACCTCCTCCCTCTGCACTTGCAGCCTAGCTCACGACATACCTTCGCCTCAGCCCACTCCTCCTATGGGCATGCACTCTAGCTTGCTCAGCCAAGTGGCCTCCCACGCTAGGCCGCCTCCCTCTACTTGGCCCAACATGGATAGCACGAAGCCGCCATACCTCCCTTGCCTTTGGCCGCCTCTGAGGCCGGTCTAGGCTGCTCTCTAGATGTGCTAGCCACCAACAGGTAAGGCCCACCTATCGAACATGTCTTCCTCCTCTAGCAGCCATCGCCTTGCAGCCCTAGTGTTGGCCATCTCCTTCGATTCACCTCCCTCGGTTGGTTCCCCTCCTGATTTATTAGGGGAAATAAATCCCCACTCCTTCCCCGTGATTTCCCCCTTGATTCAATACTCAATCACGCAAAAAATCACCTTCAATTGACAGCTTCTCATCTATAGCAAACTAGGGCCATTAACCCCGGTCACCGAGAACTCAGCGCTGTTACTCCTCCCTAATGGCCTATAAGGAGACGACCTCTTCCTCCTTGTGGCCCCTGCTCGAGCCCCTTGCCCTTATGTCGTCTCACTATGCTGCCTCCTCTCTCCTCCATGCCCGACAAGTTTCGCCTCCTGTTTCCTTCTCGTTGGACCTCCACCTCACCGTGCCACCACCTTCCTCAGCACCGCAATGACAAGGGCTTTCTCGACCACTTCTTTGCCAAGCCTAAAGATCATTGGAGCTAAGCCCTTGTCATTGACCAGTGGAGCATCATATAAACTTTGGATGGTCAGATCTCAACCATAAAATTTCAAATCAATCCGTTCAATCTCTAATTTCTCCTAAAAATGCATAGAACCTACTTATGTGCTTTATTACTTTCTATTGCTATGGTTTTCTTAGCCTATTTTTGTATTCTTTGCATTGGTCGTGTAGATCCCATTGTTCCAGAAAACTAGTTGTTCATCACCGTTGATGCTGACGACTTTGTGAGTGATCAAGGCAAGTCACACTATTACTCCTAGTTCATATTGAATCCATGATTGTGAAATCTATTCTATTTCAGTACTATTGCATGCTATTTAAAATGTGATAATTATAATAACCGTTCTTATTAGTTATTTATTCCTATACCCTTTGATTATACCCATGCTTGAATTATTGTATTATGCATCCTTGTATAAACCAACTAGCTAATGCTCTATGATGGTATGGTTAGTCAACATAGAATTTATGCTTAGCAATGCTAAGATTCAATATAGCACTTTTTGTGTGGGGATAATAACTTGAATTAATGATGGTTCTAATGTGCCTCTCGACGGGTGTGACGATAGGGTGGGAGAAAACTATTTTTGAAAGCCAAAACCTATTTTTGGGTGGGGCTTGGGTTGCTAGAAAGTGGTCGGCCAGTCGCACGTCAGCCACTATAAGGATTGATTTACATGCTTATGTTGCAAAATTTTTTCGTAAAACCACAAGTCTAGTGGGTAAGGCCTAACTAAAAGTATAGCTTGTTCCAAAGCAAGGCATCTTTGTGAGGGGCAAGGGAAAGCTAGGATAGGCTAGTTGCTTGCAAGACAAACTTTGTGACCCGAGACTTGTTGAGTGTTGTGGATGGTACTCAATCTTGCTTAATTTTTCCCTCTAGTGTTGAAGTCTAAGGAGAAGAGTAAAATATTTGGCTTATACCACAATTGAGCATACCTATGAGAAATGTTCATATCTACAACTCATTCTATTTGAGGACCCATGGCTCTAAACACATCAAGCATGCAAGTACCTCAAGATAAGTAATTTGAAACATCTAGTGAGAGAAGTTCAAGGAAGGTTTCACCTCTTCTCAACATTATATCATTTGGAGCATCAACCTTGTCGCCCTTCACGCTTTTTTCACCACCCACATCTTTACTCTCGGACGATTAAGTCTCAACTAAGAGACCTTGCTCTAATACAAATTGAAAGGGCCATGATACCTCCTAGAGAGGGGGGTGAATAGGCATGCTTGAAAATCACTACATAGCGGAGTCATGAATAGGCTTCTCTGTTGGAACCCCTCAGCGATTTAGAAGAAAACACCAACAGACATTGCACTGGCCGCAACTTCCTGGTCAAGCTTTTTCTCTGCAGATCTCTCCTCTCATACGACTCCTTTCCCTGTTTATAAATGGTCTAATGCATGCATAACCACAAAGTGTCCGCCCCTACCAGATCACAAACTCCATCAAGATTGGTTTTAGAATCGGCAGTGACTACTCGGTAGTGACACTGCCTACTGGTAGTTCTAGAATCGACAGTGACACTAATTTTCATCCAAGAAAAACAAATTCCACATGGTTTACATTCACACCCATTTGCGTACACATTTGCATCCCCATTACAATTTCATTGGAGGAAAACAACATGCATGATGCAATTTGATTGGGAAACAACATGAATAGAGAGGATGCATCACCATTCGCATACACACAGATACTTCACAAATTCACATAGAAAGAAGGATCCAAAGAATTAAGGAAGAAATAGAGAGGAACTTGTCAAAAAAGAAACAACAAACAGATGCCATTGACCGCCTTTGCCCATTGCCCAAGCTCGTTAATCGCCACCATGCTTGAAATCCTCTGGAATCCAAGAAGCCGCTGAGAACACCACCGCTGCCACCCCAAAAGGTCCTTGTCGATCTGAGAGAGAGGAGAATGTATATAGATAGAGAGGAGGAGAAGAATAGTTAGATAATGCATCGTGATAGCTGGGAGCTCCCATTTGTGGACAATCCAGCCATCGTCGATAGCACGCTTCTCCTCTCCGCTGGATCTGGTGGTAGAAAAGAATGTGGCCGGGGTCACGCCTGTGCTAAGTTAAGTAGCCAAATCCCGCTGCCCCGAGCTCGCGACGGCTAGATCGGGCCTTCCTGGCTCTCCATGTCGCAGGTGCCTCCCCTCCATGCTCGGAGGGCAGTGGAGAAGAGGGGTGGCCAATCTGCAGTCCTTGCTAACCTCCGGCACCAATATATCTGCCACCTCTGCCACTGGATTTGGTGCACCGGCCTGCTAAAGTCTGCCCTAGCCACTGGCATCTCCACGACCTCACACACCAGCAGATGCGGCGGCCTCCTAGCTGTCCGCCTTGCTTGTGCACGTGTATGGGGAGGAATAGAACGGGAAGAGCTGGCGGAGGAGGGACCTCAGGTGGAGGTAGGCTCAAGAAGGACGGGCAGACTGATGTAGAAGAAGGGGATCGGGCCGAGGTAGAGAGAGCAAAGAGGAGACAGTGAGAAGGGAGATCAGGACGTAGTGTATAGTCCTTAACTTGCAGTGATATCGAGTTGCTCACTTTCCTAATAAAAAACTATTTTTACTCCCTAACAAAAAATAACTCACTTTACTCCCTAATAATTTCTCGTTTTCTGTTTCTCTATCCAAATCATATTTTAATTTGAAATTTTATAGAGCAACAGGTGACACCATTTTCCAATTCATTGCAATCACTTAGATTAATGATCTATAAATAGTGTAATTTTAACTAACATATCAATATATACTCTG
This sequence comes from Oryza coarctata, assembly GCA_030770085.1. Taxonomy (NCBI): domain Eukaryota; kingdom Viridiplantae; phylum Streptophyta; class Magnoliopsida; order Poales; family Poaceae; genus Oryza; species Oryza coarctata. Next base: position 12,943,963 of record CM061472.1, read on the forward strand.
TAGGATCCTGTCCTACAGTTTTCTCTTCAAAAAATAGAGAGCTTGCAGGAAATTAACTCACACCAAGTAAGCACAATTCAACAGAACATTTCCGTAATACATCCTTAAAGCACAGGGTATGCAATTCCACGCCATTACGGTCTGCAAAAATCTTGTTCAACATGCATTTCCTTCCCTGGTGTTTCTTGCTTGGTAGTTTTATTAGAGTAATGAGTAGCAGCTTCTCAAATGCGAGATTGCTTTCAGCTCGGGAATAGAATTTGATCCACCTAGTTTTCATTTTGAGCCATTAGCTAGGGAGGTTCTCCCGTGGTCAATCTGGTAGTGATATGGTTACAGCTTAATCTTTCAATACGACCAAGATATTCGAATGCTTCATGGCACCTACAAAATCATCAAGGTATTGTACGGCAAGATGTTTGTAATCCGTACAATTGTCAGGATTAGTTAATTACTATGCATGGATGTGAACATGGCAGACGAATTAAGTCTAGTTGCATCCAATTTTATTTTTAATTAGATGATACTCATGCTTTTGTTACGAAATATATAGATAAATATATGTTAGATATTATATAAATAATAGATGAATATATATTAAAATATTTTACAAATGATATATATAGATGATTTCATTGATATGCTTGTCTATTGAGATCTAGAATATTCTAATAATATGATGTGTGATACTGTTATAAATGCTTTAAAATAATAATTGCTAGTGGGCGATGATGTGGCATAATTATATATTGAGTTTTAAAAACTTGCTGGTATATTGAGATAAATAATAATCTTTCACACAAATGTTTATATGTACAACCATTTATCGATTGTATCAGAAAAAAAAACTTTAGAACAAGCTGGTTGGCTTTGAACTCCTCAAGATGACATGTATTTTCTGTGGAACATTAACATTCCCTAGCGTCATAATTTTGGAAACGTTCATGTCCTGTTAGTTGACTAACCAACTAACAGCAACAAATAACACGCAATGTGATATTAATTAATTTTAACACTACAGAAGAAGTCACGTGGTACGCATGGAATCTGTTAACATATATTCTATTACCATATTCCATAGGATATTCATATATTGGCATTTTGATATTATATCTATGCATATGGTTCTAACTACGCATATAATCTTGTATGTGGACCGGTAAATATGACATCCTGGCTCCTATATATATCCTGTACCTCTCTTGAAATAGATATCAATCAATTACACTTTTATGGTATCAGAGTATTATGATCCATAGCTTCCGTAATACCCACTGCTACCGACCGTAGCTCTATCACCTGCTGTCTTCGTTTTTCCGTCGATTTTTCCATCGCTCGTGCATTGATCTCTCCATCGCCTCTGTCAGACCGTCACTCAGTCCTTTCTATCGCCCATCACTCGCCTCGGAGACACCATCGCTTTCCTCTTGGTGAAATCATCAATGACTTCCCTAGATCTCTCTCCTGCATCGCCAGACGTAGCCGCCGATCCTTCCATCGACAGCAACTCCTTCTCTGATACTGATCGTAGCTCCATCCACTGTCGCCGTCGATCACCTGCCCCCGTCGCTAACTCCGTTGCCAGACACAGCCACCAATCCCCTCGCCAGTGCCCTCCATCACGGGTTCACCTGCAGCCGCTGGCTTCACCGCGCTGCCCCTCCCTACCCATGACCACGGCTGCCAAGGAGATCGCAGCCACTCTGGAGGTCAAAGAATGCCACACCACGGAGGAAGCCCCCACCAAGGAGGCTTCTGAACGCTATCGTGCTGAGAAAGATCGGTAGCAGGTGGCTACTCTGGACGCCTACAAGGTTGAAAATGAGGCCCTCTGGGCACAGGCCACTACCATCCTTAATGTCAAGGTGCTCATCGCCGTCATGATCAAGTAATCCGTCAACAACTACAATAAGTGGCGTGGTCTCTTTCTCGTGGTGCTCGATAAATACGCTCTAACGTGTCATGTCCTCACCGACAAATCCTTCCCCGAGTGACCGGCAAGGATGCAGATGGACTGCACCATCTTGACATGGATCTACGGCATCGTCTTCGTTGATTTGCTGTAGTCGCTGATGCTTCGCCAAATCTCCGCTCGTGGTGCCTGGCACTTCCTTGAGGGTGAGTTTCTCGGTCACAGCGAATCTCACGCTCTCCTCCTCGAGACACAATTTCATAATCTTCGCCAAGGCTCCATGAGCATTACAGATTACAGCCATCGCCTCGAGTCCATGGCTACATCTCTCGCCGAGTTCGGGGATCCCATCGGAGATCAGTAGATGGTCCTCACACTTTTTTACGGATTGAATGGAAATTTATGCCACATGGTGTCAATACTGAAGATGCATCGTCCATTCCTGACATTTGAGGGCGGACTCACTTGCTACTAGAAGAAATCGAGAATGAAGGCTAGCCACCGTCACTGTCCGCTACCTTGGTCACCACACCGACACCTACTCGCTCTGTGCTTGGGCATCCAGCACTAGTACACCATGGACCTCCTTCTAGCATGTCTATGTGCTCGTTTGGTTCCATGGTCATGCCCCCATCCAACAACGGTGGTGGCCATCACAACGGCCATCGCCGAGGTCATATTGGTCGCGACGGCTCCTCTGGTTCTTCTAGCTACGGGTCTCTTGGGTTGCATCCTTCCTTCGCTCATCCCTGGGCCGAGACTATGCAGATGTGGCCGTATGACCACTCTGTCCATCCCTCAATAGCGTCCCGCTCTCTTCACCAGTACTTGTCGCAGTTCCATACGGCACCCACAGTGGCGGCGACAGTGGTGCCTACAACTTTCACCAAAATAACTTGTACTACAGGGGGTTCTTCTCTCCAGTCATCAGTGCTGCCTTCGCCGACCACCCAGACGGCACATCACCCAGTCTCTCCCATCGGTGCCCTGGATCTCTTAATCTGCACCAACGTCATGGAACCCGCCGATGCCAACACCAACACCGTGGAATCCACTCCATGGTGGTTCCTGGTATCAGAGTTCTCTAGCAAACTCGTTCAACACGATGACCCTTCCACAGTCGTCCTCCTCCAAATAGTATGCTGACTTAGGCGCTAGCTCTCACATGACTTCCAACGCTAGTAATCTTTCCACCATCTCCTCACCCTTTTCATACACCCCTTCCTCTATTATTGTCAGTAATGGGGCATCTCTTCTTATCACTGCCATTGGATCACACTCTTTTTTCTTTCCACACCATAATCTAGTTCTTAATAATGTCTTAGTCTCACCTAGCATTATTAAGAATTTGATCTCCATTCGCCGCTTCACCACCGATAACAACTGCTCCATTGAGTTTAATCCCTTTGGTCTTTCTGTGAAGGACTTACACACTAGAAACAAGATCACCAAGTGCAATAGTTCCGGTGATCTTTATCCTTTCTAACCTTTCTCTACCAACGTCGCAGCTTTCATCGTAGCTCCTACTTCGCTTTAGCACCATCGTCTCGGACACCTTGGGTATGAAGCTCTCTCTTAGCTTGTTAAATCTAGTGCAATTACTTGTAATAAAGGATGATCTAAACCACATATGTCATGCATGTCAACTCGGTCGCCACGTCCATCCCCCTTTTGGTTCATCTAGTTCTTGAGCAGTCCATAATTTTGATTTAATACATTATGATCTTTGGACATCTTTTATTGTCAGTGTACTAGGATATAAGTACTATCTTATTATACTTGATGACTGCTTGTACTACATTTGGATCTTCCCCCTTCGCCTCAAGTCTGAGACATTTTCAATTCTTTCTCATTTCTTCGCCTATGTTCGTACACAGTTCAACACTACTGTTAAGAGTGTTCAGTGCAACAATGGTCGTGAATTTAACAATTCTTCGACCCATACATACTTCCTCAATCATGGTGTTGATCTTCGCAGGTCCTGTCCTGATACCTCGCAACAAAACGAAAGAGCAGAATGTTCCCTTCGAACCATTAATAACATTCTACGTTCTCTTTTGTTTCAAGCGAGTCTTTCCCCAATATATTGGGTTGGAGCTCTTCATAAAGCCACTTATCTTTTAAATCGGCTCCCGACTAAAACCCTTCACCACTTAACACCTTACACACACCTCTATTCCATCTAGCCTTCCTACAACCATCTTCATGTTTTTGGCTTTGCATGCTACCCTAACTTATCCTCCACTTCACCCAACAAACTCTCCCCACGATCCTCCTTGTGTGTGTTTCTTAGTTACTTATCTGACCATAAGGGCTATTGCTGTCTTAAGCTTCAATTCAGTTGAATCATCATCTCACGTCATGTCATATTCGATGAATCCTTCTTCCTATTCTCTGAAATGTCAACCACACCCATAGCACATTCTGCCCTGGATTTCTTGGTTGAGAAGGGTGACATCGCTCAGCTCCTACAAGTTCATGTTGTGCATACAGGATTACCAGTGCTAGAGTCCTCCTTTGGTGTTTCTACTCCACCCAGTGCCACCCGTGCCTTGGTGCCATCTCTGACTAGCCCTGCTGCCCCTATGCACCCCACACAAGTTGTTGCTAATGGAGCCACCATCTCGCCCTCACCGGTGTCTTCACGAGTGGCTAGTTTTGTTGCCCTATGTATCGTGCTCAGGTTGTTGCTAGCGGCACTGGCCGCACCGCTTCCACTAGGCCTATTGCAATCCCAGCAGTTGACAATGCGTGTCCTATGTGTACCCATGGCAAGGCCGGGTTTGCTCAACTCGTGGTTCTTCTCAACCTCCACGTTGTGCCTATGTCTCCATTGTCTCACTCCATTCATGATGCTCTGTTAGATTCCAATTGGTGCAATGCCATGCAAATAGGGTTTAATGCTCTTATCGCCAACGACATTTGGAATCTGGTGCCTAGGCCTCTCAGTATTAATCTGGTCATGGGTAAATGGATTTTTTGCCATAAACTGCTAGCTAATGGTTCACTTGATCGTTCTAAGGCCCGCTGGGTCCTGTGCGGGTTCACATAGCTCCTAGGTAGATTATGATGAAACTTTTAGTCCTGTGGTCAAACCAGCTACAGTTCGTGTGGTGTTATCCTTGGCTTTGTCTTAGAATTGGCCTATTCATCAGTTGGATGTCAAAAATACTTTTCTTCATGATACTCTCACGGAGACAATCTACTATGTTCAGCTGTCAGGGTTTGTTCATTCATCACATCCAGATTATGTTTGTTGGCTAAATAAATCTCTTTATGGTCTGAAGCAGGCTCCCCATGCTTGGCACACCCGGTTTGCATCACATCTCCTATCCCTTGGTTTTGTTGAAGCTAAGTCCAACACTTCACTGTTCACCTATCACCGAGGATCTAATATTGCATACTTATTACTTTATGTTGATGATATTGTTCTGATCGTCTTGTCTGCTAGTATTCTTCGACACATCATTGCAACTCTCTAGCGTGAATTTGTTATGACTGACATAGGCCAGCTTCATCACTTTCTAGGTATCTCGGTTTTCCACTGTGATGGTGACTTCTTCCTCTCTTAGAGGCAGTACACTCGACATTTTTTAGCACGCCAGGATGAGCACCTGCAAACCTTGCAACACCCATGTTGATGTACACTCCAAATTGCCTGCCAATGGTCCTCCAATTGCTGATTCTACATAATATCGTAGTCTAGCTGGTACCATACAGTATCTAACATTCACCCACTTAGACATTGTCTATGCAGTTCAGCATATTGTCTTCATATGAATGATCCTCATGAGCCATATCTTGTTGCTCTTAAACGTATTCTACGTTACTTACAGGGGACACTTTCACTTGGCTTAATGCTTTGGCCTTCTTCGCCGACTGAGCTGGTTGTTTACTCTGATGCTAACTAAGCCGGATGTCTCGATACTCGCCATTTGACCTCTAGATATGCTATGTTTCTTGGCAACAATTTGATCTCTTGGCCCTCTAAACGTCAATACACAGTCTCTAGATCTAATACAAAGGCTGAGTATCGAGCTATGGCAAATGGTGTCACAGAAGCATCTTGGCTTTACCAACTACTTGAGAAACTTCGTCACCCCCTTTGATATGCCACACTAGTTTACTGTGACAACATCAGCACTGTGTATCTCTCCACCAATCCGGTTCAATATTAACGAATAAAACATGTTGAGAGAGATCTCCATTTTATTCGGGATCATGTTGCTCTTGCTCAGATCCAGGTACTCCATGTCTCACAACATCATAGTATGCCGATATCTTTACTAAAGGCCTTCCCACCTCTCTATTCTAGGAATTTCGGTCCAGCCTGAATATTTACTCTGTTCCCGTTCAGACTACAGGGGAGTGTTAGTATATATTCTATTACTATATTCTATAGGATATTCCATATATTGTTATTTTATCTTTGGTATTAGATCTATGCATACGGGTGTAACTACGCATATAATCTTGTTTGTGGACTAGTAGATATGTCCTCTCGACTCCTATATATACCCATGTATCTCTCTTGGAATAGATATCAATTAATTAGCACAAAGCTGCCAGCTGGATGTAATTCACTAACTATTCCTATATTGTATTGTATAGAATGCAATAACACGTAGTACATATCATCGAAGATGTCAGCTATATTAGTTTGCTAATATATTAGTAGTTGTATCTGTGGATAAGGTGAATTTCTTACTAGTTGTATCTATATATTAGTTTGCTATCTTTGTTTCTATCACTACTAAAGAACCATACAGTAGAGATGGTCATTTTCTGCCCATGCTTCATGTTGTTTCCATGTTAGATATATACTTAAGAAACAGTTCAATATTTGCACTGTCTTCTGTTCAAGATGTTCACGAACTGGCTAGTAGGCAAGAAGCAAATATCTAAATAATTGTGACATACTTATCATATGGGCGTCCCATCTACAAACAATATGAAACCGTGAAACTAACGTACGTGGAATAGGTGTGCTTTAATATTGTTGTAATGTAAGTTTTGTGTTGGCTCAGCATATTTTTATTTCTAGAACAAACAAGAGGATATACATTTTTTCCCTTGAAACTATTTTTTCCACCACCAATCTCATTATGTCAATTTCAATGTTGCTTTTTCGAGCCATGTCCTATTATTCACAAAACTAAAAAAACATTTGAAAGATTATTTTCAGCAAAATCTGTTCCATACCTCTGTGTTCACTCTCATTCAACCATAAATTTGTCCTCGATATGTTACTAAACTTCTCACATTAATCTATCTACTCTATAAAATTGGTTTGGACATTCTAAAATGACAAAAATACACTTACAGATATAAAAGGTTCTGACAGTTAATTGGTACCACTACAAGTTTCTAAAAAATTGTGAATCTGTTTGTATACCCTTTTTGCAGAACATAAATTTGTGAATATATTTTTTTAAAAAAAATTCGGTTTTATATTTTTTTTAAAAAAAATTGTGTGCCAATTGAAAGAGGAATTACTTGAAGAAAAGAAAATATTGTAAAAATATTATGTACATCATATAAAATATTTTTTCCATACAAAAAATTAAAAAAACAAAAATATTTTGTTTGTAGCATGTAAAAGAGAAACTTATATTTCAAACAATTGGTATATGCAAAAATCTTGGAATATATATACAAGATTCTATGTTGTCGAATGTAGGCTCAACACAATTTGTCATAATTTTTATAAACCTGTAGTAGTACGTAGGTCCTATTAGCTGTCAATCGGACTATGGGTATTTTGGAAATTTTTAGAAAAGTATCGGATCCCACGGCATGCACTAGAAACCATTGTCAAACTCAATATATGGCATATTATATGCAGGACAAATTCGATGGGAAATATTTTTGGAGTGCAGTGGCATGCAATAGATTTTCTCATGGTTTTATGAATTATATCTCAATTTTTAACTGTTCATTGTCTCTCTTATACTTGAACTAGGGACCGTATAGTCTGACTATTAATAAAAGAAATTAAGGTAATCAGGCATGTTTTTACACAGATCTTTGATCATGCAGTATGTACGAAATTCGTCGCTGTCACGTTGAGAGTTACTTATCCCTCCATTGATTTCTACAAGACATTTTGATTTGAGACTGTTATTAACAAAATTTAACCATTTATTAATCATAAAATATTATTGAAATGGCTGTAAAACCAATAATATGTGAAATCATGTTAAAAAATATGGATCATGTTGGTGAATTTTTTTTTCTTCTAAATTATTGGTGAAACAACTTTGATCTTTTAAATTATATATATATAAGTGAACTAAGGAGTAAAACAAATCTTATCGGTGGATGTTATAAATATTGTTGAGAATCACACCGCCTTATAATTGCTCCAAATATTGTAATATGGATAAACAAACTATAATTAATCCATTATATTATGCATTTCGTGGAGTGAAAAAATATGTCCTTTAATTTAAGCTGAGTAATGGTCCAAAAATATATGCACCGTACATCACTACTAGCTAGAAAGTCTTGCTACCTAATTATTTTACTATATATATTTTCCTGTTAAGCTACATGAACTTTTATCTCTTAAGACTAATACGTTTGACCCCACGTATACTACCAGCATGAGATCAGTAATCCAAAGATACCAACACATTACAGATGGTCAGCAACTGATGAGCGCGAGCACGGAGGCAAAGGTACCACATTATAAGTATTGGTCGTCAACCGTATGTTAGACATACCATTGTAATGAAATTATAATTTTATTTTATTTTAATCATATGCGCAATATATTGTTATTGATAGTATAAAATTAAAATTTTAATTACATGTTGACTACATTAGTTAATTTTTGAATTATAGCATTTTATAATTAAAAAGTTTGTATTACAACTTGCTGATTATTAAATCAGAATTTAGGATTATAATTAATAAAATAATGTGTCGAAATTCTAGATATGGGAACTATTTTCATATTTATCACTTCCTAATTATAGAATTATTCAGATTTAGAAAGTTGTTTTATTTGGTTAGGAGGAAATGACACCATGTTGCACTTATCTTGAGGGATCAATTATATTATTTTATTAATTTATTAGTTCAGAAATAATACATACTTAATTATATTCCTTCCATAAATATAAGGATTGTTAGCCTTTTGAGGGAAAAATTATGATGGCCCTCGTGACAGTAGGATGGTTTGGATAAACTTAGGTGAAAATTAAATAATGAGTGGTAGCAGAAGTGGCAGAGAAGTCGTAATTTATATTTTATTTTAGGGCGAGAGAGTGCTGCCTAGGTACAACTGATCTAGCCTCTTATATTAATCCCTACTTTTAATTTATTATTTGGTTTCTCTTAGATGAATTTTGAAATTTATTCACTTTTTCTTAGGATGATGTGAGAATTTCATATATGTTTGTTAGCCATTGTATTTAAACCTATCTACCATGATATTTAAGCAAATCGTTGACATCATTTCCTAAAGCATAGAAAAAACTCAAAAAACATGTACTGTTGCATGTAATAATATATACATTCCACTATATTTCCTTCGTGATACAGATATCCGGTGATAATACGTGAGTTAAAACTCCATCAAATTTCTTTTTCACAATGTGTTGTAAGTATTCGTCTTTCAATTAAGCACTTGTTTTTTGTTACAGAAAAATAGGTCATTGTCTATGAAAAGCGGAAGTTTAACATGGCCATAATCTACATAAAAACACCTAAGAATCATTAACGTGAGAGCTAGAAAGTGCACTAGGTATAGTTGTTCCTTTGGCGGTTACTAGTCTTTACTAACAGTCTCGTATGAGACCCACATTAATTCAAGAAGGCCAAAAAGAAATCTTCACATTAATTAAAAAATCTATAAATTCTCTCATGTTAATCGTAAAAAAGAAAATCCTTGCCGTTTAATCTATGTATGTTACTTTGTTAATTTATGGTACGGTATATCTTTATCTAACAGAGATAAAGAAAGAACACGTGAATTAGGTAGAAAAGCAACTTAATAGAAAAGAAAAATATTTAACTGATTTTTACAACAGCAGATCGTTTGAATTTTTTAAATGAATTGTGCCAAATGGTGCGAAATTTCATATTGACCTAGCCAAAAAAAATTATAAGAGTATAATCCTAGAAAGCTATAATAAAAAAAATCATATCAGGTGTCAACAACACAATCACATATTAACGAGGAAGGAGCATAGGCATCAAGTCGGCTGCCGCTAAGCTGGATTGATAGCTGTTAGACCTACTATGAAGCCAAGAAGACAGCAACTATAAAACGATCTCAGTAGGAAGGTTGCAACGATGAGGATGCCATTGTCGCTCGTCTAACACAAACCAAGACATGGTTTTCACTAGATAGGAAGAGAGAGCACCTCAACAACACCTAGTGGGTTATGGTGCTCAAAGGCCTCACGGCTATAGACCCAAAATTCCGTAGGGCTAGGCTTTCGCTTGCAGCGAACCTACAACCTTTTCTATCATGGCCTCGTCATCTACTAGCTAAGCTAACACTAATCAATCAATTGTAGCACATAGCCACCACCATACCAAAGCCCCATCACTAGCTAGCTCATGTCCGAAGAGAGGTCTCATAGGCCTTTACTCCTGCCACCATACATAGCTAGAAACCCTTATCACCACCCTAGATTACCATTCCAACCCTCACCATAGAGCTCCCCACGATTGAATCTAAGAGTACACCGGCCATACGAGAAGAGGATTTTCAAGGAGAAAGTATAGGCCCGCCCTAAGGGAGATGATCTGCTATTGTTGCTCATTCTGCTTCGTAAACCGCCATCTTGACCACCTTCGAATCAAGATGTAGACCACCCTAAACATGCAAGAGCGAGTTTGGCCTTTTGACCATAGCCTCCACCCTCACTATGGAACTCTCTATGACCAGATACGTATAGATGAGCCATCGGAGGAGAGGAGATCTAAGAAAAGAGGTAAGACCCACTTTTGCAAAGATGCTTTTTCTAGGTGGCCAAATCACTTTTTGTAGGTTGGTGGAGCTACTGCCTAGAGCCCGACATATGTGATTTTCATAGGTAGACACATTAGGATGCCCCGCTGCAAAAAGATTTTGGGTGAACAAAATTTCCATAAAAATCCATAAACACTAGCCCCAATCTCATGCAAAAATCCATCGTTGCCACCACCATCGTCGCCATAGCCATCCCCACAAATGGCCGCCATCGACCTTGCCAATGCCATCCCCAATCTTTCCATCGTTGGATCTACTGTCCCCAAATTCCACGCTACTAGATCCACACTTCCCAATACCAATGACAACATATCCTAGCTAGAGATGTAGACAAACTACCACTAACACCACCCATTCCACCGCCATCAGATCTTGGCACGCATTGTGCATACGCTTGCCCACCGCTTTGCAAGAACCATCCGCATGCTACCCCGGCCACCAATGGCCTCAAGGCCCAGATCTGCTCCACCATCCCTGGTTGTTGCTCCCCCTTCGCTGCTGGCAGCCAAAGTCTGACATCAATACGCCAACACTAGTCCATCACCAGTGCGGCCATTGTTGCCTTGGATCTGGTCATGTGCTCACCTCTAGGGGGAATGGAAGGCCTTGCCACCACCATATTTATAATTGCACTGTTTTCTTTGATCTGCTTTAGCGATGGTGAGGAGCGCAGTGGATTATTGGTAGCTCATGTTGCCCCTAGCCCTAAGAGAGATGCTGGAGCCTTCCAAACGATGCTAGAGTCTTGCACATGGCAAACTAGAAATTTATATATGTGTACACGTCCATTTGAGATGTTGATTCCTAACCGAACAAAGGCAGTAATCCATCTTGATGCAAGTACGCAGATTACAAGGGTGTGTGAACTCTGAATAATGGGCCTGTGTCTACCAAATATGGTATCATGCATATAGATTAGTATAACAAGTTAGCTCTACCACATAACTGGTGACGTGCACATCATCGACGCGAAAACAATGCGCATCTGAGCAAATCATCACAGGCACGTTGAAAGAAAACGAACTTTTGTAAAATGGGGTCAAAAATCACAGACATTCGTTCATCATCGCATATACGGTTCAAAAATAAATCTTTGATATCTATCACAGATGTGAGACATATCAAATCTGATTACATCAATATATGTTTCAACCACACAAATCAATTTTAAAAAGTAAATGTTCATTTTTTATATCATCTCGGATACATGCTCTATATTTAAATTATAGATTTAGATATGATCTGCGACAACTTTTACCTTTGACATTTTTTACATGTCAGAATATTCATTAAGTTCTTATATCTCTTTGGAAAAATAAATTTTTGAATTTTTTAAATGATTTAAGATGGAGACATGCTCTGTATCAAATTAATTTGTAGTTGTTAACATGATCTACAACATTGTAGTTGATATCTTTTCCATTTGACAACATGTCAGAATATGTGTTTCAATTTCTTAGATAGATTAAAAATAATTTTTAAATTTTTTCAAATAATACGAGACATACTTTATATATCAAAGGTGCACAGCTCTACCAGATCTGTTGATGAACTTTTTATTTGAAATTATTTAAAATGTTATGTACGTAATATAAATTTTAGAGAGGTGAAAAAAATAGCATTCGTTGTTTAGTTAAGAAGTGAATTATAGGTAAAATATAAGCAGGCTACGCGTGGAGACCAAAGTCTCATATTTGAATCCTATATACATAAGCAAACGAAAAATCGTACGGCATGTAATTGCGACATGCGACTACAAATATGATATTTTTTGGATTTTTGCGTGCATAAAAAAGTCAAGTCACAGACGTGGCTACAATCATATAGAATAACGTGGATCTATGGCATACATCACAAACGAGACCTAGAAATGTGGATGTCTGCGATCCACAGGTTAACCCGCATCTGTGCAGTACATACCCACTCCATATATTGAAGCGAAATGCAGAATAATAATTAAGTACACGGTATACTTCCTTCTAGCCAATTGGCTAGTTGGGCTTAGCAAATAACGAGATGGAAGAAAATAATGCTAACGTCTGTCATAGAAATAAGGTCATACGCTTTCTTCTCGAGGGTTGGTTAGTACTTAGAAAAGGAGACAACAATCATCAAGCAGCTACGTTCATTATTTATATGCATGAGAAAAATAGTTAGATTTTTGCTACTTGAAGAAAACTTTATCTTCCCTGTACCACATATAACCAGCAATTATTCATTAGTACTTTCTGTCGTCGTTGCCATGCGGATGCATGAGTTAATGACTACTTCTTCCTCCATAGGGCAAAGGAGCATTATAGTTTTTTATCATTAATCTTGTTAAAAGTCATGTAATCTCTTATATTATATTTGTTATATTTGTTTATTGAGGGTAGTATTTTCCAATCATTTTACATTATATACACTCGGCTTGTTATAAAACAATTAGTCATCTAGTCATTTTTAACCGTACCTATGGACTAGAGTTCTTCAACATTAAGAGCGATCGCGCAAAATAAATTTACTCACACAAAACACATAATTAATTACACATTAATTATTTTAAATTTAAAAATTGGGTTTATTTATTTATTTAAAATAACTTTTCTATAGAAATTTTTAAAAACATAATTAATAGTATGTTAATAATTTATCTCGTTTTGCGTGAATAAATGGGTTTAGTCTTATAGGTAGAAAAGAACTCACCTAAGAAGACATGCCTCTGGTTCTGATCATAAACCGTTGATTGTGTACTTACTGTGTAGAAAACAAATTACTTAAAAGCCATTCGAATGAGGTGGATATAATAAATTATTGTACAGTTTGGTATTGTTAATTGGCCAATTTGTGGCAGCTGATGTGGTCCAAAGTGTCGTATATATGGTTTGCTTTAGTTCAATACAAAGTATTTATTCTGTGGGTGCTACCATAAAAAAAAAGCAATCGAACTATGTATAACACAAGCAATCCATTCACATAAGGAGCGAAATGATATATACTTGAACCACCCATTAGAATGAACTATAACAAATGATTCTACTTGTGTGCCATATACTCCTGCTCTATCAATATATTAGGGAAAATCTATTGTCTACACTTAAAAAAAATGGGTGCGATGAAAGGTTTCCATATATAGATGGTTGAGAATTCATCCATAATTAACTATATTGTCAGTAACTCTTTTTCATAACAATGTTTTTTGCAAAACCGTATGTGATGATGGTTAAGTATCATCTATGAATCATAGACTATGATATGATAGACCTTCCACGCTAGGCGATGAGTCTAATTCCTAATCAGTAGTTTTGGCTATGACGCATATAAAGTGTGACGATAAAAACAAAGTGTAACCAACAGGATAGTAGAGTTAAACACACGCAAGCAGGTCCGCATGGATAGAGCTAGCAACATACAACCTATAGGAACTAGGGTATTATAGTGAGCCCTATCACGAGCAGCTCGCTACTTCGTGTTTATATTTTCCTCGTCTATAATATAATATAGCTGTGAAAAGATTATAAGCATTCCAAATAGATGTGAAAAGCCATCAACATTTCTTAAGAGAATTAATTTAATTTTGGTTTAGTATTTTGAAGACCACGCTTGCTACTAATATATTATAATGTTTTTGAAGAAGTACTATATATATTGTATTGGTATCTTAGTTTTGGCAAGCAGAGGCAGAAGGTCAAAGGCAACAACTGCCTAACTTACAAGCAATACATGCCAAAGTGAAACTAGTGAGCTAATAGATTATCATCCTGAATTAAAAATGTACTTGTTTGCATATGCAATGTCCACAAATTACATCAAATATGTTTGGGGAAAAAAACTTGTATCTACAACACTAGAAAATATATTTCAGTAGCTCAAGAACAATGCAGATTATTTTACCAGTTAATGGCATGCTAATAACATGCAAATATTACACTTAAGATGCTCCAGGCAGTTGCTGGGACAAAATCTCTCTGGCCTTGAAGTGAATGACCTGAAGAACATGGAAAACCAGCTGGAAAAAAGCCTACATAACATTCGTCTAAAAAAGGTAATATAACTATTTCTTTTTGAGGAGATGAAGAATGGCACAGTGCGTCTAACTGTGTTTCTACAGGACCAAATCATGGTTGACCGAATTCAAGAATTGAAAAGGAAGGTTAGTCAATAAAAATTATTTACTATTATAGCACAAAAGCCATTATAAATAATGAAAAACAGGGTTTTCTTAATACTTAGAAGTACATAATTAACCGTGCATAAAAAGTTATTAACCTTAGAATTATGAACATCAGGAAAGCATCATGCTCCAAGAAAACGTGAAACTACACCATGAATTCAACATGATTTGTCAGGAGAAAGTGAATTTACGGATAAAGGTACATAAGAACGAAACAAAAACTCCATATTCGTTCAAAGGAATAAGAATATGGTTTGCAATTATATTCTTCTTTCCTTATAATAGGAGTATGGAAAACAAGAAGTAAATGCAGGACAGAGTTCTGTCGCTCCGAATAGCAATTTTACAGATGATGTAAAGAAAATTCGTCTTGAACTAAGCCAACCACAAGTTGCGGAAAATTAGCAACCAGAAGCAACGGAATTCAGGTGATATTTGGTTGTCTTTACTTCATCATTTTCCAGTTGGCCCATAGCTGATGTTATTATAACCCACTAAAAATTCGAAAGACTTTGATTGGATTTCACTAAATATCAAAATACCTCCGAGAAGAGTGATCGATAAATAAGAGGCCAGCGATGACTTGTTACGATAAGTTATCATTACAAGGACTGTCAATGTATTAGTATACTTATTAGCGTTCAAGTGAAAATTCTGTGTAAACATGTGGATGAACAGTCGTACCGTATTTCGTCAGTACCATCTGATCTATAATGTATCTGTGGATGACATTCACTGTGAGAGTTTGCTTTTTTTTTTCTTGTTCTTGAAGACAACACTATCAATAATTACAACATTAATAAATTTGTTTGCTCGATCTCGTGTGAGAGCATGTAGTCATAATTCAGAAGTGCATACATAAAAATCCAGTATGTAGTCTGCAACTAGCAAAACAGAGGAAACTGACTTTGAAAAGTGTATTATTGTGTTGACGCGTTGTGGCAGTATATAAAACTAAGAAGCTAGCACACATGCTTACAGAATATAAATCAAAGATGTAGTTTCCATTTATAATTTTAAAAACAAAATATTTTTGAAAACCAATATCGCCATGATCAAGGATACAATTTTCTTTACTGGAGAGCTTCAAAGTTCAATCATGCACAAATGAAAACCCTCCAAAACCATTTCATCGTTGCAGATTTCATGGAATAGCTCAGTCTTTCCCATCCGCTTTCACCAACTATACAAATAGATTTGAGATTCTTTTCACTAGTAATGTCACCGTCATTAGAACCATCTGACACGAACCTGTTAATTATACTTTGCTGGTGAGACGACACATATAGGATTGCAAAAAGGTTGCCTGTATTGGTGTTTACGCATTAGTCTTTTTCCTCAATGAAAATCAACAGATCATGTCCTTCAGCCTTATATAGTGAGATAAGCTGAGGTTCTCTAAATTTCCAAGATTTACAAAAGAATCAGGTAACAATCTAAGACTGCAACGACCCGATAAATCCAACAGCCTGAGGTTAGACAGGTCACCACATGACACTGGAAGGTTTTGCGGCGGTTCGTGGCAGGAGGGAAGAAGTAAAAGCTGCAAGTTGTGCAGGCATCATAGAGATTCTGAGGTTAGAAAGGTCCACATGACATGATACTGGAGGGTTTTGCAGTTTGTGGCAGAAGGGAAGAACCAGAAGCTACAAGTTGTGCAGGCATCCTAGTGATTCTGGTAAGGCATCATAGTGATCCTAGTAACAGCAGGAGAGGTTCAGTGTAGAGAGATTATGAAGTGATCCCAGGGAAACAGAGACTTGTACAAGGTCACTGCAATTTGGGAGGTCCAAATACAGATGGTTCCTGTTGAAGTATTGAATACAGGCATGCTAGGAACCAGTACAAGACGTCTTGTTCATCCAGCGAAAATTGCAGAGATAAATTAATCATGCACAAGTTTGGCAAGCACGTTGCACAATTCATAATGAAAACTAGCCGCAGAAGTAGGGATAGGATAATTTTAAATTCATTTCAGTACCGGCCCCCTTCCCTATTTTATCAACACCAGAAGATCGACTTTAGAGTTGTCAAAATAAAAGTTTGAGGCTCAAGCTGCTCGAACTCGGTTCGAGCTGAATTTGAACTTCAAACGAGCCAAGCTAGAGCCTGCACTGAGACTCGTGAGCCTCACCGAGCCGAGCTCGAATGGCTCGACGAGCTCAGCTTCTCACCTACATTTGATTTGTTTTATTTGCGACACCAGCAAGTCCATACGTCACAGCCTCACAAGCTCACAGCAAACACCTGTCTTCATTAATTTTTTTACGCCGTCAAGCACAAGCACAGTATCCAACAAAAAGCTGCAAGGAGTAGACTGGTAGGGTGCATCCCCATCTGTGCACGGCAGTGTAGCCCATCACTTTTCCCCATGAAACAGCAAGTGCATACAGCCAGCGCATGGCATAGTTGACTAGCACTACTTGAAGCTACTACTCACCGGGGCCTGCCCATTTATCGATCCAGAAAGCACGACGCCTCGTCCAACAATCAAGAAGAGAAAAAACAGAAACCCGTACGTGAGGTAGGCCTGCCGATTGAGCGAGTAGTACTACCACGTATACGTGCGGCGGCTCGGAATGCAATGGAAACGAGCTAGTTGCTGCAGCAGCAGAGCCAGCCCAGCCGTACGTGCGTGCCGGCATGTCGCGGCCAGCGGCGAGCGGCGAGCGTCGTGTGGCTATGTCCGGAGACGTCGCGGTCGGCCGGCCGGCCACCCTCTCCACCGATCGCCATCAGATCACGTGCCGCCGACATATGCGTGCGTCGTCAGACGGTTTTGTACTGCGGTTCTATTTATGGTGCTCGTTCCCAGCTCGCCCTCGCCCTCCCGCTCTCGCCTGTGACCGCGACGGACACGCACCGCGCCCAGACAGCACGGAACTCGTGGCTGGCTGCCTCGCCCCCGGTGAAACACGAGAGAATCTCTCGTCAATTCCGCGCGTTACTAACCTTACGTATTTCATTTTGGCCTGGCTATGGCTGTAAAGCTAGCTGGCTCACTTTCAAACTGTACTTTTCACGGATGTAATCTAGGACACATTTGTTTCAATATGGTTTACTTGTTTTGATATATGAGGCCCGTTGTCAGTTGCTTGCTCGCTTTACTCTTTTTAATTTCTTCCTCTTATATTTTTCACTCTGATTTCGGACGTCACGATATATGAGTACAACCCCTCTTTTTTTAACATATGTTTTAGCTCGAACTTCTTCAATTATAGTCTTTATAATCATATAATTATTTTAAAAAATATGAAAAATATAAGTATTAGTTTGTTGACCAATCTATTCATACAAATCCTAATATTTGAACATACGTAAATAATTTATGATTTTAAGTATAAATATTTTCACTGTTACAGTATTGAAATTTAAATAGATCGACGATGACAAAATCCCACTCGTTCATCATGCATACCAACTATACCAACCTCAGTTTTATCTACGTACGACTGACAAATATCTCACGTTTACAAATGCAGACGCTATTGTAAGTACTACTATGAGGGTAGATCCAGCCTTTCACACTTCGAAACCGCCCAAGCAATTTGCACAACCAGAAGCGGCGGCTCGCAAGAAATATCTCGATTGATTGGCTGAAAAATTCTTGGGCCACATCATTAGGACCTTCCCTAGGCTCTCATTAAAGATAAGCCTGATGCTTTGTTATTTATGGATTTGTGCTTTTCTTTTGGAGCGTGCCTATTTAGTATTTATCTGTTTTAAAATATAATTATTTTTAGGTTATTTGATAGAGATTAAAATTAAAAAGAAAAAATGTTGGTGCTCCTCAATAAATATAAAATAAATAAAGGTGAAAGAGTAAGATGATGATAAGATAAGAAAAAAAATTTAAATAAAAAATGATTAATAAAATAAATAGTACTGATTAAAAATCTTTATATTATAAATCCTAAAAATTCTTATATTCTATAACCAGCGATTAGCGCACATCTATTTTTACTACTGTATATACTGTTCAGTGCATGCAGCAATGCCTATGTATATCTCTCCGTCAGAAAGCCAAGCATGCAATTCTTACGCCGGAATCCCCAGATACATACATACTGGTAGCTTTTTCACCTGCTGTATGTCCTTTGTATGGCTGTTTTGAGCAGAGTTGCAGCTGTGTGTTCTTTAAAAAAACATGTGCGTATAGTTCTATTTAATTTAATAGTAAGTAAGTAATCTAGCGCATACTTATTAAGATATCCTCATCCAAATTTTTTGGCAGGTCACGTAAATTAGCATTATCTTTTTCTGACCAAATAAAAAAATCAAGCAGTTTTGGGTGTACAGAAAACTATGTTTGTAGCTAATAAGGTTGTCACATGGCTTGCTTGTCATGATATTTAGGCAGCATTCGAGCCTTGCAAAAGATTTCTCATAGCAATAAATTAGCAGTATTAGTTATTAAAAATAAAAAATAAATTAATATGATTTTTAAAAAATTTTCCTATAGAAAGTTTTTTTAAAAAACGTAATGTTTAGCAATTTAACGTACGCATTAAAAATGAGAGAGTTTTGGTTGGTAACATTAATAGCCAAAAGCAGCCTTGATTTATATGAATGTACGACAATAAGAAAGACAAATATATTCATTTGAACCATTTCTATAGAACAAGTGGGAAATGGCAAATGAAATCTCACAATCAAGTATTAACGAATAGTAAATGGTTAGTCAATTATATTGCCCAAAAGAGAGAGTTTTTATAAAATGGTATATTTACATATCTGATGAAATTCCAAGTGCTGAAATCTCCTTTGACAGAATGCACTATACATAGAAATCAAATTATTGCATTCAATAACACATTCTGTGATTTCCAGCATTACTTCTGCTGATTTCCTGTGAAAAAGTGAACGTACTCTATGGTGAATTACTGAGGAATAAGCTCATGGTTCCTGAACGTTTAAATTGGTGGACATGCAAGCAGTTCAAAGGAAGAAAAACGAAATTACCTTATTTTCTAACGGACAGACAGGAGATGAAGTACCAATTATATATACTAAAAAGATAAAAGAAAACAACACAAAGAAAAACACCATCACCAATAGGGGAACAACAAGGGAAAAGCAAAATTATCTACCTAGATCGCTTTCGGCACCCTTTACAATATTGATTGCAAAATGCATGAAAATCTAAGTGTGGTGACGGCCAAACATGAAAAAATGAGCACCATGCAATTTTTGGCAAATGAACAGTACCTCTCCCATCACTGCAAAGGGACAACTGCGGGCGGTGTGCCCACTTGCATGTTATCAGAATGCCCCTCGCTCGTTCAAGACAGCAACCTCCAGTTTTACTTGGATATGAATAGGGTACTAATTATGCTTAATGCAGTACCTAGGCTAGCTAAATTGCCTTGATATGTTGGGAGTGTTCATCTTTAGGGTCCATATCCACCTTCTTTTGGCATGGTTTTTGAAGTGCGACGAAAAACTATATTGGTGCAGGAGAAGAAAGTATATCTTTCAATTGTATTTTGGAATGTAAAAAAATAAATTTAACTTCATTTGAAAATATAAGCTATGTTGCTCGAATAGTATTGCCTATCCCATAATGTAGAGTTTACTTCTTCCATTGCAAAATAAATGTGTTTTCTTCTCCATCATAATAAAATAATACAACTGTACATTGTTTTCCATTTCCAAATGTAGGTGCTTAATTATGAAACATTAAGAGTTAGGGGGTTGCCCTAGGCCATACTAGTACCTCATAAGGGTGATCATTAGTGGTTTCGAACTGGCACTTTTTTGGCGACATCGATTAGTCAGTACAACGAAAATGTCTTGATATATTTATAATACTATATAGGCATTTTTAATGCCTTTATAAAACTTTAGAGGCATTTTAAAAAATATCTCATAAGTGTTTTTTTGGTGAATTGTCCCTAAAAACAAAGAGATATTTCCTAAAATGTCTCTGTGCCTTACGGTTCTTTTTAGATGTATTATTTTATATCTATAAAAAGACACTTTATAGAGGTATTACATTTTGCCACAACTATGGCAAATCAATGTGATAAAAGAAAAAAATTAATCTGTTGTCAATCCTTAACCTCTTAATTAACCTCTTGAGTAAATTATTTTTAGTTTTAATGAACTAATTATATCAACCTCTCATAACATACATATAGATGACCTGCGTTCCTAAGCATATATTAAAAATGGAAAAGTGACTTTACAGAGGATCAATTGTATCAAGAGAATTTCTTTATATATGAGGTAAATTTTAAAATATAAAAAGATGCTTCTATAAGATAAATTTAATAAAATATGCTAAAAATATCTCTTAAACATCTTTAGAGTAAAAGTATCATAAGCGATTTTGAAGTTACTATAAAAATGTCTGGTTTTAGATATGGTTCTAGATAGGGGGGGGGGGGGGGAAAGCTCGAGCTCATAAGCTCGGCCCGGGCTTACAAGGCTTGGTTCAGCTCAAAAGCCAAATGTGAGCCCAAGCTCTTTAGCTCGTTTTATGAAATGGGCTGAGCTCGAGCTATTGCTCATGTGGATTGGCTTATGTTTAGTGGAGTTGTCATTTATCAACTTGTGATTTACCATATAGATTATGGAGAATTGAAGATGAGAACTTGTTTTAGTTTCTCATCTCAATATTTTATTCCCTTCTTTGTTACTGCTTGCAATTTATATCTGGAGAGGCTGTGCTTTAACTGAAAGTCTCGCTAGCCAACTCGAGCTGCCTTGAGCCATAAAATGAGCCGAGCTTATGTTTTAAGTCGTTTCGCTAACTAATTAAGCCGATCTCATGTTCTTGCGATCCCTCGTTTCCACTCCTAGTTCTAGATAGCTAGCCATCAGTCTCAGTTTTCATGCAGAACCTGTATTATTATGCCTTCCAAAATAAAATCATCCACGATTCAACAATTTCATAGCTCCACAAATTTGTACATTCGATTTGCATGCACAAATGAATACACACTTGCAATTATACACATGATTTGCATTCGGTCATACTTGACACATCCAGTACATGGTACATGCATATAAGCATCCAGTGATACATGCATTATATACAATAGAAATCAAATTCACAAACAAATTTGACAACAGGCAAATCAACTAGCAATAGGCAAATTTGAAAAAAAAACTCACACCTTATATTCAGCTGACCAAGCAGGCACATCCATGTAGTTACTATCTGTCAACTAGATCTGGTCAATTGCCTTAGGAAGCAGACGAAATCTTCAACAGGAGAGCTGGAGAAGGATCATCATGGTGACTAAGGCTGAATTCAGTTGCCCCAGCCTTCCTGCCCTTTGCTTTTACTAGATCTAGACTACTCCTGTTAGCAATGGTGTTGACAAGGAGTAGGGCAAGAGTAAGAAGAGCTCCCCCACACCCACGTGAGTAGTACCGTGGACTTTAGCCTCCCTACTTTGCATCCCTTAGGTGGGGGAGAAGAGGGAGAAGGAGATCGAGGTAGAAAAATGCTAGGTAGGAGGAGGAGCTCGTGATAGCATAGAGCCTAGATTAGTCAGCTTGATTAGACCTCTCTATTGCCGCTGTCAGAGCCTATTATCATCGCTATGCTCTAGAAAAAGGGCATAGCGGATTGGAGCGAGGGTTAATAGGCGAGAGAGGAGGTGGCGGCTAGGAGACTAGGACCTAGCATCTTGAGAACCTTGCAAACTAATTTTTATATGACTTATCAACCAGGACCAATGCCAAGGAGGGCATCAATAATGGTTTTAACCACAAGCTGCTACTCATAACGCACCCACACATCAGTTTTGATTTGTCCTCCAACCCAGCACCAGTACCCTTTTTTTTTACCTAGAGTATTTGTGAGTCCAGAGTAGACTCATGTTCATATCAGTTTTTACAACTCGATAGGGTGTCACATTTAATAAGTTCTATAAGTATTGGTAGACATTCTCCATTAGATATGAAATTTAGATAATAAGTATTCATTTATAAATATAAAATTATTAAAGACTACTACGTAGTGTGACAAATGAATATATGATCACTCAGCTACCAGAGTGATATAATCAGTGCAACGATAGAAATACAAAAATAAGAGAAAAAAAAGTAGTGGATAGAATTTTGATGGGAACAAAAACTTATATCTGTTGCTTTTGTTTTTTTTAGACGAGGAGAAAGTGTCCTTTTATTTGGCACTGTTCATACATATCCAAATATATCAACGTCAAGTTGACAGGGATTTTATAATTATTATATATATATATTTATATATACACGAGCGTGGTCATATGGATCGCTGTACTGGTTAATTACATTGAAAGGAGTTGCTTCAGAGATCGGCATTAATTTTAACTGTTTCCATCATGCACATAACGCGCGAGTTCGATTCAATGAATATAATCTGTAGTTGATGCAGGACTAAGTCTCTGTCGCGATCATGCAATATAATCTTTTTGAGTTTTCGAAATGACCTCTGATGATGACATGTTATATATTAAAATTATAGAGCTCCGCAATATCTACAACTCTGTAAAGTTGAAAGTTTTTACATACGAGATAATGCAAACTTTGTTGCCTATTTTTACAAGGGTTCTTTAGAAAGTCCAAATTTTAAACAATTCTAGAAAATTCAAATTAAGGATGATTGAGGTAAACCAAAGTTATATGAGATTCTTATAGTATTTTATAATATGACTTGGTTAATACTTTAATGGAGTATTATTTTTAGTATGATCATTCACTAATGCCAAATTACATAACATATTAATTCTTATATTGACTATATAACATAAGTGAACAATCATATTAAAAGAAGTGTTTGAAGTGAACATGAACCCAGCCATATAATATTATAAGGATCATAGGGAATTTGGGTTCACCTCAATCGGTTTTAAAATGAATTTTCTACAAATTTTAAAATTTGGTAATTTTCAAAAAAAAGGAAAAATAATTTGCAGGTGGATTTATTAATGAAACTCCCTAAAATAATATTTATAGGTGGATGACTTTAAAAATCAAAATACATATAAAAATCAATTTTTATAAACTGCTTTAACAAAACTGTCCTAAGAAAAAAAACCCTAAACTGTAAACCAAAACTGCCCTTATAAGTCATGCCACCACTAAAATACAAAAAAAATTGAAACTGTTAGATCATGATAAACTATATATAAAAATTATAGCTCTGACAAGATATATAACTAATATATATAGTAGAATGTTTTTCATTTGAGATTGCTTAGAGTGTCAAATATTTGTTACTATCTCTTAGATCTATTTTAAACTATGAATTTTTAAGTTTTTTTAAATGAGCTCGGATGAAGATATACTCTATATCAAAGCTATAGAATTTGACGTGATATACAAGTTTGTAGTTGATGAATTTTTTATTTGATATCATTTAGAGTGTAAAATATGTGTTACTAGTTTTAAGAGATGTGAAGTCCAAAGAATAGCATTCATCCCACTATTACGAATTGCTAGATGGTTAGAACTACACGTTGAGCTAGGTTTAAATACTATATATTGCATGCGTGCATGAAATCGCGTGACTTGTGACCATGAATAGATGCTTACTAAAATACGACTTTTTTTGCCTACAAAAATCAAAAACTAAAAATTTATTTTCACAAACAGATACTTAAGAGAGAGCTATCGATGAAAATAGATTTTCATGGGCGATTAGAATTCTGCCTATGCAAATCGGTATTCTACAGCTTTTGGTTGCTGGTGGTTTAAAAAATGTCTGCTTTAGTGGGTTATCAACTGCCTGCAAAAACATTTTTTATAGTAGTAAAATGCGACTATGGCAGGACCTCTCAATTCACGCGTGGCCTCCATAGCACGCACATAAAAATCACCTTGATTTTATGGGCATATTTATTAGCATGCATTTGGTTCAAGAAATGAGATGGTTCGGGTTAGGTTAAACCCATTTTTCAGGGTGTTTTGTTTGGGGATGGATGGAATGGAAAGATCCTTGAAAGAATATTTCAAGGATATCTAAGTTGTCCTTGTCTTAAAAACTAGTGGACCAATTCAACCTAATTTTCTTTCTCTCACTAACATGTGAGCTATTATTAAAAAGTAGGATCATCTTATTTCTCATGCCCAAACAGATAGCCATGACAATCTCATCTCAAAAACATGGATGAGTCTAACCAATCACACCTCGTCCTCAAACCAAATAAAGCTTAAGGATCCGCCTCTAGGAATCAGCCTGAATATCACCTATTTTTGTATATGACCCTGAGGAGACCTCAATCATCTTTATAGACGATTTTTCTGGGTCACCTGTGAAGAAAAAGCCTAGCGCCTGCCAAAACTCATTTTTATGTACTAGCAGTGCATTCAGCCTCTCGCTTCTAAAGTAGTTGCATAAATAGATGCACAAAATGGCCTTCAACTCTCTAGACGTTAATCATTTCCCATGCGCTGGTGTACATCAAAGAAATGCATGGAATGGAAAAGAGGAACATAAATTTTTTTTTATCTGAAACTAGGTAAGCATTGCTCAAGTAAAAAGTTACCGAGTTTCCTCTCACTAGATAACATTCCTCACTGAGCTGTGTTATCTAGTTTCAGATAACAAAGCAATTATATATATATATATATATTATATGCATGGAATGAAAAAGAGGGATATAGATTTTTTGTCTGAAACTAGATAACATTGCTCAATTATATCTCCTGCATACTAATTAATTTTCATAGATTGATATATTAATTTTTTTCAAAGAAATAATTTTGAAATGTTGTCCAATACTGAGAGGACTTCTTTTTTAAATAAGGAACATATAATTCCTGGTTACATACCTGTTCACGCATGCAGAGAACATCAGACCAGGTGAAGAGGCGCACTGTAAGAGTGAGCGAGCGTGAGCCGATGGAGGTCCAATCGAGACGTGTGAACATACCGAGGCTTAGGAGATCTGCTTCGCTCTAACATAGGTCTTTCGACTTTAAGGTTTTTTCGTTGGAATTGTTGGAGTTACGGTTGTATTAGCCAATTTGACCATATAATTGATAAGTAGATAAACTGATGAGTCAGTCGGCCGATGGGCCGATATGAACTCCTGCTATCAGCTGATCCAATAGAGTTGAAATAGTCATCGGCTATGTTTGATGCACTCCTGCTATTGACTAGTCTCAGATAGGGTTGAAATAGTCATCGACTACGTCTTATACACTCCTGCTATCGGCTAGTTGGCGATATGGGTTGAAGCACTTATCCATCAACTGGAAAACCGATACAGGTGTAGCCAGATGGTGACAAAGGAAATGAAAAAATATATTGGTTATAGAACCAACGGTGCTCCGTAATAAAGTAGTCGATAGGCACTATGTAGACTCCTGCTATCGGCTAGTTGTTGATAAAGACTGTAACACTCTCTCATTGGCTGAAAAACTAATGAAGGCCTAAACAGATAATAAAGAATAAGATAAATGACCCATCAGCTGTAGAGTTGATATTGCTCCGAATAGAATGTACAATGAATAGTAAGGGGTGAGACCCAATTTTTTGAAGATACGAGAGGCTAGATTGAACGTGCGGACGGAAAGAACTGACGAACCCATCGGCTAGCTAGGCCAATGAGAGAAATTCTCTAAAGATATATGTATATTGGCCGAGAAGCCAATACATTAGGCATGAGACTTTGTGCATAGATAACTCAGAGCCTAGCCACTTTGATGAAACGTCACGTAAAGACCTATCGACTTATGGCTTAATATATTACCAGTAATCTAGTAGGTTAGACGAACCAATGCAGCACAAGATCGATAATAGCATAATAGCACGATAAGCCGATAGAACCCACGCGAGCGTGATATGGTATATCCGATCAGACTAAGAGATTGACCTAACCGATACAACTTCACGTCGAGAGCCAAAACCTGTCAATAAAAACCTAAATAAATTTAGGTGGCGATGTGTCAAAGTTATATTGATCGAGAAATAATTTACAAGGTCCCTAGAGATCTATATTTATATCTTTGAGTTACAAGAGTCTAACGTGGTTACAAATAATTTTTGGACGTTATTTTATAAACATAAAAGAAAACTATCACTAGAAATTTAACCAAACTAATTAGACTTAGCTATCTTATAAAATATATTCTATAGAAATAAAAGTATAGAAGCCATGGTTTCTACGGCTTATCCTTAGACTCGGTCCTATCTGGATAATCTTCTATTTTTTAATTGAACCGAATTCATACTCAATCCATCCGATCGGCTCTTTCCTATATCAATCGTACTATTTTCATAAACCGATCGACTCTTTAATTCTATCTACGAGCCTTACCAAAATTTTGATGTTAACAATACCGTGGTTATATTTGTCACAAATATGAAATTGTTATCTCCATTGCCTACTGGATATGTTGGCCACCAACTACTTATAATAGAAGATATATCACTATATCTTGGGGTGGAGTGCAACACAACCATTGGAAAGTACTAATTTTTATGGGTTGGGTCATATATACCATAAAAAAATAACTTACCGAGATAATTCATATTGGTGCTATGCTGAGAATTTATTTTAAGTAGTTTTGTAATTATTAGATAACTTGTTTTAACATAATTGTTAACAGATACTTGGCATACTGTAGGAAAATCATTGGTTATATCATAGGTGTGTTTTAGCTCCTGAACCAAGTAAACCTTATCTAAACCTCTAAAAAAAGTTTGACAAGCCGCGTACTTCCTAATTATGCCAAGCAACTCATATGACCCGCACGCTGTTGTTTTGCCACTGCTTAATAAAATTGTCCACTTACAAATCTCTACAGTTTGAACGCGTTGCCATACTCACAGCCCCTGTCTCTCCCATTTTTTTTAAAAAAAAAACCCACAGCGGACATAAGCAGCTAGGATGCAGCCGCTGTCATCTTTTGTTCTCTTCTCCCTCGGCTTTGTCTCACGAGAGTCCACCCTACCATCTCTCTCTGATCTGTTTGTGTTTCTGTTCTGCATATTGGGATTAAAAAATAGAGGTCTCACCCAAAAAAGGCTCATCCACACACTGCCCTGCAATAATTTTGCAGAAGCGACCAAGCTGCACTTGCGCTCGCGGACAAGGCAACCCATCAAACGAATCGGAGAAATCTTTGCGAGCTTGTGGTCGACATGCCTCCTCCCGTCTCTCCTTATACTACACGGAGATTACACACTTCTCCAAGCAGCTAACACCAGCTAGTCACCACCGCACCAACCGCGGCCGGCCCCGTCAGTGCCAAGCTCTCAGTTGCTCAGCAAATGGTGCCGCTAGATATAGCTGCACCCTGCAGCACGCAGCGCGCGTAACCTAACGCATCATTTACTTCCATTGCACTGCATCTGTCGAATTGTCTGAGCTGGACGAACTTGCTGCTGGTGCGAGATGCTTGCCGTGTCGCCGGCGATGTGCCCCGATGTGGAGGAGCGCGCCGGAGTGGCCGGCGATGCTGGAATGGAGGTCGTCGGCGGCTTTGGGTTGTTGTCGGACATGGAGTTCGACTTCTCCGTCGATGATATAGACTTCGGGGACTTCTTCCTGAGGCTGGAGGACGGGGATGAGCTGCCGGACCTCGAGGTCGACACAGTCGAGATCTTCACCGACTTCGAGGCGATCGCGACGAGCGGCGACGAAGGGGCGCAGGACCAGGAGGTGCCCACCGTCGAGCTTTTGCCACCGGCGGAGAACGTCGGCGTGGAGAACGCGGCGTTTGCCGAGGCTGGAGAGAAGGGAGGGTGCAACCAAGACGATTGGGCGGCGGAAGTGAATGCCGACGTCGGCGCCGACGGAGCCGCAGTGGTAGAGGCCAAGTCGTGGTCCCCGTCATCGACGACGTCGTCATCCCAGGAAGCTGAGAGCCGGCACAAGTCGTCCAGCAAGAGTTCCCAACGGAAGAAGAAAGCGAAGGTGCACACATATTTGCCCTAGAATCTCTTGCGACATTAAAAGCGTGGACACGACAATTTGGCCCCCTGTGGCATTATATATCGTTCCTCACGCCTCCATCGATCTGCAGGTGGACTGGACGCCGGAGCTTCACCGGAGGTTCGTGCAGGCGGTGGAGCAGCTCGGCATCGACAAGGCCGTGCCGTCGAGGATACTTGAGATCATGGGTATCGACTCGCTCACCAGGCACAACATAGCCAGCCATCTGCAGGTGCGTGCATGGTGGAATCTCCTGTCTCACACTCACTTTACATGGGGCAATATTAATTTCAAATTTTACCGTCCTTCATTAGACTATAAAATTATTTCAAAACCAAACTTTTAATTAAATCCGGACTACGACGTTGATTTCAGTTTTCAAATTCTAATCGTGTTAATTTTTCAAATATTATTTATGGTCAAAACTAATTCTGAGTACTATACTCACTCCAAGACGTGTATAGGAAACCTTATTCCTATTTCTTCAGTTTGTAGGTTAACCTAACCTATTTTGTAAGTGTAGAACAATAAGAAAAGAACTATCTAATAATTCTTCTATTTGCGGTCGGATAAAGATACATTAGGTTTGATCCGTTGGTGCTTTTTATTCACTTCAGTTTCTACAGTTTTGTTTTTGTTCAATGTAGAAGCACACACAGGAGGTAGAGGCCGGGTTTTAATCCCTTTTCTAAAAAAAAGGTACATACATGCGGGAGAAACTTCCAGCGATAACTTCATACAAAACGGAAATTGGTATTTATTGGTTTAAAAAATAACGTCATAAGATAAAGAATGCAAAGATTATATCTATTTAAGCTTTCAACCGGCCCTTAGTTAATTGTAGAAACTACAATTCCTAGCTGATTGAGCTGCAGATTGCAGTCCAAAACTTTTTGAATTTTAAAGTTTGATTTTAAGAATAATTTATGTACAATTGTTACTTGTCTTCTTAATATCCAGACAACAAAAGTGACAAGAAAGCCTCTAAAACCATGTTCTAGGATTTAAAATCAGCTTTGGAAAACCTTTTTGCCATCACACAATATGTCGTAAACTGAGTACCAAACGAACATATATACAGGAAGAAATTCAACTCACGCGGCATATGCCCTGAAGTGGAATAAAAATTTGAACCTGGAGCACATGGACATCATAAATTACAACAATCCAAAGCTGAGCCACGGTTACAGAGCGGGACAGTGAAGCATTTCATCGCTCTGTCCAGTGTCCATCCTTTCTCGCTTCCCACCGTACCTGTCATCTGCAGATCACCATCTGTGAGCTGTAAGTTCACGGATTGAACTGAGTTTGTAGCCTATTATTTAGACTTTCGATCAGTTCTGTATAGTGGGACCTGTTTTTCACGATATATTTAATTTGGTCCACATAAGTGTACATATATTGCTTTCTACACCCAAGAGAACAACCATGTTTTATCACAACTCTGACTTTGTTGGTGATAGCCTAATACATGACATCTTAAAATTGTTCAAATCAAATATAGACCTTGCTATTTTGTGACCGTCCTGGTACCTCAATACTAAGAAGAAAGCTTCTTTTACAACACCCAAAAATTACAATTAAAAAGGAATGGTGCCTATCTGAATCATAAAAAAAATCTTCACTGAGAGAGAGAGAGAGAGAGAGAGTATAAGGCAATATTGTTATGCGGATTAAACATTATGTTTTAATATGTCTGAAACAGCCATGTGAAAATTTTGATTTCTAGCTGCATAGAATTCTGGAATGGAATTTGCAAATTTTTGTTTTGCAGCATAGAAGGGTGATCACCTAAATGAAAAAAATACCACTATACTTCTGATATACAATTTAATACTATACGAGTTCCTTTACATCCCCATTTTGCCATTCTAATACTATACAAATCCCTTGACAAATTTAGTACTATACAAGTTCAAATTTGTCCCTGTAACGCTTTCCTTTCGCTCTATCACTTGCGGTATTCTCACACTGTTGCCATATCATGGCTGGTGGACGGTCAATTTGGTAGCAAGGAACAATAATTGTGACTCAAATAGAAAGCATGATGTACCCCATAGAAGCCACAGCTAGCTGTGAACTAATAAGGAGTCATATATAGGACAACTAGGTGCTCTTCATCTTCAAGGCATTAATCTGTCGCATGTTTGATCGATGACCAAAGGGATCTGGATGTGTGTTTGTCCTACAGTATAAACAAGTATCGTCCACTCATTAACTCATCACTTGATGTAAATTATGTGCAGAAGTACCGGTCGCACCGGAAACATATGCTTGCGAGGGAGGCGGAGGCAGCGAGTTGGACTCAGCAGCGGCAGATTTATGCCGCCGGCGGAGGTGCCGTCGCGAAGAGGACGGAAGCAAACATGTGGGCAGTGCCGACCATCGGCTTCCCTCCTCCGCCGCCGCCACCACCGCCGGCTCCGATGCAACATTTCGGCCAGGCGTTGCACGTCTGGGGCCACCCGACGATGGACTCGCCCCGGGTTCCAATGTGGTCACCTCGGCACATCGTCCCCCGTGGTCCGGCGCCGCCGTGGGCTCCTCCGCCGCCGCCGCCACCGGATCCAGCTTTCTGGCACCACCCTTACATGAGGGTACGTATGTGCATGCTATACTGATGTTGTCAAGTGCAATGCTTAGCTAGCAGAGAGAATACTTGTTATTAATTGCCACTAATTTGGAGCTTACAATGTATTTTGGTTTGATGTTTATGTAGGGGCCAGCACATATGCCGACTCAAGGGACACCTTGCATGGCGATGCCCATGCCAGCTGCGGCAAGAAATTATGTAATTACTTCACTTGGGCATGTCACTTCTGCTTGATATATAGTTTCAGTTAGATGGCATTTCGTCACTAGTCTAAAAAAGCTGATGGGTTGGATGATATCTCGTTTCAGAGATTTCCTGCTCCACCGGTGCCAGGAGTTGTCCCATGTCCAATGTATAGGTCATTGACTCCACCAGCATTGGCGAGAAAGAATCTGCAGCAAGATGCACAGCTTCAACTACAGGCGCAACCAGTAAGTATATATCTAACATTTGCAGCTAATTAGCTTCATCAGAAGGAAGATTCATGCAGGCAATGTTTAGCTGAAACTATCGTATCTCTAACTATATAACTTCATCAGAAGGAAGATTCATAAGCTTCTTATTTTAATTAAGTCGCTACATCTTCGTTGTCTTTATTCTTGTTTTTTTCAGTCAAGCGAGAGCATAGACGCAGCTATTGGTGATGTTTTATCGAAACCGTGGCTGCCTCTGCCTCTTGGACTGAAGCCACCTTCAGTGGACAGTGTAATGGGCGAGCTGCAGAGGCAAGGCGTAGCAAACGTTCCTCCCGCGTGTGGATGATCTTAGCAAGATCGATGGCCCCGTTACGGACTGACTTCTTGTCTGGTCAGTACACCAAAATATGGAAAATTCGCCGACATGTCCTTTTGTTTTTTTCCCCTTTTGGACCTAGTCTTTCTTGGACATCTCGTTTAATTTTTAACTTGTGCAGAGTTCGAAAGACATCTTTGTGTCGACTCCGGGAGAAATTAACTTGTGTAGATGTAGTTCTCAGCAGCTACGAGCCTACGAATAAAATAAATAATGGTCGTTCCGAGTAGGGTTTACGTGATTTTGAATGTTCGTGTTGGTTCAAACACTCCAAAGTCTAAATTCTCCATTATTTCACGCACGTACAGTACTCATATTACAATTTGTACTCGCATTTATTTGACCATTTATCTTATAAAAAAATGTTAAGTGCTGATCTGAAAATTCGTGTAGCCAACAATTGAATGAACGTGCAACCAACGTAGCACACCTTTTGCCATGATTTTGAAAAATCTCTAGATGTGATAGATCACTAGCGAACCCAGCACAATATGATATGTGCGCTCTATTACCAGCTATGTAGCTAAATAATAGGAAGAACGGGTGACAAATATGTAGCTATAATATTAAGTTATAGCTAAAAGCAAATATTTAATAGTAATATCAAGTCTCTCCTACAATACGCATACCCTGACTTATATAACAATCATAAGACATATAAAGCAAGAAACAAAACTCGCTACATGATTGGACATAAAAAAAGAGCTCTGTTGTATCTCCTGAAGATTTCTTTTGATTGATGCACCCAAATTAGATATAAACAAAGTGTTTGACTTTATCCATCACGGGGGCATAAAAATAGATTTCTAACAACTACTCAAATGTTCTAAACCGTATACGAAATCCACGACTGATTTATCGTAAAACTATCCAAACCACTAAACACAAACCATCTTATCTTCAAATTTATCCGTTGAAAAAATAAACTTAGATTCGTGATAGATGATATATTTGCCAACCTATAGTCTTAGAATTGCTAGAAACCTTCCAATCATGTCGTATAACCCACAAACTCTATAAACATAACATTTGTTGCTTTGCTATCCTGCTTAACCTTGAGTATAGTTGCCGCCACTTTTAATTGGAATATACAAATGGCATGGTGTTGATCCCGTGAAAAAAAAACTCAACAAGCTTTCAAAATATGGAGTTTTTTCAGGTTTTACCCATCTGAATTCATGAGCAACACTTCAAAAATTTGATGAATAGATCTACACTATATCCTCACCACCTAGTGTTTCGGCCCAGCTTTTAGATGCAAGCATGTGGCATATAACTACATAGGTGTGACGTTCCGAAATAATTGATGAACAAAGGAAAAAGAAAAGAGATGAGATCAGAGGAGCATGGGCTGCATTGTTCCTTGGGCCAAGCTAGCATGCATGTGTGTAGTAGCAAGCTGGCCAGTTGGCTTAGCAGTAGTGAGCAGCTAGCAGCTGTGTTGGGTCGGCAGCAACGCAGCAGCAGTAGGGAGCAGTAGCAGCATCAATCGCCAGCAGCACCATGCCAGCAAATGAGTTTGATCAGGCATCGGTCGACTGCCTTCAAGATCATCCTCTCCTGCCATGACCTGTTGCATTCGCCACCTCCTTAGCTCGATATATTGACACTGCATATGCTTGAGAGATCGAGCTGCTTATTTTCATTCTATAATCAGAACGTATGCTTGGTCGATGAATCGACTCAAGAATTGGACAGGAATCTCTGGCCCATCACGTCACCATACCGTGTAGAAATGTGGTGTACAGTGAGACGAAAATCCTAACTCTATACAGAGAGATCGGATTTATATATATACAGTTCAGTGGTCTAACACCCCCACAGTCATAGCGGAAGGAGAATGGACTGAAATGAAAACTGATGAACAAAGGCGTGGGTAGGCCTTTAGCCATAATATCGGTAAACTGGTGCGCCGACGGTACATGAAGCATTTGAACATGTCCTAACGCGACCTTGTCACGTACAAAGTGAATATCTATCTCTATATGTTTCGTGCGTCGATGATGGATCGGGTTAGCGATCATGTAGACGGCGTTGACGTTGTCGTAGTAGACGATGGTCGCAGAGGGAATAGGTACACGGAGCTACTGGAGAAGCTGGTGAAGCCAGCAACACTTGGCGACGGCGTGGACAATGGCGCGATACTCGGCTTCAGCGCTAGACCGAGACACTATAGTCTAGTGATTTGAGAACCAGGAGACTAGAGTGTCGTCGAAAAGACATAGTAGCTAGATGTGAAGCGTCGAGAGTCGAGGCAGCCCGCCCAGTCCGCGTCGGAGTACGCGGTGAGAGAGTCGATGGGGCTGGAGTTGAGATATAAGCCGGTGGAGAGTGTGCCCTTCACGTAGCGAAGAATATACTTGAACAGCGTGAGGTGAGGTTCGCACGGAGTATGTATGAAGAGGGACACTTGCTGGACGGCGTAGGTGAGATCAGGCCGTGCTAGTGTGAGGTACTGGAGGGCACCAGCAAGACTTCGGTACTAAGAGGGATTAGCTATAAGAGAGCCATCGGTGGTAGAGAACTTAGCGTGAGTGTCGACGGGAGTGGCTATGGGGTGACATTCGGCCATGCCCGCATGTTGTAGGAGATCGATGGCATACTGACGCTGAGAGAGAAAGAGCCCGAGAGGAGAGCGGGTGACAGAAATGCTATGGAAGTGATGGAGAGGACCGAGATCGATCATAGTAAACTCGGAGTGGAGTCGGGCCATGATTTGGTGTAGTAGAGATGGCGAGGACGTTATAAGAACAATATCGTCGATGTAAAGGGGAAGATAGGCGGTGGTGTTGCCGATGTGAAGGATGAAGAAGGAGGTATCAAAGATGGAGGCCACAAAACCGATGTGCCGAATATAGGCAAGGGAGTAGTTGAGGAGTGGGTGGCAGAGTAGGTAGGTCACAGGTAGGAGAGAGTAGGTGGGTCACGGGCGTGAGAAGGTTCGCGTCCGTGAAGAGAAGTTTCACGTCCGTGGACTCAAGGGAGTAGAGCGAACGGGAAAAATCAAAGAAGGCACGGACACGAAGAAAAGAAGTTTGCGTCTAGAAGGCAGAAATTCGTGTCCGTGGACATGTCGAAGTGGCTCGGATGCGAGTGGAGAAGTTTCGTATCGGAGAGCAGGTGAGAGTGTCGGAAAAGCGGGAACTAAGAGAGTTCTAGCCGATGGAGGGTGGACGGGTCCAGCTGATGGAGGACGGACAGGTCCAGCCGATAGAGACAACGAGCGTAGAGTTGCGCCGGCGTCAAAGGAGGGGAAGGTACGCTGAAGCAAGAAAAAAGCTAAGTTGGGTCTGAACGAGACAAGGAGGCGGATGGAGGTTGTCGCCTTATCACGTGGTGGAAAAGAGGGAAGAGAGGGCGGTGGAGGAGAAAAAAACCGTCTGTGGAGGAGACGAGGAGGAGAGAGCCGAGACGAGAAGACAGAGGAGAAATATCGAGGAAGGAAACGTTGGTTCGCTGGTGACAGAATGTTAGAGCGCTGAAGATGCATATACCTGCTCTGATATGGTGTATAGTGACCCTAACTTTAATAAGGTGTCTAATGCAGCTATATTTTCATTTTAATATATATTCTTCGTTGTTGATATTTGATAATAGCCAACTAGCTCACATAATCTTTCTTTTTCCCTAACAAATGACCATATTGCATAGATTTAATTTTCTCTAACCTGAAGTTCTACCCAATTGACCGTCTCTCTTCCCTAATGACGAGGTACTTTATTATCCCTTGTTTTTCTACCTTCAAATCTCATTTGTTTTTGGCTGATGAGAATTATATTCAGTTGCCTTTTTCCTAATAAAAGGTGATTTCTGAAAATTTGGACATTGTAATCTTTCTCTGTTTTTTTCTTCATTTTCCTCAGCATCATCATGTGATTCGAGTGTTATAAAAGGATGCAAATGTAATTGCATGAACTGATTTGATCAACCACAAAGCAGAAGTGCAACTGATCGCCATCTGTAGTACCGCGGAGGTATTTGACAATCCTCTGTTCAAAACTTTTACTCACCTACCTTAGATAGTAGATTTTTCTTACCTCCGTCTGTCAAGTACGTTAATGTCCGTTCTCATTAACATCTATTTCTGATACGGATTGTGTTTCTCTCTTTCTGAATTTATCCATCAAATATCACATTTTTATTTAGTTTTTTAAAAGTCCAAAAGTATAATGTGACGCCCGGGATAATTGAAGAAGAAAAAAAAAGAGGGTAAGCAGCAGCAATGCTTGGCTTTGGGCCTTGGCCCATGCGTGTGTGCTCGCAGGAGTGGCAGCTAGCTAGTCTAGCCGGCGACCTTGGGCCCATTTACAACGAGCAGCAGTAGAACATGCAGGCAACAACAGAAGTTCAAACCTTCTGCGGGAGGTGAGAATGGAAGGACTGTGTGTAATATGGTCTAACAAATTAAGTTGGCAAGAACTGCTTTCGCGCCCGACTCTATGCTGAAATTTTTTTCAGCTATTTGAAAGAGTCAATATTACCTCGCGCCATAATTCTACCAACAAAACAGAGTATTATAGCACGAGTGAAATTGACCCTTTCAAATATTTTCATAGAATTTTACTTTTTTGCTAAAGATTAAATTTCATAAAACGTTAGGTTACGAGATATGTTAAGAAACACTAAGTTTTAGAACAAAATGTTTCAAAAAATACACATCCCCATATACTTTATTTTCTTCATCATGTTGCATAATTGAAAAAAAAAACGCAACACAATCTTACTAACAATAATAACATATTAACTGACTACTTATATATAAAAATAATTATATTATTAATAACCGATGCTCATTAAAATGAGATTAACATTTATATATACTGTAAAATATCTAATATTATTTTTTGCAATTAGTTATAAATATATTAGAAAAAATAATGATAAAAAATAGCAGAGTACAAATCAGCTTTCTCTAATAGAAAAAATGGACGGCAGGTACCACTGCCACTTAAAATCGACAATGTTCACAAGCGGTTTTATATCCGCCTGTGAAATTTAATTTTTGCAACCGATACCTAGGCCCACCTGTGAAAATCTGATTATAATGGATGGTGCTTTAGATGCCCGCCTGCACAAATATTTTTGGACACAGAAGAAAAACAAACCCAATCCTAATCCCAGCCTCAAATTCACAAAATTCTGGGTTTGAATTACAAATTCACAAATTGTAGGCATAATCACAAATTCATTTCCATTCTGAACATACACATCCACAGATCATCCAAGAATGAATTATTCAGATCGATTGACATCCAGAGTAAAATGGCATCCCAAAATTCAATTGAGTGGAACGTTACATGCAAACGTTACAGCTCCATAAAAAGTCACAAAATGAGGTCCAGCTCCTTGCCGTTCACCCCCTTGCAGTTCCTAGTTCTTTGTCGATCATCCAGCTCGTTCAAGAACAACCCGATCTAAAGAACTCTAGCAATAAATCATAGGCGGAAACACGAATTGAACCTTTTCTCCGACAATGAAACCATCGACGATGACACTGAGATGAGCCACAGCCTTTGCGCTCTCAAGAAACGCCACCCATGGATCCCTCTTTTCTGAGCTTGATAGCAATAGATCCACCCCTTCTTTTATTGTCACCATCGCCGAGCCATCTCCATTGCTGTGGATTTGACAAATAGATCTGTTTTGCCCTTGTCTAAGGTCCGCCTTCCGTTGCCCCCCCATTTGCTGCCCACCTAGATTTGCCTCCCGCCTCTATGAGGAGTAGAGGAAGAGGGGTGACACTAAGAGGACAACGATAAACACTCCAAAACTACTCCATCATACTGGATCTGTGTCTCCTCACTGCAACCCACATCTCCTGCCCTTTGCTTTTGCCACCCTCCTCCACTTTGCCATTGAAGTCGCTGTCCTTCTCCGGCCTAGAGCATTGCCACCGTCGCCTCTGAAGCTCTCCGATAAAGTTGAGGAGAAGAGGAGAGAGAGAAAAGGGAGGAGAAGAGAAGAGGAGAGCTCTGAGACTTAGCTGATTTTTGGTGGTGTCTATCACTTTAATATCACCCACAATAAACATAGGTGGCCTCACCAACGAAAATCAAAGCTCTGAGAAATAAATTAATTTTCACAGGTAGGTTTAAACCACGTGAGTTCCTAGCATATAAAAATAAATCCCGTATCCATAAAAATAGTTTTTTATAGTGATATAAGCTTAACATGTGTTTTCTTGAAATATTTTGTCTAAAAAACATAGGTTGGGTTGAGCATTATGTGTCCAAAACTTAGGGTTTTATGAAATATAGTCTTTGTTTATTATTGGATTATATTTGTTTATTCGATTAAAATTTGAATACAACCTTTAACTTACGTAATGTTGGCTGCCTCTGTTCTGCCTTTTCCTACATTTTTGGTCCATTTAGATGCTGTAGGCTTGCTGCAGCCTGCACATTGTTGCTAAACTAACCGAGTCTGTTGCTGTAGAAGGCAGCTTCGTTTGTTGTAAAGCGCTATGACTGGAGCTAAAAGATGTTTTCAACTTATCAGGTAATCCATTCAGACAGGTAACCACGCACACAGATCACAGCCCCTAGTGCTCCCCCATGACCTGCACGTCCCACCGCCACCGGCGACGGTGGTGCTAGTGGCAGCTGCGCCTCTCTTTTCCCCAAGACCTTTCCACCTTCCTCCTCCTTTCCACCTCCCATTCCTATCTCTCTTTCTCCAAATCCAAGTGAGTTTTTCAGTGGAACTTTCTGCGGAGGGCATCCATCTAGTGGCGGCATAGCACCAACTGTCTGGGACTGTAGCATGGCAGAACACCTACGAGGTCTCCGTGCCTATGCGCAAGGAAGGCGACGATGGTGATGGTGTGTAATGATGGGCACTTGGCCTGCTTCACCTCGTTGTTGGCTGGCAGCATGAATGCATTGCACCAGCACGTCCATTTCCATGCTCCTTCCCCACGTCTCCTTGCGCAGCCTTGAGCCAGCAAGGGAGAGAAGATGTACTCCATCAAGAAGAAGAAGATTTAGAAGTCTTTGAGTTTAAGGACTATATTGCTTAAACATTCTTTCGACAGTGGCATCGGTAGTAGGTTCACGAAGCTTGTGGGATCCGGCGACCTTCCTCGTCTCACTAGTGGCTGGTGGTGACATGGCAGCATGGTGGGCTAGTTCTGTTCCTCCTCTTCTGCTCTTCCTAAGCATCAGGATGGCGCGGCAATAGCAAAGCTGGCTAGATCTACTTCTTTAATTCTCTCTCCTCATAGTTAGTTTCAAGGAAGGCGATATGTGTCGATTGTTGGGTGGGATATGGTGAGGAAGTGCTTGAGGTCAAGCTGCTTTCTAAGACCACCTCAGTGCAGTTTCTTTAACAGGTTTGACAAGCATCAGATGATATGTTTTGATAGGATGATTCTCACACAAAGGTTTCTAAGTAAATAAGTGATGTGATGGGTTGTCCGATAAGATCGAGGTT
This sequence comes from Oryza coarctata, assembly GCA_030770085.1. Classification (NCBI taxonomy): domain Eukaryota; kingdom Viridiplantae; phylum Streptophyta; class Magnoliopsida; order Poales; family Poaceae; genus Oryza; species Oryza coarctata. The sequence goes on from CM061472.1 coordinate 12,983,707, forward strand.
GAAGAAGCATATAGAAGAAGATCCAAAGCTTAAGCTACGTTAGTTTGGAGCGGTTGGAATTTCTCCCTAGCGTATACAAAACGGAGTGAGTCATTAGCATATGATTAATTAAGTATTGGCTAAAATATTTAAAAAATGGATTAATATAATTTTTCAAGCAAATTTTCTATAGAATTTTTTTTTAAAAAAACAGCAATCCGGAAAACGTAATGTGAAAAACGAGACAGTAGAAGTTGTGAAAGGGGAGAAACAAATGCAGTCTTAGTCTTCTAGCTTTCTTTTCTTTTTTTCCTCAGTTAGGAGGATTAGGTATAAGTATCACTATTTATATTATTTGATTATGTATATTTATTTATGGGTCTAGATGCTGAATTTCTATCCATTATCTAAAAAATTCAAATAGGATTTAAAAATATAACAAACTGGTGAGGATGTTTAAGCTGCTAAGAACTTATGTTATTCTAGGTGAACATCTCTACAATTTACTGTTAACAAACACTATTTACTCAGGTAATCTAATCTATATATATAATTATTTACACAATTGGATTGAACTTATATGTTCAAATTTTCATGTACAATTCTTCGACTACATCTACGGATTATAGTCGACAATGGTATTTTAGGAATGTGAGGTACTGAATAAGAGAACATGGATCAACTATTTTTACTGGTTTATGACCCAAAAAGTATAACAACCCTAATCCAGTTTATATAGCTTTAGGATGTATTATACTAACCACAAAGGAAAGCAAGCAAACTTACAACTTTCGTTATATTATATATATTAGTACAAGTTTACAGTTGTGGCTTATGCAAGATTATCCAACAGCAATGCGCATAGTATCAGTAAACCTATGAGAAAATTACTTCTCTGCCTCTAAAATCTTAGCAAATTTCTACTATGCTCTCAAGTTTTCTACACTTCTTCATATGTCCCTCAATTTTTAGTTTTGATCCTTCTATTTCTATTCTGCCAGTTTACTGGGCAATTCCTATGAAAGAAACATAGAAATTTATAAACTATATTGCTGGAAGTGGATAAGTTTGTTATATAAGACAATTATATATTTATATTCATGAATTTTTGTACAAGGTATTATTTATGACAAAGTTAATTTTTAATAATGAAAGAAAACATAATATTTATTTAATTTATTTATTAAAAGAGTTTATATTATATAGAATATTTTCACTGTTATATATATTCTATAAAAGGAATGCTATCCAAAATTATGTTTATCATTTAAAAAAGATACTAGACATACTTTGTTAATTATATATTCAATTTTCTATGTATAATAGTTCCGCACGAAACAAACATATGAATATGAATATAGTCATACACCAAAATACTATATTTTCAACAATAGATTTCACAAATCTTCACATGTTCCTTATACGTCCAAGGTAAAATCGACTTTTTTATACACAAATTTAACGGTCAGCTAACGGTAAATTGATGGAAAGGATATGGAAAGGATGAAAAATCAAAACTCAGAGAAATGTAAGGAAGTGAAGAAAATTTATGGGCGTAAAAGGGATCAGCTAAAGTAAAGTTTCAGAGGTATAGAAGGAATTTTCTCTAAGCGTATATAGTTGAACCTTACAAAGTACAATTAATGATATTATTATGTAATTAGATGCTTCCACGTTATCCCAGTTTCTTTGATGAGAAAATCACCGTTGAAGCTCTGAGAAAGAAATTAATTTTCGCTGGTAGGTTTAAACCACGTGAGTTCCTAGCCTATAAAACTAAATCCAGTATGATATAAGTTTAACATGTGGTTTCTTGAAATATTTTGCCTAAAAAACGTAGGTTGGATTGAGCGTTATGTTTTGTAAAATATAGTCTTTGTTTATTATTGGATTATATTTGTTTATTCGATTAAAATTCGAATACAACCTTTAACTTAAGTAATGTTGGCTGCCTCTGTTCTGCCTTTTCCTACATTTTTGGTCCGTTTAGATGCTGTAGGCTTGCTGTGCGCAAGGAAAGCGATGATGGTGATGGTGTGTAATGATGGGCACTTGCCTGCTTCACCTCGTTGTTGGCTGGCAGCACGAATGCATTGCACCAGCACGTCCATTTCCATGCTCCTTCCCATGTCTCCTTGCGCAGCCTTGAGCCAGCAAGGGAGAGAAGATATACTCCATCAAGAAGACGAGTTTAAGGACTTGCTTAAACATTCTTTCGACAGGTGGCATCGGTAGTAGGTTCACGAAGCTTGTGGGATCCGGTGACCTTCCTCGCCTCACTAGTGGCTGGTGGTGACATGGCAGCATGGTGGGCTAGTTCTGTTCCTCCTCTTCTGCTCTTTCTAAGCATCGGGATGGCACGGCGATGGCAAAGCTGGCTAGATCTACTTCTCCAATTCTCTCTCCTTATAGTCAGTTCTAAGGAAGATGATGTGTGTCGATTGTTGGGTGGGATATGCTGAGGAAGTGCTTGACAAGCTGTTTTTCAAGATCACCTCAGTGCAGTTTCTCTTCAACAGGTTCAACAAGCATCAGATGATATTTTTTGATAGGATGATTCTCACACAAAAGTTTCTAAGGAAATAAGTGATGTGATGGGTTGTTCCTGTATATAAGGATAAGATCGAGGTGGAAGAAGCATATAGAAGAAGATCTGAAGCTTAGGCTACGGAGCGGTTAGAATTTCTCCCGAGCATATACAAAACGGAGTGACTCATTAGCATATGATTAATTAACTATTGGCTAAAAAACTTAAAAAATGATTAATATAATTTTTTTCAAGCAAATTTTCTATAATTTTTTTTAAAAACACAGTTTAGCAGTTCGGAAAACGTACTTGTGAAAAATGTGAAAAATGAGATAGTAGAAGTTGCGAATGAGGAGAAACAAATGCACTCTAAGTCTTATAGCTTTCTTTCTTTTTTTCCTCAGTTAGGAGGCTTATGTCTAAGTATCAATATTTATATTATTTGATTATGTATATTTATTTGTGGGTCTAGATGCTGAATTTCTATGCATTATCTAAAAAATTCAAATAGGATTTAAAAATATAACAAACCAGTGAGGATGTTTAAGCTGCTAAGAACTTAAGTTATTCTAGGTGAACATCTCTACAATTTACCGTTAACAAACACTATTTACTCACATAATCTAATTTATATATAATTATTTACACAATTGTATTGAACTTATATGTTCAAATTTTCATGTACAATTCTTCGACTGCATCGATGGGTTATAGTCGACAACGGTATTTTAGAAATGTAAGGTACCTAGATCAACTATTTTTTATTGATTTAGGACCTAAAAAGTATAACAACCTAGTCCAATTTATATGTATAGCTTTAGGATGTATCATACTAACCACAAAGGAAAGCAAGCAACCTAATATAGCCTAACACACTAATCTCGACGAACAGAGTGATGAAAATAGTCAATGACTATAGTCAATGATTATAGTCGATGACTACTCCGGAAACATATGGCTGGCTCTTCTTTCCAGTAAAGATGCCACATCAACGGTGATCAAGGGCATCTAGGCAGTTGCGGCGCAAAGGTCCAGCAAGAAGGTCAATGAACTTTGCACAGACTGAGGAGAAGAGTTCCTGACGAAGGATTACGCCCAGTAGTGCACCGAGCTAGGATTGCATCACGAGCTAACAACACCCTACTCCCCTCAACAAAATGGTGATGTCGAGCGTTGCAACCAGTCTGTGGTCAAGACCACTAAGAGCATGCTTAAGGCGAAAGGGCTCCTGGGTGAATTTTGGGGCGATGCGGTCACCACAGCCGTCTATCTGCTCAACCGCTCCTCGTCCAAGAGTGTGGGTAGCAAGACCCACTAGCATTTAGCACTTGCGCACCTTCGGCTGCATCGCACAAATAAAGGTGACAACACCAAGCATGAAGAAACTTGATGACAAAAGCCAACGCACCATCTTTGTCGACTACCAAGCGGGGTCCAAGGCATATCGGGCGTATAACTCGGTGATGCGATGTGTGCACATCAGCCATGTGTTCGAAGAGATGGCATAGTGGTCCTGGATCAAGGGACAATACGGCGAGGCAGGAAATTTCATCATCGAGCACTTGTTGCCACCTAGTTCGATCACCATGACAACAACGGTGAGCACAGTTACACTGGCCAAAGCTCTAGTTTCATCTTTGAGCTCACCATGGTGACGCCCGGCACTGGGAGCGCAACACCGAGAGCACCGTTAGCCCACGCCTCGCCAGCACGTGGCACGAAGAACGTGACGCCAGGTGCATGCACACAACAGGATGACGTTCCAGTCAAACTCGTGTTGCCTCTTTTGCTAGTGCGTTGTAGCAGTTGGACGCAGACCACGATGACGACGCCTTACTCCAGTACCGCAGCATCGATAACATGCTTGGGCCAACCACGCCTCTGGGTCTTGCCACACGAGAGCTGGAGGAGAGGCTGCTGTTGGCATGGGAAGCTGAGCCAACATCGTTCGAGGAAGCCCTAGAGCATAAAAATTGGCACCACGCCATGCTCGACGAGTTTACCTTTATTGAGGCGAACGACACTTGGAGGCTCGTCGATCCACCATAAGGAGTATGATCGATCGGCCTCAAGTAGGTCTACAAGACCAAGCGTGATGAAGCTGGACTCTTCACCAAGTTTAAGGCTAGGCTTGTTGCAAAGCGGTATGTCCAGCGCCAGGGTATCGACTTCGATGAAGTGTTTGTCCCGGTATTATGTCTGGAGTCCACGAGGCTCCTGTTGGCACTCTTGGCAAGCAAAGGGTGGCCAGTCCACCATATGGATGTTAAGTCCACCTTCTTGAATGAGGAACTGCTAGAAAATGTCTACGTCGAGCAGCCGCCAGGGTTCATGATGAAGGGATAAGAGACCAAAGTGCTCTACCTAATTAAAGCTCTCTACAGACTCCACCAAGCCTCGTGAGCATGGTACTCTAAGCTTGATGAGTCCCTAATCAAGCTCGGATTCCAACGTAGCAGGTCGGAGCATGCAGTCTACTTTCGCGGTGTAGGCGAGCACCAACTCATCATGGGTGTTTATGTAGACGACCTGGTGATTACTGGAGGGGATCCAACTGGCATCAACACCTTGAAGGAGGAGATGAAGGAGACCTTCAAGTTGAGTGATCTCGGACTCTTACGCTATTACCTTAACTTGGAGGTGATAGATAGGGAGCAGGATCACCATTTGCCAGAGTGCTTATGCTGTAAAGATTCTAGAAGGAGCCAGCTTGACTGGATGCAATCCAAGCCAAAGCCCCGTGGAGTCCCGACTCAAACTCAGTAAGTCTAGCTCCACTCCTACCATTGATGCCATAAAATACAAGAGCATTATGGGTTCTCTTTGATACCTGATGATTTCAAGACCGAACCTAATATTCTCGGTAGGATACATCAATCGATTCATAGAGCACCCGACCATAGAGCACATGGTGGTCGTAAAGAGAGTGCTAAGGTACATTGCTAGAACCTTACACTACGGCTGCCACTATCAAAGGAAGAAGGAGGCACAACTCACTGGCTACAGTGACAATGATTTAGTCGGAGGTGTTGATACAAGGAAGAGCACCACGGGCGTTCTCTTCTTTCTCGGCTCCAACATCATCACTTGCCAGTTTCAAAAGCAAAAGGTGGTGGCCTTATTCTTCTATGAAGCGAAGTACATTGCCACCACTACTACAATCTGCCAGGGTGTGTGGCTGGCCCGACTCCTTGTTGAATTCAAAGGGAAGAAGGGCAGTGCCATCACAGTAAAAATCGATAGCGAGTTTGCCATTCAACTAAGTAATAACCTGGTTTTCCACGACTATAGTAAACATATAGATGTGAGATATCACTGTATACGAGAATATGTCGAGGAGAATAAGGTGAGACTTGAGTCCGTAGGGATGGTTGAAGAACTGATAGACATCCTGACGAAGGCTTTTGGAACGATATTGATTTTGTGAGCTACGTTTTAAGATTGGCGTCATTGATGTACAAACCATGCGGAGATTTGTTAGTAACCTAGCGCATGGGTTAAGTTAGTTAACTAGTTCTCCTCGTTTTCAGCTTGCATACGCATGGGCACCGAGTTGTGGCCGAGTTCATGGCGAGAATAGCTGTATGACCCCAGAGAGATAGGTAGTGGGCGCCGCATCATGAGTGTGAGGATGGATACGTTTGAGCGCGATGCGCGGCCACCCATCTAATTGCGCCGATTTATCTGTATCCTGTCAATAAAAGGATGAGAAGAAAACCCAGAAAGCTGTAAGTTTGTTCGCAGCACAAAATCAGTGTCTATTCTAAGTGTTCCGCACGAATCCGCGCTGTGAGTTTGCGCTGGTGATCGGAAGCTCACTGGGCGCCGAGGGCAGCCGATAGCTCACATTATCTCCCTCGCCGTCTCCGGTGACGACACAACGAACACGTCCGCCAGGCCAATGAGGAGGTGGAAGATGCCGCCGTGGATCTTGGCGAGTTTGGCGAGGGCGCGGTGGGTGAACTGATGCACGGACAGCAGGTTGCCGATGACGGGCAAGCCGGGAGCCTCGGGTGGGAGGAGGAAGGCTGTTCGTCGCAGCCGGCTGGTGTACCAGAGGAAGAAGGCGATGCTGATCAATGAAGCGTTGACGAAGTAGGCATCTTGAGTGTAGTACTCCGTAGAGTGATCACTTCACTTGAAATTTCACGCTAACCAGTTCAATAGCGTGTTTATATAATGTTTGCGAGCTTCTTCGTCTCCCGTACCAGTATATATATCTGCTCAAATATGTTGTGAGTTTCTTATATAAAACTAAAAAAATAATACACTAACACATCACGTGTATAAGGTAGGTGACATATCCATGTAGTATGTACGATTATATCTTTATGGTTGGAAACTTTCGTAGAAGCTTTCACCAAAATTTTAGGACAAATAAAGGCTCGCAATTCTCACGTTAAGTAGAAGGGGATTACTAGCTTTTAGGTGACTTGTCACCTTCAACTTCTAGGCCAGATTTCAGAAAAAAAAAGACTTCTTGGCTAGGGGGCAAAAAGAGAGGAGGGAGGTGGTAGCCAGGGGTTATCAACTATGGCAAAAATGATGGCGAGCTCCTTGATGATCCCTTTATCTTCCCCATTGCTGGTGAAACTCTAACTCGAACAGAGAACCTATGGTCATGGTTAGGGGTTAGCGTCTGCTTGGAAGTCCTGTATTCAGCCCAGAACCAGTGAAAATTATCGGCCCATAACAAACTAAATTTCCATCCATTTTCGGCTCTATCTGACGGAAAATAAGTGTGGTCTCACCAGGATACAGTACATTTCTGAGAAATATCGGGCTTGGCCCGCTCAGCATCCCAATCACCATCGCTCACTTCTCCCTCATGCAGGGTTTGAAATTTCCGTTCAAAATTTTGGAACACTACCGCCCCTCCCCCCTCGGGATGAAACTATTGCCCACAAAATTTTCATTTTTTTAGATTTGGTAAAAATTTATTTAAATTCAGTCAAAATTTGTTTGAATTTTGAATATTTTCATTCTGAAATTTTTCAAAATTTCTGAAATTCCCGAGATTTGGTGCACCCAATGGAAATGTCCAAAACGAAATTGCAAACAGCTTGTTGTTGCAGTCATTTTATGTCTTCTTGTTCTATTTTAAATTTCTTGTGGATATTCGCCCTGATGATCAGTTTGATCCGGACTCCATCGTTGGTTTCTCTTGCTTCAGTCTGAACATGCTGTTCATATCTGAATTTGGATGAATAAATGCAATAGTTTTGCTAATTCAGTGAACTTATCTGACAATTGTTTATATTGGTGGGTTTGATTTCACTGGTATTTCTGGTGACCAACAGTTAGAGGCGTATTGCGTTACAAGTGGAAAAAAATACGTAAAGTCCCAAGCAGGCGTCATGGAGGGTAAGAAAATCTGGTTGTATTCTTGGTGCCGAGAAAAATTACAGGGGGGAAGCATTTTACAAGTGAGAAAAAAATACCAAACTTCCAAGCAGGTCCTTAGGGTTTTAGGGTAGGGGTTGAGGGAGGGGGAAGAGGGCAGACTGGCCACGAGGCTGTCCAGCAACATAGTGATTAAACCTAGATTGATGATTGAAACAACGGGTCAGTCGGTTCATCGGGTGGACCACTGGTTTTCCATTTTAACCACTAGTTCAAAAGAAATAATATATTAAGACTACTGTGTGTTGCAAATACTGCACCTAACAGCTGTCCACACCTCCCTCCCTAGTCACCTCCTAATGTAAAAATGTTACTCTCAACTTTAGCCAAACATTGGTTCTATGGCTAGGATCTCCACCTATCTTCTCTCCCTCTCCACACTCCCTCTTCTCATGACAAAAAATTTATTCTAATCCCTCAGGGCATAACTGGTGTAAAAATGGGTGGTAGTATTTTTTTCATGAGAGAAAAGGAGGAGAGTTAACAATATAATTTTTTTCTTGCCAGAAAGAGTGAGTAATTTTTTTTATATCAAGAGGTGAGGCAGTAGGGGAGGGAAGGGAAACTGGTGGAGGGCTTGGTGACAAAATCATTGTCTAGGTAAAATTGCAATTAAAATTAATCAAAATTACATGTTGGTATAATTTTAAGCTTAGCAATATATGTAATTTAAGTCTAAAAATTTATATGATTCTATTATAGGAGATATAAAAGCTAGGAGTCCCAATACATGTAGGCAAATTTTACTATAGGATATTGTGATTTTATTGATTTTAGCTTATAGACAAGGAAAAAGTAAGAAGATAATATTACAATATACCTATTTGCTACTGGATACTGCATTCACTAAAGTATTAATTTCCGATTGAATACGAAAGAGACCAAAAATACCTTAGTCCTTCTTGTTACCCTGTCCTCATCTTGTCATATTCTTCTCCTTCCTACTTCTCCTTTCTTCAGTTATTACTGTATTGTAGCTTGCAGCAGCTGCAGCGGTGCTGTTGGGGATGGTAGTGCTCGCCAATCCGCGGTCAAAGGTCCAATGAAAAGAGACAGGATCAGAATTCAACATGGAGAGGCAGAAGTGCATCTGTTAGTGTGCGTCGGAGTTGGCGATGAAATCGGTGGCTGGTCAAGTAGTGAACCAGAGCGGCTTCAGCAGGTGTTGTGCCTTCCATGGCAGCGTTTCATGCTGGGGGACAGCGCGACTGACGGTTTATGCTCGTGCACAGCGATGGTTTGTGCTCGTGCATAGCAACGGTCCATTACATCAGATCCGTTCATCTATAACGTCTTCAAATTGTCATCTACGATGAGTTTAGTCCTCATTACAGATAAGTGGACAGTGATAACTTTACACTACAACTAAGGTTATCAGTGATGTGTTATAAGAAAACCTATCATAGATGAAGTAGTATCGCAAACTGATTATACTTTATGACCTGTCAAGGATAACATAGCTCACATCTACGATCCGTCATAAAAGAGATACTCTAGATGTGTAATTGTGATTATGACCCATTAGAGATAGTCTATCTTTGACAGAAGTATTTCATAATCCATCAAAGATAATTTAGTCACCTATGATGGTCTTGTTTATAACCCGTATAGGTAGTGCTTATCTGAGTTTTGCTTGAAACCTAACAGTGATGTAGTTAATAAAAAAATTAAATTTTTTTGGCTAGTCTCAGGAATTGCTAGCCATGTTCTCTGTAGCACATATATTTTCAGACCCTACAGCAGCCACATTATCATAGTTAAAGATCTAAAATTCCACCAAAGTGATATATTAATATTGACATATCAACAAACTCAAACATACACATATATATATTCCTCACATATTCACTATCAAATATTTATAAACATGCAGATATATTAATTTCTAGGAATCATATATACCTATATTTTTTATTTGAATTCACAAATTTATCCATAGCTATATACGTGACACTCGTGCGTTTTAAAAAAAAATCATGACTACTGTGAAGTTAAAAGCTAAAAAAAGAATTGAATAATATATTATGTATTTTATGATATCTTTTTTTAATATAACTTATAGAATTGTTATGATAAATAGCATATTCTTTGATTATTTAACAACCAAGGACATACGTATATAAGCTCACACATAGATAAATACATAATTACCAATATGAAATGTATAGTACAATTATCAAATAGGTAACATTGATCATTGTATAAGATGTATACACTTTCATTCTACTTAGACCGGAACATCCTTTTGGATGCATGATTTATTGGAGGTTGAAAGCTGCTATTTGTCCTATAATATGCGCTGGGTCGATTTGATGGATGTTCCATCTATTTGTCTATAAGTTAGTTCACAGTAATGAATAGTATAAATAACGTACACATGTAAGCACGAACCTCAAGATCATAGTCCATCACGTCTCATCAAAGTAGCCATGTTGTAGTAGATATGAAAACTGCACTGATTACCGACCTGTTGCGCACATTGGAAGTCCTTATAGTGATGGAGGGTTTGCTTATTCTCTATGTGCCTACCTCCTTTCCGCACGTAAGATGACCATGCAGCGTCTATTGCGGCAATCAGAGACTCAAAATTGTATGGTCAGCCATGGTTGGGGTTAAGATAATAAACCTTATTCTATTTTGGTACTATTACTAAGAGAATCCAATGCCATCTACATGGCAATGTATCGGTAAGTAACCTAAGGTCTACCAAAATACTATTACGAAAATACCCGCGTGAATAATGCACAAGTATCGCCGCGCGATGACTCTGCAACTATTTCCAAATGAATCGATCACACTTTGTGGTTCTATTGGTTTTTCAGAAGCATCCACCTCGGTGATTGTCATTATATGTTTAGGTAATTGGTTGAGTTCTAGGGTTTCATGCTAAGGTTGTTGTCTAGGTTCCGGCTGAGGTTTTGGTTTCTTGGACCTTCATGGATATTTTTGCTTCTTATATTTTAACTTATGCTCTAAAATTGTTGACTATATTAGTTCAATAAATACAAAATCACACTAGTTAATTAACTAAAAAAATCACAAAAATGAAAGGTAATTAATTAATAGAAAAAAACCCTGAAATTATAGGAAAATTAAAAAAACACATTAGTTAATGAACTAAAAAATCACAGAGATAGCATTCAATGTGCCTAAAGTGTTAAGAAAAAAAATAAAGCTAAATCACAGATAATTCAACCGTGGTGGTGCTAAGGGGTGGCGGTGACGGTGCCATAGTGGCGGGCTTAGGGAACTCGGGGATGGTGGTAGTGGCGACAACATAGTGGCGAGCTTAGAGGACTCGGGGATATCATGGTGGTGCTTGGTGTTGGTGGTGACGGTGACATAGTGGCAGGCTCCACGGGCTCTCGGATGACGGGAGTGCTGGGGTCGACTATGATGGCGGTGCACTAGTGGACTTGGGGAGCTTGGGGACAACAAGAGGGCACAATAGTGGCGGCAATAGTGGTATGGGAGGAGATTGAGCTCTAGGATGCGAGTGTCGATGACTTAAATTTGTATGCGAGTGACTTTGCTTGATTCTAGATACTTCTAAAAAAGGCTTTTGGATTACCTACGACAAGTTGTGTAATAAAATCCATCACAGGTAACTTACGTATAATGGTGGTGCAATAAAATCCATTACAGATAATTTATTATGATGGGTCGTGCAATAAAAATCATCATAGGGTTTTGACTTGTAACGGGCTATGTAATATAATCCATCACAGGTAACTTATCTATGACGGACTGTGAAATAAAATCTATCACATGTAACTTGCCTTTGATATGCTGTGCACTAAAATACGTCATAAGTAACTTACCTATGACGAGCCGTGCTATAAAACTCATTTGAAATTGACAAAGATTTGCTTTATACTATCAGCAATAATGAGATACCACATAACCTTTGTTGAATCACTCCTTTTTGACTTCTTAGCCTCCATACTACTATTCTTTCACTTATATTGAGAAGCTTCACATGCAGGGCACATATCCATATCGGTGTATTCTTTATAGAATAAGATATTGTTGTTTGGATATGTGTGAATTCTTCTAACCTTCAATCCTGAAGGACATAACACTTGATTTGCTTCATATATTGTCTTCGGCATTTTGTTCCTGTTGGGTAGTAAGTCCTTCAAAAAATCAAGTAGATACATGAAACTCTTATCTAACTAACCGTTACATGTCTTAAGCTTCATTAAATTAAGGATAGTAGATAGTGTCATGTGATTTAGCTTACATCCTCCAAATCCATCACCAAATTTGAGAACTTCTCATAATTCTTCTCGTTGTATTCTTGCCCCTCAATATTACGAAGCATCTGAGAAAGATCATGGTCGATATCAATGATATCACTGTCAAACAGACAAGGGACATACATATCATCTCGATCTTCTTCTTTCTCTTGGTATTTATCGTCCACTTCTTCAACAGTAATATTCAGCTCTTTTTGCTCCCAGTAATTGCTCCAATAACTATAACCCTTCGTAAAATCTCTATCTATAAGATGAGATTATAATTGCGCTTTATATATAAACATCTTCTTATTTCTATAGTCTATGCATGGATATACCACCTATTTCTTACTCCTTCTCTTATCATCTTCAACAGCATTTAGAAATTTAATTACTCTATTTCTAAACTCTTGGCTCAAGCGGTTAGTATTGTACATCTAATGCGATTCATCTATATATATATATAACAAAATTAGTTTGGATGAAGAAACTATAATACTACTCAGTTCAAATTTAGCTTATTTATTATTTAAGCTCTCAATATCAGGACAAAGATTCACCCACCTTACCCTTCCACCTAAAATATAAATAGTGTACAAGATGGGTTAGCTAACAAATGCATCTGTGGAGATATATATAGAAGGTAGCCAACTTCTATCGGTTGCCAGCACACTAACGGTTAGAGGTGTGGACAAGACACCCATGACCAGCAGTAAAGGTAGACACATGTCATAGGGCAAGCCACACCTCTAATAGGCTATACTAAAAAAACCATTATAGGTAGTAAATCCTCACATGTGATGGGTTTAGACTAGATAACCGTCACAAGTGAGGGCTTATCTATGACCGTCTATCTACTCAATCTGTCGGAGACAAGCTGACCTCATCTCTATTGGTTTTATGCGGCGACCCGTGATAGATATGGCCTCACCTATGATGGGTTTGTTCACCCTATCTCACCTCTAACCGGTCTTGATACGGCCTGTCAGAGATAAGGCTATCCGTGACAAGGCACTAAGGCCCATCATACCTTCGGGATTAAATGTTCTATACTAGTGCTCTACTGTCTCGCCTAATCTCTGCCATCACCGCCTCCTCCTCAAGCCCGAGCTAGTAGGAGATCAGTGACCATAGAGTCAGTAGTGCGGATTCGATGGTCTACAATGAGGAGTAGTAGCAAGGGTGAAAGCAATCCGAGGAGGGAGATATAGTGCGACGGATGGAGGTTATCAAACAACAGGAAGGGGAGTTTGAGAGGAGAGTGCTACTCCACTGATGCACCTATATTTTTATGTTTCTTAGGATTACATTGACATGTTATCCTAATTCCTATGCTTTACTATTTCTATGTTCCTTAATTCTTATGTTGCAAATGAGCCTTAAATGTGTATGAAAACTATGATGAATGTTGTGCCCAATAGCATCAATATTTGGACACACTTTTGAAGAGCATCGAGAGGTGGTACGACATCTAATCAGGTGTGCCTTGTTCAGTTCGATTGTTCTAACATAATGGAAGAAGGGGGGAGTGGGGGGGCAGGGATCAACCATAGTTCTCTGGTGCTCTCTATGATCATTTGCCATAATACATAAGGAGACACCACCGCCAATTCCTCTCTCTCTGGGCCTAATGTCCCAGCAAATCTAGGGCAGAGGTGCTGTGACTATTGTCTGCTTGGATGTCTAGGAGGCTTGCGTCGCCTTGCCGCCTCCACCATGAGAATGTGCTCCTGCAGTACTCCTCGGCCTCGGGGAGGTTGACATGCTGTCCACTTCCACCCTATGACATCGCAATCGCCATCTGCCTCCTTACATATAGGAAGCTGCTTGTTGTTGTCCCCTCCACTGTCTTCCGTCTGCTCTGATGGCACAAGGCTGCCGCCACCACGTTCAGGACTCCAGCGGAGGTGTAAGCCTGGTGCCATGCCCTGCTTGTCAGTGGTTGGCTGGAAGCCTAGTCACATTCATTGTCTGTTAGTACCCTTCCTCGCCGGCCACTCAGTATTTGCTCACCAGCCATCAAGCTCGTGTCATCGCTGAGCTCCACTCAATGGTCACCCACTCTTGCACTATCACTGAGCCCTCCTCATTGGCCGTCGAATCTCCTCATCTCATTGTCATCACTGCTCCCATGGCCACCAATGTTGAGATTCGTGTTGCTGAGGAGGCATGCAAGAAAGCCGTGGCTGATCGTGCCATTGTCCATGACACCTACGAGGCTACTCACGCTGCCATCCACGCTCAAGCGATCTTTATCCTCAACATCCGGGTCCTTGTGCCCATGGTGTTGGATCGGGTGGCCAACAATTACGGCTGTTGGCGCAACCTATTCCTCGTTGTTCTCGGTAAGTACTCCCTCACCGACTATGCCCTTACCGATCTCGCCAATGTTGATCGTCCTGCATGAGTTTAGATGGATTGTATCACCCTCACCAGGATCTATGGCGCCATCTCCAATGATCTTTAGTAGTCCACGATGCTCCACAACCCCTATGCTCGTGCCGCCTGGTGCTTCCTAGAGAACAAGTTTCTCGGGCAAAGCGAGTCACGTGCTCTTCTCCTCTCTACCGAGTTTCGCACCGCCAAGCAAGGAGGGCAAATCATCATCGACTTCTATCGCTGCCTCGAGACGATGGCGACTTCCTTGACTAAGTTCGGCAACCCTATCAGTGACAGCACGCTCGTGCTCACTCTTCTTCGTGACTTCAACAGTAATTTCTACCACATGGTGTCAAATTTGATGATGCAATGCCCCTTCCCTACCTTTCAGTCTACCCGCACCATGCTCCTACTCGATATTGAGGATGGTACGACCGATGCCAATGACACGCTGGCTCCTGCCTTCTCCACAGCACCTGCGCCTCCTGCCCGTTCCCCCACCCGTGTTCCTAGCGGTGGTGGCTCCTCCGGTGGCAACCAGCACAACGACAATGGCGGCAACAACCGTCACCATGGTCGTAGTGGAAAGATGAACAACCACTTTAAGACGGTGGCACTTCCTCCCGCACAGGCTTCTTGGCCTGCACCCTACCTACTGCGTCCTTCAAAAATCCCTCTACAGGGACTATCCAGTTGTGCCCCCATGTCCATGGGCCTCTTCCTAGATAGCTCCTCCGATCGCCGCAACCAATGCCTGAACCCCTTGCCGCCTTCACCGCGTTTCCACATTCCATGCCGCTCTATAGTGTCCCTGGCTTCAGTGCTCCACCTAGCCTCGGCACTCCGTCTAGCTTTAGCGTACTGCCTAGCCTCAGCGCTCCGTCCAGCTTCAGCGCACTGCCTGGCTTCTAGTACAGGGGAGTCTCTGGCGTGGCCACCTCGACATCCTCCTTCCCAGCAGTAGCTCGCATGGACACTGAGCGCGGCCACCTCGGTTCCATCCTTTCAGGCTGCTCTACCCTAGCAACCGCCTGTGCGGACACTAATGATGGGGGGCTCTTGGGATCAAGCCTCACTTCTCAACAAGTTCAACACAATGAGTCTAACCCGCCACCATAGACTACTGTGTGGTACACAAACTACATTGCTGCTCTCATATGGCTCATAGTGCTAGTATTCTATCATCCTCAAATCCTCCTTCCGTGTTTGGTCCTTCATCAATTGTCGTTGGTAATGGGGTTTTGCTTCCCGTTACTTCCACCAGGTCATATTTTTTTCCTACATCTAATTGTCCTCTATTTTTTAATAATGTCTTAGTCACGCCTAACCTTATCAAGAATTTGATTTTTACCCCCGGTAATAATTGCTTTATTGAATTTGACCCTTTTGGCCTTTCTATAAAGGATCTCCAAACTCGAAGCATGATCGCTAGGTGCAATAGCATGGGCGACCTCTACCCGTTCTTCCCACTCACCAGCACACCTGCCCTTGCCACTACGTCCGTGTCCACTATCTTGTGGCATCGCCGTCTAGGTCATCTTGGTCATGAAGCTTTGTCTAAACTTATCAGTTCTAGTTCTATTCATTGTAATAAATCTAGTGCTAACAATATTTGTCATGTTTGCCAGTTAGGTCGCTATGTGCGTCTTTCTTTTCTTGAGTCACACTCTAGAGCTACCAATAAATTTGATTTAATCCACTCTGACCTTTGGACATCTCCAGTTCTTAGTGTCTGGCTACAAATATTATTTGGTCATTCTTAATGATTGCACTCATTATACTTGGCTTTTCTGTTTCGCCTCAAATCTGACATCTTTGGTGTCCTGTCCAATTTCTTCTCCTCTGTACGCACACAGTTTGACTCCCAAAGTAAGGCCATCCAGTGCAACAATGACTGGGAATTTGACAATTCCTTGTCCTGCATGTTCTTCCTCTCTAATGGTGCAGTCCTTTGCCTGTCATCCCCATACACATCCTAGCAAAACGGTAAAGCCGAACATGCCCTTCGCACTATCAATAACATTGTGTGTTTCCTTTTGTTCCAGGCTAGCCTTCCCCCCGTTTATTGGGCTAACTCACTTTACACTGCCATCTACCTACTTAATCGTCACCTCACTAAGACGAGAGGTGGCTAGACGTCGTTCCTTGCTCTCTATGGTACTCACTCTTCCTACACTCATCTTTATGTGTTTGGTTGTGCGTGTTATCCCAATCTTTCTTCTACCACACCACATAAACTCTACCCTCGCCCATCCCTATGTGTCTTCCTAGGCTACTCTACTGATCACAAGGGTTATCGGTGTCTCGATCTTTACTCCAATAGGATCATCATCTCTCGACACGTTGTCTTCGATGAGTCTCTTTTTCCTTTCATCGAGATGTCCACCTCCCCTTTGGATCCACACACTTTGGATTTTTTGAGCAGCTATAATTCCTTTACTTTGCCCATTGGGCATAGTGTTCTGGTTGCAGGTACTCCACCTCCTATGGCTACCAGCAACGTACATGCTCCTATTCACGTCGAGCTAGCTAGCTCTTCTACGAGCTCACGTCGAGCTGGCTAGCTCTTCTACGAGTGTAAGTGTGTAGTCTGTTGCGCCTGCTAACGTCAGCACCCAGCTGGTCGTGCATGCTCAGTAGGTGCCGGTACCCATGAGCCCTCCTCCGACTGCTGGCCCACCTATTGGCATACTGCCAACACATGCCTTTACTACACCTGGTTCTGCTGTCCCTGTTGACATCTCATCTCAGGTTGCTGCCAGTAGAATTGGGCGCACTTCTACCACTGTCCCACAAGTGATTGTACCAATCACAAACGCACATAGCATGCAGACAAGTGGCAAGGTTAATTTTGTCTAGCCTGTTGATCACCTCAACCTGAACATGGCGATCCTCTCTCAACTTCTGAAGACCTTCCACACAACCCTATCCAATCCCAATTGGCGGGCTACTATGCAGGCTGAGTTTCTGAGTTTATGCACTTTTGGCTAATGACACTTGGACTCTTGTACCTCGCCTAGCTGGTGTTAACATTGTTAGTAGCAAGTGGGTCTGTCGTCACAAGTACTTGTCCGATGGCACTCTTGATCGCTAGAAAGCTAGCTGGGTTCTTCATGGTTTCACCTAATGACCTAGGATTGATTATGAGGACACTTTTAGTCTAGTCGTCAAGCCTGCCACTGTTCGGGTGGTTCTTACCTTGGCACTGTCTCACTCTTGGCCTATTCACCAGCTGGATATCAAGAATACCTTTCTTCATGGTACTTTGATTGAGACAGTGTATTATGTGTAGCCCTCTGGCTTTGTCGACCCCTCCAGACCCAATTATGTTTGTTGGTTGAACAAATCACTCTATGGATTAAAGCAAGAACCTTGTGCTTGGCACAATCATTTCGCTTCTCACATCATCTCCCTTGGTTTTGTTGAAGCAAAGGCAGACACCTCTCTATTTATTTATCACCGTGGTGCTGACATGGCTTTCTTGCTTCCCTATGTTAATGATATTGTTCTCACGGCCTTGTCATAGAATTTTCTCAATAACTTCATTGCAACTATTCAACGGGAATTTTCTATGACCGATATATGTCCTCTTCATCATTTTCTAGAGATTTCAGTTGAGCGTCGAGATGATAGTTTGTTTCTCTCACAGTCGTTGTATATGCTGGATATTTTGAAATGTGCTGGTATGTGCAGTACACCTGTCGATACTCACTCCAAGTTGTTTGTTGATGGTGTTCTGGTTTTTGACCGTGTACAATATCACAGTATTGCTGGTGCCTTGCAGTATCTCACCTTCACTCGTCTGGACATCGCCAACATTATTCAGTAGGTCTGCCTGTTCATGCATGACCCAAGAGAACCTCATCTTGCTGCCATGAAGCACATTCTGCGCTATCTTCAGGGTACTTTGGCGCTCGGTCTTCATCTATATCGCATTGTACCAGCTAATCTTGTTGTCTACTCTGATGCTGATTGGACTAGTTGTCTAGATACTTGTCAGTCTACCTTGGGCTACGGTGTGTTTCTTAAGAATAATCTTGTTTCCTAGTCTTCAAGCATCAGCAGACAGTTTCTCGCTCTAGTGTTGAAGCCGAGTATCGAGCTGTTGCTAATGGTGTCACTAAGCCTTGCTGGTTGTGGCAATTGCTAGAGGAGCTCCATTGCCCCCTACGTTGTGTCACCATCGTTTACTGCGATAATATCAGTGCCGTTTACCTCTCCACCAACCACGTCCAACACCAGCGAACCAAATATGTTGAAATTGACCTCCACTTCATTCGAGATTGCGTTGTCCTTGATGAAGTTCGTGTCCTCCATATCCTACTATTTTTCAGTACGCCGATATCTTTACTAAAGGTCTGCCAACGATAGTCTTTATGGAGTTTAGATCGAGCCTGAACGTTCGCTGTGCTTACACTCTGACTGTGGGGGAATGATAGAATTAGTAAACGTAATCTTCCTTATATGGTATGGTTTAATCATAATCCTACTCGTATGACATGGTTGGATCATGATCTTTTTTATATGGTACGACTTGATCTTATGGTATATGGGGCTGTCTTTCCGGTTCCCACTTACCCTTTATATACCCAACGTTTATAAGGCTAATCAACAATGCTTACAAAGACACCTATGTGGTGACATAAGTTCGTTTTTAGTTTGCATCTTACTGTTGTTTATAGCATTGGTTTAGGCTGGACAGATCTCGATGTCGTAGAGGCCATAGGTCAAAAAAAAAGAGTATAGCACGTATAACTAAAATGCTCAGGTAACATTATACGGAATTATTTAATAGAGCACATTTCACGAAAGCCACCACTATTTTGCCGTAGGAAAATATAGTAGCTATGCAACTCGCTATAATCGTACGACCACCGCAGTTTTGGAGTAACTTGTAACAAACAATAAGATTGCTACTTGAACTATTTGGAACAGAACCATTGGCATGGCCCCACAAATCGGTAGCTTGCAGTGAACTACCCACATCAGTGCCACACAACCATGGATGGCAGGAATACATCATGTCAGGACAGGCCCTGAATACATGACGTGGTGTGAAGATGTATTAAAGGGATGCATATACTCTGGTTCAACGTAGCGACCGCCCAAACTACATCGAAGCAAAGAGCGATTACGGCGAGGTCAGGTGAATCTGCTGACAGACCAGGGAAGTTGGCAGAATGGCCTCCAAACGACTCAACTCTGGATGTCCGCTCGTTTGAGAGTAGCGTCGGTTAGATTCGGAGTAACGATGACACCTCTTCACGAAATTTCACACTTGCTTCCAACAAGGGTGCAGGACTGGCAACTCTAGGCCTCTGGGACTATTCCAGTCTAGCTAAGTTAGAGTTACGGTGTAGGCAGGTGTGAAGTGTGGCAGCTATGACATGAGTCTAGTCGCCTAGGCTTTGGCATGAGTCTGCTAGTGGTCCCCAGTTCTTCCTATTGATGTCAGCGTTGTCTGATCGCAGGGGCGATGGTGTGATGACTATGATGGTGGGTTGTTACTGGCTTACAGGAAACTTGGTGTATTGCTTGCCTGTCTTGTTGCTGTGTTAGCTTTACTAGGTAGTGAACTTGGTGTATTTAGGATTTTAGCCAAGTTTCGCCTAATAAGCTGACTTTCATCACGAGGATTCTATAGAAGAAGAAAATTAGGATGTGAAAAACAAGAACAGTATACAATGACATTCTACAATAATTTATAAAAGGATGTGGCACAACTTGGTAGCATATTTGTTTTGGATATAAAATGTCACTGGTAGCTTGGTAGCTCGTTTGTTTTTAATATAAAATGTCACTAGTTCAAATCCTATCATCCTTACCTATTAGCAGATATTTCTTATTATTTTAAGGCACCTTCTTCTTTAATATAACGCTGACAAAATGTTGTAATGGACCAGGTGTTAGGTCATGGCTTTGCATTATCCACAAAACTGTGCTCCCATGGAATAATGCTGGTTTCTATAAGTAGTATACCAATTAATAAGGGTTTGTCCATTAAAAAATAAGAAAATTTTGATACCAGAACATGTAATTTTTTTTATCATAGAGATCTAATCAAACCATTTTGATCTAAAACTCGTTTCATGCAGTTCTCCCGTTCCCCATTTTTCTCTCAACCCATCATATAGCGCTGCCACTCACTTGTCCTGACTGCACAATTCTACCTCTTTAGTGTCACTCAGATGCCAACAAGACCCACTAGTGTATGTCCTACCACAGGCATCAACCTTACCTCTAGTGCCCTCTTGTCATCTTTTTCCTATCTATGATGGCTACTGTTAGTGGATATGACTACTTGACCCTCTACCTCCTAATATATTAGTTCCATGTTGCCTGACCCATCCCTTAGCTCACTCCTAACCCATTGATTTTGACGGTGACACCACCCTTCTTCACCAATCTTCGCTAGTCTGCCAAATTAGACTGCCTCCTCTTTTACATTCCCCCACCCCTTCTTGGCATTGCCCCAAGCCTGAACCTACAGTGGTTGAGGCCATTTCTGCATGCTAGAGTTGAGCAGTATCATCCAAGATGGAGAGGAGCTCACTAGTGCACAAATCTTGACGTTGATCAAGATGGTTAAGAGTTCACAATATTTGATCCTTGGTTTTCATTCAGGTGTTTAAATAATCTGAATAAATATTTACTAATTGCGATAAATACTGATGTGACCAACACCACATCGTCGCATCTACGTTTAGCCTTCATCCATGTGACCTTTTGCAGCAGTGCCAGTTATCACACATAGATGGATGGCTAGATTTACACTATTCCTATTATTAACGTGTTTCCTCATAATACTTAATTAATATAAGTATAAATAGATGATATTGGATTGCGAAATTTGCTGAAAACCCTTTATCTGTCTATCTAGTTAAGAAAGTCAAGCTGCTGTGATGGTAGCTTTTCTCAGCGTGAAAGTCACTAGCTGTGTGGACAAATAAGTTGGGAAAATTCTTGGTGACACGTGACCATTTTAAGGACTTCCTCCGGTGATAAATATTTGACGTTTAACATAAGATTTTTTCTTTACCCTAAAACAGTAGGGTATTCCCCTATGGTATATTAATTTTCATATAAAGAAGGTTTATAAAAAGGGAAAGCAAAATTACAAGGCATCAATCCATGATTGAAGGAAAGGTTATAAACATCTTTAAGCCTAAGCAAATGTAGACTTAAATCCTCTTTACTGCAGCTTGCCAAGATGAGACCGAAGGTTGGACATTGTTGAAGATGAGATTGTTTCTCTGCATCCAAATGTTCCAAGCTGCAACTAGAAAACATTCCATAAAGCAAGATAACCCAAAACACCTTCATTGAAGTTGAATCATATGATGAAACTCCAAGCTGAGGTTCCAATGAAAACCAATCGATGCCCAGCTGTCCATACTAAACAGATGCTCCCTTGTTTCTCTAAGGCCATTGGTGCACAATGAACATGCTACTGTAGCATTTGGTGGTTTACAATGTTTTATGTCTAGCAAATCTCTTGTATTGATTCTGTCCACAAGTAACAGCCAAGCAAAAACTTTAATCTTCATTATTGCTCTGCTTTTCCAAATCAAGGGAAGTGTGCTAGGAGGAGTTTAGCACAAGATTAG
The DNA here is from genome assembly GCA_030770085.1 of Oryza coarctata. NCBI lineage: Eukaryota > Viridiplantae > Streptophyta > Magnoliopsida > Poales > Poaceae > Oryza > Oryza coarctata. The sequence goes on from CM061472.1 coordinate 13,005,840, forward strand.
CTCAGACTTTTAAAATTTGACGATCAATAACTTCTCAAGTAGTTTACAACAAAAAAAAAAGAAATATAGATTTGACTTGAAAAGTACTATTAATATTGTAAACTTATTTTTAAAAACTTATTCTCATGCAAATTTTATGGTTAAAATTGAAAAGTTTGACGAAATCTTATCATAAACATAAAATATTTATTACCTAAGGTAGTAGCTTGCAAGGTTCTTAATTTTTCTTAATATACCTCTTTTTCTACATATTAGAATATAATGTCATTACTAGAGGAAACATCATTAGTGCCGGTTGGGAACTAACATTGATGTTGGTCCCCAGCTAGCACTAAACTTTCAGCACTGATGAACCCTCCTTATCAATGTCGGATGTCTGACTTGGCACTAATGAGGTTCATGAGCAAAAAATAAAATGTTTGAGCCAGTTGCTTCAAATCTAGCATCAAGCACAAAAAATCCAAACCCAAACCCTAACTGATTGTATAGCCCCAAGATCTAAGGAATTGATGAACGAGCCCCAAATCCTAATTCCCTAAATGACATCAGTAATGGAACATCTCTAATACATAGATCAAGAACTCATTGAGTCAGTTCACAAATCATTAACTCATAAATCCAAATCAACAACTCATAAAAGTCATCGCAGTTGTCGTTGTTGTCATCGAGCCATGGCCATCATCGATCTGGGGTCACCAAATCCACCTCCTCCTACATTGCCATCATCATCCGCGATCAGAGTGGGGGAGAAAAGGTTGTCGCCCTTGCCATCCATCGCCTCTAGGTCCTGAGAAGAAGGAGAGGCATGGCAAGGGGAGAAGGGGGTGATGGTCAGAAGAAAGGCATGACGGTAGGGAGGTGGCCTAGCAATGAGCACTGCCAACATCCAAACGACAACCCCCTTCGTCCTTGCTCTGGCCAGCCAGATCCATCAGTAGGAAGGCCGGTGTCACTATATCCGGCATCCCTAACCTCCTCACTAGCTGATGCGGCACATAGATTATTTTTATTTCCCTCATTTGATTGGCTTAGCATGCCATCTTCGACCAATCCTTTTTTGCCGTTTTACCTCAAAACCTGCACTAATAGTTACTCACTTTGTCCCATAAAAGGGTGTCGTTTTACTCCCTATCAATTGTCCCATAAAGGTGGTTGTTTTAGCATTTGGAGTAGAAAAGTGGGGCCATCTAGTACTAGTATTATTGATTGTTTCTTCTCCACATGATTTTTCTCCATTAATGCTACTTAATCCACTCCTCTCATATTCCCTTCCATCCCTCAACGCTCGTCTCTTGCATTCTTCTCCTCCTAACCAGAACATCACGCTTGCCCCATCTAGTCCCCCCACCAGGAAGCGACATCCAATGGCAGCAACATGTTCGGTGGCAGCACATACCCTAGGGAAGGCAGCGGCAACCCTAGGAATAGTGGCAGCAATAGCGGCAACCCTAGGGACGGCTACAGCGGCAACCCTTGTAGTGACGACAACTTGAGTGGTGGCTCAATTTGTGGCGGTAGTAGCTAGAGCTGCCTAAGCAAGTGGTTAGCGAGGTGTGGCCTAGTCGATGCACACGGCAGAGGGATGCATGCGTGTGTCCTAGTCCATTGTAAGCATTTAGAAAGATTAGTTCACCTTTTTTATGAATTTACAATCTAGGAATCCCTCAAAATTCTATTTTACATGACCTTTTGAAGTAGATGATGTTATAGATCTCGTTCTTTTTTTTTCTAGTTGATGAATTAGGTGGTAGAGGCATACAATGGCACTTCCAACCAATGGGAAACTTTATGAATGGGGGGTGGAACAAGGTGATTGGTGAATTAATCACTTTTTATCATCACCGGTCCCCTTTGTTTGCTGAATTATTAATCGAACCATGGCACAAATCTTGCTCTGAACATCTGCTTCTGTTGATGAATACTAAATCTTAAATGTTTGGCATTATTTGAGAGAAAATGGAAGGAGAGGAGTTAAACTCTGTAAAATTCTCATAGTACCAACCTTTTGTTCTGTTAACATCAAGTTTGTGCTGATGAGGGAGTTTAATTTGTTGTACATGTCATAAAACACCTTAATTTTTCAGAACTAGATTGTCTAATGCAATCATCATCAAGTAATGCAATCAGCATTTGATGTACTAAGAAAGATCCATTTGATGCATTGAGAAAGATTAGATTACATAAAAAACCTAGATATATTTCTTCTTGTTCTTATTCAGCTTCAAGTTGAGATCAAAAGCTTCCAAGTTAAGATCAAAAGGGAGTACAGCTTGCTCATTTCCATGACAAACAACTCGAACAAGGTCATCAACCTGTACAACAAACCTTGTTTGTTTCATATTGCCTTGTGCTTCCTTGAGGTCAGGTAAAGCCCCTCTATCTTCCTCCTCTTCTGCTAGTATGTTTAGATCTATAGCCATTGCAACGTGTGGACATTGAGTTGGATTACACAGGTTGATAAACGGAATGGGAAAAGGCTGCCTGCCTGGCTCCTTAAGGATTTATAGGAGATGGAGGGGTACACCTTGAAGGCAAAACACCATCCATGGATTACTTGTCACATATAATTTTTCTACCAGACCACTCAAATAAGGTGCATGGCACCAATATGTACTAATGCTTGTACCAGTGGCTCTAGTTAATTAATTGTATGCTTAAAATATTCCTTGTTTGGCTGGCGTGGCTGGTGTCCTTTGTGGTAATTCCCTAAGCATGAAATGACTACCAGCAACTAATAATTTGGGGCATCTTGATAATCTTCACCCAAAGTAAATTTATCTCAGCATTCCTAGGACGACCAGCATTTTGGGATGGGGAAGTACTATTCTGTGTCGGTTCATGTAAAATGCGGGAGTACTATTCTGTGTTGGTTCATGTAAAATGCTAATACCAAATACACCAGTGCCGGTTAATTAAAAAAACCGGTACTAATGAGGGTCATTAGTGCTGTTTTATCTACTTCTAGGACCCGGACTGGCTTGGAGGGTAAAAAATTCCATATCAGTCTAGTTTTTAGCTAACCGGTAATGATGGGGTGGCACTATACCAGTCACACTAATGGTTTGTGATATTGAACAGTTGGAAATTTCTTTGGCCCTCCGAGTCGCTAACCAAATATCTCTAGTAGTTGTTTAACAATTTAAGAATTATTTTGAACTGTTTGAGATCACCTCTCATATAGCAGTGCGTCTTCAATCATGCGAGGTGCCCGTATCATATATGTGTAACAGGGGAGAATCCAGCGTGTAGGTTTCATCAGGCTCTAGAAGAAAATTTTCAAGTATATCTCGTACCCATAGCAGAGTAAATCAGTCATGGCAGCGCTAGCTGCTCGGGGAAGAAGAACAGTAATAACGCTGACTTGGAGAGAAAGGAGGCAGAGGCGTGAAGCGGTACGCACATGCGCAGGCCCACTTCAGAACTTGGGCTTATCTTCTTCATAACTTGTCTTAGCCCAATTTAGCTAATTCGGCTAGGGTACCAGGCGGCAGTTGCAGGACTACGGTGCCTTGCGATGCGAGTTGCGGCGGCGGCCGGCGGGGGAACTAGGTGGGCAGGCGAGGTCGGAGCGAGCAGGCGCCGGCGTGCCTTGCCGGGCCCATGTAGCGGCTGCCGACAGCACGAACCAAGAGGAGCCGAGGAGCCAAGCAAGGAGCGGGCGGCAGAGCGCGGACGCGCGGTTGGCCACTGGCCCTATGGCCGGCACTGGCGCGGCACTGCTGCTCACTGTAATCTGTTTCTTTGCCTTCTGCATGAGATGATGGGATCCATAAGAAACTGAGCCTTATGAAATTCATAGTTTTGATTAATCAGGTAGGTTTGCACATGAAGGAAACAACATTGCTTAATTATTTTATAAGCAATTCAAACAACACCACTCCAATTGATGAGAGCACACATCAGTCAAAGAGATATCAATCAGGTAGAATTCGATCCTAATAAATATTTTCCACATAATGAGGTCAACATCTGATTTTTTTTTTCTAAAACCATTAGGATGTAAGATTTAGAGATCGTTTCAACGAATTGCATTGATTCTAATAAATTTCATACATACTCTAAGGAATATGGATTTTGTACAAAATTCACTTGACTTTCAGCCTATCCTCTGTTTCTATCCTACATTCATCACTGTGTGTAACATGGAACATCTGTGGTCCTGACAAGAACACCACATGAGCGCGTGAGTCATGCACGCTCATACTACTTCATAGGATACTGCGGTGTATCTGTTACTATTCAAAGAATTAAAGAACTACAGATATCGCCCTCTCAGTGTATATCTGTGGATCAAGAGAAGCCAAAACAGCAGATGACGTAGACAATATAATTTGGATATTTCTGCATCTAGGAGATCGAGAATACACGCATTTTTCAAGCTGTTCGTTCATATTTTGCGCAGTATTTGTTAATCATACAGTTTGTTGTCTTGTGAAAATGGTTTGCATGCGCAGCGCGCTGTTCATTATTGGTCACGACTCAAGACAATGCCGGACCACATAGACCAGTGATTCCCTGCTGTCTTTGTGTCTGTGAAAAGCTATTGCAATGCTGAAGGGGATGACCAATCCAGAAATACACGATACTGTCCCCTGTGCCAACACTCATCAATAATATACAGGACAGAAAGATTTATTTTCTACTGAAGGAAGTACTATAGTATTATCAATTTTGATATTCTCTCCTTGGTTATAGGCCTGTATGTGTAGAGAATATGACTATGTAATCATACTGTATATAATATAGTTTATCCTTCGGCTTCGACGGGGACAATTCCAACGAACGAAATGTTAGAAGGTGTATTAGCGTGCAGGAAGCATTTTGCGTACGTTCTATGGCGAAGTAGCCGTGAGTCTGAAGGTAGGTTGAAGGATTTTAAACTTCTAATCTAAAGGTCACAAATTTTTGAATATGTCGCTTAACAACAGGATCAATTATTAGTTACAAACTTTGAAATTTATGAAATCATGCCAAATCAATAGTTAAGATACCAATCTAGATACAACTCTTCAAAACCAATCACAACTCAATATCTATTTATTTATTTATTTTACTGGAACACAATATTTATTAAATACAAATTTTAAAATTATTATTTGATCTGTTTATATTTACTTGGCAACATTGACCTTTACCGTTTGAACTATGAACATTATTTTAAATGATTGAACTATAGACGAAACTTTCATGCTAACATTTAGGATACAACACTTTGTTATTATAACTAACATTATTTTAAGTATTTATAATTTATTTTTAAAAAACGAGTGGTCAAAGTGTAAAATAAATAGTATTTTAGTACCAAGTATTTACAAATAAAGGGAGTGAATTATAATTTTTTAAGAATGTTTTTAAATATAAAAAATAGCCATGTAACGACTAGGGATGATAATCCAACAAGAAAAATTAATAAATATCCTCTAGCCGTACGGGTAATCTAACAACATTAGCTTGATGTTGTCGCGGCCCTACCAAAATCTTAAGTAGGAATGTTGCCTGCATACTTTTAAAACTTAGCATATCGCGTATTGGATATATATCGTATATTCTTAGATATGTATTGGACATGTATTGATTATTTTTACTTTTTTTAACCATAAATTAATTCCATATATTTGTTGAATACTTGGTTGATCAGTCAGGATATCATTATATATTTAAAGTTTATTAAACCTAAATCAAGGTTATCCAGTAACTACTTCTATGACCAAAATAAAAGACATAAATGTATTTAGATAAATTAGTAATGTTTGTAACTTTTAAATAATAATTAAGCTATCAGTGACATACAAGTAATACCACTAAATTCATATTTAAAAATACGTCCAAGTGATATTAATTTCGTAGTTTTTAAAGTTATATAATGAAAGAAAATAATAGTAAAATACAACATTAAAAATCATGTAAAAACTAATGACTATATTTTTGAGATAAAGGGAATATGTTATTGTCATATTAATCAAATTGAATAGCCACCTCTTTTATTTTTAAACCTTAAGCTTTTATTTTATCCTGTTATATTATTTTAAATTTTATTTATAATTATATATAGGAATATCCCTGTTTCTGAAAATATGCCGTATCATGATGTATCCGTAACCTTATATAATTGTTGTTTTAAGGTGCGCTGCCCAATGGGCTGGGGTGCAGACAAGCACCAGACCTGATTTTAACCTTTAGTGCATGCCCGTAATAATCACCGTATGTACACGACTCCCCTTCGGCCCAACTCAGTGCACCACACATGGGCAATGGGACCATGCGCAGCAGAAGAGAAGGCCCAGCAGCTGAGTTCGTTGCCCTTGCCCACGGGCGCGACGTCCCGATCGCGGCGTGCGTCAGGCCGCTGGCCGCCCCGCTCCCTGGCGACACCGATCGGCCATGCCGGGTTACCAACTTATCATGTACCCGGAATCGATCGGGGCGGCTAGATATCGCCTTCTCTGCTACTCGTCCAAATATAGTCTAGTGTCGATCCAATAGTCCACCTAAAAGGTATCCATTTTTGTCCTCTTATTTCTTTCTAATCCAATTAGTTGGACTTTTTCCAACCAAACATCTAAATTTAAAAAGCGTTGTTTGAATTAGCAACTGGCTGGAATGCATGCTGGTGTAATGTCCTAGAAATTCACCCTAATTAAAAACCATTTTCTAAAGCATTTTAAGAAATTTTAAAAGCATAAAAGAGCTTCACACAATTCATGGTTTGTGGGTATTTCTAATAAATTCACTGTGCATCAAAATGCTTAACCTAATTTTAATTATAGAGCATCCGAATGAATTTTTAAACTAACAATAACCCCTTTTTAAAATTTTATAGAAAAAGTTAAAATAATCCCTCTCTCCTCACCTGGGCTACTTCTGTCCTAAACCTCTTGTCCCCTTCCTCCCCGCCTTAGCTTAGACCACCGTCTCCTTCTCCTTTTGCACACTTTGCCCCAACTTTCTCCTCTCTTTCATCTGCTCGCTCGCTTGGCCTAACTCAACCCAGCTAAGCCATGTGCTAACTAGGCCATAAGCTCGCGTGGCCTGCGTGCGAGCCAGACGATCCCGCCTACCTTCCCCACAATTGGTCCATCCAAGAAGGCATGCCCCTACTGCCAATGATAGATAGGGTCAAGATCCATCGATCATCTCTAACCTCTAACCAGCTCTTCTCTCTCTGGCTAGGAAGCTATAGCACCATATTGCCTATGATTTGCCTACTCTTCCCACCATTCAGCCAAATTAAGTGGGGAAATTACTCCCCACTTCATCCTCATCATTTTTCCCTTGATATCCCACTTAGTATTTAATTGTCCAGTTTAAACTCCCCTTTCATTTACTTTGGCCATTAATGGAAGGGGAGTTTAACTCCCTCTTCAACACCTTTTCTCCTCCCCAGCCAACTGTAAAAGGGAGCCCATAGCCCTCCTTTCTCCTCTATTCATTACTTGAATGCCTCGCTCTCCCCATCACCATCACACCGCTTCCCTTCTCATGTCGTCGCTGTCGCATAGCTCTGGTTGCCTCTCGTCGATGACTAGAATGCCCTCAAGCTTTGACAATGCCATCACCGGCCTTGTAGCACCTTCTTCTCCCACGGCCACCCCTTCCCAAAGTTCAGCACCCATGGGAACAATGACGATGTCACTGACCCAAAGGACCTTGTCACTTATTCCTTGTCTCCGGTTGCCCCTGCCACCCCATCGCCACGTGTTTGCTTGGTAAGGAGCTCATCCTCCTCCTCTCCTTGTACCAACTTGCGCATGTCATCGCCATGTTGTTGGCTATCGTTGGTCGCTATCATAGCTCTTGCACCACCTTGATTTGGCACGACCTATGTGGAACGTGTGCCCATGTGGCTGCCATGTGGCCATCACGTGTCGCACCTTAGAGCGCTCAACTCATGGTGGACCAAGAGGTCGGTAAGTACGGCTTGCCACCGTGCAGTCGGTCCACCCGCCCCTATTGCGCAGTAAACATTTTTCCTTTATAAATATACTTTACTAAATTATAAATTTATATTTAAATAACAAATATACTTCAAATGGCCATATCTTGACTGTTTGGGCTTGGAATTGACCTGTTCAAATTTCTAAATTTTTATAAAAATATGAAGAACCCAATTATGTTGTTTGTTTGTTGCTTTTGTTCATGCATTTTACTTAGTTAATTTTACCTATCTATATATCTGTGTAGAAGCTGCATTTCTAGAAAATCTGGAAGATCCGCTCTACCTTGAAGTTTGATCTAAAAGACTTTGCAAGTGTGCAAGGCAGGTCATATCTCTCATTTTCATCATATTGGACCCAATTTGATGATAAAAGTTATGTTGTTTTAAATTAATTGTTTGGTTTTATAAATTATTGCATTATTTATGGTTTTGCTTAGTTAAATACCTATGCTCTTTGTTATAAGCATTGTTATCAAATTTCTTATACCTTGACATTGAGTAAACTTAGAAAAAAATAGAACTCATCTAGTTGGACCTATATGATATCAACTATATAATTTAAAGCTTAGAATAACTAGTGTTTTCTAAATATCTCTTTTGGTGCTAAACAAATTAAAATATTGCAGGAACCATTGGTAGTCAACGGATTGAGTTAAAATTTGTCTTAGAAAACAAACTAGTTTTGAGACTAGTTTAGAGATGCTGATCAAATGTCTAGCTAATGTACCCCATCCGTCATGAGGACTGGCATTTGGATTTACAGTTGCAATGCATTTTTCCTGTATGACCACAAATCAATAGACTCTGGCGTGACCCGATATAGAGTTCAGACTAGGGCGAGAGGCCAATGGTGAGAAGTAAGGAAAGTCCGGGTAAGGTCGAATTCTCACAAGGACATGTGCCCCGTGTGTAGGGTATCTAGCATGGTAGTTAGAGTGTCTTACAATACCCTTGTCCTAGCACGGCTCCATAGACGGTCTTGGCATGATCTCATTCGGGTACCATGGTGGTACGCGGCATATGCAATGTGTGTTTTAGTAAATGCTTTAGGGTTGAAAAGTATACATCTCGAGTATAATCTGTTTAAACAGTTGCACCCTCAGATATGGACAAGAGGAGTAACAATTTAAAGTTAGTTTTGTTTCTAAAACCATAGGATGAAATTTAGACATGATGGTTAATTATAAAAACGGTGCCTTAAGGTTTATGGGCGTATAGGATCGGTTTTTGGGAAATTGCTTGGAAAATCCTAAAATATTTAAATGCTAAATTTATGCAAACTAACCATATTATCCCAATCCTTGCTTTCCCTTAAACATTATTTTGCATTTTAGCTAAAGATGAATGCTTCAATGAATAGTTGGTGCTGCCACCTACCGCCTGTGGAGGCTTCCCTCGCTTTTTTTCCATTGATTATTTATTAATCTTTGGATGTAAGTGTCTAAGGCTGTTTAAAATACTCTAGTTATGTTTACTTGGTCACAATAAACATTAGTATTGTACTATGCCTCTTGAGACATACATAAATTTATTTTGGAAATTCTAATTGTTGAAATCCTGGCATAACAATTCTCGTTTCGTCCCTTGGAAAGCACAATAAAATTGTGCAGTCAAATTTAATGCTCCACACCTGTCAAGAACCTGTGATCTTCGAAGCAAGGTTCAGAAATTCATTGGAATTTCATAAGAAGTGTTAAGTCTGATTTACCACCTCAACACCATTCAACTATTTAATTCATACCTAAAAACCCACGCTTTCATTTTCAGGCGATTTTGGGCCATGCTGTCTGACATAGCCCTCCAATGTGGCAGATGATGTGGCATGACTGGTGACCCTGGCCTGTAAGCCTCTGCTTCGTAAGTTATCTTGTTCCTTCCCCAACGGCAGAAGCAACGGGGGTGCAGAGGGGGCTTGGGCAACCCTATTACCATGCGTCCCACGTACCACCGGCTAGTGCAATGCCTTGGTTGATCATGAGGACTCAGGCTCGTGTGCGGACCAGCAAGTGAGTTACAAAGGTGTCTGCTGCGGCAACCAAAACTGCAGTCCCAGACTCCCGGTCCCAGCCTCCGAGGCAAAGCAAAACTGTAGAAGCATGCAAACGACTGCATGCACATGTATATTGTCTTTTTATGCTAGCTAGTGCATGTCGTTGGCAGATATATTTAACTCAGAAGCAAAATTCCTTCATATATTCTTAATGTTTGATCGCTTGTAATTATTTAATTTTATACCTTATGTGGATTTTATCCCTTCTAAAACCATCCATTAGTTTATTTACAAGAAACGTCATTAGTATTGCATTTTTTTTTCAGAAAAATAAGTAGTATTCCCTGAACCAACAAGCCTACCCAAGTTTAAATCTCGATGACATCATAACATAACACATCTGACCCATTTATTTTAATATATCTTAATGTAGAGTTTTGTGCTAATATTATTCACTGGCATCCCCTAAAACTTTTGTTCTACTCCCCTCACTACTCTTCCTCTCTCCCTTCCTTCCTCCAGAAACTTATGGTAATTTAGAGGAGGCTTGAGGTCTAGCAGTGAGGACTCGAGGGAGGGTTGCCAAAGAAGATGCTTGCATTGGTGTTAACAGAGGAGATACAATGTAAAGAAGAATTGGATGATAACATAGTGTTAGGTTGTACATTTGATCCGGCAAAATATACCCTCCTCCCTACTAGAGGCAGATGATGGGATCTAGTTTATAGTGACTGTAGACACGAGGCAGATAGGGATCAGGATCCAATGGGATCTTGACCTCTTCCCTAACCTCCATCGCTTCTTCTGCTTTGCCACAACCTTCGACGCTCTTCCCTAGCCTCTGCCTCTTCTCCCCGTTCTCCTCAACATTCGGTGATGCCCCTTCAATCCTCCTTGAGGCTAGCTGCCTCTGTGCAGCTCCTCCTCAACCTCCAACATGTGGAGGCTGTGGAGTCCAAAGAAATGAAGCAAAAGCTCGATGGACCAGCCACCGCGGCGCATCTCCTCCAAGATCCTTGATGCAAGCAGGCTGCGATAGAGGTCGAGCTTGATGGCAGTAGCTGCTGTGCATCTTCTCCTCTAAGATTCAGAGACAAAAGCTTGAGTTGGACAAGGCAATCATCACCTACCATGCATCTCCTTCAACCTTCGATGGGAGCTTGAAGCATACAAGACAGGATAAGTAGAGAGACGGGAGAAATGAAATGTGAGCCCCACATGTTTTTGATTTTGTAATGCTCCCTAGATTGCCACGTAGGACCAAAACCACTTTTGATTAGGCTAGGAGGGTAATTCGCCTAGTTTGAGAAGTTAAGAGGTATAATTTATCTGGTATTAGAGTTGAGCGGGGCAATTCATACTTTTGCAATAATTGATGTGGGGGGAATTTGACTTAACCCTTTGAACAAACCTCCGAGAAGGGCAAGAGTTAATGCGATTCATTAAAGAAGAGCGTTGGCCTAGTTTATGTGACAAACCAAGCCTAAATCTATATAACTCCATGGTTAATTTTTGGAGGAAATAGGCGAAAACCCACATAGAGAACCAAACAATTGTCTAGCGTACATGACCAAAAACATATGACCTACAATTATTGAGATACAAGCAGCCTTGATTTCCTATGACAAACCTTAGCCTCAACAGTCGCTGACAAAAGTATACTAGCAACCACCCAAACATGGAGCAAGACCTTCTAGTTTATGCTTCCATGTAGAACATAATGTCTTGGACAATGTGAACACTAATCTAGAACAATGAGGCCATGTTTTCAATTAAAGAAAAAGAGAGTAGCAACATGACCACACCTACAAGGAGGGAAACAATGTTTGTGGGCGTAGATGTCACCAGCACCAACTAGAGATGGATGAAAGGATTTTGCCTTAGACTCCCACATAATACCAACCATGACCAACATGACCACAACATGTACGAAGCCAAAATAAATGAGTTGACTATTATTGTTGCCAAGTTCACCATACCGATGTAGTAGCTCCAACTCCACAACAAAGCAACACCACATGGTCACTTCGCACATGTCCCCATGCTATGACACATCCAACATGCCTAGTCTATCCACACCACATGGGGTGCCTCAAGCCGTCCCATAGCACCATCGTCGCAATAGGCCTCTCACCCTTCACTGAGCCACACCCTATTGCTCAAGCCAACACCTCCCCCTTCACCATGGAGGTCCTCATGACCAGATCTAAAAGTAGGTAGGTTGTAGAAAGGGATGAGCTTCAAGGAAAAAGGGGAAGTCAAGCTAGCAATGAGGCAGACAACTTGTCATTGACCATGCAACCATTCGTGCCCATACCCTCTAGGTAGGTGACATGTGAGCCATTGCATAGCCATATCTAGTCAGATCTGGCTGCCTCGTCCGTTGCATGAGTTGAGTCGTCTAGCAAAAACTAGTGTTCCGTGTCGTGGATTTAGTCTACCACACATATCTAGCACAAATTCCTGTTGCCAGTAACCTCGGGCAAGTGAGGAATGTTGTCCCATTGTGCCTCATCACCGTACTGCCCTGCCCCTAGCCTCCACCATTGCCCATGCGCCACCCTAGCCTCCCATGTTAGATCCATGTGCAACAATTGAGTGTTTGCACACCATTGTCTTAGCTTGCTGTGTGTTCTTGGCAGCTCGCTCTAGAGGCAATGAGGTGGAAGAGGGAGGAAGGGGTAGTGGGGGCTAGGGTTTGGTCATGCATGAGGGTCCTAAGGGTCCTACACGGGGAGGGACACCGGGTCCTCTGGTTGAATTTCATCAAATTTCGTCACTCAAAATTTAGAGCTCCTCTAAACCAGTTAGATAAGGTTAAATTTTATGAGATATGATGAAATTGGTCATCTAGGGCTCATCTCAACCCCCGCAATCCCTCTATATGTGGAAGAACTTCATCCAGAGCCCTAAAATGAAAAATGGAGGAAACTATGTTGGTAGTAGTGGTTTTGTCAGATTTTCGTTGTGGTCAGTGGAGATTTGCTCATGGAGCGACAAATGTCACAAAAGCCATAGGCTTTGGAGCTCTGTAGCTGGTTGCCTGTTAGTGTAGAGTTACAGATGGAGCTCGACCAACCAAAGCCCATATTGCAAGCAGGTTTGCCTGATTAATTTAAGTGATCTTTTCTACAAGATGGACGTTGTTTTCCTGTTACCTAGCTGGTAATCTTCAATTTGTAGGGGATAAGGGAGCACTTAAATGCCAAATTAAGCGCATCAGGGTAAACATTCTCAAGGGTCACGATGGTCTCGGCAGTAAAAGAGAAGCAGCGGTTTATAGCCATAGCACACGGCGGCATGCAGCAAACTTCTTCGCTCAATCCACATGCATGACTTGCCTCACAGCGCCGCTGACCTCTCTGCTAATCTCTCCCCATCCACGCTTTGCCACACCACGACACTCATCTATCATCTTCCACGTGGGCTCATTGATCTGCCTCCACATCGTGCAGCTGGGCTCATCGACCCGCTCCACACAGCAAGCCGGCGCTGATACATTGAATCCCACCCCGCTCCCCAGTGTTCTTCCTTCCCCCCATGTGGCTGTGTTCCCCTCTTGCCCTCCACGGCATATGTACTCCCTAAAACTGGAAAGGGTGAGAGAGAAACATGGAAAGGGCAAGGTCCGGTGCACACGTAGTGTGGAGAGGAAGGTTTTCACTTCGTATGGAAGAAGAGAGGAAGGTTTTCGGGGTCCTATGCAGCTCATTTTCTCTTTGCTGAGAAGATTTTCTTGGCTCCATGCCAATGAACGGTCAGAAGGAAAAACGGAAAGAAGAACGGAAGGAAGAAGATAGAGCTGACAAGTGGGTCCGCTTGTCAATATGAGGTAGAGATGGAGAGCACCAACAGTAGGCTCATAAGGTTGGATTCCAAAAGTAGTACAATATAGCAGCCTGTTAGAATTGGTAGGTTTTGCCTCCCAGGCTTAGGGCAGCCAGATCCAGCCCCCTGTTCCTGAAGTGCCTACCTATTTCAGTTTTTCTTTTTTCAGCATATGCAATACATAAAAAGGTTAGAATAAGACTATGGATCGAGTGACAAGTAAAATTAGTTGATGAGATCCTTTGGGGTGTGTCTTTAACATCAGCATCTGTTAAAAGATGCATACATGTTGGTCAGTATTTGCACAAACCTGAACTATGCAAATAACTTCTGCACAGCCTAAGAGATTCATCCTTGTTTTAAAATCTGGATGAGAGAAACCCAGCATCTAGGATATGTTTCATTCGTTTCAATTTTTTGGGTACATATATAATTCTTTCGAAGGTACTGATTAAATAAACTTTTTGTTGCGTAATAGCCTAACAGTTCAGATGAAGCTAATAAGCATAAAAGCAAATTCCTGGTCAATAATCTAATGTTATCTATCAACTAGAATGTCAAATATTCATAACATTGTTTTACCTACGGCTCCATCGCTGTGGATCAACTTCTTTAGGTACATGAAAGCATTAAATTTATAGACAATATAGTAACCAACAAGCTACTACTAATAAATGAATTGCACTAAAAATAGGTAAGATAACCAAATGCTACATATGCCGTTTTCTTTAATTTGTGCATCATGGACACAATATATTTTCAGTATTAACAAGTTACTCCACAAGCAGCTAATACATTTGAATATCGTTATCGAAGTGCAAGAAGCTATAAGACCTCTACAAACGGAAGCAGATGAACTACAATTTCTAGCCCCGCGAAGAAGCACTGAGAACTAACTTTCATGTCTATGTATGTGTCCAATTATTACTGCTCTAAAACATTCATTTCGGTCGCAATTAACGTAGTAGAAACCGAGCAAGTACTCAAATTGCACATCCAATGGTTGTCATGGGACAAGGGAAATAGTGTGGATGAGTGAATCCACTGTGGAAGTCGGTGGGAGACCGGCCTAGCTGGCAGGTGGGTCTGCTTGGTCAGTGGGAGGCTGGCCAGGCTGACATGTGGGGCTGCCCTGTCCCACCTTAGGTTGGTAAGCCACCTTCAAGTCTGGTCGGTCGTCCAACAGGTCAGTTGTAACTTGGACGGCTCAGATCATCACCTTGGGAGGTTGGTTGAATAGTCGGTTGGAGCAAAAGGGCAGGCCCGCCAATGTGGTTGGCTGACCACTGGGCTAGCTATGGATGCCGGCCGGCCACCCTGAAGAGTCGGCCGGGCAAGTTGGAGCTGGCTGGTCGGTTTGATGGGACCGGCTGATCCCACTATTCTCCAATTTTTCTTATATTTGCTCCATTCTATTATATACACGTAAAATAAAGAGAAGGCAACATGGAACTTCTTTAGCATAAAGTAGAATGATGCATTTGAACTTTGAAATTACCCGTTTATTCAACGAAAAGTTAGCAGTCAAAGTGGTATTTTACGACCACCAATACCATTGTTCAAAATAGAAATATAAATGAACCAATGTAGCCTAGGCTATTTGTAATTTAATATATTTTATTTTTGTTAAAATATTTGTATTAATCCAGCAAATATTGCACATGCACAACTACTAGTGTTTTTAAAAACATGGCTTACACTATCTAGTCTAAGTGTGATGTTTTAAAATTTTGACTAGATTTATTTTTTAAGCAAAGCAGACATTTATCATAAAATAATCCATGTGCCCATTGTTTTGTAGCAGTAAACAAGATATCTTGTAACAAAATCGAAGAGTTCAATGTTTTTTATGCCAAGATGAAAGGAAAAGACGGGCTTATAGTCAGGATGAAGTCATACGTATTTACTTCATGGCCAGTGCCCCAGTGGGTCCCACAAGTCTGGTGAATGGATTCGATCCTTATGGAGTGAAATATCTGGGGCTGAAATAGTTGTCATGCGACAAGGGAAATAGTGTCTTCGAGTCACGACTGAACCGAGACAAACGATGCTAGCTAGATGATCTATGTTTTCAAAATTGATTTTAAGAATGCTTATGATAGCGTCCATTGGCCTTTTCTGGTAGAGGCGATGAAGAAAAAGAATTTGAGGGGCTGGGGGGGGGGGGGGGGGGAAGGGAATTAGCATTAACATTAATGGGGAGCAGGGGCAATACTTCAGAACCTTGAGGAGTCTTAGGCAGCAACATCCACTATGTCCTCTCTTGTTTAATCTGGTGGAAGATGCTCTCTCTGGGATTCTGTCTGCTACTGCACAAGGGGGTGTGATTGAGAGGATGGTTCCCCACTTGTTTGAAGGGGGTTTGACTCGCATTATGCTGATGATACAGCGCTATTCATCAAGCTAACTGATCAAAATGTGGTTGCCTTAAAGTTTATACTGTTTTTTTATGATGAAATGTCTGAAATGAAGATTATCAGAAAAGTGAAGTGTGTATGATTGGAGTTCATAAAGAGAGGGAGGAACAGATTGCTAACATGTTAAACTGCAAAAGTGGGGGTGTTTCCATCAACTTATTTAGGTTTTCCAATGAGTACAGAAAAGATAGGGAAGAAAGAGTTGATATATTTAAGTCAAAACTTGAAAAGAGGCTTAAATCATGGAAAAGTGGTCACCTTTCTTACGGAGGGAGATAAATTTTGATTAACTCTTGTCTATCTAGCATTCCAATGTATACAATGGGTTTTATGAACTGCCTGAAAATGTTGATAAGAAGTTTGATTCTGGGGGGAGATTCTATTGGCAGGGAAGAGGGGTAAAGAAAACACCATATGATAAGATGGGATGCTTTGAGCTGACCAAAGACTTTGGGGTTTCAGGCTTCCTAGACACAAGAGCCATGAATATTGCCTTCTCAGTAATTGGATTGCAAAAATAGTAAGTGGATCCTGTGAACCTTGTACAGAGTTGCTGAGAAAGAAGTATTTGGGTCACAAGAGTTTCTTTCAAAGCTTCCCAGTGGGGGGTCACAGTTTTGGAGGGGGCTGCATGAAGTCAAAGAATTGGTGGCAATGTTTCATGAGAAGTGAACAATGGAAGGAAAACTTCTTTCTTGGGGGATGTTTGGTGCTCTAAAGTGCCACTGAGGGTTTTGTTCCCAGAACTACACAATTTCAACAACCAACAGAACAAATCAGTTTATGAAGTAGGTCAGGGGGAGTTTGGAATACAACTTTTAGAAGGAACCTCACTGAAGAGCTAAGAATACAGCAGAGTCAAGTACTTTACTTTTAGGGGTGTGTCTCAATGATGAGAGGGATGAATTTATCTGGCCTCTAGAAATGAAAGGATGTTTCTGCAGAAGATCTTTGTACAGAACGATAACTTTTGGGCGGTTTGTTGACACCAAAATGAAACTTATGTGGAAATCCAATATTCCCTTGAAAATTAAGCATTTCCTTTATATGGTTGATAGAGATAGGTTGCCCTGTGCTGTTCATCTAGTGAGAAGGAACAGCGATGTGACTGAATTCTGTAAGCTCTGTCAGAAGAGGGAAACAACTGATCACATCATCTTCCAGTGTCCTCTTGCAATGTTGTCCTGGTGTGTTCTTAGAGATGTGGGAAATTAGCAGGGAGTTCCAATCACAGCTGTTGTGATGTGGTGTTTGCCTGGGATGGATAAGAGAAGTTCACTGGTCATGGTGGTGTGTGTTGCTATGTGTTGGGCTCTTTGGCTAACTAGGAATGACTTTGTTTTTTGAGAACATATTGGTTAAATCTCCCATGCAGATGATATATAAGGCTGTTTCATTCATGTAGAGATGGATAAAGTTACTGCAAGAGGAAGAACAAAGCTGCTTGGATATTTGGGTTGAAGGGATCCTGGATCATCTAAGGAAGCTGAAGCCAGCTGATGTCCTGTCAGATGAAATCTTATCTGCTTCCTCTTCCTAATGATATGCCAGATGTGGGTGTTCAGGATGTCAACGTTGACAGGACAGGGGAATGTTATGCTTTCCTACTTTTCTTCCTTTTGTCCATTATGGTTTCCCTTGCGCTGTATTGTTAAGCGGGTTGTCCTAGCTATCGAGTCTCTGTACCGTTTGCGTTTTGTACTTTTCTTCAAAAGCCGGATGACCTACTACCTTCATCTCAAAATATTAAATAAGTAAAATCCCTTATATTTTAATACGGAAATAGTAAAAAATAATTAACCTACAGTTACCAGATCTGAATTTCAAAGTTTGATTCTGTCCTTAATGGCAATATCAAACTATAAATCTTGGAGATTTGTTAATATGTTGTCATAAATGACAGTCAAATCTCAGATCATGATTACAAGTATCACAATTTATTGTTGATATCAAACCATCAATACTTGGCGGTTTGATTTAATTTCTGCGGAGTTCTATAAATACCATCAGAATAACCAAGCCTTTGTTCATCTCCCAACACTTGAAAACTAGATAATCAAAAAGCAAATCTCAGTCATGGCTTGCACGACCTCGGTGACGCTTGTTTCTGTTCTGATACTGGCAGTCCTTTTCTCCTCAGGTAACTGCAGATCATGCACGCAATTTCACATATACATCTACGTCTTCTACATGTTAACACGCTTTTGATGGAAAGGATATTCTCTAGTATGCAAGAGGTACCACATCAGTGATATGAGCTGGCCCTCCGTGGACGATTTCGTCGATTGGTCCCCCAACATTGGGTACCCGACTGGGATCTGATTGACTATATCTGATAAGTTGATATGCATGTGCTACATCTGCACAGCAGAGACGGCGAAGGTGGGCAGGCGCATGGTTCATGCGCCAGCGCTGGGGCCCGTGGTCGAGCAGTTGGGTTGTTACACGTAGGATTCACTCCAAGACAAGATAAAATTAAAATTTAATAATTTTTTTAATTACCTGGAAATTGCGTTTTTCAAATATAATCGTTACTAAATAAATTATAGGTGTAACTCTAATCGATCTAAAAATTCTATAAAAAACTAGACACAATGTACAAGCAAACAAAATTAAAATCACCTCAATCAGACTTTTAGATCTCAAGATAATAATAAAACAAAATTAATAAATAAAAGATTAACCGAAATTAATTAATCCTAATTAATTAATAATACAAGATTTAAAAATATAAAACGAAAAACATCCTAGCTAAATTATGAAAAAAGATATATTAATTAACACACAAATCTTAGACAAACTTACATTTATTATAAAAATTGCGCTTACAAAATTTGAAAAAAAACACTTTTAATTTTCCGTATACAAATCCCTAACATCTTACCCAATATATATATATATATATATAATAAAGCATCAAAAGAAAAAAACTAAATATCCTTAACATTTCATACCCACTGCTCTATTTATTTTTATTCATTGGATCTAAAATAGACGGTACAGAGTACACATATCACCTTACACGAGAACAGTGAGAAGTTTTAGCTTGTTCACTATTTCCTTGTGTCCGAACTAAACCTATTGCACCACATCACCTCTAAATCTCCTACGGCCGCACGTGCGCGCACCATATTTTCCATTCTAGCCCCACCTATCAGTTGCAGCGCTTCCCTTCGCTTGTTGATAGGCCTCGCACGCCTGTGAGCTACAGCACCTAGGCCGGTTTTCACCTTCAGCCCACTCCACTAACCCAGTCACGCATTGTCTATAGTCATATTTCTGCTTTGCCAAATTTGCAACATTCATTCGTCCTAGCATTAAATCCAGCATGTTACTATAGCTAATTTAGAAAATTAATTTTTAATTTTTATTTGAAATTCTTCCAAATTTTAGTAATTTTTATTTATTTCTCAAGTTTAATTCTTGTACACAAATAAAAAAAAAACATTCTTCGGCACAGACTTTTACAACCTAACATACATCCACACACTCTCACCATATATTTCATCAATAATTTTAAATATAAATCAATTAAATAATACCAATTTTCATATGATCTAATTTTTCCAATTTCAACATAATTTTTTCCCAATTTTGTTTAAACCAAATTTTCATCATCATTATTTTCATCACCATTATTTTCATCACCAATGAATATTGAACATTGACATTTATCATAAAAAATATTAGCATTTAATTTTTAAAAAAATTTGTATAAACTCTCTCCCTTTTTTTATAATGGATTCATAAAGTTTTCTAATTTTATACCAATTTTATTTTTTTATTTTTATTGTAATGATTCCTATGAATCATCAATATAAATAACCTCGTAAATGCTGTGCTAAAAGTAATTTATACTCACACATTAATATATATATATTGTAAATAAAGTGTAATTAATAATTTAATATAAGAATTAACTACTTGTAAGCATTAGCTTGATGCAATTTATTTGTACCTTTTTTAATAAATTGAGAAATTGATTGACTCAATCATAACATAAATTATACAAAATTATAAGTACCATCAGTCATACTTTTTAACCCGTTAAAACCTAAGGTTAAGAATTAGATTTTGGTCATACTTAATTTTTTCTAAGTTAATACTAAAGTTCAACAGTAAGATTAAACGACAATGCATATTTCCTTCTGTTCTCCTACTTTTCATAACACATTTTTTATCATTCTTATAGAATATTAGTACTAATATCATAGATAAAAAAGTTCAATCATGTAAGAATCTAATTGAATTTGTCATTCCATTTAGTATTCCAACAAAGATCAACAACACATATAGAAACATGAAAGCAGTTATATTGTATGACATAAATATAACTGCAAGAAATAACATATCATATGTAGTGCTTATTATTTAATAAATTTTTCTTTTCAAATAAAGAAAAAAAGTGTTATAAAGATTGATGCTCCCCTCCATACAATTCTATAGGATGAATAACCCCATGTTCTCTCCAAATATAAGTAAAACGAGATAATCCAAAGGTTTTATGAAAATATCTGCTAATTGATGTTCAATATCCACGTAATAAAGTGTCACATGACCTTTTTCAATATGATACCTAAGAAAGCAAAATTTAATATCAACATGTTTTGTGTTTTCTTATAGAGTGTTGAACAAAGTTTTCGAAATACAAATAGCACTTATGTTATCACTGAAAAGTGAAACATTTTCAAAAAAAACACCATAATATTTAAGTGTAGCTACTATTAGGGGAATTTGAGAACAACAACTAACAACGGCCATATTTTTAGATTTTGTAGTTGATTGTACTGTAGATAATTATTTTCTAGAAGACCAAACAATAAGTAAATTACCTAGAAAAAAGATAAGTATAAGAAGCACTTTTTATCAAGTCTACACCCTCCAAAATCAGCATCAGAAAAAGCTATTAAAATAATACATGGGGATGTAGATAGCAATATGCCAAAAATATTTAGTACCATGAACATACCTAAGAATCTGCTTAATTGGTTGAATATGTGAAACCCATGAGGAAACTTGAAATTGTGGACATAAATATATCCTAAATTCTATATCTTCTTAAGTATCCTTTATTGTTTATGAAGTTGTGATCAGTGCTAGAGCTAATTTAATTGATTGTGTGGGAGGAATCAAAACTTCATCTTCATTAACAAAAATATCCTCCCACTAAATGTATGCACCTATAACTATAATCACAACTATAGAAATAAAAACATCTCTAAAAAGTTATCCTTTTAACATGCGATGCTTTTGTGAGATAGGAGAACCAATTTTATCACCGGATATATGGCGTAAACATCCAAAATTCACTAGCCAAATATAGGAATATGCCTGAGCTACGATAGTATAAAATAAAATTTTTCCATCGCACATACCAGGACATAATGCGAAGAAGGGATCATCGACCGTTACAACGAGACGTGTAGTACAGTGGAAGTAGGGTTGGAGAAGCTGATCCAACCACATGCTCGTCGATGTGGTAGATGAAGTACTTGATCCCTGTGATTCTAATGCTGATCAATGACGCAACAAGTAGTGCCTCCACCGGCATCTGCACATCTGGGATTGAAACACCGATTGCAAGTGTACCAGCACTCGCAAGTGGCTAGAGTTTGGCTCGGGAGGTGGCGGCTAGGGTTTTTGCTCCAGGTGAATAGAGATATCTGTCGTTCACCTCCCCCCGCCTCTCTATATATAGGCTTCCCAGTTGATCCTGGGAAACTGTGGCCTAATAGGAGTCTACTTGGATCTCTATCCAAACCGAGCTTTTATTCGAATCACATTCAAATAAGCATTCTAACCTGTTAAGAATGCGACCCAGTAAGTTCACGTATATTTGGTTGTGACCCAAAAATGACTTTCTGATCACCCTATTAATAGCAGTCTCTAGAAAGGCATATTAACCCAAAAGTATACACAAAGATGATATTGGTTGAACCTATAATGTTCTCATGTATGAATCCTTTTGCTTTATGATATTGATTGAGCTCAAGGCAAGATTTGTGTCATCCTATTAATAGCTCAATTACTCTCTCGTTACTGTGATGGATTATAAACTTGTGATTGACTTCTCTATATATTAATAGCTCAAGGCATGGCCATATACTTCCATAATCCATTACACCAAAGGGTTCAGAGATATCTCTCTCACAGTAGAGGCAAATTCTATCATGAACACTCATATCCCATTATATATTTTATAGTAAACTCGAATACTACTTTTGTTACTACCTTTGGTAGTATCGAAATAAGTTATTACGTATGTTGGGAATCATGATAATCTCAAGTCTAAGGACTCCATATAAACACTACTTAAGATTATCTGATGACATATAAAATTTTTACAGTATCTTATAGCGGGTCTATCTAACATATGTTCACTAATATATATCTATATTATTGATTTGGTATCTCTATACCATGATCTACGAGACATGATTATCAATCAATACATATGTTGATATCACAATCATATTTTTGTTCCTCATATGATATATGATAAGTGATCATTTAGAAATAACAACATCTGATATTAGGAGTCTTACGAATAAGTCACATACTTATTGATCAATAATGATAATATCTATTTTAAGAAATAAATCAATATATTATAAACATAGTATATGATATTTAAATATCTCTATGTTGCCTCTAGGATAAATCAGGCTAACACCAAAAGTTCTCCTTTCTCTTGTAAAATGCCTATATAGAATGCACTATCGAGGTCTTTGTATTGGATTAGTACTATAACATTTAGGAATCCGGTATTAAGACACACAATGCACGCTAGAAGATATAACATAAATATTTTTATGAAAAGGTTTAGATCTATTATTACTTTGGTTAGTAGAACCAAAAGAGGGTGCTTTTCTCAAATTAGATATTGACTTAGTCTTTTCTCTCATTTGTTGTTTAGCAAGTCTAAAACAAAATTCTACTTAATATCTATCTTTACCACAGTAAGTGAAAGTGTACTTTACTTTATATTTAGTTTTAGAAGAAGAGACAATACTTGTACCAATTATACTAATTGATGACATAGCACCACCAGATTTAAAAGTTAACTTTTTAGGTTCATTAGTAATCTCAATTATGCCACTACCAAGAGATTTAATAATAGTTAGAGCATAAGTCTTACAATAATCTACCAAGAGATTTAATAAAAGTTAGAGCATGAGTCTTACAATAATCATAAGTATCGTAACCCAAACCTATTTTAAATTTCTCTGAACTAGCATTTTAATTCAAAATTTGATTTAACCTTTTAGCTTTTATCTTTCAATGCAAGTAATTAATATGATTTAAAAGAGTGGAACAATTTTTACAAGAAACATGTTGAAATTTATGTTTATTACCACAATCAAAGCATAAATGAATCTTATGTGTAGCAAGATCATTTTTTAGTTAAACAATTTTAATATCAACATCATTTAACTTTAACTTAAGAGAATTGCAATTATTACAAGAAGTAGAATTATCAACTACAGAGATATGATTATTATTTTTCTCTTTTCAAGAGTAAGTTCCTTCAAAGTAGAAGTATCCATATCTCTTAGAGAAGTAAATTCAATATAGACTAAATCACATAGTTTGTAAGAATTATCTATAGAAGTCTTGTAATTTTAACATTTAACTGTTCAACTAAACTATCTTGTTTCTTAATCTTTTTAATCTTTGTTTTTCTTGTAAATTACCAAGTTTTTCAACAACATAAGCTAAATCATCACAAAAAGGTTCTACCTCATTATCGCTATTACTGTCATTGTTACTATTAGTGACGCTTCTGCTATTTACCATCATACATAGCCCCATTAAGTTTTTTTTTAGCTTTGAAGGTAGCATTATCATTACTCTTGGGGTCCACATCACGTAGATTTACCTATCCAAGAGTAGAAAGAACACGGTGTACTAATTTCTTGTTCAAATACCCCTTCTTCTTGATATTCTTCAATGTTCGCTTTTTGTCACTCTCTTAGTCATCTTCCTCATCATCTTCATCTTTACAAAGTCTTGCTAGAAATTTTGGACATTGAAGATGAAGATGATTAAGTGATCTATGATCAAAACATCATCGAGGTTCTCCACCATTTGTTCCCTTTCTGGATCAAATATTCTGCAAAGCTCTTATGAAGCATGTGGTGAGGAATGCTAAATCATCTTTAGGTAGTTATTCTAGCTGTTCTTCGATTAGTGAACACAAAAAAGACAAAGCAAATATAGCTAAAGAATTAACACCAATAGAGTTGCTAGTTTGTGAAGCTAAAGCTAGTGATTTATTAGCAATATTTTTTCTAATAAAAACAACTAGCTCATGAGTTTTCAATTTAGAATAAAACACATCTAAAGTAAGTGTACTCATGATAGTAGATTTTCTAATTTATGTTACCTTCATCTTCCATGTAGACATATTTAAAGCTCCTAACAATTGATGGGAATTTTCAGCCTAACAATATATAACATTAATAGAATGCAAATTACTTATAATCTAATTAAAGTGAGCAAAGATATCATCAAGAGATTAATCAGGTTTCATATCAAAACACATGTATTCCTTTATATGCACATTTTGACATAGCTCTTCATGGTAATCACAAAGTGCTCTCTATACCTCATGTGTTGACTTAAGATGCACCATATGGTTAAAGTCGCTTCTTCCTAGTCCTTAGATAATCAAATTCCTCACCTTGCTGTTAGCCTCCATATGTGATAGGTTCATCACTGTCACTGTATTATCCTCGAGAACTGGATATGGCATGTATATCTTACCCCATATAGCAAAGCCTTGACCTTGAATATATGGCTCTATCTTGGCCTTCCATTGGTGAAAATCAACACTATTGAAAACACAAGGTTTTGTGGAATACCTATTCATCAACAAATTTTCTAATCACTGGTTAAGATCAATTAAAAAAGAAAATAAATTGCCTCACTCTGATACCACTTGTAAGATTGAATCCCTATAAGATAGGCAACCAGAGAGGAGTTTGAATGATTGCAAAAGACTATTCGCACATGGAGCGATTGGACCAGACAGAGAGGCACACCGAGAGGGCGAGCGAGCATGAGTCGATGAAGGTCCGATGCGATTGAGCCTACATGTGAAGTCCTAAGAGATCTGCTTAGCTCCAGTGCAGGTTCTTCGGTTCTTTGGGGTCTTCTGATTGCTGGAGTTGCGAGGATGCTAACTAATTTGACCTCTAATTGATAAGAAAGACAAAGTTATATCATTGAGTCAATTGGTTGATAGGCCAATATAAACTCTTGCTATCAACTGGATGTGTCGATAGGGTTAAGATAGCTATCAGCTATAAGACTGATGCATCCTTGTTATCGACTGATGGCCAATAGGAACTGTAGTGCTTATACATCAGCTAGAAAGTTGATGATGACATAGGTGAATAGCGAGGAATAAAATAAAAGACTCATCGGCTATAGGGTCGATGATGATCTGAATAGAATATGCAATAAGTGCTAGAGAGTGAGGTCTAATCTCCCGAAGGGTCGTGACCCAGCGACCACCGATGACGATACTATTAGAACCACCTTTAATATAATGAACCAAACCAAGATAGTATAAAGTTAAGCCTAATGGCACCAAAACGCTAGGAACTAGAACGGACGTAACGACGGAGGGACCGGGTGAACCCATCGGCTGCTATCGGTGATAGGTCCGATGCAGTCATATAAGTAAACTCATTGGCTAGCTGAGCCGATATGGGGAACAAAACCCGCTAGGTCTCGATACTAGATCTAAAAGAACCAAGTCGATCGCTAGCAGATTAATTGATAGACGAGATATATGTATATTGGCTGAGAAACCGATACATTAGGTTTGGAGCTCAGTGTGTGGCTGACTACTTCGATGAAATATCATGTAAAGAGCTATCAACTTACGTCTCAATCTACCATCAGCATTTTAGTAGGTTGAACCTAACCGATATAGCACGAGACTGATGACAATAGAAGGAGCTCGATAAGTCGATAAAACCCACACGAACGTGATGTGATATATCCGATTGTACTAAGAGATTGGGTCTAACCAATACAGTTTTAAACAGAGTGGATACACTAGGACAATGGTGGGGCTTATCCATTTACCGGAGATCGAACATAATTGATGTAGTCCCATCTCAAGAGCGAGAACCCATCGGTAAAAATCTAGACAAACTAGGATAATAATGAGCCAAGATTGTATTAATCTATGTAGATAATTTACAAGCATCTATGAAGTCTATATTTATACTCTAGGGTTACACGAGTTCGATATGGTTACAAACAAAGAGAAAATGACATTATTTTCTTACAAACAACTCTCTCTCTAAGAAGTTAACAAAACTAGTTAAACTTATCTATCTTATAAGATATATTTTATAAAGATATAAACACCCTACCGTAGCTTTCATGACTCCTCCTTAGATCTAGTCTTATTTGGATAATCTTCTATCTTTAATTAAATTGAATATATTCTCATCCATTCTATCAGCTTTCTCATCCTATATGTGGGGCTTACCAAATTTCGGTGCTAACAAAGATAAAATTAAAATTTAACACTTTTCTCTAATCATAAAACCTAAAAAACTACATTTTTTGAATTTAGATATAATACTGTTTTGTTACTAAATAGATTACTGCTATAGATCCGTAACTACGATTGACCTAAGAATTTTATAGAAAAAACTATACAAAATTTTGCAAACAAACATAACTAAAATCATCTCAATCAAACTTCTGGATCTCAAAATACTAATGAAATAAAATTATGGAATAAAAGGTTGACCAAATTTAATTCAACCCTAATTAAATAATAATGCAAGATCAAAAAATAATTAACCGATCAAAACTTTAAAAAAACTACAAAAGCACCCTAAACAAATTAATCTAAAAATCGAACACTAGTCATACAATAATAGAGTGATTAATCACCACACAAATCTTCGATAAACTTTCCTTTATTACCAAAATTACGCTTACAAAATTACATAAAAAATTCTCTTAATTTTATATATACAAATCCTTAAAATTTAATATCTATTTATAAGAAAAAAATCACAATTTTGTAATCACTACTCTATTTATTCTCAGACATTGCATCTGAAACGACAGAGTCACCCGTTACCACAGAGTCAGATACATTTCTATATAGAATCCGGCTTGGTCACTATTCCCGCGCGTTCGATCTAATCAAATTGTGTTACATCGCCTTCGGATCTCTTGCGGCCGCATGTGTCCACACGTGCCATGTTTCTCATTCTAGCCCTACCTATCAGCTGTAGCGTATGCCCGCTCTCGCTCCCACGCTGGCTGATAGGCCTAGCTTGTCAGTCAAATGTAGCACCTCTCTATGCCCTCGCCAATGGCTGCTGATAAGTCTAGCCTACCTGTTAGTCTCTTTCTTGCCCACGCCCACTAATAGTTCTTGGCTAATTTTCGTTGTCAACCTATTTTACTAGTGATACCTTTAGCCCATTTTCTGCTAGGCCAAATCTACATGGTTGATTTGGCAAGATAGCAAATGTATCTATTTATTGTAGCTAATTAAAAATTTAACTTTTAATTTTTTAGTAATTTTTTATCTATTTCTTGAATTTAATTTCTTGTATATAAATAAACAAAAAAATATTCTCCAATATAGATTTTTACATCCTAACCTATATCAACGCACACTCACACTCACTATATTTTTCATAAATAATTTTAAATATAAACCAATTAAATAAGACCAATTTTAATATAAACTAATTTGCTAATTTTAATATAAGTTAATTTATCTATTTTGTTTAAACTAATTTATTATTATTATTATTATTTAACATAACAATTTGGTATCCATCGGATCAACGTAACCTAGAAAAGATTAATATTATTATTGTTGCTATTGCTTTTACTTTTATTTCCCCTGCAATTTGTATGGCGACTATTCTCTTATAACTGTATTAAAAACGATTTTTGTAGGCACCCACTAAACTTCAAAAGTGGTCCATAAGTGCCTTCGCGTGTGCAGTACACCGGGGCGGTGGACATGTCAAAAATTGCCCGTGAAATGTATTTTCAGAGCCACTTAAGCGACCGCCTGCGAATAGAACTTTGTTCGATTTCCGAAAGGAGTCGCATAATCCGATCACCTCTAAAAAAAGGTTCTCTAGGCCGTGCTCTAAATATAGACTAGTGACAAATCCCTAGCCAATAAATTACTATTGAAAGCAATATCCGTATGTCTGGATAATATTCGTGGACATGAGGAAAAATTGTTGAGTTTGCCGGTGGTCAATAATAGTTATTTAGAAGTCTTTGAAATTGCTAAAAAGCGAATATTCACCCCATATTGCAGAACATGTATTGCCCATGTGAACATTTGTGTTTATCCAAAAAAGAACATCATTAGCACATTTGTTAACTTACAAGCATCATATGCTGTATTTACAATGTTAATATTTACCTTCTGCATGTTCTTCTTTTACGGTAAACCCTGAAACTACCCATCGACAGCTGCCAGAATTATTGAAATTCATATCTACAGGTCATAATATGCACTATACGGTTACACCATGCACATTCAGTATAAATAGTTGTCAGTACTTCTTACTTGCAGCAACTAACGACGTATCCATGCAGTCTTAATTAACTACAGTATCCATACGCAGTTCCAGCCAATCTGCTGGCACCGAGTGCCGACGGCGGCTTAGGTGGCCGAGCAGCGGCGACTGCTGCAGCCGCCTCTGCTTCCATGCGCACTATGTCCGACTGAGTCCTCTCCTTGAACTTCCTGATGAACGTGTCGGCGCGTTCGTTCACCTTGCCGTCCTCCCCATCGTCGGGCGGCACGAGCACCTTCCTGCGCGTGGCCATAGGCTCGACGGAGCGTGCGGCCACCGCCGTAGGCCATGCCGGAGCCGTCACAGCGGCCGGCTGTGGTGGTCTGGCTGTCGCCGGAGCAGACAGCATGGACGACGGTGCAGCACGCGGGGTGATCTTGGATAGGATATAGGAGGAGGAGGCCATGAGAAAGGTTGGCCGTGATGATGGTGGATGACTCCAAGAGTGAGGAGTTATTCCGGCGACGTGATGGCTGCATGCTGAGCTTTGGCCAGAACTCTTGTAGAGATGGAAGAGTGGTTATATGGGTATACGATTCTTCACGGTAGTACAAGCCACAATGGTGCTATTTATATGCGAGAATTGCCACTTGTTTGGAGTGTTCGTCACTGTATATGTTGTAATTTCTAGGTTGCTAGTTAATATCTTCGACATGTGGTGGCCCTTCCATGAAGATGAAGACATGTTCCCTCGGACCCATGCCTATAATATGTTGTCCTTATCTGAGCTGAGTTATAGCAGTGAGCTTTTTAGGCGATCTCATGTTATTTTCCCTACGCTAGCTCAACGTGCGTTATCCTCAGGTAATCAATGTTTTACCAAAACAGTCCATATATTTTGCTGCACGAGGGATCACTGCTACAGAAAACGGCATCACAGCCGTTTCGAAACCAACATCACTGACAGTAGACCATGATGTTCACTATTTTTTTTTTGTGTGGATGTTCAAAGAAACCGACAATGCACAACACTGCTGATTTGTACCTTGAACCGGCAGTAATATACTCAGTATCGTTGCTGATTCATTTCGATTTAGGTGGGAACTCGTGTGAATCGGCAGTAATATTCTCGCTAACGGTTTATTTACTAAACTAACAGTGATGAGCCGGCAGTGATGTGTCTACGTAATAGGGGATTCTCGTGCCAGAAAAAGAACATATCCATCAAGTCAAGAGTCAAGTACATTTATTATACGGAAGGACTAACGTGTACATGCAAATTGAACATATCCATCAAGTCAATTGTCAAGTACATTTATTATATGGATGGACTAACGTGTACATGCAAATTCATTTTTATCCAAAACATTCACATAACCTCTCTCTATATTATTTTTTTTCTATCGGAAAGTTCATTTGCAATTTTAACTCTGAAGCAACGAATTTAGCTCCTAATTACTGACGGCATATTAATTCGGTTATACCTTGGGCGTTTAATTAGACTTTTGATTGTAATACGCATGTAGGCATCCAAGTTCTATTAATTAATAGGAAAACCAGGTTCTTCTTTATGGATGTAAAAAGCCATACGTAATTGAACTTCATCCACCTCTAAAACAAAGCATTGTCCCGAAGGAACTGCAGAATTTTCTCTGCAAAAATCTGGTGTACAAGTGGCATGGTGGAGAATAGGATCAGATACCAAAGGAACAATTTACGTTGGCTTTTCACATAAGATGGCCGAAGGAGTGATCTGTCCAGCTATTTGTTGGCGTGCTGCACATTTATTCCTGACAGGACGCACTCGTGGTAACGTCAACGTCGTCTACTGCGCGCTAGGTCCAATGCTGCACTCATCTTAATTAGTTGGTTAAGAAAACTCACCGGTAAGTTCAGGGTTAAGTCCAAAAGTTCTATTCCCTCTTCCGTTATAATACAAACAAAAGTTGCGTGAAAAGCAAATATATATGTTGGTGAAGGTCCTTAAGTTACTCGCTAATGTTTAAACATAATTAGCACCAGAAGAAAGCAACAACGAGATTAATTGTACTAGTACGCAGCCGCAAGTATGTTCTTCAAGCTAAGTAGACAAGCCGGGCTTTCCATCTGGTAAGATGACCAACCAAACAAGCACACATCATCTGCATACCGTCCCTATAACTAAAATAGACTTCATCGTGTCCCCTTCTTCCCATAGAGTCTACGATGGTATTCTAAGGGTACGATTCAGAGAGGGGTTGGAACCTTTCTCGCCTATTTAAAGAGTAAATTAATATAATTTTTAAAATAACTTTTCTATAAAAAAAATATTTTAAAAAATATGTTATTTATTAGTTTAAAAAATATATGCACAGAAAAGTAGGTAGTAGAAGTTAGCAAACTTGAATGCGGAGTGCACCCTAAGCTTTGTTACATTGCTGGCCTTAGTTTGATTATAGGTGGCTTCGTATATGGAACTATCAAAGATAGGCCATATCTTGCTTTCTAATTTGGAGCAGGTCTGGTGGGTATATTTCTATCACTACTTGTTAGTCTACTAGGTTAACCCACTGTGAAACTATATGTTACTACTCGGTATCTATATACTGATATATTATATATCAGGAATATAATCAATAATTCTCATATTTTTATAGTATCAGAGTGGTTTCAATTCGCTATCTTTCCACAATCAAAAATGTCGCCACCGTTGCTACCGTCGCTGGTCTCCTCCACCACTACTATGCGAGAGACTATCGAGGTCCGACGCCCTCAACGCCGCCGTTTCTGAACCAGCGCTCATCGCCGATCCGACCGCCACCACCGGTGCCGACTGCACGTCACCGGGAGTGTCGCTGGTCTCATCGCCAGCGCTATCGATCTGATTGACTACCCCGTAGCTACCCTCATCACCGGGTGTGGTCGCCGATCCGATCCTACCTGCGCTTCTGCACTAGCGCTCGTCGCCGATTCGATCGCCACCACTAGGTGTCACTAGTCTTATCGCCTGTGCTGCCGCCGATCAAATCGCCCGTCGATCTGATCTGATTGAATCCGTCGATCGGTCCGATAGGATCCTGTTTATTGCCGAGCCGATCGGCTGATCGGCTCTCTGTTGCCAACCAGATCGCCCGTCGATCGGCCTTATCGGATCCATCGATCGGTCCGATCGGATCCTGCTTATTGCCGATCCGATCGGCTCTCCGTGGCCAACCAGATCGCCTGCCAATCCGATCTGATCGGATTCGTCGATCGGCCCGATCGGATCCTACTATTGCTGATCCGATCAGCCTCTGAACTGATTGGCTACTCATCGGCCAGCCGATCTCTGCTGCCGATCTGATTCATCCGATCGGATCGGCTGCTCATCGGCAGCCGATCTCTACTGCCGATTTGATCCATCCGATTTGATCCACCCGATCTGATCGGCTGCTCATCGGCCACCTGATCTGATCGGCTGCTCATCGTCCAACCGATTTGTCTATTACCGATCTGATTGGCCTTCAATCCGATCGGCCGATCAGCTGTCATGCCCCCCATGGCTGGCGGCAACACTGGCGATGCCACTTTCGAAGAACACTGTCTTGTAGCCGATCCTTCTCGCGTTGATGACGCTCTGGATGCGTACGAGAGCGCTCACGCGGCTCTCTGGGCGCAAGCCACCGCCGTCGTCAACATCAAGGCGCTCATCCTCATCGTCCTCGACAAGGTCACGGACTTCAACACTAAGTGGCGCTGCATGTTTCTCACTGTCCTTAGAAAATATGCTCTCACCCGCCACGTCCTTGAGGATGACATGTTCCTCATGCGCCCGGCATGGCTCCAGGCGGACTGCTGCGTCCTCACGTGGGTGTACGGCACCGTCTCAGCGACCTGCAGCAATCACTGATGATACGGCCCGGACGCACCCGTAATGCGTGGTGCTATCTCGAGGATGAATTCCTCGGCCAGAAGGAGTCTCGTGCCCTTCTACTCGAGACGTAGTTCCGCACATTTCGCTAGGACTCCCTGAGCGTCACCGACTACCACCGTCGTCTTGAATCCATGGCTGCTTCCCTCGCCAAATTCGGTGACCCTATCGGCGACCGACAAATGGTCCTCACGCTTCTCCGCGGTCTCAATGGCAAGTTTTGCCATATGGTGTCCATTCTCAAAATGCATCGGCCGTTTCCAACATTTACGGAAGCATGCACTCATCTGTTGTTGGAGGAGCTAGAGATCGACGCTCGTCCTCCGTCCCTGCCGACCGCTCTCATCGCTGCAACGCCACGTCCAGCGGCCTAGGTGCCACAGCTGCCCCTCGTCCGGGGGCTTCTCCTCCTCCGCGCCCAGCTGCACCAACCGGAGGCCAGCGCAATGGCCGCCGCCGTGGCCATGATGGACGCGGCAATTCTACTAGTGGCAGTTCTCCAGCGACCTTTGCTGAAACGGCCCTAGGTGGACAGGGCGGCGTCCCTCCTGGAACGACTGTGTACCCGTCGTTTGCCCACCTTTGATCTGGCACCGTGCGCATGTGGCCGTACGATCAGTCCGGCCATTCTCCGCCGCCACAGACTGCGTTTCACACAGCCCCACACTATGGCGGTGTTGGTGCTCTTCCCAGCACCTATGGCGACACATACGGTGCCCCCTCGTCCCTGTATGGCACGTACTATGAGGGAGCTACACCGCCGGGCTTCCAAGCGCCCTCACCGACGGGCTTCCAGGTGCCCTCACCGGCGTACCAGGCAGCACCTTGGCCGCCTAGTCATGGAGGTTGGCACCAGGACTCCCTGGCGCACTCTTTCAACACCATGACGCTCAACCAACCGGCCTCTGAATGGTATGCTGATACGGGTGCCGGTTCCCACATAACCTTGGACGCTGGTATACTCTCCACCATTTTTCCACTCTCTTCATCTACTCCTTCATCTATCGTTGTGGGCAATGGTGTTTTACTTCCTGTTACCGCCACTGGATCCCATCATTTTTCCTTACCGCACCACGATCTTACTCTTAATAATGTTCTCGTATCCCCTAATATTATTAAGAATTTAATTTCTATCCGTCGGTTTACCACTGACAATAATTGTTCCATTGAGTTTGATCCATTTGGTCTTTCTGTGAAGGATCTGCAAACCAGGAACGTGATCACCAAGTGCAATAGTTTCGGTGACCTCTACCCATTTTTTGCACCATCTACCAGCACCTCCACGTTCGTCGCTGCACCCAGCTCCCTTTGGCATCGCCATCTCGGTCATCTTGGGCGCGACGTTCTGTTTAAACTTCTTAGGTCCAATGTCATTTCCTGCAATAAAGATGACATCGATCATTTATGTCATGTGTGCCAACTCGGTCGTTATGTACGTCTACCTATCGGTTCATCTACCTCTCGTGCTATTCACAACTTTGATTTAATCCATTGTGATCTATGGACCTCTCCAATTGTCAGTGTGTCAGGATACAAATATTATCTTGTTATTCTTGATGATTGCTCTCAGGACTTTTCCCCTTCGTCTCAAATCTAAGATATTTTCCACTATTTCTACCTTTTTTGCGTATGTTCGCACATAGTTTGGCACCACCATCAAGAGCATCCAGTGCGACAATGGCCGTGAATTCGATAATTCCCAGGCCCGCACGTTTTTTCTCTCCCACGGTGTTGCCCTCCGCATGTCGTGCCCATACACTTCTCAACAAAATGGTAAAGCAGAGCGTTCTATTCGTACCATCAATAACTCTTTGCGTTCCCTTTTGTTTCAGACGAGTCTCCTCCAGCTTACTAGGCTGAGGCCCTTCACACTGCCACATATCTTGTGAACCGCCTCCCTACCACAACAGTCGCCTCCTCCACACCATACTCCGTTCTCTTCTCTGTCCCGCCCTCCTATGATCATCTCAAAGTTTTTTGGTTGTATCTGTTACCCCAATATGTCCTCTACAGTGCTCCACAAACTTGCTCCTCATTCTTCTCTATGCGTGTTTTTTGGCTACTCCTCGGAGCATAAAGACTATCGATGCCTTGAGCTTCAGTCGAATCGCATTTTCATTTCTAGACATGTTGTTTTTGATAAATCTTTCTTCCCTTTCTCTGACATGTCAACTACACCCATGGCACCCTTTGCCCGGGACTTTCTTGTCGATGATCATGATCTCACCGCTTCAGTTCCTAGAGCCTCTTTTTTGCGTGTAGGTACAACTGCTTCCTCAGCGGCACACCCCGTGCCCGCGGTCCCACTTGCGCCGTCTTGCCTTGGTGCAGGGTCGTGGTCGCCAGAGTCCGCGTCATCTAGTGTTGCTGCCCCTATGTGCCCCGCATAGGTCGCTGCCAGCGGTGCCCCACCGACCACGAGTGTTGCCGGTCCTGCTGTTCCTGCTACTCGCGCTCAGGTTGTTGCCAGCGGTACCGGCCGCACAGCTACCACTCGACCGACTATCATCCCTCTAGTAACCAATGCGCACTCTATGCGCACACGTGGCAAAGATGGCATTGCGTAGCCCGTGGATCGCCTTAATCTCCAGGCTATACCCATGTCGTCTATTCCTCGCTCCGTTCGTGATGCCTTGTCAGACTCCAATTGGTGATCTGCTATGCAGGCTGAGTATGAATTGTAATTAGGATTAGACTAAAATTTTGTTTGTTCTTCGTATGCATTTTCAATGAATTTTTTAAATAATAAGGA
This sequence comes from Oryza coarctata, assembly GCA_030770085.1. Classification (NCBI taxonomy): domain Eukaryota; kingdom Viridiplantae; phylum Streptophyta; class Magnoliopsida; order Poales; family Poaceae; genus Oryza; species Oryza coarctata. The sequence continues at coordinate 13,041,185 of CM061472.1, forward strand.
AAATGACTTTATAGGTAATCCTTGGGATAGCCACCCACGAAAATTGTGGGACCACATGTTGGTCAAAGAAGATAATATTCCAGGTCCAAATGTTGGCAATATAAAATATTGGACAAAAGGTAATATAACAATAATATATTTACAAAGATGAACTAGGATGGTGATGCGCCGATATTGTATTGATTGAAAGATGTTTTAATACATGTTTCCGGGAGTCTATATTCATACCTGGGTTTAGAAAGTCCGACGCGTTTCAACAACCATCGGACGTTATTTACTAATAAAGATAAATGAAAATATCTCTATATAGAATACCCTACCATGAGTTCCACGACTCCTCCTTAAACTCTATCTCATTTGGATAACCTTCTATTCTTGGACCGAATCTTTCACTACTTCGTTCGATTGGCTTCCTCCTTATAGCAACCAGACTCTTCTTTACTTAACCCGATCTTTTTACAATATTTCTTTGGGCTTTCTAAATTTTAGCATTAACACATGCCCCCAATTTCGAAGTATGAAGGCTCATGCTTCGAAATTCTCTTCCTCAGGCCTCTAATGCTCTGAAATATCCTCCCTTTCTGATAATCGGCTTTCGTAAGCCAAAACCACATGCATCAAATGTACTAAACTGTTGAACTCTTGGAAATAAAATTTTCACTTGATGCGACTCGACATCCCTTGGAAGGCCAAATCAGCTAACTGTTCATCGCTGAGAATAAGACTATAACACCGGCTTCTGATATCTCGAAAATATTGGATGTACTCCAAAACTGACTCATTAGGCTTCTATCTAATCGTAATCTTCTATTCTCTCTAATATTGCTCCCTTCTCTCAACAAGTATAACCTATCTGACATTCTAATAATACGAGTTGTGTTAAGTTTGTTTTCCATGTATGAGATACAAGTATGAAATCAGTGAAAATTAGGAGGGACAATTGTGTTCATGTTTTTGCATGTCCAAGATACAACAAGCATTGAGTACTGTAGATACTAAAATGAAAGAAAATTAGGAGGCCTAATTTTCTGGGTTAAGTAACATCTCCATTTCATACTGATCAATCGCTATTCTTACTTCTAGTGTTTCAAGTAGGATAAATGAACTTGAAAGAGAAAAACCACCACCCATTTGTAACATCCCGATTTTAATTTTATTTTAATAAAAATTGTACTTTCAAAAAATTTTGGTTACTACCAAGTCCAAGCATTAAAGATCTTAATTAAATCCCTCCTCATGACCCTAGAAAATTCCGATCCAATTTTTCCCTTCTAATCAAATATCGAGATTCAAATTCTGAGGCACGAATTTTAAAATTCAAATACCTTTAAAATGTTATCCAAAACCATTTTTAAACTCCCTCTCTCTTTTCTTCCCACAAAATAAATCTATTCTCAAAATCTTGATTTTGAAGCCCTTTCCTTGACATTCTCATATTTTTTGTGAGTATAAATATCGAATTGGAATTCAAATCACTTCAAATCTTTCAAATCTTTCAGACACCTTTTTTATACCTTCCCTAAAAATTAGCAAAATTCTATTGAGACCATATACCAAGTTTGAATTCAAAACCCCTCCAAATCCTCTCAAAATACTAATACAAAATCCTAAAAAAAAACTTTTCTCCATACCTCCATTTCTCCTTGGTCCAACCCTTCCCCTTTCCCTCTCCCTCTCCTTCTTTCCATCATCCCATCTCCATATCATGCCAACCCATCACCTCCTTCCCTCTCCTCCTCCCAAGCAAGCCCATGGCCCACAAAGCCAACTCCTTTCCACACGTGTTCATAGTGTTGTATTCGTGCACTAGCTTACCAGTTAACGTCTCACGAGCCCCACTGGTCAGCCACTCAACCATCTCATGGCCGCCCACTCCTTCTCACACGTGTGGTCATCTCCTTCCCCTTACCTCACATGCATGCATGGCATGTGCTCGATGAAATTCCATGCTGGCCGCCCACATCCACGCCCAAACACTGTTGCACTACCACTATGAATCCTATCGCTAAGCACTCTACATCGCACCACCCCAAGTCTCTGTGAATTCCATCGTCGATTGCCCAAAGTCTGACAGCACCCTTGTGTCCCATCACGTCTCTAGCCCCGCTTGCCAACCCCACCATTCATTGCCTCACCATACCCTCACGCCGCCATCTCACCACTCCTCCACTGATAAAAGCCCCGGTGACCCTCACCCCCTCGTGCGCTCTCTCTTTTTCCCTTGTTCTCCTTTCTAAGCCACCACGTTGCCAACCCTAGCCTATCCTACCACTGTCACACTGAGCGGCAACGAATTGAGCCACCAATATTTTGTCGAACACCTAGTGTGCAGTCGTATTGGCTTCACCCCATTCTACACCGCCGCTACCTCAGTGACTTGTCCGCTATAATCACGAAACCTCCTGTTAACGCCAAAATCTGGCGGATCCGATGGCGCTAAAGCCGATCGGCTGGGAGATCCGATGGGGCTAAAGCCGATCGGCTGAGAGGTCCGTTGGAGGGTTTGATGCAGCCATCGACCGATGGAGATACTGAGACAAAGCCGATGGAGAACTATAGAAAAGCCGGTCAGATTAGTAGAAGATTAGATCGGCTTGAAGACAGGAGATTGTCTAATCGGGATCAGGTCCGAGAAGCCCGAGGGAAGGAAGGAGAAGGATCGGCTTGACTTAAAGAAGGTCCGATAGCTACAGTGGAGAAGCCGATCAGGGTGCAGCAAAGGAAGACTCGGTTACAAATTGGAAGATTATTCAGATGAAACCGGGTTTGCGGAGGAGCCGCGGACTCCACGGTAGGGTGCTTATTTTTGTAAATTATAACCTTACTCAATTAGGGAGGTCTAGCTGGTTAGTTAACTCCTTTAGGAATATTTTCCTTTGTTCTTACTAGGAAATAATGTCCGGTGGTCCTAGATGCGTCGGACTCTGTCTGTAAATCCAGGGTATAAATATAGACCCCTTGAAAACATGTAAAATATCTCTAGATCATATTCAAATTCGGCGCATCGCCACCCTAGTTCATCTAGGTTCTACCGGCGGGTTCTGGCTCTCGACGCAGGGCTACATCGGTTAAGTTTGATCTCCGGCGAAGGGGTAAGTCCCGCCACCATCCCATTATGTCTTGCTCTGTCTGCATCGGTTAGGTCCGACCTCTTAGGCCGATTGGATGTATCGCATCACGTCCGTGCTGGACCTATCGGTTAGGTCCGACCTACAGGGCTGCCGACGGTAGATCGAGCTTCAGGCTTATAGTCTCCTGCACGGTGTATCATTGGAGTGCTAGCCGATGAGTTATCCATGCTATGTACTTCACGCCCAGCGCATCGGCCCATCGGCCGATACACATCAGCCTTTAGAGACGTCCCACGACGCGTAACGCCAAACGTATCGGACCTCCAGCCGATACGCACCCACCTTTAGAGAGGCGTCCCCTCATCGGCTCAGCTAGCCGATGGGTTCGTTCCTATCCTTGCTACGGCATAGCCGATCCAGCATCCTCCGTATCATCGCCGCTGGCCCTGGCCTCGTACTATCTCGGCTAAGTCTGATCTTCGAGGTTCGGTGTTGATGGCGCTGCCACGGCGGGCGACGGGTCTCTTGCTGTCATATCCGGAGCGGCATCGGCTTTGCAGCCCGTGCCTTCTTGCGCTAATCATCGCCTAGGCCGCATCCGCTTTCATCGATTTTTCAGCCGATGGATCACTGTTCGGCTGTCCGGAGGGATCCCGTGCGCCTCGATATCCTCTGAGCACACCCTGGTTCCTCCTTCGGCTCTACGGTCGATCGCTCGTCGACACCTGTCCACATCGGCTCCCCAGCCGATCAAACAATATCTCGAACCTATCGGAAGCTAGCCGATAGCGAGCGTTTGTATTGGACCTGCTCGTTTCACCTCCTTGTCAATTGCAGGGTCAAATTGACTGGCACGCCCACGATCTCGAGACCTAAGGACCTGCACTGGAGACAAGCAGACCTCCTAGGCTTTCGCGTGACCGAGCCGCTATCCCTCCCCAGTCACGAGATTTTTTGGCGGCGAGCACCTCCGCCCTTTCTAATTTGCCACCAACATAGCCTCCCCCTCTCCTCGCCAATTTTACTAACATGTTAGCCTTCCTCTCATCGTAGCACCCTGTCCATGCCAATGATCAACTACCTCCTCAACCTCCTGTTGCCACTTCAATGTGAGTTGACTTGCTACTCACCAAACCTAGAGGGAAGATCCCCATGTCGAATTGATGCTCAGCGCTACCGTGCCTCACTCCACTATTGCTATCGCAGTTGGGAGCCACTTCTTGTGTCCCACCAACCTCCATTGACAAGAAAAGAAAGGAAGCAGAAGCAGAGTAGTAGGAGAGAGAAGCAAAGAAAGGTGGAACCAACGTGGGTCACATAGAATTAAGCTTACATAGTGGGCCCTATACACCGGTCAACTAGCCTACCCCACCGTGTGCTCGGTAGACTTGGTCTACCATGAGCTATTGTCCCTATGTCTATGACATTAGGCCTCACAAGAGAATATTCCTAGGAATATTTTTTTCTATAAATAGAAATACTTTTTCCTATGACAACAATTCAATAAAAATTCAAAAATTAATATCTCTTAGATCATAAATCCGATTAACTCCGTTCAACTTCAGAATTTTTCTAAAATTGATATCTATCCTATGTTACTATTATTCACTTATAATAATATTTTCATTATAGGGTTTTATCTAGATTTCTCACATTTTGTGCGTAGTTTGCTGCCGAAAATTTTCTTGAACATAGAATCTAAAGTGTTCATATCGATCTAGAGTAAGGCAAGTCACTCCTTTAATCATGTTAATTCTAGTTTATAAAATTAAATGTTTAAAGGGTTCATAATTAGGCACACGTAAGGGTTGATGATCCAAACTGATTTGTTGAGCTAACATATTTATTGCACTATATCCTTTGCTTTGAAAATTTATTGCCCTGACCTTTATTAGCCATGTTTTATTGCTTGAGGCTCATACTGCTGATACTAAGACCTCCGATAATTATTTTGATAATTAAAGAATATATTTTTCTAAAAAAATGAGATGTTTGATTGGGATAAATGGATCATTTTAGAAAAATGGTTTGTGAACTATTTTGAACCTAACACTTTATGTCACTGGTTTGCAAAATAGAAGGTGGTTATTTTAAAGAAAACTACAGTGCAAAGTGGTCTCCTGTGTGGTGAGACTTTGCATTCACACATAAAGACATATTCTTTGGGGAACTACACTATAGTACGACCATATGGGTGGTATAGGACATCCCTAGCTAAGTAATTAGCGTGACTAGGATCGCTTGTTTGGCAAAAGTAGGACATGGTTTTAGACCCTTCTTGGCGACAAATGGTTAGGTTAGTTTTGCTTTAGAAAAGTCTTGTATTAAGTCTTTACTATCGACATATTGCTGAAGGGCTTTGTGATATGGGTAAAATATGCACCTTTTGTATATTGGTGATAGGACACAACACCATTCAACAAGAAGATTTGAAATAAGGTCACTCCATTAAAATTTGTTACCTACCTAGCCTCCAATGAACAATCACCAAGTAGCACAGTTGCTAGCTAGCTAAAGCCAGTCTACTATGAGCTTTATGGAACCAAAAACCAACACCAGTTAATTTTTTTCATATATAGAAATAATATATACGTCCCTATATTTTAGATGTCTTTCTATCTATTTTTTAATCATCTTCTAATCCCCTATGTTTTACAATATCATCCACCGGGGTAGGACCTTTAATGACAAAATCAATAGAACAAGCCCTATTTCAAAATTGGAAGCAGTACAAGTATGAAGCAAAGTTGAGTTCGGTTTTTTTATTAAACATATGGGAAAATCTAGATGCGCTTCTTATCGGTAGTCTATATAGATAGTATTACCTGTTTACACATGAGTGCTTGCAGTACTTATATGAACCGGTGCCATGAACTCTCCATGTTCTCCTCATTGTATGGTGCACGTATATGCCAGACATCATTCTATCAAGACTGCAATGTTGTATTTTGTCACCAAAATTACCTATTCTCTCAACATACAAATTATATATCCAACTATAGTATCAATTATTTAGTATTTAGTTTCTGGAGAGGAGTTTATCAAAATAATTCTTTGATAATATAACATGGCAAGACTATTTTGCAGTTTCCATATGGAAGATTACATATTTAGTACCATATGGAAGAGTTTACCATGTGTGTGAAAATATGTTAAGGTCCAACAAAATATCTATTCATCTTTCGGAAAAATTAAAAAAATACAATCTAATTTAAGAGTTGTTGGATTGGGTTTTTCTTGGGTTTCATGACCAGTTAGCAGAGGAAGAGTTTCATTTTCAGTATTGGATCATCAATAGTTTGGTCATATTTTACGAGCAGAATGTGATATTTTTTCTACTCTTAGGTTGCCACAGGAATAATTGGTACACTTCTATTCAGCTCATTCTTTGAGCTTTTTAGCAAACTCATTTTGCTTTATACTAACAGACATCCTATCCAATCTTTATTATGATGCGTTCTATGGTCATTTTAACCTTCTATTGGTCTTAGTTGACCAGCTCTCATGGATTGCTTCTTTTAGTTGCAGGTGGTGTTCACAATCGTCAGAAGATCTCTAGCACCTGCTGTCTGACTCTTCAAGATCTCTACTACTTGTAGTTTGATTCTTCAATCTTTCCCAACCATACCTACCAATTCATTTTTATGAAAAAAAATCCCCTGTCAAATATACCTCAAAACTCAAATTACATATGATTCATGTTAATGATTTATTATACTGACCGTCAAGTCGATTTTGATACATCTAAAATTGAATCAATCCAAACAAATAGATTCATATTTACCATTTTGCATTGTCAGGAATTGGTGGACATATTGAGTTTAGCCATTATGGTGATATCTTTGTGTTCTTTAGCAAAGCAAGAGAAATCTGCAGCCTGTTTAAATTATTAAGCTATGCAGAATTATGTATATGTACCTGGAAGTTACAAGCTACAACATATTTAGTTTTTATAAGGTGGTTATTTTACAGAACAAGTGTGCATTTTCTGTAACATAGAAAATCCTGGTTGGCCATCAATCATGTGTGCATTTTCTACATTGTTAGTGAAAGATTTTGACTATGCACTGCTCTTGCACATAAAAGAGCAAAAGAATGGTTATCATGCATTGTTGTATGGTCATGTTGATCGTCGTCAAAAACAGCTTAGCGCGTGTTTCTAGTTTCCTTTATATACCATGAATTGTCACAACTTGGGAAAAGCTAAAGCAGAGTGAAGGGGGATAAACCACTTCACCTTACTCATACAGGCATATAAAATTATCAACAAATATCTACTATATAATAAAAATATATTAAACATTTTTCAGTGCGCTCCTATTACATGACACTCTAAAAAATCCTAAAAAATTCATAAAAAAACAAAACATCCCATCCTCTATTTTTACTTAAATTTGATCCACCCATTATTTTAGCCAACCTTGAAAAAAATAATCATCTAATCAAATCCTCCACCTCCTCTGTACATATGGCCCCGCCACCTCTCCATCCATACTAACGTCCCCACCTTCCCTTTGCCGACTCCTCCCCTCCCTTTCTCTCCTATTTTCAAGCAAACAATTTAAGAAAAAAATCAAAAGTTTGATATTCAAACTAATATAAACTTCAAAGCACACAACCAATTTTTAGTCCATCTGAACCTTTATTCTATTTTAAATTAATCCAATAATTAAATATCCTAAATGCCCAATATTTTTCTATGTAACAAATATGTCATTTGAATTGACACATATCCATACTTTTTGCATGCATCTAAATAGCTATAATACAATGTAAAAAATTCAACGATTTATTTTGTATAATCATACAACATTCTTTAAACATTATGCATAGCTAAATTATATCTACAATATCTAAATACAACAAAAACTTTAATTGTGAATTATATTGCCATCTAAATAATATTTTATCTAGGGACCATCTGTCATCCCAATTACCATAAGAAATTTTGAAACAATCCAACAACATATGCTAAGTCATCATACATTCTTTTACAATGTTTATAGTTAAATTAGATATGCAATATCTAAGCTAAAAAGAAACAAATCTGACATAAAAATATCCCATAAAGCATTTGTATCATGTCAACTTTTCTCTAGGCATTAGAAATTAAAAATAATCCTAGAAATTTTAGGAAAAACATCTAGCCTTCGATTTTATAGTCTCTTATTGTACCTATAACCGTTGGATGGTGATCCTTTTAGAAGAGTACTGAACCGACAAAAGGATAATTATCACCAATGAAAGAAAGAGGCTTATTGAGTATAGAGTTTGAAGGAAATCCAGTTCCGTTAGTTCAACCAATAAGATAGGCAATTATGGAGTTGGAAAAAAGTTTGTTACAAACACTAATAAGCTAAATAATATTTTAAATCATTGTTTAATTTACAGTTAATACAGATTTAGATTTATTTCATGTGACAGCTTGGAATTAAGTATTCAACTACCAGATAAAGAAAAATTATGTGTCCTTATGTTGTATCACACATAAGATCACACGAAGCATATATATGGGAGTTTCATAGCTACTTTAGAGCTTGGGCGAGATATCCACGACTGAGAATGAGGCTAGTGGTTGCAATGACATCAGGCAAGCTTGAGGAAAGCCACGCTTGATGGACTTGAGGAAGGCAGCGTTGAGGTTAGTGGTTGCAACGTCATGAGGCTATCTCAGGAACTAGACTGTGGACATGCTTGACAGTAGTGCTAACTAAAATAATAGGATCGGCTTGAGGGTATACAAAATTAATATTATTTATAATGATTCGATGGAAACACAAAACATTTCTAGGATTATTTTAGAAATTCATTTAAATAATCCAATTAGAGTAAAAGTAAGAAACCTATTTAAAGAAAAAGTTTACATAAAATACTGTCTTTTTTCAAATAACGAAGGTGTAGGTCCCAAACTTTTCATACAAAAGGTTTTTGTTGCCAAATCGTGCTTTCTCCTGCACACCTTTTTTAGGGTAGAAAAAAGAAATATAAATAATCAATTTGAAATATATATTAGCTACTTTTATAAATAACGAACTACTCACAACGTATGACAATGTACGTGATAGCAAATGGCCTGGTGGTGATCGTATAGAATATAATTTTTATTTAAATATTTTAATGACTAACTATGTGATTGATCGTTAGAATATGTAATATTCAACATTTAATTTTGAAGATATCAAACACTCGTATTCGGAAGAAAATTAAGGTTTGTATCATTTTAAACTATATTAACAAAACTACCACAAAGTGAACTATAGACATTAAACTCGGTGATTTTATAAATATATACAAACTCAGGGATCGGCAATACTAAAAAATTTTTAAGATAAAGATCATATATTTAAGTTATTATCAAATAATATTTTAAGTTAAAGTTACTGATATATTTTATGGTAATAAAATTTATGAAATATAAATAAGATGCCTGTGCATGAAGCGGGCTTTCTCGCTAGTATATGAAATAGTAACATTTTCAGACAGTTTTTTAAATCAACAGTCCAACAGAAGTGACGACCATGATTAAAGTGGTTACCACGAAATGGTGAAATGAAAGATAATTGGATAAACGTCAAAATCACAAAAGAAAACTGGTCGAATGGGGCTGTAAGCCTGTAGTAAGGCTGGCCGACGGAATGACCGTCAAGCCGCCAGCCAACTTGTGGGTGTCTCTGAGCTTGGTCTGTTGTTGGGGACTTGGTGTTGATGTGCGTCATGGGCTTCAGTAGTGGTTTTGGGCCGCTCGCGGAACCTGGCCTAACATGGTGCATCGCTTCATAGTAGGCTTCTTGATCTGCTCCAGCCTGTGCCTGGTGCCCCTCCTAATTCGAGTGCTGCATGCACCCTCAGCCCACACATTCACACATACTATCGACATGTTCATGACCAAGTTACATGAAAATAAATTACTCCTGCTTATACTAGATGAATTTCCCTTTAACCTTTGGACAGTCAATAAGGCATCTCTGGATGTCATCACGACAATTTGAACGCACTGACGCACACTGACACACCATGTCTATGTGGCCACACAAGACGCATAGTTTTGCTCAAGAAATTGCAGACGATGCTAACACTCGCTGACTTCACTGCTACATTTGTTCATTGACATCAAGTGTAACACAAAGGGCCTTCGGTGCCAAAAACGTGGTGTTCCATATGACATCACCAGGAAAAATGAAGTTGTATTTTCAATTGACTAAAATGATTTGTTCCGGAAGGCTGATTTCCCAGCTAGTCTTTTGGTATAGACCGGAAATATGAACTAAAATCTCAGACCGTGCACGTGGATGGGACAAGAAAGGCCTTGATGAGTTAACCCCAATTTCACTACTACAGAATCTTTAATATGCGACACCTTGTACTGCTTCTTAAAGAAAACACATATGACGTATTTTCTATCGTCCCAACCCCATGCATGCATAAAATTAAAAATTAACACCTATAACCCCATATTTATAAATATGGTTTATTTAAAAAACCAACATCAATAATATATATAATAATATATGCCATTTATTTTAATAAGCCAACACTCATAAAGTAATAATTCTGATTTGAGCCAAGCTAGAGGAGCCGAGCCACAAAAGAAAATCTAAGTACTCTTCAGTCTCATTCATCTCCCCTTCACACTCTCATGTTCGGTCTCTTCCTCTCCTCCTCTCGCTTCTCTCCATCCTATCTCTTTGGGCGGCACCCTCCTCTCCCTCAATGGTACTCTCCTCCCCCTCAACAGCGGCGTTGTCTAGCGGCTACGAGGGTGGCTCCAGAGCGACAGCGGTGATGGTTGCTCCTTGGCAACAATGGCAATGCAAAGATGATGTGACGACATCTTCTCATTGAAGAGTTTAAAGACCACTAGATCCAGCCATTAGGGCCACTAGATTTAACTTGAAGGTAGTTGGATCTGGTTGATGTAGAACTGGCTTGCTGGTGGATGCTTCCTCCTCTCTCCTAAGGCAACGATGGCTGCTTCATCCCTACACCCAGTACGGCGGCAGTGTCTATTTCCCTTCCTGAATGATGGCTGCTTCATGGCGACCTCTTCTACATCCGCATCATTATCTTGCTAGAAAAAGGTGAGTTGCAAGATTCATAATCATCTTCTTGCCAACATTGAGTTCACGTGGACACGTGAAAACAATTCTTCTTCCTTGTATGCTTCACGGTGTTTGAGGATTTCTACTCGATCTGTGGAATTGTATTGAAATTAATCCTCTAGCTCTTGAGCCGACTCCATCTGAACCCACACATGTGCCAGTTCTACAACTGGCACAGATGCTTCTGTACTATCAGTGCAGCTAATGAAGTACCAATTGAAAACTCGGTATAGATGTGGGTTTTCCAACCGGCACCTAATAGGATTTCTGTAGTATTTTTTCTATCTTCTTTTGTTCTGGGAAAATCAAATGAGTTGGAAATTAGATGATCTGAAACTCCAAAAGGGAATCATTACATACACTACACATGGATATAAAAGCTCTGCAAGCAGCTAGCTATCCGCTCTGGCCAGGCAGGTAGAAATGGCGATCCGTGTCACCCATGCTGCTATACTCCTGTGTCTCGTTAACTTCACAAACCTTGCACAAGCCCAGACCTCGCCGCACGACTTCCTGCAACCCCACAACGCCGCGCGCGCGGAGGTCGGCGTCTGCAAGCTCTCCTGGGATAGCACCGTCGCCGCGTACGCGCGGAGCTATGGCGAGAGGAGGTCCGACGACTGCGTGCTCAAGAACTCCGGCGGACCGTACGGGGAGAACATCTACCGGGGCAGCGGCGGGCGGCGGTGGACGGCCGCGGACGCGGTGGTTTGGTGGGTCCGCGAGCGCGCCTACTACGACTGTGGAAGCAACACCTGCGCCCGGGGGCGGCACTGCGGGCACTACACGCAGGTCACGTGGGCGCGGACGACGAGGCTCAGGTGCTCCGCCGTGACGTGCGACGGCGGCGGCACGTTCGTGGTGTGTAGCTACGATCCGCCGGGCAACGTCAACAGGAGACGACCATACCCTGGCTGTGGGGATTATAATGTCGTGTTCGAGTAGCCGTACATATAGCAACACAACCTGGCAGAATTTCACGTTCTAGCACAATTGTAACTGCTTGTGTACAACTCTTACTTCTGTTTATATAAATACGATCATAATTTAAATTTAGATCTGCCATGATCAATCATCATATATTATTTCTTTTTCCTTAATACAATGGTAATTTCAAGGCGATGAACGTGATAGTTCATTTTAACCCTCCCGTTGTTATATAATAGATTTATAGGGCATACATATAGTACAAATGGATGAAGCGAGAGAAAATTCATTATTGCCAAAACAAACATGAGAAGAAATGTATTCAAAGTACTATCTATCCTGTAGTAAAATAGGGTTAGGTGGTGCATAAAATAGGATCAGTTGGTGGCTAGTTAATTATTTGCTTTTTATTTTCTATATACTAGTCGATTACCCATGTTGCAAAGAAATCTTAAAAGAACATTGTTATTTATGTGCGGTTGTGCCTCTCTTTTTTCTATTGTGCCTTTTCTTCTCGTTTTATGCCTGGGAACCTCATAGCTCTGTTAATTGCTTAATGATGAAAAAACGATACAAATTATCCATACCATTGGCCTACCTTGTCCAACCTATGTAGATTTTCCATCTAATTAACCTTTTTTTTTTGTTGTTATGCTTCTCTGTTTTTCAAAAAAAATGGAAATACCTTTTGTGGTGCATGCATGTGTGTTCAAATTCACAATAAAATATTGATTTGAATACGCTATTATGGATATTTAACATCGAGATAAAATATGTATACTGCTTCCTCAAATTCCATCCAGATAAATTATGCTTGTGAAGATAAAAATGGCAAAAATACAGGCACACATTACACAAGTTATCACTACAAAATTTGTTTTCACGACTCCTATATCTCCGCAGGCAGCCTATAAGTCCAGCTATAAGAAGCTGCAGATGCACACTTTTGTTTAAAAGGAAGTAATCTATGTCAGAATCACACTTTTATTCGTCGCAAAAAATAATCACTCTCTCATCAGACCATGCAGAAATGTGCAGTGCAACTTTTTTGAACTTTGATGTGTTACCTTCCTCACGTACAATATAACTATTGCCTTGACGTGAAAAAAAAGAATTTTCAGAAGGAACCCGCTAGTTGGAGTTTAAGACCTTTGCTCAGCCAAATGCAAACTTCGTTGCCCGAGAGTCTGATGCTAGTAAGCTGGATTCCAAGAGAAATTAATCAACTTGCAGATAAACTAGCTAAATACGCGAGGGCTCAAGTTGCAAGGTCGCCCATATATGATTGCCAAAATATTTCCCATATAAGCCTATCCTATTGCAATGAGTTATCCTAGAAGTTTGAAAGACTCCTTCAGAGCTTCTAATTGTATTTTTAATCATGTACTGTGGTTCTAATGCTTGAAATAAAATGTTTAAGTTCTGAAAAAACAGTAAGAAAAAGTTTGTGTAGAAAAAATTAGAACACGGATAGTTTAGTTCCACAAACATTAATTGAGCTGAAATTGGAGTCTTACATGGGCAACTTTTTAGATCGTAGCTATCATTACTACAGATTCGGTCATCATCAGTGACCGAACATCTCTAAAACGCTACTGTCACGTTCTCATCTCTGAAGGGTAAAAAAAACCGTTTAAAATAAGAATACGAGATATGATATGTCATAGGTGTGGTTTCATAGTGTGGTGTAATCTGTCATAGGTCATAGTGATTAACCCATAGATATATTTGTAATGGGTCACTGCTGCTATGACCATATCAAATGACATCAAACCTTAGGTACAGTAATATAAACTTGTTATAGTTGAACACCCTGATCTTCTACGGATGATAAATGCATTCCGTTAAGGATTAGAAACCATTTTTAATGAGTCCTTACCCATAGATGACCACTGAGACCATCTCCTTTTCTGTCTCCCACTGAGACTATACACCAAGACCATAAATTTCTTATCCTATTATCTCTCTATATCTATCTCTCGCTCTCCCTCCCCGTCATTGAGCGCAACTGGCACTAGCCAATGAGCCTTGAGTGCTCACCGCCATGGCAATCCACCTTTACCGTTGAACACCGTCCACCGCTACCAGAACCCAGGAGTGCTTGCCACCATCGTCATCGCCGTCACTACCCCAAGCACTAGGGATACCAGATCCATTCTCCCCAAGATTGGAGATGCTAGATCTGATCAGGCTGACCTAGTGGTAGCTTGATCTGATTGTCTCCCTTGTCCTTGAGCACTAGCACAGATATAGGTATGACATCTAGATCTTGGTGGCGTGGCTTCGAAGCCTGTTGTCATTGTGGTAATGGTGGTCACAAGCCACAAGGGCTGGGTGGGGAAGGGCGAGGAGGATATTATGTGCATAGGCAACAAGCTAATCGTTCAAGAGTTGCAGTGAAGAAGGAAACGATGCAACGGTCACGTCATGTAGGACATGTCATTTAGGTCGATAGTGTGGTTCCTCAGTATTCTTATATGGTGGTGGTGTGATTTGGGGTTGTGGTGGATGTGTGTAGGTTGACAGCGTGAGGAAGATAGTGGTACTGCTTAAGATGATACATGTGCTCCCCGACCTTGATTATTCCATCAACAAGGCCTAGATGTCATCCAACGGCAAGTGGTTTGTGGGTGTACTCCTACATTGAGTAAGTTGGTGCCATGGAGTTTTTTCTTACTAGTGATGTGGGCTCACTTGAGATGGTTTTATATGGAGTGGTTCCTTTGCAAAGTATCTGGAACGTGGAATGGATCGGCACAACCGATGATGCTCAAAGGGCTAACGGGCAAAGTGTGGTTACTCAGTGGTCACCGTGCAGTGCCACAATCGCCTCAAGCTGCTCTCCAATGTAATTTTCCACAGCACTATCCATACCATATTAACTAAGCACACTGACATCTTTGTTGTTAGATATTTTTATGTGTGATGAATGCGTTGGCAACTAGCAAGGTCAAAGAAATTTTTGTTTTTTTCAGCAGTATCTACATTAGTGTGGGCTCCATTTTTTTGGTAATTTTTCACAGCTGTGATGGGTCACAGGATACAACTCGCCAGATGTGTCTGTTACCGTTGATGGGTGGCGCATTTATTTGTGACATGTCATAGTATACAACCCATCACAGATTTCTGTAACCACTTATGGGTCTTCATCAATCAGATGAGTTAAGTCATCACCGCCAAAAAATCCTACAACCGGGGAGAAACGGCGGCTCGGTCACGCGAAGGCCTATGAGGTCTGCTTATCTTCAGTGCAAGTCCTTAAGCATCGTGGTTCGTAGGCGTGCCAGTCAATTTGACCCTGTAATTAACAAAAAAGTGAGATGAGCGAATCCGATACAGGCGCTCGTTATCGGCTGGCTGCCGATAGGTTCGGGATGCTGTTTGATCGGCAGGAGAGCCGATGTGGGCAGGTGTCGATGAGCGATCGACCGCAGAGCCGATGTAGGAAACAGGGTGAGCTCAGAGGATGGCGAGACGCACGGGATCCCTCCGGACAACCGAACAGTGATTCATCGGCTGGAAAAACCGATGAAGGCGCATGTGGCCTAGACAATGATTAGCGCAAGAAGGTATGGGCTGCAAAGCCGATGCCGCTCTAGATACGACAGCACGAGACCCGTCGTCCATCGTGGCAATGCCATCAACACCGAACCTCGAAGATCGGACCTAACCGAGACAGTACGAGGCCGGGGCCAGCGGCGATGATACGGAGGACGTTGGATCGGCTATGCCGTAGCAATGATAGGAGCGAACCCATCGGCTATCTGAGCCAATGAGGGACGCCTCTCTGAAGGCAGGTGCGTATCGGCTGGGGGACCGATACGTTTGGCGTTACGCATCGTGGGACGCCTCTAAAGGCTGATGCGTATCGGTCAAGGGGCCGATGTGCTGGACGTGAAGCACAGAGCATGGATAACTCATCGGCTAGTACTCCGATGATACGCTGTGCAGATGCCTATAGGCCTGAAGCTCGATCTACCGTTGGCAGCCCCGTAGGTCGAACCTAACCGATGCAGCACAAAATTGACGACGGCAGAGGGAGCTTAACGAGCCGATAGGTCCAGCACGGACGTGATGCGATACATCCAATCAACTAAGAGGTCGGACCTAACCGATGTAGCCACAGACAGAGCAGGACATATCGGGATGCTGACGGGACTTACCCCTTCGCTAGAGATCAGACTTAACCGATGCAGCCCCGCGTCGAGAGCCATAACCCGCCGGTAAAACCTAGATGAAATAGGGTGGCGATGCGTCGAATTTGTATATGATCGAGAGATATCTTATATGTTTCCAGGGGGTCTATATTTATACCCTGGATTTATAGATAGAGTCCGACGCGTCTACGACCATCGGACATTATTTCCTAGTAAGAACAAAGGAAAATATTCCTAAATAAGTTAACTAACCAGCTAAAACCTCCCTAATTGAGTAAGGTTATAATTTATAAAAATAAGCACCCTGCCGTGGAGTCCACGGCTCTTCCCCAAACCTTGTTTCATCTGAATAATCTTCCAATTTGTAACCGAGTCTTCCTTTGCTGCAACCTAATCGGCTTCTCCACTGTAGCTATTGGACCTTCTTTTAGTCAAGCCGATCTTTCTCCTTTCTTCCCTCAGGCTTCTTGAACCCAATCCCGATTGGACAATCCCCTATATTCAAGCCGATCCAATCTTCTACTAATCTGATCGGCTTTTCTACAGTTCTCCATCGGCTTTGTCTCAATATCTCCATCGGCCGATAACTGCATTAAACCCTTCATCAGACCTTTCAGCCGATCGGCTTTAGCCCCATCGGATCTCCCAGCCGATCGGCTTTAGCGCCATCGGATCGTCCAGATTTTGGCGTTAACACATGCCCCCCAATTTCAGAGTTTGCGAACAGACTACGAAATTTCGAGCTGTTAGAAACCTCCACAAACCAGGATGACCTGTTAAAACCCACGTTAATCGGCTCAGATCTCTACCTAGGTCGTTTTGCTTCTATAAAATATATCCCCTCCTCAGCCTTCTTCCACACTTCTTCTCATCAAAAATCCCCAAACCTCGACGAGCTCCACAGGCATCCGCAAATTCCATGATTCTCGACGGGCTCAGAAGACTAAAGGAGAGCTCTCGTAGATTTCTTCATCGGCTACTACTTCTTCATTTCCACAATGGTTTCTACAAATGTAATCCCTGAGGTAACCATTATCTGCTCTTTCATCCTATGTTTTGCACGATTCTTTTCCATCCCGATTTCTCATCAGTAGTGGGGTTCTGGTTTCTCTAGGATCTTAAGAGCCAGATCGCTATTCCAATCTCCGATCACCCCGGTCACTTCTTTCTTGGCCCTATGGATAGCGAGGATCCGACTGATTTCATCAACTCCAAAACAGAAAGGATCTCGTTCAAGAACTCATCCATGGCCATCACCGATTGGGCTCACAGCTTTAGATCCTGGCCTAGCAAACTCCCTGAATGGAGAAACTGATACCTTAGGGTTTTTGCATCCAAAAAGACTTTATGGGAGGATCTGAAAATAGACCATTGCATTAACCTTTCCTTAGCCGATATGGAAAGGAACGAACCTCTGCTTGCATCGGCTTCTTACTTCTGGTCGGACATCTTGAATGCCTTCATGTTTGGACATGGGCCGATGACCCCTACCTTGATGGATGTTACTATGTTGACCTGCCTCAACACCACCCACTACATAAACCTTTTCAGCCTTAGATTCAAACCTAAGCATCGACTAAACACCAAAAATGTCGGAGGTTGGACTAAATACGTTTGCTTGCATAACAAATCCCCCGGCCCAGTCGATGGACGTGAACATGTAGCGTTCTTGAATCTCTGGCTGGAACGATTCTTCTTTGGTGGTTCGACTCTCAGTCCAACAATGAACATGCAATGTCTGGCAGAGCTCCTAGCCGATCACCGCCAAATTCCCCTGGGGCATTATCTTCTCAGAGCAACTTATCATCTGCTCCATCAAGTTGCGACTAAGCTATCAATAGGTCATCCAGTCAGACATATCGGCAGACCCTAGTGGTTTATACAACTTTGGCTGAACGTCTACACCTCCAAAGTCATTGTCAGGCCCCCTTTCTCTTCCATGACATTCCCGACTGATTACCCAGAAGAAAACGAGACCAGCCGACGCCGATGCATTTCGCTGGGTGAAGCTTCATCGGCTCTTCCTTGAAGCAAAATGACCCCCCTCGAACTCAGCCGATGGTTCAAGTGTTTCTACTACGGCTTTACCAAAGAGGTCATCATCTGGTTCGCGTATGAGGATGACTCGTCCTTTAAAATGCCTTCTAGGTTTCATCCGATGAATGCCTTAGCCGATGAAGAATCGAAGACCATCTTTTTATCCTCCATAACTCCTTGTCTTTTGCCGATCGGATTTTTAATGGGCCGATCCCAACATCCATCATACGAGTTCTACCATCCTTTGGTTAGTGCCCATCAGTTGGGCTTTAGCCAACTTCCTATCGGCTTGTTCTTCATCGGCAAGCTTCGAGCCCGCGGAGAAGTGAAAAGCGGCTTGGAGTACGATCAACTCAGTTCGATGACATCGAACTTGTCCTTAGGGACTATCTCCACCTTCGAGCCCTGCATATCCAATACCAAAATCTTTGCTCGATGGTGGTCAGAATGGGGAAGGCACTTATATAGTCTATCGACTGAACATTATTGCCTTCGCCTCAATCCCGACTACGTGGAATCCGATGAAGAGGTAATCCTTCTACTTTCACTATTATGTCTTCATCATATTGAATTTCAACTGTGTTTTGATTCCCACGATTCCATAGGCTGGCGACAAAGATACACCTTCGACCAGCGCAAGTGGCCAGCCGATTATCTATCAACCTCCAACGGCCAGATCCCTCCTTGGGCAAAGCGGTCCACCTCCATCGGCTCTCCTCCGAGTGTCGCAAGTGTCAGGGCCAAAGCGCAAGAAACCGGCTGCTCGGACAGTTTCTAAGAAATGGAAACCCGACACCGATGTTGTCATCATTGCATCGGCTTCGCGAAGCCCTTCAACTACGGTAATTCTAACTCCTTCCGTATCTCCGTTGGTATGTGTCAGCATCAATTCTTTGTTGTCTTTGTTTTATCCTGACACCTCCGCTTTGCAGCCTGAACCATCGGCTCCTAACGTCCAAACGTCAGACCCTGTTACTGGGGCTGAGCCGATGGTATCCTCCGAAGTTTTGGTATCCACTCAAACTGCCCCACATCAAGCTGACACCCGCACAAGAACTGCTCCCACTGTCTCTCAGGTACGTCAATCATAGATGTCATTTTTCTTGACTTATGATCTCCATGTTTGCTAATGTTGTTATGCAGTCATTAGCCAATCTATTCTCCTTCGATGTCAGCAAATACCTAGAAGCAGAGGAAGAGTCAGCCACCATCACAGTGATCGAACCATTTTTGCCAGCCAATGCACGTGAGCAGTTGTCAGATATTATGCATCGGTTGGAGGTTCCAATTGACTCGCTGGTGGAAGATTGTGGGTCGATCTGGGAAAAACTTGCAGAAATTCAACACCTCCTACCTACAGAACTATCGAACGCACTTACGCCTGTTGCTTACTTGGAATTCCAAAGGACCCAGCTGACTGCATCAAGACGGCGCATAGCCGATCGCGCTGAGCAAAGCCGCCTGGCTCACAACGATCGGCTGACTGCCCTGGATGAAAAGAAGAAACTTGATGAAATGTCAGCTGACCTCCAACATGCCAACACCAAGCTTGGCCTTTTGAAGAAACGAGAAGCCGATTTGATGGCAGAACTCGACAAGATTCGTGAAGACATCAACTCCACCGAGTCCCATCTCATCGGCCTACCAAAGTCGATCCAAAACCAAGAGGCCAAGGTAGCAGACAAAGTGTGGCTAGCAGTTCGTTGGCACAAGATATTGAAAACTAGCCCCGGATCAGACGAGGATGACATCCGCGCCATCAACAATATAGATCAGATCCGTCTGCGCGTGATTAAGGCCATTAAAAAATTCTTGTAAAACTTTAGCCTTGGAGAAATCCAGATGTCATCTTAAACATTAACTTTTGTGATAAACTTCCATTAGCTTGATCAACAAAAGTTGTGTATATATATTTTCTAAAGACGATATCTCCATGATATCGGCTGTATGTAACCGATACAAACTATATTAGCTTCCTTACATTGTCCATCGGCTATGCCCCAACCGATCACATGGATGGTACCGTCAGCTGGTACTACTCCTGAAACCTTATCTTTCTTGAATCGGCTATGCTCAGCTGATTTAGGCGCCTACCCACACACTAGGATAATATTTTTTCAAATATTTGCCATTAAATGCTTTGGTAAACTTCTCTCCTTCAAGACTTTCCAATATGTAAGCATTGCCAGGCACACACCGATTGATCTGATAAGGTCCTTTCCAATTCGGTGACCATTTTCCAAACTTATTATCCCTAGATCCAATCGGTAAAATTAACTTCCAAACGAGATCTCCTTCAGAAAAGGATTTGGTCATTACTTTTTTGTTATAATGCCTAGCGACCTTAGCCTTGTTTTTCTTGATCTTCTTAAATGCTTCTAACCGACTCTGAGTCAAATCATCAAGCTCATCGGTCATCAATGTGTAATAATCATTGGCTGTCAACTGATCTTGTAAAGACAGCCTCTAGAGCCGATGTTAACTTCCCACGGAAGAACTGCTTGATGACCATATACCAACTGATATGATGGCACCTGGGTAGATCCATGACACATCATCCGATAGGCCCACAACGCGTCGTTCAAAGTGACATGCCACCTCCGTGGTTGTTCATCGGTCTTACGCATGATCAATTTTATTAAACTCTTGTTAGAAGCTTCCGCGTGTCCATTAGCTTGAGCATAATATGGTGACGAATTTAGCAACTTAATCCCCATACTGGCAGCAAACCTTTGAAACTCCTCTGACATAAAGATAGAACCTTGAAAAGTGGTAATTGTCTGTGGAATTCGAAATCGATGTATGATATGTCCCTTAATGAACTCAATCGCGTCCCTAGAAGTAACCTTCTTCAAGGGAATATTTTCTACCCACTTTGTAAAGTAGTCTGTTGCTGCTAATATGAATTTACGCCTTTACTGGATGAAGGATAAATCTACCCGATCATGTCAATTCCCCAACCTCTAAACGACCATGGCTTGACTATTGGATTCATAACCGACGCTGGAGCTCGCTGCACATTCCCAAACTTCTGACAATCTTGGCAGGCCTTGTAGTATTTAAAACAATCCTCCAGCATACTCGGCCAAAAGTATCTAGCCCTCCTCATCATCCATCTCATGTTATAAGCCGATTGATGGATTCCACAGATACCTCCATGCACCTCGCTCATCACCAACACGGCTTCTTCAGCACCCAAACATTTCAAGAGCACTCCATCGACTGATCGATAATACAACTCTTCATCAAGTAGAATGCACTTAATAGCCTTGTACCAAAGCTTTCTAGAAACCGATCTTGATGGATTTGGCAAATACTGAACGATTTCTCATCTCCAATCATCGGCTTCCATACGGCTCTCGATATCGGCTATCTCAACTTCCACTCTACTGTTCAGCCGTTACCCTGAAGCAGTCTAAGCAAGATCATTGGCCTCCGTGTTTTGCTCTCTAGGAATATGATCCAATGTCACTATCTTGAAATTCTTGAACAACTGTTGACATTTTTTATAGTATGACTTCAGAATTTCATCCTTGCATTCATATTCCCCAGATAATTGTTTGATTACCAACAAAGAATCCCCAATGACCTCTATCGTATCGGCCCTAATTTCTCTCAGCAGCTGAAGTCGCTTGAGTACTGCCTCATATTCTGCTTGGTTATTTGTACTATACGGTTTGATTGTGAAGGCAAACTCAAAACTTGCCTTCTGAGGTGAAATAATCACCAAACCGATACTAGATCCATGTTTGCAAACCGATCCATCAAAGAATAATGTACACGGGATCAACTCCACATAATTCTCTTGGACTCCTCTATGCTATACAATAAAATCGGCTACCGCTTGTCCCTTGACTGCCTTAGCCGATTCATACCTCAGATCGAACTCCATCAGAGCGAATATCCATTTACCAACCCGCCCCCTCAAGATTGGAGCCGATAGCATGTATTTGATCACATCGGCTTTGCAAAGCACTGTATACTTAGCCGATAGAAGATAATGTCTTAATTTTGTACATGAGAAATACAAACATAGGCATAACTTTTCCATAGCAGGATACCTAGTCTCATTATCCAGAAGTCATCGGCTCAAGTAAAATACTACTCTTTCCTTTGACTCAAACTCTTGTACAAGCACTTATCTGATTGACTTCTCATCAGTTGACAAATATAATTTGAACGGTTTTCCCTTTTACGGTGGAATCAGCACTGGTGGAGAATTCAAGTATTTCTTGATATGATGAAAGGCTTTTTGCTGGTCATCACCCCACACAAACTCTTGATCGGCTCGTAACCTTAATAAAGGAGTGAATGACTCAATTCTTCCTGATAAGTTCGAGATAAATCTCCTTATAAAATTGAGTTTGCCAATCAAGGACTGCAGTTGTAGTTTGTTGCTGGGTGGCTTGGTGGTCTGGATGGCCCTGATGCTTCGTTGACTGACTTCAATTCCTCTCTCATGCACCATGAAACCCAAAAATTATCCAGCCGATACGCCAAAAGCACCCTTGTGAGGATTCATTTTGAGTCCGTATTTCTTCGTCCTCTCAAGCACTTTTCGTAGATCGGCTATATGTTCTTCAATACCTTTGGATTTCACCACCACGTCATCAATGTATATCTCCACTAGCTGTCCGATAAGATCATGGAACATATAGTTCATGGCTCTTTGATAGGTAGCACCGGCATTCTTCAATCCAAAAGTCTTGACTACCCACTTGTATAAACCAATAGCCCCAGGACACCTAAATGCAGTTTTGTGGATATCATCTTCGGCCATCAAAATTTGATTGTAGCCTGCATTTCCATCCATGAAGTTAATAATCTTGTGACTAGATGCAGCATCAATTAATAAATCTGCCATCGGCATCGGGTACTCGTCTTTAGGGGATGCCTTGTTCAAATCCCGAAAGTTGATGCATATTCTTAACTTTCCGTTTTTCTTCTTCACTGGGACAATATTGGATACCCATTCAGCATATCGGCATGGTCTGATGAAATTTGCATCGTATAACTTCGTGATCTCCGCCTTAATTTCATCATGCCACTCTGCTTTGAATCTCCTCTGTGGCTGCCTAAATAGCCGATATCCTGGTCTGATAGGAAGCCGATGTTCCACAATCGATCGGCTTAATCCCGGCATCTCATGGTAATCCCAAGCAAAGCATTCCCAGAATTCTTTTAATAAATTTATCAGCTTTTCTCGGAATTCAACACATAGATTTTTACTAATATACGTCGGCCTCGACTTGTCTCCTAATCCTATGTCTATTTGTTCCAACTCATTGGCCGATGTAAAACCTTGCCCTAACTTTCCTTTGGAGTCTTCTAAAGTTCCCATGGAAATAATGGATCCGAGCCGACTTGCTGAATCAGCTTTATTCCTTTATCAGTCACCTCTAGGAAATTTCCCACTCATGTTTGTCCGGATAGGCAGTTGAATCCATCAGCTTCCCAGAATGGCACATCAGTTGTTGCCACGCTAGTCGACTGATCGGCCGTGATCACTTCAACTCTGTCTCCTTGCCATTGTATGAGGCTTTGATGCATTGTTGAAGGAATACAACAGTTGGCATGAATCCAATCCCTGCCAAGGAGTAGGCTATACGACCCCTTACTATCGATGACAAAAAATGTGATAGGCAATGTCTTACTTCCAACCATTAGCTCCACATTCAGTACTCCTTTGGTTTCTGATAGATTACCTCTGAAGTCTTTCAACACCATATTTGTCTTAATAAGTCTCCAGCCATCTTACCGAATTTGCGGTATGTAGAATACGGCATCAAATTGACGGTTGCGCCTCCGTCAACTAGCATCTTTGCTATCAGCTTACCATCGACATATCCGTTGATATACAATGACTTTAGGTGCCGATGCTTGGATTCTTCTGGTTTATCAAATATGGCTTGACTTGGTTCCAATATTAATTGGGCAAAATCCTCTTCTTGACTTTCTTCGTCAGATATATATGCTTTATATTCCATTGGCAAGAAGAATACCATGTTAGCCTGAGCCGATGTACCAGCCTCTTCCTCCTTTTGCTTTACTTTCTATACTTTCTTAATTTTCTGGTTCCGATCGGCTTCTTCATGGTCTTGCCGTTGTCTTTTATGCTGGTCTCTATGTCATAGCCTTTGTGCCCTCCTCTTCTAATTCTTTGTAAAAATCCCGGATGGACACCACTGATCCTTCATGGAGTATGACCCTTTGTTTAACTACTGGTCCTTAACTGTCCTTTGACCTTGCCCTTCGTTGATCGAACCTAATCGGCTATGTGCCGATGCCCTAGTGATAGAAGGCCAATCATACAACGTTTGGCTCTGGTCACAGTACCGAAATCCTAGTTTATTATACTTAGGATAGTCCTCGATTGATGGCAACCTCATGTTTTGATCCCAACGGTACTGAAAAAAGAAACAACCCTAGTGTGGATTATACCTTTCGTGTTGTGTTGTGGCTCGTCTTTCTTCGTCTTGTAGTCTAGAATATTTTTTGATTAAGTCCGATGAAGTAACCTTTGACCTCTTCTAGCGTCTTTTTTCATCGGACCGATCTCTTGTGATTCTTGCAATCACCATATTCACCGGGAAAGGATGCCCGTCAACCTTCATCAGCCTTTTATCCTCGAACTTGATCCTGCCCTATTCGACAGCCGATTGTAACTGTTGCCGGAAGACCTTGCACTCATTGGTATGATGAAATATTGAATTGTGCCACTTGCAATACTTCTTTTTACTAAGTTCTTCAGCAGCCGGGATTACATGGTTCGGTGGCAACTAGATCTGCTTCTCTTGGAGGAGAACATCAAATATCTTGTCAGCTTTGTTAACATCAAAATCATATCTTTCTTCTTTATTTGCTTTCTTGATCCATGGACATGACACGGGCTTTTTATTCCTGGTCCATTCTGCCAGTCCCACCTCCGCATCAGATCCCTCATCATCCGAGTCCAATGCGTACACCTGTAGTTGATCGGCTTTCCGATGGAACCTTTCTTTCTTGGCACCTGCAAATCGGCTTTCATGAGCCGATACTCTCTGGAGTAGATGAGACAAACTTTTGAATTATTGTGAAGAGAAACGCTCCCGAATCAAAGCCAACAATCCTTGGAAAGCCAAATCGGCTAGTTATCCGTCACTTAAAATGAGACTGTAGCATCGGCTTCTGAGGTCTCGGAAACGCTGGATGAATTCTGGGATGGATTCATTGTGCCTTTGTCTAACCGATGTTAAGTCTGATAACCTCAACTATTGAATTTCGGTAAAGAAATACTTATGAAACTATTTCTCCAAATCAGCCCATCCCCTGATTGAATTTGGAGGTAACGAAGAAAACCAAGAGAAGGCTGGTCCAGATAAAGAAAATGAAAACAATCGGACCCTCAGAGCTTCATCAACCGATGCCTCCCCGCATTGAGCCAGGAATCGGCTAATATGCTCCATTGTAGATACATTATCTTGCCCTGAGAACTTGGAGAAATCTGGAATTTTGAATCGGTGTGGCAGCATAATTCTGTCGAACCACTCTGGGTAAGGGTGTCGATACATGAAAGTTTGTTCTTTAGGGTTGATGCCGAATTGCTCCCTTACAACTTTCGCAATCCTGGCAGTACAATCTTCTTCCTTTAGATTCTCCTTTTGGTACTGTGGGATCGAAGTTGGTATCTGAAATTATCCATAATGATCTCCTTGATAGTTATTACCAGGATATTTTTGTTTATATCTCCGTAATAGGCCGTCCGATGATACCCTGGCATCATGTCTTCATGCTGCCCCCCAATCCGCTCTTGCACTGGCAGAAACATATTTGCCGATATATCCCTTCTGGATCCATAAGTAACTTGTGGTTGTCCCGTTTTCATCGGTAAATACACCGGCCCTTGATCAGGTTCCTTAACAATAGATCCATCCACAGTTTTCTTGATTAAGTTGTGCAAAGTATTCAGCCGTACACCTGATTGGTTAATGAGCGTATGGTGAACAGCTTCGTCAACTATCTTCTGTAGCGGCTTCTGAGGACTGATGGGCGGCGATCGGCTCGATTCTTCTTCCAAAATAGGCTTTGGAATTTTGGACTTTTGAATCGGCCCTTGTCGAGTCATATTCAAGGACTCCAGACAGAGCTTCTGAAAATTAGCTGTGTTCTGCTCCACCTGGTATCTGTGTTCCTCAGTTAAATCCTTCATCGTTACTGGGATTATGTTGTCTGCGTTGATTTCTTTACACTCCATTTGAGCACCGTTGATTGAAGTACTTTCAACTAATGAAAAAGGTCTTCTGGTCCCACCGGGCATGCCAAGAAGCGTGTTCACTGCCAAAAAATCCCACAACCGGGGAGGGACGGCGGCTTGGTCACGCGAAGGCCTGGGAGGTCTGCTTATCTCCAGTGCAGGTCCTTAAGCATTGATGTTCACGGGCATGCTAGTCAATTTGACCCTGCAATTGACAAGAAAGTGAGATGAGCGAATCCGATACAGGCGCTCGCTATCGGCTGGCTACCGATAGGTTTGGATGATGTTCGATCGGCTGGGGAGCCGATATGGGCAGGTGTCGACGAGCGGTCGACCGCAGAGCTGATGGAGGAACCAGGGTGAGCTCAGAGGATGGCGAGACGCACGGGATCCCTCCGGACAGCCGAACAATGATTCATCGGTTGGAAAAACCGATGAAGGCGCATGCGGCCTAGGCAATGATTAGCGCAAGAAGGTATGGGCTGCAAAACCGATGCCGCTCTAGATACGATAGCACGAGACCCGTCACCCGTCGTGGCAATGCCATCAATACCGAACCTCGAAGATCGGACCTAACCGAGACAGTACGAGGCCGGGGCCAGCGGCGATGATACGGAGGACACCGGATCGGCTATGCCGTAGCAATGATAGGAGCGAACCCATCGGCTAGATGAGCCGATGAGGGATGCCTCTCTGAACGCTGGTGCGTATCGGCTGGGGGACCGATACGTTTAGCGTTACGCGTCGTGGGACGCCTCTAAAGGCTGATGCGTATCGGCCGAGGGGCCGATGTGCTAGGCGTGAAGCACAGAGCTTGGATAACTCATCGGCTAGCACTCCGATGATACGCCATGCAGAAGCCTATAGGCCTGAAGCTCGATTTACCGTCGGCAGCCCCATAGGTCAAATCTAACCGATGCAGCACGAAACTGACGACGGCAGAAGGAGCTTAACGGGCCGATAGGTCCAACAAGGACGTGATGCGATACATCCGATCGATCTAAGAGGTCGGACCTAACCGATGCAGCCTCAGACAGAGCAGGACATATCGGGATGGTGGCGAGACTTACCCTTTCGCTGGAGATCGGACTTAACCGATGCAGCTCCGCGTCGAGAGCCAGAACCCATCGGTAAAACCTAGATGAACTAGGGTGGTGATGCGCCAAATTTGTATATGATCGAGAGATATCTTACATGTTTCCAGGGGGTCTATATTTATACCCTGGATTTACAGACAGAGTCCGACGCGTCTACAACCATCGGACATTATTTCTAGTAAGAACAAAGGAAAATATTTCTAAAGAATTTAACTAACTAGCTAAACCTCCCTAATTGAGTAAGATTATAATTTACAAAAATAAGCACTCTTCCGTGGAGTCCACGGCACTTCCCTAAACCCGGTTTCATCTGAATAATCTTCCAATTTGTAACCGAGTCTTCCTTTGCTGTAAACTGATCGGCTTTTCCACTATAGCTATCGGACCTTCTTTTAGTCAAGCCGATCCTTCTCCTTACTTCCCTCGGGCTTCTCGGATCTAATCCCGATTGGACAATCCCCTGTCTTCAAGCCGATCCAATCTTTTACTAATCTAATCGGCTTTTCTACAGTTCTCCATCGGCTTTGTCTCAATATCTCCATCGACCGATGACTGTATTAAACCCTTCATCAGACCTCTCAGCCGATCAGCTTTAGCCCCATCGAATCTCCCAGCCGATCGGTTTTAGCGTCATCGGATCGTCCAGGTTTTGACGTTAACAATTACTTTTCTGTGTCGAGAGGCCTGCCCATCAGAAATGAGAGGTTGGACCATCACAGCTAACCTGGTCCAGCTTAGTGTATTTATTGGTATCTATGGACATACCATACTCAATACTTGTAGCAAAAAAATGTGGATATACACTGCATTGAGTATGGTATATACACTTCTAGCCTATGATGACCTACATTGACTTTGCCCTTTAAAAAATTATACATCAATCCTGTTAACTCAAGGATCCTCATAAAGACAAATTTACACTGTAGGAAAGCTTGCTAGAGTAAGTTTTTTTTCTAAAAAAATGGACAAATGGGTTTCGCAAAATAGAAAAAAGGTAAAGACAAATGGGAGATAAAGGGTGTCTGCCATAGCAATCAAAGCAAGTATACTGACAGAGTGCCGTTTCTTCTCGGTTGATGCAATTATTTGGCTTTGTCGCACGGCTACCATGAGGGTTTTTCTCTCTTTTCGCAGCTGAGAGGAGCGCAGAGGCCTGATGAGCGATGCGAGGTGATACTGCAGCGCAGTGGGCTGGTCGTGGGGCGCAGGCACGGTGTCCCTGGCACGAGGGAGGACAATCGCAGGTGGGCAAGGCGCTGGGCCAGATGGGCCGAGCGAAGCAATGGAGCGGCGCGAGAAAGAGAAAAATGCGTGCACAGGCCGAGAAGAGAGGCACTGCATGCAGAGTGCAACGCGAAGAAGAGGTCGCGGCCATGGGTGCAGTGACAGTTGTTGCATTTATCTCCTGGGTGGCCCTGCAGCTCCAGCGCGGTGGTTCGCAACGACCAGGGCGACATGCACGGAGCACGTGCGGCGATACCCGCAAAATCTTGTGGTGACCACGTCCTATGCGGCGTGGCGCGTTTTACTTGTTTTCTCTAAAACATGCGGTGCGCACAAGTTAGCGTTGAGTCATGGCACGATCCAATGTATTTGTTATTTATATAATAGGCTATGTTTAGCACTAGTTGGCACTTTTAATTCTAGAGAAAGGGGAAGAGAAAATTGGTCCCAAAAAATCCCCTTGTGTTCAGCCTGTTCTGGTCTGATCTTCATCTTCCTGTTGTCAGAATTGTGCTGTTTTCGCTACAGCAACGGTCGAGAGAGAATTGAGATGGAGAGCGATCCAACCATTCTTCCAACAAATACTATCAGAGTCACATCCCTTTCTTAATTCCAGGTGATCATAGAGGACCAAGGCGTTTGAGTGGTGCTCCAGCCGGCGACTGGTGACGCCATTGACTTGAACCTGAGTAGGAAGGTGAAGCTGCATCTACTCTCGGCACTCCCTAAGGATATTTTAATTGAGATTGCAAACAAGAATACTTTGAAGGAGATTTGGGAGGCCCTAAAAACGTGGTTCGTCGGAGCTGATGGCGTCAAGAATGCACGGTTGCAGGAGCTGAAGAGCAACTTCGATGCCATGCACATGGTCGACGGCGAGTCATTGGACGACTATGCAGGAAGGCTAACAATGATGTTGGTCAAGTACACCAACATTGGGAGGGTGTTGGACGACGCGGCCATGGTGAAGAAATTATTTGACACTGTGCCAAAGCAGTACCTGCCCATCATCATTGATGTTGAGCAGTTTTACAACATCGACACAATACTATTTGAGGAGGCGCTGTCCCGGTTGAAGGCATTCGACGAGCACACATGCCTGTGCCAAGCCAGTGGTGGGGTTACCATCGATGACCAGTTGCTCCTCACTCAGGCTGACTAGGAGGCATGACAGAAGAAGGGCGGTGGTGATTCATCATCAAGCCAGAAGGGCAAAGCTCCCGTGGGTGGCGAGAATCGCGGTTGAGAAGGTCATGGTCATGGGCACGGCCATGGCAAGGAAGGTCATGGTGAGGCGCAGAACACCGACGGAGTGAGTGGTAGTGATGATCGTGACAAGAGCCACATGCGTTACTTCAATTCCCACGAGATGGGACACTACTCACAGTGCAAGGTGCCTAAGAAAAAGGACGAAGTCTACCTTGCACAAGCGAACGATATCGAGCTAGGATTGCTACTTGCAGTTTTGGAGGAGTTGTCGCGGGATGTGATCTCACTGCCGTGGGAGGTGATTGTGTTGCCATGGGAGGAAATTTCGCTGCCATGGTAGATCGTGTGTGGTCGGAGCTATACTAGGTTGAGCACGCCATTTCACTAGCTACCATCTAGTTCCTCGACAATGGCACAAGCAACCACATGACTGGTAACAATGAAAAGTTTTGGGAATTGGACAAGCGCTCAATTCTCTTCGCCTACAAGAATAGAAACCAGTGACTGCTTGAGGAGGTGTACTACAAGCCCAGCTTGTGTAGCAACATCGTGAGCCTTGTCCAACTCACCGAGATTGGCCACAAGGTTAACTTGGATGAGGATGAGCTTGAGGAACTTGTGAAAAATTCTTTGTGACTAATTATAGAGGTGAGGCATACTCCCAACCGCTTCTGTAGGATCGGACTCATCCTGGCACATCCTATGTCTCTGTTGGTGAGCTTAGATGACCCAACATGCTATGTCAACTTTCAAGCACTGAAGTTGCACGCTGACAAGTCAATGGCCGGAGGAATTCCATCGATTATGCATCGCAGTAGCTCTGTTAGGGCTGCCTAGTGGCCAAGTAGGCGTGACATTTGTTCCCGACGGTAGCAAACTTTTGAGTAGAGGAGCCGCTCGAGCTAATCTATGGCGATCTCTATCTCCTGATCTCACCAGCGACAAATGGCGGTAACCAATATTTCATGCCCCTTGTGGATGATTGCACTTGCTAGATGTAGGTGTACATGCTTAGGATGAAGGACCAGGCATTGCCAATGTCCACAAAGTTCAAGGTGCTGGTGGAGAACACATGAGGGCACAAGATCAAGATGCTTTGCACTAATTGGGAAGGGTGGAGAATTCCTCTCGGCTGAGTTCACTTAGCTGTGCGAGGATACTGGCATCGATCAATAGTATACCACGATATACACTCCACAACAAAATAGCATGGTGGAGAGGAGGAATCGCATGGTGATGGATATGGCATGACTATACCAGGCAGGTTTTGGGGGAGGCAATGAGGCATACCATCTATCTTCTAAACCAACTGTCGATGAAGGGCATAGGCTGGCGCACGCCATTTAAAGCCTATAACAGGAAAAAGCCGCATCTAGCTCATCTCCATGTGTTCAGGTGCAAAGTGCATGCCAAAGTGACAACTCCTCACTTGAAGAAGCTTGATAATCGAAGCCAGGCAATGGTGCATCTCAGGGTCGAGGCTGGGAGCAACGCACATTGCCTCTTTGATTCACGGCGCAACAAGGTACATGTTAGTTAGTCATGGTGTTTAATTTGAGGAGAACATGGAATGGAGCTAGAATGTAGGAGCAATAGCAGTGCAACCATTGGAGTTTGTCATTGAAGAGGTGGCTGCCACGGTAGGCGAAAACACTACCATGATAACCTATCACGGTGTTGCGGCAGGAGATCATGGGATCATCATGGTAGTGGCAGGCGATCAAGCTACCATAGGAGAAATTTCTATTGATGTGGTAGACATCCCGTAGCCCGAAGGTGCCCATTACTAGATTGAGGGTGACAGCCCACACGACAATGTTGACCACGTTGGCCACCTCACCGTTGACACCGGTGCATGGCATGTTGGAGCCCGTTGCCGCTACATCATCCGCGATAGGGATTTCTCCTGTCCTTGTAGGTAGAGATGAATCCCATGATGGGCCTATCCAATACAGGCACATCGATGACATCATGAGGGAGGCGCAGCATGTTGATCTAGAAGAAGAAGAAACTAACAAGGAGGCACTGCTTTTGGAGACGAAGGAGCTGTCGTGCTATCACAAGGAATCTGGTCAACCAGAGTGGAAAGATGCAATGTGGAAGGAGATCGAATCCATTGAGAAGAATTCGACTTGGTCGCTATGAAAGCTTTCGATTGGACACAAGGCAATTGGCCTAAAGTGGGTTTACAGGCTCAAGAACTCTGATAGAGAAGTGATCAAGCATCAACTTTGAGAAAGTGTTTGCATTGGTTGCCCGCCTCGACATGGTATGTGTCATCCTTGTCGTGGCAACAAATCACGGGTGGCAGTTGCATCACTTGGACGTCAAGTCGGTGTTCCTCAATAGCGAGTTACAGGAGAAGGTGTACATTGCACAACTAGAGGGATTCATGGTGAATGGCAAGGAGCTAATGGTGTATCGTTTGCACAAGGCACTATATAGACTCCGGCAAGCACCGTGTGCTTGGAATGTGCACCTTGACCGGAGCTTGAATAAACTCAGTTTTGCAAGAGGTGTCAAGGAGTAGGCGGTGTACACCTAAGGCAAATATAGCACTGGTGTTATCGTTGGTGTGCATGTGGATGATTTTATCATGACTGGGGAAGATCCACTTGCCATTGCCAAGTTCAAGAAGCAGATGATGGCTCAATTTGAGATGAGTGATCTCAGATTGCTACACTACAACCATGGTATCTAAGTGATGCAAGGTGACAGTGGCATCTCCATCAAGCGAGCAGCGTATGCGAAGTGGGTGTTGGTGCAATTTGGCATGAATGATAGAAACTAAACCAAGTATCCAACGAAGTCAAGGACACAACTGCACAAGAATGAAGAGGGAAATCCGGTGGACGCCATGGAGTACTAGTGCATCATCGATTGTATCAGGTATCTACACCACACATGGCCAGACTTGTTGTTTGTAGTTAGCGTGGTGAGCAGGTTCATTGAGTGGCCTTCCGTAATGCACCACAAAGTGGTCAAGTAAATTTTGAGGTACCTAAAGGGAACAACACACTATGGCCTCGTGTATGATAGAGAAGGGGGAGCCAAGGTGATGATGGGTTACACTGATAGTTATATGGCCAGGGATCTTGATGATCGGAAGAGCACAAGAGGCATGGCATTCTATGTCAATGAGTATCTTGTTGCCTAAAACTCGCAGAAGTAGAAGACAATGGTGCTATTGTCATATGAGGCCAAGTTCGTGGTGGTGATGACAGCGGTGCGTTAGGCACTATGCCTGAGGAGCCTATTAGCTAAGCTAAATGGGGAGCAGCAAAAACCTATGAAGGTGTTCGTCGACAACAAGTCAGTGATCGCATTGATGAAGAACCCAGTGTTTCACGAACGCAACAAGCACATTGACACCTGGTTCCATTTTATCCGATAATGTGTCGAGGAAGGGCAGATCATCATCGAGTTCATGCGAATAGAAGAGTAGCGAGCCAATCCCTTGACCAAGTCATTGCCGGCGGCGTCGTTGGCGACAATGCGACATCTTCTTGTGTCTGCAATCTTGGGCCACTAAATGATTGGAGGGGAGAATATTGCATCTTTCTCCT
The DNA here is from genome assembly GCA_030770085.1 of Oryza coarctata. Lineage (NCBI taxonomy): Eukaryota > Viridiplantae > Streptophyta > Magnoliopsida > Poales > Poaceae > Oryza > Oryza coarctata. The sequence continues at coordinate 13,074,805 of CM061472.1, forward strand.
AGGGTTGCCCATATCTCCGAGTGCGCACAAAATCTTGTGGTGACCACGTTCTACATGGCATGGCACATTTTACTCACTTTCCTCCAAAATGTGTGGTGCGCACAAGTTAGCATCGAGTCAAGGTCATGGGATGGCACTATCCATGCATTTACTATTTATGTAATAGGCTATGTTTAGCACTAATTGCCACTTTTAATTCTAGAGAAAGTAGAAGAGAAAATTGGCCCAAAAAATCCCCTTGCCTTCGGCCTGTTCTGTTTCTGGTCTGTTCTTTCAGTTGTCCGAATTGTGCCATTTTTGCTACAGTAAACAGCCAAGAGAGAATTGAGAGGCAGAACGATCCAGGCATTCCTCCAACAACGGTGGCAGGCACGGTGCGGCATGCACATGTGTGCTGGGCATCCGTGGGGTCTGACTGTGAGCTGCCGCCGAATGGAGAACAGAGAAGGCGGCCAGAAAAAAACAGAGGAAGCAGAGGTAGAAAAGGGTGAGGGAAAAAAAGAAAGACCTGAATGTGAAGTAGTATGATAATTTAATTAGCAATGACCAAAACACCTGATCTCGGGGAAAAAAATTAGTACAGAATTTGATGCAGATAAAACTGTAAGAGTTTGTCAAAACAGTGGAACAATTCTTACGATGCTCCAGTACCCAAAAGGGTAAAAAAACTGTTATTTGAATGGAGCTGAGTAGGAAAATAAGCTTTTTCACTTACTCTATCGAGAAAAAGATTTTTTCCGGCTGGTATTCTGAACAATGCTAACTGCAGCTCCTCTGAAAAAACAATTAGAAACGTTCACTTCATGTGGTTCAATCTTTTATTATTTTGTTTCATCTGGTCCAATCTTCCTTTTTATTATTTTATTATTATATTTTGTTTCTTTGCAACGTGTGATGTTGAAAGATCTTCCAGCAGGACATGCAGTTCCTTGAGGCCACATGCAACTGCTTTCTCTTTAAAACCTGACAGCCGTGTGAATATTATGAAAAATAATTAATTTGTTTATTACCTCCATTTTTCCCTAGCCACATTGACACGTTCAATTCACATTCACAACTCATATATCCAATTTAATCTACAATTTATATCCACAATTACCTATGTATCAACAAACAAACATTTCTCACATTTATTCAAAAACACATAAATACACACATATTTGTCAATTCCTTTGAAATTTGAAATCATAAATTTACCAAAAATTATATACTTGGCACCCATACGTGTCCACGCGAAGATTGTAAAAAAAAACAACCTGTCATTTTATTAAATTGGAAAGAAGAATTAAATATTACATTATACAAGCATAAATAAGTAATTGTATGATATAATTTTGATTAGCATCAATACACCCATTCCACGATACATATATATATATATATATAAATATTAATTTATAGCACAAGATTTAGTATTAATTATATGTTACAACTCTTAATTAATTAAATAATAATGTTTTGAGATAGATGCATTCTTAAATTCTACTTAGGGCTAATGATTTCTTAGAAGTTAAATTCTACTTAGGTCGATTGATCGGAAGTTCCAACTCTTCGTTTCTATATGGAGATTATAGTTAGTTTTTGAGTATATGTAGTATTGGCAAGTACAAACGAGATGCACTTTTGGGCGCAAACCTCAAGATCCAAGTCGATCACCTATTTTATTAAGGTAGACTTGTTATGCCATACGTGGAAACCACATTGATCTCCAATTTGTTATGTGCATTTGAAGTCCATTTTATGATGGAGGGCTTCATTGTTGTCTTTGTTTTTTCTCCGTTCATGAGGTACAATGGCACACAACATCAATTGTATAAGAAAGAGGTGAGAAATCATAATTACCCCTAAGGTTGGAGTTAATGTACTAAACACTATTCCATTTTGGTACTATGACCAAAATATTTCAACACTTCATGTGTGATAGACGTGTAGCCGTAGTAACATCGAGCTGTATGTAAATAATAGTACCGAAATTTGAAAGTGAGAAACTTAAAACCTAAAATCCCTTACTGTTGATTTTGCACTAGTATTATTTAGTCCTTGTTTTGATTGGTTCACATGCAACAATTGAGGTAATCGACCACGCTATCTAACTTTGCATCAAGGATTGTTTCATTGATCACTATTGGATCATGGAAACCAACCTGATTAGTGGATCTCCTAGACTCCTTCCAACATAACCTGCAATTATACATATATTACTTAGGTTATCTAGTAACATAAGTAGTTAGCACATAAAGTATAACCATGTGCACTAGGAGAAGCATTTCAATAGGTCGGTGTCCACTAGTCTCACCCTGTATAGATCAAATACATCAAAGCCGATAATAAAATATATTTAGCTTGAGAGAAATGGCTCTTGAATGTGATGTCCAATGATGGAGGACTCTCTATATTTTCTCTTTGAGTTGCTGTCTTGCATATAGTATCCATACAGTTCTCAATAACAAGTACCTATTTTTTGTAAGCAGTTGTCCTCTACCAATGGCTTGCCTTCCTCAAAGGATGCCAAGGCCACCAAAACCTTCTCATTGACCTTCCTCTTTCTCTTTTCCTTAGCCCTAACATTTTTGGTTCTCTTGTGTGAAGAAGAAATATTAGACTTCAAAGGGATCTTTATTGGAGTCAGGGTATTGGATATCTCCCAATCCATAAAAGTAGCACTAAGGTCTGCTGGTTCTATCATGGAGGGATCACGATGAGCCTTTATCATTGGATGAGTGTCTTGATGTGGAGGAGACTAATTGGTTGGCTAAGATGAATGAGGAGTTACCTTGACCACTATATCTATCTTTGTCCATTGCATAAAAGTTTGTTTTGTAGCCCCAAGAGTAAAAATCTCATCGTTTGGTGGTATTGGTAGTAGACATGGTTGACATTAACTTTGTCATAGCCGGTGACCAAGTTTGCACCATACACCTTTTATGTTGGTGATGGTTTATGAACCAGGCTCTTAGCAGCACAAACACAAAAGTTTGGCATAATGCACTTGGTTGCATTGTGTTTGTCAATTGCAATATATTAGCTTATACAAGTTTGAAATATAATGAAAAGTAAGTAATATTGTCTGATTATATCTAACACGTACCTCAATCATATTATCTATTATGAATGGAGGTGCAATCGGTGACTATGTCATACCTCGCTCTCTGTAAAGATTGTTCAAATAATTCCATCTACAATGAAAATTTGAATGGATGTGTGAAATATATCTAGGTAAATAAGGTGTAAAGGTTGTATAAGATTAAAGAGTTATAATATTTGTGAGTCATTAATAGATCAATCCATCCGATAAGTTGGGTTAGGAGATGGTGCATCTAGATTGACCTTGGCCCATACTCACACACAGTTCCTAGTCCGTACCTTCGGGAGGTCACTTAACAGAATAAGGATATTGGCTGCAACTACTTTTGCATCCTCCTCAGCCCAGACTTCTTCTTTCCCAATATAGCCATCCATCCTCAATCTATGTGGGTGCTCGTTCCGAGCTTACAAGAAGTAGTGGGCCTCACTTATTGCCTAAAACTCCAGAGAAGTCATAGCTAAGCTTATATGTTTGCCGGTTATCTTGATGCATTTGGTTTTGACTAAGGCTACATTAATTCAATCTATTAGTTTGATCTAGTGTATCTATCATTCTAGCATAGAATTTATGGTTTATTTTGTTATTCACAATCATATACTATCTCGGTTAGATTCGATCTATTAAATTTTTTTTGATAAGATAAATCTTGATAAGTCGATAGATTTTATTCAACGTTCCATCAGAGTTCTAGCTGATGGATTATCTTTATATTATGCTTTTATTTTGATCCGTATCAAATTATTATTTGATATACTTTTTATATCACATCCAATCTGCTATTAATCGTGCCTAACCTTATTATCTATAATATTATACTATCTTGGTTTAGTCTAAACAATCAAGATTGTTTTTAATAAAGTTAACTAGACAACTGATAGCTTAAGTCAGTATCAGTCAATTGGCTGATTAACTTCCAACTAATCTCGATGGGCAAGATGGACGATAGCTTGAGTCTTTATCGGCTAATAGGCTGATATGCTCATTGTTCTAATTTTTTCTATCTCCCTTATTAATTGTAGGTTAAATTGACTGGCATGTCTCGAACCATAAGAATTTAAGGACATGCACAGAAGCTAAGTAGATCTTCCAGGCCTTCATGCGTATGATGCATTGGTGCGAACATCGAACAATTTTCACGTCAACGATATAGGGTATGGTTGCCCTGTGGGATAACATGCTCCATGATGAGTTTTGACTTGTAGTTTTTCCAATCTAGACACATCTTTTTGAGTGCCCCATCTCTTCAGTCTTTACTCTGCCTTGTTGGGAAAGCCAACCTTCTCCTTAGTCTTTCCAAGCCGTCTTCTTCTCATTCTTGGGGACGAGTTTGATATCGTTATGAAGGATACCAAAGTACTTTCTTGCCACCACTCTACATCTATTGGAGAAGAAGCCAATGACACTCTATGGCACCATTAGTCATCCAGCAACATTGACCTCGTTGATCGTCTGCCTATGTCTATGTTGATCATTCTATGATCTAGGGTTTTGACCAGAGGTTGCTCCATTAGTTCCAGTTGACATCTCTACTTCTTGGTTATCAGACATTCTGGATGCTAACTTACTATCAACTAATATATATCAATTATAAAATTTCTAATTACTAAAACATGTTAAGTCTAAAATTTCTAAACATTGTTTTCTTTCACAAAAACATATATTATTGTAGGAAATCAATTTGTATATATATGTGTGTACTTAATTAGCTGGAGGATAAAAAGAGAGAACATGTAGTTGACCAGTGGGAATGGAACACGAAGTTTAAATTAAGCTACTCATGGCATACTTAATTGGCTTTTTATACTTTTAATAGTTAATAATATCTAACTTTGACCGCTTAATTATTTTGCATAAATTTAAAAAATAGCTATATAAATTGAGACTAACTAGAGTCAAACTATATATTTCTATTGACTGAAGGGAATAGTTTTTTTTTAAGAATTCTAACTGGGGTCAAATTTTACAAAAATCTATAACTAAAGCATTTGCTTTAACCTAACATATGCATATCACACATCAAAATTCTAACTAGTGAATTGAGCTTAGGGAGGATGGACCGATCTACCTCGAGGGGGTTGGGCCGGTGTACATCGATGGTGATGGAGCTCGCAGAAGCTGGGACTAGTGGAGCTTGGGCCACATGGATCAGCATCAATGAAACTAAGGGCGGCATTGGTGGTGACAGTGGCGATCAGGTGGTGCGGTGCCAAGGACAGTGGAGTGTGGGCTTGTAGCAATGAAGCTTAGGGAGGTTGGGGGTCGAAGAAGGCCGTGGAGTGTGGGTCGACATCAATGAAGCTTGGGAAGGCTAGGGTTGGTGGAGTTCGGTACCATAGTTTGGTGTCGATGGAGCTTGGGGGCAATGTCGGTGGTGATAGTGGCAATCTAGTGGCATAGTGCTATGGACAATGGAGCTCAGGAGGGTATGGCAAGGAATGGTGGAGTATGGGCCGATAGTGATAGAGCTTGAGTAGAGCTCTAGTTTGCAATGGCAGCGGATGTGGACGGGATGATATGGATATGCGGTGACTAACCAAACTGACCCTAGGTCACCGCAATCAAGCTAGCCAAATTGACCTATGATAGGTATGTAGCTAAGACCTATCACAGGTCAATTTTACAAGCTTGTACCTAGGTCACCGTACATCCACATCACCTACAGTATATAATTTAAAAATTATTTAAATTATGGTGTTCAGCCATTTCTCAACTAGACATGAATCATCCACAAGCACATATGAATATTTTTTCAAAGAATACATGCATTTATCACAACATGTTAAATGCACTTTTAAAGGACACATTTAGACATGAATACATTTCTTTATGATTATAGTTTTTTTTAGTGCTCAATCGAATATCATATTTACTATGACATAAATATCATCAACAAAAATAAGTACATCTCATATACTCATATTACATCAGAATGCCTTCTTTATGGTTAGAACATACATACAAGTTACCATCTCCCCGTTGCACTTCTTCAAGTGGAGTTTCTTGGCTAGCACCATACACACACTTGTTGTAATCTCCCCTGTCTACAACGTTGTTGACCCTAACAATTCTTCTTTTACTCTCATAAACTACTTGAAGCCTCCTATTTGTCGAATCGGCTTTGTAGAAAACTTGGACAACCTATTTGGCTGAACATAGCTTAGCTTCCATATTTCCTCTATGTGACCGTCATACTAATCACGAGTGCCAAGTTTGTCATTTACTGCCTCTATTCGTATCCCACTATTCTATACTATGCTTTTATCATCCTGCTTGGACGTGTAGAAGGTATATGCATTGATATCATATCCTTACTAAGTTAGAACATCTTATCTAGGACCACATTCTAAACATTTCAATATCTCATTTGTGACGTTGTGCGAATTGAAAACACAATCTTTGATCCATTTGTTGAATTATGTAATGGGCTTTATAATATTGGGCAAGGTCTACATTGATAGTTTTCGTTCTGATGGTCCTAACCCCTTCTAGCCAGTCTCCGACATATTGTCCATATAGAATTTGATGACTTCATCACTCGTGTATCCTTTAATCATGCTTCCATATGGATAAGACCAGTTTTATACATAACCCTTCAAAATTCCCATATACCTCTAGAATGGGTTCATTTGCCTCATAAATGTAGGATTGTACGTTTTTGTTTGCTTTCCCAGGTGAACAATGAGATGCACCATGATATCGAAGAATGTTGGTGGGAAGTGTATCTCAAGATGACAAAATGTCTTCATGATGTCTTCCTATAGGTTATCTAGACCCTTTTGGTCGATGACCTTTTGTCCAATTGCATTGAAGAAGGAGCATAACTGCATTACCACGTACCTTACTTTCAGCAGCAGAATGTTCCTAATGGCAACTGATAGAAGATGTGTAATTAGAATACAATAGTCGTGGGACTTTATACTGACCATTTTGAGATAGTCCATCAAAACTCACTTACTCAATCATAATGAGTACCTAGATGGAACCTTAATACTCTTGATACATGATAACGTATGTATTTTCTTATCTCTAGACAAAGTGTGCGAAATTGGAAAGAATTATAGTCTTTGAGACTTACAGGTTGTTGTTTGCAGTTCCTTATGAATTTTCGTATCTTCCAAATCTCGCAGTGCATTTAGCTCATCCTTTCTCTTTCTTGGGATATTAAGTAGTAACCTGACAAGACTCTCACAAATATTCTTCTCTATGTGCATCAAATCAATACAATGGTGTATCTCAATATGTTCTCAGTATGGTAACTCCTAGAATATTGATTTCTTCTTCCACATATCCTTCAACTTTGTGTTACTAGTCTTCTTCTTCTATCAAAAGCATTATGGATGTCTCTCACTATGGCATTCACATATTTTCTAGTTAAAGCCGGTGGTGCATTCAGATACAGCAGATGGAATCTTCTATGTCCCATATAGACCATCTTGCATGAATTCTTCATCCATACCCTATATGTTTCCTCCATACAGTCTGAACAAGCTTGCTTTACTTCAACGGTCTAACAAGATGGGTTATCAAGTATAGGGTAGTTATTAATGGTGCAAAACAATAGAGCATAAATAATAAAGTTTTCCCATCTGTCATCCCTTGTCTGACATCCCTCATGCCATAGCATTTTTAAATCATCGGTAAGAGAATCTAAATTACACATTAATATCATTGTCAGGCTGTCATGAGCTTTGCACTAACATGGAAAGCATAATATACTTTTGTTTAAAGCACAATAAAGACGGTAGGTTGAAGTTCACAAAAAGCAATAGCCAAGTGCTATAACAACTACTCAGGTCATCGAAAGGATTCATGCCGTCTATACTCAGATTAAACCTATTGTTTTTTTGATCTTTCATAAATTTAGGATAATTACTATCGGTGTTCTTCCATTGCACTAAGTTAGCTGGGTGGCTTAGCATATCGTCCACTTTTCTATCTATTGCATGCCAACAAACCAACTTATGTTCCTTAGAATTAGCAAACATTCGTTTGATGTGATTGGCAATAGGGAGATACCACATAATCTTTGCGGGATCACCCCTCTTGGACTTTCATCCCTCAAGACAACTCTTCTTTCGCTTGTATAGAGAAGCTTTGCATTTTGGGTACACATTCAATTTTACGCATTCCTTGTAGAACAAGATGTAGTCATTCTGATAAGTGTGAATTCTTCTAACCTTTAACCCCAATGAATATAGCACTTGTTTTGCTTTATATGTCATCTTTGGCATTTTGTTCTCCTTGGGCAATAGGTCCTTTAGAAAATCAAACAGATCCGTGAAACTTTTATCTAATGAACCGTTACTTGCGTTAAGCTTCACTAGGTCAAGAATAACATATAGGTTCGTGTGGTTCTGCTTGTATCTGGGATATATAGGTGGCTCAGAATCGTTCACTGAAGTAGAGAACTTTTCATAATCCCTCTCATTTTAGGATGGCTCATCTACATCATGAAGCATCTCGAAAAGATTAGGATCATTATCAATGATATCACCTCCCAACATAGAAGGTATGAACATGTCATCTCCATCTTCTTATATCTTATTTTGCCTATCATCCACTTGATCAACTGGAATATTCAATGGCTTTTGCTCACTGTGCTTACTACAGTAACTATATTTCTTCATAAAACTTCTCTCCATTTAGAGTAATAAAAAACATGTAAAAATATTAGCTACGCTAAAAAAATGTAAATGACATAAAAGATTTCATGTTAGTTTTTTACCGTTAGCCAAATTTAGGAAATAGTTTCGTTTTCTATGCCCTCCCACCCGAATTATGTACAATGCATAGGGTGTGATAGTAATGCAACACATAAGTAGATGTATATATAAAAGGCACTATACCTCTATCGGTTAGTAACAACACTCCTGTTAGAGGTGTATCAAGTCACCTTTGACATGCTGTGAAGGTATCCACACATTAGAGATAATCAATTACCTCAAATGGGTGTTGTTCTAAACCTGTCACAAGTACATAACCTTATTATGATGGGTCTTAAATGATAAGCAATCATAGGTGACTGATTACCTAAGATGGACCATCTATGAACCCATTAGAGGTACCCTAAACTTACCTCTATCGGACGTAGAGGACGGCCCATCACAATTAAGGCCTCACATGTAATGGTCAAGTCACATGGTCACATCTACAAAGGGTCATTCTATAATCTGTCAGAGGTTATGCTATTCTTAACGAGCCACTATGACGCATCACAATAGCTCGTCTTAGGTTAGAAGATTTATGATAGTGATACCTTGTTGCTAATACAAGTTCCTATTTCCGTACTCTAAGGATAAGTAACACAAAAAGACAACGTATATGCACATCATACTTAAAAAAGTGGATTACAATCCATCCAAAAAACTGTACTTAAAATCTATATCCTGATATAGTAGATGCATTTTCAAATTATACTACGATTTTAAATTCAGTGGTTTCGCAGATTCCGTGTGCACATTAATGGTTTAGCAAGTGCACTAATAAAAATGTTTGCACAATGACAAAAGAATCCCTTAACATCAATAATCAGATCCTCTATCTAGAGAAGCAAAGTTAATAGTCATAATTCTTTCCAACAAGAATATATCCATTGGAACCTCTGATGACTCTTGGATGTTTTAGGAACAAATCACTTTTAGAGGAAATTAATATAGCAGCAAGGAAATAAATTGTTATTGAGATGATTAAAAAGGTGTATTCAATACCTGCTATAGTGAAATACCACGATTGATGTTATTACAATTTTCTTGAAACATACCTCCCTCTGCATAGCCTCATCAAGCACCTGCTAGTTAACAAAGAAAATCTATGTGAATTTATTTTTATCATTACCAGCATTATATTCATCATTCCCAAGCGTGTAGCAAGGTAAATCTATGTGAATTGATTTTTTAAGTAATTTGTGTGAATTGATGAGATGATTACAAGTCTTTCAAGCGAAAATCTCGTAGCACATCAAGTGTTCCTGTCAGCCGATTGTTCTGAACGTGCCTACAAGTTGTAGACATATTGCAAATTCAGAGATTAACAAAGAAAATTACTGCACAGAATTCATGAGGATTATGCTCAGGGTGTCGAAAGTGAGTTCAGGTTTGCCATCGAATCCGGGTGTCCATGCAAGAACATATTCCAAGAACAATGATCGGTAAACTGCACCAACTATCGACGGATGCTAATTTCTGAAGAATTCAACCGACACATCAGTGTAGATCTCACAGTTCTCTTAATGCAGGTGGTAAGCTCTGAGGAATCACTCCCCCAATGCGGTTTTTGCTTAGAACTGTCTCAACAATCACACAAGGATCAAAAGATTCACTTGAGTCTCAGTATATCCTCAAATGCCTATGAAGCACTAGCATATGTATATCCACTGGAACACGTGTACTCATAAAAGGGGTTGTTCGGCTGTGCTGCATAGCGCTGAATCGTAGCTGTCCAGCAGCCACGCCAAGTAGTTGCACTATACAGAAGCTGACACAACGCTGTATAGTGTAGCCCAACAGCCCCATAATTGATGAATACCAATGTCACATCTTGCATTATTTGACCTCCAATGGTTGCTGAATATGCCCAACTGTACCACCTAGCCATGTAGTAGCCCACGTATTAACTTCCAACACTCAACTGTTTATATCCGATCGAGGGCTCAACATTCAATATGTCCCACGTAGCATCATAGCAAATGTAGAAAATACAATTGCAGTTGAATTAATAAATCTTGAGATAGATGCAGCGTTGAGTATGCAAAGCACTCACAATTTGATGTATAAAGCCAAATACAATACATATGTAGCAATGTCCCAGTCAAATTAACCACGGGTTTAGCAATGTCTTGAATCGAGATTGCTACTGTATATAATACCGTCAGAAAGTGTTGTTTTTAGTCCACTCTGTAGTCTTGTACTGATTTAATCAGCAGATATCATCTGATTAGTCCATTCGGTCATAGTCCCGCATTGATTACTCCTGGAGTCCCCACGGATCAGGATCATTTATGCAACGGTTTCGACGGTAATCATCATCGTCCCCTTTCAGCCGTAACGAGGAATTCTGCTACGAGAAAAAAGGTGTTGGAGATGCCAGGGGCTGCGTATACTAAAACGGTGCCTATAATTACACTTATATTTGTTTTGAACAGAAATTTGGAGAGTTCACTGGTTTCTCTATTCTCTATTTATTCGAGTATGTGTGAAGAGAATATAATCGCAGTCGCGTGGTTGTATAATATGGGGTAATGTATATGCCCTTCTAATATGGAGTATAAAAGAAAGCAAATAATTAGAGATGCAAAGTCAGCAGTCGACGAAAAATACTGGGAATGATGAACGGTCGCGTGCCTACGGCGACGTCGCCCTTGATGCCGACGGGTCACCGGCAGAGAATTCATTGCGCCGCTGTCGACGATAATGTGATGTCGACGGATAAACCTTGATGCAGACGTCCATCAATATTGCCCTGACCGAAAAAATGGCTCCAACCTCCTGGCCGCCGTGCGCCGCTGTTGTCTCGTCGGCGCGCAACGATGGTGGGAATGGCGCGCCGCTTTCCGGCACACCGCAATTCACTACTATACAACATTATATTCGCAACTTCCTCATATACATCGTTCACTTAAAACGAGAACATATAAGCACTTAGCCATACCGGTTTATAATATAAACTGTCAATAATATGAAATAGGTGTCGGTTATTAAAAAAATCTAACACTTATAAGTGTAAATAGGTATATTTTTATAGATGTAATTGGATAAGCAAAATCTTAAAATATTTAAACGACTTTGGATGAAGACAAAATCTTTATAAAAGTTGTATATCTCAATGAAATCTATAATTTTATAATTTTGTAGTTGACAACATTTTTGCTTGAGCTTATTTACAATGCTAAATATGTAGTATAAGTTTTAAATGAGAAGTGAAAATAATAATATTTTCTTAATAGGTGAGATATAAGAAGACTTTGTATTCGGTTCTTGTGAACCGCATATGCGAGTATATTGCTTAGAAAATCAAAAACTAAAGTGCGATCATATAATAAAATATAAAATATTGTTTATGTTTTTTTCATACCTATAAAAATAAAAACATGTGCATGGTACCGGTTCTAATACCGATACAAATCAATACATATATTAGTTTCTGTGCCGGGCCAGGTTTCTCTACCAGCGATTCGTGAGCACTCCCGTGCCCGCCCATGTCGTCCCACACCACCGCGCGAGAAATATGCGTGATCTTGCAGTGCGATGCGGGTGCCATCTTCACCGCCCGTAATGACCGGAGACAGTTTACGTGTCTACACATAATGGAGTTGATGTTTTTTTATAAAAAATATAAATTTCCTAGCATGTATTTTACACTGTAAATTTTGTATCTGATACTATAAATTTTGTTTATTTACATCGTAAGTTTCACATTTTGTCCTTTAAATTTTATAATACTAGGAGAACTAGGACTAAACAGTTCATTATCTAGTTGATCCAAGAGAAAAAAATGCTACCTCAAGTGAAACAAACGTTTAGGATAGGATTTAATAAAAGTTTTAAAACATTGATAATCAATCCTATATTATAATTAATTTATACAAATCCCGTTTATGATTTTATGATAATACCCTCTCTATTTTAAAATATAAGATGTATTTTTTAAAAAGTAAGAAGAGGCATTGGCTACCAATTACTATATTTTAATATAATTTTTGTGAAATAAAATAAAATTTATTAGATTTATATTTAACAGTATTTACTTATATGCTTTAGTATCATATAAATAATATACTAATAAAGTAATCATTTATCAAAATCTTGTTATAACCAAACAAAATATATCTTATATTTCGATAGGGAATACTTGTCAAGCCAAAATGTCAGCTCCGGATTTAACACCCGGAAATCAAACATGTTTATAGTATCAATTCCTACATGTACATGTATAAATACTGGAATCTTCATTGCATATGTAGAAAGGTGTTATAAAACAGATTACAATTTACAAAAGCTAGTACGATCTAATTATATAGAGTACACAAAAGCCCAAGGTTTAATTAGGGTGGTTCAAAAACTAAAGATCATCTTGGTTATTTATTTCATCAAAGTTATATAAATCCACCTCTTAACACACATCTGTAAAAACATTTGTGTAGAGCAACCATGAGTATATAATTCAGCAAGTTATTATAAGGTAGCAAATACGACATAAAGGAAGAGTTTAGATTACTCTGATTTTTATAAGATATCAAGGCGGGTGTATAAAAAATGATTGTAAGCATCAATGTTTTTAGCCAAAGAATAATAGTGAGCCCTTATGCTCATATAATCACGAGCTTGAATAGATAAAAATATTTATATTATAGTAGATATATGCTTTACTGATAATTCATAATAAATATCCGCTTACTTTGTGCACCCTAATGTCCATTATTACCACCAGTGTAGTGAGATCTGGTGTTCCCAGGATAAAAGGGAAAAGCATAATTGTAGGATACCGCGTCATCACATTCAGATTTTTCAATGAAAGATTAAATTCATCATTATTTAAGTCCTCTCGGGAAAAAAATCATAAATCATAACAGCAGTTACGCATACATAGTAAATACAAAATCATTTACCTATATATAAAATAGTTATTGTTGTAGCGGACAATCTCTGCTTTTTTATGAAATCTGACCGTTTCGTTTACTAAATTAATTAATTTGCTACTTTTATACCTATTCTAGAATTACGATTATACTTGGTTTGTTATCATAAACTTAATACTGATTAAAAATAGTACAAGCTACCTAGAAATTATCCATATCAAACGTATTGTTTTACTCTCAGTTCGTTACAGTTCAATTATAGATGATATAGGCATGGGTAAGCAAAATCATAATATGGTTTTCGAAGTTGAATTGGATGGGGATTAATTGAAATAAAGTGAATATAACTAATATTTGTGAAATACACTATGGGATGGAATGATCAAATACAATAAGTTGCCTTGCTTTAACTCCTAAGGGTCTGAGAAAAATCTAAAATGTCAAACAAATTTAATTCAAATATTTCACTCAAAAAGAATTCAAATAAATCAAGAAAATAAAATAAATGATGAAATATTAAAATTGGTGCCAAAAGAAAATGATTGACTTTAGACAAATTTTGGTTCAAAAATTTCTAGATTTATATTTAAATTGAGGGACACAGGAACATGTATAGTTTAAAATTCAAATTAATTCTAGATAGTGTTGTTGGGTTTACACTTCAGATCTCTGTCCCACCACTCTGATTCCCCTTCTTTATTCGTCTCTTTTTCTCACCGGTCTAGGGTTTAGCATTCTGGAGGTGATGAAGCTCATAGGTTGGAGTGGGTTGATACGGTTGGCGATTGTTAATATAATCTCAAGACATCATCCTTATACTCAAATTCCCTTGACAACTACTTGATCACTAATAAAAAATCCTCAATAATCTCTATCATATGAGCTTCGATTTTTCTTAATAGTTGAAAACCTTTAAGCACCGCTTTATACTCTGCTTGATTATTGATCTGATAAGGCTTGATTGTAAAAGCGAACTCAAATTTTGCCCCCCAAGGTGATATAATCACTAAGCCGATATCAAATTCATGCTTGCAAACCGATTTGTTAAAAAATAAAGTCCATAGAATCAGCTCTACAAAATCTTAATGGATCCCTCTATGTTGTACAACAAAATTGGCCACAACTTACCCTTTGATTGCCTAGCCGATTCATACCTCAGATCAAACTCCATCAAAGCAAATATCCATTTACCAATTCACCTTTTTAAGACTAGAACCGATAGCGTATATTTGACCATATCGGTTTTACAAATCACTATGCACATAGTCGATAGAAGATATTGTCTTAACTTTGTACATAAAAAATATAAGCACATGCATAATTTTTTCACCACATTATATTTTGTTTTAGCATCTAAAAGTCATACGCTTAGATAGAATAACATTCATTCTTTTCCTTCAAACTCTTGTATCAGTACCGATCTGATGGACTTCTCATTGGCTGATAGATATAACTTAAACGATATTCCCTTTTGAGGCAGAATCAATACTAGCGAATAATTCAAATAATCTTTAATTTGATAAAAACTTTATGTTGCTCAACACCCCATACAAACTCTTAGTCGGCTCATAACTTCAGCAAGAGAGTGAAAGACTCAATCCTTCCCGATAGATTTAAAATAAATGTCCTTTAAGCTTGCCAATCAAAGACTTTTGTATCTTGTCGACTGGTGGCTCGGTGCTCTAGATAGCTTTGATGCTCTGTTGGCTAACTTTGATTTCCATCTTATGCACCATAAAGCCCAAGAATTGCTCAGCCAATATGCCAAAAGCACATTTATGGTCCTATTTTATTGTAAGTCCATATTTTTTCATCCTAAGTCCTATTTTAGGAAGAATTGATTCATCCTATGTCCATATTTTTTCATCCTCTCTAGTACTTTTTACAGATTGGCTATATGGTCTTCAACACTCTTGGATTTGACCACCACATCATCAATATATATCTCCACTAGTA
This sequence comes from Oryza coarctata, assembly GCA_030770085.1. Classification (NCBI taxonomy): domain Eukaryota; kingdom Viridiplantae; phylum Streptophyta; class Magnoliopsida; order Poales; family Poaceae; genus Oryza; species Oryza coarctata. The sequence continues at coordinate 13,090,419 of CM061472.1, forward strand.
GACCAATGATATCATGAAATATATAGTTTATGGCTCTTTGATAAGTCACACCAGCACTTTTAAATCCAAACGTCATGACTACCCACTCGTACAAGCCAATAGCTCCATGATATCTAAATTCAGTCTTAGGGATATCTGCTCTGCCATAAAATTTTGATTGTAACCTGCATTACTATCCATGAATCCGATGATCTCGTGACCCAATGCTGCATTAATTAACAAATCTACCATCTGCATCGGATACTCATCTTTAGAGGTAGCCTTGTTCAAATCCCAGAAGTCAATACATATCCTTAGCTTCCGTTCTACTTCTCTATTGGGACGATGTTGGATATCCACTCCACATATTAGCACAATCTAATGAAATTTGCATCATAAAGCCTTATGATCTCTGCCTTGATTGCATCATGTAATTTTGCTTTGAATATTCTTGGAGGTTGCTTGAACGGATGATATCCTGATTTGATAGGAAGCCAATGTTAAATAATCAATCAGCTTAAATCTGGCATCTCATGGTAATCCTAGGCGAAACATTTCTAAAATTCCTTTAGCAATTTTATTAATTCTTCCTAGAACTCGGTACATAATTTTTTACTTATATATATCGGCCTTGTCCTATCTCCTAGACCTATGTCAAATTCTTCCAAATCATTAGCCGACGTAAATCCTTGCTCTAATTTCCTTTCAAAGTCTTCAATGGTGCCCATTAGAGCAACAGTTCCAAGCTGATTTGCTAGATTGACTTTATTCCCTAGCTGTTTATCTCAATGAAATCTCCATCACATATCTACCCAGATAGGCAATTGACCCAATCAGCTTTCCAGATTGGTAGATCGGCCACAGCAATGTTGGTCGATTGATCGACTATAATCACCTCAACTTGATCTTCTTGCCACTGTATGTGGTTTTGATGCATGGTGTAAGGAACAAAACAGTTGGTGTGAATCTAGTCCCAGTCAAGGAGTAGACTATATAATCCCTAGCTATCGATAATGAAGAACGTGGTGGGCAATGTTTTGCTTCCCTCTGTTAATTCCATGTTCAGCATGCCCTTCGTTTCGGATGGATTCTCACCGAAATTTTTCAACACCATATTTGTTTTGATGAGATCTTCGGCGGTCTTCCCCAGCTTGCAGTATGTCATGTATGTCATCACATTGACGGCTGCACCTCCATCAACTAGCATCTTCATCATCGGCTTCCCATCTATATACCCTTTGATATATAATGGCTTCAAGTGCTGATGCTTGAATTCTCCAGTTTTATCGAATATGACTTGATAGGCTACAATGTCAGCTGAGAAAAAACTTCTTGATCTTCCTCATTAGATGAAAAAGCTTTGTACTCCAGAGACAAGAAGAACACCATGTTGGTTAGAGCGATGTGTCAACACCATTGTTTTTATGATTGACGCGCGAGACGCGTTTAGTCTTTTAGCTCCGATCGGCTTCCTCATGGTCCCACCATTGCTTCTTGTGTTGCTCTTTATGTCAAAATTGTTTTGGCCTCCTCTTCTGATTTTTTGAGAAAATTCCAGATGGACACTACTATGGATTGGAATTGTATTATTCTTCACGCAATTCCTTGTTATCAGCTACTTCTTGATTGCAGTCTTCATTAATTGGCTTTAATCGGCTATGTACTAATACTCGCTTTATAGGTGGTCAATTATGTGAAGACCTCTCTTGTTCAACATGCTGCGATCTTGGCTTATTGCACTTCGGACAATGTTTAATCGATAGCAACCTCATATCTTGATCCCAGCAGTATTGAAAAAATAGACAGCCCAAATGTGGATAATACTTCTCCTTATACACCATAGCCCGCCGTTCTTTTTCATAACATCTAGAATACTTTTCAACCAGGTCTGATGAAATGACATTTGATTTTCCCCGACGTCTCCCTTCATTGGCTCGATCCCTTGAAGACCTTATGAACACCATGTTCACTAGAAAAGGATTACAATCGATCTTCATTGACTTTTTGTGTTTGAACTTGATTCTCCCTTGTTCAACAGCCAATTGTAATTGTTGTCGCAAAACTTTGCACTCATTAGTACAATGTGTGATTGAGTTATGCCACTTGCAATATTTCTTGTTTTTCAGTTCTTCAGTAGATGAGATTATATGGTTTGGTGGGAGCTAAATCTGCTACTCTTGAAGTAGCAGATCGATGATTTTGTCGGCTTTATTGATGTCAAAGTTATATCTTTTCTCACTCTTCACCCAGGGACATAATGTGGACTTCATGTTTTTGGTACACTCTTCCAAACCAATTTCCACAACAGATTCCTCATTGCCTGAGTCTGATGCGTAAACTTGTAACTAAGCAGCCTTCCGATGGAATCTCTCTTCCTTGGCTTCAATGAATCGACTTTTGTGAGCCAATAATTTTTGTACAAGATGTGCCAGCCTCACGAAATCTTGGGATGAAAAGCATTCTTTAATCGGAGCCAGCAAACCTTGGAAGGCTAACTTAGCTAGCTATCCAACAATCAATATTAGACTATAACATCTAATTTTAATGTCCTAAAATTATTAGATGTATTCTAGGACTAACTCATCATGTCTCTATCTAACCGATGTCAGATCTGTGAGCCTCATCTCATGAATTCCGGCTAAGAAATATTTATAGAATTGCTTCTCCAGATCGGCCGATCCTCGAATTAAGTTTGGTGATAATGAAGAAAACCATGTGAAGACCAATCCAGATAGGGACAGTGGAAAGAAACGAACTCTTAGAGCTTTCTCAGCCAAGCCTTTCTATATTGGGCATAGAATCGGTTGATGTATTCTACTGTAGACATATTGTTCTGCCTTAAGAATTTAAAGAAATCTGATATCTTATATCGGTGCGGTAGTGGAACGCTGTCAAACCACTCTAGATACGTGTCCTGATACATAAAAGTTTCCTCGTTGAAATTACCAATTGCAAGTAATTAGTATGCATCACTTGGTAGCACTGATTTTCTATATAACATGTTTCTAATAATGGATATAACATGTTTCAGGTACTAATTTATTCGACTTTCACGGGTACAAGTAATTGGCTTTATATTAAAAATTACTTCCTTGGTATTCATTTTTTGTTGCATTGTTATGGTGTCCAAACTACTTCTAGAGTTTGCGAAAATACCTTCTCCACCTTTTTCTGTGCACGTAGATAGTATTTCCCGTACTTTAGGAATTGGGTGAAGGGAAGGTAAGGCAGGCCACTGGTTCACAGTGTGCCTTAATCTAAAAGCTCCATAAAGCAAGTCAGTAATATTAGGAAGGTAGCTTGCACATCAGAAGAAAGTACAAAATATGTCATAGGTGTAACTTTGACATATATCATTATGTCTGTGGTACAGTAAATCAACTTAACAAATAGATTATATTTTTAGACATTTTTTTGCAGAATCCGTATTGTAAAAAAACAAAAATTTAAATGTAACTTCGACAGACATGACATAATTGTGTAACTTAAAGACCATAAGAATGTATATAATTACAATCAAATTATGTGAGGTTATTGAGATCAAATCTTGAGGGGACCATAGCTGCATGTTTTCTCAGAGCATTTGCATTCAAGTTTAACAATTCTTTTCTTTCAAAATTTACTAGCAAGTTATAGGAAGTAACTTTTATTTTTATAGGAAATAACATTACTTGTCTTTAGAAGTAACATTTTCTGTGAATCCTGTTCTGAGATGTAACCATTTCACTAGTACTTATGACTTTTTTTCCTATTTTTTAATTTTTCTGATGCACTATCAGAAAAGAAGGAGATGATGATAAAAAAATGTAGCAGGCTATACATACCAGTGGAACTGAAAGGTACAAAATGCATACCCAGGATTTAAGTAGGATATGTAAATGCAAGTTATTAGAAAGTAACTTTCATGTTTATGAAAAGTAATTTTTATATTTTCAGGAAGTAAGTTCATCTAGTGTTAGAAGTAACTTTCTATGAAAATCTGTCCTGAGATGTAACTCCACCAGTACTTATGTCCTTTTTCCCCTTTTAAACTTTTTTGATGCAGTATCAAAAAGAAGAATTTGGAGGTCTTACAAAAGAGAGAAGAAGGAAGATCGAGCATAGTTGATCAACTCTTAACTGATTGGTTGGTTGTGCTCTTTTCTTGGATGAAATTCAAACACAGATCCATGAATTTGTTGGGATTTGTAAACGTACTTGTGTTTTTTTGTGATTTAGATATGCTCTTGTTTGTTGGACCTCTAATTCCGATTTCTTCTTGGTTTCTCCCCCCACACCCCAATTTAATCGCAGCGCTATCATGGTGGCGGAGGTGAGAGACGGCGCTGTCGTGGGTTGTGCTTCAAACCAGGAAAGGGAGCACGAAAGCGTGCCATGCATGGGAAGGTAAAACGTATTTCCCTTTTTTTTGACGAGGCGCACGCGGGAAGGGAAAACGTGTTTTTTCCTTCTTTTCAGAAATCTGTGCAATGCGCATCAGCGGATTCCACGTTAGAGCATCGCGCTAACACGTGCGGTCTAGCCGCGCTCATAATATATTAGCTATAACGTTATCTCTACTTTCTTTCTCCTCACTCTTTTTCTCACTTATTTTTTATTTGAAACGACCTAGACGTTTTTAAAAAAATTACAAAATTACAACCCTCAAAATTTATAGCCACTAAAAAATCAAAACAAAACAAACACCCCACCACTGCACGCTAGTAGCTCCTCACACAAGAAGACACTAGTATTAAGTCGACCGTTGCTAAACGTGGTCGATAGCCGTAAGATAGGTGGGTCACAAATGCTCTATCGAACACCGACTCCACACAAAAAAAATATCAACCAGTTTTTAGTTATTCTTATGTAGTATGGTTGAGGAGAGAGAGGATGAGAGGTAGGAGGTCCACTTTCCCCTCATGCCAACCTGATGACCCAAGAATCACCCGTGATAAAAAAGAAGACGGCAAAATCGAGGAACAAGATTTCATCATTGTCGGCTCAAAAAATCCCAAGCCCGGCTTTCACAAACAGTGCCTTCTCCCACACTTGTTGTTGCCACCCTAGAGCTCTGCCACCCAAACAACCTTTATAGGCCCATAGCTCCACCACATTGGTGTCCCACCGCCAGATAGCCTAGATCCAAGTTTGGTCTCGTGTGTGGCCCGCACCATCTCTCATAGCCCGCAACGTCGTCTCTCGCACTATCCGCCATCTAGATCACCGTTGCCTGCTGTTGTTGTAGCTAGCCACTGCCAGCTACCATTCCTACCATCACCGCAATGACCACTGCTTTCCTCCGTTCACGCCAACCTCGCACTACTGTAGCTGCACCGATGCTAATTACTATCGATGCAGCTGGTCACTACCAATTACCACACCGGCCATCCTTCACACCAAACCACTAGTCTTCATCCGTATCAGCCGGTTGCTACCACTAGTCGTGCCAACCTCTTGTTGTTGCTGGCCGCACCATTGTCCCACTGCCATCGACCACTTTGTCCGTGGCAGTCTCCCGTTGCCACTGCCCATGTGAGCCTCTCACTACCACTAGCCATGGCGGCCTCCTGTTATTGTCGCCCACACTATCCTTCTGCTACTATTGTACCCGTCGGGCTAATTGCTCGACTTTGGCTAGATCTGACACTAAGGCACTGGATTTAGTCGTCGCGCGGTGCCACCTTTTCCATGCCAAAGATGGTGTTGGCCGCTCATTTTCCAACAATGTGCTCCAATGGTAACAAAATGGAGAAGAGGATGGAAGGGGTGACTGTGGCTAGGGTTTGACATATGAGCCGCGTGAGCATGGACGATGTGCGGGAGCTGTTGTTACTAGTTATTTTTTTCACTTATATATTTGATATACGAATGTTGAAGTATTTGTAAATTTAGCTCTTACATAAGATCAATATTCCTTTTTTTCTTCCTTTTTTTAATGTGTTTATAGCTAATTTATAGTCTAATATTAAGTAGCGTCTACTGTTGCTGCGCTGCTTGTCCATTGTACAGATTTTCGTTCTACAGGCGAGACGAACTGTAGCGGTATACTCGGCGTACATTCATGGCGCTCATGGTTTGGCCATTAGTTAACTCGTCTGGGTCGACGATTACCGCTCATCGGCTTATTTCCGTGAGGTACAATTGGTGGACTTTTTGTGGCGACTCACAAATCATCTTGTTACGATCAGATTTGGCATTTAACAAACCAATCACTGCCTAGATTGTTAATCCGGGCCGACTTGACAGTACTTAATTAGACATTACAAAACATATGGATGTAAGTACATATATTAATTTTAGTGCGTCCCTGCTAGCTAGATAGAATGTGTTTCGATCGGTTCTTCGATTGGTAGCTTGATAAGTAGCCACACTTCCTAATCTTTTTATACCCTGTACGTAGCACAACTGGGGAGACGCTGGGTTGGACGCATCAAATTGACACGAGCAGCTGGTGTCTCGTGTGCCCGTGCTTTTGCCTTGCTCTAAAACGTCGGTTCATGGTGCCATGTGCATTTTATCCCATGCATGAATGAAGTAAACAGGCAACCACCGTATCATGCGTATTGATAGCAGCAGCAGTATTAGCTAGCTGCGGACCGTAGTAGCAGTCGAGTACTGTACTGGATAACACGCATATTGATTGATAGCTGTGGCCCTTCTCTGATCGCTATAGAAACTGTACTATATATTCAGAGCTGCGGCGGCAGGAGAGCGCACATTCCGCTGGTCCAGGCATAGAGACCCATGGCGTCTTGCTTGCGCGGCCTCTGCGCCGGCCACGCACTCCGCCGCCGCCGCCGCAGCTTAGTCCTGCAGCAGCAGCTGCAGCTGCTGGTGGTTGTGGTGGTGGTGGTGGCCGGGGTTGGACCAGGCATCAGTGAAGCACAGGTGAGGAGCCGGTTCAAGGCGATCTTCATGTTCGGCGACTCGATCGTGGATCCGGGGAACAACAACGGGCGGCTGACGGAGGCGAGGGCCGACTTCCCGCCGTACGGGCAGGACTTCCCCGGCGGGGTCGCCACCGGCAGATTCTCCAACGGCAAGGTCCCCGGCGACATGCTAGGTAACGTATGCACGTACGCGATGCACTCTCTGCACGTGTTTGCTGCCACTTATTAATTGCTCCGTCTCTTTTTTGCTATATTAGCGTAGCACCATCATTGTGTCTTGCTTCGATTTATAGCATGTTTAAAAGATACATTATAATTGGTCTGAACGACTTGTCCTAAACAACACAATCAATTACGCGTTCTAAGAGAATTTGGGCTTCTTCGGAATAGTACTTTTACAGGATTTTTATAGGGGTTTAATTTCTCTAAAATTCTTGTAAAATACCTCTAAACCGAATAGTACTTTTAGTTTGCTCACTTTAGGCTATAAGGCCGTCACCAGCCTCAGCCATGCTAGCTCGAGGTAGACTTGTCTGTCACTCGATTGGGTCACCCGGCAAGTTGTCTCCTCCCACCGTTTTATTGTTCGCTGCCATCCAAAAGTATTTGCCATCAAGTGAATTAATTACTTCCTCCGTTCTAAAATATTTCAACCTTTTAACTTCAAAAGTGTACATTTTGTTGTATAGTTTCCAAAATACCCCTATAACCATCCTCGCCTCTTTTCCGTACAAGCCATGGAAAATATTAATGGAGGGTATTTACTCTAAAATTGTTATATTATAAGTTAGGTCGGTTTAAGTTTCAGACATTTTCTGAATTTCAATGCAGCTGGATTTATTTTCTTGACGAAGTTTTGCTTCCACCTTCTGTTGATGCCGTATTCTGAATTTTCCTGTCAAAAAATGTATCTTTCCTGTCGTTTGAACCATTTTTTAGTCAAATTAAATTTCTCTATTCAGAATTTTTCCTGCTGTAGTTAGGCCAATACCGTTATCACATACCTTTGTCTGACAAAGGACAAAATTTGAATACTCCAGGATTTTTTAACCGCAAAAAATGATTACCCCTAGAAAGTTTTGAATATTTTTAGAATAGACTAAAATTTCTAAAAATATTCATAGCATATGAAAAGGATAAGCATGTCTGTTTATCAAGGATTAACTACACTAAACTTTCAATTCTCTCAAATTTTCATGTTTTTGAAATTTATGCAACCTTGTCAAATCTTGCCATTATAATTTTGAAATTTCTAATTGTAATTTTAAAATTTTAGAATAACAACAAATTATTTTAATTTGAAAATAATGCAGTCTCATAGTTCCTTAGAATTAATATATTGCTGAGTAAGTTCATTTGGATGCATGCCGTCGGTCCAATGTGCTTATTTCTCCTTCAGCCTCAATGCAAACCCAATTCCAACAACCCTACTGGTCACCATTAAAATTATGAATATGATTCTGACAACAGGGCCAGATGGTCTTTCGCCGAGTTGAGGTATGATAATTTATTTGGCAGGACTTGTAATAAACCTTTAGCTTAGAAGTGTAGCATAATGGTTGGGTGCGTTAATGAAGAACACACAAAAAAAATTAAGGGGTGCTTGTGAAATAAAAATTAGCACATGGCTATGATTAAAATAATGGTTATTATATGTTTTCCCATGACGATGTCATTGAACGACACATGGATTAAACAAAAATTATGGAAATGATTTCGCTGCGGCGAATGATACTTGTTCTACATACCCCCAAGCCTTCAGGTTATAAGACACATTCTTTTGGGGGAGGGGGAGGAATATTGTTGGTCATGTCCTGTGCTCCTAGTTAATTTTGTATTCGGCGAAAACCACATCACAGATAGGCAAAAGATGTCAACCATTCAATGGATTGGAGAAAACGAAGATTTATTTTTCATGATAAAGAGAGTGACAGAATAGCTAAAAGGATAATGCAAATGAACTATCGTCTATAACAATACAAAATTATTTCTCATACCATATGTAAGAATATTGGTACATTAAGTATAATTAAAAACATATTTTCACAAGCACGCAAGGCTTTTAGGTGCTGGCTTCCTCAGTGTTGTTACAATCTGTAGATCTGTAGATTTAGTTCTCCTTCAAGCAGTCCAAGCATAAAGAAATAAGATTTTTAGGTAAAAGAATCTTTATCAACATCAGATAATTATATCGAGATGATATAATTAATCGATATCCATAAAGTTTAGATGCACATAGTCTATAATTATTTAAAAAGAAAAAAAAGAACGGATAATAACAAATATCATACCACAACGAGCTATAACCACATGCAATATTTTTCTTCATGCTCCCCATAGTAACACTTGGATGGCAAGAAAGTCACCCCAAAAGCAACATCTCAAAAAAGGGAGCCACACTTGCACGTGTCCCAGTTGCCACGAACCAACTAGCAAAGACTACAAAATATATTTTCACCTTAGAATATTTTTTTAACTTTAGACAATGCCTTCAACGAGTAAGCAACTACAGCCATTACCAAATACAACCAGACCGGGACTGAGGATTTACTGTAGAGACAAGAAACTTATACTTAATACCTGATCAAAGCCTACCTGTGTTGTTGGCCCCACATTTCGAGCCGGTGCCATTATAAATCCTAGTCTTATTCCAACTGCAATTAGCCACAAATATCATACAACCTTATCTAAAAGTAACACCCTGCAATGATAGTCTTGTGAGCAAGACATAAGTCTAAAATCCATATGGAGGATGAACTGCAGGTATACAAGTTTTATACAATTCTTACATATTCCATCATTTCAAAATATAATCTGCTTTGATTTTTTTCACGGCATCGTAATTAAGTAATTACCATATTACATTGTTTTGTGTTATATTGTTAGGAAACCATAAACGTAGTTCTAATTGTCCATATACTGTTTTTCCTGGATCTAGTTAAAACAGATTGCAGCTATTATCTTATATCTAGAGAGTATATTTTCGGTGACTGCCCCTCACTGTCATGGAAAGCCAGAAGGTCGTCACAAAGAACTTTAATGACAACAAACTGTCACGAAACACCTGTCACACTTGATTGGTCACGAAATCTAATATTTCGTGAGGGGAAGGTCTCATGAGTTGTCTGGTGAATGTCTAGCAGTCCCCAAAAGGCTATTCTCTCGATTTTTCTTGTTTTGGCCATTTTCCTAACACTAATCTGTAAGTCGCGGGGAAAAACTTTTCGTTAAGATTGTAGCTGTCACCAAAAAAGATTTCGCCGACTGAATTTAGCTGTTCGGAAATACCTTTGTGACGGTATGACAAAACAGATTCACAACTGTGTGCATAATTAATATGACAATTCATCTAAATCCATAACTGTGACATATGCTAGAATGTTAGTCTACACATACAACACAAATCATACATGTCGACATTAAAATTTCACAAAACACAGATCAGCATTGAAGATCCATAAGTACTTCATTCATACTATAATTGATAGTACAGACCAATACTCTCTTATGCAGTAAACAATGTTCTACATCAGACCCATATTTCTAGTAGTTCAGCAATATTGGAAGTGACGAGTCAAAACTACAGGGAGAAATCCTTCGGTAGCCATTCAGTAGAAGCACCGCTGAAGAAAAAAAATATCTTTCTTCTTTCTTATAAAAAAACCGTTCAATAGTTATCTGCAAAATATGATACCGTATATTAGAGAATTATCTGATAACATGGTAAATCAAAACAATTTAATATAAAAGCAAGAGAAGATAGCTAAACCGACAAACTGATAGCATGTTTTCTATTTCTGCCCTAACACTAAAACTACACTTCCACTCATTTCCCATATCAAAAGATAGGACAGTGCCAAACAGGACATTGCAAGAACATCAACCTGCTGACAAAAAAAAATCAAATAAACTAATTGCTAATTTCTGTAAAAAAATGTGAGATTCGTACAATAAAATAGTATTCAAGTGATTGCTTCCTTGTAGATTAACGTCAGAAATGGTTTTGTTACAATGTTCAATAGTAAATCAATAATGGTTAGTGCCTGGACCTGAATGAGTACGATTAACAAATAATATCTCACCAGTATTCTAGTTCTGCTGCAGTAAAACATCTGTCTTCCTCTGTTTCATATTCTTCTTCCTCTATCTCATATTCTTCTGACCCATTGGAACAATCACCATCAGATTCAGAAATCGTCTTTAAATATGCAAAGTAAACAAGTAGATGACATGACAAATAATTAGTCATCAATACATTTAATAAAGTAAAAATCATATTACTTTTAAGACACATTAAAGAGATCATGTTCTACTCTATACAAGCAACAAATCATTAAAACCACACAATATGCATTTGCATAGATAGTAAGGCATATATACCTCTCCTTGTGACTCCCATCTTCCAAGCACATCCCTTGGTATGCCAATTTGAAACTTCTCATACACAGCCTACACTGCCTATAGGATAAAGTATGAAACCAGTAAATAAAAACTGGTACCATATGCAATGAAGACCTAAACTTCTAATGTACATTGAACTTGAAACACTTTTGATTGCAGTACAGTAATATAATTGGAGGAAAGCACATACCCAGAATTCATCTTTTACTCTATCACCAGCGGTCAGTCCATTCATATCCTTCTTCCCCAAGTATTGACTCCATGACATGGCCAGTCTCTTTGTTTTACAATTTTCAGGACCTATATACTCCTCAACCAATCCAGGGTACTCACGTCTTAAAGGCATGCCAAGGATAGAACCTGTTTGTCGATCCACCTTTGGCTTCAAATGTGTGTAAGAAAAACCCCTGTATAATACAACACATTAGCATATATAGTGCACATAAATTCTACACAGGATAAAATGGTAGACCCACAACCATCCCTTGAAGATGATGGATCCCCACGTGGATGCATAATACGGCTCATCTCTGAAAAAAAAAGGAAAACACAATTAAGCAAGCACTTGCATGATGGCAGGTAAAATTAAATGAAGAACTGATTCAAAATTGCATCTCAGTTTTACCTTATGAATATCACTCTAACTGCTCTGTTAGGGGATGCCATTGATCTTTCTTCAGTAGAGACTTTAGGCTAGCTCATGTGTACCATAAAATAAAAATAATTTAGAAGTTAGAACCCAACAACATCTATGCATTTCCATCTTAAGTTGTCCGATATTTCCAGAAGCATACAAGACTAATAAGTGTACTAGAAAATGAAGATTAATGTCTTCATATAACTGCAAATGTTAGAATGATATACTACATTCTCCACATACATATGAAAGGAAAGGTAAACGCCATTATTTGAGATGCACACTAAGCAGCTTACATGAATACTATACTGATAACTCAAAAGCGAGTCCATCCCTTTTCGAGAGAGAGATTCTATCTAGTTAATCTATTCACAGCACAAATTTTAGTTGAAAGGATGCAAACAAGTGTAGGTTGTAAAATGAATCACAGTTGCAAGGAACCATGAGGCTGCTCTTAAGAAAATCAAGTTGAGCAAACATAATCTATCAATATTACTTATAAAGTATCTTGATAACCCTCATCTAATAAAATTCTCAGAGTGTTTGCCACCATATGTTAAGAACACAACAACAAATTACCAGTTTACAAGGCATAGAAATCGATAAAACAAAGTTATCCGCATGGGCAATTCATAAAGCACCTTTAGGACACTAGTCACCACAAGATGTGGGGAAAAACAGAGAGAAGAATCAGTACTATAAGGTTGATGAGGAGGATTGGGAAGCACCTAGGAGAGGGGAGGCCACCGGAGAGGAGAGCAGCGGCGGTGCTACGCCCAGCGAGGAGAGCAACGGCCGCGCCACCCACTGTGTGAGGAGAGCAGCGGGCGCCACCCACCGTACGTGATGAGAGCAGGGGAGGGGTACCTTGCAGAGAGGAGAGAAGGGGAGGCGCTGGTGAGGAGAACACACGGCGGCTCAACCAACGGCGACATCGACGACGAGCATCGCTGCGGGGCTGAGGACATCGAATTCACTCTAGGGCAAAGAGGAGAGCAGAGGGGAACGAGCGGAGTGAGAGGAGAGAATAGCAGAGTAATTTTTTGTGGGTTCACCCGTCCCAAGTAATTCTGGCCCAATTATGATTATAGATTGGCCCAATTAAGTCAATCAGGTTAGAATGGGTGTTGGCTTTGTACAATAACAGTCACCAACTGACCATAACTAGAGAAAAAAAAGTATTTTTAATCGTACGTGTTGAAATTCCCCCTGGCCGTTCGTGACTGCTTAGTCTTTCCAGTCACCAACAACCAATTTCTGTGATGGTGTGACGTGGCAGTCACGAGATGCTCATTTTTGTGACTGTTTTTGCAATGCTATCACAAAAGCCGTGGGGCAATCACCAAAAAACCATTTTCCTATAAATATACTCCCTTTACTATATATGACTTCAATATTTCTTCCCATACTGCAGCTTCTAAGTTGGGTATCAAGGAGCTGTTGCCACCTTACAACGATCAGGACCTTCAACTAAACGACCTACTTACTGGTGTGGCCTTTGCCTCTGGAGGGAGTGGATATGATCCCCTCACTTCTATACCGTCGGTATAATTTTGTTATTAATTAGCACACAACTCTCGGAAAATACTTCCAAACAAATAAGTATTTTCTCAGTACTATGCACTAGAAAAAAAAGACACTTTGTTAATTGTTAATTTGTTATGATCGTGCAGACTGCCATATCGAGTTCAGGACAACTTGGTTTATTCAGTGACTACAAAAAGAAGCTTACATCTTTGATCGGAGAGGAGGCAATGACACGTGTTCTCTCAGAAGCTTTCTTCTTTACTGTCATGGGAGCAAATGACCTGCTCAACAATTATTTTACACTTCCCGTGAGGCGGCATCAATATGACATTCCTGGCTACGTGGACTTTCTTGCCTCCAACGCAGTCAACTTTATTCTGGTAAATGGTTATTATATATTTCTCTCATCCATACTTTTGCAGCCATTTTGATTACATGAAAAATTACCATTTATTTCAATTGTAATGTAAACTCTGGAACATTTAAATATCCCATATATATAAAATTACCATTTGTTTCAATTGTAATGAGATTATGTAACAATGACTTCATGTTCCTCTGCTTTTAATAACTCCCTCTGCTTTTAAGAACGTTTAAAACGTTATTGTGTTATGTACTTCAAAGAGTGATATAAACTCATTTTTGAGTACTTGTTTTCGACTCATTGTAATTAAAATTATTTCATATTCTCTTCCAACCATCTCATTATCTCATTATCACTAGGTTTTCATCTTATTAATGGAAACAAATTTAGAAAAAAAATCAAAATTCTTTGCGTTAAGAAATTTCTGTAGTTCTATGCCAGCTACAGCGTGTTTTGCAAACTTACTAGCTAGATTAGGCTACTTGTCAACAAATCATTGCATGCGTTGAGTTATTTAGACAAAAACTCAGGACGTCATTTTATAAATAATATAAGTATATATATATATTAGATAATAAATATTGGGATATATATTGTAGATTATTTCATGGGACGTTCCGTTTATTTTCATTCTTTCACACTAAGCCTATTTTTTGTACAGAAAATGAATGAGATGGGTGCTAAGATGATTGGATTCGTTGGCGTTCCACCACTTGGTTGTTGTCCCTCACAGAGAACAGGTCCATCAAGAGAATGCGAACCATTACGAAATCAAGCATCAGAATTATTTAATACTAGAATGAAGCAGGAAATAGATCGACTAAATGTAGAACGGAATATTGATGGTTCAAGGTTTCTTTATATTGACATATACAACAATTTGCTCGACCTTATCGAGCAACCTGGTTATTATGGTAAGTTATAAAGTCTTTTCAGTTATTTGTTTCCTTTTAGATAAACAATAAGATGTATAAGGGCATATACAATATTAAATAATAGGGGACTCTTAGCCCTGGCTAAATAGGGATATTTGATGACATATAAAAAAGAGAAGAGAGGAGAGATAATTATCATTGTTATGGTTAAAAACGTCTTAACAACTACTCTTACCCTGTATAAAATGAAAATTTTGCTGCATGAGGGTGCGAAAAAAAAAAGAATTTATTAAAAAAATTGGATTAATGGTTAGAGGTTTTTTGTTGTCTCAACCGTTGTAAGTATAGTTTGTAAACAAATATGTATTGCCTAACAACCTATACCGTGCTCTACCTCTCAGCATGCCTAAAAAAACTACTACTACTATATTTATTTCCTTCATAATGATATAGACATATAGCTGCGTATTTATCCTACTATATAACTCCTGACTACAAAAATATCCAATGATAACTGACCTAATGCATTTATCTTATAGTTGGCACATATGTATGCCACATGTTTTAAGGTAGGGTCTGAAATTCATACATCTTGATACAATCATCACACAACAGGTTAAAATTATAAAGGCTCTAACCATTAATAAAAAAACATTTTTTATTACCTTTCTTTCCTTTCCCATCTTTCGTGAATGAAGATAAACTTCCTTTTATAAAAAAGACACACTAAAATTAATATCAATGTTTCTCTCTTCTTTCCTCTCTCTTTTCCATGTCAGCAAATTTAACAATCCTAATAGTTGACTATTAATTACTCTTATACATGTCGTAATGATACTTAGAATTATTTGAATCTATGTATCAAGGAAATATATCCTATATATCCATGTATTTCATACCTGTAAAGAAGGCACAACCTTGAAGTTGGACCGTGTTAACTTTTGACGTAATCACTCTAATGCGAATAATACCATCACGGCCTCATTAAGTACATACCGTGTAATTCCTATGCAATAAACACAAACTTCGAAGCATTGTACTATGTTCAACTCAACTTATATAAATTGGTAAAGACCCGTAGAGACAATTCTTTGTGTATACGTAGCTTAATGTGACAGTTACATATTACCTCATTTTAAAAACATATTTTATAAATACACTCTTGGAAGAAAAACTGGACCATTTTTAAGTGCAAGAGAAGCCGGTGCTGAGTTCCAATAGCTCAGCGCCAACTTCTTTGGTGCGGTACTATTGTCGAACTAGCACTAGCAAACTTGACGCTAGCTATATGGATACCATGATATGGTAGATTGACACTAGTGTTATTGGTGTCTATCCCTAGCCCCCTACCACCCCGACTTGTATAGTTTAAAACGTTGGAGCCAAGGTGTGAGGGGCCGGTGCCAAGGACACTGCCATCGAACCCCAAACCCAAAACCAATACTACCTTGCTAGGCGTTGAAATCTAGGTGGTCGGTGCGAGCATCCTTAGAGCTAACCTTCAGTACCGTAGCTCGCTTTTGAATATGTCTTGCCTTGGCACCATGATGTATAGGCTTAGCACTAGGGACATTGGCGCCAAGCTTCTGTCAACCCAAAGCTTATATATCTACTTAAATATCTTTCTTAATCCAACATAAGCCTTTATTTTATTGATTTTTTCTATCTAATTTTTTTTCTTACCATTGTATTTCTATTCACAAAGGTCCATTGAACATCTAGAATTTATAGATGAATAAGTCTCTTTATCCTCACTCCCTATTTGTTCTCATAACCCTAAATAAAATACATCACAATATAGAATAGATACCATAATATAATAGAATACGCAAACTAGAATCATACATAGTTCGGCACAAAGTGTTTTGACCACACATAGTCCATACGATTGTGAGGGTTGTAGGTTTGAGTAGGCTGCAAGGATTGCGACATATCGGATAATTGTGAAAAGTCAAATTCCTCGGCGCCATATATGGCGTAGTCCTCATCATCCTCATCCTCTACCTCCTCCTCTTCATCATCATCGCTTGGAGCAGTTAAACCCTTGTCCCTTGGAGTGCGAGAAGAAAATGCAGCACCCTCATATCACCATGAGCCTGATAGGGAGGGTTGGGCAATACCTTCGTGTCACCGTGAACCTGGTAGGATGGTTTGAGCTATACTTGGACATACGGACTAAGGTAGAGATGCAAGGATGTGGTGAGGGACATATATGTCATCGCTAGAGACATCACAACCAAGTCTTGCTGCCAATTTACAACTTCTGTTACGTACCTTCTGCAAGAATTAAAAATCCACAATAATGTTAAGTTGCAGTAAAGTAGAATATAAGGTGGTTAGTTATACATCAATAATATCTTGAGCATACTTTGTTGGTGGCTACAATAGACGGTCATCCTCGGAGTTGACTATAAATTCTTCTTCATATGAGTCTACCATAGGTTCATGACCTACATCTTGTATTCTTGCTTCTTCGCTTTTGTTCTCCTCAGCCTCTTCAAAGTCATTTAGCTCATTCCATGTTCTTACTTCATCAATATCATTCAATTCACACTTTCTATAGGATGGTCCAAAAACATTCACTTTCCACCTTCTTTTCAATGGCACTATATGTATGAAATCCTCCTATAACAACTCAGACTTTGAAATTCTAATGTTTACCTCTATGTAACTAGAATAAGAAAACTCATCTAGACTCTCATTTAATTCTAATGTAGGAATTGTCAAAATCTTTCTACAAGCAAACATATCTAAGAACCTAAACTGTGATTTCTTTTCTAGGTTAACTCTTCCAATCCATTTATCCTAGCAAATTAATAATATACTTATGTCATTGATCAATATCATATATACCACATACTCAATTCGTTCATTCTCTTTGGTCCATCGAAGAATGTCTCTCACCCATTCTCACCCATGACCTTAGTTAGGGTGCGTGTTAAATATTAAAATTTTCACACTCATATTATATATAATCAACATGTGCACCAATCTAGAATTCTACCACTCTAATGTCATAATACATACATAATACATACAGACCACTCTATCCATCTACATTATATCAGCAAAATCAAAAATAATATTAAAAAATTCACATATCACAACATTATTTTACTATTAACAACATGTCTAGCCACTAGTATTTGTCTCTAAAATAAATCAAAATCATAGAGAAAAACGAACACATAATTTGACTAAAAATAGATAAACATAAATTCTAGAGTTTAGATTCTATCTACAAATTATTGATAGAAAATACATACAAGTCATAAATAATCCATGCATGCATATTACTAACCTCAAGGACCCCTTGAGATTGACACCAGCCATGCGGGCGCTAATCTACCACATTTCGGCGCTAGCTAACATGGCCCCCCGTTAGTGCTAGCGTCTGCTGACAGTAGCACCATGCTAGAGACAGTGACACCGAGCTATTGGACCTCGGCGTCATTCTCTCTAAAGCCCAGAAATGATTTATTTTTTATTGAAGTTTTCCTGAGAATCTATTTTATGTTTTAGAAAGGGCTAAAATGTAAAAAATTCAGCTTGGTAATAGGTTTGCTGTGAATCTCATAAATTTACACTGAACTTCATGATTTTTTTGTTACGCAGGTTTCAAGGATGTATCTGACGGATGCTGTGGCAACACAGTGCTAAATGCTGCTATATTCATTAAATATCACAGTGCATGTCCAAATGCTTATGACTATATTTTCTGGGACAGTTTCCATCCTACCGAAAAGGCCTACAACATAGTAGTTGATAAGCTTATCCAGGAAAATGAGCAGTATCTGATGTAAAGGAATTGACTTATTACATATGTTTAAAGGGAATATACGACAACTATCAATGTACTCTATAAAAAGATTTAAAATTGATCATCACTCTAAGGAGAAATTGACATATGCGCGCGTGTGAAATACTAGACAATCAATATATATTCCAAATCAGCTAGCTGATATTAATGTGTGAGCCTTCTTTGTAAGAAATATCGTAGGGGAGCCCCTACACGCGAGTATTTATAAGATAAGATTTGAAGTAAATGTCGGGATATCTATTTATGCATGCAAGAATTTTCCATTGCAGGATTTGACTATTTCGTGAAAATTATTGGCAATAACAGAAGGTGGGCCTACCTGTCGTTGTGACAGGTAAGGAGATATAAGAGACCAGATAGCCGTGGGAGTCGATATTCACATACTGCTATCCTGTGCAGCAAGAAGTGCACCTGCACCAGCGCTGGTGGACACACTGGACACTGCTAAGCCAGCACCGATCCTTTGCTGCGTGTGCTCCTTGATATAATTTGACATACGCAGCCGGTATTCTCGTTGATTTTGCTCTCTATCAGCGCACCTTGTTCGACTGGCCAGCGAGCACGCACCATAAAAAACCATTTTTACATGTACTCGAAGATTTGTCTTGATAATATTTTTATTTGAGATTATTTAGAGTCACAAATATTTATTACGATCTCTATTTTTACATAATTTAATATTTATATTTCAAATGACTTTTGCTCTATATTATTATAGATCTGGACCTATGATAAGCATTATAAATTTCAGATAGAAAAAGTAAAAATAATAGCATTTTAATTCTAAAAACCAAAATACTTGATAGTGAGTTAGTAAGATGGATGTGCGTGGATCGAAAGGTTTATGAGTTTGAATCATATACAGCGCAATCAAGAATACATAAAAAAAAATTAATTTTATATTATTTTTTTAAAAGCACGACAAATTATTAATGTAAATAACCTTGCACATGACACGCTAAATGTAATTTAGTCTCTTACATTCACACACATATAATATAAATTTAGCATAACTAAAATTAAGTGTAATTAATAATTTACTGCAAAATATGACATTTTTTCTCAACTGTTTCAAAACATGCAAACATTAAAATGATACAGATCATTGGAAGTTTAAAAGATTAATAACTTAATTGATTTGTATACAGTATAAATTGTAAGAAATCATCAGCCTTACTTTTCAACCTGGTCAAATCTATATTTTTGGATAATTGCAGGAACTAGATTTTGATCATACACAACTTCTAAGTTAATACCAAAATACAATAAGTAGTTTCGTTAAAAAGAAATGCAACACTGCATATTTTCTTGATCTTTCTTCTATCCTCTTTATAGCATATTAGCACATTTAGAATAATATCAAAATAGATAAGAAAGAACAATTATGTGAAGATTTTGTTAAGTTGTCCTTAATGCAAAGACCAGCACCTCATATATAAAAATATAAAAGCAATCATAAATTATGATATGAGATGGCTGCAAATCAATATGTACTGCTCATTATTTTTTTAATATTTTTTATTTTTCAAATAAAGAACACAAAAACAAAAAAATATGTTACAAAACGATGATGCTCCCTATCAAAACAATCCCATCTCTAAAGACGAGAAAAACAAAAATATTCCAATGGTTTTATAAAAAATATGTACTAAACGATGTTTATGTTTAGTATCCACGTAATAAAGTGCCATATTCCTTTCTTCAACATGATCTCCAACAAAGTAAAATCTAATATCAATATAGTGTTGTATTAGGTTCTTAGCAAAATAAATGGTACTTATGTTATCATAGAAAAGCAAAACATTTTCAAAAGTAATTCCATAATCTTTAAGTGTAGCAACTATCCAAAATATTTGATAACAACAACTAATAGCGAACATATACTCAGATTCAGCAGTTGATTGTACTATAGAGGATTGTTTTCTAGATGACCAAGCAATAAATAAATTACCCAATAAGAAATAAGCACTAGAAGAACTTTTCCTATCAAGTCTACACCCTCTAAAATTAGTATCAGAAGAAGTTCTTAAACTAATACATAAAGATGCAGATAATCATATGCTAAAATATTTAGTGACATAAACATACCAGAAAATCCACTTAATTGCTTGAAAATGTGAAGCACATGGAGAAGCTTGAAATCATGCACATAAACATACCACAAATAGTATATCTTCTCTTTAAACAACAAGATACAAAAGTGAATCAATCATACTCCTATAATCATTTTGGTCAACCAGCCCACCAATTTCATCACGATGTTGCTCCCATAGGTGTTATATTGGGTTTGCAATTCTCCATTCTAAAAGAACATACAAGTTCTTTCGTATACTTACTTTGATGTATAAATATACCTTCTTTTGTTTGTTTGATTTGCAATTTCAAAAAGTACGTCAATTCGTCTATCATACTTATCTCAAATTTCCTGCTCGTTGTTTTTAAAAACTAAGATACCAAAGCATGAAAAGGACAACCAAAAATGATAACATCCACATAAATCTGAACGAATAATACATCATTGCCTTGCTTAACAACAAAAATAGTTTTGTCTACTTTTTTCACAATAAAGCCCTTTTTAATTAAAAGTTTTTTAACCTATCATACCATTTTCTCGGGGCTTGTTTTAAATCATACAATGTAGCTTTAGATAGTTTAAAAACATGACTTCAATATTTAGCATTTTTAAAACCAAGTGGTTACTTAACATAAACTTCCTCATTTATAAAACCATTTACAAAAGAACTTTTTATATCTATTTCATAAAGACTAAAACCTTTAGATATAGTAAATCCTAACAAAATTCTAATGACTCTAAATCTAACAATAGGAGCAAAGGTTTCATGAAAATTTTGGCCTTCTATTTGTGTAAAACCTTGAGCTACCAACCTAGCTTTATTAGTAACAACTACACTATCCTCACTTTGTTTATTTTTAAAAATCCATTCAATTCCAATTACAGAAAGATTAGGAGAAGGTGGTCCAAGTTTCTAAACCTCGTTACATTCAAAATTTTCTAATTCTTCATACATTGCATTGATCCAAGATTCACTAGTTAATGTATGTGATATATCTTTGGGTTCAAAAGATGCTACACAATCTGGATGGGCATGAGAGTTTGGATCATTAAACCTGTAACGTGTCCCCCTTTTATGAAGATTACCAATGATTTGTTGAGATGAATGTCTTCTCTAAATGTGCAAAAAAGTTACAATTTTAGAAACTTCATCGTTTTCAAAATGATCTTCAATTTGTGTAGAAGATGTTAAATCTTGAGGATGCTCAATTGTTGGTGATGTTGTGGAAGGTTTTGGAACCATTTCAATTGATTGTGTAGGACGAGACAAAGCTTCATCTTCATCATCTTCATCATGTTCATCAACAAATATGTTCCCCCTTTAATATATGCACATGTACCTATAACACTTGCACTAGTACCTAGGCTACTCTCATCAAAAGTAACTTCACAGATTTCTATTATTTTGTTAGTGCCTAAAACTAGAATACAATAAGCACATAAATAAGTAGAACAACTAAGAAACATGGCATTAACTGATCAAGCCTCAAATTTGTCTAAATTATCAAATTTTATCACAAAACATTTGCATCCAAAGACATAAAAGTGAGAAATACTAGGGCTATGATCAAATTGCAGCTCATAAGAACTTTTATCAAGCTTTGATCTCAAAAACACATGATTTGAAACATAGCAAGTAGTAGATATAGCTTCTGCCCAAAAGTTTCTAGGAGTATAGAATTCATCAAACATAGTTTGATCCATCTCAACCAAAATTCTATTTTTTTTCAACTAGACCATGTTGTTGTTGTACTATAGATGAAGAAAATTGATGATAAAGACCTCTTTCAGTACAAAAGTGATTAAAAGAATTTTTAAATTCAAATCCATTATCACTTCTAATTGCTCTAAGAGCTACTAGGAGATCAATAGATAATGTGAGAGTAAGACATATAAAATGACTAAAAGCCTCATCTTTAGATACCATAAAATATAACCAAGAGTATCTAGAGTGATTATAAACTATCACTAGCACGTACCACTTATCTCCAAAAGATTAAGCCTTTGATGGTCCAACAATATCAAAGTGTAGAAGTTATCTGAGTGCATTTGTCATCACCATAGTAACAGGTAGATGTGAACCTGCATGTATTTTATCATGTTTACAAAAAGAGCATACTATATCGCTATCACCCTTAAGCTTAAGTAAACCACTCATAAAATCAAAACCACTAACACATGTTAGACAATCAAAACCAACATGTCCAAGTCTACGGTACCAAAAGAATAAATCTATAAATTCAATGGCAACTAGACACCTATGCTTAATAGAAGATAACACATCAAAATTAGTTTTAAACACTCTTCTAAAACATGAAATATTAAAGATAAGATTTCCTGAAACATCTAACACTCTACATCTACTTTCTTAAAGCATACTTCAAGATCTTTATCAATCATTTGTAAAACAGAAAGCAAGTCATATTTCAAGTTCTCAACAAGAGGCACATCCTTGACATAAAATTATTACTTACCATTATTGTACATATAGCCACAACCATAAAGATAGAAGCATCTCTTAAAGTTACCTTTTCATCATGTGATGCTCCTGTGAGATAGGAAAACTAATTCTTTTCATAGAACATATGGTGTGAGCATCCGGAATCCACCAGCCAAATGATCTCCTTCCTTGTGCGAAGTGCCTACATAAAAGAAAATAGTGTCAAGGTCTCTATGATGGAGTTAATAATATAACATTTAGCAATCCACTACTGAGACAAACAACGCACACCACTAGACATAAAACAAGTATTTTTATGTAAAAGTTTAGATATATCATTACTCATATTAGTAGAACTAAAAGGGCATGCATTTTTTAAATTAGACCATGCCTTATACTTTTATCTTATTTGTTGCTTAGCAAGTCTAAGACAAAATTCTAAATTATATCTATCTATACCACAGTGAGCACAAGGATACTTAATTTTATATTTACTTACAGAAGTAGAAGCTACATGTGTACTAGCTGTGCCACAATATGATATGATACCACTAGATCTAAAAAATATCTTTTTAGTTTCATTAGCTATCTCAATTATATCATTACCAAGAGATTTAGCAATAGTTGAATTATGAGCCTTAAAATAATCATATGGATGATAACTTAAACACGTTATAAACTTTTGAGAAATAGTCTTTTGATTTAAAATTTAATTCAAGCTTTTAGTTCAAATCTTTCCTTTCAACTAATTTATACACCGCAAAAGCGTGACACAATTTTTACAAGACACATGCTGAAATTTATCATTTTTATCACAATTAGAGCATCAAAGAACCTTATCAGTAGCAAAATCATCTATTAGTTAAGCAAATTTAACATCAGCATCTTTCAACTTTAACTTAAAAGAATTACAATTATCATAACAAATAGATTTATCAACTACACAGACATGTTTATCATTTTTCTATTTCTCAAGCTTAAGTTCCTTTCAGGTAGAAGCGTGCATATCCCTTAGCAAATTAAATTCAGTATAGACTAAGTTACATGATTTACAAGAATCATCCATATGAGTCAAAGTTTTAAGTCTTGCAATTTTAGCATTTAACTGTTGTTCGTGCAAGATCTAACAAACACACCGAGGCCTAGGAGATCTCCTTGTCTCCTATGCAGGTCCTTTCGCTTCATTAGATGACATGCGCTCCCGATTGTCCTTTGGCTTCGTTGATTGGTTTGAGAGCACGCCGAGGTCCTTCGGCTTCATTGTCCCTTTGATAGGATGGTAGAGATATGGGTGTACCAGTTAATTTGGCCATGTAATTGAGAAGGAAATGAACAGATGAGTCAGTCAAACGATGTGCCAATACGAACTCTTACTATCAGTTAGCTACCGATAGGGTAGAGATATTCATCGGCTGCGTCCAACATGCTCCTCCTATCGACTGATTGTCAATAAGAACTGGAACACTCTTCCATCGGTTGAGCAGATGGTGATGAAGAGAATAAAAGATTCATTAGTTATAGAGTCAATGTCACTCCGAATGTAACAAAGGTTTAACATTGGTCCATCGACTACAAAGCCAATAAAGGCATAGAAGAATATTCAAAGAATACAATAACGATTCTATCAGCAGCAAAACCGATGGTACTCTGGAAAAAGGGTATACAAAGAATAGCACATGGGACTCTTTTTGACTAGTTGCCGATGAAGGCTATAGTGCTCGTTCATTAGCTGAAAAGACGATAAAGGCATATGTAGATTAGCAAGAAATAATATAAAAGATCCATCAGCCATAGAGCCGATGGTGCTCCAAATATGATGTGCGATGAATAAGAAGAAGCGGGACCCGATCCTTCAAAAGTACGAGACCCAGTGACCATCGTAATAGTATCGTTAGAGTCAGCCTCGATATATCAAACCGAACTGAGAGAGTGTGAGACTGAGGCTAACGACAATGAGATGGCCAACGCTAGATTGGACGTACGGGCGGAATGAAAGAGTGAACCCATCAACTAGCTGAGCCGATGAGAGAAGATCTCTAAAAATATGTGTGTATTGACTAAGAAGCTGATACACTAGGTGCGAGACTTAGGAGAAGTCACTGAAAACGTATGTGTATCGGCAGAGGAGCCGATACACTGGGCATGATGCTCTATGTGTAGATAACTCATCAGCTAGCTACTCTAATAAAACACCGAGTAAAGACCCTTTGGTTTATGGCTCAATCTACTATCAGTAGGCTAGTAAGTCGAACCTAACCGATGTGGCATGAGACTAATGACGGTAAAAGGAGATTGATAAGCCAATAGATCCCATGTGAATGTGATGTGTTATATTCAGTCAAACTAAGAGGTCGAACCTAACCAATGTAGCTTTAGATAGAGCTAATACACTAGGATAATGGCTGGATTTACCCTTTGTCAGAGTTCGGATCTAACAAGTGTAGCCCCACGTCGAGAGCCAGGATCCACCGGTAAAAAACATAGGCAAGTAAGTGTGGCGATGCGCCGATGATGTTGATCTGAGAGATGATTTACAAGTTTTTAAGCGGTATATATTTATACCCTGGGATTACAAGAATCTAATACGGTTATAACAACCATCAAATGTTATTTTCTAAAAATATAAAAAAAATATCTCTAAGTTAACAAAACTATCTAAACTTGACTATCTTTACAAGATATAGATCAAGTACCCTGACATGGCTTCCATCGCTCCTCCTTATATTCGGTCCCATTTGGATAATTTTTTATTTTTAACTGAACCGAATCCTTCCTCGATTCATCCGATCGACTCTTTCCCTGTATCTATCGAACTCTTCCCACTAGGTCAATCGGCTCTCCAATCTATCCATGATCTTACTAAATTTTTGTGCAAACAACTATTCAACCAAAGCATCTTATTTCATAATCTTTTTTTCTCTTTTTTAATGAACTACCAAGTTTTTCATCAACAGAAGCTAAATCATTATAAGAAAATTCTATCTCATTGTCGATGTATAAGCTAAATCATTATAGCAATTGGTGATAATTTTTAGCCTCGGTATATATAACATTAACAGATCGCAAGTTGCAATCAATCTTATTAAAGTGAGCAAAGAAATCATTAAGAGATTCACTAGGTTTCATCTCAAAACACATGAATTCCCTTTTATACATGTCCTGACATATCTCTTTGCTATGTTTGACCCTTTGTGATAATCATAAAGTGCTCTTCATACCTCATGTGTTGACTTGAGATACACCACACGGTCAAAGTCGCTTCATCCTATCCATTGAAAAATCAAATTCCTCATCTTGCTGTTAGCCTCCACCTATAGCATGTTCGCTGCTGTCACCTCACCAGCCCGCTATCCATCATCCTGTATTATAAAAAAATATTTTCTAGGCATAGATTGTCACAACCTAACCTATATCAATGTACATACGTACTTGTCACACATTGCCATAATGATTTTAATATAACTCAATTATGCAATGTATGGACCAATTTTGCCAATTTTCATATAGACCAATTTTTCTAATTTCAATATAGACTAATTTTTCAACACTTTTGATTTTAGAATTTCTTGAAGTTCGAGTCGTACTAGTCAATTTGACATGTAATTGACAAGAGAGATAGAAAAAATTAGACCAGTGAGCCAAACGGCCAATAGATCGACACGGACTCAAGCTATCGGCTATCTAGCTGATAGAGATTAGTTGAAAGCCAATAGTCCAATAAGCCGATACGAACTCAAGCTACGAGCTGTCTATCCAATAGATATTTGTTGAAAGCCAATCAACCAATATGTTGATACGGACTCAAGCTATCAGCCGTATAACTAATTTTATTAAAGATAATCTCAATAGATTGGACTAAGGTTATAGCTAATAGGTTTAGGAATGATTTATAGCAGTTTAAGCGTGATATAAAAAGAATATCAGATAATGATCTGATATGGATGAAAGTGAAAGCATAGTATAAAAATAATCCATCGACTAGAACTCGGATAGAACATTGAATAAAACCTACTAACTTATCATCGAACCAAACTATGATAGTATAAAATTAAAAATAATTAGATAAACTTAATATACTGATAAATTCTATATCTACATGATAGATATATTAGATTGAACTAACATAGTCAATACAGACTTAAAACTGAATACATTAAGATAACCAATAAACATATAAGCTTAGCTAAGATAACAAACCAAACCGAGAAAATCTTAACCAAGACGATATGTTTATATGATGATATTTACCTTCTGCTATAGATCGAGATGTAGCCCAACTTGAAGAAGATATCTTCTGAAGTTATATTACTTCTACTCCTAGAGGTGGCGATGCACCGAATTTATTATATTGATCTGATTGATTGATATCATACAGATATGGGATAATATTCACTAAAAAAAGGAAAGAAAACTACCCCTGTATATTTACAATAAATATTTACAAATAAGAAATCGATGGATGTAAGGAATGAAAACATTTTTAAATCCGGTCTTCACTGGTAATTCTGATTGGCTTTATTGGCTTTCATCAGTTGATTGAATCTATTGACGGCTTTTCAATATTTCAATGTTAACATGGGCACATATGAGTCTATGAAGATCCTATCTAAGTGCTCCTAAGCTATATCTATGCTAGATCGGAAACAAGCATTGATGAGGGGGTCAGCAATGCTGAAAATTTTGCGCCAGATTCATTTTCAATACTGATGTGTTGGGAACCGGATGTTTTTTTTAAGTAGTGGATGATGCTACAGTGGCATGTTCATTCAGATAAGATGCAATTAACAATCATTTCCGTTTCACCGGCCAACTGTGAGATTGTAGAGCTACTCTTCCATTTCAGAAAAGATAATCAATGATTTCTTCCATATACTTCAACAAGCTTCTATATTTGGAACACAGAATTTGAAGGTTCGCATACATGAATATATTCATGTATGTACAGTAGGCTCGATCAGCAACCAGTAGTGGCCAACAATATTCGTACGTTCATATCCACATCCACATGCAAGCGTGTGCTGCTCAATGCATCCAGTGGTAATTAATCACTAACTTTTTGCTTAAATAATCAACTAATACTGCCGGCCCTCATAGTAACCAGGTGAAAATGTGAAGTCGTTTATAAACATACTTTTTAACCTCTTTTTACTGCATCCTATCCATTTTTACAAAAATGTATAGAATCTCATCGAACACTTAATTATCAGATGTGTTTTAGAGAGAGACTGTACAATAAATAGGACTAACAAAGAAAACAAGCGATCAATTAGCATTAGCATGCCTACCTTATATTTCGAGAAAGACAGAAACTATATGGCTTATAAAAACAAAAGAAGAGAATAATAATATAAACGTAATTATTTCTTCACCAGATATAAAATTACTGGCAGATGTATCATTAAAAGTTTTTAAAATATTTTCATTAAATATTTCTGAAATAATAGCTAAATGTCATATTTAAATATCTGGACTAAAAGGGGAAAATGATTTTAAATAAATGTTCTATTGCTCATTTTTCGTCTAAACCGTAGAGCATGAAAGATGTGTTACATGTCCTAATATCTCATACAAAATAAACACATGGGGAACGAACTGAGCATAGCTCAATATGGTTCGAATTCTTGTGGTGGCATCTGCCACCCAGATTCAAAGTTCTAAATGGGTGCTCGTATTTTTCTCGGATTTAATCTCAATACAAGGTGCAAGCATATGCAGGTGCGTTTAGGGCTAAAGCGCGTTCTCGCGCTACATGCGGTTAGGCCTCTACATGTGCTACATGTGAGTGTGCAGCGTGTCCATCTTGCATTAGAAAAATGCCAGCTCCCTCATTGATGTTAGTGTATAGAATTACCTGTGCTTGAAGGTGTTGCTGCAGAATGAAAGGAAATATATAAGTTTTAGAGATGATTTTTACATATTCGGTCATCACAATGTATAATGTTATGTGATTTATCACGGAATTTTAATTAGCATATTAGATTGTTTTGTGTTATATTGTTAGCAACCCACGATATGTAGTGCTCTAATATACATTTTTCTTTGTGGGTATATCTATATATATCACTACTAGATAACAAACTTCAAAAACCATCGCTAATAAGAATATCAAGTCAACAAAGCTGTCCTAATGGCAACTGTCACAACTACGCCAACAAGATTGGACTACGAGGACTAGCGCCACTTTCACGTCAGTCGGCCATGAGGAAACTAATACTAAAGACCGCGATATTTGTATTGACAATATCTATTTTCCTAATAGCTACTCTTATCGGGCCATGCGCCCAATAGGAGCCCATCATCCATGATGCCAAACAGTCAGGATTAGCTATCAGAGATAAGTTGATACGTCTTGATGTCTTGATCTTTACGATGTAGGATCAATCACCAGATAACTAGCTTCGAAGAAGCCGAGATAACTTGCTGCAAGCAGCGATAATTAGTGCAACCTGACGAAAAAAACTTGAAGCTAACCACCGTCTCAATACGGCAACCTGAATCGAGGATTCGCCCAATTACACTATCAAAGAAACCAACCAACACAGCCTACAATCAATTGAGGAGACCTCGAAGAGAGTAGGAGCACCAATTGAGAGCGGATGAAGCCGCCGCT
Source organism: Oryza coarctata (assembly GCA_030770085.1). NCBI lineage: Eukaryota > Viridiplantae > Streptophyta > Magnoliopsida > Poales > Poaceae > Oryza > Oryza coarctata. The sequence goes on from CM061472.1 coordinate 13,120,018, forward strand.
TCTGTAATTACTGCGAAGAAAATCACAAGAGCAAAGGGGTAGAGATCAACTCTCAGGGATTTTCTAGCGCACAGCTGAATAAAGTGGTCTATATTCTCAATATCATAATCTATGATTACAATGAGTCTAGAGAGTATTTATACTAGCAACAACCCTGCTAGGTAGGTGGAAACTCGAAAATAAAATAACTAGTTTGACTATGTGAAAAGATCTCTTCAGAATGAGCTCCGGGAGAGTTTTCGTGTGGTTGTTAGTCTTCTACGTAATCTTCATTGTTTTGGCAATAACTCCACCTAGGAAAGTCCAAATGATGCACGGTTTGTTGCGTTGGATTCTTAACTTGACACCCTTTCCAACCATGTATGCCATGCACCACGTAATATTATAGAATGATACAGTTTAATACATAAACTTTAGTATCAGGTTAACTATTGACCTTCCGAGCAGTATACACTAAACGGTGGTCTATGCCTAAATGATAGCTCCAAATTGATTAGGGCTAGACTCATTGGAAACTAGATTTGAAGAGCTTTGCAAAACGTGCTCATAGACCACCATAGCTTCTGGGAATCAAAATATATGACTGTTTCTTCTAGACGGTTCTGAAGAGCTAAACTGCTTCGAGTGTAGTTCGTGGTCGAAAACTGGTCTGAAGTGGTCTACAGCTGGTCGGAAGTCATCTCCTTGTGTGTTCATGTCTTCCTCCTTTGTGAACCTAACCATTAATAATGTACATGACTTAGGTAGTATATAATTCTCATTAATATTAAAATGAATCTCACAAAGTAGCGTGTGCACCTCTTGTTGTAGCTTCTTTGCTTGGCTACGTGTAATCGGTCCATCAATTACTTGGACTGGTGTTGATGTAGGTGAGACCTGAGTTGGTGTAGCTTGAGTTGAGGGTTGTGACATCTTGCTTGATGGCGTGGTCATATCATCCTCCCTCCCTTGAAAAGGAGTCGTCCTCGACTCTAAAGTATGTTCACTTGTGAATGGAGATAGGTCAGCAACATTGAAGGTATTGCTTGATGAAAGATCTATCTTGTATGCATTATCATTGATCTTTGTAAGAACACGAAATGGACCATCCCCTCATGGCATCAATTTGGATTTGCGCTGATCTGGAAAGCGATCCTTATGCAAGTGAACCCACACCAAGTCCCCTGGTTCAAACAACACTTTGTTCCGATGCTTGTTTATACTTGCAGCCTTGCGTACCACCTTGAGCTCAATTGCTTCCTTAGTCTTCTCATATATCTTATTTATGTATGCAACACGCTTGGAGGCTTACATGTTGGTTCTTTCCTGCAATGGAAGGGGCAACAAGTCTATCGGAGCAATAGGTTTGAACCCATATACAATTTCAAAAGGACACAAATTAGTGGTAGAGTGTACTACCCTATTATAAGCAAACTCCACATGAGGCAAGCAATCCTCCCAATCCTTCAAGTTCTTTTTCAGCATGGTTCGCAGCAACATTGATAAGGTTCGATTTACCACTTCAGTTTGTCCGTCGGTTTTGGTCCCAAGCTTTGTCCACAGCGTTTTCCAAAAGTAGCTCACAAACTTGACATCACGATCCGACACTATGGTCCTGGGCATTCCATATAGCCTCACAATTTCTCTAAAAAATAAATTAGCAAGGTGTGAAGCATCGTCGGTCTTATTGCAAGGGATAAAATGAGCCATCTTTGAAAATCTATCAACCACAACAAAAATTGAATCTTTTCCTCTCTGAGTTCTAGGCAATCCAAAAATAAAATCCATGCTTATATCTTCCTAAGGAGTATTTGAAGTAGGTAACGGAGTGTATAAACCATGAGGATTTAGTTTGGACTTAGCTTTGTGGCATGTGATGCATCGCTCCACAAATCTGATGATGTCTCTTCTCATCTTGGGCCAATAGAAATAATCACTGAGTAGCTCATATGTCTTCTTTTGTCCAAAATGCCTTGTTAATGCTCCTCCATGTGATTCCTGTAACAACAACAATGTAACCGAAGAATTTGGAACACAAAGTTTGTTAGCTCTAAACAAGAATCCATCATTGATGTGATATTTTTCCCAACCTTTTCCGTCTTTACAATGGGCATATGGTTCTCAAAATTCAGGATCATTTTTATACATATCTTTCAAATTTTCAAGACCCAAAACCTTTACCTCGAGTTGGTTCAGCAACACACTCTTCCGAGACAACACATCGGCAACAATATTGTCCTTACCTTTCTTATACTTCACAATGTATGGAAATGTTTCGATGAACTCAACCCATTTGGCATGGTGTCGGTTCAGCTTAGCTTGACCTTTCAAGTACTTCAAAGCTTCATTATCGGAATGAATAACAAAATCCTTTGGCCATAAGTAGTGCTGCCATGTTTCAAGCACACGTACCAAAGCATACAATTCTTTGTCATATACAAAATAATTCAGTTGAGCACCTCCCAATTTTTCACTAAAATATACTACAGGTTTTCCTTGTTGCACTAAACTCTACTATCCCAATCCCACTAGCAATACATTCCACTTCAAAAGTTTTAGTGAAATCAGGAAGAACAAGTAGTGGTGCTTCAGTTAAACATTTCTTTAATTTTTGAAAAGCATTTTCTTGTGTGTTTCCTCATTTAAATTCAACTCCTTTCTTGGTTAATTCATTTAAAGGAGCAGCGATCGTATTGAAATCTCGCACAAACCTTCTATAAAAACCAGCAAGGCCATGAAAACTTCTCACTTGACTTACATTTGTTGAAGTGGGTCAATCCTTGATGGCTTTCACCTTGCTTTCATACACTTCTATTCCTTTTCCTGAAACAACAAAGCCAAGAAACACAACATGGTCTGTGCAAAAACTGCACTTCTCAAGATTAGCAAATAATTTCTCCTTTCTAAGCTCATCTAGGACTTGTCGAATGTGACTCACATGCTCGTCAAAAGACTTGCTGTAAATTAAGATATCATCGAAGTAGACAACCACAAATTTCCCAATAAAAGCTCTCAAGACATGGTTCATTGATCTCACGAAAGTACTTGAAGCATTAGTCAAACCAAAAAACATAACTAACTATTCATACAGCCCAAATTTTGTTTTAAACGCAGTTTTCCATTCATCTCCAGTTTTCATTCTTATTTGATGGTAACCACTTCTCAAATCAATTTTAGTAAATATTGTGGAGCCACTCAATTCATCAAGCATGTCATCTAAGCGTGGAGTAGGATGACGGTAGCGGACGGTGATGTTATTTATAGCCCTACAATCAACACACATCCTCCAAGATCCATCTTTTTTAGGTACTAAGATCACAGGAACAGCACAAGGACTTAAACTTTCATGAAAAAAACCTTTGTCAAGAAGTTCTTGTACTTGCCTTTGTATCTTCTTTGTTTCTTTGGGGTTGGTTTGGTATGGTGGTCGATTAGGTAGTGCGGCCCCTGGAATGAGATCAATTTGATGTTCAATCCCACGAATTGGAGATAATCCAGCTAGTGTTTCCTTTGGGAAAACATCTCCATAGTCCTGCAACAGATGAGATAGGAAGAGAGGTGATGTCGTTAGCTGAAATTAAAATGTCTTTGCACACAAGTACAAAGAGCACTTGATTTGGGTTGTTCCTTACTCCTCTCATTTCAGATTTTGTGGCTAACATAACTAGATTTTCTCCCTCTCCTTTCTTTTTTTCTCTCACATTTGGCTTGTGGCTCTCACTCACCGAATTGTGGATGGCACTCAATTTCTTTTGCTCTTCTCCTCCATTACTTGCTGGACCAATTTTAGATTTCTTTTGTAAGTGCTCAGCCATGATTTGTTGAGGGGTCATGGGCTTTAACACAAACTTCTTTCCCTTCAAATCTAGTGTATACTGATTTGTTCTCCCACAATGCTGAGTGTAACAGTCATATTGCCATGGTCTTCCAAGCAGCAAGTGACACATAGACATGGGTGCTACATCACACTCTACTGTGTCAACATATTCACCAATCTTGTATGGAATTTTCACACGATGCCCAATATTAATATCTCCCGAATCATTCAACCATTGGACATGATATGGATGCAAATGCCGCTGTAGTTTCAGACCAAACTTGTCAACCATTTCACGACTTGCAAGATTGTGGCAGCTTCCTCCATCTATGCACGTGTTTAAAATAAATTGTGCCGCTGTCTATTTTCAGCTTCTTTCATTTGAACACTCAAGATTTGAGCCACTACAAGAGCAGCCCCCTGCTCAAATTCACACCCTGTATGTTCCTCATCTTCATGGGCTTCTTCAACATACTCTTCTTCATCTTCTTCTTCACTAGCTAATTCATACTCTCCATTATCATTCACAATGATCACCCGATTGTTTGGGCACTCTCTACTTATATGCCCACGGCCTCCACACTTGAAGTACTGAATTCTACTACTCTTGGCTATAGAACCTACTGAAGTAGAGGTGGATGCCGCTGGTTTAGAGCTCAGGTTTGGGGCAGCAGTGTTCTTCCCACTAAAAACGCTCTAAACATTAGAACATGACCCTCCAAACGAGTTTTTCGCTGAGGAGGGTGCAGTAGTGAACTTCGAGACTTTCTTGCTTCCCCCGGATATGTTCCTCATACCAAATGACAAGGACTTGCTGCTCTTAGCATCTTGCTGCAATTATCGTTCAGCTTTGGTTGCTTGATGTACCAAATCAATTAGATGACAGTACGGTTGAAACTCAACAATGCGCTGAATATTGCGATGCAAACCAGCCATGAAATGTGCAATAGTTTGCTCTTCATCTTCATATACATTGGCTCTAATCATAGCCTTCTCCATCTCTTTATAATATTTCTCAACAGAGAAACTTCCTTGCTTTAGATTCTGTAATTTATCAAAAAGATCATGCCGATAGTGCTTCGGCACAAAACATTTTCTCATTTCTTGCTTCATCCCAAGTTTCAATAGGATGTTCTCCATCTTCCTCAAGATCAGAGAGAAGTTGCTCCCACCAAACTCTAGAGATGCCATGGCTAATTTCTTCTCTTCGGAATAATTATGCAAGCGAAAGATCTTTTCCATTTTCAACTCCCAAGTGAAATAAACTTCAGGATCAGATCCTCCATCAAATTTTGGCATGGTAAATTTTAGTTTGCCAAATCTCTCCTCTCGGTTGCCTCCTCTACAAGCTCGGTGACCATATCGATATTGGGACTGATCATCATCATCCTCTTCAGATTCATCATGATCATCATTTCTTCGATTTCAACCTCTTCCTCTGCCATGTGCAGCACCTCGGTTCCTCCTTCCTTGCTCTCTAGCTCTTCTAGCAGCAGCTCTTCCTTCACTTTCTTCTCTATCTACACCATGGTTGCTTGCACCATCACAAGGTGGACGATGTTCTCTGATTACAGCCAAGATGGCTTGAAGATCTTGTGTCAACCAGTCTTGTCTATCTTCTAGGCTTTGTTTGAGCTCATTAAATTATGTAATAGTAACACATTCTTCTACCTCAGATTCACCCATCTTCATGAAAGGTTAGCAAAATACAAGCAATATATTTGTATATGTCGACTGGAAAGTTTTTGGTGACTCTCTCAACCTCACCTCTCTGACCAACCAAAGCTCTTATGAATTTCGTGCTACGGATTACAAATAAAATGTATGGTGGTAACCAAAAGTGATGGTGAGGCGAATACAAGATCAAAGAGTACCGATTGCGATGGTTTTTATGTGGAGCTTGGTGGGGAGTTGATACACAAGGAATGTAATCTGAATTCTAGTTGTTGTTAAGTTAAGTAACAATCCAAACTAGAAGTTTTATGTCCAGTGCTGACCACAAGATATGATAGATATAAATAGATCACACACATGCAAAGAATTTTCAGAGTTGATGCAAGCGGATGAAGCTGTCGCTTCTGTAATTACTGCGAAGGAAATCACAAGAGCAAAGGGGTAGAGATCAACTCTCAGGGGTTTGCTAGCGCCCAGCTGAACAAAGTGGTCTATATTCTCAATATCATAATCTGTGATTACAATGAGTCTAGGGGATATTTATACTAGCAACAGCCCTGCTAGGTAGGTGGAAACTCAAAAAGAAAATAACTAGATCGACTATGTGAAAAGACATCTTCAGAATGAGCTCCTGGAGAGTTTTCACGTGGCTGTTCGTCTTCTGCGCAATCTTCATTGTTTTGGCAATAACTCCACCTAGGAAAGTTCAAATGATGCACGGTTTATTGCGTTGGATTCTTGATTTGGCACCCTTTCCAACCATGTATGCCATGCACCACGTAATATTATAGAATGGTACAGTTTAATACATGAACTTTAGCATCAGGCTGACTGTTGACCTTCCGAGCAGTATGCACTAAACGGTGGTCTGTGCCCAAATGGTAGCTCCAAACTGGTCGGGGCTAGACTCATTGGAAACTAGACTTGAAGAGCTTTCGAAACGTGCTCATAGACCACCATAGCTTCTGGGAATCAAAATATATGACCGTTTCTTCTAGACGGTTCTGCAGAGCTGAACTGGTTCGAGTGTAGTTCGTGGTCGGCAACTGGTCTGAAGTGGTCTGCAGCTGGTCGGAAGTCATCTCCTTGTGTGTTCATGTCTTCCTCCTTAGTGAACCTAACCATTAATAATGTACATGACTTAGGTAGTATATAATTCTCAAATATTAAAATGAATCTCACAAAGTAACGCGTGCACCTCTTGTTGTAGCTTCTTTGCTCGACTATGTGTAATCGGTCTATCAATTACTTAGACTGGTGTTGATGTAGGTGAGACCTGAGTTGGTGTAGCTTTAGTTGAGGGTTGTGACATCTTACTTGATGGCGTAGTCATATCATAAGTCTTGACGGCCCTTGCTGATAGGATGGTAAATTAAATAGCCTGACAAACAAACATTGAGAACATGATTTTACTGGCACCATTAATATCGAATTGTAAGAGATACCATAAATATTTCATTTCAATCATAATACTGAAACAATCTTCCACACATGCATAGAGATAATATTGTTATAAACAAAGGTTCAAGATAACTCTCAAACAACCAAGTCTCCAACAACATTTGATATGAAAGCTATATATTCATACATATGAAGTTCAAAGTATCAGTTTAACCAAATTGAACTAATTAAGTTCCACTATATTGGCATATACGTAGTAAACAGAGGTTGATTGCTATACCAATGCCATGTGTGAGCAAACCAAAATACAAACGCCCAAGCACTTCATCTATCCATCCATCATCAATCATCTAACTAGAAGTTATAATACTTTAGCAATTACGCAGTACCACATATGAGCTTATCAAAAACAAAAGGCTTAAGCACATCATCTATCCATCATTTAACTAAAGCTAAATAAACCAAAAGGCCCAAGCTATCAAAGGACAACTCATATAAATACAAGTAGCAGCAAGTTAACTATTGAGTAGGTATAAACATATGCAAGTGAAATAAAAGTGGCTCAAGCACATTCCTTAGCCAAGTTATCCTCGAACTATAATTCAGCAAGCTCGTTTTTAGCATGTGATGATCCACTTCACTATGATAACTCAGTGGAGCATCATGAGCATACGGGCAAATAAATTTTAAACTCTACTATGTAGTGCGACTCTAATTTTACTGGATACTTATGCAATTATAAAATCCTAAGTTGATGCATATTAAAGAGATGGATAAATATAACTATTCAATTCACCCTCAAGTGCAAAATATGGCAACACTTTACTTATGTCTAACACAATACTGTATAACTAAATCAGCTACCCTCTACACATAAATTAAATTTAGATTTGTACATAGAACTTTCTAAACCAAATCAACTACAATACTGCAGGATTTGAAAATCTTGTTTTATTTTGCATCATATATAAACAGATTTAGATTGAAGGTTCATTATTAATATATATTAATCATCTATATGTAGGTTGTGTATTTCTTTAACAGAAAGTTCATCAGTTTATGTATTTCTTTAGCAGAAGGTTCAGTTCATAGAGGAAAAGTACATGTGTCTATATGCAGGGATCAGATGAAGAAAAAAACAGTGACAATACTCAAAAGAATCTACCTAATCATTGCTAAAGTATATCTTTAAGGAGCTCAAGTGTCACCCAATCATAAAAAATGGCAATTCATTATAGCATGATAAAGATACACTCCAGCCATAGCTAGTATATATAGCATAACTACTCAAAAGAAACATGGGGGAATATCTTCTCATGCTTACAAATGATGACCACACTATTCTGTTCCTGTTCCATAGTTAACAATGATTTTTTGAGTTGTTTTGCACACAGCTGCCTATAGAAATAACTCAATTCGGCTAGACAAACCCAAATATTTTCAGATAGAAATCCATGGGAAGCAACAGGCACTCTCCATGAAAATATGGTAGTAATGGCTTTATAGCCCAAAAATCTTCTTTTGAAACAGATTAACACCTCACCTGATATTGAAAGCATATCCATCTGAAAACGTTAGATCTTTGGGACCAATTCAAAATGGTTATCTTATCATTCTTATCACTGTAAAAGGCTACTCTAGGCTTATGCCATTTATCATTTTCCTTTAAATCAGATGTAGTAAAGGCCGCTCACAAATTAATGCTAGGACTTGCCTTGCCTTCACGTAATCTTTAGTTTTATCAGCAATGTCAAAACAAGTGTTCCATACTGCTTCCGCTACATTTTTCTCATTGTGCTTTACATCAATGTTGTGTTGATGTAGCAATTTGTTGAAGTAAGGCAGCTGCCAAAAATAACTTATGTGGGTCCAATTGGGTTGTTCTCCATAGTTCGTACTGTCACCTATGAGTCGGGCCAAACTTGATTCCTAGAATGGGTCAATGGATGGGGAATTGGAGAGGGAAAGTTGAAGGGCGGCAGATGTGGAGTAGTGGCAGTAGGATGGGGGGGGAAATGGAGGGAATAGTAGAGAAGAAGGGAACATGTGAATATGAAGCTGCTGGATTTAATGTTGCTTGATGTGGCGACGGCAACCAGAGGTGCTCCATTTGGAGATAATCAATGGCAACCGGCAGCTAGGGGCACTCGAATGGCGGCCATAGTAGGATGGTTGCCAGTGGCAGGCAGCCCAAGGCCCTTGAACGGCAGTGGCATTGGGGGCAGCTGAGCTAGTGACTTTCGTTTCCATGGTCTACACGGTCTATGGAGCGATCTGGGTGACTATGAGTTGTGCTTTATTGCTCTTATCATCACATTTTTGCTTTTTCGTGTCATCACCATCGTTAAACTATCGCAAATAATACTTAAATTAAGTATATCACATTCACAAGTACTAAAGATGTGGAATTAACAATCGGGACTAAAGATGTATTCTTTAGTACCCATTATTCTTAACAACAAGTACTTTACTCAGTCAAAATATTTTTAATCCCGGTTGATATTAATAAAGGGAAATAAATATGTATTTTTTAATTATCGGTTGTTCTTAACAACCAATTTTTTCTACTCATCCAAAATATCTTTAGTACGGATTGTTTTATATAATAGATATAAAAAATTTTCAAGTAATTAAAATATGGTACAAAATTTAAAAAATAGGAAAAATGTGAAAAATAATTTCAAAATTCAGAAAAAATGTAGGATAAATATATTTAAGAAAAAAGAAAACTAGCATAATTAATTTAAAAACTTTGAGGGTAAAAACCTTCTGGTTATAATTTTCTATTTTTTTCTCTATTTTTCTATAATTTTCCTTTGTTTGCTCTTTTTTAACCATTTTTCCATTTTTCCAATGTTTCTTATATTTTTGCTATTATAAAATAATTTTATTATTGCTATATTATCTCTATTTTTACAATTAAGACATACTCCTATTTTCTTAAAAAATTTTATATTTTTTGAGAGGATAAGATATACATGTATAACTAGAAATATAATATATTAACCATGTGAAAATAGAGGATGAGATTGCTAACTTTTAGAGCCCTTGGATTAGTGAAATCATCAAATAAAACTTTCACAGAAAATTTTAGCTGCACCTCTCTTGTACTTTCTCCTTCCAAGGATCTTTAATAGGGTTTAGGGTTTACCAGTTAAAAACACCAACTAGTATTAATAAATATACAATAGTAGTTGGTGTCTACAGCCGATAATAATATGTTTAGTAACATTGATACCAATTGGTAACACTAAATAATATTAATCTTTTAGTATTGATTGGTATCATTAATCAATACTAAAATGTATGTCTATCAAAAACGTTTGATTTTTGCAACCATTATAAAAAAGAATATTAGTGTGTATCTAAGTGCTGATGAACTGTCATGTCAGTCCAATTTGAGTCTGTGTCGCCATCGAGTTGTGTCACCGGCGAAACGGCAATTGGAGCTAAGTGTGTTGTTGGCATTACTGGCATCAAGAAGAAGATACCTCCTTAGAGATGCATGATAAGATTAAGAGAGTGAATGCTGGAAATAATATTGCGGTGAGTAAGCATGATAAGAATAAGAGAGTGAATGTTGGAAATAATATTGTAATGTAGATGAATTTAATTAATTCATGTGCAGTGTTTGTGGAGTTGACCATTTTCATTAGTTGTTCAGTATATATGTTAGTGGCTATGAGCTGCGCATGCACCGATTAGCTGTTAGTGTTTGCATGCACGTACCACTTAGTAGTGAGTTAGTTACATGACGTGGTTGCATATGTGCCTGTGCATCTTGAGTGTTAGGATCATGGAGTTAGAAGTGTCCAAAGTTGTTATGGCATGAATATGTGTGAGCCTATATAAAGCACTGTAATCATTTGAGTTGAGTTTAGTCGAGTGAATAAAAAGAAAGAGAAAATGCTAGTTGTGGCTGGTGAAAAAATCTTATCGTGTTCTTCAATGTTTATCGTCTCCCACGTTTAGTGTCTATAAGCAATTGAGTGAATTGCTTTGATTTCAACACAACCACGCCGTCATGACGCGGTTCATGTCCTGGCACTTGCCGCCGTTGGCGAACTGCGGGGAGAGCACCTCGAACACGAGCACCGCGCCGGTGGGCAGGTGCTTGGCGAGCTCCGCCGTGCTCCGGAACGTCCGTGTGATGGCCCGCTCAGCCGCGTCGTCTCATCGTCAGAGCCATCGCCATCTCAGCCCAGCAGCAGAAGCAGAGGCTCCGTCTCGGGCTGCACGTCGTGGCCGTTGGTTATGCCAACGGAAACGGTTACAACCGACGTAGAAGCTGGCGGCGCGATGGCAGCTGCTGCCGATGAGACGCTGGCCGCCCGAGACGACGTCACCGGCTTCTGGGACTCGGGATCAATTTGCTTGTTGGATGCCATGGCAGATCAATTCTATCTTACATGATATTCTTGTTTGATCGAGGAGTGTACTTAATTAAATTGCAAGGGCGGATTTATGGAAAGCTGACTTTGTGGAGTGCACGTACGATTTGTTTTAAGCACGAGTAAGATGAGGCCGGCATGAAAGCTTAATTGTTTAAGACTTGTCATGGAGGTCATCATAGACTTGTCATTAGATAGTTGTTTGTGACAACAAGCGATCAAAAAATTTACAAATTATATTTGCAGATGAGATTTGATGTTCTTGATATGTTCTGGTTTGTTTTTGTGCTAACAGAGGGAATGGAACGTTAATTAGATGGCTACCCATAGTTTTTATTATTCGAATGGTTTGATCGTGTCCAGCCTTTTTAGCCATTTATAGACTTGTAGCTTGACTTTGGCGAAAAAAAATCGTTGGCGGTACTTTAATTTTATCCGTATATAATTAGGCGGGAAAGCTGCTTGATGAGGCACATAATAATGTTTTGCGATATTGGTATGCCACAACCATATATTCTAGGATTATCGCGGTATTCACTTGTTCTCTGATGTCACACAGCGTACCTTTTGAATGGATCCTGTATACAGATCTGAATACTGGTGATCTACCGAAATAATCTTGTGAGTAAAGTTGTGTAACAAATAAAAAACTTGTGTAAGAAACACAAGATTATTGCGGTGGATCACCAATAATTCGTTTCATATATCTCTGACATCTACGTACATATTTTAGTCTCATTGCCACTGCCACAGAAAGCATATAACACTTCGCAAATACCATCTCTTACATATCGGTAAACCGCTAGAGTAAAGGTTCTAAAATCAGGCTAGTCGAATTGGACGGCAAAATAACCATTAGTAAAACAAACATTTTTGATAGTTACAAAGAAACTGGTAAGAGAAAATCCGCACCCCTGTGAGGTGTCCTAGAAACAGTCCTGCATCGAGTGGCAAGATATTTTCCCGCGTGTGGTCAGCTGGAATTAAACAACATGTTAACCCACTAGGAGTCGTAATGGGGCTTCGTGAATGCTTGCCTACCATTTGGTAACATGATTTTATTGACTGGATTGAGATAAATAGTTTACTTGTCTGTTCATTATTTCTCTATAATATCCAACTGTTTTAATAAATTATTAGAAATAACGGCATGTATATAATTAATCTACAGATGTTCACAATTGGAAACTATAGAAATGGTCCATAACAATGGTTTTATTAAATAAAACCACTACTAAAGAAATAGGCTTTAATACATCCTTAAAAAAAACTAAATATATAGAATATATTAATAACCCGTACTAAGGTTTGTTTAGTAACAATTCTAAAACCCATATCTCTGTAAACACTTTTAGTACCGGTTAACAACATTAACCGGTACTAAAGGCAAGTAACACAAACCGATAATAATGCTTAAAAATGTTTAGTATCGGTTGATATTACTAGCCGGTAATAAAAATATATTTTTAGGATCGATTAATAATGCCAACCAGATATATTTACTAAATATTCCTCTATCGTGAATTCAAAAGAAAAGAGATAGGTGAGTTGGTAACACATGCAAAGGCCGAGTGAGAGTTCTTGGGTTTGAATCCCACACCCCACACCACATTTTTTTTTCATTAATACACACCTTTAGTATCGGTTCTATGAAATCGAGACATTTAGTCTCGTTTCCTAAAACCAGTAGTAAAGGAGGTTTAGAACCAATACTAAATAGCTATCCTTTAGTAGCGAACGAACAATACTGTCTAGTGCTACGTTTGATATAATTATTTTGCGTCCTTAATCCCTTTAATGCCCTTAGTATTGGTCAATCATTTTTATAAACATGACATATAAACACCTATTGTGTTAGTTGATTGTTAAGTTTTTTTTAAAAAAATGACCATTGCCTCTAGTTTATATATTATAAAATAATAAGCATTCTCACTAAATAACAACTTTCAGTTAAAAATTATTAGAGTGGTTGATATACATATTTAAAAAAATTAAAATGTTGCTCTAAATAAGAAAAATGATATTTTAAATATTAAATAGATTTCAACAAATTTTGTATGAAGTGACAATGGAGACAGAAGGTGAATACTCCCACCGGGCCTTCACCGCTGACAAGAAGAGAGGGGGAAGAGAGGCGGGAGGGTGGGGTGGAGATATGTGGGTCTCACTTGTGTTATAGGTAGGCTACGATAGTATAAAATAATTTATTTTTATTGCATAAATTAGGAAACATGCGAGTAAGGGATAATGGACCATTACCACTAGATGCACCAAGCAGCAAAAGAAGAATCGAAGCAGACCAATCTATCGTTGCGCATGTCGGTGTAGAGGAAGTAATCAATCTTAGCAACCTGATCGTCTCCTCACATGTGAAAGTCCATCTAGACTACTAGATGGTTTTGGTGAAATAATGATGGTACTACTAGGGGACTAATCGTTTTAAATGAGATAAGTGTAAATATTAGTCCCATATGTTGTAAATCAAGTTATATGGAGACCCCTACAAAACAATGCGAAGTGGTGGATGGACTCAAGGCGATTTAAATTTATTTTCATTTTAAACTTGAGTCAGAGCAAAGCCATACAATTAAGACTGACCCATGTCAAGGGCTAGCATTGTGTCCAAGTGCTCTAGAATCACCTTGATCTTTTAGGAAGAGACATAACATACCATACAAAAGGAAAATAGGCAATCCTTGATATTTGACCGAAAGTTTGCACCAAAACTTTAGATCTGAATCTATTGTTTAGCCCTGGAGGGCTGACTAGAAGTTCATGTCTTTGTGACCAAAAGTTTAGGTCATTTCTTAAAACTAGGATAGCAACTTCGGACCTGAAGTTTAGGTCTTTTGGACTTAAAGTTCAAATATCCATTCCAGTTGCTTGCCAAAGTGTTGGACCAAAAGTTCCAATATTTTAGATCTCAACTTTCAGTATTTGAATCTGTGAGTTATGCTAGTTGCAAGAATGGTCAAGTATTTAACTCCACCTACCCCTATTTTGAGGGCAAGGCTACTATATCTTTCACACCTACTTTCTTAACTCATCTATCATTTCTAACCTTCTCCACTTGGGTTCTTGAGCCAAAAATCTTATGTGTGAGTGGGATTTAGATATACTGAGCTTGAGAGCTAGGGTTCTTAGAAGAGTAATTGGATCGATGTTCGGCCATCGTTATCGTGCTTATTACTCTTGGTGGTTTTCCACCTAGCTGGCTAAGCATCGCTCATGAGGATCCATTCGTGTGGATTGCCCAGAAATGTTTATAGTGTTTGCCTCACTACCGTAAGGGAAGAGATAAGATTGAGTAGAAAACAAAGCTATCTTCTAAGAGATTGCTTGGTAGAGCATGTTTCATCGATAGTGGGTGCTCATTTTCCAAACTTGGACGTAGCTAGTTGCTTGGAAACTTGCTAAGCCTCAATGGTTGCTTGGAGACTAAAGCTTTTTCGTGTTTGATAGCTTTGTGAGGCAAGGGATAAATCGAGATTTGGCTCCTTGGAGCTCCTCAATGGAGAGTAGAATTGAAAGATCTAAACTTCGGTGAAAAATTGTGTCTTCTTTAGTCATGCTTGCTGTCTACATGTTCCTTCATTTTCACTGTGCCCATTTGTTGCAAATCTTGCCCCCAAGCTTTTCTCCTCGAGGTTATAGTCTTAGGGGACCGGAAGTTCTGATATTAAAGCTAAAAATTTTGATCGGTTTTTCTGTCTTGAACAATAGAAGTCGACCAGAAGTTCAATCCTTTAGGACCGGAAGTTTAGATCTTTAGGACCAGAAGTTATGGTGAATTTGACTAAGTTGCGAGTGATTTTCAGTAATGCCTATTCACCACCGCCTCTTCCTTCTAGGTGACATCAAGATCCCTTCAATTAGTATTAGAGCTTAATCTTTGGGTTGGCTTAACTACTTGAAGAGAAGATGTCAACCGCTCTAGAGGATCCCACAAACCTACATGAAGACATCGATGAAAATGGCTCAAAGGACTCCACCAAATCTTCAAGAAAGAAGGGAGTAAACATACTCTCAAATGAGAGTAGCTTGTAGTACATGTTGTACATGATTTGGCTCCAATCAAGACTATTGAGAATAAGGTTGTCGGGGAAGTGAGACCACAAGAAGTCCGTGTAGAGTACTTGATCAATCTCCATTAACACAAATCAACCTCCTCAACTCAGCCAATGAGGAACATGAATGCATTCCACTGGCACAAGTGGATGTGATTAATGCCGAGGGTACTCAGGAGCAAAGAGACACCATGCATGTTCAAGTTCCCTTGGTGCACCATCCAAGGATTCACCAAACCATTCAACGAGATAGCCTCATTGACAAGATTATTAGTGATATCACAAATAGGGTAATCACTAGATCTTGCATTTCAAGCTTTTGTGAGAATTAATCTTTTATTTCATCTTTGGAACTAGTTATAGTGGAAGATATACTTGGTGATGTGAATTGAGTAATGGCCATGCAATAAGAATTAAACAACATCGCTTGCAACGGTGAATGGTCATTTGTAGAGAGGTCCAAGCAAAATGTCATCGATACCAAGTAGGTCTTCCACAATACACAAGACGAAAATGGAGTGGTGACTCATAACAAAACAGAGTTAGATACACAAGGATTCACTCAAGTCAAAAGGCTTGAGTTTGGTGAAATATTTACACCGGTTGCTCATTTTGAGTCTATTCATATCTTATTAGCATATGCCGCTAACCATGATTTCAAGCTATATGAAATAGACGTTAAGAGCATCTTTTTGAATGGACCAATTTTAGAATTGGTGTATGTTGAGCAATTAACTAGCCTTGAAGATCCAAAATACCGTGACCACATCTACAAGCATCATAAGGCACTCTGTGAGCTCAAGCAAGCCTACTCGAGCATGGTATGAATGTCTTTGTGACATTCTTTTCAAAAATAGCTTTGAGACACAGAAAGCTGACACAATACTCTTTACTAAGAAATTCAAGAATGGTATATTTATATGTCAAATTTATGTCCATGACATAATATTTGACTCAACTAATTCCTCATTTAGTGAAGAGTTTAGTAGGATAATGACGAAGAGGTTCGAGATGTCGATGATAGGGGAGTTCACTTTCTTCCTCTAGCTTCAACTCATGCAACTCAAGGAAGGGGCGTCATCTCTCAAACCAAGTATCTCAATTATATTTTGCAAAAAAAGTTTGAGATGGAGGGAGCCAAGCCTATCAAGATACCAATGCTTACCAATGGATACCTCAACCTCAACCAAGATGGAAAAGTTGTTTATCAAGAGGTATATCTCTCCATGATTAGATTACTCTTTTACCTTTGTGCATCTAAATCTGACATCATGCTTAGTGTGTGCATTTGTGCTAACTTCCAAGTGACACCAAAAGAGTGTCATCTAGATGTCGTTAAGAGAATTCTTCGATATTTGGTTCATACTCCTAACCTTAGCTTATGGTATCCCAAAGATCCTATTTTTTAGCTAATTGGATACTCTAATTTTGATTATGCCAGGTGTAAGCTTGATTGCAAGAGCACAATAGAGACTTGTCAATTCCTTGAATGTTCCCTAGTTTCTTGGTCCTACAAAATTCTATAGCCCTATCCACTACTGAATTAGAGTATATTGTTGCCGACTCGTGTTGTCTTCAACTCATTTGGATGAAACAAACAGACTTTGTCTATCATGTGACCAAGATCTCTCTCCTATGTGACAATGAGAGAGCCATAAAAATAGACAACAACCCCATCCAACACTTAAGAACCAAACACATTAACATTAGATACCATTTCTTAAGAGACCATAAAAATAAAGGAGATTTTCCTAACCCATGTAAGAATCGAAAATCAATTTGCCAATATCTTCACTAAGCCACTTGATGAGAGAAGATTTTGTGAACTAAGAAATGAACTAAATGTTCTAGAGTCTCAAAACATTGGTTCAGAAGTGCTTGACTAATCAAAAGACAAGCATGGAATGACAAAATGTAAATTCATTTTGAATTCTCGAGTCCTAAAGATCATTTCTTTAGTAGAAATTGGTCTTAGAAAAATGTTGAGTTTCACATGTTCCCACTTGGGATAAAAATCTTTTTTTTTCAATTACTTGTTTAAAATAAAAACCTTCTGCGGCTATTTTGTTTGAAAATTTTGTTTTGTATAAATTTAGAGGAGTTCCTACATAGCCATTGTTATATAATGATGCTTTTTTGCTAGCCATTTGCAACAAACCATATTACATGTTCACTTTCTTCAATTCCAACCCTTCCTTGAATCATATCATTGCAATTTTACCTAAAGTTCAGGTCCTAAAGACCGAAAGTAACAATAAAATTTCTTGGTCCCAATAGATCTTCCTGACCAAAAGTTCTAGTCTCAAAGATGAGAAGTTTTGATCCACTCAACCATATATACTACTCTAGCCCCTACATTGTCCCTATTCTCTCTCCTATCTCTCCATTCAAACCATAGGTGGCGGCAATGGCCATTTCCTCTGTCCGCCAATGAAAGCTGCTCCTTCGTGTCTTCACACATCTTCCTAATGATCAAACGCTCCACTTAACCTTCGATTCGCTTGTTCTCCTTCAAGGTAACTTCAATCCATAGGGTTTCTCTTCCTTTTAGTCAATCTATCAATACTTGGACCTAGGGTTAGAAATCATATGGTAGAATACATCTTTTGCAATCCTAGTTACCTAATATATAGACTTGAATTGAAAACATTTGCTAGAATCTTTGATTTCTTCATGACTTAAGTTGTAGACTAGAAGTTCTGGTTAGTTTTTTCTGGTTTGCTAGAAACTTTTGACCTGAACTTTTAATATATAGACTTAAGTTTTTTCTGGTTAGTCCTTGTGTCACCTATCCCATGTACCTTTTACTCCACCATTCCTTGTGTACTTCTCAAATACCCTTGTTTCTATCTTAGACATATCCAATGGATCGGGAGAAGCACCCTCATTTGAATGGTGGTGATTTAGGAAGTGACTTTTAGGTGGAAAGGCCAAAGGGGCATCAAAACCTTCCTGGTGCCTCTAGGGTAGCCAAAGGAAAGGAAGTGACAGCAGGCTGTAGCAGAAGGCAGCTCCTAAGAGACAAGTTGGTAGTGGAAGAAAGGGAAGAAATGCACCACTTGTTATCCATGATCCCAATGCTAAACCTCAAGCTTCACCTTGTTCTCCTCCTTGCCAAAGCTCTCAAGCTCAACATCAATCTACTGCCAAGGCTCAAGATCCCTATCGCCAACCCCTGATAGCTACAATGTAAAGCAACAAATTGACTATGTCACCTATCCCAAGAGGTGACAAGAACAACATATCAAGAAACCAGATGATGTTGAAAAGGAGAGCCAAGATCCTCACTTTCGTACCTTCTTCTAATAGGACTACTACAACAATGTTTTCATTGGTAGAAGGTCGAAGCCTATCCTTGATATGTAGTAGGTTGATTGGCACTACATGCTAGAGAAGAAGAATCAAGTGTTTGATTCATGTTTGTGAGAAGAAGGGGCTTTACTACTTGAAGGGCTTTGAGTATGATTAAAGTGAAGAAGTGATTGCCCAATTCTATGCGACCGTATTCTTTGACACTAGCAAGAAAAACTAACCTAGGATGACTTGGCAGACTCATGGCACCAAGTACTCCTATACCATGGCTAGCTACGCAAAGACTCTCCAACATGATACCTCAAATATAAAAAAAAATGGAGTCTTCACTAATTGGCTCATAAGCTACAACATAAGATCACCTTCATGTATGGAGGCAATGTGCAAGATGGAAGGCTTGGCATAACACATGGGTTGCTCCCACACTACTATGTGCTCAACAATCTCTTTTGCGTCTCTCTCAATCCCAAGGCGAGAGATTCTACTATGTTGTAATCCAAGACGGTTGATCTTCTCTCCTACTCAAGGCCGAAGGTACCATACTTTAGTGCGATCAGGTTTGTTTGGAAGATCATTCTCATATCTATTGATCCTCATCGCATGGTTGCTTATGCACCCTACATCATGGCTATGATTTAGAAGGTGACCAAGTCCGTATTTGAGAAGGAAGTGATGCACAAGCCTATTTGTCCATGTGTTCCTTCTTTCATCCCCAAGTCAATAGCTCCTACTTCTTCACCTCAAGCAGCTCACTCCTCTACCTCAACTATAACTTTCTCATTCAAACCTGACTCTCCTATCAAGAAGGCTCTCAAAGCCTTGTTCTCCATATGCTCCGTCAATGTCGTTCAACTCCATGAGAACAACATGCACATTAGTAAGTTGGAGAAGCTGCAAAAGGAGTTCTTGCGTTCTCAAAATGTGGATGCCTCTCCGGATGTCTCTAGTGATGAGCCTCAATTTCCCACTTTTATGGATCCATTTGGTGACAATGTAGTGTCTTCAAAAGTCACCCAAGGTGCCTCAGTTCATGCCTTTGATGAAGCCTCCTAAACCAGCTCCAAGCCCTTGGATAGCATTCCTCTTGAAGGCACCAACATCGACATCAAGCAAGAGTGAGAAGAGGAGGAGGAATAGGAAGAAGTCAAAGAACATGAAGACGAGGGAGATGCCTTTGAATGACCTCATATCCCTTTATTCCACCCACTTCTTGCCTTTTTGTTGCTTTGATTCCAAAGTGGGAGAAATATGGTTGTAAAGGGATCACTTCATTGTTTTTCTAGCTTTCTTAGAACATCTTGACCAAAAGTTCTAGTACCAAAGACTAGAAGTTCTGGTCCTCCTATGCGCTTAAGACACTTTCATTACTCTTCAACATGTAATAACTATTATATATTTACCTACGATGTAATGATTGTTAGTTTAGTATTAAATTGCTTTTGCAATATGTATGATGCATATTTGGATGGAGTTATGTTTATTTTATCCTTATTGTGTAAATGTCATGCCATATACATTTATGTTTACATATTCATATTCTCGATCACACATTGCACCCCACAAATGTAAAGAGATAGGGGGAGTTTTCATGTTTCAATCAAATTTGTGCATATGAGATTAACTTCACAACTTACATGTGCACACATTTGGAGGGAGCCTCTTCTATAAATTTTCATTCAAAAACATTCAAATTTAAATCTTTTGTAAGCTATAAGTGTGTTGTCATCAATCACCAAAAAGAAAAAGATTGAAAGAGCATCTAGACCCGTAGTGGAATTTGGAGATAAGATGATAATAAAATTAGTGAACTAATCACTTTAAATGATATAATTGCAGGTATTAGTACCATGTGTCGAAAATCAAACTATATGGAGATCCCTACAAAACAATGTGAAGTGGTGGATGGACTAAAGCCAATTTAAATTTATTTTCATGTTGAACATGAGTCATAGGAGAGCTACGTATTTAAGAGGGGCTCATGTCAATGGCTAGTGTTGTATACAAGTGCTCTAGAATCACCTTGATATTTTAGAGAGAGACAAATGCACCACACTCACAAAGAGAAAATGGGTGATCCTTGATCTTCAACCAGAAGATTTGATAGTTTACACCGGAACAATAGGTTCAAATCCACTATTTTGTCCTAAAGGGCTGACCGACAATTCAGATCTTTGTGACTAGAAGTTCCGATCATTTATTTAGGATATGACAACAACTTTAGACCTAAAGTTTAGGTCTTTTGGACCAAAAGTTCCGATCCCCATTCTAGCTAGTAGCCAAAGTTTTGGACCAGAAGTTATGGCCTTTTAGACTTGAACTTCTAATGTTTAAATCAATGAGTAATGACTAATTGTGGGGATGAACGAGAATTTAACTCCACCAACCCCCATTTTGAGGATGAGGCTGCCTTACCTTTTAGACTTACTTAGCTCCTCTAGGGTTTCTAATATTTTCCGCTTGGATTCTTAAGACAAAAATCTTATGGGTGAGAGGATTTGGATCTAGTGAGCTTGAGAACTAGGGTTCTTAGAAGAGTACTTTGATTGACATCCTGCCATCATCATCACACTTTTTACTCCTAGTGGTTTTCCACCTAGCTAGCTAAGCATCGCCCTTGAGGATCCATTCCGGTGGATTGTTCAGGAAAGTTTGTAAGGTTTGCCTTACTGCCGCAAGGGAAGAGATAAGATTGAGTGGAAACTAAGCTATGTAGTAGGTTGCTTGGTAGAGTAAACTTCATCAATTATGGGTGCTCGTTATCCAAACTTAGACTTAGGTGGTCGCTTGGAAACTAGCTAAGCCTCGATGGTTGCTTAAAGACTAAAACTTCCTCATGGTTGACACCTTGGTGAGGCAAGGGATCAATTGAGTCTAGCTCCATAGAGCTTCTCAATAGAGAGTAGGATTGAAAGATCTGAACTTCGGTGGAAAATCATTATCTCTTGTAGTCGTGCTTACTCTCTATGTGTTCCTACAATTTCACTATGCCCACTTGTTGCAAATCTTGCCCTCGAGTTTGAGGTGACAATCTCAGGGGACTGGAAGTTCTTGTACTAAAAGACTAAAAGTTCTAGTTAGTTTTTCCTATCTCAAATAGCAGAAGCCAATCGGAAGCTCAGGTCATTATGACTGAAAGTTTTGGTGAATTTAACTCCGATGTGAGTGATTTTCTTGAAGGCCTATTCACCCTAACTAGGTGACTCCAAGGCCCTTTCAACATGAATGTTTCCTCCTTGCACACTCATGTTCCAATGCTGATTAACACCGCAACATAGCTACACCTTCATTAGTATTGACATGTCTAGTGGTAGAATGCTATGCGCGATCGTGCTAGCTCCCATGTGTGGCTAGGGTTTAGCTGGGGACCAGAAGTGGTGGCAAGGATTTCTCACAATCATATGTCTATCTCCTTGTGACCCCTAGCTTCTAAACATATAGGACCTTTAATTTGCTTCCAAGACCTATTAGGAGCTCTACTTGGATGCCTATCCAAATCAAGCCACTATTGGATCTCTATCCAATTATCTTATTCCAATCCATAGGTTCATGTATACTTACTTGCAACCTAAAAACACATTTTCAATCCATGTGTCAATAGTGGCCTCTAGCAGGATGTATTGATCCGTCAACTATACACAAAGATCATATTGATTGAACCTTTTCATGTATTTGTGTACGAATCACTTTGCCTCATTATTGATCAAGCTCAAGAGTAGATTTGTTCCACCCTTTCAATGGCTCAATCACACACTCAATAATGTATTAGATTACTTCCCACATAACTAACACCTCAATCATATTGGTATGGTCATGTACTTCTACAATCTATTACATCTTATGATTAAGAAGATATCTCTCCTATTAACTAGAAAGGATAAATTACATCTTAATTATTTACATCCTGTTATATGCTTCATAACAAATCCGAAGACTAACTTTATAACAATCTAGTTATGTTGTATCATTTGATAGTCCAAAATAAGACGCTACACATGTTCATGATAATCTTAGCTGTAAGGATTTTACATAAATACTAGTTAAGATCAACTGATGACATATTATAATCCTTATAATGTCTCAGGTTGGATTTATCTAATAACATGTTTTTCAACACGTGTTCACAATATTAATTTGGTATCTTCATATAACACATAATCATCCATCAATACATAATCATATTTGTTTTACATATGATATATAATTAAGAATCATTTTAGAAATAGTAACGTAAAGAATTATTTTATATCTCTATGATTGTTTTTAAGATATAATTTACCCCACTGTATTTTTATTTTTTTCATATAACTTATATGTGGACCACTCTTTTAGTAGGTATAATAGTAGAATTGTCGATCCAACTGAGTTTTTTTTTTTTTTGCTAACTAGAATTTCACATATGTGTCACATGGGATAAAGACTAAGTTAACATTTTAAAGGGTACACGTATGATAAAATCACTCTTTAAATTGTTCGGGATAAGTAAAATGAGCCGATTTTAATAGGTGAGAGTTTGGTTGAGAGATAAGAATCAGACTGAGCTATAGTTGAGAATGTCAAAATAGATTTTTTTTTTCAAAAATTTGTATAACTTCTAGATATATAGATATATGCCTAAAAATTGTTATATTTTTAAACATAGGTAGTAAATTTATGTCAGGCCTTCTCTGGCATCGACAAATTTTCCACTAGTATTAGGATTAGTTTAGACCTTTCAATATTTATCTGTTATATTACCATCTCTACTACTCCCTCTATTTCAAAATATAAACATTTTTAAGTTTTAGCGTCAAATAAATAATGTCACTTAATTGTGAGATTGTCAATAATTAAGAAGTGTCATCCTCCTGTTGGAAGCTTGGGATAACCGGTCAAAGTGGTCCAACGAGAGCGGACACCGATGGCCCGGTCTTCGAACTCATCCACGCGTGCATCAGTGCGCTGTTGTCTATCTCGTCGCAACTAGCGTCTAGCGTCTAGCGACGTGCTTCCCGCAGCACATACAGTGGATATATGCATCAGCAGCGCGGACCAGGACTGAATATATGCAAAAGTTTTCTGGCTGGTCGCATCTCTTGCCCCAAAACCTATACAATCATGCAACGCGGATCCTACCCAAGGAATCGGCCAGTCTGGCATGCATGTCGCATGCAGTCTATGGCATCATACTAAACGAACTAGTAATAATTATATTAGCCGGGGTAAACAAGCGCCAGCTAGACATGCTTTCTCTGGCATCGACAAATTTTTCTACAGGTTTCCATTAGTATTAGGATTAGTTTAGACCTTTCAACTTTTATCTTTTATATTACCATCTCTCCTACTCCCTCCAGTTTAAAATATAAGCATTTTTAAGTTTTAGCAAATATTAATGTTAACGAAAAACTCCCTATCAGTCAATGAGTGGTCAAATTTTTAATTTTTAGATTCATTTCTGATGAACCTAATTAATTGTCTAAAATTCTATAAATTTTTTATTAAAATCAGTATCTTATAAATATTTATATTATGGTACTTCATCCGTTCCAATTTATTTGTCGTTGTAGCAAATCTTACACTAAACTATATTTTTCAAACTCTCTATGATTTTTTTATGTAATTCAACTAGGATTATAGAACTAGGGCTTAAGCCCAAGCTGCCTTTTGGCTTGGCTTTGCTCCTGGTAAAAAATGCTAATGTGACGGTTATGTTCTAATACTTTCATCTAGATATCTTCCAAGATAAAAATGTTTTATCTCTTTGCAATCCTAAATTGCATCACATTTTTTGTGAAGAACAAATCAAAGTTAAAACATCACTATGAAATTGTACATTTTATCATGATTTTACTATTGTTACTTTGCTTAAAACGTTCTAAGCTAGGCAGCATAAAAGATAAACCATGGTTGAAACCATTACAAAATAAAATGAATATGCAAGTTTTGACAAAATACGAAAAACACTTTGGACTAGAATATCCAAAACGATGTGTACATTTTTTTTACAAAAGGGAGGAGTGACAGGAATCATCCATCACTCAATCATGCTTTGATAGTGGAAGTCATGAATTCACATGTTATTGCTGCTAAATTGGTCCTTTTGATGAATCTATGATATAACATCTGTTTGACCAAGGTGTCTATGGCATAGTAAAAAAAACCACACCAGCGCGGCGGATAAACTGGAAAACAGCAACCAGGCCACTCACTGGGTCGGTTTAGTAGAAAGACGATCAATGCAATTAACCGGTGAAAACCGGATGAACCAGATGGTTTTTGTTAAATACCGGCGAACCAGGCTAGTCAGAACTGGCGGCCCTTTGTACAGTTCTGCCAACAGTTGGGCTGGCCTTGTAAGGCCCATCCGCATCTACAGCCCATGTATATTTTATTCAAAATATAAGGTTTCAAGCATCTGAGGTGATTCTTACCCACGCCTGGTGGGTTGAGAGCTCGCCCAACGTGCCATTTAGCTAGCTAGCTCAAGAGGAAACATATAATAAATATATACTAAGTTCTGCACTTGAAACCGGTGAACGAGTGAACCGACGTGGTCACCGGGTCGACCACCGGTCTGATTTTTCGTACTATGATCTATGCTTATATTGAATTGTTGCTGCATCTGTATATTTTTGTAGAGGAATTCGTACTATGGTCTATGTTTATATTGAATTGTTGCTGCATTTGTATATTATTGTAGAGGAATGTTTTCAAAAACAAACTAGTAGGAGTATTTTCTAATGTAGTAGTTGGTCATGTTCTAACGTAGGCAGCATAAAAGATAACCATGGTGCAAACCCTACAAAAATAAAATAGATAAGCAAGTTTTGGCAAAATATAAAAAATACTTCTGGCTATGAATATCCAAGACGACCAGGCATAGGTGGGCATGTCTATAAAGGGGCCCCAAATTTATACGTTTTAATCCAATCCAAATGCTGTCCAATATGTTTCATGACTAATTTACTTTGTTTTCCAAAGTTCCTGTTTTCCTACGCCACTAATTTGGCTGGAATGAGCTTGTTCTTTTCGGCTCGGAACGTTTGGTGATAATCATCATCATGTAAAAAAACTGTAGCTCGTGACGACATCTAACACGTGTTCCAGGCCCTTATTAAAGAAAACTGAATCACAGTGTCAAGACACAATTCTTCTTCCTGTCTGGTCAGAGCACTGCCACCATTGCCGGCTGATAAGCTTTCTTCGCATTGCTCCAGTTGTTGTTAATCATATACAGCTCCTGCTTATTCTAGAGCAAGACCAAACTAAATAGAGGAGCACGTTAAATCAGTGGCGGAGCCAAGGCCCGGCCACCCTAGGCAACCGAATGAATGAGTGATTTCCCAGCTAGATTATCTAAGCAAACTAGCAAAGCAATTAAGGCCAAAGCAGCACAATTATACTAGCATAGCCCATTAATAAACAATCACAACCATCATCCAATCAATCTAATCTCTTACATGATTTTTGTCTCCTAAATCACAACTCGGTATTGTCCAACTTTGTTTGTATTAATGATAATATGTGTGTTTGTTCTTGATCGTTAGGATTACCCATGCTCTAGATCTTAGATCCGGCAGTGTTAGATTGATCGCTAGCTCTCCTGACATGAATATAGAGATATTAGCTGTCACGAGAATCTAGCAAAGTGCAGTGTGATGATGGAGACCTCTCTCAACATGACAGTAAGTGAAAAAGTGAGTCTATCTCTAATCATATTCTATTTGACACAACTTTACATCAAAATTTTTACCTCCACAAAGATTTGGATCTATGATTGCGTTGATAACATTTGGATAAATTATTTTACTCTTATATTAGATAAAATATAAAATTTTAAACCAGTTAATATATGAACTTAAAATTTAGCGCGCATATAAGATTTGGATGAATCTAGTGTAGCAGTCTGTTATGTAAGTGTTTCCCGGTTCTAACGTGACCGCCGCTTGATAGTTGACAGGGATTTGGAACGGTGACCCCAAACGTTTATTCGTATCAATTTTGCATGTTGGGCCGCGTGGGCTCTTGGCCGATGTGCAACATGAGCCTGTTTGCAGTTTTTATTCAGTCGAATCTCATTTTATTTTTTGGAACATAATCTCACAAGTTATAAAAAAGTCACTTTTACTTTGTATAATATTACTCCTTTCCGATAAAAATGACATCGCGTTTATATAAAAATAAAAAAAACATGCTTTTGCAAACAAAAACACCGTAATAGCCAAGATGAAGCTTATGGAGTAACTGAGGTGAATCAATCTGAAGATGCTGTCCAGGGCTGAAGGGTCTCCACTCATCATACGGTCGAAACGAGACGTTGAAAGCCACAAGTCCACAACACCCTGCCCCTCCATGCACTTCACTGAAAATGTGAAAAAGATCGGTTTTATTCCCTATCAATATATCCGTATATATAGATAGCTGAACGGCTTATAAGGCAACCACATAGTCATATCATAATTATCCTATCATAATTATACTTTCTATAATTACAATATAATCAGGAGCATCACTAACATTTAGGCTGAATCGAAACTCCTAAAATAGGAAGACCCTTGGTAAAGACGTCGGCGTACTGCAATGTCATAGGACATGTAGGATCCGAACGTGACCAAGAACGACCTTCTCTCGAATAAAATGGAGATCAATCTCAACATGCTTCGTCTGCTGATGCTGCATCGGGTTGCTGGAGAGATATACAGCACTGATATTGTCACAATAGACCAAGGTGGCACGTCGAGGGGGTGACGAAGCTCAAGAAGCAGCTGTCGTAGCCAGGTAGCTTCAGCAACACCATTTGCCATAGCACGATATTCAGCTTCAGCACTTGATTTGGAGACCGTATGCTGTTGTTTGGAAGACCAGCACACCAAGTTATCTCCGAGAAATACGACATAGCTAGAGGTCAACCGACGAGTGTCAGGACAGACAGCCCAATCGGCATTGTGTAAACAACAAGATCTATAGACAAAGATCGGTGCATGGTCAGCCCAAGAAATAGGGTGCCCTGTAAGTAGCACAGGATTCGCTTGAGAGCAGCGAGGTGCGGCTCTCGAGGATCATGCATATAGAGACAGATCTGCTAAACTGTAAAGATAATGTCGGGTCGGGTGAAGGTCAAATACTGTAGGGCGCTAGCTAAACTACAGTACTATGTAGCGTCAGTGACAGGTGGTCCATCAGCAGATAATTTAGAGTGGAGATCAATAGACGTGCTGCATGGTTTGCATGCACTTATCCCGACACGCTCCAAAATATCCTGACTGTACTGCCGCTAGGAAAGGAACAGACTATCTACGGAGCGTGGTACAGAAATACCCAGAAAATGATGCAGATGACCCATATCCGTCATAGCAAACTTACGTCGGAGAGCCTCAATGATATGCTTGAGTAATCCAGCAGAGGAGGCATTTTGGACAATGTCATCCATATATAGTAGTAAGTAGGACATGTCTAAACCGCAGTGATATATGAAGAGCGAAATATCTAACTTTGTTTCAACAAATCCAAGTGATACGAGGTGAGAGGCAAACCTATGATGCCAAACACGAGGAGCATGCTTCAAACCATATAGGGACTTGTTGAACCGATAGAGAAAATCTGAGCGAGAAGAATTCACAAATCCAGAGGGCTGCACGCAGTACACTGTCTCAGTGAGAGTGCCATGGAGAAATGCATTCTTCACATCCAGTTGATAAGTAGGCTAGTTCTGAGATAATGACAGAGAGAGAATAATGCGAACTGTCGCAGACTTGACAACTAGACTGAAAGTCTCATCATAATCAACACCAGGCCATTGTGTGAAACCTCGTAGGACCCAACGAGCCTTGTAACGATCAAGAGACCCATCGGCAAGCAATTTGTGACGATAAATCCACTTGCCAGTCATAACATTGACACTAGGAGGGCGAGGCACAAGACTATAGGTGTCGTTAGCAACAAAGCATCATACTCAGCCTGCATAGCAGATCGCCAATTAGGGTCTGACAGGGCATCACGAACAAAGCGAGGAAGAGGCGACATAGGCACAGCATGGAGGTTAAGGCGATCCACGGGCTGCGCGATGCCAACTTTACCACGCGTGCGCATAGAGTGCGCGTTGGTCACCGGAGGGATGACAATCGGCCGAGTGGCAGCTGTGCGGCCGGTACCACTGGCAAAAAACCTATGCGTGAGGAACAAGGGCAGTAGGACCGGAAACACTCATAGTCAGTGTGGTGCCACTGGCAGCGACCTATGCGGGGTGCACAGGGGCAGCGGCACCGGATGACGTGGACTCGGGCGACCACGGCCCTGCACCAGGGCTCAATGGCGCAAGCGGGGCCACGAGCACAGGGTGTGCCGCTGAGGAGGCCGTTGTACCTGCACGCAAAAAAGAAGCTCTAGGAACTAAAGCGGTGAGATCATGATCATCGATAAGAAAGTCCAAGGCGAAAGGTGCCATGGGTGTGATAGACATGTCGTAGGAAACAACATGTCGAGAAATGATGATGCGGTTTGACTGAAGCTCGAGGCAACGATAGCCTTTGTGCTCCGAAGAGTAGCCGAGGAACACGCATAGAGAAGAGCGAGGGACAAGTTTGTGGGGTGCTGTAAATGACAGATTTAGATAACAAGTATAGCCAAAAACTTTAAGATGATCATAGGTGGGTGGGACAGAGAAGAGATTGGAGTATGGTGTGGAGGAGGCGAGTGTTGTGGTGGGGAGGCGGTTCACAAGATAGGTGGCGGTGTGAAGGGCCTCAACCCAGTAAGCTGGAGGGAGACTCGCTTGAAACAAAAGGGAATGCAGAGTGTTATTGATGGTACGAATGAAACGCTTTGCTTTACTATTTTGTTAGAAAGTGTATAGGCACGACATACGGAGAGCTACACTATGGGAGAGAAAAAACGTGTAGGCCTAGGAATTATCGAATTCACGGCCATTATCGCACTGGATGTTCTTGATGGTGGTGCCAAACTGTGTGCGCACATACGCAAAAAAAGTGGAAATAGTAGAAAATGTCTCGGATTTGAGACGAAGGGGAAAAGTCCAAATATAGTGATAGTAGTCATCAAAAATAACAAGATAATATTTATATCCTGACACACTAACAATTAGAGAGGTCGATAGATCACAATGAATTAAATCAAAACTGTGAATAGCACGAGAAGTAGATAAACCAAAAGGGAGACGTACATGACGACCGAGCTGACACGCATGACATAAATGATCGATATCATCTTTATTGTAGGAAATGACATTGGACCTAATAAGTTTGGATAGGACATCGCGCTCAAGATGACCGAGACGGTGATGCCAAAGGGAGATAGGGGCGGCGAGGAATGCGGAGGTGCTGGTATATGGTGCAAAAAATGGGTAGAGGTCACCGGAACTATTGCACCTAGCGATCACATTCCTGGTTTGTAGATCCTTCACAAAAAGATGAAAAAGATCAAACTCAATGGAACAATTATTGTCGGTGGTAAACCGATGAATGGAAATTAAATTCTTAATAATGTTGGGTGATACCAGAACATTAAGATCACGATGCGGTAATGAAAAATGGTGTGTTCCAGTGGCTATGATCGAAAGTAAAGCGTCATTGCCCACAATGATAGATGAAGAAGTAGATAAAGAGGGTGGGAAAATGGTGGAAAGTATACCAGCGTCTGAGGCCATGTGGGAGCCGGTACCTGTATCAGCATACCACTCAGAGGCCGGTTAGTTGAGTGTCATAGTGTTAAAGAATTGCGCCAAGGAGTCCTGGTGCCAAGCCACTCCGAGAGTGGGTGGCCAAGGCGCCGCCTGGTACGCTAGTGCGGGCGCCGAGAAACCCGATGTCGTAGCTCCCTTGTAGTACATGCCATATGGGGACGATGGGGCACCGTATGCGCCTCCAGAGGTACTAGGAAGAGCACCAAAACCGCCATAGTACAAGGTGGCATGGAAGGCAGGCTGGGGCAGCGGAGGTCGGCCAGATGAGTCGTATGGCCACATATGCACAGTTCCAGCCCAAGGATGGATGAATGACGGGTACATAGCCGTACCAGGAGGGACGCCGCCCCATCCACCTAGGGACGCTCCAGCAGAAGGCGCCGGAGAGCTGGTACCAGCAGAGCCGCTGCGTCCCCTGTGGCCACGGCAGTGGCCGTTATGCTGGCCTCCGGTTTGGGCAATGGGACGCGGAGGAGGAGGCGCTCCCGAACTAGGAGCAGCGGTGGCACCCGAAGCCGCCGGACGCGGCGTCGTAGCGACGAGAGCGGCTAGTGGGGATGGAGGATGAGCATCGATCACCATCTCTTCCAACAGGAGGTGAGTGCACGCTTCAGTAAATGTTAGGAATGGCCGGTGCATCTTGAGGATGGACACCATGTGGCGAAACTTACCACTGAGACCACGGAGAAGCGTGAGCACCATCTACCTGTCACCAATAGCGTCGCTGAATTCGGCGAGGGAGGCAGCCATGGATTCAAGGCGGCGGTAGTAGTCGGTGATGCTCAGGGACTTCTGACAGAAGGTGCAGAATTGTGTCTTGAGAAGAAGGGCATGGGACTCCTTCTAGCCGAGGAATTCCTCCTCGAGATAGCACCATGCGTTGTGGGCATTACCCTGTTGCATCAGCACTGACTGCTACAGGTCGTTGGAGACGGTTCCGTACACCCAAATGAGGACACAGCAATCCGCCTGAAGCCATGTCGATCGTGTGGGGAACGCTTCATCCTTGAGAACGTGGCATGTGAGGGCAGATTTGCTGAGGACGGTAAGGAACACGCCGCATCACTTGGTGTAGGAGTCCGTGGCCTTGTCGAGGACGACGGGGATAAGCGCCTTGACGTTGACGACGGCGGTGGCTTGCACCCAGAGAGCCACGTGAGCACTCTCGTACGCATCCAAAGCGCCGTTGCAAAGGCGAGCCTCCTCAGCCCGACGCGCTTTGTCACGCAAGTAGCATCGGCCGAGAGACAGAAGTCGTCGGAAGCAGTGACGCCGTTGCCTTCTCCAGCCATGATAGGATCGATAGCCGATGAAAAGCAGATCGGGAGCCGATCAGATCTGATGGGCAGCCAATCGAAAGGATCGGCAGCTGTCAAGCTAATCAGAGGGATCGGATCGGTAGTGGAGATGATCAGATCGGAGGGCCAATAGGCAGCCGATCAAATCGAAGGGTCGGAGGGCAATCAAATCGACAATAGGCAGCCGATCAGATCGGAGGGATCGGATCGGCAGTAGAGCCGATCGGATCGGAGGGCGATCGGATCGGCAAGGCAGTCGATCTGATCGGAGAGATCGGATCAGAGGGCGATCGGATCGGCAAGGTAGTCGATGTGATCGGAGGGATCGGATCGGTGGTCGATCTGATCAGAGGGATCAGAGGGCAATCGGATCGACAAGGCAGCCAACAGGATCGAAGGGCGATCGGATCGACACTAGGCAGGATCTGATCAGACCGATTAGTAGGGCGCTCGGAAAACGGCAGTAGAGCCAATCGGATTAGAGGACGATCGGATCGACAGTAGATAGGATCCGATCAGTCCGATCGGCGAGTAAGGTTGATAGTCGGATCAGATTGATAGTTGATCCGATCAGATCGGGGATCCGATCGGACCGATCGGCGAGCGATGAGACTGGCGACAAGCCGATCAGATCAGACCGATCCAGCCGATCAAATCGGAGGGTCGGCGGGCGATGAGACCGGTGACAAGCCGATCAGATCGAAAATCAGATCGGACCGATCAGCGGGCGATGAGACCGACGAGATCGGCGGGCGATGAGATCGGCGATACTCCCGGTGATATTAGATCCGATCAGATCGGGAATCTGATCGGATCGGCATCGCGGGCAATGAGACTAGCGATACTCCTAATGACATACGGTCAGCACCGGTGGTGGTGATCGGATCGGCAACGAGCGCTGGTGTGAAAGCAGCGGCAAGATCGGATTCGGCGGCCACATCCGGTGATGAGGACGACTACAGGGTGGGCGATCAGATCAGTAGCGTGGGCGATGGGACCGATGGCCACACCCGGTGACGAGGACGACTATGGGGTAGGCGATCGGATCGGCAACGGGCGCTGTTCGAGAACAGCAGCGTTGAGGACGTTGGACCTCGATAACCTCTCACAGCACAGTAGTGGTGGAGGAAGAGGTCAGCGATGGTAGCAACAGCGGCACCGAAAAATAGCAGATTGGAACCGCTCTGATACCATGAAAATATGAAAATAATTAATTTTATTCGCTATCACGGCTGGGACGGTTCATAAGACAAGACAACCACACAGCCATATCATAAATTATATTTTTTATAATTACAATAAAGTAACATTTACCACACCGTTTTCTCCAAAACACCTTACCTATCTATGGCCAGACCATGTTTAGACTGCTACCCAGCACACACGCTCGCCCAGTCTGACTCGTTTAGTAGTCGAGCCTATCTGGCTAGGTCATGTCTAGCCGAGGGTCGGGCCACTTGTTTGTTCATCTTTGATGAGGAAGGACAGCACAATGAAGCAAAGCAAAAGCATCCAGAATCAAAAGGATTGAAGGTGGATTCAAGTATCAGCTCCGAAATCACCATGAAGCAAGTGCATCGGAGCACAGAGAGAGAGAGGAGGTCCTCCCCTCCCCGACGGTAGCGGCAGCGGCACCAGCGATTTGTGCAAGGTGAAGTGGCCGGCACGGTATGGTAGGGTAGGGTAGGACAGGGCAGGAGGGTGTGATGGCTGGCGCTTGATGGACGGCCTTCCCGTCCGGGGGATCACGTCCTTCCAGCGACGCGACGGGGTCCCGTCGTTCCTTTTGGTTTGGGTTTATTTGTGTTGCGGTAAAGCGTATTTGCGTTTTGCCAATGCCGCTTAATTGGTTGCCGTATAGAGTATCTGCGGTCTTTTTGCATCTTGTTATTGGAGTTCATTATTGCGTCTCACTGCCGTAGCGTAGCTCAGCTAGAACGGGCCTGATTGATCAGAGTGTTTTGTCCGTGTTTTGTTGAATTGTTGCAATCATGGGTGGCGGACGCACCTGCTCACGAAAATCTCTTTTAAGGGATAAGAATAATGACATGAGAATTATCTGAAATAGTCCATCATCCCCCCCCCCTTTTTTTAACAAGAAAACAAATATCATTTTGTTTTTGAAAGAAACTGGGGGACAATAGCAGCCCGACTCAAATAGTGCCGAGCATCATCATTACGCGCTCACGCACAAGCACGCATAAAAATAATGTTTTCATTAAAAAAAGCAAAAGAAGACATGTATAATCTATACGGTGTTATGATTCCACTGTTCTTCTCATTTTCATCAAATGAAACTTTAGTATGTTTTCTTCCGTTCACTAAAAATTATGATTTGATTACTAGTCGCCATCTCATATATTGTGGGGATTATTTGTACCAACAGTATAAATATTAAAATTTTAATCATATACCAAATACATTGGCTATATTTTGAATTATAATTAAAGACTCTATCTCTAAAAGCCCTACTTTTATATACCTTAATTTGCTATTCTGCAGTTAATTGAAATTCAAGAAAATATCAGTTGATTGTCTTATGTGTCAGATTATCATCCAATGGTCCATCAATTGTTTTCTACCTCTAGTTAAAACAACTTCTCTATCTTATCAACTATGTGCCGATGAGCAACCACCCAGCCACTAGAAACAAGGTTAATTGGAGACGAGAGAGACAACGAGCTCACTAACAACGACGATAGTGATTTCCTCGTCAAGGCTTGACATCATCGACTTCTAAAACTCCGATAGGCTTTGGATTATAGTTTCAAGATTGATAGTGGTAGGAGGGGTAGGGGCAGTGAGGACCACGGGATGGCTGAGATAAAGGAAGAAGGATAATGAAGTGTCGGTGGTGACGCCAAAATCATAGGAATAAACTAGGACAATGGACCAGTGTCAAAGGCAAGACACCTTACTACTGCTTGGAGGAAAGAGGATAAAAGTGTTAACGCCAAAATCTGGATGATCCGATGGCGCTAAAGCCGATCGGCTGAAGGATCCGACGAGGCTAAAGCCAATCGGTTAGGTCCGATCTTCGAGATTCGGTGTTGATGGCGCTACCACGGCGGGCGACGGGTCTCTTGCTGTCATATCCAGAGCGGCATCGGCTTTGCAGCCCGTACCTTCTTGCACTAATCATTGCCTAGGCCGCATGCGCACTCATCGGTTTTTCCAGCCGATTAATCACTGTTCAGCTGTCCAGAGGGATCCCGTGCGTCTCGCCATCCTTTGCGCACAGCCTGGTTCCTTCATCGGCTCTGCGGTTGACTCCTCGTCGACACCTATCTACATCGGCTCCCCAGCCGATCGAACAGCATCCCGAACCTATCGGCAGCCAGTCGATAGTGAGCGCCTGCATCGGATTCGCTCGACTCACCTTCTTGTCAATTACAGGGTCAAATTGACTAGCACGCCCGCGAACCTCGATGCTTAAGGACCTGCACTGGAGATAAGCAGACCTCCCAGGCCTTCGCGTGACCGAGCCGCCGTCCCTCCCTAGTCGCGGGATTTTTTAGCGGCGAGCACACTTCTTGGCACGCCCAGTGGGACCAGAAGACCTTTTTTAGTTAAAAGTCCTTCAATCAACAGTGCTCAAATGGAGGGTAAAGAAATCAACGCAGATAATATAATCCTAGTAACGATGAAGGATTTAACTGAGGAACAGAGATACCAGGTGGAGCAGAACACAGCTAATTTTTAAAAGCTCTGTCTGGAGTCCTTCAGTATAACTCGACAAGGGCCGATTCAAAAGTCCAAAATGCCAAAGCTAGTTTTGGAAGGAGAATTGAGCCGATCGCCGCCCATCAGTCCTCAGAAGCCGCTACAGGAGATAGTTGACGAAGCTGTTCACCATGCGCTCATTAACCAATCGGGTGTACTGGTGAATACTTTGCACAACTTAATCAAGAAAACTGTGGATGGATCTATTGTTAAGGAACCTGATCAAGGGCCGGTCTATTTGCCGATGAAAACAGGACAACCACAAATTACTTACGGATCCAGAAGGGATATATCGGCAAATATGTTTCCGCCAGTGCAAGAGTGGATTGGGGGGCAGCATGAAGACATGATGCCAAGGTATCATCGGACGGCCTATTATGAGGGATATAAACAAGAATATCCTAGTAATAACTATCAAGGAGATCATTATGGATCATGTCAGATACCAACTTCGATCCCACAGTACCAAAAGAAGAATCTAAAGGAAGAAGATTGGACTACCAGGATTGCGGAAGTTGTAAGGGAGCAATTCGGTATCAAGCCTAAAGAACAAACTTTTATATATCGACACCCTTACCCAGAGTGGTTCGACAGAATTCCGCTGCCGCACCGATTCAAAATTCCAGATTTCTCCAAAGTTCTCACGGCAAGATAATGTATCTACGATAGAACATATTAGCTGATTCCTGGCTCAATGCAGGGAGGCATCGGCTGATGAAGCTTTGAGGGTCCGATTGTTTCCATTGTCTTTATCTAGACCAGCCTTTTCTTGGTTTTCTTCGTTACCTCCAAATTCAATCAGGGGATGGACTGATTTGGAGAAACAGTTTCATAAGTATTTCTTTGTCGGACTTTAAGAGTTGAGGATATCAGACTTAACATCAGTTAGACAAAGGCATGATGAATCCGTCCCGGAATTCATCCAACGTTTCCGAGACATCAGAAGCCGATGCTATAGTCTCATTTTAAGTGACGGACAACTAGCCGATTTGGCTTTCTAAGGATTGTTGGCTCCGATTCGAGAGCGTTTCTCTTCACAAGAATTCAAAAGTTTGTCTCATCTACTCCAGAGAGTATCGGCTCATGAAAGCCGATTTGCAGGTGCCAAGAAAGAAAGGTTCCATTGGAAGGCCGATCAGCTACAGGTATACGCATCGGACTCAAATGATGAGGGATTCGATGCGGAGGTGGGACTGGCAGAATGGACCAGGAATAAAAAACCCGTATCATGTCCATGGATCAAGAAAGCAAATAAAGAAGAAAGATATGATTTTGATATTAACAAAGCTGACAAGATATTTGATCTTCTCCTCCAAGAGAAGAAGATCCAGATGCCACCAAACCATGTAATCTCAGCTGCTGAAGAATTCAGAAAAAAGAAGTATTGCAAGTGGCACAATTCAATATCTCATCATACCAATGAGTGCAAGGTCTTCCGGCAACAGTTACAATCGGCTGTCGAACAGGAGAGGATCAAGTTCGAGGACAAAAGGCCGATGAAGGTTGACGGGCATTCTTTCCCGGTGAATATGGTGATTGTAGGAACCTCAGCAGATCAGTCCGATGAAAAAAGGCGCTATAGAGGTCAAAGGTTACTTCATCGGACTTAATCAAAAAATATTCTAGACTACAGGACGAAGAAAGACGAGCCATAACACAACAAGAAAGGTATAATCCACACTGGGGTTGTCCCTTTTTTCAGTACTGTTAGGATCAAAACATGAGGTTGTCGTCAATCGAGGACTGTCCTGAATGCAATAAACCAGGATTTCGGTACTGTGACCAGAACCGAACGTTGTATGATCGGCCTTCCATCACTAGAGCATCAGTACATAGCCGATTGGGGCCGATCAACGAAGGGCATGGTCAAAGGACAGTTAAGGACCAGGAGTTAAACAAAGGGTTATACTCCATGAAGGATCAGTGGTGTCCATCTGGGATTTTTACAAAGAATCAGAAGAGGAGGGCACAAAGGCTGTGACATAGAGAGCAGCATAAAAGACAACGGCAGGACCATGAAGAAGCCAATCGGAACTAAAAAATTAAGAAAGTATGGAAAGTAAAGCAAAAAGAGGAAGAGGCCGGTATATCGGCTCAGGCTAACATGGTATTCCTCTTGCCAATGGAATATAAAGCATATGTATCGGATGAAGAAAGTCAAGAAGAGGATTTTGCCCAATTAATATTGGAACCGAGTCAAAAAATATTTGATAAACCAGAAGAATCCAAGAATCGACACCTAAATCCATTGTATATCAACGGATATGTCGATGGTAAGACGATGGCAAAGATGCTAGTTGACGGAGGCGCAACCGTCTATTTGATGCCGTATTCTACATACCGTAAATTGGGTAAGACGGCTGGAGAGTTAGTCAAGACAAATATGGTGTTGAAAGACTTCTGAGGTAATCCATCAAAAACCAAAGGGGTACTGAATGTGGAGCTAACGGTTGTAAGTAAGACATTGCCTACCACATTTTTTGTCATCGATAGTAAGGGGTCGTATAGCCTACTCCTTGGCAGGGATTGGATTCATGCCAACTGTTGTATTCCTTTAACAATGCATCAAAACCTCATACAATGGCAAGGAGACAGAGTTGAAGTGATCACGGCCGATCAGTCGACTAGCGTGGCAACAGCTGATGTGCCATTCTGGGAAGCTGATGGATTCAACTGCCAATTTAGACAAACATAGGTGGAAAATTTCCTGGAGGTGACTGATAAAGGAATAAAGCTGCTTCAACAAGTTGGCTCGGATCCATTGTTTCCATGGGAACTTTAGAAGACTCCGAAGGTATTGAAGAACATATAGCCGATCTACGAAAAGTGCTTAAGAGGATGAAGAAATACGGACTCAAAATGAATCCTCACAAGTGTGCTTTTGGCATATCGGCTGGACAATTTTTGGGTTTCATGGTGCATGAGAGAGGAATTGAAGTCAGTCAACGAAGCATCAGGGCCATCCAGACCATCGAGCCGCCCAGCAACAAACTACAGCTGTAGTCCTTGATCGGCAAACTCAATTTTATAAGGAGATTTATCTCGAACTTATCAGGAAGAATTGAGTCGTTCACTCCTTTATTAAGGTTACGAGCCGATCAAGAGTTTGTGTGGGGTGATGACCAGCAAAAAGCCTTTGATCATATCAAGGAATACTTGAATTCTCCACCAGTGCTGATTCCACCGCAAAAGGGAATACCATTCAAATTATATTTGTCAGCTGATGAGAAGTCAATCGGATCAGTGATTGTACAAGAGTTTGAGTCAAAAGAACAAGTAGTATTTTACTTGAGCCGATGACTTCTGGATGCTGAGACTAGGTATCCTGCTGTGGAAAAGTTACGCCTATGTTTGTATTTCTCATGTACAAAATTAAGGCATTATCTTCTATCGGTTGAGTATACATTGCTTTGCAAAGCCGATGTGATCAAATACATGCTATCGGCTCCAGTCTTCAGGGGGCGGGGTGGTGAATGGATATTCGCTCTGATGGAGTTTGATCTGAGGTATGAATCGGCTAAGGCAGTCAAGGGACAAGCGGTAGCCGATTTTATTGTACAGCATAGAGGAGTCGAAGAGAATTACGTGGAGCCGATCCCATGGACGTTATTCTTTGATGGATCGGTTTGCAAGCATGGATCTGGTATTGGTTTGGTGATTATTTCGCCTTGGGGGGCAAGTTTCGAGTTTGCCTTCATAATCAAACCGTATAGTACAAATAACCAAGCAGAATATGAGGCAGTACTCAAGAGATTTCAGCTGCTGAGAGAAATTGAAGCCGATACGATAGAGGTCATTGGGGATTCTTTGTTGGTAATCAAATAATTATTTGTGAAATATGAATGCAAGGATGAAATTCTGAATTCATACTATGAAAAATGTCAACAGTTGTTAAAGGATTTCAAGATAGTGATATTGGATCATATTCCTAGAGAGCAAAACACGGAGGCCAATGATCTTGCTCAGACTGCTTCAGGGTATCGGCTGAACAGTAGAGTGGAAGTTGAGATAGCCAATATCGAGAGCCATATGGAAGCTGATGATTGGAGATGGGAGATCATTCAGTATTTGCAGAATCCATCAAGATCGGTTTCCATGAAGCTTCGGTACAAGGCTATTAAGTACATTCTACTTGATGAAGAGTTGTATTATTGATCAGTCGATGGAGTGCTCTTGAGATGTTTGGGTGCTGAAGAAGCCACGTTGGTGATGAGCGAGGTGCATGGAGGCATCTGTGGAGCCCATCAATCGGCTCATAACATGAGATGGATGATGAGGAGGGCTAGATACTTTTGGCCGAGTATGCTAGAGGATTGTTTTAAATACTACAAGGGCTGCCAAGATTGTCAGAAGTTTGGGAATGTGCAGCGAGCTCTAGCGTCGGTTATGAATCCGATAGTCAAGCCATGACCGTTTAGAGGTTGGGGAATTAACATGATCGGCCAAATTTATCCTCCATCCAGTAAAGGGCATAAGTTCATATTGGCGGCAACAGACTACTTTACAAAGTGGGTAGAAGCTATTCCCTTGAAGAAGGTTACTTCTAGGGATGCGATTGAATTCATCAAGGGACATATCATACATTGATTTCGAATTCCACAGACAATTACCACTGATCAGGTTCTATCTTTATGTCAGAAGAGTTTTAAAGGTTTGCTGCCAGTATGGGGATTAAGTTGCTAAATTCGTCACCATATTATGCTCAAGCTAATGGACAGGTGGAAGCTTCTAACAAGAGTTTAATAAAATTGATCAAGCGTAAGACTGATGAACAACCACGGAGATGGCATGTCACTTTGAACGATGCATTGTGGGCCTATCCGATGACATGTCATGGATCTACCCAGGTGCCACCATATCAGTTGGTATACGGTCATGAAGCAGTTCTTCCGTGGAAAGTTAACATCGACTCCAGGAGGGTGTCTTTACAAGATCAGTTGACACCCGATGATTATTACACGTTGATGATCGATGAGCTTGATGATTTGACTCAGAGTCGGTTAGAAGCATTTAATAAGATCAAGAAAAACAAGGCTAAGGTAGCTAGGCATTATAACAAAAAAGTAATGACCAAATCCTTTTCTGAAGGAGATCTCGTTTGGAAGTTAATTTTGCCGATTGGATCTAGGGATAATAAGTTTGGAAAATGGTCACCGAATTAGGAAGGACCTTATTGGATCAATTGGTGTGTGCCTGGCAATGCTTACATATCGGAAAGTCTTGAAGGAGAGAAGTTTATCAAAGCGTTTAATGGCAAATATTTGAAAAAGTATTATCCTAGCGTATGGGTAGGCACCTAAATCGACTGAGCATAGCCGATTCAAGACTGATAAGGTTTCAGAGGTAGTGCCAGCTGATGGTACCATCCATGTGATCGGCTGGGGCATAGCCGATGGACAATGTACGGAAGCCAATATAGTTTGTATCGGTTACATACAGCCGATATTGTGGAGATATCGCCTTTAGAAAATATATATACACAACTTTTGTTGATCAAGCTGATTGAAGTTTACTACAAAAAGTTAATGTTCAAGATGACATCTAGATTTCTCTGAGGCTAAAGTTTTACAAGAATTTCTTAATGGCCTCAATCGCATGTAGACGGATTTGATCTATATCATTGATAGCGCGGATGTCATCCTCGTCTGATTCGGGGATAGTTTTCAAGTTCTTATGCCAGCGAACTGCTAGCCGCACTTTGTCTGCTACCTTGGCCTATTGGTTTTGGATCGACTTTGGTAGGCCGATGAGATGGGACTCGGTGAAGTTGATGTCTTCACGAACCTTGTCGAGTTCTGCCATCAAATCGGCTTCTTGTTTCTTCAAAAGGCCAAGCTTGGTGTTGGCGTGTTGAAGGTTAGCTGACATTTTATCAAGTTTCTTCTTTTCATCAAGTACAGTCAGCCGATCGTTGTGAGCTAGGTGGCTTCGCTCAGCGCGATCGGCTATACGTCGTCTTGATGCAGTCAACTGGGTCCTTTAGAATTCAAAGTAAGCAGCAGGCGTGAGTGCATCCGATAGTTCTGCAGGAACGAGGTATTGAATTTCTACAAGTCTTCCCCGGATCGACCAGCGAGTCAATCGGAAGCTCCAGCCGATGCATAATATCTGACAACTGCTCACGTGCATCGACTAGCAAAAATGGTTCGATCGCTGTGCTGATGGCTGAGTCTTCCTCTGCTTCCAAGTATTTGCCGATGTCGAAGGAGAACAGATCGGCTAATGACTGTATAACAACATTAGCAAATATGGAGATCATAAGTCAAGAAAAATGACATGTATGAATGACGTACCTGAGAGACAGTGGGAGCAGTTCTTGTGCGGGTGTCAGCTTGATGTGGGGCAGTATGAGTAGATGCCAAAACTTCAGAGGATACCATCGGCTTAGCCCTAGTAACATGGTCCGACGTTTGGACCTCAGGAGCCGATGGTTCAGGCTGCAAAGCGGAGGTGTCAGGATAAAACAAAGGCAACAAAGAACTGATGCTGACACATACCAACGGAGATGCAGAAGGAGTTAGAATTGCCGTAGGATAAGGGCTTCGCGAAGCCGATGCAACGATGACAACATTGGCGTCGGATTTTCGTTTCTTAGAATCCGATCGAGCAGCCAGTTTCTTGCGCTTTGGCCGTGACACTTGTGACACTCGGAGAAGAGCCGATAGAGGTGGACCGCTTTGCCCAAGGAGGGATCTGGCCGATGGAGGTTGACAGATAATCGGCCGACCACTTGCGCTGGTCAAAGGTGCGTCTTTGTCGCCAGCTTGTTGAATCACGGGAATCAAGATACAATTAAAATTCAATACGATAAAGACATGATAGTGGAAGGAGAAGGATTACGTCTTTATCGGATTGAGGCGAAGGCAATAATGTTTAGCCGATAGACTATATAAGTGCCTTCCTCATTCTAACCACCATCGAGCGAAGATTTTGGTATTGGATATACAGGGCTCGAAGGTGGAGATAGTCCCTAAGTACAAGTTCAATGTCATTGAACTAAGTCGGTCAAACTCCAAGCCGCTTTTCACTTCTCCGCGCACTCGGAGCTTGCTGATGAAA
This sequence comes from Oryza coarctata, assembly GCA_030770085.1. Classification (NCBI taxonomy): domain Eukaryota; kingdom Viridiplantae; phylum Streptophyta; class Magnoliopsida; order Poales; family Poaceae; genus Oryza; species Oryza coarctata. Next base: position 13,162,413 of record CM061472.1, read on the forward strand.
AACAAGCCGATAGGGAGTTGGCCGAAGCCCAACTGACGAGCACTAACCGAAGGATGGTAGAACTCGTATGATGGATGTTGGGATCGGCCCATTGAAAATCCGATCAGCAGAAGACAAGGAGTTATGGAGGAAAAAAAGATGGTCTTCGATTCTTCATCGGCTCAGGCATTCATCGTATGAAACCTAGAAGGCATTTCAAAGGACGAATCATCCTCGTACACGAACCAGATGGTAACCTCTTTGGTAAAGCCGTAGTAGAAACACTTAAACCATTGGCTGAGTCCGAGGGAGGTCATTTTGCTTCCAAGAAGAGCCGATGAAGCTTCACCCAGCGAAATGCATCGATGTCGGCTGACGTCGTTTTCTTCTGGGTAATCAGTCGGGAATGTCATAGAAGAGAAAGGGGGTCTGACAATGACTTTGGAGGTGTAGACATTCAGCCAAAGTTGTATAAACCACCAGGATCCGCCAATATGTCCGACTGGATGGCCTGTTGATAGCTTGGTCGCAACTTGATGGAGCAGATGATAAGTTGCTCCGAGAAGATAATGCCCTAGGGGAATTTGGTGGTGATCGGCCAGAAGCTCTGCCAGACATTGCATGTTCGTTGTTGGACCAAGAGTCGAACCACCAAAGAAGAATCGTTCCAGCCAAAGATTCAATAACGCTACATGTTCACGTGCATCGACTGGGTCGGAGGATTTGTTATGCAAGAAAATATACTTAGTCCAACCTCCGATATTCTTGGTGTTTAGTCGATGCTTAGGTTTGAATCTGAGGCTGAAAAGGTTCATGTAGTGGGTGGTGTTAAGACAGGTCAACATAGTAACATCCATCAAGGTGGGGGTTATCGGCCCATGCCCGAACATGAAGGCATTCAAGATGTCCGAACAGAAGTAAGAAGCCGATGCAAGCAGAGGTTCATTCCTTTCCATATCGGCTAAGGAAAGGTTAATGCAATGGTCTATTTCCAAATCCTCCCATAAAGTCTTTTTGGAGGCAGAAATCCTAAGGTACCAGTTCCTCCATTCAGGGAGTTTGCTAGGCCAGGATCTGAAGCTGTGAGTCCAATCGGTGATGTACATGGATGAGTTCTTGAACGGGATTCTTTCTGTTTTGGAGTTGATGAAATCAGTCGAATCCTCGCTACCCATAGGGCCAAGAAAGAAGTGACCCGGGCGGTCGGAGATTGGAATAGCGATCTGGCTCTTATGATCCTATAGAAAACAGAACCCGACTACTGATGAGAAATCGGGATAGGGAAGAATCGTGCAAAACATAGGATGAAAGAGCAGATAATGGTTACCTCATAGATTACATGTGTGGAAGCCATTACGCAAATGAAGGAGTAACAGCTGATGAAGAAATCTGCGAGAGCTCACCTTCAGTCTTCTGAGCCTGTCGAGATTAGCGGAAATTTGCGGATGCCTATGGAGCACGTCAAGGTTTGGGGGTTTTTGATGAAAAAAAAGGTGTGGAAGAAGGCTGAGGATGGGATATATTTTATAGAGGCGGAACGACCTCGATCTCTAAGCCGATTAATGCAGGTTTTAACGGGTCATCCTGGTTTACGGAGGTTTCTAACGACTCGAAATTTCATAGTTTATTGGCAAACTTCGAAATTGGGGGGGCATGTGTTAATGACAAAATCTGTACGATCCGATGGTGCTAAAGCCAATCAGCTGAGAGGTCCGATGGAGGGTTTAATGCAGTCATCAGTCGATGGAGATACTGAGACAAAGCCGATGGAGAACTGTAGAAAAGCCGATCAGATTAGTACAAGATTGGATCGGCTTGAAGACAGGGGATTGTCCAATCGGGATCAGGTCCGAAAAACCCGAGAGAAGGAAGGAAAAGGATCGGCATGGCTAAATGAAGGTCCGATAGTTACAGTGGAGAAGTCGATCAGGTTGCAGCAAAGGAAGACCCGGTTACAAATTGGAAGATTATTCAGATGAAACCGGGTTTGCGAAAGAGCCGTGGACTCCACGACAGGGTACTTATTTTTGTAAATTGTAACCTTACTCAATTAGGGAGGTTTAGCTGGTTAGTTAACTGCTTTAGGAATATTTTCCTTTGTTCTTACTAGGAAATAATGTCCGATGGTCGTAGACGCGTCAGACTGTGTCTGTAAATTCAGGGTATAAATATAGACCTCCTGGAAACATGTAAGATATCTCTCGATCATATATAAATTCGACGCATTGCCACCCTAGTTCATCTAGGTTTTACCGGCGAGTTCTGGGCTCTCGACACAGGGCTGCATCGGTTAAGTCCAATCTCCGGCGAAGGGGTAAGTCCCGCCACCATCCCGTTATATCCTGCTCTGTCTGAGGCTGCATCGGTTAGATCCGACCTCTTTGGCCGATCGGATGTATCGCATCACGTCCGTGCTAGACCTATCGGCCCGTTAAGCTCCCTCTGCCGTCGTCAGTTTCGTGCTGCATCGATTAGGTCTGACCTACGGGGCTACTAACGGTAGATCGAGCTTCAGGCCTATAGCCTTCTGCACGGTGTATCATCGGAGTGCTAGCCGATGAGTTATCCATGCTCTGTGCTTCATGCCCAGCGCATCGGCCCCTCAGCCGATACGCATCAACCTTTAGAGGCGTCCCACGACGCGTAACGCCAAACGTATCGGACCCCCAGCCGATACGCACCCGTCTTCAGATAGGCGTCCCCTCATCGACTCAGCTAGCCGATGGGTTCATTCCTATCCTTGCTACGGCATAGCCGATCCGGCGTCCTCCGTATCATCGCCGCTGGCCCCGGCCTCGTACTGTCTCGATTAGTTCCAATCTTCGAGGTTCGGTGTTGATGGCGCTGCCACGGCGGGCGACAGGTCTCTTGCTGTTATATTCGGAGCGGCATCGGCCTTGCAGCCCGTGCCTTCTTGCGCTAATCATCGCCTAGGCCGCATGCGTACTCATCGGTTTTTCCAGCCGATGAATCACTGTTCGGCTGTCCGGAGGGATCCCGTGCGTCTCACCATCCTTTGCGCACACCCTGGTTCCTTCATCGACTCTGTGGTTGACTGCTCGTCGATACCTGTCCACATCGGCTCCCCAGCCGATCGAACAGCATCCCGAACCTATCGGTAACTAGCCGATAGTGAGCGCCTATATCGGATTCGCTCGTCTCACCTCCTTGTCAATTGAAGGGTCAAATTGACTGCCACGCCTGTGAACCTCAATGCTTAAGGACCTGCACTGGAGATAAGCAGACCTCCCAGACCTTTGCGTGACCGAGCCGCTGTCCCTCCCTGATCGCAGGATTTTTTGGCGGCGAGCACAGAGTGAGGAGAGTAGGAAGGGAGAAGGTTAGTCAGGTGGAGCTCCCCAATGCTAGGTGGCTTTTCGATACCGATGAGCTAGTGGAAGGGAGGGGGCAACACGCTGAAGACGAAGAGGTGGTGGTGTGGGGTGATTCTAAACCACCGATGACTATGAGGTGAGGCGGGGTGGGGGAGGCTAGTTGGCGTGTGTAAGAGCATCGGAAAAGAAAGAAAACATGTGAGTGGAGGTAAAAGAAAGAAGACTCTGGTGCCCTTAGATGATGATCTATGGAGGGAGAGAAAGTCTACTGAAAAAACTAAAAAAATCAATTGCGTGACTTATAGCAAGCATGTGACAAATATGCTCTTCATTAAGGTTGCATGCTTCTCCTAGGCTTGCGTGCTCCGCTAGACTTTTAGCATGTCCAAGCTGTAATTAATGATGTTTGCACGTGACAATTGGAGGGCTTGGTGGTTTCTAAGGGAGAAAAACCAGAATAGTAAAAGAGGGCCAGTGGACCCTACATCTAAAAATAAGTTTTTTTTCACAAATGCTTTAGTTAAAAATAAAGTAGCGGTGGGAGGAGTCACTTGTTAATTATTAATTTTGATATTTTAGAATTAAATAAAAAACTAGATTCAGAATCCATCCTAGTAATATATTTTTCTATTTTTTCATGTTTTATTTAATATTTTGAAATTTTGGAACTAGCAATTATCTAATTTTATTTGTGTTGGAGTTACAATTTAGTATGTTTCATAATTTAATAATTCCTAATTTTAAAATTATAAATATAGAGTTGTACCTATTTTGAACTTTGGAGGATATATAATCAGTTTTGTTATGTTTTAATATTTACAAAATTCGGAATTAATAATTAGTACTTTGTATATTTTATTTAACATAAATTTTAAATAAGATCCATGTTCATGGTTGTATGATCCACCAGGTGGATTTTTCTAATTAACGTTAGAATCTCAATGTAGGTATAGAAGGTTGAAAATCCAATGGTTTTAACCTAGTCATAAAATAAAACAAGTGCAGTTTGGATAAATCATAACAGTAGAAATGTACAAATGTTCTAACCTAGAAGAACGTAAGGTAAATCCTAGTGAAGAAACAAAAATTGCAATAAATGTACATAATACAAAACTGCAATTTAATTTAGGTTTACTTGTGTCTTTCAATACGAGTGAGAGATAACAAAATTTCCGGCGGCTGACAATTAGAGCCAACCAATAGTCCAATAGTAGTATTGTACGAATGTCGTTTACTACAAGTGTTTAAAGATTGCATTGGCCGACATATATTCGTTGATAGCACCTGCATCAGACTGTAGAAGCAAGTGCAGAACCTGTTGAGAAATGCCCATGTTGAAAGCTGCGTAACTCCCAGTCATTACCTAAAGCCATGTAAAATACTAGTATCTCCATACGAAACATCATCCAGCTCTGTTCTTTGGCCCCTTGTGAGCAAGCAGACTCCTTTAATTTTGGAAGAGGGATTGAATTTGAAGCTGGTCTTGTATCTTGTGTTTCATCAGCCACCAAACCCAGTAAACCCACACTACTAGTTGTCACTAGCAAATTAACCCAGCCAAAATGAACCGAAACATTGAATTCAACCCTAGCTAGCTATATGTCATCGTCATCTGCAAGACTGAAATCACTTTCATCTTATCTGAAGAAATGGACCACCCCCCATTCCCAATGCATATGATTCCCTTTCCCTCCTCCCGTCTCACAGTCTCACTTTTGGATCTCTGCACTGCACATACTCGGTGGTAATCTTCAAAGCCATCACGGTATCTGCACAGGAACAGCAATAGCCATCTGGTCCCTGCAGGAAATGGCCAGCCTCTGATACAGTGAGAACCAGCTGTACTTAATGGTGCTGGCAGTACGTGCTTGCATGGGGGCTTTGAAATTGATGAAATAAAATTCAAGAGAGGGATGCATGCCATCAGAACTAGCAGTGGTAGTAGTCTAGCAGAGATAAGATCACCATTTGTTTGGTCTTTTTCCTCTGTCCAATTCGGGACGATGACCTACTGACCTGAAGCCAGAGTTTTCCATGGAGCTAACAGCCTCTGATCAGTTAATTAGTATGCACATGGGTGCCCCCCATGGTCGCGTTGAAGTTCACGTTGGAGAAAACTGAGTTGGCCTACCTTATACCATTAGTGTGAAATTGAGTCATGGGTGCATGTCTGATGAATATGTTTAAATCCATTGAAATGCATTGAAACAATTTTACCAGAAATCCCCCCGTACAAAAATAGGAAATCTCCTAAAGAGGGACTTTTAGGGAAAAGCTTGCAAAAGAGTTTAGTCTAACTTTGTTTGTAAAAGAAAGCATTTTTGGTTAAGAAGGCGAAGAGCATCTCTGTCAGCATCCGCGACAACCCAACATCTCACACCAACCTCAGCGACCATGTTCTAACACAAATTTGCTTTTAATGAACGAACAAATTAGAGAAGTAAAGGGAAAAGAAACTCTAGCAATCAGATCAACATTATGGATAAGACTTTTCATTGAGTAGGATCCGTGCTAGCATCATCAATTTGGAATCAAAATAATCTACCAATCCGGGCACATTTGAAAGCTGCATGATTAACCAACCTCACGCAGTGATGATGATATCTCTGCAGCTTCTGTGCCACGAGGGAAGTGTGATAAGATTAAAGGCTCAATATATACCTCTGAAGTTGCGTAATAAAATTACAACTTTGTGGCCCGGTCGCCTCCATCGATTTTGCTATATGTACGAAGGTTAACAAAAAAATATTATTTCGACACACAATGATGTACTGTTGCAATGATTTGGGAACAGGGGAAATGGACAAGTGTCAAGTTCTGTAATATCTCAATTGTTGGTCCCAAACTGCACATGAGAGCTGTTGGGTCACTCGGTTTGTAGTAGTGTAATAACAATAAAGCTTCTCGGTCTTAATTAAATTGAACGAGAATCTTAAATGCACATATGCTTTCTAAACACTTATTTAATTGTATTGTCTCAAACTATATTAATTTCGATGTTTTTCTATCTCTTCTAATATTATTATCATCACTTATAATTCCACAGTATAATACCTCTGAGATCTTTTTTAAACATAGCAAAACCATATCAACCAATATTAAATAATATTTTTTTAATTGATGCTATCCCTAACCGATCTCTTATATACTTGTTCCGGACTCGATCTATTTTTTATAACCACAAATCTATACATATTCAGTATAATAAACGTATTTCTGTAAAAAATTATCTTTTACCTTCTACGGTAACATCATCACAGAGCATGCCAAATAATTAATGCCACTTCATCTAATCCGCTTTAATTCTATATAGGTAACGTCTGTATCAATATTTTCATTCATATATAGTATCGATCTTAGATATTGAAATATGTCCTTCTTAATCACTATTTGACCTCCTAAACTCATATCTTCCTCCTTATATGTGATGGTATCAAAATCACATCTTAAATATTCAATCTTAATCTACCTACTCTAAAATCTTTATATTCAAAAGTCTATCACCATAACTCTAGTTTTCTATTTACTCCCGTTCGCTTCTTATCAACTAACGCTACATCATCTGCATGCACTAAGAGTTATGCTCTTAAATGTTTCTTATAATTTCATCCATTAGCAAGGGAAAGAAGTACGAGCTCAAGACTGATCCGTAATGTATTCATATTTTAATCGGGAATTAACATGTGTTACCATTATTTGTTTAAATACTAATTATAGTATTGTTGTATATATATCATTTATAAGAGAGATATATTTTATTAGTACTTTATATTTGTTCAAAGCCCATGATATAATATTTCTTATTATTTTGTCATAAATCTTTTTCAAACCACATGTAGATCCTTCTTCTGCTCTCTAAACCGTTTCATAACTTGTCTTATTAAGAAATTTGTTTCTATGGTTAACGTTCTGGGCATCAAACATAAAAAACCGCGACGCTCTTCCATACCTTCATAGTGTAGCTCGTCAACTTATTTCTCTGATAATTAGTACAGCTTTGAATATATCTCTTATTCTTATATATTGGTACCAATATGCTTCTCCTTCACTCTTTAGACATCGTGTTCTATTGAAAAACATTGTTGAATAAATTGGTTAGTCATGCTATAGCTATATTCCTGAGACATCTTCATATCTTGATTAGAATATCATAAAGGCCTACTGCTTTACCCATTTTATCATTTTCAAAGTTGCTCTATTGATCCGCCGCATAAAACTCATATTGGTGTCATCTGACAAGTCATACAACTGAACGGTGGTGTTCTCGTTTTCACAATTGAACATATTGTCAAAATATTATTGTCATCTATATCTAATCTCATACTTCTTTACCCATAGTTGCTCTCTCTTATCCTTAATGTACTTAATTTAGTTGAAGTCACTTGTCTTTCTATCACGAGCCATAGCAATTAATTGATGTCATTCTCTTCTTTTATACTTAGACATTGATACTGATTCTCGAAGTCTATCCCTTACCTCACTCATATCTTGTTTTATAGTCTTCTTTATCACATTATATTTTTTTATATTGTTATCACTCTGGTTATGATATAAGTGTTTATTCTTTCTTTTACTTAATAGCTATTTATGCGTCTTTATTTTATCATTAAGTGTATTTAGTTTTGTATCTTTGCTCGTTCTAAGCACCTCTAAAACAATACCATTTTCTCACACATGCTCTTTGGTCACTCTGTTTTTTTAGTGGAAATGAATTTAACTTTGAAAGCCGGTATTGGAAAAACTCAAAATAGAACTGGATAAACAAGCATGCGACACGCTTCTAACGATGCTTCTTTCTACAACGATAAATTCAGGTTACTGCTAGAATATTTGCCAATTGGAAAATATATCATCCAAGTGATCGTGCGTATCCTACCTACCACGCAAAAGGACCGTCGAACCGAACAGAAGGGAGACGCTAATCCCTTGCTTGCACCGATCGAGCACAAAGTTCCTCCATTTTTTTAAAGACTCGCACAAAGGTGAGGCCCTCTTTCCTCTGGTGCCGTCAAAGCTAGTAACGTGCAAACGAGCACAACGTCGCACCAAAGCAAAGCCAAGCCGCCGGTAGCGACAAATCCACCGGAGGCCAAAGACCGACGTGACCTCGCCTCGATCCCCGTTCTTTCCGCGGTCAAGTCGGAAAAGAGTCGCGATTTACGCGGAGGGATCTTGACCGCCATCGGCCATGTGTAGATCTATCCGACACAACACAAGGTCGAACGAATCAACCGGAGGAGCGATCGGTTTGGACGTTTGGTCCTTGCAACGGCGGTGGTCAGAGCTAACTAGGCTCCAGTGAAACGCACATGACGCAGTCACGCGTTGCATCTTTAGTGCACGAAAGCAAAGGGAGAATTTAGGACAGGCTCGTGGGATGGGAAAACCATTATCGTCAGTTGTTGAGGCAGGGTGATCAGATTTGTTGGCTTTTGGTCTCTCTTTTTTTATTTTCGATACAGTGGCCCGTCCTTTTGCTACTCGACATGCTTTGCTATAGGTATTTTATTTCTCCCTATATTGAACCTTTTTGTATTCGTGCCGTCGGTAACTACTCTCTCTGGTTCCAAACGTTTTAGAATTATGCATATGAAAGTTGGTAAAATGAAGCTGTCCTACAATTGTAATTAGTGTTATTTTTTAATTTTTAAGCAAACTAGCACAATTAATCACTAGCCGATAACAAAACAGATGTCTTGGATCGAAGGCTTTTTTCTTCGGACAAAACAGGTATTAAATACTATATAAAATTTGACTGTTCGTCCCCTTTGGGAGAATGGAATTGGACGTATGAAAAATAGAGAAACGGTTTTCTTGACCACTTTTTTATTTCCTTTGCTTACACCCAAGGCTCTCAAGCTACTATCTCCCATTCCACATGAAAGTTCAATTGGATATCATACTAATTGAAAAATAGATTAAAAACTTTTATTCCAGTAAAGAGCCTTAAGAATAATTGATATCATGTAAAGGGAAGGAGGTGAATAGGTGTTTTCTGCTATTACAAAAATTTACAACAAAAATTAGAATTGATTGGATAATTTGGTGCCACTACGGATACTCTAACAACACACAATATCAGACAATCTAACAGCAACTGGATAATCCGATCAAACATGGAGTAAACAGAAACTCGCTTATATAGTACCAGATAGTCCGAATCCACCTAAACAATCAGGCCATATACAATAAAACTAAGAATCTTAGCGAGATAGAGCACTTTTCATACTAGTTTTAAACTAGAACTAGAACATAATAAACAATAAACAAGATATAAACATTTCACAAGAGATCACCAAATAACTCAACATAAAATCGATAAGTGCAAAGAGAGAAGAGACACTGATTTGTTTTCTAAAGTTCAAATCTAACCTATTTTATGTCTTTGCTGATGGACTCAAAAAGCTAAGTCTCGATTAGCCATTTTTCTCTCCAAGCTATCACCCCGATAGAGTCTTAGTCTCTACAAGCAACCACCAAAGATAATATCGTGTTCTAAGTGACCCACTTTGTTCTAAACCTAGACGTCACATAACTCCTCTCCGATGAAGTTTACTCTACTAAGCACACATTGAGATAAAACTTAGCTTCTACTATTATCTCTTCTCTTACAGAGGATAGTTATCAACATTCACAAATTTCTTTCAGACACACCACACTTCTTGGTTGCTTATGGGTTTCTCATTATCTTACACTTGCCTAAGTTCTTCATTTTAAAGCACACCACCTTCACATCACTCTCAATTTCACTCTCTAGTAACATACAAGCTCTATAACATTTTTTAGATGGTCAAAGATCAACTAAACTTCTTATAAATATGTAAGAACACTCTCTCAAGGCTAAACTCTTCCTAAATGAATTTTTAATTAGCTCTTGGGACTCTACTCATGTACTTGTCTTTTCAACTTAGAAGATGATTCAAAAGTCTTAAATTAACTCCATGTCACCGGGTATAAATAGCCCTCAACCCCTCTAACTAGCTGTTTTTAGCAGTGGCTTAAGTCTACTAAAACTTATATAGAGTTGCATAGTTTGATACCGGGCTGGACTGTCTGGCCATTTATGTTTTCTTAATGGCCACTGATAACTAACCGTTGAGCTAAAAAGAGACGGTCACTTCTGGATAATTCGGCACCACACTAGATTGTCCAACCTTGTCAATCTATATCGTCCGACAGGCTCCGAACAAAGCCTCATCCGAACATCTTGCCACCTTGAGTCACAGGTAGTCTTGTATCATAAATGTAACCACATTGTGCTCTATCTTATTCATCATCTCTTTCTTCATTAGACTAATCCTTTGTTTATATACTCTATAAGCATAGTCTTTTAATTGTTTATTATTAATCGGTCAAAACTTACTAAAACTATAGATTAATCTTAAATAATAGTTTAATAAATTTATTTTTTTATTTTTTTATATATATTGTAATAGAAAATAGTAGTCACATTTTTTTACGTGTTATTATTCAAAACGATAAGTATTATGAACCATCTACAGTAATATAGAGTGTCAAATGATGATAAGTTGAGCACATCTGAAGAATATCATTATACTTCACAGTTCATTAGCAAAATTACTTTACCTGTTGCTATGTTCATTCCAAACGACATTCCTTATATTTTGAAACACTGTTTACCTATGCTATTCTTTTCGACACCGTTTGGAACACGGGAAATTCCTCTGTTCCTAGAATAGTTACAAAGTGCTGCTAGAATTCTTCCTGTGAAATTTCTAGCCGAAACCCACTAAAATCCCTACGTTGCCAAGTATGATGTAAAGGAAAGCATACCCATGTGTTGCCCATCCCTGGTAATATGGAGTATGGCCATCCATAGTTGATCTGATGGCCCCAACGCACCCTCCATGGCTTTCAATTATGTGATAAAAATAAAGATTAAGTGTACAGCAAAACAAAAAGTTATTAGTTTTAATTATTACTAATTTAAAAAATAAATTTATTTAATATTTTAAAACAACTTATATATAAAAAATTGATATATCGTTTAACAGTTTAAAAAATATGCTAATAAAAAATAAAATAAAATCTATATATATGAAAAGGAACTAAGGAACACAGTGCACCGCGCTCACCAGCCACTCCAAAATGCAGCCGCATGAATCGTTCCACCGTGGCGAGTGCTGGTGCCACACAGCCCACACTGCCACGCCACCGTAGAGTGCGTGCGGAATCCTAAACCAGACGGACCCAATCATGCCATGCAGCGGCGGTGGCGTCCCGTCCCCAAGGAGAACCCCGCCCCTGACCCAACCACCGGTGCGACCCAAACAAAAGGCTTCAGAGATGCCTGGCCCCAGCCCTACTAGCCCCATCGCATGTGCTGACGCTCACGCAATGGCCATGGCCATGGATAGATAATGAGAGCGCTTAGCTGTTGCAGGTGGCAGAAAAGCATGTAGTCAATGGCGACTGCTTTGCATCGCACGCAGCGGAAAAGCGGTTTTTCAGTAGCGCAGCAGATGGCAGCTCCCTACTACTACTCGGCTGGGCGGGACCCAAAAGCTGCAAGATTTGGGAGGCGTTTTAGGGTGGTTGTCGGGCTTGTAGCTAAGCTAGCTAGCTGCCCGGTAAATTGATTCATCTACATGCTAGTCGTGTAGATGTTGCAGTAGTAGTTGTGTTTGTCTTTGTTCCTCATGAACCAGCGCCAATTGGACGACCTGTACTTGGTTGATACGACTACTATAGTAATGATAACGACAATATAATTAAGCTGAAAAAATCCAGGGTTTGCCTGTCTGTAACTACTAAGGATTTGTCAATCATCGCCTTCGGCCTGCGGGAAGGATCCAACTGATTAACTAAAATGATATTCTACTACGTGGATTGCTGGCATGTATCCCAGCCCTCCATACATCCAGGTCTAGCAGAACAAACAATTCGTCAAAGGAGAGTTATCCGGGTCCGTACAGCAATGGTCCTGTACGGTTGCGGAGCAAGTCCGTTTGGGTCTGCCACGACAAACCCCGAAACGTACTGTACAGACCACAACTTTCAAGCGGTTGAGAAATAACGCGACCAAGCAAGGAACGCCTAACCCCAAACGGCAAGACAGTGTGTCGCGGCAGAAAAATGCTAGAACGAAATTGAACACCGATGCAGCATCATTCACAGTTTCACAGCCACTTGGGATAAGCTCTCCCCTCACCAGTCACCACCAGGATCCAATTTTGCCTTTATAAAACCATAAACAGCTCGAACAAGCAACTGATCAATGTACCCCAAATGAGTGAAGATTCAGCATTAGTCTTCTAATTGTGCAATATATAATGGATCAACAACACTACTATAGTTTTACTGGATGCCATTTTGTAAATCAAGCCATGTGAACCTACCAACTTGGCAGTGTGGATCAATAACTTATTTGCAAGGAAACGAACAGAATGCTGAAGCTGAATGTTGAAGGAAGACCTTACATGTAGCAAAAACAAGCAGTGTTGATGGGAGGAAGGAAGGAACTATAGCTGCACTGCACAACATCATGATCATCAAGGGGAAAAGAAATTTAGCACACATGAAGCAACCCCAAGAGATTTACATATACTCCTCCCTAATCTATCTGATGTAACTTAACATGCTATTATTTGTTTGTCCACATCACATAACAGCACCAAGCATGAAAGAACTTCATCACTATTACACAACAAAGCTTGAAAATTCTCAACTCACTCACTAGCTAACTAGGCATACCAGAAGTTGAGATCGGCTGGAATCAAAAGCCAACCCCGGTGGCGTTGAGAGGCCTATGCCGGTCCTTCCAGAAGCAGGTGTCGGGTGCCAGCCGTGCCGAGGATCGCATCGGCTCGGATTTGCAGCGCTTCAGAACAAATGGTGCATATGTTGCAGCACCAGTAACCAGCGGCAGCTCTATCTTAAGCTTCTGCTCCGCAGCTTCTTTGGGTGGTGGTTTCTGCACAACCGGAGGTGGCATAGACACCAAGTTTGCAGATGCAGGCGCTACACTCTCTTCTGTGTTCTTAGCATCACTGGTTCCTTCCACATTGTCTGTATCCTTGAGCTCCTCCGATGCAGCGGCATTGCAACCAGCCTTTTGTTGGCGACGGTTGCAGTAGTTCTGGCCCTGGTGAGACTTCCAGTGAACAAAGTCCGTGCTGCAGACCCATGTCTCCTTGGAGACCTCCATAGAGAGCTTAGGCTCATACATCATCAAGAGGAGGCAATCTGGCAATTCACCACTTTTCTTTCTCCTCTGCTTCTGTTCTTCTACCACATCTTGTGCCTCAACACCTCCGACTTCTATCTTCTCACCTTTCTCATCAACTTCTGTCTCTTGTGTTGTTCCTTCTTCCTGTCCATCCAATGTTGCTTCTTCCTTTCCATCATCATGAGATTCAAGAGCTTCCTCTGCACTGTTTGGGGCAGCATGAACAACGCAATTTTTTTCTGACTCTGGCTCAGATGAAACTTTCTGGCACTTTCTGGATCCCATCAGCACCTTAGGCTCTGCAACAAGATGTTCCTGCTCAATAGAGAAGCTCCACCTATGGCCATCCCTGTCAATGGAGAAACTAGCTCTCCTTGAGTCCTTCAAGCTCGAGAAGCTTGACCGACTCTCAACTGAGAAGCTGTGCCGCCGCCCAACCCTGTCACTGCCAGATGAAGCCCTACTACTGCTACCTACACGTCTCCTGCTGCTCAACCGTGGCAGTTTCCAGTCCTCTTTCAGTGCTGTCGATGGGGCGCAGCAACTGCTTGACCTCCTGCCCTTCATCTCGTCCTCCTCTTTCTCTGGTCCTGGAACAGAAACTTCATCCTGAGCTTCCGCCACGGCCTCCACCATCTCGGGCAACGGCAATTGGATTTCCCTCCCTGTAGCTTCTTCTGCCAAAGCAACCTCCAAAACTGAGTCCTTCCGAACAATTGGCGCTTCCTCTGGCTCAACCTTCTCTTCATCCTCTCCGCAGCCACCACCATTGTTCGCTTCTTCACCAAGATCTCCGCATTCAGAGGTCTCCACTGCTTCCATCTCCAGTGGATCTACTTCTGCTGCACAACTACCATCTTCGAAACCATCACACTCACGGCATTCAGCTTCTTTGACGGAAAGTGCTGAATCACGAGCTTGTTCTTCGCATTCCTTATCTGTCTCAGCACCATCTTCATCTTCTTCACCCTCTTCCTCTTGTTCCTCGTCGTCGTCATCCTTCACATTGTCAACCTGACTGACATTTGCCGCTGCTGGGGAGTCCCAGAAGCGAGTGGTTAATGCCGCCATACGGACAGGGTCTGACCTGCAGCGCATGAGCAGCAGCGCGTTCCGCGGAGGGATGCAGACGCTGACCCTCCCTTCCTCCTCCTTCCCAACCACCAAGATCTCGTCCTTCTCCACTTCCACCTCCCCCACCACCAGCGTACTCTCCTCCTCCACGTCCCACCCTTGCGTCACGAGACCGACCTCTGAAGCCTTGACATCCTCGGCCGGGACGACGGCCTCTCCCTTGCTGATCTCGTCGTCCTCCTCCTCCTGGATCGCCAAGAGGCACCTGGCCACGGCGGCTCCGCAGAGCCAAGTGCCGCTGGCAGGCGAGCGCCGACGCTTCTTGTCACCGGCAGCGCCGGCGGAGAGAGAGCCGCGCTCGCCGCCGCCGCCGCCGCGAGACGGCGAGCAGAGCGAGCGGCCACCGCAAGAGCCGAATGCCTTGAGTGCCTCGCAGATGTTGACTGGGATCTGGTACACCCAGCCCTGATTCTTCCCCGCAGGACCGTCCCAGTCGTCCCCAGCGCGGCGGAAGCTTGCCTCCGCCCTACCGCCGCCGCCGCCGCCGCCGACACCCCCGCGCCTGGACCGCGAGCGCAGCGCGGCGGCGGAGGCGTGCTTGGGCTTGCGTTTGCCGCCCTTGACGCGGACCTGGCCGATGCAGGTGACCTTGGGCGACGAAGGCTCGGCTGGCTCGAATCCGCCCCGGCCGCGGCGGCCGCCGGACGACCCCGACGGGAACATGGGGGACTGCCCACCCTTGAGGCTCCCGCTGTTGCGGAGGCGACGGCTGAGTGAAGGGTGGAGCGGCGGAGCCGGCGCGTTGTCGGCGCCAGCAACGGCACCGGCTCCACCGCCGCTGCGGCCGGGGCTGAGAAGCTTGGAGGAGCTGAAAGGGCGCAGGGAGGCGGGCGCGCCGGAGGACGCGGAGGCGGTGGAGGGGCGGGAGGTGAAGCAGATGAAGAGCTCCGTGCCACCGCCGCCACCCCGGTCCGTGTGCTTCTTGCGGCGCATGAGGGGTAGGGGAGGGGATGTGAGGCGTGTGACCCCGCTGTTTCTCTCTCTTCTCTGTATCTACGAGGAGTGAGACATGGAGTGGGTATATTTAACTAATCGCTACTCTTACGCATAGCCGCATTTTAAATATTTTTTAATTATTTTTAACTTTTACTATTATAATAATATAAAATATTTTTTCTTCTTTTTCTCTCTATAATTCCTACGTTTCTCTCCTCTATATATATACCTGAGATAAGTGGTGGCAGTAGCAAAGCTCATAGTTGAAGAGACAACAAGCGACAGTGAATCTTAGGCTCGATGATGTGGCAGTCATAGCCTTCACATTAGCCTTTCTCATGCTCGAACCTTGTCAACTACCTAGTCCACTCGACCTCCTCTGGTTCAACTGCCCAGCCCAGAGGTTCATGCTCCGCTACATCTTGATTAGTCGCCATAGTGATGCGAGGAAACTCCGAAGCGGTGCCATAAGTGAGTGGATTATGTCGTTGAGGGAGCAATAAGTGTATGGTTAGACATGCGTTGCAGTAGGGTCCTTGGCACCGATGACGACAAGGTGAGGTCAAGCGTGTTGTGGAACTTGGTTGCCTCCATCGTTGACGAGCATGTGGCTCAGCTTAGCTTGGCAATGGTGGCCTTTAGGAATAACACCTTCCCCCTTGTCACCACTCGTACCGCCCTTCACTGTGACAGCGTCAATGCCAACGATAGTGCCCATGATGGGTGTCACCTAACCTTGGCATCAAAGCTGCTTATGGCTTCATATAGTTAGGCATGGAGGCCAGCATCAGCAACATGCCCACACCAATGTGGTTCATGGGGCAGCTCCTGCTGTGACCGTCATTGTTGTTCTAGAGAACTCTCTTCTTAGGCGGCCTCGAGCTTTTGACGCTGCTGCTGGCCCTAAGAAGAGAGATGAAGGAGAGGGGAGGGTAAAAGATCTCTTGGAGTAGAGTGAAATTAGAAACAACAAAGTAACAAAATAGTTAAATATCTATTGGAGTAGAGTGGATGGGTGGGGAATGAAATACTACTTTTGACTGGTTGTGCTAGCTTGATAGATGTGGTGAAGGAAAATATATTAGGGTTTGTTGGTGCGATAGTAGAGACTAAAGAAGTAAGGTGTGCAGGAGGGAGGATGGAGAGTGTGGTGGTCTCTAGTAGTCTAGATGGACATGGGCGATTGTGGAGCGTGGAGGCAAGAGTAGCCTTATGTCTCTCACCCTGGCTGAGGAAAGGAACTGAAAAATAATATTTTGTCCTGTTTGTTTCTTTCGGAAGAGTATCAATTGTTTCTCTTTTCTTTTTTTTTATTTTTAGGATTTGCTAAAGATCTGCCTGCCGTATTTTTTTGTTTTGTCAGCCGAAGTTGTGGCCGTCGGATTTTCTTCAAGATTCATGCAGCCTAGCCCAAATAAGAGACCGTGTGTCTTCGTCTCAGATACACACGTGCCCAACGTACCTCTTTAAAAAGATTACCTATCTCCACGAACGCGAGAGGAGAGACAGTGGCGTCATCGGCGGAGCGCAGCCTTGAAGCCCTCGGCGTCTCCCCCCCCCCCCCCCCCGGTGTTGGGGTGATGCTCCAACCCTAGGAAGCATCCCTAATGGATCTAACTTGATATTTGGGCTATTAGCCCAAAATAGGGTGACGCAGCACTGTGGATAGACAAAGGTCTTAGCATTAAAACAATGATTGCGGCTGATTCTAAGTAGATATGGAAACGAGGCTTGATCCATTTAAAATCAGACTTGATAAGATTTCTGTGAAGTCCAAGAATGCTTGAATCGGTGTCCGTATGCAATCGTGGTGACCATCACAAGTTGGCATTGTTCCACAGTCCAAAATCAGTTTGCGCGAATCCCTCTGCTTTTCAGTATTCTCCATCATTCCTAAATAAAACAAGAGTGCATGTGTTCCCATTGTCTAAATAAGTAGGACACATATTTAAGAGTTAACTCACCTAATAATTAAGTTGGTGTGCATAGCCACGAGTAAGCGGTCCAGTATGTTCCATTCATATCGGTGGGGATGTATCAAGGGTGTTGATGTCCTTATTAGCTGCTCTACCAAACACCGAATGAGATAATGCTTGGCTACAACTATTACCTCTTCTCTAACAAAGGCCAGTATCAACCTTCACAAACTTCTCTCGGACATACCACACACCTTGGTTGCTCGCAAGCTTCTTTTGCTCCTCTTACAATGTGTTTAAGTTCTTCAACATGAAGCACACCAACTCCACACCACTCTCAAAGCCTCTTCCTAGCAACACACACACTCTAGCACACTCTTGAGTTGATTGGAGATCAACTATCATTCTTGTAGCTCACTCTCAAGACTAAACTATCCCTTTTTGGATCATCAATTAGCTCTTGGAGCTCTTAAACATGCATTTGTCTTTCTCAGGTAGAAGAGAGTTCAAAAGTATTAAAATAAATCCATGTAACTGGGTATATATAGCCCCAACTCCTCTCACTATCCATTTCTTCCCGTTGCATGAATCTACCAAAACAACATAGAGTCAAATAGTACACCACTGGGTCGGACAGTCCAGGTCCCCTTCACTACCCATTGGGTTGTAAAGTGTTAGATTGTCCGATAGCTTAACACTTCCTAGGCAGTCAGGTACTGCACCAGATTGTCTGGCTCTATCAAACTCTAGGCCATTGCCTCCAGCCAAAGCTTCTCCAGGACAATTTGACTATTATAGGATTGTCTAGCCCAACGCTTTTCCACGGCAATCTTGATCTTCTCCCTTCCAAACATTGCTCCTTTAGCTTCTTCTTAAACAAAGATTGATTTTAAGCAACTTATGACTTCTCATGGCTTCAATTGGTCCATCGGTGTCGCGCCAAGCACTTGCTTCTTCGCCACTGTATTGAGTCCTTCGGCGCTAAGCCCCTACCTATCCTTCTCCCAAGCGCAGTCTATCGTACAACCAAGTCTTGCTAACCCTTCACCATTTTTTACCATATTCGGTTACTTGTAGCTTTGTATCACAGTCACTTGTAGCCTTGTATCACAATGAAACCTCATTTTATTTCTTCTTCTTCTTACTCTTCATCATTATCTTCTTTGGACTAATCGCTACTTATACACTCAATAAGTTCATTGGTTCCTTAATTGTTTATCATCAATTAGCCAAAACCCACAAGAAGCCTAGATGCTTTTTCAATCACCCTTTTTTGTGATTGATGACAACATGATTAAACCTTACAAAATATTGACAATAAAATATTTTCAATCTAAAGGGTTAGTTTGAGCTCCCCCTAAATGTGTGCATACAAATTTCTGAAGTGAACTCATATGCACATATTTTTGAGAATGTGAGAGCTCCCCTAACTCTTTGCATTTGTGGGATGCGTTATGTGTGGCAAGATACCAAATGAAGTAAATACACACAATTCAAACTCTTGATACGAATTCAAAGACAATAGATTTTGATAACAATTAAGAATGTCAATTGTATGTGCCATGGTGACCAAATAGTAAGCATTGAAGCTATCAAGCCATGTATATACCAATTGAAAAACATTTTTAAAATTTTCAAATATTCTCTCCCCCTTGGCATACACTCTTTGGTATTCCTTTTAATATACTTCTCCCCTTTTCAAATGACAATTAAGTCACCTTTGATCAATATTTTCTTCATCCTCTTTAATGTACTTCTCACCCTTTGGCATTTAAACAATAGAAAGGGTATGATTAGGGAAACAAAAGCAAAGGGATCATCGATGAGGGGTCATACAGAATTTTTCTCTCAATTTGATATTTCATCACTTGTGATTAGGAAATGAACACCAATTTGACACAAAGATCACAAATGAATCATTAGGCATTGAGATTTATAGTTTTGGCATAGAGTAATAAGTCTCTCTTTGGCATGTCAAAGACATTTTCTTTCCTTCCATTTTGATGAATCTCTCCCCCTTAGTCATTCTCTCCTATTTTTGGCATTTACGCACCACAAAGAGAGGACATGGGATATGTAATGAAGGGGATCATCAAGATTTCAACACTCAAAACCATTTCATCGCAAGCTTGAGTGTGATTCAAGATTTTTGAAAAACACAACCCACTCAAGATTTTCATAAAGCATTTCGCAAATGATTTTAGCTTGTATGAATCCAAAATTTTGTGCTAAGACCAAAATCATATAGGATGAGGTCTCCTATCACTTAGATTCTCTTAGAACACCAATGTTTTTACCCGGTGCTTGCTTATTGACTAAACAAGCATTTCGTCATGACATTTTGTATACTACGCTAAATGGCAAAGAATGAAACATGTCCTAGATGTTCAAAGACAATGCATCTAATCCAAAGATACCAATTCAAGCATCAATTTAAAAACTTATTATCATTGGGTTACCTTCCTTTTCGCTTCCTGAGATGCCCATTAATTGAAATTGATATTTGGATACCAATTTGAATTGGCACCTTGATGGGATTCATGAAGTCCCTTCCTTTATTTGCTTGATTTGAATTCCGAGAAAGAACTTGAGCTTGTCCATCACGAACATCGTGAACTACTTGATCACGATCCATGTCTTAGGGGTGCTTGTGCTCAAGAAGAGCCTTGTGAAGCCTCTCGTGATTTCAACAATACTGGTGATATTGATTGAAAACATGGTAGGCAAGAGTGTTTGTCTAATAACCAAGCATAAAGACCTTAATCTTAAAGATTCAAAATGAAATACCATTTTGAAGAAGGTACTAATTGAAAAAACTTTGTAATTAGAGATACCTTGAGCATCTAAGTTAAGATGCTTGTTTGCTTTCCTTCATAACTTGCTATGGTGGAGTTGGTAGATCCTTGAATTCCATGTCTCACTCATTTCACACCTTCTTGATCTTGAGCTCGAACTCAATTTGAGCACATCGTGCACATTACTTGAAGGTTTCTTGGGTTTCATATCAAGCACAAAGGAAAGTACCCAAGTGAAGTGAGAAAAAATAATTCATAATAACAAAACCATATATGTTATCTCCCTTGGTTAGATAAGCGGTGACTTCTGGAAGGTTTATGCACAAAAGCTTTAATGTCTTGTCTCAAGTGAAGCCTTATTGATTTGTATCTTAATCGCCTTCACTTGATGTCTTGTGGTGATCATGGGTTCTTTTGTATCAACAAGATCCATCTTGAACTTCTAGTTCTCTCCTTATCTAAGGCAGTTCATAGAGAGGCAAAATGGTAAAATTTATAAAATTTGTGAATTGAGAACTCAATGTTACCACAAGGTTGGTCACAAACTTGACCAAATTGTCCAACTTTTTTGGTTATCCTGGCAATCAGACTGTCTGACCCTATTGGATAGCTAGGCTTTTGGACTGTTTAGCCACCACCGAACTATTTGGTCAATACATGACGAACTATGTGGCTTGGGCCCAGATTGTTCGAACCACTATCTTCCAATAGTCTAGACATTCCAACACTTCGACAGCCAGTGACTTTCTCAAGAATACTCATCGTGGTGATTGCTTGAGCTTTTTGTGATATTAACCCTTGATTATTCCTCTAAGTAGCCATCCCAAGACCATTTAAAGCCTACACCACACAAGACAATGCTCTACCAAAGAGCCATTAAATGCATCACAACACACAAATATGTAATAAGTATAAATTTATCTAGCCACATACAAGTGTTCACAAATTGTCAAATTTGTGAACATCTCACATCTACACAAGTAAGGTGGCTAGCTAACCTAAGTTAGATACTTGTTACCGAGATGCCATTGAAGATCAAAATAGAACATGAACTCCACGCTTTGGCATAGGATGTGAATATGATTCTTCTCAAATAAGCCAAGCCTCCAATGCATCTCCAAGTACCTATGTGGAACTTAAGCATGTTTTGGTACCCAAACTAATTTAGATCCATGAAAGTTAGTTACAAGAGACTTAGGTACCCAAATGGTCGTTGTGCTAACATGTTGTGTACTAATGACCATAATAGCACAAGTACCACTTTTGGCTTTCCTAAGCACATAATGATTAGTATTGTTAAGGTAAGGCTTAGAAATGTTACCCATAGGATAATTTTTACCAATATGCCCCTTTGCTCGGCATGCGTAACAAATCCGTTTCTTGTCCTTGCAAGATGTGTCATGCTTTTTGTTGGCTTTCTTAATAGTGATCCTCTTTTTGGATATCATGAAGCCTTTGTTTTTCATGTAGGGGCATAAAGCAACTTCATGTCCCACCTTGTGGCATCCAAAGGACTTCCTTGTAGATCTTGTTGTTCTCCTCTTTGAAAGTGGGATCTTATCTTTAATGGTGTTGAAACACATAGAGGCAGAGCACCCCAGTTTTGAGCAATTGAAGCACTTAACATGAACCTTCTTCTTCTTCTTTTCTTGGCACTTGCTCACGTCTCAGTCTTTCTTCATCAAGGAGCAATCCTTTGCTTGATGCTCTATTTTCTTGCACTTGAAGCAAGTAATGGGAGCCTTGTTCATCTCTTGATCTTGCTCCATGATATCGCTATTGTTTGTCTTGTTCTTGATGTGAAAATTAGCGATAAAGTGGCCATACTTGTGATACCCATAGCATGCCTCCTTGGTTCGCCGCTTGATCTTGAAGTTCGACATGTTCTTGTTTGAGTTCATCCCAAGTCTTTGCACTATTTTCTTATCATTTTCATTTATGCAATCCAACTCACATATAGTGCTCAAAAAAATATTTTCTTGTGAGCAACAAGAGTTAGCACAAATGAAATCAACTTGAACATGAGGCTCATAGGATTTTACCATTCTGATTATCACCTCATGAGCTATCTTTAGCATGGCATGAGAATCTATAAGATTTTTATGAGAACACACAAGTTCATGATGTCTTTTTTTAGACCAACATACTTGCTAGTGAGCTCCTCAAGTTGAGTTTTGAGCTTTTTATTTTCCATCTCCAAAGATGCACCAGCAAATTTATTTCCTAATTTTTCATACCACATGATAAATGAAGAATGAGAGTTCTTGAGATTCTTGTGTCATTCGGTTAAACCCTTGACTTCTTCATTCTTCTTGATGAGGTATATTTCTTACATCTCAATGGCCTTCATGAGCTTGATCATCATAGTTGTGTCCTCACTCAAGTGATCAAACTCAGAGTCATCATCTTCACTTTCACCATCTTCCGTGATAAGGCAAGCTTGATCTTTAGGGATGGAAGAGGGGCATGTCGATAATGAGGATTCTTCACTTAACCATTGACGCTCATATGCTTCTTCTTCCTTCAAAAGGTTAGTACTACAAGTACAGTAGAAAGTAGAAGTATCCATATTGAGACTACTCACCATTTCATTATCTCAAGTGGAATCAAATGTTTGTGTGGAGGTGGATGTGGCAAGAACATCTAAATTGTCAAAGATAATCACTTAACGCTCTTCAGAATTTGTTGACGAAGTTGAGCAATCCTCAAGTGCTTTTTCTGTCTTGTACTCCACTTGGTCATATTTAGACTTGTCGTATCTCTTATTGAGTTTTGTCTAGATGAGGTGATCATCTTCAAGCAGCATGATGGTTTTAAATGCATCTTTACTCAAATCACTAAATAAAACATTAGTAGGTTGAGCATTGAGATGTATGGATTTATCTTCCTCTTAATATGATAGCATTTTATCATTAGAAGGAGAAATGCTTTATCTGAGGACCCATGGCCCTAAAAATATTAAGCGCATGAGTACTCCAAGATGCATAATTACAACCATCAAGTAAGAGAAGTTTTAGATAAATTTCACCTTGTATATGCTTTGTACCATTTTGAGTATTGGATGTATAACTCCTCGGGTTCATCTCACCATCCCTCGAAATCTTGGTCACTTTAGGTGGTTAAGCCTATCTGAAGGTTAGGCTCTGATACCAATTGAAAGTTTTGGTCATGCTCTAATACCAATGAAAGATCAAGTGGGATCACTTTGATGACAATTGAAATCTTAATTGGATACTCAGATACAAATGAATGTGCCCTATATAGAGAATATGAAACCTATGGTGAGATAGAGCACTTCGCACACTGGTTTTAAACTAGAGCTAGGAGATGACCAATAAGATATAAGTATGTAACAAAAGATGACCAAATAGCTCAACATGAAAGTATAAGTGCAAAGCAAAGAGAGAGAATACACCAATTTATTTATTGAAGTTCGGATTCAATCGATCTTACATCTGTGTTAAGGGGCTCCAAAGAGATTGGTCTCTTTCAACTCTTTTCCTCTCCAAAGCTTTCACCTCCAATATTGGCTTGGTCTCTTCAAGCCTCCACCAAGGGCAAGTTCATCTCCAAGCAACCCACTCGGTCCCAAGCTCAGACATCACACAACTTCCCTCTAATGAGCTTGCTCTACCAAACACCCACCGAGATGAAGTTTGGTTGCCACTATTACCTCTTCCCTTTTAGAGACGAGATATCAACCTTCACAAACTTCTCATAGGCACACCACATACTTTGGTTGCTTGCGGCCTTCTCCTTTTCCTCTTACAATATGCTCAAATTCTCCAACTTGAAGCACACCAACTCTACACCACTCTCAAAGCCTCTGCCTAGTAGCACACATGCTCTAGCATGCTCTTGAGATGATTGGAGATTAACTAACCTTCGTACAATGTGTAAGAAATCACTCTTAAGGCTAAACTATTCCTCTTTGGATTTTCAATTAGCTCTTAAGGATTCTTGGACATGCACTTGGCTTGCTCAAGTAGAAGAAAATCCAAAAGTCTTCAAACAACTCCATGGCACCAAGTATATATAGTCCCAACCCCTCCAACTAGTTATTTCTTCCTATTGCTTGAATCTGCCAAAATAGCATGGAGTCAAACAGTCCGCCATAGGGCTAGACAATTTGGCTCCCCTCTACTTTTTCAACTGATACTAGCTATAGGGCTATAAACTGTTGGACAATTTGATCGATGCCGAACTATCTAGTAGCTCAACACTTCCTGAACAGTGTAGTACCATGCTAGATTGTCCGGCCCTACTGAACTCTATTGTCTGCCACCTCTGAACAAATCTTCTCCTAGATAATCTGACTACTGTTAGACTATCTGGCCTTTACTTCTCCTTCGTCTAGCTAGCTCTAGACACAGGCACTTCTCCATGGTAATCTTGATCTTCTCTCTTTCAAGTCTTGCCCCTTTAGCTTCTTCAACAGAGATTAATCATCAGCAACTTTTGACTTCTCATGGCCTCGACCGATCCATCGGTGTTACGTCAATCACTTGCTCCATCCCAACTGCATTAAGTCCTTCAATACCAAGCCTCACTTGCCCTTCTTCCATGCATGTTCCATTGTGCAGCCAAGTCTTGTCAATCTTTCATCGTATCTTATCATCTTCGTTTACTTGTAGCATTGTATCTCAAAAAAACCTCATTGTATTCCTTCTTCTTCTTCATCTTCTTCAGACTAATCTCCTGCTTATATACTCAATAAGCTCATTAGTTCCTTAATTATTAATTATCAATTAGCTAAAACCTACTAGGCCCTATATGCTCTCACAAGGTACACACGGATTTAAATATTGTAGATCTATTGATAAAGCCACTACCTCAGCTAAAGCATAAGGTGCATACTAGGGCAATAAGTATTAGATATTTATATGATTGACTCTAGTGTATATGAGAAACTGTTAGTGACATGCCGTAACTTTCAAAAAATGATTGTATCCATTAGTCTTATCCAAAAAGAAAGTTATTTTCACGATTACTTGATCAGTGAATTGTGGCGTGTGTTCTTCTGGGTCTAAAGAATCAAAAGAAGCTCAAAGATAAATAATGCATTGCAATTTGTTAATTAATTAGTGTGAAAAAGAATTATAGTGCCGACAGAAAGGTAAAAGGCATGCGTTGGAAGCTCAAGGATAGAGAATTTTCATATGCAAGCAGTGATATTTACTGTCATGCATTATTATCAGTTAGTCCAATACTGCTCCATTATGCTAGAATACTTTTCCTTTAAATTTTGTCGGCGTACACCGAAAGATTTTGTGCTCCAATTCCTGAGATATTATGGCGTACTACATCAGCATTTACAACTGCATTTGAAAATTGCTAATATTTCTACAGCCCACTTAACAAAATATTTTTGAAGTTGGTTGACTCTTGAAATAACTGAAGCACTTATATGCCTTAAAGATTGGATTAGAGAATCAGGTAAAATTAACTTAATATGTTTGTAATTACTTCTGGAACTTCAGTTTTTTATATATAATAATTCTTGTATGCATCTTTGGAATTTCAGGTTCATCTATTCAGCTAACCACTGAATCGATCTTTGACTGTATAATTCCAGACCCATTGCTCGAGGTAATAGCATCTTAAACCATTTGTATATAAATGTGTAATTAAAGAAGAAAATTCGAGTAGAAGGAAATTCAGAGTTCTCTGTACTGAAAAAACCCACTGTACATACTTCTTGTGCAGTACAGTAAAGCAAATATATCCATGATAAATTTTTGGCCGGGGCTCTAGATTCAGACCACATTATTCTGGAAAATGTTGGTGTGCTTGTTGCTTTTCGGGCTCTGAGTTCATTTATATCAGTTATTTCTTACGGAATTTATTTGATGGACTAGCTGTTCAGATTGAAGCCAACGACAGCTTTTCTAATTCAAGCCAACAATAGCTGTTCACATCTGAGCATTTGTTGCCTTTTGGGGCTTTATTGTGTTCTGAATGAACAGATCTGTTTGAATGGATACCTCTGATACATTTGTTCTGTAAAATATACATAAGCTCATTTGGTATTTTGCTTTTGTTCTCAATGATTTTCTCCGCAGAATTTAAGAAAATTTAGTTGTTCGGTTAGCACTTTTCTGAGGTCGAATGATGCCTAAAATGCTGAACTTCTTATCTTTTTTCAGTACAGGGAGCTCTGAATTTTGTTCGACTCGATTTTTTCAGCTAAACACGTTTAATTGCTTTGTTTTTGCTATTGCTGACATGTTTCTTTGTGATCTGTGAATTAGGGAAGTTCTTCTACAGAGAATCTCCTTCGCTTGGTTTCTTTGTGAGGTGTGAATAACAGTACCTATTTTCCATTTTTTTTAGAGAAGCTTGGAACGAAAAGGAGTGTCGCAGGTTGTGGGGAGCTATTTCTGTGAGTGACTCGTGCTAGAATGTAATTTATGCTCACTTGTTGCAAGGAGAAATGGAGAATGTCAAGACTGACCTTATGGCACAAGCATTCATGTCAGATCATTGCAATTTGATATTTTGTATGGAATGTTGTTAGCTGTGCATCTTCTTGTGGATTACTGACATGATAGCTGTAAGATCTTGATATGATCATGTACTTGTGGTTGATGGAGTACTGAAATCTAGTGCATTTCCTATTATTTTTTATGAACTTACTGCAGTACTGCTCTGCCCTTTTGTGGCATACGAAAAATGCTTCTTCATTTATCTCTTGGTAAAATATGCATAATTGCATACGGCCTGGATTGGCAGCGTATATATGTAGCCCTGTGATGTATATGGCTACATGCAAGCTGTTGTCCGCTAGGCAGCAAGCCAAATAAATAGGTTCAATAGGTTCACTTTGATCCATTGGGTAACCTATTTATTTAGTCAAGGATTGCCCCAATTGAACCATGGATAAGGGAATAGTTTAGGTTCAATCCAGAACCTAACCATTCCCACCGTGAGTCCCAAGCCGGTTACTAGGGCCAAGCTACTGTTTCACTTGACCGGAGGACATCTTCTCATCTCCTAGCTGCTGTGCGTAAATAATTACATGTCATCATGCTCCTTTTACCTGATCCGATTCTTGAAAAGAAATTTCACATCGCCAGTAACTGATTGCCTCTTTGCAGTAATTTGCATTACAGCACCATCAACTAGCATATGCTGAACAACCCTTGCTATATTTTTAGCATCGTCTATACCGAGATGATGGCTTCCAACGATTGGCATTTGAAGCTCCCTCATCATTGTCATCATTCCGGTTGCCTAGCAAAACACAATAAACATTAAATATTTATGGGGGCACATTGACTCTCTCATCATGAATAAAGTGAACAGCAAATCTAAATTCCAACAAAACAATATGTATGGACTAATGGGTTCAGTTTGCCTACCCTTCTGTTATAGAAGTTGAGATAGATATCCTTCAAATTGATCCACTCCATAAAGTAATTAGGCAACTTAATTTTTGAAACCCTGCACTGTTCAGGTACCTTTGTCTTCAGATCCCAATTCCCACTGCAATATTTACGAACACACAAGGATTACACTGTACTTAGAATCTGAAGCATCACTGTTAACTCAAAATTCCTGCCATGAATTAAGGAGATATGTACTAGACGCAGCACAAAACCCGCCAAGAAAATTTGTGAAACAAAGTTTGACAAACTTTTCAATCAACTCTAATCTCCAAAAGGTTCCTAAAGCTCCTGTTCCCACCAGGATCCTAAACCTAAAAGAATGCACTACCTGCCAGACACTCTCAAACTACAAGTACAAATAACAACAGCTTTTTTGCACAAGTCCAATGGCATAATTGAAAGAATATATAAGTATTCCCCTAAAATTTATAATATTAGCAGCAATAAATTACCAAGTGATGAATGCTGCACTGCTGAGTGCTCCTCCTTGCTCCTTTTTCCACAACTTGTGATCTTCGATCCAGTCTTCAAACTCTTGAAGTACTTCCATGAAAGGTATAGCAGTATCATGCCATACACTACATATTACACAATAAATTAGTACATATTATTTCCAAATATCCAGAGTTAAAAAATGCACATCCAGAATTCTAGATCATAGAAATATTTTAGGATGACAATGGAATAACAGGCTGCAAACACAAAGTGATAATATGCATAAAATATGACTAATGAAGATGAGTTAATGACAAAACACAGTGTTACCAAAAAGATAGTGGTCTACAAAACTCAATACAGAAGAAGGAATGCAATCAAGAAATAAAATATGTAGAACATTTTATATAAGAAATAAAGCAAACCAAACTAGATTAAACCTAGATCAGTGGACCACAGTTTAGAACATCCCAAGCTGAAGTTTTAAAAGAAGACAACTGAAGAATCTAGAAATTTTAGAAGTTAAAGGGTTCAATTGCCTCTAGATTTATCCATATAACCAGCCAATTCATGGGCTACATTCATGATAAGATTAACTGAACCTATTTTAAGAAAAAAACACCTGCTTTAACAGAAAAATAGTTAATAATGTATAGCTACTGAAAATTATGATCAAATCATCAAACAAGTTATTCTGCAGAGAGAAACATAGAGTAAAATAGTGCTGCAGATACCGGTCAACTCCAAATTTCCCATATTTCCCTTCAATATATTCTCTTATTCTTTGCTCACTCATCGCAGTCGGGTGTACAAACCTACAAATAACACATGAGGGGATAGAGATGGTAACTGATATTACCGAAAGAGCAAGAAAATACAGAAAGGATTAACATCAACAATTGTTACAAACGAATATAACAATATGAAATATTAAATACACTAAGTTATATGGCAGATAAATGTTAGTGTCACATTTTTTCACTTATTTAGAATATTTAGATGTCTATTCAAACTTACAGCATCACACAAGAAATAAATTGCTAATCTAATCTTCTGTCTGACTGTAACCAATGCTACAGTATCATGTGAGTACTATTCACACACCATGTATTGGGCTGTCCATGGGTTGCCTCTAGGCCCAATGCCCATGACACCAGCTAAAGTGGCATGCCTTTAGAGGATATTTTCTGCATGTGTGGTACTATTTGTTTTACAATTCATGATATTTGTATCCTACAGTTTTTAAATCTTGCAAAGAACAGCAGCTAAATTCAGGATCTCGATCCAAAGGATTTTTTTGGGAGGAAACTAAGAACTTGAGTCATGCAGAACCATTGGATAAGAACAGAAGAGTAAAACCAGGAAAAATATTATTGGTTCTATTGTTTGTTCATACATCCCTAGATACACTCTAGCAGCAGTATAGCTGAGCTAAATTTTCTGTTGTAGCAAGTTAAGTGCATCCACCTAGTCATAAAATGCACCTGCCTAAAAGTTTCATTTGTATTCAGTTTTGTCTTTTAATTCACTCAATTATTATACAGCTTAACCAGCATAGCCTCAGTATGAGACAGAACAATATAGTCAAATTTTAATTTTCCCATTCTTTGTGAGTTTTAAGACAATATTCTCTTTTCTAGCATCCCTGTTCAGTCAGCACTAAACCTCTCCTTGTCCCTCTTCCGTCACTAAACCACTGTTCCATTACTAGCTCTCTTGCCTCTCTTCCGTTTCTAAATCACTAAATCTCTCCTTTTTGCCATCCCTGTTCAGTCAACACTGGTTACAGCCAAATTTACTTCTAAGATAATTATGCCCTTACGAATTTAACTTAGCAAAACAACAAGAAAGAACACAAGAAAAATCCTGAAAAAGATCATGGATTAGCCTCAAACAAATCTTTCATAATTTCAAAAAAAAACTTAGAGAACTTTTTTAGGTTCATTGCATGAAAATTGAAATGATTGAGACACTTTCAAATAGTACAAGTTACGTGAAATTTTCCTCAAATATATATGTTGGGATAATGAAAAAACTTTCAATCTTCCTCAAATGTGTTGTAAAAATTTCTTACAGCAATTTACAACTGCTCTTAAGTGCCCCTTTGTTGTTGAAAGCTTTGGAAGTCTGTAAGAGATGGTCTTGTGGAAAGTTTGATGATCGACTAGCATTGAGTAGAGTGATGGCAAAAGAGAAAAGCACTCTAACAAAAGAGTTGCAAAAGAGAGAGGCAAGATTTTTAGATGGTTGAGGAAAATAAAATATTGGTAAGTCACAATGAGTGACAAAATATTTTCAAAAAAATAAGTGGAATAAAAGAGACAGATCATATCCCACAAAGGGAATCAAATATTGCATCTTAAATCTTTATCCCATAGTTATTCGATTAAATTTCTCACTAATCTCGATAAGAGTTCTTGGTGCTTAACTGAGTGAAATGAGAACCAATACAAAGCTAAAGCTTCTGTATTTAAGCTAATAAAAAACTATATTACCACCAAAGAATATTCACAATAGAAATTAGAGCAATCAAAGTTGCAAAGCACATCTATGTTTGGGAGAAGTTTGGTAATCATTCAAATGGTCTTATGTATTGAGCAGAATATTTCAATAACTACTAATGTACAGAAAGGCTATACCTGTGAAATGAATCGACGAACTCCAAGCTTTGAGCATCGATCATTACAACTGGGAATTCAAGAATTTCAACCTTACCTTCCAAATCAAGGACCAAAAAGTAATCCAACTTCTGAGGCTTCACCTTATCTGCAGCTGAAGAATTCACTGGAAGGTCCGTTGGCAGATTGTGATTGAATTTCTCAAGATGCAAAGTATCATTCAACTGAAGAAGTATAAATCTCAATTACAACAGTGCTTCCAATAAATAGACAATTCTCAATTGCAAGTTGTCTGTAAAAGAGTTCCAAATATGTCTAGAAAACATTCAAACAGAATGATCATCAGTGCTTCTGAAAACCAACTACAACAAATATAGAAAAAACCCAGCTCATAGAGAAGTCATGCTACTTGCAGCCTAATTTGTGTTAATCTTAATTCAAGTTATCCAGAAAATCTAGTTTACGATGAAATAAACATAACACTATTTGGGCCTCTAGGAAAGAATTCATAGCAGTTTAAAGTAGTTACCCTTTTTTTTTACTCCTATCAGATGATATTGGTAGCAGAACTGCAGAAGATTCATTGATCCTCTTTAACCATTGGAGTTTACAAACGCAAACTTATTTTCAACTTTTTAGGAAATTAGTGTTGAGGGTTCTAAAGAGCCCATACTTAAATTTGTATATCTATTCTTTTGTATAAAATAGGATATCTC
This sequence comes from Oryza coarctata, assembly GCA_030770085.1. Classification (NCBI taxonomy): domain Eukaryota; kingdom Viridiplantae; phylum Streptophyta; class Magnoliopsida; order Poales; family Poaceae; genus Oryza; species Oryza coarctata. Next base: position 13,193,854 of record CM061472.1, read on the forward strand.
AACAATTCTATCCAGCACTTTCAACTTATATATTAAATCCTATTTTTTGAGGCGATATAAATCATAATATTAAGAATGTTTTCAAGAAATCCATGTGGTAATTTCCAAAACATGCCTACAGCTTTACCATTTATTTTCATCTGCTATCAGCAAACAGACTTGAACAGAACCAGGTGACACTGACCAGATCCTCAAAACACTTAATTCAATTAAGTTCTCATATGGAAATCAAAAGTTGCTAAATACCCAATATTACCTCTTACATTTTAGAGAGGATGGGAGGTGACAAATAAAATAGTGACTCCAGGAAAAGGGTAGGGAAAATTTCCCCTCACCTTAAAGCATACCATTAAACACCCTGCTAATGGTTTTACAGAACTTTAAAGCTAAAATTGTTCTAGTTAGGTGGAATCTGGTGAAGACATAAGCATCAAGCCACCTACTCTAACAAAGTGCGCACATTTTCATTTGCAGCTTTGATTTTGGCGTATCCATGTCATGTTAGGGCATGATTAATGATGTAGTGCTACACAAAGCTGAATCTAATTGCTTGGCTGCTTGCATATGGAGAAGAGAGGACACAAGAAGTCTTAAAACATATAATCTCTCACCGTTTGAGCTATGGCTGATAAGCCATGGAAAAATAAACGATGTAACTAAAAATAATTTATGGGTAAACTTTGATATTTGTGTTACTAGCGGTTTAAAAGCCAATGCTACCAATGCTGGAAAATAGAACACGTTCAAAAAAACCCAAAATCAACTCCAAAATTAAGTTTCAAAATTCAAATTTTGGCTCTGGCTAATAAGCTAACAAGAAGATGATGAGAGGCTTTGATGCAAGTTATAATATCTTTCTGAAAATTAACATAAAAAGGGATTAAATCAGCATGAGAGCAACAGTTGTATCCAAAAATGTGTATTGCTGCCCACAATTCAAAAATATATATCTACTAATAAAACCGTGCAGACGGCATTCGAGAGATTATAGGTATGCCCAATGGGCTAGGTTCAGTGGACAAGTGTCAAGGCAATAGCATAGATAGAAAATGCTTAGCCTCAGTTTTTTTTTATTCAGCAAAATTAAGAGCCAACAAACTACAGACAAGGCCACTAAGAATAAAAGGTAGGAATAATCAATGGAGCAATATGACAACCAACAGTTTGCAATTGTAGGAAGCAATAAAGATTGAAGGAAGGAAACTAGAGTCATCAATATTGTCCAGCCAAGCAGCTTGTATTGCACTAAGGTTATGGTTTGAAAGTCAGATTCAAATGGGTTCCATATCCTCGCTAAGCAATGAAATGTGATGCTTATGTACTGATATGCAAATTCTGCCAATTAAGTATGCCACTTTTATAAAAGTTTACAAATTTTAAGGGAAATTTCACAATAGTGAGAAAAATTTGCATTAATCTTAGAAGATCAAATCTTTAATGCAATCCAAACTTATACCCCAACTGTGCATCTATACGTAATCTACAATTTAATTTATTTTATATGCTGAGACAGATTTATCATTTTTCTCACCTGATATTAACCACACTGCTTCAAGATTAGTAACTATTGAACTTTTCTAAAAGAACATTGAAGGAAGCACTTCTAGCAGACAACAGACCAGACAACAGACGACATAGCAACCATGGATAATATCGCATACTACTAAGGTAAACACTCCATGCAGAATTGCAGATTCACTTTCCTTCTATGGTTTGTTCATATCAGCAACTTAATTGACCATGGGATGGGAGGTATCCATTGTCAGCCTACTGCCCTACCATGTAGGAGATTAGCAAAGCTAGAATACTAAGTTTGTGCTTCTTTCGCAAACATTGCAAGTGTCCCACTTAATTGTCTTGGCCCATAATTGTGTACACTAACTAGACTGTTTTTCAATTTTTCAGACAAATGTATGCTTTGCCATCCTATGGCTAAGCTTTCTTGACTACTTGTGTCTACTCAGACAAATGTATTTCCTGAATTACAAAACCTCAATTTAGGCCCATTTTTATGTAAGAAACAAGGTTCAAACAAAATGTTTTACCCACCTACAGCCTCCAACAAAATTACTAGACAAAAATTCAAAGCAATATGCAGTACAGATTAAAGAAACTACAGCTGTCATTGCAGCGTCTGCAAACAATGTTTCTAAAAAAGAAATGTGGAAAAAGCACCAGCACTAGAGCAACTTCAGCGATAGATACAATTTTAAGAATGGTCATACGACCAATTCAGTACAGCAGACAATAGCACGTGTCGCTCAAAGCTAGCACATTGGATGATTAATTGGCACACCCAAATTCATGTGATGGAATAGCTGGTTCACTGCAGGAAATCCAGTAGTACACTGGCTTAAAAAGGCAATTAGGCAAGTGGAGGATACAGTATTGTTATAATTTCACGCTCCTACAAGGCTAAGGTTTTACTAATCAATATTATACAACTCCACTAATCAATATTATACCCCTCCACAAAATAACCAAAACTTCACAAGAGATATCTTCTCCTCGCATCAAGTTCAAAACTGACATCATCTCAATTGATTATTAACTCATGTATTGAATCTAACCTATTGATACGGTACCCACCCACCTGAACCGCAGGTCGCAGGGTGCAACAAAATAACCCACTAACCAAACGACAATGAATTGCGAGAAAGGGAAGGAAAATCCCACCATGGTGCATTTCCCCTGGGTGTAGTACAAACACGTGGGCTTCCATGGGCGCCTGGTGCTCGGCCACGGCGGCGCCTCCATCACCGCCTCATCCCCGTCCGCAGACGGAAGCGGAGAGGCCTGAGATAAGGAGGCGATGGGGAAGCCTCGCTGGTGGGGGACGCGAGGGCGCAAGATGGAGGAGGGCGAGGAGAAGGGGCGCAGTAAGGAATGGAGCAGGAAGGGGGAGGAGGACGCGGTGTGAGAAACCCTAGCGAGCGCCATCCGAGGCGAGGCTACCCTCCGATGATGCTTCTGCTCCAGTTAGCTATGGCAGCAGACAGATGGGGTTTTGCGGGCAGATAAAGGTTTTTTCAACAGAAAATTTTATTTCAAATTTGAAAAATTCGAGTAAACTCTCTACTAAAAATTGGTAACTTTCAACTCAGATTTTAATGTTTTCAACTCAATATTTTTTAAACTTTAAACTCAACTATTTATTTACTACTTTTATTTAAAAATAACCAACAACGCGTGGATTAATGTGGGCCAATAGCACTCTTTTTCACGTTCTAAACGAAAAACTTTCTCTCTATTCTTTCACAGGTCGCTGCTGCTTCTTCTCTATAACCAAGTTTGCGGCTATCCACTTCAAACAAATACAAACAAATAGCAATAAGGAGTTTTGAGCGGAGTGGATAAAATAGTAGATCGAAATAAAAAAATAATCAGGGATGAATAATAAGATTAAAAAATCAAATCTTTTTTAAATAAAAAGAAACAAGTTACTTCGTATACTATGTAATTGCCTACCTAGTCCGATTATCGTGTTGTAGGCATTTTGACCGTCTTGATGTCATTGATCTATCCGCCGCTTACCATCGATTTAATTGGTCATGAATAAAAAATATAACCCAATTAAACTATTAAAATATAACAACGTTATTATATCAAGATATATCTACCAAATGTATACAATATATTCATCTCTCTTAAATAAATAATAGATTTTCCTTTTTACAAAATTTATATCTTTAAGACATCAACCTCCCATTTATTTATATTTGAAAACTCATCCACCAATTACACATAGAACTCCTACTAGTCATACTCTTAAACTCCTATTACTAATAAAAACCAACCTCTCACATTCCAAACCTTTTATAATTTTCTAATTTAATATTTCTCTTTCTTCTCAATCTCAATTTAAATTTATTTATAATTTATCCAATGCTTTTACACATAACTTGTAAAAACCCGTTATGAAGATTTCCTCACACAGTGTCTTACCATCATGAGCCACCTTATATCCAATTTCGTCATCCAACATCCTTAATTGTTGTGAATCTCGTCTCTAAGCGTAGTCTTAGTCATGTCGTTGACCAGTGTTGACCTTAAGGCCTTCTGATTCTAATCCTATCTTGTCAGTTAGCATTTTAACCGTACTAAACATTGGCTTCTCATTGAGTATAGTTCCAGTCCTCACTATTGACAAGTTTGACGTCAAATCAATTGACAAACCAATCATTTCTAGGTATAGATGTCGTATCCTGATCTATATTAGTCACACATACTCACACAACACCATTAATATTTTCAAACTAAATTTTATTAATTAAATAATTTATAAAGCTAATTATTCATCCTGAAATACTAATTATGACAACAATTCAACAATTTTCCTCTAGATGAATAAATTGGTGTTTGTGAAAAATAAATACCAAAGAGATATCTAGAAAACAAAAATGATCAAAAATCCCCCTTTCTTGATTTTCTCTCCCATATTTTCAATTAAAGCATAAAATCGAATATTTTTTAAAATCAATGTATTTCGATATTTCTCCCCTTTTTTACAATGATTTCATTAAGAATTTATGTGGAAGATTTGATAAGAAAAATAGATTGCTCAACTAGATAATAACCATGTAGGAGAGCATAAAATAAAGATATTATAATTAAGATAAAATCACAAAAGATCAAATTGGACGTATTTATAATTTTAATGATTTATAATGCAATAGATTTAGTAGTACATAGATTAAAAAAAGCTTACACCTAGATAAGTTGAATAAAATATTCTTTAGCTCAAGTAAATAAATAATTTATAAAATTTATTGAGAACTTTTATAATTTTGGAGCTTTGCGGATTCAGCACTCATTGTTTTTCCTCTCTTTATATACGTATTTGTGGTGATTACTCTTATCAAGAATTCGGTATCTATTTTTCTCTCTCATAAAATAGAGATATTTATTAAGCATTTAAGGAATGAAGATTCAATAAAGATAGATATAAGCATAAATCATTTAAACTTAGCAGTAGTTTCAATATTATATATTTATTTAATTCAAATACAAAAATCCATATTAAGTACCATATATCATATCCCTCGAAAGTAATATAAAAATCCATATAAATACTAAAGTCCATATAAACTACACTAGTGACTAATATACTTGCGAGCAATAAAAAAATATACTCACAGTAAAACTCTAATTTTTCATCCTTTTGTTTATAAACATTTAATCTTTACTCTGTAAAAAATATGCCAAATAAATTGATAACCCTCAACTCCTCTTTAAGATAAGGAAAACGAAAAAAATCTAAAGATTTTATAAAAATATCTATCAATGATATTATCAAAGTTCTCAAGAATTGACATAAATCCACTTGTAGCACATATCAAAACTACTACTTATATAATAAGCATGAAAAGCTAACAAATGACATAATAGAAAATAATACGCTAATTCGAGAGTAAATTAATGTTACCTTCGAAGTAATTGTTGTTTCCATATTTATATACATGGGGAGTATACTGCCAAAAGACTTATAAATAAAAAGATGTAAAGGCCTCTGTGTTAGGATTAGAAATAAAAAATTTAGAAGTCCAATATTGAGTCACATAACCAGTAAACCAGTAGGTACACATGTATGAATAAAATCATAATCAGATTTAACTAAAAACTTATCTTGATATTTTATAAAAGGTCGATCTAATTGTTGTATCATAATTGTCCAAGGCCAGTCTAATCACTAATGTCCTCACAGACTCGTCGGGCATTGGTCTGACCTCTCTATGTCATCCAATCTGATTGGAACACCAAAATAAAAATATGGTCTCTCCTATTTAAGCTCATGTTTCTTGTCCTTTTTCTATTTTATTGCAAGTCAAAAATAAAACTAAACTAAATGCCGATTTTTATCACAATTGGTGCAATTATATTTTACACATGTTGTTTCTTTTGAAGATAAAGAAGTATTTTCATAAGTTGTAGAAACTTCTTTTTAACATACTAGTAGATTGAAAAATCATTTTTTTTGTTAGGGTTTTGTCAAAATCTCAACCTTTTCAGATATATTCAAAATAGCAAGTTGATGAAATATAAAATATACATGTGCATTAAAACCTATGCCTCGATTATGTGTGCTTACTTTGATTGATCCAAAATCATATTAAGTTTTTTTTACCATCTAAAAATTTTTGCAAAGAACTTTTTATGTAAGAAACATCTCTTAGTAGATTAGTACAATTTTTGAGATCAATCAAAACTTCTTTTTATTTATGGCAATTTGAACAAAAAAAGCGCCTCACGATTTTTCACACTATCTTCCATATACGCAATACGATCTAAAGCATTTTTCAACTTCATCTCGTTGGATAAACACGTTGAGCAATTTTTAAAAACCAATGAACATTTTTATTGTTGTAACTTTTAATACTCAAAAGATTAAACATTAAACTTGCACAAAAGGCAACTTGATATATTTTCAAAAACTTTTTGTTAAAAACAACCTATCAGCTATACGAGTGTGCAATGTAAATCCAAAAGCTTTTTGTTTTTATCAATATGGGATTTCAATCTCAAATAATTATCAGTATTAACATCTTGCAAAGGAGAAATTTTAGAAAATAAAACTTCTCAAGATTGATAAGAATCATCATTAGGATTCTAAGATTTTAATCCAGCAAGTTCAGCATTTAAAATCTCAATAGTATAATAACATCTTTTAAGACTTTTAGAATATACATTAAATTTATCAGCAAATTAAAAAGCAGCATGTTCTAATTTATTATAATAAGATTAACTTTTTCATTTTCATTATTAGATTAATTCATATCAGAGCTAGATCTATCGTGAGTCATAAGTTTACATTTATTAATGCTCTCTCCTTCAATCTTCCACTCTGCATTGCTTTAAAAAGTTTCTAGCAGTTGACATGAAAGCTTTTCCTTATGGTTCTTTCTTTTATCTTACTTATTGTCCTTCTTTTTATCATCTTTGTTATTATCTTCTTCATCTTCTTTTGTGTCTTTCTCGGGTTTGGGGCAGTTGAAGTGAATGTGGTTAGTCTCTCCACATTCATAGCACTGAATTGGTCCTCATTGTTTCCTATCCCTTGGATTATTTATAGCTCGAGAGAATTTGTTAGTTAAAAAAACTAAGTCCTCCTGTGAGATTTGCTCAAGTTGATAATCGGACATGACATTAAAACAATTAAAGAAACTGATGAAAAAGTATTAACTGAAGAAGGAGACACTAAAGTAGAAGATTTAGAATCAATTTTTTATAAAAGATTATCAGATGTCTTCAGTTTGATGTATAAAGATTGCAAAGTTAAAATACTTATATTAATAGATTCTTATATAAATATAACTTTTTCCTTCTAAATAGATATATCAAGACAATTTAAAAGATGTCGATCAATTTTAAATTCAATATAATTAATCATCACTAAAAAATTTATTAAAGCATGCATGATAATCAGCAAGAGCTTCTCTAGATTTCATCTCAAATTTCATATGCTTCTTTTTAAAAATATCTTTGCGTAATTTCTTGATGTTGGAAGACCTTTGATGAGAATCACAAAAATCCTTTGACATCTCATATCCAGTTTTAAGATAAGAAATTCGATCAAAATTAGAATGAGAAACTTCATTAAGAATAAAATTGCGAGCTCTATAATTAAGTAATCTCATTAGGCATATCATAAGGTTTTTAGAATTTTTTTTGTCAAATATCAAAACTCTAGGACATAATGTAAGATTGCATCTTTTTACTAATAAGAAAAATAAACTCCATCAAAAACATGATGCTCTATCGTATATTTATCTGGCATTGCAACTTAAGATTAAAATCAAAATAGAAGCAAAAACGACACTCTAATACCTCTTGTATGATTAACACAAGAACCAAGCCTACTATTACTATAGGAGAGTAAATGATAAGATTACTAAAAACTAAATCTTTTTTAAATAAAAAAACATCTTCTATGAAGTTACGATATGTTATTGTATACCGTTGGTCTAATTGCTTACCTATCGTTATTCCGATTACCGTGCTATAGGCACTTTGACCGTTTTAATGTCGTCGGTCCATTTGCCATCTAGACTTATATGTTCGTGTAGCTGTTAACCATATTTTCTCCATGCATATTTTCATCAGCTACTGATTTTAATGGGTAGCCCCTGTTCTCCTAAAATTACAACATTGAAATTTAAAGGTCAAAAATTCAATTGTGATGGTTTTAACAACTTCATTGTCATTATCTTTACTAAAAATAACTATTGGTTACTACTTGAAAAAACTATTGGTGGTCGTGAGACTATCATTCTACAGTCCCGTATTTCTTTATTGCTGTGAACAATAGTTCAAAGAAACTCTTTTTTTAGACAACCATGAGCTCATTAAATGGGAGAAGCAAATTGACTTATTTATTTATAGGTTAGACAGGTTCCTGATACAGTAATATTTATTTTTAAATAAACAAAAAGGCATTCTTTGTCGTATTTCCTTATATGCACCATTGATGAAGTTATCATGTTTGTTTGCCAATTGTTTGGCATGCTTAGCACGACCAAACCTTATTTTGTTTTCTCTGCATCAGGTCTCTCATCGTTTGGAGGAACCCATGTATGAAGATGTTTTCATTTACTATGTTTCTGAGGGAAATATATCTCTGAAACATCATCCTTCTGCCAAAGAAATGAATGAAGAACGAAAAGCTTCCAACAAGGATATTCAGAATCAAAAGAAAAAGGTAAGAACTGAGAAAAGAGGGGAAGAAGAGGATCCCAAAGCACTAGAGAGTGTTGTGGAAAATGGTAAAAGGACAAAAAGATCTACATGATAAGGTAGTCCATATATTTACCACCTCTCTCTATTTTGTCGGTCTGTTGGTATCAACATGCTTCTTTTGTATTTATATAGACTGTACTGGCATATCCTGTCTTTCAGTTCCGCATGAGTAACCTTAGAGAATCTATGTCACCCTAGTGATAAAAGTGAACGAATATATCCAGTACATTTTGTAAGAAGTGATTTTGAAGGGCATAGAATTTCAGAGGGTTGAGGGGAAGCTTTTTACCCCAGAGAAGGGTAATTTCATGGTCGAGCTTCTACTCAATCAAGAGATGATACCTCATACCAGAAAACCCACCAAAGCCCAGAGTCCTACTATGTCGGTTTAAAGATCTATGCTTATACATCTTTTATTAGGAAGGAATAGCATGATTCTCAATTCATCTTTTAACTGGCTACTTCCTTAGACCACATTGATCAACCCAACTCTCCTCCCATATGCTTCATATTTTCCTCTTCGATTTAGGTGCAGTAGATGTCTACCATTGTCCCAGGTGCTAAGCACTCAAGGGGAGAGGGGTTTGGTGACCATAAAGGTAGCCCAGCAAATAAATCTGGTTAGTATTAGGATTTTTCATTGTGCTCTGATTTAATCTGCACCAATAGATCTCCAATTTGCACTTCTGAACTTTTGAGTCACATTGGTTCTTGCCATACTCTTATGTATAATTGGATCTAGATGTAATTAACCAATGAATTTGTTCTGGAAGCAAATAGCACAGATAGTGAAAGGAAAGGAAGTGGAGCAGTACTATTGCCAGGACCTTCTAGTAATAGTACTGCTCCACTTAAACATTTCATATGTTGCATCTGTAAGTTGTTTTTCCTCTTAATTATGATAAGGTTTATCTATCCAATCCTAGACATCGTTGTTATTACAATGTATTATTCCCAAATGATATATTTCAGTTATCTGCAGTATTCTCTCATCGTTGAGATGGTGGCATATTCAAGAAGATACTTACGGAGGAGAGAAATGGGAGAACCCAAAGGGAGACCTACTTAACTCTGCATGCCATTTTGTTTATTGCTGGTAGCTGCAGATGTGGGTATGTTGCTTGTAATAGACTCCCTTTATCAAGTTTGTATGTATAGGGAATAACTGTGGCTTATGTGTTGCTGGAGATGTTCATTGCTCTGAGAATTTCTCCTGCTGGTCATCAAACATGTTGCTACTCACGGGAGCTCAATCAGTTCAGGTTAGTGACAGATCAAATTCTCCAATTGAAGAAAATTTATCACATTATTCAGATATAAAATTTCAAGCAGTACATAGTACCTAACTGCTGCCAATTTCAGTCAACAGTGTGCAGAGCTGATCCAACTCAATGGCACTGCAATAGCATCTAACTGTTTCTTAATTTTGGCAGCATACTGTTATGCTTAGGCCTCTTTTCAGAATATCCAGATATTCATACAACCTTTCTCATGTAATGTTTTTTTAATGAAGGTCATAGCTAAGGTACTGGTAAAGGAAAAGAAGATGCTTATGTACCTCCTTCAAATTATTTGAAACACTACATTTGCATGAGTTTTGAATATGACAGAAGCATCTATTGGTCTATTATAATTTATTTTTTAGTGTTGGATAAAGTTAACAAAACAAAACAATTTTATGTTAATGGCACATCATAACTCCATCAGTGTCAGGATGCCTTTGATGTTTTAATATAGTACATTTTATGTCTTGATAAAGAAGAAGAGTTATGTTAGATTTAACGAGACAACATAAAAACTTAGTTACTTATATAGAGATAAAACCAAAAAAATTTTATTGGGATATAACCCTCTTAGTGACACGTCATATCGGAACCTAGGTATGGTATTAAATGGGTAAAAGTCGGGTCGTTACTCTCGTGACGCGCCATGTCATGATCTAGGCATGATGTCATGTGAGTAAGGATTGAGATATCACATCCTTAGTGACGTGCCACATTGACGCCCAATTGTAGTGAAAAATGAGCAAGGGTCTTCACACTTGACTCGCACGGGTGTAAAGATTAAGGAAGTTAAGAAAGCTATAATATAGGGTTATTTGAGGAAGTTAAGAAAGCTAGTCGAGACAATAGTTAGGAGGCATTTAAATATCTTATGCGTTCACGAGACTAAATGAAAGGGTCAAAGGTGGACAGTGCCGGCTTCAAGTTCTAATACACAAAGACAACTTTAAATAGTAATGAAGCAGTAATTTTGATTGATAAAAACCTCAAAGATGTGTAGTGGAGGTGAGAAGGTAAAGAGATAAGATCATCTTAATTAAACTTGTCATTACTGATATAATATTAAATGTAATTAATACGTATACTCCTCAAGTAGGTTAAGATGAGAATGCTAAAAGATATTTCTGGAAGGACTTAGATAGGATGGTTAGAGCTATACTTAATAGAGAAAATTTTTATAGGAGGAGATCTTAATGGTCATATAGTTGCAATATGTATAGGTTTTGAGGCGGCACATACAGGTTTTAGGTATTGTGGTAGGAATCAGGAGAGAGAGAAAATCTTGGATTTTGCTATAGCTTTTGATCTAATGATAGTCAATATTTTCTTTAATAATAGACAATCTCATTTAGTAACTTTTAGTAACGGTCAACATTCTAGCTAGATTAATTTTGTCCTTATGAGAAGAGAGAATAAATAAGCATATGTAGACTGTAAGATGATATCTAGAGAATATATGGTTCGCAACAAGTTGATGGTGGCCAACTTTTGTTTTTTATTGCATGCTTGTAGGGATAAAACATGCTAAAATTGTATGAATTAATTGGTGAAAGTTGGAAGGGGAGACATGAAATGTCTTCAACAAAAGGGTTATCGAAGAGGACTCTTAGAAGAAAGAAAGAATACGATGCAAATAACATATGGGAGAAGATGGCAATATGCATTCGAAAGATTGTTTCAGAGGTGTTTAGAGTGACCAAAGGGAGTGGATGCAAAACTAAAGACACTTGGTAATGGAACGAAGACATGCAAAGAACTATTAAGTAGAAGAAAGAATGATATAAATGATTGTAACATGATAGGAGAAGTACAAGGTGACAAAGAAGACAGTAAAACGAGCTGTGGTAAGGCAAAGGGGTGGACATTCAAGGATCTATATCAATGTCTAAGTACGAAAGAATGAGAGAAGGGCATCAATATAATGGCTAGGCCTCGTGATAGTAAGACGATAAACTTCAATGAAGTTAAGTGTATTAAGGATAAGAGAGAGCAACTTTTGATGAATAATGATGAGATTAGATATAGATGGTAAGAGTATTTTAACAACTTGTTCAATAGTGGCAATGAGGACACCACCGTCTAGTTGGACGACTTTTCAGATGACACCAATAGAAACTTTGTTTGGAGGATCTAAGAATCTGAGATTAGAAAAACTTTGAAAATCATAAAAGGAGATAAGGCAATGGGTTCTGATGGTATTTCAATTAAGGTGTGAAAATGTTTTAGAGATATAACTATAGTATGGCTAACCAATTTATTCAATAATATTTTCCAATTAAACACAATGCCCGAGGAGTGGAGAAATATATTGGTACCAATCTACAAGAATAAGCGGGATATTCAAAGTTATACTAATTACCAAGAAATTAAGTTGATGAGCCACACTACGAATCAATGGAAGAGAGTTATTGAACACCGTTTGAGAGTAATGACGTAGATCTCTATAAACCAATTTGGTTTTATGTGATCAACCATAGAAGCAATTTTTTTAATAAGATAAGTTATAAAGTGGTTTAAAGAATAGAAGAATGACTTAGAGAAGGTTTATCACAAGATACTAAGAAATATTATGACAAGATACCAAGAAATGTTATGTGGTAGTTTTTTGACAAATATAAAGTCTCAACAAAGTATGTCTCTTTAATCAAGGATATGTACAACAATGGTATGACTAATATTCGAACAAATGATGGTAACATATTTCACTTTTTGATTAAAATAAGACTACATTAGGGATTAGTCTTAAGTACATACCCATTTGTCTTGACAATGGATGAGTTTACAAGAAATATACAAGGAGATATCTCTTGATGTATGCTCTTTATAGATGATATTATGTTAGTTGATGAAAGCTAGATAGGAGTAAATAGAAAACTAAAGTTGTGACAGCAGACTCTTGGGTCCAAAAGTTTTAAAATAAGCAGAATTAAAACTGAATACTTGAACTGTGACTTTGACACCATTACACAAGAGTAGGGAGATATGAGTTTAGGAGGCCAAGTAGTACCTAAGAAGAACACTTTTCGATATCTGAGATTGATGCTACAGATGGACGAGGATATTGATGCGAGTGTTTGCCATAAAATTAAAGTGGGCTGGCTGAAGTGGCACCAAACATCTGACATCCTCTATGATAGAGAGTAGAGTGGAAGTTAATAGACAAGTTTTATTAAATGATGATTAGACCTGCTATGTTATATGGGGCAGAATATTAGTTTACAAAAAGTCGTCATGTTCAATAGTTGAGTGTTACAGAAATACATATGCTACATTGAATTCGTGATCATATAAGAATGGATCGAGTTCAAAACGAGAATATACATGATCGACTAGAGGTAGCACTAATTAAAAAAAGTTTGTTTAATATCGGTTGAGATGGTTTGGTAACATTCAAAGAAGATCTCAAAGGCGCCAGTATATTGTGAAATGGTAAGTTAAGATAATAATGTGAAGAGAGTTAAAGGAAGACCAAAATTAATACAGAGAGAAAATAAGAAATGATTTAAAAGAGTGAGAAATACCTAAAGGCCTATACTTAAATATGATTACTTGTAAAGTAGCTATTGATATATGTGAATCATGATTAGAGGCTCTTGTTAAGACTGAAAGACTATTATTGACCTTGTACTCAAACCCATGAACAGTTAAACAAAACAAAACAAATTAATGATAAGTATGTACGTTGTTTCGATATCGTTGAATTTATGGTTAGAAGGCTAAAATATCTATATTATTATAATGTTTCTATTCATATATTCATATAATTCTGGGATCTAAAGTTATCGATTAACTTGTATAGTTCGTCTTTCCTTTGATGACTTACTATATAATTAGACTATTAGACTATGAATTGTCATAGTCCTTTTGAATTGGAAAGAATTCTTTTAAGGTTCAGTGTTGTAAGCCTCTCACACAATATCAACCAAGCTTGGCTCACACCAATGTTCATGCAGATCAATATTGCATTCGAGTTATGATTAACTTCTGTACTGCAGTTTCTTGCATAGCATATATTCAATCGCTGGTGGATACTTCCAGCTAGCATGCTCGCTAGATGATTATGATTCACTATGTCTTTTGCTACAGTAGCACTTTGAATCAGTCACTCTAACAATTTTGGTCTGATCTAGATAACACATAGTGAAAATAATTTTAGTGGATTGATTCTTAATCAATCATACACTTAATTCAACTAGTCTACTGCCACTTACATAATAGTTACATCACAATTACAATGCACTTACACAAGTAATTCTAGAGCCAAGGTGAATGTAATTATATTTATATATATATATATATATATATATCTTTTTTCTCTGCTAATAGCTTCACTAGTTGTTTTCCAATTAGATATACAGTTTGAGTTAAGAGTGAAGTTCAAGGAATAACCTAGGTGCAGGTGTAGATAATAAACCTTTTCATTTTCCAAGTATATATGTAGAAAGTATAGTTTAGGTATCTCCGAATTTTGTGTTCTTGATAACATCTGCAAGTACACACAACCACCGCTGAACTAAACCATGTTTGTGTGTGTATCATATACATACCTAGTTGCACGTATGGCATCTGTGTAGGTTGTGTACCACATATATATCTGCCAAAATTAATGGCATCTGTGGCAGGGTGTGTTTGTGACACATTTTGATTTCATGGTTTTTACACTAGTGAATATCATATTGAAATTATTTCTTGTGTTTTCATGGATATCTTTACTCTTTGTTGAAACTAGATAGATGCCTGCAATTACATATGTTCATGAGAAGCAAAGCTTGTATAGTTTTACGAATTTTCTGACGTGGAACTTTGTGTATGTTACTTGTTACATGCTGCTTTTTGAATAAGCATACTGATGTTTCTTTCTTGGATAACCATACTTGAATAGCAGAAATTTATGATCTTAGATGTAGTGTGATTTTATTTATACTTAAATAGCAGAAATTTGTGATCCTATATGTAGTGTGATTTTATTTATACTTAAATAGCAGAAATTTGTGATCCTAGATTTAGTGTGATTTTATTTTGGGTTTTAGATTGCCATGGCATGCAGGATGGTAACTTGCAGAAAGTGTGAACCTATATGCATTACGAATGTAAATGTTTAAGATAAGACACTAGCAGCAGTTTTACACCTTTTTTTCAGTTCACATGATTGGGCAGACAAATTTTGTCAGACTTGTAGTACAAGTTCAGTTCCTTCTCTGGCCTACATGTTCTTTCTTCAGGTAGATATGTGTTCTTTAAAGACATATTTGTTCGTTGATTTCTAGACAGCAATGCCTTATACCTCACTCTTTTTTTTGTGTGTGTTTCAATGGTCTTTAACTTACTCAGATCTGGGAGGCAAATCCACATGAGTTAAGAGCAGCAGATTATGCCAAGATACAGGGCTTAAAATACAACATTAGTTTCACTGTCTACAATTCCTGGAGAAGTATTCAAGGTTCTTACCTGGAGAAGTTTGATCTTGTCTGGTTCTCCCTCCCCATCGTGCTTGTGATCTGGTTTGATGAAATTTGTTTGGTTTTTGAGCTCTCATCAAGCTCCACGGAGTTGACACTCTGGATTGCTGCTTTTCCTTTGGTTTCTGAGCTCTCACCCATCTCCACCGGGTTTGATGAGTTCAATCTCGATGTGGGTTCTCTTTTTGACATGGCGACATGAGGTTTGATCTTTGCAATATGTCTGGATCTGGTTGTACGTGCTTTGTTCCTTACCGTTCAAGATGATGATGGTCAACATAGGCTGATTTTTTGCTTTTTTTATCTCTCTACTGTTGTGCATGTTAGTCTACTTATTATATTAACCGCGTGTGTAGCTGTGTGGTTGCGTAAATAAGCCACTTCGGCTGTCTATATGATACATTAACAAAAATTACAATCAATAATTCACACACTTTCATAGTATCAGAGCGGTTTCAATTCACTATTTTTCCACAAGTAAAAACGCCGTCGCTGTTGCTACTGTCGCTGATCTCCTCCTCCGCCACTACTGTGCGAGAGACTGCCGAGGTCCGACGCCCTCAACGCCGCCGTTTCTGAATGAGCGCTCGTCGCCGATCCGACCACCACTACCGATGCTGACTGCACGACATCGGGAGTGTCGCTGGTCTCATCGCCAGCGCCACCGATCTGATAACCCACCCCGTAGTTTCCCTCGTCACCGGGTGTGGTCGACGATCCGATCCTACCTACGCTTCCGCACCAGCGTCCGTCACCGATTCGATTGCCACCACCAGGTGTCGCCGGTCTTATCGCCCGCGCTGTCGCCGATCAGATCGTCTCCAAACTGATCGGCTGCTCATCGGCCATCCGATCTCTACTGTTGATTTGATCCATCCGATCTGATCGGCTGCTCGATCTCTACTACCGATATGATCCATCCGATCTAATCGGCTGCTCATCGGCCATCCGATCTAATCGGCTGCTCATCGTCCAGCCGATCTGCCCATTGCCTATCCGATCGGCTGCTCATCGTCTAGCCGATCAGCCCATTGCCGATCCGATCGGCCTTCGATCTGATCGGCTACTCATAGGCCATCCGATCTCCAATTCAATTGGCCGATCGGCTGCCGATCCGACTCTGATCGGCTGATCCCTCCAATCCGATCTCTGATCCGATCAGCCAATCAGCTGTCTCTCCGAGATCTCCGATCCGATCGGCTGATCGGCTGTCCCTTCAAGATCTTTGATCCGGCCTGATCGGCTGTCGATCGGCTGTCGTGCCCCCCATAGCTGGCGACAACACTGGCGCCGCTATTTCCGAAGACCTTTGTTTTGCGGCCGATCCTTCTCGCGCTGACAAAGCTCTGAACGCGTACGAGAGCGCTCATTCGGCTCTCTGGGTGCAAGCCACCGCCGTCGTCAACATCAAGACGCTCATCTCCATCGTTCTCGACAAGGCCATGGACTCCTACACTAAGTGGCGTTGCATGTTTCTCACCGTCCTTGGGAAATATGCCTTCACCTGCCACGTCCTCGAGGATGACGCGTTCCCCAAGCGCCCGGCGTGGCTCCAGGCGGACTGCTGTGTTCTCACGTGGGTGTACGGCACCGTCTCCATCGACTTGCAACAGTCACTGATGATGCGGCCTAGATGCGCCCGTAATCCGTGGTGCTATCTTGAGGATGAATTCCTCAGCCAGAAGGAGTCTCGTGGCCTTCTCCTCGAGAAGCAGTTTCGCACATTTTGCCAGGACTCCCTGAGCGTCACCGACTACTGTCGTCGTCTTGGATCCATGGCTGCCTCCCTCGCTGAATTCAGCGACCCTATCAGCGACTGCCAGATGGTCCTCACGCTTGTCCGTGGCCTCAGTGGCAAATTTTGCCATATGGTGTCCATTCTGAAGATGCACCGGTCGTTCCCAACATTTACGGAAGCACGCACTCATTTGTTGTTGGAGGAGGTAGAGATCGACGCTCGTCCTCCGTCCCCACCGGCCACTCTCGTCGCTGCAACGCCGCGTCCAGCAGCCCCAGATGCCACAGCTGCTCCTCGTCCGGGGGTGCCTCCTCCTCTGCGCCCAGCTGCACCAACCTGAGGCCAATGCAATGGCCACCACTGCGGCCGCGGTGGATGCGGCAATTCTACTAGTGGTAGCTCTCCAGCGCCCTCTACTGGAGCGACCGCAGGTGGATAGGGCGGCATCCCTCCTGGTACGACTGTGTACCCATCGTTTGCCCACCCTTAGGCTGGCACCGTGTGCATGTGGCTGTACAACCAGTCTGGCCGTCCTCCGCCACCACAGCCTGCATTCCACGCAGCCCCGCACTATAGTGATTTTGGTGCTCTTCCTAGCACCTATGGCGCCACATACGGTACCCCATCATCCCTACGGGGGAGCTACACCGCCGGGCTTCTAGGCGCCCTCACCGATGTACCAGGCGGCACCTTGACCGCCTAGTCATGGAGGTAGGCACCAGGACTCCCTGGCGCACTCTTTCAACAC
Source organism: Oryza coarctata (assembly GCA_030770085.1). Taxonomy (NCBI): domain Eukaryota; kingdom Viridiplantae; phylum Streptophyta; class Magnoliopsida; order Poales; family Poaceae; genus Oryza; species Oryza coarctata. The sequence continues at coordinate 13,211,815 of CM061472.1, forward strand.
CATGACGCTCAACCAACCGGCCTTTGAGTGGTATGCTAGTATGGGTGCCGGTTCCCACATGACCTCGGACGCTGGTATACTCTCCACTATTTCCCCACCCTCTTCATCTACTCCTTCATCTATCGTTGTGGGTAATGGTGCTTTACTTCCTGTCACCGCCACTGGATCTCATCATTTTTCCTTACCGCACCGTGATCTTACTCTTAATAATATTCTGGTATACCCTAACATTATTAGGAATTTAATTTCTATTCGTCGGTTTACCACCGACAATAATTGTTCCATTGAGTTTGATCCATTTAGTCTTTCTGTGAAGGATCTGCAAACCAGAAATGTGATTGCCAGGTGCAATAGTTTCGGTGACCTCTACCTATTTTTTGCACCATCTACCAGCACCTCCACGTTCGTCGCCGCACCCACCTCCCTTTGGCATCGCCGTCTCGGTCATCTTGGGCGCGACGTTCTGTTCAAACTTCTTAGGTCCAATGTCATTTCCTGTAATAAAGATGATATCGATCATTTATTTCATGCATGCCAACTCGGTCGTCATGTATGTCTACCTTTCAGTTCATCTACCTCTCGTGCTACTTACAACTTTGATTTAATCTATTGTGATCTATGGACCTCTCCAATTGTTAATGTTTCAGGTTAAAATATTATCTTGTTATTCTCGATGACTGCTCTCACTACATTTGGACTTTTCCCCTTCGTCTCAAATCCGAGACATTTTCCACTATTTCTACCTTTTTTGCGTATGTTCGCACATAGTTTGGCACCACCATCAAGAGCATCCAGTGCGACAATGGCCGTGAATTCGATAATTCCTAGGCCCGCACGTTTTTTCTCTCCCACGGTGTTGCCTTCCGCATGTCGTGCCCATACACTTCCTAACAAAATGGTAAAGCAGAGCGTTCTATTCATACCATCAATAACTCTCTGCGTTCCCTTTTGTTTCAGGCGAGTCTCCCTCCAGCTTACTGGGTTGAGGCCGTTCACACTGCCACATATCTTGTGAATCGCCTCCCCACCACAACACTCGCCTCCTCCACACCATACTCCGTTCTCTTCTCTGTCCCGCCCTCCTATGATCATCTCAAAGTTTTTGGTTGCGCCTGTTATCCCAATATGTCCTCTATAGCGCCCCACAAACTTGCTCCTCGTTCTTCTCTATGCGTGTTCCTCGGCTACTCCTCGGAGCACAAAGGCTATCGATGCCTTGAGCTTCAGTCGAACTGCATTCTCATTTTTAGACATGTTGTTTTTGATGAATCCTTCTTCCCTTTCTCTGACATGTCTACCACACCCATGACACCCTCCACCCTGGACTTTCTTATCGATGATCATGATCTCATCGCTTCAGTTTCTGGAGCCTCTTTTTTGCGTGCAGGTACAACAGCTTCCTTAGCGTTACACCCCGTGCCCGAGGCCCCACTTGCATTGTTGAGCCTTGGTGTAGGGTCGTGGTCGCCTGAGTCCGCGTCATCTGGTACCGCTGCCCCTGTGCACCCCACACAGGTCGTTACCAGCGGTGCCCCACCGACCATGAGTGTTGCCGATCCTGCTGCCCCTACTACTCGCGCACAGGTTGTGCTAGCGGTACCGGCCGCACAGCTACCACTCGACCGACTGTTATCCCTCCAGTGACCAATGCGCACTCTATGCACACACGTGGTAAAGATGGCATTGCGTAGCCTGTGGATCGCCTCAATCTCCATGCTGTACCCATGTCGCCTCTTTCTCGCTTCATTCGTGATGCCCTGTTAGACCCCAATTGACGATCTGCTATGCAAGCTGAGTATGACGCTTTGATTGCCAACGACATATGGAGTCTTGTGCCTCGCCCTCCTGGCATCAATGTTGTGACTGAGAATTGGATTTATCGTCATAAGTTGCTCGCCAATGGGTCTCTGGATCGTTACAAGGCTCGCTGGGTTCTACAGGGTTTCACACAACGGCCCGGTGTTGACTATGATGAGACTTTCAGTCTAGTTGTCAAGCCTGCGACAGTTCGCGTGGTTCTCTCTCTGGCATTATCTTAGAACTGACCCATTCATCAGTTGGATGTGAAGAATACATTTCTCCATGGCACTCTCACTGAGACAGTGTACTGCGTGCACCCTTCTTGATTTGTGGATTCTTCTCACTTAGATTTTATCTGTCGGCTCAACAAGTCCTTATATGGTTTGAAGCAAGCTCCTCATGCTTGGCATCACAGGTTCACCTCTCACCTTGTGTCACTTGGATTTGTTGAAACAAAGTCAGATACTTTTCTCTTCATATATCACCGTGGTCCAAACACAACCTACTTACTGCTCGATGTTGATGACATTGTCTTTACTACCTCCTCTGCTGGATTACTCAAGAATTTCATTGAGGTTCTCCGGCGTGAGTTTGCTATGACGGATATGGGTCAGTTGCATCATTTTCTAGGTATTTTTGTGATCCGCTCTGTAGATGGTCTGTTTCTTTCTCAGCGGTAGTACAGTCAGGATATTTTGGAGCGTGCCAAGATGAGTGCGTGCAAGCCGTGCAGCACTCCTGTTGATCTCCACTTCAAATTATCTACTGACAGACCGCATATCGCTGATGCTACATAGTACCGCAGTCTCGCCGGCGCTCTGCAGTATCTGACTTTCACCCGACCAGACATTACCTTTTCAGTTCAGCAGATCTGCCTCTATATGCATGATCCTCGAGAGCCGCACCTCGCTACTCTCAAGCGGATCCTGCGCTACCTACAGGGCACCCTGCCTCTTAGGCTGACCATACGCCGATCTTCGCCTGCAGATCTTGTCGTTTACACAGATGTCAACTGGGCTGGCTGTCCTGACACGTACCGGTCGACCTCTGACTATGCCGTATTTCTCAGGGATAACTTGGTGTCCTGGTCTTCCAAGCGTCAGCATACGATCTACAGATAGAGTACTGAAGCTGAATATTGTGCTGTGCAAATGGTGTTGCCGAAGCTACCTGGCTACGACAGCTGTTCCTTGAGCTTCGCCACCCCCTCGACGTGCCACCTTGGTCTATTGTGACAATATCAGTGCTGTATATCTCTCTAGCAACCCGGTGTAGTATCAGCGGACGAAGCATGTTGAGATTGATCTTCATTTCGTTTGAGAGAATGTCGCTTTTGTCACATTTGGGTTGTTCCTACGACATCGCAGTACGCCAACGTCTTTACCAAGAGTTTTCCTACTTACTATTTTAGAAGTTTCGATCCAGACTGAATGTTAGCGATGCTTCCGATTAGACTGTGAAGAAGTGTTAGTCTACTGTAATTATAGTAGATTAACCCACGTGTGTAGCTATATAGTTACGTGTATAAGCCACCCCGGCTGAATATACTAATACATTAACAGGGAAAACCATAAATAATTTCCACACTTTCAGTTTCAGTGCAGCCCATATGCTAAAATGGTGTTTCTTGGTTTGTTGTCTTTCCTCTGGACTGGTCTGAACGGGCTGGATTTTTCGCACTGTTGAGTTGGATCTAACTGCTATATGGCCTGAAATGTGGCGAATATTCTTTAATGGGTTTGTTTTCTTTCGTTCTATTGCATTAATGCCGACTGTTGATCTGTCTTTCTGCGTGTTCTAAAATCTACCTGTTTTTTATGCTAAAATGTGACGATTGTGATAGAGGTAGTCCCATCCACCAATCGCAGATAGCACGCTGGCGCGCCCCATGAGGCTCGGGCAACCGCTCGTCCTGCCTGGGAGGTAGATCTGTCGCTGAACCTTGGTAATCTTGTGATGGTCACTGTTTGGGTGGTATACGTGTTTTTCCTTTGCAGCTGCTGATCTTGAGGCGCAGGTGAGCCCTCTGGTAACCCTTCCTGAACAAGGCCATCTGAAAATCGTTTTGATTCTTGGGTCGATTTTGTTGTATCCTCCGTGACCTTCTCCTACATAACCAGTATTGTGTGTAACAGACAGAGACAATGGGAGAGCTAGCTAGTACAGGAAAAAATAACAGAGATCAACCAGAGCAAGTTTTGACTTTGGAATAGCCTGTTAAACTAATTGAGCACCGAGTGGCTTAATATTAGGTCAGGTAAGAAATGGGGGGAAAAGATAGTATCTGTGTGTGTTCTACCTCTCTGTTAGGAGAATTACTATTGAGATCTTATCACTCTGAGTGCTGTTCATCAGATTTCTACTTGCTGTCCCTTCGCTTCTGAGAGCGCTCATTCATTTTGGGACTCTACACATAAACAGAAAATAATGAGCCAGATAAATTTTGCAATGAAACTGAACAGTAAACAAGAATACGAGTTCAGATAGGGAGTATATATTGATACAAAAGCCTGATATATTCTTTTCTTCGCTGGGCTGGCGGTGAAGAAAAACCCCGACCAATAAAATTCTTATTAAGATTATGAGATGTTACATATTACAACAAAAAGTAACTAACCTTGGTCCTGTATCTCTTGGATCATGATACCTCCAAGACTACCAGCACACCATACACCATGCTCACCATTCTTCCAAAATATACTAGGAGACTCCACGGCAGTTTCACTGATTCCCTTCCATCATGATATATTCTCACTTTCCTTCCATCATGAGAAGCTGCAGGATCAGCAATCCCGCGTGCGGAAGAACTGCAGCAGCAACAGTCAATCAATGAAGGCATTGCAGACTTTGCCGTAAGTAATATGGCAATAGGGAATTCCCCATCCCTACCCGTGTGGGTTAAAAAATTCCCCCATCCCCTCCCTCAACAACAGTGGAGGAATATTCTTTCCATCCCCCTCTCTCAAACAACAGCGGGGAATATTCTTCCTATCCCCTCCCCCATGTGGGGGAATTAATCCTCACGAAGCCCCGTTCCTGCTTAAAATTAAAATTAATTTTCAATCATATATGTAATGTAACAATATCATTCATACTTTATAATATATATCAATACATCCACTAATCTACGTGAGATTGTAATTTGTCCACTAATCATGGGCTTCAAATGTGCAAAATTTATATTGACTTTGGATTCAATATCTCTAGACTGTAGTTTCGTACATACATAACTAGTAACATTGTATCCATCGTCATACAGTCTTACAACACTTACATATTATATGGGTTACCTGAGTGAAATCAAAATTGACTTGTACTCTAAGCAAAATACCAAAAGAGACAAGGTGCAAAAGTGGAGGTTAAGTTATGGCGGTCCTGCGTTTATCTACATGCATCGACTAAGTTCTATGGTGCCTCCTTTGGTTCCTCCTCCTCTGGTAGTGCTCATTTAGGTTACTTGCAATATCTAAGTCTGAAAAGGGGAAATGAGCAATGGTGAATACGTAAAATTCTCACAAACCAACACTACAACATGCATTAGTGCTCACATGGTTCAAGAAAAGGCTTTAAGGTTATTTGTACAAGAAAAGTTTTCACAAATCATTTCAAGCCTAAGACTTAGCCATTTTACATAAAGGATCACCATTGTTCAAGTAGTTAATCATTTCACGAGGCTATGTTCACTCTCCAAGTTCCCCTGTTTCGGTTTACCTTCATGGTTCATTTCATCCATATCATATCAAAATCCAACCTTCCCTTTTTTTAAATAGCTTAACCAATTTTCCAACCCACTATAGTCAAGTTTAAAGTTTCTGAGTCTAGTCAAGTATAAGTTGTGATGCTTAATTAACTATGAGCATAGTTATATGAATAGATTGGTTCTACTCAAAATATAGTGAATATACGCTTTACCCATAGTTCATGACGTACCCAACACATCAACCTAGTTCCAACACATGAGATGTGTCACATCCTAGTTTTTTGGATATCGTAGCATTGCAGCACCCGTTCTAAAGACCACGAGCCCCCATGAACCCCCTGGCACTTTATCCCGCTGTGTCAGTGGTGAGGGGAATCTTGGACAACAAGGTATCAAGCAAAGGAAAGCTGAGCAAAGTTTCATTTTAATTGATATGTCATGTTAACACACATGCTATCCTCTTTCTTCGTTCTCAACATGGCACAACACGATATTCAGAACCGGCCATGACTAGGTGCCACCATACTAGAATCATCTAATCCACTAGGTCCAAGCCCATACAAGAAAAGCGGTCCTACTCTATTTTTTTCCTACCTGTTTTCATAACTTGGTACTTATTTGATTAGAATCAATGCTTATCTTTTTCAGGAATCACACAAATCAATCCAAGTCACCCTAGTCAAAAATGTTTTGTTCATTAAGTTTGGTTTTTCACAAACATTTTGTATGTGTCACAAAGTGGCATTGCATGTCTCTACTTGCACAATCATAACCACTCCCTATCATGCCCATCCCATCCATATCCATTATTCAATATAAAGCAAGCATGAATCATCTATTGATTACTAAGCTGTCAAGTAGTTGGATAGGAACATAGGCTTAAACATCAATATAGGAACTAAAGTTTAATATAGCATGCATTTTAATTGCAAACAAAATATTTTGCAATAGGTTCAATATGTGCATATATATATACACACGAACATCACACCTAAGTGTGGTATAGCTAAAACTTACATCATAGCACATCCACATCCAGGCCCCAACAATCTCCACACCCTAGACGAGATCAATTTTTTACTGCCTCATAAGAACTCACATTATCACATTATAAGTTTGTATCTCACCGATAACAAATATCTATTTTCTATTTTGTTGAGTTAATTGAATCAATGATATTATAAATTTATCTGTTTTAAAATATAAAATCATATCATTATTTGAGATGTGCCACTACTTACCTGTAATTTCCATTTTTTTCCGACCAAACTGCCCTCGTCTTCTTCTCCTTTTTCTGACCCCTTACCTCTGGCATGTAGCATCAGCTGAGGTGGCGAGGTCAGGCCGGGGGTGGTCGTCGACAGTGACAAGCTCTGCGTGGAGGGAGCAGATCCGGAGCTCCGCCGCAGCTGCTGCTTGCTCCGCTCGAGCTCCAGCGCGGCGTCGTGGCGGCGCGTGAAGCGCCAGCCGTCGAACCGCTCGACGGCCGCGAAGTCCTTGGCCGCGAGGTGCATACAGCCGCGGCGTGGAGGAAGCGACAAACCTGGTGCGGAGGGAGCTGATCCGGAGCTTTGCCATAACTGATACTTGCTCCGATCGAGCTCCAGCGCGGCGTCGTGGCGGCGCGTGAAGCGCCAGCCATCGAACCGCTCGACGGCGGCGAAGTCCTTGGCCGCGAGACGCGCGCACTGCAAGTACAGCCGCGGCGCGGAGGGAGAGGATTCGGAGCTCCGCCGCAGCTGCTGCTTGCTCCGCTCGACCTCTAGCGCGGCGTCGTGGCGACGCGTGAATTGCCAGCCGTCGAGCAAGTGACGAAGTCCTTGATCGCGAGGCTCGCCCACCGCAGGTATAGCCGCGGCGCGTCGTAGAGCTTGGCCAGCTTTAGCTTGTCCACCGCGTGGCAGACGACGAAGTCCTTAGACGCGAGGCGTGTGCACCGCAGGTACAACCGCGGCGCGTCGCAGAGCCTGGCCAGCTTCAGCCTATCCACAGCGTGCGCACCGTTATTTAGGAGAGAGAGAAAGGGGATTGAAGAAGAGGATGGAGGAAGAAGATGAGTGCAGTTTGATCAGAAAAAAATGAAAATTATACTGAAAGGGTAAGTAATGGTACATCTTACATTCACATTAAATTGCAATGGTTTTAATTTTATAAATTATAATGGTATATTTTAAAACGGTAAGGGATTTGCTATACATTTGCCTGCAATTTTTTTGGTTTTGTCAGCCGAATTTGTGGCCGTCAGATCTATTCTAAGATTCGTGCTGCGCTTTATCGGGCTCGTCAAGACAATAGGGTCTGAACCCGTTTTCTTTCGTAAAATCCGAATGCAAGAGGAGAGCCGCACGCTGCGTGTCTGCATGTCTGTTCAGTTTTCTCCTCCCCCCACGCACAAAGAGAGGAGGGGAATGGATGAGCGGCCAGTGCTCATCGGCGGCAACGCACAGCGCGGCTGCCCTCGGTGTCTTCTCCGAGGTGGGTGCCCTGCGTTTTGTCAAGAGGTGGCTGTGGCTTGTCTCTTCAACTCGTCGCTGCACTATTCGCCGGCGCACGCATCTGGCACAAGGGAAGGGGGCGGACCGACGCTTGGTCATGGGCGACGCAGGGGCTGCCTGCTTGCCTCCTCTCGTGTAGGCAGCCGCGTCCTTGGGGATTGGAGAGGCACCTCGAGCGCTCCGGCAAGATCGACAACTGCGGGGGACAGGGAGGACACCAGCGTCTCTATCCTACGTTTGTAGCAGCCGGAGCTGATCACCAAAAATCGCAAATTGCTGAACTCAAGGTGTTGATTCTTTTGTTCTTTTTACTCGTTGATTTAGGATGGATGCAGAGGCCGGTGTAGGGGCAATTGAAACTTGATGGATGCAGCTCGTTGACTTCAACTCCTATTGCCTATTTTCTCCCTGTGACTGCTGGAACCTGGAGAGTTCCGATTTCTGTTTGATGGACCATGTTCAAGAATATTGTATTTTATCTATCTCGTTTGTTCGGTGCATATCATTACAGCATTTTGCACGGATAGTTTTTTGGATCTGTATTGCATTCACGGTGGTGATGAGTTGCTTCGAATCTTCCTCGACTGAAGGAAAGTTCTGGTTATTCTTGGACCACATCTTGCTGCCCTCTGTTCTTGTTATACGTTCTCTGGTTTTTTGGTTCTACCATGTGCATGTGCATGTTCATTCGTTCTTAAGAGTAGATCATTATTTATATTTTTCTCTGTTTTGTTCTGAACATATGTGTTTTAGCAGCCATGGCGCGATCTGTTCTGAAAAATGAACAATTTCATGAGTACTTGACTCTTTGGAGCCAGTGCACCCTAAATTAACTGATTGTGGTTTTGTTTTGCTTGTTAATGATTTGAGTGACCTACGTAGATCGAAGGACTTGGGGTTCTTTTTCCCATGATCTTGTAAGGGGCAATGGGAGCATGTATGGATTTAGGGAGTGTTTGATTGCTAGATATATCTGAAGGAATTTATATTTTTATTTGATCTGTTGCAGCGATTGTGGGGAGGGCTGTGATCTAATTTGTGATAAAGAATGCACTTTCTGTTAGATGATGTGACCTATAATTTGTGGGTTTGATGACTGTTAGGAGTAGGTAGTTTTGTTAGGGAATAATACATATAAAAGGTCTCAACGACACCTGGTGTTTACAGTTAATTTTGTTAGCTACTAGCACTAGCTAGTTTTGTTAGCCACTAACAGTACTTGCTATCATACCTTTCTGAGAAGATTATCATACTTTTGTATGTTTTGTCTGCTACTGAAAGCACACTATTAACGCCAAATAGTGCCAAAATTTAATCGGCCTAGATCGGCCGACCGATCAATTTATAAAAGAAAGACGGTTGATACGGTGAGAGAGCCGATTAGACGGATTGAGTATAAATTCGGTACAATTAAAAATAGGACAGAGTCTGAGTAAGAGCTATAGAAACCACAGCAGGATATTTTATCTATATAGAATATATTTTGTAAGTTAGATAAGTCTAATTAGTTTTGTTAACCTTTTAAATTGCTTCCTCGTGTGTTAGAAAATAATGTCCAGTGTTTGTCTGTAATCGCGTTGGACCCTTGTAACTTCAGAGTATAAATATAGACCTTCTGAAAACTTGTGAATAATCAACAGATCATACATCAACACAATTTTCAGCACATCGCCACCCTAGCTCGTCTAGGTTTATTTTAGCGTGTTCTGGCTTTCGACACGGGGCTGCATCAGTTAAGTCTAATATTCGGTAAAATGGTAAGTCCCGTCACTACCCTTCTAGTTCATTCATTCTGTCTAAGGTTGTATGGATTAGATCCATCCTCTTAGTCTGATCGAACATACCGTATCACGTTCACGTGGGGTCTATCGGTTCATCTAGTTCCCTTCACCATCGTCGACCTCGTGTTGCATCGGTTAGGTTTGACCTACGAGATCGGTGGTGGTAGATCGAGCCGTTGGCCCGATAGGTTTTCGCACGACATTTCATCAGAGTGAGTAGCCGATAAGTTATCCTTATTTTGTGCTTCACGCCTAGCGTATCGGTTGTTCAGCCGATACACATATATTTGTCTTATATTCTCGACGATTAATCCGTTAGCGATTGATTTGGTCCCATCGGATTCAGCCTGATACTATCTCGATTTGATCTGATTTATCAGGTTCATGTCCGATAGGTCTAGCATCAGGATCTAGCGGGTTTTATTTTGCATCGGCTCAGATAGTCGATGAGTTTAGACATTGGCGTGCGTTGGACATTCGGCTGATAAAGCAGCTGATGGCCTTGCTCTATCCTTTCCATCGTTACGTCTGATCTAGCCTTCGTCGTCACTGTGCTGTTAGCCTCGGCCTAATACTATCTTAATTTGGTTCGATATATCAAGGCTGACTCTAACAGTGTTGTCACGTTGGTCACCGGTTCTCGTGCCTTAGGGGGATTTGGGTCCTGGTCCTTACTTTTTATTGCTTACCCTGTTTAGAGCGTCATTGGCTTTTGGCCGATAAGTTCTTTAATATATTCCACGTCTTTATTACATATGTTCTTCATTGGCTTTTCAACCGATACTGTATTGGCTTATCGACTGATTGGATCACAGATCTCATCTTCTTTATCTCCTTATCAATTATAAGATCAAATTAACTAGCACGCTCTCGAACCTCAAAAATCTCACATCTCCATCCGGTCCGATTAGCCCCCATGAAATTTGGCGCACCACACACATTGTTTTCTCATGAATGTTTTTGCGTCGGAGGAGTTTTGAGATTAATTTGATAAGTTTGTTTAGTTTTGTCGTGCACTAACATTTCTTAGCTTTGTTTTCTTCTAATAGTACCTACTTATGTCCGTTAATAATATTACTAAGTTTTGTTTATTATTAACATTGCCGTTAATTTTCTCAGTGCTAACCACAATTTAGTTTTGTCAATTTTGTAGTTTTGTCACGTACTAAATATGACTTAATTTTGTTTTTTGTTTGTATTGTTTTGCTATAGCTGTACAGTGTATAGCAGAAGTACCCAGTTTTGTGATTTTTTAGTTCTGTCAGCTACTAAACATGATTTATTTTTGTTTTGTTACAAATAGTGCAGAGAAATATTAGTTTTTATCTATTACTAAAAGCACACAGTTTTGTTCGCTTTGTTTGTAATATTCAGGAGTTGCATTATTTTATAGAGATAAGAAGCACTAACTACTGCTTAAAATTGTCAAGAGGTGGGTGCCTGCCTTAAAAAGGTTGCTGTCCAGACTGAGAATAACCAAGCATGGGATAAAAAGAAAATCTTCTAGTCTCTTTCCCCTAATGTCTCCTACAGATCTTTGTAGTTTTGTCAGCGACTAAACATGACTTGTTTTGTCAGCTACTAGAAGTACCTGGTTTTGTGTTTTTTGTAGTTTTGTCAGCTACTAAACATGACTATTTTATTAGAAATAGTACAGAGAAATATTTGTTTTGTTTTGTTTTGTCAGCTAATAGTACTTAGTTTTGTCACCACATGTTAGCACACGAACTCCTAAAATGTTCACTAATATGTGCAACTTAATTAGTTTTGTAACCTCCTAAAATAGTTTTGTTAGAAATATTTTTTGTCAGTTTTGTTAGCAATGAAGAGTACTTAGTTTGTTTAGTTCAAATATATATATATTTGGTTTGGAACAGCTGATTTGAATTGGGGTGGGTGATGAACAAATTTTATTTGGACTAGAGTTTCTGATTCTGCTACTTACTGCTAGTTGAAGATCAAACTCTTCGCTGTCTGAGCTTCCAGATCTCACAAATCGAACTGATTGATGCTTTTGGATTAAGTTAGTGTTTATATCTCGATTGGACACGTCCATTACCAATTCTGGAGGATTGTTGTGTTGCTCACGGTATAATGGCTCAATGATGTATTTTTTATACTTTTGTTCTGAAGTTGCAATGTGGTTCATCGATCTCTTATATGTGTTTTCTTTTTTACTTTAAATCTCTGATTTTTTTCTGTCTTTGAGATCCATAAATGAATATTTTGTTTTTGGGACATATTGGATGTGCACTTTAAGCCCATTTGATTGTTGGGCTTTTTTAACGGACAAAATACAAATGGGCTGCAAGCCCAGATCGTACGATACAGAGAAAGCACGAGGCGCGCGGCTTGCACGAGGGGAGGCAGCTGATCTCGACGCGTGGACAATCGTAGGCTTCAAATCTGGCTGAAAAGAAAAAAAAATCAGCAGCTTGCCACATAGACAATTCCATTTATAATGTCAATTATCCAATTAACCTCTTTTGCCAGTGAACTAGTGCCCATGGCGGCTATTTGCGGGTGGCGGTGATGGTATGGGTTGAATGCCGGCGGTGACCCTAGATAGTGAAATCTGGGGCATGCTTGATCCGGCGTACGGCATCCCTGATGCCGATGGCTATGGGAAGTTAGCAGCATGCCTCTCGGGCGCTGGATCTGATGGCTTGGTGAAGCAGTTGACACTAACTAGGGAACGACAATAGCATCAACCAAGGAGCGGTGGGCACAAGGTAGCAACAACGGTAGTGTCAAGGAGCGGTGGTTGTGAGCAGATGCTTTCGGGATGGTGGAGCAGCATCATCCAGATCATGGCGGCGGTGGCGGCGGTAACTGGTGTGCAGGGGCGAAGCCAGGATCTGAGGTTGGGGAGGGAGCCACAAGGCCAAATGGTCAAAGTTAATAAAAATCAGCACAAATTAGGGGACTAGTGACAACCAAACTAGTAAATGAAGAAGAAAACTAAAGGTCATGCATTTATGATATTTTGCTATATTGGGGGAATGGAGAAGGAACTCACCTCTAGTTCAGGCTACGGCCGATGGTGGCGACGCTGTGTTTGACATGGTCGACGGCAAGGCGCACGCGGCATGTCGGAACATGATCGTCGATCAGGCGGAGTTGTGGTGATGCTCGCCACGTGTGGCGCATGTCATCATCGCCGATTGCCGCTGCTGTGAGATGTGAAGCTGAAACGACAGGGCGATTAGAGACTCAAAGTATTAGATGAGTCTTAACAAAGAAGCCAAGGCATTGACATCCGTAACCGTGTTGCCTATATTTCGTTAATTCTCTCAAGCTTGCAAACCTTGGACTAGACTCTTCTTCATAGGCTTGATGGTTGTATACAAGAGAGAGGTAGGGGTTGGGGTCTTGTCCTAAATCACATGGGGGTGTTGGCCCACCTTGGCCCTCCCTGTAGCTTCGCCCCTGCCAATGCGTGAACACCCCTTCTAACTGTACTAGTCTACTAGCGAGGTGCCTCTTATCCTCGTTGGCTCGGATCCATGAGCCTATCGTTGAGGCGGAGAGGAGACGCTGCTTCTACTCACCGGATGGGTTCAAGGAAAGTGCTGTTGAGGCCGACGATAGGGAGGAGAGGGGATAGTGGTGATCCAAAAAAAGGAGATGCACTTGTAGTCCTCCAATTCCACATCGGACATAGGCGGGAGTGGAGGAGAGAGTAGGTGATCAGACAGAGTGGTGACTGGCGTGGAGGCGACGATCAATTGGTGGCGATGAAGCAGGAGAGCCGGCCATTGGAGATGGGCCTCCTCGATGGCCAGTGGCCAGCTTTCTCTCCTCTGCTCTGACCAGTGGGAGATGGGCATTCAAGTGGCAGCCGCTCCTGCTACTAGCCGCATCCATAGGGATGCCTCTCTTCCCTTCCTGCTCTTTGCCTACTCCTCCAATTCTTCGTCATTTTGCTTTCTTTCAGTGATGGAGGATAAATGATCTTGCATGATGTTGGAGAACGCAAGGAGGACATCATCACCAGGTTCGAGTAGTTGACATAGCCATTGCCATGGACGGTGCCGATGAGCTAGATTTGCAATGCCCATGGCCACATGGGAGAGAGGCAGTTTTGAGACTAGGTCATCTTGGACGTGGTGCCACCTCCATCCCCTCACATTGCAGTGGCGAAGAAGACAGGGTGCATTGATGACTGGGTTTGCATGGCATCGACTGGTCTTTTCCCCACAGCAAGAAGATTTTGGCCACCGCATCTCACCATTAGGCCTATGTGTAATATTTTTATTTGGTATGGTAGATTCTGTATAATTTTTTTAATTCCATATGGATAATTGTTTGTCCGTTGTGATTCAATAAACCTATACTGCTATACTGCCTCTGTCAAGTCATTTTGGCCTATAGTGTTTTTATCTAATTGTAAGATGTCATGCCCTAAGGTCCTATATTTCTAATTTTTTTATTCCTAAACAGCCCTCTCCTCTCTTTGTACATACATGCTTGCCACCACCACTACTCATTTTTCCCGGTCTACTTCCTTTTCTCTTCCTCTTCCCATGCTTGTAGCGGACTCTTGGCACCATCGACCTCTCTTCATCATTATGTTCCTCATCGTCCTTGTTTGGCCACCCGGCAACCATGGCGGTGCCAACACGGGGCATAATCAAGAGATGTTACAACCAAACTTCCACTGTCGGAAGGCCTTTCCATACCATTGTTTCATATGCGCTTGTGCTTGGGCTATCAACCTTCCTTGCCATCCACTTCATCATGCATGCCATGGCAATGTGGATTATCGCATCAGGAGGGGAACTATCGATGGTGCCCTCCCTCTGCATCTCCTCATCTTTTGGCTCGTGACTGTGACGGTCTCATTGGCATGCTCTCTCCAGTTCGGTCGAGGTTTGATGGGCCAACCATTGGCTGCTCTTTGACGATAACCCCCTTGCCTTCATCCAAATTGTCTCGCCCCCAGACCACACCGTTGGTGCAAGTAAAGTGTGGTTCTTTTTTAGATGTCAAGTTTAATTACAGGAGTAGAACTTGAATTGGATTTCAGAAAGTCTGGTTTTTTTTAGCACAAGGAGTACAACTTGAATCGTAGGATGCCAGTTGATTGGCAGGAGTATGAATCTTGGCATGTTTATCTTTTGATCAACTTTGCTTTGCTTGCATCTTGACTGAGAGCTAGGAGTAATGACTTGCATCTTAACTGATGAGTTAGGAGTAGAAGTTGAACATGCGGTTGTCTTCAGGGTTGATGGATCCTTTTGAAGCAGTGACAGAACCATAGTACTACTAGTATAGCTAGGAGTTAGTACCAAAATAAAAACTCCAAATTTTTTACATGCAGTACAGTTAATTTGGACTACTCCAAGGGAGTTTTTTTTACATGGATTATTGTAAATGCACTCAACTTTTTACATGGGTTATAGAACTCTGATCAGTCTAACTATGTTTGTTTAGTTTGATTATAAGCGATTCTATCTGATTAGTACTCCAAGTGATTATTGCAGGGCTGCAAGGGAGTAATTGTTTAGAATGCAAACACTAATCACTTCTCACAAAAGTAAATTAGGTTGCCTAACCAACAATTCTGCAGTTTAGTACTTCGATCCCTTTCCTAGAATTCAAACATACTCCACTGAACATACAGACTCAATGAAAAGATAGCAGAATAACTTTCCAAACTTGCAATCCAAACTTTGTTTTCCAAAACAAACTTTAGAACACATGCTATGAATGACAAAAACCCATATATGTAAAGTTGCAATTCTGGATTTCATATAACAATAAAAACAACAAAGGAAGTAGGAGTGCATCAATATTTGTAGTATTTGGAGTATACTCTTACTCCAAATACTCTTACATTAATATATGTACTCTTACAAGTACTCATTCTGTGTATGACGATAACCCATAAAACAACATACACCAGTATTTGTACTTTACTCCCTTACATCAGTATACATTGAATATTTTTCTGTATTTTGCTCCTTTACATCAGTATCTATAACTTTTCTATATTCACTTACAGTAATGTCCACAGCCACTACAACTAACCACTTCCAATAGCTTGTTGTAGATAAGACAACACTCTTGTAGAAAACATCATCACATGATAAAACTTATTCATGTGTGGAATTTGATACTTATTTCCTCCTCTTACTTTCATCACATCCAGCATACAAATTTGTAGTTAGAAATAAACTATTTATCTTTAAAACTTCATAGCCATCGAACTCTTCGTGAATTAGATGCTCTTGAGGGCCTATGCAATTAGTTAAGCACTGTATGGAGCTAAAGAATCGTAAATCGAGCACATTCATGTCCGGCGAGTTTTATGGCTGCTACATCAGCTGAATATCTAGTCTAGTAGCCGCCATGGCTTGAAGGAAGGCTTGTCATTTGAAAGAACATGTGTTCTAGAATTATCTTGTTGGATATAAATTATCTTCTTAGAATCCTTTTACGGTCATAAAGATTGGATAGCTAGAACTATTTTTTTAATCAAATATTATCTCATGACCTCTTTGTTCGCTATGATAGATTTGGTCTCTAAAGTCCCTCTAGCTCTGTGCTGACTCTTTCTAACTACAGGAACTCGAAATCAATTTTGAAATGACATCATAAAGTGTTCAAATCATAAATGAAAGATATTTGAAGTGATGAATTTAAACTCACCTCTTTTACAAACAGCCAAATACCAATCTTTCCAGAAAATGCCACATTCCCTTGGACATCAAATCTGGGTTGAGCTATAGTGGTTTATAAAATCACTTTACCAATGTAATTCTTGTTTTTAACAGTGCATAGAGGTGGTTTTTCTTCTTGGTACAAATAGTATGTCTTTTTCTTTTTAGTCATGTCAAGCCATTTCTTATCAATATGGACAATATTCTACATGTGATTGAATTTATGATCAAAATCCTCTAGAGTTCTCTGATTTAACATGGAAATGTAAAATTTTGATCTCCCTATCTTGTTCTCCGCTCTAAAATATGGCTTTAGTGAATTGGGGTGGTATTTTATTTGTCCTAATTTGAATTTCCTATGCGATGTTGCAATGCTGACATCCAATTCCTTTGCAAGTGACTTTAGAGTAGAGGTCCCTAGAGTTCTCAAATCTAACATGGAAATGTAAAATTTTAATCTCCTTATCTTGTTCTCCTCTCTAAAGTATGGCTTTAGTGAATTAGAGTGGTATTTTATTTGTCCTAATTTGAATTTCCTATGTGATGTTGCAATGCTGACATCCAATTCCTTTGCAAGTGACCTTAGAGTGGATCTTCTATTTAGAGGAATTGCGAGGTCAAGTTCGATTTTCTTGGTGCCGCATCCATCACTTCTTTTGTTTTTGACATCAACCTTTAGTCCAAGGGCAATCTATTCCCTTAGCTTGTCTTCAAATCCTTTGAATAACTCAAATATGTGCATTGAAAAATTCAGCAACTTTTTTTTATTGAATTCTTCTTTAATCTCATGCCTATACTTTGTGCATATAATGCAATATGAACATCATATCTCTAGTCATCATCTAACCATTTCCTTAACATCCTCAATGGTTGTTCATTACCAACAATGATACAAAATAACAATGAGTAGATTGAACCATATCATTTTATCTTATGCTACTTGTGCTATTTGCTAAGTTAAATGAGTAGATTATTTTATCATGTTGAGTTAAAATAACCAAGAAGTAACATTTTTTTTCCTTATGCAACAGCAAGGAGTATATTGACAGAAGATAAAATTACTAAAGTTGTTGCTGCATAAAGCTATATTCTGAAAGCAGAATTCACAAGCACATTCTAAATAATTGGAATAGCAAGAAAGGAGTAGAGGAAGATTCAAGATCAACATGAATTGTTTAAATAATCAACATGTATTGTTGTAGCTATCCCAGATCAATATATACTCTAGTAATTCTGTGAGATCAACATGTACTCTACTCCAGCATGTACTAGAGATCCTACTCTAGGAGTATTGGTTTGTATTAGAGTAGCTGTTTGTACTACAGATCCTACTATAAGTTTGTATTACTCCTCTGTCTGGACTAATTTAACTCTAGCTGTTTAAAGTGATCTACTCCTACGTTGAATCATTACTATCATTCAATTGGACAATCATCTACTCAAATTCTCCATTATATTCAGTTTACGTGGCATTCAATATACTCTATTACATTAAGTTTACTAAATAATAATTAAGTACTTCATAATTCTAATAAATCTTTTCATTCATTTTAACACTAGGCCACCGGGCATCTACTCCAATTCTCTCGAAAAAGGACACGCTTGTAATTCTCTCAACCACACATACAATTCAACCACGCATGATACTCCATTGCGTATTTAATTGAACTAAGAGGGTATAAAGTTCTCCACTCTCATGTACACAATACTGTAATTTTTCAGAAATCAGTTGTACTCCCATAATATTTTCAGCACAAAAATTAGAACATGTACTCTACACCATTTCTGAAAACTGAAGGTATTTGTAAGTTGAGTTTGTATGACATGTGTGTCTGAAAACTAAACCTAAACTAAACATCTCAGACATATATGCACCTTCAAAATAAAAATGTTTGTCTGCATCTACTACTCCATTATGCATTTAACTCAACTGAGATGGTTAGTCTAGTTTAGCAGCTTTAGAAATGAGTTTTGAGAGGTTTCAGACCATTTCTTCCAAGAGGTGATTTTTGAACAGGAGTCACAACAAACTTTTGATTTCTAAACATTTCTAAAAATGCAACTACAAGTCTTTGATTCATGTTACTTTGATCAACAGCAACCCAGTGTGCAAAAGTTCTGTCTAAGTACAGAAAATTTCATCCCTTGCTGCTCTAGTTCAGAACAACAACTCGAATTTCACTACACTTAGAACAATCTGATTACTCCAATAGAAGTATTTCTAAAAATTTTACAATATAAGTTGTACTCCTAGAACAATCTAAGTACCTAAAATCCAAATAAACATTACAGTATAAGTAACAATCCGATTTCTAAAACTATTAGGGGGCATGACAAATTAATTTCTTAGTTCTAAACAAACACCACAAATTTTAGAGTATGACATGCAACAAACATCACAAATTTCTGAAATACATCACCTTCATCCAGAGCGACGCTGATTGCATCCTAAGAAACATTGACGCCTTTATACTGAGTGACATCGTTTCCATCTTTCTCGTTAGCTACAGCTTGGCCAACTCTAAACACAATTTTGTCATCTCTATCATTGGGAGGAGTAATGTTGAGGTAGAGGAGGTGTATCACCATGAAGCTTGACAAGATGGCACAAATGAAATCGGTGAAAGGACAGAGTGGGTGCAACCTATCTCCGGTGACGCAGTGCTGACAAAACGCTACTTTGCCTACCTGCTCTGCACCTACTTGTATGTTGCCTGCCTACCTGCTTGCTTGCGTGATGGTGATGGAGTAGACAGTGATGGAAATAGTGTTGATGGAGGTGGTGGAGAGCAAGGAGCATATGGAGATCAATGAGTAGCACTATACTGTTTGAGTGTCGAGGGGTGGTGATAGGACCAACATGAAAACATTATGAGCGATGACGAGCCCTTGATGCCTATAGATGTGTCACTGGGGACAGGACAGCAGTGGCAGGGAGAGACGGGAGCATCGACGAGGTCGACGAGGTTCACCAGTGACCGACCGTGTTGGCATGGTGGATGAAGCCATTGGTGGCCAAAGGTGACAAACGGCAAGTGACAGATAATGTTGTGTGCCAACATAGGAGTGGAGGAGGAGGGTACGGAGAGAAATTTAGCAGCTCGCTTAATTTAAATTTTGAAAACCTTAACGTCTTACATTACGAGGAAGCACATGCAGTATAGAAAAAATACTCCCATTTGTTTATCCCACCAGCTACAAACCTTACGCACAGAAATTCGTG
The DNA here is from genome assembly GCA_030770085.1 of Oryza coarctata. Taxonomy (NCBI): domain Eukaryota; kingdom Viridiplantae; phylum Streptophyta; class Magnoliopsida; order Poales; family Poaceae; genus Oryza; species Oryza coarctata. Next base: position 13,231,479 of record CM061472.1, read on the forward strand.
ACCTCTTAAAACACATACTCCCATTTTTACTGCCATCTTTTTATCCGACAAGGCCGCAGTAAATATATTACTAAAAAAAAGACTTGATAGTAAAAAAGTTACTACTGGATTAACACGGATAGTTAAGGTTTTACACAGGCATTCAAAACTCTTAGGTATTAAGACTTAACGAGTAGTAAAATAAATACTGCTTTAGGAAAAATTACTACGTTCGTCTTTAGAAAATCGAAATAATTTTTTTACTAACGGATAACTGTGTAAGAGAACACTAGGCTATATGAGATAGTTAAATATTTAAGGATGAAGGTGGGATATTGGCAAGGAAGGGTGCACGTGTCTGGTGGGTCTGGAAGTGATTTGAGTGAGATGTGCGGAGGAAGGAGCCTGGTATAGGTGGGTTCGGATGTGTGGGAGGGAGTTATCAACAACTTAAAAAACAAAAAAACACGGTAGCGTAAAAAGCACTTCTTAGAAACATATTTGCCCTTAAACTCTTAGTATCTCTTTGTATGAAAACAAAAAAATATTTTATTTATGAATACTTTTATATGTATCAATCTATGGCTATATAAGTTATCAACATATTCTCATCATATCACTTCCTAGAAAGCGTAATGGGGCTTTGTATATTATGTCCCATCTGTTATCTAACAAGATTATTAACACTTTCGCTCATAATTACTTTCTTATAATACCTTTAATTCTTATTATCTACATGATTAATATACTTGTATCCTTAATTCTACTTCTTTATATATTCTATATATTACATTCTTATTTTTAAAAAATCCCGTACAATATATCTATTGAGGTTTTATTGTTTTTAGAGTATCTCTGGTATCTTTTGAGATGCTTTTCCACATCTGCTATACCCTTCAAGTCATCAACTTCCACATATTTACATTTTAATTGATACATTATTTCAATTTTTATTCCTTCTAGTTCACCAATTAAGTCTAAATCTTCATCACTCTATTCATATTCTTCATTTTTCAATTTCATCTGTTTCTATTATAGAATATATTGATTTATCATTCTTTATTTTATCATGGCCCGAGCGGCTCCCCTCATGCTCTCTTGTGCAACCCTAAAGAAAAACTATTTTCCCATAAAAAATCAGCACCACCCAAAGAAAACCTATCTCCCTCTACCCCTAAAGAAAACCTATGCCTCCCTACTCACGTCTCCCCATGAAGAAACCCAATCTCTTTCCACACTTGAAGTAAACCAGCACTCCTCAAAGAAAACCAATCTCACTCCATCCCTGAAGATAGCCAGCGCCTCCCCTCTCCTCCTTCCTCACGCATCTCCTCCCATTCACCCTCGAAGAAAAACGGGTGCCTCCCTCCTCCACTCATGTACTCCCTCCCTTCCCTCCTACACAAAATTAAATTAAAATAAATAGAAAAAACTAGTACTTGATCCATAACCTCATATTAGATCTAATAGTGAGACTGTGGATAGAGACTATAACATATTTAATTTATATATTTCTTCAAATCAAGAATTAGAGATCTGATTCTAATTTTTTTTACCACAATAGAAGTTGTAGTAATAATTATTTTTTTTACCATCATGAATATATTTTGATGATGTTACAATGAGAAAGTAGTTGCCTTACTATGTGTCTACGCCATTTTTGCGAGAGGAGAGTCAAGCTTTGACTTTAACTGAGACGGGTGATAGGTTTTGGGCCTTTGTTCTGAGAAGGGAGGGGGAGGTGAGTTTGCCCTTAAAACGAGGTGGATGTATAATAGTTATTTTATAGAAGTGCAAAATAGATTTGATATATATATACATATATATGTGTGTATATATGTATGCATGTATATGTATGAATGTATATATGTACGTGTGTGTATATATATATATAGAAAGGATTCTTATGCTATGCCGTGGGCATGGCAATAAAAATTTAGAATAGAAAAGATTAAGTAAATAGTCTATGATTTATTGATTACAAACACATTACATTATTTTATAAAAGGTACTAATATGCAATACAAGTGGCTGCCCTATTTTTGTGAGAGCCTGTGGAGACAGGTATGGATCCATTGTAAGTTCATGCGCATGCTTCTCATCCTAAGTTCAATCGGCAACAGAAGCACAACAGCCTACAAACGCAATATAATTCGCTTAATAATTTCATTATAAAGCACCATTAATCAAAGAGTGAAAGCATCAAACTAAATAGAATAAACATAAAAGAAAAACACATGCACAGAAGAGCAGCAGGAAAACAAACACTTGGTCAGTCTCCTTTCCCTACATGAATAAGTATGAAATTGCTATTTTTTTTCGAGGGAAGAGTCAACCATTGTAAACATCAAAGGTGATACTAAAATATTAATTGGAAAAACAGGTGTGAATGAAATTATGTAAATCCTAAATTCTAATTGTAATAGACACTAAATGCCTTGTTTCATATTGTCATGTACCTGAATCTGCGTATAGCAGTGAAAAGTACGTAAAATTCAGAGGTAAAACAGCATAAACAATAAAGAAGGTTGAAATAAGATAATATTGATTAAGCATCGTTGATATGTAGACGGCGGTAGCTAGGATCGGTAATGCACGTAGCCCAGAATAAGCAGGCACAAATCAGAACTCGCTTATATGGCTCGAGATGAGCACGCACCACACAGTTCTGACTGTAGCAGGAACGCAGCCAACAAGAAAAAAAAAGCAGCGGGGATTTCCAGGCATACTCACAGCAGGCTTTGATTAGGTGGACTGAATCTAAAATACTGAAACAACGAGGGGTTCTATGTAAAATCTGATGATGTGATTAGCCCTAGCTCGCAGTTAATCTAGCGCTTTTCAATCTTTGTATTATACGTCTTAGCAGTAAGCATGAAACTGAAATCATATAAAATTTGAGGGCTAAAAGATGCACAAGAAAATAGCATAAGGTGGCCAGAATGAGTCTTGAGCAGTACAGATTTGAAGTATCATTGCTAGATGATAAGATAACCATCCATGACACACGGCTAGTACACTACAAAATCTATACTTGTCTCTGTTCTACAATATCTTCCCGATGTTTAACAACGACTACATGCACCTGGCTGCTGCCCATCTATGACAAATGTGTTCAAAGCTGCTCGGCCAAAAACTAGCTGCAATATTGGTGCCCAATCAAGAATTAATCAGGAAATCAATCGCTTGTTTAGCTACATAAGCACAGTGGCAAAACCATTTCCGGTATATGCACAGTGCTGTTTTATTAGTATATGAGCTGATAAGACACAATATTATATATAGGAGTAATAACACAATGATGAAACTACTCATTCTCAGAATAAAGATGCATTAAGATGTCAAGGTTTAAGCAAGCCATAAATTACAATTTTTCAATCAAATTACTTTGTGCTTCCTAACTTTGAATTTTAACAAAGATATCACTGGAAATGAGGTTCTTATTAACGCAGGATCACATCCATTCATTAATGATCCATTAACTTTGAACTAAGGCTACACACGAGCACACACCCTCACCCATTAACAATCCATTAACTTTAAACTCAGGCTATAGATTCTCACATATGTGATAGCTGTAAAAGAACTGTCACAAACTCATGTATGTGTAATAGGCGGTATATATATGACCGTTATAGATGGCTAAAACACTTTAGAATAGCACTTAACTGTAACGGAATAAAAGCTCCTTCATCTATAACGGCTCGACGGTTTCTAATTAAAAACGTTACAGATAAGGGACATAAAGGCTTCCAACTAAAAATCGATCTGTAACAGACAGGTTTTCACATGTTGATGGCAGCTAGAACCAATTCTATTCACTGCACCCTCGTCCATCCACTGCTGCCCACCTCCTCGATCCAGTGCTCTCCACTGCGCTCGCACTGGCCATTAACCCCTCCTCCCCGGCCGGCCTCCTCCTCGCCGTCGACCCCACCCAGTCGCCTGCCTCCTCGCAGTCGACCCCGCCCTGGCGCCCTCTTCCTCCTGCACCCTCTCCCTGCCTCGCCCGCTCTTGCTCCACGCGTGTAGCCTCCCTTGTCCTCCTCGCGCACGCAGCTAGGGAGAGCAGGTTTGGCGATCCATTCGGGCTTGGGGTTGGTTTTTTTTTTCTGGGTTTCTTTGATACGTGCTGCAGTAGTACTAATAGCAGTTTGTTCCGAAAAAGTTTGCGGGTTCAGATGAACCCCATGCCCCAAGTTAGTTCGATCCCTGATTTATGTGGATGTTTTGAGGCACAAATGATTGATATTTCCAATCCGTTTTGAATGTGGGTGGTTTCATCTCGACATTTTGTGATGCAGGGCATTTCTAGTCTCACTGCTGTGGCTGCCGTCGCCGTTGGTCGCCGCCAGACGCCGGCGACCTCAACCGCCGGAGAAGAGGGAAGCAAGAGAAGTAAAATGAGAAGGAAGAATACAGGAACGAAGAGAAGAAAGGGGGAAAGGGAAGAAGGGGGAAATAGGGGATTTCTCTGGATTTTGGCAGATCCTCCTTTGATTTGGGCTACTTGCTGCTAGCTCTTATTAGTCCTAGTTGCATCACTTACAATCAGGAACCTGCTAGGTTTAGACATTGATAGTTGAAATCTGTTCTTGCAACCTGTGAGCTGATATATTATTTCGAAATCTGGGATTGATTCATGGGGAATCAACACTCTTAGTCTAAATGAAAGTTGTAGAGATTTCTCTAAGCTTTCGGTAGAGTATTAGAACTTAACTTCTGGTCAAGCGGTTTGGGAGAAAACCCCAGGGAATGCTGCTGTTACAAATTGACGACCACCTGTAGCAGTTTCAGTTGTTCCCTTATAATGGCTATATGGGCTCAGAACCAGAAAGTTTTCATTGAACCAAAATTGTAGGAGATTTTGTGCCGATGTCCGCAAAGTTATTGTTTGAAGGATTTGGAGTAGCAAGCTAGGGACAATGGGTTTTTAGACGACCAAATGAAAACTTTGATTTTTAGATGTTACTTTAAACTTCCAAAATATTTTATAAGGGTTTAAGCATTATGTTGCATTTTCAGTGCTTTATACAAACACTTGACACTAAACTGTCCATCCTTAGTCAAATTCCAGACTACCTTATCCCTCTGGTGTGTCAGCTTAATGGACTGACATTTATTCATAATTTTTCCATTGAATATAACATGAATGTCAGCTTAATGGACTGACATTAGTTCTCTTCCATCGAGTTTCTTCTAAACTTCATCACCCAAACCATTTTTTAGAACTTTAGATACTGTAATATTCATGCTGAAAGTCATACTGTACAGTGGAGGAAACCTTTCAGACACAGGTTTATTATGGGCAAGTGGTTTGCGTCTAGATTTATTATGCGTTCAGATTATCAGGTTTAGTTGTAATATAACATCCTATTGTGTTAACCATGACTTACACTGAGCTACATTTTGACCAGGGGTAGTGTGAGCTGAACTCAAGCACAATGGCGAGCTTTATAGTTTAGTGTTAGCCAGCTGTCCTGTTTTTGGACAAAACAGCCATCATGGCCCTGTTTTGATTTGGTTGTGAGAAATTTTTGCATGTAGAAATTGAAGCTAGGGATAAACTGTCATGTTATATTTAATACTTGCGACCTAAATTATGATTGATTGGCTTATCATCTCGCTGTAAATTTATGTACTACTAGTTGTTATCTCTAACTCCGCCTGTGTTGAGATGATTTAGGTGTCTCAACATAGCCCTCATAAAAGAGGAAGGTTGTGTTAGGATTGGTAAGCCAACGTAAAACTTAGCTACTCTTATATATATTAAATTCAAAAAAAATTCGTTAGGGCGTAACCTTTTTAGTGACGCGCTATATCGGAACCCGGGTATGGTGTTAAATAAGCAAGAGTCGGGTCGTCACCCCCGTGACGCATCGTGTTGTGATCTGGGTATGGTGTCAAGTGGGTAAGAATTGGGTCGATGCATTCTTAGTGGTGCGCTATATTGGTGCCCGGGTGTGATGAAAAATGAGCAAGGGTCTTCACACTTGACTTAGCTGGTGCAAAATGTAAGAAAGCAAGTCGAGTCAACTAGTAACCATTTAGGTAGCTGAAATGTAGAGTCTCTTATGGATAAGTTAAGAGAGTTAGTCGAGATAATAGTTAGGAAACGTGTAAATATTTCGTGCGTTTAAGAGACTAAATGGATGGGTTAGAAGGCAAAGGAGGTGGACGGTATTGGCTTTAAGCTCTAGTTTATAGAGATAACTTTAAATAGAAATAGAATATAAATTTTGATTGATAAAAGTCTCAATAATGGTATGGTGGAGGTGAGAAGACAAGGGGATATGCTCACCTTAGTTAAATTTATCATTAATGATATAGTTTTAAACGTAATTAGTGCATATGCCCCTTAAGTATGTTAGGATGAGAGTGCTAAGAGACATTTTTAGGAAGACTTAGATAGCTTGGTTAGAGCGCTACCTAGTAGTGAGAAGCTTTTTATAGAAGGAGATGTTAATAGTCATATAGGTACAATAGGTATAGGTTTCGAGGCGGCACATGAAGGTTTTGGGTTTGATGGTAGGAATTAGGAGAGAGAAGAAATCTTGGACTTTACTATAGTTTTTGATATGATGATAGCCAACACGTTCTTTAGTAAGAGGCAATCTCATTTAGTGACTTTTAGTAGCGATCAACACTCGAGCCAAATTGACTTTGTCTTTATGAGAAGAGGGGATAAACGAGTATGTTTGGATTGTAAGATGATAACGAATGTGTGGTTTCTCAACATAATCTAGTGGTGGTTGACTTTCGTTTTTTGGCGCAAGCTTGTAGGGATAAACAAGCCAAAATTGCAAGAACTAAGTAGCAAAAGTTAGAAGTGAGTGTTAACGCCAAAATTTAGAAAGCCCAGCGATAGATTAGAAAGACGATCAGCTTGAGCACAGAAGTGTTCAATTGCTATAGGGAAGAAGCCGATCGGATTGAAGTAAGGAAAGATTCGGTCTCAGAATAGAAGTTTATCCGGATAAGACCGAGTTTGAGGAGGAACCGTGGTTCACGACAGAGTAGTCTATCCTATCTTATATGGATAGAAAGATTTAGTTAGTTAGTTAACTTTCTTAGAGATATTTTTCTTTATTTTTGTTAGAAAATAACGTCCAATGGTTGTTGTAAATACGTTGGACTATGTAAACCCAGGGTATAAATATAGACCCCTGGAAATATATAAGAGATCTTCAATCCTCAGATCAATACAATCTCGGCACATCACCATCTTAGTTCATCTAGATTTTTACCGGCGGGATCTGGCTCTCGACGTGAAGCTGCATCGGTTCGGTCCAATCTTCGGCGAAGGGATAAGTTCCACCACTATCTAGATATGTCTCGTTCTGTCTAAGACTGTATCGGTTAGGTTCAACCTCTTAGGCCGATAGGATGTATCGCATTACATCCGTACAGGGTCTATTGGTCTATCAAGCTCTCTCCGTCATCGTCGGTCTCGTGCTGTATCAGTTAGGTTTGACCTACGAGGCTGCCGACAGTAGAATGAGCTTTAGGCCTATAGGTCTTAGTACGGTGTTTCATCGGAGTGTTAGCCGATGAGTTATCTATACGTTGAGCGTCACGCCTAGCGTATCGGCTGTTCAGTCGATACGCACCAAGTCTTCAGAGACTTTCCTTTGAGCGCCACGCCAAGCGCGTCGGCCTTCCAGCCGATACACGCCTGTCTTCAGAGAGATGTCCACTAATCGGCTCAGCTAGTCGATGGGTTCGCTTCGTCCTTACTTCAGCACGTCCGATCCAGCGTCCACCGTCCCGTTGTCGTTGGCCTCGTTCTTATACTTTCTTGGTTAGGTCCGATCTTCAAGATTCGGTGCCAGCGGTGTCGTCATGGTGGGCGACGGGTCTCGTGCTGCCATCTCCGGAGCGGCATCGGTTTTGCAGCCGGTCCCTTTTACACGATTCCTTGCCACTTAGCATATGCCTTCATCGGCTTTCCAGCCGATGAACGACCGCCACACTTCCATCGATGGATCCCACGCACCTTGCTACTCTCTGAGTACAATCCTGTGCCTTCATCGGCTCTGCAGCCGATGGATCAGGGCCTCGCGTCCGCTACAGTCGGAGCCATCGTATCCTTCGTCGACATTCGCCTACGCGTACATCGGCTCCCTAGCCGATGGAATAGTGCCATGATTCCTATCGGCGACCAGTTGATAGCAGGAGCCATCCGGACATGACCGATGACTAACTCGATCTTATCGATAGCCAGCCGATAGCGAGGGCTTGTATCAGCCCATCGTCCGATTGACCCGTTTGCCTCACCTCCTTGTCAATTGCAGGGTCAAATTGACTGGCATGCCCGCACCCTTACCGTCGCGCCGGAGCCGACGTGAAACCCACGGACCCCAGCGCGCGTACCTTGAGCCACGGAGAGAAGTTGACTGGCCTGCACTGGAGCTAAGCAGACCTCCCAGGTGTTGGTGTGCTCGCGCCGGGTTTCAGCGTGAATAGTGAGACATCAAATGTCTTCGAGAAAAGTGTTTTCGAAGAAGGCACTTGGAAGGAAGAGGATGATGCAAATAACATGTGAGAAAAAATGGCAACATGCATATGGAAGATTGTTTCAGAGGTGTTTGGAGTGACTGAAGAGAGTGGATACAAAACTAAAGACTCTTGGTGATGGAACGAAGACATGCAAAGAGTTATTAAGGAGAAGAAAGAATTCTATAAATGCTTATACCATGATAGGAGTGAGGACAACATGGTGAAGTATAAGGTGGTAAAGAAGACCACAAAACAAGCTGTGAGTGAGGCAAAGGGGCGGGCTTTCAAGGATCTGTATTAACGTCTAAGTACGAAAGAATGAGAATGACATCTATAGAATGGCTAGGACTCATGATAGGATGACGAATGACTTTAACCAAGTTAAGTGTATTAAGGATGGGAGAGAGCAGCTCTTAGTGAAGGAGGATGAGATTAGACATAGATGGCAAGAGTAATTTGATAATTTATTTTATGGTGAAAACAAGAACACCACCATCCAATTGGACAACTCTTGGGATGACATTAATAGGAGTTTTGTGCTGAGGATCTAAGAATCTGAGGTTAGAGAGGCTTTGAAAGAGCTGAAAGGGGTAAGGCGATGGACCCTAATGTTATTCCAATTAAGGTGTGTTGATGTATCAGGGACATAGCTATAGTATAGCTAACCAAGTTGTTCAACAATATTTTTTAATCGAGCACGATGCCTAAGAAGTGAATATAAAGTATATTAGTATCAATTTACAAGAATAAGGGAGATATTCAAAGTTATACTAATTATCGGAGAATTAAGTTGATGAGCCACACTATGAAGCTATGGAAGAAAGTTATCGAACACCATTTGAGAGGAATGATACGGATTTTTATGAACTAATTTAGTTTTATGCCCGAAAGATCAACCATAGAAGCAATTTTTTTAATAAGACAAGTTATGGAGCGGTTTAGAGAGCAGAAGAATGAACTACATATAGTTTTTATTAATTTGCAGAAGGCTTATGACAAAATACCAAGAAATGTCACGTGGTGGGTGTTAGACAAACATAAAGTCCTAACAAAATATGTCTCTCATCAAGGATATATACAACAATGCTATGACTATTATTCGAACAAAAGATGATAACAAATGTTACTTTTCGATTAAAATAGGACCACATCAGGAATTAGCGTTGGGCCCATACCTCTTTGCCTTAGTAATAGATGAGGTTACAAGAAACATACAAGAGGATATCTCTTGATATATGCTCTTTGCAGAGGATGTAATATTAATTGATGAGAGAAAGTCAGCAGTAAATAGGAAACTAGAGTTGTGACGATAGACTCTTGAGTCTAAAGGTTTTAGAAAAAGCATAACTAAGATTGAATACTTAAGGTGTGACTTTGAAACCATCGCACGCGAGGAGGGAGATGTGAGTTTAGAAAGCCAAGTAGTGTTTAAGAAGACACCTTTTGATATTTGGAATTGATGCTACAAATGGATGGGGATATTGATGTGGACATTAGTCATAGAATCCAAGTAGGCTGGTTGAAGTAGCACTAAGTATCTGGTATCCTTTGTGATAAGAGGGTACCATATAAGTTAAAATACAAATTTTATAGAACAGCGATTAGATCTACTATGCTATATAGGGCAGAATATTGGTTTATAAAAAGACGTCATGTTTAACAGCTGAGTGTTATAGAAATACGTATGCTACGCTAGATTTATGATCATACAAGAATGGATGAGTCTGGAATGAGGATATACGTGATCGACTTAGGTTGGTACCAATTGAAGAAAAACTTGTCTAATATCGGTTAATGTAGTTTGGTTATATCCAAAGGAGACTCTCAGATGTACCAGTATATTATGGAATTCTAAGTTATGAAAATAATGTGAAGAGATATAAAGTAACACAAATTAACATGAGGAGAGACAATAATAAGTGACTTGAAAGAGAGATATTTCTAAAGATTTGTACTTGAATAGAAATAGTTAAAAAATAGTTATTGACGTGACTGAACCATAATTTGAAGGCTCTTTTTTGTTTGAACTCTAGCCTATCTCAACTTGTTTGGGAGTGAAAGCATGTATTGTTGTTGTTGTTAGTTATTATCCTAGACTTGTAATAATTCATCTCTAGTTTGCTAGATATCATGTGAACTTAAGATACCACGAACTTTGTTTTCTATCATGTTATATTATATCTTTTGTCGCTATAACCCGTAACAAATTTGGTTTCTATTATTTATGCCTCCAATCTGCATCAATTTAACGGATGTGATATATTTATGAAGTTTATGAAATGGAATTTTGATGTAATTGCGAGAGGTGGATATGTGATATATGTGTAAGTGTATAAAATGAAAATTTGATGTAATTTTGATGCAATGTTATATATCTGTACCATACAACATGATATATATGGGATAATCGGGGTATATATGTCATTTGTGGGTACATATGGATATGCAATGTAATATATATGGGATAATCGGGGGTATATATGTGATTTGTCGGTATATATGGATATTTTCTATACAGGGCATAGCTAGCAAATTCTAAGTTTGGCCAAAAACCAAAAAAAATATTCTAGTAAGGAGTCATCTGTAATAGCTCCCAATTGAGAGCCGTGATAACACTCTTTTCTGGTTCTTCACGTTACAGATGATTGGTCACATCAATGATCAATTGAGAGCCGTCATAGATAACACTCTTTTTTGGTTCTTCAGCCGTTATAGATGATTGGTCACATCAGTGACCAATTCTTTATAATGGCTGGTTGAGCCGTTACAAATTGGGGGTTTAGAGCCGTTAGAGATAGGCCGGCATGTGTTAGTGACAGCTATAGAGTTCAAAAGCTATTTCTAAACCTGCCTATCACAATTTCTCCTCAAATTCACAAAACCCTAGAAAATTTTGTTAACACAGTAAATTATTCATAATACAATACCCAGTTTAGCATGGCAAATCACACAGGAGGAAGGGTAGATGAACATGGTGAGGATGAAATCATAGAACAAAATAGTTGGAGGAGAATGAAGATGAGAGAGATGAGACTAACCTAACAAGAAGAGGTAGCGCTACATGCCTACTTGCAAAGGGGATATATAGACAGAGGGTCATTCAGCTGCCACGTGAGAAGGTTGTTGAATGGAGAGAAACCTCCTCTCTCTCTCCCTCCCTCTTCTTCTCTCCCTCCTATGATGGCATCTGAGAGGAACTTCAGTTTAGACCCTATTGATGGGATTTAAGAACTTCAGTTTAAACCCTAGGGAAGATGGAGAGACAAAGAAAAGAGGATGGAAGAGAACCTGCATGTCCAATCGAGCAATGAGGACGAAAGAGGATCAGGGATGCAGTGCATGGAGAAGGTTGTCGTGACTCCTTTGGTGATAGGTAACTTTTGAATTTCTACAAAATTTTGTTAAAATATGTGGGAATATTTTAATTTTGGTTTAGAAATTTCACTTATGCGGGTTTGCCTCACTTTAGAATAATTTTCTATAACTTGTTTTTTTTTGACGAGCTTCCAATTTGGATAGGAGGATTTCATTTTGTATGCCAAGGGCAATATGATTATTTGAAGAAAATCTAATTTTCAAATCATGATCAAACCAACCAAATAAAAATTGGAGGATATGTAAGGGATGAATAAAAATAAAATTTTGAAGAAAATCTAATATGGTCATATGTATATAGGATCAAAATAAAAAATCAAAATTGGAGGATATATTTGTAAGGGATGAATAAAAATTCAGCGGTGTAGAGATGATTTAGCAGAGTCTTAGGGTGAATAAGGAATTTTATCTATTGTTTAATAGATAAGAGTTAGATCATAGTTAAATTCATTGGCTATCTGAAAGAAAAAGAAAGGCTCTAACCGATCTGTAAGTGGTTTGGATTGTGAATGGAGGCTGGACATTGGTTGCAAGTGACTGTTACACTGGACAACTGTTTTCTCTTTGTTCTGTGGAGATGAATTTTAAGCCTTTGAGGGCGCTCTGCCTCATTTAAATGCAACCAAATACTTAAGATAATGGCTCTCAGTTTCTTTGGGTTGAATGGAACCCAAGAAGGATGGAAGGAAAGCTGCTTTCCCCAACAAGGCATCCTTGCCCACATGGTTTTTGCTGCCAGCTTAAATGGGACGGAGGATCCAGATTGCTGCGAAATGAAGAGTTTAGTACTGAATTACTGAGAAAGAAATACTTACATGAGGGTGGTGTGTTTCAGTGCAATGATAATGAGATCTCACAATTTTGAAAGGAGATCCTAAATGTTAGGAGACGGATGAAATTAGGCTCTGAATAATTGCTGGGAGGGAGAAAGCATGTGTAGTTCTGGACATGCAGCTGATTTGGGATGCCCTTTGTCCCATGAAAATTAAACATTTCATCTGGCTAGCTCAAAGAGATAGAATCCAATCGGCTGAATATCTTAGAAAAAAAGGTTGGGAAGGATCTGAACTCTGCCAATTGTGTGGCTCTTTGGAAACTTCTATTCACATTCTTTTTAGTTGCCCTATGGCTGTTTTTGTGTGGTGTATTTGTAGAGATGCTAAGAACTTTTTTAGATAGTAGTGGCCAGTGTTGGTATCAGAAGTGTTAAAGTTTGCTCTGCTTGCTGCTGTTTGCTGGAACCTGTGGCTAACTAGGAATAATATGGTCTTTTGAAGTAAGCATCAAATTGTCAGTACCATTGTCAATACCATATTAAATTGTTTCTCATTTACTGTAGTGGACTCCCCTACTACGCCATGAAGTGGAGGAGATGGAGATGCTGGCGACAAGGCTGAAAGACACTGCTGCGTCCTTGAGGGCACCAACATCTGGAGTAGGTTGATTTTGAGTTTCCAGATGCTGTTTTGTCACTGCTTTGTTTCTGGTGGTTTAGGGTTGGCAGTTTAGTCTTTTCAGACTGTTTCCCAGTTTGGCCGGGATGTGGCCTGGCCTAGCTTGTTGCCAAAACAACTTGTAAGCCGATCTCCCTAGCAAAATTATCTTAGCTTTCTATAAAAGCTCGGCCCTGAGGGCACTTCCTCTAAAAAAAATAAAGAAAGCATATGATGCATGTGGGTTCTAATCAAGGAGACACACAAGCAGTTAGGGCCAACGTGTGATTTCTTTATTTTTTTAAAAAAAAAGGGGAGAAAATTAATGTTGGATACCATACGGTAGAACTTGGTATCAAATGAATAATGAAGAGATGAAGGTGAACACACGCGTCAAGCGACAGTCGACTGCGGATCATCACAAATGCACGTGCCCTGGCCCATGGCGAGATGCGCTACAAGCAGTTTCTGTTGGCATATCGTGTCAGCGATTTGCGGTTGTATTACCAAGTAGCAGTAAATCTTACGGCCAAATGGATAGAAGTGACAATCTAAAGTCTATTAATTTCATAGTGGCGTGGTTTAACCGGAGATTTTGTACCTACCATACCTTCGGTGAACTAGTCGACGTAATGCTAGTTCCTGCTGTACAAAGATGTTATCGCATTATTTACTAAGTTAAAGCTTTAGAAAAACCATGATATCTTCAAACAGAAAACTATGACAACAAAACCATGGTGCAGCTAGAATCCATCCCACGAGCAGTAGTTTGGAAATTATGAAAGGAATCATCATTTTCATCTTTTCATGTGGTCTTCCGAGAAAAGAAGAGTAAGGTTGAGTACTAACGTCCCTGCTGGCCATTGAAAAAATATTTTGTATGGCTTATCAAACAACGACTGAATTTCTGATGCGTCATGCAAGAACAGTCCCAATGCATATACCGCTTACTGGTATCTATACCAAGCGATGTCACATAAACACCACTTTATAAAAAACTTCCCTACTGTATTAAAATTTATACCGGTCAACTTCGTTCACTCTCTCCCATTCTTGCCTTCTTAGACACGGTTTCTTGAATCAGATCTAACGTCTTACTCTTTCCTCAATAAATGTATTACCAACTATTATATTTTGGAGTGGTCTAAGAAAAACAACCGAGAAAAAGAAATGATGAAACATTAATTTTGTTTGACCAAATTATTTTGTAGCATAGAACTATTATACTATTATGGAGTGAAAATGGAATATCAGGCTATCTATCCACTTTATCTATAAGCAAATAGAAATATCGAGTGGAAATATTGCAAATTTGCAATTACTACAATCTTAATTTCTTCAACGGACTTTATAACCACAGACAATGCAAAAGATAATATATAGAGGGAGAAGCTTGGTGCCTAACTGTTTATCTAAGATATTAAGCTCGCATAAAAGGAGTTGTTTTAACTACTTCTCAAAGGTCGCCATTTGGACACATGGTTGATGGTAGGCTGTAGGTGTATGCAACTGTAGGAGCAGATCAACATATTTGGTGCATATATATGTTTTGTGCATGGGCGTGAGTCCTTTTGGCAGCTGCTCAGCCAAGCATCCAGGATTTTTTTTTTCATTACAACAAAATTTTGAGTATTTCGCTGATTTTGGCCTAAATTGTTGAACTTAATTTGATTTTGGCTACTTTTGGTTAAAAAGGCATTGTAATAAATAAATTTTAGGGATAAGAACATATATTAATGATTTGGGGGTAGAGTTGAATCAAACTTGAAAAATAAATGCAAATATAGAAAAATGTGAGTAAATGCCCCTAAGTAAGCAACATTTTTGCATTCTCTTCGAACTGCACAAAAGTATAGAAAAAATAATATCCTATAAGATAGATTTGGGTTACAATTGTTTGTGTCCTGGATTTTGAACCCATCTCTGGAAATTGGTTATTGCATATTTTTCTCTCAGAGAAAAGAATTTGGTGCGGATTGAGGATTGCTACTTCTTATGATAAAACCAAATTATTGATCTTATTGTTTTTATTAATTCAATTTGCTTGGTTTAACTTTTGGTTTATGCTTCGTCAAGGCCTGATGACTCTTCAGTCAAATAGCCATTGATGCATTCAACAAAGCGGCGGTTGGATTTAAAGCTTGGTAGAGATGGAGTGTTAATCATATACATCGTTTATGTTGGCTCCGTTATGGTAACATGAATCTTTTTAGCTGTTATATCTTATTTCTAAACTCGAAAATTTGTTTGCTTGCTTGAGCATATAACTCTGAGGTTCAGATTTATTTCAGTTTGTGGTCCAACAAAGAATGGATGTTTAATCTGTACTTTTGAATGTAATGATGAATACTGCCGATTA
This sequence comes from Oryza coarctata, assembly GCA_030770085.1. NCBI lineage: Eukaryota > Viridiplantae > Streptophyta > Magnoliopsida > Poales > Poaceae > Oryza > Oryza coarctata. Next base: position 13,247,124 of record CM061472.1, read on the forward strand.
GGGAGTTCCGGTTTATGTGATCTCCAGTTATTGTTAACTGAAATTGAACGTGTTCTAGTGTGGAGCTTCAACATTACTTGAAGAAGCTATATGAAGCTGTTGTCACTGGCTCTTACTGGCAGAAACTCTATCTTCTTTTGTGCCGTTCCATAACTGAACATGCAGATTACAGCCAGCTGGAGCATTACTTCAGCAGATCTGTATTACAGAAGTTGATTCTAACATGAAAATGGATAAGAGTGACGATTGCTAGACTAAAAGGAACGGCATGATGGATTGATGGCTTCTCTTCATGGTGGATTTTTTACTAGGAGCACCAAAGATAGTCATGTGCAGGGGTGTTGTTTTCCCGTTTTTCTCCCTTTGCTCTGTTTTTCGCCACCCCCTGCTTTAGTATGTTTTTCAGTGGTAGTCCGCTCTCTGCTCATAGCAAGATCGCCCGCCTCCAGTCTGTGTCGCTACTGCTCGTGGCGTCGTAATTAGGAGGCTTCGTGGCCTCGTTTTGTATTGCAATGAGAAGGATCAGAAAAGTTGCAGGGAGATCATTTTTTCCCTCGAGAAAATGTCTCTTCATTTTTTTTCACGTCACTCAAATAATTATAAAAAAAATAATTAATATAAGATATATCCAATGTTAAATTCAATTCCTATAAGTTATAAAAAACAAATTAAACTCTAACTAGTATACACACATTCACAGTAATATTTATTATTTTTTTATAACAATTAAAAATTCAATTTAAATTTACATGTTTGTAGATTGATAAATCATATATTACCCTATATTGTCATTTTTTTAAGTTTACAACTATTTAGGTAATAAGAAACGAGGTGATGTCCTCTGAGAGTCACGAAAATAATTTCCGGAGCTAAGGCGATTCCACGGTGCAAGTGTTGTTATCTTCATTTTCTTGGCGTAGCAAGCTCGCGAGAGTAGTCTGTAGTAGATGGACGCATTGGCACCAAATCAAACAACTGCACAGTAAATTTCCTCTAGTGGTTCAAAGTGATTAGAATTGTGGAGAGCATACGTACATACACCCATACGGCCTGCTCATCCACATGTAATATGAGATGGAGTAAAATTTAGTTGTCATATTTTCTTTATCCAAATTTAGGTGTCATATTTTCTTTCCCAAATAAGATAGAATCCTAGTCGAATAATACCATAGACTCCTACGTTTTAACATGTCCCTGTCCTTTATAAGGTGAGCAAAAAACCTTCTCAAGAGCATATCAACACAATAGCGAATCAACACTCCAAAGATCAACAAGATCAATCCATTCGGTAAAATACAATCTATCAAAATAGTAATAGGGTATTATCTCACATCGAGAGTCTAAACTTGTATAAATCGTTGTCTTCTATCTCCATCATACTTTAAGTCTCGTGCACTACCTATTTAATTATTATCAACACAAAATATTGATGGTTGGCGTGTCAGATAGTGGTGGCCTTGAGCTTTCCATCGAAAAGTGCGATGGAATCAACTTTGGGAGTTACCGGCTTTGTCTTCACTTCCAGGTAGGCTTTCCGCTTCGGTACTCTCCACTGCATCTCTGACAACTTTGGCAAGCTTTCCCTCTTTGACTTAGATTCGATCCATTTAGGGAGGATCATAAATCAGTTCCTGTTTGGTCTCCTAAACACAGCCAAGATTTACTCCAAGCCCTCCGACTCGGATTCGATTTAGTTAGGGAGAACCATTGACCACATCCCATTCAATTCCACGAATGCCATAGCGATCTTCCCAAAGCTCCTCACGTGACATGCAATCTATAGCTTTGAGTCAGGCACAACCCAATCTTTTAGCGTTCAACTCGAATTCAGCCTTGAGCCGCCTAAGTATGAGTACTAGGAGGTTGGTGTCATCATAGAACTATTCAATTCTAATAACTTGGACAACAACACCAACAGTTATTCTCCTCCATGCGAAGACTTTATGGCCTCAGGTGCTCAAGACTAAGAAACTCGTCAAATAGAGCAACAAGCTCAAGAAGAAGAACAATGCTGCAAGCAGTAAGAGGAAGAAGTGCAACAGAGAGCCAAACAAGAAAACCACAACAGAGAATTGCACTTAAGCAGACACAGGATTCAATAAGAGATTCTCCAAACACAATTTGAAGATCATAATGTTTTTGTTACTCCTCAACAAAACGTTATTGCAGTAGCTACTCTCCTTGATACCATACTTGAACCATTGCAAGACCACACCGTTTCACCAACTATCGCCAAGATCAAGGCCATGGTGATAGCAACAATGATGCAACAAAATGAGAGGAGTGGCAACACCCTAGTCCAATCGAATGCCATTTCTTCTAAGTCTCCACCCAGGAGGCACTTGACTAAAGAAGGGTCACAAGAACTACGATGGCTATCCCACCTCAGTCAAGGAGGTGGACGCTGAGCCAGCTAGAATTAACAGCACGATGAAGAGTGACGCAATCACCAACAACACAATGATAGATGCCATTATCAAGAGAATGCACACGAGAGAATTGACTATAACTTATGCCATAGACTTGAAGCCAGATGCTATGAATATGAAGAATGTGAGCAACACTGATTGTGAGATGAGCATGATTGCTTTGGCCTACATCACGAACACTTCAACACAAGAAGTCTATCTCCTTGATGATGTTGCTCTCTGATTGATGACTTTGATGAAGTCGTCTTAGCATTCACATCTAATTTGTGCTGAGTGGACTTGCTAGCTGGCTTCAAATAGATTGGAATAGAGAAATATGATAGTAAAATAGACCCACAGCCTTAGCTTATGGTCTACACACTGGCCATTAGAGTAGCTAGAAGCGACAGCAAGGCTATGGCAAATTATCTTCTTGTTGCATTGGCTAAATCTGTAAGGAGCTAGATTTTGGAGCTTCCTTGGAGACCTATTGGTTTCGAGGGCGTGCTTTGGGAGTGGTTTATTGCTAATTTCCAAGAGATGTTTGAGTGTCTAGGGTCACAATTTGACTTAGATCATGTTCAATAGAGAAAGAATGAGTCTCTTCGGGAATATATCAAACGCTACTCAAAGGCAAGAATCAATATCTCAGATATCAACGATGAAATCATCATTGTTGCTTTCCAAAAACCAGTCAAATACGAGCAATTCATTGGCAAGTTCACTCGAAAGCCCTTGACTAAGGTCAAGCAACTTTTTGAGATAGCAAATTCATATGCTTTGTTTGTTGATGCAATTGTTGTTACTTGGGAAGACAAGCCTAGTACTTCTCGGCCCAAGGAAAAGAAAGATAACAGAAACTACTCTAGATCCTGTGAGCTAGAGGAGCTAGTTTCAACAACAAAATGCCATCATCCATGATGCTTGCGGGTTGAAGATTATGAGTAAGTCATGAACAACATCTTCACTTACTATGCCAATGGGTGGCATGTGGCTAAGGACTTCTATATGCTAAATAAGTTTGCTAAAGAGCACATCAAGAACATCAAGCCGGGAGGAGGTAAAGGTGGCTCCGAAAAAATAAAGACAAGGACAAAACTAATGGCCCGACTCCCTCGGGGTTCTAGAATCCATGGGCTGAGTTGAATCACATCTTCGGTGCCCTTTAGCCTATGAATCCAAGAGGAAGTAAAAGCTAACCAACTAGGAGATCAACACTATTTTGGCTAACGTCCCTTAATTTCTACGATGGTCTAAGGTGGCGATCATGTTTGACTGCTTGGATCACTTTAACCGAGTGGTCCATCCAGGGCGGTATCCCTTGGCCCTGAATCTAGTCATTAAGAATACCAAACTCAAGCGGGTCCTGATCGACGGTGGCAGTGCTCTTAATATTCTTTTCTCAAAAACTTTGGATGAGATGAAGATTCCATACTTCATCTAGAGCATTACCATAGGGTAATCCTTGGGCTTTCTTCAAGACCCGCTTAAGCTCCGAGTATAGCTCCATTTCACAAGGTAATCCTCGGGCTTTCTTCAATGCCACTCAAACAAATCATGGTCCTTGTTAACGTTGGCACTTGGAATAACTTTAGAACAAAGAGTGTTTGTTTCGAGGTTGCTGATTTTGAGACAACATATCACACCATCTTAGGCAGGCATGTACTTTCCAAATTCATGGTTGTTCTCTGTTATACCTATCTGATGATAAAGATGACTAGGCCATAAGGAGTCATATCCTTTCGTATTGACATGAAGCAAACATTCACCTATGACAAGGAGAGTTGCAAGCTAGCTCATTCTCAAGAGAGTGCAGTCCAGTGCCAGGAGATCCAACTGGAGGTGGCTACTAGTTAAGGCAGTGAGATTCTAACAAAGAAGATTGCAAAGCTAGGAGATAATGACACCAAGACAAAGAAGATTTCACTTGACCCAACTGATTCTTGTAAAATAGTGCTGATTGGCGCTAATCTTGATACTAAATAGGAAGACATGCTCGTCACTTTCCTATAGGCTAATAAAGATATTTTTGCTTAGAAACTATCTAATTTTCCTAGTATACCATGGGAGGTGATCAAACACTCTTTGAACGTAAAGCCAAATGCAAAGCCTATAAAACAACAACTTCCTTGGTTCGCTCAAGATAGATGTGACACCATACAGGAGGAATCGACTAAGCTCTTGGTAGCCAGGTTTATCAAGAAAGTTTATCATCCGGATTAGCTAGCAAACCCAGTCCTTGTTAGGAAGAAGATTGAACAGTGATGCATGTACATAGACTATACAAATCTCAACAAGTCATGCCCGAAGGACCCATTTGGCCTACCTCTCATTAACCAGATACATGACTCAACCGCCGAGTGAGAGCTTGTTAGTTTTCTCAACTGCTATCCCAGATACCATCAAATCAGTTTGAAGGAAGATGACTGCATGAAGACATCACTCATCACGCCATTCAAAGCATACTGCTATATCACTATACCTTTTGCGTTGAAAAATACTAGGACTACATATCAATGTATGATTCAAAGATGCTTTTAAACTCAACTTAGGCGTAACATGGAAGTATATGTAGATGACATGTTGATCAAGACATAACTCAAGGAGAATCTAATTTCTAATTTGGAGGAAACTTTTAAAAACGTACGGGCTTTCAGGGCGAACCTAAACCTGAAAAAAATATGTCTTTAGAGTACCATCAGGAAAGTTGCTTGGTTTCATGGTGTCACATCATGGCATTGAAGCCAACCTAAAGAAAATCAAGACCATACTGAATATGAAGCCACCGAGTAATAAGAAGGATGTTCATAAACTCACTGGGTGCATGGTGGCACTTAGCCACTTTGTTTTCTAACTGGAGGAGTAAGGCCTGCCCTTTTTTAAGTTATTAAAGAAGGTTAAAAAATTTTAATGGACACCACAAGCATAACAAACCTTTGAAGATTTTTAAGAAATTCCTAACAAAACCACCCGTTCTAGTTTCTCTGATATCACAAGAACCATTATTACTTTACGTTTTGGCTACTCCTTAAGTAGTAAGTACTGTGCTAGCTATGGAACGTGAAGAAGAGGGGCATGTACAAAAAGTTCAATGGCAGGTTTACTTCATCAATGAGGTTTTGGCCGACTCCAAGATTTGGTATCCATAAATACAGAAGTTACTCTATAGGATGTTGATTACGGTTCAAAAGCTTCTGTATTATTTCCAAGGGCATTCAGTGTCTGTAGCCATTTCCTTTCTACTAGGGGATGTTCTGCACAATTGGGAGATGAAAGGGCAGATAGTGTAGTGGGCTCTCAAATTGATGGTTTTTGATATCTCATTCAAGGCTCACACCATAATTAAATCTCAAACCCTAGCAGACTTTGTTGCTAGGTAGACAAAAGTTTAGACTATAAATCCACAGAAAATCTTGAGTACTAGACAATGTATTTTTACGGTTCCTTCTAGGTTTCTGGAGCTAAAGCACAAGTAGCATTGATATCCCTAACCAGGAAAAGACTCAAGTACATTCTTCAGTTACACTTTTTTGCTTTTCATAATGTAGCCGAGTATGAGGCATTAATCCATGGGCTACGAATCGCTATATCTTTAGGTATTCGATGATTAGTGGTTCATGGAGATTCACAACTGGACATCAATCGAGTTAAGAAAGACTGAATTTACCAAGATGACAACCTAATCATGTAATGATAGGAGGTAAGAAATCTAGAAATTTAATTTGATGGACTAGAGCTTATGCATATTTTGTGGCAAATGAATTGGCAAATATGGGATCAAAGCGTGAGTCAATTCCGATAGATATATTTATCGAGCCTCTTCAGGAGCCATTAGTCTACAAGAAGTAAGCGCCTAAGTCAACGAAAGGGGAAGAAGCCAAGCAATAATTAACCCCAACTAATGCTAAGGTTTTGATAGTCATCCTGACTGGAGAAGACCATTTATAGAATATTTGGTTAACGATGAGCTCCCATTATATCGTAGCAAAGTAGAGTTGATCAAGTGATGCAGTCAGAGCTATGTGGTTTCTGAGCGATAACTTTAAAACAAGAATGCTTCTAGGATATTGATGAAGTGTGTTACTACTAGAAAGGACAACAATTGTTGCATCTAATTCACTCGGGCATTTACGAAAATCACGCAGCTTCAACACTAGTCAGGAAAGCTTATAGGCAAGGATTCTTTTGGTTGACTACCATCATTGATGCTGAGAAGATTGTCCAGGCTTGTGAATATTGCCAACTTTTCACTAGACAAATTCATGTTCTAGCTCAAGAGTTCCTTGCCTATTTCTTGGCCCTTTTTTATGGGGGCTTGATATAGTCGAGCCATTCTAGAAAGTGCCATGAGGGTTCACTCATCTATTTGTGGTTGCAGACAAATTTACCATGTGGATTGAGACAACCAGTTGTGAAGATAGATACTGATAGAGCTAGAGAATTCATCCTTAGTATCATATACAAATTTAGAGTACCCAACATAACTATAAATAAAAATGGCACTCAATTTTCATGTGGAGTTTTCAAAGGGTTCTATGAAGAGTTCAACATTAAAAACTGTTTCGCTTTTGTGGCTCACCCACAAAGTGATGGACAAGTCAAATGAACCAATTGCGTGGTTCTCCAAGGCATTAAAACTAGGGAATTTGAGTGGCTTCACCTGTACGCTAGACAATGGGTTCAAGAATTATTGTTTGTATTCTAGTCATTATGTACAACACCCAGTCAGGCTAGAGACCAATCTTCTTTATTCTTGGTTTATGGAGTGGAGGTTGTCATACCAATGGAGATTGAGTTTAAATCACTACAGGTGCACATGTATGATGAAGACAAATCCAATAAGGATCGACTGGAAGAAGCACATGATATTGCAGAAATCCAATCGGTGAAGTACCTCCAAGGATTACATCATTATCACAGTGAAAATGTTCATGGTTGAGCCTTTTTGGTAGGTGATATCATTTTGAGAAAAAAATCCAAAGTAATAAGGACATGCATAAATTGTCTCTCATCTAGGAAGGGTAGTACACTATCATTGAGGTAACATGGCTGAGTGCTTATCACCTCAGGCACAAGGATGGTACCATGCTAGATAACTCATGGAATATAGAACATCTATGTTTTTTCTATACTTGAGCATTGTATCTTTTACATAATTTCATTAGTATAATTTACTTTCACTCTTACTGCCAACGTCAAGTGGTTTCTTGCTTGACTAGCCAATCGGGGTTATATGTTTTATGCTATAAAGTTTCTTCTTCAAGCACTTTTTCAAAACTTGTTCTGATTATTTCTGACTAAATTCAAGTAAGGTTATGCGTCGAGTAGTAAAGCTATATTTCCTGATGCTTTCCATTTGATGTATATGGATGATTGCTTTGTGTCGTCGTAAGAACCCTAAGCTAGTCAGGTAGAGTGTATAATGCAAGGTACTAACCTATCAATCAGATATGTCAAAAACATAAGACAAAAAACATAAAGATGAATGACAAAATGCTTAATGTTATTTACATTTATGTACAATAGAAGCTACTCAGAAATTTTGTCTTTACAGCTCTACATCCTCAATAGTGAAGACTGCTACTGCATGGAATGGAGTCATAGCTTTCATCAATTGTGTCTATATCCACCCAAGGATACAAAGACTTCACGATGGTGAGTGCTTGGCTTGAAACAAGAGTTACTTTCTCCTTCACCAACTTGTTCAATTCTTATATAGTGGTGTGAAGTTGAAGAAGTACTCGGTTAGCGCTGTTGGAGCTGGAACTTGTCCCACTGGAGCATATAACATCAAGTGTTGGCTTGACAGAGTTGGCCAGCTCATCTCGGGTGGCTTCAGCCTGCTTTATTTTGGAATTGAAGACTTCATGTTCGGATTGCATCTTGATTTTATAGTTTGTACAACAAAGAAGCAAAGCATGAAGATATAAATATGGTAGTCGGAATATGGAACAATTGGACAAATAATTTCCTTAATGTCTTTCTAGAGTGTTGCCTTTTCAGCCTTGGGCGCCTCAAGCTCTTCTTGTAGTTTGGCATTGGCATCAGTCAGGCTATTGATTTTGGAGTCTCAGACTGAGAAAGGAAAATGATAGTCAAATACTAAAGACATAATTCAAACGATGGGATTAATTCAAGAAAGCTTACCTCTAAGTGACCCTCTGGAATCAAAATTATTATCCCGAAGCTGTTGAATCTCCACTTCCAATCTCAATTCCCTAGCCTTAGACTTGGCACATTCTTTTTAATGGTGTTTCCTTGCCTTCTCTATCTGGGTGACGTGAAGGATAAGTTTTTGCAAAGTTTTTGACTTTGCCAGGGATTGGTTATAAATTCTCTACACAAAGAATGCTATCGAAAAACAGAAGACATTATTCAAGACAATGAATATAAAAAAAAGTACTTACATTCATCAAGGCGGTTGCCTGGTTTAGTCAGCACTTTAGCATCTCCTTCTCCTTTTCTTACTTCTCATCGTTGAGGACAATGCTTTTGTTCGTGCCATCAACATTGACCCAACTTATCTTCAGAGGTGGCTTATGGTCTTCACCTAGGGGCTTCAAAGATGTGCCTCGAGGAATTTTTTCCTCAACTTCTTAAGATGTCGGTGAGAAGAAGGGGCGGAGTGGAGATAGTCAGAATACCTTGATTAGGAGGAGTTGGTTTCAATTGTGTGCTTGCGTGTGTATTCTGCTCCGAGTCCGGCATGGCATCATCTGTGTTGGGAGCACTGTTGTTGGGCTTAGGGGAAGTTTGGTGTTCTTCAGCATGCCTTCCTTCAGATGGCCTTGCTTCACTACTAGGCTAGCTATTTGACTGACCTTCAACCGGGAGCTCTTCATTAGCACTCCCCAACTGGCGGCTGGCTAGATCAACAATCAGGGGTTACGACGGTGCATCTGAAGCGCCGGACGGATCATTGTTACATGGCTTCCTAGACAAAAGGAAAGTGAGAATTAAAATTGCGAGTAGTTATAAAGATTATGGAATAGAAAAGTCATTACCTAGTTGAAGTCTTAAATTTGAAGCCAACACTGTGCTTTGGAGGAGCTAGTCTAGAAAAGGTGGGACTTGACTGACTGGTCAGAGTAGTAGTAGTCTGGCTACCGTGATCTTCTTCATCGTCCGGCTCAATGATCAATTTTTGTTTCTTGGCCAAACTAGAGCTTGGCTCATTTATGGTAGGGCTGATCACCCACCTATGAGGAGCCTGCCCTTATTGGCATAGAGGATGAGAAATAATATTGGTGTGTTTCTATGCAAGACATGCAACAAGATCAATATGTGATAATTATTATAGTAAGTTAAAATAGTGAGAAGATGCAATAGAACAGTGCTTACTGGAGGACGAAGATTAAGAAGGTTGTACAGTCGGTTGACAAGCTTGTCTGTGTTGAGTGACTTGGACACTACCTAGGTAGGGTCATCGACACTGGAAAACTCTAAGGCTAGATGCATTCAGTCTTTCAGAGGTTGTAGTCTTTCAGAGGTTGTAGCTTCATCTTCACAAAATGCCTCAATCCTAGTCAAAAGTCTATTGACTTCAACTAACTCTTAGTAGTTAGTGAGAGAGGTCCAAGAAGGCGAGACTTTAGGAGTAAGACCAATATAGACATGAAGAGATGGGTTAGGGTTGGAGCAGTGAAGCCTCTCAGAACACGACCCTTTGTTAGAAGTTTTCAGAGAAATATCAAGATAGAGATGTTACAACTTATTACAGAGTTGAATACCATCACCCCCGACTACAAAGGGATTTTGTTTGCCAGGTTGAGGCTTAACAAAAAAACTAGTAGCAAAAAAGATTGAAGTAGGGGAGGATGTCAATGAAAGCTTCACATATGTGGACAAAAACAATTATATGGAAGATGGAATTAGGGTTCAGATATACTAGTTTAATTTGGTAAAATCGAGAAAGCCATGCAAGAAGCTACAAGTAGGGTGCCCATCTATAAAATGTGACATTAAACTTGGCACGTCCAATGGGCCATAAGCTAGTTATAGCTTAGGTGTTATTCTAGCCGAGGCTTTGGTTAATTTGTGGCATGGCTTAAATGCTATAAAATAGTTACAACAAAGTATTACCACTTTTTAGGTATCAACAACATGTTCTTAAAAATAACCAAATAGCTGATCGCCAATTAACTTAGGATGCAGATGTTGTTTGAGAAACACTCAGGTTACAATGCATTGGGATTCACACTATGCAATTATTTAATACCAGTCTACTACTCAGGGATGTCACTCAGGATTGAAGCACTCAAGCAAAGGTACTCAGGAGATTGGTACTCAGCTTATTGCGCTCAGACGAAGGTGTTTCTGTTTTTAACTCTACTATTAGCTGTTTCTCAACTAAATACAGAGTTGAGGGCTATACATATTAGAGGCATCTAGCTATTTTATTCTTCAAATATAACCATACTTAACTTTATGTGTAGTTGCTTCCAAGCTAAGCATGAAGTTGGGGACTACACCTTATATGTGAATCTATTTGATGCACCTATTTTTTTTCATGAAGCCCTCCACAACCTCTTTGTAAGATATCAAAGAGGACTAAAGAAAGAAGGACTCGGGAAGAATTCACAACAAGGGTTGAAGCACTCGGTGTTAGTCAGAAACCGTGAGAAAGACTATAACTCAACTATAAAGATCTTAGAAGCTAATGTGGAGAGTATGTATACTAGTTACCCACATGGCATGCTAATCCAACAAAAGATAGGAGGTGGACTAAATCCATATAATATAAGATAGAGTATAATTCAGTTACCATATTGTCTTATACCATAAGACATAAGACAGAATATAAAATCCTTGTTAGATAATTCCATATATAAATAAAAAAAAGTTTAAGCTAGGTTTGACTTAGGCTCCTACGTTATAACCCTAGCCCCCATCCTTTATAAGGTGGGTAGGAAGGCCCCTCGAGGCCATAGCAACACAATAGCAAATTAACACTATAGAGATTAACAAGATCAATACATCCGACGAAATACAATTCATTAAAATAGGAGTAGTATATTAACTCAAATCCCTGTTTGTGTATAAATCCTTATCTTCGTATTTTGATTCTCATGTGCTACCTATTTAATTATTACTGATACAAAATATCGACTTAAACTTTGAAAGTGATCAAGAGTTGTATCAAAGCTTCCCATAACATGATGGTTTATCTTTGAATTGCTTTTACCCAAGCCTTTACAAGATTTGGAAATCAAATCTCCCAACACAAGCCACTCTGTTTCAGAATTCACAGTTTCTTGCAGAAAAAAAGAGTACGAACTTGATAAGAACATATTTAATTAGCTGTTGACTAATTATTTCCAACATTTTGAGTTATATGTGCTACCAGATTCCTACACTATGCAAGAGGAAATGACCAGGTTTCAAAAAAAAAACGAAGAAAGAGAAATGACCTGTAAATCAAACCATTAGAAGTTTAGAACTCAACCAGTCATGAGAAGAATAATAGACAGACAACGGGGAGATTTGTGTCAATCTTACCATCACACCAAGCACTTCGTATACTTTGTTTGTTACCAATGAAGGTTCATCCATAAGCCGCCCTGCTGCGGCCGCCGAGTGGTGGCGGCGTGCGGTCGCCGCTGCAGCTCGACTCCGGGCTGTACCCAGCTCTATGGTGCGACGCGCGGCCACCGCTGCAGTTGTTGTTCGTGCTCCACCCTGAGGTGGCGGTTGAGGCACCGGCAAGCGCCACCGAGCTGGACCGGCTCCGGGCGTGCGCCTGCGCCCTCGGGGCGACATGGGCTGACGCCGGCGCCATGCGGGCCTTGGCGCGCGCGGACTGCGTCTCTGCCATGTAACCCGGGACAGCCGGAGGGCGCACCCGGTAGAGGTCCTTGGCTGGGCTCAGCTTCCTCCCGGCGTCCATCTCCAAGGTTTTCTCCGACACCCCGCCAGTGGCCGCCGCCGTCACGTAGGACGTCTCCGCGGCAGCGACGCGGTGGCCGGCCTTCTCCGGGACATGTTGTGGCCGCTGAACACTGGTGATGCCGTGCTCCAGCCACTGCCAACCAACAGTGCGCTCGTCTTGCGCCACACGCTGCATCTGCACGTACGCGTCCATCGATCGACGCATTGATCAGAATGGGGCATCATTTTGCTCGCCATTGTTGTCTCCTTTACCAGGAACACATCAAGAAAATGGAAACGAAGCATACACACTCACCTTTTGCTGGTAACCACAAGCATAGGTCGGGGTCATCTCGCGCCGGGGCGCCGCGTCGTGCCGGCGCCGGACTTCGCCGTAGTGGACGGAGTCCCGCCACCCCCTGTTCAAAGTAGGGCTCAGGTAGCCAGCATCGTCGTCGTGGCTATTGTTCCTCCTTGGTTGCGCCAACATCTGCATCGTCTCCGTCTCGCCGGCGTCCTCATCTTCGTGCTGCTGGTCCGACACGAAGCGGGCGCCGTGCCCGTACGAATGCAAACCGCGGTAAGGGGTTCGCCAGGCGACGTGGGAGGTGATGCGGCGGGCGCGGACGCGGGCCTGCGCGCGGACGAGCGCCTGAATGCAGCGCATGGTGACGTGGACCTGTCGCCGCACCTGGTGGCCGCGGACCAGCGCCTGCAGCCGCACCAGCCCACGCAGAGCGCGCAGGGCTCTCCTCGCCTGAGCACATGTTGTAAATTTCTCACCATTAGGTACTGGTGACCGGAAAAAAAAATTTACAACCTAAGTGCAAGTACACTTGCTCCTTAACATACAAAATTAAATCTAATTTATTCTTCCTCTGTCAACTTCTGGCTTTTTAAAGAAGTGATTAAGAATAAAAGTAAAAAAAATAATCCTCTAAAATTACGTATGTCAACAACGCTCTTTATTTAAAAAATTAGCTATTAGCATTCTTATATAAAATAAAAGGTTGTACAAAATAACATGTCGTAATTACGCATGACATGTATATCCTGTTTCCATATCAAAAGTTCTCTAAATTACATATAAAACATGCTACAATTAATTATATTCATATATACATAACTTTTTTTAACCTGCACATAACATTAGGATTCACTCGTAAGAATTTCTCAAATTATGGATCAAATTATTAGTTTCAGCTACACTGGCTAGAAAACACGTGATCGATGTCTAACCGATCGATTATCTATACTAGCAGCTGTACTCTTTGCTATGTGCACCCAAAGAAACATACACAGAAACACTATCAGCCATTCCTAGGCGTCCGATTGTGTCATCCAACGGTTCAGATAGGAAACTTCACACTGTGAGTTGCAATGCAACGGTGAACTCAAACAATTATCCTTCCATCCCCAGGGAACGTCGTGCTCCTCTCCACACATCGCTTCCCGAGCCTAGGGCCACGCCCGCCCGCGCAGCAATCGTGATTCCGCCGCCGCACCCCATCGCCGTCCACCACTCCGGCCGCCGCTGCCGCGTCGCGAGGGGCCTCCCTATTCTTGTGCCCGGTCGCCGCCACGCCCCCATCTCCACCCCACTCTCTCGCCACCGCCGCGTCGCGAGAGGCCTCCCCGGGTGGCGCCGCGAGCACCACGTCGGCTAACAGCCCCGCCGCGCTGCATGTTTCGGCCGCGCTCGATCGGTGGACGTCCGACAGCTGCGCCACACCTCAGCTCCACAGGACACCAAACCAAATTCGTGTGGAAGAACAGGTATTAAGGAAATAACTGTCTTCAAATTAAGGCCAGCTCTAGCGAAGGCATTCACGTTACTGACAAGCCTCACCAAATGCAATGTGCAATCTATGTATGTATGAGAACAACTAGAGTAGGGATTGACTAATTGGCTACCTTGCTAATTTTATTGTAAACGTTCATATATTTTTAACAGGTATATCGATATATACTTTGCAATATTACTTATTTTAAGAAGAACACGTGATATGGAGGGAGACTAATGCTAAGCAAAAGGAAGAGCTTCAGAAGAACTGTTAGTAGCAGCGAAAGGAGGCTTGTACAACCGTCGCAGCCGCAGATCACACGTAACGTAATGCTTTGATGAACTGAAGACGTCGACAGCTCGTAACACCCATATGCGCTCTATGAATTTGTGGCAATTTTGTGCCATGATTCAGCTGTTGGGTGCTTAGATTACCCTAACAGTTCATTAGTTACAGGAGTGATCCAGGATATCAGACAAATGCCGTTTCATTATATTATTGATATTAAAAATGCAACCCCATCGAATGTGTCTACTTTTTCCTCTATAATGGCAGGTGCCGCCGGCTACCAGGTACACAATAATCAAAATAATGCCTCGCAGAAGATATTTGGGACTGGAGAGGGTAAATTTTTCTAGCTTATTTTTTTTCTGCATTGTTATGGATGTTTCACATAATATTTTGCCTTGTCTGTTTGGAAAGTGAGGTGGCTGATAGCCATGTTTGATAATTGACAAGTCTAAGCGCATTCTAATGAAAATATACATGAATATATAAATACCCACTACCGTAGATTGATGCTTAGACATTTCGTTAATTTGGTTGTAGCCATAGAGAGCCTTAAGTTAATTGTTATTATTATATTGATTGGTTAAACAAGTAAAACTGTATTTTTGTCCCAACTTTTCCTGTTTTATGAATTCCTAAGTTGAAGAAAGTCCATGGTAAATTTAGTGGATAACCAAGACTGAAACCTATTCATTACCTTAAATTGCGATTGGCACCTGGCAGCAATCTATCGATTTATTTTGCCTTTTAAGCTGTTATGGCAAACAGGGTTCAAAATTTCAACTTCGGCCATTATTTTGGGGTACTGATTGGACCAAAATTTTTGAAATTTCAGATATTTCGGTCTGAAATAACTTAGAATATGAACAAAATCTGGCCAAATTTAAACAAATTTTGCTAAATTCACAAAAAAAATAAAAAAATCTAAAATTTTTTGGCCAAATAGTTTCCTATCGGGGTGAGGGGGACCAAAATTTCCAAAATTTCATTCCGCAATTTTGAACCCTAATGGCAAATACAATTCTCATTACTTGTCTTTATATTTTGTTGATGGTTGACTACACTGACTTTGTTCAAGCACGCTTTCAAACACGATTTAACTATTCGCTCTGTCTTGAATTGTTGCCATATCATCTAAACAGTCCAAATTTGAACTCTGTAGTGTAGTCACATGCAAATTGGAGCTAGCGATGAACATGCAAATACTTAGCTGGCATCACTGTAATGATTATAAGTTCGAATAATATGAACTGATGCTTTCAGCTTCAATTTGTTGTTGACTGATAGTTTCTCTAAATATATTTACATTATCTTTTCTCTAAATATATTTATTCTGCTTTTCTATTGCAGCATGTGATGTTTTCTGCACTTCTAAAGTGCTTTATCAAAGTTGAGCCAGGCTACGTTATCAATAAAGCACATTAGAAGTGTTTCACAAATTCTCTTGGATCTGATTTTACGCAACTTTGTAAATACAGGACAAGGTGAGCTGTCCACTGTCCATTTATTACTGGCACTGAGTATTTGCCTTTTAATAGTTTACTTGTTCTTAATAAGCTAATGCTAATTTGCTTCTTTTTGCCTGTCAGGGAGCATCCCACATGTTGGCTGTTGACATCATCCAAAACTGTGCAAGGATGCGCCAGTTAATGAAATTAGGAAACCACATATATCCTGAAATATTTCAGTGTGCACCCCAAATATTATGCGTAAGATTTTATTAGGTAAACATCGTTGTACAAATATCTGAGTAGCGTCAACTTAATTGGATTGAAAAGATATTATAGATTGAGGAGAAAAACTTTTAGAGATTAGACTAATAATAACTCATTACTTAATCCAAGTAAAGATACAACCTATCCTTATATATGGAGCAACTTGACTCTTAGATAACAAACCTAATCTAATCCTATCACTACTCATAAAACTAACGCTGCTACAGTACCACGTGAGTACTGTTCACAGGTACAATTCACCTTGGGTTGGTCGTGGACCTTGTCTTCTGGCCCAATACCCATAACACCATATGCCTTTTCTGTTATTTCACAGTTAACACATGAACTCCTGCTATGGTATTCTTTATCTCTGTTCTTTTTATTTGCAACAATATGGGTATCTCTTTTCTTTGGAACAATATGGCAGGAAGGCGCTTCTTAAATGATAAATGGAGCTCATGAGTAATCAGAAGTAAGCTGTCACAATTCAGAATTTTAGGATTTGCCACTCTCGAAAGATCTGTCCCTAATATGTATTAGACATATGGGATCAGGATTTCAGGATCCACATGTTAGGATCCAAATGCCATCGCAAAATGCCATCTTGAGGACTGGCTATTGATCATTTAATATTCAATCTTTTAAGATTATGGCAATAAATTCTTGTCCGTAAGAATGACTGACATTAAGAATATTGTCTGCCATCAGGTTAATGGTTTATCATTTTTGAAGATGTACTTCGTCCGTTTTATATTACAAATTAAGTCAAACCTTTTTAAATTTATTATAGAAAAATATAGCAATATATTTAATCATGTTTGCTCCAGTCTCTTTCCTGTACTGAAATCAAGGATCGTTAAATTAAGAATGCATTTTGGTTGTTAGCTGGTCTGTTTAATCATGTTTGCTCCAGTCTCCTAAAAAAAATTTGTTTGGTCCAGTCGAAAACATGTGGCCGTGTGGGATGCTGTGTAGTATGCAACTAATGTTTAAAGAAGTAAGCTTTCATTGAATTTAACTTTGCTGAATTTAAATTTGGTGTTCAAATTAGACAATGTGCACAAACTATTTGATTAAAATTTGCCTTGCAATGTTAGTGTCTGAACTTGGCCTTGCAGTGATTATGAAATTAGTATATCAACTCTCTCTTACAATGTTTTTGAATTTAGTGAATGAACCTGGCCTTTCAAGGTTTCTGAAATTAGTTTCCAAGTCTTGCAATGTGTGCCAGCCTGCAATTAGTGTTTCTGTTCAAAATGTGAACTTGGACAAAAAAAATTCTTGGAAGTGTTTCTGGTCAGGATACTAATTAATTGACTAAATGGTATGTTTACCAAGCCGCTTTTAGTGTTATCATGGGTTAGTATGTAACTAGCATATTTCTTTAAACTTTAGGTCTGCTGCAGCACTATACAACTGAAAAGATGGTGGGATAAATTGATTTTGTTAGTGTTGAGTTGCCTTTACACGTACTATGCGTTAGTAGAATATGTTTTTTTAATGAATTTTAAGTTGTTTGTCAAATACGTATGTTGTTTCTCAAATCCAGTCCGTTGAGCAAGAAGAAAGAAGACATTTAGTGGCACCAAAATGTAGAAATGGTTTAAAAAATGGCTTGGAAGGATAAAATAGTTAGTCTTGTGAGATTTGTGGGTGGTGGATTCAGTGGTCCGAGTATGAAAGACAGTGGAGATTTTGGTGCAATGAATTTGTTTTTATTGAGGCTTTCCGGTTTTGGGGTGACAAATAACATGATTGTCTGTTGAGGGTACCATTTATGGATATATCCTTTGGTTTTTATGCTTTGATATATATATATATATATAAAGATCATATTCTGAACAGATATGATATTTAAAAATAAAAATAAATTCTTGCTCGCAAGATGGTCACTTTGATTCATATTGATCATGAAGTGAATTTCAAGAGCACGATTCCTAGTGGTACCTAAGCACTCTAGTGCAGAATAAATATGGGCGCCTAACTGATCCTAACTGGGCAAGGGCTGTATTTTAGTGCCGTAGAAAGTACACTATCGACATGTACACCACGGTTGTTCTCAACGAGATCCAGCTAGTGTTGCTAACAGTAGTACTTTGTCCAAATCAGAGATTGTTTGCTAGTAACCACACAAAGTACTCATACAAGTTGCCTCGGACCAAAGGTTGCTAAGAGTGTCGTGATTTTTTATTTTTCTGAACTAATCAGTGGGGCCAACAACTTCAACACCTGAAAAAATTATCCTACTCCATCTACTTACTTCATCCTAAAATATAATAACTTCTTATTATATATAAAAAAATATATCTAAATACATAGTTGGAAATTGCTATATTTTTTTACGAATATAGTAGACATTCTGAAAAGATAGTAAATACCTTGTTTTAGCTCTTTGGATAATCAAGGCATATTCCGATATAAAGATAAATTTCCATCTCTCATAGTGTTGGGATATTTATATTTAGATAATGCAGATTATATTATTATTATTATCTAAATGAAAGTATCCTGCTTTTGCACCAACAAGGATATTAAGATCTGGCATTGCTTTTCCATAATTTACATTTCTTCATAGAGTAGTATTGCTAACACCGTTCTAAAATGTGAAAAGGAGATTTCCTTCTAAGTAGATGAAAAAAGGGAGGTTACAGACAGAAAGAGAGAGAGAGTGGTGTGAAGTTTCTTCTTTTTTTCATCGTAAAACTCAATAATTCATGTGGTTTGGAAGGGCATTGTGACATTTTGATAAAAATGGTTGACAGGTTCAGCTTAAGGATATTTTGTTGTCAAATATTAATGGAGTTAACATTATTAAAACAAATAGCAAGCATATCAAATGCACTGGCACCGAATTTTGAGTGACACATTGGAGGGAAATGATCATTTTTAATTTTCTAATGGCATATATACCAGAAGTTAACGTCTGAAAAATTTCGTTAAAGGCCGAATTAATGCATCTGCTTGCGAAATTAACCCAGAAATATGCAGAAAAACTAAGAAACATATACACTACATTCTTATTTTCGGAATTATTATAACATTTTGAAATCCGACATATGAAATAGTCGGCTAGTGTATACGGATCAAATAGCTGGGTGCGTACCAAGTATCCTCTGTAGAACGCCTGGATGCGCACGGCGGCGCCGGCGCTCTCCTCCCTGCCTGCCGCCCTCCCGCACGCGGCCGCGTTCCTCACCGCCCTCGACGCCGCCATGCTGCGGCGGGTCCTCTTGGCACCCTCCGTCTCGTCACGGCCGACGTGCAGTCGCTCCCGGCCGAAGGCGGAGCCGCTGCTGCCTTCATTCGTCACCTCCGGCGACGTCTCGGCGGCCGGGAAGTGCTCCACCGAGAGTATCTCCACCGCCTTGACGACGCCGCGTCCTCCTCCCGCGGCGTGCTCGTCTCCTCCCCTCTGCTGTTCCACCGATCAAATACGTCCGTTACTGAAAGCTCCCATGAGAGAGGACGAAAAAGAAACCAACCATGAAGACATGAAAAGAGCATGGACCTTCTTGGCGTGGCTAGGGTCTTTGGAGGGGCCGGGCTTGAAGACCTTCCTGACGGTGGCTAGCCAGCCGGCGCCGGCGCCGTCGCCGCCAGGCTTCTTGCCCATGTAGGACGGGAACGTATACACTAGTACTGCATGGATGCCGCTAGCTTCTCTGGTAGCTCGGGCGATCAATGCAGGTGAGGAGGGAACGGGAATGTCGATTCGTGGAGGTGGGTGGTGGTCGGTGGAAGGCATTAAGTGCAGCGGTGTGAGGGCGCGAGACTGTCGTGAGCGAGCCGGTGCGGCTGCGGCTTTACCGTACGCAAGGCAAGCGCCACGCCGTCACGGGAGACGCGCGCACTTGAGAGTTCAGATTCAGATAATGAGGGCCCTGCACTGTCGAGTGTCGACATTCATCGAGGTTGGCTGTTCTTTTTTTAAAGAAAAGAACTCATGTATTTATTGGAATAAAAAACCATTAAACTCTTACAAACACTTCTAAATTGTTATATCCTTCTAAAACATCATAGAGCTAGTAGCGCAGCCGATAATTTTATCTTGTAGAATTAGTTATCATTGCTTAGTAAGGTCGTGTATATAAAATATAATAGATTTATATGGAAAAATTAAAACTCACAAGAGATCTTGTGATTGTGAAAAGAATATGGGTTCAACCAACCCTACAGCTTATATGGCTGTATAGTGCTCTAATAAATTTAAAAAAATTAAAAAAATTCTGAAAATAAGAAACATTTAGCCTTTAATTTTTATTAAAATTAGTGGACGCAACATTCCTTCTAAGCCTTTAGATAAGAAAACTAACTACCCCTCCACCTCTACCTCCCCTCACGTCAACTAACATGTGATCAGCTATGTGCGTTCAGATTATGATCAGTTACGTACAAGATTCCAAATCTCCAAATTTATCTCACCACGAGTCCTGTGTATATATACGTAACACGTGCACACGTAGAATCAGATTAGTTACGTACAAGGACACCAGTTGATCCCAGCGTGCGTCAAAACACAAGATTTCTATGCAAAGTGAATGATGTGCATGTGCATCAGCTTTCTTTGTGCTGCCATGCACCCTCCATTAGAACGAGATTTTTTTTGCGCTGCTTCCATCCTCAGATCCGATATTAGAATGAGACTGTTTGTGTTTCTTCTAAAGCACATGGCCCTTGATAAAAAATGAGCTACTGTTTCGCAGAAAAAAACAGACAAAATTAAAGAAAAGCATGGCACTCTTGCCGGTGGTTTAATCCGAACAAAGAAGGATTTGGCGCGGACAGAGAGGCTTACAGGCCAATTAATTAATCTGTAGCCATTGGTTTAGTAGCTGATGAATGAGATAGAGAGAATGTTGGTGGCGTTGCCACAGGGAAGTAGAGGGATACGGTTCCCTCTCGCCTCCTCTTCCCTTCCCTCACTCAGCTTGCTAGCTTGCAACTCAATAAGGAAGTATGGTATTTGAAATTTGTGTGAACTGTTGTTTTTTTATTTATAAGTAAATTAATGTCAAAATCTATGACCCATATTTTGCTATATTGTTATTTGGATATAGGCCCACGAAATCATGCGGGCATGTTTCTTAGGTCCATTTGAAAAACTTTCAAAACGGATTATCAATCGAATGCCACACTTAAAAAGTAGGATTTACTATATCATATATAATTCATCGAATAAGTAATTATTTAATCAACTGTAATTTGGTTCCTCTAGTTTAATTGTTAGTTTCCAAGGTGACCCCCAAATTAATTTAATTTAATATCATATGACAATTATATAAATTTGATTTGAATGTGTAGAACATTTATAAAATTTCAAGTGTCTTGGACTAAAATCTATTTTTATCATGTCCATTCTAACTATCAATATCAAGAGGATGTTTTTATTGCATGAATTCTAATTTACATGTTTCGTTATTTGTGTTCTCTAATTAGCACAACTTAGCATGATTTTGTTTGGGTTTGCAAACCATGCATATTTAATATAAATATTGGGTTTGCAAAATTTTGTTTAATGATAATCCAACTAATCTCATATTGTCCTTCTCAATGGAGGCCTTGTCCGTATCCATATAAAAAAGAAGCCATCTGTCATTGCATATTGTTAGATATTACTTCATCGTAAATCATTCTGTGAATATATGCACAGATAAATTAGATTGACAGTATATTAAAAAAGCATATAAATTCAACTGTGAATGGATTTCTTCATAAAAATAATTTATTTATGGACCATGATCTTACACTTTGCATGTCGTAGGTTGCATTATCATACATTTTCTATAAGCATGCATAACTAATTTGGAAATACAGTATTTAAGTAACAGAGAACAAATTTAACTATGAATTTCCTCACAATTATGAAGAAAAAAATGGTACCTTGAGTTGATTTCAACAATCCAATTAATTACGAGTCTTTAGAAATGTGCTCAAATAACCCATCCAGTTGGCTGATCTTTCATGTAATTACTCTAAAATATATTCTACAACCATTTAATGGACTTTGAAGGATGTTTCATACACTTTTTAGTATATTTTGATGCACATGCATTTTGCTATGGAATTCTATACTTTTCAGTTATGAACATAAAATTATCTATTTTCTTTGTGCATGAACCATAAAAAAACATAAATAGTCTTATATATGGACAATACTAGGCAACGAACCTTCCATTACCTATACACATAATGGACTAACTTTAGGATCCATTTATATTTATACATAAAGTACTATCTTTGGAATCCATTAAGATTCTACGATATATTAGTGCTAAGAATATTTTTGCATGGGTTTGATGGGTATTACTTTTTCACCCATGGGGCATATTGAGTTGGAGCTGCAAGATAACTACAGCCACCAAATAACTTTCATGCTAGACAAAATTGTTTCGGCAAATGTGAGTGTGAAAGGGACAAAGTGAGCTGGCCAGTCTTGGTAAGAAATCTTTATTTTAAAATAAATTTATTTAAAATATAGTCTAAGGCGTTAAGCAATCATATAAATATTTCCATTAAGTATCCACACAATTGGCTTAGATGTTTATTTGCTTACATACCAAAAGCATGTTAATTTTTAAAAAATTTAGGAGAAAACATGAAAGTGCTGAAAGTTCAAAAAAGACAAAATTATCTATCCTTAAATTCATCATTAATTTAGTGATCGCTACATCATGGGTCATCTGCTGCACAATTATAACCAGAAGAGAACTTAGAGTTTTCTTGCTACACAGTTGTAGCGTCATATGCCATGTGTGCAGGTGGTAGGCATAGAGGAAACAGTTAGATGGTATATATGCTACCTTGATAGTATAAGTAGAACACATCCATCCACAAACGTTTCAACTAGAACTCATTCTTGACTCAATATTTGTTAACAAAGACAAAGAATCATCGATCATTTATGTAAAAGGGAAATTAACCATCCAGTCTTTAGATTGCCCTTAATTTATGAGACTTATTTTGAAAACAAAATATAATATCACATTAGAAAATAATGATGCCCATGCAAGCACTCTAGGCCACCTTCCAGAAGTTAGAGAAAATCCTCTACAAGTCCATGTCCTTCTATCAAATTAAGATTCTAAAATTTCTAAGAAAAACAGTAAATTATATGGCTATTGATTTTCACTCAAAGTCGCTTAAAATGAAATATTCACATCTTTACCGTAATAAAATTTTTAAAATATTAATCAAGATGCCTTTGCATGTGTGCGAGCTTTCTTCCTAGTGTAATTAAACATTAAGCATACATGAGTGGATTACAATAATTTGAACCAAGTACAATAGGATACATCCAGATTTGCAAATGAGCCCCCTCAAAACTCAAATAATACTTTTGAGGAATAGTTTGTGGAAGTTAATGTTGATGGCAATATGCTAAAACTGGACACTGGCGAAGGAAGAAATCAGGTGAGCTGCATAAGATGAAGCCTCCACACAATCCTTAAAGGGGCCTCACACATATGGATGTTCAAACATTGACTAACAATGCAAAGATTCAGCAAAACCTCAAGAGATTTATGTTGGAGCCTTGAAATGAAGTTGACATTGAGGCAAACCAACCAAAAATGACGGCATGATCAATCCACCCATCGACGAGGAAGACAGAAAAAGCATGCAAGCTGCAGATCAAATAGAGTGGCTTATCTAGATGGCCCCCCACACCATGGAGGTTGAGGGCACCGATAGGATCAAGGAGACTGACCAGAAGGGGGTGAATAGGTGGTTAAAAAACATTTTAGCTAAAACCGGGTTTTATATGTAGAAGAGAATCAAAACAATTTTGCACAATTCGCCTCAACCAACTAGTCTCAACTATGTGTACAATGAAACTTAGCCTATGTTGAGATTTGCAAGTCTAGGATGATATTAGCACAAATATCTTTAGTATGTATACTTGCTCAAAGTTAATACAATGAAGTAAATGAGGTAAGAGATAAATGATTTTTCACCCAAGGTTCGAAAACTTGCCGGTTTTCTAATTCCCATTGAGGCGAGCCTAACTTCACTACTCAAACAACCAAACCTCCGAATCTCCTCATCAACATATGGACAAGATGGGAGCAGGTTTCAAAGTAGTCTACACAAGACTCGATCACTAGTTGTTGTTCTTCCCCCACTCTAGAGATGACGAGCACCGAGCCACTCACAATCAAATACTAGGCCTCCTCCACAAACTCTTTTAGAGAGGTCACCGGGTAAACTCATCCAAGCCATTAGAAAGGTGAAAACCTCCAATAGTATCAAGCCTAGGATGCTTGCTGAGGGTGATCAAGTGCCACACTAGCTATAAAAATGAAGCAATGCACCTAACTTGGCTCAACTCACTCTTCAACACCTCACTAGATGATCTAACTACTTAAGGGTGTGAGAGTTCTTGCAAGGGCTCAAAATAATGTAATGAAGCACCAAAAACATCACCCTTGCTGCTGGGGATGGTGTATTTATATACCCACAAAGCCAAACTAGCCATTAAAAATGAGATCCTCCAACTTCTGGATATTGCCAGTCCGACTGCCATGAGAGAGCCGGTCTAACTGCCTAGCCCGTGCAACGGTAAAAAAAAGAGCCATTGCAGTACATTTATTATGCATCCCTGTCCGACCGATGTTTAGGTCCCGGTCCAACCAACACCTTTAAACACCTTTCTACAAACTCTCGATCTGACCGGCCTTTAGTCCCGATCCGACCGACACCTTCAAAAATCTTTCTGTAAACTCCCAGTCTGACCTGCCTTTAGCTCCGATCCGATAGGCACCCCACTTTGTGACATCAAAACATCTCTAGAAGACCTCGGTTGGCCGGGGTAGTCTGACCGCAGTTCAATGGGCGGTCCGACAGCACGACCGACCGACACAAAAATAACGATATCTCATGACTCAAATATCGGAATTTGACGTTCTTGGACTCTATGGAAAGTTTATTTAAAGGGCTATACAACCCATGAGCAATCCATCCAAGAATTATAACTTTTCTCAAGGAAAAATGACTCAAACTCTAAAAGACATTCAAGTGGACATAGCCATAAGAAACTACTTATTCCTATTAGAAATGCCCACCTCCCTCTTTGTATGGGACTTGAAAAAGGCTCACCACACTTGGCTAGACACTCTCACTATGTGCATATGAACTAACATGGCACAAAATCATCCACCTGCTCACTTCATAGACCCCTCTTGATATTACGGCGCCTATCTAGCGATCCGATCTTTTCACCAAATACCAAGACTGGCAAAAGACTAACAAATATATTCTTAGTTTTATTATACCTTTGTCTTACGCTATCCACATCTGAGTTGATGCTTGAGCTAAGATCAACACTTGTGACAATCTGGTTGAAACATCTTTATGCTGGATCTTGATCAACCTTTGTTCAGAGTTACTTTTTATCATAAGCTTGATTTTCATCTTTATCAATATGACAAGTTCTTGGCTTGATAACCATCAAACCATAGTGTGATTCATTAGTCTCATCATATTATGACATATTCCTTTGTACAACTTAAAGAAAAACATTAGTCCTAACATATCGGTTATCACCTTCCACTTGATGATCAACCGGTTGCATATAAATGATATAAATTAATTTGTTAAGTATCTATTAATACCAAATATCATGTACTCATATATATGCTCAATTTTAAAGATCCAATATTAAAGAGAAGGTGAACAACATAATGAACATGCATAACAAATATATATGATTTGCTCCCCCTAAATATATGTACAAAATATATATGTATGAGAAGGTTGTGCATACATAACTAAAGGTGAACCAATAGGGATTTATCCTATACATATATAGAAAGCATGTGGTATTGATATAGATAAACATAGACATATATCTTTGTGATCTCCATGTTCTAAAAGTAATGAGACTAAAAAGATATAGCTCAAATAAAATATTAGTCTCACAAGATATGGAAATCACATATATGTCAATATGTAAATGAAGAGATAGAATGATACATTTAGCTTGATCTCCTTATATTTCATCATTGTGAATAAGATTTATCATCAAAGAATATATTACTATCTTCACTCATATTAAGTTTAAAAGAAACCTATCCGCCAACTCATATACTCATAGAAAGAGATTAGTCCCACTAAACTAGTTTGTCACAATCTACCAAAACAATAATTACTCATATTTGTTTGATCATAAATCTTTCAACTTTTTCCTTTTTGGTGATGCATGACAAGAAGATATAAATTATGTAAATATGAGTAAATGATATATATCAATACTAATAAACCAAAAAATATAGAATGAGCTCTACTAAAGATGTGCATGCATATAAATATGGTGGAAAACATATACACATATTTAACGAAGGATAATGGAGAAGTTCACTCTATATTTTAGATCTATAAGAGATATCAAATAAGAATATAAGGAGTTTAATATATACCTTATTTTTATTTTTATATCCTAAATAGACTATACAAAAATATGCTTAAGAATTATATTAGACTATACAATTAGATTTGTTATTAATCACCGAAACCAAACTAATGATACTTGACCTTACAACCTTCCCTTTTTGTTATTAATCACCAAAACCAAACTAATGACATTTGAACTTATAGCACCTCAGCACAACTAGAGAACTTCAATTACCTTGAGGGGATTTTTATGCTAGAGCTCAAGAAAATGGTTGTCCTCTTTGGAAAGTTTTAATCGGAGATTAAGAAGGTCGGTGCAACATGTTCCCTTCTAGATCTAGAACTACTCCAGCCGACAGTGGGAGCAAGGGCTTGGCGATGTGGTGATCCACCTCTAGGAAGACCAACGATGATCACCATTGCACCAGAGTGAGGAAAGCCAGCGTCAATGAATAACTTGACCAATAGAAAGATCTGATGGAGATGACGACTACTACCACAAGGCACGCGAGGAGGCCCGATCCTTCTCACACCATTCATCGGCACCGGAGAAAAGGGAGGAGAGGGGTTGGAGAAGACGATGAACTATGGAGAATATTTGAGAGAGAGAACGCAGAGGAGGTTGGCCGTTTGAGAGAGTTGAGTGCTAATCTGCTAGGACCAACCTGATTTAGATGACTAACGTTGCTATTGTCTTATAATTCAGATTTGGTCAACGCTCCTTTAAGAACACCTACGACCATAAAGTCTTCAAGTAAACTCGTTTCCAGAGATACTTGAATCAAGGGTCATGAACATTTTTCAGAGTTGTTGCTTGGTTTACCCTTGTCGTGACCCTCTAATATCGGTCACGATATTATTACTCTTCATGACATCATACAACTTCTATTGGTTCTCGGGTGGTTTGGCCGAGCGAGGAGAGATTGATAATGCAGCAGTGCTCGCCCCGCAATCAGCCATCCGATCTGGCGAACCACCGCATTTGGCCGCTCAGTGCATTTCTACTCTCTCTCTCCTCGCTTCCTTCTCTCTCGATCCCTCCCGTGTCCCGACCGATTCCCCTCGTCCAGTCATCTTCTCCTTTGCTGCGCCATCATCGCTTGCCCCATCTACGAATCGATGATTCACCAACTGCTTCCATCCACCTGCAAACCAGCCATACAAATCGTCGTACGTCGCTGGCCTGTACAGATCGGCGCCCCTCGTCTCGGTTCGGCTCTGCTCGGCCGCATCGCTACATTTGCACCTCACGTTGTCGCCGGCTGACCGCACCAATGAGCCCATCACCCAGATATATCTGTCGCTGCTGGCTGAACACAGCAACTACCCATAGCCCAAGTATTGTATTTGTAGCCCACTACTTCAATATTTATACAGCACCACTCTGCCTAAACTGATTTATTTGGTTGGTTTTATACGAGCTCTCAATGTTGCCTAATCAGCCTTCTTTTTTATTTGATTTCTTCCCAGATCTGGATGTTGGTTGCTCAACTGTGATGTCCCTATTTGTTTCCTTTGGTTATCAGGGCCAGGGGAGGACAACAAGAAATATGATGTAGCAACGATGTTTCCTTGCATTGGTTTACATGTTCCACTTATTCACTATGCTTTCTTATCCTTTGATTTAGTATTGAAATATGCAACCATAAATATTTCAGCATTAAACTAACACTATTTTATTTCACATATTTATCATACTTTCTAGGAATTTGTTAGTAGTATTTACCACTCAGGATTATGTGTAACTGCGCCTGTACAAATATGTTTTTCTACCATATGAAATCTGCTATTTAAATCTCTAGATAATAGCATAGTTGAGGCTATCTACCATAGCTTATCGAACTAATCCTACCCACAGTGCATACTCACTGTTTTATCCCCTTGCTATACTAGAGTATCATACTAGGTTTGCATCGCCTAGCTCTTTCCTGGCTTTTTGTTTTTTGAAGAGAATATGGATATGATTTATTGTACTACATTTTTTCAAAGCAAACAGATGAATACCAGGTTAACTTGATAGTCTTTTCTAAATTAGGTGTTCTTGAGACATAATACAGATATGGTTGTTTCTATTATTTATTGAAAACTCTTTATCTAACCATATTGTGCATATTATTCTATCAGCTCTGCTGCAAAGCTATCTGCAGTCATCATTATGGTTTTTACATGTTTACTAGAAGAATGTTTGTCTGGCAATTGATAATTGGTATTTTTATGTTTACATGACAATGATAGGCTATTTTCTATGCATTTTAGCATATAAATGCATGTGTTTCCAAAAGCCTCGGGTGTGATCTGATACAACTTCTACACCTTAGAATAGTTTATATATTTATGTGTACAAAAAGCCTCCCTATGTTCTTTAAAAGGGTTATAAGTTACCTATAAAACTGAAACAGACTAGGTATTATATTGTTCAATTTTCTAGTAAGATATATTGGTATTAACGTCTTTTTTTGGTTGGATTGATCAATCGGCATACAAGAAATGTAAATACAATATCATTTATACTTAATGATTATTAAGGTCGGATATGTGCCCCATACATACTTTGCCTATGTTTTGTCATTGTTGATAACTTAGAATTTATATGGCGGTTATCTGATTCGTAATTTATCATCTCCACTATCCATTTTGCATCTTTCATCTTCTATCGACGTTAAATATATAATTATCGCTCACTGTAACCTTTGTGCCGTGGCAACGTCGCAGGGAATCTACTATGTCTTTCCTTTATAGGACACTATCTAATCTTGTTGGTGATACTTAATAGTATCACGATATAATATATATCTTTACGAAAATGCACGTAGGCATACAGTATGTTAAATAAACTTTTGAATTAATTATGGCACTAAGATTTTGTCAAAAAATAATCATAATACTTCTCAAGCTCGCGGGTATTCCACCAGCAGATTGGTCCAGATGGCTCAGTAATTTTTTTTACACATGGAACGAAGCTAGCATAGATCCATCACAAATGAGAGAGAGAAAAAGGTTTTATTCCAACAAGATGTGGATATCATGAAATAGAGTCTTCCAAACTAGTTTCAATGTACGGGGAACTGAGTAAAAAACTAGTGCTAATAGATTAGAAGGGAAAATGGGATTCATCAGCGAGGAAAAAAAACATAATCTAGAGAAAAAGTGGCCACCAGATCAGGTTGTCGACTACCTTAAAAAGAGTACGGCCAAGAGGGTTCTAGCCATCGGATCCGTCATCCGACTCATCCCTAGTGTCCTTCATTCTCTATGTCAACTCTCTCCCCTCTTTATCTCAATTCTCTCTCCTCTCTCTATCTTCCACCAAGCTCCTCACATTCAGCCAATGAAACAAGGTTGTGGGCTGTGGGAGCGTAGGCCCAAAATCCATAGCCACTAGAAAACACCAAATCAAGCAACCTCCCCTAGCCCCAAACATGATTCAAGAACACCCCCAAAATCAATCATCCCACCCAAAGGCAAGAAACACATGAAGAAATTAGAAACACAATCACATTTCTCGCCTTCTTTCTCCAAAACGTGAAGCAGCTCCACTCCGTCCTTTCTTCCCACCTTCTTCTCCTTGAGCTAATATATGTAGGAGGGTAGGCTGTTAATGCCATAATTTGGTTAGCTTATAAATGGGATCTACCAATGAAGGGAAGGTTGATTGATTTGTAGAGAAAACCGATTGACAAAGTGAGAGAGCCGATTGGATGGGTTAAGGATAGATTCGTCCTGGTTGAAGATAGAAGGTTATTTAAATAGGACCGAGTCTGATGAGTAGTCATGAGAATATGTTATATAAGTTAGAAAAATTTAGTTAGCTTTATAATTTTTTATAGATAAATTTCCTTATATATTTAGGAAATATTATTCAGGGGTTGTTTGTGACCATATCAGACTCCTGTAAATCTAGGACATAAATATAGACACACCTTGAAACATATAAAGATCATCAATAGATCGATATAATACAACTTTAGTGCATCACCACCTTTGCTCATTTAGGTTTTTCCCGGCGGGTTCTAGCTCTCGACGTAGGGCTGCATCGGTTAAGTTTGATCTTTGACGAAGGGGTAAGTCCTGTCATTATCATGGTTCGTTTTATTCTGTCTAAGATTGCATCGGTTAGGTCTGAACTCTCAGTCTAATCAGGCGTACTACATCACGTCCGTGTGAGGCTCATCGGTACATCGGTCTCCCTTCACTGTCCCTGATATTGTGCTACATTGGTTAGATTTGACCTACGATATCAGTGGTGGTGGATCGATCCGTTGGCCCGATAGATATTCGTGCGGCGTTTCATCGGAGTGAGTAGCCGATGAGTTCTCTTTACCGCCCTCTTCATATATGATTTACATATCACTCAATGATTAATTCACTGGTGATCGATCCGATCACATCTGATTTGGCCTAATATTGTCTCGATTAGATCCGATCTCTCAGGTTTGTGTCTAACGGGGCTGGCATTGAGATATAGAGGTTTTCGTTCCTCATCAGCTCAGATAGCCGATGAGTTTAGATATAGACATGCGTCGAACATTCGACTGGTAAGCAACCGATGACCTCGCCCTTTCCTTTCTCATTGTTACCATTGACTTAGTCTCCATCGTCTCTATGCTGTTAGTCCTAGCCTCATACTGTTTGAATTCAATCCGATCAATTGAGGGTAGTTCTAACGGTGCTATTACGGTGGTCGCTGGTCCTCGTTGCTTCGTGGGGAATTGGGCCCCTCTATGCACTTTTGTCACCTTCACTCTTCGGATCGTCATCAGTTCTTTGGCTAATAAGTCTTTTATTTTATTCCACGCGTTTATCACATACGACTTCATCGGCTTTTCAACCGATGCTCAAGCAATATGTTTCCTATTAGCACCCAACTGATAGGGTGGCCGTATCAGCCCATCGGCTGATTGGCTCGGGAATCTCATCGTCTATCTACTTGTTAATGGCATGGTCAAATTGACTGGCACACCCTTGAACCTCAAAGAATAAGGACCTACACTGGAGCTAAACAGATCTCACAGGCCTTCGCATAATCAAGGTGTTGTCTACCTCTATCGGACCTTCGCCGGCCCATTCACGACCTCGCCCGGCCCAATCAGACTCTGTGAGATTCGGCAACCAACACGCTCTTTGGCGTACCCGGTGGGACCAGACAACTTCAACTCAATGGTGGGGTAATAGATAAACTCAGAGAACACAATTCCAATGACAATGGATGATTTGACTGAGGAGCAAAGGTAACAGATACAGCAGAACATGGCTAATTTTTAGATGTTCTGTCTAGAGTTTTTGAGTGTAACCAAACAAGGGCAATTTCACAGGTTCCAAATGTAGAAGCCCGTTTTGGTGGGATAATCGAGTCATTCACCGCCCGTGCAGGAGATGGTCAATGAAACTGTTCACCATGTACTCATTAATTAACCGGGAGTGTTGGTGAACACTTTACACAATCTGATCAAGAAGATGGTTGACAGATCAATTGTTCGGGAGCCTGATCAAGATTTAGTGTATTTGTCAATGAAGACAGAGCAACCATAGGTTACTTATGGAGCCAGAAAAGATATATCGACAAAGTTGTTTCCACCAGTATAAGATCAGATTGGGGGCAACGCGATGATATGATGCTAGGGTATCATCGGACGGCTTACTATGGAGGATATCGGCAAGACTACCTAGGTGGCAATCCCGATATAGTCAATCATCTAGGAGGTCATCGTAGACAATATCGAGCACCAACTGTGCCTCCATAATACTAAAGAGAGAACCCAAGAGAGGAGGATTGGTCTTCCAGGGTTGTAAAGGTGGTTAGATAGCAGTTCAGTATCAAGCCTAAGGAGCAAGATTTTATGTATCGATACTCTTACCCGGAGTGGTTCGACAGAGTTTCGCTACTATACTGATATAGGATACCAGAGTTCTCCAAATTCTGGAGGCAGGATAACATATTTATAGTGGAACACATTAGCCGATTATTAGCCTAATGTGGGTAGGCATCGGCTGAGAAAGCCCTGAGAGTCTATTTCTTTTCACTATCCCTTTCTGGATCGATCTTCACATGGTTCTCTTCATTACCTCCCAACTCAATTAGGGGATAGGCCGATCTGGAGAAACAATTCTATAAGTATTTCTTCACTGCAATTTATGAGATGAGACTGACAAATCTAACATCAGTTAAACAGAGGCCTGATGAATCAGTCCCATAATACATCCAACGTTTCTGAGATGTTACAGTCTTATCTTGAGTGATAAACAGTTAGCTGAGTTGACCTTCCAAGAGTTGCTGGCTTTGATCAGAGAATGTTTTTCATCTCAAGAGTTTGAAAGCCTAGTACATCTTCTATAGAAGGTATCGGCTTATGAAAGTTGATTCATTGAAGCCAAGAAAGAGAGATTCCATCAAAAGGCTTCTCAGCTACAAGTTTATGCATCGGACTCAGATAATGAAAAATCCGATGTATAAGTTGGTTTAGCAGAGTGGACCAGGAATAGGAAATCTATGTTGTGTCCTTGGGTGAAGAGTATCATCAAAAAGGAAAGATATTATTTTGATATCAATAAAGTTGATAAGATTTTTGATCTATTATTTCAAGACAAGCAGATTCAGCTTCCACTAAACTATGTGCTACCATCAACCGAGAAAATCAAAAGGAATAAATAATACAAGTGGCACAATTCAATCTCTCATCATAGTAACGAGTGCAGAGTTTATCGGCAATAATTGCAATCGGCTGTTGAACAAAGGAGAATTATATTCGAAGATAAAAATCCGATGAAGATCAATGGGCACCTTTTTCATGTGAACATGGTGTTTGCGAGGTCTTCAAGAGATCGGGCCAATAA
Source organism: Oryza coarctata (assembly GCA_030770085.1). Taxonomy (NCBI): domain Eukaryota; kingdom Viridiplantae; phylum Streptophyta; class Magnoliopsida; order Poales; family Poaceae; genus Oryza; species Oryza coarctata. The sequence goes on from CM061472.1 coordinate 13,280,403, forward strand.
AGGGAGATGTTATGGAAAATCAAACTTTACCTCATTAGACTTGGTCAAAAAATATTCCATACGTCAAGACAAAAAATGGCGGGCCATGGTGCATCAGAAGTATAATCCACATTAGGGTTATCCATTCTTTCAGTATTGCTGGGATCAAGACATGAGGTTGCTATCGATTGAAGATTGTCCTAAGTGCAGCAAGCTAAGATCATAGCGTGTTGAGCAGAAAAAGATTTTATATTATTGGCCATCTATTACGCGAGCATCGGTACATAGCCGATTAAGACTGAATAATGAAGACCACTGCCAAAAGGTAGCTAAAGATAGGGAGTTGCATGAAAAACTATACAATTCTAATTCCTAGTGGTGTCCGTCCGGAATCTTCAGGAAAAATCAAAAGAGGAGGACACAAAGATTGCGGCATAGAGAGCAGCATAAGAAGCAATGATGGGACCATGAGAAAGCTGATCAGTGTCAAAGGACTAGACGCGTCTGGTGTGTCAAGCATAAAGATGATGATATTGACACATCAGCTTCGACTAACATGGTATTCTTCTTGCCTCTAGAGTATAAAGAGTTTGCATCCGATGAAGAAGATCAAGAAGAGGTCTTTGCCCAATTGACATTGTAGCCTGATCAAGCTATATTTGACAAGTCTGAAAAGTCTAAGCATCAACATCTAAAGCCATTATACATCAAAGGGTATGTAGATGGGAAGCCGATGACAAAGATGCTAGTTGATGGAGGCCTAGTTGTCAACCTTATGCCGTACGCTACATATCGCAAGTTGTGGAAGACTACCCAAGATCTAATCAAAACAAATTTGGTCTTAAAAACTTCGGCGGGAATCCCTTGAAAACAAAAGGCATGCTGAACATGGAACTAACAGTTGAAAGCAAGACATTGCTCACCATATTTTTCATCATCGATGGCAAGGGATCATATAGTCTACTTCTCGATAGGGACTGGATTCACACTAACTAATGTATTCCTTCCATAATGCATCAGAGCCTCATATAGTGGCAAAGAGATCAAGTTGAGGTGATTCCAGTCGATCAGTTGACCAGCATTGCGGTAACCAATTAGCTAATCTGGAAAGATGAGGGGGTTGATTGCCTATCTAAGAAGATTTGGGATGGAGATTTCCTTGACATAACCAGTAAAGGAATAAAGCTGATCCAGCAAGTTGGCTCGAAACTATTGCTCTAATAGGCACCATCGAAGATTTTGTAGGAAAATTAGGGCAGAGATTTATGTCAGTCGATGAGTTGTAAGAAGGGAGAGAGGCCAAGGCCGACGTATATTAGTAAAAATTTATGTACTAAGTTCCAGAGTAACGTGGACTACTTGAGTATTTATTCGTTGAGGATCAGCATCTACTGAAGACGTTAAAACAGGAGCAACCATCGACTTAGTGCTTATAATGGTCTTTGGAGGCTAGGTTTTGGTAGCCGACAGTTCAAGCTACAAAACAAAAATATCAGGGGAAGTATAAAGATGACAAAGAAGAAATTAGATCGGTACATATCGACAAGGGTGAGGGAGTCGATGTCGAAGTAGGAGTTCCTTAGGGAATTGATACTGTGATTGTGGCATCAGTGTTGGATTTTTGTTTTTTGGAAATTGTCTGAGTGGCCAGCATCTTGCATTTGGTTCCCGATGGCCGCGGTACTCGAAATAGAGCCGATGAAGATGAGCACCATATCCACGGTGGGGCTTAGGCGATGGAGGTTAGTACGCAATCGGCTGGCTACTTGCGCTTGTTATAGGTGCTTCTTTATCAGCAGCCTACGGGGTCATGGAGGTTAAGTGATGTATTCAAGATTAAATGCAGTATATGAAACAGAGTAACGAGAAGAATTATCTCTTCATCGGATTTGGCATTGTCAGGATTAAAGCGCTAGCAATAACGTTCAGCCAATGAACTAAACAAATATCTTGTCCACTCAGACCATCATCGAGCGAAGAGTCTGGTGTTCGATATACGGGGCTCAAAGGTGGTGATGGTCTCCAAGGAAAGGGAGTTGGCTATCATCCTTAGCCAATCATACTCTAAGCCATTGTTTACATTTCCTCGGAGTTGGAGCTTGTCAATGAAGAATAAGCCAATTGGAAGCTAGCTAAAACCTAATTGACAAGTGCTGATAGATAGATGATAAAACTCATATGATGGGTGTTGCGATCGGCCCAATGAGAATTCAATTAGCAGATGATTGGGAGTTATGGCTAACAGGAATATTGTTTTCAATTCTTCATCGGCTAAAGCGTTGAGTGGGTGAAATCTAGAAGGCATCTCAAAAGATGAAGTGTCCTCGTACACAAACCAGAGGGTGACCTCCTTGGTAAAACCATTGTAGAAACATTTGGACCACTGGTTGAGCCCGAGGGGAGTCATTTTGCTTTTAGAAAGAGCCAATGTGAATTCACCCAGTGAGATACTTCAGTGTCGGTTGGCTTCACTTTCCTCTGAATGATTGGCCAAAAAAGTTAAAGAGGAGAAAGGGGTCCTAGGGATGACTTTGGAAGTGTATATGTTCAACCAGAGTTGTATGAACCACTAGGGACTGCTAATGTGACTGACTGGTTGGCCAACCGATAGCATGCTCACCACTTGATGAAGCAATTGATAGATAGCTCCAAGGAGATACTAAATCAATGGAATTTGATGCCGATCGACTAAGCACTTCACTAAGCATTGCATATTGGTAGTCAGGCCAAGAGTTGAACCACCAAAAACGAACCACTCCAACCACAGATTTAGAAATACAACATGCTCCCGGTCATCAACTGGTCCAGAAGTCTTACTGTGCAGGGATATGTATTTAGTGCACCCTCCGATATTTTTGGTATTTAGCCGATGAATGGGTTTAAATCGAAGGATGGACAAATTTACATAGTGTGTGGTGTTGAGGCAGGTCAATATGATGACATCCATTAAGGTGGAAGTCATCAGCTCGTGTCCAAATATGAAAGCGTTGAGGGCGTCTGACCAAAAGTAGTAGGCCGATGAAAGCAAAGGCTCATTCTTTTTTCATATCAGCTAAGGAAAGGTTGATACAATGGCTGATTTCAATGTCTTCCTAGAGTGATTTTTTGGAAGCTGATACCCTGAGGTACCAATTCCTCTATCCTGGTAGTCTGCTAGGATAAGATCTAAAACTGATGGTCAAATCATTGATAGTCATGGGTGAGTTTTTGCAAGGGATTCGTTCTATTTCAGAATTTATAAAGTTTTTTAGATCCTCACTATCCATGGGGTCTAAATAGAAGAAACCAGGATGGTCAGCAACTGAAATTACAATCTGACATTTAAGATTCTATAGTAAATAAGAACCCGATAAAGAATAGAAGAAAAAACGGGATGGACCAAATCTATCTAGAATGTAGAGCAGTGGAACGGATAAAAGATTAACTCAGGAACTACGTGTATTGATGCCATCACAGGAGGAAGAAGGAGGAGAAGATCGGTGGTCGGTAGAGCAATCTGTAGAAGTTTGCCTTCGGTCGTTGGAGTTCGTTGAGGTTTGGGGCTCTAGTGATGAGGAGGTGTGAAGAAGCAAAATGCTTTATAGGGGCAGGATGACCTAGTGAGAATCTAAGCCGGTTAGTTATTGTTTGCAGGCTGTAATGGGCCCGTCTTGGTTTACGGAGAATTCCAATGGCTCGAAATTTTGAAGTTCATTAACAAACTCCAAAATTGGGGGCATGTATTAACACTAGAATCTTGTTAGCCTGCAAACGGGATTAGGGGATAAAGGGAAGACCGATCGGCTCACAGAGGGAAACCAATTGACACAGTGAGAGAACCGATCAAACGGGTTGAGGACATATTTAGTCTGGTTGAACACAAAAGGTTATCTAGATGGACCGAGTCTGAGGAGTAGTCGTGAGAACCATGGTAGGGTACTTTCTCTCTATAGAATATGTTATGTAACCTAGACAAGTTTATTTAGATTTACATCTTCTTATAGAATAGTTTCCTTATATATTTAGAAAATATTATTTGAAGGTTGTCTGTAACTGCATCGGACTCTTATAAATCTAGGATATAAATATGGACCCCTTGTAACATTGAGATCATCAACGGATCAATACTATATAGCTTTGGCGCATCTTCACCCTAGCTCGTCTAGGTTTTTTCTAGCAGATTCTGGCTCTCGACACGGGGTTGCATCAGCTAAATTCAATATCTGGTGAAGGGGTAAGTCTCGCTATTATCATTGTTCGTTCTATTCTATCTAAGGCTGCATCAGTTAGGTTCGACCTCTTAATCTGATCAGGCGTACCACATCAAGTCCGCGTGAGGGTCATTAGTACATTAGTCTCCCTTTGTTGTCCCCGGTATCGTGCTATATCGGTTAGGTTAGACCTACAAGCCGCTAGAGGTGGATTGAGCCGTTGCCCTGATAGGTATTTGTGTGGCGTTTTGTCAGAGTGAGTAGCTGATGAGTTATCTTTACCGCTCGCCTCATATCTGATTTGCATGTCGCTCAACGATTACTCCACTGGCGATCGACCCGGTCATATTGGATTTAGGCTGATACTGTCTTGATTAGATCTGATCTCTCAGGTTCGTGTCTGACGGGGCTAGCGTCAAGATCTATAGGATTTCGTTCCCCGCCAGCTTAGATAGCCGATGAGTATAGATATAGGCCTGTGTCAGACATTTAGTCGATAAGCAGTCGATGACCTTGCTATTTCCTTTTTCATCATTACGATTGACTTAGTCTCCATCGTCTCTGTGATGTTAGTCTTATCCTTATATTATTTCGGTTTGGTTCAATCTATCGATGTTTGTTCTAATGGTGCCGTTACGGTGATCACTAGTCCTTATGGCTTCGTGGGGAATCAAGCTCCACTCCGCGCTTTTATCGGCTTCACTCTTTAGAGCATCATTGGTTCTTTGGCCGATAAGCATTTTATTTTATTTAACACATCTATCGACTATGTTTTTATCGGCTTTTCAGCCAATGCTCAAATACTATCTTTTCTATCGGCACTCAGCTAAAAGGGTGAGTTGTATCATCCCACCGTCTAATTGACTCATGGATCTCATCATTTATCTATTTATCAATTGTAAAGTAAAATTGATTGGTACACCTTCGAATCTTTAAGAAGCTATGCTGAGGGTCTTTGATCAGGGTAAGTGAAATTATAACAAAATGCTGTCGATGGATAAGACAGATGCTCTCCTGCCACTGTCGTATTTTAACCAGTGCTAGAGTTGAGTGCTGGCCTCCTAGGATCAAATGGATGCGTCCACCTCACTCTGCTGTTGACCTATAATTCAGATGTGGTCGACGCTAACATCAAGAACACTTGCGACCATGAAGTCTTCAACTAACCTCGTTTCCATAGATACTTGATTAAATCAAGGGTCACCAACCCTTTTCAGAGCCGTTGTTTTGTTTACCCTTCTCCTAAACCTACGATATGTGTCACGATATTATTGTACTTCTTCTTTCATGGAACATCATCTAATATTGTTGATGTTGGTGCTACTTAATAGTGTCATGATATAATATATAGTTTTAAAAAAGCACGTAGGCATACAATATATTAAATAAACTTTTGAATTAATTATGAGATAAATGAAAATCTTTAACACTCTGCATGGATGGAGGAAAACAGGAAGAAACTGCAGCTTAGTGCCAACTAAAAATATAATCATATTCTTGTTAGTATTCTCTCATTCTCAGATAATTGACCCTGTATTCTAATAGGTTGGAATATGTGCTCTTCAAAACTATTACAAACATTTGCCACATCACACTCCAGAATAACGCTGTCTATTCCCAACAAGGGCTCCAATTCCATGTCCTGTAGCACGCTTCAATCTCAGCGTGGAAAATTGTAAAATTATTTTTAAAAACGGCGAATCAAAGAAACGTCTCTGCCAGTCTAGCACGCAGACGACTCGCTCTCTTCTAATTTACCCAGGAGGAAACAATAATTTTTAAAAAGTAAATTTAACAATCGGCTATATATATTTTGATGAAAGTTTTATAATGGACTATGTCTAAACTAATTTTTTTTCACAAGTTTGCAGTTAGCACACAAGAAAATGTATGAAAGAATTTCAGAAAACAGGCGATACATTTAGAAAAGCAAAATGTTATATGATTTTTTTGTTCTTTTTTAGTGTGGAAGGTATCTAACCAACTAATTTTATTTTTATTTCCCCTTTACTCATTTTCCTTTTGATTCAGATCAACTTATGCCCTTTTTATGGACATATTCACATCATCTCTGATTTCTGTGATTTGCTAAAAGAACTATTCTGTGATTAGCTTAAAAAATATTTCATGTGGTTCTCAAAGGATATTTATATTAATATAAAGACACTGAAGATGATGCTTTGAACTAGTTTTTCTGTTATATGTGTCATATTTTACTCAACCCTAGTCTAAACTGTCAACAAGTGAAAAGTCATATGGCGTTAAGTAAAAAGATTGCTTTAGCGTCAGTCCATTGTGAAACTTTGGTGCGTCAAAGTGAAATTTACTTTTTTTTTAATGGATCGAGGAGGAAGCGAAGGATTTTAGAAAGCCGGTGTTTTAGCTCCGCTTCCTCCCGTCGCCATGGCCATCCCATCCCAATCCCCACTCCACCTCCCTTCCTCCTCCTCCCGTAGCTCGTCGTCTACCCCCAAATGGCGGGCTCCGCCTCCTCCCCGCACGTCGTGTCCTTCTGTATCTCCTCACAGATCACCGGCAGCCCCGCCCCCACCGCTGCTCGGAGGGATTCCCACGGCGTATCCGCGACCGCTGTCAGAGTCCGTTCTTGGAGGCGCTTAGCGGGTGCCCGCTGCGAGGTCGCTTTAGCCCCGGCCCGGCGGATCAGCGAGCAGCCCCGTCGTCGGAACGCCCTGCGCGAGAAGGCCTCGCCGCCGCCGCCGCCGGCTGAACGGCAGGCGCGTGCTCAATTTGACGGTTCCCCTGAACCGCATCACGATACAAACAAGAATCGCTTTTTTCTTGGTGAGGCTGCAAAGTTTTGTTCGAGATCCTTTCTTTATCGCCATGTACGAAAATATGGTTCTTTGGATGTGCAGCGGCTGCCGGATCTTGATCGCGAGCCGGGAATTTCTGGTGGTCTGGATGCCGTTCGAAGTGGAAATGTTGTTTCAGAATGAAACTTGGAAGGTGGGAGTGATGTGGTTCGAGTTGCAGAGACTGGTCCTGGAATCGTTGCCAGGGTTGGCAATGCAGAGGTAGAAGGGCACGGTGGCAATTTGTAGTAGCTTATGATCTCTCGTGCAGGAGCAATGGCTAACGAATTTGGAAGTGGTGAATACGAGGTTCCAGAGGACAGATCATCATTTCAGTCTCTTAACAGTTGCGGCAAAGGAACCACTGGTTGTAGATGCTGGGTTTTTGGCTGTGCAAATAGACAAGCGTCGTTTTAGGGGCATTGCATGGAGCGGTTTTGCCACGCTGTGTACTGCATGTGTTTTGCTTGCGGTGTCAAAGTTGATTTGGGGAGATGGTAAGAAATACCTGTCAAGGAACATGTTTGATATTCTTAGGCCTGGGATGAACGAGGGTGAATTGGGCAAAGGTGGCATCAAGGTTCTCAAGAATGTAAAATGTCCAGAACATTTATTAGGAAGAACACAATTAGACTGGCGCAAATTGATGAATAACATCAAAATTGCCAAGCAATCTAGAGAATTGTTTGCCCTATTTGGTTACTGTAGTGTTGCTACTTGTTATGATGCAATTATAACAGAGATCAGAAGAATGGTAACAAATGTACACATGTTACTTGAAGGAATCCTTGAACGAAGCAAAACAAAGAGCAAAAATTCTGTGTTGTTTCCATACCCTATTGCTACCAATGGCCAAGAGGCTTCTGCAAGTTATGGTCAGTTTTCTGTATATCTCAATGATGTGTTAGGCTGTACTGAATTACCTGATATCAGTATGTCCAATAATATTATTGCGGAAAGTGTGGAGTCATCTGTGGATTTCAAAAACAGTGCACAAGTCATGGACAATAGTGTCAAAAATCAGAATAATGTTGGAGATATTGAACTACCTGAGAACACACCCACTAATGATATGCCGACTGATGCAAAGGATAGTATGCCCATGGTAGACATGGCTGAAATAGAAGAACAGATTGGTTCTCCAGATGAATATATTGTCGGTCTTAATAGTATCAGCATCCCATCATCTGAATTTGAAGGAAAAAGGCAAATTCTATACATAAGTGTGAAGAATGTGGATGGCATTTTTGGAACAAAATCATCTTCACAGATCAGTAGTGACAGAGGTGATTGATACAAATGATAATTCACACAAGTTTAGCATTAATGTTGTCTTAAAAACAACTGGTGATTTGTCATCTGGTTGTTCCAACATCACAACATCTGAGTTGGAAAGTAAGAAAATACCCATCGATATTAATCGGAATGATCTGAATTACTTTGAAGAAATTGAAGCACCAAGTACCTTTGCAAATGATGGTGCTCAGACAGTTCAGGACGAAGAATTTTCTCCTAGAATAAGCATGATAGGTAAAGAAACTTGTATAAATCCAGCAATGGCTGATATTTTGACTAGAAAATCACCTCAGAGAATCAGTGAGGAGCCTGTGGATCTGATGAGAGACAATGCGCAATCCATGCAAGAACAAGAACCATCTAGCTCTACTACGGATGGCAAACAGGTAGTTCTTGCAAATCAGAAAAACAACAAAATAAGTAGAAGTCACAATGAAACACAGGCTAGTTCAGAAACAGACAGTACTGGGACATATGATAATGCTAGCACATCATCAGTTTATGTCCTGCCAGAAGAATCAATACACCAGAGTGCAAAAAATTCAACATAGAACACATCTCATAACAAAGAACCTGAAGAATCTATTATTAAAAGGAAAATCAAATTACATCAAGAAGTGTGCAATGATAAGTATGCTCCAACAAAGCACAAAGTAGATGGTGTATCTGGGATTGGCACTGAGGTCGGTCCATCAAATGGTGTATGCAAAACTGAGAGTAGCAAAGAAACAGTCAAAGAAAACGCCATGTGATAAGGGAGTTAAGTGCCAGAACAAAATATTGTTCAAAGTAACAGCGTGGCTGATAAGAAAAGCAGTAGCCAGAATGTCAAAAGGATAAGGAAAAATCTGAAAAGTGCACTTCGCAACCAAGGAGATCAAACAAAACAAGAAATTTCAGAAACAGCACTCATGGTAAATTCACCCGATGATGCACCCAGAGCTGAAAACATAAAACCTTTTGGCGGGTTAGGTTTGTCAGCAGAAACACAATCTCCAATGTTTTCAGTAAGTACCCTTGCAGTAATGTTTTTTTAGTTAGATCTATGGAAATTGATTTTATCTGTAATGGATGATCAGAATGTTTATTGCCTGCTAACATAATACGTTCTTATAGGGCATTGTTGTGGTGCCCCATCCAGCATATTGATATTCAATTTTTTGTTTTGAAGACTTGTAGTCATGACATCTGGTTTGGTTTGATTTCAGCCCTTCTACTATAGGATTTTGTTCAATTAAACACCTTTGCCTCTAGATATTAGCTAATTTTACCTGTCGAACTGATATATCTTTGTTACGTGATGACTTTATATGAGGTTACAGTGCCGTCTATTGTAATGATATTAACTATTATGTAGATCAATTTCCCTTGTCTAAGAAAAGTGCTTTGAAATAAACTGTCAAAAAATGTATACATATAAAGAAACTAATATGTGATACGACTTGCCCTGATCCTTGCCTGTACTTAAGTTCTTTTAGAAGCTACAGTAATAACTTGATCCTGCATTTTACTTGAACTAACTGTCATATGGCTCAATAGACACACGACATGCATGATGTTTGCCATAAGTGCAGTCATGTCTTGTTCACTGTCCTACTAGGCCTTGAATGGATTGAAGACTTCGAATTTTCAAGTTCTTTTGTATTTTTAGTGTTGTGTCTTTAAATTGGAAGTCTTTCATATTTGCAAGTTCTTTTGTATTTGTAGTCCTGTGTCTTTAAATTGTAAGTCTTTCATATGAAGTATTAATGTCAAATTCTTTCCTGTGTATCCGTTGTCCTGTGTTTCTCATTAGTTATGTCCATGCCGCTCTGTTGTAGGATACATTTAGTGAAGCTCAGCCAAATGGGTTCAGTATTGGTACAATGAGGAAGGAAAAAATCAAAACACAATTTCCAAACTCTGGAAAGTGTGGAGGCAGCAGCAGTAAAAATTAAAACCAATAAGCACGGTGACAATGTCATGAATGAGAGAGCAATTGATTTTGACATATCAAAGTTGGGTGTAACCACCACCAAGAAAATGACCAAGAGGTAACTTTCCTGAAAGGAATTTCATTTTTGAAGTCAAAGACCACATATAATAACAGTGTAAGTGGTATATTATTCGTTCGAACCGGTCATTGCACTCTCTCTTTACAGAAGGTCATTATCGAGGCTTAGAAAGCCTACTAATGGACTCGGAGGAGCCACTGATGTGCCACCAGATGTATAAATTATTCCAGTTATTGTCCTTCACGTATAGGGTGTCACGTGCAAAGATAAAGATAAAGAAATTAGGTAGATTATAGTGGAAGAACGTAGCAGGAATGTCCCTGGACCTTGGTGACGCGGCAGAGTATACATTGACATCATGCCAAAGAGACATGAACGGAGACATAAGAGAATAAGTCAATCTAATACCTATCGTGACCCGGGATAGAGACCCTTATATAGATTAAGGACTTGTTATCTTGATCCCATCCTAACAAACTTTATTCTAACAGACTATTCTATTCAACTGAGTTACGTACATACTGTAAGAGGTATCATTCCCCTTGGGTCTAGGACTTTTTTAAGCCCATGACACTACTCTTTTTGAGCAGCTGGTCCTCAAGCTTTAGCATGGCTCAACTAGACTCAAAGCCTTGTAGTGGATTATGTTAATTTTTCAAATTAATTGATAACTCCTATTCCGTTCAAAGTGGAGCTCAGTTATGAAATTCTATTCACCATTGTAGCATGCATGATGTGATTCTACTTGTTTGTCCAAAGTATGGGCTGTGAACATTGATCCGTAAAATAATGTTCTAGAACTCGTACACTGGAACATGTTAAACTTTGGCCACTAATATTTACAACATTATTCATATTTTTACTGTCAAAATGTTGGTAAAGTACTTCACCATTACTGTAGGTGAGAAAGACTCTGTGTTGTATATTGAATTAATCATAGATTATAAAGGGTTATAAGTATATATAGACATGGGTTCAAGGTGTGAATACTAAATTAGAAAGTCATAGGCCTAATTAATATATATTAAGTAGCACAAGTGCCTAGGTCGACACATGGCTACAACTAGAACTCAAGGCGTAGGCACAAGAGTTTAGGAGACAAACACACAAGAGTCTAGTAGACAAATATAACTTACTAACACCCCCCGCAGTCTGAGCATCGGTGCAACAGATGTTCAGACTGATTCTAAACTCAGTAAAGAGTAAAGATGGTAGTCCTTTGGTGAAGATATTAGCATACTAAGAGGTTGTTGGAATATAGAGAACGCAAACAACACCAAGAGCAACACACTCCCGAACAAAGTGGAGGTTAATCTCGATGTGTTTGGATATTCCCTCTTCTTCTCAAATCTGACACGTTTGCTACTCTGACTCATTTCTTTACATATGTTCATACTCAGTATAGTGTAGCTGTAAAAGCCATCTAGTGTGACAATAGTCGGGAGTTTGATAACTCTACCTTCCGTTCCTTCCTCAGCCACGACATACACCTCCGCATGTCCTGCCCATATACCTCATCTCAGAATGGGTGGGCTGAGCGCATGATCCGCACCATCAATAATGTGGTTTGCTCTCTTCTCTTTCAAGCCTGCATGCCCCCTTCTTGAGACCTTACACGTCACCACACATGTTCTCAACATCTTACCCACAAAAACTCTTCAATCCTCCACACCTCACTCTATCATGTTTGGTTTCCATCCCAAATACAATCATCTTCGTGTTTTTGGCTGCACCTGTTATGCTAACCTCTTCACCATAGCCATTCACAAACTTGCACCACAATCCTCCTTGTGTATTTTTCTTGGCTACTATTCCCATCATAAAGGATACCGCTGCCTTGACCTCCAGTCCAATCGTGTTCTCATCTCTCGACACGTCGTGTTTGATGAACACTCTTTCCCTTTCTAAGAACAGTCATCTCCTATCGACCCGGCAACCTTTGATTTTTTAACTGATGATGCAAATCCCGTGCCCAGTTCTAGTTCTATCAGTGCACCTCTACTGATAAGGCTGAAGTGCTCGATCTTTCAGTGAGACAGATAAATTCGATTTGTGGAGGAGGTGACTCGCGATCCGACTACGAACGAACAGGTCGTGGCGCCTTAGCAATCGCTGAATCAACTCCAATCGGTTATTGACCTTACTGGATGGCAAGATCAACCTGAACATGAGATTATGTTCCTGCAAGCAATCGAAGAAACGAGCAAGAACAAGGAGTAGGCAAAACTGAATATCAATCACTCACAAGTTGGGGTTCACAATGGCTGTCCACAGGTGACCGTTGAGCACAACTGCAGTATAGAATGTTTGTGCAAATGGCTAAACTTATCAAACAAAACCCGCCAAACAAAGGGGGCGTGAGCAGGACTAAATAGGAGAAAGGTGGGGAGGGAATTTCGTCTAGCATGAATGGGTGGCTGAAATCCTCCACCTAACCTTTCCTAAATTAGCTACGTATTACATGGAAACAATCTTTCCAAAAGATAGGTGGCGCAGCACCCTTTAATGGCTTCCATAGATGGCATAATCCTTAATGGTTGTCATTCCTGGACAGAATCTTCTCCTTCATTCCTTAAAAGGATCACATAATTCAGGTCGCGTGCACGGGCTCGCGTTATTAGTCCTTAAAACGTTTTTGGATTTGGGGTAGTGGGGAGTGACATCGGTGCTTTTCCGTTGTAGTAGCAGATCCTGTGTAGGGGTTGATGTCCTCATCATCTACCTTTATTTTCTATAGGTGCTCTCGTTGGTGTTCCTGCACAGCCACGTGTGGCCCCGACTGTCGGCACACCACCAGCACCTAGCGCGGGTTGTCCTCGTGTGGCATCTAGTGCGGGCGCGGCCATCGAGACAAGTTGTCACTCCAATGCCTAGCACAGCCCCTATGCCGATATCTCCGGTCTGACCAGGCGCCTGGCAGGACACTCTCTCTGTGCTTGCTATTGTTGCAACTCCAGGCACTCCGCCTGCCACTAATGCTGCTGCAGCCCCCGGTGCCTCGGCTTCCCCTGCTGCTGCACCAGCCTTGGGCAGGCTTCGACCGCTGTTGGTCTACTCACAGCGCCAGGCAAAAGCTCCTCAGCAACCGGCTGCCCCCAGCACGCCGGCTCTGCCCAAGGGCGTCGTATCCGTGCAGCTTATCACCAACAACCACGGTATGACGACGCGTGCCAAAGTTGGTCACCGGTTTTCCCGTGTCTACAACAGCACAACACTGTCACCGGTGCCCCGCACCTTCTGTGGTGCCCTTGCCGATCGCAATTGACGGACCACCATGGAAGAAGAGTTCTCTGCCCTCCTTTAGAACAACACATGGGAGCTTGTTCCTCGACCACCTCAAGTCAACATTGTCAACGGCAAATGGATTTTCAAGCACAAGTTTAGGGCTGACGGGTCTCTCGAGCGATACAAGGCTTGGGTCTTTCGTGGTTTCACTCAGCGTCCTGGCATCGACTTTGACGAGACATTCAGTCCTATTGTCAAGCCTGCCACAGTTTAGACAATGTTCTCACTCGCCCTCTCTCGCGGATGGCCAGTTCACTAGCTCGACGTCTCCTAGACTCTTGTGCCTGCGCCAGTGTTTTTGGCTTCAAATACTACTTAAGTATAGGTTATGATTGCTCTGATACCATATAAGTGAGAAAGACTCCGTGTTGTATATTGGATTAGTCATAGATTACAGAAAGTTACAAGTATATAAGGTAGGGGACTTCAAGAGTTTAAGGTGTGAACACTAAACTAAGAAGTCTCAGGTCTAATTAATACATATTAAGCAGCACAAGTAACTAGGCCGATGTATGGCTGTAGCCAGAACCCAAGGTGTAGGCACAACAGTCTAGGAGAGAAACATAATTTGCTAACATAGCCCAAGGCATAGGCACAAAAGTTTAGAAGATAAACATAACTCGCTAACAAGTACTATTTTTAAATACTAAATAAATAATGGTCAGCATTGGAGATCATTGTTATGTCTAAACTTCATTTATTTTGAAATGGAGGTATGAGCAAAGCAACTGTAATTTTTTTCTCTGCATGATCAAGAATTATATAACTGAAGGAGTATGTTCAGAATTAAGAAGCTAACTATTATAGAAATTAAAATAAACAACTTCATTTGTTAGGCATTCCTTGTGTGAATCAAACCATACAAGCAAAATGGGATTCACATGCGGATGATGCTTAATCATTTTGGGGTCCACAAGTCCACATCATAATAAAATGAACAAAAAGCAGCCTGTACTTTTGCATCCATGATTTGCTAGGACGATGGGCAGATAGGTGAATTATTATTTTTTTGTTCAAACAATCAAATCGTTCCCTTAGCATTGGTTGCTGCAGTGGGTGTTGAACCAAACACTTGCACTTTCTCTCCATCCTTGGCTGGTATTAGAGATTTCATTAGTTTTACAATAAAAACGTGCCCATTCTAGGTAACTACCATGTTGAGGAATTGTCAGGCATGGCTTGAAGGTGTTTAGGATATTAGAATGTGGAGAACATGGTTCTTACGACGTTAAGGTGATGCACCGTGACCACCTCGCTAAATTGCCTAGGTGACGCCAAGACGTTTAAGACAATAGTAAGGCAATGTCTTATACACAAGAGCACACAAGGAAGAGCAATGATCTAAAAGGACGGGAGAAGAAGAGTAGAGAAGAAGAACATGGAGAAAGGAGAAGGAAGAGTAGAGAGGATTGGAGAAGAGGTAGAATAGAGATCTAATAGGTAGAGCAGAGAGGAGGAGAAGAGGAGCAAAGAGGAAGAACAGGGAGAAGAGGAGAGGAATAGTAGAGAGGACTTGAGAGAGTAAGATTACTTGTCATGGCTAGAATAGGAGTAACGTCCGCTATTACATTAAAATTCTAGTCCAAAAATATTTTGTTCTGTTGCGCTATTAAATTCCCTGTGACTTTCCAAAACATCTAAGATTAGTTTTTATTCCGATTCCAAAAGTTACCAGTCCTACCAAATAATTTTCCTTTCCATCCGGAGGCAGTAAAAATATTTGTTTTGAACTCCGATCACCTGGCGAATATTCCGCCTCCATCCTTTCTTCGTTAATCCAAAACAATAGCTTGCCTACAACCACCACCCCACTCACTGGCAAAACACCCTCACCATCTCTCCATGACATGCACAACGTAGTTAGCACACAAGCCACAAGCTCACTCTATTTCTCTACACTGCCTTGAGTCCACTAATATTTTCCCTCGATATTTCCTTTCTTTCTCTAAGCAAGACAACCATTCCCTCACTCCATCTCACTGCTAGGAGTCAACTTGTGCTCCTCCTGGCATTTCCCTTCTTCCTCCAAGCAAGACAACCATCCCCTCGCTTCAACTTGTGTTCCTCCTAATATTTCCCTTCTTCCTCCAAGCAAGGCGACAATCCCCTCACTCTAAGCAAAGGACAGGCAATAGAGAAGGAGCTGTTGAAGGAGAAGGGATAGTACCACGGATGGCAGTCAGGCTCGTCGTTGTGCTCACCTTGGTGGTGCATCAAAGAGGCTATAAGAATTTCCTAAAGTCTTGGGTCATACCTTCACCTCCTGCATGTTCCACTTTCGCCACTCCGAGCCATCGTCATGGCCAAGCCAAACCACCAAGGGCTGCCATTGTCGTCGCACCATGAAGGTAGTTCTCTCCCTTCCTAGTAATAGCAACGGTGCCCTCTGAGTCTCTACAACGGCCCTGGCACCCATGCCTATAACCGACCACGCCAACTCTACCTCCCTTTCCCTCCAGCACCACCCCCTCTTTCGCGGGCCAACACCGCCTGACACCCTCTCCATGTGGTCGCTTGCACGACCCTCCTGAGCCATGCACCGTCCCTATCATTCGGCCCTATCAAAGCCTGCGCACACCTATCCGCGCCACCACCCTCATAGCATCTCGTGCCGAGCAGCACGAGGAGGAAGCAGTAGAAGAAAAGAAGGAGAAGAAAGGAAAGAGAGAAGGGAAAGGGAGAAGGAAAAAGGAAGGGAAAGAAAAGGTAAGGAAGAAGAAAAAAAAGTAGGACCTATGTGGGTACCACTTTCACTCTCTGTCTTCCTTTGGGCCCTACCTGAGCCTAGAATATTCTCTATAATATTCCTTTCGGATTTTAATTAATACTTTTACCTATCCGAAAACCCTTTTAAACTACAAAAATTTATATCTTTTTGTTCATAACTCTGTTTGATCCATTCAAGCCCTAAAATCTTTCTAAAATCCTCCTCTACGCAATGGCTTTTTTTCCTTTTATGTGTTTATTTGTGCCTAGCAGTGTTTTTATGTGTTATTTTATTTTTCTCGCGTATAGGTCCCAAGACCGACAGAGGGTTTGCGCAGAAGTTTGACGTTCCAAAAACTATAGCAGACCAAGGTAACCTCCACTTGACCACTTATTGCACCTATATTTTAATTAAGTATTTTATTTATAAAATCGTATGATTAGGTTACACTTTATTCACTGTTCAACCATGATTCACATTCGAATCATTGGACTCTTCCAACAGCTATACTTATATTATATAGAATTTAACCCTCAACTCCACCATATACTCATCAATATCTATCATACCGGGGTAGAAAGCCTATAGTTATGATTATACTGTCGAATGGGAAACAAAACTTGGGTATTCAGTGTCAATTGGTTACTTGAAAACCTGGCGAGATGTCAGTTTGATTATAAAGTGAAAATATTTTATAAAATTTGATGGTGCGAGAGTTAGTGCCTTGGTGGCTTGATTATGCATCATCCATAAGAACCAATTACTTTGAAAAACTCATCTAAGCATAAAACAGTACGATCGCACGGGTAACATGGGATGCCTTTGATAAAGTAAATAGCTAAAATATAAGTGTCTTGCATGTTAACAGTTGAGGAACCCTAGGATAGGGAGATAAAGGCATTCTCCTGATATGAGAGTTTGTCTTAACCATGAGATGCGGTTAGTATTATATGGCATGTCCTAAGTAGAAGAAAGGCTAAGACTGGCCTGATGCTTGGTTTTAGAAAGTGGCATAGCTATGTGATATGAGATGTCTGTGGTTTGGTTATAAAAAAGCCTTGTAGTGAACTCTCCTTTGTCAGTCATGTCTGATCCATATGCGTTGGGTAAAGTGGGATGTTCACGGCGTGTGAGTAAAGCGTGTAATCTCTAAGAGTTTAGTTAAACTATTTAAACATCATGGGCAAATGTGAGGTATTTCTCGTAGTATTGTTTTGTTTTTAAGTAAATATTTTATGAAAAAAGCTTTGTGTGATGGGTTGCCATTATCAAAGTTTACCTTTGTGGCAAACGGCTAGCCTTTGTAGTTAGGAACGAGTTTGTGTGGCTTGAGATGTCGGTTGGCACTAGCTTCTAGTTTGGTCAGGATGACCGGGGTGGTATGCCGAGAAGGTTGATGGCCGAGATGGTTGGTTGTGAGCTGAGATGGCTTGGGTGGTAATTTTCTTCGAGGATTGAGATGCCAGTTGCGAGCTGAGATGGCTCGGGTAGATTATCTACTTTAGGTGCTAAGATGGTACAGTTTAAAAGGAACTTTTCACTCATAATAACTGTGACAGGTTGTTGCAAACCAACCTATGGAATGGAGCGAGGTGTAAGCCTCATTCCGAAACTAAAATTTGATCCACTGGTGTTTTATAAACAATCGTTTAAAAATCTTGTTGTTTTAAAAACAAACATTTTACCCAATCTTGTTTATAGTCTTGTATGTCATATTTTTTCCCGGTTAGCTAAGTAGCCTCATTACTCACCCTTGTCATTATATATTTATATAGAGTTAGATAGAGATAGATCAAATGCTCTACCAAAACCTATTTCAGGAGCAGATTGAGTATGATTTCTCTAGGTCTCAGGCCTAGTTCTAAAATTAAGCCTGTAGTTCATGTCTACCGCTTTACTGTTAGTATTTTATATTTCATGTTTTCCGTTGCTGCACTTTTGCTTCCGTCTTAACTTATCCTATTTTACTAGTGTTTTTACCAGTCTGTGATCTGTCTATGATGGTATTTAGTAGTGTTGTAATAAAATTTTGTTATTTTTGATTTCGACTATTTTGTGAATACCAACTCGTGTATCTTAAGATAGGTACTATATTCACATGTAATGTTGTGACATCCAGTCTATACCAGTTAGTATTTATACATTGGCATAGTTTGGAGCATCACAAAAGGTATCTTTTATTGACGATGGAGATTGTTCTGCTGGTATAAAAGAGATTAAGGGAGGGTTGATCAGTTGGAGAAGAAGAGCCAGAAGTAGCGCCGCGGGAGGGAGTGATGTAGTCGCTACCGCTGTCGTAGCCGCCGCAAGCTAGGGTTTTTCCTTTCTGCTTGTTCCCTTCCTCTTTCATTCTCTCTTTAATTACTCCATGGGCCATGAGCTTTCTTTTTCTTCACCCTACGAGTGCGTGCCAAGAGTTCCCTCACACTGTATATTTCCAGCAGCCGTGCTTGATCTCGCTCTACACATGGAAGACAAGGCGTTGCCGATGCTATGCTCTTTTGTGTCATTCAGACGCCTAGGCGATGCTTTAAAAACTATGGTGGAGATAGAAATACAGAGGGACTAGAGAACTTGATCAACTGAGACATGTATAGTGGTTTTAGAGATTTATCTTTTGCTTGGTTGATACTGAATTGCATGCTATCCTTTTATAGAGATGAGCAACCGGACTCTAGGAAATAATATCTAACTTCCTACTCTAACAAACTATAGACTGATTACCGATACTCCTGTAGACTATGAACTTTGCTGACAGCTACTGCATTGGATTCCTTGGACCGTAAGACCATTTGGTCAACAGCATGTCGTTGTGCACATGTTAACATCTTGCTAACGCTGCTCTGCACCTGCTTCTTTCGCTGTGACAATGCCCATGATGCCTAGGCCTTTGCTTGGTGCAGCCACTCTATCAGAAAATATTATGAGTCCTTGTGTCCCTTGGTCCTCGTGTGATGATCTTGAAAAGAAGTTTAACTTTGCAGTACTATCTCCAATTATGAACTGGTAGGCTGGTAGCTGTTGATCAGTACACGAACCATTAGTCCATTACACTAGGCTTCTATTTATCAATACAAACACTAAAATATAAAGAGTGGATTACATCATGAGTTATCAAAATCGTTCAAATTTTCACCAAACTTTTATTGTTTGTTAAGTGCCTGTGCCTGCATAACTTTATTAACTAAAAAAACGTATTAACAGTTTATCTGGAGAAGTACATAAACTTTTTGGCCGATATGGTGCGCTGCATAGCATCATGCCATGTCAGAAAATTTATGGGATAAATAATTAGTTCAAAATTTGTGATGAATTCCAGGGGTTTTTAAAGACAAATTCATGGGTTTGAATACCCATAGTTTTGAACAATTTTATTTTGAAAAAAGGAAATATGGTTGGGACACTTATGTGCATAGTTGCTTGGCCACAACATAATTTCTGCCACTTGCTTCTAGTTGTACTTGATTGCTGCAATTAAGCATTCTTAAGTTATCATTATTCAAAATTTCCACTTTAAGGATGTGGCACTGATACAACCAAACAACTTGGAGAATCTCATGTACAGTTTAATTTTTTTACATGGGAAGGATATGCGCATTAGCAGAAGTTCCACGGTAGTTAAAAAAATTTAGTAACAAAAGTATAATGTTTTCCTATTATACCAATGGATTATTATGCCTCGAGTTTTGGATTTATTTCATATCCTTCAAAAGGTTCGAATAGCAGCTACTCAGGATCTTGTTTCTTTTGGTGATCTGCATGAATAAACCGTAATCCACTAAGCCTGAAGGAGCTTCTTTGCTATTGCTTTGTGCATATTGAGCTGGCGCAGATGGTTTTGAACTTTCCCCCCTTCTGACAGTGGTAAGTTCTCTAATCCAATCTCAGTATTTGCAGTGTAACTATGTAACGCATGAAAGATTCCCATGAAATTTTGGTGAACCATGATGAGACATTACTTTAGTTGGTCTCTATACTGTAAAACTTCAAAACTTAAATATCTGCCAGCAGATACCTTATCTATGAGCACTGCACTTGATGTAGAACAAAGGGTACGTTTGTCATAAAAAAAAACTTGCGTTGCAACACTGCATTTTAGTATGATAAGATTCTTCTTCTGAAGCACTAATTCAAATGTAGATTAGAGCAGCAATAAAATTTTGCAGCGTCTCCAAGGTGCTACCCTTTCTATTTCTACAGATGCTACACCATTGCTGACAAGTGTGGTGCTCAACATGATAAACTTACATAGAGTATTTCCTGATCTCATGTATACCTTAGACCTCTCTGTGGAATTTCCTCTGACGTGTAGTCCAACATAATTATTTTGAAGTGCACAGAGATCGTTCTTATGCTGCTTCTCAAGCCATTTGAAGTGTTTCCTAACCTTGCAGAGAAGCACTTTTTTTTTCTGCACGTTAACTCATATCCACGACTTGAAGCAGAAGGGAAGATAAGAGGGGCTTGGATGTTCTGCCTGTGGAGATGCTAGAACTTACGGTGCTTGCAGGTTGAATATGACTGGTGATGGCGTTTCTGGTTCTACCTGAATTCACTGGGTCTGCTCTGCTGACGTTGCTATTGGATCTGAACTCAATGCAAGTACAAACACATGGTGTTGCATCCAGTGTTGCCTTGTTGAACTTTGGGTACCAATGTTTTTCCATACATTTAGCTTCGGTACACAAAAATTAAATATAGATTCCTCTCGAGAGAGGCTTTCATATATTATGATTTCATTGGCTGTTACAAAAATTAGTGGTCATAGTTTTATTTTGGAGAACATAATATGATCCATGACCAAAGGGACTATTATCTACACTATATAGTATATACACGATTCACCTGAACATTGCAGTTACAAGCCTATTAACTGATCATATAATTGAGAACCAAAATGCAGCCATGGCCACCACAAACATCAGGAGGTGTGTTCTGATCACCTCACCGACGTTGGTACGCCGGCGTGCGTCGCTACGGCTGGCGGTCTTCTCCTCAGTCCCACCGTCGCCGTTGTCAGCACTCTTCTTCGACTTCTTGGATGATGGCATTACGACGGCCTGAGGTGGTGGTGAATCCACGGTGGTCGCGCTCGCGGTTGCTGCTGGTGGCGCATCGGTCAGCTCCTGCACCGGCACTGTGGATACGTCGAATTGCAACGAGCCAGAGTGTTTGGTCACGAGCCAAAAGAAAAAAAAAAGGATTTACATGCCAGTTGATTTTACCTTGGCAAGACGCGACTGGAGGCGCGTAGAGGAGGCAACCAGGCAGCGGCAGGGCCACCGGGAGCGCGGGGAGAGCCGCGGCGAGGCCGGCCAGCACGCGCACGCCGCCTCCACCACCGTTCGGCGACAGCAGCACCGAGCAGAGGCAGCGGCGGCCGGCGTCGAGCGCCTGGTTCAGCGACGAGCAGCAGGCGCCGCTGATGTTCCCACCTGGGCCGCCGCCGCCGACCGCATCCTGCAGGCACGGCGCCAGGTCCAGCCCCTCGAATATGCCGCAGCACGACGTGGGGATCGCATGAGCCCTTGCCATTGCTGCAACAATGAGTAGCAGACGGAGAAGAGCGGCGGCTGCGTGTAATCTGCAGCGCAAGGGATGATGCTGCGGTCGCTTAACTGTTTCGATCATGTTAATTAGCTGTACAATGATTAATTGGCTATGATATGTTGGTTCAATGATACATTTCCATGGTTAGAGAAGGTTTATATAGGGCAGCAACAGTTTCTGTCAAACGGAGACCTGTAATATTGCACATTTTATTTCATGCTTATGGAACAATACATCTTTTTGCAGTTGACTCATGCTTAATATGTGGCCACTCTCATGCATCCAGTCGAAGCACATGTTTGACTCAGCACCTACCTATGATCCTCGCGCCATGCATGAACGAGTTGTAGCTAGAGAAATTCAGTAAAATTGCTAATGTTTATTATTTTCAGACAAGTTAGTAATAGAGAAAATTACTTATGTGCCCACGATTTTCACCTAATCCTTCTGTGCCCTGAATTTAGCCTCATTCTTTATATGCCCTTGCCTTTGAGTTTTTATTTACCCTTGTCTTTTTCTTATGTGCTAGTTGATTGAAAAAAACACAACCCTCAATATAAAAATTGATTCATTTATAAAAAAATAAACATGACATACTTACTTGATCATAAATTTGGAAACTAAATTTTAATTTTTTTTAAAAAATAAGTTCTATCAGATTTGATGAAATTTGTTCAAAATTGTTGCTGAAATTTAAATCCAAGTAAAAACAGTTTTGGTTTTTCAATTTCCCATTGAAACCTTTGTATGGATTTTATTAAATTTTTTTAAAATGTTTGAAAATTTAAATTTTGTTCTTAAATTCTGGTGTCAAATAATTATATCCATTTTGATTTTATTATAGATTAAGCTTTTTTTCAAATTGAGATTTATATTTTTAAAGTAGGTAGAATAAAGTACAAGAGAATGGCAATATAGTCATTTTTGAAAAAAAACTGACGGTTCAATAATAATATACTGTTGGTATAGAAAGGATAAAAATAAAAACTAAGAGACATATAAAGAATGAAATAAAATTCAAAGATATAAAAGGATTCAATCAAAACTCTAGCTGGTAAGGAATTCTCTTAATAATGTTACCAGCGCTCAGATCGGCAAAAGAAATACAGAACGAGACTGCATCAGAAGAGACTAGCAAACCGTGGCAAACACTACATTTGGTTCTTATTTGCGTACACAGCAGTTGACATCACACGCTTGACTCATCTGACAGCAGCATATATACAAGATAACATGAGCTAGCTTAGCTAGCATGAGTGCGTTACACACACAAAAGGTACAGGGACACACAACAGCTGTGTACATATGTTTATAGTTGATGCAGGCCGGCACAGTGATACACAAAAGTACAGGGGACATGCAAATTCACTCAACGTCGTCTTCGTCATCGTCGTCGGCTTGGTTGAGCCTCGCCGCCGTGGTCACCACGGCGCCCACCCCAGCGGCCCTGGTCCGCGCTGCGTCGTCGCTGTACGTCCCGCCTGCACAACCTACGCCGCGTCCTCTGCACCCGCTATTTTGTCCCATCCTAGCTTCGCCGTCGCGTCCTGTATGAACGCGCATCGTACTGTTATAACTCGAAACCGTTGCTACAGAGCCGATTGGCCTAGTTCGATTGATAAAAAAAATAGACGACCGGACAGATCAGTTAAATAATAAAAGATTATTAAGATATGATCATATCTCAGTAGGACCATATACTTTATCTATATATCTATATATAGTTTTATTAACTTTCTTTAAAATATTTTTCTTTTATATTTTTAAAAAATAATGTTCAATGGTTGTAACTATATGTTAGATTCTTGGTATAAACATAGGCTCTATAGAAGCTTATAAATGATCTCTCAGATCAATATATCTTCGGTATATCATCACCTTAATTTATCTAGTTTTTTTACCGATGGATTCTGACTCTTGATGATAGGCTTGATGATAGGCTGTATCGGTCAGATGTGAACTCCGACGAGATGCTAAGTCCTATCATTATCTTTATATATTCGCTCTGTCTAATGCTATATTGGTTAGATTCAATATCTTAGTTCGATCGAATATACCACATTACATTCGTATGGGATTTATTGGCTTATTAAGTTTTTTTTATCGTCATCAGTCTTATACTGCATTGATTAGATTTGACCTGCTAAGTTGCTGACAGTAGATTGACCCATAAGCCAATAGGTTTTTATTCAACATTTTATTAGAGTAACTAACTGATAAGTTATCCACATATTAAGCATCACGTCGAGTATATCGGCTCCTCACCCGATACACATATATCTTCAGTGACTTCTTCTGAATCTCACGCCTAATGTATCAGGCTCTTAGTCGATACATACATATATTCAGAAATCTCTCTCATCAGCTCAGTTAGCCGATGGGTTCGCCCGTTTCTTCTATCCACGCATTATATCTGTCTCTACTGTCTTTGTGCCATTATTCTTAGTTTCATATTATTTCGGTTCAATCTGATCTATCGAGATTGGCTCTAACAGTACCATTACGGTGGTCACTAGGTATCGTACTTTTGGGAGATCAAGTCTCACTCCTTGGTACTCATCGTCGGCTTTATAGCCGATGGATCTTTTATTTTATTCCTTGTCAATCTACGTATGTCTTCATCGACTAGAAAACCGATGAACGAACGCTATAACCTCTATCGATAATCAACCGATTGGAGGATCTCACATGCTATACCACTTACACGGCGTACGGTCGTGAACATGGTAGCCACTTGTATGATTGCAAGAAGAAGCTTGAAATTTGTGTGTACCTAGCCGGCAACGAACCCGGTGATGATGTGGTCGCAAGGCATGGTGGTTTGGCTAACGACGATGCCCTGGTTGATGGTGGCGTTGCTGGCCTAGCCTGGACCGACGGCGTCAATGGCTTGGTTGTACGCCGTGGCCGTCTCCATGGTGACCCCGATGCTGTAGCCCGGCTGATCTCTTACAGGACGGGGACTCTCGGCACGCTCTCCTTGGCGTTGTGCATGGTGGCAGCATCCCGTGATAAGATGGACAGGCCAGCACGCTCGCCAGTGGCGATAAACTTGTGGCCGTACTTGATGGCCTCCGTCTAGGCCTGACCCTAGCCCTGGCCCTGGTCCTGGGCCTGGGATTGCAGCTCATCCCTTCTCTGCGGCTGGGGCTGCGTCCTATTTCCTTCGGCAAGCTTCGGCGGATGGAGAGTATGATCGGCCACGGCGATCGGCGTCATGGACACTTTTATCCTGGACGCGGCCTGCCGCGACACGTTAGTCAGCCCGGGGTGATGCGGTGGCCGGCGAACGCACGGGACAGGGAACACGTCGCGGTACGGCGCTGGATGCGTCCTGGTGCGGTGTCATCATGTCATAGGCGAGGACGTGAAGGGCGGCGCATGCTTGGATCACTGGATATCTCCTGCGGGTGTACTCGTGTCGTCGTGTACGTTCTTGTGAGTGGACACATTCGTGCAATATTTATGTTTCTGTCAATTTATCTGCTACCATCACAACAATTACGGAGTAAGAAAATACATCGTATATGGCATTAACGGTTGGGTTCAGGTCCTGACAGGTATGATAATATTTTGTACCTCGTGGATTTTTATGATGGTATTTTTCAAAAATTATTTTTATGTTCTATAAATAAATTTGATTTAGACATTGTTTTTATTGAAGTTTATTTTGGATACTTCTATTATATGTTCAATTTAAACTTACTTTCATCTTTGTTTTGATTTTGGATTTTTTTTCTCCCAGTATAGACTTTGTATTATTGATAGGACTACTCATGTCATGCTTTTAAAAAATTCTTTATTGGTTAGACAACTCTTTCAGATATAATTGATAACTTTATAATAATATATAATATTTAATTCAGACAATGCATCATTGGTCAACTATCACCCATTACTTCAAATAAATCAAATGGGCCCTAATGCTTTGGTGGCCAATAAAAGATGGTGCCTTCTTGTTGTCCTTGTAATACCAATCGATGCAGGTACGGGTGAGTTGACATTTGTAGCCGCATGAATCTATATGTTGTATGGCAGTTTCAAACTTTTGGTAAGAAACCGCATGAGTCCGTTAAAAGGACTTAACTTCTGGAATTTAAAATTTTATAAAAGTAATTTTTATTTCCTTCCTTACCTTCGGTCCATAAATTGAGTTTTATTTCTTCAGTATCTTAGTTAATTACCTAGCAATACTATTTTACTATTAATAATAAGGGATACTTTTGTTTTTCTCCTTACTACTAAATTTTCTCATAATGGCTAGAAATCAAATCTTTTTTAGACGAGGGAGCAGTGAAGTCATTTTTAATGGTAGAAACCAGGTACCATATCTATGCGACTTAATCTCGTCTAGATGCTATCTTAGAAACTATTTGTCCAATAAATTGTTGCTATGAGTGAAACTAAACAATATTTTTTTCATCCCTCTCGCCAGTCCCCATTTTATTTATTGATTTGCTCTTGATTTTGTGCCACGTTACTGCCTGAACCCCGATGCTATTTGTTTGTTTCTTCATGAGTTGGTTTAGTTGTATTTGTAGTGCCACATTCAAGACATTTATTTTCTCTCCTCTTTAATTGCTTGTCATGTCATCATAAATCATTTGTGGTATGATTGTTTACCATGTGAATGCCCAAAAACTACATTGCTAAATATTCTTGGTTTTGAGAAGTAGAAACACAAGAAAGTTCAAAAGTAGCATTTAAGTGACACAGGGAAAAAATACAAATTTAAATGTCTCCCTTTTCCCTTAAGAATGGCCTATCTCTCTACACTGTCCATATTCCTAGGGCTGACTATAGCCCTAACATCCGACTGTGTTTTATCCCATGTAAATAAATATTTCAGATGCTTTATTGCTCAATAAAAAATATTTAACAAAGATTGTTTCAGGTGTTCATCACTTGATAAAAAATGTTTCACCAATTGATAAAAAATATTTTAATCAAATGTAAGATTGGAAAAAAATTAATTGTAACACAAAGACCATATTATATGCAACATATATATTTTCTTTATCAGAGTATATAGATTTAATTGTAATATTATAAATATAACGGTTTAATCAAATAAAAATCAGTACTTTTAGAAGAAAAAAATTTGTTTGAAGCCGTTCAAAATTTTAAAAACAACTGTGCGTTGGGTGCTCGCACATGCAGGATGCATCCTTCCCCGTAAAAGCTGCTCTAGTGGGTCCCCTGCATGCTGCACTCTCGTGGGTCCTTGCATATATTGCATGCACTGCTTGCTTGTAGCGTCTGATTTTTTTTACCTTGTGTCGGACGCGCAAGTTGATGAGTTTCCGTTATTCTAGGGCATAAACAATAATGTGATGACGTAGGATTTTTTTATGATGTTGAGGAAAGAGAAAAAGGAGAGAGAAGGTCACTATCTGCCGATTAATAGACGGTCTAATAGATAGCTTGATATTATGTATATATTGTTCACGTGTCTTCGGCTTAGCTGCAGCTCTAAAATCACCTTTCCAAAAAGGCCCCATTCGGCCATCTGGGCTTGCTTGAACATGGAGAGGCTCAAAGATCCTACGCATTCCCAACATGGTTTTGGGGTAGACTCTAGGACTAGTCTATGGTATGTTAGTCAAGGCCCATTGATGTGCAAATATGCCCGGGATTTTTGGCGGCCCAAATCCCGGCCTAGTGATGGACAAATATGGACCGGTGTTTGTGGCTGTAAACGGTGCCTGTGTTTCTATTAGTTCGAGGGAACTCCATGATGATCAAAACTGTAGGTTGAGCTATCAGAAGTTGCATTAGAAACTATCCGAAGTTTATTTATAAATTATTTTTATTACTTCGTTTACTTTTTTTACGGCTTAACAACCATTCACCAAACGATGCGACCGAGAGTTTCTTATCATTAAAAACATAGCTTAATTACCGGCGACAGTGCCACGGACTTTAACAACAATATAGCTTAATATTTGGCCAGCATCAACTCAGTTACCACCAAAGAAAGGAGAGTTAGTAATCGTGCAAGACACAAAAATTGGATACGCTAAGGCAAAATGTGAGAGTGAGATGAGAGAAGGTTTGGATTATTATAATCAAAAGCTATTTTTTTTATTTTCTAATAATAATTTTGGTAGATTCCTTCGCAATAATTGAAAGAGGAGGCACACATGAGGATGGATCTGCCTACTAATCCGGATGGGTCGGTCCACCCAACTATTGCCGTGTTGGCCTACACTCCTAGAATCATTTTCCGAAACCCCGATTATCTTCATTGCTTGTCACTTGAATCCTCTTTGCTGTGCCAGTGACAATACCAATCACCAGTACCAGCTTACGTGCGTCGATACCATACCATACATCATGAGCAAGGCGACGGGTGCGCACTGCTCCTCTGCCGATCTACACTGTGGCCTGCGATGCGATACGGTGCGTGTCAGCCTATTTCCTACCCAGTAGCCAGCTATGGCTAAGCAACATGGAAATTGTACTTTATTTATATCTTGGATATTTTTTTAATTTAGTGATTTTACTATATTTTTTAATGTGATGGCAATATTAATATGTTATGGTATTGTATTGCGTTTGGTTATTTATTGAATATTTTTACTATATATTTATTTTGGAGTTGCGTCAATAGCTGCTCATACACAACCCCTCTTCTTTTCTCTCCGTATGATGTGAGTAAAAGTTATAGAGACTAACAATGATTTTACTAAAATTATGTTATAACACATCTGATATAACCTTTGCCCATCCAATAAAACCGAAAATTCTTTGAAGTTAATTCTGAACTTGAATTTAAAATTTAGAATCTGCTTCGAATTGTAATCCAAAGCTTAGCCAAGCAGACATCCGTTGGAGTATCCTAATCTCATCTCAATTAGTTATCGACCAAACCAATTCCAAGCGCTCAAGCCTTCCCCCTAATTATTGATGCTATCGGACAAACATCAATTCCACCAACTGGAACGCACATGGATTTGCATTTAAGGAGCAAGACTATGCCACCACATTCTTCGATAACCAACCAAGATTTTAATATAATCAACCACTAGAGAAGAAAGTACCAGGTTCCACGGAGAAACCTAAACATGAAATCTGTAAGCCAGTGGCCAACTCCAATAATCTCAACGGGAGTTCACCGTCTTCAAATAAACAAAATTCCAGCAGAAAGCTGCACTCCACTGCAATATCACTAAATAAAAAACAATCCAGCCGAAATATGCGACAGCCACAGCACTACAGGCCACGGTGGGCCTACTGCCCCGTCAGCGAATTCGGAGAAGTCGGTGAAGTAAAGAAAAAGAATAAAACAAACAGAAGAGAGAGGTTGCAGATAGAAAAAGTCAATCGGTTTAGCTTTCAGAGCTTATAAGTATAAGCAAAATTTTAAAATTTAATTTAAGAGTTGCTTTTTAATTTTTTTTATCATAGTTTATTTGTTAGCATTTGTTTTTAAATCATTCAATACTATAAATACTGTCTAAATTTGTAATATTTAATGATATCTAATTAAATAATAGGATATATAGTTTTGAACCCTAAACCCTAGATATTGAATCAAAGATCCTCTAAGCCAAAAGATAATGGTGAAAGACGACTGCGCGTACGCCTGAGTCGACCGTTCGGAGGGTTTAAAGGAGAGAGAGACCTCAAGACTCGAGAGGAGAAAACTAACGCGGAAAACAAAAGGTGGAGGTCGAAAAAGGGAGGGCGGGACGCGTGTATCAGCCAATGGGAGCGCGCCACGTCGGAAGGGAGGAAGCGCGTGAGCGCGGGGTTAACGTTCGGAAGACAAGTCAGTGGTCGCTGGAGCTACGCGGTATGTGGGGATTCCTGGTGGGGCTACCATTTTATACTTTGTGCAGGTGAGGCCGGCTTCTCTGCACGTGTGGGTCCCAGTTATATTTGTGTTGTGGAACTGTTGCTGCCTACTGCGAAATACTCGCTCGGTTCTAAAATATAGTACATCCGTCAAAAAATAACTCTTAGGTGTTTGAGTGCTAAATAACTTTAAAATTTAAAATACAAGTATTTTAGGACAGAGTGATTATTTTTTAAAACTCTGCAAAATACTACCAAGGTGTGTTAACTCACTAATCCAAAGAAAATATTACTATAAAATATAAAGCTTTTTTTACACAGGTAGATTATATTAAATGAAAGAAGATATTTCAATTCCTCGTAAAATAAATTTGACCACTATTTTTATCAATAAATATATAATTTTATTAAAATATATTATATATACATATAATATATAATTTTTATGTTTATAAAGTAAATATTTTAAAATTTATATATAGTAATCTCATTTTTTTAAAACGATAAATATTATACAACCAGAACATTATAACTCTTACTTACACAACATAAAAACAAAAAAGATAGTAAAACAAAACAAAAAGATGAGATAACAAATGAGCACGACCAACTTCCATATGCGTAAAAGTATATGAATGAGTATTGGACTCTTCCAACTGAAACATCTAAGTGATAGGTGACCCGAACACCAAACCCGATGCTACCGATTTGATCATTAACAAAATACAGATGACTACTTATGAGCAACAAACCATCTACATACGTTCTAAACATAAGTATTTTTGACTATTGGAGGAATTAGAAGCATGCACGTGACCTCGTGCCGTCTACGTGTTATATATAGTCAGAAAGAGTTCTGACGTAGCTTATAAGAATAGAAGAGACGCTATATAAAAGTTTCTAACTACATATTAAAAGAGACGTCATATATAAGTTTATTAACTTTCCATCTAATACTCCCTCTCAATCACAACTTTCCTATCCTAAGTTAAGATGGTAATTAAAATTCTTCAACTTTAGTACACTTAAGACTTTGCTAAAACCATCTGCCACTTAATCTTTAGAAGGAATACAATTAATCTGAAGTAATTTGTTGTTTACCCGTTCTGTGACAAAGTAAAAATTAACTTTAATGTGTTTATTTCTAGCATGGAACACAAGATTTGATGCAAGATATTTGACCCCCATATTATTACACCACAACCGTACAACAGACGGACTGGATACCTTTAATTTTTTCAATAAAGTCTAAATTAAAATAATATCAGCAGTTGCATTAGCCAATGCCTTATACTCAGATCAGTACTTGACCTTGATGCTGTAGCTTGTTCTATGATACAAAATTATTTTCCAAAAATATTGTAAAGCCTGTTAATCTTATGTCATCAGGATAGCTAGCTCAATCAGCATCTGAATATGTACTTATCAAGAAAAAAAATGACTTGTTTATATTTAGACCAAGCTTTACATATGACTTGATATCTCAATATTCTTTGGTGTATGAAAAAATTGACAAACCTTATTTACTGAGAAAATACATCAATTTAAGATAGTGCAAGGCTCCTACAATACTCCTGTATCTTGATGTATCTATAGGACCAAGCGGATCTCCTTCATAAACTGAGAGTTTATCACTAGTGGATAGAGGTATTCTTACCGGCTTGCAATCTCTTTTCAACAGATCATTTACATATTTTTCTTATGTCAAAATAATTCCATGCTTAGTCTTAGCAACTTCGATACTAAGGAAATAGTGTAAGTCACCTAAATCTTTTAATGAAAAATCATTGTGGAGATCCTGAAGTAATACAACCATTGCCTCTTGTTTAAAACTAACCATAATTATATCATCAACATAAATTAACATGAACATAACGATATCACTCTTACTGCAATAGAATAAGAAAGTACCGGCTTTGGATCCTTTAAAACCAAGGGCATAAAGTTTCTTACTTAATCTTGACAACCATGCTCTAGGCGTCTGATTCAATCCATATAGTGTCTTATCTAACTGCAGACATAGTTTCTTTTAGAATTGTGCTCGTACCCAGGAGCCTGCTTCATATAGATATCTTCTTTAAGAAGCCCATACAAGAAAGCATTGTGAACATCCAATTGTTTAATAGTCCAACCCCTGGACACAGCAATAGAGAGAACAACTCGAATAGTGACAGTTTTAACAACAGAATTGAAAGTATCTTCATAATCAATACCGTACCATTGCTTAAAACCTTTTACAACCAACCGAGCCTTATATCTATCTAAGCTGTCATCTTATTTACGTTTGATTTTATATACCCACTTGCAGTCAATAATATTACACCCTTTCTAGGAAGGAACTAAATGCCATGTTTTATTTTTCATTAACGCATCATATTCAGCATCCATTGCCTGTTTCCAATTATTATCCTCAAATGCTTCTGATAAGTTTTATGGCTCACCGGTTGATGTTAAAAAAGAATATTTAACAGTACCATTGGTGCAACGCTTCTTCTTGCGAATACCACTTTGTAAACGGGTCTTCGGCCTTTGATGTAGCTCACCCCTAGCCAAAGGTGTCGTAGAAGATCCCAGCATGGGATCCAGAGTAGATATGGCCGCCAAGGGCTCCGGATTTAGCGCCCTGATCGTGTCAGGTGCACTGGATGCAGAATTGCCCGCACACGTTGGAGAGGTGGTCGTTAGCCTAGGTGATGTGTCATGGGATGATACGCCAGGTTTGGACTCCTGGGCAGATACACCTGCGGAAGTCGTTGGAGGCACATGTGAATCGCCTTGGGGGCCAGCTCCGACAGAAGGAGGTCTGGGTACCCCCGTATGCGATGACGGCAATTTCTACATGACTTCATGCGCTAGGAAATCATTGTTAGCATGATTAATTGGAGAATCAGCCACATAATCACTTATGGTACGAATCCTACTAGTCGGATTTAACAAATAGGTAGGTAAACGATTAATTTTATCTTGAAACCTACGACCAACATTAGGACCAAGAATTTGAAAGGGAAATAGAGATTCATCAAAAGTTACATCTCGAAAAATGTAAACCCTTCTAGAATCAGGATCCAGGCACTTAAACCCTTTATGAAACGGACTGTATCCTAAGAAAGTGTATTGCTTGGAGCAAAATTAGAGTTTATGGGTATTATAGGGTCGTAGATTAGGTCAACAAGCACATCCGAAGACACAAAGATAGGAATAATCTAGTTGTTGGTTAAACAACCGAAAAAGGGGCATGCCAAATGATAGTAACCGGCTAGGTGTTCTATTTATCAAATGTGTGGTAGAAAGAAAGTCATCAGGCCAAAATTTTAGTGGCATATTGGCGTGAGCAAGAAGAGCTAGACCAACTTCGACGATATGGCGATGCTTGCATTTGGCTGTCCCGTTCTGCTGATGTGTATGCGGGCAGGAAATATGGTGTGTGATGCCAACTTGGATGAAAAAGGGATGTAGTTTTTGATATTCACCCCCAGTCGGTCTGTATTGTTATAATCTTACGATTAAATAAGCGCTCAACAAGATATTAAAATTCTCGAAATTTGATAAATACCTCAGATTTGAATTTAAGGAGGTAAATCTAGGTGAACTTACTATAATTATCAATGAAACTCACATAGTATTTATGTCCACCAACTAATTTAGGTGCAGGACCCCACACATCAGAATAAATAATTTCTAAAGGATGCTAGGAAACAGAGCTAGAATGAGGAAAAGGTAACCGATGGCTCTTGGCTTTTTGACATGCATCACACACCAAATGTTTATTTAAATCTACTAAAACAGGAAGATTAAACTGACTGATAACTTTTTCCACAATCGGAGCAGTCGGATGACCTAAACAAGAATGTCATTTATCAAAAGAAGTTTTGCAGCTCCATGCTTTATTGTGTGCCTAGCAGGAAGAGGATAGAGCCCATGATTACAGCGTCTCCTAAGTAGAGTTTTTTTGTTGCATGATCCTTAATAAGAAAAAAATCAAGATAAAATTCTATAAAGGTAGAATTATCAGATGTGAGACGATGAACTGAAACAAGATTTTTATTGGCCTTGGGAACATATAGAACATTATTGAGATGAAGATCATGACTAGGGGTTGTAACAGTAGAATGACCAATGTGACTGATTTCCATACATGTCCCACTCACCGTGTGGATCTGATCGTGGCCCTTATACCTATCATAGATCGATAGTTTCCCCAAGTTGCTAGCAATGTTATCTGTAGTGCATAAATCTATGTACCAGTAGGTGTCTACTCTGTAGGACGTAGACGTTGCACCTACATATTTTTTTTCTAGTACGAAGTCTTCGTCAAATCTGTACCAACATATGTCAGCAGTATGTCCTTTTATCTTGCAAACTTGACACCTAGGTCTGTTGTCAGGCCCATGTTGCTGATTATTTTGTGGGTCTCGATTTTGCTGGCACTACCCATTTCTTTGGCCATGCCCGCGAGATGGAGCACCCCCACATGAGCGCCCTTTGCCACGCGTGTCTTGCAACACACCATGCCCCCGGTTGGTGGAATTAACCGAGGAGCGGTTATCAAGCTGGAGAAGATCCATACACTGCTCAAACGAGAGCAGCTGGGAGTACATCTCTCCCACACTGATCGGCTCAATCCTAGCGACTAGGGTTGACACGATAGGATTGTAGTTGAAATCGAGGCCGGCGAGAATGTAGAAAACCAACTCATTGTCGTCGATGGCCTTGCCAGCAGACACAATCTCATTGGCGAGAGACAGTATCTTGGCGATGTATTCCACCATAGAGAGATTGCACTTCTTTGTTGTGGGGAGCGCGATCCTGGTGTTGACGGTGCGCGCTTGTGACATCGCGGTGAACATGGTCTCGACAACACTCCATACTTTAGCAGCAATCTTGCAAGCAGTTAACTGAGACAAAATATTTGGAGTGATAGAAGAGAGCAGGAATCCCAGGACCTGTTGATCCGTAGCACCCCACTCAACGTAGAGCAGGTTCTGCACCTCCACTTCTTTGTCATCTGCTGTCGTTTTCATGATAGACGTAGAGGTCTTTGTGGCGCATGTGAGAAATCCCTCTAGGCGTGCACCCCTTACGATGGCAAGCACTTGCATCTTCCATAGTGCATGGTTGTTCTTAGTCAGCTTCTCGGAGATAGCTTAGCTGACCAAGGGATTAATGGCGGCGGCGTAGGAGGTTGATATGGTGAAAGTGCCATAGAAGATAGCATGTATATAAATCCTAAAAGTTAATTTTGTTTTACAGTATTGGATAGAGAGCAAATCATGTCCGTATAAAATGAAAAGGTAACTCTGGTAAATTGATAAATAATTGGAGGAAAACCTATGATTTGATGGTAGAATCGTGGGTTGCAGTGGAATAAACTATAAACAAGAAAAATGAATAGTTTTTAAAGGAACGGTCATGTAGATTAGAAAATTCCTCATATTCCCTAAAGTTTTATGGCAAAAGATAGGACATGCATCTCAACTACGTGCAAATTAACAAAGCTAACGAACTTTGTAATAAAGGAGAGTACACCCCTCAACTTTAGACCATAAGATCAAAATTTTCTCAGAAAACACGTTGGATTATAACTTGTACTCTATGTACCTAGTTTATTTTTCTTTTTGAGGAATTTTCCTTCAGATATCGAAGGTTCATGGGTCGCAACTTATACCGCGCGCACCTCTTTCGTGCCTAGTTCATGCTCTTTTATCGTATACATTTTCAGATTTTGTAATTCATGTTGAACTATCACAGATTTCAAGGTTTAGATTTGGCTTTGTGTTAGACTAGTCAGTATTTTCTTAGACGCAATATTTTCTTCCTTTCTTTCTACACGCATAGAGGTTTGCTGCTTATCTCTATCAGCGGACTCCTTTGTTTCCATAAATCTACAGATACAGAATAGAAAGAGTAATATATATATATATATATGTATGTATGTACGTTTAATTTTTGATTATCAATTAATAATGAGTTTTCTAGTCTATCATGCTATCAGAGCAATTCGATTCTTCTTTCCACTTCCGCTTTTGTTTTCATTTTCACTAAAACCTCTACCGCACTACCATGGCCGATAACATCGCCGTGGCGGCATCAAAGCTGTATGGTTACGTTCACCCTAGAGGAGTGCCAAGAATTGGCACGCCAAGAGGCTGCCTGCCTGGAGGCTATGCGTCTTGAGGTCGAGTGCCAGGAGGCCGAGTGCTTGGAGGCCAAATGCCATGACGTCAATGCCCGCGCCCTAGTGCTCGCCAGTGAGGTCGCCGCAACCACCGCTACCCTCCATGCCTAGGCGGCAACCATCTTCAACATCAAGGCCCTTGTGCTAGTCATCCTCAACCTTACCTCGCCTCAGTTCAACCGATGGTGTGGCCTCTTCCTCAACACACTCGAGCGGTACGCGCTCTTAGACCATGTTCTCTCCAATGACGATTGCTCCGACGACATCACATGGAAATGCATAGACTGTTTCATCCTCTCGTGGTTCTATGGGACAATCACAGCTGATCTTCTCGAGGTAGTGATGAATTGCGAAGATGGGCTGCCAACGGTTCGCATTGTCTGGCTATGTTTAGAGCAGCAATTCATCAGCAATAAAGAGACTCGTGCGCTCCTCCTCAACGCCGAGTTCCATACCTTCGTCCAGGGTGATCTTTCCATCGACAACTACTGTTGTCAATTCAAGGTGATGGTTGACTAGCTTGTCGATCTTGGTGAGCCCATTTGGGATCGCACCCTCATTCTCAATGTTCTTAATGGCCTCAATGACTGCTTCGCTCACTTGACAGCATTGATCCAGTGCCAACAGTCGTTTCTAACGTTCATCGAGGTGCATTCAAATCTCCGCCTCACTGAAATCACCATGAAGGCCAAGCAAGGGTCTGCGCAGGCCCTAACCACGTCCGCTCCTCAGGCGCCACCACCAACATTCTACAAACCCACCGTCGGCAGCAACTCCAACAAGAAGCCAACACATCATGATGGTGGTGGCGTAAAGAAGTCCGGTTGGATTGGCACTTCTACAGGTGGTTGGACTGGCGCTCCTAGCAATTGAATAGGCACTGGTCTAGCATTCTCCAATGTGCAGCGGCCCCCTTCACCTGGCTGGTAGCCTGCCTATGGCACCTTCTAGGCCTACTAGCCCAGCCCACTAGGCGTCCCACCACGTGCATCGAGTCAGTCGCCTCAGGCTTTCTACGTGGGCTAGTATTCCCTACCACTTAGGCCTCCACCAACCGCTCCACCACCTAGGCCACCGCCTCCATTGACTCTTCTACCGGGGCCGCTGCATCACCAGTTGCCACCACCAGGCTTCGCCAGCCCGTCTACACCTTCTGGATAGATTAGCCACCCGGCTGGATTTGAGTGGGATCATAATGCTCTAGTGTTATCCTTCAACACGATGACACTTCAGCCGCCACTATTGACTGAATGGTATATGGATACTGGTACTGAGACTCACATAACATCAAACTTCGGTAATCTTTGTGTTTCTCAGTCTCCTTTATTTTTTACTCCATCCAATATCATTATCGGTGATGGCTCCCTCCTACCCGTCACTAGCACCGGCTCCGTTAATTTTTCTACTGCTCAAGGTTTTCTTCACTTAAATAGTGTTCTAGTTTCTCCCCAATTAATCAAAAACGTTATTTTCATTTGTCAATTCACCATTAACAATAATTGCTGTGTTGAATTTGATCCATACGGTTTCTCTGTGAAAGACCTCACAACCTGAAGCGTGATCGTCGGGTGCAATCGTTCCAGGCCACTCTATCCGCTCTTGTCATCGATCTTTTGGCCTCTCACCCTCACAGCTAGCTCCAGCTCCACCCTTTGGCATCGGCATCTTGGTCATATTAGCCCTGAGGCACTCTCTCGTTTAGTACCATCTTCTGCCATTCCATGTAATAAAACTGAGTTCGTGAGCAGCTCATAATTTTAATTTAATTCATTGTGACCTTTGGACTTTCTCGTGGCTAGCATCACTGGTTACAAATATTATTTAGTCATCCTTGATGATAGCTTGCACTATCTTTGGATTTTTCCTTTATGTCTCAAATCTGATATATTGCCCACTCTCACTTATTTTTTTGCTTATGTTTCCACTCAGTTTGGCATCTCCAACAAGAATGTTCAGTGTGACAATGGTCATGAGTTTAATAACTCTAGTGCCAGCATGTTCTTTCTCACTTAGGGTACCACCCTCCATATGTCTTGCACATATATTTCTTCCTAAAATGGTAGAGCCAAGCGCATTATTTGCACCACCAATAATATTATTCGCTCACTCCACTTTTAGTCCAACATGCTAGCTTCCTATTGGGTTGAAGTACTTCACACTGTTACTTATCTCCTCAATCGTCACCCCACCAAGACTCGCTCCCTTGCTACCCCTTTTACCGCACTCCATGGAACCCAGCCATCTTATACTCCCCTTTGCATATTTGGGTGCCTCTATTATCCAAACATTTCCATGACAGTTGATCATAAGTTGGCTCCCCGCTCTGCTGCCTATGTTTTCCTTGGGTATCCCTCTAATCACAAGGGGTATCGCTGTCTTAATCTTTCAACCAATAGAATCATCATTTCATGCCATTTGACCTTTGATGAAACCTTCTTTCCTTTCTCTGAGGTCTTAATCCCTCCTTCCTCCAACTTTGACTTTCTATCAAAGTTTGATGTTGCTGCACCCGTTCTCTCTATTTGCTCGTCTCATGTTTCAGGTACCCTGACTACTTAGGATGCTCCCTTGCCCAATTCCCATAATATCGCTGCCCCTGCTAGCGTTTTGCCATAGGTTGTTGCCAGCGGTGTCAACGGGTTGCTGCAACAAGATAGTGTCGACGTGGCCCCTGTGGCCTCCTGCTCGACTGGGCTTGATGAGATGACCAGCGCAGCTCATACACTTTCGTTTGGTGCAATGGCATTTGGTGCGCCAGCTAACGCAGCCCACGCACCATAGCCTAGCGCTAGTGTGGCCGTCCCTAGTGTTGATTTATGTCAACCTCCACCCAATGCTGTAATTATTCCACCAGTGGCAAATGAGCATAGTATGATGACGTGTGGGAAGCACGGCTGCCACCTTGTCTCTAATCCCCAGTTCCTATCGTAGTGCATTAGCAGATCTGAATTGGAGAGAGGCAATGACTGAGGAGTACTCCACGTTGATCGCCAATAATACGTGGGAGTTGGTTCCTCATCCCTCTGGAGTCAATATTGTGACCGGCAAGTGGGCCTATCATCATAAGTATCGTGCTGATAGTTCTCTTGAGCGATACATGGCTCATTGGGTCCTTCGAGGTTTCACTCAACGTCTTGGAATTGATTTTGATGAGACATTCAATCCAGTGATCAAGCCTGTTACCATTCGCATAGTGCTTACAGTTGCTCTCTCTCATGATTGGCCTGTTCATCAATGTGATGTCAAAAATGCTTTCTTACACGACACCCTTAATGAGACAGTTTATTGTGTGTAGCCTACTAGTTTTGTTAATAGCTCCCGCCCGGATTTTGTTTGCTGCCTGAACAAGTTTCTATATGGCCTGAAGTAAGCTCCTCGTGTCTAGTATAGTCGATTTGCCACTCATCTTCTCTCCTTGGGCTTTGTGAGTATCAAGTCCGACACGTCATTATTCATCTATCGATACGGTGGTGATACAATTTACTTGCTTATCTATGTTGACGATATTGTTTTGACGGCCTCCTCAGCATATCTTCTTCGCAAGGTTATTACAGCACTCTAGTATAAATTCTCTATAAATGATCTTGGTCCTCTACACTATTTTCTAGGCCTTACATTCACTCACCAAGATGTTTGTTTCTGTCTTTCACAGCGTTCCTACATCCTAGAAATTCTTGAGCGTGCAGGTATACGGCACTGCAAGCCATGTTCAACGCATGTTGATACATCATCAAAGGTCTCTGGCTCAGAGGGATCTCTAATTGCTGATTCAACTCACTATCGGGATCAGGCTGGTGCATTATAGTACCTCACCTTCACTCGCCTAGATATTTCTTATGCTATTCAGCAAGTCTTCCTCCATATACATGATCCGCGAGAGCCGTACTACGCTTTGATTAAGCGCATTCTCTGTTATCTGCATAGGACATTGGATCACGGTTTACAACTTCGGTGCACCTCTACATCGACTCTAGTTGCATATTCTAATGCAGATTGGGCTAGTTATCCTAACACTCGCCACTCTACCTCTGGGTACGTGGTCTTTCTTAGTGACAAACTTGTTTCGTGGTCATCAAAGAGGCAACCTACTATTTCTCGTTACAGTGCTGAGGCTGAGTACTGTGTAGTTGTCAATGCTGTTGCTGAAACAACTTGGCTCCGTCAGCTACTTTAGGAGTTGCATATTTCTCTTTAGCGTGCAACAATTATTTATTGCGATAATATTAGTGCAGTGTATCTCTCGATGAACCCGATGTAACATCAGCACACCAAACACATCGAGATTGACCTTCACTTTATCTATGAGCGGGTTGTTGCTGGAGTTGTTGATGTGCTGCATATTCCTATAGCCTCGCAGTATGCTGACATCTTCACCAAGGGACTAACATTTTCAATCTTCGATAAGTTCTGTTCCAGTCTTAAACATTCTTCCTTGTGGCTAGCCACGCTCAGATTGGGAGATACTAGACTTCCAAATTTAAAGTAGTATTTTCAGTTATTATTTTCTTTCTTTCTTTATGTACGCACATAGAGATTTCCTTCCCTGCTGCGTATTTCCATCAACGGCCTCCTTTCTATTCAATTCAGTTCTTTTCATAAATCCACATATACGAAATAGATGCAGTGATATATATATAATATTATATATATACACGTAAGTTTGTTATTTGATTATCAAGCAATCACGATTTCTCTCCTATCACTTTGATTTAAAAATCATGTTGAATACATAATTAAAAAGGTACCTAAAATAGTTCTTTAAAAGCAAACTTTAAAATTTAAATTGTTTTGGACTATATACTTATTTTCTTAGCAATCTTGCGAAGAGAGACATGCAAACAAATTGACAAAAAAATTTAAAATTAATCCGAAAGTTAAATTTTAAAATTTAAACTCAACTTTAGATTATAATGTGCAGCCCAGCAAATCATGCACTAATTCCGGTGGCAAAAGACCATGATCACACCACGGGCATCTAGCTATCTCCCTCCATTAAAAGCAATTATAGCATTTAAAAGCCAAACTAGTAAGAAGAAAACTAATTTATATAGGAGGAAATTTAAATAAGGTGTGGTTGAAGAGACAGTAATACTCTGTAATTAAGTTTTATAAAATTTGAATGCTACGATTGCACAGGAGAAGCATATTAAAGAAGTCATTATGTTTAGTTTGAACGTCTAACATCAATTGGAGAAAAGAAACAAAATCTAGTCATTAGATAAAATACAATTATACATGAACAGAAGAAAAAAAGTTGTATGTTAAAATACAATTATATATAAAATGTAATTGTATATATATTAAAATAGTAGCTAAAAGTTGTATAACATGTGTAATTTAACTCCAACTCGCACGCGTAAATTGCACGGAGAAATCCTTGTTTTCTTTAAAATGGAGCATCCATAAATTGGGTAGCATTATATATATATAAAAGAGAAACGTCCTTCCGATACACCGTAAAACACTAATCGCAATGCTCAATTCTCATTTATTCGTAGCGCGCACACGACACACCACAGCCTCTCTCCCTCTCTGAGTCACATGTACAGCACGAGAGTGATGGAGGAAAAATGTCCGCTGCATGCATCGCGGCAAAAAGGCAAGTGGAAGTGGTGGGCAACGGGTGACGTCCCCACGTAGAGATACATAGGAGATAGGGACACAACGACAAAACAACGCAAACAGCTGATGGGTCGTGGTTTCCCGTTCCTTCGTTGCACCGGCCGCGGTCGCACCCGCAAGGACGAGCAGCCACACGACACGTGCGCACACGCGTCGTTCAAGGCGGGCACGGTCGGCGCGCCGTTTACGTGCTGTAGAAGACGCGTCACAGCCTAAGCACCCGGCCTAATCCCTCTCGTCCGCTCCCGGCTTTCCAGCTCGTCCCCTCCCGCTAATTAATTTTTTTCTTTCGTCTTCCCCACGGCCATGGCGGCCACGGATGCGGCTGGCTGACTCAGAGACTGACCTGACCGACCATCCTCGTCTAGTCTGGCTGTTCTTCGGCCCGCTCCTCTCGCCGACCGTTCTAAACATTGTGTGCCTGTTTTTTCGATGGAGGAGATACTATAGATGGCAGGCAGGCACGTTGGATCGAGAGGCCAGGCCAGTTTTGGCATAGGCAGAGCTAGATAGTTGGCACAGTAGGACCATCTTAAGATTTTTCCTAGGGTTAAAACTACAGCAGATATGTTATCTAACATGATAAAGTTTGCATAGCTGACTACCTTAATTTGTCCTATTGTTTCTTAATATAAGATTTTAGTATTTCAATTTTAGCACATATATAGAGATAAACAAGCAAGGATTATAAAAAAAAGTCATGAAAATTAAAAAGATAAATATTTTAAGAAAAAGTTGGTAAAGATGCTCCTATAGTGAACAAGATAACACAAACAACATGTGAGAAAAGATATCATTTAAAAGGTGACTTGATAAAAAAAGTAGATGTGAATCTAAATATACTTGTTGGTGTAAGAAGAAAGTCCAAAGGGCTATTAATAAAAAGAAAAATCTCTTATACTATACTATGATAAGAACAACATAGAGAAGGGTAAAAAAAATTTGTAAAAAGAGCTATGAGTAAAACAAAGAGACAGACTTATGAGGATTTTTACTAACAATTGAGTACAAAAGAATATATCTATAGAATGACTGAGATTCATGAGAGTAAAATAAGTGATCTTAAATAAGTTAAGTGTATTAAGACGAGAGAGTAGCTTTTAGTAATAAAAAATAAGATATCAAATATAGATGACTAAGAATATTTCGACTATTTATTTAATGGTAACAATAAAAACATAAATTTTTAGTTGGATAACTCTTTTGATGACATCAACAATTGATTTGTGCAGAGGATCTAAGAATCTGAGATGAGAGGGGTATTGAAAAGAATGAAGCGGGGCAGTATGATAGGCCTTAATAATATCCTAGTTGAGATGTGAAAATGTCTTAGAGATTTAGCTATAATATGGTTGACCAATTTATTTAATCATATTTTTATAGAACAAGATGCTTGAATAGTCAAAGAGAAGTAATTGGTATCAATATATAAGGATATATAAGAATAAGGTAGATATTTAAAATTATACTAATTACTGAGAAAAATTAAGTTGATCAGTTGTACAAATAGAAGAGAGTTGTCAAGTATCATTTGAGAGAAATGACACGGATCTCAATAAATCAATTTGGTTTTATATATGAAAAGTTACCATAAAACCAATTTTTTTAATAATACAAGTTATATAGTGGAATAGGAAGCACAAAAAGAATATACATGTATTTTTTATTGATTTGGATAAGGCTTATGATAAAATACCAAAAACATATTATGTGGTTAGCTTTGGACAAACTTAGAATTCTAACAAAATTCGTTGCGATATATATAACAATATGACTATGGTTCAAACGAGTGATAGAAACATATATAACTTTTCGATTAAAATAAGATTGTATTAAGATTGACTTTAATCTCTTATCTTTTTAACTTGGTCATATATGAGTTCATAAGGACATAATAGAAATATTCATTCCTATGCATAGTAAAATCATAAAATACGATAATAATATGAAAAAAATAATAACAAAGGAGACTTGAATTATTTCAATATTGTGAAGTTTTGGCTTTTAAATAGTAGTTGATAGAAAATAATTATTTTTTATTTAAATGTTGAGTTTTTATGTGTTTTATTTTCTACCAACAATAATTTAATTGGACTGATTGGCTTCATGATGACGACGTATAGATGGACTACATTTATTCTAAATACTAGCTAATCCTGTTAGGCTCCTCTGGAACACACTATTTTTTAAGGAGTTTTAGAGGAATTCATTCCTACGTGTTATTTGATCTTATTTTTTATTTAAATGTTGAGTTTTTATGTGTTTTATTTTCTACCAACAATAATTTAATTGGACTGATTGGCTTCATGACGACGACGTATAGATGGACTACATTTATTCTAAATACTAGCTAATCCTGTTAGGCTCCTCTGGAACACATTATTTTTTAAGGAGTTTTAGAGGAATTCATTCCTACGTGTTATTTGATCAAAGGAATAACTATTTAAAATTCTATAAAATTCTTTTGGACTAGCTCAAAATATAGGAATTTTAACATAAGTTTTAACCTCTTAAAAAATCCTTTACATCTATCTCTCATTCTAATTCATTATTTTTCAAGTGCTCCATCCAAACGGTTATTTATATAGTTTTTCTATGCTTTTTCAAACTGTAAGATTTAAGATGCCTTTTCATGCGTTTTGATTTGAGAATGCTGCATACAAAGAAGCCCCTGCTTGCGAAAGAATCACAATATCCTGTTTGTTTAACATCAGTATGTGGAGTGTTTTTCGTTTGGTGGTTTTGGCATCCGATGTGGCTCAAAGTTGGTTCACTCCTCTACGAGGATTTTGCTTCCTTTGCTATATGTGCTCGTGGTGACAGGACAGGAACTATACTGGATTAATAATAACAGGCGGATGCTGTCAAAAATAAAATATCTACTGTAAAAAAAGGGGTGCGATTTTTTTGTCCATTTGGTCTCTGATTGATTGAGAATTTCAAGCAAGTAATCTGTTTGGCCATTTTTCAGTTTATCCTTAAATCTAAATAATGACAGATTTAAGCATTTATACTCTATTTAAAATGTGTTAATTTTGCATATTTTATGGTCACAATAAGACATTGAACGATGCCTTCTCTAGAGATGATTGATTATAAATAAAGATAATAATTTTAGGTCATAAATGAATGAATGAATTAAATGTTAGAAAATTTATTAGTTGATCTGAAAAAGAATTATAAGAAATTCTAATG
Source organism: Oryza coarctata (assembly GCA_030770085.1). NCBI lineage: Eukaryota > Viridiplantae > Streptophyta > Magnoliopsida > Poales > Poaceae > Oryza > Oryza coarctata. Next base: position 13,325,009 of record CM061472.1, read on the forward strand.
AATAAAATTTTCTTTTGAAAAACATCGTACTGATTAGAAACTTGCGAAACATGAGATGCACCCTAGCAAATTTCAAAACTATATACTCACTGTAGTCTTAAATATTAACTATTTGGCAGTTTGAAAATATACACCAAAACTTTTAAAACTCTGACTGTTGAACAACTCTTAAATATATAGATTTATTATAATAAAAAATTATGGTCAAATTTACACATTGATGACCAAATGAAAATTCAAATGTCATGTATTTAAACAGAGTCAATAGGTTCATGCTACACTACTACCTCTATCCCAAAATATATGGGCAAAATTCCTTATTTTGGAGAGGTAGTAATTACACTCTCCATGATTTATTATGGACAAGTAAAATAAGTTTAAAAAAAGAAGAACCAATTTTACAATTTTAAATTGAAACTAGGAAAAATTATTTGTAAAATAATGAAAACTAAAATAATCTAGAAATAAAAATTATATATTTAAATAATCTAGGAGTAGTTTTACAATTCTTGGTATGGGTAGTTCTGCTATTCATGAACTGCGTGCTGGTTAAAAAAAATATCCCACCAGGTTTTCTTATGTAGTATCTCTAGAACAATCTTTCCACTCTGTGGACGAAAAAAAAAAATCCCCACACCGCACTGTTTTCCTCGAGCCCTGGGTTATTTAATTATTTGTCATGAAGTGGAGTTCTTTAAATATTATTTTTATCATTATTTCTAATTTTATCACTAAAATCTAAGTAAAATGTCTCTTGTGCCTCTTCTTTCCCTTCGCCCTAGTTGTCTTGCCATCCTTACCACCAATAAACATAGTATTATACCACACTATAGTAGATGCTAGACTTAGACTTGCCTCTACTGCCTTATAGTGAGACAAAGGGGTATGGTCATAAGACATGTTAAGTTCGCACAAGGATGCTAGCTTGGGAATCATTGTATGCTCTACCAGGACATACATAAATTGAGGTGATAAAGATAAAGGATTACTAGGTGGAGCTAGTCACCGATGCTATAGGTGAGGATTTGGGGGCACTTGATAATGACGCGACGATAGCGGTGTCTCATGCTAAGGAAGTTGGTGAAGGAGCAAAGATTAGATGAAGGTTAGTGTGAACGCTAGGGTGACTAAAAGTGTCATCAACGCTAGTGTACCATCATAGCCTTCACCTTTGACCTCCTCATCGACGGTCAACCTAAAGGCCATCTCGACGGTCAACCTAAAGGCCATCTCGTACTCTCTAGAGCCATAGTGCTGCTTGCACGTTGAGTTGCAGAGGACAATAGCAGGAGCAACCTAGGAGAGCCATAGTCTAGTGGTGGCATATGCGCTGAACGCAGAAAAAGAAGAGAGAGAATGGGAGAGAGGGCAGAAGAGATATTTTTTAGGGCTTCAGCGGTGAAAAATTAGAAATAATAGTAATAGTGACAGTAACAGTAATAGTGGTATCGCTTAGTAAGAGTGGCAAGTAGTTAAATATCCCAAACCGAAACGCCTGCGTGAACTGCGGAGAAGGAAGAGGCCCCGCGCTGGGTTTAGCCCCGAACCCCGGGTATCCTTCCCCTCCTCCTCTGGTCGGTTCATGCGGTGAGTCCCGGCTGATTTGTCCTGCTCCCGCCCCTACCGGTTTCTGTGAATTTTTTTTGGGGGCGATTGATTAGGGATTTGGATCGGTGGGGAGTTTTCTAATCTGTGGTGTTGTGTTTGCAGGGTTTGATTGGAGTGAGGTGAATCGTGAGGTTGTGGCTCGGTTGGTGACCGGATCGGAGGGGTTCGGCCCTTCCTTCTGGTGAGGAATTTCTCTTGTTTTGCTGCTAATTTGAGCTGAATTTACCTGGGGAAGTGGGTGGATTCGAGACGGATCGCCCCGGAATGATCTCCCCTTTGTAGATTCCGTGAGGGGATTCAATCACTGGTGGGCAAAGGCGAGATTTTTCGTCACTTCATTCTAACCATGTCTCGTACGTTTCTCTCGATGCTCTGGAATTTCCTCCTTTGGTTGAATGTTTTGATGGTTAGTAACGGATGGCTCTCTGAATTTTATGCAGGTTTGATGTGCTTGGAGATCAAGATGGGGATGTAACCACGGTAGTTGTCTCCCATTCGCAGAGGGTTTCCTCCATCCTGTAAAGAGGGAAAGGAACCCTTGCCCTTCTCCATGGCTTCCAATTCGTAGTGCGAAGGATCTAATTTTTAGGTTAGTGTAAATAGTAGCAGTTGTTGAGGAAGCTTCGGCATCCTAAGACCTCCTGTGAAGATGTCGTCTGCTGGTGTCATTGCCCTTGGCCCGATCCTGGAAGAGTTCGCTCTACTGCCCATCTGCCTCCATGGCAGCCGGTCGCCCCACTGTTTGTCCGGGTCGCAGCTGCAGGATTCAATTCTCATCTTTATTGCTGTGCCTGGTGCTCCACCGATGCCGATGAGGGTGCTGGGCTCCGAGTCCATCGCCTCAGTCAAGCTGCGCATTCAGCGGTTCAAGGGGTTCGTGGTTAACAAGCAGAGGCTTGTGCTTGATGGGCACGAGCTGGCAAGGAACAACTGCCATGTGAAGGATTATGGGCTTGCTGCTGGAAGTGTTCTGCACCTTGTTATCCGCTTGGCTGATCTTTGCTTGATTAACATTGAGACTACCAGTGGCAAAAAGTTTCAGTTCCAGGTGGACCAGAGCCGCAATGTCAAGTATCTCAAGAGTAAGCTTGCAGTTGAGGGAGATGAGGACCTTGGCGAGGATCACAAGTTTGAATTTGATGGCAAGGAGCTTGAGGACCACCAGTTGATTGCTGATATTAGCAAGAAGGATGATGCTGTGATTCATTTGTTCATCCGCAAGCCAGCAAAGTTACGGACACAGCAAGTTGATAAAGACACTGTTACAGTTGTCACTCCACAGGAGAAAGGGAATCATCAAAATGAAGCTCATGCTGTTAACCCTGCTAAACCAGCTGGTGCTAGGCCTGCTCTTGTTGAACCAATTATTGTTAACTGGAAGGTGAAGCTATCACCTGAAGTGACGAGAATGATTGTCTCTGCCATAGCTGGTCTTGAGAATGGATACTTGCCAGTTATGTCAGCAGAAGGCTCAGGGGGTGTTTACTTCATGCAAGATGCATCAGGAGAGAAGAAAATTGCAGTGTTTAAGCCCATCGATGAGGAACCTATGGCTAAAAACAACCCAAGAGGGCTTCCAGTGTCGACTGATGGAGAAGGCATGAAGAGGGGGACACTTGTAGGGGAAGGTGCATTTAGGGAAGTTGCTGCTTATATTCTTGACCATCCAATTGGTGATCATGAATCTGAAAAGCTTGTTGGGTTCTCTGGTGTGCCTCCTACAGCATTGGTCCGGAGCTTACACAGGGGGAAGAGCTTCAAGATTGGATCACTGCAGATGTTCATTCAGAACAATGGAAGTTGTGAGGACATGGGTCCCCGAGCATTTCCAGTGAAGGAGGTCCACAAAATTGCAGTGTTAGATCTTAGGTTAGCAAACTCTGATCGTCATGCAGGGAACATTTTAGTGTGCAAGGAGGAAGGTGGCAATTACAAGTTGGTTCCAATTGATCATGGTTACTGCTTGCCAGAGAAGGTACACAATACTCTCTAGCATTCACTTTTCTTCTTGCTTGGCATAGTTGTTCTGGTAGACTAACGATAATTTTGTTCCATTGTGATGCAGTTTGAAGATTGTACTTTTGAGTGGCTGTACTGGCCCCAGGCTCGTGAGCCATTCAGTGATGAAACCATTGCATACATCAAATCACTAGACGCTGAAGAGGACATCAAGCTTCTCAAGTTCCATGGGTGGGAACTGTCTCCAAGATGTGCTCGTGTCATGCGCATCAGCACCATGCTTTTAAAGAAAGGTGCGGCACGGGGCCTCACACCATATGACATCGGGCGTATACTGTTCAGGGAAACTGTGAATAGAGACTCGGAGATTGAGGACATCGTCCAGGAAGCCGAGGACCATGTTCTTCCTGGGACAAGCGAAGTAATCTTCTTAGAAAGCGTATCTGAAATCATAGACCGTCACCTCGACAAGAAGTTCGCTTAGAAATCCAGAATAACTGATCTAGTTGTTCAGTTGTATCCAGTCAGTTTGGTGTAAGTATGTTGACAAGGCACTCTTCAATGGACTAAATGATTTCATTTGTTTGTAGCATCTCAAGATCTCGGTTGTTTGTAGTCGCTCAAGTGCATTACCTGCATACCTTTTGTGAATATGTAAGCATGTGCTGTGTGTTGGTCGTGCGCATAGCCAGCATGCTACTGTTTTGAGAGAAGAAATAAAATGTTGATTTAGGGTGCGTTCCAGCCAATAAGGAGAAAGGAGACTTTTTTCGGTATATATATATTTTATTTTTTTATAGTAAAGTTGATTTAAAAAATTATATTAACCTATTTTTTAAGTTTAAAATAATTAATACTCAATTAATCACAGATTAATGACTTACCTTATTTTATATTATCTCCTTTTCTTTTTTACTCTAATCAAACACATCCTTGGTGCTGTTTTTGCTGGTGCTGTTCTTGAGCGGTACAAGATTGAAACTGCATGAATGTTGCTTGAAGAAGGGTAATTACTTCTCCAACTCAATTGGAGCAGTTCCATTTTAAGCATTCATCGAGAAAATAAAAATCGCTTGTGCCTGAAATTATTAGATTATATGCATCCTGGCATTCTAGATTTCAAGTCCATTCTTTGTACATTTCAGTGGTCAAACAACCATTTCTTAAGGGTGGCTTCGGGTCAAAATCACAAGTTGCGGCACTTTTCATTTTGCGCAAGTTGGAGTAATTTGTAGGGGAGATTCTCTTGGCACTTGGCAGGTTCACAGTTTACTATTTGACTTTAAGGACAAGCTAGTTGAGGTCTGAAATCGTGAAGGCATGTAATACAACCATTTACTCCGACTTGGCATCAGCTTCTGTATCGAAGGATCCGTGACTCGTTCCATCTTTTGCAGAGTTCCAGACGATGACGCGATGCTCAAGCTGAAGGTAACTTGTGATCGTGATAGCGACGAAGTTTCGCTGAAATTTCTCTGCTTCTGCGTTCACCATCAAGAGCTCTTGGCAGCTGCCAACCTGTGCCTAGAAACATGCATCTCTCTTTAGTGGTCAATTTCCATTTTTCGAGTCTCCAACTATTGAACTTCATATATTTTTTACAAGTCAATCTTTGCGACCTTTTTATGGATACTTGATCAAAAACTAGAGTAAAATTGCCACCTGGCATTATCACCTATGTTAACGACTGTTGCATAAAACATCAGATCTATCTCTTCCAAAAAAAGAAAAGAAAAGAAAAGAAAAGAAAATATCAGATCTAGGGGCTAGCAACATGTTAAACCAGCAAGCGCAAAACCACTTGGTTCAATTAGATGTGCTAGTGCAGTGCACTTGAGCTTTCTTCAAATATAAGATGGGGATTTCGTCAGGGCGATTTTAGCGGTCACCAAGTTATAGGGCTAATGGTTTTCAGTCCGTGTTAGCTTCGGATGGGCCGGTTTTGGTTATCACTAAAGTGTCCAATGTAATAGATTAAAAGTACTAGTTGTCTAACGCATATGCGGGTTATTATTATTGATATTACAAATATTATATAATTTTAATCACATCTTGAATGTGTTAATTATTTTCTGAATTAAAGTTGTTTAATTTAGAATAAAAAAGAGTCCACATCATTTAAAACTGAATTGAGAATCCAAGATTGACACATTTATATTTATCAATTCTAGATTTTGATATTATTGTGAAATTGAGAATTACCTTTTGTGCAATTTCAAACTTGTAGTTTGCATGGAGCCCAAGACTTTTATTTCATCCAATTCCACACCACTAATTTATGTTGTCTTTTTCAATGTTCCAATATTACTTTCTAGAAAATTTCAATATTTTGTAATTTCAAATTCGTTGGATATAAAAAATCTATTTGCTAGCATAATTTTACATTACAAAAAACGTCAGTATTTTTGTAAAGCGGAATTATGTACTTATTTTGATTTAACTGCTTTTGGTTATTTTATCTAATTTTCAGTTACTTTTATATCAATGGAAAAAAATAATGAGACAAATGGGTAAAAAAAAATAGGAGATGCAATCGAGATGATGAAAGAAGGCAACGATGAAGTAAAATTAAGAAGGTGTTTACATTGGCATCAATATATATGGTGTGTACTTCCTCGATCCTTCGTATGTGTACTGTCGGAGCTTTTCAGATCTGCTGTGCATCAGACCACCAGTGCATATGCTACGTCTACATGAAGCTTGACCGACTGATGCCAGCACGCGCGAACGATTGCTGTGGCATCATTGCGCCATTTACGTTTAGGATATACATCTATACCGATTTTAAGTACATATATACATACATCCATATATACATACTCCAACTAAGGTAGTACTAGACAATATTTACTGTGAGAGAAATTATCCCAAGTCCTCATATTTCAGATTAGAGTAAATTTTTTACTATACCAGATGTCATCGTATTTATATTTACTTTCTCTCATTTTTATCGGATCTGACGTAGCCAATCCAATGCCTATGCGAGAGACAACAGACCAAGGAGGCATAGAGCCCGATAAGGGCGCTCGATAGTGACGTGTCTGAAGGCTAATTCGTCCACATTATCAGCCTCTTCAAGAGATGACAGTAGAGATCTAGATCACCATTTCTATCATGAATCGACGATGGTGCCGATGGGATCATGTGAGAAAGAGGTGGTGCTGGATGGCACACTCCTTTTCGACCACCATATGTCCAATCTATTCCTTGATAGAGGTGCTGGTCGGTGCCTTTGACGAATAACCATAGCGTCGATTCAAGAAGACGAGCCATCATTGGCCTATATCCTACACTAGAAATGAGTAGGAGTAGGAGACATGTGTCATCTCTTCCATACACTTCTCTGTCCCTCTCCTCCATCTAGCGCTAGCAGTTGGGATCTAGGATAGATATGGTCTCATCGTTCTAAGTGGTAGGGATCTGTGTTTTATTGATGTCTGTCAATTTAACGATAGAGATAGAGAGATAGGATTGAGGACAATGATATATACTCTAGTTTCATATCTCTGGTGATTGGTCGAAGCGACCAGCGAGATCGAAGCTAGCATCCATGCTCATCTGTCCCACGCAGACAAACTCCATAGACGCAACAGTAGACACACCGATCTAATACTCTGTCTCCTGTTTGTTTATTCTTTTCTATCTTTGTTTTTTTCATGACTGCTCTTTTTTAGATTGGGGATTATGCGTGGGTAGGCCTACTTATAAGTGGCTTTTTTGCGATGCATTTAGTAAATCTGTTTTCATCTAAATTTTTGTTTGTTAAGTCATGAAATCGCAATATTCAGAAAACTGCTCTTATATGAATTTTTTTCAATCATAAATTGGTTTGTGTGCTTAGAAATCCGGTAGTACATCTTTTTCCTTGCTCTCATCTAAATTTTTGTTTGTTCAGTCATAAAATCGTGAGCAATTTTTAGAAAACTTCTCTCATCTAAATTTTTTTCATTCATGAGAAGGCCTGCAGGTAGAGTTCTGTTTTTGTGATGAATTTAGCAGCCCCTTTCCTGCTCCCATCTGAATTGCAGGTTGGAACTAGGGTTTAGGACGAGCCCAAGAAGCACATCGTCCGCTTTTCTGCTATGGACAGCTTTGTCTCTGGCTGATCTGTGCATCGCCATGCCTCTCCGCTGCCTCCGCCGCACATGACCATGGAATTCTTTCTGCTACCATTCTTGATTTTATACAGTTAACAGGTAGAGCTTTTTCTTTCCGTGTGCTTCTCCATGCCATGGTGGGAGGTCCAGATTGTGACAGCTGACCGGCCCACCGGGAGAAGTGCCACCGCGTCGACTTCTCTACGATCCTCTATCGAGACGTTTTGATCATCTTTTTATTTTTTTATGAATGAATATGTGGTGTTGCAAATACATCTATAATATTTTTTATCATGCTGTGTACCTCTGAATATTTTTTATTCATGCTGTGTATGACGATGTAACAAGATGAACACTAACAAAATATTATTCACATGTCTTAGAGGAAAATTTTTACTACAATTATCATGGAGTAAAAAATCTACTACGATATGTTCCTCCAATAAAATTGGAACCATACGTTTGGTAAAAAAATTAGTAAGCGATGGGCAGTGAGATTTTTTACTTTTGTTTCTCTATACCTGTTGGAAAAAAAAACTCAATGATGGATGTGGGAGTTATATGAGTTGGTAAAAAAAATCACTAAATGAAGGATGCGGGTGTTATTCGTGTAAGTAAAAAAAAGAATGATCTATGCGAGAGCTTTGCATTTGTCTCTTCCAAAAAATCGAAACCAAGTATACGTAAAAAATTAACTAAACGATGGATACGAGAGATCCTTACCAGAAATTTCAGACCTAAGCATACGTAAAACGTTACTAAAAGACGATCAACAGCTTGAGCAAATGTGTCTCCCAATTTTAGAACCAGTAAGTTACCCATCTTTTAAATGTCTCCGAGTTTCTCATCTTTAAATGTCTCCGAGTTTGTTATCAACAAGTTATAGCTTTGTATAGTTTGGTGAATCCGTGAATGGTTCACCAGAGGGACTTGAGAATGCTCGACGTCTCTTTACTCTTGAGTGCTTTCGGTATCGATCTCATCCACTCGTGCTAGATCATCCCCTTGATCAATAATTATTCTTTAAGGTGCCACTTGAGTAAAAGGAGCCTGTTTGATATCTCTTTGCTTCTCTTTCACTTCTTGTGGTCTCATCTCACCTATGGCCTTCTTATTGATGTTATTACTTGATATTTCTTTTTTAGCACATCAAGATAAACTTGCTCCATAGAGAGCCATTAGTCTCATTAAACATCACATCTCTCGTAGTTTTAATAATACCCTAAGATTGTTGAAAAAACTAAAGGCATGAGCATTTGACATATAATTGACAAGAAAACCTTCATAAACCTTAGATGCAAACTTGGAAAGCTTAGGCCTTTTGCTATGAATGTAACACTTTAACCTAAAGAATAAAAAATAAGACAATTGGGTTTCTTAACGGTCAAGAGCTCTAGCATATTTTCTTCAAGATCTTTTGGAGGTAGAGACGATTGATTGCATGGCAAGCGGTGTTCACGGTCTCCGCCAAAAAATTGTCCAATGTTTTGTACTCATCAAGTATGGTACTTGCTACTTTAATGAGCCTTTGATTCTTCCTTTGAACAATGATGTTTTGAAATGGATCATACTTTGTGGAGAACTCGTGCTTGATGCCTTTTTCGTCAAGAAATTCTTTAACTTGAATATTCTTGAATTCTCCTCTATTGTCGCTTTGCACCCTCTTAATCTTGATGTTGTATTCATTTTGAGCACGCCCTACAAAGCACTTGAATGTGTCTTGTGCTTTACTTTTATCATAGAGAAATAATACCCAAGTTAAATGAGAATAGTAATCAACGATTATAAAACCATATTTGTTATCTCTGATGCTTATGTAAACAATGGGTCTGAAGAGATCCATATGAAGGAGTTCAAGATACCTTGAAGTAGTAATGATGTTCTTCACAGGACGAGGATTTCCAATGTTTTTTCTTGCTTCACAAGCACTATACACACGATCTTTCAAAAAGGAAACGTTAGTAACCCCAAAGATGTACTCACCTTTTAAGATATTTGATAAGTTACTCATCCCAATATTGGGTAGCCTTTGTTGCCAAAGCCACTACGTGGTGGACTTAACAATCAAGTAAGATTCTGGGTTTACTTCATCAAGCTCAAAGTCAACTAGATAGAAATCACATTTTAGCCTTTCCTTAAAAACAACAAATTTATCACTTCTCTTAAAAACAATCAAATCATCATTGATGAATAAGCAATTACAATCTATTTTGAGACACTGACAAAAGATTGTAGCTCAAAAATGCAATAAGGACATTGGAGATAGACAGATTGTTAGTGACGATGATTTTACCTATGTCTTTTACCTTTCTTTTGCCATTGTTGCCAAACAGGACAATGTCGTGATCTCCTCCATTCTTGTTGGGATAAGTAAACAAACTCCTCTCCCTTGTCATGGGTTTGGTGCACCTACTATCAAGAATCCAACTTTATCAGCTAGAGGACAAGCTAAAGATTTAGGAAACCAAACATATTAAAGTTTGGGTCTTAAAACATTAGTCATAGTAGGTTTTGGCATCCACACAAATGCCTTGTACTCATCATCCTAAACACTATTAAAGAGAATGATAACTTTACCATAATGATCTTTGGTGATCATGTATGAATCATAGTAGATCTATCTAACTTAGAACCTCCAACTATATGGACTTAAACTTTTCGCTAGGGCTCTCGGTTGACCTGAGAACCCTAGTCAAAATCTTCTGCTCATATGATCAGAACTTTCGACCAATTGTCTAGCAGGAAGTCGAGTGCTCTCCAAGGGTGATGGTGCACTTCCTTCCTTGACAAACTTCAAGAACAACTTTCCCTTCACAATGCCCCATGCTACAAGATTTCTTTCATATGGACAAAAGCCAAGTCCAAATCTATCCTTGTTGTTGTGAGTGGTGATGGTCTTATAGAGTGCATCATATGATTGATAGGACTTCATGCATCCATACTTCACAAGAGTTCATAACCTTTCATTCTCCATCTTGATAACCTCTAAAGCTTGTAGGTTAGTAGTAAACATATTTACATCAACATTATAACATCTAGCACATCCATTGCAGGTGGAGGCATTAGAGGATTGAGTGGCTTGAGAGGAAGTAGAGGATCTACTTCAAAGAGCTTGAAATTCGACCTCAAGATCTTTGTGAGCCTTGTCTAGGTCACAAGTTTCTCAACATGTGCATCATTAAAGCTCTTGAGAGTAGCAATTGATTTATTGATCAAATCAAGTTGAGTAGTCAATGTTTCTACCCTCTTCTTCTCCTTAGCCAAATACCTCTTAAGAACAAGACTTCTCTCCTTCTTAAGGATAAGCAAGTCTTGTTGTCTTTCAAGAGTCTTATCCCTTTCCTCTAATGTATTCATAAGCTTGGCTACTTGATTCATGGAGGCCTTGTTATAACCTTTAAGCACATCATCATCAAGATCACATTCATTAATTTTCTCATCATCACTATCAAGAGGTTTGGGATTAGGAGTTACCTTGCTCTCTCCCACCATAAGACAATTGAGGGCATAAAAGTCCTCATCGTTGCTCATGTTGGGGAAGAGAAATTCCATTGGTGATGAAAACTTATAGGTAAGGTAGCAAATCCACTTTTATTGTCATCTTCCCCTTTCCTGCTTGGTATTATTGTTGTTGTCCTTGGTCTTGTTGAGGGAAATCGGAGATGAGATGTATAAGCTCACAACATTAGTAGCACACCCTCTTGCTTGGTGGACTCTTGCTCTTGATGCCATGCTTCTTCTTGTTAAAGCTATCTTCATTTCTCAAAAATTTCTTAAACTTCCTCACAACTAGTGTGAAGTCCTTATCTTCTCTCTCCTCATCACTTTAAACTTTTATTTTGGTCTTGAGTGCGATGTCCTTGTTCTTAGCAAGAGTGGCTTTCTTGGAGAGTGTCGTGACGTACTTGGTGTCTTCTTCATGAAGCTCGTGGGAGATGAATCTTGAGAGTACATAAATTGGAATAAGTCTCTTGTAGTTCTTCATTTCTCAATTAAGAGTCACCAATGTGTTGTTTCTTTGGGTATATGCTCAGAGATGTTTCTTAACAACAATGTGGTCGGTCATGTCCTTGCCACCAAGTCCGCGGATCTTGCTGACGATGATCATCATGCAGTCATACATCTCTTGAGATGTATTTTCATCGGCCATCACAAACTGACCGAGTTGTATTTCGAATAACTCAATCCTTGACTCCTTCATGACTGGAGAGCCATCATGAGCGAGTTGGAGAGTATCCCATATCTCCTTGGCCTCCTTAAGTTGATCAACATTGTTGAATTGTTTCGGGCTCAAGGTGCCAAGTATGACACTAGCGGCTTGAGCATTCCAATGGATCATTTGCTATTGCTTTGGTGTGGAGTTCTTGTTGTCCTTTGGCACGTCACAACCTATGCACACAATTTTCTAAACACACAGAAGAAAAAGATTTTTGTCAATATATGGTGGTGTAGACCTGTCTTCCGACATCTTCTTTTTTATTGGTCAAGCTATTCCAAAAAGATTGACTCATATATCAATTGAAAGCCCTAGATATAGTCATCTAGTCTAGAGGATGGGGGTGAAAAGGTGTTCTTGAAAATTACTTCAATACAATAGTCAAAATCAAGCATGATCGAAACCTCTAAACCAATGGGTAGGAACATTCGATTAGCTCTCTCGGGTAGACCGAGATGATAGGTTGAAACTTGTACTCTTTTGAGGCAGCAACTTATAATCAAGTAGACAACAAAATATTAAAAACACGAAAAAGGAGCAAGACTTTGACACAAAATATACAAAGTGAGAGAGAAAAAAGACACATGGATTTTTTTCCAAAGTTCAGATCGTAAAGATCCTATATCTCCGTTAAGAAGTTTTTTAGACCTAATTCTCTCTTGACTTCTTGCATCACCAAGTAGTCACACAGACCAACTTGGTTCTCACTTTATAGGTTAGTTCTTTTCTTTATGAAGGAAGGTCCACTCTCAAAAACTTATTCGAGACAATCAACAGCTTGAGGAAACTCGTAGGCAATATTGAACTATATAGGAGGTCACCCTTCAGGAGTAACAAGCTGCAAACAATAACCAACACCGATTCTCAACTACTCAAGATCCTTCTAGCTCTTCTCATAGGAAAAAGCACACCAACCACTTGAGAACTTTACTTAAATTCCTATAAAAACTCAAGAACTTAATAGAATAGTTGTGTAGAGCCCTAAGAAAATCTAGGAGATAGAAAAATAAAAATGAAAAGGCCAAAACGGCTCAGGAGGGAAAGAAGATGTTTATACCCACTCTTTTGTGTTACCTACTTGTTAATTATAGATTTGAACACATGGATGTTCCGATCCCTATCCCAGAGCCTCTGAACGACACTTAGCCATTAGTGGAACCTCCGATCCCCCAAGATGCTGGGTGATATCGATTATTTCTGTGAGATGTTTTGCTATTTTTTTATCGATTAGTTTGGTCTTTTTTCGCCTTATTTATTCAAGAGTCATCATTATCTAGGGTATTTTTGACCTTAGTCTACTGAGATCCTTGATATTTGAGCGGATGCTCGAATAATTTTCTTAAAATTTATTTCTAGAAGACAAAATATGACAAAAAATCGAGCGGGCACATGGGAATGGTAGTTTTGTCATGACATAACAAGTAGATTGAGGTTAAAAATGATAGTATATTTACCATCATACTTAAGCATGATTTACATATAAAAGAAAATAGCAGGTCGCGAGTTAGACCACAGTAGGTTAGACATAATATGAGCTTGGAAATAAAAATTATATAAAATTCACTCTAGCTAAATATTGTAAATTATAATCTGAAATTAATAGACAGCTTGTTGGAGTGTTTAATTTATAAAGGTACAATAAATTATAAATAAAATATTGTGTGATACATGCCGATTGTATGTACGAAATTAATAGATGAATTAAAAAAACAATCTTACTAAAATAATAACCAGCCTGACCTGAGCTCAAGATGCACACGAGACGTTTGTGTTTGATCCACGCATATATTTTTTTCCACACGTGTACTTTTGCATACGTACGTATGTATGACTCAGTAGGCTCATACGCGTACCGCATGCCTGTATGGACGTGTGGTTGTTGTAGTGCGAACTGATCCAAGGGTGTTGTCAGGCGCGCACATGTGCTCGACGGCTGGTGGACACGTGATCCTGCTGCTTCTGCGTGCTGCGTCCCGTGCATCCGACGCCGGCGTAAAGCCGGCTAGCCGAAGGCCATACGGGTAGAGTAGCTTGGTCCTCTTCGATCAACGCGATGACGATCCAAAGACTCAGCCGACCACGGTACTTACAAAACAATAAGATCAATAGATTAATTATGCCATTGAAAATCAATCTAACAATAGCAGATTAGACTGATAAACCGATATCTCATTGTAAACAACAGTTTGCTCTGTGCGTAACGTCGTGGTTGATAGGTAATGAAGCGATCTGATTTGTGACAGCGAACATTAGTTAAACTAATGGTCGGTATCTCGTATTCAATAATATTAAAATGTTTTTTTCTAGCGGTGACACTTGAAGTCATATCAACGATATTGAAATAGCATTCGTTCTTCCCAGTACTCTAGATATAAGTATAACTCATACGAAGAAACACTATATATCTAAATATAATGGACAAATAAAAATACGAATAAAATCAATCAACTCGGTCGGTTTTCTAAATTTTAGGTAGAAAAGAGGATATTTATCAAAATAAATACAATAACCGGCATTGAATTATAAGATAAATATAAGGCATATTGAACCAAGATTCAAGTAGCCGTCTCGCTACTAGCCATTAACTATATCTCGTTACTTAGAGTAACTGTATACTAGTTGTATAGGCTAAAATAATAAATTGTTTCAGTCTTGTACTTTGTGTGATTTTTGCCAAGTACACATAAACAGTAATTGGGCTATTACCCATTGTCAGAAGGACTCAAACTTATATAAAAATCTCTATGTCTCTTTGCTATTATCTTGCGAATATCTTGGCACCAGCCGAATTCTATGCTTATAAATAATGTAGTCGAGAATCATCATTGAGAACGTAAGGGTGAACTATCTACCCACTATGCTCAACGGGTGTGCATGTTTATGTTTTATCCACTTACCTAGGTTCTCAATTTAGTCTTGGAATGATTTATGTAAGCAATTTATGACAAACTTCTAAGGCACAAATGAATGGTATGCTGTCGAGAAGGGCGTGGAGACTTTGTGGGGCTTTATATGACACTTTGATGAGTGCCATAACATAATTCCATATATCACCAATACGTTTGTCATGAAGGCATTCAAGTAGACCATCTGAGATAAGTGGGTGATATAGGAGTTGGTGACAATATAAGTAACTATGACAATACAAGATGCTCTCATTGATAAAGCTCTTCGGTGGAGCAAAGGAAAAGACATGGTGGTGGAACTGGTGGTGTATGACAAGATCATATCATGAAAAAATGATACAAGCACTGCTAAATACTTGGACTAGCCTAAAAATGAAAAAAAGGAAAAAGAAATGCATGATTGAGGAAGTACTTATTGCAAAATGAGTACTCACAATAGCAACGGTGCTATGAGTCCTAGGGCGAAGGACTAAGTCAAAAGTGGTGCCCAATTCATAAAACAAGCCCCTACTCTTTGGTTGGTTACCCAGTCTTCCAAAAGGAGATAGCCTGACAACTAGCTACATAGCTAAACAGAAGAGTTCGTGTCATGAGAAGGAAAATTATGTCGCCATGTCATTTAACGAAGACGATGACTATCCCCTTCCTGACCTCACGGTGGCTCATACTTTCGGTGGTTAATCTCATATTCTTCCAAAAGAGAGTATAAGATTATTGAATGTGAGGTATGCTCTACATCATGGGGACAGACAACGAGGCTCTAGTGATTGGACCAACCGATAATATTTTTAGCTGATGACCATCCAGTAGTCCATGCTACCCCTGGCCGATATCCTATATTGGTTGAACCCACTATCAAGATTATTAGGGTTGCCCGCATTATGATTGATGGGAGAAACTCTATCAATCTCCTTTTCATGAGCGCTCTAGAAGCCGTGGAGATATCTTGAAGCAAGATCAAGCTATTAGATCAACCGTTCTAAGCTGCTGGGAAAGATCATGTTGCTAGTATTGTTTGGTGCTCCTAACAACTTATGTATGGAGAAGATTATGTTTGATATCGCTAACCTCAACACGGTATACAACATGATCATTATGTAGACAACATTGGCAAATTCATGGTAGTGTCCCACTACACGTACTAGCTTGTTAAGATTCCAGAGCCTAAAGGGGTTATCACTATTCCTAAGAATGTAAAGGTTACTATGCAGTACGATAAAAAAGAGTCTGAACATGGTCGATCAGACTCAATGCCCGCTAGCCACATAAGAACCTCTTCGAAAAAATTGTAAACCCAAGGTCATAGTGATGTCTGATGATGCTATCAAGGTGGTACAACTTTTCAAGAACAACCATGACAAGACAGTTAAGATTGGGGTAAAACTCAGGGAGAAATAGGAACTTGAGCTCCTCACTTTCCTATGAGAAAATGTTGATGTGTTGGCATGGCACCCATTCGACATGCTTGGGTCCCTAGGAAAGTGATTAAGCACAAACTAATGATGCAACCGGATGCAAAATTGGTTTAGTAGAAACTACGTAGATTTACATTGGATCGAAAAGAAGCTATCTGAGAGGAGATTGGCAATCTCTAGAATGTACGCTTCATCAGAGAAGTGTTGTACTTCAAGTGGTTAGCAAATCTAGTCATGGTGAGAAAGGCAAACGTCAAATGGCTGTTGTGTGTAGACTTTACTGACCTTAATAAGGCATGTCCAAAAGATCACTTTTTCCTCTTTAGGATAGCCAAACTAATCAATTCTATAGCTAGATGTGAGTTCTTAAGTTTTCTTAATGCCTACTCAGGCCATCATCGGATTTGCATGGCTAGGCATGATGAGGAGAAAGCACCTTTTGTAACCCCACATAGTAATGGCATCTAATGACCAAGCTAGTATGTCAACAATGTAGTTCACGATGCCAAAACAAGATATTCGTAGATCTAGAAGTTACTCTACGCAATCCTCATAACGTGACATCAGTCTCTTCCTTCCTACTTAGAGAAATGGTTTGAAGCAAGAAAGTCATAGCATGCACTGTTAAGTGGGTTATACAGCTCAACCAATTTGATGTCCATTTTGTTCCTCAAATAGTAATAAAGTCTCAAGGTCTAGCTGCTTTCGTTGTTGAATGGACTATTGAGGCAAAAACCAAGATCAGTGACATGCTTGGTGAAACCTAGATGATGGCATTTGATGGAGCAATAAACAGGCAAGGAGTGGGAGCTTATGTCATATTGACATCACTAACTAGAGGCAAGCTCAAGTGTGCAATACAACTAATAACACCACCAAGTATGAAGCCCTCTTGGTAGTACTCCGAGCACCCATAGCACATGAAATAAAATGACTAATTGTGAGAAGGGACGCATAACTAGCCACCAATCAAGTGCGTGAGGAATATTGAAGTTCGAACAAGGAGTTAGCAATGTACATAATAGAGGTAAGAAAGATGGAGCGGCGTTTTGACTAGATCGAGGTTTGTCATATCTATCGCAATGACAACTTTGGTGCCAATGAACTCATCAGATATGCTTCAAGATGTAAATCAATCGAACTCGGTACCTTTTTAAAAGTCTTGACAAAACCTTCCATTAACAACATTGATAATGTGGACACTGAGCCAAGTACCAAAAACAGCATAAGGGCTACACCATCCACACATATTAACAAAGTTGATGAAATAATAGCCAGCATTAAAATAGACAATGATTGCAGAACTCTTCTTTGATTATACTTGTTATAAAATACAGTTCCCAAAGATAACATTACAACAAAAAAAGTTGACCTACCAATCGATGCTCTACTCTATGATTGAAGATGGGCTATACAAGTGAGTGCCCAATGATATATTGCTCAAGTGTTTCTCTCAGGAAGATGGCATAACCCTTCTCTGTGATATCAATGAAGGGATATCACGAAGATCATGCTGTAGTATGGATGAGATAGTTGGGAAAACCTTTTGACATGGATTTTTCTTGCAAACCACCTTGCAAGATGCTTGTGACCTAGTTAACTGTTGCGAAGCTTGTTAATTCCATAGTATGCTTAGCAAAATGCCAGCATAAGCCCTACAAATGATAGCTCCCTCATGGCTCCTCTTGTGTTGGGGCTAGACATGTTAGGATTGTTCCCCCTAGCGTGGTACAATGGTAGAGTTTCTCTTCATGGCTATCGACATGTTCTCCAAGTGAATTGAAGCGATGCTCGTACAAAAAATGAATGCCGATAGCACAATCAAATTCATTAAGAGTATCTTCTACATATTTGTTCTTCCTCATTGTATTAACGGACAATGGCTCTCAATTTAGAAGTGGTGATTTCCAATATTACTACATCAACTTAGGAGTCAAGAACTGCTTTGCCTTAGTTTCACATTCTCAGAACAATAACAATGCCTAAGTTGAACGTGCAAATGGAATAGTACTGCAAGGCATGAAAACTCGGGTGTACGACCAGCAAATGTCTATGATCTACACTAGGTAGAAGAGCTACAGTTAGTACTATGGGCTACACGGATGACGTCGACAATAGCTACAAAGGAGACTCAATTTTTACTCATATACGAATCCAATGCTAGCCAACCAAACTATACTAGGTCTTCACATGAGTAGAAAACTACTCCAACGAGGAACAAGATGAATGGCACATAGATGATCTCAACTTACTTGAGGAGCACCGAGAATATGTTGCTGTTAGGGCAACATGATATTAGTAAGTCCTTTGTCAATATCATGAAAAACATGTTTGAGCTTGTGTCTTTGATTTTGGAGACTTTATCCTCAGAAGTGTACAGAGCCA
This sequence comes from Oryza coarctata, assembly GCA_030770085.1. Taxonomy (NCBI): domain Eukaryota; kingdom Viridiplantae; phylum Streptophyta; class Magnoliopsida; order Poales; family Poaceae; genus Oryza; species Oryza coarctata. The sequence goes on from CM061472.1 coordinate 13,343,595, forward strand.
AGCTAGCAAAAACAAACTATTACCCAAGTGGGAGGGTCCCTATAAGGTGGTATGGGTACTTCGACCAGGAGCGTACAAAATTGTAGACAAAGAAGGTTGTGAGTTATCTACGTCATGGATCATTGACCAACTAATTAAATTCTACGTTTAGTCTATCTCATGCGTAATATTTATATATGTGTATCTTTTTATCCCATATAGAATAAAGTTTTGTGATGACTCCGTGACATTGTGTCCCTCATACTTACTCTATCTTCAGCTAGGCTAAATAACTCCTACGCTGTGTATATTCTTCTTAGCTAATTATAGGTTGGGGACACTATATTTTCAATCAGTCGATGGATATAAGGATTTAATTTACTCATTATATCATATACATAGGCCGTAAGTCTGACCAAGTTTGAACTTATGCCAAGGGGCTAAGAGTATTTTAGTTTTAGACTATAGTAGAGTAAAATGTGACTGTCTTCTTAGATATATGATTTGCAATAAAATAGCAGGGGGCTAAGAGAGTACCTAGAGAGTCTTAAGTACTATAACGATAACACAAATAGAAATTGACAATAACAATAACACATTTCCTACACTTTGTCAGTTCAAAAGTAGACTTAGGGATTAAATACAATATTTATATTACAAATATTATAAATACTTATGTCTTTTTTTGTTAATTTTGCTCTATACAGGAAAGGACTACCATGCTATCCACTGCCATTTTATTGTCCTATATAAATTGTCCATGAGGCTTACAAAAGTTTGGGCGAACACATCGATCTCGTCAGGAGATAATTGAGTAAGTGTGAAGCCGAAGGAACAATAAGTTCCAAGTTGGATGCTGGTCTTTGATATAGGCATTGACATGGCCTCCTCCACATTGACCAAAACAATGGGATTAGCTCCTAAGTTGATTGTTGATTTGTTGAGGAAGCCCAACAAGAATGCTGCTTGTCTTTTTGATCTAGTTCAGGTATCCCTGATAGCTTTCGATAGGATCTGGAAGTTTGACATGGAGTCCTTGATAGATGGTTCATAGAAGCCTATACGTGTTTTCTAGGTAAGCCAAGGCCCTGATGTCTCTATTGTTATAGAAAATTATCTCTTGGTCTTTGGCAAATAGTTGGAGTTTGGCTGACTTCTCTAGCTCTAGCTTCATCTCAAGCTATTCCTTCTCACGGTTGTGAGCCTCATCCAAGTGCCTAGAGTTACCAAGCACAAGTAGTTTCCATGTTAGTCACCTAATAGAGGGACATACAAGGAAAATAGATAATGTTGGTAGAATTATACTGAGAAGCTAATTTTGAAGGAACTTGACGTGTGCCTCTAACTCCTTAATATGAGTAGAGTCACCGACATCTTGAGGTTGGTTAGCGAGACATTTCTTCGATTCTTCTATTTGTGGGATAACCATAGCATGTTGCTGGTCGGTTACCACATTCTTTTTTTCCTCACTATGGTGAAAATCAGCAATAGTGAGATGTAAGGAAAAATAACTTAGTCATACATTTGAAAGTTGTCCGAGTATGGCCTGTACCATTTTAATACAAGAAAAGCTAGCAAGTCCGAGTATGGCCTTCTCGCCTTCCTTATGAATGACATCATTGTCCTTCATAATGTAGCGTAGGGAGGCATTGTTAGTCGCCGCCATCTTCAAGTCTCCTTCAAGCTTGTCGATGCACTTTCAAACACCAGCATGCTCTCTAAGGATCTTCGCTATCTTGTTCTTAGTGGCAATGGCCTACATAGCCATATCTTGACATACATACGACATGCACCCCTACAGATAAAGGCCGCTAGTCCTAATCATCTGGAGACTAGCAGCCGAAGTGGTTATAGTAAAGGAGAGTTAGGGAGGCAGGGTTGCCGATTTTTTGGGAAGAGAGTGGGGCTTTCAGAACCTGTTGACTCCTTTTTCTTGGATTGTTGGTCCTAGATTGAAGGAGTGGAACTATGGGAAGATAACAAAAATCAATAATAGAGGACTCAAAAAATGAAAAATGTTTGAAATAGTAGAAGCCAAACAATTGTTTACCTGGCAAGGGTTTTGCCTTTGGGCATAAGAGCTTGAGGTGGCCCTAGGCAAGGGTGGAGGTCTTTTAACATTGACAAAAAAAGTTAGCTACTATTATGCTAAAGTGAAATCCCTAATTGGATAAGCTTGATAGAGTAGTAAAGACTTACTATTGTCTCAGATACTTCGGTTGCACCACTAGATATCATCAATATTTTCCTCTTCTGAGTACCGTTGCTGTCCGCATCAACACTCGGGGGCAGTCTTTGCCTACTTGGGTGCCTAGGTCATTGTCTCCTTTGCTACCTCTTTGTCTATGAGAGTGAGCTAGAAGTCAACTAGATATCCAATGGTGTCATCCAGTGGAAGATCCTAAATATATTAGTACCAAAGTTCTATGCTACCGACAATGATAAAAAAGAATGGATTTGTAACTATGATAGTAGGAACTTACATTAACAACAATATCCTAGTTCATGGCCTAGAGATTGCAAAGGGGCATGGGGATGTTCTCCACCATACTCGGCAGATCCGTCACCAACTCCCTAATGCATTTCTACATCATCGCATTGAGGTCTGCATAAATAATTTCTGGATATTAAGATTTTATTCCGATGTTAGATAATCATGGGAAATGAAAATATACACACACTACATACGCTAGCGTGACATCCATGATTCATCCCTATCCTTGAGTACATATATGCGGGGTGAGAACAGAGTTAAAAAGGCTATATTTGACAACACACATTGTCTTCAATGACTAAGTATGCCATTAGACCTTGACTCTGAGCGCGAGAACTTTATCAATAAATATTTGGAAGGAAAAGGATGGGGAGATGAGTTTGTTCCACTCATTCTCTCATACAGGGGATTTTATGGGGATAGAGATGTTGTTCGATATGGTCGTGTGCTCAAGACAGAACCAACTTTGGTGCCAATCTTTTTTGGATTTGTGGGGGTAATTAGAATATAGGAGTCCTTAGGACCATCGCAAAGTTGAAAACCGTAGTGACATGTGATCCTCGACTTTTGCACGGCTCGAAGATCATAGAAGTATAGTCACAAATCCAAGAAGGGAGTAATGACAAGGTAGGCTTCACAGAGAAGAGCAAAAATCGCAAGAAAAGAAACGAAGTTTGGATTCAAGTAAAGAAGATGGATTCCATAGAAATAAGGAATGTTGGATAAGAATATGAAAGGAGGAGGAATAAAGCCACATTACCAGAAAGTCGCTATAAAACCAGCTAAAGGACCTCCTTTCATTCGTTCCATGTTGCCTCTGTGTTCAAGCCGGATACCATGCGCCCGGCGTGAACACACCGATGCCTGGGAGGTCTGCTTAGCTTCAGTGCATGCCAGTCGGCTTCTCTCTATGGCTTGAGGTACACGCGTCAGGGCCCAAGGAGTTTGCTTGGCTTTGGCGCGATGGTGCGGGTGCGGGCTCGGGCGTGCCAGCCAATTTGACCCTGCAATTGACAAGTAGGTGAGGCGAATGGGTCAATCAGATGATGGGCTGATACGAGCTCTCGCTATCGGCTGACTGTCGATAGGATCGAGTTGGTCATCGGTCGCGTCCGAATGGCTCCTTCTATCGGCTGGTCATCGATAGGTATTGGGATGCTCTTCCATCAGTTGGGAAGCCGATGAAGGCGTAGATAGATGTCGACAAAGGATGTAATGAGTCCTGGTGTAGTGAAAGAGAGATCCTGATCCATCAGCCGTAGAACCGATGGAGGCACTGAAGGGTATTCAGAGAACAGCAAAGCATGCGGGATCTCTCTGGTTGCAGACGGAAGCTTTACTGCTAGTTCATTGGCTGGAAAGCCGATGAAGGCATATGCGAACTAGCAAGGAATCGTATAAAAGACATCGGTTGCAAAGCTGATGCCACTCCGGATATGGCAACACGAGACCTGTTGCCCACTGTGATGACGCCGCTAGCACCGAATCTCGAAGATCGGACCTAACCGAGACAGTATAAGACCGAGGCAAACAGCAACGGGACGGTGGACGCCGAATTGGTTGTGCTGAAGTAAGGGCGAAGCGAACCCATCGGCTAGCTGAGCCGATGAGAGGATGTCTCTCTGATGACTAGCACGCATCAGCTGGAAGGCCGATGCGCTTGGCGTGGCGCTCGAGAGGAGTCTCTAAAAACTGGTGCGTATTGGTCGAGTTGCCGATATGTTGGGCGTGACACTCAATGTATAGATAACTCATTGGCTAACACTCCGATGAAATACCGTATAGAGACATACAAGCGTAAAGCTCAATCTACCATCGGCACCCTTGTAGGTTGAACCTAACCAATACAGCACGAGATCGACGACAACGGAGGTAGCTTGATAGGCCGATAGACCTTGCACGGCCGTGATGCGATACATCCGATTGGCCTAAGAGGTTGAACCTAATCGATGTAGCTTTAGACAGAGCAAGACATATCGAGATAGTGGCGGGACTTACTCCTTCATCGGAGATCGAAGTTAATCGATGCAGCCCCGCGTCAAGAGCTAGACCCCGCCAATAGAAAACTAGATGAACTAAGGTGGCGATGCGCCGAAGTAGTATTGATTGAAAGATGTCTTCATTATAGGCTCCCAGGGGGTCTATATTTATACCCTAGCATTATAGAGTCTGACGCGTTTAAAACAACCACCGGACGTTATTTCCTAACAAAGATAAAAGAAAAATATCTCTAAGGAAGTTAACTAAACTAACTAAACCTTTCTATATATATAAGATACGATTTACATAGATAGAATACCCTGCCGTGAGTCCCACAACTCCTCCTCAGATTCAGCCTCATTTGGATAGTCTTCTATAATTGGACTGAATCATTACTTGCTTCCTTCAATCGGCTTCTTTCCTATAGCAATCAGACTCTTATTTACTAAACCGATCGTTCTTCCAATCTTTCCTTGGGCTTTCCAAACTTTGGCGTTAACACTCTGCCTGAAATCAAGCCCTCCACCGCAAGCCTCTTCATGTTCTCCTCTCCCATGTCTGATTGGGGACAATCCAATTGGGCGGTGGTGTGAGGATTTGGAGGAAATTAGGGCTTGAAGAAAGGTTGGGTGCTAGGAACACGAAAACACTAGGTTTTTGTTTGGAGTGGCAAATGGACCTCAAATGAATCTTGCCGCTAGATTTTATGTAGCGCTTGGTGATGATTTGACTTCTAAGGAAAGTGGCGATATTCCTGGCGAGATAATAGAGCATGTCTAGAATTTTTACCTCTATCCAAATTCAAAATTTGATAATAGTGTCTTCATGCCCATATGATAGAACAACATTCTTTGAACTTTACATATTCGGCATGTTTTTTGATTGTGTTCATTTTTCTGGTAACGTGGCTTATGATATGTATAAGATAAAAGTGTTAGAAGAGAATTTGCATAGAGACCGAGGGCGACTGTGAGTGTCTTAGATATTTCATGTCTCGTATACCTAGACAAAGGTTTCTCCAAAAATATGACATATCTAAATAGATATGGACAGATGTCTTTATAGATAAAAACAAATACAACTAAGAAATGAAATCGTACCCAATTAAGGCAAGGCTATGAAGACTAATCTGGATACAAATCAACATACCTACTTATATTATATAAAGAGTTCTCTGAGTACTATTTAGAGAAGGGGAAATATATTGGTATAAATACAATGACATCCTAAAAGGGGAGGGCATTGAATTATAAGACTAACACAAGCCACATTGAGCCAAGATCCAAGGAGCCACCTTGCTACTAGGCATCGACTACATCTCACTGCTTAGGGTTGCTATATACTAGTTGCATAGGCTAAAAGATTAGATTGTTCTAGCCATGAACTTTGTGTGCTTCTTGCCAAATACATATAAACATGAGTAGGGCTATTCTCCATCCTCAGGGGGGCTAGAACCTATATAAAAATTCTCATGTCTCAATCTCTAACACTATCTTGCAAACACCTTGACACCAACCGAACCTTACACCTATAAATACTGTAGTCGGGTATCACTATCAATAGTTATGATCTATAGGTGAACACACTATGGCCTAAGTCCAAAGTCGATCGAGTTGAATCTCCCAATTCAAGGTTGGTCAGTTGGATTGAATCTCCTAATCTAAAGTCGGTTAGGTTGAATCTCTAGATCTAAAGTTCCCTTTGTATCTTTCGTCAAAAAAACTGCATCTTGAAGTCATATCTTTGTGAATCCCTCTAAATGCCATCATATCTTTTCGAATCCCTCTAAATACCATCACCTCTACCTAACATGAGAAAAACCTAACCTAGTTTATAAATATATCAGCATAGAGTTTAGCCGTGATGATAAGTAGCTAGCTGTTGTTGATTTACTTGGGTGTTGACTTAATGAGATAAGTGGTGGATTGTATTATGTTGTCTCTATTGAGATCTATCATGGATCATTCTTCTCCTCCTAGGGGCTTTGTATTTATACCCTCATACCTTCTTGATAAAGTAGTACTAGCAGATAAATATGTATACGATCTGAGTAGTCCTAGTTAGGTTAACTTTGTATTTCTTTCTTATCTAGGACTATTTCCTTATCTACTCTGGACTTTATTCAATTGTATGAGATTTATTGTCGTACAGGACTTTGGCATATGGAGGTCCTAATGAGATAAGTACACATCTATATGGTATATCATATCTAGACACTGATAAGAGTATTTCGGCCATACCGATCTTCTCTGTCCTATGAAGCATGACTTCACAGAAAATGCTTTCGTTGCCTCACCTCTGATTATCGCATAGCCTAGTGCTGATATGATGTTACAACCGCAAACAGAAAATGCTACCTTTGTAGGAAGCCCAGTGACAGGCATACAAAAAGACTAAGAAACTACCTCCACACCCCCCCACATCCACTGTTGCCTTCACTTTCCAGCTCTTCCCACCATCCTGTCCACAACCGCCTCGCATTGGTAGTTCAACTGAAACAGATCAACCCCTTTTTTTAATGTGACACTATAGGAGAGGCTCCTAGTGTGCTATATTAATATATAAAGATATGTACAAAATATTTACAAGGAAATACGAGAGAGAAAAAGTTTATACAAGATTTTCTAGCCATGATATTGCCAAACATGTTTGTCTCATTCTTTTGCAAGGCAAATGTAGGGAAAATCCTCCTTGATGGCTCTGTTCCAACGTTGGAAGAACAGTTGTATATTAATGAATATAAGATCATTCCTTCTAATCCCAAAATTCTACAAAATATACCGATGACTTCAATGAGAAATGTTAGCCCAAATTGATTCTTAGCCATCTGTACCATATTCATAAATTTCAAAATAACCTCCTAGTTTATCCCTAGATAACGCAAGCATTGCTGAGCAAAGGGTCATGAAAAGAAGAGGTGTATCACATCTTTCAAGGTTGACAGGTTGCACATTACATAATTGGATCCATTTTGTACCACAAAATGTCTTAGTTGTAGCATATCTCTGGTGTTTAATCGGTCCCTTAAAGTAGCCATAGGAATAACTAATCAGTCCCTTAAAGTACACTTGCTTTTCCTAGCCCTTATTCATGGCCGTCTTTTTCTTCCCTACCCCACCAACCCCGCTATGGTGCCCTGGCTGCCCTGCTAGAAGTAGGTTGAGCATCTCATTCACATTGAATGAGTGGAAGAATGGATCCCCCTAACCTCAGGAACGGGAGCGGATCCCCTGGAGCTTGAACTAACTCCACCATTTGGATTTTAGGTAATCCCGCCTATTATTTCTTTTATATGGTCCTGGTGTATGCACCCCATCAACTTCATTGTCACTAATCTCTATTGATATCAAGGCCAAAGATGATGCATCGATGACCAATTTTATGATCACTAAACAAAGTTTGATAATAAGGCCAAAGGCGAGGTAGCATCAATGGATGAACATTGCAAGATCAGAACTAGGAAACATGCCAGATGCTCATGGTCATTTTCTGTCTCTTGATCTTGGGGTTACTTAAGAAATGACATCTTGCTAAAGCAACAAGAAGTATTATTTTTTTCACTTGAAAATCTAATAAAGGTGCAGCGGCCATGATGAACATTCTTGGTATGGTTTGAAACAAACACATAGAGTATGGTATGATAGGCTAAAAAATTTCTTAGTCTTAAAACTCTCTTTGTTATTAAGCATGTTAATGATCAACTTTTCGTTCTGATTTATGTGGATGATATCATCTTTAGTTGCTATTCTCATGTTTTGGTTGTAGAATTTTTTGAGACAATAAGCAATGAATTTGAAATGAGTATGATGAGAAAGTTATCCTACTTTTTAGAATTGCAAATTAAGCAACAACACAAGGAATGTTTGTACATCAAACAAAGTACACCAAGTTTCTTCTATGACATTTTGAGATGCAGAACTATAAACCAATTTCAATTCTAATGGGATCTATTGCTGAGTTGGATCCAGATAAAGAGGGTAAAGCTATTGATAAAAAAGATTATTGAAGTATGATTGGTTTATTATTGTATCTTATCGCTTCAAAGATAAACATGCAATTTGATGTGTGATTGTACACTCGATTTTAAGCTTCTTCACGTGTGTCACATCATCAAGTCATCAAGAATATTAAGAGGTATTTACAACGAATTTGACATTTGGTATTATACTCCATCATCTATTATTTTGTATACTTTTTTAGATCCTGATTTTGGAGGATGTAGAATAATAGAAAAAATACAAGTGGTACATGTCATTTCTTGGCACTTTGCTTGTTACGTGGTTTTCTAAAATATAATTAAATGTTGCTCAATCAACTATTGATTTTAAATATGTTGTTGCTGCTAGTTGTTGTTTGCAAACACTTTGGTTAATTTCAACTTTGCTTGATTTTGATAATGTTTTAATCTTTTGTGAAAACATAAATGCTATAAATATTACAAAAAATCCTATTCAACATTCACGTACTAGGGATATTGACATTTATTTTTATTTTTGATGGATCATGTTGAAAAAAGGACATATTACTTTAATTTGTTCACTAAAATTGTAGTTTATAGATATTTTCTCAAAATCTTTAGATTCTTCTCATTTTTCTTATCTTCAAGTTGAGAAGGAAGTTATTCATCTGTTTGGTATTAAGGAGGGTAAAGCTTGCATGCTTCTAAAAGAAAAATTTAAAGTAAGGATTTGATTTAGCAATATAAGTGAAATTTTTTGGTATATAGTATAGCATGTATGGATTTTAGTATTTATATGAGTCTTTGATATTACTTTCGATGAATATGATGTATGACACTTAAATTCTTCTATTTAAATTAAATAAATATATAATATTGAAACTAGTGCTAGTTTGGAGAATTTATGCTTTATATCTATCCTTATTGAATTTTCATTAGACAAATTGTCTATAGCTATATTTACTTTATAAGAGAAAAAAATAGATACTGAATCAATAGTCATGATAAGGACGTATCCAATGAGAGAAAAATAATAGGTGTCAAATCCTTGATGTATTTGAGAAAAATTGAGAGTTAATCAATGATCAAAGTGAGCAAAAAGACAAGAAAATTATGAAAGTTCTCAATCAATGTTATAAGTGTGTATTTTCATAATAGGAGAAGAATTTGAGAATATGTAGCATTATTAACTTTTGAAATCATGAATACTTAGTGCTGATTTGTTTGCGCGCACACGGGAGCCGATCGGACCGAGTGGAGAGACGCGTCGAGAGGGATCACGAGCGTGAGCCGATGGAGATTCGATGCGATTGTGCTTGAATACGCTAAGGCCTGGGAGGTCTGTTTCGCTCCCATGCATATTTTTCGTCTTCGAGATGTCTTCGTCGGGTTGCTTTAGTTGCCAGTATGGTAGTCAATTTGATCTCTAATTGACAAGGAAGATAGATAAAGCTAGATTATAGAGCCAATCGGCTAATAGACTGATACATACTTTTGCTATCAGCTGGTTACACATAGGATTAGGGTAGCCATTAGCTGTGAGTCCGTTGCACCCCTTGCTATCAACTACAAGCTGATAGCAAGTGTAGCGCTCATATATCTATAAAGCCGATGACGGTATTGGTGAATGGCAAGGAATAAAGTAAATGACTCATCAGCTATATAGTTGATGATGCTCCGAACAGAGTATGCGATGAATAGTATAAAACGAGACCTAATCTTTCAAAAGTACGAGACCTAGCGACCACTAATGATGGTATCGTTAGTGCTAGCCTTGATAGATTAGACAGAACTGTGACAATATAAGATTGATGCTAATGGCACCACAATGGTGGAGACTAGATCGGACGTAATAATAGAGGGATTGGGTGATCCCATCGGCTACTGTCAACTGTGGGTCCGATGCAGGCGTATAAGTAAACTCGTCGGCTAGTTGAGCTAATGGGGAAATGAAACCCGATAAGTCTCAATGCCAGATCTAACAAAATCAGATCAATCGCTAGCGGATAATTGTCGGACAAGATATTTGAATATTGGCTAAGAAACCGATACATTAGGCGTGAGGCTCAGTGTATGGATAACTCATCGGCCAGTCACTCTGATGAAACATAGCGTAATGACCTATTGGCATACAATTCAATCCGCTATCAGTAGTCTAGTAGGTTGGACTTAATCGACGTAACATGAGACTGATGACGGCAGAAGAGCACGATAAGCTGATAAAAATCACGTGAACGTGATGTGGTATATCCGATCGGAATAAGACATCAGACTTAACTTATACAGCCCTACGTCAAGAGCTAGAACCCATCGGTAAAAAATTATATGAACTAGGGTGGTGATGCACTGAATTTGTATTGATCGAGAGATTGATTTACAAGGTCCCAGAGGGTCTATATTTGTACCCTGGAGTTACAAGAGTCCAATATATTTACAAATAATCTCTAGATGTTATTTCCTAAACACAAAAGAAAACTCTCACTAAGAAGTTTAACAAAACTAATTAAACTTGACTATTTTATAAGATATATTCTATAATGATATAAGTAACCTACTATGGTTTTTACGGCTCCTCCTCAGACTCGGACCCATCTGGATAATATCGCATTTTTGATTGAACCAAATCCATAGTTAATCCGTCTCTTCAGCTCTTTCCTATATTAATTGGCTTTTTCCCACAATACGATCGGCTCTTCAATTCTATCTATGGGCCGTATCAAATTTTGGTATTAACATGACTTGATCTTAATTGTAATGGTTTATGTTTATACTATAGTACATGCTTATTATTAAGTTTATCAATATATTTCCTTCATTTTGCAAAGGATAAGAAAAATCAAAATGTATTAATTCTTAAAATAGTAGATTTTGAGATTTTATGGCAAAAGAGACAGATATTTTTTAAAGTGGTAGAGTTTTTGTTTTACACTTTTGTGATTTTTCAGCCATTTCTGCTTTTTTGACAAAACACTTATATTTATTTTGAAAATATTGTGGATGTGTTCATCAAGATTGAAATCATTGTCTTCACATTGTCTTGATTTGAGTTTGATAAATAATTGATTGAGATAGTAATTGAATTAATTTTGTTAAAGTGGCGATGTGTCCGTGCATAGATGGTGAGACTAACCTGCTATAGTTGTCGGGCCATAGGTGTATGGGGTCAGACCGGATGACCTGATAGTCTGAGTGGCATACTCATATTTCTAAGCGAATTATTGATGGATAAAATTTCTAAGAGTTCCATATACATTTGTGTGCTAATATGAGTCTTGTTAGAAAAGAACTTATGGTGGTACGTCATTTGGACCAGTAGTGTGTTGACGGTTGGACCAAGGCGGTTAGACCAATGATAAAGAGACAATCGGACCGATGGTATGTATATTGGGAGGTTGGTGCAGTACAACTTCATCTTATGAGAGGTTTCATTTTATTTTATAAAAAAATTATTTTTTTGTTATTCTATCATTTATCCTCTTATAGTTATAATTTTTGTGTTCCATCGTACAGTACAATAAAAAAAACCATGATGCTTGAGCTGCACCCTCCACGCCGCTGCTCCTCTAGCAAACTCACACCTCTATGGAGCGGCGAGCTCTAACCTCCATTGCAATCGCCGCTTTAGTCACCCCAAGAGGGACACTAGGGCTTCTGCCTTCTGTCTCCATTGTCGTCCATATAATTTCTCTTGTTTTTTACAAGTAAAGTTTAATTTAGTTTATCTCCCTCGGTCCTCGGCTCTATGCTCAGTCATATCTATTTTCATGTGAAGGGGTCAACGATCATCATATTACTGTGTAACTAGAATGCCTGTACGTGTGCCTCCTATCTCAATTTATTGCATGTAGTTGTTATCTTTTTGGATTATATAAAAGTTCTAAATGTGCATACATCACCATAAACAGACATCACACCCATATATCTATAAATATATTCCTAAAGTACACTTAAAAAACGAAGCCCAACTATAAATACATTACCTCACTAAATTCCTATAAATAAAATAACTGCAGGTGATAATATTTGGGGATATCAGAATATAAATCTTAGTGAGTGAACTCATGCAATCATGACCTTGTTACTACAGCACTGATACTTTCCTCTTATATATTTGTTATCTTATGTGGAAAGATGATATGTTTTATGATCTATTCACAGAAATTGTTATAAGAGTTTCACTCCCTTCATTCTTATGCTCAACATGAATATTTGGTTGATGCTTTAATTTAACTACTAATAATTTATACTGAAACATATCCAACAAAAATAAACACAATAGTTCTTTGCTTGGAAAGTCTTTTTATCCTTAAAGAGATGTCCTCTTCTCTCTTGAATGTCATCCAAGTAGTTATAAAAACTCAACTCAACTCAACTCAACATAGGCTTTCAGTCCCTAACAAGTTGAGATAGACTAGACTTGAAACTTAGCAAGAATCTCTAAATCACAGTTCAGATACATTAATAGCTATTTTTCAAGCATTACTATTTAAGTATAAATTTTCAGCTATATCTTACTCTTTCAAATTCCTTCTTATTGTCTTTTTTCATGTTAGTTTTAGTCCTCTTCTTATCATCTTGATTTAGGATTCCAGAATGTACTGGCGCCTCTGAGGTTTCCTTTGGATATGTCTAAACCATCTTAGCTGATGTTAGATAAGTTTTTCTTCAATTGGTGCTGCTCCTAGTCAATAACGTATTTTCTCATTTCAGACTCGATTTATTTTTGTATGACCATAAATCCAATGTAGCATACGTATTTTTGTAACACTCAGCTATTGAATAGGATGTTTTTTTATAAACCAACATTCTGCTCCATGTAGCATAACAGGTCTAATCGCTGTTCTATAAAATTTACCTTTTAACTTCTAAGGTGTCCTATTATCGCAAAGGATGCTAGATGCTTGACATCAATTTAACCAGTCCGCTTTAATTTTATGACTAACGTCCGTATCAATATTTTCATACATCTATAGCATTGATCCTAGATATTGAAAAATATTTTTCGTAGACACTACTTGGCCTTCTAAACTCAAATCTCCTTTCTCGTATGCGATAGTACCAAAGTTACACCTTAAGTATATAGTTTTAGTTATGCTTACTCTAAAATCTTTGGACTCAAGAGTCTACCGCTACAACTCTAATTTCTTATTTACTCCTGCGACTCTCATCAGTTAACACTACATTATTTGCAAAAAGCATACATTAAGAGATATCCTATTGTATGTTTCTTATAATCTCATCCATTATCAATGCAAAGAGGTAATGGCTCAATGCTGATACTTGATGTAGTCCTATTTTAATCAGAAAATAATTTATGTCACCATCATTTGTTTAAATATTAGTCATAGCATTGTTATACATATACTTTATGAGAGAGACATACTTTATTCGAACTTTATGTCTATCTAAAGCCTACCACATAACATTTCTTGGTATCTTATCATAATACTTTTTCAAGTTAATAAAAACCATAATACTTATTCTTATAGATTGGTACTAATATATTTCTCCTCCACTTCTTATACATCGTGTTCGATTGAAAAATCTTGTTGAACAACTTAGTTAGCCAAACTATAGTTATATCCTTAAGATATGTCCATACCTTGATTGAAATACCATCAAGACCCATCGTCTTACCCCTTTTATCATTTTCACACCTTTTCTACCTTTGAATTCTTGAATCGTCCGTACAAAACTCTTATTAGTGTCATCTAAAGAGTCGTCTAATTAAATGGCGATGTCCTCTTTTCTTTCGTGTAATAAATTATTAAAATACTCTTATCATCTATGTCTAATGTTATTCTCATTTACCAAAAGCTGCTTTCTCTCATCTTTAATACACTTAATTTGGTTGAAGTCACTCGTCTTTCTATCACGAGCCTTATCTATTGTATAGATGTTTTTTCTCCTTCTTTTGTACTCAACCATTGGTATAGATTTTCGAAAGCCCATCTCTTTATCTTCTATATTATCCTCACTCTTATCATGATATTCATGATATTAAGGAGAAGAAATAATTGTGAAAAATTATATAAAAATTTGACAATTAATCAATGTGTGTAATAAAAATAACAATATGGCTGAAAATAGTACATGTAGTAGAGAGAGTTTAATTTATTATTTTTAGTCAATTTTAAACTTGTATATTTGTATATATAACATATTGATTTATATTTTTAAATATTTTCATAATTCTTCATAATAATTTTGATGACATGCAATGGTATGTAAAAAAGAAAGAGACATCCCGGGACAAATATCATCTCTCCCTCTTTGCCCATAGTTTTTTTTCTCCAGGCACTACCACATCCCTCTGGTTTCGTAACATATGATCGAGTCCTCCACAACAATGGAATTATGTTTGGAATAAAGAGGTACAACAGTTTTTGTTGTTTACGTACAATGAAGCAGGGCAGCAGGCTAGAAGTTAGTAGTGTCAACTTAACTTGCGAAAAAATTATTTTGAAAAGGAAGAAGGAAAGTGAAAAAAAAGGCTCCGGTCACTACTACACTGAAAGCTGGGACGGCATTTTTCAAACTTGGCTCAGACACACTACAGGACATAACTTTAAAAAACACCGTCTTCCACATCAACTAGAAATACACTCAACTATGGTTGCATTTCCTGGCGGTGTTGCACATTACTTCATGGCGGTTGCAGAGTAATCTTAGCACTCATGCAAGAAGCCACTAATAGCTGGTGACTCGCAAAACTACGGGGGAAGAAACTATCACAGGAGTGTATTGCCACTTTTGTGCCAAACAGCTCTCGCCCTCTTTCTTCTTCTAACTTGGTTAGTCAATTAGCTTGAATCTTTCAACTGGCAGAGCTAGGAGCATTGCGTAGCCCAGGTAGCACGACAGATTCTACTGGTTATCAGCAGACCAAGCCAAGAGCTGGAGCCTGGGATGCAGCCTACCCAACCCAGGTGGTGACTCCATCAATGAATGTTCCCGCAGCAGCTTGGGCATGGCATCCTGATGCCTCCATTTCCTATCAAGTTTGCCGTTAAATTTGACCGTGGCATTTTCCCTTTTGTATTCTCCTCCTTTTCCGCTTCGATAATTGCAGGTGTGAAAGTAAGAAAAATGATGGTCGTAAATATAGCTCACAAGCATTCACCAGCCATGGAGATGCATGCTATTTATCTTAAGAGATATGTAGTAGTTTTGGTTGTTAGGAACGTACCAGCTAGATATATGGTTTTACTACAGATGAGCTACCAAACTGTACCACATTTTTTAATGTTCATTTGTCGTACCTCGACCACTAGTAAAAATATTTAGCACTAAAGCTCTGTATGGTATTGCAGTGGATCATCGTCATCTTGTTTGGGGGCAAGACTAATGCGCGCATGTGCGCCAGCGGACGAAGTGGCGCACCCCCAGCCTGACGTGAGCGGCATGCCGCATGCCGCAAAAGTCAAGATGGAGGTAAGCGCGCTAAGCACATTGATTAGCGGTAAACATAATTTTTATAATCAAAACAACAAATATATGGTTAAATTGAAAGTTTTGAAATATGAGTTTGAAAGTTTCAAATTTGGAGTTGAAAAGTTTTAAATTACGACTAAGTTTTCAAAAATTGAGTTGAATGTTTTGAAAATTGAGTGAAAATTATTAAATTTTGAGTTGAAAATTTTCAAATTTGAGTTGAAAGTTTCAACTTTTGACTTGCACGTTTTCAAATTATGAGTTAAAATTTCAAATTTTGAATTGGAAGTTCACTCAATTTTTTCTAATTTAAAGTTATTTAAAAACACAATATATTAAAATGAAATGAAGTTGAAAAAAAAAGCCTTGTCCAGCCTGGAGTGGAGAGAGAAATGGTAACCAAGCTCATGGGAGAAAGGAGGGAACGAGAAAAAAACCAGCCTGCGGGAGAAAAGAAAACGAGAGCGGCGCGGGTGTGGGCTGGGTGGGCTGAGCGTGCGCTAAGGGCGCAGATTCGCCAATTAGTATTTCTCTTGTTTGGTACCCAAGCTTTTGAATATTTGGACACTTGGCAAACCTCTTTTCTAATTTAGTTTGCAAATAATAAGATTACTACATTAATGAGGTATATAAGGATTAACATGGACGACATATGCCTAACCTAGTTTTTTAGATAATAAAAATGTATTATATCCTGGCCTCTGTAGGTGAATAAAAAACGGTAGGTGATGGAAAACCCTAAACTAACATAAAAAGATAATCGGTTGATAGACTTAACGAATCACATTAAGTGTATATATATATATTATGTCATTTATATTACAATAAAAAACCATTATCTACTCACTTTAAGAGTACAGCATCATTGCATATAATACCTGCTCCTGTTGTAACATCATAAAATAATATTGGAGCTTCCTAACCTAGTTTGATATGTAAAAAATTGTAATTATTATGAGCTTTTTTTCCAGAAACAAGTTAGAAAAGTTAGAGCATACAAAGCACAACAACCACAAACTGAACCAAAAAGGGTGAGACCTCCCAATGACTGCTCACGAGCTTTTAAAATCCTTATTATATAGCACTTGATGATACCAAATATTTTTGCTCCAAATTTGGACGCCACAAATGAGATATATAGTATAGTATCTCCTGATACCTTCTCAAGCATCATGAAAGATTCTGAAAATTGTGGGGAAGTCTATTCTAAGTGCTTATACACTCATGTCTTATATGTCATCCAAATGGTCATTTAAAAAATCTACAACCTTCAATAAGTCTAATGATGTCAACCTGATTTTGAATAAACCAAAGAAGAATGTGTTAGGAATTAAATTGAATGAGCAAGAGCTTTATCCAACCAGATGAACACATGCTAATTATAACCTGAATTAGAAGATGCAATCAGTAAGGAGAGACGATGTGAGCAGTGTTGGAGTCCTTTCCTTCTCGGTTCAGATACTTCCACTGTCGATATGGTTCTGTAAGATGCATTATGAAAAATTTTAACACTATTTGGTTTCATGATTTAAATTTTGCATACGTTTGATAAATCCATGAACTTCGTGAAATTCCTACAAAAATCGTACCCACGTATATATAATTGTAGGCACCAGAACTTAGAAATATGAGTACTCAAATGATTCCAAAATGTACAGGATGCACCGATTTTTCTTATTCTTTAGTAAGAAACTCTGGCAATAAAAGAAAAGCTTAACAGAGATATTGCAGATTCGATGTGCATTATGCATGCCGTCTTGTTGTATGCAGTAGACACAGTACTTCAGTTCATTCGCTACTAGTCAAATACTCTCAATCGAGGTATAAATTCTGCAAATGCCTCTACGGCCCTTTAATTGGCAGTTTGATATCAAGGAATTCATTGAACCAACAATCGTTGGGTAAACTTACGAGTGTACACGTGGTTTGGATGTGTCATGACGGTGGATGTGTTAGATTCCAGCACACAGGAAGAAAGCATGCTTTTGTTTAGGTTAGTCGTAAACGAATGTGTTTATATAAGCTTGGTAATAAGTGCCATCAATACATACGCTCGATGTAAATGTATCTATATTAACTAGGTACTTCTGAGCTAACTCTTGACAGGTCAAGGTGTCCTAGCATGCGTTTGGTTTTTGGGACAGGGTAGGACCGGATGGGACGGGAAGAGCCCATTTTTTTTAAAAAAAAAGGTGGGATAGGATTATTCCTAAGATGAATATTCTTCTAAATGCCTTCCTTAAAATTGGCCGGACCAATTCATCCGATCCCGAGGCTGGCAGTTGGGCCTAATGCCTCATCCCTCCATCCATATATGTTCAACCAAATAAAAATAATGACGGTCTCATCTTCTTTACCAAACATGAGACGGGACCATTCCATCCAAAATCTGTTATGAGATAATCTCATCCTGTGTTGTCGCCAAACCAATGGTATTCTTAACTTTCTATTGCCTATAAAAGTTCTCTGCGTATATTGAAAGGTAAAACAGTAAAACATAATGTCTTTGTGCACTAATCAACTCTATTTTGTTTAAAATATTGTATGCTTGGGAAGCATCAGGATTATCAGTATAGTGAGAATTTGAAGTGATGCACTGCAGTCCGGATGCTCTTTAATTATTCAACACTTTAGCAGTAATTATTTTCTCCGTAGTATTTGTGTGAGCTGAATGTCCAGAGTTGAATTCTCCCTGGTTCATTCTCTAGCTCACGATCGAAGTGCTAGCTAGGGGTCAGAACAAGGCCAGAGACTAGCGTGTGGTTACTGGACAGTACTGTATGAGTCTGCCAGAAAATCGCAATACTGCTGGACACAAAAAGAAGGGCTCTTAGATATTGAAGCATACATATGGCATTGCTAGAAAATAATTCAGCAAAACAATGGCAGTAGTTATCTTATCGCAATATCAGGGTATGACCAATGCCCCAGTAGAACAAATTCTGGACCACTGCAACCTAAGCTTATTCACTTCGAAGAATCCATTATGAGTATCTTTACATGGGTATAAGGAAAACAAATTACTTTGGGAAAATATATTGGGATTTACCTCATAAATTTTTGAACTGAAAGATATACCTTCTTATTTTGATCCAAATTTCCTATTCAAACATTGATCTCCTTCCAGTTTCCACACTGTGGATCTCTTTTGATTATCTGTGGGGAGCACCACGTACATGCCACATGCTGTGTTCTAGGAATTATTTCTTCTAACAATGAGCACCCTGATGGATGGTGACAAATTGAGCTACCAGATATCAGAATTTAGAATCTAAGAATGAAACTTTACAACCATAACTTATGCAACATATGTATTATAGATGGAACTTTTCCATTGCATAACAAATTAGCAATGCAAAAAATTTCATACACAGTGCCTATGGAGTGCCAACATGACAGACGTTGAATTGAGTTCTTGCTAAAAGTTTAGAATGGTAATTAAGCAGAGGTGCTGATCAGAACAAGCATTTGAGTTTAATGTTTATTCTTGAGTACTGTAGAGACCGTTACGCTGATAGATCTTGAGAGGCAAAGTGAAGTCCAGCCATACGGTAGCATTACATGATCAAGTATGGTAGCCCCTGGAACATTACCATCCTAGATCTGTTCCTCCAAAATTCCTTTGCAATCAAAGGTACCCTTATTGTAGACCGGCGTTATTAAAGAGACCGGTGTATCCATACATGATTTAATGTAAAACGATATACTAATATTTCCATGTATTATTAAAAAATATATTTTTATAATGGAAATGAAGTCACCCCCAGTCTTTGCACCAAATACGGATGCACAAAACCATTAATTGCGGCCATGAAAAAACATTTTATGCTGTATATTACGATTTGAATCTTGGTGATCGAAGTCAAGTATCCAACTCCACTACCTTACTAAAGATGTTTTTTCTATGCTCCGAAAAAAACATAGATTGACCGTCCAAGCACCAATGACGTATGGTTTTGGGATAAACATCAGTGATGCCAAAGTGCTAATTGTTGTATTGATTAATTTTGTAGCTACATGTAAAAAACATGGATATTTTTAATTTTTAGTAACCTGAAAAAATATATTATCTTCAGTCAATTACACTTGTATAATATATAACTCGAACCTTTTGTGGCAAACATATATCCAAAACTCGCAGTGCAGTATTAGTATGACTTTAGTGCAACATAACTTTACTTTTTTTCCTTCTTTTTACGTGCTCACGTACATGTTACATATTCACAAAACAAGTCATTCGCTTGATAAATTGATTATCCCCAGAAATGATATTGGCAGATAATACTTAGCCTTGTGGGAAAAAAAACAATGGGACTCTCCCAAGGTTGACTCTGTTTGAGATCCTCTCAAAGACCTTTAAAGTCGGTACATACATATTTACAACACTTGCTGTTACTAATGACTCAGTTATGTCTCTTGGCGACGCATGGACAAGAGCGCTACCTGATATTATAGCATATATATATATATATACCATACCAGCATGTCGGTCCACCATATACCATGGATCGCATTAATGTAGGTGGTGCACAACGACTAGCCCGCTATAGCTTCGGTTTCAAATTCCCAGTTCCTCCCTTTCCTAGTGCTAATAGGGCACATCCCCATTTTGACAGTCATTAATTCATTTATGGCTGCTAGCTAGAGCTGTTTTCTTCTGTGTAAAAAACTACAAGATGGTTATATGCTTGTTTCTCGGACCGCCAATCATATACAATTGACCATAAACCGTACTCATGAATGCATAGATAATACTATCTATGTATGCAGCAGTTTCGGGGGGAGAGACCGAACTTCCCACATGACCGTTGGCCTACTTGCTTGCAACACGGAATCAGGCAAGAAAATGCCTAATACTATTTATCAAATCGGAATTTCCAAATTGCATTCTACAAAAATTTAAAATCAAAATCTTATAAATTTCTAAGCTTAGAATTTGCTATGTGATTCATGCTCCAACACCTAGCTCTTTCTAGTTCTACTCTGATGGCCCTTCTTCTCTAGCTCTTGCTAGTGGCCCTATAAGTAAGGGTTTATGATCTTGGGTTGCGATAGGGATAGCGGTGGGGGAGAAGAGATGAGAAATTGTTGGGCTTAGAGGGATGATTGTGAGAGGCGGTGGCCCAACGATGGGAAGTAGACCCAAGTAGGCAGCAAGATGTTGAAGTCGTAAGGATGGAGGAGTGCGGTGGGTTAGTGTTGTTGGTAGGGACAAAGCAAAGAAGTAGTTAGGAGGGGGTGGCCAAGGGTAGTGGATCTAGCGATGGGGAACCACCGAAGACTGGGAAGACAGCGGGGAGAAGGGGGCACTCACCTCCATTGGCTTGAGGATGAGGAGAGGGGGAGGGAGGAAGAGGCTGGCCCAGGTGAGGGTGCCTCACCAGCACTGTTGATGCCTTTCGGCCAGCCAGTCAGGCCAAGAGGCAGTATGCTAGGCAGGGAAGGCGTTAACACCAGAATTTGGTTAGCCTTCAAACGGGATTAGCCAATGAAGGCAAGACTGATCAGCTCGTAGAGGGAAGCCGATTGACACAGTGAGAGAGCCGATCAGATGGGTTAAGGATAGATTCCGTCTAGTTAAAGATATAAGGTTATCCAGATGAGACTAAGTCTGAGGAGGAGTCATGAGAATTATGGTAGGGTGCTTTATGTAGATAGAATATATTATGTAAGCTAGGAAAATTTACTTAACTTTACAACTTCTTATAGATTAGTTTCCTTATATGTTAAGGAAATATTGTCCAGAGGTTGTCTATAACCACGTCGGACTTTCATAAATCCAGGGAATAAATATGGACCCTAGAACCTATCGAGAATCATCAACAGATCATACAACATAACTTTGGCACATAGCTCGTCTAGGTTTTACTCCGGTGGGTTCTATCTCTTGACGTGGGGCTTTATTGGTTAAGTTCAATCTCCGTTGAAGGAGTAAGTCCCGTCATTTTCATGGTTCATCCTACTCTGTCTAATGCTATATCGGTTAGGTCTGACCTCTTAGCCTGATCAGGCATACTGCATCACGTTTGCACGAGGCTCATTGGTACATCGGTCTCCCTTCACCGTCCCCGGTATCACACTACATCAATTAGGTTTGACCTACGAGATCGGTGGCGGTGAATCGAGCTGTTGGCCCGACGGGTTCTCGTGCAGCATTTCATCTGAGTGAGTCGCCGATGAGTTATATCGTGTGTCTCATATCTGTTTTATATATTGTCCAACGATTAATCAGTTAGCGATTGATTCAGTTACGTCGGATTAAACTTGATATTGTCTCGGTTAGATCCGATCTATCAAGTTCATGTCTCATGGGGCTGGTGTCTAGACCTAGATGGTTTTGTTTAGATAGCTAATGAGGTTAGATATAGGCCTACGTCAGATATTCAGTTAATAAGCAGTTGATGACCTCGCCCCTTCCTTTTTCATCTTTATGTTTGATCTAGCTTCCATCGTCTCTATGCCATTAGTTCTAGTCTCATACTGTCTCAGTTTGATCCGATCTATCGAAGCTAGTTCTAACAATGCTGTCATGGTGGTTGGTAGTCCTTGTGATGTCGTGGGGATCGGGTCCTGCTCTGGTTGTTCGTTGCCTTCATTATCCGGAGTGTCATCGGCTCTTTGGCCGATAATACCTTTATTTTATTTCACGCATCTATTGCCTATACCTTCATTGGCTTTTCAACCGATGCTTGAGCGCTACCTTTTCTATCAGCACCTAACCAATAGGGTGAGCCGTATCGGCCCTCCAGCCGATTGGCTTGTGGATCTTATCCTTTATCTTCGTATCAATTGCAGGGTCAAATTGACTAACACGTCCTTGAACCTTGAAGACTAAGGACTTGCAGTGGAGGTAAGCAAAACTCTTAGGCCTTCATGTGACCAGGGTGCCATCTCCCCCAATCGGACCTCCACTAGCCCATTCATGGCTTCGCTCGGTCTGATTAGCCTCTGCGAGACTCTTTAGCACGCCCGATGGGACTAGATAATTTCAACACAATGGCAGGTAAAGAGATCAACTCAAAGAATATACTTCTAGTGACAATGGAGGATTCGACTCAGGATCAAAGGCAACAGATAGAGCAGAATATGGCTAATTTTTGAAAGCTATATCTGGAGTCTTTCAATATGACCAGATAAGGGCCAATTCTAAAGTCCCAAATGCCGAAGCCCATTTTGGTGGAAGAATTGAGCCATTTGCTGCCCATGAGTCCTCCAAAGCCGTTGCAGGAGATGGTCAATAAAGCCATTCACCATGCACTTATTTACCAGTCGAGAGTGTTAATGAACACTTTACATAATCTGATCAAGAAGACGGTAGATGGATCAATTGTTCGAGGGCCTAATCAAGGTCCAGTTTATTTGCCGATAAAGACGAAGTAACCACAGGTTACTTTTGGAACCAAGATCCACCAACACAAGATTGGATTGGGGGGCAACACGATGATATGCTGCTAGGGTATCATTGGACGGCTTACTACGGAGAATATCAGTAAGACTACCTAGGTGGCAATCCTGATACAAGTAGTCATCTAGGAGATTATCCCAGATAGTATTGAGCACTAAATTCGCCTCCACAATACCAATGAGAGAATCTAAGAGAGGACTAGTCTGCTAGGGTTGCAGAGATGGTTAGAGAGCAATTCGGTATCAAGCCTATGGAGCAAACCTTTATGTATTGGCACCCTTACCTGTAGTGGTTCGATAAAGTTCCGCATACACACCAATACAGGGTACCGGATTTCTTCAAATTCTTGGGGCAGGATAACATATCTACAGTGGAACACATTACCCGATTCTTAGCCTAATGTGGGGAGGCATCGGCTATGAAAGCCTTGAGAGTACATTTATTTCCATTGTCCCTCTCTGGATCAGCCTTCACATGGTTCTCTTATCTCACAACTTAATTAGGGGATGGGTTGATATAGAGAAGTAATTCCACAAATATTTCTTCACTGAAATTCATGAGATGAGACTAACAGATTTGACATTAGCTGGACAGAGACCTGATGAGTTAGTCCTAGAATACATCCAACGATTTCGATACATCAGAAGCTCATGTTACAGTCTTATCCTGGGCGACGAATCGCTACCTGAGTTGGCCTTCCAAGGGTTACTGGCTCTGATCAGAGAATATTTTTCATCTCAAGAGTTTGAGAGTCTGACACATCTTCTATAGAAGGTACTGGCTCATGAAAGCCAATTCATTGAAGCCAAGAAAGTGAGATTCCGTTAGAAGGCTGCTCAGTTACATGTTTATGCATCGAAATCAAATAATGAAGAATGCAATGTAGCAGTTGGTTTGGCATAGTGGACCAGGAATAGAAAATCCATATCATGTCCCTAGGTGAAGAGTGTTGGCAAAGAGGAAAGATATGACTTTGATATCAATAAAGTCGATAAGATCTTCAATCTACTACTTCAAGAGAAGTAGATTTAGCTTCTGTCAAACCATGTATTACCGTTAGCTGAGAAACTAAAAAATAAGAAATACCACAAATGGCATAATTTAATCTCTGATCATACTAATAAGTGCAAAGTTTTTTGGCAACAATTACAGTCTGCTATTGAATATGGATGAATCAAATTCAAAGATAAAAAGCTGATGAAGATCGATGGACATCCTTTTCTTGTGAACATAGAGTTGACGAAGTCTTTAAGAGATTGGGCCAATGAAGGGAGACGTCAGGGAAAATCGAAAGTTATCTCATCAGACTTTATCGAAATATAAGAAGTATAACCCGCATTTGGGTTGTCCGTTCTTTCAGTATCGCTGAGATCAAGACATGAGGTTACAATGGATTGAAGATTGTCCTGAGTGCAACACGCTAAGATCGCAGCATGCTAGGCAAAAGATCACTTCATACAATCGGTCACCTATTAAGTGGGCATCGGTACATAGTTGATTAGGGTCAATTAATGAAGAACATAGTCAAAAGGTAGCTGATGACAGGGAGTTGCATGAAGAACTGTACAATTTCTATTCCCAGTGGTGTCTGTTCATAATCTTCATAAAGAATTAGAAGCGGAGGGCACAAAGACAATGGCATAAGCAACAACATAAGAAGCAATGGCGGGATCATGAGGAAGCCGATCGGAGTAAAAAAACTAGGCGTGTTTAACACATGAAGCATAAAGACGATGGTGTTGACACATCAGCTCCAACCAACATGGTGTTCTTCTTGCCTCTGTAGTGCAAAGCTTTTTCATGCGACGAAGAAGATCAAGAAGAGGTCTTTGCCCAATTGACACTGCAGCCTAACCAAGCCATATTCGACAAGCCTAAAGAGTCTAAGCTTTGGCACCTAAAGCCATTATACATCAAAGGATATGTAGATGGGAAGTTGATAACAAAGATGCTAGTTGATGGAGGCACAACTATCAACCTTATGCCATACACTATATATCACAAGGTAGGAAGACTGTCGAAGATCTGATCAAAATAAATATGGTGTTAAAATACTTCGGTAAGAATCCATCAGAAATTAAGGGCGTGCTGAATGTGGAATTAATGGTTGGAAACAATACATTGCCCACCATGTTCTTCATCATCAATGGCTAGGGATCAAATAGTCTACTTCTCAGTAGGTACTAGATTCACACCAAATGTTGTATTCCCTCCACAATACATCAGAGCCTCATATAGTGGCAAGGAGATCAAGTTGAGGTGATTTCGACTGATCTATCGACCAACATTATAGTAACTGATATGCTAATCTAAGAAGCTGATGGGTTTGATTGCTTGTCCGAGAGGATATGGGATAGAGATTTCCTTGAAATAACCAGCAAGGGAATAAAGCCAATCAAGCAAGTTGGCTCAAAACTATTGCTCTAATGGGCACCATTGAAGATTTAAAAGGAAAATTAGGGCAATGATGTACGTCAGCTGATGATTTGAAAGAGGTTGATATAGGTCTAGGAGATAGGCTAATGCCAACGTATATTAGTAAAAATTTATGTACCGAGTTTCGAGAAGAGTTAATAAAATTGTTAAAGGAATTTTGGGAATGTTTTGCTTTGGATTACCATAAAATGCTAGGTTTAAGCCGATTGATTGTTAAACATCGGCTTTCTATCAAATCAAGATATTAGCCATTCAAGTAGCCTCTGAGAAGATTCAAAGCAGAGTTGCATGATGCAATCAAGGTGGAGATCACGAGATTGTATGATGTAAATTTTATCGAACCATACCTATATGTTGAGTAGATATACAACATTGTCTTCGTGAAGAAAAAGAACAGAAAGGAGAATATGCATCGACTTTCGGAATTTGAACAAGGTTACCCCTAAAGATGAGTATGTGATTCTGATGGCAAATCTGTTAATTGATGCAATATCAAGTTACAAGATCATTAGCTTTATAGACGTTAATGCAGGTTACAATCAGATTTTTATGGTGGAGGAGGATATTCACAAGACTGCGTTCAAATGTCCTAGAGCTATCGGCTTGTATAAGTGAGTAGTCATGGCCACCAAATTAAAAAGTGCCAGTGCGACTTATCAGAGAGCCATGAACTATATATTTCATGATTTTATTGGCCTACTATTATAGATGTATATTGATGACAGGGTGCTCAAATCCAAGAGTGTTGAAGACCATTTAGCTGATCTGTGGAAAGTACTAGAGAAGACGAAGAAATATAAACTTAGGATGAATCCTCATAAATGTACTTTCAACGTGTCAGTTGGGCAATTCTTGGGCTTTATGGTGCATGAGAGGGAAATTGAAGTTAGTCAACAAAGTATCAGCGCTATCTAGAGCACTGAGCCACTAGTTAACAAGACCTAGCTATATTCTTTGATCGGCAAGCTTAATTTTGTGAGGAGGTTTATTTTAAATTTATCAGAAAGCATTGAGTCCTTCACTCCCTTGCTGAAGTTACGAACCGATTAAGAGTTCGTGTGGGGTGTCGAGTAGTAGAAAGCATTTGATCAAATTAAAGATTATCTGAATTCTCTACCAGTATTGATTCCACCGTAGAATGGGGTACCATTCAAGTTATATCTGTGAGCAGATGAAAAGTCCATCAGGTCAGTGCTGATACAGAAATTTTAAGGAAAATAATGAGTGGTATTCTATCTGAGTTGATGATTTATAGATGCTGAGACAAGATATCCTGTGGTGGAAAAGTATGCATGTGCTTGTATTTTTCATGTACCAAGTTAAGGCATTATCTCCTATCGGTTGAGTTCATAGTGGTTTGTAAAGCCAATGTGGTTAAGTATATGCTATCAGCTCGTGTCTTTAAAGAGCGAATTGTTAAATGGATATTTATGTTGATGGAGTTCGATATAAGATATGAATCAACTAAGTCAGTCAAAGGGCAAGCTGTAGCCAATTTCATCGTACAACATAGAGGGATCCATGAAGATTTTATGGAACTGATTCCGTGGACTTTATTCTTTGACGGATCGGTTTGTAAGTATAGATCTGGTATCGGCTTGGTGATTATATCATCTCGGGGGCAAGCTTGGAGTTCGCTTTTACAATCATGTCTTATCAGACCAATAATCAGGTAGAGTATGAAACAGTACTCAAGGGTCTTCAACTGCTAAGGAAAATCAGAGCTGATGTGATAGAGATAATTGGAAATTCTTTATCGGTGATCAAGAAGCTGTCTAGGGAGTATGAGTGCAAGCATAATGTCTTGAGATTATATTATGAATAATGTCAACATTTATTAAAGGATTTCAAGATGGTGTTGTTGGATCATATTCTTAGAGTGCAAAATTTGGAAGTCAATGATCTTACTCAAATTGCTTTGGAATATCAGCTGGATAGGAAGATGGAAGCTGAAATAGCTAATATTGAAAATCATATTGAAGCCGATGATTGGAGATGATAGATTTCTAGTATTTACAATATCCGTCACAATTGGCTTCTAGGAAACTTCAGTATAAGTCTAACTTGATGAGGAGTTATATTATCGGACCATTGATGGTGTTTTGTTAAGATGCTTAGGTACAAAAGAGGCTACGATAGTTATGAGCGAAGCACACAAAGGCATTTGCGGAGCCCATCAATCAACTCATAAGATGATATGGCTAATGAGAAGAGTTGGGTATTTTTGACCGACAATGCTGGAAGATTGTTTCAAGTACTACAAAAGATGTCAAGATTGTCAGAAGTTTGGAAACGTGCAATGAGCCCTAGCATCGGTTATGAACCTAATCATCAAGTCATGGCTGTTCAGAGGTTAGGGAATCGACATGATCAGTCATATTTATCATTCATCAAGCAAAGGGCATAAGTTCATATTAGCGGCAATAGATTATTTTGCAAAATGGGTAGAGGCTATCCCTTTGAAGAAAGTTACCTCTATGGACATGATTGAGTTCATCAAGGAATATATTTTCTATCAGTTCAGTGTTCTACAGATAATTACCATCGATTAGGGTTCTATCTTTATGTTCGATGAGTATCAAAATTTTGTTGCTAGTATGACGATTAAGTTATTAAATTTGTCACCATATTATGCTCAAGCCAATGGATAAGCCAAAACTTCCAACAAGAGTTTAATCAAGCTAATCAAGTGCAAGATTGATGAACAGCCGCGGAGGTGGCATGTTACATTAGCCGATTCATTATGGGCCTATCGGATGACATGTCATGGATCTACTCGAATATCGACGTATCGACTTGTATATGGGCATGAAACAGTTCTACCATGGAAAATTAATATTGGCTCTAGAAGGATATCTCTATAGAATCAACTACTTGTCGATGACTATTATAACCTAATGGTAGACAAACTTGATGATTTGGCTCAGAATTGGCTAAGGGCGCTTGAGAGGATCAAGGAGAACCAAGGTTGCTAGGCATTACAACAAGAAGGTGATGACTAAATGTTTTTGTGAAGGTGACCTCGTTTGAAAATTGATTTTGCCGATCGGATCTAGAGATAATAAGTTTATAAAATGGTCACCTAACTAGGAAGAGCCCTATCGGATCGATCACTGTGTGCCTGGTAATGCTTATATAATGGATAGTCTTGAAGGGGAGAAATTTATAAAAGCGCTCAATGGAAAGTATCTATAGAAGTATTATCCTATCATTTGGTTTGAAGCCTAAATCGGTGCTGCCGATTTTTGATTATCTCTTGAAGACAAAATTGATAGTGTTCTATCGGCTGATAGTATTGTTTACCTAAATCAACTACATGCAGTCAATTTCTAATATTTCTTCAAAAAAAAGCCGATATCATTGGATATCGAATTTAGGCAATACAAGTAAAAAGTCAACAAATTTGATCAAATTGTATTACAAGCAATCTATGTTTTGAAGTGACATCATGGATTTTCAACATTATAGTTTTACAGAAATTTCTTGATCGCCTCAATCACGCGCAGATGGATTTTGTGTATTTCGTTGATGGCGCGGATGTCTTCTTTATTGGATCTGGGGATAGTTTTCAAGCTCTTGTGCCGACGAGCTGCTTGACATACTTTTCTACTACTTAGGCCTCTTGATCTTGGATTGATTGCGGCAAACCGATAAGGTAGGATTATGTGACTTCAACGTTGTGATGCATCTTATCGAGTTCCACCATCAAATCGGCTTCTCGTTTCTTTAGTTGGCCTAGATTGGTTTGGGTATCCTGCGAGTCAACTATCATTTCATCAAGCTTTTTCTTCTCAGTCTGGGTGGATGGCCGATCGTTTTGAGCTAAGTCTCTTTGTTCGGCGTGATTGACTATATGTTGCCTAGTCATGATTGGCTGGGTCTTGTGGAATTCCAAATAAGCAGTAGGCATTAGTACATCGGTGAGTTCTTCGAGTAGAAGATGTTCAATCTTAGCAAGTCTTCTGCGGATCGGTCCGTAGTCTTCCACTAGTGAGCCGATCGGAATGTCCAGCCGATACATGTTATCCAATAATTGCTCACGTACATTATATAGAAGAAATGGTTCGATCACTGCACTGGTAGCTATGTCTTCATCAGTCTCTAAGTATTTTCTAATGTCGAGGTATAACAAATTGGCCAGCGATTGCACATTAACATTGGTAAGTAGTAGAATCATGAGCCAAGGTAGGAGTGAAAATATGGGGTGAGTGTACCTGAGACACAATAGGAGTAGCATAAACAGTAACATCGGTATTGGCTTGATGAGAGGTAGTTTTGTGAGCCGATGACCGACATGGAGTTAACACGGACTACTTGAGTATTTTTCGTTTAGGGATCATCTACTATTGAAGATGTTATAACTTCTAGAGTAATCATTGGCTCAGTTCTTGTAGCAGTCTCTGGTAGCTGGATTTTAGGAGCCAGTGGTTCAAGCTACAAAACAAAGATATCAGGAGAAGTATGAAGACGATGGAAGATAAATTAAATTGGTACATACGAGTGAGGATGAAGGAGCCAATATTGAAGTAGAAGGAGGTCCTTGGGAAATTGGTACCGTGATTGTGACATCAACGCTGGATTTTGTTTCTTGGAAGCTGTCCGAGTAGCCAGCTTCTTGTGTTTGGTCCCCGATGGTCGTGGTACCCAGAGCAGAGCCAATGGAGATGGAGCACCATGTCCGAGGTAGGGTTCGATCGATGGAGGTTGATACATAATCGGCCAACTACTTGCGCTTGTTATAGGTGCTTCCTTATCACCAGCCTACAAGGTCATAGAGGTTAAATGATGTATTCAAGATAAAATGCAGTATGGGAAATAGAGTATAAAGAATAATTACCTCTTCATTCAATTCAACATAGTCAGGATTAAGGAGCGAGCAGTAGTGTTCAGCCGTTGAACTGAACAAATGCCTTCTCTACTTCGACCACCATTGAGCGAAGAGTCTAGTGTTGGATATGCATGGCTCGAAGGTGGTGATGGTCCTCAAGGATAAAGATTAGGCTATCATTCTTAGCCAATCATACTCCAAGTCGCTATTTACATCTCCTCAGACTTTTAGCTTATCGATGAAGAATAAGTCGATTGGGAGCTAGTCAAAACCTAATTGACGAGTGCTGAGAGATGGATGATAAACTCGTATGATGGATGTTGGGATCGGCCCAACGAGAATCCATTTAGTAGAAGATTGATAGTTATGGCTAACAGGAATATTGTCTTTGATTCTTCATCGGCTAGGACGTTGAGAGGGTGAAATCTACAAGGCATCTCAAATGACGAATCATCCTCGAACGCAAATCAGAGGGTGAAATTGGCTAGGGCATTGAGAGATTCTGAGAAGGGTGATTTTGCTTCCAGAAATAGCCAATGTGGCTTCACCTAGTGAGATACATCAGCGTTGCCTGGCTTCACTTTCCTCTAAATGATTGGCCAGGAAAGTTAGAGAGGAGAAGGGGGTCCTAGGGATGACTTTGGAGGTGTAGATGTTTACCATAGTTGTATAAACCACCAGGGACCTCCAATATGACCGACTGGTTTGCTAGCTGATAGTTTGTTCGCCACTTGACGGAGCAGTTGATGATAGGTGACTCCAAGAAGATATTATCCCAATGGGATCTAGCATCTACTAGCCAAGCACTCCGCTAAGCATTGCATGTTGGTAGTCAAACCAAGGGTTCCATCACTAAAGACAAACCACTCCAACCACAAATTCAAAAATGCAACATGCTTCTAGTCATCAATTGGTCCAGAAGTCTTACTATGCAGAGACATATATTTAGTCCACGCTTCGATGTTTTTGGTGTTCAACTGATGAGTGGGTCTGAATTGGAGAATGGATGGATTTAAGTAATGTGTGGTGTTGAGATAAGTCAACATGATGATATCTATTAAAGTGGGAGTCATCGGTCCATATCCAAAACATAAAAGCATTAAGGGTGTTAGACCAAAAGTAAGAGACTGATTTGAACAAAGGCTCATTCTTTTCCATAACGGCTAGAGTGAGGTTGATGCAATGACCGATTTCCATGTCCTCCCAAATTGATTTTTTGGAAGCCGATACTCTGAGGTACCAATTCCTCCATCTCGGGAGTCTACTAGGCCAAGTTCTAAAGCTGTTGGTCTAATCACTAATTGTCATGGGCGAGCTTTTATAGGGGATCCATTTTGTTTCAAAATTGATAAAGTTTGTTGGATCCTCACTACCCATGGGGCCTAAATAGAAGAAACCTAGGTGATCGGCAATTGGAATCGCAATATGACTTTTGAGACTCTACAGCAAATAAGAACCTGATGAAGATTAGATGAAAAGGCAAGATGGACCAAATCTGTCTAGAATATAGAGCAGCGGAGGCATGAAGAAGAAGGATGAAGAGACATAATGCTTTATAGAGGCATGACGACCTAGCTGGAGTCTAGGTCGATTAGGTACTATTTGCAGGCTGTAGTGGGTCGTCTTGGTTTGCGAGGAATTCGAACGGCTCAAAATTTTAAAGTTCATTAACAAACTCTAAAATTAGGGGGCATGTGTTAATGCCTAAATTTAGTTAGCCTACAAATGGGGTCAGCCGATGAATAGAGAGACTAATCCGCTCGCAGAGGAAAGTCGATTGATACAGTGGGAGAGCCAATCAGATAGGTTGAGGATGTATTTGGTCTTGTTGAAGATAGAAGGTTATGTAGACGGGACCGAGTCTAAGGAGTTATGAGAACCACGACATGGTGTTTTATCTATATATAATATATTATGTAAACTAACTAAGTTTAGTTAGCTTTACAACTTATTATAGATTAGTTTCCTTATATATTTAGGAAATATTGTCTAGGAGTTGTTTATAACTGCGTCGGACTCTTGTAAATCCGTGGTATAAATATGCACCACCTAGAACCAATTGAGAATAATCAACATATCATACGACACAACTTCGGCGCATCGCCACCCTATCTTGTCTAGGTTTTACTCCAGCAGGTTCTGGCTCTCGACGCTGGGTTGCATCGGTTAAGTTCGATCTCTAGCAAAGAGGTAAGTCCCAACATTATGATGGCTTGTTTTGCTTTGTCTAAGTCTACATCAGTTAGTTTCTACCTCTTAGCCTGATCAGGCATACTACATCACATTCGCGCAAGGCTTGTTGGTACATCAGTCACCCTTTATCGTCCCTAGTATTGTGTTGCATCTGTTAGGTTTGACCTACAAGATCAGTGGCAGTGAATTGAGCCGTTGGCCCGACTTGT
This sequence comes from Oryza coarctata, assembly GCA_030770085.1. Taxonomy (NCBI): domain Eukaryota; kingdom Viridiplantae; phylum Streptophyta; class Magnoliopsida; order Poales; family Poaceae; genus Oryza; species Oryza coarctata. Next base: position 13,376,511 of record CM061472.1, read on the forward strand.
TCTCGTGTGGCGTTTCGTCGGAGTGAGTAGCCGATGAGTTAACTTTACCGTGCCTCGTATCTGCTTTATATATCATCCAACGATTAATCCGTTAGTGATCGATCGGGTCACGTCGGATTTCGCCTGATACTGTCTCTGTTAGGTCCGATCTGTTAGGTTTATGTTTGATGGGGCTAGCATCGAGACCTAAAGTGTTTCGTTCTCCATCGGCTCAGATAGCCGATGAGGTTACATATAGGTCTGTATCGGACGTTCGGCTAATAAGCAGCCAATGACCTCAACCCTTCCCTTTTTGTCGTTATGTTTGATCTAGCCTTCGTAATCTTTGTGTCGTTAGTCCTAGTCTCATACTATCTTGTTTCGGTCCAATCTATCGAGGCTAGTTCTAATGGCGCCGTTACGGTGGTCGGTAGTCCTCGTGACCCTTTGGGTGATCGTGTCTCGCTCCGCTCGTTCGTCGCCTTCACAATCTAGAGCTTTATCGATTCTTTAGCCAATAAGTCCTTTATGTAATTCCACGTGTCTATCGTTTACGCCTTCATCGGCTTTTCAGCTGATGCTCAAATGCTATCTTTCCTATTGGCACTAACCAATAGGGTGAGTGGTATCGGCCCATCTCCTGATTGTCTCGCTGATCTCATCCTCTGTCTGCTTGTTAATCGCATGGTTAGATTGGCTACCACACCCTTAAACCTCATAGACTAAGGATCTGCACTAAAACTAAATAATCTTTGAGACCTTCGTTTGATCAGGGCTTACATTGGCCATTCACAGCCTCGCCCGGTCCAATCGGCCTACATGATTTTTGGTGACAAACAGGAGGTGACAACGCACTAGCCATATCAGAGAGATCGAGCATGGAGAACAGGTGAACGATGGGAGTGAGGGAAGGGGATAAGTGAATCACTTCAGTAACATAAATCTTATAGCAATCGAACGGTTCAAAATTTATAGTTGGTGGATTTTTTTTCAAATGATATCTAGACACAGTCGCTTATCAAATCCTGCAGATGCCACAGATAAAAGGACAAGATCATTACTCACCACATAAATGTATATTTTGCACGCAACGCCATTACACACACATCCTATTTATACCTGCTCAGCAGAGCTGAAAAAGTTTGGTATGTGTTACAAAATAGAGATACTATTGCTTAATCCATGGGACAGAACACACACTATGGTGAAACACACAATATGGTGCAATCTTTGGACATACTATGATCAAAGAAGTCGCTGCGAGAATGGAATGCATACTCACAATAAACGAATCACTATATTAATTCGTCTGTGAGCTTTCTTTATGTACGATCGATCTTTTATGAGTCACTTCATAGGCATGTTCAACGTTTGGTTGTTTGAGACTTCATCGACCGGATAGTACTACTTTGTTCTAAAAATTAAATGGAAATTAAACGAATAATGAGAAGTTGCGATATGTGAGTACAAATGAAAATTACTTGTTTTTAGACAAACTCCAAATTCTGAGTACAGATCACGTACCTGTGAGACCTGACAAATAAATATCCTTGGCTTGGACATGGTCATTAGATCAATACGGCACCCAAACAAACACCACCAACTAATGCGTTCTGGTGACATGTTAATAAATCTTTTATGTTTTATGCAGATATCTATACAAGACTAAGGATTTCAGCATTACTGCTGACGCTTTAATTTATCTTGGCAAAAACATTTTCGATGAAAGCAGAATGTTGTAAGCATATATTAGATATATGATTTAATGATTACAAATATGTACATGTTATAAAACTCGCTCCTAAATCAACATCAGTAACTGAACTTGCAAGAACGTCATAGAAAATCATAATGATACCAAGTCATAATTTAGTAACAGAATTCTGCTGAAATATTCTAGAGCACTGATTATGGATACTTGTTACAGATCCACTATAATTATAGTATTAAAGTTACAATGACTCTAGATCAGATATTGCCAGCCAGCCGTTATCTCTTATCTAATCGCTATGTTGTTACAATAAGTGTACAAAGTATGACTCTACTACTATCCTAATATCTATTATAATTTTAAGTCCTAAATTGTTATATATTTGATAAAAAATCTACGATACACGTAGGTTTATATTCAAAGAGTTTCATTTTGTTTATAAGTTTTCCAAAGTCCTAAACAGAACTGACGTTCAAGCCTAAGAGCGAATTCTTTTCTACTGATAAGCACTAAACCAATTTCATCACGCAAAATGAGTATATATAAATGTATTATTTTATAAATATTTAATAAAGTGTTACATGCAACCCACGGGCATACACACATACAAATCACACGTATACGAGTACCTAAGGGTTAGCGGGAGGTGCAACCAACTCTAAGGCTGTAAATCTAATCGAGCACTTCTATTCTTCTATTTTAAATTTCATACCCTCCAACATAAGTTATATATCTTCAATTAACTAAAAATTTATATTAACAAGTGCTTTCTTAGATGCCTAGAATTGAAAATAACCATTCATCCACCAGATATCACGTTCTTTGAACCCGATGGCCACGTCACAAAAGAAGAATAAAAAATCTTTAGGATTGGACTTGTAAAATTATATAACACTTCTGTCCATATTGATCGATTGTATAAATTAATTAGCTACCTGCTAGTTTGTAAATATTTGCACGTACGTTGTTCCGATTATCACACGTATATGTATAACACTTTGTACGTTGTATTATTTGCATGCATGCGTATGAATATATATATATATATAATTAATATCCCCTCTACCTAGCTAGTACTGATAGCTATATATATATTTAGCGTGTTTCATTTATTTGTTCATTGACTATGAATTGTAGTATTGTTAGGTTTTGAGGGGATTAACTTTTTGCGGGAAATTAAAATTTAAAATTAACGTGAATATTATCACAGGTGGCTAGATTGAATATATGCCAACGGTAAAAAGTAGTTTCATTGGTGGCCCTAAATTGGGCATTTTCATACTCCTTAGCCGCTTGAGAAAATTAATCACGAAGGTGGCAACCGTCTGCTCGCAAAAATGCTCAATTTTTCTAGGCACTAAAAAGCAGGCGGAGCGCCTAGTCAAAGATCCGTTTTAGCCGCCTGCAAAAAAAATGGTTGTCGTAGTGGTGTGTATTGCAGTGTAAGTAAAACCATTTTTAAAAATCCAACTGAAGAGTACTTTTGTGCTGAAACGTAACGCCACAGCTGGGAATGGAAAACATTTTGTCACACCCTCACAAAAAAAAACTTCATCCTTCATTACCATATTACATGGGTCAAAGAAGCATGCATTGCCAATGCTGCTGTCCTAACCAATAAATTTAATAATAATCAAGCTTAGTGTGGTCGAGTCGATGTCTTGCATGGGTGGATTGTTTTGTTATATTATCATGATCGATAACTCTAATTCTGTAATTTTAAACAAAAACATGTTGCCTTCTTGTATTTTGTATTTTTGTAACGTTTTAACTCATGCATATTCATGTTAATAAGCACAACTCCATTTTTGTCAAGCTGTACCATAATCAGATTCTTGCATCGGTCATGATTCATACAACTCTGGTGCAAAACTGCCCTTTTTCGTCTGATTTTCTTTTCACAAAGAGATTTGGTTTGTCAAGTTACTGAACCAGTAATTAATTCCCAAACTCGATCAAACTACTCTGAATCCTTTGCCAGTTTACAATGGAAAATGATAGCATGTAACCCATCTTAGTCTAAAATTGCATTTGTAGACCACAAAAACCTAGTGAGATGCTACCTATTATGCATGGACTACCTCATGTGTTCGGCAACTGAAATGATTGGCCTTGGTAGCTCCTTCATTTGTGCATCGGACAATCTGTATGATTGGCCTTCTCTACATAATGTTTCAGAAGATTTGTTTTTCTCTTGGCTTCCTGATACCAACTTCATTTGCTAGCTAACTAGTTTTTGGCCAAAACGTTTGTTACCAATTCCATAAAACAACTTAGCTGTTTTTTTAGGTCTTTTTTACGCTCCTTGAGATCTTTTTACTCCTTGAAGGTCATGCTGTTTTGAATTCTGCCACATAGATGCAAACAATACAATGGTCCAGCATTAAATTTCGTTTAGAAGAATTGTACCATTGTGCATATCAAAGTGAGAAATGACCTAATGTTTCCATCATTTATAAATACTTACTCCAGGATAAAAATAATTATCGATTTGGATAAGAACACGGTTTTAAAAAATAATTTTGATCATTAAATTATAATATGTATAGAAATATTAATAAATATATGTTTTTATTGAAATATTTTTTAAAAGTAATCTATGGATATGGTCCTTCCTATTTCTAAGGTAAATATTTTAAAAGTTATTTATGGATAAAGTTTTTAAAACTTGATACTGATAATTACTTTTAAGCTAGAGGAAGTATCCTTTTAGCCAGTGTCATCCAGAAAGAGGAAGAAAAATCACAGTAGAACTGTCAGCTGGTGCACAGTAGCTCAACCTTGATTCTTCCAACTTGGTTGGGTCTTCTACATCGACGATTTCAGAAACATGATAGACATAGTTTGCAGATAAATTTGGCATTTTCACTTTATATTCTCTCCCTATCTCTGCCCCAAGATTACCTGTGAAACAAATAATAATGGTTGCGGAGCGGTGGAAACTCTAAATGGAGCGCACAGAAATTCACGGGCTATATGGAGGCGCTTGCTATTGTATATAAGATATTTTTTCGCAGCACTACTACCAAAACAACAGTAATATATGTAAGAATTTGTTCCATTTGTGTGGAAGGTGTTAACAAGTACTTGTTCGTTTTAGTAAGTCGCACTATATGATGGTTACCATTGGCTCCAAAAATATTGGAAAACATTGAACCTATCCAAGGACTAGTATTTATTTATAACTAAAACAAGGGTGTTTGAAAGGAGGAAAAATGTTCAGGTTTTATATGAGTTCCATGCCATGACAGAGAACTTTCCAATGCTGTAAAACCGTTGTCACGTCACCTGCGAGGAGTATAATGTTTTTATTATGTCAGGACGCCAACACGAGAAGACTATTACCATGAAGAATCGTAAAGCACAGGTTGTTCCTGACAGCCGATTCCTAAAGGATATCTTCGGGGATTTTCTAAAAAATATTTTGAGGAATTTCCTATCCCACGCAATTAGGATTGCAATGCTTGTGTAGCAATAATTGGCCATGTCACATAGTTCCGACATCGGCTCACGCTCTTCGGGTCAGTTTCTCTCGTGGAGTTCGCCAAATCCTGGTTCTATGGACAAATTTCTCGTCGCCGCTGTCCCACGTTTCAGCTAGAGGATGAGCTACTTCTTGTCGGGATGCTATGTGGGGAATTAGCTACGCATGACGCGGGAAGAAACAGAGCATGGCGAGCGTGGCAGGCGCGGCGACGGGTGTGTAGTTTGCATGGGTACCATTCAGGAATAGTTTGCTGCTCACATTTATAGTTAAACCTTGCAAATTTTTAGGAGATTGTTGAGGCTTTATCCCATTCTTGGAGAGGTATATATCTCCTGACAATTTGAGAGGTAAAAAAATTAAACCAGTTGAATTGATTAGAAAAATAAGATAATTAGCAAAGGCAAGACTTTTCTGGCCGTGAGGTATACAAGGATGAAAATAGTCATGAAAATCCCGAATTGATCGGACATCATTTCTACCCTTTTTGTTTTAGTAATATACAAAATTTGATTTTTCTAGTTTATATTAGCGTTGTATTGATGTCGACATTAAACAAGTAAATTGATAAATGTGGTCAGTTACCAACCAACCAAGCAACCTTTCCAAAAAAGATGCTACTGATTCCAACCGTTTTCATCTCAAGAGAAGTATATACGCTTGTTAGTAGTGTTAGTCTGAAACTCCCGGTGTATATATCTACACGGTGAAGGTATATGCCTCTTAATTGATATAAATTATATTCATGAAGAAAACAAATTAAAAACCAAACCTGATTTACTTGCTAATTTTTAATTAATATCAACTTATTCCGGATTTAGTTTTGCATACTTGCATCCTCAACCCTTCCATGATCACTTTTTCTTAAAAGAAACATTCCATAATCATCTTGTTGGTGCATGCTAATCTGCTCTATGGCCATGCCCTCAATTCAGGTAAAACTGAAATAGGTAAATAGCAGGTTTCGGTGAGGACATGTCCTAAGATCAACAAAAGATAAACGATCGTTAGGTCGATAAAATTGGCAGTAAGTGTTTAATTACCTGACGTGAATTCCACCATAACTTCACCGAAAGGTGAGTAGATGCTTTTTCTATCTTTCACAACGCTAGCAAAGCCAACATCTCATATAACGTGGTTGCTGCACGTACGCTCTGTGATCTGCCTTTGGTAAGGCGTTTCCATCACGATTGTTAAAGCAAAATAGCATGTGATATGAGTAATGAATAATTGGTAAAAATGATTATTGTTTAGACTAATTTAAATTAAGTTAGAGAAAACTATTTTTGGAGATATTTTCTTTGTGATGAGGGTTGGAAAGAAAGATGATCATCCTCTAGTTTGTTCGCATGATAACAGAATACATGGAACGGGGATGATATACCCAATTAAATCCGTGGTGTTTGAATATGGAGTTAGTAAGCCCGTGATTAAGTTTATGATTATTGGACTTTTTTTATCTCTAAAGGTAGACAGAGAAACAGAGATATGATTTCATCAATAAGGTTAAACAAATTCAGTTACAATTTCGTTTTACAGTACGGACTTTATCCCGTGTGAGTTTTGGTTGATTTTTTACTGATTTTATATTACTTCCAAATTTCAATCTAATCAATCGATTTCTGTGTGATTTTTTTGTTAGATCGGTTGTGAAGTCTAGTTTAGTCGATATATGTTTTTCATGGCTATCAGATTATTTTCTGATTAATGTTTTGTTACATTGTCTTTTGGACAAAAATTAAACCTAGGCTATGCCTAGAATTTAAGTTTCTAGTTACACATCAACGGATTTAAAATGGTGAAGTTCTAACGATTTTTCAGTTGATGTGGTACTGTAGCAGCCAGTTTTAAGTACTGCGTGTGGTCTTTTGTATATCAGGGTGGTTAATTCAGTGTTCTAATAACATGAGAAGAAATTTTATATCATTTTATTTTAATTTCGCTGTGTTTACTTTTATTGTTTTAAAAAAGTAACCTCCGCACGTAGCCACCTCTGGCAATACGGTTCGAGAACAACAACAACATAACATGTCAGTGTATGAACTCTGAAAGATAGGAAGGAATAAAAGGAAAGATATAGCGTCCGGTAATTTGTTATTAACTGTATCGAACCTCGTAAATATGTTACGGTCAAAAGATTTAATCCGAACTTAGCAAATTTTGTATGAACAGTTAGCAACTTTTAACTTATATGGACTCTTGTTTTAATCTCAATCGTTATAATTCGATCGTACTTGATCAACGGCCATTATAATACAATCAATGATTCGATTTTTCTAATTAATACAGTAGCCCTTAATTCATATATAGTTATAGATAGATATGGTCTATCTCGAGGTTCCGTCTTGTTCTTTTGGAATATGGTCGATGGACCGTGGAATATGCGCGACTTGTGCTAACTCTATCTGATGGAGTCGTTGTTCCAGTACTCTGTGCCATGTGTTCTGAGCTGTTTTTTCTTACTTCTTGACGATTAAATTTTGATCTTATTACTGTTTAATCTATCTGTTCCTATATTAATTGGATACATTCAAGAATGTCTTACGTTAATAAAAAGATTTAATCGTGATCACAACTGTCGAATACTAATTAAATATTTTTGAGCAGCGTTCACGTTAATCACTAATCATCAATTAGATAGATGTACTGTTTAATCGTGTGGGTCGCGTGGGACCCCTTAGAGCCCATGTGCTCTACGCCAAGCCCATCTACTTTGTGTGCACATCGTCGTACGTGCAGATGGACGCATACAGACCGCAAGAAATAACAGATTGCATTGCCGTACATACAAGTACTACAAATGAATTCACCATCCCGATTCCAATAGATTGATTGGCCGGAAGGGAAAAGAAGTGAATAACCTGTAAGATGATTCAGGAAAGTATTAAAAATTACTTGGAAATAGAAGGTGTTCCTTATAACCACAATATCCTTTTCTTAATTTTCTCATATAGTCTCAGTTACATTCGTGTCAATTAGAGTTTTAATTGAATAAAACATTTGACCTAAGTATCGTGTGGATTAGAGTTTTAACTCAATAAAGCATTTGACCTAAGTATTATATAAATTTTTTTATATAAATAGCCCATACATAAGCACGGGTTGGCTACAGTAAAAATAATTTCTGAAGAGATTCCATGAGAGAGCTCTTATTAAAATTTAAATCTAGCTTGCCTGCTGCTGTACACTTAACAAAGCAAATAAGATGAAGCTGAAAGATTGAGAAAATTAAAAATAAAATTTAATATTTTTCTCTAATCATAAAATTTTTCAAATCTGGACATAGCATTATTTCATTACAAAACACTAGAATAAACTATATGAAATTTATAAATAAATCCAACTGATATCATCAGACTTGTAAATCTTTGAGATAATAACGAAACAAATTAATTAATTAATTAATAATATGATAACTAAAAATAATACGATAACTAAAAATAATTAAATAATTATATTACTAGAAAAATACCCTAGATAAATTTTATATCGAATAAATCAATCCAAATCCAAAACAGAAAAGAAACAAAATAATCTAAAATCAATAGCTAAACATATCAAAAAGAGAGATTAATTAACATGCTAATATTCCATAATCTTTACCTTTATTTTACAAAATCCAAAAAAAAACTCTCTGTATAAATCGCTAACATCTAACCCTCTATTTATAAAAAAAATCCTAAAAAAAAAAAACCTAAATATCATGAAATTTTCATAACAACAACTCCGTTTATTCTATTCAAAATCGACACTTCAAATTATGCTATGTCATCGGTTACACTGAAGATCAGAGTCTGACGCGTTTCCACAGAGAATTTCACTCGAACACTATTCCACCACCTTCGCACAAGTCCGATTACAACCAATCACCTTCGGATCTCCAACGCTTGCGTGCGCCACGTCTCCGATCCAATCCCACTTGTTAACCGCTATGTCACCACACACCCTTATCGATGAGTGCTCACTAACAGGCCTAGCCCAGTTATCAGTTGTTGTGCCACCGCGCACATTTGCACCTGCAATTGCTAATAGTCTTGGCCCACCAGTTAGTCACTGTGCCATCGCGCATCCTTACGCCTAACCCGCCTGTCAGTCTCACTCTCTCTCATCGCATGCATGCCCACACAGTTAGGCCGATTTCTTGCCATTAGCCCATTTCACTAGCCTGTTGACTTCTTGGCATCCCTCTAGACCACTCATCAGTTGCTTTTTGCTTACTTCAGTTTATACAAGCCATTTCACATGTTGTCTTCAGCCAATTTCTAGATACTTCTTGCTTGCAATTTTAGTATGTTACTATAGTAAATTCTAAAAAATAATTTCTCAATTTTTATCCAAAATTTTTTCAGCAATTTTAATATATATCTTGAATTTAATAACTACACGAAAAAAATAAAAAACATTCTTTGGCATAGAATTTTACAACTTGACCATCTTCAATACACACATAGTCAGTACACTTTTTATAAATAATTTTGATATAAACTAATTAAACAGAACTAATATTCAGTTTCAATATAAATTATTTTTACCAATTTTAATCTAAACTAAATTTTCATCATTATTATTGAACAAGATGAACATATTGACAACAATATATGAATACTGGCATTAGCTTGAAAACAATATTGGCATTTTAACTTTTGTGTAAAACTCTCTCACCTTTTTGACAATGGATTGATCAAAAATATATAAAGAAAGAAAGTTTTATAATTTTGTACCAATTTATTTTCTATTTTTTTATTTTGATGAGCACTATAAATCAATAATGTAACCAAGCTAGCACATACCATCCTAAAACTAATTTGCACTCACATCTATACACATGTAATGTAAATCCACTATAACTAAAAATAGTGCAATTAATAATTTGTTGCAAGACATGATTTTCCTTACTTAACTATTTCAAAACATGCAACAAGTATCAACTTGCACTTCATTGGTGCTATTTTTTAATATATTGACAAGATGATTTTAATTATAATATAAATTGTAAGGAATCATATGCACTGTTAGGCTTACTTTTCAACCCATTTAAACTTATGTCTTTTGACAATTATAAACTTAAGAATCAGTTTTTGATCATATACAACTTCTTTCAAGTTCATACTAAAGTGCAATTGTTAGTTATCTTGTTAAGAACAAATGTGACAATATATATTTCCTTTGATGTTTTCTCGTATTTTTCATAGTACATATTTTTCATCTTTCTTATATTTCTCATAGCATATTAGCATATTTAAAGTAATATCAAAATCGATAATAAAGTTTAATTATGTTAAGATAGATTTAGTTCAAGTTGTCATTCCATTTAGATATTCATATAAAAATCAACAATACACATATAGAGATATAAAAGCACTCATAACTTATGATATCAACATAGCTACAAATAATAGCTACAAATAATACATGTGAATCATATGTAGTGCTCATTATTTAATAAAATAAAAAGCATATAAAAAGGCTGGAAAAAGTTGATGCTACTCCTCACAACCCCACAGGAAATAAAACGAGAAGAATACAAATATTTTATAAAAATATATGCCAATTGATGTTATGTATCCACATGATAAAATGTCACATTACTTTTTTCAATATGATCTCTAAGAAAGTAAAATTTAATATCAATATATTTTGTCGAGTGTTGAACTGCAATACAAATGTCAAAAATGAAATATTTTTCAAAGTAACATCATAATCTTTAAATGTAGCTATTATTTAAATAATTTAAAAACAATAAGAAGCAACCATATAATCAGTTTCAGGAGTTGATTATGCTATAGATGATTATTTTCTAGATGATTAAGCAACAAGAAGAAACAAGCAGCAGAAGTAATTTTCCAATCATGTCTACACCCTCCAAAATCAGCATCAGAAAAATCTCTTAAAGCAATAAAAGAGGATGAAAATAGCCATGTACCAAAATATTTAGTGTCATAAACATACAAAAGAATCCGCTTAATTACTAAAAGATATGAAGCACGTGGGGAAGCTTAAAATTGTGCGCATAAATATACAACAGATTGTACCAATTCAATTGATTGTGTGTAAGGACTAAAACTTCATTATTATTCTTATTATCTTCATTAACAATGATGTTCTCCTTCTAAATATATTAATCCACACCAAACATGCGTGTAAACATCCAAAATTGACTTAGACAAAAGTTTTCCTTCCTCGTGTAAAACATAGAAGAAGACTATGTCGAGATCTTTGTACTAGGGTTAATAATATCATATTTAGGAATCCAACACTTAGACACAACACACACGAGAAGATATAACATAATTATTTTTATGTAAAGATTTAGATCTATTATTACTAATATTAGTAGAACCAAAAGAGCATGGCTTTCTCAAATTAGACATTATCTTAGCCTTTTCTCTCATTTGTTGCTTAGCAAGTCTAAAATAAAATTTTCTTTTATTTCCATCTCTATCGTAGTGAGTGCAAATATGTGCAAGTATACGTAATTTTATACTTTCTTTAAAATTTAGAATCAACACATAAACCTGTTATCCTAGTTGATGATATGACACCACTAGATCTTTCATTAGAAATCTTAATTATGCCACAACAAAGTGATTTAGCAACAATTCGACCATCAATATTAGAATTATCATAAGGATTATAACCCAAACCTATTTTAAACTTTTAAGAACTAGTGTTTTAATTTAAAATTTGATTCAAGCTCTTAGTTCCTATCTTTCCTTGCAAGTAATCAATACGATTTAAAAGAGTGACATAATTTTTATAAGAAATATGTTGAAATTTATCCTTATTACCATAATTAGAGTATGAAAAAAACTTATGAGTAGTAAGATCACCTTTTAGCTAATCAATTTTAATATTTGTATCTTTTAATATTAACGTAGGAGAATTAGACCTGTCATAATAAGTAGATTTATTGACTAGACAAACATTCTTATCATATTTCTCTTTTTCAAGATTGATTTCCTTTAAAGTAGAAGCATGCATATCTCTTAGAAAAGTAAATTTAGTATAGACTAAATCACATGATTTGCAAGAATAGTCTATAGAAATCAATGTTTTAAGTCTTAAATTTTAGCATTTAATTGTTCAACAAAGAATCTTATTTCCTAATCTTTTTTATCTTTCATCTCTAATAAAGTTACAAGTTTTTCAATAGTATAAGCTAAATTATTGTAAGAAGATTTTAACTCATTATCGCTATGATTATCGATGTCACTATTGGTAATGATTCTGCTACTTGACATCATACATAGACCAATTATGCATTTGGAAGTTGCATCATCATCACTTTCGGTGTCCACGTCACTTAGATTTACTTATTCAAGAGCAAACTAAACACGGTGTACTACCTTCTATTTCAAATAGCCCTTCTTTTTGTTGCTCTTGAATGTTCACTTATAACTTTCTACCTTGTCTTCCTCCTCATCCTTATCTTTAGAAATTCTTACCAAAAAAATCGGACATTTAAGACAAAAGTGATTAAACGAATCGCATTCAAAATATCTCTAAGATACCCCACCATTTGTTCTCTTTCTAGATTGAACATTTTGCAATGCTCTTGTGAAGCTTGTGGAGCGTGCCAAATCATATTTAGGAAATTATTCTAGCTGTTTATCGGTTAATGAAGACAAGAAAGATAAAACATAGCTAGATGAAGAATTATCATCAATAGAGTTTCAAGTTTGTGCAACTAAAGCTATTGATTTATTAGAAATATTTTTTCTAGCAAAAACATCTAGCTTATGTGTTTTCAATTTTGAATAAAACACATCTAATGTAAATGTATTCATGTATTATATTCTCTAATTAATGTTACCTTCATCTCCCATATAGACATATCTAAAGCTCCTTTTGTTTATACCAAAATTTGGTAAGTCCCGTAAACAAAATTGAAGAGCCGATCAGCTTAAAGAGGTCGATTAATACAGAGAAAGAGCTAAAAGAATGGATTGAGTATGGATTCGGTTCAGTTAAAGATGGAAGATTATCTAGATGGAACTAACTCTGAGGAGGAGCCATAAAAGTTAAGGCATGATACTTTTATCTGTATAGAATATATCATATAAGATAATATGTTTAATTAGTTTTGTTAACTTCTTGGAGATAGTTTCCTTTCATGATTAGTAAATAACGTTTGAAGGATGCTGGCAACCATGTCGGACTCTTGTAACTATAGGTTATAAATATAGACCCCCTGGAATCATATAATTTATCTAATCCATGACAAATCAAATAAATCTCAGTGTATTGCCACCCTAGTTCATCTAAGCTTTTACCGGTGAGTTTTGGCTCTTGACGTAAGACTATATCGGTTAAGTCTGATCATTGGCGAATGGGTAAGTCCCACCACTATCTGGGTGAACCTGCCCTGCCTAAAGGTACATTGGTTAGGTCTAATCTTTTAGTCTAATCGGTTGCATCACATCACGTTCGCATGGTTCTATCGGCTTGTCAAACTTCCTCTACTACTATCAGTCTCGTGCTACATCGGTTATGTCCGACCTACTAGACGCTGGTAGTAAATCGAACCATAGGTCAATAGGTACTTATGCGTAAGTTTTATCAGAGTGGTCAACCGATAAATTATCCATACACTGAGCCTCACTCGCAGTGTATCAGCTACTTAGCCGATATACATACATCTTCAGTTATTTCTTTTGAGCCTCATGCCTAGTGTATCGACCGCTTGGCCGATATACATATATTTTCAGAGATCTCCTCTCATCGGCTCAGCTAGCCGATGGGTTTACTCGTTCCTTCCTACTGCGTGTCCAATCTATCCTCTCATACCTTCAAAGGATTGGGTCTCGCTACTTGCTATTCGTCACATATTTCATTCGAAGCGCCATTAGCTTTACAACCGATGTATGTTTTATATTATTCCTTACTATCCATATATGCCTTCATTGGGTTTTCAGCCAATAAACGAGCACTACAACCTCCATCATCAATCAGCCAATTGGAGGATCCTACATACTGCTCATTGACCACTTTTTTTCAGACCGTCATTGGTTTTACAGCCGATAGGTCCTTCCTTTTATTCCTTCAATATCTTTTTATGCCTTCATCGGCTTTTTAGCCGATGAAAGAGTGTTGCAACCTTTATCAGCAATCAATCAATAGCGGGAGTCCATATACTTAGTGCCTATTCTATCCGAAGTGCTATCGGCTCTACAGCCAATGTATTTTTCGTTACCTTCGTCGCCATCTGACTATGCCTTTATTGACTTCCCAGCCGATAAAAGAGTGCTCTAGTGCCAATAGCAGGAGTGCCTTGGACACAGCCGATAACTATCTCAACCCTATCAGTAGCCAGCTGATAGCAAGAGTTTATATCGACACATCATCCAACTAACTTATCAGTTTATATTCTTATTAATTGTATGGTCAAATTGACTAGCACATCCACAACTCTAGCAACCTAATGAAGGAACAACAAAGTTGAAGGACTTGCACTAGACTGAAGCATACCTCCTGGGCCTCATCGTATTTGCGCAACATCAGATTAGACCTCTGTCGACTAACGTTTATGCTGCCTCTCGGCGAGCCCCAACGCACGGTCCGTACGCGCGAACATACTTTTTGGCACACCTGGTGGCACAATCGAGAGTGCACTCCAATGAACCAATAAGCTGAAGGACCTGAACTAAACCTAAGCAGATCTCTAAGGTCTCAGCATGTTCACGCACCATCGTATCAGACCTACATCGGCTAACGCCCACTCTCTCTCATTAGGCCCCTCCACCAAGTCCATGCACACGTGAACTACACCATATTGGGTAGCTTGTAAATCTTCCTCTATTGCAAAGGTTTGAGCTTAAATATATGCCTTCATCCTAGCCTTGTAATACTGAAAATCAATACCATCGGAAACAAAAGGTCACGTGGAATACCTATCCGTCCACATATTTTCTAATCACCACTTAAGATCAATTAAAAACTAATAAAATAAATAACCGTTTTCTAAATATAAACAAAATACCATTTCATTACTAAATAGGCTATAGCTTTATATCCATACCACCGTTCAACCTAGAATTTGCAAACAATCTTAACTAGAATCACGTTAATCTCAAGATATTAACGAAATAAAATTAATTAAACTCTAACTAATTAATAATAGGAGAATTGAAAATAATTACCTCATCAAAACTTTTTAGATTACTAAAAAATACCCTACCTGAATTTAATATGAAAGAAATCAATAAAAAACAAAACACAAAGAAAACAAATTAATCTAAAATCAATCGCTAGGTATGTATAAAAAAGAGAGATGAATTACACTTGCCTGCTATATTATTGGCTTGCCTACCAATTCAACCTACTTACCAGCCCAATTGCTTCAGCTTACGTTAGTATGTTCATACGTCTTCTCTTGCTCTGGGCAGCATATATAATATTCATATGTTCTACTCGCAATTTTATATTACTATAGTAAATTTTAAAAATTAATTTCTCAATTTTCGTTCAAAACTTCTCTAATTTTTTTCAGCAATTTGTTATCTATTTCTTGCATTTAATACATGTGCATAAATAAATAAAAAATATTGTTCTGCACAAATTTTTATAACATGATCTACATAAATAAATACACATGCTTATCAAACATTTTTAGAAATAATTTTAATATAAACTTATTAAACAATAGCAATCTTGCCAATTTCATTTTAAATATTTTTTTTATCAAATTTAATCTAAACCAATTTTTTATAACGGTTATCTAGTTCACTGCCAAATCGGCTGCCCTGCCTAAATACTGTGCATAACTTTACTGTTTGTTATCTGATTGCAAGAGAATTGAGAGATCATTACCAAATCAGTTTAAAATGGCATATCTTAAAAAGTGAAAATAAAAGTTGGACAGCAATGCAGATTGTATATGTATAATGAGCCAGAATCCTTCGCTTTTAACCCAATTAGCTGAGTTCCGCCAGCGTGAACAGCCCACTCGTACTCGGCCGAATGGGGCTGCCAGATCTGAGAGAATCACGTCGTGTTCCAGTAGTGGTTTTAGAAAGTTGAAGGGTACACCTTGCCTGGTATTCGAGTTCCCGGGCTAAACTAGAAAGTGGAGTCAAATAGACTTTTGCCTTGCAGAAATAATGGTCTGGCCTAATTTGATGGCTGACTCGTGTACAAGCCGTCACTACCCTTTCGAACCCCTCGCTCCTCGCCTGTCTGGCGAATAGCCAGCAGGGGTTTCAATTCCTGTGCCAGGCATGCCAGACGTGTTCGGCCACACAATGGATCACGTTGAACACAAAATTCCGGTGCCTTCTATTCCTACTAGATGCGCGTCATCTCTATTGACTATGAATCTTGCCACTGAATTATATAGAGTTGTTCTAAAATAAATTATACAGAGGTGAAAAAAGCTTTGCCATCCTCCTGCTGATGCAAAATGCAGGAACTTGGACGATGCCACCATCGCAGTTATATCACTACTACTACATTAATATCGGTTGAATGAAATCTGGCATACAGAGGATTTGCTACCCACCCATCTGGTCGGCGTCCTCCGTAGGCGAGAACCGGCACTAATTAGATATCAGTTTATTTAAAAAATACACTGATATTATCGGTCTCGGTTCATAAATTAAACCAACCATTTTTTAATTTAACCAGTACAGATGTTCTTAAGCCCCTGAGCTGACCCGAGAGGCTGATATACTGAGCCAACTTTAATCTGCGAGTCTTTCACCATTTCACCCTACGGCTCCCCACTCTCTGTCGATGTCACTGTCTCCCCTCTCTTCTCTTCTCTCTTCTCAAGCTCTGTCTCCCCAGCAACTCTCTTGCCACCACCACGATAGCGTGGCCCTGACTGGCCAAGTGGCGATGGCATGGCCCTTGACCGGTTAGCAGCGATGGCGCCTTACCACCACGATGCCAGCTTAGAGCACGACAGAGAGCATGTTTAACGCGTTCTTTCCCCTAAGCATTTCAGCAAATAGCGCCCTGGATGGCGCACGAAATTACTTCCTAATTCCTCTCCAAAATGAGTAGTGTGTGTGAGATTTCCTTTCATGTATTAGGCTAAGATTAGCTCAGATTGTTACATATAAATTCAATCGAAAGGAAGAGAGGAATTTGAGCCAAAAATAATCTCGCCCTCACCTGCTTTGTTTTCTGTCGCTATCGTTTCTCTATTTTTCGTTGCCACGGATTTGCCATATTCACTACAGTGCCACAAAATCATGAGTGAGAGCGCTTGAAGAATTGATCGCAGATCGATGATTAAATTGAGAGAAAAGTGAGGGAGTGAATTGCCAATTGCTAACTTCTGGTATCAGAGCTAAAAATTTCTTGAAGTTTAGTGAGAGAGGTCACTGATCCCTACGGCAGAAGGAGGCAGTTGCAACATTGGTGGTGGTGGTACAAATTCGTACTAGTATCCGTAATTGACGGTGACAAATTATACCAGCTGGTGCATCCGTGTCTAGGCAATAATGAAGAATCAAGGCATCTGGGAGGCAGTCCAGCCAGCCGAAGACGATAGTGTTGTTGACATGAAGCTCGATAGGAAGGCCAGGGTGCATCTACTCTAGGCACTACCCAAGGATATTCTAATACAAGTCGCGAACAAGATATCCTCAAAGGAGATTAGGAAGCCCTGAAGACAAGGTTTGTCCAGGCTGATCATGTCAAGAATGCACACCTCTGAGCATTGAAGAGCAACTTGGACGCCATGAGGATGATTGAAGGCGAATCACTCGACGATTACGTAGCAAGATTGATGATGATGTTAGTAAGATACACCAACGTTGATAGATCTTTGGATGATGTAGCTATGGTGAAAAAATTATTTGACACCATGCAGAATCGATACCTACTTGTCATCGCAGGTGTTAAACAATTATGTGACATCAAGACGATATTGTTTGAGGAGGCACTATCACAGCTGAATGTGTTTGATGAGCAAACGTGCCATCGTCAACCCATAGGTGGCGTCACTATCAATGGTCTATTGTTCCTCACTCAGGCTGAGTGGGAGGCACGATAGAAGAAGGGTGGTGATGAATCATCATCAAATCAGAAAGGGAGAACTCCCATAGGTGTTGGACATCGTGGCCAAGGTGGTCGTCGATGTGGGCACGGTAGCGACAAGGGTGGTCATGGTGAACTATAGAATACCAAGGAGCAAGAGGCTCCAGCGAGGGTGGGCATGACAAGAGTCACTACATTGCTTCAGTTGCCAAGAATTGGAACACTATGGCTCACAATGCAAGCTGACCAAGAAGAAAGAGGAGGCATATCTTGGGCAAGCTAGTGACATCGAGCTGGTGCTACTTCTTGCCATTTTGGAAGAACTCCTAGGGGTAGCGACCATGCCGTCTAGGGAGGAGATTTGGTAACCGAAGCAAAATCAACATGAAGTTGTACTACTAAACAAAGATCATATGAAGCCTGAGTTATACCAAATTGATCACAACATGTCACTAGCCTCCATCTGGTTCCTCGACAATGGTGCAAGCAACCATATGACTGGTGACAAAAGAAAATTCAGGGAATTAGACGAGGGGATTAGTGGCAGGGTGTGATTCGGCGATGGTAGATTGATGGAGATTAAAGGAAAGGGCTCGATTCTCTTCACATGTAGAACTAGAGAACAC
Organism: Oryza coarctata; assembly: GCA_030770085.1. NCBI lineage: Eukaryota > Viridiplantae > Streptophyta > Magnoliopsida > Poales > Poaceae > Oryza > Oryza coarctata. The sequence continues at coordinate 13,395,295 of CM061472.1, forward strand.
TAGTTACTCGAGGAGGTATACTACATCTCTAGCTTGTGCAGCAATATGATTAGTCTCAAACAACTCACGAAGATTGGACACAAGGTGATCATTGACGAAGGCAAGTTTGAGGTGTTCATGAAGAATCCCTTGGGGTTGATCATGAAGATGAGGCGTACTCCAAACTGCCTCTATAGGATTGAGCTCAATCTAGCGCACCCGGTGTCATTGTTGGCAACCTTGGATCATCCATCATGGCTATGGCACGCACGCCTATGTCATGTGAACTTCCAAGCACTGAAGCAGCTCACCAACAACTCGATGGCTAGAGGGGTTCCATCGATCAATCACCCAAGACAATTGTGTCAAGGATGTCTGGTTGCCAAGCACGCAAGACATTTATTCCTGGTGGAGGCAAACTTTTGAGTAGAGGAGCCGTTTGGATTGATTTATGGTGATCTTTGTGGCCCAATATCACTGGCAACAAATTGTGGAAACCAATACTTCATGCTACTCATGGATGATTGCACTCGCTAGATATCGGTGTATTTGCTCAAGACAAAGGATCAAACATTGCCAATATTTGCAAAATTCAAAGCGCTGGTGGAGACACACACGAGCGCAAGATCAAGATGCTTTGCACTGATGGAAATGGGGGAGAATTTCTCTCAACTGAGTTCTCTCAGTTGTGCGAGGATGCCAGGATTGATCAATAGTACACTGCGCCATACTCTCCATAGCAAAATAGCATGGTGGAAAGGAGAAATCGCACTGTAATGGAGATGGCACGATCCCTCTTAAAGAGCATGTCAATGTTGGGAAGATTTGAGGGAAAGGCGGTAACACACGTTGCTTATCTCCTTAATCAGCTGCTGACAAAGGCAATGGGCAATCGAACACCATTTGAAGAGTGGAATGGGAGGAAGCCGCACCTAGGACACCGCCGTGTGTTCGAATGTATGGCACATGCAAAGGTCACCACTCCGTACCTGAAGAAACTCAATGATTGTAGTTAGCCGATAGTGTGTCTCAGTGTTGAAGATGGAAGCAAGGGACATCGGTTGTTCGATCCTCGGCGCAACATAATTCATGTTAGTCGTGGTGTACACTTTGAGAAGAATGTGGAGGGTGTTGGAATAAAGGTGTGGAACTTGGGAAATCTTCTAGTTTCAGCCTCGCGGAGTTGTCAACCCCGACAGATATTGATGCTATTATGATAGGTGATCAAATCCCCATGACTGGGCATGGTGAAGGTAGTGCCATAGCAGCAACCAATGAGGCTGATAAAACAGAGTTTTTTGATGCTATTGTAGAAGAGACACATGATGGCACTACGCTAAGGCCATGTACGAAGATACGCACAACTGAGGTGCACACTCTAGTACCAATGATGACAGAAGTCTCACCAATGTCGACACCGGCATGGGATACGCCAAGGATCAATGACACGGATTTGGCAGGGGGTGATGAATTTCATGGTCTTGTTTGATATAGGTTTATGAAGGACATCATGAAAGAGGCTTGCCATCTTGAATTGATAAAGGTGGGAGCTGAAGACGATCTATTACTGACAGAACTTAAGAAACCAACGTGCTATTCAGAAGCAGCTGGCAAACCTGAGTGGGAAGAAGCAATGGACAAGGAGATCAAGTCAATTGAGAAGAACTAAACCTGGTTCCTTGCAAAACTCCCATCTGGACACAAAGAAATTGGTATTCAACATCAAGAGAAATTTTGATGGAGAAGTAATCAAACACAAGGCGATATTGGTTGCTAAGGGCTATGTACGGCGTCAAAGTATCGACTTCGAAGAAGTGTTTGCACTAGTCACTTGCCTCAACATAGTAGTGTCATTCTTGCTATGGCAGCAAATCGTGGATGGCATGTACACCACCCAGATATTAAGTCAGTATTCCTCAACGGAAAGTTGTAGGAGAAAGTGTTTGTTGAGCAGCCAGAAGAATACAAGGTGATAGAGAAGGAGAATCTTGTGTACAAGTTATACAAGGCTTTGTATGGTCTACGGCAGGCGCCACGCGCATGGAACATGTGCCTTGATCGAAGTCTAAAGTAACTTGGGTTCACAAGGTGTGGCCAAGAACAAGCAATGTACATCTGAGGTAGATCAAGCACTGAAGTAATCATCGGTATTTATGTGGATGATTTGATTGTAGCTAGCTAAGATTCTTCTACAATCACAGAGTTCAAGAGGCAAATGATGACTCAATTTGAGATGAGTGATCTTGGATTGTTACATTATTACCTTGGTATTGAAGTGGCGCAAGGTGATGGTGGTATTTTCATCAAGCAGACAGCATATGCGAAGAGAGTGTTGGAACAATTCGGTATGAGTGAATGTAAGCCAACCAAAATTCCAATGAAAGAAAGGACACAACTACACAAGGATGGCAATGGACACCCGGTAGATGCTTCGGAGTATCAGCGCATCATCGGTTGTCTCAGGTACTTACTCCACACGCAGCCAAACATATCATTTCCAGTTGGTGTGGCGAGTAGATTCATGGAGTAGCCTACTATCAAGCATCACAAGATGATTAAGCAAATTCTAAGGTATCTGAAGAGAACAATTCATTATAGTCTTGTGTATGGCAAAGGAGAAGGTGGAGAAGTGATCATCGGTTACACTGATAGTGATTTTGCTGGCGATCTGGATGATCAAAAGAGTATTGATGGCATGGCTTTCTATGTCAACAATTATTTGGTTTCATAAAGCTCATAGAAACAGAGAACGGTAGCACTATCATCATGTGAAGTAGAATTCATGGCAGCAACATCAACGGCATGTTAGGCGTTGTGGCCGAGGAGCTTATTGGCTGAATTGAACCAATAGCGGTTGAGGTCCATGAAAATATTCGTCAATAACAAATCGGCGATCGCGTTGCTGAAGAACCCGATGTTTCATGAACGCCATAAGCATATCAACACCATGTTCTATTTTATTCGAGAGTATGTTGAAAGAGGATAAATCGTTGTCGAATTTGTGCGAACAGAAGAACAACAAGCTGATCCATTGACAAAAGCATTGTCGGCAACAAAGCTGGCCACAATGTGACATCTACTTGGTGTTAGCAACCTTGGGCATCTCTAGGATTAAGGGGGAGAATTTTGAATTATGTCTTCTAGATGGCCCGAAGCAATCTGGTCACGATTTGGCTGGAGCGTGATGGAGAGCATGGTTACTATGTTCTTTCCCCAAAACATTTCAACAAACAACACCCCAGATGGCGCACAAAATTACTTCCCAATTCCTCTCCAAAATGAGTGGTGTGCATAAGATTTCCTTTCAATCATTAGGCTAAGATTAGCTCAGATTGTTACATATAAATTCAATCGAAAGGAAGAGAGGAATTTGAGCCAAAAATAATCTTGCCCTCACCTGCACTGTTTTTCACCAATGTCGTTGCTCTATTTCTGGTTGCTGTGGATTTGCCATCTTCTCTACAGTGCCATGAAATCAGGAGTGGGAGCGCATGAAGAATCGATCGCCGATCACCGATTAAACTGAAAGAACAGTGAGAGAGTGAATTGCCAATTGCTAACAGCTGCAATAGAGGTGATATTTCAAGAACCAGATCCAGTGGCCTCTTAGCTCCATCCTATTGGATCCGGTGCATAGAGCTCGGGGACCATCAGATCTCATCCCGTGATGCCCCCTCCACCACATGGTGACAGCAGCAGCAACTCGGTAGGGATGCAGAAGCTACGATGATGATGGCCCAGCCAAGCTCTCCTAGAGTGCCGCTATCGTGGATCCATGGTGTGTTCATGGTTCCTTCCCTCTCCCTAGCTAGTTGCTGCAGATCCAGGGTGTGGCCCCACGGGTAGACTTCTCCACCATGGCAAGCGGCGGCGGCGATGGCTATATAGGTCATCAGCCCCTACTCCTTCGGGGTATGGATAGTTGGCCTAACCTTTATAAATTAATTTCTATAATTTTTCACCCTCTTCTTTGAAGAATGTTCAGGCTTTCTTCTCCTTGGTTCTGTGATGACTTTGATGAATGTGTTCAAAGATTAATTATCCCCTCTTCCTGTGATTCCATATTCTTGTGATTCTTGTGGTTGATGAATCTAGGATTGATTGTTCTTGTTGTTTTTGAATGGGGATTGACCAGGAGATATGGATTTGAAATGTGGATCATGGAGGCCAGGTTGAAGAATCGGATCTTTTTTTTTTTTTTGCTCATACAGGTGCATCAGTGATGCCACCCTGTCATTAGTACCAAAAGTATAGTGTCAGAAACCGACATCGATGAGCCTTCCTAACTAGCATCGATGAGGGTTTTTGTGGTTGTATATATAGGCATGACAATGCCTATAAATTACTCACACGATTATGATATCCGCTTTTTTTTCACCTGACAATGCACCGAGAATATCCTTATTTTTTCTAGGTTGTAATTGCCTCCTCAATCATTGCCACTCTCTCAACTTAACGAAGGCACACAAAGATACCAAATTGATGTTGTCTCATAACGGGTCAAAGAGATCCGCCTTGGATGATTTTATCTCTAATATCTCTAATAGGTCAAAACATCACAAAATTGTTATCATCTATTACAGGCTGAAGTTATAAACCAGTCACAAATAAGCATAGATGCACCCTATTCTCATTTTTTGGCATTAGTACACAGATCATGTATAACTCAGCGGAGAGAAGAAAAAAATTGATATACATGGATGCACTGTATTCTAATTTCTTGACATTAGTACACAATCGATCAATATGGCTATCCTCGTGAACTTTACAAATATGAACTCATCTGATTTATTTATCCTATGTAATGCATTTTTGATAGGTATGAAGCGTAGCAGACAGATGAGTCACATACAACATATTTGTGATTTAATGACGATGAAAAATTATCACAAAAAGATTAAATTCATCATAGATGACCCACCGTAATAAAAAAATCTATATCATCATAGAAAGTGTATCATAGAAAGTTGCAGGTGATGAATCATGTTGTTTCGTCATGGATAATCCAATATTCTGTGACAACATTCCTAAAGTTATAAATATCCTCTTTGTCATAGTCATATATAATCTAAGATTCGTTCCTAACTATTAACAAGGGATATCAACGATAGGCATACATATGACATTATAAATCGTCATAGTTTTCCATGACACTAACAGAATTTAGTATTTATCACCAGTTCATATTTTGTAGCAATTCAATTCTTACAACACACAATTAACAATGCAAAACAAATAACTGCCATCATGGCACATATGAATATCGCATACCAGATGCCCACAAAATTACATAGGCTCCAATAGATATTTCACAAACAACTAGATTCATCAATAACTACAAGTTTTCAAAAGAAATCTCTTATATGAACACATGAGAATTTATCAAGCATAATTCCATATTAAGGTCTTCACTTGCCCTCATCAAATGACATGTATTTTGTCCCTTGACCTCAACTTGTACTCATGAAGACCGTACCATGCCCCATAGTCATTGTTGGCTGCTGAAAAAGTCGAGTTGACCAATGGAATTTGTAACAGGCCTCATCAAACCTTGAATTAAAGCCTACAATTGTCTGTCACAAGAAATTATCCTGTTAGTGTAAAACTATGACTATCTACATTTATGAAGAGAATTTCTTGTCAAATATTTTGCTCAGAAAAAATTCATCAAAAACGTGAAAGTCTATAATTGCCTGTCATGTAGAACAAGAAATTATTGTAGTAGTTGGCACCTATGGTTTGCTACAGGTGGGTAGAATGACACAATAAATGACTAAGATGCAACGCAGTACCAACACAAAGCAGCAACCAGATATATCGAGTTTTTTCAATGCACCAGGTTCATAGTTGGGATGTAATATTGCATTCACTCCTTCAGTTGCAAAACCAAGCCCATCATATACAGTGGATTATATAATTGTAATGGTAATCTAATGAGCTCCTTTAAACAAAACTACAATTTAAGCAGGTATCAAAACTAAATCCAGAGCCTAGTTAAGCCTCTGTATGGTAGGGGTGCAGAGCCAATAATTCAAGCAGCTTCTAATACTATGCTGGAAGCCCAGTTAGGCTATCCTTTGATATGGTAGGCTATATAATGCTTGAACCAATTTTGAACTTCTACATAAACTAAATAACTAAAAAGGCATTATCAAGGAAAGATGGTTGTTATCCCCATGAGAAAAGATCAAGTTTTTAATGAAGAGCTGCATGTCTATGCTCCACCTCTTATGTAGGAGCCACTGCAAGGTGCAAATGAAAAGACAGTTTCATCAGTTAAGAAGAAACTGCAAAATTAAAGGTATACTCCGTAAGCATATCTTATAATATATTCACTAATTGTACACAGCAGCAACCCTTGTTTGAATAAACCATCAGTAGGCCATTGTAGTAATAACAGCCAATCAGCAACATTGCCATAGTAACAACCAAAGTAATAATTTCCACCTTAATTTACAGCACATTTAGTTTAAAAGATTGACACAACTAATAAGCTAGCTAAAAAGTTACCCAATAACAATCACTCGTAAAGACATAAATAGCTGATGGAGTAGGAAACTGTGATTATACCAATGTAGATTAAATAGATGCACACGCTGATGTAATTCCAGCTATGTAAATCCATGGTTCCCATCAAAGCTGCAAGCCTAGCACCTCTTTAACATTCAACTAACATAAGATTTGCTTGCTATCCATTCAACCGGTTGTCGCAGCACAAAAAAAAAACTACCAGATACCAATACGCTCCTATGCTGAAAAATGCACTTCATTTACAAATGTTGGAAACATCTTGGGACTGGAAGTCCTGGGAGGGAGAGAAGCATTACTCATAGAGCAGAACAAGCACGACCTAAGTGAGCAGCCTTATCCTCACTGGCTGTCCAACACCCAGTGCCACCGGCCTCCACGATCATCAGCCGTATGTTTTTCCCAGCCTCAACTGGCAATGGGCGCCCCCATCTGCCACCACTTCAGCACCATACCCTTTCTCCACCCTCCACCCCCCCTTCCCCCGTCCCCTTCCCTCCCTCCCTCTTCATTTCCGTGCAGAATATCTGGATCTAGACAGCAAAGAACGACATACCTGGTGGATGCCGGATGGATTTAGAAGTCGAGCTCAGGTGAGGAGTTCACGGAGGGGAGGAAAGGAGCACTGGCGCGGGATGGTGCATATGAAGGCAAGGCATCGAAGCCGCAGAGCACACGAGGCGGAGGCGTCGAACGGCGGCGGTTTGTCAATCTGTTGGACCTGCAGGGGATTTAGTGGGAGAAGAGGATTAGGGAAAGAAAAGCTCACTGATAGGTGGGTTCATCATATCTGTAGGATTTGTTTACGGTAAGCAAACTATGATGAAAATATTAGCCCTAAGTCACCGCACATCCACATCTTTTCATCCATAACAGCTGCTGCTGCAAACTCGGGCTCCACCGCCGCCGACTCATGATCCATCTCTACCATCCCCAGTAACACACCACTTAACTGCCACCGCTAGCACCGATGCTGTCTTAAGCTCTATCGACACTAATCCATGGGCCCGAGCTCCATTGCCCCATACTCGACTATTCCCGGCTCCATCCTTCCTGAGCTGCACTGTCCCTGGTACTACACCACCTGATCGCTCTTGCCACCATTGATACCTCCCCAAGCTTCATCGCCGCTAGCCCACGCTCTCCAAGGTACACCCTATGCTCCTTGAGGTACTCCTTTTGCTTCTAGATTTTTATAAAATTTAACCCTAGTTAGAATATATAGTTTGACATTAATTAGTCTTATTTTATATAACTATTTTTTATTTCTACAAAATAATTAAGTGATCAAAGTTAAATCTTATTAACTACTAAAAGTATAAAAGGGCAATTAAATATGCTAGGAGTGGTTTACTTTAAACTTCTTGTTCCATTCCCATCAGTCAACTATAAGTTTCCTCTTTTCATTAATGAAGTATATGTATATATATACTAATTGTTATCATATGACAATATGTAGTGTTTAGGAATTTTAGAATTAATAGGTTTTAGTAATTAGAAATTTTATAATAGATATATGTTAGTTGATAGTAAGTTAGCAGCTAGAATGTCCGATAACAAAAAAGCGGAGATGTCAACTTGCAGAGTGACCTCCCATCAAAAACCCAAGGTCATAGAATCAGCTACCTAGGCATAAGTAGATGATAACCAAGGTCAACACTGCTGGAAGACCAATAACACCTTGGAGTGTCATTGGCTCCTTCTCCAATTGCTGTGGAGTAGTGTGGAGTAGTGGTGAGAAAATACTTCGGTATCCTTCACAATGACATCAAACTTGTCCCCTAGAGCAAGAAGGAGATAGCTTAGGAAAGACTGAAAGATAAGTTTGGTTTTCTCGATGAGGTATAGCAAAGGCTGAAGTAATGGGCACTAAAAAGATAGGTCTAGCCTACAATAACTCTAAGTCAAAGCTCGTCATAAAGTATGTCATCCCACCAAACAACCATAGCCCATAAGAAGACTACCCAAAGATAACTAAGAAAGTTTGGAAGTAGTTCTCTGCTCTAAAAACTTTTCTATAGTTTTAGGCAATAAGTGAGGCCCATCGTCTCTTGCAAGCTTCGAACGAGCACCCACATAGATTGTGGATGGGCAGCTATATTGGGAAAGAAAATGTCTGGGTAGAGGAGGATGCAAAAGAAGTTGCAGCCAATATCCCTGTTCCTTTTGGCAAACCTTCTAGAAGTATAGGATAAGAACTGGGTTCGAGCATGAGCCAAGATCAACCTAGATGGCACCATCTCCTAGCCCAACCTAGAGGATGGATTGATCTATCCACAACTCATGAGTACTATAATTCTTTAATCTTCCACGATCTTTCCACCTTATTTACCTAGATATATGTCACACATCCATTCAAATTTTCTTTGTAGATGGAATTGTTTAAACAATCTTCACATAGCTACGTCGAGTCAGCCCCACACCAGCACGACTCCACGTCCATCTTGGCTAGCCAATCAATGTCCTCCACATCCAAACACTCATCTGATGATTGAGACTCCTCATGGTCCCTCCATGATATAACTAGAAGACCTTATGGCTGCTTTTATGGATTGGAAGATACCTGATGCCCTGACATCAATAAAGATCCCTCCAAAGTTTGATATTTCTCCTTCGCACAAGGTATCTCAAAACGTTAGAGGAAACAGAAAGGGCAATGAGAAGGCTCCAGTGGCCTTGGCATCCTTCGCACTAGGTAGGCCATTGGTATAGGACATCGTTTTACAAAACATGGAAACTTGTTGTCGAGAACTGTACAAATATTATATGTAAGCTAGCAACTCGACAAGAAAGCGTAGGGACACCCCCATCATTGGACATCATAGTCAAGAGTGATTTCTCTCAAGCCTAACAAAACTTTATTATCAGCTTCGAAGATCTCTTCCATATGTATAGGGTGAGCTCAAGGACACTGACTTTTTAAAATGCTTCTATTTGTAAGTGCACATGGCTGTATTTTATGTTATAACTTCTTATGTTACTAAATGACCAAAGTAATATCTGCACGGTTATAAGTTATGTTGGATGGAGTCCAAGAGATCCACTGACTAGGTTGGTTTAGTTACTCCAATAGTGATCAATGAGACCACCTTGGATGCTAAGTTAGATGAGGTTGTCAATTACCTCAACTGTTGCATGTGGGCCTAGCACACAGTTAATAGTAATAAACTTTAAATTTTAAGTTTCTCACTTTTAAATTTTTGTACTATTATTTATGTATAACTTGATCTTATTACTGCTACACCTCTATCACATAGGAAGCATTTGATTCTTTTTGTCATAATACCAAAATAGAATAGGGTTTACTACGTTAACTCTGACCTTTACAGAAATTATGATTTTTCGCCTCTTTTGTATACAATTGATACCACGTGGGCATTGTACATCAGGAAAAGAGGCAAACACAAAGACAACAATAAAGCCCTCCATCATAAAATAGACCTGAAATGCGTTCAACAGATCAAGGATCAATGCAACTTTCACGTGTACCACAATATGTCTCTCTTAATGGAACAAGTGACCGACTTAGATACTAAGGTTTATGCCCAAAAATACGTCTCATTTGTACTTACTGATAGTATTTGTACTTACAAACTAACTATAATCTCTATGTACAGATGAAGAGCTAAAACTTTCGACCAATCGACTTAAGCGCAGATTAGAGGATAGATCATCGGCTTTATTCTCCAAAAAATCATTAGCCCAAAAAGAATGTTCTGTCCCAAGTAGAATTTGAAAATGTGTTTATCGCAAATCATTATTGTTTATTTAATAGAGAGTTGTAACGAACAATTAATATTTGACTTTGTGTTACAAATTACTAATTATGTCTAATTTTATATATGTATTATAGAATGATTGTATTCATGCTAATCAAAATTATATCATACAATAACTCCTTTATGCTTGTATAATGTAATATTCAATTCTTTGTTTACTGTAATCCTTCACGCAGACATGTATAGGCGGCAAATATATAAGTTTTGGTAAGTTTGTCACTTCAAGTATCAAAGCACTTGATAATTATATATGTATGTATGTACTTTTGAATAAATATGAAAAATGATTATTTGTTGATACATATGTAACTATGAATGTCAATTAGATATATGAATTGTGGATGTGAATTATAAATGTTAATTAGATGTGTGAATGTAGATGGGGAGAAATGAAGGTACAGGTCTAGCATCTACTATCTGTTTTTAAGAGGCCATGGCTAGCAATTCCTGAGGCTAATAAACAAATTACTTTTTTAAAATATCCATACCACTATTGAGTTATAAGAGAAAGATGTCATACGTGACCGACAGTTATACGAAAGACCCAATAAAAATCAATCACATTTGATGGCTCATAACATAACCCATCAAAAATGACCTAGTTATCTCTAACAGGTTTTTACTATAGCCGTTTAAGATGACTCATCAGTAATAAGTGGTTATGTGATACTAAAGTTGGGTATATATCACTTATGACCAGTTATCTCTGACAGATCTTCATTTCATACAGATATATAGAGTTATCAGTTACTATTTACCTATGATAAAAGCTGAACCTATTAAAGTTGAGCCTCTAGACCTATCACATGTGGTTTATCCCAGCGTATAGCAATAAACCTTTGACTTCCTCACACTGTTGCACATCACTTCACGGTAATTTGGGCACTCATGAACTTGTAAATATTGTAGCTTTTATATAAATATGTATATACTGTAAGAATCTTTTCTACGGTAATTTTCCTCAAAAAATTTGGGCACTCGTGCAGGGAGCCAATAATAGCTAGTGCCTTGGAGACCTAGGGGACAATCACAGGATTGTATTATCAGTTTTGTGCCAAACAGCTCTCGCCCTTTCTCTCTGACTAGGTAAGAGCTAAAACAATTCTGAAGCCCAGGTAGCACAACATATTCTACTTCTTGTCGGCTATTTTTATGGCTAATCTTAGTAGCGGACCATGGCAAGCGCTGGAGCCCGTGATGCCGCCTACCTAGCCCGGGCGATGGCTCCACCAATGAATGTTCGCATAGCAGCTCGGACATGGCATCCCGGTGCTTCAATTTCCTATGAGAGTTTGCCGTTAAATTTGACCGTGCCATTTGCATTTTTGCTCTCCTCTGATTCCGCTTCGAGAATTAAACGTGTGAAAGTGAAACAAACGATACAGTTGTAGAGTCGGTGGTAAATACAGCTCACAGGCATTCAACAGCCAAGGAGAGGCATGCTATTATATATCTGAAGAGATATATAATAGTTTTGGTTGTTGGGAACCAAGAGGTAGAAATATAATTTTACTAAAACATACTAGCTACCAAAATGTACCACATAATTTAATGCTGATTTGTCCTACCTCGGCCACTAATAAGGCATCGAGAGTAAAAATATTTAGACTACGTACGGCTTTGTATGGTATTGCGCTGGATCATTATTATCTTGTTTGGTTCAACAACTATTGGATATTTGGACACTTGGCAAACCACTTTTTAAATTTATTATGCAAACAATAATATTGTCATGTTAATAAGATATAAATAATTGGGATAAACATGACAGTTTGATAACATATTTTGCCTAAGCTATAGCTTGATATGTAAAACATTTGCAAGGATTATGTTTTTATATCCACAGATAATTAATTAAAAAGTTAAAGCATGGGAAAGCACAACAACCACAAACTGAACCCAAAAAAGGGTGACACCTCCCAATGCCTCCTCAAGAGCCATAAAAATCATTTTAAAGATATTTGGCAATACTGAATATTTATGTGCAAATTTTTTACACCACAAATGAGAAGTACAATATTGTATCTTCAGATAACTTCTCAAGGATCATAAAAGAATGAAAAAGTCTATTTGCAACATAAGTGATCATACACTCATCTCTTTAGAGTGTCATATATCACTTTACAAACATGCAATATTAAATTCAATCTACACATCCTATAGCCAGAAAACAAAAATTTTGCTGTGAACAGCGCTAGTATTATTCACGACCGAATTTCTTTATTTTGTTTCTTGTTGTTTGTTGTTTGCACATGAGTTTTTTGCAAGATTGTGGATACATGTTGTATCATTTTTATCAACTTCTTTATAATTTTTAATAAATATTTGATTCATATTTAATAAATGAGAATCAAATGAGTGTGCATGAACTCTACTTGTCAAAGTCCATTTCCAAAAAATGTACGTTCTGTACAATTTTCGCAATTAAGATCCCTCTTAGCTTTGCTCTCCGTACTGCCAAGTTCTTATTCTAATAAATATTTTTTTTGGTTATCCAGATATTGGTTTCCATTGCCATAAAAATAGCTTGTTTAATTTAGTAATCCAATGACATTTATCTTCTTTTTTGGAGGTTATTTATGGTATGGGGTCCTTGAGTTTTTTTTGACTGTTTGATGTCATGAAGTCTCAAACTCTGCCAGGTAGGTCCAAACAATGGATTTGCTGTGACAGCATGATACGGCCATTTCTAGAAGAAAAATTCGGCAACTGCGAGCACCCTAGTTACAAATATATCTTTCAGCACGTGCCTTCCAAAACAATAGGAAAAGAAAGTAGCTCTCGCTAGCAGCTATGTCGGTAGCAGCACTTGAAGGTGTCGAAATTCCATAATGACGTGGACATACCATCCCGATGCCTCTAATTTCTATGAGAGCTTGCAGATAAATTCATTTAACCGTGGAATTTGCATCTTCTAGATATCCTCTATTCATGCAGCAAGAATTAGAGATGAAAAAATGAGCTACAGGGCACAGATTTCAGGCTATGGAGAGGCACATGCTACGTACCTTGATCATATATATAAAAGAATTTTTTTAGCGGTCGTATGAAAAGTGTAAAAAAAAAGGCGTTAATAACTTAATTGGAACCACGGTTCCTCTCTCCTCGAGACTTTGAAGAACATGGTATCTTGGGTAGGACCATAGAGTCTTTCACATGCCTAAAACCACATAGTTTAACTTGTGCCAGATCATGACGGCATGAGCACCTCGCTGTGATGTAAAACAGTTGAGCCATCTGTAATACCACCCACAGTTTTTTCGCCGGAATCTCCAACAGAAGAAGACTATGACTATTGCCGTAAAGGAGCATATATAGAGCGCATAATGTTCCCGGCAGCCAACCCATCTATTTGAGGATTTTTTTTGCGAGGTCTATTTGAGGATTTTTAGTTCTTACCTATGATTGTCGCTTGGAGCATTGAGATCGAAGACCTCCTGAACTAAACTGCAGCACTGCTGATATCGCAAAGTGCTGCCTTGTTTCTATGATCTGGCCACTTTCTCATCTTCTTGTTGAGGCAGAGTAGGGAGAGCTGCTCGAAACTGACTTCACGATTATTCATGAATCAAATCGAAAAATTATGTTAGAGCTAGCTAGCTACCAACAAAAATTGCAATTATTATTCCACACACTTGAAAAATAACCTAGCTAGCTATGTTGTTAGAGAGTAGAGAAAAGAGTGGATATAAACATTAAAGAGTTAACAGCCAAGGGTACTAACCTCCGAAGTTATTTAGTGCCAAAAATGCATCAACTACCTATAATTTTTAATAAGGAAAACTGCAAAATCCCCACCCAGAAAGAACAGGCGCCCTCATGTTTCGCTCGAGAGCTTGTTTTAGGGAGTCAATGGTAGTAAATAAGAGATTCAGTGCCTATTCTTGAGACAAACGGCACATATATTAATGCATCAGTACATATTCATTCTTTCACATAGCATCCTGTAATTTTAGCCTAATGTATTTTTAGAACGAGGCTCTCTGCATCTCTTTAATACTAGTTTATTGTCTTCTTATTTTAACCAATCAATAGTACTTACTCCTCCTTATTTTCTTCCTCTTCTCATTTTCTATCTACGTTAATGAAGAGCAAAATAGTTTTTTAACCTTAATTATAATATGTTTTGGACTAGTTAAAACAGAAAGCTTATCCGTGGTGCCTCATCACTACCGGTGCTTCATGAGTTAGAGACATATGTGATGAGGTGTCGTGATGGAGCTATACATATTGAAACCATATATATGAGAAACTATCAAATGTAGTCCATCATTATGATCAGTGAGAAATTAACCAAAACCAAAAAATACACCAAAACCGAGAAATTTGGTAATAATGATTGACCACCTGAATTAACAAAAAGACCAAAATAGCCCCGAAAGACATAATACACGCAATAAACCCTCCACAACAGCCAAACTCCAACGTAGACGATACAACAAGGCCTTCCACAACTCACCACATCGGCCACCGTATTCGCCTATGCACATCCCCCAACTCCACCCCACCCGGCCATCGCTATTGCTTGTGCAATAGCCACCAGACAAAGCTCCTGCTTACCGTTGTCTTTGGCTCCTCTGTGTAACTGCCCATTGAATCTATGTCAAGTGGCGCTACTTGCCACTTGTGTCACTGCCTTCGACTCCACCTCTGCCTCTTCTTGTGGTGCTAGCGGCCAGGGGAGCTCATGTTGTGGCAGTCCTACTGCACCGCTGCATCATCATCCTGCACCATCATGCGTAGCTGTAGATATCTCACGGCGGTGTCTACTCTACTGCACTGTGCTCCTACCAGGCAAAGGAAGGCCATGAGGCCTTTGTGATTTTTGACAAATTTTGTGAAATTTATTGATGATTTCTTGATTTTTTTCATCCCTTGAATTGTGGATTATTTCGGTCATGGCAAGACAGAATCGGTCAGTCTTGACTATTTTTTATTGTAATTCAGTTTTCACATTTTATTGATCGAATTTGCCCTTGTGACTGTAGACTGAATATTTTGTCTTATTGATTGCCATCCCTAATCATTAAGCTTGTTTTTTTTTTCAAACCTAAGTTGGAATGTGGCTTTCTACAACCTAAGATGCCTAGGTGTTATCTAAAGGACACGCCAATATTGTCAATTTCGCATACTCCGCTGAAGCCTTGGATCACCATTGATTCTCTATTCATATATTCTTCTCTTGGCGGTAAAAGGGTAGTTCTTCCTTAGTAGAGGTTTGGATAATTGTATTTTTTTAGCAAAAGTGAAATTCCAGTCATTAGCCTTTCTATCCTTTTGTTTGTACACGTTTACACTCTACTAAGTTAAAATGTAAATTTTTCTACATATAGCTACGCACACTAGCTCATGAAGGCACATCAGTGCCAGTTCCAAAGCCACATAGATGCCGGTTCTAGTGCCAATTATGTAGAACTAATGAGCCTAGTCATTAGCGTTCGTTCAGGAAATGACAACTATATGAGATTATAGGTGCTGGTTCTTCTTTAGGACCAACACCTCTGGGGCTCTTAGGGATATGCTAGAAGTCCCATAGGTACCGGCTAGGACTAATAACACATCCATATAGTCCTATAGGTATTGGTTTTATACTATAATCGTCACCTATAATTGTAAAGAAAAAAATAAAAATTGGCTGCTATAAACAAATCACCATTAGCAGCCAAAACAAATATATTCACAGATCCATATCCATAAAATCAATCCATACAATAATCCACAACATCTCACATCTGAAAACCCCTCACATTCACATACATACAATCCACATCTAAATTAACCCATACATAAAATCCATCTTCACATACACATATATAAATTTCATTCACATTCATAAAAGTAATTCACATCCAAATTAACTCATTTCCTTAACTGAAGCCACATCCACATCAACACAAACATTAAAAGAGTTACAACTTAATATTATTAATATATATATCTCACATTGATATTTTTAATCCCCATCTTAAACACTCAAAAATTGTCAACTTAATCTAAAAAGATATTGAAGCTCATAGTTGACTATGGAGACTGGTGGATATATCCATGCAAACCCAATAAAGTGTCCCCTAATAGGATCACAACACTATTGATTGATTACACAACAAAGTGATTTGGCAAAGTGGTTAGAGTTGATGTAGTATATCATGCTCTATTTGGTAACTATGACCACGAAGATCCAATAGTGGCTACAAAAGAGTACATCCTAGATGTTCATAGTTTCCTAGCGCTTTTATCAATATGTCTTCCTCCCGTCACGTTTATTTGACCTCACTTTGTGAGGCCCATTTCTCACCTAGAGCAAGCTACAATGAGACAATTAGATTGTTATAGAAAATATTGTATTGCTCTAGGTGAGCTACAATGAGGCAATTAGATTGTTAGAGAAAATTTCATATTGTTTTAGAAGGAAACATTTACAAAATTTTACAAAATAATTCATGTGAAGATAATCACGAGTTGGTGATGCACTTTGGCATCAGAATGTTTCTCGAAGACGACCATCCCATCAGCTTTCTTTGAGCTTCACAATTACTGGCTCGTGTTTCTGGGATATCCTAAAATGGAGCAGGGACGTTAGTCACTCTTGCAGCTTTATCCTCCTCTGCCCATCTTGCCTCTGCAGATAGGTACCCGCCTATGCTGAGCCTATGTGGGTGAAGGTTCCTTACTTGGAGGAGCCGATATGCCTCACTAATGGTTTAAAACTCTAGTGTGTCCTTTTGGGTCATGAATTCTTTTCAAACTGTCTCTCTTATCTACAGCCAATCTTCAAATGGAGTTGGCCTATTCTTGTTGAAGACAAACTTGTTGATGAGCTTGGACTTGAAGTTCTTTAAGGAATTATCCATCTTCTAAAAAGCATATTGTTTTATTGCCTCCTCCTTATTGGCTAGGAAATCATACGATTCCTTCAACTTGTCTCATGTGTGGTTTTTCTTAGTGTCGGGAACATTACCAAAGTTAAGGTGTAGGATCCCTATGTATTTCTGCACGATGACCCCACATGAGTTGTTGAACCTTAGGACAACATTTTTGGGGGAGATTATTTATTCGTGGTCATCAATCTCGGTGATTGTGAGCTTGGTGTCCGACAACCTATTACATGTCCTATGGGATCATGTCAACATTGATGCCATTGTTCCTGTCGACGTTGTTGCATCGGTGTCAGACATTTTTGTTATATAACACTATTGCTCTATTGTTTATGACAAGGTTTTGCTCTCAGCTAGCGAGTTAAAGGGGTTTTAATATCTGATGTCCTCGCCATGAGGTGTGGGTTGATAGAAATGTTGTCTCTTACATCCACCATACTAGGCCGATAAGTTATTTCTAAACATTAGAGTACTTTCATAAATTATTTCTAAAATTATTCATAAGCAATAGAGCATTTTCACAAGTTATTTCTAAAATTATTTCTAAATAATAGAGCATTTCCACATATTATTTTTTTAATTATTTCTTATTTCCACAAACAATAGAGTATTTCTATAAGTTATTTCTAAAACTTTTTCTCAACTATCGAATATTTTCATAAATTCAAACTATATAGCATTCCTAAACTTGAGAGGGAGATGGAGGGGAAGGTGGCCCACCTAGTCACTGGGATACCCAGGAAGGTGGCGCCGGGGTTGTGGACGTTGGGGAGGACATTGCCAGGGCTCAGAGAAGTGGCACTAGTGCATGGGGTGTTGGTGCCAGGGCTTAGGAAGGGTGGCGCCAAGGTTGGGGATGATTGGGAGGGCGGCACTGGGCTTTGGGAATGCGATGCCAGGTCAAGGAGGTCACACCAACATCAGGAACGACATAACCGAGCATGAAGAGTTGGTGCCAGGCTTCAGGAAGGTGGCACCAGGTTAGGAGGCGTCATCAATGTCAAGAAGGACGTCATCAGGCATGGGAAGATGGCACTCTTAAGAAAGACAACAATAGCTAGGGTGTACTGCTAGGGTGGAGAAGACAAGCACTCGGACAAGTGTGGAGTGTGAGATCTGAGAAGATGAGCATAGGCAACTTCTAGTGTCTACTGCTATCGGTGACTAGCGGTAACTCCTGACCCATCACAGGTAACTTATTGACCATAGTCAACTTGTTAATTGTTTGATAGTCTGGTGGTTTTCTTTTTCCCAATTTAAATGCCAAAATATAATTGCATTTTTAATAAATCTTTATTCAAATATAATGTCACATATTGCATTCTTCAAACATAAATGATACAATTCAAATATAATATGACATATTATATATGTGATACTAATCTGACATGTCATTTAGTTAATAGGACGACACAACGTAGCCACTAGGCTGCTTTCTTTGCTTGTAGGCTCATTGCATCTTTATAATACTAAGGTTGTATATGTGATTCTTTATTGCGATCTCCTGCATATATATTGTTGTCTTCTAATTGCTTCTCTTCTAGCTGTACTTGTTTATCCACATATGCATACTAATTGTAATTATCGTTGTCCATGACATTTTTGACCCAAATAATTTTTATTTTTGCATTCTTGAACAATATGTAGTTTCTTGTTTGATGAATCTGTGATGTAGAATACTTATACGACTCACTTTGTAGGGATGAATGGTTCATCCTGTTAACCAATCTTACTAAAGTCAACTAGTGTGAAATTTTCCATACCAACCTTAACCCCACAAAGGTTAAACGTGAAACAACGACACTTTAAATTTCATATTTACACTAGAGTACTACAAAATAGATTACTAAAATTTACACTACAAATTCTCAAGGACTATAAAAATCTCATATTTAAAAATAGCAAATGCGGAAGCTAATGGTATATATTACCAACCATCTGAACACATTTCCATAAAGTGAAACTATTCTGAAATCCAATTGAAGAGTACGTTTTGTGTATATACCTGATGGAAATGGGAACGCCACATCTGAGAATGGAAAACATTGTTTTACGAAAAACACAGTCGTATTACATGAGGTCAAAGAAGCACCTATTACCAATGCTGTTGACCTAACCAACCTATTTAATCATAACCTAGCTTAGTGTGCTCAGTTTGACGTCTTGTGTCGGCAGACTTTTTTATTCTGTTGGTCCATAACTCGATCTAATCCAGTAATTTTAACAAAAATAATTAGTTTTCTTTGTGATTCTGTAATGTTTTACTTTGTGCAGATTTACTCAGCTGCTTGTATTGGTCGTCACACGGCAACCTCACAGCTCTGCATTGATTCTAGTAAATATATTGTAAGAAGTTCTGCTTGAATCATAGATGTTATCCTGTCATGTTACTAAATCAGTAATTCTCAGACTCATCAAACGGATTATTCTAAAACCATTACCGGTTTACAATGGATAATGATAGCATGTAAACCATCTTTGTCTAAAAATTCCATGTTTAGGTTACTTCTTTTGAGTGAACTGACCACCAAAGTCCTGAAAATACTAAACTATTATGCATTACCCACTCGTGTCTTGTGCAAATGAAATGCTCCTTAACTAAAGTACTGAACTAGATTGGATCCTACACTACTAGTAAAATTATTTGTTGCCACAAAAATAATCACGATGACAATGCTAAACTGATGGCAATAGATACATATTGCCACCATTTTAAAATTATTGCTAGCAATGGTAATAAAGATAGTGGTAATAGGTTATTGCAATGGTTTTTATTTAGTGGTAACAAAATTTAATAATACCACAAAATAGAGGTGGCAAAAACACATATTGCAACACTTAACATCATTGCAACCAATAATTGTTACCACCACTTTATACTCATATATGGCATTAGGTTTGCTTGCCACAAATAGTTTTGTTGCAATATCAAATAAATGTTATTTCCACATAAGTATTAATCGTGGCAATATTTAAAATGAGTTCTTTCATGGCAATAACTATTATTACAATGAAATGGATTTCTAAGAGCTTTTATAACTACAAAAAATTCAGTTGCATCAATTGGATATAGTGCAACAGGAGTAGAAACACATGTCAATTGGCAAAGCAGTTTTTGCAAGTCATAAGCACAAGAATTTTGATGTATGATATTACAACGAATAAGACAATTTTTCAGATATCCATAGTTATAAATATATGAGTATGCTAAATTTTCAATTGCTGAAATGTGAGTTCTCAAAATAAACTGTATGATGAAACTAAAAGTTTTGAAAGAAATGAGTTTGTAACATTGTTGTCAAAACTAACTATTCCAACGGTCACTTGTTTGAATTTGTCCTGGTTTGCTCCAACCATTCAACAGTAATATGTCTGCTCTCCTGTACAAATGCATGGACATATTTAGTTACAAGTCATGTTTAGAGTAAAGAAAGTAAAATGTATAGTTATTTTATCTAGTTTTCTGTTAACATATGTAGTTACTAAAACATCAAAATTTCTTCAAACAGTACATTACAAGAATACCATAGTCAAACGCCTCACAAACTGACAGCAACACTACTCCACCTCTTATATCACTGATGCATTTAAAAATTCTGTAACTATCTTCCTATATATGTACAAGTAGCAAATAAGGTCATCACCACAGAGTGTAGTACAGTATCTACCTCTTTGTTGCTAAATAGAAGAAATTATTATATCATCTAACATTATTAAATTGAGTTACAACTCATATGTCAACTTTCATTCCATTGTATGGACATATGTGTTCTTTAGATTGATGGAAACATAAACAAATGTGCTTAGTGCTCACTATATCTAATATTTTTTACTTTGTGATGTTCAGAACCATGCCCTCTTATTTACTAAGCTATGATACCTACTTGATGGGAAAGGTATAGGCTACAATAGTATAAAATAAAATTTTTTACTATGCACACTAGGACATCGTATGAAATAGGAATCATGGACCGTTACCACGAAACACGTAGTATAGGAGAAGTAGGATTGGAGAAGTTGATCCAACCACATGCGTGTCGAGATAGTAGATAAAGTAGTCAATCACCACGATCCTGATGCCGATCAATGCCGCAATGAGCAGCGTCTCTACCGGTATCCACACGTCTGGGCTAAAACATCAATTGTGGGTGTACTAGCACGCGTAAATGACTAAGGTTTGGCTTGGGAGGTGGCGGCCAGGTTTTTCTTGAGGTGAATAGAAGTGTCTTTTTTCAACCTCCCTGTATCCTTATATATAAGCTTCCTCATTTGCACCTAGGGGACTATGATCCAATAAAAGTCTACTCAAATCTCTATCCGAATCGAGCCATTATCTGAATCACATTCGAATAAGTATTTTAACCTGTTAAGTATGCAACTCTATAGGTTTACGTATATTTGGTCACAATCCAGAAACGCTTTTCCAGTCACCCTGTTAATTACAGTCTCTATCAAGGCATACTAACTCCAAAGTATACGTAAAGATCATATCGGCTAAACCTGTAATGTTCTCATGTACGAATCCTTTTGACTTACGATATCAATCGAGTCTAAGTTGAGACTTATGTCATCGTCTTAATAGCTCAATCACTCTCTCGATCCTGTAATAGATTATAAACTTGTGATTGACTCCTCAATCACCTTGGCATGTCCATACACTTTCATAATCCATTACATCGAGGGGCGTAGAGATATCTCTCCCACAAGAGAGGCAAATTCTATCTTGATGACTTACATCCTACTACATATTACATAGTAAACTTAAAAGACTAATTTTACGACTACCCTGTTATGAAGTAGTGTTTGGTAATCTGAAAATAAGCTACTGCATATGTTGGGAACTATGATGATTTTAAGTCTAAGAACTTTACATAAACACTACTTAAGATTAACTGATGACACATAAAATCTCTGCATTATCTCATAACGTGTCTATCCAACATATGTTCACTAACATATATCCATATTATCAATTTAGTATCTCCATATCATGATCCTAGAGACATGATCATCAATCAATACATATGTTAATTTTATAATCATATTTGTTCCTCATATGATATATGATCATAAATCATTTAGAAATAGCAATATTTAACATTAGAAGTCTTATAAATAAGTCACATACTCATTGATCAATAATGATAATATATATTTTAAATAAATAAATCAATATATTATAAACATAGTATGTGATATATATGCAACATCTCCATGTCACCTCTAGGGTATATCACTAATAGTCTCCCACTTTCACTAGAGTCAATCATGTAGGTATCTAATCGTCATGCGTTGGCTGGGGAAGCAGCTTTGTCAATAGATTCACAATGTTCAAATCCATTATATTTTGCATATCTTTATATCGTCTCTCTCTACTATCTCGCGAATGAGGTGAAAATACCGTAGAATGTGTTAGAAATTATGGTGAGATCTAGGCTCCTTGGATTGTGCAATGACCTCACTATTTTTACAATAGAGGTCCATCGGACTAATGGCACTAGTCAACACCAAATTCAGAAACAAATTTCTTGATCCAAACAGACTCTTTAGCAGGTTCAGAAGCTACAATGTACTCAACTTTTGATGTAGAATCAACAATCATATCCTGCTTGGAACTCTTCTAGCTCACCGCACCGCCATTTAGGCAAAATAGGAATCTAGATTGTGATCTGAAATCGCCTTTGTCAATTTGGAAGCTAGGATCGATATAACAATTTACAACGAGCTCTTCGTCACCTCCATAGACTAGGAACATATCTTTAGTTCTTCTCAAGTATTTTAAGATGTTCTTTACAGCAATCTAGTGATCTTCACCTGGATCTGATTGGTATCTACTCCTAGTACTTAAAGCATACAAGACATCTAGACGTGTACAAAGCATGGCATACAAAATTGATCCAATAGACAAAGCATATGGAATCACATTCATCTTATTCCACTCATCAAGTGTATAAGACACTGACTCTTACTAAAATTTATACCATGTGATATAAATAGGAAATCTTTCTTGGAGTCTTGCATGCTCATAGAGAAACTATTTTTCAATAAAGACTTAACATAGAAATATCATTTTCGATCAATAATATGTCATCCACATAAAAGACCAGAAATACAAGTGCACACACGCTAGCCTTCTTATAAACACAATGCTCTTCTTCGTTCTTGATGCATGCTTTAATCCATAAATGGATTTTTCTAGCTTGCATATCATTCCAGCTGATTGCAGATTGACAAAACCCATGGGCTCTATCCTATACACATCCTTTCTCATATTTCCATTAAGGAAAGCTATTTTGACATCTATTTGCTATATCTCGTAGTCAAAATCGGCAGCAATCGGTGGAATGATTTGAATAGACTTCAGCATTATGACGGGCAAAAAAGTTTCATTATAATCAACAGCTTGAATGTGTTTAAAACATTTTGCCACCAATTAATAAATGTGAACATTTCCATCCATGTCTATCTTTTCCTTAAAAACCTATTTGCACTCAATGGTTTTAACACCATCAGGGGATCCACAAAATTCCAAACTTGACTGTTGTGCATGGATTCATTTTTGAATCTCATGGCTTCAAGCCATTTCTCAAAGTCTGGTAATACCATCGATTCTTCATGTATCTTAGGCTCGTTGTTGTCTAACAATAATATATCTCTTTGTTGAGTACTCAAGAACATGTACCTCTTAAGTGCACGACGTGACCTCTTTAACCTACATGGTGATGGTGTGTCTATAACAAGTTTTCAGTACAGTGTTAAACCTACTATGGTTGTGTAGGAGTTGAAACATTTTTAGGTGTTTCTCAAATTTCTTCGAGTTGCACCATTCTCCCACTATCCTTTCTTGAGAGACTCTTTCTCTAAGAAAACACCATGTCAGGCGACAAACAATTTGCCTTCTCTTTGATTATAGAAGTAATATATTTTTATCTCCTTAGGATACTGATAAAGAAGCATTTGCCAGATTTAGGAGCGAGATTATCAAATTGTAAACGTTTTATATAAGACTACATCCCCAAATCTTAATAAAAGACAAGATAGGATGTTGTCCCATCCACATCTTGTACGGTATCTTTTCTACTAAATTAGATGAAATCATGTTTAATGTAAACACAACCATTTCAAGAGTGTATCCTTAGAAGAATAATAGAATATCACTTTGGCTCATCATGGACCACATCATATCTAATAAGGTGTGATTTCTCCATATACCCCATTCCTTTGAGGTGTACCTAGTGGAGTCAACTGTGAAATAATTTCACAATCCTTCAGATGATTGCTAAACTAATGTCTTCAATACTCACCTCCATGATTAGATTATAGAAACTTGATTATTTTTCCTAAATCATTTTGTACTTCATTTTTGAATTCCATGAACTTTTTGAAGTATTTAGACTTATACTTCATTAGCTAGATATATCCATATCTACTAAAGTCATTAGTAAAAGTTACAAAGTATTGAAAACCACCTCTCTTTATTAAGCTCATTGGTCCACATACATTAGTATTTACAAAAGCCAATAAGTCACTTGCTCTTTCACCTTGACTGGTGAAAGATGCCCTTGTCAACTTACCAAGTAAATAAGATTCACATGTCTCAAATGATTCAAAATCAAATGAGTATAGAAGACCATCTCTATGGAATCTCTCCATGTGTTTCTCATTTATGTGGCCCAAGCGACAATACCATGTAAACATGGGATTCAAATCAATAGGACATTGTGCATTTGTTGTCTCTTCAAAATTTAAAACATATAACCCATTTACTAATGGAGTATGACAATAGAACATATTTTTAAAATAAAGAGAATAGCCATTGTTCACATATCTAACGTCATAATCTTCTTCTTGAAAACAAGAAGCATAAATAACTTTCTTACAAAGAGATGGAACACAATAAGAATTATTTAATTACAAAACTAATACTGAAGATAAAGATAATGGCATAGTGCCAGCAACCACCACAGCAGCTCTTGCTCTATTGCCAACTCGAAGATCCACTTCGCTCCTTCTCAAACTTCTACTTATTTTTAGCCCCTGCAACGATTTGCATATGTGAACAACCGATCTAGTATCAAATACCAAAAAATCAGTAAATGAAGTAGCAAGATTAATCTCTGTAACATTTATACCTGAAGCAAAAGTTGCACTTCCCTTCTTCTAGAGATCCTCCATGTACGATGGTAGTTCCTCTTCTAGTGTCCATATCCCTTGCAGTAAAAGTAAGCTGCATCAGGAGCAGCATCCTTCTTGTCTTGTTTGGCGGCCTGGGAGTTGCTCGCCATCTGATTGGGAGTCAACTTTCTCTTAACTACGATTTTATTGACATTTGGCTTGCCATTGCCTTTTTGCATCATCATCACATGATTTGTGCTTTTCTTAAGGCCGTCTTCAGCAGATTTTAGCATCCCATGCAACTCAGCCATGATCCTATCCATATTATTCATATGATAGTTAAATATGAATGGCTCAAAGCTCGAAGGGAGACTGAAAAATCGCATCAGTACCCAATTCTTGGCTAAGGGGAAAACCAAGCTTTTTCAGACTCTTAATATAACCAATCATCTTAATCATGAGGGCTGACGAGATTCCCTTCCACAAACCTGTACGCAAATAAGGACTTTGATTATTTAACCTCTCAGCCCTTACTTGGTTCTCAAACATATCACGTAACCCCATAATTATATTGTAGGCAATTGTAT
This sequence comes from Oryza coarctata, assembly GCA_030770085.1. Taxonomy (NCBI): domain Eukaryota; kingdom Viridiplantae; phylum Streptophyta; class Magnoliopsida; order Poales; family Poaceae; genus Oryza; species Oryza coarctata. The sequence goes on from CM061472.1 coordinate 13,421,158, forward strand.
TCTCATATTGCTTTTGAAACTCAAAGGATACTATGGCAAGCATGAGATAGCTCACATCATGGGAATCATTCATGTGTTTCTCATAAGCTCTCCTTACAGCCGTAATAGTATTATCAGGCAAGCTACCGGGTCAAGAAGTCAAGAACATACTCCTTGCGCTCTTACTTGAGAACAATTGTTAAGTTGCAATATCAATCCATAAAGTTTATTCCATTTAGCTTTTCTGTCTCAATAATATATCGCAAATTAAAAGAACTTGTTGCGGTGTTAGCTGACATGATATAAATAAGTGTATGCAAAGTTTAGAACTATATTTATATACATCTTTTATTAAACTATTTAACAAAGGACTTACACTATATGTTTTACAATAAAACTCTCTCTAAGTGATATAATGGGTTAAAATTCTCATTTCACTAATTCCTAGTAAGATTTGATATCACAGCTAGAAAATTAGTGACATGGGTAAGCAATACTTTGCTAATCACATCCCTACGTGATTCTTGTTTGTTGGGTAGCATTACCATGCCTTGGCCCTGATCTATGCCTCAAGGTCCAAAACAGTTTTAATAACCTTGTTATGTAACCCAAATACTTTCGCATATAGATGTCCTACATCTAGTCCAAATACTGATCATGACCAATTGTACCTTACTTTGGTAGGCCTATTGTACGGTGATCATTCTCCTTAGGTTTAACATATGGAAGGGCACAAACACCTAATTTTTACTATGAAGGACTCTATCCTACCATAACAACATTTCACAAATATCATTACATAAAAGTAAAATAGAAAACATCACAGATAAACACATTCAACGGTAAAATAGTATGGTCCAAAAGAATGCTGATCTCCATCTCCATGTAGATGATCTCCATCCTCCACATCTCTCCTTTAAGTCACCATGCTTGAAAACTTGTAACTTCTAGTCTAGGCTACTACCTATAATAGCTAAAAATTAAAGATTACAAAGATAGATTTAAACTCTATGGTCGACACGCGGGTTGTTAAATACAATAGAGACAGCTAACAGTAGCTAAAATAATCATGGCAAGCAGGTCATAAATGAATGTTACATGCAACACATACATCTCATACATTCCAAACAAGCTATAGCACCGTACTATTCACATCATTCTCTAAAAAATAAGTTAGACGTAAAATCGTATTCTACCTAACAATGTAAACCCAAGACAATAAAAGGGGGTACTCATGGCGGTTCACTATAAAATCCATAGATCGAATCGATGAAATCGCTATAGAGAAACTATACGGCACAACCACCTTATGCTGATCCGAGATGCTCTTAAGGATACTAGTTTTTCCACTAGCCCATGGCAATCAAATCTATAATCTAATACTATTTAGCATAACAACCTTATGCCAATCTAAGATAATCTTAAGGATATTAGTAGTTACATTGACTTAATCCATAACCTAGTAGTACTTGGCAAAACAATCTTATGCCTATTCGAGACACTCTTTAGGGCATTACTAGTTCCAATGACTTAAGACTATAGATCCATAGCCTATTAATACTCAGCATAACAAGCTTATGCCGATCCAAGACACTCTAAAGAATGACAGTAGTGCTATGATCCGTGCCTCATCTAATCCCTATTCACCGATTGATCACATCAACGCGTGCTACCATAGATCCATCACACCAACCTACTGATCTAGACTATAATAGATCTAATCTACTACTACCACATATCAACATATGCGATGATCCAAACCAAAAGCTACACAAGATGACTCTGATACCACTAAAGGGGAAGGAGTAGGGTATGATAACATAAAACAAAATTTTTCTAACGCTCAAACCAAAACATCATGCGAAGAAGAGATCATAAACCGTTATCACAAGATGTGCAGTTCAGCAGAAGTAGGGTTAAAGAAACCCATCCAACCACACGCGTGTCGAGGTTGTAAATGAATTAGTCAATCGTTGTGATCTTGATGCTAATCTTGAACACTAATTGCGGGTGTACACACATCCAAAGCTAGAATACTAATTGCGGGTGTACTAGCACTCACAAGTAGCTAGGGCTTAGCTAGAGGTGAACAGAGGTATATTTCTCAACCTTCCTGCCTCCCTATATATAGGCATTCTCACTTGGTCCTAGGGGACTGTGACTCAATAGGAGTCTACTCGGATCTCTATCTGAATCGAGCTCTTATTTGAATCACATTCGAATAAGTATTTTAACCCATTAAGCATGTGATCCTATAGGTTTATGCATATTTGTGCATAACCAAGAAACGTCTTTTTGATCACCCTATTAATAGCGGTCTTTAACAAGGCATATTAACCCCAAAGTATTAGTACAGATCATATCAGCTAAACCTGTAATGTTCTTATATACAAATTCCTTTGTCTTATAATATTGATTGAACTCAATGTGAGACCTATGTCATCCTCTTAATAGCTCTATTACTCTCTTGATTCTGTGATGGATTATAAACTTGTGATTAACTCCTTATTCACCTTGCCATAGCCGTGTACTTCTATAATCCATTATGTAGAAGGTCTAGAGATATCTCTCCCATAAAATAAGCAAATTATATCATGATCACTTATATCCCACTATATATTTTATAGTATAATTGAAGACTATTTTTAGAACTACCATGTTATGGAGTATTGTTTGGTAGTCCTAAAATAAACTACTACTTATGTTGGAAATCATGGTTATATCAAGTTTAAGAATTCCAAATGAATACTACTTGAGATTAACTAATAACATATAAAATTTTTATAGTATCTCATAGCGAGTATATCCAACATATGTTTACTATTGATTTGGTGTCTTCATACCATATTTCATGAGACACAATCATCAATCAATTTGTCAATCAATACATATACTGATCTTATAACTATATTTATTTCCCATATAATATATAATCAGAAATTATTTAGAAATAACAATATCTGACATTAGAAATCTTATAAATAAGTTACATACTCATTGATATTTTAAAAAATGATATATATACAATATCTCTATTTTATCTTTAGCATATATCACAAACACCATTGACATATATATATATACGTTGTTATATTTGTGGTGACTATAGTACTGTGTTACCAATCATTTATTTGAGCTGCTTATCTTAATTGGCTCAAATAAACAAAACAAAAGCAAGAGCAGGGATGGTGAGGACATATTATTTTAGTAATGGAAGCTTAGATGCCCAGATACTAATAAGTTAAATCGGCTACTATTCTTGTCAGTAAAGGGATTTGTCAAATTGTTTGCTTAGTTCACAAGTACACTTGTCCTGTTCATATTATCCTACATGCTAGAACTAATATTTGTTGCTCTATTGATTTTAAGAGTAAATCGCCTTACTGCTAAAACTTCATTTCCATCCAAGCACCACAATACCTATAATTCTAGTTTTTATCTGAACAGTACAAAACTGGATGCGCAGCTGATCCGAACATTGAAATTCGACCATCTTTCAAGGAGATTAAACCCCTGCTACCACTAATACAATCCATGGAGTTCAGTAGCAAAAGTACCAGATCATTACCTGGACGGCTGGACCAAACCCCGAGCAGATTTATATATTTGTTTCGCTCACAATACTATTTAACTACCATTCGGTCCAACACAGAAAAACACAAATAAATCGGCCGGTAGAATAACCATTACTAAACATGGTCTAAAGTCTCATTGTTACTGTGGAAATATTATTACCAGTTGCTAACACCAACTGATAATAATATTCTTGTTTAATAGTGATTATAATGGTCAGACACCCTCACTGCCAATTTTTAGCACCTATTGGTAATAACAACTAATATATAATTATTAGTATTAAAGATCTTCTTTTAAACCCCTTTTCCTCCTTCAACCCGATAAATTTATAAATAGAGAACAACTTCATAGCGATTTACGAGGAAATATAAGGGAGGTGATGCCAAAATTTTTTATTGAAGTTTTTTTATGATTTCACTCCTCCAAGCGCTTTAAAATATTAGCAACTTCATCCTTATATCTAGCTATATTCATCATCTCAAAAATATATAAAAACGGATAAGAAAGAATACATTTTTTAAGAGGATAAGAGTATGTATTAAATGTAAAAATAGAGGTAATCTGCTCATTTTATAATAGCAAAAATACAACATAGGAAAAAAGATTAAAAAAGAGGAAACCATGTAAGATTATAAAAAAAATAGAGGAAAAAGAATTGAAAATTAGCTAAAATAGTAAAATTAGTGCATGTCTTAATATACAGTACATGCAAAATTAAGAGTATGGGCTAATCAAAAAAGAAGAAAAAATGTGATAAGTATATAAAAAGGGGAAATAAGAAAAATATAGAAAAAATGGAGAAAAAAAGCCTAAAGGGTTTGAAAAAATAGGAAAAACAAAATACTGTGTTAATATTCAAAATATAGGAAATCTAACAATAACACTATATCATATTTAATATTTTTAGGGAGCTATATCTATTTGTGACGATGTCGGCATAGAGGAGGCGAGGCGTAGCTAGATTTATCCACATATTTTTGTAGATTCTTCCGATTGAAGTGCTTTACACAAAGATTAGTAATGCTCTTTATCCACTCAACTTTTGAGGCTAGGATGTTTATATTTATCAATTTTCATAAGTCTTTACTTGTAATGTAGATGAACCGACAATGGATGTATAACACGGACCAATGGTAGGAGTTCATCGATGTCGTGCATTATTTTCTCAAGGTGGCCAATGCCCACAACCCTAAGGGTTTCATATGTTGTCCATGCAAAACTTCAAAAACCAGAAGGGGTACTCTCCTCAAGAATTCTTTAGAACCACTTGTTACACTCGTGATTCATGCCTATCTATAATTATTAAACTAAGCATGGAGAGAGATGGGTTGCAATGGAAGACGATGAAGAAAAAGACAACAACATTCCAAGTAGGCACAATACGGTGGCTTTGCAGATACTACAATGAGCAAGATGGAAGGAGTGGTTGCAGAAGATGATAGTGTAGATGATATTAGTTAGATGTTGTGTGATATAAAGAAATACTGAAAGTAAAAAGGAGTTAAAGAAATTGGAGTGTACGTTAGTGGACCACAAAATGTTGTTCTACTCAGATTGCAAATAGGGGCACAAAAAAGTTGGGTGCCACACTGGAATTCTTACAATGGAAGACAAAAAAGTGTGACAAGGAATTTGAGTTATTGAAACTTGTAAAAACTATTTGTCGGGAGAGTAACGAATTACCTACAACAACATACGAAGTAAAATAGATAATCTACCCTCTAGGACTAGAAGTCAAAAAGGTATATGCAAGTCCCAATGATTGTATCCTATATAGCAGTAAGGAGCACAAGAACCTAGATGCACGCCCGATTCGTAAGACATTATGATACAAGATCAAATGAGATGATCCTGGTGATGTTGAGAGATAGCCTTCGAAGAGACAATCCACTAAAGTCTTGTGGTATTTCCCTATAATACCATGTCTGAAGCAATTGTTTAAGAACAAAGCGCATGCTAAAAAGATGCGTTAGCACGCAAAAGAACGTAAATAAGACACGATATTGAGACACCCCGCCGATGTATCCCAATGGCGAAAACTCAATAGAGCATTCCCAGATTTTAGAAATGATGCAAGGAACATAAGGTATGGTTTAAGTATGGATGGCATGAATCCTTTTAGGGACATGAGCAGTAGTCATTGCACTTGGCCTATGACCCTATTTATCTAAAACTTTCCTCCTTGGTTATTCATGAAGTAATAGTACATCATAATGCTAGTGCTTATTTAAAGCCCAAAGCAACCTGATAGCATATTGATGTGTACCTAAGACCATTACTTGAAGAGCTGCTACTGTTGTTGAATGAAGAAGGTGTCTTCATATAGGATGAGGATAAACAGCAGCAATTTAACTTACGAGAATTGCTGTTCGTAACCGTCAACGATTGACATGTACTATGTAACCTATCAGGACTAATAAACAAGGGGTATGGGGCATACACCCACTGTTTAGATGAAACTAACATACGCATTTGAAACACTACAAGGTACATAGGGCTTCATCGATTTCTTGTTGCCAACCATCCTGTATAAAAGAAAGGCAAGCATTTCAAAGGAAAGGCAAACCATCGTACTAAGCCTATGCAAAGTAATAGAAATTTTGTATTTGTTATCGTGAAATATCTAAAAGTAGTATTTAAAAAAGGGACTTGGCAGCTAAGCTATCCTAAGTGAAGATGTTAATGCGGCAATGTCAAATAAGAAGTCTGTATTTTGGGAAGTATCTTATTGGGAAATCTTAGAGGTCCACAGCATAATCGACATGATACACCTCACTAAGAACCTTTGCATAAACCTGCAAGACTTTCTAGTTATGTATGGTAAGTCCAAAGATACACTTGAAGCATAGCAGGATCTAAAACATATGAAAAAATGTGAAGAACTTTATCCGAAAAAAAGACAGAAAGGAAGCAATTACTTACGTCCTACTAGCTACACTCGCAGCAAGGAATAGAAGGAAAATATGTTCGAATGCTTGGATGGCATCAAGGACCCATCTAGATACTCACTGAATATAAAGGAAATAATAAACATGAAAGAGAAAAAATTCATAAATCTAAAGTCTCATGAGTGCCACGTGTTGATGACACAATTGCTTCTTGTTGTACTTAGGGTATTCTTTCTATTAATGTTCACATAACAATAATAAAGCTCTGTGCATTTCTCAACTTAATTTTGTAGAATGTCATTGATCTAGACAATTTAAGAAGCCTACAGACTTTCGTGGTCCAATACCTTGTCAGTTTTGAGATGATCTTTCCACCATCCTTTTTTAATATCATGATGCATCTTCTAGCTCACCTTGTCAAATAGATCAGTATTCTTGGTCCTATGTACCTACATGGTATGTTTTTTTAAGAGGTATATGGGCATCCTGAAGTAGTACGTTTGTAATCGTTATCGTCTGGAAGGATGCATCCCTCAAGGTTATAGAATATAGGAGGTCATTGAGTTTTGTGTACACTTTTTTGATGACCTTAGTCGAATTGAGGTCCAGAATCAATCCACGAGGAGAGACTAAGGGGAAAGGGCACACTTGGAAGAAAACCAATAATGATTGTAGACAATGATTTATTCCATAGAGCACATTTCACAGTTTTGCAACAATCTTTATTTGTGGCTCCGCACATCAAAGAGCACATGAAGTCCATTGGTTGGATTACATGTCATCACATGATATGTTCACCTCTTGGTTACAAAAACATCTCATAGGTAACGGGACAATTGATGAACAACTAGCATTGTTAGTGAGGTGACTATCTTGCTCAATCTTGATTTTCCAAGGATACGAAATAAATAGGTATACATTTTATACAAGTTCCCAAAACAAAACGCACACTAACCAAAACAGTGATGTCCATATAAATGCCATAGACAATAATGGTACAAACAACACGTACTATGATTTTATTGAGATATAGGAACTCGAGTATGGTCCTTTGAAGGTCTCTCTGTTTCAGTGCCAATGGGTGAGGCTGACTAGTGGAAGCATAATGGTTGATGAGTGCAGGATGACAACAGCTGACCTTAACAAGATTGGGTAATCAGATGAACCATTTGTTCTAGCCAATGATGTGACTCAAATTTTCTATATGAAGGATATATCTAGCAAACTAAAGAACGGGATGTATAAGCAAATGAGTAAAGCGCTTAATGAGCCAAAGTGCCACGTGGTTCTCCTAGTAAAAAGAAAAATCATCGAAGTTGAGTACAAGATAGATGATTACGATCAGTTTGATGGACAACCTCCATTCATAGTGGCAGTTGACCGAGCCTCCTACTAGTAAATGAGAACACTCCAAATTTACACCACGATCATAGCCAAGAGATATTCATAAAGAAAATGTTTTTTCACTATGCCATCACGTCAAGAGATTGAATCTATACTAGATACATGTATTGTGTTTTTTTAATAGTTACAACCTCTCATTCTTACTATAATATTTAACAAATGGAGTAAGCTATTATGCATATTATATCAGTTCGCTCTGCTAACAATGATAAATTCTTTAATATCAGCATTGATGCAAGTCTCTCCATCTCAACACACTATATTTGAGAGTTTTTAAATTTAATTATCCTTTTTTTCTTTTTTTTAATTTATTTATCCTATATTTAATGTTTTTAAGATTAATTGTGCTAATTTTCCTATTCATGATATTATTTGCCACGATTTTTCTGTTTTTTCATGTTTTCTAAATTGTTTACTATATTTTAACTAATTTTTTATCTATTGTATAAAACAACAGTTACTAAATACAATTGTTACTAAAGAATTTATCTTTAATTCCAATTATTAATACCTCAACTAAAGACTCTTTAGTACCGGTTATTATTAACAACCGATTAGACCATCCTCTCGTTTTCTTCGATTCCCTAGATTACCTTAATCTTTTTGTTCTTCTCATCTGTCCCCATCGATGACAGCGCTGCTGTCCTCCACGCTGACGCCATCCACACCAAAGCTGCCATGCACCTGTCTTCCTTCGGACAACGTCACCCTCCGCGCTGCCACTGTTCCCATCTGCACCGTCGATGCCACCATGCGCCCACTCACCAATGACGCTATTACGCGCCACCATTGCCACCGTTCCCATCCAAACCAATGTCGTTGCCTTTTCCATTGATACCGGCACTGTGATCTATGTGGACACTGACGCCCACCGTCATATTTTGCTTTGACACAAAAAGACCGATGCCAATTATAAATAGTGAACTCCAATAGAGTCATGTTTTTCCTTACATCTTATGTGTATATATATAAGCCACTGGCACTATATAATTGATGCCCTTTCATGTCATAATATATTTAAAAATTATGGTTTTGCTATTAAAATTATATTTTATGACTCATGTTGTCTTAGATGTTTTTTTTAAAAAAAAACTATATGGGTATAACGTACCGTAAAGAGAGATGATGTCTGAGATATTCTCTGTCTTTATTAATTTATATGCAAATATGTAACTAATTACATTCGGGAAGGTAGCTTAATGGTACACATAAAATTGATTCATTAATAAATTCTTAAGATTTCATAAGAAAAGAGCGAGCCGTTGAACATTTAATTAAAAAAGTAGAAAAACATCTTACTTTTTATTTGAAATTAATTTGTTAGATTTACTTTTAATATGAATTGGCCCTGCAATGTAAAGGCAGGAGACTATACCTGGTTGGAACAAGCGATTGAGTCTTCTGCCTCGGCAATTTCAGAAGCAACTTGACACAGTACTTACCCCAATGCCTCCATTTCATATGAGAGTTTGCAGATAGATTTAACCATGGCATTTAAGTTTTGTACTGTCTCTATCGATCTCTGTTCCAAGCATTCGAGCAGTGAAACCAATATCCATGGTTACTGAGTTGATCTAAACTATACATAGAGGGTTTCCTATGAGGTGTGGATCATATCATCTACCTACATCGTTTCCTTTGGCATTGCCTCCTGTTACCCACAATTGCTTGTTCTTAAGGTCATGGAGGTGAATCGTGAGTTGTTCACATCGATTGAAAACGGTGGCCCATGATTTTGTCTCTCTTTCTCACTCACGCGTAATATACAATTGTATGATCATTATCAGCTATATGCATATACTGCGATGTAATTGTATCACCTCATTACAATGTAACTACATCAATCTTCTCAGGATAATTATATCACCTCGATGATTATCTAAAAATATACATCTGTTGTTACTTTAAATAGAAGTGCATTGCCCATCTGAAAGCATTGACCATGCGAATATTCAATCTATATACTGGATGGCAAAATATGACCAAAATTATCAAATGCTGATGTTAAAGTATTGCATGAGGCGATGTGGTCTATTTTAGTCGGTACAGTGGATTCACCTTTTGTTACCAAGCTTCAAATGAATTTTTGGTTTTTTGGGCCAATGACTATACGAGCCTGACACATCATTTTTAGGTTATAAGGAGTGGAATCGGAAGAGATCAATGTACGTATAGCATGGCAAAAGGTTGAGCCCTTGGATCAACATGTTTTTCTCGCCAAAATGTTGTTCATTGTTGTAGGCATGGGAGGAATGAGGAGTATTTTTCTTAGAGAAATCCATTCTCCTTTTGGCAAGTACGGTCGACGCACCTGCCACCCCTCTACCAAATACAGGATTGGGAGAACACAATGTAGCTGTACATAATTCCTACTGTTTGTCCTAATTTCGTGCTTTGATTCAGCTCGTGGTTTCGGCCAATGTTGTCATCTTTGTTGCTAGACTTGCGCTCTGTTCAGCAAGGAGCACTTGACTAGCATTGTGTGCAGTTCAGTCCGTGCATTGGCAGAGGTCGTGTGGATCATGACGGGTCATTGAGGCTACCAAGGCCGGCTGGGATTTTTTTAGTAATTTAAGCAAGAGAAGAAATAACACGAAAGCCGCCGGAGTTTGTCCATGGGCACCAATTTTGCTTGCATCGCCTTTTTCTACTTATCATCTACGCAATTGCGCCAGCATTCAGCCTTCTCTTCTGGTCGTGTGTGGGGAGCGGAGCAAAGTCGTAACAGCGGCAGTACGTAGAATAAAAAAAATAAATCCTATCAAAGAGATAAATGGTTGGATTATTTAAAATCAAATCTTTTTTCAGAATAAAACAAAACATCTAACGGTTAATAATCTGATTGTCTCTCTCGCTACTTCATGATGTGGGTCTGATCACCTTAATACCATCGGTCTGTTCGCCGCCTTGCCACTGATCAAGCTGCTCATGAATAAATAAGCAACTCAACAAAACTATTATAAAAGTAAATTTTATTATATCAAGATATATTTATAAAGTCTAAATAAATCATTCTCTTTCTTTCTTACTAAATTCTGGAGACTCAACTACTCAAATATTTATAGCTAAAAACAGGATGTAAACCTTTTACAATTTTTTAATTTAATTTTTTTCGTCACACTTTAAATTTATGATTGACTAATGCAATAGATTCACTATTACATACCTTGAATTGAGCATTCTCTCAAATATTTTACTTCAAGTAAATAAACAATTTATAGTATTTATTGAGGGCTTTGTGCTCAATTTTATCTCTCATTATTTTTATTAGTATATCATTATTGTGAATATTGTTTCCAATGATTCGGCACCCATTATTTTAAATAATGTCTTTGTGGTAAACACTCTTGCCAAGGATTTTTTATCTATTTTTTTCTATAGATATTTATGAAGCATTTGAGAAATAAAAATTCAACAATGATAGATATAAGCATAAATCATCCAAATATAGCACTAGTTTTAATATTGAATATTTATTTAATTCAAATATAAGAATACCGTCACACATCGTATCCCTCAAAAGTAATATCAAAGACTCAGACAAATACTAAAGTCCAAACAAGTTATACCAGTGACCAATAAACTTTACTTATATTGCTAGCAAGTAAAAGATATAATCATAGTAAAACAAAGCTCTAATTTTTTATCTTTTAACTTTTTTATAAACATTCACGCTTTACAACCCCACAAAACATGTCAAACAGATGAAAAACCCTAACCTCCTCTCGAAGATATGCAAAACAAGAAGAATATAAAGGTTTTATAAAAATATCCACCAATTATAATTTTGTATTAATAAATTAAAGCACAGTATCCTCTTTTTCAACATAATCCCTTACAAAATAAAAAAGACTGTCAAATTGCTTAGTGAGTGAATGTTGCACTAGATATTCAACAATATTTGTAATACTTGTGTTAACACAAAAGATTGAAACTTTGTCAAAACTCAAACCATAATCTTTTAAAGTTGAAATCAACCAAAGAGTTTGTGAACAACAATTTACAACAATAACATATTCAGATTCAGGAATTGATTTAGCAATATTAGATTATTTTCTACAATACCATGCAATAACGGAAGTAAATATGACATGTAACACTTGTACTTTTTTCAATTTATTCTACTACCTACAAATTCCTCATCCAAAAAAGTATGCAAACTTATAGATGATAAAGTAGAATACCATATACCAAATTCAAGAGTATGTTGTAATATTTTAGCATGTGCTTGATGACTTGTCGATGTGAAACACGAGGAGAAACTTAAAATTGAGCTCATAAACACTCGGTAAATTGTATGTCTAGTCTTGATGTAGTGAGATACAATAGTGATCCAATCATACTTTGATACTTTTGTTTGAAATACAAACATTCCTTGTGATGTTTGCTTGATTTGCAATCCCAAAAAATAACTCAACTCTCCCATCATACTCATCTCTAATTTCCTGCTCATTGTCTCAGAAAATTCTACAACCAAATTGTAAGGAGAACAACCAAAGAGAATATCATCAACATTACTCTGAAACAAAAGTTGATCATCACCATGCTTTAGAACAAAGAGAGTTTTATACACTTTTTCCATTTCAAAATCTTTTTTTAAGTAAGAAATTTTTCAATTTGTTTTACCATGCTCTACGTGCTTGTTTCAAACCATACAAAACTTTAGACAATTTGAAAAGATGATTTGGAAATTTTGAATTTTGAAAACTAGGTAGTTGTCCAAAATAAACTTCCACCTGTATAAAACTAATTAGAAAAGTACTTTTAACATTCATTTAATACAATTTAAAACATTTTGATACAAACCTTCAATTTGTGTAATTGGAGCAAAAGTTTCATTAAAATCCAAACATTCAATTTGAGTAAAACCTTACAACAAGTCTAGCTTTATTTCATACTATTAAACCATCCTCATTTTGTTTATTTTTAAAAACACATTTAGTTTCAATAATATTATGATCAAGAAGTGCTTCAACTTAAGTCCAAACTTTGTTTCTTTTAAGATTTAAGTTCTTCATGCATGGCGTTAACCTATGACTCATCAGTTAATGTATGTGATACATCTTTGGGTTTAGAAGAAGTAATAAAAGCAGAATGTGCAAAGAACTCAGTAGATGTCATCTTAGACTGTATAGTAAATTCATTTAGATTATCGATAATTTGTTCCGGAGGATGTCGGCGTTGAATGTGCAAACGATCAGCAACATCTAAAGTTGTTTCGTATTATGAACCTCGGCTCATCAAAGTTGTAGCCTCTAGAAATCCACAAGACTCTATCTCACATGAACGCGAGCATTCTAGTTCATCCTAGTTTGACCGGCTCTCCTCAACCGATCGGACCAGCTAGTTCCCTTCAATCACACTGACCTGAGTCACGATCAGACTAGCTGCCACCTCAACCTCATCTTCTTCATCATCACATTCATCCACAAAAATATTTCCACCATCCTCATGAACCTGTGACAAAGTATCTACAATTTCTAGTCTAGTATATAGACTAACCTCATCAAAAGTAATCTCACAAGTTTCTATAATTTTGTTAGTTTCCAAACTAAGTACATAGCAACCCTAAGAGTGGGCGGGATATCAAGAAAAGTTCCATCAGTTAAACGTGTCTCAAATTTATCTAAATTTTTAGATTTTAACACAAAACACTTACACAAAACACACATAAATGTGAAACTTTAGGTTAATGTCCAAAATGAAACTCAGAAGAAGATTTTTCAAGTTTAGTTCTCAAGAAAACACGATATTCATAGCTTCAGTCCAAAATTCTTTTCGAGTATGATATTCAATAAGTATAGTCCTAGCTATCTAAAACCAAGAACCATTTTCTCTTTCAACGATGCTGTTTTATAAAGGAACACGTGGAGAACAAAATTGATGCTCAAGGTATTTTTTAGCATAAAATTGTTCAAAAGAAACATTGTTAAATTCTCCACCATTATCACTTCTAACCATTCCCAAAAATCCACCAAGTTCAAGCCTCAAAAGACGATACAAGTTTTAAAAATGATTAAAAGCTTCATCTTTAGTTTTCATAAAATAAACCCAAGAGTATAAAGAGTAATCATCCACAATAACCAAAACATACCACTTTCCTCGCACCGATTGCACTCTAGTCAGTCCAATAGTGTATATATGTAAAAGTTGTTCTGGTGCATCAGTTATTACATAAACAATGTTGGCATGTGAAGAAGCAACCATCTTAGCATGGCGACAGGAGAACAAATTAAATCAAGATCCTTTTGAGTTTTGACAAACCAGGAACAAAATGTAAACCGTTAATTCTAGTGAGATGATCAAAACCAACATAACCAAGTCTACAATGCCAAAACATTAAATCTTTTGAAAATTTAGCAACTAGACATATAAACTCAGAAGAAACACAGTTCTTAAAATCAACTTTAAAACAGTTAATCCTGCAGTAAAAGAAGCTATTATTCCAAAAAAGGGTGAATATAACCAACTATTGCTAAGGATTTCATCTTTGGACTAGAAGCAAGCAAGCGGTGGAATACCACAAAGAGAAAGGGTACCCCATAAAAAACAAGTTCTTGTAATTGGAATGTATTTTCTTAAACCACCCATAAGAACCATATTCTGACTTTTATCTGGTGAATATCCAACAAGAGGTTCCATTGAATGAATAACAGATCCGGATCCCAAGAACAATAAAGCTTTCGAATAAGCATGAGTGATCAAATGGAATAAAGCAGCTTGATAAGAACCTATACCTAGAGCTAACATCATATAACCCAATTGAGACATTGTAGAATAGGCTAAGCTTCTTTTAATATCTCTCTGAGCAAGAGCTTCTCTCGTATTTTGAGAAATTTTGAGACACAAGAATCAAAAGAATCAAGAATTTTACTTTTAGATGTCTTAAATCCAACTTCAAAATCCTCATCAATTATTTGAGAAACTTAAAGCAAATTATATTTTAAATTTTCAACCAAAGCGATATATTTCAAAGTAAATTTGTCACTTGCATTAATCGATCCTGTAGTCGATCTTATAGCAAGAATCGTACTTATAGAAGTATCTCCAAAGATAATTAATTCCGTCTTATATGTTGGGTTGAAGGAGCAGAACCAATATTTATCACTGGTCATGCCACATGTTCTCCTTCCTCGTTGTAAAAGCCAATACACAAGTAGATGTCATTGCCTTAGTAATGGGATTAGATAAATGAAATTTAGGAATCTAATAGTGAAACACATGACCAGAACTACCAATAGACATATACACATGAGTAATACTAGTACCACTTTTATTTCTCATAAAAACATGTTGAGTCTGGTTTGACCACCGTTGTGTTGTCGGTCTGACTAGGCCTAGCTAGTCTATTTGGCAGTCATATTGCGGTTGGACCGCCGACCAATTTGACCAGCGCCTATATGTCGGTTGGACTAATACACTTGAAATAATACTCTTTTTTCTATTAATTTTATTTCCAAAAACATTTTCTCATTTCTTTTTTTGTTTACGAGCAAGTTTAAAGCAATAACCAACCAAATGTCCATCCTTTCCACAAAAAGTATAAGTATACTTCACACGAGAAGATGGTTTTATAATCAAAGGTTTTGCGGTAGAAATAGTTTGACTTAAGGAAGCAAGAGAAGACATAATATCAAAATTTCATCTTTTTTTGTCACACTTAAAATGTGCATCAAAACCTAATCATCTATTATGTGTGCTTACTTTTAATTGATTTAAAATCATGTTAAGTGTCTTTTTACCATCGAAAAACCTTTTTAAAAAACTTTTCAAATAAGAAACTTCTTTAGATAAGGAAACACAATTTTCACAATCTTTTTCAAAAGCTTTTTGTTTGAGACAATTAGGACAACAAAGCACTTCATGGGCTTTAAAATTATTTTCTAAATGTTCAAAACAAGCTAGTGCATCTTTCAATTTTATATCATTAAGCAACTTTTAGTAACCAAAACATGCTTCTATTGTCTTAACCTTTTAGCTTAAATGAGATTAAACATCAAACTTGCATAAAAAACTCAATATTTTTTTCAAAATCTTTTTGGTTAAAAACAACTTATTTGCAACTCGAGAGTACAAAGTAACACCACTTATATCAAACAATATCAAACAATTATCGTTTTCTTAATTTTAGACTCTAATATCAAACAATTATTAGCATTCACATCTTATAAAGAAGAAATTTTGGAAAACAAAACTTCACAAGATGTTAATTGTCATCATTGGGAATTAGATATTTTAATCTAAAAATTTTAGCATTAAGAAATTCAGTAATGAAGTCATGTTGTTTTATCTTATTCTCATATTTTTGAATTTTAAAGCTGAGAGAAACAATAATATCTTGAAAAAAATGTTACCTCAATATGTTCATTATCAGAATCAGACTCTCCAGATATTGATCTGCCATGAGCCATGAGACATTCTTCAGAAATGTTCTTGCCTCTGTCATCATCTTCATCCTCACTCCCAAAGTCGACGTCGCTAGCTTGATCAAATGATGCATATAATTTGTTTAACATCTTTTTTAGCTCTCTTGGTTCCTCTTGCCTTTGAAAATCCACTTTTTCTCATCTTTATTCTTATCCTCTTCATCCTCCTTCGTTCCTCTTTCGAGCTTGGGGCAATTTGAATCAAATGTGGTTAGTTTCCCCACACTTATAGCACCAGATTGGACATCCTTATTTCTTGTTTCTCATATCATTTAAGGCTTGAGAAAATCTACTAGTTAGAAAAACTAAGGCTTGAGATTTGCTCGAGTTGGTCATAGGATATAGCATTCAAAATGGTTAAAGAAAGCAATGTAGAAGCATTAACTAAAAACCAAAATAAGACACCAAAACAAAAGATTTAGAACCAGTTTTTCATGAAAGAATAATCATATCAAGTGTCTTAAGTTTGGTGTACAATGATTTCAAAGTTAAAGTACTCATATTGATAGATTCTTATATAGATATAACTTTTATCTACCAAATAGACATATAAAGGTCATTCAAAAGATATCAAGCAACTTCAGAGTATAATTAGTATTGTAAAAATCATTAACGAAAGAAGATTACATAAAACTTTATCAAACCGAGCATAATAATCACTAAGAGCTTCTCTAGATTTCATCTCAAATTACTCCTTTTTAGAAACATCTTTGCGCAGTTCCTCGATGTTCAAAGACCCTTGATGAAAATCACATAGAGCCTTCCACATATTCAATATGAGAAATTCGATTGAAATTAGAACGAGAAACTCTATTAAGAATAAAATTGTGAGCTTTACAATTATTTTTAAATTTGATTTTATTGGCAAAAGTAATCTCATTAGATATATCATAAGTTTTAGAATCTTTTTGCTAAATATCAGAACTCTGGACATAAAGTAAGATCGTATCTTTTTCATCGATAAGTAAAATCAACTCTATCAAATATGTGGCTTGATCGTATATTTATCCGCCATTGCAACTCAAGATTAAAATAAAACAAGAAGTAAAAAAGAGACTCTAATACTACCTGTAGGATAGAAACATAAGACCAAACCAACCTACCAGAGAGAGTGAATGGTAGGATTATCAAAAAAGATAATTTTTTTATGGAATAAAAAGAAACCTCTAACCTGCATAAAGTTATTACATACTGTCATACTTGTCACTAGTCCGATCACCATGCTATCATCACTCTGACCGCCTTGATGTCATCGGTCCGTCTACCATCTTGCCACTGATCAAACTGCTCATGAATAAAAAAAACAACTCAATAAACTATTAAAAGTAAATCAACTTTATAGAGACTCAACTACTCATCTATTTATTCTTAAAAACTTCTCCACTAACTCCTCTAACTCCTCCTGCTTAGACTCAAACTCTTAAATTCCAAGATTAACTAGGTGTAGAACTCATATTCCTAATATGACAACCTCTTAAATTTCAAACCATTTATAATTTTCTAATTTAATTTTTCTCTTTCTTCTCAGTCCACTCCAAATTTATTCATAATTTCTCCAATGCTTGTACACAACTTATAAAGCCCATTGCAAACACCTCCCCATGTACTATTCATCTATTGTGTGTCACCTTGTATCTAATCTTATTACCTGGTATTCTTGACCATTTTGGACCTTGGATTTTTCTAAGCGTAGTCCCAATCCCACCATTAACCGATGTTGATTGTAAGACCTCCTCTCTTTAATTCAACCTTCTCACATGGTATTGTAACCACACTAGACTTCTGCTTCAGTTGCACACAAATAGATACAACAAATGTTTCTAACCATACATATCATAATCTGACCCACATTAGTAATAACAAACTCACACCAATACTATAAATATTTCTAAATTAATCCGACTCTGATCGGCTGATCCCTCCGATCGGCTGTCGTGCTCCCATGGCTGGTGGCAACACTGGCACTGCTACTTCCGAAGAACGCTGTCTCGCGGCCGATCCTTCTCGCACTGACGAAGCTCTAGATGCGTACGAGAGTGCTCATGTGGTACTCTGGGCGCAAACCACCACTGTCGTCAACATTAAGGTGCTCATCCCCATGTCCTCGACAAGGCCATGGACTCCTACACTAAGTGGTGCTGCACGTTTCTCACTATCCTTGGGAAATATGCTCTCACCCGCCACGTCCTCGAGGATGACGTGTTTCCCGTGCGCTCGGCGTGGCTCCAAGCGGACTGCTGCGTCCTCAAGGGGTGTACGGCACCGTCTCCAGCGACCTACAGCAGTCGCTCATGATGCGGCTCGGACGTGCCCGTAATGCGTGGTGCTATCTTGAGGATGAATTTCTTAGCCAGAAGGAGTCTCGTGCCCTTCTCCCTGAGACGTAGTTCCGCACATTTCGCCAGGACTCCCTGAGCGTCACCGACTACTACCGTCGTCTTGAATCCATGGCTGCCTCCCTCGCTGAATTTGGTGACCCTATCGGTGACCGACAGATGGTCCTTACACTTCTTCATGGCCTCAATGGCAAGTTTTGCCATATGGTGTCTATTCTCAAGATGCACCGGCCGTTTCCAATATTTACGGAAGCACACACTCATCTGTTGTTGAAGGAGCTAGAGATCGACGCTTATCCTCTGTCGCCACCGGCCGCTCTCATCGCTGTGACGCCACGTCCAGCTGCCCCAGGTGCCGCAGCTGCTCCTCGTCTGATGGGCGCCTCCTCCTCCGTGCCCACCTGCACCAACCGGAGGCCAGCGCAACGGCCGTCGCCACGGTCACGGTGAACGCGGCAATTCTACTAGTGGCAGTTCTCTAGCGACCTCTGCTAGAGGGGCCCTAGGTGGATAGGGTGGCATCCCTCTTGAAATGATTGTGTACCCGTCGTTTGCCTACCATTGGGCTGGCACCGTGCGCATGTGGCCATACGATCAGTCCGGCCATCCTCCGCCGCCACAGCCTGCGTTCCACGCAGCCCCGTACTATGGCAATTTTGGTGCTCTTCCCAGCACCTATGATGGCACATACGGTGTCCCATTGTCCTCGTATGGCACGCACTACGAGGGAGCTACACCACCGGGCTTCCAAGCGTCCTCACCGGCAGGCTTCCAGGTGCCCTCACCAGCGTACCAGGCAGCACCTTGGGCGCCTAGTCATGAAGGTTGGCACCCACATGACCTCTGAATGGTATGCTGATACGGGTGCCGGCTCCCACGTGACCTCGGACGCTGGTATACTCTCCACCATTTCTCCACCCTCTTCATCTACTCCTTCATCTATCGTTGTGGGCAATGGTACTTTACTTCCTGTCACCACCACTGGATCCCATCATTTTTCTATTCCCTAACATTATTAAGAATTTAATTTCTATTCGTCGATTTACCACCGACAAAAATTGTTCCATTGAGTTTGATCCATTTGGTCTTTCTGTGAAGGATCTGCAAACTAGGAATGTGATCGCTAGGTGCAATAGTTTCGGTGACCTCTACCCATTTTTTGCACCATCTACCAGCACCTTCGCGTTCATCGCTGCACCCACCTCCCTTTGGCATCGCCGTCTTGGTCATCTTGGGCGCGACATTCTGTTCAAACTTCTTAGGTCCAATGTCATTTCCTGCAATAAATATGACATCAATCATTTATGTCATGCATGCCAACTCGGTCATCATGTACGTCTACCTTTCGATTCATCTAGCTCTCATGCTATTCACAACTTTTACTTAATCCATTGTGATCTATCGACCTCTCCAATTGTTAGTGTGTCAGGATACAAATATTATCTTGTTATTCTTGATGACTGTTCTCACTACATTTGGACTTTTCCCCTTCGTCTCAAATCCGAGACATTTTCTACTATTTCTACCTTTTTTGCATATATTCGCACACAGTTTGGCACCACCATCAAGAGCATCCAGTGTGACAATGGCCGTGAATTTGATAATTCCTAGGCCCGCACGTTTTTTCTCTCCCACGGTGTTGCCCTCCGCATGTCGTGCCCATACACTTCTCAACAAAATGGTAAAGCAGAGCATTCTATTCGTACCATCAATAACTCTCTGCGTTACCTTTTGTTACAGGCGAGTCTCCCTCTAGCTTACTAGGTTGAGGCCCTTCACACTGCCACATATCTTGTGAACCGCCTCCCCACCACAACACTCGCCTCCCCTCCATACCATACTCCATTATCTTCTCTATCCTGCCCTCCTATGATCATCTCAAAGTTTTTGGTTGCGCTTGTTACCCTAATATGTCCTCTATAGCTCCCCACAAACTTGCTCCTCGTTCTTCTCTATGCGTGTTCCTCGGCTACTCCTCAGAGCACAAAGGCTATTGATGCCTCGAGCTTCAGTCGAACCGCATTTTCATTTCTAGACATGTTGTTTTTTTGATGAATCCTTCTTCCCTTTCTCTGACATGTCTACCACACCCATGGCATCCTCCGCCCTAGACTTTCTTGTCGATTATCATGACCTCACCGCTTCAGTTCCTGGAGCTTTTTTTTCGCGTGCAGGTACAGCAGCTTCCTCAGCGGCACACCCCGTGCCCGAGGCCCCACTTGTGCCGTCGAGCCTTGGTGCAGGGCCGTGGTTGCCCGAGTCCGCGTCATCTGGTGCCACTGCCCCTGTGCACCCCGCACAGGTCGCTGCTAGCGGTGCCCTACTGACCACAAGTGTTGCTAGTCCTGCTGCCCCTGCTGCTCACACTTAAGTTGTTGCCAGCGGTACCGGCCGCACAGTTGACACTCGACCAACTATCATCCCTCCGGTGACCAATGCGCACTCTATACGCACACGTAGCAAAGATGGCATTGCACAGCCCGTGGATCGCCTCAATCTCCACGCTGTACCCATGTCGCCTCTTTCTCGCTCTGTTCGTGATGCCTTGTCAGACCCCAATTGGCGATCTGCTATGCAGGCTGAGTATGACGCTTTGATTGCCAACGACACATGGAGTCTTGTGCCTCGCCCTCCTGGCGTCAATGTTGTGACTAGCAAGTGGATTTATCGTCACAAGTTACTCGCCGATGGGTCTCTGGATCATTACAAGGCTCGCTGGGTTCTGCGGGGTTTCACACAATGGCCCAGTGTTGACTATGATGAGACTTTCAGTCCAGTTGTCAAGCCTGCGACAGTTCGCGTGGTTCTCTCTCTAGCATTATCTCAGAACTGGCCCATTCATCAGCTAGATGTGAAGAATGCATTTCTCCATGGCACTCTCAATGAGACAGTGTACTGTGTGCAGACTTCTAGATTTGTGGATTCTTCTCACTCAGATTTGTCTATCGGCTCAACAAGTCCTTATATGGTTTGAAGCAGGCTCCTCGTGCTTGGCATCACAGGTTCGTATCTCACCTTATGTCACTTGGATTTGTTGAAACAAAGTCAGATACTTCTCTCTTCATATATCACCGCAGTCCAGACACATACTACTTACTGCTCTATGTTGATGATATTGTCCTTACTGCCTCCTCTGCTGGATTACTCAAGTATATCATTGAGGCTCTCCGACGTGAGTTTGCTATGATGGATATAGGTCAGCTGCATCATTTTCTGAGCATTTCTGTGACCCGCTCCGCAGATGGTCTGTTCCTTTCTCAGCGGCAGTACAGTTAGGATATTTTGGAGCGTACCGGGATGAGTGCGTGCAAGCCGTGCAACACGCCTATTGATCTCTACTCTAAATTATCTGCTGACGGACCAGGATCTCTACTGTCGCTGATGCTACACAGTACCATAGTCTCTTCGGCGCTCTGCATATCTGACTTTCACCCGACCAGATATTATCTTTATAGTTCAGCAGATCTGCCTCTATATGCATGATCCTCGAGAGCCGCACCTTGCTGCTCTCAAGCAGATCCTACGCTACCTATAGGGCACTCTGTCTTTTGGGCTGACCATGCGCCGATCTTCGCCTGCAGATCTTGTTGTTCACACAGATGCCGACTAGGCTGGCTATTTTGACACTCACCGGTTGACCTCTGGCTATGTAGTATTTCTCGAGGATAACTTACTGTTCTAGTCTTCTAAGCGTCAGCATACGATCTCTAGATCGAGTACTGAAGCTGAATATCGTGCTATGGCAAATGGTGTTACTGAAGCTACCTGGCTGCGCTAGCTGCTCCATGAGCTTCGCCACCCCCCTCGACGTGCCACCTTGGTCTATTGTGACAATATCAGTGCTGTATATCTCTCTAGCATCCTGGTGCAGCATTAGCGGATAAAGCATGTTAAGATTGATCTTCATTTCGTTTGAGAGAAGGTCGCCCTTGGTCACGTTCGGGCCCTACATATTCCTACGACATTGCAGTACACCGACGTCTTTACCAAGGGCCTTTCTATCTCACTATTTCAGGAGTTTCGATCTAGACTGAATGTTAGCGATGCCTTTTAATTAGACTGTGAGGAAGTGTTAGTCTACTGTAATTATAGTTTAACCCGCGTATGTAGCCGTGCGGTTGTATGTGTAAACCATCCCGACTGCCTATATATACTGATACATTAACAAACAATCCAATCAACAATTTCCAAATTCCCACGTTTTCAGGCTAAAACAAGATCAGTCGAACATAATGTAGCTTTTGATTATTCCAGAAGCGTGCTTGCCCTGATTTGACGTCGGCCAATGCGACCACGCAAGTCTTTGTCGACCATTTTCACCGTGTACTCTTTTCGTGAAGGAGCAGTTCATCACCATTGTCTGCACTGTAGTCCTGGTTGGTATAGTGCTACAGGTGGTTGTAGGTGTCCAGGCGTGTAATTAGGGTTACTAGCTATGGAAAAGATTTGTTAGGCATTTTTGTTATTTATAAGCGAGAGAAGAAATCCCTGAAAAGCTGCCTCAACAATTCTGCTCGCGTTCCCCTTCCTCTGCTCTTCGTCCTGCATAGTTCCACTGAATTCTATGCTGAGTACGACGTGTTCCACATAATTGGCATAGTATAATTCCAACTATCTGACAAATAAAAAGAATTCGGATCCTAGAGAAATTGACCGGTCCCCGTTGGTCTCAGTAGGACATTATATAGCTGAGCTAGCTGAGCTGACATAAATAGGAGAGTAATCCCCGGTTGTCCTGGGTAACCCAGACCCCAAAACCCCATGTTGCATAATTCACACAAACACTCCTTGTTTATTAATACATAAAGCATTTTTTTCCTTTTAATGAAAAAAAGGCTTTACTGATCAATTGGCAAAAGCAGGCGATCAGGCGACAACCGATAGTAGCAGTCAATTCTGCAGCAGTGCAGCTTGATTCCATTACAATTCTATTGCCTCGATGAAAGCAAAATAGTTCTGCTTTGAAGCAGGTCACAGCCACGGACCTCACAATTTTCTAGCGCAAGTTACATATAAAATCCCGAAAAAGTGACAGTTGCTTTTTCTTTTACTTTCTCTGATTTTCTACAGTAACTAATGCTATGACCAAACGAACTTGATATGCAAGAAAACCAAAATGACTGTGGCTTTGAGGAGAAAACATGCCTACTATTTTCATTTCATATTATTTTCCTAGACAAAATACGTAGTAGAAATACTTATATCTTTTTTTTAAAGAAAATGCTTATATCTTAGAATGAAAAAAGTATATATTTTTCTGAATAGTGATTTTACAGGGTCCATGTGCCATAATGACACATTTGGGATGGAGGGACAATAATGACATATTTGCAAAGATGAAAAAGAAAATATGAACTTTACAGGCGCCATGTGCTATACTGCTATGCAACAAGGCTAACTGTGCAAAAGATAAGGCAGCCCGTACTGTCATACTTTTCTGAAGAAAAAAGATATTAGCATTCAATATTAGGTTTTTTGTCCGGCTCATGCTGTGGTTCAACGAGATGTCCGTGCCGCTGCTGCGGCAGTCAACCAGCAACACCACCTGCAGTGTTACACGCGGGGATTACTTCCAAGATTAACAGCCATGGCGGTAGGTGATTAGGCACAAATCGTAGTTAATTAAAAAGTCGTGGGCTCGTGGCCACAAACCTCGTTGCAGTTGCCTCCGTCTCCAATCGTCCATTCCTGATTAGGAGATTTCCAACGAGGGGGGCATCCAATGTGTTCAGCGGGCGGCGACGCGTGGGCGTGGGCGTGGAGAGGAGCTCGACGGCCGGCGGTGTCTACGCTGGCGAGGATCTCCGGCAGCGTATCGTTCAGATCGATCGAGAGAGCAGAGAGGGAATTAGGGGGGAGGAAGATACTTACAGAGGGGCATTTCAATCATTCTGCAAATTCGTTGAAATTTCTGCCATTTTGTTTTAACTAGGACGCACTTGTGCGGCACCATGTTCCATAAATCATTTGACTATAAATATGTGAATATTTAATTTTAGGTAATTTTAAAGTTATGATTTTTTCTCTAAAAAGTTTATTTGGGATAGCTTTGAGCATTCATTAATGATTTGTTGAAAGCAACAAAGTTAACGTATTAAAGCTGTGCGATATTATTTCTGCTGTAGCTCTCGAGCGACGTGACTCATGACACCCTCACGTGGAGCCTCCGCATCGCCACCGCTGACAAGAGGCAGGGGATCTCACCTCTGCTAGTTTAGTAAGTTTTATGTTTCTTATGCACAAAGTTTTTAATTATATATATTAGCAGGTTTGTTTTTTATGTCTATGAAGTTGGATTTGTTTAGAGTCTTTGTCTTCTCATTCTCTTTGTTGGTGGTTGCTTCATTTGTAAGCTCATCGATGAAGACCTATACAGTCTTCACTGGTTGTTGATGGTCCAACCGTCTTTAGGGTCTACATCACCGATGTATTTGATTGCACCGGTTTGAGGTGCTGACAAAGATGATTGCTGATACTCAGATCTATTTGCACAGGTAAAGTTTATAATGAAATAAAGAAAGGATTTAAAATGAATTAAAAGGGTGGATCGAGAACATGCTTGTATGCCTAAAAATAATGGGACCAATGAATTAAGGTTTGTTTTTTTATTTTATTTTAAGAACTTTTAGAATTTTCTTTGAGGCTTTTAACAACTGGATGTATAGTTTAATTATGCATGTTTATGGAGTAATATATGATGGTATAATCTATACTACCAATTTTTTAGTTTTTCTACTATAGTTCAGGTGGTATGCAAAAGATGAAGATATGACCGAAAATAATAGATGGAATATTTTTTAAATGTCAATCGCAATTAAAGTATTTTTTATTTTTAAATATTGTAGATATAATTTAAGTATGCATGTTAATCACGATGATATAGTGTGCATTGTCAATTTTCTTTGATTTTGTTTTTCACAGTTTGGATGACATACTGGTCAGGACAAAATAACAAATTTTTTACAAGCTAGCATATAGCTAATATTAATCTTTAATTTTTAATTTAATCTTAACAAATTCAATGATGTAGAAGGTTAAAAAATCAACTATTTATTTTTCTGTGTGATGATAATGCTATCTTAACTACATAGCTAAATAAAAGGATGGGAGAAGGGGAGAGAAGGGGCACACTGGAGGGAGGAGGGTGCACGCTGTTGTGTGTGTGTTGGGGGGGGGGGGGGGGCGGAGGGAAGAGGAGCTATCCCAATTTTTTTTTGACATGGGATGGATATAGAATTGTAGATAAATCTAATTGCTTAAAGTGATGTGCATATCAGTTTGTGTGCAAATTAATCTAATAGCTAAAATAATGGGTCACAGGTTTAAGTAAAAATCAATGGCCAGATGTTTTATTATTTAAAAAAAATCCTATGATTTTTTTAATTTATTAGAGTGTTATATAACAGCTTAGAAGCATTTGAAAAGTACTACGTGATGACTTTGTAAGATATTTAATGTTCTTTTAGTTTATAATAATAAATAGATTTCAAAATTGCTAAAACCGTTTGAAGAAAACTAACGGCAGTGGCAAATATACAATCCAAGTCCAAGAGTCTAATCCAGTGGCATTTTATCAATTAGTCGATATTTGATGGCATATTGACAATTAGTTGCATCAGGCCCTAATGGCAGTTGATCCTTTTTTATTATTAGAATTTTTGGCCAACAACTGAATGTTTTCATATACTGTCAAATGTGTGCATGGAGTGATCATAGATAAATTCTCACAAAATCCAATGCATCTTTTATGTGATTACTACTAATATTTTACATTAGGAAGTGCTCTGTTACGCCTCAGCAACATGCAGGAGTATCTATTACTTTTAACGGGGATACAGTAAACGGATCAATAGTGTGCTTCTTTCAAGAGAAAAAAAGATATTAGCATTCAATAGTTTTTTTTCCTTGTATACGAGCCTGCCACATCATTTATAAGGAGTGGAGTCGGAAGGCATAGAGAGATCATGCAGATAGATGTAAGTACAGCATGGCAGAAGGCGGAGCCACCTCGATCAAAATGTCTTTTTCACCTCCAAGAACTGAGGGCGTATCACTGTCGTAGCTGGTATGGGAGACATAAGGATTACTTTGCTTGCAGAACACCATTTCCCTTCGGCTGCGGCACTCCATTGACCTGTCACCAGTGCAGCTAATACAGGATTGATGGAACAGAATGGAGATGCTGGTTATACCTAGCGTATTTGTCCTGATTTTGTTTTTTGAATCAGTTTGTGAGCACGGCCAACTTGTTAATTAGTGTACTTGTTGCTCGACGTCCGCTCTGTTCCTGGGGGAGCATTTTGTTAGCGTTGTTAACTGTGTGGCCCTGGCCCGTGAGATGGTACAGGCATAGGAACTGGGGATCATGCCACGTAATTAGGGCTACTAAGGCCAAGATTTATTAGGTATTTTTGTTATTTAAACAAGAGAAGAAATCCTACAAAAGATGATCTAGTTTGGCCTGGGCAACAAATTTTGCCTGCGACTGCACTTTCCTCTTTTCTTCAACCCGGCAATTGCGGCCAGTCTTCAGTCTTCTCTCTTCGTTCTCCTCGACAAGGCCACTGCCCATTAACCATACGGTATAACCCACTTAGACTCTGTTCTAATGAGCGGGAGATGTTAACTTTTTATTTGCACATAAAACGAGACAAGATATTAACATATAATTAATTAAATATTAACTATTATAAACTTCAAAAAATAAGTTTATTTATTTTTTTAAAAAAACTTTTATATATAAAAAAATTTAAAAAATTAGGCCGTTAAAAAGCATGCTTACAAAAGATGATAAAGCTGCCCATCCAAATAACCAAATCGAACAGAGCAAAGGTTACGATGGTGGCGCTGGAGCTCTCGCGATCAGGGAATAGGACGCCGAGCAAACAACGGCTGCAAGCCTGCGAACTAAACCAAGTGAGACCCAGCCGAACTTTTCTCTGATTTTTGAGTGGGCTAGCTCGGGAGGAGTTTTTCTTTTGAAAAAAGTTTATTTTGCCTCCATTTATTTTAGTCTAAGTCTAATTTTTCTTAAAACAAGATATGTTACCTCCTTTAACTATTAATATCAATTTATTTTTGTTTGCTCGAGCGGGTTTGATTATGGTTTTATCTAATATGATACTTACATTGTGTTATAGTTAGAAAAAAATAAAAGATTGTGAGTACCACTTGTCAGTGAACCATCTATCCTGTATTGTGTGTCCCTCTACGCCTCGCCGCCGAGCTGTATGGCGTCGCCGTCGTGCTCATCATTGTCGGAGTGATCCTCGCCCCGGCGGAAGTCATTGGGCACTGAAAGTGCTGGCAACTGCCACAGCATGCATCCGCTAACAGCTCGGCGACACTAGCAGCGACGACCAGACGCCGTCCAATGCGAAGCACCATACCACGTCGTGAACATCGATCAAGGAGCCACCGCCGTCGGCTCGGCAGCCGCAGCCGCTGGCGACGCGGAGCGATGAGCAAGGGTAACTGGTGTTCATCCAGGATCTCCTCCGGGAGTTGGCGGAGGAGCTTGCCAGCGACAACTTCGGTCGTCGTACAGGGCGACGCTGTACGACAGGCCAACGATGGTGGTGAAGCGATTCAAGGACATGAACATCATCGGCCGTGAGGACTTTTTGCAGCACATGTGCCGCCTTGGCCACCTCACGCATCGCTTACCTCTACAAGGAGGAGGAGAAGCTACTCGTCACCAACGTCGGGCTCCGCGCGCAAGCCTCTTGCCCGCTCTGCCGTACTGCTCTTGCACACCTGCCCCGCATGCGCCGTAGCCTCGACAACCACTTCTTCTTACACCCGGTTCCTCAGCTTCCCCATGCCTCAGACCCAACCGTCTCGCTGGAGATCACCTCGGGCTCTCGCGAATCTAACCGAGGGACGCGACAGAGTGATGAAGAAGGGGAGGAGACAGACAGCAGCCACGTTGGAGTTGCTCGAGGAGGTAGAAGAGGAGAGATGATGGAGGTCTCACCTAGAATGCCATGTAATAGGTGCTAAGTAGAATAAAATTATTGTCTAGACCACTTAAGAAGTTAAAATGAGCTAGTTTTAGTTTTAATAGTTCAGAGTGGTAAATCAAACTTGGGCTATAGTTAAGAGAAATAATCAACCACAGGCTACAGTGAGGTAAGATATATAGACTTGTACCTTTTCTTTTCCAAGCCCTATTGGGTTCTCTCGGTAGATTTTAATTTGAAAATCAGTCTTTCCATGCGTACATTTCGAGCCTAGCTGGGAAAAAATTATGTCCTGGTAGTTTACACTGATTTTGGTCATGATATTAAGCTGGTTTTGGGCCTAAAACCAGTTTTCCAAACGGGCCCTCAACAAAACAAAAAAGTGAACTGTACAGAAGAGACGGAAGAAAGAAAGGTATTGTCGTGCTGAGCCTATTTAAAGTTGACTCATAGTCACGTGAATGCAAATATTCGTTTTCTACTAAGGTCGTACCCAAAACATGGTGCGTAGAAATAACGTAGTTTCCATGCTGAGACTTAATCAACCTTTGTTCCAGCATGATGCATTTTAATTTCTTAATCACCGTGTTTTTTTTGATCGAACGTAACAATCAAGCAGGGTGAAGAGTAGGATTAATAAAAACTAAAATTTTTTAGCAAAATTAAAAGTTACCTCCAACTAATAAATTTAATTTTAATTTAGTCTAGTTTTCTATCTCCGGTCCAATCACACTATACTTTTCGGTGTGACCATCCCTTTGCTATCGGTCTTAGCGCTGCACTTCGCCGGTCTGACCACCTCTATCAATCCGATTAGAAAAACAATATTAATAAGTATATAGATAACAAATCTTTTAAAAGTATATCAACTATATTTCATTAAGATGTGTTATAAAATACTTATATCTCAACTTTCGACTAAACTCGTAATTAAGTCTAAAAACTAATTTTTCTCTTCTCCAAAAGCTATATATTGAGGCTTAGACTGTATCTCTACGTATACCCATAGGTGGCTACACAAGGACTCCAAATTATAGTAGGACTTGCACTCTTAATCTTATAGAAAATTAACTCATTTATATCAAATGTAAACTAATCTTCCTAAATTTAAACTTCATCTAAATTTAACTTCGCTTTTCATACGCACATAATTCTTGTTGTATGTCATATAGAAACTTCTCCAAGTGTATTGCTCTATAATCTTAGTATCCCGTATGATCTCTTTTAATGTATGAATCTTAACTTCTAAAAAACCATTTAAAAGTTATAAACATGAATCAAACATCGTAAAAAAATTAACTTAAAACCAACCCTTTTCAAAATTCTACCAGTCAACTATTGGGCTTTGTCTAACCATTCTACTACTTGTGGTTGAACTAGAACTATTCACCAGTCTTACTATTTATTATTGATCAATACTGTTCATCGATTTTGTAAATCTAATGCCCTTTAAGCTTAATAAAACATATCATACCAATTATTTTTCACGTAATCTAAATCATCACCATAACCATAATTTTACATACTTTTCCGCACATTGATTGTCTTTGTTTAATTTCCTTAAAGCATACATCAAATGGAAGCTTTCCTGAGTATATGCGATGACTCATGAGTGGATCTAGTGGGATTAGGAAGTCAAATGGGTACATGGGAAGCAACAGCAACATGAGCAGTACTAGTCGTTTGTACTTGCCGGCAGGGAAATGAAGCAAGCTTAATTCCAGCGCACGCAGACTTGGAAAAACAGCAACACATGTTAATATTGTAGGATTGTTTGAACAGCTTAATAATTAATTAGCTACTTTAGCATGATTAAAAACAGAAAATAGTTAATAAGTTGTCCTTCCTAGCTTCGACATAATCAGATCGAGAGCGCATATACGTGTAGATGCCGGTTTGGTACTGCATCTTCAGATTTCTATTGGTTAGTTCGGTTTTGGTACTACATCTTCATAATGTTCATTCCCCAATTGCATTCGTATAATTCCTTTTTACTGCCCTTTAATTTTTCTCTGATAAGTGATAATTGAATACTAGTCTATGAATACATATGTACCTTTTAAAAAATCCTACACATAGTATTACTTTATTTAGATAATGGATTACTTTATTAAGTAATGAACATAAAAGTATCATGCACACACAAGCTTCTCATGTATATTTCATGTATACCAATTAACAAATATCATCAAAATTCTAGAAAAAAATATACATGTAGTTCCAGTGATACTACACCTATGTGTAAAGTCCTATATTCAAATTCATTATATTTTAATCACAAAAAAAAGACAAAATTCTGATAGTTTTTGCAAGTATAAATTTATTAGAATTTTAGTTTTTTTATTATGGTTAGGTGTAATATTATTGGAAGTATATGTACAAATTTTTTTCTATGAAATTTGCTATTTGGTGTATGAAGAGTGTGCATCGAAAAATTGTGTTTATACGATATATTCCCACTTTTATATATCTAAATGTTGTAAGTTTTTGGAAAGGCGAGCAAGGTTATGTCTGAATGTTCATGCAAAGAAACAAACTAGATAAATGCAAGAACTGTCACCCAGAGATCGCTGTGGTCGTGTGAGGTGTCGTGCATGTGACCATTAAGGTTTTAATTAGCTCAGGCCAAACTGCCCAAGGCATCTAACTAGCTGCTAGTAGCTGTGGCCTGTGTGTGCTTGCAAAATTATATCGGTCTCCATTAAGGTAGCTATTTCCCTTTCACACCACCCAACCTAAGCTAGGCAGCTACCTGCAGTCGCTGCTACTGGATGGTGCTTCTTCTTCTTCGTCTTTCTCTCGTTCACACCTCACGTCAGCCCCGGCCCTTAATTACCTTCGGGTCAATTTACTCGACCATCAATCAGTCGCTTGCTACGTCACTGTCCTGATTAATTGCCAGTGCATGACACATTAATTGTGAGTTTCTGACCCGAGATAAAAAAAAAAACGCTCTGCCCATTTACTCCTGCATGTGGCCTCCCTTCACCCCCTAGCTCTGCCTCCGATTCGTCGTCAAGTGCTTGCTATGGCTCAACACGCACGCGAGGTCAGTGAGTTTCTGTCTGTTTGCAATTGCAGCTCAATCATTTTGCCTCTCCTTACGATCTTTAAATCGTGGAGATGAAATTCTTTAGCTAAACTAGTTTCAAATATGAACACGAATGGCGTGTTCAGGTAAACACAAACGGTAGCAGGTGTGGAAGTAGCATAACAATGGAAGGAGATAGAAATGGTGCCTGGCCGCTGCTTTCCATGTCCTCCTCCTCCGCAGCAAGATCTGGAAATGATCACCAAGAGCTTGCTTCTGTTGATGCCGCTGATGCTTTCAGAGAGTCGCCAGATGATCCGAGGAAACAGTCGTCGGGAATGACTAGCGGGCTGTTGCCGGCACGGAGCCTGTGGTCTACCAGAGATGGGGACGACGGCGAGGTGGCGGCGCCGATGGCCGGCATTCGGTCTCTGTCCTTCTCCAATCTCTTCAGCTTCAGAATTGCAACTACTGTGCATTCTTCATCACTGTCGGCGCTGGATTTTGATCATCAGCTACCTGCAGATGTAGCAAGCAGTGATCACCCTTCTTCTGCAGTAAGTGTAACTTCGCCAAACTAACTAGCTATTTACCCAGCCTGCAGCCTGCTTATTGTTCGCTCAATTTGCTAAGAACGACGAGACGACAGCGACGAAGACGAAGACGATGGCGAAGCAAACAAGTGATCACATGAACGTCTGCCGCTCACAGTCCGTGCCTATGAGCACCCTGTCGAGATTCAGCTCGAAAGGAGGCGTCTCCAAGAGAGTGGCGGATTCGAGCTCCCTTCGTATATCTGACGGTGGCAGCGTACGGTTTAGGGTGTCGGTGATAAGCGCCACTTCTGAAGGCAATGCGGAGGCCGCCGGAGCGGAGGAGGATGCCGGCAGCGTGGTGGCCGAGGAGGAGGCCCTGGTCTGCCGCATCTGCATGGTGGCGCTGTCGGAAGAGGCCGGAAGCGGCGGCGGCGGCATGCTGAAGCTGGAGTGCCGGTGCAAGGGCGAGCTGGCGCTGGCGCACGGCGACTGCGCCGTCAAGTGGTTCAGCATCAAGGGCAACTCCACCTGCGACGTCTGCAACCACGAGGTGCTCAACCTCCCCGTCACGCTGCGCCGCGTCCACGACCGCCAGCATCTGGTCCAGGAGGCCGCCGCGGCTGCGGCTGCGGCCGCCGCCGCAGCTGCGGCCGGTGGCAACCGACGAGGAGGATACAACTACGGGCGCGTGTGGCGCGGCACGACCATCCTCGTCATCGTCAGCACGCTTGCCTACTTCTGCTTCCTGGAGCAGCTGCTCGTCGGCTACCACGGCACGGCGGCGCTTGCCATCTCGCTGCCGTTCGCCTGCGTGCTCGGGCTTTTCTCCTCTCTCACCACCACCAAGATGGGTATCATCATCTCCATCTCTCTGGTTGATTGTTTGATTCTATGCGCGCATCGATGAAGACCATGATACATTTCTCAGTAATACAAGCAAACGTGATTAATTAATTGCTGATCAGCGTGCATGCGTACGTGTCTATGCAGTGTCCAGGAAGTATGTGTGGATCTACTCAGCTGTGCAATACCTCTTCATCGTGCTCTTCACCCACCTCTTCTGCAGATTTGTAAGGGAAAACCATCCACTTCAAATAAAATCTCTTAGCAGCTAGAATTAGGCACTCAATATGCATTTCTGGCATGAAGTCTAAATAGTTATTATTTTTTTTCAAAAATAGATTACATGGATTACTGTGTTACATATCTGCGCAAACATGTAAAGTAAAATTAGAGATCTACGATACCAAAATTGAAAATTCAATAGTGATGCAACTATAACTACACTACTTATAGTCCGGTTTACTATTGTATTTTTCATGTTCACAAAGTGATATATAAATAATATAATAATCTCTCTTATCTATTTTTTTTAAAAAAATTCTGCGCCGCATATATACGTGCAGGTGCACCTGCACGCGGTGATTGCCATCATCCTGTCCACCTTAGCGGGCTTTGGCGTGGCCAGCTGCGCCAACGCCGTCCTCCTCGAGATCAACAGATGGAGGGCTAGGCGTGCATCCACGTCAGCCACGCGGGAAGAAGAGGAAGCTCGCCGTGCTCCCACACAGGCGGGCCTCGAGAACGATCTGCCTCCACCCTAGTGCAGCTTGGCAGAGCCCAGTCAACCCCACCTTGGTTTGGTTTGTACATATACGGTCATATACAGATAGTAGCATGTATATACTACTTGTCAATATATATTACTCCCTCCGGTCTAGTGTAATTGATGTTGGGGGTATCAGATTTAACACTCCCAACGTCAAATATGTAAATGACCAGAGGAATCATTTGTCCAAAGATAGCCCGGCCAGTTTTGTTTTTATATAAACCAAACATGGATTTTTGCGACAGAATTTGAAAGCCAGACACTGCATATTGATTTAACAAAGGTTCATATCTTAGTAAACGACTTACGTATCTTAGTAACCGACTTACGTAAACAATAACCGAAAAGATTAGAAAAAAAACCAAGAGTAATCAATGCCATAACTATAAAGATGATGTTATAGTCTAACACTCTCATAATCTAAACATCATAACTAGCCACAGGACGGATATTTAGACTGGAGCGAAACTCGATGGAGATATTGGCGTACTGAGATGACGTTGGCACGTAAAGAACACAGACGGCTCCAGCGACAACCTTGTCACGGAAGAAGTACAGATCAATCTCAATATACTTCGTATGCTGATGCTGCATAGGATTGGAAAAGAGGTAGACTGCAGTGATGTTTGTCACAATAGATAACTGTAGCACACTGAACAGGATAATAAAGCTTCCCTCGTAATTAGCGCAACCATGCAGTCTCAGCAACAACGATGGTGATAGTCCGATACTCAGTCTCAGCACTAGAGTGAGAGCGAGAAACTATGGCCTGACATTTAGAGTAGGAGACGAGATTATTACATAGAAAAACTGCATAGCCTAAAATGGAGCGTCGAGTCTCAGGACAGCCGGCCCAGTAAGCATCAAAATAAGCCATAAGATCAGCCAAACGAGAGTGATGAATTCGAAGCCCATAATTCAGAGTGCCTTTGACATAGCGTAGAATACGTTTTATCAAGGCCAAATGCAGCTCGCGTTGATCATGTATGAATAAACAGACCTGCTGGATGGCATATATAATGTCTAGACAGGTGAATATGAGATACTACAAAGCAGCAGCCAGGCCACGAAAATGAGTCGCATCAACTATTGGAGTACCATCTGAAGACAACTTGGCACTAGTATCAATAGGAGTCGTGCATGGTTTGCAGTTAAATATGCCAGTACGGTCAAGGATCTTAAGTATGTAGTAGCACTGAGACAACTGCAAATCCTTTGCACTGTGTATCATAGACATCTTTAGAAAATGATGTAGAGGTCCCAAGTCCTTCTGAAGAAGTGCTATAGAAGTGGCAGTGAAAATAATATCATCCACATACAACAATAAATAAATTGTGTGGAGCTACAATGGAAGACAAAATAGAGAAGTATCAGACGTGACACCAATAAAGCTCAAAGACTAAATATAAGTAGCAAATCGACTATACTAAGCATGCGGAGCCTGTTTCAGATGATATAAAAATTTGGTCAGCTGACAAACATAATTAGGGCGAGAGGAGTTCACAAATCCAGATGGTTGTGCACAATAAACTAATCCGATAGTGTCCCATAGAGAAATGTGTTCTTCACGTCGAGCTGATGGATGAGTCAATCCTATAAAACAGCAAGCGACAGCATGGTATGAATACTAGCTAGTTTGACAACTAAATTGAAAGTCTCACTAAAATCAATACCGGGTCGCTGTGTAAAACCATGAAAAAACCAGCATACTTTTTAGTGATCAAGAGTACCGTCTAGGTGAAGCTTGTGACGATAGACCAATTTACCAAAGACAATATTGACACCAGGTAGAGGAGGCATGAGATCCCAAGTGTGATTTGCTTGAAGAGCAAAGAATTTCTTAATCACGTCAATTGGGATCTAAGAAAGCACCATGATATGTATTCGGCAAGGTGACAGAGAGATCACCTGAAGATCAAACGCTTTTTTCAACTATCGGAAGCCATCTTAATCATGGGTGCGCATTGAATACACATTGTCCATAGGAGGGACATGAACAACACCAGCAAGAGGTGCTGCACCGCCCAGTGGTGGCACAAAGAAGCCATGCGGTGGTCCATAGGCCGCAGTCGATGAGGCCGTGCCAAGCCCATATGGGTAAAGATGTCGGCCTAGAAATAGAGGATAAGGGAGCCACGCCAGGTTCAAGGGCCGATGAGACCGTCGGAGGTGCGGCGGAGGACGGCTGCTTAATGCTGACAGCAACCTAGAGCGAGCCAAGGGCAGCAGCAGGCACGACGTCACCGGTGACCATGCCGGCCTCGCTGACAACAACCTGCGAGAAGGCAGGGGCATCAAGTGCTGACATGAGGAGGATCTGCAGGTGTATGCCAAAAAAAAGTGATGAACTTTGTGACTCTGTAGGTCACGTCTAAGTATAGTATAATCTAATTGTTTATTTTTGGTTTTTTCTTTTGTGAAATCAGGAGTTCTATTTTATTAATCTGTACTTGGAGTAGAGCCTTTTATAAGCATTATACAAGAAAATCCGAGACCACGTTAAGCCAGGTACTTCATTGACTATATATTATTAGAAGCCTGCTTTGCACATAGATGAGCAGCAACATTACACTCCATGTGAGACGAAATTCAAGAAAAGTCCTAAGGCGCTCCTCAATATCTATGAAAATCGCTGAGGCTTCGGTACGAAGGAAATCTTCTCTCTTCCACATTGCTACCAAGCATTGTGAGTCGCGTCTCTATAATTACTTAAACATACACCAAGTCTTTGGAAGATCAGTACCCTTCGAAATTTTGGCCCATCATACCCACCGAGAGAGCTCTTTGTATGGCCTCCAATTTGACTCGCATCAACTAGGCTGCCCCAACTGTTCTTGTCTTGGATGCTCAAGATTGACACGTCTAGTTACTTGCGTTCGCTTAGCCAGGTCGTACAGGTAGTTTGTTTGGTATCTAACTAGTGCGTACGCACTCGTTGGGCTTAACAGGTGCGCAGTTGCTTGGCCATCCGATCTCACGCGCGCGCTCTGGCGTTCGATCTCTCCAGATCTCCGTCCACTCCCCGCGCACTGTTTTACATACGAGCAACCATCAAGATATAGCTTTATAGTTTTACACTAGGCTATTTTTTAGTTATGAAAACTTTGAATACTTATATTTTTTTAAACCATGTATTATTTTTAAGATTCATTTTAACCGTCAAACTCCACTTATAATATATAACAAAATAAATTCAATATTGAATACATTCAAAATTTTAAAAATAAATTATCTAAACTCCACGGTACAACTAACTCTTCATAGCATTAAAAAGAAATTATCTAAACTCCACGGTACAACTAACTCTTCATAGCGTATTCAACTAGCATATGTGCTGATTTTATATCATATAAGAAGTAACTCTATAACTCTTTATCGTATTGGTATTAGAACTAACTGCATCTTAAGAGGGAAATATCTCTTGATCTCATTAGAACAAGTTTAATAGAAGTTTAATAGTGTACCAACTGCTAGAGATATGTTCTACATCATCTAAAGATACGCATAGAGATATAGAGCTAGGACATAGATGTTAACACAACAGACAAGAGACATGTTACTAATAGATTTTCAACCAAATATCTCTTTTCGCACACAATGCCCTATAGCATGCATTGCTATGTGTTAGTGGTGGGTCTCACTTTCTTGGAGCTCGCATGCAGCTGACTAGTAATTAGTAGCCAACTTGTCCTCTCTCCCCTCACTTCTCTCCTCAACATATACATCCAATCCTACGTGGCATCCTTATAGCTAGCACTCTCACTCTTATTATACTTAGCTCTTAGAAGTAACGAGCGTGCACAATTATCTAGGTGCTAGTCAAAACATTTCATCAACTTGAGGTGATATTTTTCTAAAAAGATACGCACGTTGGATCAGTGTGTGGTGCTATTTTTGGCAAGAAGAGAAGGACGGCCAGTTAAGACTAATGAGTGCACATGTAATTCACATCCTTTCTACATGCATCTATATGTGCGAAGAGTTAAAAAATAGCTTTGGAAGCCATGCATGTTATCGGTTTCTTTCTCTCACCAGCAAGGCCAGCAATAAGGGCTTCTTTCGAACATAAGAAATTTTACAGAATTTTTACTAAAAACAGTTCAATTCTTCAAAATACCCACGAAAATTTTTCGAAATTGAATAGGCCCCGAATGGATTCTGAATCCGTTTCTATGGAGCCTGGCCCTCACCTCACTTTTCAATGCATAGGGACCGGCCCATCCAAAAA
This sequence comes from Oryza coarctata, assembly GCA_030770085.1. NCBI lineage: Eukaryota > Viridiplantae > Streptophyta > Magnoliopsida > Poales > Poaceae > Oryza > Oryza coarctata. Next base: position 13,459,133 of record CM061472.1, read on the forward strand.
TAGGCAACCGAACTCTGGAATCTTTCACGCATGGAGTTTGGCTGAGGACTGATCCAGGGAACCAAACGCCTCCAAATAAATTGTCACCATCCATCAATTCGTTCCCTTCTTTGCCAATATAGGAGATCACCTCTGGAATATCTTCTTCACCATACTTTGTCCAACCAGGATGATCCTACATAAAGAGGCCCTTCAAATCAATTTAAATGTGCTTGTATATCTACTCTATTTGTGAACATCCTCTTGTTTCTACTCAATACATGGGTAGTACATACATGTGCCCGTATGGTAATTGACTTCTCCACCTCTGTGACATGTACTAGATCCAATACCGAGTTGGCTGTTGACATTCTCCACGCTCTCACAACTCTCATACGTCCAACAACTTCATTCGATGCGATAAATGCACACAAATGAATTTAACAAGTATGAGTATATGAGCATTTATTACGTGCTAGTTCTATTTGAAAAAAAAAAACTACATCCTTGCTAACATGCATATTAAAAAGATAGTAACCATTCTAAAAAAAGTAGGATGCAAAAAGTGATAAATAATTTGTTATATCTAATTACAGTAATACTTATTAATGAGTGTAAAAATCTAAATCATTAAAAGTACAAAAAGTATATATCAGAAGATATTTACTAGATTTCAGTTTACTACAATTTTGCAATTTGCTAGTAACTTAAAATTGCACGTCGCTAAGCCTAGGATTTCAATGCTATGCAATATGAAATTTGAGTTTTTTATATGGTTTTGCTTTATTTATATTATATCTGTCTAAACTTTTACCTATAACTTTCTCAATTGGTATGAAATTGTAAGTTTATTTCATGATTAGTTTGGTATAATTTATTGTTCAACCAAAGAGGTTTTATTTAAATAAGTAATAGCTAGTGATGAGAACTGTTGGGTTGTGTCGTTCAAGTTACTACTAAAAAGGATTTTCGGGTGTGAGGACACTATGTAGGCGGGCCATATTTTTGGCTCCAATGGCATGCCCACGTAGTGGTGGGCAAGGGGTCCGATGGTTGGCTGCCAGCGAAGATCAATTATTGCAGACAACTAGCTTAAGTTGGTCGCTTGTGATAATTTGCTGGCTTAGGGCGGCCACCTAGGATAACTGATCTTTATATGCGACGGCCTAGCCAGCCGTCTACGATAATGTGGCAATAAAGTATTTTTCTTTTCTAAAACTATTCATTTTGCCCAAGGTTTTTCTTTCCTAAAATAAGCAAACTATATGGGGAATGATTTGAACTTAAAATCTTTCATCGATTTTGCTATTTAGATCCATGCTTTCTAACATGTAGTTTGCTTTTTATTTTTATGATTTGAATGTGATGGATCTATATATGTTACGTACATATGTACACATGTCAAAAAAAATTATTTTGCTACTTAGAGCTCAATTTGAGCTCAATTTGGATCACATTTGTTTAGGTCATCTTGTCGAATGGTTTGTAGTGAGTATATGTGATATTTTTATAGAACAAAATAGGTATTTTGTTCCCATGTCAATTTTATAGATCTAGTTAGGAGAAAGAAAAAGCGATAGATTGGCAAAATAGATACTTATATGTAATTAAAATTTGTATATTTAGTTAGGATATATATAGAGAGAGGGTTTTATACTATATATATGCATAATTATGCATAGTAATTAATTTGTGCTTGCATATTATGTTTATTATATGCCACATAGGTGTAAATTCTATTTAGATAGTTAGATGGTTAATTTTAGTTGTTTGGTGATATATTTATTTTTGCATTAATTGATAGAGATGGACTGGTAATAGATGTATCATACATCAAGATTTGTGCCACTATACATAGATAAAATATCTAAATTTATTGAAGTTGCTAAGACACACGCTTCGAGTAAGAAGAGCAAAGAAATACATTGTCCATATGTTAACTATAAAACTCAAAATGTATGAGCAAATCCATCCATAATTAGAGGATAGTTTGTTATGTGTGGTTTTGATATCAGAGGCCATTCGATCCCATCATAGCGAGCAAGATATGTCTAGAAGAAGAGACCAAGTGGATGATCACGAAATATAAAATGAATCGAACAAAAATCTAAAGTATGTTGATCATAATAGTGTGGATGATGTTGCTACTGATGGTAATGGTTGTGGTGATAATGATTCTAATTTAGAGTATATGTTGTGCCATACTGAACCTAGGGTCCTAATAGGGCTAGCGAGAGGGTTATGATAAATTTGTGGTGTTATAGAAAGCAGCGAAGGAACTTTTGTATGATGAGCCAAAGGTATATAATAAAGAGTAGTTAATATTACGTTGGTACTTCAAGTTCTGAGGTTGAAGGCTAGAAATGATTTATCTAATAGTAGTTTCAATAGCTTGTTGGGGCTTTTAAAAGACTTGCTACCCAAGCCTAACTCTTTATCAACCAACACACATCAAGCGAAGAAAATTATATATCCCTTTTTGCTTGATGTGTAAAAGATTCATGCATGTGTGAACGACTGCATACTATACCGAAAAGAATATGCTTTGTTGGATAAGTGCCTAACATTTAGTGCTAGCTGGTAGAAAATAGTTAACAACACTTCCGTGGATGTTAATATTGTTGACAAAGAAGAAACTGCCACATGCTTGCACGACTGGTGATGTGGCACCTACCTATGAAAGATCATGTGAAGCATTTGTATTCTAATCCTTAGGATGCAAAACTAATGATTTGTTATCAAGAAAAGTGCAAGAATGATGGGATGCTTTGACAACCCGTAAATACTCAACAGTTGAAAAACTTTGATGCATTGTATCTAGATTTTGCCAGTGATCCAAGAAATATAAGGTTACACTAAGTACTAATGGTCTAAACCCTTTGGGAGAATTGACTAGCTCACAAAGCACATGGCCCGTACTTCTGGCCAGTGCAATCTTCCTACAAGGCTTCGTCAGAAGCAAAAGTATGTTTTACTATCTATATAGGCCCGTGGCAACCTATTATTAACATAGATGTATTTTTAAGCCATTGATGGAATATATGGCAGATTTATCTGAGACTAGGATGAAGGTGTGGGATGGGTATTTAAGGCATTATTTCATAGTGAAAGTCATTATTGTCGTTACCATTAACAACTATCCCACAATATTTTCTATTTTTGGATTGATCAAAGAAAAGATACAATGTGTAATCTACTTGAATCGAACCATATACATACACCTTTTAGGGTCCTCCAAGATAATGTATATGTGGCACCAACAGTTCTTACGCAAAAATCATAAATACCACAAGATGACCACAAAATTCAATGGTACTAAATAGAATGATGTTGCACCAGTATCAAAATCAGTGAAGAAGTGTGTAAATTAACAAAAGACATACAAGTCATTTTTGGATTAGGACCGAAGAAGTGTTCAAAGGGAACAAAAAAAATTGATGAGCTCACCATGTCGTTTAGGAAGCAGTCAATTTTCTTTAAGTACCTGCCCTACTAGAAAGATCTGGAGGTTTGCCATGCCATTGATGTTATGTACTTAGAAAATAATATGTTTGATAGCATCATTAGCCTCTTACTGGACATACCAAAGCAAAATAAAGGATGGTCTAAAGTCACATAACGATCTGGTAAATATAGAAATCAAGGAAGAGCTTCACCCTACACAAAGAGAGAATGGAAAAGTCTACCTCCCTCTAGCAAGTTTCACCCTAACACCTAAGGAGAAAAGGCCATTTTGCAAGTGCCTTCACAGGTTTAGAGTGCCATAGATTTCTTATCAAACATTAGATGACTAGTCTCAATGAAAGATTTGTTGATCACGACTGTCATGTTATGCTCAACATATTTCTCGCTAATACCATCAGGACCATTAAACTAGTACATATAAAGGTTGCCATCAAACTATTTTTTAATTTAGTATCAAGGAAAGTCATTAACCCTGAAGAGTTAGGTCATCTTAGCACATTCTTGTATAAGACCATATGCCAGCTTGAGATGTGCTGCCCTCTATCATATTTTGATATGATGGTCCACCTCATGGTTCACATGGTGCCTCAGATAATTAAGCTTGGTTCATTGTATTGACATCAAATGTGGTTGTACAAAATACATATCCATTCTGAAGGGCTACATACAGAATTGTGCTCACCTAGAGGGTTCGACGATCAAGGGATACACTACAGAAGGGGTCGTTAAGTTGTATAGATTACTTGAAAGATGGAAAGACAATCGGTATACTAATACCTCGATACGAGAGCATATTGGTTGGGAGGGGAATGAAGGGAAAGAAAATATTCATCGACTTGGATTACAAAGCAATTCAAGAAGCACATTATAACGTTCTACAATAGCTCGCAATAGTGGAGCCATACATTGAGCAACACCTGAACATGATAAGAGCTAAGAACAATGGATGCTTAGATGATTGGATAATGAAGGTAGACAAGAGTTGACTCATCGAATGGTTAAAAGACCTAAACCTACCTAATAGAGAAATCAAAGATGAAATTACCATAAAAAGATTAGCATATAGGCCATTAGGTACAGTCAACTTATGGCAAGAAATTAATGGACATAATTTACATAAAAGCAAACGATAAGAAGAGTGTGACACAAAACAATAACGTTCAAGTGGAAACAATGTATACAGTAGGACAGAAGCATGTACTATAGGTTCATAAAAGAAATTTGGGAACTAGACTAGGGAATCCCTATGCAGATCATATTGTTCAAGTACTAATGGGTCAAACACCCCAACTGGTGTGTTCGTTGATAAATACGGGCTTACTATTGTTGATCTTGGTAATGTAGGCCACAAAGATGACCTGTGGGTACTCGCTAATTGTATCGCATATGTTTTCTATGTAACGAACCCTACGAAATTAAATAAAGAAATAGTTCTATATAGAAAGCAAAAAACCTTGGGAGTTAATGGTGTTGATGATGTCGAAAATTACAATCAGTATGATAGCATGCCCCTACACACTAACCATCAAAACAAGATTAAACTTATAGAAGTAACCATCCCAAGTTCTTTGATGCCTTACATGAGAGAAGGTGTTGTAGGAAAGATTGTTAGAAGCTAATGTATGTATAAGTACTATAGGTATGTATTGTTATGTAATTTTTGATATACATGGGCGAACTTGGAGAGAAGTTATGAATTTATTGGAGACTAGTTATTGTTACAATTTTAGAGAGACTTGTTGTTCATGTAATAATTTAATATGAATGGCTCAAAACTTGAAGGGAGAGACTAGAGAATCACATCAATAGCCAACTCTAGGCTAAGGGGAATACCAAGCTTTTTCAAACTCTCAATGTAGCCAATCATCTTAATCACATGAGGGCTAACAGGATTCCCTTCCACAAGCCTACAAGCAAATAAGGACTTTGAAGTGTTAAACCTCTTAGCCCTTGCTTGGTTCTTAAACATACTACGTAACCCTATAATTATATTGTAGTCATTCGTGTTCTCATATTGTTTCTAAAGCTTAGAGGACATTGTGGCAAGCATGAGATAGCTCACATGAAGGGAATCATTCGTGTGCTTCTTATGAGTTCTCTGTGCAATCGTAGTAGTATTATTAGCCAAGTTACAGGGTAAAGAAGTCTCAAAGACATACTCCTTGCGCTCTTGCTTGAGAACAATTCTCAAGTTGCGATATCAATCCATAAAATTTGTTCCATTCAGCTTTTCTTTCTCAAGAATAGATCACTAATTAAAAGAACTAGTTGCAATATTAGTCGACATGATCTACAACATAAAAATATGCAAAGTTTAGCACCATGTTTATATACATCTTTTATTAAACTATTTAACAAAAGACCCCCACTATATGTTTTGCAAAAAACTCTCTCTAACTGACATAGTGGGTTAAAATCCTTATTTCACCAATTCCTAGTGAGTTTTGGCATTACCGCTAGAAAACTAGTGACATAGGTAAGCAACACTTTACTAATCACATCCCTATGTGATTCTTGTTTGTTAGGTGGCATCACCATGCTCGGCCCCAACCTGTGCCGTAAGGTCCAAAACTATTTTGATAATCTTGTTAAGTAAACCAAATGCTTCCACATATAGATGTATGACATCTACTTTAAATACTAATGATAACCAATCGTACCTTACATTGGTAGGTCTATTGTACGATAGTCATTCTCCTTAGGTGCAACATATGAAAGGACACAAACACCTAATTTTTACTATTGACTCTATCCTAGTATAGCAACATTTTATAAATATCATTGTATAAAAGTAAGATAGAAAATATCATAGATAAACACATTCAACTGTAAAATAGTATGATCCAAAAGAATGATGGTATCCATCTCCATGTAGATGATCTCTATCCTCCACATCTCTCCTTTGGGTCACTATGCTTAAAAACTTGTAACTTCTAGTCTAGCCTACTACCTGTAATAGCTAGAAATTAAATATTATAAAGAAAGATTGAAGCACTATGATCGACATGTAGAAAAATTAAATACAATAGAAACAGCTAACAATAGCTAAAATAATCAAGACATGTAGGTCATAAATGAATGTTACATGCATCACAGACATCTCATATATTCCAAATAAGCTATATGGCTATATTATTCATATCATTTTCTGCAAAAACAAGTTAGGCGTAGAATCGCATTATACCTAATGATGTAAGGGGGTACACACGGCAATCCCACCTTATGTCAATTCGAGACACTCAAGGATACATGTTTTTTCACTGGCCCAAGACAATCAGATCCATCTACTACTATTCATCATAATAAGCTTACGCCGAGCCGAGATAATCTCAAGGATATTATTAGGATCCATTGGCCCGATCCATAATCTACTAGTACTTGGCATAACAACCATATACCAGTCCGAGATACTCTCAAGGACATTAGTAGTTTTAATGACCCAAGGCTATAGATCCATAACCACCTAATTCTCGGCATAATAACCTTATGTCAGTCTGAAGCACTCTCAAGGACTCTAGTAGTGTTATGATACATGCCTCATCTAATCTCTAGTCACCAATTGATCTCATCAATCCGTGCTAGCATTGATCCATCACATGAACCGACTGATCTAGACTGTAACAAATCTAATCTACTACTATCTTATATCAACATATGCAATGATACAAATCACAAACTATGCAAGATGGCTCTAATAGCACTGTAGGAGTAGGCGTAGGTTACGATAGCATTAAACAAAATTTTCTACCGCACACACCAGTACATCATGCGAAGGAGGGATCATAAATTGTTATCATGAGACGCGTAGTGTAGCGTAAGTATGGTAGGAGTAGCCGATCCAACCACACACATGTCGAGATAGTAGATGAAGTAGTCTATCGTCATGATCCTAATATTGATCAACACCACAATGAGCAGTGCCTCCATCAGTATCCACACGTCCGGGGCAAAAACATCAATTGCGGGTGTATTAGCACTCGCAAGCGGCTAGGGTTTGGTTCAGGAGGTGGCGGCTAGGGTTTTGCTCTAGATGAACAGAGGCGTCTTTTCTCGACCTCCTCATCTCCCTATATATAGGCTTTTTCACTTAGGCCTAGGAGACCGTGGCCCAATGAGAGTCTACTCAGACCTCTATTCGAATTGAGCCCTTATCCAAATCACATTCGAATAAGTATTCCAACTCCTTAAGCATGCAACCTTGTAGGTTCACGTATATTTTGTCGTGACCAAAAAACGCTTTTTCAGTCATCATGTTAATAGCGGTCTCTAGTAAGGCATATTAACCCTAAAGTATACGTAAAGATCATATTGGCTGAATGTGTAATGTTCTCATATACGAATCCCTGTGGCTTACGATATCGATCAAACTCAAGACGAGACTTATGCCATCCTCTTAATAGCTCAATCACTTTCTCGATCTTGTGATGGATTATAAACTTGTGATTGACTTTTCAATCACCTTGATATGGCCATGTACTTCTATAATCCATTACATCAAGCGGTCTAGAGATATCTCTCCCATAGAAAGGTCAAATTCTATTTTAATCACTCACATCCTACTACATGTTTCATAGCAAACCCGGAGACTACTTTTATGACTACTATGTTACAGAGTAGTGCTAGGTAGTCTCAAAATAAACTACTATATATATTGAAAATCATGATGATCTTATGTTTAAGAACTCCACATAGATACTACTTAAGATTAACTGATGACACATTAAATTTTTGCAGTATCTCATAGCTGGTCTATCTAACATATATTCACTAACATATGTCTATACTATTGATTTGGTATCTCAACATCATATGATATGATCATCAATCAATACATAAATACATATACTGATCTTACAATTATATTAGTTTCTTATATGATATATGATCAAGGATCATTTAGAAATAATATCTAATATTAGGAGTCTCATGAATAAGTCACGTACTCATTGATCAATAATAATAATGTATATTTTAAGAACAAATCAATATGTCATAAATATAGTATGTGATATATACAATATGTTTATGATACTGCTAGGGCATATCATTAATAGCCATGTAGGCGGTGTAGGTGTGGAGTCTGGCAAAGAGAGATGACGGTTAGGAAGAGGTGGCCATGGGTAGTAGGAAAGGCTCACTGGTAGGCTTGACCCATAGTGGCGGAGGCAATGGCGCACGGTGGGTCGGTGGTTTGTAGGCTGGTCGGCTGCTTGCGTGGCTCTACTAGTGAGAACATTGCGAGCATTGATGCGGTTGGCAGATCAGGTGATGGTGAGCTAGCCCCTCTTTGACTAGCTTTGCCTTCTCCCATTCCTTGGAACTCCTTTTTATTAGCCAGTCTGCTTTTAGACTTTGGTCGCAGGGAGCCCCTTGGAAGGGAAGGAGTTGGTGGCTAGACTAATAGGGTCCCGCGCGACAAAGGACGTGAGGCAAATAGCATTAAAAGTGTCTTCAGGAGGCTTGCAGCAGTAAGGGATCCCATACATGGAGGCTCTTCTTGTGTAGAAGAGGTGGCAATGTAGGTGGTTTTGTTCGCACAGCTGAGCACTTGTGTGTTAGGGTGGAGTCGATGTTGCTTAGCTGAGTGTGGCAAGTTGAGCAACAAAAACTCTCAACTACACTTGTCTTAGCAATGTGGCGAGGGGTTGGAGCTATAGCGATATTGATAGCTTCTGTAGAGCTAGAATGTGCGTTGGGGTTATGTCGAAGCTGCTTTGCTAGGGGTGATGAGTTAGGCAATGATAACTCATACTTCTTCTCACTGGCTACTCTTGTGGTGATCAACAAACGAGAGAGCTTTAAGTGAAAGCCGTAAGTGGTTTTAGAACCAAGCCTGTGATGTCGACACCTATGGGCGTCGTTTCCTGGAGACGTTGCCATGTTTACTCTCTCTCTATGTAAAATAGTCATTTTGTTTGTGATGTTATTTTCGTCTAGAAGGTCTTGCTTCACAATCTAGGTGTAGGTGGTGTTGACACAGTTGTCTGCCATAAGAAATCTGAGCTACTGAGCTCAGTGACGAGATTGCCAACGATGACCTTTGGCGAGTCTTAGTAGTGGCGCCCTTTTTTGCCTGCTTTGTGGGTTTGTTGGTTTTCTTAATTAACCATACAAGTTGTATATTTTTTAGGCTTAGTTTGCATATAAACAGGGTCAACTCATTTTTTTCTTAATACAAGAGATAAAGGACCAAACTGGTGGAATATTTCTTTACGATTCAGTTATATTCCATACATGGGATGGCTTGTAAGACTGTAGTTTAAATTGCATAGTGATTAAAATATTAGTCTTCTTTGAAAATACATGGAAAACAGTATATACACACATACATACATACATATATATATATAAGAATACTACAATTGGTGTTACCCCCGCATTGCTGCAAGGGGAACATCATGATGTAGAAGAAAATTAATTGTCACATGAACTGGACTTTATTAAAATGTTCTAACATAAATAAAATAATATGATGTAAAAGATATGGCAAGCTACTGGTAATATATGGACGTGAGAAAGACAAACATAAATAAAATAATACGATGTAAAAGATATGGCAAGCTCCTGCTAATATATGGATGTGAGAAAGACAATAAAGAGTAGGATTCGATATCCAGGCCCTTCTTTTTTTGCAGCAAATGAACCTCTCGTTTATGAGGGGTGGAGTCAGCCGACACAGAGAGATCATGGAGGTTTATCTATGTTAAAATTCCATTAAATATTCTATAAACGTTCTTAAGCTGACATATCATACTTCTTAAAATAGTCCTAATCCATTAAATATCCTAAAAACGTTCTTAAATCGTCGCATGGCACTTTTATAGTACTTCTAGATCATGTGGCACTCTAATAAATTAGAGAAAGTCCTAGCAATTTAAAAAATATATATCCCAACATCGATTTTTCCTTTAAAAAGGATGGATGTATTAATTTCTACCATTTAGTATCATAAAAGATTGAAAAGGAAAAAGCCCACGTCCCAACCCCTTTCATCCAGATACTCCGATGTTTGTTGGTTGGTTAATCCGAGTCCTGGTGCTTCCATGTACGACAGGCTCGCACCAGCCCTGTGGGAAAAATATCAAGCATGCACGGATGCATCTGCTAATTAAAGCTTCAGTTAATATACTCCAAAATCGGCATGCATGGGCTAACCTTCAATTAATCTAATCAGATTACCTGACTTTTCATATTAACCCCTGCTACTCTCAAATGGGTGGTTGGAGAAGAGTAGTACTTTATAACTATATTTTTTTACAATTTTTTTTAAAAATACGGATATTTGAAATATATTGTTTTTTAATTTTAATATCAAGAGAGGAAACCAAGAGGAGGACGGGAGGGAGGAAGAATGCCCGTGCCCTCCTTTCTCCTCACCCACGACTCCCTCTTCTATTTTTATGCTGTGCTAGATAGAAAATATATTTTGTGATGATAAATTTTAAACAACTATACGATCTAAATTAAAATTTATCCATGTACATCATTATATTAATAACAACAAAATTTATAATTCAAGACACAAATTAACTATATTTAACAAGTAAAATAAATGCATTACTTTGGATCTCTATGATTATATATATGTTTAAATACACATAACTCAAACTGGTAACCTATTGGATCTGTGTGAAAGAAAAAAAAAACCTCACCTCCACCTCCTGCCTTACTTACATGCGCACGTCTCCCTCAGACCATCCCCTCTTAATCTCCCCTCTCGTCTCCCGTTCAATTTCCTTCTCTCCTACTTTTTAATTAACAACATAATATAAAAACAATTAGATAGCTAAATGGATATAATTTTTAATGTTATATTTTTTTATTTTTTGTCTTATTTATTATTAAATAAATAATTTAAGATCATTATTACCCATATTTCACAATATAAAATTAAATACATCATTTGAACATAGTCCTATCGTTTGCATGGCAACCCAAATAACAATCGCACATTATAAAATATTTATAATATGTATTATGTTATATTAAATAATTCTACATAACAAAAATCTATTAAACATTGTCTATGTCTAGAGTGCTCTTAAGTCAGCACGTCTCTCATACAGATCTACTTCTATAACAAATTATAATGAATTTGTTTACGCTTTAGAACCTAAATATTTTCTTGCACAAATATGTGGGAGAGAAAGAGAAGTAGGGGGAGAGTGCATAGACCAGTCTTGACGAGTTAAAAATAATGCACCAATGGAGGAATGGAGAGTGGGAGAAAGCACAATGAGCTTAGGTGGCTTTACATTTTTAGCCACAGAATATATTAAAAAGAGCTACAAGAGATCCCTATAGCCACCAAACAATATTCATGCTAAAAATGTGAAAATGTTTGAAAGAATTTATTTGGTCTTTGGAACACAAAAATTTTCTAGGATCATTTTAGAATATTATGGCAATTGGATTGGATAGACATTATAAAATTCACATAAAAGATTATGTAATCTAAATCTACTTAATTCATGCCTAGTACAGGCTAGCTAAAAAATTACATAGTGATTAGTTTCGATTACATAATTCCTACTATTTAATTAAAAACTTTATAAAAAATATTTAAATCATAGAAGAAATCATAATACATCATATTCCAAAAATAATGTTGCCTGTGCGATTATAGTTAGCTAACTAATCATGTTCACGGTACGCTGCGTAGAGCCTCACATGTCCGTCACACAATGCAAACGTATTGGAGTCTACAAGCCCATACATTTAGCGTAGCCTCATGACCCACAATCTATCTGTTAATAAACAATAAGAACCTAAATTAGTCTTACTTGCTTATAGAAAAAGTGATTGATTTTTTTAAAAAAGTTGATACATCAAGTGTAACACTGTCACTAAAAATAAATTTTGAACTAAAAATAAGACTTATATAAAATAAAAAAAATAAAATAGAAAAATGTCAATAGGGAGTAAATTGAACCAATTGTAGAAAATCTTATAACTTCTTAGAACCAATTTGGTTCTTAATTTTCACATAAATTGAAACAATCATTACCATAAACATTGCATCATTTTTAAATGATTATATATTAATGGTCTTCCCATGGTTTAAAAGTTTTATTTCTTACTATAAAATTAAATTTTAAGACTCATGTTGACTAGATATATTTTTTTTAAAAAAACACAATAGATCACATATAGGGAAGAGAGGACATATCTACTCCATTTTTATATATTCATATGTAAGTATGGGTAATAAATTATATCAATGTGAACTAATTAAAATGATGTATAGCGTGATGGTAAAAATAAAACACATTTATTAGCACTGATAGTTTTTCGATATTTGTTCAAAAAAGAGCCCCAAAACATTCAATTAAAAAAGAAACAATGCCTTATTTTTAATTTACAGACATGTTTTCAAATCAAACTAAGTCTACTCCTATAACTGTTTATACGGATGAATTAAAAAAATTATAGTATAATGCTAACAGATATCTTACAAAAGTTATTTATGCAATGCTAACAAAGAGATTTTTACAGAACCAATATGATACATGTACCTAGTTCCTATAGCAATGGTAGAATGTTGTGCCAAGTGACCCTAGGGCCATTCACTATCATAGGCATGGAAGGCATCAGTAATCTTTAGTTAACACCGCTTCTAAGTTGCCACGTGATACTATTATAAATTCATAGGACCTAATATTTTTAACCATTAGATTTATTTTAAAAAACAAAAATCCCTCATAAGTGTCGCACAATAATAAATTCAGTAGACCCTATACTTTTAACTATTAGATTTATTTTTTAAAAATAACAAATCCGTCCATCCTCTCCTCCCCTACCCTGCCGGCCTCCCTCCCCTCACGTACTATATATGCATCCTGTAACGTACGTTCGTCATCCACTTATTTTTCCCCTTTTATCTCCCTCTTTTTTCTTTCAATGGTGGTTAGCTATAAAAAAATAAAAAATTCAAATAAACAGAACTACTGGACCATATATTTAATTTTAAATTTGTTTTAAACAGAGTATTTCTCTCAATTAAACCAACAATTTAAGACCCTATAACTATGTTTTGATTATTAAAAAATGCCACATGGACCTACATCCTATTCATCTGCATGCCATCCAGATAATCATAAAATACAAAGAAAAAAATTTCAATTTAGATTGTGCTAACATATATTAATCTACAAATATGTAAAAGCTAAATTAGATCCATAATAAAAAATAATTATCAAATCAACAGACCTTAAATGATCAAGACTGCTAAATTATATATCCAATTTACGATTTTTTTGATAAGCATTAATTAAGCTAAATGATTAAAAAAATTGCAAAATATCCGATTGTTTGTTTAATCCATATTGGCCATGTTTTTGATATTGTTCACGCCGGATCCGCTGACGCCTGAGAGATCTGCTTATCTCCAATGTAGGTCGGTTGGCTTCTCCGTGGCTCGAGGTACGCGCGCCAGGGCCCGTAGAGTTCGCTCGGCTCCGGCGCGACGGTGCAGCTGTGGGCGTGCCAGTCAATTTAACCCTACAATTAGAAGGAGGTGAAACGGATGGGTTAATTGAATGATGGGTCGATACGAGCTCTTGCTATCGGTTGACCGTCGATAGAATCGAGGTGGTCATCGGCAGCGTCCGGATGGCTCCTGCTATCGGCTGGTCGCCGATAGGGATCAGTACGCTACTCCATCGGCTAGGGAGCCGATGAAGACGTGGATAGATGTTGACGAAGGACATGATGGCTCCGGGTGTGGTGAAAGCGAGATCCTGATCCATCGGCCGCAAAGTCGATGGATGCACCGAAGTGTATTATAAGCAAAGCGCACAGGATCCCTCGTCGACAGAAGCTGTAGTGGTCATTCATCGACTGAAAAGCTGATGAAGGCATATGCGAAGTGGCAATGAATCGTACAAAAGACACACCAGCTGTATAGCCAATGTCACTCTGGATATGGCAGCATGAGACCTATCGCCCGCCGTGACGACGCCACTAGCACTGGATCTCGAAGATCGGATCTGACCGAGACAGTACGAGACCGAGGCTAATGGTAACGGGACGGTGGATATCAGATCGATCGTGCTGAAGTAAGGACGAAGCGAACCCATCGGCTAGCTGAGCCGATGAGAGGACGTCTTTCTAAAGACAGACGAGTATTGGTTGGAAGGTCGATGTACTTGGCGTGGCGCTTGAGGGAAGTCTCTGAAGACTGATGCGTATCGACTGAGGAGCCGATACGCTGGGTGTATTGCTTAATATGTAGATAACTCATCGGCTAACACTCTGATGAAACGCCGTACAGAGACCTATAAGTCTAAAGCTCAATCTACCGTCGGCAACCTCGTAGGTCAAATCTAACCGATGTAGCACGAGACCGATGACAGCAGAGGGAGCTTGATAGGCCGATAGATCCTGCACGGATATGATGTGAGACATCCGATCGGCTTAAGAGGTCGAACCTAAACGATGCAAGCTTAGATAGAGTGAGACATATCGGGATAGTGGTGAGACTTACCCCTTCGCTAGAGTTCAAAGTTAACCGATGAAGCCCCACGTCGAGAGCTAGACCCCGTTGGTAGAAAACTAGATAAACTAGGGTGACGATGCGCTGAAGTAGTTTTGATTGAAAGATATCTTTTACAGGCTCCCAGGGTCTATATTTATACCCTGACATTACAGAGTCTGACGCGTTTACAATAACCACCGGACGTTATTTCCTAACAAAGATAAAAAAAATATCTATAAAAAAGATAACTAAACTAACTAAACCTTTCTATATAATATATGATTTACATAAATAGAATACTTTATAGATTCAGCTTTATTAGGATAGTCTTCTATAATTAGATCGAATCATTCATTACTTTCTTCAATCAGCTTCTTTTCTGTAGCAACGAGACTCTTCGATATAGAGAAATACACCATTTTAGCGTAAATCCCATATATCTTGTCATCATAAATTGTTCTGCGCTTCCATCGTCTCTCTTTCCTCACTTTCTCCTCGTTATTTTCTAACCATGACATGTCACATCTAATAAATTATGAAAACACCTAAAAATTCTAAGAAAAACGAAAAAAATTCTAGGAACCAGTTTCCATTTGAATACCCATTACTTTAACCATTGAATCTATGTTTGGGAAACTTTTTTTTAAAAAAAAAGAGACAAAGCCCCCTCCCCTCCTCTCCTCCTCACCCTTATATGAGCAAGAGGTGTGCAACGCCCAACCCCCCTCTCTGGCTCAAGTGGCTCAAGCACTCCCCTCCTCTACCCCTCTCTATTTTTTAGGTAACAAACTAAAAGATAAAACAATCAATAATTTTATATATTAAAGCAACCATAATTTTTTAGCAACACATATTATTTACAATCTATCTAAAATTTTGAGCTACACATATTATTTACAATCTATCTAAATCATTGCTCAATTTATAATTAAATAAATAATTAAAGCGACCATAAATCTTGCATATAGAAGCCACTAAGATAGCAATGTATAATTGGTTTATTTTTCTTACAATTAAATTTAAATTTTAAAACATACATTGACTAGGTTTTTTTTCTTCAATAAAATATAGAAGCAGGGTCTAGCACAGGTCTATGCCATTTTTCTTTATATATTCATATGCAAGGATGTAACAAATTGTGTCAACATAAAACAGTTGGAGGGAGGGCTAAATGATACAAATAAAACACATTTATTAACAATAATAGTTTTTTTAGGTTTATTGAAAAAAGAGAGCCTGTAAACATTCAATTAAAAAATAAAACATCTTATTTTTAATTTACACTTAATTTTTATATACCTGTTTTCCTCTTTTTTTAAGATGATAATGCGGATTATAGATAATTGATTATATGGATTAACTAAATATTATATAGTATAAAGTTAACAAATAACTTGAAAAATGTTATCTAAGCCATGCCGATGAACAAGATTTTTAGAGAAATCGTAGTTTTGAAGCATGTCACGAATAATCTAGTTGATATTTCATCCTTACAAGTTTTCTAAACACACCCTAAGATGCATGAATGCCCGGCTACCTTTCTAGTGGTCTAAGGTACTTCTAGAATCTGTCACTAGATCAGATAATAGAAGACAGGGGAAACGTAATGTAGATTGGCCACCCAACTATGGACTGTTTCAGCCAGATCAAAACAATCATGCTAGGGAGGAATATTTGCGAGACAATTATGCCACATGCTAGTGGAAAATGGGGATGAAGGATGTCTTCTGAAACGGGTTTGGATACCCCAGCGCTGCTTGCATTGAAAGCGGAATTTTGTTCTGTCTTAGTATTATATTAGCCATGCAACTTGTCTGTAGTTGGAATTATCTATGTTTTTTCTGAGTGGTGATATTTCAACTATGATATTCCCTTCAATCTCCCTTAGCCGAGTATCAGGCTTGATCCTGTGAATGATACATGCAAGCGTTTAGCATCAGATCTAGGTGGTAACGTCAGACATTCCAGATAGTCATATGATGAGAGGTTTTATTAGCAACTAGTAGTATGCAGAACAACAAAAACAATTTGATCCATCTGTGCCACTGCCTGATTGGCCCATGAACCAGCACGCAGCAGCACCTACCAAGGACGCAGGGCCTAATTAGCTATTACTTCGTCTAGCCTTTTGCTTGCCTTCTTGGGCGGGCGTGCAGCAGCTGATGAGCCAAAGGTTAAAACTAAAAACATTGTTCAACAATCGAAAGTTCATGTCACTCTTGTACAACAAAAGGAAAACACGACCGCAATAGTACTATTCACATAAACACTTGAGAAACGACTGATCAATCAAATACAAATCAATGTAAGAATTGACAATTGAAGAAAGCATTTGCGTGTGGCAACACCTAGAGACAATGAAAAAAGAAAAAAAGGGGGGAATATGCATAAGAGACTTGAGAATCTTTGTATTAAGATTGAGGATGTGAACATCTAGCTGTTGCAAAATTAGAAAAAGCAGTAATTCAGCGAACCAAACGCACTACTTCTCACCCATCAAAGCAGCCATGGACGACATTATTCCCCAGAACATGTCCTTGTACGTCGATGCTCTCACAGCAACGGAATGCAACCATAAGTGGCTCTTTCTCGCCCACGACCTTGTTGAGAAGGAAAATTTTGATTTGTGACATAAAAGATATATAACAGCTAATTTCTGAATTCCAATGTTACAGAAAGAAATTGGGCAACTTACAATGGCTTGTGTTACTACTTAAAAAACGATTTTTGCAGATCCTAGGCTTTACGTTTCACAGGCGGCCTAAATTTTTAACTGCCTGTAAACATAGCTAAGACCACCTCAGGGTTATAGACTATTTGTGATTACATATTTCTGGGTCCTCAAGAAAACCATCAACTGTTTTTCTAAGTAACCGACTGAAAATTATGATTCTTAAGAATTGGTTTGTTAAGTAAACTACTAGTAAAAATGGGATCTACAAGTTGATTTTTTTTTCATTTTAGAGCATTTTGCGGTCTAAATATTCATTTCAAGCTATCAGATATACTTTTATAAATGGGTAATTTTACCATTCTTTAGAAGATACTAGGAGTTATCATATAAAACTTGGTACCTCTAGGTAATATATATCTCTAGATACAATTTTTTGTAGTTTTATAAATAATCTCAGATGGAGACATGCTCAATCATGATGAGATCTACATATTTATACTTTATTTTACGTGCCTAAATATTATTTACAAGCTATATCTATTTTTTCATATCTATTTTTTCAAAATAGGATAGTTTTTGCATGTGGTTCTTTAGATAGTCCAAACTTTTAAAATTTATAGAAATTTCATTTTAAATCTAATTTCTGAAATCCTTAGAATATTTTGTTTAATATGACATGGTCAATATTTTATTTAATATGGTAATTCATTAACATCAAGTTATAATATGTATGTTATATAACATTTCAACTCTTATAAAGGCAGCTTCACGTAAGTCAACAATCAAATATTCTAAGGAAATATGGACCTACCATATTAAAGAAAATAAATTATGTGTCATGGAGAGCTTTGGTTCACCTCAATCAGACTTAAAATGAATTTTCTATAAATTTTTAAAGTTCAGTCATTTCTAAATAATAAGAAAAAAATGTTTAGATAAACGGACATTCGAAAGAAGGACCTATTGGTGGAGGTGGTTAGTAGTAGTAGTGGTGGAGGTGGTTCTCCTAACAAACCCCTGATAAAAATGGAAAACCATATTTCAAGAAAAAAATTAAACATTTAAGTATAAAGTTGTATGAAGACAAATTTTATATGAAAAATATACCTCTCAATAAAACCTACAACTTTATATGTGAATGTGGTGGAGGTGGTTCTCCTAACAAACCCCTGATAAAAATGGAAAACCATATTTCAAGAAAAAAAATTAAACATTTAAGTATAAAGTTGTATGAAGACAAATTTTATATGAAAAATATACCTCTCAATAAAACCTACAACATTATATGTGAATGTGGTGGAGATGGTTCTCCTAACAAACCCCTGATAAAAATGGAAAACCTACAACTTTATATGTGAATGTTTTGTCATTTGAGATTGTTTAGCCCCAAGTATTCATTACAAGCTCTCATATCTTTATTTAAAGTAAATTTTTTTAGTTTTTCAAACAAAGAGACATACTCTATGTAATATGCTCTATATCAAAATTGTAGACCTCGATGAGATTATAAGTTTATAGTTAAATTTGGCATTCAAAATCATTTAGAGTGCCAAATATATGTTACAGGTTTTAGAAAGGTAAAGTCAACAAATAACATTCATCCAATAGATGGTATGTGAAATGAGAGGTCTTGGGTTTAAATTCTATATACCGTACACGCAAAAAAAATCATGTGACTTGTGCCTAGATGCCAACTAAAATGTGAAATATTTCTTAGATTTTTTTGCCTACAAAAATAAAAAACTAGAAATTAATTTTCATGCATGATTATTTAAGATAACCACCTATGAAAATGGATTTTCACATGTGGGTGTGGATTTCGACCATACAAAACACCAATTTCTACCATATGAATTACATGCAGTTCGCTAATTGCTTGTATAAATTGGCTACCAACAGCCCCTAAAAATGGATTTTCTAATAGAGTAAAGGGCTAAAACTCCCAAAAATTTCAAGCATGAGAGTGTGCATAGTATTATATTGAAATGTTGGATGCATGAACCATTTGCAAACTAATTTCTCTATCCTAGAAAGTTTTAGCGCTTGGTACGGCTATTAATGAAAGGGATAAAAAGACATGTTTACTTCCTCGGGGTGAGTGGGGTGTGAACCTATATACCAGGGTGATAATAAAGCAAAGGGGTAGTACGGTTTGTTTAGTTGTAAAAAAATATTTTTTATAAGTACTAGATTATTATATTTAGGATAAAGGATGGAGGGATACTGTAGATCAGACATTGAACAAATTAAATATGATATATTGAAATCCAATAATACAATTGTGTTGTCTTGCCCACCTATAAATGTAGATGAGGAATTGAACAAATATGATGAATTGTATGTGCTTGCACGCGTGTATGCCATGTGTATGCAAAGTGATGTTAGAGTTCCATCTTAGGTTGCTCAACAACATATATGCCCACTACCTTCGGCCTCATCTGGTCATCTATTTTGTAAAAGGTGCCTAATACACTCATGATTGGGATGCATCAGGATTATTCTGCATGTTAGGGGTTGGGGATATATCTTGACCTATCATTGTCCTCTCCACCTGCCATGTAGCTCATTTGGCTTTCGATACTTGATCAACTGCTTGGTCGAATTTGGAGACTGGATGTTGCATAGTACTACATATTTTCCTTCTCGGAAGGAGCTCTGTGATGAAAAAGGTCCAATCTTGCCATTCTGTGTCGGTCAAGATAGCCAATAGTGGAGAGATGTTTACTATAAGTATGCGGTCATATTAATATGTTGTACACATCTGACTGTGTTGAACTTTGTTCGCCATTTGGAACAACCCTTGGCATGACATCCGAATCACAAGAATATGCACTGTTGGCTATGCATTCCATTAATATGCATTCCGTGACATATGTCATCCGAATGACAACACCGTTAATATGCATTCCATGACGTATGACATGCATTTTCAACAACACCGTTAGTTTGGAAATGTCATCCGAATGACATCTGACTGGTTTTGCATACCAACTCTGTTGCTGTGCATTCGGCCAATTTGAAGTTTAAGTCATTGAATTACGCTCGTTACAAAAGATAAGGTAGCTAGTTTATGCTAAAATTTTGATCCAAATTTATTTCGGCTGTTTCCTTCCAAAGTACAGCGTACTCCTATACTGTGTCCTAAAAATGGTGTGGGAATGTCCACCAAAATTTCTTCAAATCTGGTTTAAATAATTTGTCTAAAATGCAAATTTTGTTTTCCAAAATCTTGGTGATAAGTACACAAACTGAGGACATGACGGCAAATTATACATGTCAGTGTAGTAGTGCGCTTAAATTACAGATGGTAAAAATGACATGGTTAACCGTAAAAAAATTTTAACTTTGCTTCAATAACAAAATGATAAAAAGTTATATAGGTTGTTAATTTGTTTAAGCTCTAACTGAATTGTGAATTTTTTTTAGATCAAACTTAATTGCAAATTTAGAACTTGTTAAAAAAACTAACAGAATGACGGTACATTTCCAAACTAACGGTGTTGTTTAAAATCATGAGGAGGAGGTGCGCATAATTTAATGGAATTTTGAAATTGATTATGATCTTGAAATATGATGGTAAAATTCAAAACATAGTACGGTAAATTATTAAGACTGCAAGCAATGGGAGGATCGAAGTATAAATGTAAGAGTTCAAACACGCTTGAGTTGCATCTTGGTGTAGTGAATGTACTCATTCATTAGTTTTCTACTAACCATATTTGCAGACATATACCATATCATAATATCATGGCCTTTTTTCACCTATAAAATGTCGATGGAGACTTCAGTACTATGTTCACTCTAGAAGAGACCGCCGTTCTCATGTAACTGACCAGATGATCTACTAAAGCTTTCTACAGTTCAGGCTTGAGAGGCATCAGGATCATTTAGATTACACACAAATCCTCTCCTCTATACGCACTGAAGACATATTAGCATATATTAATTATGCTAAGTATTAAAAACAGGAATGGGATTACCCTCACCAAACTTTGCTTTTTTTTTCACGCAGGTAAGTAGCGAATAATAAAATAAAAGACTCATCAGCTATATTACCGATGATGCTCTAAATAGAATATGAGATGAGTGGTAAAGAGCGAGGTCTGATTTCCTGAAAGGATGAGACCTAGCGATCACCGTAATCGTACCATTAGAGCTAGCCTTTATAGATTAGACCGAACCGAGATAATATAAGGCTAAAGCTAATGGCACAGAAATGATGGAAACTAAATCGGACGTACTGACGGAAGCAACGGCTGAACCTATCGGCTGTGGGTTCAATGCATGCATATAAATAAACTCATTGACTAGCTAAGCTGATAGAGAGAACAAAATCCACTAGGTCTTGATGCTAGTTCTAACAGAGCCAGATCGATTGCTAACAGATTAATCGCTAGGTAAAATATATATATATCGACTAAAAAGCTGATACACTGGGCGTAAAGCTCAGTGTAGAGATAACTCATCAGCTGATTACTTCGACAAAATGTTGCATAAAGATCTATTAGCTTAAGGCTCAATCTACTACCAGTAGTTTAGTAGATCGATGATGGTAGAAGGAGCTCGATAAGCCGATAGAACTCACGCAAACGTGATGTGATATATCCAAATGGACTAAGAGATCGGATCTAACTGATGTAACCTTAGTCAAAGTGGATACATTAGGATAGTAGCGTGTTAACGCCAAAATTTGGAAAGCCCACAGAAGTATTGGAAAAAAGATCGGCTTAAGTAAATAAGAGTCCGGTTGCTATAGGAAGGAATCCGATCGAACAAAACAGGGAAAAATTCAGTCCAAGATTAGAAGGTTATCCAAATAAGACCAAGTTTGAGGAGGAGTCGTGGAATTCACGGCAGGTTATTCTATCGTATCTGGAAGATTTAGTGAGTTTGGTTAACTTAGAGATATTTTCCTTTATCTTTATTATGAAATAACGTCTGATGGTTGTTGTAAACGCGCTAGACTTTGTAAACCTAGGGTATAAATATAGACCTACTAGAAATATGTAAATGATCCTTCGATCAATACAACTTTGGCGCATCACCACCCTAATTCATCTAGGTTTTTACCGGTGGGATCTGGCTCTCGACGTAGGGCTGCATCGGTTAAGTCCGATTTCTGGCGAAGGGGTAAGTGCCACCACTATCTCGATATGTCTCGTTGTGTCTAAGGCTGCATCGTTTAAGTTCAACCTCTTAGGTCGATAGGATGTATCGCATCATATCCATGCAGTATCTATCGGTCTATCAAGCTCTCTCCGTCATCGTCGATCTTGTGCTGTATTGGTTAGGTTCGACCTACGAGGCTGCCGACGGTAGAATGAGCTTTAGGCCTATAGGTCTCTATAAGGCGTTTAATCAGAGTGTTAGCCGATGAGTTATCTATATGTTGAGCATCACGCCCAGTGTATCGGCTCCTCGGCCGATACGCACCAGTCTTCAGAGACTTTTCTTGAGTGCCACGCCAAGCTCATCGGCCTTTTAGCCGATGGCACCTGTATTTAGAGAGACGTCCACTCATTGGCTCAGCTAGTTTTGATCTTCGAGATTTGGTGCTAGCGGCGTCATCACGGCAGGTGATGGGTTTTGCGTTGCCATATCCAGAGCGGCATCGGCCTTGCAGCCGGTGCCTTTTATACGATTCCTTGTTAGCTCACATATACTTTCATCGGCTTTCAAGCTGATGAACGACCGCTACAGGTTCTATCGACTACCAGGAGGGATCCCGCATGTTTTGCTATTCTCTGAACACTTCGATGCCTCCATCGCCTCTACGGTCGATGGATCAGGATCTCGCTTTCGCTACACTCAGAGCCATCATATCCTTCATTGACATCCGCCTATGCATTCATCGGCTCCCCAGCCAATGGAAGAGTGTCCTGATTCCTATCAGCAATCAGCCGATAGCAGGAGCCATCCGGACGCGCCTGATGACTAACTCGATCCTATCAGCAGCCAGCCGATAGCGAGGGCTCGTATAGGCCCGATGTCCGTCTGATCCGTTTGCCTTGCAGGGTCAAATTGATTGGTACACCCGCACTCACACCGTCGCGCCGAAGCCAACCAAAACCTAGGGCCCTCGGTGCGCGTACCTCGAGGCATAGAGAGAAGCCGACTGGCCTGCACTAGAGTTAAGTAGACCTCCCAGGTGTCGGCGTATTCGTGCTGAGTGTGCGGTGTTCTGGCACGAACATACTTTTTGGCACGCCAGTGAGACCGAAGATTTCATTCATTGGCTGATAGGACTCATACTTTATTCATTGGCCGGTGGGGTAGGAATCTTCATTCATCAGGATTTCATTCATCGACTAGAGAAAATTGTAGACCATTCATCGACCAACGGAACTTTACAATTTCTTCATTAGAAGTAAGAATTTTTACTTATCAACTCAGGATGGCATCTTATTGCCAATATGTCTAAAGAAGAAGTTGATGCCAAGGTACATTCGTCCAAAAAAAAGCCGATGAGGATATTATAATTCTAGTAACCATGGAGGATCTGAGTAAAGATCAAAGGCAGCAGATAGAGTAGAACATAAATAATTTTCGGAAGCTCTGTTTGAAGTTCTTCGGTATGACTAAACAAGGGCCAATTCAAAAGGCATAATTACCAAAATGTGTTTTATTGAAAAAATCAGGCCATTCATCATCTGTGAATTCTCTTAAGCCATTGCAAGAAATATTCAACGAAGCATTTTATCAAGCATTCAGTAACCCATCAGGAGTATGGATGGATACACTATAAGATCTGATCAAGAAGACGATATAAGAATTATCAGCTCAAGAACCTGATCAAGATCATGTATCTTTGGCGATAGAGATGAAGTTATCTCAGGAAACTTGTAAAAACAAGAGGGACATATCGGCAAACATATATCCACCAACACAAGATCAATTCGGGGGGCAATGGCAGGAGATACCTCTAGAATTCTTTTAGGGTAATTATTATGGAGGATATCAATGTGTCTACCTAGATGGCGATCCCGATTTACACAATTATTATGGAGAGTATCGTAGGCAGAATCAGGTACCCTATCTACCTCTACATGATCAGAGAGATATTCTAAGGGAGAATGATTGGTTAATCAGAATTGTGGATATGGTGAAAGAGCAATTTAGTATCAAGCCCAAAGATCAAACAGTTATGTATCGGCACCCGTATCCAGAATGGTTCGATAGAGTTCCATTGCCTCGCCGATACATGATGCTAGATTTCTCCAAATTCTTAGGACAAGACAAAATATCTACAATAGAGCACATCAGCCGATTCTTAGCATAGTGTGGAGAAGCATCGGCCGAGGAAGCCCTTCGAGTCCGTTTCTTTCCATTGTCCCTGTCTGGATCGACTTTCAACTGGTTTTCTTCGTTACCACTAAACTCAATTAAGGGATGGGTCGATCTAGAACAGTAATTTTGTAAATATTTCTTTGCTCATTAAAGAAATGAGACTGTCAAATTTGACATCGGTTAAACAGAGAACTAATGAGTCAGTTCTGGAGTACATTCAACATTTCCGGGACATTAGAAGCCGGTGTTATAGTCTTATTCTGAGTGATGAACAGTTAGCTGATTTGGCCTTCTAAGGTTGTCGAGTCATATTAGGTGGAAATTTTCTTTCCAAGAGTTCAACAGTTTAGCAAATATGATATATGTGGTATCAGCTTACGAGAGCCAATTATCAGAAAAAGAGGAGATTTTGAAGCATTAGAGGGCTGAGAAAGAGAATTTCGAAGCATGAGCCTTCATACTTCGAAATTGGGGGGCATGTGTTAATGCCAAAATTTGAAAAGCCCACGAAAGGATTGGAAAAAAGATCGGCTTAAGTAAATAAAAGATCGGTTGCTACATGAAGAAAGCCGATCGAACGAAATAAGGAAAGATTCGATCCAAGATTAGGAGATTATCTAAATGAGATTGAGTTTGAGGAGGAGTCGTGAAATACATGGCAGGGTATTCTATCATATCTTATATGGATAGGAAGATTTAGTTAGGTTGGTTAACTTTATTAGAGATATTTTCCTTTATCTTTGTTAGGAAATAATATCCGATGGTTATTGTAAACATATCGTACTTTGTAAACCTAGGGTATAAATATAGACCCTTGGAAACATGTAAATGATCCTTCAATCAATACAACTTTGGCACATCGCCACCCTAGTTCATCTAGCTTTTTACCGGCGGGGTCTGGTTCTTGACGTGGGACTGCATCGGTTAAGTCCGATCTCCGGCAAAGGGGTAAGTCTCACCACTATGTCGATATGCCTCGTACTGTCTAAGGCTGCATCGGTTAGGTTCGACCTCTTAGGCCGATATGATGTATTGTATCACGTCCGTGTAGTATCTATCGGTCTATCAAGCTCTCTGTGCCATCGTCGATCTCATGCTACATCGGTTGGGTTTGACCTACGAGGCTGCCGACGGTAGAATGAGCTTTAGGCCTATAGGTCTCTGTACGGCGTTTCATCGGAGTGTTAGCCGATAAGTTATCTATAAGTTGAGCATCACGCCCAGCATATCGGCTCCTCGACCGATACGCACCAGTCTTCAGAGACTTCTGTTGAGCGCCACGCCAAGTATATTGGTCTTCTAGCCGATGCGCGTCTGTCTTTAGAGAGACGTTCACTCATCGGCTTAGCTAACCGATGGTTTCACTTTGCCCTTACTTCACCACATCTGATTCGACATCCACCGTTTCGTTGCCATTGGCCTCGGTCTCGTACTGTCTCAATTAGTTCCGATCTTCGAGATTCGGTGCTAGCAGCGTCGTCATGGTGGGCGACGGGTTTCGTGCTGTCATATCCGGAGTGGCACCGGCTTTGCAGCCGGTGCCTTTTATACGATTCCTTGCCAGCTCACATATGCTTTCATCAGCTTGAAAGCCGATGAACGACCACTATAGGTTCTGTCGACTACTAGGAGGGATCTCGCACGCTTTGCTATTCTTTGAGCACTCCAGTGACTCCATCGACTCTGCGGCCGATGGATCAGGATCTCGCTTTCGCTATATCTGGAGCCATCATATCCTTCATCGACATCCGCCTATGCCTTCATCGGCTCCCCAGCCGATAGCAGGAGCCATCCGAACGCGGTCGATGACTAACTCGATCCTATCAACAGCTAGCCGATAGCGAGGGCTTGTATCGGCCCGACGTCCGACTGACTCGTTTGTCTCACCTACTTGTCAATTGCAGGGTCAAATT
This sequence comes from Oryza coarctata, assembly GCA_030770085.1. NCBI lineage: Eukaryota > Viridiplantae > Streptophyta > Magnoliopsida > Poales > Poaceae > Oryza > Oryza coarctata. The sequence continues at coordinate 13,485,927 of CM061472.1, forward strand.
GGCTGGCACGCTCGCACTCGCAATGTCGCGCCAAAGCCGACCGAAACCCACGGCCCCTGGCGAGCGCACCTCGAGCCACGGAGAGAAGTCGACCGACCTGCACTAGAGCTAAGCAGACCTCCTAGGCGTCGGCATGTTCGCGCTGGACGCACGGAGTTATGGCGCGAACATAGTGGTACTTACCCCTTCATCAGATATTAAATCTAACTAATACAGCCTATCGTCGAGACCGAGAATCCGCTGGTAAAAACCTAAATAAATTAGGGTGTCGATGTGTCAAGTGCTAAGCTTATATTGATCTGTGTGGATGATTTACAAGTCTATATAAGGTACACGAGTCCGCTATGTTAAATAACCTTCGGACTTAATCATTGTTTCTTACTTTCACTTGGCTGAGAAAAAAAGCGGTTCGGTGGCTCAATTTAAAATCACCCCAATTGATTTGGTTTTTATTTTAAAATAAAAATTATTTAATTTTGATTTCACTCTAACTTTGGCTCGGCTCTTCTCTTTAAAAAGAATAGACTCGATTAATTAATAGAGAAAAATATAATAAATTATAGAAAAAAATTGAAGAAAAAGTTAACCAAGCTTTTTTACCACCCCTACTTCCAATAACCATGATAGAAAGCTCATCCAGATATTTTACTTTTGAAAATCTTGTGTGTCTACTCATATCACACCTTGTAAGCTGAAAGGGGAGATGTTGGCTTGTTTTGGTCCTATTTACTGGAACCATGGCTGTGAAGTTGGCCCGAGGTGGTGGGGTGCTGTGGGCTGCTAAGATGATTCATCCCTTGGGCTGCATATACTGCTATTCGAAGTTAAATTTTTTTTAAGTTCGACTAAATTATAAAAAAAATAGAGTAATGTTTTAACATATAATATACTATTAAAATATATTTAATATTAGATTTAATGAAACTAATTTGATGTTATAGATGTTGCTAAATTCTTCTGTATACTTAATCAAACTTTAAAATATTTCTTGTAATATGAAATAGGTACAGAGTGAGTTTTAGTTTTCTCAACTTGGACATCGAGCATCGAGCATCAACCATACTAGCATCAACCATACTAGCATCGCTGCGTCAAGCTTTGAGCTGATGAGACAATGCAGTGGCAGATTTAGGGGTCTGGCCACCCTGGGCAGTTAGCCCGGCTCCACGGCTTACAGCTATGGATCTGTTCCTCTGTTCAGTTGGTGCGTGACGCATTGACACTGCAGCAAAGCCATGGTCTGCTCGAGCAACGAGAGTGGAACGAGCGAGCAATTCCTGATCGAATCAGAGGGCAGCAGCCGCAGACACTTGGCAGGATGCACCCCTAAATTGGACTCTTGTTTCTTCATACCGGATAGGCAGCAGCAAAATTGCAAATGACTAGGATAGGAAAGCATTCAAAACAAGTTCTTGTACTTTCGATGCTCGTTGTGTCTTTTCCTATATTTTTCTATGGATATTCATGTAAAAATGCTTTTACTTTAAAGCTGTTCTAGGCTTCTAACCCTCAACTTTGCATGTGATTAATCTTTGCGCACAATCGTTATTCATAGTCTTCATTAGACTTGTCCAGAAAATTCCTGGCTCTCACTGAGACAATGAGATTACATTGACAGCTGTAGAGTTTTTTCTTTCTACTTGCTTCACAAGGATATGTTAGATATCAAGAAATCTCCTACAGATGGTAAGAAGTATTATCTCAATTAATGATTGTACATTTATTTATACTTGTGTGTCTTGTGCTCTATGTGAGTTGAAGAGCTCCCTTCACTATCTTCGAACTACTAAGACTTCCATTTTTATAGGATTGAGCAAGAAAAATCAAGATTGTCAGATGGGTGACTGTTAGGAACATTAAAAACCAATTTTTTTATGGAATAAAAAGTAATCCCTAAAAACGAGTGGAGATCCGGTCTGACCACCACTCGGTTTGACAACGGGTGATCGCGCGGTCCAACCGATAGAAACGCAGAATAACACATACTTTGGTATGCTGTCAGCATACACTGATGTATGTATTACTAACAACTTATGTGAAGTGAAGGAATTTGAATCCCACATCGACAATATTCAATTAATGTGGAAAAGAACTATTGAATAATCTCACTCTGGTAATCTCGAACTGGCGATGTTATAGATATCAAGTTGCTGCGATGCCGTCCTGGTCTGCAATATATCGATGTTCATCTCCCTGCCAACACAATCGCGCTGCTGGCTTTTATTGTCATTCTTCCCAAGAAATTCAGAAAACCTCCGGTTAAAGAAAGGCAGCTCAAATTTTCCCAAATCCTCCCTTTCCTACACAGCAAGAAAGCTCAGCAAAAGTCACCAACCAGCAAGCCTACGGGGACAGAAACAAATATGACTGACAAATAAGTTGGGAATCTATAACAACATAACTGATTTCCTTTTAATTTTTACAATTTGGATCAGTGGCCCTACTAGTAAGGGCACATATGTACTTAACATTTATGTCTTTGCTACGTCAATAACTGGCTAGAACTTTAGATCAAGAAGCATTCCTTCACTTCAACACATGGATGCTCCTGCTTGATCTATTGCCATTACCATGTATTAGACATGTCAATGTGCGATGCATTGGAAATGCATGTGCTTTACTTTGATGACTGATCAGATCTCTCCTTTTTAGGAAAAAAATATCTAAACCGGCCTATTTAACTAGAAAAATTAAACGGTCTGTTTTGTAAGATAAATAGAACGGTTGGATAAACCAATTTCTTCATTTCACCATTTTTGCATCTCCCTGAACTCTGGATACATGTTCAACTTTAGTTTTTTTTTATCCCGTAGTATGGCATGGGCAATTTGCTACTACTACTCTAAAAGGGAGTCATACGTCCCTTCCACGTCGTGTATAGCGTGCAATCACAGGTCTCTTGAAACCAGAAAAACAAATGAGTAATCCATGCTTTCTGCATGATCTATGCTCCCGGCCCATTCCCAAATGTATGGACCCAAGGAAAAAATTAATATCCATAGAATTGAACGTAGTATTAGTATTATTGAAAGGAAAGGGATTGTTTGGCCACGCACAACCATGTTCCACGCTTGCAGCAGTTTTGCCAAGAATTGCACAGTGGCCTGAGCTGAGAACACTTAAGGGCATGCTTCCAAGCAGCTCTTAATTTTTTTTTCAATCTAGGCTCAAAAATGCGCCTGGCTGGACCAGTATAAAATATGCAGTGGTTTTGATTGTAATAAGTCTTCTAACCTGTGATTAATAATAATATATATTGAGACTAACTATTATTATTTTACTAGGTTGAGTTTTGATATTAAAATAAGGATATTAATACATATGTTGATAAAAGAAGATAATAAAAATACGAAAAGCGAGTGAAGACGATAAAGGACAAGTAATCTCGATTATGATGGACCATACGGTGGTGAAGGACAAGCGAAAAGTTTAACACCGATGGACCAATACGGTGGTGAAGAGTAAGTGAAAGTTTTATGTCGATAGACGTACAACGCCATGTAAAGTTGCGGAAAAGGCACATCAATTATTTTAAAAGTGTAAGATAGAGTGGAGAAGATCAGGATGATACAAGATAATGATCAAGACAAATATATAATTGATTTGAGACTAATGTGTTTAAAAATATATAGATGAATAATCCTGATGATGAAATAGAGTTAACATTGGTAATTCTCAAGATAGCATAAATGTGTTTTTAGAAGTATAGTTTTTCTATTTGCTTTTAATGCACGCTAATGTGTTTGATTATGTCTCGGTACTCAAAATGCACTTTTGTTTACTTATGAGAAATCCTAGGCTTAATTTATTCTCTAAGAGATTTTAGAATTTGTTCTTGGTTAGATTGGATAGCCTCTCAATAAGCTTTTTATAGAGTCTAAGATCATAAAAAATAGGACTCCAGAGTAAAAAGTTATGACCATTTTTATAGGGTTTAGGGAGTAGTGGATACTTTGGACCGAACTTACTAGCTAGACAAAAAAGCTTCTTCGGAATCTTTAGAGATTTTGGCCAAACACTCTTGACTAACCTTGTGGGCTGACAGAGAAGCTTTTTCGGAGTCTCCGGAAGTTTTGGTTAGATACTCCAAATCGACCTTATTGATTAGACAAAGAAATTTCTCTGAAATCTCTAGAGGTTTTGGCCAGATACTCTAAACTTTGATTATGTAAGTAACAACTAGTTTTAGAAGACTCTAGTATTTAAACCCCTCCATCCTTTAATGTTGTTTTAAGGCTGAGTTTTGGTAATAGTAGATCTAACCAAGCTAAATAGCCCCTCTCAAATCCCTAACCTTGATGGTAGCTCTTTGTGAGAGTAATTTGAGGATAAAAAGAGTTGAGTTGAGAGCTTAAGAGAAAATGAGGTTCACTCTATTCTTTGAGTACTTGAGTTCATAACAAATAAATTTTTAATTATATTTGTTACTCTTAGAGATCAAGATCCTCTAGATGGCTAGAAGTGACTTATAAGGTCCTAAGTTATGGTGAGTCACTAAAATTTTATGAAGATTTATCCTTATCTCCGTAAATAAAGAGATAATTGAGTAAGAACCAAAATTTTGTTTAGAGGTTGTTTGGTAAAGTTTTACCGAAGATAGTAGTTTATTGCCTAAGTATGTGGACCTTGATAGTGTCTCAATGATTGTTTGGAGGCTAAAGTTCTATCCTTGGTTCTTGGTTGGTGAGACTTAGGATCAATAAAGATTCGGCTCCTTCAAGTATTTTATCTCTATCTCTCACTTATGTATTTTACTTTTTTATCATTAACTATTAATTTGAATCATCTCTCTTTCCATATCTTCGAAAGTACATCTTTCAAGTATCTTTTGGACATAATAAAAGAGTAATAGAACATCTAGACTCATTATCTGAACACTTTATATGAGGCTCTCTATTTGACAGAGACTTATCTAAATATTTCAGCCATTTTGATTAAAAGAATTCATTTGGATACTCTTTTAGTCCGAATACTTTTAAGAAGAATTTCATTCCGCTATGAGTGTTTTTTGAAAACATCTATTCATCTCTTGTTTAGAAAAGATCAAAGTCATTTTATTGTTCCTCGTAGAAAAGGAACTGAAGCTTCTACAGCATGACTCCTCATGAATTAGTGAATCACAACGAGGGACAAATGTCCCTGCTGACTTTTCTTGTCATTCTTCCTAACAAATTCAGAAATACAGCCTGTTTAGTTTAGTTTGCTGTCACTTTCTATCTTACCAAATTTTGACATGGACAAATTTTAGTAAAGCAATAAAGTAAACACAATTTAATCATTACTACCTTACAGTTCTAAAAGCTTCCTGTCTTAAAACTATATCAAAATTTAACAAAGACATCAAACCAAACATAGCTAATGCTACCATAAACTATCAAAATTTGATAATATCAAAATATGCCAAAATTAATTTTGATAGGATTAATTTAGGCAACAAAGTGAACAACATGCAAAGCGCCAAAGGGCATATACGAAGAGCTACTTCCGTGCAGCCTCCGGTCAAAGAAATTCAGATCAAATATTCCCGATGCTTCCCTTTCCTATCCAACCAGAAAGCTCAGCAAAAATCACCACAGCTATCAAACCTATCAGGTACAAACATGGCTAGCAAGTAAGTTGGAAAGTCTCTGTATATATTTATTAGAACAAACTGATTTCTTTTTATCTGTGCAGTTTGATTCACCGAAGTAATTTGCCATGCCAGTAAGGGCACGTTCATGACATTTATGTCTTTGCTACGTCAATAACTGGTGAGAAATTGACATCAAGAAGCAGTCCTTCACTTCAACAGATGCACGCTCCCCTACTTGATCCACTATTGTCACTAGCATGTACTTGCCATGTCATGCCCATGTGCGTTGCATTATTGGAATTAATACATATGCTTAACAACAATAGCTGCATGCGAAAAAATAAATAAGCTTAATTGGTCTGGTGTCTCAACTCTCACCTTTTAGGGAAAAATATATATCTAAGCATACGACCACTAAAAGCCACTTTAGAATTAGAAATGAGCAGCTTGCAACCTCTACAATCATCAGATTAAAAGCTGTGATTCTTCAAGAAAGCCTCCTTGATTCGTTTCAACCTGCAGAGAGCATCGTTCATGGTGCTGCGTTCATCTGGGGACTCCATGGCACAAGATAATGCGATCTCCATGACAGGAAGTATTATGTTATTAAGCTGCTGCTGCTTCTGCTCGGTGCCGCTCCCTTTCAAGACAGGTATCAACTGCTGTGCCCTTGAGGCGTTCATCAATTACTTCATGGGCTCGATGTGGGAATCTATCTTGCACCCATTTCTCAAGATTCATGTCCCCTCCAAACTGCGGATCAATAGGCCTCTTTCCAGTGATCATCTCAAGGAGCATCAGTCCGTAGATGTAGACATCTCCTTTTGCTGATGGTTTATTCCCATACCCATATTCTGCATGACTATATACCATTTCATAAATACATTATTGTTGAAACATGTTAGACCGCTAGACTTGTATATATATAGACTCGATCTCCTTATAAAAAACGGAGTCTCAGTCTCACTGTATACTACACTTCTACATAGTATTAAAACAGGTTCAAATATTCCGGCGTGCTAGCAACCTTCTTACTGGCGAGCCAACACCTCATCTCTATCGCAGACCTTCTCCTCTGGTATTCTTCCTTTGTTTTTTCGCCTCAGTTCTTATCCCCGTCACTCCTCCGTAGACGGTCTTCTCTTCCTCCACCGCTTACTCGCCACTTTCACCATGTAACAAGGAGACGACCTTCATCCGCCTCCTTGTCTTGTCCAAACCCACCTTCGCTTTCCCTAGCATCGGCACACCTTTCCTTCTTCTTACATCGGTGCACCTCTACACCCGCGCCCTCTATCGGCTGGACCCGTTCGCCCTCCATCGGCTAGAACACTCTTCGGCTTCCTGCTCTTCTAACACGCTCATCGCTCTTCCGACACGCTTACCTGCCCCTTAGACAAGAAATTTCTACCCTCGCGTCTGCGCCACTCCAACGTGTCCATGGACGTGAATTTCTATTTCCCGGATGAGAACTTTTCTTTCTTCGCGCCCGCGACTTCTCCTATTTTTTGGGTCCGCTCCACTCAGTCACGAAGTCTCATCGGCCATGCACCTATCCCCATCGGTCCAGTGCCCGCCCCCATCGACTCAACACTCACACCTTCCCATCGGCTTATCACGCCCAACTACTCTTTCGCCCTCTCCCGCATCTGACCATGACCACCGAATCAGCTCTTGGTTCTGTCACTCTCTCAGTCACCGAATCCCTTTTGGCCATCGGCGCTCCCGACAATGCCTCGGGCACCCCGATGTTCTCCCCACCCTACGCCGCCGTCAACGTGAAATCTCACGTTCCCATTTCTCTCGACCTTAATGCCAACTATTTCAAGTGGGTTTTCTTCTTCAAATTTTTATGTGAAAAGTTCAATTTTCGCTCACATATCGGCGGCTCTGCTCCACCTCGCCCCGATAACCCCTAGTGGGACATCACCGAGTGCTGCGTGCATAGTTGGCTACTTGGCTCGATCGATGACTCCGTTCTCGACCTTACCATGGACGACACCAATCCCATTGCCCGCGATCTCTGGGTGGCCATCGAGCGGCTCTTCCAAGCAAATAAGCAGTCGCGTTCTATCTTCCTCGTCAATGAGTTTCATTCTATGGTACAAGGAGACTCCTCTGTCTCCTCATACTACCAATGCCTCAAGGTCAAGGCCGTCACTCTTTGTGATGTTGGCCATCCTGTGGCCGACTCACAACTCGTCCTTGCCCTCTTGCGAGGACTTAACCCTTACTTCTCCAACACCACCGATGACATTGCCAACTCTACCCCTCTTCCCATGTTCGCCCAGGCTCACGATATGCTGATTCTCAAGAAACTTCGCCTGGCCAATGATGAGAAAACTGTGGCCTACACCGCTCTCCTCACCATAGCCGATCATGGCTGCAACAACCCCATCGACTACTGCCCACCGTGCACTGCTACCTCCTCTCACGGCTCTGGCAATCATGGCTTTGGCCATGGCAACAAAGCCTGCGCCGACAGAAATGGCAAAGGCAAAGAGAATGGCAAGGGCAAGAGCTACAGCGGTCCGATGCAATAGCGCCCCGCTCCTGTCGCTACCTCGTCCGCTAGTCCCATGGGTTCGTGGCTCTCCTACAACCCCTGGGCACCTTAACCCCAACTACGCAGCCCCATCGGCTGGTAGCCTAGGGTCCTCGACGCACACCCCTAGGCCCACCTGGCGTCCGCTCCTGTACAACCGCCTCAGCCAATCACACCCTCACCAACCACCCAGTCGACTCCCTTGTGGAACTAGGCTGGCCTCATTGCCATCCTCAACCAGATGATGCTCCAACCCTAGCACCCCTAGGTGCTAGACTCTGGTGCGTTATCCCACATGGCTTCATCAGACGGTATACTACTCTCTCTCCATCCTTCCTCCTCACCCTTCATCACCATTGGCAATGGGCAATCTCTTCCTGTCACATGCCGTGGTGACTCCATCCTGCCAACACCTATATCCAACTTTCCACTCCATAATATCCTAATTGTTCCTTCTGTCGTCCATAATCTGTTTGCTATCCGTCAATTCACTAAATATAACAATTGCTCCATTGAATTTGACGCTTCTGGTTTCTTTGTGAAGGATATCCCAACCCGGCGCGAGATGCTTCAATGCAATAGTGGCGGTGACATCTACGCCATCTTCGCTACGCCGTCCACTCCTCACACTAGCCTTGCCATCTCTACTAACTTGTGGCATCTTCGCCTCGGTCACCTCAGCCCTAACGCTATCGCCACTCTCTGTCACAGCGCCTCCATCCAGTGCAACCACTATAGCCACACTGTCTGCCACTCCTGTCAATTTAGCAAACATGTGCGGCTGCCTTTCTTCCCCTCTATCTCTTGTACCTCTAGACCTTTTGAACTGATTCACTGTGATGTGTGGACTTTTCTAATTAAAAGTGTTTTGGGCTATCAGTACTATCTTGCTCTACTTGATGATTATACACACTACTGCTGGACCTTTCCCCTCACAAGCAGGTCCAAGGTTACCTCCCATCTCATCAATTTTACCAATTATGTTTCAACTCAATTCAACCTCTCTATCCAAGCCGTACAGACTGACAATGGTACGAAGTTTGTAAACAGTACCATCCAAACCTTTATCACCTTCCATGGCATCCACCTTCGCCTCTCCTGCCCTTACATCTTCCCCCAAAACGGCAAGGCCGAACACCTCCTTCGTACCCTAAACAACATCAGTCGTACTATGCTTCTTCACATCCATCTATCTACAATCTACTAGGCTAAAGCACTCACCACTACGACCTATCTGCTAAATCGGCGCCCTTGCTCTTCTATTCGTCACAACATTCCCTACACTCTTCTGTATCACAAGGCACCCGACTACTCTCACTTACATGTTTTTAGGTGTCTCTGCTACCCCAATCTAATAGCCACCGCCCCTCATATACTCGCGCCACGCTCTACCGCCTGTATCTTCCTTGGTTATCTCTCTTCCCACAAGGGATACAGCTCTCTCGATCTCTCCACCCATCAAATCATCATTTCCCGACATGTCGTTTTTGACGAGTCCTGCTTCCCATTCGGGTTATTCCACCGTGGACCTTTGTCTGGCAACCTTGACTTTCTTCTCACCTACACTGTACCATCCTAACATTTACCACAAACCACACCTCCGTAGCCCACAGTAGTCGTTTCTGAAGATCCCCTGAACGACTACCTCTCATATGATCACACGATCCCAAACCGGATTCCTCCATCCCCCTCAGCGCTATGGGTTCTTCGCAGTCTATTGTACCATCTCGCCCATCCCAGCGACTCACCGTTCTGTCTTGGCCGATCCTCAATGGCACGTGGTTATGGCCAATGAGTACAAGGCCCTCATGGACAACGAGACCTAGCACCTCGTCCCTTGTCCTCCTGATGCCAACGTTGTGACCGGCATGTGGATCTTTAAACACAAGTTCCACTCTGATGGCTTGCTTGCTCGTCGCAAGATGTGCTGGGTAGTCTGAGGTTTCTCTCAACATCTCGGCATCAACTACAATGAGACTTTTAGTCCCGTCGTCAAGCCCGCACCATTTGAGTTGTGTTTACCCTTGCTGCCTCGCGTTCTTTTCCGATTCATTAGCTTGACGTGAAGAATGCTTTCCTTCACGATTATCTGACGGAGACGGTCTACTGCCAACAGTCTCTAGGCTTTGTCGACCAAACCCATCCTGACAACGTCTGCCTCCTTCAGCGCTCTCTCTATGGCCTCAAACAGGCCCCTCAGGATTGGTACCAGTGTTTTGCTATCTATTTTCAGTCTCTGATACATCCCTTTTCGTACTTCACACCGGGGATGCCATTGCCTGCCTTCTTCTCTATGTCGACAACATCATTCTTACGGCATCCTCGACAACCACCCTACAGCACATCATAACCCAACTCCACGCCAGTATGCCATGGATCTTCTCCAGCGTGCGAGCTTGGCCGAATGTCACTCCATCGCCACTCCGGTCGACACTCGCACCAAGCTCTCTGCCACTGATGGCTCTCTCATCGTTGACCCCTCCCAGTACTAGAGTCTTGCTGGTGCTCTATAGTACCTAACACTCACACGCCCTGATCTCATTTATACCGTTCAGCAAGTGTGTCTCTTCATGCATGCTCCGCGCGAATCTTACCTCGCTCTGCTCAAGCGTATCCTTCGCTACGTGAAGGGCACACTGTCCACCGACCTACACCTTAGCTCCAGCCTCATCGACTCTCTCACCGCATACTCTGACGCGGACTGGGCGGGTTGCGCCGACTCTTGACGCTCTACATCCGGCTATTGCACCTTTCTCGGTAACACTCTAGTCTCTTGGTACTCCAAGCGCCAGACTACAATGTGTCGGTCAAGCGCCGAAGCCGAGTATCGTGCCGTTGCTTATGCTGTCGCCGAGTGTTGCAGTATTTGCCAGCTTCTCCAGGAGCTCTATACACCCATCACCTCCACGACAGTTGTCTACTGCGACAATGTTAGTGTCGTCTACATGATCGCCTATCCGGTTCATCATCGTCGCATGAAGCACATCGAGATTGATATTCACTTCGTCCGTGACAAGGTTGCTATAGGACTCGTTCAGATGCTCCATGTACCGTCAACGTATTTGTTCATCGACATCATAACCAAAGGACTACCCACGCCTTTGTTCACTAGTTTTCACTCCAGTCTTTGCATTCGTGCCCTCCCGCTGTAACTGCGGGGGTGTTAGACCGCTAGACTTATATATAGACCCAACCCCCTTATAGAAAATGAGGTCACAGTCTCACTGTATACTACAGATACACTTTATTCATTTCTTTATAGAATAAACATAATTCATATGAATGTATACAAATAATGGCAAGCTAGAAGGAGCACCTGGTGGAATATATCCAATTGAGACCTTAAGCCCATGGGTACCATATGGTGTTGGAGACAACAACCGAGCCAACCCAAAGTCTCCAACCTTTGCTGTCATGTCCGCATCGAGAACCACATTGCTCAATTGGATATCACAGTGTACGATCTGTTCCCCACAATCCTTGTGCAGGTAATCCAGTGCACTCGCAAGATCAATGGCGATGCTAAGCATCATATGTTAGGTTCGGCAGCTCACCGTCCTGTGAAACTCACCGGCCTCTGTCGATGCCCAGAGCATGGTCACCACGAAGAGAGCACGGTCACCACGAGCGCGACGTCATGTACTCGAGAGAGAGCAAGAGACTCGGCGAGTTGGTTAGCTACACATGGCGCAGCCTCCCCAGATTCATTTCATTGATCCATATACCGGCTCGATCCGACATTCCTGCTACGACGTGCCGCTGCACGGTGCGCCGTCATTTGCAGACGCCCGTGCGACATGCACGGCCAGCACACCGTGGCGAGATGAGCCTCCTAGATGCGGTCATGGCGCAAGGCGTGCACATCTCCGTCGTTGCCCACGATTCTACGCGCTTTACACAAACATGATTGTGCGAATAGATAATCAAACTAATGCACCTGAAATGGATACAAGAAACTATCACGATTATAAGGAGCTTGCTCCAACAATCACCCCCTTAATCGTGACATAGGCTATTGACTCCTAGCTTCTGACACATCTCAATGAACTTGATCCTACCGAGCGGCTTTATCAGGATATCAGCCAGCTGCTTGTCAGTGCCAATGTGTTCCACTTCAGCTACCCCATCAGCAACACACTCCCTAATGAAATGATAGCGAGTATCAATGTGTTTGCTGCGTTCATGATACACTGGATTCTTACTCAACTCAATGGCAAATTTGCTGTCCATGAGAAGCTTGAACGTCTGCACACCTTCACCAGTCAGGTCTGCAATGAGCCTGCTCAGCCACACTCTTAGCAAGTTGCCAAAGCTACTGCAATATACTTAGCTTCACAGCTAGATAGTGACACTACCTTCTGTTTCTGTGATGTCCAAGTCACCACGTTGCCATTCAGAAAGAACAGTACACCTAAGGTGCTCTTCCTCTTCTCAAGTTCACCAGCATGATCATTGTCAGAAAAACCCAGCTCTGAAATGGAATGATTTGCATAGGTGCAACCATACTCAGTAGTCCCTACAACATATCTCACAATTCTCTTTATTGCAGCCCAATGTTCAGTAGCAGCACACTCCATAAACCTGCTGACCATGCCCACTACAAAAGCAATGTCATGTCTAGTATTAACCAAGTATCTCAAACTACCAACAATACTCCTGAATTTTATCACATCTCTAGCAAGATCTGGTTTCCCAGGTAACAGTTTGTTGTTTTGTTCCATTGGTGTATCCACTGGATTATAGCCCTTCATACCACACTGCTCAACAATCTTTGCTGCATATGCTCTTTGATAGATGGTTATTAGCCCAGGCTTCTGGTTCACCTCCATGCCCAAATAATAGCTCAACAAGCCCAAGTCACTCATACTGAAAGTCTTGCACATTTGCCCCTTGAATTCTACAATTCTCTTTATGTCAAGGCTACAAATGATGAGATCATCTACATACACACCCACCAACAGCAATGATTTACCACTGCCGCTTTTGTAGACTACATGCTCCTCCTCACTCCTATGAAACCCCAGTTTCACAAGCTCTTGGTCCAGTTTAGTGTTCTAAGCTCTAGGTGCCTGTTTAAGACCATATAAGGCCTTCTTCAGTTTCAGAACCTTGTCTGGTTGCTTTGGATTCATGAAACCTGATGGCAGATCACCATTCAAGAAAGCAGATTTCACATCCATGTGATGCACTTCCCACTTCCCTTGAGCAGCCAATGCCAAAACTAGTCTGACTGTCTCTAGCCTGGCAACAGGAGCAAATACTTGCTCATAATCCACCCCATGTCTTTGAGCATACCCTTTTGCAACAAGTCTAGCCTTATGTTTCACAATGTTACCCTCAGGATCCCTCTTCACCTTAAATACCCATTTTAGGCCTATTGCCTTCTGACCTTTTGGAAGAGAAGCATAGCACCATGTGTTATTGTTTTGAATTGATTGCAACTCACTCTTCATAGCTTCCATCCAGCATTCTTCCTCCAGTGTTTCATCCACACCCAATGGTTCATCAGCTGCCAATAAGCAAATTCCACTGTACTCATAGTCATTGATCACATCAGTGGAGTCAAAAAAATCAGTCAATGTTCTGAATCTCAAAGGCCCTCCAAATGTATCTTCTAAGTGATGACTAGGTGGTGTGGCAAAACTACTAGCCTGTGCAACTGATGACCCTGGACTAATCTGGGAGTTGGGTGTAAGCTCATCATGCCCTTCTACACCTCCTTGATCAACAGACCCACCCCCTTCTTCTTCTGCTAGAATTGCAGCATCTTGATCTATTATCGGATTTTTGTCAGACAAGCCATAGTGATCTACAAAGTTGTCTGTCACTTGGTCTACAATTGTGTTGGCATTGGTCCAATCCCATGGCTGTTCTTCATCAAAAATAACATCTCTACTAATCACCAGCTTATTAGTAGAAGGATCAAAAAATCTATAGCCCTTTGTACCTGACTCATAGCCTATAAAGACTATCTTGCTGGATCTGTTAGATAATTTCTTCAGACCTAGACCAACCTTCTTCACATGTGCAACACATCTAAACATTCTTAAGTGATTCATAGTTGGTTTCTTACCATGCCAAGCCTTAAAAGGTGTCTTCTTCTTCAGGCTCTTTGTGGGACACCTGTTTAGAATATACACAGCAGTACAGACTGCCTCACCCCAAAACTCAGGTGGAACCCTCATGGTTTTCAGCATACACCTAGCCATCTCAACAATTGTTTGATTCCTTCTTTCAACCACACCATTCTGTTGAGGAGAATAAGGAGTGGTGGTGTAATGCTTGATGCCACCTTCAGTGCAAAAAAATTGAGAACAGATTGGACATGAACTCACCACCTCTATCTGTTCTCATGGCCTTCATCTTGTTGCCACACTCAACTTCAACTCTAGTCTTGATTCTCTTGAAACATTCCAGAGCTTGATCTTTGCTACTGAGCATCTCCACCCACATATACCTGCTGTGATCATCAACTACCAGTAGGAAATATGATGCATCTCCAATTGTCTTTGGAGTAATATGCCCACAAAGACCAGTATGCACAAGTTCCAGCCCCTTTTCTGCTCTATAGCTTGACACACGAGGAAAAGGTGTTTTGTGCTGGTTACCAAGAGTACACCCATCACATACTCTCTCTACCCTAGTAACTGCTGGCAACCCATCAACCATTTGCATTGAACTAAGGTCATTTAGAGCTCTCAAATTTAAATGCCCATATCTAGCATGCCACAACCATGAAACATTCTCAGATTGTGCAAGCAAGCAAACTGGTGAAGCTAACCCAAACTTTGCAAGATAGAGTCTATTGCCAGTTCTAGGTGCAGAGATTAACAGTGTCTGTTCTTGATCAAACACACGAAGCCTGCCATTCCCCAGCACAACCAAGAAACCTTTTTCTTCTAACTGACCTAGACTCACAATATTACTTCTCAATTTTGGAATATAGTAGATGTCAGTTAGTACCTTATGGCCATGATGCCGATCTTCCATCACCACAGAGCCCATGCCTAGGATCTTGACGTGTGAACCATCTCCAAACCGCACTGTACCGCGAACACCTTCATCAAGCTGTGTCAGCATTGAGCGTGTTTCGGTCATGTGGTTGCTTGCCCCGGTGTCAAGCACCCATACGCCATCAGGGACATCCACTAGCACGACCTCCTCTGTGAGATGAACAAGCTGAGTCGGTCCACGCATGACGTCACAAGTTGCCAACATTAGTGCGCCCGGCTGATCAGCACCACCGCCGATGGCAACATTGGCCTCCGGCTGTGCTGCATCCTTCTTCTTCTCCTTCTTGGGGCGCTTGTAATCCTCTATTGAATGGCCATAGATACCGCAATTGCGACACCGGCCCTTTCGCCATGGCGTGCCCATGGATGTCAGTTTGAGTTGCCCCGGGGCGCCGGGCGCACCGCCGCCTTGCCCTTCGTGGATCTGCCTCTACCAGCGCTCCCACCTAGCTTGGCCCCTGCATAGAAGCGATGTTGGTTCTTCTCAAGCCACTCATCTCTGGCAAGGAGAAGACGGCCTGCCTTGTCGATGATCTGTTTGATTTTATTGTCGAAACGTTCTTCCGCCACCCGTAGTCGCCCAATCAAATCCTCCACCGTGAGCTCCTTCAGATTGCAAAACATCTCAATGTTCACCGCCACTTGAGTAAATCTTGCTGGCACCACATGCAAGAACTTCTTCACAACGCATACATCTTCGATGGTCTCGCCCAAGGTCTTGAGGTTACCGACAAGGTTGGTGATCCTCATCCCAAAGTTATCGATGGATTCACCATCTTTGAATGCCAGATTCTCGAACTCCCTCAACAACTTCTAGGCATTCACCTCCTTGACCTGATCGGCACCAACACGCATTGTCTTCATCGCCTCCCACGCCTCCTTCACCATATTGTGCCGGCCCAACGTCTGCCACACCTCCTTCGGGACTGAGCGCAGGAGCGCGCTCATCGCCTGTCGATCGTGCGACATCTTCGGATTGGTACCTAGGTCGATCACCCCCCAGATCTCCAACGCCTCATAGTTTCACTGCATCAGCATCGCCCACTCGGTGTAGTCGCGGGTCAGCATCAGCCACATGAGCGAGCTCTCCTTCACGCCGCCGCAGGAGCTCGACGCGTCGCCCATGGCTTTCGATGGAGGTTGTTTTGGTGGAATGACTATCTTCTTCCTCGCAGGCTCTCTCGGTGGACTCACTAAGCCACCGTATTGCATCAAACAAGGCTCTGATACCACGTGTTAGGTTCGGCGGCTTGCCGTCTTGTGAAACTTACCGGCCTTCGTCGATGCCCAGAGCGTGGTCACCACGAAGAGAGCACGATCACCACGAGCACGACGCCATGTACTCGAGAGAGAGCAAGAGACTCGGCGAGTTGGTTAGCCACACATGGCGTAGCCTCCCCAGATGCATTTCATTGATCCATATACCGGCTCGATCCGACATTCCTGCCACGACGTGCTGCTGCACGGTGCGCCGTCATTTGTGGACGCCCGTGCGACATGCATGGCCAGCACGCCGTGGCGAGATGAGCCTCCTGGACACGGTCATGGCGCAAGGCGTGCACATCTCCGCTGTTGCCCACGATTCTACGCGCTTTACACAAACATGATTGTGCGAACAGATAATCAAACTAATGCACCTGAAACGGATTCAAGAAACTGTCACGATTATAAGGAGCTTGCTCCAATATCATATCGGCATTAACCCCTGCAACGTTCTCACCTTGCCTGCCTTTGTGGATCAAATCCTCAACACTTCCGCAGCTCATTAGCTCATAAACTAATGCCCGGAACTCATTGCCTGAAAAATCGATACTTGCACACATGGTGACTAGCTTTATTAACCGGCGGTGACAAACATTTCTAAGGGCCTCACACTCTGCGGACCAGCTCTTCAGTGCTCCCTTCTTATGCAGATCCAACACCTTGATGGCCACTGCTGTTCCATTGCGCAACAGTGCCTTGTACACTGAACCAAAGCTACATGTGCCGATGAGGTTTCTGTTGTCAAAGGAGCTGGTCACCTGGTTTAGCTCTTAATATGAAACAAGCGGGTGGCTTTTCTTGATGAAGTTGCCTAGTATTTGAGGTTTCGTATTTCTTATCCATTTTCTTGGCAACAACATGCTGATGATGACAAGGATGGTAATTGCAGCCATTGCTGCTGTGCCAACTGCAATTGCCATGGCTATCTTTTGACGATGGGAGGAAACGGATGTAGTTGCATGGCATGTTTGAGTAGCATAATTTTGGGTTGTCGTCAAGGTAAACAACATAGTGGTCCCTAAAGATGCCATCGTTTGGCACCAACCCATCGAGTTCATTCATTGAAAGGTTTAGTAGCCTAAGGGCTTGCATCTCCACCAACGTTGCAGGTATGCCACCAGATAACTGGTTACTAGACATGTCCAAGTTTTGCAAACCTTTCAGATTCCCAATAGTATCAGGGATCACACCTTACAAAGAATTTCTGCTCAAAGATAGTCTCTGAAGACTCGGCATTTCCCGATTGACACCGGGATACTGCCATCAACGAAATTATAGGGCAAGTCAATGGTGGTTATTTGCCCTAGATGATCAATATTATCTGTTATGGAACAACTTAGCGAATTATGTGATAGATTAAGGAGAGAGCTAAGGCTGTTGAGTGAAAAGATGGAACCAGGAATGTTCCCATTCAGATTGTTGCTTGATATGTCCAGTGAAAAACACACGTTGGAGGCGATCAAACTCTACTGGGATTCCACCAACAAACTCATTATGGTTCGGATTCCACCAACAAACTCATTATGGTTCATCTCGAGCTTTGTTAGTTTTACAAGAACCCCAATTTCTGCTGGAATTATGACTGACAGTTTGTCTCAAGATTTGTGCATTAATGAACCATTATGGTTCATTATGTTTGGTCTCAAGATTTGTGCAGTTTGTGAGGGCTGCAGAGAAATTGCCTGTGAGAATGTTAGCACTAGTATTTAATGTTTGAAGCTGACCTAGCCAACCAATTTGGTCAGGTATTTCACCAGCAAACTGGTTCTTTTGTAAATGTAAAAAACGCAGGGCTGATAGATTGCCAATGCTAGGGCTGATCTTGCCAACCAAATTGAGGCCCTGGAGATCTAACACTGAGACTCTACCGTGATGATCGCATCGGACCCCACTCAATGTGCAAGCTGAGCCATTACCCCAAGATAATAGCGTATGATGGATCACTAGTGATCAGAGATTTCAGACCAAGAAGAGCTACTTGATCCTTATTATCAACTCGAACTGACTGAGCAGAAGCGACCAGGAACAGAGAGGATGACATGAGTAAGAGTAATAACTGTGGATGATGCCAATCCTCATCTTGATTTGGAGATACTTACGCAAGAAGGTTATCCTCATCTTGATTTGGAGCTGCACACATAAGAACATAGCAGGTTTCAGATATGTGGAAATCCAGAACAAGTACTGACAAAAGGAAAGCTAGATCATAACGAATGTTTCAGTATATAGAAAATACATACCAGGTCCAGTCGTGATGAAAGAAACCTATAAGAATCACATACTTAACTATGTACTACCACAGCTCAAGGATTTTGTCCAACGCCTTGGTGACTTAGTCAGCATGTAAGGCAACTTGAGCTAGCGCTTCATGCCGTCTTGTTAAGTAGCTATGTGTTTCTGACTTTCTGTCATCCTTATTATTGCATGACAAGTGACAACTCTCAGAGCAGGCTAATCTGGACTCCGTCACTGTACTCTTTCATTCTCGCAGTGGAAGCTGTTCCTAATGTCAACGGAAGAAATCAAAGCTAAGACTTTTGATCCATATATAGCAGCCTTAGAAATTCTGGTCACTGGAGAGGACAGCACTGTTTTCATGTATAAGGAAGTTGATAATGAGATGAGCTTGGCTATTGTAATTGATTGTTCCACAAAATTGTACACAGCATGTTGAATTGTATGATATGCCAGGTTCACTGTTTCTAGTGGGATGCAAAAGAACAGTGCAGGAATAAAATAAAAGGTACTTTACGATCGTATACACAATACTTGCTTTCGTTGACAAATTCTATCACAGTTTGTAGAATTAGGCAATTATATATCTAAATATTATAAAAAAGGTATGAAGGACGGGAAAGTAAATTCACCAAAGAAACTATGCTTCCATTAATAGGGGCAAATAAAAAAATATTAATACATCCTCTATGATTAATTTGCAATACATGTTTGGGCTTATTATGATAGTTGGGGTTAAGACTCGTTCTCTTCAGTTGAAGGAAAAGAAATTGAAGTCAATTCCTTTTGAAACCCTGCCTATCCAAGCTAATCATGGTTGAAGAAAATGGAAAGTTAGACTGATTCAATTGGAGGCTTTCTGCTTTGGTTTCAGAGTTTCTTTGAATTATTTGTCCATATATATGAGAAAATAATACATTTACATCTTTGAACTTCCACAAAAGTCCGGACACCATTTATTTCCACTAGATCAGCGAGAGCAGTCCCCTCGCTCGGCCTCATTGGAGGACGAATTTCCCGCCAGCGGGCGGCCGCGCGAGGGCGTCGACCTCGGCGAAGGGGACGAGATCCAGAAGCCATATGGCGACCGAGGCCAGGGAGGATCACGGCGAGGCCTCGCCCGCCCGCTGGCCCGTCCGCCTCGCCGCCTGCGCCCTCGGCCGTGTCGCCCGTCGCTCCGATCCCCAGCCACCTCGGCTATGTGCTCGAGGGCTGCAGTACGAGTGCGAGCATGGTGAGCCGAGAGAGGAGAGAGGGGAGCGGAGGCGGCGCGGCGAACCGGGAGAGGAGAGAGGGCAGGAGAATGAGGCGGCGGCGGCGGGGGAAGTTCGCCGGGTTTGGGGAGAAGAAAGGTCAAAACGGAGTCTATGACTCGCGGAAATGATTAAAATGAAAAGAACGGTAAATTTCAGTGTAGAAGATTCAACTACTTTTTTTTTTAATTTAGTTCAAGTCGATTATAGATTGAATAACTACTAATTATAAAATATTAGCTTGATTAAAAAACTACTCAAATACCATTTTAAAGAAAGAGATATATATGGATAGCGATAATCTGTATAACCATTACATATAATATTTGTTTTCCTTTAACCAAATCTAATTTTACTCATGTTGATTACTAACATTGAACTAGACTGGAAGATAATATCAAAGACTAAGTTATAGATGAGTCATTAGTTTTACCATCACCATAACTATCGAAACCAATCTAGCAAGACACTCCCGCACCATAGGACTTTCCAATGTGATGACTTCAAGAAAGTCGTGAAATCTAGCATGTCATCGTCACTATTCCATACATCAAAAGGTAGGTTTTCACCTTACGAGTTCACTCCGAGGCATAAAGGTGAGGAAGGGTATCTCAATATCACCTTCAGAAAGGTGTGTGGCTATCACACCCCAATTTTAGGTGATTAATAAATTATTTAATAATTTATTTGTAGAAGTTAATATCGAAAATAAAGTTTCCTTAATAAACTGTGCCTAGGAGTATTTTTCTTAAATTCACTCTCAAGAATTTGTCAAATTTTTTAGAGCCGAAGAAGTAATTTTAATAATACAAATATTATTTCAAAATTTATTTAAATGAAAAACCTCATTAAAAACCCTCCTTCCTTCTTGGGGCAAGTTCCGGCTCAATCCCTCCTCTTCCCTTCCACCGGCCTACTTCCCTCCTCTCTCTTTCTTCCTTTCCTTTGGGTTGATCTCTCTTTCCTCTTCATCCTCCTACAACACCGTGTCTCCTCTACTTTCCTATCGGCCCAATAGCCATGCCTCGGTCCAGCTCCCGCACCTATACAGGCCAGCCTACTATAGGCTATCTCACCTGCTCTTCTTCCCACTAACATGTGGGCCTAAACCCCACGTGTCAGGTCTATCTCCTAGCTTGGGCTGGAGACTAGCTCTTATACTCCACAACATTATTTAAGTTGAATTGGTCCACCGGGTTGGCCGATAATAATTTGGTTTGATGTGCCTAAACACGCGAAGACCTAAGATATCTACCTAGTGCAGATCCTTAACTCGAGGTTCACGAGCGTGCTGGTCAATTTGACTCTGCAATTGATAAGGAAATACAAAGAATGAGGTCAATGAGGTAATCAGCCGATAGTCCGATACAGACTCCTACTATCAGTTAGTTACTGATAGAAATTGTAGCACTTATACATCAGCTAAAAAGCCAATGATGTCATAGGCAAATACCAAAAAATAAAATTACAGACACATCGGCTATAGAACTGATGATGGTCTAAATAAAATAGACGATGAGCAATAAAGAGCAAAATCTGGTCTTCCGAAGAAACGAGACCTAGCAACTACTGATGATCATACTGTTAAAACTAGCCTTGATAGATCGGACAGTATAAGACTGAAGCTAACAGCATTTGAGTAGCAGAAACTAGATTAGTTATGCTAATGGTATAAGTGATCCAATCGGCCAACAGGTCTATATGGACTCTTGTTATCAGCTGTGAGTCTGATGTAGGCATATAAATAAACTCGTCGGCTAGCTGCAATATAAACAGGTAAACTCATTGGCTAGCTGAGCCGATGGAAGGAACGAAACCTGCAAGATCACGATGCTAGCCCTATTAAATACAAGCTTGATAGATCGGACCTAACCGTATAAAGTTGTATATAATAAAACCAGATCAATCACTAGCAGAATAACCATGGGCAATCTATGTATATCGGTTGATAATTCGATACGTTAAGCGTGAAGCTCAATATAAAGGTAACTTATCGGCTAGCTACTCTAATAAAACGTCACATAAAGACCTATCGAATTAAGGCTCAATCTACTATCAGTAGTATAGAAAGTCAGAGCTAACCGATATAGCATGAGACTAATAATGATTAAAGAAGCTCGATAAGCCGATAGATCCCACGTAAACATGATGTGATATATCCAATCAGACAAAGTGGTCAGACCTAACCGATGCAGCCTTAGACAGAATAGAGATAATAGGTGCTCGCCGCCAAAAAATCCCGCGACCAGGGAGGGACGGCGGCTCGGTCACGCGAAGGCCTGAGAGGTCTGCTTGTCTCTAGTGGAGGTCCTTAGGTCTCGAGGTTCGCGGGCGTGCCAGTCAATTTGACCCTACAATTGACAAGGAGGTGAGACGAGCGGGTCCGATATAGACGCTCTCTATCGGCTGGCTGCCGATAAGTTCGGGATGTTGTTTGATCGGCTAGGGAGCCGATGTGGACATGTGTCGATGAGCGGTCGACCGTAGAGCCGACGGAGGAACCAGGGTGTGCTTAGAGGATATCGAGGTGCATGGGATCCCTCTGGATAGCCGAACAGTGATTCATCGGCTGGAAAAACCGATGAAAGCGGATGCGGTCTAGGCTATGATTAGCGCAAGAAGGCACAAACTGCAAAGTCGATGCCGCTCCGGATATGACAGCAAGAGACCCGTCGCCTGCCATGGCAGCGTCATCAACACCGAACCTTGAAGATCGGACCTAACCGAGACAGTACGAGGCCAGGGCCAGCGGCAATGATACGGAGGACGCCGGATCGGCTATGCCGTAGCAAGGATAGGAACGAATCCATCGGCTAGCTGAGCCGATGAGGGGACGCCTCTCTAAAGACGGGTGCGTATCGACTGGAGGTCCGATACGTTTGGTGTTACGCGTCGTGGGACGCCTCTAAAGGCTAATGCGTATTGGCCGAGGGGCCAATGCGCTGGGCGTGAAGCACAGAGCATGGATAACTCATCGGCTAGCACTCCAATGATACGCCGTGCAGAAGCCTATTGGCCTAAAGCTCGATCTACCGTCGGTTCCCCTGTAGGTCGGACCTAACCGATGTAGCACGAGACTGACGATGGCAGAGGGAGCTTAACGGGCCGATAGGTCCAGCACGGATGTGATGCGATACATCCGATCGGCCTAAGAGGTCGGATCTAACCGATGCAGCCTCAGACAGAGCAAGACATAACGGGATGGTGGCGGGACTTACCCCTTCGCCGGAGATCGGACTTAACCGATGCAGCCCCGCGTCGAGAGCCAGAACCTGCCGGTAGAACCTAGATGAACTAGGGTGGCGATGCGCCGAATTTGAATATGATCCAAAGATATCTTACATGTTTTTAGGGGTCTATATTTATACCATGGATTTACAGACAGAGTCCGACGCGTCTACGACCATCGGACATTATTTCCTGGTAAGAACAAAGGAAAATATTCCTAAAGCAATTAAATAACCAGCTAAACCTCTCTAATTGAGTAAGGTTACAATTTACAAAAATAAACACCCTGCCGTGGAGTCCACGGCTCTTCCGCAAACCCGGTTTCATCTAAATAATCTTCCAATTTGTATCCGAGCCTTCCTTTGCTGTAACCTGATCGGCTTCTCCACTGTAGCTATCGGACCTTCTTTAAGTCAAGCTGATCCTTCTCCTTCCTTCCCTTGGGCTTCTCGGACCTGATCCCGATTGGACAATCCCCTGTCTTCAAGCCGATCCAATCTTCTACTAATCTAATCGGCTTTTCTATAGTTCTCCATCGACCTTGTCTCAGTATCTCCATCGGCTGATGACTGTAGTAAACCCTCCATCGAACCTCTCAGCCGATCGGCTTTAGCCCCATCGGATCTCCTAGCCAATCGACTTTAGCGCCATCGGATCATCCAGATTTTGGCGTTAACACATGCCCCCTAATTTCGGAGTTTGCCAACAGACTACAAAATTTCAAGCCGTTAGAAACCTCCGCAAACCAGGATGACCCGTTAAAACCCGCATTAATCGGCTCAGATCTCTGCC
Source organism: Oryza coarctata (assembly GCA_030770085.1). Lineage (NCBI taxonomy): Eukaryota > Viridiplantae > Streptophyta > Magnoliopsida > Poales > Poaceae > Oryza > Oryza coarctata. The sequence continues at coordinate 13,509,828 of CM061472.1, forward strand.
TAGGTCATTTCGCCTCTATAAAATATATCCCCTCAGCCTTCTTCCACTACATGAACCTTTTCAGCCTCAGATTCAAACCTAAGCATCGACTAAACACCAAGAATGTCGGAGGTTAGATTAAGTACATTTCCTTGCATAACAAATCCTCTGGCCCGGTCGATGGACGTGAACATGTAGCATTCTTGAATCTTTGGCTGGAACGATTCTTCTTTGGTGGTTCGACTCTCGGTCCAACAATGAACATGTAATGTTTGGCAGAGCTCCTGGCTGATCACCACTAAATTCCCCTGGGGCATTATCTTCTCAGAGCAACTTATCATCTACTCCATCAAGTTGCGACCAAGCTGTCAACAGACCATCCAGTCGGACATATCGACGGACCCTGGTGGTTTTATACAACTTTGGTTAAACGTCTACACCTCCAAAGTCATTGCCAGGCCCCCTTTCTCTTCCATGGCATTCCCGACTGATTACCCAGAAGAAAACGAGGCCAGTCGACGCCGATGCATTTCGCTGGGTGAAGCTTCATCGGCTCTTCCTAGAAGCAAAATGACCCCCTCGGACTCAGCCGATGGTTTAAGTGTTTCTACTATGGCTTTACCAAAGTGGTCACCATCTAGTTCGCGTACGAGGATGACTCGTCCTTTGAAATGCCTTCTAGGTTTCATCTGATGAATGCCTTAGCCGATAAAGAATCGAAGACCATCTTTTTATCCTCCATAACTCCTTGTCTTCTATCGATCAGATTTTCAATGGGCCGATCCCAATATCCATCATACGAGTTCTACCATCCTTCGGTTAGTGCTCGTCAGTTGGGCTTCGGCTAACTCCCCATCGGCTTGTTCTTCATCGGCAAGCTCCGAGCGCGCGGAGAAATGAAAAGTGGCTTGGAGTATGACCGATTTAGTTCGATGACATCGAACTTATCCTTAGGGACTATCTCCACCTTCGAGCCCTGCATATCCAATACCAAAATCTTCGCTCGATAGTGGTCAGAATGGGGAAGGCACCTATATAGTCTATTGGCTAAACATTATTGCCTTCACCTCAATCCCGACTACGTGGAATCCGATGAAGAGGTAATCCTTTTCTTACTATCATGTCTTCATCGTATTGAATTTCAACTGTATCTTGATTCCCATGATTCCACAAGCTGGCGACAAAGACGCACCTTCGACCAGCGCAAGTGGTCGGCCGATTATCTATCAACTTCCATCAGCCAAATCCCTCCTTAGGCAAAGCGGTCCACCTCCATTGGCTCTCCTTCGAGTGTCGCAAGTGTCAGGGCCAAAGCATAACAAACTGGCTGCTCGATCGGTTTCTAAGAGACGGAAACCCAACGTTGATGTTGTCATCGTTGCATCAGCTTCGTGAAGCCCTTCTCCTGCGGCAATTCTAACTCCTCCCGCACCTCCGCTGGTAGGTGTCAGCGTCAATTCTCTGTTGCCTTTATTTTATCCTGACACCTTCGCTTTGCAGCCTGAACCATCGGCTCCCGAGGTCCAAACGTCGGACCCTGTTAGTAGGGCTGAGCTGATGGTATCCTCTGAAGTTTTAGCATCTACTCACACTGCCCCACAGCAAGCTGGTACCCGCACAAGAACTGCTCTCACTGTCTCTCAGCTACATCCATTATACATGTCATTTTTCTTGACTTATGATCTCCAAGTTTACTAATGTTGTTATGCAGTCATTAGCCGATCTGTTCTCCTTCGACATCGGCAAATACCTAGAAGCAGAGGAAGACTCAGCCACCAGCACAGCGATCGAAACATTTTTGCCAGCCGATGCACGTGAGCAGTTGTCAGATATTATGCATCAGCTAGAGGTTTCGATTGACTCGCTGGTGAAAGACTGCGGGTCGATCCGGGGAAGACTTGCAGAAATTCAACACCTCCTGCCTGCGGAACTGTCGGATGCACTCACGCCTACTGCTTACATGGAATTCCAAAGGACCCAGCTGACTGCATCAAGACGATGCATAGCCGATCGCGCTGAGCAAAGTCACCTGGCTCACAACGATCAACTGACTGCCCTTGATGAAAAGAAGAAACTTGATGAAATGTCAGCTGATCTTCAACACGCCAACACCAAGCTTGGCCTCTTGAAAAAACAAGAAGCCGATTTGATGGCGGAACTCGACAAGGTTCGTGAAGACATCAATTCCACCGAGTCCCATCTCATCGGCCTACCAAAGTTGATCCAAAACCAAGAGGCCAAGGTAGCAGACAAAGTGCGGCTAGCGGTTCGCCGGCACAAGAACTTGAAAACTATCCTCGGATCAGACGAGGATGACATCCGCGCTATCAATGATATAGATCAAATCCGTCTGCGCGCGATTGAGACTATTAAGAAATTCTTGTAAATTTTTAGCCTCAGAGAAATCCAGATGCCATCTTGAACATTAACTTTTTGCAGTAAACTTCAATCAGATTGATCAACAAAAGTTGTGTAAATATATTTTCTAAAGGCGATATCTCCACGATACCGGCTGTGTAACCGATACAAACTATATCAACTTCCGTACATTGTCCATCGGCTAGGCTCCAGCCGATCACACGGATGATACTGTCAGCTGATACTACCTCTGAAACCTTATCCATTTTGAATCGGCTATGCTCAGCCGATTTAGGCGTCTACCCACACGCTAGGATAATACTTTTTCAAATATTTGGCATTAAACGCTTTGGTAAACTTATCTCCTTCAAGACTTTCCAATATGTAAGTATTGACAGGCACACACCGATTGATCCGATAATGTCCTTTCCAATTCGGTGACCATTTTCCAAACTTATTATCCCTAGATCCAATCGGTAAAATTAACTTCTAAATGAGATCTCCTTCAGAAAAGGATTTGGTCATTACTTTTTTGTTATAATGCCTAGCGACCTTAGCCTTGTTTTTCTTGATCTTCTTAAATGCTTCTAACCGATTCTGAGTCAAATCATTAAGCTCATTGGTCATCAACGTGTAATAATCATCGGCTGTCAACTGATCCTGTAAAGACACCCTCCTGAAACCGATGTTAACTTCCCATGGAAGAACTGCTTCATGACCGTATACCAACTAATATGGTGGCACCTGGGTAGATCCATGACACGTCATCCGATAGGCCCACAACGCATCGTTCAAAGTGACATGCCACCTCCGTAGTTGTTCATCAGTCTTATGCTTGATCAATTTTATTAAACTCTTGTTAGAAGCTTCTGCCTGTCCATTAGCTTAAGCATAATATGGTGACGAGTTTAGCAACTTAATCCCCATACTGGCAGCAAATCCTTGAAACTCTTCTGACATAAATATAGAACCCTAATCAGTGGTAATTGTCTATGGAATTCCAAATCGATATATGATATGTCCCTTGATGAATTCAATCACGTCCCTGAAAGTAACCTTCTTCAAGGGAATAGCTTCTACCCACTTTGTAAAGTAGTCTATTGCCGCCAATATGAACTTATGCCCTTTACTGGATGAAGGATAAATCTGACCGATCATGTCAATTCCCCAACCTCTAAACGATAATGGCTTGACTATCGGATTCATAACCGACGCTGGAGCTCGTTGCACATTCCCAAACTTCTGACAATCTTGGCAGCCCTTCTAGTATTTAAAACAATCCTCCAGCATACTCGGCCAAAAGTATCCAGCCCTCCTCATCATCCATCTCATGTTATGAGCCAATTGATGGGCTCCGCAGATGCCCTCATGCACCTTGCTCATCACCAACGCGGCTTCTTCAGCACCCAAACATCTCAAGAGCACTCCATTGACTGATCGATAATACAACTCTTCATCAAGTAGAATGTACTTAATAGCCATGTACCGATCTTGATGGATTCTGCAAATACTGAATGATCTCCCATCTCCAATCATCGGCTTCCATACGTCTCTCGATATCGGCTATCTCAACTTCCACTCTACTGTTCAGCCGATACCCTAAAGCAGTCTGAGCGAGATCATTGGCCTCCGTGTTTTGCTCTCTAGAAATATGATCCAATGTCACTATCTTGAAATCCTTTAACAACTGTTGACATTTCTCATAGTATGACTTCAGAATTTCATCCTTGCATTCATATTCCCCAGATAATTGTTTGATTACCAATAAAGAATCTCCAATGACCTCTATCGTATCGGCTCCAACTTCTCTTAGCAGCTGAAGTCCCTTGAGCATTGCCTCATATTCTGCTTGGTTATTTGTATTATACGGTTTGATTCTGAAGGCAAATTCGAAACTTGCCCCCCGAGGTGAAATAATCATCAAATCGATCCATCAAAGAATAACGTCCACGAGATCGGCTCCACATAATTCTCTTGGACTCCTCTATGCTGTACAATAAAATCGGCTACCGCTTGTCCCTTGACTGTCTTAGCCGATTCATATCTCAGATCAAACTCCATCAGAGCGAATATCCATTTACCAACCCACCCCCTCAAAACTAGAGCCGATGGCATGTATTTGATCACATCGGTTTTGCAAAACACTATACACTCAGCCAATAGAAGATAATGCCTTAATTTTGTACATGAGAAATACAAACATAGGCATAACTTTTTCACAGCAGGATACCTAGTCTCAGCATCCAGAAGTCATCGGCTTAAGTAGAATACTACTCATTCTTTTGACTCAAACTCTTGTACAAGCACTGATCCGATTGACTTCTCATCAGCTGACAAATATAATTTGAATGGTATTCCCTTTTGCGGTGGAATCAGCACTGGTGGAGAATTCAAATATTCCATTCTGCCAGTCCCACCTCCGTATCGGATCCCTCATCATCCAAGTCCGATGCGTATACCTGTAGCTGATCGGCTTTCCGATGGACCCTTTCTTTCTTGGCACCTGCAAATCGGCTTTCATGAGCCGATACTCTCTGAAGTAGATGAGACAAACTCTCGAATTCTTGTGAAGAGAAACGCTCCCGAATTGGAGCAAACAATCCTTGGAAAGCCAAATCGGCTAATTGTCCATCACTTAAAATGAGGCTATAGCATCGGCTTCTGACGTCTCGGAAACGTTGGATGAATTCTGGGACGGATTCATCGTGCCTTTGTCTAATCGATGTTAAGTCTGATAACCTCAACTCTTGAACTCCGGCAAAGAAATACTTATGAAACTGTTTCTCCAAATCAGCCCATCCCTTAATTGAATTTGGAGGTAACGAAGAAAACCAAGAAAAGGCTAGTCCAGATAAAGACAATGGAAACAATTGGACCCTCGGAGCTTCATCAGCCGATGCCTCCCCGCATTGAGCCAGGAATCGGCTAATATGTTCCATCGTAGATACATTATCTTGCTCTGAGAACGTGGAGAAAGCCGGAATTTTGAATCGATGCGGCAGCGGAATTCTATCGAACCACTCTGGGTAAGGGTGTCAATACATGAAAGTTTGTTCTTTAGGCTTGATACCGAATTGCTCCCTCACAACTTCCGCAATCCTGGCAGCCCAATCTTCTTCCTTTAGATTCTCCTTTTGTTACTGTGGGATCGAAGTTGGTATCTGACATGATCCATAATGATCTCCTTGATAGTTATTACCAGGATATTCTTATTTATATCCCTCGTAATAGGACGTCCAATGATACCCTGGTATCATGTCTTCATGCTGCCCCCCAATCCGCTCTTGCACTGGCGGAAACATATTTGTCGATATATCCCTTCTAGATCCATAAGTAACTTATGGTTGTCCTGTTTTCATCGGCAAATATACTGGCCCTTGATCAGGTTCCTTAACAATAGATCCATCCACAGTTTTCTTGATTAAGTTATGCAAAGTATTCACCAGTACACCCGATTGGTTAATAAGCGCATTGTGAATAGCTTCGTCAACTATCTCCTATAGTGGCTTTTGAGGACTGATGGGCGGCGATCGGCTTGATTCTCCTTCCAAAATTGGCTTTGGCATTTTGGACTTTTGAATCGGCCCTTGCCGAGTCATACTGAAGGACTCTAGACAGAGCTTTTGAAAATTAGCAATGTTCTGCTCCACCTGGTATCTCTGCTCCTCAGTTAAATCCTTCATCGTTTCTAGGATTATATTGTCTACGTTGATTTCTTTACCCTCCATTTGAGCACCGTTCATTGAAGGGCTTTCAACTGATGAAAAAGATCTTCTAGTCCCACTAGGCGTGCCAAGAAGCGTGTTCGCCGCCCAAAAATCCCGCGACCGGGGAGGGATGGCGGCTCGGTCACGCGAAGGCCTGGGAGGTTTGCTTGTCTCCAGTGCAGGTCCTTAGGTCTCGAAGTTCGCGGGCGTGCCAGTCAATTTGACCCTGCAATTGATAAGGAGGTGAGACGAGCGGGTCCGATACAGACGCTCGCTATCGGCTGGTTGTCGATAGGTTCGAGATGCTATTTAATCGGCCGGGGAGCCGATGTGGACAGGTATCGATGAGCGGTCAACCGTAGAGCCGATGGAGGAACCAGGGTGTGCTCAGAGGATATCGAGGCATACGGGATCCCTCCGGATAGCCGAACAGCGATTCATCGACTGGAAAAACCGATGAAAGCGGATGCGGTCTAGGCGATGATTAGAGCAAGAAGGCACAGGCTGCAAAGCCGATGCCACTCCGGATATGACAGTAAGAGACCCGTCGCCCGCCGTGGCAACGCCATCAACACCGAATCTCGAAGATCGGACCTAACAGAGACAGTACGAGGCCGGGGCCAGCGATGATGATATGGAGGACGCCGGATCAACTATGCCGTAGCAAGGATAGGAACAAACCCATCGGCTAGCTGAGCCGATGAGAGGACGCCTCTCTGAAGGCGGGTGCGTATCGGCTGGAGGTCCGATACGTTGGGCGTTACGCGTCGTGGGATGCCTCTAAAGGCTGATGTGTATCGGCCGAGGGGCCGATGCGCTGGGCGTGAAGCACAGAGCATGGATAACTCATCGGCTAGCAATCCGATGATACGCCGTGTAGAAGCCTATTGGCCTGAAGCTCGATCTATCATCGGCAGCCCCATAGGTCGGTCCTAACCGATGCAGCACGAGACTGACGACGGCAGAGGGAGCTTAACGGACCGACAGGTCTAGCTTGGACATGATGTGATACATTCGATTGGCCTAAGAGGTCGGACCTAACCGATGCAGTCTTAGACAGAGCAAGACATAACGGGATGGTGGCGGGACTTACCCCTTCGCCGGAGATCGGACTTAACCAATGCAGCCCCGCGTCGAGAGCCAGAACCCGCCGGTAGAACCTAGATGAACTAGGGTGACAATGCGCCGAATTTGAATATGATCGAGAGATATCTTACATATTTCCAGGGGGTCTATATTTATACCCTGGATTTACAGACAGAGTCCGATGCGTCTACGACCATCGGACATTATTTCCTAGTAAGAACAAAGGAAAATTTAATCCTAAAGCAGTTAACTAACCAACTAAACCTCCCTAATTGAGTAAGGTTACAATTTACAAAAATAAACACCCTGCCATGGAGTCAACGGCTCTTCCGCAAACCCGGTTTCATCTGAATAATCTTCTAATTTGTAACCGAGCCTTCCTTTGCTGTAACATGATCGGCTTCTCCACTGTAGCTATCGGACCTTCTTTAAGTCAAGCCGATCCTTGTCCTTCCTTCTCTCGGACTTCTCGGACCTGATCCCGATTGGACAATCCTCTGTCTTCAAGCCGATCCAATCTTCTACTAATTTGATTGGCTTTTCTATAGTTCTCCATCGGCCTTGTCTTAGTATCTCCATCGGCCGATGACTGCATTAAACCCTCCATCGGACCTCTCAGCCGATCGGCTTTAGCCCCATCGGATCTCCCAGCCGATCGGCTTTAGCCCCATCGGATCGTCTAGATTTTGGCGTTAACAATAGGATAATGGCAGGACTTATCCTTCGCCGGAGATTAGACCTAACTAATGCATCCCTATGTTGAGAGTTAGAATCCACCGGAAAAAAACCTAGAAGAACTAGGGTGGCGATGCACTGAAATTGTATTAATCTATAAAGATAATTTACAAGGTCTCTATGGGTTTGTATTTATATCCTGGGATTGCACGAGTCTAAGATGGATACAAACAACCTCTGGATATTATTTCCTAAACAGAAAATGAAACTATCTCTAAGAAAATAATAAAATTAACTACTGCTACTTAATTATAAGAGATATCTTATAGATACATAACCATTGTAGTGTGGTTTTCCACGTTTTCTTTCTATATTCGATTTATCTGAATAATCTTTTATCTTTAACTGAACCAAAGCCATCTTCATTTGATTCGATCGACTCTTTTCTTATCCGAGACCATCAATATTTTCATCTGTCCAATCGACTTCTTCATCTATCAATCGACCTATTTTTATAAGACAATCGTCTCTCCATCTATCAATCGGCCTCTTTCTATAAGACAATCAGATCTCCGATTCTTAACCAAATTTGTTTGTGGGATTACCAAATTTTGGTGTTAACATGCATCTCTTACAAATCCCACCAAATCCATTGAGTTCTTCCCAAATCGGTTAAGAGGATATCTTTTCTTCAATCTCCTCTTTCTTTCTCCCCAAGAATCATGAAGAACCCTAAGGGAAATCGACGTGTTCAAGCTCCTTCCTTAACAGTGAACCCTAGCGTTTGTGCCATCTTTAGTTGCCATTACCAACCTAGACTCCTACTCCTTGACCTTTCAATAGAGTCACCTTCCTCCCCTTTCTTGTTCCTAAAGCTGCCACGAGCTCATAGCTATCCCTAGCTACCGTGCTAAGCTTCTTTCTCTCTCCACCTTGCCTCACCGCCTCTAGCCCCCATCATCATCACAAGCTCAAGACAAAGCTCAACCACAACTTCCTCATCGCTACAAGTCGTTCAAAGCCCTTCATCGCCATGGACCATGAAGCTACCATCGCTTTAAGCTTGCAACCAGCCTCTTCCCATTGCCATAGGCATCATGTTTGTCCTGGTGAGTGTCAACTCATCGTCCTCTTCCCATTGGTGCGACCGTCTTCTACCGTCATGATGCTGTTTGCCATGCGTTGTCACTTCCAAGCTAGTCAATAGATGTGATGATGTGGCTACCTTGTCAGTGTTGCCATCCAGCATGTCCGCCACCTAGGCACCATGTAGCTTTCCTCGTCACCTTAGATTAGGATTAATCCCGACCGTTGGATCTCAGTCAACCTAATCAATGAGATCTCGGCCCACTGCTTTGGCGGACCTTTATGGACTAGGTCTATGTTGAACCCATCCCTTCCTCTCACTGACATGTGGGTTCCACATGTCAAAGACTCATGCTCTCGGTTCCACATGTCAAAGACTCATGCTCTCTCTGCTAGGGGTTACATTATAATCAATCTTGTCCTTTAGAAAAATAATTGTAAATTATGAAAAAAAAATCTATTTAATCCTTTTGAATAGACCTTAGTTAGATTAAATCTTTTAAAATTCATAACTAATTCATACGAACTCAGAATGAGGTATAAGATAAGGCGTAGGCTATGATAACATAAAATAAAATTTTTCTTCCACCCATACTAGGACATTATGCGAAGAAGGGATCATGTACCGTTACCATGAGACACGTAGTGCAACGGAAGTAGGATTGGAGAAGCCGATCCAACCACATGCACATCAAGGTGGTAGATGAAGGAGTTAATCGCCACAATCCTGATGCCGATTAATGTATCAACAAGTAGCGCCTCCACCGGTATCCACACGTCTAGGGATGGAATGCTGATTGCCGGTGTACTAGCACTCATAGGTGGCTAGGGTTTGGCTTGAGAGGTGGCGGCTAGGGTTTTTGCTCGAGGTGAATACAGATATCTATCCTAAACCTCTCTACCTCTCTATATATAAGCTTCCCCATTTGGGCCTGAGGAACCGTGGATCAATTGGAGTCTACTCGGATCTCTATCCAAGCTGAGCCCTTATCCGAATCCCATTCTAATAAGCATTTCAACCTGTTAAGCGTGCGACCCTGTAGGATCATGTATATTTGGTCATGACTTGGAAACACCTTTCTAGTCACCCTGTTAATAGTAGTCTCTAGCAAGACATATTAACCTTATAGTATACACAAAGATCGTATTGGCTGAATCTATAATGTTTTCATGTACGAATTTCTTTGCCTTACGATATCGATTGAGCTCAAGGCGAGACTTGTGTCATCCTATTAATAGTTTAATAACTCTCTTGATCCAGTGATGGATTATAAACTTATGATTGACTCCTCAATCATCTTGATATAGTCATGTACTTCCATAATTCATTACATCGAGGGGCCTAGAGATATCTCTCTGACAGAAGGAGCAAATTCTATTTTGATCATTCATATCCCACTACATATTTTATAACAAACTTGAAAACTACTTTTTTGACTATCCTGTTATAGAGTAGCATTTAGTAGTCTCAAAATAAGCTACTATGTATGTTAAGAACCATGATGATCTTAAATCTAAAGACTCCACACAAACACTACTTAAATTTAACTAATGATATATAAAATCTCTGTAGTATCTCATAGTGAGTCTATCAAACATATGTTTACTAACATATATCCATATTATCAATTTAATATTTTCATACCATGATTCATGAGACATAATCATTAATCAATACATATGATGATCTTACAATCATATTTGTTTCTCATATGATATATGATCAGTGATCATTTAGAAATAACAATATATAACATTATGAGTCTCATGAATAAGTTACATACTCATTAATCAATAATGATAATATCTATTTCAAGAAATAAATCAATAATCATAAATATAGTATGTGATATTTACAACATTTTCATGTTGCCTCTGGGACATATCACTAACATGAGGATGTTTGTTTACTTTTTATGAAACGTTTCTTTTAAGTTTTTATTCTTTTTCCTCATTTTACGTGTTAACGTGTAGTTTCCATCGTTTTGGAGGATCACAAGTTCTTCAAAGAATCTCCAAAAGACCAATTGAAGATTGTTGATAGCAAGACAAGTCATATATATCCAAAATCCTTTTGAGCATATTGATCCTAGATTTAAATTCTCGCTTTACTTCAAATATGCATTTTTTTTCGAATGTTATTCAGGTGGCTGAACCTATAGTCCTTTGTTATGGCCAATTTGATTTAACTACCTTATACATTGTCACCTTGAGATATAATTTGACTAGTTTGGACTTTATATAATTATCCAGCTAGATGTTAGTACAAATGTTCAATCATGTTCAAAAACATTAGTATCATTTTATGTGGCATAACTAATGATTCACTCTTATTAATGATGGTAAATTAATGGTAGCTCATGATGGTTAGTTATGGTTGGTTAATTAATATTCCAACTAAAACTTGACTAATGGTGGGCTGTGAGCACATAATTTTAATAGAAGTGATTGTGACAATTAAGGATTGGTTCATAAGCTATTGTTGTGAAGAATTTATTGAACTAACCACAAGCTAGAGTGAGTAATGGTTAGACTTTTTTATAGCGTGATCCACTTTGTGGCACTAGACTATGAGTGGCAAAGATAAGCCCATGGGGACACTGGGAAGTCTATTATAGGAGAAGGAATGTCGATGAAGGTGCATTCCTTAGGATTGTGTTATACAAAGAGTCATGTTACAATTACTCACATAGCGACATGTTAGGCCTAGCATGGTAACGTGATGGGAAATTATATCTTATGGGCAAATTTGTATATATCTAGTTAGAGTAAAACTATTTAAATAGTCATGCCTGTGGTTATAGGTGACCTAGTAATATTTTTTGTGATTAGTCCTACACTACTCATTAATGATAATAATCTATTGAATATAATATGTTAGCTCATGGAATAAAGATAGATATATGTAACCGGGAGTTGTTCAAAGTTGGATTTGGGCCTATGCAGAATTGGTGTGCTATCACAGTTGATTAATATTAATATTTAGTTACTTTGCTATTTTACTACTCTCAAATATTTACTAAATGATGCTTTTACTAGTCCTATTATGCCTTCCTTTATTACCTTGTGTATCTATATATTTTTTTTATGACTTGCTGAGTATTCTATGCACTAATCTTATTATCAATAAAACATTATTAGTTGAAGTTAAGCTTTACAATGGAGAAGATGGGGTTTGAAGACTTGGCCTAGTTGACTGCTTGTGTGACTGTAGTTGAAGCCTCGCTAGATTGTTTTTCTACTATTGTTTTCTTCTTATAAGGATTAAGTGCTTCTTTTGTAAGTATTTAATAATATTATTATTTTGAATATATATATTAAATTATTAATTTGTGTATCTCGGTTAATTTCTAGATGAGGATTGAATGTACAAATTAGTTTGAAAATTACTAGTGAATTTTCGAGCATGACAACAACCCCCACAGATGTCATCGATATTGGTCGGATGTTGTCGTCGACCCTAGATCTAATCATCGTGATCCATGCTATCACTAGAGTTGAGGCATGTCGACGCTAGCAATGTCATTGCTAGCACTAGCAAGGGGAGCACCGAGTGATTGCCTTTGTGCACGGTGCCAGCATCTCCATGAGTCACCACCGCTCTGTGCCAACACGGCTTCACCATGCCATGTTGAGACCTCTCCGTCACCCTCCTTGCTTGCCACTCCGGTGTGGCGAGGAGAGGAAAGATGGGTAGCGGCTAGGGTTTAATTAGTTGCTTTTGGAGTTAAAAATTAAACACAAGATTTAATTTGTTCAGATGCAAATGAAAATGGATTGGATTCGAATGATGAATTGTTCTGTCACATAAATGTTTTAAATGTTTTAGTAGATTTGGAATTCAAACATAAGACGCATGCGTTGGAAAATAGTATCGAGTTAGAGTGAACACGGCTTACATACATATCAAAATTGTTAGAAAATATAGCAAAGTAAGTCAATATAACAACGACAACAAGCTACAACGTAGCAAGTTAGCATCAAGGATAAATGAATGAGGTAGGTAAGCCATTTGTATGGGCTATATGCCTATATCTTTAGAGTCAGTCATATAATGTGGTGACAGTAATACCCTAAAACTATCTAAATAGTATTTGGTCAGGTAATTTGCAGAATTTTAGGAAAACAATATTCTAATTCTAATCTATTGGATTTTAGAACATATATGCTTACCATATCCTCAATCAAATCAGACTCGGCTTGGCTGGATAATCTGTTTCGGTTCATGGATTATGAATTGCTGTAATGGGCAGTTGGGCACCTCCTATGCTCCTAAACATTATTATTTTTATAAAAAAACTTTCTTTATCAGCATTTCTTAAAGAACTATTAAAAATCAATATTTCAACTTTCTAATATTTAATTTATTCATCTGTGCCCTTTAATAATTGTTGTAAAGAGTTTCATCCATCACCCATACGCTATAAATAACCAACCACGAAGCATTTTTTGCCTACTGAAACTTGAAAATAAAATTCAAGTACATGCGAAAATACTGAAGTTTCATTTCTGAATAACTATTTAAAATCAATATTTCAACTTTCTAATATTTAATTTATTCATCAGTGCCCTTTAATAATTGTTGTAAAGTCAGTTTCATCCATCACCCATAAGCTATAAATAACCAATCACGAAGCATTTTTTTGCCTACTGAAACTTGAAAATAAAATTCAAGTACAAGCGAAAATACTGAAGTTTCATTTCTGCAATATGATTTCCAATGGACTGTTAATTTTTCAAGTTGTACAACAAGAACTAATAGACTCCGGCTATTTGATATGTAGGACAAAATTTTCTCAACCTTTTAAATTTTTGACAATTAACTTTATATTAAAAGAAATTTATAAAATTTCATAACTCTATGTTATTATGATAATACTTTTTGAGGCAAATCTATGCATATAATTTTTTTTTATACTAAACACTTAAGAAATTATTTATGGTTGATATTTTAAAAGTTTGATCAAATTTTATCTTAAACATTAAATATTTAATATTTATGACCATAGGGAAGTAGATTATAAAGTAATTTGTTATGAAGTTGCTATGAAAGAAACGAGACTACTCTCCTTTCTGACAAAAACTAGTTGGTTTTCACAAAACCAACCTTTATCGACTTGGCTCGAGATTAATTTCTATCATAAAATTTGATTTGATGTAATACCAACTCAAATTTTAATTGTGCAAAAATAAAAAATCGTATAAATACTATGATATTTATATAACATAATTGCATAAATATTTTCCAAAAGTTATGAATTTTTGTCTACTTTTTTTAATATGCATATTTGAAGAGAGTGGAAAATCTGACATTACAAATAGTGCCAAGTTTAGCCTATTTAACAAAAAAGATAAATAAAGTCTCCCCTAGTGCTATCCAAATGGTCGATCCAAATGTAATTATCCGAGGGAACTACAGTAGCCCATGACCCAACATGGTACAAAGTCAGATGGACCGTGCGGGGCTTGGATCAGCACCTTGACACATGGGGCGTCATGGCAGCCGGCCCAGCCATTTCTTCTCTATTTTCTCGTATTTTCCCTGTCCCCCCTCCCCACATTCCCTCCCTTTCCCCTATTTTTCTATTTCCCTCTTTTTTCCCCATTTGTTTCTTTCCTTTTATTCTATTTTTTAAAATTTTCGTCGGCCGAACAAGCCGCCTCTGGCCCATTGGGCAATTCATGTTCAGGCTGGCCCGTGGCCCCATATGCGGTGCTTGGGCTGTTTGCTCAGTATGTGAGCTGGCACTGCACGGCCCGCCTTCGGATCCGGTGGCCTGGCAGTCGGAGAATAGAGGAGGGCACGCGGGTAACCAAACAAGCGGACGCCCTCCCATGCGAGCCAGGGCCCAGGTAGATATGCAGTCAACCAAACAGCCCCTAAATAGACTGCGCCGTGCCGGGCCGGGCGGCCCATTTGGCTTGCTCTCCCCAAACCCCACCACGGTCCACGGTGACCAGCAAACGATCTCTCCTTCCCGAGTCCCGACTCCAGCCAGCGCCGCCGTCGCCGACGCTTCCCCGCCGCCGGAGATGGACTTCCAGGTCGTCGTCCTCGCCGGAGGCATCTCCGAGAAGCTCTCGCCCCTCGTCTCCAAGGTCCTCTTCCCCCAACGCCTCCCCACGGCCCCCGCCGTCTTTAACTCGGGGGCCCTAATTGACCCTCTTCTTCTGCCGCTTCATGTCGCGCAGGATGTCCCCAAGGCGCTCCTCCCGGTCGCCAACCGCCCCGTGGTCTCCTACGTGCTCGACCTCCTCGAGGCCAGCGACCTCAAGGACATCATCGTGGTGAGCGCGCGCGTGCGGGCGAGCGAGCTCCCGTGTTTCTGCTTGGGCGCGGCTTTGAAGAGTGAGGGGATTGTGGCTGATGAGGGTGTTTCGTGCCGTGCAGGTGGTGGAGGGGCTGGAGGCCGCGCACCTCGTTGGAGCTTGGGCCTCGAGCGCGTACCTGGATCGCCTTCTCGTGGAGGTGAGCTCGAAGCCTATTTGGCTTTCGACTGATTGAAGTATGAGAGACCCTAGGTGTTGCCCTTTGCTGTCAGAGCCAGCTAATTTCGATTCATGCTTCTTGCTTTGTTAGATGTCATGGGTTTCTATAGGCTAACATTTGCCTCAGTTTTGCGTAGTTTGCAAAAGTATTTCTCTTGTAGTGATATCATTGAATCATTTTGTTCAGGTTGCTGTATTGTGTAGATGAATTCCTTTTAATTTTCCCATATGATGGAGTTTTTTTCGCCGGGATGGTCTCCTGGTGCTGTGCATATTCTACAGTTGTGTGCTTGCTTATATGGGTTCTGAAGGTAATGATATTAAGAAGGTTTGAATGCTAAAGTAGTTATGATATATGGAACAGCATGATATAATCAGCTTCAGAAAGCCTGATATAATCAGGTTTCCTAGTTCTAAGGCTGTTATGATTCTTTTTAGTCAAAATTGGTTGGCTAGGTGTATATATTTGAAGTCAGTAAAAAAGGTTGTGTACCTATTGTTTTAAATTAATTGCAATGATGCCCCTTCTTATGTTCAGCATCTGTACAATCTATTACCAATTGCCTTTATTTTTTTGGAACCAAAGGAAAACCTCAGTGCGAGATTTGTATTGCAAAAGAAAGAAACCAATGTCTACTGACTACAGTTAGCATTTTACATCCCAGATAAAGCTTATTTATTAGGAATTGCCACTGGACTGCATTTCCCTTTGTTCATAAAATCTACATTGGTACTGTAGCGTCTACCTTGAGCCGGGCTGCCCATGGGCCTTGGTCTCTAGGCCCAGTGCCCATAACAATTGCACTCTCCAATCCTGTACTGTCTTTTAAGTTTCAAACATAGAGGCGAGCTGTCTAAATTGTTAGAACTTACAATATTTCACATAGCAATAGAGGAACATAGAACATAATCCATCTGTTACTTTTTTTTGTTTAATATCGTAGTTTGCTTTTTTAGCACAGCGTCATTGATTCATTGGACAAATTAGATGGGCATATTCTGCTAATATTTTGCATGTTAAGTTGTTAAAGTGACCCTTTTCTAGTTTTCGTTGCTTTTGTTTGAATATTTGACATTCATCATAATACGTAGTTTAACATTGGCTTGTGGCTAACTGGCTACTTGAATACGTATATCTGTCTGACCATATTTTGATGCACACTTCTGCATTTTTTTCACTTGGATACACCTTCCAAGAAAATGAAACTAATTGAATATCATGGGTCCATGTCCATCCAATCATAAGTCATTAGTGAAAATTATAATAGTGTGTGATTGAATTGCCCTGTCTAATCATTGCTTTTCATTAATACGTTATGATATGAAATTTTCAGCTTCTGATAGAGAGTTGCAGACACAGTCAGCATGATGTGTTGCTGAAATCCTTTATTTTTTGGTGGCATCAACTCCCTGGGTCTATATATGGATTTCATTTATATTTTTGTGTCTGTTCTCTTCTAATCCTTAGTTTAGTTGTCCATTGGGTTATTGCTCTGGTTCCTCAAATTAAAATAGGCCAATTTGCCTGGTACCATCACAAAAATCACAGAATTGGAAAATACCATTATGTTATTGGGTCCAAGCCCCACATGTCACGTACGATCGTATTTTGCAACTCACATATCTCTATGATAGTATTTTCTAAATTTTTTCCATGTCTATGTACAGTGTATCCATCTTTGGAAGTAACTTATCTTTCTCTTGTATAAGTTGTGGCAGTTCCAGAGGACATTGGAACAGCTGGTGCATTATGAACTATTTCAAAGCAGCTGACTGCAAATGATGTTTTGGTAATGTTAATGCTTTTATAGAACCTTAAGCATGCTAAAATATGCATGCTGAGTGTAATGTAGATATTAATGCATCAGAACCTTATTACAATAGGTGATTAGCGGCGACCTAGTAACTGATGTACTTCCTGGGGCTGTTGCTGCTGCTCATAGAAGAAATGGTGCCGCTGTTACTGCTTTACTATGTTCTGTTCCTGTCAGTGGTCCTTCAGATGCTGCTTCTTCTGGAGGGAAAGATAAAGCTAAAAAATCAACTCGACTGAATATAGTTGGGCTAGACATAACAAGGCAATTCTTGTTGCATATTGTACCAGGTTTGCATAATGTCTTGTTTAAAAGGTATTAAAGTAGATTAGTAGCTGTTATTCAGGAATTATGATTCATATGCCTGTCAATTCTGAGTTGCAGGAACCGATGTTGAAAAAGATGTTCATGCTTACAAGAGAAAAATCCGAGTTGTAGGTGAGGTAAGGAACGTGTAACCCTGTATATGAAGTGATTTTGTTTGCTAACAGAAATATATATTGTCTGAGCTACACTTGTTATGTGCCATAACACATGACATGTCACAAAAAATATTTTAGTTCTTGAGATGACTTTCAGCTGGATTAATAGAACTCAAGACCTATCTGTATTCTTTTGGTTCTTGGTGGCACAGTGAGGTTCTCGAAATTTAATTTACCAGTATTTCAACAAGTAGTTAAATGGGTTCAAGGGAATCAAACTATGTAAACCTATTGAGACAGGCACCCTACTGAGACAGGCACTGTATGACAGGTTTCACCATAAAATATATCTTGCTTTATTATTACTAGCAAATTCTTTTATATGGCAGCAGGGAAGGGAGAATCAGGCAGTGGCGCTGTCTGGTCGAGCAGGCTTGATCTGCATGGCCAGAGGCTTCTGTTATTATTGGTTGGTGACAATAAAGAAAAGTAGGGCACTGAGGGCATATTATTTGAAACAGAAGCACCATGAGAGGGGTCTCATTTAAAGTTTAAAACTCCTGTTTGGATGGCATCCAGGAAAAGCAGGACCTCAAGCACAAGAATAAATCTTCATATGAATATGTGAATGCCATCCTATTGTCCAAAAGGGCTTCATAGGCTTTTTTCTTCCTATAGGATTTAAAGTCCTCCATTTCTCCTTTGTTTCAAAAAAGGCTTCATGATTTTTATTGTGGATACGGTTGCGTTCTAAGGATTCTTGCTTTGGGATTTCATTTAAATCTTAACTTATCCCCATTTCCATCAAAAGACTACCTCATCCAAACACATTCTTAACTGACTGACTGAAGCAGTACATCTAAAACGAGGGACCTGACAAAGGAGGGAAAGCTTTTTAGATACATTAGCTGAATACTTCATAGTTCCTTTTAAGGTTAGTCATTTTTTCGATCTTACTTAATTTGTCTATGTTTCTTGCATTAATTTAGTTGCAAATTCAAAATTGTCTGAGCATGCAGGAGACTTAAATGTATTCAGTTAAAATGTTCTATTGGATTGTAATCTTAACTAACCATCTTCCTTTTGCTAGATGGAAATTCGATGTGATCTGATGGATGCACATCTGTATGCTTTTAAGAGGAAGTTCTATTTCCCTTCTAATTTTGTTTAATGTCCCAATGCCCAATCCAGTAATATCTTGCTGTCTGTTGGTCACAGGACATCATTGCAGAATATACTGGAAGAGAAAGAAGCATACCGTAGCATTAGACTTGAAGTCCTCCCATACTTAGTGAGGAGTCGGTTGGTATGTTCATACTCAATTTCTTGTTGTTTGATGGTCTCTAACTCTCTATATCTAAGCACTATAATTTGCTCAAATTTGTGTAGAAATCATCTTCATCAGGTGGTGAGGGAACAACCGTTGATGAAACTGGCGATGCCACAATTCCATCCAACTGTCATTTGCAGTGTCTATCACAGCATCGCATACTTGCACCATCTGCTTTTAAGAAAGATTTGTTATCAGCTGGAGGAACATATAGGTGCTGTGTCTATATTGCTAGTAAAAGCAAATACTGTCATCGCTTGAACTCCATTCAGGCGTACTGTGATATTAATCGAGATGTAAGGATCTCATCCTTTAGTAAATGCCATTTTTTTTTGTTGCAATACTGCTGCTCTTACTTGAAGGCTAACCATAATTTAACAGGTTGTAGGGGATGCTAGTCACTTGTCCGGTTATTCCTTCTCTGCACAAAACAACATCATCCATCCAACTTCTGCGCTTGGGTTGAAGACTACAGTAAGCCTGATTTCATAGTTATTTTAGTTTTAGTACCATGAAATGGTTGCCTGAAATACATAAAAAATAAAAGCTAATTATAGAATGCAAACGTTTTCCTCCTGATTTTCATTGAAGCAAACATTTTCTTCCTGATTTTCATTGAATTGGAAGATTAACCATACAAGCAATTTTCTTATAGTTATGAAATGGTTGAGAAAAAAAAGACCTATATGTGATTTTTATTAATTTAGAAAAGACTTATGACAAAGATATTAAGAAATATTATGTGGTGTGTTTTGGATAAATATAAAATCCCATAAAATATGCTTCTCTTATCAAGGATATACAATAATGCAATAATGCTATAACTAATGGTACATAGGTTACTTTTTAATTAACATGGAACAACTTCAGAGATCAGCATTAAACCCATAACTCTTTATATTGGTAATGGATGAGATTATAAGAAATATATAAGAAGATATCTCTTGGTGTATGATTTTTATAGATGATGTAGTATTAATTGATGAGAGGCGCACAGGACTAAATAGGAAATTAGAGTTGTGGTGGCAAATTCTTAAGTCCAAAGTTTTTTTAGTAAGTAGAACTAAGACTGAATACTTGAGGTGTGACTGGCACTATTACACATGAGGAGAGAGATGTGAGTTTAAGAGACTAAGTAGTGACTAAGAATAACACTTTTCGATATCTGGTATCGATACTACAGATGAATGGGGATATTGATGCGGACATTCGACATAGAGTTAAAACGGGCTAGTTGACGTGGCATAGGTAGGTTTAGTTAGTTTTGTGAACTTTTTTAGCATATTTTCCTTTATGTTTTTAGGAAATAACATCCAATCGTTATTTGTAATCGCGTTAGATTCTTGTAACTCTAGGGTTATACATACAGACCCTTTGGAAGCTTGTAATTCATCTCCATAGAACCAGCGGGTTCTGGTTCTCGACGTTGGGCTATGTCGGTTAAGTCCAATTTTCAGCGAAGGGGTAAGTATCACCACTATCCTAATATATATGTTTTATCTATGGCTACATTGGTTAGGTCTGAACTCTTAGTCTGATCGGGTGCATCACATCAGCTCATTGAATTCCTTCTACTGCCATTGGTCTTGTGTTGTATCGGTTAGGCCTGACCTATTATACCGCTGGTAGTAGATCGAGCCATAGGTTAATAGGTACTTACACAAGCATTTCATCAAAGTGGCCAGTCAATGAGTTATCCACATGTTAAGCATCATACCCAATGTATCAACTTCTCAACCGATACATACATGCCTTTAATGACTTCTTGTATGTCTCACGCCCAGTGTATCGGCCTCTCAATCGATACATATCCCCTCTTATCAGCTCAGATAGCCGATGGGTTTATCCATTCCTTCCGCCTACACATCCGATCTAGCGTCCGTCATCTCAATGTCGTTATCCTCAGTCTCGTACTATTTCGGTTTGGTCTAATCTATTGAGATTGAATCTAATGGATCTCGTACTTTTGGGAGATTGGGTCTCGCTCTCTACTATTTATCGCGTAGTATATCCGGGGCACCATGGGCTTTGCAACCGATGAATCTTTTTTATTATTCCTTATCAATCTATACATACGTCCATCAGCTTTTTAGCCGATGAACGAGCGCTACAGCTTTCATCGACAACCAGCTAATAGGAGGATTCCGCCTACTATTTATTGAATATTCTATTCTAGAACGCCATTGGCTTTGTAGCCAATGGAACCTTCGTCGTATTCTTTGAATATGCTTCTATGCTTTCATTGGCTTTCTAGCCGGTGGACTAATGTTATGCCCTCATTCTATCCGGAACGCCATCGGCTCTACAGCCGATGTATTGCTTAATTCCTTCATTGCCATCTGCTTACACCTTCATCGGCTTTCCAGCCAATAGAAGAGTGTTCTAGTCCCTATCGGCAACCAGTCGATAGCAGGAGCAAATCAGACGTAGCCGATCACTATCTCAACCCTATCAGCAGCCAGCCAATAGTATGAGTTCGTATCGGCCCATCATCCGACTAACCCATTCTCTTTATCTCCTTGTTAATTACAGGATCAAATTGACTAGCATGCCTGCATCTTCATCATCCCGATGAAGCGACAACGAAGCCAAATGACCTATAATGGAGCTAAGTAGATCTCCCAGGCCTCGACGTGTTCGCGCGATCGCATTGGATCAGACCTTTGTCAGCTCCGCTAGGTCTGATCAGTCCCTGCGAGATTCGGCACAAACAAATCTAGATTTCCTCCACCCAATGTAACCTTCAACCAAAATCCATGTTGAAGCCCATCCTCTTGGCCTAGTCCATCGAAGTACATCACCCGTGCTATCTCGAGGTAGTTGATGAATGGGAGAAATGTTGTTTTGTTTGTGAAAACTAAAATATGTTTTGTGTCTCTATCGGGCATCTATTACAAGGCCTTTCCTTACAACCCCAAAACTAGTAGGTAAGGCCTGACTAGCAGTTTAATCTGTCTTAGGGTAGTGAAGCTCTGGAACTATGGGCAAGGGGTCGATCAAACATAGTAGTGTCTAGTCGTGACATCTAGTCCCATCCTGTGGACCCAATAATTTGCCATTAGTAACTAGGGGGTGAGTGCTTTAGCGGGTTCCATTGAAGGGTTATCTTTAGGACTTTCACTGATTTGAGCTGAATGAGAAGAATGGTCTTAGCATGTACTCCATTTGGGTACCTTAAGGTATTGAACACATGACAGACATGATAAGGAGAACATACCTTGTGGGTAAAGTTGTATACTTCTAACTAAGGTTAAAACCAATTTGAATAGCCATGCCATCAATTATGGGCATGCCTAACAATGTTACTCAAGTTGATCCTGACTTTCTAAAACCAACCTTGGGTGATTGGATTACGATGGTTTTAAGCTAGTGCTTAGACCTAGGGTGGTTGCATTGGTGTGTAGCCTTGTTAACTTTATAATCATGGCTTAGATTAGGATCATGTTTCAAAAGAAGCTTTAAAGCTTATAAATTGTTTGAACTTTGGATTTATACAAAATGAACTGTATTATGCAATTCCTCTGTTACCCCAATGCATTAATGTGCATCTTCCATATGACTTGCTGAGTACTGCGGTTGGTACTTACTATTGCTCACACTCAAATTCATAAGATGGATGCTATGGAGGAGAAGGCTTGGACTGCTAGCTCGTACCACCATCAAGTGCCTATAGATGCTGCTTCCATAGACTTCTACTGTCTTTTTGTTGTTTATCTTTGAATGTAAGGGCCTATACTCACCCTTTTAATAATGTACTATATTTATATTTCTACAAGAGTGGCTTACAACAAACAACTTTGGTATTGTAACCCGCCTTCCTAGGACGAGGATTAATACAATGAGCGATTGAGAAAATGGTTGCATTTTTTCGGATGTGACAAGCTAGTATCAAAACTGCCTTGACCATAGGACGAGCCGAGTGGACAAACTCTAAGGACATATTTTATAAGAAAATTATTTGCAAATCCATTCTTTTTTCTCCTTACCTTATTTGTTGTGTTTAAAATGCTTTATTTATCACTCCCTTCTCTAGTCTCAACATGTCTTAGATACCAACCCATTGAAGTTTGACATTCCGTCAAAGCCTTTTGTAGATCCTAAGCTACCCTCCCTTAGCTTAGTGTCATTTAGTTTTCAAATCAGTTGTTTATTGCTGGTGAGTGTAGAGTATGGTTTTCCTCCTGCTCCCACACCACCGCAAAATCCATCTTAATCCAAGTTGGTTGATTTGCTCTACGTCCGCCTACCCACCTTTTCCAGCACTGCCAACGTAGTTGAAGCCCTCAATTGGCTCCTTGTCATTAACGAAAAGCTTAACCTAATCTAGTGCATAGATGAAGAAAGGGCTGCCTTTGCTGCTCATCAACTCCATGACCCTGCTTTTGAGTTGTGGGACCACTTCAAGCTATCCAACCAGATGGTTAGATCATTACATGGGATCACCTTTTAGCTGCTTTTTGAAAGACTCGTGTGCCTGCTGGTGTAATGGCTCTCAAGAAAAGAGAATTCAGGGAACTCACTTAGGGTAACCACACAGTTACATAATACCTCCATGAGTTCAACAGGCTAGCCTGTTATGCATCCAAAGATGTTTGCACTGATAAAGAGAAGTAGGAGAAATTCCTTGAAGGACTGAACGATGAGTTTGTTCAGCTAATCTCAAATGATTATGTAATTTTGAGAAGCTAGTGGATTAGGCGATCTGCCAAGAAGACAATCACAATCAGAGGAAAAACAAAAAGCATCTCTTAACAAATGCCACCATGCAATAGGGCTCTAGTCAGAGGCTACGCTACATGTATTCCCTATAGATTGGGTCTTCTTCCCCATCATCCCTGGTAGCCCACCTGCACTTCCCATGATCATGGTGGTAGCAATGGCCAACACATTGTCCCAACTGCAACTCACAGTGGATCCATCCGCAGGAACAAATCAGGAAGGAAACTTTCATGCTTCAATTGTTATGAGCCAGGACACTTCATTAAAAGTGTCCAACGCTAAAGTGCCAGCAAGACACAACACCCGCCAACAACAGCCAAAACAAGAAAATAGTGAAGGGACATGTGAATCATGTCTCGACAAAAGAAGCACAGTGGGCTCCAGAGATCATACTTGGTATGTTTCTAGTTAATTTTGTTCCAACATCTATACTTTTTTATTCTAGGGCTACACATTCTTTTATGTCAAGAAGCATTGTGAGGAGACATAAGTTGAAGGTAGAAAACCTTAGTTGCTCAATGAGGATATCTATCCCGAGAGGCCAGATGTCTACTAGACAGTTTAGCCCATCAGTGGCGATAAAAATCCAAGAAGTAACTTTTTTTGGCTAATCTTATTCTTCTAGACTCCAAAAGCTTGGATGCCATTCTTAGAATGAATTGGTTAACTAAGTACCATGGAATGATAGATTCTGCTAGTCAATATATTTGTTTGACAAGCACCACTGGACAACAAATCACCTTCCATGCACCATCTACATTGTCATGTGAGCAAGCCTTGAATCAAGCTAGCATAAAGGAGATATCGATTGTGAAGGAATACCAAGATGTTTTCCTAGACGAATTTCCAGGCATGCCACCCAAGAGAGACATTGAGTTCCAAATTGATTTGGTGCCCATAACTGCTCCCATCTCCAAGAGACCATATCGTATGGCTGCTAGTGAGTTAGCTGAAGTCAAGAAGCAATTGGAAGAACTAAAGGAAAAAGGATACAATCGACACAACATGTCACCCTAGGGAGCACTAGTTATTTTTGTGGAAAAGAAAGGCAAGAGCAAGAGAATGGACGTGGACTATCATGCACTCAATGAGGTCACCATAAAAAAAATTAGTATCCTCTTCTAATGATTGATGACCTCTTTGATCAAGGAAAAGGAGCAACAGTGTGTTCCAAGATTGACCTTCAATTGGGTTATCATTAGTTAGGAATAAGACATTCCTAAGATGGCTTTCACAACAAGATATGGGTTATATCTTGTTGACTAGTGGTGCCATTTAGATTGACTAATGCCCCTGCTTTCTTCATGAATCTGATGAATAAAGTTTTCATGGAATATTTAGACAAGTTTGTCATAGTCTTCATCGACCACATTCTTATCTATTCCAAGATAGGGGAAGAACACAAACAACATCTATCCCTAGCACTAGAGAAACTTAGAGAGCATCAGCTTTGTGCCAAATTTAGCAAGTGCAACTTTTGGCTTTCAAAAATAATGTTTCTTGGTCATGTATTATCAACTCAAGGTGTAGTAGTGGACCTAACCAATATTGAAGCAGTTATTAAATGGAGTCTGCCCAAGTCAGTGACTCAAGTTTGCAGTACCTGTAGGCTATTACTGTAGGTTCATTAAAAATTTCTCCAAGATAGAAAGACCAATGACTCGGCTTTTGAAAAAAGATGAAAAGTCACATGGACCCCATAGTGTGCAAAGGCATTTCAATTGCTCAAAAAGAAATTCATATCCGCTCTAGTGCTAATTTTGCCAGATATCCACAAGGATTTTCAAGTGTATTGTGACGCTTCTAGTCAAGGACATGAAAGTGTTCTTATTTAGGAAAGTTAAGTTGCAGCTTATGCTTCTCATCAACTCTGATCACTTGAAAACAACTACCCAACATATGCTGACATTATCTTATTGGTAACCACTACGAGATATACAACTACTAGAAAAGTTTGAAGTATATCTTTACCTAGCCAAATCTGAATCTCCAACAGAGAAAAAGGTTGGAACTTATCAACGATTATGATATGGGAATCCACTACCACCCCAACAAAGCTAACGAAGTGGCCAATACCTTGAGCAAAAAGAGTTACTGTAATGTTGTTGTCCATGAGAATTATTCACTTGCACTATGCAAGGAGCTAGAAGATTTGAATTTGGGTATTGTCAGTTGTCGTTACTTAACAACCCTTGAAGCAAGACCATTTGATATGACCACGCCGATCACGCCAACAAACAACAGGTCACAATTAATTCAAGCTACACTAGCTTAAGACTTTGATGATTGAAATACAGAACCCCTTGTTCAGCTATGTGCTAACAAATATGGAGAGTGATCTCTACCCCTTTGCTCTTATGATTTCCTTCATAGGATTACAGAAGCAGCGGCTTCATCCGCTCATAATTGGTGCTCTTACTTTCTTTAAGGTTCTCCTTGATTGATTGTAGGCTGTGTTGGTTGGTTCTTTGAGAGTGTGGTTGGGCGAATCCTCGATTCAGGTTGCCGGTTAAAGACGGTGGTTGGTTTCGAGTTTTATTTGCCAGGTTGTACTAGTTATCGCTGCTTGCAGCAAATTATCCGGTTGTTCTACAGCTAGTTATCTGGTGATTGATCCTACGTCGTGAAGATCGAGACCCCGTGACGATGTCGGATCAAGTTCAAGAGGCTTAGAAAGATGATGCCGATATCAAGGAAATAAAGAACATGAGAAGAAGAACCATCTGGCATGGAGAGTGTATATGTGTCCCCAATAATCCAGAGCTCAGGAAACTCATATTGTAAGAAGCTCATGAAAGTCAATAATCAATCCACCCTGGCGGTACAAAGATGTACCAAAGACTTGAAAGATAAATACTGCTGGGTCAGTTTGAAAAGAGAGATAGCTAAATTTGTGACAATCTGTGAAGTGTGCCAGCGAGTCAAAGTAGGGCATCATAGACCAATTGGATTGTTGCAATCACTCAATTCTAGAATGGAAATGGGAAGAAATCATAGGACTTCCAAGAACTCAAGTTGGGTATGACTCTATCTGGGTTGTCATTGATCGCTTAACCAAGTTGGCTCACTTCATCGCTATCAAGGCCACCTATACAGGCCATAAGCTGTAGAGTTGCCTGTATCGAGTACCAAAGAAGATTGTGTATGACAGAAGAAGCTAGTTCACTTCCAAATTTTGGCAAAGGTTGCAAGAAAAAAATGGGGGCTCGTCTAAATTTTAGCATAGCCTATCACCCACAAATGGATGGCCAAACAGAGCAAGTCAACCAAATTCTTCAAGATATGTTTAGAGCATTTGCCTTAGACTTTGGAAGAAGTTGGGATAAGGGTCTGCTCTATGCAGAGTTTTCTTACAACAATAGCTATCAAGCCAGTTTACGAATGGTGTGTTTCAAAGGTCTCTAGTCAGAAGTACAGAACTCCACTTCTTTGGGACCAAACTAGAGAACACCAGGTCTCTGGTACTAAAATTCTAAAAGAAGAAGAGAAAGTCGAGATCATGTAGGAAAATTTGGACGTAGCCCAATCAAGAGAAAGTAGCCCAATCAAGAGAAAGTGGATGGACATAGAAGACAATAGTTATACGGATTTAGGACGTAGAAGACAAGAGTTATATAGGTTCAGATTCTTAATGTAAAATAATACGTTACTCTTGTTTTAGTAGATTGTATTTCACTGGGTGTATTGATCCTAGTGTTTCGCTATGTTTGTCGATTTTCTTATGCCCTCAAGAGGGCTTCCTGCCTGTCTTATATTGGTTAGGGGGCAAGATTATAAGATTAAAAACTTAGCCAAATACGACTTTAGTTATCTTATGAATACATAGTAATATTTGGCCGGGATACTATAACTTGCCTTTGGTACACCTCCTATCTCTGGTTAGATAAGCAGATCATATGAGTATCTAGTATCTATACTCTTCACACCTGGTCTCAATTGATCTACCATGGTTATTGAACCTACTGACTAAACTCAAACACTACTAGATAGACCGAACCGTTCCTTTTTTACCTTTTCAAGCTAGCCCTTTTTTTCTTTTTTCTGATCGAAAACTAATCCATGGTAAAACCTAATCCTCTCCTTGGACAACCAGTCAATGGGGTCAAGATTAGATCGATTCCCTTTCCTATCCTTCATTCCTCGCTCCATGCCAGCTCGAGAACACCACCGCCTAGCATCGAGTAGGAGCCATGCTGCCACACTGACACCTCCATGCCTCCCAATGCTGTCGCTGCCACCTGCTTGCTTCCTCAACGTCGTTGCCCTTGGGAGCCACCACTACCGGGAATCATCTCTCGATGCGCTGTCTCCCTAGCTGCCATTGATGGCCTGGCTTGGTTGACACTTGACACGCAAGAGCCTCACCGGTGAGGACCACTACCACTAGGAGGCCTTAGACCCATTAGAGCCCTGCTACTGCCTCTTCATGAACCGGTTGCTACCTACGACCGTCTCATCAATGGGGAGATGCCGTCAAGCTTCTGCTGCCTACACCAACTCTCGCCAAAGCCGTGCACTGCCTCCTAGAGCTCAACACCGCAAGTCACAGTCATCTCGGTGAAATTAGGTCAGATCTCATGAACTTCTCTATGTCTTGCTCGATTGCTTGTTATAGCAATCCTAAGGAATCCTTGTTATATCTATGAGGTTGATTTCATCCAATTTTGAGTCTAAATCGAATCTACGTCCAACTCGCTTTCGTGTTGAGCATGGTATCTACTCTGCCTATCTTTCTTCTTGCCTATGCCATGACCAAACCCGAGGTCTACTCCGTGTCAGTCTTACTCTACACCATAAAAGCCACAAGTCCAAGCCCTATAGACATGCTAACCCTTAGCCCACTTCTCCTTAGCACGGCCTTGATGTTTGCCACCAGTTCGGCTTTAACACTAGAACGTTCACACCGTCACGGCCCTAACATTTTTAGGCCACCATGTATCTCACCAAACACCACCATTGACTCCACCAACAACTATTGTCATTGATTTACAACCCTTGTGATTTTCTTTTTCTCTGCTAGAAATCCGGTCGAACCAGGCCTCTCTAGGGTTGTTAATGTCAAAATCTAGATGATCCGATGGCGCTAAAGCCGATCAGCTGGGAGATCCGATGGGGCTAAAGCCGATCGACTGAGAGGTCTGATGAAGGGTTTAATGTAGTCATCGGTCGATGAAAATACTGAGACAAAGCCGATGGAGAACTATAAAAAAGCCGATTAGATTAGTAGAAGATTGGATCGGCTTGAAGACAGAGGATTGTCCAATCGGGATCAGGTCCAAGAAGACTGAGGGAAGGAAGGAGAAGGATCGGCTTGACTAAAAGAAGGTCCGATAGCTACAGTAGAGAAGTCGATCAGATTGCCGCAAAGGAAGAATTGGTTACAAATTGGAAGATTATTCATATGAAACCGAGTTTGGGGAAGAGCCGTGGACTCCACGGCAGGGTGCTTATTTTTGTAAATTATAACCTTACTCAATTAGGAGGTTTAGTTGGTTAGTTAACTTATTTAGGAATATTTTCCTTTGTTCTTACTAGGAAATAATATTCGATGGTCGTAGACACATCGGACTCTGTCCGTAAATCCAGGGTATAAATATAAACCCTCTAGAAACATGTAAGATATCTCTCGATCATATGCAAATTCGGCGCATCGCCACCCTAGTTCATCTAGGTTTTACCGGCGGGTTCTAGCTCTCGACGTGGGGCTGCACGGTTAAGTCCGATCTCCAGCGAAGGGGTAAGTCCCGCCACCATCCCGATATGTCCTGCTCTGTCTAAGGCTGCATCGGTTAGGTCTGACCTCTTAGGCCGATCGGATGTATCGCATCACGTCCGTGCTGGACCTATCGGCCCGTTAAGCTCCCTCTGCCATCGTCAGTCTCGTGCTGCATCGGTTAGGTCCGACCTACGGGGCTGTCGACGGTAGATCGAGCTTCAGGCCTATAGTCTTCTACACGGCGTATCAACAGAGTGTTAGCCGATGAGTTATCCATGCTCTGAGCTTCACGCCCAGCGCATCGGCCCCTCGGCCGATACGTATCAGCCTTTAGAGGCGTCCCACGACACGTAACGTCAAACGTATCAGTCCCCCAGCCGATACGCACCCGCCTTCAGAGAGGCGTCTCCTCATCGGCTTAGCTAGCTGATGGGTTCATTCTTATCCTTGCTACGGCATAGCCGATCCGGCGTCCTCCGTATCATCGCCGCTAGCCCCGGCCTCATTTTGTCTCGGTTAGGTCCGATCTTCGAGGTTCGGTGTTGATAGCGTTGCCACGGCGGGCGACGGGTCTCGTACTGTCATATCCGGAGCGGCATTGGCTTTGCAGCCCGTGCCTCCTTATCCTACTCCTTGCCTAGGCCGCATGCGCCTTCATCGGTTTTTCCAGCCGATGAATCACTCTTCGGCTGTCCGGAGGGATCCCGTGCGCGTCGATATCCTCTGAGCACACCCTGGTTCCTCCATTGGCTATGCGGTCGACCTCTCGTCGACACCTGTCCACATCGGCTCCCCAGCTAATTGAAGAGCATCCCGAACCTATCGGCAGCTAGCCGATAGCAAGCGTCTGTATCGGACCCGCTCGTCTCACTTCCTTGTTAATTGCAAAGTCAAATTGACTGGCACGCCCGCGAATCTCGATGCTTAAGGACCTGCACTAGAGATAAGCAGGCCTCCCAGGCCTTCGTGTGACTGAGCCGCCATCCCTCCCCGATCGCGGGATTTTTTGGTGGCGAGCAAGGGTTGAACAACCACCAAATGCCAATCAAGATGCCCTAGGCTTAGGTCAACCATCCTCCGCTAATATGCCACCTTTGAAGCAATTCCATTAGGCAAATACTTCGTCATCCACACCTCTCAAACCAACATGTGGATCGACCTGCTCTAACTTCCAATTGAACGCCATCAATCAAGTCGTGAGCCAAAGCCGACAAATCACTATACAAAAGCATCACGTTTAGCTGTCTTCGTATCGAATGCAACTCACTAAAAGGCCTAGACCACCCTGACTGGATTGTTCGACTCCACCGATCGAGAACGCCAATCGCCTTCAGCTTCAATCAACCTAAGCATCAGTCCTGACTATCTCTCCATTGAAAGTAGTTGTCTGAGCCACCTACCTAAAGTATCTGACACCACCAATTATATTGCGAATCACTTCGCCATTAAACAAAGCACCACATCTAGAAATCACTTTGCCATCAACCTGAGCACCACGTTTGGTCATCTATCTGTTGAAAGTGCCAATCGAACAGTTTGGACTAGCACCTGAAGTGTCGATCCACCGATCAAATTCTATTGATCGCCGCCATGCTCCACCATGCACATATGTCCTTCCCCTGTCATGAACTATAAGTGGCGCGATGTGGGGCACCTCATCATGCCTCTATCTATAGATCTCTCCTAGACTTTAATATCACTTATTAGAGTGCACAGCCCAGCACACCAACCGTGGGCCACCCAGGTCAGGGGCTGCTCAACCATAGGCCTAACGAAAGCCACAACTTTAGGTCTTAAGCCTACACAATCCAAAAAACTAGTCTTACGGATAAGGACCGTCTCCACCTTTTATATTATGGTCCTTCATCATCGATTATCAATGTGAGACTAAATCTAATAGTAGTGATTCATAATATCTTATCCATCCTGGTTTAAGCGGTAAATTTTTTTTATTTTATATGACTATCCATATCCCTATATACATGTTTTTTTTGTATGATTCAGTTTGAACTGAGAGGTCATTTACTGAGCAGTTTGATATGATGCTCTACGGTTTCATCCCTCGATCAGTTCTTAAGCGCGTTAGCTAGTTCTGTAAGCAGCGCGAGGTTAAGCTCGTTGAGGGAAAGATGGCTTGTTAAGTTCTTAATCGCGCTGTTGGCGTCTGTGATCATTTCCCAAATATCATACATTACTTTCAAATGCACGTCTGTGTTCTTTTCTCAGCACAGAGATGGGGATGAGAAGAAGCGTTTGTGTGGGATCACAGACGCGTCTTAGTAGAACCGTCTGTGCTGCCTGTTCAATTCACGGATGGGATGGGACATAGCTAGCATATACGATGAGTCCATATCACTAAAGTTGGTTTTCCCTGTCTCTGATAAACGCACATCACAGACGCTCATAGACAGTGTAAACATTATAGTGATAGGTCTGTTAAAAACGAGTGATGGGTTCACATCGGATGCAGACCTAGTGATGCGTGCGTCTGTCATCAACGTTAACCCGCGTATGTAATCAACGATTCTGTGGTAGTGAGTAGAGAATTCTTTTACCTTGACCATTTGTGACACACATCCTGACTCCCAGAGTAATCTGATTTCATACTTCTGACTCGCTCGGACAAGGTTGGTCAACGTGGTGTATTGTGGCAAGGCGATCACGAAGATGCTGGAGCCTGGAGTGTTTGTACCAAGGTGACCATTTCTACGGCAGGCTAGTTCCTAACGACGGTGCTGCTAGCTGCAGTTGAGCGTGTTCACACCAACCCATTTATCGGAAGAACTGACCAAGTTCGGCGTTCAGTATCCAATCATTGAGCGGAGGTCGCGTGTCGGTGTGCATCCAGATTAATCTCAATTGGATCTGAAATTGTGGCTGATCGATCAAGACAAAGGAGGGCCCCTAATTGCCGAGCGTTCGCGTAGCTTAGGCCTGCATAAATGCAAAACGATAAAAAGCTCGTGGCCATGGCCCATCTCCTCCGCTCTCTATCTTATTCTCTAATTCACTTCTCTTCAATGCAATCATCTATACACGGAAAGACATGATGACGACTATGACGATAGCCTTCTTTCTACGAGCTTGTTCCACCTCCCTCCTACGAGCCCTTCCTCCTCCCTCCAGCAAGCTTACTCCAACGAGATCGATCTAGCAACTAGGTCAACTCTCTCCGCCACCAGCCCCTATTGTGCCATCACCCAGACTCGCCAGCATCCAAAGGTGTCAACTGTTGGCGTGAGTCTGCTCAACCAGCCCTCTCCCCCACCCCTTTGCCCCGTTTTACTCCTGTCACCAACACCAACCATCACCCACTGTCGACCTAGTGGCTTCGGTGCCGTCGCCACCACCTCGCCACTCGACCTCATCTACTGCTCACCATTTATTCGTTGACTCTCAAGCCATCGCTCTAAGCCTAATCCTCTAGTTCCCCCTCCTCAATATCTCTTCTCTCCTCTCTTCCTCCATTGCACCCTTAAAACCCTAATCCTAACCTTAACCCTAACTCACAACTTATCGTGATATTGTCTAAAAGCGTTTGCTCATGTGCGTTCATGAATTAGGATTTTTATCTCAGATAAAGGACGGCTGGAGAGGTCGCTTGCTTCATTTGCTCGCAAGGAATAGCCAGAGCCATAGCAGATAATGTGTGAGGGGGAGGCATCTGCTTTGAGATGGATGAGGTACAGGTGGTGTGAATCAGGATGCTTTGAGATGGATGAGGGATAGGTGGCATGTACAACACTGCTGTGTACAACTTTCTTTCCGAGTCCTTTTACATGCTTGGGAGGTACCAAGTTACCTTCCTCTTTGTTAAACATTTATCATCGATTTTTAAATGGTAAATTAGGAATATAAAATAATATAAATATGAGGGGGACTAAGGGCTTGTTCATTTTATTGAATAAAAACCATACTATTCCTGAAATTTGGTAAGGAAAGATAATATTTAGTTTGAGGCTTTTGATAGAAATTTTAAGAATATAAAGTACCGAAATTACTGGTTATATTGGTAATGGTATGATTAGTTTGTTGCCTATCATATTTTAGTAATGTAAAATTTTGAAAAGGATGATAATAGCAACGAAGT
Organism: Oryza coarctata; assembly: GCA_030770085.1. Classification (NCBI taxonomy): domain Eukaryota; kingdom Viridiplantae; phylum Streptophyta; class Magnoliopsida; order Poales; family Poaceae; genus Oryza; species Oryza coarctata. The sequence goes on from CM061472.1 coordinate 13,543,299, forward strand.
AAATAATCCCTAAAATAATATACCGTCTATGCACACACTATAGATAAAGGAAAAACCCAGTAACCGATCGGCACCCCTTGTAATTCCCAGATTAAGCCCAATTGATATGTCCAGAAAATCCGAGGCATCACGTTGTGGGCCATCCTCCTGAATACGGCACACTCGGTTGTGCGAGAAAAGGGTCGCGAGACCCCAATCCACTTGCTCCAGCCATCTTAGCTCAGACCTGTTTGGGACATATCTATTGGCTAAGCCATCTCATGGGCCATCCCATTTAAGTGTGCATCAGCATGGGTCATTTATCATTTTGTATACTATCTAGGCTACATGCAAATTGGGCTAGCATCTTAGTACAGCTTGTTGGGGAGCTAGTATCTTGATAAAATCTTGATGATAGTTTTGGATATTCATCAAAATAGCCACACCAATCCTCTATCTTGTCTCTTTCCAGGATTCAAATGACGTTGGTACCTCTCTCTCTCTATATATATCATGTATAATATTTATGTATATCATTATTTATACATATAAATATCTTCATCGTTTGTAATATAGAGAGTTGCTACTGCCTGTAATACCATTCTTAGGAGATTAACGGTATTTTCTAAAGCGCGTTGTCCCTCACACAAGTCTTGAAGTGACACACATGGCTCATTTTTCTAGCACGCTCGTCTGGGAGTGCCGTCCCATGGGGTCGCTCGCACCTCAAGTGTGGGCCCATGAAGCATAGCACAAACACAACTCGATGTTGTTCTACTTTCTCTTTCTTTAGTACATTACCTAGTACGTATATAGGTATCAGAGATGATATATATTGATAACTGATATTTATAAGTCTAATACATATCAGTGCCTACCAGATTTAATATTTATGAGTACCAAATAAAGTGATAAATATAATCTATACATGGTTCTATATTTAATACCTAGATGCTGAGACTAATATCTATAAGTGGCATATCTAATACCTCGATATCACATCTGATATCACCAGTAGCTTAGATATCTATAGATACTACGTCTGATATCTAGGTATCACATCTGATACCAATGGAATTAGATATCTAATCTGATATTATTGAGTACCATGGTATCCAAGGGTATATAGCGTGTGTATGAAAGTTACATGGGCAAACCAACAAAGAAGCTAGCACACCAACAAAGATATTGGCCTAGTCCTAAAAGCTTCATAAACACATGCACATACAAAACTAGGCCAGCTGCAAGTACATGCACTAAGAGCGTGGTCTGTGGACCTTGTCCAAACGGCCGCATGTCTCAAAAGCCCAACAACCTAGCTAGCTTGCATGGCTAGGCAGTGGAGGATCTATGTCAGGCACACGGGTACCTGAGGAGCTAGACGAAGCCAGCGTGGGCACCTCGTACAGGAGGATTGAAGGACCAGGCAAGCAAGAGCTCTGTGCTCACCGATCACCCTGTTAGATTATAGATTATAGTACCGTCACCTAGAAGATATAGTGTGGTGTAGTTTTTCTATATGATCTAGGAGTATCCACAGGCATCTATACTAAGTTGGAGAAATTTATACGGGCGAAATATTAATCGGATGTCACTTATCGCATATTTCAGAAGTACTGTTACTCCACAGATTTTTTTTCATACACATTAGGTAGATAATTTTTCAAGTTATTTGTTAGCTTTAAATTATATAATATTTAATTTATCCCTGTAAGCAATTATCTATAATCTTCTTCATTATCTAGAAGGTAGACTTAGTTTGTTTTAAAAAAATATGTCTAATAAATTAAGTGTAAATAAAAGTAAGATGTTTTTCTTTTTAAATTGAATATTTAGGGGATATCTTTTTTTTAACAAATCCTAAAAAACTATTGTTGCTAATAAATGTGTTTTATTTGTACCATTGAGCTAGCCCTCCCTCTAATTGACACAATTAGTTACATTACATACTTACATAGTAATCATAAATATAGAGAAGATATATATATATATATCCTATGGCTTACTTCCCTATGATATGCGTAATCTACAATGTGTTTTTTATAAAAACAAAAATACCTAATCAACATGGGTCCTAAAATTTAAATTAAAGAATATAACTTTTAAACCAACAATATAATACTACCTTAGTGTGACTTATATATACAATATGTGGAGAAACATATAATGTCACATTATAGGATAGATGGAAGAAAGTACTTAAATGGTTATGGCAAAGGAATAAGCGACGGTTCTTTCAATTTAGGTGAAAAGAAATAACCATTTTTTTACGAATTTATTAGATGTTCTCCAATTGGTTCAATTTAGTCCCTATTGATATTTTTCTATTTTATGTTTTGTTTTGTGCCAGCCTTATTTTAAGGTTAAAATTAGATTTTTAAAAAACTCATTTTTTGCTATTACCCGAAAGTAGTACACATCAATACATACCATGCACCCGTGAGTGTGCTGTAACACATGCTCAAATAAAGAGAGAATCGCTAACTCACTAATTTTTGTTGAAAATATATTCACCACAATTTGCTAATTATTAATCTCGAACTTCATAATTATATTAATAAAGTGCTAAATTGGGAGTTCAAGATGGGTAAAAAATAATTATTCTAATTCAAACGAAGAAAGATTTTTAAGTTTGTTGAACCCTAAGAGATAAATATAAAACCTATTCTAACGTAGTCATAATAAATAAACCCTTGGTGCACTGTATAAGATTTGGTATAGCTAATTCGATCGACATGCTCTGGTATGGATTTGCATGGATGGATCTATCTATGTGATGTCAACATAGTGTGAATTTATCAAGAAATAAAAAAACAATTACTAACCTCGTTGTTTAATATTTGGTTGGATCAAGTCTTCATCAAGTTGATGCCATACGTATGACCCTGTTTCCGTAGATTCAGCAAGGCAATTAGCATGGCTGATGGATACGAATTGAAAAACAACTGACACGAAACTCACTGTGGTTAGATCACCAAATCGAAGTGATTGTAGGCTTGTATTGGACCTGATTGATCTTATCCTCTTAATTCACGTAGTAGTAACATCGTCACGCACGTTAGATGCACAAAGGAAACTTCAAATTTATCATGCTTCTTGCCCGCCGCGACGTTAATTGTCGATGATTTCAGATTGATGCGAAAGTGGCCGATTTTCGTGTTCTGTTGGGGCGGATCGTATTGCCGCATGCCGGTGTGGCGGTTGGAAAATGACGTTTTTTCAAGATAAATTTAATGATTAAAAATTATAGATCCATTAGATTAAATGAAAACTGACAGCTGAATATTTTATTTTTTTAGAATTTCTATAAATTTATCTAATTTATTATAACATCATAAAATGGTTTATAAAATATTTAATATGTTTTTAGTATATAATAGATAGATATAAATGTTTATTGATTTTGCTAAATTTGTGCCGCCACAAAATCTCCTTCATTAGCCCGGCGATTTCTTTTAGATTCGTGCGGATATTGTCGCCTGTGCATGCGTGGTAGTAGCTTACGTCGAGTTTATCCGCTCGAAGCCGCAAACATCAGATGAGGGACAAAGAGGCTCACCCTTACACTTGACACCTGACACGTACAGACCTAGGCACATCTTTTTTTTCTAGGTAATGTGTTAAGTGTAGTTATTAGATATCATTAATGAGGTTAAATGGACATGGATATGATTATGAGCCAGCATGTTGGTTTCTTTTAGTTCGTTAAAAAAATATTCTCTTGGTTTGAGAGATGGTTTTTCTAGACTTACACGGCAATTACTATGTTTTTACATTTGTAACTTCTGACACTAGTCTAGAGAGATATGTCAAAATTATGTTTTTAAAAAAATATTAAATTTTAATGTTAGTGAAAATAATTTTCATAGAATCTGTCCAATTGAGATTTAATTCAATCCATGTAATATATCAAATATTTTTAAGGCAAAGAACAATAATATGATATTGTCTGAAAATAATAATTCATGTCCATCGATAATTATATGTAATCACTTTAATATACAATATGAGGGCAATATATGTAAAAAAAATGGTAGAGAGTTATTCCATTTGTTTGTTACGGGCATAAACAAGTTTAAAAATAAAATATTCGGTACAATATAGAATATACCTGTAGCTAATTAACTGGAATATTGCTTTACATTTATTCTGTTTCTAGGTCAATAGATTCAGTAAAAATGGTTGCCTTAGCACTTCACCGTCCTACACATGAATTTATTTGTAAACTAAATCATATAATATAATATTCTAAATGAGTTGGCTGGTAACCGTAGCTCTCCACGCACGCATGATAACATGAAGAAGATAACCAGATAAATCCCAGAGAAGATGGAATAGTTAGCTATATTTGCATTAGAGAAATAAATTTAGTGGTTCCAAAGAAATTTTAGAAATGAATGTTTTACATGCAAATTGGACTTATTAACTATCGATATTCATATGTATTATACATAATATTTCTATGGGGTTTATTTATTTCTTTAGCTTGATCAAAATCATTGTTGTTTACCTTAACGTATACCTTGACAATGCAATATATAGCTGACCAGGAAGATAGATCCCAACATTTTATATGGTTTTTTTCCATGATTTATTAATAGTCGTTGTAAAACTTCCACATATTAAAAATTGCTTCCTTTTAAACTTGAAAGGCAGGAAAATATCATCTGAGACAGACAGAAAACCTCAGGATGAATACCCTTTTGCCTTTGCCAGCATGTTGTGGACCAACAATCTCCCTATCAATTAAATTATCTTAGAATGCCTTGATCTAATTTCATTGTACAACCCAATATTAGCATCAATATTGCAGTGGAGAATCATGTGACCATTTGGATTTTTACTTTGATCTTATATAGGGAGAAACCATTTGGATTGATCGAGTTAAAAAAAGTCTAGAGGGTCTTTTGTGGGGAACATCTTTGACAGAATCAAAACTGTAACAAAATATTGTCCTATCCGAAATCTATCGGTCTATCCTAGAAATCTATCGGTCATCTTTATGTTAAGTTTATCTACGTACTCATTTTTTGTTGATAGAATGGTACGTGTGCTCATATAACCTGTAGAGCTTACATTCCTTTCATCATCAAGCAAGAAACACATAATTAATTCATTCATTCACTAAATCTTTGATGCCTACATAACAAATTATAATCTTGTCAAGAAAACAAACATGGGTCATCAAGCGAGGGAAACATATGATTAATTAATTCCTTTCATCTCATGTTTTAGTACTATTACCAATCCTAAGGAGAAAAAACATGGGTCAAATTGAGCCTTCATGTTCTAGGACAGGCATATCTTCTTTATATTCTCCTGATCTCTACAATATAGTATCAGTTATCTACACCCTTATCCCATGTGTCTCCATGGGATGAACCTGTTTGAAATCACCACTAAATACAATAATATTTTCTCCAAATGACAAAGAATAACCCATAATATCTTGCAAGAGACATATCAAATGTCTCAACTACTTGACGCTTCGTCATTACAGCTTCATACTGGACGCCTTGTGAAGCAATTCGGTGGTGCCTCTTTACTTCTTAAAGTTGCAAATGCTATTATGAGACATCTTAATTAGGATTTTGAATCTCGAGTGTGCGGCACATCCTCTGATCAATATCAGCGCTACTATACTAGACATCGCAGTTGTAATGGCTATTAATCTCTCAAGCCGCACTTTAGCAAGAAGTATCTTGTATAGAAATATCTTTCCAATGCCACCTAGACCATCGATGAGAAATAGCTACCTCAAATCTTCTATGATGCTCATCATTGAGGGAAATATATATATATATATGTTCTTTGTCCACTGGCACATTAAGTTCCTCTCTAACTTCTGTCATTACTACATTGGAAAATTCACCTGATTGGCAAAAATAAATATATGTATCAGAAAACTATTGGTAGATAGGATGATTATAAGTTTAATAAAAATAAACGTGCATGTATAAAAAATTTTCCTATATCATCACCTCAGGAATGCCAAAATCCATAATATCCTTTCCTATGGAATAAAGCAAATCACATATGTCTTGAAGCACCATCTGCTCTACAAATGCTGGGTTGGCAATCTCGTATGCATAATCTTTAGACATTGAGCCCTTGAACCTTTGTACTCGTCCCATCGTACATGGATATTAGTAACTTCATAGAATACCAATAGTCACAAATAACTGACGTAGCTGATCGCATCTAGAAAGTCACGGCCTAACTCAAGCAGTCATCATGAGACATGTCCGTCTCTACAAGTCCACTCTTTTTCCATGCCTCTCTAAAAGTAGAGTATGTAATACCAAATATTGTTCTCAAATCAGCTTGGCCCTAAATACTCTTGTGACAAGGTCTAGTTGGTCCTATGGTAACTAGTTAGGTTTGAGATTTTCTATTATCTCTTCCTAGTATAGGTTGCACATCATCCTGATGAAGTAATCTAGCCTTCTAAAACGTTCGACAAGAGCCATTGCATTAAAAAATAACCTTCGCTATATGTCACGATTGCTGCTATGAAAAGAGCGAGGTAGCACAATCCTCTTACCAACTACCGAACCATCTGTCTCTCTAGAAGAAAAAAGTACGTCAACTACACCCTATAAATGTTAAATAACAAAATGTACAAAATTTTTATGCGTTGAATACTGGCTGAGTGGTAATTTTTTCGCCTAGTATAGCTCAGTTCGTATCATTTTTTGGTTCTCAAGGTTGCCTCATAGACTTGATCTTGATGTACATGTCAAAGGGCCACTGCTGAAAAACACGCCCTCTAAATAAAATGACATTGAAAAGTCCCCTACTAACCTGTAGCCTAAAGTAATACTTTCTTACTATGACAAATCTTTCTTTTTTCTTATTACCAGATCGGTAATTTACATCATTATCACCTTCTTGTCTAAACGATCATCACCACCATCGTGTTCTACACCAAAACCAAGATATTAATATACACAATCTAAGATTATAATTATTATGAAGATTCGATACATTACACAAGTGTACATAGAGGATCATCAAAAGTGGTTTTCTCCTTGGAATGCACATTAGCAGAAGATGGCGCCTCTCTTGGCCCATCTTTTTCCATATCACCCAATTTCTTTTAGGGTCTCATATGGCATTTTGGAGATCCCATCCAGTTTTTTATGATAAAATAAAGGATATGCCAATAGGTCATAACAATTATGGTAAGCTTTGATATAGTTGGATTTCTCACCTTTGGCATGTACCATCTCATGTTTATCAAAAGTTTTTATTGGATCATCTCCTTCTAACTAGATAGCAGCAACTTAGGATGTTGTAGGTGCATTATATCTTCGTTGGTTAAGCATGACATTAGTGTTGAGCTTATCATGTCTTCATGTAGAATAGGCATAGAAACAACTCTCTTGAAAGTTTGTACATATGGGTTTTGTGCTAAAATACCTAGGATGATCTAGATAAGGTTGATATCAAGGCTAGGAGACCTTCGAACTCTGTACGTCAACGCATCAACATCTTCTGTATCTATTGCTGTTTGAGAACCTGGTACCAAATTGTCCATGCGATGGTAGGACGCATGCACACGAAATATATATACACTGGTATCGACTACAGTGCTAACGTTGTGGTCAAGGGTCACTTAAGACTTGTGAAAGTGAAATGATAAAATACTTAGCATCATTATGCACCTGACTTGTAAACAATCGTATTAACTCGGCACGGGCTTACATTTATCTTTCCCTAACTGCAAAAGAATCTAGAGACTTAAACCTTATCACATGGCAGAACTTACAATTAGATATTTTCTTTAAAACAGGGTGTTTCTTTGACCGTTTATGATACACATAATCATATGGATCATCGATACTAATATCGTTATCACTCTTAACATCCACATAACATGACTCGTACTAGTAAAAAAAATATTTGGCTTTAAAATATAAACATGTATAGATAATGGAGGTAAAGTAAACAGTATACGGCGAAATTGGATGCCTTCCTCATCATCATTGTTTGCGATATAATGGATGTGCGGCTTTAACATGATCTACCGTAATGATGGTTGATTGTACATGAGCCCAAACAGTACATACATTAGCGTTATAAACCTTACAACAATACCTCAAAACTCACTTTTGGCATCAAAACCAATGAATACAGGTTCGAATAAACCACTATTAAATTCGACGTAACCAGTATCCTTAATGTCATGATGACCAGCTGTCACACGCACAATTTCATCTTGTGTAACTCTATCTGATTACAAAGAATAATTCATTAAATTATATGTAGCTGTAATCAATATTAGGTATAGTGTAAATAAACAAAGACACAATTATTGAATCTGACAAGTTGTGTTCACCTGTAAAGTGTGAATGAAGGTGTTGCTCAACAATCTCAGCTTCACTATTCTGTCGTTTGTACGTATCATTTCTATAAAGCCAATCGATTCTATCATCTGATCAATATTTTCCTTATCTATTACGCTCAGCGTAGCATCCTCTTTGTTAAAATTGTTTGGCTCATCCTTCTTCCTTGTATGGTACCCACGTTGCTTTCTATTCCTTTCTTCTTTCTTTTCATTCTCGGAGATTGCAGATCACTAGACCTCATCCCCTTCACTCTATTCTGAAGGTGAAATAGTTGCTTGTTGCATTGGAGTGCCAAATGTAGCAGCACCGCTAACACCACTTAGCCATCTTCCTTGCATGCCATTCACGTAGATATTTTTTTTATATCTTCTTTTTTTTCGTTTGTCACCAAGTTCAGTAAGTCAAGTTATCTGGAACTCACTGTCTTCACTCAGTTCTAAAGGTGAAATAGTTGTTGCTTGTATTAGAATGCAAGGTGTTATAGTACTGCTGACACCACTTAACTAGCTTTTTTTTCCTTACACACTATTCGCGCACATATTTGTTCTTCTGCTCTCTCTTTTATTTGCTGGAAAGCTGAGAAAGTTTTGTTGTGTGGACATCACCCCCATCACTCTGTTCTGGTGAAAGAACAGTTGCTGGTTGCATAGGACTGCCAAATGTTACATCACTGGTAACACCACTTAACTCAGTATTCTTCCTTACATGCTATTTACGCACATATTTGTCTCTCTGTTCTCTCTTATCTTTATCAGAAAGTTTATTTATCTGCTCGCCTTTCTCAATATGCTGCTGAGAAAGTGAAACTGTTGTTGTCTGCACTGGTGTGGCAAACACTACCGTACCATCACTACTACTTTCCTCAACCCGTTTCCGTATTCACGCTGTTTTCTATTCCTGTCTTGTCTTTTTTCATCGCCAATTTTACGCTGGTCTGACGGATTATTTGTTTCGACCTTGTTCATCGCACAAGTCCTGCGATTCCACAGTTTTTTCATTCCCTCTTATGATACACGTCATTAGAAGTCATTTTTTCTACTGCATTACCTGTGATTTTTTTGCAAAATCAAACAGAAAAAAGCCAGTTCATATTATATATATATATATATATATGGTAGGGATCAACTTTAATATATACAAACAACTTCCCATTCCACTACACTTGTTTGGTTAGTGGTCATATCTCCAAATGCGATTCATGCTCCAGTGGCATAGCAATTTTCGTCCATACCTACCTATTCGACAAGTTATGAGATTAGTGTTCCAACTCTACTTACAGCACATGCACGTCGGTAGAAATATAGTATACAGTGAGACTAAAACTCTACCTCTTAAGGTCAGGTCTATATATATACAAACCTAATGATCTAACACCCCCTTCGCAGTCGTAGCGGGAGGGGAATGGATACAGAGACTGGAGCGAAAACTAATGAACAAAGGCGTGGGTAGGCCTTTGGCCATAATGTCGGTGAACTGATGCGTCGACGGTACATGGAGCACTCGAATTTATCTTAGCGCGACCTTATCACGTACAAAGTGAATGTCAATTTCTATATGCTTCGTCCGTCGATAATGAACCAGATTGATGGTCATATAAACGGCACTGATGTTGTCGCAGTAGACAACGGTCACAGAAGTGATAGGTGTACGGAACTCCTGGAGTAGCTGGCGAAGCCAACAATACTCAGCGACGACATGAGCAATGATGCAATACTCGGCTTCGGCGCTAGACTGAGACATTATAGTCTGGCGCTTAGAGAACCAAGAGATTAGAGTGTCACCGAGAAAGACGCAGTAGCCGGAGGTGGAGCGTCGTGAGTCGGGGCAATCCGTCTAGTCCGCGTCAAAATACGCGGTGAGAGAATTGATGGGGCCAGAACTAACATGTAGACCGATGGATAGTGTGCCCTTTACGTAGTGAATGATACGCTTGAGCAGCGCGAGATGAAGTTCACGCGGAGCGTACATAAAGAGGCACACTTGCTAGACGACATAAGTAAAATCGGACCGTGTGAGTGTGAGGTACTGGAGAGCACTAGCAAGACTCTGGTACTGATATCAACATACTCTGATACCTTGTAGAAATATAGTATACAGTAGGACTGAGACACCAACTATATATAGAGAGTCGAGTCTATATATATACAAGCCAGTGGTCTAACAACGTGCACCATTTAGATGTCACTACAAAATAAAATAACGACGACAATACTATTTCTCTCAGCAAATGGTTGATTGTTTCAATCAACTTGAATTATTCCTATAAATTAACATAATAATCTACAGATGTTCAAGGATTCCTTGTATAAATTAATAGGCAAATGTATTATTTCTATTCTCGCACCTCACTCACCTTCTTCTCGCTCTCTTTGTTTCCTTCAAAATGAGCAAATTTTGTTTGATGCAAGAAGTACTTGAGCTGTCAAAAGCATGCTCACAAGCACTATACGAAAGTAAAGTTGATGTACCCTGCACCGCAAGAATCTCAATCCTCTAGATTTATACAGCAAATGCATTCCATATAATAAATATCAAACCAGGAATATAGAAGATTTTCCCCTTCAATTTCAGGTTAATCCAAGGCACCAAGATCAGGTTAAATACCATTAACTACAAAGCATGGTTAAGCATGCTCTTAGGGTATATAATCAATGTTAATTATAGGGTAGATTTTTAGAACATGGCTAAGTTTTCGCAGGATTCCCAAGAACTGCATCAAAAAACCAATTAATCCTTACCCCCAAATCCCAGGCAACTTGGTAGTCCTGCGGCAAGATTTCCTTGCAACCTGAATTTTATCGGATCTGAAAAAAAAGAACAGTACCATTAGCCATGAAAGAAAGAATAGGAGTAGCAACCTTATAACAATTCTTTGATGCACAGATGGTGCGCTCAAGTCACAGAAGTGTATGCCCTTTTCTTTTATTGGAAATTAGACGAACAGTACGCAGGGAAAGAAATGTAATCCTTTCCTCCCTCCCAATTTTATGTGAAGCTACTTTAAGGCAACACAATCATAACTTGGGCATAATATTAAATAGGATGGATCGCACCAAGGAAATATTAGGAGGAAATTGAGCAGCACTAAGCATAACGACAAACAGTTACTTTTTAAGATGTTTGAAAATAAACTCTTACAAAAGCATGTCTGAAAATTGGATCTCTGTTAAACTTGAAAATGCATAACGACAAACAGATTCTTTTCATGATTTTTACCTTTTCTCTAAACCTGACAAAATTAATATCGTGATTGTGTGCATCATCTTAAAGGATCATGTTATAATATATGGGTACAATGCATGGTAGCAGGTGCAACTGGGGAACTCAAGTCACAGATTTATAGACGAAAAATGGTAAAACACAGATATTCAAAAAATCAGTAATATTGCCCCCTTGGCCAATATTCCAGGGAAACCTATTTTCAGATACCAAAGTAACTGAGACCAAAGATAGTTTGCTCTATGTTCGTAAAAACCTGATAATGGATCTGGCTTAGCAACCACAATTCATGTGAAGCAAAACAGGGCCAAATAAGCAAGCAAACAGCCACACACAGATTTCCGCATCTGTTTTGTATACAAACCTTCAACTGAGGATGATGAGCAGCCATAATCTGGAAGGGATCATTGCGGCGATTGGTGACAACGCCAGAATCAAGGACGAAGCTTGAGGAGGGTGTGAAATCTAGAACAATGATATGGAGCATAATTGAAATCAATAGTCATCAATTGTTAAGAAAGCTAGTCGAGACAGTAGTTAAGAGGCATGTAAATATCTCATGCGTTCAAGAGACTAGATGAAACGATCAGAAGGCGAAAGAGATGAATAGTACCAGCTTTAAGCTCTGCTATATAGGGATAAATTCAAATAGAAATAGAGTAATAATTTTGATTGATAAAGAGCCTCAAAGATGATATTGTAAAAAGTAAGAAACTAAGGGAATAGGATCATCTTAGTAAAACAAGTCATTAGTAATATAGTCTTAAATGTAATTAGTACGTATACCCCTTAAATACACTAGGATAAGAATGCCAAGAGACATTTCTAGAAAGATTTAAATATTTTGGTTTGAACTGTGTGAGAAGTTTTTATAGGAATGGATCTTAATGGCCATGTAGTGCAATAGTTATAGGTTTTAAGGCGACATGTGGAGGTTTTGGGTATGGTGGTAGAAATTAAGAGTAAGAGGAAATCTTAGACTTTGTTATAACCTTTGATTTAATAATAGCCAACGCTTTTTTTAGTAAAAGACAATCCTATTCAGTGACTTTTAGTAGTGATCAACACTTTAGTCAGATTAACTTATCCTTATAAGAAAAGAGGATAAACGAGTATATGTAGATTGAAGAGAGGAGTAGGGATAAACAAGCCAAAATTATAACAACTAAGTGGTGAAAGTTGAAAGTAGAGACATTAAATGTCTTTAAGGAAAAGATTATCAAAGAGGGCTTTTGGAAGGAAGAAAATAATGCAAATAACATGTGAAAGAAGATGGCAATATGCATTCAGAAGATTGCTTTAAAAGATGTTTGGAGTGACCAAAGGAAGTGGATACAAAACTAAAGACACTTGGTGATGAAACAAAGATGTGCAAAGAATTATTAAGGAGAAGAAAAAATACTATAAACGCTTGCACCATGACAATAGTGTGGACAACATGAAGAAATATAAGGTGGCAAAAAAGACCACAAAAAAATATAACTAAGGCAAAGGGTGGGCTTTCGAGGATCTTTATCAACATATGAGTACAAATGAAAGAGAGAGATATCTATAGAATGGCTAAGGCTCGTGATAGCAAGACGAGAGACTTCAATCAAGTTAAGTACGTTAAGGATAAGAGCAAGCAACTCTTGGTGAAGAAGGATGAGATTAGATATAGATAATAAAAGTATTTTGATAATTTGTTCAATGGTGGTAATAAGGACACCACCATGACTCGTCGAATGACAACAATAGGCGCTTTAAGTGGAGGATCCAAGAATCTAAAGTCAGAGAAACTTTGAAAAGGATGAAAGGTAAGGCGATGGGCCCTGATAGTATTCCAATCAAGCTGTGGAGATGTCTTACTGATATAGCTATAGTATGGTTAACTAAGTTGTTCAACAATATTTTTCAATCGAACACGATGACTGAGTAGTAGATGAGAAGTATATTAGTACTAATCTATAAAAATAAGAAAGATATCTAAAGTGTACTAATTACCAAAGAATTAAGTTGATGAGCCAAATTATGAAGCTATGGAAGAAAGTTATCAAGCACTGTTTGAGAAAAACGACACGGATATCTATAAACCAATTTGGTTTTGTGCCAAAAAGTCAATCATAAAAGCAATTTTCTTAATACGATAAGTTATGAAGCAATTTAGAGAGAAAAAAATGATCTACACATGGTTTTCACTAACTTGAATGAAGGCTTATGATAAGATACCAAGAAATATCATATGGTATATTTTGGACAAACATAAAGTCCTAATAAAATATGTTGCCCTCATCAAAAATATGTACAACAATGCTATGACTAATGTTCAAACAAATGATGGAAATAGAACTACATTAAGGATCAGCCTTAAGTTTGTATCTCTTTGTCTTGATAATAGATGAGTTTACAAGAAACATACAATGGCATATCTCTTAATGTATGCTCTTCGCAGATAATCTAGTGTTAGTTGATGAGAAACATGCGGGAGTAAATAGAAAACTAAAATTGTGATGGCATATTCTTGAGTTCAAAAGTTTTAGAGTAAGCAGAATTAAGATTGAATACTTAAAGTGTAACTTTAGTACTATTGCATACGAGAAAGGAGATGTGAGTTTAGAAGGTTAAGTTATGTCTAAGAAGGATATGTTTCGATATCTAAGATCGATGCTACAAATGGATGGAGATATTGATGCAGATGTTAGCTATAGAATTAAAACGGGATAGATAAAATGACACTAACCATTCGACATTCTCTATAATAAGACGATCCGTAAAAGCTAAATGGCAAGTTTTATAGAATAGCAATTAGATATGATAAGTTGTATGGGGTAAAATATTAACTTAAAAAAGACGACATATTTAACAACTGAGTGTTATAGAAATATATATCTTTGTTTGTAATAATAGATCGAGTTCAGAATGATGATATACGTGATCGGCTAGTGATAGTATCAATTTAAGAAAAACTTACTCAACATCAGTTAAGATGGTTTGGTCATATCCAAAGGAGACTCTTAGAGAAATCAGTATATTATAAAATAATAATATAATAAGAAATGAAGAAAACTAGAATTAACATAGAGAAACAATAAAAAAAGATTTAAAATATTAAGATATATCTAAATATCTATATTTGAATAGTAGTACTTAAAAACCAACTATTGACGTATCCGAACCGTGATTTTAGAATCATGTTGGGTTTTAACTCTAAAATACCCTAAATTAGTACTAAAAGGCTTTATTGTTGTTGTTATTGCTATTGAGTCATGATACAATTGAAAGAAGGCTGATCCACAATTAAAAAAAAGCAATTTCTTTTCTTGCCATGAATTCTATTTCAAAATCATGTTAATTATGTCTCCGCAATTGCTCTACAGGCCACATCTGAAATTATGAGGAGTTTGTCTGTTCATGTTCTTTAAAGATCAATTCTCATTTATTTAACCATTTTGCGATATGAAAAGTTAAAAAAATAATTTAATTGAAAGAGCATAATTATATAAACCAACTAAGCAATGCTATCTCAGAACACTAAGCAATCTTAGTATACACTAAGCAATCACAGTACATTTTATTTGGAATTTAGTCGAACAACAGTACGCAGTGAAAGAAATGCGATCATCAGACAGTGGATAGAAATATTCCTTTACTACTTCCAAAATTAGGTGCAGCTACTTTAAGGCAACATGGAGCAAAGTTTCTAGCAGCAACAGCAATTGACATGGATGTAAGGTACGATCAACTCAGCACCATGCCTGTACAGGCAAATCTAAATAAGTGAAAGGTGAAACCTTTGATGCAAAATTACAGCACCACATCATCAACAAAATTTGAACCGTCCGATTATTCCTCCAGATGTTACTACTCTTATCTGGTACTGTGGTATATGCTGATAAAAAACGGTTCTTTAGCCTGAAGTTTATAATATACGGCCCATTTGTGAAAGCCCAATACCCTCCAGAGTTTATGAGCATACACCATTTCTTCTAAAGAGTTAGAATGTGCATAGTTAAATGTTTCTTTCACAAAAAAAGGTTTGAATGTCAGAAACTGCTGTTGAAAGACTGGTCTTACTTGGGTGTCTCGTGGACAAAGTCTTAAGTCTTAACAACAATAATATATGATTTATGTCGGATTATATGTGACATTAATGTTTTAAGTCTGAACTGCTTTCAGCTCTATCTCCAACAAAAGAGAAGTTGAGGAAACTTTGCAGGTTGCTAAAGATAACCTAAGAAATGTATAAACCATCACTACATCGAAAAGTGCTGATAAGGCAGCTAAAAGAACTTCATAACTAAGGGAATAAGTGTTTTGCTTTTCCTGAAGTAGTAAAGGCTGATTCAGTAATTAATCTTTACTTGAACTATAGCAAGCCTTAGGCTGAGTTTGATTGAGCAACTCGGCTTAGCAATTCTCTCGTTCTTCATGGGCACGCTTCCCAAACAACTGAGTGTTTCATAAAAAAAAACTTTATATATAAGTTTCTTAAAAACTGAAATGAAACTATCTTTTAAGTTTGTAATAGTTAATCACTTATTAATCACTTACTAATGACCTTTCGCCATGGAAAATCTCATGCAAACCGCCCAAACAAACAGGCCCTTAGCCTTGATCGATTGGACTATAGCTACAAGTAGCACATATTTGTTCCATGTCACTGGGGCAGGCAATGAACACAATGAGGATGGAAACCTGACCTATTGGACCATGTGACACTGACCTGACATATGACCTCGGAGGTTGAGATAGTGATGTTATACATTGGTCATGCTAAGTATGACAGTGGTGAAAATGGGTATCACATAATGACAATAGATGGTATGATTGTTTGGGAATAGTAGTAATAGTAACAACATTCTAAACATAGTTAAGGCCATGCTTGTGTGATGCATCCATGACCACTTTCAAGCTAGAACCATCATGCTGAACGATCAAAGCAAAGCAAGTCACCTGCTATGTAAAAGCATGAATGTAGAATTTTTATGTAAAAGCATGAATGCGAAATGATGCTAAAAAAAACCTGCCAACTTTATTTACTGTAGTAATATTTTTTCAATTACAGTAAATAAGGCATGTAAATGAATATCATTTCTAATTCAAGTGTATGTAGTCGAAAATCAGTGCCTACTCAGTTGTAGTGTAGAGTTATTTGATCTCTCTTCATATAAAAAGCATATGCAGGTTGGTTAGAGTCACGCGAATGCGCGACTTAGTAAGCTAGATAGTATAGAAAAGAATTCACATTGCATCAATCAGATGATCTAAGAAAATTGGATTGCAAATTGACATAGCAAAATGAAATTGGATTGTAAATTGACATCGCAAAATGAAATTGGATTGCAAATTGACATCGCAAAATGAAATTGAATTACAAATTGGCATCGCAAAATGAAATTGGATTGCAAATTGACATCGCAAAATGGTTAAAAGAAACAATGCAACTCGATTACAGTGAGAAAAAACAATTACCTATGTTAGTGGTCGCACCGAAATCTTGCGCACGCAACATGACCACACCGATGCCTAGGAGGTCTGCTTAGCTCTAGTGTAGGTCTATCAGCTTCTCTCCATAGCTCGAGGTACGCGCGCTGAGGCCTGAAAGGTCCGCTTAGCTTCGACGCGGGTCCCTCCATCATAACAGTGTAGATGCAGGCGTGCCAGTCAACTTGACCCTTCAATTGATAAGAAGGTGAGGCGAATAGGTCAGTCAGATGATGGGTTAATACGAGCTCTCGCTATCAGCTGGCCGCCGATAGGATCGAGTTGGTCATCGGCCGCGTCCGAATGGCTCCTGCTATTGACCGGTCACTGATAGTGATTGGGACGTTCTTCCAACGACTATAGAGTCGATGAAGATGTAGATAGATATCGACGAAGAATGTAATGGCTCCGGGTGTAACGAAAGTGAGATCCCGATCCATCGGCCGCAGAGCCGATAGAGACACCAAAGGGTATTCAAAGAATAGCAAAGCACACGGGATCTCTCCTGGTTACCGACGGAAGCGTAGCACTCATTCATTGGCTGAAAAGCCGATGAATGCATATGTGCACTAGCAAGGAATCAAAGACACACCGGCTACAAAACCAATGTCGCTCCAAATATGGTAGGCAATGAACAAGGAGCGGGGCCCACCCTTCCCATAGCACGAGACCCGTCGCCCACCGTGACGACGTCGCTAGCACTGATCTCAAAAATTAGATCTAACCAAAACAGTAAGAGACTGAGGTCAATGGCAACGGGACGATAGACACCAAATCGGCCATGCTGAATGAAGGGCAGAGCAAACCCATCGGCTAGCTGAGTCGATGAGAGGACATCTCTAAGATATGCGTGCATCAACCAGAAGGCGGATGCACTAGACGTGACGTTCGATGGAAGTCTCTGAATACGGGTGTGTATCGGCTAAGAAACCTATAAGTTGGGCATATTGCTCAAGATATAGATAACTCATTGGCTAACCACTCTGATGAAGTACCGGGCAGAGACCTATAGGCCTACGGCTCAATCTACTGTCGGCAGCCTCGTAGGTCGACCCTAACCAATGCAGCACGAGACCGATGACGGCAGAGAGAGCTTGGTAAACCAATAGATCTTGTATGGACGTGATGTGGTACGCTCGATCTGACTAAGAGGTCGAACCTAACCGATGCAGTCTTAGACAGAGCAAGACATACCGAGATAGTGGTCGGACTTACCCTTTCGCCAGAGATCGAACTTAACCAATGCAGCCCGCGTCGAGAGTCAAAACCTGCCGACAAAAACCTAGACAAGCTAGGGTGGCGATGTGCCGAAGTTGTATTGATTGAAGGATATCTTACAAACTTTCAGAGAGTCTATATTTATACCCTGCCATTATAAAGTTCGACATGGTTATAACAACCATCAGACGTTATTTTCTAAAAAATATAAAAGAAAAATATCTCTAAGAAAGTTAATTATAAGATATGATTTACATAAATAAATTACCCTACCGTGAGTTTCACGGCTACTCCTCAGACTCGACCTCATTTGGATAGTCTTCTATAATTGGATCAAATCCTTCCTCGCTTTGTTCAATCGGTTTGTTTTCTATAGTAATCGGACTCTTCTTTGCTATACCGATCATCTTTCTAATCTATCTATGGGCTTATCAAATTCTAGCGTCATATCAAATATCGTGCACCTCAGAAATTTCTTGCGATTTAGGGTTCCAAATTGGCGACCTCGACACCATGTAGACACGCGTTCGGGATGAGCCACGCATGAGTGTGATGGGATTTGGGGACAGCTCGAAGGTGATGTACATCTACCTAGCGGTAGCGTGGGGGATCGAAGACAGTGGCGGCGAAGTTGGTGATGGAGATCAGCAGATCCAGATGGACTCATCGTGTATGTGGGTGACTCAGTGGCCAACTACTGACTCGAGCAGCGCAACGGGTGGAGGGCACCACAAGGAGGCATGACGGTTGGCTTGAGCAGCGTGATGGTGACCTGGCGGCAATGAATCGACGCAAAATCGGTGACGGCGGTGAATCGGCAACGACAAAGGGGGTAGATGGTGACAGCAATTCGGTGAAAATGGGAGGTGGCACATCTGTGAGCCAGCGCGGTGCCTAGAGGGTGGTGAAGTAGAGGGTAGGGGTGAGGCGACGTAGTGGGCAAAAGTAGGAAGAGAAGACAAGCGGTGTTCTGGCGTTTAGGATGGGATTGGCGATGGCTTCATCTATGGGAGAGAAAGCAAATCGAGGGGATGGAAAGGGGAGCATAGATGAGGCAATGACCTCCTAGCGGCGGAGATCGACAGTGGTATGATGGCGAGGCGACGGCGTTCTAGCGGTAGAGATGGGCAGAGATCGATGACGACGCGTGAGAGGGGAGGATTAGGGTTGTGAGGAAGAGAGCACAGTGACGAGGGAGCGGGGCGAGGTGGGGAAGGAGGTGGAGTCAATTAGGATCATTGGATTTCACACAGATGATGTAGAGTGTTGGGTAATAAATGAATTTAGGAGTAAAATATGAGTAAGATAAGTGGGTGAATTATAGGATAGATTTATAGTGTAAATAAGATATATTTATACGGTAACTGATATATAATTTTGTAATAATATGATTGTAAGTGATTATTTTTTAATATGGATTTGCTAGTTTTCAGTTGCTTGAAAACTACCGAAATTTCAATCGATTCTGTAAGCCATCCATTGTCGCTTCAAGATTCGTGCTATAGTCAGGCTTCTCTTTGTTGGATCAAGGAACTCACTAGCAGATGCGGCCTGCATTTGTTGGACTCAGGGTTTTTCTTGTCGGCCCAACGCGGGGCGGCCAAACACTGTTCAAACTCATACTCCGCGCCGAGAGAGAGAGAGAGGATAGAGTTGTCTCCGTGTCCGTGGTGGAGTTTGTCTCGTCGGCCACACCCGATTTCGAGGAAGAGACGGAGGGGATAGAATATGGCGGGGGTCTCTGCGGCGGGGCGGGGAGGCGGGGAGGCGGAGGCGATGTGCTTGGAGCTCCCGGTCCGCGGGGCTCTCTCTGTACGATGTGCTCATCGCCGTCTTCCAATCCGTCGCTGTCGGTTGCTCAGCCCTTCCTCGCACGGCGCTCAGGATTCTGGCGCACGGTGAGGTGGTGGGTTACGAGGGACGTGCATGTCTGATCTGTTCACCGGCACTTCCTTGCCGGTCGCCGGTGGTCTCTGAAGCTCTTGGCTCGGCTGTGTTGAAGCTCTCTGTTGGCATGTTTTTGGATCCGGATCCATATCTGTTTTGTTTGGTCATGATCTGCTTGTTGCTTAGTACCTTGTTCTAATTTACTCGTGCAGATTCATAACTAGTGCAAAAAAAATAAACATGTAGTGCTAAGAGATCTGTTTGTTTGTTTGGTTCAAATTTGCATGTGCAGCTTCATAGATCCAGTGCTCAGGATGATCTGTTTGTTTTGTTTGGTTGGAATTTTTGCCTAGACTTCTACCCGACGACGCAGTTGATTTGAGTTATTAGGTTATCCCAAGTCAACAGCTCATTTCTAATTTGCTAGATTAGGTGGTGTACTTTGCTGGATTTGGTGTGTTTTTTTAGTTGTCAATTTGTTGGTAATTAGTGTGGGCGATTTTCGCATTTGCTTGTTCATTTCACTTAAAATCGAGCAGGATGCATCCTAACCTGTAACTGAAAGACCCATCGTCTGCATCAGGATATACGGAGCCTAAGTACAACGTACGTCATGCTGCTAAGTTGCTACTGTTGATCAGGATTTCAGGCCTTAATTCGCTTGGATATATACATACATGGTTATACATGCAGGCAGGCTGTGCTCTAGCGCCTAAATAGAACCGTCGTCGTTGTTGTCATTGTGTGTGTATGTCATGTTGGATCCCTAGCTAGCTTGGATGGATCATTTATCTCATCATGATGATCTGATGATGTCCTGCTCCACCCCCTCATGCATGCCAGGCTTCTTAATATATGAATCTCCATGTCACGCACCTAAAGATTTCGTGTTGCTGTAACAAATTTGCAGCCCAGTGGTATTTTGCTTAAGCCTAGTCTCCTAGATATCATTTTTCTTCTGGGTTTTCTGCTGTAGTAATGTTATGTATGGCCTCATTCCCATGCAAGTTTATTACCCCTTTTTTTAATACGGCACTACATTGGGTTTCTTCTGTTTTGTCACTTCCTGACTTTAACTTTAGGTTTTTATTAATTGGTAGTTTTTCAGTAATCATATGTATTGTTTTTTTAGGGGATACAGATGTACAACCATGATTAAGCTTTTTTTCTCTGTCTGGTGTTCCCTGTCATTTGCTACTTGTTGAAAAGGATTCCAGGCTTTTGGTTAATTTTGAAAAAAAACCATCATTACCGGAGGTACTAATATCTTTTTAACTCCCTATGTTTTTTTTTCTTATGCTTTATGCTTTTCAATGTAGTCAACTCAACTACCATGTGATGCAACATGTTGCAGAATAGCTCCAATGTGCTTTTTCAAAATTACACTTCACATTTTTGTATTTTGTGCAAAGTGAAAGATAGTGCATTTTTCACTCAAATGTATTGTAATATAACTGAAATGATGTTCAATCATGATGCTGTGACTGTTTCAGTAATTTTTGTGATTGATCATGATGCTGTTCCACCAAGGCAATTTTTGTGACTATTATTGTTTTTGCTTACATGGGCTGTTGCAGTAGATTTGTATATGATGAATTCTCTTGCTGACTCTGTAATTTCAATTTTGTTATACATAAGCAAATGATGGAATAATAATACATACACAATCTTTTTTTGCTTTTGTTGATACATACCAAAAGGCTATGTGGATCACCGCTTTCAGAAATGTAGCTTGCATACATATGGATGTCATCCATAAAACTCCCATCCTGCCAGGTTTTTGAAAAAAAAATACAAAATGTGTTTTATAGAAGATGTACAATGTAAGTAACATTCTGATTCTTTTTTTTTGTTTACAGGTTTTTCTACTTTTTTTTATGTGTTCTATCAAGCACTGGATGATTTTTTATTCAGGGTAGTTGATAACATCATTTTTCTTCTGAGAATATTTTACACATCAAAACATTCAAAATTTGCCCTGCATCAAACAATGCAATTTTTGTGTAAATGCCCTGCATTTTTTTAAGCCATACTGTTCAACATCAACAAAATCTGCCAATCTTCCATACATGCTCAAAACATTATTTGTTTTCAGTCTTGGCACCCTTCAGAATTTTGTATATTGGAATTCAGAGCAAAAAGGCTGCCCAATACTGGCTTTTATGTACTGTGTGGTAGTAGCAGTGCTACCTAAGCTACTAGATGGCACCTAATGCACATGCAGAAGTCAGGGGTGAGTCCCTTTTTGTTGGATGCATGTCAATTTAGCACCTGAAATACACCTTAATGCAACTTTTATTCAGTTTGTGATTTGTCTAGATTTATGGGAAAGAACTGACTAGTAGTACACATAATCAATTAAAAATTGCACATTAGGTTCATATTTTTTGCCGTGCTAATGATAGTGCAATTTTAGATATTTATTAGTGTAAGTTTTGTTGACTTGTCATATTTGTGCTATTTTTCTACAGAACTGATCGACTCAGTGTTTGAGCTCTGCAGGTTCTGAGTCCAGTTATTTAAAGCGACAAAATGACACATGACACAAAGCCCACAGAAGCCCACAAAAAAGCCCATACAATGACACGCACAGCCCACAGAAGCCCACACAAAATGTACACACAGCAAAAGGTACACATCACAACCGTTGGTTCTCTTGATCCAACAGCAGCAGCAAAAAGTGACTGAAAATTTTGAAAATTTCAGTCACCTGAAGACTAGACAGCCACTGCTAATCCAAGACTAATTTCTTCTTCGCTCTAATGATTCTCATCTAGAATTGGACTACTGAAGTGAGGGAAGAGATCCAAGACTAATCTCTTCTAAAATTAATGTCTCTCTGCAGATCTAACTAGCTGAAGTTTCAGTGGTGACAACGCTACAGATTACACAGTAATTTTACAAGAGATTAGCTTGTCGATTGATTTGCTAGTTGGTTATCACTTACCCATATATTCTCAAATCTCTATCATATAGCTACCGAGTATGTGTGGGGTTCTTTGTGAACAACCATCGCCTAGATGAAATGTGCAATCTTGTGAGCTTGTCTGAACTTTCGTGATCCGCTGCTGTGCAAGCTGGCAATCTCCCTCTTTCGAACCGTTCAGGAATCAGGACGCAATGCTACCATGCCTCCTCGCTTGTGCAGCATTTGCTGATACTACCTTGTCCTCTAATCAATGATCACGGAGACTTTCTTCCGTACTTGGAAATCACAACATCCGTTCATCGATTGTAATCTGATGGTTTAGATTGCAAGGTGCCTAACAAAAGGTAATTCCAAAAATGGGAGAGGTACTAAGTTGGAGATTAAGTGGGAGGGTAGATAGGTAATTTTGTCCCTTGTTATTATGTCAGTCTATTAGATATGAAAGGCAAATCGCGGTAACGGAAGTTCTTCGGTTCTTCAGTTCTCAATGAATCTGTTTCATAGTATGAAATTCCTAATATCGATTACATGGAAATGTGATCGATTACGGATTTATTTTGTTATGAATATTGATGTAACAAAATGGGTAGTGTCATGTTATTTAAAGCTTTGGTTGTTGATCAGTGGATCAATTAAGACCTGAGCTACACTGGCATGCTCAGGTCGTCTAAAATAGAGAAGCTGCGAATGAAAATGGATTTTCGTAAACAATAAGTAACTATTATAATGTAAGCAGCAGTAACAACCTGAGATGAGTATAAGTGCACCGAAGTAATACGCGAGCGGCCAAGGCGATAGTATTAGGGGCTAGCTGCAAACAATCAAGATGTTATGACTAAAAACAATTACTCACTTCATTTTATAATATATTATAAGATGTTTTAATTTTTTTTTCTAAATTAATTTTTTTAACTTTAATTAAGTGTATAAAAAATGTAGCAATATTTTTAACATAAATATAGTATTAAAAGTATATTTAATGTTAGATTTAATGAAACTAATTTGATGTTGTAGATATCGCTATATTTTTCATGATATTTAATCTAGAAAAAAAAATCAAAGTGTATTGATATTACTGTTATGAAACGGATAGATTACTAAATTGTCCATTGATATGTTTTTTATATTTCTAATTTACTCTTTAGCATTCAACGGTAGATACTAGATACTCAATAGTTTAAGAGGCGCCCTGGGTACCTCTCAATAATCAGTTCCAGTGGAGCAGAAAGGCAGCCCGTCCCTTCTCTGATAATATGAATATATTTAACGAGAAAAAACGTGATTTTTGCTCGTTTGCCTTTCATTTCTAATCTGCTACTACGTAAAATTATCTGAAACGGCAAACAGCGAACTACGTGACGGCGTAAGGCGACGTTATGGATTGATCCGACGCCATGCCGCTCCCACATCGTATGCAAAGCCTATATACATGTTCAAGCCCAAACTTACGGAGACAACTTCAACATGGCCGCACGCTAGTTCCACCAGAGTTTTGGTCGATCTGAATCTACTGCATGCTAACTAGATCACAACATTTTGTTGTGTTGTTTCTAGTGTTGTAGACGCTCATTTTTTAGCCATGTTTTTTTTACCGTTTTTATATAGTACTCTCAACATTCTGATTAGAATTGATAATAAATGTAAGGCACTACGATTTCAATTTCCATTTTCATTGCATTAAATAAATTATAAATATAGTGAAATCTAAAACCACAAGCATAGCGTCTAATTGTTAAAAAAAATAAACATACAAATGTTATGCTTAGTTGGTCGATTGAAATCACAAGACATGCAAGTAACATATTATTTCTTTCACAAGACATGCAAGCAATGTCTGCGACTTGGACTTTTGAAAGGCCCAATAAGTTAGAGATTCACATCACAGCCTAAAGAGATCACGTCACGCCCATCGCTGACGTCACATACGCCGTGGTCGTATGAGAGACGGACGTCGTGGTCGTGCGTATAGCATTTTCCATTATCAAACCTACCATTCCTTTAATTTATGGGATGGAACCCAATCACCTTAGAAAATCTTTTTCCGATTGTTGTTGACTTTAGCTACCGCCAGTAGTCCAGTACAGCCCATGACACACAGCTATATATGATGATCATCCACTGTTGCACACGTGCACATAGTTCTCACAATGTTTCCTCCTGTTCATTGCCATTTTCTCTGTGCCACTGCTGTAGCGGCCACGTCCACTTCCCTCCCCCCACCCACTCTATGGCCTTTCTCCCATGAAGGTCTGCTATCCATACCTCCTCTCTCTTTCCTTTTCACCTGATCTCCTTTAACTATGTCTGCTTTAATAAATCCGAGAAGCCCGACGTCCGCTCTCACACCAATGTCATTGTCCCTTCAGTAGCACCATCCTTTCATGCCGTGCATCTGTCATCATCCGAGCCAGTGGCCTCTCCCATGAGTTTCACATTGATGTCACCAACACCTCTACCCCCACTGTGCTTTCACATGGTATCCATCATAGCCCTAGTGCTTCCACATTAGTACTCTCCCTTTATGAAATCCGTGCAATAGCGTGGGCTGGCCATGAGTGACATCGTTTGCAGGGTGTTCTTCATGGGATGGTTTGGCAAGAACGAGGCAAGAAGGTTGGCGAAGATGCAGTGCTTTGCTAGCGCTACCGCTAATTTATATGCATGGCCGATTGGAGGCGTGATGCTAGTGGTGGACCTAGAGCACATGTCCATCGTTGGGTATAGAGATAGGGCAGTGTACCCAATGCCTAAGGCTAAGGGACAAATTACCGCACCAGTAAGACTAGGCCACCGTTAAATGGCAAGGTTTCCATATAGACGGTTATGTTGTCAGGCAGAGGTGGATCTAGGGGTGGTTCCCAGTATGCACCGGCATACCTAAGAGATTGAAAATTTTGATGAGATCAACTCTGCACTAGTAGTCAGTACTTGCTTATCGGCTGGTTGTAAGCAAGTATTTCTAACTAATTTTTTCTACCATAACCATCTTAAATTAATGTTAGCATTTGAATCTGATTTATTCTCTTTTTTCTTATAAATCTATATCATCTATATTTCTAACATTGGAGTGGAGGATCAACTTAAATTATTCTTAGCATTTGGATTAGTGACCTATTTTTCTCTGATGACGTTATGTCATTTATATTTAGATTCTATATTAGATGTAATTGTGTAAAGCATATAAAGTTAAATTGTCTAGATATAAAATAATTTTATTTTACCTCTAATGTTTATATATTATCATATAACATTTTCACGGCGCGAGGTTTCACAAGCCATCACACAGGGAGCTAAACAGTATGGCTTTCCATTCCAGTTTTATCTCGTTGGCTGCGGCCGGAGACTAGCGCCCAGCAAGGCTATGAGCGGCACGCCGTCCCCTCATGCAGACGATGCAGCAGCCGGTGAGGATAGCGCAGCGTACCCTGACATGGTCAGCGAGCTACAGCCACTACGGTGGCTTCGAAGGACGTCGGCAAGACGGCTACTAAGGAATCCGCAACGCTCGGCGAGGCTTCCATGGTGTCTCCGCACACCAAGGTAGTGGATCTGTGTTTATTGATTTAGGTTAGATCGAAGGTTTCAACCATTTGAGGCCATTTTTTATTAACAATGTCAAAACTATGGTCAAAAGAATTGAACTCCTATAATAATGGGTTTCTTTTTTCAAACGGTGTCTAACCCATTTATAAAATACATTTTTACATATGACGTATAAAAATAATCTTTGCAAGCTACGGTTTGTCGCTAGCAAAAACAATCTTTACAATCTACTACGTACAGAGTTTTCCATCTCTAAAAATAATTTTTACGGCGGTACATAGGATTAGCCACATAGAATTCACATCTAAAAATCATCTTAAATTTTGATATAAAATTCATTCTAAATTATTATATATCCATAGCACATCGGATTATATATATTACATCAAAAGACTTAATTTAATTAATATATATAAGTAAATTATTCTACATAAATATATATACATACTGTAAATAATTAATTATCACCCAGTTTTTACATCAGTCTGAGAACTACAGAACATTCCACTCTATAAGACCTTTATACCTCTCCTATTGCATAAGGTGTTATTTTTTGTTGCGCAAGGGAGCCCGCTAATAGACCAAATTTTAAAAAAAATTGTGAAGGCCACGGTAATATGGTTTTTATATTTAGAGTGTATCTTATAGATAAGAAAGTTTAAGTTGTTTTTTTTTCTTGATTAGAAAGTAATATGTGAGCTAATTGCTTATAATCACCTAGGACTCATATAACCCTAGGATAAAAATACAAACACCCCAGGGTCTTATAAACGATCTCTCAATCAATATAATACAATTTCTACACATCGCCACCCTAGTTCTTGAGTTTTTTCCTAACGGATTTGAGCTCTCAACACAAGACTGCATCAGTTAAGTTCAATCTCTAATAAAGAGGTAAGTCTTGCCACTCAATAATTGTATCGGCTAGATTAGTCTCATCTAATACTACATCGTTTCAATCTCTTAGATTATTTTAGTTCGGCCAACTACGATCGTTGGTTTATCCTGTTTTATTAGCTTGTTCTAAAGCTGCATCATCTCGA
Organism: Oryza coarctata; assembly: GCA_030770085.1. Lineage (NCBI taxonomy): Eukaryota > Viridiplantae > Streptophyta > Magnoliopsida > Poales > Poaceae > Oryza > Oryza coarctata. The sequence goes on from CM061472.1 coordinate 13,570,931, forward strand.
TCTCTTAGATTGATCTAGTGTATATATCATATTTTCGTAGGATCCATTGGCTAGATTTTTTTTCTTATTATCTTCAATATAATACTGTCTCGATTAGATCCAATCTATTAAATTGCTGCTAATAGGTTAAATCTTATTTAGTCGATAGTTTTTATGCAATGTTTCATCAGAGTGTTAGCCGATTAATATTCATGCTATGTTTAATCTACTATCAACTGATCTAGCTTTATTAATTTCAAACTTATACCGTCTTGGTTCAATTCGATTTACCAAGATTATTGTTAATAAGGTTAGCGTCGTGAGCTATTAGATTTTGTTCTCTTTTCATCACATTGGCTTACATCGAACCTTCGGCCAGTGCATTTATCTTCATTATGAGCTTCAATGTCTACATGATTTGCTTTATATCTTTATCGAACCCCTAGCCGATGTTCGTTTAAACCCTTATCGGCAATCTAACCGATAGCAGGAGTCTGTATCGGCCTATCAATCGATTGACTCGTTGATTTAATTCTTTATATCTTCCTTGTCAATTAGAATGTCAAATTGACTACTACATCCACACCTTATCAAGCCAAGAACATTAAAGAGCTTAAAGGATCTGTACTAGAGCTAAGTAGAACTCTTAGGTCTTTATGTGATAACATAAGCCATCAATAGATTTCGCATCAATAGATCGACAACTAGTTTATTCAACTTTATTGCCATGCTATATTGCATCCCAAAAATTTAGAGCATCTCCAATTAGTTACTGATTAAGAAATGATTTAATAATAGTAATATCAATATATGTTAACTTACATACACCACATGGAAATAAGATTGACGTCAAGTTCTTCTCGGCGGTACATTGTATGTATGCCTCTAAAATCAATTAAAAACATACTTCCGCCATCCATAAAGAGTTCCTTTAGTACCTAAGTTGTAATATAGGAGACACCAAGTCTACTGGCTCTTATGTACCATTAATGTCATCTCCTCATCTAAAATGGATTATTCTCAAGCATCCAAGACAAGAGGAATGATTTGTCATTTCTCGAATTGCTATGGTATAAAATGTGTAACCATTAATATCGTAAGCTTGCTAGGAGTTAGCCACACTAGATGGGCCACACAACAACCTTTTCATGGTGATTTTGTCAATTGTTTCTCCATCAGATAAGTTTTGGTCCCTTAACCACTTTACAAAGAGATGCTTGTATGTCTTCATTATCCAATCATTTGAGCATCTGACAAACTATGATCTAATCTGGTTCAGGTATTGCTTGATACACGTCTCCACTATTATGAGCAATTGCAGGATGCTAAAATGTGCTTCTCAAACTGCTTTGCAATCCTCATCAACGAATCTTTTCTTGCTTATGGTCTTCTTCCCATGTAATCTACCCTCATGTCTATGTACTAGTACACCGACCACCTGAGTGTTTTTTAAATAGTCAATGCAGCACCCAATAACTTCTTCGGTGGTGTATCCCTCTATCATCAAGCCCTTTGGGTGAGCATGATTCCGTACGTAGCCCTTCAAAATAGACATGTAATACTCATAAACCCACATTTGATACAAGTACAAAGGACCAAGTGTAATTATCTAAGGAATAATATGAACCATAAGGTACACCATAATATCAAAAAAGGAGGGAGACAAACATATCTTAAATTGGTATAACGTCTCTGCAATGAATAGTTTTAGTGAACCCAATTCTTTGGGGTCAATAACCTTTTGTGAAATGGCATTAAAGAAGTATAATGTGATTACCATCTTTAAATATAATGACTTAATTGCCCTGATTGCAATGGGGAGGAATACAATTAGTATCACGTAGCAGTCATGTGAATTATAGCCTGATAATGTTAAATCTTTCATAGAGACTAGTCTCTTGATATTTGATGAGAAACCAGTGGGTGCTATCACCCTGTGAAAGCACTTGCATAATAACTTTTTTCTCCTCCATTTGTCAAGGTAAAGCTGGCCAGAGGAAGTTATACTTTTCCATTTGGTCAATCCACAGGGTGAAGCTCTTCCCTTATCCCCATTTCTACCAAGTTGTAACATGAATTCAGTCCATCTTTTGTTTTACTTGATATTTCTAGTAAAAGACCGATGGTACTGTTAAACACATTCTTCTCAAGGTTTATAATATTAATGGTATGGTAAACATCTAAGCCTTGCCAGTACAGTAAATACTTAAAGAAGATCGAATGATTCTTGAATGGTATTTTCGGCTCATCTTTTTCTTGTATGCTTTGTTCTATTCTTACACTTAGTTGTCTTCTTCTTGGCCTTTTCAAATACAACCTTCACTTTCTTCATCAATTTAAACATAAATTTTTCCATCTCGTATTTTGTTTATACACCCTTTCTCTAAACTATATTGTCGAAATGACTCACCATGGAGCAGTATCCATGATCTCTAGTTAAAAACCATCAGTGATGTATGTACACTAATTTTTTATATGATGTAAGGTACTTGTACATAGTTCCATTGATGCAGTTCCGATAAAGAATACATCACAGGGAGGTCGTTGATACTAGTGAAAATAATGACTCTTAGCATAAAGTGCGCATAGATATATTCATCCCACATTCATAAACCATTGTTTCCTAGATCCACCATGTGTTTCATCAAAGATACAAGACATTTATTTCATTACCTCGTTTGTTTTGAACCTTGTGTAAGTATGAACAACAACACGTACTTTCGCTTCTAATAGAAATATGTATGTAAGTTGTACATGGTCATAAGTAATAGCTAAGTGTTGTGTGTGCTGCTTAGGTCACCAAAGAGGTTTATTCCATTGGTACTCAATACGAACCTAACATTCTCGGGTCCTTAGTAAATTCTTTATATTTCTCATCAAAATTTTTCTGCTGGTGTGCATCCGTTGGGTGTCTAATCTTTCTATACTTCTTGTGTTTTTCTTCATGCCATCCGATCAGTTTGGCATCCTTAGGATTTGAAAACAAATATTTCAGCCGATCTTTCGTTGGAATGTACCATATTACCATGGCAGGTATTTTTCTATTCGAATCGAACGAACCATCTTACTTATTCAAAGACTCGGTACACATCTTGTACCAACTTGCACCGTAAGAAGAGCAACTGTCCAAATTCTCATTCTCTCTATGGTACAGGATGTATTGATTGATATGATACATACATCAATTTTCTGTACACCTAATGACAATGGACAGATGAGTTTCTTCGCTCAGTATGTATTTGTTGGCAATGAGTTTGGATTCAGCAGCAGTTTTTTAAAAGAACTAACAAATTGTTGAAGCTGCTGTTGGACCAACCGTTGCTAGCTTTCAACCTAAGAAATTCTAGCACAGAAAAAAGTACAGAGAAGTTCTTGTCACAACCCTTTGACTCATTGTACAACAATTGCTTCACTGCCTTTTGCAATGACTCAAAATTATCTAGCCTCTCGCCAACTCTATTATGACTTCTGGTTTAGCGTGCTGCATCATCTCCTATATTTCAATACCAATATCATCCACCATTATATGGTCATTGTTATTCATCACAAACAGCAAAGCTATCATGAATAAATGATGAATCCTACCCTCCAAACAAATATCAGGTTCTTCACAATACTATTTTTGCCTTTGACTGTATCGTCATGTTTAGACTAAATTGTATAGTCCACATCAAACAAGTGTCGAACTAAGTGAGACTTCACAACTTTTATTTTTATACTTTCTTGTTTTTACACTCCAAACATGGATAACATATTTACTTTGTCATTTTGCTCATAGCATGCTTCTCCGTAATTTTGATGAATTTGGACAACTCATTGAGAAATAACTATTAAAATCTTGTCATCTCGTATATCCATTTTTGTCTAGATCTGCTTAGCTCCAGTGCAGGTCCTTAATCTTTGAGGTTTAAGGACATGCTAGTAAATTTGACCCTGTAATTTACAAGGAGACAGGATAAGATCCGTGAGCCAATCGGCTGGTGGGCCGATCTGGCTTACCCGATCAGCTAAGTGCTGATATAAAAGGAAGCGCTTGAGCATCGGCTGAAAAGCCGATGAAGGCGTAGGCGATGTACACGTGTAGTAAATTAGGAGCCTATCGACCAAAGAGCCGATGACGCTCCGTAGGATGAAAGTGGTTAAAGCACGAAACGGGGCCCGATCCTTCACGATATCACGAGAATCAATGACCACCATAACAGCACTATTAAGACTAGCCTCGATAGATCAGGCTGAATCAAGACAATATGAGACTAGGAATAACGGCGAAAAGGCAACAGGGGCTAGATCAAATGTAACAACATAGGAGAAAAGGGCGAAGTCATCCGCTACTTACCGGTCGAATGCACGACGTAAGCCTATACCTAAGCTCATCAGCTATCTAAGTCGATAGAGAACAAAACTCTCAGGATCTCAACGCCAGCCCCATTAGAAGCGAGCCTAAGAGATCAGACCTAATTGAGACAATATCTGGTTAAATCCAATGTGACCGGATCGATCACCAGCAGATTAATCGTGGAGTGATGGGTGAACCAGGTACGAGGCTAGCATTAGGGATAACTCGTCAGCTACTCACTCCGATGAAATGTCGTGCGAACACCCATCGGGCCAACGGCTCGAACCACCTCCAATCTAGTAGATCGAATCTAACTGATGCAGTACGATATCGGGGACAGAAGAGGAAGACTGATGTACCGACAAACCTTAAGCAGACGTGATGCAATGCGCCTGATCAGACTAAGAGTTTGTACCTAACTGATGCAGCCTTAGATAGAGTAAAATGAACCATGATAATGGCGGAACTTACCCCTTCGCTAGAGATTTAACTTAACCGATGTAGCCCCACTTCGAGAGCCAGAACCCGTCCGAAAAAACTAGATGAAGTAGGGTGACGATATACCGAAGTTGTATTATGTTGATCTGTTGATATCTTACAAGATTTTAGGGTGTATATTTATACCCTGGGATTAGAAGAGTCCGATGCGGTTACAACAATTATCAGACGTTATTCCCTAAAAACATAAAAGGAAACTAATCTATAAGAATTTGTAATACTAATTGAATTTACCTAGCTTATGTAATATATTCTAATAAATAAATAGCCTGTTGTGGTTCTCACGACTTCTCAAACTCAGTCCCATCTGGATAACCCTCTGTCTTAAACAGACCGAATCCAACCTCAACCCATCTAATCGCCTCTTTTACCGTGTTAATCCGTTTTTCCTTATGAGCCAATTAGTCTTTCCTTAATAGGCCGATCCCATTTGTAGGCTGAGCAAATTCTGGCGTTAACAGAGGTGACCACCGAGATCTTGTGTGCTTGGAAGTAGTGCTAAAGCTTTCTTGACACAATCAACACTGCGTAGAGCATCTTCTGGGCTTAAGGATATTGGGATTTGACATCCCAAAGCACCTCACTAATGATGTTAAACGAGCATTACGTGTGGTGGCCCTAAAAGGTCTTGAGCTCACCAAGCTGCTCTAGGCCTGCTAGGAGCTTGGACCTAGCCCCTTGCTAGGGACAAGCCTCACGAACAGGGCCCTTGTGCTAAGCCCTTGGCCCTTGAGATTACTTGAGGCTGATCAGGGGCTTGGACCAGGTGACCCACGGTGCTTTTTCTTGTTCGTGCTCCACAACCAACACCTCACAACCTAGGGGTGATTGATATGTAGAGTAGCAGTGGTTCTCCTTCCCTCAGTCCCACTAGGAGTAGCCACGGGGTAAGGTATTTCCTTAGTCAAAAAAGTTCTCGCATCAATGGATCGAGGAACTGGAACTAGGAAGGTGTGATGCTGTCTTCCAAAAAAGTGGAACAGGACGGGTATATCTCTTCTAAAACTATAGAAGGATAGGTGGAAGGAGTTCCTAGTTTTTTTGAACAATAATCTGGAACGTGTTTCTAATTGGAGGTCATGCCACAAGAGAATGTCGCATGTTTGACTCCTAGCTTCTGCTCCTTCTGTTTTTTCCATTTGCTTTTTTTACCATGCAAATTCTGGGCATCAGATTGCCATCAAATGATTAAGCAGCTTCTATGCTTATCGTGAAACCTAGGCCGTCACCTCATCTGCATCCCCTAGCCACCGCCTCCATACACAGTCGATGGCTCAATGCAATGACGAGAACAACACGACAGCTAAAGCTATGAAGGTTAAGAAAAGTAGCTACGACAGCCGCAGCACACGACGCCCTGATATTTCTCCATGGTTGTCCCACGGCATGATGGCAGTGGCGCTCATCCATCCTCCCTTGCGCGACAGCGGTGAGCGGTGAGGGATCAACAATATCGCTCACAAGTATAGATCCAGTGAGTTCCCCATTTAGATGAGTTCAAGTTTACCAAAAGTTGATTAAATTATTTTATTTAGAAATTTTGGATTCCCTTCGCCTCTTTTGCTCCATTGTACCACATATTGGGATGACGACCCATCCTTGTTTTGGATGAAATTACACATCGTTTCCGTTGCTCAATCCAAAACAAAGTTCATGGTAGAAAAAACTCACCTACGTTCCACATTCTGTGTGTCTTAGGGTATTCCTTCAGATCTTGGAGAGATTGCTTGGCCTCCAGTGTCCAATTAAAGTGACCCATCTTCTTAAGCTGGTGGAACAGCGGGAGACAATTTGTGAGCATGGAGATAAAACGTCCTAAGACCGTCATGTAGTCAGCGAGACATTGCACAGCCTTAACACGTGTAGGGGACCGTCATGCAGCCAGGGAGACATTGCACAGCCTTAACGTGTGTAGGGGATGCAACTTCTCGCTAGTCAGGAGGCACACCGTGGGTGTCCCAGCCACCGACGCTATGGCATCGTGACTAGAGCAAACTCACTGTTGGCAGGAGACCATGAACGCCACCCACGAGCACACGTAGTTCTCGCAGGCACGAGAGGCTGTGCTGCACCATCTCGATGTCATCCTCAGGTACTAGTGTACTGCCGTGGGGAAGGCGTGCCCCATAGTGACCCATGTGTGCTGGGGTTGCACGAGGAGTTCACACCATGCTCGCCTTTAATTTGCCTGATGCCGACACGTGCGATGTTCTGGCCAAATCTAGTTTCACCAATGGGATATGAGAGGAAGACAAAGACGGTGATGCATAAGTGGAGAGAAAGGGCATAGGTATGAGTAGGTGGTTGGCGATGCGTCCAATTTTTATATAGGGATCGGGCACCCACACGAGAGCATATTTATTTTTTGAAATAGTACTGTTATTTACTTTGGAATGGACAAAATATCCCGGGCAAAATGCTAGACACCTTAGTGAGATTGATTCTCTAAAACCGGTTTTGGGAGCGGACCAAGATGTTGTTGCCGTTGTTGGGAGATCTATCAGCTCCGAACAACAGCCACGGAAATTTGGGAATTTATCTGTATCACAAATCGCTAATTATTCCTTTAGTGATAGACCCATTAACAACGAGATATTTATAGTAAGTTCTTTAATCTCATGATTTTCTAAGTAAGTATTAGTGATAGGTACATATGTGAATGTTTATAAGGTGGATGTATAAGGCGTTTGCACTAACTTTGTTAATTTAAAGATGTGCCAGTTTAATTTCTCGGAGATACTTATAGGAATAGGGTATGTATGTGTTAATTTATAGGGATTAGTATGTACATGTGTATATGACTCCATTTGTCAAAAATAAACCAAACTAGCTCATCATGAGGCAATTTTAGTGGTAAGAAAAAAAAAACTATGAAATCTCTTATTAATAAAAAGTAGTATGGATGCGTGTATAGGTAAGATAGGATAAAACTTTGATTCATAGACCAACTTATTTATTTTGGGTTAAAGTTTAAACTTTATAATTATTTATTTTAAAACAGTGGGAATAACATTTGTGAACAGGAACACATAGATTAAATTTTCCTTATCCCCCTGTAAAGCCATTAGTACTTGGAAACTATCATGAGGTACTGTCAGATGATTCCTATTTCCTTAATATCTGCAGTCTCACTCAACCATTAAATCTTGTTCCTGTGTACGACAACTATGTTCAACAACTCTATCATCCATACTCTTTTTGAGCCAAAATATACTTTTTTCAAACCAAAATAAGTGATCATTTAGAATTTAAAATTTATTCAAGAAAATGACTAGAGTACTAGTCTCATCAACTACTTCTCATTTATTTTTTTTCTCATCTTTCCCCAACTATCATCCTACTCCCAAACAACTCTCATTTAATAGAGCTTCTAGATCATTTATCTTCCTTCATAATCTAGCCATAGGTAAATTGGTTTCTCATTTTGGGACAGGAAATATATTTTTGATTGGAGGTCTGTATAATGTGTCTATCAACACGTCCAATGGCCAGGAACTAAAAATGATCCTTGGTCTGTTTCTCGGTTTTATTGAAAGTGGGTGTCTATCAACACGTCCAATGGTGTTCTGTAAACAACTAAAAATGATGGTGTTTTGCTCTTCTTTTCATGGCCAGCACTTTCATCGGATTCATAAGCAACAAGCTCGAGTTCTGTTTATCTTTTTTCGCGTTGGTGGCTTGATTAAGTTCACGATACACGAAGTACTTTGTCACCTTGCCAAAATTAGTGAAGCGAAAGAATTCCAAGATTTTGGCACTAGCTAACTCTTTTGATCTCGCTAGACAATTTCCAGTTCCGGTTCAGCAGATTGACTATTGTTTTTGCGTAAACCCCACTGAGGGCTCCTTTGAACTAAGGATTTTTGAAGGATTTAAATCCAATAAAAATGTTTCCTGCGTGCCTTTGGAACAAAGAAATACACTCTTGAAAAAGATAGCTAGAGGCCTTTTATTCCATTTTAGATGGCATAGTTCCTATACGTTATAGATTCTATATGTTTTCTATGTGATATTTTAGTTAGATATCATTAGGTGGGAGATGGGGATTTGTCCCATAATCTCAAGTCTTTTTATTTATTTATTTTTTCTTAATTTATTGGTCATGTGCCTATTGGTAGAGGCCAGAGATGTAAACCATTTTTATTATTATAAATAATCACAAAATGTTATGAAATTCCTATAAATTGTCTCTATTCATAGGAATTTTGGATGGTTTCTAACATGAAGTTCAATCTTGTGGGAATCTTTCTTTGTAACTTCCTCTGTCAAAATTCTTTTGCTTTTTTCTCATGAAGCATCCAAACAAGTTATTATTGAAATCCTATGGATTCAACAAGTCTTGACAATTTAATGCTATATTTTTTATATGTTTTTTTATTCCTGCATTTCAATGGAGCCCTGAATTGATGATACTACCTTTAGGGTAATGATAATCATCATTTTGATCATAATTGAACAACATGATTGAACGGCACATTGTATACCAGGCATCATCCTAACTGGACGGGTGTTGTTTGAATTTTACATGATTTATAAGGAAAAAATCGTTATATTTTCTTTTTATAATATTTGTTATCATTTACTTAGGATCCATTGTAACACAAGGGCGGATAACGCAGGGTTATACACCTTTTTTTTTCTCACACGTCATGTGTTTTACGATCCACATAAATCTTGGGTTTGCCACCGGAAAGAACACCCACAACCACTCAAAGGTCACATCAAACCCATCTGTGGCCGTGGTCCTGCTATTAATTACCCTCCCAGGGACAGTTTTGTGAGAACTAGTCTGAAACGAAATCGCTAAAAAACCTGTCACATTTTTAAAAAAAATAAATATAATATAATATAATTATTGTATAACTATAATATAAAATAATAAAACTATACTATAATTATAAACTTATATATAATATAATTTATATAGAATCTATATATGTTTTTAATACTTATATATACATAAAACATACAATGCAGTTAAAGTATAGTTATAGTACCATTATATTTAATATTTATTATAGTTATATTTGAAAGTTTTGTAAAAAAAACTTATGGCAGTTTTTTTAATATTTCCATACTATAGTTCTTGAGGGCTATCATAGAGCATGACTGGTATCTACCATATTTATTGGAATAGTTATATTATACAATTATTTCCAAACACTATATCATAGAGCATGACTGATATTATTTATTTCTAAACACTATTACCTATGGTTTCACTTGCGCAATATTTAGAAATCCTATAGATTCCTCTTGCTGCAAGTGAGATTTTTCCCTGAGTTAATGTTTTGAAGAAATTTACTCAATTTATAAATTCAAAAACAATTCAGCCTTAGACAACATTACCACATCATTAGTGCATTACCAAATCTGATCAGAGGTTAAAAAGTATATGGATATTCAAGTTTAGGGTTGTAAGTTTTCATGAAAGGTCAAAGTTATAAAATACAAATTGTCTGCTTTGAATCCCACACATTTGCAAACCCTACATCAGAAAATTTATTATTTGGAAGTGCTCTTCCACATTTATTTATTTTCACACACTATTATATACTCCCTCATTTTAAAAATATAAGCCAAATTAGCTTTTTACATGGTTTCCAATATTATACTTTAACCACTAATTTCTTTCATGATACACTATCAACAGCTATAAAATTAACATTATGTAAAAAAATTTAAAATGCGAATTTAATGATACATTTACTTTAGTTTAATTTAATTGTTAGTTAAAATTTTCAAATGTCGACTTTCTAAAAAACAAGAACAACTTGTGTTTTATAACTTCCTGCTAAACAAGAACAATAATTACATATCCTGTAAATACCTCTTGTTTGCAAGTGAGATTTTTTTTCATGAATGTTTTGAAGCGATTTACTAATTTTGAAATTTCAAAAAACAATTCAGCCTTAGACTGCATTATAACAAATCTGAACCAAGATTAAATACAGAACGGGTTTTCATGCTGAGCGTTGTTTAATTGTTGAGATTTTTGTGAATGTTAAAAGTTATAAAATAGGCATTTTCTGCTTGGATTTCCCCACAAATTCTAGCTTTTAGTAGCAGGTCCCCACGTGAGAATATTCATTATTTTTTAAGTGCTCTTCCACGTACGTTTAGCAGGAACAATCCCGGGATAGATGCATTCTACCTATAGGTAGTACGCATGACTGCACATAATAATCTGTGCTATAAATACATGCACCAGAAACAGTATGAACAAGTGGACCAAAGAATAATTATAGCCCAACTACATTTGAGGCAGTGTTGTATTTCGTGCATGTGGAAGCTAAAGATCGGAGATAGGGGAGGGCCATGGTTGAACACAACGAGCAACTACCATGGTCAACAAAGTAGGTAGTCGTTGAATATTGATGGCCCATCTGCGTCCTTCTTTTAGACCCATTAGTGATGATAATTTAATAAATAAACCCTTTAATGAGAAGAACTAATCTCTACTCTTTTAACTTAACCATCAACATAACTTCCACAATAACGTGGTCTTAGTTATAGATGACTTCCACATGTCTTTTTTTTTCTTTATCTTTATCCGTCGCTCTCAAGTCTTATGTCTCGCTATCTCTCTCGCTCCCCTCGCTCTACTTGCTCCTCTCCTATCGAACACCGCCACCCTACTACCTCTTTTACCACGGGCTAGGAAGGAGGCATGCCCCGAGCTTACCATCATTGTCAACCTCATTGTCGGCCAAGCTCGCTATCCACGCCATCCTCGTTAGCAGAACTTGTTGTCTTTATCGTTGGTCATTTTCACCATCCGCGTCACCTAATCTTAGGTTGCAAGGTAAACCTTATCATCAAGACAAGCTCTATGGCGTCAAATCTAGCCTCCAGGTGGTTAGGGGCCATTGGATCTAAATGCCGCTAACCTCGCCGTAGTTAGATTTGGTCGCCCCCTCCACCCATGTGCTAGCCTCCGCCTCCTCCACTCTATGCACCGGCCACCGTCTGAACATGTATGGATGGGACCTGCAGGAGGTGATAGAGCCGAAGTTCTCGCTGTCTGACATATGCTTTAAGGACATATTAGTGATATGTCCTAGAGACAACACAGTATATGATATATTGATTTGCATTATTAACTAATAAGTATGTGACTTATGCATGAGACTCTTAATGTGAAATGTTGCTATTTATAAATAATCCCTAATTATATATTATATGAGAAATAAATATGATTGTAAAATCAGTATGTGTATTGATTGATAATCATGTCTCATAGAGCATAGTATAGAGATACCAAATCGATAATATAAACATAAGTTAGTGAATATATGTTGGTAGACCCATCATGAGATACTATAGAGATTTTATATGTCATCAGTTAATCTCAATTAGTGTTTATATAGAGTTATTAGACTTGAGATCATCATGGATCTCAATATAATTAATAGTTTATTTTGATACTAACAAACATTACTTTATAACAGTATAATCATAAAAGTAGTGTTTAAACTTACTGTGAAATATATTATTGGATATGAGTGATTAAGATAGAATTTGCCTCTCCTATGGGAGACATATCTCTAGGCCCTCGATGTAATGGATTATGAAAGTGCATGGCCATGTGAAACTGATTAAGGAGTTAATCACAAGTTTATAATTCATCAACACATCGAGAAATTGATTAAGCTATTAAGAGGATGACACAAGTATTTTCTTGAGCTCAACCGATATCGTAAGGCAAAGAGATTCGTGCATGAGAACATTATAGATTTAGCTGATACGACCTTTACATATACTTTAGGATTAATATGCTTTGCTAGAAACTACTATTAACAGGGTGACCGAAAAGGCTTTTCTAGATCGCAACCAAATATACGTAAACCTATAGGGTTACATACTTAACGGGTTAAAATACTTATTTGAATGTGATTCGGATAATGGTTTGATTCGGATAGAGATTCGAATAAACTCCTATTGAGCCATGGTCCCCTAGGTCCAAGAAAGGAAGCCTATATATAAGGAGACAGAGAGGTCAAGGGATGACACCTCCATTTACCTCGATCAAAACCCTAGCTACTTGTGAGTGCTAATACACCTGCAATCAGCGTTTCAGCCTGGACGTGTGGATACTAGTAGAGGCGCTACTTATTACGGTGTTGATCAGCATCAAGATCATGGCAATCGACTACTTTGTCTACTATCTTGACGCACGCATGGTTAGATCGGTTTCTCCAACCCTACTTCTGCTGCACTACACGTCTCGTGGTAATAGTCTATAATCCCTCCTTCATATGATATCCTGGCGTGTACGGTAGAAAAATTTTATTTTATACTAACGTAACCCACGTCTACTACTACAGGACATCCCTATCGCGTAGAGCTCGCAAGGTAAACCTACCCTGCATGTCTCTGAGTAACCTATTTGTTTCATTCAGTTGGATGATGAAATTGGCCGAGTTAAATCATTTAGTTCCTTGTAAGAATTGACACAACTAGTTTGAATCTGATCTGAACATTCAGTTCCTTCAGTTGGATGATTAAACGTGTTTACTTTTTCTCCTGATTTGATTAAACTGATAGCATTAGCACTAGCGAGACAGACAACATTTTTGTTTTTTTTACTGGTAATATACATCAGTGATGGGTGGCAATGTGTGAATCTGATTTTGTTTTGCCCTATTATCCACATCTACGACATGTCACAATTATAACAAGTCGTAGATATGTCAGGTTATAATTATAATTCTGTCATAGATGTTTATCACTAATGTCAAGTCTAGTTTTACTCATGATCACTGATCACTCATTTCTGACGAGGTGGCTACCTGTAAGAGATGAGGATATAGACCTGTCATGACATGTTCTCCACTAGTGAGTACACATAGTCTTTGCTATAAATACATGCACCAGCAGTACAATCAGAGGACCAAAGTATAGTTATACCCTAGCTACAGTTGAGGCAGTCTTGTATCTCGATCATGTGGAAGCTAAAGATCGGAGGAGGAGGGCCATGGATGCAGACGACGAGCAACTTCCATGGCCGGCAGGTGTGGGAGTTCGACCCCGACGCCGGCACGGCTGAGGAGCGCGCTGAGGTGGAGAGACTCCGCGACGAGTTTACCAAGAACCGCTTTCGCGGAAGGGAATCACAGGATCTCCTCATGCGCATGCAGGTATACATCTAGCTAGCTCATCGGCAATATAATGACGATTAGCTCGTTGTCTAGCAATACATTATGATATATTTTTACTTTTTATTTTGTTGCTGTCCTTGCAGTTTGAAAAGCGAAGTATGAGTCATCTTCCGCCGGAGAAGCTAGCCGTAAAGTTAGACGCCGGTGACGAGGTAACGGAGAGCACCGTGCTGGCGTCCCTGCGGCGAGCTCTTGACCGGATGTCCGCACTACAAGCTGAAGACGGTAGCTGGCCTGGTGACTTCAGCGGTATTATGTACCTGCTGCCATTCTGGTTCAGTATATATATATATATATTGGAAATTAAGATAAAAAAGTAGAATTAATTAATATTGGAGATGTATGTATATATATATATATGACCAAACGTGCCATGCGTACAGATCTTCGCCCTACACATCACTGGAACAATCGATACAGCCTTATCAGCCGAGCATCAAAGGGAGATACGCCGTCATATTTATAACCATCAGGCATGCAGTTAACATTACTCAATCAATATATATACGTACGTGTATGACCACTTACATTACATTCAACAGTTCGGAAATAAATATACCATAAGTGCTACACCGAATAAATTCGATCTTACCGCGGCAATAAACTTATAAATGGAGTGTTCCACCTCGCATGCACCAGACCAGATGGTGTACCACAAGATATACGGAACCAACACACAGCACAGGAATTCAAATAAATCAGTTCTTATATGTACCACTCTCTACAGTATAAATTATCAAATATAGTACGTATTGCTAAGGGCAGTCCTAATATTCTCGCCCTTTCTATAGAATTAAATGAGGTTGTATAAGATTTATGGTGATGTATCAAAAGATTTAATGAAGCAAAAGGAAACTATGTTTTGCAGGAGACTTCCTTTCTACACAATACAATACACATAGTGAGAGACAATGGTAATATACCTCTATTCCAATTCCAAGATATAAAAAAGTTATAGGGTTAGATACGAGTGGTAAGAAAGTAAACGAAATGAAATAGGAAAGTTTGTAATTGATTGAAAAGATAATGTAGGTAAATAAATTAAAAGGAGGAGATTGTAATTGGTCGAGAAAAGAGGTATATTTTAGAATAAATTTTAAATTGATGATAGAAGTTGTGTATTTTAGGGTGGAGAGGGTATAAAATTAGCATATTGAATTAGTAGTGTGTGCATTAGGAGAGTTTAGTCTAGCACTGGTTCAAAGATAATGGATAGAAATCTGACCTCTCTGTCCACTATTAGACGTACACAACCAATCTCTGTCCACTATTAGATGTACACAACCAATCGTTAGGCCAATCTAGCCAGCCTGGATGTCACTAGCACCACTAAGCCTACTACTCTTTTATAAGTGATATGGAGGATATAGTTGCATCATATTGGAATTTCATGGGCACGCAAAAAAACCCTGTTTGTAATGGTGAAACATTAAGAGCGTGATATACTTTGTTTGAAGGTATTTTTGTTGGATAGATGGACTTTTAGAGCCCTAATTTTTTTATTGGAAAGAAGGAAACTTTAAAACCTCACACTATTCAACCCTAAATTGTCAAACCTTTCACTTTTTGAAGAGTTGGTTTTAGTGACATGGCACTTACATGAAAAATATAGTCCGAGGATGAAATGATTTTCTGTACTATAAAAAATATATAAAACTATTAGATAACTTCACAATATTAAGAAATAATTATTTTGTTATAAGATTGTATTTAAAACCAATATATTTTTTCTGCAAGCAATATAAAATATAATTTTTCCTTAAATTAATATGTGTGTAGAATGAGGACGGTGGATGGGGCTTCCAGATTTTGGGGCCAAGCACCATGTTTGGCTCGTGCATGAACTACACTACACTAAGGCTTCTTGGTGAGGTGAAGAAGAATAATGATGATGCATTGGCAAGAGCCCGTGGTTGGATTATGTCCAATGGCACTGCAAGTGCAGCACCGCAATGGGCAAAGATATTGCTCTCGGTAGGGAAATCTATATACACAGTTTAAGACTTACTGTATTGTAGTTACCTAAGTGAATAAATGTGCTATGACTCTTGTTAAATGACTGGCATATACCCAGTTGAATGATTACACATATTCCAGCTTGCAGATCTTTGTAATCTTAAACAGATGTGCTAAATTATTTCAATTTTTATTAACAAAAAGTCATTTATTGCCGGCATATTGTGTGTATTAAGCATTTTACTACTCCCAACAACTAACTAAACGGCAATTGATGAATTAAAACTAACTTCGTTGTTAAACTTTGAGGTTATTGGTGTCTATGATTGGTCGGGAAATAACCCAATGATCCCAGAACTTTGGTTGGTCCCACGTTTTCTCCCAATTCATCCAGGTACGTACAATTTATTTTTTTAGAAACGGCACGTACATTTCTTAGTTCTTTAAAATGACTATGAAAATTGTTTCATCTCATAAATTAACTATGTGTCATTGCTAGAAATGAGCCGCAAGATGGATTTACTTGGCTAGCTAACCTGTTATATGCTTTGAACAATTTACACATCTGATCGATCATCCAAAAAGCCTAGAAACAATTGACATAAAGTAGTTTATAAGAGAAGGGAGGTGCAGGTAGCGAGAGAGAGGAGGGCAAGCTCTCGGTCACATGGATGCAGCAACCCGACTGCACGTAACTTTTGTTATTTGTGTTTTTTTAGGACCTGATCCGAGGTGATTTTAAGAATATTGGAACTCCAAATTGAATTGAATTCAAATCTGATATTTGAATTCAGGATTTTGTCAAGGAAATGATTTGAAAAGATATTCAAACAGGATTCTGATTGTAAATTTAGAGATTTTAGTCTATGTACAGGACCAAGGATATTTCGATTTGGACAATTGATTTTTTTTAAATATTTTGAAGACAAGAAGAAGCGGATTCAAAAAATTTAATTTTAATTCCACCCAACTTTCAATTTCCATGAATTAAAGGGGGAATTAAGACACAAGGTATGAAGCTGGTTATGACTTTGTTGGGAAGATTTTTAAAATATTTTAAATCTTTGATATTGAGATTTCAAATTCAAATTGAGTATTTGAGTTCAGTAATTTGAATATATCTATTTCCTCCGTGTGCAAATATCAGCATTTTTAGGTTGTTTAGGATTTCTGCACCCCTCTCATTAAATGGTGATGGTTGTGGGTTGAGTTAAGATAAAATAAATTAATTACAAGTGATTGATGTAACAAATAATACTCTTTAAATCCTTATATTTATTGGTAAAAATTAAACGTGTTTGAAATGCCTATATCCATATAGAGGGAGTATAGAGGAAGGATATATCAAAGCTGAAATTTATGTTTTGGAGATGAACTTCAAATTGAACATCGAAATAAAGCAATTTGAGTTGGTGTTTTTGCATTCAGATTTGTCACTTCACCTAGAGAAATTATGGGGCATTCTTAAGGGCAGTTATGAAGCTAGATTTTTGAATTTTTATTTGGAGTTATATTTGGATATGAATGACATTTGAGGGGAAATTTCAATGGGATTTTATATTGGATTTGAATTCAAATGTAAAAATAATAGGATTTAATGGAACATGATGTTGTGTTTGACTTTTAATATTTGCATTCAATCCTTGAAATTCAAAATTTAGGCGTAAAAGTGAAGGGAACACTAAAGGATATAAATCTATAAATTAATTCAACTAGGATTTCTTTGGTAAGAACGAAATGAACTAAGATTTTAATTCATGGGACTACTCTTTAGACCTTACTAAGGAATATGCAAAAATGCCAACCTCGATCTTCTAGTCTTCATCATCAGTTGTCATCGCCAACAAGGTAGACCGGAATACGTGATGTACAAACACTATATGTTCTTTGAGTTCCCGTGTTCTTGTCCTCTTTTATTTCTTTTTAGTTTGTGTTAAAATAAGTACACAAAGTGTGTAATGCAAGAATCTTGTTATCGTGTATAAAATATAAGAATTTTTTTTCTTATGTAAGAAGTGCTTTATTGTAAATGGAAAAGTATTGCAAAAGCCTGTTATTGTGTGTAAAATTAAAATGAACATTCTTTTTGCTTGAAAAAAGTCTACTTTTTGTTATTGCAAAGTACATTTTTGAATACAAAAGGAATGTTTTTATGGCAAAATATATTTTTATTTGTATGCAAAAATTATATTGCATGGTGTGAAAGTACATATTTTATTCGAAAGAATTCTCTAGGCCATAACTGTGCTACTGACACTTGTCCGGTATTGTGCAGCAGAATAAAATGAGTCAATACCAACTTTAATTACCTAAATTGCATAGTGGACTTTCACATTACACCATGTTTTGTTATTGAATTTTACACTTTAGACTAATGAACCCATATGTTAGTCACCAAGACAGTCTTCTTCCACTTTGGTCCTCTTATGAGACCTAAACCCAATTCAATGTTTATCACCTACTAGCCTCGCTTCACCCCTATACCGGCTAGCTCTCATCTTCTCATAATGCCAGCAATGTTCTCTTCTTTCCCACCCCCCGAGCGATGAACTTGAGCACAAGATTTGGATTAAGTAGGTGAAACCATGAAGGTGGATGAATCCAACTGCCGAAGGATCTGGAGCTCATGGACAGAGGTCAAGCTCCATGCAATAGATAAGGGGATGAAGGTTGAGCTCGAGCAGTAGAGGAGTTGGAGCTCAAGCTTAGAGAAGGACATCCTGACCTTTGCTACTAGTGAGCAAGCAAAGCCTAGAGACCTCCCTTTCTCATTTTCCATATTGGCAAAGAGGCAGCGAGTACAACATAGGAGAAGGGATGATGTTTGAACTAATGAGCTTGTCTTTGTCTTGCTTATCAACTTATGGCTGCTCTACCCAAATTTCTGTTTCACGGAGAAGAAAGTGATGGTGGTCTAGATCTATTTGGCTGTTGATGAAGAGAGAAGACAGAGAAGGGCTAAGAGAGAAGAACATGCTCAATATGAAACAATTTGCAATGAAACCTGATCTAAAGTGAAAATGCTAGTTAATTTAACCCTAGTCTAAATTGCAACTTGGGTAAAAATAGATGGCTCTATGTGCAGTTCACTAAAATAAAATATATGAAAATGATTTTATGCAAAGGTTGGTTCCTATCAAACATGATGCACAACTAATGCTATGGATACTGGATATGCAACGGTCAGTAGAAAAAAAGGTTCCACCTTGACTTTTCCAGTTGTTTTATGCACATGTTGAGATGAACAAGGAGTTGTGGATAATAACGATAGTGTGACACAGGAAATTTTTTTATTAGTGGCTACTTAAGATACCAACAAAACTAGGAGGATGTTTAATTGGTTAACAGATATCATACAAAATATTTCATATATACCTGTTAACCAAACATATAGTAACCAAGCTAACCCTAGTCCTATATAATTAGGAGTATGACAATTGTGTCCTACTTTTAAAATAATGTGGTATAACACAATTCTAGCAATCAAACAAATTGTGCATGTCTAAAGTGTGGCATGGTAAAGTGAGCTAACAATCCAAACGGTCGAAACATACAATAATTTTTGTCCCATTACAAGAATGCTATGCACATATGTGAATTTCTATCATCATTTTGGCTTAGATGAGATTTCTTCTGTGCAGGGCGATTCTGGAACTTCACAAGGACCGTTTATATGTCAATTTCATATCTTTACGCAAAGAAATTTGTTGGTCCAATTACACCAACAATATTATCATTAAGGGATGAGCTGTACAGTGTACCATATACCGAGATAGACTGGAACAAGGCTCGTGATAGTTGTGCCAAGGTTGTTATTCTTTTATATTACAATCCTGGATTTTATTGTTTTATTCTTTTATATTACATGCTATATACTTCCTCATTCCCTAAAAGACTATTGTTTTAACTAGACAAATTAAACAAGAGACTAAAAGATTACTATATCCTTTATTAAATGTGAAAAGAAAATGAGCAGGGAGAGAAAACGAGGTGGACGAGGGAGTATTATAGGTTTGATGGCTAAAACAAGAAAAAAAAGTTAAAATAATATTAAAGATGTCTAAGTGGACCCTACTTAAAAAACAGTATTTATCAAACAAATCTTAAACTAAAAAACAGTCTTTTAGAGACGATGGGAGTAACTCTCTATCAGAAGAAAATAAAAGTCCATAAAATAACATTTACCATGAATACCATGCACTACTTAAGCCATAACTATTGTGTAATGCCCCAAATATCCCACATACTTAGTGTTACAAAACATGCAAAAACTTGTGCGTCCAAAACTCGCAACAAACTTGTTAAAGCATCTTCTATTTTAGGATATCCATGAAGTTTATAAGTATAAGTAATTACATATTAAGTAGCCACAACAATATAATTATGAGATAAACTATTATAATATTATGAAACCAAAATTAAGTTAGATGTGTGAGTAAGTATGGAGGTAAAAGGTGTTACTTCCTGCCCATGAATGCCGATATTACTTTGTATACAAATACCAAATAAAACACAAAGATGAATATAAAATACTTAGCAACTATAACATGGAATTACAAAAACATACATACAACCATTAGTAATAAAGAACAAATAGCAACTTTTTTTTTCATTGGAGAGGAACATCAAATCCCATGAAACAGTTGTTCATGAGTTGAAGCAGTTCCCATCCAAAACAATCATGAATGCATTGTTAATATTAATTTATCAATAAAGCCGAGCAAGGCCATTGCTTACCTATAGAAACCAAATTGCATATTCATGATTAGCATGGAACATAAATTATTTAAATAAAATAACCAATATACGCATCAATGACTAGCACAGAACTTAAATTATTTACCCACAATAAAACCAAAAATATTGAATAACATCGTGAATATAGGATCAACTTGAAGCATAAATAATCAGGTGAAACAAGAATAACATCGAACCATAATTTGAACATACCAACACATAGATATATAATAGGAAAAAGAAAATAGAGCAAACAATCGATTCATCATATGTAATTAGTTTGTCATGCACTTAGTTAAAACCTTGACGATAGCCCGGTGTCATACCAGTGCCACTAGAACCCTCCAAACCTAAACAACAAACATCACTCAAAATATATTTCTAAAAAATAAATATAAATATCATTACTAATTACGGGATACAAATTTTGAAATGTAGACAGAGAAATCACTGAGAACTAGCTAAAACCATGCATGCTTATTGTTCTAGTAACCCAAATGGCTAAATGAAATATAGCAAATAAATACATCTATAGCATCTACATATAATTATCTATAACTTTCATGTTAAAGAATAACTCCAATTCTACCTCTACTGATCCTAGATTTTATTGGAAGAAACGATGCGTCAGTTTTGCACCTGATCGACAGTACTGTTTTACCAATGACTCCTCAACAGTTTATCCGAATTGAATGGAACTAGTGGCATCAGAAAGATAACAACTACAACCATCACTTTTATTTAGACCACAAGCCCTGATTTTCTACTGATGAATCTTAGTATTCGAAATCGTAATTCAGTCTACGGTTAAAAATATAATATAAGTGAATTACATATTAGACCACTTTTTATTACCAATGTTGCACATTGGACTAGGGATAAGCTACACTTTTCATTTTGGACCAAGGATTTTTACAAATAGTTTCAATTTGGATCGTTCTTCCAGTAGCACTCGTCTCTCTCTTCTCTCTCTACAAAGCTCTTCGCGTCGAACATTTGTATCTTTCTCTGCATCTTGATGATCTCAGTCTACTTATAGTGCATGCCTAAATGCTCGTTAAGCTTCTTCTTCACCATAGCCAGTTGTGCCATCCATGTCCAGGAGCATCGGCATCTTCTTCTGCTTGCTGCTTGCAGGTGCCTTTTCTTTCATTTTCTTTCGTTTTGAACAAATACATTATGTTTTCTTTAGGACTGCTGGCTCCAGCTTGTGAGCGAGCGGCTCCTGTACGGTCTTTTGGTCAGCAATGACGGCTTTTTGCTGCTCCTAGTGAAGTGCTGGTCGGCCAAAGCATTTCAGGCCCTGTAGAGCACAGTGCGAAGCTTCTTCAGGTTACTATAGAACTGGACTAACCTTGGGTGCCAACTCGCCATAAGGGTCCTAGAGGTCATTGACACAAACTGCTGCACATGGACCAACCTAAGCAGATCCACCACCGAACTTCTTGAGCGAAGCTGGAGTGTGGCTGATGCCAGCGAACCTCGAGCTTGAACAGGAGGGCCTTCAGGTCAGAACTCGAAAATGGCAGCGTAGACAGAGGAGAGGCCGAGGAAGAACTTCCATTGTAAAAAGAAATGCGAATACATCTGGCCTAAAGTAAAAACGAGTGGCTTATCCTAGTCCAAGAGCAAAGGTGGCGAAAAAATGATGATTTATTATATAATTTATTATATATTAAAAATCTATTAAATATGCTTTTATTATTATATAGCATTCCTATAAACGTTGTTTATATGTTGCTTTAATAAATTAGAGAAATAGTTAAAAAATTTAGAAAAAAAACAAAACATATATATTTTTTATTTAATTTAATAGCCTTATTATTTTAACCATTAGATTAGATCCGTCGGCTCTCCTGCGTGGTCAACACAACGTGGGTTTACAGGTTTCAGTTAACCCGCGGTAGCCCACACACCAGTCTGGCAGGTCATGGTTGCCGCCGTTTGCATGTTCAACGTCACGCCGCCGGACGACATGTCCCTTCTCTACGAGCTACCGGACGACGCCTCCTCCATGAAAGCAGTTCAGAAGATCGAGCACACCACTGATCTCAAGTTAGTTTCTTTTCCGTGATGACTGATTGCTGTGCTGTTGGTAAATCTCCAACTCCTAATTCCCTGCCATGATCAGGTTCTTCGATTCTACTATTTTATATCTATTAAAAAAATATCCCTCCTTCTAATCAGCATGCATACGTATGTAGTATGATTGAAAAAAAAAGAACAGTCTTTAAACTAGGATTTCTATGATATAAAGCTAAAATATATTACTCCACGAACATTAAATTGGTAAACAGCCTTAGATTAGATCTATTAAAAATAATCCCTCCCTACTAATCTCCCATATATGTACGTACCAACAGTTCAGCAGGTAAAAGCAAAAAAACATATATACATACTTAAAAAAGATAAAGCCGAAAAATATACGTTATGATCAGAAAAAAATCGAGAATTTTCCATGATATAAAAATAAAATATATTACTCAACAAACATGCACGGTTAAAAATACAGCAAAGATAAAATATCAACAACTGTCTTCAAATGTCCATCGTTTAAATTATATCTCCAATTTGGGATCGCGTTGTATTCATTTAATTAAACGAACTATTGACAAATGATAATGGTTATATTGTAGTACTAAATACATCACAACACATGACACTGACAAGTAACAATTAATATCATAATTATTTTTCAAATAACCTGATATCATATTTTATGGTGTGCAATATCACCTGACAAATATACAACTCTAATTTGAATCCACATATGTAAAAATGAAAAAACCAAAATTTGGTTTGTTTTTTCAAGTAGATCTGATTTAATTTTAATTTTTGTGAGATTAAGATTCTCAAAGTTTTTTTGGTTTTTTTTTCAAAGCTATTTGATTGGTATTTGAGAAGTGAGAAGCATACATGTATCATAGATATGAAAAAAATTATCAAAAATATTTCTAGCCATTGATCTTGCTATAATACAACCACTTAATCCATCACGAGAATTATGGTCATATATGTAGGTTTTTTCTTTGCCAAATAAGTTTGGCAACAAATGAACAATACAGTAACATGGGCATTAAACTACTCATCTTATATTTTCTTTTAGTTTAGAAATGCCAATATATTAGGCATAGTTGATGGACTTATCTCATACACCCACTGACATGACTGTAAGTGCACTCCAACAAAGTAGTTATTGTAAATAAATTTGTGAAAATAAATAAATTCTTAGAATTAATAAAGTGCCTTATGAACAAGAAGTGTTGAAACAAACTAGCGCTAAACTATAGATCTTTTTGAAAATATAAACATTGATAAGGTGCTTCGGAGAACATCATGTTAGTATGTCTCTTTATCTATAGTAGCGACGAATGTCCAACCTTACGCATTTTCAAATGAGAATATCGTGTCTGTACTATTAAATTGAGTATTACGTATTAACAACCTAAACAAATTGTGTCTATTATATCCCAAAAATAACACAAAACTTAAAAAAAGAATTATTTTCATCACCTCCATCTTCTCTGTTAAGAGCGCCAAGCGTGAATAACAGAGCATGCTATACTGTCATAAGTATAACGGGTATACATATGGCTAAGTTGAGCTATCCCAGTGAGAGGCCACTGTTGGCAATAGAGCTTAAAATTCTACTTAAGGTTGCAACCCTATATGAGTGTGCTGATAGTGAATTAGGCGTCAAAATTGTGCTCCACTCTAGCATGGAAGAAATCCTTGGCAGCTATGATCGGCTTCACCTGTTGAGGGCATTCATATCTAATTTTAATGGTTTTATCCCATTAATTAGTAGAAGTGACAGTATTTATATGTAGATTTAGAAATAAATGAGACATGAACACTTGGATAAGTAGTGGAGATATTTTTTTAGTTGATTAATGATGTATTAGGCTTATTTTGATGGTATGGATGTAGTTTTATTTATTAAATAGGTTTAAAATAATAATAATAAGTGTTTGATAAAAAATAATGATAATAAGTAGTTGTGACAATAGACGAATTTACATATAACAAGATAAAATAATTTTTGTTTAAATCTAGGAGACATTCTTATCATTTACTTAATTTTAAGTGTACAGTGTATTTTATGGTACATATTTTTTTTCTCTTTTATATGATTATAAGATAATCTATAGTCTCCTATAGTGATTATGGTGACATATTACTTCTTTTAGTATTTTTTTATAAAAAAAATAAGATACCCGTATGTGCACGGGCTTCAGTTACTCTAAAAATATTAAATTCGATCTACCATGGCCAAAACTCAATTACTGTTGGAATTGGATGCAATTAGGGACTACTTTGGAATTACCCTTTAGTGAGGAATAACAATTTATGACAAAACCGATGAATTCTCCATTTTTTTTATTTCCCCTTGCCCCTTTCTTTCTTCGTCCTCTTGTTCTCTTTGACCATGACTAACGGAAATCCAACGACCGTAAATTATCTTATCACCATGACTTCACCTGAACTCATACTATCACAAAGAAAAGAGATAAAAGAGAAGCAGATATAAAGGTCAATCCCAGGCCCATGCGTCGTGTTGCCGACCACAAATTTAATCAGAGTGGTTTAGGTGCAACGACGGCGTGATGTGTGTGCCATAAGGCTGAAAATGTTTTTTTAAAGATTATAAAAGAAATTCTGAAGATTTTCAGAAAAAATATCATTATGATGCCATCATAACCATAGATAGAAATAGGTCTGTCGAAAACATATCGTGGGAGTCCAAAGCGCTTCTAGAAGGAGATTAAATAATGAGATCTATACGTAGTTGTTTCAAAGTGCGTGAGAGATAGATCCGTTTATCTCATTCTAATATATTCGGATTGAATGCACTAGCCAACAGCAGCGTCGTGCTCAGCTGTACTTCTAACCCGTTTGCCAGCAGCGGTTAGGCCGACGGCGCCGGAGCCATCGTTCATGTCGACGTAGAACTGTTATTCTTGAATTTAGAGCTGTTAATCCAACCAATTGCTTAGTTCTTAAATAATTATAAACTAATGAAATAATAAAAATGTCATTGAAAATGCAATATCTCTTTTTAAAGGAAAGCCATAGGAAATTACCCTACAAGACAAATACAATGGAATCTTTAGATTTCACAGAAAACTAATAATTTTTATTAATTCTATTTTACAAAAAATTATATATTTTTTATTAATTTAAAATTAACAAATACAAAGTTGTCCCATCTTGTACTCTTAGTTAAATATTTTGTTAATTTAATTTGGAAATTAAGATTTATAATTATCAAGTAGAAATTGGCATAGACTTCACTTTTAATCAGGTCAACATAATTCATAAAGTAATCAACATATAAATAAAAAATTAATATTTATGATGTTGATAAATAACCTGTGCTTTAGTTGGCGGAAAAAAAGGTTTTTCATGTAAATAAAACAATTTTTACGAGGGCCAAAAAGTTGATGGTTTCGACAGTACAATGTATGTTAATGTATGTTAGGTAGTGTCTGTTTAAAATTTCAAAATTGTAGGTAAAACGTATCCCATAGGAAATGCACAATTATCTAGGTTATGTAAAAGACCACGCGCGCGTGCGCGCACAAATTAAAGTCCATCCTACACATACTAACTTTTTCAGGGGAATGTTATATTTCATCTCGTTTCAGCTTCTCCTTGTTTGGTGTATGACTGATAAGTCATAAAAATGAATAAAACAAATAAAAATAATTTATGAATAACAATTTTATAGCTGTGTTCATGGTGACTTGAAAACATCAAAATCAACTCTAAAATTTAAAATTCAAATTTTGGGTGCGGCTGGTAAACCAAAATTAAAATTATAATGAAAATTAATTTTTTCATACATACTAACTTTTTTCAAATCACTAATAATAAGTCATCATAATTTCTTTTTTTCAACATTAATATGTATAGATAAGAATTACTAACCGTAACAAAGAACATGCTACAAAACTATTAAAGAAATGTTTGGTTGACTAGTGAGCATCATTTAATGAAATAAAATATAAAAAATGAACAAGTTTAAGGAGAAAGTTTTTATTAATTAAAATTAACTATAGACAATATTTCTCCTTGTCAAAATTATAGATATTGTTCTTCGTTTTTTTTTTCTTTTGTGAGTTTTCTTGTGCTAACATGCACGAACATACACACCAAAGGGAAGGATGATATTGGTCCATTGTTTTCAACATAGTATTTATTTAGAGAAAATTCTTTACTTGGCCATGGAAGTTAGCCACATCCTTTGTTTGCCCCTTCAAAACTATTCATCCCTTCAGGGGTTGTTTCATTCTAAGGATTTGTTAAATTGGTTTACTTAAATGCTGTTTTACATAAAATCTTGTTTGTTTTCCATACCCAAACCGTGGATATGGAAAACCTAGTTTTCTTAAAACACAAAATCACCTTTTCTCCAAAATGATTCCACAGAGCTTTTTTAACTCATTTAGTTCCTCACATTCCCTATGCACCAAACAAGATTTAGATAAATCTCCAATAACAGAACAACAAACTGAGAAGCCGATTTTTTTTTCTAAAATTCCTACTAAATACTTGGATTTATTTTCCTCATCCAGACAACCACTTAGTGCCCCTCGTCCTCAATTTTTGTTCTCTACAACACATCGCCTCTATGTTGTTTAATGATGTGTGAAATGACTTTTTTATCCCCCTTCTAGTTCCTTGGACCACCATATCTTTTTTGTTACCGTTACTAATTCTTAAATTTGTATCAACTTAAAAACAATTATTTTAGTCATAAATATTTGATATTTAACAGAAAATTTGACCATCGGTTTTATATTAACTCACAGTGAAATGATAGGAGGGGCAAACATGTAACTAGATTTGAGAAATAGGGCATTAAAGCGCAGACCTGTTTCAGGGGAACAAATAAGGGATACTGCTAGCTCTCAAGGGATACTCTTCAGCTTGCATTTTCTGACTTTTCTAAGTTGCAATTTTGTTAGGCGGACATCCGGTATCCAGCATCAGTAATGCATAAAGTAATTTCAACCTGTCTGAACAAGTTTGTGGAGCCAGTCTTGAATTTTTGGCCAGTTAATAAACTAAGAGAGCGAGCTTTACGACATGTGATGGAACATATCCACTATGAAGATGAGAATACTCAGTATGTTGGCCTTTGTCCTGTAACCAAGGTAATGCATACTGTTGCGCAACTCCCTATGAATGATGAATTTAATTTTTTCTTCATTAGACTAGACATTTTTGCCGGGATTGTTCAATTAAATTAATCAAACGTACTGTGATTTTCTATGTTCTGTAGCGCAACAAAAATTGTGCAACCTGATCAATGGTTAATTTTGTACTTTCACCAAGAGTACTAGAGGGTTTTCAAATCCAAATGTTACATGCTACTAAGAAAAATATTGATAGAATCTATTAATCTCATCTAAGTTACCAACTAATACGAATGGTTGCCGGATGGACTTTTAGGCTAGCCCAAGAATAATTGATTGGCACTGAGGCAAGCAAAGGTGTGCCACGAGGGTGGTGCTGCAGCGCTTACAGTGGCTCGGAGTAGGAGCTGGCAGAAAAGAATTGAACTGAGGCCAAAAAGACTAACATGGGTACCAGTTATCTGAAGACAAAAATTAAATATCCACGTGGACTAGCTGTATGGGAACTTGAAAAGGGCATCAATCACTGCTTAAGTACTACTCTATTGATGTCGGTTAGATCCGGCATTAATAAGAGTTTGGTGTCCTCCGAATATATGTCTAAAAAACCTGATACTGATATGATTAATATTGTTTCTTTTATAAACCTAGCATAGATGGAACGACTCATTAGTATTAGTATGATTCTTAAGAAAAGCTACACTAATACAGTTAGTTTCAGTTTTGATAAAAACCCGACACTAATGGGCAAACTGTCGGATGCTAAGAAAAACCGGAACCAAAGCGGGAACCGATTAGCTGACGAGGCAACGAGCCGAGCGAAAAAAATAAGTCCCACTCTGTCGCTCGATCCCAAGCCCCTATCCATCGCTCGATCCCTTCTCAACCTCTCGCTCTCTCTCCAGCGGCGGTGCTGCTCCTCCAAGCCGTCTTCAACCTCCCTCCCTAGCGGCGCCAACTCCTCGCAGCCGCCGCTCCTCGCTGCCTCTGAACTCTCTCCCCGGCGATGCTTGCTCCTCCTCGCCACTTCCTCGTAGCTGCCGCCTTCGAGCTCTCCCTGGCAGCGTCGGATCCAACCGCCTCCGACCATACCGCCATGGATTTGTCCCAATTCTCTCCTTTCACTCTCTCTTTTCTCCCCGACGTTTCACTCTCCCATCGAGGCGGTCGTCGGCCAGCATCGCAAGCACCGAGGGAAGCGGCCAGTCTCGCTAGCACGACAGCCGCAACTGGTCTTGCGGGCACTAGCGGCAGCGGCCCACCTCTCTGTGGTGAGGACTAGGAGCCCACCGGCGGTGGCCTCCATCTCTTCCTCTCTCTCTCACCATGGCTCGCCGGATCCATCCGCCTAGGGGCCACCAGATCCGGCATCTTAGACATCGGGTGCCGTCGGATCCGGACCACCTTGCATCCCTCCATCGATGACTCCCTCCTCGACGTCCCAGCCCTCCTGGCAGCTATGGCGCTACATGCGTCGAGGATGGAGGTGGTCCCTGTCCCCAAGGACTACCGCACCGATAGCGCCTTCTCCAAGTACGATCCCCTCATCTACAAGTACTTTTGTTTGGAATCATTTTGTAGATTCTTGACTTTTTTGCCATCTGTTGGATGAACTTGCATGCGATCTATTGATATTTGTTGACGAGTCGTGTTGAACTTGATGATTTGTTGATAAACATGTTGATGATCTGTTGGTGATATAATATGTTGGTGATATTGATCTTAATCTGGATGTGCCCTATTTGTCTGTGTTGATTGAAGGATCTTGGGAGATCTAGGGGTCTAGGTGGCACTCAAAGAATCGGCTTGATGAATCGGTCGATTCATCGGGCCGGCTAATTTTTTTGGCTTGTGGAAATCATCAGTGTCGGTTCTCAATCTGGCACTGATGATCCCCCTCATCTGTGCCGAATGTTTTGTGTTAGATCAGGAACCGAAGCTGATGCCAGTTATGACCTAGCACTGATGTAGTTTTCTGTAGTAGTGTATCTTCTAATGTGTGTTGGATGATTAATGACAAACAATTAAAGGGACTGTTGTCAACAAGATATTGAGTAGGAAATAGTCCAAATTGGTGATAGGGAAACTTTGACAATCCCATATTCACAATGGAATGAAAAAAAAGTGCATTGTGTATACTCATGTGGTGTTATATTTTTATTTTCATCGAGCATAGAAATGCCACAATATTACTACGGATGTAGAGTTCATAGCTTGTGTTGATCTTACTGCTCAAAGAAAAAACGTTTGAAAGAGAAATATGAGTCATGGGAAGTTTCATTGTATAGAAATATCCTGTTTTTCTAAGGACTTGAGTCTCAGGTTGGAAGTGTTTAAAACATAAGTTCTGTTATGAGACCAGAAGCTAAGGTGTGGTTGGGGTGTTTGGCTTTTAGGGAACATGGAATCTAGAGTTCCAAGTGCCAAAAAAATCGGAAGTTCTGATTAAAGGATTGGAAGTTATGGTCAGTTATGAGTATTCAATGTTGTCAAACTCGAGTCTCAGTTTGAAATTAATTTTCAGATGGAAGCTTTGGTACTGGTATCAGAAGTTCCGATGCTTTGAAATTTTAAGATCTAGGATTTGCGAGAGTCAGCTGTTTTAGGGGTTTTACAGATATGGAAGTTCTTATTTGTGAAATTGAATTTCGATGTGAGCATCCAGGCACCCCAACAACAAAAAAATCTAGGAGTCTATATATACCATCTCCCTTCTCAAAATAGGGGTTGATGCATCCATTTGAACTGCTTGTTCTTGAGTTAGTGTGATAACTGAAGAATCAAATGTATCTCCATACATATCCTTGCTCCTCTTAAATCTTCATGATTCCCATCTTATGTCAGAGATTAAGGTAAATGTTTTGAGTGCTAAAGCTAAAATTTTGGATCTTTGAGTACTAGAGTGAACCCCAAGCCATTCATGAGTATTTGTTACTCTTGAAGGTTGAGAACTTCTAGATGGTTAAGCATTGCTCATAAGGCATTAATCTATGTATGATGACCCATGCGGAATTTGTAAAGGTTGGGTTTCAGTTTCGGTAGGAAAGATAACAGAACCAAGGCGTGCTTTGTGCAATCTCAGGGGGGAAAGGGTTGAAAGAGATCTAGCTCATGTATGACCGAACCTCTCATGGAGACGTAGGATCACCTCAAGGATTCAATATATATTAACTGTAATATCGAATTGGCTTCCGCATTGTCACATTTAGATTGAATTTAAAAAGTTCCTATTCACCACCACCCCACTCTAGGCCGCTCTTAATCCTTAAGAACAAACCAGAGGATCTCAAGATCAAAGGGGTTGTCATGGGAGTTGTGCACGGATTGCTTGGGTGGCATGGAGGCCAGCAAATCAAGCACATGCATATTATGGCCCAACCATTGGTGTAGTCAGGTGGTCTTGAGCAGAGGCCTCAAAGATGTAGGCATGGGGGACAGCTTTTTTTTTTTATTTTTGAGAAAGGAATCAGGGACAGCTAGAGGGTAATTATATCAACAAGGAGAACAAGCTGGAGAGGTAGAAAGGGAGATGGTGCAGACCATATAGGACGGCCAGCTTGGCAGCAATGAGCTCACCATAGAGTGAAGACCAAGTAAACTGTTGGATATAATCTTGACTTAATTAATTTCTGCAGCATTAGTTCACGCTCACCATAGCTTGGCATGCTGGAGTTTGTGCCTAGAGAATAGGTCGTGCATGAGTGGAGCTGTGCAGCATTAGTGCAGTTCGTGTCTGTATGTGAGTACTAGACAGATGAATGAATATGGGTGGCCCTGCCGAGAAAGCAAAATGTAGACCTGTGTGTGCTTGTGTCCTCTTCCTTCCTTTCTTTCTTGTGCATGTGTAAGAGTTAAGGAGAGAGAGATACAAGTTGTAGGAGCTGTGTGATTTGGCCCCAACATAAACGAAATGAGGAGGAAAAGAACAAAAACACGCACTCTGGCAGCTGGCTGGAGGTAGAAGAAAACGGCAAATAAGACGTCTCCAGTGATTTTCTATCTCATCTTTGATTGGATAATACTAAAACAACGCAAGATTATGTTTAATCACAAATTTGGGGTGTCCTACAGCACATGGATTGTGTATGACGTTGACAGTTTTCGTATCTAACATTAAAATTATCATTCATTAATAGGCATTAAATATGATTTGCTGTTGGGTAGAAGATCCAAATTTGGATACACTACTACGGCATATTGCAAGGATACATGATTATTTGTGGGTTGCAGAAGATGGCATGAAGACCAAGGTAATATTACATTATGTCTGTTTTTCTTTGGTTTACATTTTTTGTTTTCACATTCATCTGAAAATGCTCATGCATACCTTGCATATAACTTCTTATCCTTGAGAATCTATATATAGTTTCAATGAGTGACTCGAATATTTTAATTTGTTCTTCTTATACACCTTATTTCAATACAAACATAGTATGTATTTATTTCATTAATGTGGACATAACTTTGATGTATTGTTCTATTGTCTGATAGATATATGATGGCACCCAAAACTGGGAGATAGCACTTATAGTTCAGTCCTTTTGTTCATCCGATCTTATCAATGAATATGGTCCAACTATTGAGAGAGCTCATAGCTATATAAAGCAAGCACAGGTCTACTGTTCTTGATCTTCAATTTAATCTTTAATTAATTTGGAATATATACAGTATAGTACCTCGCAATAAACTTAACACAATTTCTTACAATTTGCAAGCAGATTTGTAGAAATCATCCTGGTGATCAAAGTTATTGGTTTCGCCATAGATCAAAAGGTTCATGGGCACTGTCAACCGTAGATAATGGTTGGGGCTCGAGTGATAGTACTGCTGAACAATTTAAGGTTAGTACAGCCTTGGTAATATCCTAATCTAGATGAGTGACTATAGCTGTTCCAATGTATCAGTGCTGTGCGTCATCAACCCAAACATGGCAATGTATTTATCTAATCTGAAGATAATTGCTTAACTTCTGATCCTTTTCTTTTCTTTTAGGCACTACTGTTGTTATCAAAAGTTTCTCCTAGCCTTGTTGGGAATCGAATGGAAGAAGAAAGGCTTCATGATGCTGTCGATTTCCTTCTTTCACTCAAGGTATGATGTACTATATTTAGTCAGTCCATTTTGTAAGAGCTTATGTTTTCTCCCTATCTTCAAAGGATATACAGGTACCTCTCGTCTCAACAGGAGAACAAAAAGTAACATGCAATTCTTTGTAATACTCGGTACTTTCATAAAAACTATACAAAAACTCGTCTTGCAATTTCTACATAAAAAATAACTGTGTTGTGTACTTGGAGACATGTCATACGAGATGTACATAATTTCATTAAGGATTTTTCTTTTATTAATATTTCTTAACCTTTTATGTATCAAGGAGGATGAGTTATTTTTCTAACATTGGTTGATTTCTTTCTCCAAAACTGTCTAAAATTTTTGGTGTTCCTTTATGTTTATAAAGATATGAGGATACTAAATAAATTAAACCTCCATGTTTGAGAAGATCTTCAGTATTATGATTCAAGTAACATGAAACCACAGTGGCTTGTGGCATATGGCACTTAATGTAACACCGTAAGTACCAACATACCTGTCTAGGTGCAACACATCACACATCAAAAAAATACTAAGCTTATAATTTGTTACAAATTTTTGTAGAATATTTCTTTTATTACTGACATCCATGATTGATACTTTAAAAAAGAATCGAATAACATTAACATCTACATACTTCAAATAGTAGCTAGCTGCATATAAATCACATAAACAACCACAACTTGTTCAAAGTACAATAAGTCGAAACCACAACTTAAGCCGAATTGTACTATGAAAATACTTCCTGCCATTACATATTTATGTCACCTTGTACCTAAGTACTAAATAGAATAAAAGAGTAATTTAACAATACTTAGTAAGTATAATATGAAACTAGAAAACAGGCATATAACAGGAAAAGAAGTGAAGAAATAATAGTTTCCATCTTAAACAGACATAAATATCCTTTGCCTTTACCAGTAAAGTAGGGCCAACGCTTACTCATAGTATCTAGAAAAAATGAATCAAATAGCACTCCATAATTACACATGACACTTGAATTATAGAACAAATACATAAATTGAATGAGTGCATGAAACCAGAATGAGCAATAATCTGACTGAGCATAAATAAATAAACATCAGGAGTAAATTAAAACACTCCAAATCATTCATATATCATATATTATGATCATCATACACTTGCTTTAACTCCGGCAAATAAACAACACAACATCTTCCACACTAGAACCCTCCACACCTGTGAGGCAAAGCTACGTGTAACTTGTATAGAACAATTCATTTGACTAAGCATTAATACCATATTTGGATTTAGTGTTTCAGCCTACAATAGAGAATTTAAAATCTGATATCTGACGAACGAACCGATTTCTATTTGAAATTTATACTTCTAGGAACTAAAATGGAGTTATCCTTTTGGATCATGAACTAAATTTTGACATGAATCCAACGAATGTGTGTGACCTCCAAAATCTGACAAGCTGAAAATGGAGTTATCTCTTTCTCCTTTTCATTATGCTCTTCCTCCCTGTTTCTTCCTTTCCTCCTTCCTCTGCATCTCTGGCTGTCAGGAGCAGTAGAAGGAACCATGCACGCAGGCACGGAGCAACAACCAGAGAGGAAAACAGCAATCAGTGTGCAGGAGAACAACATGTGGAGCAGGGATGCAAGCAACACAATAGCTGGCAGTTTTGGCGGTGACAACAGCCGATGGTGGTGGTGGAACATCTAGGGCATCGTGATCCTGATCTCTCTCTTTTTTTTTAGTTTTTCCTATGTTAGTTGAATAGTGCTGCTAATGGATATCTAACAGCCCAAATTGTTTGGATATCATCATTTTGGCTGGACTCCATGTATTATCTGGTTTAATGAGCTCGAAGCATCCACCGTCTTTGGTCGTCTGTTCAAGCAATGGTTGACAAGTTTAATTTGCAGAGCTCTCTTCTAATCATTCTCTAAAGTATATTCATTTGAAGCACATGGTATTACAGATAACCTCGGATATTATAATTCTAAGAGTAAATTTTTAGCATGTGGTGCATAGCATTTTTTCTAAACATAGATGGCTACAACTCATATACAATGGATAAATAACTCATAAATTTAGGATGCGATTTTAGAGTTCATAAGTATGGGGATCAAAGAATGGTCAGTTATGTGGTTTTGCGAGCATCAGTGGCCATAATATCTAGTGTTACATGCCATATGCCAAAACAAGGGAAATACAGAACAAGAACAATTATTACCAATTCAACACATTCAATAGTTAGCAATGTTGATGTGTCTACGTCTAGTATTTTTTCTTCGACGTATTTGTGCAATTTGATTAGCACTCTTTTGCATGGATGCAAAGTGTACATTTTTATTTTTATTTTTGAACTGCATACATTTGATTAACAACATTTTGTTTTACTCTATGAAGAACATAGATGGTTCCTTCTCAACATTTGAATGTCAAAGATCTTACTCATGGATGGAGGTTAGTAGCCTTATACGATCTTAATAACATTTGCAGGAAGGGCAATAAAAGGATTTGATATCATTCAACTTAATAATATTAAAATAGAGTGTGAAAATATATTATGGATGCATTATATCCCTTAGAGAAAAATATAGCTTACATTCTTCAACTTTCACAAAGTCTAAAATTCATCACTAAATATTAAAACAAGGCAATGTTCATCCATGAAGTTTCCATACTGTTCTACTTTTCATCCTTCGACTAGATTCAAAGTGGTCTTTAATAACATGGAACTAACGTGGCGATCTATTATAATGCTATATATATATATATGAATTTAAAAAAGAGTAATTTACCATGATAAATTCTAAAAAATATCACATCTTCAATGGAGCATTTAACACAAATATTTTTTCTACTAACAACATATAAACATAATTTGCCCATAGATTATTGGGGTAAAATCCAAAAAATCATGTTTTAAGAGAATTAGAATTTGTCATATTGGACCAAATTTATATAAGTACTAATTAGCCCAATTCGTATCTAGTGTTTTGCAGAAATTAATTGATTCAGTTACTAATTTTAGAAATTCAAATACATAACCTATGGACAAATTTGGTTAGAATTTGTTAAAATAAATAACTTACTTAAAGAATCTAGAAAAGTTCAGTTGCAGATATATGTATATTAAACTTAAATAAATTAGGACAATTCCAAAATAAGATTGTCCTAGTACAAAAACTGATTTTATACGTATTATAAAACTATTTTTTGTTGCTGAATTTTATTTACATATCTCATTAATGAAAAATCTAGGTTCTAGATGCCGTAAAGAATAAGTAATATTGTTTTTTCAAAAATTGAGCTCATGTGCTATTTTTGAAAATTCAAAATATATCCAGCTTTAATTTAAATCACAATGCCATGTCATACAAAACTACTTTGTATTTGGTCAAAAGATGAAAAGTAAACGGCATGGAAAGTTTATAGATGAATGTCTTGTTTCAAAGTTTAGGGATGAATTTTAGAATTTTGTGAAAGGTCATGGATGAATAGTGTCTAGTTTTAAAGGTTAGGGATGAATTTAAGAGTTGTGCGAAAATTTAGGGATGTAAATGGACTTTTATCTGTCCTTTATCATGACCAGTATTACCATATTTTTCACAAATAATAAAATTTACTTATCTATAAACAAGGGAAATTAGCTCGTTAGTTGTCAAGGGAAAAAAAGGGAGGATGCTTGTGGAAGTGTGCAGACAATAAACTAAACTCTCAATCTTTTCACATGCTGAAGGCCAGTGACTTACATCCGTTGGTCGACAATTGAAGCCTATTCCCTCCCTCCCAAAATTGGCTATTTATTATAGATTAAGTTGCAAGAAGAAAAGACTGTAGTGTCCCTTATTAAATGATTTATGGTTGGGAGTAGAAGGATGATTAGACGTAGAATGAAGAGAAATTTAAATGGGAAGTGATTGATAAGATAATTAGTACTATAGTGATACCTATTTTAAGATAAATTTTAAATTATAGAAAGACAACCGATGTAGTATGAATTAAGTTCATGGAAAATTAGAATATTTCATGAAACATGGATAAAAAAAATCTGTGGATGCACTTAGGTACACCTCCTTTGAAAAAGATATTCTAATAGCCCGGCCTGGCTTTCCTTTTTGTAACCGACAATAATATTTTTTTAGTGTCAATTCTGGATGAAATTGCAGCTGTTAACTAGTTTGAATTATGTATTTATGTACTATTTAGCGAGTAATTATGTATTTATTACTTATGAACCTACTTGCACTGACAATATTTTGTTTGACACCCAGATTTTCAATCCTTCTGAAAGTTTCAGAAACATCGTAGTTGATTATCCGTAAGAAATTATACCAAATTATACTATTCTTTTCTATCAGAACATAACTGTTCTTATCCATCTACTTAGAGGAACTACTAATTCAAGGTATATATGCAACGCATTGACAGAACTGTTGAAATTACAGCTTCCGTGATAACTTCTCTAATACTGTTTAGAGAGCTTTATCCTGGGTACCGTGCTGAAGAGATAAATAAATGTATCAATCAAGCTTCCAGATATATTGAGAATAATCAAAAAAAGGATGGCTCATGGTTTGTAAAGATGCATCATTTTTTTAAACTTGATGCACCATTTTTTTTACATGCAACATTTTGTCTTTCGTTATTCCAGAATTCATATAAAATTGGCTATCATCTGGCAGGTATGGCACTTGGGGCATATGTTATATATATGGGACCATGTTCGCGGTAAAAAGTTTAGTTTCTTCAGGAAGAACTTACGACAGCAGTATTTG
This sequence comes from Oryza coarctata, assembly GCA_030770085.1. Lineage (NCBI taxonomy): Eukaryota > Viridiplantae > Streptophyta > Magnoliopsida > Poales > Poaceae > Oryza > Oryza coarctata. The sequence goes on from CM061472.1 coordinate 13,608,588, forward strand.
CATCAGGAAAGCATGTGAATTTTTGCTATCAAAACAACTAGAAACGGGTGGCTGGGGAGAGAGTTATCTATCCTGTGAAAATGAGGTGAATAATATACACAGTATATTTTTTCTTCATGTATATTAGGTTCTTCATGAAAGGTCAAACATAATTACTAAATGTGTACTACAATAATTTGAAAGATAAAAACACTGTTAAATATTTCGAAAACAGAATGCACAAACCAATGAGTCCAATTCCCAAGCGTTGCTTTTATCTTCATTGCTAGCTATCAACATTTCTTCCGTGTTCAGATGTTCTTAACTGTATTAGATCTTTATCAGGTTTACATAGAGGGGGGTTGTACTCATGCTGTAAATACTGCTTGGGCGATGCTAGCTCTCATTTCGGCTGGGCAGGTCAATTTTCATTCTGTCTGTGAAATATTGCAAAATTAAAGAGCATAATTTCTGAAACTATTCTCATATCTCTGCATGTTGCTTACATATTTAGATGGAACGTGACCAAACACCACTACATCGTGCTGCAAAAGTATTAATCAATATGCAGTTGGAGACGGGTGACTTTCCTCAACAAGTAAGTTAATTTTTGGCACAAGTAAACTTTTGGCATATAAAATTTTAGTTTATATATGAAATTATTTTTAGCTCCTTTACCCCCAACTCTACGTACATACTCATGATTGGTAAAATTACATGTTTGTAAAACTTGTTTAGCCTGCCTAATGTACAAGCAACATTTCCTTTTTTTTAAATGAAAACACGTTAATAGTTCTGACATGAAAATACGGTGGAATAAAGCTAGAACAGGATAAATCCCTACCTCTCATAAATTAGAAAATAATATAGCATGTTAAGACCAATCCAATCTCCTACTAATACTCCAACCCAGGAATGAAAAGATATCTCTGGTGATGACTAACTCCATGTGTGTTGCTCTAGTTGTAAATAAATTAATGTTGGTGCTCCTGTTTTTCTATCATGGCCCAAGTAAGGAACCAACAGATGTACGTACAAGTGTATAATAACTACATAAGTTTGCAATCTTCTTTTTGGTAAAAAAAAAAACATCACGGCAGCAAAGCCAAATTAAGCAACATAAAATGCAACCCCAGTTAAAATTTTTGGCTTGAGCTTATTCTTTAGACCATCTAGCTAGGCAGCTATGAAACATGTGGCCTGCGTTTTGTGGCAGTGGGAGAATAAAGTCAATATAAACAGCTCTCCATAAGAACTAAGCAAAGTGACAATCAAAGAAGACATAATGAATAGCCTCAATATTTCTATTACCAAAAAAATACATTTCTTATAACTATTCCACTTTCATTTGGCTAATTTGTCTTCAGTCAGGGTTATCCCTCTATACACATACCATGTAAAAAATATTAACCTAAAGGCATCTTAAGTTTTCAAATCATTTTAAAGTGCACATGTACTTAGGGTGTTCTAAACTGATTTTAGGATTGGCTATTTCCTCGTTTTGTGTAAACATACTTTTTGAATTATTAAACGGTGTATTTCGTATAAAAGTTTTCTATACAATTTTTTTAATAAATTAAAATAAATCTATTTTTTAAATTTATAATAATTAATACTCGATTAATTATACACTAAAGACTTGCCTCCTTTCACATGCCACTAAAAAGCTTAATCCTGCCGCTCTTCCGAACTAAGCCTTAGTCACTCAAAAGTTACAGATTTACTAGACCACGAGTTTTTCACAATATAGTAGTGATCAACTAAATTCATCATTTTTCGAAAGGAACATAACTGATCTTTTTTCATCCCAGAGCTAAATTGTAGAAAATTAAAAGTACTATGTTTCATGCATCAAGTTGCAGTCCAAACCCCCAACCGCCATCCCCAAGCACATCATGTGCCAAGGCTGCCTATCCTGAGTGCCCACATGCCATCATACCAATGGCGCGCTGAGGCATTTGAGGCCGCCCAACGGTGGGGCAATTTGTAACGCCCAGATTAGGAATAATGATATGTTGTAGCGGTTCGGTTTTAAACCCAGTCAGCAATATTGTTACTAGTGTTTCTTCTAAACCATTTATTTAGACCAAAATCTACTGCTTCTATTTATACGATTCAACATGAATCCTGATGGATTAATACCGGATTTAAATTTAGTATTTTGCCCTACGTTTGAGAATTTAAAATCTGAACATCCAGCAATAAAATTGATTTCTATTCGACAATTTTATACTTTGAGAGACTAAAAAGGAATTACCCTTGCAGCAAGGAATCTCAAATTAGAGAACAATCCAATAAAATTCCACAACTAATTCCCAGTTTCCTTATCTTCCCCTTCCTTATTTCCTTCTCTGTTCTTTCTCCTTTACCCCTCTTCTGATTCCAGAGGACCAACACTGAGAGCAGAACACAAGCAGCCAAGGTAGTAGCAGCAGTAACGATCAATCAGCACAGCAACAGAAACGAACATGGCAAGCAACACAGCAGATCGGTAGGGCAAAGAAGCAGATGGGCAGAGCAAAGAATAAACAAATCAGCAAAGCAGAGGAGCAGCTGGCAACAGCTGTGAGGGTGGAGGTCACATGCAACAACAGTAGGGGCAGCGGTGGCCGGAGAGGACAGCCGCATGCAATGGGGACGGCATAAAACCGAAGACCGAGAATGAACCCGGAAAAACTGAAATAGCGGTCTTTGGTAGGCAGTGCGGGCGTTCGATCTGGAAGACCGAACTAAGTTTGGTGTGTTTTGTCAATAGGCCTGGCTAACCGAAGTGACCGACCGACCGATTTAGCTAGCCCAACTCGTGTGCTGCTCCAGCCCATCAGCGTAGCCCACCACGAGTCCACAATGAGAGGTATGAGCCCCACCACAAGAGCGCATGAGTTAAAAAAAGAAAATAAAACTGGACCACGCAGGCACCTGTTATTTCAAAATGAAGCAATTACTTTACACCATATAATTTATCATATGCCATAAGATATAGTAAATCTATCAATTTAAAAAAATAAGTCAATTTATAAAATATAGGTGATCGTTAGCTAGTCAAATATCTTTAAAATTCAATTAGTACATTAGAAAACGTACTACCAATAAATCACTCACTAAACATTTCCACATACTACTCTAGGGACTATAGGAGGCTTAGACAAATATATTATGTGATCACCCATGGTTTGAAACCTTTTCTTAACTTTTTTAATCAAGTCCTCTAAAAATCTCATTCTTAATGTACCACACTATCCTATTACACAAATCGGTTGATTATGTTCATAGCTGAGAAGCTCTTTCAACATATGTTATTGCCACATCTACAAACAATGGTAACTCAATTAGGCGATAGATCAATGAAAAAGCAATATGCTTTTGTATTTCAACTATCTTCAAGGCCAAACTACCAAGATAATAACAATCATGCAATACTATCAACATCAAACTTAAGGAGTCTCTTGGATCAAGACAAGAGAAGCAAACATGCAATACTATCAACATCAAACTTAAGGAGTCTCTTGGATCAAGACAAGAGAAGCAAACATGCAATATGGATGATACCTCACTCAAGCGATGATACATCTCCATGATAGTAGGACCAAGAGTAGTGAAGAAAGTATCAAACAATACTGATTAAGCTGTCATCAAGCCAACCCTATCATAGTGCCGGTTCAACCAAAATTAGTAATAGAATTTTTGTTGGCTCAAATTGAATTGACTTGTTCAAATAATGGATCCTACCTTGGTTTCTCAAGGTGATAAAGTGCGCTTTCACATCAACAAGAAATAATAAGGTCTGAACAATATTTTGATCATTTCTTTGTAGCAAATAACTCATTTGTAATGAAAAAACTTTCAATACGATAAAACTCATTTATAATGCAAAAAAACTTTCAACAACAACTTCGTATTTAACACAAAGGAAAAGCTCTCCATTTTGCACACCAAACCATCAGCTTGACTAGGATTATGCTCATCCTCGTGAATCATGGCTAACACCTTGACCACAGAATCCCACATTGTGTTAATGTAGACTAGTATTATAAAATAAGAATCCCATCTTGTATCTTCAGGTCTAACCAAGTTTATTCTTTAATACTTTCCCTTCCCTAAAAAATTTCACCAATCCCTAGCATTCCCAAAATAGCATCCCTATGTTTTGCAATTAACACATCTTTCCTCTTGTGAGATGCACTAGCACTTGTCACAATCAAATTCAAAAGATGAGCAACTCTTTGTAACAAAAACAATGACCAACTACAATGGGTGTGCAATGGACCTAAAAAGCATGAGGGTTCTCATCATGAATTTGTTTTTATAAGTTATTGAATCCAACTCCCATATTAGATGCTCCATCAAATCCTTGCCCTCAATCTTTCAATAGAGATACTGTACTTAACAAGCATTTCAAGCAAAGCTTTTTTAATGCATTTTATTTTGTATCCTCCACATATTTGGGACCCAAAAACCTTTCCACAATCATTTCTTTCCACATCACACGATCAGTTGATTAAGAAAACAATTAAGAGTAAAAAAATGTACAAATAAATCATGGTTCACTTCAAAATAGCAGCCATTTTCTCTGCAATTGATATATCACGAGAATCATCAATTAGAATGTAGAAAAGACCATCCCCAATCTCTTCCTTTATCTCTTTGCTAATCTCTTGTGCAAAACTTTTACAAAGCTCCTTTTGAATCCTATGAGAAGTCATGCGAGCATTTACTGAGCATAACTTTTCAAATGCAACTTTTACCTCCTTGTTCTTTTGTTTGCACCATTCGACCTATTTTAAGAAATGCCCTTTATTTAATGAAGAAGAATATGCATCATGACTACTAAAAGCATGACCTTGCAAAATAGAATATCTTGCAACATCTAAAGAAGAGGTCAAACGAATTTCATGTAACTTTTCTGACTCTTCGCTATGAGACTAAACTTTATGTAAGAAACGTGCCCTTTGAATCTTAAAATCATTGGAACATTTCCTTGTTTTACTATGGCAACCAGAACCCCACCAACACGAACAAGGAATGCTCTATATGCATGCTTCTAATCATCATACCCTGTCATTGTGAAAATGACGTGTAGTTCTTATGATCGGCTTCGTGCGTAAAGAGAAAACAACAGAAGAAATGAGCCTTATCTTTTAGCACACTATATTCCAGCAAATAATGGTAAGCATACCCCTAATATACCCATACTTTTTACGAGGAAATGCAATATTTGGTTGGGTAGGTTGCTTCAATAAATAAGCTCTTCTAACTTCAGATCTAATATCATGAGGAAACCTCTCTATAGGGATTCAAAGAGTCGAATTGACAACAACATAAACTTCTGAGTCAAATTTCCAAATAAGAACAATACCTTCAAGTTCTTGTTGTTCTTTTGTATCTTCAACCGCGAGACCTCAATATGCTCTTCAACAACTTCCTCAGCTCTAGAATCCTAGGAGTGTCATGTCCATGGGTAATTGGACTTATGAGAGGAACACGTGCTAGCACTTTTTTTTTGAAAAGCTACCAAAATATACAAAATCAAAATTCAAAGGAGAGAAATTACTGGTCACTTATTGCTCCTTATTGGCTCATTTGTCAATCAAAATTAAAATTCCACTACTTCTCTACGATAACTTTATTTTTAAACTTCTTGCCTATGATACTTTTCCCATCAAGCATGGCATTTAGACTCAATGGCCTTCCTTGCTGTCAGCCCACACTAGAGATGTTTGTAGGCTCCATCGTTGAATGTGAACTAGAACCACACCCATGTCCAGTTGCAACACCAGTTCCTTTAGCTTCAGATTGTCCTTCCATCTCCATAGCTTGCAGATACTGAACAGGGGTGGAGATGGAGTCGCAGAGAGCCAGAGACGAACCAGGCACAGAAGGGCTGAAGTAGTCGGGCACCACACTACGAAAGGTTCGTAGAAAAAGAAATATTCTAAATGAGTGGCTCCCGTGCCTCCTAGGCTCCTGTGACAAAAGGCAGATTTGTCATCCTAATTTTGGTTATTATTTTGCAAAGACTGAACTTTTTAAAGACTGAAAAAACCAGACCAAAAATCTCAGTCAAACTGAATGCCCACCCCGGCAGGGGGGCGATGAGGGTGAGACATGAGGGTGGAAAAGATCGATCTCTATTTTTTTTTTTCCTTTGTTTCCACTGTGAAGCTATTTAAAGGAAAAAAAAATAATCCAATGGCTCATTGATCTAATTGTCATGGCTTTGTCTGAACTCCAATATTAACAAAGATAGCCTATTTCACGTAACTCCACAAGCTCTACACATTCACAGGATTAGATTGTACATCCAAGCAATGTTTTAGAAGTTGAATTTTTGAAGCCTGTCTTCTACTTATTATTCTAGAATTTATTATTGAAACATGGGGTATTATACAATCTATGTAGGCTGGTCACCTAGGAGGAAGGGTAAGGTTGGTACATGTAACAACCTTCCTATAAAATCCGCATTGGCCTAGCTCTACGTATAACAAGCCTGCATATGTAGAACACCATATTTATACTATTGTCCCAACTTCGTGTAAAAAAGACAACCCATAGGTTTTATGGTTGAAGAGACAAGCCTTATAAGCTAATCCTCACCTACGTAAACTTCCAATGGGCATGGTCATAGTAGTGTCTCCCCCATCTTGGCATCTGCAACCACCTATAGTTAGGAGCATAGTAACGAAGAGTAGACGCTTGCCATGGAGTGAGATCTGAGCAGCAAAGTATGGTCATCATAGTCATGAGTAGGCATGATGGGGTGCAATGGTAGAGATGTCAACAGAGTCATGTTAAGATTCATGCACAAAGGAATGTGGATGTCATCACCATTGCATCCAGACCTCGTAGAGGTTGTCAGGAGTGTGGGGTGTGTGTTGGGGTAAGGGGTGAATGGACCTCCATGTGGGAGAGAGGACAGCAGCGTCGAGATCCCTCCTTGAGCATGCTGTTAGTAGGACTAGGTCTGCACATAGGAAGTAGAAGGGGAAGGAGGCCATCCACGCTGGGTACAATCCTAGAGCTTGTTCTCACCACAGAGGGTTTTGCACGGGGAAGGAAGCTGCATACATGTGAAGGAGAAGATAGAGGCCAGCTACGATGGGGATGTGGCCTCCCGTCTCAATCTCACATTTGCTTGGAGATGCACGCCTGCTCCTCAAAAGAGCTGGGCTAATTTGGATTTTGAAAGCAGGGTGTGGTACCATAGCAGAAACCTTTGTTGCGAAACCTTTTTACTTCATGAGGAGACGAAAATGTAAGCATGTGCTAGCATACATGGGCTCGCTCCTTCGAAGAGGTAAGCTAATGCAGATTTCTGCAGCAGGGTGTTACAACATGTCACTTCCTAGTCACCTTTCTCTTCTCTGTCACCATATCTCTCTTTCTCTAAATGAACTAAAAAATTTTTAGATTGCTGCATAAGACCAAACAACTTTGGGAAGCCTCGATGGTGCATGTGGTTGCTGTTGAGGTGCGGGCACACCATGTCATCTCATTCTTGCTAATCGTCATGAAAATCACATGGTTCACCAAGCTCGGTGCCACCATGGCCCTTTCTTGAACCTCTAGGACCATCAATTGGCCGCTAGCACCCTAAGCTTCACCTGTACAAATGTCACCAGCTTCACCTTCCTCTCAAATCTCTGTGCAGCCATGGATCCTAGGCACATGGGCTCCAGCAACATTGACAGCTCCTCATAGCCACCATCATGCTACGTGTGACCTTCATCGCTGTATGCATTTAGGGTGCTGCACATCAACATCGTCCTCCAACGCTAAAGCTAGCAGACCAACACCACTTACTGCTGGCGACTATGTTGTATGCCTCCTTTCAAGCCATGCCATTGGCTGGCTCTTGTAGCACAAACTCAGGACCACCAGATCTCTGGCTTCACTGTGGTCAAGGACAGCTAGTTCTTGTGGGCACAATCAGCCTAGAGGGATGAGTCTAGAACAAGGCTCATGGGCACAATCAGCCTAGAGGGATAGCACCAAATCTAGCTAGGATGGACAACGACTAGGTAGGTTCTAGTGTAAATGGCTGCTAGGAGGGATTTAGTGCTTTTGGTATTTTATACATGTTTAGTGTGGTGGTTTATTTACAATCGAGGGTTAAATGATTGTAGGTCCATTCATAGTTGTGGGATTTACTAGTACGAATGGTCTACAAGTGTGGTGGGCCACCAATTGGGCCATTGTGAGGGTAGACCGGTGGGGACCTCTTGGTGCCCTAGCTACTATATATTGAAGTACATATTACAATATCAACTGTTACACTACTGCAGAGAGCATTACATGAGTGTTTTTTGATCCGCCTCTAGTTAAGGGCCTGCAAAAATCAGGTTTTTCTACGGGCGCATCAAGAACCGCCTAGAAAAATATATTTACGCATGTGAATATCTTTAGTCTCTACCCATGAAATACGTTTTGCATGGGCTATTATTGAAGAAATCCGCCTGAGGAAACTGGAACGAACCTTTGAACCATATGCATTGTTGTATTATAGACAAAAATCCAACTGATATGCAGCAATGCATACTCATAAAACATTGGCATATTTCTTATCGGCACACAGAGATAACATGCTACAAATTAACAACCACATTCATATTCACTGAATATTCACATAGATAAAGTTAGTACTACTAATTAATTTAATCATACACAGTCCATATCAATACTTGGAAGCAAAATACATATCGATATATATATATATATATATAGTTTTTAGTCATACTTATTCACTCTCCACCCTTGGTTCGCATGAGATATATAATGTAATTACTATCTAATATGTCCTCCAAATAGGTCCTCAACAACAATTGACGCATGTATGTATGCACTTTCTTTTGCATCAACACATCGATCCATTATGACTCTGAAGACTGCGAATTGGTTTAGCTCCAAATAAAAATACATATACGACTGGTGCTTGAAGTAGTCAACCAAATAGTGCTTAGGTTGAGTGAATGTGTACCCAAGCTTATTCATCATCTCAAGATGTAGTGCAAACTATCTTCTATTAGCACCTTAGGAGCTTCACCATACACAGGACAATTATAATAACTATTTGTATCAATACAACTGAAAAAATATAACTAGAAATTATGGATTAATATATCACTTCAATTGGATGGGCATTGGAAAAACTCATAGGCATAAATGACACATCATTGTCATCCTCGGGCCTTTTAGTTTGAAATAACAAAAATCAGGGAAGCCTCAAGCTAGTTGGTTGCTTTCCTGATAGCATCTATCAAGGATATATATCTTGATGGTCACACTCTGCCCATGTCTCGCATAACAATTGGGTTATTGCCATCTTGATATTGATCAATAGTAATGTACACCTTGTACGTACTGCCATCGGTAGTTTCTATCTAGAGTATGAACTGGTGGCTCTTGAGTATAATCCATCCACTTTTTTTCTTATCAATTCCTGAAGCATACTTGTCAACCCTTCAGATTGATCGTTTAGCACATGATGTATAGTTTCATCAACTAGTTCTTAGATGAATTTCTGTCGACTTGAAGCTATAAGTTAAGTTGTTTCACTGATCAGAGTTGGTCTTAGGAGTGAATTTTTCTGGATCGGTCCTTATTGCGTCATGCTAAAAGATTGCAAGCACAACTTTTTAAAATCTTTCATAGATTGCTCCACCTACTACCTCTGTGTATCTACTACCTCTGTGTATCTGTTAAGTTTTCCAATGCAACCAGAATAATAATATCTTCATCGGCTTCTGCATCAGACGAGCGCACCTTGGCATCCGCTTCTTCTTTAGACATATTGATTAAAATTGTGTCCTAGTCGATGAATAAAATTCTAATTTCTAATTAGGTAATTGTATTGTCCCATCGGTCGATGGATGGTCTTTAGTCCCACCGGTCGATGAGTGAAATCTTCAGTCAATGAATGGTCCCACTGACCAAAGAACGAAGTCTTCCATCCTACCGGACATGCCAAAAGAATGTTCACTGGTTGAATCGGTACTCTGTGTTCACCGATAGAGGTTCGATGCGATTGCACGAACATGCCGAGGTTTAGGAAATCTGCTTGGCTCTAGTGCAGTTCTTTTGGCTTTGAGGTCCCTTGTGTTGCTGGAGTAGCGGGCATGCCCGTCAATTTGACCCTGCAATTGACAAAAGAGATAATCTGATGAGTTCGCAAGTTAATCAGCCGATACAAACTCCTGCTATCGGTTGGTCGTCGATAGAATGCCAATAGTCATTGGCTGCATCCGATGTACTCCTGTTATCGGTTGGTTGCCGATAGAGGCTGAAGCACTCATCATTAGCTGGAAAGCCGGTGAAAGGCATAGGCAAATGGCGACAAAGAGAATATAAGACACTAGCTGTAGAGCCAATGACGTTTTAGAATAGAATAGTTAATAAGCATGCATGTGAACACCTCCTATCGGTTGGTTGTTGATAGAGGGTGTAACACTTATTTATCAACTGGAAAATCGATGAATGCATAGGTTTATAGCAAGAAATAGGATAAAGGACCCATCGGTTGCAAAGCCGATGGTGCTTCTAATAGAATATGTGATGGCGCTTCGAATAAGATAAAGGATCCATCGGCTACAAAACTGATGGCGCTTAGAATAAAATATACGATGAATAGTAAGGAGTGAGATCCGATCTTTCAAAGATACGAGAGGCTAGATCGGATACGCTGACAGAAGGAATAGGCAAACCTATCGGCTTGAGCCGATAAGAGGAATTCTCTGAAGATATATGTATATCGGCTGAGAAGTCGATACATTAGGCGTGAGGCTCAATGTGTGAATAACTCATTGTTTGGTCGTTTCGATGAAACGTTCATGTAAAGACCTATTGACCTACGGCTCAATCTATTATTAGCGGTCTAGTAGGTCGGATCTAACTGATGCAACATGAGACCGACGAAAGTAAAGCGAGCTTAATAGGCTGATAGATTAATGCTAACGTGATATGATGCACCCGATTGGACCTAACTGATGCAGCTTTAGGCAGAACGGATATATCAAGATAGTGGCAGGACTTACCCCTTCGTTAGCGATCGGACTTAACTAATGCAATCTCGCGTCGATAGCTAGAACCCGTTGGTAAAAACCTAGATGATCTAGGGTAGTGATACAACAAAGTTGTATTGATTGAGAGATCATTTATAAGGTCTCAGGGAGTATTTATAGCGTGGAGTTATAAGAGTTTGACGTGGTTACAAACAACCTGTTATTTTCTAAGTATAAAAGGAAACTATCTCTAAAAAGTTAACAAAATTAATTGGACTTTTCTATCAAGATATATTTTATAGAAATAAAAGTTCCCTGCCATAGTTTTCATAGCTCCTTAGACTCGGTCCTGTCTAAATAACTTTTTGTCTTTTGACTAAACCGAATTCATACTCAATCTGCAATCACCTCTTTCTGGACTCTTTCTATAAGCGGATTGACTCTCCAATCCTATATGTGGGGTTTAACAAATTTTGGTGCAAATAAATTTCACCTTTGATGAATTATCCAAATGTTACAAAATTGAGATACATGATATGTCTTCCTGAGAGAAAGGCTTACAATTTGCACTATAGATGGATCACCCAAAGGCTACAAGTAGTTGAGGTTGTGTGACTTTGCGAGAGAGGAGAAATAGTGTAACCATGCTTAGTGGGGGCCAATGACATAACCTATACCAATATAAAAAAGGAAGAGGTGTGTCAATTTCTAGATGCACAAAGAACACATACATTCTCTAATGGTAGGATCATTCTTATCCATCGGAGCATGCCACAAGTTGGATGTCCGGTTTAATTCGCCTTTATTATTATAAAGAGTAAAGTAAATGGCTTCAATTTGCACAGTAACTACATGATTGGTACCTTATTATTGTTCATATATAATTAAGAAGCAATCAAGCTATGGTTATGTCAGAGGGAAGAATTCAATTATTGCCGGCAAGGGAGAATAATGTATGAAAGGAGCATTGCTTGACATGGTCATAGCTCATATGCCAATGTATGCATTGTATCTGCAAAGTGTTATTAGTATACATAAGTATAAAGGATTAGCGCTATATACCACCTATTATAAATTTTAGGGTCTCTCTGGCTGGGTAACCTACATGAAGTGAGAACAGAAGTACAATTGCTGTGTTATGCACATGTGGGCACAGCCTCGTAGAGGGCTGGGAGTAATTGGAATGTGAATTTGAAGTGTTATGATGTGTCTTAAATAACTAATGGAGGTATAGATAATTCGTGCCACACATCAAAAATACATTCTTTTTTCAAGAACTTCCTACATTAATATTTCTTAGATAACTTTTTCTAAGTTATTTGCTAGTTTTATAATATTTAATTCATCTATATATGTGCAAATTTCCATGTCCATATATATGGAATCATCCAGGTAGAATGTACCCTTATGGTCCTAGATAATGAAACAATTGTTGCTTAAGTTCATCCAGATAACTTTTAGAATATATCTACCTAGTGTGGAAATGATTAAAAAAATTAATCATGTTTTCTACAGTTTATGATGTTTTCAGTGTTTCCAACAGAGTTCTCGACACACAAATTACTTTGCACTACGCCTAGTTATTTTAGTCTGATTGGATGATCGATTATCTAATTTTGTGATAATATTTCACAGGAACCAATGAATAAATTAACTTTTATAAAGTTAAAAAAATATTTAAAAAATATTATAAGAGATTTATATATAGAAATTTTTTCCAAAATACCACTGTTTGTGTGCTTGGAATGTGTGTAGGAAAAGAACGGGGACTACATATGTACCGTTGAATACGACTGATTAATAACTACTATTTGTATGTTACTTGTGGTATCTATATTTGTAAGGCATACATCTTCTAGAAAGCTTTTCCTACTGCAACATTTTCAGCACATGTTTGCTCTGTGTTCGTGCCCCATATATTTGTAGCTGAATTTGATGTTATCTATGAGTTTAGGATATGCAAAGAGCAGAATCGGACCAAATCTGAGTCAATTTTGCCTCTAATATTGAAAAAAATCAGGAACATTCTAGTCAAATTTCAGACTCGACACATGCTTCTTCTGTTAAAAAGAAAAAGATCATCCAGACTATGGCCATGAATGCAACATGTACAGCATGAGTTTTAAGAGTTCTTCCTTTGCTGTTCATTTGTACGAGATTAACTTTCAACCTTTTTTCCGTTACATTACAACATTTTTCTCTCTCATGTCACATATTTATTTGTATTTTGATGGCAGGAACATGTGGGCTGCTTCAACTCTTCTGTTTACTTTAACTTCCCCAACTACCGCAATCTGTACCCAATTTGGGCTCTTGCTGAGTATCGTCGTGGACTCATATGAAGATATACAATGGTGTCTTGCCAGTAAGAATGTGTAATAAACCTTACCTGTCATTGTTCTTAGTTAAAAAGACATGATGAACAGATGACTTGTATGTTGCAACACGGACTACCAATAATTGGTTGCCAATAGGAATTGGTTTGGGCAACCTTAATGCCAGTTATTATCTTCCACCGCATTTTCTATTTATAAGTTTTATTTGGTAAATTAGCCTTATGTAATGAAACTCGTGTATCACTTAAGTTGTGGCCTTATGCATTATAGTGTGAGAAAAGATATTTGTATGACTGTCAGCGTAATGATTAAGGGGTCCCCACTTGACTAGGTTAGTTAGCAGGGATGAAAGCTACTTAAGCCGTGTGGGTTGTTAGCCAATGCTTCTTCTGTCTTGGCTAGACCTGAGGCCTTACAGGAGGTCGATATGTCTAGAACCTGTTCAGAGTATAAACGGCCAAAATGGTTGGGACTCTGATAGTGTTTAGCAGTGTGTTGTATCACCTCAAACTATGTGCTATGAACAGTTGAGGCATTATCAACTTTATGTTTTGGCTACGCATGTGATCCCACCCTATTAGGATTGGTGGTTAGTAGGGGAGCCTGTCTGTACTTAAGCTGGAGCTAGTGCAGATTTTGTGTGTCATGATATTATGACTTATTTGCCTTTGTGTGAAAAACTTAATTGCTACAGATCACTTAATGCAAATGAAACCGATTTATAAGAAAACCATACCCCCATAGTTCTAAATGTTTCTCCCTCATTCTTTCAAATGGTGAACACTCATGCCATAGGATCCTGTGCCATACGCACAGATGAACCACCACCACCACCTCATGTCAATCTTTTCATACTAGCACAACTGATGGCCACCCAAAACCAACTCATGAAAACCTTAAACCATCTTCTCACAAGGTGGGCAAGCCGCTCAAGCAGGGCTAGTTGCCCAAGAGAACTGCAACACAGCCAACTATAGAGAATTTAAGAGAATCAACCCATCAGTTTTCATTAAGGAAGAAGAACCACTTGCAGCGGAAGTTTGGCTATGTATCATCGTGAAGAAGATGGACCTCATTCGTGCTAGCGATGACGATAAGGTTCGCTTTTGTCAGGAAAACACTTTTTTCTAATTGCTAGTGCATTAATCCCGTTCCAGAAAAAGGGTACACCATAACAAAATTAATACAAAAGACACATGTTTATTATATTTATAATGTTTACATTAATATAAAAGGCACATAGGGCCTCACAAACAAAAATAAAACAATAACGGATTAGTAAGGCCTACGGCTCCATCTTCATAGGAGCTTAATTGGGGTGTAAGCCAAGACTCTACTTAGAACTTCTTCTCCAAAGCTTGACTCACTATAGGGGGAGAAATTCAACAAGAATGAGTACCACCCATAGTTCTCAACAAGTCACACTAGAGAAATGCATGATTAATGTAAGAGTGTAATGAGGACATCCCTAGCATCAATTCTTCTCCACATCCTAATGAAGTTGCATCTGATATAGCGGGTCAAGTTACAAGGAGCAGAGCCAAACAACTAGAGAAGGAAATGCATTATCAGGTGAACGCTAACCTTGTGCTAAATAATCAGATTATTTTGGATGATCCTATGCTTTTGAGTATTTGTTTCAATGTTCTTTGGAATGATGGAGTGCATGTTCGGGCATGGGATGATCATGTTTTTTGTCCTCCAAATATATGTACCAAGGAGCCTGGACGTGCATAGAGAAGATGGACCATTTAACTACCAAGCTGATCAGTTGTGGCTGTGCAAAACAATTAATTGCTATGTTTAGGAAGGCAATTAACAACCAGGCTGTTGTTTCACACACACGAAGAAGCATGCAGAAGAATACCAACCATCCAATGAGGCCACGCTATTAATAAAAGGAATACTACAACTTCCTACTGCATGTTCTCATTTACTTTTTAATCTAAACTGAAGACTCCACTAGTGCTATATATATCCATGTAATAGATGTTGTGAGGGACTTTTGGGCTGCCATTTTCAGAAATACGAACTCTTTAAGTTCTTCTTTTCACGTGAGTCTTGAGAGGCTTGCAAACTTGTTCTTTCGATTCCTGAGGGAGTTGTAGAACGCCGGACTGCGGTTCACCCAGTTTGTGTCTTCACGTCTATACGGCGTGATTGCGTGGGCTGGCTTCGTCGGTATGTGGAAGGGTGATTGTCTTGGTAGTTCATCGCGTGTGCAGACTCGCGGTGCACTGTCTCTTCACCAGGTCACGCAGCGATAGTTATCAAGTTCGTAGATCCTTCGAGAAGATCGGGCCATGACTACTCATCACACGTAACCCATAGATGTGTGCACATCAGAGTGTATAAGGAATAGTATTATAGGGTTGAGTTTTGATGGAAACAAGCATTTCAATCCATTTCAGCATTTCAAGGCATTTTCAAGCACGATTCTATCTCTAGTATCAAGTTAACTATCAAGGCCACAAACCATGTGAACCTTCCTTAAAACTAGGCTAGAAATAGATCAGACTGATCTAGTGGTCCATAGAGAACCCTCCGGACCACCCTAAGCCATACCAGACCAAATCCTTATGATTTAAGTTCATTATACAATGATCCTATTTTAATAGAGAAACATCTAACTTGGGTACAATGCTATACTTACCCATAATTGAGGGTGTGACTATTCGAAAGTTTATACTCTATCCAAAGGTGTACATCTTTACCCACAAGACATATGGTAGTATGGTTTTATATCAACTGAGGTGTGACTAATAGGACCAACCATGCACCTCAAGCCTAGCCAAAAAATAGGGTTTTGGGGAATTTTGAAAGAGGGAGTTCATCATGTTATGGCGAACCACCATTTGTCCAACATCAACCAATATTAAGGTAAATATTCCCAAAGTCTAACATTGTAAAACATCTACATGTTTCTAATTAAGCATGGCTAAGTATAAACCTAAAAGTTCTAGTAAGCACCACATATAGAGTTCCTACTAGCTGGTTTTGATTACCTAGGGTTGTCAAGGTAAATACAACAATATACAAATAATAAAGCTATACCAATAAATATTTGAAAGGCTAAGTAAAATAGTTATTCATGGGAATTTAATAAAGCAAAATGCAATACTTTAAATCAAAATAGTTTTCACAAACTACATTTCAATATGCTCAAGGAGAGCGTGACTTGGCTTGCTCAAAGAAATGGTCTTCTAACGGCTTGATTTGCTCTTTGGGATAGGCTGGAATAGGACAAACTAAACATAGCTAGAAACCTATTCAAGGAAGGCCAACACATGTGCACCATGGCTAGATGTGAACAAGCACACACAGGTTCCATGTGTGCACGCCATGTAGGTGATATAGTAGTCCAACGCCGATGGCATGGCACAGAGGTCGACAGCGGCGGGACGGACACAAAGACACATGCCTGACACTAGTTCATGATGGTGTGGGGATGATGGAGGCGGTTGGTCACAAGCTTGGTGTGATGACATCCTTGGGTTGATGGCAATGAAGTGGCTTTGTCGGTCTTCGATCATCGTGGAGTTGAGGCAGGGGTAGAGCTTCACATTGTGGTCCTGGAGAAGATGGTGTGATTGGGAGGCATTCTGTCATGGAGAAACGGGCAGCCAAAGCTTGTTAGAGGCGAGGGGGAGATGAGTGTGATGTGGGGAGAATGGAGAGAAAAAAAGGGAAAGAGAGGAGGGATATAGTAGTATTTTACAGGCTAAGGAGGGGAGGAACGGCCACATGAGGGTGAGTCGTGGTAGAAATCACGACTAATGTCCTTCAATGACATGAAGAAAAGAATGCAGTCGTTACCAATGATTTTGGACGCGATTGGAGGCATAATTTGAGGAGAAATAAAGAGGAAACAATGGGTACTAAAAGCCCCTAATTAATTTCAGATTTAGAGGCTGGATTAGGGAAGGATTTGGTGGGGAAAAGGGTTAGGTTTTCAAGGAGGAGGGAGAAAGGCCGGTGGCTAGATGGGCTTGATAGGTCAATCCGACCTATTAGTGGTTGGAGGTGTACGTGCGGGTGCTGGCATGGGCGAAGGTGGCCTAGCATGGCTTTGGCCGCGTGTGTGGGCTAGTAGGTGAGCAGGCAACTTGGCCGGCTAGAGGCAGGGAGGAGCGGGAGGCTAAGGCAGCCGTGGCCTTGGCCGACTAGAGGCAGGGAGGAGCGGTAAGCCACACAGAGAAGCTGGGCCGGATTGGTCGTTGGTCCAAGAGGGAGGGAGAAAGGAGAAAGGGGAGTTAGGCCTGTTGCTCAAGCGGGCCTATGGGGATAGAAGAAAAAGAAATGGGAGAAAGAGAGGCTAAGTGGGTCAGTTAAGTGAGGAGGAGAAGATGGGCCAAGAATGGCCCAAGAGAGGAAGGAATACCTTTAGGGTTTTTCTTTTTAGGAACTTTGATAATTGGTTTTTGTTGATTAAAATTAGGTGCTTTAAAAATTTAACTAAAATTTAAGCGCACTATTTAGAACTTAGAGAATTTAAGACAAATATTCCAAGCCACATTTGAATTTTTCTTGTTTGAGATTTCTATTATGTCATTTAGGAAAAGGATTTTTTAACTTGGGATTAATTTCTCGAGATGCGACAAACCCACCCCTCTTGCAAGAGTTTCACCCCTAAGTCTCAAAAGGACTAGCAAGAGGATAGGTATGGATGATCTTCACTTTATCTTCTAACTTCTTGTATAGCTTCCTCTTAATCTGATTGGTCTGACAAAATTCTTCAATACTGAACCTCTTGACTTCATATCCTTTTCACTCTTGGGTTTTTTCAAGTTGACTTCTTAGTGACATCACCTCGATCTGTCTTGGTTTGTCCTTTGTTCGAGTTGGGAGCACTTGGAGTTGGTGCTTCAAATCTGATCCTTCTCGTAGTCCATAACCTTTGTACAAACATCTTTGATAGAAAAACAATATTTCCTTTGCATCTTGATGCTAACTCTTCCATTACTTTTCCTAATTTGAGGACATAGCATAATTGATCAATGCGGTAGTCAAAACTCTATCTTCAAAACTCGTGTTTGTCAATGGATAACCATTTCTCCCAACTTGGATTGGTACCTAGAAATCTTCTTCTAAGGTCATTACGATCTGGCTTGTATCAGATGGGATTATTGAACTGGCATACCTGAATTTTTGTTGTTGGATCCGATCATATGCATATCAAAACACTGTCATTCATAGAATGCTTCAAACTAAACACTTGGCTAACAACTAAAACGAGATCTGATTAGGAGCTACTTACACTCAACATATTGGTTATCTTCTGTTTTTCCCAACATGACTATCATCTGGCTTCTGTCTATTCTTTTGTACCTTGACTTTGATGTGACTTCTTCCTGTTAGATCCATCTGCTAAGACAGTGCTTGTAATGATAACTGATGTAAGTGCCTTTACTCTGTGTAGCTTTTGACGAAAAGCCAAAGATGGGACTAGGCTCCATGTTTTATCTTATAGCTCATAGTGTGATTGATTATGTAGATTTAGTAAACATTCATCATGATCTTTCTTGTTAACTTACCAGGCAAGATTATGTCCTGATGCATTCTGAGCCTAAAGAGTAACTCTGCTTGTCAAATTTCCTGACATGCTGTAAAAGTCTAAAAACTTACTCGTTGCACACACAGTTTATGATTAAATTCTCATTTGCTCACATCATTCTGGTTAACTATCCAAATATTTCAATCGTGGTCTTTATAGGATCACTTCTCATTATGTTCGTCTTTCTTTCCTGTAAACTCTTGTATCTTCTTCCCATCATGACTATTGCTAGGTCGATTGTTGCCATAATTCTTCCTAAATAGGCATTGATTCTTGAAACATGTTCTTCTTCAGATGAGATTGTTAACCTTGGTCACATCCTTTGATGGATTCTTACCAGTTTCCTTGTTGAAAACTCCATTTTGGGTAAAGGAAAAACTTCTGATCCAATTACACACCACTAGGGTACGTTTTTTTGCTTGATCCATCTTTTACCTAGGACAGTTGTATCTGTAGGGTTGGAGTTGTTGCGAGCACTAGGTAACAACCTTTCTTCCTTTTGCTTAGTACTTACGTTGAATCCTCCTTAGGGTGCAAACCATGTTAACACTTGTTGGGTTATCTTCTTGTACTCAGGGAATCCATTTGGTGTTTCTAGCGCTCTTCACCATTCCCTCTAAATTGAAAAGATTATATTCCTACTATTGCCTTCTTACATAATTCGAGAACTATTTGGTGGGGTCATCCTAGATCTTGCCTTGGGTTGTTATCAAGGTTCACTTAACAATCTTAATGGTGTTCCTCAAATGGGGATGATCCATTATCCAGACATCCTTTGTCAATCACCTTTTTGCCTACCTCTTCTAGATGTCTTTCACTTACATGTTTCAGATTCACCCAGTGGTGATTGGGTTATTTGTCTATTGTCTTTTAGAGAAACCTTGAAGTGGATTCATCAAAAGCTGTATCGACTATCCTAAGGGAAAGATACGACACTTCATCTGCATTTACACCTCTAGGGTTTAGTTACCAACGGTCATCTTTGGTGAAACTTCTAGAGTGAGAAAGTCCTACTATATCTTTTGCAATGTCACTTTAAAACCTTCCATTATATTGGATAGGCTATTGATTCATCTTTTATAGTGTCCTTGAGATGGGTGTTCCTTCGAACTTCTTGACCTTGTAGGGTTATCCAAACTTTTCAATGTATAACCATTATGGGTGTTGTTCATGGTCCTGAAAAGGTATAATCAAGGGGATTACAATTCTTGTTACTAGCCCATTGGCTTTAGTCCGGTATAGATTAATACACAATCATCAATTAGAGTATTAAATTCATATTAGAATATGATTAATCCAAAATGGGACTCTAGGTCTCCTTTGTCATTAACAACTATACAAAGGATCTAACATTTGTATTATTAGCATGAATCATCCATAAACCTGCCAAACTCATTCATTATTTCATGTTTCTTTCTTATTACATGGATAGTGGAGAACTATCACAAACAAAATAAAGGTTACTTGAACACAGGTACATTGGCACTACTGCGGCTTTTGATTAGCACTAGGCACTTCATCAGCTTTGATGACCAAGCTGTGGTTGGCATGCCTCCTTGATGCATAGTGACCAGAATGGTGATGTGGAAACTGTTTCGGTTGTGGACAGTCCATGGAGAAATGTCCTTCACTGCTGTTGTAACAAACTATAATTTTCTTAACCTTGGTTTCTTCCTTTTTGTAGTTGATTGCTTGATATTTCAATTAGAACAAAGAGAGGTGTGAAGTTGTTGTTGACATCAGTCATTTTGGTGGGTGGTTGGGATTGAAATGTCTGAGGCCTTGGTGTAGTGCATCCCTCTAGCGATGATCAATTGGAGTTGGAGCTGCTGCAGATCAAACAAGAGAGCTGTGGTGGCATCGATGGCAATTCACTAGGGAGCAAGCCTCTAGCACCGCTAGAAATGGTTGACAGCATAGATTGCCTTATTGTAACCAGGTTTTTTTGGTTTGGCGCACTTGTCAATGAAATGACCGTGTTTGTGACAATTGTAACAATTGATGTGCTCTAGAACTTGAGGTGTGCTTTTCCCATCTTGACCATTCTAACTTGGTGCTAGAGTTGGTCGGGAACATTAGTCCTTGCTGGGGATTGTGTTGCCTTCATTCTTCACATGTGCAGCTAGATCATCAGAGGTGGTGCTACGGTTACCACTGGCAGCTAGGAATCAAAGGGGTTGGGTAGCTATTGGATGGTTTCCCACCTTCTTGGGCAATAACAAACTGATTGGACAATCTCTTGGCACATGATCTATTCCTTCACACAGAAAACAAGTGATCATGCTTGTAGGGCATTCACTAGGTGTATGGTCTTCTTCACAATGAGGGCTGGGAGTGACACACATGCTAGCAATGTGTCCAATTTCTTCACAATGGGTACATGTCTTGAATTCCATTTCATTTTTCCCAAGATTTTGGGGAGACTTCTCATCTTTGTCATCCAAGGAGACTTGCTCTGACTCATTGCTATCTGATATTCCAAGGCCATAGATTAAGAGGTGCCTACTTAATTGACGTGCCCCAAGGAAAAAACTTCCTTTTGATGTTTTGGAATAGTCTCTCCTTCCAGAGGATGATTGATTGTGCCAAGAGAGAGTTAACACTGAGTTGTAAAGGTAAAGACCTAATTAAGACCAAAATGGGAATACCAAGGTCAATAAAAGACTAACCAAAGGGAAACCAAGTCAACCTACTCATAGAAGAAACCCCAATAGTACATGAATACCTAGATGTATTTCCAAATAAACTTCCAGTGATGCCACCTGCTAGGGATATTGAGTTCATCATTGACCTAATGCCTGATAGTGCCCCTATATCCAAAAGACCTTATAGGATGCTAGCAAGCTAACTAGGAGAGCTAAATAAATAGATTAGGGAGCTTTAGGAGAAAGGATTTGTCTAACCTAGTTCATCCCTATAGGGAACCTCGATGCTTTTTGTGTAGAAGAAAGATAGTAGTCAAAGGATATGTGTTGAGTACCATGCCTTAAATGAAGTAACCATCAAGAACAAATACCCCCTCCCAAGGATCGATGATCTATTTGATCAACTCAAGGGAGCTTGTGTATTCTCTAAGACAGACCTCTCCTTTGGCTATCACCAGCTAAAAATTCAACTATATGAGTTCTCGGTCATATCCTTTGGACTGACCAATGCCCCTGCCTACTTGATGAACCTCATGAACAAAGTATTCATGGAGCATTTGGACAAGTTCATATTGTTGTCTAACACTACGCTTCTAATCTTGACACACCATCCATTATCTCTCCTCCTGTATAAAGGATATGAGTCCATTCCTTGTTTTGTTGCTTGACAGAACTGTTGAGGAAAGTTAAAGTGGCACTTTTCATCCACTAGGTAGGCACACTTTTTATTTAGCTCACCACATAGCCCGTGTAGCATATGCTTTATGACCAAATGATGCAACATAGGGTATTTTTCCTTATCTGGCATCTCCGTAAAGATTACTTTATCATATCCATTTGGGTTTGTTAACTTTCTACCCAACTTCATTATCATTAGGATATGTTCATGTGGGAGGCCATGCTTTTGAAACTTAGTAACATGAGCATATGCTTGAACCTCTAAAAAATACTTCTTAACAAATAGATCTAACATGTCTCGTAGCTTGACCCTACATACCCTTGCGACAAGGTTGGGTCGATCCTATGGCAGCCATCTAGGATATTGATTTTCTATTATCTCCTCTTAGTGTGAACTACAGGACATCGTGATGAAGTAGTCTAGTCTCCCAAAACATTGCACAAGATCCATTGCATTAAGAAACATTTGCTGCATGTCACGATTGCCCCTTGGAAAAGATCAAGGTAGCACAATCCTTTTAGTGATCTCTGAACCCCTTGTCTCTTCAGAATTGATCATGTCAACTACACCCTACAATAGAGAAACAACAACATGAATAGATTATCTAAGCTTTGCTATTTGGTTGAATGTTGGTTTTAATTAAAGAGATCATCTATTTTATTCCATTCACCTAGTATAGCTCAGCTTGTATCTTTTTTCTTTTGTTCTTAGGGTTAGAATACCAATCCAGCCTCAGACTCGATCTTGATGTACATGTCAACGACCCATTGCTAAAAGATACATCCTTCAAGCAAAATAATGTTAAAAAGTCCCCTCCTTACTTGTAGCCTAAAGCAATAGTTTTCCCTTGCCATGACAAATCTTTTTTTTATCTTCTTGCCTGTTCTCCACACCATTAGTGTCTTCATTATATAATAATGGATCATCAACACTGTCATGCACTGCAACAAAATCAAGAGATTAATTTAATATTTGTGACAAAAGATTATCAGTATTACAATTTGATACACGCCACAGGTGTACATGCTGGGAGGTTCATCAAAAGTGGTTTCTTCACCACAAAGCACACATTAGTAGAAGTTGGTATAACACATGGTGCATCTATGTCTATATCATCATGATTCTTTTGGGGTTTCTTGTACAACATTTTGAGGTCCCATCCAACTTCACCATTGGGGTAAAAGAATGGATACACCAATGGATCATAGCAACTATGGTATGCTTTTACATAGCTAGGTTTCTCCCCTTTGGCATGTACCATCATATGCCAATTAAAAGTTCTCATTGGATCATCCCCTTCAAACTAAATAGCAGCAACTTGGGATGTTGTGGGAGCATTGTATATGTGTTGGTTAAACGTGACATTCGTGTTGAGCTCAATCTTATAGTCATTTATATTAGGCATAGTTTTGACTCTGTTAAAAGTCTGTACATATGGGTGATCCGCACAAGGTTTACATTGAGATCAGGGAACCTCTAAACTCTATGCGTAAGCGCATCATCATCTTTTGTATCGTAAAAGTACAGTTGCATATGACGAGGCCCCTGAGAACATAGCACCAAATTATCTAGGAGATGGCACAATGCACCATGCATACGAAATATATATACACCAGTGCCGCCCATAGTGCTAAAGCTATAGTCAAGGGTCACTTCAAGACTTGTGAATGAGAAATGTGAGTTGAAGTACCGGATATGTTTTCCAAAGTATTGGATATGTTTTCTAAAGTACTCCTAGCTTGTTTTCTAAAGTATTAACTCAGGAGGGACCATTGGAGTAGCTACTGTTATCTTTCCTTGTCTGTAACAGAATCGAGGAGGCTCGTATTGAAACCTAATCGCATCATAGAATTTGCAGTAAACCACTTTCTTTAACATATTGTGTTCCTTTGGCAAGTTCAAGTAAATATAGCCATGTGGATTGTCTATACCGACACCATTAACCCCATTGACATCCATGTGATATGACTCATACCCATTTTGAATGAAAAAAACATACAACTGGGTAAAGTATACAATTTGTATACACTTGTTACCTTGCTGCTGAAATTGTGTGGTTTCCTCATCGTCACTATCTGTGATGTCTCATGTCTGCGCTTCCTCTATTTCCTCATCCTCCATGTTGGCAAGAAACAAAAAATTAAAATGGTGAAGAAACCAAGCCTCATTTTCATTTCCATACAAAACTAAAATTAAAGAAAAAAAATCAGAAATTCAGTGAGTAGAACCACAACAGTATCTTTACATTGGATAAATAATATCTTTACATTGTTCTTGCAAAATGTATCAATATATATTGTGGTAACACTTAATCAGTGAGTAGGACGGGGGATTGGTGGATCGTGGTGGATCCCCTTGATGACGAAAGTTCGACGGTGGCAACGACCGACAATGGCAGTGTCTGGCAATGATAGCTACCCTTACGGTGGGCGAGGCATCGATTGGGCACTGGATGGGGCAGGGGGAGGGAGTGGATGTGTAGGAGGGTTGATGTGCGGGGAAAGGAGGAGGCAATCGATGACGACAACATCAGCAGCTGCTGTGGCAGCGATTAGGGTTAGGGATGGAGGGAGGAGTGAGGGCATGGGAGGGAGGAGGGAGGCAGAAGAATGCAATCTGTGTGAGTTGGGGTTTCAGGAGCGATTGCAGGGGAGAGAAGCAATCTACACTTTCTATCTGACGATCATTAATATAGGCCATCAGATGTGTCACAGTATTACAATGTCACACTGTCACAAAGCTTGTTCAACTGTAGGGTAGATGAGACAGTGTGTAAATTGTAAATTATTTTTTTAATATATTGTTGATTCGGTCCAAATGACTAGTCAAAGGACTAGGACCCACATGTTGGTGCCATACAGACTAACCAAGTCCTATAACACATTTTTAAGCTAGTGGGGTCCACATGCAAGTATCATAGTATGTAAAACATGTTTTAATTAGATTTTCTTAATGGTTGGGACCCACATGTTATCCTAATAGATTTAGATGATAATTAATTTAATGTTCTTCATTAGTTCTTAATTAAAGATTTTGGGGGCAAGCCCACATGTCAGTCTAAAGAGAGGGGAATTTATCCCCTTCCCCTTCTTCCTCCTCTACTCATTTAGCCTGACGAGGCCAAGCATAGGCGCATGTAGGTGTAGCGGCACTGGAGGCTTGCAGTGGCAGAGGGTTGTCGGACCTCCCTACAAAACGAGCGGGAGGGGGGGCAGCATGATCTACAGCGGTACGCGTGAGGGCTAGGGTGGCCTGACTTGATGGCTCGATGTTGGCTGTGTTAAAGGAGAGATTTGGCGTGGTGGCAATGGTTGGGTAGAAAGATGAGCAAATGGCTGGGAGAAGCTCACCCTGTAACAGACCAGGAGCAACACACTGTGCGGTGAGGGCAGCGGCATCAATGGGCGAAGACGTATGAGTCAGTGCTGTGTTGCTCCAGCGAGCGGTTTGACCGATGGCAGAGAGCACTTCTCCATGAATCTTGGGTGTGCTGATCATCCAGTAGTGGCAGTGACATCTCCTCGTTGTCCTGGAGGGCCTCCTCCTCCTTGCTCTAGGGTTGCATTAGCTCGGGCGCAAAAGCGAGAAGCGCTCTGGCGACTGAGCGGGTGGTGTGGTGAGGTGGGGGAGGATGGGGTGGCTCGGTGGTGAAGGAAAGGAAGCAATGGTGGGGAAACTTGGCTGCACAGCCTTCCACTTGTATAGGTGTGGCAAGATCAAGGTTGTTGGTAGTTGGTATAGAGCGAGGATGATGTGCGTGGGGGAGTGGCAGGGAAGCTGGCTGCGAGGACAGAGGCAAGGCTAGGCAGCTAGTCTACAGGGGGAGGGTTGGTTTTGGCAGGCAACAAGATGGCCACGCATGAACGAGGGAGTTGACCTCCCCACGGTCTGTCACAAGTCCCACATGCGGGCGTGGATTTTGGCCTCCCACAATGGGGTTCGGCCCATCGGTCAAAGGAGGGAGATGATGTGCGCAACTCAGCGGGCGCATCCTTTGCCATGATGCCCAATGAACAAGCAAGTTGGCGTAGTCAATGGGGCAAGGCATAGTAGTAGTAGCAGAAGCTAGCGTTAGTGGCATAGGCGGGCTGGAAAGGGCATGGCTAGTGCATGTGGGGGCACGTGCAGTTGTTGGCCAGCTGGTCACCTGGGCAGGCAAGGATGATAGTGAGGCGAGGTGGCGCGCCATTCAGACTGGTGGTCACATAGAGCCTCAATGAAGGGAATGAGCATATGAGCTCATGCGAGTGATCGATCGCAAGAAAACAACCATTTGATGGGTGGGGTCCAGTGGTTGCTATCTAGTAGTCATCGCTACCATGGTGGGGGGCGGATGTAGGTGTCATGTTGGTGTGGGCTACCAAGCTTGGCTGGGACAAGGTGTGAAGCCGGTCTGGCTCAATTAAGTGGGCACAGGCAAGAGGCGGCACATGGGAGGGGAGGGGCTAGTTGGCTTTAGGCCGTGGAGAGGAATGGGCCAAGGCCATACTGGCTTGGAGGTGGCCTAGGAGAAGGTGAGGGGAGGAAGGAGGGGATGACCTAGGCTGCTTTTGTTGGCTTGGGAAGAGAGAGAGAGAGGGAGGATGTCTTGGGCTAGCCTGGTTCGAGCAGAAAGATGGGAGGAAGATGGCCGAGTTGGGCTAAGCTAGGAAGGGGAGAAAGAAAAGAAAAGGCCTTTGACTTTTGCTAGGACTTCCTTTATTGGACTTTGCAATTTGAAAGAGTTTAATTTGAACTTTGCCATTGGTACACATCAAAGTAAAATCCAGGAAGGGTCAGCATCATGCAATGTTGGAAATGTTTTTGATAGTTCCAAATTTTAGTTTGCGGATTTTAAATTCAATATTTTTAGGTTGTTATAAATCTACCCCTTAAGAAAATCTCATTCTTGAGATTGCAAGAGGTGGGGACACTTTGTCTTCTAGAAATCTTCTCGCTCCCATGTGGATTCCTCCTTAATGTACATGGTGATTACCTCGAACCAGGTTCTCCGTTTAGCTTCTTCTAGGGTCTTGATTTCTTGCTTGGGATATGTTAGATCTTGGTTTAGCTCCATTGTCTTCAGTGAGGCTTGCTCCTCTAGAATGTGAAGGCAATTCTTGAGCTATGATACATGGAAGACTATGTGAACGTCAGCAAGGGTCTTGGGTAAGTCTAGTACATAGGCAACTTGACCTCGCTGGCCCACTATAGGGAATGGACCAACATCGATACCAACTTTCCTTCGAATTTAAATCTCTTCATGAATCATAGAGGTGACACCTTGAGATAAGGTCAGGTCACGTCGACCAGTGTCGGCGTAACTCTTCTATCGACCTTGAGCTGTCTTGAATTATTCCTTGATCAGATGAACCATCTCTTCAGCCTCTTTTATAATGTCAGATCTGAATACTGCTGACTCTCCAACTTTAGACCACATAAGTGGGGTGTGGCACTTATGTCCAAATAACACCTTATTAGGTGACATCTTCAAGCTCACATGATAAATATTGATGTAAGAGAATTCAGCATAAGTTACACATGTTTGCCAGCTAGTGAAATCCAAGGCACGAGCTCTCAACATGTCTTCCAATGTTTGGTTGGTTCATTTAGTCCATCCATCAATCTGAGGGTGATAAGCTATGATAAAGGCTAGGTGGCTTCCCAGTGCGTGACACCCTGAAAATTTCGATAAATAAATTATAACATAGAATTGTGAACCATCAAAAACTTTTTATAAAATTGCATCATGTTGGGATCTATTCTCTTTTAATCATTATTGGTGCCAACCAAAATAAAATCATGGACCTCTCAAATTAAATCAAACCATATAGAAATAATCAAGGAAATTAAGGTCATCGATTACATTATTATAAATAAGTAAATATAAATGTGGGAATTACAATCAAATTATAATTGTTAAGTCAATCTCTAAATTGGATTCACCACAAAATTTCATAAGGAATTTGAATTGTTAAAATTACCAAAATGCCTTTCCTTCTTTCCCATCTATTCGCATTTTCTTTTGCTTTTCCACATTGCACCCTACCTGTTCAATCAAATGCTGAGCTGGCCACCACCAACGACCGAGCCATCGAGCTTCCACTAGGTTGGGCCTTGTCCCACCGAGTCGCATGCACACACCACCAACGCAATCCCTTGACCAAGCCTCGACTGCGCCATGCTGGTCGAACCCACTTGCGCGTAGCAGGAAAGCTGTGGCTGCCCATCACCTATGCGCATTGCTACCATCCCCTCCACATGTTAGTGCCATTACTTCCCACCCGTTTTGGCTGCCATTCCATCCGTGCATCAGCGCATTCATTCCCTGCCTACCCACGCTGACCGCTATTTCCTCCGCTCCGTAAGTCACCATCTCATCCCCAATGATAGAACCTGCTAGGGTTTGTTCTTGACCTTCAATGAGAGTTATGGATAACTTTGATTTAGGGTGGATCCGACGTTTGCTGTCCGACTACAACACCACAAGGGCTGCGCCTTAGCAACAGGTACACCATCTCTGATTGGAAATGTTCTGGCCATGCCAAGAACACCTCTGAATTTGCTAGCAACCGAGAACAAGCAAGAACAAGATGAACAAGCAAACGGGTGGAAGATTCAAAGGTGAATCTGAATCATGAGTTAGGGTCTTGAATCAAGCAAACGGGTGGTCTAATCAACACACGCACTCACAAGGAAGTAGCAGTAGCTAAACTTACAACAAAACAAAACGCAACCTTCATCCTGGCAGTTGTTGCAAGTATTTATACTTGGGAAAGAGCTAGGAGGCATGGAGGGGTGTAAACCCTAACTTAGAAAGGGCCCCTAGTGGGCTGAACGAGATACAAGGACCTCAGCCTAAGACTGGAGATCTGAACATCTTTCTATAGTTTTTGGTCAGTTTTGATGGAATCTAGCGGTGTTTCTAGATTCATCTGAAAGTAGACATCAAGGCCTTTCCAACAAGTGCTCATGGGCCTTAAACAACCTTTGGAGTGAAGAGTTATGGTCGATTGAAGTTGTTGCTGCCTAGAGGTCTAAACTTAATGTCCGAACTTGCAGTCTGATCCCTTGGTCTGGTCATCCTTTTGATTATGGCAGTTTCCAATTAATACTTGTCATGACTGCTCCTAGACCAATCTGGCTCATCTCCCAAGTTCCTAAGTAGAAGAGTATCATCACAAGAATTTAGTAGTACCCATTCGTTAAGGAACTTAATTGGATAGTACGGAACAATTTCACCTGATAGTTAAGTTGGCGTGCTCTAGCTCGAGTCATTGGGCCCTGCTGTGTAGCAGGTGTGGTTCCATGGAAGGGATGTCCTCATCATCCTCCCCTTCTTGCATTTGAGTCGTCCTCAACTCAAGTGCATCCTCTCCTCTCATGTATGGTGTCAAATCTGCAATGTTAAAGGTGGGACTAACCCTAAAATCTATAGGGAGCTCTAGTTTGTATGCGTTATCATTAATCTTTTCTAACACTTTGAAAGGACCATTGGCTCTAGGTAACAATTTAGACTTTCTTATATCAAGGAACCTATCCTTTTGCAAATGAAGCCAAACAAGATCACTAGGTTCAAAAGTTACATGTTTCTTTCCTTTACTATCAGCAAGTTTGTAATTTGCATTCATGCACTCTATGTTCTCTTTAGTGGTTTCATGCAACTTTAAGATCAGTTCAGCATGTTGTGCAGCATCAAAATTCACTCGCTTCGATGTAGGAAGAGGTAACATATCAATAGGAGCGCATGGCACAAACCCATAAGTGATCTTGACAGGGCATTTCTTAGTGGTAGAATGTTGTGAATGATTTTTATGTTCTTCCTACATTTTTATGTTCTATTTACAACCTAAGTTTGACCGTCTATTTGGGGATGGCAAGTAGTTGAAAATAAAAGCTTAGTCCCCAGCTTAGTCCACAAAGTTCTCCAAAAATGACAAAGAAATTTTGCATCCCGATCAAAAACAATGGTGTTTGGCACACCATGCAATTGAATAATCTCACAAAAGAACAAATCAGTAACATGTGTAGCATCATCGCTCTTATGACATGGTATAAAATGTGCCATTTTAAAAAATCTATCCACACTATCCCTCCCCTTCTTTGTTATAGGCAGTCCTAGAACAAAATCCATAGAAATATCCTCTCAAGGTGCATTTGGAATAGGTAGAGGCATATACAAACTGTGAGGATTGAGACGTGACTTAGCTTTTTGGCATGTGGTGTAGGGAGCAACAAACCTCTCCACATCTCTCCTCAGTTTGGGCCAAAAGAAATGATTAGCAAGGATGTCCTCTGTTTTCTTCACTCCAAAGTGTCCCATTAGCCCACCTCCATGCACTTCCTGCAACAACAATAGAAGCACAGAGCTAGCTGTAATGTATAGCTTGTTAGCCCTAAACACAAACCCGTTAGTGAGGACAAATTTGTTCCAAGTTTTTCCCTCTTTGTAATTTATCAACACATCGTTGAAATCCGCATCATTGGCATGTTGTGCTTTAATTGTTTCCAATCCAAATATTTTGAAATCAAGTAGGGACAGCATGGTGTAATGCCTAGACAGCATCATCAATGACATTTTCTTTACCTTTCTTGTGTTTGATGACATAAGGAAAAGATTCAATGAACTCAACCCATTTAGCATGCCTACGGTTCAGTTTTGCTTGGCTTCGAATGTGTTTTAAGGACTCATGATTAGAATGTATAATAAATTCTTTGGGCCATAAATAATGTTGCCAAGTTTCCAAGGTCCTAACTAAAGCAAGAAATTCTTTATCATAAATAGAATAGTTCAAACTAGGATCACTCAATTTCTCGTTGAAATAGGCCTACAGGTTTGCCATCTTGTAGCAGCACACCATGCAAACCAATTCCACTTGCATCACATTCAAGTTTAAATGTTTTATTAAAATCAAGAAGTTGGAGCAAAGGTGTGTTTGTTAACTTATCTTTACGCATGTCAAAGGCATTTCTTTGTGCAGCAGCCCAAGTGAATGCTGCTCCCTTCTTGGTGAGTTCATGCAGCAGGGCTGCAATGGTGCTGAAATCCTTCACAAAACGGCGGTAGAATCCAGTATGGCCTAGAAAACTTCTCACTTGAGTGACTGTGGTGGGAACTGGCCAGCTATGTATGGCCTCAACCTTGGCATGATCAACTTCAATCCCCTGTGGTGTGACAACATAGCCAAGAAAAGAGACTCGATCGGTGCAAAAGGTGCACTTTTCAAAGTTACCAAATAATCGTGCATCACGTAGAGCATCAAAAATAACACACAAATGATCTAAATGTTCATCTATTGATCTACTATATATAAGAATGTCATCAAAGTATACCACCACAAATCTGCTAATGAAAGCACGCAAAACTTCATTCATTAATCGCGTGAAGGTGCTAGGAGCATTAGTGAGACCAAATGGCATGACTAACCACTCATATAGGCCAAATTTAATTTTGAAAGTTGTTTTCCATTCATCTCCTAACTTCATTCGAATCTGGTGGTAACCACTACGCAAATCAATTTTAGAGAAAACAATTGAACCACTCAATTCATCAAGCATATCATCGAGCGTAGGAATAGGATGGTGATATCTGATTGTGATGTTATTGATCGCTCTACAATCTACACACATGTGTCACAATCTGTCTTTCTTAGGAACTAAAAGCATAGGTACAACACATGGGCTAAGAGACTCACACACATAACCTTTGTTGAGCAGTTCTTCAACTTGGAGCTAAATCTCTTTTGTTTCTTTTGGATTGGTCTAGTATGGCGCACGGTTGGGCAAGAAGGCCCTAGGAATGAGGTCAATTTGGTGTGCTCTATCCCCCAAATTGGTGGCAGCCTCGGTGGTACCTCCTTTAGAAACACATCAGCATACTCCTGTAAAAGATTAGTGACAGCACGTGGCAAAGAAATAGATGTGTTTTCAAGTGAAAATAAAGTTTCTTTGTACACCAAAGCATAGCAAACAGCAGTACTAGCATCAATCTCATCCAAATCAGATTTGGTGGCTAGGTAACAAGAACCTTTAAGATTGATCTCATTTTTATTGTGATGAACAGATTTGCTAGACTTCTTCTTGTGTTTCTCAACTTCATTACCAACAATCTAATTTTCACTAGCAACATGCTCTTGATTCTTAAGTTTGCTAGCTCTAGCAAGTTCATCTCTTAGAATAGCTTCAGGAGACATGGGGTGCAACACAATCTTTTTGTCATTATGCACAAAAGAGTATTGATTTGTTTTACCAAAGTGCAAGGAATCTTTATCAAACTACCATGGTCTACCTAACAACATAGAGCATGCTTGCATAGGCACAACATCACAATCAATGGAATCATGATAAGAACCAATGGCAAACTCTACTCTTACTAGCCATGTTACCTTCACCTTGTCGCTGCTGCTGAGTCACTGAATGTAGTAAGGTTGCAGGTGTGGTTTTGTGCTCACCTTGCCAAGTTGTTGCAGCTCCCACCATGATCACGCAGCAGGAGCGTTTCTTGATCACACACTTGGTTTGAAACAAGATGTGGCGCTGATTTTGTTCAGCCTCCAGTGCACTTAGCACCCGTTGTACCATGAGGCTCTCATCGTGCTTAGCAGCTTTAGCCCCAATGTGCTCTTCGTCTTGTTGAAAATCGTCTCCCTTCCCTACATTGTTAGTAGCAAGCAAAGCATATGTTTCTTCATCGAAATCACTAGCAGAGGAGTACCCACCATCAGCTCCCACAACAATCAGATGAGTGCTTGGGCAGTCTTTGCGTACGTGGGCATATCCTTTGCAGCGTAGGCACTGAATATCCCTTGTTCTCCCCATAGATGCCACCGAGGATGAGCTCTTTGTATGTGTAGCCGCTGCTCCTTTAGTTTGGTCGCTTGGGCATGGTACATAATTTGTTGGAGAGGAGCGTGGCTTGATGGTCGAGGAAGATTGTGGGGTTGCATGTGCGGATGGTGCAGCAGCGTTGGAGGGTGTCCACAGGCTAGCACGACCTGCAGGAATGTTAGCTCTCATGCTAGCTTGTCATCCCTACACTTCCCTTTTAGCTTTACAAGCAAAGTGAAATAAACGATTGACAGAATTATATTCCTTGTAAGCTAGAATGTCCTGAATCTCTCGGTTCAGCCCACCAAAGAATCTAGTTATAGCACCATCTTCATTTTCCTCTAACCCACAACAAAGCATACCCATTTGTAGCTCTTGATAGTACTCTTCTACAGATTTTGATCCTTGCCTCAATTGTTGCAAATTATGTAAAAGATCATGGGCATAATAAGAAGGAACAAATCTGGCCTGTATGATCCTTTTTAGGCATCCCAATTTGGTGTGTTGTTTGGGTTCTTACGATGGTATTCAGACCACCAAATAGAAGCAAAATCAGTAAACTCACTAGTGGCAGCCCTAACACGTTTGTCCTCAGGAAAATCATGGCAACTAAATTTTTAATCAACAGCTAGTTCCCATGTAAGATACGCATCAGGGTTATATGTTCCATCAAAAGAAGGCATGGTGAATTTAATTTTGCCCAATGAGTCATCAGCACGTACCTCTTGCCGTGGTGGGCACGTACCTTTACCATAACGATTGCGATATTGCTGGTTGTGGTGATAGCCACTGAACTCATCACAAATCTCGGTGTCCGTCGAATATTCTTCCTCATCTCGACCTACAGTGTTGCCTACAGTGTTGTCCTTCTTCTAGGGATCAGCCTTGTCCATCTTATCCAATCTATCCAAAACGGCTACAAGAGAAGTGTTCACATCCCTAATAGATCTCTCTAGTGCAGCCAACCTGGTTGGTGTTGGTGTTGATTTGGGTTGTTTCCATCTGATCAATCCGCTCATTGGTGACTCGAGCATCCACATGTTTGCACCGAGGTCCCTCGCGCGCCTCGACGCGAACACGCCAGATCGCCTGGGAGGTCTGCTTAGCTCCAGTGCAGGCCGATCGGCTTTTCTGCGTGGTTTGAGGTATGCGCGCCAGGGGCCGTGGGGTTGGATCGGCTCCAGCACGTCGGTACGGGTGCGGGCGTGCCAGTCAATTTGACCCTGCAATTGACAAGAAAGTGAGATGAGCAGGTCCATCGGACGGTGGGCCGATACAGACGCTCGCTATCGGCTGGCTGCTGATAGGATCGGGAAGCTCTTCGATCGGCTAGGGAGCCGATGTGGATAGGTGTTGACAGGGAATCGGCCGCAGAGCCGATGGAGGAAATAGGGTGTACCCAGGGGATAGCAAGGCACGTAGGATCCCTCCGGATAGCCGAATAGAAGTTCATCGGCTGGAATAACTTATGAAGGCACATGCGGGCTAGTAAGGAATATTATTAAAAAGGCACGGGCTGCAAAGCTGATGCCGCTCCGGATATGATAGCATGAGACCCGTCGCCCACCGTGACAGCGCCATTAACATCGAATCTCAAAGATCGGATCTAACCGAGATAGTACGAGGCCGAGGCCAGCGGCGATGATACGGAGGACGTCGGATCGGCTATACTGAAGCAAAGATAGGAACGAACCCATTGGCTAGCTGAGCCGATGAGGGGACGCCTCTCTGAAGGCGGGTGTGTATCGGCTGGGAGACTGATACGCTCGGCATTACGCATCAAGGGACACCTCTAAAAGTTGATGCGTATCGGCCGAGGGGCCGATGCGCCGGGTGTGAAGCTCAGAGCATGGATAACTCATCGGCTAGCACTCCGATGATACGCCGTGCAGAAGACTATAGGCCTGAAGCTCGATCTACCGTCGACAGCGCTGTAGGTCGAACCTAATCGATGCAGCATGAAATTGACGATGATAGAGGGAGCTTAACAGGCCGATAGGTCCTGCATGGACGTGATGCGATACGTCTGACTGGCCTAAGAGGTTGAACCTAGCCGATGCAGCCTTAGACAGAGCAAAACATATCAAGATGGTGGCGGGACTTACCCCTTCGCCGGAGATCAGACTTAACCGATGCAGCTCTGCGTCGAGAGCTAGAACCCGCTAGTAAAACCTAGATGAACTAGGGTGGCGATGTGCCGAGATTGTATATTGATCGAGAGATATCATATATGTTTCCAGGGGTCTATATTTATACCCTGGATTTACAAATAGAGCCCGACGCATTTACGACCATCGGACGTTATTTCCTAATAAGA
Organism: Oryza coarctata; assembly: GCA_030770085.1. Taxonomy (NCBI): domain Eukaryota; kingdom Viridiplantae; phylum Streptophyta; class Magnoliopsida; order Poales; family Poaceae; genus Oryza; species Oryza coarctata. The sequence goes on from CM061472.1 coordinate 13,643,898, forward strand.
ACAAAGGAAAATACCTCTAAAGAAGTTAACTAACTAACTAAACCTTCCTAATAAGGTTACAATTTACAAAGATTGAACATATTGCCGTGGAGTCCACGGCTGTTCCGTAAACTCGGTTTTATCTGAGTAATCTTTTAATTTAGAACCGAGTCTTCCTTCGCTACAACCCGATCGGCTTCTTCATTGTAGCAATCGGACCTCTTTTCACTCAAGCCGATCCTTTTCCTACCTTTCTTTGGGCTTCTCGGACCTAACCCCGATCGGATAATTCTCTGTCTTCAAGCCGATCCAATCTTCTACTAATTTGATCGGCTTCTCTACTATTTTGATTGGCTTCTCTACAGTTCCCATCGGCTTTGTCTCCCGAGCTGACCAGTATCTCCATTGGTCGATGACTGATCCAAATTCTCCATCGGACACCTCTCAGCTGATCGGCTTTAGCACCATCGGATCATCTAGATTTTGACGTTAACACATGCTCCCCAATTTCGGAGTTTGCCAACAGACTACAAAATTTTGAGCCGTTAGAAGTCTCCGCAAATCAGGATGACCCGTTAAAACCCGCATTAATCGGCTCAGATTTTTGCCTAGATCGCTCCGCCTCTATAAAACACATCTCCGCCTCAGCCTTCTACCACACACTTCTTCCCATCAAAAACCCCCAAACCTCGATGAGCTCCAAAGGCGTCCGCAAATCTCCAAAGGCAAACTTCCGCAAACCTCAACGGGCTCCGAAGACTGAAGGCGAACTCTCGCAGATTTATTCATCGGCCGCTACTCCTTCATTTGTGCAATGGCTTCTACACACGTAATCCCTGAGGTAACTATTATCTGCTCTTTCATCCTATGTTTTGCACAAATCTTCTACATCCCGATTTATCATCAGTAGTCGGGTTCTTGTTTCTATAGGATCTCAAGAGTCAGATTGCTATTCCAGTTTCCGACCGCCCTGGTCACTTCTTTCTTGGCCCTATGGGTAGCGAGGATCCGACTGATTTCATCAACTCTGAAATAGAAAGGATCCCGTTCAAACACTCATCTATGGCCATCACTGATTGGGCTAACAGCTTCAGATCTTGACCTAGCAAACTCCCAGAATGGAGGAACTGGTATCTTAGGGTTTCTGCCTTCAAAAAATCTTTCTGGGAGGATTTGAAGATAGACCATTGCATCAACCTTTCCTTAGCTGATATGGAAAAGAACAAACCTCTTCTTGATTCGGCTTCTTACTTTTGGTCGGATATCCTAAATGCATTCATGTTCGGGCTTGGGCCGATGACCCTCACTTTGATGGATGTTACTATGTTGACCTGCCTCAATACCACCCACTACATAAATCCGTTCAGCCTCAGATTCAAACCCACTCATCGGCTAAACACCAAGAACGTCGGAGGTTGGACTAAGTATATTTTCCTGCATAAAAAATCCTCCGGCCAAGTCGATGGGCGTGAACACATAGCGTTCTTGAACCTTTGGTTGGAACGTGCTCGCACCGTGGTCCCTCGCGCACCCCGGCGCGAACACGTCGGATCGCCTGGGAGGTCTACTTAGCTCTAGTGCAGGCCGATTGGCTTTTCTGCATGGCTTGAGGTACGCGCGCTAGGGGCCGTGGGGTTCGATCGGCTCCGACACATCGGTACGGGTGCGGGCGTGCTAGTCAATTTGACCCTGTAATTGACAAGGAAGTGAGACGAGCGGGTCCGTCGGACGCTAGGCCGATATAGGCACTCGCTATCGGCTGGTTGCCGATAGGATCGGGAAGCTCTTCGATCGGCTGGGGAGCCGATGTGGACAGGTGTCGATAAGGAATCGACCGTAGAGCCGATGGAGGAAACAGGGTGTGCTCAGAGGATAGCAAGGCGCACAGGATCTCTCTAGATAGCCTAACAGTGATTCATCGACTGGAAGAACCGATGAAGGCACATGCAGGCTGGCAAAGAATTTTATTAAAAAGGCACGGGCTGCAAAGCCGATGCTGCTCCAGATATGACAGCAAGAGACCCATCGCCTACCGTGACAGCGCCATTAACACCGAACCTCGAAGATCGGACCTAACCGAGACAGTACGAGACCGAGGCTAGCGGCGATGATACGGAGGACGCCGGATCGGCTATACTAAAGCAAAGATAGGAACGAACCCATCGGACGAGATTGTATATTGATTGAGAGATATCTTACAGGTTTCTAGGGTGTCTATCTTTATACCCTGGATTTACAAACAAAGCCCGACGCGTTTACGACCATCGGACGCTATTTCCTAATAAGAACAAAGGAAAATACCTCTAAAGAAGTTAACTAACTAACTAAACCTTCCTAATAAGGTTACAATTTACAAAGATTGAACATCTTGCCCTGGAGTCCACGGCTCTTCCGCAAACTCGGTTTTATCTGAGTAATCTTCCAATTTAGAATCGAGTCTTCCTTCGCTACAACCCGATCGGCTTCTTCACTGTAGCAATCGGACCTCTTTTTACTCAAGCCGATCCTTTTCCTACCTTTCCTCGGTCTTCTCGGACCTAACCCCGATCGGATAATTCCCTGTCTTCAAGCTAATCCAATCTTCTACTAATTTTATCGGCTTCTCTATAGTTCCGATCAGCTTCTCTACAGTTCCCATCAGCTTTGTCTCCCGAGCTGACCAGTATCTCCATCGGCCGATGACTGAATCAAATTCTCCATCAGACACCTCTCAGCCTATCGGCTTTAGCACCATCGGATCGTCTAGATTTTGGCGTTAACACCATATCCAGGTGTTCGGTATGCAGCTTCACTTTGCGCTCAAAGTGCTGCAACAAGGCCTTTGATCGTGGTGATTGTGGTGGAGTCCTTTTGTCCTCTCCTGCCATGGTTAGTGTGCAGCAAGAGAATTCACAATAATACAAGCCTATCTCAACTAACAACACTTGGTGGCATCAATCCATCTATCTCTCAAACTTGTCCAACCAAGCTCTTAGATGTTCTCACCATGCTATGCAGATGGTGTTGGAGACGGCAAGAACAACAATAAACGGGGACACAAACACAACCTTGTGATGTCATAGATGATTTGTGGAGCTATAGGTGGCTGCAAGTAAAATCAAGGAACAGCTGGAACCACATTAGTTAAAGCAAGTTGAATGGACGTTCAGTGATGGCACTTGCTGGCCCTAGGCTAAACCATGCTATAGACGCAAGCCTACACACAAGCGTTGTCACCTAAATCAGCAACAATGATGCACAAAATGAGCAGCTATGGAAGCACTTCTTATTCTTCTTCCCCTTTTCCTTTGTTTCCTCCTTTTTCTGTTTTTTTCTGTTCTTTTTTTGTTCTTTTTTTTTTGCACAACTAGCACAAATCTGAAAACTTCTCACAAGGATTTCATAATGACAATTTGCACACACACTTTTTCTCTTTTTCTCTCTCTTTCTCCTGAACAAAACAACCCTTCCTTTGGGGATTGAACAGCCACAAGAAGCTTATTTGAACTAGCAGCGGATGGAAAAAAGGATGCGGTGGTGGTGGTGGTGATGGTGATGGTGGCGGCGGAACTGCTGGTGGTGGTGACGATGGCAGCGGATCTGGTGGTGGTGGCGATGAACGGGGTGGTGCTAGACGTAGAGATGGTGACCAAAAATGTGAGGAGAACTTGAAACTCTAAAGGATTAGACACCAAGAACCAGCAACTTGACCAACAATGCAACTGAAAATTCAACAAGCAAGAACTAAGTAGAACAGCCTGGCTCAAACTTGTTTTGGGGGATTTCAGTTCTATCCTATTTTTGGGGTTTCTGGATGTAGTAAGTATGGGTAGAATCTCTCACTGAAAAACCTTGCTCTGATACCACATGATGGAACATGCTAGGGTTTGTTTCTGACTTTCGATGAGAGTTGGGGATAACTTCGATTTGGGGTGGATCCGACGTTGGCTACCGACTACAACACCACAAGGGTTGCGCCTTAGCAATAGGTACACCGTCTCCGATTGGAAATGTTCTTGCCGTGCCAAGAACACATCTGAACTTGCTAGCAACCGAGAACAAGCAAGAACAAGATGAGCAAGCAATTAACTCATGGATGGAAGATTCAAAGGCGAATCTGAATCACGAGTTGGGGTCTTGAATCAAGCAAACAGGTGGGCGAATCGACACACGTTCTCACAAGGCAGTAGCAGTAGCTAAACTTACAACAAAACAAAACCCAACATTCATCCTAGCAGCTGCTGTAAGTATTTATACTTGGGAGAGAGCAAGGAGGCGTGGAGGGGTGTAAACCCTAGTTTAGAAATGGCCCCTAGTGGACTGAACGAGATACAAGGACCTCAGCCCAAGACTGGAGGTCCGAATATCTTTCTGTAGTTTTTGGTCAGCTTCAACGGAATCTAGAAGTGTTTCTGTATTCGTCTAAAAGTAGACATCAAGGCCTTTTCAACAAGTGCTCATGGGCCTTAAACAATCTCCTGAGTGAATAGTTATGGTCAATTGAAGTTGTTACTGCCTAGAGGTCTAAACTTGATGTCTGAACTTATAGTTCGTTCCCTTGGTCTAGTCGTCCTTTTGATCATGGTAGTTTTCAATTGATACTTGTCATGGCTACTCCTAGACCAATCTAGTTCGTCTTTCAAGTTCCTAAGTAGAAGACTATCATCACAAGAATTTAGTAGTACCCCATTCGTTAAGGAACTTGTTTGGATAGTAAGGAACGATTTCACCTAGTAGTTAAGTTGGTGTGCTCTAGCTCGAGTTATTGGGCCCTGCTGTGCAGTAGGTGTGGTTGTATCCATGGAAGGGATGTCCTCATCACTAATGATCTCGCACAAATTGCTTTGAGATATTGGCTAGATAGGAAGATAGAAGCTGAATTATTGGAAATCATGTTGAAGCCGGTGATTGGAGACAAGAGATTATTCAATATTTGCAAATTCTGTCACAATCGGCTTCTAGAAAACTTCAGTAGAAATCTACCAAACATGTTTTACTTGATGAAGACTTGTATTATTGGACTATTGATAGGGTTCTGTCTGCTTGGGTACAGTAGTTATGAGCAAAGTACACGAAGGTGTTTGTGGAGCCCATGAATCAGTTCACAAGATGAGATGGCTGATGAGAAGTGATGGGTATTTTTGGTTGACAATGTTCGAGGATTGCTTTAGGTACTATAAAGGATGCTAAAATTGCCAATAGTTTGGGAATGTGCAGCGAACTCTAGTATCGGATATGAACCCGATAATCAAGCCATGGCCGTTCAGGGGTAGGGAAATCAACATGATTAGCCAGATTTATCTTTCATCAAGTAAAGGGTATAAGTTTATATTGGCGGCAATAAATTATTTTACAAAGTGGGAAGAGGAATATATTATATATCGGTTTGGTATTCCGCAGACGATCACCATCGATCAGGGTTCTATCTTCATGTTCGAAGAGTTTCAATAGTTTGTTGCCAATATGAGGATTACATTATTAAATTCGTCACCATATTATGATCAAGCTAATGGACAAGCCGAAGCTTTCAACAAAAGTTTAATCAAGTAGATCAAGCACAAGATTGATGAACAGCCACGGAGGTGGCATGTTACATTAGCCGATTTATTATGGGCATATCGAATGATATGTCATGGATTTACTTGAGTACCACCGTATTGGCTGGTATGTGGGCATAAAGTAGTTCTGCCATGGGAAATTAACATCGGCTCTAGGAGGATGCCTTTACAGGATCAATTGACAGTAACCTAATGACGGACAAGCTTGATGATTTGACTCACAATCAGCTAAGGGCGCTTGAAAGGATCAAGGAAAATAAAGTTAAGGTTGCCAGGTATTACAACAAAAATGTGATGATTAAATCTTTTACTGAGGGAGATCTCATTTGAAAAATGATTTTGCTGATTGGGTTTAGAGATAATAAATTTGAAAAATGGTCACCTAATTGGAAACTATTGGATCAATTATTTTGTGCCTAGTAGTGCTTATATTTTGGAATGTCTTGAAGGGGAGAGGTTTGCCAAAGCACTAAATGGAAAGTATATGAAGAAGTATTATCCTAGCGTTTGGGTTGATGTCTAAATCTATTAAGTATGGCCAATTTCTAATACTCTTCAAGACAAATAGCTAATATCGTTAAGATATCACCTTCAAGGAATACGTATAAAAAGGAAGATTTTTTTCATTAACAGAGCCGATCAAACTTTGTTTTAGGCAATCGATGTTTGGGATGACATTATGAGTTTTAAACATCAAAGTTCTACAAATATTTCTTGATTGCCTCAATCGTGCGTAGACAAATTTGGTCTATCTCATTGATGGCGCAGATGTCTTCCTCATTAGATCCGGGGATAGTTTTCAAGCTATGCGCTGATGGGCTGTTTGGCATACTCTTTCTGCTACTTTGGCCTCTTGGTCTTAAATTGATTGTGGTAATCTGATAAGATGGGATTCGGTGACTTCAAAATTGTGACGCATCTTATCAAGTTCTACTATCAAATCGACTTCTTATTTTTTTAGTTGACCTAGCTTGGAGTTGGTGTTTCGCAAGTTAGCTGTCATTTCATCAAATTTCTTCTTCTCATCCTAGGTAGATAGCTGATCATTTTGAGCTAAAATGTTTTGTTCTGCACGGTCAGCTATGCATCACCTGATTGTGATTAGCTGGGTCCTATGAAACTCCAAGTAAGCAGCAGGTGTGAGTACGTTAGTAAATTGTTCAGGCAGGAAGCGTTCAACCTCAGCAAGTCTTCCCTGGATCAGTCTGCAATCTTCCACTAGTAAGCCAATCGGGATATCTAGACGATGCATGATGTCTGACAATTGATCACATACATTGGCTGGTAGAAAAGGAGCAATTGCTAGATTGGTAGCTGTGTCTTCGTCCACCTCCAAGTATTTGCCGATGTCAAAGCAGAACCAATCGGCTAATGACTGCAAATTGGCATCGATGAGAAGAATTATGAGCTAAAACAAAAGTGAAGATGTGGAGTGTACATACCTAAGACACAACAGGACTGATAGGAGTAGTGAAGTTGGTATCGTCTTGATGAGTTGTGGAAGTTTGGCCGATAGCCGAGCTAGGAGCAGTGCGGACCACTTGAGTGTTTCTTGGTTGGGGATCGGCTGCTGTTGAGGATGTTGGAATTTCCAGGGCAACCATCAGCTTAATGCTTGAAGCGATCTCTAGAGGCTGAGTTTCGGTAGTCGATGGTTCAAGCTCTAGAACGAAGGTATCAGGGGAAGTACCAGTATGATAAAGAAGAAGTAAGATCGACACATACTAGCGAGGGTGAAGAAGGCAATGTCAAAGATGGAGAAGATCCCTAGGGAATCAGTACCATGATGGTGGTGTCAGCGATGGATTTTTGCTTTTTGGACTCTGTATGAGTGGCCAGTTTCTTGTGTTTAGTGCCCGACATTTGTGGTACTCGGAGTAGAGTCGATGGAGAGGGGGCACTGTGTCGAAGGTAGGACTTGGCCGATAAAGGTTGATAGATAATCAGGTGGCCGCTTATGGTTGTTGTAGGTGCCTCTCGGTCACCAGCCTATGGAATCATGGAAATTATGTAGCATATTTAGGATTAAATGCAGTATGGAAGACAGAGTAAGGGGAAGGATTACGTCTTCATCGGATTCGATGTAGTCATGATTAAGGCATACACAATAATGTTTAATCGATGAACTGAACAAGTGCCTTCTTCACTCTGACCACCATCGAGCGAGGAGTTTGGTATTGGATATACAAGGCTTGAAGTTGGTGATGGTCCCTAGGGAAAGAGATCTGGCTATCATTCTTAGCCAATCATATTCTAAGCCACTGTTTACTTCTCCTTAGGCTTGGAGTTTGCCGATGAAGAATAAGATGATTGGGAGCTGGCCGAAGCCCAACTAATGAGCGCTGATGGAGGGATGATAGAACTTATACGACGGATGTTGAGATTGGCCCAATGACAATCCAATTAGCAGAAGATTGGAGTTATGGTCGACATGAATATTATCTTTTGATTCTTTATCAGCTAATGCGTTGAGTGAATAAAACCTAGAAGGCATCTTGAACAAAGAAGTGTCCTTGTACGCAAACCAGAGGGTGGCCTCCTTGGTAAAGCCATCATAGAAATATTTGAACCACTAAGCCTAAGTGATGAGGACATCAACACTATTGATACATCCACTCATGGTCCAATTACCGGCGCTCATGCACGTCAACTCAACTATCAAGTGAGTTCATTCTTGAGTTTATGTTCCTTCTCTTTATACCCTGGAGACACGTGCACTCTTGTTTTGCTCTAGAACAATGGAGAGGATCCAACGGGGAGAGGATTAGCGCGGGGTGGATTCGGACTGCAGGATAGTGCCAAATTCTGATGGCCGCCACGACTTCATGCGAACTCTGATTTGGGCTTGCAAGTACTTAATGGAAAGGTTATCAAGTCTACTTTCAAATGGATCCAGCCTCATGTCAATATCTGTTCTGGAGCGGCTGCAATTATCATTTTTCTACCGAGTGTTTTTCTGTCCACTGTGCTGCGTCACCTCTTTTGGGCCTAATGGGCCGTGTATCAAGTTGGGCCCATTAGGGGTGCATCCTAGGGTTGAGCACGACCCCAGCACCCCTGTGGTCATCTTCCTCTCTTCTTAAACCTTCAGTCACCACCAAGAATAGTGGGTTTTGTTGATTAGAGTTAGCGTCATGCTACTTGCACACAGCGCACGTGTCGGCTAGACCGCCCATCTGTTTGTCTCCAGAACCCCGCCATATTGTGAATTCAGAGTGAATCTTTCATCTCAATATCTAGCAATTTCAGTGCTTATTTTACTTGTTCTTTGATTGCTTGTAGGACGAGTGCCCTAGTGGCTGGGTTGTCGCGCACCGTAAGTTCGCGTCGACCATCGAAGACAGTGTATCGGTTGCTAAGGCACATATTCCTTGGATGGTTGTAGTCGGGCCGTGAATGTCACCTCCATCCTCCAATCAAGTTATCCTCCACCTCTCATCGAAAGATCGGGACTAAACCCTAGCGGGTTCACACCAAGCAACATATGACATTAGGAGTATCATGAATAAGTCAGATAATCATTAATTAATAATGATAATGTCTATTTTAAGGAACAACCCAACATATCATAAACTAGTATATGATATCTCTATGTTGCCTCTAGGGCATATCGCTAACACACATCCATGATCTGTTCATCTATGGCCTCTCCACGGAAAAATGAAGTGCCAAAAGATAATTGCTAGAAATTATGATGCCTCAAATTTAATTGCATAGTTGAAATTAGATAAAATTGTAAAAACCTACACAATGCATTTGTAGAGGGAAGACATAATCGAGATCTACCACAACAATTAACGTGGCTAAAGAAAGAAAACAGGACAATGAGAGAGGTGGAGGAAAATATAAGTATTAACCTTCTTTCTCTGTCCTCTGTCTCTCATTCATCACTAGATCTCCCTCAAGATCGATAGAGAAGAGGAGGAATTGTCCAATTACCTCCATACCTACCTCCCACCCCCACTCCCTCCCCATTACTCTTTCCCTCACTCTCTTCATCTATAATCATGTCATTTATAACATCTAGATATTGACCCAATATAAACTGCTTCAAACCAACATTAAACATAAAAAAATAGTATGATATGGTATTACCTTAGGAAAATCGTGCCCCTATAAATTTTGGAATCAAAACCTCCCCCTACTATTTTTAGGATCAACACCTTCTATCTAAATGGCTCGATGGGTAGAATATGAGTATTTATATGAGAGCACTTAATGCGGACAGATGGTCAAAGAAAACAAACTGTACAAACCATCACATTAGTTTGGGCGGTCAACAACTACTATCTGCCTGGGTAAATAGATTCTCAACGAGCTGATGTCTTCACAAACTACCCGCAATAATGGTTATATTACTATAGTGGATTTTTTACGAGCCACCTAGCAAAACACACATCCACAGGTGGTCCTTAAACCTGAAGGTACCCCTAGCTTAGCAGCAAACTAGTGCATCTTAAATCCGCCCGTAGACAAATATGTCAGGCTCTTATATAAATGATTTCTATAGTAGTGATGGTGCCAAGTTAACGTTGATGTTCATAATATGAAGGAGATGCTTTTAGAAGTGAAGATTCACCATTCTTTGTCCCGATGCTTGGAATACTTCCCTTTATGCTTGTACTTCTCTTTATGCACCATGGCCCGCCATTCTTCGTCCTGACGCTTGGAATACTTCCCAACCAAGTGTGATGAAGTAACTTTTGATTTCCCAAGATGTCTCCCACCATCGGCCTGATCACTTGAAGATCCTGTGAACACCATGTTCACAGGAAAAGGATGACCATTGATCTTAATCGGTTTTTTGTCTTTGAACTTGATTCTCCCTTGTTCAACAGCCGATTGCAACTGTTACCAAAATACCTTGCACTTGTTGGTATGATGTGAAATTGAGTTGTGCCACTTGCAGTATTTTTTTTATAGTTCTTTGGCCTATGGAATTACGTGGCTTGGCAGAAGCTAAATATGTTTCTCTTGAAGTAGCAGATCGAAGAACTTATCGGCTTTATTGATGTCAAAGTCATATTTTTCCTCCTTACCAATATTCTTCACCTAGGGACACATGATATGGATTTCTTGCTCTTGGTCTACTCTGCCAAATTAACTTTCACATCAGATTCCTCATTATCTAAGTCCGATGCATAAACTTGTAGTTAGCCTTCTGATAGAATATCTCTTTCTTGGCTTGAATGAATCGGCTTTCATGAGCCGATACTTTTTGTAGAAGATGTGCTAGGCTCTCAAACTCTTGAGATGTAAAACGTTATCTGATCAGAGCTAGCAAACCTTAGAAGTCTAACTCAGCTAGCTATCCATCACTCAAGACTGTAACATCAACTTCTAATGTCTGGAAATCATTGGATGTATTCTGTGACTAACACATTAGGTAGGTCTTTGTCTAACCAATGTTAGATATGTTAGCCTCATCACATGAATTCTAGCAAAGAAATATTTATGGAATTGCTTCTCCAGATTGGCCCATTCCTAAATTGAGTCCAGTAGTAACGAGAAAAACCATGTGAACATCAATCCAAATAGGGACGGTGAAAAAAAAAACTCTCAGGGTTTTCTCAACCGATGCCTCCTCACATTGGGCTAATAATCAGCTAATGTGCTCCATCGTAGATACACTGTCCTGCCGTGAGAATTTGGAGAAATCTAGTACCCTGTATCGGTGCAGCAACGGAACTCTATCAAATCACTCTGAATATGGGTGCCGATACATAAAAGTTTGTTCCTTAGGCTTGATACAAAATTGCTCCCTAACCACGTTTGCAACCCTGGCTGACCAATCCTCCTCCCTTTGGATATCTCTCTAGTATTATGGAAGCGAAGTTGGTACCCGATACTGTCTAGAATATTCTCCAAGGTGATTGCTTGCATGAGGATTGCCACCTGGGTAGTCTTGCTGATATCCTCCATAGTAAGCAGTCTGATGATACCCTCGAAGAATATCATCACATTGCCCCCAATCTAACCCTGTGCTAGTGGAAATAGACTTGCCAATACATTTCTCCCGGTATCATAAGTGATCGAAGGTTGCTCTGTCTTCATCAACAAATACACTGGACCTTAATCAGGTTCTCGAACAATGGATCCGTCCACCATCTTCTTGATCAAATTGTGTAAAGTGTTCACCAACACTCCTGACTAGTTGATGAGTCCGTGGTGAACTGTTTCATTGACTATGTCCTACAAAGGCTTAGGAGGAGTCATGGGTGGTGATTGGCTCGATTCTCTTATCAAAATAGGGTTTGGTATCTGGGACATCTAAATCAGCCCTTATCTAGTCATACTAAAAGACTCTAAATAGAGCTTATGAAAGTTTGTCATGTTTTGCTATATTTGTTGCCTTTGTTCCTTAGTCAAATCCTCCATTGTCACTACAATTATATTGTCCATGTTGATATCTTTTCCTGCCATTGTGTTGAAGTTGAATGGTCCCACTGGGCGTGCCAAAAAGCGACGAAAGCATGGAGCAGGGCCCGAATCCTGCTCAAGCCACGAGAACCAGCGACCACCGTGATGGCACCGTTAGAGTGAGCCTCGATAAATTGGACTAAACCGAGACAATATGAGGCGAGACTAACGGCACAGAAATGGTAGAGGCAGGATCAGAAGTAACGTCAGAAAGGATGGGGTGAGGCCATTGGTTACTTATTGGCTGAATGTCCGACATAGGCCTATATCTAACCTCATCAGCTATCTAGGCCAATGGGAAACAAAACCCGCTAGATCACGATGCTAGTCCTATTGGACACGAACCTGATAGACTGGACCTAACCGAAACTGTATCAGACCAGATCTGATGGGACTAGATCGATAACTAGAGAATTAATCATCGAGGATAAGATATATATATATGTGTGTGTATTAACCGAATAGCTGATACGCTAGGCGTGAAACGCAAGATAAGGATAACTCATCAGCTACTCACTCCAATGAAACGTTGTGCGAGAACCTGCCAGTCCAACGACTCGATCTACCACCATCAATCTCGTAGGTCTGATCTAACCGATGGAGGGAAGCAAATGAACCAATAAGCCTCACATGAACGTGATGCGGTACGTCCGATCGGACTAAGAGGTTAGACCTAACCGATACAGTCTTAGACAAAACAACGGACCAGAGTAGCGGTGTGACTTACCCCTTCTCTAGAGCTCGAATCTAACCGATCAGCCCTACGTCAAGAATTAGAACTCACCGGAGTAAACCTGGACGAACTAGGGTGGCGATGTGCTGAAGATTGTGTTGATGTATGATCTGTTGATATTTTGATAGGTTCCACGAGGTTTATATTTATATCTAGGAATTACAAGAGTCCAATGCGGTTACAAACAACTCTTGGATATTTTCTAAATATATAAGAAAACTAATATCAAAAAAGTTTACAAAGTTAATTAAACTTGTCTAGCTTGCATGATATATTTTATATAGATAAAATACCCTACCGTGATTCTCACTGCTCCTCCGTAGACTCGATCATATCTAATAACCTTCCATTTTAACTGGACTGAATTCATCCTCAACCCGTCCGATCAGCTCTCTCACTGTATCAATCCCTCTTTCATCGGCTGATTATGTTTGCAAGTTCATGGTATATGGACTTTTTCCATTTAAATGGAAATGCAAAATGAACCCGTATAGCCATTTGTCACATGGTTCTCAAACTTATTCTGACGTAACCAATGGTTTTTGAAGCAATATATTGTAAAAATTGTGTGTTGCACGCACGCCATTACTAGTGTGAAAAGCCTTCGACAATGTGGACTAACCAATAGATAATTAAGCGATTAGCGGTAAAGCAGCAAATTTAAGCAGCTGGTAGTGAACATGGAGGAGTGGAAAACTGGAAATGATGAGGTCACGAACACAAAGATGTAACTCGGGACGCTGGGTCGGACGGTTCACTGGAATGCCCGGGAAGGGCTAAAATGTAAAAATTTCAGGCAGGCTAATCTTTTTATATTTTATTCATTTTGATAAATTATCTACAACATGTATAATAAATATATAGGATTTGCTCTCCCTAAATATAAACATACAATATATATATATATATGTATGAGAAGGTTGTGCATACATAACTAAATATGAACCAATGAAGACTTATCCTAAATATATATAGAAAGCATGTGGCATTGATATAGATAAACATACACATATCTTTGTGATCTCCATGTTCTCAAAGTAATTGAAAATAAAAAGATGTGGCTCAAATAAAATATTGGTCTCACAAGAATATACCAATAACATGTAAATTATATATATGTATAGAGAGAAAGAATGATACATTTAGCTTGATCTCCTTGTGTTTCATTGTCAAAATAATATATTACCATCTTCACTCATATTAAGTTTGGGAGAAACCTATTCACCAACTCATGGAAAGAGATTAGTCCCACAAAACTGGTTTGTCACAACCTACCAAAACAATAATTACTAATATTTGTTTGATCATAAATCTCTTAACCTTTTTCTTTTTTGGCGATGCATGATAAACTAATATAAATTATGTAAATATGAGTAAATGATATATAATTACTAATAAACCACAAAATATAGAATGAGCTCCCCTAAAGACGTGCATGCATATAAATATGGTGGAAAATATATACACATATTTAATGAAGAACAATGGAGAAATTCACTCTATATTTTAGATCCATAAAAGAGATTAAATAAGAACATAAGGGGTTTAGTATGTACCTCATTTTCATTTTCATATCCTAAAGAGACTATACCAAAATATGCTTAAGAATTATATTAGTCTCACACAATTAGATTTGTTATTAATTATCGAAACCAAACTAATGACACTTAAACTTATAGTTGCTAGAGTTGAGGGTGAGCCAATCAATTTAACCCTGTAATTGATAAAGAGATAAACCGATGAGTCAGTCGGCTGATGGACCGATACGAACTCTTGTTATCGGTGACTCGATAGGATTGAGATAGTTATCGGTTACGTTTGATGCACTTTTGCTATCGGCTAGTTACCAATATGGGTTAAATCACTCGTCCGTCAGCTGAAAAAGCCGATAAAGGCATAGACAAATGGCGATGAAGGGAATGAAAAAATACTCCAGAATAAAGTGGTCGATAGGCACTATGTGGACTCCTGCCATCGACTAGTTACCTATAGAGGCTATAGCACTCTCTCATCGAATAGAAAGCCCAGAAAGGCATAAACAGATAACAAGAAAAAGATAACTGATCCATCGGCTATAGAGCCGATGACGCTCTTAAATACAATGGTCGATGACAATATGTGTAATCTTCCTATTGACTGGTTGCCAATAGAGGCTGAAGCACTTGTTCATCGGTTGAAAAGCTAATGAAGGCATATATAGATAGCAAGAAAAAAGATAAAGGACCTATTGGTGCAAAGCCAATGGCGCTCCAAATAGAATATGCGATGACGCTCCAAATAGGATAAAGGACCCATCGACTGCAAAGCCGATGGCGCTTCGAATAGAATATGTGATGAATAGTAAGGAGCGACACTCGATCTTCCAAAGATACGAGATGCTATATCAGACACAGACAAAATGAACGGGCGAACCCATCGACTAGCTAAGCCAATGAGAGGAATTCTCTGAAGATATATGTATATCGGCTAAGAAACCAGTACACTAGGCGTGAGGCTTAATGTGTAGATAACTCATCAGCTGGTCACTCCAATAAAACATTCGCATAAAGACCTATCAACCTACAGCTTAATCTACTATTGACGGTCTGGTAGGTCGGATCTAATTGATATAGCACAAGGCCGATGACAGTAAAGGGAGCTCGATAAATTAATAGAACCATGTGAACGTGATATAATTCACTCGATCGGACTAAGAGATCGGACCTAACTGATATAGCCTTAGATAAAGCGGATACACCAAGATAGTGGCAGGATTTACCACTTCGCCAAAAATCGGACTTAACAGATGCAGTCCCACGTCAAGAGCCAAAATCCACTACTAAAAACCTAGATGAACTAGGATTCTGATGAGTCGAGATTGTATTTTATCTATATGGATATCTTACAAGGTTCTAGAGGGTCTATATTTATAACCTGGAGTTATAACTGTTTGACATGGTTACAAACAACCTCTAGACGTTATTTCCTAAACATAAAAGGAAACTATATCTAAGAAGTTAACAAAACTAATTAGACTTGTCTATCTTATAAGATATATTCTATAGAAATAAAGTATCCTGCCGTGGTTTGCATGGCTCCATCTCAGACTCGATCCCATCTTAATAACTTTTTATCTTTGACTAAACTGAATACATCCTCAATCCATTCGATCGGTTTTCTCACTATATCGATCGGACTCCTTTCATAAGCCGATCAGTTCTCCAATCCTGTCTACAGTACTTATCAAATTTTGGTACAAACACTTTTAGATTATCTGTTGTTGGTCATATAGGAGCTCTTAGAGCTGTTAGAAGGGATAATAGAACTTAAAAATTCTTCTTTTGATCACTTTTGTGCTGAAAATTGTCTTGATCATCAATTTTCTTCTCCTAGAGTACCACAATAAAATGGAATAGTTAAAATAAAACGTAGAACTTTAGTTAAGATGGCTCAAACTATGCTAGATAAATTTTCTACTTCTAGAAAATGTTGGGCTGAAGCTATTTTTACTGCATGCTATGTTTCAAATCGTATATTTTTTAGATCAAAGCTTGGTAAAACTTCATATGAGCTACGATTTGATCATAGACCTAGTGTGTCTCACTTTCGATTTTTTGGATGCAAATGTTTGTGCTAAAATATAGTAATTTAGATAAATTTGAGGCTAGATTAGTTGATGGCATGTTTCTTGATTATTCTACTCATTCACATACCTATTGTGTTCTAGTTTTATAAACTAACGAAATAATAAAAACTTGTGAAGTTACTTTTAACGAGACTAGCCTAGGTACTAGTCCAAGTGTTACAGGTACAGATGCATACATTTAGGTGGAAAACATTTTTGTTAATGAAGATTATGAGGATGATGAAGAAGCTTTGGGTCCTCCTATACTATCAATTGAATTGGTTCCAGCACCAATGGCAACTTTACAAACAACTAAGCATCTCTAAGGTTCAACATCTTCTATGTAAATAGAAGATCAAATTTAACAAGATGAAGTTCCTAAATTAACCACTCCCTTGCATATTCAGAGAAGACATCCACCTCAACAAATCATCAGCAATCTTCATAAAAGGGTGACACATTCTAGGTTTAACAACTCAAACTCTCATGCTCATTCAGCTTTGGTAGCTTCTTTTGAACCCAAAGATATATCACACACATTAACTAACAAATCTTGGATCAACGCCATGTATGGATAGTTAGAAAATTTTAAATGTAACAAGGTTTGAAAACTGCTACCACCACCTCCTAATCATTCTATAATTGGAACTAAATGGTTTTTTAAAAATAAACAAAGTGAGAATGGTGTAGTTGTTAGGAACAAAGTTAGGTTGGTAGCTCAAGGTTTTACACAATAAGAAGGCCTAGATTTTGATGAAAACTTTGCTCCTATTGCTAGATTTGAAGCCATTAGAATTTTGTTAGCCTTCCCTGCATCTAATGGTTTTAAACTTTAGCAAATAGATGTAAAAACTGCATTTCTAAATGGTTTTATTTTTGTTAAGCAACCACCTGATTTTAAAAATGCTAAATATGCAAGTCATGTTTTTTAAATTTTCTAAAGGTTTGTATGGTTTAAAATAAGCTCCAAAAACATGGTATGATAGGTTAAAAAAATTACTTCAAAAGAGCTTTACTATGAGAAAGGTAGACATAATTCTTGTTGTTCTTAAGCAAGGCAATGACCAATTATTTGTACTAATTTATGTGGATGATATTATGTTTGGTTGTCCTTCTCATGCTTGGGTGTTTTAGTTTTTAGAAACTATGAGCAGTGAATTTGAGATGAGTATGACAAGTGAATTGACGTACTTTATAGGATTACAAATAAAACAAACAAAACATGGTATATTTGTGCACCAAAGTAAGAAAACAAAGAACCTTCTACGTCATTTTGGAGTGGAGAATTATAAACCTATTATGACGCCTACAAGAGCAACATCTACACTTGATCCTAATGAATATGGTGAGCTTGTTGACCAAAAGGAGTATAGGAGTATGATTAGTTGACTTTTGCATCTTGTTGCTTCAAGATCAAATATACAATTTATGGTATATTTATGTGCATGATTTCAAGCTTTCCCACGTACTTCATATTTTCAAGCAATTAAGCATATTCTTAGGTATTTTCATGCTACTAAAGATTTTGGCATATAGCTATCTACATTCTCATATGTTACTTTAAGAACTTTTTCTAATGCTGATTTCAAATAGTGTAGATTTGATAGAAAAAGTACTTTTGGTGCTTGTTTCTTCTTAGATAATTCTCTGTAGCACAATCAACTGCTGAATCTAAGTATATGGCTGCTGCTAATTCTCAAATACTTTGTATAGTAGCTACGCTTAAGTATTATGATGTTACTTTGAAAAATATTCCCTTTTTTTTATGATAACATCAGTACTATTTATATTTCTAAGAACCTAGTACAACACTCTAGTATAAAATATATTGATATTAGATTTTACTTTCAGATATCATGTTGAAAAAAGGAAATATGGCACTTCACATGTGGATACTGAATATCAATTAGCAGATATTTTCATAAAACATTTGGATTATTCTTGTTTTGCTCGTCTTCAGGGAGGACTTTAGGTTATTCATCATATGAAGTTGTTTTGAGGGGGATTATCAACTTTTTAAACATTTTTTATGTTCTTTAGTTGAAAAGTAAAAATATGTTGAAAAATAATGATTACTATATATGATTCATATGTATTATTTACAGTCATATTATGTCATAAGATATGAGTGCTTTTATGTTTCCATATATGTGGTGTTAGTCTTTGCATCACTAGCTAAATGGAATGATAACTTGATTTCTTATTTATTTTGATGTGCTAATATGCTATGAGAAATATAAGAAAGATTAAAATTATGTGCTATGAAAAATATAAGAAAGATCAAGTAAATATGCATTGTCGCACTTCCTCTTAACCAGATTGCTTACTATTATAATTTGGTATAAACTTAAAAGAAGTTGTGTATGATCAAAACCCATTTCTTGAGCTTGAAATTATCAAAAGATATAGGCTTGAACAGATTGACAAATAAGGCTGATGGTGCATATAATTTCTTGTAATTTATATCAAGATTGAAATCTATCAAGTTCTTAATGATTTTAAAAAAAAAGAAGCACCAATAAAGTACATCATCTTAATGCTAGTAAGTTTTGAAATAGTTGATAAAGGAATATCATGTCTTATAATAAATTATTAACTAAACTTATTAGTTATATGAGATTTATATTACGTATGTATAAATGTGAGAGTAAAATTACTTTTAGTATGTTATGTGCGAGCTTGCTTATATTAAAAATTTATGAATCTCATAATCGTAATAAATAATAACATTGGTAAAAAAAGAAAAAAAAATTATTCATGTCTTCTCAATGAATTCATTGTCAAAAAAATGGGAGAGATTGCACACAAATTCTAATTTTTTTAATGTAATGGCAATATATTTGAAGGTGAATGCCAGCATTCAATATTTATGTTTTGTTGCCAATATTTTCATCAAGAGAGATTGTGAAATTAAATGTAATGAAGAATTAGTTTATATTAAAATTGGTAAAATTGACCTATATTAAAATTGGCATTACATTATTTATTTATATTAAAATTATTTATGCCAAAATATGGTGAGCGATATCTACACTGACATAGGTCAAGTTGTGAAAATTATGCCTAGAAAATATTTTTTATGTTCATATATGTGTAGGAATTAAATGCTCAAAATTGATGAAAAGTTGCTAAAAAATTTAAAGAAATTTTAGATGAAAATTGATGAATTAAATTTTAGAATTAGCTACATTGTTTGCCTAAAACGATGGGCAGACCAATTGGGAGCGCCTAACTGAAAATGGGCTAGCAATGGCAAGCGAGCAAGTCGGTGTGGGTTGGCTCGTTTGGTAGGTCAAAAGTTAGTAAGCTGACATGGGCGGTGTCAGCGGACTGGGCTGATGATGGAAGCAGGCCGATGGTGTGAAGGTGTCCCAGTAGAGGGGCACACGCGATGGGAGGTGCGGCTTACTGATGGGCTTGGCATGGTAGTGGCGGTTGAGCGTGAGCACGTGTGAGAACACGATGGCACAATGGCTGACAGGTGGGTCTGGCATGGCGGAGAAGTGGTGCGAGTGGGTGTAGCGCAGGCGATCTAGAGATACAGGTGTCAGCTTGGGATTACCACAACGATGTGGTAGATGTGTAAGAGCGAGATTCTCTGTGAAAACGTGTTGACCTCTGTGGGCCTTTCTATGTCAAATGACGTAACATAATCTAGAGTATCAATTTCAAATTCGACAACTGAGAATAGAGTGATTAGTGATTATGAAATCTCAATAGTATTTTGATATTTTACTTTATGATTTTTTGATTATTTTTTCTATAAAATGAGGCTAAGAGGGTAAGGTATTAGGGATTTTAGATAGAAATTTTGATAGAATTTATTGTAAACATAATTTTAGTAATAAAGGTAATATTTATAAAAGATTAAAACGGTAATTAACCTCTTTTTCTCATTATCGAGCGGTTGTTCGATAATTAATTTTAGATGTCGTATTATTAATTAATTAAGGTTTAATTAATTTTGATATGTTTTTCGTTAGTATTTTAAGATACATAAGATGATTCTATTATTTTATAAAATTTTCAATGATGTCCTATTTTACAGTGGTGGATGTATATATAGGAGGAATCATCAACAATTTCATCGCTTGTCTTGACAAACCAATCAAAATAAATCGATCAAGCATGAGCGGATTACTTATTCACAACTTGAACTTGATCTCTCATCAATGGCATGCATATCATGCAATCTTGGTCAGTAGTAGCCACTGTACGACAGCATTGCAGCCGTCGCCGCCAAGGAACCTGTCCATGGCGACCTGTTCCTGCATGCCGCCCTGGGCATAGCCCCGTACTGCTATCAGCCTGCCATATTTGCTGTTCCTGCACCAGCAGTTGCTTCCTCCTGATCTCCATCTCCGCCATCCACACGTACGCCGGCAGGGCAACCGATCGCACCGTGGCGCTCCTTGTGCTCGCCGTCGCCCTCGTCGTCGAGGTCCAACCTCTCGCAGCCGCCTCGTCCCCCCTCCCAGCGTGACACTCCACCTGCTCGCGATAGTCACCGTGTCAAACGAGGAGGGCAGGGTAGAGCCACTAGTGCTGACCTGACCCTCAGCACAAAAGACGGCAGCGCCACGGCTTTAGAACTCGGCGCTAACGACAGCGACGTCGAGGTAGAGGTCCAATCTTAAAATACGTTTTTTAAAATATTTATTTATAAAATAAGTTTTTTTAGAAATAGCTAAAATATAAAAAATCTAGGTAAGCGTGCTCCAAATAGCACTGGAACTGGAAGCAGTGAAGCTTAGGGCCACCGGAATCGTTGGCCCGCCCCACTAGGTTTCTCCAATGGGTAAGTGGGCCGGCTTCACTGTGGGTAACAGGTCCGACCCGTTGGATCATTTCTGATGGCTTCACTTAGCTCTACATCGAGCGACCCTGCATCGTAATCGCGCCGCCACCCACGCTGCCTGCACGCTGCGACGGCGCCTCCTCGTTCTCCCCTCTCACGCCGACCAAGCCGATGCGACAACGGCACCTTCTCCTTTCTCTCGTCCTCCACACCGGAGCGACGGCGCCGCCACCTACCTCCTTCCTCCACCGACGCCGGCAGTGCCTCCTGTGTCCTCTCACCTTGCACTGACGCCGACCTCCACGCCAGCAGCGCCCCTTGCGGCCTCCCAGCTCCCTCCTCGACTTCAACACAGACCACGCAGAGCATCTTCCACGACCCACGGCCACGCAGTACATCAGTTCAGCTCAGTTAATCACTTTCTTGTATCCTTGGATCTTGGATTTTGTACGCTGCAACAGTATGCTGTAACATTCTTCTCTATTTTGGGGTGTTTCTTCCATTTGTCCTTTCTTGATAAGGACTACGTACGCACAGTACGCTGCAACATTCTTCTTTGTTTTGTGTTAATTCTGAATACTTTGGTGTGGTCAGAATGCTAGATCTGAACGATCATGAAAGAATGGGTAAATTTCTTGGGGCATGCATTTTTCATAACTGAATTTTGGTCCCTTCTGAATGGCATGCATGCTATCTACTGATATAGCAAAAATCTGAAGGTTGGTTGAGAAGGCAATTCCTGAAAGCACTGTACTAAATTCCTAATGTTATCCTACCCTTGCGAACTGGATACGCGTTACCCTGATTTTTTTTTTTCAATTAGAGTTACGTTGGGGCTATTTCAATTATCTTTGCTCTAATTTAGTTTGTTCTTTCAGTTTTTAATGGGTCGACCCATATTACCCGTAAGTCATAGCACCATGACAGTATTGCACCAATGGGACGCATGGCGCAGGTTTGGGTCGCGACCTGACCCGGCCCACGCCCACCCCTAGTGAAGCTATTAGCTTTCCCTAATTTAGCTATACCAACAACAAATTTGCAACAGACATACTATGTTTTCATTGGGATGTTAGAGAACTTAGGACTTTGTCATATTAATTTAATGAAAAAAATCATCTTTTAAATTATTATCCTTCAAAGAGATTAATTTTTAGGGTCCACATCACGGTAGTACCGGTTTGATTTTTTTGTCAAGGAATGAAGATTGAAGATGGTGTTCAATGCTCTTTCTTTTACTTTTACACGTGCTGGATTTGGTCAGCATTATGGCAATGCTTGTGGCTATGCCCATCTGCGGGCATCAGTATTTCAAGATGTTGAGTCTATTTTTTCTGGCATATATTTTGTTTCTTCTCTAATTGTAACAACAGGGTTATAATATCTTGTCATTTTTGATATAATCAGCCTTGTGTTGAAAAAAAAAAGGAAGAGAGATTAAGTTTTAGTATGTATGACATGCATATTTGTTGCATATGAAGTATTCTCGGTAAAAGTACACCTGAAACAAAATGACATGGACTATCATATGTGAGCGCAAATACCATCTCAATATTGTACTTAATAGCATAAAGAAATTTTAAGAGCTTTCAAATAGCATCAACCAATTTGCACAATCCAAATTGTGGCAAGGCTTCCCATGTTTACGCCACATGAAAACACGGTTCAATGAATGAATGATCATAATAAGTTCCCAAACTAATTTTCTTTTGTTATGAGAGCAACAAGATACTTTTAGTAGTGACAAAATACAGAGCTATACTCTTTGGTGCCTGAAATTGCCCCAATCCTAGAGCACAAATTGTTCAAGAGGGCACAAAGTGGAAATGTTATAGATCCCTCAAAATTACTCAAATACAAATACAAACACAAACCAAAAGAAGAATATAAACCATTCACACTAATCTGCAGTTGAATCAAAAGTACTCAGGAATCCACCTAAGAAGCCAGCACCATTGCAGCTGCCGCACAAGACTTCCCGCTTTCCTCTGTGTATAATTTTGAATGAATTGGCATAAGAAGAAAACATAAAGATGATGTAATTCTAATTGAGATGTATGCCTAATGAACTACTTTTAATGGACCAAGATTTCTTTCTACCTGCAAAGCCAGCATAATGCTCCTGCTTTAAATCGGCCGTTGAAATGGTCAACAGAATTCACCCCATTTCCCTTGCACTGAGTGCACAGTATTGCACCTGTTGTTTTACCATGATAGTTACAAGTTACAACCAAAACAAGCACATAAATTGAAACATGTAAGATTATTTTACTTCCAGCGATTAAAAGGAAGTTGCTTCAGAGGATGATCATACTCATACTGCTCAACAATACAAGAGAAGAATTTATCATTTTGGACATTAGATAGCAGTTCACAGTATAACTAAGACCTGCTGTGTAAGATATTTTCGTTTCTCTGTAAGGAAGTGGGTAACTATTTTAGCAAGTGCCCCAACAAAATATAATTACCAACCTCTCTGTCAACATCTAGAGGAGTATCAAATTTCAAACAAAAATCCAAATACTTTTATGGTTAGAGTAAAAAAATCAATGCTTCAAGTATTGTGGGAAAAAGTAATAGAACACAGAATCAACCTTTTGTGTAACACCTACAGGTATTTATTGTCAGTTTCCTGCACTGAGGAGAACCACTATGAAAAGAGTCCAAACCCAATCAGGAAACAATAGAACAGTCTGGAGGGTTTCTAACTAGTTTCCACTACAGTTTTATCGTCTCCACTTTTAATAATTCAGAAAATGAGCTAACAGACTTAGAACAGTAAATGATATATAGTGTAAAGATAAATGAAAATAAAAACGTGTAACTTTGATGAACCTCTACTTTAACTAATTTTAGACAGAAGGAAACTCACCATTTCCTCCGCAGTCCTTGCAGACAAGGCTGCTTACCTTCTGAGGCTTCTTTTCGGTCTGATCATTTTCTGTGGCCTGTGTAGATGAACATTTTCAAACACTAGAAGATAAAACAAAGAAATAACTAAAACTTGTAAACATATTGCTTGCTTATTCCATATGTAATAAAAGGATAAAAGCAAGAAGATTATGCAACAACGTAATGGAAAAAAAGGATAATAGTGAGAAGATTATGTGACAACATAATAATGTGGTCATATTTCTCTGTGGCACAGACTAAAATGTTGTTCTTTTATATTGTTGTATGGAAGATGGATATTGTCAATGCCAAGTTCTACTATTTATATTTTCAAAATCGAAGAAAGTTATGCTATTGTCACATAAATTTCTCTTTGCAATGAACATAATTATATGGAATTTGTTCCACTGTCAGAATATTTTGGCTTTACTCTACATGATAGAAAACGAAGGATGCAAGTATCCTGCTTAATAGCCATCTGAAAAGTCTGGGATGTTACTGCATCCATGTCAGGCGCAAAGTTTTTACATGTGGATACAGAAAAAATAAGATACACCTAGACAAGGGTACTCCCCATATCCATCAATTCTACAACCTGTGGGCAATTCGCCAACCACATGCTCAACCAAGTTCAACTGAATCATCACCACCTTATTATGTAGTCAATCAGCGGACTTGTGCTAGTACTCAAATTAAAAAAAAACAGCAGAGGAGGAGATATGATATGAGCCAACATGTTTGTACAGACGAAAGGCAAGGCAGAGTTTGCAGACCTTGGTCTTGACGGACTGGAACCTGGAGCAGCGAGAGATGGGCCGGAGAAAGGCGGCGGCAGGAGTGGGTTTGAGGAGGAGCAGAGGGGAGGTGGCGGTCGCCGTGAGGCTCGAGGTGGCCGCCATTTGGGAGCAGCGAGCGACGAGCGAGGACGACGAGGAAGCAGTGGGTAGGAGGAGAGATGGACGGCCAACAGGAAGGTGGAGACCAATCCACTCTGATAAAGGGGGGAACAGGGGAAAAGCCGAAAAGGAAACAAAACAAAGGAGACGACTTATTCGCAGACTCGCCCCTTCAGAAATGCGGTTTTGCAACAACATCCATCACAAGAGGAGGATTTGTAGTAGTGGAGTGAAAAATCAAAGCAAATTATTTTGGTAACTCTGACTCACTTGGCACTTCTTGATTGCCACCTCTGAAATTCTCATCACTTGTGATAAAAATATAATTTCTTGTTATCCATAATTTCCCTGGTAATCAAATACCCATGTCCCACTTTGTTTAGGAGAAAAAAATCCCTCCGTTTTTAATGAATGTAGCTATTATCATTTACACTATTTATTTTTTAAAAATTTAGTGTAAATATGTAAAAATATAAATCATCTTAAAAGTATTTTTATAATAAAACAAGTTATAACAAAATAATTATTTTAATGAATGATCAGATGTTTTATCTAAAAGTAAACCATATCATTTATTTATAAACAGAGATAGTACAGGATTAACCGATCCAAAAGATTCGGTGGATGCAGCTTTACGCACAAAACATTCAGATAAAAAAGTAACATCAAAGAAGAGAAAAACGTAATAAATCACAAACCGAGAAACCCACCGTCACTGGTTTTTTTTTTGTTCCATCGCAAGGGGCGAATGCCAGGAAGCGCAAGTGCAGCGGCATCGCGAATAGCGCACAAGCGTGCACCGCAAGGGCTGGGAGGTTGAGCTCATGTACAGAAAGTACCCGCCCATTTATGTGGAACTATGCCAGGAGGCAGCCGCCGTCCTCGTGGATTGATATCCAAGATGAACGTTGGGGCGGAGCGGATAACACTGTGAAGTGAGCTTGGAGCCCGACATTTTTTTTGGGGGGAAAAAGGGCTGCAGCATCATCGACCGAAAACATTCATAAAATTAGTGGTTACGCCCATCCGAGCATTATTTTAGGGAAATTTTTTATTTATATATTTTTATTAAAAATAGTTATAATAATATATTTTTGTTTGAAAAATTTATATAGCTATACTCCCAACACTTTTTTTTAAAAAATGCCCCACCAGACAACTTGAAATCCTACATGTCAAATACCCGTTAGCACATATTAACAACCGAGTGACGGAAGGCTAGAAAATCTACAGACGACCCTTGCTGTCCTAAGGACATTTTTTCTCGTGGTAAGAGGCCGTCTTTAAAATATCATGCATGACATGTAAGAAAGGAGGAGGCTTGCCATTTTTGCGGTGACCCCTTACAACCCTCTAGTTAAGCGTTTTTCCCTCTTACGAGACCGCCTGTAAAATTACCGGACCTGTCTGTGAGAGAGGGGAGCCGAATAATTTTATAGGTGGCCTCCTTCATGCTCTCTGTTAGAGCATTTTATCCCTACCTACAAATATTAAAATGAAAATAAGAGATTTTAAATAAATCTATTTTTCTTTAAAGATTTAATTATAAAGAAAAATTAGGAATACATAAAAAAATCCATGAGATGAATGAATTATATAAGAAAATCAGCGTTGAAAGTGTATCTAGATTTCTTAGTGGGTATTGAGTGATAGATAATAAGAAATTAGAGAGCTAATGTGTTGTGATTAAAAATCTCATAATAATTCACCAATTTAAAAAAAGACCACATGAATAAATGAAAAAAAAGAAAAAGAAAAAGAACTTGAATCGATGAAAATTTAATTTTATTCTTTATTGAGTTATTATGACAAACCGTAGGGGCTTAAGTTTAATCAAGTCAAAAAACAAATACTAAATAAAACTTCTAAGTTTAGATAAACATACGCTCGCACCACGTATGCCTTGAAGTTTTGGTTTTTTTCTCTCCCAGTGTTTTGGATGTTTGTGTCTAGCCCTTATAGAAATTTATGAACAAGTTTCTGTGTCAAATATATAAATCAATTTAGAGTCTTTGAATTGAGCTCTCTATCTAGCAGGGCAGTATGTTTGGAGTCTCCGAAATTTAGACCGGACACTCTAAACCTCTTCTTATTCTCAAAGTTAAGTGTTGCCTAGAGTTTTCAGATCATTTGGCTAGAGTCTTCGGACTAAGGTCTTTGTTTAAACCGAAAGGTCTATCTAGAGTCTCTAGACATTCTGTCCGAATTCTTTAAAGTTTAAATTATGTGAGTAATTGTTAGGTTCAAGAGTGGTGAGATTTAATCCCACCAATCCCATTTTGAGGGATTGGCTACTCATTCATTACTACACTACTCTCAAAAGCTTTCTAGATGTTCTCCACTTTACTCATTTGTATCTTGAGTTTAATCCACCATTTGAGAGTGCCTTTGGGTGATCTTTGAGATATTAGATTTTGGGATTTGAGTGAGCACTTGTGGATCAATGTCGATGAAGACTCAAGCTTCTTACTCTTGGAGGACCACCTACTAGACGACTAGACATCACCTGCGAGGATTCAATGTGTAAATCGCCCAGAATGTTTTTGAAGGTCTTATTCACCACTTCAAGAGAAGAGGTATATTAGTGAATCCCTGAGTTCTTCCTTAGAAGTTAGTTTGGTAGAGCAAGCTTCACAAGTGGGAGACCTTGGTGGTTGCCTTAAGTTAAGTGCTACGCTTTTAGTGAGAGCTAGTTTCTATGGTTGAACTTAGTGAGGCAAGAGATCGAAAAAGATCTGGCTCTTTAGAGCTCCTCAACAGAGACGTAGGATCATTTGATACGAACTTTAGTAAAAAATCGTTTTGTCTCCTAACATTTCGTTATCTTTTATATTTTCTGTGATTTTGTTTCCTTTCTTCCTCCCTAACCCTTAGGGTTCGCCTCCTTTGCGTGTCTCTAGGATATTTTAAAGGAAGTCCAAAATCTTTGAACTATACAATCGGAGACTTCGAATTAGTTTCTCTGTCTGACAGAAAGATTAATCCGGATACTAAGACTGGAGGACCGAAGACTCTTGAGGAAAGTCTAATTTTCGCTACTAATTTATTTCATATTTAAAAGTTTACACATTCATCACCCCTATGTGACTCAAGGTTCTTTCAACCATTCATACTAAAAAATCATTACACCATTATATAGAGGGCTAGACGATTAATAAATTCACACATAGATATTATTTAGATAATAGTGATAAAAATATTACATGGTTATTGAGAGATTTATACATTATAGACAGAATATAGACGTAATATAAATAATGCAATAGGTAACATGGTACAAATGCTTATTTGGAACGTGTGAATATCATTATCTATTGTTCACTTGTAGTTACCCATTGCTAAAGAAACCGACTCTTTGCTCGTATTCCAATTTAGCATGTATACATTGCTAAAGAGTTGTACAGTGATTTTTTCATATCTATCTATTGTTTAAATTAGTATCTTCTTGACGGTTACTATGCAAAAATGTACATGCATAGCTATTGTAGTCATGATAAAAATAAAATTGAAGCAAATCAAACAGATGAAATTGTTATTAAGAATATTTGGACAAACAAAATATCTTCTACAAAAATTTTGTCCCTTATTGATCTCGCCACCTAGCAACGATCACTGCAAGCACACTTAGACGCTATCACCATAGAGGTAGTATAAGAGGTTGCAGCCTCCAGTCTGACTATACTGTTCACCTGACTATACTGTTCACCGACATCGTGCGTACTTGTCGTCATGTACTGTTCATTTAATTTTAAGGAGAAAAACCAATGGTTCGGGTCAAATATTAGATTTTCTGTATCAACCCATAGATCTAACAAAAAAATATTAGTTTAAAGAAAATATTGTGAAAAGGAACAATTGAAAAAATATATACAAATAATCCATACCTCATGAGAATAGTTTAGGTATTGAAAGAATCTCCTACCATAAATGTTAAGGTCCTAAGATGCCATAAGCTAGCATTAATCACCACATATGCAAAACGAACAGTCATACCAAATTAATTAGCCAAGCTAAAGGATCTTTTCTCCAATCAGAATTCTTAGTGAAAACGCGTTTAGCAACCATTGTTCTTTGATGCTATAGGAGATAGAGCAAACAGGTAGTGTATCATTTGTAAGGGTATTAGCTATCAAAAAAACTTAAACTCCATCATACATATGGAGATCTTATATAGCATGGATTATGTTAGGTGTGGAAGACATAAATGAAAGAGTTAAAAATGACATAACATTTACACGTGAAAAGTGCCATGCCTGTAAAAATTCTTTAAACACGACATGACATTAACACGCCGAAAATTAGCCATCAGGTTGTGGTGAAAGCGATGGGATAGTCACATGTCAAAAGTTGGCTATTGGTTGTGTTAAAAGAGACATGACAGTCATACGCTGAAAGTTGGCTAGCATCACTGAGTGTTGATTATGACCCGACGATCATATGTACAGTAAGGAGTGAAGACACCAAAAGTTGGTTATCATATACTATCGATAGTCATGTAGGCACAAAAAAAAGTAAAAGCGACATGATTTAACACATAATAAGCGATATAGATATGTAGAGCCAAAACAGTTAATATAAAATAGTATAAACAATAAGTATAACTGACACAATATACTACTAGCTTGGGGCTTGCCCTCTACCCCTCTTCGTCCTCCTGCCCTATGTTCGCACGTGACCCTAAAAGTAGGTGAGGCGTCTAGCTGAGATGTCATGACTAATGCGAACCTATTACAAAGGAGTCAAAGCATGCGACACCTACATGTGAGGTGACGAAGCTCCTACAAGTTGGAAGGAGACAAGTAAGTCCTGATCTATCATGAGGTTATCGTGGTCGAAGGAGTCATGTGTCCATCAAGAGGTGGCCTGTTTAGATCCACCTACGACTACAGAGATCTGTGGTGATGTAGCCTAAAACTTTGTGAGAAAAATAATTGAGTAATGCAAACTAAAAATATCATGGACCGAATAGAAATATGTACCATTCGGCAAACCTAAAGACTCTTTTATGGACGTTTTCGCTCCTTGTGTCGACGTCTTAGATCACTATGTCGACGTCTCTAGGTTGTACATAATATCAGAGTATATCTCTATTACAACAAATGGAGATGTTATATTTTTGTGATATTTCTTGACCCCATATAAATGACAATTATACTCGGTGATAATTGACACATTTTAGTAATCCTTTATTTTACCTTGAATACATGCACCCTCCATAAACACCCATAACTTAAGTTCACGCACTTGGCTTCGTATACCGACTTGTTTGGCTTCATGAACTCCCATCGACGTAATACTGCCCACTACTTAATTGCATCTGTTAATTCCGCTTTGTATATATATTTCATCACTTGAATTATCTCGTTTCCTTATATTTCCATGGCACGTGATGCCCTATTCAGAGAAGTTCTCGTTGAAACATTGTGATAGATTTATATTATCGTCCTCCTCGTCCGACAATTGATCCTCTACATACTTGTTATTAGAATCTTTCTTATCTATTATCTTAACGATATTGTTGTTTCTCTCTCTCTTATCTATCAATCCTCTTAGCTCCCTATCATCTCATTCTCCTCCTACTCCTTCTTCATGGTGTTATGACTTATTTTCTTCTACTGTTTTAGCATCACATCCTATCATACTTGGATCTTCTTTGTCTTACATAGTCATTAAAACAATGTTGTCTTTCTTGTATACTAATACAAGAATGCTAGGTGTCAATCTCGTTTTAATACATTTTCCATGTATCATCTTCAAGTAGTGGAATCCATTAGTATCAATTCGTAGAAAAAAACTTTGGTTGTCTAACTCACTATGATATACATAGTTATTGCATTGATCTATGGGTTGATTCAAAAATCTCATATTAACCAGTTATACATTGCTAGAAAATTTCTTTTAGCTCATATTTCAATATCCATAAGGGTTGAGCTAAGATCTGATAAATCAACGCCATATGGACTATATAACATTTTCTCGAATATGATATAACAAAAATATCATTTTATTTAACATATCTATTCATGAAAATAAAGTTGAACTCACACTAGTATCGTATAATTGATATTTAAAAAAATATATTTCTTCAAATATTACAAACGAAATATGTACAGATTTAGAAACGAAACTATAAAACCACACATGTAAGAATAAAACTATTTATGGATTAAAAAAATACTACACAAACTATTTTATTTTATCTTATTTTATCGCTAAGAATTAATATTATAAAGTATATACATATTTTATCTGCATATAAATCCATAAGGCAGTAGGGCTTCACAACTTTCTTTCACCTCTCCTCAACCATCTCTTCTCTTTTTTCTGTTTTTTTAATAAAATGGACTTTTAGACGGTCGTGAGAGGCATTATGGGCAGCCGCCTAAAAACACTCTAACAAAGGACGTGAAGGAACCGATTGAAAAAAATGCTAGGGCCCTCCTGCCACAGATGAGTCGGCAATTTTACAGGCGACACTTTAGGAGGAAAAAAAATGCCCAACCAAAAGGTTGTAAGAGGCCGATTGTAAAAACAGCAGATCCTCTGCTCGCTCGCATGCTCTATGCTGTATTTTAGAGGCGGCTCTCTATCATGAGAAAAAAATATTGGGCCGCCTATAAAATTTTTTAAGCCTCTTTCACCACACCATAATATAGCAATAGATATTTATCACGTTGAATTTAACGTCGGGTGTTTTTTTAAAAAAAATCTTACAAGTGTTGAGAGTATAGTTATATAATTTTTTTAAAAATATTTTTTAAACTTTTTGTAATAAAAAATATATAAATAAAAAAATTTATTTTAGGGTTACTGAGTAAACACTTTCGGTCGTGCAATTTGCACCATCTTTTAGCACAAAACAGTTAAACAAGCCATCCGACACAGGCAAGTTGCTGTATTTTAGAGGGTGACTGATAACCTCTCTTGAAGTTGCATTCAAAACCATATTCGGTTTTGTTTTTTCCGATTACACACACCAGTGTAGGCGCGTACATGTTAGTGTGTCGTCTAAACATAGGCTCAAGATGATGATGAATCTATGATGTCACTAAATTTTTATTAAAAAAATATTAAAAATATTTATGTCGTAATATTATGTAGACACTAAGATAAAACAGATCCTCTATATATATATACTAAAAGTAGCGTACCAAATTACTGCCAAATAAGGTTTAGCTAATACTATATAATGGAAGGAGATGAACAGTGTTGTAATATTTGCTGAATATTAGCAACCCGCATTAAAATAGACAGCTCTAGATCTCTTGCTACAGTATAAACAATAATTTTAATATTAACTTTGATAGAATAATTTACTTCATCGTTGCATCTCTTGCTACAGTACTTTTATCATTGCCAGTGCTTTGTCATTGTCCCTCACTGTTCTCTACTGTGCTCTGTTCTCCACTGTGCCCATCTGACGTTGTTGTGCAAATGTTAGGGTGCGAGTGCGGGAGGGTAGAGGCTATGATGTACAATTATGAGATAGTTGTTGGATCATTTATAACAGAGGTCAGCAAAAGCAAGCCCTGACTAGCCGTTAAAGTGATAACGCGCCTCAACAATGCATGGCGAAAATCGCTTTATCCTTGATGTTTGGGCAACATCCAAATGTCCTGCGTGCGCACTTCATTGCTGTATCTGAAAGTACCATGTCATACAGATAAAAAAGGTGGGCATCTGAGAGATTGATGGCACCATTTGGCTGCCAGGAAAATGTTATACCACCAACATTTGTAACCCAGAAACAAGGTTAGCCTTCATGTAATAAATTGTAATACTAAGAATCAGCAATCCAACATGGCCAAACAACCCAAGCAGCTCATGGAAACTCAATGATCCAAAGCATGGTTAATCAAAGGAATTGGTCATCTCTAAACAACCCATTAGTGTCAAACGTATCGACATTTACGTCGAGCAACAAAATGTTGACCAAGTGACCATACTCTCACTGTATGTCCAGACAAGAAGCAAGTGTAACATCATAGTTCAAGACAGTACGGAAACGCTTAATATTACAAGCTGCATCTTGCTTCAAGCGCCACCTTTACTAGTTTATATGATGGTTATGAAATCAGAATATCAGATTATGATGATCTAATAGCTTCCATCATTCCTATTACTGGGAGCAGCATGCCTGTCACCTCGACCCTTGCCAAGGTATGTACCACCTCCAGGTATGTAACCATGGCCACGACCATGGACATCATCTAAATTGTTGGGTCGCCCCCTCCCTACATAGGGATCAGCATACTCCAAGTCTGGTCGACCTCCGCCAGTGAAGGAACCTTTCAACAGCCTGCTTCCTGCAGGAGATCGGCTTCTGTCCCGCATATTGTGGCCCCAGTTATCCCGAGGAGACACTGATTGCTGACGACTCGTCTCAAGATACATATCATCATGTGGACGCTCCCTTGGGTTGTAGTCTTTGGCTGAAGACCGGTCATGCTTTACACGGTCCCTCAACTGGCGGTCACCATGGAAGCCCATTCTTTCCCTCTTCAATGGATCTGCATACTGTCCTGCATGATCTGGAGGTGATTGAGCTGGATAACCCTTAGAGTCACTCACACCCCAACCACGAGGTGGTGGCCTGTACCTGGCCATCTCTCTTGGAGAGGTACGATCACTTGGATCAAGATTCCTTGGAGGCCCACGTGGAGGATTGATGTAATCCCTATGAGGACTGTGGCTAGGCTCACATACTTCTCGTGAATAGCGATACTTGTTGCAGTTGTTACAGTGAGTTCGCCGAGCAAAATTAAGATTTCCACAGCTGAAATAAAAAGCAACAATAAATTTCAAAGAAGATTTAAGAAACTTGAGAAGACGTTGAGAAGAAAACGTTATACACAAACGATAAGCTCAAAAAAATGACATACTATGGATTCTGGCATATCCAATCGCCTTCTCTTGGCGACAGGTTTGGATCATTCCTGTGAACATATTCTTCATCAATATTAATGAATTCCTTTCCAGGAGCACCAGAGCCCCTCCCATATGATCTGCCTCCTCTTCCATATGGTGGAGAACCATCTCGGAACCTCGCAACCCCTCTACCACCACCATATCCATGGGCATAATGTGGGCCAAAAGCATCATCAAAACTTCTGTTTTCTGGTCTGCGTTGGCGCGGAGGTGAAAGGACTGCATGCATGCCATATCCTGAAAAAGAAGTAATAACAGTTCGCAATAAGTATTAGCAGGCATTGAAGAGTAATAACAAGCAAAGAAATTCTTACACCAGCCACATTGGATTGAAATAGGCAACCCCTTCCAGAGAACCACTTTCAAGTTTCAACATAGTTACTATCCAAACACCAAAAGGTTATTGATGAGGCAAGCAATTCTTAAGATTAGTTCATACCCTTGTAACTGCAGCTCAACCCAAAAAACAAAACAATCTCTCTTCCATGGTTCAGAATGTGCAGTTAATAACTATACACGCAGGGGCTGGAATTTGATGCTTCTAAGAAAAAGATTATTTCCTTGTGTCACAATAAGATCCATGGTGTCATTTAAGGTTAAAAGGCATCTCAAGCATTCATCCGGTCAATGCTCATGCCCAAAGCGCTGAATCGTAGTAGTTTGTGAATAGTATTTCAAATGGTACAACCATGCCATCACACAATAAGAAGCTTCTCCCTGGACATCACTTCAGATAAGGTTGTGTGACCTTATCATGTTTTATTTAGCTAAATCCTCCACAGAGAGTTAAAGGAAAGTTCCTATGTGAAGAGTAAAAAAAGTAGTGTTGCACCAAACATCCTATGCTACTCTTTACCAAGTCTTTTCCTCAAAGCTTACCAGTTGTCTGTCCATTTCAATTTTCTCTTGACCATACTTAAACATAACATCCTGGAGAAAAGCAGTCTTTGGACAATAAAGTACCAAATTCCCACAGACAAATGAGATGGCTCATAATCCAGGCATTATGGAAATCCCTTATGCCAGAGAATCTATTCAGTTCAAGAAATCAACATTACTTCTCACTGATTTGTTCAAAACTATTCTTTGCATCATCCAGGTACCTTCTTTCTCAAAACTGTGCCCCATTCCCCCAACATGATGTTGGAAAGATGATCAGCAAAAGCCTGTAATGATCCTACTTCTAAAATAGATCCTGTGACTTAATCATCATAATGCAACCAGAAGGTCAAAACTCACAAGCGCTCAAACAAGGAGCTGGCCTTTCTGACAATTATTTGCAGCAAGGGATAACTTCTCTTGTTCACATTGTAAGTCTCTCCATATCCATTTCCCAAATTAACTTACAAGGCAAACCCAAAACATTAGCATTTAAACCACAGCTTCCCCAATACTATGTCAAGTCAATCTCAACTCCCTTATCTAGAGCTCATATGGAGTTGGTCAAGATTAACAATCTTATGGCAGCAAGGTACAACTTTTCATGTTTATGCCAACAGCGTTACTTGATATCCCTGTTTCAAGTTAATTTCATCAAACTTGTACTCATAGTTATCAGATAACCCTGAATATGGAGACTGTAAACCACAGCTGCATTGATACACCTCAAGTCCATCTCAGCCCTTCATTGTCTTGCCACCATCATACACCCAACATTTCCGGGATGTACTAATTGCAGATAGTTACTTTTCACAACAAAATCGCATCAGTGCACAAGCAGAATAGATGCCAAAAACTAAACTAAACCATCAATCAGCGCAATACTGTATTTCAACAAGAAAGCATCAGCACTAATATCCCATCTTGAAAAGCAACGTCACCGTAGCCAGCCAAGTTGGATACTGTTAAAGAACAGAAAATTCCACACTCTGTTTGATATTTAGTGGAGCTTGCAGTGCTTGGCCATTACACTGAACATCCAAGCCAGCAAATAATTAGAAAATATCTATAATTTCTTGAAGCATGTCAGGAAGGCTTATACAACCACATTCTGTTCATTATTTTTCTAGATAAGGGGACTCAAATATGAAAACAAAATATTTCCAACATAAGAGGCCTATATGTCACAAAACTATTTAGCTATTACATCAAAGGAGATGGCAGAATTGAACTTCGGGAAGTACGGTGAAATGTTGGTTACATCGTTTTGAGTGTACCACTTGACTTCAAAATGAAAGAAAAGAAAACAAGGATATGATAAAGTAGAAAAGCAATCACACAAATTATATTTGATGTTGACAATGAATAAAAACCTAAAACATTCAAATGCAGAGCAAAATATCTGAACAAAATGATGTAACTGTATTGAAGCGTATCC
This sequence comes from Oryza coarctata, assembly GCA_030770085.1. Lineage (NCBI taxonomy): Eukaryota > Viridiplantae > Streptophyta > Magnoliopsida > Poales > Poaceae > Oryza > Oryza coarctata. Next base: position 13,680,002 of record CM061472.1, read on the forward strand.
GAAGATACTACTCTGGTTGAATGATCACAAAAAGAAGCATTTTATGCAATCAAGTACTCAAACCTAACAATGTATATCTTTGGTGATATAGGGAAAGCATACAAAGCAAATAAATTAATGCTAAAGACATCTTTGCCCAAGTTATGCATGGCACTTGTCAATGAGAGGGAACATATGTGATATGAATGTAAAAATTCTAACATGTAAAACTGATTGTAACAAGTTAGCACGATTTCTTTTTCTTGGTGAATGAGGAGTCATATATCATGGCATCTGTTTCTCTCATGGCTTTATTGACATTAGTAAGGAAAAACCAAATGATGGTATTCTCTTGTTGGAGGAAAAACCAAAAATAGGGACCACAGTAGTAGCAGGATGGTCAGACGTTGCAGACAAGGCACAGATTCCAGAGAACTTCGTTCAGCTACAAGAACTATATCATGGAATCGGAGCACTAAAATAATTATCTTAGAAGTTACAATTTACTTCACATTAAGAAAATTAGACTTTAGAACAACTAAGGGTTCAAAATAAATAAGTGATAAACTGATAACATATCTAGAGCACACATAAGTTGTGTAATTGATTAATTAATAGGTAGCCCCAGACTTGCACACTGTCCAAGGCATATTTCAATAGACATAGTTCATACGATAAATTCAAGCTTCTGCTATATGTTATACATAACACAAAGACAAGGGTTAAGATAATAAAAACTCTTTCATTGAAACAAGAAACTAGTAGATCCAATAAACAAGTCAGATTCTACATGCATCATCATACATATAATGAGATAATTCTCAATGATCAAAATCTTGGATAGAGAATAATTAATATATCGTATACCAGCATTTTGAGTTTATCTTAAATCATCTACACCACAAATAGAAATAAACCATGGCATGTAAATTCCGGTAGCACTGCACAAAGTATTTTGCATCCATATACACCATTCACGAACGACATAACAACAGAGAACGCTAAATGAAGATAGTCAATATAAGATTAAAAAATAAAATGGAGATTTTAAAGCATTCAATAGACCTTGCGGCTCGTCGTAGAGGCGCGGGTGCCGAGGCTGGAAACCAGGCGGCGTCAAGCGGCGGCGCGGGGGTGGCGGGCTCAAGCGGCGACGCTGTAGCGGCGGACTCCCAGGACGCCTCCTAGCCAGCAGTGGCGGCGGCGGCGGCGACCGGCGCCTCTCCCTCCCCGGGGAATCCAGCGGCGAGAGCTCGCGCCGTCGGCGGAGGACCGAGGACCCGCGATGGCGGCCCGGGGCACCGCCGGCGGGGGGCGGGGACGAGCGCGCCACGGCGGCATCCGGGGAGGAGGAGGCGCCGTTCCCCTCTCGCGGCGAGGGCTTCACGACGAGGCTGCTGAGAGGGGCGCGAGGTGGCTGCTGCAGCGCGGCCACGGGTTCGGTCTCGGGCTCCGGCTCCGGCGCGCTCCGGCGGGGCGAGTATTCCACCTCCTCCTCCTCCTCCTCGTCGACATCGTCTCCTCTGCCGCGGGGCCGCATCTTCGGTGGCCGCCTCTGAGAATGGAATGGCGATGCTGCGGGTGGCGGCGTTTCTAGGGTTGGACTAGCAAAGCTCAATAGGCCCAAGGGAAAATTAGTGCTTAATACTAGAGCAAGTCTAAAGTAGGTAAAGAAAAAGTTGTGACATAAATCAAATAGAAATAGACAAGAAAGTGTTCTTATTTGACTATCACAGTTTCATTAAAATATATTCTATGTTACCACGAGTAAAGCAGTTTTTTATAGCTACAATAGATACATGCGAAATTATATTAACATCTAAGAAGTAATTTGATAGCTTTCTAAATTAATGCCAGCCTGTAAAAGGGGTTAGAGTAGTCTCTGATATCTTTAGGAGAATATTCTTACCAAGCAACATAGTTGTCAAGCTTCTTCATTCTTTCAGTACCGATCACCTTCTCGTAGTAAGCTCAAATATAATTTTCTTGGTTGACAAGCCTCTGCTTAGAGCAACTTGAACTCCTTCTATTTACCTACTTAGAAAATTGAGAAGTATCACCATTCAGTCAAAATATGCCTATTAGGGGCTCGAAGTCATGTCTTGGTCAGATATGAGGTATGGCATCTAGTCCCTGCTACAACAAGCCCCTCACGGATAAGGGTGAAATGTGTTTTTGGCCAAAACTGTGTTTATCTTAATTTACAGGCCCGCCATCCTCTTGTTCAGAGGAAACACGAGCTCAAAATCAACCTTATGGCATATGTTAGTTTGATTAAATTTTATCTATTTATCGTTGTTGTTGTTTATTTATTTATTTAATTTAAATGTTCGCATCTATTAATCATGACAAGCAGTCCCTAGCAATGAACTCACCTAGCCTGACACGCTTTCAAGCGTTAATTCTCAACGCGCATTCAAAGCGTGACCCTTCGTGTCTCACGTCTGTTCTCACGCACCCCTTTACCTAATGGCAATATAAGGGTGGGGGCCCTTGGGGGTTGCAGTCATTATCACTAACCACGTCTCTAGTTTGCTCCTCTTCTTTACAAACCCTAGCTTTCGCTTGATAAGAGAGGAGACACTTGTTCCGTTTGTTCTCAATTTTCTTCTAGTTTTCGATCATGGTAAAGGGAGTCAAGAAGACAAACCAAAAATCGATAGCTAGTGGCTCGAGAGTGATGCCTAGCTTGGTGTGTCTACCGCTAATGAGGATCTCATTTGTTGTCTTGTCTCCGACGGTTGCATCTTGAGCTAGGATAATGTTCTGATGCCTATTGGGGAAACTCATCCTTCCCCTCATGCAGGTTACGCCATTGTTTTGAAGGTGTTCTTTGAAGTGGGCATTCGCTTCCCTTGTAGCTCCTTGATTCCCGAATTGCTGAAGTTGTACAATCTCAAGCTCCCCCAACTTACTCCAAATGCCATTATTTGTGTTGTTGTTTTTGTGTGGATGATCCGGAGTTGTGGCGGTACTTCTCATGGCCAAGACTTTGCCTTCTTGAACTAAACTCAGCATTATACACTGTGGAATCCCAACTTCGGTTGCATCAACTTCATGCCACGCTCCAATTGAGGTGGGTTTTGGTCGATTCCTACCATATGTGCGAAGCGGGTTACTAATTGGCAATCGAGATGGTTTACCATAGAATCCTAGTGTCTTCTTCCTCCATTGACTTTTTGCCTTTTAATTTATCTAGGAAGGCTCCAAATGTCAAACAGAACCCAAAGTGTCTCTATCTGCCAACTAGGACACTGTCTGTGCTCATGTTGACGAGCTCATCTTAAAGATTAGTGTTTAAGATCTTGTGGAGGAGTTTCTTTTGCTTAGAATTTGTCCACTTGCTACCGACTAACACTTGGCCCTTGGTGATGTGCTGTCAGACTTGAATTCTCTTTGTCCTCCATTTGTCCTTGACGTTTAACAAGGTATATTTTCTTATGTGACTCGTGTTCAATTTGTCATTTTTCCGTGCTAACCCTCTATATTACTATTCCCTATTTTCATAGTGCTTCTGATTGAGGACATCACCCATGCTGCTCGAAAACTCATCGAACCTGTCAGAATCGCATCTTGGCTACTCTGAACCTCAAGATCTCACCTTGTGTATTTCCTAAGGTTCTCAAAGTAAAGTAGAAAAAGAAGAATACATAACGATAGGAAAAGGCTCCCTCATCCTTTGACAATTATGCAGATGATAACAGTTTAGGGAAAGAAGATAAATCTACCAAGGCTACTCACAAAGCAACAGAGCAATCCGCTTCATCTCATTTTCCCCATCCCACCAATGAGCCCACCCAAACTGCTAAAGGAAAAGGCATTGCAACCTCTTCACCCTCTCAATCTTGGCGCTAAAAGAGCATTCTTGTTGCTTCTGCTAGTGACGACGAATTTGATTTCAAGCTACGCAAGATTCTTTCTTTCCTCAACATTGCTTTGGCTTCTTTGGACCCCACTTTGATTCTAGCCATTCCTCTACCTTCTATTATTGACAGAATCCGCTTCTGCTTCTCGAGAAAGAAGCTACTCAAACCTTTTGCTAACAGCCCACCCTCCAGAACCGCATAACCTAGCCCATCTGATGGGCGAGCCCACTTACACATATAGCAACTTACTTACATTTTCGCCCTCACTTTGTGTAAAAGAGTTAACCCAGAAGTGCTATGGTTGGAGGAACAAGGCTGTATAAGTTTGTTCCACCCTTGCTAAACTAGCAATGTGGTACTAAGCATGTACACATATCTCTCATGGCCCACCGGTCCAACTTACCCACATAGCCACATAGGCATATAGGCAAATATCCAGGAACATGTCCTATCTTAGCGCACGGGGAGGTGGCTAGGGCATGAGAAAAAATCAAGAAAAGGGTGGAAATGAGAGAGGATACCATGGGATGCTATTTATAGAAAAAGGGGGTGGAGACTGATGCAGATACGACCAAGATTAGCTACGGAAAAACTTTGGTTTATCCCTAATTTTGTGGGATAGGAACAGAACGATTCGTTGGGATTTCCTATGGGATTTCTTCTTTTTCTTAAGGGGAAAGATAGGGAAGATTGAGGGATCAAAACCCCTCAACCAATTTGGAACCAATTTGGAAAGAGGCTTGAAGAGAAGGCCAGATTCCGTGTGGGAAGATGCACCATTTGGCAACATCGTGCGGCTGCGAGAGGCTGATTGGAGGTTGATGATGAAGCTAACATGTTGGGTCCAGTTCCACATGTTAGCAGGAGGGAGAGAGGGCGTGAAAGCTTAGCGAGCTAGAGCATTGGGCTAGTGGTTGGCGTGCAAGACTTGGGTCGGTGCACAACTAGACTACGCAAAAGGGGAGGCAGAGTGCGACTTGGGCTGGCTCGTGGCTAGGTTGTCGGCCTCATGGGAGGCAAGTAAAAGGAGGCATGACGACATGGAGGTGAGCTATGCCGAGAAAAGATGATGGGCCAAGGAAAAGGAGAGGAGGAGAGGCCAGTGGGCGGTTGAGCTGAAAAAGAAAAGAAAGGGGGAAAAGATTGGGCCAAAAATGTCCCAAAGCCTTGGGAGGGATTTTAATTAGATTTTTAATTTAAATAATTGTTGAAAGGATCTTTTATTTATTAAAAATACTTCTCATGCTCAAATAATTCCAAGAAAATATAGAAATTACTAGAGGACACAAAGTATTTAATAAAATTTTATCTAGCAAAATTTAATGTTCAAATTGTTATATATTTTTATTCAATTGCTTCTATTTTTTAGAGCAATTTATAATTAGTTGATTTTCAAGGTGTGACAAATCCATCCCCTTAAAGGAATCTCATCCCAAGATTCAGAATGACTAGCAAAAAAATTAGATAGGGCAATCCAATGTTCCATCTTTCCTAGGATCAACTTACTAGACCAATCTGATATATCATCATCTCACTCTTTTTTTTTCTTTTCCTCCTCCAAAGAGAATTGACTTCCAAACTCGATCCACTTATGATTTCTTCCTTATCTTGCATCACTCCAACCTTAATAAGATATTTACATTGAGGTTTCTAATTATTGTGGTATTCCTCCTGATGCCACTTCACTCTTGCTCATGTTTCAAACATCTTTGATTCTAACAAATCAATAGAAACATTGCCTAACATTAGAGACGATGCAAGCCTCATATTGACACATCTCCTAAGAGTTGATGATAACGATATTCTTTGTAATCCAAACCTCCATGATAGTCAAGTTTTTTTCCAAACTCACAGGAACATAAACCACTGTTCCCCAAGATAGATTTAACCAAATATCAAAACTTTACCAAACAAGGCTTCAAAGTTTCCTCATTGATAACTGGAACTAAAGAATCTTCCCTGAAATATTCTTCACTTCTTACTGGAGATAGCATACCTACTGGTATTTCTAAACACTCTAACGTGGCTTCCCGCAATGGTGGCTTCTAAGGCTCTTTAGCTTTTCGCATAGCTTGACAACCAATCACCCAAATAAAAACATCAAGCTTTCCAAAATAGGTGTAGCTATCTTTAATAATTGTATGCAACTTTTACACTTCTACCTTTTCAAGAGTTTTTTTTTTAAACCGGACATTTTGTACTCGATTCTATCCTTTAGTACCATTATTCCAACTAATCTAGTGAATATGAATCCCTTTCAAAGGACTCTTTATCAATCACCTTTTTGCCTATTCCTTCTCTGACTTATCATCTTCATACTTCCGATTGACATAGTAATGATAGATTCTCTATTATATCATCTACATACTTAAGATTCACATAGCAGCAATAGAAAAAACTCATCTACAGTCTTTACACAAACTTTGTAGTGATTCGTCAAGACTCATACCAATGACTTATTGATGGCAGAACCATTCTTGATCTTATACTACATTACTAGAGTTTGATAACCACTTAATTTTTTCAAAGTAGCTTCTAGAACAAAGAAACTCCCATTACCAATTCTATATCAGTGCTTTCTCATCACCTTGTTACTCTCATCATCTTCTCGAGTTGCCATATACATCAGTTTGGATCAAGCATTGTTCTGACCTTTGATGAATAATGAACTCCAAGTTTCTATTATAGGATTCCAAAACAACATCATAGTTTAATCCATATTCCTATCTTGCTTGGTTACATTTGTTCAAAATAGTGGTAGTTCTTCTTAAACTTTACCTCGCATATGATTCATACTTTTATTCCACATCCGACAACTAGGTCCATATGTTTAAACAAGCTAACATATGTTCAAATAGACTAACATTCCTTGAAAAGAAACTCTCAATCTTGTATACCCTTGAAAAACAGGTTACTTGATCAACTACTTTATCTTTTGACTAACCATTATTAAACTTGTCAAAATCATTACTTAATCCAAACTTCTTTCTTATTCCATTATTTCCCTATATCTTTTGTCTTTAGGAAAATACATCACAACATTAAACACTCATGAACTAAGTAACATAGGCATAGACCAGCAGCACTTTATTCATCTGGGTGATAACCATGCCTCTAGCTAGCCCTTTTCGCTACAGTCTGACTGAAGTGCTGTGGTGAATACTGCTGTAGTTGTGGCATCGTGTCCATTAATATTCCTTTTTGAATTTGTTTAGATTCTTCCATCATTAAATGCAGACATCAAGATTGGAATCATATGAGAAGCAAGTTTACTACAAACATCAACTTTATTAGACATTTGCTAGAATTGGAATTTCAATCTTAGATATTCATCTTGAAATTGTCTTATCCTATAACTACAAAGCATATGCATGTCTTCTTGACATCTTTCCATTGGAACTAGTCATCCTAGCTGAAACTAAAGTTATTTGAGATATAGAGACATTGCTCACGACTCATTGAAATTGGCTCTTTAGATTTGTGCAGTTTCTGCTATAGTACCCCTAACTCAAAACATTTAGAACATACCAATCCCCTAGCAGGCATGGGTGCATTCCTCTTTAATAATAGATTCTTCATTGAGACTAAAATAGTTGCAGACCTATAAGTTTTATTGACGATAATTCACTTGGTCATATCTAACAACACTAATTAGAAGAAGGGTTGTTGTGATTACTGCCATCAACAAAGAACCGATGAGAGGATTGCTGAAACTTTGGTTCATCTTTCATGATCTTGAATAGTAATTAAGTCATCTAACAATCTTTGATTACATGAGCCATTCCTATATCGAAGAAATGAGTACCTAGCGCATAGAGCATTTAATAGATGGATCTTGGCCATAGTAATAGGGAGTAAGGCATGTACTAACAATGTTTTCCACTTTTCCATAAGGAGTGCAAACTTCAAATTCCATTTATCTCTCATCCAAACCTTTAGTATTCTCTTCTGCTGCTACTTCTTCATTATAAGACAACTCTTTAGATTTATCACTGTTGAACCTCTTGGAATGATAGCATTACTAACTCAACTAGCATGCGTTGCAGAAGAAATGTACTTTTTGACACCTTGATACAATTATTCCTTCCAGAAACCATATTGTACCAGTGATGTTCATTTGACTGACATCAATGTAAGTCTTCAGCTTTTCCACTCTTATTAAACTTTGATCCTTAAACTTTGTGAAAGATCGAAAGTGAAACAATTCTCTGAACTCAGCATAGTCTTTCCACATAGCTTTTCCTTTTCAGATCCCCCCATTTGCTAAGTACTTGGATCTCCAAATAATGTTCCTTCCATCATGACTTTGTAACAAACTATCCTGAGTTACAAACATTTGATTTGGGACATGGATGGCAGGCAGTTGCATTGGAGCGGCTAGGTTCCAGCTCAAGAGTTGATTCTAACTCAGCAGGACAACTAGAGTCATGCAATATTGATGTAGGCACCAGGTTGAAGACAACAATCCACTACGAAACTCTATAATCTTTAATTTAGTCTAGTTGATAAGCACTTGAGCAAGCCATGGCACTCCACTGGTTCTAAACTTGGTAAGGTGGTATGTAAATTACAACCGATAGGTTCTGATTGTCTAGAACTGAGACAAAGGGAAGGATCCCTGATACTAATAATTGAATAGAAATACACCTTGGGACGGTCAATAGAAATGGGTTATAGGTACCATGACTATTGGCTTGTGAATTGAATCCACTAACACCATTGGGCACGGAACTTCCAATCCTTGAATTCATTATCTTGGGGCTAGGGGTAAGAGAGAGAGAGAAAGAAAGAAAGAAAGAAAAGAAGGAAACTCAGAACAAAGCAAACTTTTTACTAAACTTTAACTTTTGTTGATCTGATATATATCATTCTTAAACTCTAAACTGGGCTTAACTCCTAAACTAGTATGGTTATATCACAATCCTTGATATACACCATACAATAAAACCCACACAACACAAACAAGACTAAGCAAACAAGATAACACAATTAGCCTACTAACAAAGGACCACCACTCTTAAGGGTAAAGGTTATATGCCAAAAGTTCTTCAAACTTCTTCAATCTTCCTTTTGATTTAGAGACTCGTATCTAACTCATATTCACAAGGAATCTTCTTGAGAAAAAGAACTCCAGTGCAAGGGCACTTGACAACCTAAGATGGATTGACATCTTCATCTTGATCTGAAGAAGGTTCTCCTTTCAGCTTCCTCGATTAATCTTTTAACTCTAGAATCCTCTTTTGGCAAAGAATGTGTGTATGATTAGCTTCCTTAAGAAACTTAGCAAAGTAGGCTTCAATGCACTCCAAAATCTTGGCAAGATCATGATCTTAAAGTTGAGATCATCCATCATCTGTTCAACTAGTTTCTGCAATTTGATAATCTGCTTTTGTTGAGCATGCGTCTAGATCTTGGTTCGACTCTTATAATTAGAATGGAGGTCATCGAGAGCATTCAATATCATCGTCATGTGTACAATTGTCATGTTCTTTTCATACCAAGTATTCATGCAACCATTGGGCAGGTAGCAATTGGTGTCTCCATGTGAAGTATGGTAGTGATACATAGTATTCTTCAAACGATACTTGAAACAGTAACAGAGATGGCAAGATGCTTCATAAGCAACTTCTTCATGGGTAGAGAGAAAATGATCAGCTTCACCGCTAAATGAGAGTTGGGGAAGTTCTTCCTTGTTGGAGATGAGAGTAATTGTTGCCTTGTAATGGAAATTGTTTCCATCGCGAGTGCTCACTTCATAGACTTGGGTAGGGCTTCCTATCTAAGATCATACGTCATCTAATGAAGCTCACTTATGAAACCATAGCTCTCATGGTATTCAGATTCCTTTTCAATAGCAACCTGACTCTTCTGTGATGCTATGTTTTCATCAAATTCCTTGATCTTCTCGAGCAAGTCATCCTAGATTCCACTGTAGCAAACTTCTGCATCCGCTACCATCTTCTCTAGCTTCTCCTTGTAGTAGTCCATCTAGTACAAGTTGAAAGCCAAAGAAGAGGGGAGAATGAGTAAAACTTTTCATTTGCAACCAACAATGGGATAAAGAGGAAAAGGGACTTTTGCTAATAGATTTTTTTTATTTTAGAAGCATGTGCTTTAATCGAGATTTGGCTTATCCTACATTCGAGATGGCTCTAATACCAACTTGTTAGAACCTGCTCTCTAGAACCACATAGCCTAGCCCATTTGATGGATGGTCCCACTTATGCATAGCACCCCACATATACTTCCGTTCTCGCTTTGTGTAAAAGGGTTAACCCAAAAATGCTATGGCCAGAGGGAGAAAGCCTTATAAGTTGGTTCCACCCTTGCTTAACCAGCAATTTGGTGCTAAACATGCGCACATGGCTCTTATGGGCCACTCATAAGCCATCCAAATTGGGCCAGAATGTCACACACACCCCCGTCAAAGGACTCGACGTCCTCATCGATCCAACTTACCCACATAGGCACATAGGCATATAGGCAAAGTTCTAGGAACGTACCCTCTCTTAGTGCACGAGAAGGCGACTAGGGCACAGGAAAAACTTGGGGAATAGGTGGAAACAAGAGAGGAGACCAAGGGGACACTATTAATGGACAAAGAGGGTAACTCTCGAGCACTACTATTCCATCAATTGTTTCCAGGAACTCAAAAAGGAATTTGTGGAAAATAATGATTTATTTTTGGCTTGGATAGCTCTAGGTGTTTCTGCCACTAGGGTAATACAACTTCTTTTTCTTTGATGTTTTTTTTGTTTTTGAGTTTTACTTTCAATTTTCTTACTTTACGTTTGCTCACTACAGACTCTTAGCTTAGACCATTTACAAAGAGGTGTTGTTCAAAAGGTGCTCAAGGATATTTGCACTCGTCGGAGAAAATCTCTTGAACATATTGCAAAGCTTGAGAAGGATCAAATTAACCTCTCTTGGACCATTGATAGCAAGGAAGCTGAACGAGCCGCTGGTGTTAATTGTGTAAGGATTCTCGACTGTGAGAAAAAACTCTTCTTGAGGACAAGAAAAAGTTGACTGTTGAAAAGACCAAAGCATTACAAATGTTGTCTAATTGTCAAGAAAGCTTTGAGCGGCAACTACATGATCAACTCAGCTTGAAAGATATTTCTGCTTTGGAAACTAGAAACAAAAGGCTAAAGGCTTGCTGTGAAGAGCATGAGAAGCAAGCTCATTGTAGCCAAGAGGAGCTCGAGAGTGGCTGGAAAAGCCTATATAGTGGTTGTTGTATGGTTGTTGATACTTTAAATAGCCTTAGCACTGAGCCTAACACTCCTGTAGATGATGTCATGATATCTGAGCTTATGTTTGGATTGTAAATGTCGTAGATGGTGTATCCAGTAGGGTTGTTTGATTTGCTTCTAGGTGCTCGCGCATCTCCACTAAGGTGTTAACAACCTTGCTCTATTCAAGCAGCTATCAACACTTGAACTCTTTGCCTAATGCTGTGCCCTCGTTGCTAGCCAATCAAGAAGTTTTTGATAGCTGGTATAAGATCACTCGACTTGCTGCTAGGTCTTTTTAAGTGTTATATTAGAGAAAGAGGGGCTACAAGGGCATGCTTGCTTCCCTAAGGGCTTCCATTACTAAGGCCACATCTCAACTGCCAGATGATACATTGTTCCCAAAATTGGCCTCCAGATGTGAAAACTTGCCCGTTGGTTAAGAAATGGTAAGAACTATTATCCTTTTGTTGATAGAAACATACTAGAACATTTGTGTAAATTTAATGCCTAGCAAGGTCGCCTTTTAGTTTTCAACTTGTTTACCTACTATTTATTAGTGCTTGAGGATGGAGGTTGTGTTTGGTAGAAAAACGACCACCATTCATTCAAATAGAAAGCTCAACTATTCGTTGAAGTAAATGCTTATCGTCCCTTCGAGAAGCTTTCACCTTCTCTAGCTAGCTTGTTTGATGAGGAAGATAGTGATGTGCGCTATGATAGCACATGTATTTTTATTTATAAATTTTCACACAAGCAAAAGCTTCACTGTGCTAGTAGTTTACGCAATTTTGTTCTCGAGTTCCAAACATGTTGTGCTGAACATTTTACTTATAGTATCGATTTTTTGGTAGTCTTTTCATCTAACTAACTGCTAGCTTAGGGTTTTAAGGAGGCATTACTCCTTAGCTACTATTGAAGAGGTGCCTTCCCCTCTAGAAGTTGTCTTTGATTATTCTTCTGGTTTGTCTCAAGAGTAGCTTTTTGGTCTTGTGTGTTTGCTCGAATTGTTTTCCTTTTCTTTTGTAAAATGTAGGATTGAAATGTTTGATAATGTACCTAATATGTATTGTTCATTTTTTGTTCATCCCCCTAACTTCACAAGGAAGAAATGAGACTCGAAAACCGTTCATGTCTCGGCATGTCCAAAGCTCTTAGCGTAGGCACTTAGGCTAGAGGCCACTGTCCTCCTAACCTCAAAAAGGAGTGATGGTGCTTGAAAACTTTTTGTGTCTCGGTGCGTTGAAAACTCATATGATGGGCACTTAGTCCAAAGCCCACCGTCCTCCTTAACTCAAAAAGGAGCAACTGTGCTCAAAAACTTTTCAGCAACGGTGCTCAAAAACTTTTCATAGACACAATCAATCTAATCTACACATAGGACATAGGGTATCACCAGCATCACTGGCTCCATCAATGATTTGCCCCTGGATTGGCCTTCTAGTTTGGATGCCTTGATTTTATCAATAGTGATGCCAACGTTCTAGTGCTTGCCCTGCTAACAACACGTAGGCTAGCTAGTGCCGCCATCACCATTCCCTCCCTTGAACCCTGCATCTGGCTAGATGGGGGGGAGAGTTTGGCAAGACCATGTCATGCACAAGGAGATGTGCACCATGCTACCGAGTGCCTTTTGGGCTTGACAACTCAGCAGCTTATCCATAGGCACTTCCCCAGCCAAATCAGGTTGCACTCGGAGATGGCCCCATACCAATTGAGGTTAGATCTAGGTGGGTCGAATACATCAATGAAACCATGAGCCACTCTAGCTCCAAGTCTAACAAGTCTACGAGCACCTCTTCCTCCCTGCCCGTGAGGTGTTTGTTGTCCTCAAGACAACAGAAGAAATTGAGGCTTGAATAAACTGAAGAGTGAGTAGGAGGACCTTGACAAATGCAAGCTAGAGTTGTGCCTTCGCGACCGACTGGCTCAGGAGGACATCTTGCAGTTCAACCTCTATGGTCAGGCTATCTTAAACTCCACAGTACCACGTTGCAATGGATCAAGCCCTCCTCGACTTTGTTGAGGCAACTTTGCCTCCACAGCACATGGCAACCCCGACTATGCCCCATATAAAGGCCACGATGGAGATGGCCATAGTACAATAGCGTGAACTCGAGCCCACATAGTTGGTCTCTAAAACCTTCAGGTCATGGACCCTATGACAGTGTGCTCACCAGTCCTAGGCTAGGAGCTCTAGGTCGGTGGTGCCAGGCAGGCAACCACCTTGATTAGCCTCTTGTCCCACACGACTGCTGGCCATGACCTCAACGTGATTTGATGCAAGAAATTGTAAGACCGGCATCGACACATCCAAGACAACCATGATCGCTTCAACATCTACCATAGTAATGATTGTTGCAGTGGCCTCCATAGCTCTTCATGCGACCATCGCTATGCCAATTACAGCATCGACAACCACCAGGCACGACCATACTCAACCCATGTCATGGGGATGGTGAGGGCATCCCTACTTTCACTTGGGATCCACACCATGTCACCTAGGCTACAGAGTTCAAGCACATGAGAGTTAAGAAGTATGGCTGCAAGACCAACCCTGAGTCATGGCTGACGCCCTACATGCTTGCCATCTAGGCAATAGGAAAAGACCACAATGCCATAGCAAACTACCTACTCGTCATGCTGATGGAATTGGCCCAAAACATGCCTCACCAGCCTCCTATAGGGATCAATTGGTTCCTAGGAGGAGTTATAAGTGAAATTCGTGGACAATTTCTAGAGTACTTACCATCATCCTAGAACCATGTGGCCAGATTCACCAATGAAAAGGTGAGTCATTTAGGGACTACATTAGGCACTTCTTTGAAAAGCACAACTGCATCCCTAATGCCTCACACGAAGCGGTAATGACATCTTGCTATAGGGATGCCTAGGATGAAGACTTCATTAAGAGCAAGAACATCGTTGTAGTTTGCCGAATGTGGGTGACCGCATCTACCTCAAGCGGACGACTACCTCAAGATGATGGAGGTGCCCTACCTCTATCACTCCAAGGAAAGACATACTACCAAGGATTGCCACCTCCTTAAGCGGTTTACACAAGAGCTTGCTAGCAAGGCAAGTGGCTTGGCCTCCGTGCAACTGCCGATAAGGACAAGCCAGATGATAACACCGTGGCTGCCTTCCAAAACCCCTACACCGAGCTAAATCATTGGCCAATTTCTAGGGTACTTACATGTGTCCTGGAACTGCAAGGGACCTCTACCATATTTACTAAGGAAAAGATGTGTTGTTCAGAGACTACATTGGGTGCTTCTCCAAGAAGCACAACTCCATCCTTAATGCCCTAGATAAGGCGGTCATCACATCTTTCTACAAGGATGCCCTAGATGAAGACTTCATCAAGAAGTGGGTGCTCAAGCCAACCACCAGCTTAAGGCCATGTTTGACATGGCCAACAAGTACACCTCCTTAGCTAGCGCATCGCGGGCAGTGAAGATGGCAAGACAAGAAAGATCAACAATGTCATCCTAAAAGCCCCTAATACCTAAGGTGGTTAGAGGTCCCAATACCTTTGATTGCTCTGACCACTCCAACCAGGCCCCATACCCTTGTCGCTACCCACTCTTCCTAGACCTAGTCGCCCAGGGTGTCAAGCTCAAGAAGGTTTGATCAACAAAGCCACCACTCTGAACATCCTATTCTACAAGACCTTCAATGACATAAAGCTCTCTCGCTCATCCCTATGTCTAAGCACATCACCCTTTCACTAGGTGATACCAGGGCTCTCTTCAATGCCACTTGGGCAAGTCACTCCTCCTGCGTCATTAGTTACCAAGGAAAATTTTTGCACCGACAACACCTACTTTGAGGTGGCTGACTTTGAGATGACATACCACACCATCTTCAGTCACATGGCCTTAGCGAAGTTCATGGCAGTGCCCTACTATGCCTACGCCATCATGAAGATGTCGAGCCTAACTAGCATCATCACCCTCCATGTCAATATCACATAGTCCAATTCATGTGATCAGAAAAGTTGTAAGCTAGCCTAGAGCTAGGAAGCCTCCATCTAGAGGTAGGTGATAAGCAAAGGAGTCCACCAACTACCTAGCTAAAGGGGAGGTCCTAATCAAGAAAGTTGCCAACTTGAGGCTAGAGTCAGCCGGTGCCCAAACAAAGAAGGTTATCCTTGACCCAACCGACCCAGCCAAGATCATGTTGATCAGTAACGGCCTTGGTGACAAATAGGAAGATGTCATCACCAACCAATAAGGACATCTTCGCCTAGAAGCCCTTTGACATTCCTAGTGTCCCGAGGAAGATGATTGAGTAGGCCTATCAAGCAATGGCTTTACCGATTTGTCCCTGACCGTAGAGAGGCTATCTGAGAGGAAGTAACTAGGCTCTTAGCTATAGGTTTTATCAAAGAGGTGTACCACCCGGATTGGCTCGCCAACCCAGTGCTTGTTAAAAAGAAAAATAAAACGTGGAGCATGTGTGTTGACTACACTGACATGAACAAAACCTGCCCCTAAGATCCTTTTAGACTACCTCGCATTGACCGGGTGATTGATTCCAGGTCTAAGTTACTATGTTTTTTTAATGCCTATTTGGGGTATCATCAGATAGGCCTAAAGGAGGAAGACAGCCTTAAAATCTCCTTCATCACCCCATTCGGTGCTTATTGCTACATGATGATACCTTTCAGGTTGAAGAATGTAGGGGCTACTTACCAACACACCTTGTAGCATTGCCTTTACACCCAACATGGGCGCAATGAGGAAGCCTATGTTGATGACATCGTGATGAAATCTTGGGTAAAGGAGGACCTTATCACTAACTTAACCAAAACTTTCAACAACCTACGCTTCTACAAGATGAAGCTAAACACCAAGATATGTGTCTTTGGCATCCCTTTAGGAAAGCTGCTCAGTTTTATTGTGTCACAATACGGAATCAAAGCCAACAAGGAGAAGATCAACAGCATCCTCAACATGAACCCAATGACTGATCAGAAGTAGATATAAAAGCTGGCATGGTAGAACTTAGCCATTTTGTCTCCTATCTAGGTTAATGTGGCATGCCTTCTTCAAGCTACTAAAGAAGATGGATCTTTTTGAGTGGACACCAGAAGCCCAACAAGCTTCGGAATACTTCTAAAAGTTTCTCACCACTTCATTGGTCCTAGTGTTTCCATTGCTAGAAGAGACCCTACTGCTATACATAGCCGCTACCACTCAAGTCGTCAACACCATCCTGGTAGTTGAGAAGGAAGAGGTAGGCCATATCCAAAGAGTGTAACGGCCCATCTACTTTTTTAGTGATGTCTTGAACGAGTTGAAAGCCCGCTACCCTCAAATTTAGAAGCTATTATATGCTGCCTTCATCACCTCTAGGAAGCTCGTCCACTACTTTTAGGCCCATCGGATCTCAGTTGTCATAGCCTATCCTCTCCAAGATGTCCTT
Source organism: Oryza coarctata (assembly GCA_030770085.1). Lineage (NCBI taxonomy): Eukaryota > Viridiplantae > Streptophyta > Magnoliopsida > Poales > Poaceae > Oryza > Oryza coarctata. Next base: position 13,696,512 of record CM061472.1, read on the forward strand.
TACAACAAAGAATTTCTCAACCAGATTGGGAAGTGAGCACTTGAGCTAATGGCGTTTGAAATCACATTCTAGCCTCACATGCCTAAGAAATCCCAAGCTCTGGCTGACTTCATTGCCGAGTGAATAGAAGTCCAAGAGGTAGCCCCGCTCAATAACCTTAAGCATTGGACAATGCACTTTAATGGCTCCATTGTGAAGTCGAGTGTAGGGGCTATCGTATTACTGACTTTCCCCTAGGATGAAATGCAAAATTATATTCTCTAGCTACACTTCCCTGCCTACAACAACATGGCTAAGTATGAGGGTGTAATCCATGGTCTCCATATCGCCATCTCATTTGGCATCCGATGCATGATGGTTCATGAGACTCGTAGCTTATAGTAAATCAAGAAATGAAGGAATGATTTTGCTCGGATGACAACATGGCCACCTATTGCCAGGAGATCCGCAAGTCGCAAGACAAGTTCGGCGATCTGGAGTTGACTCATGTCTTCTGGAACAACAATGAAGATACCAACAACCTAACAAAATGTGGCACTCGACACGATCCTATGCCAGTTATGGTATTCTTGGAATTGCTCCACAAACCATACTCTGCTCCTCAAAAGACGCCCAAGAATCCTACCTTGGCTGAATAGCCCAATCACAACATCATGATGAAAGGACCCAACTGGAGGGCTCCCCTTCTCGACTACCTCGTCCAAGACAAGCTTCCGGCTGACAGAGTTGTGGTCAAGAAAGATCGCCTGCCAAAGCCACAGTTACGTTATGATTTATAGTGAGCTCTAATAGAGGGGATCCACATGAACCCTAATGTGCGTTGTGTCACAAGATGAGGGACACAAGCTTTTGAAAGAAATCTACTCAAGTCTCTATGAAAGTCATGCAAGCTCTAAGACCTTAGTCAGTAAGGCTTATAGATAGGCTTTTTTTGGCCGACCGAACGCCTAGGACTTTGTCCACATATGCGAAGGATACCAATTCTTCACTCGACAAACCCATGTGTTGGCTTAGGAGCTTCAAACCATCCCGCTATAATGGACATGTTGTGTGAGATCTTGACATGGTTGGGCCTTTTAAGAAAGCATTTGGGGCATCAAGCATCTCTTAATAGCAATTAACAAGTTCACAAAATTGATCGAAGTGAAGCCGATGGCAAAGATTGATGCAGCCCACGCTTGTGATTTCATCCAAGGCATAGTATATCAGTTTGGTGTCCCGAACAAAATAATCACTGACAAGGGTGTTTGACCGGTTGAAGCCATACATTGGTAAGTGGTTTGCTGAGTTTCCATCTATCCTATGGTCACTGAGGACTACACCTAGTTGAGCAACAGGGCAATCGCCTTTCTTTCTGGTACACAGAGTTGAAGCTGTTCTACAACCCAAACTCGAGTTTGGCTCCCCATGAGTACGAGCCTTCTAAGATGCCAGCTTGCTGGACAACCTCGATCGGCTAGAAGAAGAGCAAGATGTTGCAGCCCTTTAGTTGGCTAAGTATCAACAATGCCTATAACGCTACCACAGTTGCAATGTCGCAATCACATGTTCTCTGTTAGCGATTACTCATACGCAAGATACAAGCTACAAAGGATCAGCAAGCTCTCCCACATGTAGGAAGGCCCATTCATCCTCAGTGAAGTAACTTGCCCAAGGGATTATCGGCTACAACGTGAGAATGGCTCTATGGTGGATAACTCCAAACATAGAATAGCCATATTGTTTCTATGCTTGATTCTTTGTATCAGTTTACTTTCCCTGCATAAATAAAGTCACTCAGCCTTCACCTTTAGCCTGTGTTCTCTTTTTTCTGTGTTAATTGTGTTACTGGCTTCTCACTCGTTGGTTTGGCTTGGCTGTTGGTCACTTGCCTAACCTGAGTAACATTTCCCACTAGGCTGATGGAGCAATGCTATGTGCTAGTAATCCTAAACCTGGGGGCTCCACTACACTCAGCTAGAGTTGTTTCTAGCCACTCAATACCCAAGTGGTAATGCCAAGTATCTATAAAACAATGAGAATAACACGTAGATACACCTTGCACATAAGTAATGTTTTCATGGGTATAAACCAGACTATGTCCATAACTACACAACTTTTTACATTTTAAGGTCTTCGATAAGCTCGACAACGGTGACCTTCGCCTATTCAAGGAGCACACGTCTTCATCAAAGCACATGTTGACGAACTGTCACACCCTGATTTTTATTTAGGGATTTAAAAACAATTTAATAAATTACTTATAGAAATATGGTAGATTGTGAATCATATAACTAGTGAAGTTAATATGGGAAATTTTTTCTTTAATAAATCATGGTTGGGAATATATTTCTTGTCTGCCCTAAAATACGAATTTTCAGAACTTAAGGTCTAATTTTAATCACAGTTCATTTCAATAATTATTTAAATTGAAAAAGAAATTAAATTCCACCCATGGCCATGGGACTCCCATCACCAGTTCTTCATACCTATCCTGCCCTCGAGCAGGCAGCCACCTTCCTCTCCCTAGGCTGGCCACTACCGCTCCACCCGTGACCGTCGCCGGAGCACCGCTGTCTTCTTCAACATGAAAGCCATCGTTGCTCTGCCATTGCCACCTGTTGCTTTCTTACTGTGCTTCTCCACTGTGAGCCTCTTCTTCTGCATCGCACGCCCGTCGCTTGCCGTCAAGGGTCCTTTTTGCCAACCACCATCGCACGCTGCCGCCTCCTTGCTGATCGGTGTAACATCCTAAAAATTTTGAATAAAATCCCAGAAACAAATTTTTGAAATAATCAAAAACCTTTTTTCAAATTTGCATCATGTTGGCATTTGTTGGATCTTTCTTTTCTTTTTCATGTTTGTGCCCGTGCCGAAAACTAAACCAATCCTAACTTCAAATATGAATTTCAATTAGAAATATAATTTGAACTAAGATTATGAATTAATATCACTGAAACAATATTTTACACAGTCAATTTACAAAACTTTCATTCAAAACCGTTAATCAAAACCTAAATGAGAACTCTATTTTAAAGTCTAACCTTTGTCCCTAGCCCGGGCCAGCTAACAAAACCTGAACCCAGCCTAGTCTGATTAACCTTCCTCAGCCTGGTCCAAAACCTTCTCGTCCTGCCGGACCAGCCCATCAGGATGACCAGGCCGACCAACTCGACAATCAGGCCCAGAAAGCCCATCCACCAGACCAGCCAGCCCAACCAACATGGTAGACCGGCCCAGTCAGTTAACAGAACGGTCGAGCCAGGAGTCCATTAGCCAAACCGGGTCACCCAACCATCCAAGCCAAGCCCCTCCTCCCATCACCTGGACGCCCAGCCTAGCCAGCCCGGTAGTCCAGCAACCGGCCAACCAAGGCTGCTTGGCCCAGTGGCCGTCTAGGGCAACAGCCGAGCTAGGCTGCCAACTGGCGCCGCCGCCGCCGGGACGCCACCGGCCGTGCCGTGCGCCGCACCTCGCCAAGCCGGTCCAGCCCAGCTGTTAGCCGTGGCGGGCGCACGCGCCCGCCTGCCGCTTTTTCCTGCCGGCTGCATCGCGCAACTGGCCGAGACACCCATGCCGCATCGACCAGCGCACGCACGCATCCACCGTTGCTGTAGCGCCGTGTGCCGCGGCCGCGACTTCCGTCCACCACCTCGCCACACCGCTTGTGCCAATTATTGGCGGCAACGACTTGCGTGCCCCCGAATGCTCTCCCCGCGCCTTTCGCAGTGAATCCCGCGCGCCGTACTCGCCCACGACGCGCACAGGAGGCAAGGAAGAGCCCATGCTGCTCGACTTCAAGCCGATGACCTGACCCTACCGCGCTTCGGCGTCCATCCCCAAGCCATCGACGAGGCCTCCGCGCCCATATATCCCACAGCGCGCCGAGCCGCTGCTTCTTTTCCTGCTCGCCCTCGCGCCCATCCGTGCGGCCACGGTCACCAGCGTGACCCGTCGACTGGAGCTCTTGACCTCTCCACCACGCTCACCAGCCCAGTTTCTAGCCGTGCCACGCTCTTCTCGCAGCAGCTTCCCTCGGAGCAGGCGCCGGAGCGGAAGCCCGGACGCGCCGCTCAGCCACCAGAGCTCACCAAGCTCCCGTGCCTGAGCCGGCCCCGGTTGAGCTCGGCAGCAGGAGGCCGTCCTCGCCTGGACTAGGAAGATGAAAGCTAGGTGAATCGTTATACCAATTTTGTTGGATGATGAAAGATAGATACGGTGTTATTCATACACGTTACGTAACCATCTTCTTTGATATGTGCCGAGATAGAAAATTTGCCAATTAGTTGATGGTGATGAAGATAATGGCTCCGTAAATCATTCCACACCTTAATTCTCTTATCCGATAGATTTATTTTAAATTATTTTGAGTATTATATAAGGATAAGTAATAAGATATAATTTTACTTCTGACATATTTATATTTATATTAAAAGATTATAAATGATCAGTAGTACTGACCAGCTACTGTACGAGCTGCTTAAATCATGAAATGAGTTCATACTATCACTACTCAGCGCAAATATGATATTGAGGCAAAATTTGAATGTATTGTATTAAATTTTTTTCATTTGCGTGCATGGACAGTGGCAAAACTTTCCATCAATTTTGCGCATCTCATGATGCCATCTCTGTCAGTTCAACGTTCCTAGGTTTGATTACAAACACTTCACACGATCTTTCATTAGTAGGTACAACATCATCAAGGCAGAAATTTTCTTTTTTCTCAGTGATGAATCATCTTCTCACTTATCAAAATCTTATGATTCGCTACCCAATTTGCACTTATTGGTCCACAGTTAGATAGCTCTCTAAGTCTATGTACTCTTTACGATACAGGATATAGTGATTCTCTCATGTATGAATATTTTGCACGTGATAATGGAACATATAAGTTTCTTAGCTTAAAATGTGTTGGCTGGTATAAAGTTAGTTTTTAAAAGCATATTACTTAGGAGTGTCAGTAAATCATTAACACGCCTTCAATTTTAGTAGTTTAAGCACTAAACATAAGATTGCCAACTCCTTAAAACAACCATTTGATTCTTCATACAACATATCTTTAAAGACTAAAAATGATCTAACCCTCTTATAGAACTTATCAACACTTTCGGTTCAGCGTGATGTAGCATCTCTTCTACATCAAAATCAGCATTGTCATATTTTGTCAGTCATCATATCTAATGTGAATTGTCCCCACCCCTTCTTTCTTCATGATTATCCTTCCCTTAAATTCAACATTTTTTTATGATAGGACCAAATCTTATAATCCACAATAAATCCATGCATCAATAATTATGACCTAATTATATCCGGAACAATCCATACTTTTTGATTGTGAAATTTGACACATGAACAATGTATTTCCTTTCTACCCGCTATGAAGCATGAGTCCTCGCTGCTTCAATAAATTTTGAAACTTCTTTCATGTACGACTACTAAAATCATAGTGTATTGTACATCCATGTTGTATCCATCTAAAAATTCAAACAAAATTAAATAATATTAAATATGCAAATATAAATATTTAGTAAAAAAAATAATCCCTATTGAGATGCATTGTTAAAAGGCTCAAAATACGGTATAAATCAAGCAGTATTAATTATTCGAAAAAATTGATTAAAAAATACCTATTCCCTTAAAAAAATCACAAGAGTTCACATACACATTCAAATCATCTTTTTTTTCTTTAACTTAAATTGCATATATATGGTTAAGGCATACAATTGCACTGTTATATAAAAATAGATACTAAAAAATAAAATTTATTATAAATAACACCATTCCCAAGCAAAATTCACCCTATCTAAACCGCAAATTTAAAAGAAAACTTTATAAATATGGTATGAAAACATAATTCTAAACTGGTAAAGTCTCCATGAAATTTTAGTTCAAAACATCTCCTATATTTTAGCAAATTTTAGAGAAATATCAGGTTGAGGAACGAGTGGCCGGACTAGCATGATATATGATATATAGGTGGAAAGACAGCGTGCGGTTTAGTGGACCCTCTATCAAAATCAATTCATTATGGCAGACAAGCAACTTAGTGGACCAAGATAATAAATTTTTTAGACGGACCGTAACGACTCTCTAGATTGAAATTATCACATGCTGACCTTATCTTGGTACAAGTGCCGTCTAAAAAACCGAATCTACAGTGATGTTGTTTAATTTAGTATCGTATATCATTTGTGATATGTTTCATGGAATGGGAAGGAGCACAGTGCTTGGGTCAAATCATGGGCTCGGCAAGAGATAAGGGAGGAAGTGAACGAGTCACGAGAGGCTGGAACGTAGAGATTGGTCCGGTTTCATCTCGCTCGTTTTTTTTACATATCCGAAACCACGCCGGACACCAAACACTGAACAATGATAAAACAAAATCCGAATAGACAACCAGAAACCGAGGAAAACAAAAGTTTAGATTGATTTGATTCGACTTTTGTTTCTGGTTTATTTTTGCCCACCTCTAAAGCGCACAAGATCCTGCTCAATAGAGTTGGCTACAACTTATTTGAACTAATTTAGGCCCGTATAGCCCAATCAAAAAATATAGACCGAACGAAGCGGACGAGAAAAGAAAAAAGGAAAGAGGACCAAGCATTTGCTTGGTTCAGTTGGTACACACGTAACACACTACGGTGCGAGAGGTTAGTCGTGAGTTCAACTAACGAGTCTGCACCACCTAGAAAAGATAAAATTAAAAAGAAGAGAAGACAAAACTGCTAAGATATGGCTTACGGTCTAGCTTAAGCCGGCTCGTTTAGCTTGCAAGCCAACATAGCCAAAAGTCTACAAATCCAGTCCAAGTTTAAGTGCAACACATTCATGCAGATGAGAATTCCGATGGATTAAGCTTGCTTAGAGCCCTACCACTTAGTGCTGAGGGCCACAGCAACGAGGACAGCAGCTCGGCTACTTGGGGAGTTGAGGTCCTCTAGTTTCTTCTCGATTTAGAACATGACGAAGCTACTGGTGAGGTAGGTTGCTCATGCTCTTCATATCCATGACCAAGTGGATCGGTGACTAAAGTGGCTGACATTAGCGTTGCAATGGCTAAGTGGGGACTTGCCAGCCATCGGCCAAGGATAGGCTTGGGCTGTAGGTGTTAGCGCTGCTTTAAGAGTAGATGGTGACGGTGAGGGTCAAAGTTAGTGCCTCAAAAACAAAGCTATGGAGTTGTGGTGGCTAGCAACTAGCGGTGCGTGAGATGGTGGTAATAATGAGACATGTTGCCGTGAGATAGAGATGGTGTGTGATTTCCTAGGCAATAGTGATATGGGCGAAGACAGTGTTCGCTATTGCAGCTAGGGTTAAGACTAATTGGGGACTTTGGGTCTGAGAGATTTTAGGGCTTACAAAGATGACATGTAGATCTTGTTAGGCTAGGTCACCAACCCTAACTTATGGATTGTGGGTTGTTGTTTGTAATTATATTTGAGCTGATATTCTAACTTATGGATTGTGGATTGTGGGTTGTTATGGATTGTGGCTCGTTTGGTTCACGAATAGCTGGTGAGTCAGCTTGATTTGGCTTGTTATGTCTAACATTCACAATTAAACCACTCCCAAAAGTTGGAACGCATGATCTTGTTGTATCTTGTATGTATGTATATGTATCATGCTCAGCCAGAGAGGGTCCATGCATGGATAAACGCATGGTCGATTCTTGTAATGCATGACAGCACGAGTTCACATCACATATGCATGTAACACCTGTCCTGTCCCTAGCAAAGGCCACGTCAAAGTCTGAGATCTGCATATGCTTGCCCTCCTGGAACGACTACCTCACCTGGTCGGTCAGGGCGAAATTCAATTTGGAGGTAGGGGAACAAGGAACATGCATCGATTCATCGCTAGCTACGCGGAACACGTACGCTCTAATAAAGCACGCGTGAGCTCTCATTAATTAACCGTTTAATCAATACTGCTAGCTAAATCTCCGTACTTTACAAATAAATATAAATTATACGCATCTTAGCATTGTTTAAAACAATTAATTAATTCTAAGATTAAGTTTAAGAACAATTCGTGATGCATACAATATGTAAGACTTTTTTTTATAATATTAAATTACATGATTAAGTAGTTGGTAAAACATATCAATTTGTTGTCATCATTGTATTGTTTTCTATAGTTGTATATAGATAAGCATACACTCCTGTGTAGTGCCTCCGCCGTCTCGTTTCAGCTACCACACTGATCGATACATCGAGTATTGTACGTTCAATTTCTATAAAAGACTTTAGATAAAAAAATGCAGATGTTCTAAAGGATCAAAGAAGACACTACTCGGCACTATTTTTTAAAAAAAAACAAGCTGCAGTTCATTATAAATTATAAATTTTAATATAAAAATTAATTTTATGGTGTTTTGTTAGTCACTTTTATTGCTAAGACAACAAAGGAAAAATCTAGCGAAAATTATCTATACTCCTTGGTGGTGGCAGACTGCCTTTTACAGTTTTTATAAACCATTACTGATATTTTCTGATATTATAGAATAGCCTAATATTTGGTATTTGGTTCGAAAAAGTAAAAACGGACACTAATCCATCAACAAGATGTTTCTCATTACTACTTATCATCTAAATGATTATAAAAAAATCAATAAAATAGATTAATATATGATATATCACTTTACAAACATAAAATTTTATAAGTATATATGTGTTTACGGTCATATTTAATTTTTTATCTTATAGAAGAAAAGTTTAAACTTATATGTTTATAAAGTAGTATATCAGATATTAATGTATCCTATCAATTTTTTATTAATATTTTTCATAACTATTTAGACAACATGTAAACAAACGAGGAGACATTCCTCCTCGAGTTTCCTCAAACAAGTGAGCATACTGTATATTTAAATAAGCAAACAAGTGATACAAACCTATTTGAAAAAATATTTTTATATGACTTATTATAATACATTTTCTTTTAATTTTTGAGGCAAACGGCAGGAGCTCTGCCCATCATATTTGGTAGAAGGGGAGAAATACAGTACAGTTTGCTTATGCAGTTTTACATGAAAAGACCGAAACAAACACCTTAAACTTTCTAGAAGATGTTATGAAAAGCTAAAAATTGGTCGTCTAGTTCTTGCTTTACCATGAAAGCTACATGACCTTTGCTGTGGCCGATGTCTTGGAAAACCCTGTTGTTTCTGTCCAGCCAAATGAATCATCAGGTTGTAATTGGAACATTTACTTTTGGATAATAAAGCATGTGCATCTTGCTCTTAAAAGATCAAGTTGTAAAATATTATCTTTTCCGAAAAGATAATGCCATTGAGAGCTTAGCTAAGGCCATGCCCAACGCAGACGTGCTCCACCTAGACAAAAAGTAGAATGAAGCCACGCCCCAAAAATTTCATCTCACAATGCAGCCTGTCCTCAACTGGAAAATCTACTTTTGCAAATCAGTCTATTACATTTTCTTTCTTTATTTTCAGCCCTAATAATTTACATATAAAACCTAGAGAAAGAAACCAGCTAAACTTCCCACCAGTCATTTTTCACAAAAACTCCCCATCTTTTCTTTGTCCCCAGTCCCCACGCAAATCGGTGACTTCGCTGCTTCTCCCACCAATGACTCTTTCCCATTCATCAACAAACACCAATGGCACCGACACCTCTTTCCTCTCATCGACCAACTCCACCGGTGCCAATGCCTCTCTCCTCTCCATGACAAGCACGAGGTCAACGACAAATCTATGTGGGGACAAGAATAGGAGCTTAGAGGCAACTTCTCTACTCCTCCCTCGCTACCGAGCAGATGGAGGCGAAGAGTGGTGTATTACAGTGGCATCCGTGGTGGTAGGCTGCTCTCTTCTCCTCCTCCGCTGTAGTTGTTCTCTTTCTCAATCCTACCCACCACGCACCATTCTTTCTTCTGGTCGCCACCGCTAGGAAGGAGGGGTTGGGTAGGGGTGAGAGGGACGCCCGGGCCCTTAGCTCTACCAAGGTGTTAGTATTCAATATAAGGATACACTATACATGTGTACTTACCTCGGTATGACTATTATATACCAAGTCATACACGAAAGCAAATACATACATATGGATAAAGTCCAAAGTAGACAAGAAAGAAGTCTCAAATAAGAAAAGAAATAAAGTGTTATACCTAGATCCGATCAAGACTACTTAGATCATACTCATACTTACCTCTCTAATTTTATTTGGACAAGGTGGTACTTAAGGATATAAGTACAAGTCCCTAAGAGAGAAGAAGAATAAACCATGAGAGATATAGACAATATAAGCCACTTCTAATCTTGTCGAGTCAATTCCTAAGGAAGCCGACAATAGCTAGCTACTAACCACCATATTCGAGATTTATCCCAATATACTAGTAGACTAGATTAGTTTTTACTCTCCATATTTTGTACTCGAGATATTAATATATAATGGCAACAGCGGCTCTAGCCAATACAAATAGGACTATTACCCATCATTAGAGGGCTCGAATCTATATAAAAATCTATTTCTCTCTCACTATCTTTACAGCTTTATTTGCATCCTTATATCAGTCGATCCTTACGTCCTTAAAAGACACTGTATATGTATAGATATTATGACAGGAGTATAAATTATCAATAGTAGTACGCTAGGTAGGGGTGATGGTATCCAGAGGATTCGTGAAGATATGGTATCCATGGGTAGATTTTTTGATAAGGCATGTTTCAATAACTTTAGACTAGGAGGATATAACCCATCCTCTCTAGATTGGAACCATCACTATCCTAATATTCAACAAATCAATCTACTAGGATTGATATGACTTTAAGACATCACCACTACAGAAAACAATAGTTAAACATTGTCAATCACAAAGCTTTGACCCAAACCGACTAATGCCGAACTGACAACCTTTGTTAAGAATCAAATTGGTTCAAAATCGATAGACCACGACAATGTGTACTGACCAAAAACTATTAGTTTGCACCAACTATATTAACAGACTCTAGCATAGCATAGCCAGTGCTACTATGGGAGTGTTAACGCGCGTGCGGGGCAGATCGAACCAGACAGAGAGGCACACCGAGAGGGAGTGCGAAGGTGAGCCGATAGAGGTTTGATGCGATGGCACACGAACACACCAAGAACTAAGAGGTCAGCTTAGCTCCAGTATAGGTCTTTCGGATCATTGGAGTGCACTCCTGATGGTCTCACCGACATGCCAAAAGAATATGTTGATGCGCACACGGGACAGATCGTATCAAGCAGAGAGGCGTGCTGAGAGGGAGTGCGAGCGTAAGACAATAGAGGTGCAATGCAATGGCATGCGAACATGCCAAAGCTTTGGAGATCTACTTGGCTTCAGTGCATAGGTCATTTAGCTTCAAGGTCCCTTCGTCAGGATTGTTGGAGTTACGAACATGCCAGTCAATTTGACTCTGCAATTGACAAGAAGATAATCCGATGAGTCCATGAGCCAATTGGCTGATACGAACTCCTGCTATCAGTTGGTTGTCGATAAGATGTTGATAGTCATTGGCTGCATCTAATGTACTTCTGCTATTGACTGGTTATCGATAGGGGTTGAAACACTCGTCCATTGGCTAAAAAGCCGATGAAATGAGTAGGCATATGGTGACGAAGAGAATAAAAGACACCTCGGCTATAGAGACGATGATATTCTGGAATAGAATAGTCAATAATCATGTATATGGACTCCTCCTATCGGTTGGTTACTGATAAAGGGTGTAATACTTATTCATCGGCTAGAAAGCCAATGAAGATATACGTAGATAACAAGGAATAGGATAAAGGGTACATCGGCTGTAGAGCAAATAGCGCTCTAGAATAGAGAGATCAATGAGCAGTATGCGAAATCCTTCTATCGACTGGTTGTCGAGAGAGGTTATAGTGCTCGTTCATCGGTTAAAAAGCCGATGAAAGCATATACGGATAGTAACGAATAACATAAAGAACTCATTGGCTACAAAGCCGATAGCGTTTCGAATAAGATATGCGATGGCACTTCGAGAAAGATCAAGGATCCATTGGTTACAAAGCTAATGACACTCTGAATAGAATATGCGATAAATATTAAGTAGCGAGACCTGATCTTTCGAAGATACAAGAGGCTAGATCGGATGCGCGGATAGAAGGCACAAGCGAACTTATCGGCTCATTGAGCCGATAAGAGGAATTATCTAAAGATTTATGTATATTAGCTAGGAAGCCGATACACTAGGCATGAGACTCAATATATGGATAACTCATCAGCTAGCTGCTCCGATGAAACGTTCGCGTAAATACCTATCGACCTATGGCTCAATCAACTATGAGCGGTCTAGTAGGTCGGACCTAATCGATGTAGCACGAGACTGATAACAATAGTGAAAGCTTCATAAGACTATAGAACCATGCGAACGTAATGTGATGCACCCGATTGGACTAAGAGATTGGACATAACCGATGCAGTCTTAGGCAAAATGGATACACCAAGATAGTGGTGGGATTTACCCCTTCGTCAGAGATCAGACTTAACCAATGTAGCCTTGTGTCAAAAGCTAGAACCTGCCAGTAAAAAGCTAAGTGAACTAGGGTGACAATGTGCTAAAATTGTATTGATCGAGAGATCATTTACAAGGTCTTAGGAGGTCTATATTTATATCCTAGAGTTACAATAGTATGATATGGTTACAGACAATTTCTGGATATTATTTACTAAGCATAAAAGAAATCTATCTCTAAGAAGTTAACAAAATTAATTAAACTTGTATATCTTATAAGATATATTCTATAGAGATAAAGTATCATACTATGGTTTTTACGACTCCTTCTTAAACTCAGTCTCATTTGGATAACTTTTTATTTTTTGACTGAACTTAATCCATCATCAATTCATCCGATCGGCTCTTTTCCTATATCAATCAAACTCTTTTCATAGCCCAATCGACTTTCAAATCTTGTCTGTAGGGCTTATCAAATTTTTGTGCAGACAGAAAGTTGATGAACAGATCGAACATGTGGTCACTTGGCTAGACCTCCCTCCCCGAGTACATGGTGCTCCCGACAACATGCATGTACTAATTAAGCAACTAGGTTAACAATCATACACATATAGTATAAGAGAGAAATTGATATATCCAATATCAACTAGTGTCTCTACACTACATATACATAAAAGCGTACCAGGAGACTTGGTTTGCATCATCTTTATCAGCAATGGTTCGATATTATCAACATGAGTTCTCAATCCAAGTGACCACTCATGAACTGACATTTACCGCTAAAAATACAACTAGATCAACTCGACAACTTATGAGGTTATAGCCGACCAAACTATTATTTTATAACAACGATACTGGTCAACTTAGTCATCAAACCGTTATTTCTCAATGACGATATCAACGGACTTCATAATTATCGGGTTCGATATTTCAATTTATCATTTTTAATTGATTTCTTAGATTGATATATTATATATATTATCTTTATGATACATATGTCAGAGGCCATTTATATTAATCTATACCAACATGAGACACCACAACTTCGGGTGCCATATCAACCTCTTATGAAGATAATAGTAGTTCGATATGATAGATCTTAGACCTGTACAGGGCTCAAACCGACTAATATCTCTATAACGCTCAACAGTTTTTCCTGGTTTGTCGCTCCAAGATAATATAATTTCATTCGATTGCTAATGAAAGATTAATTCTTGTATTTGGTTCTCATGTATTGTTGACATCGCCGTTCGATCCAAGCCGTCGTCCGCCTCGCTTGTGCGTCTGGTCATCCGCGCCTGCCGAGAGGCAAACGCCGACCACAAGCCCGAGCGAACCCGCCTCGGTGACAAAGCCAGGAGCTTGGATCGATCTACTCACATGCTTCATTGTACGTGTCCAGTTAGGATTGGTATGGACCAAACAGATACACACACGTACGTGCATGATACATCGTCGTCCCGTGTCCCCATGCAACAGCATGCCGATCGGACTATCTTGTGACGCAAGCACATGCAAGTAGGAAAATATTGTTCTACAGGACCTTAATACTTGGTTGATTGATGTCTTAATTAATCTACTAATTCATGTGTCCCCTACAAAGTTACGCAAAATTTTATATATATAATTCACAATACCTTTTAATATTACAATTTATTATATTTGTCTAGAACATATTTTATACAATATTTATTTAGGAGCTTATATTATATCGAACCGACTACGGTCTAATTTGTTCTTTTTATTCTATAAAAATTATGCTTGTTTATAATATTTGATCTGAATTTACTCATTATATTCTGACAATATTAGAAATTTTATATAGCTTTTCAAGTAAACACTCAATTTTATGTCAAAAGATCAAAAATGCCTCTTGAGAAGTTTCTCAACTAAACGAGGTAAGACAAGACCAAACATATAACAGAAAATAACATATCTTAAAAAACAACCAGTCTCGAGTGTATTTGTGAAAAAAAATTGACATATCAGTGCTCAATTCCTCATAAAACTAACTGGTACCATCCGACGTATTTGTAGAGATTTTATCTATATCATCCACCCTGAGTATTCAGCTTTAGGCTATGCCCATACCATCTACAAAGATGACACGGTAAGAGACCTCAAATGATAATGACACTAAAAGTGTTATTGTTATATTGTCAAACCTTATCTTGCAAAAGTTATCAGCCTAATCACCCAATATTTTCCACATCATCTGTCTCAGTAAGTCAAAACTGACCGGTCAAAATATGTACCAAGGAGGCACTTTGCTTATAAACAAAGGATCCGAGGCATAGTCCATGGCATCTAAGATAATGATATAGGCTTAAGACCTTGAACGCTAACAACACATACTGTGCCATTGCCCGACAACAGAGGTATATGTGAAAAATAAGCAATACAATTAGAAAGTTGTCTCTGACAACAAGCTTAAAATAAACCACAACCCTTTTCTTTTATATGCTTGTAAGTTAGTTAAACAAATGCGAACTATGTTGACCACATGAAACAAACATAACATAACCAAACTAAGCACAATTACAAGTGGTCGAGACCTAATTATGACACTTGACTCCATAGGATCAGGGGTGTTGTAGCAATCCTACACAGATAGTGGTCGACGCTCAACTGCACCACTAGTCTTTACCAAGCAGTCATAGTGGCCTTACCATCCATACATTTTGTCGAGACCCAACTATGCCGCTGGTCTTCGTAGAACCAAGTAGTTATAGATGTCTTACCATCCATACATGTGATCGAGACCCAACTACTCTATTTGTCTTTGCGAGACCAAAAAATCATAGTTGTTCTATCACACAACATAAATTAATCTATGTCAAATAACTAGCTATCCGTATCGACTAATTCTTTACCCCATGATTTTTCTTGACCTGAGCAACTACTAAATTCACCTGGAAGGTAGTCAAAGGCATCATATAGTCAAAAAAAACATTAGTAATTCTTATATCCCTTTTCTACTTAGACTTTCTACAAATAAACTATATTTATCATATGACAGTCGGGGATTGGAGAAAGTATATAATATTTTACTTATAGACCAAACTTTCTGTTTATATTACTCTTGAGAGTTCACTTGAGGGCTCATTATCTAGCAATTTGTTCTGAGTAAATAATTTCACAAAACTCAAAGAACGGAATAACTGGTCTGATGACCATATCAAGTAACATGGAGGTGATTTGGAAACTCTTTATTGGTCGGTATTTTATTTCGACCAAATAAATCTCAAACTGACAACCCCATTACTTGACTACTAGACATACATTAGTCCTAAGGTGCCCAGCAGTCAAAAATTTATTCTGACTAGATAAGTGTTGAATCGACAACTCCAAAACTTCAGTATATGCAGGAAAAGATCGATAGAGTGATGTCAAGAATTGTCCACTAGTCAAAATTCTATATTAACTAGCTGAGACTCAGAACGACTACTCTAAAACACAATCCTACATCTTGTAAAATCTGACAACCATTATAAGGTGACCACGTGTGGCGCTTTACATTACACAATACCACCTGAGCTCTTCGTATCTATCACAAATAGCAAGAACGCATACAAGATAGCTGATGAAGAAAGATGACATATATGTAAGTTTTAAACATATATTCAAATAGTATGCCTAGATATTCCTTATGTTGGCAAATGTATTTTCCCTTTATTCGTGGTTTTTTACTACACGCATATTAAATGTTCATCTAAATCACTCAAGTAGTTGGGGTCAATAAGAAGCTTGGCATTGTCAAATTACGGGATTTGTACATATAATCTGAGTACTTAATAAGCTTAAAATTTCATGACTTTAAAAAAAGTATAGTCTTAAATAACTTTGCTTGATGCAACAATCACAAGTTATAACCCGGTACTACCTAGAATGCTTGATAAGTTATGGTAAGAGTATAGCTATAGAAGAAAAAAAACCTAGATCTAATAGTGACAAGAGAAAGTATAAATTTATGATTTTGGACAAATATGCATAGGGTATAAAATTTTTATTAGTGGTATTATATGTATTTATTTGCTTATGTTTAATACTTTTGTATTGAGCTACCCGATATACTCAGGGGCTTTATGATTGACGATCAGTTTATTTGAGTATTTCATAAGAAAGAAAGAAAGAATAGACGAAATAAATGCATTGTCCACCAAAATTTTATATAAATAATTAGACAAACAAGGTTATTAACTCTATCTAAATAAAAAAAACCAATCCTATATGTTTGTCACCTGGATAACAGGATATACTCTAGCTCAACTAGACTAGACTAGACAACTTAACTCCTCAAGGTGTGGATCACAACAAGATCTTCCCACCTTAGATAAAAGGACTGACCTGTTGGCCTTAAATTTATTAGCTACCATGCTAACTAAGTTTTATATTTTGGTAACTCAACTCCTCAAGTGATCTTAATATGGTCAGCATATATATTTGAATAAAGTTTAGGGACTATTGTTAGTGTCCTAGTTATGAGATACCCTATACATATATACAAACCTCAATGAGACCATCATGTACCAAGTCCTATATGGAAATAAACACATACATATGAATAAAGTCTAAAATAGATAAAGGAGTCCCAAATAAGAAAAGACCTAGGTCTAACCAAGACTACTCGGATCATACTCATACCTAGTTCTACTTAAACAAGAGAACACTCAAGTGTATACATACGAGGCCCCAAGAGAGAAGAAGAATAAGCTATGAGAGATGTAGAAATTATAAGACACCTCCAATCTTATCAAGTCAATACCTGAGAAAGCCGACCATTATGTTCGAGCCCTACGCCAATAAACTAACAAACTAGATTATATTTTCATCCCTATACTTTACATTCGAGAGATTGATATATAATGGTAACACCGGCTCCGACCAATAGGAGTATGGTTATTACCCATTATCAAGGGTCAGACCTATATAAAAATCCATGTCTCATTTGCTTTTTTTACAGATCCGTTTACATTCTCATATCAATCGATTTTACATTCTTAAAATACACCTTATATTTGTGGATACTATAATTGAAGTATAACCCATCGATATGGTGTACCCATGCTCTCTATAGGGCACGAGAAGCCTCACAGGGCACAAGACCGGATCATAGGTTCAATTAACATGGAGCCATCCTACCGATGTGATGAGTTAAAACAAAACCACTTGGCACATTGGTGCACTTGAAGGGCCTACCTACTGTAGTACCGTGTGGGAGCTTGGAAAAAGGTGGTTCCCCCAATGGATAAGCCAACAACCGAACCCAAGTTTCCTGGGTATTAGTATGTTGGATGTCAGTCGTAGGACAATGGGGGTTCGATACGTATATACCTGCTTTCAACCTCATGATGCACATGGGATCGATAGCTTAGCGTCGGCTGGTCACATTCACATGCCAGTTCAAATATTCATCTTTCCCGTTCCTATGTACATAATGTTAGTAATATGCCCTAGAGACAACATAAAAAATAAAAATATTGTATATATTATGTTTATAATATATTAATTGTTACTTTAAATATATATTATCATTATTGATCAATGAATACGTGATTTATTCTTGAGACTCCTAATATCATATGTTGTTATTTCTAAATGATCCCTAATCATATATCATATAAGGAATAAGATCAGCATATATATTGATTGATAATTATGTCTCATAAATTATAGTATGGAGATACCAAATCGATAATACAAACATACGTTAGTAAACATATGTTGGGTATACCCTCTATGAGATACTGCAGAGATTTCATGTGTTATCAGTTAATCTCAAATAGTGTTTACGTGGAGTCCTTAGACTTAAGATCATCATGGTTCCCAATATACGTAGTAGCTTATTTTGAGACTACCAAAACACTACTCCATAACAGAATAGTCATAAAACTAGTTTTCAGGTTTGCTATAAAATATATAGTAGAATGTAAGTGATTAAGATAGAATTTGCCCCTACTATGCAAGAGATATCTCTAGCCCTTCAATATAATGAATTATGAAAGTGTGTGGCCATGCTAAGGTGATTGAGGAGTCAATCACAAGATTATAATCCATCACAAGATCGAGAGAGTAATTGAGCTATTAAGAGAATGACATAAGTCTCGCATCGATATTGTAAGCCAAAGGAATTTATACATGAGAAGATTACAGGTTCAGCTAACATGATCTTTACGTATACTTTGGAGTTAATATTCTTTGCTAGAGAATGCTATTAATATGGTGACCGAAAAGGCGTTTTTGGGTTACGACAAAATATACGTGAACCAATAGGGTCGCACACTTGATAGGTTAGAATGATTATTCAAATGTGATTCGGATAAGAGCTTAATTCGAATAGAGATCCGAATAGACTCCTATTGGGCCACGGTCCCCTAGCCCAATGAGAATGCCTATACATAGGGAGATGGGGAGGTCGAGGAAAGATCTTTGTTCACCACATGAAAAAACCCTAGTCGCCACCTCCCGGCAAACCCTAGCTGCTTATGAGTACTAGTACACCTGTAATTAGCGTTCCAACCTTGAAGGTGTAGATACCGATTGAGGCACTGCTCATTGTAGCGTTGATCGACATCAGGATCATGGCAATCGACTACATTGTCTACTATCTCGACGCGTGCGTGGTTGGACTGGTTTCTCCAACCCTACTTCCGTTGCATTGTGTGTCTCATGGTAATAGTCCATGATCCCTATTTCGCATGATGTACTGGTGTATGTAGTAGAAAAAATTTGTTTTATGCTATCGTAACTGATGCCTTCCCCTTTAGTGGTATCAGAGCCATCTTGCGTAGTTTGTGATTTTGATCATCGCATAAGTTGATATGCGATAGTAGTAGATTGGATTTATTATAGTCTAGATTAGTCAGTTCATGTGATGGATCAATGGTAGCACGGGTTGATGAGATCAATCAGCGAATAGGGATTAGATAAAACACGAATCATAGCACTACTAGTGTCCTTACGAGTATCTCAGGCTGGCATAAGGTTGTTATGCTAAGTACTAGTAGGCTATGAATCTATAGCCTTAGGTCATTGTGTCCTTGAGAGTGTGTCGGACTCACATAAGGTTGTTATGTTGAGTACTATTAGGTTATGGATTAGGTCAATGAAACTATTAGTATCCTTGAGATTGTCTCATATCGACATAAGGTTGTTATACTGAATAGTAGTAGATTGTGGATCTAATTGCTATGGGTCGGTGAAAAAACTAGTATTCTTGAGAGTGTCTTGGATCGATATAAGGTGGTTGTGTCGTATAGTTTTTTCATAGCAATTTCATAGATTAGATCTATGAATTTTATAGGGTGTTTGAACCTTCATGCATACCCTCTTGTCTAGCGTCTTGGGTTTATAGCTATAATGGTAACACTCAAGAGATTGATAGGTAATAGTAACATCAGCCCTGACTAACAGGAGTGTGGTTATTACCCATCATCAAGACCAAAGCTATATAAAATCCATGTCTCTTTTGCTTTTTTTTACAGCTCCATTTATGTTCTCATATCAATTGATCTTTATGTTATCAAAATACAATGTATATACATGGGTACCCATGCCGGCATGAGAAGCCTCACCAAGCATAGGACCCCGGATCACAATTTCAATTAACATGAAGCCATCCCACCGATGTGACGAGTTTGAACCACACTGCACTTGAATGGCCTAAGGTGGACCTAGAGCCCTACAGCAGTACCATGTGAGAGCTTGGAAAAAGATGATTCTTAACAACTAAACCCAAGTTTCCTATCTATTACTATGTCGAATGGCAGCCGTAGGACAATGGGGGGTTCGGTACGTATGTACCTGCTATCAACCTCACAATGCACACGGGATTGGTGGCCTGGTGCCAGCTGGTCACATTCACATGCCAATTCAAGCATTTGTCTTCCCTATCCCTGAAGGACCAAAAATAACGACCAAAGAGGGGTGAATATGAGCCTTAACTTTCACGTGATATATTTAGAGGTTGTTCCAAAATCAACCCTAAAAGGCAGTCACAAGTAGATCTATATGTTTTTTTAACTAATAGATGAGCTATCTCAAAGAAATCATTGCCCAAAACTGAATCTAGTCAAAAAGCAAACCACCGGTATTTTTTTCCAAAAGTCTGATTTGCCCCAATCTATAAACTCGTGAGAGGTTAGATGATTTTCTTTGGAGCAAGGATTCGAACTCACGTCCTAGTTCATCTCAAATAAACAGATCTGAACCAAAACCCTCAAAACTCAAGATTTAACCCAAAAAGTCAGAAGGGGAAAACCAAGAACATGAAGAACACCGATAGGATTTGAACAAATAGCTCAAATAAACTGATCTATAAACTTATGAGAAGTTAGACGCTTTACTTTACTGCAAGGATTCAACTCACGTCCTAGTTCATCTCAAATAAACAGATATGAACCAAAAACCCCCAAAACTCGAGATTAAACCCAAAACATTGAAAGGAGAAAACCAAGAACGTGAAGAACACCGACGTGATTTGAGTAAACAGCTCACAAACCAAATCCCAGAAGACACCAGGAGGTTAGGGCCTCCATTCCCACACACAATCTTTAGTTCTTTTACACAAATACGGTGGATTACGGTGCCACGGAGAGATCGAGCAAAAACCCTAAACAGAAGAGCGACGAACTCGAGACGAGCAAGAGAGAAAAAGAAAAAAAGGAAAATAAAAATAGAAAATGCTTGCACGCTCTCAGACGTTCTAGAACACACTGACGCGGCACCCTCACCCTATATATATCAGAGCTTCATGCGAAATTCCAATTTTGCCTCTTCAGTATAACAGACCGAAACAGTGACCAGAAGGCATAATGGTCCAACTCTTTTTGAGGTAATCGAATAGCCACGCTTCCTACACCGATTTGCTTCGTCTTGGAGCAACCTTTGTGATTTCACTACGTGCCGCCCCGTTCCTCCTCGGAACCTAGGTTTTAAGGCCAAACTCGCGAAACCGTCACCCGGTGGTTTTGAGACTCAACCCACCAAACCCCTCCAATGTCGACGCGTGTCTGACTTTCGCCAAGCTCGACGCCTTCGCCTTCCTTCTTGACTTGATCAACGTTGTCTTCATCACCCATGTACACTTATGCTTGTTGATATCCCCAGGTGTCAGTCATCACGACTGATCATCTGGTGCTTCAGTTCCTTAGTCCAAGCCTCACGTCCGTACTTCATCGCTCCTGGTCCATTGGCACGGCTCATCTCTACTTAACCTTTACCTCGCCATCGACCACCGTCTTCGAGCTCTACACTTGCACACCATAAGACACGAGACATATTGCAGAAATACACTAAACTCAAAATATCAGCATGTTAACAATTCCTCATCACTACAACAATGGACACATATATACATACAGTATCTTCACACCATCTTGCTATGAGTATGCCGATATGTCGAGCGAACCAGCGAGAGAGTTGCGGCTAAATTATGGTTCGACGTAACACCATCGTGCTACGCAAACGAAACGAGAATCATGTAGAGCTAGTAGTAAGTACTTATCATTGGTCGGTATTTTTCCCAGTTTTTTTCTCATCTAAAAAAAAGATTGCTGATGACGGTGTGTTTAGTTCTTCTACGACCTACATCCATTATCTATCAAGATTTTTGTGGCTGGATATATTAATTTTACCTATAAAAATGATTGTATATATGTGGGCAGGCATGGATGAGTTTTGCAATAACATTTTTTTTTCAAAAAGTAAAGAATTATTTGCATATGCATATATTTGAGTTTTTCTAATTGGAGATATAGTCAAGTATATGCTTATTTTACAATTGAGAGGATAACTGTTTTTGCATTTTTATGTAGAGAATGTCGTATATGTATTTATCATCCACCGTAACACACAAGCATATTATAATTTTGTCATATGTCACAGCAACACACAAGCATATTACATAGTAATTTTATCATATGTCATCACGTCTATTGATGTGACACTGGGTCATGTCGTTATGGGCTGATTTCACCGTCAGCATCTTCCTATGACCCGTTTGTTCCTCTCAACGACCCTAGCTAATCAGTTACCCTCATCCACTCACAATTGTTCACCACGCTTCAAGCTTTACGTCTCCACAATTACTGCAATATCTTTTGTCAGCTTCAATTGTCATCTCACCTTATGACAGGTCTCTTGCCGCCATTCCCCCCCTCCCCCCCCCCCCCCGCCCCCCCCAAAAAAAATCCACATGTACCAGATAATTATTCTCTCGTTATCTCCATTCCCATATGAATAGAACGACCTTTCATTATTTTTAACCTAACAAAAGTCTATCTTTTTCCTTAGACTATTTTGCGAAAGCACTAGAACACAAAAATATTTTTCATCTCAATTTACCGGCCCCTCCAGGCTACTTACAAAATGGTTCACTTTATTTTTTGTTTTTCTTTATACATGTCATTGAAAAATAAGCGAAGCAACCAAAAATAATTTCAGATAAGCATTTGTACTTCTACTACTCTTAGTAATCCAAAAAATTAAGGCTGAAAAATTAAAATCGACCAAAAAGAATCTAAATTATTTCTAAAGGTTAAATTTGGTTGTGGCTAACTATAAGCTGAAGGGTTGCCAATGACAGACAACACTATATTATGCCTCAGCTTTAAAAAAACTCACTATTTTCATAGGCATGAAACATATAAGAATACTTTTTAAGTTCAATTTTTTAAACTACATAGGTTATGATGTCAACCATGGTTTTTTAAAAAAAGAAATGTTATTGGGGGAATAAAATGATCCATTTTCTAATAATCCATGGTAGAATGAGGTGGAGAACATTGCAACCTAAGTACTCTATCAAAACAATTGAAGAGAGTAAAATGGATTTTTTTTTCCCGACAGAAAAGCAAACACCAGATCCCTTCTTAAAATATTCATCTGTGCATATCTAGATCCAAGTCGGGCATATATCCAATCCATTTTCCCCCTCTACCTAATACCTAATACAGAACACTTCCCTTCCCTTCAAGGATTCTCTCCAAAACGTACATCAAAATTGGTTCCGTTTGTCCTTCCTAAAGTTGGGTAAGATCATTGCTGCAAATTTTGCAACGAGCAATTAGTTATTATGGCTTTGGTTGCCGAACCCTGCGCCTTCAGGGAGACAGACAGATAGCACTGCAACTGGTGGCTTGTAGCGGCCGGATGATCCGCCGAAGATTTTGCTGAGGACGACAGTGGTTGGGTACTGAGTGACGAAACCGCGTTTCGGCCGTCGCTTTATCGACCTGGCCGGTTTCCAGCAGGTTTGTGCTGGCAATGACCGAGCAGTAGTAGCTCTGACCAGTCTGCTCTAGCTCTTGGATCCTAGGAGTACTAGAAGATACTACCAGGCTTTGGTTTTGTTTGTTTGTTTACTTCAGCTGTACGGCGCGCCATGCATGATACGGACTCTCTTCTTTAATCTCTTTCTGATGGTGATGGAAGTGCTTTAGGGTCCCTGGGTCTTCGTTGGTAAATGTAGCGTGGTTCTATATGAAATAAATAATATTTTCTAACGTATTGAAGAATAGTTGTATGTTACTCCTACAAATTAATAAAAAATATTATATATATAGACTATTGCTAGCCCTTCCATCGTCTACTTTAAACAAAATCTTTATTTCTTATTTATGATTTCTATAAGGATGAAGCCAATAATTTCCAATATTTATAAATAAGACATATGCGCACAAATCTTTTAAGTCCTAGTCGGTCACTTGTCTTCATATTACCAAAAAGATTCATGCTATCCATACTTATATCGTTCTCAGGTTATTCATAAATTCTTACTAAATTTTATCAATAGTCCTCTACTACATTGAATCTGACAAGTGCCCTAACTTACCATCGACTTTTTATTTTTTAGCATACCAATGAACTAATTTAGCCCTCCTTAAATTAACAAGCATTATCTTAATACGGTCGACAATTAGAAGATACCACACAACCTTTATCGAATCACCTCTCTTTAACTTCTCACCTTTAACACTACTGTTGTATTGCTTATATCGAGAAGCCATGCATATAGGACAAGCGTCTAAGTTAGCCTATTATTTATAGTACAATGTGAAGTCAATAAGCTTGAATTCTTCTAATCTTCAAATCTAACAAACATAACACTTACTTTGCTTTATACGTTATCTTTGACATTTTATGTTCTTATGGCAGCAAGTCTTTTAACAAATCAATTAGTTATGCGAAACTCTTATCTGACAAACTATTGCTTGCCTTAAACTTCATGAAATCCAAGATAATGGATAATTTGGTGTGCTTCAACTTGCATAGAGGTGTCTCAAAATCCACCACAAACATGTTGAACTTCTCAAAATCCCTCTCGTTATGGCTAGCTCTTCAA
This sequence comes from Oryza coarctata, assembly GCA_030770085.1. Taxonomy (NCBI): domain Eukaryota; kingdom Viridiplantae; phylum Streptophyta; class Magnoliopsida; order Poales; family Poaceae; genus Oryza; species Oryza coarctata. Next base: position 13,721,300 of record CM061472.1, read on the forward strand.
CATCACAAAATATCTCTGAGAGGGTGTCCCAATCAAAATCGATGATATCACTACCAAATAGAGATAGGACAAACATATCATCTAGATTTTATTGTGTGTTTAGTACATCCGATAGCGTCTCAGAATCCACCACAAACACGCTGAACTTCTCAATATCCCTCTCGTTATGGGTTAGCTCTTTAACATCACACAACATCTCTGAGAGGGTGTCCTAATAAAAATCGATGATATCACTGTCCAACAGAGATGGGACGAATATATCATCTAAATTTTATTACTTGTTTAGTACATCTAGTACTTCATCAAGTGGAATAATTGACGGCTCCTGCACTTCATGCCTAATCCAATACATGTACTCCTTTATAAATTCTTTACGAATTAGATAAGATTGGACTAGACTTACACTCTTTTTTATGAACATCTTCTCATGTCTGTAATCTACACATAGGCATACCATATGTTCATTTATGCTAGTTATCTTATCTTTCTCTACAACATTTAGAAATTTAATAACCCAATTTCTATATCCTTGACTCAAATGATTAACACTGTGCATCTAACTTCGATCCATCTATGATAAAAAAGTTCAGACAAAACAATTATTATAAACAATACATCAATTTTTTTCTCAATAAATTATATTTTCTTACCTCCAATTTTAAAGCAAAGAATCGACTTGCAACCCTCCCACCCGAAATGTGAATAGTACATAGGACTGAGATGTCAAATACTTAGAGAGTGGGGGTATATGTAGAGAATAACTTATCTCTGTTGGGTTAGTATATGAAACCTGTCAAAGATGAGTCATAATCATCTTTAAGGGGTCAATTTTTATGGGTCTATTTATGGCCCGTAAGAGGTAAGTTGTATCAATGCTTATAAGCGGCTCGTTACAAATGACCTCTTACCTATAACAAATTATGTTCTACGCCCTTATTTGTAACATACTCTACTTGAGCCTGTCATGTGTGATGAGGTACTTTGCCTATCTCTCTGGCTTAGTGAAAGAAGTGCACTCGTGGATGTGTTTGTGTGATAGTGTGTGTACGCATATGTTCTTCGTGTAACTGAATAAAAATATTACACGGTTTTCACTTATGTATCACTAAATATATTGGTACATTAACTATTGCCATTAAGTTTATATTGTTAGGTTAATCGTTAGTGAACTTGAGTTGGCCGGCCGGACTTATGAGGCGGTAAGTTGTTGTAAAGTTGAATGATTCAACTGGATGTGGGATATGTGTTGTTGATACAAAACAGATCTGTGATGACGTGTTCTTCAATGATTCAATATTTCAGCTGATGTGTAATGATGCATTGTCGATAATGTCTTAATGTAACAATTCATTGAATTAGTGTGTATGCAAGTCAAATTGCAAATCAAATTGAATGACTGAAAATTGATGCACAGTGCACGCAAATTGTATCAATATGTGATCTGTAGAATCGTAAATTGATTGTATATTTTACTGAAAATGGCTATCCCTTCTGGTGGTATTAACCGACAGTGATATGCTTGTATCACGGGCAGTGATGTGTCGCAGCCATCACTGCCGTTTACGGCCTGCCCGTTACGAATCGGCAGGGATCGACTTTTATGTATTAGCGATAGTATGCAGAGAGATAAGAATAAGAAGAGACCACTTGAATGATGTTCTTCTCGAAATATTTTCAAGAAGTTGAGCATCAAATTCTTAATTTGCAATGTTAATTAGGAAATGGACATGGCGTTTTAGGGAGACATCTGCATCAATCACCTATGTAGGCAGATCCCGAATGGCCCATCCTTCAGACAAGACTCAAGAGCTCTGGATTGGCTGAATATATAAGTCAAGTTCAGTTGTCTTCCTGATAGAGACTTAACCCTAAAGCGAAAGGGCATAAATTCACATGACAAGGATATGTATTTTTTTTCTCAGCTCATCTCTTGACACACCATGCACTTAAGCGCTATATGAACCCTTCATTTTGCGTACAAACATTCTAAATTATGAATTAATGCCACCAAACTTCTTGCCATTCCACAAGGAATAAAAGGACGAGCCTTTTAAGGATTAGGTCAAGGCTAACATGCATATATCCTTCCCCTCCATAATAATCAGACATCAATGATCGACAAATGTGGGACCATATTGCCATGTGCCTTCAGTTTGCTGGTGGGGGATTTTCAATTCTTGTCTTCCTCTGGCTTACTTATTGCTCTAACTGTCCTCCACCAAACTCTCACAACCAAAAGAAAGATTGCCACTTATCCACAGCACACAAAGTACTGTCACTCCAATAGTACAAAGAATAGACCATTCAAATAAAAAGAATAGTCTTGAAAAAAGATTTAAAAAGAATATATATATATATTTTAAAGCTGTAATAAATAGGTAATATTACATGCACTTTGGCACGTGAAAAATTTATAAGATTTTTATATGAATTAGTTCAATTCCTGTGAAATACCTAAAAATCCTTCATTCTAAAGGTGACCTAACAATTCCATAGTCTAGTCTAGCTTGGAACAATTTATGTGATCCAAATGAACTTTTAGATTGTTAGGCTCTAAATTTTGTTTAATAAAATTTGGCTTTGTTAACCAGAGATTCAAACAATCAACAGATGTTTGTTGCCAAGAGACATTTCTAAAACAATATCTAATTTGCCTAACGTGTAAAGCCATTTCTTCATGAGAGATGTTTTGCTTTCTCTAAAGGTGTTTTACAGGAGATTATCCTTTTTCTTGAATAACAAAATATAAATAATGCAAAACACACAAAGATAAAGGATCAATTAATGGTGTGAGATTAAGATAGTATATTAAAGGTCGGTCGTTCTGTTCTTCCAAATGGCCATGAGAGAGCAAGGATTCACCATAGCAAGTTGTACTCTTTCTTATTGTTCTTTTACTATTTGAGAGAAAAGACATCTTGAGAAAATTTGCAGAGAATATGTAAACATTTTATAAAATAGCTACTTGCTTGCAATGATAATGTATCAAAAGACACTTATACAATCCTTTTGAATCGACAAACCACAGCACACAGAGAGAGAGAGAGAGAGAGCACAGCCACACAGTGACATGTGGACACATGGCATCGGCCCGCAGCACGGCTCCTGATACACACGGTGAGCCACGAGATTGCTTCGTCCGGTCGTCCCTGCGAAAATGGCCATCGTAATGAGTGTAATTTGGCCCTAATCACGGCGCTAATGAGACACAAGTGATCTCCCGTTGAACTGACGAAAGGGCATGCAGTAGAATAATATATATATATATATATATATGTATATATATATATGTATATATATATATAATCATATAATCCAGTATGTTCTCGTCTATGTATTTGCACACCTCACCGATTCAAAACAAACATGAAAACTATTGAAGCCGATGTTACACGGTTCCAACTACCCAAAACGGCCATACCGACTGCCACTTAAAACAACAACATTTATTAAAAAAAATTCAGCACAATAAGACAGATAATGCTGAACAAGTTTTCTGGTGCATTTCTGTTTGCAACCGATTTGTCTGCAGAATAATTTTCATTTAATTTTTCAGCGCTGGCAGGAGGAAATATTTAAACGTAAATACGCAAGATACAAAAAGATTCAATTTTAACAAATATTATTGGATGCACAGCACAGCAGCATATCACACTCACACATCACCACATATTTGTGCCCGCGCTTATTATCCACATAGGCTTGAAATATTAGCGGTTATTAAACACGAGCACACGTACGCACACATGTTTGTACTACTAAAAATTATTAGATACCAACATCAAATCTACTCTTCATTTTTTTTAACGGAGGGAGTATGATTTAACAACGACTGGATGGATGCACAGCGGTACTACCTAGCTATTGAGCCATATTTTAGCTTCCTAGGTGAAAATTTATTTTAAGGGGTTTGTTTAGAACATGGGATTCTCAAAAATATAGAAATAGGGAAAATACATGGTTAGAATGTCATGATTCCTTAAATCCTAAGTCTCAAGAAATGAACAACATAGAAAATCTATATAGAAAACCGTTTGGATGAAGCATAGGAAAAAAACACATGATTTGAAAGAGAGGTATATAGACTTTCAAGGGAAAATCCAATAAGTTGGAGCTCATGCTAGATTTTTTTTCCTATAGGATTTAAATCCTTTAAAATTTCTCTATTTTTCCTTTGTTCAAAAGAGCCTTAAATGTTAGTTTGTTTATACTTTTATCATGCTTTTAGATTTACTTTGAAAAATATCATTTACTTGATTTGTTTCAATTTATTCATCGTTGTAACAAATATTACGCTAAACTTGAAGATGTATCCAATTACATTGATAGCCTCGTTAATTACACCATAATAATCTTTCCTAAAGCAAGCATTAAATTATCTGTAAGTAGTATGACTATAAGGATGAAGGGTAGGAAATGACATATCTAAAAATATAATAAAATGTGAGAATGATATGTATTTTGACAAAAAATGAAATGCAGGGAGCAACTTTTTTCTTAAATACTCTTTTTTAATTATCAAAGGAAAAGTAATGGAAAATATTAAAAAGACATAGCAATACAATTTGGTAAATTTATGGGAGGGAGAAGATGAGACGTGTGGAGCACAATATCACTTGCTACTGGGATTAGCAACTTGGATACGTGGATAGGAGTGCGTACATGTAAAGTTAAAATGTATAAACAAAATGTAAATAGTTTTTCTATACGAAATTTTGGAGTACTTTACCGACCTACGCTGGCCCCTTGATACCTGGAAGCTACCAATAAAAATGACTCAACTTTCGAGGTATGTAGAAAATGATGTTAATCTTGTCGTGGGCTGTGCTCAATCAATCCTCGATTGGAATTGATTTGATTCCTAAGAAAAAAATCATGTAGTAGTAGTACTTTAGGTGAGAATTTTGTAAGGTAATAGTTGTACAGTAGTAAAACCAAGTTCAGTAAAATTTTGCAACCAATATTTTTATGAGTGCTCATATTAGTAAAATTTTTCAACCAATATTTTTATGAGTGCTCAGATTAGTAAAATTTTTCAACCAATATTTTTATGAGTGCTTAGATTATGATAGTACGACATATACTCCATCCATCCGGTTATAACGAAAAATGGTGGGCGTAGTATTAGTATTATTAGTGCAGTTGCTTCTTTACTGGGAGTTTATTACAGCATGGCAATTAACCACTCGCTCGCATTTGATGCGACATGTGTATCTTGAGGGGAATATACTGCCAAACTTTTATGTGGCTTCTGTTGCTGATAAATCATTCCATAAGTTAGGCAAATTCTAGCTAGAAATTGCCAATAACAAGTGTAAGTATCAGGCTAAAAGTTTTGTAGCGTGCCAAAAGTTAGACAACAAACCAGATGTTGAATGCTCCTTTTCTTTTTTGAAGACAAAATAAAATACTGCATGCTCAACTTGAAACCAAGCATTCAACGAGATGGGAGACTGTTACAAGCAAGAAAAGAAAACAGGAGGCTTTACACTAAACTAGGATGCTGGAGAATGGATTAGATTGAGCGGTACAGTAAAAGGTGTACAGAGCAAACCCTGGCACAATTACTGTTCACAACCATAGCTGCAGTAAACATGGTGGTAGTCCGTGTATCAATTTACTATAGCATGCATATAATTTACTGTATTAACAGTTCCTAAAGCAACAGAAGGAAAACGATATTTTTCTTAATTTTCGAATCTACCCTAAACAAAATTTTAAACACAAACTCGTCACACTTTGTTTAAAAGTGACATGGCCGTACAACCCAAAAACGCCGTTGCGTGGCGTCGATGATCACGTAGTGTCAAAAGGCACCGTCAAAAGTTCAGGTTAGTAGGAGTGTCTGTGTTTAGCTTAAGAAAAAGAATTAAAAAAATAATAATAAAGTACTCTCTCTTTTTTAATATATGATGTAATTATTTTTTTAAAACTTGGACCGACAACGTTTATTCACTTATTTAGTTAAATAAATTAAAAGAGTTCACTTGATCTGTCTAAGCGTGCCTTGCATACTTACGTAAATATTTCTAAAAAAACTTAATTAGAAAAAACGAATTAAAAAGATTAACTGTCATATATTAAAAAAATAAAAAGGATGTATTAATTATTAAAATTCAAGGATGCGATGCGGCTCATTTTCCTCGAAAAGGAAAATCTTTGCTTACGCTAAACAAACTGCTAGTGTGTCGTCAAGAAAAAAGTTTAATCAGCAGCATATACTACAGTGGCGCACCGTCTCTCTCTCACCTCCTCTCCTGCAGTCCTGCTTCTCGATCGTGTTTAGCTGATATTATTCCTCTCTCTACCACCCTCTCTCCTCAACTCCTGAAAGCGCTCTCTCTCGCTCCCTCGTCTCCCCCACACGGCCAGCCAAACACCTCCTCTCTCTCTCTCTCTCTCTCTCCGCCTCTCCCCCTCTCTGCCGTTTTTGCTTGCTTCGCTTCCCAAAGCTTGGAGCTTGTCCAACAAGACAAGAGGAAGGAGAAAAGAGCTCCCTTTTCTTCCCACCTCGCCGCGTCGGCTGCTAATGGTGGTTCCCTTCGGTTCTTGGGGCGGTCCCCGGCGCATTTTCTGAGATCCCAACGCGGCCCCCGCGCACCTGTCCCCGTCAGTCTTCTCGCGCGCCGGCTTATTGGTCGGCGGCTGCGGCGAGAGACTCCGACCGGGCGGGATCTCGGCGGGAATGCCCGCCGCGCGGCGCTCCGGCGGACGACGGACGGAGGTGCGTTTCTTGGCCTCTGGCTGGCCCCACTTCTTGCTCGGTGAAGCTTTTGCTCTGCTCCAGATTTTTTTGAGATCTTCTTGATTTGTGTCTCTGCTTTTTTTTCTCTCTTTTTTTCTCCCTATGATGAACTAAAATTCTTTGTAGAATTTTTCTCGCATTCTGGTTCTGGCGATAACTCTAGAAATTGTTTCGGCCAAACCAATTTGTGGGAACTAGTAGCACAATGCAAGCTTGTAGTTGAAAATTTTTTTTGCAGTTTCTTAGTATTTTCTTTTAGGAATATCCATTTACAAAAATGAAAAAGAAAAGCACCCTTTTGCCAGCCTTCTCCTTCTATTAGTACCTCCTAGCCATGTGCATGTTGTGGTCCATATGCTCTCCTCACCGTCTCCACCGTCGACTTCCCCCAAATCCGGCGCCGCCGCCTCCTTTCGTCGGAGGAGACTCTCTCACCTCCCGGTCCGCGCCGTCGTCCCCGCTGCTGCATTGGCGTCGGGGGTGGAGATCGATCTGTGTAGCTGACAGGGTAAGGACAGAAGCTAGCTAGCCCAAAGCTTTCTTGGGTTGCTCTTTGCTGTGAGCTTTCAAATCGGAATCTTCCTTTCTGGGATTGGGATTGGTGGACTCTGCAGTTCATACTGCTGCTGTAAAATTCGTGGCTCCGTTCGCCGCTTCAAGATCTCAGCGTGCGGTGCGGTCCCGCAAGAGTGCATCGATCGTGCGCCCATGTGGGGTGCTTAGGACTAGTTCGGTTCTTGGTGCCATCCGATTGATTCGGTTTCAATGTTATTGATTGATTTGCTTTGCTTCCTAAGCATTCACAGATCCTGCTTGCTTTTGCCGTCTAGATTTTAATGTTCTCGCCGTATTATCTTGTATCGTCAATTGGAATGCATGGGTTGTAGCTTGCAATTGTACATCCCATCTAAAACAATAGTGGTGATGCTTTTATCATTCAGGTCAACATTATGGTGGCTCTTTCCGGGAGGAGGAGGCTGCAAGCCGCAACCATGGTGGCTTTGTGTTTCTTGACATCCATCTGCGTTTGCAAAGCGCAATTCAAGCCTGCTGACAGCTACCTGGTGGACTGCGGGTCCTCCAAGAGCACGACACTTGGCACGAGGACATTTGCGGCTGATGGGACTGCCCCGGTGAAGGTGGACACCTCCCAGGAAATCCTGGCCGGCACGTCGGCGAATGGGGTTTCGTCATTCGATAACTCAGCGCTTTACCAGACCGCCCGCATCTTCATGAGCCCTTCGTCGTATACTTTCCCCATCCAGAAGCAGGGCCGGCATTTTGTTCGTCTCTACTTCTTCCCCTTTGTCTACCAGAGCTATGATCTTTCCACTGCCAAGTTCACCGTGTCGACCCAAGTCATGCTCTTGCTTAGTGACTTCCAGCAATCTGACAAGACCGCGCCATTGTTCAAGGAATACTCTTTGAACATCACCCAAGACAAGCTCATTATTTCTTTCAAGCCATCTAATGGAATTGCATTCATCAATGCAATTGAAGTGGTTTCTGTCCCAGATGATCTCATAGTTGATAGTGCTCAAATGGTCAACCCTATGCAGCAGTACAGCGGTTTGTCTACACAACCATTGGAAACGGTGTACCGTGTTAACATGGGTGGACCAAAGGTCACTCCAGACAATGATACCCTCTTGAGGACCTGGGCAAGTGATAAAAAGTATTTAGTGAACCCATCTGTGACAAGAGTGGTTAATGGTGGGAAAATCAATTATGTGAAAGGTGGAGCAACACCGCTGATTGCTCCTGGTATTGTTTATAGCACAGCTACAGAATTGGCAGCTTCAAATACAACCAACGCACTTTTCAACATGACATGGCAGTTTGATGTGGATTCAGGTTTCAGCTACTTGATAAGATTTCACTTCTGTGATATAGTCAGCAAGGCACTTAACCAACTCTACTTCAATGCATACGTTGGGGGCTTCTATGCGCAGCATGATATTGATCTCTCAATGCAATCGATGAATCAATTGGCTACAGCTATCTATTTGGATGTGGTTCTTTCATCTAATGATGCATCTAACAAGCTCAGCATCAGCATTGGTCCATCCACTTTGAACAATGCTTTACCTGATGGGATTCTGAACGGTCTTGAGGTCATGAAGATGAGCAGTGGCTCAGGTTCTGCTTTTACTGTTGGATCATCTGGTTCAAACAAGAATTTAGGTGTGGTTATTGGGTCAGTCCTTGGAGCTGTTGGCATTCTGATAATTGTCCTTGTTATAGTACTGCTTTGCCAGAAGAAAAAGACTCTGGAGAAGCAGCACTCAAAGACTTGGATGCCTTTCTCTATCAATGGGCTCACCTCTCTTAGTACAGGAAGTAGAACTTCTTATGGTACTACTCTCACATCAGGGCTCAATGGAAGCTATGGATACCGATTTGCCTTCAGTGTGCTTCAAGAAGCAACAAACAATTTTGATGAAAACTGGGTTATTGGGGTTGGTGGTTTTGGGAAGGTCTACAAAGGTGTGCTGAGGGATGACACCAAGGTTGCAGTGAAGCGAGGGAACCCGAAGTCTCAGCAAGGTCTCAATGAGTTCCGTACGGAGATTGAACTCCTTTCACGGCTACGGCACCGCCATCTGGTATCCCTGATTGGGTATTGTGATGAAAGGAATGAGATGATCTTGGTCTATGAATATATGGAAAAAGGGACTCTGAAAAGCCACCTGTATGGTTCAGATAACCCCTCACTCAACTGGAAGCAGCGGTTGGAGATTTGCATTGGAGCAGCAAGGGGACTCCACTACCTTCATACTGGTTCTGTGAAGGCCATTATCCACCGTGATGTCAAGTCTGCAAACATCTTGCTTGATGAGAATCTCCTAGCAAAGGTTGCTGACTTTGGGCTATCAAAGACTGGGCCTGAGTTGGACCAAACTCATGTCAGCACTGCAGTGAAGGGTAGCTTTGGGTATCTTGACCCTGAATATTTCCGAAGGCAGCAGCTGACTGAGAAATCAGATGTCTACTCCTTTGGTGTTGTTTTGCTTGAGGCGCTTTGTGCAAGGCCAGTGATCGATCCTACTCTCCCAAGGGAGATGGTGAATTTGGCAGAGTGGGGAATGAAATGGCAGAAGAGAGGAGAGCTGCATCAGATCGTTGATCAGCGAGTTTCTGGTTCGATCAGGCCAGATTCTTTAAGAAAGTTTGGTGAAACAGTGGAGAAATGCCTGGCGGACTATGGCGCGGAGCGGCCGTCCATGGGAGATGTCCTGTGGAACTTGGAGTACGTTCTGCAGCTCCAGGATGCTGATTCAACAGTGTCAGATGTAAACAGCATGAACAGGATCATCGAACTTCCGTCGCAAGTTCAGAACGTTGGCAGCCTTGAGAGCATCAGTGTGACAATGGCAGAAGCTGGTGCTTCACATGAGCCTGATCATGACCTCTCTGACGTTTCGATGAGCAGGGTGTTCTCTCAGCTAATCAAAGCCGAGGGAAGGTGAAGGCAAATTGGGTAATCTGGAGTGTACTTGTAGAAGTGAGGAAGCCCTGAAAGTTGTTTCTTGTTTACTTCAGAGATCATATATAATTGTTCTTTTTTTCTTTATCATGCTCCATGTTCTACTGAATGATGTTTTCAACTTGTTATGGCCTTATTAGCCATCGTGAGCAGATAGAGCTTTTCTTGTTTTGAATCTGTTCTGCTATAGCAGCGTGTGCTGTCCTGGCAAAATGCCGGATGTGTGATGTTGAGTTGTTTCCAATCACTCCATTCTAGGTTCTGTATGCAAAATTGCAAATATGCAATACTCTGGTGTTTTCGCTGCAATGTTCGTTTATTTCCTTGGAGAGTGATGGGCATATTTAAAATTGCATTGTGATGTAGTCACTGCTGAACCAATACAGTTTCGATCACACCCTTCTGCCTAAGAAGAGTATGTCTGTTTGGACCTCCTTTGGATTATACATGATTTTTGGAAGAATATTGCTTACTATCTTCGTCCTAGAAAAAACCAAATTTTATTTACGAATTGGTTTTTTAGATGGAGAAACCAATTTTTATTTATAAATTGGTTTTTGAAGAACGGAGGAAGTATGTGGTTCTTTTTATTCTCTTATGCCGTTTGGATCGCAGAAGCATGTCGGAAGAAACTGACACCCGGTATTATATAGGGTTAGACGAGGTTACATTCTCGGCATAATCGAATTCACAATTGGCTTATAATAAGTTTACAGCCTGACTTTCAAATTTCCAAAGCCCTTTTGAGCATATGTACCCAACGTCCCAACCTGCTGTGCCCTCACCATGGTAAATTCTTTGGACTTCAAAATGCGAACCATAGCGAATTTAATGAAACAAAACAAATTTTTGAAGGAAGTTTGAAGGCAAAATTTGGATCTGATCTTTGGGGGACGGTGAATCATGAACAAAGTTCAATCAAAATACTTGAAATTTTGAATCTGATAAACCATGAGATGAGAAATGAGGGGATCAATTGCTCAAAATTCAGTAGGTTTCTTTGAAATTCAGTGATATTTTAGTATAAATAGAGGAAATAGGGAATAAATGCTGGAAATTTGAGAAATCTAGAAAATTGAATGGAAGTGTTGACAAATGCAGAATAAAGTATACAAATTGGAAAAAAACGGATGGAAGAATGTGGAAAATTATTGGAATATGTAGGAAAGGGTGGGAAAAAAAATCCGAATATGAACCAATATAATACTACTTGTAGCAATTTTTTATATGTAATACTTTTCATTTAAAATTTGAAATGGTCCAAATCTATTTCAAATCCCTAGTGAAATATCTCCTTGCTGACACAATCCAAGATTTCTATGTACAAGCAGACCATAAATATTAAGTAACAGTCTATTCTCAAAATAAAAAAAACATGAATACCAAGAAATGGCATCACCTGATAATCAGATTGTCTTGTGCGTGGTCATGCCACCGGCCTGATGAATGGGGAAAAACCGAAGCACATCTGCTGAGACCCTGAATTACAATTAAGTAGGGCAGACTGCAGTTTATTCATTTCATTACCAGGAAAGCTGGTGCTGTTGTACACGACATAATGGACATATCGTAGTTTAAGTAAAATAATTATCAAAATGCCATACAATATGCTATGACAAAAAATTCCTCTGCCGGCATGGACAGGAAGATACAATTACCCCCATCAATCGTTCTTGATCACGAGAAGCGTATGCTGAAACCCTTGTCAGTCTTGGTGACATCCATGCTGCCAAATTCATCAAAGCCTGAATCTGAATCTCCATCCCTGAAATTAGCCCATTCTTCCATGCTGTCATCATCTTCATCCTTTGATTCTGCGACTTGTAATCCTTCAATAGGCACAGGTAATGGTTCTTCAGCAAAGTATGGATCATTCAGCAAGTCGGCAGCACTGCCCCTCTTTGCTGGGTCATAGCAAAGTAGCCGCTTTATGATACTAACTTCAGAAGTAGATCTATCAGGCAAGCATGCTTCGAGGCCTGTTGGCTTCTCAACCTTGTTGAAGAAAATCTTGTTATAATCTGGCAGATCTGAACAGCCTGGAAAGGTTTCTTCAGTGATATTGTCCAGAACACTGATGATTCTACCAATCTGATCAATATCAGATGAGCCTGGGAATATAGGCTCTAAATTAAACAGTTCAGCCAAAATACATCCTAGTGACCAGAGATCAACCTCCTGCCCATAGTTTGTTGACCCATATAGGAGCTCTGGAGCTCTAAACCAGCGTGTGCCAACACAAGAAGTGAAAGCACCAGACTCTTCTTCCAACATGCCTTCTTCTGCGTCATATGAATAGGAGGCTCTAAATGGATCATCGTCAATGTCTGTTGTGCTGCATGTGGCAAGACAGGAGGCATTACCATCCTGCAGGCTCATTTTGTCAACATCTCCATGTATGGATTTGGCCCAGAGTTGGTCCATCTCATGTAGGTAATCAGCTGTGGTGAGTCTCTCTGGCTCCTGGCCAATTTGAATTTCTGCATCATGAGATGGGTGGTCCTCTTTTGCCCCATGTAGCACTGCTCATTGTTGTGAAACCCAAGGCTCCACTCCTGAACTTTGCTCATATGGATGCATACCTTGGTATATTCCTGTCTCCTGAAGTATCCTGGCCTGAGAACAGATAACAGAAGAACTCTGTCAAAATCCAACCAGCTAAAGCATTTGGATCCATTATTTGCCGATCTGACATATTATATCACATTTCACAAGAAAAAAAAGGACAAGCAACTATATTATCGACCAATAACCACATATATGCTTCCTATGTTCCTTATTTAGATGAACTCTCCCTTAGGAGATTGTTGCCAGTGAAGTAAAAATCATTTCTGTAGTAGTACTTTGCAATTAGAAATTGAGTATATAAGCAAGCATAGAGCTCAGAACATCTTCACAATTTAGCAATTAAAGCCATCATGACCATCTTTTTAAAAGTAACTAGAATATAGCAATTTAAAAAACAATTAACAAAATCATGACAATCTATGAAATATAAACAAACAGTTGCATATCATTTGGGGTTGCTGACTACTTGAGTACATATGTTTGAATAGTATTGACTATGCTCTGGTTTCTTTCTGCAAATAAATTTAGTTATGAATAGGCTGAATTGCTGAACTCTCATGAATCAAGATAGCAGCCACTAACCAGTAAGGAACACATCACCAACTTCCCACCGTAACATACTATAAACATGGAGAACAATCATTTTCATAGTACCACATCTAGTTACATGAATACATGACTATTCTCAAATGACTGTTTAATACAAAAAAAAAGCATGCATGATGCAAAAAGGAATGATACTGGTTATGCAATGTTTAATGGCTGGAGCAGCGCATACAAATTATTATGCATTCTAAAAGGAAAGGCAGGTACATTCCATAGGGAAATGCAAACTCAACTTATGTTTTCCTGTCAAGTCTCATTAGCTGAAAAGGTCTGTAAAGGGTAGAAATCGCCCAAAAATGCATTAGAGCACAATCGGGTAGTGAATTGAATCATGTCAAAATGTCAACTTACAGACATATAAAACTGACATAAGAAAATAACTTTAGGTTTAGATCCATAAGTTTCTAAAAAAAACGCAAAATTGGAATGCTGCAGAATATTGTCAATTAATCTTTTGTCATTTAATTATTGCAATGATCAAAGTCACAAGCTTTTAAGCTAAACGACAACATTTGAGTACGTCTAGTACTCATATTGAAGCAGGTATTCATTGTCCCATGAAAAGATTATTACACAAACAAAACAAAAATGTTAATAATCTTTCAACTAGATTTTCTTGAACTACATGGTGGAACATTTGATTGATCAAAACATGTGCATATAAAAAGGAAGGGGGTGATAAAAATAAATGTAAACAATAAACGCACAACCCAAGCTCTGTAAATATCAGTTCTTTTCCTCTACACACAAAGTCCACAAATTATGTCTCCCTACATCCTTAAAGTTAGGTATATGCTACTCTATATATGAACCCTACATCTTCTGTGCCAAAACATGGAATAATTCCTATCTGTACGGTTTAGAAGTGTTTCCAGATGATATAAGCAACCCTTCTCTAATTTCCATAGCAGAAAAGAAACACAACAAAAAGGACAAAAATCAGAGGTCCATCCACACAGACCCAACACAAAGTTCAACTTTTCAACGATGCAAACATGTTACTGCTGAACAAACGGTTGCAACTAATCATTTGAAGATGTCCCGTATAACTGTCCCTTGTGAATCCGACAAGTTAGCGGTTTGGTTTAAGCGCCACATCATATTCCGTAAAACCATAGACTATACAAAAGAACATTTGACCTTCATATACAAACCACCGAAATCCAATGTTTTTGAACCGAGGTAAGATAACTAGTGATGCAGTGACATCATACCACTACCAAAAGAAACATAAGTTCCACATCAAAGTACCAATTCCATAAATTCACTACGCCTAAAACCATAAAAGGGTACACTGCTTGCGGAATTGAGCTGAAGTTTCGTGAATTTAACCTGACCAAGGTCGGCGATCTTGAGCACCCCGTCCTCGGAGATGAGCAGGTTGCCGGGCTTGAGATCGCGGTGCACGACCCCGGCGCGGTGGCACGCAGCGACGCCCTCGAGCACCTGCAGAATCCACCGCTTGAGCTGCGCGGCGGGGATGCCGCCGCTCCTCCCGGCGGCGCGGACGACGGCGGCGAGGTCGAGCGGGAGCCACTCGAGGACGAGGACGTCGTCGTCCTGGTCACCCCCGGGGAAGTGGTCGAGGAGCGCGACGAAGTGGTGGGAGGGGGCCGCGGCGAGGAGCGCGTCGGCCTCGCGGCGGGCGCTGACGGCGTCGTGGACCTCCTTGAGGGCGACGGGGGCGCCGTCGGAGCGGCGGCGGCCGCGGTAGACGTCCGCGTAGGCGCCCGAGCCGGCGCGGCCGAGGACCTCGTAGCGGGAGGTGACGTCGGGGCGGCCGTGGATGCTCCAGCTCCCGCCGCCGCCGCTCGCCATGGGGATTGGGGGTGGAGGAGTGTAATTTAGGGGTTTTTTTTTCCTGATCGATTTTGATTGCTGGTCCAGTCACTCTCTCACCGTTATTTTGGGCTGATTGCTAATATTTGGGCCACATAAGCATAATTTTGGTTTGGATCCAAATGTTGGCTGGCCTATGCAAAAAAAAAAAAAAAAGGTCACTCCACTGACGAGAGCCAAATCGCAGGAGTGAAATTTGAAACCCTGCGCGGGCTCGGGCGATGCCCTATACGGCCATTTCTAGTCCGAGCTGCATACAGTTAGTACTAAGGATAAGCTCCAAGGTTCCCATTTGTTGACATCAACCTCTTATTGCCGCCCATCATCTTCTCTAGCCACAGTCTTTTAGCTCCTCCAATCCTGACCAAGAAGACCCAAGATCCCCATACTCATCTTCCCAACCAATCAAACCCATAAGATTAGATCAAATGGGGTAGAGATTTTGAGCTAAATCTGCTAGGGAGGGGACGGGAGTGAGGCGAAAGGGTTCTTCTCAGGGGACGAAGAGGACGGGGAGATACGGGACCGTGATTTCAGCTGCAGCTCTACTGACTCCGCCTCACTCAGCTGCAGTTCTACTGACTCCGCCCTGCTCAGGTGCCATCAAGAACGTCCTACACACAAAGATAAACCAATTTTGTTCACTCCGTAGAATGCTTTCTCACTTGTGTTGATAATAAAATTTCCTATGTATACTCTGACATGCATCTGAACCATTAATATTAGTTAGTTGGTCAAATATCTTACTACTTTGCTGCTGATGCTTCTTTCACCCGTACTTTATTAAGGTGTCCAATTACATCTGAGTAATTTTACTAGTAAAATATGCCTTTTTTGTGGGGACAAATTTACATGTTGGCACAATAGTTTATTCTCTAAAGTAATTTTAAACTGCATGGGTAGTCTGCTTTTCAAATGGAGAACAGTCGGCAACAATATATGCATTGCTTCTTGTTGAGGCAGAAGGCTGTGGTGGTACTCTTACTTTTGATCATCGTATGATTGAGGAAGAAAGATGGTAAAAAGAAGTAAACAGAAAGGGGTAAGGTATGGGCCCCTAGTCCACAGGGATATATGGAGAACAAGTTAATTAATTAGGTTGATCGACACTTCAGATAGGACGTGCACACAACAATTGAGAATGCCCCGTCCTTCATTCTACAAGCTCTGTGCTCGTCTTAGGAGCAAGGGCCTACTAGTTGACACCTTTCATGTTTCGGTAGAGGAGCAATTGGCAATGTTTCTGAAAAAGGTTGGACAAACATCATTCAGTTCCATCTGTAGGATTCTCATTTTGGCGATATGGTGAAACAGTGAGTAGGTATTTTCATATTGTGCTGCGGGCCATGTGTGAGTTAGGCCGAGAACTCATTTACGTCAGGTCTACCAATACGCATACTAAGATCATCAACAACCCAAACAAATTTTATCCATATTTTGAGGTAACTCTAAATACCAAGAGATAGTAGTGCATATTCCATTAAGTTTTGTTTTTTTTTCACTGGGATGTTTTCATTTTGTTCCGTACATAGGGCTTCATTGGGGCACTAGACGACAGCTAATGAGAGCATTTAGCTGCTCCTACACACATACATTTTTCAGGAATTAGCTGCTTGGGCTAGTATGCTCCCCTCCCCCCTTTGCTTCCGTATCTGCTCCATGTTTTTAGCTCATCGCATATCCTGTCGATGATCTGCTGAGTCGTTGCTTCGGTGTTCCTGAAGACTCGGCTATTACACTCCTGATTTCCCAAGTGACTAACATGAAGAGTGTTTGTAGTCCCTTGTGCGGCAGTTTGTCCACTGTCTGTTGCTGTTGCCTCGCAGGTTGGCGCCGCCGATTCAACGATCTGATACCTGTTGTGGTTGTCAAGTGTCGTCATCTTTAATTTATTTTTGCATTATTCCGATAGCAGTCTTTACCAGTTCAATTGGGGAATAGGGATTGGTAACCACGTAAACAAAAAAGAACAGAAAAGTATCGAGAAGAAAAAAAGAGGGGGAGGGGGGGGGGGGGCTAACTCAAATAAAGCATAACTATAAAACTAGAAGTTTTGCTTTATGGCTTTATGACTAACATTTAGGTACGCGGATATTCATATATTCTCTCTAAAAAGTTGTATGTGTTAGACCTGAATCTGACTCTCCTCCATAGAGTTGAGATATTAGTCTTACTGTACATATTTTTACATGATATTAGAGCAGGTTTAGACATCCCGGCGCGCTAGCATCCTCCCGTCAATGAGCCGACGTTTTCTTCCCGTTGTCAACTTCCTTTCTGGTATTCCCTCTTTGCTCACTTGTCTCGACTCTTTTTTCTTCCCATCTCCTCCGCAGATGACTTTCTCCTTCTCCACCACCCTCTCCCATCTCTTGTTCCACCACGTGACGAGACGATTGTCTCTATCCGCCTCCTCGTCTCGTCTCACACCTGTTTTCACCATTTTCTTGCCTCGGTGCACCTTTTCTCCTCCGACGCCAGCGCACCTCTGCGCTCGTCGTCTCCATCGGTTGGACCCGTCCGCCCTCCATCGGCTAGACTCGTCCGCCCTCCATCAGCTGGAACCCTCTCTTGGTTTCCGCTTTTTCGACACGCTCACCTGCTCCCGGACGCGAACCTTCTCAACTCATGTTCGAGCCACTCCGACGTGTCCACGTGTCCACAGACACGAATCTCTGCCTCCCGGACGCAAACCTCCTCTCTTCGCGTCCGCCCCCTCTCCGAGTTTTCGTGTCTGCTCCACTCCTTTGTCTTCACGAGTCCAAGGGCGTGAAACTTCTCTTCACGGACGCGAATCTTCTCACGTCTATGACCTACCCACTCTCTAACCTACCTACTCTGCCACCCACCTTTCCCCTAACTACTTCGCTGCCTACTTTTTATCTGTCAACCGTTTCCCTTCGGCTGGTTGGCTCACTTTTCCTTCTCATCGACTCACTCCCCATCGGCCAATCACTCCCCTGATCGGCCGATCACTTTTCTCATCGGCTTCTTCCTATCGACCCCCTACCCCTCAAGGGACCTTACCCTCATCGGTTTCTTGCGCTCGTTACCCTCTTGTCATGGTCACCGAGTCAGCCCTTAGGTCTGGCACCCTCTTAGTCGCCGAATCTATTTCGACTCTCGGCGCCTCTGACTACACCTTGGGTACTATCTTGCCGATCTTCTCATCACCCTACATCGCTGTCAACGTGAAATCTCACGTTCCCATCTCTCTCGACCTCAACGCTAACTACTCCAAGTGGGTATTTTTCTTCAAATCCCTCTGTAAAAAGTTTGGCCTCCGGTCTTACATCGATGGCTCCGTTCCACCTCGACCCGATGATCCCTAGTAGGACATCGGCGAGTGCTGCGTGCGTAGCTGGTTGATTGGATCGGTCGATGACTTTGTCCTCGACCTTGCCATGGAGGACACAGACCCCACCGCTTGGGATCTCTAGGTGGCTATCGAGCGGCTCTTCCTTGCCAACAAACAACCGTACGCCATCTTCTTACTTAACGAATTCCACTCCATGGTACAAGAAGATTCTTCTGTCTCCTCGTACTGCCAGCGCCTCAAGGTAAAGGCTGCCGCCCTCTGCGATGTCGGTCATCCTGTGGCCGACTCACAACTTGTCCTCGCCCTCCTACGAGGACTTAACCCACGCTTCTCCAACACCGCCGATGACATCACCAACTCCATACCCCTTCCGTCGTTCGTCCAGGCTCATGACATACTAGTTCTTAAAGAACTCCGCCTGGCCAATGACGAGAAGACCGTGGCCCACACCGCTCTCCTCGCCGTAGCTGATCATGGCTGCCGATCCTCATGTGTTGCTGCCACTTCTCGTAGCTCTGGTAGCCATGGCCCTAACCATGGCAACACAGCCCGTACCGGTGGTACCGACAAAGGTAAGGGCAAGGGCAAGGGTAAGAACTGGCATGGTCCAATGCAATCGCGACCTACTCCAGTCCTTGTCCCGTCTGTCGGTCCCACGGGTCTGTGGCTATGCTACAACCCCTGGGCACCCTAGCTCTAGCCACGCAGTCTCATCGGTTGGCAACCAGGGGTTCTCGGTGCTCATCCTCAAGCCCACCTGGCATCGGCTCCCACCCTACCGCCTCAGCCGATGATCTCGCCACCACCTACCCAGTCGGTTCCCTTCTGGAACCAGGCTGGCCTCATTGCCGCCCTTAACCAGATGACGCTTCAACCTTAGCACTCTTAGGTGCTAGACTCTGGTGTGTCCTCTCACATGGCGTCATCGGCTGGTATACTACGCTCTTGCCATCCTTCCTCCTCCTTCTTTGTCACCATCGGCAATGGCCACTCTCTTTCTATCCAATACCGTGGTGATTCCTTTCTATCTACACCCACAACTAACCTTCCACTTCGCAATATCTTCATTGTTCGCTCGCTCATTCACAATCTAATATCTGTTCGCCAATTCACACGAGATAACAATTGCTAAATTGAATTTGACGCTTCTGTTTTTTCTGTGAAAGATATCCCAACCCGTCGTCAGATCGTTCGCTGCAATAGTGGCGGTGACCTCTACACCATCCCCATTGTGCCGTCCACTCCACACATCAGCATCACCCTCTTCACTAACCTCTGGTATCTTTGCCTTGGCCATCCCGGCTCCAACGTTGTTGCCAATCTCCATCGCAGCGCCTTCATCCAGTGTACCCACAGCAGCTCCATCGTTTGCCACTCGTATCAACTTGGCAAACGCGTGCGACTGTCTTTTTAAATTCTATGTCTTGTACCTTACGACCTTTTGAGCTAATACACTATGATGTATGGACTTCTCCGGTTAAGAATGTCTCTGGTAATCAGTATTATCTTGCAATACTTAATGATTACACACACTATTGCTGGACTTTTCCACTCACCAGCAAGTCCGAGGTTGTCTCCTACCTAATTAACTTCACAAACTATATCTCTAACCAGTTCAATCTCTCCATTAAAGCTCTATAGGCCAATAACGGTACGGTGGTTGTCAACCGTACCGTTCAAACCTTCCTCACCTCCTAGGGCATCTATCTACGCCACTCCTGCCCCTACACCTCTCCCCAGAACGGCAAGATCGAACGCCTACTTCGCACACTTAACAACATAAGTCGCACAATGCTACTTCATGCCCACCTATCTGTAACTTATTGGATTGAAGCACTAACCACTACGACTTACCTTCTCAATCAGCTCCCTTGCTCCTCCATTCGCTACAATGTTCCATACACTCTTCTGTATCGCACGGCGCCCGGCTACTCCCACCTACGCGTTTTCGGGTGCCTCTGCTACCCCAATCTCATCGCCACTACTCCTTACAAACTTGCTCCCCGCTCTACTGCTTGCATTCTCCTCGGATATCCCTCATCTCACAAGAGATACCGATGTCTCGATCTCTCCACCTGCCGGGTCATCGTCTCTCGCCATGTCGTTTTTGACGAGACATGTTTCCCCTTCAGTCTACTTAATCCTAGATCCTCATCTAGTGATCTCGACTTCCTCCTTACTAACACCGTGCCCCCCGATCTTCTCTACCAATCTCACCTCCGGCCCCTCATCGGCCGTTCCTGATGACTTACTGCTGAGCTATCCCACTACTCTTTGGTCCGATGCTACTCACATCAGACCCCCATCGGCCCCACCACTCTCATCGGCTCTGGCTGATTCTATCTCCTTTCTATCGAACACCTCAACCCATCGGCTCCTCAGCCCTTATCAGCTCATAACCACCCATTGGCCCATCTGTCTCCATTGGCTCCTCAGCCTTCATTGGCTCTCCCTCCCTATCGGCTGCTCCACCTCCATCGGACCGACCAAACCTATCGGCCTATACACCCTTATCGGCTCAGGCCGATCTAGTTCAGCCCTTTCCTTTCACATACAGTCACCGATCCCGAAACGATAATGCCCCTCTCCCACCTAGTCCCCACTCCACATACCACGCTCCCATCGGCTCTCGTCCCCTCCACATCTCACATGATTACCCGATCACAAACCAGATCCCTTCGCCCCACCAAGCGCTACGGGCTCTCAGCAGTCAATTGTATTATCTTGTCCATCCTGATGACTTCTCATTCCGCCCTATCCGATCCACAGTGGCACGTGGCCATGGCCGACGAGTACAAGGCTCTTATGGACAACGAGACCTGGC
Organism: Oryza coarctata; assembly: GCA_030770085.1. Taxonomy (NCBI): domain Eukaryota; kingdom Viridiplantae; phylum Streptophyta; class Magnoliopsida; order Poales; family Poaceae; genus Oryza; species Oryza coarctata. Next base: position 13,742,688 of record CM061472.1, read on the forward strand.
TCCTCGTATCTCATCCTCCTGGTGCCAATGTTATGACCGGTAAGTGGATCTTTAAACACAAGTTCCATGCTGATGGCTCACTTGCCCGTCACAAGGCACGCTAGGTAGTTCAGGGTTTCTCCCAACGCCCCGGTGTCGATTACGACGAGACCTTCAGCCCCGTTGTCAAATCCGCCACTATCCAGGTCATTCTCACCCTGGCTGCCTCGCACTCTTGGCCAATTCACCAGCTCGACGTGAAGAACGCCTTTCTTCACGGTCATCTGACAAAAATGGTCTACTGCCAGTAGCCTCTAGGCTTCGTCGATCCCTCTCGTCCTGACGATATCTGCCTCCTTCAGCGCTCCCTCTACGGCCTCAAGCAAGCTCCTCAGGCCTGGCACTAGCACTTTGCTGCCTACCTTCGGCACATCGGCTTTGTGGCCTTCGTGTCCGATAGCTCTCTCTTCACTCTTCACATCAGCAACGCCACCACCTATCTCCTCCTCTACGTCGACGACATTATTCTTACAGCGTCCTCGTCGTTCCTCCTACACCAGATCATGGCTTGACTCCACTTCGAGTTCGCCATGATCGATCTCGGTCCTTTCCATCACTTCCTTGGCATCTTTGTCATCCACTCTTCTCACGGGCTCTTCCTTTCCTAGCGCCAGTACGCCATCGATCTTCTCTAGCGTGCGGGTATGGCCGAATGTCACCCTATGGCCACTCCGATCGATACTCGCGCCAAACTCTTTGCTGTCAATGGCTCACTCGTCGCCGATCCCTCTTAGTATCAGAGTCTTGCTGGTGCTCTCCAATATCTCACCCTAACACGGCCCGACCTCACCTACGCCATCCAGCAAGTGTGTCTCTTCATGTATGCTCCGCGCGAATCTCACCTTGTGCTGCTCAAGCGTATCCTTCGCTACGTGAAGGACACACTCTCCAGCGGGCTGCACCTTAGCTCTAGTCCCATCGACTCTTTCATCACGTACTTCGACGCGAACTGGACAGGCTGCCCCGACTCTCGACGCTCCACATCCGGCTACTACGTCTTCCTTAGCGACACTCTAGTCTCCTGGTCCTCAAAACGCTAGACTACAGTGTCTCGGTCCAACGCGGAAGCCGAGTACCGCACCATTGCCCACGTCGTCGCCGAGTGTTGCTGGCTTCGTCAGCTTCTTTAGGAGCTCCGTGCACCTATCTTCTCTACGACTATCATCTACTGCGACAACGTCAATACCATCTACATAACCGCCAACCCGGTTCATTATCGACGCACGAAGCACATAGAGATAGACATTCATTTTGTCCATGACAAGGTCGCATTAAGACAAGTTCAGATGTTTCATATACCATCGGCGTACTAGTTTGCCGATATGATGACTAAAGGCCTCTCCACGCCTTTGTTCATTATTTTTCGATCCAGTTTTTACGTCCGTTTCCCTCTCGTTACGACTATGAGAGTGTTAGACCACTAGACCTATCCTTTTCTGTATATAGTTATGTTCTTGTACACATAGTATGCAAGTAACAAATTGCAATTACTGTATAGTAGCAGACTAGAAGCAGGTCACATTGCATAGCACTAATAGTTAGCATTGCAAGTCTTTCAGCTGGAAGCAGCATAGCCGCCCGTCTGGCCATGGCCGCCAGCGCCCCTAGCTGCCCAAGAGCTAGCATTACTGCACGTATACACCTGCACGGCTGCACCACAACAAGGCAGCAAAGCTAATAAACGCTTAGGCTTTCACTTATTAAAATTTGTCTTCTTTTCTCAGATGCTATTTTCAGATGTCATACAATACGACCAAATTTCATATGTGAGCTACAGAGTAGAGAAAAATCGGGATCTTGAACCATTGGTGAGAGGAAGATCTATTCAGCTCACTCGAGCTTGCTCGGAGTGCCTATCACCTACAGGAACGAGGACGCGGTAGCGAGTCGGTGGCTCCAGGGCGGCAGCGAATTGACGGATTTCATAGAGCGAAGGGAGGTAGAAGAGCAGAGGTGACAAGGTGAGAAGAAACAATGGCGTAGCCCACTTGATGGCACCAAATCAAAGTTGATTTAGCCAAAATTTGGTAAGGTCAATTTTAGCTACTAACCAAATACAATTTTACATTTCCAAATATTGGCTATACCAAAATGTGTCTATGTGGTAAGGCTCATTTTGATCACAAACCAAACCTGTCCTTTATCCTTCCACGGCGGCAGTGGCATGGTCTGGCTCAACTCAGTAATTATGTTTTAGATAAGAATATAGTCTTCTAGAAACAATTTGATCATTAGTTTCTACTACAATATATATATATATATATAATTATCAATAAATATATGATTTTATTAAAATACTTTTTAAGATTAATCTATATATATTGTTTTATGTTTTTAAAGTAAATATTTTAAAAGTTATTTATAGTCAAAGTTTTAAAGGTATGACTTTAGTCTTATTTAAAACGATAATTATTTTTAACGTAGAAAGTAGTAAGTTAGATCAATGTCATCATGTTTGAATATAAATCTTTTTAACTTTATTTTTTTTATTTAACTGCAATTTTTCTAGGTTTGGATGAGCATGAAGTCTCTACTATTTTAACAAATAAAAGAATTAAGGTTTCGGTTTCGATTAGGTTGTGGGATAATTTTGAATCACAAGTTTTTTGGATGGAGGGTTTTTGGATGGAGGGAGTGTAGTTTGTTGGTTATGGCTTACGAGTCAAAGACACTATATGACACCTCGCGCAGTGTTATGAAACTTTTTAATTGATATTTATAATACGTACGAAGCAATTTGGCCGGTGTCATTTTATAAATATATATTACACCGCGGAGTCCAGCTAGACAAGCCATAAATATGGTCCTCATTTGTATTATATTTTAGCATTATTCTAATAGCTTATCTCATGGCTAAAACAATTTTTAGGATGTGGCTACGATTGATGAAGTGGAGAGATGACGCAAGTGACGTGTGCTTATTTGAGTAGGGCATCGAGGGATGACGCAAGCAACAGACTGAACCCAAAAATCGGATCGGGAGCACGCTGTGCACGGACGAAAGAAGGGCGAAGGACGAAAATCTAGGCATAAACACTATTATTTTTTATAATAGTAGATGTTAGAGTGATTATAGTTAGTGCATTTAGCTGTTAATATATTGGAATCACCATTTCCGGCCACAATTCTACGTTGTCGGTCTATCAGAGGTTAGTAAAGACCAATGCGTGCCTTGACACCTAACAGCTGTAAAATAAAATCACTAGGTATTAAAATGCGATACAATTCTTATTGCTCGTGAATAGATTGTTGGTACATGGTCAATTAAGAGGTAATCCTACTGTTTTGTTTTAGAAAACACAATGTTCATATAAACAATATAGTAATGTATTAGAATGGTCTCAATGATATAGTTATGTATTAGAATGGTCTCAATGATTTAGAGATTTTCTTTTTTAAAAAGTGCTAAAGTACCGTTTTGTTTTAAAAAACACAAGGTTCGTATAGTAATGTATTAGAATGGTCTCAACAATTTAGAGATTTTCCTTTTCAAAAAGTGTTAAACTACTGTTTTGTTTTAAAAAACACAAGGTTTATATAGATATAGACAATAAGTGTCCAAATAAACACAATATAACTAATCTTGGACAAACAATTATATGTTGGGTTTATGAAAGAACAAGGATCGTGTGCCGCCTATGATTGATTATGCGTGATATAAGAGCCAATCAGCCAAAACTGTTTCTCATCTTGTTACAATAAAAATGAATGCCAGAAGCAAACCAGTTGCACACAATGTTATTCTATAATTAGAAGTTATCTGTCCTGCTCATGATTTTTACTACGCATACTAGTTTTTCTTAGTCAACTATTGAAAATTTTTGTTGGTTTTAACATTTTTTGTCCAATAATAGTGGCTAGTATTTTGCTTTTGCTACATTGAGTCTTGCTGCCAACTAAATCTTTTCTTTATTTTAGAACCAGAGTTGTGGTGGCTACAGTTCATTATCCTCCCACCACCACTGCACTTGAATTGACAGAAGGGACAATTGTGATAATCTCGCCAAATATTAATCCCCCCACCCCAAAGTTGGAGTTTTAGTTGTAATTTTGGCATGTAAAATCAGGCTTTACCATGTGAATTAAGGTCTGGCTCCAATTTTCTTTTCCGGATTTTTTTAAAAAATATGATTCACAACATGATATAATATTTCCTCTGAAATACTCCCTCCTTTTCTTTTTGCTTGATGTTTGGAGAAATTAAGGAAGTAACGAAATGACCCTTTTGCCCTTTATTCCTTGTCCCCCTTAGTCGAACCATGCTGAACCATGGCGCCAGCGCCGGACAAGCACTCTGCCCCAAGAAATGCAGACCACGCCATGCGCTGGCACTGGATCAGCGCTCCACCCCCACCGTTCCATGAGCGGGCTACGCAGCTGGCCGGCAATGGCAGCGGGATGGCCATGGAGGATGGCGGGGCAGGCGGTCGTGTAGGAGGGCGGGGCTGTCGAATGTGGAGGAGGGTGAGGTAGGCAGTCATGGAGCAACGCAGTGACCATCCGCCATCCCATCCGCTGCCTCAGATGAGCCCGTCCCCATCCTTGGCGGCAAAGAGGCATGCGAAGCGGCCCTCAGTGAATTTTGAATCTTGGTCAGAGTAGATGATGAATGCACTTGTTCAAATTCAGAGAGAAGATCGACAACTAGATCACCTCTTCTTATGGGCATTCACATTAAAAAATTTACTCTGAAAATTTCATCTAAAATTTTGATCAGTGCTAGTATTCAGAAAATGTCTGTATGTGGTTGTTTCCTTCTTCTGTACATTGACCTGTACTCAAGACATCTGCTAATTGTCCTGTACAAATGCCTCACTATACCAAGCTTAGTTACTGCTAGCTGATTGATTGTGTTTTTGGAGTTTCTTTTTTCACTCTGTGTGGCCGAGAAGGAAGTTCAGGTTCAGGATGATAAAGCTCTTCAGTCATCACACTTAATCCAGGTTTACAAAATATGCAAAGATTTATTGAACTTCATGCAACCCAAAGGAATGACATTGTCTGAAGAAATCTTACTGGTCAAAGCAAATTGAACCTAACCGAGAAGAGTATTCGCGCATGTGGATATGCATTTTTCTGAACATCGTCCTTCTCAGGTCTGCCTGTGCATGTTGCTGAATTTTCTGAACATTGCTTATGTACTCCCTATTCTTGCTGTGAAAGGATTAAGGAATGCATCGCTAGAGATTATTCACAATCCTGTGGGCAATGTTGCTGTTTTTTAATGTACTTTTTGTTAGTTCAGCACTGTAGAACTTCCAGTTTTCAGTATTGTGCATTGTTTGTACTGTTTGTTGAATTAGTGGAAAATGCAGTACTGTGTTTGCTTGTTGAGTTAGGATGGCAAAACTGCAGAAGTGGTATATATTTGATGAATTTTCATGCCAGTTATCTTCAGAAACATTTGTTCTCTGAAAATGAAATCGAAGCAAATCAAATAAGAGTTCTGTGACTATAATGTAAACTGTGCAATAATTTAACCTGCTCTTAAATTCTCTTCGCATCTGAGTAATTGGCCATATAGCTATTAGGATTGGATAATTTGATGCCAGGCAAATCGAATTTTATTGACTCTGAACTGCACTGTTTGTCCATATGACTCACTTGAACCTTGGTCAAAATAGCTTCAGTGGTGTGCTTGTTTCTGCATAATCACTTTTACATGCAGACTTATTGAGAAGTGTAGATTTTTTTTTGTTGCGAGGAAAAAGTGTGGACTTGTTTCTGTATAATGACTTTAACATGTCTGAGGATACATTTCTTCAGAGTTTTTCAGTATAGTGCAGAGAGAATTGTTTTGTTCGCCTTTTAGTTTCAGTCATGGCGTCATGCGCCATGTGGTGATACATTTGCTGATTTGCAACTGAAACTTTCAGTTATGTCAATACTTGCTGTTCACAACAGGAAATCTTTATAGAAATTATTTGTCACCTGCCAATTTGATTTTCAGTATTTGGATTTTCTGATACATTTAGCAATAATTTTCAGCTCATAGATTAATTGATGCTCCTGCAGGGTCAGATTCAATTTTGATAATCTGAGCGGCGGTGCAGCGCGGGCAGAGCCAGCGGCGGCGAAGTCGGTGAGCGCGGGTGCCACCACGGCATGCACGGCACGGCGCGTGTTCTTCGGCAGCTTGCAGAGCTCGTACATCGCCGTGGACGCCTCGCGGCACTCCCCGCTTGCCACGCCGCCGATGGCAGATGGGTCCACCCCGGTGGTGCATTTCTTGACGTCCACCGTGGCGGGGCTGGTTAGTGCCGTGGCTGCAACCGCCGCGGCCATCCACGGGAAAGGCGGGGACGGCAGCGGCGTGTTAGAGGCAAGTTAGCAGAGAAAGCATCGGTGAGGCGGTGATATGCGGTCGCGAAAGATGGAAAACCGGAGGCTGTGCTGAGCTATGGCGTCAATTTTTTTTTTAAAAAAAGGATTCTGGGTTGAACTACGACAAACAAAAAAAATGGAGTCGTCTCTAGAACACCACCGTAGCACTGTTACTCTAATCATGTGGATATGTAATAAAATTATTCAACAGGTTCTATGTAATAGGTTCATCTTATCTGTAGCAGCTGACATGTATCCAGATGGTCAGATGGTCTATGTAGGTGTTTTCAGATTGAGTTGGGATATGGGGATTGTATTAAGTGGTAAATAAATCCTTAATTTTCTTCGTACTCATAGCTCGTTACAATAAATTAAATTTGGAATAAATTCATACTTAAGGATTGGTCATATTCCATCCTGTTTTCTGCTGTACCGAATGCTGGACAGCCTGATTTTTTTTTTCGGCCTGTTAGTCCGTGTTTGTAATACTGCAAGGATGCAGCTTGTTTCCTACTGGCAGGAGCAGGATTGTGGTAGTGCAAGGATCCAGCTTGTTTCCTACTGGCAGGAAGGCTGGCTACTAATGTTGTGATGTATACATGTATTTTCAGCTGTTACGAAGTCTGCATGTCACGTTTGATGTACGACTGGAGTTATTAGTAGTGATTGTTTTATCAGCACTAGCGTTCTGATGCTCTCAGGTTCCGAATATAGTACTCTTACTAGCCGCGACCTGCCTCAATCAGACGGTACATGTGGTTATTTGTTTTTTCAGTGAAAGAGTATAGTTGAACTACAAGACGGTACATACGCGCCCATTCGCGAATGCAAAACGACAATATGCAGCACCCTTATGACGCTGGTCCAAGTCTCTCTCCATCTCCAGTCGTCATTCTCCTCCAACTTATCTCCACAGAGAGATGCGAGAGGCAATAAGAAGATGACAACTAAAGATGCTGCTTCATGCCAATGAGCTCAACCTCCTTATGATGCAGTAAACTAGGTTAGTTTTGATGTCTACCCCTCACTATGTCGTCGCTCGACCTTGTCGGTATTGAAAGGAGTCAATGTTCTAGCAAGGCCCTATTCGATCGGCTGGCACACCCTCCTCTCTCTCTCTTCCTCATTTTTGCTTTGCCCCTATCTCCCACCCACTATCGCTATCTCGTTGTCTGTCCTTGTCTATCGTTTTCCCAACTATCTCTCTAAGCCAAAAATCCCATGCTCCCCTTCTCAGCCCGCTACTCTCCATTCCTATCATAAACCCTAATTTTAATGCTCAACCTAACCCTAATCCATGTCCCCTACTCTTCAACTCTACCATAAACTCTAATCCTTACGATAATCCTAACTCTAATTCAACGGCTTGTTATGATACGGTTGGTACGCGTTTAAGCACGTGCATTAGCCTTTTTGCAACTAATATGTGAACTTTCTATACACTCGCAACCCATGCAAATGGGTTAAGCCTTTTCCTTCTAGACAAGAAGTCAATACAAGTGAACATGTTTTTCTCTACCCTAGTGCTATCTCTATTTGGGCCAATCCCATTCGTTTTCTAGCCCACACAAGTAATTTGTTGGCTTAGTAAAAAGTACATAAAAAATTATACACATAAAAATTATATCTAGAAAAACTCTATAGGAACATTAATATAAAAAATGGGAATAAAATCTATAAAAAATTTAAAATACAATAAAAGTCTAAAAAAGGGGCCGTGAGGCCTATAAGCGCAGCAAGTGATAGAGCTATGACGATATAAGATGTGTGTGGTCTTTTTTATACATTACCATGTCTATTTAGTTAAGATTTAGAGTCACACTTAGATAGTATAAGATTGTAATGCATTAACTTTTGCAAAAATAGGAAACTTGTTTTGAGTGGCGTCCTAATTTATTCATTTTATAGAGAAAACTGCTAGTTGCTAACATGTAAATGTGCCCAAAGCATGTGCAGTCGCTTGATTGACCGTACATGGTCAACCTATGACTTAGTAGGAGTAGGACACTCGACATGGCAGCCAGTCTGTGGTGTACTAGGATGACAAATGCAGCTAATTCGTACGTATCAATATTTATTTATTGCTACTTACATTAATGCACCGCAAGATTAAGAGGAGAAATAATAACGTAACGTGGTTAGGGTTATTAGATGCATGCAATCCTCCGAGGGGGACAATCTTAAGCTCTAATCATGGCTGTTGTCGGAAGCAAATGGAACTTTCTACGACAGGTATGCAATATTTCACACCTCTCATGAGCTCCTTAATTTGACCCTAAACATTTATATTACTCCTAGCTACTAATTGATCCATGGCAAATTCTCCCTTCAGTTAAAAGAGGATGCTGTTTTGGATTTTTTTTAAAGTTAGTAAGGCACAACTTTAATTACTTAATTCTTTTGTATGAATAAAAAAGTTATACAAGTGTAATATTGTCAAAGTATTGTTGTCACAAACATGGCGATGCCAAGTTTATATGCCAAAGTCCTATATTTTAAACATTCAGTTAAAATTATATTACATTAACTATGGATTCTATGACATATAACATTCTTATGTGACTGGAAAAAGAGCAAATTTTAGACATCAGTATGGTCTCCCATCCCATATAGAACTTTGACATATTGACATCAATTTCTATTGTGCAATGATATTGATCGAACCCATTAATGTTATAATGCTATCCAAATACTTCTCATGGCAATACACATGATGTTTCTAATCAAAATACGGAGTACCTATTTGATAAGATAATCATACACTAAGTTTAAAATCTTGTCTATATACTCGTGGTGGCTGTCAGCTTGACTCTCTAAGCTACATTACTCATTGAACTACTTGCAATCATGAAATCTCTCCAGTTTTGTGTACTACATCGGTTAGTTTAATTAATATCAGGTTTCAATCTAGAACTTCTATTTCCTTCGGTCGTTATCGTTAATACCACGCTTGACCCATTAAAAAAAGACAAAAAGAACACAAGCACTCCGGGGATTTCTCCAGAGTTTGGAAGTGGGTGCTGTCTTCTTGGATGTCGGGTTCGATTATAAATTTCTCATTGACTTTTTTTTTCTTTTTCTTTAGTTCATCTTCCTGGCCGAACTTCAGGTAGCAGAAAGTCTAGAAACAACTAGGGAACAATAGCCTTACCTGCTCAAACTGACCAATATTCACTAACAAATGAAATAGTTCACAAAGAAAAGGATAACAAATAAAAAAAGTATTTATGCTTTGCACAGATAAATTGCATCTTATTTCACGTTGCATAAAATTTTACACATACTTTTACTTATATCACGTTATATATCAAATGATGTTTCATATTGCACAAGCAGTGGCGTAGCTAGGATTTTTTTTTGTGGGTGCCTACTCCGCATGACAAATTTAAGTAACACCGTAAATCCAATACATATGTACGAATTACAAATAAAAAATTGGCTAAACTCAACATGGTAAGTTTGGAATTTGAAAAAAAAAACAATCATGATGATGTGTTGAATCTGTCATCTGCTTAAAAAAAGGAAGGAAAGAAAATACGGAGCTGCTTGTTGAGGAAGTCACCTAGCTTGGCACTTGCCTAGCCTCTCTCCTCACTAGCTAGATCTAGCGAAAAAAATAGAGAAGATAGGGGAGGCTAGGAAGGGGAACCCTAGCAGCTAGTGGAGACGCCATGGTGATGCTACTGGTGAGTGGTTATGGGGAGAAGCGGAGAGAGTTGATGTGAGGCGATGGCGGCTTTGTGGTCACTCTCACGCATGTGTGGCATGAAACCATGAAGCAAGCAACAAATTTTCCCTAACATGAAACCATGAAGCAAGCAACAAATTTTCCCTAACGCCTATTTTGTGGTCCTCTACGGTTGACTAGGTTGAATTTTAGGTGGGGTCTCTATGGGCCAAAATCGAGGGTAGTTATGAGCCCGCCTAGACTTGCACACCTGGATTCCCTCTATGAGTGAACTTATGATGCTTCTTTTTGTATTTAGGACATGTTTAATGAAGTCTCAGTTTTGTTTTACAAAATAAAAACAAAATTTCTAGAAGGGTTGATGATGTATCTTAGCTTTTTAAGGCGTTCTTCATAGCATGTAGATTATAATATTTAATTCATTGGTTTGAGTGCTCGAATAATTATCATAAACTCAATTTAATGTATCGTTTATCATCCAGTGAATGAACCCTTAATTACAATCTACTTCGGTACACTCTAATTAATACAACATGAAACTAATTAATACAACATGAAATTACATGCTATATCATCTGAGGGACCGTCTAAAAATCCGTTATAAGATTTTTAAATGAAAATTTTTGAGATGTAACTTACATAGTAACTATATTATAAATATTACACTAGAATCATACTATAATTATATTAAAATAAATTATATTACAGTTACATTTACACTAAAAAACTTACAAAAGTTTTTTTAGCAATTCCTCATCCGATACAAAGGTGTGTTTTACCCTGAGCAATTTTCTACCAATAAAATGCTCATAGAGTAAGCTAAACCCGTTTTACACCGCAGAACCCGATACAGTTAACACGGGAGCGATGTTTCCTCCCCGAACCCACAAAAAATGAACCGGGTAAAGAGTGCAACATACCTACACCCGGGACACGCGCACGCACGCTCGCGGGCGAAATGTACGTACGGTACGTCCCTTAGCTAACCTACCGAACGATTGACCCACCCACACGTGCGCGTGGAGCCTAGTTCTAGCTCCAATCAAGCAGAGACATGAACCAGCAGCAGCAGCAGCAGCAGCAGCAGCTATTAGCTGTAGCAACGTACCAGGACACAGGCTTCGCGGGCCGGGGACGACGACACACAGCTACCAAGTCGATCCATCGATCGGACGGCATTGGCCGGTGGCTCGTCGCCGTCGCCGTCGGTCGGCCGCTAGCGCATGCATGCAGCGGCCTGGCAACCGCCGGACCGCCGGGCTCCATCGCCTTTCCGGTGGCGTCTCCACGTCCGAACGTCCGTCCATTCCCCGTCGCGGCTTGTACGGTCGTCCGGCTGCGCTGCCAGTGGCACAGCTCCTAGTCCGTGAAAGCTCCATTCTATCCCTTTTAGAACGGAGTAATTTGTTGGTCGATAGAGCTGCTAGGTCGTTGTCAACGCATATATGTCTAGCGTATTCACGTATCATGGACTAGGGGTGAACATGGTCGAAAAAGATTCTTGTTTGCTCGGGATTTTCATACTTACCAATTTAATAGTTTGTTAATGATTTTAATATGGCGTTGAAAGAAATTAAAAAAGTTAGAATTTATATTTGGTTAAGATAAAAAACAGTATCGCTTTATATAAATATGGTCGATCAGTTGGAAATTTCCTTCGTCGTTTTGGCTAAGGGAGGAGAGGAGAAAAGCAATGGCTTCAAATGTGTTAGTTAGAGTTTCTTGCACAAGGGTTGCTTAAATCCATTGGCAATCTACATTATTCTACCACGAGCACAGGACCCCAGGTACAATTTTAATCTTTAGTTGTTTCCATTAGATGTGTTATATAATATGTATAAAACGCTAATAATTTTTATTTGGGTTTTCCACTACACAAAGGAAAGAGCATATGGTCCGTTCGAAAGAGCATGTACTCGGTAGTCCAGATGCAGATCATGCTCTTGTTGAAGCACACCCTCAAGGCTCAAGGCAACACACACACACACACAGAGAGAGAGAGAGAGAGAGAGGAGGGGGAAGCAACCATGGATGGGTGCTTGGGCGTCCAATGCAACACTATTTTTTCATTGGTGAGTTTGTGAAAACATCAAGGGATAAAAGGCATGCAGCATTTTTCATTTATTCCGAATCAACGTGTTAAAAGGGGTAAAAGCGACGAGGGCTTCAAAGTTTGAAGGAGAGTACAATACAACACCAAAATATGCCAACACTAAAAAAATAGTATTTGTTCCCAGGCCACAACACATCACAGCAAAGCATTCATTTCCATAGAAGCTATACCTTTTGAAATTTTTTACAGAAATTATAGGGTTTGATTTGTCCTACATGTGCTCCAAGAATTAATGGCCTAAGTTCGTAGCATAAAGAAGACCAAAATAAAGATACCTAACCACTAACCATACGCACTTAACTGCCCTATTGAAGAATGCTAATACAACAATACTTTCGTAGAATGCTAGTAATATCATTTTAGAACCAGAATCTCTAAGAACATATAGTAAGTATTAAATGTCATCTTATTACCTGATAACAACCGTTCTGAAGGTGGTAAAGAAGAAATATCAGATCACAACACTATTACCGGATGTAAGGAAATAAACAATGTTATATTCTGACACATCGAGTTAAAAAATGGAATAAAAGCAGGTCAATGATTTTTTTTAAGTTCTCACGAAAGGAAAGAGGCCACGTGAAACTATTGCTAAATTGTTTTTTTAAGTAGGCCCTACGTTATTTCCTAACCTCCTAACCCCATACAAATATTGTGTATGCCATAAAGAATTACTACTCCTGCTATTTGGGTCCACATTAATGTTGAGTTTGGTAAGATATATTGAAGATGCCCTAAGATTTTTAACCAGCAATTTAAAACTGTTTTTCATATAACTAACAACTTAATACGTTTAGTATAATACTACGAATTTAAACTCGTGAGTTATATTTTGGGATAGATGAAATATCACATCTCACAAAAAAGGGCACCCAATTCCTCCAATCTTATATAGCCTACCTCGCAAAGAAAAGACAAAATCACCTAAATTTTGGAAGGACAAAACAAAGGCATAAAACTAATATACTCCTGAAAATGTAATTAGTGAAAAACACGAGGATCCCCTCACAAAAATGCACCCGTTAAACCCCACCCCGCCGTCGTCTTCCTCCCCACACTCGCATCGCAAGCGCGGCAGCAAAGCAAAGCAAAGCGCCCCTCACTGAGCCAAAGAAACCTCAGCTCAAGCCTTCCCAAGAACTAAGCCAAGATCTCCTGAGCGCAATCCATAGCAAAGCGATGCTGTGAATTGGCATGGCGCCGCCACAGGAGCGGGACTACATCGGGCTGTCGCCGGCGGCGGTGGCGGCGCTGGCCACGGAGCTGCGCCTGGGGCTGCCGGGGACTGCGGAGGAGGCTGATTCGGAGGGCGGCGTGGCGGATGCTCCGCTTACGCTCGAGCTGCTGCCCAAGGGCGGGGCGAAGCGCGGGTTCGCGGACGCCATCGTCGGGGGTCCCGCCGGCCAGCGGCGGGAGGTGGCCGCGGGCAAGGCGGTGGCCTACGAGAAGGAGGAGGAGGAGGATGAGAAGGCGCAGGCGCCGGCGGCGAAGTAGGTGGACTCGGGACTCGGGTTGGTGTGCGTGGGTTCGCCGGTTGGTTCATTGGAGGTTTAAGCTCAGAAAAAAAATCCCCTTTGCAAAAGTTTTTTCGTTTTATCGTCTTTCGCGGCGATTCATGGAATTTCCTGTCTGGTTTTCTATGAACTTGGGTAAAATGAGTTTTGGAGCTCTTCCCGAGGTTTTAAACGGTGAAGATGCTTGTTCACTCCATTTTCATCATGGACTTTCGAAAATTTAGGCGGTTCTGCCGAGAAAAAAATAATACAGTTTAGTTTTGACGGGCTTCATTGGATTTCTTCTGTAGGAATCGTATGATCTGTGCTTTTAATATACTTTATTATGAGTTTTCCCGATTATTTTGAGCTTGGATGTTCATGTTTGCCCAAAAGTATGAGCAAATTTATCGTATTTAACTAAAAGAAGAATTTTGCTGAGAAAAATAGCTGTCTTTGTTCTGAGAAAGCTGGAGAAGCTTTCCTCTCTTCATCTTGTGGAAGCCACTGTTTCTACTGTAAAAAATGCGCACTTTTGTGTGCCTGTTCTCCATTTGCATGATGCCAATGACCAATGGGCTAAAATTCACTGCAACAAGGCAGTAAGCGAATTCTCCACTTCACATGGATTTTATTCTCCCTGTTTTGGCATATCTACCAGCTCATTACCTGTTCTCTAGGTTCAATTCTTGCTGCGAATTTCGGTAGCTTGTGCATAACCTGAAGCAACCTTGGAAGGGTATGGTTATCAGTGTTGTAGTGTGTGTACTTCTGTAACAGGGCACAGGTGGTAGGATGGCCACCAATACGCAGCTACAGGAAGAACACCATGGCGATAAACCAGCCTGCCCTGAAAGGCAAAGACGACTGCCAGGCGAAGCAGGCTCCAGCTTTCGGGTGCCTCTATGTTAAGGTTAGCATGGATGGTGCTCCTTACCTCAGGAAGGTGGACCTCAAGATGTACAAGAACTACAAGGAGCTCGCGCTGGCTCTGGAGAAGATGTTCAGCTGTTTTACCGTCGGTGAGCTCTCGTTTTTGTGCCTAGGTTTTCTTTTCCTTGTTGGTGTTGTGAGGTAGTTCTTGATTGAACTGATGCTGTTTTTACCATATCGAGGTAGATCTAGTTGGACTTGGACACCAGACAATTCTCCATGTCGCTTATTAATTAAATGTGGAGTTGTCACATTTGGCATTCTACATACTGTAGTCATGTAGTGTAACTGTTGATTCAGTGTATAAAGAACTAGGACCTGATGCTGTCTTTGTTAAATGTTAATGGTTTGCTGGATTGCTTGTCATCCAATCATTTGCAACACTTATGTGCGAAGTGTGATCCTTGGAACTATTGTTCTACTTCTGTTATTATCCTCCATGGCAAGTAACGATGTTGTGCAAGTGAAGCTTTTGGTTTTAGATTGTTCTGCTTTCCTATTCTAGAACTGAAATAGTTTACGTGTATGGTGTTATGTCATGCTGTTTGTGCTGAACTGCAGCTGGCTACAAATGCCCTTGCTTTTGCTTCTAAGTCTAAGAATGTGTAAAAGAAGAGGTAATAACAGTATTGTCGTTTCATTCATACATTTTAGTTAGTGCATAATTTGGATTTTTCCCCCATCAAGAGATTGGTCTCCGTTAATGCCATCTATTGTTCAGCTTTATTGGAAATGTTACTGAATAGGGTTTACTTTCATATTTTGTGCTCTGCAGGTCATGGTGAATCAAATGGGAAGTCAGGGAGAGATGGATTATCCGATTGCTGCCTGATGGATCTTAAAAATGGGACTGAACTTGTGATCACTTATGAGGACAAGGATGAAGATTGGATGCTTGTTGGTGATGTTCCATGGAGGTGAGTAATGCTTATACCACAAAATTTGTTTCCTACAATCGTAAGCAACGATGATGTTTTAATCTGTATCAGTGTATCTGCAAATGCCAAATTAGCTAGTGAATTTTTAGTGACTTCTATATTTCCATCTTCACATGTCCTTATGCCTTGCTTGTTTGATGGATTGTATTCTGGTAGGCTGTGAAGTTTACTAGATTATTTTCTACTTGTATATGAAGTTTATAAAAAGGCCTGATACTACGGTTCCTGACAAGTGACATCCCATTTATGTTGAATACTTTACCTTTCATTAGATTAGCATATTTATTATTTTTATATAAAAAATGAGAACATCATATAGTGGTTAGTCAAAGAAAGTAGTAAAGTTGAGAAGCATTTGGGTTATGGTAACAAATGCCTAATTGCAATCCTTGTGTCATATTCACCTATATTGGTGGTGGTGGGTCCTATATTTCATCTCCTTATTGAACAGCCATGATATTTTAGGTTATTTCCTGAAATTTCATGGTCTGCACTGCATTGCACTTCCTAGCCCACCAAGTTTTCACACATTCCAATGAGTTCTTGACTTGAGACCAGAACATGCTGTCCTAAAAAGGCCACTTGAGGGCTAAATATTTTTATTTGTTGTATTGCAGGATGTTCACAGACAACTGTAGGAGGCTGAGGATTATGAAGGGGTCAGATGCAGTGGGCCTTGGTAAGTACAGATCCCTTGTGGTACAATATTGAAGTATTGCCTGTGTCCATGCCTTTTTATCTGGAAGCATAGAAGAGAATTTACTGTATGTTGCTCTGCATAAGTGCATAATTACTCCTTATATATGCTTTACACATAAAAATCAGAATTGCCAGTTTGCATAGACTAGGTTTGGTCTGTTCCCTTAACTGTGGGATTGGGATATGTGGTTATCCTATTCTTTTTATGGATCTGGCAGTGAATCTCTGCATATGAGGAAACATTGTGTCCCCTGTTAACCATGGAAAATATGGAATTTCATTCTTTGTGCTTATTTCGTACTGGTAATGTTATAATGTACCGTTGTTTTTCAGCTCCAAGAGCCACTGACAAGAGCAAAAATCAGAACTGACCAATAAATGAACCCAATATGAATATCGGACCCCTGCAATCACATCACTCTTACTTGTAAGGTCCCATTCTTTAAACCACAAGGGTAATGGTCGAGAAGGGGATTACTTATACCTATGTGTCACCCTCTTTGTTTTTCTTTTTACCAATTATGTTAGATTTTAAGTGTAAGTTGTGTAAGTTCCTGTAAGTTTGTCTACTTAACCTTGCGTTGTAGTTTCTGATGTAAATTGTTGTGCTGTATGATGCAAACTGTTTTTGGTATTTTGCTTGGTGCTTGCAAGCTGCAATTGTGTGTGCTGGGTCGGTATCTGTGGCTTGTGCTGATGTCTAAAATTTAGCAATGCGATTCTTATGTCTAGATTGTAAGAATCTTTTTATTCCTTCTGATGATCTAAGAACTTTGCTCCTCTCCAGTGCTCGAAGGGCGAGATTATTGTGCTTCAGGGCCATCACCTTGCACAGCTCATCATTCTCATCACTGATTGAGTCATCAGCTTTCTATTATGCATGAAATTCCATCAGATGGTGATAATTCTAGATGTTGGGAGATCACATCAGGTTGTCATGGCCTTCTCTTTTCTATCTAAATCCTAAGGCAGTGCACTAGCCTAATTGCTTCAGTTAGTGACACTGTAGATCTCAGAACCCTACCACAGGTATTGCTGGTCCAGGTTCCTGAGTTCCTTTTGGTGTCTGGTCCTTTCCAGCCGTATGCAGCCACTGCAAGATGGTGCAAAACCCTGTTCCTTCCAATAGTGGCCTTCAATCAGTGCTTTTGTTAGTGGGGGCCTTCCGTTCCATCCATCAGTTATCCTTTTCTTGATGCCATCATATTGTCCATGGAAAGGAGGAGGTAAGAGGCTTCCTTGCAATCATTCACCCCAGCATCAAGTAGAGAAGATGATAGAAATATGTATGTAAAAAAAAACCTTTGAAATGCCAGATGGTGGCTATGTTGCCGCGAATTTAGGCTTTCCTTTGTTTCCATCTTGTTATTACAGGACTTTTTCCCTTGCTGATTTTTTTCTGCACTGAACAAGTTGATCAAACTGAACAGAGATTCAGATTCTTGGTTGTTTTAGCAGTGGCTTGGTAGTGGGCATATGCATGTGGTTATGTGGTGCACTTGAATGGAAGGAAGGAATATAGTTTGTTCCATCTCCACAATGTGCTGCTTGATATATGGGAAGGTGTCGTATCATTCTGGAACCAGAGGAGATTCTTATATGCCTCCTGTCTTTTTTTGGTCATGCTTCTTGCTTGGCACCATTAGCCTGGCTTGTAACTGGGGAGGAAAGAAAAGGGTCTAAGGAAAACCTTGGCAGTAAGCGGCTTGACCTAAAAAATTAAGTTTCAGGGATATTATCTAAGTCCTTTTTATGCTTTGTGCAGTGGCGGATCCACCGCCCGGTGACCCTGGGCAGTCACCTAGGCTCATCGACCAACATACAATACAAAATTTGGCGTTATTGTTAATATCGAAAACAATATTTTTATTGCAAATACTCAAACTAGTTATATTTGTCTGGGCTGTCAAAATATCTCTGGGTTGACCTGACCTGTATTAGTGTGGTTTAGTTAGTGGTGAAACAAAAGTGGTTAATTTGCTTTGAATAATTCTGATTCCTCCTCAGCAGCTTTATGTGTTTGCATGCTCGGCAATTGGTTTTGTGTCGCCTTTTTTGGCCGGTGTGGGCAGAGGCGTGTATCGATCGGTGGTCCTTGTCCCGTGCTACCTTTGTGCAGTAGCGTCGCTTTTTGTTATTTGCTCAGTTGCTCTCGACTAATCCTTGTGTTTGGAGTAACCTATATAAGTCGTCTCTTCGATATGTTAATTTTGTGTTAATTAATATTTTTTCTCGAAAGAGAAGATATTGTTAAGAGTAATATATAGTGCCTCCTTCATAATGCCATTGTTTGGTTCTATTAGCGCAGTTAGAAACAACTGGACGGGTAAATGTATTCGTGGAAAACCACATCTACGTGAAAACCATGCAAACCACGGAATAGAAGTTTTTAAAAGTTTGAGAAAAATCTCACATATAGCTAAGATGGTATTAGATAACCGTGTAAAGTTCCAAGAAGAAACTTATTTTCGTTCGTGAGATAAAATAAAATTAGGAAATAGCTAAGAAAAAGATAGAATAACAGGAATAATGTTTTTTCTCTGTGATTTGTTAATTTTATAGGTTTATTTACATCTTACTTAAATGTGTGATTTTTAAAAGATTTTTAAAGAACTTTCATAAAAAAATTTCCAAGTTTTCACCTAATATGTGATTTCCACCATATAATTTCCCCAACAAGACTAGGTCTATATTTAAAAAAAACTGATAAGTGATTTAGTATCTCAATATTAAATTTAATTAATTAGTCTATCATTAACCATAGTACCATCCATCACAGAGATTTTAAGAAAAAAATTAACCAACTTATTTAGCCACATGTATTATTAGAAATTTATTTTTAGTAATAGCACATGCAATACGCACGGGTTGATGATGAGTTATTCTAATTTGAAGTAATTAATATATCGTGTGAGCTTGCTATTATGCTGAGATATAATCATGTGTGTGCTTTCACCTATTTGTGTCCTGTGATCCAAAGTTGCAGGAATTTCATGGAAAACAACTTGAATATTTAAATGGATTGCAAGATGGTTACAATATTATCCTATTTTGACTAGAAGATTTATAGTGCTTGGATAAATGGAATCGTACTCCCTCCGATCATAAATATATGACGTTAAGTATTGAATCATACATTAATAACAAAAGGGAGTGGGGATGGTCAGTAGTGATAATATAAGTAAGTCAATGAATACGCCTTGTGTTGTTTGCACCACACCACCTAGCTCATTTTTTCTTTTCCTTGCCAAATCTAGCATTTGCGTATATCCAATCATCTAACCAGCAGCATCCTATCCTTTCCTAACTACATCTAAAGCCTTTTTTTGCCTTCATTGCTCCAAATCATTATATTTACTCATTATTCCTCTTCCTTCCAAAGCCCTCTAATAGTTTCTTTGTCTCTCTTTCTATTCGTTTTTCTCAGCTCTTCATGGACATGGAGGGGGACTAGTCCATGGAGGGTGAGCAAGGAATTAACCTCTTCTCCTAGAAACTGCAAGTTCCCTATAAGAGTTGACTTTAATCCCTTGTAAAGAAATCAGAGTCAAGTTCTAGCAATCTCCTAAAGTTGTTACTGTATAAGTTGCCCACAACTTGTTGAAAGTCAGTTTTTCTAGTGGTCAGTAGAGACAGATCCTATAGAAGCACTAAAGATCTCGATGAAGAAAGCCTAGACAAAAGTTTATCCGGACATCACTTAGGTGAAAAATAATATATTTATGGCATATTTTCGCACTCGTGATGGCCTTTCTTAGGTCTGGTAGAAACAACCCTGGTCTTTTGGTAGTGAAACTTTCATTCTTGGGTTTCTAGAGATAAAAAGATTAAGCATGCTTATACTTTCAAGAATTTGATGGTTACTGTTAGAATTTATGATGTCTCCTAGTCTCATGAATGTGAAAAATGTGAAACTAGCTGCTAGTGATATTGGTCAAATTTCAAAATTTGAGCCTATTGAGGAGGATACTATTTAGAAAACTAGGAAGTTTGTCACAATTAAAATCAGGCTAAATGTAGAGGAGCCAGCCATTGATTCTATTGTTCTAGAACTACCAAACCAAACAAGTCAGATCTAAAAAGTATATTTGCATTATAAAAGAATTCCTCAGATTTGTACTTTTGTGGATGCTTTTTCATATCATTCAGTCATGTATATAAAGGTAGCAAATTATCATAGAGTATCCTAATGCTTCGGAGGAAGTTCTCAAAGAAATGTTAGGCAAGTGGATGGCACAGTCGAATTATTTGCCACCTGAAGTTTTGATGATGTCGAGGAAGAAAATAGAAATGTTCCAATCGATAGATTTAAGCATCATTTCTCATCCACACTCAAGAGCAAGGTGGGTCCATGGTGCATTTAAGCACTGAGTAGGATAAAGCAGGCCTTCATGTGAATGCTTTGACTTTTGGTGCACCACAAGTGGGTTCAAGAAGGCAGCTATGCCTCACGCATGCTACATAAGAGAAGAATGGAGAAGGTGTGAAGGATAAGAGGGTAGGTGACATTAATGAAAAGCAATCTATCAACTCTGGACTAATGCTGCAAATAGGTGGTACATCTACAGTAGAAAAGAAGCTATAGCTTAGTACATTATAGGTCCACAACAATCAAACACAAGGGAATATTCAGGTGTCACAAAGAGGGCAGTGAAACAATTAGGATCGAGGTGGTACTTATTTGCAACAAACTGTTTCTCATAGGGTGCTTTGCTAGACCCAAATATCAAAAATGTAGGTTTATATGTCACCAAGGAGAGTGCAGCAGCAAGGAGTGCAAGAGCCTTGAACCAAATTACACACCCAACGGAGTAGCATTTTAGCAAGAAGAGGGGTTTAGGAGAGATAATGCAGGGCTTAGAAAAATACCATTGCTCACCTACCAGATCGTCGACGTCTTCTTTCTCTCCATTGGAGAACTTAAAAGAAGAAAGCTCTTTGCAGAGGAGAGAGTATTGATTGAAAGACAAGCAAGAGGTAGAGGGGCAGGTAAAGGAGGAAGAGCTACATTAGGACATAATCTAGGTAGGGCATGGGGAGCCAGAACCTCTAGATAGGATCAGAGAGGAGAACAAGGTGATCCTTAGTTGGACACCGTTGCTAGGAAGTTTGGTTTTGCTACTGTTGCTAGTTCCATTGCAAGACATCTAGAAGAGGCATCTAAGAGCATTGATGGCCATGATACTATGAAGTATGATAGGAGTGCTATGGAGATGCTTGGTTATTTTCCTTCTAATGTTTTTGAAAGAGTTGATAGAGAGGAGAGTGCAAGATGCAGTGGAGATGGTAGTAGATGAATGTTGGGTCGATTTGTGGCTAGTCAATTCTCATTCTTTCAATTTGATGCATGCTATGGGGGTAGAGATCGTTGGCACTAATGCTGATCATAGTAGCCAGATTCTAGGAAATAGGGCTTTCACTCATATGATATAGATGGTACCATAAATGTAAGTGATAGAGTATATTATTCAGATGATACGGGGGCTTTAGCGCCAGCCCAGAAGGTGTCATGGGTGGAGTTAACTATCGAGGTAGGGGGGCTCAGCAGTAAAAAGATGCAGCAGCTCTATTGTCTAATATATTCTACTAATGCTAAGGTAATCTTTCTCTTAGAAACTAGAAACTTAAGCTTTACTCTAACTGATATCACTGATCATTTTAATGTATTAGATTGCTTTGTGGTTCCTGCTGTTCAAGCTGCTAAAGGTCTTTGACTAATGTGGACTAAAGATATGGAACTCACTATAGCGTAGTCTAGTTCTAATTATATTTTAGCTTTTGTCATCTATAAGCACACTGGAATTATATTTAATCTCCTATGTATATATGGTGATCCTAATCATCGAACTACTAGTGCTATTTGGAGTGAGGTCTCTTCTTTTGTTGTGCAAAATAGCCATAGACAAACTTTCTGTATGGGAGATCTTAATGATATCCTGACTAATGAAAAGTTTGGTGTTGCCCCCTAATCAAACTCGTATTAATATTTTCAATCGTCATATTAAAAACATAGATTTGTTGGACCTTGGCTACAATGGCCCTGCATATACCTGGTCAAATAAAAAGAAAAGTAAGGACTAGTTTTGGAAAGATTGGATAGATGTCTTGCTAATGTTAAATGGTACATGCATTTTTCTAATATTACTGTTTATCATTTACCTATGCTTTATAGTGACCATGCACCTATAATTGCTATTATTAATCCTAATAACAAGAGGCCTAAAAG
Organism: Oryza coarctata; assembly: GCA_030770085.1. Lineage (NCBI taxonomy): Eukaryota > Viridiplantae > Streptophyta > Magnoliopsida > Poales > Poaceae > Oryza > Oryza coarctata. Next base: position 13,765,141 of record CM061472.1, read on the forward strand.
AACTTTCAAATTCAAAATTTGGTGGCTGTTAGAACCAGATTTTACTCAAAGAACAAGAGCAGCTGGGAGAATGCAAAAGATTAAAATTTCCATAAAAGAACAATCATTTTGGGCAGATCACTCATCAGTTGGAGTAAAAAGAGGAGGCCTTTGAGACAACTAGACCAAATTGAGCAAGAAATCCTGGACATACAGAAATTGTCTAATAGAGATCTCCTTGCTTCCCAAGAGAAATTGTTAGCCCAGAAGCATGATCCTGTAATACAGAAGCTAGCAGATTATGATAGGGAGAGTGTGAAAGCTTTGGGTTCAAAAAGGGGACAGAAACACTTCCTTTTTTTCAACTATGGTCTAGAAAAGCAGAAGGAAAAATAGAATTTCAAGTATAATGAATGGAAGCACTCTAACAACGGACCCTGATCAAATAGCCTCTACTTTTATCTCTTACTCCTCTACTTTTATCTCTTACTTCTCCAGTATGTTCCAAAATTCAAGAAGGGATGAAGGGAGTACTTCTACAGAGGATGAGCACATTCATGTTAGATTTGCACCTCCAAGACATCCATCTCAAGAGCAAATATGGCAAATTATCAAGCAAATGAAAGAAAGACGCTTCTCCATGATCTGATGGGCTGAATGTTGTTTTTTTTTTACATAATTACATAGGGATAAAAGAAGATATCAGTAAGATGTTTCATGATTTCTTCCAAACTGGTAAATTCAATGTAGTATGAATTCAATTAATATTGTGCTTATTCTAAAAAATGCTAATCCAAATACTCCAGCTGATTTTAGACCCATTAGTCTCTGTAATGTCTCTTATAAAATCATTGCTAAATATTTACCCAATTATATTCAATAAAAGCTTCCTGATCTCATATCTCATACTTAGCAGCTTTTGTTAAACAGAGAAAATTTTCAAATAATATCATTCTTGCTCGAGATAGTTCACTCTTTGGTCTAATTTCTTATAAGGATGTTTTTCTTTTGAAGATAGATACTGTTTACTGGGGGGTCGGGACTATGTCTAATAGTCTAACACCCCCCGCAATCGTAGCGGGAGGGGCACGAACGCAAAGACTAGATCGAAAACTGATGAACAAAGACGCAGGTAGCCCTTTGGTCATAATGTCGGTGAACTGATGCACCGAAGGGACATGCAACATCCGAACTAGTTTCAGAGCGACCTTGTCACGGACAAATTATATGTCAATCTCGATATGCTTTGTGCGGCGATGGTGAATCGGGTCGGTGGTCATGTAGACGGCACTCACATTGTCATAGAAAACGATAGTCGTAGAGGCGATGGGTGTATAAAGTTCCTAAAGAAGTTGTCAAAGCCAACAGCACTCGGCGACGGCATGAGCAACGGCGCGGTACTCGACTTTTGCGCTGGACCGGGACACCGTGGTTTGGCGCTTGGAGGACCAAGAGACCAGAGTGTCACCTAGAAAAACACAGTAACTGGATGTAGAGCGTCAGGAGTCGGGACAACCCGCCCAGTCCACGTCGGAATACGCGATGAGAGAGTTGATCAGGCTGGAGTTGAGGTGGAGGCTAGTGGTTAGGGTGCCCTTCACGTAGCGAAGAATACGCTTGAGCAGCGCGAGGTGAGATTCACGGGGAGCATACATGAAGAGGCACACTTGTTGGACCGCATAGGTGAGGTCAGGCCGTGCGAGTGTTAAGTACTATAGGGTGCCGGCAAGGCTTCGGTACTAGGAGGGGTCAGCGACAAGGGATCCATCCGTGGCTGAGAGCTTGGCACGAGTGTTAACCGGAGTTGCGGTAGGGTGACACTCGGCCATACCCGCACGCTGGAGAAGATCCATGGCATACTGGCGCTGGAAGAGAAATAATCCATCAGGGGAGCGTGTGACAGAGATGTCGAGGAAGTGGTGTAGGGACCAAGATTCGTCATGGGAAACTCCAAGTGGAGTCATACCATGTGCTGTAGGGTGACCGGCGAGGATGCCGTAAGGATAATGTAGTCGACGTATAGAAGTAGATAGGCGGTAGCATCCCCAGTATGAAGTAAAAAAAGGGATGTGTCGGAGATAGAGGCAACAAAACCGAGTTGTTGAAGGTAGGTGGCAAATCGCTGGTACCAAGTCCGAGGTGCCTATTTCAGGCCATAGAGTGAGCGCTGGAGGAGATAGATGGCGTCAGGACGAGTGGAGTCGATGAAGCCTGGAGGCTACTAACAATATACGGTCTCCGCTAGATGACCATGAAGAAAGGTGTTCTTCACGTCAAGCTGGTGGATCGGCCAGGAGAGTGAGACGACGAGTGTAAGAACGACCCAAATCATGGCAGGCTTTATGACAGGACTGAAGGTCTCATCGTAGTTGATGCCAAGACGTTGAGAGAAGCCTCGAACTACCTAACGCGCCTTGTGACGAGCAAGGGATCCATCGGAGTGAAATTTGTGTTTGAAGATCTACTTGCCAGTCATAATGTTAGCACCGAGAGGACGAGATACGAGGCGCCAGATCTAATTATCCATTAATGCTTTGTACTCGTCATCCATGGCCACGCGCCACAGAGGGTCAGCCAGAGCAGACCGGTGATTCGTAGGAATGGGCGAGACAACACAGTGGATGGCGGAGAAACCATAACGCTGAGGTGGACAAAGGGACCCAGTCTGAGACCAGGTGATCATGTGAGAAATGGGCGGAACGGGGGCTACCGCGCGATCCGATGGTGCCATCGGTCGTGTGGTGGAGGGTGCAGAAGCGAAGGTGATAGCGGGACGAGGTCGGTGGCTGTAGGTCCGGGGAAAGGGCTAGACTGGATCAACCGGGGCACCACTGGCGCTGTGGTAGTAGAAGGAGGAGGTGGAGCCAATGGAGGTATGGTTTGCACGGTAGGGCCATGCAGAAGAATGACAGAGTCGTTCAGTGGATCATCGGGAATCACCGGAGAGGACTACGAAGGTGTTGTGGCGTCGTGGGGTGAGGTTGTCGGTGAGGGGCGTGTGGGTACAGTGTTGGTGAGTAAGAAGTCTAGGTCACTAGATGAAGGTCCGAGATTGATTAACCCGAAGGGAAAGCAGGACTCGTCAAACACGATATGGCGGGAGATGATAATGCGTCTAGTGGAGAGATCAAGGCAGCGGTACCCCTTGTGGGAGGAGGGATAACCAAGAAAGATGCAAGCGGTAGAGCGAGGGGGGGCGAGTTTGTGAGGAGCAGTGGCTGTTAAGTTGGGGTAGCAAAGCCATCCAAAAACTCGTAGGTTAGTGTAGTCAGGAACCTTGTGACAAAGAAGAGTATAGAGAATTTCGTTGCGGATGGAGGAGCAAGGGTGCCGATTTAGCAGATAAGTCGCTGTGGTGAGTGCTTCAGCCCAGTACGATGCTGGTAGATGGGTGTAGAGAAGCATGGTGTGACTGATGTTGTTGAGTGTGCGAAGGAGACGTTTGGCCTTACCATTTTGTGGAGAAGTTTAGGGGTAGGAGAGTTGAAGATGGATGCCACGAGAGTTAATAAAAGGCTTGGATGGCTCAGTTGATAAACTCCGTTCTATTGTCGGCCTGGATGGCTTTGATGGTAAGGTTAAATTGAGTCGAAGTGTAATTGGAAAAATTGATTAAGTGGGCTGTGACGTTAGACCTACAAGAAAGAGAAAATGTTCAGTAGTAATGTGTGTAATCTTCAAGTAAAGCAAGATAATATTGATAGTATGAAATACTGGTAATGGGAGAAGTCCACACATCATAGTGAAGAAGTTCAAAAGGTCGAGAGGTACAAGATGTAGAGGTGGAGAAGAGGAGCCACACATGTTTACCAAGTTGATATGAATGGCATACAGTGGGGCTATGACTAGTACACTGGATTGAGACGCTTCGACGGAGAGTGGCGACGGCGTCAGTACTAAGGTGGCCGAGGCGGAGATGTCAAAGATTGGTGGAGATGGCGAGACTGGTGTGAGGAGTGGTTGGCACAGTACGAATGGTGTAGAGGTCGCCACTACTATTGCAGCGAAGTATCTCGTGCCGGATCATAATATCCTTCATAGAGAAACCAGTTGCATCAAAATTGATGGAGCAATTGTTATCTCTGGTGAATTGATGGATAGAGAGTAAATAGTGTATAAGAGAAGGAACGATTAAGACATTGTGGAGTGGAAAGTTTGATATGGGTGTAGGAAGGATAGAATCACCGTGGCATGTGATTGAGAGAGATTGTCCATTGCTGATAGTGACGAAAAGGGAGGAGGAAGGATGACGGGAAAGAAGTATACCATCCGAGGAGACCATGTGAGATGACGAACCCGAGTCTAGAACCTAGGGGTACTGAGGCTGAAGCATCATTTGGTTGAGGACGGTGATGAGACCAACCTGATTCCACGTAGGGGCCGGCTGGGAGGCTTGCGAGGGTACGGGAGGCATGAGCGGCTGCACGGGGACGGACGCTAGGTGTGCCTTGGGAGGAGTGCTGAGGACCCCTGACTGCCAACCGATGTAATTGCGCAGCTAGGGTTGAGGCGCCCAGGGTTGTAGCAGAGCCACGGACCCAAGGGGTCGGCCTGTGGAGGAGTGGCAGTAGCCGGGCGTGGCTATATAGGGCCGCTCTAGCTCCTGTCCTTGCCCTTCCTCCTGCCTTTGCTGCTGTCGCCGATTCGGGCCCTGTTGCTATGGTCGAAACTGTGGCTGCCGGAGGAGCCGACGTGGCCTCAAGAAGAGGCAGTAGCACTTGTGGAGCAGCAGCCACCGGGGCTGTTGCAGCTAGGGCCGGCTATGGCGATGAGAGCGGTGTGGACGACGGTCTTCTCATCGTTGGCCAAGCGGAGTTCCATGAGAACTAGCATGTCTTGAGTCCGGGCGAATACGGGAAAAGTTGCGGAGTTGGCGATATCGTCGACGGTGTTGGAGAAGCGATGATTGAGGCCGCGCAAGAGTGTGAGGATTGAGGCCACGCAAGAGTGCGAGGACGAGTTGCGAGTCGGCCACAGGGTGGCCGACATCACGGAGGGCAGCGGCCTTAACCTTTAGGTGTTGACGGTACGTAGAGACAGAGGAGTCCCCTTGTACCATGGAGTGGAATTCATTGAGAAGGAAGATGGTGCAGGGTTGTTTGTTGGCTTGGAAGATCCACTCAATAGCCACCCACAGGTCATGGATGGTAGGGTCGAAGTCGTCCGTGGCGAGGTTGAGGACATAGTCGTTGATAGAGCTGAGCAACCAACTACGGATGCAACACTCAGCTATGTCCCACTGGAGGTCATCGGGGTGAGGGGGAGCGGAGCCGTCGATGTGGGAGCTGAGGCCGAACTTGTCATATAGGGATTTGAAAAAGAAAATCCATTTGGAATAATTGGCATTGAGATCTAGTGAAATAGAAACATGAGATTTCACGTTGATGACGGCGTAGGGTGAGGAGAACATTGGAATAGTCGAGGTAGTGTCGAGAGCGCCGATGGAGATAGCGCTAATGGCAGGAAGAGAGTCAAAGCCGGCAATAGATAGGGTACCGGAGCCAAGAGCTGATTCTATAGTCATGGTGAAGGTGGACGCGACATGAGGGAATCACACACGGATGCGCTGGTAACACGTGTGCAAGGCCGATGGATGTGGGTGGAAGCGATGGAAATGGGTGTGAAGCCGATGGAAGGGGGTGGACATGACGCGAGAAGTCGAGGGTGTGAGAAGAGAAGTTCACGTCCGGGAGGCAGGGTGTCGCGTCCGCGGACACGCGTATGCGTCGGATTGATGTGCAAAGCCGATGGACGCGTGTGCGAAGCCGATGAGCGCGGGGGCAAAGCCGATGAAGGCGTGTGCGAAGCCGATGGACATGACGCGGGGAGTCACGGGCGCGTGAGGGAAAAGGTTCACGTCTGTGGACACGTGTACGTGTCGGAGAGGCACGGACTCAAAAGAGAGAGAGGCCGTGGGCGCGAAAGGGAAAAGTTCGCATTCGGGAGGGGGAGTTTTGCGTCTGCGGATGCGTGTATGCGTCGGAGTGGCACAGACCCAAAAGTGTGCTCCGAGGGCAGACAGAGAGGGAGAGCGCGGGCGTAGAGGAGCGCCGACGCAACTACGGAGAGAAGGACGGTGTGAGACACAAGGGAAGAGGTGGATGGAACTAGGAGGTGGATGAGGACCGTCTTTTCGTCATGCGATGACGGAGGTAGTGAGCAAGAATAAGCCCATAGTAGAGCAAATCGTGGGAAAGGATGAGCCCGCGGCGAAGAATAGATCCGTGGCAGAGGAGACGGTGGGGTGAAACCTGAGGCGAAGAAGTTCAGAGGTCAGCGGGAAGAAACACGGCAGCAGAGGAAGGAGTGAAAGAGAGGCGTGTGGTGGAGGAGGTCTCGGAGGAGACGCCTACGACGGAGAAGAGACGTCAGCTCGCCGACGAGAAAGGTACTGACGCGTGGGGGTGCCCGAACCTTGCTCTGATACCATATAGGAGCGAAGTGTACAGACAGAGAGACTGAGACCTCGTTTACTGCACAGGGGATCGGGACTATATATATATGTCTATTAGTCTAACAAGATCTTTTCAAAGCTTTTGACAGGATTGAATAGTGTTTTATAGTGGATGTACTTCGATGTAAAGGGTTTTATGGTAATTTCATTTAAATTTTCCTTTCTTTCATTAATTCTGTTTTCTTTTATATTATCATTAATGGCCAATCGTTTGGTTCTATTTGGTCTAGCTGTCAATGTCCTTTTAGAAAAGCTTGCAGAGGCTATCTAAATGGAGCATATTCGAGGGATAAGACTTGGAGAACAGGGTCCACAGATACATTCAATCATGTATGCAGATGATTTAATAATTATAGGTCAAGCTAGGTAAGGAGGATTTTACAGATCATTAATAATTTCTGTGCTTCTTCTGGTCAGACACCAAACTAGAGCAAATCTTCAATTCTGTTCAGCTATAGTAACTTCTGATCAAGAAAAAAAAGATATCCTTAATATTTTTCAGGTTTCTCTTATGGATTCTTCCACTAAACATTTAGGTCATCCTCTTCTTATTTCTTCAACGAATAGATCTGCAGCATATCATTTCATTCTTAACAAATTTAAAAGTAAGCTAACTGTTTACAAGGCTAACAAGCTCACCCATGCTGACAGATTATTTCTTATTAAATATGTTTTTGCCTCCATTCCAAACTATTATATGTCTACCGTTTTTCTTTCAAAAAGCTTAATTGGAAAACTTACGGCTATTTTTAGGAAATTTTGGTGGAAAGGTATTCATAGTGATGGTAGAAACAAAGGAATTCCTTTGAGATCTTGACAAGATATTTGCAGACCAATAGCCGAAGGGGGACTTAGAGTAAGAGATTTGCTAACTGTCAACAAGAGTATTATAATCCAAACTGATTGGAGAATTGTTTCAAATCAGGATGATTATTTGTCTTGTGTGCTTAAAGGGAAATATTATCCAAACACTTCTTTCTGGAGAGCTTATGAAAATTTACCAAAATCTGCTTTCTGGGCTTCAATTATCAAAACTAGGCCAATTCTTCCTCAGTCTGCTACCTAGAAGTAGCTCAAGGTCAAGTTTGCATTTGGAATCAACCTTGGTGCCCTGATTGGGAAAATATTTATGATCATTGAAACCTGCATAACCTGCCAAATAACATGCCAAATCTTGTGTCTGACCTTTGGGATCATAATAATAAATGGGATTTAACTAAATTGTCTAATCTTTTCGATAGTGCTGCTGTTCAAAACATTTTGCAGGTTCTGATGGTACATCAAGATGCAAATGACAAACTTTGTTGGAAGTATACTGCTTCAAGTGACTACCACAAAAAGTGCCTACAATCTTGTTTACAATGAGACTTATTCAAATCGGAATCAGTTTAGTTCTTTGATTTTAAATTTACTTAAGCAAATTTGGAAACATAAATTCATTCCTTCCAGGGTTCAAACTTTCGGTTGGAGACTCCTGAGACAGGCCTTGCCAATTGCTGACAGAATAAATTATATAATTAAAAATATGAAGCCTAATTGTGCAAGATGTGGTCAAAAAGAGGATGATATTCATCTTTTCTTTAAATGCCAATTCTCTCGTTTAACTTGGTTCATTTCAGATTTTAGTTTAAGAACCGACTATTTAAACAAATTTTGCTCTATCCAGGATATTATTGCTTACCATTTGGCTAATGGGGTAGATTTACAGAAATTAATGATCATGTTGGGGCATATCTGGAAAGCAAGAAATGATTGTTATTTTAAGACAGAATTGCGAACCTTAACAAGTCTGCAATGCAGCTACGGCTATGACAATGACTTACAAGTAATTAAACCATCTGGAGGATCAAAATGATAGGAGAATAGTTTCAAAGATAGTCAAAATTATGCTCATTTGAATTAGAATCTTAAAAACATTAATGCTGATACTAAATTTTATGTGGATGCTTCATGGAAGGACAACTCGATGGGATTTGGAGTGTTCATTTACGATTCAATCACTCATAATGCTATTCTAATAAAAGCTTTCGGTTTAAATACGCCCTCTCCTCTAGTTGCTGAACTATAGGTCTGTATTTGACGATTAAGTGTGTCAGCGGCTACAAATCCAGTGGCCTATCTATCTGATGGACAGTCAAATGGTGATGAAGATTTTTCAGCAAGCAGACATTGTACAAAACCTAAGTCATTGGACGATGAAGCCTTTGTTAGCGCTCATTAAAAACTTCATGTAGGAACAAAGTATCAATATCTTCTGGATTCCGAGAGAGCGAAATAAAATGACGGATGCTCTGGCTACCAAAGCAAGAAGGCATGCACAAATTAGTGAAATGAAATTTGACTGCTCTAATCTTACCCATATATGTCGTAGGGCTATATGCCCTACTAAGCAAGCTCTGTCTACTCCACTGATGTCATTATCTCTCATGCTCTGACACTGTTTTATAAGTAATAAATAATTTGCACGAGTTAAAAAAAACACAGGTGGGAGTACCTGACGGGACCTATAATATGTTCCTATTCGCGCGCACTCGAGACCTGTGAATGCATTTCCCAGCCCATATGTGCGTTTCCGTGACACATATATAACGCTAAAATCTGGACGGTCTGATGGTGATAAAGTCGATCGGTTAAGAGACGTTCGATAGAGAGTTTGATTCAGTCATCGGCCGATAAAGATACTGATCAGTTCGTGAGACAAAATCAATCGGAACTGTAGAGAAGCCGATCAAATTAGTAGAAGATTGGATCGCTTTGAAAACAGAGAATTATCCGATCGGCGTCAGGTCCGAGAAGTCCGGTAGGAAAAAGATCGGCTCCTCGGCCGATACGCATTATTCCTTGACGCGTAACGTCGAGCGTATCGGTCTCCCAGTCGATACGCACCCACCTTCAGAGAGGCATCCCCTCATCGGCTCAGCTAGCCGATGAGTTCATTCCTATCTTTGCTTCAGCATAGCCAATCCGGTGTCCTTCATATCATCGTCGCTGGCCCCGGCCTCGTACTGTCTCAGTTAGGTCCGATCTTCAAGGTTCGGTGTTAATGGCGCTGTCACAGTGGGCGACGGGTCTTGTGCTGTCATATTCGGAGTGGCATCGGTTTTGCAGCCTGTGCCTTTTTAATACTATTTCTTGCCTAGTTCATATGTGACTTCATCGGTTTTTTCAGCCGATGAACTACTGTTTGGCTATCCGGAGGGATCCTATGCGTCTTGCTTCCTCTAAGTACACCCTATTTTCTCCATCGACTCTGCGGTCGATCCCTTGTCGATACCTGTCCACATCGGCTCCCCAGCCAATTGAAGAGCTTTCCGATTCTATCGGCAGCTAGCCGATAGCGAGCGTCTGTATCGGTCCATCGTTCGACGGACCTCCTCGTCTCACTTCCTTATCAATTGCAGGGTCAAATTGACTGGCACGCCCGCACCCATATGAACGCACCGGAGCCGATCAAACTCCACGGCCCCTGGCGCGCGTACCTCAAGCCACGCAGAAAAGCCGATCAGCTTGCACTGGAGCTAAGCAGACCTCCCAGGCGATCTGGCGTGTTCGCGCTGGAGCGTACGAGGGACCTCGGCGCGAACATACTTTTTTGGCACGCCTAGTGGGACAGAAGGTTTCATTCATCGGCCGATAAGAACCATACTATATTCATCGACCGATAGGGAGAAATCTTCATTCATTAGCCGATTGGACTGGATTTCATTCATCGGCTAGAGAAACCTAAAGACCGTTTATCGACTGAAGATCCTTCATCGGCTGGTGATATAATTCCATTCATCAACCAGCAGGACTCTATAAGTGCCTGATTAGAAGTCAGATTTTTTCTCATCAACTCGGGGGGCACATTGTCGTCAATATGTCTAAAGAAAATATTGATTTCAAGACATATTCGTTTAAAGATGAAGCCGATAAGGAGATTACAATTCCAGTTACCATGGAGGATTTGAATGAAGACCAGAGGCTGCATATAGAGCAAAACATGGACAACTTTTAGAAGCTCTATTTGGAATCCTTCAGTATGAATAAACAAGGGCCGATTCAAAAAGCACGATTACCAAAATGTGTTTTGATGAAGAAATCAGGCCATTCAACACCTGTGAATTATTCCAAGCCATTGCAAGAGATGTTCAACAAATCATTTTATTAAGCATTCAGTAATCCATTAGGACTATGGATGGATACATTGCAAGATCTGATCAAGAAGATGATACAAGAATCATCGGCTCAAGAGCTTGGTCAGGATCATGTGTCTTTGCTGATAGAGACGGAGGAAACTTGGCAAAACAAGGACCTATCGGCAAATACGTATCCATCAATACAATATCGATTCGGGTGGCAACGACAGGAGGTACCTCCAGAATTCTTTCAGAAGAATCATTATAGAGAATATCACAGACAGAATTGAATACTATATCCACCTCCACATGATCAGGAGGATACTTTAAGAGAGGAATTGGTTAGCCAGGATTGTGGACACGGTGGAAGAGCAATTTGGTATCAAGCCCAAAGATCAAACAGTTATGTATTGGCACTCATATCTAGAATAGTTTGATAGAGTTCCATTAACTCACCGATAAACGATACCGGATTTCTCAATATTCTCAGGACAAGACAACATATCTACAATAAAACACATCAGCCGATTCTTAGCACAGTGTGGGGAAGCATCGACTGAGGAAGTTCTCAGAGTCCGTCTATTCCTATTATCCCTCTCTAGATTGGCCTTTGCATGGTTTTCTTCGTTACCATCGAACTCGATTGAAGGATGGGCCGATCTAGAGCAACAATTCCATGGACATTTCCGTACTGAAATTCAAGAAACGAGACTGTCAAATTTGACATCGGTTAAATAGAGGCCTAATGAGTCAGTTCTAAAATACATCCAACATTTTCAGGACATCAGAAGCCGATGTTATAGTCTTGTTCTGAGCGATGAACAATTAGCCGATTTGGCCTTCTAGGGGTTATCAAGTCGCATCAGGTGGAAATTTTCTGCTTAAGAGTTCAACAGTTTAACACATCTGATGCATGTGGTATCGGCTTACGAGAACCGATTATCAAGAAAAAAGGAGATGCCGACACATTAAAAGTTACGGATTGGGTCTTGGGATAATAAGTCTAGAGAATGGTCACCTAATCGGGAAGACGTCTAAATTAGCTGAGCATAGCCGATTTCTTCTTTTAAAGACGGTCGAGTTCTCAGAAGTGGTATCTGCTAATGATACTGTTTGCGTAAATCGGCTGAGGCATAGTCGATTTCTAATATACGGAAGCCAATATGATTATATCGGTTATGGATGGTCGATATCGTTTAGACGTCGTCATTAGGAAATATATATATACAACTTTTGTTGATCAAGCTGATTGAAATCTATTGCAAATAGTTAATGTTCAGAATGACATTTGGATTTTTTTCGAGGATAAAACTTTACAAGAATTTCTTGATGGCCTCGATCGCACGCAAACGGATTTGATCTATTTCATTAATGGCGCGGATGCTATTCTCATCTGATCCAAAGATAGTCTTTAACTTCCTATGCCGACGAACTGCGATCCGCACTTGGTCTGCTACCTTGACCTCTTGGTCTTGGATTGATTTTGGTAGGCCGATGAGATGGGACTCGGTGGAGTTGATGTCTTTACGAACATTGTCAAGTTCCGCCATCAAATCGGCTTCTCGTTTCTTCAAGAGGCCAAGCTTGGTGTTGGTGCGTTGAAGGTCAGCTGACATTTTATCAAGCTTCTTCTTTTCACTTTGGGCAGTCAGCTGATCATTGTGAGCCAGATGGTTTTGCTCAACGCGATCGGCTGTGCATCGTCTTGATGCGATCAGCTGGGTCCTTTGGAATTCCAAGTAGGCAGTAGGTGTGAGTGCATCCGTCAGTTCTGCAGGTAGAAGATGTTCAATTTCCATAAGTCTTCCCTGAATCGGCCCGCAATCTTTCACCAGCGAGTCAATCGGAACTTCCAGCCGATGCATAATATCTGACAACTGCTCACATGCATCGGCTGGTAAAAATGGTTCGATTGCTACGCTGGTGGCTGAGTCTTCCTCTGCTTTCAAGTATTTGCCGATGTCGAAGGAAAATAGATTGGCTAATGACTGCATGACAACATTAGTAAATATGGGGATCATGAGTCAAGAGAAATGACATATAGGATGGATGTACCTGGGATACAATGGGAGCAGTTTAAGCAATTATGCGGGTATCAGCTTGATGTGGGGCAATTTGAGTTTGAAGAGTAGATGCCATGACTTCTGAGGATACCATCGGCTCAGCCCCAGTAACAGTGTCCGATGTTTGGACTTCAGGAGCCGATAGTTCAGGCTACAAAGCGAAGGTGTTAGGATAAAAGTGAAGGCAACGAAGAATTGATGTTGACACATACCAATGGAGATGCGAAAGAAGTCAGGATTGCCGCGGGAGAAGGGCTTCGCGAGGCCGATGTAATAATGGCAATATTGGTGTCGGATTTCTGTTTCTTAGAAACCGTCCGAGTAGCCGGTTTCTTGAGTTTCAGCCCTGATATTTGTGACACTTGGAGGAGAGCCGATGGAGGTGGACCACCTTGCCCAAGGAGGGATCTGGATGATAGAGGTTGATAAATAATCGGCCGACCACTTGCGCTGGTCGAAGGTGCGTCTTTGTCTCCAGCCTGTGGAATCATGGGAATCAAGACACAGTTGAAATTTAATACGATGAAGAAAAGATAGTGAAAGGAGAAGGATTACATCTTCATCGAATTCCACATAGGCGGGGTTAAGGCGAAGGCAGTAATTTTCAACCGATAGACTGAACAGGTGTCTTCCCCATTCTGACTACCATCGAGTAAGGATTTTGGTATTGGATATACAGGGCTCGAAGGTGGAGATAGTCTCTAGGGACAAGGTTGATGCCATCAACCTAAGCCAGTCGTACTCCAAGCCACATTTTACTTCTCCGCGAGCTTGGAGCTTGCCGATGAAGAAGAAGCCGATGGGGAGTTGGCCGAAGCCCAACTGACGAGCACCAACCGAAGGATGGTAGAACTCGTATGGTGGATGTTGGGATCGGCCCAATGAAAATCCAATCGGCAGAAGACAAGGAGTTATGGAGGATAAAAAGATTATCTTCGATTCTTCATCGACTAAAGCATTCATCGGATGAAACCTGGAAGGCATTTCAAAGGACAAGTCATCCTCGTATATAAACCAGATGGTGACCTCTTTAGTGAAGCCATAATAGAAACACTTGAACCACTGGTTGAGTCTGAGGGGGGTTATTTTGCTTTCAGGAAGAGCCAATGAAACTTCACCTAGAGATATGCATCGGCGTCGGCTAGCCTCATTTTCCTCTGGGTAGTCAGTCGGGTATGTCATAGAAGGGAAAGAGGGCCTGGCAATGACTCTGGAGGTGTAGACGTTCAACCAGAGTTGTATAAACCATTAGGGTCCGCCGATATATCCGACTGGTTGACCTGCCGATAGCTTGGTCACCACTTGATGGAGCAGTTGATAAGTAGCTCCGAGAAGATATTGCCCCAGGGAAATCTGGTGGTGATTGGCTAGGAGCTCTGCCAGGCATTGCATATTGGTTGTTGGACCTAGAGTCGAACCACCAAAGACGAACCGTTCCAACCAGAGGTTCAAGAATGCTACGTGTTCACGTCTATCGACTTTGCCGGAGGATTTTTTATGCAGAAAAATATACTTAGTCCAACCTCCAACGTTCTTGGTATTCAGCCGATGAGTGGGTTTGAATTTGAGGCTGAACGGATTTATGTATTGGGTGGTATTGAGGCAGGTCAATATAGTAACATCCATCAAAGTATGGGTCATCGGCCCATACCCAAACATGAAGACATTTAGGATATCCGACCTAAAAGCCGATGCAAAAAGAGGTTCATTCTTTTCTATATCAGCTAAGGAAAGGTTAATGCAATGGTCTATCTCTAAATCCTCCCAGAAAGATTTTTTGGAGGCGAAAACCCTAAGGTATCAGTTCCTCTATTCTGGGAGTTTGCTAAGCCCGGATCTGAAGCTATTAGCCCAATCAGTGATGACCATAGATGAGTGTTTGAACGGGATCTTTTCTGTTTTAGAGTTGATGAAATCAGTAGGATCCTCGCTACCCATAGGGCCAAGAAAGAAATGACCGGGACGGTCGAAAACCGGAATGGCAATCTGACTCTTGAGATCCTACAGAAATAAGAACCCGACTACTAATGAGAAGTCGGGATAGAGAAGATTCGTGCGAAAAATAGGATGATAGAGCAAATGATGGCTACCTCAGGGATTACGTGTGTAGAAGCCATTGCATGGATGAAGAAGGAGAAGCGGCCGATGAAGAAATCTACGAGAGTTCGCCTTTAGTCTTCGAAGCTCGTCGAGGTTTGCGGAAGTTTGCCTTTGGAGATTTGCAGACGTCTTTGGAGCTCATTGAGGTTTTGGGGTTTTGATGGGAAGAAGTGTGTGGAAAAAGGCTGAGGCGGAGATGTATTTTATAGAGGCGGGGTGACCTAGGCAAAAATCTGAACCGATTAATGCGGGTTTTAACGAGTCAGCCTGGTTTGTGGAGACTTCTAATGGCTCGAAATTTCATAGTCTGTTGGTAAACTCTAAAATTGGGGGGCATGTGTTTATGCCAAAATCTAGACGATCTGATGGTGCTAAAGCCGATTGGCTGAGAGGTGTACGATGGAGAGTTTGATTCAGTCATCGGCCGATGGAGATATGGATCAGCTCGTGAGACAAAGCCGATCGGAACTGTAGAGAAGCCAATCAAATTAGTAGAAGATTGGATCAGTTTGAAGACAGGGAATTATCAGATCGGCGTCAGGTCCGAGAAGCCCTAGGAGAGGTAGGAAAAAGATCGGCTTGAGTAAAAAGATGTCCGATTGCTACAGTGAAAAAGCCAATCGGGTTGTAGCGAAGGAAGACTCGGTTCCAAACTGGAAGATTACTCAGATAAAACTGAGTTTGCGGAAGAGCCATGGACTCCACGGCAAGATGCTCTATTTTTGTAAATTGTAACCTTATTAGGAAGGTTTAGTTAGTTAGTTAACTTCTTTAGAGGTATTTTCCTTTGTTCTTATTGGGAAATAATGTCCGATGGTCGTAGACGCGTCGGACTCTGTCTATAAATCTAGGGTATAAATATAGACCCCTGGAAACATATAAGAGATCTCTCAATCAATATACAATCTCGGCGCATCGCCACCCTAGTTTATCTAGGTTTTACCGGTGGTATCTGGCTCTCGACGCGAGGCTGCATCGCTTAAGTCCGATCTCCGGCGAAGGGGTAAGTCCTACCACCATCTCGATATGTTCTGCTCTAAGGCTGCATCGGTTAGGTTCGACCTCTTAAGTCGATCAGACGTATCGCATCACGTTCGTACAAGGCCTATCGGCCTGTTAGGCTCCCTCTGTCGTCGTTAATTTCGTGCTGCATTGATTAGGTTCGACCTACAGGGCGGCCGATGGTAGATCGAGCTTCAGGCTTATAGTCTTCTACACGGCGTATCATCGGAGTGCTAGCCAATGAGTTATCCATGCTCTGAGCTTCACACCCAGCCCATCGGCCCCTCGGCCGATACGCATTAGCCTTTAGAGATATCCCTTGACGCATAACGCCGAGCATATTGGGCTCCTAGTCGATACGCACCCACCTTCAAAGAGGAGTCCCCTCATCGGCTCAGCTAGCCAATGAGTTCGTTCCTATCTTTGCTTCAGCATAGCCAATCCGGCGTCCTTCGTATCATCGCCGCTGGCCTCGGCCTCGTACTGTCCCGGTTAGGTCCGATCTTCGAGGTTCGGTGTTAATGGCACTGTCACGGTGGGCGACAGGTCTCGTGTTGTCATATCTAGAGCGGCATCGGCTTTGCAGCCCATGCCTTTTTAATATTATTTCTTGTCTTGTTCGCATGTGCCTTCATCGATTTTTCTAGCCAATGAACTACTGTTTGGCTATCCGGAGGGATCTGTGAGCCTTGCTTCCTCTAAGTATACCCTGTTTCCTCCTTCAGCTCTACGATCGATCCCTTATCGACACCTATCCACATCGGCTCCCTAGCCGATCGAAGAGCTTTTTGATCCTATCGGCAGTCAGCTGATAGCGAGCGTCTGTATCAGTCCACCGTCCGATGGATCTGCTCGTCTCACTTTCTTGTCAGCACCCGTACGGACGCGCCGGAGTCGATCAAACTCCACGGCTCTTAGCGCGCGTACCTCAAACCGCGCAGAAAAACCGATCGACCTGTACTGAAACTAACCAGACCTTCCGGATGATCTGGCATGTTTGCGCTGGGGCACACAAGGACCCCTGGTGCGAAAGCATTTGACTCAAACAAGCGTGTCCAACCCAGTGAGAATTTTGGGCTTCTCGTCTCTTCGGTGCCCGATGTGAGTGTAGGTGAGCAACGCGGTGACTCTTCATCCTCCACACAGCAAGCTCGAAGCCCCGCGATGGCCTCCTCTTCTCGGCGATGTGTTTGTTGTGTTGAAAAAAGACTTTTGGGTGGATTAGCATATAATTAATTAAGTATTAGTAAAAAAAATAAAAAATAGATTAATATAATTTATTAAAGCAATTTTTCTATAGAATCTTTTTTAAAAAACACATCGTTTAGTTTTTAAAAAGCGTACGCACGAAACACGAAAAACAAGAGAGCATTGAGTAAAAAGAAAGAAAAACGAATATAGCTTTGAGTCTGGTTTGTGTGTGCCTCCTCCATCCTCACCTCCTCCACCGTCTCTATCAGCTGGAGGTGTCATCGTCGTTCTCTACGCTGCCCAATCTAATTTGTCCTCTAACTCCACTCAATGCCGTCTCCCAATCCATGGCCAGTGACATCATTGCCACCAACCACTGCCTAATATCCTTAAGCCACTTCTCAGATTATCACTCAAAACCTAGACAATTCCCCACTTCTCTCTCCCTCAGATGAAAATGGTTCGGAAAGTTTTCAGTTTCGGGACGTGTTTTCGGAAACGGAAAGTGTCAGACGGAAATTTTTCGGAAAGTTTCAAAAATGGAAATGAATTTGGAATTTTTTTCTTGGAAATGGAAACAAATAAGGTAAGGCTACTATCCGTTGAAAAATGGAATCGGTCAGAAACATTCCGGAAACAAATTCGGAAATTTTCTAGAAATGAATTCATATTTTTTTCTCAGAATCAAAAACAAATTATTTTTTCATATACAGTTGATTAGCTTAAGCCTTAGTTTAGATTTATACTGAATATTGAGTTGGTAAGTTGAATAGAGATATTTTTTCTACTCCAATACTTTAGATTTTTTTTGCTTAATGACTATTTTTTATTAGGTCACGTATATAGTTATAGATGAATATAGTTTTTTCTTATTATAGTTATCCAAAAAATTAAAGTGTACAACTGTATTATTATTAATTGATAAAAAATATAAATATCAATTTATTGTTTTAGAAAAAATAACAATCTACATCTCTTCATTGATTTGAGAAGCTTAGAGTTGTTTTCATATTTCGATAAATATTTGTTACCGTATTTGTCCCGTATGAATACTAGATTCTGTTTTTTATCCGGGGTTTATATTTCAATTCTGATTTTGAAAAAAACATAAAAACAAAAATGATAGCGCTTTTCCACCCGTTTTTAGTCGTTTTCATCCCTACTTCCGCCCTCTCTCCCCGGAGCCCTAACCCGGTAGCGCATGGGCACGTCGTGATGACGCGAATGGTCGCGCGTTAGCATTTCCAAGAAGCATCCACTTCTAGTCGGGTTTCATTGACATACCTTCCACCAACCAACGGCACATTCTGTTCGTGGTTAAACGTAGATCTACTGATTCTTCTTCTTTTTTTTTTTTGTTGATCTCTATCCGTAACTGTTAAGCGGGGATCTTTATTCTTTCGCACAGTCAGACCCTAAAGTCGCATTGGGCGTGCAGCGGCCGTGTGGACGACACGCGCATGAGTGCACGTACACGAAAGGCAACACCAACAATGCCAGCCCAGCCAGCATTGCCAATTTGCCTGCAGTGAGCTTTTGCAGTACACAGGTAGGCAGATCTTCCTCTTCTTCTTTAAAAGAAAAAGAAAAAGAAAGAAAGGTAAGCAGCTTTCTCTCGCTTTCGCAAAGACGATGTACACAGGTCTTAAACAGGATAGGCTCCGGCAGCGGCATGCACACTGAGTTTTGAGTTGACGAGCGCGCCTTCAAATTTACCAAATATTTTTGAATGTATTTACAAGGGATTATTAGGACAAGCCTAGTGCGCAAGCCCTGATTGTCTTAGCCTTGTCTCCACCCCTTGCACTGGTATACCCAAAAAATCTCAAAAAAATTAGGATGTAGTAGTTTGTAGCGGGCCTAAACACTAGATGGCTGCCTCGTTGAAAGAAGAACAAGTCCCAAGATCCCATTCCCTCCAGACAGCCCACCAAAGATTCGGTCCAGATCAGCTGCTCCAGCACTCTATCCGTCTATCAACGAATCAACACTCCCTTGATTTCACTTTGACAAGTTGAAAACTAAAATGAGGGAAATCATTTAGAATTGAAAAAACTGAAGGCATATTTTTGTGCTTTGTTGGCAGAGATTAAGTTGAATTAATCATATATAAAGAGAAAAAAATATCATTCTTTCTTTCCTTAGCAAGGCACTAGAGTTCAGATTCTCCACCACAGGCCATTTCCAAGGAAGGCAGGGCTTCACATTTCTGATGGGGATGGGAAAGCTCCAAGACAGGAAGTTGTTGTGAAATAGTATGGGCAAACCAATTCTCGTTGAAACAAAGAAACATGGAAAATTAAGTTTGGTGATTCTACGCTATGACAGAGTACCACAACTTAGATGCCATATCAATTGTGTCATGCAAGATTTTATTTGAACTATTTGACTATTTGTACTGTATTTTTGATAAATTAAGGTTTAATTGTATTTTTTTGTGCTTGAGGTTTTATATTGCGCGGGCACATCCAAGATAAAATTCATGGGTCCGCCTCTGCTTTTAGGTAACATCAATAAAAATTTTCCCTGCTATTTATTCACGCTATTACAACCAGGTAAAAAACAAAACATTTTCAGCTTTAATTTTATAGAACCAGGTGAAAAACAAAACATTTTCAGCCTTAATTTTATTATCAACTCAATCAGCAGTGCAACTGTATCTGTGTGTAGTACGTACGAGCCGCATATATATTCTCAGTGGTAATTACAATGGCAGTAGTGTTTTCCGACGCTAATCATGAAGGCGCCTCCGCTGCAGCGATTTTGGCACCACGGGTTGCACTGCCCGTCCAGAGTTGGTGGGCACCCCACCTCCGCTGCCCACGCATGGAAATCGTGGCAACATTACGGTATTAAGGTAGGAGCTGCATGCATGCAAAAATTAGGGAATGTTATTCACTGCCTTGGAACATTGTATATACATAGTCGATTTTGTTACTATAGATTGAACAATTTAGATTTTAGCTATAGATTGAACAATTTGAAATTAGCATGTGGTACCCCTTCATTTGCTATGGATTTAGTCCAATCGTTTTTAGCCTGTTACTTGCCAGGGCTGGTTCTAAGGTTTCCGTGGCCCAGGGCGAAATTGGAAATAGTGACCTTAATGTTACATTTAAATAATAATCAATATATATACACATATGGAATGTTACCGATAAACATTAAAGTGAATCAAAAATAATATTTATATTAAAAACTTCATAAATATTACATTAACACTTTCTTTGGACATTTCTAGATGTAAATTATTATTGTAATAGTATCAATATCAATCTCATCTAGCAATTTTTTCTTAGTGTATAAAGTTATCAAACTGTTTAATTCCTTAACAACATGATAGAATTGAAAACAAATCAATGTCTTAGTTGTCAAACTCATATAGATTACAAAAATTTAAAAACACATAATTTATTCAAACCTTTTTTTCGCAAACGCCTAAAAAGATGGCACGTTAATATATTAGAAGAAACCAATCAGCGGTACACATAGTGATCAGCGGGAAGGCATCAGAAATAAGAGAGAAGAAGCCAGGATCTAAATTATACCAATTTGTTGATCGCGGGTCAGGAGTAGCGGGCGAGCGGATGGACGCGAGGTGGCAGATCGCTACTCGTCAGCACTTCGCGGTCGCAGGCTCGCGGCGGCAGCACACAATTTTCTCGGTTTTCTTGATCCATCGACTCTCCCATAGCACACACTTAATGCATGCATACGGCATTAATCCCAGGGGTTATGGGGCTCCACATTTTGTGGGCCCAGTGCGGCCGCCCCGCTGCCCAGCCCTCAGGGCCGGGCCTTTTATTTGCTAGATTAATTTTAGACTCAATGTTTCTAGGTAAATTCATTCTCTATATATCTTTTCTTTACGAGGACGGGTCTGCATTAGTAACAGTGTGCCATTCAATTTTTCCCGTTCTCTTTTCTGAGTCCATTGGCGATGTTCTATGTTGGACGGGGTCTCCCTTTTCCTTAAAAAAAAATCTGTGTTGGATCTGATTCTCATGGTAATCAATACTTTCCCCATATAATTATGCAGGGAAAGGGTACTATAGGATTAAAGTTGTGTTGTGCTCATAAGCTGTTCTGATTCAGTAATCCCAGTAGCCAGTTGTCTGTTTTTTATGATTCAGTAAAAAGAAGCATCCACTGATAGTTTAATACCTGAGCTCATAGGGGTCTACAGTACGATGTTTGTGCAATAAACCGAGAACAACAGATAAAGCATGTCTTGGTGCATGTCTGACTGGGACGGCGTCACTGCACTTTGGTCTGCCAGTACCATCCAACGAGTACATATGCATTGTATGAATGAATGTTTTATCGATCTTCCCCAGCTCCCACAGTTAACTATCTTGATGACGTACTCTAACATGTCAACACGCAAATATAGTATCAAATTCTCTCTACATATCTTAAAATTTGGCTTCGTACCTTCTAGTTTTTTCATAGACTCGTACCTAGATATTTCTCAAAACAAGTAAAACTATAAGGCCTAGCCCCAGGCAGAGACAGGCCCGCTTAGGTATTCAAATGTATACCCAACTTTTTAAATAAAAATGGATATATATATATATATACTATGTATTTTATATGTATATTTTAAATAAATTAAAAAAGACCTAAAATAGCCCAACAAGCAAGGGCCGGCTGTCTCCTCACACCTCTGTTGGCCCATTAGCAAAAGTGTCTTAGGCCCAATTAGCAATTGCTTTACTCAATTTTGCCCACAAAATTTCCAATCCACATGCAGGAAACAAACCACACTCCAATATGGTGATTGAGCAAGGACGATGGCTCGTCGGCTAGGTGACAACGCCTCAACAACGACAACACCTCCTTCACCCTTCGCCCTTTATGGCTTCGTTCTCATTCCGCTCTTGGCCTCCCACATCTGCTTAATAGCTAGCTAGGTACTGATTTGTTCTGCTATGATTGTATCTAATTTACTGATTTGTTTTGCCATATTGTTTAATTTGTAAGTCTAAAATATGAAGAGGAAGAAGAGCCTGCTATTGATTTGAAGTCTTTTTTTTTGAGAGAGCTACCGCAAAGAAAACAACTCAAAATCAATATCAAGTTTAGGGCAATTTGAATCCTTATTGCAATAAGAGGTAGATGCAATTGATGATTTCTTAAGGCCATCATAAGAGTGAGAGTGGCAGTGGGACAAGCACATTACTAGTTGATTCGAAGATTTGTGATATTCTAAGGTCAGTTCATAAATTTGAATCCAATGATAAAGACAATGATGGTGGCATATATGATATAGAGCATGATCCTGGTATGAGAACTTCTATCTCAGCATATGTTGTTAATGACTAAAATTTAGTTAGAAAGACATATATTGCATTGGGACCATTCTGACCAAAGATGAAGGAGGATTTTTCACAACATAATTGTAAAGGTATGTGCCGCTTTCTACCAAAATAGTTTGATAAGTTCAAGTGGCTTGAGTATAGTGTGCATAGAGATGCTGCATATTGCTTTGTTTGCTATTTGTTCAAAAATAGCAATAATGGTGGAGATGCTTTTCTTAATAGAAGGTTCAGAAATTGAACATGAAGTGTAGATTTCATAAGCATGCTTGTGTTGTTAATAGTGCTTATTGTGAAGCTGAAGAGAAATACAATTTGTTCATAAAATCTAAACCATGAATTCATGAGTACTTTGCACCAAATAGCGCATAGTTGAAGGATCAATATGAAGCTTGGTTATCATGGTCACTTAAGTGCATAAGATATATTTTGTGTCATGGGTTGGCTTTTCGTGATTCAAAGTATTCAGACAATAAAGATAATTTCATGTAACTTGTGTAATGGCTAGCAGGGAACTTTGAAGAAGTTAATAAGTTGGTTCTATAAAATGCTCATGGCAATTGTCAGATGATAAACCACAAGATCTATAAACAACTAATTGGTTTATGTACTCATAAAACAACTAAATTTATCATAGAGGAACTTGGTGATGAGTGTTTTGTAATTCTTATTAATGAATCTAGTGATGCTACCAACAAGAACAATTAGCTCTTTGCTTGTGGTTTGTCAATTAAATAGGATAGCCGGTTAAGTGGTTTATCGGTCTTGTCTAAGTTAAAGATATCACATCATTGACTCTTAAAGGAGCAATTAAGTCATTGCTTACTAAGTATCAATTTCTCTTATCCAAGATATGTGGCAAGGATATGATGGTTCCTGTAACATGAAGGGTTATGTTAATGGTTTGAAGAAGCTAATCATGGAAGAATCTTCTGCCTATTATGTTCATTGTTTTGACTATTAGCTTCAACTAACCATTGTAGCTATTGCTAAGGAGAACATTGATTGTGCATAGTTTTTTGGCAACTTGCATATTGGTTAAATGTTCTTAGGATGTCTTGTAAAAAGATTTGTATGCTTCGCATATCTCAAGCTAGATATATGATTGAAACACTAAAATTGAATAAAATTGAGTGGCCAGGGTTTGAATCAAGAGATGGCTTGGCAAGGCTATGTGAGGGCCTTGTTACCTCTATGCTAATATCTCTGTCATGTTCTACTTAGTACTTACTATTTTAACATGTAGTGGTAGGTGATACATATTGAAGATCTCACTATACTACAAAACTGTAATACATATTATGTTTCTATATCCTTCAATCAAGAAAATTCTTTTAGGGTTAGGAAAGAAAGTAAAGGGGTTGAGGCTTTAGGAGCTCAAATTATGCTAGAAGTATTTAAATCATTTGAGTTTGTTTTCCTGTAACACTTGATGAATGAAATATTTAGATACACAACTAACTTTTGCAATGCTTTGTAAAAGAAGGAGATGTAAATGCAATGGATCTTCTTGCGTTCATAAAGGTATAATTAGATGTTTTGAGAGAAGATGTTGAATGGCAAGAATTCCTTTAGAAGGTCCTTTCTTTTTGTAGGAAGTGCAAAGATAAAGTTGTTGATATGGGTGGAAAGTATAAGCCTATATAAAAAGTAAAGAAATTCTATGAAGATGCCATTAATTATCATTGATGTTATATTGATATGTTTTTGATAATCATTGATAAGCAACTTCAAGAGCTTAATAACATGCTTGATGAGGTAAACTCAAAACTACTTAGATGTATGATATCATTCGATTAAGCCAGAGGATTTTTCAACTTTTAGTGTTGAGAGTTTAGTTAAGCTTACTAAGTTCTATCCTCATTTTTTTTATTTTGAAGAAATGAGCCACCTTAATTTTCAGCCAAACCGCTATATTAGTGTTGTGAGTAAAGATAAAAATTTTACAAATTTGAGGAGTCTAGCAGAACTATCTATGATGATTGTCAAAATAGAATGGCTTTTTGGTATGATCATGTTTATAGACTTATCAAATTAGTGCAAGTTAAAATTGCTAGGGTTTTAGTTATATTTATTGAAAGATAATTTTTCTTGCAAGTTAAGGATAAGAATATCATCACTCATTTTTAAAATATCAAGCATCGAAAAGTTATCCTCTAAGTTATAAAATTTCTTATCATCTTACAATTTTCTATCATTTATATATTTCATATGTTGTCACTTTGATATATTGAATAATTAGTACTTTTATATGTTAAACAATTTTAAGTTATGATCAATTCTATTAATATATGAACTTATACTTAATTTTATGCTTTATATGTTATATATTATACAATTACTAGTGTGATATTATATAAGCTTTAGGTGTCAACAATATTTTTTCTAATCCTTCTCATTTTGAATAGACAGGCTCTAAATTTTGACCTCGCCCCTGCTCCAGTCTTGTAGCCAGCCTTAGGCTTACCGTTCCCCAGCCCACATCACACTATCACAGCTTTCTAATTTCGCACTCCCAGCCGAGCCCAGCCCAACAAGCAATCTGCCAGTCAAAACACGAACGCGACGCACTAGCAAGTAGCCAAAACACACTGTCGTTTCTTGACGCCACCACCTGACCTCAGTCCGGCACTGGCCACATCCGAAACATTAGGGGTGTTGCTGATCTATTTGCAAAGCATCGAAAGATTGTCAGACCATAGAATTTATTATCATGCTACCAGTACACGCTAACAAATTAATACGTAGCGCTGAAGGTATGTTATGCTTAGTTCTGTAATATTGCACAAGAAAATGCATTCTTAAATTTTGCGTTTCTTACATATCCGATACAATTTTTCTCTGGTTCAAGTTCAGGTTCAGTATCTCTTTCTACTGTTAATGAATAGACGATAGTGAAGTCCCGAAGTTTTGTACGCTAATTGGATATGGTATACGCTAATAAATAAATAACGCAATATATATAAAGGTAAATTTCAATTCCATTATTTTTTTCTGTACGTAATTTTTTAATTTACGGTGTGCCGAGTGGCGTAGGTAGTTTGTGTTTAGTTTGAGCCCTAGGATTGAAGAGATCCTGGCCCGACGACTGCAAATTTAATAAATCAAACTCGTAAAATTGCATCCATGCAAGATTGGACGGGATAGATCAATCCACGCATGGGACAGTGTTGAGCACATATGCAACCAATTAAATTAATCTCACACCATATCTTATGTAAAAACTGATTATTACGCATGTAGCATATATGTTGTTCACATATATAGCTACTCCAGATTGACACATATATATCTAGCTGAGGACACTCCCTAATTGCAAACACTACCACCTGCATACGTAGAATCTAACGAATAAACCTAGCTAACTAATGGATCATCTGGTGTAGAGATGAGGTAGCTAGGTATCGATCTAGCAGTAGCAGTGGCAGAAGTGGTGGTCGCCGCGTGGTTTGCACTCGCCGCCGCGGCACTGCGACTGACACCACGTGTTGCAGGCGTCGTTCTGCTCAGGGCCGTAGCCGTGTTCCCTCCCCACGAGTGGGTAGTCCATGCAGGCTCTGCAGCCGTTGTAAATACAGCCAAAGACAAACAAAATTGTTCAGAAATCTATGGTTTGGTAAACATAAAAAGAACAGAACAGAAGAGATCGACTGTGAAATTAATCATATATACCTGCTGAGGCAGCAAGCGCAACTAGGACAAGAAGGGCGATCGCTGCTGCACAAGTTGCCAACGCGTGCCATGGTCGTCGTCTTTCTCCTCGTAGTTTCTTGGCTAATTTTTGTTGCTCTCTGCGTTGATCTTGTTTGTTCTTGAAGTTTGCAAGGTATGGACGTAAATTTATAGCCCGGGTATGGAATTCCCGGGTACGTATGCTATGGAAATTAATTCAGCTATATATGCATGGAATATGAATATGTACGGGAACACTTGACAATTTTGAGATGATGTGTTACCATGTAGTATAATGGATATGCATTGTTTGGAAATGAAATATGTGCTCGTGACCATTGCCGTGCCTGGCCCTAGCTTAATTTACTTTTTGTTCGCAGGAAGCGAAAAGACTATTGCCTTAATTCCTTTACTAGTAACTATCATTCACTACTATAGAACATTTGTACAGCAACCTGAAGATGCACCCACCTATAGCTAAGGAAGGTGGACCTTCAGACTTAAGTAACTTCTGTGCAAATGTGTTATGCAAGGCGTCTCTTAAGGATATCTACCCTTAGTAACATGACTATTATCACGGGTGGCTTGTGAAGACAACAACCTATAAAGAATCTAATTAACTAGACGAATGATAGTTAATAATTGTCCAAACTAATGTGATGAACTATATAGACTGTTTTCTATGACCATCTGGCAGCATTAAGTGTTCTCCATAAATACTCATCTTTGTTTACTCGGTGAGTTGTTCAGACAGATCTTCACTGCTCATTGATGGCTGCCCAAAAATCTTAAAAAGTGTGGAGAGGTTTTAATCCCAATATCTATGGATGCGCAGTCTTTGTGAGGTAATATCATATGGTACTTATCTTTTTTGGTTTTGTCTAATGTTGATTTAAAGTATTTTTATTAGGTTAAGATTTAGATGTTATAAATGTCATGGTTATGGATAGAGAGAGTAAGGGAGGCAGTAACGGGGGAGGGAGGGAGGTGGGAGGTAGTTATGGAGTTAATTGAACAACGCCTCATCCTTCTCTATTAATCTTGAGGGAAATGTAGTAATCAATGAGTGATGGAGAGAATGAGAGTTAATATTTATATTTTCCTCCGTATCTCTCAAGAAATTTTATTTGAATTAGCCTAATTTTTTTATTGTTGTAATAGATATCAATTCCTTCCTCTCTCTAGAAATATAATTTGAATTATGGAATTATATTTGAGGCATGAAATTAACCTTTGGCACTTCTTTTTTCTATGGAGAATTTAGATGGAGATGTACGAAGCTCTAAGACATGACAACTTATTCCTGAAAGAGCTCGATGAATTTATTAGAGTCGTTAAGACGGACACCATATTAACAATAAAAAGAGTATACATTGTCCATGCCAAGGTAGCATAGATAGATGCATATGAAATATAATCACATCCTATTATGAGAGGATTCATGAAGGATTATGTATGTTGGTTTGAACATGGTGATCAACATACATGTCAAATAGAAGAGGGTGCAACGGCTACTAAAGTACATGATAGAATGGTTCTCGATCCTAGTGATGATGATGGTTTCTTCGATGGTTATTTCAGTGATACTGGTCCATGCAATGAGCATTTGATAGACAATGACCATATCTCTGATGTAGAGGAAATGTTATGTGAAGTAGATTCGCAATTGTTGAGAGCAATGACAGGTTTAGACAATGTGGAGGCTTTACGGAGAAATCTAATGGATATGATACATATTTTACGTTACTGCATATAGAGATTATGCTTCTATGTTGAAGGCTAGCAATTGATAGTCTAACAAGAGTTTCACGGATTTGTTGCAGCTTTTATCCAAAATACTTCCAAAAACTAACCAATTACCCACAAGCACTTCCCTCACCAAGAAGCTAATCATCCTACTGTCATTAGATGTGGAGAAGATATATGCATGTCCAAACCAATTTATCCTTTACCGGAAAGAGCACGTAGAATTGGAAACATGTCTCGTTTGCAAGGCGAATTGATACGAGAAGGTTGATGGCAATGATGAGTACGACAAGGAACCCTTGGATAATAGTACAAAGAATAAGAAGAGTAGTCCTTCTGTAGAGGAAGACAGTTCTATAGATGCATTGAGGAAGAAAAGAAGCCATACTTTGGTTATGTGGTACTTGTCAATTATCCGCTATGTGATATGACCCCTATGTGAAACAACTATTCTCAAGTAGGCAGAATGCTAAGATGATGTGTTGGCACACTTCGGGTAGGCACAAGAAAGATAGTAAGCTTTGACATCCTGCCGATGCTAGACAGTGAAGAAACATCCATAGCATGTTTCCATCTTTCAACAATGAACCAAGGAATATAAAGTTTGCGTTGAGTACTAACAGAATGAACTCTTTCGATAAATGAAACTTGACACATAACACTTGGCTCATCTTATCCATCTACAACCTACCTCCATAGCTATGCATAAAACGAAGGCACATCATGTTGACTCTTTTGACCCAAGGTCCAAGACAACCTGACAAGGTGGATATGGCAAACCAGTGGAATAATGGAGTCGAGGTATGGGATGAGTTCTGCCAGCAGCCCTTCATACTTAGAGCCATAATATTTGTTACCATTAGTGATTACCCTATCTCATTGTCTTTACTAGGTTAGCTTAAAGGGACAGCATGTGTCATGTGTATGGATGACCCTGTGTCGTCATACCTTCCTTTCTCAGAGAAGTTGGTCTACATGCATCATCAACGGTTTTTACTAGCATGGCACAAGTATTGAAAGATGAAAAATAGGTTTGATAATACCGTTCAGGCCGGTGAACCATCTCAAGCAAAGAGTGGGTCATTTGTGTTGAGGATCATTCAGAACATTAAAGTATTTTTTGGGAAGAAGATGCTAAGGGGATGAAAGAGGGGCAAAAATCGCTAGGACAAAGGTACATAAGTGGATCCTTCATACGCACAATGTTTAAGAAGAAGTCAATTTTCTATAAATATCTATCGTGCTAGGAGCATCTAGAAGTTCTCCATAGCATTGATACCATGCACATTATCAAGAATGTGTGTGAGAGCATTGGTGGAACATTATTGGACATCCCATTCAAAAAAAAAGATGGCTTGAAGTCATAGCAAGACCTAGCAATACTTAACATAAGAAAAGAGCTACATCCTAAGAAATAGAAAAATGAGTAGTATTGCCTACCACCAGCTAGCTTCTCTCTAACAGTCAATGAGAAGAAATCAGTGTGCAAGTGCTTATGCGGGTTAAAAGTGCCTACTTGATACTCATCTAACATTAAAAACCTAGTTTTGATGAAAGATTTGAAGATAACAGGTATGAAGTCTCATTATATAATGTGTTGATGACATAGCTTCTCCCAATAGCAATCAGGGGAGTGAAATCAAAATTCCTCATGTGGCACTAACACATCTTTGCCATTTCTGCAACATAATTTCTTAAAAAGTGATAGATGCTGAAAAACTAAGAAGTTTGCAAGCTAATTTGGTAGAGACCATGAGACAACTTAAGATGTGTTTTCCTCCTTCATTTTTCGATATCATGTCGTACCTCTTGATTCACCTTCTCCATGAGATAGATGCACTAGGGCCTATTTTCTTACATTAGATGTTTCCATTTGAGAGATGGATGGGCCTACTTAAAGGCACCATTTGGAATTGAGCAACTCCCAAGGGTTCCATCATTGAGGAATATAATACAGAGGAAGTTATTGAATGTTGCACCGATTTCTACAAGCTCGACGAAAGACTGGTTGGTCTACCTGCTTCTCAGCATGAGGGGAGGTTGGCTGGGAGAGGAATGAAAGGAAAGAAAACATTCATTGATCATGGATACAAGGAAGTGGACTGGGCTCATTTTATCACCTTGAAAGGATTGAAAGTAGTCAAGCCCTTCATCAACCAACACCTTCATGAGATAGAAATATGCAACCAAGGTCGTTCAGTGGAATAGATACTAAAAGAGTAGAAGTTTAACATAGGCGGATTGTCATAAAGCTCGCTCATGTTACTGGTCGTCAATGCAAACATCACAGAAATGGCATAACACGGGTAGTGCTCTTTTCCATCTACCTGGGTAATTGGTGAACATGAGTAGTGCTCTTCTCCATCTGCCCGGGAAATAGATTATTTTCCTTTGTAAAAATAGTGTTCATGGAGTTTACAATATTGTAGAAATTTGAATTTAGGTCCAATTCATAAGGTGATATCATCTACATAATCCTTACAGTATTCCGTTCAAAATAGCATGGTAACAACTTATCATGACTGCTTTTTTTCATTTTGTTCTTTATAATTGGCCATCACCTACTTCCTAAATGATGGTCAATTATGAAGTGCTAAATGAAAAAAATAGTCATGCTAAGTTGTTACCATGCTAGTGTGAAGGGATTACTATAAGGATCATGTAGATGTGCTCATGATGTGAATAGAGCCTAGATTCAATTTTTTGAAGTCCATTAATATTATTTTTACAATGGAAAGTACTCTATTATTAGAGCAGACGTAGATGAACACCACCCATGTTAACCAATTACCCGGGTGGATGGAGAAGAGCACCGTCCAAGTCAAACTTTTACTTGGGCGGATGTTGAAGAGGGCCACTCATGTTAACCTTTTACCTAG
Organism: Oryza coarctata; assembly: GCA_030770085.1. Taxonomy (NCBI): domain Eukaryota; kingdom Viridiplantae; phylum Streptophyta; class Magnoliopsida; order Poales; family Poaceae; genus Oryza; species Oryza coarctata. The sequence goes on from CM061472.1 coordinate 13,795,663, forward strand.
GTGGATAAAGAAGTGCATTGCTCATGTTATGCGATAATGAACATAGAAGTTCATATATTTTGCCACATATAGGAATGAACCCCAAGTGTCAGACAACCCGAAAAAATTAAAATACCCTGATAGTATTCATAGCAGTGTTGGTTCCACACCTCTTGAACCTCTCATAATTAAGAAGCATCATGTGGATGATATAAAGGAGACCACCATATGCAAGCTACACATCATGCTCCAACATGGAGAGTAGGAAGTCTACCTTGCCAATAGCGTGGCATATCCATATAGAGAAATAAATCATAAGGGTATTGTCCTAGCAAGGCACTTAAAGGTGCTAGTGGACAAGGTCCTCAGAGGACCTTGGTGTGTACAAGCTACTGTTCCCCTTCACAAATAATCCATAGGTTATCCAAGATGTTGTTGGCTTCTTTGTTATTTGGTCAAACCGTGGCATTGTGTTGACCAAGAGGAAATCTAAGTTGCCGACATTAGTGCCCTCTGTTTCTCATACTGTGCCATTAGAGATAGAAGCCTACTCCTAGGTATTGGGAATAAATAGTGCACCATCAATGTCCGCTCACCCTTCATATCATGCCTTGAGACCGCCGCTCCAAGGTTAGCTTAAGGAAGCTCCAACTATGCCACTAGCCAGTCTCCCAATGCATTCCTCTTTACTTCCTGCACCATGACTAACCCCTGTGAAGGTCACTAAATCCGCTCGAGCACCTCCATCTACCCCTGAACCGCCAGTCAGTGCCCTATTATAAACAACCTCTTTGCCTCCTACATCACCTCTAGCCTCTATGTAGATTACTATGCTTGCTAGAGCAATAACATCTACTCCTAAGCCACTCAAGCTCCCTAAAGAGGTCCATCCCTAGATAGGACTTTATCTGCTATGGCTAGTACATGGCTAACGGCCAAAAAATCTGGCTCATCAAGTTTTGCATAGATGAGTGTGGGTTTCATGCCTCTATCAAAAGTTACCAAAAAATTGAGCTTGGCAAGCCATTTGTCATCGATGATGAGCTCGACAAAGGTCCACAGGAGCTCAAGAGAATGCATGAATGGTGCATGATGACAAGTTTTTTTGGGGTTACGGGAATATACGGTGTTGTCCCCCAAGAAATATTTTATAGCAAGAATGTTTAATATTTGTGAGTTAATTTTAAGTACTTGCATGCATTGTACCGCCTCGATATGTTGGACATCAATTTCATATCCTTCCGGTGCCTATAAGTTAAAACTGCATGTACTCATTTTGCCTTAACAAATCATAACTTCCTGTGCGTGCAAAATAATCATGATATTTCCAACACAAAGGAATGCAAGGTCGGCTATATAGACCCTCAACATATTTGCCATGATGGAAGAACTATCAAAAGAAGGCGAGTGGTCTTGAGTGCAAAAGAAAGAAATGCAGTTCTAAAGGATATGATCAGGAACAAACAGAAACAAATGGCATTGTACATAGGAGGCTCTGTGGCCACAATGAAAAATAAAGAAAAAAATATTTGTTCCCTACCACTATCACTTTAGGTAATTCCATTAAATCAAATATAGAAACTATAAACTCCAACATCACATATAGTAACATAGCTCTGCTTTACAGCCAACACTATTAATAGTGCTCTATCCTAAGGGTGGTAAATTAATGGTCTTGACTCCCTCAATTCTAACCCAAAATCGTACCAGAAATTCATCAATAGGTGAGGATATTGCCACTAACTATAAATAAATATGGTTTTATATTTACTTCTTGACATTTCAATAAAGAAGGGATATGATATCTAGTGGGAAGCCACATGCTAAAATGAACATCACCGTAAGAGAAAATTTATAAACCTCATGCCTCGTTATATATATGTGTGTCCCTAGAAAAAACACTACGTTAACATATTATTTCATTTGCTTGATTAAGTGCCACAAGCAACCATCAAATATCATCTTTATGGTTACTACGTTTGTAAGTTTATAAGGTTGGAGGGGAGGTATGAGAATAACTTTATTATTCCTTAATATTTATTATTTTTTTTGGTGTTGTATCATTATAGGGGACCATAGAACAAGTTGGTGCTGCCCTAGCTGACTTTGAGATTGCTGTCGTTTAAGCTAACATGTGCCGGCTTATCCATCGTGAGATCTGCTATGAGAGGTAAATATTTTAATTCTAAGATCGATGTTGCCACACATCAAAAGCTTTGTAACATGGATGTAAGGCAGCCTATATGATCACTGTAACTCTAAATTTTATCTCTTCTTGAGATCTTTTATGTGACTGAATGATGAATAGTTGGCTGTAAATTGTACTATCAAAACTTTATATTGGTAATTGATGTAAATAGATGATCACATCCGCTTCTTCTGTTTAATATATATAATGAGATAATATATTCAGTTTTGAGATGAATCAATCTTAATTCTGAATGCTATTCTGTACAAAATTAAATTTGATATTGGTGGATCTTATCAATTATAAAGTCAGGGCATTTACAATGTCCTCATGCGTTAATCGTGATATTCTGTCGAAGATAGGCGTGTAAAATATAAAAACTAGTCAATATCATATTATATTCCTTATTCGGATGGTTATAAACCAAACACCGTCTATAAAAAAATGTTTTTGTGGGTGGGCGTCTTACATAGACCGCTCATACTTAACGGGTGGCTGATATTGCACCTACGGAAAAATCAGATTTTCATATGCCATTGCGGGTGGAGTGAAAAACTCTAGTGTAAATGGCTTGTGCGTAAAAATGTTTTCTGAAGTGATTAGCTTGGTATAGAATAAAATCTACCAAAGTTGGAAGGAAAAAAGTTCCTTCGTGACAACAAAATGTCTCTTGTTTTTTTCTTTTTTTGGCATCCACCAAACTTTTACTCCATTTACGATCTTATGCTGCTTCTTTCACTTTAAGCTTTCCTTTTACATTCCGGCGATAGATGGAAACACGCCTGAATACCAGACTAACCCGGAGTCCCGGCTGCTTGGCTCCAGCCGGATCAACATGGACGCGGTCACTGCAACGCTAGGCTTCATCCATCACCTGGTACTGCCCTGATGCCCCTTGCAGGAACACGTACGAGCCCATTCACATCAAGTAATACACACGCACTTGCTCGTCCACAAGATGTCAAGATTCAAAACCCAAATTAATAATCTCTAAACGGTTATTCATGCTCTGTTTGATTAAGCTAGCTGTTCACCATGGGCAGAAAGTCTACTGCACGATCGCTCGCGCGTGGGAACGACGAACGATCCGGTCGATTTTGCCATCTTTCGGCCCATGTGGAGCGAGCTTTTCTTTCTTTTTGGCAAAATCAGTCTTGTGCTTCGTGGGCTAGGCCTGTTTAGCACATGGGCCTCACATCCCACATGCATGTTTTGTCGTTTATTTTTTAAAATTCAAATTTAAGTTTTCTTAATTGTTTTCTGAATTCGTTTAAAATTTTCATGTACAAAATTTATACGTATAAAGTTTTGAACTTTTCTATGTATAAAATTGTATGTATAAACTTTTTTTCTAAGTCAGTGCTAATACGCTGCTCAATTCAATCAAATTTTAGGATGGGGAAAAAATCAATTTTTATATTTATCAAAATCTATTCAATTTTAAGAAAATTTTGTTTAAATTTCTACTTTCTTTTGTACGAATTTCCTGAAATTCCATAAATCTATGGAGCCTAACAAAAAATCTAGTAACCATGGTACCTCTTTGCGGGCCGCAACGGTGACATGAATCAACCGTTCTACAGTACCCTAGTCATCGCCAACCTTTCAGGCTTTCAGCCCTTTCTGGCGTCAGCTAGGTTACATGACATATATGCTAGCTCTAAAGAAAAGGGAAAACATTTTTTAATAACAGCAATTGTTTAATTAAACAATAAAATTAGGTATTTGCTAGATTTTCATACGCTTAAAATTTATAATTTTTCAGTCACATAAAATTACATGTTGCTAAGCCTAGAATTGCAATTTTAGTTTATTTCAATTACAATTTTGTCACTGTATACGGTTGAGTTTTTTATCTAAGTTTGAATACTTTTACATGTAGTTTTGTAATTTTTGGTGAATTATAAAAATATTACAAGTTTAGGTTAGAATAGTTTATTATCCAGACGGTCTTTGTTTAAATGAGTAATAAAAGTAGCGATGAGAACCATCCGATTGCCATCTAAGGGATGAGAAATTCTCCAACATTTATATTTGCGGATTTCATCTGCCGTAAACATCAGAGAGAAAAAGTTATACCCACTCTAGTTACAAATATGTGTCATTTGACTTTTTTTGTCAAACTTTTAAAATATTGATCATCAATAAGTTTTAAAATACTTATTTTGATAACATAGTCTTATAAACTTATTAGATTTTATGAATTTATTATAATAAAAATTTATGGTCAAAGAATGGAAAAATTAGAAAAGAAAGTTAAGCGACATATATTAGTGTGATGGGACCGATCGAGTTACATTTTGCACAATGCAAAGTAATATGCACGGTATGATGATGTCTGATGGTGCCACGAGTACTTTGTACTTCGTAAATAATATGTGATTGAGAGTAGGAGGATGAGAAATTTGAATGGGGTAGCTGATTATATAACTAGTACTAATAATCTTTATGAGATAAAATTTAAATCCTAGAATAACAATCTTCTTTACGACGGAGAGATTAGTGGAGATACATACATGCTGATACTTAATCAGACCATACCAAATTGATTCCATCCTAGAACAGGTGCACGTTGACCACCTGCTAAAGTAGATGGCAAGCGCACACGGCAGTAGCAGTAGTCGTAGACCACGCTGCAATATATTGCCTGTTTTCTATCTGTCCAAGGAAGAGAAAAAAACAGCATTATATCGTTCATGCCAAGCACGTACTAATCCTGCCAAGAATACCATTAGTAGACGATTAACCCAATCAAACAATGCCATTATTCAAACCATCAAGCTGGCAAAATCTCTTCGGGGACCAGATGCTCAAACCAAAAACATTATTCTGTCACGACTACATGCGTACCAAAAATTCGCCAGTTCAAACTGAAATTATGAAGTAGGTCTCAACTCGCTGCATGTATATAAATTCCTCTGAATTCTTGAAAGTCCAATCAATCTACGCATACAAGGAAGAAGGAAGAAGAAGAAGCTAGCTATTGCATAGCGAACGAAGTTTCAGAAGTGATCGATCAAGATGGAGAGATCGGCGAAGGCTCTCCTCGCCGTCGTCATCGCCGTGGCTGCGCTGCTCGAGCTCGGGCTCGTCGGAGCGAACTTCCAGGACCAGTGTGACATCACGTGGGAGCCGAAGAACGCCAAGATGACGGAGGCAGGAAACCACCTCACCCTCTCCCTTATCAACAACTCCTCTGGTAATTAACTATCATCTGATCAATTTACAGTTTTACAGTACCGATCAATATTCAACATCTTTTGAGAGTAATATAATGGTACTGATTGTGCATTATCACACTTTGTTTCCATCAAAAGAATTTTGTTTTACTTTTGATCAGTTCAGTTAGGCCTAATTCATTGCATATATATAATTGTACATTACATGCTAGTCATTTTTATAATGCGCACTACTATATAAATTATTTTGATTTTAGCTCACTATACCCAATTAACTAATAGTCCCGCTAGTATTTTGGGCTGAAAAATGGGTATAAGTATGGCCCAATTAGTTGGGTCAAAGAAATCGGCCGAAATAGCAAACTGTCCCAATTGAAAGGAAAATGCGGAAATGGGCTTATTACAAACAGGCTAATTAGCTTGCATACATGTGCACCGGAAATGTAGAGACCCCACGGATCCGTCAATGAGCAAAAACTAGATCGTTTTTACCTTTCTTCTGGAGTGTTGTCTTGTATATATACAGCCTCTATCCTAAAATATATTTCGCAGATAGCTATGTTTTGCGATGGAAGGAGTAGCTTCCTTCTTAGGTAATCACAAGCAACTCTTGAGTATTTGACCATCTTCAATGACATGAAAAAATGAATTCTGACATGATCAGTTTCTGCGACCAAAATCAGAAATGAAATAATAAACTAGATCAGAAATGGTACAATTAATAAATCAGGTCACATACATATATTAATAAATCGATCGTGCGTGCCATGCACTGGTCAGGTTGTATGCTCCGGACCAAGAAGCAGTTCATCTACGGCAGCGTGTCAACTCGCATCCAGCTGGTGAAGGGCAACTCGGCCGGCACCGTCACCACCTACTACGTACGTACATGACCAATTCGCCATCAAAACTCATCATCGGCTCAACTGAACCTATATCCCTCACAACTACCGATCTATGCCTATGGTTGCAGACGTCGTCCATCGGCGAGAAGCACGACGAGATCGACTTCGAGTTCCTGGGCAACTCCACCGGGCTGCCATACACCTTCCACACCAACGTCTTCGTGGACGGCGTCGGCAACCGCGAGATGCAGTTCCGTCCCTGGTTCGACCCCACCAACGGCTACCACAACTACACCATCTTCTGGAACCCCTGCATGGTCGTGTACGTAGAATCCAAGCTACCATGCGTCTTAATGACATATATAAATAAATATGTTATTGTTTCAGGTGGTTCGTGGACAGCATCCCGATCAGGGTGTTCCGGAACCACGAGAAGGACGGCGTGCCGTTCCCGACGAAGCGGCCGATGTACGCCTTCTCCAGCATCTGGGCGGCGGAGGACTGGGCCACGCAGGGCGGCCGCGTCAAGACGGACTGGACCAAGGCGCCCTTCGTCGCCGAGTACCGCGACATCGGCCTCAACTTCTGCGAGTGCCCCGGCTCCGGCGCCGCCGAGGACGCGTCGTGCGCGCGGCGGTGCGCGACGTCGGACCACTGGTACGCGGCTGCGGGGCTGTGCAAGCTGAGCGACAAGCAGCTGCGGCAGATGCGGGCGGTGCAGCTGGGCTACACCATCTACGACTACTGCGCCGACGCCAAGCCCAAGGGACGCCCGGTGCCGCCGGAGTGCGGCATGCCGCAGTACTGATGAAGTGATGATCATGCATGGTTTCACTTGATTTTTTTCATGGCATGTTATTTGAGGGGCATTGATTGATTAATCGCTTCTTCGATGTAAATCTCCGTTGTTTTCTTTTGATTATTATAAACATGATTAATTGATTTGTTCGTCTACACATTTTGTTCTCTTATTTTTTTGGGCGATGTATACATTATGTGTTCTTCTTGTTCGGAGTTAATGGGGTGTCATAATTATCAACCAAATGTATGCACTTTTAATTATTTTGTGATATGTATTTATGAAGGGCATGCATACGTGCCTTTGCATATAAAATACTCGAGTGCATGAAGAAGGCTCACAGCCTCGTACAACCAAAATTTACTATAGGCAGAGGCAGTACTGTTAGAAACTCAAGTGCATGAAGAATTGGGTCCCTTCATGGTTTGGGCCTACGGAGGCAGCCCAATTTGTCCTGGCCCAAGTATGTGTTTATTTGAAGAGCTGATTCACAGACCGAACTGCAGATCACTTACCAGGCCAATTTGGAAATGTTGATTTTTTTTCCTTCTATATATTTTCTATAAATAACATTTAACTGAAAATATGTTCGTTTTCAACGAACTGGATTCGTACGGTTCAATCCTTCTCTCTAGCGATTGAGTTTTCCACCATCCAATTCAAAGGGCATGTATAGATGAAAATTGATGAATGGCACTATTTATAAAACTATTTTTCACAACATTCTCCTTTTATTTTTCTAGATGAGCTAAAAGATACACACCTATGAAAAGCATACTAGGAATATGTGGTCATAAACCGTTTGCGAAAATCGAATTTAGAGGTCCACTTACAAAAATAACCATATTTTTTGCTAGTAGACCTTTTAAAGAGACGTCTCTTTAGGAGATCCACGTATAAAAATAGTGTTATTTTGGTAGGTGGACCTCCTAACCCAATCAACTAAAAAACAGTCCATTACGTTATGAAATAGCACCGCCCACAAATTAACCTCCTCCACATGTTTAATTCTATCCTTATCCATTTCTCTGTCCTAGCAGTCTCATCCCTAGCCTCTCTCTCCCTTTAGATCTAACCATCCATTAAGCAAAGGCAGCGGCAGCCGAAGGCGGCCAGGGGGTGGGAGAGCCCTAGGGTAACGACAGCCTATAATGGGCTCGACGGTGACTGTGAAGGGAAGGACGGTGCATAGTGGTTGCAAAGTGGGAAGGGAGGTAGTGGCTTGGCGATGAGGACCATGGCAATGACAACTACGAGGAGACGTCCACATCTGACGATGGAGGGCAAGAGGACAGCCAAATTCGTAACGGCGGTCCTTAGTGGCTTCGTCTCGACGATAGCTGATGTTAACCATAGCAAGACCTTCGTCTCACAGGCGGTGGAGAAGGCCTATATCTCTAGGAGTGGTGGCTTAGATGATGGCGGAGACTATGAGTGGCTCATGTGCGGCAACAAGGAGCAGGTGCCCAGGCTGATCTAGAGCTTGTGGAGGTCGGATTGTTGGGTGTTTGTGAATTTTTTATGATTTTTGATTTGACAAGTAAGTTCATGTTCTTGCTCACTATTTAGTTAGTGATCTTGCAACTTTATTCATGTTCACTAGTTCATCTTGCAGTTTGAGCAAAGTTGAGTGTAGATCATTGGGATTTTTTGATTTAAAAAATTACAGACAAAAATGGGATATTAGGGGATTTGTTTTTTTTTTGAAAAATCATATATATAGGCCGTTGGCTTAATATAACTGCATGTCAAAATCGATGTTAGCAGATGGTTGAAAGCTCACTGCAAAGATTGTTAATTTTCACGAGTGAGGCACATAATTGCCTAAAAAACGTGTTTTAGGCACCTGAAAAAAATGTATTTTCATAATAGTGTGGTTAAAAAAGAAATGAAGTTTGATTAGGTGACAGTACCCAAACCTTGAAATGCAAATTCAAATGGCATTGCACAACATAACTGCAACAAGCTTTGGCATAGCAATGTGCAGATGTGGCTAGTTATATGTAGAATTTTAGATATGGGGGTCTAACTTACATAAATTTTTTAAATACCATCAATATAAATATATCTATAAAATTAATCAAAACTACAGCATGATATAATAATACCGTGTCTTATATATGTCTTCAAATTAACAATTAATTACGAATTTGATTTAACGGGAGTTTTTTTTTCTTTACCATACCTGGGCGGCCTTGGGCTAAGATTTTTTTGGGTGGGCCACGGTTCACTTGACCACCTTGTAGATTTTCCCCTGGCATTTCCTATCACGCCATTGCGTGTGGCATTGGAAGCTTAATTGCCAATGTTTATTTAATTTGTTTGGAGTCGCTGATTTGAAAATTAAACAATGAAGGGTTCATTTTAAAAATAATTTTTAAAAAAGGTTTTTTAAAAATAATTTCCTGCCGGTTTAATTGATATTAGTTGAAAATTAGCGACAAGGATAGATTTTCAATTTATCTGTTTTGTTTCTCTGGTTAAAAATATATTCTAGATCGATATGGAGATTTAGACTGAGAAGCCACCCGTATTACCTCGCCTGGCCGTGATGAGGTTTTTGCCAATCACCACCCTGCGCGCGGCACACCGATTTCTTCTTAATAATCATCCACTTGGCTGCATTGAGGTAATCAAACCACACCGGTATATGTTAGTTCTGGAAGAGTGTAGGCAGGCAGGACAAGATCGGCGCGGCACACACGCAGGATTCGATCATTCAACCGGACGGGATAAGTTGGGAGCATGTGGTGTTTCACGCGGTCGCAAATTAATCCTCGTGCAACTCTCTCTCTCTCTCTCTCCCCCGTGGATTCGTCAGCTTAAACTTTCGACTCTCGCTTAAACTTTTAGGTGAATCATACATCTTTTTAGATAATGATGTGAATCATGCATACATGTCACTTTTGATTTCTCGAGTTTGAATCTTGACTAATCCAACTAAATAAATATTAAGTTACCGCTAATTCTGTTCTAATATCAAAATCTGTGGAAGTACAAATGGTCGAATCAATATTTTTTTATGAGCAACATGACTATACGTACGAGCGACAGCGCTCAAGTATACCAATTACGGAGTAACATGTTCATCTCCATCAGTTTCCACATGCTGCTCAACGCACTGCATCTCGATCTATCTCTCTGGATCTCTCTCTGCCAGATCCTTCCTTGAGATGAGCGAAAGCATATTTCCCTCACCCCCCCGAGCATATCCTCCCTATCATTTCTAGCCTGTCTCGTCCTCTGCTGTCATGCATCGGCTGACAAAATCATTTGTGAGAGAGTAGAACTAGTAGCAGCAACTTGTTTTATTTTCGTTATCCTGCACTGATGAGAGGAGCTGTCATGCTTAATTCACGACCGGGGAAGCATGATGGGCGTGATGTACGTGGTTGTCAGCAGATTAGTGAGCCATCTTCTCCTATAGTTATTGGAGTTGGTGGTGGAGTCAGTGGCGTTGTTGAGCCTAAGCAACGAAACGGTGTACTAGGCTTTACCTTAGGTACAAGTAAAAAAAGGTACGTACGGAGCATAGTTTTTTCATAGCTTCTGAAATTAGTTCACAAAATATGCGTGCTCTTGTGTTGAAATTAAAAGGACTACAATTACCAAATACCCAAAACAAAAGTTTGTCAAAACCAGTAAATCTTCCTGAAGAAACAAGGCAATGTTAACAACTCTGCTTCTTGGGTGCATTAGGAAAAGTATACCGAGTTCCCCGAGTAAAGTGAAGTTCATTTTAAACTCATTCCATCCTTATCAGTAGTACTTTTTTCAGATAATGTTATCAGTAACACACGTCTACATAATTAATGTGTTCAATCTTGATTAATTCGTACAAGGCACAAAGAACGTTTTCCAAAAAATAATATCCACATCTTCCAAAGAACAGCCAATTAAGAATATCCACATATACCCGATCCAATCCCATCCCTGTCATAAATTCATCAACATCAAGATCTTTTATTTTCTCTTTAAAGGACAGTAATAACTCTGGATAGCATCGCTATTCGCTAGCTAGCTGTTTCTGCATTTATTCAGGGTCGCGTATAAACAAACACAAAAGATTTGTTTGAAACCATCAGCAATTCAGCATGCAGATAACTGGTCCCTGACTGAATTCATGCCTTTGCTAGGCTGTTCATGGACCATCAGCAATTCAGCATATAGAGACATGGCCAGTACACTCCCTTCCCTTGCATGGTTAATTAGCCACCAGTAGCTAGTTCAGAGAAAAAGATTCCGTTCTATCCATTGCTCCAGTCTCTCACACATGTTGCTGTCTGCCATCGCCACGCAGGATCGTCGTCGTCGTGCTCATCCAGTTTGTCTCCTGTTCATAATTTCAGATCCAAGACACTGTGCTACCGTCTACAGCACCACGTACTTCCAGCGATTCTTTGGAATAACATTCATTCGTTTTTCTTCCTGAAACAAGTTCAGGAGATCAGCCAATTCGCTAATGGAGAGGACGTCTATATATTGCTTGCTCATTGTTTTCATTTATCATCTTATACAAAATTTGGATGAGGTTCTTGCTACCCAAGAACAAAACTGCATTTCGGTTCTATCATATAATAGGATTTTTAGCTGGAAAACCCGATACTCCATGTGCATGCTAATGGGCACTCTGACAATCCTACAAGGCCAGGAACAATGCTAGCTAGCTTTGTTTTCTTAGATAATCAACGCTAGTCAGCTAGCTAAGTGGGAGGAATTAGACTGATTAGAGGCTGTCATGTGGTTGTACGTACAGAGAAATCATATCAGATGCAGAACGGATTAACTCTAATGATCAAGGTATGCAGTTCCAGTTGTATCAGTAACGTCTTGAGTGGGTCAAGCACACTTCAATTATGTTACTTTCACACATGTTTTAAAGAAAATTACGTTGATTTTTTTGCAGGAGAAAATCACCTTGAGTGTCGTAGCTGTGGTCTTTGGGAGGAATCAAGTAGCTGTTGGAATTATGCCCTTGGCTGTTGTGTATGTGACGTCTTCTCCTGTGATATCATAGTTTCGTCTGATGCAATACAGGGTCCCACAGAAAAAAGAGCTCCCAATCGATCATGCAGCCTGCAAATTGGCGTACGAAAAATTCCAGCATTATTATGACCTTGAAAAGTAAGACAAATAGTAAGACTAGCTTGAGGCTTAACGCATTTCTGCAAGCTGCAAACTGGGACTCGATCATTTTTCAGGAGGAGTTTTCCTTTGAAAAAATAAAGATCTCCCAACTTTTGCTCCTCGGAGAAGTTCTGGAGTCAGTCAGCTCGAACTGATCAGTATTAAGAATACGGTGTAAGACCATCACCAAAAGCTACATCGTTTGAGCATCGGTGATAAGCTATAAAAAAAACGAGGTAAAAAATAATTTATTAGTAAATCTTTTTATGGTTGTACTGTTTGCAGTTTGAAAAGAATGTTAAAATAGACTATGATTAAAAAAATTAAAATTAATTAAAATTCAAAAAGATGATGAGGTTCTTAACATCCCTAAATATGTCTGAAGTCTGTGCAAACCCAACCACAACGAGAAAAAGAAGAAAGAACGTCTTACTGAACAGAGTCCCACTAATTAATGAAAAAACATGCAAATGCAACTTCTTCGTTTCTCCTACTTGTTGGCTCCATCTTATCTTATCCGGCAGAGAATTAGATAACCTTTTCAATAATCATGGATAATGACTCGCCAAGTGTTCGCCAACTAATGAGTGATTTATTACGATTAATTGTTTTGAAGATGTTAATGACCATGGATGAATGGACCAATCGGCTTGATCCAAAACCGAGAGTGGGTGGGCCCACGAGCCCACGCGCAGACGAATGATTGGTTTAGCAATGGCTCGCGGAGAAATGAGTGACGGGGGCGCGCGCGGCGGCTGATCGGCGAATATTTGCACAGCTGGCGTGATGGAATTGGATAACGACGGGTGTCGCGCGCCACGTCGGCGGTAGGCCGCTTGTCCCATCCGGTTGTTGCTAGCGGATCGGGTCGGGTCGAATTAATCCAGTAACACCAGGGTTGCACGGTAGCACCATGTCATCCTTGTGAATGTTTTTTTTAAAGAAGAAAAACTTTGAGTAAAATACACAATCGGTTTTTAAATTTGTACTAAGATGACACCTAAGTTAATCAACTAATAAATCCTTGCCTGAAGTTTTTTTTTAAAAAAACTTTGACTAAACTTGGACATGAGTGTTATCTAAGTTCATCAACTTATAAATTGCTCATTTAAATCTATAGTCTTGATTTAATGTATCACTCGAGATCTTACACATTAACGTGGTTATTTATATTGACAAACATTTTTACATTTAGCCCACTCCCTATAGTACACTCGTAATTTAACTCCCATGCTCCCGACGAAGAGGCAACGATTAGGGCAACATAAAGGGAACATATCGTTGGTATTCTTAGTTTTCTCCTTTAGTGACCTTAAGACAATGAGATTCTTGGAAAAGCCATGACAGTGATGACGAAGAGAAGCCACACTACCCTCTCTACACTTCATCGCCTACTACCCTTCTCGTACATCCTATCCTAGCCACACTTTGCACCGCTCTAGCCAAAGTTGCTTTCTCCTCCCTAATTTGAAACATGAGAAGAGATAGAGGAGAGAGGAGTCATGTTAGGGAAAAAATTCCAGAGCAAAGGTGTTAAATACCAATCTGTTGTTGCTATGGTGGGTTGGAAGGGACGGAATGCAAAATTTTAGTCACCGTGGACAGCTATGTTGTTAGTCACAGTATTTTAGATCTTGAATAATACATTAAATCAGGATTACACACATAGATGAATAATTTACATGTTGATAGACCTAAGTGATATCCTGGTCTAAGTGTAAGGATCATCCATGTATTTTTTTTCTAGAACACACATGAGATATGCATATCATTATATCTATATACTTAACAAAATTAATCTCCTCTAAGTATAGTTAATATTAATTTTCTCTTCTCTCATAAAGCTATATTATCTCAATTGTTTTAGCCTTTGGATCATTTATCTAAATTACTCATCTTCTCTCAATCCATGCATATGCACATCATCTCAATTATTTCTATCATTTTTCTACCACAATCATCTCAAATTATTTTTAGCATTTAGAACTGATCTATTATCTCTTTGCTTTTATAATGCTACATCACCTATAGTTCTAGCATTGGAGGATCGCCTCAAATTATTTTTAGCATTTGGATTATTTATCTATTGTCTTTTTTTTCTCATGAAGCTATATCATTTATATTTCTACGAAGGTTGTATTTAGATGTTATTATATAAAGCATGTGAAGTCAAAATATCTAAATATAAAAAAATTATTTTATACCTAATGTTTACATATTATCATGCAACTTTCCTGTAGCAATGAGTGGGGTTTCATCAGTTAAGAAGAAAAATGAGTAAAGAACCATGGGTACAACCACACACCCCTCAGCCCTCAAGCTACATGCATGTCCCTGCTAAATAGACGTAGAAGGAACGACCAGCTATGTATTTTAGATCATTTGAGTCAACTCATCCTAGAGTATGGTTAGACGAAAGGCTTATAGCTCGTTAGCTTGGTCAACTCATGGCTCGGCTTGTTGTGTTTTCATACTGAACCAAGCTTACATTTTAGGTTGTTAGAAAGAATGAGCGAGATCAAGCTAGTTGGTGAGCTGCTCATAAGCCAAATACTCCAAGGCAAACATTGGGCTAGCACAATAGCCAACAAAATAAAAGCCCAACTTCAACCTTAATCTGTGTGTCACCTATGCTAGCGCTCCATTCTATTCCTAACTTAACTCCATTCCATCCTCTCGTCTCACACCACCATTTTGTCATACTGTCAGCCATCACCTACTAGTGGGGTTGTCACGTCACCTTAGCCCATCGTAGGCCATCCTACTTCGCTCCTGCTCTCACCCCCACTACCCCACTCTATCTTGTCTTTTTCTGCCACTCTACTTTGTCGCTACCGTCCAAATAGCGTGTTAATACTTAACTCCATCTCTCTCTTATTGCACTATTATGGTTTCATGCCAGCGCATACAGCCATTCCCTTTACGAGGACATGTAGGATGAGATGACAAAACACCTCTAGCTGCCAAATTTGAAATTGAGGAGCCAGCACATGTAGAAGAGGCTATCGTTGTCAGCACAGGTAAACTTTGAGTTGATGTTTACTGTTCCAACTCATGAGCTTAACGAAGCTATGTAATGAGCCGAGCTGAGCCAGACCATCCTGAACCAAGCTAGCTCATTATTTAATCCTATCCTAAAGAGATATTCATGATAGACCTAGTGTGGTATTATATAAACGTAGGTCCACTTAACATCTACAGTAAACTAATAATATTTGAAGGCTAGGCTTACTTCAAGTTTCAAGTTTCAGTTAATATGATATCATATCAATCAATGGTACTGTACAAATCCAATTCTAACATACTTCCCTCGGGTCCAAAATTAATTACAAACCCGAATTTATTATCCATATCACCAAAAAATAGTTTTTTCTTCTCCTTTCAGACTGACCGAAGTTCTGAATAACCAGGCAGGCCACCTATAAGAAGAGCGCTCACTGCGTCTCTGATACGTATTCTTAGTGGCCACCACAATCACATCCTCTCCTTCTGCTCAGTCAGCTCCGCCGTTCCGGCTATCTCCCGCGTCACCGTCGCCATGTCGGGCAACATCGCCTTCGGCCGCTTCGATGACTCCTTCAGCGCGGCCTCCCTCAAGGCCTACGTCGCCGAGTTCATCTCCACCCTCGTCTTCGTCTTCGCCGGCGTCGGCTCCGCCATCGCCTACAGTGAGTAGTCACCGTGACACATGCTGACGATGAACAGTACGAACCCCAAGATGCTTAACTGTACGTTTGGTTACGAACTGCAGCCAAGTTGACCGGCGGAGCGCCGCTTGACCCTGCCGGGCTGGTCGCCGTGGCGGTGTGCCACGGGTTCGGGCTGTTCGTGGCGGTGGCCATCGGCGCCAACATCTCCGGCGGGCACGTCAACCCGGCCGTCACCTTTGGCCTCGCCCTCGGCGGCCAGATCACCATCCTCACCGGCGTCTTCTACTGGGTCGCGCAGCTCCTCGGCGCCATCGTCGGTGCCGTCCTAGTCCAGTTCTGCACCGGCGTGGTACATGTTCTTGAACTAATAAACTACTCACCCCTCGCCAGAGCTCGCCTGATCTCCCACTGACGTCGCCGCCGTCGCCGTTGCTGTCTCGTTTCTTGCGCGCATGCAGGCGACACCGACGCACGGGCTGTCTGGCGTGGGCGCGTTCGAGGGCGTCGTGATGGAGATCATCGTCACCTTCGGGCTGGTCTACACCGTGTACGCCACCGCCGCCG
Source organism: Oryza coarctata (assembly GCA_030770085.1). Lineage (NCBI taxonomy): Eukaryota > Viridiplantae > Streptophyta > Magnoliopsida > Poales > Poaceae > Oryza > Oryza coarctata. The sequence goes on from CM061472.1 coordinate 13,811,994, forward strand.
ACCCAAAGAAGGGCTCGCTTGGCACCATCGCGCCCATCGCCATCGGCTTCATCGTCGGCGCCAACATCCTCGTCGCTGGCCCCTTCTCCGGAGGCTCCATGAACCCGGCGCGCTCCTTCGGCCCCGCCGTCGCCAGCGGCGACTACACCAACATCTGGATCTACTGGGTCGGCCCCCTCGTCGGCGGCGGCCTCGCCGGCCTCGTCTACCGGTACGTCTACATGTGCGGTGACCACGCCCCCATCGCCAGCAGCGAGTTCTAAGCCCATTTGCCGTTGGCAACACGCATAAAAGCGGTGGTCACTCATGGTGTGTCACTCGATCGTCAGAATCATATGAGGATGTGAAGGGTACATGTTGTTGATTTGGTTCAGATGGAAGGCTTTTGTTGTGAGGATGCGACACTTGGATGATGATCCATGTTTCTTGGTTTAATTTGTAATGTGAGGGGTTGAATCATCCATGTTGAAGAACACTTCAGTTGAGTTTCATTGTGCGATTTGATTTAATTAGAGCCATGTCATTTTGTTTGTAGCCTCCAAAATAAGATTGTGTCTTCCTCTCAAAAAGAAAAAAGATAAAATTGTTCCGCGCAAAAATACAACAGTTTATACTATGAGACTATGAGTGTGCTGTATTTGGCTGTCATTTGTTGATTGTTGTGCTCACAGATAGAAGGCATCAAGGAAGTACGAGTAACAATTTTTATTCACTGCAATTTGTCTAGACTCTGCAGCCTCTGCTACGGGCCGTGTCAAAAATTCTGCTGTGGAGATATCTCTACGCAAAGAGTATCGGATGTTTCTGATATCTTTACTCGGATAATGCTTTTTTATATATGTATTTATTCTGCTTCCGCCGAAGAACATAAATATTTTTGCGAGTTCCATCTCGCAAGAGCCCTAGTATTTATTGAAACAGGAAGGTGTAACAGCCTCGAAATTTATCTAAGTTTTAAAACCATTTTTACCTTTTGGAATTTCAAAAATCCACATTGAGTTTTTCGTTTTGTCCAATTTTAAAGTCGTTCTTCGTCTTTGTTTTTCTTTTTCGTTTATCTTAAAGGACAAATTCCGCCGTCCAAGCTCTTACGGATGAGTCTGTTCCACCGTTGAGCCTTCGGCACATCTCTATTCACGTTGCCGACCTTCCTTTTTCTACTTTCTTTCCCATTTTCTTTTTCCTCCTTATTTGGCCCAGGCCAGCCCGGCCTTTGCCTGGCAAGGCAGAGCACCTCAGCCATGCTCGCTGCCGACAGTGGCGCTTCTTGTCGATGCCAAGCAGCTGCTTTCTAGCCACCTGTCATACTCTCGCTCAACATTCGAGCCAGCTATCTCTAGCTCTCCATGGCCAAACCAAATCCAAAATGGAGTGTATCAATTTGAGCTCATCGGCTCAAACTTGGTCTCAGCTTGCTACCATTCTCATTGCAAACGTCATCCTCCACCTCTATCTCCCTCAACAAACCACCTCATCAATCATCGACAAAAGCAAAAAACTTCCCTTCCACCTACTCTATCTGCTCCCTGAAGTTGCACTAGCCTCTACCATGCCAAGCGCCGTCTCCAGAGCAAGAAAGCTAGAACCTAAGCTTTGGTCATCGGTAAGGATTCTCCAAATTCATTACCATCCTCCCTCTTCTCTAAATTTAAAACCAAAAATAGGACCTCCACTTAGAAGCTCCCCTTTCCCCTCTATTTCCCTGACGAGATCTCCGCTAGAGCCTCACTACGCTGCCTTCATGCCATGCTCCTCTGTTCGGCTGCATGGTGCTCCATCACTTCAAGTCGCCTCATGCCCAACCGCCATCAACATGGGATTCTTCTAGTCACGCTAGTGCTTAATCGAAGCCACACCCTTGCCAGATCTTGTCAGAGCACCACAACCATGAAGTGCCACTGTCGTCGCCTCTTGCTTGCCGTTGCCAACCCGCTCGTCGTTGCTCTAGCATCAAGCAACTGGTGGAATGGGATCGCTATGCCATCGAGACCCTAGAACTAGTGTGTCCCTGTCAGAAACTAGCCTTCTCAATAGTCGACACCCCTGAACAACCAGCGACTCCCGTAAACCAAAGAAAACCGATTAACCATCGTTTTCTCTTTAAAGGAAAAATCAAAATATTGTTTATTTCCTGGTTAAAGTGGACTATCTTTTTTTATCTCAAAACAAAAATCCGAGACATATTCCCAACTCATTAAATTATTCAAAACACATTCGTGCTAGTTTCATCGCAATCTAAGCATCCATTGACGCAACTCTAATTTTGGTCTTAGGGTTTGCCGCTTGCCAAAAATCTCTAAATTCTTCTAAAATCCTTCTCTTTAGATTTTCTTGCACTTTCTAAGTTTTAATTTTTATTTAGAGTTATTTGCTTAGTTATTTTATGTATCGATAGATTACGTAGTTGCCAATCCTAGAGACAGTAACGAATCAGAGTTCGCCACTAATGCCCATGCCATCACAGCCATAGGATAAGTGTGGTATGACTACACCAATCCAAAGACAAGTCATGCACCTTTGATCATAAATTGAATCTAATCTAGAGCTCATGCATATTTCTTTTTATTAAAAACCTTTTCAAAATAGCAATGACATGTTATTTATCATGCTATATACTACCATGTATTGATATTGGACTTGTTATGTCATTAATAACCCTCGTTTAAACCATATTTCACTATGTTAGTTGTTATACGAGTCATGTCATTTCATGGGAAAGATTTGAAAATGTTATGGTTTATTTGATGTTAATAACAACAAACCTCCTTGTGCCAATATAAGTGACATAGTTTAAGCCCATCCGTATGATCGATGTATTTGGACCTAGCATATTGCTCTAGTGAATTGAACATTTATAACCTTTTGATGTATTGGTATTTTAGGCCTTAACACGTGTAATGGCTATAGAGTGGTGTGAGATGTTGATTATATGTGAGTGTGGATACCGCGGGACCCATTGTGGGCTTTTAGGACTATGTGTTCCTCTCGTATCGTACAATGGTAAGTGGACGGGTTGATGGGTTGGTGCATGCCCCTAGAAGGCCAAGTTAGGGCTAATAATTAACTTGTCCTATAACCTACTAGGCACAACAATTAATTTAAAGCAGTAGCATGTTATGTTATCTTCAGTCTGGCTAGCTGTGGGTATCATATAGCTAAAGCTAGGCATATGCTGTAGAGTCGTTTGGTATTCAAATACACAATGCTCTCGGCTAATTGAGACATGTCTATAGGTGAATCTAGAGTAGTTTTAGAGAAATGTTTGTAACTGTATAATGAATGATATGAAATGATAAACTCTTCAAATATAAACTTATTTATAAAATGAGATTTTTTGAACTACTACTTAAAGTTAAACCAACTTTCTGTCTTGTTATATCTTGCATTAGCGTAAGTTTTTATACATGGCTTTGTAGAGTACGTGTGTACTCAGTCTTACATCTTTTAAACTCTAGTTGTTTAAGGAGAAGTCACATGTGAAGTCAAGAAAGCCATCATCTATCCACAGAAGTAGGATGGAGATGAAGGCTATGACTATAAGCTCAAATCATTCCTATAGTGTAAAGTTGCATCTTTGGTTAAAAGTGTATGGCCATAGATCTGTTGCGTGTATGTTGAGTCTACATTGTAATTGTAATATAAGCTTGTCGATTTGTATAATTATTTGAAATACTATTACTATATCATTCTACACGTAAACTTCCTGTATGGTTATGTGATCGTGGAACATTTATATAGCATCCGAGCATTCCCACATAAGGTAGCACATGTATTCACGCGAACATGCATCTTAGGTTGCATAGAAGAAATATTAACGTAATAACACCTGACACACTTCAAAAATACTATTTGAGCATAAATTTTCTTCTTCAACATTGCATGATGAATCTAATAGTCATTTTAAAAATTACCTACTATAAATTGGGAGAACAAATTGTTGGGTTCACAAATTATGGTGCATAAGGTATCTTACTCTTGAAGTTGACAAGTGTTGGAGTTGTTCGTATCGGAACCCGGCGCGAGTATGCCGACGCCTGGGAGGTTTGCTTAGCTCTAGTGCAGGTCGATCGGCTTCTCTCTGTGACTCGAGGTGCGCGTGTTGGGGGCCGTGGGTTTCACGTCGGCTCTGGCGCGACAGTGCGGATACGGGTATGTCAGTCAATTTGACCTGCAATTGATAAGGAGGTGAGGCAAATGGGTCAGTTGCGCGAGCACGCTGACGCTTGGGAGGTCTGCTTAGCTACACTGCAGACCGGTCGGCTTCTCTCCGTGGCTCGAGGTGCACGCGTCGGAGGCCGTGGGTTTCATGTCGGCTCCGACACGATGGTGCGGATGCGGGAGTGCCAGTCAATTTGACCCTGTAATTGATAAGGAGGTGAGGCAAACGGATCAGTCGGACGATGGGCCGATACGAGCCCTCGCTATCGGTTGACTGCCGATAGGATCGAGTTAGTCATCGGCCGCGTTCGGATGACTCCTGCTATCGGTTGGTTGCCGATAGGAATCAGGAAACCCTTCTATTGGCTGGGGAGCCGATGCAGGCATAGGCGGATATCGATGAAGGATACGATGCCTCTGGGTGTAGCAGATGCGAGGCCTTGATCTATCGACTACAGAGCCGATGGAGGCACAGGATGGAGATGGCAGCATGAGACCCGTCGCCCGCCGTAGCAACGCCGCTATCACCGAATCTCGAAAATCGGATCTAACCGAGACAGTACGAGAACGAGGCCAACGACAATAGGACAGTGGACGCTAGATCGGACGTACTGAAGTAAGGACGAAACGAACCCATCGGCTAGCTGAGCCAATGAGTGGACGTCTCTCTGGAGATAGGCGCGATTTGGCTGGAAGGCCGACGCGCTTGGCGTGGCGCTCAAAGGAAAGTCTCTCAAGATTTGGTGTATCGGCCAAGAAGCCGATACGCTGGGCGTGACGCTCAACGTATAGATAACTCATCGGCTAACACTCCGATGAAACACCGTACAGAGACCTATATGCATAAAGCTCATTCTACCGTCGGTGACCTTGTAGGTCGAACCTAACCGATACAGCACGAGACCGACGACGGCGGAGAAAACTTGATAGACCGATAGACACTGCACAGACGTGATGCGATACATCCTATCGGCCTAAGAGATCGAACCTAACCGATGCAGCCTAAGACAGAATGAGACATATCGAGATAGTAGTAGGACTTACCCCTTCATCGAAGATCGGACCTAACCAACGCAGCCCCGTGTCGAGAGCCAAACCCCGTCGGTAAATACCTAGATGAAATAGGGTGGCGATACACCGAGGTTATATTGATCAAAGGATTGATTATTACATATTTCCTAGGGTCCATATTTATACTCTAGTTTTACAAAGTCTAACGCGTTACAACAACCATCAGACGGTATTTTCTTCAAAAATAAAGGAAAACATCTATTAAGGAAGTTAAATAAATCTTTCTATCCCTGTCGTGAATCACGACTCCTTCTTAAACTCGGTCTTATCTGAATAATCTTCTATTCTGGGACTAAGTCTTTCCTTATGTCAATCCGATCGGTTTCTTCCCTGTAGCAATCGGACACTTCTGCGCTTCAGCCGATCGTCTTTCCAATCTATCGTCGTGCTTTGGCGTTAACTGTCCATAGGAAAAAAAGAGAAAATCTATGTTGCTATAAAAGACATTAGATGTATAACCATATATAATTAATGGTTCTACCGATTTATGTTAAAAATTAATAATTACTTTATTGTTCGGTGGCAGATGGCAGGCGTAATCGACTTCCTCGTAAGAAATTATAACTACGGATATGGATATATATGTCAGACTAATAAATGGAAATACGATGAGACTTAGGATTGATTCATGGGGTAGTCAACATATGTGGTTTAATTATAAAAAAGATAGTTAAAATGGATAAAAAATAAAATTTATTATTCAAAAGTTATAGCAATTCAAAACCTAGTTATCTCACATTGCTCAAATATAACTAATGCGTTTAAGCAATGTGATATATTTTTAATACTTGTAGGTTTGTTGATTTAAGCCAGAAATAAGGACCATATGTTTAATTTACTTTTTTCTTTCTCAGAATTTTTAGAATTTTTTTCTAATTTATTAGAGGTATTAAGAGAATTTTTAGAAGCAGCATGTTAAATGTAATCACAAATGTTTGATTTGATTTAAAAAAATACTTTTTCGTATGTTACTATTTATGAAATCATAAAATCATTTAAGAAATCAGGTACCATGTCCATGGAGTATAGACTAACTGAAATTTGAAAGGTTAGATGATGCATTCGTGCATGCATGCATGCCGGACATAATTTCTGGTTGGTGCGACTGCGGAGGCACTAATTAACCTAATTAATCTGGTTTTTGTCCGTGGAGCTGAAAGAAAAGTCTATTAAATATTCTCTAGTGTCATGCGGAGCTCTAAAAATCCTAAAAATTCAAGAAAACATCCGACTTTTGATTTTTACTTAAATTAATGACCCATATTTTAACTATTAAATCAAAACAAAATCACCACCTTAACCAATATAATATGTTAGATTTATAAAATAAAATAACTTACGTACTAACCAAAAGTAAAAAACAACCTCCCTCCCATCCTGTGCTTGTAATTACATAAATATATATATGTACATGACAGCTTAAAAATATTTGTAGAAGTATCACATGATGAGTTAGATAAGAAACACATTACATTCACAGTTCAGTGCTTAAGTCGTAATGGAGTACAGTTATATTATGGCAATATGTACCTGTCTGTGGTTAGGATTAATTGGCTGGCCAGCCCGTGGGCTATATGGGCCAGTAGTATAACAGTTCAGATACATATTTTTACCTTTGCATACAAATCTACACATCGCCACATGCATACAAATCTTTAATGCATACAAGTCAGGGTTTGGTGCTCGATTTACACCTAGTTGGAAACGTGGAATGCTACTTATGATGTTGGAGTACAAGCCTACATGGCCGCTTCCAACAGATAGGTAATTGGATTACCTAGGAGAAAAGTGCCATAATTGTGCAATCTAAAGAGATCAGTAAGCTATAATGCATACCTAAAGTGAAAAGGCCTAGTGGGCCTAGCTACTTCAGGCCATCCAACCGTTTCAAAATAGGACCGGACAGAGGTGCACGAGGGGCGAAAGATTGGGTTTGGCAAAAAAAAAAAAAGTCGTAGAAGGCTTCTCTGGTGTTCACGCCAGCCTTAAAAAATTGGCCTGGAGTGAGGTTAGGCTTCGGCCTCGGCCCATTACCTGGCAAGGGAATGCGTGCCAATTTTGTCGTCGTTGTTAAATGTCAGACAACTCTGCCAGGATGCTTAAGCAACGTGGTGCACTGTAACATCGTCGTCAAATTAGTATCTGCCACAAAGTTAAACTTGACTCTGGAGGATCACAGGAAGTACAAAAGTAAAATGTATTCTTCTGAGTGAAAAAAGAAAGGAAAAAAACTAAATGTGGTGCAAAGCTTTCACTATTGGGAATGACTTGCTTGCACCATTTTTAAGCCCACAAGCACACATTAGTGGTTATGCTCCTTGCGGAAGTTGCTTTCCATTTAGTGAAAAAATGTTGAAATTTTTAAAAAATAAACAAAATTTTGGGATTTCAGCTGCCTGTTTGTGATTCCAAAATAGTGAACCCCTAGATTTAATGACGATTTCTTTTTTTACAGTTTTGTTTAAGTTAAACCTTTGGAACATTTTAGAATGGTAAGTGTCGGACAGAACTCCACGTCGGGCGCCCAATACGGAGGAAAACGTCGGGTGTCGTGCCCACACCGTCCGATCTATGCGACAGGGAAGATTTTGACAGCACACCACCGATTGCCTCTCTCTCCCTCTGCACGCCAGCATGCATTCTTGCCAGCCATCTCTCTTTCTTTTGGCGCACAGCCACTCACTCTCGGCAGGTATTTTGTTATTTAGCTTTGAAAATTTTTTAAACTACTTATCGAATTTATGATTTAATTACACCGCGAGATATAAAAATATTATAACCAATATAATAGTATAATTATATCAAATAGTTTATAGGAAAAAATATATTTCTTTAATTAATAGAGTGTTCATGCATGTATGGCAGTAGCGAAGAGTGCATGGTGCGCTCACGAGAAAGAGCGAGAGACGTCAGAGCAGCGCGACAGAGAGAAAAGCCAGAGGTGGCAAAGTAGAAATGTGGGAGGGAGTGGACCGCGTCCCCAAAATAATTCTAAACTCTCTTATGCCTCTTTTTTTATATCATCTAAATAATTATAAAAAAATTAAAAATGATAAGATAAATTAATATGTAATATATTATTCTATAAACATGTAAACTGAAATTTTTCTAAAAGTTTTTAAAAATAAATTTAGCTGTTAGTTTAATTAATTTTTTAAGTTGTAACTTGTAGATTTAAATTTTAACCATATTAATATATTTTATTAATTTTTTATAACTATTTATGCAAATGATTTGGGCATGTGCCTGAGGCTAATCATTTTCCGAAAGTGTCGCCACTCCACATGCCATCTCTTCCTCTCGTAAATCCCTCTAAGACATGCATGCAAACGATTCCCATGCAACAATGGCAAGAGCCGCATGGGCTTCGAGAAGCTACCTAGCTAGGACGTGAGGAACCCGCATGTCCTCGTCGTCGGGGGCACCCAGGCAGCCATCCGACAGGTTCACGCGGCGGACGGCGAGCTAGCGGGCGCCTGGTCAGCCTCTCCAACGACGACGAGCTCGACGTCGTGCCGGAGAACCCGTCGTCCGCCATGTCAGGCGACTACGCCAACTACACCGTCCTCATGCCGCCCACCCCGGACAACCAGCCGTACGGGGGTGTTCCACCCGCGGCGCCGTCCGCCGGTGGTGGTAAGCCGGGCGATCTGCCGCTCCCGCCCTATGCTTCGTCTTCCTCCTCCAAGTTCGTCAACCGGCCAGGTGGCGGCGACGACGGCTCGGGCGGTGGGAAGATGGACCGGCGGCTGTCGACGGCGCGCGTTCCGGAGCCGTCCAACACCAAATCGCTGCTGCTGCGCAGCCAGACCGGCGACTTCGACCACAACCGGTGGCTGTTCGAGACCAAGGGCACGTACGGCATCTGGAACGCCTACTGGCCCCAGGACAACGTGTACTCCGACGACGGCGGTGGTGGCGGCGGAGGCGGCGCCGTCAAGATGGAGGACCTCGTCGACAAGCCGTGGAAGCCGCTGAGCCGCAAGGTGCCCATCCCTCCCGGCATCCTGAGCCCCTACAGGCTGCTGGTGATGGTGCGGTTTGTGGCGCTCTTCCTCTTCTTGGTGTGGCGCGTGACGAACCCTAACATGGACGCGCTCTGGCTGTGGGGGATCTCCATCGTGTGCGAGTTCTGGTTCGCCTTCTCGTGGTTGCTCGACCAGATGCCCAAGCTGAACCCGATCAACCGCGCCGTCGACCTCGCCGCGCTCCGGGAGAAGTTCGAGTCGCCGTCGCCGACGAACCCGACGGGGCGCTCCGACCTGTCGGGGCTGGACGTGTTCATCTCCACCGCCGACCCTTACAAGGAGCCGCCGCTGGTGACGGCCAACACGCTGCTCTCCATCCTCGCTACCGAGTACCCCGTAGAGAAGCTGTTCGTCTACATCTCCGACGACGGCGGAGCGCTGCTGACCGTCGAGGCCATGGCGGAGGCGTGCGTGCGCGTTCGCCAAGGTGTGGGTGCCTTTCTGCCGCAAGCACGGCATCGAGCCGCGCAACCCGGATTCGTACTTCACGCAGAAGGGCGATCCGACCAAGGGCAAGAAGCGGCCGGACTTCGTCAAGGACCGTCGTTGGATCAAGCGCGAGTACGACGAGTTTAAGATCTGAAAAAATATGAAGTAACTATGGTTGTCTCACCTTATCTCACCATATGTTGTATGTTTATATATAGAACAAGAATTACAGATATAGATAGTTTTAAACTAGGACTTCTAACTTAAGTTCTATTCTATCTATAGCAAATTACAGGAGTCCATCTATCCTTGAGACATGCTCGGTTATAATCCTAGTGTAACACGTTTACAATCTCTAACACCCCCGCTCAATCTAAACTTTCCTAACCACCTTGAAGTTTGAGATTGTGAATAAATGTATTCATCTTTGCAACCGGTAAGGTTTTTGTAAATCCATCCGCCAACTGATCTCCAGAAGCGATGAACCGAACGTGTAGCTGTTTTCTCATAACTCTTTCACGCACAAAGTGAAAATCAATTTCAATATGCTTTGCTCTATCATAAAACACGGGATTAGCTGATAAGTATGTTGCACCAAGATTATCACACCAAAGAACTGAGGTGCGATGCACTTTAACCCCAAGTTCGGTCAACAGTTGCTCAAGCCATATTATTTCTGCAGTAGCATTAGCCATCGCTTTATATTCTGCTTCTGTATTAGTAGCATCTTCTGGACTGAGAGGAACACCATCATAGCTCGACAGCTTCTCAGATGCAGATAAAGGAGTCGTGCAGGGTTTGCAGCCGAGCATTCTAACACGCTTCAACAAGTCTTGTGCATACTTAGCTTGAGATAGAGTTATGCCATCTAACTCTTCTTTAACTTCTATACCCAAAAAGTAATGTAACTTGCCAAGATCCTTTAGTGCAAAGTCTTCTTTTAAATCAGCAAGAAGAGTTGTCACCGTTTCAGGTGATGAGCTTGTAACGATAATATCATCAACATAGATAAGCATATAAATAGTTGTACCACCTCTATGATATATAAAAAGAGACATGTCTGATTTTGACGGCACAAAACCTAGAGTGATTAATTTAGAGCTTAACCTGGAGTACCACGCCCTGGGCGCCTGCTTCAGCCCATAGATAGCCTTGTCCAACTTACATATATATCCCGGTGTTTTAGTGTCCTCAAAACCCGAAGGCTGCTTCATATAAACTTCCTCTTCCAGAACACCATGCAAGAACGCATTCTGCACATCAAGTTATCTGAGGCACCATCCCCTTGACACTGCAATAGAGAGTACCAATCTAATTGTAGCTATCTTGACAACTGAGCTGAAAGTGTCTTCATAGTCGATGCCATAGCGTTGCTTGAATCCCTTGGCAACTAATCGAGCTTTGTATCTATCAATACTCCCATCGACTTTTCGTTTGATTTTGAAAACCCATTTGCAATCAATAATATTCTGTCCAGTTTTTCTTAGAACGAGATGCCAAGTTTTATTCTTAGCTAGAGCTTGAAATTCCACTTCCATTGCATCACGCCACTTTAGATCTGAAATAGCTTCATCAACGGAATTAGGTTCGCCAGTAGCACTAAACATGCCATATCGAATCATACCATCATATAGCTTCTTTGGTTTGATAATACCGCTTTGCAACCGTGTTTGGTGACACGGGGGATCAGGTGTGGCTGCTGGAGAACCAGATGTTGTAGAAGATCCAGATGTTGTAGAAGATCCGGGTGGCACAAATTCATGTGTACCTGATGCTGTAGCATGCAGCGGTGGTGGAGACTCCTCAGACGCATGCAACGTCCCAGGTGGAGACTCAGGCACCACCGCATTACCCCCACCTATCGCCGCACTATTGTCCTCTAGCACAGCAACAGCGGTCGGCAGCGGTACTGATGTTCCCCCAGGCGGTGTAGCAGGCAAAACAGCACCGTTCGACGAGCTGGAAGGAGACAGCGTTTTCACCTGGGAGCTGCAGCATGGGCTATGTGCGCAACGTTGTGCCGGTAGCGCTGGGAGCATAGGCATGAGACCTGCAATTTTCTCAGATGATTCACTAGAAACAGCAGGTACGTCAGTAGTATTAGTAATATCAGATGCAGTACAGTTATCATCCCCTGGATTTCTAAGGGAAGAAGGCAGTAGGACAATTTCTTTTCTAAGAGAGGCACCGGCGTTAGGATGGAGCTTTGAAAAGGGAAACACGGCTTCATCAAAAACGACATCACGGGAGATGTAAATGCGTCCGGTGGAGATGTCAAGGCACTTGAAACCTTTGTGCATGGAACTATAGCCAAGAAAAGCACATTGGGTGGATCGAAAAGATAACTTCCTGGAATTATATGGCCTCAGATTGGGCCAACAAGCACAACCAAAAACACGAAGATTGCTATAATCGGGTGCATCATGAAAAAGGCGAGTACTAGAAATTTCAAAATCAATAACCTTGCTGGGAAGAATATTAATGAGATAGGTAGCTGTAAGGAAAGCTTGATCCCAAAATTTTAAAGGCATGGAAGCATGAGCAAGAAGAGCTAAACCAACTTCAACAATATGTCTATGTTTGCGTTCAGCAGCACCATTTTGTTGATGAGCATGAGGACAAGATACACGGTGTGTGATCCCAATTTGCTTGAAGAAAGAATTTAATTTTTCATACTCGTCTCCCCAATCCGATTGAACACAAAGGATCTTCTTAGAGAACTGTCTTTCTACTAAGTTTTGAAAATCTTGGAAAACTCAAAAGACATCAGATTTATGCTTCAACAAATATATCCAGGTGTATTTGCTATAGTCGTCAATGAAGCTAACATAATAGCTATAACTCCCAACAGAGATGGGTACAGTCCCCCACACATCAGAATAAATCAGATCAAGAGGAGCACTAGAGATTTTATTAGAAACAGAATAAGGCAGTTGATGGCTCTTGGCCCTTTGACACGAATCACAAATTGACTCAACATTCTTGGAACTAGCACATGGCAACTTATTTGAGCTAAGGATCTTCTGAACTATGGGAGTAGCAGGATGACCTAGACGACTATGCCATAACGATGTAGAAGGGACATGGACTCCAAAAACTTCATGCTTTGACTCTATTTTCTCTTCCGATGGAATGAGAGGATACAGGCCACCTTTGCATCTACCGTGATGTAAAATCCTCTTCGTTTCCTGATCCTTAACGAGAAAGGAATCAGGGTGAAATTCAAGGAAAGCATTGTTATCTTTGACAAGTTTATGAACTGAAACAAGGATTTTGGCAGAAGAGGGCACATGAAGAATATTGTTCAAATGAAGTTTACTGAAAGGGGTATGAAAAACTGTATGCCCAATATTACTAATACTCATACCTTTGCCGCTGGCGTTATGAACTTGTTCATTGCCACTATATTTATCACGGATGGTCATCTTGTCAAGTTCGCTGGTGATATGGTTAGTGGCCCCGCTGTCCGCATACCAATTTATATCAACACCATAAGCTCCTGCTGGTCGCCCACGGTACTGATTGTCTTTCTCATAGCGAAAATAGCATTGATTGGCTTCATGATTTGTCTTCTTGCAGATTTGACAGGGCGCCTTTTTTGTGACTTGCGAGCTATTGCCTTGATTATTGTTGGTGTAACTCTGATTGTTGTTGCTGTTCTGTCCATTGCGCGATGAATTGAACCGGCCTCCACCACGTCGACCACCAGAACGACCACGGTTTCCACGACCGCGAGATGCCATGTTAGCTGAAGACTGGAACTGATCGGTCCCTTGATACATCTCGAGCCGAAGATCGTACTCCATGAGTAGAGAATATAATTCAGAGAGTGAAAGATCTCCTGATCGGCCCATCATAGAAGAAATAAAGGAGTGATAATCAAAGTCTAAACCATTAAGTAGATGAGCAACCACCTCATCATCCCCGACGGTGACGCCGGCTGACGCGAGCTCATCCTTAATGTTCTGCATCTTGTTGAAATAGGCTGTCGTAGTGAGGCTGCCCTTCTTAGTGGTGGCCAATTGCATGCGTAGATTTGTAACCCGCGCTCTTGATTGTGCTGCAAACATAGCCCCTAGCGCCTTTCATGCCTGCGTAGAGGTTGTTGTAGTCGTGATCCCGGCGAGGACCTCCTTGGAGACCGAATTCACCAGGTAGCTGAGTAGCTGCTGATCTTTTTTTACCCATGAGTCATGCTCTGGGTTGGGAATCTCCTTTTTCTTGCCGTCGACTTCAGCTTCAAAGACTTGTCGCGGCTCGGGGATGGTTCCATCCAGAAAACCAAGCGCCTTGGCGCCACGGACAGCGGGCAGGAACTGCGTCTTCCATAGGACGAAGTTATCCCGTGTCAGCTTGTCAGACACCGGATGTCCAAAAGGAGAGGACGGGTATCCTTCGCCATGAGCGGAGGACGAAGACATCTTGTCACGGGAGGAGCGTCACGAGCAGGGGTCGCGGCCCTCTTGTCGCGGGATGTTCAGATCACGGGGAGGAGCGTCACGAGCAGGTCACAACCCCCTTGTCGCGAGAATTTGACGAGATTTTTGTAGATCTATTCTAGGAAGAGGCGGCTCTGATACCATAAAAAAATATGAAGTAACTATGGTTGCCTCACCTTGACTCACCATAGGTTGCATGTTTATATATAGAACAAGAATTACAGATATAGATAGTTTTAAACTAGGACTCCTAACTTAAGTTCATTCTATCTATAGCAAATTACAGGAGTCCATCTATCCTTGAGACATTCTCGGTTATCTCATCCACATCAACGGCCTCCGCCGCCGCGCCAACGCCATGAACGCCCGCGAACGGAAGCTGGCACGCGACAAGCATCACGGCGGCGAGGCCGACGCCCTCGCCGCCGTGAAGTCCGCCACCTGGATGGCCGACGGCACACACTGGCCGGGCACCTGGCTGGACTCGGCCCCCGACCACGCCAAGGGCGACCACGCCAGCATCGTGCAGGTGATGATCAAGAACCCGCACCACGACGAGGTGTACGGCGAGGCCGGCGACCACCCGTACCTGGACATGACCGACGTCGACATCCGCATCCCGATGTTCTTCTACTTCTCGCGGGAGAAGCGCGCCGGCTACGACCACAATAAGAAGGCTGGCGCCATGAACGCCATGGTACGCGCGTCGGCGATCCTCTCGAATGGCCCCTTCATGCTCAACTTCGACTGCGACCACTACATCTACAACTGCCAGGCCATCCGCGAGGCCATGTGCTACATGCTCGACCGCGGTGGCGACCGCATCTGCTACATCCAGTTCCCGCAGCGGTTCGAGGGCATCGACCCCTCCGACCGCTACGCCAACCACAACACCGTCTTCTTCGACGGCAACATGCGCGCGCTCGACGGCCTCCAGGGCCCCATGTACGTCGGCACGGGATGCCTCTTCCGTCGCTACGCCATCTACGGCTTCAACCCGCCGCGCGCCAGCGAGTACCGCGGCGCCTACGGCCAGACCAAGGTGCCCATCGACCCGCAGTACCCGCGCCACGGCGGCGACGCCATGTCCGCCGGCGCCGGCGACCACGACCTGCGGCCGCTGTCCGCGCACCCCGACCACGAGGCGCCGCAGCAGTTTGGCAAGTCGAAGATGTTCATCGAGTCCATCGCCGTCGCCGAGTACCAGGGGCGGCCGCTGCAGGACCACCCGTCCGTCCAGAACGGGCGGCCCCCGGGTGCGCTGCGGATGCCGCGGTCGCCGCTGGACGCCGCCACCGTCGCCGAGTCCGTGGCGGTGATCTCCTGTTGGTACGAGGACAACACCGAGTGGGGGCAGCGCGTGGGGTGGATTTACGGCTCCGTCACCGAGGACGTGGTGACCGGGTACCGGATGCACAACCGCGGGTGGCGCTCCGTGTACTGCATCACCCGGCGCGACGCGTTCCGCGGGACGGCGCCGATCAACCTGACCGATCGGCTCCACCAGGTGCTCCGGTGGGCGACGGGGTCCGTGGACATCTTCTTCTCCAAGAACAACGCGGTGCTGGCGTTCCGGCGGCTCAAGTTCCTGCAGCGGATGGCGTACCTCAACGTGGGAATCTACCCGTTCACGTCGCTGTTCCTCATCATGTACTGCCTCCTGCCGGCGCTGTCGCTCTTCTCAGGGCACTTCATCGTGGCGACGCTGGACCCGACATTCCTCTCCTACCTTCTTCTCATCACCCTGACGCTGATGCTGCTCTGCCTGCTGGAGGTGAAGTGGTCGGGGATCGGGCTGGAGGAGTGGTGGCGGAACGAGCAGTTCTGGGTGATCGGTGGCACGTCGGCGCACCTGGCGGCGGTGCTGCAGGGACTACTCAAGGTGGTGGCCGGGATTGAGATCTCCTTCACGCTGACGGCCAAGTCGGCGGCGGAGGACGACGACGACCCGTTCGCGGAGCTGTACCTGATCAAGTGGACGTCGCTCTTCATCCCGCCGCTGGCAGTGATCGGGATCAACATCATCGCGCTCGTCGTCGGCGTATCGCGGACGGTGTACGCGGAGATGCCGCAGTACAGCAAGCTGCTCGGCGGCGGCTTCTTCAGCTTCTGGGTGCTGGCGCACTACTACCCGTTCGCCAAGGGGCTCATGGGGCGGCGCGACCGGACGCCGACCATCGTCTACGTCTGGGCGGGGCTCATCTCCATCACCGTCTCCCTCCTCTGGATCACCATTAGCCCACCCGATGACCGCATCACGCAGGGCGGCATCGACGTGTGAGTTGTGACACCATCACCCATCACTAGTACTAACTAGCTTAAGATCATGATGGCCAGACAGGCAAGGATTTGCCAAGAAATTATATGTGCCAAGTGCATGAACCATCCATCAGGTTTGCATTATTTGTAGTTCAAGATGCGAGGAAATTAGTGTATTGTGTTGGATTTATTTGGGTTTTGTAAGAAAGAATTGCTGGGTTTATTAGCATGTGTGTCCTGTGTTACTTAAGGATGCCAGAGCAGGGTCCATTTGTGCAAGAGTTGTGCACCAGAGATCAAAAACAGTTTCCCTTGTGTACCAATAAACGGACAAGCCAGTACTGACTGACTATACATGATTTTCTGTTGTGGGTTCTGGTAAAATTACCTATTCGAGATAAATTGCCAACCAATTATCTCGATCATTGTGCTTGAAATTTCATCTAATAACAGTAAGGGAGTAACTATTGATTAGTTGCTTGAAAAAAATGCAAACTATCAGTCGATCTCTGTACACCATTAGATCCCCATCCAAAAGACTGGGATGCTTTGGGCCAGTGGTCCGCTGGATCCACATTAACTGGTTTCGGGTCTGCATTGTTGGGCCGGATTGCATGTGTCTTTTAATTTTTTATGTTTTTTTATTTATTGATTTGGGCCCAGCTTGTTTTGTGCGCTTTGGATGTCTGTTTTGGGTATTGCCCGTCTATCCATGAACAGATGCAGAAGTTAAAATCACGTCAGCGTGTATTCGATCAGAAAGCTTAGCAGAAGAAAGCTAGATTGATCAAAAACAAGCACGCAAAAGGGGACAGTTCTTGATAGCATCATTTCTAGTCTGCTGATCTATTCTGATCACCGTCTTTATGCCATCTTTGTAGTCATCCAAGGTGAAGTTGATGTCATGGGAATGAAACAGATCAGAGAGGGCAACAATTCAGGTAGAATTTTTAACCCACCTTGCTCTCGTTTTTCAGACAAATGGGAAATGAAAAATTCTGTTATATAAAAGTGCTAACCTTGGAGCAACCTGTCATGTAGGGGCACACGTACAACAGACGACAACGAGCCCGTGACGTGCGCAGAGCCGCTGAAGGAGTAGCACGAGACGCGTACAGCAAGACAACCACCCGTGGCTAAATTTAAAAGGATTATTTTAGTTTCCTATTTTTAGTCTATAATTCTAGGAGCAATTGGCTAAGTTTAGAAGGTTACTTTAGTTTCTTATTTTTAGTCCATAATTATAGAAGCAATTGGCTAAGTTTGGAAGGTTAGTTTAGTTTTCTATATTTAGTTCATAATTCTAGGAGTAATCGACTCTGATTAGATTGAGTCCCTTGATTATATATTTATGTAATTGAACTCCTCATTCTCTTTCTCCAACCCTAACAGAAGTGTTGAGGGGTAAAACCTCGCCTCAATCACGAATCGTGATATGAATTTTGTAGCCGTGGTCCAATTACCTTAGGTCTCGGTGATTTTGACACAACCTGTGTTGTACCAAATACACAAAGAAACAAGCACACCATGCACGTGTGAACAAATTCTGACACCTAATTAATTAAGCATCAACAGACTATGTAATTGAGACATTTTCACACAACAAAAACTCAACCAAGTGCACCTGCTTTCCACAATCCTGCGCACTCAAACATTAACAAGAAGAGATAAATAACAGAGGAAAATAGAAACTTTTGGTACATAGCAAGCGAGATTGAAATGGCAGAATCATTTACAGATTACAACTGCCATGCTTATTATGAAATCCGCATAAAAATCAGGTAAACCTTGATCTCTCCTACATCACCCCTTTTTTTTTGTGTTGTAGTTGAAAAAATTTCAGCACTTCGAACCCTCAATTTGCTTGATCTTATTGGCCTTGTTTTTTTTTGCTTAGTCAGAAAAAATGCTGCACATGAACATGAAATAAAAACAGTAAGCTGATTACCCATTGCACATTAATAGCCAGGACGCTAGATTGCCTGATAATTTTGCTAGGGTACTTTTCCCTAATAATGCAGTGCCATAATACAAAGAAACACACAAGCAACATCTCTCACCTTCTGGATTTTGTGCACAACAAAATGCTCCTTACAATTCTGATCTTCTGATGTCGTATGTTCTGTACTGGCCACTAGTTTGAATTGCACCTGTTTTTCTGAAGAAAAAGCAGATAGGGTAGCTAGAAAAACATTTGCATGTACCTTGGGAAAAAAAAAACTCTTCTTCCAGACTGAATCATAGAGACCAGATGTGTAGAACTATGACATTTTTTGGCTGCTTTACCAGGCTTAGACACAACCAAAAAAAAAAATAGAAGCAATAATCAATTGTTGCACAAATATGTAACCGTAGTTGCACACATTTATATCTGAAGTTGCACATGATTGAAATGGCAACTATAATACATAGGAGTGCAATTTGCACATAAGGAGCAATTATTAGTTCTCAATTTTGAAAAATCATAACGATAAATTAACTACCTGCATCTAGCATATACAATCACATAACCTACTAGCACTTGCTACATATGGCCAGCCAATAACAGAAATATTTAGTAAGAGCCCGTTCATGTCATTGAAAATTGGATAGAAGCAACAACTACATAAGCAAACCATGATAAATAGTGTCTAACTCTTGCAAAATCATAAAATTATGATCTATATAAGCATAAAAATACATCTAGATTGATTGAATTAATAAGAAATAAGGTAAAAAAAAGTTACACTTCATTTATACTACGTTGCGCTCTGTTTATACTAAAGTTGCGCTTTTTCCAAAACCGCAGGAGGGAGCGGCAGCGTAGGATACTCGATAGCCATTATCAACTACGGCAAGGAGAGCGATGTGGGCCACGGTCTTCTCATCGTTAACCAAACAGAGTTATTTAAGAACTAACATGTCATAGGTCCGGACAAACGACGGAAGGGGTGTGACATTGGCGATGTCGTCGGCGGTGTTTGAGAAGCGGGGTTAAAGCCGCGCAGAAGGACGAGAACGAGTTGAGAGTCGGCCACAGGGTGGCCGATGTCCCAAAAAGCAGCAGCCTTGACTTTAAGGCGCTGGCAGTACGTACTATGGAATGGAACTCGTTGAGGACAAAGATGGCGCGGGACTGCTTGTTTGCAAGTAAGATCCGCTCGATAGCCAATCAGAGATCCCGGGCGGTGGGGTCAGTATCTTCTATGGCAAGGTCGAAAACGGAGTCGTTGACCGAGCAGAGCAGCCAGCTACGTATGCAGCACTCGGTGATGTCCCACTAGGCGTCATCGGGGCGAGGTGGAGCAGAGCCATCGATATGTGACCGGAGGCCGAACTTTCCACAGAGGGATTTGAAGAAGAAAACCCACTTAGAATAGTTGGCGTTAAGGTCAAGAGAGATAGGAACGTGAGATTTCACGTTCACAGCAGCGTAGGGGGTGAGAAGATCGGCGAGGTGGTGCCCGAGGTGTGGTCTGGGGCACCGAGAGCCGTAGTAGATTCGGTGACTGGGAGAGTGCCGGAGCTGAGGGCGGACTCGATGGCCATGACGAGAGAAGAACATGGACAAGTAGCCGATAGGAGGAAGAGGCCGATGGGAGAAAGTCGATGAGAGGAAAGATCAGCCGATCAGAGAGATGAGGAGCCGATAGAGAGTGGGCCGGCCAGCCGATGGGAAGTGGTTGGCCGATGTGGAGTAGGCAGCGGAGTAGGTGAGGGAAAGATGGTGACAGAGTAGGTAGGTCAGAGAGTGGTTGGGTTACGGATGTGCGAGGATTCACGTCTGTAAAGGAAAGATTCACGTCCGTGGACTCGTGGAGGCCAAGGAGTGGAGCGGACGTGAAAAAGACGGAGAGGGGCCGAACGCGATGAGAAGGTGTTCACGTCCGGGAGACAGGAATTTGTGTTCGTGGACACGTCAGATTGGCTCGGACGTGAGGGAAGAAGGTTCGCGTCCGAGAGCCGTTGAGCGTGTCGGAAAAGTAAGAACCGAGGGAGGGTTTCAGCCGATGGGAGGGCAGATGAGTTCAGCCGATGGAGACAACGAGCGCAGAGGTGCGCCGGCGTCAGAGGAGAAAGGATGCACGAAGCAAGAAAAATAACGAAGACGGGTGCGAGGCGAGATGAGGAGGCGAATATAGACCGTCACCTTGTCGTGCGGAGGTGGAACGGAGAAAAGAAAGTGTCTGCGGGAGGACGGGAAGAAGAAAAGAACGGAGATGAGAGATCGAGTAGAGAGTACTAGGAAGAAGGTCGGCGACGGGAAGAAACGTCGACGATGAGAAGGAGAAGGTCGGCTCGCCAGTGGAAGAAAGTTAGCGTGTAAAAAATATCTAGACTTGCTCTGATACCATATATAAATGTGTATAGTGAGACTAAGACCCCGAGTGTATACAAAGATGATTAGGTCTATATATATATACAAATCAGTGGTCTAGTGGTCTAACAACAACAAATGTGATCTTTCCATTGCAGCAGATTTTGAGTCAAGCCGACAAAATTCTCAACCCTGCCAAAAAATCCTAGTGCAAAATTTTCAAAAGCATCAGTAGAGAAGGCAAACCTCAAAATCAAATCTCCCGTGGGCACAGAGCTTGAATAATCATTCGTTGCACAACAGCGCCGGCTGACACCTTTTCCACCCATTGCGCCACTGTTTGCCAAGCGCCACAAATCTACATCCAACAAATACAATATGAGGTTGAGATTTTGGTTTTGAGGTTCATACAGCGAAACAAAGAATAGCTCAAAAGATAGTGACATTTAGCTAGCAGTTTTATCAGCAAACCTTTGTGAGGACAACAGTTTCATATACACATCCCTCCCCACTGCACATCCCTTCACTAATCCATGACAAAAAAAACCTACCGATGACAACACTGTGATGCTAAACACGCACATCCAGATCATGGGGCAAAGCTGTCAGTATCTCCAGCCATTGTGCATGCATGGCCAGAATTAGGCAAAGACCACAAGCACGACGTGCACACAACCAAGAAAACACAAGCATTTGACCTTTAGGAATCCATCCGAGCAGAATTTATGTTTCAGTTTTGCTCAATAAAATTAGGTGACTCAAACTCAATCTGGGTGATGACACTGATTTCTTCTTGCGAATCTCTTCGGTACAACTCGAAATACATCTAAATAATTTAGCAGAAATCTCATCTGAATCAGTTTCTGCTTGCATTCCATGGAGAGGGCAAGCAAGCTACAGGATGAAAGCTACACAAAAAGGAAAATGAAATGAAACCACTCCAGACCACAAAAAGAAAAATGTTTATCTTAAGTTCTACATTGACCACCTTGCAAAGGATCTTAGATGGCAGGTTAACCAAAGGCAGGTGTTTGTCAAGCTATTGGTCTGTAGATGCCTCAAGCTAAAGAAAAAAACATGAATGTATCAGTACAAAGGAAAAGACAGAAAAAAAAAGAAAACAGTGTGTCGTTTTTCCAGCACAATGAGCAAGGGACATTCTTACGGCACAAGTATTTACCGTTTCTAAGCAACAGACTCCTTAATTATGGGGCATGGCGAAGAGCAAGTACTACTTTCCTATGCTGAGATTCACCTGTTCCATATAACCCTGGGGGAAGTAGTAGACCAATTCACCTTGGTGAGGCACTCGTCTAGCACAATCATGCCATAGCTCCCTCTAAAACGCATTGCAAGAACTCCCTGAGCAGAAGGAATTTTACTTTTATCTAAAAAAATCATCAGGGGAACTATAGGCATACAACTCAAAAGAATTGCCCCCCTCCCCCCCTCAACTATATTTAGTTAACCGTTCATCATGAGTTAATTACGCCGTAATTGCTACACAAATGCATGTCTAAACGAGCAGCACACACATAAACCCAACATTTTTTTCTCATTTGCATCGTTGTTGTTGCACCAATTGTCAAGCTAACCATAAAAATTTTGAAAACAGACGTGATGCCATGACACCTACAAAGCAGGCTTTCAGATCCATAATTGCATGTGTTTCCCCATTTTGACAGATCAGAATTCACTCGCGTCCAGACAATTATTAGAGTAGTACTAGCTAGACTAGCAAAATTAGGAGTTCTCAGACAAATCAGCACAACCAAAAACAAATCTCCCCACCCACTCTCTCCCCAATGGCCCTCTGCCCCTCCCGTCTAATCACAGAAGATGAACAGAGACAGCGGCTCGTACCTGAGGATCGGTGAACAAACCCACAGAAAACGCCGGCTCGCTGAATCGCCCCTCGCCTGAGTTGCTTGCAGCCTCACGGGACGCACTGTCACGGACTCACGACTGCCTCGCGGTCTGTGCGGGAAACTCGAGAAGCTCACGGGGTAATGAGCCGGGGGGAACAACCCGTTACCGTACCTGCGTCCCACCGGGCCCAACAAAAGCGCACAGATCTTGAAGCACATCTAACGGCCACAAAAATCGACTGATGGATTACAAAATTTCAGGCTCCTGCAAAATAGCAAAGCTGTAACAGTAAGTATGTGTTCTTAGAATCTAAGGAATATAATGTAGCCATTCCATTCAGCGGCGTGTTTTCTGGGCTTGTAAGCTGTGTGATTTTCACAAAAGCTTCATGTATATGAATTTATAAAAGAACGTTCTAAATTATTTTTTTAATTTTATAATAGTTAATATCATAAAATTATTCAGATGTTCAATCATTTAACTATTAAAAAAAGGCCCTAAGACCGTTTCCATAATGTCTTTGATATTGTTTAGGTATGTAATAGGAGTATCACTAGTTGTGATCTGTAACACTATGAATTATGCTACTAAGGGCTGGAGTTTTGCTTCACTCCATCTGCTGCTGTCGAGATAATGCTTTTTGCTTTTGCTTACTTAGTTTGTTTAGTGTGGTTACGATAGTATAAAATAATTTTTTTACTGTATAATCAGGAATTATAAGTAAAGTATCATGGATCATTATAATTCGATACGCCGAGTAGTAGAAGAGAGTCGGAGTAGATAGGTCCGACGTAGCGCATGTCAGGAAGTAGTCAATCTTAACAGCCCTATTGTCTTCGCTTTGCATGAGCATCTACTCCTCGCGTGTTTGCCTCCTCGCGTTCCTTCGCTAATCAGTGTCACAACATAGCAATGGCTTCACTAGTATTCACACATCTAGGGGTGAAACGCCATGCACGATCATGCTAGTGATTGCGCGTGGCTAGGATTTATCTCGAGATCAGGAGTGGCGGCTAGGATTTCTCACATTCATGTGTTATCTTTTTTCCCTATGACCTTTAACCGGGCCTCCAAGGCCATTAGGAGATCTACTCTGATCCCTATTTGAATTGAGCGACTATTAGATCTTCATCCAATTATCTTATTCCAACCTATTAACTGTGTAACCTCATAGGTTCATGTATACTTGGTTGCAATCTGAAAACTTTTTTGTGATCTATGTGTCAACAGTGGCCCATAGCAGGATGTATTGATTCGTCGAGTATACATAAATATCATATTGGTTGAACCCTTAGTGTATCTATGTATAAACCCCTTTGCTGCACGATATCGATCAAGCTCAAGACTATATTTCTGCCATCTTTTCAATAGCTTAATCATTCACTCATTTTTGTATTAGAATATTTTCTTTATGACTGACACCTCAGTCATCTCGGTATAGCATGCACTTCTATAATTTATTACATTGGGTGGCCCAAAAAATATTTCTCCCATTAACTAGGAGGGGCAAATCCTATTTTAATTACTTACATCCTAATACATGTTTCGTGACAAATCCAAAGACTATGTTTATAACTATCTAGTTATAGAGTATTATTTGGTAGCCTCGAAATAAGCCACTATAGATGTTAGGAACCATCGTTATAATATTAGACACAAGGTTTCTACACCAACACTATTTAAGACCAACCAATGGCATAATATAATTCTTGCAGTGTCTCAGGTTGCGTCTATCCAGCATGTTCTCTAACACATGTCCATATTATTGATTTAATATCTCCATACCATAATTTATGAGACATAATTATCAATCAATATATGCGCTAATCTTAAAATTATATTTGTTCCATATATGTTATATGATAAAAATCATTTAGAAATAGTAATACACATAAATATCAAACACTTTACTATAAATCTATAAGCATAGTATATGATACAATTATTTATATGATCGCCTCTAGGACAGGACATATGACTAACACTTCGAAAATCTTTTATTGGTAAAGCATGTAGAGTAGAAGCTTGATGTCAATGCCACAATGGCCAAATTGGCTAGGACATCTTGATGCATACACCAGGATGGCCAAATTGGTGAGGACACAATATTACCATTCCCTATCCTAGAGTTAGGACAAATGAGCTGGAAGCACAGTACTAGCTTCGAGAACCAGCAAAAAAAAACTTTAGAATAATCATAAGTGCATAGCAATCTGTGTAATAACACCGATATCAGTAGCATTGTACATTCATAATTTTCAAAGTTTGGCCCAAGAGGCCAAGACCAAAGGAGCACGCATGTAGCTCCAAGAACAAGTAGAATATGTGCAAGCTTGTCTGCTAAGCATTAAGAAGACCGCCCAAAAACATTTAGAACAGCCATTGCAAGCAGTGAAACTAATACAACACTTTGTGCTACAATTAAATAGAGTCTAGCTCAACCATTTGATTAGTTAGTAAGCATATATTTTCTACTAGATATTTAACAATCAAAATATTAACTATATACTTAGAATATATATCTATTAAACAGAGAGCAAAATAAGAAATCAAGAAGAGAATACGATATTAAATGATCATGCACATGGACAATTTCAAGCCCAAGTTTGTGAAAGAAATAATTAATATATTTAATTATGCAACGAATTACAACAAACAATAGCTATCACAATGGTGATCTTAATGTTTTCCTTTATGTAAAAAAGTAGTTCAAACTCATCTAGTTGGTATTTAATTTAACACGTCTTTGACATATAGAATCATACATCACAAGTTATACAAGAATACAGCCAAACTCAACTAGTTCAAAGTAAAAAAAAAACTCAATTCCACCAAATTGTCCTGATCATCAAGAACTCTAAGAGGGATTAGGTAGCTTATACCTTAACAAGTTGTTCGCCTTTATTTTAGAATTAATTACTATTGTACAACTAATGTAATACTATAGACTCGAAATATAGTAGAATTCTATAAACTTGTGTAAATTCTCTCAAGGCATATCTAATGTAAGACTAGTTTACTATAGACTTAAAATATAGTAGAATTACTATTGAGCTCATAATATGTGCCGATAACTATTGAAGCAAAGAAATAATTGGAACATACTCGTCATGAGCCACACATAGAACGAGAGTACAACTATATATGAATAGACTAATTAATACTATATCTAATTAATTTGCAAACCATAGACAGTGAATATGACACAATAAAAGGGTGTTTAGCCACATACACAATGAAGTGAAAAATAAACAGAGCATCTTAAGCAGTAATTCTGAAGAAAATTTCAACCAACTCTATGCTTAACATGGTAATAACACATGCAGAGGTTGGGCGTAATTTCATTACTCAATGAAATATATCCCGTTATCTAAAGCAAATTGACTTTTTGTTCAGTTTTCTGGTTGAAACACTGTCACTTTTGATTAAAGTTGCTTCAGTGGAATGCTGGATGAAAATTTTGAAACAGAAAAAGTGCATTCTGGCTTGATATAAATGTATATTTTGGCTTGACTATAGTTGCATATTGGATTATTGCATAATCGAACAGTTTTCACCTTGACTTGATCTATAAAAAAGTATTTTATATCTAGTGCGGCATGTATTATTTGAAATTTTGTGACAGACATTATCCATATTCATACCTGTATTAATCGCTGTCCCTGCCTAATTTACACTTGATACGAAAAGGTTAGGATATGCAAAGGTCTATATTCAACTAGAATGGTGATTGCAACACTATTCATGGGTATCCATCAAATCTAAAATTAAGTCACAATGGAAAGATTTAGAAGTGAAAAAATAATAAGGGAGACTAGAGGACAGTATCCTGTCTATGCAAGTTATAGATAACCTATACATCAACTCAAATCATGAATAACTCGTCACGTGACCCAATGCTTCTCACCTCCTACCCACATGAGCATTCACAGGCTGCAAAGTCTAGGCCCTGAATTGTCGTGCATAGGCCACCAATCTGCCTAGCTAGCTGGGTTGTCTACCGATGAGGCAAGTATGGTTGAGCTAGGCCGGTTCTCTATGCAATGAACCCATCAAAAAAGACCGGTTAGGAATGGCCGGTTGAGGTTAGATTCATTTGTTGTGACTCTTTGGTAATTTCTATTTTTTGTTCTTCTTTCTCATCCATATATATGTAGCATCTCTGGTACCAATGGGTATCATACCTGATACTCTCTATATATTATACTTGATATCCTTAAGTATCAAATGTTGTACCAGACCTAGTACAACATAAGTATCAATCCTAATACCTATATATATCAAACCCACTACCTAGGTATGAGACCTGGTACTCATATATCCTAGAGCTAGCAAGTATCAGACCTAGCACTTGGGTATGATACCCATTAGTATCTTAATTACCTATTGCCTGCATGTACCATGCTAGATATCTAGGTATCATGTCTAGTATCAATAAGTATCAGAGCCGATAGGTATCAAATCTGGTATCCATATCTATCATGGTGTATCATCTGTTGTAAAGATATTATCAATATCACTGGTTTATCACCTATATACCGTGTAGACATCATGATATTGTTAGTGTATCATTAGCCTCCTATTTGAGAATCAGAAACCACATGTATTTACAATACCATTCCTTGGATTAGTAGATAGTACACACATATACATAACTAGAGTCTCATTGCCTTTGTTGTTGATAGGTCTTACAATACTTAATATTACAAAGATTATCCAAGTGGGATCCCAGATAGACCAAGCATGGCCAATTACATAACAAAATATCTAAAAAACTTAGGTAAGATAGTGGAAGTGAAGTTGCGGCAATCTAATGCTACTCCACAGGCATCAACTAGGAACCTAAGTACCCCTATGTGCCTCCTTCGCCTCTTCAGCCTCAAGGAGATACTCATAGGGATCATCTTCTGCCTCTATATCTAAAAAGGGGAAAGAGCAACTAAGAGTACATAGAGTACTCTCTAAGTCACCACTATAATATGATTAATGGACAGAAGGTTCAAGGGAGGCCATGATTTTTTGCACCAAACCAGTTTCCACAAACATTTTCATAAAGCTATAACCTAGTCATTATAATTTAAAAACAACGCCAAGTTTTCTTGTTTAATCATTTACTGAGGGTTGTGTGCACCTTCCCAAGCATTCCTTGGGTTGGTTTACCACAGGCACATTTATCCAAATTTCTACCATTGGATCCTACCCTCACCTTGATTAGTTCCACCATTCCCACTCCATATGTAACTCCCTGGATAAAAATGCAAGCAATTTTTCCTTGTCATGGCTTGCAGAACGAAGAGGGGATTTTTCCTTGTCATGGCTTGCAGAGAACTAGGTACCCAATTCATGATCTTTACCCTTTGTATTGGTTGTATTCTAGACTTTAGATTGGGTATTGTATGCAATAAAGTTAGAGACCAACCAAGTTTTTCCTTAGCCTAGGGTTACTGCAGTCTGCATAGTTCTTCTCTAGTAGTCATTTTGATGATGAATTTTCCTGAAAATATGTTCAATATAAAAGTAGATAACATTCATATCTATCATTTTACAAAGGGGTGTGATTTTATCGCAAGTAGTTTAGGAGATATGAATTTCTGAAGAATCTGAATATCGATGCATTTTCTGTGGTTAAGTTTCAGAGGGGATTTAGAGGCTCTTAACGATTGAATCAGAGAATATCACAATTATGAAAGTTGTAGAATATATTGTTTTCTATCTTCTATATTAAAATGGTTAGCTTTTCACTTATGGTTTGTTGTTAGTGCCATTTTTATTGATTGCTGTGCAGTTTTCTGGGCAGATGCAGTTCTCTGCTTTGTGCCATATTTTAGGCTATCTAAATGGAAGAATTGAATTTTGTTGTGTAATAAAAGTTGTAGCTCTTCTTCTTTAGATTTCAGAAATGCTATCTTTTTCTATGTTATGTGGTATGTAATTGAAGCTATCAAATTGTTAAGCTACACTGCTTCTATAGGTAGATTGATGGTTCTTTGTTTTGTGTTGCTTGCGGTGGGTTCTCGGCGTCGGAAGTGAATATATGATTCTTAAATGTTATCTGTGTATTGTGTGAGGCTGAACTGATATTTATTCAAGTGGTTCCACCTTGGGACACTGCTAGAGTTCGTCTTGAAGGTAAGTGGATGTAGTGGTGGTGCTAAACTTAATCTTGTTATTGGTTGCCTCCAACTAATTTCTCTTGCACCATATCTTGTGAAGATAATTAATTTGATCTTTTTACTTGTTGTTGATATCATGAATATTTATCTCATGATTTTGTTATCTATCATTAATCATGAGAACGAGAAGAGCATGAGATTGTTAAATTTGAAAGTGATGCCATCATATTTCATGAAGCATAAATTGCATCTTATGCATTGAAAGTTGTCACGCAATGTTGTAACCAAATCGGTACCTTTTATAGGCATGGGTGGGCGCAGGGTTGTTGGCTGTTGGCAGAAGCAAGGACGAGGAGGAAGGTGAGAGGAGAGGATGGTTGTAGGTGTCAAGGATGGGCACGCATGGAAGGGGAGGGAGTTGACCTCCTGTTCATGCCGAAACTCATAGGGATCGATTGGATCGGGTAGAGCCGATGGAGGTCTGATCCAATGCGAATACACAAACACGTCGAGGCTTGGGAGATCTACTTTCCTCTAGTGTAGGTCCTTCAGTTTTGTTGGATGGCGTGCACTCCCAATCATCCTTTGGCCTCATTGATTGGTTCGAGAGCGTGCCAAGGTTCTTTGGTTTCGTTGTCCCTTCGTCTGGATGATGGAGATGCAGGTGTGCCAGTTAATTTGACCCTACAATTGATAAGAAGATGAATAGATGGTTCATTCGGATGATGAGTTGATATGAACTCTTACCATTGGCTGGTTGCCGCTAGGGTTGAGATGTCATCGGCTACGTCCAACGTGCTCCTGCTATTGGCGGGTTGCCGATAATGATTGGATCACTCTTCATTGGTGAGGAAGCTAATGAAGACGTAGGTAGAGAGTAATGATGGAAATGAAAGATACATCGGCTGTAGAGCCGATGGTGCTTTAAATATAATGTGCGATGAATAAGAAGGAGCGAGACCCGATTCTCCGAAAGCATGAGACTCAATGACTACCGTGATGGTACTGTTAGAGTCAACCTCGATAGATTAGACCAAACTGAGATAGTATGAGACTAAGGCTAATAGTAACGAGACGGTGAATGCTAGATTGGACGTATGGGTGAAAGGAAAGTGCAAACCCATCGGCTAGCTAAGCCGATGAGAAAAGATCTTTAAAGATATCCGTGTACTGACTGAGAGGCCGATACACTGGGCATGAGATTCAAGAGAAGTCATTGAAGACGTATATGTATCAGCTGAGGAGCCGATACACTAGGCGTGATGCTCAATGTGTGAATAACTCATCGACTAGCTACTCCGATGAAACGCCGAGAAAAGACCCATTGGCTTATGGCTCAATCTACTATCATCAGTCTGGTAGGTTGAACCTAACCAATATAGCATGAGACTGATGGTGGTAAAAGAAGCTTGATAAACCGATAGATTACACGCGGATGTGATGTGGTATATTTGATCGGACTAAGAAGTCGGACCTAACTGATGTAGCCTTAGACAGAGCGAATACACTAGGATAATGGTGAGACTTACCCCTTCGTCGGAGTTCGGAGCTAATCGATACATCCCAACGTCAAGAGCTAGAACCCACCGGTAAAAAACCTAATTAAACTAGGGTGACGAAACGGCGAAGATGTATTTGATCTAGAGATGAATTACATGTTTCCAGGTAATCTATATTTATATCCTAGGATTACAAGAATCCAATGCGGTTACAACACCCATCGGACATTATTTACTTAAAACATAAAAGAAAAATATCTCTAAGGAAGTTAACAAAACTAACATAACCTGTCTATCTTTACAAGATATCTCCTATATAGTTAAAGTACTCTGCCATGGCTTCTCTGGCTTCTCCTTAGATTTGGTCCCATCTGGATAATGTTATATTTTTAACTGAATTGAATCCTTCCTTGATCCATCCGATCGGTTCTTTCTCTGTATCTATCAGACTCTTCCCAATAGGTCAATCAACTCTCTAATCTATCCACGGGGATTACCAAATTCTAGCCTACCATGGTGGCTCTCGATCTATTGGTCTAAAGTAGGTGATGGTGCGGATGAAAGGCACGACAATAGGAAAGGCAGGGCATTGATGTGGTTGTGTGGCGCGGGTGTCCTTTGCCACGATGGCTGGCCCGCATGTGGGTTGGTGAAGGCAACATGGCATGGCAGGAGGGTAGCAAAGGCTGGCATCGGCACTGTGGGTGGCTTGGGCAAGTCGTGGCTAACGCGCAAGGAGGCAGGTGGGATTGGTGGCCGACTAGTCACATCAGGTCAGGCAAGGACTATGGCAAGGCACATTGAGGCAAGGAAACATGCGGTTTGGACTGGTGGGTGCAGAGAGGCTCGAGGAAGGGGATGGGCATGCTAGCTTTCACGAGCGAGCGGTCACCATGGAATGAGTGGTTGATGGGTGGGGCTATCGGAGTTCCTAATTGGTAGGTGTGGGCTGATCATGAGCATGCAGGTGGTAATGAGGGAAGGTTGTGGGATTGGCTAGCCTTCTCGCTTGGACTATTGGAGCATCCTTGAAGGAGGGTAGTTGGCTTGGGCTGGGGAGAGGCGGCTTGAGTGGCGTTGATTTGGGTTGCGAGCTAGGGAAGCAACGGGACAAGGATGGCCTGGTCTAGAAGAGAGGGACATGGCCCGATCTAGGGAGGAGAAATGGGGAAGGAGAGGCTAACTGAGTGGGCTAGTCCTAAGGGGAGAAAGCAAAGGAAGGGAGAGGAAAGATTGATCCCAAGAGTGGAGTTTTGGAGTTAGACTTTGTGAATTTTGGTTTCCATTATAGGTAAAGCGTTTTTGGTGGTTTAGGATTTGAATTTCAAGTGTTGAATTTTGAATTTAATTTGAATGTTGGCACTATCACAAACTAAAATAAAATCTAGGAAGACTCGGCATGATACAATTTTGAAAAAGTTTTTGTTAGTTTCAAATTTTAGTTTCTGAATTTTAAATTAAATTTTTTTAGGGTGTTACATGTATCGTGTAGGTATGACAATCATTACTATTGTATCATGCATGTAGTTATCACGGGACTGTCACCCTTGTATCATGTAGGTAGCATGAGTATTACCAGTGTATTATGTATGTTGAAGGGTTGATATCTGACTACAACAACATGGATACATAGGGCAGCTTGGTATGAATATATGAAAGAATGCGAACACAAGGTTGATATGTGCCCTTGTGCTTTGTTGTAGTGATGAGTGATTTGTCAACGTGTGGACATTTCGAGTTGTGTGTGTTTGTGCAGCATGTCTTGTGGCTTGTGGTGCGCAGGTGTGGAGCTCGGAGGCAGTGGTCAATGGTGAGTTGAAGGTCATGTAGAGATGGGCTATGTCGATGGACTGGAAGTGGTGAAGGACAAATGTGAGGCTTGGACTGAGGGACCGGAGTGCCGGAGGACCAGCCGCGATGGTTGACACCTGGGGACATCGACAAGCGCAGGTGTACATGGGTGATGAAGACAGTGCCGATCAAGTCAAGAAGGAAGGCGAAGGCGTCAAGCTTGGTGGAGGTCAGACACGCGTCAACATTAGAGGGGTTTGGTAGATTGAGCCTCAAAACCACTAGGTGATGTTTTCACGGGTTTGGCCTCAAAACCCCTAGAGGAACGGGGTGGCACGTGGCAAAATCACAATGGTTGCTTTAAGGCGAAGCAAATCTGGGTAGGAAGCGTGGCCATCCGATCGCCTAAAAAAGTGTTGGACCATTATGCTCTTCGGTCACCATTTTAGCTTACTATACTACAGGGGCAAAATTGAAATTTCAAAAGGGTTCTGATATATATAGGCTAAGGGTGCCATGTCAGCAGGGTCAGGAAGGTTCGAGCATCCATCAGTGCATTCATTTTTTTGTTTATTTTTTATCTCTCTCGCTCATCTCAAGTCCGTCGTCTTTCACCTTTCTAGGGTTCTTGCTCGGTTTCTCTGCGGTGCAGTAATCCACCATATCTGTGTAAAAGAACTAAAGATTATGTGCAAGAATGGAGACCCTAACCCTAACCTCCTGGTGTCCTTTGAGATTCGATTTGTGAACTGTCTGTCCAAATCCCGTATGTGTTCTTCATGTTCTTATTTTTCCCCTTTTCACGTTTTGAGCTAAATCTTGAGTTTTGGGGATTTTGGTTCAAATTGGTTTATTTCAGATGAACTAGGGCGTGAGCTGAATCCTTGCACCAACGGAAATCGTCTAATTTCTCATGAGTTCATAGATCGGAGCGAATCAGACTTTTGGGAAGAAATACTGGTGGTTTTCTCTCATCCTTGTTTTCTCTTTGGTTGGTTTCAGATTGGGCGATGATCTCCTTGATATAGCTTATCTATTGGCTAGAAATCATCTCATTTTGCTTGCAACTGCATTTTGGGATAGCGGCTAAATATATCGCGTGAAAGTTAAGGCTCCCATTCACCCCCCTCTGGTCGCCATTTTCGATCCTTCAATTGATATTAGAGCGGGTTAAGTATCATTCCACCTTATTTGGTCTGTGATCCGCGAAGGCGACGTGGAGCGCAACTTCGAGAAGGCACCATCTTTTGATGGAATCAACTACCCATACTAGAAGATCCGCATGTCTACGTATCTTTAGAGGTTGGGCTCACGGGAGTGGGAGATTTGTGAGGACGCTAATAGTGTTGTGCTTGAACCTTGTGCTCGTATCACTCAAGAGTAGAAGGATCAACACAATGCTAATAGCTGAGTGCAGAATACTCTTTTTGCTGCTCTTTTGCTTTTAGAATTTGAGCAAGTTTTTGATTGTGCTACAGCTCAAGAGATCTAGGTGAGACCTTAGAGCTATCACAAGGAGACCGCATAGGTCAAGACCGAAACGTACTGTCGTGAGTATGAGACCTTTTCTTAGTTGGCTGGAGAATCTGTTGATTCTATGTTTTCTCGTTTCCAGTCGATTGTGAACAAGATGTGAGCAATTAAGCCACTGCTATCCTATGACAATCATGAGAGGGCTCTCAAGTTACTAGATGCCCTAGATAGGAGGGTTTGGGATGTAAAGGTTTCCGCTATTATTGAATCAAGAACTACAAGACCTTCATAGTGGATGAGATTTTCAGCAAGCTCAAGTCCACCGAGATCGACTACCAAACTCAAGCTAAGATCAACTATCCCTCTACACCGACCATGGCTTTGGTTTCAGGTACTGAAAGTTCAACTTCCTTGACTAACCCTTCACAGCTGTCTTTTGCCTTGTCTTCCTTGGTGTCTGTCATAGAGGAGCAGATGGAGGTGCTTGGAGACAACGAGCTGGCGCTGATCATCAACCGATTCTCACGGTTCCACAACAACCGCATGAACCGCTGGCACGGTAGTCCGAAGGAGGGATGCTTCGGCTGTGGAGACCCTGACCACTTTATCGCCAACTGCCCCAAGAAGAACAAGCACTCCTTCGACAAGTACACCTCCTGCAAGCACAAGTCGAAGGGAGGGTTCGACAAGAAGGCGGTCAAGAAGTTCATCAAGAAGTCGAAGGCCCATCACCGTGCCTTCCTCACCTTACTCGGCGACCTCGACAACGACTCCAGCGACTATCACGCTTCTTCCTCTTTGAGAGATGACGAGCCCGAGAGGAAGCTTGAGGACAAGTTGAACGACCTCTGTTTCTTCGCTGACACCACTCATGGAGGCTTTTGCACCATGGCGCTTGGTGAAGAGGTGGAGACCAGCAAGGATGAGGCTCCTGAAGAAGACGACACTCTTGAGGCTCTGTTGACACTCTTATCGCTGAAGTAGAAACTTTGAGTGAAGCTTTGATCAACTAGGACAAGCTTCTTAGGCTTGCTGCTCGTGAGCGGAAAGAGTTTAAGGACAAGCTAGAAGTGGCACTTAAGGAGCTTGAGGTTGCCAAGAAGAATGTTGTTATAGTGTCTGATGAGGGTGAATGTGATTCTTGTGTTATTCACATGTCTACTCTTGCCTCTTTGCAATCCATGTATGTTGCTTTGCTTGATGAGAATGAAGTGCTGAAGGCTTGGTCTCTCTTGTTGGGTGCATGCAAGTCCTGCTTAGGCTTGCAATCTGAGCTGGTAGAGAAGAATGCCAAAATCTCTATTCTTGAGAAGGCTAGTTCAGATAGCATAGCTGTTGTTAAGTGTGCGTTGTGTGAGAGCTTGGGTTTGGAGCTTGAGTCTTGTAGGCACGACAAGATGAGATCCGAGGAAGAAAATACTTACCTTCGGACCATCTTGAGCTGGGTGTCTTACAGAGAGCCGTAGTTGGGCATGATGGTCAACCAATTAAAAAGGGGAATTGGTGGACCGGGTATAGGCTTTGTTCTAGTTGGGAAGGATGAAAATCTCTATGGCAAGGTTGGTGAGTGTAGTGATTTGAAACCAAGTGAAAAACCTTCCACCACTCCAAAGCTAATCAAAATCACTCCACCTAAGCCCACCAAGCCCACTATCAAAGATGGAGTGTTTGATGAACCTCTAAAAGCTCCACCCCAGAAACAAGTGTGGATTCCAAAAGCTAACCATCTCAGGAACCCACTTAACACACTGCCAAACATCTGAGAATCCCCTTCCTAGAGCCAAACAGCCAACAAGAGTGAACCATACCCGCAAAAGAGTGAATCAACCACTACCCAAGAGAGAGGTGAGGTATCACTGTGAGTACTGCCTTAGGGATGGTCACCTTGCTGAGTTCTGCTTTAGGAGGAAGAGAGATGAGTGACGAGAGTACAAGCTGAATAACCGAAACATGTACCGTCCTCCTCATGGTGTACATGTATTGCCTGTTTAGAGGAACACTGCTAGACCTAGAGGTACAATGCCTCAAGGTGCTAGGCCTCATGTGGTGGTCGTGCTCGGTGGGGTTCAGGTTGTGGTCAATATGACCATGGATCCCATGACGGTGGTTTTCAGTCCCACAACTCTAGCAGACCATGTGTTCCCCCTCGTGGTGATTGCTTTCATCAAATGGGACTGGATATGTTTGGTGCTTTTCCTAATACTTTTCCAGGGCAAATGACTCAACACTGGTATCCTTCACAGTATATTAACCCTAGTGTTGTGCCATTTGGTCGTTCCTTTCCTTTCTATTGAGTAGGACGGGGGACCGAAGAACATGTGGCTCATTGATTCTGGCTGTTCGCGCTACATGACCGGGAATTCAAAATGGTTCTCCAGCCTTAACCCCGTGCAATACAAGGAGTACATCACATTCGGGGACAATAGCAAAGGTAAAGTGGTATCTCGTGGATCCATTTACATTTCAATTTGCTTTCTGTTTCGCAACTCCTTGGGGATGGATTTGAAGTGCATTTTACGACTGGCTTGTCTCGAGTTCTTGATTCTTTGGGAAATCTTGTTTGTCAGATTATCCTCTTTGGCTGTGTCTTTCGAGCTAATTTTTCTCACTCTTTTGGCTCATCTTGTTGCTTGGTGGCCGGATCCTCCTATGAATTGTGGAAGTGGCATAGGAGATTGGGTCACTTGAGTTTTGATTTACTTGTTAGGTTGAGCTCACTTGATGTAATCTAAGGATTGCCCAAGTTGAAATTTGAGAAGGATTTGGTTTGTCACCCTTGTCGTTACAGAAAGATGGTTGCTGCTTCTCACCCCCCTGTGAACCAAGTCATGACCAAGGAACCCGGCGAGCTACTTCACATGGACACAGTTGGTCTAGCTCGGGTTCGATCAGTGGGTGGGAAATGGTACGTTCTAGTGATCGTTGATGATTTTTCTTGATATTCTTAGGTGTTTTTCTTGGAAAGTAAGGATGAGGTCTTTTCTCATGTTCGGGACTTAATTATCCAGCTGCAAAATGAGTTCCCTAAGAATGCTATGAGAGCAATTTGCAGTGACAATGGCACATAATTCAAGAATACTTAGTTTAAAACTTTTTGTGCTTCTTTGGGGCTCGAGCATCAGTTTTCCTCTCCTTATGTTCCCTAGCAAAACGGTGTTGTTGAGTACAAGAATCGGACCCTTGTTGAGATGGCTAGGACTATGCTCGATGAGCATAAGACTCTTAGAAGATATTGGGCCGAAACGATCAACACCACATGGTATGTTTCAAATCGCATTTTTGTTCGGGCTTTCATGAAGAAAACCTCTTATGAGTTGCAGTTTGGACGTCCACCCAAGGTGAGTCATTTTTGGGTGTTTGGATGCAAGTGCTTTATCCTGAAACAAGGTATTTTGGACAAGTTTGAGTCCCAGATCTTCAGATGGCATCTTTCTAGGTTATGCACTTCATCTTCATGCATATCGTGTTCTTAACCTAGAGACCAATCGAGTTGTGGAGACTTGCAAGGTCACATTCGATGCAACCATGCCATGTTCGACACCTGGCTTTGAGCGTGCAGGTGAGCAGGAACTTGGTGAAAGCATTTTTGTTGAGGAGGAGTAGGAAGATGATGATTGGGGTGATCCTGAGCCAACTCCATTGGCTAACCCTTTCGAGCCTGCGACGACTACATCAACTCACGGTCCTGACCCCTCTTCTTCCACTACTTGGGGATCGTTCGAGCAGCCTTCTTAGCTTGTGTTGGTTGCACCTAAGGAAGCACCAGCTACTGTTGAGGAGGAGGCGACATCTTCCAGGGAGGCTCCATGCCATATTTAGCGTCACCATCCACCTCAGACCATGATTGGCAACATCGACCAACAAGTCACGCAGTCCAAGTCATATCAAATCTCACACGTTGCTCATTCTGCATTTGTTGCATCTTTTGAGCCCCGAGATGTTGGACATGCTTTATCTGATCCTAATTGGGTTAATGCCATTCATGAGGAGTTAGAAAACTTGGAGCAAAACCACGTTTGGGTCTTAGTACCACCTCCACTAGATTGTCATCCCATAGAAACCAAGTGAGTTTTCAAAAACAAACAAAGTGAAGATGGGGTGGTAGCGATGGTTTTGATTATGAAGAAACCTTTGTTCCTATTGCCCGTTTAGAAGCTATTAGGATTCTTTTAGCCTTTGCTGCTTCAAACGGTTTAAAGTTTTTTCAAATGGATGTCCAAAGTGCCTTCTTAAACAGGTACATTGAGGAAGAGGTTTATGTCAAGCAACTTCCTGGCTTTGAAAGTCTCAAGCTTCCAAACCATGTATTTAAACTTCAAAAAGCATTGTAAGGTTTGAACAAGCCCCTAGAGCTTGGTATGAGTGTTTGAAAACATTTTTGGTTGCAAAGGGTTTTAAAATGGGATCGGTTGATAAAATGCTTTTCCTCCTCAAGCGAGGCATTGACACTCTCATTGTTTAGATATACATGGATGATATCATTTTTGGTGGTTCATCTCATACCTTGGTTGCCAAGTTTGCAAATACAATGAGTAGGGAGTTCGAGATGAGCATGATGGGCGAGCTCAATTTCATCCTCAGGGTGCAAATCAAGCAGACTCGGGATGGGATGTTTGTGCATCAAGATAAGTACACGAAGGACATCTTGGGGAAGTTTGACATGGGCGAGGCCAAGCCTCTTTTGACGCCCATGTGCACCACAATAGCGTCGGATGCCAATGAGGATGGTGAGCCGGTGGACCAGAAGGAGTACAGGAGCATGATTGGCTCACTTCTATACTTGACAGCGATAAGGCCAGACATATAGTTCGCCATGGGTTTGTGCGTTCGGTTCCAATCGCCACCGCATACTTCCCACAAGTAGGCGGTCAAAAGAATAATGAGGTACCTTCGTTTCACACCTGAGTTTGGTTTGTGGTATTCCTCTTCTTCAACTCTCTCGCTTTATGGTTATTCAGATGCAGATTTCGCTGGTTGTCATCTAGATCGCAAGTCCACTTCTAGTACTTGTCAATTCTTGGGGTCTTCTCTTGCCTCTTGGTCTTCTCGCAAGCAAACTATCGTAGCCCAGTCAACCACAGAAGCCGAATATGTTGTAACTGCTAGCTATTGCTCCCAGTTGCTTTGGATGATTTACACTTTGAGAGACTTTGGGTTGAGCTTCTAGAGAGTCCCACTTCTTTGTAACAGTACCAGTGCTATAAGTGTGCAAATAACCCAGTTCTACATTCCAAAACCAAACACATCGATATCCGTTTTCATTTCCTTCGTGACCACTATGAGAAAGGGGATATTTATCTTTGCCACATAGATACCTCCAAATAGCTTGCTAATATTTTCACAAAACCCCTAGATCAAGTATCTTTTTCCCGGCTACGAGGGGAACTGCGGTGTGCTTCCCTTTTTAGTGGAGGGAAGTTTTTGGTTCTTGTATAGTAGCTTTTGGTATTTGTTTTTGTAATATAGTTTTGCTTTTAGTTTTTGTTTCACAACTACATTGCATCATATCATGTATAATAGAACATATTGTGAGCCTCATGAATCTAGCTGTCAGGATGAAATTATGCTCTCTTTGGTATGTTATGCGTGTACATGATGGTGCTTATAGCTTAGGCTCTCTTTGATCACTTGATAC
Organism: Oryza coarctata; assembly: GCA_030770085.1. NCBI lineage: Eukaryota > Viridiplantae > Streptophyta > Magnoliopsida > Poales > Poaceae > Oryza > Oryza coarctata. The sequence continues at coordinate 13,851,055 of CM061472.1, forward strand.
ATGTTATGAGCTAAGCCTATTTTTCAAATCTATGAACATGATTAATACAAGATGAACCTTGAAAATAGTTCACCACTGGGATTGGCAACTAACATGTGTAGGATGAATTGAAATTCCTGTTTGATATCATGTATATGCTAGGTTGCTATGTCTCTTGTTTTGAGTCATTCACTTGCTTGGACCACTCTGATACTCTTATGCTAAAATTTTGAAATCCATGTTAAGTGATGAGAGAAGATCGAGATGGGTATACATTGTCCCACATCAAGATATCGAGACTGCTTTCTATTGCACTTGGGATGAACTTGAGATGACTGAAACCGTTGTCTTGAGCTTTTGATTGTCCTTGACATAGGCTCCGCATGGTTGAAAAGTTAGGCATGACAGTACTTACAACCTCTCGCACACACGTGTTTGACTAATATTTTTGATCTATTGAAATTTGTAAAATCCTGATAAGTTTGCTCAAACACAAGTGTTAGGTTCGTCTTTGACATGATGTGTGACCGCTGCTTGGGGTAGCTCATCTTGTATATACGTGTTAGCATCAGGTTGATTTCCTGCTTATACCTGAGTGTTGAATCATTTCTTGAATTGCTTAAAACTACTCAAATGTGCTTATTATTTTTGAATCGTTTCACTTGATAGCATGTAAAATTGTTGCTTACTCACCCAACAGCACCAATTAGAGCATCTTTTCCCTTTGATTGCTTTACTCCTGAAGCTCATGTATTGATATGCATTCATAGCATCTTTTGAGGAGGAGTTGTAGTTATTAGCCTCTTGTTGTGATTTCCATAGAGAAAGGCCATCTTGATGTGTGCATGTGTCAACAAGGGGGAGAATGGTTCACACAACCCACCCAAAGGGGGAGAATGTCCCAAAGGGGTAGAATTTGAGAGTGCATATATTTGTGAGATTGTATTTATTTAGGGAGAGTTGCATTTGAGTTGCTTTGCTAGTTGTGTTGAGCCCTTGTTTGCCTCCTTTTGAGGGCTAGCTGTTGTTTGCTTGGTTCTGTCGAGTCGGTGCCCATGCTTTTAGGGACCAAGCTTTGCTTTTCTCAAATGACTCTATGTTGGTCTTTCTGTGGCTTTTGGTCATTTGGGTGAGTTCCTTTTTCTTCTTTTTATCTTGTTTCTATTGCTTAGCTATTGTGTGTTAGTCTTGACAATGCACTCATCAAGGGGGAGATTGCGAACACAAGGCTGATATGTGCCCTTGTGCTTCATTGTAGTGATGAGTGATTGTCAACGTGCGGACATTTAAGTTGTGTGTGTTTGTGCAATATGTCTTGTGGCTTGTGGTGCATAGGTGTGGAGCTCGAAGGCGGTGGTCGATGGTGAGGTGAAGGTCAAGTAGAGACGGGTTGTGCCGATGGACCAGGAGTGGTGAAGGACGGACGCGAGGCTTGGACTGAGGGACCAGAGCGCTAGAGGACCAGCCGCGATGGTTGACACCTGGGGACATCGACAAGTGCAAGTGTACATGGGTGATGGAGACAACGTCAATCAAGTCAAGAAGGAAGGTGAAGGCGTCGAGCTTGGCGGAGGTCGGACACACGTCGACATCGGAGGGGTTTGATGGATTGAGCCTCAAAACCACCAAGTGACGTTTTCGCTAGTTTGGCCTCAAAACCTACGTTCCAAGGAGCAGCGGGGAGGCACATGGAAAAATCATAAAGGTTGCTTCAAGGCGAAGCAAATCTGTGCAGGAAGCGTGACCGTTCGATCGCTTGAAAAAGAGTTGAACCATTATGCTCTTCGATCACTGTTTCAGCTTACTATACTGCAGGGGCAAAATTGGAATTTCAAAAGGGTTCTGATATATATAGGCTGAGAGTGTCGTGTCAGTGGGGTCGGGAAGGTTTGAGCGTCCGTCAGTGCGTGCGTTTTTCTGTTTATTTTTTTATCTCTCTCTCGCCTCGAGTTCGTCGTCTTTCCCCTTTCTAGGGTTCTTGCTCAGTTTCTTCACAGAGCAGTAATCCACCACATCTATGTAAAAGATCTGAAGATTGTGTGCGGGAATGGAGGCCCTAATCTCTTGGTGTCCTCTAGGATTCGATTTGTGAACTATCTATCCAAATCCCGCTGTGTTCTTCGCGTTCTTGTTTTTCCCCTTTTTACGTTTTGAGTTGAATCTTGAGTTTTGGAGGTTTTGGTTTAAATCGGTTTATTTCAGATGAACTAGGGCATGAGCTGAATCCAAATCGTCTAATTTCTCACAAGTTTATAGATTGAGGCGAATCAGACTTTTGCGAAGAAATACCGGTGGTTTTCTCTCATCCTTGTTTTCTCTTTGGCTAGTTTTAGATTGGGTGATGATCTCCTTGAGATAGGGTATCATTGGTGTACCATGTAGATCATATCGTGGATATCCTAACCTTTAAATACTATGGAGTTACTATGACATCCCATTTGAAGTACCATCATAAAGGTGAAATTTTCTGCTGCTAATTATTAATTGCTATTGTATACGAGTGGTGCACTTCTGTTACATTCTACTCCATCATGAAGATAATGAATAACCATGATGCTCTGTTGTGATCAGAAGACAATACTGTGTTTTGCCACTTAATTTCTCTACCTCCTTTTCAGAATTTAAGACATCACATTCTTATTCTTTTCTGTTCCAAACCGTGTATTATTTTACTTCTTTAGGAAATTTCCTCTGTATCATTTTCCTCAAGGTGTTTTGTCATTTATCCCTTTTCAAGATATTTGCATACACTACTACAATAGATTTGGTCTTCCTTGACAGATTTCCTTTCATGAATGAATCTGTCATTGATCTGTGATGATTTTTTTTAAAAAAAATTATCAAAAAGTTTAGGCTCGGCCGATTCTAGCGATGACTCAAGGTCCTGGTCATAAAAATTGGTCACGGTGGCAAACGGAGACATCACAAACACTGAGGAATTCATCATTAAAATTTAGGATATCACATGGTGACAAAGTATTTCGTCATAGAATTTGGTAGGCATGGTTCTAATGGGCCCACATAAGCTGGTCCCATTTGTAAGTAAAGTCGGGCTAACACACGGTGATGAAGTATTTTTATCATAGAGCTAGCCAACGATAGTTGTGAAGAGGTCCCACATGTAAGTACGCAAAACTTAAAGGAGGAGACAGTTTGTCTGGTGTTTACTTTTCCTATGTGTGTTTGTCTATTGTTTGTTATTCCAAATCAGTGAATTTATCCGGTGATCACATCTCTGAGAATGGTGTGGTTGAGTCATGTGAAAATGTGTCAACCAAACCATCTAGCTCTCTCTCATGGTCAATGGTAAAAGTCAAAGGGACATTTATGGTGGAGACATGAGGAGACACCATTAATTAATCACCGTCGTTCCTGAGTGAAGTCATGTTTCCAATGCTTTATTCATTTATAAGTACCATGATTTAGCCGGCTAATGGTTTATTCATCCGTCCCCCATTCCATTTTAAAAGACTTATGCAAAGAAGGAGCATGAGGGGAGAACACCTATGCAATAGAGAACAATAGAGGAGGCAAGACTGCTGGGGGTCACCAAGAGGAGACTCTCCACCAAGCTGCCATATCTCTCCTCAAGCTTTTTAAGCTAGAAGAGAAGATTTGCATCGACACCATGGAGAGTGAGGCCCTAAGGAAGGCAATCGACATCGTGGACTCCAAGCATGCTGAGCTGGACAAGAAGAAGGCCGAGCTCTTAAAGGCTAAGTTTGAGCTCATTGAGATGGAGAAGAAGGCCAACCAAGAGGAGAATTCTAGGTCAGCCTGATTAATATTGTAGTATATATATATGTTAGTATCAATCATTTTAATATATATTTCCCCAATTCCTTTATATTTTTCACTGTTTACTATTACTATTGCAACTTTAATTTGACTACTAATAATTTTTTCAATGACTAGATTATAATGAAAGAAAGTTTAATACTCACTCTGTTCCAATATAAGGATTTTTGCACTATTTACCTTACTACTTGTTCCATCACCCATCACCTATTAAAATTTCTTTCCATCTCACCCCAATGACCATCCCACTTCTAACTATTCCTCATTAAATGAGGAACACCAACCTTTTCTCCTCAACCCTAATCTTAGCTAAATAATCTATAAATACTTATATTTTGTAACGAATGAGTATATAAAAACTTTGCTAATATGGCATCTATTTAAGTATTTAAAAAAATTGTAAAAAGAGGAATTGTCAAAGTTGACAAAAATAAAGAAATGGAGGGAGTATCTACTAAACAATCAGGTGGTACAAATATATAATCACCAGACAATGTGGTGTTATATTTTTTTGGTAAATTTTATATAGTAGTAGTACTAAGTATGGCCCGGAGAACAAGACCGCGAGGTAGGCCTTGCATAATCCAGTCTTCCAAAAAATCAGTGCGAGGAATGTACAATCTCCATGAGGTGGGCCTTTTGGAACAATGGGCCAGACTATGTCCTTATGCTCCACTATTGTTAACACCGAAATTTATTAAGCCCCTGCAGATAGGATCGGAGAGTTCATCGGCTTATGGAAAATGGCTGATTGATATAGGAAAAGAGCCGATCAGATGGATGAGGATGGATTCGGTTTTTATTCAAAGATGGAAAATTATCCAGATGAGACCGGATATGCTTTATGGAAGTCACGGTAGGGTGTTTGTATCTTTGTAAAATATATCTTATAAGATAGACAAGTTTAGTTAGTTTTATTAACTTATTAGAGAAAATTTTCTTTTCTATTTAGGAAATAACATCTAGAGGTTGTTTCTACCATATCAGACTCGTATAATCTCAGGGTATAAATATAGACCCCCTAAAAGCTTATAAATTATTCACATAGATCAATACAATCTCGGCGCATCGCCACCCTAGTTTGTCAAGATTTTTATCAACGGGTTCTGGCTCTCGATGTGGGGCTGCATCGGTTAAGTCCAATTTCGGCGAAGGGGTAAGTCCCACCACTATCTTGGTATATCTGCTTTGGCTAAGGCTGCATCGGTTAGGTCCGATCTCTTGGTCCAATCAAATATATCACATCACATTCGCGTGGGTTCTATCGGCTTATCGAGCTCCTTCTACCGTCATCGGTCTTGTACTGCATCGGTTAGGTCCGATCTATTAGACTGCTGGTAGTAGATTGAGTTGTAAGCTGATAGGTCATTACGTGATGTTTCATCGGAGTAGCCAGCTGATGAGTTATCTTCACATTGAGCTTCACGTTTAGTGTATCGGTTTCTTAGTCGATATACATATATCTTGCCCATTGATTAATCTGCTAGTGATCGATCTAGTTTTGTCGAATCTAGCATCGAGACCTATTGGGTTTAGTTCCCCCATCAGCTTAGCTAGTTGATGAGTTTACTTATATACCTATATCAAACTCATAGCCGATAGCAACCAATGGGTTCACCCGGTTCCTCCGTCGTTACATCCGATCTAGCTCCCACTGTTTTGGTGCCATTAGCCTCAGCCTTATACTATCTCGGTTCGATCTGATCTATCAAGGCTGGTTCTAACAATACCATTATTGGTGGTCGTTGGGTCTCGTCCCTTCGGGAGACCGGACCTCTCTCTCTACTACTTATTGCATATTCTATTCGGAGCATCATCGGCTCTATAGTTGATGAGTCTTTTATTTTATTTCTCGCTATTTGCCTATACCATCATTGGCTTTCTAGCCAATGTATGATCGCTATAGTTCCTATTGGCCACCAGCCGATAGCAGGGGTGTATCAGACTCATAGCCGATGGCTATCTTAACCCTATCGATATATCTAGTCGATAACAAGAGTCTGTATCGGCCTATCGGCCAATTGGCTCGATGATCTAACTCTGTCTATCTTCCTTGTCAATTAGAGGTCATATTGAATGGCAAACCCACAACTCTAGCAACTAGAAGACTCCAATGAGCTGAAGGACTCGTACTAGAGCTATGTAGATCTCCCAGGCCTTCGCGTGTTTGGGTGCATCACATCGGACCTCCATCGGCTGACTTGCTCGCCCTCTTGACACGCCCCTCCGCCTAGTCTGATCTCTCCGTGTGTGAACATATATCTTTTGGCACACCTAGTGGTACAATTGGGAGTGCACTCCAACGAACCTCAAAGCTGAAGGAACTATACTGGAGCTAAGTAGATCTCCTACGCTTTCGAGTGTTCGGGTGCGATTGCATTGGACCTCCATTAATTGACTCGCTTGCCCTCTCGGCACCCCTCTCCATTTAGTCCGATCTCCTTCGCACGTGAACAATTGCTCACTTGCTTTGCTTTCATTTAGTATCATACTGCCTATCGAACCTGAGCATGACCTGTTTATATACGTCCACCCCACAATACCATGTGAAAGGGTTGTTTCAGTGGGTACGCTATTCTGTGGGCTTTCTAATGGGTAGATGGGATGTTCTAGGGCTTGTTTCACCTAAACAATCCTTTCGCATTTTTGCTCATCCCAATACTTCTTCAAGGCTGAAATTTGGTCAAAGTATTTGAAATTACATCATGAAGTTTACAATTGCAAGTAAATTAGACAAAGTTTAATTTTGTGTCTCACATTACAAAATTAATTCTAAAGCACTAAATTTGCAAGCTAATGTTTTTTTGTAAATTCAACAAAAATACAAAGATTTTGTTGTACCCAAGCAAAAATATTGGCTTGCCAATTTTTTTGGCATTAAACCAAAGGAAAAGTCTTAATACCCACAAACTTTGATTAAAAGTCCATCTAGCACCTTGATCTTTAAACTGGACATGCAACCCTCAAACTTTGTAATATCATTCATATTATCCCTGAGGTGGTTTTGGATGGTGGTTTTGCATATTCGGAAGCTTAAATGAGTGGTTTTGAATAACTAATATAGCATGTTTACTCTATAGTGATGTCATACTATATATAAATGGGCGGTTTTGAATAACTAATATAGCTATTTTGAGTTTTTAAGGGAGAGTAAAAAATAGGGTAAAAGCAAAACATTTAGTAGACATTTTAACATATATGTGCAATGCATATGTCACGTGGTCAAGCCCATCCAACGTATATGAAAATTAGATAAAAACCACTTTGTAAAACCAAGCTACGATATTATATGCACGGTATTATATAGTTCAGGGGGTTGGATGTCCAGTTTTAAAGATCAGGTGTTAGATGAACTTTTAATCAAAGTTCAGAGGGGCATTTAGACTTTTTCCTAAACCAAATGAGTCAATGAGTAATTTGCCATTAACATTTATTTGGCATTCAATGAAACGAACCCAACAATATGACAGGACATAAAGACCATGTTTTTCTTGGTCATATAACCCAGTTTAAACACTGTTTTTGTATGGCGAATGCACTGCATGATCTGTCATTCATGCCTCAGCCCAATTTGTAACCCCACATGTCATTCTGCTCATCTTAACTAGTAGTTCACCTACCATTGAAGCACCTCACATTTCATTTTTCCCCACCCATCACTAGGGAATGCTAGCGAGCTTCCCTATCTCATCTTTTACACATGTTTCCACCATAGGGACACTTACATCTATGGGAATCACTGCCACTACAACCACTGCATAATACCTCTAGGCCTAGGTATTCAGTGCCACAAGACTTATCCTCTACTTCAAGGCCATTGAGCTGTGCTAGACATCACTTCTGTAGTGGTAAGACACCAAGTTCCTCCCCTCCCCAATATTCATGCAAAATCTGACACAAATATAGAGAAATTTCATACACATCTTTTTGCAATTAGATGTGGGGCCAGACAATTAGTGACCTAACTAATGCCTTTTGCTCACTGCTGAGAACCATATTTCATTTCCTCCTAGAAATTCATACAAATTCCAAATTTTATTCATTTAAATTTCATCAATTTTTTTCTAATTTGTGTGCTTTGTTACATTGATTATATGTGCATAAGATCTCTTTTATTATGTGTAGATGGCTTGTACTAAGCAACATAATGAAGTGGGCAGGTGGCTTATGCCACATAAAGGGAAGAGAGTTGTAGATGCTACAGATGCATAGGCACGTGTTGGACGTGCCGTCGGTGTTTGAGGGTCTATGGCATGTTGGGGGAAAACAAAGTAGCTACCAATGACTTCTCATTTCTTGTGCGTACCTATTAACGAAATGGCCAGAAGTGGGCTCACTTGCCCTTACCTAGCGATGGGGAGGAGGTTGATGAGGACAAAGAGCATAGCAAGGAAGAGCTAGTGGCATCAAAACATCATGACTCACGATAGTGACATTTCCAAGATATGCATGTGCATTCCACAAAGAGGATTAGAATGATTCAAAATGTGCCATATGAACAATGGTTTCCAAAACATTGTGATGGGAGTGTCAACGTATGATTTTGGACTTCAATTCAGCAGAGTTTCTTTGATATCTACAGGCTGACATGTATCAAGCTGTTTGAGCATAGGACACTAAACTAGAGTGCATTGTGGAAAGTGTTTAGGGATATAAACATAGAGGGATACTTTGACAGATTCAGTGGATTGGCTAATTTGCTTTTAGAGCATAGCATATATGTTGAGGAGTGTGTTTGAGTATTCTATGCAATAGTCTCGATTGAATCAAACTAAAGGTTCTTTAATTCATATTTATGGGTAAACAAGAAACATTGTCTACATGTCAAATAGCTCAAGAGTTAGGCCTCGATCAATCGCCTGGTATATGTCTATACACAACACTGCCTATGGAGATACTCTACCACCTCGGTGTGCTAAGGTTGGTGGTAACTTCCCTATGGATGAGCAGATGGCTCCACTTTTTCGAGGGCCACTCCATGTTGGAATGGACCACACACCTGACATTCTTAACCCTAAGGTGAAGGTGGTTATTATAGCACTAAGGAGGACCTTGTTGCCACGGATCAACAATGCCGATGCCATCACAAATCTGCTATAGTGGCTCCTCTGTATGGCTAGCCATTTGACATTGTTGATTTTATCATTGCTAAGATTGAGGACATGATCTTTAATGGGATGGGCATGTCTCGATAGCAACCATACACTTACTTCATATCATACTTGCCAAGCATGCATAAAAGTGACACATTGGAATATGTCTAGGTGTATTAATCATCGGAGACATGATTATGATTGTACATGCCATCTGCACCAGGTGACTGATGCCATGGCTAGAGGGCAATGAGGCAGATGGAAGAGTAGTGAACTTAGGTTAACTGTCATGCAGATGCTTTGCAGGATGTGGAACTTCTCCAGGTAGAGAAAAAAGCCTTCTTACTTTGCCTTTGATGATAGTGATAGTGAGAGTGACGATGACGATGTTGAGTACATCCCTCTTAGCAATGACACCAACTAGGAGGAAGGTGGCTTGGGCTTCACATGGCCAGTCTCAACACCTCCAATCACTCATGGCAAAGCCAACCAGCCGTTATAGCTTGAAGCTATCCTTTAAGGACTGGTTGGGAACAATAGAAATTGGCTAGAGTAGACCAGAGCATTGATTCACGCATAAACAAAGCTAGAAAAGCAACATAACTGACTGATAGAGTAGATGAAGTGCACGTAGAAAACTTCTTTTGATTTAGTACAAACTTCCATGAACCAAATGTTTCAACTTATTCTTAGGTTGCATCAAGGATTTGCACAACAAGGATAGATTACCACCACCAACCTTAAAACTACAAGACCTGTTCCTACCCTAGCTTTGTGTCCACCACCCAGCAGTGTTGACATGTTGGGCCCTATGTCCCTAGCGATTCTCCCTTTGGTGCCTTAGACTGTGTTGTGCACTCAACCAGATGGGCAATTGTCGTTGCCAAATTTCACCCAGGTGTCTGCGCAACTTCATGTACATCTACCAACTTATCAAGACACACCGAGCTCAACACTGTTAGCTCTCAATGGCAAAGTTGGTCACATACCTCTAGTTATGTAGGCTAAGCAGAGTGCTATGGTTGATGTCCTAGAGACCGTACCTACTCCTGCAACCATACTCAATGCACCTATTATGGACGATCAAGCTATGGTGATCACACATACTCCTAGTCATATAGTTAGTGCACCTGCACCAGAGTTGAACAATGCTTTGGCCTTCCCAGTTTTAGCACCACCAATCAGTGGACCTATGATCAACGAGGCAGATGCACCGGCTGTCAATGCATACGTCAAAGAGATTGCCACTAAGGGTCAAGCTGTGCTGGTCGTTGTGCCTAATCTAGAGGTTACTGATGATGAGGAAGAATCTGATTATGTCTTTGCTTCACTCTGCTTTCGTCCTTGTCCTGCTGCAATGATAATGACTTCTTGTGATGACCTAGCTGCCAATCAGGTAGGATTAGATTTTTTAGGTGTGTAGAGGGAACACATTGCTAGATATTTTCATGACTGATCAAATTAGGAACCTATTTTACTTACTATGGCTAGCTATTTTGAATGTTTGGAATATTAATTTAATTTGTCTAGAAATGATTTTAGCCTTTGTGCTTAGGTGATATGGAGATTGGTGAAGGTTTTGTAAAGAACTAGCCTCGACCTGCTTTTTGATGTGCTACTGTCAAATGATGCTTCTATAGATTGGTCTAATTAAAATGGCACGAATGAGGAGGATGAGACTAATCATGTCAACATGGAGTCACACTTGAATTTTGCCATTAAGCTCCAATTGAAGCATCAGGAGGTAGAGTCTTGTGAGTCTACTGCTCGGTCTGAGGGGAATGCTGAGGTTGCCTATATTATAGCTGTGTGCGATGTGAAAAACACAATTTGTAGTGAAGATGAGAAATATAAGTTCGTGGCGTAACAACCCCAATGCTCAAGCAGGAGAGAGTGTGATCATGTGAGTGATGAATTTATAGGTACTAGTACTGGTTGCATGATAGATGGCTAAAGTGCTCGAAGATCATTTGGATGATGGTTCAACATTGACAATGCCTCTTTCGGGTGGTTAAGAGGGAAAAGGAGAAGGAACAAAAATAAGTGTGCCTCAAATTTTAGCAATGGCATAACAAAAGTGTTTTTTGAGCCTTTGTTCAATTTTAAAATTAAGATTAATTGATGTAATAATGTCCAATTGATGATACTATATGTTAGAGGGACTAGCTTGAATAAACATTGCCACAGACTATCTATTTGTCTTGAGTTAATCTGGTGTTTGTTTCTCCATCCTAGCAATCTACCTAATGGGTACACGAAATATTTGTAGTATGCATAATTCTATTTGTACCGGTGTTTTTGATCATACAATGTTCCTTTTGTCTGTTCACTTTGTAAAGTTAGGAAGATGCAACATATAATGTCTTATAAATGCTATAAGTTTGGAGATTTCATTTCATATGTGGTAACGCCAAAATTTGGAAAGCCCAGCGATAGATTGGAAAGACGATCGGCTGAAGCGTAGAAGTGTCTGATTGCTATAGGGAAGAAGCCGATTGGATTGAAGCCAGGAAAGACTCAGTCCTAGAATAGAAGATTATCTAGATAAGACCGAGTTTGAGGAGGAGCCGTGGTTCATGGTAGGGTAGTCTATCCTATCTTATATGGATAGGAAGATTTAGTTAGTTAACTTCCTTAGAGATATTTTTCTTTATTTTTGTTAGAAAATGACGTCTGATGGTTGTTGTAAACACGTCGAACTCTGTAAACCTAGGGTATAAAAATAGACCCCCTGGAAATATGTAAGACATCATCAATCCTTCGATCAATACAACCTCGACGCATTGCCATCCTAGTTCATCTAGGTTTTTACAGGCAGGGTTTGGCTCTCAACGTGGGGCTGCATCGGTTAGGTCCGATCTCCGGCGAAGGGGTAAGTCCCGCCACTATCTCGATATGTCGCGTTCTGTCTAAGGCTGGATCGGTTAGGTTTGACCTCTTAGGTCGATAGGATGTATTGTATCACGACCGTATAGTATCTATCGGTCTATCAAATTCTCTCCACCGTTATCGGTCTCGTGCTATATCGGTTAGGTTTAACCTATGAGGCCACCAATGGTAGAATGAGCTTTAGGCCTATAGGTCTCATTGTCAATTGCAGGGTCAAATTGACTGGTACACCCGCACTCGCACCGTCGCATCGGAGCCGACCAAAACCCACGGACTCTGGCGCGCGTACCTCGAGCCACGAAGAGAAGCTGACCGGGCTGCACTGGAGCTAAGCAGACGTCCCAGGTGGTCAGCGTGCTCGCGCCAGCACCCGGCGCGACCAATATTGATGAGAACCCGCTAGGATTTAGTGCCGATCTTTTGATGAGAGGTGGAGGATAACTTGATTAGGGGATGAAGGTGATGTTCACGGCCTGACTACAATCGTCTAAGGACGATGCGCCTTAGCAATCGATACACCGTCTCCGATGGTCAATGTGAACTTGTGGTGCGTGACAACCCAACCACTAGGGCACTCGTCCTGCAAGCAATCAAAGAACAAGCAAGAATAAGTAAAATAAGCACTAAAATTGCTTGATATTGAGATGAAAGATTCACTCTGAATTCACAATAAGGCGGGGTTCCGGAGACAAATAGACAGGCGTTCTAGCCGACACACGCGGTGTGTGCAAGTAGCAAGATGCTAACTCTAATCAACAAAACCCCCTTCTTCTTGGTGGTGACTATAGGTTTAAGAAGAGGGGAAGATGACCTCAGGGGTGCTGGGGTCGTGCTTAACCCTAGGACACACCCCTAATCGGCCTAACTTGATACACAGCCCATTGGGCCCAAAAGAGGTGATGTAGCATCGTGGACAGAAAAACACTTGATAGAAAAATAACAATTGCGGCCGCTTCAGAATAGATATTGACATGGGACTAGATCCATTTGAAAGTAGACTTGATAACCTTTCCATTAAGTAATTGCAAACCCAAATCGGAGTTCGCATAAAGTCGTGGCGACCGTCAGAATTTGGCATTGTCCTGCAGTCCAAATCCACCCCGCGCTAATCCTCTTTCCGTTGGATCCTCTCCATCGTTCCTGAGTAAAACAAGAGTGCACAGGTCTCCAGGGTATAAAGAAGAGGAAAATAAACTCAAGAATGAACTCACCTGATAGTTGAGTTGACATGCATGAGCACGGGTAATTGGACCATGAGTGGATGTATTGATAGTGTTGATGTCCTCATCATCCTCCCCTTCTTGCATTGGAGTCATCCTCGACTCAAGCTCATCTTCTTCTCCTAGATATGACTTTAAATCTGCAATGTTAAAAGTGGGTCTAACCCTAAAATCTGTAGGGAGATCAAGCTTGTATGCATTTTCATTAATTTTTTTCAAGCACTTTAAAAGGTCCATCAGCTCTAGGCATCAACTTAGACTTTCGCAAATCAGGAAACCGTTCCTTTCGCAAATGCAACCAAACCAAATCACCAGGTTCAAAATTCAATTATCGTCTACCTTTGTCACTAGTAAGCTTATAGTTAGCATTCATGCGCTCTATGTTTTCTTTAGTTGTTTCATACAGTTTTAACATCAACTCAGCACGTTGTTTAGCATCAAAATTAAATTTTTTAGAAGATGGCAAAGGCATTAAATCAATAGGAGCACGAGGCAAAAATCCATAAATAATCTCAAAAGGGCACATCTTTTTAGTGGAATGCAATGAACGATTGTATGCAAATTCAATATGAGGCAAACATTCTTCCCATATCTTAATATTTGTCTTTAAAACAGCCCTTAACATAGTAGACAAAGTCCTATTCACAACTTCAATTTGCCCATCAGTTTGGGGATGACAAGTAGTAGAAAACAAAAGCTTAGTCCCTAATTTAGCCCATAAAGTTCTCCAAAAATGACTGAGAAATTTAGTGTCATGGTCCGAAACAATGGTGTTTGGCACACCATGCAAGCGAACAACCTCCCGAAAGAACAAATCAACAATATGAGTAGCATCATCAGTTTTATGACATGATATGAAATGTGCCATTTTAGAAAACCTATCCACAACCACAAAAATGCTATCTCACCCCCTCTTGGTCCTAGGTAAGCCGAACACAAAATCCATTGAAATATCTTCCCAAGGAACACTTGGAATAGGTAGAGGCATATACAAACCATGTGGATTTAAGCGTGACTTAGCCTTTTGACATGTCATGCAGCGAGCCACAAATCTCTCCATGTGTCTTCTCATCCTCGGCCAAAAGAAATGGCTAGCAAGGATGTCCTCCGTCTTCTTGGCAATAAATACCCCGTCAACCCACCGCCATGCGCTTCCTGCAGCAACAACAAACGGATAGGGCTAGCTGGAATGCATAGCTTGTTAGCTCTAAAAATAAACCCATTATGGAAGACGAATCTGTTCCATGTCCTTCCATCCTTACAGTGCAACAACACATCTTTAAAATCATCATCATTCACATATTGGGCTTTAATTGTTTCAAGGCCAAAGATTTTGTACTCAAGTTGTGTCAACAAAGTATATCTCCTAGACAAAGCATCAGCAATTATATTCTCCTTCCCTTTCTTGTGTTTGAGAAAGATTCAATAAATTCAACCCATTTAGCATGCCGACGATTCAGTTTTCCTTGACTACGAATATGTTTTAAAGATTCATGATCAGAATGTATAACAAATTCCTTGGGCCATAAATAATGTTGCCATGTTTCTAGAGTTCTCACAAGAGCATACAATTCTTTATCATAAGTAGAATAATTCAGAACAGACCTACTCAATTTTTCACTAAAATATGCAACGGGTTTTCCCTCTTGTAGCAAAACACCACCCAATCCCATCCTACTAGCAGGGGCTGATCCCAATCTTTCGATGAGAGGAGGGGTAACTTTGATTTGGGGGTGGAATCGATGTTGGCTATCCGACTACAACAATCACAGGATGCTGCGCCTTAGCAACAGGTACACCGATTCCGATGTTGGCTGTTCATGCCGTGCCAAGAACACCCTTGAACCTGCTAGCAATCGAGAACAAGCAAAAACAAAATGAACAAGCAAATAAACTCATGGATCTGAACCAAATGAAACCTGAATCACGAGTTGGGGTCTTGAATCAAGCAAATCGGGTGGTCTAGTCGACACACGTATTCACTAGGAAGTAGCAGTAGCTAAACCTGCATCTAAACAAAATCTAAGTTCATCTTGGTGGCTGCGACATGTATTTATACATGGGCAACAGCAAGGAGGCGTGGGAGGGTGTAAACCCTAAGCTAGAATGGGCCCCTAGTAGGTTGCACGAGATACAAGGGTTTCAGCCCAAGACTGGAAGGCCAAACTTCTCTTTGTCAATTCTGCTTAGCTTCAGGGGAATTTCGTCATGAGGTTGCATCCATCTAAAAGTAGACTTCAAGATCTTTCCAATGAGTACTCATATGCCTCAAACAACATCCGGAGTTGAGAAATATTGCCACGTCAATTTGATGTTGCCTGGCTGTACGAACTTGAAGTCTGAACTTGATGTTCGATCGTGTGATTCCTTGTTGTGTGATCTTGATGCCCAAACTGATTGGTTGATCCATTAACCTCCTCTCCATCATTCCTAATAATAATAAAATCATCACAATGATTTAGTAGCATCCAATTCTGAGATGAGGGTTTATGGACAGCGAGGAACGAGTTTACCTGATAATTTAGCTCTCGTGCATGGGCTCTTGTCATTGGTCCTTGCTGAGTAGTAGGCGTGGTTGTATTGTTGGAAGGGATGTCCTCATCATCCTCCCCTTCTTGCATCTGAGTTGTCCTCGACTCAAGTCCATCTTCCTCGCCCAAATATGGTTTCAAATCTGCAATGTTAAATGTGGGGTTGACCCCAAAATCTGTAGGCAACTCAAGTTTGTATGCATTATCATTGATCTTAGCTATAACTTTAAAAGGACCATCAGCTCTCGGAAGCATCTTTGACTTTCTCAAATCAGAAAACCGATCCTTTCTCAAGTGCAGCCAAACCAAATCACCCGGTTCGAAAGCAACATGCTTCCTTCCTAAGCTACCAGCTAGTTTATATTTAGCATTCATGTTCGCTATGTTCTCTTTTGTGGTCTTATGCATTTTTAACATCAACTCAGCACATTGTTTAGCATCAAAATTCAATCTCTCAAAAGTTGGTAAAGGTAGCAAATCAATAGGGGTACGAGGCACAAAACCATAAATGATCTCAAAAGGGCTCTTTTTAGTAGTAGAGTGTTGTGAATGATTGTAAGCAAACTCAACATGAGGCAAACTTCTTCCCATATTTTTATGTTCTTTTTCAAAACTGCCCTAAGCATGGTAGATAAAGTTCTATTCACAACCTTAGTTTGACTTTGGGGATGACAAGTAGTGAAAAATAGCAACTTAGTACCCAATTTAGCACATAAAGTTCTCCAAAAATGACTAAAAAATTTTGCATCACGATCTAAAACAATTTTGTTTGGCACACCATGCAAATGAACAATCTCACGAAAGAACAAATCAGCAACATGAGAGCGTCATCGGTCTTATGACATGGTATAAAATGTGCCATCTTAGAAAACCTATCCACAACCACAAAGACACTATCCCTCCCCTTCTTTGTTCTAGGCAGTCCTAAAACAAAGTCCATAGAAATATCATCCCACGGTGCATTAGGAACAGGTAGGGGCATGTACAAATCGTGAGGATTAAGACATGACTTAGCTTTTTGGCACGTTGTGCAGCGAGCAACGAATCTCTTTACGTCCCTCTGCATCTTGGGCCAAAAGAAATGATCAGCAAGGATGCCTTTCGTCTTCTTCACACCAAAGTGTCCCATCAGCCCTCCTCCATGCGCTTCCTGCAACAATAACATACGCACAGAGCTAGCTGAAATGAATAGCTTGTTAGCTCGAAATACAAACCCATCATTGAGGACGAATTTGTTCCATGTTTTTCCCTCCTTGGAATTCAGCAACACATCTTTAAATTCACCATCATGGGCATATTGCTTTTTTATTGTTTCCAAGCCAAAAATTTTAAAATCAAGTTGTGAAAGCATGGTATAACGTCTAGACAAAACATCAACAATTACATTTTCCTTCCCTTTCTTGTGTTTGACGACATAAGGAAAAGACTCAATGAATTCAACCCAGTGAGCATGCCTACGGTTCAGTTTTGCTTGACTTCGAATATGTTTCAATGATTCATGATCAGAATGTATAATGAACTCTTTGGGCCATAAATAATGCTGCCATGTTTCCAAAGTCCGAACTAGAGCAAGCAATTCTTTATCATAAGTAGAATAGTTCAAACTAGGCGCACTCAACTTCTCACTAAAATATGCTACTGGTTTTCCCTCTTGTAATAAAACACCTCCCAAACCAATTCCACTAGCATCACATTCAAGTTTAAAAGTTTTAGTGAAATCAGGGAGTTGGAGCAAAGGGGCATGGGTTAACTTATCTTTCAATGTGACGAAAGCACTCTTGTGTGCTGCAGCCCAAGTGAATGTAACACCCTTCTTGGTGAGTTCATGCAATGGGGCTGCAATGGTGCTGAAATCCTTCACAAAACGGCGATAGAATCCAGCAAACCCGAGAAAGCTTCTCACTTGTGTGACCGTTGTGGGAACCGACCAGCTATGTATTGCTTCAATCTTAGCTTGATCAACTTTAATTCCCTATGGGGTCACAACATAGGTAAGAAAAGAGACTCGATCCGTGCAAAAGGTGCACTTCTCAAGGTTACCAAACAAATGTGCATCACGTAGAGCATTAAAAACATCACGCAAATGATCAAGATGTTCCTCAATTGATCTGCTGTATATCAAGATGTCATCAAAATATACCACAACAAATCTACCAATGAAAGCGTGTAAAACTTCATTCATTAATCTCATGAAAGTGCTGGGTGCATTAGTGAGACCAAACGGCATAACTAACCACTCATATAGACCGAATTTAGTTTTAAACGCTGTTTTCCATTCATCTCCTAGCTTCATGCAAATACGGTGGTAACCACTATGCAAATCAATTTTTGAGAACACAATTGAGCCACTTACACTTAATTCATAAAGCATATCTTCCAGCCTAGGAATAGGATGACAATATCTGATTGTAATGTTATTAATCGCTCTGCAATCTACACACATACGTCAATATCCATCTTTCTTAGGAACCAAAAGAACAGGAACAACACAAGGGCTAAGAGATTCACACACATAACCTTTATCAAGCAATTATTGCACTTGGCGCTGAATCTCTTTAGTTTCTTCGGGGTTGGTCCTGTATGGTGCACGGTTGGGCAATGAGGCTCTGGGAATAAGGTCAATTTGGTGTTCAATCCCTTGGTTGGTGGCAGCCCCGGTGGTACCTCCATTGGAAAAATGTCCGTGTACTCCTGCAAAAGGTTAGTGACTGCAGGAGGCAAAGAAGAAGGTATCTCCTCAAGTGAAAATAAAGTTTGTTTGCAAATCAAAGCATAGCAAACAACAGTATTAGCATCAATCTCATTCAAATCAGATTTGGTTGCAATGAAACATGACCCTTTCAGCTTGATCTCATTTTTATTATTGTGGGCAGATTTGGTATTCTTCTTTTTGTGCTTTTCACGTTCATTTGCCACAATCTGATTTTCACTCTTAGCATGCTCCTGATTCTTTACTTTACTAGCTCTAGCAAGTTCATCTTTCAAAATAGCTTCAGGAGACATTGGGTGCAAAACAAGTTTCTATCATTATGCATAAAAGAGTATTGATTTGTTTTACCATGATGCAAAGAATCAATGTCAAACTGCCATGGTCTGCCTAACAATATAGAACATGCTTGCATGGGTACAACATCACAGTCAATAGAATCTTGATAAGAACCAATAGCAAAATTAACTATCACCAACCGTGTTACCTTCATCTTACCGCTACTATTCAACCATTGAAAGTAGTAAGGTTGCGGATGTGGCTGAGTGCACAATGCAAGCTTCTCCACCATTTTAGCACTTGCCAAGTTGTTGCAGCTCCCTCCATCAATGATGACCCGGCAAGAATGCTCCTTGATCACACACTTGGTTTGAAACAAAATGTGGCGCTGATTTTGTTCCGCCTTCTCCATTTGTGCACTCAACACTCACTGCACCATGAGGCTCTTATAGTGTTCAGCATGTTCTGTTCCAATGTGCTCCTCATCTTCCCCTACATTGTTAGCTGCAAGTAAAGTATATGTTTCTTCATCTAAATTACTAGCAGAGGAATACTCACCATCAGGACCACAACTAACACACGTGCGCTTGGACAGTCCCTGCGCACATGACCGTAACCTTTACAGCGGAGGCATTGAATGTCTCTCGTTCACCCGGAGGGTGCAATTGAGGATGAACTCTTGGTTGGTGCAGCAGCTGCCCCCTTTGTTGTTTCGGGAGGGCATGGTGAGAAGTTCATTGTCGAAGGTCGTGGTTTGCTGCCTGATGAAGATGGGGCAGCGGCTCAGTATAGTTGGGCAGCGGGGTTTGATGGCGTCCACGAGGTAGCATGAACTGCACAAATGTTAGTTCTCGTGCTAGCTCTCCGTCCCTATACTTTCCTTTCAGCTTTACAAGCAAGATGAAATAAACGAGTGATCGAATTGTATTCTTTGTAAGCCAAAATATCCTGAATTTCCCGATTCAGCCCATCCATGAACCTAGCCATAGCTGCATCCTCATTTTCTACCAAAGCACAACGAAGCATCCCTGTTTGCAACTCTTGATAGTACTCTTCTACAAATTTGTTTCCCTGTCTCAAAAGCTGAAGCTTATGCAAAATATCACGTGCATGATAAGAGGGAACAAATCTAGCTCGCATAACTCTTTTCATAGCATCCCAAGTTTGTGGAGTGTTGTTTGGGTGGCTGCGCACATATTCGCTACATCAAATAGAAGAAAAATCAGTAAACTCACTAGTAGCAGCTCTAACACGTTTGTTTTCAGGAAAATCATGACATGCAAATTTTTGATCAACAGCTAGCTCCCAAGTAAGGTATGCATTAGGGTCATATTTTCCATCAAAAGAGGGCATGCTAAATTTAATCTTCCCTAAAGAATCATCATTGTCGCATACCTCACGTCGTGGTTGACGAGCACATCCACCATGTCGACGGCGGCGGTGGTGCTGGTTATGTTGGCCATTTACCTCTCCATCAAACTCCGTGTCAGCTGAATATTCTTCCTCATCTTGCCTAGCAATGCTACCCTTGGTGTTGTTGTCGTTGCGCTGTCCCGTACCATCCGACCCTCCTGGTCCATCCTATCCAAATGCTCCAAAATACCTACAAGAGAGGTGTTAAGAGCCCCAAGCATGTTCTCCATTGAGGTTAGCTTGGTGTTGGTGTCGATCTGCGTGGCCTCCAATTGGCCAAGGCGTTCGTTGGTGACCCGAACATCCTCATCAAGGTGTTCAACATGCACCCTCACTTGGCATTCAAAGTGTTGAATGATGGCCCTTGTTCGAGGTGAATGAGCTCGTCCATCATCCTCATTTCCTGCCATGGTTAGCTTGCAGCAAAAATAACAAGAGAAAAAAAATGTCCTATCAACTAGTGGAACTAGGTGGCAGCAAACTCTATTATCTCAATCTTGTGCCATCAAGTTCTTACATGTTCTTATCACGCTAGGAAGTTGGTGTTGGCAGCTGGCAAGAACAGCACAAAATGTTACACAAGCACAGCCCTGTGACATAGTAGATAATTTGTGGAGCTATAGGTGGCTGTAAGAAAAATCAAGGAACAACTAGAACCACATTAGCCAAAGCAAGTTGAATAAATGTTCACAATGGTATTGTGTTGGTCCTAGGCTAAAGCATGTTAGAGACGTGAGCCTAGACACAAACGTAGTCACCAAACAGAGGCAAACAAGGCATACAAAGAGAGTAATGCAGCAACAAGAACTCTTATTCTTCCTTTCTTCTTTTTGTTCTATTCTTTTCAGGGGCCTCAAAAGTTATATTTGGCACAATCAAACAAAACAATTACTTCACATAGCCTCCTTGCTTTTAGATGCATAGATTACACAGCAGATATGTAGAGATCTCCATAGCGATTGCAAAGCGCTCAGAAAGAATTTGGTGGCAAGGTTAATTTTCCCTGAAAGAGCGCAAAGTGAGCTTTCCAGAATGTATCTAAACACTTGAATTGGAGATCGGATGCAAGAATTAGAGCAGATTTCTTCTCATGTAGATCTAGAAGTGGGGATTGCAAAAATAGTGGGAAAATGCGGCGTGAAATGGGGGAAAGTGACAGTGAATCTAATGGTGAAAAAAATGTGACAAGAACTCAAAACTCTAATGGATTAGATCCTAAGAACCAGCACTTGACACCACGATGCAACCACAAACTCAACAAGCCAAGAACTAGGTAGAACAGCAAGGGCTCAAAGTAGTTTTTGGGATTTCAGATCTAGCTTATATTTTTGGGTATTTTTGGACTGTAGGTAAAGTAAAGAATAGGTAGATACTCTCACCAATTAACCTTGCTCTGATTACCACATGATATGGTAGGGGCCGATCCCAATCTTTCGATGAGAGGAGGGGTAACTTCGATTTAGGAGTGGAATCGACGTTGGCTGTCTAACTACAACAATCACAGGATCTTGTGCCTTAGCAACAGGTACACCGATTCCGACGTTGGCTGTTCTTACCGTGCCAAGAACACTCTTGAACCTGCTAGCAATTAAGAACAAGCAAGAACAAAATGAACAAGCAAATAAACTCACGGATCTGAACCAAATGAAACCTGAATCATTAGTTGGGATCTTGAATCAAGCAAATCGGGTGGTCTAGTCGACACACGCGTTCACTAGGAAGTAGCAGTAGCTAAACTTGCATCTAAACAAAACCCAAGTTCATCTTGGTGGCTGCTACATGTATTTATACATGGGCAATAGCAAGGAGGCGTGGGAGGGTGTAAACCCTAAGCTAGAATGGACCCCTAGTGGGCTACACGAGATACAAGGGTTTCAGCCCAAGACTGGAAGGCCGAACGTCTCTTTGTTAGTTCTGCTCAGCTTCGGAGGAATTTCGTCATGAGGTTGCATCCATCTGAAAGTAGACTTCAAGATCTTTGCAATGAGTACTCATATGCCTCAAACAACATTCAGAGTTGAGAAATATTGCCACGTCAATTTGATGTTGCCTGGCTATACAAACTTGAAGTCTGAACTTGATGTCCGATCGTGTGCTTCCTTGTTGTGTGATCTTGATGCCCAAACTGATTGGTTATCCATTAACCTCCTCTCCATCATTCCTAATAATAATAAAATCATCATAATTATTTAGTAGCATCCAATTTTGAGATAAGGATTTATGGACAGCGAGGAACGAGTTTACCTGATATTTTAGCTCTCGTGCACGGGCTCTTGTCATTGGTCCTTGCTGCGTAGTAGCCGTGGTTGTATCATTGGAAGGGATGTCCTCATCAACTAACCACTCATATAATCCAAACTTAGTTTTGAAAGCTGTTTTCCACTCATCTCCCAACTTCATACGAATCTGGTGGTATCCACTACGCAAATCAACTTTAGAGAAAACAGTAAATCTACTCAATTGATCAAGCATATCGTCTAATCTAGGAATTGGATGATGATATCTAATGGTAATGTTATTAATAGCTCTACAATCAACACATATACGCCAAGATCCATCTTTCTTAGGCACCAAAATCACCAGCACAGTACATGGACTAAGAGACTCTCGTACGTACCCTTTATCAAGCAATTCCTAAACCTGACGCTGAATCTCCTTGGTTTTGTCAGTGTTGGTTCTGTATGGCGCACTGTTGGGTAGTGAAGCCCCCGGAATCAAATTGATTTGGTGCTTAATTCCACGCACCGGTGGCAGCCTCGGTGGTACTTCTTGGGGAAAAACATCCTCATACTGCTACAAAAGATTAGTGACCGCAGGAGAAAAAGAAACAGGTATATCCTTAAAAGAAAACAAAGCATCCTTGTAGATGAAAGCATAGCAAACAGTTTTAGTTGTATCCAGATTGGCAACATCAGATTTAACAGCAAGCAAGCAAGAACCTTTCAGTTGAATCACATTTTTATTGTCAGATTTAGATTCTTTCTTTTTATGTTGCACAAGTTCTTTGGCTACAATCTGATTTTCACTTATAGTATGGACCCGATTTTTCTCTTTCTTAGCTCTAGCAACATCATCCTTAAAAATAGCTTTAGGGGTCATAGAATGCAATACAATTTTCTTATCATGGTATAGAAAAGAATGCTGATTTGATCTACCATGATGCATAGAATCTATATCAAATTGCCATGGTCTACCTAACAGAATATGACAAGCTTGCATAGGTACAACATCGCACTCAACAACATCACGATATGTTCCAATTGCAAAATTAATGCGCACCAATTTGGTTACCTTTGCTTTACCACTGTTGTTTAGCCATTGAACGTGATATGGGTGGGGATGTTGTTTGGTGCTGAGTGCAAGATTCTCCACCATCTCGCTGCTAGCCAAGTTGTTGCAGCTTCCTCCATCGATGATCAAGCGGCAGGAACGCTCTTTGATGATGCACTTTGTTTGAAACAAAGTGTGTCGCTGATTTTGCTCGGCCTTCTCCATTTGTGTGCTGAGTACACGCTGCATAATGAGGCTCTCATAGCGTTCTGCATTATCAGCACCAATATGTTCTTTTGGTCCCTCATCTTTATCTACATGGTCAGCTACAAGCAAAGCAAGTGTATCTTCATTGAAATCACTAGCAGATAAATACTCACCATCATCTTTGACTACCAAAACACGCTTGCTTGAACAGTCACGCTGGACATGCCCATAGCCCTTGCAACGGTGACATTGAACATCTCTTGTTCTACCAGTGGATGCAACAGAAGAAGCACTCGCGGCTGGCTGCTGGGCTATCTTAGTCGGTGCACTAGCAGTCGGAACATGTGGCCTATCGCTGGATGGAGAAGGTGTCGACCGTCGGGGTGTGGAAGATGGTGAAGGAGTAGTAATCGTGCGCGGCAGCCATGATGTCGATTTTCCTGCAGAAAAATTAGTCTTGGCATTAGCACGTCGTCCCTGCACTTCCCTTTCAGCTTTGCAGGCAAGATGAACCAATCGAATCATATTAGTGTAATCTTTGTAGTCCACAATGTCATAAATCTCATGGTTTAGACCACCCAAAAATCTAGCCATAGCAACATCCTCAGACTCTTCTAAATTACAGCAAAGTATGCCCATTTGTAATTCCTGATAATATTCCTCTACACTTTTAGCACCTTGTCTCAATTGTTGCAACTATTTAACAAATCACATGCATAGTAAGAAGGAACAAATCTAGCCCGTATGACCCGTTTCAAAGCATCCTAAGTCTGTGGAATGTTATTAGGATTTTTCTTGCCATGTTCTATCCAGCACATAGAGGCAAAATCAGTGAACTCACTAGTAGCAGCTCTAACTCTAGTGTTCTCAGGGAATTCATGGTATGTAAATTTTTGATCAACAGCAATCTCCCATGTAATATATGCATTAGGGTCATATTTTCCATCAAAAGGGGTATCTTAAATTTGATTTTAGAAAAAGCATCTTTATTATTGCGTACCTCTTGTCGGCGGTGTCCTCCCATGCCTTTACAGTTGTTACGTAGCCGACGGTGATCATGAGCGTTGCGGTCATCCCGTTCAGTGTCAGCGGTATAGTCATCATTGAAGTTATCCTCACCATACTCACCATTAACGTCGTCTTCATTATGCCGATCATGGCCCCTAGCATTGAGGTCATCAAAATGCCTCATAAGTGTAGCAAGACTGGTGTCAATACGCGTAACCGATGCCTTCAACCCTGCAAGCCTGGTTGTGGCATCGATCTGTGTGGTCTCCAGTTGCCCAATCTTGTCATTTGTCACCTACAAATCTGCATTAAGTCCTTCTGTGTGCCGCTTCACTTGCATTGCAAAATATTGTATGATGCGCTTGGTGCGTGGAGAATGGGATGCATCATCTTCTTCCTCGGAACCTGCCATGGTTAATAATAACAAAACAACAATGAAAATAATTGACGAGAATTAATCCCTACAGCTATTGGGGTGTGGCTACTAAAAGGCGCTCACTCTCAGCTTATCTCACAAGCTCATAAGTTCTTACCATGCTCACAGGAGGGGTGATGACATCCGACAAGTCTACAACCGTGGAACGAGGTGTATCGGTGCCATAGCAACAAGGCCTGTCAAGCTGTAGTCGTATGTGTGGAGCTGTAGGAGGACTGAAAGTAATGCACAAGGAAGTACTAGAAACCACATTAGTCAAAGCAAGTTGAGTAATCGTTCAAGGTCGATACCATGCTGGTCCTAGGCTAGGCGAAGTAGAGACGCGAGCCTAACCACAAAGGATGCCACAAGACACAAACCCAAACATACATGATAACAAGAAGGTGGAGACAACAGGGACTAGGTGGAAGGAAGGTTCTCACGAGTCGGCCCCTTTCTTTCTTGTTCTTTTTTTGCTTTTCTCTCTAGTGCTGAGGAGAGAGATGCGACTTTTATTTTTATTTCTTTGATTCTTTTTTCACAACCAGGAGCACACTAGACCCAACCACAAAAATTCTTAGCTCAAACGGATAAAATATGAGGCATGTGGAATTTTTCAAAGTTTTGTCCAAAGGGGTCCCGAAGCTTCTCGCCATTAAAACAGAATTTTGCAAGCGGAATTTGGTGATTTTAAATTTGTCGAACCCGACAAAGCGGGGAGAAATGGATGCAATTTTTTTTTGTAGATGTCCATCGGTATATTGTATGCCTAATTTCGAGTCCGTATGAAGAAGATATGACTGATTTAAAGAAGGTCACACGAATCAAGGCTCTATCCTTTCTAGTGGCGGCAGGATCAAAAGCTATACAAAACACAAAAAGAAACAGATCAAACTATGGATGGAAAATGATTTGGTGGGTGGCAGCGATGGTGGTGATAACGGCTAAAACAATGGTGGTGGCGGCGGTGGTGAAGATGGCGATGTGCGGTGGTAAGAACTCGAAACTCTAATTGCCCAAACACTAAGACCAGCAAATTAACATAACTATGCAATCAAAAAATCAACAAGCCCTAACTAAGCAGTCCTAGTAAAAAAAGGCTCAAAGGGTTCTTAGGATTGCGGAGAACTAATCCACTATTTTATTTTGTTAGCTTTTTCTGGACTATAGGAAAATAAATTAAACAACGAAGGGCATAAAGTCTCTCATTGATCAATCGCACTCTGATACCAACTGATACAAACCCGCTAGAGTTTAGTCCCGATCTTTCGATGAGAGGTGGAGAATAACTTGATTAGGGGATGGAGGCGATGTTCATAGCCTGACTACAACCGTCCAAGGATTATGCGCCTTAGCAACCGATACACCGTCTCCGATGGTCAACGCGAACTTGCGGTGCGCGACAACCCAGCCACTAGGGCACTTGTCCTGCAAGCAATCAAAGAACAAGTAAAATAAGCACTAAAATTGCTAGATATTAAGATGAAAGATTCACTCTGAATTCACAATATGGTGGGGTTCCGGAGACAAACAGACGGGCGGTCTAACCGACACGCGCGCTGTGTGCAAGTAGCAAGATGCTAACTCTTATCAACAAAAAAATCCCTCTTCTTGGTGGTGGCTGAAGGTTTAAGAAGAGGGAAAGACAACCATAGGGGTGCTGGGGTCGTGCTCAACCCTAGGACACGCCCCTAATGGACCTAAGTTGATACACGGCCCATTGGGCCCAAGAGAGGTGATGCAACACTATAGACAGAAAAATACTCGGTAGAAAAATAACAATTTCGGTCGCTCCAGAATAGATATTGACATGGGGCCAGATCCATTTGAAAGTATACTTGATAACCTTTCCATTAAGTACTTGCAAGCCCAAATCGGAGTTCGCATGAAGTCGTGGTCACCATCAAAATTTGGCACTGTACTGCAGTCCGAATCCACCCCGCACTAATCCTCTTTCCGTTGGATCCTCTCCATCGTTCCTGAGTAAAACAAGAGTGCATGCATCTCCAGGGTATAAAGAAGAGGAACATAAACTCAAGAATGAACTTACCTGATAGTTGAGTTGATGTGCACGAGCGTGGGTAATTGGACCATGAGTGGATGTATCGATAGTGTTGATGTCTTCTTCACATGAGGGCCACATGTACCATAGTCACAACGGTTGGCGTCAACGCGATGGCCACATTGCCCATAGTGCTCTGCATTGACACAAGTGTGGCTTGGAGCTCATTGAGCTGAGCCTGCACCACGCGCTCAAAGGGGCATATCTATCGTGGATGGATGCTAGCACCCTGTGAACTTCCTCCAACTACGCTTGCAAAGCATTCACAAGATCCTCAGTAGGAGTGGGTTGATGTGGCAGCTGGTTTGCCTCCTGGAGGGTAGCATCCTTGGCGGCCTATCATCTATGCATGGAGGTTGGGTCTCCACCATAGCCTAGGGCAAGTCAAGTTCACACACATGTGTTGGCTAGCGTGTGGCCTATCATGATCATTGCGTTGGTGCAACATCGTTGGCAGCCCTCCACTTTGGGGCCATCCTATTGTGCATGCTAGGACAATGTTAGCGGGAAAGTTTTGAAGATATGTACCAGTAGCGCCAATGTTGGAACGAATTCCCATAGCTAACTATGAGGCGTGGCCCTAAGGCTCTATATGAAAATAGTATGAAAGATGTCAAGTAAAGAAGATAGGCTAACTACCCTGCCTGCTAGTGGGTTTTCGTGTTTAGGTAGGGTTTCTTAGCACATGACTAATTACAAGGTTGCCCCTAGCGTGGCCTAATGCCTCTCAGGCTATGATAGGCCAATAGGTGGCCCCCATGAAGGAGGTATGATGGTAATGTCCCCGAGGGCCAAAATGGTGGCACGTGATGCTGTTGAGCTGACCAATGGCCCACGAATCCTAGGAGTAACAAGCAAAGGACATGCTAGGGATTCTCAGATGTCTTGACTACTCCGCACGAGGCCCCGGAGGCAGGCAGCCAATAGGTGAGGGCATTGATTGCCCCTTGGTCTTGTTAGGATTGACGGGAGCCTCCTGCACACTTTCCTTTGGAGAGCTTTCATAATTGGCCAACACTGAGATGAAGTTTGCATCATACAGCCTCGTGATCTCCGCCTTGATTGCATCATGCAACTCTACTTTGAACCTTCTCTGCGACTGCTTGAACGGCCGATATCCTAGTTTGATAGGAAGCCGGTGTTCAACAATTGATTGGCTTAAACCTATCATCTCAAGGTAATCCTAGGCAAAACATTTCTAAAATTCCTTCAACAAATTTATTAACTCTTCCTAGAATTCGGTACATAAATTTTATCTAATATACGTCGGTCTTGGCTTACCTCCTAGTCTTATATCAACTTCTTCCAACTCATCAGCCGACGTAAATTCTTGCCCTCATTTCCTTCAAAATCTTCTATGATGCTCATTAGAGCAATAGTTCCGAGCCGACTTGCTGGATTGGCTCTATTCCCTTGTTGGTTACATTATGTAAATCTCCATCCCATACTTCCCCGGACAGGCAATCAATCACATCAGCTTCCTAGATTGGCAGATCGATTACCGCAACATTAGTCAACTGATCAGCTAGAATCACCTCAACTTGATCTCCTTGCCATTGTATGAGGCCCTAATGCATTATGGAAGAAATATAACAGTTGGAGTGAATCTAGTCCCTCCTGACAAGTAGACTATATGAACCCTTACCATCGATGACAAAGAACATGGTGGGCAATGTCTTGCTTCCAACTGTTAACTCTACGTTTAGCATGCCCTTCGTCTCCGATGGATTCCCACCAAGCCTTTTAACACCATATTGGTTTTGATCAGATGTTCAGTAGTCTTCCCTAGCTTGCGATACGTAACATACTGCATTAGGTTGATAGCTGCACCTCCATCAACTAGCATCTTCAACATCGGCTTCCCATCCACGTACCCTTTGATGTATAATGGCTTCAGATACTAGTGCTTGGACACTTCTTCTTGATCAGGTTGTAGCGTCAATTGAGCAAAGACCTTTTCTTGATCTTCTTCATCAGATGCAAACACTTTGTACTCCAGAGGCAAGAAAAACACAATGTTGGTTGAAGCTTATGTGTCAATCTCATCATCTTTATGCTTGACGCGCCAAATGCCTTTAGTCTTCTAACTCCGATCAACTTTCTCATGGTTCCGTCGTTGCTTCTTGTGCCGCTCCCTATGCCACAATCTTTGTGCCCTCCTCTTCTGATTCTTTGTGAAGATTCTAGATGGACACCTTAAGGAATTGGAATTGTATTGTTCTTCATGCAACTCCTTGTCATCAGCTACCTTTTGACTGATGTTTTCATTGATCGGCCCTAATCAGCTATGTACTGATGACCACTTAATAGGTGGTTGATCATACGAAATCCTATTCTACTCAACGCGTTGCGAACTTAGCTTGTTGCACTTAGGACAATCTTCAATCAACAACAACCTCATGTCTTGGTCCTAGCAATATTGAAAGAATGGACAACCCTAATGCAGACTATACTTCTTCTTATGCGACATGGCACGCCGTTCTTCATCCTGTTGTCTAGAATATTTCTCAACCAAGTTCGATGAGATGACTTTTAATTTTCTCTAACGTCTCCCATTGTCAGCCTGATCTCTTAACGACCCCGCAAACACCATGTTCATAGGAAAAGGATGGCCATCGATCTTCATCGACTTTTTATCTTCAAATTTAATTCTCCCTTGCTCAACAGTCCATTGTAATTGTTGCCGAAAAACTCTGCACTCATTAGTATGATAAGATATTGAATTGTGCCACTTGCAATATTTCTTCTTTTTGAGTTCTTCGGCCAATGGTAGTACATGGTTTGGTAGAAGCTGAATCTGCTTCTTTTGAAGTAAGAGGTCGAAGTTGTATCTTTCCTCCTTGCCAACAGTCTTCACCCAGGGACATGATATAGACTTCGTATTCCTCGTCGACTCTACCAAACAAACTTCTACATCGGATTCCTTATCATCTAAGTCCGATAATAAACCTGTAGCTGAGTTTGAGTAGCCTTCAAATGGAATACCTCTTTCTTGAATTCAACGAATCAACTTTCATGAGTCGATACCTTATGCAGAAGATGTGATAGGCTCTCGAACTCTTGAGATGAAAATCGTTCTCTAATCGGAGCCCGCAACCCTTAGAAGGCCAAATTAGCTAACTGTCCATTGCTCAAAATAAGACTATAACATCAGCTTCTGATATCCTAGAAATGTTGGATGTATTCCAGAACTAACTCATCAGGTCTTTATCCAACTGATGTTAAATCAGTCGCATCTCATGAATCCCAGCAAAGAAATATTTGTGGAAATCTTCTCCAGATTGGTCCATCCCCTAATTGAGTTGGGAGGTAATGAAGATAGCCATGTAAAAGCCGATCCAGAGAGGGACAGCGGAAAGAAACGAACTCTCAAGGCTTCCTCAGCTGATGCCTCCCCACATTGGGCTAAGAATCATCTGATGTGTTCCATTGTGGATATTCTATCTTTCCTCGAGAATTTGGAGAAGTCTGGTATCCTGTATCGGTGTGACAGCGCAACTCTATCGAACCACTCCGGGTAAGGGTGCTAATACATAAAAGCTTGTTCCCTAGGCTTGATGTTGAATTGCTCTCTAACCACCTCTCCAACTCTGCAAACCAATCCTCCTCCCTTGGGTTCTCTCTTTGGTATTGTAGAGGTAGAGTTGGTGCTTGATACTATCTAAGATGATCTCCTAGACTATTGCTTGTATCAAGATTGCCACCTAGGTATTCTTGCCAATATCCTCCATAGTAAGCCGTCTGATGATATCCTAGTATCATATCATCGTGTTGCCCCCCAATTTGATTTTGAACCGGTGGAAACATATTTGCTGATACGTCCCTCCTGGTTCCATTATGCAGTTGTTCCGGCTTCATCGGCAAATATATTGGACCTTAATCAGGTTTTTGAACAATTGATCCATCCATCGTCTTCTTGATCAGATTGTGTAAAGTATTCACCAGCACTCCTGATTGACTGATGAGTGCATGGTGAACAAGTTCATTGAACATCTCTTGAAACAGCTTCGAAGGACTCACATGCGGTGAACGGCTTGATTCTCCTACCAAAATAGGCTTCGGTATTTGAGACTTCTGAATCAGCCCTTGCCTGGTCATACTGAAAGACTCCAAACAGAGATTTTAAAAATTAGCCATGTTCTGCTCTATCTGTTGCTCGATCCTTAGTCAAGTCATCCATTGTTAATAGAATTATATTTTCTAAGTTTATCTCTTTTCCTGCCATTGAGTTGAAGTTGTCTGGTCCCACCAGGCATGCCAAAGAGCGTGCTAGTCGTCAAATCTTGTGGAGAATCCCATCGGGCTAGACGGAGGTCCGATCAGGGAAGACGGCACCCTGGTCACGAGAAGGCCTAGAGATCTACTTAGCTTCAGTGCAGGTCCTTGATCTTTGAGGTTTGAGGGTAACCAAGTTAATTTTACCCTGCAATTGACAAGAAGACAGAGTATGAGATCCACAAGCCAATCGACTAGTGGGCCAATCCGACTCACCCTATCCGCTAAGTGACGATAGGAAAGGTTGCACTCAAGCATCGGCTGAAAAGCTAATAAAGGCGTAGGCGATAAACATGTGGAATAAAATAGAGGGCTTATTAGCCAAAGAGCCGATGACACTCTGTAGGATGAAAGTGGAGAAAGCACAGAATGGGACCTGATCCCCCACGAAGCCATGAGGACCAACGACCACCGTAACGACACCATTAGGACTAGCCTCAATAGATTGGACTAAACCGAGATAGTATGAGACTAGGACTAATGACATAGAGGCGATAGAGGTTAGATCAAACGTAATGATGAGGAAGAAGTGGGCGGGGTCATCGGCTACTTACCAGCCGAACGTCCGATGCAAGCCTATACCTAAACTCATCGGTTATCTAAGCCGATGGGAATGAAACCCTCCAGATCTCGATACTAGCCCCGTCGGACATGAACCTGAGAGATCGGATCTAACCGAGACAGTATCAGGCTGAATCCAACGTGACCGGATTAATCGCGAGTGGGTTAATTGTTGAGCAATATGCAAACCAGATATGAGACGAGTAATAAGGATAACTCATCGGCTACGCACTCTGACGAAATACCGAGTAAAGACCTATTGGCTTATGGCTCAATCTACTATCAGTAGTCTAGTAGGTCAAACCAAACCGATGCAGCACGAGACTAATGCCAGCAAAAGGAGTTTGACGAGCCGACAAATCTCACACGAACGTGCTGTGGTATATTCGATCAGACTAAGAGGTCAAACCTAACCAATGCAGCCTTAGATAAAGTGAATATACCAGGATAATGGCAGGACTTACCCCTTCGCCGGAGATCGAATTTAACCGATGTAGCCCCGCATCGAGAGCCAGAACCCACCAGAAAAAACCTAGACTAACAAGGATGGCAGCACGAGACTTATCATCCCAAGACCCAATCGGTAACTTCCGATGTGTCGGCATCTCCTCTTTTCTTGATAATCGTCTCTCGTAAGCCGATACCACATACATCAGATGTGTTAAACTATTGAACTCCTAGGCAGAAAATTTTCACCTGATGCGACTTGATAACCCCTGGAAGGCCAAATCGGCTAATTGTTCATCGCTTAGAACAAGACCATAGCATCGGCTTCTGATGTTCTGGAAACGTTAGATGTATTCCAGAACTGACTCATTAGGCCTCTGTTTAACCGATGTCAAATCTGACAGTCTCGTTTTCTTG
Source organism: Oryza coarctata (assembly GCA_030770085.1). NCBI lineage: Eukaryota > Viridiplantae > Streptophyta > Magnoliopsida > Poales > Poaceae > Oryza > Oryza coarctata. The sequence goes on from CM061472.1 coordinate 13,883,626, forward strand.
AATCCCAGTACAGAAATGTCCATGGAATTGTTGCTCTAGATCGGCCCATCCTTCAATCGAGTTCGATGGTAACGAAAAAAACTATGCGAAAGCCGATCCAGAGAGGGATAAAGGAAAGAAACGGACTCTGAGAGCTTCCTTAGCCGATGCTTCTCCACACTGTATTAAGAATCGGCTAATGTGTTCTAATGTAGATATACTATCTTGTCCTGAGAATATTGAGAAATCTGGTATTGTGTATCGGCGAGGTAGTAGAACTCTGTCAAACCATTCTGGATATAGGTGCCGATACATAACTGTTTGACCTTTGGGCTTGATACCAAATTACTCTTCCACCATGTCCACAATCCTGGTTAACCAATTCTTTTCTCTTAAAGTATCTTCCTGATCATGTGGAGGTGGATATGATACCTGATTCTGCTTGTGATATTCTCCATAATGATTTCTCTGAAAAAATTCTAGAGGTTCCTCCTGCCATTGCCCCCCGAGTCGATCTTGTATTGGTGGATACGTATTTGCCAATAGGTCCTTGTTTTCCTCCGTCTTTATCGGCAAAGGCACATGATCCTGATCGGTCTCTTGAGCCGATGACTCTTGTATCACCTTCTTGATCAGATCCTATAGAGTATCCATCCATACTCCTGATGGATTACTGAATGCTTGAAAAAATGATTTGGTGAACATCTCTTGCAACGGCTTGGAAGAATTCATAGGTGCTGAATAGCCTGATTCCTTTATCAAAACATATTTTGGTAATTGTGCTTTTCGAATCGACCCTTATTTAGTCATACTGAAGGATTCCAAACAGAGCTTCTGAAAGTTATCCATATTTTGCTCTATATGCCGCCTCTGGTCTTCATTCAAATCCTCCATGATAATTGGAATTGTCATGTCCTCATCGGCTTCATCTTCAGATGAATATGTCTTGGAATCCACCTTTTCTTTAGACATATTGACAACAAGATGTCCCCGGGTTGATGAGAAAAATCTGACTTCTAATCAGGCACTTGTAGAGTCCCGTTGGTTGATGAATGGAATTATATCACCAGCTGATAAAGGACCTTCAACTGATAAACGGTCTTTAGGTTTCTCTAGCCGATGAATCCAGTCCAATCGGCTAATGAATGAAGATTTCTACCCGATCGGCTGATGAATAAAGTACGGTCCTTATCGGCCGATGAATGAAACCTTCGGTCCCACCGGGCGTGCCAAAATGCGTGTCGCCGCCAAAAATCCCGCGACCGGGGAGGGACGGCGGCTCGGTCACGCGAAGGCCTGGGAGGTCTGCTTATCTCCATTGCAGGTCCTTAAGCATCGAGATTCGCGAGTGTGCCAGTCAATTTGACCCTGCAATTGACAAGGAAGTGAGACGAGCGAGTTCGATACAGGCGCTCGCTATCGGCTGTCTGCCAATAGGATCGGGATACTCTTCGATCGGCTGGGGAGCCAATGTGGATAGATGTCGATGAGGGGTTGACCGCAGAGCCGATGGAGGAACCAGGGTGTGCTCAAAGGATATCGAGGCGCACGGGATCCCTCCGGACAGCCGAACAGCGATTCATCGGCTGGAAAAACCGATGAGTGTGCATGCGGCCTAGGCAAAGATTAGCACAAGAAGGCACGGGCTACAAAGCCGATGCCGCTCTGGATATGACAGCACAAGACCCGTCGCCCGCCATGGCAACGCCATTAACACCGAACTTCAAAGATCGGACCTAACCGAGACATTGTGAGGCCGGGGCCAGCAGCGATGATACGGAGGACGCCGGATCGGCTATGCCGTAGCAAGGATAGGAACCGATGCAGTCTCAGACAGAGCAGGACATATCGGGATGGTGGCGGGACTTACCCCTTCGCCGGAGATCAGAATTAACCGATGCAGCCCCGCGTCGAGAGCTAGAACCCGTCGGTAAAACCTAGATAAACTAGGGTGGCGATGCGCCGAATTTGTATATGATCAAGAGATGTCTTACATGTTTCCAGAGGGTCTATATTTATAACCTGGATTTACAGATAGAGTCCGACGCGTCTACGACCATCGGACATTATTTTCTAGTAAGAACAAAGGAAAATATTCCTAAAGAAGTTAACTAAACAGCTAGACTTCCCTAATTAAGGTTACAATTTACAAAAACAAGCACCCTACCGTGGAGCCCACGGCTCTTCCGTAAACCCAGTTTTATCTGAATAATCTTTTAACTTGTAACCGAGTCTTTCTTTGCTGCAACCTGATCGGCTTCTCTACTGTAGCTATCAGGCCTTCTTTTAGTTAAGCCGATCCTTTTTCTTCCTTCTCTCGGGCTTCTCGGAGCTGATCCCGATTAGACGATCTCCTGTCTTCAAGCCGATCTAATCTTCTACTAATCTAATCGGCTTTTCTACAGTTCTCTATCGGCTTTATCTCAGTATTTCCATTGGCCGATGACTGCATTAAACCCTCTATCAGACCTCTTAGCCGATCGGCTTTAGCACTATCGGATCTCTTAGCTGATTGGCTTCAGCACCATCGGATCGTCCAGATTTTAGCGTTAATAGAGAGCGAGGAGAGTGCCGGGAGGAGAGTACCAGGAAGAGGGTCAGTGACGGGAAGAAAACGTCGACGACGAGGAGGAAAGGTCGGCTCGTCAGAAGGAGAAGCTAGCGCGCCGAGGATGTTTAGACTTGCTCTGATACCATATAAAAATGTGTATAGTGCCTAAGACCCCGAATGTATATAAGGGGGGTCGGATCTATATATATAACCTAGGGCAGTGGTCTGTCTAACCCATAATACAGGGCAAAAGGTACAAACCTCAAATGTGCATGATATACTTCAATGGTTTGCTAAGTGGTGTAGGCCTAATACACCTAAGCCATCAGATAATTACCTTGATTACCGGCTAATCTATCTAACGTCTATAACTTAAGTCGGGTGAGCAGATTTTACCAACTAGTTAAGCTATAGTCAATATGTTACTGATAGATATAGACAAACATGACCTGAGCCTTTACTTAGGGTTTTAGGCTTCTTAAAATATGAGCTTTTCATTTTATCATATATTCGTGTCCGAGTGATATCCAACCAGTACGTGGGCCATGTATCATGTCCTTGGGAGCATTGCTGTGATCACCAAGTCTGTCCCAAAGGAAAAAAAACCCGTGAAATACTCAATACTCTTAATGCACCATCCAAATTAAAACCTGCCGTTCAAATCCGCAACAGATTCATCAAAAAAATCTATTAAATTAAATCCATCATCAGGGAAGGAACCCAAAAAATAATTAAAAAAGGCTCAGAAGAGGTCGATAAAAAAAAAACTGAGTGGCATATAACGCTAGAGGATACTTATTTTTTTATCACGTTTAGATCCACGTGTCATAGACACGTACAATAATATAAAGTTAAATGTTCTCTAATGGTAAAAAGCTAGATGTCTCTCGCAGGGGAGATTCAAAAACTTGGAAGAGAGACCAAACCAAACCTCCTCCCTGCGTTCGCCCATCAGCTTCTCCCACATCCTCCCAAATCCAAATTTTCCTCTCCGATTCCGCTTCTCCGACCCCTCCTCCATCCCCATGTCGAATTCGAGTTGCTGGATTTAATCCCATCGTCCTCCTCTCCCGCCTGGGGTCCCTCCTTTTTCTTTTGCCTTTTCGGCCTTTTTCGAGTTGGGAGGCCATCTAGGAACTCGGAGTTCTTGGGGCTTGCTTGATCCGGAGCCGCGCCAATTCCGGTGAGGGGCGCTCAAAGATTCGATATTTAGGGCGGCCGGAGTGGTTCATGTGGCTGAATCGGTGACTGGGGATTTTGGTTTTTCGTGACCTATCTGGTTGGTTGATGATGGAGAAGAAGCAGATGCAACAGCAGCAGCAGCTGCAGCCAGCGCCGCCCGCTCGGCCGCCCGCGCCTGCAGCAGATGAGGCGAAGGCGCCACCGCCGCAGCCGCAGCCGCAGCCGAAACCGGCGGCTCCAGTGCAGCCTCTGATGCCTACGCCGAGGCCGTGGCCAGTGGCCTTCTTCCCTCCGTGAGTAAATTTGTTTTGTTTTTGAGTTTTGAATCTACTGCTGCGATTTGTCTTGTGTTGGTGTCGACGACAAAGCTCAATCGAGGCGCTTCGGTTTTATCTGTCTAGTGAACTTTTCAAAAGTTTTTTTTTATGTAGTTTCATATAATATAGGAAGCCGTAAGAAGAAAGAATCGAAGTCAAATAGTATCTTCTTTGGGGGGACTACATAGTCCTGTGAAAGTGTAGCATTAGGCGCATTACTTCTTGGCAGTGCTTTGGTTATTATTGAGTTTGTCATGGATTATCATGGTCTGGCTGTTTTGTTTTTAGTGCTGTTAGATGTTTCAGCATTTCAAATTTGAGTTCCTATAAATGTCAGTGGAAGTATGCTATATATCATTCACCTTGATGTATTTGCTAGCGCTATATCTAGTTATCTACTGCACTTCATTTTGAGAGCATGGGTCTTTGTTGTACAAAGTTATCTTTGTGGCTCTTACACCTCAAAGTGCATATGGAAAATATCGCACTATGCTACAATAGAGACATGTATTCTCCAAGTTTACTGGAAATGAACTTCCATGGTATATTAGTTGCTTGTGAAAACCATTTTATTGCTTGATTCATATGTCATGTTACCTCCTGGTTGGAGATAACAAGAGTAAGCGCAATATTACATTTTCAAACAACTTCTTTTACTGATGTTCCTTTTGTTTTCTTTCAGGAAGCCGGTGGCTGAAATTAAGAGTGCTCCTTCAACAAAGAAAAAGAAGCATTGTAATTGCAAAAATTCACAATGTCTAAAGCTGTGAGTTTACTAGCACATGAAAGTTTACTTGAGCCATACCTATCAAATATTGAAAAGAAAACATGTAGGTTAATAGCATGCATACGTGCACATTACATTGGCATGGAAAGAAGGTTATCATTGCATCAAGATTAATTTCAATGACTTCTTCTGTTTGAATAAAAGCTTAATCTTACTTTTAAAATATCAAATTCAGTTGATTATCACGATCAATTCTAGTATGTTAGAGCTTCCTCCAGCATCCTTGACCTTTTTAATGGACAAATAGATCAATTATATGTGGCAGATCCATTATATGCATACTTTCTAATAAAGCTAGCCCCGGGCCTTCTGATCCAAAATGATGCTTGTAGAGTCCTTAGTCGAATTTGAATAATAAAAAATACATCATGCTTTGGTAGTAAGAATATCATTATAATTTTAATAAATAATTTTGAAACAAAAATTGCAGATTTATCTCTTTGGTTTATACTATCATATATTCAAGGTTTCTTGTTTCATATGATGAGTTGATGGATCTTGTTTAATGTATAAAATGAGGTCATTTATTTTCGAAGAGTCCATCATGTGAATATATCACTAACAGCATATTTATCTGTTAGGTACTGTGAGTGTTTTGCAGCAGGTCTTTATTGTGATGGCTGCCATTGTAAACAATGTGGAAACTATGTTGGGAATGAAAGTGCTAGGCAGGAGGCCATTAATAGTACGAAGCAACGGAATCCAAAAGCCTTCCAACCTAAGATTGAAAATTGTTCAAATACTCTTAATCTTAGAAAGGTACATGCTTTCCTCTAATAGAATGTTTATGTGCATCATGTATTTTTGCAACATCCAATAGCTTACACACCACAGTAGATATCCTCTAAGTTATATAAAGTAGGTAATAAAACTTACAACATATTAGTTCTACACTTCTGCTTGCATATTTCTTATGTACCCTACAAGATACGCAAGATATGTTTGTAAGTAATGCCAATGAAGCAGGCTATAAGTTGGAAGAAATCCTAGAACAAGAGTCAGAGGACAGTTTGTGCTTTCTGAACCTTGTAAGATGCAGCTAGAATCTCACGAATAGCCCTTTACTGGCTGCTAGCCTCTTTTGTAACCTCAATAAATTCTCATTTATAGCCTTTCTTGCCAGGTTGGCAAAAAAACTGGAAAAGGAAAAGCTATGTAGCAACAAAACATCTTATCGGTTGCATTAAAACATGACATTTGATGCACTAATATTTATATTTATGTGTTTCTATGCTAATGATAACAGCTTGTAAATTAATATTACCTATTAAACAGAACTAAACGGCTAATAAAATGGTCATCTATAAGCTTGCAAGTCCTGGACGGAATTTCTGCATTTGACCAATAGTTTGTAGAAAATGAACGTTCTATTTGTATCCAGAAACACCACACATTGAACCAGAGATACGTAACAACAACAACCTATAGTTAAGAATTCCACTTGTGTTTTATCAGGTGAAATTTAGTTTTAAAAATGGAATAACTTGAAATATATCATACCATGTAATCTGAATTCTTGCTATTGTACATTTTTTACACTAAACAGTAGCTTATTTACAAAATGATTGCCATAGGACTCGCTGATCTTTTGTTTAAGACTCTGCAGTGTATTATACTCAAACTATTTGATCAGTTCCTGCACATTCTAGAAGGTGTGTAGGTGACCAATAGAAAGATTTCATGGCATCAACCACTAATAAGCCAAATGGCTAATAGCTCACATTTTTTATTTTGCAATCTATGTTGTTTATAAACTAAACTCTTCTGCACTGCCCACCATGTTAAATCAGTTATATTTTGCTTAGTGTTTCTTTTGAATTTTCAAACTCATTTTTTGCTCAGTAAATTTATATAAAACATTCTCTTCATGTGATATTTTTGTGTATTTGATTAATCTTAACTGACCATCAGGATGATGCTGAAGCACCAGCCTCACTTCCAAAGCATAATAAAGGTTGCCATTGCAAGAAGTCAGGATGTCTCAAGAAGTACTGTGAATGCTTTCAAGCAAATATCCTTTGCTCCAAGAATTGTAAATGTCAGGATTGCAAGAATTTCGAAGGAAGTGAGGAGCTACGGCTTATAACTCAAGGAGATAACTCATCAGATCGAAATAACATTCAACATGCTGCCAATGTCGCTTTGAATGGTGCGATTGGATCCTCCGGGTATAGATATTCTCCAGTGCGCAGGAAAAGGCCTCCAGAAGATCCTCTTTGTCAGAAACTAAATGGTGAAGGAAGCATGATGCAAGCACAGTTTCAAGAGGTGTTGTCCACATGGGCTGGTTCCTTGATGTCCAAATAACCTGTTAGATTAAATTCTGGTCTAGTGTGACACATTTTATTTGTCGGTAGTATAGTTGTGAAAACTCAAAACATAGTTGACTGTTCAGCCACTGCACGATGCTACTGATTTTGTGTAACTTTAGCTGTGAATTTCCTGGAATCATAACTGTTTCTTGTTTTCTACAGGCTAACCATGTGGATTCTTCAGAAATTACTTCTTCAACTGGACTCGAAGGGTGTTATACTAACTACCACAGTAGATCTAAAATGGTCTTTAGGTAAGTAAAATCATGTTTGATTGTTTTACTAGATAAACTAAGAACAAAACAGATTCAAATGAACTCCATAGCCAAATTATATCCGGAATAAATTGATGGCCAAATGATTACAAGGAAAGGATGGCCAGCACCATCTCAGCTTCTCAGGGGCATTGGCCTCCTGTGTTAGTCATCAAGTGGTAAGGAATGGCAACTCCTAAGGCTTGTGATTTTAAAAGGCATAAGCTGTGGAAAGTTAAAACAAATACCCCTTTGGCATTAACTTCTTATGGTTTGTGTCATCTAGAAGTTCTACTAGCCACATGGTTAATTAAAATACTGAATTGTTGATTTTATTTGTTCATGAAAACATGTTTGGACATCAACTGATCTTAAAGATATCATTTGGACTACTAATTTCAAGCATGATAATAACATACTGCAAAAATATATCGTCATGGAAGTATTGTGATTTGCTGTATTGAATATATTAATATTAAGAAAATGTTCCTTTACCTATGTCAGTAGCCAAAATTTGAACAATATGACTGCTTGCTAACAAATAGAGGCACTATGTCCTGGACATGCTTGTTACAGAACTTTCTGCAGTTGTGTACCTTGATGCTTATTTTGTGTTTTACTTATCAAATATTTTTTAGGTCTACGTTAGCAAACACTATAAGCCCTATGGATGCTACTGGTCTAGCCAAGCATTTGTTGATTGTATGCAGAAAGGCCACAGAAGCATTCCTGATGACAGCTGGTACACAAATTTATCATTCTCCTTTAACTGATCTAATTTCAGAACTAACGTGAATGAACATGCAAATTAGATAAATCACTCCTCTGTATTTAAATATATGAAACTGTTAACTTTATTCGGCCTATGGTGTGTAATTTTGACCACTATTTTCTATTAGTATACAATGATAATATCCAAAAAATATAATATTATAAAAGTACTTATAAAGAAAAAAAACTACCCATATGATTTTTATGTTTTCAAACTAAATATTTTGAGAACTATTGATGGTTAAGTTTCAAAAGTTTGACCAAGTTATAGTCAAAGTGTCATATTAAAAAAATTACGGAGGGAGTATTCAATTATTCATGATGGAAAGGTGGACTACCTTTGTGATCAGAAAAACATCATCCTTACCGTGTTTTTAGTTGCATTTTACTTGGCTGGTGAAAATGTTAACTGAACATGGATGGAGAACTCCAGATGCCTGCATACATTTTGTATAAATTATTAATAAGAAACATAGAATATGTCTTGCATGAGAGTTTTACAATACAATTAGTATGTGTGTCTATAGACATTCTGTCCGCTATTTTCAATTTGAAAATTATGCCTATAGAAGGTAGCTTTGCCTCATCAAGTTACTTGTCCAGTGCACCAAATGTGGATGGGAGTACTGTTACTGTAATTATATTAAAAATATTTTTGATTTTGCAGAAAACAAAGTGAAGATGGAAGTAGAAAGGGAAATTCACACAAATTCTGACAGTGCAACCAATATGGATCAGCAGAATGGAGGTGATTTTGGTTCTTGTTGTGACAGCCTAGAGGATTCTAGGCCAGCCTCTCCAGGAACACAAGCATTGATGTGTGATGAGCAAGGCAGTACATTTGGAACAGATTATAGAAGTTCATTTCTCGTGGCATTGCATGATCAAAATACTTCAGAACTAAATGCTCTGCAAGAAAAAGCAGTGTTGACAGGGTTTCGAGACTACCTCCGGACACTCATCACACGTGGAAAAATAAATGGTATGGAATTTGCTAAGATATTTCTATCCCTTGAAGGATGTTGATAAATTGACAGATGATGTTGATAAATTGAGAGATGGTGATTTGGCTTATTGAGCTCACTATAGTTGGTTATATTGCAAGCGAATGAACCCCTGTTACTGCACTTAGTTTTCAAGTTAACCTATTGAAAGTAGCAGGAACTGTCCTATTTGCATAGGACAATCTACGTGGCGAGTTAAATTCAGAAAATTTAAATTTCAGGAATGTGGTTAGAACTACACACTGGTTAGATCATATCTAGTATATACATAGTGGTTCGAAAAACACAACTCTTGTCAGCCTTCTGGTGGAGATTTTAAAGTTGATTAATTGAAAAGTTCCTAGCCCAATTCCTACAGAATCTGTGTGAAATATTTGTGATATTACCACATTACGAAGATTTATAGTTGATAATGTTTAGTCCTATTCTGATCTGATATAATATTTTTTGCATGGATATTCTAAAATGCTATTACATTTTATTCAAATATTCATTTATATATGTGTAAATGAGTTGTTGCTTATTGCAGCACTAACTTTTCTTGTTTCTTTAATTTCCCAATGGTTGCTCTACTGGGATAACAGAAGCCAACTGGTCATCAGAGGCGGCAATGCAGTTGGATTCTCAAAACTATGATGAATCAGCCACAATTTTACCCCCACTAAATGCTGTGGAAAAAGAAAAACTCGAATTTCCTGATGGCACTGGAAGTCCTAAAGCAAGTCCATCGGCATCAAATTGCGGTGATCAAAGGACTAAGAGCGACGCAAGTTGATGTAGATTTTTAGCCTGTTTCATGTCAAAAGTCTGTAGCACAACAGCACACCACGGTGTACATATGGAATAGTGTAGTCCTTGTTGCCATTTCAGGCAACCGGCATTGTAGCATCAGCCAATCATGAGGTGTAAAGCAGGCAGCAATTTTCCCTTCTGATTGTGTAATTAATTTAGTACGCAATTTCTTTATTTGTATGATTTCCCTAACCTGTTGTTCAGAAATACATTATATGATATATTGATACATATCATCATCTTGGTGATAGAGTTGTCATCATAACCATTAGTTTGTTCCCCACCAGTCTTGCTGGATCACGTCATTTAGTAATGAAAAATCCGCACGTGACTTGACTGGGTCGCTGGTAAATCGATCCAACATGTATGGATTTGGCTTACATGATTATTCAACAACAATTATTATTACATGAAAGATGCACGCATGCACACATCTCTGCATACATGCACCTACTCGTGAGTATGCCTGCTTTAACATACGCCCAAAAGACAGGCAAGAACTTGAGTGCTATTATCAGCCAATAAATAATGCCTGAAAATGCAATTTCTGGTGCAAACAATGGCGATTTCATGTAGTATTGATGGAATCTATCTTTCTAATGGTCTGGTATTCTGATGCAACAGCACACGGTGAATCACAAATATGCTTGATGGCAACCATCAGCAATTGATCAAGTAATTTACTTCAAACACCAGCATCTAATGTTGATGATGAAAATTATTGTGCAAGGCCAACGGTTGCTTCGTCTCCTATACGATGCCTTTTCAAAGCAAGTTCTTCTCGAATTCCTTCAAGTAATCCATAAGCAAAACACAGGCGAACAGGAGGAACCCACCAAAATATTTACTGCCCCCACCGCCGCCACCACCACATCCACCGCCTTTACCAAAACGGAACAGAGGAAATCCTCCACTGCCATCAAGTTTAGGTCCATTAAGCTTCCCTGAAATCCACAGATGAGCCAAATAAAGATCAAATACATGTTTACGTCACACCATGAATAGATTCAATTGATGTAGTACAGCCAGCATCTTTTACCTTTGGGATCATACCGTTGGATAGTTGCAGTAGCATATTTCCGTTGAGCGCTTTGGGTTTGAGTTGCATGGCATCTTAAACTCTGAAGTAAATATATTGTTAATTAAAGGTAGAATTTATGCTGAATGATCATAACTTGCAAGTTGATAAACTGGGTTATTTCCTCAATTCGAAGTTCAACAAGGCAATAACTGAGGCTATAGTACAAAAATAAATACTAGAAGACACCTGCTTTTTTTTCTTAACATAAGTAGCCACAAGGAACTACTGAGTTTGACTGATTTTCACGTCTATGGCAGAAGGAATTTGTTTGAATTTCAGATCTGTGTATAACTTAAGTGCATAACTGCTGGCTAGATCAGCGCTATATTTCAATTTACTTTTTATATCCAGAAGGAACAGAACAAACAAATGCCACATTCATTAGGTGCTATATAATCTTTTACTATAAGCTAATATTGAAAAAGGAATCTGACTCATTCTTAAACTCATAGTTATCTTCTTATTGCTACTTTAAATTAGCTAGCACAATGTAACTCTGCCATGACAATAATCTGAAGGCGTACAAAGTAAAACAACCACAGTATCACCGCGTACTGAACTACTGATGGCTTATACAATCAATTTAATCATACTATAACAAGGTGATATCAGGAAGATGTAATGAGTATAGTTCTCATGCATTGTGCTCTGAATTTTCTGAGATCTATGTATTCAGTATATATCTGTTCAAAATAAGCATTGTGTGCAATACCCGACATCTCAGAAGTGAAATAGTTATGTTAGACCACTGAACTTGTATATATATAGATCTAACTCTCCTGTATAGAGAATAGGATCTTAATCTCACTGTATACTACACTTCTGTATGTTATTAGAGTAGATTTAGATATCTCCAACGCGCTAGCAATCCTCTCGCCGGCGAGCCAACGCTTTCTTCCCATCGCAGATTTTCTCCTTTGGTATTCATCCTCTGCATTTCTTGCCTTATTTCTTATCCTCATCGTCTTCTCCGCAGACGGTCTTTTTTCTCCTCCACCGCCTACTCGCCTTTTTTTCCACCACATGACAAGGAGACGGCCTCCATCCGCCTCCTCGTCTCGTTCAAACCCACCTTCGCTTTCCCCTTGTTTCGACACACCTTCCCTTCTTCCTACCCCGATGCACCTCAACGCTCGCGGCCTCTATCAGCTGGACCCGTCCGCCTTCTATCGGCTAGAACACTCTTTGGGTTCCCGCTCTTCCGACATGCTCACCTGCTCTGGACACGAAACTTCTCCACTCACGTCCGCGCCACTCTGATGTACCCACGTGTCCACGGACGCGAATTCCTGTTTCCCGGACGTGAACCTCTTTTCTTCGTGCCCGTGACTTCTCCTGTTTTTCAGGTCCGCCTCACTCAGTTGCGTCCACGCGTCCACGGACAGAATCCCCTCGCGCCCATAACGTATCTACTCTACCTACTCTACCTACTCTGCCACCCACTCTTATCGGCCACGCATCGGTCCACATCGAACACCCACCTCTCCCCATAGGCTTAATAGTCTCATCGGCATATCACACTCCACTACTCTCTAGCCGTGACCACCAAATCAGCTCTTGGTTTCGGCACTCTTCCAATTGCCGGATCCCTTTCGGCCATCGGTGCTCTTGACAATAACTTGAGCACCTCTCCACCGATGTTCTCACCACCCTACGCCGCCATCAACGTGAAATCTTACATTTTCATTTCCCTCGACCTCAATGCCAACTATTCCAAGTGGGTTTTCTTCTTCAAATCCTTATATGGAAAGTTCGACCTTCGCTCCCACATTGATAGCTCCGCTTATTAATGCCAAAATCTGGACGATCCAATGGTGCTAAAGCCGATCGGCTGAGAGGTGTCTGATGGAGAATTTGATTCAGCCTATAAACAGGATCGGCCGATGGAGATACTGTAGAGAAACCGATCTAATTAGTAGAAGATTGGATCGGCTTGAAGACAGAGAATTATCCGATCAGGGTTAGGTTCGAACTTTAGAGAAACCGATCTAATTAGTAGAAGATTGGATTGACTTGAAGACAGGAAATTATCCGATTGGGGTCAGGCCCAAGAAGCCCGAGGAAAGGTAGGAAAAGGATCAGTTTGAGTAAAAAGAGGTCCGATTGCTATAGTAAAGAAGCCGATCGGGTTGTAGCGAAGGAAGATTCGGTTCAAAATTGGAAGATTATTTAGACAAAACCGAGTTTGCGGAAGAGTCGTGGACTCCACGGTAAATTGTAACCTTATTAGGAAGGTTTAGTTAGTTAGTTAACTTCTTTAGAGGTATTTTCCTTTGTTCTTATTAGGAAATAATGTCCGATGGTCGTAGACGTGTCGGGCTCTGTCTGTAAATCTAGGGTATAAATATAGACTCCCTGGAAACATGTAAGACATCTCTCAATCATATACAATCTCGGCGCATCGTCACCCTAATTCATCTAGATTTTACCGGCGGATTCTGGCTCTTGACGCGGGGCTGCATCGGTTATGTTTGATCTCCGGTGAAGGGGTAAGTCCCGCCACCATCTCGATATGTTCTGCTCTGTCTAAGGCTGCATCAGTTAGATTCGACCTCTTAGGCCGATCAGACGTATCGCATCACGTTCGTGCAGGACCTATCGGCTTGTTAAGCTCCCTCTGCTGTTGTCAATTTCGTGCTGCATCGGTTAGGTTCGACCTACGGGGCTACCGACGGTAGATCGAGCTTCAGGCCTATAGTCTTCTACACAGCGTATCATCGGAGTGCTAGCCGATGAGTTATCCATGCTCTGAGCTTCACATCCAGCGCATCGGCTTCTCGGCCGATATGCATCAGCCTTTAGAGGTGTCCCTTGATGCGTAACACTGAGCGTATCGGTCTCTCAGCCGATACGCACTCGCCTTCAGAGAGGCGTCCACTCATCGGCTCAGCTAGCCGATGGGTTTGTTCCTATCTTTGCTTCAGCATAGCCAATCCGGCGTCCTTCGTATCATCATCGCTGGCCTCGGCCTAGTACTGTCTTGGTTATGTCCGGTCTTCAAGGTTCGGTGTTAATGGCGTTGTCACGGTAGGCGACAGGTCTTGTGCTGTCATATCCGGAGTGGCATGGGCTTTACAGCCCGTGCCTTTTTAATAATATTCATTGCCAGCTCGCATGTGCCTTCATCAGTTTTTTCAGCCGATGAATCACTGTTCAGCTATCTGGAGGGATCCTGTGCGCCTAGCTTTCTCCTGAGTACACCCTGTTTCCTCTATCGGCTCTATGGCCGATTCCCTATCGACACCTATCCACATCGGCTCCCTAGCCGATCGAAGAGCATCCCGATCCTATCGGCAGCCAGCTGATAGCGAGCGCCTGTATCAACACACCGTCCGACGGACCTGCTCGTCTCACTTCCTTGTCAATTACAGGGTCAAATTGACTGGCACGCCCACACCCATACAGATGTGCCAGAGCCGATCGAACCCCACAGCCCCTGGCGCACGTACCTCAAGCCACGCAAAAAAGCCGATCAGCCTGCATTGGAGCTAAGCAAACCTCCTAGGCGATCCAGTGTGTTCGCATCGAAACGCGTGAGGGACCTCGGCGCGAACATACTCTTTTGGCACGTCCGATGGGACCGAAGGTTTCATTCATCGGTCAATAAGAACCATACTATATTCATCGGCCGATAGGGAGAAATCTTTATTCATTAGCCGATTGGACTGGATTTCATTCATCGGCTAGAGAAACCTGAAGACCGTTTATTGGCTGAAGATCCTTCATCGGCTAGTGATATAATTCCATTCATCAACCAGCGGGACTCTACAAGTGCCTGTTTAGAAGTCAGATTTTTACTCATCAACCCGGGGGGCATCTTGTTGTCAATATGTCTAAAGAAAAGGTTGATTCCAAGACATATTCATCTGAAGATGAAGCCGATGAGGAGATTACAATTCCAGTTACCATGGAGGATCTGAATGAAGACTAGAGGCGGCATATAGAACAAAACATGGACAACTTTCAAATTTTCTGTTTGGAATCCTTCAGTATGACTAAACAAGGGCCGATTCAAAAGGCATAATTACCAAAATGTGTTTTGATGAAGGAATCAGGCCATTCAACACCTGTGAATTCTTCCAAGCTGTTGCAAGAGATGTTCAACAAATCATTTTATCAAGCATTCAGTAATGCATCAGGAGTATGGATGGATACACTACAGGATCTGATCAAGAAAACGATACAAGAGTCATTGGCTCAAGAGACATGATCAGGATCATGTGCCTTTGCCGATAGAGACGGAGAAAACTTAGCAAAACAGGGATCTATTGGTAAATATGTATCCACCAATACAAGATCGATCCAAGGGGCAATGGCAGGAGGTACCTCTAGAATTCTTTTAGAGGAATCATTATAGAGAATATCACAGGCAGAATCGAGTACCATATCCACCTTCACATGATCAGGAAGATACTCTGAGAGAGAAAGATTGGTTAACTAGGATTGTGGACACGGTGGAAGAGCAATTTGGTATCAAGCCCAAAGGTCAAATAGTTATGTATCGGTACCCATATCTAGAATGGTTTGACAGAGTTCCATTACCTCGCCGATACACGATACCAGATTTCTCAATATTCTCAGGACAAGACAACATATCTACAATAGAACACATTAGCCGATTCTTTGCACAGTGTGGAGAAGCATCGGCTGAGGAAGCTCTCAAAGTCCATTTCTTTCCTTTATCCCTCTTTGGATCGGCCTTTGCATGGTTTGCTTCGTTACCACCAAACTCAATTGAAGGATGGGCCGATCTAGAGCAACAGTTCCATGGATATTTCTGTACTGACATTCAAAAAACGAGACTGTCAGAGTTACATCGGTTAGACAGAGGCCTAATGAGTCCGTCCTAAAATACATCCAACGTTTCCAAGACATTAGAAGCCGATGTTATAGTCTCATTCTGAGCGATGAACAATTAGCCGATTTGGCCTTCCAGGGGTTATCAAGTCACATCAGGTGGAAACTTTCTATCCAAGAGTTCAACAGTTTAACACATCTGATGCATATGGTATCGGCTTACGAGAGCCAATTATCAAGAAAAGAGGAGATACCGACACATTGAAAGTTACCGATTACGTCTTGGGATGATAAGTCTAGAGAATGGTCACCCAATCGGGAAGACGTCTAAATTGGCTGAGCATAGCCGATTTTTTTTTTTAAGACGGACGAGTTCATAGAAGTGGTATCGGCTAATGATATTGTTTGCATAAATCGGCTGAGGCGTAGCCGATTTCTAATGTACGGAAGCCGATATGATTATATCGGTTACGGATGGCCGATATCGTTTAGACGTCGTCTTTAGAAAATATATATACACAACTTTGGTTGATCAAGCTGGTTGAATCCTATTGCAAATGGTTAATGTTCAAGATGACATCTTGGGTTTTTTCGAGGATAAAATTTTACAAGAATTTCATGATGGCCTCGATCGCGCGCAGACGGATTTGATATGGCACTGATGTCATCCTCATCTGATCCGGAGATAGTCTTCAAGTTTTTGTACCGACGAACTGCGATCCGCACTTGGTCTGCTACCTTGGCCTCTTGATCTTGGATTGATTTTGGTAGGCCGATGAGGTGGGACTCGGTGGAGTTGATGTCTTTACGAACCTTGTCGAGTTCCGCCATCAAATCGGCTTCTCGTTTCTTCAAGAGGCCAAGCTTGGTGTTGGTGCATTGAAGGTCAGCTGACATTTCATCAAGCTTCTTCTTTTCACTTTGGGCAGTCAGCCGATCGTTGTGAGCCAGATGGCTTTGCTCAACGTGATTGGCTATGCGTCGTCTTGATGCGATCAGCTGGGTCCTTTGGAATTCCAAGTAGACAGTAGGCGTGAGTGCGTCCGTCAGTTCCTCAGGCAGAAGATGTTCAATTTCCGCAAGTCTTTCCTGGATCGTCCCGCAATCTTCCACCAACGAGTCAATCGGAACTTCCAGCTGATGCATAATATCTAACAACTGCTCGCGCGCATCGGCTAGTAAAAATGGTTCAATCGCTGCACTGGTGGCTGAGTCTTCCTCTGCTTCCAAGTATTTGCTGATGTCGAAGGAAAATAGATCGGCTAATGACTGCATGACAACATTAGTAAATATGGGGATCATGAGTCAAGAGAAATGACATACCTGGGATACAGTGGGAGCAGTTTGAGCGATTACGCGGGTATCAGCTTGATGTGGGGCAGTTTGAGTTTGAGTAGATACCATGACTTCTGAGGATACCATCGGCTTAGCCCCAATAACAGTGTCCGGCGTTTGGACTTCAGGAGCCGATGGTTCAGGCTGCAAAGCGAAGGTGTCAGGATAAAAGCGAAGACAATAAAGAATTGATGCTGACGTATACCAATGGAGATGTAGAAGAAGTCAGGATTGCCATGGGAGAAGGGCTTCACGAGGCCGATGTAATGATAACAACATTGGCATCGGATTTCTGTTTCTTAGAAACCGTCCAAGTAGCCGGTTTCTTGTGCTTTAGCCCTGATATTTGCGACACTCGGAGGAGAGCCGATGGAGGTGGACCACCCTGCCCAAGGAGGGATTTTGTTGATGGAGATTGATAAATAATCGGCCGATCAATTGCGCTGGTCATAGGTGCATCTTTGTCGCCAGCCTGTGGAATCATAGAAATCAAGGCACAGTTGAAATTTAATACGATGAAGAAAAGATAGTGAAAGGAGAAGGATTACCATTTCATTGGATTCCATTTAGTCGGGGTTGAGGCGAAGGCAGTAATTTTCAGCCGATAGACTGAACAGGTGCCTTCCTCATTCTGACCACCATCGAGCAAAGATTTTGGTATTGGATATACAGGGCTCAAAGGTGGAGATAGTCCCTAAGGAGAAGGTTGATGCCATCAACCTAAGACGGTCGTACTCCAAGCCACTTTTTACTTCCCCGCTGGCTTGGAGCTTGCTGATGAAGAACAAGCCGATGGGGAGTTGGCCGAAGCCCAACTGATTAGCACCAACCGAAGGATGGTAAAACTCATATGATGGATGTTAGGATCGGCCCAATGAAAATCCGATTGGCAGAAGACAAGGAGTTGTGGAGGATAAAAAGATTGTCTTCGATTCTTCATCGGCTAAGGCGTTCATTGGATGAAACCTGGAAGGCATTTCAAAGGATGAGTCATCCTCGTACGCAAACCAAATGGTGACCTCTTTAGTGAAGCCGTAATAGAAACACTTGAACCACTGGTTGAGTCCGAGTGGGTCATTTTACTTCCAGGAAGAGCCGATGAAGCTTCACCCAGAGATATGCATCGGTATCGGCTGGCCTCATTTTCCTCTGGGTAGTCAGTTGGTTATGTCATGGAAGGGAAAGGGGGCCTGGCAATGACTCTAAAGGTGTAGACTTTCAACCAGAGTTGTATAAACCACCAGGGTCCGTTGATATGTCCGACTGGTTGACCTGCCGATAGCTTGGTCGCTACTTGATGGAGTATCAATTAGCTCCGAGAAGATATTGCCCCAGGGAAATCTAGTGGTGATCGGCTAGGAGCTCTGCTAGGCATTGCATATTGATTATTGGACCTAGAGTCGAACCACCAAAGATGAACCGTTCCAACCAGAGGTTCAAGAACGCTACGTGTTCACGCCCATCGACTTGGCCGAAGAATTTTTTATGCAGGGAAATATACTTAGTCCAACTTTCGATGTTCTTGGTGTTCAGCCGATGAGTGGGTTTGAATCTGAGGCTGAATGGATTTATGTAGTGGGTGGTATTGATGTAATGGTCTATCTCCAAATCCTCCTAGAAAGATTTTTTGGAGGTGAAAATCTTAAGGTATCAGTTCCTCCATTCCGGGAGTTTGCTAGGCCAGGATCTAAAGCTGTTAGCCCAATCGGTGATGGCCATAGATGACTGTTTGAATGGGATCCTTTCTATTTCAGAGTTGATGAAATCAGTCAGATCCTCGCTACCCATAGGGCCATGAAAGAAGTGATCGGAATGGTCGAAAACTAGAATAGCAATCTGACTCTTGAGATCCTACAGAAACAAAAACCCGACTACTGATGAGAAATCGGGATGGGAAAGAGTCGTGCAAAACATAGGATAAAAAAGCAGATAATAGTTACCTCAGGGATTACGTGTGTAGAAGCCGTTGCACAAATAAAGAAGGACTAGCGACCGATGAAGAAATCTGCGAGAGTTTGCCTTCAGTCTTCGGAGCCCGTCAAGGTTTGCGGAAGTTCACCTTTGGAGATTTGCGGACTCCTTTGGACCTCATCGAGGTTTGGGGGTTTTTGATAGGAAGAAGTGTGTGGAAGAAGGCTGAGGCAGAGATGTGTTTTATAGAGGCAGAGCGACTTAGGCAGAAATCTAAGCCGATTAATGCGGGTTTTAACAGGTCATCCTGGTTTGCGGAGACTTCTAACGGCTCGAAATTTCGTAGTCTGTTGGCAAACTCCGAAACTAAAATCTGGACGATCTGATGATGCTAAAGCCAATCGGCTGAGATGTGTCCAATGGAGAATTTGATTTAGCATGTAAACAGGATCGACCGATGGAGATACTGGTCAGCTCGGGAGACAAAGCCGATGGGAACTGTAGAGAAGCCGATCTAATTAGTAGAAGATTGGATCGGCTTAAAGACAGGGAATTATCCGATCGGGGTCAGGCCCGAGAAGCCCGAGGAAAGGTAGGAAAAGGATCGGCTTGAGTAAAAAGAGGTCCGATTGCTATAGTGAAGAAGCCGATTGGGTTGTAGCGAAGGAAGACTCGGTTCTAAATTGGAAGATTATTCAGATAAAACCTAGTTTGCAAAAGAGCCGTGGACTCCACGGCAAGATGTTCTATTTTTGTAAATTGTAACCTTATTAGGAAGGTTTAGTTAGTTAGTTCACTTCTTTAGACGTATTTTCCTTTATTCTTATTAGGAAATAATGTCCGATGGTCGTAGATGCGTCGGACCCTGTCTATAAATTCAGGGTATAAATATAGACCCCCTGGAAACATTTAAGATATCTCTCGATCATATACAATCTCGGCGCATCGCCACCCTAGTTCATCTAGGTTTTACCGATGGGTTTTGGCTCTCGACGCGGGGCTACATCGGTTAAGTCTGATCTCCAATGAAGGGGTAAGTCCCGCCACCATCTCAATATATTCTGCTCTATCTAAGACTGCATCGATTAGGTTCGACTACTTAGGCCGATCAGATGTATCGCATCACGTCCGTGTAAGACCTATCGGCTTGTTAAGCTCCCTCTGTCGTCGTCAATTTCGTGCTATATCGGTTAGGTTCGACCTACGGGGTTGCCGACGGTAGATCGAGCTTCAGGCTTATAGTCTTCTGTACGGCGTATCATCGGAGTGCTAGCCGATGAGTTATCCATGCTCTAAGGTTCATGCCCAACGCATCGGCCCCTCAGTCGATACGCATCAGCCTTTAGAAGTGTCCCTTGACGCGTAACGCCGAGCGTATCGATCTCTCAGCCGATACGCACCCGCCTTCAGAGAGGCGTCCCCTCATCGGCTCAGCCAGCCGATGGGTTCGTTCCTATCTTTGCTTTAGCATAGCTGATCTGACGTCCTCCGTATCATCACTGCTGGCCTTAGCCTCGTACTGTCTCGGTTAGAAAAACCAATCAGATTAGTAGAAGATTGGATCAGCTTGAAGATAGGGGATTGTCCAATCGAGAGCAGGTCCGAGAAGCCCGAGGGAAGGAAGGAAAAGGATCGGCTTGGCTAAAAGAAGGTCCGATAGCTACAGTGGAGAAGTTGATCAGGTTGCAGCAAAGCAAGACTTGGTTACAAATTGAAAGATTATTCAGATGAAACCGGGTTTGTGGAAGAGCCTTGGACTCTACGGCAGGGTGCTTATTTTTGTAAATTATAACGTTACTTAATTAGGGAGGTTTAGCTGGTTTAGGAATATTTTCCTTTGTTATTATTAGGAAATAATGTCCGATGGTCGTAGACGCGTCAGACTCTATCTATAAATCTAGGGTATAAATATAGATCCCTAGAAACATGTAAGATATCTCTTGATCATATACAAATTTGGCGCATCGCCACCCTAGTTCTTCTAGGTGTTTACTGGCGGGTTCTGGCTCTCGACGTGGGGCTGCATCGGTTAAGTCCGATCTCCAGCGAAGGGGTAAGTCCCGCCACTATCCTGGTATGCTTTGTACTGTCTAACGCTGCATCGTTTAGGTTCAAACTCTTAGTCAAATCAGGTGTACCGCATCACATCCGTGCAGAGCCTATCGGCCTATTAAGCTCCCTCTGCCATCGTCAATCTCGTGCTGCATCGGTTAGGTCCGACCAAAGGGGCTGTTGACGGTAGATCGAGCTTCAGGCCTATAGTCTTCTACACGACATCTCATCGGAGTGAGTAGCCGATGAGTTATCCATACTCTGAGCTTCACAGGGCATCGGCCCCTCGGCCAATACGCATCAGCCTTTAGAGGCATCCCTCATCGGCTCAGCTAGCCGATGGGTTCGCTCCTATCCTTGCTACGGCATAGCCGATCCGACGTCCTCCGTATCATCGCCGCTGGCTCCGACCTCGTACTATATCGGTTAGGTCCGATCTTCGAGGTTCGGTGTTGATGGCACTGCCACGGTGGGCGATGGGTCTCATGCTGTCATATCCGAAGCAGCATCGGCTTTGCAGCCCGTGCCTTCTTGTGCTAATCCTTGCCTAGGCTGCATGCGCACTCATCGGTTTTTCCAGCCGATGAATCACTGTTCGGCTGTCCGGAGGGATCCCGTGCGTCTCGCCATCCTCTGAGCACACCCTAGTTCCTCCATCGACTCTGCGGTCGACCCCTCATCGACACCTATCCACATCGGCTCCCTAGCTGATCGAAGAGCATCTCGATCCTATCGGCAGCCGACCGATAGCGAGCGCCTATATCGGATTCGCTCGTCATACTTCCTTGTCAATTGCAGGGTCAAATTGACTGGTACGCTCGTGAACCTCGAGGCTTAAGGACCTGCACTGGAGATAAGTAGACCTCCCAGGCCTTCACATGACCGAGCCGCTGTCCTTCCCTAGTCGCGGGATTTTTTTGGCGGTGAGCACGCTTCTTCACACGCCCGGTGGGACAAGAAGACCTTTTTCATTAGTTGAAAGTCCTTCAATCAACGGTGCTCAAATGGAGGGTAAAGAAATCAACACAAATAACATAATCCGAGTAACGATGAAGGTTTAACTGAGGAGCAAAGATACCAAGTGGACCAGAACACAGCTAATTTTTAGAAGCTCTGTCTGGAGTCCTTCAGTATGACCCGACAAGGGCTGATTCAAAAGTCCAAAATGCCAAAGCTAGTTTTGGAAGAAGAATCGAGCCGATCGCCACCCATCAGTCCTCAGAAGCTGCTACAAGAGATAGTTGACGAAGCTATTTACCATACGCTCATTAACCAATTAGGTGTACTGGTGAATACTTTGCAGATCTTAATCAAGAAAACTGTGGATGGATCTATTGTTAAAGAACCTGATCAAGGGCCGGTGTATTTGCCGATGAGAACAGGACAACCGCAAGTTACTTACGGATCCAGAAGGGATATATCAGCAAATATGTTTTCGCCAGTGCAAGAGCGGATTGAGGGGCAGCATGAAAACGTGATGCCAAGGTATCATCGGACAACCTATTACGGGGGATATAAACAAGAATATCCTAGTAATAACTATCAAGGAGATTATTATAGATCATGTCAGATACCAATTTTGATCCCGCAGTACCAAAAGGAGAATCTAAAGGAAAAAGATTGGACTGCCAGAATTGCGAAAGTTGTAAGGGAGTAATTTGGCATCAAGCCTAAAGAACAAACTTTCATGTATCGACACCCTTACCTAGAGTGGTTCGACAGAATTCCGCTGCCACACCGATTCAAAATTCTAGATTTCTCCAGGTTCTCAGAGCAAGATAACGTATCTACGATGGAACATATTAGTCGATTCCTGGCTCAATGCGGGGAGGCACCGGCTGATGAAGCTCTGAGGGTCCGATTATTTCCATTGTCTTTATCTGGACCAGCCTTCTCTTGGTTTTCTTCGTTACCTCCAAATTCAATCAAGGGATGGGTAGATTTGGAGAAACAGTTCCATAAGTATTTCTTTGCCGGAATTCAAGAGTTGAGGTTATCAGACTTAACATCGGTTAGACAAAGGCATGATGAATCAGTCCCGAAATTCATCCAGCGTTTCCAAGACGTCAGAAGCCGATGTTACAGTCTCATTTTAAGTGATGGACAACTAGCCGATTTGGCTTTCCAAGGATTGTTGGCTCCGATTTGGGAGCGTTTCTCTTCACAAGAATTCAAAAGTTTGTCTCATCTACTCCAGAGAGTATCGGCTCACAAAAGCCGATTTACAGGTGCCAAGAAAGAAAGGTTATATCGGAAAGCCGATCAGCTATAGGTATACGCATCGGACTTAGATAATGAGGGATCCGATGCGGAGGTGGGACTGGTAGAATGGACCAGGAATAAAAAACCCGTATCATGTCCATAGATCAAGAAAGTAAATAAAGAAGAAAGATATAATTTTGATATTAACAAAGCTAACAAGATATTTGATCTTCTCCTCCAAGAGAAGCAAATCCAGTTGCCACCGAACCATGTAATCCCGTCTGCTGAAGAACTCAGAAAAAAGAAGTATTGTAAGTGGCACAATTCAATATCTCATCATACCAATGAGTGCAAGGTCTTTCGGCAACAGTTACAATCGGCTGTCGAACAGGGGAGAATCAAGTTCGAGGACAAAAGGCCGATGAAGGTTGACGAGCATCCTTTTCCGGTGAATATGGTGATTGCAAGAACCTCAGGAGATCGGTCCGATGAAAAAAGACGCTGGAAGAGGTCGAAGATTACTTCATCGGACTTAATCAAAAAATATTCTAGACTACAGGACAAAGAAAGACGAGCCACAACACAACAAGAAAGGTATAATCCACACTGGGGTTGTCCCTTTTTTCAGTACTGTTGGGATCAAAACATGAGGTTGCCATCAATCGAGGACTGTCCTAAATGCAACAAACCAGGATTTCGGTACTATGACCAGAGCCGAACATTGTATGATCGGCCTTCTATCACTAGGGCATCGGCACATAGCCGATTAGGGCCGATCAACGAAGGGCATGGTCAAAGGATAGTTAAGGACCAGGAGTTAAACAAAGGATCATACTCCATGAAGGATCAGTAGTGTCCGCCCGGGATTTTTACGAAGAATCAGAAAAGGAGGGCACAAAGGTTGCGACATAGAGAGCAGCATAAAAGACAACATTAGGACCATGAAAAAGCCGATCGGCACCAGAAAATTAAAAAAGTATGGAAAGTAAAGCAAAAAGAGAGGCTGATACATCGGTTCAAGCTAACATGGTATTCTTCTTACCAATGGAATATAAAGCATATGTATCTGATGAAAAAAGTCAAGAAGAAGATTTTGCCCAATTAATATTGGAACCGAGTCAAGCCATATTTGACAAACCAGAAGAATCCAAGCATCAGCACCTAAAGCCATTGTATATCAACGGATATGTCGATGGTAAGCCGATGGCAAAGATGCTAGTTGACAGAGGCGCAGCCATCAATTTGATGTCGTATTCTACATACCGTAAATTGGGTAAGACGGATGGAGACTTAGTTAAGACAAATATAGTGTTGAAAGACTTCAGAGGCAATCCATCATAAACTAAAGGAGTACTGAATGTGGAGGTAACAGTTAGAAGTAAGACATTGCCTACCACATTTTTTGTCATCGATAGTAAGGGGTTGTATAGCCTACTCCTTGGCAGGGATTGGATTCATGCCAACTGTTGTATTCCTTCAACAATGCATCAAACCCTCATACAGTGGCAAGGAGACAGAGTTGAAGTGATCACGGCCGATTAGTCGACTAGCGTGGCAACAACTGATGTACTATTCTGGGAAGCTGATGGATTCAACTGCCTATCCGAACAAACATAGGTGGGAAATTTCCTGGAGGTGACTGATAAAGGAATAAAGCCGATTTAGCAAGTCGGCTCGGATCCATTGTTTCCATGGGAACTTTAGAAGACTCTGAAGGAAAGTTAGGGCAAGGTTTTACGTCGGCCGATGAGTTGGAACAAATAGATATAGGATCAGGAGACAAGCCGAGGCCGACGTACATTAGTAAAAATCTATGTGTTGAGTTCCGAGAAAAGCTGATAAAATTATTAAAGGAATTCTATGAATGCTTTGTTTGGGATTACCATGAGATGCCGAGATTAAGCCGATCGATTGTGGAACATCGGCTTCCTATCAGACCGAGATATCGGCCATTTAGGCAGCCATAGAGGAGATTCAAAGCAGAGTGGCATGATGAAATCAAGGCAGAGATCACAAAGTTATACGATTCAAATTTCATCAGACCATGCCGATATGCTGAATGGGTGTCCAATATTGTCTCAGTGAAGAAGAAAAAATGGAAAGTTAAGAGTATGCATCGACTTCCAGGATTTGAACAGGGCAACCCCTAAAGACAAGTACCCGATGCTAATGGCAGATTTATTAATTGACGCTACATCGGGTCACAAGATTATTAGCTTTATGGATGGAAATGTAGGCTACAATCAAATTTTTATGGCTGAAGAAAATATCCACAAGACTGCATTTAGGTGTCCTAGGGCTATTGGTTTATACGAGTGGGTAGTCATGATTTTCGGATTGAAGAATGCCAGTGCTACCTATCAAAGAGCCATGAACTGCATGTTCCATGATCTTATCGGACAGCTGGTGGAGATATATATTGATGACGTGGTGGTGAAATCCAAAGGTATTGAAGAACATATAACCGATCTACGAAAAGTGCTTGAGAGGACGAAGAAATGCAGACTCAAAATGAATCCTCACAAGTGTGCTTTTGGCGTATCGGCTGGACAATTTTTGGGTTTCATGGTGCATGAGAGAGAAATTGAAGTCAGTCAATGAAGCATCAGGGCCATCCAGACCACCGAGCCACCTAACAACAAACTATAGCTGCAGTCCTTGATTGGCAAACTCAATTTTATACGGAGATTTATCTCAAACTTATAAGGAAGAATTGAGTCGTTCACTCCTTTATTAAGGTTACGGGCCGATCAAGAGTTTGTATGGGGTGATGACCAGCAAAAAGCCTTTGATCATATCAAGGAATACTTGAATTCTCCACCAGTGCTGATTCCACCGTAAAAGAGAATACCGTTCAAATTATATTTGTCAGCCGATGAGAAGTCAATCGGATCGGTGCTTGTACAAGAGTTTGAATCAAAAGAACAAGTAGTATTTTACTTGAGCCAACGACTTCTAGATGCTGAGACTAGGTACTGTGCAAAAGTTATACCTATGTTTGTATTTCTCATGTACAAAGTTAAGGCATTATCTTCTATCAGCTGAGTGTACAGTGCTTTGCAAAGCCGATGTGATCAAATACATGCTATCGGCTCCAGTCTTGAGGGGGCAGGTTGGTAAATGGATATTCACTCTGATGGAGTTCGATCTGAGGTCTGAATCGGCTAAGGCAGTCAAGAGACAAGCGATAGCCGATTTTATTGTATAGCATAGAGGAGTCCAAGAGAATTATGTCGAGCCGATCCCATGGACGTTATTCTTTGATGGATCGGTTTGTCAGTATGGATCTGGTATCGGTTTGGTGATTATTTCGCCTTGGGGGGCAAGTTTTGAGTTTGCCTTCACAATCAAACCGTATAGTACAAATAATCAAGCAGAATATGAGGCAGTACTCAAGGGACTTTAGTTGCTGAGAGAATTGAAGCCAATATGATAGAGGTCATTGGGGATTCTTTGTTGGTAATCAAACAATTATCTAAGAAATATGAATGCAAGGATGAAATTCTGAAGTCAAACTATGAAAAATGTCAGCAGTTGTTAAAGGATTTCAAGATAGTGACATTGGATCATATTCCTAGAGAGCAAAATGCGGAGGCCAATGATCTTGCTCAGACTGCTTCAAGGTATCGGCTAAATAGTAGAGTGGAAATTGAGATAGCCGATATCGAGAGATGTATGGAAGCCGATGATTGGAAATGGGAAATTGTTCAGTATTTGCAGAATCCATTAAGATCGGTTTCCATGAAGCTTCAGTACAAGACTATTAAGTACATTCTACTTGATGAAGAATTGTATTATCGATCAGTCGATGGGGTGCTCTTAAGATGTTTAGATGCTAAAGAAGCTGCGTTGGTGATGAGCGAGGTGCATGGAGGCATCTGTGGAGCCCATCAATCGG
The DNA here is from genome assembly GCA_030770085.1 of Oryza coarctata. Lineage (NCBI taxonomy): Eukaryota > Viridiplantae > Streptophyta > Magnoliopsida > Poales > Poaceae > Oryza > Oryza coarctata. Next base: position 13,910,851 of record CM061472.1, read on the forward strand.
CTCATAACATGAGATGGATGATGAGGAGGGCTGGATACTTTTGGCCAAGTATGTTGGAGGATTGTTTTAAATACTACAAGGGTTACCAAGATTGTTAGAAGTTTGGAAATGTGCAGCAAGCTCCAGCGTCGGTTATGAATCCAATAATCAAGCCATGACCGTTTAGAGGTTGGTGAATCGACATGATTGGCCAGATTTATCCTTCATCCAGTAAAGGGCATAAGTTCATATTGGCGGCAACAGACTACTTTACAAAGTGGGTAGAAGCTATTCCCTTGAAGAAACCTACTTCTAAGGATGCGATTGAGTTCATCAAGGAATATATCATACATCGATTTGGAATTTCACAGACAATTACTACCAATCAAGGTTCTATCTTTATGTCAGAGGAGTTTCAATGGTTTGCTACCAGTATGGGGATTAAGTTGCTAAATTTGTCACCATATTATGCTCAAGCTAATGGATAGGCAGAAGCTTCTAACAAGAGTTTAATAAAATTGATCAAGCATAAGACCGATGAACAACCACGGAGATGGCATGTCACTTTGAACGATGCGTTGTGGGCCTATCGGATGACGTGTCATGGATCTACCCAGGTGCCACCATATCAGTTGGTATACGGTAATGAAGCAGTTCTTCCATGGGAAGTTAACATCCGCTCTAGGAGGGTGTCTTTACAAGATCAGTTGATAGCCGGTGATTATTACACGTTGATGACCGATAAGCTTGATGATTTGACTCAGAGTCGGTTAGAAGCATTTGAGAAGATCAAGAAATTAAGGCTAAGGTCGCTAGGCATTATAACAAAAAAGTAATGACCAAATCCTTTTCTAAAGGAGATCTCGTTTGGAAGTTAATTTTGCCGATTGGATCTAGGGATAATAAGTTTGAAAAATGGTCACTGAATTGGGAAGGAACTTATCAGATCAATTGGTGTGTGCCTAGCAATGCTTACATATTGGAAAGTCTTAAAGGAGAGAAGTTTACCAAAGCATTCAATGGAAAATATTTGAAAAAGTATTATCCTAACGTGTGGGTAGGTGCCTAAATCGGCTGAGCATAGCCGATTCAAGACAGATAAGGTTTCAGGGGTAGTATCAGCTAACGGTACCATCCGTATGATCGGTTGGGGCATAGCCGATGGACAATGTACGGAAGCCGATATAGTTTGTATCGGTTACATGCAGCCGATATCGTGGAGATATCGCCTTTAGAAAATTTATATACACAACTTTCATTGATCAAGCTGATGGAAGTTTATCGCAAAAGTTAATGTTTAAGATGAAATCTGGATTTCTCCGAGGCTAAAGTTTTACAAGAATTTCTTAATGGCCTCAATCGCGTGCAGACGAATCTGATCTATATCGTTGATGGCGGGGATGTCATCCTCGTTTGATCCAAGGATAGTTTTCAAGTTCTTGTGCCAACGAACTGCTAGCCGCACTTTGTCTGCTACCTTGGCCTCTTGATTTTAGATCAATTTTGGTAGGCCGATGAGATGGGACTCGGTGGAATTGATGTCTTCATGAACATTGTCGAGTTTCGCCATCAAATCGGCTTCTCGTTTCTTCAAGAGGCCAAGGTTGGTGTTGGCGTGTTGAAGGTCAGCTGACATTTCATCAAGTTTCTTCTTTTCATCAAGGGCAGTTAGCCGATCGTTGTGAGCCAGGTGGCTTTGCTCAGCGCGATCGGCTATGCGTCATCTTGATGCGGTTAGCCGGGTCCTTTGGAATTCCAAGTAGGCAGTAGGCGTAAGTGCATCCAACAGTTCCGCAGGCAGAAGGTGTTGAATTTCTGCAAGTCTTCCACCAGCGAGTCAATCGGAACCTCCAGCCGATGTATAATATCTGACAACTGCTCACGTGCATCGGCTGGCAAAAATGGTTCGATCGTTGTACTGGTGGCAGAGTCTTCCTCTGCTTCTAGGTATTTGCCGATGTCAAAGGAGAATAGATCGGCCAATGAATGCATAACAACATTAGCAGATATGGAGATCATGAAGCAAAAGAAACAACATGTATAATGAACGTACCTGAGAAACAGTGGAAGCAGTTCTTATGCGGGTGTCAGCTTAATGTGGGGCAGTGTGAGTAGGAACCAAAATATCTTAGGATACTATCGGTTCAGCCCCAGTAACAGGGTCCGGAGTTTGGACCTCAGGAGCCGATGGTTCAGGCTGCAAAGCGAAGGTGTCAGGATAAAACAAAGGCAACAGAGAATTGATGCTGACACCTACCAGCAGAGATGCGGAAGAAGTTAGAATTGCCTCAGGAGAAGGGCTTCGCGAAGCCGATGCAACGATGATAACATCGGCATCGGTTTTTCGTTTCTTAGAAACCGTCCGAGTAGCCGGTTTCTTGCGCTTTGGCCCTGACACTTGTGACACTCGGAGGAGAGCCGATGGAGGTGGGCCGCTTTGTCCAAGAAGGGATCTGGCCGATGGAGGTTGATAGATAATCGGTCGACCACTTGTGATGGCGATCAAGTCATGGCAGGTTTACATATAAACAATCATGATCAAGGAATCAAGTTATGGACCAGTTCTCAGCTTGAAGAACCAGGCCCAAGTCATATTTACAATTAATTTACGAAACAGCAGCTCTCTAGACAGATTCGTACTGGGCCAGTATTTTGGGCATAACTCTCTCATAAAGGCTCGGATTTGGGTGATTTAAATTTCTGTGATCAGATAATGAAATGGACTATCTTTTTTATGTTTTGAGTTTCTCCAGATTCCAGAGTCTTCTTGGTCAAAACCTCGTGTCAAGTGAGCGTGGTTACTGAGGAGCCAGCCAGCATTTAGTTTCTTGGAACTTGCCTTTTGAGTCTTTCTATGTTTTAATTATATTTGGGAATTAGCAGTAGTAGTTAATGTTGTTTTTATTGTGTTTTGATATTTGCAAAAATAGTTAAGGAGTTATTAATTAGTAGGAAGTTTCTAGAGTTGAGTTGTATGGCTATATAAAGCCTAATTTCTGAATGTAAACTCACTTGTTGAATTATTATGAAAAAGTTTATCTTGAGTTGAGTTTATCTCCTCTTTTATCCTGCTGTGAGTTGAGAGTATCCTCCAGTTGTGATTTTATAGTTGAACGTGTGCGTGTCCTTGGACGATTCATAGCTCGAACGCTATCAGTTGGTATCAGAGCAGCAGGCGAAGGATGGTGCGACGTAGTGCTCGTGTCAATCCTCCTGAAGGCAACCAGCAAGCCGATCGAGATATTGAGTTGAACGAGTTGAGGCAGCATGTGCAACAACTCCAAGAGCGTCTAGCGCGCGTGGAGGCCGCTGGGAACAACTGCGATGATTCCTATCGTGGCTCAGATGGCGAAACTTATGGTGACGATGATGCCGAGTTCAACCCCTTCCACGACAACCACACCTTGGTGTCCAGTGATGAAGAGGCTCTCCATCAAAATCACACCCGAAGGAACCAGCAATTTCGATGGGCTTTTGATCTAAAAGCGGATATTCCTGTGTACGAAGGGCGCATACAACCCGATGAGTTCATAGATTGGCTCAATACGGTTGAACGTGTCTTTGAATACCAAGATGTCCCTAAGGAAGAGAAGGTGAAGATTGTTGCCATCAAATTAAAGAAGCATGCATCTATTTGGTGGGAGCAGTTGAAGATGAAGCGAGCCCGTGAGGGTAAGCAAAAAATCAGAACATGGGAAAAGATGGTGAAAGAGTTACGAAAGAAGTTTCTGCCGGAAGGGTACTTGCAAGAGGCCTTTTTTCAACTTCATGGCTTTGTTCAAGGTGATAAAACTGTGGCAGATTACACTGAAGAACTTGATCACCTCATGTTGAAATGTGGCGTTGTTGAGCCCGAAGAACAAACCATTGCACGATATCTTCGTGGCCTTCGCAAGGAGATTCATGATGTGGTAACTTTACAGCCCTTTATCTCTTATCATGATGTGTTTAAACTTGCCACAAAAGTTGAGAAGCAACTCAAGGAGAAAGAAGTCAGAAAAATAGCGAGCTTTGGTGGTAGCCGAGTTCTCAATCGAGGCCATCCAACAAGTTATGGGAGCAGTACGCAATCAGCCAAACCAACATCAAGTGCAGTGGCCAAATTTTCAGCAAAAACCGCAACCGCAGGACCCTCTAAACCAGCCCCTAAAGCTGTTCAATGCTATCGGTGCAAAGGGTACGGTCACATCATGTCCGAGTGCCCAAACCAGCGGGTATTTACCATTATTGAAGAACCCCTAGAAGAGGAGCAAACAGATTTTGATTCTCCACCCATGTTTGATGAGGCAGCAGATGAGGAGGATGTCATTTATGGAGATACGGGTGAGATGTTGGTGATTAGGCGTGTGCTGAATTCCAGTCCCGTTCAAGATGATGTGTGGCTCCGTAACAATATCTTCCATACACGATGCACCTCTCATGGGAAGGTATGCGATGTTATCATTGATAGCGGGAGTTGTGAGAATGTTGTTTCTGAAATTATGGTACAAAAGTTGCCGCTTAAAACTGAAAAGCACCCAAAACCGTACAAACTCTCTTGGTTGGAAAAGGGTAAATGTGTGCAAGTTGACCAACGTTGTTTGGTTAATTTTTCTATTGGTGAGAAGTACCGAGATGAGGTATGGTGTGATGTAGTTCCTATGGATGCTTGTCATTTACTTTTGGGGAGACCTTGGCAGTTTGATAGAAAGGTATACCATGATGGTTTTAAAAACACTTATTCTTTTGAGCTGAATGGTGCTAAGATTACTTTGGGTCCTTCTAGAATGGAAATGAAATCTAAACCAGCCCTCAAGGATAGCAATTTCATTCTCTCAAAATCTGAATTTACTGAAATTTTTGAAGAATCCCAAATAGCCTTTGCATTAGTGGTGAAAGAAGTTAAGGGTGATAGAAGTCCTCTAATACCCGGACCAGTGGTACCTTTACTTGAACAATTTCAGAACCTTGTTCCAGATGAAATTCCAGCAGGTTTACCTCCATTGAGGAGTGTGCAACACTACATAGATTTTGTTCCTGGTGCAATTTTGCCAAACAAAGCAGCATACCGAATGAACCCAACAGAAAATGCCGAGTTGCAGCGGCAAGTAGATGAGTTGATGAGAAAGGGTTTGGTGCGTGAAAGCATGAGTCCTTGTGCAGTTCCAGCCTTGCTTGTGCCAAAGAAAGATGGTTCTTTTCGCATGTGTGTGGATAGTAGAGCGGTCAACAAGATTACTATCAAGTATCGCTTCCCTATTCCTCGTCTAGATGACATGCTAGATCAGCTCCATGGTGCTAGTGTGTTTTCAAAGATTGATCTTAGAAGTGGGTACCATCAGATTCGTATGAGGCCTGGTGATGAATGGAAGACAGCATTTAAGACCCGTGATGGATTGTTTGAGTGGTTGGTGATGCCATTCGGACTCTCTAATGCTCCTAGTACTTTTATGAGACTAATGAATTTGGTGTTTAAGTCTTTTATTGGCAGATTTGTGGTGGTCTATTTTGATGACATACTCGTGTATAGCACGGGTAAAGAAGAGCATTTGGAGCACCTTCACCAAGTCTTTGAAGTGCTAGCTGAACAGAAACTCTACATCAACCTCAAGAAGTGCGAGTTCCTAACCAGCAACTTGGTGTTTTTAGGCTATGTGGTTTCAGCTGAAGGTATTCATGTTGATCCTTCTAAGGTGGATGCAATTGTTTCATGGCCAACACCAGCCAACATTCATGATGTGAGAAGTTTTCATGGACTGGCTTCATTCTATCGCCGGTTCATTCGAGATTTCAGCACTCTTGTCTCTCCAATCACCAAATGCTTGAAAGGAGGAGTATTCAAATGGACGAAGGAAGCTGAAAAGAACTTTCAGCTCATCAATGAGAAGATGACAGCAGCCCCAATTCTTGCTTTGCCCAACTTTGAGAATATTTTTGAGCTTGAATGTGATGCATCTGGTGTAGGCATTGGTGCGGTTCTCAATCAAGAGGGTTGACCTATTGCCTTCTTTAGTGAAAAGCTTTCAGATTCACGTAAGAACTACACTACATATGACAAAGAGTTCTATGCAATTGTACGAGCTCTTAGGCATTGGAGACACTACCTCATTTCCAAGGAGTTCATTCTCTACTCCGACCATGAGGCGCTGAAGTTCATAAATGGGCAGCACAAGCTCAAACCGAGACATGCAAGGTGGGTGGAATTTTTACAAGGCTACACATTCCACATCAAGCATAAAAGTGGTGCTTCAAATCAGGTGGCAGATGCTTTAAGTAGGAGGCATTCTTTGCTGTCCACAATGAAGGTAAATGTTCTTGGGTTTGAAGTGATCAAGGAGTTGTATTCTGATGATGAGTTCTTTGGCACGATAAAAGCTGAATGTGCAAAAGGTCCATATAAAGAATTTATGGTGAATGATGGATATATTTTCTATGGCAACCGTTTGTGCGTACCGAATTGTTCTTTGAGGTGGCAGATCATTAAAGAGGTTCATGATGGTGGGTTAAGTGGTCATTTTGGACGAGATAAAACTAGTGCATTACTCCAAGACCGTTTCTATTGGCCTAAAATGATGAAGGATGTGAACCATTACATTTTGAGATGTAGAACTTGCCATCTAGCAAAAACAAAGTCTCAAAATTCTGGACTTTACACTCCCCTTCCTGTTCCTAATGCACCGTGGGAAGATGTGAGCATGGACTTTGTGATGGGACTGCCCCGAACTCAACGCAGCAAAGATTCAATCATGGTGGTGGTTGATCGGTTCTCTAAAATGGCACACTTTGTTCCTTGTGCAAAAACGATGGATGCCACTAACATAGCTGATCTTTATTTCAAGGAGATAGTGAAGTTGCATGGCATTCCAAATACCATAACATCTGACAGAGACCCAAAGTTTGTTGGGCATTTTTGGAGAACACTTTGGCGTAAGATGGGTACAAAGCTGCAGTTTAGTTCAGCCTATCATCCTCAAACCGATGGCCAAACTGAAATTGTGAATCGGAGTTTGGGCAATCTGTTGAGAAGCTTGGTGGGTGATAACATACGCCAATGGGACCTTGTTCTACCTCAAGCTGAATTCGCTTACAACAGGTCCAGCAGCAAGACGACAGGTAAAAGCCCTTTTGAAGTGGTGTATGGATGCAATCCGAAGACTCCTCTTGATCTTGTGTCATTGCCAATCAGCCATAGCTATAGTGGAGATGCAGATGAGCATGCTAAAGCAATCAAGGGCTTGCATGAACAAGTCAGCAAGAGGATTGAGAAGCAAAATCAGAAGTATGAAAGACAAGCTAACAAGCACCGAAGGGCTGTGATTTTCAAAGAAGGTGATCTTGTGTGGGTGCATTTGAGCAAGGAGAGATTTCCACCTGGGCGCAATGCAAAGCTCACGCACCGTGGTGATGGACCGTTTAAAATCTTGCAGCGCATAGGTGACAATGCTTACAAGGTGGAGCTTCCCGGAGATTATGGTGTTTCATCCACATTCAATGTGAAGGATCTTTCTCCATACCATGGCGAAAATGAGCCGAACTCGTGGTCGAGTTCTTTTCAACCGGGGGAGAATGATGGCGATCAAGTCATGGCAGGTTTACATATAAACAATCATGATCAAGGAAGCAAGTTATGGACCAGTTCTCAGCTTGAAGAACCAGGCCCAAGTCATATTTACAATTAATTTACGAAACAGCAGCTCTCTGGACAGATTCGTACTGGGCTAGTATTTTGGGCATAACTCTCTCATAAAGGCTCGGATTTGGGTGATTTAAATTTCTGTGATCAGATAATGAAATGGACTATCTTTTTTATGTTTTGAGTTTCTCCAGATTCCAGAGTCTTCTTGGTCAAAACCTCGTGTCAAGTGAGCGTGGTTACTGAGGAGCCAGCCAGCATTTAGTTTCTTGGAACTTGCCTTTTGAGTCTTTCTATGTTTTAATTATATTTGGGAATTAGCAGTAGTAGTTAATGTTGTTTTTATTGTGTTTTGATATTTGAAAAAATAGTTAAGGAGTTATTAATTAGTAGGAAGTTTCTAGAGTTGAGTTGTATGGCTATATAAAGCCTAATTTCTGAATGTAAACTCACTTGTTGAATTATTATGAAAAAGTTTATCTTGAGTTGAGTTTATCTCCTCTTTTATCCTGCTGTGAGTTGAGAGTATCCTCCAGTTGTGATTTTATAGTTGAACGTGTGCGTGTCCTTGGACGATTCATAGCTCGAACGCTATCAACTTGCGCTGGTCAAAGGTGCATCTTTATCGCCAGCCTGTGGAATCACGGGAATCAAGACAGTTAAAATTCAATACGATGAAGAAATGATAGTAAAAGGAGAAGGATTACCTCTTCATCGGATTCCACGTAGTCAGGATTGAGGCGAAGGCAATAATGTTCAGCCGATAGACTATATAAGTGCCTTTCCCATTCTGACCACCATCGAGCGAAGATTTTGGTATTGGATATGCAGGGCTCGAAGATGGAGATAGTCTCTAAGGACAAGTTCGATGTCATCGAACTAAGTTGATCGTACTCCAAGCCGCTTTTCACTTCTCCGCGGGTTTAAAGCTTGCCGATGAAGAACAAGCCGATGGGGAGTTGGTCGAAGCCCAACTGACGAGCGCTAACCGAAGGATGGTAGAACTCGTATGATGGATGTTGGGATCGTCCCATTGAAAGTCTGATTGGCAGAAGACAAGGAGTTATGGAAGATAGAAAGATGGTCTTCGATTCTTCATCGGCTAAGACATTCATTGGATGAAACCTGGAAGGCATTTCAAAGGATAAGTCATCCTCGTACGCAAACCAGATGATGACCTCTTTGGTAAAGCCGTAGTAGAAACACTTGAACCACCAGCTGAGTCCGAGGAGGGTCATTTTGCTTCTAGGAAGAGCCGACGAAGCCTCACCCAAAGAAATATATCGGCGTCGACTAGCCTCATCTTCTTCTGGGTAGTCAGTCGGGAATGTCATGGAAGAGAAGGGGGGCCTGACAATGACTTTGGAGGTGTAGACGTTCAGCTAAAGTTGTATAAACAACTAGGGCCCACCGATATGTCCGACTGGTTGGCCTATTGACAGCTTGGTCATAACTTGATGGAGCAGATGATAAGTTGCTCCGAGAAGATAATGCCCTAGGGGAATTTGATGGTGATCGACCAGGAGCTCTGCCAGACATTGCATATTCGTTGTTAGACCAAGAGTTGAACCACCAAAGAAGAATCGTTTCAGCCAAAGATTCAAAAACGCTGCATGTTCACGTTCATCGACTAGGCCGGAGGATTTTTTATGCAAGAAAATATACTTAGTCCAACCTCCGACGTTCTTGGTGTTTAGTCGATGCTTAGGTTTGAATCTGAGGCTGAACAGATTTATGTAGTAGGTGGTGTTGAGGCAGGTCAATATAGTAACATCCATCAAGGTGAGGGTCATTGGCCCATGACCAAACATGAAGGCATTCAAAATGTCCGACCAGAAGTAAGAAGCCGATGCAAGCAGAGGTTCGTTCCTTTCCATATTGGCTAAGGAAAGATTGATGCAATGGTCTATTTTCAAATCCTCCCATAAAGACTTTTTAGAGACGGAAACTCTAAGGTACCAGTTCCTCCATTTCGGGAGTTTGCTAGGCCAAGATCTGAACCTGTGAGCCCAATCGGTGATGGCCATGGATGAGTGCTTGAACGGGATCCTTTCTGTTTCTGAGTTGATGAAATCAGACGGATCCTCATTACCCATAGGGCCAAGAAAGAAGTGACCGGGGCGGTTGGAGATTGGAATAGCGATCTGGCTCTTAAGATCCTACAGAAACCAGAACCCGACTATGGATGAGAAATCGGGATGGGGAAGAATCATGTAAAACATAGGATGAAATTACGTCAGTGATTACATGTGTGGAAGCCATTGCGCAAATGAAGGAGTAGCAGCCAATGAAATCTGCGAGAGCTCGCCTTCAGTCTTTTGAGCCCATCGAGATTCGTGAAATTTTGCGGATGCCTGTGGAGCTTGTCGAGGTTTGGGGGTTTTTGATGAGAAGAAGTGTGTGGAAGAAGGCTGAGGAGGGGATATATTTTATAGAGGCGGAACGACCTAGGCAGAGATTTGAGCCGATTAATGCGGGTTTTAATGGGTCATCCTGGTTTGCGGAGGTTTTTAACGGCTCGAAATTTCGTAGTCTGTTGACAAACTCCGAAATTGGGGGCATATGTTAACGCCAAAATCTAGACGATCCGATGGTGCTAAAGCCGATCGGCTGGGAGATCCGATGGTGCTAAAGTCGATCGGCTGAGAGGTCTGATGAAGGGTTTAATGCAGTCATCGGCCGATGGAGATACTAAGACAAAGCCGATGGAGAACTGTAGAAAAGCCGATCAGATTAGTAGATGATTGGATCGGCTTGAAGACAGGGGATTGTCTAATCGGGAGCAGGTCCGAGAAGCCCGAGAGAAGGAAGGAAAAGGATCGGCTTGGCTAAAAGAAGGTCCGATAGCTACAGTGGAGAAGCCGATCAGGTTGCAGCAAAGGAAGACTCGGTTACAAATTGAAAGATTATTTAGATGAAACCGGGTTTGCGGAAGAGCCGTGGACTCCACGGCAGGGTGCTTATTTTTGTAAATTATAACCTTACTCAATTAGAGAGGTTTAGCTGGTTTAGGAATATTTTCCTTTGTTCTTACAAGGAAATAATGTCCGATGGTCATAGACACGTCAGACTATGTCTGTAAATCCAGGGTATAAATATAGACCCCCTGGAAACATATAAGATATCTCTCGATCATATACAAATTCGGCGCATCGCCATCCTAGTTTATCTAGGTGTTTACCAGCGGGTTCTGGCTCTCGACGCGAGGCTGCATCGGTTAAGTCCAATCTTCCGCGAAGAGGTAAGTCCTGCCACTATCCTGGTATGCTTTGTACTGTCTAAGGGTGCATCATTTATGTTCGAACTCTTAGTTAGATCAGATGTACCGTATCACGTCCGTGCAGGGCCTATCAGCCTGTTAAGCTCCCTCTGTCGTCGTCAATCTCGTGCTGCATCGGTTAGGTCCGACCTACTAGGCTGTCGACGGTAGATCGAGCTTCAGGCCTATAGTCTTCTGCATGGCGTCTTATCGGAGTGAGTAGCCAATGAGTTATCCATACTCTGAGCTTCACAGGGCATCGGCCCTTCGGCCAATACGCATCAGCCTTTAAAGGCGTTCCCTCATCGGCTCAGCTAGCCGATGGGTTCGCTCCTATCCTTCCTACGGCATAGCCAATCCGGCGTCCTCCGTATTATCACCGCTGGCCCCAACCTCGTACTGTCTCGGTTAGGTCCGATCTTCAAGGTTCGGTGTTGATGGCGCTACCACAGCGGGCGACGGGTCTCGTGCTGTCATATCCGGAGCAGCATCAGCTTTGCAGCCCGTGCCTTCTTGTGCTAATCCTTGCCTAGGCCGCATGCACACTCATCGGTTTTTCCAACTGATGAATCACTGTTCGGCTATCCGGAGGGATCCCGTACGTCTCGCCATCCTCTGAGCACACCCTGGTTCCTCCATCGGCTCTGCAGTCGACCCCTCATCGACACCTGTCCACATCGGCTCTCCAGCCGATCGAAGAGCATCCCGATCCTATCAGCAGCCGACCGATAGCGAGTGCATGTATCGGATTCGCTCGTCTCACTTCTTTGTCAATTGCAGGGTCAAATTGACTAGTACGCTCGCAAACCTTGAGACTTAAGTACCTACACTGGAGTAAGCAGACCTCCCAGGCCTTCGTGTGACCGAGCCGCCGTCCCTCCCCAGTCACCGGATTTTTTAGCGGTGAGCAGCTCACAACATGTTAGTTTTTAAGAAACTTCGCCTGGTAAACGATGAGAAAACTGTGGTCCATACCGCTCTCCTAGTCGCAGTCGATCATGGCTGCCACGACCCCATCAGCTGCCGCCCACCGTGCGCTACTACCACCTCTTGTGGCTCTGGTAGCCATGGCTTCAGACATGGCAACAAAGTCTACGTCGGTGACAACGGTAAAGGCAAAAGGAAAGGTAAGGGCAAGAGATAGAGCGGTACTATGCAATCGCGCCCTGCTACTATTCGTATTTGTTTTTAAATATAGGGTTGATAACTTGTCTTTTTTAGAATATTTACAAATGATATGTTATTAAAGTGTATTATGTATAATTTTTTTTAACTTTAAGAGTAATTACTGGTTAAAGTTATCATTTCTACATATATTTTTAAATGTATTTAGACATCATTTCTACATATTTTTTAAAATGTATTTGGACATCCTTCGTCTAAATACATATTTTAGAAAATGTGAAAAAATAAATATATTTTGAAAGGGTGAGTAGTTATTTGAGAAAACTTAGAAATACCTGAAAAATATTTGAGTGGTAGTTGTTTCTATTCGAATAATCATGTGATCGAGCTCCATCCGTTTCATAATTATTATTGTTTACTTATGATTTAAAATAGTCATATTAGTTGCAAGTGAATAGAATGATATGTTTATCTTTGTGTGTATATATGACTTGCCCCCATCAATATCACATGATCTGATATACGTTAAAAAAACACACATCAGATTTTGTTTGAGAAAAAAAAACATTAGATTTGATTCGGTGGCCGTGTGCCTAATAGTGAAGGCAGCACAGCATCCATCCCCTTCTCTTGAACCTCCGTCGCCATGACGTAATGGCGGCCTCGCCCGTGGTCATCCGATCTAGGGTTTTAGCCCGCGCGGTCTCCGCCTCCCTCCGCCGCAGCCTCGCCGCCAACTCCGACGCTCCTTCCTCTCCCCTCCTCGCCGCCTCTTCGCGCCGCGCCTCCTACCTCCACAGGTAAACTCACCTCCTCCGGCTCTAACCTCCCGCTCCCTGGTTCGATCCCTCCCATCTCCTCTGACATTGCTCCGGTTCGGTGGGACAGGTTACCCTCGGTGTGCGGGGGCTTGTTGTCTGTGATGCCGCTCCGCAGCGCCGTCGCGTCGGCCCGGCTCCGGTCGGCCACCTCGCCCGAGTCCCAGAGCTGGGGCCTCGTCCCTCAAGGTGTGGTTCTTTCCCCTTTTTCCAGTTGTGCGAGCTCCACGAGTTATACTATTGAATGCCCAAGCACAATGAGATGGCAAGACTAAGAGAAAGAACTGCTTGGCGACAAGCCTACTTTAATTGCCTTGTGGATTGGATCCCCTGTGACAATAGATCATTAGCTCCTGTTGCTATTATTCAAGTAAATAAGTATGTCGATTTCCTTACGCATAGGAATGTTGATTTGCGACTTGCATAGTTACCACTCGGAAATTGACTAGTACATTTTTCTGCTTGCTTGGGAGATGAGTATTATTAATAGGACAGATATATTTTTGGATTCCACAGCTCTTTATTAGATTGTTTTTAATCTTTTTAAAATATGCTTGCTAGTGATATGTGGTGGAGAAGATCAATGCATTAAGATTTATTAGACTGAGATTTGCTTTATGAGGACTGATGATAGATAGGAACATCTTCCATTCGTTTTAACCCCATATTTTGCTGCAAATATGCATGTAGTCAGTGTTCTCTTTCAACTATGGACTCATCAGATATGTTTTGTTTGATCTGGGATTATCGATCTGATCTTTCTAGCTTTCGTATCTAAATGGAATAGCCAAGTATCAGAACATTTGTATAGACTAGAAAACATTTTTGCGTTGACTTATAAGTTATATAGCAAATGTTTAGTGTGTATATTTGTATAAAATTATGCTTTTACATTTTTCTTACCCATGTATAATTTGTTTGCTTGCATGTCACATTAAAATAATTTTTACCGATTAGCTTAGATCCATAATTTTTTTATGGTTGACCCTTCATTGTCCAAAATGAAATATTAAGGTTACTGTATCTGGTATCTCTCAATAAAATCTAAATCAGTTGTCAAATAATAAAATCAATATGTCATATTTCATACTATATGCACATGCTTGCAAACACCCTTTGCACTTGCACCTTAATGCCTGAGGGGATGTAGACGTGTGGAATTTGGGATGTGAAATATTAGATTTCTTTAATCGTATGCATTTTATTTGTTTTTGGAGATAGATGTAGAAATGACTGGTGCCGCTAGAAGGTAAAAATGTATGATGAGTTCTTTTGACATATATCTATGGCCATTTTCTGTTTGTCATGTTTTTCCTTACAGACTAAGTTTTCACACAATTTGTCTTCAAATCCACTCTTTTACCTATCCTGTCTACTACTCTCTCTGATTCCAAATGTAAGTCGTTTTATACTTATGCAGACGAATTAATAAAATAGCTCAAATGATGTAGTTGCCCTTCATTTGTACTGCATTGGAAAATATGAACATTTATTTGTGAGAATGCTAGCATTTATTTAGCAAGGGCAAACGAGGAAAAACTGTTGCAGAAGTGCTTAGAAGTTCCAAAATGACTTAACATTTAGGACAGAGTTGAGATGACTAAAATGACTTATATTTGGAATAGGAGGGAGTACCTCCTATCTGGTTAACATTCATTCATTCACATTTGTTTTGTCATTTATATCTGTTGATTTCAACTACCATAGCATCTTTCTTTTATACTTGTGTGTAACAAAATCATAGGGATGTTTCTGTTTTTTTTTATATGCGAAAATTTGTTAGGAGCCTAGAGCCCTAGAAGGCTAGAACTACATCTCTCTTAATTTGTTTGTTTTGTGAATGTGTAAATGTAACTGTTATTGAGACCATTGTCTCTACATGTATTTTCAATAATTTTTTCACTTGTACATGTGGGCACATGCATTAGTCATGTGTGCCTTGAAATTTATGCAAAATTTCAAATTTAAGCCAGCCAACATTTGTTTGTTGGGGTAATATTGCAAGTGCATGTAGTGCATTCTTTGTGCAATTACAGTAGCATATTCTGACGAAATGCTCCTTATTGTGTTTTTTGCAGGGAATTCTATGCCTTTATGACAACATACGTCTGCTGCCCTAGCCATTGTAACTCTGCACTTGGTTCAGAAGCTTTTGAAACTCTTGATGCCTTTTAGCACGAACCATAGAAGAGCTTACAAGAAACCATAAACTATTTAACCATTAAATGACATGGCTTTTTTGGGTGCTTGGTATGTTCAGTTTCACATGTCCATGGTTATGTTGCTGATGCTCTTTTTAGATATGTGCATTTTGATTTATGTGATTCTGGAGGATGCAGCTTTTGATGAGCATCCTTGAGCAAATGTGAGCATTTTATAATAATTTTCTTTCATTTTGTTTGCACCAATTAGCTCACTGCTGGAAGCATGATATCAAGAATTTTGGTGCTTAGATATCTCTGACTGTTGGCAAATTTTAGCTTTAGGAGGTGGTAATAAGTGAGAATGCACTTCTTGTCTTTTTGCTTTTGTATTGATACGTCTATGATGGGTAAAAAGTTTAGTTATTTTAGGTTTTAGGGTAGAGGTAGTAACATGTATGCCCTATTCTGCCTTAAATCTTCTAAACATGATACAGTGAACAAGATTGTGGCTACCATTATAAAACTTGAGGATCTCAATTCTTTACAGGAAATATTAAAGAATGTTCAATGGTTTTTCTTATCAAGGTTTACAGACTACAGAAAACTCCTGATGGCGCAGGAAATTGAGAGCTTGCAAGAAGCAAACAAACTACAATTGCTTGCAAGTTGACAAAGTAAGAAAAAATTACTGAACCACACTTGCTATGAATTTCAGATTCTATAACGCTCACCTACAACTTTCCAATAGAGAAAAAAATCCAAAGGACTTATGTACTATGAGGAAAATCTATCTCCGCGGCCACAAGTGTTAATAAGCATCAAGTCATCTTTACAAGCCACCAGCCTTATTAGCTGTAGTTTTGCTAGGCTTTGTTTTGGCAATGTTAACAAGATCGCCGAAGAGGGAATCCTCGGGTCTGGATGGCCTCATTGGCTGCTGGAAGGAAGACGATGCAGAAGTTCCATACAAACTGTTGTCTTGAACTGCGAGGCCGTTCATTCCCTGAGTAAGCTCGTTTGCATTGGCATACCCATACGCGGCACTTGGAGCATAGTAGCCTCCAGGCTGCTGACCGTATCCATAACCAGTCATCTGACCACCATACATCTGTTGCTGGTAGAAATCTCCCGCCATCTGCTGGGGATACATGCCAGCGGATTGATTGCCTTGCATTGCAGGATACATTCCACCATACTGCGTATGCAAGGGTTGTGTTTGTTGAGCCCCAAGCTGATCCCCAAACCCTTGTTGAAACTGCATTCCTGTGGGTTGCCCGGTCAGCATTGGTTGTGATGGAGCAACTTGCCCAGGCTGAACTTGAACAGGTTTGGATTGAATGCCTCCAATTTGCCCTGATGGCATTGCTAGCCCACCAGGTTGCCCAGGTTGGAATTGATCACTTTCTGCAGGTTGAGTTTCCCAGGGTGGTGGCGGGAGATCACCACTCTGATCTTGACCTTGACCTGTACGGGGCAAAGCACCCATAAATAATGGCAGTCACTTATACATGCAAAGTTAAAAAGGCAAAGCTACAACAAAAAATACTTGGCAAACAAACGAAATCAAGTCTTCACTGTGTTTGATATGAACATTTACAATAATCATGTGCTCTCTTCAGAGATGCTAGTACATAAATACCTTATATCTAGCAAATTGCCTCTACCAGAGCTTTCTGAGCTAATAGAAATAAAACAGTAAATGCTACAAATCTAATACACGAAGCCCATTATAGAAGAAATGTTACTACCATAATTTGGTGGTTGCTGCGGAGGAAGCTGTGGAGGAAGCATTCCATGAGCAAACTGACCATTCCATGAACCTGTGGGGTTTATATCAGAACGTTGATCATATGGTGCCATTGTATTGGAAGTTAACCCACTAGAATATGGAGAAGGCTGTTGTGGTGACACAGTATGCTGTGAGGGATACGGTTGTGGCTCGGACAGACTAGGATTTGGGTTCAACATGGAAGAGGTGGCAGCAGGATTCTGGTTGTTGCCAACATTGCTTTGTGCAAACATGTCTACCAGGTCCAAGGTATTGTTGGCTGAAGCTGAAGCTGCAGGTGGATTGCCTACAGAAACAAGGGCCTGGGAATTAATAGGTTCTGGCTTGAAGTAGTCGTCACCACTAAGTAGGTCAATACTAGGGCCAACAGCTGGTTCTCCAGGAGGTTTGGAACTGCTGGATGATGCGGGTGCTGGAAGCAGTAATTGCTCAAATGGAGTCACTGTACTGACAGCTTCAGAAGACCTGAAAAGTACATAAGGTATACAGAAAAGTCAGCAAGTACTTAATGATGTGTTGCTCTATTATTTATTTCAAAGGTTACTTAACCCTAAACAGAAAGAGAATCATTTTCCAAAGCGAAACAAAAGCTCATAAAAACAACCTCTGATCTGGCTGTTCTGCCCCTTCTGGTTTGGTTCGTGGAGATTTGTCCCCATGGGCCTGGACTGATTTTGGTTTTTCTACACGAACTGCTATGCCTGCAGCAATAGCATCTTGTTTTGCAAGAACATGCTGTAAATCATCATTCAATGAAAGACCATGGCTTAGCAGCTCCTCGTCCCTATCACAGTTCAATGTACAAGAAGAATTAAAGACGTTAACATCAAAATTTGGTAAGCCTGTAAACATATTTGGTTAAAAATCGATGAGCCGACCAACTTATGAAAAGAGGCTGATTAATATATAAAAAGAGCCGATCGAACAGATAAAGATGTATTCGATCCAGTTGATAGGTGAAAGATTATTCAGATGAGACCGAATCTAACGAGGAATCGTGAAACCACGGCAGAGTGGTTTCGTATCTATAAGATATCTCTTGTAATTAGACAGGAGTAATTAATTTTATTATATTCTTAGAGATAGTTTCCTTTTCTATTTAGAAAATAATATTCGGAGGTAGTTTGTAACCATCTCTCGGACTCCGAGGTATAAATACAAACACCTCGAGGCCTTGTAAATCATTTTTATGAATCAATACAACCTCGATACATCATTACCTTAGTTCATCTAGGTTTTTTCCGACAGATTCTAGCTCTCGACGTGAGGCTGCATCGGTTAGATTCGATCTCTGGTGAAGATGTAAATCATATTTGCTTTGTCTAAGGCTGTATCGGTTGAGTATGACCTCTTAGTCTAATCAGATATGTTACATCACGTTTATATAGGATATATCAATTTATCAAGCTTCTTTTACCATCATCAGTCTTGTGTTGCATTGGTTAGGTCTAAACTTCTAGATTGCTGATAGTAGATTAAGTCTTTTAAGTTGATAGGTCTTTACATGACGTTTCATCAGAGTAGCCAACCAATGAGTTAACATTACACTAAGCCTTACGTTTAACATATCGGCTTATCAACCGATATACAGAGATTGCCCATGATTAATCTACTAGCAATCAGTCAAGTTTTATTAGATCCAGTCTTATACTATCTCGGTTAAGTCTAATTTATCAAGGTTATGTTTAATAGCGCTAGCATCGTGATATAACAAGTTTCGTCTCTCCTATCGGCTTAGCTAGCCGATGAGTTTAACTATTTATATCATAGCTAGCCGATAGGTTTACCTGCTTCCTCCGTCAGCACGATTGATCTAACTTCCATTATTTTAGTGTCGTTAGCTTCAGCCTTATATTGTCTTGGTTTAATTCGATCTATCAAGACTGGTTCTAGTGGTACAATCATTGATGGTTACTAGGTCTCGTCTCTTTGGATGATTGGATTTTGCTCTTTACTATGTATCTTCTATTTCATTTAGAGCATCATCGGCTCTAAAGCCGATGTGTCTATGATTTTATTTCTTACTATTATCGGCTTTCTAGCCAATGTATAAGTATTATAACCCCTATTAGCAACTAACCAATAGCAAGAGTCCATATCAGCCTATTGGTTGATTGACTTATCGACCTAATTCTTTCTATATCCCTATTAATTGAAGGGTTAAATTGACTGATACGCCCGTGAACCTCAAGTTTAGGACCTGCACTAGGCCTTCACATGTTTAGGCGCATCGATGAACACGGTAGAACGATTCGGCTTGAACAGAGGGTCATTCCATACTCCTATGAAGCCAATGGAAAGATAGCAATTCAAAAGGTGATAAAAACCAATGTCATAAAAACAAGTTAAGGGGAAAATATTCCACCACAGGTTGATATCCTGTATTACATCAGTTGTAAGAGCATAGTAAAATACACCAGTGATCTTTAAACTTATGGTCAAGTGTCATCCAGGCCCCTTAAACTTTGCCAATACATATTTAGACCCGTACAATTGTTTGATATACGACTAGAAGTCCAAAAAAGCCCATAGGCCTCTAGGAGCCAACATGGCACGCCAATGTGGAGACTGCCGGGCACATGACCTCACATGCACTACACATGACCCCATGTGTAGATAAGGTATTCACGCATAAGCCCCTAAAAAACTGCCAGGATGAGAGTGACTGATGTGAGAGGCTTGTGCATAAATATCTCGTGTGCACCCTGGATCAAGTACAGCACATGTGAGACCACATGCCACAGGTGGCCTCCATGTTGTGTGCCATGTTGGCTTCTAAAGGTTCCATATGTACTTTTGGACCTTTAACAAGATTGCAGGTCTAAATATGCACTATCAAAGTTTAGGGACCGGGATGACACCCAACAAGTTTAAGGAACCCTAGAGTATTTTACTTTGAATATTGTATCAGGTTTTCAACCAGCTGAGCGCAAAAAGGAGACTAACAGGTGAACGGTAGATTGGTACCACTACCAAATAAAGGATGGGTTCATATCAAACAGAATGCAGTATATCACATTTTGGTTCATAACTGAAGCATGTGTAGTAAGAAGTTATTACTCAAGCTTTCAAAACATGTTGCTGTATTTTCCCAATGTGTGAAACAAAAAACGTAGAGTGGTACTGTTACAAGAATTTCCTGCTCTATTAACTAGCTTTTGTCCACCCCTCCTCCCCTCATGATTGGTTCCAAGATGTGGGTCACCCCAGGATTCATCGTTCAACCCTCTCTTGTCTTGTTCTTGAACCAGTACAACCCTCTCTTGTCTTATTCTCGGACCTACTGGTTCAAGAACAAGACCGCAGACAATCAAGGAAGAAATCCACTACACTAAAACCCACTTGATCTGGAAACGCCATCAGGAATAGGATGCTTTTCTAGACATGTTTAAAGTCTACATTAGGATTAACATGTCAATTACATGCTATTCACAAACTAGGAATTTGTTAGGATTAGTGACATTTCCAGGAAATGCTTGAAGAGTGAAGAGTGAACCCAAGTTGATTTAGACAAATGGATTAAGGAAAATCAATGGGCAGTCTTTAGCAGGGAAATTTGAAGCATCCTATGGCCTTCAAATAATTGAACAAAATGGGCATGATAACAAACTTAGCAGAAAAATTCTGAGAAAATCAATGGACAGTCTTTAGCAGGGAGATTTGAAGCATCATATGGCCTTAGATAATTGAGCAAATAGGGAATGATAACAACCTTGGGAGCGAAATCCTGCTTTGTTTATTACAAAACAGGGAAAGAAACGAGGTCAGAAATTTGAATGCCCTACATTCCCACTTCCTGATTCCCTGCAATTAATATGACAGGTGGAAAAGCAAAGATATAAAGTAGGAACTTACGTGGTTGAGTTGACAAGCTGTACCACCCTCTGCTTGTAAGAACAGCATTGATCCACAAGGTCCACAATAACCTCCTGTCTTAGGCCCTATGTATTCATTACATTTTAGCAACTTGGCAACAAAAATATCCATTTTTTATCAAATAGTCTACACTACAAATGGAATGGATCATTTTTTCCCTGCACTAACCTTCTGAAGATATATTTGTTGTCTGATTATTCTATGAACTGCACTGTACAGGAAAATTACCTCTCTGTTACCAGGATCAATAGCATTCAACATCTCTGAAAGAACATCCATGACGCCACGTGCATTCTGGATTTCTGTCAAACTGGTGGAGAGTGGATACAAGATAATGTGATTTATACCTTCCATAGAAAAGGCAACTTTAAGATTGAGAGGAAATTAAAAGCAGTTGCTTGACAAGTCCACAGAAAGAATAAGATCTGAGTTTTTAAGGTAAATGAAGTCAGGCTATGGAAAGGGATGCAATTAATCTTAGTCTTTTCATACGTCCATACTTTGTCCTAAATCCATACAAAAATGTTATAGGCCTTTGTTAGGTAGCATCCTACCAATCTCCTAGAAATTGATCTTAACATAGATGAAATTACACAAGTGCTTCAGTCCTAGTTTAAATCAACCAAACGTACTTTTGGAGGACAAGTGAAAAGCATAAAAAGCTGAAATGACAATTAATACAATAACCCTCAGTTTTGTCAGAACTTAAATTCACAAGATAAAGCCCAACTTCCATGTTAATTATGAACAATATTAATTCCATGGCTGCGTGGTAAAGCAGGTTTCAAAACCTACCTCAGTGTAGGCACTTCTTCTGGTGCTGAAGACGATTCAGGTGCTTCTTGTTGACGCTCAGTATTACGCAGAGCTGGAGGAAGGTTCCGTAGAGGTTGAGTCTGTGGAGGAGTATAGATTGGCACAGAGCTCTCTGGTTTTTGAGGAAATACAGCTCCAGCACGCTGACAAATCAAATCACGAAATTAGGATAATTTCTAGACAGCTGTATAATACGTAAAAAGATATTTCCAAATGACCAGCTTAAATAAAGCAAAGCAATCCATTTATTTTGTTACTGTCTTTTAGTAAAGTGTATATACGGTGGAACAAATGCCTTTTGATCTGTTACTTTTTTGTGAATAATATTACATGTTGTAGAATTTTACACAAGATGAAAAATAATTGAGGAAGTTAACAAAGCAAGTAATAGCACATGAAATAATACCAGGAGCTCTTGATATGCTGCATAATATTGCGGATATCTTGCACGGGCACCACCAAAAGCTTCTTGCCAAGTGTCTATCAGAATTAGTATCTTCTCTTTTACATGATAATCAGGCTACAAAACAAAAGAATTAATCAATATCGAAATCTTTCAGTATGGAAGGATGTTAAACAGTGTCAGCAGACCTTTTTCTTAACTATCTTCACCATTTCATGAAGTATATCCCTCTCAGCAACATGCATATGAACAAAGTCTCCACAATTTTTAATTAGTGTCTCCAGCAACTGTGAAAAAGATAAAATAAACACCATAATTTACCACATGCTTATTTGGGTGACCATTTTCAAGTATAAGCCTTCCGCAAGCCATCAAATTAAATAATAAAGCAACCAAAACATTCAAAAAAATCGTAATAAAAGTATAACATGACAGATTAAACACAGTAAAAAAAGATAAATGCAGTAAAACTGCCCATTATAAGGAAAAGCAAAAAAGGCTGCATTTAGTAGGCCTATATGCTCCACCTCTAGAACTCTTCTTTTTCTCATCAACTCCATAGTTTTCAATGAAGGCAGAACTCTCTTGATCACGCAAAACCTGCTGGCCATGCAATGAACATACACAATCTCATTACTTAATACCCCAACATCCTCCTGCTGCTTTCCGTCAAAAAAAATCAATAAGATGGACCATCCTATCAACTTGGCATACCTAAAGTACCTCAAATTATTAATATTGAAACACCCCCCTCATCCAAAAATTCCTGAATACTGCAGCAGATGACTGCAGCATCCTAAATATATCTTTAGCTTTACCAGTGCCATTTGGGTTTTACATGATAATTTCTTCAAATTAGGTCCCGTTCTAAATTGATTGTGGGGGCTAGATTATCACTGGATTATTCATGCCACACTTCCCAAAGTATGATTTCTTCTAAAACTTTCATCAGCATTGCTTAGGTTATTTTTTCAAATTTATATGTTAGCTTTATAGTATACAATATTTAATTAATCAACTGACTAATCAGATAATTTGGCCCGTTCATCCATTTAAAACAAGGTCTAAGCTGTTATAACCAGAAGCTCAATTTAAAATTGGGAACAAGTTTGTATCCTTAGCAGGCGTACCAATCCCAAGGAAACATAAAACCAAACTAGATTTGTTAGATTTTATAGTACAACTAGGCAAGAGATAATAAGCATTATTGCATTACTGCACTGTATATTACTTAATCTATCACATTGCTATATCTGGTTACAACTACATGGTATATGTGTGCCAAAGAGAATAGTAGTAAGATAAATGAGGAAATCACGACAATTGCAAGATATGTACTATGCATTTTGTTATCTTATGGTACAGAAAAAAATACACAGGGAGTAGAGGCATTGCATTGTTGACTGTGCGCGTGCCTTGTTGACATGAATGGTTCAGACTTCTTCACTCACAGGGTTGCTAGCGTGTGGCTGTATAGAATCCATTGCATGTAGTGTACATAAGCAATTTGCATTAAATCAATTCAATAGATGAAGCAGATTCTGTAACAACCATCAATCAGTTATTATATGTTTTATTTTGGCTACCATCTCATGTTCAATTTTCAATCCAAATGCAGGAAGTACAAAACTGTCCAAGATTTAACTAATTTTTGTTGGTAACTATTTTATAGTCTCTGGCAAGAGCCAGAATGTACTGAAACTTGATTATAACAATCATTAGGGGATCCGACAAAATTGAAGAATCATGATTTTTAAGTTAATAGTCAACTAAACTAACTGAAAATCAATACAGAACCATGCCATATTGATGAAATGTGTAGAGTCATTATTTAATTGATCAAATCATAGCATGTAAAATTTTAATATCATTTGGTCCTATCATGAATATGTATCACAGTGCTCCTATGTCAATGGCAAATTGACAATTGATGGTTCAAGTTTATTCAATGAAAAACCAAATACACAGAATGGCACTTACTGTTAGTGCGAGAAGCTGGATCTTTGAGTTCTTGTGCCCAATGCGTTTCTTGATAGACTTCACAACATCTTTGGCTTGGCTATGTGGATATTGAAGTATGAGTAAATACAATAGAAGTGGAAGCACCATAAGAAATAATCAAAGTTTGTTATCAGGAAGCAATTTAACCCAAAAAAAAGAGCAACACACCAACTAAAAGTACAAAAAAGATGGAAGCAGATAGCATCGTGATTCATCTAACACATTTGGTGGTTCTAGAGAGAAAATCAACACCGTCTACTCGTTGTGTATTAATTCCTGAAGAATACAATTGAGTGCAAGATTCACCAACAGGTCAAAAGTTCCAATTCTATGACATCAATGGAAACAAATGGCATGTCCGCACAAATCTTAAATAGCCTATCCCAGCTATTATCATAAGACAACAATAAAGTTCTGAAATATAAAAAAACCGTAATACCACTGAAATTTCACATTTCATTTTTCATCTCATTTTGCCATGGTAGTTAAGTATGTTAGTCACTGTAACTTAATTCATTTTTGTTGAACATTTGACCTGTTTAAGTTCTAACCTGTCAAATTTGCGAGTTAGGATGACATCGTTGCCAGTCCATGCATGGAACCCTAATATCACCTATACTGGTACAGTGAGGGCAGAAAGCTGAACAACTCATTAAATCCACCTTACTAAACATCAACCTATAATAGTGATATAGTGAGGGTAGAAAGCTGGCTGCCTCACTTTCCCCTTTTCCAATCATGCCAAAAAAAAATCCCCAATTACTTGCCCAAAAATCCTTCCATTGCACATGCATCGACCCACACCATCTCTGCCTGAAACCCTCAACTTTCAATTCTCCGGCAGTGAAAACCAGTACACATCGCGGCCTCTTAACAATCCATTACTCCTATTTCCCACAACTACAGTAGAAAGGACTACGGGGATCGATCGAGCGCTCCGACCGTACATGTAACTCTGGCCTGAAATACAGCTACGGACTCGCCCCAGAGACCAGCACCAAATTCGCGGCGCGGAGAACCACCCAAGCAATGCTCCCCTCCGACCGACAAAGCGCATCCCGCCGCCGCCCACGAGCGGGGAGGCCGGCGGCGCCCGCTCAACCAGAATTATACACCGAAACAGAAGAGACAGAGGGAAGGGGGGGAGGGGGGAATCGCTCACGAGGGGTCGTGGTTGAGGATGTCGCAGATCTCGAGGTTGAGGGACCAGTCGGGCCCGATGAGCGACTCGCTCGTCGCGCGGTCGACCAGCACCGACTGCGGCATGGTGGCGCCGGCGAGGCGGCGGTCGAGCCTCCCCTCCAACACTCCGCGGCTGGCTGCTCGGCGGCGACGGAGGCGGACGGCAAACCCTAGCAGACGGGCGAGCTCCTTCTCCGCGTTGGTTCGGCGAGGGGAGGGAGGGGAGGGGAAGGGAGGAGGAAAATTCTCTTGTGTTTTTTCTTTCTGTGTGTCCGTGTGTACTCGTTGTTCTTGGGCTGGAACAGAGTGGACCCTACGGGTGGGGTTTCCAAATTTTGGTTCGGTTTTGATTCCGGTTGGTGCGCTGTCGCCTCGCCTCACGCGGTCATGCCACACGAGACTAGACGAGCTGGACCATGTGTTTTGAAAACGGATTATCTAACTACGTAGGTTTGTTATTACTAAGTCTATATATATATCAATAACTCACGTTTGATAATAGTACACAGAAATTATGTGAGTGTTTTTCCCCTCCTCAGCGGACATATATGCGATGTCAACGTGGTGTATGAGAAAGACGAACCGATAAATCATTGATCGGTCGCATAAGATAAAGTCTCTTTGGTTTATGCGATCTCCCAGAGTCATAGAATTAGAGTCAAACTAAAAAATTAAGTAAGTGTTATGGTTTTTCTGTAGATTACATTTGGTCTGACTTTACTTATTAAGTTTTGCTTGGACTCTTCTTTATCTTATTTTTTTGTTTGGACTATAAAATTTTGTGTTTGTGTCATTTTAGACTATTTCTGGTTCTCTTTTCAATTATAGTAATAACATCAATTACACTAGCTCAATTAATTGTCATTTAAATGGATGTAGATTTATTATAAAAAATGGTACTCTACAACGATGTTCATATAAATGTTGTGGGGTTTTATAACAAATGGCTATAGAGGAATGTCTATAGATGAAGATATTAATGACATGGTGGCACACTCACTTGGCTTCTCCCTAAACCAAAGAGGCATGATGATGAGCACATGCGCGAGTGTCAATTGCATAAACTAAAAGTCCAGAAGTAATAGATGACTACAACAACATGTATGAGCTATAGGCTGATGGATGGAGGATGATCAGACCAGCAATTTGATCGGTGAGATCATGGAATCTTGATTCCACAATGAGGTTGTCATAGGCGCAATACAGATTGTAATCAAAGTACATAAAACTCGGGAGTCATGGTTAGGTGGTGTGCGTGATTTTTAGAGTTGGAGGGTTAGTTGGCTTGGGTGGAGCCAAGATCACATAGGGCTTGACTTTGTGTAAGACTCACATCATTGTAATAACTATAACTTAAAAGGGGGTCTGAGATAAGGCACGGGTACAAAGATAAGTAGAAGAACACATCACGTCGGACATGGAAAGGGGAAAACAGGGAGGATTTCATATCAGATAATATCCAAACTCAACTTGACCCAAATAAATCAACAAGGGGTTCAAAACATGCAATCCACCTAGATTAGAGTCAAATTGAGGTTTTATAGTTTTAATTTAGCTCAAATTAAGCTTATAGTGTTTAAGGATTGTTTTTATTTCTATAGCATTGAGAACTCCTAGCTAACTTTATAAGAGTATGGCTAATATGACCTTTGAGTCGGTAGGTAACTATAGGGTGAGAGTGAACGCAAGGGAAATGAGAAGTAAGAGCTCACACACCGCCGCGCTGCCACCTGTTGCCATTCCAACGCTGACGACCACCCATCTTGTTGCCCTGCCTACAGCCCTCTCACGTAAGCTTGACATTGCCGCCGCCTGTGCCCCTCTAGATCCAAAAATTCCCCTCAATTTGTCACTATCCAAGTGTGCCTCATGGCACCCACCCACCCTTTTCGCTCATCTTCCCACCTTCCACTACCCACATTGCCACTGATTTGGCTCCCGTCCTTTACCCTTCAGATTCATTCACCTTTCTTGCCCGAAGCCATCCACAACCACCCCATCAGCCCATGCTCCTCGTCATCTAGATCCAAGTCATCATCACTTGACATTGCTAGATCAAGTCATTGACGGCTAGTGGTGTGGGATCCACCTTTTGTGGTCTCAAAGTGCTGCCTCATCTTGCCATCCTCGACTAAGCACCATCTTTGGGATCTCAATCTGCCTTCAACGTCACTCGACCATTCATCGCTAGGAGCTACTACTATTGTTCACCATTACCTTAGCTCTCCATCTAGAACCTTTGTTGCCAATTGGTGCCGTTGCTACGTGCATGTGTCTCAACTAAAAACAAATACTACTAGAAGCATTTGGATGTGTTTCAGCATGTTTAGGGAGTAGGAGAGGAGTTCCTCCTCTCTTTCTAGCAAGTGCTTCAATTGCCTTGTAGTTGGTCATAGAGTTGCAACATGTCCGATCATTCATCTAAGACCTTCACAAGCTCAACCACTAGTGACTGGGAATTGTCTGGGCTTCCCCTCCAAGTTCATGGGAAGTGCTTCAATTGTTTAACTACTAATTGTTAACGTCAAAATTTGGACAACTCGATGATGGATTAGAAAAGGTCGATCGGCTAAAGAGGTGTTTGATTGCTACAGGAAAGAAGCCAATTGGATTAAAGTAAGGGAAGACTCGGTTCTGAAATAGAAGACTATCCAGATAAGATCGAGTTTGAGGAGCCGTGGTTCACGGTAGGATAGTCTATCCTATCTTATATGGATAGGAAGATTTAGTTAGTTAGTTAACTTCTTTAGAGATATTTTTCTTTATTTTTGTTAGAAAATAACATCCGATGGTTGTTGTAAACGCATTGGACTCTGTAAACCCAGAGTATAAAGATAGACCCCCTAAAAATATGTAAAGGAGGAATCTTTCGATCAATACAAGCTCGGCACATCGCCACCCTAGTTTATCTAGGTTTCTACCGGTGGGGTCTGGCTCTCGACGCAGGGCTACATCGGTTAGGTCCGATCTCCAGTGAAGGGGTAAGTCCCGCCACTATCTCGATATGTCTCGTTCTGTCTAAGACTGCATTGGTTAGGTTCGACCTCTTAGGCCGATAGGATGTATCGCATCACATCTGTGCAAGGTCTATCAGTCTATCAAGCTCTCTCCGCCGTCGTCGATCCCGTGCTGTATCTATTAGGTTCGACCTACGAGCCTACCGATGGAAGAATGAGTTTTAGGCCTATAGGTCTCTATATGGCGTTTCATCGGAGTGTTAGCCGATGAGTTGTCCATATGTTGAGCGTCACGCCCGGCGTATCGGCTTTTTGGCCGATACACACCAGTCTTCAAAGACTTCCCTTGAGCGCCACGCCAAGCGCATCGGTCTTTCAGCCAATGCGCGTATGTCTTCAGAGAGACGTCCACTCATCGGCTCAGCTAGCTGATGGGTTCGCTTCGCCCTTGTTTCAGCACGTCCGATCCAGCATCCACCGTCCCGTTGCCGCTGGCCTCGGTCTCGTACTGTCTCGGTTAGGTCCGATCTTCGAGATTCGGTGTTAGCGGTGTCGTCACGGCAGGCGATGGGTCTCATGCTGCTATATCCGGAGCTACATCGGTTTTGTAGCCCGTGTCTTTTATACAATTCCTTGCCAGTTCGCATATGCCTTCATCGATTTTTTCAGCCGATGAACGACCACGACAGGTTCCGTCGACTTCCAGGAGGGATACCGCATGCCTTGCTATTCTCTGAGTACATTCCTGTGCCTCCATCAGCTCTGCGGCCGATGGATCAGGGCCTCGCGTCCGCTACACCCAAAGACATTGTATCCTTCATCGACATCCGTCTACGCCCTCATCGGCTCCCCAGCCGATAGAGGGTGCCCTGATTCTTATCGGCTATCAGCTGATAGCAGGAGCCATCAGGATACGGCCGATGACTAACTTGATCCTATCGGCAGCCAGCTGATAGTGAGTGCTCGTATCGGCCCGTCGTCCGACTGACCCGTTTGCCTCACCTCCTTATCAATTGCAGGGTCAAATTGACTAGCACGCCCACACCCGTATCATCGCACCGGACCCGACCGAACCCCATGGCCCCCGCCGCGCATACCTCACGAAGAGAAGCCAACTGGCCTGCACTGGAGCTAAGCAGACCTTATAGGCGTCGGCGTGCTCACGCCGGGATCCGACACAAACACTAATCACTATGTAGCAACTTGCACCGACCTAGCTTGTTACCTTCATTACTGGGGGTGAGGTCACTTTGCTTGATGGTGCCCTTCTGCAAGTCACTTCTCATGAACTTCAATGAGGCCTTCTTTTGCTACTGGATCTTCAGCTTTACAAGGATACAACTTGCTGCAATTTCCTTCAAGAGTGATGCAATGTCTACAGCTACGGATACTCAAGCTAGTAGCGAGAATCTTTGTGTTCCACTTGTTGATTTTTAGGTAAAGGCTCTTCCCAAGATAGTAGATAGCAATATTGGTGTTCCTAATAAGGTGGTCTTGGTATGCCAAGTGCTACATGGTTAGGGTAGTGCCACCAGAGAGAGAAATAGATAGTCATCCTCCAAAAACCTCCTAGTACACCTAGCACACTTGCTGATATGTTTGTCTTGGTTTTGCCTCTAGAGGTTGCTCCTTCAAATCATGATGAAGGACATGAGGTGTCTAGCAAGGTATTGGACCTTGAACTAGAGGTAGAGTATGTTTCTCCAATTGAGGATTCTATGTCTCGGTGTGAATCTCTTCCTCCAAAGGTTGCAATAAACAATCAGGCATCAAACATTTTAGACCTACCTAAGACTCAAAAGGCTCCATCAAAGAAGAACATGTTGGCAAAAGTATGCAGTAGAAGGCTACCAACGCTTCCCCTTGTAGAAGTTCCCGACAAGCTTTGAAAAACAAGAAGCAACCCCAATCTGACCAAAGCAAACCTTACATCATAATGATGAACCTAGGTATCCTTATAAAGGACAATGAGATAGATGAAGACGTTGTGGACAAATGCATCGAGTTTCTAAAGGAGTACCCAATGAACTACGTTGAGCTTGGTGTAGCCTTATTTGGGTTACAAAACATGGTTGATAGTTCTAGGTCTCTGACCTATATTTATTTATGTTTGATTAGGTATGTGGGTTGCTTAGGGTTGGATACTACATGTGTCTAGGTGTTTGCAGGTGCTTTAGTTTAGCTTTTATGGTGTTTTTGAGGTGTTTGTAGGTTTATGTTAGTTTGGTATTTTTAGGGTGAACCTTTTCTTAGGTTGGTGCTGTATTTCTCTTCTCTATCAAGTTGGTGTTGTTTCTCTTCTCTATCAATGGAATGAGGCAGGGCCTCTACCCACCTTTAAAAAAAAGCCAAGAGGTACTCATTTTCCCCTAGATAGTTTGGTTCTATTTTGATGGTTGGTTCAAAAAACAATCCCTTTATAATAATGCAAACTAAAATAATCAAAATGAAAGAGTAGAAAAAAATCAACATTATTTTTCCATTTTCGATATTTAATAGAGGCTGCTACATAATTCCTCCAACTACCTCTAGCCCATGGAATATATCTATTGCCGGTAACCTAGGGCATGTTTAGATCTTTAGGTAGCTTTTGCTTAGCTAGCCTAGCTCAACAAATAGAGCACACCAAAGCAAGTTTACTCTTTCAATAGCTTGCCGACAAAGGAGAGCAAGTATTTTCTAGCCTAGGCATGCTAGTTTGCTAAGGAAAGCAAGTTTTAAAAATAGTTACCAAATGACTAGCCTAACTTGGCAAGGAGAGAAAGTTATCCAAACATGTCCCTAGTCATCTCCTCCACCTTGCCCAGTGTATCTCAATCCACCATCAACCTACGTTACCACTCCTTTGCCGATCATCTACATTAATTCAATTAATGTTTTCAATCATGGGCTTGTTTGGTTTGGAGCTAATTTTTTCCTATCAAAATTTTGACAACTTCAATAGTATGAAATAAATGTTTGGTTTACATCAAATTTTTGCCCACACTAATTTAAATAAATGTTTTGATAGTGCCAAAACTTGCGATTGTATTGGCATTGCCAAAATTTTTATAGTGCAAAAATTGGCTCTAAAACAAACAAGCACTATGTTTTTGAGAAAAAAATGTGACATTTTATCACCTTTCTTTCGCTTTAGTTTTAGCTCCAGACGGCTTCATGCCGCTAAAGATTGGGCTACACAGGAACACTTGGGATCACTAGCTGCGTAACGAGGTTGTTAAATGGACCTAGAAGCGATTGTTGCAAAGCTAATGTTACCCACATAGCAGAAGCTATGATGCATAGACGATAGAAAAAAGTGCAGTTTGGATGAAGAGAAATCCCATAGGGACGAGGCGTTATGCTCGAGCGAGGAAAAGACCTCACACAATCACACGTAAGTTATATTTACAATATGCTTCTCACATAGGCCTACTAAAAGATGGCCACCGCTTATCTCATCTCAAATACAATCTAGGTATGGTCACTTGTGAGCTGACTCGAACTTGTCATCATAACAAAGACATTTTCCTAACTACTTAGGCTGCATTTAGCAGCTAAAGGTTGAAAACTTCTCCTTCTCGTTTTTACACGCACGCTTCTCACTACTAGTATATTTTTTAAAAAAATTCTGTACAAAAATTATTTTAAAAAGTATATTAATTTATTTTATAAATCTTTTTAGCTAATACTTAATTAGATTTCTGTTTTATGTGCCAGAGAGAAGGGTTCCAAACCCTCCTCCCAAAAGTACCTTGACTAAGGCTTAATTGAGCTGGCCTAGAGATATCTGAAGCGAATATTCACACGCACACATACCCATGCACTAACTAGCTAGTAGAAAATATATTTATGACCAATATTGGACATTTGGTGATGTTTTTTTTATAATAATAGAACACTAAATTTCTTGTAGTATATTATACTAGGAGTTTATCATGTTCATTATAATCCACGGCAAGGTTACATGTGGGCGAAACATCACAACAACTACAATTCCATCACTCGTCAGACAGAAAAGAAAAAGCACTCGTGCTGTCTTTTGCCACGCTTTAGGAGGCGTCCGTTTGATGTGTCAAGCCATTCGGAGTATGGACCGGTTTCTCGGGCTTGGCGCGTGGGTCGCAAAGTTCATGGATCTGCTCCTAGTCCATGGCTCGCGAGGTCCATGGACCGGTGTCTCGGGTTCGGCACAGCGAGTCCGTGGTTCGCCAGGTCCATGGACCGGTGGATGGCCGGCGAGCTTCCGTGGACCGGCTCCTCGGGCTCGGCGCATGGACCGGCGGGAAGTCCAGCGGCAGCCTCGGGCACAGGCTCACCTTGGGTTCTTCGCGCGCCCACTTCTTGGTGCTTCGTCTCCGCATCAGCAGCTTCACCAGCTGCCCCAACTGGTCCCGCGGCTCTTGCTGCCCGGTGCTCGCGCTCGTCGTCGTCGTCGCTGTCTGGTCTACCGTCTCCTTCTTTTCTTGCTGGCCGGCGGTGGCCTTGGTGTGCGCTTCGTCTTCGGCGATGGGGTTGGAAATGGGCATGGGCATGGCCGCCTCGGTGTCGAGTGTTGTGGGTGCTGGCTCGTCGTGGTCGGCTTTCTTGAACCTCGCCGTCGTGGCCAGGGCGTCCACGGCGGCGACGACACCCTCCGCTCTCGCGGATATCTCCAGCAGGAGGGAGGCGGCGGTGAAGAGCGGCAGCGCCTCGATGAGCGCCGGCGGCGTTGCGGTGTTGTGCTCGTGCTCTGCTTCTGATGACGCGGCTTCTTCTTCGTCCAGTATCTTGGCGAGGCATCTCAGCTCGTCCCTAAGGTCATGAGCGGCGGTGTTCATGTCCCCGACGACGAGGGCGAGGCGGCCGGAGCGTGACATGGACATGACGGAGCCCGACACCTCGTGGAGCACGGCGGCGCAGTGCTGGCTCAGGGAGACGCAGGCGCCTGCGAGGTGCTTCTTGACGTGCGCCGGCGCCTGCCCGCCCTGAAACCGAACTTGCCGTGGTCGGGCTCCCACCTCGCCAGGTTCGCCAGCGAGTCCTCCGACGCGTTGGCGTTGAGCACTGCCCTGTATCCCCGCGCCTTCTCTGACAGCGCCGCGGCGACGTCGCCGGCGAAGTAGTCATCGACGCAGGCCTCAACGGCGGCGGCGAGCTTGTCCATGTTACGCGCGACGAGGACGTGCAGCTACTGCTCCGCCAAGACCGGGAAGACGAGCGTGCAGACGGCGAAGCAGACGAACACCCCGCCCCGATGGCGATGGTGATGAGCCGTTGCTGCGCCATGGTCAACAGCGTGTCGACGCGGTAACCCGACACGGCGACGAGGCTGTAGGTGAGGATGAAGATGGTGACGCCATAGTCGAACCGCGCCTTCAGCGTGGGGATGAACCGGGAGAACGACGCCACCGCGGCCAACACGAACAGCGAGGCCGTGAGGATGAAGGGCTCCAGCTCGTCGCCGGACTTGTCGGCCACCCAGTGCACGCCGAGCGCCAGCGCGACGCCTGTCACC
Organism: Oryza coarctata; assembly: GCA_030770085.1. Taxonomy (NCBI): domain Eukaryota; kingdom Viridiplantae; phylum Streptophyta; class Magnoliopsida; order Poales; family Poaceae; genus Oryza; species Oryza coarctata. Next base: position 13,944,288 of record CM061472.1, read on the forward strand.
GTCGCCACTGCCCTGTTCAACCCCTTGTACATGCAGCCACCTGCAAAAAAACCACGCCACGGTCAAGCTCATTTCTTCCACCAATGGCGAATGCACGCATCTTAGGATAGGACGAGCACTCACCGACGGTGTACTCGAAGATGACGGCGACGGTGAGGACGGCCCACATGGTGGTCTGGCCGGTGAAGACGAAGAGCGGGCGGACGTAGTAGAAGGTGGAGCAGAGGGTGACGCCACCTTGAACCCATGCACCACCCTCCTCGGGTCGTCGGCGCCGACCTTCCACGCCGTCCTCCCGAACCCGGCCGCCCACTTCCACAGTGCGCCCAACCACGACAACACTCACGTCGCCACCGCCGCCACAGCCGGAGCGCAGCAGCCCGCCCGCCGCGCGCCTTTCACGTTCTCGTTATCCGTCACCGTCACCCTCCACTCCGCGCCGCCGGACTCGTGGTGGTGATCTGCTTCGCCGGCTGCTATCATGACTGGCTAGCAATGATCTGATCGAGCTCGCCTTGAAATGATAGATGCTCTCGCATGGAGGTCGTAAATATATGTGAGCTGCGGTGTGCGTGGCAGCTGACGTGGCTCACGTGTGACACCAACACTTTTGGAGAAATAACTGTCTATCATCATGGTCGCGCTGGATCCCGGCGTGAGCACGTCGACGCTTGGGAGGTCTACTTAGCTCTAGTGTAGGTTAGTCAGTTTCTCTCCGTGACTCGAGGTACGCGTGCTAAGGGCCGTAGGGTTCGGTCAGCTCCGACTAACGGTACGGGTGCAGGCATACCAGTCAATTTAACCCAGTAATTAACAATGAGGTGAGGCAAACGAGCCAGTCGGATGACGGACTGATACGAACGCTCGCTATCGGCTGACTGTCGATAGGATCGGGTTGGTTATCGGCCGCGTCTTGATGGCTCTCGCTATCGGTCGATAGCCGATAGGAATCAGTGCGCCATTCCATTAGTTGGGGAGCCGATGAGGGCGTGGATAGGTGTCGACGAGGGATACGACGGCTCCGGACGTAGTGAAAACGGCCGATGGAGGCACAAGATGGAGATGACAGCACGAGACTCGTCGCCTGCCGTGACGACGCCGCTGGCACCGAATCTCAAAGATCGGACTTAACCGAGATAGTACAAGAACATGGCAAAGGCGATGGGACGGTGGACGCTGGATCAGATGTGCTGAAGCAAGGACGAAGTGAACCAATCGGCTAGCTAAGCCGATGAGATGACGTCTCTTTGAAGATAAGCGCGCATCGGCTAGAAGGTCGACGTGCTTGGCGTGGCGCTCAAGGGAAAGTTTTTAAAGACCTGACGCATATCGGCCGAGGAGCCGATACGCTGGGTATGACACTCCACGTATAGATAACTTATTGGCTAGTACTCTGATGAAACGCCATACAGAGATCTATAGGTCTAAAGCTCATTCCACTGTAGGTCGAACCTGACCGACAACGATGGAGAGAGCTTGATAGATTGATAGACCCTGCACAAACATGATGTGATACATCCTATCGGTCTAAGAGGTTGAACCTAACCGATGCAGTCTTAGACAGAACGAGACATATCGAGATAGTGGCGGGACTTACCCCTTCACCGGAGATCGGACCTAACCGATGCAGCCTAGTGTCGAGAGTCATATCTCGTCGGTAGAAATCTAGATAAACTAGGGTGGCGATACGACAAGGTTGTATTGATCTGAAGATTGATTATTTTACATGTCTCCAGGAGTTTATATTTATACCCAGATTTATAAATTTCGACGCGTTTTCAATAACCATTGGACGTTATTTCCTAACAAAGATAACATAAAATATCTCTAAAGCAGTTAACTAAACTAACTAAATATTCCTTACGATTAACTAAATATAATACCCTGTTGTGAGTTTCACGGCTACTCCACAAACTCAGATAATCTTTTAGTTTTAAACTAAATCTCTCCTTGTTTCATCTGATTGGCTTCCTCTCTGTAGTAATCGAACTCCGCTTCACTTAAGTTGACACTCCTCTTTGGACCCGACTCCATCTGGATAGTTTCCTATCCTCAAACAAAACGGTCTAATCTTTCACCAGTTTAATCGGCTTATCTACAGTATCAATCGGTTTTATCCCATGAGCCGATTAGTATTCTTCATTGGTCGATTCTGTTTATAGGCTGAATCAAATTTTAACGTTAACACATCAATAAATATTAAAAAATTCTAGGTACATCACCTGACAACACGTAGAAAAGCGAGATGTAAATGCGTTGAAGCTGCTAGTATAGCCGTGCATGTAAGTATAGGTAAAACATAAGTCCAATGACAAAGATACGGATCCCCTCAGCTTATTATTAAACGGCAAAGCATACGTAAGTGAGGTGATTAGTGATGGAGACAGTACATTTTTTTGTTAGGTCAAAACTGAGATGATCATACAGACAAAGCAGGCTTAATTAATTTTGACTGATGAGAGAGGAACCAGCACTATCCAAGTTATGTACTTATTGAGGATCATAGCCTTGATATTTCTAAGGACGTGTTTGGTTGCCCGCATGAACCTTGGATTGCACGCGGGGTGCAGACGAGCGGGCGTTTGGTTGTCTGCACGCCTGTCCGAGCCAGGGCCAACTCGTGCAAATTGCACCACGGAGCTAGGCTCGAGGGAAACGCATGATTTGACCTTCGCTCCCCAGCCAGGCTCTACGCATGCAGGCGTGGGTGCAGCAACGCAAGCGCAGGTGCAAGCGCAGGTGCAAGCGCTGATGCAAGGGTGCGGGTCGACTCACCTTTCTCTCTTCCATTCGCCTCACAGAGGTGTGAGAAACTCAACCTTAACGAAAAAGGACGACGAGAGGTCAAGTTCAAGGATGCCACCTCTACTTCTTTTATTGGAGCTGCTTCTTCTCATCTTTGATGGGGTCTTCTTCGCCAGATACAACGGCCACGAGTGCAGAAGAAGATGTGGATTTAGACTAGACGCTCTAGGGGTGATGAGCTCAAGGGTGATGCTGTTCTCCTCTTTGACCATTAGACCGCTAGATCTAATAGTTATGAGGTTGAGGTTGTTAGATCGGGCAACCTTGAACTTATGGCCATCGATAGCTGCTTTGACGGTGGAGAGGGCAAAGGAGTGCGAGAGGCATGACAAAAAATAGAGCGAGCGGCGAGTGGTGGAGGAGCGTGGGAGTAGCTAGCAGTAGAGGAGACGGAGAATGGCTGGCGGTAGAGAAGGCACGGACTGACACATCCTAATAACATTGAACGATAAAGGTGGAGGAGAGTGAGAGTAGCTAACAATAAAGGAGATGGGGAATAGCTGGCGATTGAGGAGGCAAGCAATGACATATATTGATAGCATTAAGTGGTGGAGCAACTCAAGTTGATGATAAGCAGAAGGCAAAGCTCTCCACACCTCTTTGTTTTTTCCTTTTTTTCATCGCTTTGCTGTAAAAAGCTGGGTACTGCTCCTGCAATGATTCTGAACACTAATTTTGTGATAAATTGTTTTTATATCTACTGCTAGCCAATTAAATCTGAAATATTTTACATATTATATTATAGAGATAACGTCATCCAACTAAATGAAGAGGTAATCATACTGAAACCGTACAACCAACCAAATAAAATCATACTGAAACCATACAAGCAACCAAATAAAAGTTCTAGCCAAGTTGGACCAGTACAAATAACCAAACAGCTGTATGTGTATCCCCTTAGCCAGGCCAAACTCAATCTTGATGTGAGAGATGGGTCAGGATAAGGGAATACGAGCAACTAAATATACCTTATATTTTTTATTGTAGTTGATTTTGTTTGTCATTGTTACAGTGTATGTGCCAAGTTGTCAATTCTTAAAGGAAAATTGTAGGTATTTTGGAGGATTTCATTCGATTTTTTTTCTAGATCGTTTTTTCAATCAAAAGAATTGACACTATTGAATCATATGAAATCCCTACAAAATGCCTTATTCCATTCAAGTTTTGAAGGAAATTTAACATGAGGTAGCATCTCATCAAGAGTTTCCTTTGAGTCTTTATCTCTTCTAAAATTTTTGTATTTTTCTTGGTTCAATTAAATGATCATTACTGTGTTTTTCTCGTATTTTGTAATTCTCTGTTTTACATTTGCATTCCTGTTAAAATCCTGTGTTTTTTATTCCTCTATTTTCTTAATCCAGCATTTCAAAATAGTAGTCTCTACTCATTGAGGGGGCTCAGGGGAAGAAGCGGTTAGTATTTGTGGGGGCTATACTGTCACTACTCACAGACGAAGCTAGGCTACTAGAGAATGCAATATCAAAAGATTTAGATCTATGCAGATATAGTGGAGTTGCGCACATTCTAGGGTGAAAATGGCCGTGGAAATTCCTAACTGACCGAGACACATTTCCGATGCTCTACCGACCAAACCATCAGAAAATGGTAAAGGACAAAGAAATGGTAAAAAAATATAGAAATGATATCGGAAATGATTTTGCTGTTCTACTTACTGTTTTCTTGTTTTACGGTATTTCCGTGGAAATTATCATTTTTGTAATACAATGATTACCATTTTCTAAATATTCATAATGTTTTATAGCCCTTAACTCTATTCAACCAAATCCCTAATTTGATGTTACGGCTAAAAGAGAGACATTTTATAGCTTACATAGTGTAAGCTTGAATTTATGTGATAGTTATATTAAATTAAATATATGATTCTATATTTTAATGTTTTAACATTAATTACTAGTTTTCGATTGATAACGTCATGTTTTTATGTTCCAATTTTTGATTTTCTGATATTTCCAACACCATTTTTGATTTTGCATCTACTGTTTTCAATTCCATTTTCAATAAAAAAACATGGTTACATGCATCTTAATTAACGTATTTCCAGATCGCTACTATATATATTCAACTTTAATTTATCCCATAAAGGTAGGGAAAGTATTCTGATACCTCAAGAATGTTTCCTCGAATGTTCGAAAACTATTTAAATGGTTAGGAAATATTCTTAAAAATTTTGACAACATTCATACAACATATATATACAACTCCATGAAATTATGTGTAAGACTTGTACTTAAAATTTTTACACTCACGTTCACACTATAAAAACCTGTTAATTTCAGTTAAATTTTATAGGGATGGTTTATTATATAGACAAATAACTTTATACAACTTTTGAGCCATTTATATATTTGGGACCAACAATGGGTATGAATGAACTAATTTTGAAAATGGGTATGGGTAAAATTGAGTGTGGGTATATATTTGGAATGTGGACCAGGAGTCCCACCTTAGAGTTCTAAAGAAGTCTAAGTGGCATCAACGAATTCCTAGGGTCTCACCCTCAGGGCTCTTTGCATAGAGCCCTAGGCTCATTCACTTCTCAGGGTTCGAGTTGAATAATCTGGACTGGTTTGTCCAAGATGTTCACTTCGAGCTGGTTAGCTTGGGCCTCCACCCTTAGGCTAGTCTTCATGAGAGATGAATCCGTGTAAGCTAGTTGAGCTTGCATGCTTCTTTCACAGTCCTAGTGGCAGGAGCCTAGGGGATAAGCGTGTCAAACTATTTCAACTACTGCATTCAATGTGCTATGTTTACATACTCCCACTAGAACAACATATGCATGCCCAAGATGGTCAGGGGAACAAGACATAAATTTATCCTGATAGGTGGGCAGCGTGTGTCAAGACAGATAACACCCTCCATGCCCATTGTAGCAGGAGGGGTCTTTTTGAACCAAACCACATAATCCACCCTCCACATGTTCGACCGACTCATTGCATAGCGGGCCCTATAGGGTGAGCGCGCTGCACGCCGCTGTATAGTAGAGTAGAGCCTATGGAGCATGCTTTCAACAAGATTATATCAATTATACCTAAACTTTGTGTGTAGGACAGACAAGCTTCAGGTTATTAGTATTTCTTTGTCTATTGTGGTACCCTCAAAGAATATATAAGAGGAGGATTATGGATAGAGAGGAGGGAGGGAAAGCCACTTTAAAATGCTTAGCCACTGTAATCCACATAAAAAAGCAAAAACATAGGAGTAGACTGTTACGCCACTAAGCAGCCTGAACTTGCCTAAATAGATATGTGTCCATCTTCCTCTTAGTAATTGAAGCTACATTGACTCCATGATCTACTCGTGTGATTGAGCCCTACCCCCTGTTCGAATTTAGAAGTGAGCCTACATAGGTCTCTGCTCTCGGTGCCGCTGGTGCGCCAGGTAGGGAAAAATTGTTCTGTTTCACATGCATTTGAATCTTTGGCTATTCTGGCCAAAAGGGCGAGAAGATGGTGGGTGGACGCAGTCGCCACTACTCTAACTTAGAGGAGTCAGAGGAGGTTGCGCGATATCCTACACTGCCACCACTATCGTAGTGCAAGCGACACCCCTTCATTGGTATTGATGTGCCTAGGCACGTTTTGTGCCCTCCCAAGCTATGGGAGGAGGCGCCAGCATTAACGCTATGGTTACAACTATCTGTTTACATTGGGAGCATCCCCATTAAACAGAGTAGCTGGTGACCGTCACACTGGTGGGAGCATGCCGGCCACCGGTCTAGTGCCACATGGACATAGGGGGAGCAAGTCCAAGGAGTGCTCTACTTGCCGTGTAGGCACTCCTCAGGCATGTCCCGTTCTAGATGAGGTGCCAAAACTCCTGAAAGGAGGTGGTTGCAAGATGGCACACTGCTAGGTGGCCACCAACAGTGCATGTGGTGGCTCTATGGCAAGTTTGTCATCGGCGTTGCCATCGGATCATGTGGTGTGGATGTCGTCCAAGGCCATGTGCACAACCTAGGACCCCTAGCTACTCCCCCATGGTCGTTGGGCCCCTAGGACTTCTGCTGCTACCTTGATGAATGGAGGGTTAATGACGACACCTAAGTTACGCTTGAGCGTGCCTAGGAGCACTGCAGAGACAACGTGGTCGTGAAGGACCAAGCATCCTCCGACTATCCCTGCTATAGTCATCACTCCTTAGAGCATGTGTCCTTGTGCTCGGGATTCCATTATGACACTATGCCTTACGGTGCTAACTGGTAGGCCTTCACCGAGGACATTTGGTATGTTTGTTGGCCAGCCAAGTTTCGACTAGTGATCCTAGAGAAATACAATGGCTCCATTAACCTAGTAGAATTCCTCTTGATCTACATCATCTCCATCCAGGTGGTAGGATGTGATGAGCAAAGCATGGCCAAGTACTTCCATATGGCCCTGGAAGCCTCAGCCTGCTCCTAGCTCATGAAGTTTTTGGAGGGTTCCATCACATCGTAGGATGAGCTGTGCCATCTGTTCATCACCAATTTCCAGGCACTTACAAGTGCCTCGACATAGAGTTTAACCTCTACAAAGTCCAGCAATAGGATGGAAAGATGCCGAGGCATTTCATCTAGCATTTCAGCCAAGTCCATAATATCATTCTGCAGATCCCAGCGCATGCCATCATGTCAGCGTTCCAAAGTAGGGTCCATGACGAGCAGACCTAGGTGAAGCTCATGATGCACATATTGAGACCACCGTAGAGCTCTTCGCACTGGTCAGCAAGTGCGCCACGAAGGCAGAAGCCCATGCTTGGCATCTCCCTTGCCTCAAAAGTGACTCTGATGATAGTGTAGACCATTCCTGTTCAGCTGATAGGAAGAAGAAGAAGAAGGAGGAGGAGGAGGAGGGCTTCCTTGAGGAGTTCTTGCTCGTGGGGGACAACAAGGCCTAAGGCATTCTTGGCCATCAAGGTGGATCACCACTCTTCACTCAAGTTCATGTGCAATCTTATGAGTCACCTCGGCATCCCCAACTAGATCATCACTAACAATGAGGTGCAATTCATGAGCTTCCTCTTTGGGCAGTATTGAGAAGACCTTGAGATCAAACTATGTTTTGCTTCAATCGCACACCCGATGAGCGAGCTAATACAAAAATCCTAAAGGGGCTCAAGACACACACCTACAACAAGCTCAAGAAGCATGGTGTAGGCTAGATCAATGAGCTATCCATAGTGCTTTGGGTGAATAGAAAAACTCTTAGCCACATGACTAGGGAAACCCCTTTGTTCCTCGTCTACGACACCGAAGCAGTACTCCTATCTAAGCTCACACTTAGCTCATCGCTTGTTAAGCTCTACAACGATGATGATCAAGATCAAATGAGGCACGACGATGTTGACTACCTAGAGGAGAGGCTCCAACATGCTTCACTTTAGGTTGCCAGATACTAGCACAACTTGAGCCACTATCATTAGCACCATGTTTGTCCCCAGTCACTGGAGGTTGGGGATCTTGTGTGCCACCATGTCCTCATGTGGGCCGAAAAGAACAAACTCTCTCCCATGTGGGTAGGCCCTTTCCTAGCGACTTGTCTCCCTTGGCCAACCTGCACACCGTTGGCAATAGAGGATGGGACCCCGCTTTCCAATCACTGGAACTTTGAACACTTGCAAATTTTTTTCCCAAAACAATGTAAGTGGTTGAGTTTGGGCCAACCAAGGTAGGTCTCCGTTCATACCTAGGTCAGTCGGGGACTACCACTCAGTGGCTACGTCACTATCATATGAATACAGTTCAATTTCATGAATTTTTATCGCTTTTTTTTCTTATGAGATCTTGATATAATAACCCACATCCCTCTTCACCTCGAGTGAGCAGGTTTTAGATCGAGACTGAGTGCTCATGGTAACTTGGTAACTAGGAGTCTCTCAGTGGTGTTTGAGCAAGCAGGACGTGCCCTAGGCATCATTGATGATGAGGGCATATCTTCCATGGATACAACCACACCTGTTGCGCAGCAGGGCCCAATGACTCGAGTTAGAGCATGTCAACTTAACTATCAAGTGAAATCCTTTCTTATTGTTCAGACAAGTTGCTTAACGAATGGGGTACTACTAAATTTTTGTGATGATATTCTTCTACTTAGTAACTTGGGAGATAAACTAGATTGGTTTAGGAGCAGCCATGACAAGTATCAATTGGAAGCTGCCATGATCAAAAGGAAGACCAGATCAAGGGATCGGATTGTAAGTTTGGACATCAAGTTTGGACCTCCAGGCAGCAATAACTTTACTTCAGAGGTTGTTTAAGGCCCATGAGCATTTGTTGGAAAGACCTTGATGTCTACATTCAAATGAATCCAGAAACACCGCTAGATTCCATCGGAGCTGACCAGAAACTTTAGAAAGATGTTCGGACCTCCAGTCTTGGGCTAAAGTCCTTGTATCTCGTTCAGCCCACTAGGGCCCCATTCTAAGTTAGGGTTTACACCTCTCCACACCTCCTAGTTCTTTCCCAAGTATAAATACTTGCAGTAGCCACCATGATGAAGGTTAGGTTTTGTTCTGTTGTAAGTTTAGCTACTGCTACTTCCTTGTGAGTGCGTGTGTCGATTAGACCACCCATTTGCTTGATTCAAGACCCCAACTCGTGATTCAGATTCGCTTTTAAATCTTCCATTCGTGAGTTAATTGCTTGTTCATCTTGTTCTTGGTTGTTCTCAATTGCTAGCAGGTTTAGAGGTGTTCTTGGCATGGTAAGAATATTCCAATCGGAGACAGTGTACCTGTTGCTAAGGCGCAACCCTTATGGTGTTGTAGTCGGACAGCCAACATTGGATCTACCCCAAATCGAAGTTATCCCCAACTCTCATCGAAGGTCATGAACAAACCCTAGCGGGTTCCATCATGTGGTATTAGAGCAAGGTTTTCGGTGAGAGATTCTACCTATACTTTACATTACCTACATCCAGAAACTGCAAAAACAGGATAGAACTGAAATCCCCCAAAACAAATTTGAGCCAGGCTTGTTCTGCTTAGTTCTTGCTTGTTGAATTTTTGGTTGCATTGTTGGTCAAGTTGCTGGTTCTTGGTGTCTAATCCTTTAGAGTTTCGAGCTCTTATCACATTTTTGGTCACCATCTTTACGTCAAGCACCACCACCATCAGATCCGCCACCATCATCACCACCACCAGCAGTTCCACCGCCACCATCACCATTACCACCACTACCACTGCATCCTTTTTTTCTATCTGCTGCTATTTCAAATAAGCTTCCCGTTCTTATGGCTGTTCAATCCCCAAAGGAAGGGTTGTTTTGTTCAGGAGAAAGAGAGAGAAAAAGAGAAAAAGAGTGTGTGCAAATTGTCATTCTGAAATCCTTGTGAGAAGTTTTCAGATTTGTGCTAGTTGTGCAAAAAAAAAAGAACAGAAAAAAACAGAAAAAGGAGGAAACAAAGGAAAAGGGGGAAGAAGAATAAGAAGTGCTTCCATAGCTGCTCATTTTGTGCATCATTGTTGCTGATCTAGGTGACAATGCTTGTGTGTAGGCTCGCGTCTCTATCATGGTTTAGCCTAGGACTAGCAAGTGCCATTACTGAACGTTCATTCAACTTGCTTTAACTAATGTGGTTCCAGCTGTTCCTTGATTTTATTTGTAGCCACCTATAGCTCCACAAATCATCTACGACATCACAAGGCTGTGTTTGTGTCACCATTTACTATCATTCTTGTCGTCTCCAACACCATCTGCATGGCATGGTGAGAACATGTAAGAGCTTGGTTGGACAAGTTCGAGAGATAGATGGATTGATGCCACCTAGTGTTGTTAGTTGAGATAGGCTTGTATTATTGTGAATTCTCTTGCTGCACACTAACCATGGCAGGAGAGGATGAAAGGACTCCGCCACAATCACCACGATCAAAGGCCTTATTGCAGCACTTTGAGCGCAAAATGAAGCTGCATACCGAACACCTGGATGAGGCTGTTTGAGTCACCAATGAGCGGATTAGTTAGATGAAAACAATCCAAATCGACACCAATACCAGGTTGGTTGCACTAGAGAGGTCTATTAGGGATGTGAACACTTCTCTTGCGGAAGAATATTCGGCGGACACCGAGATTGATGATGAGTTCAATGGCTGTCACCACAACCAGCAACATCGCAACCGTTATGGTAAAGGTACACACCCACCACGGCAAGAGGTACGTGCTGATGACTCATTGGGCCAAATTAAATTCACCATGCCTTCTTTTGATGGAAAATATAACTTGATGCGTATCTTACATGGGAACTAGCTATTGATCAAAAATTTAGTTGCCATGATTTTCCTAAGGACAAACGTGTTAGGGCTGCCACTAGTGAGTTTACTGATTTTGCTTCTGTTTGGTGGTCTGAATACCATTGTAATAACCTAAACAACACACAAAATTGGGATGCCTTAAAAAGAATCATACGGGCCAAATTTGTTCTTTCTTATTATGCCTATGATCTTTTACATAAGTTGCAACAATTGAGGCAAGGATCCAAATTTATAGAAGAGTACTATCAAGAGCTATAAATGGGTATGCTTCGTTGTGGGTTAGAGGAAAATGAGGATGGTGCTATAGATTCTTTGGTGGGCTGAACCGAGAGATTCAGGATATTCTAGCTTATAAGGAATATAATTATGTCAATCGTTTATTTCACCTTGCTTGTAAAGTTGAATGGGAAGTTCAGGGACGACGAGCTAGCATGAGAGCTAACATTCCTGCAGGTCGTGCTAGCCCATGGACACCCACCAATGATGCTGCACCATCTTCCTCGACCATCAAGCCACGCTCCTCTCCAACAAATTCTGTACCATGCCCAAGCAAACCAACTAAAGGAGCAACGGCTACACCTACCAAGAACTCATCCTTGGTGGCATCTACGGGAAGAACAAGGGATATTCAGTGCCTACGCTGCAAAGGATATGGCTACGTATGCAAAGACTGCCCAAGCACTTGTGTGATGGTGGGTACTCTGCTAGTGATTTCAATGAAGAAACATATGCTTTACTTGCTGCTAATAATATAGGGAAGGGAGATGATTTTTAACAAGACGAAGAGCACATTGGGGCTGAAGCTGCTGAGCATTATGAGAGCCTCATGGTGCAGCGAGTGCTAAGTGCACAAATGGAGAGGGCTAAACAAAATCAGTGCCACATCTTGTTTCAAACAAAGTGTGTGATCAAGGAACGCTCTTGCTGTGTGATCATAGATGGAGGGAGCTACAACAACTTGGAAAAGCTTTTGTTTAGCACAAAACCACACCCACAACCTTACTACATTCAGTGGCTCAACAGCAGCGGCAAGGTGAAGGTAACATAGCTAGTAAGAGTAGAGTTTTCCATTGGTTCTTATAATGATTCCATTGATTGTGATGTTGTGCCTATGCAAGCATGCTCTATGTTGTTAGGTAGACCATGGCAGTTTAATAAAGATTTCTTGCACTTTGGTAAACTAAATCAATACTCTTTTGTGCATAATGACAAGAAGATTGTGTTGCACCCCATGTCTCTGCTATTCTAAGAAATGAACTTGCTAGAGCTAGCAAACTTAAGAATTAGGAGCATGTTGCTAGTGAAAATAAGATTGTCGGTAATAAACTTGAGAAACACAAGAAGAAGTTTAGCAAATCTGTTCATCATAATAAAAATGAGATCAAGCTGAAAGGCTCTTGTTACCTAGCCACCAAATCTGATTTGGATGAGATCGATGCTAGTACTGTTGTTTGCTACGCTTTGGTGTGCAAAGAAACTTTATTTTCACTTGAAGACACATCTATTTCTTTGCCCCGTGCCTTCACTAATCTTTTGTAGGAGTATGCTGATGTGTTTCCAAAGGTGGTACCATCGGGGCTACCACCAATTCGGGGGATAGAGCACCAAATTGACCTCATTCCTAGGGCCTCCTTGCCCAACCGTGTGCCATGTAGGACCAATCCAGAAGAAACAAAAGAGATTCAACGCCAAGTTCAAGAACTACTCGACAAAGGTTATGTGCATGACTCTCTTAGCCCATGTGCTGTACATGTGCTTTTAGTTCCTAAGAAAGACGGATCGTGGCACATGTGTGTAGATTGTAGAGCGATCAATAACATCACAATCAGATATCGCCACCCTATTCCTAGGCTCGATGATATGCTCGATGAGTTGAGTGGTTCAATTGTTTTCTCTAAAATTGATTTGCGTAGTGGTTACCACTAAATTCGCATAAAGTTAGAAGATGAATGGAAAACAACTTTTAAAACTAAATTTGGCCTGTATAAGTAGTTAGTCATACCATTTGGCCTCACTAATGCTCCTAGCACCTTCATGCGATTAATGAATGAAGTTTTACATGCTTTCATTGGTAGATTTGTGGTGGTATAATTTGATGACATTCTTGTATATGGCAGATCAATAGAGGAACATTTAGATCATTTGCGTGCTGTTTTTGATGCTCTACGTGATGCACGTTTATTTGGTAACTTTGAGAAGTGCACCTTTTGCATCGATCGTCTCTTTTCTTGGGTATGTTGTCACACCATAGGGGATTGAAGTTGATCACACCAAGGTTGAGGCCATACACAGCTGGCCAGTTCCCACCACGGTTACTCAAGTGAGAATTTTTCTAGGCCTTGCTGGATTCTACCGCCGTTTTGTGAAGGATTTTAGCACCATTGCAGCTTTGCTGCAAGAACTCACCAAGGGAGCAACATTCACTTGGGCTGCTGCACAAAGAAATGCCTTTGACATGCTTAAAGATAAGTTAACAAATGGACCTTTACTCCAACTTCCTGATTTCAATTAAACATTTGAACTTGAATGTGATGTAAGTGGAATTGGTTTGGGTGGTGTGTTGCTACAAGATGGCAAACCTGTAGCCTATTTTAGCGAGGAATCGAGTGGGCCTAGTCTAAACTATTCTACTTATGATAAGGAATTGCTTGCTTTAGTTAGGACCTTGAAAACTTGGCAACATTATTTATGGCCCAAATATTTTTTTTATACATTCTGATCATGAGTCCTTAAAACACGTTCGAAGCCAAGCAAAATTGAACTGTAGGCATGCTAAATGGGTTGAGTTCATTGAGTCTTTTCCTTATGTCATCAAACACAAGAAGGGTAAAGAAAACATCCTTGCTGATCATTTCTTTTGGCCCAAAATGAGGAGAGATGTGGAGAGGTTTGTTGCTCGCTACACCACATGCCAAAAAGCTAAGTCACGTCTCAATCCTCATGGTTTGTATATGCCTCTACCTGTTCCAAATGCATCTTGAGAGGATATTTCTATGGATTTTATTTTAGAACTGCCTAGAACAAAAAAGGAGAGGGATAGTGTCTTTTTTGTGGTGGATAGATTTTCTAAAATGACGCATTTTATACCATGTCATAAGAGCGATGATGCTATACATGTTGCTGATTTGTTCTTTCATGAGATTGTTCGATTGCATGGTGTACCAAACACCATTATTTTTGATCAATATACAAAATTTCTTAGTCATTTTTAGAGAACTTTGTGGGCTAAGTTAGGGACTAAGCTTTTATTTTCCACTACTTGTCATCCCCAAACAGATGGTCAAACTGAGATTGTAAACAGAACTTTATCCACCATGCTTAGGGCTGTTTTGAAAAAGAACATAAAAATGTGGAAAGAGTATTTGCCTTATGTTGAGTTTGCTTATAATCATTCACAACATTCTACCACTAAGAAATGCCCTTTCGAGATCGTTTATGGGTTTGTGCCACATGCTCCTATTGATTTGTTACCTCTTCCTACATCGGAGCGAGTGAATTTTGATGCTACACAACATGCTGAACTAATCTTAAAGTTGCATGAAGCCACTAAAAAGAATATAGAGCGCATGAATGCAAATTACAAACTTGGTGGTAGTAAAGGAAAGAAACATGTAACTTTTGAACCTGGTGATCTTGTTTGGCTTCATTTGCGAAAGGATAGATTCCCTGATTTGAGAAAGTCTAAATTGTTACCTAGAGCCGATGGTCCTTTCAAAGTGTTAGAAAAGATTAATGATAATGTATACAAGCTAGAGCTCCCTGTAGATTTTGGGATTAGCCCCACCTTTAACATTATAGATTTGACACCATACGTTGGAGGAGAGGATGGACTTGAGTCGAGGACGACTCAAATAAAAGAAGGGGAGGATGATAAGGACATCCCTTCCATGGATACAACCACACCTGCTGCACAGCAGGGCCCAATGACTTGAGCTAGAGCACATCAATGTAATTATCAGGTGAAATTCTTCCTTACTGTCCAAACAAGTTGCTTAACGAATGGGTACTATTAAATTCTTATGATGATATTCTTCTACTTAGTAACTTAGGAGATAAACCAGATTGGTCTAGGAGCATCCATAACAAGTATCAATTGGAAGCTGCCATGATCAAAAGGATGACCAGATCAAGGGATTGGATTGCAAGATCGGACATCAAGTTTAGACCTCCAGGCAGCAACAACTTCACTCCAGAGGTTGTTTAAGGCCCATGAGCACTTGTTGGAAAAGCCTTGATGTCTACTTTCAAATGAATCCAGAAACACCACTAGATTTCATCGAAGCTGACCAGAAATTGTAGAAAGATATTCGGACCTCCAATCTTGGGCTGAGATCCTTGTATCTCATTCAGCCCACTAGGGGCCCTTTCTAAGTTAGGGTTTACACCTCTTCACGCCTCCTAGTTCTCTCCCAAGTATAAATACTTGCAGCAGCCATCAGGATGGATGTTGGGTTTTATTCTATTATAAGTTTAGCTACTGCTACTTCCTTGTGAGCGCGTGTGTCGATTAGACCACTCGTTTGCTTGATTCAAGACCTCAACTTGTGATTTAGATTTGCCTTTGAATCTTCCATCCGTGAGTTAATTGCTTGTTCATCTTGTTTTTGCTTATTCTCGGTTGCTAGCAGGTTCAGAGGTGTTCTTAGCATGACAAGAACATTTCAATCGGAGACGGTGTACCTATTGTAAGGCGCAACCCTTGT
Source organism: Oryza coarctata (assembly GCA_030770085.1). Taxonomy (NCBI): domain Eukaryota; kingdom Viridiplantae; phylum Streptophyta; class Magnoliopsida; order Poales; family Poaceae; genus Oryza; species Oryza coarctata. Next base: position 13,960,040 of record CM061472.1, read on the forward strand.
GGTGTTGTAGTCAGATAGCCAATGTCAGATCTATCCTAAATCGAAGTTATCCCCAACTCTCATCAAAGTCAGGAACAAAGCCTAGCAGGTTCCATCAATTGAGCTCTAGGGTTCTTGGGCCGTCCTACCAACTCAAAGAGTCATCGGGATAACCTATACCCCACATGTGGTCTGCAACATCTAATCTGGCCAGCCTTGTCTTGAGCACTACCTGAACTCGGTAACCACAAGTTACCTAATTCCCCACTCCTAAGTCTAGCCCACCCCGCATGAGCTGAAAAATAGAACCGTGGAGTTTAATTACTTGTGAATAGACAACACTGTAAATCTTTTCTATGTTGCATGCCTTAAGTATCCTAGGTCATTGTATGCTTGGGGGCTAGCATGCATCCCCGCAAGGAGTGACCTATTTCTAAGCACCTGACTCCGGCTAGACTGTGGAGTAGAAGGACCTAGCAATATTCTCAGGCTACTATTAAAATCGTGATCTCTCTAGGCCACTATAGAATCTAATACCGATAAAAGAGATAAGTGCATTTAAGTTTGTATTATACACAAATTATAGAAAATGAAAAAAATCTAAAGTTTTAGCAAAATAAGAGACAAGGACGCTACGTCAGTCTGCGCCCATGCTACGGCTAGAGCTATCGGTGATCTCATAGTCTCCATCATGATCGGAAGCCTTGGGCAAGCACTCGAAGTGCTTGTGATGAAGCATATATCTTGTGTTTAAAAGGTCTTTGATCAAAAGCCAGCCAAAAACTTGTATCTTAGTCATACATTTTCTTTTCCATATCCAGATGAAACACTGAGGTGGCTGCCATGCCCTGAAATTCAAAGCATATTACTTTTGTGAAGCATATTTTGCATTTCCCCTGATGTATGTCCACTGATCATGGTTCTGATTCAGATTTTTAACTGTAAAACTTCATTGTAAGCCTGTTGAGACAATGGCAACTTGAAATTGTCCTCCATATTAACCTAAAGGAAATTCTTCACTAAAATAGCATTATTATCAGCAAAAGAATACAACCTCGGGAATTCAAAGCATAGCATCTGACACCACATATCTTCCCAAACAGCACAAGAGTTACCACCCTACATCAATCCATCCCTCTGTTGATCAAGGACTGGGAATGGCGCTCCTAGGGCGACTGGCGACTAGAGCTCCTTCCACCTCTCCTAATCCATGGATTTCTCTCTAATATGGCTGTCTCAAAAGATTTCGTCACGCCATCTCATCCTGGGGATGATTTTTTTTTGTTACGGCAAGTCTTTTTCCTTAGAAGTTCATCGTCTTTTCCGTTCCCGGTTCATTTCTCACAATATTTTGGCTTGCAATTGTTTGTTTTGGTGGTGGATTTTGTGAGGTTCCATTTTCGTTTCTGTGAGAAATCGGTTGCAATTGCTTTACACGCTTGTTTGGGAGGCAGTCCCTATGGTTTCCATGTAGTTCATCTCAAGAACAACGGTTTTTATATTCCAAGTGTGTTCTAAAGATATCGGGCTTTATGTGGATTCTTTTAGAAATTGTATCTACAAAGATTTCTCGTTGGCGGAAAGAAGAAGACGATCAGTGGGTCTCTGGTGTCTAGACAGAGAGAAATATTTTGCAGAAGCAGTCAAATCTTATCAGTCCAAGGGCAAAGCATATATGGATAAACGTTCAGTTTTCAAGAGGCTAATTTTTCCAGGGTCTTCTTATGGTCAGTTTACATCTCAGCAGTTATCTTCCTCACAAAAGGTACATGCTTCGATGTCAGGTACTACGAACCTCCATTGCCAGACCTTCAAGTTTCAAATTCAATTTCAAATCTTTCGCCTAAAAGTTCGACGAAGCTTAATGATGGCCATAACAATAATTTGTTGTCTATTCAATTGATTCACTTTGATCCCAGTATTTGCTCTCGCTGTTTAATTTATGGCCATCATGCAAGCCCAATTAGATGTCGTATCTGTTTTAACTTTGGTCACCTGGGCCGAATGTGTTGTGCCAAGAAACTAGGCCGAGTCAGTTGGAGGAGGAAATCTCCAATTATTCCTGATACCAAAAGGCCATTAAAATATATAGAAAGATCTCTTCGTTCCCTTGTTTTTTCCTCCAACCTCACCTTTGTTCACTGTTCACCACCGCCAAAACCCCAATCTGCTACTTCACCGGAGCTGCTGCTCGCAATCAGCAAGAGACCAATGGCGAACCTCAGTGATGCGGAGCTCTGATCTGATCTCTTCCTGCCTCCTGGGGCAAATGTGGAAGTGCCGTGGAATGCCAAAAGGCCACGAGCTGATTTCACGGTACAGTCTCTTCCTAGGCGCTTGCATGATGAATTTGCTACTGTTCTTGTTGAGCCGCAACCACCTGGGCATCTTGTTGATTAGACGATTCAAGAGCTAGTGCACTTTGTCACTCACCAACGCCATATCCCTATTGTTAGTGCAGCGGTACCCTCTGGCCTTTTGCATTGTTCAGTTTCAGTCTGTTCTCCATAGAGATGCCATGATAATAGATGAGGGCTCGATTGTGCTGGGTGATTTCACACAGGCAAACTTTATTCCTCATGATGAACTAACCAAATAGAAGGAATCATCCCTATGATTGGGACGGCTGGATTATGATCTTAGGAATCCATCTAAACCTTAGAAAGTATGAGATTGGTGAAAGGGTTGTCAATCTGTTTGGAAAGGTTTGCATTGGCACTCGAGAGAGAGAATTTTGGGAAGGGTGCTGGCTAAGGCTAGATACTCATCTACCAATGATGCCCCGCAAAACTTGTTTTGAGCAATAGTGCTGAACTGGGGGGGGGGGGGGGGGGGGGAATGGAGAATCTTGAACTTTCTACCATATGTGCTCAATGGACAATTTGCAGGTAATTTGCCTGGAGATGAGGATGTGTGCCTACAATCTGCGAGATGTTGCAGGATCAACAAGACCAAATCCATCAACTACACATTGAGGTACAACATCAAAATGCAAATCCAGAAGGGCAGGCTGACAATGCTGCTGTGGTACTGGAGGAGCAAGAGCACTAGATGTAAGAACATGACTCTCTATCTGTTCAGGATTATACCTTTGAAGAGACAATGTCTCCAATGCAAGTTGATCAGCAGCTTGATGGGCAGTTGATTACCTATGGACTACCTCTGCCAGTAAAGATATCCTAGGTTATTGACATCACAACAATTTCTTTCCTTCACTATTACAGAAAATGTTTGTTCGAGCGGCTCATAAATCATTTTCCACCCGCCACTAGCCAAGGCCTATATAAAAATCAGGTCTTTATGCAGACACATTAAGAACCATGTGGGAAAAATACATTTACGCAGATAGATATTTTCATCCTTCACCTATAGAATATGTTTCTGCCTGGGGAAAATCTTGTCATAGGCAAATCTAACCAATGAACCGTCTGTCGTTGTATTACAGCAAAAAAAAAATCTAGCTGATATGCAGCAATGCATGCCCATATAAAACATTGGCATATTTTTTATTAGCACACTTGGACATCAGCCACATAGATAGAGAGGCAGTACTGCTAATTAAGTTGATCATACACATTGTTCACATCAATCCTTAGAAATAAAATACATATTGACATACACAGTTTTTAATCAAACTATTTTACTCCACCCCTGATTCGCATGAGATATATAGTGTAACTACTATCTAAGATGTTAACTTCATATACATTCTCAACAACAATTAATGCTTGTATGTAAGCACTTTCTTTTATATCAATACATCGATCCATTATAGCTCCGAAGATTGTGAATTGGTTTTGCTCCGAACAAAAATAGATATCTGACTAGTGCATGAAGTCATCAACCAAATAAGGCTCAGGTTGAGTGTATGTGTACCCAAACTCATTTATTATCTCAAATAAGATGTATTGTAAGCTAGCTTCCGTTAGCTTTATAGGAGTTTCACCCTACACACAGGACAATTACAATAACTATTAATATTAATACAATTGAAAGGAATGTAACTGTAAATTATAAGAGTAATGTACCACTTTAAATGGATGGGTGTTGGAAAGTTTGAGAGGTATAAACAACACATCATTATCATCTTCAAGCCTTTTGAATTTAAAATAACTAAAGTCAGAGGATAGTAGGTCACTTTAAGCCTCAAGTTGATTGGTTGTTTTCCATACAACATCTACCAAGGACACATATCTCGATGGCCATAATCTATCCGTGGTTCGCACAACAATTGGGGTATTGGCATATCAATATTAATCAATAGTAATGTACTACTCGTATGTATCGTCATGGATAATTTCTGTTCGGCACTCAGGATAACTGATATGTGCTTTGTTACATGCATGTCTTAACTATCGTAGAGGGTCAATATGCTACTGGAGACATAATGTAAAACCATTCATTATAAACAATTCATAATTTGATATTGGTTCGTAATTTGATTCATATTTGACACTTACTATTAGGCATCTTGTGTCTAGGGGTGGAGGCCACTGTTGGTCATCATGAAGTAACATACCAGGTGGTTCGCTTGGTACTGAAGTGGCCATTTTGTGAATCAAGCAAAATTGTTCAATAAGAAGCAATTTTCTTAATGTATCATACTCTATAATATACAATAATTTGACAAATTAATGAACTAGTCTTACTAAAAAATGACACAATTCTAGGTCAACGACTTGTCTTGGTGTCTTAGTCAGTGTAGGCACTATACTGTCCAAATCACATGGAGATATTGTTGACACACCATTATGTGATAATTTGACAAAAGAATACTATCACATTGTATACAAGCTCCCATGCACTTAATAAGCAACTTTCTAAGTGAACATACTATATATTGTCAAAAAATTGGCACATTTCCGAGTCAATGACATATCGTTGTATCTTAGTTGTTTAGTATAGTTACTAAACTGTCTAAGCCATATTAAAATATTGTTGACTCGGCACCATGTGATAGTTTGATAAAATAATCAAATAACAATGTATACAAGCTACTGCATGTCGAAACCCTAAACCCTATGCAAGAAACCAAGTAGATTTATTGCCACCCTACATGCTCCTAACTAAAACCCTAATCCCTAGGTAAGAAACTAAGTAGATCTATTGAAAACCCAATGAGCAACAAGCAAGCTTGCTGACACAACTATTACAAGCTAGTGAGAAACTTTGGCGATAGCAGTAAGCAGGACATCGTACTTGGATGTGTTGTGCTGATGGTGGGACAGATGATACGCGATACAACCCTAGACTCGATGTGGTTAGGTCCACCTTCACCGCAGTGTAGGTTAGAGAGGTGCAGGGGAAGAGTAGAAGGAGTGTAGATCTATTAGGCAACAATGGTAGTGCTGGTGGAACTAAAGTGCAACAATGGCAGGTAGTAGAAGTGCTAGCAATTTTGAATAGAATACTAGGACTTAAAGTTCTTAATCACTTTGTGCTATTTATTGTTATCTAAATGATTTATGTAGGCAGTGTAATAAGAAAACCTCCCCAACAGTCACGTACCTAAAACACTTTCAAAATATTTATACGGGTGGACAACATGTGAAAACCATTTTTATAGCCCGTGATAACTATTTTTTAAAATTTTGAAAATTCATAGAGAATTTATATGAGCTCCGATTGAGGTAAACAACATATCTAGTGTACAGTATTGACATTCACTATTTTAGATCCACTACTGTCTACCACTTTGATATATTTTGATATATTTATATATCTAAATCCCATCAAAACTGTTTTCATAGGCAGTTGTGAGGGTGCATCGCTTGTGAAAATACTCGAAATATTTGTACGGATGGACTAAACAACAATCAGGCTATGAAAATTCTTGGTAGGTGTTGCATGCACGCACAGCTCACGATAATAAATTAAAAAAAATTGTAAATTCATAGAAAATTTGGATTGAAGTAACAACATATTTACGTAGTCCTTACTACAAGTGATTTAGTTTGGTTATGTATATATAACCTTAAAATTCTTGCAAGTATTACTCATTATTTGTTTGGTGCGTTACATACTATTTGATTTTAGTTTGTTAGATATCATGATTTTAGTGGGAATCCATATAGAATTGAGTATTTTCAGAGGGTTTGACCTAACCAAACTGTAATAAGCACTAAGCACTGTGAAACTTTTTAAATCTCAATCGGCCTTTGTCTAAATTTTCTAATTTTTTTGAATTATATGAAAATTATCCCCTGTGGCTATTGCTGATATGAGCTGCCCAAATTTTTTTTTGAGACCCCATGTCATCGAGAAGATTTATATGTGTCCACTTGTTTGTGAGAATGGTAAGTAGTATACGATAATATATTGTACAAGATAAAATATATAACATATATTAATTCGTTTATACTACATAATATATTACATAATATATTACAAAGTAAATAAAATATTTTCCTACACAACATATTATACGTAGGCCTACTTATCATTCTCTAGGCTAAAAAAAAATTGCGGTGGGTTCTCTTTCACACCGGCTTTGCCACTGACGTGGAGCAGGAGCCCATGCCAGTGCAATCTTTTGGGTGTTGGTGCTAGGCTGCTGATGACCGACCAATTTAGGAGGCTCCGCTTGGGGTAGTCCCACACTTTCTCTACAGGCTCTGTTTTTGCCGAAGTTTCCTTCGTGCCCACTGAAACCCATCCTACGTCGACAGACGTGCTAGGGCCCACCCCTGCGCCTTGGCTGTGCTAGACCTTGCACTGGCTCCTTGGCTACGCTAGGTCTGCCTCCATTGCCACAGTTGTGCAAGCCTCCACCACCATAGCGTCCATGGCATTTGAGGCCTTCTCCTCGGCCTCAACCTCTACACGCTTCTTGGGCGCTTATTCCTTCGTACCCCCTTTGATGTCTTCCCTTCATCATTAGCGTCGTTGTCATTGCTATCATCATCGAAGCTGGAGCCCTTCTTCGGTTTGAGCCCATACCACCACTTAAAGTCGCTATCTACTTCATTATGAGGCATTTTGCCTGGTAGTCATGATAGTGAAAATGAGGAGGTGTTATCGGAGGAGCTGCTTGAGATATTCTTCTGCTACTCGCTAGTGGTGATGTACTGTGGTTGCCGTGATGAGTCCATCGTTGCCAGAGAGAGTAGAGAAAAGTGAAATGGAAAGAGGGAGAGCGTGGTGAGAAAATCCCTATTGCCATCTATTTTTTTAGAAAATAGAGGCATCGTGGGAGCTGAGGAGGCATGATAAGTAGTAGAGGACTTGATTGGCATCCGACGGTTCATATTATGAGAAGGAAGTGACCAATGTCCACGTAAAAACCGATGGTAGTGGATGTAGTTAAAGACTTAGGATTGATGGCGTAAGAAAGACGAAGTGATAATACCACAGGCAAACATTTAAGTGTGTTACTTAAAAAATATATAGTTTAAATGGGCATCCATCTACGACGTGCCACCCATAAAGATATACATATTTTTCTAGCAGGCACCTCGAGGCAACAGTCTATGTGCATTCTATTATTATAAGCAGCTGTTTAGGTAAATTGAAACGATTTTCATCGGCAATATTCGACAGTGACTGTCTGTGATATTCTGTTTACATGGGCTGCCCATGAAGACTCAAGTCAAGCCCAAAGCTCTCACTTTCAAGCCCAGTGCTAAAGAAAAGTCCAAGCAGATTCCTCTAGCAATCCCAGTGGCCCAGCTGCAGAAGCTGGAAATTGAGAAGTGTGGCCTACTTCGTGAGGAGGTGACTGAAAGCAAGCTGCTCAACTCAAGATCAAAAAATGAAAAAGTTCTTTTATTTTAATCAGGATATGCTTAGCCTTAATGCCCTGTCCTGTTCCAGGGCTGTTTTTGGTTAAACTGTGTATCTGCTACTTTATTTTTGTTGGATGTGGGTGCCTGTGTTGCACTGATGTTTAATAACTGTCAAACCTGGGGTTCTGCACTTAAAGTTCAGTTTGCTATTCCTTTGTGTGCCATATTTGGTTTGCTCCTGCTGAGATGCTATATATTTCCCTGGCTAGACTATTTTATTTTCTTGGAGGTGCTTCTGGTACTTTGACATGTGATTCTATGCAAGTGTTTCTAACGAATAGTGCTAGTAATAGACCTGTAACTTGTTATGCTGGAACGTTCGAGGAATAAATTCTCTGGATAAATGGCTGGCTATCTCTCGGAAGATAGAAGAAAGTGCTAGTGCAATCATCTGTCTACAGGAAACAAAGAGGGAACATTTTGACCACTCATATATCAGAAAATTCTGTCCTAGAAGATTTGATAAGTTCTTGTACCAACCATCTCTAGGGCTTCTCGGGAATTAATTGTTATCTAGAATAGTAATCTTTTTAATGGCACTTCGGTCTCATGCTTACCCTATGCAATTAAAGTACATTTTTGCACAACATCCTCCACTCATGAAAATTGGATGCTCAATAATATATATGGACTTTGTAATGGGGAATTGAGATATGAGTTCATCAACTCATTGAATGAGATTGATATTGATATTGATTAAAACTGGATCTTAGTGGGAGACTTTAGTTTCATTAGATCTTTAGAAAATAGAAACTTACCAGGAGGGGTCATGAATTACATAATGATTTTCAATGAAGCAATCAACTATATTGGCTTGTAAGAATTACCTTTGAAAGGGAGGTCTTATACTTGGAGTAATATGCAGCAATAGCCACTTCTTCAACAACTTGATTGGTTTTTCACATCAGCATCTTGGATAATAAACTTTCTCCACACCATGGTTATGGCTTTAAGCAAATACATATCTGATCATGCCCCCTATCTGATAAGCATTGAGACATCTGTCCCTAAATCTATCATTTTTAGATTTGAGAGTTATTGGGTGGAGATGCCTGGTTTTTGGGAGATCAGTGGTTTTGGGGTTTACCTCTCAGGTCAAATAATCCTGCTGTCATCATAAATGCCAAACCAAAGAACATTCATAAGAACTGGAGTAAAAAACTATCAAACCTGAATACTCTGATAACAAGCTCCAATGAAGTAATGATGCTAGATGGAATTGAAGAACAAGAGACCGTTGTACTTACAGGAATGGAACTTTAGAGTAATTTTGAAGGACCACATCATCAAGCTACTGCATTATAAAAATGTTTTCTGGAAAAAGAGATGAACATCACATGAGTGAAATTTAGAGATGACAACACAATATCTTTTCATGTTGTAGCATGATACCGGATAGTGGAGTTTGGCCCAATCTTCACGACGTAGGATTGAAAGGTAACTGGACTCGTGCAATCTGATGAATGACACCACCAACCACCATCTTGGTTATGGCAACTTGTGGCACTCGATTCACCAAACCACATGCTTTGATCTTTTTGTTTACTCTCTCACGTGGAGTAAACGGATTTTTGAAATCACAGAAACAATGACAAGAACGATAGAGCAAGACACTCAAATCAATTCCCGTTTCTATGGGGGGTGGAGTAGTCTCACCCACAAACCCTAGAAAAAGAATTCTATATTTAAGCGTCAAAACCTTGTTTACATAATAGGGAGCAGTCCTTTACATAGGCCTACTAGGGTGGTGCTACAGTACAATGGTGCAGCTATGGTACCAAGTGTCACTACAGTACGCGGCTGCTGCAGTGCTACACCATTGTTATCCAGTGTATTGCATGCTTGAACTAGAAGCTAGCAAGCTGTAGCAATGTAGTAAAATTCAAATGGCATTTACATCTAAAATATATATACTATGATACATTATATAGTTGTGTTGCAAGTTAGCAAAATTCAAGTTGATTATCTCTTCTCCAAATATCAATCCATCTTTCTCTTTTTTCCCCTCTCTTATTCTTTGAATTTGATAACAAGCAAAATTGGTGCATTAGGTAGTAATCCACTATTACTAAAATTAGTATCTTTTAGGCAAAGATTCACCACGTGTTTTAATTCTCTTGCTCTTGCTTGTGTGATTGGTCCTATTGGTGTGGGTGTACTAGTAATGTCCTCATCATTCTCCTCCTCTTGAGACAAAGTCATCCTTGACGCTTCATTCTCAGGATCAAAGAAAGGAGATAAATCTAAAACATTAAAAGTACTACTTACCCCATAATCATAGTTCAATCTTGCAGGCATTATCATTAATCTTTTCAAGTACTTTAAATGGAATATCAACGCTAGACATCTGGCAACATCTTCTTCCTATGCTTGTTAGGCTTCTTTGCCTAATATTGTGCCTTCTGCTTAATTGCTTCTTTAGTTTTAACATGGATTTTCTTCACATACTCGGCTTGTGTTGATGCCTCCATGTTTATCCTTTCTTGCATGGGTAGCAGGAGTAGATCAAGTGATGTGATTGGTTTGAAACCATACATCTTGAACAGATGAAATTGTGTAGCAGAATGCATAGCTCTATTGTGAGCGGTCTTCCCATCCTTTTATGTTCTTGATCATCATCATTTTCAGAAGTGTTGAGATAGTTCGATATGCCACCTCCATTTGGCCACCAGTTTGTGGGTGACAAGTTGTTGAGAATAATAATTTAGTTCCAAACTTTGTCCATAAAGTTTTTCAAAAATAGTTTATGAACTTCACATCACGATTAGAAAAAATAGTCCTTGGCACTCCAAGTAATTTGATTATTTCCTTGAGAAATAAATCAGCCACGTGAGAAGCATCATCACTCTTATGGCAAGAGATAAAATGTGCTATTTTAGAAAACCTATCAACTAGCACAAAAATAGAATCCTTCCTCCATCTTAGTTTTTGGTAATTCTAAAACAAAATCCATACTAATATCTTCCCAAGGAGCATTTGGAATTGAAAGATGAGTATATAAGCCATGAGGATTTAATTTGATCTTAGCTCTGGCAAGTTTCACATCTTTGCACAAATCACTTGACATCTCTTCTCATTTTTGGCCAGTTGAAATGATCTACAAGCAACATATAAGTTTTGTCTTGACCAAAGTGTCCTATCAATCCTCCTATGTGTGATTTCTACAACAATAGCAAGCAAACGAATGACTTGGGAACACATAGCTTGTTAGCATGAAATAAAAATCCATCATATATATGATACTTATTCCAACCCTTCTCTTCCTTGAATTGGGAATATGGTTAAGAAAAATCATGATCAGAAGGGTATAATTCTTACAATACCTGGAACTTTCACTTCCATTTGATTTAGCAAACTACTCATTTGAGATAAAGCATCAGCAACTATATTTTCCTTTCCTGTCTTATATTTGATGACATATGGAAAAGTTTCAATGAATTCTATCCATTTAGCATGTCATCGGTTAAGTTTAGAATGGCCCTTCAAATACTGTAATGCTTCATGATTAAAATGAATAACAAATTTTTTGGACCAAAAGTAATATTGGCAGGTTTCTAGTACACATACTAATGCAAACAACTCTTTATTATAAACATAATAATTCAGTTGTCTCAGTGAAGTATGCTATGGGTTTCCCTTCTTGCATAAGAACACCACCAATACCTACTCTACTAGTGTAAAGTAAGCAATGGTGCTTCTATTAATCATTTCTTTAATTCTTGAAAGGTGTTCTCTTGTGACCCACCCTAGTTCCTTTTCTATCAATTCATTGAGTGGGGCTGCAATTGAACTAAAATACTTTACAAATCGACAATAAAAACTTGCTAATCCATGAATGCTTTTGACTTGACTACCATTGATAGGAGTAGGCCAATTTTTAATTGCCGTCACTTTGGATTCATCTACCTCAACACCTGGACTTAAGACAACAAAACCCAAGAATATATCTTTATTTGTACATAAACTACATTTCTCAAAATTAACATATAGTCTTTCTGTTCTAAGAACTTCTAGGACTTGTCTTCTATGCTTAACATGTTCTTCCATGGATTTACTATATATCAAAATGTCATCAAAGTATATTACAATGAACTTTCCAATGAATGCTCTTAAAACATGATTTATTAACCGCGTGAATGTAATAGGAACATTGTTTAACCTAAATGGCATAACTTAAAAGTAGTGTTCTGTTTCATTCTTATTTGATGGTAACCACTTTTTAAATCTATTTTAAGAAAATAGTTAAGCCAGTTAATTCATCTGGTATATCATTAAGCCTAGGAATAGAATAGTTATATTATTTATGACACGACAATCTATAAATATTCTCCATGTACTAAAATTACAGGCACTTATGCACTATATTTTTATATTTTTATGAACTATATTTTTATGGACTGAATAATGGTTAATATTTTCACGTACGTACCCTTTATCAAGAAGTTTCTTGCACTTGTCATTGTATTTCTCTTGCTTCCTCTGCAGTATGGTGGATGGTTAGGTAGAAACTTTCCTAGAATAAGATTAATTTGGTGCTCTATGCTTCTTCAAGGAGGTAAACTGGCAGGTATTTCTTCTGGAAAGACATCTTTGAATACCTGCAATAGTTCTAACGTAGCACTAGAAAAGCCAGTGATATCATTATTAACATTCAAGATGCCTTTGTACACAAGTAACATGTACCAAATTTGGATTGTTTTTCACTTCTTTTATATCAGATTTTGTAGCAATCATTACCAACTTTCATCTCTGATTAGTCTTGTTGGCTTCTATTTTGTACCTAGGTTTTTTTAGATATATTCTTCTTTTTATTCCCAGTAGTGACTTCTACATTCTTTTGCATGTTTTGAGCTAATATCTGATTAGGTGTCATTGGTGTCAGTTTCTTATTTTCACCATCAACCTTAAAGGTGTAGGTATTAGTGCGTCCATCATGTATCACACTACAATCATATTGCCATGGTTGTCCTAATAATAAATGGCATATAGTCATAGCTACCCAACATACTTTATGACGAACAAACGAGCCATCAGAGTGGAACTTGTGTTTAAAGATCCACTTACCGATCACAACGTTGGCACCGGGAGGACAAGAGACGAGGCGCCAGGTCTTGTTATCCATGAGGACCTTGTACTCATTGGCCACAACCACGTGTCATTGAGGATCGGTCAAGGCAGAACGGTGAGTCACCGGGATGGGCGAGACAACACAATGGACTGTGGAGAACCCGTAGCGCTGAGGAGGGCGGAGGGACCCGGTTTGGGATCGTGTGATCATATGAGAGAAGGGGGAAGGGTGGTATCAGCTCTGGATCGGCGACTGTAGATTTGGAGAAGGGGCTGGACGAGGTTAGCCTAAGCCGATGGAGGTTGATGAGCCGATGGAGGTTGATGAGCCGATGGAGTTGGTGGGGTCGATGGGGGGTGGCGAGACGATGAGGGTTGTGGAGCCGATGGAGGTCCGATCGGTATGACAGCGGAACGAAGTAGAGTGGGGTAGTCGTTCAGGGGGTCCTCAGGAATAATCAGTGTGGAGTGCGGAGGTGTGGTTTGTGGAGAATATCGGGATGGTACAGTGTGGGTGAGAAGAAAGTAGAGGTCTTCAGACGAAGGTCCATGGTGAAGTAAACCGAAGGTGAAGCAGGACTCGTCAAAAACGACATGGTGGGAGATGATGATTTGACGGGTGGAGAGATCAAGATAGCGGTATCTCTTGTGGGAAGAGGGATAGTCAAGGAAGATACAGGCGATGGAGCGTGGTGCGAGTTTATGAGGGGTGGTGGCTGTTAGATTGGGGTAGCAGAGACACCCAAAGACACGTAAGTGAGAGTAATTGGGCGTCTTGTGATACAGAAGGGTGTAGGGAACGTTGTGATGAATAGAAGAGCAAGGGCGCTGATTTAGTAGGTAGGTCGCAATGGTGAGTGCTTAAGCCCAGTAGGGTGCAGGTAGATGGGCGTGAAGAAGCATAGTGTGACTACTGATGTTGTTTAGGGTTTAAAGAAGGTGTTCGGCCTTGCTGTTTTGGGGGGAGGTGTAGGGGCAGGAGAGGTGAAGATGGATGCCACGGGAGCTGAGAAAAGCTTGGATGTTACGGTTTACAAACTCTGTGCCATTGTCGGCCTGTATGGCTTGGATGGAGAGGTTGAATTGAGTTGAAACATAATTGGTGAAATTGATGAGATGAGAGGTAACCTCGAACCTACTTGTGAGAGGAAAAGTCTAGCAGTAGTTTGTATAATCATCAAGTAGTGCAAGATAGTACTGATAACTCGAAACACTTTTAACTAGAGAAGTCCACACATCATAGTAAATCAGTTCAAAAGGTCTAGAGGTACAAGACATAGAGGGGAAGAAAGGCAACCGCACATGTTTACCAAGTTGACAAGAGTGGCAGACAGTGGAGCTGTTATGGTTGCACCATATGGAGGCGCTGTGACGAAGAGTGGTGACAGCGTTAGGGCTAAGGTGATGAAGGCGAAGATGCCACAAGTTGGTGGAGATGAATAGGCTGGTGTGAGGAGTGGACGGCGCAACGGAGATGGTGTAGAGGTCGCCGCCACTATTACATCGAAGCATTTTGTGCCGGGTCGGGATATCCTTTACAGAGAAACCAGAAGCGTCAAATTCAATTGAGCAATTGTTATTTCTCGTGAATTGGCAGACAGAAAGCAGATTGTGGATGAGGGAAGGAAATATTAGGACATTGTAGAGTGGAAAATTGGATGTGAGTGTAAACAGGATGGAGTCACCGTGGCATGCGATAGGAAGAGATTGTCCATTGCCAACGGTGATGAAAGGGGAGGAGGAAGGATAGCGAGAGAATAGTATACCATCTGATGAAGCCATGTGGGATGACGCACCAGAGTCCAGCACCTAGGGGTGCTAGGGTTGGAGCGTCATCTAGTTGAGGGTGGTGATGAGGCCAGCTTGGTTCCACAAGGGAGCCGATTGGGTTGTTGGCGATGGTGTGATCGGCTGAGGCGGTTGGACGGGGGCGGACGCCAGGTGGGCCTGGGGGTGTGCGCCGAGGACCCCGGGCTGCTAGCTGATAGGGTAGCGTAGTTGGGGTTGAGGTGCCTAGGGGTTGTAGCAAAACCACGGACCCATGGGACTAGCCGATGGGGTAGAGACAGGTGCAGGGCGCGGTTGCATCGTACTGCTCTAGCTCTTACTCTTGTCCTTCCCTTTGCCTTTGTAGTTGCCACTAGCGCGGGCTTTGTTGCCATGGCCGAAGCCATGGCTACCAGAGCCATGAGAGGTGGTAGTAGCGCACGGTGGGCGGCAGCCGATAGGGGTGTTGTAGCCATGATCGGCTGCAGCGTGGAGAGCGGTGTGGGCCACAGTCTTCTCATCATTGGCCAGGCAAGGTTCCTTGAGAACTAGCATGTCATTGGCCCAGGCGAATGTGGGAAGAGAGGTGGAGTTGGCAATGTCATCGGCGGTATTGGAGAAGAGAGAGTTGAGTCCTCATAAGAGGGCAAGAACGAGTTGTGAGTCGGCCACAGGGTGGCCCACATTATGAAGGGCGGTGGCCTTGACCTTAAGACGTTGGCAGTACGAGGAGATAGAGGAGTTCTCTTGTACCATGGAGTGAAACTCGTTGAGGAGTAAGATGGCGCGTGGCTGCTTATTTACTTGGAAGAGCCGCTCGATGGCCACCTAGAGATTGCAGGCGGTGGGATCGGTGTCGTCCATGGCAAGGTCGAGAACGGAGTCATCGACCGAGCTGAGCAGCCAGCTGCGCACGCAGCACTCAGCAATGTCCCACTGGGAGTCATCGGGTCGAGGTGGAGCGGAGCCATCGATATAGGAGCGAAGGCCGAACTTTCTACATAAGGATTTGAAGAAGAAAACCCACTTGAAATAGTTGGCGTTGAGGTCAAGAGAACTGGGAACGTGAGATTTCACATTTACGGCGGCATAGGGTGGAGAGAACATCGGTGGAGGGGTGCCCGAGATATTGTCAAGAGCGCCGATGGCCAGAAGGGATTCGACGACTAAAAGAGTGCCGGAACCAAGAGCAGATTCGGTGGTCATGGTTAGACGAGGTAGAGGGCGAGAGAGTAGTGGGGCGTGATAAGCCGATGAGAAGGTGTGACTGTTGAGCCGATGGCCCGAGGCGGGTGTCCGATGTGAATCGATGCGTAGCCGATGAGAGAGTAGGCAGAGTAGATAGGTCACAAGCATGATAGAGTAGGTAGGTCACGGGCGTGAGAGGGTTCATGTCCGTGAAGTGGGGTTTTGCATCCATGGACGTGTGGATGCAACTTAGTGGGGCAGACCTAAAAATCAGGAGAAGTTGCGGGCGTGAAGAAAAGAAGTTTGCGTCCGAGAAATAGGAATTCGCGTCCGTGGATACGTGGACGTGTCGAAGTGGCACAGATACAAGGGGAGAAGTTTCGTGTCTGGGAGCAGGTGAGCGTGTCAAAAGAGCTAGAACCCAAAGAGTGTTCCAGCCAATGAAGGACGGACGGGTCCAGCCGATGGAAGGCACTAGCGTAGAGGTGCGCCGGCGTAAGAAGAAGAGAAGGTGTGCCAAAGCAAGAAGAAAGCGAAGGTTGGCCTGAACGAGACGAGGAGGCGGATGGAGGCCGTCTCCTTATGACGTGGTGGAAATGGTGAGTAAGCGGTGGAGGAGGAGAAAAAACCGTATGCGGAGGAGACAATGGGGATAAGAAGCAAGGCAAAAAAGATAAAGGAAGAATACCAGAGGAAAAGGTCTGCGACGGGGAGAAGACGTTGGCTCACCGGTGAGAAAGTTGCTAGCGCGCCGAGATGTCTAAACCTGCTCTAATATCATCTAAAAGTGTAGTATATAGTAAGACTGAGACACTATTTTCTATATAGGGGGTCGGGTCTATATATATATAAGTCTAGTGGTGATTACCTATATAGAGTGCACAAAATCATAAACCCCTCATGCTCCGCCTAAGAATTATCAAACCTAAAAACATGTGCTCTGGGTATTCTAGCATGGTCAGAGATGGATCTTGCCAAAGGCTTAACCATGGTACCAGGGAAAGGTGTGGTCGAGTGAGTGGAGGTAAGAAACCAAGCAAGATGCTCAAGGAGAGGTATTTGTTGCATATTACTCCAAGTGAATGATCTGCCTTTGAAAGGGAGTTCAATGAGATGAAGAGAACTAATAATATCATTAAAGATAAATATATCGTTCATGTCTGCTCCTGGACGATTTCTGTCAGTCACCCAAAACAGCGGAGTCCTCATTGTCGGGTATCTGCAAATCATGCAACCATGTAACAAAGCTATCACGCTCTGGGCCAGCACATGGCCCATACTTTGATTAGGGTCCAACAATCACCAGTGTGAGGAGGAAAACTTGATTTTAATGGAGAAGTTCTCAGTTTTGGGTTGATATTGAACTAAAAATTGACCCCATCCATCCAACTAAAACTTCCTCCAGATGAGCCAACAGAAGGGGAGAAAGCAAACTTATTGTGGATGATATGAATATCAGAAACCACTATGGGAAAACCACTATGGGAAACTGGACCTCGTAGGCTTGGAGATTCCGAAGATATTGTCATTACTTATAATCTAAGAAATAAAGAATATAAATTATGAGGATCTGGAACATCTATATAATAGAAAGATTTAGTCATATCCGATTAGATAACCATATAACGTTGCCTGTCAGCTTATATGAGAAGGCAGGGATTCCAAAGCAAGGAGGACTCGATAGATGGCGGCGTATTCGTCATATACAAATAATAACACAGGATAATCCTATATACAAATAAGAATGGGTTATTACCCCAAATCAAAATTCTGAACTTGTATAAATAGGTGCTGTTGCACACAGCTGCTGACAATTAATAGACATGTCCGGGCCTGTGTCTATTAAAGCGGCCGAGGTGCTCCAACCGGCGAGTCACCGCCGTGCAAGACAAAGCGCTCCGTCCACTCGGTGCAAGTTTGAGGCGCGGATCAGCCGCGCCCACGTCAGGATCCACGCGGCATGCTGGCGCCCGCGGGCCTCGACTAGCTTCTGCGACCCAAGACGCGTGCTCTCGCTGTGTTGGGGAAGCGCCATGCGAACGAAAGCTCACACAAGGAAATCGTCGGCAGCCAGGAAACACGTGCATGATGTGTTGATCCAATCCACATGCATGGATTAACTGATGATCATGCCATGCATAGTTGATCGATATATGAAATATTTATCTCTCTGCTTCTAGCAGATTTATTTGATAATCGCTTTGTTTTTGCATGTACGGTGGGATCACCCGATGAGATCGGTCAAGTCACCTCTGTCCAAGCCGTGAACGCGCGTGTATCGGATCTACATTAACTGATGCACACTGCCATAAGTCGAGGTGCCGAAAGCGAGCTTACCGGAGAGGTATAAGTGGCGACCATCTCGCCCACATGGTGCTCACTGCTAACGACGAGAGTTTCCCACATGTCCCTAAACCCTAATCCCAGGTCCTCGGGGCTCCTCGGCGCCAACCTCCTCGACCGTTGTCTTGTGCAATTGGCGTGGTTCCAGACCAAGATCCTCACCAAAACTGTCATCTTCATCCACTCTCGTTGTGCCCCTTCTGTATCACCTCTATCAACACCATCATACAATGCCGATGTTGTCATCATGGTTACGGGCACTGTTGTGCTCCACCTCCACATAGCCAGCCCTAACGTCTCCTAGAACTGTTGTGTCTCAACGTTCGTTGTCCTAGATGATGTCGCACCTATGTATTGCAGCAAGCAATGTTTATAGTTTTCAACTCAGATATGGTTTAGAGCCAATCAAGATTGAATCTAAGATTAGAAGAAGAGGGTAGGGATGGACACTCAGCTCGTTATGATTTTTTAAGGAGTTGAGTTCATATTAAACCTGTTAGAGACAACGAGCTAGCTTGAGCCAACTGGCAAGCCCAAACAAACCAAGGCATCATCAGCTACTGGTAGCCTAGTTTGCGTGCCCAGCCCACAATACAGCATAGCAGGCTTTCACTATCAGGCTAGCAGCCCAATAAGTCTATTGGTTCCAAACTTATCCTCTCCCTATGCCAAGTTGCTAGCAGCCACTCAACTGATTCTTCCTCTTTTCTTGTCTCATTGTTGTAGAAGTTTGGAAGGAGATCGATATTCTAGGTGGCTGTAAAGACCCATCCCACCACACTGGTCCACAAGACCGCAAGACCACGATGACGACATACGGAATTTCCTTATACCCAAAGGTGTTCACAGTACGGTCAAATACTGTTTTGCGCACACACCATGAACTCCCGTCACTAGCACTACCTCGGTGCCCACAGCAGCAGCCCCACCCATGAGACCCTCTCTATCCACATGACAGCTAAGAACTCACCGTTAAGGTTATCACCGGTCGCTGTGCCACTTAGGACGAGAAATGCTGGGAAGGCAACCTCATCAATGAGCTGTTGCTTTGGGAGGGTAGCCTCTAGGAAGAAGCTTCCAGACAACTACATGCCAAAGGTTAGGTTCAATTCATCCACCAGCGCCAATGCCATCACCCCATGAAGGCTCTCAATTGCTTTTCTTCTTCTAGCTCATAAGTTGGCTCAAGCTAGCAAACAAATCGAGCCAAGCTAAGTGTTTAGGTCATTAGCGAGCCAAGTCGAATGTTTAGCTCATTAGCATAACGAGTTGAGCTGAGCTAGTTCATTATCCTAACAAGCTAGACCGAGAACTTAGGGTCTAGGTAAGATACTACTCATTCTACATGTTTATAATACAGGACTTAGGGTTATGACTCTATGTCCTACGCTAGAGGACTAAACTAGTTAGGAGAACCACTAGGTATGCACCATGAGGGCTGCTAGCTAAGTACTCATATCAGTCAAGACTCAGATACCATTTTGCTAGATAAGGTACACCTCATGAGGACTACTAGCCGACTTGTGCAAATGCAAGGTTTAGATACCTTATTCGACCACTACTCTACAGGTGGGTACGCCCCATGAGGGCCGTTAGCCAACTTGTACAAAGGCAAGATTCGGATATCTTATTCGACCGCTACTCCACTGGTAGGTATGACCTATGAGGGTTGCCAACCGACTTGTGTTAACGCAAGGTTTAGCTATCTTATTTGGCCGCTATTCTGTTGGGTGGGTACGCTCCATGATAGTCGCCAGCTGACTTGCGCTAACGCAAGGTTCGGATACCTTATTCGACCACTACTTTACTGGGTGGTGTACGCTCCATGAGGGTTGTCAGCCAACTTGTGTAGTGCAAGCTTCAGTTCCTTATTCGGACATATCCCATTAGGAATTCATGTTTTTATTCTCTACTCAGTAGTTGCTCAACTAAGCATAGAGTCAAGGGCTACACCTAATAAGTGCATCTACTCGATACACCCAGCAGTCAGTCTACGGTTTCTTTGCAAGCAGTTAGTATGAGATCACAAGAAGGAAGCACTTAAGAAGATTTAACAAGAAACATGAAGCACTCGGCATGAGTCATGACTTGATTTGGGAGTGACTATTGAAGCTTCAACTCAACTATAAAGATCTCGGGGCTACTGTGGATAATATGGATATCAGCTAGGTACCACCATGGAAGGCCTATCTGATAGAGCTAATAGAAGGTGGCTGAACCATAGGCTTAGAGATCCTAAATATATGATATTACCATTACTTGTAATATAAGAAATATGGAATCTTGGGATAAGATATAAATTCCCATGATCTCGGATATATTTGATAGATGGAATATAAGGATTTAGTCGTATTCGACTAGATAACCTTTCATGTAACATTGCCCCTCTACCAATATAGGAGGCAAAGATCGCAAAGCAAGGGACGACAACTCGTTGGACGACATTGTATTCGTCATACACTTAAACCTAATACAGAGCAATCCCATATGTAAATAGGAGTATGATATTACCTTATATCAAAGGCTTAAAGCTTTGTAAATCTTTGTCTTGTGTCACCATCGAGCTTTGAATCTAACATATAACTCTTGTTTATTATTGCTGATTTTCATAATTGACACTTATCAAACCTCCTAGGGCAAATTTTCTAATATAGGAATGATAAAAAAAATCTGCCTCTTCGTCTCTTGCAGACAGAAAACAACACATGAGCTTTCCTCATTTTTGTTTCTAATAACCAGCCACTTGTCATCAGAATTCAAACCCTGACATTTCAGCACAACAAACTCCAACTTCTTGAAAGAATAACTAGGAAATAAAGGGAGAGGGAATAGTCAAGCACAACCCAACTATGAACATGATTAAAAGATCGGTAGTACTGACTTTGGGCAAGTTTTCCTGACCACATAAATTAACAAAAGAATAGTCTTTAAGCCACCTCCGCCCGACATGAACACAAAAGAATTGCTTGACAGTGCACTTTCTGATAGATTAAAAAAATAAAACATAGCTTGAGTGTCTTAACAAATGCTTCATTCTTTATCTTATGGTCCAACTAGCTTGATGGTGAGTGTCAAAGGAGAGTCTTCTTAGGATACCACCTTGTCACCTCTTCCAAGGAAGCTCCACATATATTAAAACCTATTTGCTATAAGAGAGATAAGTGAGAGGATTTAGGAATTAGGGTTTCGTATTTGCACACGCGCACAGTAGTGACTAGTGATTACATATAGGTGAGTCTAGGGTCAACCGGCCTATGGATCGATTGGGTCGATTCTAACATGGCCCCGTAGTTGGAACTGGGAGCACGATGAACATTCAAACTGAACCTAACCTCTATAAAGACGGACATTGGTAAACTCTTGGTGAAGATGTCAACGTAATGAGACGATGTAGGAACATGCAGAACACGAACTTCACCAAGTGCAATGCATTCATAGATGAAGTGTAAGTCAACCTCCATATGCTTAGTTTGCTGGTGCTAATCAGGGTTGGTGGAGAGGTAAATGACACTGATGTTGTCACAGTAAATGATGGTGGCGTGGTGAATAGGGCAGTGAAGCTCCCTAAGAAGTTGGCGCACCCAGTAGACTTCAACGATGCCATTGGTCATGGCGTGATACTCGGCTTCAGCACTGGACTGAGACACTGTCGGCTGGCGCTTGGAAGACCAGGAAATGAGATCATCCCTGAGGAAAACAGTGTAGCCTAAGGTGGATTTATGAGTGTCAGGGCATTTGGCCCGATCAGTATCAAAATAAAATGTAAGATCAATTGGCGAAGTTCGGTAAAGGTGGAGGCCGAGGTCCAGAGTGCCATGTAAATACCACAAAATTCGCTTCGTAGCAGTAAGATGAGGATTTCTTGGATCATGCATATGCATGCAAACTTGTTGGCTGACATAGGCAATATCCGGGTGAGTGAATGTGAGATACTACAAAGCACCTGCAATGCTGCGATAGTGAGTAGGATCAGGTACCGAAATACCAGCAGTAGACAATTTGGAGTGAATGTCCACAGGAGTACTACAAGGCTTGCAATCTCGCATACCAACACGATCTAGAATATCTAGCAAATATGTCGCTGTGAGAGAAATAAACCATCATCTTGATGCTCAACAATAATACCCAGGAAGTGATGAAGAGAACCCATATCTATCATAGAGAATTCCCATCGAAGAGCCGATACAATCTACTAGAGAAAATTTTCTGATGAGGCCGTGAGAACAATGCCATAAACATAGAGAAGCAAGAAATCCATATCAGTGTCACGACAGTGAATAAACAGTGAAGTATCGGACTTAGTTTCAACAAATCTAAGTGATGTGATGTGAGAAGCGAAGCGATTGTGCCAAGCATGAGAGGCCTGCTTCAATCCATAGAGCGGTTCAAGCGACAAACATGATTGGGTCACGAGGAGTCAACAAAACCAGATAGCTGAACACAGTACACTGTCTCGATCAAAGTACTATGCAGAAATGCATTCTTGACGTCAAGCTGATGAATGGGCCAAGAGTAGGAGAGAGCCAAACTGAGTATCACATGAATGGTGGTGGGCTTCATAATCGGACAGAAAATCTTGTCATATTCGATCTTGGGTCATTGAGTGAAATCGCATAAGACCAATCGTGCTTTGTAGCAGTCAAGAGAACCATCTGACAAGAACTTATGGTGATATATCCATTTGCCAATAACAACATTGACGCCAGGTGAACAAGGAACCAATGTCCAAGTGTCATTTGCTTGGAGCACATTGAACTCAGACTGCATAGTAGCGCGCCACTTTGGATCAGACAGAGCCGATAGAAAATATGTCGAATACGGGGAGAGAACCGCCATATTGAGGTTGAGGCGATCTACTGGCTGAATGAATCTAGATTTGGCACGAGTGTGCATGCTGTGCGCAATGGAGATGGGCACAATGGCTTGCAGGACCGTGGCTGTAGTGTGCCTGGTGGGACACCTGGCGTTGCTGGAAACAACCTAGGACGTGATGTCACATGGGTAGTGGCACAGGGTGGTCTATCGGAGGGCCCAGCGGTGCCACTGACAACAGCCTAGGACGTTGTGTCCACAGGGGCAGCGGCACAAGGCTGGGGCAACTAGGACGACCCAATGGACGGTGGCCCAGCTGATGGAACGGACCACGGCGGCTTGATAGTGCCAGGGGCATGCAATCGTGCCAAGTTGGCTATAGGCGCATGCATAGCGTTAGCACTACTGGGAGGTGTACCTGCATGCACAGCACTAGATCCAATGGGCAATGTGGAACGATCATCATCGCCTAAAAAATTCAAGGTTGTAGGGTCCAAGGGAGAGGTAGACATCTCGGAGAAAGGGAAAAATGACTTATCAAATACGACGTGTCATGAGACAATAATTTTATTGGAATGAAAGTCAAGACATCTATATCCTTTATGATCGGTAGAGTAGCCAAAAAAGATGTACAAGGAGGAGCGAGGGCATAATTTATGTGGGGCTGTGGACAGGTTTGGGTAGCAAGAGCATCCAAAGACAGAGATGGGTGTAGGATGGGTGTGTGCCATGAAGAGCATAAAACGGAGTGAGACCGCTTGGAGTCCTAGTGGGGTGATGATTGAGGAGATATGTGATAGTGTGAAGGGAGTCAGCCCAATAGACTATAGGAAGACCAGCCTAAAAGAAGAGAGAGCGCACAATTTTATTAATAGTACAAAGAGCATGCTCAGCTCGACCATTTTGATAGAAGGTGTACGGGCATGACATGCAAAGGACAACACCGTTAGTGAGGAAGAACGTGCGGACCGAGGAGTGATTGAATTCACGACCATTATCACACTAGAATGCCTTGATAGGGGAGTCGAACTGCGTGTGCACATATGAGAAAAAGTTAGACAGAACACCGAAGGTCTCGGACTTCAGGTGAAGGGGAAAAGTCCAAGTGTAGTGAGTGTAGTCATTAAGGATGACTAGGTAGTACTTGTAATCCTATACACCAGCAACTTGAGATGTCCAAAGATCAAAGTGAGTTAAATCAAAAGGATGAAGCGCGCGAGTGTTTGACATGCTAAAAGGAAAACGCACATGGCGACCAAACTAACAGGCATGACATATATAATCAGAGGTATGCTTATTACACGAAATGGCATTTGAACTGACAAGTTTTGACAATTCTTCATGACCGAGATGACCGAGATGACCGAGAAGACAATGCCAGATAGTGGTGGAGGACATGGTGGCGACGAGGGTAGGGATGTTGGTTGCAAGCAGAAAGAATAGGTAGAGGTCACCCATGCTATTGCACCTGTCAATCACGTTTCGAGTTTGTAGGCCCTTCGCAGAGAAGCTAAATGGTTCAAACTCAATGGAACAATTGTTATCAGTTGTAAAGCGATGAATGGAAATCAAGTTCTCAATAATGCTAGGTGCGACTAAAACATTAGAAAGAACAAGGGACCATTGTGGTGTGAAAATAAAGGATGACCCTATGGAGGTAACGGGAAGCAAGGCCCTGTTTTCGACAATGATAGATGAAGGACCAAGCGAAGAAGAAGGGTGAAAGGAAGAGAGTATACCGGCACTATTGGCCATGTGGGAGCTAGCCCCAGAATCAGCATACCACTCAGTTGAGGACGGCAGCATCAAGGACATGGTGTTGAAATTGTCAATCAGGGATGCTTGGTCCCAAGATCCACCTGCCATCGATGTCCAAGAGGGCTATGGCGGTTGTGGAACGGGCACAGCAAAAGCAAGTGGCGAGGTGGGCATGCCCCGTAGGCAAAGCCCGGGGAAACGTCGAGACCAGGTGCAATGGGTAGTAGTGCGGGTACTGCTGTGGGACAGCAGTGAATGCTGCCAGCGACTCAAACGGTGTGAAGGGGGGATGAGGTGTCAACCCTGGTGTGGTACCGGGGCCATAAGGATGTGGCCACAGCTGCATGGTGCCTGCATAAGGGTTGGGGAACAGGGCGAGTGGAGGATAACCGCCGGGGTGTGGACTGCCAAAGATGAAGCCGCCATTGCCGGTGAGGGCAGATTTGCCACTGTGACCACGACGATGGTTGTTGGAGCGCGGGTTAGTAGAGTAGTTGCCAGGGACTACGCTGGGGCCACTACACCCAAGGCCACCGCTAGGAACACCACTAGCGAACCCGCCTGGAGAGCACTGAGGAGCAGGGAGCGTGGCGACGTAGGCGGGCGATGGAGCATCCTCAATGTTGTCGTCGATGTCAATTTCTTCTAGAAAGAGAAGGGTGCGTGCCTCTTTGAAGGTTGGGAACGGATGCTGCATCTTTAAGTTGGAGACCATATGACGGAAGTTACCGTTGAGCCCACGGAGGAGTGTTAGCACGAGGGTGTGATGCTGATAGGATCCCCAAACTCGAAGAGGGCACTGGCCATTGTCTCAAGGCGGTGGTAGAAATCAATGATCGAAGTTGCCTTTGTTTAATAGTGCAGAACTCGGCGGGAAGGAGAAGAGCGCACGATTCGCACTAGCCAAGAAACTTAGATTTGAGAACTGACTAGGCGATGTAGGCACTCAGATTGCGAAGCATCACCAGCTATTGAAGGTCGGCGGTGATGGTGCGATAGATCCAGAGGAGGACGGTGCAGTCAATCTTCACCCACGCCGAGCAATCGAAGCTGGCCACATTGGACAGGACATGATCTGTTAGGGCATATTTGTCTAGGACGATGAGGAAAAGAGTGCGCCACCGGCTATAGTTGTTGGCGACGTGATCCAATGTTTTCGAGACAAGGATCTTGATCTTAAGGACGGTAAGGGCCTATGCGTGCACTGCGGCATGCTTGGCCTCATACATGTCGAGGGCAGTGGTGTGATCCTCGACTGCCTTTGGGTGGCTTCGACCTCGTGTTCAACGGCCTCACGCTAGAGACGAAGCTGCTCGTTAGTTGCGTTGAGCATCATGGGGGCTGGCAAGATCTCAACGGCAATGGCAGCGTGGGATGAGAGGTGCGCACGGGTGGTGAGATCGAGCGACGGCAGCAGCGGTGGGTGTACGGGGACTAGCTAGTGGGACCTGACGAGATTTCAGCGGTAACGGTGGCATGGGAAGAGGGAGAGTGGCGAGATCAAGCGGCGGCAAGCATGGGGGGAATGGTGAGGACACCGAGCGGCGGCGGTGGTTAGCTCTTATGCCATGAGAGGATTTGGGGATTAGGATTTCGTATTCACACACACAGAGTAGTAACCAGTGATTACATATAGGTGAGTTTAGGGTTGGCCGGCAATGGGACGATTGGGCCGATTCTAACAATATGGAACAATCAACAGGAATTACAGCCAAATCGAAACTATCATCCAAATCAAGTGAAGTATCATTTCTGAAATCTTCTTTTGAAAAATAACCAAAATGGAATAAAATCCCACGTGCCTCTGCTAACTAATTAAGCTTTCTCACTGATTTGCCTCTAGGCTTTGTAATACCAATATTTGGGTCTTCTAGCAGATCAACCTTGAAACCATCCCTAAGTGCTTTCAGCCTTCCACTCCATGAGGATGTCTCAACAAGAGGGACCTTTTTTCTTTCCCCTGTTCATAATAGGTGGCACAACACAACCAGTAGTAAAAGAACCCATGTGAGTGGAGGGGCACAAACTATGATCCTCCATAAAAGACTGATCAATATCAAAAGGATTCTCTGGCAGGATTGGAGGCATGACAACTAGTGGTATTGGCTACAGAATCTCTGACTCATCAGCTTATAGAACCTGGTTTGCAGAAGCCCCCACATCTTCAACTAGGGCCGTACTCTGAACCTAAGGTGACTGAACAGAAAAGGTCATCAATCTTTTCAGAGGTGTTAGAATGACTTCAAGCACCTTCCTTTTTGGGCAGAACAAGGATTTTGGCAACCTTGGAAGCATAAAATTGATATACCACTTGTGCATGGAAGAGACAAAAGCAAACACTAAATCTTCTAGTAATTCTTCTTATTGTATCCTCTGTAGAGAATTAGAAGGGACAAAAGGTACCACATCAAAAGTTTTTTCTTCATGACTTTGCTCCCCAACCAATCCTGAAGAATCAGAGCTAGACAAGCTGAAAAATTCAGATATAACCACTTGCTGAGGTACAATTTGGTCAGGGATAGTAGGCTCCACTATCTGGCCCATAGGACTCTCTTCTGGTTGAGCATCCCAATCACATTGGGCATGATTATCACCTTGATTGTCCTTCCATGCATGCCATCCCTACAGTTGATTTGGGGCCTGCTGATTAGGCCCAAACTGCCAAATATTATCATCATCAGGGTTAGCATCATGCCCACTGTTTGGCTGGCCAGCCGGCGGAAGATCCTCATCTGGCTGGAAAATGTCAGTAAATTCCCCATCCAGAATAAACACTGGGATAGTCCAGGACTCCCCAACAGCCTCAGGATTCTGAAGTATAATCTTCCTAGGGCAATAATCAATATCTCTATATTTAGCCCTGACCAATACCCTACCGACAATGTTGTCATGCTCATACCAGTATGTCAACTGACCATAAGTGGACACTGCTAAACAAAGATACGACATGCTGATAAAATCTAGAGGGAAATCCAACGACAGGGACCAACCAACCCTATCAAATGGAGCGGCACACCAATTTGGCTCCTGACCATGCCTCAAAGCGCACAGAATGAACACCATCATAGTTGAAAGTAGGACCATAAACAAACATATCACAAAGCATGACCAATCCAAGCTGATACATGGCTGCAACCGACGCATGTGGAAAGCTAAGTCTGACCTCAATATGACGATCATCTTCCAAAGAGTTAGAAATCAATACCCTATGCTGATCCCATTCCTCCTCCGGCAGCGGCAGCTCCACCAATGCTAGGACAAACTATTCATGTATTCATTGAGGGCTGACAGCAATTGTGGGATCAACTCGAGGAATCGGCAACTCCCCAACCTGACGAACAATCTGACCTTGTCGAAGAAAATGATGAGAGATGGGATTGAGGTTTGCCATGGGGACGGCAGAATTCAGCAAATGTACTAAGTGGAGATTAGATTGAGGAGGGTTTACTGCGCCGGAAGGTGGAGGGGTAGAAGAAGAGCTAGGGGTGCAATTATCAATAGGAGCAGAGGATTTTGGTACCCAAATAACTTTATTTCTTTTGTCTTAATCACAAGATACACTTGAGAGGCCCATAACAAGATTGGGTTTTATGGCCCAGAGAAAGACAACGGGCACTCTTAGACACCTGAAGTTTTATGCCCTGTTTGTGTGGGCTTCTAATTCTGATTGCCCTTATAGCAAAATCTAGAAATATGCGCACATCACAAAAATTTAAGCCCAACGGATAGGCCAAGAACAATTGGCAGAAGAATAGCCCAAATTTAAGCAACGGACACATTTCAAAACTTGAAAACTCGACTCATACTCTGGAGGTAAAATAGGATCAATGCACGTACCTTTCGGAATTTCGTTTCGCTTCACTAGAGTTGAGGTTGCCGGAGCCTTGATTGCTGAAACACCAGTCGACTGAGATGGGAGATTCTTGAATGAGACTTAAGCCTTTGGAACACTGATTTAATAGACATATCCATGGAAGAAGATCCAGCCAATCTTTGATCACTACAAGCAGCATCAGCATAAGATGATTTCCGGAGGGAGACCAAAGTTCACGGTGCCAATTAGGCCCTCCATTCCTCCCTAAGAAGAGCCTAATACAATAATCTTTGTAAACATAGGATTTGAGCTGGTAAACCCATAAAGCAACCGACTTTGAACACACCAAAAAAGAGAAGCAACGATTCTGAATATGTTCAATATGAAGGTCTGCTGGGGAACCTCCAATCGCCGCCATTAAGGCCGGCGCCACCAAAGAGGAACAAATATGAAAATTGGATGTAGGAACATCCACCATCAAATGAAACGGAGAACTGTAAACCAGAGAGAAATGAACTAGAGTGCCAAACCAATGCCTAAACCAATGCCAAGCCTCAGAGCGAAGGTGGTCCCCCAGGGAGAAGGTGCATCCCCCCGGCGAAGGTAGCATGACCATCTCCAGGGATCAGCTGTAATCACCATTGGAGTCGCCAGCTTTGTCACCAGAGCCTCCCACGAGCATCATCGTCAAATAAAATTTTGATTGTGGGTTATGACTTGGGCCCAGCAATAAAGTCATCAATGATTTAGACATAAGAGGGGCGGAAACCAAATAACAACTAACCATCACAAAATCTGAAGCACTAGCTAGCGGCCAAATCGAAATCATTCTCAATGACTTCAAATGCACCATGAAGAATAATAAATTCATCCTGCAATAGTCCACTTGTTTTTGTAATAAGAGGCTGGAGTTTTGAGTTGTAGGCTTTGGATGGAGAGAGAGGTGATGTAATTAGTAGTCAGAAGGTTGATTTGGTGGGGTAGATAAAATGTATGTTTTACGGCTTTTTTAATGGAGGGCTATATTTTCTAAAAGTAGAATTGGTCTAATTAAATTTCTGTGTTTTAAAGTTGTCCTTAAGAAAATCAATTTTATGGGGCCTTTAGAAAAACTTGTTTTAACTTGTTATCTGAGATATTTTAAATTAGAAATTGTATTTTGTTTGGATGAGAAAGTCGCCTAGCATCATTTCACCTATAGCTGATTATAAGTCCTAACACTTATTAGCAACCAAATAATAATATCTAGGTGTAACTTATATATATATATATATATGATCTTGTGACGTAAAAGGTAATGTTGAAAAATAAAATACGATAAAAAATCAAAATTAACTCTAAATTTAAGTATTAAATTTAAAATTTAGCTACGGCTGATAAAAATCAAAATTAACTCTAAAATTAAGTATTAAATTTAAAATTTATCTATGGCTGAAAACCTTGTTTTCTATTAACCATCCCATGTTGGCCGAAAGCTAGATACTAGAACCAATTTGAAGCAAATAATACATTTATGATTAGTTGGCTATTGAAGGGTAGGTTTTACATTTTTGCCTTTTCTTTTCCTCTGTGTGATTACTATGACTTTAATACACCTTCTTGATAATTAAAACATAGTTTGTTAATAATATTTTGAACACTAGAACCTATTTGTAGTGAACAACACATTCTTTGCTCAGTTGGTCATTGGTTGTAGGGCTATTTTAGACATCCAATGTTGTATGATTATCAATGACCATTATTTTTGGGACGGAGGGAGTAATACTTTTGTCATAAAAATGGCTCTGTTAAACCTAATATTTCTTCAAATTAACTTCAATCCATACATAGTCGTTAATATAAAAAACATATTTTATCTCTCTTCTAATTTAACTAAAATTAGTGTTAGGATTGATCTATAGTTGGCCTTCTTCAATTTACGCCAAGCTCCACCTCAATTCAGCGACATGGCCACATTGGAGCTCAGATGAGCCAGAGCGGAGTGGTACATCTAAAAGGTGTTCTTTTATTTAATATCCCTAATATAAGAAAAATCGTATCCGTTGTATTTCAATATATTTTGGGTAATGGTGAGAGCTCGGAGTTCTCGTTAGTTATACCATCGTCTAACTAATACTAGTTCATAATCTTTTGGGTTTTTTTTCAATTTCCTGTGTACCTCATTTGCTAATTGCTTAAGTTATCTAGACCACTTTAGAAAAAGTTGTTGTAAAGCAAGTCCCATGATAACATTTTCTGGAATGTAGAGTTTCTATTACCTTCTACCAGATCGGGAGACTCTCTCTAGTGTCTGCCACAGTTACCTGGTGTTTACTATGACACTAGGTTAAGTTACCTAGTGTAAATAGAATACACTACGTAAAACTACAAATTTTCCGAGTGTCTCATCTGGGCACTCTGTAAGAGGAAGAATTACCGTGTGTATCTCAGTACACCGGGGAAGGTCAGACGCCATCCATCCCACCCAGTACGTTACAAGAGGACTAACGACGACAGAAAAACTTACCGAGTGTCATCATACAAAAGTACTCGGGAACCATTCAATATAAATAGGTGATTAACCCGTGGCCCACCTGCCAGTTAATTATGTGAAAATGTTTTATTTATGGTTAAGAATGTTATCTGAAGCATCATGGGCACTCACTGAACAGTAATCTTTTTGTTGTATATCTAGTTAGCATTTTTATTTATGTAAAAACTAGAGTCAAATTATTCATTAGTAATATTGTAACATCCTGCAAAATTCCTAATAATATAAACACATAAAATCTTGAGCTTTTTAGTTGTTTTAATATTACCTTTTTGTTTTAGCATCTCTATTGTAAAATCATTATAAATCGAATTGGAAAGTATTAAACCACCCTAATGTACCAAACCGATTCAAAGTTTAATATGCAAATCTCAAATAAATTGAAAACAACGCAAGCAAAATGGAAATTACATACCAATTTAATTTCCAAATCAAAAAAAGAAATAATTGTATAATACAAACCTAAGTTAAGAATTTCATAAATTCATATGAAAGAAAAAAATGACTTACAGTTCTTCAAACAAAATCTCATATGATTCAAAGCTTTATATAAACAAATATAAATAAAATATGTGATAATTCAAATAACAATTCAATCATGAGAGATACATAGATCCGTAAACATAGATTGATTATAATTAGAACTACTATACAACACCTAAGACACACTATACAACACCCAATGAACGAGTTCTTCTTTTAGGCTGAGTTTGAATCAGCTTTTTGAGTTGGCTACTATCTCATTTTCCGTAAGCACCTTTTTCGTATTTTTTGCATAATTTTTTTATATATAAATTTATTTTTAAAATCAAATAAATCTATTTTTAAGGTTATAATAGTTAATACTCAAATAAATCTTGGTTTGCATACCATGGAAAGGCTAGCCAAATGGAACGCACCCATCAGTGTAAGTAGGTATAAGTATATAACTCGAAAAATAGTTGACATGCATGTTTAACATATTATTAAATTTTTAATATTTATAATAACATTAACATTAGTCTATAAATGCACCGGTTGATGAGCATATATGTTGATAAGAACACAATGTTAATACTCCCTCCATCCACTGTTTTAATTTAAAAATTGCTTTAAGAATATATAAATTATATATGACTGAAAATATATTTATAATTAAGTAATTTTAAATACAAATATAATAACATCATGTCATAAAAATTATATCTTAATAAACTAATTATGGTCAAGATCTTATCGTAATGAAACAAAATACATAGACCAGCACCGTAAGTGGTTGCCCAGACAAAAAGAAGTTGACACTGACTACAATCCAACAGATGAGGTATGTGGTTCTTTATCACGGTAAATGCCTTCCTCCCATGTATCTGTCTCTATTTTCTCATGTCTTTTTTATTTCGTACCCATATGAAGCCAAGAAGAAAATGATGCAAATCGACACTAAAAACAAATTCTCCTTCACCTCCACAAATTGAGGTAATTAGTATTGCAATATCAACCATGTCGCAAAAGAAAAGAAGGGGTGAGCGAAGTAGGAACAAGTTTCCTATGAGCATTTGGGTTGTGACACATGTCAACAACACTAGGGAGCCCATTTAGCCTAAAGAGGTATTGTGCAAATTTTGCAACACTTGCGGATATCATGTGGGAGAAAATATGCTGATGGATATGAAGATTTGGCCCTAGGTTAGCGAAGTGATAAAAAAAAGTCATATGGACAGAGTTGAAGAAAACCAACAGTAGAACATAGGAGAACTGCAAGCATAATGCTCTAAAGAATATGGCATGGAAGGATTGGAAATCTAAACTGACCATCAAATACTTTTAGAAAGGCTTGACCTTTTAAAATATACGGCAAGATCATGTAGTAGCAATGGGATGATTTTTGTCAGCATCAGGCGACCATCGTAGCAAAGAGATTGAGGCAAATAGGATGCCGGTGAAGCTTAATCAATTCCTCCATCAGTTGGGATCGGGTGGGCACTCAGGGATGGAAGATGAATAGAGGCTTTAAGAACAACATGACAAGGTGGCTTGGATAGCTAACCCTATGGAAAATTGCAACAGGTGTACTAAAAACTAGGTCTATGCTTGACAACCCTCTAAGAAAAGGCGTCTTGGAAAGAATGGAGAGTTTGACAATACAATTTCACTAGAATTATTCCAATTGACGAAAAAGTTGGCAGAGTATGCCCAAAAGAAAGCCAAAGGGTCCTTCAATCCTACTAGGGAGAACAACGAGCTAATGGCTGCTTTAGGGAACAAAGAACAACCCAGTCACACTCGAGGTATCTAAAGTAAAGTGTCCTTCAAGCATGGTTTTCCTAAGTACAAGGACACTTACAAGACATGTTTCCATCACAAGAGGACCTTGGAGGAGACCATGAGATACCTTACTAGGGAGGAGTTCATAAGATATAGGGATGACGAGGAAAAATGAGCAAAACAACTAGGGGTACTTAGAGGGGAACCCAAGCCTAGGGGTATCAGCGTTGGTTCCACACCTCTCGAACCTGTCGTAATTGAGAAGCACCTTGTGAACAATATAAAGGAGGGCACCACATACAAGCTACGCATGATATTGCCAACAAGAAGGGATGCAAGGTTGGCTACCTAGACCCTCAACATATTTGGAGGAGTCCCTTACAACAAAACAAAGAAGGGTAGTTCTAAAAGAAATGATGAGGGATAAACAAAAATAGTTGACATTTTACATAGGAGGTTCCATGGCCATATTGGAAGACAAGGATAAAATATTTGCTCTCTACCACTTTAGGTAATTTCTTTAAATCTAATAGAAACTACAAACTCCAACATCCTAAATAATAATATAGCTATGCTTTACAGTTAGCACTATACATTTTAATAGTACACTATCCTAAGGAAAGTAAATTAATGGTCCTTGACTCCCTCAACTCTAACCCAAAATCATACTAGGAATTTATCAACATCATCAATGGATAAGGATATTGCCTATAACTATAAATAAACATTTCACTTCTTTACAGGGCTTTATAATTACTTCTTGACATTTCGACAATAGGGTTTATGATTGGTACCTACAAAGAAGGGATTAAATATCTGGTGGCAAGCCACAGCTAAAACTGACATCACCGTACACCCTTGGGTAAAAGAAAGTTTGAAAACCCCATGCCTCATAATATATATATGTCCATAAGAAACACTACATTAAATTATTAATTCCTTTCGTTCATCAAGGGCCACAAGCAAATAGTAAATACCAATCTTTGTAGGTACTACATGTGTGATTTCCTGAGGTTGGAAGGGAGATATGAGAATAACCTCGTACTGATGCCTGGTGCCTTAGTTACAATGCTAATCTAAAATCTTCCAAGTGGTTGTTGTAGATCATTCTTAAACATGGCATCAAGGGAGATTGTACTATTAGCTTGATCGAATATTTAACATTTTTCAATTAGGATGAACTTATGGTAACCCTGAAGTGTGGATATTTTAATTAGATGAAAGTTACTTAAATGAAATTATATTTTCAAATGTGTGTTTATTCATTCGAAAGCTATATACCTGCTGACCCTTTTTACTTTAAACATGTACATAGTTAGCATGATCAGTTTGACGTATTCATGTTGAACTTGAGGCATCGGTCAAGATTTGATAAAACCAAGAATTCTGCCTCATTTTGGTTGAAACTTCCTATTTATGTTAGCTATTAATAATAATATAGGATGTTCTTATAGCAAGAATCCTACCTCATTTATGCAGGGAACTTAAAATTTGTTAAGAATGTTAAATTTTATGTGGTTTAAACTCTAAAATTTAAACAATAGCCTGATGCCATTGTACATGCTAAATATATGTACTTCATTGTTGATGCAGCAGTTTGTTCCTGGAAGCATACTTCTGTAGGTTCAAGAATATCTATACTTAGTAGGGCTGAACTTGTTCACAATTCAAAGGTAATGATGCATTCTCCGTTATTGTGTATCCTCTATGATATTTACTGGTGCGGGGTTAAAAAGATCTTCTATTCCCTCAATTTATAACAAACATTATGGTCCACTGGTTTTATTATACTCTAGCCACTGCCCAAGTTGATTCTGGTCGCAAATTTTTATGTGTCTTCTCATGATTTCAGATATGATCAATGTGCTGTTTCATATAGGCTTATGGATGCTTGCCCAGTGGATAAATTTAGGTAAGAGCGTATAGAGAACTTAATAGCGTTACAACATCTCTCAAGTCTTTAATTAGTAAAATCACCAGAGATACTACCTCTCAATATTTGTTGTGTTACATTTTTTGTGCTATCTACCCTATAAGTATCAAAATTCAAGGTTGGCGGGATCAACCATTGTGAATTGGTTAAGATTATTCCCAATCATAACATCAGCTAGTATTTTGTTGATAAATGGTGAAGTTTGTTGTTGACTTAGTGACAACTATTTAGGATACTCCACCCTTATTTCTCCATCGTGTTCACCTGTTTATGCTGTGAATGGTTGCTGATTACTGTCCATTTTGAAAAGTTCCA
The DNA here is from genome assembly GCA_030770085.1 of Oryza coarctata. Lineage (NCBI taxonomy): Eukaryota > Viridiplantae > Streptophyta > Magnoliopsida > Poales > Poaceae > Oryza > Oryza coarctata. Next base: position 13,995,574 of record CM061472.1, read on the forward strand.
TTTCGTTCTTAGATTAGGTAAACTACTGGTTGGTTATATATATCAACCTGATGCAAGTTTACCATCATATATTATTTTAGGTGATTACCCGTGGATCTCAGTGTGGGTTATGGTCTCCAAGATGCCAACTTGCTAGATATGCTTGTGGGTCACATTCCTGTTGAGTTCAGGACGCTGCTTTAAGTGTGAAGAGATTAAGCTGTTTTGAGGTTATCTTACTACTTTAAAAGGCAGTAGTGATGATGGCAGTGAGTCTGTCTCCACCACTACCAACTGACAAGTGGGCCGTAGAAATAGCGGTGGTCCCTCCTCCCCTTTTCCCTTCCCTTAAAGCTTCGACCTTGAAAGAGGAGAGAGGCTGGATGGAGAGAAGGACCTACCAAGCAGCTTGTCGGAGGATGGACATGAGGGATAGAGAAGAAGCAGATAGCGGCGATGCCCCCAACGGAGATGGTGATGATAGTGGTGAGTCTTGGTGACCTAAGCATTGGAGGAAGTAGCAATGGCAAGTCCGAGCAAATTGAGCTGGTAGAGTGCTCTGGTGAGCACCTCGTGCCACCGTAGAGCTCGCTAGCCCAAACCACTCCAAGCAAATTTGCCCTCAGGGATTCCACGGAGCTTGCCGGTCCAAGCCACTCCAACCAAGCAGCTCGAAACAATAAGGATGGTCATGGTGACCATTTAGGCCGATGAGGAGGGTAGAGGAAATACCTCGGAGCTCGCCAGTCATGGCGGTGGTGCACTGTGTTTGTCTCACCGTTATTATCGAGCTTGTCATCTTCCCTCTCTTCGCTCCGCTACCATGGAGCTCGTTAACCTACTGGCCTATTGTGTACCCACTCCGGATCTGATGTAGTGGTAGGCCTCTGCGACCGCTGCCAAATCTAAATTGACAAAATGGGTGCTTCCTTGACCGTCGTTGTTGCCTCGGCGACCACTGGTGAGGCCAGGTATCCATGAAGCTCATCGATCGCATCTAGGTGATGATAACCTCATGAGAGGAAGGGGCAGTGGTGGCCAAAGTAGCAGGAGAGAGACGGTGGTGGACGAAGTGGGGGAGGGAGGGGTGCTAGTGGTGGTCATCGCTCGGTCGATTTGGAGGGCAACTGACTTGCGCGATGGAAAAACATGTGGGGCATTGGATAAGGATAGTGAAAAAAGGAAAGTAGACATTGGTATATGACAGGTGGGCCTTAGGTGAGTTTTTAAATAATTTTACATTTTCAAGGGGCTTTACTGCAAATTTAGTACTAATATGATATAATTTTATAGGCTGTAATTAAAAAAAATAGAAGGGCTCACATAGGTGAGAGTTATTTTAAGTTACAAGCATTGGGTGAACCGTAGCGATTAGCAATTGTTTCATCTAATTTTTGCTTATGTGGACCATGAGTGGCCTCTAGTGATAATGCCTAATAATCAGGTATGAAACTGTTTTATGGAATGTGTTACATATCTTCTCTATAGGTTTGCCGTAATTTTATTTTATGCATGGCTATCCATTTAGATTTAGTTGTTTCTTATTCAACAGTAATTATAAAATTTACATAGAGTAGGTATGGTGATAGTTCACTATCACCATCATTATCTTTTTTTAAAAGAAAGAGGCAAAAATATACAATGTTGGGTCATTGACAAGTTGGCCAATTGTTATAGATGTAACTATTTTAATAATTTTAGGGGATGCAATGCATATTTGTTTAATATAAAAATATTTTACTTAAACTGTTGATTAGGTAATCGATCGAATCGATGCAGTTCCTGCTAATTAATGTTTGAAGAAAAGAATAAGCTTTACTTTTATTTTTATCTTGGTTCTTTAGACGTTTTATCTTTTATCTTTGGTTTTTAGACGAAAATCTCAATTCAACCAAGTAGAAGATTTGTTTTCCAATCGAGAGAACTTATAGTTATGTTTTATATTGAATGTCTATTGTAATGCATCGGCACTTTTCTTAGAATTCTGTAGGCTACTTATTAAGATGCATTTGAATATTGCTCTTTTTTATTACATTTACATGTCAATCAATATAACCTTGGAAAACTTTACGTTGTTAAATGGATTTTGCTCTGACGGTTATATTGCAAGCTTGACTAATAAGCTTTGATGTGGACACTTTTAGTGTACCTCAATTAGCAAATGCATATATATATATATATATGGTTCTATTAGTGCTTCCCGAGCAGTGCAAGCGAAAGGAGACACGTTAAAGATTTTGAAATTACAGAGTGGCAGCTAAGGTCTCACCGTAACATGTTGTTGACGTGGTTTATGCCCTTGTGTCCACGTGTCAATATTTTCACATGCGTTATAAAAACTCGGGAAGCTCTCCGTTTCCGTTTGGATGGCCGTCAAGCCGTTAGTGGAACCTTACAGAGTGGAATGTGGAAACTCGGTAACCTTCCAACTGTTACGGAGTGTTTTTCAAAAAAATAAAAAAACACACACACACGGGAAGACAGCACGGGAACAACGCATCACTCCCAGGCGTGGTTACTGCGTGTTTGAAGTCGTTATCGAGTGTTTTGGCATTGTTACGGAGTGTTCTTGACACTAGGCAGCTTCTCCCATCCTAGTAGTGCTTAAAATTGGTAATAAAAAGAAACAAAAGATACGATCGTGTTTGTAATCGAGAATAAAATAAAGTTGCACTTCTAAATTAAACGCAACTAACCTATGTTCATCTAAAATTACTAGGTAAAAGAATCGAATTATTACATATAGAAAATATCCTAATACACATCGACTGTATTGAAGCATCCTAACAATTCATCCCTCGAACTTACAAGCATATCACGATTAACTAAACTGCAGAGGCATACTAATCCCTCCAATCGTCGGCTCGCCGCCGTTGCGTCGAGCCCACACAGCCGGTGGTGGTGCGTCTCCACTCGGCCCTCGCCGAGGCGCTCCATCAACGTCTCGCAAGATTTCAGCACCAAAACGGTGACGGCGCCGGCGACCACCCCTTCCTCCTCCGCCGCCAGCACGACGCCGAAGCACGCGGCGAGCTCCTTGAACAGTAACACGTACGCCAGGTTAAGCTCCGCCGCCAGCCGCTTCACGTCGTAGACGCCCTGCCCGAGGCGGGAGGTCACCACTTCCGTGAAGGCGTCGAGGCCGGCCGGGAGCTTGGTGCCGGAAGTACCCGACGTGGTACGCGCCGGTGAACGTAGCCCACGACGGCCGTGCCTTGAGAAGGCGGCAGCCGTGGAGCAGCTATCGGAGCCCGTCGCTATTTTAAAAAATATTTTTATAGACCGCTTCTAGCTCATCTGTAAAATGAATTTTTTTCGGCCATAGTAAGCCGTGACGTATAAGGTTAGTCGCTTATAAAAATATTTTTTTATCATGATGTATTTTTGCATGTAGCAAATAGGGTTAGCCGTGTGAAAAATATATATTTGTCAACTAAAATTTATATTTAAAATTCATACTAAATTTTATATCAAATTCATTTTAAATTATTGTACATCCAGCATTTATTAAAATAGTAGCCTGAATTATATATATTACACTTAATTTAATTAATATGTATAATAAATTATTGTATATAATTATATATACATGTACAACGAACACTTAAATTATCACTTAAATTACAATATATGAAAATGATGTAACTTTCCACTCGATAAAACCTTTGTAACTTTCATGTTGCCTGAGGTGAACTTCTTTGTCAAATAAGTATTTACGAACGTGGCAGATCTCATAATAAATAAAATCATATGGTATCTGATTTTAGACATTTCTACACATATTATATAGTTAAGTATTTAATATGTGCATATGTAAAGCCTTCAAATATATATATTAGATTATATCTTCAGGTTTGTTGTAGTACCGTTGGACTTGAGATAGTGGTAGACATAATAACCTTATAATACACTATATGGAGCTTGTTTGTAATGACATAAAAATAATATAGGTTAGATTCTTATATACTTACACATACTTATATTTATAAAAAATATACATTGTATTATATCAGCCACTTGTTTACCACTCAGTAATTATGCTTCTATGTGTGGACTACTTGTTCTCATGATAGTATAGGAAAGTAGTTATAGAGAGAAAAATCAAAGTTAATCACCAATCATCTATATATACTATAAGGACCAGGGTCAATCAATATTGATGAATATAATTAATGACTTACTAATCTAAAATGTCGATAATTGACTGATATCGTTCCTATGAGATATCCATTGAGTTTAGCACAATAACTTTATAGTCCCGAGGATATATCATAAAACAAATATAATTGTCTCAATATTACGATTAATGTTAGTAAATATAGTTTGTGTATAATAACTATGCCAAATATTAAAATTATCAATTGTTGTATGGCACTATTATTTATATTGTCCGTCATGATTACCATCATATGTCCTATGTAGATGTCTACATCTATCTTCTTTTCAACGTGTAGTTTTTAAATATATTTCAATCTTCTTCGAGACGTCCTTCAACACATTGGAATTTGGAATATTCTTTTAGGTCGATTGTGTGCGCTAGCCTTGAGATTCATAACGGCTTAATGTAGGTAACTAGTTTATTTAACTTCATTGCTATACTATGATGCATGCTAAAAATTAAGAGCATTCTAATTAGTTACTAATTATGGAATGATTTAATAATAGTAATATCAGTTATATGTTAACTTACATGCACCACATGGCAATAAGATTAATTTTAAAGTTTTTCTTGACGGTACATTGCATGCGTGTCTCTAAAAACAATTAAAACCATGCTTCTACCATCCATGAAGTGTTCTTTCGGTATCCAAGCTATGATATAGGAGACGCCAAGTCTACTAACACCAACTCTACTAGCTCTCATATACTATTAATGACATCTCCTTATATAAAATGGACCATCCTCAAGCATCCAAAATAGGAGAAATGGTTTGTCATTCTCAATTGCTCTGGTACGTCTTCGTTGGCAGCAACAAATTCTAAATCTGCACTTATGGATATTGATAGAGCTTGGATTTCTCACTTCATATATGCATTGGGTTTTGTACTTAAAATCTCTCTTCCTAAAAATTCTTTTACCATTCGGCACTCCTTATTCTAGTCTTTTGCCTTATGGTCATAGGGTTTGATTTTTTGTGGCACCGAAGGTTTCGGAGAGGTTTCTCGTGAAGCAAGCACTTTCTAGCCTTAAAAGATAGTTGTTTCAATGGAAACTAGTGTAGGATTTGCTGAGGAAACTGGAGGTGTTGGTGTCCTTGGAGAAGGTTGTCGTGGTGGTGTATAAGGGAACTAGCTTAGAGAAAACATGTCTTCTGCCTCTAGAAAAGGATTTGCTGATAAAGGTTGGCATGAAGTCAGATCTAGTATCCTCTTCGAAGGTTCCATCGAGCTTCTTAGAACTATATCTCTTCTTTGCTAAAGAATAATCTAATCGACTACATCTTCGAGATATTTTGTGTCATCACTTGTTGGAATGTCAATCTCATACATGGCTTGATCTTCGTTGACAATGACTATTGCAACCTTCGTATCTTTAGGATTGGCTGACAGTGAAAAACACAGCATGACATTGCCATGCCCCTCACATCTCCATTGTTCGACCTTCTCTTCTAATGGGGACACGAAGCACATATGGAGTGCCTTCTCATATATTGTTGATAGGAAACTTCAGGACAATAGTAGATCTAATGCTCGTCAGCACTATGATCAAATCTATTTGTGGCAACCACACTAAAGGAAGTTGGCAATACTTTCTCGACTTATTGTTGTCGCTTTGATGGAACTCTGTGACGCGTGGACCTTTGAGGATTTTGATCTTCATCTACGCATGAAATAGAATAACCGTTGCTATATAAAAATAGATGCGTACAATGAACTCAGTAAAGTCTAAGTGTACAAAGAGCTTACTACCTTTGCAATATAGTCAGTGTTGTCCTTAGCCTTCTTTCTCTATTATGGGCTAGGATGTGGATCATTGGGGGAGTGATACAACCCTTCACTTTCAAGGCTATTATTAGATGATGTGGGCTAGGTGGGTATTGTTTCCTCCTATCGCGATGCTTCTATGATTTGTTCGTGTCCATCACTGGTGTCTATCGTGTCTAAGTTAATTATCAAAATATGTAAATTTTCTAGTAGATCCCACCATTCATATGTAATATTTAACTATAATACATCCATTAAAATTCACATATATAATTTATATATAACATTTATCTAAAATGCACTTCTAAAAATTGACATATAAAATTCACATAATATTTAACATTAATGAATCAATCCAAATTTTTACATCTAAAATACTTCTAAATTCACATCAAAAATTAATCCCAAATTTAGATTAATTTACGAACTAAAATTTACATCAAAAATTTATCCTAAATTTCATATCAAATAAAATTCATTGTTAACTCACATCAAAATTAATTTGAAATTTACATCAAAATTAATTATGAGTTTTGCATGAAAATTCATTTAACAAAATTCATATAAATTTCACACAATAAAAATTCTTCAAAAAATAAAAATTAATTCGAGGAGTGATGACAAATATGGTCAGCTGGCGGTGAGGGAACGGCAATGAGGACTCTACGGTGAGGCCAGAACGACTAGCAAGAACAACGGCGAGGCCTAGGGACAACGAGGCGTGGTGGCGAGGTCACGAGTCCTGATCGATGAGAAGAAAAGGAGGCAGCATCACGGGCTAGGGTGAGATGGCTGAGGGGTGGTGCGTGCAGGAAAGGGGAGGCTGAGGACGGTGGGGCAAACGAGGCCAATGGTGGCCAAGGAGAGGAGAGGCTGATGACAGTGTAGGAGAGGAGGCCGACGGCGGTGGCAGAGAAAGGAGGCTCGGAGGCATCAACCAAGGCTGCATGGGGGAATGGCAGGAGAGAAGCGGCTAGAGAGCATAGGTTGGAATGCAGGATCACGCCATAGGTAGTGGATGAAGGCGAGAGAGGAGGCTAAGTGACGGGACGTGGGTAGTTGAATTTTGGCAACCTAGCAGTGCAATACTAGGGTTCAGCATGCAGAATTTGAAAATTTTTTCTCTCCCATGCGCCTCATAGGAGGGACATTTTTTGCTAGCAGGGGACATTGTGCGTTGCCTACAGTAATGGTCTTCGTAGATGGCAGAAGTGACACGCTACCTAAAAAACTAATTTTCACAATCGGCCGAAAAGCACGTATGAGTTTCTTCGCTTGTTATGTATTTATTGATAATGAGTTTAGATTCGGTAGCATTTTTTTCAAGAGAACAAATAAATCATCGAAGCTATTGACGGATAATCTATTGCTAGCCTTCAACCTAAGAAGTTACAACATAGAACGATGTACAAAGAAGTCCTTGTCACAACCCTTTGACTCATCATACAACAATTACTATTTTAGTCTCAAAATTATCTAGGCATCTCGATGACCCTATTATGACTTCTGGTTCATCGTGTTGTAGCATCTCCTCTAGTCCGATACTAGTGTCATCCACCAATATATGGTCATCATTATCTATCACAACAGTAGAAACATTATGAATAAAATTATGAGTACCACCCTATAGAAATATCAGGTTCTTCCACGATGCTACTTTTGTATTTGACTGCCTCATCGTATTTACACCAAATTGTATAGCCTATATCAAATTCTCATCGTACCAAACGAGACTTGATAACTTCTATTTTTGTCGAGACTTTCTTGTTTTTACAGTCCATAGACATATATTTCTTTTATCGTCTTTTTCTCTATCACTTTCATAAATTTAGACAACTCATTAATAAACGTCCGTTTAAATCTTGACATCTTGTACATCCATTCCTATCTATCCATGTGTAAATACAAATCATAATATAATATGCAATTTACAAATAATTTAAATAATTTTTTGTTTATTTTAATTATGAATTAGTTTTTTAAAATTTGTAAATATAGTATTTTCCAAATAATAAACTTTTTTTATTTCCTTCATATACTAAAATATCCTAAAATAATGAAATTCAAAGGAAACGGAGACTAATATTATTTGAAAATAAACTAGAGAGACAAAATTAAGAAAAAATTCTCGGAACTAACATCTAATGAGATCCACCTAACTAGATCTACCATCAGACACACTCACCGTAAAAAATTCACAATTGTTGTATAAGAAAACACCAAAAAAAGAATTTACATAAAAAATTATCCTGAGTTAAGCTACAACTACAATATAAATTTATGAAACTATTAAAAAATATTTTTTCTTTTAAAGATAGATGATGTGTTATAAGTAAAATCTATAAAAAAATTAAAAACAAAATATTCCCTCTATTTTTTTTCTTTTTTATTAAGAGAGAGGAAGACTAGGCTCGAGGAAAAAAAAGATAATGGAGTGGCCCAACAAATAATCAATCTAGCAGATTTTTCAGACGCCAACGCGTCGGGTTGGAGCTCGCAACAATTGGGCTACCTACTCGACGTCCCTGCAATAGGCATGAGACAAGCTACGTAGGCTCCGCAGTAGTAGGCGTGCCATATATAGCGGTAGGGGTTCAATGAGGCGGTGAGTCGGATTCGAAAACGATCTCAGCAACGGAGAACGGACACCAGGTACGCTCTGGTTACACTCGGTCTCGGAGTATGCGCCTGTGCGAACTTGTTTATCCCATGTGGGATCGTCCGTACAAACTATATCACCTAGACAAACGCAGGATTCATTTAAGAGGTAGCGATAGTGAGTAAATTTTTCATCCCACCTGCTTTTGGTGTAGTTTTATAAGTTATCTCTTGAATTTTTCATATTAAAAATCAATCAAATTTAAATGAATACAAATATAAGGTCATTACGGTGAATATTCTTTATAGCAAATAAAAATGATAGGTAACACATTTTATAAAACATATATTTTATTCATTTTGTGTAATATTATATTTTTTACCAATTCAATTAGTCACACAAAAATCTTCACATACCCCGAAAAGGGCAGCATGTACTCCATATACTCTCAGCTATATGTATTCCCATCACATATCAGGAAGATCATACTATCATACCCTGCATGTTCCAGGATACTAGAATAGGATCGCTCCAGTGCTCAGATGAGCCAAATACATGAACTTCACTGAAACCATTCTGCATTTCAGACAAACATACCAAGCAGCACGCGGATCATGAACAAGGGTTTATCATGTTTTATCACGGATATCTACAGGCAGCTTCAGTAGTGCAAACGTAGCATTCAGTCACGTTTAGATTTTAGGTACAAGCTTCAAGACAGAATTAACATGAACTGGCATCAGGGAAGCAAAACAGCACCAAAGCCAGCAAACCCCCATCGAAAAGAACGAACATCAGCTTCCATCGGTAGGACGCGACACAGTTGGGTACACCGAAAACCCGCAAACCCGACGAAGAAGCCGCCATTCTGAATCGAGTCCCCTTGCGCAGCTCATTTTAGTTCTGCTTCTTAGGCTTCGCAGGGCCCCGGGGTATCTTGCTAAAAACCTTGGCATCCAACACCTCATAGTGCTTGCAGGCCACAGAGTGAGCCCTTCCGGCGAAGTGGTCGACCTTATCCTGGTACTTGTCGTACAAGATTGGCACCGTGTGGAGCATCAGGACAGCTGATCGCAGTACCAAATTCAGTATCAAATTGATCAGTTATATAGCTTCGGATATCACAGGTTAAAAAGAGCTTTTAACAAGTTCAAAGTACATTACCAACATATATCATGGTGAGGAAGTCCCAGCAGCTTCCCACTTCTGAGAGAACCCAGAGAGCAACAATCACCTAAAAAGCCAACAAATAAGTATCAAGCAATCTGCAAAGCAACAACCAGAGCAAGGAAAACAATGAATAGTTTTTAGCTTCCAGGACAAACATACACCCAGAAATTTCTTTAAGTCATGCCCCAATGCGATCTCCTGAAATAGGTGAAGTGCTCTGTTGATGTCATTGCGTAATGCTCGTGACACATTCACAGCGACATCTTCAGGTATTTGTACTACGGGAATATCTGGACTCCTGAAACAGGAACACTAAATGTAAACAATAACGATCCGAACGTACGGTAATCATCATGCATCAAAGTCACTTCTTGATAAATGTGGTAGCTTTTGACAAGAGGAACAAGATGGTTAGGGCACAAATCATCACATGGGAAAGCAGAGTCAAGAGATGGTAATCAAGCCCTTCAAACAAGATCCATATGACAGTTGCACCACCAATCACTAGAGAGGATATCTTCTTGTCTTTCCATAATAGTACATCAGCAGCTGCACAGAAATGCACCAAAACACAAAAGAAAAATATAGATTAGAAAAAATTGTCATGCATTTATGACAGGAATGTCGTGTACAATGTCGCATCCTAGTATCCTCTGCCAGCAGGGCTATTGTAGGTACAGAAGAAAATATTTTCAACCCTACACTCGTCAATTGTCCTTCGCACAATAAGCTAACTAAACGTTTTCAATAAAGGAGAACCAACCCTCTTCAGACCTAGTAAGAAATGATGTTCATAAGAGATATATAAAATCAGCTTTGAGTTAGCAGCTGCTGCGGAACCTTACACACATTCTACATAGAATTAACCAACAACGGCAGCAATTCAAGTTTTTTTATACAAGGAAATTTGGTTCACAGAAGAATTTAGGTGAATTATGAATTAACCATAGGAGAGAAGAGTAAGCAAAACAAAAACAGGACTTTTTTTCTAAAGAACAATTAGGCCTCCTTCATACACAATAACTGGATTCATTGTTAATTTGAAGGATGAATATATCATTCCCTCATTTTCTACCTTCAGTTCCCTTCATCCCTTCTACACTAGTGAACACAATCCAGTTACTTCTGCAAAAGTAACGAGTACAGGATTCACACTGTACAGTGAACCATAATTCTTCTAATATGCATACATTGTACAAATATTGTTTTTATTTATGTTTTCCTACTAAAATTTGTGTGCCCAATCCACCCAATTCACACGCCCAAACATAAAACCAACTTTATTACAAAATCCACAGCTATACAAACCTACCATAAAGCAAAAATTTAAAGATTCTAATCTTGTAGTAGGCCTTGCATATCAAACATTATTTGGATCCTAGAATGCAATATAAAACTCATATCTGTTTAGCTGAAATGACTGCTTTTCATTGTTCTCTTACTATTAGACTACTGGATTTTATATATAGATCCGACCCTCCTTATATAGAGTTAGAGTCTTAGTCTCACTATACACCACATTTCTACATGGTATCAGAACAGATCTAGACATCTTCGGCGCGCTAGCATCCTCTCGTCGGTGAGCCGACGCTTCCTTCCCGTCGCAAAACTTCTCCCCGTCTCCTTTGCAGACGCCTTTCTCCTCCTCTACCATCCTCTCCCCTTATCTTTCCACCACGTGACAAGGCGACAGCCTCCATCCGTCTCCTTAGCTCTTCCCTTGCTTCGGCGCACCTTTCCTTCTCCGACGCCGGCGCAACTCTACGCTCGTCGTCTCCATCGGCTAGACCCGTTCGCCCTGTATCGACTGGACTCGTCCGCCTCCATTGGCCGGAACTCTCTAAGTTCGCGCTTTTTCGACACGCTCACCTGCTCCCAGACACGAAACTTCTCCACTCGCGTCCGAGTCACTCCGACGTGTCAATGTGTCCACAGACATGAATTTTTGCCTCCCGGACGCGATCCTCCTTTCTTCTCGTCCACGCCTTCTCCGAGTCTTCACGTCCGCTCCACTCCGTTGCGTCCACGAGTCCACGGACGTGAAACTTCTTTTCACGGACGCAAACCCTCTCCCACCCGTGACCTACCTACCCTGCCACCCACTCCTCCCTTAACTATTCCGCTGCCTACTCCCATCGACCAACCACTCTCCTCATCGACCACCTACTCCCATCGGCCAACAACTCTTCTCATCGGTTTACTCCCAACGGCCACCTATTCCACATCGGCCCTTATTCTCATTGGCTTATTACGCCCGTTACCCTCTCGTCATGACCACCGAGTCAGCTCTTAGCTCCGGCACTATCTCAGTCACCAAATCTGTTCTAGCCATCGGCACTCCTGACCATACATCGGGCACCACTTCGCCGATCTTCTCACCACCTTATACCGCCGTCAACGTGAAATCTCACGTTCCAATCGCTCTTGACCTCAATGCCAACTATTCCAAGTGGGTATTTTTCTTTAAATCCCTCTATGAAAATTTTGGCCTCCGTTCCCACATCGATGGCTCCGCTTCACCTCGACCCGATGATCCTCAGTGAGACATCGCCGAGTGCTACGTGTGCAGCTAGCTACTTGGTTCAGTCGATGACTCCGTCCTCGACCTTGCAATGGACGACACTGACCCCACCGCCCGGGATCTCTGGGTGGCCATCGAGCGGATCTTTCTCGCCAACAAACAGTCATGCGCCATCTTCCTACTAAATGAATTTCACTCCATTGTACAAAGAGACTCCTCTGTCTCCTCGTATTGCCAATGCCTCAAGGTAAAGGCTGCCGCCCTCCGTGATGTCGGTCACCTTATGGCCGACTCACAACTCGTCCTCGTCCTCCTGCGAGGACTTAACCCCTGCTTCTCCAACACCACTGACAACATTGCCAACTCCACACCTCTTCCATCATTCGCCCGGGCCCACGACATGCTAATTCTTAAAGAACTACGCCTGACCGAACGACGAGAAGATTGTGGCCCACACCGTTCTCCTCGCCGCAGCCAATCATGGCGGCCCCAACCCCATCGGCTACCGACCACCGTGCGCTGCTACCACCTCTCGCGGCTCTAGTAGCCATATGGCTTTAACCATCGCAACAAAGCCCACGCCGGTGGCAACGGCAAAGGCAAGGGCAAGGGCAAGAACTGGAGCAGTCCGATGCAACCATGCCCTGCTCCAGTCCCTACCCCGTCTGCCAGTCCTATGGGTCCATGGCTATGCTACAACCCCTGGGCACCCCAGCCCCAACTACGCAGTCCCATCAGCTGGCAGCCAGGGGTTCTCGGCGCCCATCCTCAGGCCTACCTAGCATCGACTCCCACCTTACAGCCTCAACCGATCCTCCTGCCACCACCCACCCAATCGGTTCCCTCGTGGAATCAGCCTGGCCTCGTCGCCGCTCTCAATCAGATGATGCTCCAACCTCAGCACCCTTGGGTACTAGACTCTGGTGCGTCATCCCACATGGTGTCATCGGCCAGTATACTACTCTCTCGCCATCCCTCCTCCTCTCCTTTCGTCATCATCGGCAATGGCCACTCTCTCCCTTTCGAAGGCTGTGGTGACTCCTTTCTATCTACACCCATAACTAATCTTTCACTTCGAAATGTCCTCATCGTTCCCTCCCTCATCCACAATCTAGTATCTACTCGCCAATTCACAAGAGATAACAATTGCTTAATTGAATTCGACGCTTCTGGTTTCTCTGTGAAGGATATCCTGACTCAGGCGTTAGATACTTCGATGCAATAGTGGCGGTGATCTCTACACCATCCCTACTACGCCGTCCACTCTGCACGCCAGCATCGCCCTCTCCACCAATCTCTGGCATCTTCGCCTTGGTCATCACAGCCCCGACGCTGTCGCCAATCTACGTCGCAGCGCCTCCATCATGTGTAACCACAATAGCTTTACTATTTGCCACTCTTGTCAACTTGACAAACACGTGCGACTGCATTTCTCAAACTCTGTCTTGTACCTCGCAACCTTTTGAGTTAATATACTATGATGTGTGGACTTCTCCAGTTAAGAATGTTTCTGGTAATCAGTACAATCTCGCAATACTTGATGACTATACACACTATTGTTAGACCTTTCCACTAACTAGCATGTCCAAGGTCGCCTCCCATCTCATTAACTTTATCAACTATGTCTTCAACCTCTCCATTAAAGCTATGCAGGCCGATAACGGTATGAAGTTTATCAACCGTACTGTCCAAAACTTCCTTACCTCCCATGGTACCTATCTCTCCTCCTCTCCTGTCCCTACACCTCTCCCTAAAACGGCAAGGCCGAACGCCTTCTTCACATACTAAACAACATGAGTCACACTATGCTACTTCATGTCCACCTACCCGCAACATACTGGGCTAAAGCACTAACTACCGCTACTTATCTTCTCAATCGGCGCCCTTGCTCCTCCGTTCGCCATAATGTCCCTTACACCCTTCTGTACCGCAGGGCGCCTGTCTACACTCACGTGTCTTCGGGTGTCTCTGCTACCCCAATCTCATCGCCACTGCTCCTCACAAACTTGCATCCCGCTCCACCGCCTTCATTTTCCTCGGATATCCCTCATCCCACAAGGGATACCGATGTCTCAATCTCTCCACCCGCTGGGTCAGCGTCTCCCGCCATGTCGTCTTTGACGAGTCCTGCTTCCCCTTCAGTTTACTTCATCCTAGATTCTTGTCTAGCGATCTCGACTTCCTCCTCACCAACACCGTACCCTCTCGGTCCCCTCCATCAATCTCACCTCTGGCCCCCTCATCGGCCGCTCCTGAGGACTTCTTGCACAGCAATACCATTCCTCTCCGGTCCGATGCTACTCACATCGGACCTCCATCGAACCCACCACCCTTATCGGCTCCGGCTGATACTTTCTCCCTCCCATCGGACACATCAACTCTATCGGCCCCTCCGCATCCATCAGCTCGCCCCTCCCTATCGGCTGCTTCACCTCTATCGGACCGCCAAACCAATCGGCCCATCCACCTCCATCGGCTCACCCACCCCTATCGGCTCAGGCCAACCTCGTTCAGCCCTTTCTCCGAACATACAGTCACCGATCCCGAGCCGATGCCACCCTTCCCCAACTAGTCCCCACCCTACCTCTCACACTCCCATCAGCTCCTGTTCCCTCTATCTCTCATATGATCACCCGATCACAAACCGGGTCCCTCCGCTCTACCAAGCGCTACGGGCTCTTAGCAGTTCATTATACTATCTCACCCATCCCGGTGACTCCTCGTTCAGCCTTGGCTGATCCTTAGTGGCGCGCGGCCTTGGCCAACGAGTACAAGGCCCTTATGGATAATGAGACCTGGCGCCTTGTCCCTCATCCTCCCGGTGCCAATGTTGTGACCGGTAAGTGGATCTTTAAACACAAGTTCCACGCCGATGGATCGCTTGCTTGTCACAAGGTACGCTGGGTAGTTCGGGGTTTCTCCCAATGTTCTGGTATTGACAATGACGAGACCTTCAGTCCTGTTGTCAAACCCGCTACCATCCGGGTCGTTCTTACTCTCGCTGCCTCACTCTTAGCCGATCCACCAGCTCGACGTGAAGAACGCATTTCTTCACGGTTATCTGATGGAAACGGTCTACTGCCAGCAGCCTCCAGGCTTCATCGATCCATCTCGTCTCGACGACATCTGTCTCCTTTAGCGCTCTCTCTACGGCCTCAAACAGGCTCCTCGGGCCTGATACCAGCGCTTTGCTGCCTACCTTCGGCACATCGATTTTGTGGCCTCCGTCTCCGATACCTCCCTCTTCGTTCTTCACATCGGCAACACCATCGCCTATCTTCTCCTCTACGTCGGTGACATTGTTCTTACAGCGTCCTCGCCGTCCCTCCTACACCAGATCATGGCCGACTCCACTCTGAGTTTGCCATGACCGATCTCGGTCCTCTCCATCACTTCATTGGCATCTCTGTCACCCAGTCTTCTCACGGGCTCTTCCTTTCCTAGCATCAGTATACCATCGATCTCCTCCAACGTGCGGGCATGGCCGAATGTCACCCCACGGCCATTCCCGTCGACACTCACGCCAAGCTCTCCGCTACCGATGGCTCTCTCGTAGCCGATCTCTCCTAGTACCGGAGTCTTACTGGTGCCCTCCAATACCTCACATTAACACGGTCCGACCTCACCTACGCCATCCAGCAAGTATGCCTCTTCATGCATGCTCCACGCGAACTGCACCTCGCGCTGCTCAAGCGTATTCTTCGCTACGTGAAGGGCACACTCTCTATCGGCTTACATCTCAGCTCCAGCCCCACCGACTCTCTCACCGTGTACTCCAACGCGGACTGGGTGGGCTGCCTCGACTCTCGACGCTCCACGTCCGGCTACTGCGTCTTCCTCAGCGACACTCTAGTCTCCTGGTTCTCAAAGCGCCAGACTACAGTGTCTCGGTCCAGCGCCGAAGCTGAGTATCGCGCCGTTGCCCATGCCTTCGCCGAGTGTTGCTGGTTTCGCCAGCTTCTCCAGCTTCTCCAGGAGCTCCGTGCACCTATCCCCTCTGCGACCATCATCTACTACAACAACGTTAGTGCCATTTACATGACTGCCAACCCGATACATCATCGACGCACAAAGCATATAGAGATAGACATTCACTTCGTACGTGATAAGGTCATACTAAGATAAGTTCAGGTGCTTCATGTACCACCGGTGCACCAGTTCACCGATATTATTACTAAATGTCTCCCCACGTCTTTGTTCACCAGTTTTCACTCTAGTCTCTGTGTCCGTTCCCCTCTCGCTACGATTGCAGGAGGATGTTAGATTACTGGACTATATATATAGACCCGACCCCCTTATAGAGTTGAAGTCTTAGTCTCACTGTACATCACATTCCTATACTTACCCTACGCTAGATGTTCTAAACATTCGGCAGTATTCCTTTCTAATTGCAACAGCAACAAACATGACATGTCAAAACATAAGTGGGTACAGGTTCCTTGAATTTTGCAAGTAAGAGTTATCATCCTTTTCCCCTTTTGTAACAACAAAGAAACATACCATGCAACAATTTCAAGACATGATGAGCCACGCTGTTGACATTAAAGGTGTACATTTTAAGTATTATTGTACATCACCTTCAACGATGGCACTGCCTACCCTCATACCTAACCATGAAATCCCTGAACTTGAGCACCACGCTTTTTCCAATTCAGAATCAAAGGAACACAAACAAGTGGAATAATACTCTTCTAAATTACAAAGCATTGCTACATATAGCAAACAGATCAGCCAAATTTCTTAGATAAAAGGGAAAGAGTAAACCAAATCGGCTCTTCACCATTTAGTAAGTAATATTATGACTATTCTCTCTTCATGGATCTATTTGAGGAGCAGAAAAAAGGAACCACACAATTGAAGTGTGGACTCAGTTTTATAAAGGTGGTGCTGCCTCTTGCCAGAATCATCTACAAGATTCATTACAATCTTTCCGGTGATAGTATAACATCCATAGGGACACTGGATAAAACGATGTCGATTCCAACAAAGACGTGGCCTCTCTTTTTCAAACTTATCATCATCATTAAATCTAATTGGTCAAACATGAAAACATATGTTTAAAGCTCGAATTGAATATTTCTTCAGGTACCAGGTAGTTTGCCATCTGGAAAAGAACGCAGCTAGCTAATTTCTTTTTTATGAGAAATTATTACCAAAATTTCTTAATATAAGTTGAGCACAAATTCCATTATCCTTAAACGAATTTCTTTATTAGGAGGTTCCACAAATGATTCCTATCAAATAGAAAAAAAATGAGAGGATCTGTCATAGTATAGGAACCAGTCACTTTATTCACCATGGAAGGTAACAAGTAAATAAGCTCCGCTGGTCCATTAATTCAGTATATGATTGATCTACAGGTTGCCAATTGCCCGGACAATCGAAGGAAGTAAGGAACTCAGAAGCCACTACAAATTTAACAAACCACATGTAGGCACTTTCTTGGGGTAAAATATGTCTATCACACTTTTAATAGTACCAAAAGTCCCCTTTCTGGTTTATAGCACAAAAGGTACCAGTTCACTTTAATAGCACCCAAAGTTTCCTCTGTTCCTGGTTTTAGCACTTTCATCACTTCTCAATCGTTTGCCGTCCACCTTGACCGTTGTTGACTCATCCAGACACACGATGTCGTTTTTGCCTCCACTCAAATCTAAATGAATCAGATCGATACCTCCTCATTCTTGAGTGTCTGTTCGATCCCCTCTCACTCCTCTCGTGTCGCCGCTCACCGGAGACGACCTTGCCACAGTGCCGTGCTGCTGCCCCTCCTCCCCGGCATCCTGCCTAGCGTGGCGGCTAGCTACCAATGCCTGACCCTGCCGCCACCCGCCAGGGGCGACCTCACCGCGGCGTCCTGCTGCCACCCCTCCTCCCCAGCATCCTGCCTAGCGTGGGTGCTGGCTGCCAGTGCCTTTCCCTTGCCGCCGCCTGCTAGGGGTGACCTCGCCGTGGAGCCCTGCCGCTGCTCCTCCCTAGCGTCTGGCTGCCAGCGCCCAACCCCGGCCGCTGTCTTGTGGTCAGTAACCTTCCGTTCTTGCCCTTTAAGCTCATTCCTTCCAATCTGGTATGTCCACATGCATATCAAAAATCATCAGTCAGGACCCTAACCCATGTCTCCATTTTGCAGGCCTGTGGGTGACCTGGGTTTTGATATGAGACCACCAAAGCTAGAGACTTCTTCTGGAAGACCTAGGAAAAGAAGGATCAAGTCTAGTGGAGAGCCTGATAAAAGGTGTCCATATCGTGCAAGAGGTGCTTTCAGTTTGGGCAATTGAGAGAACTTGTGAGGAAAAAAAAGAAAGTGCCAAAGGTAGTTGCAGGTTCTGGTGCAACAACATCCAAAAAGGCTACCCCTCCTAACATAAAGAAGGTTGCCCACAAGAGAGTTGCCACCAATACTCCCACAACAGCTACATCATCAACTGCCACAAAGAGATCTGCTACCAAGAAACCTCTAGCCAACTGATGTTTCTATTGTGGCTATGTTCTTGTTAGTCTATTGTAATTATAGGAAGTGTAATTATAATAAAATAACCGTGGTATGGCTGTGTGGTTGTCTTGTGAGCCGTCTCGATCGTCTATATATATTGATGCATTAATAGAGAATAGAATCAATCATTTCCATATTTTTTATGGTATCAGAGCGGTTCCAATCCACTATTTTTCCGCAACCAAAGAAGCTGTTGTTACTGTCGTCGCCAACCTCCTAATCCGCCACTACTGTGCTGCGAGAGAACGCCGCCGTTCTCGAACAGCACCCATCGTCGATCCGATCGCCACCACCGGTGACGGCTGCACGTCACCAGGAGTGTCACCAGTTTCATCACCCACGCTTCTGATTTGATCGCCCACCCCATAGCTGTCCTCGTCACCGGGTGTGGTCACCAAATCCAATCTTGCCGCCGCTTCCGCACCAGAGCTCGTCTCCGATCCGATCGCCACCACCGGTGCTGACTGCACATCACCGAGAGTGTCGCCGGTCTCATCGCCCATGCTGTCGATCCGATCGGATCTACTATCATCGGGAGTGCCGCCGGTCTCATCGCCCGCCGATCGCGCTGCCGATCTGATCGGATCTACTATCACCGATAGTGTCGCCGGTCTCATCACCCGCCGATCGGTCCGATCGGATTCCCGATCTAATCGGCTTGTCGCCGGTCTCATCGCCCGCCGATCGGTTTGATCGGATCCCTGATCTTATTGGATCTACTGTCGATCAAATCCGACTGTCGACCCGATCACTCGCCGATCGGTTCGATTGGATCTTGTCTACTGTCAATTCGATCGTCCTCTGATCCGATCAGCTCTACTGACGTTTTCCGAGCGCCCTACTGATAGGTTCGATTGGATCCTGCTTATTGCTGATCCAATCACCCTCCGATCCGATCGGCTCTACTATCGATCCGATCCCTCCGATCTAATCGGCTACCGATCCCTCCGATCAGATCGGCCACCGATCCGATCCCTCTGATCTACCGATCCCTCCGATCTGATCGGCTGCCTATTGCCGATCCAATCACCCTCCAATCCGATCGGCTACACTACCGATCCGATCCATCTGACCTGATCGGCCTCTGATCTGCCGATCCCTCCGATCTGCTGGCCATCTGATCTGATCGGCTCCCGATCTATTTTCCATCAGCTGTCGATCCTCTCATGGCCGGGGAAGGCAATGGCATCACTGCTTCCGACAACCGCTGTCTCGCGGCCGATGCTGCTCGCGCTGACGAAGCGTGTCGAGCTGAGAAGGCCCGCCTTCGCAACAACACCCTAGATGCGTACGAGAGCACTCACGTGGCTCTCTGGACTCAAGCCACCGCCGTCGTCATTGTCAAGGCGCTTATCCCCATCATCCTCGACAAGGCCACGGAGTCCTACACCAAGTGGCACGGCATATTCCTCAACGTCCTTGGCAAATATGCCCTCACACGCCACGTTCTCGAGGATGAAGCATTCCCCGCACGCCCGGCGTGGCTTCAGGCGGATTGCTGCATCCTCACTTGGGTGTATGGCGCCGTCTCCAGCGACCTGTAACAGTCGCTGATGATGTGGCAGAGTCGTGCCCGCAACGCGTGGTGCTATCTCGAGGATGAATTCCTTGGCAAGAAGGAGTCCCATGCCCTTCTCCTCGAGACGCAGTTCCGTACCATTCGTCAGGAATCCCTGAGCATCACCGACTACTGCCACTGCCTTGAATCCATGGCTGCCTCCCTCGCCGAATTCGGCGACCCCATCAACGACAAGCAAATGGTGCTCACGCTTCTCCGCGGCCTCAGTGGTAAGTTCCGCCACATAGTGTCCACCCTCAAGATGCACCGGCCGTTCCCAACATTTACTGAAGTGCGCACTCACCTCCTATTGGAAGAGATGGAGATCGACGCTCGTCCTCCATCCCCACCGGCCGCTCTCATCGCTACGACGCCGCGTCCAGCGGCTTCGAGTGCCACCGCTGCTCCTTGTTCGAGAGCGCCTCCTCCTCCGCGCTCCGCTGCCCAAACCAGAGGCCAGCGTAACGGCCACCACTGTGGCCACGGAGGACGTGGCGGCTCTGCTGGTACTAGCTCTCCAGCGGCTTCTACTGGAGCGGCCCCAGGTGAACAAGGCGGTGTCCCTCCCGGTATGGCCGTGTACTCGTCGTTCATCCACCATTGGGCTGGAACAGTGCGCATGTAGCCGTACGACCCGTCCGGCCAACCTCCGCTACCCCAGCCTGCGTTCCACGCAGCCCCGCACTATGGCGGTTTCAGTGCTCTTCCCAGTACCTATGGAGGCGCATACGGTGCCCCATCGTCCCCGTACGGTACGTACTATAGGGGAGCTACGACGTCGGGCTTCCAGGCGCCCTTACCAGCATACCAGGTGGCGCCTTGGCTGCCCACTCCCGGAGGGGCTTGGCACTAGGATCCTTAGCGCACTCTTTCAACACTATGACACTCAACCAACCGGCCTCTTAGTGGTATGCTGATACGAGTGTCAGCTCCCACATGGCCTCGGACACTGGTATACTCTCCACCATTTCCCCACCCTCTTCATCTACTCCTTCATCTATCATTATGGGCAATGGCGCTTTACTTCTGGTCACGGCCACTGGAACACACCATTTTTCATTACCGCACCGTGATCTTGCTCTTAACAATGTTCTCGTATCACCCAACATTATTAAGAATTTAATTTCCATTCATTGATTTACCACCGATAATAATTGTTCCATTGAGTTTGATCCTTTTGGTCTTTTTGTGAAAGGTCTGCAAACCAGGAACGTGATCGCCAGGTGCAATAGTTTCGGTGACCTCTACCCATTTTTTGCACCATCTACCAGCACCTCCGCATTCCTCGCCGCCCCCACCTCCCTTTGGCATCACCGTCTCGGTCATATTAGACACGACGTCCTGTCCAAACTTATTAGGTCCAATGTTATTTCCTGTAATAAAGATGATATCGATCATTTATGTCATACGTGCCAACTCGATCGCCATGTACGTCTACCTTTCGGTTCATCTAATTCTCGTGCTACTCATAGTTTTAATTTAATTCATTATGATCTATGGACCTCTCGTGTCAGGATACAAATATTATCTTGTTATTCTTGATGATTGTTCTCATTACATTTGGACTTTTTCCTTCATCTTAAATCCGAGACATTTTCTATTATTTCCACCTTTTTTACGTATGTTCGCACATAGTTTGGCACCACCATCAAGAACATCTAGTGCGATAATGGCCGTGAATTCGATAATTCCCAGGCCCGCACGTTATTTCTCTCCCACGGTGTTGCTCTCCGCATGTCATGCCCATACACTTTCCAACAAAATAATAAAGCAGAGCGTTTCATTCATACCATCAATAACATTCTGTGTTCCCTTTTGTTTCAGGCGTGTCTCCCTCCGGTTTACTGGGTTGAGGCCCTTCACACAGCCACCTATCTTGTGAACCGCCTCCCCACCACAACACTCGCCTCCTCCACACCATACTCCGCTCTCTTCTCTGTCCCACCCTCCTATGATCATCTCAAAGTTTTTGGTTGCGCCTGTTATCCCAATATGTCATCTACAGCACCCCACAAATTTGCCCCTCATTCTTCTCTATGCGTGTTCCCCGGCTACTCTTCGAAGCACAAAGGCTATCGATGCCTCAAGCTTCAGTCGAACTGCCTTCTCATTTCTCGACATGTCGTTTTCAATGAATCTTTTTTCCCTTTCTTCGACATGTCTACCACACCCATGGCACCTTCCGCCTTGGACTTTCTGATCGATGATCATGATCACACCGCTTTAGTTTCTAGAGCTTCTTTTTTGCGTGCAGGTACAACAACATCCTCAGCGGCACACCCTGGGCCCCGTGGCCCTATTTGCGCCATCGAGCCCTGGTGCAGGGCTGTGGTCGCCCGAGTCCACGTCGTCCGGTGCCGCTGCCCCTGTGCACCCCGCACAGGTCGCTGCCAGCGGTGCCACACCGACTACGAGTGTTGCCGGTCCTACTGCTCGCGTGCAGGCTGTTGCCAGTGGTACCGGCCTCACAGCTGCCACTCAGCCGATTGTTATCCCTCCGGTAACCAATGCGTACTCTATGCGCATGCGTGGTAAAGCTGGCATTGCGCAGCCCGTGGATCGCCTCAACCTCCATGCTGTGCCTATGTCACCTCTTCCTCGCTCTGTTCGTGATGCTCTATCAGACCCCAATTGACGATCTGCTATGCAGGCTGAGTATGACGCTTTGATTGCCAACGACACCTGGAGTCTTGTGCCTCGCCCTCCTGGCGTCAATGTTGTGACTGACAAGTGGATTTATCGTCACAAATTGCTCGCCGATGGGTCTCTTGATCGTTACAAGGCTCGCTGGATCCTACGAGGTTTCACACAACGACCCGGTGTTGATTATGATGAGACTTTCAGTCCAGTTGTCAAGCCTGCGACAGTTCGAGTTGTTCTCTCTCTGACATTATCTCAGAACTAGCCTATTCATCAACTGGATGTGAAGAATGCATTTCTCTATGACACTCTCACTGAGACAGTGTACTACGTGCAGCCTTCTAGATTTGTGGATTCTTCTTGCTCAGATTTTATCTGTCGGCTTAACAAGTCCCTATATGGTTTGAAGCAGGCTCCTCGTGCTTAGCATCACAGGTTCGCCTCTCACCTCGTGTCACTTGGATTTATTGAAACAAAGTCAGATACTTCGCTCTTCATATATCGTCGCGGTCCAGACATGGCCTACTTACTACTATATGTGAATGATATTGTCCTCACTGCCTCCTCTACATCCTCTACAGGATTACTCAAGCATATCATTAAGGCTTTCTAGCGTGAGTTTGCTATGACAGATATGGGTCAGCTGCATTATTTTCTGGGTATTTCTGTGACACGCTCTGCAGATGGTCTGTTCTTTTCCCAACGACAGTACAGCTAGGATATTTTGGAGCGTGCCGGGATGAGTGCGTGTAAGCCGTGCATGACTGTGTGGTTGTCTTGTGAGCTGTTCCGACCGCCTATATATACTGATACATTAACAGAGAATAGAATCAATCATTCCCACATTTTTCAGTTCTAAATTAAGTGTCTTGCTATGTATTCAATTAAGTTCTATGCCGTGCTATGTACTGAATTAAGTACTATGTCGTTCTATGTACTTGAATTAAGTGTTTTGCTTAAATTCAAACTGAATTTTAAGGGCATATGGTTGAATCTATCCTGTGATGACTTATCCATGTCTTACTGGACGAATGGAAGGATCATGTCTTTTGTTTAAAATATAAGATGTACTGATTCAAGTTATCCATGTCTTTCAGTTACAAATGCTCATGACAAATACCTGCACACAAGTTACAATTTGTCATCCAAACCATTTTTTTCACACATACTTGCTCCTGACAAATACTTGCACACAAGATGCTCCATACATTTTGCAGACAGTATATAGTGGTTCAATTCATCGATCACATTTAGCAAAATCCGTTCTATACATTCAGTACACTTTAACTATCTACTGCTACATTACTGTAACTCATACGTGCAGTCCATGGCTGAAAGCACGAATCCATTGGTTCGAAAAGGAGCCACTGCAGCGACATTGCCGGAGACATGCTGTCGATGGACTAAGTGGTGGCAAGAACGCGCCGAGGCTGGCCGCAACGGATGGGGCGACAACGTGGACGGGGTGCTGACCACAAGACGGCGGCCGGGGTTGGGCGCTGGCAGCCGGACGCCGTGGAGGAGGGGCAGCAGTAGGGCGCCGCGGCGAGGTCGCCCCCGGCGAGCGGCGGCGGGGTCGGGCACTGGCAACCGGCCGCCGCCCTAGGCAGGACGCTGGGGAGGAGGGGCGGCAGCACGGCGCCACGGCGAGGTCGTCCCCGGCAAGCGGCGGCGCGAGAGGAGTGAGAGGGGATCGAACAGGCGCGCGAAGGAGAAGGTATCGATCCGATTAGTTTTAGTGGAGAAAAAAACGATCGCGTGCGTGGATGAGTCAACAGCAGTCGAGCTAGACGGCAATAACGGGGAGTGAGAAAAGTTCTAAAGATATGTACGGAAACTTGGGTGCTATTAATTAAAGTGAACCAGCACGCTGCTTTAAAGCTCTAGAGTCAATTTTCCCTATTTCAGCATACTAGTATATGTAAACAAGGACGGAGTGAACGTTTTTATCATTCACGCAATCTGCTGTCAGTAATATAAATATGAATGGAAGCACAAGCACAGAATAGCCAGGAACAACCGAGAAGCCAAACCAACTGCAAATAATTGATGATCTATGTCCTGCACAAAAGTAAGAAATTAAACAAAGCAAGTACTTCCTCTTGCTGGAAACCTGATGGAGATCACTCCATTACACGAAACTATTCTTTTCCAATCAATCCAGCAAACAATAAATGGTACCAGGAATACTAATCAGCTGAGAAGTATCGAAAAAAAAATTTGACCGATAATTTTCAAAAGGAGAAAGAAAACACTGGTGAAGGAAGGGGAAAAAAAGGAGAGGAGAAGTTTCCTTACTTTTTCCGCCCCCAAGTGCCTTATGCACGGAGGTGTCCTCCCAGAGCAGCCTGAACCCCCGGCTCCTCGCCTTCCCCACCGGCGGCGCCGGCTCCGGCGTCGTGACCTTCTCCACCGGCGAGGCGGCCGCGTCGGCGGGCAGCTCGACCGGCTGCGGCGCGTCTGAGCCACCTTCGGCGGGGACTGCCGGGGTGGGCGGTGGCGCGGGGACGGTCTCCTCGGCCGGATCGGCCATGGGCGGAAGCAGCTAGAGCAAGGCGAAGCTACGAGACAGGCAAGAGCTCTCGCTCGTTCTCTCTCTCTCTCTCTCTCTCTCTCTCGCTCGTTCTCTCTCTCTCTCTCTCTGAGCGTGTGTGCTCTCTCGTAAGACGCGCGCACTATGTGTCGTGTGGGGATTGCGAGTTTGACATCTAGTTCTGGAGAAGTGGATGGAGATATCTACAACAACATAAGAATCCCGCTCGTTCGCTGCGGAAAAATTACATGACAAAATAATAGTTATAATTTGTAAACTTATTTTTTTATTTACTATATTTTATATGTTTTTATATATTATATCTTAATCAATTATTTATAAATGATAAAGATATGGTTTGGTTTTTTTAAAGAAGAGAGACAATTTACACACTTAATAAATTATTTAAAAACTAAAAATAATTAATAAAATAGAAATAATATCGATGTTAATGTTAACGGCACTTTACGAAATAGCCTTGACTAGCAAAAGAATATCCATATGAAAGGTTCCACAAAAGTATTGATAGATTGAAAAAAAAATCGACATGCTAAACTTTTCTGTTAACTATTATGATGTTTCTAAGTTATCATGATTAGTTTTATGTTAGTCATATTTTTATTGTCTTGATAACATATGACTCCTTAACAATAAGTGTAAAGATCGAATACTTTAATACTTATATAAGATTTTTTTTGCCAGTGTATAAGCACATCAATATGGTACTTTCATCAATGTGTACCCTTTCTTTTTCACTCATTTTATCAATTGGGCGTACTTTTCTGGAGCTGCCATGAGCCGGCCTGTGGCTAGGTACCTGATCCCTTTCTTACATTCCAACGTGGCGTCCTGCGAGCCCCGACACGTGCCACTGCAGCGCCGGCCCCACCTACCCCGACGCCAATTCCAATTCCGAGCCGTCCTCTCCTCTCCGATCCAACAGCTCGCCGCCGCTGCTTCGGTGTGGAACCTACGTGTGCCCAACCAAACCGAGAGCACCAGTAGTCTAGTAGTAGTAACTACTGTGAGATAATTTATTATTGAAAAGGAGCCCAAAGTATGCTTGGTTAAGGTATAATTAAATTAACCTGGTCTAGCTGCTGCTTGGATAGGATATACATCACAGATTGGGACCCACCAGAAGATTCATGGTAACCATGAGCCAATGCTTTTTAACCAGCGTATACTAGTCCTTTACTTTACTTTTTTGGGCAGCAGTGATCACCGTAGAGAAAGAGATTCATCAAGATTCACATGATGGAAAGGGCTACACTGACGTCGGAGTACAGGGTTGAAAGAGACCCTCTGCCCACCACTCGAATCAATGCACACAGATCGCTGCATCCGCATGCATACGCATTACTACCATGTGTTAGATAAAGGAAAAACGATATATTTTTTAATATTTTAAAAAATTTTGTTTTAAAAATTATATTATTTTTTAAAATTTTTTATAGATAATACTTAATTAATTATATGATAATATGTGAGAAAACGGATCCAGTTTTGCTACATTATTATACATATAGCAATAATACGGTATCATCATTGACTTATACTTATTATAAGCAAAACATATTATTAATTATTAAAAACTAATTTATAGAAAAAACTTCAATTTATGTGTTTTAGCAATTTAAAAATAATTGAAAAAACTACAATAAAATTCCCAAAATTATTAAAATTTAAAATTTTATTAATACTGTAGATCAGTCTATACGTTTTTTTTATATATCAGTCTTGTACATTTTTTATTTTAAGACTAGCAATTTATTAAATATAGAACCCTATATAGGAAGAAAATTAATCGCACAACAGCCAATTAGATCACAGGCCCCACAAGCCATACAACACTGTCCTCCTTTTGACGTTTTTATCATTCCCAGCATGACAACACGCACTTTTCTCTTTTTTAAGAACTCAACAATTTTATTTCCATTTCAGAAACAGTTTACATGATTTATAGTACAATTCAACCCCGAAATGGTTCTTCAACTCCCTAGCATAACAAAGATTTCTAGGGTAAGCAAGATGCAAGATGTTTTAACAATTATAAACCGAAGAATTCAGCTATTGCAATCTCACATCTTTTGCTAGCTTACCAGCTAGTTGATTCAGCTCCCTTGGAATCCACATCACCTACAAAATGTTTTGGGGAATATTTTCTTGTATTTGACTGAGTACAGGCCGAAGACTCCAATGTCCAGGTTCTTCCACAAAATTGCTCCTCTTCATGATCTCTTCGATAGCTGCACTATCTGTTAAGAATGTGATACCTGCAATCTTCAGAAAACTTGCAACTTCCATCGCCAATTGCATTGCTTATAACTCCGCCTGCAAAGAAGATTAAGCTACTGTGTAGCCTTTATAAAAATTGCATTATGTGAATTTGGCATGTGAAAGAAAATTCCAATTCTAGTTTTTCCTTCAGCCCAAGCAGTATCAACACAACATCTGTTTCCTGGGGGGATCACTGGCTTTGTTCTAATTGATACTTCTTCCTGCTGAGTTTCCTGCAAATCATTTTGTTGACTGTATCTTGCATATGCGCACACCATTGTTTTAACTATAAAACTGTTAGACAGACCACTGACCTAGATTGTATATATATAGCCCCGACTCCCCTTGTATACGCTCGGGGTCTTAGTCACTGTACACATTCTATATGGTATCAGAGCGAGTCTAGACTCCCTCTGGCGAGCCGACCCTTTCCTCCTCGTCGTCGACGTCGTCTTCCCGTCGCCGACCCTCTTCCCGGTACTCTCCTCGCTCTCTCGCCCCCGTTTCTTCTTCTCCCCATCTCTCTCGCAGTCACCTTCTTTTCTCCATCCCACCTCCACGCGATCAGACGACGGTCTCGATCCGCCTTCTCGTCTCGCCTCGCACCCGTCTCCACTCTTCTTCTTGCCTCGTGCATCTCTCCTTCTCTGACGCCGGCACACCTCCACGCTCGTCGTCTCCATCGGCTGAACTCGTCCGCCCTCCCATCGGCTGGACTTGTCCAGCCCTCCATCTGCTGGAACCCTCCCTCGGTTCTCACCTTTTTCGACACGCTCAACGGCTCTCGGACGCGAACCTTCTCCCCTCATGTCCGAGCCAGTCAAACGTGTCCACGTGTCTACGGACACGAATCCCTGCCTCCCAGACACGAACATATTCTCTTCGCGTCCAGCCACTCCCCGCCTTTTTCGCGTCCGCCCCACTCCTTGGTCTCCACAAGTCCACGGACGTGAATCTTCTCTTCACGGACGTGAATCTTCGCACGTCCATGACCCAACTACTCTTTGACCCACCCACTTTGTCATCACCTTTTCCTCACCTACTCTGCTGCCTACTCTCTATCGGCCAACCACTCCTCATCGACTGGCCGGCCCACTTTCCATCAGCTTCTCACATCCTTGATCGGCCGATCAGTCCTCTCATCGGCTTCTCCCTCTCATTGGCTTCTTTCTTTCATCGGCTCTTTGCTCCCGTTCTCCCGTCATGGCCACCGAGTCCTCTCTCAGCTTTGGCACTCTCTCAGTCGCCGAGTCTGCTGCGGCCCTCGGTGCGTCAGACCACACCTCGAGCACCACCTCGTCGATCTTCTCCCCTCCTTACGCTGCAGTGAATGTGAAATCTCATGTTCCTATCTCCCTTGACCTTAACGCCAATTATTCTAAGTGGGTTTTCTTCTTTAAATCCCTCTGTGAAAAATTCGGCCTCCGGTCCCATATTGATGGCTTCGCTCCACCTCGCTCCGATGATCCTCAGTGGGATATCGCCAAGTGCTGCGAGCACAGCTGGCTGCTCGGCTCAGTCGACGACTCTATCCTTGACCTCACCATGGACGATACCGACCCCACCGCTCAGGATCTCTGGGTGGCCATCGAGCGGATCTTCCTGGCCAACAAGCAGCCTCGCGCCATCTTCCTTCTCAACGAGTTCCACTCCATGGTACAAGGTGACTCCTCTGTCTCCTCGTACTGTCAGCGCCTCAAAGTCAAGGCTGCTGCTCTCCGGGATGTCGGCCACCCTGTGGCCGACTATCAACTCGTCCTCGCCCTTCTGTGAGGCCTCAATCCCCGCTTCTCCAACACCTCCGATGACATCGCCAATGCCACACCTCTTCCATCGTTCGCCCGGCATCATGACATGCTAGTTCTTAAAGAACTTCGTCTAGCCAACGATGAGAAGACAGTGGCCCACACCGCTCTTCTTGCCGCAGCCGATAGTGGTTGCTGTGTTTCTTGCGCTGCTCCTTCCTCCCGCGGTTCTGGTGGCCATGGCTCTGGCCATAGCAACACAGCCGCACCGAGAAAGGCAAGGGCAAAGGCAAAGGTAGGACCTGGCAGGGTCCGATGCAATCACGATCTACCTCGGTCCCTGCCCACCCTGCTGGTCCCACGAGTCCTTGGCTTTACTACAACCCCTGGGCGCTCTAACCCCAGCCACGCAGCCCCATCGGCTGGCAACCCGGGGTTCTCGACGCCCATCCCCAGGCTCACCTGGCATCGGCTCCCATTCTGTCGTCTCAGCCGATGCTACCGACCCTACCCACCCAGTCGGTTCCCTCCTGGAACCAGGCTGGCCTCGTCGCTACCCTCAACCAGATGACGCTCCAACCACAGCACCCTTGGGTGCTGGACTCTACGGCGTCTTCACACATGGCGTCATCAGCCGGTATACTTCGCTCCTATCACCCCTCTTTCTCCCCTTTTGTCACCATCGGTAATGGTCACTCTCTTCCTGTCCAATGCCGAGGTGACTCCTCTCTGTCTACATCTACCACTAACCTCCCCCTACGCAATGTTCTTATCGTCCCTTCTCTTATTCACAATGTTATATCTGTTCGCCAATTCATAAGAGACAACAACTGCTCCATTGAATTTGACGTGTCTGGTTTCTCTATGAAAGATATCCCAACCTGGCGACAGATCCTTTGCTGCAATAGTGGCGGAGACCTCTACATCATTCCCGCTGCGCCGTCTACTCCACACGCTAGTGTCGCCCTCTCCACCAACCTTTGGCACCTTCACCTCGGCCACCCCGGCCCCGACGCTGTCGTCACCCTCCGTCACAGCACCTCCATCCGATATACTCACAGCAGCTCCACAGTTTGCCACTCATGTCAACTTGGCAAACATGTGCGTCTGCCCTTTGCTAGTTCTTTCTCCTATACCTCGCGTCCATTTGAACTTATACATTATGATGTGTGGACGTCTCCAGTTAAAAGTGTCTTCGGTAATCAGTATTATCTCGCTATACTTAATGATTACACACACTATTGCTGGACCTTCCCGCTCATCCACAAATTCGAGGTCGCCTCTCACCTCACTCACTTCGTCACGTACGTGTCCACTCAGTTCCCCCTCCTCATCAAGGCTTTACAAGCCGATAACAGTACGGAATTCGTCAACCATACTGTTACAAACCTCCTCACCTCGCAGGGCATCCATCTCCGGCTCTCCTGCCCCTACACCTCTCCTCAGAACGGCAAAGCTGAGCGCCTCCTTCGCACCCTCAACAACATCAGTCGCACCATGCTACTTCACACCCACTTACCCGCCACTTATTGGGCCAAAGCTCTAGCTACTGCGACGTACCTTCTCAATCGGCGCCCATGCTCCTCCATTCAAAACAACGTTCCCTATGCCCTTCTCTACCGCACGGCGCCCGACTACTCCCACCTTCGCGTTTTCGGGTGCCTCTGCTACCCAAATCTCACCGCCACAGCTTCCCACAAACTCGCTCCCCGCTCCATCGCCTGTATTCTCCTCGGCTATCCCACATCTCACAAGGGATACCGATGTCTCGACCTTTCCACCCGACGGGTCATCGTCTCTCGTCACGTCATTTTTGACGAAACATGTTTTCCCTTCGGTCTATTTTATTCGAGATCCTCCTCTAGTGATCTCGACTTCCTCCTCACCAACACCGTGCCGACCAGGTCTCCTCCACTATCCTCTCCATCAGCATGCTCATCGGCCGCTGCTGAGGATTTACCCTTCACATATCCCACCACTATTCGGTCCGATGTCCCCACCATCAGACCCCCATTGGATCCAACTCCATCGGTCGATACCGATCCTATTTATCCTTCAGCCGATATCGTTCCCTCTCCATCGGACACCCCACTTCCATCCGCTCCTCAGTTTCCATCGGCTCCTCCTACCCTATCGGCTGATCCATCTCTATCGGACCGATCAGAATACTCAGCCCACCCGACCTCATCAGCTCAGGCCGATCTAATTCCTCCTTTTCCTCTCGTCTACAGTCGTCGACTCGGAGCCGATGACGCCCCCACCTGACCAGTTCTTCCCATTACTCCCGCACCCCTATCGGCTCCAGTTCCCTTCACCTCTTACATGGTCACCCGCTCCCAGACCGGGTATCTCTGCCCCACTCAGCGCTACGGTCTCTACGCCGTCCACAGCTCTATCTCACCCATCACGGTGACTTCTCGCTCAGCCTTATCCGACCCTCAGTGGTGCACGGCCATGGCCGACGAGTACAAGGCCCTAATGGACAACGAGACCTAGCACCTCGTTCCCCGACCTCCCGGCGCTAACATTGTGACCGGTAAGTGGATTTTCAAACACAAATTCCACGCCAATGGCTCCTTTGCCCATCACAAGGCTCGCTGGGTAGTCCGGGGTTTCTCCCAACGACCCGGTGTCGACTATGATGAGACCTTCAGTCCCATTGTCAAACCCGCCACCATCTGAGTCGTCCTCACCTTGGTTGCCTCTCGCTCCTGGCCGATCCATCAACTAGACGTGAAGAACGCTTTTATTCACGGTCACCTAACGGAAACAGTCTACTGCCAGCAGCCCCTAGGCTTCGTCGACCCTTCTCGTCCCGATGATGTCTGTCTCCTTCAACGATCTCTCTACGGCCTCAAACAAGCCCCTCGTGCCTGGTACCAGCGCTTTGCTGTCTATCTTCGGCATATCGGCTTCGTAGCCTCTGCGTCCGATAGTTCCCTGTTCACTTTTCATATCGGCTCCGCCACTGCCTATCTACTTCTCTATGTCGATGACATTGTCCTTACAGCGTCTTCGACATCTCTCCTCGACCAGATCATGGCCCTACTCCACTCTGAGTTCACCATGACCGATCTTGGTCCTCTCCACCATTTTCTTAGCATCTCCGTAACCCATTCCTCCCACGGGCTCTTTCTTTCCCAACGCCAGTATGCCATCGACCTCCTCCAGCGTGCGGGCATGGCCGATTGTCACCCCACGGCCACCCCGGTCGACACTCGAGCCAAACTCTCCGCTGCCGATGACACCCTCGTTGTCGATCCCTCTCACTATCGGAGTCTTGCCGGGGCTCTCCAATACCTCACACTCACCTGGCCCGACCTCACGTACGCTGTCCAGCAAGTGTGCCTCTTCATGCACGCTCCGCGCGAACCTTACCTCGCACTGCTGAAGCGTATCCTACGCTATGTGAGGGGCACCCTCTCCAGCGGGCTGCATCTCAGCTCCAGCCCCATCGACTCCCTCACCACGTACTCCGACGTGGACTGGGCAGGCTGCCCTGACTCTCGACGCTCTACGTCCGGCTACTGTGTTTACCTTGGTGACACTCTCATATCCTGGTCCTCAAAACGCCAGACTACAGCGTCCCGGTCTAGCGCCGAAGCCGAGTACCGCGCTGTCGCCCACGCCGTCGCCGAGTGCTGCTGGCTTCGCCAGCTTCTCCAGCAGCTCCGTGCACCCCTCTCCACCACGACCGTCGTCTACTGCGACATTGTCAGTGCCATCTACATGACCGCCAACCCGGTCCATCACCGACGCACCAAGCACATCGAGATCGATATGCATTTTGTCCGTGACAAAGTCGCATTAGGATAGGTTCAGGTGTTTCATGTACCATCGGCACATCAGTTTGCCGATATAATGATTAAAGGTCTGCCCACGTTTTTGTTCACCAGTTTTCGGTCCAGTAGTCTTTGCGTCCGTTCCCCTCCCGCTGTGACTGCGGAGGGTGTTACACAGACCACTAGCCTAGGTTATATATATATATATAGACCCGACTCTCTTTATAAGCTCGGGTCTTAGTCATTGTACACATTTTAAAAAACAAACTTGAATATGTTCAATCATTCTACCCTAAAATTTTAAGTCGTTCCTAGCTTTTCTGATTTGTCAAAGAAGAATTAACATCCTGTTTAAAGTAGCCTCCTGAGGACCATTGTTTATTATATAAGAAATAATATGAGCAGCAGAAACATTGTCAGAAAAAAATATCAGTTGATACATGCAAATCTATCCTTCTAATGCTGGCAGGTGTGCTGCCAGCCGATTGGTCCAGATGGCCGAGTAGTTGGCGACACGTGGAGCATCAGGAATAGCGGTGTGGAGTGGTAGATTTTCTAAGCGTAGACTCGTGCGGCCACGCGTCGAGATCGAGATCTGTTCTGTATATACATACACCCAGGTCAACGGGCCTTATTAACTCCCTGCCACGCAAAGCCCACTTGGTTAATCCCGTTTGCCCATAACAATGCACGCACCGTGCGACTGAGCCAGTGAGCAAGCCATGGGCTGGGCGCTGGCTAAGCACCCACGCACATGCCACTTAAAGTGCATTTAGCTAAGTGAGTTTTGGATGATTGATAATAATATAATTAGAGAACTAATGGCTTTACGAAGTAAAAGCGTAGGATTTAGTCTCCCAAATGTTTTTGAGATGAAAAGAAACCTCCATAAAAATTCCACATACTAGATACCAATGATGTTGCTTTTAATATTTGTATTTTATTTTGAGTCTTAGGTTTACCATAACATTAAGATGGGTTCTTAATGTTAGGCAAAGTTGGTGTCGAAGTGTTTAATTTTAGTCCTTTGATATTTGATCTTTAGTGATGGACACTAGGTACCACACTCACAAGAGAAAGTGGGTTATTTTCTTAAGTTTTATTGGAGTGTCTTGTTGAAATCTTTCTAGTTTCTGTTCTAAACCTACCGTCTCGCTAAGAGTGGTACCGTAGACTTTGGTAATCATCTTAACGTGGTAGCAAGTTGAGACGGAAGACTTTAGTGGCTTTCACTAAAGATTTCGGTGCTTAAATCTATGAGTAATGTCTAATTTTTAGAGTCGATGAGTATTTAACTTCCCCCACCCTCTACTTTGAGTAGTGGCTATCACATGTTTTATACTTACTCTCATAGCTTCTCTAGGGTTTCTACTCCTCTCCCCACCTTAAATCTTGTGCAAAATTCTTGTGAGAGAGAGTGGATTTGGATCTAGAGATTGTGTGAGCTAGGGTTGTTTGGATTGAACACTTGGGATCAACATTGGCCATGTTTGTGAGCTTGTTACTTTTGATAGTTTTCCTCCTAATTGGTTAGGCGTTACTCACAAGCATTCAATCTTGTGGATAGCCTGAAAAAGTTTGTGATGGTTTTTCTTACCTTCATAAGGAAAAAGTTAAGTTAGTAATGTCTGAGTTAGTTTCTAGAAGTTTGCTTGATAGAGTAAACTTCATCAAAAAAATATATGGGTGTTTGATCCCTAGACCTTGGTAGTTGAAAGAAAATATACTAGTTCTTAATAGTTGTTTGGAGACTAAAGTTTTCCTTCAGTTATTAGCATGGTGAAGTAAGAGATTAATCGAGATCTGACTCTTTATAGCCTCTCAACTAAACATAGGATCCTTAGATCCGAAGCATGGAAAAAAAAGTCTTATGTCTCCCTTATGTCTTGATAATTCTTTTGCTTGCAAAGGCCTTATCTTCTCCTATTCTCAATCTTTTATGAGGTTGTCTCTCGCCTATCTCTTTCGGGAGTTATTAAAAGGAAAATTGGAGTATTAGGTCAGAGTGTCCCGTGAGACAGAACAAATAGTTCGGTAGGAGAGTTTAAAATCCACTACTAGTGTTTTCAGGATACATATTCAATCCCCTCTCTTCTGTACAATATCAGTTGCTTTGTGCTATAGTACCACAAGTGCTGTAGCATGCCATGCGTTGGAATACAGAGCAAAAGCACAACTACAAATCAAACTATATTCAGTCATGTACAAGTTGTAACGTTAAATTCATATCAATTTTGTAGTTATTGATGATGCACTACAACGGAAAAGCTCAACGACAAATCTAAGAATATTTATTTACTCATATAAGTTGTAGCGTGAAGTTCATATCAACTTCATAGCTATTGATTATATATTACGAAATGAATTAATCATCAAAGTGCAACACCAATATCATTTTAAAAAGCTAATATGTCTTATATTTCTCAACAAGATAAAGTATGCCCTACTGCAGATTTAAACACAATTATGTAGACCATAAATATCAAAAATTTATATGTATAAAAAGGAATATGAATTATAAATAAATACAATTACAGAACGTGCTAAAAGTATTTTTTGAAAATTATCAAAAAATTACTATTTTAGGAAAGTCTGAGAAATATTTCAACAAATACGATGTGTGATAGGTTGAAATTGGAAATAGGTAGCTTAACACTGTTAATATCCTATATTTCTAGAAAAAGTAGAACAATTAATGGCAATTATAAACATAATAAAAATATTTACTTCTAATTCTACAAATTCTAACAGGTTATGTACAAAACTTTTAAATTTACAAAAGTGAGGGGAAATCTTTAGAAAAATACACCTTTCCTATCCTTTAAAATACAATCTTCATCAATTCGTAGTGTATATAACTATAATTCTTCCTGGAAATTCTTCAATAGAAGCTACCACCACAACTTATTAATGTTCATAGTAGCACCAAATACAAATTACATGACGATGACGAGAAAATAAACTTAAATCACACCAACACAACAGGAGATATTCTACAAACATAAAACTAAAAAACACTACTTTGTAACAAGCGCGCCTATTTAGGCATGCTTATTTTGCTGAAAGGGCAATTAAAGAGAAGATGATTGCCAGTTTCCACTTGCCCACATCTGCAACAATCAAAAGAAATGTCATTGATTCTTGAATTCAACCTTTGGGAGGAAGGATGAGCTTCTCTGAGCAGCCTCCAAGCAAAAGTTTTGATTTTTGGAGTAATGAGTTTATTTTTCCAGATCTGTTTTATCAAAGTGATTACTTGAGTACTCACCTGGTGAGAGCTTTGATATTCCCTTTTAATTACCTCCTTGTAAGCACTCGTTGTGTTGCAAATCTCATTTGGAGTGTGTTTCTAGCAGAGCTTGTCATCTATATCCTGATGAATGATCTGTACCTGCAAAATGTTATTCACTGCTTTCTCTTCAAAAAGAGAATTTAATTTGATAATGTCCTAGGTTTTATTAGAAGTCCAGAGATCAGCCGCCACCACAGGAATTTGAGCAGGAGTAGAGCCAAGCTTTATATTATTATGAATGTCAGAGTCTATATTATACCATAGTTGGCTCTAAGATAGAAAAATTACCTTTAGCAAGCTGTCATGTGACTGAATCTTTAAGCATCTTTCGAGCATTTAAGATTGAACTTCAAAAAACTGACTTTGGGATGTTATTAGTTAGGAGCATTCCAAAACGATCCATTATGAAAATACTTACCTTTAAGAATTTAAGAGACTTCATCTTCTGGGTTAGTCACAATCCTCCAACCTGCATTCCAAATTAAACTTTTGTTCACTGCTTGAATGTCTCTCACTCCAAGTCCTCATTCTTGTACAAGTCTCAAATGTCTTTCCACGATCTCAAACATAAAGGCTTCCTTTCTTGACCTTAACCCTGTCCACCAAAAAGATCTGATAATTACAGTTAACTTGGTGGTTAGCTTTTTTGGTAGAAGAATGGTGGCCATGTAGTAAATAGGTAGAGAAGAGAAAACAGATTTAATGAGAGCAAGTCTAACAGATTTAATGATAGCAAGTCTGCCTGCATGAGAAAGTTTGTTAGCTTTAAGAGTATTAAGATTAGCTTTGAATTTATCCACAATTATTTTGTGCACCGAAGCTTTGCTCCTATTGATGATGAAAAGAGGATGGCCAAGATGCTTGGTATTATTATCAGATGATAGGAACAGAACAGATTTGTGTTGGATAGAATTTTGAATCTCCACTAGTGTAGCAGCACTAAAGAGGATATAGCTGATTTGTCCCAGTTTGGTGTTTGACCTCATTTTTGATAGAAATCATTTTATGATCTCCTTGATTTGCATAGCTTTCCCCCAACATGAAAATCTCTTTCCTTCCAAGTGAGCAACGGTTGTCTTCAACCTCTAGATCTGACCGGTTTTACAAGCCATTTGCCGGCTCTGACGTCCAAGATGTGGCCGAGCATATCTCATTTCTCGTTGTTAGAGCCTCAAATCGATCAGGTCAGGCCAATCTCCATCGTTGATCGCTCTCTTCTGTCGCCACTACTCCATGCTTTCTCCTCTTTGCCCCCGTGTCCCGATTTCTCCTCGTCACCATGGTGCCCCATGATGCCGTCGTCCGACAGCCATTGCGACACCGTGGATTTGGTCAGGCCGTTGACAATATCCAATATCGTCACATCTAGTGTCGGCAGTAGCCATGGTCATTAGATTTGGGCTCAATAGACATGATAGTGGTTGACTTCGGCCGGGCATAAGGCTTCTCCACTGTACCCTACGCGATCCTGCCTATCCGTTTTTCCTCTCTTGTCACTATCTCTCCCCTAAGCTACCCATGTCCTCTACACATCACTCCAATACTTATAAGGTTACTTGTTTTCTTTCCGATTCCAATTCGATGTGGATGGTCTTTCAGGCCACTTATAAGAGCCATTTTACCGATCAGGACATACAGATTTGTACAGGACGTACGACAGCTATAAAGTAGCATCAATATATTTATATGGTTGACCTAGTATATGGTGCGATTGTTAGTATATCCATGGGATCTTATGTTTGATGGTGAACTGTATATGAAGCTAGCACCTGTATGGGGTGTTTGGACGGATGGTTGGATGAAGCGGTGTACTATGCAGAATCGTAATGATCACTTTATGCATGGCAAATGCATGCTGTTTTGCCCAGCCTTTTCAAACTGTTGATACACATATACATAGCTAGAAAGTAGAAATCCCAACTCATCAAAATTGGATCGATCAATACGTACACAAGGCTTAATTTGGCGCTGTGCTCGAGAGCCAGGTCGGCTACGTTTTTCTCACAAAAAAGAAAACGCAGTTAGAATAAGGAATATGTACATACTACCTGATCACGATCCCGTTTCTGCATGTGGCCACGGACGCATTATCTGCACCTTGCATGACTGTTGCGCATTTCCAGGAGAAAACAAACTAATAATGAAGCAGTACGTACACACGTACGTACGTATATGTACGTACAAGTTATAGCAAGCTAAACCAGTAGGTACACTTGTATATATACATGAAAAAAAGGAAAAAGCAAAACCAAAGCATACAACATGGATGTGGCATACATGCATCAATCCTGCTGGCAGGTTTCGTTTGCAAACCGGTCGATCTAGCGAGAAAGAAGAAATATCTCATTGATCATCTTGTTGCTCTGGTGGTGGTCGGCGTTGGGCAAGAAA
Source organism: Oryza coarctata (assembly GCA_030770085.1). NCBI lineage: Eukaryota > Viridiplantae > Streptophyta > Magnoliopsida > Poales > Poaceae > Oryza > Oryza coarctata. Next base: position 14,034,482 of record CM061472.1, read on the forward strand.
GAGGACAGCGAGCGTACCACTGCGATACAAGTGCCACAGCACACACAGTACGCCCGTGATACTACGTTCCGTATCACTGGCACCAGCAACAAGCAAGGGCATGAGAATGCTAAGGACCTTTTATTTATTTTTTTGAAAGATGAAGCTATGTAGCGACCAAAGTCAAGAGGTAGCGAGGGGCCCTGAACTGCAGCAAAGTTAAACAAAAGGTGGTCGGGATTTTATCAACATCAGCAGTCGCTGCTTCCTCTACTACTACTATCTCCCAGCTTTTGATCTGCCATTCCCTACCATGTCCCGTGACGAGGCATGTAGATTATTTACAATGCAATACGCACTGCGGTCACAGACACCGGGTGTTGCCCATGGCTCAATATTCATTTCATATCGGTGACAACGCTGATCGACGCGAACAGATTATGGTATATATATCCAATGCTGACCATGCCGTCAAAAGGAACAAGAGTGACCGAGCTAGCTAACCTAACCGGCTTAGCTCGGTGGGTGGTTGTCGATGTCTTAATTAGCTTGCATCATGTGTGCATGTACATTTGGACAGATGGATAGATGGGTCAAAATCATCTATCCAGGATTTGTGGCCTGGAGATGCCTTCTACATCGGCCGGCCACACATGCATGATTATCATATACTACCATGTGCTAATCACCCCTATGGCTACATTATCATAATTAGGGTTACTTTAAAACGTAGGAGCGAGAAAACGAAGGAATAAAAAACAAAGTATTTAGCAAGAATATAAGTGTAAAATAGAAAAATTATAAAATAGAATAATCGTTTGAATAAACCGCAAGAAAAATTCATGAACATCTCAGGCACTTTTAAAATACATGATTGTGAAAACACACGGATTGAAAAAAAACGTAAAAATAGAATATCATGCTCGTTGAATTCATATATGATTTTAGAAAAAATGTTTTAAAACTTTCATTTGATTAGAACATAGAAAAAAAACACAGGAAGTTAAGACATAGGATGAAGAAAATATGAGGTAAGGCCTCACACCTATTTTACTTCAAAATTACTCTAAAATAGCCATTTCATAGGAATTTCAAAGGAATTGGTAGGAATAGGAATTGGTAGGAATCAATATTTTTCAAATGGCTCCATAGGATTATTTCTTATATGATATAAATACTCTAGAATTTATTTATTTTTCTTTGTTTCAAAGGGGCCTGGAGCGGTTAACTTTTCTCTAAAATCTTAATAGGATAGTATATTTTGTAGGAATTTTAAAGGAGGGTAGGATTCAATCCAGAATTGAAATTCTATATGATTTCTATGTTTTTCTAAGGGAACTAAATTGTGCTCCAAAATCCGTGGATACAGCCGGTTTACCATCTAGCTAGCCCTCAGAGTTCACCATTACGCCGTAGACGATCTGTGGTACACTTGTAGAGTGATGGTGATCATAATTAATGACAATGATAATGGCGGCACGATAACATAAAGCGTAAGCTTAAATTGAAGAAGCTTTGCAAGAATACATGCATTTAGGTGATTTTGCTTGTTTGCTTGATTTAATCAGACTAACAGTGTCATTGTTTCGCTTAGAGTTGTTATAAACCCAAACACTTATTAGAAAAAAAATTAACCATAAAACTTATATATGTTCTTGACGACTTAAAAGCAATACTTGAAAAATAAACTTTGATAATAAACATTAAAATTAACTAAATGAAGTTTAAAAATTCAAATTTTAATTCAAATTTTCGTACAACTGGTAAGCTAAAGAATAAACAATGGAGCTGAATTCGAGGCTGATTGAGCTGCAAGTGTGGTTGTTTGGTTGACTGATTGTGGTCAATTTGCTTTACCCATGTTGTAAATGCTGCTTTGGTGGGGCTGCATTATTAATTAGAGATTCACTTATTGCATTTTACCATATGAATCTTGCTTTAGTGTGACGCGAAAAAAATATATGTGGTGGTCTAATAGACTTAAAAAAAAGGAAAAATGTACCCTGCCCTGACACGAGTAGAAAAGGCCGGTTTTCCTTCTAGAAAGTGAGATATATGTACATATTCATATATACATGTTCTTCTTTTTGTTTGTGTTTGTGAATGGCATATATATGGTGATGACTTCATGTGGCTGTTATATTCTAGTTCAAACAGATCATGCCTGGTGTGCAGTTCCAAATGTATTCTTTCTGAGATTTACATCTATACATCTATATGTATTTCACTGAAAGCAACACCGTATGTCCGTATCACAGTGATGGCTTTAGGGCTAGATTCTAACTGTGAAATTAGATGGATACAAGTATACTTAATGTGTAATATATAGAGATAGAGGAGGGATTCAAAGCATTTCCATACGTCTTCGTGTTTCACCTTCATATTATTGCAGTGGGAGAAGGCATGAAACCAACCAGAAGACAGAACTTAGGGAGTTTTATTTCATACGCAGGCATGAAAATAAGCACAAGAAAGACAACTTATGGAAATAAAACACATCACTGCATATTAAAAAAAAGTTTCATATTTTAAAGGAACATACAATTTTATCGTGTACCACAAACACATAAATGTTGACCATAGGTTATTGCATATAAATTTTTAGGAGAATGCCTCTATTATCCATTTTAAACTACTCTATGAGGATTTCAAACTAATTTATATGCACACATGAATCTTACCCATGTCTCTACATTTGATCCCCGTGAAAGGATTGATGACACTAAGTCACTAATTAAGATGGCATGTGGGCCATTTCTAGTAAGAGTTTTATTTCTCTGTTCTCAAGAGTGCTACATAATCTAAATATATTTGGGTTGATGAATGAAATAAAGGCCTCTAATGCACAATTTTATTTCATGGTTTTATATGTTAGCCATAGCATTTCGTTATCGAATTATGTTTAAAATGATATGATTGCAATGGGGTTTTATTTTCGTTTTGAAGACATAGGATGAAATGGTTCGGTCAATGGAGTTTTATTCTATTTATAAGTCATAGATAAGTGTGTGCACTAAGTTTTATCTAGATAAAATCCATTCTTTCTCTCTCTCTTTATAAAATGTCACATGTTATCACTTTAGTCTACATGACATCTCATTTAATGATATTGAAAATCTTATAAAACTTACATTGGGAATGGCCTAACTAAAGAAGTCATAATAACAAAAAAAAACCAGCACAAAATCCCCAAATAAGAGAAATGGATTCTAATCCTTGAGGGAATATCCTCTTGTACACCTTTTTCTTCTAAATTTAATGTATATGGTTATAAAAAAATTTAAAAAATAAAAATAATATAGAGTATAGTAACATCTAACACTCCACTGACTTACATATTGAGAAAAAAAAGATAAATTCAGATATAAATAATGCCACAACTGTTGAATTTATTTATTTTATATCTCGCTATGTGATTTGAGTTTCTACCTAAGATATTTGTGGAGTTATATATATATATATATATTGTATAAATATTATTAATGTTTTCAAATTTTTTATCACTATTTAGATGGTTTTTAGACAATCAAGAGGACATTCTTCTCAAGGGTTTAAAACAGTTTTGCCAACGTGAGCTGTAATGAGAAAGAGTGTGCCAATCTCTCCCTCCTTCCATACCCTTCACCCATAGATTCATTTATCCTTCCACTTCATTTGATTAATTTTGTTTCAATCCACCCTCCTCATTACTCTCCATATTGCCATTGAGCACACTCTCCTCCAAAAGACCAACCAAACCCTAAAGTATCAAATGCCTAGCTAATAATCCAAACCAACTTGTGGCCTTGTGCCCTAGCCGATCACAAATCACAACCAAGTGTCCTCACAAGCTACATTACAATTACCCTCCCCTTCCTCCATATTGCAATCTCCACATATCTCCCTCCCTTCCTCGCCGCCTCCGGCCACACTACAATGTCCACCACCACCACCACGACTACTACCGCCACAGAACCCGACAATGCTGACGCCACGCCGTCGCCGTCACCATCGACACCGCACAATAAGGTGATGTACGAGCTCGCCGCGCGGAACATCTACTACGCGAAGGGGGCCGCGGCGGTAGCGACCACGGCAGGCTGCTTCTGAACTCGGCGCCGCTCCGGTCCTCGTCGTTCCGGCGGCTGTCTGCCCACGTGCCCCAGATGGACGTCCTGTCGCTGCTCACTGTCGCCGAGACCTTCGCCTTCGCCGCGTCGTTGCTGTACCCGGCGGCGTCGGAGGCGTCGGCCGCTGTCACCGCTCTTCTCCAGGATCTTCGGCTGGGCCACGCGGCGCACACCAGGGTCTCCGCCACGCGGCTGTCCGGCGGCGAGCGGCGGTGCGTGTCCATCGGGGTTGCCCTCCTCAGGAACCCCGGGGTTCTCCTCGACGAGCCCACCTCCGGCCTCGACTCCTCCTCGGCGCACGTTGTCGTCGGCTGCCTGCGCGCCGTCGCGGCCGCGCGCGGCACGACGGTGGTGCTCTCCATCCACCAGCCAAGCTCGCGTCTCCTCTCCGCCGTGGACTCCCTCCTTCTCCTCTCCCGCGGCGCCGTCATGCAGCACGACTCCGTCGACTCCCTCGACGCCGCCCTCCTCTCCCACGGCCTCGCTATGCCGACGCAGCTCAACCCGCTGGAGTTCGCTCTCGAGGTGCTCAACCAGCTGCCCTACCCGTCCGCCTCCTCCCCTGAGCCCAAGACGACGGAGGATCTCGCCGCAGTCACGTCCTAGAAGTCGTCGTCATCGTCGTCGTCGTCTACCTCGCCGTGCTCGAGGATAGACGAGGTGGTGGCTCTGTACAAGCGAGCGTGGAAGGTGGTGTACCGAAGCAAGCAGCTGCTGCTGACCAATGTCATCAATTCCAGTGTAACTCTTTGCACGTTTTTTTTTAATCACAGCCACGACAGATGAACCATGCAGTGGCGAATCCTGTAGAGCACACCGCGCAGACATACAGGGGTATAACGGTATGGCGACTACTATTAGCCATGCCGCGACATGCCCCGAACATACGTAGGGGGTGGCGGTGTCGCGCGCACTATCAGCCATGACGCGCACACCCCCAGGAATGCTCGGGATGTCGCGGCATAAAGCGCACGGCGGAGGGCCGAGATTAGCTCAGTCATCCCCTGTTTTTTCCTCTTTTCTTCAGTAGTCTTGTTGTGTAAAAAAGGAACGCCAAATTGCAGAAAACGTTGAGACGGATTCACGCTCCACCAAAATCCCAGTGTTCCATCTTATTCTCGAGTTTGTGGCTGAGTTTACTCCTCATCGGAGTTGAGTGAGCTCTCACCGCCAGTGAAAAAGGTTCGGGCTAACATCTGGTATTAGAGCGGCGTTCATCGTTGATGGAGCGAGCGTCAGAGCCACTAAAGGGGCGGGATGGTGATCGAGACGGGCGACATAGGTATCGCCGTCTCTCGCCATCTCCGCCACCTCACCGTGGCCAGCGTGAAGTCATCGTCTAACGCTCGGAGAACATCACCACCGGCATTCAGTTCCCCATGCTCACACGCACCAACTATCAGGAGTGGGCGATGCTAATGCAGGTGAATCTGGAGGCGGCGGCTGGATGGTGGTATGCCGTCAAGTCGTACGAGGACGAGGTGGTTCTCTACCGGCACGATTGCCTAGCTCTCGCCACAATCCTGCACTCGGTATCCGTGGACATGCTATCTGGTCTGCGACAGAAGAAGTTCGTGGCTGAGGCGTGGGCGGCGATTAAACGCATCCGGATAGGTGTCGAGCGGGTGCGCGAAGTAAATGCGCAGCAGCTATGGCAGGATTTCGGCAACCTGGGGTGAAGGGAGGCGAAGACCGCGGAGGATTTCGCGAACCGCATCACTAGGATAGCTGCCGAACTACGGCTGCTCGGTGACAACATCTACGATGTCAAAATTATGCGAAAGATATTGCAAACCGTCCCTGAGCATCTGGCACAAGTGGCCATTTCCATGGAGACGCTCCTCGACATAAATCAACTTTCTATTGAGGAAGTCACCGGCCGTCTACGTGCCATCGAGCAGCGGCGCAAGCAAGCACCTGTCGATGACAACCAGGGCAGACTGCTGCTCTGCGAAGAAGATTGGTTGGCCAGGCTCAAGCTCCACGAGTCCGAGGGAAAGGACGGTAGGAGTAGTCCCAGCGGCGCCGGTGGGAAGAAGCGCGGCGGCCGTGGGCGCGGACACGGGCGCGGCAGAGGCGACGGTGCTAACTCTGCATCACGCGATGGAGGCCGGGCTAACTTTGGGAGACAATCCCTCAGTAAAGACCAGTGCAAGCGTTGCGGCAAACACGGACACTAGGCCAGGGATTACCGCTGTAAGCCCAAAGCTAAGGCCTATGTAGTCCAGGCGGAAAAGGAGAAGGAGCCCACACTACTGATGGCCCAAGCCAGACTCTTCCCCACTTTGCCGTCGCTGCCACGCACCGTGGCGACCCAGAGTTCGCCAGAGCACCGCTCACTACGCATCGTCGAGGGCAAGGTGTTTGCGCAACTCGATGGAGACTCCAAGCGTGACGACACCCTCTGGTACCTCGACAGCTGGGTGACGAACCATATGACTGGTTCCCGTGATGTCTTCATCAACATCGACACGGCAGTGGGCGGCACCGTCAAGTTCGGCGATGGCTCGGAGGTCACGATTGAGGGCTCCGGGACTGTGTTGTTTGAAGGGAAGACAGACGAGCACCTCCCTCTTACTGGGGTGTACTACATTCTATGGCTCACCTCCAACATTGTCAGTCTCGGGCAGCTGGACGAGGGCGGCTGTGACTGAACAAGGCGCTCTATGGCCTTCGCCAGGCTCCGCGCGCTTGGAATGAGAAGCTCGACGAGACGTTGGTGGCACTCGGCTTTAATCACAACACCTCGGAGCATGCTATCTATGCTCGTGGCGAGGGCGCGTCACGGTTGCTGGTGGGGGTTTATGTCGATGACCTCATCATCACCGGGAACGACGACACTGAGGTCATCAAGTTCAAGCACGAGATGTGCTTCAGGTTCAAGATGAGTGACCTTGAGCTCTTGTGCTTCTACTTGGGCATTGAGGTACAGCAGGGGTGCGACGGCATCAAGCTCTCGTAGACGGCGTACGCGCGCAAGATCCTCGAGTGCACAGGCATGGGGGATTGTAATCCATGTCACAAACCAATGGAGCCGTGCCTAGAGCTGACAAAGGATAGCACGACAGCGCCGGTGAATGCAACTGAATACCAAGGCACCTGCGGTACCTGGTTCACATCAGGCCCGACATCACCTACGCCATCGGCTACATCAGCCGCTTCATGGAGCGCCCTACCACTAAACATCTCAATGCCATCAAGCGGATTCTCCACTACATTGCAGGTACCATCGACTATGGCTGCCACTACAAGAGGGGAAAGAAAAGTTGAAGTTGTTGGGATACAGCGACGTCGACATGGGAAATGACATTGACACAAGGAAAAGCACCACCGGCGTGCTGTTCTTCCTCGTCTCTTGTCCCGTGTCCTGGCAATCGCAGAAGCAGAAGGTCATCGTTCTCTCCTCGTGCGAAGCAGAGTACATTGCAGGAACTGCAGCGGCAACCCAAGGCATCTGGTTGACGCAGCTCTTGTCTGAACTAACGAGCAAGCAGCGCAACGCCTTTTTGCTGAAGATGGACAGCCAATCGGCAATCACTCTCAGTAAGAATCCTGTCATCCACGATCGAAGCAAGCATATAGATGTTCGATTTCACTTCATTCGAGAGTACATCTGTGATGGGAGGATAGACATTGAGCATGTTCGCACTGAGGAGCAATTGGCCGATATCTTGACGAAGCCGCTGGCGCGAGACAGGTTCTGTGAACTTCGTTTTCGGATCGGCATCGTCAAGATCAGCAAAGAACAACAGGCTTAGGGGGTGAAATGCCATCAATTCCAGTGTAACCCTATGTTCTTTACACGTTTTTTTATCACAGCCACAACGGATGAACCACACAGTGGCGAACCTTGTGGAGCGCGCCGCGCCATGCCGCGCAGACGTGCGGGGGTGTAATGGCATGGCGACTACCGTTAGCCATGCCGCGACATGCCCTGAATGTGCGTAGGTGGTGGTAGTGTTGCGCGTACTGTCAGCCATGACGCGCACACCCCCGGGAATGCTTAGGATGTCATGGCATGGAGCGCACGGTGGAGGGTCGAGATTAGCTCGGTCATCCCGTGTTTTTTTCTTTTTCTTCAGTAGTCTTGTTGTGTATAAAAGGGACGTCAAATAGCAGAAAACGTTAGACGGATTCACGCTCAGCACTAAAATTCCAGTGTTCCAATCTTATTCTCGTGTTTGTGGCTGAGTTTACTCCTCAGAGTTGAGTGAGCTCTCGCCACCGGAGAAAAAGGTTCGGGCTAACAACCAACTTCCTGGAGTCGGTGCTCGTCGGGACCTGCTCGGGACCATCTACATCAACGCCGGCCATGGTGAGGCCGGCGCGCACAAGCGGCTGGGGCTCTTCGCCTTCACGCTCACCTTCCTCCTCACTTCCACCACCGAGACGCTGCCGACGTTCGTGTCGGAGCGGCCAATCGTGCTGGCCGAGACGGCGGCGGGCCTGTACCGGCTGTTGTCGCACGCGACGGCGGCGACGCTGGTGTTCCTCCCGTACCTCCTGGCGGTGGCGCTCCTCTATTCCGTCTGCGTCTACTTCCTCGTCGGGCTCTGCGCGTCGCCTTCAACCTTCGCGGCGTTTGTGCTGGTGGTGTGGGCGGTGGTGCTGACGGCGAACTCGTTCGTCTTGTTCGTGAGCTCGTTCGCGCCGGACTACATCGCCGGGATGTCGCTGGTGTCAGGGTCCCTCGCCGGCTTCTTCCTCTTCTCCGGCTACTTCCTGTCGCGGGGGAGCATGCCGGCGTACTGGGTGTTCATGCACTACGTCTCCCCCTACAAGTACGCCCTCGACGCCCTCCTCGCCAAGTACACGTGCTCGGAGACCGGCCGCGACGTGCTGGCGGAGAAGGGGCTCACGGTGGAGGAGCGGTGGACGGGGGTGCAGGTGCTGTTCGGCTTCTTCCTCCTCTACAGAGTTCTCTACTGGGTGGTGCTCAGCCGGCGAGCCGCCAGGGCCAAGAGGTGATCTCCGGCGACGGCGATCGGCCGCAACGTACGTACGTACGTACGTGCGTGTAAACGCGTGCATGGAGACGAAGTGGGGCCCATGCAGTCAAGATATGACTTCAACAATGGCGTAGACTGATCGATCGGTTGGTCGTTGAGGTGGTGAGTTAACTGGTAATTAAGCTCCTGCTATACTGATAAAAATGATGATGTATATTTTGTGAACATAAAAGCGAGCCTTTTATATGTGTAATGAGTGGTTGATAGTGCGATCTTGAGTTGAAATCACGATCGAATTAGATGAGTTTTTGGCTGTCTCGTTCTTTGATTGATTTGACCAGTCAGGATTTAGAAACAAGCACGTGTTGAATATATTGAAATATTTGTTTGATTTGCCCAATGAATTTGGTTCTAATTTATTGATTTTATTTACTCTATCTTTTTCGCTGGTCGATCGACATGACCTTCATGAGTCCCTTGCTAGTAGCTGATCATGATCACATAGATTGAGTAGAGTGAATAGAAAGGGCTAATTGATATCTCGATATTAGTTTTCCCTTAGAGAAGAATCTTCCCCCTGTAGTTTGGAAATTTATTTTCATGTTCATCTCATTCTTGCATCATCCTTGCGGAAAACTAGTAGTCGAGTCTCTCTTGAAGGTTGCGCTCCTTACAACGCATGAATTTATAAGATTTTTCATCAATTCCTCTTAAATTTATATGAAATTACTCCAAACGAAATAAGCCTTATAAATTAGTATTATGTTTCTGGTGGAAAATAAAAAATAAAAAGGATTATAGCGTTCATTCCAAATTATTATAATATGTGGATTATTGATCAGGTCAGACGAGAGCCTTTATATTTGTAAAAGAAATACCGTAGTTAATTATCGATCAGCACAGTTACGTAGTACAGTCTTTCTTGTCCTGTTTAGTTGACTTTTCCGGACCTGTTCGATCTCCAAACATTAAGGACAAGAATTTATTTTACCCTCAAAATATTTTAAAGTTGGGCACCTCGCGTGTTAAAACTCCAGCGACAAGGTGTTTCTCTGGACCAGAGCATCAAGAAACAATATTTCAAATGGCTGACTTTTTTGACCCAGTGAAAATAGTATCGGTGTACTTCACCTCTAAACCTTTCTTTTCTTATTTTACCCCTTGAACCAGTGAAAATGATCCATTTTTATTCCCTAATTATATATTGGTTTTTCAGTTCTTTATGAAACTTAGATTTCAAATCAAAATTTGTAGAGCCATACATGACGAGATAACCTATGTTATAAACTATTTTTAAAATTTTGCCTGTCAATTTGCACGAAGTTTTAAAGTTTGATGTTAAAGCAGCCATAGGTGCTAATTTGAACTTATATATGTAACTAGTGATAAAAAAATTGAGATATATGGTGAAATACATCTAACATCTTACCGAATTTCAAATCTAACCTGAAATATATCTTTTGTAGAGAGAAACAAAATACAGAAATATCATTTGGGGAGTAAAGTGAATCATTTCCAGTAATTCATGGGATATAGCCAGAACAAGAGAATAGCTTAGAGAATTAATAACACTGACAAAATAGTTCGGGGGGCTTTTTAATACAAAGAACAAGTTATTGGTTGCCTCAAACCGTTTCAATACAAACATATGTTTTTTTCCTCAGAATAAATAAACCTAGATTAATTGCTGGGGTAGTAATATATATGCCCATATGTATATGGTTGGTGCGTACGTACAGTACTAGCTAAACAAAGACAATATAGCAGGTGGGAGGAAGTTGAAGCATACACTAAGCATGCAAATGTATAGTCATGTGAATGGAAGGAGGGTGGTATAGAGTTTCGTCGGTTATATACGTGACATACGGCCCTCACTTCGTCACGGGTCGTCTGCCTCTACTGTCACTTCTCTTGTGTCTCGTGTGTCGTGTCTCTGGGTCTCCCTCCCCTTGCGAACTCGTCTTGTCCTGTCCTGTCCTGTGACTTGTAGATCGCTCGCCTTGGTGCACAAATATTCTTGGTGCGTCCAAACAAAGCCAAAAGAGTCGTAATACTATTTAGGATGCTACGTCGGCTCGTCAAGACGATGGTTACGTAAATATACGTATGCCCAAACAAGTAATATTTATTATATAGATAAAAAATATAAAACATAAAGAGAGTGTGCAATGAATACAAAATAATAATAAAAGAACAACATAAATGTATATATATAAATTATTTGCACATACAACCTGTCTCATGCTCATATACACGTGATATCATTCTAACTTATCATAATTTGTCATAAAACGTAGTTTTAGATTTGGTTTCATGCACTGGACACTGTTATATACTAAAAGTCTAATTAATTAGAAAAATTCCTATAAATTTTGAAAAAAGCAAAACATTTGATCATTGGTTTTTATTTAATTTGGTTGACATATTATTTTCAATGTATATTAAAAAAAACCTGCCAACCCCTCTCCGACCCACGTAAGAGGACAAATGTACAAACTCCATTGTCATTCACACACCCTCCTCTCTTCCTCCTATTCCCGCTCCTATTTTTGAGCTATATATTAGTTAGAAAGCACAATTTGTGATAAAAATTTTAAACAACTGCAACTTCTAAATTAAATAGCTAATTTTTTATCCGTTAGATTATTTATGACTAAATTTATAGTTAGATACCCATATTCCTTATATTTAAACTTTTAAAAGAAATACGTCACTTTGGGTTATATTTTCTTACTATTTTGTGCCATTCAAACAATCATAAAAAGTATGAAAAAAGAATGATATAGATTTTATCGTACATAACTTCACAATAATTAAATTATATATACAATAATAAAAGTAAAATACTATCTATGTCCCAAATATTTTGGAATGGAGCTAGTAGTGATGTTCAAAAAAAATTCAATCGATAAGTCAAAATAACATTATTAGATTTTTCATAAAAATTACTTTATTACTTTTTCGTATTCATATTTTTAATATCTACTATGAATATATTATAGGAAAAACAAGTAAAAAAGAATATATCTTAATCAATCAATAAATCTCTTATTCTATTTTCAATTGATAATGTAATAGTAATAAAATGTGACTTCCTGAAAATTTCACAAATAAAATTTGCAACCTAAAAATCACAACTATATTTTTTTTTTGTGAAAACTTGCATCATGCTGGGTCTTTGGTAGATTTCCTTTGTTGTGCGAGTGTCAGACACAATGACAACGAAAAACAATTATTTACCTAAAGAATCATGATTAGGAATTAATGACTCTCGACGAAATATTTTAAATTGAACTATAAAATCAAAGCGCTCAATTACTAACTTCTCCTTCCCTGGTGGACATAGCCTAGTCAACCTAGAGCCAGCCCTCTTTCTCCTTTCTCCTTTCCTTCTTCCCAACCAGCCCGCCTAGTCAGCGAAGCCGGCTGTCACCCACGACCTTAAATTTTTTAAAAATATTTATAAAAATATTTTTTAAAAAAATTATAAACCTATACTCTCAAACATCCTGTGAGTAGGTGTTTTTTTTTAAAAAAAAACTCGGTGTAAAATCCGACGTGATAAATACCCTTTACAACACGTTAATGTTGGAGTAAGAGGGCATAGAAAATTTATTAGTGACCTCCCTAACACCTTAGCTAACGGTGTTTTTCCCGCGGTAGAGGTCACCTGCAAAATATTGACAGGAGGTGGCTTACCGTTTTTACGAGTAGCCCCTTACAAACCTCTGGTTGGACATTTTTTTCTTCTAGAGGAACCCCTATAAAATTATCAGGAGGAAAGAGGGGCTTGATAATTTTATAGGTAGCCCCTTCATGCTCTCTATTAGCCTATTTTTGTTCTTAGCATACAAATATCGAAAAGGAAAAAAATATTTTAAATAAATATATTTTTATTTAGAGATTTAATTGTAAAGAAAATTTAGGAGTATGTACAAATATAATTAAGAATTATGTAAGAAACTCAGCATTAATATTAGAAAATCATTATACTATTAAATGGATAATTAATAGATTCTCATATGGACATTATTTGGATAATAGTGGTAAAAACATTGTTACTAGGATAGACGCATTATAAATAATACAATAGTTAACATGGTATATACACCTATTTGGAACTTGTGGATATCATCATCTATCATCCACTTGTATTATCCGATGCTAGAGAAGCCGACTCTTCACTCATACTCTACTTTAATATGTATATATTATTCAATTGTTTCAGGCTATATGATCCCTATAAAATTATATGGTGATTTCTTCATGTCTATCCAATGTTTTAATTTACATCTTTTTGGTGGTTTATATGGGGAAAAAGTGCATATATATATAGCTATTATAGTCACGGTGATAACAAAATTAAAACAAATTGAAGAGGTGCATAGCAAACTTACGACAAAATCGTCGGTAAAAAATGTTTGGACAAACAAATTACCTTCCACCAAAAATATTATTATTTATTGACCTTATCACTTGGCAACGATCACCGCAAATGCACTTAGGATGCTCCCACCATGAAGTTAGTACAAAAGGTTACAACCTCTAGTCTGACCATTCGGCTCGCCGACGTTATTTATACTCTTGCTTTCTTGTTATGTACTATTCATTTAATTTTGAGAGAGAAAACCAATGACTCTTGAAGAACCAAAGGTTAGGGTCAAATACTGGATTTTCTATATTATCCCACTGAATGAAGCTACACATCCTTCCATGGATCTGGCAAAGAAAGTATTAGTTTAAAATAAATATTACGGTAAGAAACAATTGAAAAAATAGGTGCATACAATCCATACCTCATAAGAATAGTTTAGGCATTAGAAGAATTTCCTTTCATAATTATTGGGGTCTCAAGATGTCATATGCTATCATTAATCTATACTAAGATGAAATTAGCCAAGCCAAAGGATCTCTTCTCTAGTCAGGATCCACGGTGAAAATGTGTTTAGTAGCCATTATTTTTTGATGCTATAGGCGATAGAGCAAATAGGTGGTGTAGGATTTGCAACAGTATCAACAAGCAGAAAACTTGAGCACCATCGTGCATATAGGGTTCTTATATAGTATGGGTTGTGCTAGGTGTGGAAAACATGAATAAAAGTGTTGAAAACAGCATGACATTCACGCGTGGAAAGTGACACGCCTATCAAAATCTTTTGAACGCAATGTGACATTAACAAGTTAAAAGTTAACCGTCTAGTTGTGCTAAAAGCGACGTGACGATCACGCGTCGAAAGTTGGTTGTCGAGTTATGTTAAAAGTGACGTGATGGTCATAAAGCAAAAATTGGCTAGCATCATTGAGCGTTGATTGTGACTTGGTAATCATGCATGCAGTAAGGAGTGAATGCATTGAAAGTTGGTTGTTGTATATTATCGGTATTTATGTGTGTACAATAAAGAGTGAAAGCAACGTGGTTTTAACGCATAGTAAGTGATGTAGGTACGCAGAGTTAAAATAGTGAATACAAAGTAGTATAAATAGTAAGTACAAATAACACAACATACTAATGCCCTCTATCCCTTTTTGTCTTCCTACCCCTATACTCATACGTGACCCTAAGAGTAGGTGATGTAGTCAGTGAGGATGCCACGGCTAGCATGAACCTGTTGCATAGGAGTCAAAGCGTGTGGCTCATGTGTGTAAGGTGGTAGAGCTACTGCAAGCTAGGAGGAGCCGAGCACATCCTGATTTGCTATAAGGTCATCATGGTCGAAGGAGTTATGAGCCTATCCAGAGGTAGCCTACCAAGATCCACCACGACATTGGAGAACTACAGTAGTGTAGTCTAGAACCCTGTGAGAAAAATGGTTGAGTAATGCAAACTAGAATATCATTGATCGAATGAAATTATATATCATGCAACAAACCTAAAACCCTTATGCGAACGTTTCCACTCCTTGTGTCAACGTATTGACTCCTTGTGTCAATGTCCCTACTCCTTGTATCGATGTCCTTGCTACAGAGGAAGCAAGGTACGGTGTAGCAAAAGTTATAAAAAGTATAATTTATTAACAACAGTGTCGCACACTAAGAAGGAAGCAAAATATTTGAGAGGGATATACAAAATTATCTCTAGGCTGCGTTCCTATAGGGTGGACTTTTGCTGCTGTTACTAGGGGAGGAACCACATCAGTGGCACGATAGGTAAGAGCATGGAGGTTAGTGCACATCGTATTTCATATCCTGTTGAAGGTAATCCTCTACTCATCCTCGATCAGCACAATCCTGACCTCTAACTGTTGGCACACGGCCTTAAGCTTGCCGTCAACTTGCCATGCAGCGTCAACCTATTTGACATGACATGTCATACGTAAAAAGGCATAGCACATTTAACTAAGATACGGAAGATTGATTGATTCACAATGCAGAAAAAGTCTTGATCATGATGTCTAGGGTACGTGTCTCGTACATCGGCTATGTGTGGTTGCCTGTGGTGTGGTGAGAAGGTGTGCTAGAGTTGCAAGACAAGGCAAGTGTTGAACACGAGCGAAATGCTTTAGGATGTCATCACACCATCCTTGAAGTTTGTCAGCCAAACCTACTACGTCCCCCGCAACAGGAAGACCTAGAAGATACGAGATATCCTGAAGCGTAAGGGTGATCTCTCCGCACTGCAGGTAGAAAATGTGCGTCTCCAGCCTCTAGCGCTCTAGAAGTGCTACAAGAAGAGACCAGTCTACAAACCACCTATTCACCGGATCCTTCTCATGTGCTACGGCCTCAACTAGCCTACACAACGGAAAGAGGCCAGCCTCATGTAACATGTAAGAAAAACAACGCTTGTATTATTGGCCAGAAATCATATTTAATTTTACAGTAAACAACAATAATATTTCTTACCTGGTACGAAAGCGAGAGTCCATAGACAGTAGGTGTTGTGAAGGGCGTGGCCGAAGGGTGGGTAGCAATGCATTCTCGACTACTGGGAGGTTCGAGAGGTGTGACCTATCGAGGCGACAGTGTAGCAGCTCTGGTGTCTAGTACGCCATACCTACATTAAATAATGTTTGCACAATTATCAAAAATAAAAACATAATTTATTGTTCATATAACTAACAATAAATTTTTATCAGACAAAATGAACAATAATTACTATTACTACAAGGCCAAAAGTAAACAACATTTCATACAATATAGAAGAAAATGTTTACAACCCTCTAAATTATGATAACTTAAATTACACATCTATTTTAAAAATAATATATAGACTTATGCTACGCGACCAAACCACTAGTTGTATGAGAACGCCAATGCCGAGTTAGTCTTGAAGTGGTGTCTTCTATCGGACCTTGCTCCTGATAGAGGAGCTTCTGCTTCAATGGGAACCTCCGTAGGACACTTCTTGTAAGTATGCTTCTCCTTGTTGCACTTGTTACAACATTTCAACCTTCCACCTACTTCGAACTCATGCATATCATTGCGAATCCGTCTAGTATTACAACGACTTGTCTTGTCCCTCATTTTCGTTGAGTTTAGAATGTAAAAAACCAAAGATTTTTGAGTTGTGAAAGACCCTACAATACCGAAGCTAAATACTTTGCCACTTTAGATATACAAGATAGCTTCTGTTCTAAAATAAGGTGACATAAAATGATGGTCGAGTATTCCACACATTAAGCTCGTGGCAATAACTTGAGAACATGGCTTGTAATATAGTCTTGGCTTTTGTTACAAGCATGAGCAGGTCCTGTCATCCTTAAGATACACTCCTACATAACTCTCTTGCGGTAGATACGCTTGGCCTTATTAGCACATAAGATTTTGAATATGTGATGTTCTATATTTTAAAGGTATAACTCAATGTTGTTAACCCTTTTTATGTTTTTATCCAAGTACTTCATCAACACTATGCCAAAGAAAATACCATTGTCTGACATAGATGGCGTAGTTGCTTTGCACCGATCTCTAAAATACTTCCATTTGCTATGCATGATAAACTCAATAACAGCAACAAGCGGTAGCCTACTTACACCACACATCACCCAGTTGTAAACCTTAGCCAAATTGGTGGTCATACAATAAGTCTCATTTCTCCTTTGGCTCATTCTCAATCAAGTGCGAAAAATTTCTAATCTGAGATGCCGGCCTCTTTCTCATAGTATGATCATCACTAGTGAGTGACCCTAGAGCTTTGGGAGCCTCGTCACTTATATGTATTGGCCTTCTTGACTATTCATCTATTTATTTCGTTGTCAGCTCGTCCAACCTTTTCTAAAGCTCATTAAATTTTTTCCATTGATTCAAAGTACAGAGCCTCTTGATAAGATCCATAAGATATTTGTCCTTGAAATACTTATAGAAATTAGCACCCATGTGACATATGCACCATCTGTTACGAACATCTAGCCATTCTTGTGCATACCCCATCTCCATGCTACCATCCCTTAAATACTCAATAGTCCACAGAAGGCTAGCATGACTGTCATATATAAGGCATATACCTGGCCTCATATGGACAACTACATCCTTCACTCGATTCATAAACCAATACCAGCTTTTGGTGTTCTTGCTCTCAACAAAAGCGAAAGCCATGAGTAACACCTATTTGTTCCCATCAACCTCAATTAATGTTTATATCTGCCCTCTATACTTTCTAGGCAGGAATGTTCCATCGATGCAGAGTATACAACGATAATGCACAAATGCGTTAATGCACACACTTAATACGAAGAAAGCTCGTTGAAGCACACTCTGCTGTGAATGGTCAAGTGATGGAAGTGATTTGAGGTTGTAGTAGCTCCTCAGATTAGTCTGAAGAATGCAAGTTAGAAGATGAAGCAAATTATCATATGAAGCTTTAAATGTACCAAATCTCATCTTCACAATCTTCTATTTCGCCCTCCATATCTTCGCATAACTGATTGTATACTTGACTTTGTCCTCAATGTGCCTTATAATTGACCTTTGTTCGTACCCTAGGCTGTGCACAACATGAGAGTACATTTCTGTTGCAACAAATACATATGTCATATTTTTATGATATTTCTCGATCGTATTTAAGTGACAATTATACACAATAATGATTAACACCTTCTAGTAATCTTTCCATTTACCCTTGAATGCATGCACCCTCCATAGACACTCATAACTTAAGTTCACACACTTTACTTCGTACACTGATTTGCTGATTTCATGACCTATAACTCTTGTCGAAGTGATATCATCCACTCCTTAACTGCATCCGTCAATTGCTATTTGTATGCATATTTAGTCCCTTGAATGACCTCATTTTCCTTGTACTTTCATGTTACATAATACCCCTTACAGATAATAAGTCTAAAAAAGTCCTCGTTAGACAATTGTGATGGATTTACATTATCATCCTTCTCATCTAACGATTCATTATCCTCTGCATGCTCGTTATCAGAACATTCCTTATCCATTACTTCAACGATTGTGTTGTTTCTCTCTCATGTACCAATTCTCTTGGCGCCCTATCTTCTCATTGTCGTTGTCATCCTCCTCCTCTTTCTTATTCTTAGTGCTCTGACTCATTTCTCTCTACTATTTCAGTATCACATCCTATCATAGTTGGACCTTCTTTGTCCTGCATGGCCATTAAACATGATGTCTTTCTTATACACTAACACAATAATGCTACGTGGCCAATCTCGTTCAAATACATTGTTCACGTACCATCTCCAAATAGTAGTGGAATTTAGTGGCATCAATTTAAAAAAAAACCTCTGGCTGCTCGGCTCACTACGACATACTCGGTTATTGTGTTGACCTAGGGGTTGATTTGAAAGTCTCACATTAACCAGCTGTATACTGCTAGAAAACTTATCTCAATTAGACTTTCAATACCCTTAAGGGTTGAGTCGAGTTTTAACATATTCACACCATATAAACCATATCTAACATTTTCTTGACCGGAATATAACGAAAATATCATTTATTTGACATATTTGTTTATAGAAAAATATAATTCATCTATGTAATCGTCACATCTAGTATCATGGATTTGATATTTTAACACTAATATGTGTTTAAATATTACAAACAAAAACTATGTATGAATTTAGTAGCGAAACTATCAAAACATGGATATAAGAATGAAAATATTTACAGATCTAAAATAATACTATACATACATACATGTATAATTTTTTTACTCTGTACAAATCCACAAACAAGTAGGGCATCACCGCTTGCCTTCGCCTTCTCTTAACCCTCTTTTCTCTTTTTTTCTATTTTTTAATAAAATAGACTTTTAGACAGTTGTTATAGGCTTTATAAGTAGTGGTAAAAAAAACACCGTAACAAAGGATGTCAAGGGGCCTATATGTAAAATTACTAGAGCCCTCTCCACTCTCACAAGCAATGGCTGATAATTTTACAGGTGACTCTTTAGGAGGAAAAAAATTAAACCAAAGGGTTGTAAGAAGGCCTCCTATAAAAATGGCAGGCACCCTTCTCCCTTACACGCCTTATGCTATATTTTGAAGGTGGTTATCTGCTGTGAGTAAAAACATCCTTTGACTTAAATGGTAAGGAAGCCGGTTATAAATTTTCTAGCCCCCACCGTCTCAACATTAAAGTGTACGAACGGATGTTTGTCACGTCGGATTTCATATTTTTTAGTGGGACATTTTTTTTATAAAAATCATTTTAAAAAGCATTCATATATCTCTAAATTTTTTAATAAACTTTTTAAATATTTTAATAAAAATATATAAATAAAAAAATTAGACGAGCTGCCAAGCCACCAGCCGAGCCGGTCTCTGTGGGGCTCAATCCCCCTTTTCCCATCCGCGTTCCAGCCCCTCTGCCATCGCGCTGCCACGGCCGAGCTCGCCGGCGCTCCGGTGATCCCTGGTCTTGGCAAACCCTTCCAATGAGCTCGGTTTCCTCGGCCGTGCCTCGCCGCCTCCAATTTTGGCAGAGCCGCGGCAAAACCCTACCTGCAATCGCGTCTCCAGCTCGCGCGTGCGCCGTCCGTGCTCCACGCCGCTCGAGTTTGCTCGCGCCTGCACGTTTTACTGACCGCGCCGCTCGACGACAAGGAACGAATGCCAAGGCCAACGTGCGGCGCCGCTTCCTCTCTCCCGTCCTCCTCGCCGGTTGCCATTTTGGGCACGAGGTTAACGCCGCGCCAGCCGTGGGATGAATCGGTACCGAGCACTGCTGCGCGCCAGTTCCGCGTCCCCACTTCACTGCCAGCCAACCACCGCCACGCGCCGGAGTGGTTGAGCGGAGCCCCATCCTCTCCCTCCTGCCCATCCCGCGACCCGGCTGGTCCTGGTCTCATCCCGTTCGAGCCAGCGCGTGTCCTGTACCTCGCCGCGGAAGCCGGGGTAGCGAGGATGAGGCCATGATGGCCAATGACTTTGCCGCGCGGCTCCTGCTCCAAGCCACGACCACACGCTCGCCGGCGACGCCTATAAATACGCGAGCCAATCCCTTGCTTCTTCCCTTCTTCCTCACTCGCCGCGCCGAGCACTCCGTCCCACCTCGCTGCCTTACACCTCCCCTGCCATTGCCACACCCACTCACCACGCCCGCGCCGTCGCCCGCCTCGCTTCGCGCCGCTTCGGCCTGCCTAGAGCAGCGCCAAGGACGGAGCAAGCTGGGACCTTGTCTGACGACAGCGAGCGAACCGCGAGCCGGAGTTGAACGGGAGCGCGATGGACCGAACCGCGACGTCAAGCTGAACCGCGACCGAGCCTCCCCGTTGTGCCGTCGCCAGGAGAGCGAAGCCGTACCGCGAGCTCGACCGTCCCCAGGCAGCACCGCGGAGACCGTCGTTGTTCGTGCCCACCGCCTCGGTGTGTCGCTCCCTGGCTGCCGCACGGTGAGACCGCGATCGCCGGCCATCTTTCGCCCTCCTCGTCGCTCTTCTTGATTGTATGCTGCCGCCGTGGTGCCGGCGCCGCCACTGGATGGCGTCTCGCCGCGCCCGCTCGCCGTGTAGCTTTGTCGCGCGCCGCAGCCGTCGAGGCGACTTCACATCGATTGGCCGGCCGCCGAGCTCGAAGGGCCTCGGAGCTAGCCAGCTCGCCGGGAACCGTCCCATGATGTCACGGTGCCACGTACATCCTGTCATGCCTCATAGAAGCCAGAAAGCCCGCGCCGCCATAGCGCGCGCGAGCCATCTAGAAGGACTGCGCCCTGTCTCGCTCCTCGCCGGCCACGCGCAGCGTGTCGTCGCCGTCGCACCAGTCCAGACCTTCCCTTCCATCAAACACCGTCCCTAGCCATCCCGAATACCACCCCCTATCTTGAACCGTCGATTAGACCCTCCCGCCGGCGTCGTGCATGCGCCGCCGTGCCGGAGTCAACACCGCTGATGCCCGCGCCGGTAGAAGGCCGTTCCCGCCAGGATAAGTGGAGGAATCCCATCGTGTCGCCACTAGTAAGCTTACCATCACATCGAGGCGGCCCGTTACGCCTCGGTTCGGGCGAATTTCACCGGAATCGAGCTCGCACCGCCGCGGGCCCTGGCAGTCACAAGGCTACACCTCGACACCCTCTCTCAGACGCCTTTCGTCCTCGAGTGAGCGCCAGTGAGCCTCCCTGGTGCTCATGGAATCCGCCGCCGGCCTCCTTGACCCATCATGGCCGTCGCTTCGCCGACGTCCATGGAAGCTGCGCCCTGCCGCCGCCTAGACCAGCCGTCGCCGCTTCTGCAGGCCTCCCCAGACGGCGCACCACCGTCCAGATGCGGCCGAGGCCCCCTGAATACTCCCCTCTCTGGCCGCCCCGCCCTCCGAGCCAGCCTTAAAAAGCATAATCATATTTATAGTGGCGGCTTACGAGTACATTTGTACCATTGATTATATGCTCTTTTTTGACCTAGAAGACATTGGCGTCATGCACGAGACCATTTGAACCTAAGGAGGTGCTTTAGGGTTTTATTCTCAGTCAATGCCTGAGTATAGGTGGACAGCCATAGCTTCGCTTCAAATAACTTAGGTCTTTCATAATGTAACTGACGATGTTTGGTCTATTTAGGTCCCATGTGGTAACCCTGTAACATTAAGTATTGTAAGACTTATTAATATAGATGAACCAGCTATGTAATGTGTGTAAGTTAAACTACTGATCTGGGAAGATTTAGTATCGTATACACATGTGGTTTTCTGTGTTTCTAAACCGAGGCCTACATAAAAACACATTAAATTTGTAAAGTGCAAAGAAATATAATTGTAATAGATTTTTTCTAAATATCATTAATGATTGTATACCATTAGATCTTAACAATTCAAACCCATTTAAAGATCCATACTACCCATATTTTACCATATAAAAATTAAAATATGCTATTTGAACATAGACTTGTATCTCTACATGGCAACAAAATAACAGCAATGGAACAATATAAATAATGTTATATCATCTTAAATCATTTTACATCCTCTTTAATGCACTTAAGTTACCACGTGCCATGTCTTAAAAATTAGAAAATATATTAGAAATTCTGAGTAAAAAAATATCCAGTCATAGGTTTGTACTTAAATCGGTGGACCAATTATTTTCAACCATCATGTCAACTTAAAAAAAATCTTAAGGCGCCATGTTTTAATAATTTAAAAAAATATTAGAAGTTATAAGAAAAAAATAAAACATCTGATCATTAGTTTTCACTTAAATTATTTAAAAAAATAGAAAAAACAAACTCCCCTCCACCTTGCCTTCTCCCTCACATGTGCACAGCACCGGCCGCCCCTTCCTCTCTTAGCTTAGCATCTCTGCTCTCCACTCCTCTCCCCCTCCCTCTTTCTATAGCTATCAAACTAAACTAGAAACAACCAATAATGTTAAAATGACCATAATTTTTAAGCTACACATCTGATTTACAATCTAATTTTTGGCTTTACTATTAAACCAACAATTTAAGATCCATAATGCCTATATTTTCAACTTAAAATAAGGCTTCTATAAAATAAAACAAAAAGTAGAAAAAGTCAATATGGACTAAATTGAACCATATGAAGAAATTATAATAAATTTGAAAAGTCAATAGGGACTAAATTGAACCATACCAAGAAAATATAATAAATTCGTAAAAAAAATTGGTTCTTACTTCTCAGTTAAATTGGAACCATTGTATGTTCATTGGTATAACCATTTTTAACTATTTAGATATTAATGACCTTTCATCTATAATATTTCACAGCCTTATGAGTTTCTCCACATATTATTGCATATATAAGCCATACTAAGTTTGTAATATATAGTTGGTTTAAAAGTTATATTTACTATGATTAAATTTAAATTTTAGGACTCATATTGACTAGGTTTTTTTTAAAAAAAATATACTATAGATCACACGCATATCATTGGAAAGCAAGTTCGTATATCTCCTCTGTTTTTATTAATTCATAAGTAAGAATCTAACAAATTGTGCCAGTTTGAACCAATTTAGAAAGATGGCTAGCTTGATAGTTGTTTGCAGGAAAATTTGGTAAACCTCGCAATGAGAATTAAAGAGCCAATCATCTTATGAAAAGAATATGATTAATACAGAGAAAGAGCCCATCGAACGGATGGATGATGTATTTGGTTTAGTCAAAAAGATGAAAAGTTATCCAAATAGGATCGAGTCTAAGGAGAAGGCATGAAAACCATGATAGAGTACTTTTATATAATATATCACATAAGATAGACAAAGTTTAATTAGTTTTATTAACTTCTTATAATTAGTTTCCTTTTATCTTTTGAAAATAACGTCTGGAGTTTATCTGTAATCACGTCAGACTCTTATAACTCCAGAACATAAATATAGACTCCTTGAGACCTTGTAAATCATTTCTCAGATCAATACATCTTCGGTATATCATCACCCTAGTTCATCTAGGTTTTTACTCGCGGGTTCTGGCTCTCAATGCGAGGCTGCATCGATTAGGTCTGAACTTCAGTGAAGAGGTAAGTCCCGATATTATTCTAGTGTATTCGTTTTGTCTAAGACTGTATTAGTTAGTTCCGACCTCTTAGTCCAATTGGATAATCACATTACGTTCGAATGAGATTTATCAGCTTATTAATCTTATTTTACCATCATCAGTCTTGTACTACATTGATTATGTCCGACCTACTAGATTGTTGATAGTAGATTGAGCTATAAGCCGATGGCTCTTTGCTCGACGTTTTATCAGAGTAGCCAGTTGATGAGTTATCCACATTTCGAGCATCACACCTAGTGTATCGGCTTCTCAGTTGATACACATACGTCTTAAATGATTTTCTTTGAGCCTCATGTCTAGTATATCGGTCTCAGCCGATTTACACACATCTTTAGAGAATTCCTCTCATAGGCTCAGCTAGTCGATGGGTTTGTCCGTTTCTTCCGTCCGTGCGTTCGATCTAGTCTCTGTCGTCTCTATGCCGTTAGTATCAGTCTCATACTATCTCGGTTGATCCGATTTATTGACACTGGCTCTAATGGTACCGTCATGGTGGTTGTTAGGTCTCGTACTTTGGGGAGATCAGGTCTCGTTCCTTGCTATCATCGCATGCTCTATTCGAAGCGTCATCGGCTTTGCAGCTGATGGATACTTTATCTTACTCAGAGTACCATCGCACATTCTATTCGGAGAGTCATCGGCTCTCAACTGATGGTTCTTTTTTCCTTGATTATCTGTCTATACCTTCATCAGTTTTCTAGCCGATGAACGATCACTACAACCTCTATCGGTAACCAACTGATAGGAGAATTTCTCATACATGCTTATTGACCATTCTATTCAGAGCGTCATCGGCTCTACAGTCGATGTGTTTTTCATTCTCTTCATCGCTATTTGCCTATGCCTTCATTGTCTTCCTAGCAGATAGAAAAGTGCTTTAGTTTCTATCAAAACCAGTCGATAGCAGGAGTGCGTCGGACGTAGCTGATGACTATATTAACCCTATCGATAGCCAACTAATAAGAGTTTGTATTGGACTAATGTTCGACTGACCTATTTGTTTATCTATTTATCAATTACAGAGTCAAATTGACTGACACGCCTATAACTCTAACAACGCTAGCGAGAGATCTCAAAACCGAAAGACATACATTGGAGTGAAATAGACCTCCTAGATCTTGACGTGTTTGTGTCATCGTATCGGACCTCCATCAGTGAACACGGAGAACCGATTTGACACGAATAATAGTACAAATAAAACACATTTATTAACAATAATAATTTTTCATGATTTGTCAAAAAAGAAAGCCCATAGACTTTCAATTAAAAAGGAAAAAAATACCTTACTACAGACATATTTTCTAAATAAACAAACCTTACCTTCTTTCTATATAATAAAAAAGATTATAAATAATTTTTTATATGGATGATTTTAATATTTTATAGTTTAAAACTAACAAATAGCTTAAAAATATGTAAGCAGTGCTAATGAAGAAATAATTATCTAGTTGATATTCTGTTGTTATAAGTTTATCAAACGCAGTCTACCCACGTAAATACACGTGCTACCTTCCTAGCTTTATAAATTTACACAACTGATAAGTTTGTACGGCGAACACAATTCACTCAATAAAGAAATGTCTCATCAGCTAGCTCGGCAGGTCGGCATTCGGCAAGAAGCAAAAACTAGTACCAGAACAGTGCGTACGCCCGTGACACTCAAGACTACTGGCAGCAAGAACTAGCAAGAGACCAAAGTAAATTAAGAGCTATAGCTAGCCCCAGGTTTTGATATGCATATGCATGCCCAGCCTTCCTTCCTTGCAGCTACCGTATCCCGTGACGACGCACGAGATTTTTATTAGTACTCCACAACTACAAAACCGCATTGCAAGCACACACACTGCTTTCTTCCTGCCGATCGATCGATATAAGTGATAGTAGTATATTACTCTGATCGATGCGTCCTCTCCTCACTACACTACAGACCGATACAGAATAATTACAGGCCTACAGGATATTGTCAAATACTATCCAATGACTTGCCGTGAAAACGGAAAAATGAACAGAGAGTGACCGAGCCACTGTCCAGCACCAGCAGGCAGCAGCTAGCTAGTTATATTTAGTCTTAGTTTTATACAAGTAGATAATATTTTCTAAAGAAAAAACTACTCCTATGTGTTTATCAGAGATATTTATAAATAAATAATAGATTCGTAATGGTTTTAAGTGATATATTTTTTCTCTAATTTAGCATTCTCCGTTGTCTTTATTGGGCTTTCTCCTATAACCAAATCCATTAATAACTTTTTAAATAGTAGCTAAACAACATTACCACGCCATCAGTTCGATTGACATGGCCATAATATTCAGATTTAGAAATAATATTAGGAAGAGTTTATTTTTAAAATTAAAAATTAAAATGTTAAAAAAAATAAAAAAAATCGCAAAGAACACGACGCAGCAAAGCTACGATCGCAACTAATTCGGCGACGTCCAAGCGGCAGCGCATGTACATGGCTGGCAGTTTGGCACATCTAAGCAATGTGCTTAGTGTCAAGTCTAATATTTTATAATAAAATAATAAATAAATATTTGAGTTGAAAGTTTTTAATTATGATTTGAAAAATGTCAAATTTATGGTTGGATGTTTTCAAAATTTGGAGTCGGAAGTTTTCAAATGTTGAATTTAAAAGTTTCAAATTGAGCTAAAATGTTTTATAATTTGAGTAGAATGTTTTAAAAGCTTTAGTAGAATTTTTTTCAATTTTGAGTTGAAACTTTCAAATTTTGATTTGAACGTTTTGAAATTGTAGCTAAAAGTTTTGAAATTTGAGTTGAAAAGTTTCCATTTTTGGACAGTTTTTAAAAAATTGAGTTAAAAGTTTTAAATTTTGACAAGAAAATTTCAAAATTTGAGTGAAAATTTTTTAAACTTAGAGTTGAAAACTTTAAAAATTAAGTTGAAACTTTACTTGAACTTATAAATTTTGAATTCATTTAAACCACACTAAAAAATTATATGAAAAGTTGGCCCGAAACAGCCTGAAAACACGTCACGCACGCTGGAGAGGATGGAGCGCGTACGTGGGAGAAAAAAAAAGACATAGACGCGCGCTGACGTGGGCTGGCCTGGACCGGAAGTGTGCTGGGCGCAGCTGCGCCAAATAGCCAGCCTGTGCTCTGACAGCGTACTGGTACATTCCAGCTCAGCTCAACATTTCCATAAAATTCATCCAGCTAAAGCCCGCGAGTAGTTCATTAACTTGTTTCGAACTTGTGATCTGGTATACCGGAAAATAGTTTCGTGAAATATCAATCTTATAGCAGGAAGTCAATTTTGTCACCAACTGACATCCAGACAATGCTTACTTAATCCATGAGAAGAAACATACTTCATGTGATCAGGTTCTCAAAAAATTCTAGACCCGAACAAGGGCTTGTTTGATTTAAAAGAATTTTAAATCATACAAATAAAGAAAAATCAAATGAATAATAATACATCTACACATCAATCTATAAATTTTTTTAACAAGTTTAAGCGGATGTTAAATTTCTTATGTTTTCTCTCTATAATAATCAGTTGGAAACAAAATTTTTCTTGGTTTTTCTATAGTTCAATCCTACAAATCGTATAAATCGTATGTCTCCTTAAAAATTTGAATCCATTGTTTTTTTCTACAAACCGATCAAGCCCTAATGTCCAGAACTTCAGATAAGAAATGCCAAACCAAAAGGATAAGTTTCTGATATTCGTGCATACAAACTTATCCTCATCAGAGCAAGTCACTATATACTATATTCTAACAGGGAGCCAACACGAACTGGTACATGACAATTTTCCTAATAACTTAATTAGCCTTTTTATTGATATGAAACTGAAATCCTCTCAGAAAGAATTCTCTACTGATACCGATGTTCAATTAGCTTTTCTATAATCTATTATTAGGCAATTGTGTACCAATGTACCATATGCACCCTAGCCTGTTGGCTGTGCTGTTCATGCATACATTGATCTCAGGTTCTATGTCGGCTATCTCAGTTCAGATACTAACAGAAATAACCACATATTGATTTTAAAGTTTTCAATATATCATAGGCAAGGATCAATCACACTGTATTAATACATGATCCCTCTCAAGCCAATCAGTTCCTCAATTAACCATCCCTCAAAACCTTATATATTTGCTTCATCAAGCCATTTTTAGATGAAATTGAATTCCTCTCAAAAAACATTCTATGAGAACTAATACTTTAATTAAACTTATATAGTTTGTAAAAGCATTTAGATGGCAAAGAAAATATCTCAATACTAAAGTATGGAAACTTCAACATGCTGTTTTTTTTTCACATTGTAGAATATATTAAGGACCAGAGGCTCATCCAAGTATACATCATCTCCAACTAATGAAAGCATTAAGGTCTACAAGATGTTTGTAGCATTGTACAGCAAGCAGAAATTTTAAATTTACATATAAAAAATGATGTCTAGACTTATCAATTTTGTTATAACTAAGACAGGTTGAGGGTTTACTCCTAGAAATCTGTCGAAAGGGATAGAGAATTTAATAGTTAAAATAAGTTCCATTCTCCCAATTCAAGATTAGGTTAACCTAATAAAATACTGAAACAAAACAAATCCATAAGCCATATCTGCTAAGTCAAATATTCTCTTTATATGTTCTGTTATTCTGTTAATATAGTCAACTCAGCAGACAAATTATACCAAACATAATATCAGGATTGACATGACCTAGGCACCTAGCTAAACTAAATTAATTGAATTGGTTCATCTTTAACACTAACAAACAAGATGCTTCCAACATATAAGAATCCATCATTCTTCAGCAACTCTATACCTATATGCCACACTCCTAAGTTCTTTTCTACTTGTGGGAGTTGTTATAAGATGTCCATACTAAACAACTTTGAACTAAGTTAGGTTATAATGAAAGTAATCCAGTGCATTCATTCAAAATAATATTTGAGTGATACTGTGCAATTTCGAAGGCAAAACGTATATAAACACATACTATGCCAAACATTCCAAATTAAAATTTATTATAAACATTGACCATTTGACCTGAATGCAATGAAGCTCAAAATACTGCAAAGAAGAAATTGAAATTGAATAACAAGATAGCAAAAGATATATTCTCTCCTCATTCTACATAAAATTGACTATTATTTCCATCATCTAGTCAACATAATAATTGCAATTGGATGGATGTTAAGGTAGTTCATAGTAAAAAAATAACCTTTATAACAAGGACTAAGAACTCATATATGACAACATGGAAGAGCACAAATTCCTCATTTAGCATGGAATGAGTAAAAAGATTTCCTCAATACAATAGTTTCTACTACTACAACAACAATAACAAAACCTTTCGATCCTAAATAAGTTAGAATAAATTAGAGTTAAAATCTATCATAAGCCTCAAATCACGGTTCAGATACATCAATAACTGTTTTTCAAACACTTCTATTCTATTCAAATATAGATCTTTAGATATATCTTAATATTTTGAGCCCTTTTTATTACCTCTTCTCATATCAATTTTGATATTCCTCTCTCCTTACTTTACTTTTGAATATGGCCAAACCATTTCAACCAATATGGAATAAGCTTTTCTTCGATTAGTGCTATTCTTAACCGATCACGTATATCACCATTCTGGACTCGATCCATTATTGTGTGACAACAAATTCAATGTAACATATATATTTCTGCAACACTCAACAGTTGAACATGCCATTTTTTAGCTAACATTTGGCTCCATACAACATAGTAGGTCTAATCGTCGTTCTATAAAACTTGTTCTTTAGCTTCTACAGTACTCTCTTATCGCAGAGAATACTAAATGCTTAATGCTACTTCATCCACTCTGCTTTAATTCTATGGCTAACGTCTATATCAATATCCTTATCTATCTGTAGCATCGATCCCAGATATCAAAAGATATCATTCTTAGATACTATTTGACTTTATAAACTCACATCTCTCTTTTCGTATATAATGGTGTCAAAGTCACATCATAAATATTTAATCTTAGTTAAACTTATTCTAAAACCTTTAGACTCAAAAGTCTACTGCCACAACTCTTTCCTATTTCCTCCTTTCCAGCTCTCATTAACTAATAATACATTATTTATGAAGGGCACACACTAAGAGATATCACCTTATATATTTGTTATAACCTCATAAGAAAAAGAGATATAAGCTTAAAGCTAATCCATATTTTAATCAAAAATTAACATATGTTATTATTATTTGTTCGAACACTAATTATATTATTATTGTACATGTCCTTGATAAGGATAACATATTTTATTAGGACTTTATATTGTCTAAACTCACCACATAAAATTTCTTAGTATCTTATTATAAACTTTTTTAAGTCAATAAAATCATATGTAGGTCCTTCTATTACTCTCTAAACCACTTAAAATTGCTTATATGGTAAACCTTCTGGGTATAAAACAAAGTTGATTAATAGAGATCGTTGTTCCTCTCAAACGGAGCTCAATAACTCTCTTATAGCTTTATAGTATAGTTCATTAACTTAATTCCTCGATAATTAGTACAACTTTAGATATCTCCCTTATCCTTATTCTTGTATATTGGTATTAATATAATTTTTCACTCTTCAACCAATGTGTTCGATTGAAAAATATTATTGAACAACTTAATTAGCTATACTAATCTCCAAGACATCTCTACAATTTAATTGGAATGCCATCCTTTTTAAATCTTCAATTTGATGATAGTATCCTCATTCTCCCCATTGAACAAATTATAAAAATATTCTTAGTATCTATGTCTAATCTTATACTTCTTCACTAAAAGCTGCTCTCTCTCATTTTTAATTCACTTAACTAGTTGAAATCCTTATTATCATGAGCCCTAGTCATTCTATAGATGTCCTTCTTCCTTTATACTTAGAAGTTGATAAAAATCCTTGAGGGCCCACCCTTTGTCTCACTCATAGCTTGTTTTATGGCTTTTTTTTGCCACCTTTATTTCTCTATTTTATCCACACTTCTATCATGGTACAAAGCGCTTATATTATTCTTTTTTCTTCTTAATAGTTCTTTATACATCTTCATTCTACCACCAAGTATTTTTAGTTTTACATCCACTTTATTTGATCACTCCAAATATCTCTGAAGCAATCTTTCAAATATATGTTGCTATCTTCTCCAACATATTATTTGTATTATCTTCTTTCTTTCAAGAGCTTTTTTCTATAACTTTTTTTTAAAGATATTTGATGTCTTTCTTTTTAACTTTTACCACTTGATTCTTACCATTTTAATTTATTTATTCCTATAAGCATACACCAAACTACCACCAGTCTATATTGAGAAATCACACAATCTCTGATTATTACTTTACAATCCACACATATTCGTTTATCCCGTACAAAGTTAATTTAGATAGAATGTTGGCCGCTATAAAAATGTTTCAGTTTTAGTAAAATTTTAGTTTGGACTTTAGAACATTAGCATTTTAACTTATATGTCATTTAAGACCAAACTTAAGTAACAGAAATATAGGTGCACTAAAAGTTACACTTCGGTTTATGATTATGTTTAGGCCTAAGGATTCAGAAATAGATAAATCACTTGCAGTATTGCCACAGAATTACGCATATATATCAGTTTGTATCAAGTACAAATTATTCCAGTTAGGAATAACAGCATTGACTTATATTTTATTTGCTGGGTAGAATAAACTGAGTGACTGACTATGGATTCTAGCAATTGTCCAATTGGAACATGGGAGAAAATGAAAGCTCCTTTGATTCGCAGGATTGGAAAAACTCAGGAATTGAAGTGGAATGCTTCTCCAATCCTACACTCAATTCAACCCAACTCAATATAGCATTTCAATCAATATAGCATTTCAAATAGCTACTTTCTAACCATCTCTATTTACTATTTAAATACAGATATTCAGTTATATCCTATTCTTTTCAAATCACTTCTTCTTATTATTTCTTTTTATATTTGTTTTGATCTTTCTCTAGTTTTTTTCACAGTATTATCTTGAGTTAGAATTCTACGATGTACTAACGACTCTAAGGGTCTTTTTTAAATCATATATATATTCTTGTTCTGAACTCGATCCAATTTAACGTAGCATACGTATTTTTATAACATTTAGCTGTTAAACATGATATATTTTTATAGATCAATATTCTGCTCTATATAACATAGCAAGTCTAATCATCGTTGTATAAAACTTACCTTTTAAATTCGACGGTATCCTTTTATCACAAAGGATATTAGATGCTTGATACTACTTCAACCAACCCACTTTGATTTTATGGCTAACGTTCATATAAATATCCTTATTCATCTGTAGCATCGATCCCAAATATCAAAAAGTATTCTTCTTAGACATAACTTGGTCTAAGTTACACCTCAATTTAGTTTTAGTTATTCTTACTCTAAAACCTTTGAACTAAAAAGTCTACTGTTATAACTCTAGTTTTCTATTTACTACTTTACGGCTTTCATCAATTAACATTATATCATCTAAAAAAGTATAGATCAAGAGATATCTCCTTATATGTTTCTTATAATCTTAAAGCATAGGTATGTAACATCTCCTTCCTTTTCCTATGAATCACCTTCCTTTTCCTATGAATCAAAGGGACATGTAGGAAAAATTCCGTAGGAATTTAAATCCTATGAAAATCCTTTGCCATTCCTATGAATCAAAGGGGGCCTTACAGTTCACAGATAATTTCCTAATTGGGGAAGTTCAACTCAGCGATTCAAGGAAAAAAAAGTTGCTGACAATATCTCACTATGTTATATAATTTTTTACAGTACAGGAATGAATGACTGATCAGTTTTATGATAAGGATAACATACAATGAGGTTTATTGAAATCACCAGGGATGGGTGGAACCCTGCCTCATCAATGGAGATCGCGATCCCAAGCTTGGGTCTCTTGAAAACCTTGTCTTTGGAGTGGTTGCAGATGGGGTTGTACCTCTGTAGCTCGCATGAAGCGACTCATCAATGGTGCGTGAGGACTTTGCAATGGCATCCCTAACAAACTTCTGTGCTGCAGGAGAGAAGGTTCTTGGGCTCACACTGCCTCCCCTCACAGGAGATGGTAGTGGTGGCCTGTGTAACATTTTAGTGCGCTCCTTAATCTTCCTTGCTGCATCCCTTGACAGCAGATGTGCCTTTGCATCCCGAGCAGGTGGAGGTGGGATCTTGAAATGCGCCCTATCACTTCCCCCAGAGCCAGTCGGTGTCTCCTTTGGGTCCAATCTTAATGGTGTCCCATCAATCTCACCCCATGTCATGAATGGCGACTCATCCACACCTGGTGCTGGAGATGGCGTTCTCACAGAACTATACCCATTGTTTGCATTCTTCCCTGACTCGACATAGAATGGGTTTGGAGTCTTCCTTAAATCCTCTAAATCGTACTTCTTTGCTTTATCAGGATCATGGTATGCCATACCTCCGGGAGTAGAACCTACAACTGGTGCATAAAGTATGGCAGCTGCCTCCTCGTCCTTGCTTGTACCGTCATCAGCGGATGACTTCCCATGGAACCTCGTGTTCGACCTGCCAATCTCCTTGGTCATCCCCTTGAGCCGCTCGGCGCGCTCCTCATCAGTAAGCGGGGCATCCCCACGGTCAGCCAGGTTGTACAGGTTCTTGGCCGTGAATTTGGCACCCTCTAAGGTGCTTGGCGGCTGCCCCGACGTGCCATACCTATCCGTTATCCTGTCGTGCTTGGCGTCCTCAAGAAGTGGTGCCTTCGCCGCCTCACCAAGCTCCAGCAGGTGGGCATAGCGCTCGCGGCGAC
Source organism: Oryza coarctata (assembly GCA_030770085.1). Lineage (NCBI taxonomy): Eukaryota > Viridiplantae > Streptophyta > Magnoliopsida > Poales > Poaceae > Oryza > Oryza coarctata. Next base: position 14,068,209 of record CM061472.1, read on the forward strand.
GATGGTTGACCTTATCGAGTATGCGTGAGAAGAACTCGTTGTCCTCGCTGGTGAAGCGCCGGAAGAAGTCGTCGAGCGAGAGCGCGGCCTCGACGTCCTCGTCCACATCGACGCCCTCCTCACCGGCGACCGAGGGGGTGGCGAGGAAGGACGGGGAGCGGAGCGCGGTGGAGGTGGCCGGCGTTGGGGTGGGCACGGGGCCCCCCTGGCGCTGGACGCGGCGGCGGCGGTCGAGGATCTTGAGCTGCGCGTCGCGGAGGACGAGCGGGTCGCGGGAGCGCAGGGCCTGGAGCCAGTCGAGTCGGTCGCGGAGCCGCGGGAGGTCCGGAAAGAAGTCCCGCTCGATGATCCGCTCGATGGAGGTGACGTAGGTGTCCTCGTCGAGCACCTCCGTGCGGCGGCGCTTGGACGATGAGGAGGAGGTGGTGGTGGCGGCGGCGAGGGCGGAGGCGGAGGCGGCCGAGGGCGCTGGGGACGAGGGACGAGGGGCGAGGCGTGGAGGGGGACGGGGACGGGGAGAGGTGGCGAGGGGAGTGGCCCGGCGAGCGGAGCATCGCGGCAGCGGCGGGGAGGCTAGGGTTAGGGATTTGGGATTGGGGATTCGGGGGATGCGACGTAGACGAGTATGGTTTAGCGATTGGGTGAATCTGGTTTTGGTTGGGTCGGTTCGGAGTACTGTGAAACTGCCGGCCAGTTAATAACGTTGCGTGCCGAGCGGCCGCAGCAGTCGCCAAGAATGACCCGACCATCAAATCGGAGTGAATATCTTTATGAGCGTTGAAACGAACTCTCAATTCTCCATGACCAATAAATTTAGTTGGTTTAGTTTATATTTTATAATGCAGATCTGAATGATTTATCAGATGTTTAGATATTAGTGGATATAACCACACATATTTTTTCATATAGCAATAATGTAATAAAATGATGATTTTATCAATATAAACTCAACTTAAAATAGAAGAGTCGTCGAGAACGAGTTAAATGCTTACATATACATTCAACTAGAAAAATCTTCATGAAAAATCTTCATGTAAAAAAAGAACTAAGCAAATCTTTACATGCATCTTATAAAAATGATTACAAATAAAGCGATCTGTCCCTAAGATCGTGAAACAACAAAAATTAACATCATATGAATACTTTTGAATACAATTCTAATAAAACTATATATCTATATGTAACACAAAATAATTTAAATGATAGTTACAAATATTGCTACATCTAATTTTAGGACAAAGGGCTGGAGTATAACCATGCTCCAAGAAATAAGAAACGTATATACATGGTTGTCGGCTTACTCCATTAAACACAGGCCAACGTCAAGAAAAAAAGCAAAATTGTGTGCTATTAGGACTGCACAGTATTTTCTAGTTTTCTCCTCGTTATTAGTGGAAGCAAAATAGACTCCATGATGGCCACATTACAAGTACCCCACAAACACTCACACCGTGTAGTTACGCACGTTTGGCTGATCTTGCATGATGTGGCATTGCTCCACCATGAACTCTACACACCTCTAACACAAATCACACATAGCCAAAACATAACAATGATGCACTTTGATAAAATAGAACATAAGAATTCCAAAGCAAATTGAAGAAAACAAAATGCATAGGACCGAAACTTGAACAACAATGAAATAGAACATAAGAATTCCAAGGCAAATTGAAGAAAACAAAATGCATAGGGCTAAAACTTGAACAACAAGGAAGCATAGTGATTGTTAGTAGTAATCTTGACAATTCCTGGTTGTGACAAGCATGATTATTACAACTAGGCATAAATGCATTGTGCCACACCACGCTAGAGTCGTATAGTATGTGTGCTTGCTCATGGGCAAAGAATTAATAGAAGAATACGAAGTCCTATCATAATCTGATCTGCCCTTGAGCAATAACATTAGAATTGGAGTACTTTATGGCAAAATGAATCAACACGAGAAGGGATAAGAAAAATGTCAATAATTGGCAATCCACTTAACAAAAATATCTTAGGTTCTATATGCATTCCAAATGTAAAGAGGCGAACAAAGTAAAATAACTCCAAAATATAGATTGTTTCACATTTTTTTCTATGTCAAGACATCCTTGTGCTATTGAAGGATCCATTATGAACCAAAATTGCTACCAAAATTGTTGCATAGGATGATGCAGAACAAGATTTTTACCTCTTGTAAAATCTTCTAGAAATGAATGTACCGGCAAATACAAAGGGAAAATTTTCTATAAATGAATATACTGGCAAATAAAAAGGGTTTGTGTAGCGAACTAGTATAAAACTTTTATTGAAGTATGAACTGCTAATTGTTAGATTTACATAAAAGCCGAATCTTAGCAAGTTCCCGTCACTACTACCACGAAGTCCGTAGTGCTGAACGGCCTGGTGGCACGGCTCTGGGGATTGTACTCATTGTGTACATCAACATGTACGAGGTGTGCTCTAATGAGGACCAATGTAACGATTAGGTCATAGTATGTGGAACGGACAAGGCGATCCTTGGTAGGGTGGATGCAATCTCCATCTTGCTTAGTATCGAGATGAACAACACATTTGATAAGGATCATATAGCCAGTAGCGGGATTTAACATGTTAACCAAGGGAATCGAAGACATGGTCATCAGGCCTTTGAGAGACATGCACTAGTAGCTGTAGATATGTGCTTTAGGGTCTTACCCTTAGCTAAGGCAAGCAGGACTCCACATCATTCGGGTCTCTTGCGGGAGCCATGGCCCCTTTGATATGAGGCATGTGCCTCTTCCCACCTCGAAGCAACGAAGCTAGGGTTCTATGGAGAGGGGCTTTGTAAAAAGCCTCCTCCACAACAACTGTGGTGTGTGCAGCTAGCAACAGGAGCCTCATGTTGTACACTGTCACCAACGATATACCGTGGATAATCACAGTTGGTGCCGGTTCGGTGGACTGGTGTTTTGATGTGCAAGTGAAGCACATTTCTAAGGGCGACCAACTTATTTTCAGATGCACTTTTCTAGGGGCCAAACTCAAACATTTCGTATCGTCTCATCTACTCCGATGAGAATGCAGGGTGAATGTAGATGTGACAACAGACTTCATATAGGTGACTGTCTCGTTAAATACTCTGATCCAATGGCCAGACAATGCTGTCAGAGAAGCCAGCCTGACATGGGTGTGTGTTAGCGAAGCATCGTGTTCAAGCCCAATTCTCGCCGTTCAATCTTCGTGACCACAGAATCAATGACTGAACCATGAACATAAAGACTTGGCTTGTGGAATGATCTACCAGCTGACAACTGTGCGAACCACAATGAATATTCTATTCTGTACATTTTAGTAAACTGTATTGTGAAAGCTATACGAGGATGTATATCTTTAGCAATGGAAAATCTCAAAGGATTAATGAAGGATGTAATGTATACTTGCATCTTCAATGATTAGGGATCCAGATAGCTATTTGATAAACGCTTAATAAACTATCTAATCTAAAGTGCCCAAACCTAAACTAATATATAAGAGCACTTACCATGTTAGTCTAATTTTCAACAAATATGTTTGACTACTTTCCTTTTTTTTCGTTGTGTATGTGGCTAATATCCTCGGATCTTCCCAATTAAATCAAGAAAATTACGTAGTCATAATGCTAAGATCTCAGACCCATCATACTCCTACAAGCACTGCCTTCCTCCACAACTGTTGTACTTTAATTATTCCCACTTCCCTAACAATTGCTAGATTTTTATATCAAGATCACCGAGACCTAGGGTAGTTGGAGCACGGCTACGGAGTTCGTAGTCACGATCCGTGGTTGCGGCAAGGTTTTACCCCTTAGCACTTCTGTTGGGGTTGGAGAAAGAGAAGGAGGAGATTAGGAAATAATTCTTGCTTACTGTTCAATTACATGGATTATATAGCCAAGGGCCTCAACCAATCAGAGTCAATTGCTTCTAGAATTATGGACTAAAAATAGTAAACTTAACTAACCTTTCCAAACTTAGCCAATTGCTCATAGAATTATGGACTAAAAATAGAAAACTAAACTAACCTTCCAAACTTAGCCATTGGTGGTTGCCTTGCCGAGCGCGTCCCTTGAGCGTGCTACTCCTTCAGCGGCTCTGCGCACGTCGCGGGCTCGCTGTTGTCTGTTGTTGTACGTGCGCCCCTACATGGCATCTCTCCCCCTGTCGAGGAGCAGCTTGTCCTCGAGCTGGAACGCATGGTACTTGGCGCAGAATGGCTCGACGTCTTCCCATGTTGCTGACGCCGGGGACTCTTCTTTCCACTGGATCAGGACTGGTGCACACCGCGAGCCAAGCGTGTCCGCACTGCGCGATTTGGCTCTAGAACAATGGCTCCATGATGAATAGGAGGTAGAGGTGACGGAGCATCTAGGGGCAGCCCCTGGAACTTCTTAAGGAGGCCGACGTGGAACACGTCATGAAGTCGAGCCCTGGAAGGCAGAGCGAGATGGACGGCGATGTCGTTGATCAACTCGATGATGCGGTAGTGCCCGTAGAATCATGGCTTGAGCTTGCCGGTGACTACCTGGGGCAGGGATGATGCCGTGCACTGCCGAAAATGGAGGAGCGCCCAGTTGCCCACCTGATACAAGACGTGGCGATGAGCTTTGTCGTAGTGAAGCTTCTGGACTGCCTGTGCCTGCTCCAGCCTGTAGCAGATGTCGACGAGGAACTCTTCACGTTCTTCCATGCTCTTGTAGACGGCGGCCACTCTCGTGTCCCCCGGTTCATAAGATCGGATGGATGGCGGATCGCGCCTATAGACAACACGGAATGGCGTGTCCCTCAACGAAGTCTAGTAGATGGTGTTGAAGACGAACTCCACCTATGGTAGCCACCACAGCCATTGTCATGGCCGATCTCCCATGAGGTAGTGTAGGTACATGATGATGACACGGTTGGTGGCCTTCGATTGCCCATCCAACTGGGGGTGGAAGGCAGTGGTCATGTGTAACTTGGTGCCTACCAAGCGCATGAGCTCGGACACCATGGATTGCGGTACACCATGTAAAAGGACAATGTCGGTGAAGAATGCTTGAGCGACTGTCTCGGTGGACTACATATGCACCAAGGGGATGAAGTGGTAGTACTTGCTGAACCTATCGATCACCGTCAATATGACTGACTTGCTCTGAACATGTGGCAGTGCTTCGACGAAATCATGGGCGATGTCTGTCCAGACACCCTGCTGCGGCATGGGCAGTAGGAGTAGGAGCCCAGTCGGGTGTAAATGCTCTGACTTGTAACGCTAACAAGTGGCGCACACGCGCATGAAATCTTGCATGAGCTGTTTCATGTTAGGGAAGTGGAAATCACGCTGTAGCCGGTGCAACGTGCGCTGGACCCCTTTGTGCCCGTCCTCATGGACGGCTGCCATGATTTCCTGCATGAGGGAGGACGCTGGAGGGATGTAGAGGCGCCTGCCGAACTGCACCATGTCGTCGACGATCACCCACGGTGCTCCTCTGGATCCGCGCGTACTTCATCCTGGAGCGCGACAATAGCCGAGTCGAAGAGTTGCGCTTGGTGGAGACGTGTGATGAAGTCGAAGCGGGGAGCCAAGAGGACTAGGATGGCCCCATCGTCTGCCGTGTCATGCCGCGAGAGGGCATCCGCCACCGCGTTCGCCTTTTCGGCCTTATACTCGACGGAGAAATCAAAGCCCGAAAGCTTCCCCACCCAATGGTGTTGGGGAATTGTCATGAGCCACTAATCCAACAAGTATTTGAGGCTATAATGATCTGTCTTGACAAGGAATCAGTGGCCCCACAGATATGGATGCCAGTGCCAGATGGCGTGGACGAGTCCGATGAGCTCCCGCTCATAAGCGGCGAGGATGCAATGCCTAGGAGCGACTGGCCAGCTGAAGAAGGCAATCAGATGGCCGTCCTGAACGAGCATCGCGCTGAACCTATGTGATGAGGTGTCACATTCGACGACGAACATCTTGGTGAAGTCATGCATGGCGAGGATCAGGGCTGAGGTGACCGTAGCCTTGAGCGCGTCGAATGCCACGGCCGCTGCCTCGTTCTAGGAAAAGCCATCCATCTTGAGGAGAGCCATCAGCGGCGTGGTGATGGTACCGTAGTTGCGGACGAATTTGCGGTAGTATCGCACCAAGCCAAGGAAACAACGCACCGCCCGCGCCGAGGGAGGAAACGACTAGTCATGGATGGCCTGCACCTTGGCCGGGTCCATGGCAACGCCCGCCACTGAAATGCCGTGGTCGAGGTACGTGACGGAAGCGACACCGAAGGTGCACTTGGTGCTCTTGACGAAGAGCTGGTGCCGTCGGAGCTCGGTCAGGATGATGCGGAGGTGGTGAAGGTGATCCGCCCATGTCGTGCTATAGAGCAAAATATCGTCAAAGAAGACAAGGACAAAGCGATGAAGGAATAGCCGGAGGACGCCATTCATGAGGGCTTGGAATGTCACCGGGGCGTTGCACAGCCTAAATGGCATTACCAAGAACTCATAGAGGCCGTCGTGGGTACAAAACGCTGTCTTGTGGACATCTTCTGGCTGAATCCACACCTAATGGTACCCCGGATGCAAGTCTAGCTTGGTGAAGAACCGTACGCCGTGGAGCTCATCAGAAAGTTCGTCGACGATAGGAATGGGGAACGCATCCTTGACGGTGAGCGCAAGATGTTAATACTAGAATTTGATTCAGCCTATAAGCAGGATCGGCCGATGAAGATACTAGTCGGCTCGTTTGCCAAAAGCCGAGCGGAACTGTAGAGAAGCTGATCAAATTAGTAGAAGATTGGATCGGTTTGAAGACAGGAAATTATCCGATCAGGGTCAGGTCTGAGAAGCCCGAGGAAAGGATGGAAAAGAATCGGCTTGAGTAAAAAGAAGGTCCGATGGCTATAGTGGAGATGTCGATCGGGTTGTAGCGAAGAAAGACTCGGTTCCAAATTGGAAGATTATTCAGATGAAACCAAGTTTACGGAAGAGCCGTGGACTCCATAGCAGGATGTTTGTCTTTGTAAATTGTAACCTTATTTAATTAGGAAGGTTTAGCTAGTTAGTTAACTTCTTTAGAAATATTTTCCTCTATTTTTGTTGGGAACTAATGTCCGATGGTCGTAAACGCGTCAGACTCTGTCTGTCAATCCAGGGTATAAATGTAGACCACCCGGGAACATTTAAGATATCTCTCGATCAAATACAATCTCAGCGCATCGCCACCCTAGTTCATATAGGTGTTTACCGGCGGGTTCTGGCTCTCGACGCGGGGCTGCATCGGTTAAGTCCGATCTTCGATGAAGAGGTAAGTCCTGCCACTATCCTGGTATACTTTGTATTGTCTAAGGCTACATCGTTTAGGTTCAAACTCTTAGTCAGATTAGGTGTACCGCATCACGTCCGTGCAAGATCTATTGACCTATCAAACTCCTTCCGCCATCGTCAGTCTCGTGCTGCATCGGTTAGGTCCGATCTACGGGTCTATTGACGGAGGATTGAGTTTTAGGTCTATATGTCTCTCTACAGCGTCTCATCGGAGTGAGTAGCCGATGAGTTATCCTAAACGTAGGTCCCCATCATCGTGCGGCCGATGGGTTCAGGCATTAGGCCTATAGGTAGCTGATAACATCCCTCCTACCTTGTCGTCAAGTTCGGTCCAAGCCCCCGCCATCTCGGTGTCGTTAGCCTCCGGCCTCGTACTGTCTCGGTTACGTCCAATCTATCGAGTTTGGCCCTAACGGTGCCGTTACTGCTGTCGCTCGCCCGCATGGCCTCGCGGGGGATCGGCTCCCGCTTCGCGTATCGGATGCGGGTAGCACCATTGGCTCTTTGGTTGATAGACCTTTTAGCGCGTTACACATGTCTATCTCCCATACATCCATCGGCTTTTCAGCTGATGCGCTAGCATTCTCATCTCTGTTGGCGATCAGCCGATAGGGAGAGTTGGGCAGGCCTTCTAGCCGACCGACGAACACGTCTTATCCCTTTTTCCTTGTCAATTGTAGGGTCAAATTGACTGGCATGCTCACGAACCTCGAGGCTTAAGGACCTGCACTGGAGCTAAGCAGACCTCCTAGGCCTTCGAGTGACTAAGCCGCCGTCGAGGGATTTTCGGTGGTGAGCACACTTTTTGGCACGCCCGGTGGGATTGGAAGACCTTTTTCATCAGTTGAAGGTCCTTCATCAACTGTGATCTGATGGCGGGTAAAGAAATCAACATAGACAACGTAATCGCAGTGACAATGAAGGATTTGACTGAAGAGCAGAGATACCAGGTGGAGCAGAACACAGCTAATTTTCAGAAGCTCTGTCTGGAGTCCTTCAGTATGACCCAACAAGGGACGATTCAAAAATTCCAGCTGCCAAAGCCAGTTTTGAAAGGAGAATCGAGCTGATCGCCACCCATTAGTCCTCAAAAGCCGCTACAAGAGATGGTTGATGAAGCTATTCACCATGCACTTATTAACCAATTAGGTGTACTGGTGAATACTTTGCACAACTTGATTAAGAAAACTATGGACGGATCTATTGTTAAAGAACCTGGTCAAGGGTTGGTATATTTGTTGATGAGAATAGGACAACCACACGTTACTTACTGGTCCAGAAGGGATGCATCGGTAAATATGTTTCCGCTAGCACAAGAGCAGATTGGGGGGCAACATGAGGACATGATGCTAGGATATCATCGGACAACCTATTACGGGGGATATAGGCAAGAATATCCTAGTAATAATTATCAAGGAGATCATGTCAAGTACCAACTTCGATTCCACAGTATCAGAAAGAGAATCCAAAGGAAGAGGATTGGTCTGCCAGAATTGCGGAAGTTGTCAGGGAGCAATTCGGCATTAAGCCTAAGGAACAAACTTTTATGTATCGGCACCCTTACCTAGAGTGGTTCGACAGAGTTCTGCTGCCGCACCGATACAAGATTCTAGATTTCTCCAGGTTCTTAGGGCAAGATAGCGTATCTACAATGGAACATATTAGCCGATTCTTGGTTCAATGTGGGGAAGCATCAGCTGATGAAGCTCTGAGGGTCCGCTTATTTCCATTATCTTTATCTGGATCGGCCTTCTCTTGGTGTTCCTCATTGCCTCCAAACTCAATAAGGGGATGGGCCGATTTGGAGAAACAATTCCATAAATATTTCTTTGCTGGGATTCAAGAGTTGAGATTGTCAGACTTGACATCGGTTAGACAGAACCACGATGAATCAGTTTCCGAATTCATCCAGCGTTTCTAGGATGTCAGAAGCCGATGTTACAGTGTCATTTTAAGTGATGGACAACTAGCCGACTTGGCTTTTCAAGGGTTGCTGGCTCCGATTAGGGAACGTTTCTCTTCACAAGAGTTCAAGAGCTTGTCTCACCTACTCCAGAGGGTATTGGCTCATGAAAGCTAATTTGCTGATACCAAGAAAGAGAGGTTCCATCGAAAAGCTGCTTAGCTACAGGTGTATGCATCGGACTCAGATGATGAGGAATCCGATGCAGAAGTGGGTTTGGCGGAATGGACTAGAATAAGAAACCTATATCATGTCCATGTATTAAGAATGCCAATAAAGGGGAAAGATATGATTTCGATATCAACAAAGCTGACAAGATATTTGATTTTCTCCTCCAAGAAAAACAGATTCAGTTACTGCCAAACCATGTAATCCCATCTGCTGAAGAACTCAAAAACAAGAAGTATTGTAAGTGGCATAATTCAATATCTCACCATACCAACGAGTGCAAGGTTTTTGGGTAACAGTTACAATCAGCTGTTGAACAGGGGAGGATCAAGTTCGAGGACAAAAAGCCAATGAAGATTGACGGGCATCCTTTTCGTATGAATATGGTGTTTGCAGGGTCCTCAGGAGATCGGCCCGATGAGAAAAGGTGCTCAAAGAGGTCGAAGGTTACCTCATCATACCTAATCAAAAAATATTCTAGAATACAAGACGAAGAAAGATGAGCCACAACGCAATTAGAAAGGTATAACCCATATTGGGATGTCCCTTTTTTCAGTACTGTTGGGATCAAAATATGATTTTGCCGTCAATCGAAGATTGTCCTGAATGTAACAATCCAGGATCTCGATACATTGACCAGAGCAGGACATCGTATGATCGGCCTTCCATCACGCGGGCATCGGTGCATAGCCGATTAGGGCCGATCAACGAAGAGTATGGTCAAAGGTCAACTAAAGATAGGGAGTTACATAAAGGATCATACCACATTAAAGATCTGTGGTATCTGTCTGGGATTTTTACAAAAAATCAGAAGAGGAGGGCACAAATGCTGCGGCATAGAGAGCAGCATAAAATGCAACGTTAGGACCATGAGGAAGCCGATTGGATGATGCTGGCACATCGGCTCAGGCTAACATGGTATTCTTCTTACCTATGGAATATAAAGCATGTGTATTCGATGAAGAAGGTCAAGAAGTAGATTTTGCCCAATTAATATTGGAACCAAGTCAAGCCATATTTTGCAAACCAGAAGAATCCAAGCATCAACACCTAAAACCATTGTATATCAAGGGGTATGTTGATGGGAAGCCAATGGCAAAGATGTTAGTTGATGGAGACGCAGCTATCAATTTGATGCCGTATGCTACATACCGCAAATTGGGTAAGACGGTTGAAGACTTAGTTAAAACAGATATGGTTTTGAAAGATTTCGGAGGGAATTCATCAAAAACTAAGGAGGTGCTGAATGTGGAGTTAACAGTTGGAAGCAAGACATTGCCTACCACATTTTTAGTCATTGATAGTAAGGGATCATATAGTCTACTCCTTGGCAGGGATTGGATTCATGCCAACTATTGTGTTCCTTCAATAATGCATCAAAGCGTCATATAGTGGCAGGGAGACAGAGTTGAGGTGATCACCGCCGATCAGTCGACTAGTGTTGCAACAACCGATATGCCATTCTAGAAAGCTGATGGGTTCAATTGCCTATCTGGACAAACATGGGTGGGCTATTTCCTTGAGGTGACTGATAAGGGGATAAAGCCGATTTAGCAAGTTGGCTCGGATCCATTGTTCCCAAGGGAACTATAGAGGACTCCGAAGAAAAGTTAGGGCAAGGTTTTACGTCGGCCGATGAGTTAGAGCAAATAGATATAGGTTCAGGAGATAAGCCAAGGCCGACGTATATTAGTAAAAATCTATGTGTTGAATCCCGAGAAAAGGTGATAAAATTATTAAAGAAATTTTGGGAATATTTTGCTTGGGATTACCATAAGATGCCAGGATTAATCCGATCGATTGTTGAACATCGGCTTCCTATTAGACCGGGATATCTGCCATTTAAACAACCACAGAGAATATTCAAAGCAGAGTGGCATGATGAAATCAAGGCAGAGATCACAAATTTATACGATGCAAATTTCATCAGACCATGTCGATATGCTGAATGGGTGTCTAATATCGTCCTAGTGAAGAAGAAAAACGGAAAGTTGAGGATATGCCTCGACTTTCGGGATCTGAACAGGGCAACCCCTAAAGATGAGTGTCTGATGCCGATGGTAGATTTATTAATTGACGCTGCATCAGGTCACAAGATCATTAGCTTTATGGATGGAAATGCAGGCTACAATCAAATTTTTATGGTGGAAGAATATATCTACAAGACTGCATTTAGATGTCCTGGAGCTATTGGTTTGTATGAGTAGGTAGTCATGAGTTTCAGATTGAAGAATGCCAGTGCTATCTATCAGAGAGCCATGAACTACATGTTTCATGATCTTATTGGATAGTTGATGGAGATATATATTGATGACGTGGTGGTGAAATCCAAAGGTATTGAAGACCATATAGCCGATCTGTGAAAAGTGCTAGAGAGGACGAAGAAATATGGACTCAAGATGAATCCTCACAAATGTGCTTTTGGCGTATCGGCTGGGCAATTTTTTGGTTTCATGGTGCATGAGAGAGGGATTGAAGTTAGTCAATGAAGCATTAGAGCTGTCCAGACCATCGAGCCACCAAGCAACAAAATACAATTGCAGTCCTTGATCGGTAAACTCAATTTTATAAGGAGGTTTATCTCAAACTTATCGGGAACAGTTGAGTCGTTCACTCCTTTATTGAGGTTATGAGCCGATCAAGAATTTGCATGGGGTGTTGAGCAGCAAAAAGCTTTTGATCTTATCAAGGAATACCTGAATTCTCCACCAGTATTGATTCTGCCGCAGAAAGGGGTACCGTTTAAATTATATTTGTCAGCCGATGAGAAGTCAATCGGATCGGTGCTTGTACAAGAGTTTGAATCAAAAGAATGAGTGGTATTCTATTTGAGTCGATGACTTCTGGATGTTGAGACCTAGTATCCTGCCGTGGAAAAGTTATGCCTATGTTTGTATTTCTTGTGTATAAAGTTAAGGCATTATCTTCTATCGGCTGAGTGTACAGTGCTTTGCAAAGCCAATGTGATTAAATACATGCTATCGGCTCTAGTCCTGAGGGGGTGGATTGGTAAATGGATATTCGCTCTAATGGAGTTCGATCTGAGGTATGAGTTAGCTAAGGCAATCAAGGGACAAGCGGTAGACGATTTTATTGTGCAGCATAGAGGAGTCCAAGAGAATTTTGTGGAGCCAATCCCGTGGATGTTATTCTTTGATGGATCGGTTTGCAAGCATGGATCTGGTATCGGCTTGGTGATCATATCGCCTTGGGGGGTAAGTTTTGAGTTCGCTTTCACAATCAAGCCTTGTAGTATAAATAACCAAGCAGAGTATGAAGCGGTACTCAAGAGACTTCAGCTGCTGAGGGAAATTGGAGCTAATACGGTAGAGGTCATTGGGGATTCCTTGTTGGTGATCAAACAGCTATCTGGAGAATATGAATGCAAGGATGAAGTTTTGAAGTCATATTATGAAAAATATCAACAATTATTAAAAGATTTCAAGATAGTGACGTTGGATCATATTCCTAGGGAGCAAAACCTGGAGGCCAATGATCTTGCTCAGACTGCTTTGGGATATCGGTTGAACAGTAGAGTGGAAGTCAAGATAGCCGATATTGAGAGCCGTATGGAAGCCAATGATTGGAGATAGGAAATTATTCAGTATTTGCAAAATCCATCAAGATCGGTTCCCAAGAAGCTTCGGTACAAGGCTATTAAGTACATACTACTTGATGAAGAATTATATTATCGGTCCATTGATGGAGTGCTTTTAAGATGCCTGAGTGCCAAGAAAGCTGCGTTGGTGATGAGCTAGGTGCACAAAGGCATTTGTGGAGCCCATCAATCGGCTCATAACATGAGATAGATGATGAGGAGAGCTGGATGCTTCTGGCCAAGGATGTTGGAGTATTGTTTTAAATATTACCAAGGCTGCCAAGATTGTCAGAGGTTTGGGAACGTGCAGCGAGCCCCAGCGTTAGTTATGAATCCGATAGTCAAGCCATGGCCGTTCAGAGGTTGGAAAATCGATATGATCGACCAGATTTACCCTTCATCAAGTAAAGTGCATAAGATCATATTGGCGGCAACATACTATTTTACAAAGTGGGTAGAATCTATTCCTTTGAATAAAGTTACTTCTAGGGATGCAATTGAGTTCTTCAAGGAACATATCATACATCGGTTTTGAATTCCACAGATGATTACTACCGATCAAATTTCTATCTTCGTGCCTAAGGAGTTTCAAAGGTTTGATGCCAGTATGGGGATTAAGTTACTGAATTTGTTACCATATTATGCTCAAGCTAATGGACAGGCCAAAGATTCTAACAAAAGTTTAATAAAGTTGATCAAGCATAAGATTGACGAACAGCCGCGAAGATGGCATGTTTGTCCAGATCAAAACTTCTAGCTGATGCATAATATCTGACAACTGCTTGCGTGCATCGGCCGGTAAAAATGGTTCGATCGCTACGCTGGTGGCTGAGTATTCCTCTGCTTCCAAGTATTTGTCGATGTCGAAGGAAAATAGATCGGCTAATGACTGCATGACAACATTAGTAAATATGGGGATCATAAGTCAAGAGAAATAACATGTAGGATGGATGTACCTAGGATACAGCGGGAGTAGTTTGAGCGATTATGTGGGTATCAGCTTGACGTGGGGCAGTTTGAGTTTGAGGACTAGATGCCATGTCTTCTGAGAATACCATCGGCTCAGCCCCAGTAACCGTGTCCGGCGTTTGGACTTCAGGAGCCGATGGTTCAGGCAGCAAAGTGAATGTGTCAGGATAAAGGCGAGGCAACAAAGAATTGATGCTGACATATACCAATGGAGATGTAGAAGAAGTCAGGATTGCCACGGGAGAAGGGCTTCACGAGGCCAATGCAATGATGGCAGCATCCGCGTTGGATTTCTGTTTCTTAGAAACCATCCAAGTAGCCGGTTTCTTGTGCTTCAGCCCTGGTATTCGCGACACTTGGAGGAGAGCCAATAGAGGTGGACCACCCTGCCTAAGGATGGATCTGACCAATGGAGGATGGTAAATAATTGGCCGACCACTTGCACCAGTTGTATGTGCATCTTTGTCGCCAGCCTATGGAATCATGGGAATCAAGATATAGTTGAAATTCAATATGATGAAGAAAAGATAGTGAAAGGAGAAGGATTACCTCTTCATCGGATTCCACATAGTCGGGGTTGAGGCGAAGGCTGTAATTTTTAGCCGATGGACTGAACAGGTGCCTTCCCATTCTGACCACCATCGAGCAAAGACTTTTGTATTGGATATATAGGGCTCGATGGTGGAGATAGGCCCTAAGGACAAGGTTGATGCCATCAACCTAAGCCGGTCGTACTCAAAGCCACTTTTTACTTCTCCGCGGGCATAGAGCTTGCCGATAAAGAACAAGCCGATGGGGAGTTGGCCAAAGCCCAACTAACGAGCACCAAACGAAGGATGGTAGAACTCGTAGGATGGATGTTGGGATCGGCCCAATAAAAATCCAGTCGGCAAAAGATTAGGAGTTCTAGAGGATAAAAAGATTGCCTTCGATTGTTCATCGGCTAAGGCGTTCATCGGATGAAACTTGGAAGGCATTTTAAAGGACGAGTGATCCTCGTACGCGAACCAGATGGTGACCTCTTTAGTGAAGCCTATTAACACCAAAATCTGGACGATCCGATGGTGCTAAAGCCAATCGGCTGAGAGGTATCCGATGGAGAATTTGACTCACTCATTAGCCGATAGAGATACTGGTCAGCTCATGAGACAAAGTCGATCGGAACTGTATAGTAGCCGATCAAATTAGTAGAAGATTGGATCGGTTTGAAGACAAGGAATTATCCGATTGGCGTCAGGTCTGAGAAGCCCGAGGAGAGGTAGGAAAAAGATCAGCTTGAGTAAAAAGAGGTCCGCTTGCTACAGTGAAGAAGCCGATTGGGATGTAGTGAAGGAAGACTCGGTTCCAAATTAGAAGATTACTCAGATAAAACCAAGTTTGAGGAAGAGCCATGGACTCTATGGCAAGATGTTCTATCTTTGTAAATTGTAACCTTATTAGGTAGGTTTAGTTAGTTAGTTAACTTCTTTAGAGGTATTTTCCTTTGTTATTATTAGGAAATGACATTCGATGGTCGTAAACACGTCGGACTATGTCTGGAAATCCAGGGTATAAATATAGACCCCCAGGAAACATGTAAGATATCTCTCGATCAGTATACAATCTCGGCGCATCGCCAACCTAGTTTATCTAGGTCTTACCGGCGGGTTCTGGCTCTCGACGCGAGGCTGCATCAGTTAAGTCCGATCTCTGGCGAAGAGGTAAGTCCTGCCACCATCTCGATATGTTCTGCTCTGTCTAAGGCTGCATCGATTAGGTTCGACCTCTTAGGCCGATCAGACGTATCGCATCACATTCATGCAGGACCTATCAGCCTGTTAAGCTCTCTCTGCTGTCGTCAATTTTGTGCTGCATCAATTACGTTCGACCTACGGGGCTGCCGACGGTAGATCGAGCTTCAAGCTTATAGTTTTCTGTATGGCGTATCATCGGAGTGCTAGCCGATGAGTTATCCATGCTTTGAGCTTCACGCCCAGCGCATCGGCCCCTTAGCCGATACGTATCAGCCTTTAGAGGTGTCCCTTAATGTGTAACGCCGAGCGTATCGGTCTCCCAGCCGATACACACCCGCCTTCAGAGAGGCGACCCCTCATCGGCTCAGCTAGCCGATGGGTTTGTTCCTATGTTTGCTTCAGCATAGCCAATCAGGCGTTCTTCGTATTATCGCCGCTAGCCTCGGCCTCGTACTGTCTCGATTAGGTCCGATCTTTGAGGTTTGGTGTTAATGACGCTGTCACGGTGGGCGACAGGTCTCGTGCTGTCATATCCGGAGCGGCATCGGCTTTGCAACCCGTGCCTTTTTATACTATTCCTTGCCTAATCCACTTGCGCGTTCATCGATTTTTCTAGCCAATGAACCACCGTTCGGCTATCCGGAGGGATCCTGTGCGCCTTGCTATCTTCTGAGTACACCCTGTTTCCTCCATCGACTCTACAGTCGATCCCTCATTGACACCTATCCACATCGACTCCCCAGCCAATCGAAGAACTTCCCGATCCTATCGGCTAGCATCGGCCCATTGTCCGACGGATTTGCTCATCTCACTTCCTTGTCAATTGCAGGGTCAAATTGACTGGCACGCTCGCACCCGTACCGACGCACCGGAGCCGATCGAACCCCACGGCCCCTGGCGCGCGTACCTCAAGCCACGCAGAAAAGCTAATCGGTCTACACTAGAGCTAAGCAGACCTCCTAGGCGATTCGACGTGTTCGCGCCGGGGCGCGCGAGGGACCTCAGCGCGAACATACTTTTTGGCACGCCCGGTGGGACCGAAGGTTTCATTCATCGGCTGATAAAAACCATACTATATTCATCGGCCGATAGGCAGAAATCTTTATTCATTAGCCGATTGGACTGGATTTCATTCATCGGCTAGAGAAACCTGAAGACCATTTATCGGCTTAAGATCATTCATCGATTGGTGATATAATACCATTCATCAACCAGCGGGACTCTACAAGTGCTTGATTAGAAGTCAGATTTTTACTCATCAACCCGGGGGCATCTTGTTGTCAATATGTTTAAAGAAAAGATTGATTCCAAGATATATTCATCTGAAGATGAAGCCGATGAGGAGATTACAATTCTAGTTACCATGGAGGATCTGAATGAAGATTAGAGGCGGCATATAGAGCAAAATATGAACAACTTTCGGAAGCTCTATTTGGAATCCTTCAGTATGACTAAACAAGGGCCGATTCAAAAAGCACAATTAACAAAATATGTTTTGATGAAGGAATCAGGCCATTCATCACCTGTGAATACTTCCAAGCCATTGCAAGAGTTGTTCAATGAATTATTTTATCAAGCATTCAGTAATCCATCAGGAGTATGGATGGATACATTGCAAGATCTAATCAAGAAGACGATACAAGAGTCATCAGCTCAAGAGCTTGATCAGGATCATGTGCCTTTACCGATAGAGACGGAGGAAAACAAGGACCTATCAGCAAATACGTATCCATCAATACAAGATCGATTCGGGGGCATCGGCCAGAAGTACCCCTAGAATTTTTTTAGAGGAATCATTATGAAGAATATCATAGGCAGAATCGAGTACTATATCCACCTCCACATGATCAGGAAGATACTTTAAGAAAGAAGAATTAGTTAACCAGGATTGTGGACACGGTGGAAGAGCAATTTGGTATCAAGCCCAAAGATCAAACAGTTATGTATCGGCATCCATATCCAAAATGGTTTGACAGAGTTCCATTATCTCGCTGATATACGATACCAGATTTCTCAAAATTCTCAGGACAAGACTACATATCTACAATAGAACACATTAGCCGATTCTTAGCATAGTGTGGGGAAGCATCGGCTGAGGAAGCTCTCAAAGTCCGTCTATTCCTATTATCCCTCTCTGGATCGGCCTTTGCATGGTTTTCTTCATTACCACCAAACTCGATTGAAGGATGGGCCGATCTAGAGCAACAGTTTCATGGGTATTTCTGTACTGGGATTCAAGAAACGGGACTGTCAGATTTGACATCGATTAGACAGAGGCCTAATAAGTCAGTTCTAGAATGCATCCAACGTTTCTAGGACATCAGAAGCCAATGTTATAGTCTTGTTTTGAGCAATGAACAATTAGCTGATTTGGCCTTTCAAGGGTTATCGAGTCGCATCAGGTGGAATCGACTGATGCATGTGGTATCGGTTTACGAGAGCCGATTATCAAGAAAAGAGGAGATGCCAACACATTAGAAGTTACCGATTGGGTCTTGGGATGATAAGTCTAGAGAATGGTCACCCAATCGGGAGGACATTTAATTGGCTGAGCATAGCCGATTTCTTCTTTTCAAGACGAACGAGTTCTCAGAAGTGGTATTGGCTAATGATACTGTTTGCATAAATTGGCTGAGGCGTAGCCGATTTCTAATGTATAGAAGCCGACATGATTATATTGGTTACGGATGGCCGATATCGTTTAGACGTCGTTGTTAGGAAATATATATATACAAATTTTGTTGATCAAGCTGATTGAAATCTATTGCAAATAGTTAATGTTAAAGATGATATCTGGGGTTTTTCTGAGGATAAAACTTTACAAGAATTTCTTACTGGCCTCGATCACGCGTAGACGGATTTGATCTATTTCATTGATGGCGCGGATGTCATCCTCATCTGATCTAGAGATAAATTTCAAGTTCCTGTGCCAATGAACAACGATCCGCACTTGGTCTGCTACCTTGGCCTCTTGGTCTTGGATTGATTTTGGTAGGCCGATGAGGTGGGACTCGGTGGAGTTGATGTCTTCACATACCTTGTCGAGTTCCGTCATCAAATCAACTTCTCGTTTCTTCAAGAGGCCAAGCTTGGTGTTGGTACGTTGAAGGTCAGCTGACGTTTCATCAAGCTTCTTCTTTTCACTTTGGGCAGTCAGCCGATCGTTGTGAGCCAGATAGCTTTGCTCAACGCAATCAGCTATGCGTCGTCTTCATGCAATCAGCTAGGTCCTTTGGAATCCCATGTAGGCAGCAGGCGTGAGTGCGTCCGTCAGTTTCGCAGGCAGAAAATGTTCAATTTCCGCAAGTCTTACCCGGATCGGCCCGCAATCTTCCACCAGCGAGTCAATCGAAACTTCCAGCCGATGCATAATATCTGACAACTGCTCACGTGCATCGGCTGGTAAAAATTGTTCGATCGCTATGCTGGTGGCTGAGTCTTCCTCTGCTTCCATGTATTTGCCGATGTCGAAGAAAAATAGATTGGCTAATGACTGCATGACAACATTAGTAAATATGGGGATCATGAGTCAAGAGACATGACATGTAGGATAGATGTACCTAGGATACAGTGGGAGCAATTTGAGCAATTATGCGGGTATCAGCTTGATGTAGGGCAGTTTGAGTTTGAAGAGTAGATGTCATGACTTCTAAGGATACCATTGGCTCAGCCCCAGTAATAGTGTCTAGTGTTTGGACTTTAGGAGCCGATGGTTCAGGCTGCAAAGTGAAGGTGTCGGGATAAAAGCGAAGGCAACGAAGAATTGATGCTAACACATACCAATGGTGATGCAGAAGAAGTCAAGATTGTTACAGGAGAAGGGCTTCGCGGGGCCGATGTAATGATGGCAACATCGGCGTTGGATTTCTGTTTCTTAGAAACCGTCCGAGTAGCTAGTTTCTTGCGCTTCAGCCCTGATATTTGCGACACTCAGAGGAGAGCCGATGGAGGTGCACCACCCTGCCTAAGGAGGGATCTGGCTGATGGAGGTTGATAAATACTCGGCCGACCACTTGCGCTGGTCGTAGGTGCATCTTTGTCACCAGCCTGTGGAATCATGGGAATCAAGGCACAGTTGAAATTCAATACGATGGAGAAAGGATAGTGAAATGAGAAGGATTACCTCTTCATTGGATTCCACGTAGTCGGGGTTTAGGCGAAGGCAGTAATTTTCAGCTGATAGACTGAACAGGTGCCTTCCCCATTTTGACCACCATCGAGCAAAGGTTTTGGTATTGGATATACAGGGCTCAAAGGTGGAGATAGTCTCTAAGGACAAGGTTGATGCCATCAAACTAAGCCGGTCATACTCGAAGCCACTTTTTACTTCTCTGCGGGCTTGGAGCTTACTGATGAAGAACAAGCCGATGGGGAGTTGGCCGAAGCCCAACTGATGAGCACCACCCGAAGGATGGTAGAACTCGTTTGATGGATGTTGGGCTTGGCCCAATGAAAATCCGATCGGCAGAAGGCAAGGAGTTATGGAGGATAAAAAGATTGTCTTCAATTCTTCATCGGCTAAGGCGTTCATCGGATGAAACCTAGAAGGTATTTCAAAGGACGAGTGATCCTCCTACGCAAACCAGATGGTGACCTCTTTAGTGAAGCCATAGTAGAAACACTTGAACCACTGGCTGAGTCTGAGGGGGTCATTTTGCTTCCAGGAAGAGCCGATGAAGCTTCGCCCAGAGATATGCATCGGCGTCGGCTGGCCTCATTTTCCTCTAGGTAGTCAGTCGGGTATGTCATGGAAGGGAAAGTGGACCTGGCGATGACTCTGGAGGTGTAGACGTTCAACCAGAGTTGTATAAACCACCAGGGGCTGATGATATGTTCGACTGGTTGGCCTGCCGATAGCTTGGTCGCCACTTGATGGAGCAGTTGATAAGTAGCTTCGAGAAGATATTGCCCTAGGGGAATCTGGTAGTGATCGGCCTGAAGCTCTACTAGGCATTGCATATTGGTTGTTGGACCAAGAGTTGAACCACCAAAGACGAACCGTTCCAACCAGAGGTTCAAGAACGCTATGTGTTCACGCCCATCGACTTGGCAGGAGGATTTTTTATGCAAGAAAATATAGTTAGTCCAACCTCCGATGTTCTTGGTGTTTAGCCGATGAGTGGGTTTGAATCTGAGGCTAAACGGGTTTATGTAGTGGGTGGTGTTGAGACAGGTCAACATGGTAATGTCCATCAAAGTGGGGGTCATTGGTCCATGCCCGAACATAAAGGCATTTAGGGTATCCGATCAAAAGTAAGAAGCCGATGCTGATAGAGGTTCATTCTTTTCCATATCGGCTAAGGAAATGTTGATACAATGGTCTATCTCTAAATCCTCCTAGAAATACTTTTTGGAGGCGGAAATTCTAAGGAACCAGTTACTCCATTTCGGGAGTTTGCTAGGCCAAGATTTGAAGTTGTTAGCCCAATCGGTGATGACCATAGATGAGTGTTTGAACGGGATCCTTTCTGTTTCAGAGTTTATAAAATTAGTCGGATCCTCGCTACCCATAGGGCCAAGATAGAAGTGACAGGATGGTCGGAAACTAGGATGGCAGTCTGACTTTTGAGATCCTACAGAAAACAAGAACCCGACTACTAATGAGAAGTCGAGATGGGGAAGATTCGTGCGAAATATAGGATGGAAGAGCAGATGATAGTTACCTCGGGGATTACGTGTGTAGAAGCCATGGCATGGAGGAAGAAGGAGTTGCAGCCGATGACGAGATTTGCGGAAGTTCGCCTTTGGAGCTCGTCGAGGTTTGGGGGTTCTGATGGAAAGAAGTGTGTGGAAGAAGGCTGGGGCGAAAAGATATTTTATAGAGGCAGAGTGACCTAGGCCGAAATCTGAGCCAATTAATCTATGGGTTTTAATGGGTCATCTTGGTGTGCGGAGACTTCCAACGGCTTGAAATTTCATAGTCTGCTGGCAAACTCCGAAATTGGGGGGCATGTGTTAACACCAGAATTTGATTCAGTCTGTAAGCAGGATCGACCGATGAAGATACTGGTTGGCTCGTGAGCCAAAAGCCGAATGGAACTGTAGAGAAGCCGATCAAATTAGTAGAAGATTGGATCAGTTTGAAGACAGGGAATTATCCAATCAGGGTCAGGTTTGAGAAGCCCGAGGAAAGGATGGAAAAGGATCGGCTTGAGAAAAAAGATGGTCCGATTGCTACAGTGGAGAAGCTGATCGAGTTGTAGCGAAGGAAGACTCGGTTCCAAATTAGAAGATTATTTACATGAAACCGAGTTTGCAGAAGAGCCGTGGACTCTTCAGTAGGATGTTTGTCTTTGTAAATTATAACCTTATTTAATAAGGAAGGTTTAGCTGGTTAGTTAACTTCTTTAGAAATATTTTCCTCTGTTTTTGTTAGGAAATAATGTCCGATGGTCGTAAATGCGTTGGACTCTGTCTGTAAATCCAGGGTATAAATGTAGACCCCCGAGGAACATGTAAGATATCTCTTGATCAAATACAATCTCGACGCATCGCCACCCTAGTCATCTAGGTGTTTACCGGTGGGTTCTGCCTCTCGACGCGGGGCTGCATCGGTTAAGTCCGATCTCTGGCGAAGGGGTAAGTCCCACCTCTATCCTGGTATACTTTGTACTGTCTAAAGTTGCATCGTTTAGGTTTGAACTCTTAGTCAGATCAGGTGTACCACATCACGTCCATTCAACATCTATCGACCTATCAAACTCCTTTCGCCATCGTCGGTCTCATGTTGCATCGGTTAGGTCTGACCTACGGGTCTGCCGATGGAGGATTGAGTTTTAGGTCTATACGTCTCTCTACGATGTCTCATCAGAGTGAGTAGCCAATGAGTTATCCTAAACATAGGTCCCCATCGTCCTGCGCCCGATGGGTTCAGGCGTTAGGCCTATAGGTAGCCGATGGCATCCCTCCTACCTCGTCGTCATGTTCAGTCCGAGCTCCTGCCCTCTCGGTGTCATTAGCCTCCGGCCTCATACTATCTCTCGATCTAACTGTGCCGTTACTGCTGTCGCTTGCTCGCTTGGCCTTGCGGGGGATCGGTTCCCGCTCCGCGTATCGGATGCAGGTAGCGCCATCGGCTCTTTGGTTGATAGACCTTTTAGCACATTACACATGTCTATCTCCCATACATCCATCGGCTTTTCAGCCGATGCGCTAGCATTCTCATCTGTGTCAACAATCAGCCGACAGGGAGAGTCAGGCAGGCCTTCCGGTTGACCGATGAACACATCTTATCCTCTTTTCCTTGTCAATTGTAGGGTCAAATTGACTGGCATGCTCACGAACCTCAAGTCTTAAGGACATGCACTGGAGCTAAGCAGACCTCCCAGGCCTTCGCATGACCAAGCCGCCATCGTGGGATTTTCGACGGTGAGCATCAGGGCACGGTAGTCGATGCAGAACTACCACGAGTCATCTGCTTTCTTGATGAGGATGACCGACGAAGAGAACGCTGAGTTGCTGCGGCGAACGATGCCCTGCTCGATCATGGCGGTGCACTACCGTTGGAGTTCATCTTTGTGCCTGTACGGCCGGACTACCACCGGTGGCGCGCCCTGTTTGAGGACAATACTGTGGTCACGGGTACGCTTAGGTGGCAGCCCCTTGGGCTCGGCGAAGATGTCCTCGAAAGAAGTCAACAACTCGTCGTGGAGAGAGTCGCTGGCCGTTGTAGCGGAGAGGACCGGCGTACACGCCATCGCCACACCCGTCCAGCAGACTGCACGGCAGTGTCGGTAGAACGACATAGTGTGCACGGTGAAATCCCAGACGATCGGTCCAAGGGTGGCCATCCACTGTGTCACCAGGACCAGGTCATACCCTGCAAGTGGCATGACAAAGAGGTCGACGTGGAACTTGTTGTCGTCGATGGAGACTGGAGCTTGCCGGAGAACGCCGGGGTAGGTGACCCTTTTTTCCGTTGGCCACGATTGCCATGAGGTGCGGTAGGGGTTGGACGGGTAGCCCCGTACGGAGAGCGGCAGCCTCGGCGATGAAATTATGGGTTGACTCGGTGTCGAGGAGCGCGACGTGAGTGGTAGCGCCCAGAGACACGCTGATCTACATCATGTCACATATCAGCACATCGGCGAGTGCGTGCAAGGAGAAGACCGGTGTCTCGGTGTCCAGTGCCTCGGTCACCGTGACGTCATCGAGGTCAGCGATCTCTATGCCGCCGATGTAGACGAGCTGCCTACAGACGCGGTTGTGTCCACATGTATACTTTTCATTGCAGTTGTAGGAGAGGCCGAGTCTACGGCGCTCCTCCTGTTCCGCCTGGGATAGACGCTTCACCGGATGGCCTGTCACCGTGACCGCGAGCGGTGCTGCTTATTCGACCGAAGGAGCCGGCAGGGCGAGGCGTAGGGCTAGGGGCAGCAGCAGGCCATGGGTCGTGGGATTAGTCGGTGCCAATGTGTACTGCTCTCGCAATTCTAGCTTTCATACCAGGCTCATGGTTGTTGCCAGTGACTGGGGTTCTGGATGCGCACGTCGATGTTGAGCGGCGGCCAGCGGCTCCACGGCGGTCTTGAGGTTGGTTTGGTCACCCATGGCGATGGCACAGGACGACGTAGTAGAGGGGATGGCGGAAAAGGGCGGTGTGGCGGCTGGCGATAAGGATGGAGAGGTGAAACAGGCGAACGAGGATCACCAGGATCGTGATACCAGGTTGTCAAGGTCACTGAGACCTAGGGTAGCTGGACCACGGCTACGGAGTTCGTAGTCATGATCCGTGGTTGAGGCGAGGTTTTACCCCTTAGCACTCCTGTTGGGGTTGGAGAAAGAGAAGGAGGAGATCCAGGAAATAATTCTTGCTTACCCCTTGTAGTGCTCAATTACATGGATTATATAGGCAAGGGTCACAACCAATTAGAGTCAATTGCTCCTAGAATTATAGACTAAAAATAGGAAACTAAACTAACCTTTCAAACTTAGCCAATTGCTCCTAGAATTATGGATTAAAAATAGAAAACTAAACTAACCTTCCAAACTTAGCCACTGGTGGTTGCCTTGCCGTACGCGTCTCCGTGCGTGTCCCTTGCGCGTGTTGCTCCTTCAGCGGCTCTACGCACGTGGCAGGCTCGCTGTCATCTGTTGTAAGTGCACCCCCACATGACATTTTATCTGATGGAAATTGCTAGAATTTTAACAAGGGTGAAGAACTAAAAACATCAAACGATGCCTCAAGTAATGTTTCAACAATGTTTTGAGGACATGAACCATGAATCCATAGTTTGTAGGGTGCCAACATTGATTTGTTGATCAAATAGCCCATCTATGGTACACCAATCAATCCACCAACTCTTCTGCTTGATTATTTCTTGTATGAACTATGGAAGTGAAACCATGTATTATATCCCAACGTAAAGGAATTGCAAATGCCAAACTACCATATACATGACAATGCTAGCGAATCCATTCTCTTTCTTATCTCAATAAACTTACAGTTTGTAGCTTCACTGTCTTCCATCCAGCCCTGACAATCAACATTTTTCTGAAACAAGGGAATAGAAAGTTGAGAAATTCAGTTAGACAATTGCAATTTGCAGTGTCCCTTTTGTGTTCTGAAAATGTTTTAGTGGTTTAGTTAGAGTTTGCATTTTTTTTAATTTAAGAACTCTATTCTACCATCTTATTTTGTAGATCATTTATATACAACTCTCTTAGCATCGAACACAAAGACCAAACCTTTCAGAGAGGGATAAATGCTAGGATTATCAAAAAAAATAGCAGAATAAAAAGTTACCTCTCTGATTGATGAAGTTAATCTTTACCGTAGTTAAAATCATAGACTTTTCTAAATATCGTCAGATTGGCCACTCTCCTAATGGTAGTCTGACTGACACAAACCTATCCGTCGGTCTGATTGGTGTCTTACTATCGGTCCAACCGCAGTGCTCCATGTAGTTTAAATGCCACTTAGATACCGGTCTGATTACCTATAAGTAGTGAAAAACGATTTTGACAGAAATATCAAAAGTTTACGAAACTTTTGAAAGTATATTAAATTTATTATAAAGTATATCAAATTTATTATATGAAGATATAGCATACAAAACACTTCTCAATTAAGTTTTGACTAAACTGGTAACTTAAGTCTAAACCTTAATTTTTCTTTATTTAAAAAGTGATATTTGAGGACCTTCTCTCTATTTATACCCATTGATGATTGCACAAAGATTCCAAATCCTAAAGGAAAAAACACTCCTAATCCCTTACAAAATTCTCTTGTACTAAGTATAAAACCTATCTCTATGAATTCGAACTTCATCTTTCAAACTTAGACTCTTTTTGAATTTGACATCAATTCCCATACGCATAAAATCTCTCTTATATATCATATGGTATCTTCACCTCCATATTCTCTCTAGGTTTTGGTATAACACATGATCCCTCGCCCATCCGAACATTAGCTCCTTGCAAGTTGACTCCCGATTCATCACTAGCAACACTCCTGAGTTCTCAAGATTCACATATATATGAAAAAAATGAAGAAATCATATCCGAGCATAAAATCTCATCAACTTGACTTATATTAGCTCACAAATAATATATCATACTTATATGAAATACATAAAATCCTTATCTATCAACAAATCACCGACAAACATAAAAATAATCTAAAAATGACTCCCTACCGATCAAACTGTTGGCCTAGGCCCATACAACCGCGTTCATACATAATTGTTCTATACTTCTACACACACCCACAGTCCAACCAACCTTTTGGGGCGGTCTGATGGTGTGTAGACAAAATCACTTTATTCAAAATCAATTCAATCAAATTTTGAGCCAATTGTTCATCACAAATTTATAAATAAAGACAATAATATCACAATCTCCCCCTTAAGAGCAGATTGGCAAACCTTTGAAAAATGTTATTTGGTGTTTGAAAAGTAAAAACAAAAACAATTTGATAAAAAGCACTTAAGGGTCAAAATTGAAAAGCAAAAATTATCTCCTATTATTCTCTTAAAATTCATTTTTAAAAGAAAGAAATTCTCTTAAAAATGAAAAAGAAAAGAAAAGTTCTCCTCATTTTTAAAAGAAAGAAATTCCCATCAGCTTGAATTTTTTTTTCACATTTTGTATTGTATTTCCCCTTTTGACAATGATTTTATCGAGAATTACAATTTTTTTCTTGATAGCTTTACCTAAAGCAAGTCAAAGACCTATGCCGCAAGACAAGAGAGATAAAATGATCAAATGATTTATAATATAATATATTCACTAGTACATACATAGGTTGAAAGAAAAACCTCTAAAGATAGAAAATTTGCATTAAATATTCTTTCTCAAATTATGGGAACTTTTGGTTTTTTTATGAGCCTTTTTTTCTCTTTTTAACATTATAATATAAAATGACTCAATTATTCCAGCACGTTATTATTGTGAATACTGTTTCCAAAGATTTGATACCTTAGGGTGGATACATCTTTGTTGTGAATACTATTTATTCGGTAACCACTTTTTTACTCATAAAGTAAAAACAAGCAATTTTTTTGTTTTTACTTGCAGTATTTAGAGTATTTGAGGAATGCAAATTCAACAAGTAAATACGTAAGCATGAATCATCCAACCTAGTCCTAGCATCAATATTGTATATTTATTTAATTCATTTAAAATAATTAAATGTCATGCATTATCTCTCTTAAAAGCAATATCAAAATTCATATAAAGAATAAAATTTTCTAGCAAGCACAAGAATATAGTAGACATAAAAAATTCAATATCTTCTTTTCTCAGTATTTTATTTTTTATTATTGTTTTAAAAATGGATATAAACTAAATGTGAACACAAAAAAAATAAAATAAGAAAAGAAAAAATATGTATGCAACAAGAAGCACAATAACTCCCCCTCAAAATATGCCAAAAGGAAGAATAATTCCCAATTCTCCTTGAAGAAACATAAAGCCAAAAGAATCTAAAGGTTTAGTAAAAAACAATCAATAAATTGCAAATTAGTATCAAGAAACTTCAATTCAACATCTCCCTTCTCAACATGATCCATCAAAAAGAAAAGCAAATATCACTACATGATTCTTACTAATATTAATAACACTTGTATTATCATAATAGAGAATAAAAACTTTCTCGAAAGTAAGACTAATTTTTTAAAGTTGAAATAAGCCAAGAATATGAGAAAAACAACTAGCAGCGACTTAGATTCAACAGTTAATTGAACAACTGATTATTTCTTAGAAGACCATGTAACTAAAGAAGCACTTATAAAATGACACGTTCCACTAATACTTTTTCTATCAATTTTATACCCACCAAAATCCACATCCAAATACCCACTTAAGCATATAGACGATGATGCAGAATACCAAATTTCAAATTCAAGAGTGAGTTATAAATTAACTAATAATCTGTTTGACATTTTGACAATACAAAGCGTGTGGATAAGCTTGAAATTGAGTGTACAAATATACGGTAAATTGTATATCTAGCCTCGAAGCAGTGTAGTAAAGTAAAGATTTAATCATGCTTCAATATTCGTTTTGATCAATAGCTTCACCATCCTCATTTGGATCCAAAATAGCAGTAGACCACATTGGTGTAGAAATAGACTTACAATTTTCCATCTCAAAACATCATAGAAGATTCTTTGTGTACTTTGATGTATAAATGTACCTTATGATATCTGTTTGATTTGTAGTTTCAAAAAGTACATTGACTCTTTTATCATACTCATATCAAATTTTCCGCGCATAGTCTTAGAAAACTCCACAACCAAAGCATGAGATGAACAACAAAAAATGATATAATCCACATTAGATCTGAACAAAAAGTTGATTATCACCATGCTTAAGAACAAATAGAGTTTTATTCACTCTTCCCATTTGAAAACCTTTTGCAAGCAAGAAGTTTTTAAGTCTATCATCATACCATGCTCTATCACACCATTCTTAGGAGCGTGTTTCAAACTATATAAAATTTGAGATAAATGAAAACATGTTTAGAAAACTTAGGATTTTTAAAACCAAATAGTTATTTAACATAAACTTCTTCTTATATAAAACCATTTAAAAAAATACTTGATATAATTTAAAACTCTTTGAAGCAGCAAAAGCCAACAAAAGGCTAATAGCTTCAAGTCTAGCAATGGGAGAAAAAGTTTCATCAAAACCTAACTTTTCCACTTGAGTAAAACCTTGATCAATAAGCATAGCCTTGTTTCCCACAATTAAACTATACTCATTTTGTTTATTCTTAAAGAAAACCATTTAGTTCCAACAATATTATCACCCAGAGGTGGTTTAACTAAAGTCCAAACTTTGTTTCACTCAAGATTTTCAAGTTCTTCATGCATGGTGTTAACTCACGATAAATCAGTTAGTGCTGGAGTGTGTTCGCACCGAGATTCCTCACGCGCCCCGGTGTAAACACGCCGAACGGATGAGAGGTCTGCTTAGCTCCAGTGCAGACCGATTGGCTTCTCTCTATGACTTAAGGTACGCGCACCAGGGGCCATGGGGTTCGATCAGCTCCGGCGTGACGGTATGGGTGCGGGCGTACCAGTCAATTTGACCCTGCAATTGACAAGGAGGTGAGACGAGTAGGTCCATCGGACGGTAGCCCGATGCAGGCGCTCGCTATCACCTAGCTACCGATAATATCGGGATGGCCATCGGCCGCGCCCGGAAGGCCCTTCGCTCGGCTATTTGCCGATAGGAATCGGAAAGCTCGGCTAGGGAGCCAATATGGACAGGTGTCGATGAGAGATCGGCTCAGAGCCGATGGAGGAACCAGGGTGTACTCAGAGGATAGCAAATCGCATTGGATCCCTCCGGATAGCCGACGGAAACCGTAACAGTAGTTCATCGGCTGGAAAAACCGATGAAGACATATGCAGGCTAGCAAGGAATAGTATTAAAAGGCACGGGCTACAAAGCTGATGTTGCTCCAGATATGACAGCACGAGACCCATCGCCCGCCGTGACAACGCCATTAACACTGAACCTCGAAAATCGTACATAACCAAGACAGTACGAGGCCGAAGTCAATAGCAATGATACAGAGGACACCAGATCGGCTGTGCTGAATCAAAGATAGTTACGAAACAATCGGCTAGCTGAGCCGATGAGGGGATGCCTCTCTGAAGGAGGATGCGTATCGGTTGGGAGACCAATGCGCTCGGCGTTACACGTCAAGGGACACCTTTAAAAGCTAATGTGTATCGGCCGAGGGGCCGATGTGCTGGGCGTGAAGCTCAGAGCATGGATAACTCATCGGCTAACACTCTGATGATATGCCATGCAGAAAACTATAAGCCTAAAGCTCGATCTACCATCGACAGACCCGTAGGTCGAACCTAACCGATGAAGCACAAAATTGACGATGACAGAGGGAGCTTAACAGGCCGATAGACTCTGCACGGGCGTGATGCGATATATTTAATCGGCCTAAGAGGTCGAACCTAACCGATGCAGTTTTAGACAGAGCAGAACATATCGAGATAGTGGCGGGACTTACCCCTTCGCCGGAGATCGGACTTAACCGATGCAACCCCACGTCGAGAGCTAGAACTCGCCGGTAAACACCTAGATGAACTAGGGTGGCGATGCGCCGAGATTATATTGATAAAGAGATAGATTACATGTCTCCATGGGGTCTATATTTATACCCTAGATTTACGGACAGAGTCTGATGCGTTTACAATCATCGGATATTATTTTCTAACAATAATAAAGGAAAATATCACTAAAGAAGTTAACTAACTAACTAAACCTTTCTAATTAAAGAAGGCTACAATTTACAAAGATAAAACATCCTACTGTGGAGTCTACAACTCTTTCACAAACTCGGTTTTATCTGAATAGTCTTCCAATTTGGAACCGAGTCTTCCTTCACTACAAATCGATCAGCTTCTTCACTGTAGTCATCGGACACTTCTCAGCCGATCGGCTTTAGCACGATTGGATCGTCCAGATTTTAGCGTTAATAAAGTAACATATTTGGGTTTAAAAGAATTAGCAAAATCTAAATTTACATAGTCATGAATTACCTTTGACCTTGTAGTTCGCTCATCAATGTTACCTTTGTTGCAGAGGATGTTAGCATTAAATGTGCAAAGGAGCATTAACATCTAAAGTTGTTTCATGTTCTAAATCCTAAATTATCAAAGATCCAGAGCTTTCTCCTCTTCTGATTGGATCAGCCTAAGGCTCGGTCGGACCGATCGCCATCTTGTCAAAAAATACTTTCATCCTCCATTTGAACTTGTGTTTTATCTGTAATTTTTATTCTAAGTAACTAGACAAGCCTCATCGTAATTTCACAAGTTTAAATAATTTTGTTAGTATCTGAAATAAGTACACGATGATGTGATTTAGTAGGTGTATTCCAACAATCGAACTGTCAAAACATTGGAAAAAATGGTATTGCAGAACATAATCTTGTTGAATGGTACCTTGTCTTTTACCTCATGATACGCAATTGCCAGGCCCATCCAGGGCACGTGCGAGATGAGCCCCAAAAATTAGGGCTCCTAAACCTGTACGTATTCCAATCTATGTCAATGTGATCTCTTCACTTCATTTTTTCAAATTTCTCTCTTTTTCTTCACTGATTTGGCTGGAATGAGATTTTTTTTCTCATCTTTCGATTATAATCATGGCAACCGAAAAGAACTTCATGAGGATAATGTGAACAATTATATTTTTCCACTTAGTAAGACAAACTGAATTGGACAGTGATTCTATTTCTACTTAGTCAGATTGCCACTACATATGTAGGGGATGAGATTATTTGGCATAGTGCTAGTTGTTGCCGCTGCATATAACGCTCCTATTTATATTTAGCACACATCTTCCGGATTTTTAGGGACAACGCAAATGCTAGTCAACTGCCACGCTGGCCACTGCTAGCCATATGCTTTTCAGACTCACTGTGTTTTAGCAATGAGCATATACAGAAACATAAATCATAAATGGCCTATATTCAACGATAGTCTGTGCAATATGCATTTATTAAATACTCCCTTCACTCCTTCAGTCCCTTGTGATTCTGAAACTAGAAGCGCCCATGCCATATTTTAGCAATTATGGCATTTGCATCTATTTTCATTCTATTCCCTATTAATATATCAGTATATATAGACGGCCAGGGCGACTACCACATAGCCACGGTTAACCTACTATAATTATACTTTTTATAATTACAATAGACTAACACTCTCCCGCAGTCTAATCGGGAGCATCGCTAACATTTAGGTTAGATCGAAACTCCTGAAATAGTGAGGTACGAAGGCCTTTGGTAAAGACGTTGGTGTACCGCGATGTCGTAGGAACATATAGAACCTGAACGTGACCGAGGACGACCTTGTCTCGAACAAAATGGAGATCAATCTCAATATGCTTTGTCCGTTGATACTGCACTAGGTTGTTGAAGAGATATACAACACCGATGTTGTCGCAATAGATCAAGTTAGCATGGCGAGGGGGGTGGCGAAGCTCAAGGAGCAGCTGTCGCAGTCAGGTAGCTTCAGCAACACCATTCGCCACAGCACGATATTAGGTTCGGCACTCGATCTAGAGACTGTATGCTGACGCTTGGAAGACCAGGACACCAAGTTATCCTCAAGAAATACTGTATAGCCAGAGGTCGACCGATGAGTGTCAGGACAACCAGCCTAGTTGGCATCCATGTAAACAATAAGATTTGCGGGTGAAGATCGGTGCATGGTCAGCCCAAGAGATAGGGTGCCCTGCAAGTAGCGCAGGATCCGCTTGAGAGCAGCGAGGTGCGGCTCTCGAGGATCATGCATGTAGAGGCATATCTACTGAACTGCAAAGGTAATATCTGGTCAGGTGAAAGTCAGATACTATAGAGCACCGGCTAGGTTGCGGTATTGTGTAGCGTCAATGACAAGCGGTCCATCAGCAGATAATTTGGAGTGTAGATCAACAAGCGTGCTGCACGGCTTACATGCACTCATCCCGACATGCTAAAAAATATCCTGACTGTACTGCCACTGAGAAAGGAACAGACCATCTGTAGAGCGTGTCACATAAATGTCCAGAAAATGATGCAGCTGACCCATATCCGTCATAGCAAACTCACGTTGAAAAGCCTCAATGACGTGCTTGAGTAATCCAGCAGAGAAGGTGGTGAGGACAATGTCATCAACATATAGCAGTAAGTAGGCCTTGTCTAGACCGCGGCAATATATGAATAGCGAAGTATCTGACTTTGTTTCAACAAATCCAAGCGACACGAGGTGAGAGGCAAACCTGTGATGCCAAGCATGAGGAGCCTGCTTCAAACCACATAAGGACTTGTTGAGCCGACAGACAAAATCTGAGCGAGAAGAATCCACAAATCCAGAGGGCTGCACGCAGTACTCTGTCTCAGTGAGAGTGCCATGGAGAAATGCATTCTTCACATCTAGTTGATGAATGGGCCAGTTCTGAGATAATGCCAGGGAGAGAACAACTCAAAATTTCGCAGGCTTGACAACGCGACTGAAAGTTTCATCATAATCGACACCGGACCGTTGTGTGAAACCCCATAGAACCCAGCGAGCCTTGTAGCGATCAACATTGATGCTAGGAGGGCAAGGCACAATACTTCAGGTGTCGTTGGCAATCAAAGCGTCATACTCAGCCTGCATAGCAGAGCGCCAATTAGGGTCTGATAGTGCAACACGAACGGAGCAAGGAAGAGGTGACATGAGCACAACATGGAGGTTGAGGCGATCCACGGGCTGTGGAATGCCAGCTTTGCCACACGTGCGCATAGAGTGTGCATTGGTGACCAGAGGGATGACGATCGGTCAAGTGGCGGCTATGCGACCGATACCGCTAGCAACAACCTGCATGCAAGTAGTAGGGGCAGTAGGACCAACAACACTCGTGGTTGGTGTGGCGCCACTAGCAATGACCTGTGCGGGGTGTACAGGGGCAGCGGCACCGGACGACGAGGACTCGGGCGACCACGGCCCTGCACTAGGGCTCGACGGCGCAAGTGGGGCCTCGAACACGGGGTGTGCTGCTGATGAAGCTACTATACCTGCATGCACAAAATGAGCTCTAAGAACTGAAGCGTTGTGAGATCATGATCATCGACAAGAAAGTGGCGGTTCGTAAGATATGTGGCGATGTGAAGGGCCTCTACCCAGTAAGCTGGAGGGAGACTCGCCTAAAACAAAAGGGAGCGTAGAGCATTATTGATGGTACAAATGGAACGCTCTACTTTACCATTTTGTTGGGAAGTGTACGGGCACGACATGTGGAGGGCAACACCATGGGAGGGAAAAAACGTGCGGGCCTAGGAATTATCGAATTCACAGTCATTGTCGCACTAGATGCTCTTGATGGTGGTGGCAAATTGTGTGCAAACATATGAAAAAAGGTAGAAATAGTGGAAAATATCTTGGAAAAAGTCCAAATGTAGTGATAGCAGTTATCAAGAATAACAAGATAATATTTGTATCTTAATACACTAACAAGTGGAGAGGTCCATAGATCACAATGATTTAAATCAAAATTGTGAGTAGCACGAGAGGTAGATGAACCGAAAGGTAGACGTACATGACGACCGAGTTGGCACGCATGACATATATGATTGATATCATCTTTACTGTACGAAATGACATGACATTGGACCTAATAAATATGGATAGAACTTCACGCCCAAGACGACCGAGACGACAATGCCAAAGGGAGGTGGGTGCAGCGTTGAACGCGGAGATACTGGTAGATGGTGCAAAAAATGGGTAGAGGTCACT
The DNA here is from genome assembly GCA_030770085.1 of Oryza coarctata. NCBI lineage: Eukaryota > Viridiplantae > Streptophyta > Magnoliopsida > Poales > Poaceae > Oryza > Oryza coarctata. The sequence goes on from CM061472.1 coordinate 14,102,666, forward strand.
GGAACATTATTAAGAGCAAGATCACGGTGCAGTAAGATAAAACGATGGGATCCAGTGGCTGTGACAGGAAGTAAAGCACCATTTCCCACAATGATAGATGAAGAAGTAGATAAAGAGGGTGGGGAAATGGTGGAGTGTATACCAGCATCCAAGGTCATGTATGAATCGGCACCCGTATCAGCATATCACTCAGAGGACGGTTAGTTTAGCGTCATGGTGTTGAAGGAGTGTGCCAGGGAGTCCTGGTCCTAAGTCCCTTCGTGAGTGGGCGTCCAAGGCACCGCTTGGTACACTGGTGAGGGTGCCTAGAAGCACGGCGTTACAGCTCTCCCATAGTACATGCCGAACGGGGGTGGTGGGGCACCGTATGCGCCTCCATAGGTGCCGGGAAGAGCATCGAAACCGCTATAGTGTGGGCCTACATGGAATGCAGGCTGTGGCGGTGGAGGTCGGTCGGACTGGTCGTACGGCCACATGCTCATGGTTCCAGCCCAAAGGTGGGTGAAGGACGGGTACACGGCCGTATCGGGAGGGGTGCCACCCTGTCCACCTACGGCCGCTCCAGTAGAGGGCGCTGGAGAACTGCCACCAGAAGAACCGCCATGTCCACCGCGACCACAGCGATGGCTGTTGTGCTGTCCTTCGGTTGGTGTAGCGAGGCGCGGAGGAGAAGGCGCTCCCGAACGGGGAGCAGCGGTGGCACCTAGAGCCGCTGGACATGGTGTCGCAGTGACGAGAGCGACCGGTGGGGACAGAGGACGAGTGTCGATCTCCATCTCCTCCAACAGAAGGTGTGTGCGTGCTTCAGTAAATGTCGAAAACAACCTATGCATCTTGAGGATGGACACCATGTGGTGAAACATGCCACTGAGGCCGCGGAGAAGCATGAGGACCATTTGCCGATTGCCACTGTAGTCGCCGAATTCGGCGAGGAAGGCAACCATGGATTCAAGAAGGCGGCAGTAGTCAGTAACGCTTAGAGACTACTTGCGGAATGTGCAAAACTGCGTCTCTAGGAGAAGGGCACGGGACTCCTTCTGGCCAAGGAATTCGTCCTTGAGGTAGCACTACGTGTTGCGGGTGCAACCTTACGCATCATCAGTGATAGCTGCAGATCGCTAAAGACGGTGCCGTAGACCCATATGAGGATGCAACAGTCCACCTAGAGCCACACTAGGCGCGTGGGGAACACTTCATCCTCGAGGACGTGGCGGTTGAGGGCATATTTGCGAAGGACGGTGAGGAACATGCCACGCCATTTGGTGTAGGAGTCCGTGGCCTTATCAAGGACGATGGGGATGAGTGCCTTGACGTTGAGGACGATGGTGGCTTGCGCCTAGAGAGCCACGTGAGCGTTCTCATACGCGTCCAGGGCGTCGTTGCGAAAGCGGGCTTCCTTAGCCCGACGCGCTTTGTCAGCACGAGCAGCATCGGCCATGAGACGGCGGTCATCGAAAGCAGTGGCGCCATCATTTTCGCCAGCCATGAGGGGCAGGACTGGCAATCGACAGCCGACTAGAATCAGATCGGTAGATTGAAATCGGATCGACAACTGATCGTCTGATCAGATCCAAGGGATCGACAGCCGATCGGAATCGGATCAAGAGTTGACAGCCGATCGTCCAATCGGATCTGAGGGGTTGGTAGCTGATCAGAATCAGATCAAGAGCCGATCAGATAGGAGGGGTTGGTAGCCGATCGATCAGAATCGGATAGGCAGCCGATCAGATTAGAAAGGTCGACAGCTTATTGGAATCAGATCGGGAGTCAACAGCCAATCGTCCGATCGGATCGGAGGGATTGGTAGCCGATCGATTGGAATGGGGTCGGCAGCCGATCCATCAGAATCGGATCGGCAGCCGACCGGAGGAATCGGGTGCTGATCAGATCGGAGGGATCCTATCGGCAGCCGATCGGATCGGCAAAAGCTAATCGGATCGACAGACAATCAGATCATCAGTAGAGCCAATCGGATCGGAGGACGATCGGATCGGCAGTAGGCAGGATCCGATCGGACCGATCGGCGGACGATCAGGTTGATAGACAGATCAATAATAGATCCAATCAGATTAGATCGGTGGGCGATCGGACCCACAGTAGGTAGGTCAGATCGATCGGATCGGCAGCGCGGGCGATGAGACCGGCGATCGGTCCGACAGACATATCGGATCGACAGTAGATCCGATCAGATTGGATTGGCGTGCGATCGGATCGGATCGGTGGGCGATTGGACCGACAGCAGGCAGGTCAGACTGGCAGCGCGAGCGATGAGACTGGTGACACTTCAGGTGACATGTAGTTAGCAACGGTGATGGCAATCGGATTGGAGACGGGCACTGGTTCGGGAGCGGAGGCAAGATCGGATCAACAACCACATCCAGTGATGAGGGCAGCTACGGGGCGGGCGATCAGATTGGCAGCACGAGCGATAGGACCGGCGACACAACCGGTGACGTGCAGTCAGCAATGGTGGTGGCGATCGGATCGGCGACGGGTGCTGGGTCGGGAGCGGAGGCAGCATCGGATCGGCGGCCACACCCGGTGATGAGGGCAACGATGGGGCGGGCGATCAGATCGGCAGCATGGGCAATGAGACCGGCTACACACCCGATGACGTGCAGTCAGTAATGGTGGTAGCGATTGGATCGGCGACGGGCGCTGGTTTAGGAACGGCGGTGTTGGGGAGGCAGGGCGTCGGACCTCGGCAGTCTGTCATAGCAAAGTAGTGGCGGAGGAGGAGGAGGTCGGATGACGGCAGTAACAGCGGCGGTATTTTTCGTTACAGAAAGATAGTGTTTTGGAACCGCTCTGATACCATGAAATTGTGAGAATGGTTGATTTCAATGTGTCAGTATATATAGACGACCGGGATGACTCAGAAGACAACCACACAACCATATCACGGTTAACCTACTATAATTACAATATACTAACACTATACATCTTCACTGGCCTGCCAGGCTTCCCTACATCAGCTGGGGCAGCAGTATTCTCGGCTTCCATTCTTGGTTATGGCAACCTGTGTTTGTGTTGAAAAGTGTAGAAGATTCTTTCGTTTCAACAAAAGGTGGTTATGAATTCCTTTTGCCTGCCTCTCCCAGCTGCGAACCGTGTTACCGAGCTGCTCAGCAATTTTCTGTGATGAATTGTGAGTTTCACTATTATATATTTTGCTTTTTTTTCTTTATGCTACAATTCTTAAGAACATGAGGACATCCTCGACATCAAGACACACAATGCCTATAAGGTGAGACCCATAATCATATATCTTTTTTTACTTATAACATATGCTATGATGTTTAAGCTCTCTTTTTATCCTTAAGTTGGGGCCCAACAGGCAAAAGAATTTGTATTCATCCTTTTAGCACCAAAATTCAAAACCAACATACATATTGAAAATATATAAAATAATTTTATATTCCCTATGGCTAGCGCTAAGTTATATTCTGTTGTAAACTCATCTCCCAGTGTACAAAGTTGGACTATAAATATTAACTTGTTGTTTAAGGTTATCTTTACATGTACATCTGATGCACAGTTACTTTGGTTATCAGCTCTACAGTGGAGCAAAAGCATAGACTTGCCTGTTATTTTACCTTTGAGGCAAACATGATCAGGTGCATTGTCTAACATAAAATTCAGGACATCAATAGCCCACCAAACTATTCATGAACAGTAGGTTGCTCAGAGCGAAGTCACTAGAGTATCATATGTTGAAATGCAGGAATTCAATAGAAATATATCAATAAAGGGTTAAATTTTCCATAAAGATATAGGAAAATACTGGTGTAATTCCGTGAGATTATACATGTGAAATCTTTTCTTGATTATTATTTTGTAACGATGATTATATTGTTAAGTATGAAGTGGTGCTTTCAGTAGCGAAGTGTGGTGCACAGGCAGTAGCCAATTATACCGATGGCATATGGCCAATCCGATCGGTCAGAAAGTGAATGTGATGGTGTGCAATTAGACTGACTCCTAAAGATTGGCAAACTCTTGATTAGAAATAGTTTTGCACTAGATTTGGGTTTTAGCTTAATTGCTTAATGCGTTAAGATAATAATTTCTGTATTGACGTGTATTTAGGCTATATGAGTATTGCCGGTGATGTGATAGATTGAGAGTTACTTAGGTGAAGATAATATCAAGACGATTAAAGAGATTATGCAGAATATTTAGGCTCAACAATGTTGATAACAGATCATGAGAAAACTACTAGTATGTAATACATTAGTGTCATTTCGGGAGAAAAAACTAGTATGAATTAAGCTTTTTTGTTGGTTTCAAATTATTCCATGACGTTGAATGAAATTGAAGCAAATGAATCCAACTGAAAAAACATCCCAGGATGGATCTTTCCCAATCACAACATGTGGCCCATTGCTCATAGAAGAGTGATAAAAAAAAGTGAACAGAAAAATAGAATGTAGCGGAATAATAAAATAACACTTCATAATCAAACACCAACCTGCACCAACCTGAATCACCAAAATTACTTAGCCCTGGCTTACTCAATGAACTGATCTTGTCACTGTTTTGGGTTAAAAGAACAAATTGAACTTCCCCCTCAAAAAAGGAGAAAATAGCTGGAAAAGTTAGGCTGGACTATTCCTAACGCTAACAAAAAAATCATAGGAATGAAACCAAAGATGAAAGAATGTGTTGCTGTAAAAACACTTTTAAGATATGGCAGAGATATAGTATAATCATATAGAGAGACAGCATGCCCATACACACCAAAGATTAGCAAGAATCCATGAAGTGCACGAAGTCCTGCCAAGTTTATACGAAGCCCTCCTCTGACTCACGTTGGCCTCGGCTGGTGTATTGCACATGACGGGACAATCTTTTTCCAATGCTAATTCCCGAACACAGCCTGATAGCTGTTCGGCGCAACTGTTCAGTTTTTGCAATATGTGATAGCCTAACAGATGTTTATAATTCGTGGTTCCTCTCTTTCCCAGCTATGAACTTTCTTGCCACCACTGCCAAATCGCATGTTATAACTGGGATCTTGACTGTTGTATCACATTGCTTCGTTTGCTTGCTAGCTGCTACGATGATTGTTTTCCGTCCTTTTTAAAATGGATAGTTAGTGGTGGTTTTTCATCCATTTCTAACCTGCCACATTGACTAACAACAGAGGCATGAACAAAGGGATGAACACAGTGACAGAGGAACCACATCGGCATGGGCAGATTTACGATGGCACCGCACCAGAGTTTTGCCTGAACTCCATGACGAATGGTTGACTTAACCGAAGCAATTGAATGGTATTGTACTGCAAGCGATGCACAATGTCGTTGGAAGGATGTCCAAAAATCTTACCAACAATACGCTTTCAATACAAAAATACTGAGTTAATAAAAAGCAAAACATAAAGAAAATTTCCCCGTTATCACAATTCTCTCCCTCTACTAGATTACCTTCCCTAATAATATAAATAAAGATGACAAAAGAAAATTGAACAGATTAAAATCTGCACTACTATGTAGCATGTTAATAAATTTATTTGCTAAACATATCTTGCTAATGAGGACATCAATACTATCGATACATCCACTCATAGTCTAATTACCCGCGCTCGTGCATGTTAACTCCTGAGTTCATTCTTATGTTCCTCTTCCTTATATCTTAGAGACGCGTGTACTCGGAACGATACAGAGGATCCAATAGAAAGAGGATTAGCATGAGGTGGATTCGGACTATAGGACAGTGTCAAATTCTAACGGCTGCCTCGACTTCATACGAATTTCGATTCGGGTTTGTAAGTATTTAATGAAAAGGTTATCAAGTCTACATTCAAATGGATCTAGCCCCATGTCAATATCTATTTTGGAGTGGTCGTAATTATTATTTTTCTACCGAGAGTTTTTCTATCCACGGTGCTGCATCACCTCTTTTGGGCCCAATGGGCCGTGTATCAAGTTGGGCCCATTAGGGGCGCGTCCTAGGGTTGAGCACGACCCTAGCACCCCTATGGTCGTCTTCCTATCTTCTTAAACCTTCAGCCGCCGCTAAGAAGAGTGGGGTTTTGTTGATTAGAGTTAGTGTCTTGCTACTTGCACATAATGCGCGTGTCGGTTAGACCGCCTGTCTATTTGTCTTCGGAACCCCGCTATATTGTTAATTCAGATTGAATCTTTCATCTTAATATCTAGCAATTTCAGTGCTTGTTTTACTTGTTCTTCGATTGCTTGTTGGAGAGTGCCTAGTGGCTAGGTTATCGCACACCACAAGTTCGCGTCGACCATCGAAGATGGTGTATCAGTTGCTAAGGGGTATCGTCCTTGGACGGTCGTAGTCAGGCCATGAACGTCGCCTCTATCCCCCAATCGAGTTATCCTCCACCTCTCATCAAAAGATCGGGACTAAACCCTTGCGGGTTCTCATCAGTTGGTATCAGAGCGCGGTTGATCGGTGAGAAACCTTCTGTCCTTTATTGTTTAATTTATTTTCCTATAGTTTAGAAAAAGCCAATAAAAAAATAGTGGATTAGTTCGCCGTAATCTTGAGAACTTTTTGAGTCTTTGTTTTTGTTTTTTACTAGGACTGCTTAGTTAGGGCTTGTTGAGTTTTTGATTGCGTGGTTGTGATAATTTGCTGGTCTTAGTGTTTGGGCGATTAGAGTTTTGAGTTCTTGCCACCGCACATCGCCATCTTCACCACTGCCGCCACCACCATTGTTTTAGCCGTCATCACCACCATCGCTGCCACCCACTAAATCACTTTCCATCCATAGTTTGGTCTGTTTCTTTTTGTGTTTTATATTGCCTTTGATACTGCCGCCACTAGAAAGAAAATAGAGCCCTGATTAGAATGACCTTCCTTAAATCAGTCATATCTTTTTCATACGGACTCAAAATTAGGCATATAATATAACCACAGACATCTACAGAAAAAATTACATCTGTTTCTCTCCCACTTCGCTAGGTTCGGCAAATTTAAAATCGCCAAATTCCGCTTGCAAAATTGTGTTTTCATCACGAGACCCCTTTGGATAGAAGTTTAAAAATTCCACAGGCCTTATATTTTGTCCGTTTGAGCTTGGTTGGTTCTACTGTGCTCCTGGTTGTCATCTCTCTCCTCAGCACTAGAGAGAGAAAAGCAAAAAAAAAGAGCAAGAAAGAAAGGGCCCGACTCGTGAGAACCTTCCTTCCACCTAGTCCCTGTTGTCTCCACCTTCTTGTTATCGTATATGTTTGGGTTTATGTCTTGTGGCGTCCTTTGTGGTGAGGATCGCATCTCTATTTCCCTTAGCCTAGGACCAGCATGGTACCGACCTTGAACGATTACTCAACTTGCTTTGGCTAACGTGGTTTCTAGTACTTCCTTGTGCATTTCTTTCAGCCCTCCTACAACTCCACACATACGACTACAGCTTGACAGGCCTTGTTGCTACGGCATCGATACACCTTGTTCTACGGTTGCAGACTTGTCAGTTGTCATCACCCCTCCTGTGAGTATGGTAAGAACTAGTAAGAGCTTGTGAGATAAGCTGAGAGTGAGCGCCTTTCAGTAGCCACATCCCAATTGTAGGAATTAATTCTCATCAACTGTTTTCGTTGTTGTTTTGTTATATTAACCATGGTAGGTTCAGAGGAAGAAGATGATGCATCCCATTCTCCATGCACCAATCACATCATACAACATTTTGCAAGGCAAGTGGAGCGGCACATAGAAGGACTTGATGCAGATTTACAGGTGACAAATGACAAGATTGGGCAACTAGAGACCACACAGATCGATGCCACAACCAGGCTTGCAAGGTTGGAGGCATCAGTTGTGCATATTGACACTAGTCTTGCTACACTTGTGAGGCATTTTGATGACCTCAATGATAGAGGTCATGATCGGCATAATGAAGACGACGTTGATGGTGAGTACGGTGAGGACAACTTCAATGATGACTATACCGCTGACACTGAATGTGATGACCGCAATGCTCATGATCGTCGTCGGCTACGTAACAACCGTAGAGGCATGGGAGGACACCGTCGACGAGAGGTACGCAATAATGAAAATGCTTTTTCTAAAATCAAATTTGAGATAACCCTTTTGATGAAAAATATGACCCTGATGCATAAGATTACATGGGAGATTGCTGTTGATCAAAACTTTGCATGCCATCAATTCCCTAAGAACACTAGAGTTAGAGCTGCTACTAGTGAGTTCACTAATTTTGCCTCTATGTGGTGGATAGAACATGGCAAGGAAAATCCTAATAACATACCACAGACTTGGGATGCTTTGAAAAGGGTTATGCGGGCTAGATTTGTTCCTTCTTACTATGCACGTGATTTGTTAGATAAGTTGTAAGAATTGAGACAGGGTGCTAAAAGTGTAGAAGAATATTATCAGGAATTACAATTGGGCGTGCTTCACTGTAATTTAGAAGAGTCTAAGGATGCTGCTATGACTAGATTTTTGGGTGGTCTAAACCATGAGATTTATGATATTGTGGACTACAAAGATTACACTAATATGACTCGATTGTTTCATCTTGCCTGCAAAGCTAAAAGGAAAGTGTAGGGATGACATGCTAGTGCCAAGACTAATTTTTCTACAGGAAAATTGACGTCATGGTTGTCGCGCACGATTACTACTCCTTCACCATCTTCCACACCCCGGCAGTTGGCACCTTCTCCATCCAGCGACAAGCCATGTGTTTCGACTACTAGTGCACCGACTAAGATAGCCCAGCAGCTAGCCACGAGTGTTTCTTCTGTTGCATCCACTGGTAGAACAAGAGATGTTCAATGTCACCATTGCATGGGCTATGGGCATGTCCAGTGTGATTGTCCTAGCAAGCGTGTTTTGGTAGTCAAAGATGATGGTAAGTATTCATCTGCTAGTGATTTCGATGAAGATACGCTTGCTTTTCTTGCAGCTGACCATGCAGATAAAGATAAGGGACCAGAAGAACATATTGGTGCTGATGATGCAGAACGCTATGAGAGCCTCATTGTGCAGCGTGTACTCAGCACACAAATGGAGAGGGCCGAGCAAAATCAATGACACACTTTGTTTCAAACAAAGTGCGTCATCAAAGACCGTTCCTACCGCTTGATCGTCGATGGAGGAAGCTGCAACAACTTGGCTGGCAGCGAGATGGTGGAGAAGCTTGCACTCAGCACCAAATCGCATCCCCACCCATATCACGTTCAATGGCTAAATAACAGTGGTAAAGCAAAGGTAACCAAACTGGAGCACATTAACTTTGCAATTGGAACATATTGTGATATTGTTGAGTGCGATGTTGTACCTATGCAAGCTTGTCATATTCTGTTAGGTAGGCCATGGCAATTTGATATGGATTCTATGCATCATGGTAGATCAAATTAGCATTCTTTTCTGTACCATGATAAGAAAATTATATTGCATCCTATGACCCCTGAAGCTATTTTTGAGGATGATATTGCTAGAGCTAAGAAAGAGAAAAATCAGGTCCATGCTATAAGTGAAAATCAGATTGTAGCCAAAGAACTTGTGCAACATAAAAAGAAAGAATCTAAATCTCACAATAAAAATGTGATTCAATTGAAAGGTTCTTGCTTACTTGATATTAAATCTGATGTTGCGAATCTGGATACAACTGAAACTGTTAGCTATGCTTTCTTCTACAAGGATGCTTTATTTTCTTTTGAGGATATACCTGTTTCTTTTCCTTCTGCGGTCACTAATCTTTTGCAGGAGTATGAGGATGCTTTTCCCTAGGAAGTACCACCGGAGATACCACCGGTGTGTGGAATTGAGCATCAAATCGATTAGATTCTAGGGGCTTCACTACACAACCGTGCACCATACAGAACCAACCCTGACGAAACCATGGAGATTCAGCGTCAGGTTCAGGAATTGATTGATAAAGGGTATGTACGTGTGTTGATTGATAAAGGAATTGATTGAGTGGGCCTATTAATAACATTACCATTAGATATCGTCATCCAATTCCTAGGTTAGACGATATGCTTGATGAATTGAGTAGCTCTACTATTTTCTCTAAAGTTGATTTGCATAGTGGATACCACCAGATTCATATGCAGTTGGGAGACGAGTGAAAAACAGCTTTCAAAACTAAGTTTGGATTATATGAGTGGTTAGTAATTCCTTTTGGTTTAACTAATGCACCTAGCACTTTCATGAGGTTGATGAATGAGGTTTTGCATGCTTTCATTGGAAAATTTGTGGTGGTATACGTTGATGATATTCTAATTTATAGCAAATCTTTAGAGGAACACCTTGATCATTTAAGTGTTGTTTTTAGTACTTTGCATGATGCACGTTTGTTTGGTAACCTTGCAAAGTGTAGTTTCTGCACCGATCGCATCTCGTTTCTTGCCTATGTTGTTACTCCATAGGGAATTGAGGTTGATCAAGCCAAGGTCGAGGCAATTCAGAGTTGGCCACCTCCTAAAATAGTCACACAGGTTCAAAGCATTTTAGGACTTGCAGGATTTTATCACCGCTTCATGCGGGATTTCAGCACCATTGCTGCACCGCTGAATGAGCTTACAAAGAAGGGAGCGCCTTTCACTTGGGGCACCATACAAGAGAACGCGTTCAACTTGTTAAAAGATAAGTTGACACATGCACCTCTCCTCCAACTTTCAGATTTTAATAAGACTTTTGAACTCGAATGTGATGCTAGAGGGATTGGATTGGGTGGTGTTTTGCTACAAGAGGGAAAACCCGTTGCATATTTCAGTGAAAAATTGAGTGGGCCTGTTCTGAATTATTCTACTTATGATAAAGAATTGTATGCTCTTGTGAGAACTCTGGAAACATGGCAACATTATTTATGGCCTAAGAAATTTGTTATACATTCTGATCATGAATCTTTAAAACATATTCATAGTCAAGGAAAACTGAATCGTAGGCATGCTAAATGGGTTGAATTTTATTGAATCTTTCCCTTATGTCATCAAACACAAGAAAGGGAAGGAGAATATCATTACTGAAGCTTTGTCTAGGAGATATACTTTGTTGACACAACTTGACTACAAAATCTTTGGCCTAGAAACAATTAAAGCCCAATATGTGAATGATAATGATTTTAAAGATGTGTTATTGCACTGTAAGGATGGAATGACATGGAACAAAATCGTCTTCCATGATGGGTTTATTTTTAGAGCTAACAAGCTATGCATTCCAGCTAACTCTATTCGTTTGTTGTTGCTGCAGGAAGTGCATGGTGGTGGGTTGATGTGGCATTTTGGTGCCAAGAAGATGGAGGACATCCTTGCTAGCCATTTCTTTTGGCCGAGGATGAGAAGAGACGTGGAGAGATTTGTGGTTCGCTGCACAACTTGTCAAAAGGCTAAGTCATACTTAAATCCACATGGTTTGTATATACCTCTACCTGTTCCTAGTGTTCCTTAGGAAGATATTTCAATGGATTTTGTGTTAGGCTTGCCTAGGACCAAGAGGGGGCAAGATAGCATTTTTATGGTTGTGGATAGGTTTTCTAAAATGACACATTTTATATCATGTCATAAAACTGATGATGCTACTCATATTGCTAATTTGTTTTTTCGAGAGGTTGTTCGCTTGCATGGTGTGACAAACACCATTGTTTCGGACCATGACACTAAATTTCTCAGCCATTTTTGGAGAACTTTGTGGGATAAATTGGGGACTAAGCTTTTGTTTTTTACTATTTGTCATCCCCAAACTGATGGGCAAATTGAAGTTGTGAATAGGACTTTATTTGCTATTTTAAAGATAAATATTAAGATGTGGGAAGAATGTTTGCCTCATATTGAATTTGCATACAATCATTCGTTGCATTTCACTACAAAGATGTGCCCTTTTGAGATTGTTTATGTATTTTTGCCTCGTGCTCCTATTGATTTAATGCCTTTGCTATCTTATGAAAAATTGAATTTTGATGCTAAACAATGTGCTGAGTTGATCTTAAAACTACATGAAACAACTAAAGAATACATAGAGCACATGAATGCTAACTATAAACTTGCTGGTGACAAAGGCAGATGACAATTGAATTTTGAACATGATGATTTGGTTTGGTTGCATTTATGAAAGGAACGGTTTCTTGATTTGTGAAAGTCTAAGTTGATGCCTAGAGTTGATGGACCTTTTAAAGTGCTTGAAAAAATTAGTGAAAATGCATACAAGCTTGATCTCGCTGTAGATTTTGGGTTTAGTCCCACTTTTAACGCTGCAGATTTAAAGTCATATCTGGGAGAAGAAGATGAGCTTGAGTCGAGGATGACTCCAATGCAAGAAGGGGAGGATGATGAGGACATCAACACTATCAATACATCCACTCATAGTCTAATTACCCGTGCTCATGCATGTCAACTCAACTATCAGGTGAGTTCATTCTTGAGTTTATGTTCCTCTTCTTTATACCCTGGAGACACGTGCACTCTTATTTTACTCAGGAATGATGAAGAGGATCCAATGGAAAGAGTATTAGCGCGGGGTGGATTCGGACTGTAGGACAGTGCCAAATTCTGACAGCTGCCATGACTTCATGCGAACTCCGATTTGGGCTTGCAAGTAATTAATGGAAAGGTTATCAAGTCTACATTCAAATGGATCCAGCGCCATATCAATATCTATTCTCGAGCGGCCACAATTATTATTTTCGTACCGAGTATTTTTCTGTCCACGGTGCTGCGTCACCTCTTTTAGGCCTAGTGGGTCGTGTATCAAGTTGGGCCCATTAAGGGCCCATCCTAGGGTTGAGCACGACGCCAGCACCCCTATGGTCGTCTTCCCATCTTCTTAAACCTTCAGCCGCCGCCAAGAAGAGGAGGGTTTTGTTAATTAGAGTTAGCGTCTTGCTACTTGCACACAGCGCGCGTGTCGGCTAAACCGCCTGTCTATTTATCTCCGGAACCCCGCTATATTGTGAATTCAGAGTGAATCTTTCATCTTAATATCTAGCAATTTTAGTGCTTATTTTACTTGTTCTTGCTTGTTCTTTGATTGCTTACAGGACGAGTGCCCTAGTGGCTGGGTTGTCGCACACCGCAAGTTCGCGTCGATTATCGGAGATGGTGTATCGGTTGCTAAGGTGCATCATTCTTGGACGGTTGTAGTCGGGCCGTGAACGTCGCCTCCATCCCCCAATCGAGTTATCCTCCACCTCTTATAAAAGATTGGGACTAAACCCTAGCGGGTTCTTATCACTTGGTCATCTAAAAGCTTTATGCAAAATATGAGACGATATACTGACCGGTTGAGGGTAGCTGATGATGTTGTAGCCTAGCGCCAGCGTGGAGCATTGTCTTACATAAAATTAGTCAATACCAGGATGTACAAGAGGTAGTGCCTGAATTAAGATACGTTCAGTAATCATTAGTCTGCACCTCCTGACTGTTTTGGAGAGCCTTGCAATTGTATGAATCCCCTTTGTAGTGCTAATAAGGTATGATTTGCTTTGGTGAAAGTATATGAACGAGAGATACACAAGTGGACATAAGCTTCAAGTGATCAAAATTGTGCATCCTTAAACAACTTAATATTTCATTCAGCACAAAATCTCCAAGCTGAACAAGAGCATGTTATGGAGAGCTTAGGCACTCTAGTCCTGGTGCTTCCCTTTCGTAATGCCAACCGTTGTAGCTGTCTGCTTCCATTCTTGGTTTAGGCACGACTCTAGTGTCTTGTGCTAAATGGTGTATCAAAATTCAGTTCAGTCACCGAAAGAGGTGGTGAATTCCTCCCAGCTGTGAACCATGCTACAGGTGCTCAGTGGTTTCTGATGAGAACTCATAATTTTGTTCCCTATTATAAAAATGTAGTATACAGTGAGACTGAGACCCTAACTCGAGGGTCGGGTCTATATATATACAAGTGCAGTGGTCTAACACCCTCCGCAGTCGTAGCCGGAGGGGAATGGACGTAGAGACTGAAGCGAAAATTTGTGAACAAAGGCAAGCATAGGCCTTTGGTCATAATGTTGGCGAACTAGTGCATTGACGGTACAAAGAGGACTCGAACTTATCCTAGCATGATGTTAACGCCAAAATTTGAAAAGTCCAGTGATAGATTGGAAAGACGATTGGCTGAAATGTAGAAGTGTCCGATTGCTATACGGAAGAAGCCGATCGGATTGAGGCAAGGAAAAACTCGGTCCCAGAATAGAAGATTATCCAGATAAGACCGAATTTGAGAAGGAGCCGTGGTTCACGGTAGGGTAGTCTATCCTATCTTATATGGATAGGAGGATTTAGTTAGCTAGTTAACTTCCTTGGAGATATTTTCCTTTATTTTTATTGGGAAATAACGTCCGATGGTTGTTGTAAATGGATCAGACTCTGTAAACCTAGGGTATAAATATAGACCCCTAAAAATATATAATCATCAATCCTTCGATCAATACAACCTCGGTGCATTGCCACCCTAGTTTATCTAGGCTTTTACCAGTGGGGTCTAGCTCTCGACACAGGGCTGCATCGGTTAGGTCCAATCTTTGGCGAAGGGGTAAGTCTCACCACTATCTCGATATGTCTAAGGTTGCATCGGTTAGGTTCGACCTCTTAGCCCGATAGGATGTATCGCATCATATCCATGTAGGATTTATTGGTCTATCAAGCTCTCTCCGTCATCATTGGTCTTATGTTGCATCGGTTAGATCCGACCTACGAGGCTACTAACGGTAGAATGAGCTTTAGGCCTATAGGTCTTAGTACGACATTTCATCGGAGTGTTAGCCGATGAGTTATCTATAAAACGAGCGTCATGACTAGCGTATCAGCTCCTCGGTCGATACGTACCAGGTCTTTAAAGACTTTCCTTTAAGCACCACGCCAAGCGTGTCAGCCTTCTAGCCGATACATGCCTGTCTCTAAAGACACGTCTTCTCATTGGCTCAGCTAGCCGATAGGTTCGCTTTGCCCTTGCTTCAGTACGTCCGATCGAGCGTCTACCGTTCCGTTGTCGTTGGCCTCGTTCTCGTTCTGTCTCGGTTAGGTCCGATGTTCGAGATTCGGTACCAGCGGCATCGTCACGGCGGGCGACTGGTCTCTTGCTGCCATCTCCATCATGTGCCTCTATCGGCTCTACAGCCGACGGATCAGGGCCTCGCGTCCGCTACACCCGAAGGCGTCGTATCCTTCATCGACATCCACCTACGCCTGTATTGGCTCTCCAGCCGATGGAAACGCGCCCTGATTACTATCAGCGATTAGCCGATAGCAGGAACCATTAGGACGCGGCCGATGCCTTACTCGATCCTATCGACAACCAGCCGATAGCGAGGGCTTATATTGGCCCATCGTCTGACTGACCCATTCGCCTCACCTTGTCAATTGCAGGGTCAAATTTATTAGCACGCCTGCACCTGTACCGTCGCGTCGGAACCGACCGAACCCATAGGCATTGGCACGCGTACCTCAAGCCATAAAGAGAAGCCGACTAACCTGCACTAGAGCTAATCAGACCTCTCAGACATCGGTATGCTCGCGCGGGGTTCTCGCACAAACACCCAATAAATAGGATACCCACCCCTATAGTTAAGCCAGTCCAAAGCAGCCAACAACCCATGCGGACCCATGTGTGGGCGTTTAGCCCAGCAAAGCAGCAAGGGATTCCAGCAGAAGGCCACTCATTATGTGCTGGAGAAAGGAGGAGCCCATCAGCCATCAGGCATTAGTCATTCAGCCTAGGAAAAAGTTTATTTTGCCTCTCTAATCTATATATAGACCGATTTGATTAGAATATCCCAATTATAAAATCAGATAGAAGATTCTCTTAACTCAGGTGAATTGACCTTTTTATAGATGTTTTGAGGGCGGTTTCAACTGATGTAATGTTTAGGTAATATATTGATCTATTTGTCATATGTGGTGGCTACGTGTTTCTATGAGCAGATTTTTTTAAAAAAAAGTTGTAGGATTCGAATGTAAGTAAACTCCTTAACCTCTCCCCTCTCTACCATATATGTTTTAAGAAAAGGATTAAAATCATTCAATGAGGTAAATTGATCTGGTTTAAATAACTAAGAAATTCTTTATATTTTTTATATTCGGTTTTACTGTTAAGAGACATGAGGACTTTTTCCATGACGCCGAGGGCAAGTCAGGAGGCAGGAGGCTTGATCGATCAATGGGGACTTCTCGGTGTTGTGTGCGGCATACCAGAAAAACTACTCGAGGAAAGGTTGGGAATCGCTCTTTTGTGTACACCAGCGACCACCGTTTGCTGCCCATGTACTCTTAGCATGATCTTTGGCTGCCTCATCGGAGAAGGACCTCCCAGCACTCCAGCGTTGGCCCTAGGACTTTGGTGAAGGGGTACAGAGGTATTGAATTATTGTCCAATAAGAAGAAATAAAGCATCCTAATAGCGACGTGCTAATTTTTGTTACTAGTGTAAATAAAAATCATTTGTACATAAATACTATAAAATAGCTAAGAGAACTAATATTGCTTTCTATAAAGGATAATTTTGGGCTTAGAAATTCTTGTTTTGACCCAACTAATGGTATAGACGTAGTGTGTATACCTATATTAAATCAGTTATTATATACCATAAATTTTAGGATTCAACTGTACCCCATGTCCAATACAAGTCGGCCCTGCAGCACTCTCTAGCCACGGGCAGCATCTTGACATAACCTATATGGATTCAATCTTCAAGCATTCAAATCGAAGGTATTTCCCATTTCTTTATAATGCCTCGCTTTATTTTCAATTTCCTTCGTAGGGATTTAATTTAATGGGTTTACCCCATAACTATAGTGTTATGGGTTTCCAATTTGAAGATTCAATTTAAATTAATTGACGAACAGGTGGCTCAGATTTGAGGAAAAGAATAACGTCAAGTAAGCAATAATATTTTTAATTTGGAATAATTTGATTACAGTCGAATTAATGTTTTCGTTGCTCTGTTGTACAAGGTTTCTTAACAGATAAGCACTACCACAAGAAGAAAATGAACGCCCAACAGATAAGCAGAGTGATACTCATGCTCTTTCTCGTGATCAAAATAATAACACAAGGAAATCTCCTTTCAAAAATATATAGATTGGGAAGAGGAGATTGAGTATAACCCTGGGAAAAGGAGAAGAATAGATGATTACTCTCCTAATCTCAAAAGGATATAAAGTATGTAGATAGGAATAAAGTGTTATGAAAGTTGAAAATGACTATTGTTAATATCAGAATTTGATTCAGTAGGATCGGCCGATGAAAATACTGGTCGGCTCATAAGACAAAGCCGATCGGTACTGTAGAGAAGCCGATCAAATTAGTAGAAGATTGGATCGGTTTGAAGACAATGAATTATCCGATTGGGGTCAGATCCGAGAAGTCCGAGAAGAGGTTGAAAAAGGATCGACTTGAGTAAAAAGAGGTTCGATTGCTACAGGAATGGAGCCGATCGGTGGAGCAAGGAAAGATTCGGTCTAAAATAGAAGAATATCTAAATAGGACGGAGTTTGTGGAGGAGCCGTGGAGTTCACGGCAGGGTACTAACTTTAGTTAAATTGTATCCTATCTGATTAGGAAGTCTTAGTTAATTTAGTAAACTGCTTTAGAGATATTTTCAGTTATTTTTGTTAAGAGATGATGTCCGATGGTAGTTGTAAACGCGTTAGACTCTGTAATCCCAGGGTATAAATATAGAACTCCTAGAAACATGTAACATATCTCTCGATCAATACAATCTTTGTGCATCGCCACCCTAGTTTATCTAAGTGTTTACCGGTGGGTTCTATCTCTCGACGCAGGGCTGCATCGGTTAGGTCCGATCTCCGGCGAAGGGGTAAGTCCCACCACTATCCTGGTATACTTTGTTTTGTCTAAGGCTGCATCGTTTTGGTTCAAACTCTCAGTCCGATCAGGTGTACCACATCACGTCCGTGTAAGATCTTTCGACCTATCAAACTCCCTCCATCGTCTTCTGTCTCGTGCTGGATCGGTTAGGTCCGACCTACAGGTCTGCCGACGGAGTATTGAGTTCTAGGTCTATAGGTCGCTCTATGGCATTTCATCGAAGTGAGTAGCCGATGAGTTATCCTAAACATAGGTCCCCATCGTCGTGCGGCCGATAGGTTCAGGTGTTAGGCCTATAGTTAGCCGATGGTATCCCTTCTACCTCATCGTCATGTTTGGTCCAAGCCCCCGTCGTCACAGTTTCGTTAGCCTCTGGCCTCATACTGTCTCGGTTAGGTCCGATCTATCGAGGCTAGCCCAAACGGTGCCGTTACTACTGTCGCTCGCCCACATGGCCTCGCAGGGGATCGGCTCCCGCATCGTGTATCGGATGCGGGTAGCGCCATCGGCTCTTTGGTTGATAGGCCCTTTAGAGTGTTACACATGTCTATATCTCACACCTTCATCGACTTTTCAGCCAATGCGCTAGCATTCTCATCTCTATCGACATCCAGCCGATAGGGAGAGTCAGGCAGGCCTTTCGGCCGACCGACAAATATGTCTTATCCCCTTTTCCTTGTCAATTGTAGGGTCAAATTGACTGGCACGCTTGCGAACCTCGAGGTTGAAGGACTTGCACTGGAGTTAAGAAGACCTCCCAGGCCTTCGCGTGACCAAGCCGCCGTTCTTCCCCCGTCGTGGGATTTTCGACGGTGAGCACACTTTTTGGCACGCCCGGTAGGACAAGAAGACCTTTTTCATCTGTTGAAGATCCTTCATCAGCTGTGATCTAATGGCGGGTAAAGAGATCAACACAGACAACGTGATCCTAGTGATGATGAAGGATTTGACTGAAGAGCAGAGGTACCAGGTGGAGCAAAACACAGCTAATTTTTAGCTCTGTCTAGAGTCCTTCAGTATGACCCGACAAGGGCCGATTCAAAAATCGCAGCTGCCAAAGCCAGTTTTGGAAGGAGAATCGAGCCGATCGCCGCCTATTATCCCTCGAAAGCCGTTACAAGAGATAGTTGATAAAGCTATTCACCATGCACTCATTAACCAATCGTGTGTACTGGTGAATACTTTGTACAATCTTATTAAGAAAACTATGGACGGGTCTATCGTTAAAGAACCTGATCGAGGGATGCTATATTTGCCGATGAGAACAGGGCGAACACAGGTTACTTATGGATCTAGAAGGGATGTATCGGTAAATATGTTTTTGCTAGTACAAGAGCGGATTGGGGGGCAACATGAGGACATGATGCCAGAATATCATCAGATAGCCTATTATGGGAGATATAGGCAAGAATATCCTGGTAATAATTATCAAGGAGATCATTACAGACCATGTGAAGTACCAACTTCGATTCCATAGTGATATGACCACGCCATCAAGCAAGATTTCACAACCCTCAACTCAAGCTACACCAACTCAGGTCTCACCTACATCAACACCAGTCCAAGTAATTGATGGATCGATTACACGTAGTCGAGCAAAGAAGCTACAACAAGAGGTGCACGCGCTACTTTGTGAGATTCATTTTAATATTAATGAGAATTATATACTACCTAAGTCATGTACATTATTAATGGTTAGGTTCACTAAGGAGGAAGACATGAATACACAAGGAGATGACTTCCGACCAGCTGTAAACCACTTCAGACCAGTTGCCGATCACGAACTACACTCGAACCAGTTCAGCTCTGCAGTTTTGATTCCCAGAAACTATGGTGGTCTATGAGCACATTTTGGAAAGCTCTTCAAGTCTAGTTTCCAATGAGTCTAGCCCCAACCAGTTTGGAGCTACCATTTGGGCATAGACCACCGTTTAGTCTATACTGCTCGGAAGGTCAACAGCCAGCCTGATGCTAAAGTTCATGTATTAAACTATACCATTCTATAATATTACGTGGTGCATGGCATACATGGTTGGAAAGGGTGTCAAGTCAAAAATCCAACGCAACAAACCGTGCATCATTTGGACTTTTCTAGGTGGAGTTATTGCCAAAATAATAAAGATTACGCAGAAGACTAACAGCCACGCGGAAACTCTCCAGGAGCTCATTCTGAAGAGGTCTTTTCACATAGTCGAACTAGTTATTTTCTTTTCGAGTTTCCACCTACCTAGCAGGGCTGTTGCTAGTATAAATACCCCCTAGACTCATTGTAATTATAAATTATGATATTGAGAATATAGACCACTTTGTTCAGCTGTGCGCTAGCAAACCCCTGAGAGTTGATCTCTACCCCCTTTGCTCTTGTGACTTCATTCGCAGGAATTACAGAAGCGACGGCTTCATCCGCTCCCAATTGGTGCTCCTACTCCCTTCGAGGTCTCCTCCATTGATTGTAGGTTGTGTTGGTTGGTTTCTTTGAGAGTGTGGTTGGGCGAATCCTCGATTCAGGTTGTCGTATTGAGACGGTGGTTGGCTTCGAGTTTTATTCATCAGGTTGCACTAGTTATCGCTGCTTGCAGCAAGTTATCTCAGCTTCTTCGAAGCTAGTTATCTGGTAATTAATCCTACATTATGAAGATCGAGACATCGAGGCGTATCACACAGTACCAGAGAGAATCCAAAGGAAGAGGATTGGTCTATCAGAACTGCGGAGGTTGTCGGGGAGCAATTCGACATTACGCCTAAAGAACAAACCTTTATGTATCGGCACCCTTACTCAAAGTGTTTTGATAGAGTTCCGCTGCCGCACCGATACAAGATTCCAGATTTCTCTAGATTCTCAGGGCAAGATAGCGTATCTACGATGGAACATATTAGCCTATTCTTGGCTCAATGTGGGGGAAGCATCGGCTGATGAAGCTCTGAGGGTCCGCTTATTTCCATTATCCTTATCTGAATCGACCTTCTCCTGGTTTTCCACGTTGCCTCCAAACTTAATCAGGGGATGGGCTGATTTGGAGAAACAATTCCATAAATACTTCTTTGCTAGGATTCAAGAGATGAGATTGTCAGACTTGACATCGGTTAGATAGAAGTCCGATGAATCAGTTCTGGATTTCATCCAGCGCTTCCGGGATGTCAGAAGCCGATGTTATAGCCTTATTTTAAGTGATGGACAACTAGCTGACTTGACTTTCCAAGGGTTGCTGGCTCCGATTAGGGAACGTTTCTCTTCACAAGAGTTCGAGAGCGTGTCACACCTACTCCAGAGGGTATCGGCTCACGAAAGCTGATTTGTTGATACCAAGAAAGAGAGGTTCCATCAGAAAGCCGCTCAACTACAGGTGTACGCATCGGACTTAGATAATGAGGAATCTGATGCAGAAGTGGGTTTTGCGGAATAGACTAGGAATAAGAAACATGTATCATGTCCGTGGATTAAGAATGCCAATAAGGGGGAAAGATATGATTTCGATATCAATAAAACCGATAAGATATTTGATCTTCTCCTCCAAGAAAAGTAGATTCAACTACCGTCAAACCATGTAATCCCATCTGCCGAAGAACTCAAAAAGAAGAAGTATTGTAAGTGGCATAATTCAATATCTCACCATACCAACAAGTGCAAGGTTTTTTAGCAACAATTATAATTGGCTATCGAACAGGAGAGAATCAAGTTCAAGGACAAAAAGCCGATGAAGTTTGACGGGCATCCTTTTCCTATGAACATGGTGTTTGCAGGGTCCTCGGGAGATCGGTTCGATGAAAAAAGGTGCTGGAAGAGGTCAAAGGTTACCTCATCGGACCTAATCAAAAAATATTCTAGAATACAAGACAAAGAGAGATGAGCCACAATGCAACAAGAAAGGTATAATCCACATTGGGGTTGTCCCTTTTTTCAGTATTGCTGGGAATCAAAATATGAGATTACCATCAATAGAAGATTATCCTGAGTGTAACAAACCAGGATCTCAGTACATCGACCAGAGCAGGACATCATATGATCGGCCTCCCATCATGCGGGCATCACTGCATAGCCGATTAGGGCTGATCAACGAAGAATATGGTCAAAGGTCAACTGAGGATAGGGAGTTACATAAAGGATCGTACCACACAAAAGATCAGTGGTGTCCGTCCAGGATTTTTACGAAAAATCAGAAGAGGAGGGCACAAAGGCTACGGGATAGAGAGCAGCACAAAAGGTGGTGTTAGGACCATGAGGAAGCCGATCGGAGCAAGAAAATTAAAAAAGTTTGGCGAGTAAAGCAAAAAGAGGATGATGCTGGCATATCGACTCAGGCCAACATAGTATTCTTCTTGCCTTTTGAGTATAAAGCATGTGTATCCGATGAAGAAGATCAAAAAGAAGATTTTGCCCAATTGACGTTGGAACCAAGTCAAGCCATATTTAACAAGCCAGAAGACTCCAAGCATCGGCACCTAAAACCATTGTATATCAAGGGGTATGTTGATGGGAAGCCGATGACAAAGATGTTATTTGATGGAGGTGCGGCCGTCAATTTGATGCCATATGCTACGTACCACAAGTTGGGTAAGATAGTTGAAGACTTAGTTAAAACAAATTTGGTTTTGAAAGACTTCGGAGGAAATCCATCGGAAACTAAGGGGGTGCTAAACGTGGAGCTGGCAGTTGGAAGCAAGACATTACCCACCATATTCTTTGTCATCGATAGAAAGTGGTCATATAGTTTACTCCTTGGCAGGGATTGGATTCATGCCAACTATTGTGTTTCTTCAACAATGCATCAAAGCCTCATACAGTGGCAAGGAGACTAAGTTAAGGTGATCGCGACCGATCAGTCGACCAGTATTGCAACAACCGATATACCATTCTGAGAAGCTGATGGGTTCAATTGCCTGTCTGGAAAAACATGGGTGGACAATTTCCTTGAGGTGATCGATAAGGGGATAAAACCGATTCAGCAAGTCGGCTCGGATCCATTGTTCCCATGGGAACTATAAACGACTCCGAAGGAAAGTTAGGGCAAGGCTTTACGTCAGTTGATGAGTTAGAGCAAATAGATATAGATTCAAGAGATAAGCTAAGGCCAACGTACATTAGTAAAAATCTATGTACTAAATCCCAAGAAAAGTTGATAAAATTATTAAAGGCATTTTAGGAATGTTTTGCTTGGGATTACCATGAGATGCTAGGATTAAGCCGATTGATTGTTGAACATCGGCTTCCTATTAGACCAGGATATCAGCCATTTAAACAACCACAGAGAAGATTTAGAGCAGAGTTGCATGATGAAATCAAGGCAGAGATCACGAAATTTTACGATGCAAATTTTATCAGACCGTGCCGATATGCTGAATGGGTGTCCAATATCGTCTCGGTGAAGAAGAAAAACGAAAAGTTGAGGATATGCATCGACTTCCGGGATTTGAATAGGGCAACCCCTAAAGACGAGTATCCGATGCTGATGGCAAATTTATTAATCGACGCTGCATCGGGTCACAAGATCATTAGCTTTATGGATAGAAATACAGGCTACAATCAGATTTTTATGGCGGAAGAAGATATCCACAAGAGTGCATTTAGATGTCCTGGAGCTATTGGCTTATACGAGTGGGTAGTCATGACTTTCAGATTGAAGAATGTCGGTGCTACCTATCAGAGAGCCATGAACTACATGTTTCATGATCTTATTAGACAGCTGATGGAGATATATATTGATGACGTGGTAGTGAAATCTAAAGGTATTGAAGACCATATAGCTGATCTGCGAAAAGTGCTAGAGAGGATGAAGAAATATGGACTCAACATGAATCATCACAAATGTACTTTTGGCATATCGGTTGGGCAATTTTTGGGTTTCATGGTGCATGAGAGAGGGATCGAAGTTAGTCAAAAAAGCATTAGAGCTATCCAGACCACCAAGCCACCAAACAACAAACTACAGTTACAGTCCTTGATTGGCAAACTCAATTTTATAAGGAGGTTTATCTCAAACTTATTGGGAAGAATTAAGTCGTTCACTCCATTATTGAGGTTGCGAGCCAATCAAGAATTTGTATGGGGTGCTGAGCAACAAAAAGCCTTTGATCTTATCAAGGAATACGTGAATTCTCCACCAATATTAATTCTGCCATAAAAAGGGGTGCCGTTTAAATTATATTTGTCAGCTGATGAGAAGTCAATCGGATCGGTTCTTGTACAAGAGTTTGAATCAAAAGAACGAGTGGTATTCTATTTGCGCCAACGACTTCTGGATGCTGAGACTAGGTATCCTGCGGTGGAAAAGTTATGCCTATGTTTGTATTTCTCATGTACAAAGTTAAGGCATTATCTTCTATCGGCTGAGTCTACAGTGCTTTGCAAAGCTGATGTGATTAAATACATGCTATCGGCTCCAGTCCTGCGGGAGTGGATTGGTAAATGGATATTTGCTCTGATGGAGTTCAATTTGAGGTATGAATTGGCTAAGGCAATCAAGGGACAAGCGGTAGGCAATTTTATTGTACAGCATAAGGGAGTCCAATAGAATTTTGTGGAGTCGATCCCGTGGACGTTATTCTTTGATGGATCGGGTATCGGCTTGGTGATCATATAGCCTCGGGGGGCAAGTTTTGAGTTCACTTTCACAATCAAGCCGTATAATACAAATAACCAAGCAGAGTATGAAGCTGTACTCAAGGGAGTTCAGCTGCTGAGGGAAATTGGAGCCGATACGGTAGAGGTCATTCGAGATTCCTTGTTGGTGATCAAACAACTATCTGGGGAATATGAATACAAAGATGAAGTTTTGACGTCATATTATGAAAAATGTCAATAGTTATTAAAGGATTTCAAGATGATGACGTTGGATCATATTTCTAGGGAGCAGAACGCGGAGGCCAATGATCTTGCTCAGATTGCTTCGGGGTATCGACTAAATAGTAGAGTGAAAGTTGAGATAGCCGATATTGAGAGCCATATGGAAGCCGATGATTAGAGATGGGAAATTATTCAATATTTGCAAAATCCATCAAAATCGGTTTTCAAGAAGCTTCGGTACAAGGCTATTAAGTACATACTACTTGATGATGAATTATATTATCGGTCCATTGATGGGGTGCTGTTAAGATGCTTGGGTGCCGAGGAAACTGCGTTGGTGATGAGCGAAGAACACGAAGACATTTGTGGAGACCATCAATTGGCTCATAACATGAGATGGATGATGAGGAGAGCTGGATACTTTTGGCCAAGGATGTTGGAGGATTGTTTCAAATATTATAAAGGCTGCCAAAATTGTTAGAGGTTTGGGAACGTGCAGCAAGCTCCAGCATCAGTTATGAATCCGATAGTCAAGCTATGGCCGTTCAGAGGTTAGGGAATCGACATGATCGACCAGATTTATCCTTTATCAAGTAAAGGGCATAAGTTCATGTTGGTGACAACAGACTATTTTACAAAGTGAGTAGAAGCTATTCCTTTGAAGAAAGTTACTTCTAGGGATGCAATTGAGTTCATCAAGGAATATATCATATATCGGTTTGGAATTTCACAGACGATTACTACCGATCAAGGTTCTATCTTCGTATCTAAGGAGTTTCAAAAGTTTGTTGCTAGTATGGGGATTAAGTTGCTAAATTCATCACCATATTATGCTCAAGCTAATGGACAGGACGATGCTTCACCCAAGAGTTAAATAAAATTGATCAAGCGTAAGATTGACGAACAACCACGGAGATGGCATGTTACATTGAATGATTTGTTGTGGACTTATCGGATGGCATGTCATGGATCTACTCAAGTACTGCCATATCAGTTGGTATACGTTCATTAAGAAGTTCTTCCGTGGGAAGTTAACATCGGCTCCAGGAGGGTGTCGCTACAGGATTAATTGACAGCCGATGATTATTACACTTTGATGACCGATGAGCTCGATGATTTGACTCAGAGTCGGTTAGAAGCGTTTGAGAGGATCAAGAAAAATAAGGCTAAGGTTGCTAGGAATTATAATAAAAGAGTGATGATCAAAATTTTTCTGAAAGAGATCTCATTTGGAAGTTAATTTTACCAATTGGATCTAGGGATAATAAGTTTGAAAAATGGTCACCTAATTGGGAAGGACCCTATCGAATTAATCGGTGTGTGCCTGGCAATGCTTATATGTTAGAGTCTTGAAGGGGAGAAATTTGCCAAAGCGCTTAATGGAAAATATTTGAAGAAGTATTATCCTAGGGTGTGGGTAGGCACCTAAATCGGCTAAGCATAGTCGATTTTTTCTTTTCAAGATGGATGAGATCTTAAAGGTGGTATCAGCAGATGATACTGCTCATGTAATCGGTTGAGGCATAGCCGATTTATAATGTACGGAAGCCGATATGATTGTGTCGGTTACAGATAACCGATATCCTTGAGATATCGCCTTTAAAAAATATATATATACAACTTTTATTGATCCAACTGGTTGAACTCTATTACGAATAGTTAATGTTCAGGATGACATCTTGGGTTTTTTCTGAGGCTAAAATTTTACAGAAATTTCTTGATGGCCTCAATCGCGCATAGACAGATTTGATCTATTTTATTGATAGCGCGGATGTCATCCTCATCTGATCCAGGGATAGTCTTTAAATTTCTATGCCAATGAACTGCAAGCCGCACTTGGTCTGCTACCTTGACCTCTTGATCTTGGATTGATGTTAGTAGGCTGATGAGGTGGGACTCGGTGGAGTTGATGTCATCACGAACCTTGTCGAGTTCCACCATCAAATCGGCTTCTCGTTTCTTCAAGAGGCTAAGCTTGGTGCTGGTGCATTGAAGGTCAGCTGACATTTCGTCAAGCTTTTTCTTTTCGCTTTGGGCAGTTAGCCGATCATTGTGAGCCAGATTGCTTTGCTCAACATGATCGACTATGCGTCGTCTTGATGCGATCAGCTTGCTCCTTTGGAACTCCAAGTAGACAGCAGGCGTGAGTGCGCCGGTCAGTTCCTCAGGCAGAAGATGTTCGATTTCAGTAAGTCTTCCCCGAATTGGCCTGCAATCTTCCACCAATGAGTCAATTAGAACTTTCAGCCGATGCATAATATCTGACAACTGTTCGCGTGCATCGGCTGGTAAAGATGGTTCAATCGCTATGCTGGTGGCTAAATCTTTCTCTATTTCCAAGTATTTGCCAATGTTAAAAGAAAATAGATCGGCTAATGACTGCACGATAATATTAGTAAATATAGGGATCATGAGTCAAGAAAATAACATGTAGGATGGATGTACCTAGGATACAGTGGGAGCAGTTTGAGCGATTATGCGAGTATCAACTTGATGTTGGGAGTTTGAGGTGTAGATGCCATGACTTCTGAGGATACCATCGGCTCAACCCCAGTAACAGTGTCCAGTGGTTGGACTTCAGGAGCCGATGGTTCAGGCTGCAAAGTAAAGGTGTCAGGATAAAGGGGAAAGCAACGGAGAAGAATTGATGTTGACACATACCAATGGAGATGCAGAAGTCAGGATTGTTGCGAGAGAAGGGCTTCGCGAGGCTGATGTAATAATGGCAACATCGGCGTCGGATTTTTGTTTCTTACAAACCATCTGAGTGGGGTTTCTTGCGCTTCAGCCCTGGTGTTCGTGACACTCAGAGGAGAGCCGATGGAGGTGGAGCACCCTGTCCAAGGATGGATCTGGTCGATGGAGGTTGATAAATAATCAGCCGACCACTTGCGCTGGTCATAGGTGCATCTTTGCCGGCAGCTATGGAATCATGGGAATCAGGACATAGTTGAAATTCAATATGATGAAGAAAAGATAGTGCAAGGAGAAAGATTACCTATTCATCGGATTCTACATAGTCGGGGTTGAGGCGCAGACAGTAATTTTCAGCCGATAGACTGAATAGGTGCCTTCCGTATTCTGACCACCATCGAGCAAAGACTTTGGAGATGGATATACATGGCTCGAAGGTGGAGATAGTCCCTAAGGACAAGGATGATGCCATCAACCTAAGCCGATCATACTTCAAGCCACTTTTTACATCTCCTCGGGCTTGGAGCTTGTCGATGAAGAACAAGCCGATAGGGAGATGGCCGAAGCCCAACTGACGAGCACCAACCGAAGGATGGTAGAACTTGTATGATGGGTGTTGGGATTAGCCCAATGAAAATCTAGTCGACAGAAGATTAGGAGTTATGGATGATAACAAGATTGTCTTTGATTATTCATCGGCTAAGGCATTCATCGGATGAAACCTGGAAGGCATTTTGAAAGACGAGTCGTCCTCTTACGTGAACCAAATGGTGACCTCTTTAGTGAAGCCGTAGTAGAAACATTTGAACCACTGGCTAAGTCTGCGGGGGGTCATTTTCCTTTTAGGAAGAGACGATGCAGCTTCACCCAGGGATGTACATCAGCGTCGGCTAGCCTCATTTTCTTCTGGGTAGTCAGTCGGATATGCCATGGAAGGGAAAGGAGACCTGGAGATAACTCTGGAGGTGTAGACGTTCAACCAAAGTTGTATGAACCACCAGGGACCACCAATATGTCCGACTGGTTGGCCTGCCGTCAGCTTATTTGCCACTTGATAGAGCAGTTAATAAGTAGCTCCAAGAAGATATTGCCCTAGTGGGATATGGCGTTGATTAGCCAGGAGCTCTGCCAGGCACTGCATGTTGGTTGTTGGACCAAGAGTTGATCCACCAAAGATGAACCACTCCAACCAGAGATTCAAGAATGTTACGTGGTCACGCTCATCGACTTGGCTAGAGGACTTTTTGTGCAGAGAAATATATTTAGTCCAACCTTCGACGTTCTTGGTGTTCAGCGGATGAGTGGGTTTCAATCTGAGGATGAATGGGTTTATGTAGTGGGTGGTGTTGAGGCAAGTCAACATGGTAACATCCATCAGAGTGGGGGTCATTGGTCCATGCCCAAACATGAAGGCATTCAGGATATCCGACCAAAAGTAAGAAGCCGATATAAGTAAAAGTTCATTCTTTTCCATATCGGCTAAGGAGAGGTTGATACAATGGTCTATCTCCAAGTCCTCCTAAAAAGACATTTTGGAGGAGGAAACCTTGAGATACCAGTTTCTCCATCCCAGGAGTTTGGGCCAAGATCTGAAGCTGTTAGCTCAATCGGTGATGGCCATAGATGAGTTTTTGAACGGGATCCTTTTAGTTTCAGAGTTTATGAAATTACTCAGATCTTCGCTACCCATAGGGTCAAGATAGAAGTGACCGGGGCGGTCGGAAACCAGGATGGCAATCTAACTCTTGAGATCCTATAGTAAATAAGAACCTGACTACTGATGAGAAGACGGGATGGGGAAGAGTTGTGTGAGATATAGGATGGAAGAGCAGATGATAGTTACCTTAGGGATTATGTTTGTAGAAGCCATCGCACGGAGGAAGAAGGAGTAGCGACCGATGGAGTGATTTACAGAAGTTCGCCTTCAGTCGTCGGAGCTCGTCGAGGTTTGGGGGTTTTGATGGGAAGAAGTGTGTGAAGGAAGGATGAGGCAAAGAGATATTTTATAGAGGCGGAGTGACCTAGGCAGAAATTTGAGCCGATTAATCTGTGGGTTTTAACAGGTCATCCTAGTTTACGGGGACTTCTAAAGGATCAAAATTTCGTAGTCTGTTGGCAAACTCTAAAATTGGGGGCCATGTGTTAATGCTAGAATTTGATTCAGCCTGTAAACAGGATCGGCCAATGGGAATACTGGTTGGCTCGTGAGACAAAGCCAATCGGTACTGTTGAGAAGCCAATTAAATTAGTAGAAGATTGGGTCAGCTTGAAGACAGGGAATTATTTGATTGGGGTTAGGTCCGAGAAGCCCGAGGAGAGGTTGGAAAAGGATCGGCTTGAGTAAAAAGAGGTCCGATTGCTACAGGAAGGGAGTCGATCGGGTGGAGCAAGGAAAGATTCGGTCTAAAATAGAAGATTATCCAAAAAGGACCAAGTTTATGGAGGAGCCGTGGAGTTCACGGTAGGGTACTAACTTTAGTTAAATTGTATCCTATCTGGTTAGGAAGTCTTAGTTAATTTAGTTAACTGCTTTAGAGATGTTTACTGTTATTTTTGTTAAGAGATGACGTCCGATGGCAGTTGTAAACGCGTCGGACTTTGTAAACCCAAGGTATAAATATAGACACCCTGTAAACATGTAACATATCTCTCGATCAATACAATCTCGGCGCATCGCCACCCTAGGTCACCAAGGTGTTTACCGGTGGGTTCTGGCTCTCGATGCGGGGCTGCATCGGTTAGATCCGATCTCCGGCAAAGGGGTAAGTCCTGCCACTATCCTGGTATACTTTGTTCTGTCTGAGGCTGAATCGTTTAGGTTCGAACTCTTAGTCCGATCAGGTGTACCGCATCACGTCCGTGCAAGATCTATCGGCCTATCAAACTCCCTCCGCTGTCGTCGGTCTTGTGTAGCATCGGTTAGGTCCGATCTATGGGTCTGCCAACGGAGGATTGAGCTCCAGGTCTATAGGTCTCTCTACGGCGTTTCATCGGAATGAGTAGCCGATGAGTTATCCTAAACGTAGGTCCCCAATGTTGTGCGGCCGATGGGTTCAGGCGTTAGGTCTTTAGGTAGCCGATGGCATCCCTCCTACCTCGTTGTCAAGTTCGGTCCGAGCCCTCGTCGTCACAGTGTCATTAGCCTTCAGCATCATACTGTATCCGTTAGGTCCGATATATCAAGGCTGGCCCTAATGGTGCCGTTACTGCTGTCGCTCGCCCGTATGGCCTTGCGGGGGATCGGCTCCCGCTCCACGTATCGGATGTGAGTATCGCCATCGGCTCTTTGGTTGATAGGCCCTTTAGAGCGTTACACGTGTGTATATCTTACACCTCCATCGGCTTTTTAGCCAATGCGCTAGCATTCTCATCTGTATTGCCGATAGGGAGAGTCGGGTAGGCCTTCTGACTGACCGACAAACATGTATTTTCCCCTTTTCCTTATCAATTGTAGGGTCAAATTGACTGGCACACTCGTGAACCTCAAGGCTTAAGGAGCTACACTGGAGTTATGCAGACCTCCTAGGCCTTCGTGTGACCAAGCCACCGTACTTCCCCGGTCACGGGATTTTCGGCAGTGAGCACCTAAAGATTTTTATGTGGTATGGCCTAAAGAGGTAGTTCTAACCAAAGATAATTTAGTAAAAGATAATTAAAATGGTAGTACCAAATGTTATTTTGTATGTATGATGAAATTGTTGAACATCTATTCCTGGATTGTCGTGTTGTTAAATTTCTTTTTTTATATCTTTTGGTTTTCAAAGGCAGCATAGCTTCTCCCAAATGTTTGAAAATTGGCTAGTTAGTATTGACTCAATAACTAAGAAACCTATTTTAACAGGAGCTTCTGCATTATGTTGGATTCTCAGCTTAGTAGGAATGCCATGGTTTTTTTTATATAACTTCGACTAAATCTTATGTACACAGATACATACTAATTTTGGTTTTAAGCCTAGTGTGAAGAAGACATAGAGGTTATATGCATATCATGCTAGAATTTAGAGGCAACGGTCGTGCAGATTTCCACCAACTTTGAATGGGGATTTAATAATAGGATTGAACTTGCTTCTATTCTTTTGTTGGTGGCTTTGTGTTGTCTCATCCTTTGTTAAATATTATTGTTCTTGAACTTTGAGCCAAGAACTATGTTTTTGTTTTTGTTGAAGCAAAGACCGGGTTTAAATCCTTTATCTAAAAAAGATAGAGTGACTTCCCAACCTTGCATTACTAAATATCTAATTACAATTATTGGTGGTAAAGACAGAGTTTAATCCTAGAAGATTAAAAGAATTTGTGAGTTTTTAAGTACGTACTTGAGTGATAGTCTTATTTGATACATGGAGGCGAAATGGAAGGTCACCACTGATCGATGGCATAATCAAGTGCTTCCAAGATTACAAATTGATAGGGGGCGAAATGAAGGCTAAAACGTAACATATTTACTTTCATGCACATAATCATTATTGATATTGATAGAATGCTTACCAATAATATGTTTTCTTATTTAGAGCCTACAAGCTATTATAGTTGGACATCATACATTTCTGCAACGGGTCATCGTTGTATGCTTTTTACCATCTGTCCACTTTTGCCACATTTACTACAAACGAAAAACTGGAATCTTTATTTTTTGTAAGTATTGTAACTGCAACAAATTGCTATTAAATATAAAATTGCTTGATACATAGAGTATTACTGATTTAGTTGTGATATTACTATTATGAATGTGACACCGGGTCATTTTGTTCTGGGGGCGCCGCTGCTTATAAGAGCAAATGGGTGGGGTTGGCCAATTGATGAATAAATGGGCGAAGGATGTATTTGGTTGCTTTTTTCCTGTTTTACTTGTTTTACTTGAATTTCAAATTATTCTAGATTCAACTTATACTAATATTATTTGCTATGATTGCGAGGAAGGCTCACACAGACCACTACACACACATGATAGCTGAGAGTGTGCCCTTGGTATCGAAGCACACTCAATTGTAGTTTCTACGATTTGGTAACTACTATACAACTCCAAATGTAACTCAATGAACTTTACCTTCCACTTGAAATGTGATGTTTTCAGTTTCTACACTGGACGCCTGGAGCCCGTGCATCTGCGTGAATGGAGACAGCTAGCCATTCACACTAATATATGGTGAAGAATTTTTCAATGGTGGCATCTGTGGACTCAAGTGTATGTATAATATTGTGAGTTGCGATTCCACATTTTGATCACCATATATACAGGAATCCACCCTATAACGAATGGTACCAATGAGGTGAGACCATCTTCTTTTACTTACTATGCATTACAAGCATTGCCTAGGACATTCATTCGCTCTGACGTGGTACACAGAGCCCAACAAGGTTGAAGTCGGCCCAGTGGATCTATTCAGACTTCAGAGGAGTGAACGTTTAACTTCGACGCGATTCACTGTTCGGACTGCAGAGGCTATTGAGCCATTGACAATTCAAGGGTGTACAACGTTTTCCTCTTAAGAACAGTGAAGTGCGCCAGGATCAGTTCAGAGAGCGTCAACAGACCACCACAAGATTGGTTACCATACGCTCCTATCCACCGAAATTTTTATTGGCCAGATACGATGGACAAGTCACGTCACAGTGACAGTGGGTAAAAAAACATATCAAGCGTAAGAGATTTAGAGAAAACTATCGGAGTAGAAGGTATTTTGGCATGAGTATTACTCGACATAACTAAGATTGCTTATTTCAGGAAGAGCAGGTTCTCACTATTGGTGAGTTGCTACCTTAATTTCTAATGACAAAGCACTAGAGCTAATTACATGAATGAGTACAAATGACGCACATGGCAGTTACCACTCAAACAACTACATCTGTCGTTAATCTTTTCTAAAAATATTAGACTTAGACACCATTCCTACAAATTATACTAAAGCTCTCAGAAGAAGAGCTCCGTTAAATGAATAAGTCCGATCAAGAAACCTATAAAGCTTCTAATCTACAACATGACGATTGACCAATTGATCAATCGGAGAACTACGTACAAGAATAATTAAGAAAAGTAAATGTAGAAAGTACTCGGCAAGAAATTAATATGAAAGCGAAATATATATTTATCAAAATTTACAAAATTAGAAGATAAATAATCATTACCAAAACTCCAAAGATATCTCCTCTGAAACTTGGCTGATATTTGACTTGACTGAACTCGAACTAGAAGCAATAAACACAACTAAATATAGAACTAAGTGAGCTGACAGAAATAAAGTGAAAATAAGCTGAGTGGTGTGCGTGGAGTGAAGCGAATGAGGGGTATTTACAGTGGGGGAGGTCGGTGGGCTAGCTAGTTGCTCGCCGCTAAAAAATCCCGTGACCGGGGAGGGACGGCGGCTCGGTCACATGAAGACCTGGGAGGTCTGTTTATCTCCAGTGCAGGTCCTTAAGCCTTGAGATTCACGAGCGTGCCAGTCAATTTGACCTTACAATTGACAAGGAAGTGAGACAAGCGAATCCGATACAGGCGCTCGCTATCGGTCGGCTGCCGATAGGATCGGGATGCTCTTCGATCGACTAAGGAGCCGATGTGTACAGGTGTCGATGAGGGGTCGACCACAGAGCCGATGGAGTAACCAGGGTATGCTCAAAGGATGCCGAGACGCACGGGATCCCTCCAGACAGCCGAACAGTGATTCATTGGCTAGAAAAACCGATGAGTGTGCATGCGGCCTAGGCAATGATTAGCACAAGAAGGCATAGGCTGCAAAGTCGATGCCGCTCCGGATATGACAGCACGAGACCCGTCGCCTGCCGTGGCAGTGCCATCAACACCGAATGTTGAAGATCGGACCTAACCGAGACAGTACGAGGTTGGGGCCAGCGGCGATGATACGGAGGACGCCAGATCGGCTATGCCGTAGCAAGGATAGGAGCGAACCCATCGGCTAGCTGAACAGATGAGGGGACGCCTCTAAAGGCTAATGCGTATCGGTTGAGGGGCCGATGCCCTATGAAGCTCAGAGTATGGATAACTCATCGGCTACTCACTCCGATGAGACGCCGTGCAGAAGACTATAGGTCTGAAGCTCGATCTACCATCAGCAGCCCCGTAGGTCGGACCTAACCAATGCAGCACGAGATTGACGACGGCAGAGAGAGCTTAGCAGGTCGATAGGCCCTACATGGACGTGATACGGTACACCTGATCTGACTAAGAGTTTAAACCTAAACGATGCAGCCTTAGACAGTATTAAGCATACCAGGATAGTGGCGGGACTTACCATTTACCGGAGATCAGACTTAACTGATGCAGCCCCGCGTCGAGAGCCAGAACTCGCCGGTAAACACCTAGATGAACTAGGGTGGCGATGCGCCAAATTTGTATATGATCAAGAGATATCCTACATGTTTCTAAGGGGTCTATATTTATACCCTAGATTTACAGACAGAGTCTGACGCATCTACGACCATCGGACATTATTTCCATGTAAGAACAAAGGAAAATATTCCTAAAGAAGTTAACTAACTAGCTAAACCTCCCTAATTGAGTAAGGTTATAATTTACAAAAAAAAGCACTCTACCATGAAGTCCACGGCTCTTCGGCAAACCCGGTTTTATCTGAATAATCTTCCAATTTGTAACTGAATTTTCCTTTGCTGCAACCTGATCGGCCTCTCCACTGTAGCTATCGGACCTTCTTTTAGTCAAGCCGATCCTTCTCCTTCCTTTCCTCGGGCTTTCTCGGACCTGATCCCAATTGGACAATGCCCTGTCTTCAAGCCAATCCAATCTTCTACTAATCTGATCGGCTTTTCTATAGTTCTCCATCGGCTTTGTCTCAGTATCTCCATCGGTCGATGGCTGCATTAAACCCTCCATCAGATCTCTCAGCTGGTTGGCTTTAGCCACATCAGATCTCCCAGCCGATTGGCTTTAGCGCCATCGGATCGTCTAGATTTTGGCGTTAACACATACCCCCCAATTTCAGAGTTTGCCAACAAACTACGAAATTTCGAGCCATTAGAAACATCCGCAAACCAGGATGACCTGTTAAAACCCGCATTAATCGGCTCAGATCTCTGCCTAGGTCGTTTCGCCTCTATAAAATATATCCCCTCCTCAGCCTTCTTCCACACACTTCTTCTCATCAAAAACCCCCAAACTTCGATGAGCTCCACAGGCATCCGCAACTTTCCGCGAATCTCGACGGGCTCCGAAGACTGAAGGCGAGCTCTCGCAGATTTCTTCATCGGCTGCTACTCCTTCATTTGCACAATGGCTTCCACACATGTAATCCCTGAGATAACCATTATCTGCTCTTTCATCCTATATTTTGCACGATTCTTCCCCATCCCAATTTCTCATCCATAGTCGGGTTCTGGTTTCTGTAGGATCTTAAGAGCCAGATCGCTATTCCAATCTTCGACCGCCCCGGTCACTTCTTTCTTAGCCCTATGGATAGCGAGGATCCGACTGATTTTATCAACTCTGAAACAGAAAACATCCCGTTCAAGCACTTATCTATGGCCATCACCGATTGGGCTCACAGCTTCAGATCCTGACCTAGCAAACTCCCTGAATGGAGGAACTGGTACCTTAGGGTTTCAGACTCCAAAAAGTCTTTATGGGAGGATTTGGAAATAGACCATTGCATTAGCCTTTCCATAGCCGATATGGAAAGGAACGAACCTCTGCTCGCATCGGCTTCTTACTTCTAGTTGGACATCTTAAATGCCTTTATGTTTGGGCATGGGCCGATGACCCCCACCTTGATGGATGTTACTATATTGACCTGCCTCAACACCACCCACTATATAAACCTTTTGAGCCTCAAATTCAAACCTAAGCATCGACTAAACATCAAGAATGTCGGAGGTTGGACTAAGTACATTTTCTTGCATAACAAATCCTTCGGCCCAGTCGATGGACATGAACATGTAGCATTCTTGAATCTTTGGCTGGAACGATTCTTCTTTAGTGATTCAACTCTCGGTCCAACAACGAATATGCAATGTTTGACAGAGTTCCTGACCGATCACCGCCAAATTCCCCTGGGGCATTATCTTCTTGGAGCAACTTATCATCTGCTCCATCAAGTTGCGACCAAGCTGTGAACAGGCCATTCAGTCCGACATAACGGTGGACCCTGATGGTTTATACAACTTTGACTGAACGTCTACACCTCCAAAGTCATTGCCAGGCCCCCCTTCTCTTCCGTAACATTCCCGGCTGACTATCCAGAAGAAAACGAGGCCAGCCGACGCCGATGCATTTCGCTGGGTGAAGCTTCATCGGCTCTTCCTTGAAGCAAAATGACCCCCCTCAGACTCAGCTTATGGTTCAAGTATTTCTACTTTGTATATGATCGAGAGATATCCTACATGTTTCCAGGGGGTCTATATTTATACCCTGGATTTACAGACAAAGTCCGATGCATCTACAACCATCGGACATTATTTCCTAGTAAGAACAAAGGAAAATATTTCTAAAGAAGTTAACTAACCAGCTAAACCTCCCTAATTGAGTAAGGTTATAATTTACAAAATTAAGCACCCTGCCGTGAAGTCCACGGCTCTTCTGCGAACCCGGTTTCATCTAAATAATCTTCCAATTTGTAACCGAGTCTTCCTTTGCTGCAACCTGATCGTCCTCTCCACTGTAGCTATCGGACATTCGTTTAGTCAAACCAATCCTTCTCCTTTCTTTCCTCGGGCTTCTCGGACTTGATCACGATTGGATAATCCCCTATCTTCAAGCCAATCCAATCTTCTACTAATCTTATCGGCTTTTCTACAGTTCTCCATCAGCTTTGTCTCAATATCTCCATCGGCCGATGACTGCATTAAACCCTCCATCGGACCTCTCAGCCGATCGGCTTTAGCCCCATCGGATCTCCCAGCCGATCGGCTTTAGTACCATCGGATCGTCCAGATTTTGGCGTTAACATTAGTGCACCATGATAGGCTAGTCAGGACACTTTTATATTTGATAGTTTCCTGCAAAATATCTAGAAACACAAAACTAGTGGAAATAGTTAGTCTATAATAAATCAATGTGTTGAACATTGTATGTGGCCATTTTTTTTTGCCAAAGGTTGGTGGAAATAGCTTTAACCACCACCACCAGTGTAACTTGATCCTAACTATCGCTTGGTGGCTCCAATTTGCGTTCAGTAACCTCCATGCACATTGTCAATGCGTCCAACTTCTTCAAAAACTTGTCCTCCATGGAGTCCATGCTTTGCTGCAGTGGCATACTGAGCTTTGTCGGAACCATGGTGAATTTTCTCATCCAAATCCAGCCAAACCTCGAAATAGATCAACAGCAATCGCACTCAAGGGTAATCATTTGCCAGAACTATGAAAAAAAATCACTAGGCAGATGAGAGAATGTGAGAGAATCCCAACTCATTGGTAGCTTTGATATCACAATAGTGGATCAACCTCACTAGAGCGTCGGTGATTCGCTATAAGTAGATGTTCTTAGGGAATTTGGGGGATCAAGGTAGGAAGAAAAGAGAACGAGAGAGGCATGTAAATTAGGGGAGAGAAGCAAAGTTCATTCTTCCATTTAGACTTATCCTTTGTCTTCCAATGGCTTGGTTTATATACACAACCATGCCATCTGGCCCAACTCACACAATTGCATACAGGCTGCAACATGATTCTAGTGTGTAGGCCCATTTCCTATTCTCTATCACTTAATGCCCTTCGAAAACACTAATTTGTGAACAAACGGATGTGGACCATGCTATGGCGTGGCATGTGGGTTTGGGATTATCTTTCTAGGGTGGGGTTGGGGAGAGACCAGGGAGATGGTAGACCAGTGGTGGGAGGCAGACGTGGGTGGGTAGCGAGGCAATGGTGCGCTGTTGTAGCCACAGGGTCAGAAGTGAGCGATACGCAGGGCTAGCAACCGGTTAGGATAGGAGGGGTAGACATGTGAGCTAATTGTCTTGCATTCACTGGCTATGGGTTCCTTTTCCCATGTTAATGTTTCGATCAGTGTCCCAGAACCGATCAATGGCAGATAACATTTGTGCTAGGTCCCACATCATCTTTGTCTTCCTTGAGTTAGTTTTGTAGGCCCTATATTTTTGTGGTTTGTACTAGTTCATGTCTAACCTCTCTCTTATAGAGATAAACCCTAGAAACAATTAAATCAAAATAGATTAAACTCAGTAAAAAAACATTGCTCAATCGCTAGTTTTATGTGCTTTGACTCATGATGTTGCTATGCTATAGTGTCTCAACCTTCTTTGGTTTTGGTTCACGTGCCTCTCTTTGCCCATGCTGGCCTGATGATGCTGTTGCCTACATGAAGTAATCACGACAGGTGAACAATAGAGAAGCAGCTAGTGGCATCCAACCGTGAGAGAGTACAACAGTGCAGGCTGCAATCTCCATTTTCTTTATGATCTAATGATTTGGATAGATTTGATTTCTTCATTATTCTTGTTCTGATCCATTGTATTTTTGCTATGGATTTGTGGAGGGATTGGAGCATAAGGAAGCGAAAACGCTATGGATAAATCACACTTAATTAGGGGCCACTACTAAACATTGTCAGCCGTTGATAGATAGGAAACAATAACATGGAGAGCTCCCATGAGTGCCCTCATCCACACCTCCCGGCGATCGACCATTCCACTGGTTGCCAGCCAGATAAAGCCCTTGCCATCTCCAGATCCGAGATTGCTTGTCGGCCGATCGATCCCTTCGTTGCACCTAGGCAAGAGCCTCATCCTGTCCTATCCCCATAGGAGTGGAAACAACTAGATAGTCATGCTAAGGCAAGGTAGCAAGAACCACCCAACCATAGCCATTGTTGCACCTTCAAACCTCATCTGCCTAGTGTGAAGATGGCTGTAGGGGCATTGCTTTAAGTGTCTCGGCCTTGGCCACCTCATGGAAGCTTGCTCGAACATTGCTGGTACCTTGGTGACCTCGCTCATAGCTACCTAAGGCGTTACTCAATAGTTGCCACCAACTCATCGTCCTAATCACCAGTCTTGCATGCCAACAAAAAGGCAAGAGCCAAGTGCTCACACCTCCAACATGATAGCTCCTTTGGTGCCTCCACCACATTGGCCTAGGAAGTCAAGGACTAGCTAGGGACCTCCTCCACGGCCACTATGAAGATGGACTTCCACTTCTACGAGGCAGCCCTTTGCCTGGAGAAGGAGCAATGCATCCTCTCGTGGATGGCGGGGGTGGTGGAGTGGGAGCATTAGCTTTGCGGCCAAGCCCTCCTGGCATTAGTCTTGGACGACTAGCCACTGGTTACCCCCAACATGATGGTCGACGAGTTGGCCCGTCAGTGCCACATTGCTCACTGCAACGTTCATGTGGAGGTGGCAATGCTAGGCAACTTCTTGATCCTCTTTGCGAGCTCCGATGATTGCTTCCTAGTCCTGTTCAACAAAGGTTTCTCCTGGAGTGATACATGAATCTCCTTCCATTGTTGAATCGGGCTGCCAATGGCAAAGCCTGTTGGCTGCACTTCCTTACCAAGGTCCGTATCGACAGTCTCCCAGAGCATGCCTGTGAGCCAAAAGTTATCAATTAGCTGCTAAACAAGCTAATCCTCCAATTTGTTGAGCTCCAAGAATTATTGGATGCATATAGTATTGAAACGTTGGTCTAGGCAACCAAGCCAAGCAGGCTGCCCAAGGAGTTGTTGCTCAAGATCCTAGAGCTAAAGGAGCAGTCGTGCTTTCCCATTGCTGATAACTCCAGCCCACACCTCCTTGATGACGGGACCTTCATCCATTTCCTGACACTCCTTGCAACCAAGCATTGGCTCATCTACAACCTCATCATTTACGTGATGGAAGGGTTGACCCTATGCTGATGTGTTACGACCTTGAGTTGTTGGAGGACGACGACGATGAGGTGTTGCGTCCCACTTCTTCCCGTGTTTCGTCGGCCGAGTAGATGGTGCTAGAGCTCCCAACAATGTTAGTGGAGGCCACTACTTTGAAGGCCACACCTCAGGTGTTGCTAGTGGTCTGCAAGGATCTCTCCAGGCCTCCACTCTATAGAGCATGGGTTGTTCCTATGGCTTTGCTCTAGACTGCACCACCTCAATTCTCGAATGGCGATAGGGAAACGGTGGCGGAGGGAGTCATTGTCTCCATGGTAGGTTTCCAAGCCTTCACATTGCCAGCAAGTGCGATGGAGCCCTTGTCACCAGCAATGATGCAACCACCTTGTCCTCCAACACTAGCTAAGCCCCTTTCGCTGTTGGCCTGGTTGGCTGGGAGCCCTTTTGTTTGCCTTGGTTCCAGCGCTCCTTCACGCATCCTCTCACAAGTTGTCATGGTCAACGTGAGCCCTGGTGGTGTTGCACCCTCTATAGGGTTGTAGAAAGCCGCTCTTCCCATGCAGCAAGGCATTTAGGAGGGAACCAAAGTGTTCACCAGTTGGGAGGCTTCCATGCAGCAACTCCTCTTGGTGGTAACCACCTCTTTGCCTCTTTAGGATAAATGCGACAACCCCTAAGTCGACACCTACTCGCTGGTGGGAAAGGGAGCGGAGGCACCTAAACTTTCAAGCTACCCATTTGATGGAAGTGGGCCTTCTGATATGCTAAGCACCCTAGTTGATTGGGTTACTGATGGGTTGATCGCCACAGCTAGAGTGCAACCGGACCCAATGACAATGGCCTTGGTTGAGCCTCCACTAACGGGCGCCTTGTCTCATGAGATAAAGCAGTCCTCGACAACAGCTCTAGACACCATAGTTGTCACCTAGGTCGCACAACCACATAACATAGGGGGCCACAAAACACCCTTTCCTCCATCCACAACACCAACTTGATGGCTTTCTTGAAAAGCAGTGGCGACGCTGACAGAGGAATTGATCCTCAATGCCTGCCTATCTCACTGCAATGCAGGTTGGAGGCCCCAACGGCTTCCTCAAAGCCCTAGTCCCTCTCCCTACCTAGGAAAAGTTTAAGTTTGGTTAAGAATGGAATCGGCGGTGCTTACATTCATTCAGTGATCAAAGCATAGAGGGTGGCCAAGAAGCAGATGGGGGTGGTCCAAGATGAGAACAGGGTCAACAATGATGATGTGTAGCGCTACCTTGAGCTCTTCTGTTCCCCCTGTTCCCCTCCAACTAGGCCTCCCTAGGAACTCTGCTACATTTAGGTTCTAGCAAAAGTGTTAGGGGTAGTGCTAGCTTGATTCTTAACCAGTAGTAGCTAGTTAAGTTAGAGCTTGTAGTTTGTGCCCCTCCCAAAATGTTGTCATTTAGTATTCTAGTATGGAATATTCATGCTTTGAATGATGCGGACAAGATATCTTTGGTGGCCTAGGTCATCATGGATTCTGGATCTTCCATTGTTTGCTTGCAAGACATGAAGTTGTCTTCTTTCGATCTCGTTCTAAGGTCCTAAATCTGTGCCACCCGCTTGGATTCATATGATATTATGCTTGCTAATGGTTCGAGGGGCGGAATTTTGTTGGCTTGGGATAGCTCGCGCTTTAGTGCCTCTTATGCCCACCAGGGGAATTGGTCTGCCTCCTTGCTAGTGACCTACCTCGATAATGGATCCATTTGGTATCTCACTTTAGTTTGTGGTTTGTAATTAGATATGGCCAAGCTTTATTCATGGATGAGCTCGAACAGACTAGGCAGGGGTTTCATGGCACATGGGTGATATCAAGGTTTTTCAACCTGATGGTCTCAGCAGCTAATTGTAAGTGCTCAACAGTAAACACTATTGAGGTTAAAGAGTTGTACCTATTCAAGCGCCATTACACATGGACAATGAATAGGAGAATCCTACCCCGGTCAAATTGGACAAGTTTCTTGTCAACCCTGAGTAGGAGGAACTTTTTGTGGATTGCCATCTTCAGGCCCTATCAAGCTCTGCTTCTAATCATTAATCGTTGCTTAATTGCAATTCACCCCTTTTTCCACACTTGGTGCTTCCCTTTTCAATCTTTTTGGGTCAGGTTAGATGGATTTAAGGAAGTGGTTCAATTGGCAAGGAACAAGGAAACTACAAGGAGTAATCATGTCTCCGTCTTGCACGAGAAGTTCGAAGGCACTGCCAAGAAGCTTTAGAAATAGGGCCACAGCTGCATCAGTTCCATCAGGCTCCAGCTAGAGGTTGCTCACAAAATTATTCTACGACTAGACTATGACAAGGATGGGTGATGAATGATGTTTTTGTGTGGCTCTCAAGGGCCGAGTCTTGGGCCTTGCTTTGTTGAAAAAGATCCAGCTTTAGTAGCGATAAGATTGTAGGTCATTCATGAATGTGATACAAACTCCAAGTTCTTTTAGCTAAAAATCAATTCTCAGTGAAGAAAGAAGGCCATTCCTATTTTGCAATGGGGTGACACAATCACATCCACATAAGATGCAAAGCTAGAGCTGGTTCACTAATACTTCTCTTCCATCATTGGGGAACCCCTGCCTTTCTCCACTAAGCTAAACTTTGAGGCCCTTGGGTTACTATGCCATGATTTGCGAGAGTTGGATGCCCCTTGGTGGAAGAAGAAGTTCACAAGGCAGTGGCAAATGTGTCGACAAAAAAGTCCTTGAGCCTTGATGGCCTCTTGGGATTGCTTTTGAAGATATGTTGGCCCATAATCAAGAAAGATCTGCTGGCCACCTTACAGTTTGTCTTCTTTGGTAATAGGTAGAGTCTAGAGTGTCTCAACTCATCCCTAATCATTCTCTTCCATAGTTTCACCAAGTTGCTAGCAAAAATCATGGTGTCCCACTTAGAACCTCGATTGAAGTAAATTGTATACGTGGCACAGTTTGCCTTTGTGCTCTTGGAGTATTCATGACAAATCTGCCCTAGTGCATGGGACTGTAAATTGGCACATAAGAAGAAATGGTCTTTGATCCTTATGAAGCTCAATGTGGAAAAGGCTTTCAACATAGTGCCATGGGAGTTTCTCCTCTAGTTGTTGTCCGTTTTTGGGTTTTGGCTAGAGGTGGCACTCCTAGCTCTCTACAACTAGACCAAAATCAGTTTGAATGGGGAGGAGTGAGAGAAGATCTAGTTAGTCATTTCTCTTCATCTTGGT
Organism: Oryza coarctata; assembly: GCA_030770085.1. Lineage (NCBI taxonomy): Eukaryota > Viridiplantae > Streptophyta > Magnoliopsida > Poales > Poaceae > Oryza > Oryza coarctata. The sequence goes on from CM061472.1 coordinate 14,145,910, forward strand.
CATGGATGTTATAGGTGCACTTTCCGCCAGAGCGATGCTGCTATGGGTGTGAATAGCCGTAGGATGAGTTTTGGCCTGTTGAACTATTACTACTTGATAGGTACATGTCAAACTGTAGTAGTTCGATAGGGTAAAAGAAATACATGCACTCACACATTCCTATACATGTAAACTAGATGTGTGTGCCTATGGTGGGCCCTGTCAACCTTTTCCAGTTCGATAGGTGCATATGGTGGGCTCTATCAATCTTTAGTAGTTTGATAGGTGCCTATGGTAGGCCAGTTAGATAGGTCTCTATGGTAGGCCCTATCAACCTATGGCAAGTTAATAGGTGTTTGTGGTGGGCTCTATCAACTTATGGCAATTTAATAGGTTCCATGGCATGCCCTGTCATTATCCTATTGTTTGATATGTGGCCTATCATTCATTCAAAGACCGACAAACTACTATTTTTGCGTTTTCCACCAACCGAATAACATTTTTGTGATTTTCTATTACAATAATATTATTTCTAAATGAAATTTCTATGGGTGCTATCCTCCATTCCAAGCCAAGATTTGCCTCTCCATGTGGATATGCAGATGACATGGTGTTGTTCTTCATCCTATCAATGGATGATGCAGTGGTGTCTAACCAAATAATCCTTACCTTCGAAGAAGCTCCATGTTTGAAGACCAATCTTCCCAAAAGCTCGATTTCCCCCTCAACTTATTGAGTATCAGATCAGGTTAGTGGTCGGCTCCTCTTTATTGTCTAGTTTGTTTCTCCCTAGCACCTATCTTGGCTTCTAGCTTTTGACTAGAAAACCTACTAGAGGTTGGTTGCAACTATTGTTGATAGGATGTCTTAGCAGATTGCTAGGTGAAAGCCCAAGTTGCTAAATCAAGTGGGGCATCGCATCCTTGTCAATTATCTCATCATGACCTTGCCGGTGCATTTCATAATGGTGCTGGAGCTGCCAGAAAGGGTGATCAAGTTGATCAACTGCTGTTGCAGGGTGTTTCTATGGAAAGGGGAGTAAGAGCCCTCAGGCTGATACTGCCTGGTGGCTTGGGAGGTCTGTATGCCTACCACCAATGTGGACTAGGTATTAAAAACCTAGAGCTTATTCGGATGGCCCTCCAGTTGCGATGGCCTTGATTTCACTGGACAGTAAACAAGAAGCCATGGATGTCCTTGCCAGTATTTACTAAACATAGTTTGTTTGGTTGCTTCAACGCCCTCACCTATGCGTTAGTGGATGATACGAAGAAGGCATAGTTCTAGATCTCCAATTTGTTGCCATTCATCGGCTCCATTGCTAGGGCTGCCCCCATCCTTTTGTCTTATGCGAAGTGCAAGAACAAAATAGTGGAGGCCGCACTTTCCAATCACCATTGGGTTCGGGATCTATGTTGTGGGCTGTCTCCCTAGGTTCTAGTTCAATATCTATAGCTTTGGGACACTTTGATTCATGTAGTGTTATAACCAAGCATCCCCTATTCAATCTCCTATACAACAACACCGCATGGATAGTACTTGGCCTCAACGCTATACAACACCTTCTTCCTGGGTAGAACCCAGTCAAGTTGAGGCAAGTTTATCTTGAAATCCAAGACCCAAGACAGTGTAAATTCTTCATATGATTGGCTATCAATGGTAGATGCTTAACCACTACCAACTTGTAGAAACAGGGTTGGCCACATGAAGAGAAATACCCTCTATACAATCTGGAAGAAGAAACCTACCATCATATATTGGTCGCTTGCAATTTTTCCGATGCAGTTTGGGACAAGATCAAATATATGGGCCTTCTTATTGACTTTCCTTTAGGCTCCTCCCTAGCGTAGTGGTGGGGTTACTACAGCCTATAGGTAAGCAAGGTGGAAAGGACCTGCTTTGATGTTATTGTGATCTTTGGTTCTTGGATGTTATGGAAAGAATGGAACAGTTGGATTTTTGAAGGTAGTGCCCAACACCTAGATCACCGTGTGGCGTCTTTTGAAGACAAGCTTCGCACTTGGGAGGTTGCAGGTTTGTTGCCTAAGGTGAGTTGAGTGCAAAGTGTGCTTGCAATTTAGTTCACAAGTTTTCTTCAGTATTTTTTTAGGAATACACTTCATGTATCTTTGTATTAAGATTAGGGGAAATTTATAGCGGTTTTACCAAGAAACAGAGTGAGAAAACAAAAGAAAAAAAAACAAAGAGGAAAACAAATGGGAAGGGCGATATCTCACAGCATGACCTTTGTGACCAGGATTTGGGCAGCTTGCTAGGGCAGCAAGTTTACCTCACACAACATCGTGGCGATGCAGCCCTTGCAACCTCACTCCAAGAGCTTGCCTGATGGTTGAAGACCCTATTGTTATGCTCTTTCCAAATTGACTAGGTAGCCAAGGTGATGACTGTGTAGAATCCTCATTGAAGTGCTTTAGGAATTTTCTTCCTAACCTCGCACCACCAGGAAACAAATGAGCTCAACACCGTCAGCAGGAAGCAATCTAGCCATCTAGTGACTTTCAGAATTAGCCACCAAAACTATAGGGATTTGGGGTAGGTAATTAAGATGTGGTCAATTGACTCATCGTGGTAGTTGTAGAAGACACAACGTGGAGAGTGTAGGAGTCCTTGGTGGCTAAGGCAATCCACCGTCAAGCATTGTCGGTGGGCTACTAGCCTGACAAAAGTAGTAGCAGCGATAGGGGGCCTTGCTCTTCCATCTTTGCACAACAGGAAAGCTTGTCAACCCACAGAAGAGGGAGAGGTAGGTTGACCTAGTAGAATATCGGCTTGAGTTCTCCCATCTCCATCGTAGTTCATCGGCCTTTTGTTGTGTTAGGGAAATAGGTTGGTGATCTCCTAAAGATTGAGATACTTGACCATGGCCTCTATGTAGAAGAAATACTTGTTGTTGTGAATCCATTGTCAGTAGTGCAGGGCTTCGTGCATGATCCATTTGGTTCGTATCTTGTTCAGCACCTGGCTATAGATGGTTGTGGCCAAGTTCTTGATGCTGGAGCCAAAGAGCCATGGATCTTCCTAGAACAGAATATTGAGCCCATCGCCCATACTATAGACAAGAGAGACTACTACAAACTTATGCTCTTGGGAGGAGACTAGTAGAGGCGATCCTTTCTAGGGCTTGTTTGGCATGTTCTAGATGCCCAAATCTAGCGGTCACATAGCTCCAAACCCATGAGGTGGACATTATGAATTCCTAGACCTCCAAACCTTTTTGGCAAACAATCCTTCGACCATGCTAGGTGACAGTGGCCGCTGCTCAAATATGCCCACCCTATTAAGAGAAAGTCATGCCTAACTTTATCGATGCCTTTGATCACCCAAGCTAGTGGGTTTAAGGCAATGAGTAGATGGATAGGGATTGAGCTGAGCATTGACTCCACCAGGGTTAGCTAACCTACTAGTGAGAGGTGATTGGCTTTCCAATTAGGGAGCTTTCTAGCGACCTTCTCATCCAGATGTTGTAAGTCTTCCTTCCTTAGCTTTCCTATGGAGAGCGACAAGGTAAGGTACTTGCATGGAAAATATGAAGTTTGATAGGGGAGCTCCCTCTCTAGAAGATCTAAATCCTATATCATGCACCCGAATGGGATTGCAAAACACTTCTCAAAGTTTGTTATGAGCCTAGATTCTTCTCCAAACATTGTGAGCATCTCTTAGATAGCTTCTATCTTACCAGCATCATGCCAAAGAAACAAGATGACATCATCGGCATAGAAGGAGACATGGCATGGTACTCCTCTGCCTTGAAGAGCAATGCTTGGAGCAACTGTTGCTCCTCTGCTTTGAGGAGCATCAGGTTTAGGAAATCCATCATGAGCATGACAAGCATTAGGGAGAGTAGATCGCCTTGCTGAACTCTACGTGCATGCCAAATCTTTTGTCCCGGTGTGCCATTGGGAAGAACTTTGGTGCTAAATGTGCTAAAGAAGATTGAGATCCACACTCTCCATCTTCAATCAAAACCCTAATGCAAGAGGACCTCAATCAATAATTGCCAGGAGACTGAATCAAATACCTATGCAATGATGAGTTTGAGGAGAACTATCGGTATTCTCGACTGTTGTAGCTTCTTGGTAGATTGTTTGACCATCATGAAATTGTCATGGATTGATCTACTATGGATGAAGGTGTTCTTTTTGTAGCGACCAAAGAGAGTAGCTTGGGCATGAGCTGTTGACACAGGATCTTGTCGAAACTATGTAGAGGACTTATCGAACAAAAGTCATGAAGCTAGCTCGCATTGAGCTTCTTGGGTAGAAGGGTAATAAAGGCTTAGTTCACTTTGTCGAAGCTCAAGGTGTCCATCCTATGAAGCTGATCTAGCACATCAAGGACATCCATTTTGATGATCGACTAGTAGCTTCTATAAAAGAGGTCGGTAAAACTATCTAGTCCAATGGATTTGTTAGCCAGTATATCCTTGGCAGTTTCCCTGACCTCATCCTCAGAGAAAGGCTATTCTAGACTGGTTAGAGGACCTCGTTGGTGACTGAAGAATCTCAAGTTTAGGGAGTGTGACCTAGAGTATGTAGTGCCCAGGACTTGGGTCTAGAAGATGCGAATCAACCCTCCTTGTTGACGAGGGTGATGCTAGATTGCCCTTGATTGGACAGCTATTAAATAAATTCCTTCCTTCACAGTAAGACAGCCAGATGGTGAAAGAAGCTAGTTCTTGCATCACCCACGCATAGCCAACTGATCTTTGAATGTTGCTGAGCCTTTGTACACTCTAAAGATGCAAGCGTGAGGCACTTCTTTTTTAGCTCTTTGTGAAGATGCCACTCATGTAGGCAACATTGAAGAGACCGATTATCTCTTTGGCTAGGGAAAGCTATAGCTTGACATTCCCTAAACTCTTGTCAGCCTAGCTTTGAAGAAACTTGGCCGCCGCATGATGTTTGCTATCCAAATGCTAAATTGGAACGTTAATGGAATTATAGGATGATCAAGCTTCCTGAACCATCTCAAAGAAGCCATCTTGTTTGGGCCAGTAAGACTCAAAGTAGAAGTGGCCTTTGTAGGAGGTGCACACCAGCGTGGACAATAGCAATGGGCAATGATCAGAGATTGTCAAGAGTAGGGCAATTAGGAAGTAGAAGGGAAGAGCGACCTAGTCTTCAATGTCGAACAACCTATCTAGGCGCTCAAGAGTTGGCATATCCTAGCCATTAGAACCAGTGAAGGCAAGGCCATTGAGGTGCAACTCTTGCAAGTCATGGTCCTCATTCGCATATGGAGATTGCTGTTGTTTTTATCTCTATCTTTGTAAATTAGGTTGAAGTCGCCAATAAGAAACCAAAACTTTAAGAAGTGGCATTGGATATCGCAAAGCTCCTATAGGAAGCGCACTTTGTCAAGGTCCTCCTATAGACCATCGACCAATGTTATCTAGTGGGACTCATCGTTGATGGACTGCAACTTGCCGGTTAGAGAGAATTCATCGAGCAATAAATTAGAACATGAAATGACTCTAGTTTCCCAATCGAGTAGCACACCCCACGTGTATTGTCAACTGTCAAGTAGTGAAATCCCGATAGATTATAGCCAAGAATCTAGGTGGCCATAATGTGGGAGTTTTGTTTCTCATAGGCAAACCACAACATAGTTGCTCTCTAAAACAACAGAACACACAGCATTGCAGCGAGCTCTAGCATTTAGCCCCCTGCATGCTCCATACTAGGAATTTGAAGTTTGAACTAGACATGGATCTAGATGTTGTATGACGACCTAGGCAATGTTATGCTACATCGTGAAGACCACTGGCAACCCCACCACTATTGGCTACGCTAGTAGATCGATGTTAAAGAGATCCACCAATGCTTGGAGGTGCAGCTGGCTTAATGGCATGGAGAAAATCCTATTCATTTCACACATCACCAAAAACAGAAGGGCAATGCCAACCTTCTTGGCAAGGATCGCCTATGCTCATGGGAGCACTGGGGCTCAATGAAGCGCCTACTGCTACTCGCTGCACCTCAATGTGTTGCTAGGTGGGATAGACGAGAATTGTTGGTGAAGCGGTTGCATATCTGGGGCTGCCAAAATTTGGGACAGGATTTTCTGCTTGGTGTGCTTGGAGAAAGCTTGTAGCATGGATGCTTGGGTCCAGTTGATCATGGTGCTGGCCTGTCCTCTCGGCATTGTCAGTAACATGGGCTGGCTAGACAACATAGGCAAGGTGGGCTGCTCTAAAAGAGCCTAGTCTAGAGGCATAGGAGTCATCGACCGAGGTTGGCTCAAAGGCCAGGATGATATCCTATGGCCTTTAGGTAGCACAAGGCCTAGAATTGTGCTAGGCTCAATTGCAGGCAGTGGAGGCCCAAAAGCCGTTGCTGGGTCTAGCTCAACACAGGTGGGGGAAAAAGGGTGGAACTAGGTGTTACTGAGTTGTCCCCCAATGGTGGCCATTGAAAGGACCTTGATGTTGCCTAGAGGGGATGAATAGTCATTTCTAAAAAACACTCGCAATGGAATAAAATTCTCCTTTGGAGTATCCAGACGAAGTACCTCCAAAGTATTCAGTCAAAATAGCTAGAGTATCCGAACGAGCCTCTCTGTCAGACAGAGAGCCTTGATTAAAGTCTTTAGATAGTATGTCTAGATATTCCGGTAGGGTAGGAAAGAGATAATCCAAATCAATAGTAAATAATGTAAGAAAGTGAAGTATACAAGTGAGAGATGGAAATAAAAGATTTGTTTATCAAAGTTTGAATCCTAACGATCCTATATTTCTATTGAGGGCATCAAAGAGCCAGATCTCTCTTAATCCCAAGCCTTATCAAACAAGCACCATGAATGAAAATTTGGCCACCGATGCAAGACTCTGTTCCTAAGTGACCATTAAGGTCCACTCACTTAGGCAACGAGCTACTATCTCTCATGAAGCTTCCTCAACCAAGCAACTTTCAAGCATAAGTTTGGTTCTCACTCAATTACCTCTTCCCTTGCGGAGGTGAGGATGAACCTTCATAAACTTCTAGAGACTCAACACAACCTTAGAAGCTCACCGGCGACTCTTGGCCATCTAGGAGACCTCGATCTTCAAGAGTAACTCAAAGAATGAATTAAAGGCCACATGCTCTTAACCTTTCAACCTCAACTCTTTCTCTTCTCAAATCACTCTCACAAAGAGCTACCATAAAAATAGGGGATTTAAGAGATGCTATTTGGCTTTAGATAGATTTACTCATGCCAAAACTCAACCTAAAAAAACCGCCAAAGATGGAGGGGGTGGAGGGGTTTAAATAACCAAGTCTCTAAAAACTAGCCATTACTTATAGATTTAAAGTCTGGAGTATTCTCCCAAAACCTCTAAATACTTCAAAGAAGCTTCTTTATCTAACTAGTATAGTCAATCCAGAGTATCGGACCAAAATGTTCGGAGTATCCACTACTCCCTAACAGCATCTCACAAAAATGTTCGTAACTCTTTGCCTTGAAATCTGTTTTCGATAATTTTAGACTCTATAGAAAGCTTATTGAGAGGCTACTATTCGCACAAGATCCTGACGCGAGCACGCCGATGCCTTGGAGGTCTGCTTAGCTCCAGTGCTGGCCGATCGGCTTCTCTTCGTGGCTCGAGGTACGTGCGCTGGGGGCCATGGGGTTCGGTCGGCTCCGGTGCGATGGTGCGGGTGCGGGCGTACCAGTCAATTTGACCCTGCAATTGACAAGGAGGTGAGGCAGCGGGTCAGTCGGACGATGGGCCGATACGAGCGCTCGCTATTGGCTGGCTACCGATAGGATCAAGTTAGTCATCGGCCGTGTCCAGATGGCTTTTGCTATCAGCTGGTCACCGATAGGAATCAGGGTGCCCTTCCATCAGCTGGGGAGCCGATGCAGGCGTAGGCAGAAGTCGACGAAGGATACGATGCTTCCGGATGTAGCAAACGCGAGGCCCTGATCCATTAGCTACAGAGCTAATGGAGACACAGGAATGTACTCAGAGATTAGCAAGGCGCGCGGGATCCCTCCTAGTAGTTGACGGAAGCTATCGCGGTCGTTCATCGGCCGGAAAGCCGATGAAGGCATATGCGAACTAGCAAGGCACGGGCTGCGAAGTCGATGCCGCTCCGGATATGGCAGCACGAGACCCATCGCCTGCTGTGACGATGCCGCTAGCACCGAATCTCGAAGATCGGACCTAAACGAGACAGTACGAGAACGGGGCCCAAGGCGATGGGATGGTGGACGCTGGATCAAACGTGCTGAAGCAAGGGCGAAGCGAACCTATTGGCTAGTTGAGCCGATGAGAGGACGTCTCTCTAAAGACAGGTGCGCATCGGCTGGAAGGCCGACGCGCTTGGCGTGGCTCTCAAGGGAAAGTCTCTGAAGACCTGGCGCTTATCGGCCAAGGAGTCGATACGCTGGGCATGACACTCCATGTATAGATAACTCATCAGCTAGCACTCCGATGAAACGCCGTGCAGAGACCTATAGGCCTAAAGCTTATTCAACCATCGGCTGCCTCGTACGTCAAAACTAACCGATGTAGCATGATACCGATGATGGCGGGGAGAGCTTGATAGACCGATAGATACTTCACGGACGTGATGCGATACATCCTGTTGGCCTAAGAGGTCGAACCTAACCGATGTAGCCTTAGACAGAACGAGACATATCGAGATAGTGGCAGGACTTACCCCTTCGCCGAAGATTGGACCTAACCGATGCAGCCCCACGTTGAGAGCCAGTCCCCGTCGGTAGAAACCTAGATAAACTAGGAAGGCGATACGCCGAGGTTGTTTTGATCTCCAGATTGATCCTTTACATGTCTCCAGGGGTCTATATTTATACCCCGGGTTTATAGAGTCCGACGCGTTTTCAACAACCATCAGACATTATTTCCTAACAAAAATAAAGGAAAATATATCTAAAGAAGTTAACTAACTAACAAAATCTTCCTATCCATATAAGATAAGATTTACAAAAGATAAAATACCCTTCCGTGGGTTCCACGGCTCCTCCGTAAACTCGGTCTTATCTAGATAGTCTTTTATTCCGGGGCTAAGTCTTCCATTGCTTTAATCCGATTGGCTTCTTCCCTATAACGATCGGACATCTCTTCAGCCGATTGGATTTTTTCAATGCATCATCGGGCTGTCTAAATTTTGGCGTTAACACATGCCCCCTAATTTCAATGTATGAAGGCTCATGCTTCGAAATTCTCTTCCTCAGGTCTCCAATGCCTTGACATCTCCTCTTTTCCTGATAATCGGCTCTCGTAAGCCGATACCACATGCATCAGATGTGCTAAACTGTTGAACTCTTGGGAAGAAAATTTCCACCTGATACGACTCGACAGTCCTTGGAAGGCCAAATTAGTTAATTGTTTCTTGCTCAGAACAAGACTATAACATCGGCCTCTGATGTCCTACAAACGTTGGCTGTATTCTAGAACTGACTCATTAGGCCTTTGTCTAACCAATGTCAAATTTGACAGTCTCATTTCTTAAATCCCAGTAAAGAAATATCTATGAAATTGCTGCTCTAGATCGGCCCATCCTTTAATCGAGTTCGGTGGTAATGAAGAAAACCATGTAAAGGCCGATCCAGAGAGGGATAATGGAAAGAAGCAGACTCTGAGAGCTTTCTCAGCCGATGCTTCTCTACACTGTGCTAAGAATCGGCTGATGTGCTCTATTGTAGATATATTGTCTTGCTCTAAGAATTTAGAAAAATCTGGTATCATGTATCGGCGAGGCAATGTAACCCTATTAAACGACTCTAGATACGGGTGCCGATACATAACTGTTTGATCTTTGAGCTTAATACCAAATTGCTTTTTCACCATGTCCACAATTCTGGTTAACCAATCCTTCTCCCATAGAATATCTTCCTGATCATGTGGAGGTGGATATGGTACCCGATTCTGTCTGTGATACTCTCCATAATAATTACTCTAAAAGAATTCTGGAGGTACCTTCTGTCGTTGCCCTCGAATCGATCTTGTGTTGGTGGATACATGTATACCGATAGGTCCTTCTTGTTTTGCCAAGTTTCCTTCGTCTCTATCGGCAAAGGCACATGATCTTGATCAGGCTCTTGAGTTGATGATTCTTGTATCGTCTTCTTGATTAGATCTTATAGTGTATCCATCCATACTCCTGATGGATTACTGAATACTTGATAAAATGCTTTGTAGAACATCTCTTGCAACGGCTTGCTAGAATTCACAGGTGATTAATGGCCTGATTCTGTCATCAAAACATATTTTGGTAACTGCGCCTTTTAAATTGGCCCTTGTTTAGTCATACTAAAGGATTCCAAACAGAGCTTCTGAAAGTCGTCCATATTCTGTTCTATATGTTGCCTCTAGTCTTCATTCATATCCTCCATACTAACTGGAACTATAATATTCTCATCGGCTTTTTCTTCAGACGAATATGCCTTAGAATCAATCTTTTCTTTAGACATATTGACAACAAGATACCCCTCGAGTTGATGAGTAAAAATCTGACTTCTAATCAGGCACTTGTAGAGTCCTGCTGATTGATAAATTGAATTATATCATACCAACCGATAAAGGATCTTCAGCCGATGAATAGTCTTTAGGTTTCAATAGCCGATGAATGAAATCTCATCCAATTGGCTGATGAATGAAGATTTCTACCCCACGGGCCGATGAATGAAGTATGGTTCTTAGCGGTAGATGAATAAAACCTTCGGTCCCACCAGGCGTGCCAAAAAGTATGTTCGCGCCGGGATCCGGCGCGAGCACGCCGACGCCTGAGAGGTCTGCTTAGTTCCAGTGTAGCTTAGTCGGCTTCCCTCCGTGGCTCGAGGTATGCACGCCGGGGGCCGTGGGGATTGGTCGGCTTCGGCGCGACAGTGCGGGTGCGGAGTCAATTTGACCCTGTAATTGACAAGGTGGTGAGGCAAACAGGTCAGTCGGACGATGGGCCGATACGAGCGCTCGCTATTAGCTAGCTGCTGATAGGATCGAGTTAGTCATCGGCCGCATCCAGATGGCTTCTGCTATCGGCTGGTCGCTGATAGGAATTAGGGCGCCCTTCCATTGGTTGGTGAGCCGATACAGGCGTAAACGAAAGTCAACGAAGGATACGATGACTCCGGGTGTAGCAGACGCGAGGCCCTGATCCATCAGCTGCAAAGCCGATGGAGACACAGGAATGTACTCAGAGATTAGCAAGGCCCGCGCTGGAGATCAGATCTAACCAATGTAGCCCCGCGTCGAGAGCCAGACCCTGTCGGTAGAAACCTAGATAAACTAGGGTGGCGATGCGTCAAGGTTGTATTGATCTCTAGATTGATCCTTTACATGTCTCCAAGGGTCTATATTTATACCCCGAGTTTATAGAGTCCGACACATTTTCAACAACCATCGAACGTTATTTCCTAACAAAAATAAAAGAAAATATCTCTAAAGATGTTAACTAAATAACAAAATCTTTCTATATAAGATTTACAAAAGATAAAATAACCTTCCGTGGGTTCTACGGCTTCTCCATAAATTCGATCTTATCTGAATACTCTTCAAAGTCATTGCTTTAATCCGATCGACTTCTTCCCTATAGCGATTGGACACCTCTTCAGCCGATCGGTTTTTTCTAGCCCATCATCATCGGGTTGTTTAAATTTTGACGTTAACAGCTATCTAACTCAATCAAGATCAGACTCTAACACTACTTTAAGAATAGGTTAAGGCTTAATTTTTTCTCAAAAAATCACTTCAAAGGTTTATTTTGAGCTCCTTAGATATAAACAACCACAACGGTGCATCTCTTATATTGCATCGCTCTTACGTCGCTTTGATTTCCATTGACAAGCACACAGCTTGACTATCGTACGTTGCCATTGTTTGCAGCCATCGCTGGTGCAGATCAGCGACGTGACGTACGAGAGGATCGAGGGCACATCGAGCAGGAAGATCGCGGTGCAGCTGCTGTGTAGCGAGGACCGACCGGGCAGTCGGGTGCGTTCCAACCGTGTCAGCCTTGGAGGGTAGGCCCACCTTGGAGTTAGAAGACGCAGCTGGCCCCGCTGCCGTTCCTCCCGAGCAAGAAGCCGACGTAGATTCTAACACGGCGCAACTGCAACTAGCCCAGTGAGTTTAATTTTGCTGCTCCGATAGAACGGATTTAGGAAAATGAATTGGAGGAACGGATTTAGGCTTCGAACCATTGGACAGTATGTTGAATGACGTGTCACAGAAGCGTGTTATCCGAAGGATATTTTGCTCTGTGTTACTACTTTCTGTCTCGTTACTCTGCAGTCCTGAATTTTTAGGTTTTCGCGTGTAAAATTTTGCAAGTTGTCAATGTGGACTTACATGCAAAATTAGTGTGGCTGAACATGTATATGGACCTTACAGCCTAAATTTACAGTTCTATCCAGAGTAAGAATTTGGGATTTTGTTGCCATGAATCATCAGCCGACGTCATCAGGAAGGCACGAGTAAATAAATAGCTCGTGACCTGAATTAGGATAGTTTGGACTAGGAAGATACAGTTGCTGTGCAGATAAATTTTGAAGGAGAAAGGACACGAGTTCCCCTTTTGCCATTACCAGCATATAACCTCCACTATGCACATTTCAGCTTTAATAATATTTAAAAAGTACTGAAAGTTAAGATTTCTAAGGACATTAATCTACACTACACATTCATACCTTGTTGTTCAACCAGGCTTGACCAGATGGAAGCAGTGAAAAAGCGAGGTTGATGGAACAGTGGTAAAAAAAGAAGTGAAAAAGACGACTAGATTTTGGTGGCAGTAGATTTTGATGGTACAGGAAAGAAATCAATTCAAACAAGTGGCAAAAGAAGAGAATTCTCAAAAAAGAATTGCTTGTTGTTTCCCACCGAAGGCGAGCGATCATCTAGTGATATATTTTTTAGAAAAATATCCGAATTACCCTCCTCTAATGAATTACCTCACCAAATTCAAATACTAGACACTCTCAACTATTACAAATAACTCCCCTGACTTAATCCATATAGAATTAAACATAAGAAACAAACTTATCAGAAAAAATATCAACAGAAGTAAAATAAACGAACTTTCATAAATCAAAACTCACCTAAAAGCTTAAAGAGCATATTTCTATCAGTACAACCAGATTTCTATCGACAATACTCCCAAACCTAGTCTCGATCTATTACCGGCAATAGACTAAACAGCACCTATACATAAATAAAACAAGAAATCATACTCGAGCATAAGTTCTTACCTAACATAACTTATATTAACATACATGAAACATACGTTATAAACTAAGAAATTAAAATTAACTTGAAACCCACTCCGAACAGGAGTCTACCAGGTTAGATCATCGAACAACACGGTTTGACCATTCACATACCACTAGTACACCTACCTAGCCATTCTGCATAGCTGACTGACCTAGCCATGGCAGTCCAACTGTAAGACCACTTCACTAATTTCAACACAATTTTATAAAATCCAATAGCCAAATATTCAAAATCTCTGTCAATTTTATCATTACAAAAACTTAAATCATCACATGATTTCACAATCCAAAGCTGTTTTGGTCGGTGCACATATAGTAGTCCAGTCAATTTTTTTAAAAAAAATCATTAGGGCCCACTTATCATATTTTCTCACCTTTATGTCTATCCGCTTTTCCTTGCGACTGCAAGTGACATCGATGATGGCAAGGCAGGCCTTAGCCATTGCCGTTCCTCTCCCTTGCTCTATTTCAATGTCAACAAGCAATGTTGACAACAGTGAGGCGATGAGGTGCTTGCTAGCTACTGCCTCTAGTCGTGGTTGGGCAATGGAGCTTGAGGTGGAAGAGGTGCAAAGTCTAAGCTTTGGAGAAGTGGCGAATTGATGCGGACCTTGAGGCTCTCGTTCCTGAATCTCTCCTGCTGGCCAGGGCTCCTGGCCATGCTACGATCTAGGCTTACTCACCACCAACACACCTACCACTACCATAGGCGCCAGTCCTCTCCGACACCACCTACGGGAAGGCTCCTCCTCATGTCGCCTCTAGAGCTACCGATCTTCTCCATGTGTAGTGTTGCACTCAACTCATCTTGTCATTGTTGCTTTTTCAAGGAAGAAAAATATATTGATAGGTAGGCCATCGATTTTAAATTTTTTTAAAAATTTATTGATAGGTAGGTCATCGATTTTAAATTATTTTTTTTTACTGATTAGACTATGATGTATACTTCAAGTAAAATCGCTTCGGATTAAGTCAGTGAGTTATTTATTTGGTTTAAATAATTGAGGATATTAAATATCTTTTATTTGAATTTATAGGGTAATTCAGATGATCACTCAAGAGATAATCTAGATAATTTCCTTTTCTCGGCCAGTTAAAATTAAGGGAAGCGCCTTGGGTATGTGTTCGTGCGTTCGACGCCATGTGCTCAAATAGGACGCGAAGCGTCCACTCCGTTGGACGGTCTTTGACTCCAGAATTCACGGGACGCGACTAGCGCTCGTACGTCCGATCCGAGCACTAGCGTCGAACGCTGGAATTATGTGCGAACCTTGCTAGGTGCCGAATGTGATTAGTTAAAAAGAAAATACACATATATAAAAGTTATTATATTTTAAAATAAATTTTAAATACTAAAATTTATAATATTTTAAGATATTTTAAGATAGAATAAATAACAAGCTTAATCTTTTTTTCTGCAGTAACTCTAAGAGCAAGTTTTTACAGTAGAGATGATATTCACCTATAATTTTCTATATAGCATATAGTCAATAATTAAGAGGTAATACTTACATCCATTATACTTACACCAATACAATATAATAATTTTATTTTATTTATTTGCTCTTAATTTATTAGTTAATTTTTTCCATCCCTCTTATCTAGATATTACCACTTATATCTCGCTGCTCTCATATATGGTATCTAGCTGGTTCTATTATGCTTGTAGTACATTCTGTAGAATGAACAGTGGATCGAAGTATATGCCTCCGCAGGCTAGAACGACAAGCGCATCTGATGGATTATTAGGAAAGTTAAAACGATTTGTTGTTTTATATTAGTTTTTTTTAAAGTGTAGAAATAATTGATTCTATTTTCTGTCAATGCATCAGTACATATACATATAGGTCAGTTGGAGTAGCTTATAAGACAATCACACAGTCATATCACTAATTAGGATTAACCTATAATAATTATACTTTCTATAATTATAGTAGATTAAGACTTTCCTGCAGTCTAATCGGAAGCATCACTAATATTCAGGCTAGACCGAAACTCCTAAAAAGTGAGATGGGAAGGTCCTTGGTAAAGACGTCGGTGTACTGTGATGTCGTAAAAACATATAGGACCCAAACGTGACCGAGGGTGACCTTCTCTTAAACAAAATGAAGATTAATCTCAGCATGCTTCGTCCGCTGATACTACACTAGGTTGTCGGAGAGATATACAGCACTGATATTGTCGTAATAGACTAAAGTGGCATGGTGAGGGAGTGGCGAAGCTCAAGAAGCATCTGACTTAGCTAGATAGCTTCAGCAACACCATTCATCACAGCACGATATTTAGCTTTGGCACTTGATTTGAAGACCATATGCTGACGATTAGAAGACTAAGACACCAAGTTATCCCTAAGAAATAGTGCGTAGCCAGAGGTCGACTAACGAGTGTCAGGATAGCCAGCCTAGTCGGCATCTATGTAAACAACAAGATCTACAGGTGAAGATCGGCACATGGTTAGCCTAAGTGATAGTGTGCCCTGCAAGTAGCATAGGATCCGCTTGAGATCAGCGAGGTGCGGCTTTCGAGGATCATGCATATAGAGGCATATCTGCTGAACTGCAAATTCAATGTCTGGTCGAGTGAAAGTTAGATACTGTAGAGCGCTAGCTAGGCTACGGTACTGTGTAGCGTCAGCAACAGGTGGTCCATCAGCAGATAATTTAGAGTGTAGATCAACAGGCGTGCTGTACGGCTTGCACGCACTCATCCTAGCGCGCTCCAAAATATCCTGACTATACTGCCGCTAAGAAAGGAACAGACCATCTACAGAGCGTGTCATAGAAATGCCCAGAAAGTGATGCAACTGACCCATATCCATTATAGCAAACTCATGCTGGAGAGCCTCAATAATGTGCATGAGAAATCTGACAGAGGAGGCGGTGAGGACAATGTCATCAATATATAGCAGTAAGTAGCCCGTGTCTGGACCGCGGTGATATATAAAGAGTGAAGTATCTAAATTTGTTTCAACAAATCCAAGGGATACGAGATGAGAGGCGAACCTGTGATGCCAAGCACGAGGAGCCTGCTTTAAACCATATAAGGACTTATTGAGCTGCCAGACAAAATCTGAGCGAGAAGAATCCACAAAACCAGAGGGTTGCACGTAGTATACTATCTCAGTGAGAGTGCTATGGAGAAATGCATTCTTCACATCTAGTTGATGAATGGACCAGTTCTGAGATAATGTGAGGTTAAGAACAACTCGAACTGTCGCAGGCTTGACAACGGGACTGAATGTTTCATCATAATCAACACCGGGCCGCTGTGTGAAACCCCGTATGACCCAACGAGCCTTGTAGCGATCAAGAGACCCATCGGTGAGCAATTTGTGTCGATAAATCCACTTGCCAGTCACAACATTGACGCCAAGAGCGCGAGGCAAAAGGCTCTAGGTGTCATTAACAATCAAAGCATCATACTCAGCCTGCATAGCGGATCACCAATTGGGGTCTGACAGTGCATCATGAACAGAACAAGGAAGAAATGACATAGGCATTGTGTGGAGGTTGAGGCGATCCACGGGCTGTGCGATGCCAGCCTTGGCAACCAGAGGGGTGATGATCAGTCGGGTCGTAGCTGTGCAGCCGGTACCGCTGGTAACAACCTATACGTGAGCAGCAGGGGTAGCAAGACTGGCAGCACTCGTGGTCGGCGTGGTGCCACTAGTAGTGACCTGTGCAGGGTGCACAGAGGCAGCGGCACCAGACGACGCGGACGGTGGCGTGGAGGTGGTGCCATGGGCAGTAGAGCTGGACCTAGGAGACCACGGCCCTGCACCAGGGCTTGATGGCGCAGGGGTGGCCTCGGGCACGAGGTGTGCCGCTGAGAAAGCTATTGTACCTACACGCACAAAACGAGCTCTAAGAACTAAAGCGGTAAGATCGTGATCATCGATAAGAAAGTCCAAGGTAGAGGATGCCATGGGTGTGCTAGACATGTGGGAGAAAGGAAAAAAGGATTCATCAAAAATGAAGAGGGTAACAGGCACAACCAAAAACTTTGAGATGATCATATGAGGGTTTGCAGAGAAGAGAGGGTTGTATGGTGTGGAGGAGGCAAGAGTTTTGGTGGGGAGACGGTTCACAAGATATGTGACGGTGTGAAGGGCCTCAATCCAGTAAGCTGGAGGGAGACTCGGTTAAAACAAAAGGGAACGCAGAGTGTTATTGATGGTACGAATAGAATGCTCTACTTTACCATTTTATTGGGCGGTGTATGGCCACGACATGCGGAGAGCAACACCGTGAGAGAGGAAAAATGTGTGGGCCTAGGAATTATCGAATTCACGGCCATTGTCGCACTGGATACTCTTGATGGTGGTGCCAAACTATATGCGAACATAAGCAAAAAAATTAGAAAGAATGGAAATGTCTCGGATTTGAGATGAAGTGGAAAAGACCAAATGTAGTGAGAGGTGTCATCAAGAATAACAAGATAATATTTATATCCTGACACACTAACAAGTGGAGAGGTCCATAAATCACAAGGGATTAAATCAAAATTATGAGTAGCTCGAGAGCTAGATGAACCGAAGTGTACACATACATGATGACCAAGTTGGCACGCATGATAAATATGACCGATATCATCTTTATTGCAGGAAATGACATCGGACCTAATGAGTTTGGACAAAACTTCACGCCCAAGGTGACCGAGACGACGATGCCAAAGGGAGGTAGGTGCTACGATGAATGCGGAGGTGTTAGTGGAGGGTGCAAAAAATGGGTAGAGGTCACTGGAACTATTGCACCTGATGATCACGTTCCTAGTTTGCAAATCCTTCACAGAAAGACCAAATGGATCAAACTCAATGGAACAATTATTGTCGGTGGTAAAATGACGATTGGAAATTAAATTCTTAATAATGTTGGGTGACACCAAAACGTTATTAAGAGCAAGATCACGATACGGTAAGGAAAAAATATGAGATCTAGTGGCTGTGACAGGAAGTAAAGCACCATTTCCCATAATGATAGATGAAGGAGTAGATGAAGAGGGTGGGAAAATGGTGGAGAGTATACCAGCATCCAAGGTCATGTGTGAACCAGCACCTGAATCAGCATACCACTCAGAGGTCGACGAGTTCAGCGTCATGGTGTTGAAGGAGTGCGCTAGGGAATCCTGGTGCCAAGACCTTCCGTGAGTGGGCATCCAGAACGCCGCCTAGTATGCTGGTGAGGGTGCTTGGAAGCCGGGCGGTGCAACTCCCCCGTAGTACATGCCGTACGAGGGCGGTAGGGCACTGTATGCACCGCCATAGACACCGGGAAGAGCACCGAAACCACCATAGTGCGGGGCTACGTGGAACGTAGGTTGTGGCAGCGGAGGTCATCCCAACTGGTCGTACGCCCACATGCACCCGATACCAGCTCAAGGGTGGGTGAACGACAGGTACACGGCAGTATCGGGAGGGGCGCTGCCCTATCCACCTAGGGCCGCACCAGCAGAGGGCGCTGGAGGGCCACCACCAGCAGGTCCGCCACATCCACCGTGGCCACGACGGCGGCCGTTGCGCAAGCCCTCGGTTGGTGCAGCGGGGCGTGGAGGAGGAGGCGCTCCTAAATGTGGAGCAGCGGGCGCACCAGGAGCCGTTGGACGCAGCGTCGCAGCGACAAGGAAAACCAGTGGGGACGGAAGACGAGCATCGATCTCCATCTCCTCCAATAGGAGGTGTGTACGGGCTTTAGTGAATGTCGGAAATGGCTTGTGCATCTTGAGGATGGATACCATATGGCGAAACTTGCCACTGAGGTCATGGAGGAGTGTGAGTACCATCTGTCGGTTGTCAATGGGGTCGTCAAATTTAGTGAGGGAGGCAGCCATGGACTCAAGACGGTGGCAGTAGTTGGTGACGCTCAGAAGGTATGGAACTGTGTTTCCAGAAGAAGGGCACGGGACTCCTTCTGGCCAAGGAATTCTTCCTCGAGGTAGCACCATACGTTGCATGCGCGACCTTGCCACATCATTAGCGACTGCTACAGGTCGCTGGAGACGGTGCTATATACCCATGTGAGGACGTAGCAGTCCTCCTAGATCCACGTCGGGTGGGCGGGAATGTCTCATCCTCGAGGACGTGACGGGTAAGGGCATATTTGCCCAGGACGATGAGGAACATGCCGCGCCACTTGGTGTAGATGTTCGTGGCCTTGTCATGGACGATGGGGGTGAGTGCCTTGACGTTGACGACGGCGGTGGCTTGCGCCCAGAGAGCCTCGTGAGCGCTCTCATATGCGTCCAGGGCAGCATTACGAAGGCAGGCCTCCTCAGCCCGACACGCTTCTTCAGCGCGAGTAGCTTCAGTCGCGAGACGGCAGTCTTCGGCTTCTTTGGTCGCCTTGACGGATGCTGTGGCAGCGGCGTCATCATCTTCGCTAGCCATAATGGGCATGACTGGCGGCCGTACCTGGTGACGCAGTAGGGCGAGTGATCAGGATCGGATCGACAGCAGCAGCGCGATAGGATCGGATCGGCGACCGATCGGATCGAATCGGTGGGCGATCGGATCAGCAGCAGGCAGGATCCAATCGGTGGCCATACCCGGTGACGAGGGCAACTACAGGGTGGGTGATCAAATCGGCAGCGCGGGTGATGAGACCGGCGACACACCCGATGACATGTAGTCAACAACGGTGGTGGCGATCGGATCAGCGGCGGGCGCTGGTTCGAGAGCGGAGGTAGGATCGGATTGGCGTCCACACCCGGTGACGAGGGCATCTATGGGGCGGGCGATCGGATCGGCAGCGCGGGCGATGAGACTAGTGACACACCCGGTGACATGTAGTCAGCAATAGTGGTGGCGATCGGATCGGTAACGGGCGCTGGTTTGAGAGCGGCGGCGTTGCGAAGGCGGGCGATTGGACCTTGGTAGCCTCCTGCAGCATAGTAATGGTGGAGGACTAAAACCGGAGGTCAGGCGATAGCAGCAACAGCGGTGGCAGCAAGCGCTGGTTTTAGTTACGGAAGGGTAGCGGATCGAAACCACTCTGATATCATGAAAGTGTGAAAATGATTGATTCTATTCCTTGTCATTGTATCAAGACCGATAGGGTGGCTTATAAGGTAATCACACATTCATACCACTAATCAGGATTAACCTACTATAATTACACTTTCTATAATTACAATAGACTAACATTTTTATCAATGATTGAATTGCACTATTGTAGTCATAATTAAATTTTCACAATGAATATATATATATATATATATATTTACCATTAAAAATCTAATGTTCGATGTACGAGAAGCAAATGTTTGTTACATATTATAAAATACACGTGTATTGCAATAGAAAGAAAAGTCGTGAGCAAAGAGAGAGAGGTTGAATTATGATCAGATATTCAATTAAAGGAAAATAAATGAGTATGAAAAGTTAAAAACAAAATTTAACATTTTCTCCTAATCACAAAATCTGAAAACCGTATTTTTACAATCTAAATAGAAATAAAGCATTATTACGTCACTAAACAGATTATATCCATACATTCCTAATTCTGATTAGTTTGTAATTTTGATAAAATAAATATTATAAAATTTAAAAACAAACTCAACTAAAATCATCTCAATCAAACTTTTGTGTCTAGAGATATTAATGAAAAACAGAAGATATTAATGAAAAACAGAAGGTTAATTAAAATTAATTAAACCATAATTAATTAATAATACGAGATCTAAAAATAAATTTTAGTTCGAAAAAACCAAGATCACAGAGAAAATAAATTAATCTAAAATTAATCACTATACATACACAAAGATAAATAAAAACAAAGATCACCTTACTAATCTTGGTAAACTTACCAAAATTGTGCTTACCAAATTCACATTAAAAGCTCTCTCAATTCTCTATATTAAAACTCTAACACCTTAAATATTGATATTAAAACTCTAACACCTTAAATATAGCCAAAAATAGCTAGAAAACTCTAAAGAATAAAACCTAAATACTCCTAAGATTTCGTAACCACAGCTCTGCTTATTCTCAATTGTTGAATTCAAAACCGACGCTCTAAATTACGCCACGCCAGACCCAGATTCCTACACATTTTCAGAAAGAATTCCGCTCAAACACTATTTTCATGCCTCCGCACCAATCCTATGAAGACACGTATACCCAAGATCACTTGTGCCCCATGCGCGCGATGTCTCCACCTCGTCTAGCCCCACCTTTCAGCCACTACGCCATTGCACACTCAAGCTCGCTGACATGCCGAATCCATATATTAGCCGCGCGCTCCCGTGCTGTTGTTGGGCTAACTCCGTGTCATCAGCCCTTTCTGCTTCCCTACTAACTCTTGGCCTGCTTATCAAGTTAGCCCACTTGATGGTCTATTAATTTTTGACTACCTCTAACCCACGCCAGCCCGTCCACGTTTCGTCGCCAATCCACTTCTTGCTGGGTTACGCTCGTATTGTGCATCCGGTCTACTCATAGTTTTAGCACATTACTATAGCAAATTCTAAAACTTAATTTCTTAATTTTCATTCAAAATTCTTTTAGTGATCTTTTATCTATTTATAGTATTTAATATCTACATATGTATAAAAAAATATTATCTAGACATTGATTTTCATAACCTGAACCATGTTTAATAAATAATTTTAATTTAAGCCATGTAAATTTTAA
Source organism: Oryza coarctata (assembly GCA_030770085.1). Taxonomy (NCBI): domain Eukaryota; kingdom Viridiplantae; phylum Streptophyta; class Magnoliopsida; order Poales; family Poaceae; genus Oryza; species Oryza coarctata. The sequence continues at coordinate 14,167,751 of CM061472.1, forward strand.
TATAAACTAATTTTCTAATTTCAATATAAACTAAATTTTACCGATTTTAATTTAAATTAATTTTTTATCACCTTTAATTTAACAGTTGACATGCATCTGAACGAGGCAGCAACGCGGAATGACTGAGGTGGTGGACGTTCGACAGCAAAAGGAGGTGACAGCACACCTGAATCGGAAAATGCAGAAAAAAATAACCATTAGCAATATCTCTAATGGTTTATAAATGGTTATACATAATTTTTTTAATAAGGCCTTTAATTTTTTTTTCATATTGATCCATTAGTTCCAATAGTAGCAGCTATGGAATTTGCTAGTGATTATCCAGTTTCGTTCTTACTATTTAGTCCAAGGGAGGCTTGCTATCGGATTTATAAATCGCATTCATGGTTAAACAAACCTATGAATATGATTTTCATGTCAACAAACAAATAGAGAGAGAGAAAAAAGAAAGCAGTGGAGAGGGTGCCTGGGTCCATCTCGACCAGTGTGAACCAGTCTGGAACTCCGGATATCACTCGCATTTCTCCCTTAGTCTCTTTCCCACCTCATCACTCGTTCACGCCGATCCGTAGCCATCAATGAGGAGGCACGCCGTCCATTCCTTGCCGCAGTTACTAACTTCTTTGACAACGATCCCCGCCCTTCTCATCTCCGCACCCTTGGTTGCAAGCACAAGCAGGGTGGTACTAATCCCTTCTTTGGTGTTCTTTAAATCGCATATAATCTCTATCTGCTGTACCCGTATTTATTTGGTGTCCTTTAATACTTGATCTATCATTCTATGGCCTGAAGCACAACGGAAACAGAATAGGATTTGGAACTGTTCTGGTACGTAGCGGCATCATTACCGGTGATTAGCTAATAGGGACTCGTGCAGGTTTCGTTGGCAGACAGAATGCGAGTCGTGCGCCATGGGGTGTGCAGGATTCACATGGGCTGTGTTCAGACTCACGCAGGCCTCCGGCCTACAACAGAGTACACCGTGTGCGCGCGGGAGGGGCATCGCGCAGAAAATCTACACGACGGACGACGGAATCACTATGTTTTTCTTAAAGTATATATATACTTGTGATAGAGATAAGAGATTTAATCGTATGCCTTATGTAAACAGATACCGAGAGGATACATTACGGATATTAATTCTTACACAGTAACACTAGCTAAGTATTGGAGATGGAATTATATGCCTAATCTACTAACTATAAAAGAAACTTGTAATATTTTACCATATTCTCTTAAAATATCCGTCGTAATGCACGTGGCTTTAGCTAATTTTAAATGTAATTGTTAGTCAAAAGTTCTACGTCTGATTAGATATTATTGTCAAAAGCATAGTATTTGTGATGCGAGTACTTGCTACCTTCTAGTACGGTACATTAACCCCTTGCATGTTCCTTACTTTCTTGTACTTTTGGCTGGTGAGATAATACGGTGCACACCTACTTAAGTCAATGCCTCTCAACAAATGACAAAATACACGCAAGCATCTCCATCTATATACATACTCCGTATGCCATTCGGCTCCTGGCTGAGCAGATCAAGTCGATATGTACCACAAAACTCAAGAAACAAAAATGAAAGGTGACAAGATTGACTGGTTGAGTAGCTTTGCATGCTATCAATAGGGTCAAGGAAACGGTTCATTAGGAAACGGAGGCGTTAGGATCCCCTAGAATTTCAGTGGTCGCACCCCTCATGCTTTGTAGTTTCCCCATGCTTTGATAGATGGAGATGGGCGTATCGTGCATAAAAAGAAATCAGCCATAATCACAGCCAACACATTAGCAACAGTCGGTACCAGAAATTGCTGTAGGTACCCTATCGCACAGGCAAAGCAGGTGCTAGCCCTGTAGATTTTTGTTCGCTTGACTCTTCTGCAAAGAGCTTAACATAAGCACCGAGGACTTCACCGTTCGCTCTTGCAATCCCAAAAAGGGGAAGCTGACGATGTTGACGATACAACCACCAGCAATGCAGATTCTAATATGTTCTATTTTCTTTTGTCATCTTTAGTTATATTAGGAGGAAGGAGAAAATGGGATAACAGAAAACACTGTATCTTCTATTGAAAGTGTATCGTTTGTAAGATTGCTGGACATCCTACATTATATGCATATCTACAGCACCAAATAAATTTGAGGAACTAGTAGCGTCGCCTGTGTGAGCGACATGGGGATCCCAAACCTTAGCGTTGTCACCACCTCCACCTTGTCGCCGCTAGAGCAAGCGGCCAATCTCCGACAAGCCATGCCATGACATTGGCGGTGGGCATAAAACTGAGAACTTTGTCTAGATCTACGTCGGGGAGATCAATAGCGTCACTTGGAGACAACTTTGATAGCCCACTGTTGAGTTGATCTAGTGGCAGTGGAGCTTCCATTGCTTTGTTGGCATGGTGGAGGTGGCGGAGAGGAGCCCAGTGAGTTGGAAGCGGCAGGAGGTAAAGGGGCAGCCCGATCAAGCCACCCTTGATCGGATCTAGCAAGGCGGTCGGTGAGGTAGCATAGGTGGCACAAGTGGCAGCATTGGTAGGGCCTATGCAGTGGCGTTGGACTAGGTGCTAGTGTTGGCGTAGGTGGTGTTGTGGCTAGACGGCAAGGGCTAGTGACAGTGGTGGCGCTATTGGAGCATGCACCGTAGGGTGCTTCCCATGGCATAGGTGGAAAGTGGTGCTGTGGCTGGATGGTAAGGGCTGGTGTAGAGTTGGAGGCCATGACGTGCGTCTTGTATGGTGGTGGCATAGGGGTGGATCAGGTGTCAGGTGGTTGGTGACTGGTGGAGATGTCACATGGAGGTGATTGCTGCTCCATTGTTGGTGTGGGGAATCGTCGTTGTATCCTTTTAGCTAGTTTTGCTTTAGGACACATCGAACAGTGGAGTCAATGGTGGCCTAGATGATGATGAGGGGATCCCTTTTTGATCGATTGTGTCTTTCCTCAATTCCCTAGAGCTCCTCCCCCTCTCATGGCCAATCTACTTCTAGATACCAGTCGTGGGGAGTTCTAGAGTAAGGGATGTGATGGCTTTTCCGTTCGAAAGCTCTTGCTTGGTGAAGAATGGGCGGCCGTTGGCTCTATATGTGCTTTAATGGTGCTTGCAGTGGTGAGATTGGTGATGTGGAGCAAACATCATCCGTGGCATGACCTGTGTTGTACCAAGGAGGTGTCTGTAGTTTGCCTCCATAGAGGCGCCATGCGATGGTGCATTGGGGTGGAGTCGTAGCTGCTTGCTGAGAGTGGCAATGCTCAGCAACAATAACCCTTAACATTTGTTTGTTTTGGCTGTGATACGAGGACTTGGCAGATCATGTTTGACAATGAGCAATAGTTTTTGATGAAAGTCCTCCTTGGCTTTGCTTGGGGCTGACAATGTTGACGCCTGTGGGCGTCGTTTTCTTTTTGAAGACATTGTCTTTTCACTCTCCTTCTTCCTTCGGGTGAAAACCATTGTCTATTCACTCTCCTTCCTTTGGGTGAAAACCTGGTTCCGATGTTCAAACGTGCATTGATGATGTTTTGATGCCTTTTTGTCATGGGGGCTTCGTCTAAAAGGATATGTCTTGGTTTGTCCATAAGATGTTGGAGCTACTCTTTTGAGCTCAATTCTATCGTCACTTGTGTTTGCCTTTTTATTTTTTGTGTGGATTTTGGGCCCGGTTTCCCCTTAAACAGTGGGCCAATTCTCTTCTTCTTAAATGAAAACAAGAGCTCTTTGTACTTTTTGAGGTACTGGAGAGCACCAACAAGACTCCGGTACTAGGCGGGGTCAGCGAGGAGAGAGCCGTCGGTGGCAAAGAGCTTGGCACGAGTATCGACCGGAGTGGTGGTGGGGTGACATTCGGCCATGCCTATACGCTAAAGAAGATCCATGGCATACTGGCGCTGGCAGAGGAATAGCCCGTGGGAAGAGTGCGTAACAGAGATGCCAAGGAAGTGATGGAGAGAACCTAGATTAGTCATGGCAAACTCTGAGTCGAGTCGGGCCATGATGTTAGGGTGGTTGTCGTGGACACCGCAAGAATGATGTCATCGACGTAGAGAAGGAGGTAGGCGGTGATGTCTTCGGTGTGAAGGACGAAGAGGGACGTATCGGAGATGGAGGCCACAAAGCCAAGCTGCTGGAGATAGACAGCAAAGCGCTGCTACCAGGGCTGAGGGGCATGTTTGAGGCCATAGAGAGAATGCTGAAGGAGGCAGACATCGTCGGGACGAGATGGGTCGACGAAGCCTGCAGGCTGCTAGCAGTAGACCGTTTCTATAAGATGGCCGTGAAGAAAGGCATTCTTCATATCGAGCTAATGGATCGGCCAAGAACGCGAGGCAGCGAGAGTGAGCACAACCCGAATGGTAGCGAGCTTGACGACAGGACTGAAAGTCTCGTCATAGTCAACGCTGAGACGTTGAGAGAAACTACGGACTATCTAGCGTGCCTTGTGACGAGCAAGCGAGCCATCAGAGTGGAACTTGTGTTTAAAGATCCACTTATCGGTCACAATGTTGGCACCGGGAGGATGAGAGATGAGGCGCCAGGTCTCGTTGTTTATGAGGGGCTTGTACTCATCAACTGTAGCCATGCGCCACTAAGGATCGGCCAAAGCAGAACGGTGTGTAGCTAGGATGGGTGAGACGGCACAGTGGACTACAGAGAACCCATAGCGCTGGGTAGGGCGGAGGGACCCGGTTTAGGATCAGGTGACCATATGAGAGGAGGTGGAGGCAGCAGGGGCCACGCGGTCCGATGGTAGCGTTGGTGGTAGGGTAGGGTCGGAAGGGGAAAGAGTGGTATCGGCTCGGGATCGGTGACTATAGGTTCGGAGAAAGGGCTGGACAAGGCCAGCCTGAGCCGATGGAGGGTGGGGGGCCGATAGGGGTTGGTGAGCCAATGAAGGTTGATGAGCCGATGGAGTGTGGGGGGCCGATGGGGGTTGTGGAGCCGATGGAGGTCCGATGTGGGTGACAGCAGAGCGGAGAAGAGTGATGGAGGTCAAGGGTTCCTCAAGAACGATCGATGGAAAGTGCAGAGGTGTGATGAGTAGAGAATGTCAGGCTGGTATCATGTTGGTTAAAAGGAAGTTGAAGTCACCAAACAAGGGTCCATGGTGAAGTAAACCGAAAGGGAAGCAGGACTCGTCAAATACGATATGGCGGGAGATGATTATCCGTCATGTGGAGAGATCAAGACAGCGGTATCCCTTGTGGGAAGAGGGATAGCCAAAGAAGATGCAGGCGGTGGAGCATGGTGCGAGTTTATGAGTGGCGGTGGCTATTAGGTTGGGATAGTAGAGACACCCAAAGACGCGTAAGTGAGAGTAGTTGGGCGTCTTGTGATACAGAAGGGTGTAGGGAACGTTGTTATGAATGGAAGAGCAAGGACGCTGATTTAGTAAGTAGGTCGTAGTGGTTAGTGCTTCAGCCTAGTAGGGTGCAGGTAGATGAGCGTGAAGAAGCATAGTGCGACTGATGTTGTTTAAAGTTCGAAGAAGGCGTTTGGCCTTGCCATTTTGGGAAGAGGTGTAGGGGCAGGAGAGGCGAAGGTAAGTACCACGGGAGGTGAAAAAAGGCTTGAATGGTATGGTTTACAAATTCCATACTATTGTCGGCTTGGATAGCTTGGATGGAGAGATCGAATTGGGTGGAAACATAGTTTGTGAAGTTTATGAGGTGGGAGGCAACCTCGGACCTACTTGTGAGGGGAAACGTCCAACAGTAGTGTGTATAATCATCAAGTAATGCAAGATAGTACTGATAACCCCCGAGACACTCTTAACTGGAGAAGTCCACACATCACAGTGAATTAATTCAAAGAGTTTAGAGGTATAAGACATAGAGGGGAAGAAAGGCAACCGCACATGTTTGCCAAGTTGATAAGAGTGGCAAATAATAGAGCCGTTGTGGTTGCACTGTATGGAACCACTGTGATGGAGAGTGACGATAGCGTCGGGGCCAAGGTGACCAAGTCGAAGATGGCACAAGCTGGTAGAGATGGCTAGGCTGGTGTGAGGAGTGGATGGCGCAGCGGGGATGGTGTAGAGGTCGCTGCTACTATTGCATCGAAGCATCTCGCGCCGGGTTAGAATATCCTTCACAGAGAAATCAGAAACGTCAAATTCAATTGAGCAATTGTTATCTCTGGTGAATTGGCGGACAGAAAGCAGATCATGGATAAGTGAAGGAACTATGAGGACATTGTGGAGTGGAAAATTGGTTGTGGGTGTAAGTAGGATAGAGTCACCACGGCATGTGATAGGGAGAGATTGCCCATTGCCGACAGTGATGAAAGAGGAGGAAGAAGGGTGGCGAGAGAGTAATATATCATCCGATGAAGCCATATGAGATGACGCACCAGAATCTAGCACCCAGGGGTGCTGGGTTGGAGCGTCATCTGGTTGAGGGCAGTAATGAGGCCAACCTGGTTCCACGAGAGAGCCGACTGGGTGGTCGGTGTGATCGGCTGAGGCAGTTGGATGGGAGCAAACGCCAGGTAGGCCTGAGGGTGTGCGCCAAGGACCCCAGACTGCCAGCGGATAGGGCTGCACAGTTGGGGTTGGGGTGCCCACAGGTTGTAGTAAAGCCATGAACCCATGGGGCTAGCAGACGAAGTAAGGATAGGAGCAGGGCGCGGTTGCATCGGACTACTCTAGCTCTTGTCCTTGCCCTTCCCTTTGCCTTTGTCGTTACCATCGGTGCAAGCATTGTTGCCATGGTCGAAGCCATGGCTACCAGAGCCACGAGAGGTGGTAGCAACGCACGGTGGGCGGCAGCCGATGGGGTTGGAGTAGCCATGATTGGCTACAGTGAGGAGAGCGGTGTGGGCCATAGTCTTCTCATCGTTGGCCAGGCAATGTTTCTTGAGAACTAACATGTCATGGGTCTAGGTGAACGTGGAAAGATGTGTGGAGTTGGCGATGTCATCGGCGGTATTGAAACAATGAGGGTTGAGGCCTCGCAGGAGGGCAAGGACGATTTGTGAGTCGGCCACAGGGTGGCCAACATCACGAAGGGCGGTGGCCTTGACCTTTAGGCGTTGGTAGTATGAGGAGACAGAGGAGTCCTCTTGTACCATGAAGTGAAATTCATTAAGAAGGAAGATGGTGCGCGGCTGCTTGTTTATGTGGAAGATCTGCTCGATGACCACCCAGAGATCCCGGGCGGTGGGGTCAGTCTCATCCATTGCAAGGTCGAGAACGGAGTCATCGATCGAGCCAAGCAGCTAGCTACGCACGCAACACTCGGCGATGTCCCACTGGGGATCATCGGGTCGAGGTTGAGCGGAGCCATCAATATGGGAGCGAAGACCGAACTTTCCACATAAAGATTTGAAGAAGAATACCCACTTGAAATAGTTGGCATTGAGGTCAAGAGAGATGGAAATATGAGATTTTACGTTGACGGTAGCGTAGGGTGGTGAGAGCATCGGCGGAGTGGTGCCCGAGTTATTATCAAGAGAGCCGATGGTAGGAAGGGATTCGGCGACTAGTAGAGTGCTGGAACTAAGAGCCGATTCAGTGGTCATGAAGAGAGAGTAGCGGGGCGTGATAAGCCGATGAGGGTATTGAGCCAATGGGGAGAGCCGATGTGGAAATGTGTAGCCGATGAGAGTAGGTGGCTGATGAGAGTAGCTGGTGGAGTAGGTGGCCAAGGAGTGGGTGGTAGAGTAGGTGGAATGGATAGAGTAGATAGATCACGAGTGTGAGAGAGTAGGTGGGTCACGGGCGTGAGGGGGTTTGTGTCTATGAAGTGAGGTTTCGCGTCCATGGATACGTAGACGCAACGGAGTGCGGCAGACCCAAAAAACCGGAGAATTCACGGGCGTGAACAAAGGAGGTTCGCGTCTGGGAAACAGAAATTCACGTCCGTGGACACGTGGACGCGTCGGAGTGGCACGAACGCGAGTGGAGAAATTTCGTGTCCAGGAGCAGGTGAGTGTGTCGAAAAAGCGGGAATCGAGAGAGTGTTTCAGCCGATGAAGGGCGGATGGGTCCAGCCGATTGAGACGGCGAGCGTAGAGGTGCGCCGGCGTCGAAAGAAGGGAAGATGCACTGAAGCAAGAGGAAAGCTAAGGTGGGTCTAAACGAGACGAGAAGGCGGATGGAGGCCGTCTCCTTGTCACATGGTGGAAAGAGACGAGTAGGCAGTGAAGGAGGAGAAAGACCGTCTATGAAGGAGATGGAGAGAATGAGAACTGAGACAAAAAAAGTAGAGGAGGAATACTAGAGGAGAAGGTCTGTAACAGAGCGGAATCGTCGGCTTGCCGACGAGAGGATTGCTAGTGTGCTGAGGATTCTAAACCTGCTCTGATACCATATAAAAGTATGTTATACAATAAGATTGAGATCTCATTTTCTATAAGTGGAGTTGGTTCTATATATATATATACAAATCCAGTAATCTAACACTAATATTTCTCCAAGCAGCTAAGAAAATCAAGGGGCGTGACCACAATAGTTGATTTACATGCATTAGTAAGGGGAGACACCGGGAGTGCCCAAAATCTCTCCATAACAGGCTTGGAACAACGAAGACAAACATGCACATATACATCTTCCTTCAATTGGTCCACGCATCTGTGAAATGAAGAAAGATTATCCCACTATATTTGGATTTACAGATCTCCTAATGTCAATGGTGCCTCTATTTGCTGGCGAAGCTTCGGGGTGTCTTATCAGAAACAGTCCACTTAATCTGATGAGTAGCTAGTCCAGGATAGGAATAATAAGTTTTTTGATGCTGATGTTTGGCGTGGATATGTTATGCTGAAAGAAACAGGAAACTGTTTTAGCCTCTACAATATTGTTGACTAGAAGTTTCTGTCCTATAGTAAATCTCCATTCACATACTTCAACAGAGCAAATCTCACCTAGCCAGCACCAGGGTTTGCACTTTTCGAAATACACAGAAATTTCGGGGGTACAAAGATTCCGAAATTTCATTTTTTTTTGGGAAATTTCGAACGATTTTTTTTGAATTTTAAAAACATTTTGACAGAATTTGGATAATTTTTGACCGAATTCACAAATATTTGAAAAAAATCTAAAAATTTTAGACGAAATAGTTGCATGCCAGGGGGTCCGAAATTCCATAAAATTTTGGAAATTTTGAACCGAAATTTCAAACCATAGCCAGCACTACAAAGTAAGTTCATCTGATTGTGAACATATCAAAAACAGTCAGGAGTTACACATGCAGAGTAACTGCTTTGTGTGTGAATTGGTGCTGCTTTGTGGTCCTACCAGGCCTGCATATGCATGGACACCATGGAAGCTGGCCCTTCATGTTCTTACACTTTTCTTTTCTTTCTTTTTTTTTGAAAAAGGGGATCCCCAGCTTATATTTGCATGCTAATAACAGAGGTTCTAGTAATGGTATGTAACTGGTGTTGCCAACATTTCGTGTGCTTATTCCTCTCATATGTTTTATTGTGATCCTACATGTGGTGCTACACATGCAGAGTTTGACATAGTACATGAACATGTGTATTTTCGAACTTTAACACGGTTGGTAGGTTACTTATGCACGAATAATGATCTAGTATAGTTGCATCACTGCCACTACCACAAATAGATGGCATCTTTATGTCCATGTTGGAGAACCCTGCAAGCGTATTCTCGGAAGACAACTTGTTCTATATATATGTTAAGAATTACTAGTTGAAACGGTGCCTGTTCAAAATATGCGGGGTTATTCATCCCAAATTGTATAGTATTGCCGACAGATAGTCTGACCTTAACAAGTAGATTCTAGGTCGAGAATCCACATTAATTTCCACCGGCAGATATCTACCTGTAATCAGAAAAAAAAACTCATGCTTATTACATCTTTTCGGAAAACTCAATATATATGGAAACCAAAGTTGAAAGGTGATCAGACTGTCTGGTTTGTCATGCAACCTGCAGTAGTACTACCAAGAAGGTCAATTAGTAAACGGAGGCACGAGGAATCCCAAGAATATGCACATTCAACACGCCGATGCAACATCAACCAATTTAGATTTGATTGTTAGGAATTGACATACATATATTGGAAACAACCATAGTGACAGTCCTGGAAGCAGCTGTACCAAACATGCGATCAGGATAGGCAAGCAGCACAACCTGCTTTTACCAGAGATGCATGGCTGTTGCTTGTTGCGAATGCAAAGCGGATGTGGACATGATTGATGTCTTTCTTCCATTGGACTCCTTCAGGATATATGCATACTAACATACAATGTGTTGACACTTGCTATATAGTGTAGGCACCGTTCTATTTTAAGTCCTGGTTGTTTAAATCAGATCTACTTAAGTATTCAAATCTTCTCTATTCTCAGAAGCTCGAGGAAGGAGTGGCGACAGATTAACCCCGTGTCCAGATGAAGGATCGATGAACATACAACTCTGCCATGATGCATTGATAACATATTCAGTTATAAACCATTAGAGAAATGGTGACCTGTCAATGTTTTAGTAGTTGCTAGCATATCAACTACATCCTCAGATTTAAATTAGTGTGAAGAAAAAAAACCAAAGTGTCTCTCATTAATAGAAAAATAGTATTGCTAAATGATTGGTAGGTAAAGGATTTTTAAGGAATAAAACTCCTCAATTTATGGACTGAGGATAGGTATACGAGGATAAAAATGCACTTATCTTAAATGGACGGAGTACATATCACTACCATTGGAGGATATATATATAAACCAGTTTTATGGCCAAACCGGCTGGTGTCTTTTATATATATATATATATATATATATATATAATGAGAGAGAGATACAGAGAGAGAGAGAGTACTAATGGAGAGTATAGAGAGTGTATAGAGTGGCATGAGAAGCGTAGAGTGGAGTTTGGGAATTACATAGCTTACTCCGCACGGATAGATGGATGTATGTTCAACTGATTTTGGCGTCATATATGACTATATGAGTTCACAATTGGGAATGAGACGAACTAGGAAATCTTAACCTCCGGAAGAGTTTGCAAGTTCACTTCACGCCCTTAGCATATGCTGAAATACTTGAGGCAATTGCACCAGAACTGCTAGAAACAGTAGTGTGATGATCAATCCATGCACCTGCTGAGGCCAACAAGACGGAGTTTCTGCAGTTGATAACTTGATATGGCTCTAGCTAAGCCATAGCACGTGGCCATGTGGTCCTTGAATCCCACTATCATGTGTAAAACAAGTTTTTTTAGACGCAGCACATTTCTTCATCTTTGGTTTATTCTTTATTATTAAATTTTGAAAAAGTCTAGCAGATTCTTTCAAGTTTAATTTGTTATTTTATCCCAAAACAGGGTGCGAAATGTTCGATCAAGTCCACTGTGCAATCCAGGGTTAAGTAACTTCATTCGCATTTAGTTCTATTTTATGTTCTCTCCCATACTTGTTCAAGCAATGGATCAGATCACCAGTTGAGAGATTCAGGAACATGAATGTGTGTGATGTTTTATTAAATAATACAATTTTCAATCAAGACGCACCGAAGTTTCAATTACAGCACTGAATGTTGTCGAAGAAATTGAGACAAGTACTAAAAGACTTCAAGTGCAATATGCAATAGTTTTCTCAAAGCCTGAAACCCGCAGAGTGGTACGTACAATCTGTCTGTCAATCTTGAATTAGCCAGCCTGTACAAACCCACAAAATTACACCATAGTATTCCTATGTCCTTGTGGAAAATAATCCATTTCGTCTTATGTAGTACAGAACAACAAATAGTCAAATTAAACAGCAAGAGTGAGCGGAGGGAAGTGAGGTAGCGGCAGGCTTGGGTTTCCCTGGGTGGTCGGGCCTTGTGATCGGAGAGATGGTATGCTTGTGCGCGTCTGATCTGAATTAATAAATACAAGCATGGTTTCTTAGATATGAAGATATAATTTAGATTTAATCACAATGTAGTCTATGCTACTTTTTTCAGAGTTTAATATCATGTTTGCATTTGCTTGGTTGGTTTTGTTGTTAAGGTGCTCCTCTGCTCATGGAGCACAACAATTTTTGCTGGTTTTAGTATCCTTAGCTACCCTAAAAAAAGTACCCCTTGCTAACGGAGTTCCAAGTACCAAGAACTCCATGGCATCAACCACTCTATCTGTTTTCGGATTTTATCTGTATTTCTACGTATAGCCCTTTTAGTGTTGTAAGCTATGACTAGTGTTATGTCTCTGCTACAAAATGGCAATCCATAACCGCTAATCTCTACTTGTTCAATCGGCTGCCCATTTCAGATTTTGCTTGAAGAGAAAAACCATTAGCGATGCGTAGCACTCTACCGGGCGATCAACCGAAATAGATTTTATCTCTTGAATATAATCACGATCAAATGTCTCCAACAGTTTCCTTAACGGTTAGATATCATTGTTCCAAGCCGCAATAGATTGGCTTTTCAGTAGTGTAGTAAATAACAGGCACGATCTAATGAGTAATATGATTGCATTGGTGATAAATAACAGGCATGATACTGTTAAGAGTATTAAGGGTATTGTAGATTTTCCCCTCATCTTGTACCAGTGGTGAACCTAGAGCAAAAAAGACCCGGGGTCCATTATGTATCACATTTCTAGACACCAAGCAGTATCGATATACAATATGACACATGATAGTGATATAATTAATTACCACATAGAGTTATAAAGTCATAATAATAAAGTGCTTAACAAAATATTGAATGACCATTAAAAAATGAGCAAGAAAGGTAAAAGACCTCCAAAACCATATCCGACCTCATTTGTTTTGCCTAGAAAAGAGAAAAGATCACTTAGTAAAAAATCATGTAAATATGTATCAAGAATGAAAATATGAAAAAATACATTTCAAGATGGTTGTCTGCGCGCTTTAAAGGTCTCAAATCAACGAATTACTGCATCATTGGTAGCTTTCATCAATTATTGTTTCTCAACATAGCAAATAACACAATCCCTCAAGCGTTCATCACTAATGTGATTGCGCAAATATGTCTTCACTGGCAGCAGGAAAAACCAATGTTAGTTTTAGAAGCCGGTAAACCAATGGATAACAAATATGTTTTCTTGTTTTCACCATTTTTTTTTGAGAAAGCTGACATATAGTCTCTATGTTAATGATTCTATCATGTCTCCGCACATCAACAAAAGGGAAAGATGATGTCTAAGATCCATTAGTTTCCCATCATCAATTCTTTTCCTTTTGCCAGGATCAAATTGAATCTCCTCTTTCCAATTGATATCTTCCGGAACATCTATTCTGTTAGATGCAGCAGCATCTTCTCCATGTGATGGAGATTTCCTCTTGTAATACTTTTCCATAAATTTGCCTGTAAAATGGTTTTACGGAGCAATCATCTGTTAGTTATAGAACCACTTAGCTCACAGCCAATTAGAAATTCTAGTGCAAGCAGTAAGCAGCATGTGGCACTGCAAAAAATAATTGAATAAATTAAAATGTTTGATGCTCCTACTGTGACCGCACTATAGAATATTGAATGAACTAATAGCCTAATCTTTATGACGCCCCTAAATCTAATAGCAAACCACCAAAAAGTAGAGCTAGGAAAGGAAAAGAAGGCACAATTGGAGAAGGAAACAAACCTTGCAACTGGTGGGAGTCTGGGAGATCGAGCGTGATGCTGCCGCTCGCCGTAGCCCGCGCGCGGCACGCCGTCCGGCTGCGCGACCGAGCCGGCGCTTGATCTTGATCACACAAACGTAGAGGAGAACAGGAAGGATCGATCGGCGTCTCGACGAATACCGACGAGACGACGAGGAAAAGAACAGGAGCGGCGTCGCAGCAAGACTGAGAAATGTTGGCAACTAGACGCGATCTGGACTTGTAGAGCGTCGATTCACCTTCACACGAATTTGGCTGGGCTGTAGTTGGGGTAGCACGAGTCTGCGCGCTTTCTTTGTTAGACTCATGCAGTGCACGCCTGATTATTGAGCTGGAGACAGACTCGGGCCGGGGCTCCAGTCCAATTTTCTGGGCTATACCTTGACACAAATTTACCTGTGTCCGGTGACCCCTGGTGGGCCTTACTAGGTCCACCCCTGTCTTATACACATTTATATGCTCTTTGAGCTAAGTCAATAGTAACAGTAAAATCCCCATTTTAATCTCCTCTTCTAGATTAATATAGATTAATATGGTATTAGAGCAAGGAATGAAAGCCTAGCCATTGATCCTTAAGTCCATGCCGGCACGCCGGTGGCGAGCCCATCTAACCATCCACAACCTCGTCAAGTAGTTGCAACAGCAGTGTAACAGCAAGAAAATGTCTGATTCTTCCGTCTCCTCCCCACTATCTCCAGATCGATCTGTTGCAGCAGTAGCCAGCTCTTATCCGCCGCGGGGCTCGTCAGCTGCGGCTCGTTGTCCGCCGCGGCCAACCTTCGTTCCATCGTCAAGCAGCAACAGGAGCGTCGTGCTCTGCACCGTGTTGGCGCTTTTTTTGGGCACGTTGCCAACAAAATGGGATTACCAAGCACCTTAAAATAAAAGCGGATTTAGAAATTAAAACCGGTTAGCAAAACCAATTTAGATAGATGGGAGGATTAACATAGTCTTATGAATAGAACGAAGGTTTTTACTCTCGCGATGAAAACGAGAAACTTACAGTGTAAACCGATGATAGACGAGATAAGGTAAAAACTAGATGTGATATTAAAAGAACAATTTAATTGCCTAACTGTTGGTTGTAGATTATAATCAATTGAATTAAACATAACCGGGTTGGTTTTACCTCTACATGAATTTCTTCACGTCCTACTATTCTTATACATTAATTAGAATTCAAAAAAATCTGGAATTCTAAGTAAGAAAATATAGATGTCGTAATTAGACTTGAAATCTCTGCTGATTCGATTATTAGACTTTCCGTCGAACTGCCTCTATGCCGCCGATCGGACCGGCCGTGTGCAACTTTCTAAATTTGGTGAAATATTGTTGTAGGTGTCAAATTTAAGGTGTCAGTGCATCGTCTATGCATATCCATGTGTGCCGCCGCCGGCAACCCCGTCCAAGTCGTCATCCCCTGCGGCGGCTCATCGTCAATCGCGGCGCCGTCGTGGCTGTCCATCGTGGCCCGTAGCAGATCTGCCGCCTCGCCGTGGTCGTCGTCGCCGCCACGCACGGCCCGTCGCCAGCCGCAGCTTTGTCTCTTCCTGTTGCCGTCCGCAGCACGCCACTGCCGTCATGGGGAGGAGACCTGCAAGCTGCTATCACCAGATTAAGAACAAGCCATACGCCCGTATCCCATGTCAAGGTGCTGCCACGCGCCATTACAAGGTCTTTGTCGATGAACATCAGAAACAAAATCAAGCAAGCAATAGAAACGACCATAGGTTGCTGTCATCAACCGTCGTCTTTTATGGTATGGAGTTTTGCATCAGCTAGCTGCTCACAATCGTCCTCTCTAGCATAGATCAGTCTATGGCAATACCTTATATCACCATGATGTGCGTTTTGCTAGTCATCTACGAATCAACTTCCTGTATTTCCTATTGAGTCTATCCATCTAAATCCAACGTATACCCTTAATCTGTCGAAGTCACGTCAATCAACTCTCTACCTCACTAGCTAAATATCAAAGCTGGTCATCATTACTCCACGGACTCCTTCGTCAGAGCTGACATTAATCATCGTCACTATACCATTATCACCTACCCCTCATCGGAGTTTGTCCTAGCTTTCCGTAGAAATTCATATCATCATTAATGAACTGTAGAATAATTTACGTCCTCTTCGTTATTATCATCATCAACGTCTTTAAATCAGCAAAAAGCCGAACAACGGCTTGTGAAGGCTTTAAGTACCGAAAGATAAAAGAATAATTTGTAAAGGTTATAAGATCCACTTTATTAAAAAGGGATGAATTTCTTTTCTTCTTTTATCATTTATCATTTAAGATTTCATGCTTTGATATATCTTAAGACTTTAGATTTTGTATAATGTTTAGTTCTACCTTCTTCCTTCTAATTATAACATCAATTGTATTTGTAAGAATATGTATTGTAACACTGACACTACTCTATATAAAAAGGGTCAGGTCTTGTCACCGTCAAAAATCCTACGACCGGGGAGGAACAGTGGCTCGATCACGCGAAGGCCTGGGAGGTCTGCTTATCTCCAGTACAGATCCTTAAGCATCGAAGTTCACGAGTGTGCCAGTCAATTTGACCCTGCAGCAATTAACAAGGAAGTGAGACGAGCGAGTCCGATACAGGCGCTCGCTATCGGCTGGCTATCGATAGGATCGGGATGCTCTTCGATCGGCTGGGGAGCCGATGTGGACAGGTGTCGACGAGGGGTCGACCGCAGAGCCGATGGAGGAATCAGGGTGTGCTCAGAGGATATCAAGACGCATGGGATCTCTTCGGACAGCCGAATAGTGATTCATCAGCTGGAAAAACCGATGAGTGCGCATACGGCCTAGGCAAGGATTAGCACAAGAAGGCATGGGCTGCAAAGCCGATGCCGCTCTGGATATGACGGCACGAGACCCGTCGCCCATCGTGGTAGCACCATCAACACCGAACTTTAAAGATCGGACCTAACCGAAACAGTACAAGGCCGGGGCCAGCGGCGATGATACGGAGGACGCCGGATCGGCTATGCCGTAGCAAGGATAGAAGCGAACCCATCGGCCAGCTGAGCCGATGAGAGGACGCCTCTCTAAAGGTGGGTGCGTACCGGCTGGGGGACCGATACGTTTGGCGTTACGCGTCGTGGGACGCCTCTTAAGGCTGATGCATATCGGCCGAGGGGCCGATGCGCTGGGCGTGAAGCTCAGAGCATGGATAACTCATTGACTAGCACTCCGATGATACGCCGTGCAGAAGACTATAGGCCTGAAGCTCGATCTATTGTCGGCAGCCCCGTAGGTCGGACCTAACCGATACAACACGAAACTGAGGACGGCAGAGGGAGCTTAACGGGCCAATAGATCCAGCATGGACGTGATGCGATACATCCAATCGCCCTAAGAGGTCGGACCTAACCGATGCAGCCTCAGACAGAGCAAGACATATCGGGATGGTGGCGGGACTTACCCCTTCGCCGGAGATCGGACTTAACCGATGCAGCCCCGCGTCGAGAGCCAGAACCCGCCGGTAAAACCTAGATGAACTACGGTGGCGATACGCCGAATTTGTATATGATCGAGAGATATCTTACATGTTTCCAGGAGGTCTATATTTATACCCTAGATTTACAGACAGAGTCCGATACATCTACGACCATCGGACATTATTTGCTAGTAAGAACAAAGGAAAATATTCCTAAAGAAGTTAACTAACCAGCTAAACCTTCCTAATTAAGTAAGGTTACAATTTATAAAAACAAACATCCTGCCGTGGAGTCCACGGCTCTTCCGCAAACCCGGTTTCATCTGAATAATCTTCCAATTTATAACCGAGTCTTCCTTTGCTGCAACCTGATCGGCTTCTCCACTGTAGCTATTGGACCTTCTTTTAGTCAAGCCGATCCTTTTCCTTCCTTCCCTCGGGCTTCTCAGACCTGATCCCGATTGGACAATCCCCTGTCTTCAAGCTAATCCAATCTTCTACTAATCTGATTGGCTTTTCTACAGTTCTCCATCGGCTTTATCTTAGTATCTCCATCGGCCGATGACTGCATTAAACCCTCCATTGGACCTCTCAGCCGATCGGCTTTAGCACCATCGGATCTCTCAGTCGATCGGCTTCAGCACCATCGGATCGTCCAGTGGTCCAGTAGTCTAACACTCCCTGCAGTCGCAGCGGGAGGGGAACGGACATAGAGACTGGATCGAAAACTGGTGAACAAAGGCATGGGGAGGCCTTTGGTCATAATATTTGGCGAACTGGTGTGCCGATGGTACATGGAGCATCTGATCCTGTCCTAGTGCGACCTTGTCACGGACAAAATGGATGTCGATCTCTATGTGCTTCATGCGTCGATGATGAAACAGGAACTGGGTTGGCGGTCATGTAGACAGTACTGATGTTATCACAGTAGACGACGGTCGCAGAGAAGAGGGGTGCACGGAGCTCCTGGAGAAGCTGGTGAAGCCAGCAACACTAGGCTACGGCGTGGGCGACGGCGCAGTACTCGGCTTCGGCGCTAGACCGTGACACTGTTGTCTGGCGTTTTGAGGACCAGGAGACTAGAGTGTCACCGAGGAAGACGCAGTAGCCGGACTTGGAGCGTCGAGAGTCGGTGTAGCCTGCCCAGTCTGTGTCGGAGTACGTGGTGAGGGAGTCGATGGGGCTGGAGCTAAGGTGCAGCCCACTGGAGAGTGTGCCCTTCATGTAGCGCAGGATGTGCTTGAGCAGCACGAAGTGAGATTCGTGTGGAGCGTGCATGAAGAGGTACACTTGCTGGATGGCGTAGGTGAGGTCGGGTCGTGTGAGGGTGAGGTATTAGAGAGCACTGGCAAGACTCCGATACTGAGAGGGATCGGCAATGAGTGAGCCATCGATAGCAGAGAGTTTGGCTCGAGTGTTGACCAAGGTGGCCGTGGGGTTTCATTCGGCCATGCCTACACGCTAGAGAAGATCGATGGCGTACTGGCGCTGAAAAAGGAAGAACCCATGAGAAGAATGGGTGACGGAGATGCCAAGGAAGTGGTGGAGGGGACCGAGATCAATCATGGCAAACTCGGAGTGGAGTCAGGCCACGATTTGGTGTAGGACGGACGTCGAAGACGCTGTAAGAACAATGTCATCGACGTATAGGAGGAGATAGACGGTAGCGTTGCCGATGTGAAGAGTGAATAGGAGCTATCGGACGCAAAGGCCACAAAGCCGATGTGCCGAAGGTAGGCAGTAAAACGCTGGTATCAGGCCCGAGGGGCTTGTTTGAAGCGTAGAGAGAGCGTTGAAGGAGGCAGACATCGTCGGGACGAGAGGGGTCGATGAAGCCTGAAGGCTGCTGGCAGTAGACCATTTTCGTCAGATGACCGTGAAGAAAAACGTTCTTCACGTCAAGCTGATGGATCGGCCAGGAGTGCGAGGCAGCTAAGGTGAGAACGACCTAAATGGTGGCGGGTTTCACGATGGGACTGAAAGTCTCGCCGTAATTGACACCGAGGCATTGGGAGAAACCCTGAACTATCCAGCGTGCCTTGTGACGGGCAAGGGATCCATCAGCATAAAACTTGTGCTTAAAGATCCACTTGCCGGTCACAATGTTGGTGCCGGGAGGACGGGGAACGATTCGTCAGGTCTCGTTGTCCATGAGGGCCTTGTACTTATCGGCCATGGCCACGCGCCACTAAGGGTTGGCTAGGACGGAACGAGAAGTCGCCGGGATGGGCGAGATAGAGCAGTGGATGGTGGAGAGCCCGTAGCGCTTGGTGGGGCGGAGAGACCCGGTCTGTGAGCGGGTAACCATGTGAGAGGTGGAGGGGACGGGAGCCGATGGGAGTGTGGTAGGTGTGGAGTGAACTGGTTAGGGAGGGGTGTCATCGGCTCGGGATCGACGACTGTATGTGAGAGGAAAGGGGGAAACTAAATCGGTCGGAGCCGATGGAGTTGGATGGACCGATCGGTTTGGTCGGTCCGATGGAGATAGAGCAGCCGATAAAGAGGGGGAGCCGATGGAGGCTGAGGAGCCGATAGAGGCGGATAAGCGCAGAGGTGCGCCGGCGTCGGAGGAGAATGGATATACGGTGCAAGAAGAAGGACGAAGACGGGTGTGAGACGAGACGAGGAGGCAGATGGAAATCGTCGCCTTGTTACATGGAGGAGCAAGGGATGGGAGAGGGTGGTAGAAAAGGAGAAAGGAAAAGCATCTGAGGAGAAGACGGAAAGAAGAAAGGAACCGAGACGAGAGAGCGAGGAGGGAGTATCGGGAAGAAGGTCGGCGATGGGGAGAGAACGTCGACGATAGGGAGAAAAGGTCGGCTCGCTGGTGGGAGAATGATAGCGTGTCGAGGATGTCTAGATTTGCTCTGATACCATATAAGAATGTGTACAGTGAGACTAAGACTCCAACTCTATATAGGGAGGGTCGGGTTATATATATTGGTCCAGTGGTCTAACATTATTTATGTAGGGATGTTAAAGAATATTAGGGGTATTATGGACTTGTACGCATTCAATAGCTTCTTTTAGATTAACAGATCTATGCAGAGGACATACAAATTGAGGCTAGCTACAGCTAGAAAAAATATATAACGACAGAATGAAGAACCATAAGCAACTTCCATGAGAAATACACATAGTAAAGTCCAATGGGGAAGGGAGGCATCGAGAGATAATGTCCGCCAACGACGGAATATTATAGAACATAACCTGTGCATTTTGCCACTGGATTTGCCATCGAGTCTGTCAGTAATTAAGTACCTTTTCCGATGTGAAATTTTGTCAGCTGAAAGCCATAGAAAGATTGGTCGAGAATTCTGAGTTCAGGCTTGGTGCGGATTGATGTTTGATGGATTCTTTTATTATTTTGCTAAATTCTATTTTTCTGTTCACTTTATTTATCATTCTTCTCTAATCAATGAATCACACAGGTTAAGAGATTAATTGGGAAATATCTATGTGTAGGGTTTTTTTCACTTGATTTAATTTGCTTCGACGGAACGGAATTTTAATCAAGACTCGCTGAAGTTTCAATTCCATAGAATGTGAACAAATTGAAGGCAACAAAAGTTTTCAATTTATTCAAGTTTTCGCAATGTACTAGTTTTCCCATAATCTCTGATATCAACAGAATACATTTTTTAATCTTGTGTTTGTCCACAAAATTACACCAGAACTTTCATATACCTACATCGAAAATTAAATCGTTTTCTTGGTGTGTTTCTGTTGAATTCCAGCATTCCGAAACGCCAAACGTATGACCATCGTACTGCATATCGATACTGAAAGGATTAAGTGCTCCATGAGCTGTTTGTTTTGAGCCACTATAGTTGCTTTAATGGTGATGTTAGAACTGTCAGTTAATCTGGTTGTGAAGGTGACATTATGGATAGTATGGAGGTCCACGGTGTTACAGAAACATATGACCATTGTACTGCATATATGATACTAGTGTCTTGGCTGTAAGCAACCTACTAGTTGGTGGGCTCCTAATGTCGTGAATAATTGCCTCAACGGTAAATAACAGGCATGTCCAGTTCTCCAGGTCCACTCGTCCTATAATCAATGGTTAAATAGCTGTTAGGGGCTTATATATATATATAGAACCAACCTTAGTATCTCAGTATATACTATAATTCGTCTAGATATCCTCGACGACCTAGCATTCTCTTACCAGCGAGCCAACGCTTTTTTCCTGTTACAGACCTTCTTCCCCGATATTTCTCCTCTGCCTTCTCGTCTTGGCTCTCTCCTCCTCGTCTCCTCCGCAGATGGCTTTCTCCTCTTCTACCGCCCTTTTGCCCCCTTTTCACCACGTGATAAGGAGATGGCCTCTATCTGCCTCCTCGTCTCATTCAGACCCGCCTTAGCTTTTCCCTTGCTTCGACGCACCTTTTCCTCTTCCACCACCGGCGCAACTCTGCGCTTGTCATCTCCATCGGCTGGACCCATCCACCCTCCATCGGCTAGAACTCTCTCTTGGTTCCTATTTTTCTGATACACTCACTTGCTCTCAGACACGAAACTTCTTCACTCGCGTTCGAGCCACTCCGACGTGTCCACGTGTCCACGAACACGAATTTTTTGCTTCCCGGACGCAAACCTCCTTTCTTCACGTCTACGCCTTCTTCGATTTTTCACGTCCGCCCCACTTCGTTACATCCACGGGTCCACGGACTTACCTACCTCCCTTCATGGACGTGAATTCTCACGCCCGTGACCCACCTACTCTCTCACACTCATGACTTACCTACTCTACCTACTCCTCCTCTCATATGATCACCCAATCACAAACTGGATCACTCCGTCCTACCAAGCGCTATGGGCTCTCCGCAATCTATTGTACCATCTTACCCATCTCGACGACTCATCGTTCCACCTTGGCCAATCCTCAGTGGCACATGGCTATGGCCAATGAGTACAAGGCTTTTATGAATAACGAGACCTGGCGCCTCGTCCCTCGTCCTTCTTGTGCCAACATTATGATTGGTAAGTGGATCTTTAAACACAAGTTCCACTCCGATGGATTGCTTGCTCATCACAAGGCATGCTGGGTAGTTCGTGGTTTCTTCCAACATCCCAGCGTTGACTACGATGAGACCTTCAGTCCCGTTATCAAGCCCGCTACTATTCGGGTTGTTCTCACTCTCGCTGCCTCACGTTCTTGGCCGATCCATCAGCTCGACGTGAAGAATGCATTTCTTCACAGCCATCTGACAGAAACAGTCTACTGCCAGCAGCCTCCAGGCTTCGTCAACCTATCTCATCCCGACGACGTCTGCCTCCTTCAGCGCTCTGTCTATGGCCTCAAACAGGCCCCTCGGGATTGGTACCAACGCTTTGCTACCTATCTTCTGTACATCGACTTTGTGGCCTCCATCTCTGAAACGTCCGTCTTCGTCCTTCACACCAGAAACACCACCGCTTACCTTCTCCTCTACATCGATGACATCGTTCTTACAGCGTCCTCGACAACCACCCTACAACACATCATGACCTGACTCTACTCAGAGTTTGCCATGACTGATCTAGGTCCTCTCTATTACTTCCTTGGCATCTCTATCACACGCTCTCCTCATGGGCTGTTTCTCTCCTAGCACCAGTATGCCATCGATCTTCTCTAGCGCGCGGCCATGGCCAAATGTCACTCCACCGCCACTCCCGTCGACACTCGTGCCAAGCTCTCCGCCACCGATGGCTCTCTCATCGTCGACCCCTCCCACTACCGGAGTCTTACTGGTGCCCTCCAATACCTCACACTCACACGGCCCGATTTCACCTATGCCATCTAGCAAGTGTGCCTCTTTACGCATACCCCACGCGAACCTCACCTCACACTACTCAAGCATATCCTTCGCTATGTAAAGCGCACATGATCCATCGGCTTACATCTAAGCTCTAGCCCCATCGACTTTCTCACCGCGTATTCTAACGCGCAATGTGCAGGTTGCCCCGACTCCCGACACTCCACCTCTGGCTACTGCGTCTTCCTCAGTGACACTCTAGTCTCTTGGTCCTCCAAGCGCCAGACTACAGTGTTTCGGTCCAGCGCCAAAGCCGAGTATCGTGCTGTTGCCCACGTCATCGTTGAGTGTTGCTGGCTTCACCAGCTACTCCAGGAGCTCCGTACACCTATCACTTTTGCAACCATCGTCTACTGCGACAACGTCAGTGTCGTCTACATGACCTTCAACCCGATTCATCATCGACGGACGAAGCATATAGAGATTGACATTCACTTCGTGCGTGACAAGGTCGCGTGTTAGTGCTGGAACCCGGCGCGACCACACCGATGCATGGGCTCCAGTGCAGGCCGGTCAGCTTCTCTCCGTGGCTTGAGGTACACGCTAGGGCCCGTGGGTTCAGTCGGTTCCAACGCGACGGTGCGGGTATGGGCGTGCCAGTCAATTTTACCCTGCAATTGATAAGGTAAGGCAAACGGGTCAGTCG
This sequence comes from Oryza coarctata, assembly GCA_030770085.1. NCBI lineage: Eukaryota > Viridiplantae > Streptophyta > Magnoliopsida > Poales > Poaceae > Oryza > Oryza coarctata. The sequence goes on from CM061472.1 coordinate 14,191,212, forward strand.
AATGATGGGTCGATTGTTAATGCCAAAATCTAAACGATCTGATGGTGCTAAAGCCGATCGGCTGAGAGGTGTCTGATGACTACAGTGAAGAAGCCGATCGGGTTGTAGCAAAGGAAGACTCGGTTCCAAATTGGAACATTATTCAGATAAAACCGAGTTTGCGGAGGAGCCGCGGAATCCACAGCAGGGTGTTTTATCTTTGTAAATTGTAACCTTATTTAATTAGGAAGGTTTAGTTAGTTAGTTAACTTCTTTAGAGATATTTTCCTTTGTTTTTGTTAGGAAATAACACCCGATGGTTGTAAATGCGTCGGACTCTGTCTGTAAACCTAGGGTATAAATATAGACCCCCAAGATGTAATATATCTCTCGATCAATACAATCTTGGTGCATCGCCACCCTAGTTCATCTAGGTGTTTACCGGCGGGTTCTGGCTCTCGACGCGGGGTTGCATCAGTTAAGTCCGATCTCCGGCGAATAGGTAAGTCCCGCCACTATCCTGATATACTTTGTACTGTCTAAGGCTGCATTGTTTAGGTTCGAACTCTTAGTCAGATCAGGTGTACCGCACCACGTCCATACAAGATCTATCGGCATATCAAACTCTCTCCGCCGTCGTCGGTCTCATGCTGCATTGGTTAGGTCCGACCTACGAGTCTGTCGAGGGAAGATTGAGTTTTAGGTCTATACATCTCTCTACGGCGTTTCATCGGAGTGAGTAGACGATGAGTTATCCTAAATGTAGGTCTCTATCGTCGTGCGGCCAATGGGTTCAGGCGTTAGGCCTGTAGGTAGCCGATGGCATCCCTCCTACCTTGTCGTCATATTCGATCCGAGCCCCCGCTGTCTTGGTGTCATTAGCCTCTGGCCTTATACTATCTTGGTTAGGTCCGATCTATCGAGGCTGGCCCTAACGGCGTCGTTACTGCTATCGCTCGCCCGCATGGCCTCGCGGGGGATCGGCTCCCGCTCCGCGTATCGGATGCGGGTAGCGCCATCGGTTCTTTGGTTGATAGGCCCTTTAGTGCATTACATGTGTCTATCTCCCATACCTCCCTCGACTTTTCAGTCGATGCACTAGCATTCTCATCTCTATCGGCATCCAGCCGATAGGGAGAGTCGGGCAGGCCTTCCGGCCAACCGACGAACATGTCTTATCCCCTTTTCCTTGTCAATTGTAGGGTCAAATTGACTAGCACGCTCGTGAACCTCGAGGCTTAAGGACCTACACTAGAGTTAAACAGACCTTCCAGGCCTTCGCGTAACCAAGCCGCCGTCCTTCCCTGGTCGTAGGATTTTTGGCGGTGAGCACGCTTTTTGGCACACCCGGTGGGACTGAAGGTTTCATTCATTGACCAATAATAACCATACTATATTCATCGGTCGATAGGGTAGAAATCTTCATTCGTTAGCCGATTAGACTGGATTTCATTCATCGGCTGGAGAAACTTGAAGACCGTCTATCGGCTGGTGGTATAATTCCATTCATCAACCAGCGGAACTCTACAAGTGCCTGATTAGAAGTTAGATTTTACACATCAACTCGGGGGGACATCTTGTTGTCAATATGTCTAAAGAAAATGTTGATTCCAAGACATATTCATCTAGAGATAAAGCCGATGAGGAGATTATAGTTCCAGTTACCATGGAGGATTTGAATGAAGACCAGAGGCGGCATATAGAGCAAAACATGGACAACTTTTAGAAGCTCTATTTGAAATCCTTCAGTATGACTAAACAAGGGCTGATTCAAAAAACACAGTTATCAAAATGTGTTTTGATGAAGGAATCAAGCCATTTAGCACCTGTGAATTGTTCCAAGCCGTTGCAAGAGATGTTCAACAAATTATTTTATCAAGCATTCAGTAATCCATCGGGAGTATGGATGGATACACTATAAGATCTGATCAAAAAGACGATACAAGAATCATCGGCTCAAGAGCTTGATCAGGATCATGTGCCTTTGCCGATAGAGATGGAGGAAACTTGGCGAAACAAGGACCTATCGGCAAATATGTATCCACCAATACAAGATCGATTCGGGGGGCAACGACAGGAGGTACCTATAGAATTCTTTCAGACGAATCATTAAGGAGAATATCACAGGCATAATCGGATACCATATCCACCTCTACATGATCAAGAAGATACTCTAAGAGAGAAGGATTGGTTAACCAGGATTGTGGATACGGTGGAAGAGCAATTTTATATCAAGCCCAAAGATCAAACAGTTATATATCGGCGCCAGTATCCAGAATGGTTTGATAGAGTGTCATTACCTCACCGATACACGATACCAGATTTCTCTAAATTCTTAGGGCAAGACAACATATCTACAATAGAGCACATCAGTCGATTCTTAGCACAGTTTGGAGAAGCATTGGCTGAGAAAGCTCTCAAAGTCCGTTTGTTTCCCTTATCCCTCTCTGGATCGACCTTTGTATGGTTTTCTTCGTTACCACCAAACTCGATTGAAGGATGGGCCGATCTAGAGTAGCAATTCCATAGATATTTCTTTTCTGGAATTTAAGAAATGAGACTGTCAGACTTGACATCGGTTAGACAGAGGCCTAATGAGTCCGTTCTAGAATATATCCAACGTTTCCAGGACATCAGAAGCCGATGTTATAGTCTTGTTCTGAGTGATGAACAATTAGCTGATTTGGCCTTTTAGGGGTTGTTAAGTCGCATCAAGTGGAAATTTTCTTCGCAAGAGTTCAACAGTTTAACACATCTGATGCATGTGGTATCGGCTTACGAGAGCCGATTATCAAGAAAAGAGGAGATGCCGACGCATTGGAAGTTACCAATTAGTTCTTAGGATGATAAGTCTAGAGAATGGTCACCCAATTGAGACGACGCCTAAATCGGCTGAGCATAGCCGATTTCTTTTTTTCAAGATGGGCGAGTTCTCAGAAGTGGCATCGGCTAATGATACTGTTTGCGTAAATCAGCTGAGATGTAGCCGATTTCTAATATACGAAAGCCGATATCATTGTATTGTTTAGACATCGCCGTTAGGGGATATGTATATACAACTTTTGTTGATCAAGCTGATTGAACTCTATTGCAAATAGTTAATATTCAGGATGACATCTGGGGTTTTTTCCGAGGCTAAAATTTTACAATAATTTCTGAATGGCCTCGATCGTGCGCAGACGGATTTGATCTATTTCACTGATGGCGCGGATGTCATTCTCATCTGATCCGGAGATAGTCTTCAAATTTCTATGCCGACGAACTGCAAGCCGCACTTGGTCTGCTACCTTGGTCTCTTGATCTTAGATTGATTTTGGTAGGCTGATGAGGTAGGACTCGATGGAGTTGAGGTTGTCATAAACCTTGTCGAGTTCCACCATCAAATCGGCTTCTCGTTTTTTCAAGAGGCCAAGCTTGGTGCTGGTGCATTGAAGGCCAGTTGACATTTTATCAAGCTTTTTCTTTTCGCGTTGGGCAGCTAGCCGATCGTTGTGAGCTAGGTTGCTTTGCTCAACACGATCGGCTATGCATCGTCTTGATGTGATCAACTAGGTTCTTTGGAACTTCAAGTAGGCAGCAAGCGTGAGTGTGTCGGTCAGTTTCTCAGGCAGAAGATGTTCGATTTCAGCAAGTCTTCCCCAGATCAGCCTGTAATCTTCCACTAGTGAATCAATCGAAACTTCCAGCCGATGCATAATATCTGACAACTGTTCGCGTGCATCGGCTGGTAAATATGGTTCAATCGTTGCGCTGGTGGCTGAATCCTCCTCTGCTTCCAAGTATTTACCGATGTTGAAAGAAAACAGATCGGCTAATGATTGCACGATAACATTAGTAAATATGGGGATCATGAGTCAAGAAAAATAACATGTAAGATGAATATACCTGGGATACAGCGGGAGCAGTTTGAGCGATTATGCGGGTATCAGCTTGATGTGGGGCAGTTTGGAGTGTAGATGCCATGACTTCTGAGGACACCATTGGCTCAACCCCAATAACATTGTCCAGCGGTTGGACTTCAGGAGCCAATGGTTTAGGCTACAAAGTAAAGGTGCCAGGATAAAGGCGAAAGCAACGGAGAAGAATTGATGCTGACACATACCAATGGAGTTGCAGAAGTCAAGATTACCATAGCAGAAGGGCTTTACGAAGCTGATGTAATAATGGCGATATCGGTGTTAGATTTTTTGTTTCTTAGAAATCGTCTGGGTAGCCGGTTTCTTGCACTTCAGCCCTAGTGTTCGCGACACTCGGAGGAGAGCTGATGGAGGTGGAGCACGTTGTCCAAGGAGGGATCTGGTCGATGGAGGTTGATAAATAATCGGTTGACCACTTGCGTTGGTTGTAGGTACATCTTTTTCGCTAGCCTGTGGAATCATGGGAATCAAGACACAGTTGAAATTTAATACGCTGAAGAAAAGATAGTACAAGAAAAGAGATTACCTCTTCATCAGATTCCACATAGTCGGGGTTGAGGCGCAGGCAGTAATTTTCAGCCGATAGACTGAACAGGTGCCTTCCCCATTCTGACCACCATCGAGCAAAGACTTTGGTGTTGGATATACAGGGCTCGAAGGTGGAGATAGTCCCTGAGGACAAGGATGATGCAATCAACCTAAGTCGATCGTACTCTAAGCCACTTTTTACTTCTCCTCGGGTTTGGAGCTTGCCAATGAAGAACAAGCAGATGAGGAGTTGGCCGAAGCCCAACTGACGATCACCAACCGAAGGATGGTAGAACTCGTATGATAGGTATTGGGATTGGCCTAGTGAAAATCCAGTCGGCCGAAGATTAGGAGTTATGGATGATAAGAAGATTGTCTTCGATTCTTCATCTGCTAAGGCATTCATCGGGTGAAATCTGGAAGGCATTTCGAAAGACGAGTCGTCCTCGTACGTGAACCAGATGGTGACCTCTTTAGTGAAGCTATAGTAGAAACATTTGAACCACTGGTTGAGTCCGAGGGGGTCATTTTGCTTCCAAGAAGAGCCGATGTAGCTTCACCCAGGGATGTACATCGGCGTCGGCTGGCCTCATTTTCTTCTGGATAGTCAGTCGGATATGTTATGGAAGGGAAAGGGGACCTGACGATAACTCTAGAGGTGTAGACGTTCAACCAGAGTTGAATAAACCACCAGGGACCACCAATATGACCGACTGGTTGGCCTGCCGACAGCTTGTTCGCCACTTGATGGAGTAGTTGATAAGTAGCTCTAAGAAGATATTGCCCTAGTAGGATATGGCATTGATTGGGTAGGAGCTCTGCTAGGCATTGCATGTTGGTTGTTGGACCAAGAGTTGAACCACTAAAGACGAACTGCTCTAACCAAAGATTCAAGAATGCTACGTGTTCACGCTCATCGACTTGGCCGGAGGACTTTTGGTGCAAAAAAATATATTTAGTCCAACCTCCGACGTTCTTGGTGTTTAGCCGATAGTGGGTTTGAATCTGAGGATGAACGGGTTTAAGTAGTGGGTGGTGTTGAGGCAAGTCAATATGGTAACGTCCATCAGAGTGGGGGTCATTGGTCCATGCCTAAACATGAAGGCATTCAGGATATCCGACCAAAAGTAAGAAGTCGATGCAAGTAAAGGTTTATTCTTTTTCATATCGGCTAAGGAGAGATTGATACAATGGTCTATCTCCAAATCCTTCTAGAAAGACTTTTTAGAGGCGGAAACCCTGAGATACCAGTTTCTCCATCCTGGGAGTTTGCTAGGCCAAGATCTGAAGCTGTTAGCTCAATCGGTGATGGCCATAGATGAGTTTTTGAACGGGATCCTTTCTGTTTCAGAGTTTATGAAATCAGTCGGATCTTCGCTACCCATAGGGCCAAGATAGAAGTGACCAGGGTGGTCGAAAACCGGGATGGCAATCTAACTCTTAAGATCCTACAGTAAACAAGAACCCAACTATTGATGAGAAGACGGGATGGGGAAGATTTGTGTGAGATATAGGATGGAAGAGCAGATGATAGTTACCTCAGGGATTACGTTTGTACAAGCCATCGCACGGAGGAAGCAGGAGTAGCAGCCTATGAGGTGATTTACGGAAGTTCGTCTTCAGTCGTCGGAGCTCATCGAGGTTTGGGGGTTCTGATGGGTAAGAAGTGTGTGGAAGAAGGCTGAGGCGAAGTGATATTTTATAGAGGCGGAGTGACCTAAGTAGAAATCTGAGCCGATTAATCTATGGGTTTTAACGGGTCATCCTGGTTTGCGGAGACTGCTAACGGCTCGAAATTTCATAGTCTTATGGCAAACTCTAAAATTGGAGGGCATGTGTTAACACCAAAATCTAGACGATCTGATGGTGCTAAAGTCGATCGACTGAGAGGTGTCTAAGGACTACAATGAAGAAGACGATCGGGTTGTAGCGAAGGAAGACTCGGTTCCATATTAGAAGATTATTCAGATAAAACCGAGTTTGCGGAGGAGCCGTGGAATCCACGACAGGGTGTTTTATCTTTGTAAGTTGTAACCTTATTTAATTAGGAAGGTTTAGTTAGTTAGTTAGTTTCTTTAGAGACATTTTCCTTTGTTCTTGTTAGGAAATAACGTCCGATGGTTGTAAACGTGTCGGACTCTGTCTATAAACCTAGGGTATATATTTCTCGATCAATACAATTTTGGTGCATTGACACTCTAGTTCATCTAGGTGTTTATCGGCGGGTTCTGGCTCTCGATGTAGGGCTACATCAATTAAGTCCGATCTCCGACGAAGGGGTAAGTCTTGCCTCTATCCTAGTATACTTTGTACTATCTAAGGCTACATCATTTAGGTTTGAACTCTTAGTCAGATGAAGTATACCGCATCATGTCCGTGCAAGATCTATCGGCCTATTAAACTCTCTACACCGTCGTCGGTCTCGTGCTACATCGGTTAGGTCCGACCTATGAGTCTGCCGACGGAGGATTGAGTTTAAGGTCTATACGTCTCTCTACGGCATTTCATCGGAGTGAGTAGCTGATGAGTTGTGCGGCCGATGGGTTTAGGCGTTAGGCCTGTAGGTAGCCGATGGCATCCCTCCTACCTCGTCGTCATGTTCGGTCTGAGCCCCCACCGTCTCAGTGTTGTTAGCCTCCAGCCACATACTGTCTCGATTAGGTCCGATCTATCGAGGCTAGCCATAATGGCGCCATTACTGCTATCGCTCACCCACATGGCCTCAGCGGGGATCGGCTCCCGCTCCGCGTATCGGATGCGGGTAGCGCCATCGGCTCTTTGGTTGATAGACCCTTTATTGCGTTACACGTGTCTACCTCCCGTATCTCCCTCGGCTTTTCAGCCGATGCGCTAGCATTCTCATCTCTATCGGCATCCAGCTGATAGGGAGAGTCAGACAGGCCTTTTGGCCGACCGACGAACATGTCTTATCCCCTTTTTCTTGTCAATTGTAGGGTCAAATTGACTGGCACGCTCGCGAACCTCGAGGCTTAAGGACCTGCACTGAAGTTAAGCAGACCTCCTAGGCCTTCGCGTGACAAGCCGCCGTCCTTCCCTAGTCGTGGGATTTTCGGAGGTGAGCACCGATACGAGCCCTCGCTATCGGCTGGCTACCGATAGGATCGAGTAAGTCATCGGTTGCGTCCTGATGGCTCCTACTATCGGATAATCGTCGATAGGAATCAGGGCATGCTTCTATCGGATAGGGAGCTAATGCAGGCGTAGGCGGATGTCGATGAAGGATACAATGCCTCTGGGTGTAGCGGACGCGAGGCCCTGATTCATCGGCTGCAGAGCCGATGGAGGCACAGGATGGAGATGGCAGCACGAGATCTGTCGTCCACCGTGACAACGCGCTAGCACCGAATCTTGAAGATTGGACCTAACCGAGACAGTACGACAATGAGGCCAATGACAACGGGACAATAGATGTCGGATTGAACGTGCTGAAGCAAGGGCAAAGCGAATCCATCGGCTAGCTGAGCCGATGAGAGGACGTCTCTTTAGAGACAGCCACGCATCGGCTGGAAGGCCGACACGCTTAGCGTGGCGCTCAAAGAAAATTCTCTAAAGACCTGGTGCGTATTGGCCGAGGAGCTAATACGCTAAGCGTGACGCTCAACGTATAAATAACTCATCGGCTAACACTCCGATGAAACGCCGTAATGAGACCTATAGGCCTAAAACTTATTCTACTGTCAGCAGCCTCGTATGTCAGACCTAACTGATGCAGCACAAGACTAACGACAACGAGAGAGCTTGATAGACCGATATATCCTGCACGGATGTGATGCGATACATCCTATCAGCTTAAGAGGTTGAACCTAACCGATACAGTCTTAGACAAAATGAGACATATCGAGATAGTGGCGAGACTTACCCCTTCGTCGAAGATCGGATCTAAATGATGCGCCAAGGTTGTATTGATCGAATGATTGATTATTACATATTTTTAGGAGGTATATATTTATATCTAGGTTTATAGAGTCCGACACGTTTACAACAACCATCGGAAATTATTTTCTAACAAAAATAAAGAAAAAATATCTAAGAAAGTAACTAACTAAATACTCCTATTCATATAAGATATGATAGATTACCCTACCGTTAACCACGGCTTCTCCTCAAACTCGGTCTCATCCGGATAATTTTCTATTCTATGATCGAGTCTTTACTTGCTTCAATCCGATCGGCTTCTTTCCTGTAGCAATTGGGTACTTTTGTGTTTCAGTCGATCATCTTTTTAATTTATAGTTGGGTTTTTTAAATTTTGATGTTAATATTGGGTTAGGACATGTCCCGCTTTTATTTATATGGACTCTACTTAATTAAAAACAAAAACTACTCTGTCCTATCGACAAGGTTGGGCCAACATGGATTCGTCGCTTCCGAGAAGAATGCAAAACGAGTGAATGGAGAGAGGGAAAGGGCAAGGGAATCAATCGCTTCTGGTATATATCCAAGTCCACCGAAGAAAAGAGCAAATTAAAGAATAGATTGCATCGAATAAACAAGTGTGCCACATTCCCTATTAAAAAAATCATGTGTACCATACCATCCAACAAAGACGAACATGCCGGAGAAGCAAACCCTGGACGACACGCGCAAAACCAAAGCATATACAAATGCGCCAGAATGCAAAACTAAACACATGGGTTTGCCCAAACATCATTATGTATACATGTCAGGCATTCATATTTTATTAAAAAATCATATACGCACAACTGTGTTCATAGTAATTTTACAATATTATAACTCCATCATTTTTGTATAAATCAATAAAAATATGTGGTGAAAATTTGATCTTCTAGATCATATTTCATGATCGGAGAGAGTAGTTAACTATGTCATCGTTGGTGGGCTCCAAGCCTCCTGCATCTTGTTGTCATTTTGTTTTGAGACAGTAGAACAAATTGGATTTTTTTTTAACAACACCAAGAAGAAGGAAAATAAATAGAGCAGACTGAAAAACACTTTTTTTTACTAGGGTGGTGTGCTGAGAAACACATTTTTGCTTGAGGGAACAAGACAAACCACCCCTTGCGATCCCTTTGCCAGAGCTGATAGAGACCGGGATACAGCTACCCACGACACAGGTTCCACGGGGTTTAGCTTTACACGGTAGCTTCGCTGGAATTTTTTTTAATAATAAAAATGGTTTACCTCTCTATCTCTGTCAGCAGACAAATAGAAATGGTGTTATGACTTATGCATGTTGCTACTGACTGTCTTTTGTGCATCACCATGCTGACACCATGCTGAGAATTCTGCTTACATTGGTTGCAGCACTCTCCAGTATCTCATTTCTTCCTAGGCGCCGCTCTTGTCTGCTACGGTGTGCTAATGGGTGCAACGATCGAGCAGAACGGAAGCCATGGTAGGAATTCCTGGTGCCTCCCTCTCCTACCTCAAGTTGTGAATCGAACCACCGGCTGTTCTTACGACCGCTAAGAGTCCTTAAGATAAACTAATATCTGACTTTTTTTGTGATTTTGTTTCTGCTAAAATTCTCGGAACATATTTTGTTTTTTTTTGTCTCTGCTATAATTTAAGGAGCAAGATGGTTTTGGTTTCGGTTATAAGTTTCATCAAGCATCGATGCACAAGACAATGCCTGCTTCTCCTATTTATCACCAAGCAACTAGACAAGGGTGTGTGCACGCCAGCTTGTACAACGAGTAATGCCGTGTGAGTTGTCCACCAACCATATATCGCCAAGTTTGGTTGTAGACGTAAAGATGATGTCCCTTATTTCTGTTTAAAATAAAGATGAAATCAACTAACGTAAAAAAATCATTAGCACATTATTAATTAAATTTTCATTATTATAAACTTGAAATTTTGATGTATTTAATATTTGAAAGCAACTTCTATACCGCATGATAGTTTGAAAAGTGTGCTAATGAAAATTGAAAAAATATGTATCTTAATAAGAAGAATGGGGCGAAAGACGGTAGAACATACGTTAGCTATTAAATAATAATGATAAAACATAGTTTAAGCAAAATTAGTAAATTCGACTATATTGAAATTATTTATAAAAATTATAGTGAGTGTGTGTACATGTTGACATAATTTAGATTATAAAAATTTATGTCGGAGGATATTTTTTATTTATATGCAGGTTTTAAATTTGGATAATAGATGAAAAATCACTAAAAAATTAGATGAATTTTAGAAGAAATTAATTTTTAAAATTTACTACAATAATAAGCTAAAATTACAGCCGAATAAACAGTATAGATACAGCCTGTGCAGAACCGTGCAGAAAATAGGTTGAAAGTGACATATGCTAAAAAGAGGCCAAATGCAACTGGGTTGACAAGTTGACTGACTTGACATATAGGCCGAGAGAGAGATTGATAGGTGAGTTAGATCTATCAGAACCACAGACATGTGTAGCTTGGACACAAACACGGAGAGACGCTACGGCTAATAAGTGGGGCCAGAAGAGGCGACGTGATAAGCACGCACGTGTGAGATCCAAAGGCAACATAGCACAACCAGATTGATACAGAGATGCGGAAATAGTGTCCAAGCGGGGTTATCTGTGAAAACGTTCGCAAGTTAGACTACGTGGTCAACCGTATCGTATGGTAGTGATATAGCGTAATTTCGTTTTAAATCTAACCGTTGAGAATAAATATAATACAATAGTGGTTACGAAATCTCAATGTTATTTACATAGAGTTTTTTTAATAAATAGAGGGTAAGATATTAGGGATTATTATACATTGAGAGAGTTTTTTTATGAATTTTATAAGCGTAATTTTGATAATAAATTTAAACTTTATGAAAGATTAGCGTAGTAATTAATCTTTCTTTTTTCATGACTAGCGTTTGGTTTTAGATTAATTTGTTTTCTCTATGAATTAATTTCTTTGATCTAAAATTTAGCTATGGTATTTTTATAGTATTATCAGTTAATTATTTTCACATCTCGCATTATTAAATAATTAGGTTTTAATTAATTTTGGTCAATCTTTTGTTCAATAATTTTGTTTCATTAATATCTCGAAATCATATTTGATTGATTCTAGTTCGATTTGTTTAGAAAATTTTGTACAATTGATCGGAGCTATAGTTATAATCTATTTAGTAACGAAATGATATTTTATCTAGAATTTAAAAATATAGTTTTTAGGTTTTATAATTAGAGAAAAGTGTTAAATTTTATTTTTAAATTTTGCAAATTATTCACCTCCCATTGACTATCTATCAATTCTCCCAAAAGCATAGAGAAAATCAGCAAAATCAGATCCAAGCCTCCAATGTCTTGTTCTTAGCATGCACATGTTATGTGACAAAAGGGAAAGTTGAATTGAATTTCCTGGATTCTTCAACAACGTCAAACGAAGGGGTTGAAGTCGAAAACATTTTTATGCAACAGCCTCAACACACACTTCCTTTTATATTTTTTGCTCAGCCTCAATGGAGTAATAACAGATGAGACTCTTCTCACTTTCTGTGGTTTGCAGTTGTTCCACTGGTATGTGGACCATAGCAAAGTGGAGCCCATATGTTAGTCACTCAACTGCGAACAGCACAAATTCGCACAAAGTCAGGCGGTCTAGTTCGGGTTATGACACATGCAGCTGCCATGGGGCTAGAATATGCGCAACAACTTGCAGAAAAGCTGGAAGGGGTGACATGCCTCTGGTATGCCTACGCAATTCCTTGCCTATTGGCTTATCACGTGTCGCCATCCTGTACACCCTGCCTGCATGGGCTCAGCAGACTTCCACAAACGCTCTTCGTCATGGCGCCGCATAAACTCTTGCAGGCTCGTTTCTTGATGGCATGCAACGATGTGGAATATAATGGAATGTACGTGTTTAAGAATTCCTAGCTTTGCCTCATGATCTCTTGGATTAATTTCGCCCATTGCCTCATACCTCTCATATTTCTTGCTTTGTCTCATGGCCTGTCAGATTTCGACTGTTGGTACTCTGATTTTTTTTATGGTTATCTCGTGTTTTTCTTGGTGCTAGCTAGTGTACTTTCATGGAACTATCAACTACTCCTTAGGTGGCTTAATTTGGTTTCAACTAGCCTCCATGCAGACTAGAGAAGAAGATGCTTGATACTTATCACCAAAATAAAGGCAAGGATGGGTGCATTGGACAGTGGGTAGCCATCCACCAATCATCCTTGAGAAATAGGTTGCAGAGGCAAAATTGCTGTTACTACGTATGTACTAGAGTGTAACTTAGAACATATTTGGAGCTAGCATACATCAATACATCATTCCCACCATAATTAACATTTAGAAAATAATCAGAACCCTTTTTTTCTCCAACCCACACGAGAGCTACATGTCATTATATTAAGAAGAATAGATACAACATTACAAGGCCAACATTGCCTAATAGGTTCAAAAATATTAGCCTGGAATAATTTATTACTAGTTTACCACGTATTGCTAATATAGAGCTAAACAGATGATTTTAAATGGAGCTTAACTCCTAATGAGGGGTTCACGATGAATCGTTCATAGTGATGTGCCTAATTATAGATACCTCTAGAAGTGAAAAGTACCACTTAAGATTAAATTTTTTCTTTGATATTTAAGAAGTGGAATTGTTTTAATTAAGGATAATTTAGCTAAACATAGCCGGTAAAGCAATGAGAATTGTTGTTTTTATCACAATAATAAGGCAATCAGACATGAGACAACAAGACAATCTACAGAAGTACAGATATATAAATCCAAAACCAGACGCCGTTCATGTATATCTAATAGAGAGCCTTAGCCTGCATCCTAATAATTAATACACGAAGCATATACGATTAGGAACCTTTTTAGCTATACGAGACGACGACAATTTCGATCGGTTTGTGCAAGTTTGTCGACATGGTCCATGGATCTGATTACTCTCTTCGTGTGGTTAATGCTTTCATAGTTTTATGTTGGCTTTATCCTAAATCCCTGGGTTAACAATATTTTTTTATAGATAATGGAATTAATTCTAGTCTTATTTTAAATAAGCTATAACGAAGATGTAGGAGGAATCACTGCTAATTACAAAATCATAGATTGGGTTAACAACTAGATTACTGTAGCTTTAACTTTAGTGGCAGAGTCAGATTGAAGGCATACTAATTGTATCAACTAATGTGCATCACTAGTTAGTCAAAGGTCAGATACTTTTATGTTTTAATGATTCTTAGGCCAAACGATGGATTTTTAGTACTCTCGCCTTTTAGGCTGACATATCCGTCTGGAATAAACCACGGTGTCATATGTACTGGGACAAATTTAAAGACAAATGCGGTTTGGGGCTAATCTTTTCAACTTTTATGGCCGAATGGTTGAAAGATATATGGATGATCGATTTTTTTACATGGAAGACAAGGATTTTGATTGCCATCGTAAAATTTACAATCCTGTTTGTGTAATTTTGACTGACAAATGTGGATACTCTCTGCTATGACTTAATGGTAGAGAACAGCGATGAAAAGGATCAGTCAGGTCAGACAATGACAGCGATTATGACAACAAATTTTGTTGAAATCAAACATCCTTTCCATGATCCAGACTTTTTTTTCAAGATATTGATTACTAATTCCTTCCAAAATCCCATAAGCGAATCTAAAACGTCTCAAATGAAAACCGATGATCTCTTCTCACAGTGCTGTTCTATGATCAGAGACAGCAACTAAACAAAACTAATATTCAAATGAGGAAGAAAGTGGGTACAAACAAGGTCTAAATTGAACCACCTGACGAGAAGCAATTAGTAGCACTAGTGACATGATTAATTAACCGGGTGATGAGCTTGAGTAGGCACGTAATTAGAAGAAGCGTGCATTGATTGAGTCTTCTTCCTCCTACGGCGCTTGCTTCGGCTGGGCGGAGAGCATCGCGTCGGAGCAGCGGCGCACGCTGGCCCTGAGCTTCTCGAGCGCCCTGACGAACTCCGGCAGCTCCGCCTCCCCGAGCGCCTCGACGTCGGCCTCCCACCAGAACCGCCTCTCCGGCCCCTTCGCCTGCATGACCTTCTCCCCGATCTCGTGCATCCGCGACTGCTCCGCCGCGACCTGCGCCTTGGCCTCGTCCGCCGCTCGCCTCAACGCCTCGGGCTCGTCGTCGTGGACGGTGGCGGCGGCGGCGGCGTCCCCGGGGGCGGGTGCGTAGCAGCGGAGGACGGCTTCGACGGACGGCTCGCCGAAGGCGTACGCGCGCTTGGCCTCGGAGAAGACGACGACGGCGACGCTCGCGCCGGTGAGGATGGAGAGCTCCGAGGCCTTCTTGAACAGCCCGGTCCGCCTCTTGGTGAAGGTGACCTGCCGCCGGGCCTTGTCCGCGATGCGGCGAATCTCTATGTGCTGCCGCCCCTTGCTCGGTCTCCCGCGCGGATGCACCATCGCCGTCGTCGTCGATCCAACGGAGAGAAAACGCGGCGGCGACGGCGATGGCGGCTCTTCTTCTCCCGACTGAACAATGTGATGTGTGGTAGTGGTGGCGTGGCGGCGGCGCGCAAGGAGTTTATGAAGTGGAAGGAGTTGCCAAAAACGGCGGGAGGGAGGAGAGGCGGATCGGGAGATATTTTTACTGGGTAAGGTAAGATTTGAGGCGGTGAAAACGGAATTCTCATCGTACACGGAGAGAGTAAATTTTGGAAGGAGATCAACGCTTGTATTTTTTTTTGTCTAGTCCATCAGTACACGGGAATCCCGCGAGCTGATTGGTCCAGATTTCTGGGTAATTTTTTGACGCGTGGAACGAAAAGGTAAAGGGAGTGCTACGTTCTTTCGATAGAAATGCGAGGAAGTTCTTCCGAGAGCAACGAGAAAGAAATGAAGAAAAAATAGAAATCCAGATGCTTCTGGAAACGATTGGAAACAGAGAAAACACTGATAAGTCCTCCCAACATAAACGTGAGAAAAAAAATTACTCCAAGAGAAAAAAGGGAAAATCCAGAGTTCCAAACTATAAAATTAAGAAATCACAGTGAGAAAATGAAGAAAAAAAAAGTAGAGACGACTAGATCTGGTCTGTTGGAGGTTGGGGGCGAGTGGATCTGAGGTGACGAAGCTCTGCGACCTTCTCCAGATAGGTCTTCGCACAAGCACGACCTGATCGCCCGCCGCCCGCCGGCCGGAGCATGCGGACGACGTCGAGGACCGGTTGCGTTGGTCCGAGAATGTGCGCGCATCAACTGGCAAACGCGCGAGGTCGAGCGCATCCACTCGACGATCGGTCTGAGCGCTGAGCCAATGGAGATAATCGAGAGAGAGAGAGAGAGAGAAACGGGAAGAGAGACAGAGATAGAGGGCAGGGAAAAAAAGGCCTACCCGTGGAGCCGGTCTATCCGATAGAAAAATGCTTCTGTTCATTTACATATCACGCCTAGGAACAACAACATTATGCTGCTGCTGCTACTGCACTACTTATTATATACGAATATAAACAGAGCATCTATTATAATATATATATATAGTACTATTATTATTATTATATTTATAAGAATTGCTTGTTTGAAAATTACTATTATAATTTCATAAATTTGTTAGATTTTATAAACTTATTCTCATATAAAGTGAACGGTCAGTTTTCAAAATTTTGATTAAATAATGTCCTAAAATCAAATATTTATATTCAAAGGGAATAGTTTATAATTTACTTAGACGTTAGTTACTTGAGGACACTCCCATCCCTGGGAGTACATGCAAAATAATAAGATTAGTTTATTGCGAGCCCCTGAAAATTTGCTAAAATCCCTTAATATCCCAATGGACACTAATAGCCTCCCTTGAGATATATCTTACAAAGTTCATGCAACCCATTGATAATAAGAAAGGGGAGGTCAAGCGTTCATAAAATCCTGTGTAAACCGCATGAATCAAAGCCTAGGTTATCTACTACGTGATCGCTTTGGTGAAATGTTTACAACCTGTGGTCTCTAATCTACATCAGGCTTAGCTTCTCAAGGACGTGAGGGTTGAAGAAAGGTCCATGCCCGCCCCAGCGACTCTGAACAAGTGACGCCTGTAATTCAAATGCCTTTCCAATTTCAACTCTTCAAAGTATAATCTGTCAGCTGATCATTAACTTGCGGAAACTCCGGAAGGTTCCAGGAACTGCACTGCAGAACAATTTGCATCACGAGCGGTCTTTAAATTTGGTAAAAAAAGCAGCATACACAACTTGATTTAAAAAACGAAGGTCAATATTCGATAGACTTCAAACTATCTGTGTTTTGTAGTGATTGTGCTCGTGATTCTTAACTGCCACACAGCGAACTAAACACAAAATACATAACATTGTACTGTGGCGTGATACAAGTAGCAACCAGTAGCAGAACATAATCGCATTTCTTTCTTTTAGCAGACAGTACCAGAATATAATCGCATAAGTGGGAAGTGGCACACATAACTCTCAATACACTCGGAAACTTCTCAGGACAAGGGATCTCATGCTGCTACTTTTTTGAAATTCTAATCTACAAAAAAAACAGTACTTCAAATTTTGCACTTAACAGGAAGCAAAAAGGTAAACTGAATCATTGAAAAATAAGCGAGGAAAAATATCGAGAATGCCTAAAATTTTACCATTCAAACACCATTGTAGATTTATGAAAGAAAATATTGTAACTAGAAACTCCACCTTTGGTCGGTACTAACAAGGTATATTTCTGCCAATGGAGGAATACATGGTGGCATCATGCAAAATCACCGCAACCCCAAAAGCACGCTGCACTTGGAGCATGTGAAACAGATACATTTTTTCCAGATCCCTCCATGTAAACAATTGTCCTGTAACCAGAATGTGGTGCCTTCTTGAGCTTAAATTTGACATTCATAGGAACCCCTATTATGCATAATTTTATATGCACAAAAACACTTTGATAACTGAGAAAACAGTGAAGTGACTTACATGGCAAATGATTATCAATGATTATCCGCATGATGGTTCAGGCTAAACTTTTGAGCCACTTGGATCATATTTCACTACATCAGTCTATCATCTCAAAGGCAACTCAACAAGATTCTTGAACATTAATAGGCCATACTCATTCATCACAACTGAAATGTACCCAACTCCTGCCCATGCCTTGTAAGCTTAATAGTTTTTCCACTGACCCACTGAAGGCGGTAAGAAAGGTCAAGATTATGAAGCAACAGCTTCAAATTATCAGCCTCATCTAGTTCTCTTGTCTTGGTCTGTGAAGGCCAGAACCAAATACACATAGTTCACATTAAAAAACAGATAGAAACGAAGTTAACATGAAATCATAAAGGGGAAAAATATCCTTAGTACTCAACTCTTTACATCATCATCTCTCATTTAATCAATTCTTGCAGCAACAGAAGGCAAATAGGAAGATTTTATACATGCTATTGGCAGATTCTCTCAAATCGATTCATTTTTCCAACTAAAACTATTCATACCCAAATCACTCATGAGATTTGTACCAAAGTTCATTTCAACTTGTTTGGGAAAATTTCTAGTAACGCTCAAAGTAGAATTTTCCAGGCCAATATTTTCCTGGAAAACAAATCTTTAACAAGACGATGGGGTTTAAATCATCCAGTCTACAACCATGCTGAATTCTGGCTAAAATCTCTACAACCATGCGGAATTCTGGCTAAAAACTCAAGTTAGGAGTTGCGACAGTGCCAACAAGGTGATCAAAACAATGCTGTTAGGACAAAACGTTGCAAGCATTTCAAGAACCAGCTCCTTTGTTTCCTCACTGCTCCTTAGGCAGATAAGACTGTTCTCTAACACCTAAACTTATAATTATAACAAGGGAAGTGCCCAATTTATGGTTTGCACACTTTGTGAAATAAAAAAATCCAGTTTTACAAACAAAAAAAATTGTTCAGAAATATTATTACTGTTCACTGTACAAAGAGGTGCATATGTATCTTTGGTAATGTAACTTCCTTTTTTATTTTTTACAGAAAACAAATATTTTTGCACCAATTTTGGCATGCTCACATTTTCTAACATATTGTTAGAAAATTTTTTGAAGTGCGCAATGTACAAACAATCACGGTTGTAGAAGAGTAGAAGACAAGTTCATAAATTTTGAATTGATTTTAAATAAAAAGATTTCAGCTTATTTTCAAGTACTCAACAGTCACAGAAAACATGTTCAAATAACCAGTAGTCTAGTAAAGTTTTTTTAGGATTACTTTCAAATAACCAGTCACAGAAAACATGTTCAAATAATTGATCATGTTATATTGTAACTGAGCAAAGTTAAAGACTTCAGTTCAGTTTTGAGGACCTTTCTTCTTTTATCAATGAATAAACGAACACCTAGTTTCTCCTATAGTTGTTCTTTTAAAAAAACTTTAAATAGTATTATGAAATAATCCTGCGCCTGCTAGTTATCAATTATCAGGATGACTGAATTCCATTTATGGTCATCAAAATTACTAAGCACAGCTAAAGTAGATCCAACTGAATAATAGTCCCTCAGCGCGTGTTTATGGAGTGCAGGTGCTGGGGTAGGCCAGTCCATAAGTGAAATCATAGCAATTGATACTTGTGACCCACTATGTGGTTATAACTGAGCTGGTGAGAATAAAAATTACATAATAGACAAGACTAACAGTATAACTTTGTTTTTGACCAGGATTAACAATATAGTTTCAATCACCCAAAATATAACATGATCAGATAAGAAAATAATAAAAAACATACCTCTGAGTTTTGATGTTTATCATGTCCTAAAATGCTAGAAATTATACTTAGACGAGCTGAATTGGGTGAAAACCCTTCCCATGGAGGAACATAGATAAGCTTTGTGCATTGAATAGGAGTAAGACTTCTGCTGAGTCTCTCCCACCAAGCATTGCCTAGTGACCACCATCTAATCATCAGTCCGTTCTCAGAGAAAGCGACAAGACCCTAGCAAAAGAGGAAAATATACTGTCAAAATTTTACAAATATAAATTCTAGCACATACAATATATTCTCAGAATTATAGCATAAAGCTTGCATATCATTTAAAATAATCTTTCCAAAAAACACCATCATTTTTTTATGAAAACAGCAAATAATAATCAAGATTCATATTTCAGGCAAAGAGATACACAAGCCAGAAAGCCATCTCCAATGGAATATGATTGCTATAGACATCCATAAGCAATACTCCTTACAGATAATTCAGGTTTTGCATGCCACAGATTTGGCATAATCGCCTTGTATGTAGCACAAGAATTAGAACCAAATCCATATCATGGGGCATGGTGTTCTATTAGGCAGGATTCAGAATGAGACAAAAACAGAGACATGGGCACAAACAGAGAACAAACATTTCTTTTAGGTAAAGGAAGAGAACAAACACATGGTGCAGAAAAAATGATATTTCACCTAAAAAAGGACATGGAAAAGCATTAAACAAACCTCAAACCAAGCTATCATGCCAAAATTATTGAAAGAAGTGTTTTACGGAAGCAAATAAGTACAAAACTCTTATGAGCTGCTTCTAACTGTGGGTACCAGCAGAGCTGGTAAATAAGCTGGCTCGTCTCTGAAGTGGTATATGAAAAAAAAAATGCTATTTCAAGGTAGCTTATTAGATAGTCTATTGGCACAGATGTCATAGATGCTTCCTATAATCTCTAATAATCCATCTTTATCATAATATCTTTCTCTCGTTGTTACAGTATGTGAAATAAAATTTAACTATTTGGCTAACTCCTGTGATGAACGAGAATAGGACATCAAGCAATTGGTGAACGAGTACAAGACCATTTAGCTTGGAGTTCATATAGAATTTAGAACAAAAAAAGTGAAGTCTCCATCGTGCACTGTTAGCCCTGTAAAATTTAAAGTTCCAACTCTAAACTATGTTAGACAAAAAGTTTTGCAATGAACAATCAGCTCGCTTTAGTTTTCCAAAGTATTTTCTCTTTGTTTACTAGCGAAGAAATTTCAGAAGCACATCAGATTTAGAATTTCTTCAGAATTTTTCATGTTGATTCAATACCCAGACTTTTTTGCACCAATCCACTGTATTTAGCAATTGAGCTAGATATTTCCCCAACAGGACTATTTACCACAAATAACAATTGAGCAAAATGAATGCACTGTATTTTAATATGTGGGAGTAGGTTTAAATTGAAGAATATTAAAAATGTTACTTCTTGAGGCAAAAAATATGTTGTTTCTTGCTCTTTATGGTCTGTAGAATACATGGTTGACAGCAGATTATTATTACAATATGTCAGTTCAAATAACACGATTATAAGCAGATTTACACGTGCTGCTTTGATGTAACCAATCTAGAGATAAAAAATGTAGTAGCGAAAGTTTTAAGAGAGTTAACAACACATATACTATCACACAAGCTGTTTTGCACTGTATGTAGGATATCAAATGTGGGTTAAATCCAATCGAGTTATGTATCATGCAAGCGCAACTCAAAATAATTTTAAAAAACCTTTTAAGCAGAAGATAGTAAAAGTAACTTTTTTGACAAGAAAAATGACTTGTTCAGCTGGATAGACTGGGGAGTTGCTCAAAATACTTAGGGAGAAATTTAAGTTAGTTTCAGCTGCAAGTAAAATAAGATCACATATATCAATTTATGTATTTCGTTTAGACCATTCTGATTTTAGTATGTTCGTAGAAATATCAAACCTCTCCATCCGGTGAAAAACTCAAAGCTGTTATCAGTATGGTTGCCGTTATATTCGATGATCCTTCAAGCAAACTTGGAAGACCTGGTGGTCCACTTGCATCCAGAATCCTTATTTTCGTGACACTGCCAAGAAAACATAAAAGGAAATGAAGAAATTGAAGATGAAAAAAGTACACAGTAACCTTCTCCATCCAAGTTTATGATCATAGATCAGTAATAGTACTTGAGGGATTAAGAAAATCATGTATTTGCAGTTCCAGGGAATTTAAGCGTACTACAGAAAAAAAAAGGTTTTAAGGAAGATCAACTATTTTATGCTCCTACAATTATCAAGGAAAGCATAAACAGATAAATTCCAGTGACATTATCAACGTGAATATATGTTGTGAAATCAATATGCCATCAACAAAACAATTATGAAAGGTCATTGCTAAAGACAAAAAAGAAAAGGGAAATCATGGTGTACCAATGATAGGCATAGGCCGATTTGAAAATAATACAAAAAATGACTAATCACTTAAAATGACAGGTCAGAATATTCTGACCACAATCAACAGGTAAACAAAATAGATAGCAAGTGAATTGTTATACTGACAGACAGAAATTGTATAATTTAACAGGTTCAACAAAACAAACTACTGCAGCTTGAAAGCCTTTGTACCTTTCTATGTCATAAACTCGGATTGTGGCATTATGGATCTCCCCAATAGCATCACCAACAGCTAATCTTGTCATTGATTCATTGAGGGCAACCATAGGAAATACCCGTGCAATTTCTCTCAGAGCCATCATTGAGTTAATAATGCAAGCCTTACGCATAATCAAATTGCTCGGATCCATAGTGTGTAGGACATAAGTGATTGCCTGCACGATCATTTAACAATAAGAACTATAAGGAGAACCATTTTTCATATGTCAACATATTCAAAAGAAATTATATTGAGAAAGGGCTAGGACACCAAAAAAAATAATTGTCAATTTATGAAAATGAAATAAGTCAAAAAAATGTGGAAAAACTCCTCACTTAATTTCAACTATTTATAACTTTTAATAGTTGATAACCCACAATGATTCAATTCAAAGCATCTTGGCTATTTGAATGAACTAATGAAAAGAGTTAAAGTCCAACAGTTGCATAGCCCAGTGGTATCACCTCAGCTATCTGGCTCAACTAAATGCAGGTTGCAATACTCTAAACCCGCCACATTCGGGCTACGGTCTTGTGGGTCATAAGCATTAATAAGAATAAGCTAGCCAATTGTTCCTCCTCTTAAACAAGAACCAATTCAGTTAAGTCTGCACATAATGAATGAAATATTCATGTGAGCTTGTTAATACAGCTCCTATTTGTTTTCCCAACACATCTGAGCTTTACAAATATCATGGTGTAGCAAAAGCATTCTGAGGTTTACATACAAACTAATTATTATGTAAAATATCAAACAAAACATATTACTTCTCAACAAACAAAAGGCTTGCAATGTACTAAAAAAATATGTTTATAGAAGGTTGGAAGCCACAATGCATGTTAGCCACAAAAGTCCTCACAAATAAGGGAAGAACATTTAATACCTTGTCAAGGTAAGGAGCCAAGACCTTTGGAGAACCTCGAACAACTCGAATGAGAGTTTTAAGTGAAATTACATGAACAGGTGAATCAGATGAAGTAGCCCAGATTTGGCTTTGTATTACGCCGAAAAACCCAACTATGTCAGCCATAGCCAAGCTTGGCAAGAGGATACTCACCAATAACTCCCGCATTGTAACGGCAACTGCAGTTTTATAGACAGCATTGTTGGAAGGTGCATTACTTAGACACTCAATTTGGAAAAGGACATCACTCAAAAAATGAGTGATATCAGTGCCCAAACATACTTTCCATGTGCTTTCCATTCCCTCTGCTAGAAGTTCAGCTGCTGTTGAACTGTAACGATCATTCATCGACATAACTAACTTGATTAGTTGATTAACAACCAAATGAGCAAGCTTAGGTTTCACGATGCTCGGGTACCAAACAACCAAAGCAGCTGCAACAATGATATTTGATGCCACTGCATCCTGACTTGTTCCTCCAATCCAAGATAGCCACTCTTGATTTTCAAATGATTCCAACCATGAGCTTATCTCAGAAGTATCACAATCTTCTCTCCCAACATCTTCATTATCCACTTTCAACTGTCCATAACTAGATACAGAGGCACTCTGCATTACAGTAATAATATTGTCCATATGATCAGATGTAGACAACTGGGAATCAAATACTTTGTTTTTCTGCATATGGAGGGGTTTGGGGATAGAACGTGGAGCTGCACAGTGAAACAGGGAGCGTGCAGCCATTCGCACGTTTTCAGAAGGATGTTGCCAAAAGCTCACCAGAAGCTGTAAATCCATAAGAATCACATTTAGTTGGGTTATCCACTTAGGCACTTAGCAAATTTTATTTGCAAGCACATAGCTGTGCTTTCATGTACTTTGCAATAAATACAAATATGCAGAAAAACAAACAAATACCATATCAAATAAGTTCATTTCCCTAATAATATCTACAAATGAACTGGCAAGAAGCCACAAGGTGCCAGGTTGGAACTCATGGATAGGTTGAATGAAATCAGTTGATCTTTTCATACCCTTCTATAACAGAAGCAATTGACGGAATATGATCACTTCTATGATCAGCACAGTTTACTGATCAGTAATTTCCAATCAAATGAATGTTTTCAGATATGCTGACATGATATATCAGGCCAACCAACAATGATCCACACTAAGATCTGACCTGGATGCTCTCGACAAGGTAATCAAAGGTCACTAACAATAAAGAAGTTAATTGTTTTCCATGCAAGTTCCTCCCAACTAATTGTTGCCATCTTAACTACTATGGAAGTTGATCATGAAATGCATCAACTATGGACATTTCATTCTTAAAACACATATCAGGGATGGAGCCAGAATTTTCACTCAACAAAATACTAACAGGTGCTAAATATGATTTTTTTTCCATTTTACATGGAAAAATGTGAACCATAGAGAGCGTATAGAGGGGGATACCCCTTGTCTCTCTACCTGACCATATCTGCAATTGATGCAAATAGATTGTATAGAGCCAGTATATGTGCAATATACATGCATTTTCAGGCTTTTCATGGACTAACCTTTATGCAGCGTCTATGTTAGGACTACCGTTTCTACAGAATATTGTACTTATTCTGTGTTGCATTTTATATGCTCTACAAATTACGATTTACACCTGCAAAATCCTACAAAATACATGAGCTTTCTTTATAAAGGATAAATGATACTGCTGCCCTACACAATTCCACAGAACACAAGAGTTACAGCTTTACTTAAAAAGCACATGCCCATGTACATCACATGAGCTAAAGGAATATGTCAGTGTCAGAATAGACATTCACTAGTAAGGTTTTGCCATCTGGCGTTGTAAAAAGATGAGAAAATCTATTCCTTATTTCCTTGCCATTGAATTTGCCTTTGTTCCTTCTATGTCAAAGTAGGGGGAACACAATGGCATATAAAGAATACACCTTAACTCGATAGCATCGTCAAACATGATCAAATGCAGTGGCAAGGAATAGATTTTTCTCAAAAATTGAATACCAGTCACAGATTATCCATATCACAGGAGAGTAACAAGGAAAATGCCTTCATGTCATCTGTAAAACTATAAGATCCCAACCACACTACAACAATCATTTCACAGGAAGGTCCTACCATGTGGCCAAATCAAGGTACTAGTTAATGACACTTGAATGATTAGATAATATATGTCCCTTGAAATGGCATACTACACTACAACTTACCCGACCTATTTTACGACACTAAATCAGGGTTTGACAGCTGAAATTTTGTTTTGTGTAGCAACAGTATCCAAGAATGGAGGGGCCACTGTTAGGCCTAGTTCATGTACTTTGGTCCTAGAAAATTAGGTACTACCAGTTCACCTAACATACAATACAAAACCAATGAAGCTAGGAAATCACACATATAAACTAAGCTATCTAGCCTCTAAGCAGAATCACATATTCAGGTATTCACAGATACTGTCACTCAATTTTCTAAATGCAAATGCAACAACAAACAATATTACTCCGGTTTCTTCACAAGAGACCAGTGTAGAAGTTCTATTTTCAAACAAGAAAAATAGACTTTGATAACAATGGTAAAACAGATAAAGAATAGTAGAACCTGAAGGGATGGAGGCTTTATATCTGGTACTTTCTCAGCAAAATTCCTTGTATAAAATGCTGCCAAGGCACTGCAACAGAACAAATGGTGGAATCAGAATGATAAAGAAAATACATTTTTCGTGCATACTGTCACAATTGTAAGAAACAACTAAATGTATGATTATGTCATAATTGATGGGGCAAACCCAGCTAGATGTTGAACAATATGAATGCTGGCTACCACCTGTAAGTCAAATTATGCTACAACACCACCTGATGATTTTTCCATGTAATTAGTAACTTGTGTTCACGATTTTTACTTCTTGACAAAGTGTAATAACTTGTGGCTACAACAAAGTAGTTCCTCCATTAATATCGAATCATATCAGATTCCTTTTTTAACAAAAACATGAGCATCTACATCATCCCAAAATCCCTATAGCAAGAGTGCTTTTCTTTATGTTATAATGGAAAACATCAAGGAATAATGACAATAGTCCACTTATTGCATTTATGCTACAATTTCATTGAAAACACTGACATGAAAGAAAACACTTTAAAAATTTAGTAAACATGGAATATTCATTTGGACAGCCATTGTTATCTAGATAAGCAAGGAACATGTGCAACAGCAAACAGGTAATCACACAGAGGCTCCTGGGTTTATTAGACTTCATGGAACTTATGAATTCCTGACTGAACTCGTTCAAAAAAAATTCCTGACTGAACTTGTTCAAAAAAAAATTCCTGACTGAACTACAGTGAGAACCAGTACACAGAATATAGATACAAAACTTGCTGAATACTTCACACATTGTAGTATGTATAGAAAACTTTTTATTCATTGAACTATGTTTTCTATGTAATGTTTGAGCACATAATATAAAAGATGACAATCTTGCACTGCATAGGATATAAACCCAAATTAAAAGAAAAGGAACAGTTTCTCAGTACCTGCTAGCATTTGTACAAGATCGAGATAATGTTATCATGCGTTGTGCAAGAGAAACTATGCACAATGATCTCATTGCACAAAATTCAGATGATGCCTTCCAAAGCTGAAATATAGAAAATAGCTTGCTTAAACTTCAGGTGTATTTACAAGCAAAGGGGATGTCCAAAACAGTTTACCTCGAGAGTGGCTTCTTTTCCTGGGAACATCAATGTAAATGAGCCTCTATCCCCCACCACCCCTGTAGCTATATGACAGCCTTCTGGCTTGCAAACTTGCATTTCATCTACAAGTAATTTGTCTAGCTCATTATCAACACCCCATAAATGCAGAAAACAGAGGCTAAATCGAAGTAAACGCCCTTCCAATGATTCTCTAGAAGGGCTCTCGATTACATGTATTCCAGAAGTATTATCGTAAGTTTCAGGCTGTATAGAATCGTTAACATTATCCCTATAAAAATGATCTCTCAACTGCCTATCACTATTGTTGTTTGCTATGCCTTGTGTAGACATGATTGCTGTGAGATCAAATCTCAGACTTGCAATGCCAGGATATGCGCAAGAGCACTTTATGGGATGTTTTCTTCTTTTGTTTATGCTCTGACCAGAGGCAACCTTCCCTGAACTATTTGCAGGATTATTTCCATGGAGTTCGTGCGCTTCCTCTGTAGCTGACATCTTCCCCCTAACATCATATGGTGCAGGGACACTTAGTATCACAGAATCTGTATTTGCATTGTGATGGTTTTTTGATACAGATGATATACTAAGACCCTTTTTATTTGCATGAGACTGAAGAAGGCTTGTGTCTTTGAAAATCAGAACAAGCAGTGAGGATGCTGAAGTTGTCCCTCCCAAGATGCTGCCAGTAACTGCATTCTTGGATATGCCTTGGCAGAAATGTTCAAATGTTGATCGAGACGATGCCCCTGTAATAATTCGCTCTTGAGCACCTGTTTTCAGATCCCAGATATATAATACGCTACCTGAATCATTACAGGAGTGGAGATTCCAGCATAAACAAGCTATGTACCCTTTTACTCCATTCCATGCTACCATCGATGGGTAACTGGGATGGCCGGGAAACATCCTTTCAACTCTCATGGTTTGAAGAGAAACAAGAGCCACAAGGCCATCCTCTCCAACAGAAAGAAAGCAATCATCCCAAGGTTGATGAGTCCAAGCTGGTGGTAACATGATTTGTTTAACTGGGGCAACATGATGATGCATCACAGAAAGGATGGTGCCAGCATCCAGATCCCAAACACGAATTGTACAATCAAAACTCCCCGATATGAGCACTCGATTAAAGGTTCTGGAATCAAGTTGAACATTCATGTGATGTGCAGCCAAGCAGAGAATTGCCCCCGTGTGTCCCAAAAAGGATCTTTCTGAAATGTGTGGGTAAATTCCTCCACTGCCAAATTTTGCAGCTGGTAATAGGTTAAGAAAACGTATTACTTCAATGTCACCATTATGGAAACCATAAACCACAGCATATGGAGCGTAGGAATCCTCAGAAAGTACCATCGAAGAAGACACTGTCCCTCCATGCCTTCCCAATCCGTTGATGTCTGATGAGCATATCGGTGAATTTATGTCCACTCCATTGTTCGACTGGCATAGCGAATGAGTGTGCTCTGATCTAAATTCTTCTCCCTGAAGATCACCTTCTCCAAGAACTTTGCTCAAAGGTGGTTTCTCTATGTTATTTGCAATATTCAGTTCTAGATGATCCATAGACCATATGGAGACAAATGGTTTCCACAACAATGATCCCGCAATCCTATAGGAGCGAGATTCCACCCTAATAAGTTGGTTGCCGGACTGACAAAACTGAACCAAGGAACCATCTCCTTGCTCCGACATAATACCAGGAATTTCACAAACAGCTTTACACCCAAATCCAGTACCAACCTCAACCCTGTACACTATGGCACCACCATTTCTACTCCACAACACCAAGCTCCTGACCACAGTGCCATCCTCCAAGACATGTGCTCCCCACTCCCAACCACGGAGGAAAAATCCTCCAACAAGGCAACCCTTCGCGCCTGCCTCCCCTTCCTTGCAAAGCAGATCACTCGGTAGAGACACCTCACCCAGCACGACACCTTCGGTGATGCATTTCAACAAGCAGCTATTCTTCATCACCAATGCCACCACCTTCCCATCATCAGACAACGACACAGCCTCCACCCTTCCGTCCACCGCCTCGGCGGATGTAACACTGGACGCCGAGCTCACGCTGAGTCGCCCCGGCAAGTCCCCCTCGACGGCCGCGCCCTCTGCCACGGGAAGCACCTGCGCCCGCCCCTGCACATCGGCCAGCACAACGCTGACGGCATCCTCGACACCGGCCGCGACTGCGATCCCCTTGGGCAGCGCGATAGAGAGGGCTCCATGGAAGGCGGTGCGCAGGACGGCGAGGGTGCGGGCGTCAACGACCACGACGGCAGACACGTGGCGGTTGCCGTCATCCGGGGCATGGCAGAGGATCGCGACCCTCGCGCTCGACGAGCCGGAGGAGGAAGAGGGAGGAAGGGGCGCGACGAGGGAAGGGGACCCGGCCCAGGGCGGGAGCGAGCGGCGGCGGAGGCAGCGGAGGGAGGCGGATGCGGAGGCGGAGAAGAGGGAGAGGACGCCCGCGGCACAGGAGGCGAGGAGGCAGGGAAGGGAGGAGGGAGCCGAGGACGAGGGGAGGGGGCAGAGGGAGGTGATGGCCGCGGCGTGCGCGCAGAGAAGGCAGGAAGGGCGCGGGGAGGAAGGGAGGAGGAGCGGCCAGTGGAGGATGGTGCCATCGGCCGCGCCGGTGAAGAGAGCGGCGGGGGTGGCGGCCACGGCGGTGATGTGGTGGGACGGCGGCGACGGCGACCAGAGCGCGGCCACCGAGTGGCACTTCATGGCGATGGAGAGGGGAGATCTGGTGGAGGAGAGAGGTAGGACTCGACTCGCCGGCGCGGGTAGCCGGCTGATCCCTCTTATGAGTCGTTTGCCTGCTGGGCTACTGGAATGATAGCCCGTCTGAATTTTTTTTATTAGTCCTTTTGAAAACTTATCGTTGGCCAAATAGACTTTGTCTAACCTTAGTTATTGCTTCAAGCCTCATCTATAAACCCAAACTCCAACATAAATGTACAAAATGGAGGAAGAAACCGCAGGACCTTTCTGTCCAAGAGGGCTCTCTAAGAATGGCTGCCATTTGCACCATCCCCTTCTTCTATCCTCTTACATACTGAAATTAGGCATGAAAACATTTAAAATCTCAATGATAACTTATGTTGGGATAAATATTACCAAAGAAGGTTGCAGGATATGACAACCACGATAATCATATTACACATTGAAAAATTGTGTGATTTAACCAGCTTTTCTTTCCTGTTTGAATTGATTTGGAATTGTGTGATTTAACCAGCTTTTCTTTCCTGTTTGATTGATTTGGCTTTGGCCATTTAAATCAATTCAAAAACAAAAATCAATACCAAAGGTATAATGGAACACCCAATCTTGTCACATGCAGCAACCAGTAGTCTTCCTCAAGTCATAGCATCAAATATCAAACACCAAGTTGTCTCAAGTCGGCACAAATCATCATTTAAGCTTAGCCACACAGCGAACAGTAAGTTGAACACTGAAGGATAATTTGTTTTTGTATAAGAGTATGAGACATGTTATTTCTCTCAAAGTCTCAATTAGTACGAATGACCCCGTGCCTTGGTAAAAAAATGGCAGCCATTTTAGAAGCCCAGTTACTATGTTGCAGGAATCCTTGAGGTAGTATCATTAGTTAGGTGTACTCATTGGGGATGTCTGGCTTCTGATTCCCTCCACACAATTCGGTCCTCACATAAGGCAGTAACCGCGTCGACATAACCTTATGCTCCTGAAAAAAAAAGAAGGTAAATAAGTCAACAAAAGAACAGATAACAACAACAGTAGATAAATTATTCAAGATAATCGTAGGAATGGACCCCAAAGGAATCTCAGCTGAGCATAAAGATGTTACCTCATGAAGGACTCTTGTAGCCAATAGCTCTGGTGTATCATTTGCTACCACAGGGACAACTCTTTGGAATAAAGTCCTTTCAGTGTCATATTGCTCATCCACAAAGTGCACAGTTGGGCTTGAGTACCTGTGTACAGTTAGCAGTTCATGTAAAGGAAGCCATTTTCCCTGGAGGCTGCAAACTGTCAGTTTACCACCCATTTTCCTAAGCACAAAAATCAACTTTGTCTGATTTTTATGTTTCTGCGGAGTAAGATTTTTCTTTCCATGGAATAGCAATGAGTTAACATGAAAATTGGACAGTTTGTACTGGTAGGTGCTAGAGAAATTGCAAAGTACCTGGCTCCGGACACAATGACTGCTTTATGCACCTTTAAACTATAATAACCTTTGCCTCCAAATGCAGGGAGTAATGAAGGGTGGATATTCAATATAGATCTCAGATATGCCTGAATTAGCTCGACAGGTATAAGTTTCAAGTAGCCAGCAAGTAGAATGAAGTCAACTACTGCATTTCCCAACAAAATAGTTTAAACACAAGACAAGCCAGTCTTGTAGAATAGGGTATGAGTGCATTGGGAGCTACAAAGTACAGAACATGCTGTGGTTTGTATTATCTTATCATATTGCTTAAGTGATACAATAATAAGTTTATGGACACATCTACAACTGATGAAGAACATTATCAGACTAACTAAATATCAACCCAGAGCATAAATGAAAGCACAAGCTTCCCTGGCTAAACATGGTAGTAACGCATTGTGATTATGAAACAAAAACAGTAAAACCTTTATGTACTTAGGAACTAATCTTCGCTTGACAGCTTCGGTGACCATGGTATATAAGCCAAACAAAACGGATCAGTCCACTATCTATGAGCAGTTATCTGCGCATCTGACAGTCCGCGGACACAACTAAATAGTGAGTGTGAAAAGCTCAAATGGTGCACTTATCAACCTATTTTCTGTAAATCCACTTATATTTAACACCTAATAGACAAAATACAGAACCACAAAATGGAAAGCGCCGCTCAAAGATGAGACCAACCACAGAGTATTCAACAATTCATCAGTAGATACCCCCTCCGGCGCTGACTTGGAGTTGGGAAACACAACAACCGGTATACCATTACCCCTCGCATGATCCGCGCCCCCACATCCTGCAATATTCTATTCCACCACATCAAAAATCCCCCAATAAATCCCTAAAATTTTGACCACCTCGCAACACAAAAGCATTGTAGTCAACCTGGCTTGTCGGTAACCAGGGCAACCCCATCGGCATTCACCTTTCCACCCAGAGTGTCCTCGTGGATCACTCGGATGTTGGAGCCCCCGCCCGACACGAATACCGCGAGCGTCTTCTTCTCCATCCCCACACTCCCAGCTTCGCCACCCTTCGCCCCCTCCGCCGCGTAGGCGCGAGCGCCCGGATGGGTCGACCGCTTGCAGCGTACAGCGCGAGCTTGCGGCTGGGAGACGAAGCCTACCGCTCGAGCGCTTCGCTACTACCTAGCTACTACTTGACTGGGCGAGCAACGCAAGCCAGAACCAGTGGAAGCGATGGCCGCCTCCATTGAGAACAAACCGTTGTAGTACTTGGGGTTAAGACACAGAAAAGCTTCCAGATCTAGAAGAGAAGGTGTGCAAAGAGATGGAATAGAGAGAGAGGATGACGTAAGTACGGTTGCTCACCGGCCGGCGAGGATGCGGCGAAAGCAAGCAGGCTACTTCTCGCGGGATGGAGATGGGGCGTAGGCGGCAGGCGAGGAAAGGCAAGCCGAGGCCAACGGGGAGATCGACTAGGGCACGACCGCGCCAGGAGAAAGAAGCCAAGCCCTAGCTACTTTGGGACGTGGGCGGTACGGCCTTAATGTAGCCCGGGAAAAAAATCATTTTAGATGGTTCTTAGCTATTAAAACAACTTATTTTCGTAAAAAAAAGGGTAGGACCATATGAGACCCAAGATTACGTGACTTTTCTTCCTTCACCCTCCTCTCTTCTCTTTTCTATATCTCTCCACCTCTTGGTGGAGTTTAGGGATAGCCATCAGTAGAAGAAGAGCATGTACGAGAGCATCAACTATGGTGCGAGGGTGACAGGAGGAATGTAGCAGAGCATATCATCGTGTGTTTCTGCTTCTCATTCGTTGAGCTTACTGTCCTTGCTAGGATCAATGTGCTTGCTGTGCCATCCACGGTGGCATCGCCACCACCATTGCCTCTCGGACACCAAGAGGGAGGAGATGGACAAGCTCGTCACCCGAGATGCCTCCCTAAGGTCACACGCCACTGTGGCCGCCAAGGTTAAGAGGGCAAATTAGAAGTTGGCGACCATCGTAGTCTCACGAAGAGGGCAGATGGGATTGAGGAAGAGGGAGTACGCCACCACCGTCACGACTACGCAATGTACTAGCTGCTGTAGAAAGGAGCTAGAGTAGTCGTTGCAGATATCATTGTTCAAGAAGATGACGACGAAGGAGGAGCTGCAACGGCAGTGGACATAATGGTGACGCTTTCCCCACCCTTGCTCCATCTCAGAGCCACCACCTCTCCACCCTTCCCGTAGCCTTGCCTCGCCCAAGCATGCCGCCTAATCTGCCCACATGGGCATAGGTGAATCCTCGACGATGGCGAGGAAGTCAGCAAAAGCATGGTGGCAGATGTTGTCGACCGCAACACGAAGGCATGACCACACGGATATGGGGAAGCAGGGGACGGGCGGAGGCCTGGCCTCCCTAGCCGACCCCTTTACCCCTAAATGCAAAATATAGTACTACTACATGTTATTAATATCTAAGCTATCTAATAATTCATTATCTAAAAGAAAAAGCATTTTAATTTCAAATCTCTGAAATATTAATACTTACAATTTGTTTCTTATTTTGTCAAGTGTTTTTTCTAACTATTTGTCTACTTATCTAGACTTTTAACTCAGATGATTTTATCATTGCTTATGATTTCTCATAAGGCTGAATTAAAATAAATAAATATATACATTATAGCTATATAATATGCTTGTCTGTTGTATTATCATATTTTTTTACATTGATATGATATATTATATATGAGAAATCTTCAAATTTGCATATATTCTTTATCGTAATCACTTGTCAAGTTGCATGCCTCATAGAACAAATCCACTATCAAGACCTAGGGAGGTAAATTATTTCAGTTTTAATAGTTGAGAGAGCTTATGTTTAAGGACCGGTAATTAAATAGAGCTATACTCCCAAGCGGACTATCGTTTAAAAATAGTGCAATTAAATTATTCCTTAGTTTGATTCAAATTTAGATAATTGTTAAACAAATGTGTAAAGAGACTCATAAAGATAGGGTGGGAGAAGAGAAGAGGTCATCTAAATCGTGTATCAAAACAAACTCTTGCTCACTCCCACATTGTCGTATGAAATATTATATGCTATACTCCCAACATAATTTGCTAATATAATTTAAATTTTACAAATTTCAATACCACATTTGCCATATTGCAGTATGAAATTAAATTTTTGTTACTTTTTTTCCTTTTTCATCTTCTTATTCCCTTACTCTTCTTTATCTTTGATAATAATAGTGATAGCTCCAACTACAAGCATTTTTGAGAAAAAATATTTTAGAGTGTTCTAAGGTAATAACATATGTAGATATATTTCAATAATAAAAAAAGTCCAAGAAACATCTATGATTTTTATAAAAAATTGGACAGTGGTATTTTTTTATGAATCTAATGGTTATAATGCAGCATTTTAAGTATCTTTTAATATTTTCAAATGTATATATCTTATGTTACATATTTTGAAAACTAGACTATTCTACAATTCAAAAATAAATAAATTTGCAAAAATTAAAATATAAAACATTGCAACTTGTTTTCTATATATATATATTGTATAAATAATAAGAAAAAAGATATATATAGTTAATTTTTATGTTTATCTAAAACAATATAAATATATTATTTTGTGAAGTAATCAGTTTATCAAACCCTGTGAGACTATAATTTTTGGCGGTAAACATATTTCAACCATCCAGTTACTTTTTGATATCTACTAGAATATTGCTCGTGCGTTACGATGGAATTATCATTAACTTGTTATTACTATTATTTTATGTATATATAATTTTTTGATTGCTACATATATTTGTTATTGATATGTAAATCTTTAGCCACATATTGTCTTTTTTCTTCTCATAAAAAAGTAGAGAGTTGGTGAAAAGTGGTTGACATATAAGCCCTCCAGCCCTACCTATCTTTTTTCTCTACAAAAGTAGGAAGCTAGTGGTGGAGGTGATTGCAAAAACAATACCACCAGAGTATAGATATGTATTGGATGTTAATGCCAAAAAAACAGAAGAGTGAAAGTGCAGTTACTTTTTGATGCCACAAAGAAGAATAGTTAAATAACAACAGAAAACTTGACTATTGTTGGCACAACTGTCAGATCATTTCACATGCTAAGCCTTCGAAGCTCATGGTTTAGCTACTGATGATTCTATTGCCACAAATACGGGCAACGACGAGAATTAGAACTCAAACATAATGTTTTGCTAACACCCAAGTCAAGCTGGTTATTAGTAACAAACCTTAATATTTATGGTTTTGACTATAATTGCCTTAAAAAAATCAGCTCATTCATTGAACTCTCTTCCTCACTTCTACAGTAACACAACCTAACCAATTGAATCCTTCTCTGTTCACCATCATGCTGAATGGCTTCTGCTTCCGAGTGAGAAAATACTAGAGTATAGGGAAAGACCATTGCCTCTATTATGTTCGTTGTCACATCTACCATCGTCCTATACAACTCCACTGATCTATTCCATTGTGAACAATGTATGTTTCAGTGGTAACATTACTATGGGATAGTTGAGAAAAGCTTCGGGAGTCTTGCCCACATCTAAGCATTAAACACTAGCTTTAATGGTGTCTGTTTTAGTGGCAACATTATAGTGTGATAATTGAGGAAAGCTTCGGGAGTCTTGCCCACATCCAAGCATCAAACTCTAGTTAAGTGCAATGGTTTTAGAGCCACATCACCAAGGAGGTCATAGATGTAGCTAGCATAATTAGTGATGTTATGGTTGTAGACTAGGGTAGGGTTGGTGGCCCTAGAGGCTTTGGCATGCCTAGCACCTATCACATACACATTGGCTAGAAATTAATGTTGTCTATGATTGCTCTACCATGGACTTCCTTCTTGTCAACAATTGTCAGTATGGCTGACTTGATGGCTGCCAACAACCAATCAAGGTGAGTGCTTGCTCTTGAGAAGTGATATGGTACTGCCAATGTGTGTTGTTGCCATGGACATGCCACCTAGAACTGGAAATACATGCTAGCCATTACTCCTAGGGTTGGTGGAGACACAATGACGATGTTCAAACCTAAAGCCAAGATGTTTGGCTTGAGCACACTCAAGGTGACTAAGCTTGGATCCTAGGCCAACAAGGCGACGAGGTAAGCGCTAGAGTGACACAAAGCAACACATCATTGAAGAATGGTGTTTGTTGTGGCACTTTTTTGAAGCGGCTCCTAGGGAACCTTATGCTTCGTTGTGCCTAAGAAGGAGCATGGCCCACTGTGTTAAGAGTTTAGAGTCTTGCTTTCTTGGCTAAGGGAGAGACCTTAGGGCATGCTTCTATGGCTACCAGTGTTGTTCTAAGTTCTGTGTCACCTCCTTGACAAGAAGGTCACATATGTAACTAGCGTTGTGCCTAAGAGGGGGCCATGGCCGTTAAGAGTGTAGAGTCTTGCTTGGCTTGGCTAAGGTAGAGATCCTAGGGCATGCTCATGTGCTACTAGTGTTGTGCTAGGCTATGTCCCTCCTCCTCCTCGCCAAGAAGGTCTATAGTTGGCCCATGAGCCAATGTGTCAACAAGTTATATTTGGCAACGGTATTTTAGAGGCATAGGGTACATTGGAACCAAGGTATATGCGAGAAGAAAATAAAGAGATATAGGACAAAGGTTTTTATATTGGTTTAGGCCTTTGAGAAGAGTAATAGCCCTAGTCTAGTTTGACGAAGAAAGTATTGCACCGACTACAAAGAGGAAGCAAGCTAGTTGTCCTAGACTACCAATCTGATCTTGACGAAGTAATCCGACAGGTTGTAGTTGGTGACTAGATGTAGGGCTTCCTCCTAATTTTGTCTTGATGCGATTTGTGTCTATGATTTATGACTTGATCATTTCCCCTCTTAGGACTCTTTATTTATATACTAAAATATGACCATGTATCCAAATAGGACTCAAGGACCCTAAATAGGATACAGGCAAACAAGTCCTCATAATCCTTTAATAGAACTTAGAGTCATTTCTTAACCATGGCAAACTAGTTCCTTATCTATAATTTTATCTATATTGGGTCATTCCTTCCCATATAGTATTATGTATGCAGTATTCTCAGTGGCCACAAATACAAGTATGTAGGTATGCCATATCTATAACACTAACAATATCCCCAGACCTCTATCAAAATCTATACTCCAATGTTATTGAGTAAATACTACCCGAGGAGCTATGCTGTCGATATCATAAACTAGTTTAGGAATCCTCCAAAACAAGCTAAGGTTGATAACTCAATCCATTTCTTTGAGAGTTTTACCATAACATTGTCAGAATTTGAATTTGGATACATATCAAAATCTGAACCGCCAAATGTGAATAGATTTGAAGTCGCTGAGAATTTTGCCTCATTTTTCTTGAAATGCGAACCATCATTGCGAGGTTATAAATTCCAGTAGTGAGATTCATCTTAATTATGTTTGCTTCCACTATTTGTGCTTCCTTCATCTAACCTCCTAGTAGCTCATGATGAATCCTAATCCTCTTTTCCATAGAGAATCCCTATTTTCCACACCTCCCACTAATGGATCTTCCAGATTCCACCATGGGCAATGTAGCTCTCAAGGCCCTACAAGCAGAAGGGTCAATCCCTAGTCCAGGAACCATGGCTTGGCAAGGAGGTACAAATTCCAACCCTAAACTAGGCCACATTTCAACTTTTGTAAACTTCACGTGATGTGATTTTCTCTCTCCTCCTTTTGAGTTTATAGTGCTTCTTCAATTCTACATCATCCACATTCTCCACCTCAACCCCAATTCCATCACTTTCCTTAGTATCTTCACTCATATATGTGGAGCATACTTGGGAATACGCCCCTTTCTTTCTCTTTTTAGATACTTCTATGAGCTCAGGTTCATGAAGTCGTCAAGAATCACAAGCAACTATGGTGTTTGACTTCGTGATGGCCTGAAGGAAGAGTACATTCCTTTAAGCACCCCTAACTCTAGGAAACTATGGATAGAAAAGTGGTTTTATCTTCGTACTAGCAAAAAACAACCAAGTCCTTGTTGTCCCAATGAAGAAGGTCAAACGCTTGAAATCCTAGGACTTGTTGTCTCCAAGGTTTGAATCCCTAGACATCATCGTTAGAAAAATCAAGGAGCTTATACCACATGTTTTGATGACGTATGAAGTTGTCAGCAATTTTGTATGTCATTGGGTCTAACCCTTACAAGCACGTGATTACCCCATATACAAATAGTCATGCGAAAAAGACCCTACTCGGATATCAAAGTAGGGTATAACCATCTATCTTCAGTAAATGTCCATATAAATTCCTTAAAACATTTATTGATTAATGATGATAATTTTCCTTGTAGGGCTCACCAATGAAGTGGTGCAAAAGTGCACCAGGGCCGTAGTGACTCACGAGCCATTGTCGGTCAAAAACGTCCCTAGGCCATTATGCAACTTGTCCCAAACTAAGTGGGACAAGGTTGTTAATATGAGTACTTGACCTATCTTCCTATTTTCATCATAGTTGATGTAGTAGGAATGTAATGCGAGCACTTATTAGAATTTCCCCTAACCAAAATCATCAAACTGCTTATTGATCACTAGGATGCCACCATGGCAAAAGAAGTGGCTGAGAAGGAAACAAGAGGAGCCATCATCACGAGGAAGGAGAATACCTCCTCCTAGCCAAGTTTTAGCAGAACAACTGGGTCCAAGAGGAAGTGGGCCAACTTCTACTGAGGACCCACAGGTGACGTCTTGACAAAATGCCCTCACTCCTTGGTAAGCTATCAATTGTGCCCCTATGTTCCCTAAGGAATAAATTAGGCATGAAATAATTAGGCTAAAAATGCTTTCTATGCAGACCTCAGCCCCGACCAACACTCCTTAGGACAATAGCCAAGAGAACCAAGTAAGTTTAACTAGATCCTCTCTTTTGTATGAGTTGTAGGCCAGAGCAATCCGTATAGTAACTTCTTCTTTGATATCTTTTGTCTGCAGGGTCACCTCTTCCATCTTCAAGCAAAGCACGAAGAAACAAGACGAAGTAAGCTCATGTCCTCCTATGCCTGCTATTACCCCTCCTTTACTTTTTGCCCCACCACTGATGGTTGCTGTTACTATCCCAACAGGTAACGTCTTCGATCGCTTGGCTTATGCCTACTAGGAGGTCCTTTCCACAAGCAAGGTAGCCAATGTCAAGGCCGATAGGCTCCTAGCCGAGCTCAATTTCCCTCAAGAGAAGATAGGTAGGCTCGAACAGGAGCTAAAGACAGCAAAAGTCCAATGACGAGGGTGCCTCCTCATGAAAGGCAATGAGGAAATCCATCAATAAGCTGAGAAGTTACTGTAGGAAGAGAGGAGCAAGAGGAAGGCACTCCATGATGTCCTTCGGAAGAACTTTGTTGCCCTCAACAAAGTGGCTACAGGACTTGGCCATGGAGTACCGGTTCCTTAGTTCCGCAATGAGTACTCGGTAATAGCATCTCTTAGAGAGATGGCAGGTGAGTTAGAGAAGGTGGGCCTTGACATCTCTGATAGGGCTACCCAGAATGTTCATGAGAGCCTCACCACAAGAGCCTACCATATCCTCGTCTGTGTTAAACTTCAACATCTAGAAATAGACTTAGAAAAGGCACTATGTGAGGATGAAGACAACGAACAGCGGGAGGCAATGATGGATGAGATGTAGGCAGTGGTGTTCTAGATGGCATTGTTTTATTAAATACCTCTATTTTGTTATGTTGTCAGAACAACCTTGTCAAACTAGAAGTATTTACTCTATTTTTGTCCCATGATATTATTTTCCTTTGTCAATATTCTATTGTAGTGAGGGAATGAGAACAAAGTGGTAGGCTAGCAAAGTGGTCAGCCTCAGGATATAGTGGCAATATCGGATTCTTCTCTAATAACCGCTTATCCTGATGAAGCATCTAAGAAGATGATCTTTTCCTTGCAAGTTGAACTTGGGTTTTTTCTAGACGCAATGTCAAAGTATGTATTCATGTCTTATCCCTTTAAGCAATTTATCTCTAGCTTGAGCAAGAATCTAAGGAGATGAGCACATGAATGTAGGATTTGAGGAGTCCGAAGAGGACCTCAGGAGGCAAATTAGGCACCTAGATATGATGCTCTAGAAGGAAAGGCTTGAACATGAGATGTCTCTACTCCAAAGACCAAGAAAATAGAGACATTTGGTTATTGGCATATTTGGAGAGCTTGTGCGACCTGTTGGAACATGTGTGTCGAGAACTCCATATTTTGTGAACGGCACTAAACAAGACATTGGAAGGATATCTTAGCTGGATCAAAGAGACCTGTGGCCTACTAAGAGAACTCCCTAGAAGATTCGACAAGTGCCTAAAGGACAAATGTTATCGGGCTAGTTGATATACCGAAGGTCATTTACTACCCTACTTAAAGGAAGCTCATCCTTCTTTGGATCTGCGCGCCATAAACTATGGTTTTAATGGAACCGCTGGTCATTTGAGGAGATAGATGTACTAGCCTGAGCTCATGTGGAGTTTGCCAAGAATTTTTATACGACCATGAATTAGCGATGTCCATTCTAGTAATATAATAGACACTTCTATATCTATAAAAGACACTTACTAGACATCAACAATCATGTAATATATGAAATTCTAGCCATGTATATTAAGCAGTTATAATATTATGTGAATGTTTAAGTATACGTCTATATCTTATCGGTAATTGCCATCCGATAACTTAATCGTATACTTTCCCTAGCCTCCGATTGTTTTGTTAGGAGAATAATCTCGGAAAGGCATTCATGGTCAAAATAGCAAAAGCAAAAATGTCCATAGCCCCCAGCTGTAAAGTTGGGAAAACCAATTCCTGATTACACAGTTAGTAATATGTGATAATGAGAAGGCTAATCCCCTAGCCCCTAATTACTTGAAAATATATGGCTTCCCCTACCTATAATTAACCAAGGAACATCGAAAGCATAGGGATTGTATACTTTTTACTCAAGTTGATATGTAATATACGGGATCAATGGGGAAATATAGCACACTTTATTGATATGAGAAAAGATACATATAAAACTTACAAACTAGACGTACTACACATAAAATTTTTAGTGTTGGTTGATGTTCCAACAACTTGATAATTCATGGCCTTAGTCATCGGCAATTTTTGTATGCTCCTGCATGCAATGTTTAGACCACCTTATAGGGGTCTTCCCACTTAGGGGATAACTTGTTTTGTCCTACTTGGCTTTGAACCTTTCTTAGTACGTAATCTCCTATAGTGAATGTGTTAGTCTAGACATGTTTCTTATGATATTGATGAAGTGTCTGCTGATATTGTGCGGATCTTAGAGAGAGACATTTTCGGTGCTCCTCAAGCAAATTGACATTGTCTACATGCCTTTCATATTGTTCTTTGTTGGAGTATGCTTCAACGCTAGTGGATGCGTGGTGAAGGTCTGACGGGAGCATTGCCTTGGATCCGTAAACTAAGAAGAAGAGAGTGTCCTTTGTAGTTGTTGTCGATGTTGTGCACGTAGCCCATAGAACTGATGGCAACTCCTTGACTTTGCATTTGTCGCAGGCCATGAGCATGTTGTATACACAAGTCTTTATCCTTTGTAGTACAATACAGTCTGTGCATTTGACTTAACCATTACTCTAAGGATGTGACACTAAGGCAAAGCAGATTTTGACTTTGAAATTGATGTAGTAATCTTGGAATTCACCGCTTCAGAATTGTGAGCCGTTGTCAGTAAGAATGCAATGAGAAAGTCCATATCAGCAGAAAACACCCTTTATGAATTTGATGGCTTCCTCGGCTCTAATCTCCTATGTTGACTTAGCTTCAATCCACTTAGTGAATTTGTCTATAGCAACACATATGAATTTATATCCACCTCAAGATTGGGGAAAACATCTAAGGATATCCAACCCCTAGCATGATAAGGGCCATGACAAAGGTATAGTCTATAGGGTTTGTGCTAGCATCTTTGTGTGTTTGCTATGGAATTGACAAGCTTCACATCTTCTAACTAAGTCAAAAGCATCTTGAAGGGCGGTAGGTTAGTAAAAGCTTTGTTGAAAAGCTTTACCAACTATGGTACGCTCAACACCATTTGATCCACATATTCCTTCATGGACATTTATGAGGAAGGAGTTGTCAGTACTTGTAGGAATATGCCAAGTTCAACTGGTTTTCTTCTAGAAGCTTGACAAGCTAGGTTGTCGATGCTGAAATTATCTTTCTAATAAACGTGTTGTACTTTGAGGCTGTCAAACATATGCTCAAGCTTTTTGATTTCTACCAAGTACTTTGCTAGCTTAGGGTTTGAGCACTTGTAATCTTTGTGCACCTAATTAGCGACCAGTTATGAGTTCCCTTTCACAATCAGTCGCTTTATTCCAAGTGCAGTTGCTGCTCTTAACTCGGCAAGTTATCATTCGTACTTGGCTGGGTTGTTGGTGGTAGAACTCAAGTTTTATGCTATACTTGAGTTGGTCTCTAGTTGGTGAGGTGAGGATAACTCCTACTCCTACACCCTAACCGTTGAGTGCTCCGTCAAATGACATGGTCCATATCTCGCAAAATGTGTTGTTAATAGTGTTGTGGGAACATTCCATTCTATGACAAAATTAGCGAATACTTAGAATTTGATGGTGGATCAAGGAATGAATTTGATGTCGAATTGGCTGAGCTTGATGATTCACTTGGCAATCCATCTGGCCATATCCTTGCTTTGGACAACTTCTCCAAGGATATGAGGAGACGACCGTAACCTTGTGGGTTTAGAAATAATGGCGTAGCTTTCTAAATGTCATCACAACCACATAGAGCAACTTCTAAATTTGAGGATACCTTGTCTTTGCATTATTGAGGAAATGTAGTAGACCAGCCTTTGTACCTTGTTGCGCTCAACAAAAAGGATTGTGCTAACTGAGTAGGGTGTGGCAGCATTGTATAGGAATAGTTTCTTACGTGATTAGGGAGCGACAAGAATAGGAGGATTGGCAAGATATCTTTTTATCTTGAGAAAGGCATTCTTGGCTTCTTTTGTTCACTCGAACTTGTCTTGTTTCTTCAATAAATTGAAGAACGAAAAGCCTTTTTCTCCCATCCTAGCTAGGAAGCTGCTAAGTGTTGCCATGCACCCGGTTAGCTTATGCGCCTTCTTTGACCTTGTCGGAGACTTCATGTCTTTGATCACTTTAATCTTCTATGGATTGGCTTCAATATCTCATCCAAAAATGAGAAATCCAATTAATTTTCTCGAGGGTACTCTAAACGTGCATTTTTCTAGATTTAACTTCAGACGATGTTTCCAAAGGTTGTCGAACGTTTCTTGGAGGTCTTCGATCAAGCGATCTTGGGTTTTTGACTTGACAACCACATCATTGACATAGGCTTCAATGCTATGGCCGAGCTAACTCTAAAAAGCACCTTGGATCTCTCATTGGTACGCGGTTCTAGCATTTATTAATCGAAAGGGAATCTTGACATAGAAGAAGAGACCATAAGGCGTCACAAAAGTTGTTTTTTCCTCATTCTACCTAGCCGTGCTAATACGATGATAGCCCGAGTATGCGTCAAGACAACACAAAATTTCACACCTGGTTATCAAATCAATTAGTTGTTCTATCTTAGGAATAGGAAAGTAGTCTTTTGGACAAGCGTTGTTAAGATCGGTGAAATCTTCACACATTCTCCACTTTCCATTAGCTTTTCATACTATTACAAGGTTGGCAAGTCACTCAAGGTGAAGAACTTCTTAGAAGAATGTAGCTTTCAAGAGCTTGTTGGTTACCACTTGAACAACTTCTTTTTGATCTGATGTTAATCGTCATAATTTTTGCTTGACTGGTCATGCATCTGGTTGCACCATCAACTTCAACTCAATCACTTCCCTAGGACCCTGGGCATATCGAACGGTAACCAAGCGAACATGTTTGCATTTTTCTAGAGGAAAGTGATGAGCTTAAGTTCCTATTTTTTCCCGAGCCTAGCTCGGATCTTAATAGTTTTATCAGGGGCTAAGCTCGAGAGTGATACCAACTTGATTGCTCCTTTAGGTTTCGCTGATATCTTGGGCTTATTTTGTTTTTTAGGAGGCTCTTTTACGGTGGGTGCGGTGGGAGTTTGCTCGACCATGCTGAGGTTCCGCTTGTCGCACTGCACGACAACCTTAGCTTTACCAAATGTTGTGATAACACCCTTTAGCCTTGGCATCTTGATGAGCTGGTACGCATAGTGTGATACTACCATAAACTTGGCTAGTACGGTCCTCCCAAGAATGGCATTGTACATTTTGTCAAATTCTACGACATTAAACGTAATCTTCTCAATTCGAAAGTTGCTGACTGTACCAAAGGTTACTAGCAAGGTTATCTTCTCTAGTGGTTTTGATGAGGACTCAAGGGTGATCCCGTGGAAGGACTGTTCAAATGACTTAAGTTCACTTCTTAGGATTCCTAACGCATCAAGTGCGCTGATGAAGAGAAGGTTGATAGAGCTTCACCATCAATTATGACGCGTGCAACTTTGATGTTCCTAACTAATAGTGGGCTCGACCACTATAGGATATGTCCCCTAGGGTAGTTGTAATGGTTGGGTGGTTGATGTTAGAGAACTCAATATTTTGGCCTAACCATTGCAATTTTGTATTTTACCCCAAGGAAGTTGAATAGACTTCTTGTTCGGCCTACTTGTATTCTCTCTTGGAGGAATAAGAGGTCAAACCATCAAACATGGTGGTCGACATATGGGTAGTAGATGTCGTACTCTCTTTCAACCA
This sequence comes from Oryza coarctata, assembly GCA_030770085.1. Classification (NCBI taxonomy): domain Eukaryota; kingdom Viridiplantae; phylum Streptophyta; class Magnoliopsida; order Poales; family Poaceae; genus Oryza; species Oryza coarctata. The sequence goes on from CM061472.1 coordinate 14,235,469, forward strand.
CACATACTTGTTGTTCTAAAGGAAGAGTAATCTGGTGATTCATCTCATTCCTGAAGACCTGGCTTTTGGCCAATGAATACGAATAAGTTTTGTGTATCGAGCACCACTTTCTACTAGGGGCTTCGCTTTGGGACTCAAAACGGTGAGGATGTCGTTCCGTAGCGAGAACTTCTCATTTTGCTTTACTCTTCTTGTTTCTTTTCTTGGATTGTGCTGGCTTTTTGCTAGTGCTTAGTTCTTCTTTCTCTTGTCGTCATTGTGTCGGATTGCTTCTTTGATGTGGCACACTTTTTAGCGATCTCGAAAAGCCTCATTGTTGAAGTTATCTTCCTTATCACCAGCTCTTGGATTGTGTAGCCATCTCAGACTCTTGACTTGAAAGCTCTTATGACATATGCATCATTTATCTCAGGGATAGTATTACGACACTCGTTGAAACAATATATAAAGTCCTGAAGAGAGTCATCCCTCTTCTTTCTCATAGTGTGCAAATCGTCCTCGACCGTGTGTCTCTTGTATGTGCCTTGGAAATTTATTATGAATTATTTGCAAAGATCTATCTAGGATCAAATTGAGGCAATTAGTAAATGAATGAGCTAAGAGCGAGCAAAGCCATTTAATGCAATCAGCAGATAATTTGTAAAGAGTTATCATATGCCTCGACTGCATATAAAACTGTTGAGTAGACATGGATGAACTCCTCGAGATATGTCCTTCTGTCATATTTTTTGATAGGTCCAGGACAGAATTTTGCCTTGCAACCTCCTTTGGGCTAGAAAGCAGAGTGATGGTCATTGTCTCAAGAAGCCCTCTAAGAGCGATTATCATATGTTGATGATTATGAAGAGGATGGTCAACATGGTCGGGCGTTGTGTTCCAAGGACAATGACCTTGGCCTTTGTCGCATCGTCATAGTGGTGGCCGGGAGTCTCCTCACCTATGGTTCTTGTGGTGATCATGATTTCATGGTTATCAAGGTTCTCATGACATCCACAGGTTTCATGATGATCGCGGTTGTCTTCTCGTTGCCGGTTGTGAGGTCAGTGATCATCGTGACTATCTCGGCCATGCCTGTGGTTGATTCTTTCACAATTTTGTTGATGCTAACGTCCTTGTCTTTCCCCCTTAATGTGTTGATGAATGTCATTGTTTTGGTTGCGCGAACCCTAGTGACAAAGCAAAGACCTATTCTTCAAGCGAGGATCGTTGGCGTTATTTTCGCGATTGTAGGCATCTTCATCATCCTAATGCGGAGTAGGGGTCTTATTGCCCCTATGTCTTTCCTCAAAAGGGTGATTATCCTATTGCACAATGTCATTGAAGGTTGTATTAAGGCTAGGTATTGTTGATCTCATTTGTTGTAGCCAAGTTGATGCCTCCAAATTTGCCGATAGATTGACAGGTGGTTGATCCAGTAGCCCTTGGGCGCTGATTAAGTGTTGAGTCGGTGTAACAGAGGGAGTGTTTCAAGGAGGTGTATGTTGATAGGATGAGTGGATGCTCCTTACTTCTCCTTCCTCAAAGGAAGCTACTCTATTCTCTATTGTAGCGGTTGCCTCCCCTTGCCCTATGGTGCCAACATCACGATTCGAATTTGAGCCTGAGGACTCAAGAGTATCAAGGTCATGAAGGGAGGACGGTTTGAGGGGGTCAAGACCAAGGTATCTAACTAAACAATCTATATTGGGACAGTCTTGGTCCTCGGTTGATTCATCATCATGTATGTCCTCGACAGGTGAAGCTTGTCAAGGATGGAAGGGACATCTCTAGCAAAGGGTGTTGCTCTTGATAGGATATGCCTTTCTAGTAACCTCCTTGAGAAACACCTTGCAATCTACCAAAATATGGTTGCTAGTATTGTGGATGGGATAGTACATGAATAGAGCAGTATGTTGAACAAATCGAAGTTTGGAGGTCTTGAATTCAGCTTTTTCCCTCTTGAATGTCATGCATCCAGCAAGAGAATGGGATTTTGTCTTATGTATTTGGCACCATGGTCCTTAGGTAGGAGTCGCCTTATGGATCTAATATAATGTTCTAGTGCGAGCAACAGCTAGCAAAGAAAGGCAGATCAAAACCACTAGGACTATCGTGAAGACCAGGAAGGTGACATATCTAACTTGAAGGAGGGCGAATGCTGATTGGGTTTTATCTCTCAGGCTAGGGTGATTGTAAAAACCTTCGTCAAAAAAACTGCCTCTTGATGTCATCTCGGTGAAACCTTATAGCACCAAGCCCTCTACTTGGCACACCACTATCGATGGGTTATACTCGACAACAGTATTTTAAGGGGGTAGGATACGTTGGAGCTAAGACATATGCAAGAAGAAAATAAAGAGATAAAAGACAAGGATTTTTATACTGATTCAAGCCCCCGAGAAGGGTAATAGTCTTAGTTCAGTTTATATATGTATAGATCGAGAAAGTATTACATCGAGTACAAAGAGAGAGAAAACTAGCTGTACTGTCAATATAATCTCGACAAAGTAATTTGATAGGTTGTAGTTAGTGACTAGATGTAGAGATTTCTGTTAACACTGTCTCAATATGATTTATGTCTATGACTTATAACTGTACCCTTTCTCCCTCAGAGGGTTTTCTATTTATACTAGAATATTACCTCTTGTTTAAGTAGGACCTAACAACCCTAAATAGGATACAAGCAAACAATTCCTCATCATTCTTAAATAGGACTTATAATCCTCATGGAATAGTTACTTATTAGTAATTTTGTCTGTGTTGGGTCATACCTTTTATTAATTATATGGTATTCTTGGATATGCTATATCTATAACACTAACAATACAATGTGTTAAAATACAGCCCACGTGTTTCAACCCTCTAAAAAGTATATTTCAGTGTTTCTCTTTGTATTACGTTCATAGGCCTCTAGCCCTCCTGCTTATTTGTGTATGGCCAAACACATGCAGTGCAAATTTATACGTATAAACTTTATACATGCAAACTTCATACTCACAAATTTTACACGTGCAAACTTCGTGCATAAGTACTTTATACGTACAAACTTTTATATGTATTAACATTCGATATAGAAACTTTTGTAAATAAATTTGAAACAAATTTTAAAATGTGAACAATATTTTGTGAACTTTATATTGGGTTAAACTGGCTCATGGAAAAGAAAGGCCAAAAAAACATGTGCGTGCGCGTGACGCGTGAAAAAATCTCTCACCTTGCGCGGGTACGTCGCGCGTACGTACGTTACGGAGGTGCCAAAAATAGAAAGCGACAATTATTAATTATTAGCGCTAATCTGAAAAAGGAAAGAAAACTGATGCGCGCGGTAGATTTTTCGATATGTTTGAGCCTAGCGGTTTTAGCTAGGCTTCACAGCACTCCTGGTCCCACCTGTGCTTGCAATTGAGTGGCTAATGCTACAATTGATGTGGATATAAGCTGGGTTTGTTTCTGCATGGACAGTGATGCTTTATGGTGTGGTAATATTGGTTCGACTTCCTCTCAACTTACTACGGATGAACGTACTCCAACTGTTCGTGATTTTAGGGCAGAGAAATTGCGAGTCTCGTGCATACGTACGGGTCTTTCTTTGATTAAAAACTAGTAACAACTGACAGGCATAAAGAAACTTGTCACAGTAATTATCAGTAAGCACAAGCTAATAGTTAATAGCCAAAATTAGTGATCAAAGATTTTGTTGAGTTACTCATCTGCATCAACACCATATAATTAATTATCTGAACAGTTGTCCTTATTCATTGGTAAATACAAGCACCAGCAAGCATATTTTATCAAAGCATTCACGTACGGCATCAAGCAAGAAAAGCATTGTATGCGTAAATAAGGACAGCTTTAGTTCACTCTGATCACCCAAAATTTTACTACACTAGACTAGCTGCTCTCTGAACAATACGGAGCGTTGCAGCCCTAAATCCAATTACAATTAACCAGTTGCGTTAATAAGGTTTGAACAGTACGATTAAAGCTTGCAGTAGTAGCACCTAAAAAGAATAATCCGAAACGTCTAGTTCAGGAGCTTCTTGCTGCTGCTGCTGCGGCGGCGGCGGCGGACGCTGTCCCTTAGCCGCTCGAGCGCCCTGGCGAACTCCGGCAGCTCCGCCTCCCCGAGCGCCTCGACGTGAGCAGAACTGCCTCCCCGCTTTGGCCTGCGTGATCTTGTCCCTGACGTGCCTCCGCGCCTGCTCCGCCGCCACCTGCGCCTTGGTCTGCTCCGCCACCCGCCTCAGTGCGTCCAGATCCTCGGGGCCGGGAGCATCGCCGCCGCCGTCTTCGACACCGCCTGCGGGGGCGGGGGCGGGCGCGAGGACAACCGCGGCGCCGTCGTCGGCATGGAGCGGGTCGTAGCGGCGGAGGACGGCGTCGACGCTCGGGTCACCGAAGGCGAAGACGTTGTTGGCCTTGGAGAAGGCGACGACGAAGACGGACGCGGCGCATAGCGTGGACAGCGCCGACGCCTTCTTGAACGTTGCGGCGCTTGAAGAAGGTCACCTGCCGCCGCCGTTCTCGATGGGGCGGATCTCGATCTTCTGCCCTCGCCCCCCCCTCCCCCCCCGCCCCCCCCCCCCCCGCCGCCCCCAGACTCGGCATCCCTCGCGGCCGAACCATCACTCCCCCTCCTGCAGCCTCCTTGCCGTCGATCGAGCAGAGCAACACGGCGTCGACGGCTTCGGTGTCGGCGGCGCTGCTTCTCCTCCGCGTGCTCTGCTTCGAAACCTCGATGCGATCGATGCAGATTGGGGACGCGAGAATCAAGAGACGTAAGTGTTTCCAAAAATGGGGTAGAAGGAAGACGGCGGTGATTCACGGAATTTTTACAGGATACATTGTAATTTTTGTAATGAATCTTAAATCATGATTACTACCAAACGTCGAGGAGAAGGCGAACCGACAGGTAATTACAATATCAATTTCTCTTTTTACTAGCTAGAAAAATGTCTGTGCTTTATAATGAACGAAGATAAAAGGTGATGATTATTCTTTTCTTTTTCACAATTTATGCTTATATTTTTCGCACTACATTGTTCGTATGAAGAGAACAAGTTCAACAAAGATAATACACATAACTCTCCTCGCTACAGAAGTGCATCTGACTGTCATGAACCTCTGCATAGCGTTACTACTACAGCAAAGAAATCGGTTTTCCCTTCGCAAGAACCGATGACACTGGCATTAGACCAAATCAGCTCATAATAGCTTCTCATGAAAAGAAAAAAAAACTATCCGCTGCTGTCCATGTTGTCTCATTAGTTATTATTCTTCCAAATTATTAAAAATAATTATCATTTTGAATAATTCTAATATTAAACTTTAATAACTTTAAACTTCTAAAATATTTATCTTAAAAACATAAAGATCATAGATTAATGGTTAAATTTATTTCTAAAACGAAAATTATTTTCGATCTAAAGGAGTATCCATTATACTTATGAGTATTAAAACACAATAGTTCCATTGCAAAAATTTCACAATTCATTATTGATCATCCTGAGCGAGATGTGCTATACGAGTATTCCACGTAGTTACAGAATAACAGCAAACGCCATTAAGTTTTGATGGAGTTTGAGGAAAGAGTGACCAGGAATTGCTTTTTTTTCCCTATGCCCACTCATTTGCTTGTAAATGTCAAATACTAATAAATATTCAATTCAATACATAGGTTAGAGTAGATTAGAGCTGAAACCCAACAAAAATCTCCAAATCACATTTCAGACGCTGCTTTTTAACCATTCATATTCAAGTATAAATCTTCTTTCAAATCACTTTTTATTACCTCTCTCCATATTAGTTTTAGTCTTTTTCTATCTCTTTTCATGTAATTATCTTGACTTATATTCAATAATGTACTGACGCTTTTGAGCATCTTCTTTGGACATGGCCAAACCAGTTAACCGATGTTGGATAAGCTTTTCTTCAATTAGTGCTACCCCTAGTCGATGACGTATTTCTTCATTTCGTACTTTATCCATTCTTATATGACCATAAATCTAACGTAACATATATATTTTTGTAACACTTAACTGTTGAATATGATGTCTTTTTATAGACTAATATTCTGCTCCATATAGCATAGCAAGTCTAATCATCGTTCTATAAATTTTGCCTTTTAACTTCTGAGATATCCTCTTATCACAAAGGATACTAGATGTTTGACATCACTTCAACCAGTCCACTTTAATTCTATGGCTAACGTCTGTATCAATATTCTTATCTATCTATAGCATTGATCCCAGATATCAAAAAGTATTCTTTTTAGGCATCACTTGGCTTTCTAAACTTGCATCTCTCTCCTCATGTGCGATAGTGCTAAAGTCATGTCTTAAGTATTCAGTCTTAGTTCTGTTTATTCTAAAACTTTTAGACTCAAGAATCTGCCACTATAACTCTAGTTTTCTATTTACTCCTACGCGACTTTTAGCAATTAATACTACATCATCTGCAAAGAGCGTACACCAAAAGATATATCCTTGTATATTTCTCATAACCTCATCTATTACCAATGCAAAGAAGTAAGGGCTCAGTGTTGATCCCTGATGTAATTCTATTTTAATCGGGAAGTAACCTATATTACCATCATTTATTTGAACATTAGTAATATTATTGTTATACATATATTTGATGAGAAAGACATACTTTGTTAGGACTTTATGTTTATCCAAATCACACCACATAATATTTCTTGGCATTTTATCATAAACCTTTTTCATGTCAATAAAAACTATATGTATGTCTTTCTTCTTCTCTCTAAATCGCTCTGTAACTTGTCTTATTAAAAAAAATTGCTTATATGGTTGATTTTCTAGACATTAAACCAAATTGGTTCATAGAGATCCGTGTCGTTCTTCTCAAACGGTGTTTGATACCTCTCTCTTATAGTTTTATAGTATGGTTCATCAATTTAATTTCTCGATAATTAGTATAAATTTGGATATCTCACTTATTCTTATAGATTGATACAATATACTTCTTCTCTACTACTCAAGCATCGTGTTCGATTAAAATATATTATTAAATAACTTGGTTAGCCATACTATAGCTATATCCCTAAGACATCTCCACATCTTTAATAGAATACCATTAGGGACCATCACCTTATCCTCTTTCATTCTTTTTAAAACTTATCTAATTTAGGATTCTTAGATCCTCCGCATAAAGATTCTATTAGTGTTATTTGAAAAAGTAATGTCCTCTTTCCCCACATTAAACAAATTATCAAAATACTCTTGCTATATTTATCTAATCTTATTCTCTTTCACCAAGAGCTGCTCCTCCCATCCTTAATACACTTAACTTGTTTAAGTCCCTCGTCTTCTTATCACAAGCCCTAAGTATTTTACAGATATCATTCTCTCATTCTTTTATACTCAAATGTTGGTACCGATTCTCAAAAGCACGCTCCTTTGTCTCACTCACGGCTCGTTTTACGGTCTTCTTTGTCACCTTGTATTTCTTTATATTATCCTCACTTCTATTATGATACAAGTGCTTATAGCATTCTTTCTTCTTATTAATAGTTCTTTGCACGTCTTCGTTCCACCACTAAGTGTCTTTAGTTTCGCATCTACCCCTTTGGTCACTCCAAACACATCTGAAGCAATCTTTCATATGCATATTGGCATCTTCTCCCACATGATATTTGCATCGTCTTTTTACTTTTAAGAGCTATCTTCGATAAATTTTTTTAAAGACATTTGATATCTCTCTTTCTAACTTTCACCACTTAGTTCTTAAAATTTTGACTTACTTATCTTTATAAACATGTATAAAAAACGAAAGTCAGTCACAATCAGCTTATGTTGAAAACCACATATTCTCTAGGTATCACCTTACAATCCACACAAATTCATTTATCCACTTTTTTATAAGTACAAAGTCAATTTAAGTAAAGTATTCGTTACTAAAAGTAACTAAATGAGATTACTCCTTCTTAAAGAAAGTATTAGCTATCATCAAATCAAAAATTATAGCAAAATTTAAAATTTCCTCGACCTCGTGAACAAAAATAGCTCAGTGCTTACAGGTCTCACACAGTAATCTGATCTGAAGAGTCTCAAGGAACATTACAGATTGTGTCACCAAATGCAGATTTGGTCATGCCACATTGCAACTGTTAATGGAAATCAATTAGGATCACTGTCCTCTACAGTTTGCAACTGTCAAAAGTGTATTGTCAGCATATTTCTTCTTGATCTACATATTACTTGTGAGTTTGACAATGCTCATGGTTCTCCATAGACATTCAGTACAAAGGTCACATTTAGTTCAGGCAGGGAACTATGGGAGAACTCCCAGTAGGGGGAAGGAAATACTTGAAGTTAATTAATTAAGCCAAAGCCCGAAGATATGCTAGAAGTTTAAAATCATCTTTTAGGCATAGTTAGCATGGAGCTGAAGATTTTCTCGTGCACTGTTTTCGTATTTCCAAATGATTATAAGAGCAGTTTCCTCAGCAATGTAGAAGCTTTCGATAGTGTGACTGAGTTTGTCCGTCAGAGTATTGCCATGCTCCATTATCCACGTGCATATTTTCTTTCTTCATGAATGGCATGCCTCATAGTTATTATGGAGCAGAAGTAAAATTAACTGATACTGAAGATATTGCCGTTCATTCTGTAATTTGATATACCTGGTCAGACATTCATATTTTTTTTGTACTGCATAGATTTTTGTACTGGTGACAAGATTTAGCAAGGCTCTGAAATGTAGAAGCAGCATCCAGTATAATATACAGAATATTTGAGTTCACTCAGTTGCTTGTGCAAATTACAGATCAAGTGAAATGCTTGTTAGTTTTCTAGATTCATGGCTTATTCCCTGCAATGAAATATATGTAGTGTCATCATCGTGAAATGGTTTCCTGAAAAGGCCTTGCTTCATGATAACTTGTAGTTCAATTTACTATTTTTTTCTTGTGATAAGTTTATTTCATAGTCTGCCGCTATCAGGTCACCTCTTAAAAGTTAAAAAGTAATGTTTCTGAAACGTACTTTCTGAGCATATAGTTCTTTGCACACAAAAGTAAAAACAAATTTGAAAATGGTCATTTTCAGTTTTAATTCCTCCTGCTGTTTACTTCTTTTGATTTGCTGATTTGTCATCCTGGGAAACACTAAGAGGAACAAACACAGAAGCTAAGTAGATACAGAGCTAGAAAGCGATCAATCACTAGGAAAATTAATCAGATTTTTTTTTAAAAAAATAGTTCCGTTATTTTCAAAGTAGAACTTTATTTGGGGCAACAAGGATTTCAACACATCACATAGTTCTCTGTGGGCATTTTATATGATCTTTTATAATTCCCTTGTTAGTCTTTTAGCTCAGCATATTTGTTAGTCCAACATACTTACAATCTGTAATCAGTTTCACCTAAGTCTCAAATATATAGGAACTTTTGAGTTGCTTTTATGTTTGTATATCGAACTAATACTGAAAGTTCAGTTTAATAACTACTGGATAAAACGATGCATATATCGAGTTCTTTTTAACAATTTAAAACAAGCTTATCTATTAATTAACAAAAACACGTTAAATTTGATGAAAACTGATGTGGAGAGAAGATGTGTCAACAGTATTCCTGTCAGTTTTGTTCACTTATAACGTAAGGAGGAAATGGTTGAGCTGTGTTGCAATATTATGACATTTACTGTGAGATGTTTGAGTGTTCACCCCAAACGAAATTGATATCCTTTTCTTGAAAAGTTCCAAATCTGAGGTGGGATCGATGTAATTTAACACTGGCCAAGACCTGGCCCAGTGGGGTCAACTGGATGAGCTGCAGTCCATGAATGTGTTTGTTTTGCTTTACTGTCCCAGAAAATGTTTGTCTTCCAGCAGCAGAATCGATGCTTAACCATTTTCAATTGACCTGTCTTCAAGGTGGCCTAATTCTCCTGAACTTCAGACTGCAATCAAAACCCTGTAAATTTATTTTGGCAAAGGTATGCATGACTGTTGCTCCTTTGTCCAGTTGCTGCATTCATCATGTCCACCGTATCATTTAGGGGCGGATCCACAGTATGATGAGTGGGGGCCTTAGCCTCCGTCAAATCTCACTCTCTAACCGAAAAACTATGCCTATATTAGGTGGGCCTCTAGTCCGCATCAATAGGCCTCCACTCTTTTCCAATTCGTCCCGTATCCATTTCGCTTACTGGTTGAACCATGATTAATATGGATAAGTAAGAAACTAAATCACATTACCCAAACTTCAGATGCCCTGTTTCATTCCAATGCCATTCGTATTATCTTAGCTAAAAACGTGAGATTAGGTATGAGCTCGTAAGTCTTGTAAGTGCTGCTGTCATTAGCACTATCACTGGTGTGACTCGTGTAGTCACAGTTGGCATAACCTCCTTTCGCGAGCGTTCCTAGCCTTCGCCTACTTTGAAGCATTCGACAGTTTTGCTTAAATCAAAGAGCCTTGTATGGCCACCTGATTTGGACTGCTAGCATCACCTCATTGTTTCATCGTCACGTGCAAGCAGTTGTTGTGGCATACGTCATCACAAGAACTCAACAATTGATCAGTTGAGGCATTCGCAGTAGAACCTACCGGTTGAAGGTCTAAAGGCTGAGACCCTCTAATTGTTATTAGGTAATTGTAGCCACAATTAAAAGTGTACAACTGAACAGATCACGTTAGTGATTTTGCGTTTGAAATTTTACTCGATTGGTAGTCCTCCAACTGTCTAGTGCCCCCTCTCAATTTTTGTGCTGCGTCCGCCCCTGACAACCTTTCCTTGCCACTGTGAGTGCTAGCTTATCGCAACATCTGCCATGCCATATATATCTTGCCTTTCTACAATAAAATAAGTGCTTTCTATCCTTGCATTGCAGCAGTTATAATGATTCAGAAAACAACAATAGATATAATGTCCGTGAAAGTGAACATTATGCCATTTTTTATCATCACACTGATATTTTTGTTCAACTGCATTTAGAATTGCAACTTCGCTGATAGGTTCAAATTATGAATGTTGGTTTGTTTGGCCTTCTTTATAGCTAATATTTACATGCTTGTAACACATGTCTGCACACGTTTATCCATGTGTTTGGTTGTTTATTAAGTTGTGGCTTTCCATTGCTTTTTTTTATTCCAATGATCGTATGTACATCTTCTGCCTGCGCATAGTGTCATTTTGTTTTTTTAACGAACTGACGCTTAGAGTACATCAATTCATTGAATAAAGTAGGAGAAAAACTGTACAAGTATAGACCTATACAAGTTAAGAAATACAAAACACAAAATGACAGTCATTTTGTTGGTTGTGGCGGCATTCGGCATGAACCAAATAAGATGACATTTTGTTGGTTGTGGTGGCATTTGGCATGAACCAAACAAGTTTTGTTGGAATGGAGATACAAATTTCTGGTAGAAAGAGTGTTGGCATCACCTAAATGAAGTTGAATGGAGAGAAATTTTTGTCACAAAGTTTCAGATTGGAGGTAGATAATATGGATACCTATACTGTAAATCCAATGGAGACAGAAATTTTCTGGTAGCAAGATTGTTCACATCACCTGAATGAAAGTAGAGTGGAGAGAAATTTCTGTCAGAAAAGTTTCAAACCGGAGGTGGAGAATGCGGCTAGCTATATTTTAGATCTAATGTGGCTAGCCATATAGTTACCATTTTATGAGCTAAGACTTCGAGTGGGGTGAGTTGGGTGTGCATGAATGAATATTCAAAGATAGATTTTCATAGTCATTGCTCCACCATAGATTATTACTGTCTCTTAAGTCCTCGCAGCATGGCTATATAATGGATTTTTATGGAGAGGTTTTCATAGTCAGAGAATCGAGGCCCTCGTGTCGCTCTCCTGGCGGCTTAGGGGACATCACCCAAGTCTTGAGCCTCCAGCCACTGACCACCTAGCCACAGCGGTGGCACCTCTAGCCAATGTCGACGGCACCTCCTTCCACCCTCTATCTCCCTTAGCCTTTTTCTCCCTTTTGTTTCTTCTCAAGCTTTTTCTTCTTTTAACTAGATCTAAAAGGTTTCTTCTTGTCTCAGATCTGACCGGTGCGCTTGGGTTAGCCCCAGGTCTAGCTAGTGGTGAGGAGGGTGACCAGCATGCGTGGTAAGGTGATGGCCACATTGGGCTTGGCATCGGCATCCATGAGGCGGAAGGCTGGTGTTTGCCATGATTGGCGAGGTCAGTGGCCACCATGGCTGGTGAGGCCGGTGGTAGCGATGGTAGGTATGGTGACGCCGATGATGGCCATGAGCCACGAGGTCATTGGCGGTTGTGATGGGCTTGGTGACGGCGGCCATAAGCAATGAGGCTGGTGAAGGTAGTGGGCAGTGAGGCCCATAATTGCCATGATGCACATGGCGGAAACTGTAATGGGCTATGAGGCTAGTGGTAGTCGTTGATAGGCCTGCTTGCAGGTGACTCCGATGGAAGCGTGGTATGGTGGTGCATGGCAAGGTAGTTTCACAATTTACTTCTCTGTGTTTGGATTGGCGATAGTGGGCAACAATGGTAGCGAGGTGGCACGATAGTGGTAGGATGGCAGGGCGGACTAGATCAGCCTCTTCCCTCTCTCTCATGCTTAGCAGCGTGACTTGGAGTATAACGAGGGGCAATGAGTACCGATTGATATTCACTATGTTGGATGAAGGGAGAGAGTGGTTGCATGTCGGCGGAGACCATCTCGGTTGGTTTCTACATGATGGGCTTGATTCTAAAATCAATGTTTTTAAATAGATAAATGATGTGATGGGTTGTTGCTGAAGAAGATGGACGAAGTAAGGTTGAAGCAACAGAATAGAGGAAATTTGTAGCTTAGTTATCTTAGCCTTCTAACTTTCTATATTGATTGATGTTTTGTTCTAATTTTTGAGTCATGGAGTCTAAGTACTCGTATTGTAACGATTGACTATGTATATCTACTATTTTTTTTTAAAAAGTCCGAGCTGTACTAACCTCTATTTCCATTATGGATGTATATATATGTTTCCATGCAGGAGTGACCGCGGCATCAACCATGTTGGCTACAAACTCTAGTCTTGGAACGTGTCTGTTGACCTTGCATGCATGAAAGCGCAGCCTTTGGTTCTTCTCACCGGCTGCAGCACTGCTAATTCATCACGCTCACCGGTATTGATTCTTTGCACCCGCCGCAGCTAGCACAGCTAATTCATCATGCTCACTGGTATAGTACTACTACCCTTGCTTGCTACTTAATTTATTGATGAAACTTCATGTTAGAGTTGGTGCATTTCTTGGCTCGACATTTTTTCTTGTCTTTTTTACTTTTACTTTTGTTTTCTAAATGGTTGAATGGCTAAATAATTTATAATAATTATTTGAGAGTATTATAAAGTTAAAAATAGTTTTAAAATAATTTTTCTAGAAATTCATAAATAATTTTTTTTCAAAAATCATAATATTTAGGAGCTCGGCAAACTGTGCATTTCCATGATCATTCCATTAAGCAGAACACATCCCAATAGAGATGCACATCCTCTGCCGTACGGGACATTCCGCAACACTCACTGACATGTGGGCCCTAAAGCACATAGGCGGTGGGCCCACATATCAGTGGCACTAACGGCAGCTGCTTTATGGCAGGGGATATGAATCCTAAAATTTGATAGCTGAGATATTAGAAGGTACCACGTTCTGTGTACGAGTACAAAATATGTAGCCTGTTGTTTGCTTGTATGGGAGCCGCATGTCAGTGGCACTAACGCTAGCTATCGTACGGCAAATAATACCAATCACAAATTTTACGGTAGAACTTCTCAAGGTAAATTTTACATTAGAATTGATATCGGTTGGCTTCGGTTGATAAGCTATAGGAAAATAAAGTAAGGCAATAAAAATAATTTTAAGATAGGATCTTTATATTTTTATTCTTAGCAGTTTAAAGGATAATAAAAAATATGATAAAAACATTTAGAATAATTTAAAAAGAGTAAATTTTATAAAACTACATATATTTGGCCAAACTATCACAACATCATAAATTAAAGACATATCATAAAACAATAGATTTATCACAAAATTTATTACAAACCAATAGCCTATATATTTAAAATTAAGTGTAAAACTATAGATTTAATAATGATTTAAGTGGTGCTAAATCTGTAGTATTATAATAATTTTATTACTAAATATACAGTTTTGTAATACTTTATTTTTAAATATATAGTTTCATGATAAACTTGATATTAAATCTGTAATTTTATGATATATCAACTTAATCTGTAATAATTTCACTATAGGTTAATCAAAATATCTATTGTTAAATAAAATTTACTCATTTAAAATTAAATTTAAGAATTTATATTTTAACCACCGCTTATAAGCGAAAGGAAAGAAAAGGAGGAGCGTATATATTCTCACTGGTGACGTAGAGATGAAATAATTAATGGAGCTAGCGTACGCGTGGAATGACCAATTTGAGCTGTATATGTTGTAAAATATTTTGTCGGAACCGATATCAATTCATCGCCTTCCCATCCGTAAAACTTTGGAGTTGTGGTCCACGTCAATTTCTTTTCAACTTTCTTTTGGATGTGGATTTTTTTTATTTTTTTCTGATAAAAGTATTGTTTGTAGCTTCTGAGAGACAAATAAATAGATGTGTTAACCTATATAATGCCCAATGCCACAAAAAAACTATAGTTACATATAGTCAGCTTTGCAGTTTTGAAACGTGCAGAAACCGATTATTTATAGAGTGCCTTGCTTTTTTTTAAACGGTGCCTACTAGTTTTTTGACATTTTAGTCATTTTGGACGCAATATTTTACACATAGATCTCCTAGAAAACTAAAACTTATTACAGATATTAACTCTTAACTCGACGTCAGGATCATTACGCTAAGTTTAAATGTTTGAGCACTAAATAAATTGGCACGGAAACCCAACTCTTAGCACCCATCGGGTTGGCGCCATCCCTCATTCACCTACTAGCAACCTTTCTTTCTCCTTCTACCCTTCTCTAAATTTGTTGTTAAATTTTAGAAAAAAAAACTGGCAAAACAATGTATGCTAATTCATTTAGGCCAATTGGTTTTTCTTTATAAAAAAACTTAATTTAGGAGGAGGATGTGGGTGCCCCTCCACCACCCCTAAATCCTATTAATTTAGTGTCAAACAAAGTGCGAAAATTGATAAAGTAACATTTTTAAATTTATTTCCTATAATTGATTTTTTAAGACTTAAATGAGCATGGAAAGTCGGGTGAAGGAGGTTGGCACCGGGCTCGGCACCAACAAGATTGGTGTTGAAGCATTTAAACTTGGTGAGGACTGTGGTGTCAAGTTTTGAAATTAGTTATGTAATAAGTCTATTTAGGGTCTATGTGTGAATTAAATTTTTGAAAAGGACTAAATAATAAAAAATCTAGCCTATATGCACTTAATATATTATTGGTAACTCTTTTAATCAATCGAGTTAAATTATTTCTTGTATGTTATATTTTTTCAAAATAGCAATACATATTAGTATATAATATAAATTTAAATTAGACTTTTATAAATTATAAAAAAGAATAAATTTAACTACTTATGTATTTAATATATTATTTTTGTTGAATATATCTTACTATTTTTTTAAAAAATTAATATGTAATAAATATATCGTCGCCTCAACGGTCAGGCCCGACGCATACAGACAAAAGTTAAAGCCGTACCAAGCTTAGACTGGCAGCTGCTACCACTGCACATCTGCATGCCCACGAACGCGTTGGCCAAAAAAAAATCTCCTTCTTGGAATTAATTATTCTAGGTCGATCAGCACTACGAACGGACACATGCAAGATATTCGGCTGCTGCCACCGCCTGTACATGAATCAGCAGGGATCAATCACTGGGTTTCCTTCTTTATGTAAATTAATACAATGGGCAATTAGCTGTTCATCAGGCTGCCCGATTTCGATCGATTAATTCTTTCGAGTCATCATCATTTGTTGCGTAAGCTTTCGAGTGATTTTTTAAACTTTTTTCGAGCAGGTAAGTCTATCTTTAAACAGAAAAAAGGGTTCGTTTTGTACCTTATTTAGAGAGACAGAGAGGTTGATGTAGTTTGTTATATCAAATCTGCATTACTCTGCTGTTTGTGCCCTTTAGGGGGAAGAGTATTCCTAATTGTATAGGAAATTAGTTGAATCAATTTTTCGAACAATGGAACATATTCTTATGACGAGAACAAATTACTACTTGCATTTCACTCATTTTACAAAATTTAATTGCGTCACCAACTAGTTTATATGTTAGAAAAATTCACATGTGGAAAGAGATTTTTTGTGGTTCCTAAAAAACGAAGAGATTATATTATTGGCGCCACATAGTAACAGCATATGGCTACTTAATAAATAATACCGGTTCCTTTTTGCACACTTGCAGCCACTGCAAATGTAACAGCAAGGAGTAATTAATTAACCAGCATTATTCACACCACACAAACAATTTTAATTAAAACATATCGAATTCAGCAAAGAACACCAGATGAGAGAAGCAGTAACAGGTTGCAGAGTAGTTACAATGGTAGCTAGAGTTCAATAATCTGGAATGGAATTTTTGGAATTTCGGAAATTCTGGTTAGAACCATGTTTCATCGAAAATATTTTTTAAAAAAAATTAAATTAACCAAATTTTATTCAAATTTAACCAAATTTTGTTTAAATTCTAAGAAATTTCGGTATGAAATTTTCGGAATTTCCGAAATTCCTGTTCTACCGCTCCTGGAAGAAATGTGCATTCCGCAATATAGATCCCTTGTGGTAGCTAGGAGCAAGATCCAAGGATAGAATTTAAGTACCATCCATTATATTGCCATTGCAACATCTTTAACATGCATACTAAATATGGTCCTCATCTGTCCAAAAAGGGGCACAACAGCAGTGCTAGCCGGAACCGAAAGCCACGTCCCGCACCCAAAATTGGGCACAGTGAAAGGGATGAGACAAGAAGAGCCACCACAACCCACACCAACAAACCCCACCCTCTTTTCCTCCTGTTTTCCCCCTCTTTTCCTCAACTCTTTTAATTATTATCTGTTCCATCATCTGGGTACCTCCTGATACTGTTACTACTATGATCTATTTATGTACATATGCATGTGCTACATATATGTATGCAAAAAATGTCGCACAAAAGGAAGAATCTGTAAGAAAAGGTGGACATAGAAAAGATACAAACATGTCCAAGAAAGGAGGACAAACTGAAACTATATGAGGAAATGAAGATAATTTTTGTTTGGGATTTGGATTAATTATACATTATGGTTTATATGATGAGTGATATTAATTAAAGACTACTGTAATTATACTAATTAAACACTAGTACTAGTGGTGTTGGAGATACTAGCGGCATGGATCGGATGCTCCCTTCCACTCTCTCTGTCTCTTTCCCTTTCTCTCTCTAGACGGCTGGCTAAGTATGGCAATGTACGGCGAGGTGGATGGAGGTGATCATCTCCACTCGTAGCTCGCCGCGATGACCGCGTCGGAGATGGGCGTGCCCCACGGCATGGTGTGGATGGTCTCGTCTGTGACGTCGAGCTCGTGGTCGTCACCATCGTCTTCGTCGTCGATGACCATGTCCACGCCCTCCACCTGCAGCTCGCCGGCGCCGTCGACGTCGCAGTCGTCCTCGCCGTGCAGCTCCATGGACGACGTGAGCAGCGGAGTGGTCGGCGACAGACCGGGCGAGGCGGACTGCCTGGGGCTCTGGCTGCTGCTCGCCGTTGTCTCAGCCGCAGCGGCAAGAGACTTCTTACTCGTCCAGGCTTCGGCGGAAGGCTTGGAGGCTGCGGACGGGAGCAGCGGCTTGTAGCGCGTGGTGCCGGCGAGGGAGTTGCGGTGGAGGGGGATGTCGTGGCCGGTGTGGGCGCCGGTGTAGGTGAGGACGAGGAAGGAAGGGTCGACGCGGCAGCGCTCCACCTGCTTCCGCGCGGCGCAGTTCTTGTTGCTACTGCACCGGTAGTAGCCGCGCGGGTACGGCGACCCCTTGATCGGCTTCTGCCCGTACTTGCGCCACGCCCACGAATCCGGCGGCGGCCCGTTCGCCGGCACGCGCACCACCTCCTTCGTCGTCTGCTTCTTCCTGCATGCATGGCAACACCATAGTCGTCGTCGTCGTCATCAGCGAGCGAATCCACATTATGCAAATCAGAAAGTAAATGAGGCTATAGGTAGCTAGCAACGCACTTTCTCCTCGCCGACCTTGATCTGCCGGCGCGGGCGCCGGCGCCGTTGCCGTCGCCGCCGGATGCTTGCTGGTGGTCGGTGGCGGGCTGCGTATTCTCCGCCGGCGGAGGCGCGTTGGCCGCCTGCGTCAGGTTGGGCGGTGGCGTCAACTCAGCAGCCCCCACCGCCCGCGGCCTCTGCACCTGCTGCTGCTTCACAGGATGAGCTGGCGCCATGGGCGGCGCCGCAAAGAAGGCCCCGCGGAGCTCGTCGACGACCACGGGGTCAGCCGCCTCAGTCCAGCCACCGGTCTGCAGTCCGGGGAGCGGCGCCATCCACAAGGCGTCGTCGCCCCACACGGGCAGCGCCGGCTGCTGCGGCGTCATCGGCGGCACGAGGAACGGGTCGTACTCCCACTCCTCGCCCAGCAACGTCGGCGTCGGCGGCGGCGCCGGGCTGACACCTCCCCCACCGCAGCCAAACCTCACAACAGCGCCAAGATCCCAGTTGTTACCACCTCCGCCGGATCCGTACCACCATGCGTCGCCGTCCATCTCTCCTCGCGCGCGGCCACGGACTAGCAGGGGGGGCGCTGACTTTGAGCTTAGTTTATTGTTAGAGAGAGAAAGCTAGAGAGAGAGGAAGGGGGTGGGAGTGGTGGTGGTGGCGGTGGGGATGGGCATTGGATCCGGGGTCTAAAAAGGAGCAAGAGGGTGGGTTGGGGTGGGTTTTTATGGTGATATGGCCGGCCTCATGGTGTTTGAGGGGTGAAGGTCCCACTTGACTTTGGGGACAATGTCAAAGGGTGAGAGAGAATGAGATAGGACAGAGAGGGAGGGTTAAAGTCGATACTACCCCTGAGGTTCATTTTGCTGTATTCTTGGTAGAGGAGCAGGATGGCCATACATGTGTCACGTTGTTAATTCTTTGATTAGTATATGGAGCCCCGTTAACTAGGAGCTGTGCACAATGATGCAATGTTGTGAAGGATATCTGTTGAAATTATTGCGGATTAAATAGTGTATCGCTTTGCATTACTTACGTTATTATAATTCCAGCTGTGGTATTGATTCGAGTAGATGTTTTATAGCTAATAATATAAAGAAGATAGTGAAATTAATTACGACAGAATCCGGCATAATGGACTTGTAGCATAGCAAGCGTAATGGCTTCATGACGACGAGCCGTTGCTGAGTGAGTATTTGGAAAGAAGACAAGTGGCATTGGCGTTGTGGTGATGGAGGACGTACTAGTGGCTATGGCAAACTCATACGGTATCCGGGGATCAGGCCAAATGGGTTAGCAACGTGCCAAATGGGCAGGCACGTCAAAACCGTAACTAAGGACTTGCTCACTTGATTATAAAAAAAACCCTAGCAAACTTTTTGCATTATCAAATTTTATTAAGGTAAGATGTGGATGGGGTAGTGTTTAATTAGTTTGAGATATTGCCAAATTTTGGTATAAATTTTGAGATTAGAAAGTTCCAAAATTACCGAAAATTGGTAGATGATGATATGTTTAGTTTGTTGCCTTATAAAAATTTTAGTAATAAAAAAATTTAAAAAAGGTTGAAAATGTCAACAAAATAAACAAAATTGTGTCATTTATCGGAACCATAAAGATCCATGCAGAATCATGGCGTCAGCTAAAATAGCTAATTCGCTATGGAATACCCAGAATGCCAACATCAGAGTATGGACACAAAATCCCACATCGTCCTATAAACTGACCGAGTACGGCGATTTTCAGTTCAGAGATTTTGTGCTAGTATAATATACTGGGGTGACAATTGTATTAAGAGAAATTTCTTTGTTGATTTCCTCCCCATTTTTCTTTTAAGGTGACTATTGTGTTAAGAGATTTGCTTAAGCTGTAAGTACGGTAAAAAACACACAAAGTCTACAGTGCACTTATGGCAAGAAGAAAGACCAGTGACCGTTGTAAAACTTTTATTTCGACAGCCTGCTTTCAGCGGGAATAGGAGCTAGCGTGCGAGAGAGCGGTCACGCGAATTGAGGCGGCACGGCGCGTTTGACCAGAGAGGTATGACACGTGGGCTCCCAACTTACCAGGGTCTCGTGCCTGCGTCTTGTAGCCGCTGTGGTGACGGCAGCGGCGTCCTTTGGCTGTGTACGATGCTGACAAGGCGGCGCCATATGGTACGGCTTTTGAGGGGGCCGCGCGCCTCTTCTGGGCCGGGTCCGTACGCCACCTGGTCCGACGTGCCAGCCCGGCCACGTGGCGGTGCCACTGTTGGGCCGTAGCCACCGACGTGCGGGGCCACACGATCGGTCAGGCGGTGGTGCCGTCGTCAAGAAGAAGGTCACGCCGTCTGATCGATCTCTAATAACGTCACCAAAGCTATTGGTCGTCATTCTGCATACTTTTGTAATTTTTTTCTGTTTGTAATTCGATGCAAGAGATAGATGAAACGTACATTTTTTTTTCTGTTTCCAATTCAATGCGAGTATTTGCTAGTCACGTTGATTTACATACGAAAGATGGCGCTGATTTGGGATATGATAATCGAAGATCATAGTAATTTTGGCAGCAAGACCAAACAGATCTGGGAGAAGAAGAGCATAAACTAGCCAAGTGCCTGTAAGTTTTAACAAAGGTTCTAATATTCTACAATTTTGTGCTAATAGTTGATTCTACATGTTGTAGAAGAAATAGAATGATTCTTTTCCCTTGTACACAATGCATGGGAAAGGACGATCCGGGGAATTTTTGCTAAAGGTGGCAAGTAATTAGCATTGATGAAAAGAAAAAAATAAACCAGAAAAATCTGCCTGCCCTCATTTATCCTAAACAAGTAATATTTTTTCGCTGGAGCAGCGGAAGCGACGCCGGTTGATCTTATTAGAGCAAAGGTAAACATATGGTGTACAAAATGCAACACAGGGTGCTGCGGAAGCATAGGTTACACGAGGAACTCAGGGAGTACCCGCCCTGAGCGCAACCAACTACACAACATTTAGCTACGGACTACACAGACCAGCAGAACACTCTACAAGCTGCAACTAGACAATTAGTATCAAACATTAAGAATATAATCTAGGCATGCATGCACTAGCGGATAGCGGGATCTTAATCACCTACTAAACGTGAGTAAACACAATTCTTTTCATCATTCTCAAAGTTGCTTCACCTTGTTATTTTACTTCCTCCGCAATAATCCTATGTTCACACTCAAAGTTGCTTCACCTTGTTTTTTACTTCCTCCATGATAATCCTAGATTTGCACTTAGCAACAAAAGGGCCAACCACAAATTAATCCAAAGGAAAAGGATGTAAAAGTTCCAATAGGTCACGTATTTAAGAGCTAGTTATGATAGATGGTATGTTACCATTCTTAGCGGATCTAGATTGGGTTTGTACCATCGGTGACGAGCTCGTGGTCCTTGCACTAGAAGAGGAAAAATGTATGGAGTGGCTTGGGGTCGTAGTAGTAGAGGATGATTGGTAGTTATAGCATGCTTCTACGATATCTATGGCTTAGGCCATTAGCACAATGAAGCAAGGGTGAAAGTTAAGGAGACGTACACCATTGACTAAAGGAGACAAGGAGGAAGTGACAATGCATGAAGAAAGTGAAGAAGACCAAAGTTGTATCGATAGAGGGATGAAAGGTGCCTAGAATGCATCAATCAAAGGAGTTGGAGGTGGCTTCCGCACCATGAATCAAAAGAAAGCGAATGGGTACATATCAAATGGTGGTGATCAAGAAGAGATCCAAGATGCATCTAGTGGCCGGTGACAAGGTGGTGTTAATTAAGGCATAATTTGTGGAGATTATGGATGAGGCCGTGAATTAGGATAATGGCAACTATACATATGTGCAAGTGTATATAGAACTACAAAACTAGTGTCGGTGGCTACATAGTGGGGCTAGCAAGATGGGAATGGGAGGCTATGGTGGCTAAGCATGTGTATATTGGATCATCTAGATGCTCATGCATGTTTCGTGTCTTATTCTTTTCTCTTTTGTGGGCTACAATAGTACTATGGCCTTGGGACTATTTTTTTCAACTACTTCAAGAGAGACTCCCCTTTGGTATTATATGTCCGTATCTGTTGTGTTTTTATCCCTAAAGGGATGGTAAGTATACTAGAAGGAGAGAGGTGGATTTGCAAACGAGAAGGATATTAACATTAAAATTTGATAAGCCATGGATGGATTGGAAAGATAATCGGTTTCGTAAAGAAGAGTCTGGTTGCTACAGGGAAAAAACCGATTAAACGAAGCAAGGAAGGATTCGGTCTAATTATAGAAGACTATCCAAATAAGACCGAGTCTGAGTAGGAGTCATGGAAATCACGATAGGGTAATTTATCTATGTAAATCGTATCTTATATTGATAGTAAGGTTTAGTTAGTTTAGTTTACTTTCTTAGAGATATATATTTTTTATATTTTTAGGAAATAACGTCCGATAGTTGTTATAACACGTCGGAGTCTGTAATACTAGGGTATAAATATAGACTCTCTGAAAGCCTGTAAAGAAATTCTTCGATCAATACAATTTTGACGCATCGCCACTCTAGCTTGTCTAGGTTTTTACTGACAGGTTCTAGCTCTCGATGCGGGACTGCATCGGTTAAGTTTGATCTTCGGTGAAGGGGTAAGTCCCACCATTATCTCAGTATATCTTGCTCTGTCTAAGGCTGTATCGATTAGGTTTGACCTCTTAGTTAAATCGAGTATATCACATCACGTTCGTGCGAGATCTATTGGTTTACCAAGCTCTCTCTGCCATCGTCTGTCTCGTGCTGCATTGATTAGGTTCGAATTATGAGGTTGCCGACAGTAGATTAAGTCATAGGCTTGTAGGTCTCTGCCCGGCATTTCATCGGAGTGCTTAGCCGATGAGTTATCCATACCTTGAGTAACATGCCTAGCTTATCGGCTCCTCAGCTGATATGCAACCGTCTTTAGAAAACTTCCATCGACCGTCATGCCTAGTGCGTCGGCCTTCCAGTCGATGCACGCATACTTTCAGAGATGTCTTCTTATCATACGCTCTGCTCTGTCTAAGATTGTATCGGTTAGGTTTGACCTCTTAGTTGGATCGAGCGTACCTCGTCACGTCCACGTAAGGCACGCCGGCGCGTCGGTCTCCCTCCTCCGTCCATGGTCTTGTGCTGCATTGGTTAGGGTTGACCTACGAGATTAGCGGTGGTGGTTCGAGCCAGCGCAGTGGTGGGTCTTTGCGCGATGTCTTGTCAAAGTAAGTAGCCGATGAGTTATCCTCAACGTAGGCCCTACATCCATCTCGCGTATCGTCTAATGATCGATCCTCTAGAGGTCGATCCGGACACGTTGGACGCTTCCTGGTACTATCTCGGTTCGGTCCGATCTTTCAGGGCTCACGTCTGACATGGCCGACGTCGAGATCTAGCGGGTCTTGTTCCCCATTGGCTCGTGCGGTTGATGGGTTTAGGTGTAGGCCTTTGTCAGACATTCAGTTGGTAGTTAGCCGATGACCTTACCTCTTTCCTCACTCGTCATTATGTTTGGTCTAAGCCTCCGTCGTCTCTGTGTCATTAGTTCCTAGCCTCATACTGTCTCAGTTTGGTTCAATCTATCGATGCTAGTCCTAATGGTGCCATTATCGCGGTCGTTGGCCCTCGTGGCTTCGCGGGGGGTCAGGCCCTGCTCTGCGCTTCGGATGGCATGGAGCGTCATCGACTCTTTGGCTAATAGGTCCTCTAATCCGTTCTACGCGTCTATCTCTCATGCCTCCATCAGCTGTTCAGTCGATGCTTGAGCGCTACAGCTTCCGTTAGCAATTAGGAGGGATCCCACGTGCTTTGCTATCCTTTGAATACCCTTTTGTGTCCCCATCGGCTTTGCGACCGATGGATCAGGATCTCGCTTTCGCTACACCTGGAGCCATCATATTCTTCGTCGATATTTGTTTACGCCTTTATCGGCTCCTCAGCTGATGGAAGAATATCCCAATTCATATCGGCGACCATCCGATAGCAGGAACCATCAGGACGCGGACGATGACCAACTCGATCCTATCGACAGCTAGCCGATAGCGAGAGCTCATATTGGTCCATCGTCTGACTGACCTGTTCACCTTACCTCCTTGTCAATTAAAGGGTCAAAGTCCTCAGATCTCGAAGCTTAAGGACCTACACTGAAACTAAGCAGATCTTTCAGACCTTTGCGTGATCGAGTTACCGTCTCTCTCCAATCGAACCTTCGCTCGACCCAATTAGACCTTCCCCTACGAGGTTTGGCGGCGAGAAAAGGAATAGAGAGATCAATAGTGGAACTACCACAAACAATGCCTCAAAGCTAACATTATGTTGGACGGTCGATAAGAGAAGGGGGTGATCGACACTACAGGTTGCTTGTGGTTGGATAACTCCAGTAGTGATCTGGTTGTTGAAAACCATTATTGATGATGGCAAGTAACCAAGAGCTATGACCCATATGTGTTTTTAGACTTTTTTATTTATCTTTTATGTAATTAAAAAATAATATTGCTACGTCAATCTAGAACAACACATGACGTGCTCCTTTACTATTCAAACTAGCTTATCCACTCAAGCTTTTCCCCATATAAATATATGATGTCTTGTTAAAATACTTTGTGAATTTTATATATACAATAGTACTGTAACCAATAAAACTCACCTACCATGCATTTAGCGGAGTACATATAGCCCAACGATGTGGCGCTTTTTCTTTGGCCAATACTATAGTGTTGATACCATCAACGTTTTTGTTAGTATTATTATCAATATATAGCGATTATATTTACCTTTCATGGGGATTAAGAACAAAGATAAAAGATTGTCATTCACTACTTATCCTAGTTGATGAGAAGTACACAAGGTTGTGGAGATAAGGAGTATTTTGGATATTTTAACCATACAAATATCCTTGAAACTCTAAAACTAGCTATTAGGGAAAACTTGAATGTTGAAAGTAGAGATGTTCTAAAATGGATGGAGTATTTTATAATATTGCACAGCTGGAAATAGGAGCAAACTAGAGTCTGTTTTAACCTTGTCAACTAACATTTAAGTCCAAAAATAATTCCTAAAAAAACTGAATATTTTACACCTCACAAAATACCATACATAAGTTAATTAAGGGCTGATTCCTATACTTGGTCTATGATTAAGGGGTTAAGACATAATTCATTCTTTTTTAACACGGGTGTTCGTTGAGCGATCAAATTTGAACCGAAATAATAAAAGCATACCTGTATATGCATAGGTGGAAAGCAGGAACTAGCGCGTATGTTATCATCAAACTTAGCTTGAGTACCTTTCATGAGAAGATAAAAATCTACATATTGACTAGATAAGTGACCTACTTCTCGCTGTACGTCCGGCCGCTTAGATCCTGCCAATTAGTTCTTGAATATGATATACTCTAGCTAGATAACAACGTACGCTTTACATTAATATTTTGATCTCCCACCAAATAATTAATTATACTAGATCTTGACTTGAGCAGTGCTCATCCCAATTGATAAAAGCTCACATCAAAATCTGAGTGCACGTAGGACTAAATCTTGTCAAACAAAACGCAAATTAACAAAGCTTTCTTCTTACCGAAGGCACAATCAGCTAAATTGATTGGAAGTCAACCAAAATGCCGATCGACGATGGCATGGATATAGTTTGCACAGATAGTTCTACCATTACACAAGGCATACTTACATACTGGAGTATTTAATTTTAGTGACTGTGACGTGACATACTGACAGCCAATTGAATTGAATTTAATTTGATCTGCAAATTTAATCCTGATGCTCTGACATACACGCGACTACACTATAACACTGTCGGCAAAAATATATTTCTAGTTTTAAATATACACGATACAACTGACTTAACATATATTTAACCATTTGTTTTATTTAAAATTTTTTATATAAATATAAAAAAATAAGGTCAGGTTAAATAAATAATAATTATAAAATAATTTTAATAAGACGAATGATAAAATGTTTGTCTAAATATCAACAACCCCTATGTTAAAAAACTGAGGGAGTATCTTTTAGGCTAAATTTGTTATAGAAAAAACATATAATTAGCTAAGGGATACGTTAACGTGTATCGCATAAAAAAACATGGTAATTAGCTATTAGATATCGAATGTATTATTTTATTATATTAGAGAAAAATAATATGAAAAATATCAATTTACCCTTGTCTCACGAAGACCTGGTCATAGTTGCCACTGGGTAGACATTTGACAGTGTCGGCATTGAGTCCGTCCACCACTTCCACCAGCACGCACATCACGTAATTTACCAATCGCTTAGACATGGCTAACACCAGCACGTGCTCTCACCCAGCGTCAGTGACCACTGCGTAGCACCGAGGAGCATGCTGAGCCTAAGGCCTTGAACTCCTCGATGCCAACTATGGTGAGCGCTGTCATGGCCTCTAGCTCGACGATCTTCTACAGTGGTCGCCACGACCAGCGACGGCTTCCACGGCGACGGCCACGACTGACAGTGAGACCGGCGGCCATAACCGGTGTCGGGAGTTGGTAGCAGCGGCCGCAACTGGCAGCAAGGGCGAACTAGAGAGATTTGCCTCAGAAATAATAAAATAATAGTAAAATTGTCCTCTCTTTCCATTTGCCAAAAATAATAAAATAATGATAAAAGTATCATCCACTATATTACAGTTTTTTACAGTGGGCTTTAGTAGTTTGGGTGTCTCTTAGATAATTATATATTATTTGGATGCCCTATTACAAATTTTGCCTATTTTTTGAAGAGTGAACAAGCAATGGATGTCTCTCTTGTGCGCCCTATACATTTTTTACTTTCCTACGTTTTCTGTTTGTTTTTTGAAAAGAATCACGCTATAAATAATTGAATGAATAAATGTTCTACCTCTGCAATATACTGATAAATCTGTTCCATACCAACAAATCATTCTTGTATAATCCCTATTTGATTGCATTACTATTTTTTAATGAGATCATTTTGTAAATATACAACTGAACATGAAACTTTAGCAAAATTTTCAAAAAACTACGATAATAGCAATGATTTTATCATAAAAATACATTCCACATCTTTTGTCAGACCTATGGCCTAACTTGCAACAGTGTGAAACTGTTGTCATAGTTGTCTACAATGACTAGCTAAACAACCTTTTTTTTTTATAAAATATGGTTTTCTAATCATTACCATTTTTTAATCGATTACTATACCATATGACTGGCTTCTACTACTTTTTTTTAAGACCTGGCTTCTATATATGCCTCTTAGTCGCTCGAACTGTTATGAACATTTAGCATTTAACGGCCAGTTGGGGCCGGTATGGGCGCGCATATATGGGCATTTTAAGTAATAGCCAACTCAATTTTTGTTATGATTTGCCCTTTGATTAATTAATTCACCAGAGTAATATTTTTCTCCTCGATAGAAGATATAACTAGGGTTCAATTGCGGCGTAACAGCTAGCTAGCTAGCAATGATTGCACTATCAGAAAAGTCAGTGCCAGAAAAAAAACTTTATCTCGATTAAGATCAGTTGCCGTAGTTCTTTGTACGACCACAACCATCTAATTAATTCGTTTAATTATCTAATCAAGTGAACAATATCGATCAGCATCGATAGATCACGATCGAGAGACCGGCAGGCGAGATGCGTCGGAAGTTCGTTAGTAAATATTTTCACTGCTCGTCTAGAAAATGGATGCCTAGGGACGGTCTATATACGTAGCTAGATCGATTTGTTTGTCCAAAGCAATCAATTTTTTAACCATACAATCAAATACCAAACGCTTAGATCATGGAACCTAATCAATTCAGCTGTAATTTTTGCATATCAATCACTTCTTCAATTACCATGGGTGTCAAGGGTCGCATACTATAAGTAAGCCGGTTGGCAAGAATTCAAAAGGTCTCATTCTTGAAATAAGTTTGTCGAGAATCCATTTGTACAATAAGTTTTGCAAAAGGATCACGATGCTAAAATTAAGGTCGAGGCTATGTCCCTGTAAAAGACTTTGATAGCTTGCATATCCAAACTAAGCAAAGATTTTGGCCATTATTACATCTCTCTCTTTGTTTTTTTTTTAAAAACTGGTGTAAAGATTAATATTAATATTAATATAGTAGAAAAATTACAAGATTGCAACCCAGGAGATTATAAATAAAAGAAATAACAAACACATACCACCATCTACTAGCAGCTCCTCGTATAATCTAGGAGAAAGCACTAGCACCAAACCAATTGCCACTAAGCACGTGATCAATTGCTGATAGACCTACTAGGGGGCCACAAACGTCTCGCTGAGCATCGACACCACTCAAGAGATCATTGATAGACTCCCAATTATTCTCACGTTGAAGGGTTGAGGAGGGATAGGATGAGATAGAAGATGATCCGCTTATACCTCACGCCATCCTAATGATGATAACCAGGGAACTACTGAAGACCAAACCAAGCGGATGCGACGAAGGCGAGGAATGAAGACCTCATAGATGATACCTCTAGGGAGGTTGCAATGTCAAGGTTTCACCTAGAGAGTCCTGCCAAGGAGGAGGGTAGTAGCTCAACAACACCCAAGGAGGATCATAGCACCCAAAGGCGTCGTCGTTGCTAGCTCAGAATCCCTAAGGCGTCGTCGTTGCTAGCTCAGAATCCCTAAGCTAGGCTTTCACCTGCAACACCCTCTCTAGCACCTGCTGCTGCTACCCCAAAGTTCCACCACTCAAAAGACCTCTTCTAGCACACAGCTCTGCCACACCAATGCCCCATCACCGTCTAGCTCCCCGCCTTCGCCATGAGGGCCCACCTGTTTGGTAGCTGCCTGTTAACGCCAAAATTTAGAAAACCCAGTGATAGATTGGAAAGATGATCGATTTAAGTGAAGAAGTGTTTGATTGCTATAGGGAAGAAGCTGATCGGTTTGAAGCAAGAAAAAATTCGGTCCTAGAATAGAAGATTATCTAGATAAGACCGAGTTTGAGGAGGAACCATGGTTCATGGCAGGGTATTCTATCGTATCTTATATGGATAGAAAGATTTAGTTAGTTTGGTTAACTTTCTTAGAGATATTTTCCTTTATATTTGTTAGGAAATAACGTTCGATGATTGTTGTAAATGCGTCGGACTTTGTAAACCCAGGGTATAAATATAGAGCCCCTGGAAACATGTAAAGGATCCTTCGATCAATACAACCTTGGTGCATCGCCACCCTAGTTCATCTAGGTTTTTACCGGCGGGGTCTGGCTCTTGACGCGGGGCTGCATCGATTATGTTTGATCTCCGGTGAAGAGATAAGTCCCGCCATTATCTCAATATGTCTCGCTCTGTCTAAGGCTGCATCGGTTAGGTTCGACCTCTTAGCCCGATCGGATGTATCGCATCACATCCGTGTAGGGTCTATTGGTTTATCAAGCTTTCTCTACCGTTATCGGTCTCGTGCTGTATCGGTTAGGTTCGATCTACGAGGCTATCGACGGTAGAATAAGCTTTAGGCCTATAGGTCTCTGTACGGCGTTTCATCGGAGTGTTAGCTGATGAGTTATCTATACGTTGAGCAACATGCCTAGCTCATTGGCTCCTCGGCCAATACGCACTGAGTCTTCAGAGACTTTCCTTTGAGCGCCACGCCAAGCACATCGGCTTTCTAGCCGATGCGCGCCTATCTTCAGAGAGACATCCTCTCATTGGCTCAGCTAGTTGATGGGTTCGCTTCGCCCTTCCTTCAGCACAACCGATCTAGCATCTACCGTCCCGTTGCCGTTGGCCTCGGTCTCGTACTGTCACGGTTAGGTCTGATCTTTGAGATTTGGCGCTAGCGGCGTCATCATGGCGGGCAACGGGTTTTGTGTTGCCATATCCGGAGCGGTATTGGCTTTATAGCCGGTCCCTCTTATACGATTCCTTGCCACTTTGCATATGCTTTCATTGGCTTTCCAGCCGATGAACAATTGTGACAGGTTCCGTTGACCACCAGGAGGTATCCCGCGTGCCTTGTTGTTATCTGAGTACAATCCTATGCCTTCATTGGCTCTACGACCGATGGATCAGGGCCTCGCGTTTGCTACACCCAGAGCCATCATATCCTTCATTGACATCAGCCTACGTCTACATCGGCTCCCCAGCTGATGGAAGAGTGTTTTGATTCCTATCGGCGATCAGCTGATAGCAAGAGCCATCCGGACGAGGCCGATGACTATCTCGATCCTATCGGTAGCCAGCCGATAGTGAGGGCTCGTATCAGCCCATCGTTCAACTGACCCTTTTACCTCACCTTCTTGTCAATTGCAGGGTCAAATTGACTGGCATGCCCGTACCCGCACCGTCGCGTTGGAGCCGACCAAACCCCACTGGCCCCGACACGCGTACCTCGAGCCACGAAGAGAAGCCAACCGACCTGCACTGGAGCTAAGCATACCTCTTAGGCGTCGACGTGCTCGCGCCGGGTTTTGGCACGAACACTGCCCTGCCTACCTTAATTGCCATCACACATGCACCACTAGGGTGCTACCACCCTGGCCACCACCAATCCTATTCCAGTCGATGTTGCTGGCTACTAAGCCTGCCATGCCTTGTCCACCATTGTCTCTAGGAGCCACCTCAACTGGTCTCACCTATTCACTGGCTAGCCTTTGCCACACCCAACCGACTTGGCAACACCATTCTAGTGCTACCGTAGGCAAGGACACCACTGCATGCTGATGAGTGGAGAATTCCCTCTCTGCTGCCACCACCTCCTCCTCACCATGGAGCTCTCGACAATCGGTCTAGAAGCACACCAACCTTAGGAGGAGAAGAGCTCCATGGAGAAGCGGCATAGTTGGGGAAGAAGAACGAGCTCCACCGCCTATGTTGCTTTGGTTGCTGCCATCATCACCACCCACCTAGCCACGCTACATCTCCAATGCACCTGCTGTTATTGTAGGCCACCACGCCCGTCGCTATCGCTAAGAGCCATCGTAGTGGATTTGGCCTCTCTTGTAGGAGAGGCTTAAGATCTAGACTAGATCTAGCTAGAGGGGCGCCTGATCCGGTGGCATTGGCCCTCTATCCCCGCCTGCCACCTCCGTGCCCTCTACCCTACCATCGCCGCCTCGTCTACCCCCCTATCCACTAGCCTCCTCGCTAGCTTCGACCGAGAAGGGCTCGGATCTAGGAGCCATTGCCTCTACCTCCTGAGCTGCCTTGGTGCCCTATCTGCTATGGTGTCCTTGGGAGGAAGAAAGTGCCTCACTGCCACTATCCTTGTAGCCATCTGGCTTTGCAAATGGGCCACTTGAGTGGCGGCGGGGTGAAGGGCAGGAGGGAGGGGTGACAGTGGTGGTTGTTTCGCCATCCGTGTCACCCCTCGGGTAGGAGCAACATAGACCAGCCATACTTGTCATGTGCATGGTATTCTACAATGATCTAGCATTCTAGCTAAATAGTTTGAAGTAATACTTAAGTTAGTCAAACAATAATGCTCAAATATAAGCCGAAGATACTATCACTACTACAGATTTTGACCATCGTTGATGGCTTGTCTGTGACGGATCCTTGTGGCCCATCACAGAGACCATTATCTCTAATCGGTAGAAAATTAGCCCGTTTAAGATTAGGTTACTTGGAACAATCCATCATATAGACACGAGGTCATATATGACGTGTAGTGTTATAGCCTATTACTGATCAATCATTGATGAGTGATGAGTCATAACTCTTAACTCATTATAGATGACTCTACATCTTTGACAAGTCTAGAAGTATTAACCAGTCACTAGTGAGAGTGACAGGTAAAAAATATTATCCATCGTGGTAAAATAATCTTTAACGGGTTTGTTTTTTAAACCATCACCGATGTGGCAGAACCAATCTAGCAGTCGGCTAGTTGCACATCGTTCACACAAAAAAAATCTCCAGCAAGTTGTCCACACATCCCTCTCATATCATCCCCTTCTCTCATCGTTGGCATTTGTAGCCATAAAAAAATTCAATAGTTGGCAGTCGGCTAGCCTCCTCCTCCTCATTGTTGTCCACCTCCACTACCAGTGCTAGCTCCACCATTCACTACTACCACCATCTTGAGATCCATAGATCACCGCCACCTTTGGATCCAGATACGGTCGCTCCTTTATTGTCATAGTCGTCCACCTTCACCATTGGTGCTAGCTCTACCAGCCACCATCACTGCCATCTAAAGTTCCACGGGCCGCCATTGTCACCAGATCCACCAATAGTTGCCCCTTGTTGTCATCCACCTCCACCACCGGCGCCAGCTCTACTAGCGACCGCCGCTGCCATTTTGAGCTCCATTGGTTACTGCCACCTCTAGATCCACTAGCGATCGCCCCCTCCTCATCGTCATCCTCGTCCACCTCGACCGCCGATGCCATCTCTAGCTCTACCAGTCATCGCTGCTACCATCTCGAGCTTTATCGGCCACTGCCACCTCTAGATCCGTTCACTACCATCTCGAGTGCACCAGATCATGCTTTCCTAAGGTTGGAGGTTGTCAAATTTGGCTACCCCCATCTTTCGGCTCCTTGGTAGAGATGACAACAAGTTTCAGAGAGCCACTGCGGCCGTCTTTATGGTGAGGACATCGCCACACCCTTTTCCTTTTCGTCATTCCGCTCCATTGGTTGATTCCTCTCGGTGCTAAGGACCCTGGGTTTGCTTCGATTTTTTATTTGTCATTTGTGATAGGGTTGTTTGATATCTATTATCTGCCATAGTACTGCTAGTGATGTGTGTTTCTCTAGATTCATAAATGGTTCATGGTTGAAAGCCCTTAATGTGTTGCTGCTAGAAATAAAAAGAAGGGTGGATAAGTGATGTGTGATGCATTTTTTCATTGAAGTTAAATTGGAGACGTTTCAAGTATTGTTGATGTTACTAGAAATCTGAAATCCCCGGTAGTAGTATTGTATTTTTGTGTTGAATCTTTTGCTACATGTCACCATGATCTGTTGTTGTGTTGTTACAACTGGCATGCCTTTTTCTATTTTTTGGGTGATTTTTTATACTGGGATCATATTTTCAACCTGTTACCTGTTATAATAATTATTGATAAGTTATAAGGCATCTTGGAGATATTTATTACCATTCCGTTATAGTAGTTTGTGTTCTATGAGTATTGGTCATCCGTGACTCATCACTAACGAGTATATTTGTTACACGTTTTATAGTAGTGAATAGTCCTTTAGGCTGTACCTAGAGATCTAGCTATTAGATCAGCATGATCTCCACCGCTTTGAGATTAGATCAACACAATCAATCAAGGTATATATATATATGCATGAACGTGTAAACCTTGAATTCTAGGACCATCAACATAAAGATCAAGTGCACTGTATATGCACGGTACGGAAGTTAAGGAAATTAGTGAAAAAAAGGCGTCTTAGCAATATTAAACAATCGAGTTTGTCGTATACATATCTTATATGTCTGCAACAACTATCTCAATTAAGATTTGGACCTGCTGCTATATAGATGGTTTATTTTTTTTATGTGACATGCACATGATATTGCCAACATGGCGACATGATCTGCAGGTAAAATTGATATATATATACACTGGCACATGGATCGATGTATGGACGCCGTACAGATGGGTACGAACCATAGTGCATTGCACCTGGTCAATGCAGGTAACAGTCAGTTGCATTTGCGCCACCAAATCATAAATCTAATCTAAGGAGTTTATTAAATTACTGACTATTGATCAGTATCTGACACAAGCGGTTCTTAAGAAAAATTGTGATATATCCCAGCAAGGTTTAGGGCTGCTTTTGTGAGTGTATGATGTTGCTTTAGAACATGTGTATATTTAATTTGAATTTGTTATAAAAACATATATTAATTTGAAGTTTTTTAAAATGTATTGGAATTTTCCATTAAAATTGAGAAATGTCCATTTACATCCCTGACTTTGAAACAAGATTATACTCATCCTTGAACTTTATACCATTTAAGTTTCATCCCTGTACTAGATTCAAACTGGTTTTGGATGACAGCTGCTGATGTGGCAATATAATGTAATGCTGAAAATATATACTACATTAATTATATAGGTTACTAAATGGCCTAAAACATTTATTAAAAACTGTGACATTTAATTTCCACACTACATTTAAAACCATATTTTTTTCTAGAATCAACCACTAATACAGATTTACTTTCGTAGATAGCCAAAAATAGTTTTCCCAAGCAACCATTGTGCCTGCCTCCCCCAAGTTCTGGGCGGCTGGCCCAAGCGCATGGGAAAATTGTTGACTGCAGGTGACCAGCCTAACTCGGCCGTATGCCAAGTTAAAACGACCGTATGTGATAATGTTTTTCACATACGGACTATCTAATATGGCCACGTGCCAAAATTGTTATCTCAGGCGATCTTGTTAGGCCGTCTGCCTGGGAAAATTGTTTTCCACGGCCCAGACAACCACTTTGGAGAATTGGAAAATGATTCTTCATTTAAAAATTTTCAATTATTGATTTCATAGAATCATAACAACTAGTATATATCATATAGCAGGAAACAAACATATACATATTTATGTCCATGAATTTTTACAAAGGGAGATATTCACATGTATTTGACTTTGTTTACAAACAATCCATCTCAGATCAGATAAGAAAATTTGTTTACATATGTTCTTTTCTTCACTCTCAGACAATCAAGTATTTCTCCTCTGTCACTACAGAACTCTCATGATAGAAAAGCAGACCAAGTCTGTTACAACATTCACTTTAAATGAAGTGGCACATGTCGGCACCGATATTCATAAGTGTTTTCTCTTCATCAAGATATTTCAGAAATTTAAGGAATATACAATAGAAATATTATAATAAGTGTTAAAAATTGTATTGTGTACATCCTTATAGTTAATCTCTAAACTTATATTTTTGTGGTTTATTGTATATGTCCCGTTGATCCTAAGTATCTCGCATATATAATATCTACATAAAACGAAGCTTAGGTGTTGCTTGTAGTACTTTAAAAAGAAAAAAACACTGCAATATATATATATATATTGTAAAAATATTCTACACCCTATATAATAACTATTCTATACCCCTCCTCTCAAGGCCTAAAAACAACCTTGGTCAAAGGCTAGTTAAATTGCCCCCATGTTAGTCAGATCTCGATCAAACCCACTTGTGGACTGCTCCCACCCCATCTCTTCTCAACTCTTGTCTCACAGAAACAGTGCGACCACCATACAGTAATAAGACATGTTACTTTTTATTTATAAGCACTTTTTTCTAACATAATAGTGTAAATGGTTTTAAAAAAAAAATATATAACGTGAGAGATTGCTTTCCAAAGGTTTGGAGCTTGAAGTTTAACTATGCAAAATAATACATAATTATTGTTCCTACTGTTTGTTTTATATTACTGTAATATGATCGTGGAATTACTATAAGACTGTGGAAATGACTTTTCATAGTAACATAGAATGTTATTGTAATTGCTAATGTTATGACAAGAACATAGTAGCAACAAATAATTTCTACATAGTAACATAGTATTTTCTTAGGGATGGATGGAGCCGGCTCTGTTTTTGGGAGGAAGAGAACCAGCTCGGTTTTCTTATGGAGGGAGGGCTGTTGGCTTAGAGAGCACAGTCGCTCCAAGGATGATGATAGAGAGAGACAAGGCCAGGGCCAGGGCCAGGTTCAACACTAGTGAGTGGCAATGTATAGGGTTTTTGCAGTAATGACTTGGTATAACATGCAGTAACAGAGGTAATGACTAGTATATTACTGCTTATTGGTACTATATTTATTTCATGAGTTACTATGTATATATACATATATATTGCAGTAACATTATTTACAGTACTTAGTAACCGGTGTGATGGTGGATTAGTTAAATGTTGGATTTTCACATCAATAACAAAGAATGTTTTGGTGTGGAACTGGGTGAAAATCCCACTAGATGTTTTTTCCTTATCTGTTACTTTAAAGGAAAAAGATATAAAAGAAAATGATTAGAATCAGTTCCTTAATTCTTAATTTGAATGAAGATAAAAAAAATAAGTAGTAGACTGATCATAAAGTTTTGCTACATCAATTGGTTAGAATTACTACTTATAGACTTAAGGTTATAGGTTCAAGTCCTAGCTTTTTCTTTTTTTTTATTAATTTTGTATAGGGGAAGAGAGGGAGGGAGAGGGGAAAAAGTGGAGACAGCGATCGAGCAGGTTAGGCAAAAAGAAAAGGAAAAGGAAAAAAGATCGAGAAAAAAGGGGAAAAAAAGATAGAGGAAGAGGAATAAAAGAAAAAAAGACTAGGAAATAAGGATCAAGAGGGAGAGAGAAGCCAAACAAAAATCAGGCGTAGGGCAGGCAGAGAGAATCTGGAGGGTGAAGTGCAAAACAAAAATCTCATACGCGGCACAATCTGAGAAGTTAGTTGGCTCAGGCCTGACAAAGGATGAAGGGGTGTAGAATATATATATATATATATAAATTTAATCTCATACGTGGCACAATCAGAGAAGTTGGTTGGCTCATGAAGAGGTGTAGAATATATATATATATATATAAATTTATGTGTACATGTGGTTTGTCATCCTTTTTGACATTTAGGTTGCCCCTCCTTTCTTTACATATAATCAGTACACGCTGTTTGGACAATTTGGTTAACATGTGCTACAAAGTTATTAGAGAAATGATTAGGATGGCTTATCATTTTTAAATTTTGAATGCACATCATTAGTAGCCTAAAATTCCTAATCTTCCTTGACCTTTATTACAGACTTGTGTGAAGTAGATACCATGAATTCTTTGCCCTTAATATCTTTAGGATCTATCTCTCTAAATGCCATAAACATAAACTTCTCCATATCATCTTTAGATCTTGCCTTTAGGTTGTTTGTGGAAAATGTCTTTGGCACTACTTGAAGAGCTTCCTAGGCAGGAGGAGCCATAGGTGGAGCTTCCTAGATAGGCAGAACTTGTAGGGCTGGTGGAGCTACTAGTGATAGAGGATGTGGTGGGGAAGGTGGAGCAGATCAAGATGGTTATTGTGCTAGTGATAATGGGGGTGGTGGGGAAGGTAGACACGGTGGGGATGATGGACTTGGTAGAGATGGTGGACCAGGTGGGGATGGCAAACCTAGGGTGGAAGCTGTCTTTGGCCAAGTTGGTGGCGAGGGCTAGTATCGGCCTTCTAGGGTTGACGGTGAAGGGCCAGTGAGGATGATATCTCTATGATGCCACATTATGAATTGATTTATTGCATCTTTAAGGAATTTGACCCCCTCCAGTGTGGCAATGTCAAGCTTTAACATGGCATGATTGGCATTAACCTTAGACACTTGTACCCTTGCATAGTCAATCAAAATGAACATGTAGTGAAATTGTTGCCTTGGTATCGCCAAGTCTGTGGCCACCTCCATTGTCCTTCTAGCTCTTTTGATCAGGATGACGAGCTTGCAAAGCGTAGAACCTATTATCTCATCCATCGGATATGTGTTTGTCAAGGCTGATCTGACACTACTTAGCACTGCACCAAGTTTCAACATTCCAATTTGTTGTTGAGTATCCCCTTGTTACGGCACAAGACCTAGATTCCACTATCCCAATGTTCTTCCACTTGTTCTCTGATCTCTTCTCTAAGATTTTTCTAATATCGGTCTTGCCTCTTTTAATTTGCAGCGTCCTTTGGGAACTCTTCCTTCTAGCTAGTATAGAGGAGACGCCTCTGATGTGACCTGAGTGTTTGGGGTTGCCCAATGCTATAGTGAGCTTGTCCTTCTCCCGATTTGGCATGAATTCTTTAGTTTTTTCTTTCTCGATGATCTCCTATAAATTAGTGGCTATATTCTCCATTTAGGGGTATTTGAATATCAATTATCCATCCTCAATAACTTGTATGGTGCTTCGCCCTCATACCTAATTCTTGCTTTGATCATCTAAGTCATACACCTCTAAGGATTTTCCTTCCACCTTAAACTTATCTTATGTCGCTCTCCATTTATCAACATGACCCTCATATCTACTCGGACCCAATTGATCTTCTTTGCCAACTCAAACATCTATTTACTCTTCTACAAGGCTTCCTTTGTTGTTTTCTTCACAACGAACTCATCATAGTTGGTTTGTGGGACCTTTTCAAAATATTTAAATGGGCTCTGATTCTTTTGTACGTACTTCATATTCAGATTGAACTTCCATTGTCTCTAGTGCCATCCCATAAGAACAAGTGCAAACTCCTTTGCTTTTTTCTCAGTTCCAGTAGATATATAAGTCCTTTCTTTAGCTCCATCCAAAACAACTCCTTCATCCTGTCTGATACCTTTCCCTATTCATCCACATTTATTGGACCGTGCTCTCCCACAAGATATCAGCACTGAGTTGCTGAATTTAGCCTAAACAATTTGAGGCTCAATGGGCTTCTCTTTGCAATAAACGGCTGTACAACGTATGTTTTGGCCATTATCTTATTTTTACTTCTCTCTCCACATCTATTTATCATACGGGTACCTACACTAGCCCAATGTATCTATTGGTTCCGGCGTAGATGTGGCGGTGTCTTGCTCAATTTCATTGGCTGTCAACTGATGGGCAATTTTAGCCACGTTTTGTTTTGAACAATGCTGTGTAATTATCTAGACAATTATAACAATAATAGTTCATCAGTTCATGTATGAGATCTAAAAAACCACTATAAGAGTCGGGAGTATGATGATGTATTTCCTCTTTAATAGGAATGTAATCAGGGTCTTCGTCGTTAGCAACAACCCTTGTTACTTGTATAACTTTAATAGTGTATCCCTGTATCATCGATCCCTCTAGGTAAGCATAGTTCCATACGTTTCCCTTAAGAATAGACATATGCCACTCGTACACTCACATTTGATGTAAGTACAAAGGACCATGTTCAGTAATCTAAGGGCATAATGTCTCCGTCAAGAATTTATGCAGGGGGCCAATTCCTCAAGATCAAATACCCTTCTATGAAATTTGATTAAAAAATAACACATCTTTGTGATGACCATCTAAATCTGAACTGGTTTGATTGCCCTTATAGCAATATGAAGGAATAATGTTAGCATCACATGATAGTTCTGAGAATTATAGCTAGAAGGAAATTCTTTCATTGAGATTAGTTTCTTGATATTTGATGAGAAACCCGTAGGTAGTCTCATGTCGTGTAAACGTTTGCATAAAGCCTTTCTCTTCAATCGTCAAAGTGTAGCTAATAGGACGAAGGTAGGTTTTTCCATTTGCTAATTTCTTAGAATGAAGCTCTTCCCTTATGTCCAAATTTACTAGATCATAGCATCACTTCAGTCCACCCTTTGTCTTTCTCGGGATGTCAAGTAAGGTGTCTATGGTGTTGTCAAATACATTCTTCTTGAGGTGTATGATAATGATTGCATGGCAAATCTCCAAGTCCTTCTTGTACTGCAAGCACTTGAAGAAGACTAAGTACTTCTTGAATGTCATTGTCTTTTCTTCTACTTTGCTTCCTTCTTTTTACCCTTCCCAATAATGACCTTAGTATTCTCTATTATTTCAAACACTAGTTTACAACTGTGGGCGTCGGGTGCTATACTATGCTTTTCTGCCTTGTCAAAATATTTTGCTATTAAATGGTACCTGTGTTTTAAGCCTAAGAATCATCGATGCCGCATGTACACTAGCTTGCCTAATGATTTAAGATAGAAATATGTAGTGTTATCCAAATAGGTTAGACTTACAATATTTCCTTTTATCTATCCTGAGGAGGAAAATTTGTAGGATAGTCATTGATGGTGATGGTAACAAATATAATAGCATGAAGAGTGAAGTACTACCAAAGGTAATCATCCCACACCTTCAATATGTCCTTCCATAGATATACCATATCCTCCGTCAGAGGTTTAAGAAAAATATCTATAAGTATAGTCAATAAAATTTGCTTTGGTTTATGACAATTCCATTTAGGACGGTTGTTCATGGTTAGCAACATTAGCCAAGTGCCATGTGAGTTCCTTCAATCACCAAAAGGGTTCATTCCATCCGTGCTCAATGTAAACCTTATATTTCTTGGGTCCTTAGCAAATTCTAGATATAGTGCATTAAAGTTTTTCCACTAGCAAGTATCGGCGAGGTGTCAAAGTATCCCATTGATATTCTACTTCTTGTGATGCCATCTCATCAGTTCAGCAACCTTAGGGTTTTTGAACAAACACTTCATGTGATCTTTTACTAGTACGTACCATATCACCATGGTTGAAATTTTCTTCTTCTTATGTACAGATAAATCTGGGCCTTCTAGCACACCATCCAGGGACATGTTACCCACTTTGTAATGACTAGTACTGCACGTAGGGTGACTGTCCAAGTCTATGTAGTCCTTGCGGTACAATATATAGTGATTCACACATGCATGTATATTTTAAACGCCAGCGACAATTGACATATAAGTTTCTTTGCTTGATTGGTGTTGGATGGCAAGAAGTTTCTATTGGACCACCCGCTGCTATCCTTCAATCTGAAAAGTTCAAATATTGAACACAATTATAAAATCCTTGTCACATCCTTTGACTAGTCATACAAAAAATTCTTCATTAGCTTCTCTAATGTCATAAAATTGTCTAGTCCTCTCGCTGAACACATTAATAGTTTTTGTTCAACGTAGCTCAGCTTCTCCTCTAGATAAAGTTAGCATCAAACATCCTTCAAAACAAGACCATCTTCATCCATCATATCATGACTAGTGTCATCGATCGTAAAATCCTCAGCCATATCTAATGAAAAACAAGCATCTTCATCAATGATACCATGATTATTATTGTCTCCTTGAGAAGGGACAATTTCATCATGATGGGATCAAATCTTATACTCCTGCACAAATCCATGCTTCACTAAGTGTGATCATATTACATTATGATTTATCTATACTTTTTAGTTTCCACAATCAACAGATGGGAGATGTATCTCCTTTCAATTGTCTTTTAAAGCATGTGTCTTTTCCTTAGATACTTCCAAAATCTAGGACTGATGAATTCTTCACGTATCATATATACATGCCCTATCCATCTATAATACAATGAGAATAAAATTTAATCAAAGCTATTTCAAACAAAAACATGCAAATATATATCATTTGTCATATTTAATGCAACATTGCAGTTATTAATTAATGTGTTTGTTAACTCACAATAATAGCTATTGTGATCAATTTAATTTAAATACTTAAATATTTTTGCTTCAAATTTTATAAAACATATATCTATATTTCAAGGAACTACGATAATTAAACTGAGACAAAATTAAGTACACTAAATAATTTGCCCCAAACCTATCTCCACTATATGTATATATCAGCTAAATCAAAAATATAACATTTATCAACTAGATCTATATATACCACCTATTGCTTACAAAATATAAGAATAACCATTGCACAAGATTGCCAACTAAAATTCTCATATGGCAACTTTACAAATGCTAAATATTAAAAGTCTAGTTCATACATGTCCCTTTTAAGAAAGTTAAATCCAATGCATCAAATTTAAAAAAACATCAAAAAGAGAGAACAAAACAAACCCCTTTTGCACGCAAAAAAAACAACCCCTGTTTACAGATAGGCTACATTACTATCCTCAGGGAGACATTTTTATAGGTGAGCCCTGCCTACGAAGTTGCCTTTCCACAGGTGGCCCATGTCCTATTGGGGACGGGCATACCAGGGTGAGGCTTCTAACTGCCTGTCTGTGAGTGGGGGCTGTCTAAAAAATCGTTTGTGTAGAAGTAAACATGTAGAATAATTTTACTAATAAAATAGTGCATAAATATGAATAAGATTGTATTTTAAAAGAGAAATTTATTTCACATTGGACCAAATTTATTTAAGTTCTAACTTGTCCAATATGTAGCTAGAATTTTTTTCAGAAGATTTTCAATTCAGTTACTAATTTTAAAAATTCAAATACATTATACACAACTGAAAGTGGATTTGAATTTTGAAAATTTAAAATTTACATAAGAAAGATAGAAAATTTTTCAGTTTCATTTTTCTGTTTATTGAACCTAACTTTATTAGAACGATTCCAAAATAAAGATTATACTAAGCAAAAACATGTTGAATTGTACAAAATTTTAAAATCAAATTATTTTTTTGCCTTAAATCACAATGCCATGTTATCTAAATCACTTTGAATCTGTTCATAGGATGAAAACTGAACGGTATGAGAAAAGTTCAGGGATGAATGAATACTATCGGGTTTTGATGTCTAAGGATGAGTTTTAAGTTCCTTGAAAGTTTAGGGATGTAAAACGTACTTTTCCTTTAAAAACAAAATTATCCATGTTTTCCCGAGGTTAATGTTTGTGAAAACGTATCACTATATTTGTAATATATTTTAAAAACATTATTAGAAAAAAGAAATGTCAATAATATATATCGAGGACAATGTGGATGTCTCCGATTGATGATAAGTGACAAAGAAATGATAGAGTAGCATAGCTAGATACAATAAAACGACAAGATAAAATGTAAATTCCTAGTGGGTTGGAGATATGAAATAGTCACAATGGAGCCATACACAAATGCATCTATCCACTGAACAATCTAGCTAGCTAGCTATGTCGTCCGCAAGAACATATATATGACACCATTAATTAGACCCATATATAAAAAGGCTACAAATTACCATAGTATACTGCTCCAGAAAAAACTGTTCATCACTCTTAATTACTACCACTATACATACACAATACCTGTTCCTCCAGCTCTATAATATTTGTTATTTTGCACTAGGCTTAAGTCATATTTTTATAACTTTAATAATAATTTATTTTTAAATATTTATTTTAGAAACATGAACAATATGTGTCAATGACCTAGTAACCAGGTTCTCATGACATAGGTGCATGCCAAGTCAATGTCACGTGTCCTTTCATCTAGCATGTTAGCCACAGAGGAGAATAACATGGAGGTAACACATGGTCCATTCCAAACTGTGAAGAATGAAGCCCTCGATGTAGCTTGAGGGTGGTTCCTAGGCAGAGATTGAATGATGTAATAGGCTTGCCTTGGGCTCCTTAGTACCTTCCTATTTATTCATGACTGGGTGGTTATCTATCGTGTGACAGGCCACATGGAATTCAGGGTGGCAATTACTGTAGCTACTACCTATCACCTCAAGACTATGTCTACTCTGACACAGGCATGGAAAACTGAGGGAGCGTGGTTGACTACCGTGCACCGACTAGGGCCCATGCCTTTTATTGCCCTTCACTAGGCACTAACAAGCGGGCCCTACATCCAGGATGGCGTGGTAAGTTCTATTCTTTTAATGTTTATATGGATTAAGCAGGAGTGTGTGGCAAGCTACTGCTACGCCCCATTCATAGTGGGTCTTACCTAGGGCTACCCCAAAACTATGGGGGATTGAGTGGGGTAACGTGGTAGGCCCTTCCAAGGCCTATCCCGAGGACAGCGAAGCAAGTAAGAACAGGAGCCACTAATAAGACTTTATGTATGTTCATAAACAACTTGAGCATTAGAGGGCCCGAGCTCCCTCCTTACACATGACTAGCTCCTCGGCCGAACTCATGAAAGTGGTTCCCGCTAGATCCCCGCTATCAGGGTTCACACTCTGACAGCTAACATGCCAAGTAGGGGAGCTAATCACATTTGTGTAAGCTCTAATTCCTGCCTTAAGAAGTTTTTGATGGTAGATCGACACCACCGCTAGCTATCCAATTCTGAAGAGGTGGTGGAGGTAGAGGAGGTCACGCATCTCCAGCCAACTCTACCTCCTTATCATCATCACATAGGGCTGTATCGGCGTTCCAATGCTGGGTTGGTCTGCACTACCCCCTCCCGCATCAAGGGGGTGGCATTGGCCCTAGTGGGGCCCTACCGCTTCTAACATTTGGTGACAAAAATAGGAGAGAAACGATAGAGCTAGCGCTAATGCACACATGGCTTTGTTCGATCCATGCATTGGGTTAGCAGGCCACTAGTTCGGCGCTAATGCAAATGGCCCGGGGAGTGTGCTGCTGGCAGCACATGCGCTCCTTTGGCATCTACCTTATCAAGCCGCTAGTGAGACCCCTAAGAGCTGATGGCTCAACAAGACCGTAGAGCTAGTGGGTTTTGCTCACCGCTAGGTAGTCACCGACCGCATGCACGGTGTGTTAAGGTCTACGTCCAGGGCCACCCCGTTCACGGCGGTAACACCTTCATGTCAAACCCCTTGCTCCAGAGGACAAAGATGGATTGAAGCTAGGGCTACAAGCTGATCTATCACCCCCACCCCTCCAAGCACAAGCTAAGAGGCAAGATCTTTGCTCATGGTTCAATGAGCTACAAGCCAACAAGGATGCCTGAGAGAGGTAGCGC
Organism: Oryza coarctata; assembly: GCA_030770085.1. Lineage (NCBI taxonomy): Eukaryota > Viridiplantae > Streptophyta > Magnoliopsida > Poales > Poaceae > Oryza > Oryza coarctata. Next base: position 14,279,924 of record CM061472.1, read on the forward strand.
GACCATGTCATGCAAGTGTAAGCTCAAGCTTCCTCAGGCTCAACCCAAAAAGGATGTGCATCTTTGATGCACGAGAACCTGTATTGGTATCCACCCACCGATGTCACCCCCTATGGGACGAGGTGCTAGGCATTCACTCATTAACTCCCGAGATGTGGCCCACCAAGTTCCACCCCAACATTATAGAGAAATATGATTGGTCCATAACTCCATCCCCTAGATCTCGGCTCACACGGTCATCCTTATGTTCACACTCAGTGTTGGGGACAAGAGCATGTGTAAGAAGCTTAGTGCTCAGTAGGTCAAGACCATCGTGAAGTTGTTTGGACTGTCAAAAATTGTGCCAAGATAGCTAAGGCCTAGGCTCGTCCTTGGCAACCTTTTGAGCCATCTCTCATGGATAGGGCTGAAACCTCTTGCTCTACTAAGAAGTGAGGAAAGAAGAAGCGGTGGAAGGCCAGAGGATTCGATGGCTTCGTCCTTGTGATTAGAGGACAAGGGGAGCAAGTAGCCGTGTGATGTTGGCGGCAACAAGTAGAAGAAGACTGCACCCACCGAGTGCAAGGATAACAAATAGTGCAATGTCCACAAGACTTACCAGCAAGACATCACGGAATGCCGGTCGTTCAAGCCGCAAAATGTTATAGAAGGAACTCAACTGCGAAGACAACGACAGTGATAAGAACCCTAAACTCAACTTCAAGAGCCCAAGCACATGATCACTACCCTTGACAGAGGCGCCTTCACTTAGTACTGATGCTGTAGCTTCAAAACAATGTGGCACGAGCTCCTTGCGACTTGCCCAAGCAAGGAGGCGATGGGCCATCTCAAGTGGTTCGAGACCCTGATCACCTTCGACCAAGAGGACTACTACTCAAACATAGTAAGGGCTTGGCACATTGTGCTAATCGCCACTCCTACCATCTACATCATCAAGGTAGGCATGACCTCAATGATAGGCGCATGGTACTGAACATTATGTTGAGCAAGCTCTTTGACAAGCTCAACCATAAGGTGAAGAGGCTAAAGCCTTCGCTCCTGTACCATGGCATCACCTTAGGGCATGCATGGCCCCTTGGGCATGCCTAGATAACTGCCAATTAGAGTGGGTCATCTTCGACATCACCCATCATGACATCTCGTACAATGCCATCCTCAGCTGCCCACCTTCATCTAGTTCATGGCAATGACATAATATGCGTACCTTGCCATGAAGATGCCAAGGCCTGAGGGCCCCATCATGGAGAACAACGATGTCCAAGGCACCATCACCTACACTAAATAGCACTTCTCTGAGCTAGACTTGCTAGCCCCTGATGGTGACCAGCATTCTGATGACTTGGGCCCCTCCACCTCCAAGGCCTAGACCTCCGCAGGTAGCTCAAGCTCTGGCTCCAAGGCACGACTCTTAGCCAATGACTTCATTTCCATAAAGTGGGTTCTGATCGACTGTGGTAGCACTCTTAATATTTTATTTTGAAGAATAATATAATCCACTTTCCAAATAGAGGCTGAGTACAACTTTATTTCACGAGGTAATCCTCGAGCTTTCTACAACACCACTTAGGTAGATCACACTTCTTATCACCTTTGACACTCGGAACAACTTCAAAACAGAGGACGTTTGCTTCCTAGGTTTTTGACCTTGAGACAACATATCACAACATCTTGGGCAAGCCGGTGCTTGCAATGTTCATGGCTATTCCCCAATACACATATCTAATGATGAAGATGCCTAGGCCACAAGGAGTAATGTCGTTATGTAGTGATGTCAAGCAAGCCATCACCTATGACAAGGAGAGTTGCAAGCTATCTCATGATCAAGAGAGTGTAGTCGGACACTAGGAGATATGATCGGTGGCAACTACTGATCAAGGCAGAGAGATTCTAGCAAAGAAGACTACTAAGATAGGAGATGATGGCACAAAGACAAACAAGATTCCACTTGACCATCTGATCCTTGTAAAATAGTGCTGATTGGCGCTAATCTTGATCCTAAATAGGAACACACATTCGTCACCTTCTCACAGGCTAATAAAGATATTTTTGCTTGGAAACTATATGATATGCCTAGTATACCTACAAGGTGATCAAGCACTCTTTCAATGTGAAGTTGGATGCAAATCCTATCAAACAACGACTTTGTAGGTTCGCTCAAGATAGGCATGATGCCATACGTTAGGAGTTGACTAAGCTTTCGGTAGGTAGGTTCGTCAGGGAAGTTTATCATTAGGATTAGCTAGGAAACCGAGTCCTTGTTTGGAAGAAGATTGGACAATGATGCATGTGTGTAGACTATATGGATCTCAACAAGTCGTGCCCAAATGTCTTGTTTGGCCTCCTTCATATTGACCAGGTGGTTGACTCAATAGTCGAGTGTGAACTTCTTAGTTTCCTCGATTACTATTAAAGATACCATCAGATTAATTTGAACAAAGACGACTGCTTAAAGACTTTGTTCATCATGCCATTCGAAGCATATCGCTACATCACAATGCCTTTTGGATTGAAAAATGTTGGGGCTATGTATCAAAGCATGATTCAAAGATTTTAAACTCAACTCGGGCATAATGTGGAGACTTTAATGGATGATGTGGTGATCAAGACACAACTGAGAGAACCTTATTGCTAATTTGGAGAAGACTTTTCAAAGCATACGGACCTTTAGGATGAAGTTAGACCAAAAAAATGTGTCTTCAAAGTACCGTCAAAGACGCTGCTTGATTTCATGGTGCCACATCATGCATAGAAGATCAAAGCAATAGTGAATATGGAGCCACCGAGTACTCATAAAGATGTTTAGAAACTCATCATATGCATGGTGGCACTCAGCAGATTTGTTTCCTGACTAGGTTAGCGAGACATGACTTTTTTCAAGTTGCTAAAGAAGGTTGACAATTTTCAATAGATGCTAGAGGTGTAGCAAGAGTTCAAAGACTTTAAGAAATTTAAACAACACCACCAGCCTAATGCCATAGGAGCCATTGCTACTTTACGTCTTAGCTACTCCTCAAGTAATCAATACTATTTTGGTTGTGGACTACAAAGTAGAGGGGCATGTACACAAATTTCAATGGCTGGTATACTTATTCAATGAGCTTTTGGTCGACTCCAAAATTTGATATCCACAAATACAAAAGTTGCTTCTTTTCCACACAAGGATGTTCTACACAATCGGGAAGCAATAGGGTGGATAGCAAAGTGGACTCTTTAGTTGATGACATTTGATATCTCATTCAAGGCTCGCACTGCAACTAAGTCACAAGCCCTAGCTGACTTTGTGGCCAAGTGGACAAAAGTTTAACCTACAAAATCTACAAAGAATCTAGTATATTGGAGGTTCCCTATGGGTTGCTGGAGCTGGAGCAGGAGTGGTGTTGATATCTCTAACTATGGAAAGACTCAAGTACATTCTTCAGAAACATTTTTTTCTTTACATAAAGTAGCTGAGTATGATGCATTAATTTATGGCCTACGAATCATTTTATCTTTGGGTATTCAGTGGTTAGTGCTTCCTAAAGATTCATAGCTAGTCGTCAATAAAATTATGAAGGACTAGACTTGCTAAGATGAAAATATGATGATAGATTGCCAGGAGGTACGAAAGCTAGGAGCAAGTTTGATAGAGTAGAGTTTACACATATCTTGCGGCAATATAATGAGGCAGTGGATGAATTGGCAAATATGAGATCAAAGCATGAGTTAGTTCCAACTAATATATTTATCAAATATCTTCAGGAACCGTCTTCTGCAAGAAGTCAGCGCCTAAGGAAGCGGAAAGGGAAGAAACTAAGCAGAAGTTGACCCAATTGATGCTGAGGTTTTGATAGTCTATCAAGACTGGTGAACACCATTTATGGAATACTTGATGAACTATGAACTCCTGCCAAATCATAGTGAAGTAGAGTGAATCAAGTGATGTAGTTAGAGCTATGTAGTTTCTGAGGTAGAGCTTTACAAGGCAAGTGCTTCTAGGATGCAGATGAAGTGTGTTACTGCTAGAGAAGGACAACAATTGTTGCATCTAATCTACTCGAGCATTTTTGGTAATCACCCAACTTCAAGAACACTAATAAAAAAGGATTATCATCAAGGATTCATTTGGACAACTATTGTTGATGCTGAGAATATTGTCTAGGCTTAGGAAGGTAGCCAGTTTTTTGCTAGACATATTTATGTGCCAACTCAAGAGTTACAGATAATAACTATTGTTGTATGAGGGCTTGATATAATCCGGCTATTCAAGAAAGCGTCAGGACGGTTCACTCATTTGTTTGTAGCTATGGACAAATTTAACAAGTAAATTGAGGCTAAGCCAGTTGTGAAGAGAGGTGCTAACAGAGCTAGCGATTTTGTCCTTAGTATTATATACAAATTTGGAGTACCCAATAGAATTATAACTGATGACAACACTCATTTTACAAGTGGAGTTTTGAAAGAGTTTTGCGAAGACTTTGGTACTAAAATCTATTTTGCTTCTATGGCTCATCCACGAAGTAATAGACAAGTTGAGTGAGCCAACAACATGGTGCTCTAGGACATTAAAACCAGGGTATTTGACCGGCTTCACCCATATGCAGAGCGATGAGTTTAAGAATTGATGTCTATACATTGGTCATTGCATACTACGCCGAATTGGGCCATTGGCCAATCTCCTTTGTTCTTGGTTTATGGAGTGGAGGCTCTCCTAGCAATAGAGATAGAGTTTGTAAAGGGGAAGGTGTAGGCTATAATAGCATAAAAAAATTTCTACCATGCACACCAGATGTCATGCAAAGAAGAGATCATAGACCATTACCACGAGATGCGTAGTGCAGCAGAAGTAGGGTTGGAGAAGTTGATCCAACCATGCACACGTCAATGTGGTAGATGAAGCAATTGATCACCGTGATCCTGATGCCAATCAAAGCCGCAACGAGTAGCGCCTCCACTAGTATCCACACGTCTAGGGCTAGAATACCAATTGCGGGTGTACTAGCACTTGTAAGTGGCTAGGGTTTGGCTTAGGAGGTGGTGGCTAGGGTTTTTGCTCGAGGTGAATAGAGGTATCTCTCCTCAACCTCCCCATCTTCCTATATGTAGGCTTCCTCACTTGGGCCTAGAGGATCGTGACCTAATAGGAGTCAACTTGAATCTCTATTTAAATTGAGCCCTTATCTGAATCACATTTGAATAAGCATTCCAACCCATTAAGCATGTGACCTTGTAGGTTCACATATATTTGGTTGTGACCTAGAAATGCCTTTTCAGTCACTCTGTTAATAGCAGTCTCTAGCAAAGCATATTAATCTCAAAGTATACGTAAAGATCATATCGGTTGAATCTATAATGTTCTGATGTACGAATCCATTTGCCTTAGGATATCGATCAAGCTCAAGGCGAGACTTGTGTCATCCTCTTAATTGCTCAATCACTCTCTCAATCATGTGATGGATTATAAACTTATGATTGACTCCTCAATCACCTTAGCATAGCCATGTACTTCCATAATCCATTATATCGAGGGGCTTAGAAATATATCCCACAGGAGGGACAAAAATTCTATCTTGATCATTCACATCCCATTACATATTTCGTAGCAAACCCAAAGACTAATTTTATGACTACCCTGTTACGGAGTAGTGTTATTAGTCTCAAAATAAGCTAATACATGTGTTGGGAACCATGATGATCTTAAGTCTAAAGACTCCACATAAACACTACTTGAGATTAACTGATGACACATAAAATCTCTGTAATATCTCATAGCGTGTCTATCCAACATATATTCACTAACATATGTCCATATTATTAATTTGATATCTTCATACCATGATTCATGAGACATGATTATCAATCAATACATATATTGATCTTACAATCATATTTGTTTCTCATATAATATATGATAAGGAGTCATTTAGAAATAGCAACATCTGACATTAGGAGTATCATGAATAAGTCACATACTTATTGATCAATAATGATAATATTTATTTCAAGAAACAATCAATATATCATAAATATAGTATATGATATATATTTTCATCAATGTAATTTTCTTTTACTATGACTGCCTACTCAAGTACTTCACACTTGATTGGCCAGTCAAGAGCTATATGCAATATACTGTAAAGTTTCCTCTTCAAGAACTTTTTTAAGTAAGGTTAAGTGCCAAGTAGTAAAGCTCTATTTTTTGATACTGTCCATTTGGTGTATATGGATGATTGCTTTGTGCCATCCAAAGCACTCAGAGGCTAGTTGGGTAGAGTGTATAATGCAAGATGCAAACCTATCACTTGGATATGTAAAAAACATAATATATAAAAGCGTAAAAATGATTAGCAAAATGCTTAAAATTATTTACATCCATACATAATATAGATGCTACTTAAAAGTTGTTTGCCAATTACAGTTCTACATCTTTGGCAAAGGAGGCTGCCACTTCATAGACTTTGGCAAATTCAAGTGCTTGTTCTTCAATACAAGTAGAGGCAAACCTTGGCCGACATCGGCTACATCCACCCAAATCTATAAAGACTTCACGATGGCAAGAGCTTGGCATTTTACGAATGTTACTCTCTACTTCACTAGTTTCTTCAATTCTTCTTGAGTAGTACACAGTTAGAGGAGCACTTTGTCAGCATCACCAAAGCTGGAGCTATTTCTATCTAAGTATAGGATATCAAGCATCAGCTTCATAGTGTTGGCTAGCTCATCCTAGGTGGCTTTGACTTGTTTCACCTTGGAGTTAATCACTTCAAACTGGGATAGAGTTTCAATTTTATAATCTGCAAATACAAAGGAATAAAGCATGAAGAAAAAATTCTTGCAATTAGAATAAGGAGTAGTCATACTATAGTTACCTTTGAAGCTTTGCTCAAGTGTTACCTTTGTAACTTTGAGCACCTCAACTTCTTCTTCTAGCTTAGCCTTAGTGTCTATTAGGCTATTGATTTTGGAGTCCTAGACTAAGAAAAGAAAAAGGCAATCAAAGCAGCTGACTACTTCATCAAAGTAGTTTGGCTTTATGGATCTTCAGGGTGAGGTAGAGAAGTCCAGTACCTTCACCTGGCTAGCTACTAGATTGACCGCTAGTCAAGGGTTGTTGGTTGGCACTTTCTAGTTGAGCACAGGTTTGGCTATCAGTCGGTGCTTGTTGGCTGTTGGCTTTGGGGACATCGTATGGATCATCATCAGAAGTCTTCCTAGACAAAAGGAATGCAAAATATAAAATCATTACTAATAAAAGCTTTGGATTATTAGGGAGCTTACTTGGTTAAAGTCTTGAATTTGAAACTGGCTCTACGTTTCGGAGGAGGTGGTGTAGAAAAGAAAGAACTTGACTCGGCAGGAGTTGTGGCAGTCAAAGTGGTGGTAGTTGGAGAGGCAGTAATTTGGCGGCTATTTCTAGTCGGGAATGAGCTCTCATCCTCTTCATTGTGTGACTCCATGATTAATTGTCGCTTCCCAACCTGATTGGGGTTAGGCTCGTTCATGGTGGGGCCGGTAGCCAACCTATGTGGAGCTTGGCCTTGTTGGCTAGGAGGATAAGAGATGATGTTGGCATAATCCTACATAAGACATGCAACAAATCAATATGACAAATATTATGACAAGCGATAGCAATAAGGAGATGCAAGAAAGCAACACTTACCAAAGGAGGAAGGTTGAGGAGGTTGTATGCTAGCATGAACTTGTCAACCTAAGTTGATATTGAAATGCCACTTGAGAAAACTTTGTACAACTATTCAGCAATTTTATCTACCCTCAAGGACTCGGAGACCTCCCGAGTGGGATCATCAACTACCGAGACTCAAAAGTTGGGTGCACTCAATCTTTGAGAGACTATAGCATTGTCTTCACAAAGTGTCGATTGACCCAAACCATGGTTAATCCAATTTGCTTCAAAGCTTCAATCCTAATCATAAGCCTATTGACTTCAACTAGTTCTTATTGATTTGAGATAGATGTCCAAGAAGGAAAAATTTTGGGGGAAAGACCAACATTGGCATGAAAAGATGGATTTGGGTTTGAGTAGTAAAACCACTCGAAATGTCACCCTTTGTTTGAGGTTTTCAATGGCAAAAGAAGATCATGTTTTTTCAACTCATTGCGAAGTTGAATGCTAGCACCTTCGACTATAGAAGGATTATGTTGAACGGGTTGAGGTTTCATGAAAACCCAGTAATGAAAAAGATAAAAGTGAGGGAGGATGCCAAGGTAAATTTTGCAAAGATGGACAAAAATAGGACAAAATGGCTATTTGGAAGATGGTGTTTGGGTTCAAATGGACAAGTTCAATCCGATAAAAATCAAGGAGGCTGCACAAAAAGCTACAAGTGGGGAGTCCAAACCCTCGATAGAAAAAAGATTCAAACACAATGATTTCACCAGAATTAGTGGTTGGAAATCCCTTACTAATAGTGAGCCACCAGTCAATGATTTCCTTTGCTAAAACGATGCCATCTTTCACCATGGTCTTCAACTTGGCCTCGGTCGTGGTGGATTTCACCCATTTGTCAAAGGAGATTTGACTCTCCTCCTAAGCAGTGACCATGGCAGATGGTAGCATGAAGCACTAATGATAGCAGCCAAAAAGAAGCTCAGGAATCTAGCACGAAAGAGGTGGAGGAGTAGCGCTAGTGGTGGAGTTGGCAAAGAAGGCGTGGGAAAATCCCTAACCCCTAGCTTTTAATAGTGGAGGCAATTTGGGTGGCGGTGATGAGCATGAAGCATTTTGGTGAGGAAGAGGAAGATGCATAGTGTAGGGAATGAATGATTCTCCATACCACCTATTAAGTAAAAGATTGCCTTAGGCATACTAGGCTTTTGCCTAAGTGTTTGAGGCCCATTTGCAAAACGTGATGGTGAACTTAACACGTCCTATGAGCCATAAGCTGGTTGCAGCTAAGGTGTTGTTCTGGCCAAAGCTTTACTCAATTTGTGGCAGATTTTGAATTCTATAAAATAGCTATGACTAAGTGTTACAACTTTTAAGTATAAACAAAATGCTCTTAAAGAGAGCCGAATAGCTAGTCACCAATGAACTTAGAATGTAGATGTAGTTTGAAAACACCTAGTTTGCAATGCATTATGCTTTGAGCTATGCATGATTTTTAATACCAGTATACCACTCAAGAAGATGCCACTCAGGAGTGAAGTACTCAGGCAAGAGGCACTCAGTTGATTAGTGCTGGGATTATTTCACTTAGGAGAAGGTGTTGATGTTTTTGACTCTATGTTAAGTTATTTCCTAACTAAGCATAGAGTTGGGGGCTACACTAATTAGGTGTATCTATTTGGTGCTCCTAGTAATTTTATTCTTCAGATATAACACTATGTTTGGTTGTTTTCCAACTAAGCATAGAGTTAGGGGCTAAACAAAATAGGTGCATCTATTCTATGCACCTATTCATTTTTTCTACAAAGCACTCGGGAAAAATTCATAAGAAGGGTTGAAGCACTCAATCTTAGTCATGAACCATGAGAGAGACTACAACTCAACTTTGAAGGACTCAGCGGCTACTTTGGAGAGTATGGGTACTAGACACCCACACGGCCGGCTCATTCAATTGGAGGTATGAGGTGGGCTAGATCCATGTAATATGAGATAGAGTAGAACTCAGTTGCTATGTTGTCTTGTATCCCAAGGCGGAGTATATTATCCAAGCCGAATATTATTATGTATAGATAAGGAAAGCTTAGATCGAGTTCGGCTTTGATTTCTACCTTGTAACCCTACTCCCCATCCTTTATAAGGTGGGCAGGGATCCTATCAAAGGCATAAGCATAGACAGTCATAAAATCGCCAATATCAATACACCTGGCAGAAAACAATACACCAAAATAGAAGTAGGGTATTACCTAACATCAAGGGCTTAAACCTATATAAGTCCTTTGTGCTCTACATCCATCCACTTTAAGGCTCATGCACTACCCCCTTTAATTATTGCCAATACAAAACATCGATAACTTACCAACTCAAGCTCTCCAAACAACCCTCTCTCTTGGTCATTCGCAATCTAGGGGCTGGACATCCTCGAGTCTTTCCCTCAAGTTGTTGGAGGATATGAATACTTGTATGTCGCCATTGACAAGTTTACCAAGTGGCTCAAGGCAGTGCCTGTCATTAAGGTTGACCAACATTCAACAATCAGGTTCATCCATGGCATCACTAGCTACTTCAACGTTATGAACCAGATCATCACCAACAATGGCCAGTAGTTTCGAGCACTCTGTTTGGCGATTAATACGAAAACCTTGGTATCGAGCTCTATTTCACTTCCCTAGCTCACCCGAGCAGCAATGGGCAGGTGGAGCAGGTGAATGCCAAAATTCTCAAAGGCTCAAGAATAGATCTTACAATAAGCTCAAGAAGCATGGCACTAGGTGGATTGATGAGCTCCTAGCCGTGTTGTGGGCCAACAGGACCTTCTAAAGTCTAGCGACTGATGAATCACCTTTCTTCCTCGTTTATGGGCTGAGGCTATAATCCTTTCTGAGCTCTCACTAGGATCTCTAAGGGTGAGCTTGTACTCCAAGAATGACCAAGACCGAATGAGGCATGACAACATGGACTACCTCTTGGAAAGTTGATGTCATGCTGCTCTCTGAACCACCAGGTGCAAGCAAAACCTAAGGTGCTATTACCATCGCCATGTTTAGGCACAATCACTTGAGGTTGGGGACCTTGTGCTCTAACACATTCTCAAGCGCTCAGGAATGAAAAATCTCTCTCTAGCATGGGAGGGCCCTTTTTGAGTGACCAGGTTCCCTCGACCAGGTGTGGTATAGCTTGCCATAGAAGATGGGTCACCGCTTTCGAACCCATGGAAAATTGAGCATTTGAGGATGTTTTACTCCTAGTAAGTTTGCATGTGAGAGCTTTTGCTCAAGGCAACTAGAATAGGTCTTCCCCTCTCCAAGTTACCCGAGGGATCCCACTATACTATTGTACATACATATTTAGTACACGTAATTTTTATGCAAAATTTCGTTGCTTTGTTTACCTATTTGCAAGTGTTTTCCACAATGAGAGCCTGCATCCATCCCATTTCTCAAAGTTCAAATGGTTGACAATGGGGTAGATCATTTGGGGGTCATGGTAGCTTGGCCCTCGTGTGCTGGTCACGTGTGCTCAGACTGACAAACATTGCCCTAAGTTCCACTAAGTTCTAAGGGTATCAAGTAATCCTTTCGAGTCCCTTAGTTGGTAATCGAAGGAGCCTAGGCCTTGGTAATGAGCTGTGCACGTTAGCCTGGCTAGCTTGATCCTGAGCACTACAAGGGCCTGGAAACCACGAGCTACTTGACCTCCCATGTGCGCTATTGCTCTAAGTCACCTAAGAGGCCTTAGGTAAAATGGTGGTGGGTGGCGATAGTGCCATGGCTTTGGGTTGTATTTTGCAAAGCGGATAGCTTTGTGTTTAAGTGTCTACAGAGTCCTAGATGCAAGGCTAGGCTCGGTACTAGCAACATATTTGTGCATGTTACTTAGGGGCTAGCAATCCCTGAAGCGCTCATGTTTCCCAAAGGTAGGGCCTGAAAGCCTATTCTTCCCAACGAGGAAGATGGAGGAACTCGAGCCTGAAGCATGGTGTGAAGGGGGCACCACGGTAGGGGCTCAGGGACTCCATGACCCCAGGGCACCTACGACGTAGTTTGGTGCCTAGGAGCTTAAATTCTCCAACAAGGGTGTTATGTGGCCATGGATACTCTCGATGGCATTGAAGAACTCATACGAAGGGCCTAAGTTTTTGGCTACTTTTGGATTAACCGAGAAAAAAATAGAGACATGGTAGAATTTGGAATATAAGGGTGCTACCTAGTCTCTCAAAAGCATATTTAAACAAGGACAACAAAAAGTTTATACAAATATGACAAAGTAAGAGGTGGTGGCGCTCTAATCCTGGGCAGCCAGAGCTCTCTCAGACTTCTCCCAGTTGGCATCGTCGTCATCATCATCACCATTAGAGCCTTCTCCTTCACTTTCACCCTCTTCCTCTGCCTTGAGGCACTCCTCCCTGGGTTTTTCCAAGGCATGCACAAAGAGGGACACTACCTTGGCCGCAACCTCATGCACACCCACATGAGCCGCTTCCACTCCTTCCTTTGGCATGCCTAGTTGTGAGGCCTCGAGGGAGAAGTTTAGGACCTAGCTATGGTAGGAAGGCAATAATGTATTCTGTGATGGCTTGGGCGAACATCTAGCCCTCTTCAGTGACAAGGTTGTGGACAACATCGAGCAGCATCGTGAGGCCCTCCGCGATCTTCTCGAATCCAAGGGTGTAGGTCCTATAAGAGAAGTGGTATCTCCTACTTGAGTCCACTAGGTTGAGTCCCACCATCACCAATGAGTCCCTTGTGCCTTCAAGATGTCACGCATCATCTGCGTGCTATTATATTTGGCCTGGAGTGAGATAGAAATCCTGTGCTCAACAACCTCTAGCCGCTCTTTCAGCCATTGGGTCTCCAAGGCATTAGCCTCTGCTTGGAGGGTGGCCATGGACTTCTCTATTGCAGAGGCAAGCTTGACGGCCTGCTACAAGGTGGCGAGGTTAGCTTCCTGACCTACTATCCACTCCTCCACACGTGCGACTACCATCTCACCGTTTCTAGCGTCTGCCTCATGGCCCACCACCCATACTTTGGCTTTAGTAAGGGTCCGTTCCTACTAGATGAGGCCTACTGCTTGGGTATGGATTTGTGCCTTTGCTAGGGCATTGTCACATTGGTGGCACTCCATGGCCCGATCCCACTTGTCGGCGCTGGATTCTTGATAGTCAACCTCAAGGGAGGTGGCCCATAGGTCTAGGTCCCACAAGTCGAGCTGCTTTTGGGAGGTCTCTTGTTCCATGGTGATATAACACTGCCTAGCCTCCTGCTCGACAATGCTTACCTCATATGCCATCAGCTCTTGCTCGTACTGCAGCACCTTCTCCTCATAGGTGCACACATCATTGAGGTCGACCTAGATGTCCTCCTCGATGTCTATGCGATGGCCATAACACGAGCTTTCTCCAACACCCCTCGCTACTCCTTGATCTATTGCAGCACAAGGGCATGGGCGGCTTGTGCAACATAGATGCAGGCCTCTAGGAGCTTGCGAGCTTTGTCAATCTACCTCCACTAGACATTGAGCTCCACCATCCCTACCATAGCAGCCACTCGAATGCATTGCACCATCTCCTTCGTGCTGGCCAGCACCTCTAGAAGCCGCTCTCAATGGCCTTCTAGGCTAGTAGAGGAGTCATCCCTATTGGCAGCTCACGATAGAGGTTGGGCCACAACGATGGCCCTTGCTCCAAACTCCAATGCCACCCTCTCATCACGAGGCAAGGAAGACCTGAGCATTGCCCCCACCATCGCCTCTCCTTCCCAAAAGGGGAGAGACCCAAGCTTCGCTTCAGTGGCTCGATAGGTGGCTAACGCTATTGATGCCACCTCTGTAATGATTGTGGTGATTTCGGCATCAACATTTGATGATGCCCTCATCACCTCGATGCCTACCTCTACCATCATCGTAGCACACATGTTTATGGCCTCCATTGATGCGCCCTCATGTAAGTAGGCACCACCTCACCATTGGGCCCTTTGACCGCATTAGCAATCCACTCCGAAGGCACCATCATGTCCCTTGCCTCCACGCATGCCTCCAAAGGCACAACCTCTATTTTTGACATGCACGAAGGAGTGGGCCCTAATGCCCCTAGGACACTATGGAACCTGTCCCCATGGCGCCGACCTCTTGGTCTATAGCTCCTAGCTCAAAGAGTGCCATTGCCACTTCAGCTGCCATGCATAAAGGGATCAATAGGGTGAAGGTCAAGAAGATGTCGAGCCTCAAAGAAAGGAACTAATGCTAAGATTTCAAGTTGCCAAAGAAGTTTACTTGGGTTGCAGGCCTTGGGAAGTCCTAGCGATCACGCTTGGCATCATGCCCCTTCAATCACGGTACAGATCATCGCTTGAGGGATAGGCTATGCCTACTTGCTAAACCCCTATCCCTAGACAAAGTAGGGTCCATGTGTAATAGCCAGTTGTGCAATGAGAGCCATATCTTCATCATGTGTTGGGTTACACCTCACCTCGGCACTAGCCCTCACGCCCATCATTTCTAGGTCAATTTGTAACCTAGGGCCGCCTTGGCACACCGATCTCCTGGCCTCCACATCATGTGACAAGGCCCGAACCACAACGGCCTCATATGGCAGTGTTGGCCTTAGGAGCTTGGATGAAGAGCTTGGAGATAGTAGGCTCAGCGAACGGGGATGTTTCCCTTTCGGGTCCACTCCTCCACTCCTTACACTAATGACAGTTCTACGGGTCTCCCAGCTATCATTGCTGCCTTGAGCACCCCCTCCATGGTGTGGGGCACTGCTGCTATGATTGTCCCCAGCTTTCGAGAGGCCCAGCATCTCTTTGTGTTTGCTAGGCACGAGTTCGATAGCTCCTTTAGCATTAAACCTAGGGAGTGTCTTAGAAGTGTCGTGTGCCTGGAGTCCCTACAAAGGGGCAACATCCTAGATGGGAGGGTAATGTGGGATGTGTCATCGTTGTTAATGACCACCCTCAGCCATAGATAAAACTCCTTGCACGTTAGGTTGCCTGGGTCCCTAACGTGTGTCCATGATATCGGTGGGCCCTATGTACAACTAGGCAGCCTGGGAACGCTACCTTAGATGGGCCAGCCGCAGGTGCAGGAAGTCACTGATCTACATCGAGGAATTCAACGATATTACCATGATTGGCTCAAGGCATAGGTCCTCCACAAGAATATCTTCCTCGGTCCCTATGCACCAAGCGACTACAATGAGTAGCACCAAACATGGTGCTCCACTACTATCATGTACACCTAGCTCTCATGCTAGTCATACCATTTATTGCGTAGCACCATGGGAATAAAGGGGTGGCTAGTCCCTTCCTAGGGCAAGAAGCAGCAGTAGCCAACGGTCTCAGGCTCATTGCTCCATTTCTTCTTCTTAGTGGTTTGGAGCATGAAGAAGCGCCGAACATCGAGACCGATGGCATGACCCCAATGAACATTTAACACAGATGTGCGAATATGGCCATGGTCAGCACGGTGTTGGAGGATAGGTGCGTCATCTAGATCTAGAAGGTCTCGAACAGCTCCATGAAGAACTTAGAGAATAGCAGAATCAACCCCTACATCGCGTAGGAGATAAAGAAGACAAGCTCACCCTGGCCTAGATGAGTGGGGTGACATCGTGCCTACCCTAGCTTCCACCATCCTCCTTTGGTCAGCCATTGGCAGTAGCTCCTGGGCTTTTTCAGCTTTCGCCTCGTTGTGAAAATAGGACAGCAGAAGGACAGCGTTGCTCGCCACGTGGTGGCTCTGACTCGATCGTGGCATGGTTGAAGTAGGGTGGGTTGGAGTGTGTGTGGGAGTTCAGATTGCAAGTGAGTGAAGTGGGCAAGTAGGGGTGAGCAATGAACAGTTATAGAGGCAAAGAACAAGAAGAGGGTAGATGGTCACACTGATTGCCATTTTAACTTCCCCTCAAATCGCCTCTCTAGGAGGTGCACTCCCCCATGATGCTAGGGAAAATCTCATATCACCCATGGTGCATGAGAAATGAGGAAATGACTCCTTCAATAGCGCAAGTCATAATTCCTTGCCCTAGAAAACACATGTGCAGTTATGTAAGCACAGACGAAGCGTCGTGCACCATTTGTGGATTTGAAGCGGCCCAATGGTATCTAAATCGTGGTAGGATAGCAAAAAACAAAGGGCCTTATCTCCAGATATCATGCTTTCGCTTAAAGACAAGGCCAGAACTACTATTGGTGACCTAGGAAAATGGTGCACTATCCTAGGAACTAGGGTCCCATGGAAAATGGTGTGCACCAAGTCAATGCTATGCATCCTTTTATTCGACATGTTAGTGATGTTAGGAAATTACATGGAGGCACCGTGTGGACTATTCTAGACTGTGAAGAATAAAGCCCTAGAGGTAGCCCAAGAGGATTCCAAAAAGAAATTGAATGACGTAACTAGGCCTACCTGATTAGGACATCAACACTATCGATACATCCACTCATGGTCCAATTATCCACGCTCGTGCACGTCAACTCAACTATCAGGTGAGTTCATTCTTAAGTTTATGTTCCTCCTCTTTATGCCCTAGAGACGTGTGCACTCTTGTTTTACTCAAGAACGATGGAGAGGATCCAACGGGGAGAGGATTAGCGCGGGGTGGATTCAGACTGTAGGATAGTACCAAATTCTGATGGCCCCCACAACTTCATGCGAACTCTAATTTGGACTTGCAAGTACTTAATGGAAAGGTTATTAAGTCTACTTTTAAATGGATCTAGCCTCATGTCAATATCTGTTATGGAGCAACCTCAATTGTCATTTTTCTACCGAGTGTTTTTCTATCCACTGTGTTGCATCACCTCTTTTGGGTCTATGGGCCGTGTATCAAGTTGGGCCCATTAGGGGTACATCCTAGGGTTGAGCATGACCCCAGCACCCCTGTGGTCATTCTCCCCTCTTCTTAAACCTTCAACCGCCGCTAAGAACAGCAGGTTTTGTTGATTAGAGTTAGCATCTTGCTACTTGCACACAGCGCGCGTGTCAGCTAGACCACCCGTCTGTTTGTCTTCGGAACCCTGCCGTATTTTGAATTCAGAGTGAATCTTCTATCTCAATATCTAGCAATTTCAGTGCTTGTTCTTTGATTGCTTGTAGGATGAGTGCCCTAGTGGCTGGTTTGTCGCGCACCGCAAGTTCGCATCGACCATCGGAGACAGTGTATCGGTTGCTAAGGCACACCATCCTTGGACATTGTAGTCAGGCCGTGAACGTTGCCTCTATCCCCCAATCGAGTTATCCTCCACCTCTCATCAAAAGATCGGGACTAAACCCTAGCAGGTTCTCATCAGTTGGTATCAGACCGCGGTTGATCGGTGAGAGACTTTCTGCCCTTTGTTGTTTAATTTATTTTCCTATAGTCCAGAAAAAGCCAAAAAAAATAGTGGATTACTTCTCCGCAATCCTGAGAACCCTTTGAGCCTTTTTTTTACTATGACTGCCTAGTAAGGGCTTGTTGAGTTTTTGATCGCATGGTTGTGTTAATTTGTTGGTCTTAGTGTTTGGGTGATTAGAGTTTTGAGTTCTTGCCACCGCACATCACCATATTCACCACCATTGTTTCAGCCGTCACCACCACCACCATCACTGCCACCCACCAAATCACTTTTCATCTATAGTTTGATATGTTTCTTTTTGTGTTTTGTATTGCCTTTGATACTGCCGACACTAGAAAGGAAATAGAGCCCTGATTCGAGTGACCTTCCTTAAATAAGTCATAATTTTTTCATACGAACTCAAAATTAGGCATATAATGTACCCACAGATATCTACAGAAAATGTTGCATCTGTTTCTCCCCCGCTTCGTCGGGTTTGGCAAATTTAAAATTGCCAAATTCCGCTTGCAAAATTCTATTTTCGTGGCGAGAAGCTTTGGGACCCCTTTGGATAGAACTTTGAAAAAAATTCCACATGCCTCATATTTTGTCTATTTGAGCTAAGAATTTTTGTGGTTGGTTCTAGTGTGCTCCTGGTTGTGAAAAAATAAATAAAAAAAAGTCGCATCTCTCTCCTCAGCACTAGAGAGAGAGAAAAGCAAAGAAAAAAAAGGCCAACTCATGAGAACCTTCCTTCCACCTAGTCCCTATTGTCTCCACCTTCTTATTATCATGCATATTTGGGTTTGTGTCTTGTGGCGTCCTTTGTGGTTAGGCTCGTGTCTCTACTTCGCCTAGCCTAGGACCAGCATGGTACCAACCTTGAACGATTACTCAATTTGCTTTGACTAACGTGGTTTCTAGTACTTCCTTGTGCATTACTTTCAGCCCTCCTACAGCTCCACACATACAACTATAGCTTGATAGGCCTTGTTGCTACAGCACCGATACACCACATTCCATGTTGCAGACTTGTTGGTTGTCGTCACCCCTCCTGTGAGCATGGTAAGAACTGGTAAGAGCTTGTGAGATAAGCTAAGTGAGTGGCTTTCAATAGCCACACCCCAATAGTTGTAGGGATTAATTCTCGTCAACTGTTTTCGTTGTTGTTTTGTTATATTAACCATGGTAGGTTCGGAGGAAGAAGATGATGCATCCCATTCTCCATGCACCAAGCTCATCATACAGCATTTTGCAAGGCAAGTGAAGCGGCACATAGAAGGACTTGATGCAGATTTGCAGGTGACGAATGACAAGATTGGGCAACTGGAGACCACACAAATCGATGTCACAACCAGGCTTGTAGGATTGGAGGCATCGGTTGCTCGTATTGACACCAGTCTTATTACACTTGTGAGACATTTTGATGACCTCAATGCTAGGGGCCGTGATCGGCATAAGGAAGACGACGTTGATGGTGAGTACGGTGAGGACAACTTCAATGATGACTATACCGCTGACACTGAACAAGATGACCGTAACGCTCATGTTCGCCATCGGCTATGTAACAACCATAGAGGCTTGGGAGGACACCGCCGACGAGAGGTACGCAATAATGAAGATGCTTTTTCTAAAATCAAATTTAAGATACCCTCTTTTGATGGAAAATATGACCCTGATGCATGCATTACATGGGAGATTGCTATTGATCAAAAATTTGCATGCCATGAATTCCCTGAGAACACTAGAGTTAGAGCTGCTACTAGTGAGTTCATTGATTTTGCCTCTGTGTGGTGGATAGAACATGGCAAGAAAAATCCTAATAACATGCCACAGACTTGGGATGACTTGAAACGGGTTATGCGGGCTAGATTTGTTCCTTCTTACTATGCACGTGATTTGTTAAATAAGTTACAACAATTGAGATAGGGTGCTAAAAGTGTAGAGGAATATTATCAGGAATTACAAATGGGCTTGCTTCGCTATAATTTAGAAGAGTCGGAGGATGCTGCTATGGCTAGATTTTTGGGTGGTCTAAACCATGAGATTTATGACATTGTGGACTACAAAGATTACACTAATATGACTTGATTGTTTCATCTTGCTTGCAAAGCTAAAAGGAAAGTGCAAGGACGACGTGCTAGTGCCAAGACTAATTTTTCTACAAGAAAATTGACATCATGGCTGCCCTGCACGATTACTACTCCTTCACCATCTTTCACACCCCGGCATTCGGCACCTTCTCCATCCAGCGACAAGCCACATGTTCTGACTGCTAGTGCACCGAATAAGACAGCCCAGCAGCCAACCACGAGTGCTTCTTCTGTTGCATCCACTGGTAGAACAAGAGATGTTCAATGTCACCGTTGCAAGGGCAATGGGCATGTCCAACATGACTGTCCTAGCAAGCGTGTTTTGGTAGTCAAAGATGATTGTGAGTATTCATCTGCTAGTGATTTCGATGAAGATACACTTGCTTTGCTTGCAGCTGACCATGCAGAAAAAGATGAGGAACCAAAAGAACATATTGGTGCTGATGATGCAGAACGCTATGAGAGCCTCATTGTGCAACGTGTACTCAGCACACAAATGGAGAAGGCCGAGCAAAATCAGCGACACACTTTGTTTGAAACAAGGTGCGTCATCAAAGAGTGTTCCTGCCGCTTGATCATCGATGGAGGAAGCTGCAATAACTTGTCTAGCAGCGAGATGGTGGAGAAGCTTGCACTCAGCACCAAACCGTATCCCCACCCATATCACATTCAATGGCTAAACAACAGTGGTAAAGCAAAGGTAACCAAACTTGTGCTCATTAATTTTGCAATTGAAACATATTGTGATGTTGTTGAGTGCGATGTTGTACCTATGCAAGCTTATCATATTCTGTTAGGTAGCCCATGGCAATTTGATATGGATTCTATACATCATGGTAGATCAAATCAGCATTCTTTTCTATACTATGATAAGAAAATTGCGTTGCATCCTATGACCCCTGAAGTTGTTTTTGAGGGTGATGTTGCTAGAGCTAAGAAAGAGAAAAATTGGATCCATGCTATAAGTGAAAATCAGATTGTAGCCAAAGAACTTGTGCAACATAAAAAGAAAGAATCTAAATCTGACAATAAAAATGTGATTCAATTAAAAGGATCTTGTTTGCTTGCTGTTAAATCCGATGTTGCCAATCTGGATATAACTGAAACTGTATGCTATGCTTTCGTCTACAAGGATGCTTTGTTTCCTTTTGAGGATATACTATTTCTTTTCTTCCTGCAGTCACTAATCTTTTGTAGGAGTATGAGGATGTTTTTCCCCAGGAAGTACCACCGGGGCTGTCACCAGTGCGTGGAATTGAGCATCAACTCGATTTGATTCCGGGGGCTTCACTACCCAACCGCGCACCATACAGAACTAACCCTGATGAAACCAAGGAGATTCAATGTCAGGTTTAGGAATTGCTTGATAAAGGGTACGTACGGGAGTCTCTTAGTCCATGTACTATGCCGATGATTTTGGTGCCTAAGAAAGATGGCTCTTAGTATATGTGTGTTGATTGTAGAGCTATTAATAACATTACCATTAGATATCATCATCCAATTCCTAGGTT
Organism: Oryza coarctata; assembly: GCA_030770085.1. Classification (NCBI taxonomy): domain Eukaryota; kingdom Viridiplantae; phylum Streptophyta; class Magnoliopsida; order Poales; family Poaceae; genus Oryza; species Oryza coarctata. Next base: position 14,300,442 of record CM061472.1, read on the forward strand.
AGACGATATTCTTGATGAATTGAGCGGCTCTACTATTTTCTCTAAAGTTGACTTGCGTAGTGGATACCACCAGATTCGTATGAAGTTGGGAGATGAGTGAAAAACAGCTTTCAAAACTAAGTTTGGATTATATGAGTGGTTAGTGATGTCTTTTGGTTTAACTAATAAACCTAGCACTTTCATGAGGTTGATGAATGAGGTTTTGCGTGCTTTTATTGGAAAATTTGTGGTGGTATACTTTGATGATATTCTGATTTATAGCAAATCTTTAGAGGAATACATTGATCATTTACGTGTTGTTTTTAATGCTTTACGCGATGTATGTTTGTTTGGTAACCTTGCGAAGTGTAGTTTTTGCACCGATCATGTCTCGTTTCTTGGCTATGTTGTTACTCCGCAGGGAATTGAGATTGATCAAGCCAAGGTCGAGGCAATTCAGAGTTGGTCGCCTCCTAAAACGGTCACACAGGTTCGAAGGTTTTTAGGACTTGCAGGATTTTTTTGCCGCTTCGTGCGGGATTTCAGCACCATTGCTGCACCGCTGAATGAGCTTACAAAGAAGGGAGTGCCTTTCACTTGGGGCATCACACAAGAGATCGCCTTCAACATGTTAAAAGATAAGTTGGCACATGCACCTCTCCTCCAACTTCTAGATTTTAATAAGACGTTTAAACTCGAATGTGATGCTAGTGGGATTGGATTGGGTGGTGTTTTGCTACAAGAGGGAAAACCCGTTGCATATTTCAGTGAAAAATTGAGTGGGCCTGTTCTGAATTATTCTACTTATGATAAGGAATTGTATGCTCTTGTGAGAACTCTGGAAACATGGCAACATTATTTATGGCCCAAGGAATTTGTTATACATTCTGATCATGAATCTTTAAAATATATTCGTAGTCAAGGAAAACTGAATCGTAGGCACGCTAAATGGGTTGAATTTATTGAATCTTTTCCTTATATCATCAAACACAAGAAAGGGAAGGAGAATATCATTGCTAATGCTTTATCTAGGAGATATACTTTGTTGACACAACTTGACTACAAAATCTTTGGCCTAGAAACAATTAAAACCCAATATGTGAATGATGATGATTTTAAAGATGTGTTGTTGCACTGTAAGGATGGAAGGACATGGAACATATACGTCTTCAATGATGTGTTTATTTTTAGAGCTAACAAGCTATGCATTCCAGCTAGCTTCGTTCGTTTGTTCTTGTTGCAGGAAGCGCATGGCGGTGGGTTGATGGGGCATTTTGGTGCCAAGAAGATGGAGGACATCCTTGCTAGCTATTTCTTTTGGTCAAGGATGAGAAGAGACGTGGAGAGATTTGTGGCTCGCTGCATGACATGTCAAAAGGCTAAGTCACGCTTAAATCCACATGATTTGTATATGCCTCTACCTGTTCCTAGTGTTCCTTGGGAAGATATTTCAATGGATTTTGTGTTGGGCTTGCCTAGGACCAAGAGGGGGTGAGATAGCATTTTTGTGGTTGTGGATAGGTTTTCTAAAATGGCACATTTTATACCATGTCATCAAACTGATGATGCTACTCATATTGTTGATTTGTTCTTTCGGGATGTTGTTCGCTTGCATGGTGTGCCAAACACCATTGTTTCGGACCGTGACACTAAATTTCTCAGCCATTTTTGGAAAACTTTGTGGGCTAAATTGGGGACTAAGCTTTTGTTTTCTACTACTTGTCATTCCTAAACTGATGGGCAAACTAAAGTTGTGAATAGAACTTTGTCTACTATGTTATGGGCTGTTTTAAAGACAAATATTAAGATGTGGGAAGAATGCTTGCCTCATATTAAATTTGCATACAATCATTTGTTGCATTCCACTACAAAGATGTGTCCTTTTGAGATTGTTTATGGATTTTTGCCTCGTGCTCCTATTGATTTAATGCCTTTGCCATCTTCTAAAAAATTGAATTTTGATGCTAAACAATGTGCTAAGTTGATATTAAAACTGCATGAAACAACTAAAGAAAACATAGAGCGCATGAATGCTAACTATAAGCTTGCTGGTGACAAAGGTAGACGACAATTGAATTTTGAACCTGGCGATTTGGTTTGGTTGCATTTGCGAAAGGAACGGTTTCCTGATTTGTGAAAGTCTAAGTTGATGCCTAGAGCTGATGGACCTTTTAAAGTGCTTGAGAAAATTAATGAAAATGTATACAAGCTTGATCTCCCTGGATATTTTGGGGTTAGTCCCACTTTTAAAGTTGCAGATTTAAAGCCATATTTGGGAGAAGAAGATGAGCTTGAGTCGAGGATGACTCCAATGCAAGAAGGGGAGGATGATGAGGACATCAATACTATCGATACATCCACTCATGGTCCAATTACCCACGCTCGTGCACGTCAACTCAACTATCAAGTGAGTTTATTCTTGAGTTTATGTTCCTCCTCTTTATACCCTGGAGACACGTGCACTCTTATTTTACTTAGGAACGATGGAGAGGATCCAACGGGAAGAGGATTAGCGCAGGGTGGATTCAGACTGTAGGATAGTGCCAAATTCTAACGGCCACCATGACTTTATGCGAACTCTGATTTGGGCTTGCAAGTACTTAATGGAAAGGTTATCAAGTTTACTTTCAAATGGATCTAGCCTCATGTCAATATCTGTTCTGGAGCGACCATAATTATCATTTTTCTACCGAGTGTTTTTCTATCCACGATGCTGCGACACCTCTTTTGGGCCTAATGGGCTGTGTATCAAGTTAGGCCCATTAGGGGTGCGTCCTAGGATTGAGCACGACCCCAGCACCCCTATGGTCGTTCCCCCCTCTTCTTAAACCTTCAGCCGCCGCCAAGAACAACGGGTTTTGTTGATTAGAGTTAGAGTCTTGCTACTTGCACACAGCGTGCGTGTTGGCTAGACTGACCGTCTGTTTGTCTTCGGAACCCCGCCGTATTGTGAATTCAGAGTGAATCTTCCATCTCAATATCTAGCAATTTCAGTGCTTATTCTACTTGTTCTTGTTTGTTCTTCGATTGCTTGCAAGACGAGTGCCCTAATGGCTGGGTTGTCGTGCACCGCAAGTTCGCGTCAACCATCAGAGACGGTGTATCGGTTGCTAAGGCGCATCGTCCTTGGACGGTTGTAGTCGGGCTGTGAACATCGCCTCCATCCCCAATCGAGTTATCCTCCACCTCTTATCGAAAGATCAGGACTAAACTCTAGCGGGTTCTCATCACTACCTTGAGCCCTTAATACCTTCTCATTTATTGATGATAGAACGGTTATCTATCCCGGGGCAGCCTACATGAAAGACAGGGCTGCAACAGTTGCAACTGATGTCCATCACCTCCAGACCATATCTACCATAACACGGGCATAGGAAACCGAGGGAACATGGTTTGACTACCATGCCCCTACTAGGGTCATGACTTTTACTGCCCTTCACCAACCATTGAGAGTGGGTTTTATTCCTCTAGTGCTTGCATGGATTGAGCAGGGGTGCATGGCAAGCTACCACCACACCCCATTCATGGTGGGCCCTACTTTAGGCTACCTCGAGGCAGTGGGGCATTGAGTAGGGTAAGATAGTGGTCTCTCGCCATATCTTGCCTATGGTGGGCTCCTCCAAGGCCTACCCTCCAACTTTGGTCATGTGGTGTCCTCCGGAGAGAGTTTAAGAGGAGAACCAGGATCTAAGGAGAGGGACTTGGATCTAGAGAGAGAAAAACACACTTTGTTACATGCTATGAGGTCTTTTATAAAACCTAGAAGAGAAATGTAGAGTTACTATTATGTGTCTAAAGACTTAAAAGAGAAGTCAATAAGCTTGGAATATCCTTTGTCATCAAGAAATAAATCACCGTTAAAACAAGAATATGGTATTATACCTCTGGATCGAACTACTATATTGTTTATCAACAGCTTACACGTTACAAGGGCCCAACCTCCCTCTTCACACATAACTAGCTCCCTGTCTTTAACTCAAATAATGGAGTCCGTTTGAATCCTCATACTCCAATATGTATAGATTAATATTAAAATATATTTTAATAAAATTATATATTTGTTAATATTATATATATATATTGTAATAGAAAATAGTGGTATCTTATCGTTAAAACGGAAGCAGAGAGGCCTAATTAACTAATTAGGCTAGGGCAAGTTATGATCTGATCACATTAATGGTTGTTTAGATCCGTGTTCCCTCTCATGGTTTCTGGCATTGAACATATGTGTCGTGACGTCTGATAACAGCTGATGGCAGCTGTGTATACACACAGCCAATGCACTACCGATCCGATCAACTAGCTGTAATATAATATATACATATGTAATATAATAAAATAGAATAAGCTGCTACCGATGACCTGACAATAGATCAGCTTATTTTAAGCCTCTATATGATGAACACCCAAGATTAATCGTCGTTATTATAGACAGCCACATGGTTTCCGTACTTCCGGAGTTGACATTAGATGAATTGAGGTGAGGTGATGGCGATAGCTTATCGTCTTGTTTGTGTCCGTATTGATCACGATGAGGTCGCTGCTTAATCTTTCTACAGATCATATCAATGTGCTGATGGGAGATAAAAAATTAAACTAGTAGCTAGTGGACAATTAATAATGACACTGCGTGTATGTACATGAATATATACCTACGTCATCCTGATATCACCACGGTGATACATAGCATAAATATGTGTACCTGAGAGTTTATTCACCATTAGGCCAAATTTGAGAAAAGGGGAGCAAAGCCCTGAGAAATAAAATCCCTGACTGGGTTTTGGAGGTGAGATATAAGATCCTCATCAAATTTAGTTTTATAAGACTTAGCAATACTAACTTTAGTTTGCTTAAGCTCTAATTTTTTTTCTAGAACTGGGCCAAGCGGACATGCATTGCCGCAAGGCACAAGATCCGCTCCCGTTTTGTAGGCAGTAGGATTCATTTTTTGGAGACGACTCCAGAGTGGATGCTTAAAGGAGACGATGTTAGAGTGATAGTTCAGAGGTTTAGTTGAATTGGTCGTCTAGAGATGGTTTTACCGAGGTTGTAATGATTTTTTTTGGCAGGTAGGGCTAGTAAGACCGAAAGTCATGAAGTGATTCGATTGCCTGGTACATGGTGATTAGAAGATTTTATTTCTTTTTACCATTACACGAAAGGCGTAGATGCACATACCCATAGTGCACCTTAACACGATTGTAGAGACAAACAAGCGACAAATCTCTAGACTCACTAAATTTTTAAAAATGCACTTGTGAGTACGTAATAATCGTGAACATTAGCGTTTAAAACCTAGAGTACAAACCTATGACCACCACACCAATTACTCTTCTGCAAGTCTTGACGAAGATTTTATTCATATAGACTCTTTGATTGCAAAAATACATACCTCCTGGCTGGAAAAAAAAAGAGAAGAAAAACTGAATACTCTTGTGTGTCCCATGGAAGCTCCTGCGGAGCTTACTGTCCCTTCACCCCAAGCTCATCATGTTATTTCCCTAAATGGGCCTAAACCCCTTTCGAGAGCTGGCATCCCTTTCCAACCCAATTATGCAAATACTACACACCCCAGATGACGGAGAACCAACCACACAAACCCTGCATGCATTGGCCCCAACTCACCTAGCTAGCTTGCTTCATCCACAAAAAGTTTACAATGATCATGCAACACTGTTGTGCCACCTTCTACAGTGCACTTCCTTTTTTTTCCATTCTACCTTCAAATGAGAAGGCCAAGGGAAAAGGTTTTATGGGAGAGAAGAGGTTCTATGGGAGAGGGATAAGATCTCCATATCTACCAGTCTTTTGTAGCACTTGAGTACTTAACCAGGAATAGGTGTGACCCACTTACTCTTAGGACATGGGATTTTCAGTTCATCAGGACTACACTCGTTTCTGCAGCGTTGGAGCGAAAATCGGTGGTTCGAGTTAATTGAACGTCATCAAAAGGTTAATATTTATGGTAAGACGGCATTATGTAAGTTTAGAAAATTATTTTTTTGGATTTTGGTATTTCATAGCATAGCCACATAATGTATATATCGGCAAAAGCGCATTCGAGAAATTGCTCAAAATAAACCCGTCTTAGCCAAATTGAACAAACTTATTAGCCAGATAAGGCTGAAGTAATACAAATGTTTCCATTTGGATCACCTAACAGCTGTTTCAATCTGCGCATACAGCAAAGCACATGCAATGCAGGGAATCAGAATCATTTCTGGGGAGAAAACAAAAGGGAGAGTCATATAATCTTTTATGAAAATCTTCTAACTTTATTTTGAGGGGAACACTCCCAGGCCTTTTCGTAGCTGCAAACCACGCATATTCTTGATGTCACTAATCATTATCTGGATGATGCCATATACTCAACTAGCTTTACAAAATATTCGTGGCTTTTGCGTCTTCCTAATTTATCAAAGGTTGCAAGCCCTGTATGGAGAAAAAGATATTCATGTTTGTCATAGTACAGTATATCACTTATAGTGTAATATTAATAGTAAATTTCATAAAACTATAAAACTCTAACAAAACTATCATATTTTGAATTTATCATAAAACTATATATTTCATCTACAGGTCTAAAGGCTCCATTAGGATAATAATGTTCGGACGAACCCCAATCTACAATATGTAGTTTTAGAATAATTTATAGGCTAAATCTTTAGTTTTGTAATATTATTCTTTAAAATATATAGTTTTATAATAAATTTAGTATAGTTTTGTGAAATCTATTATAATATTATAATATTATTGGTATGATTTATCATGGTGGCCACACTTACGCTACAAGCCGATAAGTAAAGATTCACTAATGTAACATGTGTAAAAGAGAGGTAGTTGTGGCTATTGTATAATTTGAACCACATAAACCCACAATGCATGATCGATCGGATCCGGTTGGAGCAACCATCAATTTACCTTTTGGTCGCTTTGCAGTGGGTCTCAGTGTTGCCGGGAGCCCACACCATGGTACGTTTTCACTGTTACCGCTCTGCATGCAGCAGAGACCAGTTTCCAACCAACGGTGAATAGTGAGTGATGCACAGTTGCTAAAATGGGATACTTACTAAGGAACTTTGTGCTTGGAGCATTCGGTGAATAAAATAAATAGATATATATTTCCTGACAGAAATACCTAACAATCACATTTCGTCTTATCGATCGGGTGTTCCCCCAGCTAGTTGCAGCTGCCGATTTATTCCAGGATGCATTAATAAATTTATAGGCCATTAATTTGATTTGATGAGAGGATTTTAGTGAGTACATGCACTGTAGGGCTTGTGTGTGTGATGCAGTGTGGAGTCGATATCTGATGATAAATGAGCTGATGTATGAATTTGATCTGATGATGGAGTTTTAGCCCCAAAGTATCTAGCAAAATGATGCCTTTCTACTAACGCTATTTCTACTGACAATATGATGCATTTCTTTTAACTCTATTTCTAACACAACGTTGAGTAGTAGTAGATATTTCCGATTACAACCGCTGAAATAATCACTGATTTTTCTTTTATGGCACGTTCTTATATGCTTAAAGTTAGTACACTTCTCTATTTACTATGAACACGATTTTTACTAAACGATGTGTATTTTATAAAAAAAACTTTTTACATATAAGTTTTCTAAAATAATCAAATAAATCGATTTTTAAAATTTATAATAGTTAATATTTAATTAATCATTCGCTTTAGCTTCTATGCCACTAACTCAGTCAAATAGCAGTATCCAAAGCAGCCTTACCTTGCGTCGTTGAGATATACTCCCATGGTAGTTCCCAGAGGAAAACCAAACGAAAGCAGATACGAGGAGTTTGAAAAGGCAACCGACTTGGAACCTTATCTTTTGCATTTTTCATCCTTAAATGGAATCGTAATTTATGGTAGAGTTGTAGCTTCCACTTATTTATTCGCACAACCAACCAAGCTAGCGCCAAACAAACATCATTTTGCTATACAATTGGCCTGCTAATCTGAAAACATATAGAACGCCAGAACGCATTGATATACACGAGTTTATTACAATTACAAACCACACACTGCCACCATGTTATCAACATGGAACATGAGGTCAAACACATAAACAGGGTACTCAGTAGTGTATACAAATACAATCCGTCCAGCTTGTCCTGGCAATCAAGAATAATCAAATCTACATTTCCACAGCATGTAGACATGAGTAAACAGTTGGGCAAAATGTAAAGTCCTTATAGTGGTGACTTTGGAAGTACAGGCCGCTCCCAGCTCTTCGTTTGCTCCAAAGCCCCATCTTGAAATCTGACAAACATTTCAGAGCAATGGTTCCTTCCGACAGCACTTGTGAGAACTCACATTCTAACAAATATTACTTGGGCTGTCAAGAATGGGACCAACTCTTTTGCTGTTCACTTCCTGAATTCTGGCATGCAGTCACCTGTATGGATGTGTGTTCCAAAATGATCTAGATTTTGTCTAGACCAAGGTTCCTCACAATCATGACCCTGACTCAGTGATTTCACCACCAGATGATTCTGGTTTGGTATCCACATTTTCTGGATACAAATCTGATTTTACTTCATTAGATGAAAGAGATGCCTTTTCCCCAGTGTCTCTGATAACCGTTACAGATCTCTCATTGGCCACCAACACCTTGTCACAAGCCTTATTTGATTCATCCTCTGTAGCATCTGAAATATTTTTCAAGTTGCTTCTGGAATCATCTACAGAAACAACATTTTCATCTAGCGCATCACCCTCAGCCCTTCGAATTTCTCCAGAGGCACCATTTTCCTCTTCACCTGCTGAACCAGCGATCTCATTTGATAAGTACAAGTCACTATTCTTGCTTTCCGTAATAATATGAACTGATGATCCTGTGCAATGAACTTTTGGATGTTTTGGGGCTTCTTCATGGTCCTTACAGGATAACTCTTGAGATTCGCTCTCAACCTGTAGTGCCGTATCTGAGAATTGTGAAGTGGAGGGTTCCTCAAGATCTTTACCAAAAGAACTTAGGCCTTCTGTTGTACCACCTAAAACATCTACATCACCGACATCTTGATTAATATTTACCTGAGGGATCTGTTCGTCATGAGGACTTAAAACAGCAGCCTGCTCAGGTACAGGTGAGACAGATGTAGCAGAGTCTGCACTATCGTTGGTACCATGTGCAGGAAGACACTGAAAAGTGTCCCAGTCATCATCCCAATCATCATCACTAACTTCTTTTTCATTGCTCTCTTCAACTGCATCTGTGGCATTGAACCCAGGATCTTGACTAAAACCACCCCGAGCATTCTGCTCTGAATGTGCGCTGATATGCACAGGCACTATTGTCTGACCCTGAGTGACCGAAGCTCGGATCATGTCCTACAAACAGCACAGGCAATTTAAGATACAATTTTCAGAGAACGCCTAAATTTGAATATACTAATGCAGCAACGCCACGTCACATCCCAGCAAAAGAAAACAGCATGGGAATCAGTTAATTAGCACAAACGTAGTGTAGGTAACATAATTGTATATACATACTGAAGTGTAAATGGTAGGGTGACAGATTTTCAAAAATGAACATGTCAGAATCTAAGAAAAAATTAAGTTCAGTTCCATGCATAATAATGTAAATACCTGAAGTAGTTGTCTTTTTGTAGGTGCTGCTGACAACATTATATCTTTGATATGTACGGCAGCTGATGGAATCTGAATAAAATGAGAGAACAGCTTCTTGGATATGTTGTTTACTTCAGTAAGTTCCTAGATCAGATCAGCAAAGACAAAGACCATCAAAATGGATTCAATTGTACATTTACCTGATTTCATGATGAGAACTAGCGAACTAATTTTTGCTACCTGTGAACCCGTGCCACTAGAATAGAAAACCATCAGTAAGGCATCCAGTAGAAGCATTGTAGCCTCTTGCGGGCATTTCTTTGACTGTGATAGCGTATGGAAGAAGAAAAGCAATTTTAGACATTCATCAATGACACTGACAGATTCCTTGCTCGAACATCCCTGGAGGAATAAAGTTGTCAGGGAATGCCATCTGATCTTGCAGAATATTTACAAACCCAAATTAATTAAGCTTCCAAATAGTACCTTTAATGCAGTTTGAATCACATAAAACACATCTCCCAGTAATTCCACAAGTAGCACCATAAAAGAATGTGTTGCTGTTTGTGAACCTTCAGTTAGCTCTCTCTGTGCACAGACTTTCAGAACATGTACCCCCAACATTTGCACCTGCTTAGAGAAAGCATCTTCTTAGATACTAACACTGCATGACATTTCAGGCATGCGTAGTAAGCAAATTCAGCTATTTTACCTGTATGGTTGTACTGCAAAGTGAAGCCTGAACAACTTGTGTGCAATGCCTGAAGCTGCCCGACATAAGTTCATTACAATTTTCACCATGATACCCAATCTCATCAACAAGTTTTGCAAGAGCAAGAGCTTCTCCCAAACAGAAATATAGTATCTTCGCCAACAGTTTGTAGGAATCAGAAATCTTGTTATCCAGCATTGATATCCTGTTGCCACATTCTGTACATAAGTATGCCACCAGGCTAACCAAAGCTCCCAAGGCAACTTCACAGTTGGCACACTCATCACCTGGTTCAGCTCTTTCTACAAAACAAAGGGGCAGTCACTTCTTAGATTAGGACAATGGTCTTCCTGCCTAACCATTGTTTTATGTTTACTAGTAACATGCCCATATGTTGTAATGGGCCAAGCCCATATAATTGAGGATGGACTAAGAGGGTGATTAAGGATAGAGCATTAGATCCAATGGTTATGCACGCGGAGCATATGGACAAGCTGCACACGGTGGGAGGAGTACGTGCTGCACACAGTGGGAGAAAATGGAAGAATGACGACTCCACTTTTACAGTAGTAGAAAGATAAGGGAATAGCACTTTTCCATCCCACAGTCTTTTATGAAGGTACTTGTTAAGCAACTTTTTTAGTCCTGTTCCAGCCATCAGCTTGCAGATTTGTTCCATAAATTTGGGGCATTCTGACAATGATAATGGAACCAAATAACTGAGGTGCCCCAGGTCAAAGTACAACAGAGTTGGCAAATTCAACATTACTTTCTAACAGAATGTTTGTTCTTAAACACAAAAGGTTAAATCTTACAAGCACACACAAAGCATCCAGCTCGTATAAAAGAATGAGAATCAAGGTCATCACATTATTTATTTGTGTTGGTGTACAAAAGTGGGTGACAAGGAAGACAATGGAGTCAGAGGGGAAAGTTAACGCTAACATGGGGGGTTAATTCAAATCTACTATAGTAATATGCTACTACGTTATTTTATTAGATTTAGTTGTGTTTATGTCCATAATAATAATTAAACACAAATAAAACAGTACTGTCACCAGTGTTATCAAAACAAGAACAGGACTCAGAACCCTTACAGGGCTAAGAATTGATGGTTATCAAAGCAAGAGCAGTTTGTCAAGCCTTTAGCGGTACTGAACCGCAAGGGGTATTTTGTGAAAAGTTGATCAGCAAGTAAATAAGATTTGGTAATCGTACCTCGAAGATATTTCTTCATGAATGGCAAGGTATTTTGGAGAAAGGAGATGATATTTGATAAGCATAGATTAGAGGGGACTTGTTGAAATGATTGGTGTGATGTGGATACCAGTAGTATCATCAGTTTCCACCAATGCTGCCACAAAAAACAGCCTATCAGATCCAATGCATCTAAAAAGACTCCAAAAGGCGCTACTAGATATGATCAGGGAAACTCAGGTTTTATCATATCACTACCTCATTTTTCATTCGACAGGCCATTGTCTCAGTAGCAACAGATAATTCAGAAATCAAACTACTGCTTGAGCATTCCTGAGAACTTCCACACCTACTGCAGAGATTAAAAGAAACAGCATACAAGAGTAAAAGGAGAGCTTATAGCCAAATCATGTCAAAGGAAATAAAGTAATCACCAGAAGCATAGAAAAGGTTTTGAGTGTGGTGAGAATCTGAGAATTACCTTTGAAGTATAGTAGCAAGATACCGTGAGTAGAACTCTAATGCAACAAAAACAAACTCTTCCACCTCAAAAAACTTGTCAGGGCACAGTCTGATTATCTACATGAGGAATCCACAGTAAGTCAGCAATTAGATGTCCCATCAAAATAGTTAGTGTACAATGGAATATTTTTGCATTCTATGGGCAACAAGCATTTGTTATTGGATACCAATCTACAAACAGTCATTCATTCTCCCATGCAATTATGTCGTCACATGTCAGGTGGGACAGCCCAAGTTAACAGAAAATGACATATAGGACCTCCTTGAGTAAAGGTTTGCACGATAGTGAAGTTCCATATGCTCTTTGAAACTCAAGTGTCTTATTGTTGTAGATAGGTAAAATGAAAGCTAAAAGCTGCAGAAAAGCAATAGTTTTCACATAGTAGTTGCATTTTTTTAAAAAAAAATTACTTGGTTTTAAACTCAAAGCAATTTGTATTGACACAGGTGAAATGCTGCCAGGGAGCAAGGCTTTGGCACACATGATGCACTTCCTATAATTAGAAACCACAATGACTGTGAATTAGCAAGCATCGACAAGAAATCCAAAAGAATCATTAAGGTAAATTGGGACAAATGGCTATCTGCATAAAAAAGCCACTGAAGCAATTGAGGCAGGAACATCTAGAAAAAGGTAATAGGTAAGCCAGCACCAAATTTGGGAATAACATAACGCATCGTTTCTTACTCTGTTTAATAGCCGGTGTCTGGTGGCTTTCTGCCATATTAAAAAGACAGTTGTTTTATAACTTGTTAGTTTTTTTTCCTCTTGGCATTTTCTTGTGTGTTTTTGTCTGCTCTAACTCCTCCAAACACTAACATTCATATATCCTCAAAATTACTGTACTAACACCCATAGTGTTTTGGGACATACTAACAAGCAGTGTTTTAAGACTGCAGACACTGCAATAGCATTATGTTTTGGTTGTAGATCAATATGTGCTGGAAGCAAACTGGCAAAGACAAGACGATACCTGAGAGAACAGGCATACAACAGGAGCACTTGAGCAATCAGCATAAGTAAGAGCCTGCATTATACAAATATCTTGTCAATCAAGGAATAACTTAATCAAGCAAAGAATGAGAAGTATGGCTTGGCTAGGGAAGAATTAGTGGCAGAGGTCGTTGAGATGAGAAGAGGGCTTAGTCATCTAGCCCAACATAATTAACAATCATGGATTTAATCAAACTGTATCACCTAAATTAGTGTCCTACTTCCACTCTCATTAAAAGCTAGATGAAAAGCACCCTTCAAGAGGCGCATTAAAATATGACATTTGGAGCATTGAAGTATTAATGCTAAATAATATTAATAAATATTTGAGTCTAGTATTAGCCCACATTAGTTTTCCTGGAAATCAAGTGCCCTTCCGCGTATTGGCATATTAAGCCACAACAATAATATATTCATTATGTTCCAAGCATTTGACATATGATAATCAAATCTTCAACGCTGAACAACTGTCCTTCCAAGGGGCATCTAATGTAATCTCCCAGGTGTACAATTGCTATTTCAACACATAAGCATGAGAGCCACTTAGAAAATGCTACTCCATTTCCAAAGAAAGCATGTATAGTATTTTGTTGCGAAATTGTGTAGGGAATTAGAGTAGTTTACACATAAGCTTGGGTTTTCACCATTAATAGAAGTAAATAACTTAAGATAGCGATCAGCAAGTTTTACTGCTTTGAAAGCATTGTGGCAACAGCAGGGATGCACTGACCTGTAGGAGTTCCTGACAAGTATCCACGGTAAGAAAATTCATGCTAAAAAACACCTGTGCAGTGAGGGATGATAACACAGGCAAAATTTGATCACATGGTCTTGGATTATCTAATCCATGGCAGACAACAAAGCCTCCAATCTTTTTCTCATAATTATGGTCAAGATCGATTTTTATAGCACTATTCGACATTGATGATTGTGCATGACATAGCACAAGGACTGATAGTCCCCAAAGAAACTTGAATTCAGTTAAATCCAGTTTGACCATACTACGTCCTGATATAAATGTCTGTCCAAGCGTATTTTCAGAATCATTCATTTCGAACTCCAAAGGAGCTGCATCAAAAGCTGTTGCTTGAAGAATTAGTGCCCAAACTTCATCAAGATACTCCTTTGCCTTTGATGAGACCAAGAATGACTGGATCCCATCAAGGAACGGCTTGTGCTGTTTTTAAGAAGAGACTGAAGAACATTATAATCTCTTCAGGGCATAATTGAAAAGGTTTGATAGATGATCTTACATTGATTCTTGAATGTAGACCAAAGCTTATCGAACTATAATCCTTGAGGGCTCCAATCCAATACTTTCCTAAGAGAGATGAGCTATTTGCAAGTAAAGGTGCCAATTGCTGATGCTCATCAGGAATATTTTCCTTCATTCTCAAGAATTGATAAGTATAGCATTTTACTGCAGCATGAGCAGTAAGCAGACGCACTTTGATCTGTCAGATGACAAAAGCTAGCTCAGGAGCTCCAGAGGCAAATTGCAAAAACGAATTTGGACACAGTGTATCACCACATAAGACAATTTTGGAGAACCAAATACCTTACATACAACCCAATCAGCAAAAGATGGATAAAATAGGTCCTCTATGTCATTTAGCGGATGGCATATTAGCATAAACAAGCGATTGAGAACTATCCTGTCGCCCCCAATTACGCTACTTGTCATAACCTGGTTCCAACAAGCACACATATTTATCAATATGTCTGGTGTACAAGGCAAAAAGGGGAATGAACAGGAAATATTTTGCTAGAAACCTTTGTAGCAAGTTCAAGGCCAGCCTCAAGGAGAAGTGGGCTAGAAGCAGTACTTATGGTCGTTCGAACAGCAGAAACGAGCTGCGCCTGCATTTTAAATTTCAAACACAGAAAACTCACCATAAAGCAATCATGATGTTTAAAAGACTAAGTACAGGAATCACGATGTTACCAAAAAAAACACTGGAAAGTGATATGTAATAATCACCTGAAATTGCTCCAACAATATATGCCCAGGAAATTCAGGATCCACAGCCATGCCAAACTAGAAAAATATAAAAAATTACAACACTCAGCCAATAAGGAAATTTAAAGGCAGTGTTATGGTCAATGATATCGTTCATGTACAGAAATATAGAATGAGTTCTTGTTATTGTCTCACCCGGGTTTAGGATGGCTTCACCTTCCCTGACAATAAACCTATTTACCTAAATACTCATTACTTATCTAGGATAACGATCATGTTCCAAAATCATCTCAGAACATACACAGTAGGATTATACCTCACAAAACTATTTACTAGTTTCACAGCATCTTGATGGCAACAAACATACTCTCTCAACATTCAACAAGCTATCTAGGTGAGGACTAATTTAGGTTTCAGATATGTTCCTTGAATTAACTAAAGAGGTGCATCATTGACATTACTGCATCAACTGATTACGTACTTATGTTAAGGAAAAAATATTTCCAAAAGAGCCAACATACCTTGTCCATAATCAAACATAGAAGCTTCACTCCTATTGGCTGCATGCCTTCAAACTGTCCAGTACTTATCTGCCATGCAAATGTTGTTGTCAGCTTTTAATCGGAGAATTCACTCCAAAAGTTCTTCAAATTGTGTTGTGCTCTGAATATTAAATATGCTTCCTGTTTGGACCTGATATGAAAGTGAAACCAACTCTTGTAGCTTAAGAACTAGCCAGTCATTTGACAAATAAGCCCCTTCAGCTACTGCACTCCTTGCCAATAGGAGGTCAAAATGAGCTGGTTCTGTTCCAACTGCAACTGGTACATGGCTAACACATCTGTTTCCATGCAAATAAACATTTTAATAATGACAAGTGGGAAGCAAATAAAAATATATATGAACACATCTTTGGACTTCAAAGAAGCATATATCTGTAACAGCCTAACAGACATACTCTGCTGCAAAAACCCTGGTGCGATATCTCAGATGCTTATTTCTTTGAGGAAACTGGCTAAATTTATTGGCAGACCAGTTTGTTTTTTCCTGCTGTGAGCTAGATATCATGTTGTCTTCATCTGCTCCATAGTATATATCATTCTCAGCATTACTGTCAACGGGATCATGTCCAGAACTGGACAGACCTTCACTTGTGTTTCTTGCAATTGATGTAGCAAGAACCTGAATGTTATAAAAAAATGACAATATAAATCTACCAAATCCAAAGCATGATTTTCATCATGAAGGTTCTGTATAAATGTAACAAATAAAACATGTGTTCCTCATGCATACTAGATGCATTGAGGATAAGGCAAAATGATGTTCAACACATAATACCAAAAGCCTTTCATTAGTGTTTGCATGAAGAAAAAGAGTACTAAGAGAAAACAGGATACTAGAAATAAGTAACATGGTACCTTGCCAACTACAACAATCTACATGAATTTACAGAGAAGTAATTGACAAAAAGAATAGTGACAATTAAGCTATGGTATCTGACACTAAAACAACATTCACTAACGGTACACATGCCCTTCCAAGAAACTAAAGAGTAGTAGCACATAAACTTAGCAAAGTAATAGCATTCCTCTATTAGGATATTATGCATGTAATGCAGTGGAAAGAATTGATGCCAACTTGCCAACCATTATGAGTTCTGCACAAACAAAAGAAACCCTAGAAACTAATATTGGGGAACTTTTGTGTATGCCACTAATTGGAGTCCATTCACATATGCCACTAATGTTGCCATTCATGCACATGCCACTGTTCCGTTAGTGCCCATTTTACATATTCCACTATCTGAAAGCTTTGGCTGATGACATGCTGTGATGGGGCTGAGATCAGCAAGCTGAGATAGGCTCCTGGCCGCCTCAGCCAAGCAGTCCATGACACCCATAACCATGGCCAAAGTATAAGAAACTGAAAACAATGATGAGAACTCCGCCCAGGTGCAGGATGGAAGGTTTATACCACCACGGCAGTGGCCCTGCAATGACTAGGTTGTGCTGCACTGGTGCTGCCCTCACCCATCCCCATCACCTCAGGCCCTCATCAGCCACGAAAGAGGCTGCTGTCACTGCCATTCTACTTGATGTCACCACCACCGGCTGGCTCAGTGTCCTGTTCACAGGCCACCAACACCTGCTGCTTCTTGGCCATGTGGTGGACAAGGTATAAATGCATTGTATTGCATAAAGGGCTGTCAAGCGAATATGCAAGTGTAGCCATAGCAAACAAGCCATGACCAAGAATGTAATGAGCTTGGCTGACATCATTAGTGTCGTCAAGATCAATGGAATATGTATTGGCCCAACTCTATTCTCTCGACTCCTCCCAGTTGCACACTACTTTTATTGCTGGCAACAAACACATACCTGAGGGCAAAAAAGTAATTTTCATCCCCCTAACGGCATGGGGGGATTGAAGTTTGAGGTAATGTCATGTAAAACAGGCATTGATGGAACAGTAGCATATGTGAGAATAGGCAAAAGTTAGTGCCATAAATGAGAAGTGAATTCTTCATAGTGGCATGTAGAAAATGTTTCAAAAATGAAATATCGAATTTTGAAGGAAGTATTAATGCATACCATATTCCTCAGCACTGCCAACCATTGAGATGGACGAAGTGGACATGATGTGTACAATAAGCGAATAATAGTCGAACGAACCAATGTTGTTATTCTACACATTAGACAATTAAATAATTAGCACTACACTATACACAAAAACTTCTAATGGAGGAAGATTAAGTTGGATTCTAACAGCAGACAGTAATGAAACGTGCAGAAATACTAAATAGTACCATGGATAGCAGACAATGTTATGAAAGTGAGTTTATAATAGCACCAAAAAATATTATACTGCTTAGCAGCATTTTTATGCATAGCCAGTTCCGCTGTAGCCAGAGAACTAAATAAGGGGCCTGAGATACATATAATTTAGCAATATACCGGTATAAGTATAACCAGAACATGAGATGGAACTGCACTACTGCAAGGTAAAGAATAGTGTTCTACACCTGAGTCTAGAGAACAATTCTAAGGGTGCGTTCAGCCAGGGGTGTTGGGAACTTCTCCCCCCGGCACGCAAAACAAGAAGCCTAATTAGCACATGATTAATTAAGTATTAGCTAAAAAACTTGAAAATTTGATGAATATGATTTTTTAAAGTAACTTTCCTACAGAAAACTTTTAAAAAAACACACCATTTAGCAGTTCGGGAAGGGTGCACGTGGAAAATGAGGGAGAGAAATTCCCAACCTCATGCTCTTGTGCTCCTAGTCCATTATGTTTTGTTGCCAAGATTAAATGTCTCTGTTGTGTAAATCTGCCATGTATTCCTTTTTCACATGTATATTTCCAAGTACGTAAAATGAACAATAGTTTTCACATGCCTTTGGTTCGTGATCAAATTTGGTCCACCAAAATTTCAACAGATAAAACTGTCCATAGTTTTGAACTTTTGGTTGCCCACATTTGACCAAAGATAGCCAAGAAAATGCATGGAATATGACAAATGAGTTATTGACTGCCCAAAATTTTGGCAACCATCCAAAAGAGTGTCCAGTTTACCACTTACTAATTACCAGATAACATTCCAAGCTAATAGATAGGATACCAACTGATTAATCCCTATCCTAGGAAACTAATTGATTATTTAGGGAAATAGAATATTTTGCCTAGTGCAATATAAATCACATATGCAGAAAAAGAAAAAAACATACTCAGAGTCAGTTTCCTCATCAAGCATGCTGAACAGATTCTCTTCAATGTTCTGATTGATCATAGCACCCTGACAAAAAGATTCAAAAGCAAACAAGTATGTGCATTAAATAGTGTGGAATTATTCCAGAACAGAATTCTGGCTAAAAATCACATAGGATTTTTTGCTTTAAGTATGTTAGAAAATTGCCGTGGAGAAAGAAACGTTTGCTCAATTTTATTTCAAGTAGAAGGGTTAAATTTATTAATTAACAAACCATCAATCTGTCGAAAGTATATTAAAAAAAGACACCACATAACATTTGACAGAAGAACTCAAATATTTTTGCATACCAATCCATATATTTGTATAGAAAATTCTGACACAAAATAGCAGAATTGGTGATGACTACTGACTGTGAGTTTATGACCCACAGACTGTTGCTGAATTTTGAGCCACACAAGATTTCATCATTTATATCAAGAAATTGCTAGATCCAGATATGTTTAACAGATGTGATAAGCCAGCTGATCTAAATGCTCTTCAAGACAAACAAAGATGTTGGCACTTGGCAATGTATTTTAGTTGCAATGAAATAAGCAACAGTTTGTAGCTTGAAAAAATTGGCAACAGTTAATCACTAGCCAGTATTTAAAAACTGATACTTCTTATGTTATAGACAGGTTTTCTATGGCAGGTTAGAGGAGAGCCTAGAGGACAGTGGGCATCAGTAATCAGGGTGATTGCAAAAAAAAAATCAACACACGCATATTGGTGAATCCTTACCAATATGAAATGTAAAATTTTATAATATAGAGGTGCATAAACACACACACACACACATACATACATACATACATACATACATACATATATATATATATATGAACATATTAAAATATAAATCAACAAATACTAGATGTTACAGCAAAATTATCCTAAAGTTGCAGTTTTATATACTGTGTAAGTTTAGGTTGTGTTGTAATTGTGTGTAACTGACAACTGACAATTAGAAAAAAAGTAGAATAAATATCCTTCTACACATGAAAAAAACTTGCCTAACAATTCAACTAACATTTCAAATCAATCAAACTAATACAATCTTATCCAAACCAATGTAATGCATTTCCTCTCAAACCAAGCATGAACACAGATGCGTGTGCTGCTGCTGCCACGCACTACCACTGCCACTGATCTGGCCACACTGTCGGCATATAAACTGCAAGCTATGCTATATGTTTACAACAACAATCTTCATTTTACATCATCAATAGTGTCCACAACTAAACATATGCAGTTACCTAACCAAAAGACTTTAACACCATGTAGACATGGCCAATCATCTAAAAGGAAAAGTCTACACATACAAAATTCTCCTTACAAAACTCTTACAAATGATGACATGGCATGTTGTGAGTAAATCTAGAATTCCTGTAACTACCATCTAGTTAAATCAAACGTTTGAAAGCTTTCTTTGTAAGAATTTTTTAGTATGTGTAGCAGTAATCTAAAAGTTTCTGTCCAATAACTACCCTCTGTTGTAAGTTTCAATTTCATTTTATTTTGCTTTATCTGCAATCCTTAGATGAAAAAGTTTCCAGAATTTACCTACGAAAATGTTGCCATGCACTTGATTCTTGTACAACCAATTTTAAAATATATAGATTAAGAATTCTATGCTATTAAAGAAAACTAATATCTATGGCTCTTGGCCCAGAGGGCAGTTTGGGTTGATACCAAAATGTGTCCTACCAAATAATTGGTAGCTTGAACAGTATATGTGATTGGTTCGGAACTTCGGATTGAAGCCAAATCATTGGTAATGCCCAAGCTCAATTGGTAGCAATCCAAAGTTCAAAACCTTTCGTGACTCTACTTGAATTTGGCACCTACCCTACCAAACAATTGGTAGCATCAAAACATGCCTAGATTTTGGCACCATCAAAGAATTGGAAGTGTAAAACCGAACCTACAGTAGACTTGGCCAATGTGGCCCATATAACTCAAGTGTATATCTCAAAGTAGCCAGGTTGCCATGTTGACTGGGACACTGGGTCATGGAATACGACCATGGGAGGCTCACAGCTGCCTCAAAAATCTGGATCAAAGGTTCTTCAGGACACTAGTTCAATATGCAGAACATGAATCCAATGGATCTGGGTCAATGGCCCATTAATGAGAAAAAAGAACTAAGATAAAACAAGCAAAACACATTATGGTGTACATTTGACATAAACATATACAGAAATCAACTAAGCATTATTCACACAAACAGAAGATCAACCAAACATTCCACAAAGGGAAAAGACAAAAAGTAATGGCTGACCTCTGACCAGCTGCCCAACCAGCCTACGTTCTAGGATGCATAGTTGTTAACCGAAAAAATGTTACTCCTTGAAAGTTCCACACATAACAAACAATATGCATTTGACATATGGCATTCAGAAAAAGAAAAATCCTCATTCACCTATTATGTACTCTCTCCATCCATAAATACCACCATTCCAAAATATAAGCATTTCTAGGTTGTTTAGGAGAGATTAAGGTTGAGAAGAAAAGACTTTAGTGTCCCTCAATAAATAAGAGATGAGTGAGGGTAAGATATAAAGAAATTTAAATGAGAGGTGATTGACAAGTAGTATTATGAACAGTGCTAAAAATCCTTATATTTTAGAATAAGATTCAAATGCTAGAAGTTCTTATATTTTAAAACGGAAGAAGTATAAGATATTTTGACCAGATTTTTTTTAATTTACTTGTCCCATCAATCACATATCATTTAATTTGTTTTCAATCTTATCCCCAACCACCCTCAATCACAACTTATTTAATGAGGGCACCACACTATAGCCTTTTCTCCTTATCCTTAATCTCGCAAAGAAAATTCACACACAAGAGAAAATAAGAACTAATTTCACGGCATGAAAATAATATTTGTCACGGCCAGAACTTGAACTGCAATATTCTCATATAAGGAGAATACTGTTTGTGTGCCTTACCGGATCTCTTTCAATCAGATGGCGTAGTGTCGACACTGCCAAATGTCTCAAGCTTGGCTGTCACAAAAATATCCAGAATGAGAAAGCAAGTGCTAACAGCAAGGCACTCTGTAAACAACCATAGCATTACTAACCTGTCTTGAGTAAAGCGTTGGGATAAGACTTTGAACATGGGAATGCACAGGAACAGCTTGAGGGGCAAAAAGAACAAGCTGCTGAGCAAACCTAACTGATCTGCAGTTTTCAAAAAATGTGATATAAATACCATAACAGAAAATACTCTAGAACTGCATCAAAATTTGTCCAAGGAACTGCTTGTTAAATAAAACAAAGGCTAGCTATTTATGTCAAATTACATACTCTATAAGCGTAGCTGTTTCCCTTGAGGAACTTATCTCTGCAATGACAGACTGAACTTAAAAAAATTAGTCATGTGGACCAACTTCTGAAGATATCAAAGGAAGGAAATAGTTACAGGCTATTTTTTTAGGCAATAAGTACTCCCTCCATTACTAAATACATGGATCAAGAATTAGGGGAAGCCATTAGTATTTTATAAGGAAAGCACGCTACAAATGTAACTAGAAATGGCAGACTAACATTTATTTATTGATAAAACTGGAATGCTAAACAGCATGTGCTTATTAATGATGGGTCTAATTATAGCAGGATCCACTGGAAAAGTATGTTCTGACTTTTTTTCTGGAGTAGGAATTACACAAAAAC
Source organism: Oryza coarctata (assembly GCA_030770085.1). Classification (NCBI taxonomy): domain Eukaryota; kingdom Viridiplantae; phylum Streptophyta; class Magnoliopsida; order Poales; family Poaceae; genus Oryza; species Oryza coarctata. Next base: position 14,322,823 of record CM061472.1, read on the forward strand.
TTTATGGCGATAAAATGACAACCTTGCAGCGTGAAAAGAATGTGCTACCAGGAGCAAGTTCAGGACCAATAACTGCTACTATTGCATTGATAAGATGACCTATTTCCTGCCTAAGATCCACATATCCATTTTCTTCCAATAAAAGAATTTCCATAGCAAGGAAAAGTGTCCCCTGTGAAACAACATATCAAAGCACCCATTACAAATTTACAATCAACTGTAGTCACAATGTTTTGAATTTGGTACAACCAAATAAACGCATAAAATGTGACAATAAAATCTAATTCCAGGAAACAGGTATTTCCGTTCTGTATGAATGTATGCATGTGCATGCAAAGCAATATAGGGTGCTGATATAATTATATGGCTCTCTTTAATCTCCTTAAAGCATTCTTCATGAATAAGTATTTGTCCGCCAGTAATCATGTATGGACATAAAGCAAGGAAATGTTCATCAGTTCAATTTTTTTTCACCAGGTACCACCATTGTGATGTTTTTCCCCAAGTGCTACCATTATGATGTAAATTCATGTCTTATAAAATCCCCATGTTTATATGTTATTCTCCTTACGTAATTGTATTTGGACTTCCCTTGAGATGACAATAGTCAAGAATGTAGCTAAGATCCTAGTGGCTTATACCCTTATACAAGGAAAAATATTTCACTGAAATATACTTAAATATTTATGTTTTTTCCCAAAGCCTGATACTAGGAACAGAACAGTGTAGACAGTTTGACTCTAATTCATGATATGCCAGTTACTAGCTCCTCTTGTACAGGATTTGCCACTGAAAAAAGCTGATGGATGGAGGGATAACAACCTTTCAGTGGCTTACAAGGAACTTAAATTAATTTTAGCTACACTAGACAGCCACATTGTATGGCTTTTTCTTGTGCATGAAAATCTGTTGAGAAAGTGGTAAATAAGATTGTATAAGAACAGGCATTGATAGTCGAAAGCCTTGCACCACCAACATATCTGCCACTACCCCCACAAGGTCTGAACACATGAGATTTAAAGAAACAGAAATCTTGTTCTTGTACAGATTACTACAGCATTGAAAGTATGACTGCAGGGATCAATACCTGAACTTGAGAGACGTAAGACAACCCGGCAGCTTCAATTGTTAAAAGAAGAGCATGAAGCGACCACAACTGCAGATTGGAATTAGAACTCTTACTCAAATGAGACAGTGAGCTCACAGTTGGAGTAACAAGAGTAGATAGTGCCATTCCTCCTGCACTGTACCCAAAAGCACATCACTGCAATGGACCTCCATGTCTCAAACAGTTATCATACAGACAAAAATGAAATAATACTAAATGTATTTCTTGAATCCATCTAAACATGCGAGAAAGTTAACCCTAGAACTGATAGCATATCTCTATGAAACAAATAGATCTATGAATTACAAAATTAGTATGATTTAAACTTTTTGAAGATCAAAACAGTGAGTTAGCTCAAGCTCTGATCCTGATCAAGTTTGCTATGCCTTTACCTCATCCTTTAGCAACAAAAAGTGATGAAATATCTGTCATGTATAACAGAATGAAATGATGAACATATTAAAGTAAGATGAGGATGTAGGGGCTGAAGGCATATCAACAATAGCACATAATGAACACAAGATCATAAGTGAAACAAGCAAGCTCATACACTCAGTGGAGAGGAAAAATTAACACAACCAAGAGAAGTTTTTAAGATATCATACTTACGCTCGATGTATGCAGCCTAACGAGAGTGTAACTGATGCTGTATAGCTCAGATCAATTGGTGTTGTTAGCTCTCCAAGAAGGGCACGAGCCTAGAAAATTGAAGAAAGAAAACAACAATATTATTGCATCAGGTGAACCATGTCCATCTCATCCAGATGAAGCCTGTAGGTTGTAAATTTCTTGAAATGATAATAGAATGTATAAATTGCATAACAAGACAAACATACAAGATTTATTCTAACACAGTCCATCAAATGGATGGGAAAAAAGGAGTCAGTGCTAGGCAAAAATAGAAATATAATAATAAACATTTGCATTTCATTATAAAATGCTAGGTTATGTATCCCACGTGATAATTTCAAGCTGCTTCTTTCCTATGATTAGTACTTGATGAAAACAAGATAGTTACATCTAAGCATGCCCTTTATCTGACATTTTATAGTAGACACAGAATGTAACAATAAAAATCAGACAACTTCTACCATTGCGCAAAAATATGTATTTATACAAATAGATATCAATGTTTATAGTTGGGAAAGTTTTCCAAATGAAAATTTAATTCAATTGATCAAGCCTTCAAAAAAATGTAGACTGGTGAAATAACATCAATTTTATTAAAATAGAGCACCAAAAACATCATCAGTTTTCAACAAAAAAACAGAGTATCAAAAAAACTAGTGACAAAGGAAATGGTATAGTGTTTCTATCAAAGTAACAAATAAAAAAAGACATAAGGCAGATATATAAAAACAAACAAAAAAAAGTCACAGAGAGCAAAATCATAGTTAAGAGGCAAACCATCCTCGCGGTGAAGGCATCATTCCCAATACGTGCTAATAAACCAAGACCTTCACATGCTGCTCGTCGTTGAGCTGTAGAAATTTCACTCTCCAGTAGAATCCCCTGATGTAGCAATAATATTAAATTTGCAAAAACAAACAAAACTTTTAATTTCAAGTTTTTACATATGACATGTAACACTACCTTGAATGTTGATTGAACCATACTTAGTACATCAGTTGGCAATGATTGAGCACCACGTAAAGTCAGAAACCCCTGAAAGATAGCAATACAGCATAATAATATTAGAGAATATGAGAAAAAAAATAGTCCAACCTCAGCTCATAACAAATATTCAGTGTTTCACATAGTGGGCTATAGTGGATTCATCACCTCGTAACATACACTATGTACAAAATATCTACCTCCCCAAAATCATAGCTACTTATCTTAATACAAAGATACACAGTTTTCCTGCATATTGTTCAAAAAGACGCTCACAGTTAATAAAGCTACTGTGAAAACATCAGCCCCTTGTACCACACAATAAATTTAAGCACCAAGTCACATAAAGTACTTTTTGACAAGTTAGCAAAATATTCAACACATGTCCATTTTAAACTTTAGGTAAAAAGGTCAAAAAGATGATAATTTCCCATTTAGACTTATTAAATATTTTTTAATTAAATACTAGTAGCAAATTAAAATTATGACTTTAAATCTTACATGTTTAAAGTTCAAAGAATCTTGATTTGCTACAAAATCAAAATTCATATTTCAACCATTTACATCTATTTTGATGTATTACAGCTTTTAGATATGAACACTATTGTATAATTGTATCCTTTTCTGCCAATGCTACCAACCTTGTTAGAAGCTATTCTGGTGTAGTAACATTAAAACACAAATAATTACCCTTTCTTATGCAATAGCATTTTTTTCTATGCAGCAGAATGCCACAGTAATCATGATCTAAGCATTTCGAATATTAGATGTACCTTCAGCCCTGACAACAGAGCAACACAAGCATTTGTAACAACAGTCATAAACCAAGATTGTTTCTTCCCGGACTTTAGGCACTGATCAAGATTGTTTAGGAGTCTTATCTTGACAGTATTGTCCTGTCAGTACACATGTTAACAAAAGGAAATGATAAAAGATCAGTCAGCAACTTAAGAATTTTCAATTAAAAAAACTGAATAAACCTCTGGGGAGTGAGGTCAAGAGTGCACCTGACATGCAAAGATGGAACCGTAGCAGAGAAGCATCTGGTTAACAAGCATTTTGCTAACTGATTCTGGCTTCATATGAGAAAAGATATATAGATTAGCCCATTAAGAATATGCAACTGACAATTTATGTCATTGGGATTGAAATGTATGAGCATTCAATAGCAAGAAGCTTAAGTGAAGTATGACAAAATATGACAGAAGTTACTAATGAATCCCTTATATTTTGGGAGGGAGGTAGTAATTATTTTTTCAGCAACAGTAAGACATTATTTTTGCAGCTCCATGGACCTCAAATCTCCTTGACCATATCTTCTGCCACTTTCTTTTATGTGCTGCTCTTTTTTGCCACTCTCATCAGGTTTTACACTTGGGATGTTAATTAGATATTCCTTAGTTATAATGTAACATCCTTGTAATTTTCCCAATGTAAAATTCCATTAAACTCCATTTTTTTCAGTTCAGAGGTGATCCTTATTTTTCTGGATTTTGAAGTGTTTTATTTAATTTGTGACTTTTCTTTTGATTTCTTGCATATTGTGGATTTTTTTAATTTTCTGATTTTTTTTCTTGACAGTAAAATGGCATTGGCCTCAGGGGAGTAGCAAAAGCACATCATAGACAGAAGAGTGCAAAACAAAGGATGTTTGGTTGAGTGACAGAAAGCAGATTATAGGTCCAAGGAACGGCAAAAGAATTTTTTTTTCTGACAACAGAAAGATAACGGCACTATGGCAGTACAAAAATAACAAGTGTATAACTTAGTGTGATTTACAAAACCAGTTCATGATATTTTAGAATAGGCCTATAGTGTTGTTCTTCAGTATGGACACACAAATTAGCATTAACTGAGTAAACAAAAGATAGCTACCTGAGGAAAATTGCTGATTTCAACATCCCAGACACATGGTAGAAATCCATCAACGCCACCATCGAAAGCTCGTAGTTCATCCTCAAATGAATCCCTGATAACCAATAAATCATCAAAACTATAAGGTGACTAGAGGATTTGGTATACTTCAATATAGCAAGAACTCATACTTGAAAAACTACCTTCCAGGTATCCATGGACCCAACGAAGCATCTCTCTTATCCAACAAAAACTTCAAGCATGAGCTTTCTTCCCATCCAGAAGGGTCACTAGTTTTATCAATATTGCAGAACGAGTACAGAAATTAATATGGGCTATACACAAATTTGAAGATTGAAACTGTGGCCTAAATTTTCAATGTTCAGATCAAGCCAAGAGAAAGGATAAGCAATATGGAGTTTAATAGCAGGCTACACAAGTTATATTATATCAACAATTCATGTAGGAAGGTTCAGATCATGAAGCATATGTGAATAAAGCAGCATATGCAGTATAATTTGAAATAAACCAGGAATTACAACACCATAATGTTGAAAAGATAATGGTGCTGTGGACAAAATAATCATGCAAAATTGCATATTGGAGTTGAGCCCTAGACACATCATTGTTCATTTGATTGTATTGATCAAAATTTAAGTATGCCAAGCAACCCTACTTGAAGTTTCCTTTATTCAAACTAGCAAAATGCCCATGCTTTACTATGGGTAAAAGAAAATATATAAAAATATGTCATAGACAATATTTTTTATCAAATATGCTAGTACTACTTGTTTGTATATTTGAATATGAAAGCAATCACATATATTGATCGGTGTTGCAGGTAGAAGTGTACAGGTAAGGAGATCCACAAAACGTGGTCACGGCATGTTAGAGATCTATGATTTGTGGATCACTAAACAACTAGGCTAGGAGATCCAATAAACGTGGTCACCGCATAGCAGGAGATCCACGTTTTGTGGATCACTATCCAACTAGGACTGGATCTGGCCGACTGAACACACCTGGCACACGAATCAATCATGCAGGCCAAATATGGTTGTCTAACACGTCCCCGTAGTCGAATCGTCGGTAGAACGAACGTTTAGACTTGACAGAAACTTCATGAAAACTGACGAAGGCAGCCCCTTGGTAAAGATGTCAGCAAACTGAGACGTCATAGGGACATGAAGAACACAAACATCACCAAGTGCAATACGCTCCCAAATAAAATGTAGGTCGATCTCCACATATTTAGTGCGCTGGTGCTGGACAGGGTTGGAGGATATGTAAACTGATATTGTCATAGTATACCAGAGTTGTCTTGCACAAAGGAGTGTGCAATTTAGATAAGAGGTGGTGTAACCAAGTGACTTCAGCAACGGCATTGGCAACCGCTCAATACTCAACCTCCGCACTAGAACGAGAAACTGTATTCTGGCCACGATACCAGATTGTCACCGAGGAATACCGCATATCTGGAGGATGATCAACGGGTCAGGACAACCAGCCTAATTAGCATCAGAGTAAACGACCAAGTCAGATTGAGAAGAGGGGTGTATGAACAGGCCCATATGCAGGATACCACAAACGTAACATAGAATGCGCTTGAGGGCGGCAAGATAAGACTCCTGTGAGTCATGCATATGAAGGCAGACTTGCTGAACTACATAGGAGATATCCGGTCTAGTGAAGGTGAGATACTAAAGAGCACCCGTGAGACTGCGAAAATCCGTAGGATCAGACACTAGGATGCCATCTGCAAGGAGCTTCAGATTCACATCAACCGTTGTGGAGCAGGGCTTGTAGTCAGACATGCCAACACGGTTAAGGATCTCAATCATATACTGATGCTAAGAAAGAAAGAGACCTAAGCCTATGTGCTGAACATGCATACCCAGAAAATGATGGAGTGCCCAAATCCTTCATAGAGAACTGCTGAAGGAAGTCAATGATGTGCCGGAGTAAACACGTAGAAGAAGCTGTCAGCACAATGTCATCCACATAAAGCAGGAGATAGGCAGTATCTGCTCCATGATGATAGACAAAGAGGGACATGTCTGACTTGGCTTCAACAAAACCGAGTTGCAAGAGATGAGAGGCAAACCTATTGTACCATGCACAAGGTGCCTGTTTTAGTCCATGAAGCGAACGGTTGAGGCAACACACGTAATCAGAATGACTGGAGTCCTCAAAACCAAAAGGCTGAGCATAAAATACTGTCTCAGACAAAGTACCATGGAGAAATGCATTGTTGACATCGAGCTAATGGATAGGCCAAGAGCGTGAGAGAGCGAGAGAGAGGATGGTTCGTACGGTTGTTGGCTTGACAACAGAACTAAATGTCTCTGAAAAATCAACACCGGGTCGCTGGGTGAAACCCCGAAGAACCCAGCGAGCCTTATGGCGCTCAAGAGAACCGTCAGCGTTGAATTTGTGTTTGCACACCCATTTGCCTGTCACCACATTGGACTGAGGTGGTCGGGGAATGAGATCCCAAGTATGGTTGGACAAGAGCCCTGAGTATTCCGCCTCCATAGCGGTTCGCCAATTCGAATCAACGAGGGTAGCATAGTAGCTCCGGGGAATCGATGACAGTTGAGCAGCCTCAAACAATACAGGCTGACAAAAACTGCGCTTACCACGCATGACCATGCTGTGCTAATTGGTCATAGGGGCAACTAGGACTACATCGGGAGGAATAGGCGCTGAAGCTGAGGGGTCGACAGCCGCGACAAGGACAGGTGGCGCAGCGACGACTAGTGCTGAAGGGGCCAGCGCCAGGAGTAGACGAAGTTACGATACCGGCCTAGTGCTAGAGAAGCGGCTGGAGATGGGGAAGTCGAGGCTGGTAGGCGACCCCCACTGGTGGGGATTGCCGTAGGCGAAGGGAAGTCGCTAGGCATCACTGTCACAGGGACCACAGGGCGCGGTGTCACGTGGGGTGATAGTGAGCCAAATGATGTACCAAATGATGGCACAACTCCAGGGACACCAACTGCATGTGACGATACAATGATAGTGCCAAAACTTCCTATAGGAAAAAATGGTGACAACGCGATGGGAGCTCGCACCGAGTTAGAGGTATCCTCCAAAAAATCAAATGCCGCACGTGTGGGTGGAAAGGGGTCCTTGGAAAATGGAAAAGACGACTCAAAAACCACATGGTGCGAGATGATGACTCGATTTGTGTGACGATCAAGGCAAAGATAGCCTTTGTGGTTTGGGGAATAGCGAGGAAGACACATAAGGAGGAGTAAGGGGTGAGTTTGTGAGTGGCTATGGTGGAAAGGTTAGGATAACACTTACAACCAAAGATCCGAAGATGCTCGTACGAGGGATGCAACCTGAAAAGAGCAAAGTGAGGTGTCGAGAAATTGAGTGCTTTGGTTAGAAGGATGTTAAGTTGATGGGTGGCGACGCTGAGGGCCGCAGCCCAAAACGTGGGAGGGATGCTGGCCTGAAACAAAAGCTACAAGAGCTCTCGGTTAAATATTTGGTTCCAATTTCTCAAGCATCAACTACAGAAGGTTCTGTTATATGTCAGCATCATAAAAATAATTCAACCACATAACCACATTGGTACAAAACTGTAGTCCCATCATCAATCTGTTAAGTCGCATTGATAACGAACCTAGTTGGCAAATTCTGCATGATACAGGATAGAATACATGACTTATTGCAAAAGGGTTTAATTGCAAACAATATTGAGTCCAAACAAATTAAGATAGACTAAAAATAAAACCCAACTAAAGGCATAAATCAAGATTCAAGCACGAAAATAACTATTCAAGAACAAAACTTTAGAAATATTTCATCATTCCTATTGAGAATACTTCTATTCATGAACAAAACTTTAGAAATATTTCATTATTTTAAGTCTCTTTTTATTGCTTGCTATGTCAATTTTGGTATTTCGCTGCCTCTTCTCACATTATTGTCGTGTTTCACTGTATACAGATATCTCTAGAGGTCTTCGTCGTTGGATATATCCAAACCATCTTAACCGATGTTAAGTAAGATTTTTTTTTAATTGATGCTAACTTTAGCCTATTATATATATCATCGTTTTAGACTCAATCTATTCTTCTATGCTCATAAATCCAACGCAATATATATATCTCTATAATATTTAACTGTTGAATATATCATCTTTTTGTAGGCCGACATTCTGCATCATATAACATTGCAAATCTAATCACTATTTTATAAAACTTACCTTCAATTTTTGAAGTACTTTTTATCATAGCGAATGTCCGATATTTTTTGCCATTTCATCCATCTTGTTTTGATTTTATAGCTGACATCTTCATCAATATATATATCTCTCTATAGCATCAATCCTAAATGGCGAAAGATATTTTTCTTAAACACTATTTGACTTTATAAACTAACATTTCTCATCTTATCTTATGTATAGTAGTGCTAAAATCACATCTCATGTATTCAGTTTTAGTTCTATTAAGCCTAAAACATTTTGAGTCTATCGTCATAACTCCAACTTTCTATTTACTTCTACTCGACTTTTATCGCCTAGCACTACATCGTCAGCAAAAAGCATACACCAAGGGATATTCTATTGTGTGTTTCTTGTGATCTCATCCATAACCATGTAAAAAAAAGGGCTCAATGCCGACACTTGATAGACCTACATCATCTATGTTCGCTATATTCAAATTTTTAAACAACCAACATTTAATGCATGCAGAATGATTTGTGAAGGATAAAAATAACAAAGCAATGCTATTCAACAAAGGGTGAACCACCTGAATGGGCTTGAACACAGCTGAAGCATCTGCTGGTGCTCAGATTTGTAAACCATTGGATTGGAAAGAGACTGATATGCCATCAATGTTCTAGTTGTGAAGAGGTTCAGTGCAGTGTTCACATTTGGCAACTTCTTAGAGCTCAATGAAGATATAAGGGATAAAGCTCTGCATCATATAGGTTGAAACTTAGCCACTGTAAAATATAATAAAGATTAGAACAGGGATTCAGCTATAACTTTTACGCACCCACCAAGGTAGGCCAGCACAGGGTTAAGCAGAATTCCACCATTGGCATTTGTCATAATCGGAGAGACAAAACTTCTTATGAAGGCAGCAAGTGCCTCGATTGCAACAGACAGGACACTGCAGCAAACACACTAACCGATCAGTGAACATATAATTGACTGGAAGGTAAAGAAAACAATTTCAGTTAAGTAGTGAACCCATGTCCAGGATGATGCAAAATTGTCATATTCACTATTGTGTATGGTACACCTCAACCATTAAGATAATAGATGAGAATCTAAACTCAGCGGTTAGGTCAACTTTGAATGGCTAGATCAAGCCAGCTTGATGGATTGTCAGCAACATTTGGGGGATGACCATCAATTACAGGCCACTTTCTCACAACAGCTGATATAATTTAAAGTACAACCTTGGACTGAAATTCAGAGTAAAAACACAAGGGAAAAAAACCAATTCAAAAAGGTAGGGAAACGGAAAGAAACAGTGCTTGAGACTGCTATGAACTTATTTTCTGAAAATTGGATTGCAGATCTATTGAGTGTGAATGTATATCCCTCGAGCTGTTAACAAGGAATTGGTAACTACGTGGCATTTAATAAATCATCATCCAGAATCCATCAAGTATGGTTCAATTCAGATAAGCTGCAGATGAACATACGAACATGATGACTCCACTTTTGTAAAGACTTCTTTTTTCACCTTATGCTAATTGTGGAGTAACATGTAAGCCAGTTTCATATTACATAATAAAGTGTCATGGAACAAATGGATCTATCACATGTTGCTAAGTGTAATAGAAGAAATAAACATAAAAGAAGATATGAGCTTAGGAAGCTAGTATCACATAAATTGAGAAGAACACCATAAAATGTAGTTGATGAAAAACGAACCGCAATTCTGATGCCCAATCCTGCACATGGCGAAGGTATGACTCAGGATTTCCAGTGAAGGGACCAGCCCATAGTAAAAGAACATCAAAAACCTGGTCTTCCAGCTCCTGCATACATGCCCACAGAAAGAATCACTACTATAGAAGTCCGTACAAGTTTTACATACAGGACACAGTATCTTTGATACCTCCTTTGGCATGGACGCTAAAAGAGAAGCCAAAAGCAACCAACCAGCTTCACGCTCCACACTAGCAGCCACTGGATTTCGGCTGAAACCATTAAGCATCTTTTTGGACACTTCAAGAACGGACTTGGGCAGTCTGTGAATTTATTGAGCAGGCAAAACAAGACAAAAGTAATTATATTTCAGAACAGAGCATTATTTCCATTAACATAAGAATGAGCTTATAAACTGTTCTGTACAGTAGTATATAAATGGGCTAAACATTTTTAAGGATACCCCCTTAAAAAGGAGGCCAAACTGCAACGACTTGAAGAACAATGTTAGACAAAGGAGGGTGGAAAGAGAGCCCTAGATTAGCATTTAGCAGGTCAAGGAGGAGAGCAGAAGACGGTACTATAACATTGACAGACTATCAGTTCGTCTTTGCTTTCCAGATAGATGAACCAGTCCGGTTTGCAATGCAATTAACTTGCTAACAGCCAAGCTAATTCAGATATGAAACAACTAATGAAGATATAAGACAATTAGCGTGCAACATAGTGCTGAACCAAGAAGGCCACACCAACAACAAGCCCACCTAACATTTGCCATAGGATCTGTTGTTACTGATCGAGCTTAGGAATATAGCAGCTAGCTTATCTCACATTACCTTTCAAGCGACTTTCTAAAGTTGGCAAAAATGCAACGAGAACGTAATTTAAAAAAAAAACACTGCTAGCAGTCTAGCAAAACGCAACTAGTGAATAACGTATAAGATGACAATCTTGAAATCAGCACCCACTAAATAATTTTGCACTTTTCCTTTTTTATGCAGGAGAAAACAAAGAATGCACTATGAAGATACATAATAAAGGCAGACATATATATTTGACCAGAACTGCATCCTTTGTTTATCTATAATCAGGTATTACAAAAAAAATAAAACATAGCAATTATGATAAAAATGAACCTTGCAGGGTAACCAAGAAGTAAATTTGGCGAGATTGCAACAAGAGCAGCTAATACACTAGCTTGTCCATGTAGTGAATCGAGCTCAAGATTCATAAATTTACCCTGTTTTAAGCAAATTTGACAAGAGGATAAAAGTTAGAGTACTAAAACTGTAGCATTGAAAGGTGGTGACAAAACAATAGTGAACAAGTAGCAAATAATTTATAAAACGATTTTCTGAGAAAAGTCACAGAGAAATGTATTACTCCACAAGAGCTAGATAACATCCCATTAGAATTTTTAGGTCAAGACTAAATTGCCAGACTTGTAATGACGAATGAGGGCAGTAACTTTAGTAAACAGTACAAGGACTGGTCCATCAATTCTGAAAGTATTCAGCTCTGACCATTCCAATCCTGCACCCTGATCTAGTTTCAGAAGTACTTATAAACAGTACAGCCATTTTCACCGTGCAATGGTTTATAGTTATTTTTCAACAGCACAAAATGATTAGGAATATCGTAACATGTTCACACTAAGCAGCTGCTGTACTTTTTTTCTTTTTTTCACAAGCAAACAGTACAAGAGGCACCTAATGGCAATACAGCTGCTGTATATTATCTGCTATAGGAAAATTGTGTTGCAAGCCTGCAATATGCTAAATATTGTTTTAACATATTGGATTAAACTCTAGTTTCAACATCATAGTGACAGTGTTAATATTTTCGGTTTTTCATGCAAATTTGATACAAAAAATCATAGATCACTCGGAAGTCAGAAACGGTAGAGCTTGAGCATATGTTGGTTAACATATATTATTGGATATAACTATATATTCTGGATTCTAAAAGTGAGCATAGCGAATAGCCAAATACAAATATAAAACTTCTAGGTAAAGATTAAACAACATTAGATGTGTATGGCAAGCAACTGATAAATGTTATTATACCTTATCAAATGATAAAGTCTCTCTGAGGGCATGTAAGGTTGTAATACCATATGAAACTAAACCACCAACACAAGTAGGATCAACCTCTGCTAACGCACGTAATGTTAAAGCTGCCTCAACACGAACCTATAAAACATCAAAAGAGGAAAGAGGAAATCAATTTGCAGAATATGCCAAGGTATTGTAGCATAGTTAACCAAAAAAATAAAGCACATGTATTGCAAATAGAAAGTGATGTATTCAACTTTCAAGTCATGTATTACATATTAAAATGAGTTGTACTAAAATATTAGAAGATAAATTTATATCAGTTTGTATCATATGGCATGTTCAAAAGTGCAGTTCAAGACAAGACATGAAAATAAACTAGGAATGTTTATCTTTAAAAGGCAGAAAATATGATCACTTTATCAGTAATTGGGACTAAATATGGAAAAGTTTCTCCCTATATCCAAGGTTGTTAGTATCCCGATACATATCATATTTCCTCCATCTCAAAAATAAGTTCATTTCTATCCTATACCATTTGTCCCAAAATAAATTCACTTATATCACCTTACCTACCCCCGGTCCAAAAATCAAGGAGTTTTATTCGTTCAATTTCCTTACCTACCCACCCATCAATACTATTTTTCTATTAATGAGGGAAATTTTGGTTTTTTCCCATGATACTAATTTGAACACCAATGGCTATAAATTAAGTTATTTTGGAACAAAGGTGGTAGTATCTAACGATACTACAATCCTACCAAGCCAAAACAATACCTAATTTTTATAGTATCCCGGATATTATTATTACCTGATACAATAATGTAATTTCCATTACAAATATGTGAATATTGTTATTACCTGATCTATTCAACCAGAAATCCAACCTGTTATTAACGTCAGTATTTCTGTTTTCAGAGTAATGCAGTGAAACAAGCAGCTGGCAAATCAAAACTGGAAAAACTCAATTCACAAAGATACAAGCCTTTGGACAATTCACCTCTGATCTTGGTAAACAAGTCAGAATCAATTAGAAAAGGTTCAGCCATTACTGGAATTTCTTATACAATCCCAACAGAACCCTCCTAGCAGACAAGCCTTTATGTAAAGGTAGGGTTTAAAATTTTATGGAAGAAGATCAAGGTTTTTCATTGATGCTTACCAAACAGCCTGGTTTTGTTTCCATGCAACACAGTGAACGTTCTTGGTAATACAATTTACAGTCTGAATAATGCATACTGATACCAGAATAAGAATGCTACATGTGTAATTTACTCCAATCTATTTTATAGGTGTTTAAAAAAAGAACAGATGAAGAGCAGACTAACATGCATACCCAGAATAAAATATGAAAATACAATGGTGCAAGCAACTTAAGGAAGTAGTTCTGCACCTATGAAACTACAAATTCATTTAGGCACCATTCTTATCAGCTTCTCAGCTTGGCTACTACCTCGTTTTCCATAAACATGCTTTCTGAATTGCTAAACGGTGTATTTCGTGAAAATTTTCTATGTAGAAGTTGCTTTAGAAAAAATAAATCCATTTTTTTAAGTTTGTAATAGTTAATACTTAATTAATCACTCACTAATGATCTGCCTCATTTTCCATGCAGCAAATATGTTCAGCCTAGCCACTGCTTCGAATGGGGCCTTACCCTCAATGAGATATTTGGCCATTAAAGTTAAAGTAGCATAATTCTACAGTATACATGTATGATGTTTATTGAGTCAATTATAGAAGAGATGATATGAAGTTGTAAACAGCCTAACTCATGTACTTGTAAATCTTAAAAGAAGAAAATGAAAATGCCAGGGAAGCTATGTTATAACATACATGGGCTGAAGAGTGGGATAATGCTGCAACTACTGTATTGTCAAGAATATCCTTGAATTCAGATGGAACCTGCATGATAGCAAATGTGATGCATGTATAGCATTGATAAGAAATGCCCAATAAGGACTTTCAGCTCCTTCCAAAGATAAGATAAACACATACTTAAAGTACTTGCAAATGCATAAAGTATGCTATTGTTACCATAATCACTAGGTTGGTTATCCCAGTGGAGGGTGTGAACAAAACACAGAAGCCAATTAATGATATGAAAGTGTAAATACCTCGCCCAAGCTTCTTAACAGGTAAGACAGAATGCGTAATGTTGCCACTCTCATCAGGGCTGTATAATTTGAAGACTCCAACTGTGCACAGCCATGCACATAAAATTATAATGTAATAAACTCAAATATATTTAACTGTTTTTGGATCAGAAATAATTTGTCAAACCTTTCTTCCCAGAAATACCAAAAATTCACGCTGTGTTGGCTCAGTCATCTGGTCTGCAACACCAACTTGAAGAACATATAGAACACATGCCTGGGGAATTAAGATATAGGAGCAATAAGAAACTTAAGAACTGAATAGTTCAGGTCCAATAACATTACAGTACCAGTATTTCATATGCCATGCTTGCTCAACAACCTAACACCAGTATTAGAATCTTTTTGAAAATAACCATGCAACTACTGGTATTTACCAGCTGATTCCAAAGAATATCAATGCAAAATTTGGTTAGATGCCAAATAAGGTTTTTGCAGATGGTTCAAAAATCCATCTAAATTTTCTATCTCAGAAAGGGAATTGTTTTTACACAACTAAACCAAATTGTGAATTAGGCTACCACTTCACATTTCATGAAATCATAAAAATCATGTTGGATTACCAATGCATGTGGATCTGGAGAAGCATTCCCTTGGAGATTTTCCGTAGCTTGTACAGCATAGTTTTGAAGTTCACTATCTGGGGTGCCATACTTCATATGAATCATCTGCACCACATAACCCTTGTTAAAGGCAAAAAATCATAAAAAGGTGATCATGAATATTTCATGTTAAGATATATTTAGACGAATTGAGATTCCAAACCATTATAATTCAAACAAAAGAGAACCTCATAATGTAAAATGAAAACATAATTAAGTTTCATGTGGCTGAATGAGTGGGTAAGACAAACTATACAAATCGTCAGAACAGGAGAAAATCTACGTGATGGTCACACCAATACATGACTTGGAATAAGAGACTAGAAAGCACTTGTCGGTAGAAGGATTACAGATAATTAGATATATGCAAACAATTTCTACGGAGTTTACATACAAAATGGCGTATGTGGACTAAAAATAAATAAAGTAAATTTCATAAATTTACAACATTAGAAACGAAACTCAAATAACTACTACATCCGTCCCAAAATATAAGAAATTTAGGAGCTGGACATGGGCATATTAAGAAAGTAGGTAAAATTAAATGGGGGAAGGTTGTGCTTGATTGAGAAGCGGAATTAGATGGAGAAATTAAAAGGTCAAAGGTTGTGATTGGTTGAGAAAATAATATAAGTGAAGAAGCTGTTATATTTTAGGACAAATTTTGAATGCTAGAAATTATTATATCACAAAATTACAACTTTCAAGAGAAATATTATCAAGAAACTACAACTCTAACGCATGCCAACTTGACAGCTGGGTCCCATTTGTAATAGTCTGGAGGCTAAGGCATTGATGTTACAGATTACATGTTGGCCTGCTAAGGGCCAACCTGGCAATGGCCATCAGCAGCAACACAGCCCATGTGCAACATGCGTGTCCCACATGAAGCATGCGTAGTATAGCCATTCTGGTCAGGTACACACTCAGCCTGCATGCAGCTATGAGCCAATGCTGAGGGTAAAGCATAAACAGAAGAAGAGGAACCCAACCACACTTGGCGTGGCTGTTCTGCTGCTAGCAATCACAGCCAGGTTGGCCTCTGTGCAGCAGGTCGATGTGTAATCCCTAACAGCATTGTCCTAGCCACCAGAGTATGACAAGTAGTACTCAGCTATCAAATTGCCATCAGTGCATCGGAGTTGTAGCTTCTTGATAATATTTCTTGTACAAGTTGTAGTTTTGTGACACAGGAACAAATTGTTGTAGCTTTTTGATAGTTTTATCAGTAAAGTCTTAGGTTGATGAAATTTACTCAGATAAATATAATAAAATAAAATGCTACCCAAATGAAAAGCTGCACTTTGCCACACAGAATATAGCTTTGTCAAATGGCATTTCATTAGACAACAAATCTCATCTCCTCGTTTGCCTCTAATCAGTCCAAGTAAGTTACTGACCATACATATCCAATGCAACACCATGACCTCTGCATCAAAACCCCCACCTTGCCACCCCTGGTATTCTCCATTCACTGGTGATGTAGCTGCAGGAGATCATTGAACTCAATGCTGCTGCTCCACCGTGGCATTATTGCCAACTCCCTTTGACATTCTTGAGTCACTCAATTACTTACCGGTAGTGCCAATCCTTTTCATTAACATTGGTGCACCTTCATTTTCCTTTATCCCTACTTACAGAAAGATAACCACTATAATCACCGCCAGAGGTGGGACTAGAATGCACCTAAGCTTGGCTCAACTGAAGGACATACAGAAACAAAATAGCAAGGGCAAATAGTTGGAGTGTAAAAAGAAAAGGGCAAGCACAAAAATGTCCTTGAGAATGACATTTGCTGATGAATCTATTGGACTTGGACTCTTATCTATTCCATGTACAAAGAAGGGCAATGCTGTTGTCAAGAAGTCACCTAGATAAAACTCTAGAACACATGCTATATAGTAACAACCTGTTGTTGCACCTGCGGCCACAAGTGAGCAGTGCTAATCGCGCTTGTATCATTAGCAAGTAACACAGTAGGTGCAGGCAATGTCCAAAGGGGCCACTTGTAGCCAAGTGCTCTAAGCTACCATAGATGCAATAGTCCTCACTTAGCCTCAGCACTTGAATGGGAAACTCCAGCAATCAAGAAAGGACCAAGACAGACACAACAAGAAAAGACTAATGATCAAAAGGATCACTAGCTTAGGTTGTATCAAGATATAACTGATGTTGCAAGGAGGACCAAGAGAAGAAAAGGCAGAGTGATGGTCCCGGGAAGATAGCACAGAACCCAAAGGAGGTAACTATAGTGCATGTGGGCATAGAAGTGAACTTAGAATGTGAACAAGTGAGCAGTTAGGATGAGTGGTGCAAGGTAAATCAATGCCCCCAACAAGGTAGCAATAGCAAGTAGGACCCTTTACACAGGTACCATTGATAGGTCAAAGCTGAACGAACCACTCACAGAGATGTTTCTCCACCAAGTCAATGTAGTAGACCCTGTGGTGGATAGGGATAGGATTTGTGTAGGGAAGGGCCATTTGCTATAATATTGATGCCATATTGGAGTCAAGACTCTTTTCCAGCCCATAGGCTGATCATCATCATATATATAAAGCACATATATTCTGTATAGAACATCCAGAGTGGCATTAAGCCAAACCAATCTTTCGGGTGTATTTACTAAGCACCGATCTTTCGTGTGGAATGTATCTAAAAACCCTTACTTTTCATTGCTAGATAAAATACACTGCATGCACAAGATAATCCAGAATGTTTGTTCTGTATAAGCCCACTTCACTTCCATTTCACACTTTCACACATGCCTTACTACATTTGACTATTGTTCTTGTTTCATTTTCACTAAGATATTTTTGTTAGTAGCTTTTAGCTACAATTATTCTATAATATTAAGTAGCCAATAGATGTACTCTTCTAGCATAAACTTTGCTATCTTTTTTTCCATTGTTTTCTTTTTCAAGCTTCCTTATTATTCTTTTTTATATCTTGCATATACTTCATAGTAAAGATTTATCCTTTTACAACAAAAAAATTACCTGCAAAAAGAACACCCACGATAAAGCCAAACCAATCCGCAATTTCTTTGCATTGGCTCCATTTGCTGCAATTGAGAAAACAAGGAACGTTACACTCAATGCACATGATCATGGACTATTCATACACCCAAACTAATTGGTTCATATGCAAAATAGTCTGCATGCTTAAACTAGCAATATTTCTATAAAGTGTATCATAGGTTATATAGAACAAAATTTCTATGCATTTCAGAAAATAAAGAAAGTAATGCTTGGACTCCAGTATTGGAAGTGCTAGTTCCTATACATTATGTGGCAAAAACATAACCTAAAGGATCAATGTTTGTTTTCTATACAATAGTTGAGAATGACAAAGTTCAGTAACAGGTTCAATAATTATGGTTGGATGTGACATTTCAGTAAGCACATAGTATAACTGGCACGTTTATTTTTCTGTTCATAAGATCGGGTAGCAAAAATTTATATCACTTGAGTTTGGCCACAGCAATGTAGCCATTCATGTATTTAGGTGTTTCTAATCATAAAATCCAAAAGGTGAAAGGACAGGATTCACTTTACCTCTGACAAATGGTAAAATCAAATGCTTCTGTAGACCATCATCAAACTTCTTTCCAGAAGCGCTTTGCTTTTTCACTCCTTTTTTTACCTAAATACAATCATATATAAATAAACCAGTAAGAAATGTTTAGGGAAAATGTAAATTTCACACACCTGAGCATCTGGGTTAACCGCAAGAGCAAGCAAGGAACCAAGCGCTTCCGCAAATGAATCTCTAACTGATGACACATTATCTTCCAAGCCCTTCAACATGTCATTAATCAACAAACAGTATCAGGACTATCAGCTTTAAAAAATCATAGCAACAACTAGCTCTCAACATGCATTAAGCATCCGAAAAAGGTAAGCAAATACCTTAACGCAACAAGACATAGAAGTATCGATTTCAGCCATCCCCAAACCAGGCCCGCCGATATTAGCAAAGGCCTTCAAGCATCGTGCAGCCGCTACTCTCACAATGAATGATTTATCACTTACACCTCCTCGCATGATAATGCGGAAAGCCTCCAAATAAGCTGCACCACTACCACCACCACCAGAACCTTCCAATGCATTCTCAAGCAAGAGAAGCGCATCTTGTCTCACAAAGTCCTGATGTTTCATTTAAGAGAACTGTCAAAATCCTTTTACTGGTAGAAAATGAGGCATGACCAACAAAAAGAAAAAGGCTGACATCAGCACCAAAGTTTTAAGAGCTTTATGGTTCCTCTGGGATACAAAGAAAGAATGAACGAAAATTTTCCACAAGTAAATACATTGAAGATTTATGGTAAGTTTCACCAATTGTTGCAATCCTTATTTACAGGAAAACAAATCAAAAAAGATACATGCATCGTAACAGATCTGGTGTACTGCAACAGAAATCCACAAAAAGTCTCATGGATAGAAAAGAAAAGTTAAAGACAGTTTGCTATAGAAGAATTGTAAGTAAGAAAGGCTCTGTATTGTATATTGGATAATCATATATTACAGGAGGTTACAAATATATATAGACAGGGAAGTTTAAGAGTTCAAGGTGTGAACACTAAACTAGAAAGTCACAGGTCTAATTAACACACACTAAGCAGCACAAATACCTAGGCTGGCATATGGCTGCAGCCAGAGCCTAAGGCGTAGGCACAAGAGTCTAGGAGACAAACATAACTTGCTGCACAAGAGTCTAGAAGACAAAACGCAGACACAAGAGTCTAACAAACAAACATAACTTGCTGCACAAGAGCTTAAAAGACAAACATAACTTACTAACACCCTCCACAATCTGAGTATCGGTGTAGCGGACGTTTAGACTAGTTCGAAGATGGCAGTCCTTTGGTGAAGATGTCGGTATACTGAGAGGTTGTTGGAACATGGAGAACGCGAACAGCACCAAGAGCAACACGCTCTCGAACAAAGTGGAGGTCAATCTCGATGTGTTTGGTGCGTTGATGCTAGACCGGGTTGGCAGACATGTAGACGGCGCTGATGTTATCACAGTAGACCAATGTAGCGCACTGCAAGGCGGACTGTAACTCATTGAGAAGTTGATGTAGTCAAGAAGCCTCAGCAACGGCATTGGCAACGGCTCGATATTCAGCTTCGGCACTGGATCAGGACACGGTGTGCTGGCGCTTGGAGGACTAGGAGATGAGGTTATCACCAAGGAAAACCGCATAGCCAGAAGTGGACTTGCGAGTGTCCGGCCAACCTGCTCAGTCGGCATCAGAGTAGACGACTAGTTCATGCTATGCTGTGGGATGAAGCACCAAACCCAAATGAAGAGTACCGCGAACATGCCGAAGGATCCGCTTGAGGCAGCCAAGTGAGGTTCCCATGGGTCATGCATGTGAAGACAAACTTGCTGAACGGCGTAACCAATATCCGGATGAGTGAAAGTGAGGTACTGAAAGGCACCAGCCAGGCTGTGAAAATCAGAGGGATCCTAAACTAGGTCACCAGTGACTGCAGAGAGCTTCAGATTGATGTCGACTAGAGTAGAGCAGGGTTTACAGTCAGCCATACCAGCCCGATCAAGAATCTCCATCATGTATTGTTGCTAAGACAAGAAAAAGCATCCATCACGATACTAAACTTGCATTCCAAGAAAATGGTGCAACTAGTCAAGGTCCTTCATGTTGAACTCATGCTGTAGAGCAGAGATGATGCGACAGAGGATAGCCGTGGATGAGGCAGTGAGCACGATGTCATCCACATAGAGTAGTAAGTATGCTGTGTCGGCGCCATGATGGTAGACAAATAGGGAGGTGTCTGCCTTCACATTCACAAAGCCAAGTGAGAGAATAAAGTTGGCGAAGCAACTATACCATGCCCGAGGAGCCTGTTTGAGGCCATAGAGAGACTTGTTGAGGCAACAGACATATCCGGGATGAGTAGGATCCTCAAAACCAGCAGGTTGGGCAGCAAAAACAGTCTCAAACAGAGTCCCATGAAGAATGGCATTCTTCACGTAGAGCTGGTGAACTGACCATCCGCGAGAAAGGGTGAGTGAGAGCATTGTCCGAACTGTGGCAAGCTTGACAACAGGACTGAATGTCTCGTCAAAGTCAATGCCAGGACGCTGAGTGAAACCACGAAGGACCCATCGAGCCTTGTATCGCTCAAGAGACCCATGAGCCCTGAACTTGTGCTTGAAAATCCATTTGCCGGTGACAATGTTGACTTAAGGTTGTCGAGGGACAAGCTTCCATGTGTTGTTCTGAAGGAGGGTAGAAAACTCTTCTTCCATGGCGGCCCGCCAATTGGGATTGGCATGGGCGCCATGAAAGGTGTGGGGCACCGGTGACAGTGTTGTGCTGTTATAGACATTGGGAAACCGGTGACCAGCTTTGGCGCGTGTCATCATGCCGTGGTTGTTGGTGATGGGCTGCACGGACACGAAGCCCTTAGGCAGAGCCAACGTGCTGGGGGCAGCCGGTTGCTGAGGAGCTACTGCCTGGTGCCGCGAGTACACCAGCAGCGGTCAGGACCTACCTGGGGTTGTTGCAACAGCAGGGGAAGCCGAGGCGCCGGGGGCTACAGCAACAGTAGTGGCAGGCGAAGTGCCTGGAGCTGCAGCAGCAGCAGGCGCAGAGGGAGTGTCCTGCCGGGCACCTGGTCAGACCGGAGAGATCGGCATAGGGGCCATGCTAGGCACCAGAGTGGCAGCCTCTGTCTCAACGGCCGCGCCCGTGCTGGATGCCACACGAGGACAGCCCACGCTGGGTGCTGGTGGCGTGCCGACAGTCGAGGCCGCATGTGGCTGTACAGGAACACCAACGGGAACGCCTATAGGAAATAAAGGTAAAGGTGCACTAATAGACTGGCACGGGATTTGCATCATCAGTTAAAAAATCAAAGGCTGTCGAGTCGGTAGGAGATGACTGTTGTGAGAAAGGGAAAGAGTGTTCATCAAACATGACATGTCAAGATATGAGAACACGATTGGACGGGAGGTCAAAGCAACGGTATCATTTATGATGGGAGGAGTAGCCAAGAAAAATACACAAGGAGGATCGTGATGCAAGTTTGTGAATGACTATGGCAGAGAGGTTAGGATAACAGGCGCAACCAAAAACACGAAGATGGTCGTATTTGGCCTGGACACCAAACAGGACAAAGTGAGAGTGAGGTGTGGAGGATTGAAGAGTTTTGATGGGTAGGATGTTGAGAACATGTGTGGCGACGTGTAAGGTCTCAACTAAGTACGAAGGGGGCATGCAATCCTAAAAGAGAAGAGAGCAAACCGCATTGTTGATGGTGCGGATCATGCGCTCAGCCCGTCCATTCTGAGATGAGGTATATGGGCAGGGCATGCGAAGGTGTATGCCATGGGTGAGAAAGGAGTGGGAGGTAGAGTTATCAAACTCCCGACCATTGTCGTACTGGATAGCTTTTACAGCGACGCTATACTAAGTGCGAACATAGGCAAAGAAATGAGTTAGAGTGGCAAACGTGTCAGATTTGAGACAGAGGGAACATCCAAACATAGTGTGAGTAATCATCAAGTATAATTAAGTAGTATTTGAAGCCGGAAACACTGGCGACTGGAAATGAGATTCTTAATAAGTCGTGGGGAAACAAGAACATTATTAAGGAACAGAGTCCGGGTTCCACCCGATTCTTTTTCTTCTTCCACATCTCTGGTGTGCTGCTTCTAGCGCCACCCCCTCCAGCTTGCTGCCCCTGTGCTGCCCCTCTTTCCTCCATGGCCGGCTCTCTCCACCCCTTTGCTGCTGGCAACGACACTGAGCGCAAGCGACTAAAGGACGCCCATGCCGCCGCGCCACCCTCGCCCACGCGGAGAAGGCCAAGGCTGACGCCGCGCCGCCACCACACCTCTCCCTGAAGACCCATCGGAAGATGCTAACGAGGTCGCGTCTTCCCTCTCCGATGGCCCTCGTCCCTCAGTTCACGCCGCCATAGTTCTTCAGGAGGCCACCGTGGTTTTGAACCTCCACGCCCAAGCTGTGGCCATTCAGAACATCCGCAGACTTGTCCACGTCGTTCTCGATGTCAACTCCGGCAGCTTTGCTCGATGGCGCGAGCAATTCCTGCTCACCCTGGGCAAGTATTCTCTTCAAGGCCATGTCCTTCACGACGATCATCCCTTGAACTCGCCTAACTGGGAGTGCATGGCTTGCGTCGTCCGTTCTTGGCTCTACGGCACCCTCTCCGACAACCTCCTTGACATTGTCAGGAGCCGCGACGACCAAGGCGTCACTGCCCGTACCACCTGGCTTGCCATCAAGAGCCAATTTCTCGGCAACCGGGAGGCGCAGGCCCTCATCCTTGACGCTAAACTCCGTACGCTCATCCAGGGGACCTCCCTGTCACCGACTACTGCAAGCTCCTCAAGACCACCGTCAACAACCTCACCGATCTTGGTGAACCAGTCAGCAACCGCTCCCTTGTCCTCAACCTCGTCCGAGGCTTGAACGAGCGGTTTGCCTCCGTTGGCCGCCATCTCCGACGTGGCCATCTTTTTCCTTCCTTCTTGAAGGCCTACAATGAGCTCATCCTCAAGGAGCTTACCATGGGGCTCCTGACCCTGTTTCCTCCTACAACTCTCATTGCCGGCACAGGTAGCGGCTCCTCGTCCTCTCGCCCTGTCTCCTAACAGCTCTCTGGGCATTCCACCACCGGCCTGAGGGGTGGTAAAGGGGGCGGTCTTGGAGGCAAAGGCAGCGGCCGTGGCACCCACGGCAGAGGTGGCAATGGTGGGCATAAGGACGGCAAAGGCAGCGGCTCGGGCACACCTGCTCCACCCAACCAGGGGGCGAGTGGGCCTTGGCCCACGTCCTACAACCCGTGGCTCATCATCCCCGGGTCACGCCCCCCGCCTCGCGCTTCGCCCGCCCAGCCACCACACCAGCAGGCGCTGCTAGCCCAACAGGAGGCCTTCCTGGCCTCGCAGCAACTCCCGCCGGCGCCGTTTCAGCAGTACCTGCAGCAGGCTACTCCTGCTGCCTACTACGGTCAGCAGGGTGCTCTCTGCCTTCCCTCGGCGCCTCGACTCCTCCTAGCTTCTACAACCCGTAGACCGGTCTTCCAGCGGCCTGGGATCAGCACTCCCTCGCCTCAACTTTCAGCACCATGACCCTTCAGTAGCCGCCGAACAACGAATGGTACTTTAACTCAGATGCCACCTCCCACATGACCTCTGATTCTTGCACTTTGTCACACCCTTCCTCTTCACGGTATCCTTCTCCTTCCTCTATTGTTGTCGGCGATGGCTCCTTACTCCCTGTCACCGCCACTGGCGTCACCACTCTCACCAACGCTCTGATACCATGTAAGTGAGAAAGACTCTATATTGTATATTGGATAATTATAGATTACAAGAGGTTACAAATATATATAGGCAGGGGAGTTCAAGGGTTCAAGTTGTGAACACTAAACTAGAAAGTCCTAGGCTTAATTACACACTAAGCAGCACAAGTGCATAAGCCGGCACATGGCTACAGCCAGAGCCCAAGACATAGGCACAAGAGTCTAGAAGACAAATATAACTTGCTACACAAAAGTCTAGGAGATAAAGCGCAGACATAAGAGTCTAGCAGACAAACATTACTTGGTATACAAAAGCCTAGGAGACAAACATAATTTGCTAACAAGAATGTCAAGACACTGAAACGAGGATGGAAAGACAGTAAAGAAAGTGCAGAAGACACAACCTCATGGTACTTCATAAGTTTTGCTACAATATTTGATGTCTCAACTAAGCCTGAAGTAATCTTGTGTCCAAATAAGCAGTAAATTTCTCCCAGACATTGCGCTGCACCTGTTAGGAAATAAGTTGTAGAACATTAGATCAACAAATAAGATACTATATCATTAGATCCTGCTTCTGCAAGAATAACGCAGACATCAGAATATCATTGCACAATAACATTCACAAGGAAATGCATTACTTCATCTTGTTGGTACTCTTTCAACCTTCAAACAGATAGCAGTAAGTGAGATGACTGACTCTGCTTGGGATGGTCAATTTAAGATCCAGATTCTTCTGTAAGCAAACTATGGAAGAGTTTTCTAGAAGAAAAACAAAATGAATGTTCTTGCTTAGATTTCAACATTGTATGTCATTAAATATGTTGCTTGCCCAAGATTGTTTAGTCCAGGATTTGCAATAACTTAAGCATGGGATCAAGGGCCTAGCAAAGCAGATATGCCAGTATACCACTATGAAACCTAGCTTGTACTTGTCTAATACATTGAAGTTCAAGCAAGAGTTTCAGGCTTAATACAATGTCTTCAAGTCAACTAGTGGTGGTTTCAGCAACCACAAATCAGCGCATAGTAGGAGTGTACATTGTAACATTATGCGCTTATGATTGTCCGCACAGACGTAAAGTTACTGTAGAACCACGAGGATACTTATATTTCCATAATATCAGAGATACATCTCGAGCCAAGTTAACCTATCTACTACCTCCACTCTTAAAAGGATCATGTCCTAGAATGAGTGTAGTCAAACCTCAAAATCTTAACTCATTAATAGATGCAAAAATAGCAGGACTTAAATTTTAAAATGTGAAACTATATTAATAGATTTTTCATGAAAGACTCTTTCATATAGTTATATTTTTAATATTTTTGTAAACATATAGTTTGAAAAGGTAATGATAAAACATGTGAATTTGAGATTTAGAGACTGTTGATGTCCAAAACGTCAAGTAAAGAGCAACGGAATTCTAGTTTCCAATGCAATTTAAAAGAAGTTAACAAAAACCTAGACAATATGAATTACAATTGCTGACCTGCACATGCCATGGGGTCTGTTCTTTTTCCATCTACCAACCACCCTTGAAGGGTACTCGCTCTTGAGTACACCGATATTGCATCACCTCTCTCGATTATCCTCCCCATTGCTAATGATGCCAATCGCCGAACAGGGCGACAAGCCCCAAGGACAAGCAAGGATTGGAGAGCATCCTCACATTTCCTTTGCCAAAGCTGTATGGTCTCCTGAATATTACAAGGACGTCAGGACTACCAAAACACAAATTTCAACATCAGAGTTACTAATGCAGTCTTCCATTCCTGACCAGGGGCTGCATATTACTGCTTATTAGGTAAGCATAATCCAAAATAATGTTTTTAAATGTTGACTCATGTATTTTTGAGACATGTTCCTTGATGTTGGTTAATTTAGAACACAAGCACCAATCATATCGCATTTCTTTCTTTACTTCTTCTGCCTTCTCCACTACCGCTAAACCCGAACATGGTCACACAAAATTGTTTGTTCAATACTTCAATTGTCATCTTATAATATTTCAACAGCTCAAGCCTGGAATACTACGACGCGACCGCCATGGCAACTCGCAAGAGATCCATTCAGGGCAACCACGAAGATCTAAGAACAACAAGCTCGCATACGCAACGCATTCGTTGTGCCACCGAGAGAGCATGGGCGTGAGATCCGGGCCGCCCTAGGGGTATAGAGGGAGGGTGAGGTATTTACCTTGGGGGCCTCGTCGAGGGCGGAGGAGAGCTCGGATAGGAGGTCGAAGCAGAGGAGCGCGTCGGGGGGCTTCTGCCTGGCCGACGCCACCACGGACTCCAGCTGCGCCACCAGCGCGCCGAACCGCGACAGCGGGATGGACTCGCCGGCAGTTCCACCTCCGCCGGCGCCGAGCTTCGCCATTGGGAGGTGAGGGGGGGGGGGGGGCGAGGAGGGGTGGCAGAAGGAGCGCGTGCGTTTGGGCTACCGGTTCGATCGAGATCTAGGCTTGCGGCCGCGGCCGGTGCTGTGATCTGGGAATCGGGGGTTGGGACCGTTGGGCGACGGCCCGTCCTGCCCTCCTGCTCCTCGTGCTCATGTAGTCATGGGACGGTCGAAACGGTTTTGACTAATCCCTCTATGTTGACTAATCTGGGCCTAAGGTACCGTTCGTTGCTAATGCTGGGCTGACTAATCCCTCTATTTTGACGAGCACGTTTCCAGATTACGTTTTTTAAAAATAAGTTTTCTCTAAAAATAAAAAATAAAATTATTTTTTTAAGTTTATAATGGTTAATATTTAAATAATTATATGCTAATAGCTAATAACCTGTCGTGCTTTTCATACTAAAATTAACTCATCGAAATAGCTGAATTAGATGATTAATCTCGATCTTTTAGTTACGGTGGATTCTAAGTGGTTTTTTAAGTACTTCAAATCGTCCAAGTTTATCATAATTTTTTTCTAATTTATCTTAGGTTTAACAACCACAATTTAGCTAGTCTGGAAAAAATTTGCCATATATTTTCGTGTCAACGGCATATATATAACCTATGTGATGAAGAAGAAAATTATAGCTACTCACTAAACATGTGTCTAAGTTGATCAAACTTACCTATCAACCAAACATCCCTTTTATTCATCATGGCACCTTTGATCAAGGCCACCTTAGATCTAGCAGGTCTGGATCGAAAAACCTTCACCTTCCATTAAGTGTTAGATAGCCAATAGGAAACTAAGACCAAATTATCAGCATAATACTATAATAAATAGAATAGCACGTTAGATACATGGCAGGTATTACTAGGTGTTGTTCAGCAACTCCTCATCATTCACATTTAATGACCCATGCCTATTTTTTACACCTAAAAGACAATTTGTAGGAAGAAGAGAGCATTATAAGAAGCTCTCCTGACGTATGTGGTTGTGTTTGCAAACGACTAATGATGTAAGAAGAAGGGACATGTGTCTCTCCATATTTTCAAGATTGGCATAATATTAAAAAGCAATTACATGCTTTATCCCCTAGTATATCCTAGATATTGTTCGGTTACTAACCCACCGATACAAAATTATTACAGATACTTTTCAAAACCTAATACAACACTATAGTATTACTTTTATCCATCCCCTGTTTCCACCCCTCTCTTCCTCACCCAGACTCTCCACAAACTAGATG
Organism: Oryza coarctata; assembly: GCA_030770085.1. Classification (NCBI taxonomy): domain Eukaryota; kingdom Viridiplantae; phylum Streptophyta; class Magnoliopsida; order Poales; family Poaceae; genus Oryza; species Oryza coarctata. Next base: position 14,351,048 of record CM061472.1, read on the forward strand.
CGAAGTGTTGGTTCTCACCTTCTTGGTGCTTCAGTGCTCCCCTTCACATGTATTCTCCTTACTTGACCCAATGTCATCAGTGTTCCTCGATGCAGCTGCTTCATTCAAATTGCTCACACTTACTCTCATACCTTTTTAAAAAACAAGTGTCTTTGCTTGCTATTATACCTCGTTAAAAAACTATCACCATCAGTAAATACACCTAGATTGTCACTATTCCTAAATACCACACTTCATGCCTTTGCTAAGATCATTGTCTTTATGATTGGCTACCCCACTACTAATGAGGCCACAACCTTGCAAATACCAAGGAACTTGGCCAACCCTCAATGTCTCACTCCATTCTTGATTTGCTTGCTGGTACCAAGAGGAGAAAGGATGCAGGTACTAGGCGAGAAGCCTAATGTGTGAACACATGATCATGTTCTGATCATCAGCTCTGCCTCCTTGTGATGTGTGGCAATAGTTTAGGAAACTTCCAACTAATACGTAGGGTGATTTGTTACCATTTTTTATCTTCAAATACATCAAACATTACAATGCAAATTTTAATCCCAAAATTTTGTCACCTAATAAATTCTCAAAATATACCACTAATTATTTTAGGTTATACTTTTTTATTCTTGTAAAAGGTTGGCGAGTGATCTTTTTACTATTATAATGAAAGCTTCTAAAAATACTTTTATGGGAAAAGTTCGAATTACCCTCCTAAACTATCAAGATTGACATAATTATCTTCTTAAATTTGAAAACTAGATATTTTGCATCCTCAACTATTCAGATCGGACAAATAACCCATGAGTAATGTTTTGAGCAGTTTTCACTTAAAGCTGCACACATAGCTATCCAACGTGGCAAAAGTTTTCTTGTTAGCATTGCCGCATAAGGGGAATAAGTTTTTAGCCTCCCTCCACATCTCTCTCTCTCACTATTCCCTATTTTTTTCTTTTTCTCTCCCACCGAATCGCTAGCTATCGATGATGGTGACTACGATGAAGGCTTATAGTGACTACGGTGGCGACTAAGCCAAGGGCATGTCAAAGCTTGTTCCGAAAGTGCGACGGCATGTTGAGGAGCTCAGGTATGTCAAGAGGCTCGGCGTCATCTTCTTAGGCTTGAGGTAGTGAGCCGGTGCCATATAGGGAGGGGCAAAGAGAAGGAAGCTCATTGGATTTCGTAGAGTGTATCTAACCCTAGAAGGAGATATTTGACATGATACAATGGACATGTGAGTAATTCATTCTTTATTTCATTTATTTGCATCGTGTTGTGCTGGAAATATGGATGGTTTCATATTAATTTCGTTTTTCTTCTTTTATTTTTGAATGTAGCATGGGGTTGCAAATTTTAGAGATAATATGACCCTAAAGTCAGACCATATTTGAAGCAAATGTTGCTCAATTTAAGGGGTGTTGTGTGATCAACAAGAGAAGAAATCAATGGTCTGAAGGTTGCACTTTAAGACAGTAGGAATAAAGTTTCATAGAAAATGGTGAGCCAGAGCAAAGAAATTGAAGCCCTAAGTGTAGCTTTAGAAGAGAAAGCAACTGCACATTATGGTCTAGTTGATAGGATTAATAAGCTGCAGAAGTGTATGATAATGTTGTTGTATGTGTTAGCAATTTTTGTTATTTTTATAGGTAGTATTATTTTCATGTTGTACTCTAAAATGTTAGGTTGTGAATGGTAATTGAAAAATGTAAGTTTGGAATGGTGGTTTGTAATGGGTTTTGCATAATGAAGAAATGAATGGGGAAGCGTGGACCAAAATAGCATATTCTGAATTTGTATAGGCCAGAACATATGTAATTGGTGGTATTCAATACATTATTCAACTTAGTTACTAGAACTAATAAATAATGCGATATGTCTAACATTACAGTATGTTTATGGCATAAGTTACTATAGAAAAGATGACAAGTAATGTCACATGTCTTAGATTACATAAGTTTTATGCCATATGTTACTACACAAAAGATGGTGAACTTAACCCTTATGCTAAACAAAAGTTGATAATCAAGTCCAAAAGTATATGGGTCACATGACCCATAACCTATTCCTACACTTCCTGGTATGCTAACAACTTGAACCAGTCATTATCCTGATATCTTCAGCTAAGCAGATCTTCTAACTTCCAGCTTCTTCCTTGGTTGCTCCTCAGCATCCCTTTCAAATGTTAATGCCATAGTGCTTATAGATGAAGTCATAGCAGGCTACAACACATGATTGTTGTTAGATAAAAATAACTTACACTAAAACTTTAGTTTAAAAAACTTACATTGGGAGCATCTTGTACCTATGTGGAGCTTTATTGAGAACCTTGAACATGTAAATTGATAGAACGTGAGCCCAAACAATAATTGGTAGAACATTAATTGGGTCTTAAAGTATATTTTACCTAGACATGAGCTTATGTGCCTCCTCTTTTTTGGCATGTAGTCTTGTTATGGCCAATGACCTTACACAACTTGCATCTAATGATTATTTCAATCCTTGACACTTTTGTTGCTTTTGGCTTCTTATATAGCTCTCTTCTCCTATCCTTCTTTGAAGGCCTGCCTAACATTTTAATATAACCTGGTGCTTATGGGTTAGGCCTATTCGATATGGGCCAGCTTTTTATCTCCTCAAATGATTCCAATCAATGCCTATTTGTCTTAAATTGAATATTAAGGTGCACTATAACCATCAAAGCAGTTAGTTCTAAAGTAGATGCTAGCTATAGAATGGCAACATGGGAGACTAGACAACTCTCAATATCTGTAATAACATGTCTTCCTATCAAGGTCAACTATAAACCTATAAATCTAATACACCACTTCAGACCTATTGACCCTATTACTAACTGTATGATAAGACTATGAATTTATTATGTATGCATTCAGTTTCTTATGGATATTTGGACATACTAATCCTACACACTTATTCATCAATATCCTTTGGTCATGTATCCTAACCATCACATTCTTTCTAGTATCTTCCAACATGCTGATCATCGGTAAGAATCTAACCTCCATTTGTTAAAATCCTCATAGATGTTATTGTCTACAGAGTCACAGGTTGAGCTAAACCTGAAACATGCCCTACCTAGTGTTTTGGATCAGTATTCATTATAGATCTAGCTCCATCAATAGTCTTCTCTTATGCTGACTTTGCCTTTACTAAGTTAAACAACATCATATTTGGGGCTTTGGCACACCTCTATAACTTTTTCTTCCAGTTCTTCTTCTTAAACTTCTTGTTCTTCTAGTTAGCATATAGATGTCTTGCATAATTCCTATGTTCAGCATTATGAGCCTAGCTCTTGATGTCATTCAGTATGCCTTGAATTATGCAATAATACATCACAAAATAATTTAGTTATGATCTACAAATATAGCATTATGAAATAATGCTAACGAACCAAGGGAGAAAGTAGCATACCTCTGCTTATCTGAAATAAATACCTAGCCATCATCATCATCAACTTCTATATCCTTAAAAACCATATCACAGAACCAATCCTAAAAATCATTAGTTTCTTTTTCTACCACTATTCGTGCTATTGGATATATTTGGTTATTGGTATCCCTTCCGCATATAATAGCTCCCCATTGGTTGTTCCATGAAAGAAGCAACCATCTAATCCACCAACCCTCCTACAACTAGCTAGAAATCTCTTTTTGCAAGCATCAAGGGAGATAAATATCCTTTGGAACACTGGGTTAGGTTAGTTAGTACCTAACTTGACTACAACTATACTACCAGGGTTACTCCTTAACAACTCCAGTTAGTAATTAAAGATTCTAGAGTACTCACCCCTTGTAGACTCATATATTTTCTTCAAGACATAGGCTTTGGCTCTCTTGCACTAAGGAACACTCACACTTGTAAATATCTCTTACTAAACAGTGGACTACATGCTATGTATATTCCATATTGGATTATCTCTTATCATTTTTTTCATACTTCTTAGCTATCCTTATATATGTAACCAGGCTGTTGTCTTTCCTAGGTGGGCAAATGTGTTCATTAACTGGAGTAGTTATTTGCCAACTATCTATCATGTTGTTCTTAGAGAGAAGATAGAGCCATGGACATGATGGCTAGTCACACATTATCCTAATCCTATATCCTTCATCCTTAGTTAACCTAACAAGTCTCTTGTTGTCTAGTGTATGTTGTATCACTATATCCTTGAATTATTTCTTGCCATCAAACTTCATTTCAAAAGCAAATCTAATAGTAGAATTATTCTCATTAAATTTGGGTACTTGCACCTTTTTTCACATTCTTTACTTCATCTTGAGCTATTGCCAGTTCTTTTTCCTTATTCTTTGGGCTTGGGCTATAGAAAGCTCTAACTGTCTCTATCTCTCTCTTGGTCTTCTTTGATGTTGATATTATCACAACAATATATTCATCATCACGTTCATCATTAGTAATCAACATATTCTCCATTTTATCTTCAAAGTCATTATCCTCATTGCTATCAGATTGGTATGAATCTTCTGCCACTACTGTCTCCACATAAATCTAAGTAACTCCACCATCCACAATACACTTTGACATATACTCACATACCTTGTCATCAAACAAAACCTAAAGCCCATCTGCAAATTCTTTGCCAAGAAAAAGCTACTGCAGAAGCATACCAGGAAGCACTTCACAGTGATCTTTTAGATGTCCAACAATTTCAGGCAAAGACACGTTGTCATGTTCAATGTATGACATTCCCTCAGATACACCATAGTAAAAGGTTGCCTTCTATTGTTGATGGACTCACCACCAAAGTGAAATGAACAGCTAAATACACTAAAGGATCCATTGCACATGTGCATAAGTACCATACAAAACAATATATTAAGGTCATCAGAACTCTATGTCACATACAAAATTGCTAACCACTACGGATCTATTTCCTATTAGACAACCACTCACGAAAAAATTCAACATTTCACATGTTCCAACTAGATCCATAGTCCTAAAACAATATGTACACTACTTTATTAAAAGCTGAAGCACTAACCTTACAAGTCTTATTCCTTTGAGCCTACTTCATCCAATCTAGGCAAGTCATGACGAATGGCGCAAGGTGACCTAGAGCGCCTCCCTTGCAGTTGAGCGCATTGGCCTCGTAGTTGATCGTTTCGCAATCATCCCTGTTGATAGCTAGGGATTTGGTGGGAGAGAGGGAAAAAAATAAGGAAGAGTGAGAGAGAGGGAGGGAGGCCGGACTCTTATTCCCCATGTGTGGCTATGTTGACGAGGCAATTTTTTCCACGATGGACAATCACGTGTGCAGCTCGAAGCGAAAATCACTAGTAATAATGTTAGAGGGGGTTATTTGTCCGATCTAAATAGTTAAGAGTGTAAAATTAGTTTGTGAATTCAGACGGTAATTCGGTCGAACTCTCTAGTTCTTCAGACAGTAATATGTGACTCAGGCTGCCACATGGCCCTCATCACTCCTGCCAGCCGTCATTGGGTTTGATGCTGCTGGTAGGCCATCCATGGGTTGGCTGTAGGCTGGCAAATGGGTTTAATCCGTGGATTGGGCAGAATTTAGATTCAGGAACATTGCGGCTTGGGCTGGGTGGGGTTAGCTAAGGGACTTTCTGGGCTGAATGGGGCTGGATTGGATTCGGGTTGGATTAGCAACCCATTAGCAGGCCACAATGCCGTGCCCGTGCTCGTCAAACGCGAGGAAGAAGGCGAGGCTAGATAGCCAGGCAGATTAGAGGCAGGCAGGCAGGCAGGGCTCGAGCTTCCCCCTCCCTCCCACACCCATGTCCTCCTCCGCCTCCTGCCTCGCCCCTCCCCCTCCGCGGCTCCCGTGCTCCTCCTCCTCCAGGGTCACCTTCCCCCCTCCCTCCTCTTCCGCCGCCTCCGTGAGCTTCGGTTCTCGGAGGAGGGCCGCCGCGGCTGCTCCGGCCAAGGTACGCCACGTTCGAACCCCCACAGCCCCCGTCGATTCCGGCTTGATGCGTGCCGGGGAATAATTTTAGGCTTCTTCCATCTCTTAGGGATGGAGGTTGGTGCGCGTCTCCTGCTTCAGGCAGGGGCAGGATTTCCCGACGACGTCTGACGATGGGGCCGGCTTCGAGCACATCTCGCGGCCGGAGAGCTCGCGGGGCGCAGATGCGAGTGGGGAGGAGGGGGAAGGCTCGAGCGGGCAGGGGGAGCGCAGTTCCGAGGAAGGGGATTGGTTCGTCAGAGCGCAAAAGGTTAGTTTGATTATTGATTTTTTTCCAGTTGCAGCATTGGAGCTCCTTTGTGTTGTGAGGATTAGTCAATTAAGATGTAGAAGTGCTAGTTAGATGCTAGCAGATGGATCGTGCAACGTACCAGCTGGCTGAACCAGTTTTTTTACTCTCGTTTCACGTTGCGGTGCCTGCAGATGTGCAATTAGAATCTATAGTTGCATTCTCAGATATATTTACAACTATAGAATGCCTTGGATATTTTTATTCCACCGGCACACATATCAGTATTAAACCTTAACCTAAGCTGGACTGCTGGAGTTAAATGCATACTACTCAATGCACTTACATCCAATTCCAATTCACTGTGATTAGAACAGCAAAGATAACTGCACAGGAACTTGAAATTAAAATCTTATTACCATGTTTAAATATCTCCTTAGTGTTGCATCATCTTAGCCACCTAGTGTTGCATGATGATCAAAATATCTCTTCACATGGATATAGAGATAACCACAGGGCACAGTAGAGATTTATATTCCTAAAGAGAGCACGGTAGATATTTTATATGCCTACGGACAACATTGCCCTGAACTCCTAATGAATAGGTATGAGCTTGTGAAGTCATTGCCATCTGTACAGAATCCTAAACATTATAGCTGTTAGAAGATTTTCCTTTCTTTGCCACAAACATACCAGTTATATTTCTGCAAACCTCCAGTACTTTTGTGAAGAGTGCGGGCACCATAACCTGGTTGACACTTGAGTCCTCAGAAATCTTAATGTTCCAATGTAGCTGCAAGCTTTGCAGTCCACATTGAAATATACTGTTCAATTCTTCTAATGCATAATAACTGAAATATAGCATACACATGATTTGACACGCTCTTAACTTATCCTCTATATGGTCTGTACAATTTTAATTTTCTATCTACTTGCCTTAAACGTTGAATAACTGCCGCAGATAACGTAGAAAAGCAAGGGATATAGCATCTTTTACATTTGTAGGGAGAAAAGTTAGATATCTGTTTTCTTAACCTCTAAAAATAGGGGATCTACTGGATAGGAACCTTAACCTATAGAGTAGAAGGATCAGATACAACCACAAGAGAGAAGTTGCTACACTTCCTCATGTTGGGAGAATTAGCAGTATCATCACCCACTTGCAACTCATATTAAAGAACTTCTGACCAACAGTACAATCATGCCAATTTTTGCATTTCGAAATCTTGAACTTACCCTATGTAAAAGATTTCTACTTTTATGAGTTTATGGTACCACATCTTAGGCCTTTCTTAACCCAAGTAGATCTAGGCTTGTAGGCTTATTTCTGAAGCAAGTTTAAGCCAAGGACTAAATACTGTACCTATCCTCGTGCAAAAAGGCAGAAGCCTGTTGTGGGTTTATAGCTTGTAGCTTGCTTCTCCCAAACAGCATTTCGGGATTAACTAAGAAGCTCATTTATTAATCTGAACGCTGAGTTGTATAAGTTGCTTTATAAGATGAGCACAGTCAAAGTGCAATCAAGGCTTTAGCAGGCAATTTTTTTTCTTGTTACAAAAATAAACAAAAATCTACATCACTTTATTTTTATTTCTTCTTTCTCACTAGCAGCCGTTTTGTTTACACTTTGCATTGTTCCTAGAGAAAAAAATATTTTTCATTAAAAACCAGCTTTTCATGACTGCTGACAGAAGTAGAAATGGAAGCTTAATAAATTAGCAACATATCTCCCAAAAGAATAACTTAATGAATAGGTTGAGCCCTGAATTGTGATTCTTTTATTTTTTATGTAATTCTTGTTGCAGATATTGTACACTATATGTAGTGGGCATAGCAGAGCATTCTAATCTTCTTGTTATAAAGTTACTTGTGCCTATTGTCCTATTATTAGTTTACAATGCATTTTACTCAGACAGTCACTGCCAGCTAGTTTTGATATCTTATTTTCTTGTCTTCACTGTTTGTCTTTGTTGACTCCTTATCATCACTTAGACTTTATTTTTATCCTAATTTTATATTATGTTTTGTAGATAAAGAGAAATTTGCAAGAAAGAATATTCAGATTTCAGACTCAACAATGGACTGTACCTTGGACTGGAAAAACCATTGCTCAGGTTCGTTCTTTACTTCTTCTATCCATGCTCTCAGTGCTCCTTTGTCTATTGCAGTAATAGACACTGACATACAGCCTGTTAATGCTATAGCCTACAACTGACTTTTTCTTAAATGTGCACTGTGTACTTAAAATGGCATGCTATAAAGATGTATTGCGCATCTAATGTTGGTATTCATTGAAACATGCTATCTGTAATGATCCTAGGATCATCAAGGGGGTAAGCATCCATCAGAAGGAGGCCAGACAGCATCTAATTGAAGTAGAACAGCACTAGGATGGAAGGCCTCTGGTTGGAGGAGGAATATATCTAGAATAGCTGGCCATATGAGAGGCTAGAACTGCAATTAGAAGCTAGGACCATGTCTATTCATCTTTCCAATTCCTGCAAGTGATCAAACTTAATGTGCTGAGTGGAGATACAATTCAAAAATTTTATTTTAGCATTGTATTAATTTGTTCACCTATGACTTCTTAGTTCTTAGGTTGTAGATCATATCACACATCTTTTATTTAATATTTATGCAAACAAACTAACACTTTGGTACTTCAATACATGTTCCATTCTTATTTATGATTATCTCAAAAAAGGTTATGATATGTATGCTAGTAAGTTATTTACTCATGATAGAAAGGAAACGATTGGTGGCATATCGCAAGAGGCCTCATTCAGCTTTTCCTTCTCACATGGTATATATTGGCTATGAATACCAGGCTAAAGTTTATTACTTAAACCAATGCTGTTGATTAAGTCAAATGATCTCTTAGCAGTTTACATAAAATGTGGTAAAATAGGTTAGGACATATAAGCTAAATGGTAGTAAGATACACATGATGCCTCATTCAACTATTCCTTCTCACAGAATATTGGTTAAGGATTACCATGCTAAATTTATTAGTTGAACTGATGATTAAATCAAATGATCTCTTAGCAGTTTATGTAAAATGTGGTACTAAAATAAACTTGGTTACACTTGCTGAATGCAGGTAATGATTTTATGGATTGCCACATTTTGGTTTGTGGGTTCCTGGATAGTGCCATTTTTGGCTCATGCTGCTGGTTTTAGCAAGGAAACATTGACACATAGGGGCCAAGCACTCTATAGCCTCTTGACAGACATAACTGAAGGCCTTGCTGGAATTGCTATTCTTCACCATTGCCTTGGTAGATTTCGTCCCCTTCCTCCAGGCTGGTTTGAGTTCAATTTAAAGGGCAGATGGTATTTGGATGTAGCGTTGGGGTGCCTGTTATTCCCGCTGGTTAATTTTCTCTCTCACATCAACATCAACCTAGTACCAATGTCATCAGGGCCAGTTGCCGGGGTTTCTAGTGTAGAACAGTCCATTGTGGCCCGTGATCCGGTGGCGATGGTTTTGTATGCTGTAGTGGTCACTGTATGTGCACCTATATGGGAAGAGATTGTGTTCCGAGGTTTCCTCCTTCCATCTCTAACGCGGTACATGCCACTTCCATGGTCGATCCTGCTAAGTGCTGCAGCTTTTGCACTGGCACACTTCAATGCACAGAGGGTTATGCCTTTGGTTTTTCTTGGTGTTGTGATGGGAGGGGTCTTTGCAAGATCACGCAACTTGTTGGCGTCAATGGTGTTGCACAGCCTATGGAATGGTTTTGTGTTCTTGGATTTGATGAAGTGAGCTATGCTGGTGAGACTGCAACTTCAGGCACCTGATACAAGTTTTAGTTAGACTATGTTTTGTGTCTTAGTGGAGATGATGAAGGCCAATCTATTCTGGACACGGGACACAAGGCGGTGGTCAGATTTTTGTGGAGAAATTGTGTAGAGAGAAAACAGCAGTTTATTGGTACGCCAGTGCAGGAGGAATAGGCTTTACAGGAGGGCAAGTAGGTTTTATTCCTTGGCCTTAGGCCCAGAAGCATCTTTGTTGCTTTCATGTAAATTACATACGCATGAGAAAAATTGTCTCATCGTGTATAGATTTCCCATTTCGTATTAAATTGCGTATTCGTTTCACCTAATGTACTCGAAATGATCTATGCATTCGACCGATTCTTTTGCCCATTCGATTGATAAACTGCATAGTGATTCTAAACTCAGAGAAATTACTTTGTTGTATATCAGTATTATGTATTGAGATGCCTTGAACAAGTTATGTATCTAAACGTGAATGAGCATTGGTGTGTGTTCTGGATATGTATCTCAAATGATGGAAACATTATTTTCATTAATTCAATATAAAGTGTTGATGTTATTGTTATATACTTTCATCATTTTGGAGATGCAGTTTTGCCACAACGGTGTGCTACAGCTATAAGGCCTCGTTTTTTTCTGATTAAGATATATATTTTATGATGTGTTTGCAGCGAAAAGAAGTTGCTTTAAAATATTAAATAAATTTATTTTTTAAGTTTATAATAATTAAAACTTAATTAATTATACGCAAATAAATTTTTGTTGTTTTACGTGTACAACTTTAGCTGAGGAACTTGAATTGCAGATGCATGTCAGCACTATTAATGACATCTACTGCCTTTATCGACATCTACTGCTTTGTTAACTTGCCATTTACAGGGAGCAGGTTTTAAAGCCACGTACGGGGATAAATCAATTAATCTCGTCAAAGAATTGGGTGACACAAAGATTTCGAGGCTGAGTTTCAAACTGAGTTTAGCTGTAGCATCTAGGTTAATCCATTAGTATATGATTAATTGATATTATTTATTATTAACTTAAAAAATAGATTTAGTTAATTTTTAATAACTTATATATAATTTTTTTAAAAAAGATATCGTTTATCGTAAATTGAGATAAACCATTAATACATAATTAATTAATATTAATTATTATATACTTAAAAATATTTTTAGTTTATTTAGGTTTTTAAAGTAACTCCTATAAAAAATGTTAACGATAACAATTGGTTGCTACCGCCAAAACTCACTTTCAGACGCACCGTGAGTCTACGCGAGATAGTATTGTTTTAACTGACTCATTCATTGATTCCTCTAACCGCAAACAAAACTCGATCGGTCCTCATATGTCTCCATCCGCCTCTCTTTCCGTCGGTTTGATCCCAGCAAAGCCACGGCGCTGCTGCCCAAACTGCCCCCGATGTGAAACCACGTTAGATTGCTGATTTGTTGTCCCGCTCTGCAGGCTGCAAGCGGCGACAGAAGATCGCGTACGTGTCTCGGAACAGGTAGCAACGGAGGAAGTTAGAATGCATTCGAATCTTGAAAATTTACCGATTGGCATAGGACTACAGGAGACGTTCGACAGTAACCTAAGGGTGTTGGCTACCCAGCTTAAGAATTAGGGGGCATACTAGTTTTTTAATTAGTGTTTGGTTAGTTATGGCTAGTTGTATCAGCATACATGTCATAGTGTTACTTTTTTAGCATGTCTAACGTACGTCAATAGTTTACTAGCTATATATTTTTTTAAGCCATACACCTTAATCTATATCTTCACGTCAATTCCAGTGCAAGATCTCCATACCATTTAGGGATTATTTCCTTTGCTACCATACCAAAATATTGGCAATATCAAATCATAGGCAAGTTTTTTGCCAATGCCAATATTTTGGCAATATATGTGTGGTATAGGTAAATATTGGTAAAAACCAAATTACTGTTTAAACTGCTAATATTTTGATAGGAAAAGCTTTGGCTTTAAACTAAATAGGTCATAGAAATCACTAATATACCTAAATCTTTGGATGACACGCTACTATTTCACTGTGCTAATTTAATGTCTCTTCTCTCTTATACTGTCTTGTAGATTATGGTCTTCCTCTTTCCTTATTTAATATGGTGTGACATCAAGTTTTATATTACATGACAACCAATTTAATGTTACAAGCACCATTCTAATTGGAGCCTAGGGATACTATTAGACTGTGTCATAGTCGTTCAGCGATGAGCGGCCGTAGGCAAGGGCGACTCATCTCCCCAGCGAAACTGCCTGTCGTAACTGTCCCATGGGTCCCGCCTGCATTATCCTCAGCAGTCAGTGAACACACAGGATAACACGGTGGTAGAGTAGTATTACCTCCGTACGTCTAGATTAATAGCCAAAACTGTTTTATTTTCGAAGGGAGGCAGTGATCTGGTAGCAAATGACATACTACAGTAGTGGTCGTTTCACATCAGCCTTCGCTTGCCGTCAAAGGGACTCTGTTTTCTGCCTAAAACGTATATATTCCTGCTAAAATTTGAATTTTAAAATCGTTTAAATTTTTTTATCGTAGTTTTTTATATTGATATTTAAATCGCTAAGAACATAAAATTATAAATTAATTTTTTTTCTAAGACTGATACATCGGATTTAAAAGCCCAAGAAAAAAATCTGGACATGTCAGCTGACCCCACACCCGCCCCGAGCTAAATGAACCCCTGCACGATGGATCCCACGTGTACCACTCACAAAGACGACCCCAGCGGTCAGCGTCCCTAACGCCGCTGGAGATCGCCACCGCGCTCGGGGGCAATCCGCCTCGTGTGACTCGTGTCTCCCCCCACGCCATCAAAAAAAAAGCGCTGGCAGGGTGGTCCCCCCTGTCATTGGTTGGGCGGTGTCGACCGCCGCCTGGGCCCACGTGTCATTGGGGTCATCTGCTCCTGCTGATGCCGCCGCCTATAAGAAAAGGCGCGCACGTTGGTGGCGCTCCCGAGCCCGAGATTTCAGGGGAGCAGATAGAAATTCCGGGTGGAGAGAGAGGGAGGAGAGGCGCCTCTCGCTGCGCTTCTCTTCTCCGGTGGAGGTGGTGGCGTCTCCGGTTCGCCGAGTCGCCCTTGCGCGCGCGCGTGCGGCGGAGGAGGAGGGGAATGGCAGCGGCGTGTACCTCTCTGGGGCTAGCGGCGGTGGACGTGTTGGTGGTCGGCATCGCAATTCCAGCCTCCGCCTCCGCCTCCGCCGCCCGCCCCCGCGCCCTCCAGCGACGATGTGAACGACTTCCCTTTCTTCTCCTTGGCAGTTTCAATTCCCTGTTCCTCGTATGTGCGTGTGTGGCTGGCGCGTGGGGCCCAGGACAAAATTCGATTCTTCATTCTCGTCTGCGAAAGAAACAACAAGAAAAAAAAAAATCCATCTTAGGCTCGCGAAACGAAACTACAAAAATGATGCATCCGGAGTGCGATGAAATCCATGCTCTGTTTGTAAAACACCCTTGCGCTGTTTTACAGAAAACGCCGTTTAATTCCGCTTCTCAGTAGCTTCTTCTTGTAATGTAAGATTCGTTCTTAGCAAACTAAAAAAGAAAAAAAATGATGTTGCCCGACTAAAGATTTTACTTAATTACACTTCTTTTTTGCTTTGTGTAATAAGGTTAGTTCGTTGTTTGGGAACATGTTTTCTCCAGCACATCAGTACTAGCCGACAAACCTTGATAAAAATTTCCATGGAAGTACAGAATACGGAAATTGTCCATCTTTCGTGTAAAAGTTAACGTGGAATTCTAATAAGTTCTTTCGAATTCCTTGAGAAATTATTTACATTAGCTCTTCAAAGCTGCAGCTTTGGTGGTACGGAAAAATCTTCTATGATCTTACGATGCTTGACGTCTCTGACTCGGAAACGTTGATTCGGTAGGCCTAGATGGGTCGCGACTGTTTACAAATATTTTTACGATGGTGAACAGAACAGCTCAGGCATTACTATTTTTAGCGTGTCAAATTTGACAAGCAACTGATATTGTAGGATCAAATAATGTTGCAGCTAAAACACTGTTTTCACTTATGTAATAATCGATTCATTAGTTGTACAAAATGAATATGGCCTGTGCTGTAATTTCCTTAGAAAGTTCAATTTGATCACCATCCTTTACCTGGAATCCCGAAGATGTCTCTATCAAGTTTTTCTGGTAAGTTTGGTTCTTGCCAAATGTTTTGTGCGTGTTCGTTGTACGTATTGTGGTAATGGCCTGGGGAGAAAATATTATGGGCAATACTGATTGAAAGGAACAACTAGGAAAATCCTCATATTGTGTGTCCGTATGTGAAAGTGCTTTTCATCGATGAGCAATGAGCACAAACGCTATGATAGATCACACTAGAAGGGTGCTTGCTGGGCATCTGTCAAGAATCTTGTATTTTTGTTCTGCTGTACTTGTTGAGTTAGTTTGCGTTTCACTTTCGTTGGTAGTATTCGTCGTTCATTGAGTAGCTTCCACTGAATGCATGATACCTAGCATCTGGCCTTTTTCACTCTTGTATTTGAAGGATGCCGGGAATTTTGTTTGCCTAAAAGTGACTTCAGGTTCTCCAGAAGTAAACATCTCTATATCCGACAAGTTTTCCTGTTTTACCATTTGCAAATATTTGGTTCTTTTTCTTTTAAAACTAGTTCTTCTTTCAATGTATTACAGAAAAAAATGTGCCTCAAAAAACAAATGCTATCGGTCATACTGCTCATCACGACAACTATGGATTATTGACGTCTTGTTGAAACTTGAATTGTTATTCTGTAGATGACTTGGTAAAGGGCACTGTCATAAAATCTGAGTGAAGGTTCAAACCTTAGGACTGCTGTGCGGAAAATTTCAAGCAGCCTGAATTATTTAATCCCTGAAAGTTATTTTTCACCAGGAACATCTAGATGTTCATGAAAAGAAGCTGCCATTTGTATAAATGTCTTCTTCAAGCCTCCCGATTTCAAATGTTGAGTTCATTTCCACAATACCAAATTGAATTTCTAAATTGACAGTCAATGACCCAAACATTTCTGTTTTGTCCTTTCGTGGCCAGTTTTTCTTTTGTTTTTTCGAGGCATCAGGCTAATCCTGTAAATATCTGCTGCTAATCTATTCACGCAGGTACATCAATTGACCAGGGAATTGCATATGTGCTGATGCTGGTGGCCTTTGTGCTCACCTACCTCATCCATCCACTGGACGCTTCATCTCCATACAAGCTCTTTTAAGCTCCAATCCTAATCCTTGTACCAGTAGGGCTAGTTATGTGAGGATAAACAGAATTTAGGTGAGGTTGAGGAGTGCTCTAATCTTTTCTGTACGCGCGACATTATGGTTATGAACATGTTTGGTGGTGATTTCATTGGCTGGGCATGATTCTGCCGTTCTCTCTGGGATTTGTTTCTGCCCCAGTTCTTGCTATTATATGTGTGTTCCACCTGCTTTGTGCTACTTGGCATGTGTTTGTGATATGGAGTAGATTGGGGTCTTGCAGCTTGCAGGCTGCATGAATGATCTCTGTTGTGGGGCCAAAAATTGTTCAGTCAATGTTCTCAGGTTGATCATTTTCTTTTGTTTGCGTGTAACTGTAAAGCCTCTAAGAATTATTTTTGTCTCGCAGTGTTAGCAACTTAGGGCGCTTTGAATCTAGTGTAAGGGTGGATAACTCTGAGTATACTTATTAAACATGTATTTTTTATAAAAAAATTTCTATAAGTTTTTTTTAAATCAAATAAACTTATTTGTCAAGTTTATAATAATTCATATTTTTATTATTTGTCAAACAATTCAATTAATAAAAAATAACCTGAAAATTGAATTGCCGTCCGTGGGGATCGAACCAACGACCACGTGGTTAAAAGCCACGCGCTATACTACTGAGCTAGGATGGCTCTGAGTAGTTGTTCGAATTGTTAGATTGATGATTGTTATCTGATTGTGCCAAAATGAACAGTTCTCGTAGTCTCAAATTTCCAATTTGAACGCAGCACGAATGTAAAACTTCCCATTCAGGCTCAGGTCCCTCTGAATTTTATTTCTATTTTTAGTTGGATGGTAATTCATGCAAACACATGCCCTTTTTTCAAAGATTGAAAAATACTTGTGTAGACTGTTGGATTGTGTTTCCTATCGTTTTTTTTTCTCCCAAACCACCTTGATGTATTTTGTTTTTTAAACAAAGACGCCCAATATGGTATCTTATATCTAACTTATATTAAGAAAAACTGGCACCGGCGGGGCATCATCCCTGATCTCTCGTCAGGAAATGTGGTGCGATGGCTGTGACAAACAAGATGGCTCCAACATGAAGAGATGATGCTGGGGTGGCTTCGACGGCCTTGGCTGCAACGACGAGTGGTCGTGACGGCTTCGGTGTCGCCGGCTACGGCGGTCGGCTGCAGTGGCGAGTGGCCGGACAGCTACGGCGGCGGCTGCAAGTGGCTGGGACGGCTTCAGCAGCGTGGCTATGCCGATTCGGATCCGGCTACATGATAACGCGGGCGGCATCGTTACAGCGTTCCCTCCTGAGTACCGACCCAGTCGGCCGTTGTCGTCGCAGCCGTGCTTTCGTTCGAGTAGTCCGTGAAGACGATGTTCCGATTTCATGCCATGGGTGAACACTCTAGAAAAAATATTGTTTCGGACTTTTAAAATAGCGATGTGATGTTTAAGATGTTACAATTCTTCTAAAGGCGTCGCATTGGAGGTTATCTGATGGTGTAATGTTCCAGTGATGCTGTCTTGGTCAGATCAAGTTCGATGACAATGATAGTGGTAAGATCCGAGTGAATGACTAATTTGTAGGTTAGATAATCTATGACATTTTCTTCTCCTATGGTTCGACATTAGCTTGTCAGCCTTGAAAGAAGCGAAATTCGATTGATATAGGATCAGTTGTTGGTTTCGAAGAGTCTGTTATTCTGGTTTGAGTAAGAAATAGATGTTAACATTAATCGAAAAGATAAAGATGAATTCGGTTCAGTTAAAAAATAGAAGATTATCCATATGAGACTAGAGGTAAAATTGTGGAAGGTATGGCAGTTTGGTTTTTATCAATGTAAAATATATCTTAAAGATAAACAAGTTAATTAGTTTTTTTTATCTCTAAGATAGATTCTGTTTTATTATTAGAAAAGTTTATCCAGCATTTGCGTGGGATTTGTATAACTCTAGAGTATAAATACAGACCTCCTGTAATCTTGTAAATCATCTCCACAGATCAATATAATCTCGACGCATTGTCACCCTAGTTTATTTAGGTTTTTCTTGACGGGTTCTGACTCTCGACGTAGTACTATATTGGTTAGGTCCGAACTCTGACGAATGAGTAAGTTCTGTTATTATTTTGATGTATTCACTCTGTCTAAGACTGTATCATTAGGTCTTCGATCAGATATATCACTTCACATTCACATGGGAACTATTGGTTTATCGAGTTTCTTTTACCGTCATCAATCTTAAGCTACATCGATTAGATCCAACCTTCTAAACTATTTATAGTAGATTGAGCATTAATTCAATGGGTCTTTACTCGATGTTTTATCAGAGCAGTCAACCGATAATTTATCTTTACACTGAGCTTCACACCTAACGTATCAGTTTTTCAGCCGATATACGTATATTGCCCATTAATCTGGTAGCGATCGATTTGGTTCTACTAGATCCAACCTTATACTATCTCAGTTTAGTCCGATCTATCAAGGCTATGTCTGATAGAGGTAGTATTGAGATCTAATGGGTTTTGTTCTTTCCATCAGCTCAGCTAGCCGATGAGTTTATTCATGTGCCTGCATCGGACCTGTAGCCAACATCAGCCGATAGGTTCACCCGTTCCCTCTGTAGGTATGTCCAATCTAGCTCATGCTGTTACCATACCGTTAGTTTCAGCCTTATAGTTCGGTTTGATCTATTAATGTTGGCTTTAACCGTATCATCATCGATGATCGCTAGGTCTTGTCCCTTCTGGAGATCGGACCTTACTCTCTACCGCTTATCATATATTCTATTCAGAGCATTATCGGCTCTATAGCCAATGTCTTTTATTTTATTTCTTGCTATTTGTCTATACCGTCATCGGCTTGCTAGCTGATGTATAAGTGTTACAGCTCCTATTGGCAACTAGCCGATAGCAGAAGTACATCGAACTTACAACCGATGACTATCTCAACTCTATTGACACATTTAACTGATAGCAGGAGTTCGTATTAGCTTATCGACAGATTGGCTAAATGACCTAACTTGTCAATTAGAAATCAAATTGACTGACATACTCACAACTCCAATAATTTGAAGACTCCAACAAATTGAATGACTTACACTGGAGCTAAACAGATTTCTCAGACTTGTGTTCGGGCGCATCACATCGGACCTCCATCGGCTAACCCAGTGGACCGATCTCCGCGCACGAATATATCTTTTGGCACGCCCAATAGGACCTCGAAAGTGAAGGACTTGCACTAGAGTTCAAATCTCCTAGAGCTTCACGTATTCGGTTGCATCGCATCGGACCTCTATCGACCAACACGGTAGGGCAATTTGCGCGCATGAACAATGGACTACGTAAAATTTGTAAAACAATAGTTATGCATAGACAAACTTTAGATGGAGATGATTTTTAATCTAACTATAATTTTATAATTTATAATTATTCCGATAAACTAGCTAAACCTTTAAAGTCATGAATGAATTTTATTATTCAAAAAATTAAGAAAAATAAGAGCCAATACAGAAAAGACCATGCAAAAAAAGAAAATTACAATCAAATTTAACAAATCCTTCTTCTTCATCTCATCCATCGTAACCATAGCCACTCTATGTTGTTTCACATCCTCGTTGATCCCTAGATACACTGGTTTTTAAAGACCACAATAGTCATCCGCCTTGAAGAACAGGTTAATAGAATCGTAAAAAAACATTGGCGAGGCTGCGCTCAATCCCAAATTTGATATGTTACTGTGCCATCATCTGTCGATACAACCACAACCCCACAAGCCCTTTACCTATGTTGAATGGACCATTGGTGCTAGAGGACCATTATTCTCATCATTATCTTCATCCTTACAACGACACCATAGAAACGAAGCTAATAGCCAATCATACCCCTGCAGAAGAATGGCCAATATTCGCCATCACCACCGCTGTTGATGATGATGAGGGAAGATGAAAACTTTATTTAGAGAAAAACCTAAGCAATTTTGTCTGTACTGAAAATTTACCTAATTTTAAAACTATTTAATTTACCTAATTTTAAAACTATTTTGTATAGTGTATTGTCCTTCTCCTCTTTACCAGCGGCTTGTCGGAGAGAAAGTGCAAGGGGACAGAGGATGGCACTAGAGTTTCTAGGTTCGGTGACGCTAGGTTCGACACCTTGCATATGACTTCATAGTTTTTTTTGATACATTTTATTCAGAAAACCAATATGTTATTGTTTTGTACTCCCTTCTGGTTATTAGTCTTAGCAGGGCCATTCTTGATATTTTGGGGCCCAAGGGCAAGAAGAAAGTTGGCCTTTTCTTAATAAATTTTAAATGACATTTATTTTGGTGCTATCTAATATTCAATTAAAAATATTCTTTTGAAAATATCTTTTTCCTTGATGATTAAATTTTCATGTGAACTAATGAACTAAACTAAAATTGAAAAAAATACTAATGTCAAGTTACATTATCTCAAAATATAACAAGTTACACGAATGCTCTTACTCTTCTTTTTAATTGTATGAATATTGTAGGTAGGTAATACTAGAAAAAAATTAAGCTAATAAGATCAAATTTGAAAAATGCACAATGACAATGATTTCCATATGATGTAATTTGAAATTGATAGATTAATCGTAGGTAAGTAGTAGAAAACTGTAAAATTGAGCTGTCTATCAGTAATGGCATGCAGCTACCTAGCATTAGGAAAGACTAAAATACAAACATACTATTTGTTTTAGAGAAAAAAATATTAAACTCCAAATAGGTGAGTTGATATAATACGTGTAACTTGTAGATGTAGGGAATAGATGGAACAACTGATTGACATGCGTATATTAGTTAGACAAGTACTCTGACCCCTAAGTACGCTGGGCCTAGGCGGCCGCCCCTCTCACGCACCCTCAAGAACAGCTCTACTTAAGAGCTTTTTCTTTTTAAGTAAAATTTATAAATTACGTATTTAATTAAACTATCACAAAACTACATTAAATAATATATTACAAAACTATTAATTTAACATTATATTCATTACAAAACTAAATATATATAAGATATATAGTATCACAAAACTAAATATCAAGTACTAAATTTATCACAAAATTTGAAGCATTTATAACTATACAAGAGGCTGCCTTTGTTAACATTATCATTTTTCAGAACTTTATAATAACTTTATTATTCAATATTAGTTTTATAATACTCCAGTATGTAATAGTTTAGTTAAAATATATATAGTTTTATAAAATTTACTTTTTTTTTAATTTTGCGAATACGTATACACATCACGCTACGTCCTAACATACATCTAAATTGGAAGCCTAACCTTAGATGCACATTTTTCCGCTGAACGTACACCTGAGAATCCTCTCACGTAAGTTTTTGTTCCTTCCTTCGTGCACTGAGATGTTTTCCACACATTTTGATCCTAGGGTTTTATCTGAATGCTAAAGAAGCCACTAACAGGAGTCACACGTTGCTGAGCATAGATGAGGCCCCCCATAAACATGCATTGGTATCATCTTTTCAAATCTTTTTACGGCATGTTCAATCAATGAGATGGCTCCATTTCTTAAAAAAATATTTTTAATAAATAATGCATTATTATTGTAATTTTTAAAATACCCTTGGAAGGTTTAGCAAATGATTAGTTTAATTTGACTTTTGATAAAATACTCAAACAATATTTCATCCATTCTATGTAAAATAAACAAAGTGCATAGTTTTTAATTCATATTAGCGACTTCGGATTTTATGACTTTTATCTTTTATGGAATCCAGAATGTTAAGTAACAGAAAATATGGATGCTGGATAGAGAGGATACCGCGAAATGATTAATAGAAATGCAGATGATTAATTGAAATTTGCTAGAAATTAAATGTTTTGTAAATATATGTAATAGTTGATAATAGTTTGCCTTTTTTATAGAGGTAAATGTATATGAATTCATAATGCATAGTTTGTGCATCAAATAGTGATAGGTTCTATCACAATGGATAATGGAATAGTGATAGGTTCTATCACAATGGATAATGGGCTGGGTCATTGTGGGTCGTACCTTTGTCATCACGCGATTAAGACAGAAACGCCCGATTAATCAGTAATGACTGGATTTATGCGTTCGTGACTAATGAAAATCGTATTGGCTTAACGTAACAGACTGCCGCCGTATCTGTATTAACTGCCGTTAAAACTAATTTCCGTAGCATTGAATTCTTGAAAAACATTCCAAATTTCACTCGGAATTTACTTTCTTCCTTCGAAACCTTGAAAATTTTGGTAGTTTTCTATTGAACCTGTTTGTGGTATCTATGGATTTTACTTACTTCTACCTTAACTTAGCCCCCCTGCCCTATTTAATTTAGATTATTAAACGTATTATTGCGGATTGATTATAAGAACAAATTAAATATTTTAAAAAATAATCTTAACAAATATATTACAAAAAGTAGTTTAAATAAGGTAATAGAAGAAATTGTTATTTTTCTAATGTGTTGAGTAAATAATCCGGTGAATAACTTGAAAAGATGATTACCACTCCCTCACGACAACATCACCACTTCATTATCACATGACAGACCATTTAAGAGATATAAAAAAAACTGTTAACAGAATACAGGAGGGAAAAAAACGACTCATGCGGCTATCGTGCCCAGGTGTCTTGCCTGCTGCTCTCCTCTCCTCAACCTCAACTCCAATTTCCCTCCCCAACGGTGACGGGCCATTCGTGGGATGAGATGAGATTGTCCTCGCCGGCGGCGGCGGATGAGGCGGAGGGGCTGCGGGAGCGCATCTGGGACCTCCACGACAAGCTCAGCGACGCCATCCTCTCCCTCTCCGCCCTCGCCCGCCGCGGCGGGGGCGCAGCCGGCCCCGCTCTGCCGCTGCTGCTGCCGCGCCGGCAGAGGCGCCTCCGACGGGCGCATGGTAGTCAAGGGGTGGCGTCGGAAGCAGCAGGGAGGATGTGGGCACTGCTGCCTGGAGCAGGCGGAGGCGGCGGCGGCCATGGCGGACGCGCGGAGTCTGCACGCCGTCCGCGCCGCGCTCGAGGACCTCGAGGGCCACCTCCATTTCCTCCACGTCAGTATCCTCTCCTCCTCCTCCTCCTTAATTCTTGATTTTTTTGTTTGTGCAAGAACCATCTCCACTTGATGATACAATGTAGGGAACTTCTGTTCGTGGCCTCGGATTGCCATGACAGGTAATTGATGAGTTTTGTGAGCTAACGAATCCACGCTGATTCCACCGTACAAATCCATAAATCGATATTACCATGAACAAGATGGATGTACACGCGTGTATGATTGTTTGATCCACAAATTTTGCTTCTTTGATAGTTCATCATGGTTGCGCAGATGGAAAGGACTAATCTTAGGCCATATCTATATGAGCTATATGCTGGCCTTTGTTTGTTTCTGCTGTTTGCGTCCCTTGTATCTCATTGCCACCTGTCTTCGTGTTCTTTCGGAGCCATTTTGTCCTCCTGTGATTTGTAGGTCCAGAACTCCAGATGAGTTGGTCGGTAAGCACAATTCACTGCAGAATGCAGATGTTCATGAAAGCACTTGTGTTGACATTTTCTTTCATGTTCTGTAAGATGCCAATCTATGTGGGGGGATCTTATCTGTTTGATAGGGACATGTCGTCCCCTCAATAATAGTGTGAAAACATTCAATTTGCACAGGTGTTTAACCATGTAGCTTGCTGTATTCTGGCTTATGATTGTTAGCTATGTAGCCTGTTGTCCTCAGGTTGATGGTATCAACTGGGACTCTGAAAAGTTAAACTGTAGCTTTGTACTTTATTTCTTTCCAAGTAATAAGATGTACAATCTGTGTACATTTTTTTTGGCCAGATCCTTAGAATAGGTTGGTGCTTAGCTTGAGCTATCATATCTCTCTTGTTAAAAGAACAGCTGTCTTATTTCTACATGATTGAAACTGACCACTTTTACATAATTATTTTTCAAGCATGTAGCTTATGACCTGTTAGATACTAGCTTATGCAGTTCTCCAGCGCCATCTAATTAAAATTATCCAAAAGTAACCTGGTGCCTATCGTGTCAACAATTCTTGCAGAACATTCAATTACGTCAGGTGGCAGAACGAGATGCCGCAATTGCTAAGTTGCAGCAAAGTCGTATTCTGCTTGCTACAAGATTGACTGAACATAGATGGAAGAAGCATGAAGTTATTGAGGAGGCCTTAGCTTTTGTTGTTGATGTGCTTGACAAGGGCCGATTTGTCTCACCGGAAGATGTCTGTGGGACACACACACAGCCAATCAGTAGAGAACGAGTGTCCCAATGAACGTGGTTCAAACTTGTTGGTGCGTGTTTTATCCTATACTTTGGCTATAGCTAAGAATTCTTTAAGATTGGAGAGGATTGGTGGTGTGCTTGATAATACCGCGATGCTTGCAGTAAGTATGCTTGCATTCTTGCAGCTGCATCAAGTGGCCTTTGGTAAACAAACCCCAGCAGTCCAATCTAGACAGCTCAATTATTTTCATTCTCAGATGTCTGTAAAGAACACTAAAGAAAAGCTTCTGGAGGTATTATTAGCTAGAGGTTGAGGAGATCATCGTTGTCTGATATATAGAAGTTTTGTTCTGTTCACATTTCTTGAAATTCTTGTTAGGTGTATAGGGAAATATTAAAAAAAAGATCGGCTGAAATAAAAGAAGAGTCCGATTACTAGGAGGAAGCCGATCAGATGAAGTAACGAGATATTCGGTCCAAAAATAGAAGATTATCTAGATGAGATCGAGTTTAAGGAGGAGCCGTGATACTCATAACAAGATATTTTATCTATGTAAATCGTATCTTATATAGAAAGGTTTAATTAGTTTAGTTAACTTTTCTAGAGATATTTTTCTTTTATATTTTTAGGAGATAACGTCTGATGGTTGTTGTAACCGCGTCAGACTCTGTAATGACAAGATATAAATATAGATCCTTAGAAACCTATAAAAACATCAACACATCTTTCAATCAATACAACTTTGGCGTATCGTCACCCTAGTTTATCTAGGTTTTTACCGGTAGGGTCTGGCTCTCGACACAGGGTTGTATGGAGATCGAAAAGTAAGTCTCGCCACTATCTCGATATGTCTTGCTCTGTCTAAGGCTGTATCGTTTAGGTTTGACCACTTAGGGCGATCGGATGTATCGCATCACGTTTGTGCAGGGTTTATCGGCCTATCAAGCTCTCTCCACCGTCGTGGGTCCCGTGTTGCATCGGTTAAGTTTGACCTACGAGGCTACCGACGGTAGATTAAGCTGTAGGCCTATAGGTCTCTATACGACGTTTTATCGGAGTGTTAGCCGATGAGTTATCTATACCTCAGGCACCGCGTCTAGCGTATTAGCTCCTCGGTCGATACGCACTAGTCTTCAGAGACTTTCCTTGAACACCGCGCCAGGCGCATCGGCTGGAAACTACGTCCTCTCATCGGCTCAGCTAGCCGATGAGTTCGCTTCACTTATGCCATATCCGGAGCGGCATCAGCTTTACAGTTGGTGTGTCTTTTATACGATTCCTTGTCACTTCACATATGTCTTCATCGGCTTTCTAGCCGATGAACGACTGCTATAGCTTCTGTCGACTATCAGGAAGTGTCCTGCGTGCTTTGCTTTTTATACCCTTCGGTGCCTCTATCGGCTCTACGGCCGATAGATCAGGATCTCGCTTTCGCTATATCCGGAGCCATCACGTCCTTCGTCGACATCTGCCTACACCTTCATCGGCTCCCTGGCCGATGGAAGAGCGTCCCGATTTCTATCGGCGACTAGCCAATAGCAGGAGCCATCCGGACGCGACCGATGACCACCTTGATCCTATCGGTGACCAGTCGATAACGAGCGCTCATATCGGTCCATCGTCCGATTGACCCGTTCGCCTCACCTCCTTGTCAATTGTTGGGTCAAATTGGCTGGCACGCCCACACCCGCACCGTCGCGCCGGAGCCAAGCGAACCTCATGGGCCTCGGTACATGTACCTTGAACCACGGAGAGAAGCCGATCGACCTGCATTGGAGCTAAGCAGACCTTCTAGGCATCGGCGTGGTCGCCCGAGACATTTTTCAACGCGACCGGACACTAATCATTTCATTCTTTTGGATGGGCTGGTCTACAGCATATCATTGTTAGGAAATTGTACCACATGAGTTGTAAATGACTTTAGATTTGCAATAGATGCCTGCAGAGCTTGTAAGCTTGTTTCTTTTTCTACAGTAAACCGCAATCATCATTTATGGACAACAGATTTCGTAATTGCCATGTTTATGTGGTATCAGGGTATCAGATTTGATGTTTGGGTTGCCATGTATTTGAAATTCTTGTTTGGGTCTTGTGGATGTTCTTAAACTAATCACGGGGAAACTATGTGCATTGGTTGATAACTTTGATGGGGTGAGCTTAGTGAAGAACCACTCAAATTTCTTACCAACTGCTAGACATGCAAATAATGCTAGACATTATTTTCATATTCATTCTCTGATTGGGCGACGAGTGTCAAGGGCTAGAAGACCTTTGCATGTTACTGATAAAGTTCAATCTTGTATACGTGGACATCCTGAAACGGACAAGTACAATATGGTAGTTAAGTGCCAAGTCTGTGTTGTGTTGGGCATTGAACTTTCTTTTTGTCTTGCTGATCACTCATTTGATACCAATATTCCTTTGCGTATATTAACCTCTGTTTTGAAGGCGTTCACCATTTTGTTTACCTAATCCGCTTTTAACATCTGCCATCATATGCATAAATTGAAATGTCCGGTAGCCTATTGAACAAGAAAGGATGTTGAACGTGTATTCAGTGTACTCAAAGCTAGGGATATTGCCCATATAGTTTCTAAATCGATTAATTTGAAGTTGAAACTCCAGAAATTATTAATGGCCGACCACCAGGATCTGTTAAAGTGTTTCAGTGGCAAGTTGCGGTCCATGATCATGCCACACATAATCGTCTGAAAAAGGAACTCAGAGAGCACATTTGGTTGAGGTTTGATAAATGATCGTTTATTGATCGCCCAATCTGTTTTTCATCAAATATCAATAATGTCAAAAACAATAAGTGTTTAATTCAATTTAATAAGGTGACGAGCATTAGACAATAAGGAGATGTAATATATGAGTCAATAAAGTTCATGAACATTGTTATGTAAGTTCATGCATAAATATCAATAAAGTTTATGACCATTGTTCAATAAATGCAAAGTATTGTTCAACTTGGGAACATAGTTCAACTTCAACGACTGCCGGATTCCCCATAGATTTCACCATAGTGCAAACCACCACTTTCAAAATAACATCAATTTGGAAATACTGTTGAACCACCACCAGATTCATCATAGATTAATTAACAGCAAAGGCCACGCCTAACGTACATTAGCTATATGTAACTCACAACACTTCATCAGCCATGCATTACCGCAAGGATTACCCTAAATCTTTTTTTTAGCAAAAGGACTACTTCATCACATCACATTAGCTTCACAAAGTGTAATCCACCAAAAGCCCAGGTTCACATCACAGGTGCTACAACCAAAAGCCATGTCTATCATCACACATGCGATCAGGCACAAAACCTAGAACAGCCAAAGAGCCACTACAAACAGAACTACCAACATAACAAAAGGCACAAGCTGCTCCTTCATCCTTCATCTTGGCACAAAGACGGTTCAAACGTTTATCATCAAGCTCAACTTCTACTCCTTGCAGATCTTTATAATTCAAAGACTCTAGCCTGGTTTTCTGCCAATAATCATGGATAGTTGAGCCACTAAATGCTACTGTCGCTAGATGCTCCCTGCACAGCATTAGAATGTGTCGAATATGACGTATTGAAACACATCTTCATGAGTGTTGACTGTGACATATTGAAAACAAAACAGAAGTAATGATCCAATTTCATCACATTTTTTTCTGCACATGTGGCATCTAGTTGCTCATCACATTTTCACACTTCTACATCTACACGCGAATCCTATTTCAGAAGCAAATAACCGAGCAAAAATCACACCATATTCCATCCCACATTGCCCCCACCCACAATTAGAAAAACAAAACCATTGAATACAACATTCACTAGATCAACTTTTCCTAGAGAGTAATTAGAGTAATTAGAGCATTCACTAGACCAACTTGGTTCAACTGAGACGTAAATACATTCAGAATCAACTTGCCTCACCATAAAATAGGAGATCCAAGGGGAAAACAAGGATCTCTATGAGCTCATGCGGCTCAGATGGAATGCTCCACATTGACAGTGCAGAAGTATAGTATACAGTGAGACTGAGACCCAGTTCTCTATAAGAGAGGTCAGGTCTATATATATACAAGTCTAGTGGTCTAACACCCCCGTAGTCGTAGCGGGAGGGGAATGGACACAGAGACTAGAGCGAAAACTGGTGAACAAAGGCGCGGATAGACCTTTAGTTATGATATCAGCGAACTGGTGTGTTGACGGTACATGGAGCACCCGAATGTATCCTAGAGCAAGCTTATCATGTACGAAGTGAATATCAATCTCAATATGTTTCGTGCGTCGATGATGAACCGGGTTGGTGGTCATGTAGATGGTATTGACGTTATCACAGTAGACAACGGTTGCAGAAGCGATGGGTGTACGGAGCTCCTGGAGAAGCTAGCGAATCCAGCAGCACTCGGCGACGAAGTGGGCAACGACGCGATACTCAGCTTCGGCGCTGGACCGAGACACTGTAGTCTGGCACTTGGAGGACCAAGAGACTAGAGTGTCGTCGAGGAAGATGCAGTAGCCGAGGTGGAGCGTCGGGAGTCAGGGCAACCCGCCTAGTCCACGTCAGAATATGTGTGAGAGAGAGTCAATGGGGCTAGAGCTGAGATATAGGCCGATGGATAGTGTGCCCTTTTCATAGCGAAGGATATGCTTAAGCAGCGTGAGGTGAGGTTCACGCGGAGCATACATAAAGAGGCACACTTGCTGTATGGCATAGGTGAGATCAGGCCGTGTGAGTGTGAGGTACTAGAGAGCACCAGCAAGACTCCGGTATTGGGCGGGGTTAACAAGGAGAGAGCCGTCGGTGGAGAGAGCTTGGCACGAGTGTCGATCGGAGTGGCGGTGGAGTGACATTCGGCCATGCCTGCACGCTGGAGAAGATCCATGGCATACTGGCACTGGGAGAGGAATAGCCCATGGGAGGAGCGCGTAACAGAGATGTCAAGGAAGTGATGGAGATGACCTAGATCGGTGATAGCAAACTCCGAGTGGAGTCGGGCCATGATATGCTGTAGGGTGGTTGTCAAGGATGCCATAAGAATAATGTCATCGACATAGAGAAAGATGTAGGTGGTGGTGTCTTTGGTGTGAAGGACGAAGAGGGACGTATTGGAGACGGAAGCCATAAAGCCAAGTTACCGAAGATAGGCAGCAAAGCGCTAGTACCAAGCCCGAGGGGCCTGTTTGAGGCCATAGAGAAAGCGTTGAAGGAGGCAGATGTCGTCGGGACGAGATGGGTTGATAAAGCCTGGAAGCTGCTGGCAGTAGACCGTTTCCATCAGATGGCCGTGAAGGAAGGCATTCTTCACGTCGAGCTGATGGATCAACCAAGAACGTGAGGCAACGAGTGTGAGCACAACCCAAATGGTAGGGGGCTTGACGACAGGGCTGAAGGTCTCGTCGTAGTCAATGCCAGGACATTGAGAGAAACTGCGAACTACCCAACGTACCTTGTGACGAGCAAACAAGCCATCGGAGTGGAACTTGTGTTTAAAGATCCACTTACCAGTCACAACGTTGGCACTGGGAGGGCGAGGGACGAGGCGCTAGGTCTCGTTGTTCATGAGGGCCTTATACTCATTGGCCATAGCTATGTGCCACTGAGGATCGGCTAAGGCAGAATGGTGAGTATCCAGGATGGGTGAGATGACACAATGGTCTGCGGAGAACCCGTAGCGCTAGATTGGGCGGAGAGACCCGGTTTGGGATTGGGTGATCATATGAGAGGAAGTAGAGACAGTAGGAGCTGCACGGTCTGATGGTAGCATTAGTGGTGGGGCGGGGTCGAAAGGGGGGAGGGTGGCATTGGCTCGGGATCGACGACTGTAGGTTCGGAGAAAGAGTTGGACAAGATCAGCCTGAGCCGATGGAGGGTAGGGGGCTGATAGGGGTTGGTGAGCTGATGAAGGATGAGCCGATGGAGTTGGTGGGGTTATGTGGGTTGTGGAGCAGATGGAGGTCCGATGTGGGTGACAGCGGAGCGGAGAAGAGTAGGATAGTCGTTCAGGAGGTTCTTAGGAACGACCGATGGAGTGTGCGGAGGTGTGGTTGGTAGAGAATGTTGGTATGATACCGTGTTGGTTAGAAAGAAGTGGAGGTTGCCAGACGAGGGTCCACAGTAAAGTAAACTAAAAGGGAAGTAGGACTCGTCAAAGACGACATGGCAGGAGATGATGATTCGTCGGGTGGAGAGATTAAGACAACGGTATCCCTTATGGGAAATGGAATAGCCAAGGAAGATGCAGGCGGTGGAGCGTGGTGCAAGTTTATGAGGGGTGGTGGCTATTAGGTTGGGGTAGCAGAGACATCCAAAGACGTGTAAGTGAGAGTAGTTGGGCGTCTTGTGGTAGAGAAGGGTGTAAGGAATGTTGTGACAAATAGAAGAGCAAGGGCGCCGATTTAGTAGGTAGGTCGTAGTGGTTAGCGCTTCAGCTCAGTAGGATGTAGGTAGATGGGCGCGAAGAAGCATAGTGCGACTGATATTGTTTAGAGTTCAAAGAAGGTGTTTGGCCTTGCCATTTTGGAGAGAGATGTATGAACAGGAGAGGCGAAGATGAGTACCACGGGAGGTGATAAAGACTTGGATGATACGGTTGACATACTTTGTACCATTATCGGCCTGGATGGCTTGGATGGAGAGATTGAATTGGGTGGAAACATAGCTTGTGAAGTTGATGAGGTGAGAGGCAACCTCGGACCTGCTTGTGAGGGGAAACGTTTAGCAGTAGTGTGTATAATCATCAAGTATTGCAAGATAGTTCTGATAACTCGAGACACTCTTAACTGGAGAAGTCCACACATTACAGTGAATTAATTCAAAAGGTCTAGAGGTATAAGACATAGAGGGGAAGAAAGATAGCCACACATGTTTGCCAAGTTAGCAAGAGTGACAAATAGTGGAGCTGTTGTGGTTGCATTGTATAGAGGCGCTGCGACGGAGAGTGATGACAGCGTTAGGGCTAAGGTGACCAAGGCAAAGATGCCACAAGCTGGTGGAGGTGGCTAGGCTTGTGTGAGGAGTGGATGGCGTAGCGGGGATGGTGTAGAGGTCGCTGCCACTATTGCATCGAAGCATCTCGTGCCGGGTCGGGATATCCTTCATAGAGAAACCAGAAGCGTCAAATTCAATTGAGCAATTGCTATCTCTGGTGAATTGGTGGACAAAAAGTAGATTGTGGACGAGTGAAGGAACTATGAGGGCATTATGGAGTAGGAAATTGGTTGTAGGTGTAGGCAGGATGGAGTCACCGCGGCAGGTGATAGGAAGAGATTGCCTATTGCCGACAGTGATAAAAGGGGATGAGGAAGGATGACGAGAGAATAGTATATCGTCCGATAAAGCCATATAGGATGATGCACCAGAGTCTAGAACCCAGGGGTGCTAGGGTTGGAGCGTCATCTGGTTGAGGGCGGCGATGAGGCCAGCTTGGTTCCACGAGGGAGTCGACTGGGTGGTCGGTGTGATTGGCTGAGGCGGTTGGATAGGAGTAGACGTCAGGTAGGCCTGAGGGTGTGCGCCGAGGACCCTGGGCTGCCAGCCGATGGGGCTGCGCAGCTGGGGTTGGGGTGCCTAGGGGTTGTAGCAAAGCCACGGACCCATGGGACTGACGGACGGGGTAGGAAAGGAGCAGGGCGCGGTTGCATTGGACCACTCTAGCTCTTGCCCTTACCCTTCCCTTTTCCTTTGCCGTTGCCTCCAGCATGGGCTTTGTTGCCATGGCTGAGGGAATTAGTAAGATAAAGATCTTGACCCACTATGTCACTTAGAGGGAATTTTATTGCAAAACATATAGTGGCAGTCTTTTGTTTAATAGTTTAATGAAGGATGAAACATAGTGCTAAATTTTGCATATTCCTATATTGTAGATCATGTTAGGTAACGCCACAACCGGTTCTTTTAATTTGTGATCTATTCTTGAGAAGGAAAAGCTAAATGGAACAACTTTTATAGATTAGTATCCCAACTTGAGAATTGTTCTCTAGCAAAAGCATAAAGAATATGTCCTTGAGACCCATTTACCCGGTAACTTACCTGGTAATGCTAATGTGGCTGTACGGAGAGCTCATAATAAACACATAAATGATTCACTTGATGTGAGCTATCTCATGCTTGTCACAATGTCCTCTAAGCTTCAGAAGTAATATGAGAACATGAATGCCTACAATATAATTGCGGGGTTACGTGGTATGTTTAAGAACCAAGCAAGGGCTGAGAGGTTTAATACGTCAAAGACCTTGTTTGCATGCATGCATACAGAAGGAAACCCATCAACCCTCTTGTGATTCAGATGATTGGCTACAGCCTAGAAAAGCTTAGTTTTCCCCATAGCCAAAAGTTGGCTACTGATGTGATTCTCCAGTCGCTCCCTTCGAGCTTTGAGCCATTAATATTAAACTATTACATAAACAATGTGGATAGAATCTTGGCTAAGTTCCAATGGATAATTAAAATGTGCTGAGGATAGCATTAAGAAAAGCACAAATAATGTGATGATGATGCAGAAAGGTAAGGGTAAACCCAATGTCAAGAAAATCGTGGTCAAGAGAAAGTTAACTCCTGATTAGATCGTGAGCAACTCCTAGGCCCCTAAGCAAGACAAGAAGGGTGCTGCTCCTGATACAAGTTACTTTTACTGTAAGGGACTGGTACACTAGAAGAGAAACTGTCCAAAATACTTAGAGGATCTCAAGAAGAATGGAAGAATTGCTATAGTGACTGTTGGCACCATACCATTGTCTTTATCTTTAGTATTAGTTTTGGAATTAAATAATTATTATTATGTTCCATCTTTATCTAGAAACATTATTCCTGCTTCTTGTTTGCAAGAAGAATGTTGACTTTAGATCTGTGGACAATGGTTGTTCTCTTTATTTTAAAGATATGATCAGGACATGCCACTGGTTACTTAAGTTACACATAAGCAAGTGTACGAAGGGCCAATTACACGTAGCCATGCATAACTACTCCAAAAAGATATGAACTTACTCCTAACTAAAATTAACTTCAATATACATAAGAATATTATACTACTTAAGTGTTCTACATTGGTTGTGCTTAGGTATACATGTAAAGATGAGGATGGTAGTCTACGTGGGGATGAACTACAACAATTGGACCATGAGGATTGGACCGTTAATTTTGATCATCAAAAGAAGCAGCCATAACTCCTTATTTCTATAACCTTTGGAGGTGAATAAGTATTTGTTGGAAAAACTATCAAGTCCACTTTTCAACCCAATAAACGACACATCATTTGGACGTCCGAGCAGAGAGTAATAACCATTTTACTAAAGGTTGCGCAGAAGCCTAGGAGATGTGTGGGAATTGAAGACCACTTCATAAATGCCTCAACCAATTGGCCTTCCACCTCCCAACGTGGTGAATTTAGTTCATACCCAACTAGGAGGGTTGTTCCTAGTATAAATATCACCTACATGCTACTAGAAAAGACACTTTTGATCATTGCATAATCCGATATGGTATTGCAGCCCAGTTGCTGAGTGTCTTACACAGCTTTGTTCTTGCAAGTTCTTCTTGGGCTTGTGAGAGATCCCTCCAAGATCCCCTACTTTGTGCTCTACGGTTTCTAGTTAGGCTACACCATTTTGTGTGGATTAGCCCTGATTTGTGGCTCTGCGATCATTCGAAG
Organism: Oryza coarctata; assembly: GCA_030770085.1. Lineage (NCBI taxonomy): Eukaryota > Viridiplantae > Streptophyta > Magnoliopsida > Poales > Poaceae > Oryza > Oryza coarctata. Next base: position 14,384,128 of record CM061472.1, read on the forward strand.
ATCGAGTCGAAGTCCTCAAGGTTTTGGTGCCTCTCTCCCCATCGCTTGGTCGCATCCAATCTTGGTCTGGTATAAAGCTAGTTACCTATTTCTACAGCAAGTTATCCTTTGTTCTTAACCTAATGTAGTGAAGATCGGACTATCCCCTTGCCGATTTATATCAGAACCTACCATGTCGTAATCAGAGCTATCATTGTCATGGTAGGTTTTGTTAATACCAACTTATCTATCCTATTGTTTACCATCTATTACTGTTTTCATCCATCACATATATTTGTTTTGCCATTTCCTATAGTCCACTAAAAAGCCCCACAAAAAAATCCTATAGCCTTTTGTTGGTACTGTTAATCTCGTGTCATTTGTATTGATCTAGTTGTTAGTCACCATTTTTTTAGCACCGTGTTCTTTTCATTTCTCTATCCACACCCGATATTTGTTATCTTGTGTTTGCTGAAAAAAAATAAAACAAGATTAGAAAGAAAGAGTAAAAAAAGGGTAAAAAAGGAAAGAAGAAGTTGAAAGGGGTTATATTGTGGATTATGTAGCTGCAAGTTTTAAATTCAGAACGTCAAGTTTGTGGTGCTTGTGATAGCAACGTTACACATCTTTTGAGTGGATTACACACTTGAATTTTTAGTACCATAGCCTTCCTTGAATAGCCATCTATAACTCCACAAAAACCCTGAATCCAAATCTCTCGTCTTGTATTTCTTTTGATTGCTTAATCACAGTTGTGGTACTGCCACTTCAGCACACTCACGGTCCTTGAGAATTAGTAGGAACGTTGGTAAGTAAGAGGTGAGGTTGTGTGACTCCATAAATTTTACCTATTTCGCTTTCCATTGCACTGTTCTAACATGGCAGGATTTGATTTGAGTGTTCGTGGTGGTCATCATGGCGATCAAGAACCCCTAGTTGCATGGGCTGAGCTACACCAACTACAAAACTCATTGTTGGTGCCCATGGAGAGGATGTTTAATGAACGTCTTCCTACAGCAGGTGGTTGAGGTCCACATCATCAACATCAAGACAATCACTGTGAAGAATTTGGTGATAAAAATTCTAGTTTTGGGAATGGTTTCCATGACTGTTTCAGATATGGTCATGGTGGTCGTGGTAGCTATGATGACCAGTGTGGAGGAGGACATGGACATGGTCATCATGTGCACTTTGATGATGAAGAGGAAATTCATAATGATTTTGATGAAGGATTTGATGATAATGAAAACCCTTTTGTTGGCCATGGGTGGTTTGGACAGAGCCAAGATCGCCATCGAGGTGCTAGTCATGATGGAGGACAGCATCGTGGTCGTCACAATAGGGATGATCTGGACAACATTGCTCAAGTCAAGTTGAGTGTCCCTAAATTCACTAGAAGAGAAGATGCAAATGCATATCTTGAGTGGGAAGAGCAATGTGATCATATTTTTAGAGTGCATAATCTCTCTAATTAGAGACATGTAAACCTTGCTTCCATTGAGTTCTCTCATTATGCTCTCACTTGGTGGAATCAAATACATGAAAATCAGCTTGTGCTCAGGCATGATCATATCAACACTTGCGATGAGATGAAGAGAGTGATGAGGAGATGATTTGTACCATCAAGCTATTAGCGTGACCTTCACAATAGGTTACAAATGTTGAAGCAAGGAAAAAGATTGGTTGATGAGTATTATAAGGAGATGGAGTTGCTGTTTGTGCGGGCTGGAATTAGAGAGGATCCCGAGTAAAAAATGGCATGATTTTTGGGTGGTCTCAATGAAGGAATTTCTAATTTTGTTGAGATGTTTCCATATCATAGTTTGCAAGACCTTGTTGATCAAGCTATGCGCACTAAGAGGAAAATTTAGCAAGAGACACATGAAAGGTCTTATGCAAGCCATTCCATTGTAGCCCTATGGCGCAAGCAGCAACACAGTATCTCTTTTGGTGGAGGTTGGTCCCAAGGTGCTACAAATATATCTTCCCCATCTATTTCTCCTTCGAATATGGTGGTCTCTATAGCTTTATCACCTACGACCCAACAACGCCCTGTTGGAAATACAACAGCCCCTATTGTTGCTTCGACTGCTACTTCCTCTACCCATAGCCACGAAATTATGTGCCACATGTGCCATGGTCGTGGATATCTTGCTGCTCAATGTCCTAGTAGAAGTACCATGATTGTGATTGAGCAAGGTGAATGGGAATCTGAAAGTGATCTTGAGGAAAATGGTCCAAGATATGATGAAGAGCAAGAAAATGATGAGAATGTGATTCAACCTGATGAAGGTGATAATAATTGCTTTATTTCTCTTCAAGTGCTTAGTGTTACTGCTACGAAAGAAGAGAATTGATAGTGACACAATCTTTTTCATACTCGAGGCATGATCAAGGACAAATTATGCAGGATCATTATTGATAATGACAGTTACAATAATATTTCTAGTCAAGAATTGGTTGAGAGAATGGGCTTAAAATAGCGGCGCCATTCTTCTCCATGCAAAATGCAATGACTTAATGATTGCGGTGCGCTGTGTGTAACCAACATTGCGACTGTTCCTTTTTCTATTGGAAGATACAATGATCAAGTAGAGTGTGATGTGCCAATGCAAGCCTACCAACTACTATTGGGAAGACCTTGGTTGTATGATCGTGATGTTCAGATTTGTGGTTAATCTAACAAGATTGTTCTCATGTACAAAGGAGAGCAAGTCACTTTGCTTCCTTTGTCACTGGAGGAGATTTTAAAGGATGATCTAGAAAGAAAACAACAAGATAGTGAGAAACAATTGCGAGTGGCCCACAAATAGAGTGAGGGAGTGTATCCAAGGCCAAATAAAACTCCATAGCTACGAAGAACTGAGCCAATGGGAAAAGAGGGTTTAGTTATGATGGCTATGAAAAGGGATTTAAAAGAATTGAGTAAACTCAATGCCATGTTCTTTGTACTCCTGTACAAGGGCAATTTTCTTTCCACTAACGACTTATCCTCTACTTTTCCTAGTGATGTTTTTGATGTGTTATAGGGATATGCAGATATATTTCCAGAGGAAGTACCACCAGGGCTGCCACCAAAGAGAGGAATTGAGCATCAAATCGATCTTGTTCCTAGTGCTCCACTTCCTAACCTTGCACCATACCGGACCAACCTAGAGGAGACAAAAGAAATTCAGCGCGTACAAGAGCTCATCAACAAAGGATAAGTAAAGGAAAGTCTCTCACCATCTGTTGTTCATGTTCTTTTAGTTCCAAAGAAAGATGACTCATGGAGAATGTGTGTTGATTGCCAAGCCATTAATAACATCACCATAAGATATAGACATCCCATACCTCAACTTGATGACATGCTTGATGAGCTTAGTGGTGCTATCATTTTCACAAAAATTGATTTGAGAAGTGGCTATCACCAAATCCTCATGAGAGAAGGAGATGAGTGGAAAACAGCCTGCAAAACCAAGTTTGGGCTATACGAATGGTTGGTGATGCTATTTGGTTTGACCAATGCACCTAGCACCTTCATGAGATTGATGAATCATGTACTTAGGACTTTCATTGGCAAGTTTGTTGTAGTTTAATTTGATGATATCTTGATTTACAACAAGTCTCTTGATGAATATGTTAAACATGTAAAATGTGTGCTTGCTGTTTTGAGGAAGGAATGCTTATATGCTAATCTTGCCAAGTGCACCTTTTGCACCGACAAGGTTGCCTTTCTTGGCTTTGTTGTTTTAGCTCATGGCGTGGAGGTGGATGAGGAAAATATCAAAGTTGTTCGAGAATGGCTGCCCCCACAAAATGTGAGCCAAGTACGAAGCTTCCTCGGACTTGCCGGTTTCTATCGTCGGTTTGTGAAAAATTTCAGTTTCATTGCTACCCCAATCAATGAGTTGACGAAGAAGGAAGTACCATTCCACTAGGGTGAAGCACAAGATAAGGCATTTGAAAAGTTAAAAAATAAGTTGACAATAGACCCACTCCTTGCACTTCCAGATTTTGGTAAGACCTTTGAAATTGAATGTGATGCAAGTGGTGTAGGGATTGGTGGCGTGCTCATACAGGAAGGAAGGCCTATTGCATACTTTACTAAAAAGCTAAGTGGTCCAACTCTAAATTACTCCATTTATGACAAGGAACTATATGCTCTTATGAGGAGTTTGAAGACTTGGCAACACTATCTTTTATCTAAAAATTTGTGATCCATCCAGACCACGAATCTTTAAAATATCTTAAAGGTCAACTAAAACTGAACCGAAGACATGCTAAATGGAGTGAATTCATTGAGAATTTTCTTTACATTGTAAGGTACAAGAAAGGGAAGGATAATGTTGTTGCTGATGCTTTGTCTAGACGACATGCTTTATTATCACAAATTGATTCTAAAATTCTTGGATTGGAAAGTACTAAAAATTTGTATGCAACTGACACATACTTTGCCGAACCATTTTCTAAATGTTGTGATGGCAAAGGCTGTGAAAAATTGTATTTGCACAATGGGTTTTTGTTTCATGCTAATAAACTTTGCATTCCAGATTGTTCTATTCGCCTCATATTTTTGCAGGAAGCTCATGCTGGTGGACTTATGGGCCACTTTGGTGCCAAGAAAACAGAGCAAGTATTGGCTGATCATTTCTTTTGGCCAAAAATGCGGTGAAATATGAAGCGACATGTTCTGCACTGCGTAACATGCCACAAAGCTAAGTCACATTTGAACCTTTTGGTTTATATATTCATTTGCCTATTCCTAGTACACCTTGGAAAGATAATTCTATAGACTTTGTTCTTCATTTACCTCGAACTAAGAGGGGAAGGGATTCAATCTTTGTTATGGTTGATCATTTTAGCAAAATGGCACACTTTATTCCCTACCATAAGAGCAATGATGCTTCACATATTGTTGAATTTTTTTTAGGGAAATTGTGTGTTTACATGGAGTGCCACGGACTATTGTTTCTGATTGTGACACAAAGTTTGTGAGCTACTTTTGGAAGATCTTGTGAGAAAAACTTGGGGCAAGGTTACTATTCTCCACAACGTGTCATCCGCAAACTGATGGACAAACTGAAGTTATGAACCGTACATTGTCAATGTTACTACGAGCTGTCCTAAAGAAAAACATGAAACTATAGGAAGAAAGCTTGCCACATGTGAAGTTGCATACAACAAGACGGTACACTCGACCACAAAATTTTTTCCATTTGAGATTGTATATGGTTTCAAACCTCCTACTCCCATCGATCTTTTGCTTTTGCCTATGCAGGAACGTGTGAACTTTGATGCAAGCAAGTGAGCTGAATTTGTCAATAACCTTTATGATAGAGCTAAATCAAACATTGAGAAGATGACCAAGACGTATGAGAAGCGCATCAACAAGGGTCGCAAGAAGATGTTATTTGAACCAGGAGACTTGGTTTGGATGCATTTACTTAAGGATCGCTTTCCTGAACAACGCAAGAATAAGTTATTGCCCCGAGTCGATGACAATGCATATGAAATTGATCTTCCAAGTAATTATAGTGTGAGTAGAAGTTTCAGTGTCGCTGATCTATCTCCATTCTTTGGATTGGAAAAGTTGAGGATGACTCCTTTTCAAGAGGAGAAGGATGATGAGAACATGCCACCGGTTACTCAAGTTACACATAAGCAAGTGCATGAAGGGCCAATTACACGTAGCCATACAAAACTACGCCAAAAAGAGGTGAACTCACTCCTAACTAAAATTAACTTTAATATACATGAGAATATTATATTATCTAAGTGTTCTACTTTGGTTGTACTTAGGTATACATATAAAGATGAGGATGCTACTCTACATGGGGACGAACTACACAATTAGACCATGAGGATTGGACCATCAGCTTGGACCATCAAAAGAAGCAGCCATAACTCCTTATTTTTGTAACCTTTGGAGGTGAATAAGTACTTGTTGGAAAGCATACCAAGTCCACTTTCCAACCCAACAAATGTCACATCATTTGGACTTCTAAGCAGAGAGTGATGACCATTTTACTAAAAGCTGCGCAGAAGCCCAGGAGACGCACAGGAATTAAAGACCACTTCATAAATGCCTCAACCAGTTGGCCTTCCACCTCCCAACGTGGTGACTTTAGTTCATACATAACTAGGAGGGTTGTTCCTAGTATAAATATCACCTACATTCTACTAGAAAAGACACTTTTGATCATTTGATAACCCGATATGGTATTACAGCCCAGTTGTTGAGTGTCTTACACACCTTTGTTCTTGTGAGTTCTTCTTGGGCTTGTGAGAGATCTCTCGGATTTCCCCTATTTTGTGCTGTACGATTTCTAGTTAGGCTACACAATTTTTGTGTGGATTAGTACCAGTTTGTGGTTCTACGATTGTTCGGAGATCGAGTCAAAGTCCTCAAGGTTTTGGTGCCTCTCTCCCCATCGCTTGGTCGCATCCAACCTTGATCAGGTATAAAGCTAGTTACCTATTTCTACAGCAAGTTATCCTTTTTTCTTAAACCTACCATCGTGAAGATCAGGCCATCCCCTTATAGATTCATATCGGAACCAACCAAAATATGCTCTATTGTCATACTCTATTAGTAAATGGGTTTTACATTTTAAATCTTGAAGGGACACTGGTCTATAACATTAATAAAAAGAGGCAATGTCCTAATAATTTGAATCCCACATTAATATGATATTATCACTTGAGCCACATAAATGAGAAACATATGGAGAGGCTCTATAGAGATGGTCTTCTACACTTATTTGTTTTTGAAACATTTGAGACATACGAATCTTGTTTACTTGGCAAGATGATAAGGGCACCTTCCACCGATCAAGGTGAAAGGACAAATGACTTATTGGCACTCATGCATACTGATGTATGTGGACCAATGAGCTGTATAGCTAGAGGTGAATTTTAATACTTATAACTTTTACTGATTACTTTAGTAGATATGGGTATATCTACCTAATGAAGCATAAATACGAATCCTTTCAAAAGTTCAAGAAATTCCAAAATGAAGTACAAAATTATTTAGGAAAAACAATCAAGTTTCTATGATTTAATCGTGGAGGTGAGTATTTGAGCCATGAGTTTGGCAATCATATGAAGAAATTTTGGAATTGTTCTATAGTTGACTCCACCAGATACACCTCAATAGGATGGGGTATGTGAACGGAGAAATCATACCTTATTAGACATGGTGTCATTGATGATGAGCCAAAGTGATATTCCAATGTTCTTCTAGGGATATGCTCTTTAAATAACCACGTTCACATTAAACAAGGTTCCATCTAAGTTAGTAGAAAAGACACCATATAAGATGTGGATAGGATAATATCCTAATTTATCTTTTTTTAAGATTTGGGGATGTGAGGCTTATGTAAAATGTTTATAATCTGATAAGTTCGCTTCTAAGCTTGACAAATGCTTATTTATCAGGTATCATAAGAAGAGAAAAGGATATTACATCTATAATCAAGGAGAAGGCAAAGAGTTTGTCACCCGATATGGTGTTTTCTTATAGAAAGAGTTTCTCTCAAGAAAGGATAGTGGGAGAATGGTGTAACTCGAAGAAATTCAAGAAACACCTAAAATTGTTTTAGCTCCTACACAACCACAATAGGTTGAACAAAATGTTGAAGAACCTGTTATAGACACATTGAAACCACATAGGTCAAAGATGTCACGTCGTGCACCTAAGAGGTATATGTTCTTGACTACTCAACAAAGAGATATATTGTGATTAGACAATAATGAGCCTAAGACCTATGAAGAAGCGATGGTAGGACTAGACTCTGAGAAATGGCTTGATGCCATGATATCTGAAATTGAATCCTTGCATAGTAATTAAGTTTGAAACTTGGTTTGATCTCTTTGATGGTGTTAAAACCATTGAGTGCAAATGGGTTTTCAAGAAAAAGATAGACATGGATAGAACTGTTAATATATATAAGGCACTATTGGTGGCTAAAGGTTTTAAACAAATTCAAGGTGTTGATTATGACGAAACTTTTTCACTCGTCACAATGCTAAAGTTTATCTAGATCATTCTAGCAATTGCTATATATTTTGACTATGAGATATGAGAAATAGATGTCAAAACAACTTTCCTTAATGGAAATCTGAGTGAGGATGTATACATGAGACAACCTCCAGGTTCTATCTATCTGAAATCAGCTGGAAACATACGCAAGTTGCAAAAATCCATTTATGGATTGGAGTAGGCATGTCGGAGTTGGAATATTCATTTTGATGAAGTGATCATAGGGTTTGGTTTTATCAAGAATAAAGAAGAGCCTTGTGTCTATAAGAAAGCTAGTGGGAGTGCACTTACATTTCTAGTCTTATATGTGGATTACATATTATTGATTGGAAATGACATTCATATGCTCAAATCTATTAAGTCTTCGTTGAAAAGTATTTTCTGTATGAAAGACTTAGAAGATGTGGCAAATATTTTAGGCATTAAGATCTATAGAGATTGATCAAGAAGGCTAATTGGATAATACCAAGATACATATATTAATATGGTGTTGAAAAGGTTCAACATGCAGGACTCCAAGAAATGTTTCCTACCTATATTATATGGTATAAATTTTAGTAAGAGTCAGTGTCCTAGTACACCTGATGAGCGTGATAATATAAATGTGATTCCATATGCTTCGGCTATTGGATCGATTATGTATACCGTGCTTTGTACACGTCTAGATGTCTCGTATGCTTTAAGTGCTACGAGTAAATACCAATCAGATCTAGGTGAAGGTCACTGGATTGCTGTAAAGAACATCTTAAAGTACTTGAGAAGAACTAAAGATATGTTTCTAGTCTATGGAGGTAAGGAAGAGTTCGTTGTAAATGGTTACATAGGTGCTAGCTTCCAAACTGACAAAGACGATTTTACATCGCAATATGGATTTATTTTATATATAAATGGCAGTGCGATGAGTTGGAAGAGTTTCAAGCGGGATACGGTTGCTAATTCTACAATAGAAACCGACTACATTACAGCTTCTGAATTTGAATCAAGTGGTTGTTTGGATCAAGAAATTTGTTTCTGAATTTGATGTGGTGACTAGTGTCATCAGCCCAGTGTGATAATAGTGGTGCCATTGTGCAAGCCAAGGAGCCTAGATTACATCAGAAGTCTAAGAACATTTTACGGTGTTTTCACCTCATTCGTGAGATAGTGTAGAGATGATATAAAGATATGCAAAGTAGAAACGGATTTGAACATTGCAGATCCGTTAACAAAGCTGCTTCCCTAGACAAAGCATGAGGCCCATGTTAGGACAATAGGTATTAGATAACTACTTGATTAACTTTAGTACAAGTGGAAAATTGTTAATGATATGCCCTAGAGGCAATATGAAGATATTGTAAATATCACATATTTTATTTATGATATATTGATTTACTTGAAATATACATTATTATTATTGATCAATGAGTATGTGACTTATTCATAAGACTTCTAATAGATATTGCTATTTCTAAATGATCTTCGATCATATATTATATTAGGAAACAAATATGATTGTAAGATCGACATATGTATTGATTGATGATCATATTTCATAGATGATGGTATGAAGATATCAAATCGATAATATGAATATATGTTAGTAAATATATATTGGATAGATACAATATAAGGTACTATAGAGATCTTATGTGTCATCAATTAATCCAAATAGTATTTATATGGAGTGCTTAGACTTAAGATCATCATGGTTCCCAACTTACGTAGTAGCTTATTTGAGACTACCAAATATTATTTCATAACAGGGTAGTCATAAAAGTAGTATTTGGGTTTGCTATAAAATATATAGTGGGATGAGAGTGATAAAGATAGAATTTGCTCCTCCTATGCAAGAGATATATCTAGGTCTCTTAATGTAATGGATTATGAAAGTGTATAGCAATATCAAGATGATTGAAGAGTATGAGTTTATAATTTATCACAGGATCGAGAGAGTGATTGAAGTATTAAGAGGATAATACAAGTCTCACCTTGAGCTCGATCGATATTATAACCCAAAAGGATTCATACATAAAAACATTACAATTTCAGCTGATATGTATATTTTAGGATTAATATGACTTGCTAGAGACCGTAATTAACATAGTGACCAAAAAAGTATTTTCAGGTAATGACCAAATATACATGAACGGTTAGAATGCTTATTCAAATATGATTTAGATAAGGACTCTATTAGACCACGGTTCCCTAGGCTTAAGTTGAAAAAGCGAAGAGGTCTAGAATAGTTACCTCAAACAAAAACCCTAACCGCCACCTTCCGATCCAAACCTTAGCCGCTTGCGAGCGTTCGTACACCTACAATCGAAGTTTTAGTCTTAGGATACCTATGGAGACGCTGCTCGTTACGGCGTTGATTAGAATAAGGATCGTGACGATCAACTGTTTTATCTACTATCTTGACGCACACGTGGTTAGATTCACTGTCGTGATAACAATACATGATTTTTTATTCTCATGATGTCATAGTATATGCGATAAAAACATTTTATTTTATGCTAGCCACGCCTTTCCCATCCTCCCAGCCTTCGAGCAAGATTCAACACCTTCGAGCAAAGATTCAACACATCCATCCCTTCGGACTCGGCCTCGGCGAACACAACGTACGTCGGTTGCGCGCCTCGCCGGCCATCCGTCTATCTCCAAATCGATCTGCCCGCACCTCATCGCCCGGCTCCGACCCCACGTTCAAGCTGCAAAACTAAACCACACGGACAAGCAGGTAAAGTATTGCATGCATGGAGACCTTGGCTTTTACTGATTAAGCATATAAGAGCTCTCACTGGCAAAAGGAGTCATATGAATCATATTAGGAACTCGGCTTGTGTTTAGCATTTTTTTTTTGGGAGAAGCCTACAGTATTTAGCATTGAATGTTCTTACTCTATCAACCTTTGCATTTGTACTGTTTGTTTCGTTAGGCCATCTCCATTTACAGGGTAACTGGATTCAAGTGAAATTCCAAGATGCATACATTTCGAGGTGGGAATGACAACTTCACAAGCATTTCGTGTACATTAAACCTTGTAAATTAGTATTATGTTTTACTCCCTCAAATATAAAGATTTCATACATCCCTTTGGAGTCCGGCTTGGCCTTCCTTCAACGGCAGCCGGCTTCCAAATCCATTTGATCTCCTGGTAGCTGCAAGCGCAAACCAAACCACACACGGACGGAACGCAGGTATGTAACGAGTTAACAAGTACTCCTACATGGAAATATTTGCCTTACTGAGTAATTAACTATAGAAGCAACAACTAGCAATATGATACGAGACAGCCTCGAGAGAGAAAAGGATGGAAAGTATTCTTTCTTGCTTCCACAGGCACCGACTGAACCAATAGTTGTTTTTCAGATTATGTATTCCTCCGTTTTAATTTACTAGTCGTTCTACTGTTAAAGTTTTTATCAAAATACTTATCATTCTTATATTCCAAATTATTTTAAGAGATGTCTTTTCCTTTCTATCGTTAATCAACACAACGATATGAGTACTTGTACATATCATAAGAAATTTTAATGTTTTACTTTGGAAAAGATAATTAAGATGTAACTAATAAGGTAGCAATATAATTTGCCACACCTCCTTATTTAGTTTGATTTGTTAGACGACAACAAAATTGAAACGGAGGGAATATAAATTTTGCATTATCTTCTATTTATTGGTGCATGCAGGCAGAACCAAAAAAAGGATTCATTAATCCATTGATTATTCTGCTGTAGGAACCTAAAGAAAATATTTTTGCTGAATCTCTAGCTGTGCATTGCATCATGTGAATCATATCAGTTGGGCAGGAGAAACATTTTGTATATATTAAACCTTGTAAATTAGAAGTTAGAACCCATAACTATGAACTATGAGCATGCCTATATAATTTTTCTACGCTTGGTTATCATTTCGAGTTACAAAAAATCATAGACAACAATGGAGCTACGGCATGGATTTTTCATTAAACATTTTTCTCTACATATTGCAAAATTTTGTAACTTCTGCGTAGAAAATGTAATATGTAGTTGGAAAATGTTTTCTTTGTGCCATTTTGTAACACTACATTATTCACTTCTTGAATTATTATTGCTAGCTGTTGGAGGTCTATCACATCTTAAAAAGCCATCCGCAGCTACCAAATTGCAAGCCAATATAATGAGGAAGAAAAGAAAACTCAGAAGGTATTGATTGAGTTTGAATGGCTTACTGAAGTTGCTGTTTTTATAGATTATTTCAAGTCTCAATGCTTTTATATTGATATTAGGTTTTCAGTTCCATATGTCGTAAGAAAAAAGAGGTAGGTAAATACTATAAATATTTTAATATAAGTTATAGCAAGCGGATATTTCTATCCTATAGTTTTCTACAGATAATTTTACCTGTGTATTTTGGGACTCCGTTGCTTCGATGTTGTAGGTGTTCAACATCCAAACTCATTATGTCGTATTTTGGATGTTACATGTATTTATTTTCTCTACTTCCACATAAATCCCCCCAGGTTGCACGGTTAATCAGTAATTAACAATGCGTGTGGGCATATGACATTGACATTTTGGCATCGCTGCAAGTTTTAATGCGGTGACAAGTATTAATCATTGTCATTGTCATGATTAATACTTTATAATAAAAAATTAGTTTTAAAAATGATTTAATTAATAAAGATTAGTTTAAAAATATTTATGGTGTTGTGTGATTGTGTGTAACTAATGTGAATAATGTTATGATATTTATGCTTATTTAGGTGCAGATGACTTGAGATAACCTTATTCAATGGTATTAAACGAAACTATGCTTAGAGAGGAGCATGGATCTAGCACAATAAGATGTCATGTGATAAAGTTGGACTCGAGTCAGTTAGCCTTAGGGCTAAAATCTATCAATAGAGGAACTGAGACTACTATTAGGAGGAGTTAAGGTATAGAAAGGTTAAGAATGATAGGTAATAAAGTTGAGCATAAGATGTCACATAGTGGATAGATACCGTATGAGAGAATTTTATAATAGGCTTTACAAGTTATGTGTAAAAATATTGGAGAAATCATAAATAAATTTAAAGTAGGACTAATAAGAAAGAGAAAAGTTAAATTCAAAAACTGTAAAAGGTCTAAAATATTTATGAATATGAGTTTTATACCTAGTTGGTCTTAAAATTTGAGGGTTTGAGGTTTAACTCTAAGTAGAAGTAGGAGTTTCAATCCTACTTAAAGATGGAAATTTTGGGTATAAATAGATAAGTGGTTGAGGCCCTATGATATAACTTTTGAAAGAGTGAAAAGTTAAGGTTTATTTTTAAGAGTGAGAAGTGTTTTGTATATATTTTTTGATACATCTTGATGCAATAAAGTTGATCTAATTTTAACAATTTTGTCGAGTTATATTCTTTGTTCATAAGAAATTAAATCGACGGCAAGGCGATTGATGAACCGACGGCATCAAGGCGGTTGGAGTATCAACAACATAGCAATTGGACTAGTGACAGGTAGAAAATCAGACTCAGTACATCGTAACTTCATCAAAGTTAGAGGTTTCTTTTTATTTTTTTAAAAAAATTGGTTTTTAGTAATTGCACCATTCATCTTTCTTTGGTGGGCTTGGATCTTGTGTTTCGATTCTATAAACGGTATCAGAGTCTTGTTTTCTCTATTTAATCTCTACTGATCTCAAGATTTTGCCATGACTAACCAATTTTTGATCAAACCACATGAAAATATTTTTCATGGAGTTGATTTTTCTTATTGGTGAAAAATGCAATCTTATATTATATTATGTTCTAGCATTTTTATATTTGGTAAAAGTTTCTAAACCTTAGTATATACCTAATGAGCTTACTGCCACCAATAAATCTGAATTTAAAAATAATTATAGAACTTGTAATTTTATTTTTAATGAAGTTTCTCGTTCTAATTTCGAATTTCTCATTTTAAAACTGCATATGAGATTTGGAACATGTGATTTTCATTAACAATCTTGTAACAATAAGGAAATTCACAAAAATATTTTTTAAAAAAAATATATAAAATTTAAGATGAAATCTATATTACTTTAGTAAGGTTTTGAGTAATTTTAGTTTTATTGATGATTCTTATAATACTAATCTAAAGTTGTTAGACACCGGTGTTGATATTTTTGTTTCTAAGATAAAAATTACATCTATATAAGAGTATTAATATGAGTATTTTAACTTTAGAATCTTTATATACCAAACTTAAGAAAAATAAGATGAATATTCTCTCATGAAAATTTGATTCTAAATCTCCTGCTTTAATGTGTTCTTCTTCAGTTAATGCTTCTTTATCGCTTTATTTGACTGCTATTAATGCTAAGTACGTGGTTTTGATTTCTAATGGAATTTTTTGAGCTTTGTACAATGTGAGAAACATGAAATGAGGTGGTCCTATTTGGTGCTTTGAGTTTGGTAAGTTGAATAATATTCGTTTTAATTGTCATAACTTCAGTAAGTCAATCAGGAAGATAAGAAGGATAAAAAGCAAGACAAAAGAAAGAATAACAAACAAATGCTTATACCTCAATTGAGAGAAGCTTTTGAAAGCAACCAAGAGTTGATGATTGATACGTCAATTGAGAGAAGCTTTTGAAAGCAACCAAGAGTTGAAGATTGAAGGAGGGAGCATTGACAAGAGTAAGCATTTAATAGGTTTAGCTTGTATGACTTACGGTTGATCTAGCTCTGATATGGATGAATTTGATAGTGATATTGAAAAAGTTAATTTTAGTTATGATGAATTAAAATATTTTACTTTTCAACTTGCTGAGAAACTTAATGTATTTTTGAAAGACATAAAAGACGTAATCATAATGTTGAGATTTTAAATGCTAAAGTTGCTAGATTAAAATCTTTGATTCCTAATGATGATTCTTGTAAATCTTATGAAGTTTATTTTTGTAAATTTTCTTCTTTGAAAGATGTTAATATTGATAATTGTTTGGAGATTAGAATATGAGATTGATAAAAATAAAAGGCTCAGTCTTCTTTTGCTCTTAGATTTGTTTTGCACACTCAGTATTGCCAATGAATTATTTTTAACAAAAAGTTTTTGAAAAAAAATGATGTCTTTTGTGCAAGTTTGATGTTTAATCTTTTGAGTGTTAATAGGTTAAAACAACAAAAATGTCCATTAGTTTCTAAAAATTTCTCAACATGTTTTTCTAACGAGATTAAGTGGAAAAATGCTTTAGGTCATATTGAGTGGAAGATATTGTGAAAAATCATAAGGTGCTTTCTTGTTCAAATTGTTATAAATAAAATGGGGTTTTGATTGATTGTGAATGTTATGCAATATGACAAAAGAAGTTTCTTATTTTAGAAGTTCATTGCTGTAATTTTTAGATGGTAGAAAGAAACTTTACATAATTTTAGATCGAGTACACAATCTAGGCATATGTTTTGATGCACATGCCTATTTTACATCTCATGAGCATACTATTTTGAATATATATGAAAATGGTGAGATTTTAACAAAACTGTTAACGCCAAAATCAGGACAATCCAATGGTGCTAAAGCCAATCGGCTGGAAGGTCCGATGAAGGGTTTAATACAGTCATCGGCCGATGGAGATACTGAGACAAAGCCGATGGAAAACTGTAGAAAAGCCGATCAGATTAGTAGAAGATTGGATCGGCTTGAAGACAGGGGATTACTCAATCGGGATCAGGTCCGAGAAGACCGAGGGAAGGAAGGAAAAGGATCGGTTTGACTAAAAGAAGGTTCGATAGCTACAATGGAGAAGCCGATCAGGTTGCAGCAAATGAAGACTCGGTTACAAATAAGAAGATTATTCAGATGAAACCGGGTTTGCGGAAGAGCCGTGGACTCCACGGCAGGGTGCATGTTTTTGTAAATTGTAACCTTACTCAATTAGGAAGGTTTAGCTGGTTAGTTATCTTCTTTAGGAATATTTTTCTTTGTTCTCACTAGGAAATAATGTCCAATGGTTGTAGACGCGTCGGACAATGTTTGTAAATCTAGGGTATAAATATAGACCCCCTAGAAACATGTAAGATATCTCTCGATCATATACAAATTTGGCGCATCGCCACCCTAGTTCATCTATATTTTACGGGCGGGTTCTGGCTCCCAACGCGGGGCTGCATCGGTTAAGTCCGATCTCCAGCGAAGGGGTAAGTCCCGCCACCATCCCGATATGTCCTGCTTTGTTTGAGGCTGCATCGGTTAGGTCCGACCTCTTAGGCCTATCGGATGTATCGTATCATGTCCGTGCTAGACCTATTGGCCCGTTAATCTCCCTCTGCCGTCGTCAGTTTCGTACTGCATCGGTTAGGTCCGACCTACGGGGCTGCCGACGGTAAATCGAGCTTCAGGCCTATAGTCTTCTGCATGGCGTATCATCGGAGTGTTAGCCAATGAGTTATCCATGCTCTGAGCTTCACACCCAGCGCATCGGCCCCTCGGCCGATACGCATCAACCTTTAGAGGCGTCACTCAATGTGTAACGACGAATGTATCAGTCCCCCAGCCGATACACACCCACCTTCAGAGAGGCGTCTCCTCATCGGCTCAGCTAGCCGATGGGTTCGTTCCTATCCTTGCTATGGCATAGCCAATCCGGCGTCCTCCGTATCATCGCCGCTGGCTCCGGCCTCGTACTATCTTGGTTAGGTCCGATCTTTGAGGTTCGGTGTTGATGGCGCTGCCACGGCGGGCGACGGGTCTCGTGCTGTCATCCGGAGCGGCATTGGCTTTGCAGCCCGTGCCTTCTTATGCTAATCCTTGCCTAGAACGCATGCGCCTTCATCGGTTTTTCCAGCCGATGAATCACTGTTCAACTGTCCGGAGGGATCCCGTGCGCCTCGATATTCTCTGAGCACACCCTGGTTCCTCCATCGGCTCTACGGTCGACCCCTCATCGACACCTGTTCACATCGGCTCCCCAGTCGATCGAAGAGCATCCCGAACCGATCGGCAGCCAGCCGATAGCGAGCGTCTGTATCAGACCCGCTCGTCTCACTTCTTTATCAATTGCAGGGTCAAATTGACTAGCATGCCCGCAAACCTCGATGCTTAAGGACCTACACTAGAGATAAGTAGACCTCCCAGGTCTTCGCGTGATGGAGCCGCCGTCCCTCCCTAGTCATGGGATTTTCGGTGGTGAGCACGCTTCTTGGCACGCCCGGTGGGACCAGAAGACCTTTTTCATCAGTTGAAAGTCCTTCAATCAACGGTGCTCAAATGGAGGGTAAAGAAATCAACACAGACAACATAATCTCAGTAACGATGAAGGATTTAACTGAGGAGCAGAGATATCAGGTGGAGCAGAACACAGCTAATTTTTAGAAGCTCTGTATGGAGTCCTTTAGTATGACCCGACAAGGGCCGATTCAAAAATCCAAAATGCCAAAGCCAATTTTAGAAGGAGAATCGAGTCGATCACCGCCCATTAGTCCTCAGAAACCGCTACAAGAGATAGTTGATGAAGCTATTCACCATGCGCTCATTAACCAATCGGGTGTACTGATGAATACTTTGCACAACTTAATCAAGAAAACTGTGGATGGATCTATTGTTAAAAAACCTGATCAAGGGCCGATGTATTTGTCGATGAGAACAGGACAACCACAAGTTACTTACGGATCCAGAAGGGTATATCGGCAAATATGTTTCCGCCAGTGCAAGAACGGATTGAGGGGCAACATGAAGACGTGATGCCAAGGTATCGTCGGACAGCCTATTATGGAGGATATAAACAAGAATATCCTGGTAATAACTATCAAGGAGATCATTATGGATCATGTCAGATACCAACTTCGATCCCACAGTACCAAAAGAAGAATCTAAAGGAAGAAGATTGGACTGTCAGAATTGCGGAAGTTGTAAGGGAGCAATTCGGCATCAAGCCTAAAGAACAAACTTTCATGTATCGACACCCTTACCCAGAGTGGTTCGACAGAATTCCGCTGCCGCACCGATTCAAAATTCTAGATTTCTCCAGGTTCTCAGGGCAAAATAACGTATCTACGATAGAACATATTAGCCGATTCCTGGCTTAATGCGGGAAGGCATCGGCTGATGAAGCTCTGAGGGTCCGATTATTTCCATTGTCTTTATCTGGATCAACCTTCTCTTGGTTTTCTTCGTTACCTCCAAATTCAATCAGGGGATGTGCTGATTTGGACAAACAGTTCCATAAGTATTTCTTTGCCGGAATTCAAGAGTTGAGGTTATCAGACTTAACATCGGTTAGACAGAGGCACGATGAATTAGTCTCGGAATTCATCCAGCGTTTCCCAGACGTCAGAAGCCGATGCTATAGTCTCATTTTATGTGACGGACAACTAGCCGATTTTGCTTTAAAAGGATTGTTGGCTCCGATTCGGGAGCGTTTCTCTTCACAAGAATTCGAAAGTTTGTCTTATCTACTCCAAAGAGTATCGGTTCACGAAAGCCGATTTGCAGGTGCCAAGAAAGAAAGGTTACAACGGAAAGCCGATCAGCTACAGATATACGCATCGGACTCGGATAATGAGGGATCCAATGCGGAGGTGGGACTGGTAGAATGGACCAGGAATAAAAAAACCCGTATCATGTCCATGGATCAAGAAAGCAAATAAAGAAGAAATATATGATTTTGATATTAACAAAGCTGACAAGATATTTGATCTTCTCCTCCAAGAGAAGCAGATCCAGTTGCCACCGAACCATGTAATCCCGTTTGCCGAAGAACTCAGAAAAAAGAAGTATTGCAAGTGGCACAATTCAATATCTCATCATACCAATGAGTGCAAGGTCTTCTGGCAACAGTTACAATCGGCTGTCGAACAGGGGAGAATCAAGTTCGAGGACAAAAGGCCGATGAAGGTTGACGAGCATCCTTTTCCAGTGAATATGGTGATTGCAGGAACCTCAGGAGTTCGGTCTGATGAAAAAAGACGCTGGAAGAGGTTGAAGATTACTTCATCGGACTTAATCAAAAAATATTCTAGACTACAGGACAAAGAAAGACGAGCCACAACACAACAAGAAAGGTATAATCCACACTGGGGTTGTCCCTTTTTTCAGTACTGTTGGGATCAAAATATGAGGTTACCGTCAATCGAGGACTGTCCTAAATGCAACAAACCAGGATTTTGGTACTGTGACCAGAGCCGAACGTTGTATGATTGGCCTTCCATCACTAGGGCATCGACACATAGCCAATTGGGCCGATCAACGAACGGCATGGTCAAAGGACAGTTAAAGATCAGGAGTAGAACAAAGGATCATACTCCATGAAGGATCAGTGGTGTCCGTCCAGGATTTTTACGAAGAATCAGAAAAGGAGGGCACAAAGGCTGCGACATAGAGAGCAGCATAAAAGACAATGGTAGGACCATGAAGAAGCCGATCGGAACCAGAAAATTAAGAAAGTATGGAAAGTAAAGCAAAAAGAGGAAGAGGCTGGTACATCGGCTCAGGCTAACATGGTATTCTTCTTACCAATGGAATATAAAGTATATGTATCTGATGAAGAAAGTCAAGAAGAAGATTTTGCCCAATTAATATTGGAACCGAGTCAAGCCATATTTGACAAACCAGAAGAATCCAAGCATCGGCACCTAAAGCCATTGTATATCAATGGATATATCGATGGTAAGCCGATGGCAAAGATGCTATTTGACAGAGGCGCAACCGTCAATTTGATGTCGTATTCTACATACCGCAAATTAGGTAAGACAGCTGGAGACTTAGTTAAGACAAATATGGTGTTGAAAGACTTCGGAGGCAATTCATCAGAAACCAAAGAAGTACTGAATGTGGAGCCCATCAATTGGCTAATAACATGAGATGGATGATGAGGAGGGCTAGATACTTTTGGCCGAGTATATTGGAGGATTGTTTTAAATACTACAAGGGCTGCCAAGATTGTCAAAAGTTTAGGAATGTGCAGCGAGCTCCAGCGTCGGTTATGAATCTGATAGTCAAGCCATGGCCGTTTAGAGGTTGGGGAATTGACATGATCGGCCAGATTTATCCTTCATCCAGTAAAGGACATAAGTATATATTGGCGGCAACAAACTATTTCTACAAGTCTTCCCCGGATCGACCCGCAATCTTCCACCAGCGAGTCAATCGGAACCTCCAGCCGATGCATAATATCTGACAACTGCTCACGTGCATCGGCTGGTAAAAATGATTCGATCGCTGTGCTAGTGGCTGAGTTTTCCTATGCTTCTAGGTATTTGCCAATGTCGAAGGAGAATAGATCGGCCAATGACTGCATAACAACATTAGCAAATATGGAGATCACGAGGCAAAAGAAACAACATGTATAATGAACGTACCTGAGAAACAGTGGGAGTAGTTCTTATGTGGGTGTCAACTTGATGTGGGACAGTGTGAGTAGGTACCAAAATGTCTGAGGATACCATCAGCTCAGCCCCAGTAACAGGGTCTGGCATTTGGACCTCGGGAGTCGATGGTTTAGGCTGCAAAGCGAAGGTGTCAGGATAAAACAAAGGCAACAGAGAATTGACGCTGACACCTACTAGCGGAGATGTGGAAGAAGTTAGAATTGCCATAGGAGAAGGGCTTCGCGAAGCCGATACAACGATGACAACATCAACGATGACACATTTAATTGTATTTTTAACTTCCTCAAATTAGGCCCTTGGCAAAATTACGAATATAAAATATGAATTAACCATACTTGACCATAATTTCACTTTAAAGTCCACTATGTCACATTAATATGTCTAAATTACATTGATAATTATAATACATGTCTATGATTCAATTACATAAATATTCCTTCTTCATGGTCAACACGTGCATACTAGACTTCATATTCTACTTGCTCTTCTTCTAGATGTACTTCTTGGCTAAAGGCATGGACACAGTGGTTATAATCTTGATCATCTACAATATTGTAAACATCAACAATTCTTCTTTTCTTATCGCGAACGACATGGAGCTTCTTGTTTGCTAGGTCGATTATGTCAAAGACTTACACAACTTGTTTTGCGAGAGGGGCTAAAATGCCATGTTGGCATCTAGCCTCTAGGGTAGTTATTACCATGGTGTTTCAATGTTTGTCTATGTTCATCTTCTGTTGCCCCACAAAACTAATTGATATAAATGAATGCATAGCTCTAGAATCAGACAGATGCAGGAACTTAATTGACCATGAGCGTAGCAATTATGACCTCTAGGGCTACCTGGGCCTCATCTGCGGTGACATGGTTCACATGCCCCCAGATCACAGTGTTGCAGGCCAATGCTTGACCCACGGTATGCTTTGGCTTTAGGCATTTACTGGCAAAATGCCTGGGGCTATGACAGTTGAAGCAGAGCAACAACTTCCTGTTGTTGTCCTTGGTAGAAGATCCACCCTGTAGTGTTGCTGGTGCCAGGCGAGGTGCACAGTTCATAAGTTGTGGAGCCACTACCCAAGTCATCTAGGAGGCAACTCCAAGGGGAGTGCTCCACCCCTAGGACCACCCTCCCTTATGGTGTGGAGCCATCACCACCGCCTCTCCCAAGCTCCCACCCAACACCGTTGCCACAATGGTGGGTAGGGGTCTAGCCGCCAGTTCTGCCATGCCTTCGCTCATTGTGGTCACCATCAATAGTATTATGGTGGCCGCCGCCGAGATGCCACGAAAGGATTACCTAGCTAGTGATTTGTCGCTCTCACCACCTCCTTCCTCAACTCCTAGCAAGTAGTGGAATATGGTGTTCTAGCCTTCTCCCATGGGGATTAAACGGGGGGAAATCTAGCAAGAGCTTTTCTTGTCTTCCACATCTTTATCTTTAGAAATTTCCTTCTTGTTCTTTTTTTAAAAATTCTTTCCGTGTGTATGTCTAGCATGTAGTTCATCTCCATCTACATCCTCTAGGCCCTTACCTTCCATGCCATCCAGTTCTCCACCACTCATCTCCCTCGCCGCATCCATCACCACTCCTCCTGCATTGGCAATCCCGACTATTAGCATGGCCCCAACTAGGGACTCACCTTCCACTATCGCGAGCCCCGCACCCATGGTGCTCACAAGCACCTCGGTTGCCACCATGTCCTAGGGAACTACCTCAGGTGATTGCCTACTTCACCATCATGGAGTAGCAAGAGGCAGGATAGCACCAAGAGTCCTAGGTCTTGCATGAGATCCACCTTTAGCAAAGTGTAATTGAGGTAGGAAACTTGTGACGCACCCATGCCATCTTACAGACCAAGCTAGGGGCAGCCAACATCACCAAGGCCAACCTCTACTAGGAGGTGTCCACCATGCGAGAAATCATGCGAACGTACTTCTATCGTGCCCACATCACCCTAGGCACCTTTGGTATATGACCCAACATTCCCTAAGAGGAAATAGTTTAGCAGTATGCCATGGCCTTTGGGCACATGACGAAGTCTCTAGAAGGCATGCCCACAACAATGGACGCAAAATCCTGTGATGAGGCCAAGTTTGCAAGTATATTTTCGCCTGCTACTTTAGTAATAATCATGACTTCAACTGTTGGCCAGTGGAGGAGGGCATCTAGGCAAGGAGCGAGGCAACCACGGACATCATCTGAAGGCTAGTGTGTCCTTGCGCCTAGGAAGTGGTGGCCTAACCCTGTAATGGCTGAGGACCTAGGGACAGTAGGCAACAGCAGCGGCAAAGGCAACCAACAAAATGGTGAAGAGAACAACGATGATGACAATGACGACAACGATAGCAACGGAGGTGATGCATCGACAAAACTTGGGGGGTATGCCCTCCCTCTTAAAGTTTATGTAAAATAACTCTACTTCCATGATACCTATGACCAACATTCAGGCCATGGTTAAATACCGAGCTAACCTTAATTTGTGCCTATTGCACTTATATATTTTTGGTGATGTTGTCATTGGTGAGTCTGGGTGTACAACGATTCCTTATAGCTTTTCTTTGCTTTCCTGCGAGGCTCACTTAAAAGGCAAGATGCACCAACCATGGAAATAGTTCACTTGGCTAGTGCTCACTAGAACAAACTAGGAGAAAGAGTAAGAGTAAGAGGCATTTGTTGTTTGCCTTGACTGAATTAGGACAAGATAAGTGTTAGAATGCTTCATTAGCATTTTTTCTTATGCCTCTTGATGAGTGGAGCATCGCCACCATGTTTGGGACCATGAAGGCACTGAAGTGGCTGCAACGCACAAGTAGCTGGTGGTGCAAAGCTCAACCTGAGCATGCCTTGTTGTGAGCATGACTTCGGTCTCTAGTCTATCACCTACGGCCATGGGCCATCGTACCTTACACTCAATCAACCCCTGAGCATCATGCACTTAGCCACAAATGAAAGTAATCAAGACAAACAACATTACCTCCAAATTGAGACAAAGCCACTAAAAATGTTTTCAGAATTTTCATTATCCATTGCATGTAAAAACATATACACAATCCCTAGCCCTCTACCAGGTATCAGAGATTACATATATGATAAACTACTCACCCAAAGACAGCTAGCAGGGGCTTTAGTACTTACATGTCCAAGCTCATGTGGTTCTTGGGGGTTAAGGGCTCTCGCGAGCAACATTTACGAGTAGAACTTAATGAATTACACAATATTCCATGTATTGTGTAGCACTTTGCCATCGTCCATAGCTATAAGGACAACACCAGGTCAAGAGACAGACACCACGAGGTTGACAAATGGACACCTCAGGCCCTCCCACTTGAGGGACAACTTGTTGTGACCTACGTGAGTCTGAATGTTGATGTTTTGTGTTGGCAATAGTATAAGGGGTAGCGCACAAGAATTAAAGTGGATGATGCAGAAAAGAAGATATTTGTATAGTTCACCACCTCCTAGACCGGGCAAAAGTGGAAGTATCCCACATTCTTCTAGTCATCGAAGTTCTTCTTTTTAGCTATATGCATGACGAAGAACCATCGACAGAGCGCCACCAAAGGCATAACACCGATGAACATCTCACAGTTGTGTGAAGACGTCCAACGTCACGATGGCGTTCGGGGCAAAGGGTGCTAGCTAGAATTCGTAGTTCTCTAGCACCTCCATAAAGAACACCGAGAACGGCGACATTAGCCTGACAAGGGTGTAAGAGATGAAGAATGCCACCTCATGGGGCTTCTCCAGTTGGGGCTTCACTCTGTCCGGCTTCACTATCACTGCCTACCTCCAAGCACACGGTGTTGGCATCAAGCAGTGCACTTTCTCTGTCCCTTCCTCAAAGAAGGTGCACAGGTGACATCCTGCTCTCGGCATGGTGGCAATCAAGGAGAAGGAAGAGTTGGGGAAATGGCAAGATGGAGATTGAGGAGATGTATGAAAGCTAGAGCTTAAGGAAGATGAAGAGCAGCGCAAGCATGAAAAGGAGAGGTTGATGTGCCTCATCACCTTATATGGTGGCACTACTCCCCCACACCTCCTGAAAGCCTGAATCTGCTGCGTCACTTGCCTACTCGTGTGCAAATCGAGGTGTCACTTCAAAACCAACACAAGCATTGATTACCCATCCCAGAAACGCACATGAGATTAAGTGGAGGCGAAACAGCTTGCGCCGCTCCATCTTCTCATTCGCCACGTGTCCATCCACTACTAGCGGTTGCGCCCTTCCTAGGGAAATGGGCCATGAACATACAAACTAGGCCACTATTGAATAAGGTGTTACGACACCGCCTCGCTGGCAAGGTAGGCCCCAACCCTCGTCCCTAATAACTTCATGCCTAGCGTCAAGCCCGAGGCTACCATCAATAAAGTGGGAAGCAAGGTCCACACCGCCGATTACTCAAGGCACCTAGTGACACGGCAAAGCCGGGTGGCTCATCCAAATAGTAATCAACTTCAAGGCCATAGCACATACGCGCCTGAAGGAAAGGAGAACGTAGGCCTGACATCACTTCTCCCTGAGGGCTGAGCTCAAGGCATCCTAGCCATTAGCTTGGTGTCTTTGGCAGCTTGGGGGCTTAGACCACGCATTAATTATGACGAGACATAATAGGCTACTATGTCCGTTCACATGTGAGCTTTACATTAAATGCAACATGGCGCAAACCTACCCGGCATGAGATTGGAGTGACAAAATGGCGCCCGCACGACCATCGCATGCACCATCATCACCCCTATGTGAGGATAGGGCATCAGCTATCAGGCAATGCGATTGACTACCATGCCACCTAATAAGGCCCACCACTTTTTAGTGCGTCTCATCATGTACTTGTGACGAACGAGCCTCACCGCCAATGATGGGGTCCAAGTTTCAATTCAAGCTTATCGCTACCACGAAAGACACGTGGTGGAGTAGCACAGCCTCATTCCAAGCCGGCCTTGAGGGGGCCCATCAAGGCATAGCGATTGAACCCACTCCAAAGCCAGCAACACAACATCCTATACATAGCCCTTATGTGCTAGGGTCTAGTTTCTAGAGTTCGGCCATTGTGATATTTCTTTAATGACTATAAGAGGAAAACTAAGGCCTCTAAGAAAAAGGTCCTGAACCCATAAAATCAACAAGAGTGTACATTTTGTAGTCTTTCCACCAAGATAGAAGAAAGAATACAACAAGAGTAGCGTATTACACCTCCACATAGCTTGAAACTATATAATCTCTTCTGCCTCATATTCTACCACTGCGTCCCCGGTCTAGCATCCATGCTCCCTAGGCTAAAGCTAAAAGGGGTCAAATGATTCCCTACTAAAGGAGTTTGCTCTATGACACCAGATTTTAAGAGAAACAACAAACTTGTGTACATTGCTAAGCTTGTCCATAACCGAGGATATGGCTATTCGAATAGTTTATACTCTAATCAAATAGGTGCAACATTGCCCACAAGAGTGTCTTTACTATGTGTCCCAGTGCCTTGATAGGATAAAAGAACACGACGTAACCTTTCACTTATCCGAATCCTAAACAATCAGACCGACACAACCCCACCTATGGCTAGAACCCTGAGATAGATAGGTTATGGTTGCACCCCTAGCATCTCGATCACTCATCGTGGGTTAAAACACCTGAGTAACCTTCACTTGCTACAGAGATGTCACTCCACACCGAACTTCATCTGCCTGCCCTTTTGTTTATGACTAAGCTAATCTACAAGTTAATTCTTACCCACTAGACCTTTGGTTATATGGTTTATGCTTTGTAACAAAAGCCCGATGTTAATCCTCATGGTGTCTTGAGGTGTTACCACCCTAAAATAGACTGCTCCCAAAGCCCCAACATAAATAGGTTTTTAGAACATTTTGAAAGAGGGTACAACATGAGTAGATATTCCAGTCCATTGCCATTATTAGGTGTGATTCCCAAAGTCTAAACTATCAAAACTATGTTATTTCTAATTAAGCGTGACAAAGAATAAAAGTTTTAGTATGCACCACATATAGTTCTCATTAGTTAGTTTTTATTATGGTTGTCAAGGTAAATATAAGCCGTAAACAAGTAATGAGGCTATAACAAGACTAAGTAAACAATTGCTCATGGAAATTTAATAGAGAAATATGTAATAATTCAAATCAAAATAATTTTAACAAATTAGGATTAAAGGTCTTTTGATGGCATCCTTTGAAATAGTAGCTGAAGCACACAAACAGTTAAAACCCTTAACTCGCAGCAATAACAGTACATAAAAAGCATATAAAAAGTTTTTTCATGTTATAACAAATATTAAAAGAACTAAACAGGTCAATTCTATGCCAAGATATAAACATCCGAAATTTATATAAAATTTAAATAAAGATTTACAACATGTTAAAATTAATTTTATTTTATAAAATCATATTTAAGCTGAGTCGCTGACATTCGAGACCCACGAGACCCACATATCAGCTAACGGACCACCACGGACCGGCTGCACAAAAGTGGTCCAAGGGTCCATGGACATGGCCCCACGTGTCAATCTCTAAGTGACTAACAAGCGAGCCCACAGGATGCCACTCTAGCCTGTACATGGGGACGCCACGTGGTGGCCACACGGGCATGCAGGGCTGACGCAGCTACCACACGGCGGCCACGTCGGTGCCACATGGGACGGAGGAAGGGCCGACGCCAGCGAACACGGAACGCGAGGGTTTCAGCAAACAGCGACACCGCGGCAAGGACAAGGACACTAGCATGACGAGTGCGACGTAACGATACGTACCAGCACGACGGCGACCACGTGCGACGAAGAGGGAGACCGGCGGTGAGCTCCAATGGTAGACTGCTTCAGGTCAACGAAGTCGAAGCGGCTTCGGCGATTCTTGGGCGCAGGTGAGGGAAGGCCGAGGAAGTGCTTGACGTCACGATGCCGATGGAGTCGACGGCGTGGTTAGATGTTGCTCTGGTGAGGAGGAAGAGGTGGCCAAAGGATGAAGACGATGTCCTTCTTTAGGTTCTCGACGTCTGGCGGTCTTTGGGTGAAGAGGAGGCAAGGTCGGGGTAGGGGTCAGGGTTGCGGTGCCAAAGAAGGTGGTGGCGCATCTCGACGATGCTCCGACGAGGCGGCTGGAGAGCACCGAACAAGGCGGAAAGAGGAGGAAACAAGAGGAAGCGGCGAGGGCGCTTGGGAGCTCGAGCGGGGCCAAAGGAAGGAAGAGGAGGCCAGCCTCATATAGGCCATAGAGGAGGAGGCCGAATCGGCAGTGAAAAAATCGGCCGGTGGCCTTCATTGGTGGATGGAAAGTGAGCACTCTGCCATGGTGATTCAAGGCGCGAAAGAGGAGAAAATGAGGGGGAAATGAAGAGGATTCAATGGGGATTATTTTCCCAATTTAATTTCGCATTCAAGGTCGGGGGAGAGAGGGCGACCGGAGGTTGAAGAAGCGGCCCACAACGCGGCTTGGTGACGAGAACATCTCACCATCCGTAATCCGAGTTATCGGTTACGTCGACTCAGTTACGTCATAAGTTACATCAAATCTAATTAAGTTTATACTTTAAGAGATAAATACAACATTGGTTACATCTATTAAAACTATAAATACACACGCTCAAAACCGTTATACGTAGCCGTGAAATAAGAGCATACTTTACACTTAATATTAATAAGAATTATATATTATCTAAATCGTGTACTCTTACTTAGGTTTATACAAGAGGCGACAATGCCGGATTACATCGGGGACGTTGAGGATTACGCCATGAACACCAAGATAGTTGTTCTCGAGGAAAATGGTTTACGCGTCAAGACCCAGTGTTACACAACAACTGCTCTAACTTCTAAGGTAAAACTGTACTATCTCAGAAAGAGACAGGGGTCATAATATATATGGTTGGAAAGTGCTTCAAGTCTAGTTTCTAACGTAATTGACAACACGTCATTTGGACTTCCGAGCTAGGAGTAATGATCATTATCGTGAATACTGCGTAGAAGACTCCGAGACGTGCGGGAATTAAAAACTATCTTGGGAGTGCTTCACCTATTGGCCTTCCACCTTCTCAACGTGGAGACTTCGGTTCATATTTATCTTAGAGACTTGTTACTAGTATAAATATCCCTATGTACTAATGTAAAACATAATTTTTGATCATTTTAAATAAACACATAACATGTATTTACTGAGGGACTTGCACACCCTTGTTATTACTTGTTCTTATTGGACTTGTGAAGAGATCCCTCTAGGATCCCCTACTTCATGCTTTACGATTTCCAGTACGGCTGCACCGTTTTGTGTGGATTAGTTCCGGTTTGTGGTTCTACGGTCGTTCGGAGATCGAGTTGAAGTCTTCGCGGTTTCGGTGCCTCTCTTCCTATTGCTTGGTCACATCCAACCTTGATAGGTATAAAACTAGTTATTCTCTGCTGTTCACAACAAGTTATCTTATGATTTACAACCTGTTGTCGTGAAGATCGGGCCATCCTGAGAAGTTTTCCATTGATATCTTGTTGTTGGTGCTCTCCGACCCTTATCACTCGGGCGCGCAAGCTAGGTTGCGGCGGGGTGATATGAGGCAGCGCAACCTTGGGCGGGAGGAGGTCGAGGTGGGGTGGCAACTGAGATAAGCCCAAGCGTATGGAGAGAAGGCAACCTAGCACGCTAATAGGCCGACGTGGGAGCGGGCTTGAGGTAGCCCTAGCAGGAGGAGGTGGTGCTACATAGGGAGAGAAAAAGAGATAAGAAGAGAAGAGGAACTTGGGCCAAAGGAGGAGAAGGAAGGATGTGGCTGGCTTGGCCGACGAAGGGAAGGGAGGACTTTGAGCTGGATTCAGCCTAAAGAAGAAGGATGATTATTTTTAGGTTTTTTATTTTTAGGAAACACTAATAATTATTTCTCGTGCTCTAAAAAGTAAGATTTGGTGAAGCAATTTAGACCAAGGAGACTTCCAAGCTACATTGATGTATTTTATTATTTGAGATTTCTTTTAAGCTTTCATAATTTCTATTATTCTATTTAGAAAATAATTTGTAACTTGGGTGATTTACCAGACATGACATGGGGTGGTTCTAGAGATATATCTATTTTAACTAGCAAATAAAATGATTTTTAATAGTGTTAACCTAACCCTGTCATAGGTAATCCACGTATGTAACGGGAACCATAACCTTTATAGATAGTCATTTATAACGGGTACTAAAGTACCCTTTCAAAATGGCTTATTCATCTACGGCGGGTTCCACTAAGAATGGGCTATTGTGATAGGCTGTAGATCTCTCACGTGCGAGGGGTAATCTTAATCGTTATATTTGTTTGACACCACCGACAGAGGTGGTTCGTTACAGAAAAGTTTTTCATATTAATGACCAGACCCTATCGTCACTGATGAGTACTGAGGCCCATCATAGATGATCCGCTCGTAAGATTCTTAACAAGATAGAAAGTGTACTTAAAATTATTTCTAGAAATCCAACTGTAAAATTCAAGGTTGTCTTGGGTTATATCCTACCTATTTCATATTACGTCATAATTTTCACTTAGCATTTTCTATTTTTGACCATTGCTATGTTATAAACAACTTAAGTATTAAAAATACACAATGTTACACAGTAAAATATAAACATATATATCCCGGTTATCATAATCAACCAATTTAAAAGATATCAGTAGTCAAACTAAAACTATTGCCCGTCCTAAATTGCCAACATTATAAAATGTAGAGTAATATATGGATATACTAGTGGCCAATTGGTTGGCTACTCGGGAATGGGACGGATCTCGCACACTAAGTATCTAACCAGCCGTCTGAGAAGAGGTACGTGATGTTCTCGCGGAGAAAAGACAGGTGCACCGGCCACAGGCCTTTCATGGTATTAACTCTAGATTTAAAGTCTGCTTTTACACGGGCTTAGATATGCATGACGTGGGAAAAGATCGGGAGGCTGCAATTGGGCCCGATGTTGCGTCCCACAACATATCTATTGCTACAGTGAAACTGGCGTGGAGCTCGAGGGATTAGTTTAGTCCTATCATTACCTACGTTACCTTTTGTCTTTCGGCGGAGATATAGCAGGGTCGAAGGGTATAAAACCCATTCAGAGCTCAGTAAAGAGGGTCGGTGCCAGCAATCATGAAGAACTAGGGTAGAGAGCTTCAAACCTTGTACGAACTTTTACTTATATAGTGATGAGTAGGTTTATATATTCGATGACCCAAACTTATATATTTTGTTCTGTGTTTTTCGCTTCCAAATATTCTCGCACACACCGAGCTCACCCGCTAGTTGGATCAGCTCTTCCCACTGATAAAGTTGGCATTCATCAGTTTTCCTTAAAATATTATTTTATATTATAAGCTTATTCTTATATGAAATTAATTATCTATGGTTCAAAGGCTTTTCTAAATTTTATTGTAAATATTAAATATTTATAACCAGAGAAAAAGTAGTAAAATAGGATTCAAATTAGTGCCATAGAGACAAATAAAATGCCAAACAATAACATCTTGATGCAGACTTTTGATAATTTTGCTGCTATAAAATTTTGGTAGCGTAAAAATCAAGCCTTTTAAAAGTTGACGCTGATATATGGAGTGTTTAATTTAAAATCATTTTATCTTTTTAATAAAAAATTCGATATATTTACAAACATGTTATTGTAGTCTAGGGCGTTATAAATACAACTTTTTCGATAACATGTTTATAAATACGAAGCCTATATATGACTAATTTGTGGTCAAAGTTACTTGGGAAAATAAATATTACCGAGCGCCTCACCTCGATAGGTCTAGCTTGCCTGCTCGGCGGCAGAGCCTCTAGCCTGATAGGCTGTGTCGCTGTGAGCAGCCAGGTAGCCTGGCGCTGGGAGACAACACAAAAGTCTGTCTACCGCACTTATTTTTTCTTCTGACATCAGGGGGGCAGGAGGCTATGGCAGAGACCTGCGCTGAGTTGTCCCGTCGAATAGTAGGAGTAACGGCAGTTGAGTTGTCTCGTCGAGGGCTGTGCTGCATGCATACGGTAAGTACTTCAAATTACTACGATACTCCCTCGTTCTCAATATAACAATGCCCTCGTTACAAAATAAAGCAATTTTTGGTATTCAAATTTTATTTAGAACATAGTAATTTTTAACTATCCCATCTTAACCAATTATAACTGTTTTTATTAACTGTATATTTTCTCATCTCTATTTGATTTCATCCCTCATTTTGATCTTCTTTAAAAACTTTAGAAATTATTATATTTTAAAACCAAGAGAATACTGTTTTACAATTCAAAAGACAAATTTATAGGAAAAGAATTAAATGAGTGATGATTGAGAATGTGGTGGTAGCTAAGGTAGATGATGAGAAATTTGAATTTTCTAAGTATTATTAGTCATCAATATGTGTATATTGTACTTGTTATTATTATTATTAAAATTCTAATAACATGGTAAAGACATTAGTTATTAAATTTTGTTGAAAGTTATATGTATGATTTCAAGATATAAAGAAGAAAACTTATTTGATTTATAATTCTAAAAACAAAAATAGTAATTTTCTACTGTTTCTTCTGCTTCCTTCTTTTCGTAAAGCTATAATACTACCTCCATCCCAAAATAATTGTCATTATATAATGTTTAGCATATATTAAAGTTTGAGAAAATATTAATATACGGTCACGGTGTGATGGTTAAAACATTAACATTCTGATTAACATGAGAACTGCTAGAGAGGATAACTAGTCCAAGATATAGATACAAGGATGGATAGTTTGTTGTTCGCTGGAAAAGTATCTACTCTCACAATCCTATCCTAAATTAGTTATTATTTTATAATACTACTTATTATACTAATCATCTTCTATTTAAATTTCTTATCATTCTACATAACCATCCTCCCACTGCCATTCAAATAAGGAGCAATATATTTTTTCTTCTCAAATCTTAATTTGTGTTGTGAGATGGAGCAAATACACATCTCCTAAACATTAATCTTTAAAACCGGACATTAAATACTATTTATATTAGACTAAGATGATTTTAGATAGTGAGTTTACGTATTTAGAAACTTAAATCAGATGTTTTAAATAATTAATATAGATTGTTTATGTATCACCAATCATCGGTTATTAATTTATAGATGTCACACTAACATTCCTTTCTAAGTGACATAAAAAAATAGGATAAAAGCAAAAGATTTAGATAAAGATTTTAATATATACGTGCAATGCATATGTCGTGGTCAAACTCATTTAATGTATATAAAAATTAGACAAAAATTACTCTAAACTACTTAGAGTGTTATATGGGCGGTATTATATAGTTTGGGAGGTTAAATGTCTGGTTTAAAGTTAAGAGTGTTACATGGATTTTCAATCAAATTCAGAGTATTTAGACTTTTTCCTTGGAGTATAAAAAGCAACCCAATCCTAGCCTAAGCTGTCAAATGTTTTGATTGTCCCTCGTTGAAGCTTCCAGTTGTATATTATGAAACAAAAATGTTTACTCATTAAACATTTAAAAAACTAACACGCAACAGAACAACATATACGGATGAATCATGTTGACAAGTGGAATAACAAAAATATAACACTGTCAAAAGTTGAAACATTTTGCTGCCATGCATAAAACATCAAGTTCCAACTTCTGCAACATTGAATAAAATTCATAAAAATATAAAACTAAAAATAGAAAATAGTTAAAATCCTAGTTGAAATATTCGGCTCTCACATGCGAAACATCTTAGCTAAATACTAAAACTTTATTTTTCTCTAAAAAACATCATAAAAGTATTGTGTCATTCAAATTTATCCTAAAATATAAAAAAATTTATGAGACAGTAATTTATTTATTATCTACCTAAGTTTATTCTTCAACTATACACTTCTATATTTTTTTAACCTTTAAAAAATAACATAATCTCTTATAACAATGTTATAAGACGGAGTAAGTATTATGTACGGGTAAAGTGGCTTTAAGAGGGATTATGTCAGGGCTTTTGTGGACTGGAGCAAATTGTCATTGGTTGGCTTTTGTACATGTGGGACTACTGTTTGTGTGGCTTTTGTAAATTGGACTAAATTGTATTCTTGATTGGCTTATATCCTGAGCCTGAGGTGGGAGTGCTGTTGTGATTTGCTTTGTGGAGTAAAATGTGCCTGTTGTAGCGGAGGGGTTTTATTTTATATGGGCATACGGTACTTCATTGATTTGGGCGGCAAATAATTTGATTTGCCGTGGTGATTAGTTTTAATTTAAGGGCAGCCAACTGCCGCCGTGGTGTAATTTTGACCACGGTCTGGTATCCGCGGATACTTGGTCCGATTGGCATGAGTATTAGTGTAATTTTTTTGTCCATGGATGCGTCAGCCTGAGACTCGAGGATGTAGCGGGGCAGCACTCGCGTTTTATTTTTTGCTCGTGAGTAATCAATGCTGGGTTCAGTATATATGCATTAGGTAATTTTGACACATCTATCAATTCTCATGCTCGTTTCTCTTAACCATTAACCAAGCACATGTATATACTCAACTTTATGGAACCCTAGTTCCCACATATATAATTCCCTACTTCCCTCTCCTACTTACCTTTACATGCACAGTGATACGTCGCTTTGATCGGATGCTCGATCCAAAAGAAATATAAAAAAAGGGCCGATGAATACAACATTTGGATATAAAATTCCTTTTTAAGAATTGGTTTAGTTGTATGACTTCTTTTGCCACGTATTACAAGCCGAAGATAGGTAATCAAAAGAAAAAAAGACAATAACAATTGAGAAAGATTTTACACTGCCTGCCTCTTTTAGCAGTAATAAAACCAAAGCTACCGCCTATCCATCGATCAATTTCACCCATTTCTTCCTTCTTAACTCATCTCTATCTTTTTTTCTTCCTACCCAATTTACCAAGCTATACCTCCATTTGGCTTGCAACCATCTTAAAAAATGGCATTATTTATTTTTCTGTAAAAGTATATGAAATATTATGAGTAAAAATTAATAGTATCATAGAGAGAGTATCATGATAGTTTCCATCCACTTAAGTACGATAATACGATAATATAATATTATAGAAGTAGTGTCTTATTTTTCTCATACCTTGGTCAGGACTTATAGTTAGTAATCTCCTACTCCCCTAGGTCTGTTTTAAACTAAACTTTAAGTTTTACTAAATTTATTAAAAGACATAGTATCATTTATAATTCAACTTGGATCGCAGTAAACGCCCGACTGACCGATTGACCGACTGTCATTTCCGTATAAGTGGCTTTCTAGCCATATATATAATTTGATTTTTTTTCTAATTTCTTTCATCATTGTTTACTGTCTACACTAAATAGTTAATAGTTAAGTTGGTAAGTATTGTCAATTCCCGATCGAATGGGAATCACTTTCAAAAAGATGCTACTGTTTCTGACTATTATATATATATATATATATAAACACCGTTAGTGTAACAATGCAGTAATAATTGTTTGCTCGTGAAGGTTTTGCGTGGCACACATATGGATTATAATTCTGTGCTGATTTTGAATTTAGACTTCAATTTTGAGGATAAATTTTACGGATTTCCTTTGTTGCTTCAGTTGCCCAGCTCTATTTTTATGGTTAATAAGAAAATTAACAAATCCAAGTAAAAATGTTCTAAAAATTCAAGCCTTAAAAATTAGATATTAGTTTGATTATAATTCAGATGATTGTCAAGCCAAATCACACTTACATAACACTTGCTTATCAGCTACTATTAAAATTTAAAATTTGAAACTTAGTTTTAATTTTAGAGTTGATTTTGTAGTTTTTCTCATCGTAGTCTACTTTTTAGCCTTATCTAAATATATAAAAGCTTTTAGTTGCTTAGTTTATTATTTTAGAGCTTAGACTCAACCGATTAGAAATACTAGTCACCAACCGTGTATTACACGAAACATACAACATATCGTTACCAATATTATAATATAATATTGAAGTTTTTATGGTTATTTTCTAGATATCAAAATAGGAATCCACCACGATTAAAAAAGGCTAATTTTTAATTTCAAAATAAAATTAATACAATATTAATTGAGAGTTCATACATCTTCATATTTATTACATTAGGATTGTTAATTTTAGGATAACTATAAAAACCAAAAAGTCTATGGTATTGAAATAATAAGGAGTCTATGGTATTTTAAATAGCATATTTTATTGGCATAACATTTTCTAAATTTAATTTAGAAATTTGGAATATCCGATAAGTACCGAGTCGTAACCTATTTGCTGTCCTATCTGTAGATTTCCATGATCTAGTAATTTCGAAATTCGCAAATGAATAAATATTGATTTGTACTTTGTTTTGAATTTGGCATAATTAATAAGTACTGAGTTGTAACCTGTTTGGAATGATTTAGTAATTCCAAAACTTATAAATTGATAAATATTAAGTTGACTTCCTTTCATGATAAAGTCTCAACTGTATTTCTAATTTCCATGATTTAATATTCTGTATTAAGAAGTATCAAGTTGTACTTTGTTTGCAGTCTCAATTTTAGTTTTTCCATGATTGAATGATCTCAAAATTCATAACTAATCACTGCCCATTTATTCCCTTGGAGACTCCGTTTCGTATTGTTCTTAGTTTAACTACTTTTGGAAAATTTTGTGCTCATGTTAACCTTGATGCTGTTGTGACATGCGTGGATATAACCATCTAGGGAAGCTTCTTGATTACGGACGGATGGCCAATTGGCCATGCTATGTAGTTATTAGGAAGTAATTAATTCCTTCTTTTCGCTGCTAAACTATATGTAAAGCCGGTGACTGATGCAACTTTAAAATAGGTAAAGCTACATAGAAAAACAACAGCACAGAAATGAAATGAATAGCTAATCGAGTATATAGGAAAAGAGTCAATTACGTGGATTGATAATACAATCAGATAAAAAGTTATTCAGATAGGACCGAGTCTGAGAAGTCAACATATTATTTTATTTTTATTGAATATATAGATAAATTTAATTAGTTTTATTAAATTTCCTTTTATATTTAGAAAATAATGTCTAGAGGTTTTTTAACTGCGTCGGACTCTTGTAACTTCAGGGTATAAATATATACACATAGGACCTTATAAATCATCTCTTGAACAATACAACTTTGACAAATCACCACCCTAATCTATCTAGTTTTTTTATTGACGGGTTTTAGCTCTTAGCATGGTACTTCGACACATCACCACCCTAATCTATCTAGTTTTTTATTGACGGGTTTTAGCTCTTAGCATGGTACTGTATAGCTCTTAGCATGGTACTGTATTGGTTAAGTCCGATCGGATATACCACATTATATTCATGTGGTTTTTATTAGTTCATCGTGCTCTTCTGCTGTCATTGGTCTCGTGCTATATCGTTTAGGTCTGACCAAATAGAGCGCTGATAGTAGGTTGAGTCGTAGGTCGATATATCTTTACGTGAACGTTCATCAGAGCAGTCAACTGATGAGTTATCCATGTATTAAGCCTCACGCCTAGTACATCGGTTTCTCAGTTGATATACATATATCTTCAGAGAATTCCTCTTATTGGCTTAGCGAGCCAATGGGTTCACCTATTCCTTCCATTTGCGTATCCAATCTAGCCTCTCATATCTTCCGAAGATTGGATTTCACTCTCTACTATTCATCGTGCATTCTATTCAAAGCGCTATTGTCTCTACAGCCGATGTGTCCTTTATCCTATTCATCGCTATCTACCTATGCTTTCATTAGCTTTCTAGCCGATGAGCGAGTGTTACACCCTCTATTGGTAACCAGCCAATATGAGGAGTCCATATATATGATCGTTGACTATTCTATTCCAGAACGCTATCGGCTCTACAACTAATGCATCTTTTATTACTTTCATCACCATCTGTCTATGCCTTTATCAACTTTCTAGCCAATGGACGACTATCTTAACCCTATCGATGACCAGCTGACAGCAAGAGTTCCTATTGGTTTATCGACCGATTGATTCACCTGTTTTATCTCCTTGTCAATTGTAGGGTCAAATTGACTGTCACTCACACAACTCCAGCAATCCCGACAAAGGGACCTTGAAACCGAATGACCTGTACTAGAGTGAAACAGACCTCCCAGCCCTCGACATGTCTACGCGTGACATTCCATCAAACCTCCATCAGCCAACATAGAGGACCAATTCGGCATGAACATTCTTTTGACATGCCCGATAGGACAATCAGGAGTGCACTCCAATGAACTAACGAGTTGAAAGACCTTCACAAGAGCTAAGCAGATCTCTCAGTCCTTCGCGTGTCCGTACGTGCCTACATCGAACCTCTATCAACTCATGCTCACGCTCCCTCTCGGCGTGCCCCTCCACTTGGTCTGATCTTCCCCGCGCACGTGCGAACATTCTTTTGGCATGCCAGGTGAGAGTGTATGCCAAGGTGCGCTCGTTTGATGCAGAAACCAATGAACATATTATTATTTCAGTCGCATTGGAAGACTTGATAGATACATTGAGGTAGTAGGTGGAGCAATATGTGAATGATTTTGAGAAGTTGTACTTGCAATCTTTTTGCATGGTGCAAGAAGGACCGATCCAGAAGAATTCACTCTTAAGACCAACTCTGATCGGTGAAACAACTCAACCTATAGCTTCAAGTATACAAAAATCCATCCAAGAACTAGTTGATGAAGCTATACGTCACATGCTAAGTGATAATCTAAAGGGTTGACAAGTATACTTCAGGAATTGATAAGAAAATGAGTGGATGGATTAATTACTTAAGAGTCACCAATTCATACATTGGTAGATATTGGTTCACATATGCTGATGTTTAATTAGTACGATGGCTATATTTAGCTCAGGGGGCAACATGATGAAGACGATGAGTGGACTGCCAAAATAACCAAAGTGATAAAGGAATAGTTTGGCTTAAAATCGAAGGGGGAGAATTTCATGTATCGGTCTCCATATCTTGAGTGGTTTGATAGAGTTTCGTTATCACACTGATACAAGATGCCGAACTTCTCTAAGTTCTTAGGGCAAGACAACATGTTAATAGTTGAACACGTTTGTCGATTCTTGGCTCAGTGCAGACAAGCATCAGTAGAAGAAGCTTTGAGAGTTAGGTTGTTTCTATTATCACTATCTGGATTGGCTTTTAATTGGTTTTCATCATTGCCACCAAGTTCAATTGGAGGATAGGCCGATTTAGAAGAACAATTTCACAAACACTTTTTTGTGGGGATCCACGAGATGCGGCTCACAGATTTAATATTGGTGAAGCGAGCAATCAGTTTTGGAATATATTCAAAGATTCCATAATGTACGAAGCCGATGCTACAGCTTGAACTTAAGTGATGAACAGTTAGAAGAGTTGGCCTTCTAAGGACTATCAAGGTGTATCAAAAGGAAGTTTTTCTCTCGAGAGTTTGATAACTTAGCACATTTGATGTAGACCCTATCAGCTCATGAAAGCCGATTGCAAGAAGTAGGGGAGGAGATTTTAGAGTCGTGGGAGCCTGAGAAAGATAACATCAAAGCATGATTCCTTATACATTGAAATTGGGGGCATGTGTTTGCACCAAAAATTGATAAAGCCCTACAGACAAGATTCGAGAGCCGATTGTCTTATGAAAAGAGTTCGATTGATAGAGTAAAAGATCTAATCGGATGGATTGAGTATGGATTATATTCAGTTAAAAGACAAAAAGTTATTCAGATGGGACTGAGTCTGAGAAGCAATCGTGAAAACTACAGTAGAGTACTTCATCATTATAGAACTTATCTTGTAAGATAGACAAGTTTAATTAGTTTAGTTAAGTTCTTAGAGATAATTTCCTTTTATATTTAGGAAATAACGTCCGGAGGTTGTTTGTAACCGTGTCGGACTCTTGTAACTCCAGGGTATAAATATAGATCCCTTGAGACCTTATAAATCATCTCTCGATCAATACCACTTCAGCTTATCGCCACCCTAGTTTAGCTAGGTTTTTACCGGCAAGTTCTAGCTTTCGACGCGGGGTTGTATTGGTTAAGTCAAATCTCCAATGAAACGATATGACCCTCTGCTATCCTGGTGTATCTGCTCTATCTAAGGCTGCAACGGTTAGGTTCAATCTCTTAGTTTGACAGGATATACCACATCACGTTCACGTGGGTTCTATCGACTTACTGAGCTCTTCTGCCATCATTAGTCTCGTGCTACATCGGTTAGGTCTGACCTACTAGACCGCTGATAGTAGATTGAGTCATAGCTCGATAGGTCTTTATGTAAAAGTTTCATCGGAGCAGCCAGCCGATGAGTTATCTACACATTGAGCCTTATGCCTAGTGTATCGACTTTCAGTCGATATACATATATTTTTAGAGAATTTCTCTTATTGGCTCAGCGAGCCGATGGGTTTGTCCGTTCCTTCCATCTGCGCATCCGATCTAGCCTCTCGTATATTCAGAAGATCAGGCCTCGCTCCCCACTATTCATCATATATTCTATTTGGAGCGCCAACGGCTCTGCAGCCGATGTGTCCTTTATTCTATTCCTCGCTATCTATCTATGCCTTCATCGGCTTTTCAGTCGATGAACGAGTGTTACACCCTCCATCTGCGAGGAGTCCATATATATGCTTATTGACTATTCTATTCTAGAACGCCATCGGTTCTACAACTGATGTGTCTTTTATTCCCTTCGTTGCCATCTACCTATGCCTTCATCAACTTTCTAGCCAATAGATGACTATCTGAACCCTATTGGCGACCAACCGATAGCAAGAGTTCGTATCAGCCTATCGGCCAATTGACTCATCAGTTTATCTCCTTGTCAATTATAGGGTCAAATTGACTAGCACTTTCGCAACTCCAGCAACTCCGATAAAGGGATCTTGAAGCCGAAGGACCTACATGGGGTGAAGCAACCTCCTAGGCCTCAACGTGTCCACGCATGACGTTCCATCAAACCTCCATCGGCCAACACAGAAGACCGATTAGGCATGAACATTCTTTTGTCATGCTTGATGGGACAATCGGGAGTGCACTTGAACAAACTAACAAGCCGAAAGACCTGCACTGGAGCTAAGCAGATCTCATAGGCCTTTGCTCATCAGTGCGTGCCTGCATCAGATCTCCATTGGCTTATGCTCATGCTCCCTCTCGATGCACCCCTTCGCCTAGTCCGATTTTCCTCACACGTGAAAAATGATGAACCTTCATGTTCATACCATCTTGGACTTTAAGGAAAGTAGTACATATTGCATTTCACGCAGGTATTTAGGTTCATTGACAAAAATATTTATAGTATCGAAACACAATAACCAAGCCTATTAGATAAAGATGAATGGTAGGATTATCAAAAATCATTTTTTAATAAAATGAAACATTTGACCTGGATGAAGTTACGATGCACCATCATATACTATCAGTTTGATTGTCTACCGGTCGTTAGTCCAATCGTCATACTATTGTCACTATGACCGTCTTGATGCTGCTGGTCTATCTATCGTCTTACCGCTGATGTAATTGCTCATAAACAAAGATCACAATTCAACAAAACTATTAAAAGTATATTAACTTTATTGTATCAAGATATGTCTATAAAGTACATATAAAGTGCTCCTTTCTCTCAAAACTAAATTCTAGCTTATATTTCTTATAGAGGTTATATTCATAAGACGTCAACCTCCATCTCCAAGTAGAAGTAGAACTTCTACTCCTATTATTTAGAGTCAAACCCTTAAATTCTAAGACCAACTAGGTTGAAACTTCTATTCTTAATAGGGCTCAACCTATCATATTTTAATCCTTTTATATTTTTTCTAATTTAATTTTTCTCTTTCTTCTCAGTGATTTCTCCTTGTACACACAACTTATAGAGTCTGTCACGAATACCTCCCTGCATGGTATCTATCCACCATGTGGTATCTTGTGTCTAACCTTGTCACTCAGTATCCTTGACTGTTATGGACCACGACTCTCCCTGGCATAGTCCCAATCCCATAATTAACCGATGTTGACTCCAAGACCTCTTGACTATAGTCCTATCTTATGACATGGTATCCTAACCGTATTAAATCTTGGCTCTCTCTGAGCATAGTCTCCTCACCATCGACTAAGGATAACCTCAAGTTGCTTGCATATAAATATATAAAACAATTGTTTCTAGGCGTATATATCATAACTTGATCAATATTAGGCTCACACAAACTCACACTAACATCATAAATATTTTCAAACTAGTTTTTATTAATTAAATCATTTGTAAAACCAATTGTTCATCATAAAATATTAAGCATGATAATAATTCAACAATCTCCTACTTGATGAACACATTGGTAACATCTTCAAAATATAAATTGGTGTTTTTGAAAAATAAAAACCAAAGAGATGTAAAAAAACACAAATGGCTCAAAAATCACAAAAGTGAAAAATATTGTCCCTTTTTAAAAGAAAGAATTTATTTCCCATATGTTCAAGTAAAACATAAAATCAACTATTTTTAAGAATCAATGTATTATGATATTTCTCCCTCTTTGATAATAATTTCATCAAGAATTTATGTGGAAACTTTGTTTACTTAAATTAATCTTAAGACGTGTTGCAAGATAAGAGAAATAGATTGCTCAACTAGATAACAACTATATATGATTATAAACATGAAACAAATATATTAAAATTAAGATCAAATTTAAATATTTTCACTAGTACATTGAATAAATTACCCCTACACTTAGATAAGTTAAATAAAACATTCTTTCTTAAATATTTTAACTCAACTAAATAAATAATTTATAGCATTTATTGAGAACTTTCATAATTTTGGAGCCTGTGCCTAATTTTATTTCTTATTTTTTTCTAGATACACTCTTATCGTGAATACGGATTCAGTACCATTATTTTCCTCTCTTCATATATATCCTTATGGTGAATACTCTTGCCAATGATTCGATATCTATTTTTTCTCTCATAAAGTAAATACATTTATTGAGCATTTGAGGAATGAAAATCCAGCAACGATAGATATAAGCATAAATTATACAAACTTATCTCTAGTTTCAATAATGCATATTTATTTAATTCAAATAGAATAATTTAACCGACATGCATTATATCCCACAAAAGTAATATCAAAGACACATATAGATATTAAAGTCCATACAAGCTATACTAGTGACCAATAAACTTCACTTAAATTGCTAGCAAACAAAAGATATAATCATAATAAAAAGAACGCTCCAATTTTTCATCTTTTAACATTTCCTTTATAAACATTCAAGCTTGACTTCCCTTTAAAACATGCCAAACTGATAAACAACCTTTAACACCCCTCGAAAATAAGCAAACAAGAAGAATCCAAAAGTTCTGTGAAAATATTTGCCAATTGAAATTTTGTATCAACAAATTGAAGCATGATATCCCTTTTTCAACATAATTATTTGGAAAATAAAAATGAATATCAATACACTTACTAGATTTTTAGTAATATTTATAGCACTTGTGTTGTGACAAAAGATTAAAACTTTTTCAAAACTCAAACCATAATCTTTCAAAGTTGAAATCAACCAAAAATTTTGTGAACAACAACCTATAGTAGCAACATATTTAGATTCAACAATTGTTTGAGCAATATTAGATTATTTTCTAGAAGACATGCAGCAAGAGAAGTATCAAGAAAATGACATGTACTGATATAATTTAAAACCTTTTGAAGCGGCAAAAACTAACAAAAGTGTAATCGCTTCAATTCAAGCAACTAGAGAAAAAGTTTTATTAAAATCCAAAACTTCATTTTGAGTACAATCTTGCGCAATAAGTCTAGCTTTATTTCTTACTATTAAACCATCCTTAATTTGTTTGTTTTTGAAAACCCATTTAGTTCCAATAATATTACAATAATATTATGACCAAGAGGTGCTTCAACTAAAGTACAAACTTTATTTCTTTCAAAATTCTAAAGTTCTTTATGCATGGTGTTAATCCATGATTCATCAGTTAATACATGTGATACATCTTTGGTTCAAAAGAAGCAATAAAAGCAGAATGCACAAAGAATTCATTAAATGTCACCTTAGACCGTGTAGTACACTCATTTAGATTGCCGATGATTTGTTCCAAAGGATGTCGACATTGAATGTGCAAAGGAGTAGCAACATCTAGAGTTGATTCGTGTTCTGAATCTTGGGTCATCGAAGTTGTAGTCTTTAGAGATCGACAAGACTCTATCTCATGTGAACTCGAGCTTTTTGGTCAATACTGGTCTGACAAAGCTCTCCTCTGTCAATCGGACCAGCTGATTGCCTTCAATTGATCAGACCTGAGACCTGGTCAGACTGGCTGCCACCTTAACCTTATCTTCATCATCATCACTTTCATCCATAAAAATATTTCCATCCTCCTTTTGAAATTATGACAAAGTACCTATAATTTCTGGTTTAGTACCTGAACTAGTCTCATCAAAAGTAACCTCATAAATTTCTACAATTTTGTTAGTTTTCAAAACAAGTACACGGTAACCTCAAGAGTGAGCGGGATATCTAAGATTGAACGTGCCTCAAATTTATCCAAATTTCTAAATTTTAACACAAAACACTTACATCAGAAACATGTAAATACAAAACTTTAGATTGATGTCCAAAACAAAGGATAAAAAGAATTTTTCTAAGTTTAGATCTTAAGAAAATATGATTGGAAATATAACAAGCAGTATAAAATTTTCTTAGAGTACACTATTCATTAAGCATAGTCCTAGCTATCTCAATTGAAAAATGATTTTTTCTTTCAACAACACCGTTTTGTTGGCGAATACATGGAGAAGAAAATTAATGCTCAAGGCCTTTTCCACCACAAATTATTCAAAAGAAGAATTTTTAAATTCTCCACCATTATTACATTTAATAATCTTAAAGGATTTAGGAAGTTCAAGAGCCAAACAAAGATATAAGTTTTGAAAGTGATCAAAAGCTTCAATGTTAGTTTTCATTAAATAAACCTAAGAATATCAAGAGTGATCATCCACAATAACCAAAACATACCATATTCCTCAAGTCAATTGTACTTGAGCTAGACCAATTGTGTTCATATGTAAAAGCTATCCTCGTGCATTAGTCATAACAGAAACAATTGGGACATATGAAGAAGCAACCATCTTAGCATGGCGATAGGGAGAACAAACCAAATCAAGATCCTTTTTGAGTTTTGGCAAACCACGAACAAAATTTGAACCACTAATTCTAGTGAGATGATCAAAACTAACATGACCAATTCTACAATGCTAAAACATTTAATCTCAGAAGAAACATAATTCTCAAAATCAACTTTAAAAACTCTTCCATATCGAGAAA
The DNA here is from genome assembly GCA_030770085.1 of Oryza coarctata. Classification (NCBI taxonomy): domain Eukaryota; kingdom Viridiplantae; phylum Streptophyta; class Magnoliopsida; order Poales; family Poaceae; genus Oryza; species Oryza coarctata. The sequence goes on from CM061472.1 coordinate 14,428,709, forward strand.
TTCCCAAGACACAAGCACCAAAAGAATTAAAAATTTTACTTTTAGATTTCTTAAATATAACTTCAAAATCCTCATCAATTATCTAACAAACTGAGAGGAAATTGTATTTGAAATTTTTAACCAAAGTGATATTTTTTAAAGTAAATATGTCACTTACCTTAAGCGACCATGTAGTAAGAATCATACTTATAGAAGCATCTCCAAAGGTAATCAATTCCATCTTAGATGCTAGCTTGAGAGAGAGGAGAACCAATTTTTATCACCGATTATGTGTCACGAACAACCAGAAATCCATTATCCACACATTTTCCTTCCATTCCATAAAAGCCTACACATAATCAAATATTGATGCCTTGGTATTGGGGTTAGATAAAAGAAATTTAGAATTCGAGTATTGAGACACATGACTAGAAGTATCAGTAGGCATACACGCATGAGTAATACCAATACCACTTTTATTTCTCAAAAAATCTGCTAAGGCTGGTTTGACCACTATTGGGTTGCCGGTCTGTTCATTAGTCATACTTCAATCGGACCGCCAACCAGTCTGATCGACACCTATACATCGGTTCTACCAATACACTCGACATAGTACCTTTTTTGCCATTTTAATTATTCAAAAACACATTCTCTTTCCTTTTTCTGTTTATGAGCAAGTCTAAAGCACTAATGAACCAAATGTCCATCTTTTCCAAAAAAAATACAAGTATAATTCACACGAGAAGATGGTTTTGAAATCAAAGGTTTTTTAGTGAAACAATTTGACTTGAAGAAGCAACAAAAGAGGTAATACCAGTGGTTTTAAAATAGTTTTCTTACATTTAGGTTATGTTAAAATTTCATATTTTTTGTCATACTTAAAATAGCAAGTTGGTGATTAACAAAGTAAGCATGTACATTAGAATCTAATCCTCTATTTAGTGTGCTTACTCTTGATTGATTCAAAATCATGTTAAATTTCTTTTTACCATCATAAAATCTTTCCAACGAAACATCTTTCGACATGGAAACACAATTTCCACGATCTTTCTGAAAAAACCTTTTTGTTTGTGACAATTATGACAAGAAAGCACCTCATGGGTTTAAAAATCATTTTCCAAATGTTCCACACAAGCAAGTGCATCTTTCAATTTTATCCTATTCAAAAACATGTTGAGTAACTTTTTATAACCAAAACATCTCTTAACATTTTAGCATTAATGAGATTAATCATGAAACTTACATAAAAAACAACTTAATAATTTTTCAAAATCTTTTTTGTTAACAACAACTTATTTGCAACACAAGAATGCAAAGTAATACTAGGAGCAAAAGAAGATTCAAGATTTATTATTTTATCAACTTCAGACTCTAATATCAAATAATTATTAGCATTCATATTTCGTAAAGAAGAAATTTTAGAAAATAAAACTTCACAAGATGTGCAACTATCATCATCGAAATTAGAGATTTTAATCTAAAAATTTCAGCATTAAGATATTTAATAATAAAGTCATAAAGTCATATTGTTTTATCTTTTTATCGTATTTTTGAATCTTAAAGTCGAAAGAAACAATAATATCTTGAAAAGAAGTTATTTCAATGTGCTCGTTGTCAGAATCAGACTTTTTAGATGTTGATCTTCCACAAGTCATGAGCATACTCTAGAGATTCTTGCCTTTGTTATCATCTTCATCCTTGCTCCCAAAGTCAATGTTGCTAGCTTGATTAAAGGTTGCACATACTTTATTCAACATCTTCTTGTAGCTCTCTTGGTTCCTCTTGCTTTTGAACAATTTCTTCTTCTCGCCTTTGTTCTTGTTCTCTTCATCTTCCTTTGTTCCTCTCCTGAGTTTGGGGCAAATGAATCAAATGTGGATAGGTTCTCCACTCATAGAACCAGATTGGACATCCTCGTTTTCCATTTCTCACATTATTTAAGAATCGAGAAAATCTATTAGTTAGCAAAACTAAGTCCTCATCAAATATTTGCTCAAGTTGGTCATCAAACATAGCATTAAAAGCAATCACAGAAAGCGATGAAGAATCATTAACTAAAGAACTACAAGAAGAAACCAAAGCAAAAGATTTAGAACCAATTTTTTTTTGTGAAAAACATTCATCTCGTGTGTCTTAAGTTTGGGGTACAAATATTCTAAAGTTAAAATACTTATATTGACATATTCTTGTATATATGTAATTTCCATCTTTCAAATAATCATATAAAGACCATTTAAAAGATATCGAGAAACTTATAATTTGTATTGTAAGAATCATCAACAAAACGAAGATCACTCAAAACTTTATTAAAATAAGTAAAATAATCATCAAGATCTTCTTCAGATTTTATCTTAAATTTTATATACTCATTTTTTAAAACATTGCGCAGTTTATTGATGACTAAAGACCCTTTATGAAAATTATATAGAGCCTTCCATATCTTATGTACAGTTTCAATATAAGAAATTCGATCAACGAAACATCATTAAGAATAAAATCATGAGTTTTACAATTATTTTTAAATCTAGTTTTATTGGCTGCAACAATCTCATTATGTATATCATAAAACTTTTTTTTGTCAAATATCAAAACTCATAAGATTGTATCTTTTTCACTAATAAAGAAAACCAATTCCATAATAAACATGTGACTTTCGTATATTTATCCGCTATTGCAACTCAAGATTAAAATCAAAAGAGTAGCAAAAATGAGGTTTTGATACTACTTATAAGATCGAAACACAAGATCAAGCCTACTAGAGAGGTGAATGGTAGAATTACTAAAAAAATAATTTTTTTGGAATAAAAAGAAATCTTTAACCTAGATGAAGTTAGGATGTTGTAACACATACCATCGGTCTGATTGCCTATCTATTGCTAGTTGATCGCAGTACTGTTGGCACTCTGACCGTCTTAATATCATCGGATCGTCTGCTATCTTACTGTCGATCTAACTATCCACGAATAAAAAACACAACTCGACGATATTAAAAATATATCAACTTTATGGTATTAAGATGTGTCTATAAAGTACATAAAAATCAATGCTCTCTCTCAAAAATAAATCTTAATTTTTCTTTCTTATAAAAGTTATATTCATATGAACTCAATCCCTCATCTATTTTGTACCCCAAATCTCTATTTTTAAGTAGGAGTGGAACTCCTACTCAGTACTTAAAGTAAGGGTTTAATACTAACCTAAATTTCTATTCTTAATAGAACTTAATCTCTTATATTTCAAACTTTTTATAATTTTTTAATTTAATTTTTCTCTTTGTTGTTAGTCCCACTTCAAATGTATTAGTTATTTCTCCGATGTTGATACACACAACACAACTTGTAAAGCTAGTAATGATCACCTCTCCACACGGTATTCATCCACCGTATATTATCTTATATCTAATCTTTTTACCGGTATTTTTGACCATTCTAAAGCTCTCCATAAGTGTAGTCCCAATCTCACTATTGACTGATATTAACTTTAAGACGTCTCATATGATAGTATTCTGACTTCGGCTTCTTAGTCTCAGTTCTCATCATTAACTAATATTAATGTTAAGTCATCTTTATACAACTAGATGAACAGCTGTTTCTCGACTGAGCTACATTAGTTATACACAAACTCACACCAACAACATAAATATTTTTAAAATATTTTTTATTAATTAAATTATTTATAAAATTAATTATTCATCCTGAAATATTAATAATGAAATAATTCATGCACGCACTTAGTAGACGTTTCATGCAACTACCTGTCTCCATACTCTTCCTTTAAGAAAACAGTATCCATGTACATCACTTGTTGCATGTGGGACCTTATTTGATCAAGGTTTCTTTTTCAGATTCTTAGTAAATCTAGATTAATTATATATATTTATTAAATAGAAATTTTTTATAAGATCTAGCTAGATATTTCTGAGCTTCTATAAAAGGCCGATTAGTATAGGTATAACAGATACTGTGAAAAACAAAGGAATAGAAAAAAGATAGTATTTTGATAAGATATAAGAACTCTACTCCTACTTACTACTCATACTTAAAGTAAAACTCTTAAATTCTAATACTAACTACTAACTAGCTCTACAACTTCTATTTTTAATATAACTCAACCTCTTATATTTCAAACTTTTTATAATTTTATAATTTAATTTTTCTCTAGTCCCACTTCGTGATTTCTTAGATGCTAATACATACACACAACTTATAAAGCTTGTTGCGAACACCTCCTCACACACGGTATTCATCCACCATATATTATCTTATATCCAATCTTATTATTGGTATCTTTAACCATTCTAAAGCTCGGCTCTCCATAAGCATAGTCCCAATCCTGCTATTGAATATTGAATGTTGAGTTAGGCTTCTCACCTTATAAAATTATCGTTTGATTAGGTCACACATAAAACGCAGGAATCAAATAAAAATAGACTTAAATGTTTTTCAAGAGGTTAGAGTTTTTACTCACTTTTCTTCAAATCTCTATAGGATTGTCCATTTTATAAGAATTTTTAATTGAAAGAATATAATTTATTCCTTTGTTTTAAAGGACTTTATATGAATTTCCTCCGAAGTTTATACGTTCTACCTGCGAATAAAAAGGTCTGAATTTTGTCCACTTGTGGACTGTGGTGCATAGTGCACTCCACTCGATTATAAAACAAGGGGGAAATCTGGAGAAAGCTCACATCATGTCCGTTTTCTCCCGATCGGACGGTTGCCACGTCTTCAGAGCAGCTCAATAAGCCACGCGCCACAGCCACTGGTTGGTGGTCCCCTCCGACTCCGACGAGCCCGCCACCGCCGCCGATGCAGAACCCCAACGGCACCATCCTCCAGCTCCACCACGCCGGCAGGCTCGCCGCCGCACTCCGCGCATTCGAGTCGCTCCCCTCCTCTCCCACCGCCGCCCCAGCCCCTCTCACCGCCGCGACCTACTCCGCCCTCGTCGCCGCCTGCTCCCGCATGCGCTCCCTCCCACAAGGCCGCTGCGTCCACCGCCACCTCGTGGCCTCGTCGTCCCCCTCCTCCTCCCCGGATGCCCAGCTCTCTAGGAACACCGTCCTCAACAACCACCTCATCACCATGCACGGGCGGTGCGCCGCTCGGACTCAGCCCGCCAGGTGTTCGACGAAATGCCCTCCAAGAACCCCGTCTCCTGGGCCTCCGTCATCGCCGCGCACGTGCAGAACGGCCGCGCAGTTCTTGGGTTGTTCTCGTCCATGCTATGGTCAGGGGCTGCTGCTGACCAGTTCGCTCTCGGCAGTGCCATGCGTGCTTGCAGGGAGCTTGGGGTCGTTGGCGCAGGGAGGCAGGCGCATGCGCATGTTTTGAAGTCAGAGAGCGGTAGTGACTTGACTGTGCAGAACGCGCTCGTCACAATGTACTCCAAGAATGGGCTGGTTGATGATGGATTCGTTCTCTTCGAGAGGATTAGAGATAAAGACTCTCCTGGGGGGTCAATTATCGCTGGGTTTGCACAACAAGGTTTTGAAATAGAGGCACTACAGGTTTTCATGGAGATGGTTGTTGAGGGCATGCATCATCCAAACGAGTTTCATTTTGGTGGTGCCTTTCGTGCATGTGGGGCTGTGGGCAGCTGGAAGTATGGGGAGCAAATTCATAGATTATCCATCAAGTATCGGTTGGACTGCAATTTATATGCAGGATGCTCACTGAGCGACATGTATGCGTGATGCAAGAAGCTGGACTTTGCAAGGATAGCATTTTACGGGTTTGAGGCACCAGATTTAGTTTCTTGGAATTCCATAGTAAATGCATACTCTGTTGAGGGCCTACTTAGTGAGGCCTTGGTCCTCTTCTCTGAGATGAGAGACTCTGGTTTGAGACCTGGTGGTATTACTGTTAGGGGCGTGTTGTGTGCATGTGTTGGCTGTGATGCCCTATATCTTGGTAGATTGATCCACTCCTACTTAGTCAAATTGGGTTTAGATGGGGATGTTTCAGTCTGCAATTCTTTACTCAGCAAGTATGCAATGTGTTCAGATTTACCCTCTGCGATGGATGTTTTTCTTGAGATAAAGGATCGGGATGTCGTAAACTGGAACAACATTCTTACTGCCCGTGCCCAACACAACCATCTGGAAGAAGTCTTGAAGTTGTTTAGTCTCTTGAACAAGTCTGAATCGAGTCTGGATAGGATTAGTTTAAACAATGTACTGAGTGCTTCTGCTGAGTTGGGTTATGTTGAAACGGTGGAACAGGTTCATGCATATGCTTTCAAGGCAGGACTAGTGGATGACGCAATGCTTAGTAATACTCTAATTGACACTTGCGCTAAATGTGGGAGTTTAGATGATGCCATGATGCTCTTTGAAATAATTGGCAACAATCGTGATGTGTTCTCTTGGAGCAGCTTGATTGTTGGATATGCCCAATTTGGTTATGCAAAGGAAGCACTTGATTTATTTTCGAGGATGAGAAGCCTGGGAATCAGGCCAAACCATGTAACATTTGTCGGAGTTCTTACAGCATGCAGCCGCGTCGGTTTTGTTCACGAAGGCTGCTATTACTACAGCATTATGGAGCCTGAGTATGGCATTGTTCCAACACGAGAGCATTATTCAAGTGTCATTGATTTGTTGGCTCGTGCTGGGAAACTAACTGAGGCAGCAAAGTTTATTGACCAAATGCCATTTGAGCCTGATATTATAATGTGGAAGACCCTACTGGCTGCTAGCAAAACACACAATGATATGGAGATGGGAAAGAGGGCAGCCGAAGGTATTTTAAATATTGATCCTTCCCATTCAGCGGCCTATGTCTTGCTGTGCAACATATATGCTGCTTCTGGCAATTGGAATGAGTTTGCAAGATTGAAGAAGGCGATGAGAACTAGTGGTGTTAAGAAATCACCTGGGAAGAGTTGAGTTAAGCTGAAGGGGGAGCTAAAAGTCTTTATAGTGGAGGACAGGTCACATCCAGAGTCTGAGGAAATATATGCAATGCTGGAGTTAATTGGCATGGAAATGATAAAAGCCGGTTATGTTCCAAAGCATTCATGTAAACATGCTATTGTTGATCATATTGATAGTGATTTGTTTAATGAAGAAATGCTAGCTGAATATGGTTGAGTGGGAGATAAAGAAAACAGTCATTGCTGACTCGGGGGTATTTGCATGTCTTCCATGTTGTAAGAAATACTTGTTAATCACCAAGAGAGTTATTAAAGCTTTGTCAGAATTACAATTCAAAACATACAGAAGCTACATAAGCTTGGCATCATGCACCATTTGAGAACTTACCAGTATGTTGTAGATTATATTTTGCCTAAATAGTTGGAAAGAAAAAGTAAGCCTGTGACCTGGATCTATTCCTTTCCCTCACTTCGCTTCTCATTTGTTTTGTTTTCAGATGTGAACTGCCTAACATGAGGAAATATGTTTTGCAAGGTGGGTTCGACAAATCGTGCATAGTTGGCCTGCTGAAGGAGTTACTCATGTAATCTTGCTAATGATGTGCGAAGCACAACTGGGGATGATATATTTGTTTGAGCTGTCACACATTTCTGCCAAGTAAGACTCAATCCAGTGATCCATACACAAGGTAAGAGTTTGACCTATTCTAGTCTTGCCAAATTCCTGTTTCTATTAATCTATCTCTGAGAAGGCGTTCCTTTTTTACCGGTAGCCACTTGTCAATATCAAGTTTGTGAACAGGGGCTATTCCTTTTCCTCATCCAGCTTGCTATCCTTTCTTTGGCTTCCAGTATGAACTTGGCTAACATGAGGAAATGCATTTTGTAAGGTTGGTTCGGCAGTCGTAAATAGTGAACTACTCAAGTGATCTTGCTATTTGATACATGAAAACCAACTGGGCAGCCTGTATTTGTTTGATCAGCCAGATATTTCAGCTATGTAGGTTTCAATTCAGTGAGCCATACACGAATTTGAGCTCTTGCAGAAAGGTCAAAAACCTGTTTCTTTTAATCTACCACTGATAAAACACACCTTTTAAAATAGTAGTTTGTCAACATCAATTGCTAGCTATTTCATGAAAAAATTAGCATGTTATATTAAGTTTAGAGGATTCTCCTAATGAAAAGTTCGTAACAATAATCCCATTCAAGTTGGCTGTGAGTATATGTATTTGATGAATTTGCAGCATGAATTTACTGAGCAAGCGACAGTGACACAAGTAACAGCATGATGATGGAGCACTATAACAATTCCAACAGAGATGAGTTAACAATATTCTTCATCTCAGAGGTATGACAACACTGACTTAGAATAGCTAGAGGAGCAGTGATATGTGGAATACCATGAAAAATTTTATTACTCGATTTTTGTATTAGGTTGCCTGAGCAACTATGTATGCTGAAGTATATTTTAATATCTCAATGGTGGTAACTTTGCTTTATTCGTGCTACAATACTAATGCCCATAACAGAAGCTCCTGGCTAGTCAGCTACCCCATGGATGTGTAACATTAGGAATGAAATTTTTGATGGGTCATCTTAGTAGTAATTGACTATTGCATGTTTGTGTGATTGATTTTATGCTAGAACACAGTGATGAGATTTTTTTTTTGTAACTCCAAGTATATTCAGTAATGAAGTTAAACAGATGGAAATGATAAGTACAATACAATCCTAGTGGCCGAACTGGACGCTCTATGTTGGAAATAGGTCCTGTTTTGATAAACATTAGACTGTATCAGCAAGGTGATCTGCAAGACTGTAACTGTAAACCTTCAGTTGGAACTGTTGAATATGAAAAGTAGGAACAATGATAATTTTAATGTCAAAATATACACTCTCTACAAATATAAAACTCCTTTCTCTTTTCTACAAAACAAATCAAGAATGGAAAGAAATGGCTTTCCAGGTCCTTTAAATTCAACGAGCAGGCATGCAGTGTGCATATACTAGATCTACCCTAAGCAAGAGACATCTTAGCAGTGTCCATTTGCCTTTTTGGTATCACTGTTGTCTTTGGTTGCCAAAAGTGGTTCAGTCTCCTTTTCTGGCATCTACAAAGACATTTAAATCATGAAATGTGTGAAATAAAATTTAAAGTGCACTTCAATGGAAGATTCCCAACTTATTTGCAATGCTTTCACTATGAGAAAACTATGCTGGAATTTTGTAAAGCATGTTGGGAAACTCATCCAAAAGCTAGTAACTCATAACAATATGATGTTAGTATCTCATAAGACTATTAATTTTAATTAAATTTACAAGCTATAATCTGGTTCCACATTGGATGTGTTTAGCTGAGACATGATGTAAAAAAAATTATAGAAATGTAGGCAAAATCGCACTTGAGGTGCCTGATCTATTTAATAAATTTGCAGTCTAATGGAGTCCATCTAATAAATTTAGTTGATATGAGGGCGTGAACATGATTTTATCTATTCAAGTGTCTATACTTTCCCCTACAGTGTTTTGGTAAAAAAAAAGTGTCTATACTTTAATTTTGTTGATAACTGCCTCAACTATTTTAAATTATTTATTAAGTCCAACAGTTCCTCTATATAAACAAACAAAAAGGAGAAAGATTTGCCTAACCAATTGTCATCTAATGGCAGGTGTAACAGAATAACTAAATTAAATATTTTAAAATAGTTGAGGCACTGAAATCAACAAATTTGAAGTATAGGTACTTGATTAGACAAAATAGAATTTAAGCACTCATATAAACAAATTTAATTAGAGGACTTGTCTAGTACTAGATAAAATGCAACAGTTTAGGTATTCACAAGTCTTTTCACTTGTGAATGCATAAATTGCACCAGCTTACTTTTATTAGCTAGTATGCATATACATTGTCTTTCTGCATCACATAAGTTGTTTTTATTTGCCTTTCCTTCCCCACCAAAAGCAATTTGAAAATACTGATTCTGCACACCAATTTCATTTCATTTACAATTTCAATTTTCAAATAGGAATTTTTATTTAACTGTTGATGCATAATGAATTATTTATTGTTGTTGCTGAGACTAGGAAGCATAACAGTTGTTGGCATGATTGCGATATGTGGATTAGTTATCTTTTATTCTGTACGACCACAACTGTCATATATGTAGTTTATATATTTTCAAATTGGATATTGTAGAAGGATTAAAGCAAAGCCGAACCTGTGAAACTGGCAGAGCATCATTTGTTGCCTTCTTCTTGCCCTCCTTCACTGAGAAGTAGGAGTACAATCCCATCCCAAATATGGCAATCAAAATTCCTAATATATTCCTTGCGTTGAAAGGATCATGTAACAGAATATATCCAAATGAGAGAACCAGACATGTCTTAAGGTGGCCTAGCACCTGGTATGTAACTGGAGATGTTGTTCCAATCACAAGAAATGTGCTGAAGTTCACAGACACCGCAATCAAACAAGATAGCATGATGAAACCCTGCATATAATTCATAATACAAAACATCATTTTGCATGCAGTTTTCCTATCCAAATTTATGTTATATCTACATAACTGGGAACATTTGCCAATGCTTAGATGTGCAAACTCCTGAGTCACTCTGGAGCAATAACTGATTGATAGTGCCTATGAAATGATGATGCATTATATCAACAACATTGCAAGCTACTATCATATTGGAATTTTTGTCCACTTTCGTAGATATCATTGTATATTTTCTCATTACTGGAAACAAAATTGCCTACAAGGAACTTTTATGTGGTTGATGATTAGTTGCACACTGATCAATTCTATATTGCATCTTTTTCTTCTTCATACCACTGTTATTCTTCCATTGAAAAGCATATAATGTTTTTAACATACTTTTAGGACATATCAATTTCGAGATGGGAAATCCAATACGATGGGTGGATCATGAAATTATATTTTAATCTTATGTTTAAACTTCTTGGCTAGTTATTATAGAAACAGCAAATTATCTTTGTCACCTTAGCACCTCAAGTTATCTTGAAGATCTAAGAAATGATGAATTGCTATATTCCACAAAGTAATTTAGCTTGCATCCTGGCCAACTATAAAACATGTTCATATAATTGCAAATGGATGAAGTTTATTAAGAAGATACCAAAACTGGAGTGGTGTACTTGTGGGCGAAGACACTGCGGTTCGTAAGAAGTTGATCTACAAAGGGACCAGTTGCAAACAAAATTGCTGCCTGGTAAGGTGCAGATTGGTACAGCAACTGCGTTGAGGAGATCTTCAATCTCTTCTGTATTGTATTTGTGAGCTTCATTCAAATTTGTCAGGTTAAGGATACCATGTTGTCATGGTTGGCAAGGTAGGAATTAAGCCATTTTTATGTCAGTAGTGTGGACAATGCAAGTCCATTGACAATATTCAAAAGGAACTAGCAATATCTAATCAGAACTCGCTGTTTAGCTAATTACTGATGGGGTATTCATTGTGCATGGTTTATTTAACAAAACCTACTTTACAGCTGGAAATTGAGATTAGAACATAAGATTTTAAAGTAATTCTTTTATAGGTTTGCTTTTCATTTACTTCACCATTTTTTTAAGATGTGTACATAAATACTAAAGGTAGGATACAATTTGCCCAACACAAGTGGTGGCGATGGCAAGTCCAGAAAGGATGGATCCAAGTAGATTTAGCTTGAGATCAGTAACTGAAGCAATGCCCACTCCAAGAAGCAAGACCAGTAGAGAAAGCTTGATACTCTCACTGCACATTGTTGGACTGTCATTAGCTCAATGATCATAGAAATTGATACACCTTCAAGCAATGACTCAACAATGGATTCAACAGAGTGCGTTGTATCAATTTTTTTATTCACTTCAGTATTTTATGTGCAACATTAGCTATCTTGTATCTTTAGTTCTACCTTAAATGAGGTGCGGTGGATAGTTGTTCACTTGTTAAGAGAGAGTGCTCAATTTACATTTCAGAACCTGAATCTTTTCTTCAGGAAGATTGTCTCCAACAGCACAGTGAAAGGTATGATAGCCAATTTTGTCATCTGCAGAATATACTTAAGTTGATGTACTTGTTCCATGTTTTGTAGGAAACGACCAAAAGATGACAGTACACCTAACCTGGTAGAATCCAATGGAGTTGAATCCTAAACTAAGGTTGAGAAGGCCAATTGAGGTGCCATTCAGCAACCCAAAGAGGATCACTGTTTGCCCATCAATTGCCTTGGGTTCAAAGAAATGCAAGCTCTGTGCCACATGGAGGGTGCAGAAGGTCATCATGAGATGCCAGCTTGTCAATGTTGTAGCTACATAGGTGCAAAAACAACAGAATACAACATTAGTAAGTATGCTTATTTATTACATGCATTACAGCCTGTTATTCAAATTATGTTCAACTGTACTAACCGAAAGGGAAACCAAGGGTACTGATGAGAGCTTTGTTGCAGATGACAATGGCAACTGATGATGCAACCGAGAGTGCAAGAGACCCAATCACACCGAGCTGGAACCCAGCTAACATCATGATTAACTATTGTTTATCTGCTCCTCTGAATTCACATTACACACGAAGAGGGTTAGTGCAAGGTATGCATCCATCTCATTGAAGATTAAGCACCAAAGAATTAAAGTAATGGTGTTCATTAATTCCGCTGTGTTCATTAATTCTCAGAGACGCTTGATATTATAGAATCCTAAGTTAAGATAATAATGTTAAAAAAAGTAAAGTAGGACTAAAATTAATATGTGGAAAGGTAATAATTTTTAGAAAGTAACTATTGATGTGTGAAAACTTTTATTAGATTTCAACTCTATCCTATCCTAACTTATTTGGACTGAAAGAATGTGTTATTCATTAATTCCACTAAGCAGCAGGTGACTACACCTTTCTATTTTTTTCCTCATGCAAGATACTCGAGCAAACAGCTTAATCAAATATTAGTGGCCAAGCACCAATAATAGTATTGCTTTGTGACATCGAACTGACAGATTTTTCTGGTTAACAAAAAACAGCATGACATAAAGGTAATAAAAATCCTTTAAAAACGGCATGAATTAGATTGAACAATTAGATTATCAAAGGTTATGTCTAAATAATTTAAGGATGCTTTGACTATATACGTTTTAATTGAAGTAGTTTGTTTTCACTCAGTCGTTCTTTCTAGGGGAGACATGTCCTGTGTCATCTCTTGGGAAGCATAAATGCTGTATTTGCGATTTATGGAATGGATATTTTAGCTTTGATTCCCTTTTTTGAAACATATTTAGCTGTAGTACTCCTTGGAGCTAACAGTGTTCTTGAGTAGATTCTGAAATCTTGCTTCTAACATGTTTTTGCCATAGATGGACCCAATTTTGGTTAGGCAGTTTGGTGCCAGTTTGGCTATTTGTTGCCGACGGTTTATGGAGAGGGATACTGACAAAACTACGATCAACCAATCCATGGACCACCAGAGAAGGCAGATGGTATCTCCGAGGTTGTTAGGTCATGGTACAACTGAAGTTTGTCATAGTCACAGAATCATGGAAAAGACCTATAAACTTGGCAGTGATTAACCGGCATTTGCACCTTTTTGTACATTAGCACATTAACAATTACAAGCTAACCACATCACATCAAATCACAAAGACTAGTAGGTGACCATGGACTATACATTGACTTTGGCTCAGTTCTGACCATGGATTATTGCAAATATTGGAAGTCTTTTTATAGATTAAATTGTTTATTTAGCATGCATCTATATAATTTTAGACCGAACTATTCATGAGCCAGTAAAATGATCGATGGAAAGGTGGTTCAAGTCGATAATTTTAGCCTATCATGATTCAACCATTTGCTTTTGTCCTGTAACATAGAGTTGGTACCTGCTACCTACCGGGCTGCTTCTTGGAGGGTACAATGATCGATCGAAAGGTGGTTCAAGTCGATGTCAAAATGACCGATCAGTTGGCAAAGTGTCGGTAAGACACCAAACACATGCAAGCAAACATGAGTGAAATCCAACGCAGGCTTCATGTGTTTGGTGGTCACGTCGTAAGCAAAATGATTGCAGGACGAGAATATAGGCTATGGATTAATGTTTTAAATTACAGGGGAAAATCTGAATTAATGTATAATCCGTTACATGGATACCCATTATTACGGGCTACTTTTGTAAAATTGAACTTCAAATTATCCTCTTTTGAGAACTAAATTTAAGGAGAGAAATGGATATCCAAGTTTGCACTCGTTCTAGTCTTTGACAAAAGAGATTGGTAGAACCGTAAAAGACTAAAGGCTTAGTCCTTAATTACGTTAATCCTTAATTATATGAACTATTTCATAAATATGTTTTGGTTTATACCAAGATAATCGGCAAATCAGTAATTCATTTTTATACAATTGGCCACCGCCTTAAAAAAATTGTATGAGATAATTAATGCTGGTGCGTCTAGACATGAAAATCGATCAGATTTTAAAGTTGCCAACTCATGTTCATGCAGGTGTACAGGATCAGACTCACAAGCTAGTCGTCCCTACCAAAGCTAACAATGCCGTAACGGCAAGGGTAGACAGCTCGACTAGAATCTCAAGCCATGACATGAGACCGTACTGTTTTTCATACACTTTACTCTAAATTAAAGAACAAATACATGATCTCGATGAAAATGATAAATTGCAGATGATTTGGCATATTGAAACCTTAGTTTTGGTTAGAATGGAAAATACGACATAGCAACAGGCAAAAACCTACCAGAGAACAGTAAAATGCATCTCGGTATGGGAGAAATCACATAAGTATTTTTTTGCAAAATAAACATTGTCCATATATACGTTACGTCTCACACGAAATTGGCTGAACAAATGTAGACAAGGAAGACCAAATGTAGACAAGTTAATCTGCTTACTGAAATTCAGAAACAGCAACCCTGCTTGTTAACCTGTCTCTTCAAAGAAACAAAAGAACAGTGCTGTAATTAACCTGACAAGAAAGAGATTTGCACTGAGATCATCAGAAAAACAGCACCATGATGAGACACATCAAGGAATGCTCTCTGCAGATCAATGTCAATTCAGACCTTACCAAATTGGTGCTTTCTATACTGATCTACTCCCTGTCCCTTCCTCTTCTCGGCGCCGCCGCTCTAAGCATCTATAGAGAGAGAGATGGAGAGATCTAGAGATAGAAAGAGAGATATCTAGAGAGAGAGAGGCTATGGTTCTCCTTGGTATGGTAGAGAGAGGGAGGGAGGGAGGGAGAAGCAGTTTTTATGTCCAAAGTTTTTGTGCATGGTAGGCAGTTAGGTGCATGCGTGCTTTGCTTTGATGCTGTCAGCTCAAGCGGATGGAATTGATGCTTCCTTTCATTTCATTGCCTTTCCTTTCCTTGGGGAGGCGGCCACAAGGGCATATCGTGCAACGTGCTGCTGCCACAAGGAACTTACATACTTACATACGTGGTTTCCATAAATTAATTTACATGATTTATTTGCTGGCAAAATGTATTATAAATCTTTGGGAAACCCTAAATTCCAAACATGATTTGACCATTTGTCCCATGATTAAGTTCTTTTTTTATCATGAGCTTCATTGTCGGTTGCACAGACGACGCTAGATAAACAACGCTTGGATAAATGGCAGGACATATTTTACTGCAGAGGCTGGATTGAATTCCGTTGTGGAAAAAAAACGCTTGAAACCTAACATTGTGGTTTAATCTGTTAATATTGATGATTTATTTTTATACCGACTGTTCAGGCAGAAGACAAATTAAGCAGGTGCCTTTCTCTGTTGGGTTGATTTGTCTTGTGGGGGCATGACAGCCACTTGGTTTGTTGGTTGTCTCTAGCCATCATCCTTTGGTCCCTTTTGCTGAACCAAACCATTAGAGCAAAATCTTTTTCTTAGTTTTCAAGGACCTTGCGAAAAGGATATTTGATCTCAATTGTGCGTGGAATCTTAACTCAAATTCTCATTTTGCGCTAAACAACCCACATTAGGGTCACAATTGAAGAGAAGTTTTAGTTTGTATTAATTTTCTACCATTTTGTTAGGCCATGGATAGATCTTCAATTGTACATGTAACAGTTCCTTCGCATACAAACATTAAAAAAGAAGAAGAATAAAAGGATGGCACTTCACTAAAACACCTTGCCATTCGAGATTTGAGACAAGGCAACATGTTTCGTTTCCACTAGTTTCTTCCATTTTAAGCTCCACACCTGAGCTTCAATTTCACACGAATCAATTCAATTTCCGTATCGAGAAGAAGTTTTCTTGAAGGCAGAAAAGGGAAAAATACAGTATAAGTTAAATGTTGTGGACAGCCCAAACACTAGATGACTAATGAGCCGAGACACTGCACAAGTACAACACATCAACCTGTTGTCAGATGCATCATGCCGGAGAGCTGTTGGCCGTCGCATCGACCTAACAAAGGGACATAACATTACATCTAATCATCAAATTAAATCAAACCAAGCTAAAAAGGGAGCACCAAAACTACTTGTATAATACTACACAATATATAATTTGCATAAAAAATGTCTGCCTTGCTTTTGCCACTTGGGGCACAAGGTTGGAAGGAGGGGAGGTGGTTGTAAAAGCACCAAAGGCTTCCGGGCAATCCAAGCAACGGCAATGGCCCAACCACATCTGCACGTACACCCGGCCTTCCAGATGATCAGAGCAGAGCAGAGCGGCTTAGACTTCTGCAAATAGTTGCTTGGTGAAAGTTCGCTCACTCTCATTTTTGTTAAATTTTGCAGCACTCCTTCAATAAGCTCATTGCAAAGAGATTATCATTGAAACGAGCGCAATTTGATTATAGATTTATGGTCAATCTTATATACTCTCCGTTTTTTTAAATAACTAACAACAGACGGTATTCACTTGTGTATTTTGATCACTAGTCCTTTCTGCAAAACTAATGATACCCGTTACAAATTTGTAACGGGGGTTTTATAGGAACTAATTTTTTCTATTTGGTTTTTTTTCTTGAAATTGGGTGGAGTGATTTTTTTAGAAGAGTGTTTTTTTATATAAGAAAGTATGATGGTAAAGGAAAAAGAGAATGACTCTGTTTTTATATTATTGGATATTACAAAGACTTAAAAGAATGCACGCAATGTTATTATTACATTGTATAATGTCCTAAAAATAAATATGAAATTTTTACTCAATCTAGACACTATTTTAGAGTAATTAGTGGTTAAAATTCAAATGGTAAAGTAAAAAATGATAGTTATTTGAAACAGAGGGAGTATGTAGTTTCAGGTCTGTTTGGAACAAGGAAAAATTTCCTGATTCCAATAGTAAATATATTATTTTCTAGTTAAAATTCATGCGTTCTAAACGCGGCTGAAGCATAAGAAAGAAAAAGCTTGTGCTTATTCTGTTGCTTCTCGAAACAAAGTATTACGGCCAATCTGAAGAGAATTAAAATGCTACTACCGTAAGTGGTCCTACAGGAGAGGAAATGTTAGCACCGACTGCTTCGAGAGAATTCGTTCGTCGAGAGACTTCCCTTCGTTCGTTCCTCTGTTTGCTTGCCAATTTGGGCCAAAGCAAGACCGAGAAAACGCGATGGCTACCACTCACTCGAGCTGTTAATCTGGGCTGAAGAGTTTCCGTCACGCGGCCCTCAATCTGATCGTAGCTGCCTTGCTCTCCTTTTGATTATAAGGATTCAAAAGTTTTATACTATTTAAGAATAGTTTTAAATATACATTTTATTTGTCCTCTTAACCTTCCCGCAGATCTTAGGTTTGGTGCGAACATCAACCGCATAATTAGTTCTAAAATAGCAAGGCACCACAACCAATAGTACTCCATGCAGTCACGTAGTACTATGTTTTCAATGTGCCATCAACATAAGTAAACTCAAATCCTAATTTAACTTTTAAAGCTATAATAGTAGAAGCACATAAGTCCAATCCTATACTTATTTTTTGTCGCTTCGATCACGTGTCTTAAGGTTTATAAACTGTGGCCGTAAAAATGCATTCCCAACATGCTCTCATAATGTTAGAATCATGCAAGTAATTCTCTAATTTATGCAAAAAAAAAATTGGATGGTAAAGTTTATGTCTTGTTAATTTTCAAGAAAAGTCTAAAACTATATTTTTCTGTAACGTAAAAGGAGTATCTGCCATTTTGATTCCGGTGACGTGGAGATCCACCCACAAGTGAAATACAGCAGCAAATTTTCTGTTTACTTCACTTGAAACCTAAATAAATCACACGAAGCTTCAGATTCGCATGCACCAAAGTGAAACAACAAAAGAATCAAACCCAGTGAGAAAGCAACTGAAACCCCGTAAGGAAGCAACTGAAATTCCAGTTAACTGAATTTCTTTTTCCTCAAACCCTTCTATCATAAATCGAGAATTTGACTTAAATTCAGTGACAGATGACATTACACCCCATGTAGGAATGTAGCAGGATATGAACACTAGATTAGCAAGATAATATATATCGCTAGGAAAGATCTTCCCTACAGCCTACGTTGTTCAGCCCATTGAATACCTCTGGGTCCAGCCCCTCGCAGTTGATTCATATTTGGCCCGATCAGTCTTGCACATGTGTGCAATCTCTGGAACTAACGGGTCGTCCGGGTTTGGGTCCGTCAATAGAGAACAAATTGAGAGGAGTACCTGAAAATTGTGTCAATGTGAGATTATTTGTGCAACTGGAGAACAAAAGTTTATTTGTGCAACTGGAGAACAGAAGCACTCCTACCAGATTAGTGCGCAGGGGATTTTATTCATATATGATGGCGTTGGGCATTGGCTAAACCGTAGAGACTATGAGAGCTCCAACTTCCTAAAATTTCTATGGTGCCAAAGTGTCCTATCAGATTAGTGTGCAGAGGATTTTGTTCATATATAGCGCTGGGCATTGGCTTAAGCCCGTATAGACACTGAGAGCTCCAACTTCCCAACATTTATGTAGTGCCAAAGTGCCTAACTTCTCAAGTTAGTAGCTTCTGTGGGACAACTTCAAAGAAGCTAGCTATGATTTTGCGCAAGCACAAGATGTCCCTAAGGGGATCTTTAGTTGGAAAGGGAGGATCAAGTCACCTTTGACACTGTCAATGCAGGGCTCCACTGTTCCTTCAGGATATCAAGGCAGATGCTTCCGTTACTGTTGATGTTTGGATGGAAAACCTTTGTCTTAAATGCAACCTGAAAATTTTCTTGTCAGAACGAAGCTACAATAACTGTTGAGTTGAAGTGAAGCATTTTTTTTGGGTGGAAGAAACAAGCATTTCATAATTTCTTGCATTGGTACTGTACATTTGCCAAAGAATCAGGACCTTTGCAAAACTAACATTTGGCAGGTACATTATAGCTTTGTAAAGAATCAGTTAGAACTCCACTTTGAGACAAAAAATTAACAGGGCATTTTATCCCTGAGACCATAAGTAAGAACACTTAGAGTAGAACCATAGAAGATCCAGACAATTTGGAGGTTGCTTAATAGGTTAATGCAAAAGGATATAAAAAGCATAAGAGAATTTTATGCAGATTGAGTGGACAGCAAAATATCTTGTAATCAGTTTCTGGAGAGCCTTACGATGGGTACAAAATTGAAGCAAGCAACGCTCTTACAATAAAAACCCTATAACCAAACAATTTTCAGAGCAACACAAAAAAGTGGAATGAATGTAAATCTATACCTTGGGTGGTTTGAATGGATAGTCTGGAGGGAAGTGAATAGAAACCAGAAAGACGCCACCTGCATATGGACTATCAGCTGGACCCATAATCGTTGCTTGCCAGTGGAACGTATCTTCTACCACAGGACCTGCTTGGTGTATTCCGCGTGTTAGTCATACAATGGTACTCCAATCTCAATTGTTGGAATGCATTTTAACAGAACATAGCACAAAACAAGTTCCCAATCACGCAAATTGATGACTAGGTAACAACAGCATATTACAAGCACATTCAGTTAGAAGTATCAGAACAAATTGACAACATCCACGTGTCTTGTTGGGGTACACTAGCATGTAGACAAGAACAATAATCATACACATATTTAGGTTATTATTTCATTAGTACCGAACAATTAGCTGGTGTTGCACAATTTGTAAAGTTGTAGACTGCTTACACAACGATGTTGTTGTCTGATTCGACCGATTAATAAAAAGAAGGTGCAGAGCAGGTTGGTGATGCAAATCACTATTGCAACAAGACCAATAACCACTATCGATTCATCACAGTGCTTATCTCAGCTCTGTATACCTCTATCGATTCAAAACTTTCGAAAGCAGGTGTCAATAAGAGTTAAATTTGCGATAAACCACTAACAGCTCCAAAATCGTAGCAGAGCGCAGCTACCGGTTCAAAATCTACCACCGCAGGCAGATAATAAGCATGAAATTTGTAGCAAAACCATTAACAACCACAAAATTGCAGCACAATACGACCTCCCCCTTCTTTCCTGGGTTCAAAATTATTCGAAAGCTAAGATTTAACAGAGGGATCAGTTCAGCAGCCAGCACGCTAAGAACTCGATGACTCGACAACAAAATCGTGTGAACCCATCCCCCTGGATCCTCGAGCATATCAAGGGCCGGTCGGGAAGGGCAAGAAAAAAACAAAGGGTGAGGTCACCTGCGCTGCAGGAGATTGGGGGATCCTTCTGCAGGTCCTTGAGCTCCTTGAGGATCCGCTTGGACGCCATGCCCTGCCGGAGGGAGGGAGCAGCGCCGACGAGAGGGCAGAGACGCGCAGGAAGGGAGGGGGGGGGGGGGGGGTGTGGAGGGGAGGGAGAGGCGGAGATCGACGGAGCAGTCGGCGTCGGCGCGAACAAATAGAGGGGGAGATGGGATTGGATTGCGAATCGAAGGTGGTGGTGGGCTATGGAAGCTTCCAGGCGCACGCGGTCTGGGTTCGTTTGGGTCGGCCACGGCAGAGCCCACGAGTCCACGACGCGGGCCGTGGACAGATTCTTTCTTTAATATTTTTTTATTACATTATTTAAAAAACATTTTTTTGTTTAAGATATCTACACATCTATACCTAAGCCCTTTAAACAGAGGCTCCTTGCCACTCAACAAGAGGGTGTTTATTATTCGACAAGATACCGCTAGCAAATAGGTCACACGAGAGAGAAGTGGCATGACAATTTTGTAAGTGTTTCGTTTGCCGTATAGTTGTTTTTAGTTTGGCTAACTATAAAACACATTCCCAGCCATCTAATACTCTATTTAAATCATCAAAAATCTAGAAAAAAAACAGAAGAAAGGGTTGATAGGAGAAGCAAAGGGTAGAGGCGAATCCCTACTAGTTTATGGACTTGTTCATAGGTAAAAGATTTCAACCATTTGCAAATTTATTCTAAATGATGAAATGATGCAGTATGCATAGTATTATATAAGATTCGTATATAGTTTCGTTTATAGATCCGTGCTTTCTTAGGTCTTTAAAATTTGTTGTACCTACTAGGGAGTAGATAGTTTTGTTTGTAATTTTTGAGTACATATCAGTTTTAAAATATCGATTACACGGTGTTAGATCTGATGATTAATTTTTTACTTTGTTAAACTCTATTTTCCATCAACAAATATGTCAAATAAATTGTCATTTTAGTTATTACATAGTCCGAGTTTGGTTTAGCGCTTAAAGGTATTGAAGAGCTAACTTAGATAAGTTTCTAGCAGTTTATAACTAGTTAATATGAGACTTTCGAATCAACCTCATGTTAACGTAATAATCATGTATGTTATAGTGAGCCATACAAACGAAGGTTTTTCTAGGAACTTATGTTAGTGGATTTTATTATCATTAAGAGATGGTACGTGGAAAATGTATTGTAACAAGTTTGGCCACTTTGCATACTTGTGTTAATGTACAAGAAAGACAACATCATTTCAATCACCGTACAAGATGATGAGGATTCAAGTATGATAGGAGGTGATTCTGAAACAATGGAGAGAAATAAGTTAGAGCACATAAAAGGAGGAGAAAATAGGCAGCCTATAGGAGTAGCGAAGGAGGGAGAGAGAATCAATATCATTATTGAAGAAATGGATAGGAAAGGTTCTGATAATGAGCATATAATGATAAATTATCGAACGATGAGGATGGTAATATAAATCATGCAGAATGGTCTAACAAGGACTTCTTATCTCTAAGGGGCATTGTGTGACATAGGAGTAGAAGGAAAACGAAGTCATTCAAAAGTCTAAGTATCCATACAAATATGATTTGATAAAAGCAACGAAGCACACGGTGGTGTCACTTCGGAGAGAGTTCTAGGTAGTAAAGTCAAGCAAGTTGGTATATGAAGTTGGTATATGAAGTTCTAGGTGTATGCATTCAAAAGTAAATTGAAGGATTATTGAAAAATGTTAATCACCATCGGGCATAATTATCACAATATTATAAAAATATAACATTTTCCTTTGTTGCAATAGAGATACACTACAATATTATGAACAACCTGAGATACGAACCAGGGTTAATTATCAGGCATATTAAGGACAAATTCAAACACACGATTACATATGAGAAGGCATGAAAGGTGAATCAGAAGATTGTGGAGATGAGGTTTGGCACATTAAAAGCTTTATACCATAATTTGCCTCGTCTTTTATCGTGCATTCTTCGGAGGAATCTGGAGAACTACTATGACCTTAGATCATTCCTCTCAGTTAACCATCCTCGTCAGAGTGTGCTTCAATGAGCATTCTTCGCATGAAGTGTGTGTATTCACGTATTTGTGCATTATCGTCTCATACTCTGCATCAACAAGACATCCTGATAGGAAAATACAGAGGGCAAATATTGATAGATTTTACTTTTGTTGAGATAGAGAACAGTGAAAGTTAGTACTAGTTTTTAAAGTAGGTGAACGATATAGTTGTGTGCATGAGATCAAGATTATGCCTTATATATGACCATCATGTGGGCCTTCTATAAGCAGTTGAGGAGTTGTGGGATGGTAGTATGGAGAAGGACTATCCACAAGAGTAGCTAGATGTTCATAGTAGATGATGCATGCATCATGTAGGTGTTAATTTTTATAAGCAGTTTAAGAACAAACACATTATGGATATTTTAAGAGGCTATGTGCCCATAATCAAGAGAAGAAATTTAGTGAGATTTGGAGAAAGTTAGATGAACTAAAGACAAAACAAATAGATGAGCAGTCTAAAAGGCTAACACTTATAGGTGACGAGGCCCTCAAAGCTCTAAGAACATTCTCCCTAGTGATATACCTAGTATGAAAAGAAGGTCAGCATCGTCAATTAGAAAATTTTTGCACTGGATTGAGAATGAGCTAATGGTGAATTAGACCTTATTGCATGATGGTGGTGATGCTAGGTTTGACATAATGACCATCAATTTGACATAAGTTTACAACTAAATGATACGTGGTGTAAAAGGGTTGTCACTTATTGTCATTGTTGAATTTATCATGCATAGTATATACAAGTATTTTAGAGATTTGTTCAAAATAATTGGGCCCTCCATGGCAGATAATTGTATTTTCTTTGTCATATTGATAACGAAGTACTCGGAAGACAAACGTGAAAAAACTCGAAAGCATTGAATTATGCATAAGCTACAAAATATTATATATTTGAAATCTTGTGTCTTGACAAGGGCAAGCATGAATCTATCAATTACACTGCTTACACCTATCAGCGGTTGAGAACGTTGCGTTGACCACCCTCCTTCCATGCCCTTCGCGAGAGCCACTACGTGTAGACCCCTACTTTTGTGATAGGTAAGCGCCATCCACATTGTTTGCCATACCTTAAAATATGAGTCGTGCCCAATATTAAATAAATTGCCATTTTTTTGCATGTTATCTAGTCTCCTTTCATTGTATAGGCGAGTCGAGGCTAGAGCACATGAGAAGAACCCAATGAAGTGGTAGTTTGTAGACCAATCTCTTTTGGTAGCACTTCTAGACCACTGAAGGCCGAAGACACACACATTCCACCTTTCATGCAGGGAGATGGCCCCCATGCTTCATAATGTCTCATACCTTCTAGGTTTTTCTCTTGCAAGGGATACAGTGGGTCTGGTTGATAGACTTTAGAGATGGACAGTTGACATTATGAGGTGGTTCAATCATGTTTAGCACACACCTAGTCTTGCTACTCGAAGCACACTCCCTCCCTACACTATGGTCAGCCTTAGCAAGACGTGGCTATTTAAGTTCACTATAATTAATGCATTTTTTACAACGTTGTGTGCTTACTTAACCATATGTTATTGATGAAAATAACTTTCTCCCTATGCAAGCTGATTAGCTTCACCCTGAGGTCGACAAGTATTTGGTACGACGGAGCTTTAGGGCATACTGCTATGGCTCTTTAGCTGAGTGATGTTTACCATCATGGCGGGCTACATTGTGGACAAAGGGTTGATCCACTATGCGTGGATGATCACTAACGCTGAGGATGAGAGTATACCTTAGTAGAGCTAGGGATCTATTATCCTTGCATCGACGTACCATGGTCATTGCGACATGTGAACAAAGATCGATCCAAGTTCGCTAATCACCGACTATCCTATCCTTCTGTAGCTCTTGGTAGTAGAGCAGTTTGCAATCGACCAACTAGTGGTGCACCACACCCCCTACGAGGACGACCTTTACTCCCTAAGGCCAGCTAAGAAATATCCCATGATAGGGATAGTGTGGTGTCATCACTAGGTACATAGTGTGTAAATTTGGAGTACAAACCACAAATAAATGCTTTGTCAACGCTATCTATCATACTCTCCAAACCCAGACTTTGTGCTAGAGTTCGATCGACTATAGAGAATGACATCGTCTAGGATCTGTATAGTCCTTTGTCTATCGAGGCTTGTGCATAACTTGGCATGTTGTCTTTGTGCACACATGACCAATAATACTGGATGACGACCGAGCCAATGGTGTTCGACATATTCATCGAGCCACACTATTTGTAGCGCATGTTGAGAGACGTGTTGAGATAGTTTAGCCTATATCAGTTGTGCATGTTGAGAGGCATGTTGAAACAGTTTAGCCTACGTCAACTGTACCCTCTACTAGTAGTGCCAACTATCCTGACCAACTTCCATCGGTAAGTACAAGTACAAAATCGATTGTATAATTGTATGGTGCCTACATATTCGAACATGGTCTTTGTAACTAGGTATACTAAGCGGGGACTAGTAGGAGGCACATTGTGGGTCCCCCATCTCTAAAAGTATGTTGGCAACTAGTTGTTGGTAACCAAGAAAGTCAAAAATGAGAAGTGCCCACACATAGGAGTCCTACCTAGCATACCTTAGCTGGTACTAGCCTCGTACCCACATGCATATGATGTTCACTCCTGACGATCTGCAGACACACATCACCGGTGTGAGGAACACGTACCCTAGTCACTGAGACCTACAGTACTTCCATGTCGTGAGTCAAGTTATATGTGCAATGCATCTTATGTATGAAATGTCATTTTGAATAGGTTGACATTGCATGGCAAATTGATGGCAAACTTTTGTATGTGTGCCAATGGTGGGATATCAGGGTAGTGCTGACTGAGGAGGAGTAGAAGATTACCTTCGGTAGGATGCGTAACACGATGCGCATGGTCCAATGTGCTCTTCTCTATCATGCCACTGATACGTTTTCTCCCATAGTGGAAGTTGTAGCAGGAGTTTGTCCACCTTCCTCCATTGCACCACCAGTAGTTCGCCCTCTAGCTACGTAGGCCATATATAACTTTGGCTATCCACTAGTCATACACATTGTTTCCTTTTTAATGTGTGATGCCGTTGTTCATAAAATATATTATTTACAGCTTTCGCTAGACCTAGGACTTCGACACGAGGAGTGCACACACCCTAGTTTGTACCAGGAGGATTTTTAGGTTAAACGCATGGTTAATATTAGCTTTTAGGTCTATGAAATTGCAGTTTGCATTGATCAACCATTTTTCTGATATGGTTCCAAGCTACACCACTACAGATGTACTTTGGTGCTAGCTTATCCACGTAAGGCCCTTCTGGATGGGTGGATGATTGTTTTGTCAACAAGGACCTAGAGGCAGAGCATGACATGCTCGCCTCCTCATAGCTTGCAGGAGCTCCACCATTGCAGACATAAAAGCCACCTGCTTCTACTCCCATGTAGCAGGTTAGCACTACCCATGGTATAGCAGCTGATTGCCTCACATACTCTTAGGGCCACATGCGAGCATAGGGGAGGAGAACAAAGAGAGGTAGAGGCCAAGGTCCGGGGCAGTAGTCTATTCTACTAGTAGTACTTAGTGTTTATACTAGTATGTATTTAATGTATCGGTTCTACATACTTGTATCATTTGTGTACCTTAGTTTTCTAGCTCCACTATTGTTGATTCTTAGTGTCGAGTCACACATCACTTTCAGTACCAACTGACAATACACTTGTACATTAATGTCTCGTCGCTATGAACATAAGCTGACAATCAATTTTTGGTGCATTTATGTCACATCGCTAACAACACATTTACTGTCACATAACTTCTTGGGCTAAATCACAACATCCCTTTATTTTGTTCAACTTTTATAAGCCGCCATTAGCATACGACAACCAACTTTTAGTGCCTTCACTATGTACTATATGCGTATGACTGCCGAGTCACAATCAACACTGAGTGATGCACTTATTGTTGTCGATATATTCAATACTTCATGACAATACACTTTCGTCACGTTGCTTTCAACAGAAGCCACCAACCAACTTTTTGTGTGTGAATGTTACGTCGCTTTCAACGCAAGCCGATAGCTAATTTTAGCGCGTTAATGTCATGTTGCATTAAACAATTGTTATAGACTAGTGTACTTTTGGCACATAAATGTCATGTTGCTTTAATGCTTTGGGTCCAGTATTCCACACTTAACACACTAAACGCTATATAAAATCTCAGTTTGCATGATAAACCTTAAGTTTTTTGTCTATTGATACCCTTACAAAACCCAAGCTGGGTTGTCATGCAGGGCCTTTGTGGAGGCCACATCTATCCTAAAGCCCCTGCCACAAGAATTTGATTTGTAATTATGCAATCATTGGATAGTTGAAACTCCCAACATGTGTCACTTTACACAGAGCCTCACACCACTCGTTTGCTCTATCTCCATAGCATCAAAAAAATAATAGTTGCTAAATCCCATTTCACCGAGGATCTGGACTAGAGAAGAAACCCTTCGGATTGGCTAATTCCACCATGGTGTAACCGTCTGTTCTGCATATGTGATAATTAATGCCAATTTATGACATCTCAAGACTCAATACTCGTGGGAGGAGATTCTTCTGATGCCCAAACTTTTATCATGATGTGTGGATTATATGCCCATGTTTTTTCAATTATTCCTTTTTACAACATTTTCCTCTAACTAATACTTTTTTGCCAAATCCATAGCAGAGTGTGTAACTTCATTCAATGGATTGATACAGAAAATATTTGACCACAATTGTTGGTTTTCCCCGTTACAATCAAAAGAATAGTTCATGAGAAGGAAGAAGGAGTATAAATAATGTTGCCAAAGCCGAATGGTTAGTCTGAAGAATATAACCTCTGGTACTACCTTTATGGTCGGAGTGTCCTCAGTATGCTTGTGGTAATCGTTTCTAGGTGGTGAGGTTCATAAGACAATACTTTTGGTAGAAGTTATTTTGTTTGTCCAAACATTTTTTACATTGATTTTATTATAAGTTCGCTATACATCTCTATACTTTGTTTCAATTTTTTATATCAACTTAACCACAATAACTATATATGCAATTTTTCTCATAGTAACCACATGAATTCAACGATAGATAGATATAAATAAATCACCATATGACATAAGACCTTATGAGAATTATAAAGTCTAAAACAATTAAACAATATATAAAGACTAAAGTAGACTATGAGCGAATAATAAGCCGAATAGATGATGGTCTTTACAAGTTGGAAATAGTCATCTATACTGGATAAGGAGTTACATGATATATTATTTGTATTATGACATGATAATTTAGTCATCTCTATTTTATATAGAGAGAATTATTAATGTTCTTGCGTCTACCCAGTTTCAATAGGGACTGTCTTTTCTAACAAATTGCATAATTTCTTTACAAATAAATCTCTAGATGGTAATTTATTCATTTAAATTATCTTTTTTTACGTGAAAAGAACCCTACAAAGAGGACGGCAAGGAGACCGAATCTAGCAATTTTGCAGATGGTCTCTTAGCAGAGGATACTTATTTTTAGCAGAAAGGTGTTTTTTTCTAACAAGTGAGCCATTTATAAAATTGGTAACCCTTTGCAATGCTGGCCCTACCAGTCAACGGCAGGACAATAACTGTTTGCTACATCAGATAAAACATCTTTAGGGATATTTTTAGAAGAAAAAAAGCTAGAGTTTATATCCGTAAATTTTTAAAATAAAAATATATCTTTATAAATATTTTAATAAAAAAATATATAAATAAATAAATCTTCTTCCTTCGATGCTTCAACTGCGTAGTGTCAGCCAGGCACCAAGAAAGACTGGCATCGTGATGCCTGACAAAATTTGCCCATGGTAATGTTGCTGGTCTCCTGATTGCAGCGGGGATACATACGCCTCAGGTAACCCTACAATATCTCAATAGACAAGAATATGATACTGATCACGTTTGCTGCTAAGTGACCGCTACGAAAGGAACATAACGTTAGAATTCCAACGTGTGAGGCCACCGACCACTACCAGGTTAAAAAGGGAAAGAGGATATACGAACACGGGAAATACTAACCTGCGCGGTTGCACGGCGCAAATGTTTTAATACCTTGTTTTTCTTCGTTTTCTTATGTAACACGGATTAGATTTCTGATCATGTACTATTCGTGTTAAACTACGTGAGCGCTCGTGAGCTGTTAGATTAACGTCGGCCTAGAAATGTCGGCTCGATGTTTTTTCTTTTGTAATTTGTATTTACAGTGATTTTGAATACATCTAAGATTTAAATAGAAATTTCCACTATTTAGGTTTTTTTAATAGAAAGTGTTTTTACTAGTTTTTAAGATAAATTTTTCAGCTTTCATACGAAGGTTATAGAAAAAATTTCAATATTATATATAAAATTTTCCACTCTGCCGTATAAAGATTTTTCAATCATAAGTTTTTTAACAGAATGTTAGATTCTTTTCTATGTTTGTACAGAGTTTGTCTATAATCTCTACAATAAGTTTCTTGTAAATAAAGTTTCTATAAAAAGTTTTAGAAAATTCTTTTGTATGATTTTTTTATTGGAAACTTGTACGTACCACTGTGCTTTGCGTAGGGGAGGTAAGCATTGTGACTATGTGTACGACTTACGCCTTACGTGCGGGATGCGCATTCTTGCAATAGACGCCTCGATAAGAACATGGTACCTGATTGGAACAGTGAAATTAGAGCAAGTAACACCAGGAGAGTAGCCTCTAAGAGGGCAAGATAGATATTTTTTTTGTTTTCTCTGCTCAGCTGATTGGATTTTTTTTCCTGCAGTGTCTAGTAGCAAATTATCATAATCTTCTGATGTCATTTAGCAAGTAGATTTTTGAAGTATTCGTTAGTAAATACTCTAACTTTAGAGTGTCATATATATAATTAGATTTTGTCATTCATATATGTGAAGCTTGCAAGATTACACATCGATTTTTTTTGCAGGATAAGTTAACATACCTAAACTAATGGTGTTTCACAAATAGCTCATTTTATACATGTCCAAGGTAGCAAAAATTGCTAATTTATAGGAGATACAGTACCAACTTTAGTAAATTAATCGAGTCTTAAAAAAACATTAGTAAATTAATCGGCGCGGTAAAGTTTCAAACTTTACTTAACCATCATTAACCCGAGAGTACTAGTGTCAACCCCTTTAGAGAGGCACAAACGCACATGGTTTTGGTAAGAGAGCATGTTCAAGTTCAACACAAGTACGCAACACCTGGCATAGCTAAATTTATGCTTCGGGTGCTGTTCTAGCCTTTGAGGCGCCCATATTTTTTACTTATGCTGAGGATAATCGAAAATAAAAAACTCACAACAACTAGCATGTGAAATTCTTTGTGCACTTCAAGTATCCATCGCTATGCAAATAAGCAATGGTGATCTTCGGAAAAAAAGACAATTTAGCTTTTAATTAGTGCTGCGCCACATGGGTGAAGAAGATGGCAAAATCGGTTGGTTGGAATGGAAGGTTCCTATATTTATATTATCTAGAAAATTAAGCTGAGCATTGGTTATTATTTTTATTGACATCAGCAGCGATACTAGCACTAGGCTGTGGCATGTATCTATTTTTTCGATTACAAAGAAAACACTCATGCACGCACCACTACGCGCACACCCGGGAATGTGACTTTAACACACAATTAAAGAGACAAAGACCAACATTATATCTCTGTCCTCACTAAATTCTAATTCAAAACACATCCACATGTACGTAAATAACCCTAGGATATGGTATGGACCATTGACTACACCATCACACCACTTGTTATTTATTCTTTTGGGCTTCCTTTGAATATATCATCTTTTGATCTATTCAAGATTGGATTAATAAATAAAATTGATTAATTTGTCTTTCTTATTAGTAGGAAAATATAAAAGAATATAATGAAATTTGTATGTACAGTAAAACCGTAAGCTAATGCAGCCATTGGTATGCATGATGTCATTGCTTGAACAATTTACAAATATTTTTTTAACTCTCTTTCTTACATGAAGACAAATCGTTCAGATGCGCATGCAATTTAATTCATACAAACGTTATTCCAAATTTCCATTACATGACACACATGTGTCATGATGATGTGTGACACACTTTATTTATCCCACTAAACCACGACTATACTGGTACCAAGAACCGCAATGACCAGTAGCAACTCTGCACGACGTGCTGCAGTATCTAGGGTAGACACCACACATGGAGGGCAAGTAGAGAGACACCTGGGCCTGAGCCTGAGCTTGGGGCTCACCAAATAAGCCAGCATCGAACTGCACCTCCTGAATGATCGCCTGCACCATGGTGCAAATAGCCTGGCAGCGATACTGCTGTGCCATCAGCCTCATCTGCTGGCAGCACTGCTGCCGCATCAACTGGCAACTGCTTAGCTGCAACCTGCGTGCCTGCTCCTAGGGTAGGCTCACTGGACTGCACTGCTGCCTCACGAACTCCCTGCACGGGTTCATGGGCTGTAGGAATGGTTGTTGCTGGCATTGCCCATAGCCCTGGCTACAGGCGCCGAACTGAGCTGAGGCGCTGCTCACTGCGAGAGCGAGGAGAGCGAGGACGATCAAGATCTTCATGGCTATATGTGGGATGCTAGAGAACTCTTCTTTCTTTTGATGTTTGTGATTATTCAATAAGAGTGACGAGCATCTTGATGGTGCATTCATATTTATAGTTGGGATATATAGCATGATCTCTATGCTCAGTACATTAATTGCCTTTTGTTTTGTGCAATTTGCTTGTTGCTTGTGTGGATGTGGCTGCTTGTACTCTTTATGCCTTCCAAGATGATCATTTGGGATGTTGTGCTAGGTGGAGCTATACATACTTGGCCTTGCCATCGTCAAAGGTACTTTACTATATATCTCATCTGATTGTTACCAGTTTTTTATGATAAATATGAGTCAGTACTCACTTAGCACGTCATAGTTTTGATCTAGATACATCCTTTTGTGAAATGAGGTTTTGTAATGTTAGGTAGATAGCGTTTAACTTCAGAATTCACATTGAAAAGATTGTCTACACTTAAAGATTTTCTGGCACTTACATATGGATCAATTCGTGCTTTAGTTTGTCCTTTTGGGCTTTGGACAAAAGAGATGATGTCTTTCCTTACTTCTGTAGCAAAGCGCCGGCTTTATAAAAACTGATTTAACCAAAAAGTTTTTTAAAATTTATTAAATTGTGATAAAAAATTAGTAAAATTGGTTTATATTAACAGTTTATATTACAATTGGCATTGCATAATTGGTTTATATTAATATTGCTTACGATAGTAAATTTGTAAAAATATATGTCTGTAGAATTTTTTTATATATATGCAAGTATTAAATGTTGAAAATAGATAAATAAATGTAGAAAAAAATTTGAAGAAATTTTGGATAAAAATTGATAAATTAAATTTCAGAGTTTGCTACTGTAACAGTCAAAATTGCGGGTAGACCGGATGCATAGTATGGACGCGGCCCAGCTAGAAGTGGGCTAGCGATGACGAGTGAGTGGGCTGAAGGAGGACAAAAGCTAGTAGCCTAATGGGTTGGGCTAACTTAGAAGGTAGGCAAACATAAACTTGTTGATGGCGCAAAGGCGGCTTAGCATCAGGTGTAGGCGTGCACGAGAAGGATGTGCGACTAACGTGCAAGCCTGACTTGAGCGAGCATGGGCATGCAGGGGTGAAGTGACACAATGGCTAACAGGTGGGCCTGGTGTGGCGAAGATGTGGCCCGAACGAGCGTGTGCACAAGGGCATAGGAAATCCAGAGGGATAGGTGTCACCACCAGATTGCTGTAGTGGCGTGGAAACAATATATGACCAGGATTCTCTATGGAAATATGTCGAACTCTGTGGTCTACTGTGTGTCAGGTGAGAATAAGTAGAGTAGTGGTTACAAAATCTTAAGGGTATTTAGGTCTTTTATTTTAGGATTTTCCAATTATTTTTGTCTATAAAAAGAGGATAAGGTGTTAGGAATTTCATAGGGAGTTGAAAGAGATTTTTGGAGAATGTTTACAAGCATAATTTTAATAATAAAGCTAAAGTTTATAGAAGATTAGTGTTCTAATTAATCTATCATTCTTGTTTATCTTCTTGCTTGTCTAGCGATCGATTTTAGATTAATTTACCTTTCTATTTGATTTGGATTGGTTTCTTTGATCTAAAATTTAGCTAGAATATTTTTCTATTATTCTAAAAAGTTTGATGTTAATTAATTATGGTTTAATTAATTTCAGATAACCTTGTGTTATGTAATTTTATTTCATTAATATCTTGAGATCTATAAGTCCGATTGAGTTGATTTTAGTTAAGGTTTGTTTGAATATTTTGTCTGGTTTTTCCTATCAAATTTTTAGGTCTCTTGGAGTTACGGATCTAAGGCTATAATCTGTTTAATGATGAAATAATGTTATGTCTAGATTCTGAAAACATAGTTTTTTGGGTTTTGTGATTAGGGGGAGTGTTAAATTTTATTTTTGATTTCCGTAATCATTCACCCCTATGATTGTCTATCTTAGTGTGAGTCAATTCTATAAGTGCTATCAGAATAAGATTATTTATTTTATTATCTTTTTTAATTGATCTTAATTGATGATTAGAAAATATGTCGATGAATAGATATTCCATAAAACCTTGTATTTTTGATGATGTTGATTTTCAGTATTAAAAGGCTAACATGGAGACATGCATTCAAGTTGAAGACTTTGAGATATGGGTGAAGATTTACAATCCATATCAAGTTTTTAAAAACAATGCAGTGATAACATTTAGCATGCCATTGGTGGAGGTTAACAACACGGCAAGAAATTTGATTATTCAAGGGTTAGGAAGGAGCAATTTTGACCATATGGTTCATCTCTCGTCAGCACATGAGGTATAGAGAGCACTTTGTGATTATCACGAATAGTCAAACAACATAAAAAAATGTACTTCAATACATCTATAAAAAAGAATACATGTATTTTAAGGTGAAACCTGATAAATCTCTTCATGATTTATTGCTCGCTTTAATAAGATTCTTAGCAACTTACATTCTATTAATATTATATATTCTAAGACTAAAAATTCTTACCAATTGTTAGGAGCTTTAGATATGTCTATATGGAAAGATAAATGTAACAACAATTAGAGAATCTACTACCATGAGTACACTTACATTAGATGTGCTTTATTCCTAATTGAAAACTCATGAGCTAGATATTTTTACTAGAAAAAATATGGCTAATAAGTAAATGGCTTTAGCTTTACAAACTAGCAACTCTATAGGTGATAACTTTCCATCTAGCTATAATTTGTCTTTTTTGTCTTTACTAAATGATAAACAGCTAGAACAACTTTCTGAAGATGATTTGGTACTTATCTCCACACGTTTCACAAGAGCTTTGCAAAAATATTTGATCTAGGAAGAGAACAGATAGTGGAGAACCTCGGAGATGTTTTCAATACAGCTCGTTTAATCATCTCCATCTTAAATGTCTAAAATTTCTAGTAATAATTTCTAGGGATGAAAATGATGAGGATGACGAGATAGAGAGTAACAAGAAGCGAGCATTCAAGGGTACCAAGAAGAAGGGATATTTAAATAAGAAGGTAGTGCACCATATTTTTTCTGCTCTTCAATAGGTAAATTTAAGCGATTTAGATATCGAGAGTGATGATGATGCTATTCTCAAAGACAAGAAAAACTTAATTAGCCTATATATGATGCCAAGTAGCAGAAGTGTTACCAATTGTGACATCAACAATGACAATAAGTTAGAACCTTCTTATATTGATTTAGCTTATACTATTGAAAAACTTGGTAATTTGTTAGAGAAGGGAAACGGAAAGATTAGGAAACAAGATGCTTTGGTTAAACAGATAAATACTGAAATTGTAGAACTTAAAACTTTGACTCATATAGATGATTCTTACAAATTATGTGCCATAGTTTATGCTAAAATTGTAAGACTTAAAATTTTAACTACTATAGATGATTCTTACAAATTATGTAACGTAGTTTATATTGAATTTACTTCTCTTTAAAGGACATTAAGTTTGAAAAATAGAAAAATGATAAACATATTTATGTAGTTGATAGCTTAAGTTAAAGTTGAAAGATACTGATATTAAAATTACTAAACTAAAAAATGATCTTGCTACTCGTAAAAAGGATAAATTTCAATAGGTATTTTGTAAAAATTATGTTAAAGTGTATTGACAAGGAAAGATGGGAACTAAAAGTTTGAATCAAATTTTGAATCAAAACACTAGTCATCAAAAGTTTAAAATTGATTTGGGATATGATCCTTATGATTATTGTAGGACTTATGCTGCAACTGTTGTTAAATCACTTGGTAGTGGTATAATTAAAATAGCTAATGAATCTAAAAAGATAATCTTTAAATCTAGTAGTGTCATATTATCTATTGGCACAACTAGTATAAGTGTTATTTCTACTACTAAAAATAAATATAAAGTTAATTACACTTACACTTATTGTGGTTGAGATAGACATAAATTAAAATGTTATTTTAGACATGCTAAAAAATAGATGAGAGAAAATGCTAAGGCATGGTCTAATTTGAGAAAGGCATGTTCCTACTAATATAAGTAATAATAAATCTAAATTTTTACATAAAAATACTTATGTTATGTCTTCTAGTGTGTGTTGTGTATCTTAGTACTAAATTTCTAGATATTATATTACTAACTCTAGTATCGAGACCTCGATATTGTTTTCTTTTATATAGGCACTTTGCGTAAGGAAGGAGAATATTTGGATAGTGGATTTTGGATATTTACACCACATGTCTAATGACATAAATTGGTTCTCTTATCTCACAAGAGCATCACATATTAAAAAGATAATTTTTAGAGATGCTTCTATTTCTATAGTTGTGGCTATAGGTAGAAGTGTATATATTTAGGAGAAGAACATCTTTGTTGATAAAGATGATGAGGATGATCAAGATGAAGCTTTGGTCCTCTGGCACAATCAATTGAATTGGTTTACTTTTGTATCTTGCTATTTCAAGATCAGATATACAATTTACGGTATATTTATGTGCATGATTTCAAGCTTCCCTACGTGCTTAACATGTTTAAGTAATTAAGTTGATTCTCAGATATATTTATGCAACTAAGATTTTTGGTATATGGTTATCTGCATCCTCATGTATTACGTTAATAGCTTTTTCTAATGCTGATTTTGGAGGGTATAGACTTAATAGAAAAAATACTGCTGGTGTTTGTTTGTTTTAATTCACTTGTTGCTAGATCATCTAGAACATAATCCTTTGTAGCACAATCGGCTACTGAATATAAGTGTGAAGCTACTACTGGTTGTTCTCAAATAATATTTTGGATAGTAGCTATACTTATGGATTATGGTGTTACTTTAGAAAATGTTTCGATTTTATGTGATAACACAAGCGTCATTTGCATTGCTAATAACTTAGTACAACACTCTATTACAAAACACATTGATATTAGATTTTATTTTCTTAGAGATTGTGTTGAAAAAAGAAATATGAAACTTCATTATATTGATACTGAACATCACTTGTGAGATATTTTTATAAAACCTTTGAATTCTTCTTGTTTTTCTTATCTTTGGAGAGAGCTTGAGGTTATTCATTCTATGCGGTTTATTTCGAGGAAAGCATTAATATTTTGTAACATAATTTTTATGTGTTCATTATTTGAAGAGAAAAATTATATTAAATAATGTGAGCTACATATGATTCATATGTACTACCTGCAACTATATTAATATCAAAAGATATGAGTGTTTTTATGTTTATATATGTGTGATGTTGGTTTTTACTTGACTAACAAAATGGAATAACAATTTAAACTATATCTTGACATTACTTTACTTTCTTATATATTTTAATTTTGTTTTAAATGTGCTGATATGCTATAAAAGGATATGAGAAAGATTCAAATTATGTGCTATGAAAAATATAAGAAAGATAAGAAAATATATGTTGTTGTACTTCTTCTTACCAAGATTGTCTCTACTTTAGTATAGACTTGAAAAAGTTATGATCGAAACCTATTTCTTAAGTTTAAAATTGTTAAAAGATACAGAATTAAATAGGTTGAAAAATAAGGTTGACGGTTCATATAATTTCTTATAATTTATATCACGATTAAAATAAATGAAGTTCTCATTTTTTTAACAAAAGACACAAATGAATTTTTATGTTTTAAAATAGTTAGGTAAGAAATATTATGTCTTATATTAAATTATTGATGATATTACATGTGTACGAATGTGTGAGTGTAAATTATTTTTATACATTGATAATTTGTATTTCTCATAATCATAAAAATTAGTACAAAATTAAAAAAATTTCTTTCTTTATGTATTCTCGATGAATCCATTGTAAAAAAGGAGAGAGAGTTTACACATAAATTCTAATTTTTTAAGGTAAATGCCAATGTTTTTAAGAAGATAAATACCAATGTTTAATATTTATGTGTTCTTGCCGATGTTTTTTTCAATGAGAGGATTGTTAAATTAAAAGTGATAAAAAATTATTTTATATTAAAATTGATAAAATTGGTCTATTTTGAAATTAGTAAAATTAATGTATATTTAAATTGGCATTGCATAATTGGTTTATATTAATATTTTTTATGGTAAAAGTCTGGTAACGTATATGTGCACTCACATAGGTTAGGTTGTGAAATTCTGTGTTTAAATTTTTTATGTATGCAACTATTGAATATTATAAATAGATAAAAAATCACTGAAAAAAATGGATAAATTTTGGATGAAAATTGATAAATAAAATTTTAGAGTTTGATACAGTATCGGATCAAAACTGCATGCAGGTTGGATGAACAGTACAGGGCATGGCCTAGCCAAAAGTGGACTGATGACGGAAAAAGAGTAGGCTAGCGTGGGTTAGAAGAGGCCGAAAGCTAGCAGAAAGTGGGTTGGTCTAACTTAACAAGCAAGTCAAGAGTGTTGACGTAACGAGTTGATGGCGCAAAGGCGGCCTAGTAGTAAGCATGAGCGCCCGTAGGAAGGATGTGCGACTGATGTGCGAACCCGGTGTTGCGAACATACGAGGGTGCAGTGACATAGTTTATGATAGATATGTGGTGGAGACATGGCGCGAGCAAACGTGTGGGCATGTGGGAAATTTAGAGGGACAGGTGTTGCCACCGAATTGGCACAGCATCATGTATAAGAGGGATTTTCTATGGAAATGTATAAGACTATGGTCTACTGTGTATTAGGTATCGTAGCGTAATTTAAAGCGTCGATTTTGACTCTGAAGGCTGAGAATAAATAGATTAGTATATAATCTTAAGGTTTTTTTTAAATATTTTACTTTAGGATTTTCTAATTACTTTTTTTCTAAAAAGAGGATAAGGTGTTAGGTATTTTATAGAGTTAAGAGTGTTTGTTGAGAATTTTTGTAAACACAATTTTAATAATAAAAATAAAGTTTATGAATGATTAGTGCGTTAATTAATCTCTCATTCTTATTTATAGTGATTTATTTTAGATTAATTTATTTTCCTTTTATATTTAGATTGGTTTGAGTATTTCTATCTCTCATTATTAGTTAATCAGGGTTTAATTAATTCCAGTCAAGCTTCTATTCAATAATTTTATTTTGTTAATATATTAAGATATTGAAATCCGATTGAGTTTAGTTTTATTTGTTTATAAATTTTATCTAGTTTATTCTATCAAATTTTTAGGTCATTCCAATTTATAAAATCTAGGGCTATAATCTTAGTGACGAAATAATGTTCCATCTAGATTTTAAAATATGGTTTTTTTAGTTTTGTAATTAGAAGAAAATGTTAAATTTTATCTTTAATTTCTATGATCATTCACCACTCTCCAATTGTACATCTTAGTGTGAGTGTGAGTCGATTCTATGAACTCCCAATTCATGCTGCTATTAGATCTTGATCCACTGGCCTCCACTCCATCTACTGAACACGAGAAGGTTGCAATATTTGTAAATGAAAAATATATATTTCCACAACGTCACGAAAAATACAAATTTAATTTCACAAAGGCACAAACCTTGACATGTAAAGTGGAATTGACGACTGAATCGGGTCTTTAGAAAGGATGGACGCACATGACTCATAATCTGAATCTATTTGGTCCAGAGCATGTTCAGCACGATATGCACAGAGCATCATAGCTGCGACTTGGTGCTGTTCTAGCCTGACTTGTGCATGGGACAATTGGAAAATTCACAACAGCTAGCATGGGAAACACTCTAATCACCTT
The DNA here is from genome assembly GCA_030770085.1 of Oryza coarctata. Lineage (NCBI taxonomy): Eukaryota > Viridiplantae > Streptophyta > Magnoliopsida > Poales > Poaceae > Oryza > Oryza coarctata. Next base: position 14,467,511 of record CM061472.1, read on the forward strand.
GACTCACACACCCTCGTTTAACTATACTTGTCAATCCAACGGTGGAAAAAATTTGGGTGATGTGGCCCGCACCGTCGCTCACCCAGCCTACCACGGTTAAAAGATTCTAGACTATGCATCAAATCGTGTTGCACATGCTATATATTTAAAATAATTAATATCAAGTGGGTATTTATTAATTTATATTTTAGAATTATTAAATTATGAGAATATTATAAATAAGATTAGAAATTGAGAACTACTCTGTATTTATTTTTGAAATTATTAAATCATTGTAAAAATTATTTGAGACTCTTGATCAAGTACAACGCAATATTAATTAATTATTTTTTATTAATTCTATATTTTAGAATTATTGAATCATAAAAAATGAATTAAGACTTCAAATCTAATACAATTTGTTGTTTAGTTTTGAATTTTGGAATTATTAAATCATAGAAACTACCAACGAGACTCTAGAGTAAGTACAACTCAGTATTTATTTGTTCCAAATTTTATAATTATTAAGTCACGGAAATACTATATAAATGAAAGTCTAAACCGAGTGTAAACTGAGAATCTATTCATTCCAAATGTCATAAAATCAATATATTGTGTGATGGATGATCTTGGCAATGGACGCACTTGATTTTATTGTTTTAATATTGACATGAGAATTTCTAGCTATTTTGATTAGTGTGAGAATTTCTTTATTTTTTTCTCTTGTAAGATTAATGTGGGGCTTCTAAGTATAATCTCCAATTGATATATAAAGATTAGTCGTTGTATGATATATCATTCTTTAAACATAAAAGGCTAAATTTTATCTTCATATAAAGGTAAAAGGAATAAATCTAGATTTTGATAGTGTTGTGCCATGGGGCGAAGAAGAAAATGGTAAAGTTGTTTGGAAGTCTTCCATTCATATGGGAGTGAAATTGTTCCTCTTATTTGACAAGACTGTAAGCTAACTTTGTGCTGACTGTAAAAATGTTGAAATTTGCCAGTAACTTAGTACATGTGCTCTTTTACTTTCAAGGCATTTTTTGCATTTGTTTATCAACAGATCAGGATGGGCTGGTCCCTAAGCCCTAAAGTATGTTCATTCCAAGTTTGCTGTTCAAATTCTTAAAGTTCAATCATTATTTTATTTTACCTTATCCTGGCGCTCAAAAATCCCAATTTGTAAAGAATAGCAATTTCCTAGAATCTTCAAAGTCGTGTTAAAGTAGCAATTTCCTGCAGTAGGTTACTCATAATATAATAGTTGTATATATTCCTTTGAACATAAATAAATTATTGATGTAGCAAAACAAAACCACAAATAGGAGCAATAGGTACGTCAGCATGAATTTTATGCCACACGTTTTAAATATTTTTACCCTCATCAAAAGGCAGATTTTCATTCCAATCCCCAAAGAACAAATCGCAGTATAAACCTCAGTTGACAATGTTCTCTTAAAATTAATGTGGAATTACCAACTGAGCTCATATTAAGATACTAAGATATTTCTTGTAACCCACTAAATATCTAAAACTCAATATAATATATAAGTACACCACATCAATCTATTAAACATCTAAATCTCAATATACCAACATAGCAATTATATCTATAATTTATTATATTCTAAATATCAACATGCATGCAAGCATGCTAAGTTACCATTCCTTACATTATTTTAATCAAAACTGAATCTAAACATAATTTCTACAACATTAAATGTATATTTATCTAATATTTATCTATATATCCCATAACCAACCAAGCGTGTGACTTCATCTTGTTTTTTAATAATGGAAAATGAAAGATGCATCCCAAAGTTCAGAAGCAAACTGTTGGACATTCCCCGACATGAAAAAAAAAACTGGTACAACAAACAGAAGCAGAGTGTCTAGAACAAACAACTAAGATCTCTCATGCTTAAAGCGGCCAAGAAACGTTCCTAATTCATAGACGCTGTTAGAGAAAAACCATCCACACAATTTTCCATATTAGTTCTAATTGAAAGCAGATTGACTCAACTTAATAACTCCATTAGGTTCTTACGGAAAATAAATAGAATAGACGAAGGTTCAAAGAAGAAAACAAAATATACATATCGTGATTTTAGAAATCTAATCACGGAAACTAATCTAAACCTTCCTTCCTAGTGAGTAATCTTCAGTTACAGGCACTTACTACCATTGTGTGGAGATTTGAGACTTTATATGTTAAAACTTTACATGTTAACACGTCCCCACAGTTGAAACGTCGACATTAGCCAGGATTGGAGACATTCAAATTGAATCAAAATTCCATAAAAATAGAGGAAGATAAGCCCTTAGTGAAGATGTTGGCATACTGCGAGGTAGTAAACACTTAAAGAATCCTAATCTCCCCTGTAGTGACTTTGTCCCAAACAAAGTGTAGATCGATCTCAATATGTTTGGTGCACTGATGTTGCACCGGGTTTGTTGAGAGATAGACAGCACTAATGTTATCACAAAACACTACAGTGGAACGCCTGGGACAGAAATAGAGCTCCTGAAGTAACTGCCGTAGCTAAGAAACCTCAGCAACAGCATTAGCAACCGCCCGATATTCTGCCTCGGTACTAGAACGAGACAATGTATGTTGGCTTTTTGAGGACAAAGAGATCAAATTATCACCCAAAAACATAGCATATCCTAAGGTAAAATAATGGGTATCTAGACAACCGGCCTAGTCAGCATCAGAGTATGCAATCATATCACGACTAGAAGAATAGTGCAGTTGTAGACCATAATCCAAGGTGCCCTTGACGTAGTGTAAAACGCGTTTGATCAAGGCTAGATGCGGCTCACAATGATCATGCATATAAAGTCAAATCTGTTGCATAGCATAAGAGATGTTTGTGCGAGTGAAGATGAGATACTGAAGAACGCTAGCAAGAGCACGGTTATCGGTGGTGTCAGTAACAGGAGGCCTATTAGTCGAGAGCCTAGCATTTGTATCAACCGGAGTATAACAAGGTTTGCAATCAGTCATGCCAGCACGATCCAAAATCTCAAGCATATAATGGCGCTGTGACAAGAACATACCAGCAGTGCTTCGAGAACCAGATATCCTAAGAAAGTGATGCAGGTTGCTAAGATCCTTAATAGAGAATTACACTGTTAGAGATGTTATAATGTTGTGTAACAGATCTCTAGAATAGGTATTCAGAATAATATTATCAACATAGAGGAGTAAGTATGCCATGTCCTATCCACGCTGAAAACGAGGAGAGATGTATTGGATTTTGCTTCAACGAAACTAATGGACTGAACAAAGGAGGCAAACCTACTATACTAGACTCTGGGTGCCTATTTGAAGCCATAGAGAGACTTATTGAGGTCGCACACATGATCTGTGCACTATAAACCATTTTGCTCAAAGTACCATCAAGAAAAGCATTCTTCACATCCAACTGATTAACATGCCAATTGTGAGATAATGCTAGGGACAGAACTGTCTGGATGGTGGCTTGCTTGACAATAGGACTAAAGGTCTCACCAAAATTAATACCTAGGCGCTGTATAAAATCTCAAAGTACATAGTGAGCTTTATAACAATCTAGTGTACCATTAGGATGCAATTTATGCTTATAGACCTACTTTCCAGTAACAATGTTGATACCACATAGGGAAGGTACGAGATCCTAGGTATTGTTTGCTTGGAGGGCGGTGAATTCCTCGATCATAGCATCCCACCAATTTGGATCGGCCAAAGCACTACGATAGGTCTTTGGAAGAGGAGACAATGCAGTTGCATGTAGATATACAAGATTGTTTTGGGCTGACGAAAACCATGCTTTCCTCGAGTAACCATAACGTGATCATTAACAACTATCGAGACTAGAATCGCACCAAGTGGAAATGGTGCGCCAAAATCAGATGTGCTGTTATGCTGCAGCGAAGAGGGGGCGGCCTCCGAGGGAACAACACTAGCTAAATGTCGCCCATCATTAGAGACTGACGGCGAGCAAGCTAGTGTGTAGAAATGACCCAACGGATGCAAGGGAAAGAGGTTCCACCGTAGTTGGGCCATGAAGTGAAGCTACTATAGACAAACTGATAGAGTTCAGATTTTCAAGTATCCTGCTATCATCGAAGGCTGTGGAAGACTGGTTGAGACTGGCAACACCAGAACCTGCGCAACCTGTACCTACAACAACTGTTGGACCAATAAGGCTAGGCAGAAAGAAAATCGAGATTGGAAGAAGAGAGAGGTGTAGGAAGCTCAGCAAAAGAAAATAAAGATTCATCAAAAGTAACGTGATGAAAAATAATTAAGCGGTTGGTAGTAAAATCAAGGCAACGGCACCCTTGTGTTCTGAGGGATATCCTAGGAAGACACATGGGTGTATCGAGAAGCAAGCTTATGTTGAGTGATGGTAGATAGGTTAGGATAACACCTACGACCAAAGATATGAAGATAATCATAAGAGGGATGAACGTTGTACAGTGCAAAATATGGAGTCTGGAAGTGAAGAGTTTTGGTTCGGTGGCGATTTAAGAGATAGGTGGCCGTGTGAAGGGCTTCCACCCAGTAGGGTGCCGGAATGCTAGCCTGAAACATGAGAGAACGCATGATGTTGTTGGTGGAACGAATGATTTGTTCGGCATGACCATTTTGGGGAGAAGTGTGTGGGCATGACATGCAAATGGTGACACCATAAGTAAGGAAAAAGGAACCGACAATAGAGTTACCAAACTCCTAACTGTTGTCACACTGTATGGTCTTAATCATGGTGTCAAACTAAGTAGTGACATAACAAAAGAAATGAGAGAGGGTAGAGAATGTGTTAGACTTGAGACAAAAGAAAAGTCTGAGTAATGTGAGTAATCATCAAGAATTATAAGACAGTATTTGTAACCAGTGACACTAGCAAAATTCTTGAGAGCACGAGAATTAGACTAAGAAAATGAGAGGCGCACATGACAACCTAACTGACAAGTATAACACAAAGTTTCTAACTCATTTTTATTATAGGTAGAATTTAAGGATGGTGCTAAACGAAATAAACATTCATGACCAAGGTGACCTAGCCAGTGATGCCAAAGCATGATGGGGGATGTGATAGCAGCGAAGACATGAAAATGGGTTGGCAGTCGAAAGGAGTAAAGCTTTCTAGAGCTATTGCACCTAACGATTATGTTCCGTGTTATCAGATCCTTCACAGAGAGGCCAAAAGGGTCAAATTCAACATAACAATGATTTTTAGTGGTGAAACAACGAACTGATATGGGATTTTTAATGATGTGTAGAGAGATAAGAATATTATATAAATATAAAGAACGATTGGTCATAGGAAAAGAAGTAGACCCAACGGCGGTGATAGGTGATAAAGAACCATTGCCGACAACAATGTTAAAAGGGTAAAGGAACTAGCTAAGTGAACATGAGATAGAGAATTGGAGTTTGAGGCTATGTGAGAGGAAACACCTGAGTCCATATACTAGTTGTCACTCGGTGAAGGAGTGAGGGTCATGAAGTTGAAGTTTTGCGCCATGGCCTGTTGATCTCATGACCAGGATTGCTGAGGAGGTGGTGCAACAGAAGAAGTGCCATAATAGGACATAGGAGGGAACTGTTGCTGTTGCTGTTGGAGATTCGTGCTAAATGGCTGTTGCTGCTGCTAAAAGACAAGTTGCTGTTGCTACAGAGTCGGGGCGACGGATGGCAATGCACTAGCGATGAGAGCCTAGGGGCGAGAAGGAAGTGGCACCAAGGACGGGTGTAGGTGCGCACCAGACTAGTTCAACCAGATAAAGAAAGTTCCAATGAATTGATTCCAATGCGGCGGCCAGGTTCCAGTCGGGTGCAGTGATCCATGTTGTCCGCCCCTACTTCAGTTAGGGCGCCAACGCCAATGACCTTTGCTGTTGCCGCCTCCGTACCTAGAGTCACCCAGTCCACCATAGCTACCAGTGTTGATGGTGCCGCCGTGACCTGGGATGTCACCGAAATACTAGGACACGGTGCCGGAGGGAGCACAGATGTGGAGGCCATGAGCATTGTCGGAGCGGACGATTTGCAAGCGATTACCACCTCCTCGATGAGCAAGTCCGCGCAAACATCGAAGAAGACCGGAAACGGACAGGTGCGCTTGATCAACGCCGTCATGTGAATATTGCTTGTTGAGGCCGCGAAGAACATTAAGGACCAAGGTGCGATCCAAGACCGGCTCACCCAAAGTCACCAAAGCGTCCACTATACGCTTCATCTTTCTACAATAGTCGGTGATAGAGAAATCGTCCTGAACAAGAGGCCGGAATTCGGCGTGAAGGATGATGGTGTGGGTCTCCTTGTAGCCAATGAACTGTTCTTACAGATCAAGCCAGATGGAGAGTGAGGTTAGGGACGCAGTCGACACGGCTTCGATGAGCTCCGGTGACACCATGCCGAACAGTCACGACTTGACGGTATAGTCCATGCGATGCCAATGAGGATATGTGGAGAGATCGTCGTCGAAGAGCACCAAGCAGTTGAGGGCACATTTGGTCACGGTGTTGAGAAAGAGCCTGTGCTAGCAACTATAGTTTGTGGATGTCTGCTTGAGGACGAGAGGAATCATTGTCTTGATGTTGGACACCACGATGACCTAGGCGTGAAGTTGGGATTGCTCTAGGTTCTCGTATTTGGCGAGACGACAGATAGCCTCATCTACTCTGGTAGAAACCGCCTTGGCCTCAGCAACGGCTGCTTCGGTTGTGGCAATAGCATTGGCTGTAGCCTGTCTAAGTGCAGCATCTTGCACTGCTTAGGTAGTGATGACGTCGGATGACATTGGTAGGAACGCCGACAAGAGGGGCAATGACGTGGAAGGATACCATGATGAGAGGCCAGTGCCGATTTTAGGGGGAGGGCGTCGCAGGACGACGCCGCGGGACAAAAGAAGACACTGTGGGAAGGGAGAAGACACCGCGGGAAGGACGGCACGCAAGGCATCACCGTGGGATGCCACGGCACGAGAGAGGGCGCCGTGAGACGACAACATAGAAGAGCGATGGGCACAGGAGGGCGACGCGTGTAGGAAGACAGCGAGAGACTGGCAGCAGGAGAGTTAGAGAGAAGGGATCAATCCCGATCTGATACCATAAAAACGGATTGACTCAACGTAATAATTCTATTAGCCTTAGCAAATTAATAGAGTATAAAAGAAAAAAAATACATAACGTGATTTTGAAAAGCTAATCTCGAAAACTAGTAGGGAGTTAGCGTCAGTTACGTCACCCGCTGGCATCGCATGATTCTATAAATAGTAAGCGATTTGAGACTTTACATTATGCTTTCTATATTAACACTAATTAAACTAAGCTTAACTCGGCCCTCAAGTGCAGCACCCCATCGATGGAGAAGACGCTGCCATCATCATCATCATCAGCCATGAACGACGTCCATGGCGTCCCAAGAAGGTTCCGGTATCCACACGACTTCCCTCCGGCGAAGCTGTAGTAACCCTTGTACTTGCTGACGTACTCGCCGGACGACGGCCTCGTCCTCGCGGCGAAGTCGTATTCCACGGTGACACTCGCCGACGCGCCTCCTTCCTCCTCCATCCCTAGGAAGAGGCCGAAGCAGTGGGTGGTGCTTCGCTGGTCCATGTTGCAGTGCGCCGAGAGGAAGAATGGCCGCCCGGCGAGGCGGAGCAGCTGCGAGCGTAGCCGCCCTGACGGGAAGAGGCGGCCGCATTCCTCGCGCGTCAGGTCCATGTACGCCACGCACCGTCGCCGCGACGACGACGACTCCGGCGCCGTCACCTGCAGCGGGTGGCGCGGTGGGTTGTCCACTGGAGCTGGAGCCTGCATGATCGCCGCCGCTCGCTGTCTGCCGGAGGAATCGTCCGCCGCCGTCGTCTCCGAGGTCTCCGTTTGGTGATTGGAAGCCATGGTGACACAACTTACAAGATTGCAGGTGAAAATTTTGACCCTACCGACCAAGTGCTGAAAGACGAATGCAGATGTGCATTTTAATCGACTTGTGCTCAAACCGACAGTCCGACACGTCACAGTTCACGTTATACTACTTGTGCAAGCCAGTCAAATTTGACGCCCATTTGCACCGACTCCAGTAAATTTGTCACTCCTAAAGTATGATCCTTAACCGCCAACATTGACCCAGGACTAATATAAACTGATATATTGTGAATTGATCTTTGGAGAATGCACAACTTGCCGTTTATAATAGAAGCTTGCTGTTATATATGTCGGCAAATCTTTCTTTTCTTAACACGAAACACACATACACACTTATACGTGTACTTTCTGCATAAAAGGCCTTCTATAGTAACATACGTAAATCAGCCCAGGCCAAGACAGGAAACTTCTAAGAAAATCAATAGAAACTTGACTACCCAGATTATTATTATCTATTGCTCTACAAACATATAAAGCTCAAGTTGATCTCCATGGGTTAGTACCGTTGAACGACATGTCCAAAGAAAATGCGAACAGATTGCGAAATGTGTTCGACATTAGCAAAGTAGCGCAGGCATGTCAACATCTTTCCAAATCAGACTTGCCCAGCTAAACGTATTTCCTTGACACTGAAACTCCTTGTTTAAGAAACGTAAACTTCAGAAGTAACTCAAAAATAACAGAGAGAATTATGCATCTGGTCCCGTCCAGACAAAAATCTAGTCTAGCACAGACATCCACCGCCCATTACCTAATGTTCTTGACGATGAAGACCTCTCAGGATAACTTTGATTAGAAGAATCACTTTTAACAGTTCGATAACAATGCATTACATGTCATGACCCTCTTTTGATGTAAAAACAAAAGGGGTTTTACTTGTCGTTTCCAAACTGTCTATTTAGGTTGCTCAAGTAGAAAACAACAGTAAGTCCGAAGCACACAAGATTTTTCACACTAACACCCCATCAATTTGGAAACATCAAGAACACAGACGCTGTTAGTTAAACGCCGTCGACTATCTAGGGTTGCTTAATGGTTAATTCAGCTCTCAAATGCAGTATCCCATCGATGAAGAAGAGGCTGTCATCAGCCATGAACGATGACCATGGAATTGCAAATAGATTCCGGTATCCGACCGCTTTTCCACCAGTGAAGGTATAGTAGCCCTTGTACTTGCTGACAAACTCGCCTGACGGCCTTGTCCTTGCAGCGAACTCGTAATCTACAGTAACACTTGTTGAGCCTTTTTCCTGCATCCCTAGGAACAGTCCAAAGCAATGGAAGGCACTTTGCTGATCCATGTTACAGTGAGCTGAGAGAAAGAAACCCTGCCCTGCAAGATGGAAAGCTTGTGAGTATATCCGTCCAGATGGGAAAAGCCGACTGCATTCCTCGCGCTTCAGATCCAAGTATGCTATACACTGTGGATAAGGTCGATCAAATTCCACCACCTTAAGTGGACGATATTTGTAAGCTCGCTCAGCATATTTCCTACAAGTAAAAACATCTGCAGCAAGGGCACGCTGTCGATGTGGCGCATCAGCTTTGAATAGAAGTGCCTCAGTGACACATTTAGTTGCCTGTTCATGATCCAGATCATTGCATGCAAGGACCTTCCGCAGCTTTCTGCAGGTCATATGACAGAACCGAACCAGTGGCAACACACGAGTACCCAAGATCTCACGCCTCTCCTCCAGTTTTGGGTATTGAGAACGTGCCCACTTGATCACAAAATCATAGATGGCATCCTCTGATGCCACCTGCAGATCATTACTCCATAGGATGGCTTCAATACCAGCCAGAGGAATATTCATCGCTTCGTCTTGAAGTCTGAAAACAGGAAGTGTTCTTTTAGTGCATCATGTTGTTTTCATAACTTAGTTCTGGCTGCATTCAATAGAAAATACTCACTTGGTCAAATCTTTGTACTTGTTGGCAAGGAATTCCTTGGCAGTGTCAGTCAGTGGCTGAACTGCAGCAGCCATTGAAATGCTGGAAGGGAGATCTAGATAGAGCAGTGCTGATTCTGTAGTCATAGGCAAGTTTTTTAGTAATTGACTGCAATGCCTCATGCAAGAAACAACCTCGAATTTATCAGCAATCATCAAGATATCCAGCAGAAGGGTTGGCTGATTTGTTGTCAACTTTCCACTATACATAAAGCTCAAAAGCTCCATGAGGGCATTTTCCTCTGTTTCAGATAGACATACAATGATCAGATCAAAACTATCTGTTTGCAAGAAAATCAAATAGCAGAAAAATCTCGCTTATTCTCATTTGGAAGATTTTCAAGTGAAGCTTACACTTCTTTGTAATTCTTGAGAGGTGATAAGAGGAAAATGCACAACAGTGAGTCTAGAAAATCAGTTTGAATAAATATTCAGGAGTATAAATATCAGAGAGATAGATCCTTTAAGCTTTAAATGCCACCATAACTGATCATACTAGCAATATAAAGAGAAAAGTTACAGACAATCATAGAATAGTGCAGAAATTATAGTTTTTGTTAAACAGAAACAAACAATGAACAATTGAACTACAGAATTACCTGAAGCAGTTATTCTAAGAGTTGCATGCCTCTGATCAGATTCTTTCATGCCATTTGAGAAAAGCTAATAAGAAGAGTACGATGAAATTATTAGCTAGCTAGCTAGCAATACAAGTAGAGTAAACAATTAATGCATTTCAGGAGAAAATTATAATTACCTTATAAAAGAAAGGGCTTTTCGCAGCTAGAATCGCAGAACTGATGTAAATAGACTTTACTCTCAAGACTTGGGTACACTCCATACTCCAGGATGAATCGCTGCTTTCTCCATCCTCACCTAGCAAATAATAGTCCAATGAAACAAAATAGCAAATAGGAATAAATGAAAGGGTGCACATCAGCATCACAAGATTGAATTTTCTGATCTTAAGGTAATGGAGAACTTGTTACTAGCAGAACAGCATTTGTATCCTCTATGCTGGCAACTTTGTATGATGCTTCAGGAAGATAAGAACGATCTTAATAAGTTTGTTAATCTACCAAAGCATCAATTTTTTCTATTGGAAATATCTCCCATAAATGTATAGCCTGTTTTAGCCTACCCCATCCTGCTTGAGATTGAAAAGCTTTGCTGTTGTTGTTGTTGTTGTAAATGCATAGCCTGTTTCCAAATTATTCCTAATTTACAGAATGAAGTTTGAAGCATACCCATAAACTTAAAAATTAACCTACTGACTAGGAGGCATATAAAATCATTTCAACATGTTGTCTGCCAAGTACTCTACAGACAACAAAAGGCTAAACAATGATTAACCTGTATCAACATCTGCCAACTACTAATCTCAGAAGTAATCACTACCACAGTGTGTACTAGCTATTAACTCTAAAAGCATCTACTATCAGCAATCAGTTAACATATATATCCAAAGTGTTACGTGTTCAAAGTTTGGAGACTGATGTTGGGAGTTTCTGATCAAGCACGTGCCATTTCCTGAACCTGAAAACTTCATCGTTCGAACAACATAATGGAAATCAAAATTTAAATTGCACTGACCATCTAGTCCAATATCCAGTGGAGATTCTTCTATCATAGCTACAGGTTCCTCATTGTTTTCCTCATAGGTGTCACATTCTTCTGCTTCAACTTTACAGGTTTCCAGATCTGTATATTTTCCCGATTCTGGAACCATGAAATGGAAGAGCAGAGAAGTTGTTAGAAAAACAAGATCTACATTCTAGTAACTGATGAATGACATGGAAATCATAAAGAATTATGAGACTAGAACAAAATAAAAAGAAAGAGTTGCAGTAGCATTAGACCATAATAACACAAAGAATTTCAACAGACAAATCTCAAATGTGACGACACAAGTTGGATACATGGATTACACTTAATAGAGAAGGAAGATATGAACTCGAACTATCAAAATGAACTATGTTAAACATTCCACATAACAGGGGAGATATGATAAAACTAACACCTCTATTGTTAGTAATAGACAGAACAGGATAGTTTATGGTATGGATTTGAGCAGTAAGAGAGATAGGGTTTTGGGACCGCAATGAGCTGCTGGCTGATTAATATCCTCTTATTTATAGCTGAAAGAGACACAGAACATCCCTAGTGACTTACTTATTCCCTACGGAAAAGACATCACTTATTGACTCAAAACTAACTGCAGCAAGGATTACACTAACAATTCTCCCCTTAATCCTTGTGCATCAAATTTGGATTGATTTGGACCATTCCAATCCTAGAACTAGGGATGTTCTGTATCTTTCTCTTTCAGAGGAGATGAATCGATGAATCAGTCAGCTGCAACTCATCGCAACCCCAAAAACCTACTACTATCTCTCTTGTTGCTCAAATATATACCATAAGCTGCCCTGTTCTGTCTATTACTAACATCTAGCCAATAAAAGGAACAAATGATCAGAATCATTAGATGGCACCTATGGCACAAAGAGAAACAAAAAAATCAATGTGTCTGTTAACGCTAAAATTTGGTAAGCCAAGAAAAAGATTGAAAAGATAATCAGTTTAGTAAAGAAGAGTCTAATTGCTACAGGAAAGAAGCCGGTTGAAGAAAGCAAGGAATGATTCGATCAAATTATAGAAAACTATCCAAATAAGGCCGACTCTGAGGAGAAGTCCTGAGACTCACGGCAGGGTATTCTATCTATGTAAATTGTATCTTATATAGATAGAAATGTTTAGATAGTTTAGTTAACTTCTTTAGAGATATTTTCCTTTTATCTTTGTTAGGAAATAACGTCCGGTGGTTGTTGTAAACACGTCGGACTCTGTAATGCCAGGGTATAAATATAGACTCTCTGAAAGCCTGTAAAAGACATCTTTAATCAATACTACTTCGGCGCATCACCATCCTAGTTCATCTAGGTTTTTACCAGTGGGGTCTGGCTCTCGACGCAGGGCTGCATTGGTTAACTTCGATCTCTGACGAAGGGGTAAGTCCCACCACTATCTCGATATGTCTTGCTCTATCTAAGACTATCGTTTAGGTTCGACCTCTTAGACCGATCGGATGTATCGCATCATGTCCGTGCAAGGTCTATCGACCTATCAAGCTCTTTCTGCCATCGTTGGTCTCGTGCTTCACCAATTAGGTCTGACCTACGAGGATGCCAATGGTAGATTGAGCTTTAGGCTTATAGGTCTCTGTACGGCGTTTTATCAGAGTATTAGCCGATGAGTTATCTATACATTGAGCAACACGCCCAGCATATCGGCTCCTCAGCCGATACGCACCAGTCTTTAGAGACTTTCCTTGAGCGCCACGCCAAGCGCATCGGCCTTCCAGCCGATACGCGCCTGTCTTCAGAAAGACATCCTCTCATCGGCTCAGCTAGTCGATAGATTCGCTTTGTCCTTACTTCAACACAACCGATCCGACGTTCACCGTCCCGTTGCCGTTGGCCTCGGTCTCATAATGTCTCGGTTAGGTCCGATCTTCGAGATTTAGTGCTAGCGGCGTCGTCACGACGGACGACAGGTCTCGTGTTGCCATATCCGGAGTGGCATCGGCTTTGCAGCCAGTGTCTTTTATACGATTCCTTGCTAGTTTGCATATGCCTTCATCGGCTTTCCAGCCGATGAACGAGCGGTACAGCTTCTGTCAGCAACCAAGAGGGATCCCACGCGCTTTGCTATTCTTTAAATACCCTTCGGTGCTTCCATCGACTCTACGGCCGATGGATTAGGATCTCACTTTCACCACACCCGGAGCCATCATATCCTTCGTCGACATCTGTCTACGCCTTCAACGACACCCCAGCCGATGGAAGAGCGTCTCGATCCCTATCGGTGACCCACTGATAGCAGGAGTCATCCGAATGCGGCCGATGACCACCTCGATCCTATCGGTGGCCAGCCAATAGCTAGCGCTCGTATCGGCCCATCATCTGGCTGATCCGTTCGCCTTACCTCCTAGTCAATTGCAGGGTCAAATTGACTGGCACGCCCGCACCCGCACCCGCACCGTCGTGCCAGAGCTGAGCGAACCTCACGGGCCCCGGCGCGCATACCTCAAGCCACGGAGAGAAGCCGATCAGCCTACACTAGAGCTAAGCAGACCTCCTAGGCGTCGGCGTGTTTGCACCGGGCGCGCGAGATCCAATGCGAACAGTGTCACATAGATACCATCCCCTTTTCTCTCCTTGAGAACCTCTAATAATTTATGTCCATGTTACCTCCACTCCATTGATCCCTTTCAACCCTCTTCTATTTCCCCTCCATTGGTCAAATCAGGCTCCTTTTGGTATTGAGGTGGATTATGATAATCCCATTTGGTGCAACTACTTTTGCCATTTTGCTAACTGCTTTTATTTTAATCTAAGCTTGGAAATGGAATAACCACAACATTTCTAACAAAATGGAACAAATGTGAAAAAAAACAACAATTGGATGACAGAATTTTTCCAATGGTAATTTGATTTCTCAAACAGGTCACAGTAATTTCCTTGAATATGACAAGGAAGCACAGCATAACAACCACAAATTGACCCTCATGAAACCATGTACATAACAAACCAATATGTATGACATATCTACCGTTAGATCATTTGACACATGAATGGTTAGCTCAGTCCTCAGGGAGCTAAGAGCCAAAATTCGTTGATGTCATTGGAATTAGGGTTTCTACAATTTGTACGAAGTGTTGATTCCCATTATACATTGTGTGAAGCTGACCAAAACCATGTGTGAGATTAACACATAAGGATGATATCTAACCATTTGTTAAGGAGCATTCCATTCTGAACTTCAAAGGATCACATATTATTGTTAGTGCATTAGAACATTTCTTCAATAAATAGAATCGTAGAAGTCACAAACTTCAAAACTTATAAACTTCACAAAGGAAATGTGAAGGTATCAGCAGCAGCTAGTTGTCACATGTCACAGGGAAATAGTAAGGTATGTTTGCTCCCGAGTTGAAAATTTATTCATTTGCAGTCCAAAATGTTCACAATACATAAATGGAGTAGCATGCCATACCATCAGAAATCAACTACACAACGCACAAATACAGTCCAGAACTTATTTCCCAAACATGAATCATGGAAGTTGCAATAACTCTGAATATGCCATTTAAGAGCATCACCATCAGTCTCTCACAATCAATCCTTATCTCAAAATTTTGGGATTTTTGTTAAAAAATCAAATCCTACAGTGCCCAAGAACAGAAAACCGAAAATTGGAATTCCCATTACCAAAGATCTCGCTCTCCACAAGTACGGAACCGTGCTCACTCCCAATCGGCAGGACTGTGCACGATCGTGTGGATGGCAGATGATGGAGAGCGGTCCGCAGAAAGGGAAGCGACGGTTTCTGTTGGCGGCCCACTTTTTTTTTGTTTTAGGGACTCAAATTTATGATAATTCTTGGAGAGAGATATTTTCATGCCTTATTAAATCCTAATTACAGAATCCCAAGAAGAGATTTATAGTGGATTGAATTTTGGGTAACTCTTGGTGATGCTCTAAATTCCGGAACTAATGCCATATCCTCAACATGTCGCAATTACGACAGCTCAAAATTTCAAAGAGGAATTATAGCAGAACATCGAAATTAAATTTTGATATTGGACGGAAAAAAAGGGTAAAGGTGTTCCACCATCTCTTTCTCTCCCACCCTTGAAACCTAACCAGAGGCTTTACAACCTAAAGTTCCAGCAGATGGTCAAATCAAATCATCGAGGAGAAAAGGAGGCACCACCGTCTCCCAATTCCCCCCACCCAACTCGCCAGAAATTGAGGGTTCCAACCCAACGAACGCCCCCTCCCTCCACGGCCCCAAATTCAAATCCAAATAGCCCAGCAATCCACCGAGGGTGCTGGGCAAGAAGGAGAAGAATCCACCCTCACCTTTCTCGCGGCGGAGCTCCTCTCGCCGTCGCTTCCGCTGGTGCGCCCAGTCGGCGAGCGAGGAGCAGCCCTCCCCAGCGGCGCCCTTGGCCCCCGGCGCGTCGTCCTCGGAGACGATCTCGATCCGCAGCACCCGGTCGGAGAAGTTGACGGAGTTGAAGGCGAACTCGAAGCTCGGGCCCCCGCTCGCCCGCGAGAAGTCCGGGTCCATCCCCAACCTCCCAACCCCCTCCCCTCCTCTTCCAATCAACCGCGCGCGGCCGCCGCGGCCTCACCTCTCCTCCACAGCCACCTTCGCCTCCATCGCCGAAACCCTAACCCTAGCGAAAGCAGCAGCTTCCAGAGGGAGAAGCCACGTCGAGGCGAGAGCCGTGGAGGAGAGGAAGAAGAAGGGTGCGATCGTAATACGCGCAAACCCGAGGGGACAAACTGCAAAAGCGGACGAACGCAAAGGACTCCCTAGCGACTAGCGAGACGAGACGACGAAGCGAGCTCGTCCGGTCGGAGCAAAATATATACCCGCCCACCCGCACCCACTGGGCCCGGGCTGTCCGTGCGGCAGTCGCTGTCGCGGTGGGCCCACGTGTCGGAGGGTGGGTGGATGGGGCGTGTAAGGTGGGGGTTCGGTCGCGAGGCGGGAGGAGGTTTCTGTGCCTTGCGTGCGATGCGACGCCGTGATTTTATGCGCGAGGGGCGATTGCATTTGCAGTTTTGCACGGCTGGTTTGATTTGAAGGCGGGTGTATCAAGGGATAAGGTAGGGTAAAGGGAGGGTGTCACGAGGTTCATCACTCTTGAGTAAATGAGAGGATGAGAAATTGTGATCAGATCATCATTATCATTGTCAGTGAGTTATTTTTCTTCGTCCTTCTGGGAAGCACATTTGTCAACATGAAGCGCCATCGCTCAATTAGGACGCTCATGATTGTAGAGCGCAAAGGACGACCACTTTGCATCTCATGGTCATGGGTATTTATGGCCCGTGATGACCCGATGGTTTTAAATTATCGGTATTTAACCAGTTACTAAAAAACATTATTGGATGTTGGTGTTGTTATACAATTGCTTATAAAACTTAAGGATGCGTTATTTTTAGCTTATGAGGGGAGCTACTAACTCGTTTATTGTATGAAACTATTATTTTAAAATCTTTCTATATATATTTTTTTAAAAAAAATAAATAAATCTATTTTTTATGCTTAAGATACCGATAATCTTTTTCAATTTATGTGTAGCTTATAATCTCTCTTCAAACTCTACTTCGAATGAAGCTTTAGGATAGTTCTTTGATTTATGAGCAAGGGTATTTCAAGGAAATTACCCCTAAACTTATATCACCCAAATTAACCCTCCCAAAAAAATTAAATATCAAAAATTTCACAATCAAACTCTTCAAATTAGATGAATTGCTCCCCTGACTCAATCTAAAGCTATTTTGATCTTATGTGCCATACACATGGCGCAGTTCAATCAGCTAAAAATAATTTTAAAATTGGTAGGACCCACTTATCGGTGCTTCTCCCTCTTCCTCTCTTCACTAGGCTCAACCTCATCAAAGCAATGCTGACAATGGCGAGACACGGGATGATGGAGAACATGAAGCTGAGTGCTAGCTCTAGGCGCTTGCAACGCTTGCAACAGTGGGTGCCTCCATTGAGCTTGGGCAGCGGAGACCATGGAGCTGAGTGCTGCCTTGAGGTGCTTGCCTGCCACGACTACCTCATCAAACTCAAGTGATGAAGCTTGGGAGCGGAAGAGCCTCAAGCTCCATGTCCATCTACCACCGCCCTAGAGCTTTGCCTCTACTTGCCTCTTTCACTAGCCCGAGCTTCAGAAGGCAATGATTGGAGAGCTTGAACTCCATTGCCTTCCTTGAGGAGAGTTTGACTCTACCACTATCGACCTCCCTAACCAACCTCGAGCTTTGACGCCATTTGCCTTCTCCAATGCCTTCCCTGAGGAGAGCTCGAGTTCTGTCTTCTCACGAGACGTCCTCCTTGAAGTGTGTAACACCATATATTTTTCTAAAATTTTAATTTTAAATTTATGTTTAGCGTGCCATTAAATCCCATTTCCACCCTCAAAACTTGAAATCTCCAAAATTTCATAGGTCAATTTTTCAATTCAATAAAATTCTGACTGTATTGGTAAATAATTTTCTTTCCATCCAAGAAATTTAAATTTTATTTTTGGATCTCGACCGTTTGTTAATTATTTTCTTCCCTATTTTAATATTTTCTCAGTTATTCCCTTTATCTATACACGTTCGAGTCAGAGCACCTATTGTTTTCTCGTCAAATTAAATTGCATGTAGACAAAGACTTGCATGGCTAGCATTCTCACAGCCATTTCTTATCCATCCTTTCAACTAGAAGACCTCATGCCCTCTTCCATCTTATTACAATCAGCTAATTTGCCAGCTTTCCTCTCATACCTTCTCGCACAAGCAATAAAATAGCAAGTAAAGAGAAGAGTAGAAAGCAGACTGCCTCATGCACACAAGCATGCATCTGTGTAGCTCCCCCTACTTTATCCTTTCAAATCATCTTAGTTACAAACTAAGGTTGGACAAACTTTGCATATCTCATCTACCTTTTCAAATAAAGACTCACACGTGAAGCTCCTCTTTCTAAACCCATAGAATGATAAGAAACAACTCATGATAAGACACCTGTAAATACAGGACAATGTCTTGTCCCATCACGACGAATGCGAAAAGGCATCAGTGAAAGTTTCAGTGATTCATAGCACTGCATAGAAATTTGTCATCACTCGGATTGTGGCAAAACGTTGAAGGTGGCTATAGAGACCTTGGTCATTGCCCACACTATCACCATCTCTATACCCCTTCTCTTCTTGATGACTAAAGCAAAATCGTAGCCACCATTGTTGTCCTTCCTAAGCTCCTTCTCTGTCTCCCTTTGTTCCTAACCATACACTACACCAAGGGCTAGCTAGAGCCCTCAACTGTCACCACCATGTCCTCTTGGTTCTTTTTTTTTCCATGTCGAGCTCAGCAAATCGCCGAAACCACTATAGCAGAATAGAGAAGCTCTGTCGCTGACCCCATAGACCTAGTTTTCAAAAACCATCTTGTCCCTCCCACTGACATCCGAGCCCCCACATGTTAGCCAAGAATATATCCTTAGGAATATTCTTTTTAGAATTTCTTTTATTTTCTATAAAATCTTTTAAATATCAAAAATTTATATCTTTTATCCGTAACTTCGTGTAACCTCATTTCAGTCCCAATTGTTTTTTTAAAATCCTGCTTTACATAATGGCACTATTATTTTCTATATTTTGTTATTTTTATTAGTACCCTATGTAATGTTTGTATTCGTCATGTGTATCGAAGGAGTGTTCACGCCGAATTTCGTCACACTAGAAACCACAATGCACCAAGGCAAGCTATTCTTAAATATTTTGAACCTATATTTTGTGAATTACTTTGTTTATAAGATGTATTGTTAGATCATACTTTAATCATGCGTTGGCCTTGGTTTGTGTGAAACCAACGGACCAACCTAGTAGTCACACTTTTATTATGTGAAATATCAATGACCCCATCCTCATTAACTCTATGAAATAATCACGGATATCATTATCCCTTGAATGTGATTACTGAGGTAGTTGCTTAGCTCACTTACAATTGTGATATCATATAGGAACTTGGGAATTCTAAATATTTACTTACAAATCTAAAGTGATGTTGACTTATTTATAAAATAAAAATAGTTTGTATTATCTAGATCATACGGAGTCTGTGTTTTCATGACTTGGCTATGTATTATCATTAAGAACCGATTCTATTAAAAAATTCATCCAACCATATTACAGTGCGACCATACGGGTGTTATGAGATACCATTTGCTAAGTAATTAGCTATCACATAAAAATTTTGTATATCAATAGTTATGTAACACTGAGAATGATGAGACATCCTTGGTATGTTCTAAGTATATGAGGACTATATGATATGAGGTATTCATAGCTTAGTTTTGAAAATACCTTCTAGTGAGCCCTCCTTTGCCAACCATGTTTGATCGGCATATATTGTATAAAGAGAGAAATTTATAACATATAGATAAAGGGTGCAACCTCTACAGAGTTTATCTGAATTATTTAAAGAACTGAGCCTACTCTTATATGCAGATACGAGGTGTTTCTCATAGTATAGTTTTGTTTTTACCAAAGTTTAGTGATGTTTGCAATAAATTTTGGTAAGACCCATAGACAGAATTGGAGAGCCGATCAGTTTATGAAAAAATTCGATTGATATAAGGAAAGAGCCGATCGAATAGATTAAGGATAGATTCGGCTCAGTTAAAAGACGAAAAGTTCTCCAGATGAAACCGAGTCTGAGGAGTAGCCGTGAAAACCACAACATGATACTTTTATTTCTATATAATATATCTTGTAAGATAGACAAGTCTAATTAGTTTTGTTAACTTCTTAGAGATAATTTCTTTTTATGATTAGAAAATAACGTTTGGAGGTTGTTTGTAACCACGTCGAACTCTTGTAACTCCAGTGTATAAATATAAACCCCTAGTACCTTGTAAATTATCTCTCATATCAATACAATCTTAGTGCATCATCACTCTAGTTTATCTAGGTTTTTACCGATGAGTTGTGTCTCACGACGCGGGGCTACATCAGCTAAGTCTAAACTTCAACAAAGGGGTAAATCTCATCATTATCTTGGTGTATCCATTCTGCCTAAGGCCGCATCGGTTAGGTTCGACCTTTTAATCCAATCAGGTACATCACATTCACGTAGTTCTATCGGTTTATCAAGCTTCCTCTATTGCATTAGTCTCGTGCTGCATCAGTTAGGTCCGACCTACTAAACCACTGATAGTAGATTAAGCCGTAGGTCGATAGAAATTTACATGAATATTTCATCAAAGCGGCTAGCCGATGAGTTATCCACATATTGAGCCTCATGCCTAATGTATCAACTTTCCAGCCAATATACATATATCTTCTAAGAATTCCTCTCATCGGCTCAGCTAGCTAATGGGTTCGCTCATTCTTTCCATCTGCGCGTTCGATCTAGTCTCTACCATGTTTGTTCCATTAGCCTCAGTCTCATACTATCTCAATTTGGTTTGATCTATCGAGGCTGACTCTAATAGTATCGTCATAGTGGTCACTAGGCCTCGTACTTTCAGAAGATCGGGTCTCGCTCCTTGCTACTCATCATGCATTCTATTCGGAGCGCCATCGGCTTTACAGCTGATGGATATTTTATCTTATTCAGAGTGCCACTCTATTCCAGAGTGTCATCGGCTCTACAACCAATGTGTACTTTATCATATTCCTTACAATTTACATATGCCTTCATTGGGTTTCTAGACAATAAACGAGTGTCACATTTTCTATTAGTAACTAGCCAGTAGAAGAAGTCCACATACATGTTTATTGACTATCCTATTTCAAAACGTCATCAGCTTTACAACTGATGTGTCTTTTATTCTCTTCATTGCCATCTGCCTATGCCTTTTCATCGGCTTTCCAGCCGATGGATAAGTGTTTTAGCCCCTATAGGCAATCAATCGATAGAAGGAGTGCATCAAATATAGCTGATGATTATCAATGATCAGCCGATAATAGGAGTTTGTATCGGTCTATCGGCCGATTGACTCATCGGTTTATATTCTTGTCAATTTCAAGGTCAAATTGACTGACACGTTCACAATTTCAGTAACCCGACGAAAGGACCTTGAAACCAAAAGATATACACTAGAGCGAAGTAGAACTTCTGGCCCTTAGCGTGTTTGGGTGATCGCATTGGACCTCCATCGGTTAACATATAGGACCGATTCGACGCAAACATGTGAACATGATTGTTACGCTGGAAATCGTTTCCAAAGTCCACTTGTGTGGCAGATGATTGACCTTCGTAGTCAGAAACATGTCTATGTGACCTGTGGTGTCTTATAGCACCCTAGTGCCATAGTACTGAGAATGTGAACTTGTGCTGTGAAAAGCATGTTAGCTATAAGAAATAATTAAGAATTGATATTTGATTAATTCTTAAATGTTTTGAAAGTAAAATGAAGCTAATCAAGGAAAAGATGAGCAAATGTTGAGAATTTTGCTTTCACTTATAAACACTGTGAACTTATAAAATGGATCAATGTGTGAGCCTTTTTCCGACAATTAAAATTTTGGCTCACTAGTGTTTTGTAAAATAATTCAAGAAGTCTGCTTTAGCAAATGAAAATCTTAATCTCCCTCGTTAAACCAAAACATTTTTTTTCTAACTTGCTGAGGATGTAAAGTAGTCTTTGCTTATATATATATATGTATAGAGTTTAAAGAAAAAGTGGACCTGTTCGCTGAAAAGATCCTATAGGAGTAGGAAGAATGTGAAGAATTTTATAGTTTCCTGCCTAATTTCCAAATCGTGCTTATGGAATAAACTAGTTGTATAGGTTTATGTGCTTGGTTGTATAGGTTTATGTGCTTGGTGCTTAGCCGCTTAAGTTATTTTTCGTTGTTAGTTTTCACTTAGTTGCTATTGTTGTTTTTGTTTACTGTTGTCCATCTGGTATATGTTATGATGGAAATTTATGTAAGGATTAATCTAGTGATATAATAAAAGGTAGTTTTTTATTCTGTTATTATTTTGTATGTATTAGTTTATATAATTTAAGGAGTTAATTAAGTTAACTTTTGACCTATATTAGCACATATTTTATGTGTAGCAGAGTTCGAAGCGTTACAAATAGTCTATAGTAAAGAGAGATGACATGTTGACCTATAAAATTTTAATTTTTTCTTTTTTTCTATTTGATTGCCGGAGCCATATGTGCAAGCTAAGGCCATATCCACGTAAAACGGTGATGGAAGACGGAAGTTATTGCTTTGGTTTAAAAAAAATAGGGGTGTCAAATATTTAATTTTTTTATTTAATGATAAATCGTACTGTCATAAACTATGGATAATTTGAACTTTTTTCCTTAAAGAAATATACAGCTTTTTGTTGTAATGGCGCGACCCAAATAATGTTTGGAGTGTAAAAGGATGTGACCATTCTAATCCCTATATCCAAGTCTATTTCTTTTTTATTACCATTGTTGAAAATTATATGTGGAGGCTGTAAACATGTCCAGGGTTTAATAGTAGCTGTGGTACCGCCACCTGCTTCTTAATATTAAAAACAATCAAATATAAAATGAATAGTCACCTATAAAATTAAATTACAGTGAATATTTTCTATAACAAAGGATGAAAAATATATTTATATTTATTTTAGATAATATTATAATATATTTCTTTTATACGTGACAAAGCACTACTCATCTAGTGGTTCCGAAAGTTTCCGCTTTCCGAATAGAGTGAGAAAAAAAAAGAGAAAAATTACAGCTCTTACAAAGAATAAAAAATTGCTTTGAAAATTTGCTACTAGCAGGTAGCAAAATCCGTATTATGACCTTAGACCGTCGGTTTATTTTCATTCTGTCCAGCTAGAAGAGATTGCACGCCATTTCTTTTGCAGATCTATTGCACGGCATCTTCTACTGTGTTTAATTGCGGCCCTTGCATTGCTACCTCTGCCTATCGTGGATAAGCAAATTATGCATGGCTCAAGCTCAGATCGTCGTCGTCTTCAGTTCCATATACTAACTATCCGTGTACCAAAGCCACTTGAATGAAATTTTGCTCTCCCAACACTTTCCGTTGCCCTAATTAACATCCTCACCTCCCACTTCGCTATGAAAAAGACTTTAACATTTTGTTTCTTATAGTCATATATACATATATATACACGACGTTTTGGACAAGCTCTTCTTTTTTCAGAAACATTCGCCGTTGATGGATCTTTAAAATTCGTCTAAAAATAAAAACGCTATATGTACATTTGTCTTGAAAAATACATTTCATAATCTCATAAACTTATTATATTTTATAATGAGGAAAAAAATATGGTCAAAATCGCATCTCAGAAACCAGGAAAAAAAATCTTCTTGCGCTGCTTCTCCAAATACGACCGATGGTACAATCGTACAAACAGCGGAGGCTAATGCTTAGAAACTCTAAATGAAACTTTCTTACGAGTGACAATGGCAAAAACAGGCAATAGCTAGACATTCACTGTACAAAAATTACAATATGCGATTACCAGAATCTCTCTAGTTGACGGTCCACAGATAAAATATAATCTACAACAACAAAAAAAAGGATGCCACTGGAATTCACATATTCTGCAATGAGATAGTTACATGAACTCCTAAAATGTTGCAAGGGATATGTGCCATAGCTAGTAGAAGTCAGATCTCTATCAATTGGAACTCCAAGTTGAATGAAACAGAATCAGATCTCAGTGCATCAGCTCTCCTCATTTCCTTCTTGTGCTGATTAAGGAATACCCTGATGCTCTCATCCGGGCGTGCTGCCCCTCCAGCCTTGCCTGCAGTAGTTTTGCTTTCAGGGTTGTGCTCTTCGCCTCTAGTGGATGCGTCGGTGAGGCTTCCGATATTTCATGATTCAACGATGAACGCTGATTGTTCAGCTGACGAGCTGGACTGCGAAGATCGTATACAATTCCTGAGGCAGTACATTGATCTCGGAATTGACCTGCCCTGGAGTGATCATTGGATTTTTGCCCGAGATATGCATGCTGAGGAGCCTCTGATTTGATCTTCAACAGGTCATCATGCAATCTTTGGGAAACTTGAGTCATGACAGTTTCGTCTTGCGCACATCTTGAAGCATTTTTGGCATCCTTGCACGGGCTAATTTCTGGTGTTGAAGCATTAAGTTGTTCTCTGGTGCCATTAGGCATTGCCTTCCCTTTCTTTGAAAAAGGTGATGCGGTTGAGATTCTTGAACCTTCAACAGGCACGCCATTGGAAAATTCTAGCCTTCTCATTGGTGAGTACATGCAGCCTGTGACCCTCTGCCGAGTTCCTGAAAGGTCATTATTCTGAATGGTGTGACCATGCATGCTCAGTTCAAAGCAATGCAAGTCACTTGCAATGGAATTGTCATCATCATCTTCAGCTAACTGAGGAGCACTAGTGGCTACATTCAAATGGACAGACTCAAGGGATTGCCGGCACAAGCTTGCATCTTGCTTTTCATTGCTGATGTATAATTTATCATCCTTGGGTTTACTTGATCTCCTGGTATTAAGAAAACCATGGATTTCACTGCTAAGCCTCTCGGTGATTGAGATTTTTTCTGCCAAAGCTTCCCTGGGATCAGCATTTTGCATCTGCATTCGCTCATCAAGCCATGCTTCTGAAATATGGACTACTGACTTATCAAATTTGTGTTCATACTGCTTTATATGCTTTTGCTTTAACAACCTTACTTCTTCTTCATAGTTTCTGATTCCTAATGCAAATGCATCACAGAGACTTTCTAACAGGTGAGTTTCTTTCTTCTCTTTCTCCATGTCCTTTACAGCCTTAAGAAATGCTGATTTCATCTCAGACAGTTCTTTTTTTATCTTCCTGTGGAGGCTCTCAGAATGTTTTCTCAGATGTCTCTCGTCTTCAAGTTCCTCTTGCAGTGATCGAAGGGCTGCTCTGACCTTCTCTTGATCCTTGATTTTCTGAGACATTTTATCTTCAGATACTTGTCTTTCAAGCAAATCGATTTCGTAGTGATACCTCTGCCTCTCTTGCAAAAGCTCTTGAACTCGAGCATGAGCATGTTGTAACTCTGATTTCAATCCCTTTATTACTAATACATCAGCCGCATGCTGTTCTTCCAAGCTCCAAATTCGATTTAGAACTTTTAATAGTTCCGTTGACGTTTTAAGTTGGCTACCTGCTTCCCTAAATCTAGCCCTGCAGTCCAGCGATCGAGTAGGACTGACAACGTTAATGGTAGCAGCCTGTCAATGAATGGACAAACAAATGCAGTTTGAGAAATATGCTTTGTTCCAATTATTGTTTATAAGTAAAGAACACTAAAAATATAGTGTCATGGAACTGCATCAAGGGTAGCAGAAGTAAACTAGCATTTCATGAGTAAAAAAATTATTCAAAATTGAATTATGACTACAGCAGTAGCATGCATGTTCATACAGATAAGCACCCCCCCCCCCCTCCAAAAAAAAAGTACATTAGTAATTTACACAGTCTGGAAGCATATACATGCCAATCCATTTGGTTCAACTATAACAAAGCAGGTAAAATACAGAAATTATCAAGATGTTACTTGGGGAAGTAATGTGTGTGCATACCCCAATTGAGCTAGTGTAACTTGCAGGTGAAAAAGACTGTTTTGCATGACATCTCTCTCCATGTAATTTGTCATGTTCCATCAATGATGCTGAAAGATGCTCGCCACCACCACATGAACTCTGTGGCTGAAATGCAACAAATGAAAAAAGTTACAAATCAAAGCATTCCTGGTTTCGTGAAACTTCAGACATTCAACTTTTCCAGTGGAAAGTGTAATTATATCCCATTAAAGATAGTCAAGTCAAATTCAGAATGCATGGATTTGGAAAAACACAAAATATGAACTTTGGCACCTCCACCAGAAAGTATTATTATTGTCATCCAAATATTATTGTAAGGTAACAAGCATCAGCAAATGTAAATTTCAAGATATTCTTACTGGGACTTGGGAGTTTGGGACTATAATGGAAAATAACATGAGAATCTTGACAACATTGCATTAAACAATTATATTTGAATTGTACTTTGTAAGTGCCACCAAAATAAAAAGAAAAGCTATTCTTTGCATGTATAGCTGTAATATCATGGTCAAACAAGAAAAGCAGGCAGAAAGAACCTTTCACAATTTCATGGTGGAAGATTGTCAAGAGGCAGCATAATACAGGGCAGAAGTCTTTCTGGCCTATACTTCGCCAAAGAAGGTGACACTTGAACTTCGGAGGATAGATGTGCAAGCAAATAGCATAGTGCAAAACATAAGCATTTTGGCTACTAGTCTTATGCTGTGAGTTTTTTTTTATCAGTCTATGACTCTAATTGTTTTCTTTATGTACACTTGCTATTAGAAGGTGAAGTCAGTTTATGCAGTGACTGTCTTTAATTGCTTATAGACACCTCTGTTTCTTCTAAATATAAACTGGGAGTTCTCCCCAATGCCATGGGGAAAACACAAGAAAACATTAAGTGCAAACATGCATATATTCGGAGATCATTATCTTGTATGGCAACACTAATGTTATGATTAGAAGAAGAAACTGGAGTCTTCAGGCTGAGTAGCAAAAGCACCTAGTCCACTAAACATATTAACCTGTTCATGGGTCATGACTGATATGATAAGAAATTTATCCCTTTAACCACAATCTAAGAACTTCCCAAAAATAAAGTGAGCATTGGTTCTAATGAAAATTTTCCACAAGTACTACTTGTGAACTGCTCACTGGAATGAATAACAAAGATTTAGTCCCATAAATCAACAACCATGAATTTCCATCTAGTGATGTTTCTAGTTTGTACTTGTCGGCTGTCACTTTGTCAATCACCGAAGAAAACTTCTATGAGTAAAAAAAATCCAAAACTTGCTGAAGAAACAAAAACCAAAATGTATATCACATTAAGCATGTAAAAAGCCATATATACCTGGATATGTACCATATGCCCCAACTCTTATAAAAAAAGAGGTACTAACAAGCGATTAATTGAAAGGGATGTGAGGGTACAAAGTTATGAGCATTAATGCACAACGTTTTGATGCAGCTTTAATTGCGCATTACTTGCTGTCCTGATCTTGAGCTTTTGACAATCCAATAAGCACAAGTGTCGAAGAAAACAGATCGTGCACGGCACATATATGAAAACCAATTGAACTAAAGTTTTTGGATTTGATCTGTCACTCGCAAAGAACTGAAAAGGGTATTCCTACGCTTAAGATATTCTTGCATATAAATTGCTGAAATTTGAAGAGACAGACCAAAGAAATGATCCTATCTGATGGCTTGCACTGATTTCTACCTCATCTGAGGCAACATTTGCAAGAACTCAACATCCTGTAAAGAGATTTTTAGCGCTTTTGGATAAATTTGTAAAAAGACTAAACGATGCAATGCAAGAATCCAGAAAAAGAAATAGAGAAAAAATGCACACATGAGCAAAAAGGTGATAACTTTATGACGTCACCATGTTGACCGGAGAGAAAAAAGCACCCGACGAGCTCTTACCCGAAACGCCTCGTCGTCGCGGGCGCCGGCGACGCCGCCCCTCCGCCCGCGCCGTCGGATCCGCCGTCCGGCGCCGGCGACCTTGATGACGTCCTGGATCTCCCACAGCGTTGCGCCCAGCTGCCGTGCGGAGGCCGCGGCGGCCGAGCTCCTCCTCGTCGCCCCCGCCGCCGCCGCAGCAGCGGAATCCACCACCGGCTCCTCCGGCCGCGGCGGCGAGGCCTCCAGCCTCCACGACGGGGACGGCGTGACCGGCCCCGCCCTCCGCCGCGCCCGGGCCGCCGCGAGCCCCCGCCGCAGCACCGCCTCCTCCTCCTTACCGTCCTCCCCGGCCCGTTCGTGGCCCCGATTCGGGGTCCCCGCAGCGACCGGCGTCCCCATACCCGGCTCCGCGGCACTGTCGCCGCCCCCACCGCCGCGGCATTTGAGTCCACGTACAGCACCTGCCGCCGCCGTGGCCGCTGGGGCTGGAGGTGGCTCCACCTCCATTGATGCTTTGCTATCTCTGGACTCTGGTGGACTGTCAGTCCCCTTCCCGTCTTCTTCTTCTTCTTGCTCCTCGGGTTCTCTTTCTTGGACGCTCTGACTAGTCTGGTGCCATTGTACTCTGCGGCATGCTCAGCATCCTCTCCTCCTTCCTTGTGCTGTTCTGTCTGTCGCTCTGTATTCACTGTGTACGTATGTTCACGGTGCTGTATTAAATGTGTGATGCGTTGAGAGACACAGAGAAAGGTAGATGTGTGTATGGCTGTGTTGACTATTGGGAGATAGAGATACAGGAGGCGGAGCGGACACATCACACGTGCAGCCTGGTATGGAATGAAATTTTCTATCTGCAGCTCTTTTTTATTCATTTAACGGTACTCTCCCCTCCATGAATAAACTATCTACATTAAATTTTACACGGCTAAAATCTCTTATATTGTATTCTCAGTATATATATAAGCTAACAGTGAGCAATAAATAAATGACTTTGCTTAATTCGTCGTAGCCCTAGCTCAATCATTTTTTTTAACTGAGTGAATGACGTGTTGCTGAATGCTCTTCACATTTTGCTCCCCCGGTCGAAAGTACTCTTTACAAGTTGCTATTAGTAGAACATTAGTTACGAATGGTATGCTTAATGTTGCTAGAGTGGAACTGTGTGAGGTTGAAAAGAAAAGTACGTTCGGCTGGAAGGAGCACGAAAGAAAGAAAACGTGATGGCAGAAGCAGGAGCGTCACATTCTCTTATCAAGCGTGTTTCGGCCTTTCAGGTAGGAGAAATAAGGAAGAGAGCAACAGCAGCAGGACGAAGAGCATGGTACGAACAGTCGGACACCTTGGCCATGTCGCAGTTTGCGGGGTAGTACGAGCAAGGAGTCATCGCGTCGCGGCTGAAGTCCGACAAGACGCATCGACCCGCTTTGTTACAAAGAAAATTTGGGTTTAGGTGGCAACATCCTCTTTTTTTTTTACATCTATTTCAAAGCGGTATATTTTTAAAATTTTTATATTGAAGTTTTTTTAAAAAAAATAAATAAAGTTTATAATAATTAATAATTAATTAATTATATCTTTATCTTATTTTACGTGCCGTAAAAAATTTCATCTTAAACTTAATTTCAAACTCAGCCCTAGCAATTCTCATGCACTTGTTCAGACCACATGCAAAACTTTTTCACCACCCCTGTACTAAAATAGTTGGGCTTTCTAAGTTAGTTTAAGATTTAGAAAGAAATGATTATAGTGTCCTCTGTTATAGTTAGAGATATGATACAGAAAAATTAGAATTAGAGATAAATGATGTCATAAAAGGTACTTTAAAGTAATAAGCTTTTTTAAAAAAATAAATTATAAAACGGTAACTATTTTACAATGGAAGAATTATTAGTATCTCCGAAATTACAGTTCTTTAATCCATATAATAAGTATCTCTCTGTTCAAAAACATATATATTTCTGAACAAAAACATATGTATTTCTGACCATATATATGGAGTATTTTGGGGTGGAGGGAGTACTACAGCAACTCAAATAAGGCTTCTTTCCGTGAGCATATTTGTAGCACATAAAACAAGAAATATTATTAGCATATGATTAGTTAAATATTAACTATTAAAAACTTAAAAATAAATTTATTTAATTTTTTAAAGAAACTTTTATATAGTTTTTTTGAAAAAAAAAGAGCCATTTATCAGGTCAAAAAGCGTGCTCATTGGAGGGAAAATACCTAAGCCATTCAACTAAATAGAACGCATCCTAAGAGTATTCCCTGACAAAGTATGGAAATGCACATATCATAATTCTAAATTTGGTGTAAAATGAGGACCGAAAATTAGTTTGGTTGACTTGTTTGTAGGCAGGGCCGTACTGAGGACTTTGATGCAAAACCTATAATAAGACCTTATATTTAGAAAATATCATTAAACAAAACACTTTATTTTTGGCTATATATATATTAAGGAGAATTGCATAATAGATAAGGCTAGACCTACTTTTTTCACTTAATACCAATTATTTTACAATTCATTGTAGGGGTCTTCACTGTCACATGCTTCTCTCTACATTGTGCCTGATGATCTTCTATCCATACCAAAGAGCTATTAATCGATATAACATTTTCTCTCTAACTATTTCCTTCTACAGAACTAGTAAGGTTGCATTCATTTATGCTTGTAGATGGAATATTTTTTTTCTCGGCTTTTATAAGCATGCTTTCTAAACGGCTAAACAACATATTTTTTAAAAAAAATTATATAGAAGTTATTCATCTTATATTTTTAAAGTAGATTTTTAACTTTGTAGTAGTTAATTTTATTATTTATACCACTAAATAATCTCTAATCTTTCATCAACAATCCCTTTCAAACTTAACCTAAGAATTGTGCATGACAGTTGGAGTTATACTGGAAACAGAAGATGGATATATAGATTGCCGAGAAAGCTTATCAAAGTGGCAGTAATTTGTTTAAGTCTAGGAAATGCCTCTTGATGCAACAATTAATTCCCTTTTCTTCATAAAGTATAAAAATATAATTTTTAATACCTAGATTATATATTCACTTCGTCGTCATTAGTTATAGGTTTTTAAGGTAGTTGTGATTATCATTAAACATTTGTTGGAGCGAAAAACACGTCTGTCCTAGCCAAATAAGTGAAGAGGGAAGAGGGAAACTTTTTTTAAAAATAGAATAAAGATATTTTCAAACATATTAAAACTAGAACGCATTGATTTAGATTGAAACCTAAAATTTTGGTCCTAATTTTTGAGGGCATTATGAGGTCCTTTGGTTTGAGTGTACCGGCTTGTTTGTAGGTGTGCGGGCATGGGCATCCGGGGCGTGGGTGTGTGGGTTTGATACTTTGATCCCTTGGATCGATCGATGTGTCTCACCCGGGGATTTTCCCCACCTCCATGGTATAGGCTCCGAGTTAATCTCACTTAGAACAGTTTAACAGTAGTTTAAGTTTAATAATAAGTCACTTTAACTTTATGTAGAGAATAGGAAAAAAGAAAAATGAGGATTATAATCTCTTAGAAAAAATTTAATAATAAAGCTAACTAGTAACTATAAACTTCTATTAAAGCTGCCTATAAGTTTGCCCTCACATTTTTTATCTTTTTTCTCACATATATATTTAATATATTTATCTTAGAGTAGGTATAGTCAATAATTTGTATTTTTTTTCGTACAAGAGGTTGCTTTAGACATGCTTCGAGATAAATATATTAATGAGAAAAAAATAGAACCACTAATCTATTATACATATTAGTTATAATATTATTTTTGCTCTTAGGA
Organism: Oryza coarctata; assembly: GCA_030770085.1. Lineage (NCBI taxonomy): Eukaryota > Viridiplantae > Streptophyta > Magnoliopsida > Poales > Poaceae > Oryza > Oryza coarctata. The sequence continues at coordinate 14,499,208 of CM061472.1, forward strand.
AACACGGAAGGAACAAGTGGCACAATTGCAATGGTGAACCTGATGGTTTTCATCAGTATTCTACGAGAAAAAAATATCACTTTTGTAAAGGTCTTGTTTTTTTATCAGATTATTGTAAAGAAACATTAACTAATGGAAGTTGCAGGTATTCACACACGGCACAGCAAAGGGGTGAATTGAGATAATCTATGTATACAGTAGCACGCTACTGCAGGAAGTGCCATCAGTATCGATTAGGAAGGATTATCGGGTCCTCGATCGGCACTGGATTCCAATACTAATGAAAGTAATTTATTGGTACCATACTACTGATGAACACATGAGTAAAAAAAACCCAGCCAACTCGATGTATCGGCTCAAATCGAGCAGATGCATCGACCTGCACTGCTCCCTCCCCTATATCTAGAACAGCTCCACGTTCAAAAACAGCTCTGATCAAGAATATGCCAAAACCCCACCTATGAATCAACACAAATCAAGAATAACACACCTACAAATAAATCAACATCTACATCTACAGAATATGTCTAGAATCAAGAACAAGTCACAAATTAACTGCTCATTGTCAAAGTCTATGGCTATCGTTCTCGCCGCCCACCTACCTACTGTCATTGAGCAGGTCCATAGTGTGTGGATCGAGGCGAACTAGAGCTAGTGGTGACCGAATCAGGTTGCCCTTAAGCTTGTGGTGGTCAGATCAGGTCACCCCCTATCTCATGGTGGTTGGATCCGGCGCCTAAGCTCGACAAAGAAGGCTAGCGGGAGGCATCGCACCATAGGGCAAAGGAAGAGGGTGTCGTTGCCACTCACCGTGTAGAGGGTGCTGCCATCGCTTGCAGAGGAAAGGATGTTGCTGCTACTTACCAGTGGGGAGAGAATGCCACCATCGCTTGCCAGTGGAAAAAGACCGCTGCTCACCGATGGAAAGAGGAGAGAAGCCACTTCTCAAGAAAGGCTAATATTTACTCGCCATTGCTTACTAGTGGGGAGAGGTCAGAGGGTGAGGGCAGACTCTAGAAAAATCAAGAGAAGGAGAGAGAACAAAGGGGGTAAAAGAGATAGAGAGAGATGTGGAAAGCTGTGGAGATAGAGATCAGAAAAATCAGCTTGGCCGTTTGAGATATGGCTTAGTTTATGAACTCATCTTTCTATTAGTATATTTATCTTAAAATCAGCATTAATGACATCTTATTAATATCGGTCTAGTACCAGTTTATATTATTATGCATGTGGGCGAGATGGGCGGTGAAAAACTTATATTAATATTGGATTTTGTTCAACCGCACCGATAGAATGACATGAATAACATGTTCAATAAAAACTACCTACTTAGGGAATATAGTAGCCTGCATTGTGGCCAATCTTGACTATTAAATCAAAGTACTACTTTGATCAAATGCTACAATAATCCACCACAACATCGGAAGAAAAAAAAACTACAATAACCTCGAGTAGTACAGATGCAATGTACTGTGTTTTACTATAGCACAAGACATATTTTACTGTATCACACAATGCTCTCCCTATTTACTGTAAAAGATTTATGTCCACAATGGGATAGAGATATCGACTCCGTCCCAAAGGCTTCATGACCTGAAGATTGCCTTTCGAACGGTCCAAATCTCACAAAAACAATGCTGCATTTTAACAGAGCACAAGTATTTTCACTGTACATACAGTGTTCCTCTAATTACTTCCTATAGATGATCTGTCCGCAAAGACAGAGGATCCAAGTTCCGTCCCAAAGGTTTCATCAGCTGAAGCCTGAACCAACCATCGCCTCTTTCGAACAGACCAAATAATATCACAGATAGTAGAACGCAAAACGGCGAGAAATCTCGGCAAAACCACCAGCACAGCACAGACACTGTACACATATGTATGCCTATCTACAGTGTTGTTAGGACTATAAAAGATCCTTTTTTCTGCCTTGGTCTGCAGCTTAAAAAATTTCCCTCGATCGTCCACAGTGTTGGATACTTCAGTGGTCCTCATACAGGTTAATTTCATGTAGTTTGCCGTCACAGCATGGCCGCAGCTAAGCTGCCGCGCTGAGCTCTTCCTATGCCGCCTCGTTGCGGCAAGAACAAACATCATCATTTCCCCTTAAAAAATAAATAGCCCTATTTGAATATTGGTGAAGTTGATAAATTGTAGTTTATATATCAACTCTTCATAGCGGGTTGTAATTGTCTAATTATATATATATATATTACTTAACATTAGTAAAATATCCAATTTATCCTATAAACTATGGTAATAAACAATTTTCACACTTATACGTTTTAGATTAGACGAAATAACCTATAATCAAATTCGAGTTGGTTTTAGTTCAATATGACAATGTAATTGATATGTTGTAGAAGGGTTCACTTATCCCCTTGTTTCTATGGGCACTAGCAACAAACCTAGCTAGACTCATACCATATCTTAGCCGCCACCTTACAACTCTCCCCGACAATCTTACTTATCCACATCCAATGCTCCCGCTAGCTAACTCCTCCTTTTAGGACCTCATCCACATCTAGCCTTAGAATCTTCTCATGACTGTGACAGTAAGGGTACGTATGTCCTATAGGTGAGGCTGATAATGGATCTTAACTAAGAGTTAAGAAAATGACAGTTGTCTCTAAGTGAGGCTCCCCAGTCGTACTAGCAAAGCCCAATACAAACATTACATACATGTGTTGTGACATCCCAATGGAGAAGGTGGCATTTCTTTGGTGTGGTGATCCTGACCTTTGTTGTGGGTGTGGGGTGACAGCGTTGATGTTGCCACATCATTAAATGACAGTCGCATGCATTTTGTTTGGTTTAAAAGGTTTAGAAGTAAGCATTCAACTCATTGAGATGAGACTATCTTTTGGCGCTCATGCAGCAGTGGGGTTTTCCGCAACGTGGCGTGACTAGATAATGGGCCTGCTGACAATCTCAAGATCTAGGATCCTGCTCAATAGCATACCCGAAAGTGCAATATGTTGTGGTTGTGGCCTCTACCAAGGGGATCTGCTATCTCTCCTACTCTTCATCTTAGCAATAAACCCCATACTGCAAAAGTCTTAGGATGGGGATTCAGCGGTGTTCATCAATACCAAAAAAGAGGATGTGCAATTTTTTGCCAAACTCCTTCAACTCATTGGACAAGCAACGGGCTTACACACCATCCTGCAAAAGTCTTAGGTCATGCCCATCAGATGTAACGACATAGACCTAGATAACATCTTGGAAATTATGCCAATTGCTAGGGCCTCCTTCCTGATGGAGTATCTAGGATTGCCCCTAGCCACCGTAAAGCTATGAAAAAGTGAACTCAACCCTTCTTCGATAAATCAATGGACCGACTGGTAGGTTGGAAGGCAATAACATGGGATAGCAAGGCAGACAACTCTCGTTAAGTTGGTGCTCACGTCACAACCTATATATATCTTTTATGACCTTAAAAGTATCCAAGGAATTCTTTGAAGTATTGGACAAATAGAGGAGAATATTCATCTGGACAGGATGGGAAAGCTTAATAGGAGGCAAATGCAATGTGAAATGGGAAAAGACATGTCTACCCATTGCATGCAGAGGCTTGGGGATCTTGGACCTAAAAAAACATGGGTAGGATTAGACCCTATGATGACTAGGACAAGCTACTTTTCATGATAGCAACCACAACAAATAGGGGTTGGAATGAAAACACACTTCGGCGACTCAGCATGGCTGCAAGGCATGAGGCTAAAGGATGTAGCTCCACTGGTTTACACCATCTCCACAAAGAAGAACACAACCCTCCAGTAGGTAGTGGAGGCTGACGCTTGGTTGCGTGTACGGCCTAGACCTACCCATCATGAATGGCGTGATGGTATAACTCCTAAGTTATTGTCTAGAACGTAGTATAGGAAGTCAGGCTAACCCCTGGCAAGGATGCTCATATCTCGTGGAAACTTACAAGCCATGCCTAGTACTCAACCGCCTCGACATACAACTCCCAATTCCTTGACACGGTCTGAACTAACTTTAATATGCTCATCTGGACATCAAGAAAGTGCAAATTCTTCGTCTGACTAGTCATTCAAAATAAATTGTGGACCTCAGATAGGCTAGTGGCCCGAGGATGGCCCAATAACTCTCTATGCCCCCTCTGTGATAAGTGCAAGAGATTGACTTCCACTTCTTGGTAGAATGTAGGTATATGAGGAGAACATGAAGGATGCTTGTTACTTGTACATAATGCGAAATGCTACAACCCGCCACGTTGAAGCGTGCTACGACATGCACGAATGGTGCAAAGCGACCGCAAACACAAAGGATGTGCTAGGGTGTCTGCTCATTCATCCTACTCGTTTCCTAGAAGATTTGGAAGGAAATAAACCAGAGGATCTTCTAGCACAAGAAACTCTTGTCTATAGTCATATGGATAAAAATTAAGGAGAGGCTAAAACGTGGGTCATACGTGGACCTGACGCTTATTGGATATCTTGTGTTAGGTTAATACTTTACAATTTTCTCTTTGTAACATATGTATATGATTTTTTATGATTTTTCTTTTGACTCTGTTCAATAAAATTGGCACATTGCTGGTTCGTTAAAAAAAGTTTAGAAGTAGGACATGTTTGATGTCGTAGCTAATAGGATAAATTAGATGCCAGCTATAGTTGAGTATATTGGACCTGTTAACTTTTTAATTGAAAATCATTCAATTCAGCTTTATAAAGAAATCCCAAGAGATTAAACAATCTTACCCAAAACAGAAAATAAAACGACGTACCACTGGTGAGCTCAAGTTAGCTATAGTCAATCACATCTACCCCAAACAAAAGAACTGGACCTGTTTATTAATATAACAAACTCTATTGCGCTTCATTTAGATTGTGTTACAAACTGAGTCATGTATTTAATAGAGAGCGCAGTTATTTGGAGGGGACACATATAGCTAATACTTTGATGGATCATTTTAGAATGTAGTAGTAGGACTTTTACCGTATTTTCATAGGAATTAATTCAATTCCCGTGATCTATATTCCTTTCAAAATCCTTCAATCCAAAGACCAAAGGAGGCCTGAATGTGACTCGTACTCAGCAACCTTAGCTTGCGAAGGGACTAATCCGTATATTTGGGTATGATGCATGCGGTCAAATACGTACGAACATCTTGCTGCCACGACAAAGTAAAGGGCCTCGCTAGCTATGGTAGAAAAATAGGAGGCCATGGTCCACTGAGCCGGTGAATCCAGCAAATATACTGGCTAGCCTTTTGATGATGCGGTCCCTGACAACTAATTTATTGTCACAATTCTGATTAGCGAGACTAATGACTAACGATGAAACCTAACCGCCTTTTCATGACTATCTTGTTTGGTACTGCAATATAAGAAGAGAAACAATTTATCTGTGATCTAAGGAGATGCACGGTGGTTAGGATATCTCGAGAGTCCAACCAGTGCCGCTTTTTGGTTGAGGAAAAACTTATTTCGGCAGAATTCTACAAAGGCCACAAAAAAAAAGCGCCTAAATCGCTCTAGACCACAACCCCTATCCACGATTAAGAAACGCGGGAGCAATTTCTAACAGTGTGCTTTTTTGTCCCTTTGCATTTTCTTTCCAAGCTTACGAATCTTTCCGCCGAATGAACTATGAGTTAAAAACCAGCACTGTCATGACGTGAGGTTTGTAGATATAAATTAAGCTCCGTCTGCCGATGTGCATTACTGTTGCTTGTCAATTTAGCTTATAAACAAGGAGGAATGAACAAGAACTCAAGCCCAAAACCAAGTCAGCTTAGAAACGTGAGCATTGCACGGTACCATACAGAATTTGAAATAGAATATTTTTATTAGAATTTGGAATCCCAAAACACAAAAGAAATCAACTATGACATGAATGTATGGTATACCAAGCATGTAGAACCAAAATTTTGAACAACCGGGGTCCCACAGGCAAGTTGGGGATAGATTTGAGGAAGGATGTAGTAGTACTTCTCATTAATAAATAACTTGGAGTACATGAATGGAATTTACAGCTACCATTTATGTTTGTCTAGTACTCCGTATATGGGTGCACAAATCTTGAAGCAGCTCTACGGCTCTGAGTGACCCTGATCTGATAAGCATGCACGGGTCGGACGGATGGATTACAGTTTAGCTCATCTTCCTCGAACGAGTTCTTTTCAGCTTATGAACTTATATAGATTATACATATCATGGTTTTCAACCTATGGTTTCTTAAACCTTTCTACATCAGTATTTACTTAAACTACTTGTTATAAGATATTTTTCAGTTAATAATAACACATGACATTTAATTTATCTCTATAGGTAATTGTTCAACCATAAGAGAGGCAGTCGACCACGGTTCAGCAGCGGCAATGTGTAGCCCCTGCACGACGTGAGTACGGGCAGGGGCCACGCCGCCACGGATCGATGGACACGAGATCGATCGATCTGGCTAGTGTTACGTTATGTACTACGAGACGAGTAGTACGTGCGTAGTAGGCGTTGCCGACAACTGTAGAGCAGGCCGGTGAGGTTGGTGGTTGCATCGGGTCAACACGAGGAATTGAAGTGATGATGCTTTTGATCACCTCTCCACTCCACGTGATGCTGCCTCCATTGGAGTCAATGATGTGGCCTATGAATTCTTATATGTCTTATTCAAAAAAATTATATAAATATATAAGAATACAAGTCATGTTTCAACAACCTTTAATAATAAAACATATCACAATAAAATAAATAATGATTTTATGATTTTTAAAATAAGATGAATGGCCGTCTAAAATTTAACAGCGTAATGTATTTTTAAAAAATTGTTAGCATCTAGACAGGCTTTTTAGTGATTAGTAGGATTAATCATACTATCACGTCAAATTTAATCGGATGGAAATAAGAAAAGGAAGAGAAGAGCTGTGTAGTGTCTACTACTGTTTAGAGCGCATTCTAACTATAAATGATGGACGGGTTAGCTACGATTGCTTATAAAATGATGCATCAAATATTATATATTATAAAGATTAAAATAATTCAGTAATTTTTTTAGTTATACTTTTAAAAACATGCTCATAACTACTATCTCTGTCCCAAAATGTCCAAAAGTTACTATATTTATATAACACTTGTCCCAAATGAAAGCGCTTGTAGCCAGTCTCAAACAGAATTAAGTGATCAGCTGCCCTGGATCGAGTGCCCAATGCACTCTGCAATATTGATTGCTTCGAGCCATGGGGCCTGTGATTGGCTAAAAGGGCACAACAGCTACTCCCTTACAAGGTAAACAAACCCATCGATATCCATGCGTTTACTTAATCACGAAGACATAAATGCGGACAGTACTTGATAATGGCAGTTGTCAAATAAGACCTTTCAAATGGCAGGATCAAAATTTTCGAAAAGAAACAACAGCAGTTCCAATAAAATCAGTCACTCTAGTATATCCCCACCGTCAGGGGCGTTACCTAGCGAATTTCTCCATTCGCTATTGTCTTCACCTTGCAAACTCCAGCTGAAGTTGTGAAGGGTACATCCTTGTAGCATGCCACAAGCTCGCCGTTGCTGTGGAGGTCAGATGATATATTCTCCCACGTCTTGCTCTTTGCGTTGAGAGATGCCTCAGGCTCTCCAGAGTACCCAGCAAATGCCACCCTCTCCCCAACTGCAGCTGATTCTGGTGGCTCAACCAACTCAACCTGAATTTAAAAATGTTAGCTTATCCATCAACCTGATATATTCTGGTTGCACATGAATGTAATATACCGCGGAAGAAAATCTGATTCCTTACCTTTGTATGGTCCTCATTTGATGCAGCCAGAACCATTGCATGTGATTTTATGCCACGCATTGCCACTGGTTTCAGATTGCAGAGAACACACACTTTCCGGATCTGTAAATTTATCATAAATGAAAAAAAAATGTAATTAAAGACAGCCAACAAACATATCTATGTTATGACTATACATGACGGTAAAGATATTAACCTTCATTTCTTCAAGAGGGATGAATTTGACAAGGCCGCTAACAACTGTTCTTGGTGCCTCCTCTCCAACATCAATCTCCTCTACATACAGCGAATCAGCATCAGGGTGCTTCTCTGCTTTCCTGATAAGCCCCACTCGAATATCCAACTTTGCCACCGTGACATCCACCTCTGCATTCTTTGATTTTGAACCACCGGATTTTTTCTTCTGTTCCTTCTTTTGACCTCCGTCTGGATAAGATGATGATAAGGAAATTAGCCAATGAGTTGATGGAGTTTTCAAATGTTCAAGAAAATTGAGCACATCAAACAGAAGCAATATGTACACAGTTAGCCATGACATATGCCCTTGTCCCATAAATTTTTGCAAAGGAAATATATAAACTACATAGTTAGACCACAAATAGCCAGTTCCCAGATCCCATTCACTAGTGCTCAGTTCTCCATTAACAGTAGATTTCATCCACTTTGCTGAGCGTGGAACAAAGAAAAGCTGGCTTTCCTTCTCATTCAAACAAGCAATTTAATTGGAATAGTGTAAAAATGTTCAGATAATTACCAGATAATTTTGTGCCCTTAAGCTTGTCGGCTACCTTCTTAGCTTGAGCATCAGCTTGTGCCTTTGAGCTCCTTTCAGCTTGGCTGCCTGCAAATTTATTCCTGAAGGACTCTACTTCTTCATCTTTCTGCATCCATTGAGGTCAAGAGATGTAAAACTTTGACAGAGTACAGAAAAAAGTTACAAAAATTGCAAATATGTACCAGTTCCTTAAATAGAGGTGAAGGCTTTCCTATTTTGTGGCCTGCTGATACAAAATCCCAAGGTCTTTTTGCCTTGGCAATTTCTCCTTTATCATCACAGAAAGACATGCTTTCCTCAGGGGACAAATTTAGTTGCCGCAACACCTTATGAAAAAATGGAGTGAGATTGGGCTCTATTATAAAAACTCAGACATGTTTCAATGACAACAAGGATCATACTTCATTGGAAAATGCAGGCATGAAAGGCTCCAGCAAACAGGCAAGGAGATAGACCACACCAACTGAAGTTTTCATTACAACAGCACAGGCTGCCGGATCTTCCTTATAAAGTTTCCAAAACTGGCTCTCCTGCATGCAGTTAGTGAAATGAAGATATAAAAGTGTTACTTAAAACAGGACAAACGAAAACTATGACACAAAATCAAATTACTTACTTGCAGATATGCATTTCCATCACTAGAAATGCCCATAGCACTCTTCAGTCCTTGTTTCAATTTAACCTGTCAAGAAACAACTATTAAACATATGTTCTAAAACCTACTAGCTACTAAACCATAAAAAGAATGTTAAACAGGAAGCATGGGAATGTGTCATTTCCTACGATAACACAGATTAATAGATAACCTTTTCCATTGCTTCAAGATATTGTTCAACCCATTTATTAGTTTTCTCAGCAAGCCCCTTTGTCAGTGGATGCGACTCAGCATTAGGAGCATCAGGTACGATGGAATCATATCCAGCTCCTAACCAAAAAAAACATAAAACAATGTTTGGAGGAAAGATTAAGAGAATGGCGATTGGTCACTGATGGCCTATCTAAACTCTATGAGAAAAATACTAAACTCAACTAATAGTCCTTATAGAAAGTAAGATGGCAGGTGTTAAGACATCTAGACTAACCAGCTGGTTTCGCAACAAAACTGAGCACACGGTTGATGAAGTTCCCCAAGTTGTTCAACAACTCACTGTTTAATTTGGCTTGCAAATCAGCCCAAGTAAACAGTGTATCTGATACCTGAATTAAAAGGACAATATTTAGAACAAAAAACTTAATCATTGTATCATTACGATGTACCATTATCTACTTAAAAATATCTAAATAAATTGTCAATACAAACCTCAGGACGATTAGTAAGCAAGTAGTAACGCCACACTTCAGGAGGAATATTTGTATCCTTCGCATCATTACCAAAGACTCCAATACCATGGCTCTTGGAGAATTTTCCTTCAAGTACGAAGGATATTCAATTATTATCCAAATAGATGTTCATGTTTGCCTTATCAAGCATGCATCTTAGTCAGCAACTCAGCGTGTGCAGTACAGCATTTTTTTGTTAGGATAATGCTCATGCAAGGCAGTATGGCATTCTTTCTAAATAAGTACTCCCTCCATTTTAAATTACTTGTCATTCTAGTTTTATCCTAAATTAAACATTTGTAACATTTATGTTTTTAGATTCACCTTGAGAAATACTATAATACTAAGGCTGTGTTCATTCCTGTGAGAAAGGAAGAAAAAATCCCTCATTTTCTATGCACACACTTCCCGAACTGCTAAACGGTGCATTTTTTGGAAAAAAATTATATAGAAAAGTGGTTTTAAAAATCATATTAATTCATTTTCAAGTTTAAAATAATTAATACTCAATTAATCATACGCTAATGGCTAACCTTGTTTTACGTATCTTCTCCTTCTCTTTTCTCCTCCACTCAAACAAACCCTAAATGTTTACTTACAACAAAGCTAGAATGGAAAGTAATTTGAAGCAGAGGGAGTAGGTTACATATTAGAACATAGGCATATATCAGACTTGAATCAAATGAAAGTTTCAGTCTATAGACATCATTAAATTTTCTTTAGTCACCATTGCTTAAATTTGCGGTCCAGTGTAATATACAAAGAGAAGCATTTTTGAAAGACAAATGGTGGAAAAAAACAGGTAATAAAACTCAGGTCTGAGGGTGACATAATATCTAATGTCTTAAATAATCTTGGGATGAGAATCTTCAATTCAATTACATACTAAATAGCTCATATTATTCAGCAGAGAGAAAAGAACATGTTTTGGTTCAAATAAATGGGAGCAGCAAATTTGGTTGACAAAAGTCTTTATGAACTCCACAGGGACCTCAGCTCACATAAGCAAACAAGCATTTACCAATTACCGATAACATAGGCTGTGTGAATCATGCATTTCGGTTATAAAAAAACTGTAGCAGCAATACCTGCTTCATAGTTTAAATATTCAGTCACACTTATGGTCTTCAACATTGTCCACTTTTCACCAGTTCCAAGTAATGTAGAAGGGAACATAACCTTTCATCAAATAAGTAGTTCATGGTTAATAATTACAAGCATGAGAACAATAACCAGTATTTGCAAAATGATATACATTAGGCTCCATTTTGACATGGTTGCATTTGCAAAAGATCTTGTATTTTCTATTTTGATAAACTAGCTGACAGTATATTTTCTTATAACAGTAGATTAGCTGGAGGTGGCACTCCCACAAGTCCATAACTAGGTGCACAAAGCACATGAGAGCTACAGCACCCCCAAATTGACCATTAAAGGCTTAAAGTGTATAAGCTTGTGGGTTTATCGTTCTTTCATAGTAACCATCAAGTTCATGAATGGAAGTATGAAACAAATCATTCAATTATAAATCAATACCATACTATCAATCATATAACCAAGTTGGATAGAGGCTAATCAGGCGTTTAGACATAAATCAGAATTATTCTTGGTTTACATTGGATATAATATTATCTTGACTTAGTAGTTAAATACAACATTATTTACAGACGTGTACTCATGGAAAACTAATTATTCATACATTCATACCCAAAAAGTAATGAAAAACTAAAGAAAATGTTCATACTTTATATGCCATGAACTGAAACAATTCATACCGTGTGAAATGGCACATTATCTTTACCCATGAACTGAAACAATTCTACATTATCAGGATTCTTCCACCATTTCTCCCAATCAGGTGTATAGGAAGCTGTGATAGATACATAGCCAATCGGTGCATCAAACCAAACATAGAACACCTAAAAAAAATAAAAAATAATAGAAATAAGGTAAATAGAACATAAGCAGGACTTCTTCATATCTGATATGCCCAAACCTTGTCCTTATATTTCTCATGTGGAACAGGAACACCCCATTTGAGATCTCGGGTGATACAGCGTGGCTTCAACCCTTCCTTCAGCCATGCATTTGTTGCTTGAATAGCATTTTGACTCCACATACCAGCTACAGAAGTTTCATTGATAAAGTTTACCAACTTGTCGCTCAAAAGAGGAAGCTCAAGGAATAAGTGATCTGTGTCACGGATACGTGGAGTATTCTTACAGACCTACAGAAAGATAGACAGCAAAAGGAATGGATAATTAAAACTTCACAGCACTCTATGTGCTTTGTATCATGCAGCAATAAAAAAAATGCTGCTCTAGCTTACCTTACACTTGGGATCAATAAGCTCTGTTGGATTCAACAATTTGCTGCAGTTTTCACACTGATCACCTCGTGCCGCCTCATAATTGCAGCCTTCAGTTGGACATTTCCCCTCCACGAGCCTATCCGCTAAAAAACGTTGGCAAGTATCACAGTATAGCTGCAAAAGGTATACATATTGTGTAAAAGATAGAATACAAAAAGACAAATACACAGGGACAAGACCAAGAATCATCTGTACCTGCTGCATAGTATTTTCTGTGAGCCAATTGTTTTCCATCAACTTTTGGAAAATTGCTTGGCAGACTTCAGTCTGTTGAGGAGAGGATGTCCGCCCAAACATGTCAAACTTTATGTCAAACCACTTGTAAACCTCACTATGGACAGCATGATACCTATTTTCAACAGGAAAGCTTACTATGAAGAAAATGCTTTCATTTTTCATGTGCTGGTTTACAGGATATCGCATAAAGTCAAATAGCACATGCATTTGTGAATTACAACTAGAAATAGTTCTCAGTGAACTTTCTACATTTATGAGTGCTGTCACTATTGATCAATCTAGTTTTTTATAAATATACTTGGCACCTCGCATTTCCAAATGCACATATGCTCATGGTCATTAGTAAACCCTCCACGGTACCACATATCTGGTGGAAGCATAGTCGAGTAGATACGTTCGCGTATTTAGCAAGAGTTACAACTATTGTAAGCATAGAGAAGCAATCTGAATCTGCTGCCCCTAGTTAATTCAACCCTTTAGCTTATATTGAAGCCAAACCATGGCACCCAAAACTATAAACCCAACCCTTCAGCTCATATTGAAGCCAAACCTCGCACCCAAAACTATAAACCCAACTAAAATCCTATATACCAATTACTAAGAGAGGGACACCAAATTAGAAGGCTGTCTCACTTATCACAGATCTCCTTGGGCGAGCACTTCTCCTCCATGGCCTTGGTCTCGGTGGCCGTCCCGTACTCGTCGGTGCCGCATATGTAGATGACGTTGTAGCCCCGCAGCCGGCAGTAGCGCGCGAACACGTCGGCGCTGAGCACGCCTGCATCGTCACCAGCAAGAGCAAGCCGAATCCATCAGCAAGAAAGAAAGAAAGGCGTCGAGCAACAAAAAAGCAAAATCGAGGGAGATGGCGCAGCGGAGGCTCACAGCCGATGATGTTCCCCAGGTGAGGGACGTTGTTGACGTAGGGCAGCGCGCTGGTGACTAGTATGTTGCGGCGGCCGGGAACCGGCAGCTTCGGTGGCGGCGGCGGCGACGCCATGGTGAGACGCGAGGTTTAGGGTTGGATTGGAAAGCACCAGTAGCTGCCGTGGTGTTGTGAAATGAAATTCTCTCGAGGTGGGCCGGCGACTCGAGTAGAATAGTGGTATGGCCCACAACGCTACTGCCTATCTTTTTTAAATAATATAATGAATAGGTCCCGTTTGTTCTTGTAAGTACGAAGATTAAGCATATATAAGTTTTAATTATTATATTTTTTAAAAAAATAGATTTATTTGATGTTTTAAAGTAACTTCTATATAAATTACTTTCACTTGAACGTAAAACCATATCTTAATTGAAAAAGAATAGAACCTAGAAGCATCTTTCTGCTAGAAGACGAGCCCTAATCAAAGTATAAACAAATAAAACTTCTGTGGAGAGGAAGCAAAGACAAACGCTAATCTTAATGTAGGATCAGATGTCCAGAAAATCAACTACTAATTTTGAGCCATGGGACTTATGCATACTTTTCGCATACTTGCAAGCGGTATTGTGGTGCATAGTTATTTTCATGTACTAATTTATCCGTAACTGGATGGGTATTGAGAACATGTTTATTATTATTTTTTCGATTACACGGATTATGCACAGCCATGCACAACAAGTACACATGCACAACCCATCCCCCGAATGAGGCCTTTCCTGTTCTGAATTTGCTGTTCCTCACTTCCAGGTGTCACTGTGTGGTCGTCTCAGGCAACCTACATCTACCTGTATTGTTGGGATACATCGTTTCGCTCACTGTATTGTTTATTAATAATTAAAAAATAATTTATAAATAAATTTTTTATATGTGTCTTTAGCGTGAAAATACTGTAAAACAAACTACGATAAAAACCATAAATTAACTTAAAATTTAAAATTTTACTTATAATATAAACATAAGAAAAACGATGCACCGTTGTACTCCCGAGTAGCAGTAATTAATTGGAAACAACATGATTTAAGCCATGACTAGTTCCAGTTCGTTTGGGCTATTGGTTGTGGCAACACTTTTCATTAGCATGCTTTTAAACAATATGTTTTGAAAAAAATCTATATAGATTTTTTAAAAAAAACAAATACATCTATTTTTAAATTTATAATAATTACTATTTAATTAATTCATACGTTAATGATATGTGTAAACCGCCAACGGCTAGAGCTAAACACATTAAAACGGGACCTAAGGTGCCAAACAAATAGAACTGGTGGCGGGAAAAAGAATTATGGCGCCATATCTCTCTCTATACATGTTGCATCTCCATCATGACAAAGTACTAATCTCTCGTAAACACCGGCATCATCGCAGGCATCGCAACTGCACTATGGAGATGCAGGAACCATCACAAGGTACCGTGCGATTGGTCTTGGATGACACATCTGCCGTGGCGGCGTCATTCACAGATCACGTCGAGTCGAATGATCCCCTACTTGCCTAGGAACAAAGCAAGCAGAAACTGTAACATTGATCAAGGGAGGCCAATTCAACAAGGGGCTAAATCCGTCGGCGGCGCGAAGCTAGCTTGCAGCAAGATGCTCGATGCGGCTGCTGATAGGGGAAGAAGTGGGAAATTTTTCCTTTTTCAATTTTGCTCATACGGTGCTCAAGGACAACTGGACAAGGGAGACACACATGCATTTGCACTTTTCCAGTTGAGGCAGATCAGAGAGAGCTTTGTATACACGAAAAATAAACGGGGACGTGAAGCCGTTTGTGTGAGGAGCGCACAGGGTGTTGAGGCCCACCAGAAATCCCAGTACTAATCACACAGTGACACCTGGAAGGAACAAGAAGGGAACAGTAAATTCAGAGCAAGGAAGCCAAATCCCTAAAAAAATCATCAGGATACTAAGTATCTCTAATACATAGAAAAATTACATAGAAAAACCAACTAGTTCAGTCAGATATAGCATTGTGTACACGTTCTGAAATAGAATATGTGCAGTGTAAACCTCCTCGCTGGATTAATTACGATTGCTTTTGGAACACACGGACAAACAATGGTTGATTATCCTAATCGTTGCTGCATTCCAGTACGTGTAGTAGGTCCTATATGAGGTTCGTCGTTAAAAAAATTAAGTATCCTTACTGCAACTTAACTAGATTAAACAAGCACACATATCTTATTACTAATATATGACAAAATGCCACATGTCTAGTACACTTAATATTAACTTACAAGCACACGCATGTCTTATTATCAATGTGTGACAAAATGTTACACCCCTAATACACATATAATATTAGGGTTTTATAATATTAGGGTCTCACAGAAGAAGATGAAAAAGGAGACGAGCTCATTTGATTTGGCTTTTAACAACTATTTTAATAAAAGTGTGCACCTTGGGTTTGGTGGAGTTTAATGGAGTTTGGTGTGTAAATTACCACATCACCGGTGCTTCTATAATATATTTATTATGTTCACAATATAATGTGTTTAAATATTTTAAAATTGAACAACTTAGCAAATGTATTTATTAGGCGAATGCTACATTGTCTTTATAATTTTGAATAATCTCAGCTCTATATTGTCTCTTTTTTTGTCAAGGGATTATTCATAAAAATTATCAAGACAGAGAACACGTAATAATAATAAAAAATGTTGCCTATTGGATACACGCGTGAATGACTAGTAGGCCAAACGAACTTGATCGTATTTAAGCTGTCTAATAAGCTGCCAATCTATTAGCTAGTGATTAATTTATGGGCTGCAGTGATGCCGTAACAGCTTAAGATACTTAGCCCAAATATGCTTCTGCATCCTAACTGCATGTAGATGAAAGGCAAGCATGACGGCAAGAACAGCCATGAGATAATTTGTGAAGGGACAATAATATATGCATGATTATGAACAATCTTTCAAAAGGCTATCACCCATCTTATTTCTCAGAAGAAATTCATACCGAATTCATACCACAGCCGCTAATTGAGAAGCATTCTTCTTCTTTGCTGCATGTTGTCGAAAAAGATGTGCGATATCTTTATCTTTCTTCATGTTTCAATAATCTGCAATATGATAGTACACTCTGAGGAGATGAGAAGGCTCAAAACTGAAAATTAAAAAGAAGAGTACAAGTTTTAATCGGCTAATCATTAATCAACAATCAGTCAATCACCTGCCCTTGCCTTGAGTCCTTGCTTCGTTGCAGCAGCTTGCCAGTTGCCTGGACGCCGCACCCTCCCGCCGGCTGCCGCAACCAGCTGCCGGCCACAGCACTTGCACGTCGCCTTTGCTGTCTTGCCGTCGCCACTCGATCGCTGCCGCCCGCCAGACGCTAGGAAGGGAAGCGACACAGCAGCCGAGCCGACCAGGATGCATGAGCCGGGAGCCCTATTCCCTAAACCCCTAACCTTCGGCGCTATACCTACACGCACGCCCGCAGCTACAAACCCGCGAGGTGGGAAGGACCGCCAGATGCTAGTTATAAACCAGGAGTGAACCACAGCCTTTATGTGCTAGTGAGTACATAACGTTGCAGTTTCAGGGCTGACGTTATGCATTTGGTGAATAGTTTAGACATGCCAGCCTTTGGGCCCCGGATCCAATGCCAAAGCAACCTTCATGGTCCATTTAAATGTCCAATCAACGCTGTGACGACAATGTTTGGGTACGTCATGCCGTATTGAAGCATGGCTAGCATGCGTCGTGGTACATTCGTGGGGAAGAGCAATACAGACCACCTGTACTAGCGATCTCAAGATGCTATGTGGGGGTAAGATCACACAAAGAACTTACCATCTACAATGGAGATCACCCTTAAAGTGGTTTTTGTGTTTTATTTCTTATATGTCAGCCCTTATATTATTTTATTAAAAGACCTTATGGCAACAAAATAAAACACACATATATATATATATCCTAACTTTATACCAGCCCACCGTCAACCTCTCTCTATCTCATTTTTCTCCCCTTCTTGCTACCTCTCCCCCATCACCAAATGCCACCGACGCCTCCCTCCCACTCCATCCTCTGCTACCGGTAGTGCTGCCTCTCCCTTTCCCGATGGCATGGCTTCTCTCATCTCTCAGCGCACAGATTAGGCCACTATGGGCCAATGAGCTCCTAGGTAAAGGGTGACGAGATTGGTGATGTTGATCTGTCTATGGTAGAGTGCGTTAAACTCGAGCTCTCATCCTTCTTTGTCAAAGAGCTCGAGCTACCCTCTCATGATGGTTGGAGGGCTATAGTGGTGGTGAGGACAGTGAGCTCATTATATCTGGCTAGGATCTCACTAGATCCGACCATGAGTTCATCGGATCCGGTTGTAAGCTTGCTAGATCAATGGTGGTGAGAAACGACAACAACCTCGACAGAAGTTCTCATTAGTGATGAGGAGTAGCAATGACCTCGATGGCAGGGATTGGAGATGTCTTGGATGGGAGTCCTCCTCAGCAACTGCGGCTGGGAGTGGCGACTGCCAACCGTTTGCTTCTCTTTTTCTCCAAGCATGTTGCAGGCTACGGGCTCGGCCAACACGCCGTCTCGAGCCGTGGTTTCGCAGCTCCTGAGCCATGGTGCAATGAACCATGGCCTCAGCTGCCCCCTTGGCTCGGCTATGACGTGGAGGCTCGAGACCACTGAACAGGCCGGAGTGTTGGCCATGGTCTAACTGCCTGTTGAGTCCCTAATGTCTGTCGCCTGTTCGTGCCATGAATGTTTTTGGTAATTCACGTTGTTGTCAGTAAAATATACTTCACCAGTAACCCAATCAATATCCACACTCCATTTGTAAAGTAAAGTGGCATGTTATTAGCCTATATGGCCAACACTGTAGCCTCCAGCTCACATCAATCCTATGTATGCATCTGTGACTTTGAGATTTACTGGACCTTGTCGTGGAATCCCATGCCCAATGGACGTGCACATTTGTTCTGTTTGTAGTGACAGGCCAGACGGTGCTAGGGACTGATCAGCTCAATTGAGTATTAAAACGTGTCTAAACCATGGGCCTGTTGAATCCGAAGCCGGCTCAAATATCTTAGTTTCTCGTCTCGTTTATATAGACAAAACACGGCAATGCTGCCGCAACGGAAGGAGAGCTAAACGAAACGCGTAAGGAAGCACAGGATTTGTCTCTGTTTCACAGTAGACAGCAGTCTGGATGAAAAACCAGAAAATGGCTACCTACACAGGATAGCAAATAAATACCGATGATGCGATGGTACTCCGATGCCACTATAGACCTGTCTATATATAAGGTTTGAATGGTCTAGGAGACTTGGTAGTGATGAGACAGATCGATGTTTTTAATGTTTTTCGTTACTAATAACTGTATGTCGTATATAACAGTACTAATGTACAAACTGAAGACAACTTTATTGATATTAGATATTAGAGAAACCAAAAGAATATATCTCTATAAAGTGGTCCACAGAAGTCCGTATACTATCATCCATC
Organism: Oryza coarctata; assembly: GCA_030770085.1. Lineage (NCBI taxonomy): Eukaryota > Viridiplantae > Streptophyta > Magnoliopsida > Poales > Poaceae > Oryza > Oryza coarctata. Next base: position 14,518,052 of record CM061472.1, read on the forward strand.
ACCACTCCGCCTTTCTTGTCGCTGCCATCGTCGCCACCGATATTAAATAACCTTTGTAGTTTCCATGGTCAGATATAGCTGTCGGCCTCAATTTGACTTAGAGAAGGCCTCTATGAGCACACTGTAATAAATCCAGTGAAGTGGAGAAGCGGCAGGGATGGGTGACAGAGGTAGAGAAGTAGCGGCAACCATCAAGAGAGGCCTAGCTTAAGCATCATGGGCACATCTAGACTGTGCAACACCTTTCGTCATTGCCGTCGATACAGCTACCTTTCTCACCCTCGTGGTCGACGGAACATCCTTCTTCACTATCATCGCCACATCACTTCTTTGTTATGGCCACCACCTTCTCTCTGTTCTCCACCATCCAGAATGCTGGATCTAGCCACCGCAACAGTAATGGTGTTGAGTGGTGGGACGGATACCGATGGGAAGTGAGCACCGGCGATCTCCAAATCCGGCTGCCTACTTTCCTCTTTTTTTTGTTTTTTCTCCAGTTTCATGGGTTTAAATAAATACTCCCTTTAAAATACACTTTAAATTTCTACTATAAATACAAAATAATTATCATATGAAAGTGAATTCAAAGTTAAACCAATGATATTATTTTTATCAAATAAAATTTAATTTATATTACAATAGTTATTCAAATATTTTAAGAATTAAATCTTGAAATACATGTGTGTCTTGTCTAGGATAAAGCGAGTATATAACAACAAAGAGGATAATATAGTATATAAAGTATTCATTGTTATGTTTTTATGTGATGAATTTAGTTTGTATTGCTGATTGAACTCTAAGGATGTAATTTTTAATACAATTTGAGTATTTTGGATTTACACTATTTCAGGTAACTGAACTCATATTACAGTCATACAACCAAACAATATCCCTTATGCATAAGTTTTTCCCATTCACCAGACAAATTGGATCTCTAGTAACCAAATAGACCATAATGCTCTCTCAAGCCTAGAAATTCAGCCTGATGAGGATGCGAGCCACATTAAGGGTACCTGAGCAACCAAACAAACCCATATAGTATTAGGGCAAGCTCCGCCAGTAGTAATAACCAAGTTTTACGTGTTCTTGTGATGCCTATCCTCTGTGATGCAATCATGCAAATATGCCAAGAACGTATAACAATAGTGCTCAATGTACTGCATGCTAGCTTGCCGCGGGGTAGCATACCAGGAAATGCAGAACGCCGTACAATAATGTTCTTCCTATGTGGCCGATCAATGACTCGGCGTCGTAATCTCGTAGGCCCTGTTTCGTGGGACCATTTCATATCTGAGGCTCAGAGCATGACCATTAGGTCATGCACAGTATGAAGATCTGTCGAGTAGCTCTAGCCCTCCATGTTGGAACTATAGTGCCACATCATACCTCCGTAGAGCCTCTCATACCTTGCAGAGGGTGCACATTCCTCCTTAGAGCAAGTGATTCCCTTCCTTCTCGGCTCTTGTTCACCACTCCTCCCACAGAGGTCTAGCATGGTGGCAATGAGATAAGGAGCACAATGACTAGCGAATTGAGGAGAGGACTACAACAGCGACCCACCTCGATCTACACTGCTTTGCTACTTCCGTCTCAATATGCACTAGAGAAGGACAAGAGCGGTGAGCGGTGGTTGGCCACCACCTCGGCAAAGGATGGGCAGTGGAGATGATGGCTCGATCTACCCTACCTAAGCTGCCTTGGGGCTGACGACTAGAGCTGTGTCGCTGTCGAGGTGCAGATATGGCACGGCTGCCTTGAGGCCCTCGAGGCCACCGTGCCATTGCTACTCTGTCTTGGGGCCAACTAGCTGTTGCTGCTCTATCTCAAGATCACCCCACCATCGAGGTGTAGATATGGAGCCACTACCTCGAGATCTTCTACCGCTGAGACCACCGTGCTGCCACTTTGAGACCCTCGAGGCCACCGAAGGCACCACACCACTGCTGCTTTGTCTTGGGGTGACCTTATCGTCGAGAAGCAGATCTAGAGCTACCACCTTAAGGCCCTCTATCGCCTTGATGCCCTTAAGGCCACTAAGGTTGCCACTTCGCTGGAGAGGAAAAGCGTAAGTGGTCTAGGGAAAAAGTAGTAGGCACTGAGATATGGGAGAGAGAGGATAGGTAGAAAATTATAGTAGAAAAGGGGATGACATATGGCCCATGAGAAGTTGAAGTACCTATGTATTTCATTTTGTTGACATATTAATTTATCATATGTAACTGATGCAGACTCATCTTTTATTCTAACCTTTAGAGCCACTATAATCAAACAACAAACAATATATTCTATATATAGTTAAAACTTATATTTATAATATAATAATCATCGTCATGCAAAGTAGGGCTTGGTGACTAGTAATTTAAATTGCTGGGGCAGTTACAAAGGAAAAAGAGAGATGAATATGTTTTTGTGTTTACTTTACAACCAGCACATTTAGCTGACTATTATATAATAGCTGGTCGGATGGTACTATAAGCCTATCAACAGAAAAATCACTGCTACATTACAACTGGAGCAATATTCCTCATGTTGTAATCGATGCGCTAACATCACATGGATCATAATTTTCTCTTGCACCATCATAATTTTGCTTCTCTTTTTTATTACTGTGGTGAGTACAGGTACTAGATTCCCACATGACCTGCTAGAAGGTAAGCTGGATCTACGTAATGTGAGAATTTGGTTAATATGTTACCTTATACTCTAAGATAGGATGTAGAATCCTAGCTGAATAATATCTTATTTAGATAAGGTAAACGAAGTTGTGTCCAGCTAGGTTTTCTACCTTGTAACCATGTACATAAACCTATATAATATAGGCAGGGAGTCCCCTCTAGAGCACCCAAATAACACAAAATATAGAAAGTGACAAGTTTAATACTTTTGACATAATACAATTCACTAAAATAGAAGTAGGGTATTAGCTCTCATCGAGAGGGCCTGAATCAATCTAAATCCTTGTGTGTTGTATCCATCTACTTTAGGTCTCATATGTAAACCCCTTTTACTGTTATCAAAACAAAACATTGATAGTTGGCGCTAGGTAGGGGTTGCGCTGAGTTTCCCATCAATAAGTACAATAGAATCAACTTTGGGAGTTGCTAGCTTCATCTTCACTTCAGGGTAGGCATTCCGCTTTTGAGATCTCGACTTCATCACGGACAACTTCTATAAGCTCTCCCTCTCTAACTCGGATTTGATCCAGCCGGAGGGATCAACCACTAATCGAATCCTATTTAGCCTCACGAATGTGGCAACGAGCAACCCTAAGCTCCTCAAGCGGCAAGTTCTAGATCCAATCTACAATTCTGAGTCCAACATGACTCAATCCTCTAGATTTGACTCGGGTATGGCTTCGAGCCAATTAGGTTCGGGCATAGCAAGGTTGGCATCATCAATCCATCGATTCAATTCCATGGCTCAGATAGTAGTATTGGCAATTTTTTTGCTCCACAAAAGTCTTCATGTCCTGGGGAGCACAAAATAAAGAAGCTCACCGACTAAGGAAACAATATGAGCAAGAAGAGGAACACCGCCACAAATAGAAAGAGAAAGAAAATCAACACCAAACCAAGCAGAAGAATCGTAATAGAGGATTACGCCTAGCTCACACAAGGTTCAACAAGAAATTCTCTAGACAAGACTTGACACTCACAATTTCTTTGTTACTACCCAAGAAAACGTTGTTCCTGCAATTACTCCCCTTGACACTATACATAAGATGTTGTCAACCATGCTATCTCACCGACTATTGAAAACATCAAGGCTATGGTGATAATAGCAGTAGTATAGCAGAATGAGCAAAAAGGGAATACTTTAATACGGTTGAAAGCCGTATCTTCTAAGACTCCACCCGACTGGCAACCAAGTGGGGAGAGGATGCTAGACCAACGATCCTCATTTCAAACATCTCAAGGCAGTCAAGGCAAGGGACATTGAGATAATCAATAGCATGACAAAGAAAGTTGGCACTGACTGGAGGACAAGCAACACAATTACCATAATTGGCATCCAGAACTAGACGAAGACAACAGATGTCATCATCACGAAGATGCATGTGGAAGAATTGACTATGATATCCAACAATATTGAATCTAGACGACATGAGAGGGAAGAGTGCGAGCAGTGCCAACTGAAGGATGAGTGTGATCGCTTTGACATATCTCATCCTCGTCAATAGAAGTTCCTAGTTCAAATCAATGACTTCAATAAAGGAGTCCCAACTTTCACATCTGATCTATGCTAAGTGAATTGGCTGACTGGGTTCAAACCAACTGGAATTAACAAGTATGATGGCAAGATAGATCCATAATCTTGTCTCATGGTCTACACGCTAGAAATTAGAGTAGCTAGGGAAGACAACAAACCAATGGCAAACTATCTTTCTATTGCTCTTGCACAATCTACACGGAGCTAACTTTTGGGGCTTTCACAGGGATCCATTGGTTCCTAGGGCGAGCTTCGAGAATGGTTTGTTGCTAACTTCCTAGGTACATTTGAGTGTCTTGGATTGCAATATGACTTATATCAAGTCAAACAAAGAAACAAGAAGACACTTTAGGAGTACATCAAGCACTTTTAAGAAGCTCAGAACAAAATTACAAAAATCAATAATGAGATTATCATCACTGCTTTTTGACAAGGCATTAAAGATGAACAATTTATAGGCAAGTTTACCCGCAAGCCTCTGACTATAGCCAAGAAACTCTTCTAGATGGATAATTCATATGCCTCATCTACTGATGTCGTTGCTACAATGTGGGAAGACAAGTTATGTGCCTCTTGACCCAAGGACAAGAGAGACAATGAAGACTACTCGAGATCTTGTGAGTACAAGTGTAAGGTAAAGGAGCTAGTAGCTACAACTTAACGTTTTCATCCACGAAGCACACAGGCCAAAGACTATAGACAAGTGATACTCAACCTTAGTCCTTACCATGCCACTGGGAAGCACAATGCCAATGATTGCTATATGCTCAAGAAGTTTGCCAAAGAACATCTCAAAAACATCAAGCTAGGAGGAGGTAAAAGTGGTTCAGGGAAATAGAACGAGAAAGATAAGACCAATGGCATAGCACCCATAGCATTTGAGGACCCCTATTCCTAGTTAAATCATATCTTTGGTGGTCCTTTAGCATATGAGTCAAAGAGTAAGCGAAGCTTACCAAAAGAGAAATCAACACGATTTCAATTGATGTACCTCAAATCCTAAAATTGCAATCATGTTCAACCACTCAGATCACCCTAACCGAGTGGTCCACCTATAGCGGTATCCCTAGGTCCTAGACTTAGTGGTCAAAAACATCAAGCTCAAGCGGGTTGTAATTGATAGTGGCAACACTATTAATATTCTGTTTGCAAAAACTTTGGACGACATGAAGATTCTACGTTCTAGCTTGAGGTCAAATATAGCTTCGTTTCAAGGGCTAATCACTGAGCTTTTTCAACACCACTTGGACATATCATGCTTCCTATCACCTTTGTAACTCGGGACAACTTCAGAACAAAAAATGTTTGATTTGAGGTTGCTAACTTTGAACCAGTGTATCACGCTATCTTGGGTAGGCCCACGCTAGCAACATTCATCGTTGTTCCCCATTATACATATTTGATGATGAAGATGCTAGGGCTACAAGGAGTGATTTCTCTGCATAGCAATATCAAGCAAGCCTTTAGTTGCAACAAGGAAGACTCAAGAAACAGCAGTCGGGTGCTAAGAGATTCGACTGGCTCTGGCTACTACTCAAGACGAAGATATCCAAGCAAAAAAATGTCCCTAAGTCGGGGTACGAAGGTACCAAGACAAAGAAGATTCTAGTTGACCCAATTGATTCTACCAAAAGGTGCTAATTGAGGTCAATTTAGCTTGTAAATAAGAAAACATGCTCGTCACCTTTCTTTAGGTTAATAAAGATATTTTTGCTTGGAAACATTCTGATATGCCTAGTATACCTTGGGAGGTAATCGAGCACTCTCTAAATGTGAAACCAGATGTTAAGCACATGAAACAATGATTTCGACTATTGCTCAAGATAGATGTGATATCATTCGAGAGGAGTTAACCAAGCTTTTGGTAGCCAGGTTCATCAAGAAAGTATATGATCTGGATTGGCTGGCAAATCTAGTCCTTCTTCGGAAGAAGAATGGACAATGACACATATGCATAGACTATACCAACCTCAACAAGTCATGCCTTAAAGGCTCATTCAGTCTCCCTCGCACTGATCAGGTGGTTGATTGAACAGTCAGGTATGAGTTGCTCAGCTTTTCTAACTGCTATTTGGGATACCATTAGATTAGCTTGAAGACTTTGTTCATCATAACCTTTTCGGATGAAATTATCTAATGCAACAGAATGATAACAAACATTTACCTCAATGCTCAAATAAAAAGATACAATCATAATATGACCACTTTCTTGCTATGCCATCGTAATGCAACATTTTAGTATGTGTTGCTCACACTATAACAAGCAATGATGAATATAAATAATTATTATGGTAAATCAAATGTGCTAAAACCATGCTATGATACCAATTGCAAGCATAAAATTAAAATAATAGTGGAAGCATTAAAATCATATTAGCACAATTTGATTTAACCGTTAGGATGGATATTCAATTCATCTTGCACCATGCCAACACCCTATATAAAAAAGTATTTCTTCTCCTCTCTTCCTTCTTACCATTCGTGTTCCTTAATGATGAGAGACAAAGTAATTTGATGTGTGTTTTTCTTTTGTTGTTGTCTTACTATTCTTTTGGAAGCCTCCTATGTGTTTATATGCTAGATGCACTTATGAGACATTTACAAACCAATAGTAAAATTGGTCTTCATTTGGCCTTAATGCCATTGTAAACAATTACATATTAACAAAATTCTATTATAGGCTTAATACATAAAAAATGGATACATTTACCATGCATTTGAAACCAAATACAGGCATCACACTAATGCGCGCATGGCTGAATCTTCTTGCTACAATATGCACTTAATTCCATCATATTAATGCATAATCTAATTGACGTGTTAAGGTGTAACTCATATAGTCCTTTACGCATGACATTAATTCATGACAAAGAGAGAAGAGTGGGATTTTAAACCCATAATTCTTAGAATTTTAGTCTAGCAACCATCACACTATTATAGCATCTTGTTTTCTGATAGCTGTCAAAACTAATTTAATAAAATCCTATGTTCCAAAATTTGTTTCTCTTTGTGTATCTAGGATCTAGTACCAAGATCTTAATTAAATCAATCATTCTTATCCTAAAATCTAACTTCAAAAATATCTTCCCAACAGAATGTAACATACCCTAAATTTCACCTTTGAAATTTCCTCTAAGCTAAAATTCAGTAAGAAATATTTTCCAAAATTCTTGGTTACAAACTGAAGAGTAGTACCTAGCTAACTAGTATATGCCCAAATAGGGTAAATTAAAACTTTTCATTTTCTAAAACAAAAGCTTCTTAGCATCTTCATCAAATCCTCTAAAAGGGTTTAGTAAAATTTGGTCGGCAAAACCCTAGGTAAATTTCAAACCTTAAACAAACAATAACTCGAAAGGTTTAACCAACAACAAATTTGGGCTTACGACACCACCAGCAAAATTCTATAAACATGGGGAAATATATAAATAGCCCTTTGAACAAGACATTTCAATAGTTGATACACTAATGAGGCACCCTAGTAAATTCCATCATATCCAAATTTTGTCAACTCAAAAGTGATGGCAAGGTAGTCCCTAGCGATAATTTGAAATTTCAAATACAAACTTTATTTAAAAATTCCTTTTGACTCCATTTGATAAACCACCTTAGAATAAAATATTTAAAACTTGTAATAACTCAAAAATATTCAAAATCCCACTTTGAATCAATTCCTTGGATTCCATTAATTGTTGTAAGTCCAAATATCAAGTTTAAACTAAATTCTGAATTCAGATCCATTCAAATTCTCCCAAATTTCCAACTCTAAAGATCGCACGAAAATATAAAATGTTACTATTCCCTTTGGTCCCTTCTCTGTCCTCTTCCCTCTTCGGGCCTGCCTCTCTCTTTCCTTGTTCCCCTCACCAGGCAGACTGGGCTACGCCGTTCCCCCCTAGTCAGCCTATGGCCTCTCTCCCTCCCTCGGCCCAACATTCTCTTTGTAAACCTTCTCTTTTCCTTCTTTCCCTCCCTTGGCCCGACATTCTCTCTTCCTTATGTGCCTCACAGCCCACGACCTCCTTCAGTGCCGGCCCGGGCTGCGCGCCTCTCCTTCCCTGCGTGCGCCTGTCCCTACCGCTCAAACACAAGCGCTCGCCACTTAGCACTGCCTGCGGGCCCCTACTGTTAAATACGCAGTACCCACGGCTGCTCGCTTTGCTCGGCTCTACACGCACGTCCACAACCTCGACCCAGAGACGCACCGCCCGTGACCTGTTTGATGAAATGTCAACAAGGAGCCACCGCATGGTGCAGCACCCGTGTTGCACCGAGATGCCTTTCCCGTGCACCGTGCGTCGCGCCAAAGCCACGTCGTGCCAAGCCCGTCTCTCCTTTCTGGCTTTACGCCCGCTTGCCCATCCCCTTGACGTCCTGTCCCGGGCTCCCACGTACGCACATCTCCTCTCGCCATCTCGTCCGGGAGACACGGCGCCGCCTGTCTCCTCCCAAGAAAGCTGCTGTAGCACGTCGCAATGCCATCGCCGTCCCCTCACCCGTACCCTTGCAGTCGTGCCGCTTCCCTCCCCTTTTTTGGCTGCATCACCACTCTCTCTCCTACATCCTATCGAGTCGCATCGCCATCTTCTTACCATCAACGTGCCAGCTTGCCCTCCCCAAAAATCCGGCACAAGCGCCAGCTAACCGCCAACCCACCGGGCTTCCACCTTTCCACGCATCGTCGCGTCTGTTAGTCTATTGTAATTATAAGAAGTGTAATTATAGTAGATTAACCGTGGCATGGCTGTGTGGTTGCCTTGTGAGCCGTCCTGGCCGCCTATATATACTGATACATTAATAGAGAATAGAATCAATCATTCCCACATTTTCATAGTATTAGAGCGGTTCCAATCCGTTATCTTTCCGCAACTAAAAACTCCTCCGCTGCTGCTGCCATCGCCAACCTCCTCCTCTACCACTACTGTGCTGTGAGAGATTGCAGAGGTCCGACGTCCTCAACGCTGCCGTTCTCAAACAGTGCCTGTCACTGATCCGATCACCACTACCGGTGACGGCTGCATGTCACCGGGAGTGTTGCCGGTCTCATTGCCCGTGCAATAGATCTGATCGCCCACCCCGTAGCTGTCCTCAGCACCAGGTGTGGCCGCCGAATCTGGTCCTGCCTTCGCTTCCGTACCAGCGCTCGTCGCCGATCCGATCGCCACAACTAGTGCTAACTGCACGTCACCGGGGGTGTCACCGGTCTCATCGCCCACGCTGCCGATCCGATCGGATCTACTGTCGACTGCTACCGATTAGATCGCCCGTCGATCCAATCTGATCGGATCTACTGTCGATCCGATCAGATAGTCGACCCGATTGCCACTAATCGGTCCGATCGGATCCTGTCTACTGCCGATCCGATCGTCCTCGAATCTGATCGGTCCTACTGATGTTCCCGAGCGCCCCACTGATCAGTTTGATCGGATCCTGCCTATTGCCGATCTGATTGCCCTCCGATCCGATCGGCTCTACTGCCGATCTAATCCTTCCGATCAGATCGGCCACCGATCCGATCCCTCCGATCTGATCGGCTGCCTATTGCCAATCTGATCGCCCTCCTATCCGATCGGCTCTTCTGCCGATCTGATCCCTCCGACCTGATCAGCCACCGATCCGATCCCTCTGGTCTACTGATCCCTCCAATCTACTGATCCCTTCGATTTGATCGGCTGCCGATCCCTCCGATCGGCTGCCCATCCCATCTGATCGGCTCCCGATCTGTTTCTAATCGACTGCCGACCCCTCTGATCCGCTCGGCCCATCGGTTGTCGATCCCCTTATGGCCGGTGAAGACAATGGCATCGCTACTTCCGACGATAGCTGTCTCACAGCCGATGCTGCTCGCGCTGATGAAGCGCGTCGGGCTGAGGAGGCCTGCCTTCGCAATGACTCCCTAGATGCGTACGAGAGCGCTCACGTGGCTCTCTGGGCACAAGCCACCGCCGTCGTCAACGTCAAGGCGCTTATCCCCATCGTCCTCAACAAGGTCACGAACTCCTACACCAAGTGGCGCAGTATGTTCCTCACCGTCCTCGGCAAATATGCCCTCACCCGCCACGTCCTTGAGGATGAAGCGTTCCCCACGCGCCCGGCGTGGCTCTAGGCGCATTGCTGCGTCCTCACTTGGGTGTAAGACACCGTCTCTAGCGACCTACAGTAGTCGCTGATGATGCGGCAAGGTCATGCCCGCAACGCGTGGTGCTACCTCAAGGAAGAATTCCTCGGCCAGAAGGAGTCCTGTGCAATTCTCCTCGAGACGTAGTTTCGTACCTTCCGTCAGGAGTCCCCGAGCATCACCGACTACTGTCGCCTTGAATTCATAGTTTCCTTCCTCGCTGAATTCGACGACCCCATCGGCGATAGGCAGATGGTGCTCACACTTCTTCGTGGCCTCAGTGGCAAGTTCCGCCACATGGTGTCCATCCTCAAGATGCACCGGCCGTTCCCAAAATTTACTGAAGCACACACTCACCTTCTGTTGGAGGAGATGGAGATCGACGCTCATCCTCCGTCCCCACCAACCGCTCTCATCGCTACAACGCCGCGTCCGGCGGCTCCGAGTGCCACCGCTGCTCCTCGTTCGGGAGCGCCTCCTCCTCCGTGCCCCACTGCACCAACCGGAGGCCAGCGTAACGGCTACCGCCATGGCCACAGTGGACGCGGCGGCTCTACTGGTACCAGCTCTCCAGCGCCTTCTGCTGGAGCTGCCCTAGGTGGATAGGGCGGTGTCCCTCCCGGTACGGCTGCGTACCCGTCGTTCGCTCACCCTTGGGCTAGAACCGTGCGCATGTGGCCGTACGACCCGTCTGGCTGACCTTCACCGCCACAGCCTGCGTTCCACACAGCCTCGCACTATGGTGGTTTCGGTGCTCTTCCCAGCACCTATGGAGGTGCATACGGTGCCCCATCATCTCCATACAGCACATACTACGGGGGAGCTACACTGTCGGGCTTCCAGGCGTCCTCACTAGCGTACCAGGCGGTGCCTTGGCTACCCACTCACGGAGGGTCTTGGCACCAGGACTCCTTGGCTCATTCCTTCAACACCATGACACTCAACCAACCGGCCTCTGAGTGGTATGCTGATACGGGTGCTGGCTCCCACATGGCCTCGGACGCTGGTATACTCTCCACTATTTCCCCACCCTCTTCATCTACTCCTTCATCTATCATTATGGGCAATGGCGCTTTACTTCCTGTCACAGCAAATGGAACACACTGTTTTTCATTACCGCACCCATGGCACCTTCCGCCTTGGACTTTCTTATCGATGATCATGATCTCATCGCTTCAGTTCCTGGAGCTTCTTTTTTGCGTGCAGGTACAACAGCCTCCTCAGCGACACACACCGTGCCCGAGGCCCCACTCGCGCCATCGAGCCTTGGTGTAGGGCCGTGGTCTCCCGAGTTCACGTCCTTCGGTGCCGCTGCCCCTGTGCACCCCGCACAGGTCACTACCAGCTGTTAACACTGGAATTTGATTCAGTCTATAAATAGGATCGGTCGATGGAAATACTGATTGGCTCGTGGGACAAAGCCGATTGATACTATAGAGAAGCCGATGAGGCTAGTGGAAGATTGGATCGATTTGAGGATAGAGGACTATCCGAATGTAATTGGGTCTAAGGAGGAGTTTTAACAACGGGATCTAGACAAGCCTAGGGAGAGGTTGGAAAAGTATCGGCTTGAGTGAAAGGAGGTCCGATTGCTATAGGGAAGAAGCCGATCGGGTTAAAGCAATAGAAGACTCGGTCCCGGAATAGAAGATTATCCAGATAAGAGCGAGTTTGCAGAGGAGCCGTGAAACCCACGGCAGGGTATTTTATCTTTTGTAAATCCTATCTTATATAGGAAGATTTAGTTAGTTAGTTGACTTCTTTAGAGATATCTTCCTTTATTTTTGTTAGGAAATAATGTCCAATGGTTGAAAACGCGTCGGACTCTATAAACCCAGGGTATAAATATCAGACCCCTGGAGACATGTAATCTATCTCTCGATTAATACAACTTCGGCGCATCATCACCCTAGTTTATCTAGATTTCTACCAGCGGGTTCTAGCTCTCGACGCGAGGCTGCATCGGTTAGGTCCGATCTCCGGCGAAGGGGTAAGTTCCACCACTATCTCGATATGTTCTGCTCCGTCTAAGACTACATCGGTTAGGTTCAACCTCTTAGGCCGATCAGATGTATTGCATCACATCCATGTAGGGCCTATTGGCCTGTTAAGCTCCTTCTGCCGTTGTCAATTTCATGCTGCATCAGTTAGGTTCGACCTACGGGGCTGCCGACGGTAGATTGAGCTTTAGGTTTATAGTTTTCTGCATGGCATATCATCAGAGTGCTAGCCGATGAGTTATCCATGCTCTGAGCTTCACGCCCAGCGTATCGGCTCCTCGGCGGATACGCGCTAGGTCTTTAGAGGTTTTCCTTGACGCGCCACGTTGAGCGCATCGGTCTCCCAGCTGATACGCACCCGCCTTCAGAGAGGCATCACCTCATCGGCTCAGCTAGCCGATGGGTTCGTTCCTGTCTTTACTTCAGCACAGTCGATCCAGCGTCCTCCGTACCATTGCTGTTGGCCTCGGCCTCGCACTGTCTCGGTTAGGTCCGATCTTCGAGGTTCGGTGTTAATGGAGTTGTCACGGCGGGCGACATATCTCGTGCTGTCATATCCGAAGCGGCATCGACTTTGTAGCCCGTGCCTTTTAATACGATTCCTTGCCATTCCACATGTGCCTTCATTGGTTTTTCAGCCGATAAATGACCGTTACGGCTTCCGTCGACTATCAAGAGGGATCCTATGCTCTTTTCTATCCTCTGGACACACTCCAGTTCCTCCATTGGCTCTACGGCCGATCCCTCGTCGACACCTGTCTACGCCTTCATGGGCTCCCCAGCCGATTTAAGAGCTTCCCGATTACTATTGATAAATAACCGATAGCGAAGGGTCTTTCGGGCGCGGCTGATGGCCATCCATATCCTATCAGTAGCCAGCCGATAGTGAGTGCCTGTATCGGCCCACCGTCCGATGGATCTGTTCATCTCACCTCCTTGTCAATTGTAGGGTCAAATTGACTGGCACGCCTGCACCCGTACCATCGCGCCGGAGCCGATCGAACCCTACGGCTCCCGACGCGCGTACCTCGAGCCATGGAGAGAAGCCGACCGGTCTGCACTGGAGCTAAGCAGACCTCCCAGGTGTCAGTGTGTTCGCGCCGGGGCATGCGAGATCCGGTACGAACATATTTTTTGGCACGCCTAGTGGGATCGAAGGTTTTATTTATCGGCCAATAAGAACCATACTTTATTCATCGGCCGGTAGGGTAGAAATATTCATTCATCAGCCGATTGGACAGGATTTCATTCGTTGGCTGGAGAAACCTAAATACCATTCATCGACTGAAGATCCTTTATTGGCTGGTGTGGTATAATTCTATTCATCAACCAGCGGGACTCTACAAGTGCCTGATTGAAAGTCAGATTTTTACTTATCAACCCGAGGGGCATCTTGTTATCAATATGTCTAAAGAAAAGGTTGATTCCAAGGCATATTCATCCGTAGATAAAGTCGATGAGGAGATTATAGTTTCAGTTACCATGGAGAATCTGAATGAAGACCCGAGGAGGCATATAGAGCAGAACATGGACAACTTTCAGAAGCTCTGTTTGGAATCCTTTAGTGTGACGAAACAAGGGCCGATTTAAAAAGCACAGTTACCAAAATGTGTTTCGATGAAGGAATCAGGCCATTCATCGCTTGTGAATTTTTCCAAAATGTTGCAAGAGATGTTCAACGAGTCATTTTACCAAGTATTCAGTAATCCATTGAGAGTATGGATGGATACATTAGAAAATCTGATCAAGAAGACGATACAAGAATTATCGGCTCAAGTGCCTGATCAAGATCATGTGTCTTTGCCAATAGAGATGAAGGAAACTTGGCAAAACAAGGACCTGTAGAATTCTTTCAGAGTAATCATTATGGAGAATATCACAAGCAGAATTGGGTACCACATCCGTCTCCACATGATCAGGAAGATGCTCTAAGGGAGAAGGATTGGTTAACCAGAATTGTGGACACGATAAAAGAGCAATTTAGTATCAAGCCCAAAGATCAAACAGTTATTTATCGGTACCCGTATCTAGAATAGTTTGATAGAATTCCATTGCCTCGTCGATACATGATACCAAATTTCTCTAAATTCTCAGGGCAAGATAACATATCTACAATGGAGCACATCGGCCGAGGAAGCTCTCAGAGTCCGTCTATTTCCATTATCCCTCTCTAGATTGTCCTTTGCATGGTTTTCTTCATTACCACCGAACTCGATTGAAGGATGGGTCGGTCTAGAGCAACAGTTCCATAGACATTTCTGTACTAGGATTCAAGAAATGAGATTGTCAGACTTGACATCAGTTTGACAGGGGCCTAATGAGTCAGTTCTAGAATACATCCAATATTTCCAGAACATCAGAGTTCGATGCTATAGTCTTGTTCTAAGCGAGGAACGGTTAGCTGATCTGGCCTGCCAAGGGCTATCGAGTCACATCAGGTGGAAATTTTCTTCATAAGAGTTCAACAATTTAGCACATCTGATGTATGTGGTATCGAGTTACGAGAGCCGATTATCAGGAAAAGAGGAGATGCCGATGCATTGGAAGTCTAATCAGAACTCATGTGGAAATTGATTTTACCAATTGGATCTAGAGATGATAAGTCTGGATAATGGTCACCCAATTGAAAAGACGCCTAAATCGGCTGATCATAGCCGATTTCTTCTTTTCAAGACAGACGAGCTCTCAGAAGTGGTATCGGCTAATGGTACCGTTTGCGTATATTGGTTGAGGCATAGCCGATTTTTGATATACGGAAGCTAATATGATTATATCGGTTATAGATGGCCGATATCATTTAGATATCGCCGTTAGAGGATATGTATTTACAAATTTCATTGATCAAGCCGATTGAATTATATTGCAAACAGTTAATGTCAGTATGACATCTTGGGTTTTTCTCCGAGGCTAAAATTTCACAGTGGCCTCGATCGCGCGTAGGCGGATTTGGACTATTTCATTGATGGCATAGATGTCATCCTCATCTGATCCAAGGATGTTCTTCAAATTTTTATGCCGATGAGCTACAAGGCGTACACTGTCTGCTACCTTGGCCTCTTGATCTTGGATCGATTGTGGTAGGCCGATGAGATGGGACTCAGTAGACTTGATGTCGTCATGCACTTTGTTGAGTTCCGCCATCAAATTGGCTTCTCGTTTCTTCAGGAGGCCAAGCTTGGTGTTGGTGCATTGAAGGTCAGTTGTCATCTCATCAAGCTTCTTATTTTCACTTTGGGCGAATAACCGATCGTTTTGAGCTAGACTGATTTGCTCAATGCGATCGACTATACGTCGTCTTAATACGATCAGCTGGGTCCTTTGAAATTCTAAGTAGGCAGTAGGTGTGAGTACGTCGGCCAGCTCCTTAGGTAGGAGATGTTCAATTTCAGCAAGTCTTCCCCGGATTGGCCCGCAATCTTCCACCAGCGAGTCAATCGGAATTTCTAGCTGATGCATAATATCTGACAGTTGCTCGCGTGCATTGGCTGGTAGGGATGATTTAATTGCTGCACTGGCGGCTGAATCTTCCTCTATATCCAAGTATTTGCCGATGTTGAAGGAAAACAGGTCAGCTAATGACTGCACGTTAACATTGGTAAATATAGGGATCACGAGCCAAGAAAAAATAACATGTAGGATGGATGTACCTAGGATACAGCGGGAGCAGCTTGAGTGATTATGCGGGTATCAGCTTGATGTGAGGTGGTTTGGGGTGCAGATGCTATGACTTCTAAGGATACCATCGGCTCAGTCCTGGTAACAGTGTCCAGCGGTTGGATTTCAAGAGCCGATGTTTTAGGCTGCAAAGTAAAGGTGTCAAGATAAAGTCAAAGGTAACGGAGAAAAATTGATGCTGACACATACCAACAGAGATGCAGAAGTCAAGATTGTCGCAGGAGAAGGGCTTCGCGAAGCTATGATGATGGCGACATCAACGCCGGGTTTTTGCCTCTTAGAAACCGTCCAAGTAGCCGGTTTCTTACGCTTCAACCCTGATGTTCGTGACACTCAGAGAAGAGCCGATGGAGGTGGAGCACCTTGTCCAAGGATGGATCTGGCAGATTGAGGTTGATAAATAATCGGCTGACCACTTGCGCTGGTTGTAGGTGCATCTTTGTCACCAGCCTATGGAATCATGGGAATCCAGACGCAGTTGAAATTCAATATGATGAAGAAAAGATAGTACAAGGAGAAAGATTACCTCTTCATCGGATTTCACATAGTCGGAGTTGAGGTGCAGGCAATAATTTTCAGCCGATAGACTAAATAGGTGCCTTTCCTATTCCGACCACCATCGAGCAAAATGTTTGGTGTTGGATATGCAGGGCTCGAAGGTAGAGAGGGTCCTTCAGGACAAGGATGTTGCCATCAACCTAAACTGATCATACTCCAAGCCGCCGTTTACTTCTCCTCAGGCTTAGAGTTTGCCGATGAAGAATAAGCCAATAGAGAGTTGGCCAAAGCCCAACTGATGAGCACCGACCGAAGGACGGTAGAACTCATATGATGGATGTTGGGATCGGTGCGATGAAAATCCAGTTGGTACAAGAATGGGAGTTATAGATGATAAGAAGATGAGTTATCCATGCTCTGAGCTTCACGCCTAGCATATCATTGGAGTGCTAGCCGATGAGTTATCCATGCTTTGAGCTTCATGCCTAGCGTATCGGCTCCTCGGCTGATACGAGCCAGGTCTTTAGAGGTTTCCCTTGACGCGCCACGTCGAGCGCATCGGTCTGCTAGCCGATACGTGCCCGCCTTCAGAGAGGCATCCCCTCATCAACTCAGCTAGCTGATGGGTTTGTTCCTGTCTTTACTTCAGCACAGCTGATCCGGCGTCCTCGGTACCATCGCTGTTGGCCTCGGCTTCGCACTGTCACGGTTAGGTCCGATATTTGAGGTTCGGTGTTAATGGCGCTATCACAGAGGGCGACGAGTCTCATGCTGTCATATCCAGAGCAGCATCGACTTTGCAGGCCGTGCCTTTTAATACGGTTCCTTGCCATTCCACATGTGCCTTTATCAGTTTTCCAGCCGATGAATGACCGTTACGGCTTCTGTTGACTACCAGGAGGGATCTTGTGTGCTTTTCTATCCTCTGGATACTCCCCGATTCCTCTATCAGCTCTGCGGTCGATTCCTCATCGACACCTGTCCATGCCTTCATCGGCTTCCCAGCCGATTAAAGAGCTTCCCGATTCCTATCGGCAAATAGCCGATAGCGAAGGGTCTTCCGGGCGCGGCCGATGGCCATCCCAATCCTATCGTCAGCCAGTCAATAGCGAGCGCCTATATCGGCGCATCGTCCGATAGACCTGTTCGTCTCAACTCCTTGTCAATTGCAGAGTCAAATTGACTGGCACGCCCACACCCGTACCATCACACCGGAGCCGATTGAACCCCACGGCCCCCGGCACGCGTACCTCAAGCCATAGAGAGAAGTCGATCGGCCTGCGCTGGAGCTAAGTAGACCTCACAAGTGTCGGCGTGTTCACACCAGGGTGCGCGAGATTCGGCACAAACACCAGCGACGCCACACCGACCACGAGTGTTGCCGGTCCTGCCGCCCTTGCTGCTTGCACGCAGGTTGTTGCCAATGGTACCGGCCGCACAGCTGCCACTTGACCGATTGTCATCCCTCCAGTGACCAATGCATACTCTATGCGCACATGTGGTAAAGCTGGTATCGCGCAATCCGTAGATCACCTCAACCTCCACGCTGTGCCCATGTCGCCTCTTCCTCGCTCTGTTTGTGATGCCCTGTCAGATCCCAATTGGTGATCAGCTATGCAGGCTGAGTATGGCGCTTTGATTGCCAACGACACCTGGAGTCTTGTGCCTCGCCCTCCTGGCGTCAATGTTGTGACTAGCAAGTGGATTTATCGTCACAAATTACTCACCGATGGGTCTCTTGATCGTTACAAGGCTCGCTGGGTCGTACAAGGTTTCACATAATAGCCCGGTGTTGATTATGATGAGACTTTCAGTTCGGTTGTCAAGCCTGCGACAGTTTGAGTTGTTCTCTCTCTGGCATTATCTCAAAAGTGGCTCATTCAACAACTAGATGTGAAGAATGGATTTCTCCATGGCACTCTCACTGAGACAGTGTACTGCGTGCAACCCTCTAGATTTGTGGATTCTTCTCTCTCAGATTTTGTCTGTCAGCTCAAAAAGTCCTTATATGGTTTGAAGCAGGCTCCTCGTGCTTGGCATCATAGGTTTGCCTCTCATCTCATGTCACTTGGATTTGTTGAAACAAAATCAGATACTTCGCTCTTCATATATCGTCGCGGTCCAGACATGGCCTACTTACTACTATATATGTTGATGACATTATCTTCCTGTCTCCTCTGTGGGATTACTCAAGCATATCATTGAGGCTCTCCGGTACGAGTTTGCTATGACGGATATGGGTCAGCTGCATCATTTTCTAGACATTTCTGTGACACGCTCTGTAGATGGTCTGTTTCTTTCTCAGCGGCAGTACAGTCAGAATATTTTGGAGCGTGCCAGGATGAGTGCGTGCAAGCCGTGTAGTACGCCTATTAATCTCCACTCCAAATTATCTGCTGATGGACCACCTATTGCTGACGCTACACAGTACCACAGTCTAGCCGACGCCCTGCAGTATTTGACCTTCACCCAACTTGACATTACCTTTGCAGTTCAGTAGATCTATCTCTATATGCATGATCCTCGAGAGCCGCACCTCGCTGCTCTCAAGCGGATCCTGCGCTACTTGTAAGGCACCCTATCTCTTGGGCTGACCATACACCGATCTTCGCCTGCAGATCTTGTTGTTTACATAGATGCCGATTAGGCTGGCTATCCTGATACTCGCCGGTCGACCTCTGGCTATGCCATATTTCTCGGGGATAACTTGGTGTCATGGCCTTCCAAGCGTCTGCATACGGTCTTCAGATCAAGTGCTGAAGCAGAATATCGTGCTGTGACGAATGGTGTTGTTGAAGCTACCTGGTTGCGACAGCTGCTTCTTGAGCTTCGCCACCCTTCTCAACATACCACCTTGGTCTATTATGACAATATCAGTGCTGTATATCTCTCCGACAACATGGTGCATCATCGACAGACGAAGCATATTGAGATTGATCTTCATTTTGTTCGAGAGAAGGTCGCTCTTGGTCACATTCGGGTCCTACATGTTCCTACGACATCGCGGTACGCCGACGTCTTTACCAAGGGGCTTCCTACCTGACTATTTTAGGAGTTTCGATCTAGACTGAATGTTAACAATGCTTACGATTAGACTGCGGGGGAGTATTAGTCTATTGTAATTATAGAAAGTGTAATTGTATAAGGTTAACCGTGGTATGGCTGTGTGGTTGCCTTGTGAGCTGCCCTGGTCGCCTATATATACTGACAGGGAATAGAATCAATCATTCCCATATTTTTAACGTCGAAGTTACCTCGCCAAGCCATCGCCGTGAACTACGCGCCACGCCGCCTATTCTCTCTCCGTTTCATCGCTCTCTCTCATGTCGCCTCGCCGTCGCGTCGCCGTCATGGAACTAGCCAGCCTTGCACCAAAATCCCGACGCCAAGCCGGCATAGCTGAAAGCTCGATGCCCTCCATGCCGCCTATAAATATCCTGGGGATCCTATTTACTTCGTTGCGTGTCATACCTACTCCCTCACATCCTTTCTCTTGCTCTCTCTCGCCTCCTTGTCATCCACACCAAGCCGTCGCCTCGATGGTTCGCGGCGCCTCTACTCTCTATCGTCTTCAGCGGGAGGGCCTCCGGCCTCCACCGTATCCCTCCTGGCCGCCTCAGCCATGCCCCGTTCCTCCTCGGCTGACTGCTACTCGTGTCGGTGCATCGAGACGGAGGAAGAAGGTTGCTGCCTCTTGTTGAGACACCAACAACCCGGCCCACCACAGCCCAATGAGGTGAAGACACGTAATCCCCTCTCCCTCTCACCTATGACATGTGGCCCCTACCTAAGTTAAATCTCTCGTTGGATCTCTCCGACTGACGTCCTGGACCCACTAGAATAATCTCAGAGAATATCCTTTTCTTTTTCAGTTAAAATCCTTTTCTAAAATCCAGAAAATTCATTTAATGTTCAAAAATTTATTTCTCTCGAACCATAGATCTGTTTGACCCTTTTCCACCTCCATAACTTTTCTAAAATTAAGATTTATATAATGCCATGGTTAGTTAATAATAAATACTATGTATTTGTAGAATTCTTGTAAATATTATTTGTTGATCAAGTAGCGCTTGAAATTTCGTTGGATGTGAGGACCCTAAAGATTCAAAGACCAACATTAAGTCAAGTCACTCTTTAACCATATTGTCCCTAATTTCTAAAATGTGTTTGATTGCAAATTTACATGTCTAGTGTACACAATTTATTTTAATCAACCTTGGTTTATGTGCAATCGTTGGATCTACAGTAATATTATTTTTGTCTAATGGCTATTGTTATATCTTATCATTTATTGGCACTTTAAAACCTCGCTCATTGAGTAGGAACATTATTGCACCACACATTGTTGCTCGTTAATAAATACTCAGTGCATTTGAAAAGAGAATGTTTTATAAAACTTTGTGATGTGGACCTTGCCTTTGTGTCTTCTTTCGTATTCATGGATCGTTTCCTTAGGAAATTAACATCCGAACGTATTACCATATGGCCACACCGATGTTTATGGATAACTCTAACTAATTAACTAATTATTATATGAAAATCTTATATGCATTATAACAATAGAAATAAGGAGATGGAGTTGTGGATTACTATTGCCCTTGTGGGTGACATTATTGTCTCAATTTTGTCACACGGTACCAGTAGGAGTAGAAAACATCATCTGTGTTTTTAGTAGATGATGGCATATTTTTTGCTTGATGTATGGTCGTCGACTCAGCCCTACTATGTGGCATGTCATCTTCATGGGTTATCTTTGAAAAGTTCTTTTCATGAACTTTCGTTGCTGATGAGTAAATGGTGTTAGTTGCTGATGAGTATACAATCTTTGTAGAGTCTAAGTAAATTATTCTCATACTTACGGTTAAGGACAAATGTAAGATGATTTTACTAGCGTATATTTGTTTGTCTATGCTTTGTAAAAAATATTTATGGTATTGAAATCATTACTAGAGTTAGTCCTAGTGACTAATGGATGACTAGGATTGTGTGAAACGGGCCTGTATGACCCGAGATGTTAAAACGATATCATAGCATAGATTCTTAAGTAGTAGCAAAGTGCTATAGGACTATGGATGGTGATAAGACGAAGATTAAGGGATGTTGTGAGAGGAGCTAGGTTTTCATGAAGGGAAACAATTAACATACATGGTTTTGACTATAATAAAAAAACAAGGAGATGGTGCTAGATAGAGTTGGAAAAGGAACTAATAAAAAAAACTAAAATTTTGCCATGTCTGCTTAAGTATTGCAAAGCAACTTATAGATTGGTACAAGTTTTCTAGCTAGTTTTGTAAAAACCCACACTATGAAGTTTTTGGAAATGTTTTAAAAGAAATAAACCTAGCATTCTTTGAAGTCATATAATCATATTTTCCGTAGATTACGAGTACGAAAGTACTCATTGTTATTTTTCTCTTCTCTCGCATTTAGGCTAACGGTGTTGAAGGTTTCGTTTTTGTACTTAGACCTACCTAAGTCACTACCTATTGTGGTATGTTAGCCAGGTCCGTAGTTTTTGTTTGGAGGCTGTTTATATAGGTCTACCCAATGTAAAAAAAGTATAATTTATATTATGTGCTTAGTTAGGTATTAAAATTATTGTGGGTACTAGTTTAAATTTCTTATGCTAAGTAGCAATCGTGGTTTAGTAAGAGATGGTTTACTGTTCTCTATGGTACGCCCTGTTTAGTGCTGTCTAAAGGTGGTGTCAAGTCTATCTGTGATAAATAGACATTTATAAGAAATATAATCAATAAATAATGAGAAACTTACGGTTAAAAAAATTAAAATGTACATATTACTATTTTATTAAGTATAGTTCCGTACGGACACTAACCATTATTCTAATTTCACTAGCTTCTGATCGATGCGATGAATAGTAGTAGCAAGCCGGGCAATTATTATTTATGAAAAAAATACTCTTTGATGATTGCAGGATCTAATATAACGACCTGCTAGGCTGAATGATAGATTACTAAAAACAACTTTTAGCGAAATTAAAAGTTATCTCTAATTGATAAAGTTAATCTCTTATTGTAATCAGAATTTTCTAGATGTTGTCGATCCGACCGTCCTCCTGTTGTCAGCCTAATCGACGTATAGCTGCCGGTCCGATTGATGACTTGCATAATGATTCCAACTGTCTACTTGAAGGTGGAGGGGGAGTAAGTATGTGAGCACTTTGAGGATCTTAAACTCGACTTCCTCGAAGGTGATAGGGAAAGGACACTAGAGGAGGCCTCCCATTGCATTATCTTATGGTACAAGTGCTACATTGTGCTTCTTGGGTGGGTGGTGGTGTCAATTCCTATCTCCTCCCCAACATCGGTCTCCACCACCTTCTCCATAACCTTCGTCTCCACTATCATAGACCCCGTCTCCACCACGTTAAAAAAGGTCATGCTCACCTCCTCTCGCACTATCAAGGTATTAACAAAAGAAGAAATAATCATCAGAAGAACCGAAGATATCTATACCAAAAAAAGATCGTATGATATGACTGACATTGGAAACTAGAGCAAAAGTAGAAAGGTAGGTAAAGGAGCACTTTAAGCGGTGAAGTCTAAACAAAAGGCTCCAATAGACCTAGCAACAAGAGCATTTTTTTAGAAGATGAGCGAACCAAAAAGAAGATTTTATTAGACAAAGAATGCTCGCTCATCAAGTCCCATCACAAGAAGAAAAGAGGGTAGTCTAGTGTTGTTCCTCAGCTCGAATAGCAAGCAAGACAAGCGGTTGATCTAATGTTATTTGATTGGAAAATCAATCTTGCAACAGTTTATAAAAGTCTCACCAAAGATCACCTACTTAGCATATGGAGTGACCTCTCTTTTGTTAGTTGCTGGGTTCTATAAGTATCATTTTATTTCTTACCTTTATCCATTCATGTGTATCATCACTCCATATACCATATGTGGACTATCTCACTTCTTTTTTTTAATGTGCTGTAGAATGGAGATTTAATGATGTCGTAAGGAGGGGTACTTTAAGGATGTCGTAAGGAGGGGTACTTTAAGGTGTGTTTCATGAACCTGTAATTATTAACGAGAAGGCTGCATGAGAATTTCCATCGAAAATAAAGATGAACATACATAAATTTCTAGTGCAGCATCACATTCATACTATTGTTTTACAACTTTAATTAAGTTTTTACCAACTTTTGTACCATTTTTTATCTCATAGCTATACTATATTATGTCTATTAATTAATACAATGTATAGAGCTAAAAGGATTTTAAGGAAATCATGGACTTGCTTAATAAATAATGTCATACATTATATTATAGTTATGTATTTGAAGCACTAAACAACATTATTGTTTTTAATTGTAGGGCATGTGCACGGTTCATAAAGACATGTGTGTTCTATTTAAGGAAATTTTTGATATGAGGATAAACTTTCTAGTACTTACATAGAATAAAAATGTACATCTCATTTATTTTATAATAAAAATATTTTGTAACTTCGTTTCTTCTTTAGTGTTTGAGATAGAAAAAAGAGAACAACTTATATGGCTACTATATTTACGAATTTATACACTGTCTTGCACAAGACATTAACACTAATAGGATATCTAAGTACGTAACACTATTTATATATAATTTATACTTTTCTCATTGTGTTGAATTATTGATTTAACATATTCACATTTTTTTTTGTTAAAAGACTTTATATATGAAGAAACAACTCCTCTTAACAAATTACATAAGTTTTATTCAAGAACAACCCAGTATTTATTATAGACGATATCGTTAATACATCTAAAGATTGTAGGATGATAGGCATATTATTCGTTAACAAGAAGAGTTCTTACCTTAATATATTTATAATATAAGATAGAATATGAAAAATACAGTACGTATAGCTATAGGCTAACGACAACTCTGCCGGCTAACGAGCTCATCTACACCTATTAGCCTAGGCTAGCTTGCTCTCCCACACCGCATTCTCTTGCACCAACGAACCCCATGCTAGCCAACCTCACAATGTGTTGACGAGCTTGCATTGGGGAGCTTCTTTTGCTCCCCAAATCCCTTGCACACATGGCAGAGGTTATCGGTGTGCAAGAGGGAGAGCCTTATCAGCAAATAGGATAGATGAAACCAACCTTGGGCCATTCCTAGCTCCAACCATGGTGATGTATGGGTGAACGATGGATCATCACCCCTCCTTCTCGACATTGGCAAAAGAATGCAAGCGAAAGAGGCTATGGTGGTTGTAGCCGTCATGGAGTTAGTAGCCATGCACGTGAAGCGAGCTCATGCAATAGTCAAGATTTAGGAGAAGGTCACCGGCAACGACATGTGTAGGGAGGAGAGTCATAGATTTTTAGTCGATGGTCGGTCTACAGGACATTTTGGTGTTGAAAATAATGAAATTGCAAGGAGAGCGAAACCATTTGAATTTAAGGCTTTTAGTCAATTTTAACAGTTCAGTGGTATTGTAGCATTTTTTTTTGAACGAAACTAATGGCAAATGAGATTAGAAAAAGAATAGTGGCAGTTGGACAAATACAAGAAACCATATTTATGCAATTGGTCCTTTTATAATATGTAATAAAAATTACTCATATTGATCGATGTGAAAATCCCTTAAAATCGTTGCGTTCAAGCGAGTACTATGAGCTTGCATGAATGTGGGAGGGATCACCCTGGTTGTGTGGTGTTTCCCTACTCATCACCATATGTATAAATATAAACTTTTAGGCCTCTTTAAAATGGAGAATTGGTAAAGGAATTTTAAATGATTCATTATTCTAAGAATATTTTTCCATAGAGCCATGATTTATAGAAAGAGGATAGAAAATTTTTCAAAGGATTGTATTTCTATGGCCAATTTCAAAGATGTTAAACCTGTTGTAAAACTTTCTTTTGGTTAAATTTTTTTCTGTGGTACAGTTAAAGATTTTTCCAATAGTGCGCTTCAAAGGGCCTAAATGGTCTCGCCATATTGGCTAGATAGGCAGTTCATTCATCCTTTCATTTTTTTTGAAAAACTTTAATATTTCAGGACAAAAAGAGAAAAAAAGTGTATGGGCGAGCCCTCTTGTTCCAAACTTTACTGTTGTAGAAAAAAAAATTCCTATGGATGATTGAGCACATTGCAGAAAAGAAGAACACGACGACTTACAAAGCATCCCTCATGATTTCAAATCCGAATTCTATACCATTGCATTCTATCTATTTTCTAATGTTTTTAGAGAATATATATATGTTAATTTACCTGTTATGATGGTGTTTTATATGATAGTTATAAACAAGGTCGGTGTCACACATAATCGAAATGGCCGCAAAGTGAGCATAGGTTAATTGTTTATGGTGAAACATATCCACCCGAGTTTAATTTGTGAACGCCAGCGAGTCATGATATATCGCTCGGTCTCGGATATACGGATGTGTGTTTATAAGATGAGTACGCGCATATTTGTGTTTTGGAAAAAATAATAATCGAAATGGCCGCGCAGGTCGACATAGAAAGTAGTAAAATAATACGTGCTACTAGCAAAGTTTTTACCCAGTTGTTCTCAGTGAAAAGTTGAAAAGAAACGACACCACCAGTAGGCCAAATTGGACGGTGGCGGTGTCAAGTTGGCCTCCGACGCACGACAGGCCACACACGGTGGGACCCACGCGAAAGATCTCGTCCGACCCTAGTGCGTGCGCGGGCGAGTGGGGCCCGCGCAACGGCGTAAAAAAAAAATCCAAGAATGCAAACGCTACGGAGAGGGCGACCCGGAGGCCGCCGCGACCACCCCTCGCTCGGCGAGGGCCCCACGTGTCAGGGACACGAGAGGAGGAGGGGTGTTCGCGTCAGCGGTGACGTGCAGGTGGGATTTTCCGCCATGCCGCGGTCGGCGCGGCCCCTGGCTGCTCGCGGGCCGTCGCGGAGTCGGTCTATGACATGTGGGGTCCATTGGTGGTGTGGCCTACCTGTCTGTGGTTTGGCAGCCGCCGATTCCAACGTGCGAGGTGCTTTCCAGGCTGTTCCCGTTTTGCCTCGTGGTGGTGTATGTATTGCCGCCACTGGTGTGGTACTGTGGTTTCATGCCAGCTTTGCATTTAGGGCCTCGCTTCTGCGTGAATTTACAGATCATGGGCCCTTCTGTTTGGTTTGTTTCCTCTTTGCCACTTCTGTTTTTGTTGAAAATTGTTTGTCTTTCTCTTGTTGTTGAGTATTATTTCAGACTAAAATTTTGGATTCTCTTAAGCCATTGCACGCAAAAAATCTGAGTGCTCCCTCCGTCTATAAATATAACATTTGTAGCTTCAAAATCTGTTCATAAATATAATCATTTTAGGAGTATTACTACTTTCTAAATCTAATCACCGTTCATATTTTTCTAATTTATTGCTTTATAATTGGGTATGATCTTTCCCAATCAAATACTAAGCTTTTAGAGGCACATAAATAATTTCATTTAACCTTAATCTCCATTATAATTTCTAGAAATGTTTATTTTATGCTAGCCTGAGAAAATCTATATTAGATTCTCATCATAGAACAGTGGGATTAGTTCTTTTAAGATTATTTACTAGATTTTTTGAAACAAATTATGTGCTCAACCCTTCAAAAAATATATTTTCTCAAAAAACTTATTTTAAGCTATTAGTTAAATTTATTTATTAAAATATTTAATTTATCTCTATAATTAAGTAGATAATCTATAGTAACAATCCAACTAATAATCTGTTTTGAAAATGCCACAATTTAGATAGCCGAAAATCAGTCAAGAACCTGCGTAAATAAAACCAGCAAAATAGGTGGTATCAGTAAACATGACATTTGTTAAGGGTCTAGTTGGAAAGAAACTTTTCCACCGCGCATCTCACATGGGGGGGAGGGGGACAAAACATCTGAGAGAACAGATCTCCACTTTTGCACGGCGCCACGGCCCCCATATGCATCACCCACCTCAGATTACCCTTTTTCCCCACCACAATAGCACCAGCCTCGATCTCCCGTCCCATCTCCTCCTCGCGTCGTCTCGTCGCTCCCCTCGCCTCGCCTGTCGAGCCTCCTCCGGTCACCACTCCAGTTGTCTCCCTCCCCTGCCCCCTCCGCCTCGCCGCCTCTTCCGCCGCCGCTACCACAGGTCGGTCTCCTCCCTACCTTTGTTTTTTTCCACTTCTTCCTCCCCTGTCGGCCTGCCCCGTGCCCGACCGTAGCTCGCTTGTCCTCGTCTCGCTGGAACCACTGCGGGACGCGCGCTGGTGGTTTGTGTAGATTTTTGTTGCGAGTGTGGCTTCCATCCGCGCCGCTCTGGCCCGATACGCGGCGCATGCTTCGGCGGCGCTTGGCGGCGTCGGGGAATTAGAGGGTTTCTCGTTCACTTCTTTGCCCGGCAGGGGTGCTGCTCTGCATCCTTGTACTTCCGTATTTTTGTTTTGCATCATGGCATCCTCCTCGTTGCCTTGGTAGTTTCACTGGCCTGTGACCTCGTTCGGAGTGGCCGTTTCGATGCGTGTGTAGACCTACGTGTAGGAAGAATCGATCACCTTTGATGCAATCCTTTTACGGTTTTACCCTTGTCCCCTTGATACAATTCTTCTCGTTTTTTATTTTTTAACTTTGACCGTGCGACAAGTGTGGATTCTGAATTTTCCAATATTTAAAAGAAAAAAAAACTCAATTGAGGCATCCGGAGGATGTGGTGTCCAGCACATGTCGTGCTCTGAGTGTATTATAAAAGCTTGCGGTTTTGATTCGGTCTATTGATTAGGTTGAATGCGTGGAACATGTTCTCTTTTATCCCTCTGGATAGATTGTTGGATGTAAAACATGAATTTCTGATCACTAGTTATCAAGTGATATAGTTGAATCTGGAGACCAAATTCCACTTCTCCTTGTGTATGATGGCTCGAATATAGAATATTCTCTTTATGTTGAATATCGATCTGTCATGCGGCCTAAGATGTGAAGCTGCTGACTGTGATAATATTCTCGTGGTGCTGATTTCGATTTATATCATGCATCATCCTACCATTTAAAATTGCTGACTGTGATACCTATCTGGAGTGCACTGGTTCTACTTTTGTGGTGGTTATTGTACTGCATGCATGTGCAAATATTCGAGGTCTCCGTGTAAAGCTGCTAGGATTGGTGTGAGTTGTGATGAAACTTTTTTCTAGTGCTTTATCCGTATACATCTTTTTCCTGTAAAAAGTTATAGTTTTGGTTTCATCTGCCCGGAATGCCAGATTACTTTGTCGCGTTGACCTAGTTAAATAAAAAAAATTCTAATTTCTTGCTTTCTAAATTGTTTTTTTATGCATCAATTCATTAAACTGCATGAATTCTGAATTTGGATATCCTGTTCTTCTCTGTTTTGGTTATTTGTAAGTATCATCCTTATGCATCCATTCATTACACTGCAAAAATTGTGAATGTGGATTCCTGGTGCTTCAGGGAGTTTTGGTGTTTGTAGTTTACCCCGTTGTAGAGTGATTTGGCTGGGTTTGGCACAACCAATCATCTGTTGTACACTAATTTTAGGCTTCTGCTGACCTTGGGTCAGCCCCTCTCCTGGCACCATGATGCTGGGCTTGTACTTTGTTCCCTCTAGCTTAATAAAATTCTGACCGGCATCCTTCTGCTGGTCAAGCAAAAAAAAAACTTTAGCCTTTAAAAGCCACGCCTACATGAACACTAAATTCAAGCATTAGCCCCATCTCTTCACAACAAAAATTCATGTTGTTGTTCTGTTTTTGAATGTCAGTAAGTTATTTGAATGAGTAAAATAATAATGCAACAAGACTAAGTTCAAGTCAGAAAGCTGAAACATACATTTTCAATTTCGTAAAGGACTGTCCAGTCCTCAACTATGGCTTTGATCTGACTTTTGTATCTCAATTGCAAAATTTTCATTCATTATTTGTATGTCAACTCTTAAAATCATCCATTTTCCTTCCTTGAGCTGAAACTGGGTTGATTTTCAATGACATGTAATTGAAATTGATGGTATTGGATGATTTGGATGCCATGCACATGCAACATCATAGCTAGAATATATATATATATATAGTTGGAAGAGAGATAGGGAGGAGGAAAAGGAGGTAGGGATGATATGTGGGTTCCCAATATATTCTTTATTTTGTTATTGTTGATTCTGGTATATTTTTTTTGCATATATGTAAATACACTCAACAGTTCCACAGAATGTGAGGTGGCAGCAAATTGATGGCAGCAACCAGCAGAGCTGCAGAGGAGAGGTGGTGGCAGCGATTAGAGGTAGTACTAGCAGAGCAGAGAGGTGGTGGCAGCTACTAGCAGATAATAGGGGGCAGCATATCATCCTGGAGGCTATCGGTAGAATGGGGAAAAATATGTTTACTCCTATTAAACCCTAAGGCATATGAGTCTTGACGGGCCAGAAAATTTGAGCTCTTGTGTGCCAAATCTTTTGCAATCTATTGCCTAGACCATGGTCTAGACATCACTGTTGTGGTCTAGACTCGGCTTGGCATGCTCCTAATTGTGTGGTCTAGATGGTCTAGGACTGTCTTTGACCACCTAGACGGAAAAATGGTCTAGGGCATGGCTTAGGGCCTTAAACCAGAAGGTGGGCTGTTGTCTAGCATCTAGACGCGAACGCTGCCTAAACTTTCAAAACCGTGCACATTTCATTGCTAATCACGAATCAAGGCGGTTTTTGATGACTCCATACCTATTGTACGGTATATCGTCTAGACCATCTAGACTGGCTAGACTCTAGACCGTAGGTCATCATCCGTCTAGCGTCTAGGTGAACACTGGGCACCAATAATGAACGGTTTTATAGTTGAGGGACGAACATCATACCGAGACTATAGGTGAAGGACCAAATGGACTTCTGTTTTTAAATAAAAAATGCTACTAAACTAAATTTCAGACATCCAACTGAATGACTAGGTGATCGATGTGGCATAATACTGGATTTCATGCTGAAACTCTTGCATCTGCATGGTATGACATGGACCTTGGTATAGCAATTACCAAATGCCAATAATATATTAAAGTTTTCTTCTGAACTACTCAATATGTGCTTTAAGCCTTCTAAACATATTCCAAATTACAAAACAGATTAGCCACTTTTGTTTCAACCTTTCACTATGTGCTCTTTTTGTTATTGTGTGCATTTTGTTTTCTACATAATACTGTTCTAAATCTACAACAGTCATGTATTTTTTCACCCTTGCAGAACCTAACTTTCCTGGATTTGATTGGATGGGCAGTAGCCACAGTTGTTACTGAGTGTAGCTTTACTGCTGCTATCTGAATAAGAAATCTCTCTCTTCATTGAAAGTTAAGAAATGGATCGCAATGATACTTCTGGATTTGTTAGTGGGGGATGCAAAGAGGCAAATGAACTGCTTATATATCTGACTTCTTAGTTTCTTTGTGTATTATGTAACCCAGAAGTGCTACTGACTGTACTTTTCCCTTAAGATTGGTCAAATTTGACTCTAAGTATTCTTAGCCACCTGAAGCAGTTGAACATCAGCTTGGACTCCCAGGATTGCATATCCTCATCTACTAGGGGCAATGGCTAAACAGCTTAGATTCTTAGAATTTACTGGCACGAATCCAAGAAATGCTGAAAGTTGGACCATTGTTAGGTCACCAGTCATCCCACTAATGGCTTGTCCTACACAACTTGATGTGCTTGCCCAAGACAGCACGCACAATCCTTTGTTAAGAGGGATCAAGCGGAAGTGGGTTGACTTGTCATTGGGTTTGGGTAACTCAAGCTCCTCAGACTCAAGCAAGCAGAGCATGGGAACATGCTGCACCATGTCTTCAGCAAAGGACAGGGACGATGGTTCATCTGTTGATTTGGACATGAATTTTCAGTTTAATCTGTATAATGAAGGCGCTTCGAAACTGGTTAGTCATGATTGCAATGGCAAGAATGTTTTAGAGAAGCCTGTGGATCTCGAGTTATCTTTGACTTTTGGACCATGTGAATCTGCTGTGACGAATGCAGACTTCTCTAAAGCAACCAAACACCAGGCTGTATTTCTGCAATCATGCAATATGTCCTCAGTGCCGACAGTGGATGAAGGATCAACATCTGCTCGCTGGAAATCTGGTGGTAAGCTACTTGCTTACCTGTATCAGTCTAGGAACAATGTTGATCTTTTTTCAAGTAAAGAGTTACTAGGTAGCTCCAACCAGTCTAAAGATCTTGTCCCATTGCCATCAATGACACGATCACCTCAAAGTCCAGTAACCAGTACTTCTGGCATTGTCAGCTTTCAACAACGCTGCAACAGCACAAAAATCTGTTCACTTCCAGGATGTGCAAAAGGTGCTAGAGGTTCTTCAGGGCGCTGCATTGCGCATGGCGGGGGCAGAAGGTGCCAGAGAGAAGGTTGCAAGAGAGGAGCCGAGGGGAAAACCATCTTCTGTAAAGCACATGGAGGTGGTAGACGCTGCGAGCACCTTGGATGCACAAAGAGCGCTGAAGGCCGCACAGATTTCTGCATAGCCCATGGAGGTGGCCGCCGTTGTAGCCGTGAAGGGTGCAGAAAGGCAGCAAGAGGTAAATCTGGCCTTTGTATTAAGCATGGTGGAGGGAAGAGATGCCAAAAGCTGAACTGCACAAAGAGTGCAGAGGGGCAATCAGGCTTTTGCATCGCTCATGGAGGTGGCCGTCGCTGTAAACATGATGGCTGCACAAAGGGTGCTCAGGGCAGCACTAATTTCTGCAAAGCTCATGGGGGTGGGAAGAGATGCACACATCCAAATTGCAGCAAGGGTGCCGAGGGAAGCACTGCTCTCTGCAAGGCTCATGGAGGAGGGAAACGCTGTTCAGCTGAAGGATGCCTGAAGAGTGTCCATGGTAGCACCGAATTCTGCGTTGCCCATGGAGGCGGGAAGCGATGTGTGGTACCAGGATGCACCAAGAGTGCAAGGGGACGGACTGACTGCTGTGTCCGTCACGGCGGTGGTAAGCGGTGCCAGTTTACCGGCTGCAGCAAGAGTGCACAGGGGAGTACTGACTTTTGCAAGGCACATGGGGGAGGTAAACGCTGCTTATGGGGCCAACCAGGGTCTGGCCTTGGAGACGACAGCGGTACTTGTGAGTGCTTTGCAAGGGGTAAGAAAGGCTTGTGTGTTGCACACAATGCACTGGTGGAAGACACCCGAGTTCGTGGTGGTCAGACAGTTGGAGCTATTGCCCTACCTGGCTCTACCGGTGCTGGTGCTGGTGATGTTAGTCATGGTATGCTTCCTAGAAACTCTTTCGACTTTGGTGAGACATGTGCCACCAACACCAAGCAGGCTCTTCATCATGTTCAAGTACCTGTTCCAGAAGGTAGGGTCTATGGTGGCAACATTGTGGCTATGTTTGCTAACAGTATGGATTATCAGAAGCAATTGGACTTTAGTTCTGAGGCTAGCACCTCTGATAGCAACTGGCTGTAGTTCATGCATAAAAAACACCAATCATTCCCTTCGTGGGGTCCTGCCTAATTTCAACTGGCAAGTAACATCTGTTATTACCGTGCTGTGTATTGAGGGACTGTGTGTCCTGATGATTTAGCATTGCTGTGTTAATAGGGGGCTTCTTCGTGCTTTGTTGTGGCCATCTTGTGTCATAAATAAAAGGGGAAAGTAGTGTAATTTATATTGCGTTATTGTAAAATTCTAATGTTTGTTGAAGACGTAGTAGATCTTTGAAAGTCATGTTGAATGTTTGTGAACACAATATTAGCAGTATTGGGATTTGGGAGGTATCTTCGAACCTGGCAATGCATTCGAGGAAATGTTTGAATTCTAATATTGGTGTTTCTATGTTGTTTCAGCAGTTTTATGGGGTCTCCAGTCATCAAGTGTGTAGTGTTGTCTTCCATTCTAAATATCAACAATGATCTCCTTGATGAGCTTGTGTATCTTGGTACGTTCACTCCCCTGTAAAATGTGAAACTTAAATCTGTCTTATGATGGTGGGTTACTACATATAACATGTCATGCTTTTCTTGTTCCAGAAGTTGCTTGTGTCATGTACTTCTTGTGATCAATTGATTTCTCGTAAAGTTGTGTTGCTGTTTCGTGTTTATTGCGTGTACCGAACTTGTGATTAATTTATGTCTCTGCTGTGCATGTTTCTTAACCCAGAAAGGGGATATCTAGTACAATACATATAATTATATCGTATTACGAATAACTAAGTATCCATAGCTTAGCAATTCTACTGTAGTTTACTGATCTAATTTGGTTGTTTCCTAGTATGTTGAGCACAGTAATGACGAATGGTACTTGGGAGTTAGTTTATTGAATTTAGGAGGGTTAGATGAACGGTGCTGCCTAGCTAATGAACTCAATGGAATTTATATTCTGATTAATTTACAGCATCTCATGCAGGTGTTATTTTCTCCTAGAGTGCAAAATTTAGAAGCTAATGATCTTGCACAAATTACTTTGGGTTATTGATTGATTAGAAAAAATGTAGAAATTGAGTTAGTTGTTGTTGAGGTCGATGACTGGACAAGGAAAATCATAGATTACTTATAAAATACTTCACAATTGGTTTAAAAAAACTTCGGTATAAGGTCACAAAATATATTTTGCTTGATGGAGAACTGTTCTACCAGACAGTTGAGGGAGTTTTATTAAAGTGCCTAGATGTAGAACAAGCCAAATTGGTTATGTGTGGAGTTCATGAGGATATTTATGGAACTCATCAATCGGCATATAAAATGAAGTGACTACTTAGAAGGGTAGGATATTTTTGGCCGATGATGCTAAAGGATTATTTGAAGTATAAAGGATGTTAAGATTGTGAAAAATTTGAAAATGTCCTATGAGCTCAGACATCAGCTATGAATCCAATTATCAACAGAATGGGAAATTGATATGATTGGTCAGATATATCTTGCATCAAGCAAAGGGCATAACTTCATATTGACGGCAATATATTATTTTACTAAATAGGTAGAAGTTGTTCCTTTTAAAAATGCTAAGTTTAGGATTCCTTAGACGATTATAATAGATTAAGGGTATATTTTTGTTTCCAATAAATTCTAATAATTTGCTACTTGTATGGGAATCAAGATCTTGAATTCATCTTCTTATTATGCTCAAGCCAATGGACAAGCAAAAGCTTTAAATAAAAATCTCATCAAGTTGATCAAACGCAAAATAGATAAACAACCATGGAGGTGGTATATAACCTTAGCCAATTATGTGCTTATCGAATGTTGTGCCATAGATCGATGCAAGTGCCACCATATCATATTAGTTGGTGTATGGACATGAGGCTGTGTTTCCTTAGAAAATGAACATCGGCTCTAGAAGGATATCGCTACAAAATCAATTGACAATCAATGGTTATTATAATTTAATGATTGATGAGTTGGAGGATCTAGCCTAGAGTAGGCTATGCACGCTTGAAAGGATTGAAGAGACTGTAGCTAGGGTAGCTAGACATTATAATAAAAAGGTATCATCTAAGTCATTTGATAAAGAGGATCTCGTGTGGAAGTTGATATTACCGATTGGGTTTTAAAGATAACAAGTTTAGAAAATGGTCATCTAATTAGAAAGGACCTTATCGGATCAATCGTTGTGTGCCAGACAATGCATATGTATTGAAGAATCTTGAGAGAGAAGAATTTGCCAAGGCATTCAATGGGAAGTACCTAAAAAAATACAACCCTAGCGTTTGGATAGATTACTAGATTGGCTAAATACGGACGACGTCTATAGAGGTGATCAAACATACATAAAGTTGATGCTACCTACATCACCTAAAGATAGCCAATACTATATGTTTTGAAGATGGTGAAATTAGTAGATCAAGCCCCAAGACCAATCTATTCTAGAATTACAAAATATCATTAGACAAGCATTAGAGTTTTTACATCAGTCAAGGAATTTCTAAATCGATTTGACTACTCGTAGGTAGATCTTATTAGCATCGTCGATGATACGAGCGTCTTCCTCATCAAAACCTAGAATGGATTTGATGCTCTTGCACCAATACAGGGTCCGACGCACCACCTCTATGAGCAAAACATCACCTCTTGCTATTAGATTACTTGGGGCAAGCCACTGAGCCGAAGTTATTCAAACTTAATGTCTTTGAGAATTTTCTCTAATTTTACCAGCAGATCAGCCTCCTTTTCTTTAGTTGTCCAATATGGGTTTACAATTGGGTAGGCATTGTCATTATCTCATTGAACTTGACTTTCTCTGATTGAGTAGCTAGCCGATCAATTTGCATATCCTGAATTATGGTCCTTTGGTTAGCATGATCGACCATACATTACTCGCCTTAATGACTTGAAATCAATGAGATTTGAAAAACACGGCTATCAATAAGTTTT
Source organism: Oryza coarctata (assembly GCA_030770085.1). Taxonomy (NCBI): domain Eukaryota; kingdom Viridiplantae; phylum Streptophyta; class Magnoliopsida; order Poales; family Poaceae; genus Oryza; species Oryza coarctata. The sequence continues at coordinate 14,553,862 of CM061472.1, forward strand.
TCTGGTAGCTGTTCTTTAATATCGGCAAATCTCACCTTGAATCAGCCCAGAGTTCTCCACCAGCGTATCACGGGTTCTCTGGTCGATGCGAAATGTCTATCAGTTGATTGCAGAGATTACTAGAGAGGGATGGCTTTGTTAGCATAGTGGTAATCGTTTCTTCTTCCTCTTCTAAGTATATGTCGATGTCAAAAGAGAAGAGATCAGCTAAGAACTATACATCAAGAAAAAGCTTAAGATTAGGACAATGAAAGAAGACGTAAGATTGGAATTTACCTGGGGGAAAATGGTGTGTATTGGAATATCGGTATCGGGCATATGAATGGGGTCTTCTTGGTGATGGCCGATGTTTGATGGAGAAACTGTGGTGGTGGTGATGATCTCGGTATCACCGCTGTATTTAGAAGCTTGAAGTTCAGATGTTTGCAGTTCTGGAGCAGCTTGGGTAGTCGTCGGCTTAGGACTAATTGGAGTATCAGTTGACGTTTGGGGCTTTGGAGCCAATGATTCACGTTGCGTCATGGGTTGAAATGAACTAAGTATGACATAGGGGAAGGATTGGAAATAACAGAAAAGAGATAGTGCATACCGGTAGGGAAGGGGGAGTCGATGTTGCTTGGGCATTTAGAATTTGGGTGGTCCTAGTAGTGGCAATTGTGTTGGCTGAAAATTTCCTTTTCCTATGGCCTAGATGGACTGAAGTTTTCTTATGCTTCTAGACTGTTGGTTTTGGCTCTTGATGGAGAGATGGCGATCGAGGTGCATCAAATCCCAAGTTTAGAGAGGTTGATGGAGGTCTATAAACAATCGACTAGCCACTTTGGCTCACTTCAGTAGCAGTTCTATCGACAGACTATAGAATAGAATCATAAATATCTGAGAATACAAGAATGAGATTAAAGAAAGAAAAGTGTAAAAGATGGTACCTTCTTATTGGATTCGACATGGTTTAGGTTTAGGGAGATGCAATAGTGGGTAGCCGATAATTTGAAAAGATGTTTTCTCCATTCACTTCACCATTAGGTGAAGAGTTTTGAATTGGATATATAGATTTTCCATTCGGTGAATTCCCCCAATGATAATGATTCAATCAAAGCTATCATTTGATCATATTCCAGTGCACTTTTCATTATAGCCCTAGCTTGGATCTCATATATAAAGTATAGGCCGATCGGCATTTGACCAAATCCCAGTCGACGAGAGCAAACTAATAGATAGTAGAACTTGTAAGATAGCTACTCAGCCCAAGACAAAGATGGTGGGTAGGAGGTATGGAGACATTATTGATGTGAAAATAGATTTGGATTCTTCGTCGACTAAGATATTGGAGATTAAATTTGAAGTGTGCTTGGAAAGTCATGATATCATCATAAGCGAACCAAGTGGTGGTCTCCTTGATAAAGCCATAATAAAATCCTTTGAACCACCGACAGATTCTAGTAGGAGACATTTTGTAGCCTGAGAGAGCCAATGTTGCTTCTCCGTAAGATGTACATCAATGTTGGATTGCTTCTTCATCTTCTGTGTGTTCCAATAAAGGAACAGGAGAATTTTAAGAGAAGGGGTGTTCATTGTCTTAGAGGTGTATAAGTTCAACCATAGCTGCAAAAACCACAAAAAACCACTAATGTGTCTAACGGGTTGACCAACCAATACCTTTGTGACTACTTGATGTAGCATCAAGTATGTGGCCCTTAAAAGATATTTGCCCAAGGGGATCTGTTGATGATTGGCTAGTCGTTCTGCTATGCATTGCATATTTATCGTTGGACCTAGGGTCAAGCCACAAAAGATAAACCTTTAGAGCCACAAGTTCAAGAAAGCCACATGTTGCCAATTGTCGATTAATCCCGATGTTTTGCATTGGGTTGCTATATACTTGGTCCAACCGCCAACATCTTTGGGCTGCAACCAATGGTGTGGTTTGAATCAAAGAGTGGATGGATTGACGTATGCAATAGTGTTAAGGCAAGTCAACATAATCACATCTATCAAGTTTGGGGTCAATGGTCCATGTCCAAACAAAAAGCTATTTAGGGCATTGGACCAAAAATAAGAAGCCAATGCGAGTAGAGTCTCGTTCTTTTCCATCTCTGCCAAGGATAGTCTGTATCCAATATCTAGTTCATCCCATCGGGTCCTCTTCACAACTGATACCCGACAGTACCAATTTCATCCTTGGGAGTTTACTAGCTAGGATGTGAAACTATTGGTCCAATCATTGACAAACATGGAAGCATTTTTTAGTGAAATCCATAGGGTTTTAGCATTAATAAAATCAAGTGGATCTTCGGTACCCATAAAGTCTAGGCAAAAATAATTTGGGCAGTCTGCAATAGGGATTAGGATCTAGTTCTTAATGTTTTATAGAAAAAATGAAGAACAAGATGAATGAACTACGAGGCACCTGGCAAACCTAAATCGCAATGAGCAAAAAGAAATTCAGAGAAGAGGATATCTCTAGGATGAAGGTTGAAGACGCCATTATGAAGGCTAGTGGGGTTGTGCCGAAGCAAAAGAAGACAGAGGCTTCAATTTGTTAAAGATTCGCTGGAGCAGAGGAAGATGAAGGCATGGAGTCACCGGAGATTCGCCAGGGGATTTGAGGAGATGGAGCGTTTGTTGCGAAGAATACGCAGATGTTACGTTCTAGGGGAGTTGGAGAGTTTCTATAGGAAGAAACTCTGGATAAGACCATGAACCATTGGAGGCAATGTTATTTGAGCTGGGCCAAATAGGTTGTAATGTGTTGTAACGATCCATGCGAAATTTTTGGCATTGCAAAAGCCCGGAGAGGACAATTCTGAAGCGTGAGACCTCGCACTCTAAAATTGGGGGCATGTGATCAAAATTTTAAAGAGTGATTAATGAATTCGGTCGAAAGAGGAAAGCCAATGAAGTTGATAGAGATTTTCTAGTGAAGATTGAATTCAAAAAAGTTTCTATGAGTAGAGAAAAAGGAATCTATCCCTAAAGCCATTACGAATCGGTTACTTATTTGTACATATCTCATGTAAATAGGTCAGAGTAGTTTTCTAGGGAATATTATCATATATTCATCTTCAAGTTATATAAACCTAAGTATATAAATATGTAGACCAAGGTCTTATATGATATCATAATCAGATCAATACAATCAACTTCGGCACATCACCAACTCTAAGAGTGGAAGTAACGTAATTTTCGCTGAGATCTTGCTTTGAGTTGGGCTACATTGGTTAAGTTATATCGCCAACATGAGATAAGTCTTATCATATAGTAAACATATCAGCTTGATTAATACTTTCTTGATTCAATCTAATATCTTAGCTAAGTTTATATATTTACCGATTATCTTGATACATTCAGCTCTGTCTAAGGCTATATTAATTCAATCTCTTAATCTGATCTGCTGTATTTATCACACTAATATAGAATTTATCAATTTATTAAGTTTGTCTTATGCAGTCTCGGTTAGGTTCGATCTATTATATTGTTCTTGATAATGTAAATTTTGATAAGTTGATATATTTTAATCAATATTCTATCAAAATTCTAGCCGATGAATTTTGTTTATAGTGTGCTTACACACTGCCTTAATCTCTATTGGCTTGACTATCGATAGCTTGAGTCCGTATCGATCTTTTGAACGATTGACTCTTAATCTGATCTGCTGTATTTATCACACTAGTATAGAATTTATCGATTTAGTAAGTTTATTTGGTTATTCTTAGTCTTATGCAGATTGTATTGTTCTTGATAATATAAATTTTGATAAGTCGATATGTTTTAATCAACATTCTATCAAAATTCTAACCGATGAATTTTTTTTATAGCGTGCTTACACACTGCCTTAATCTCTATACCAGTCGATAGCTTGAGTCCGTATCGATCTTTTGAACGATTGGCTTATTGGTATAATTTTTTCTATCTTATTAATTATAGGTCAAATTAACTGAGAACTTTATGCGTATGACACATTGGCATAGATATCAGATAATTCTCGTGTCAACAGGGTGATAGATCCATTGCTACCACCATATTTTTAAAGGAGTATAGATGTTGCCTATGTATGCACACTTAGGAAAAGTTTTATTTTACTATAAAAGCGGCTTTTAGTTTATATGTTACAAAATATAAATTGCTTCTGACAATTTGCATGCAATTTTAGAACTCTATTCAAATCCACCTTAGGTGATTCCAACTTATATAGACAGTGATTAAAGACTCTAAAATATACTAACGTAAGGTATAATGGTACTACTAACATATAATCTTTCAAACGTACAACTTAAAATATGGAAATGTCATTAGAAGTAGAATGAACCATTCTCAGTGGATAAGAGGTGAGGGTGTGACTAACAAATCTATTTTCATAGAATTCTCACATGTAAACTGAAAAAATCTTTAAAACAAATTCAAGTAGAATAAAAATTTCTACTAGAGTAAATTTTACAAAAATGTAGATACTTTGAAAAAAAAAACTTTAACAAAATTACACAATTGAGCTACCATATCACAAAACTATACATTTAAGGCCAAATTTATTACAAACTACATATTTAAGCCATATCATCACATAAAAACTATATATTTAAGGCAAATTTATTACAAACTACATATTTAAGCCATATCATCACATAACTATAAATTTAAGGTCAAATTTATCAAAAAAAAACTATAAATAATTTTAATGCCTCTATTAGGATAACATTGCAAGCATGTAACCTCTACAATATATATGTTTTATGATAAATTTATAATTTTAAGATAACCTTAAATCCACAATGGTGTCATGAATTTAACCTTAAATGTGTAGTTTTGTGACACAGTAGCCTAAAATGTAGTTTTGTCAAAATATTTGGAGTTTATTAAATTTACTCAAATTTCTATAAGCGTCATTTTCACCTAAAAACATTCCACAGGAAAATTAGTTTCATATATAAATAGAAACATTTGACCTTCATGATTGAAAAAACTTAATGTAAAGGCTTAAAATTACTTTTGTGAAACTCTCTATGGAAAATATCTAAGTTTTTTTTCTCGTGGACAGAAAAACCTTTCCACAAACTATAAGTATTGTAGATATATTATATTTGTTTGTACATATAATCTTGACGAGACATTCGTTCCTGCCGGCATCTAAGGAGACATTCGTCCCCGCCGTAACAGAAGTGTGTGGAACATCACTAACATGGTACATTATAGAAGAATCGGGAAACAAGAAAATTCGGAATGGAGAAAAAAAGTTTTCTAATTAGGATTCCTGAGTTAAATGACTCCTTTCGAAAGAAGGATTTTTAAAACATAGAAAAATATTGGTTACCATTCTCTTATAAAACCCCCAATATTAGTAAATTTGTCTATAGCTCATAGGAAATAAAACAAAGGAATTTTAGAGAAAGTTTATTTGGGTAAAAGAGAGAGTAGAGAAAGAAAGGTAGAGAATGCATTATACTTTCAAAGGAAAATATAACAAGAGCTATGAGCTCATGCTTTAGAATTCAGGATTTGAAAAACACAAGGATTGGAATGTCCCGCATGAATTTAAAACACAGGAATTTGAGACATTATATTGTGTTTGGATGGTTCATAGGAAACCGCATGATTTTGATGGAATTCTAAGAGAGAAGAGAGATAAAAAGAAAAGTTGCATTGGATTTCTTGGAGGAAAAATAAAATGAGATTTGAGCTAATGGTAAAATTTATTGTGGAATTGAACATGCTCAAATCCTTTGTTCCAAACAACACATATAGGAAAACAATTTTGAGGTTTAAAAACCTTTAAAATTCGTTTGAATTTCATTCCACCAAAGGAGCCTTTATTTTCCTTTGTACTAGGGGCATAGATCAAAACCAAATCAATAGGATTTTCAGAGTTTCGTTGTTTCAATCCAAAGGACACTGTAGGAATAAAATTCCAAGGATTTGAGTCCTCTACAAATCCTACTATTTATAGTGTAAAGTGCTCTGCAAAACATTTCAAGGAGTAAAACAGGGTTTTCCTTTCAGTTTGAACCATATATACCTACCTGGAATATCGTACTTGCTAGGATCCCTGCCGGAATATTGTCTATCCCTGCCGTAGTACAAACTGTTTGCATTTTTGCCGTTGATTATTTCAAATGAGCCCAGGACTAAGGATGGCAATTAGGCCTGTTCTCTGTGGGAAATTCTCCTATTAGAAAGCGATATGGTTAGAATTGATCTCCTGCAGAGAATCAAATGGAAGAAAGCATGTTTTTCTTGGGTTTCGTGAGAACACGGATGATTCTTTACTTTCCTTGGAGACTTATTTTTTTTACTTATATTTTATATAATTGTGTTGCTTATGATTCGATATTTTGTGTTTTTATCAAAATTAGGTGATACATGTTGATATATGTAACATAAAGTAGAAAGCATGTTTTTATCCGGTTTTATAAGAACAGGATGATTCTTTACTTTTCTTTTCTTGGAGACTTATTTTACTTATATTTTATAATTGTGTTGCTTATGATTCGATGCTTTTGTGTTTTTATCATGTAAATTAGTTGATACATGTTGATATAATATAAAGTATAAATATATATATTGTATTGTATATATTATTTGATATGTATATATTATTTTAAGTGGGACCGAAATCCCATAGGGAATAAAGTTTGCTGCCGGGAAGATGATGGGTTGGATTCCCTGGCAGAGAAATCCCCGTTACCATCTCCGCCTAGGACGACGAGACCAACGCACCTCGCATTTTTCACTGACATAAAGTTGAATACTGCGTATATAATGAAGCGTCCATTAACATCATGCAAGAGCAAATGCCTCTTACATATCTTTTATAATACCGTAGGAAATATGTACACGCCATCATTCCGTGGCGCCAATATATGTAGATGACAGATTAATTAGCACGAACTCAGCATAATAAATACATTATATAATAGGGAGTGCTCCTACTAATTAATTGGCATGCCGTTGCTCACTTGCTCGTACTCTGCTCGAATTGCTGGGTTTTTTATTATCCGAGGCGAGAGGCGATTAACAGGTTCAATACTGGTCGGGCCAGAGGAAGGAGCCCATGGCGAACCTCCGCTTGTCCTCGACGTCGCCGGCGACGGGGAGGCCGTACTCCCGGAGGAGGCAGTAGACGCGCCACTCCGGCATCGCCTCGTAGTCCGCCTTCTTGTACCGCGGGTAGTGGAGCGGCATCTGGAAGGCCCCCGCGCCGCCGCAGCACCCGCCGAACGCCGTCTCCTGCCTCTCCGCCGCCGGCTGCTGGCCGCCGCCGGCCACCTTCGCCGTGCTCGCGCTCACCGCAACAGCAGGGCCGCCCAACGATCCCATGTGTGCTGCTACGGAAAGCCTCTGCTCCGAATCTGTCAAGCTACTCAGCTCAGCAGCTCGTGGGGTTTGTTTGTTGCAGAGGAGGTTGGGGGCCGAGTGTGAGGGGTTTTATAGGGGAGGAGAGCAAATGATGCGGAGAGTGGTCGAGAGATGGATTGTGGCGTGGAGAACTGGAGGTCGCGAGTTTTAGTGGTGATGTTGAATTAAGCATAGTTGGCGCGCAACATTTAATTAGGGTTTAATTAAGAGGCTGTGCCGTGCCACTCACGTTGCTGCTAATCATTTACTCTGACTGTGTGGAAGTCGGATGATCTTACTCCTCCGATTCTGATGGATGGGAGTAGATTACAGATGAAACTGAGTTTATTACTTTTATTATTATTTAAGGACATAAATGACCGAATTAAATATTAAAAAGTTGATAATTTAATTTTTAGAAAGTTTTAACTTTTTTTATAAAAATTGTACCACCATTTAAGTTAGAAACTATAATCCATATGATAAAAGAACGGAATCTTAGACACATGATTGAAACAGTTAAAATAATAAAATTTTTATAGAGTAGCATTGGTCTACAAGTCAAAACGGAGCGAGGAAATACAATAAGATAAACCCTCAAAATAAAGTTTAAAAATCCAAAATTGGTTGTCTGAAACAAGACCCTCGATTTAATTTGGGGAAAACTGATGGGGTCACTTTTTTTTTAAAAAAAATACTGTTAGGACTTAGGAGGGGATAATGGAATTTGGTTCGGATGAGCGTGCACTGGTTTTGGCATGCAACACTAAGGCCCCGTTCTGACTTAGATTAAAATGAATGTTTTTAGCATACGTAAAGTATAATAAGATAAGTCATTAATATATAATTAATAAAATTTTAATTATTATAAATAAAAAATAAATTTATTTTATATTTGAAAGTAATTTTTTTTTATGAAACATAATAGATTCTAGTAGTTTAAAAAATATGCTAACAACAACCATATTAAAATCTATATCTTAATTGAAAAAAGGGACCTAGCCTCTTTTTCTGGTATAAGCATTTTCCGTTCCATGGATGTGACTTAGGTGCTTCCGTCGCACGCACTTAGGCGGACGTTGATGCTATGGGCGACAACAAACTGGGGGCGCCGTACGCGTGCGTGTGCACAAACAGAATCTTTGTTCAGTCAGGCAACACGACAAATCCACGCTTTCTCCTCTGTTTTCCTGCTTGTCCAGTTGAAACAAGAGCCACCTTTGGAACACGAAAAATTTGTAGAAAAACATTTGATAGGATTCAGAAAAAAGAGTTCCGCATTAAAAACAAGACCAAAAACCACATTTAGCCCTTTCATAGCACACCTGGCATTTGCCCGCTATTTCGACCGTGCGCAACATGTAAGAACAGAGAAGGAAGAGACCTCACTGCAATGGCAGAGGCGACATCCATTCCATGTATTCTCCAGTACCATGTAGAGCATGGAATGTATGTACATGGTCAGTTTTGCTTTGCCTTTTCCTCTCCTCAGGAAGAAGAGGTAAAAAGTGAGGAAGGAAACCAGTGGATTGGGAAAACCACAGTTGATTTCCACCTAAAAGAAACATTCTTTTCAGGTCATTGATCAGTGGTGCCTGAAGGTTCTAGTAATTTTAACAAATCACGTTCTGCCTTTATGGTTACTAGGGATAATTTCTTTTCTTCTTTAGCAATGCCTATTTGAAATATCAAACACAATGCCGTTATGACAATCCATATCATTATACAGGAAGAATTGATATGGTCGATTGATTTTCAATTTTAAAATCAGTTCCTTCCCCTAAGGGATACAGCTGGACTACGGTACTGAGATAGTGAGATCAGGTAAAAAAGAAGTCTTTGCATAATTGTAGTATGACACCTGTCAAGTTCCATAAGAGTATGCAGAGACAAATTTCCAGCTGATGCAGGTCACTGAAGTTTGTGACAACTGTCATAGTTTACATCTCAATTCTCACATATGAATGATGAAGTGAACATTTATCGTGCTAAAAAAACCAAACATGCATAACAGAAATAAATTTGGGAAAACATTAGACTCGTTTTCGTGTACATGGGAAGCAAGTTATCCCTTAACCCATACTAGCCAGATAAAGGAATGTCCACTGTTCATATGGCCAGATGGGTAAGCCCTTAGAACCCTAGAAAGTAGACTAAAGCTAGCTCAATGGATGTAAAAAGCTTTCTTGAGGAAGGGGAAAGAATCCCAAAGTTCAATCCTGGAAATGCCACTCAAAAAATACATAAATTACCTGGGTGTGAATGATGAGCTCAGGATTGAAGGGCACAGAAATAGCGAAAAGATTCACATGTGCAGCTTCTAGTAAGATGTCAAACACACACTAAATCCTGATTTTGGTCCAAAGTAACACCGACCAAATTTCTGAAGCTAAAACTAGCACTTATCCTAATCATCCAGATTTCATTGTTTCCTAAGTCCAACATACAGTGCTAAGTGCCCTGGAAAGTGATTTAGTACACCTCTCACCGGCCCAAAGCTCAAGTAGGCACTACTGCAGTAAAGAAAAACAAGCTATACTTAGTTATACAGGCTAACATGGACTTGCTTAATTTGAGACCAGGAACACTATTCAAGGGTTCTAGGCAGAACTAAAATTAGCAAAACAAGGGGCGACCCACAAAACCCTAGCATCAATTTTCAAGCACATTTACACCAACTTATATCGTTTTCCAATGAGCAACAATAACCATCTGACAGTTTCCAAGATATTTCAGTGACCAGCATGATTGGCATTGCAGGCAAGCCGAAGAGTCCAAGACAACATATAAACTCCGTTCTTGCGAAAGCATTTTACATCATTCTAGGTACGGTACTATAGGAGAGACCCTCCATTTCCATGTGCAAATTTTATCTGGACATCATAGCATTCTAGTTTTGCCAAAGCATGGGATGAAGATCAAGCGTTAAGCTACTGCAGCAGTATGACAAGAAAACAGAGCCTAATAGACAATCTGATTAATGAACAACTAGGAAGATTTAGCATGGTTGTAACTTTGTAAATCAAATGAATTTGACAATTCCATTCCTCACGTTAAGCTTAGATAGTTAACGCCAGCAAGCATGGAAAACCCTTATGTTTAGTTGATAATGATCCAAACACAGGGTAATAAAAAAATGCTGGATACTATTCCGGGTAGAATATGCCGTTTGACATGTTGTCAACTACCCTATTTGCATTGTGAAAGAAAAAAAGTACAATATTTTATTCTGCTGTCAAATATATATTATCAAATTCTTTTACTACATCGAACAAAATATTTCAACACAACAAGTTAAGATATGCTAATATTAAAATCCAATATGAGTTTTAGATCATAATTTTTTCTAAGTTATATCTTAATTTATTTTTATTTTCTCTCTTTATATTAATTTTAATATTTTCTATCTCTTCTTACATTATTATCGATTTTATTGCTTCTGAGGGTCTACTTTAGACACTGTCAAACTGTCTCAACCGTATAAACGTTTCTTAATTACTGCTACCCCTAGCCAATCACGTATATTATTATTCCGAATTTGATCTTATATAAACATAAATCCAACGTCAGATATACATTTTTTAATAATTAGCTGTTAAATATGCCGTCTTTTTATAAACCAATATTTTGTCTTATATAATATAGCAAGTCTAATCGTCATTTTATAAAACTTGTCTTTTAGCTTATACGGTACCCACTTATCACAGAGAATACCAGATGTTTGGTGTCATTTTATCCACTTATTTTAATTCTATAGTTAACGTTTATATTAATATCTCTATCTATCTATAGCATCAATACCAGATATGGAAAGGTATTATTCTTAGGCATCTCCTAAACTCACATTTCTCTTCTCGTGTGTAATGATATCAAAGTTACACATCAAGTATTTAGTTATAGTTCTACTTACTTTAAAACCTTTAGACTCAAAAATTTACCGTCACAACTCTAATTTCCTATTTACTCTCATTCGGCTCTCATCAATTAATACTACATTATCTACGAAGAATATACACCAAGAGATATTCCCTTATATGTTTCTTCTAATCTCGTTCATTATCGAGGCAAAGAGATACGGAATAAAGGTTGATCCATGATATAGTCATATCTTAATCGAGAAATAACATATGTTATTATTATTTATTCGAACACTAGTCTTATATATGTTCTTATTTATCCAAAACACACCACATAATATTTCTTGATATCTTATCATAAGCCAAGTCAATAAAAACTATGTGTAAATCATTCTTCTGCTCTTTATACCGCTTCATAACTTATCTTATTAGGAAAATGGCTTCTATAGTTGACCTTTTGAATATAAAACCAAATTAATTCATAGAGATCCACACCGTTCCTCTCAAACAATGCTCGATAACTCTCTTCCTTAGCTTCACAGTGTAGCTTATCAACTTAATTTTTTGGTAATTAGTACAACTTTAGATATCTCTCTTATTCTTATAGATTGGTACCAATATAATTTTCCTTCACTTATTAGTTATCGTGTTTGATTGAAAAATATTGTTAAATAATTTGGTTAGCCATACTATAGCTATATTCCAAAGACATATCCACACCTTAATTGGAATACCATCAAGGTCCATTGTTTTACCCATGTTATCATTTTCAAAGCTTCCTTGACCTCAAATTCTTAGATCCTCCACATAAAGCACCTATTTGTGTCATCTGACGAGCCATCCAACTGAACGATGATGTTTTCATTCCTACCATTGAACAAATTATCAAAATACTCTTGTCATCTATGTATAATCTCATCATACTTTACCAATAAATGCTCTCTCTCATCCTTAATGCACTTAACTTGGTTAAAGTCTCTCTTCTTCCTATCATGAGACTTAGTTATTCTATAGATATTCTTCTCTCCCCTTTCTTCGTACTTAGACGTTAATAAAGATTCTCAAAAGCCCGTCCCTTTACCTCACTCACAACTCATTTTGCAGTCTTCTTGGCCATCTTGTACTTCTCGATGTTGTCTTCACTTCTGTTATGGTGCAAGCGCTTATAGTATTTTTTCTTCTCCTTAATAGTTGTTTTTGCATGTTTTTGTTCCACCACCAAATGTTTTTAGTTTCGCATCTACTCCTTTTGATCACTCTAAACATCTCTGAATCAATCTTCCAAATACATATTGACATCTTCTATTATTTGCATTGTCTTCTTCGTTCCAAGAGACCTCTTCAATAACTCTTTTCTTAAGACATTTAATGTCTCACCTTCCAACTTCCACCACTTGATCCTTGTAATTTTAGTTTGTTTATTCCTACTGGCATACACTAGAAAACAAAAGTTGGTCACCACCAACCTATGTTGAGAAATCGTATATTCTCTACATATTATCTTACAATCCACATATGTTTATTTATCCCCTCTTGTTTTAAGAATAAAGTCAATCTAGTTAGAGTGTTAGCCGCTACTAAATGTCACTAAATGATATTGTCTTTTACTAAAGAAAGTGTTGGCTATTATCAAATCAAAAGCCATAGCAAAGTCCAAAATTTTCTCTACCTCCTAGTTCCTACCGCCATAACTAAAACCTTCACGTGTCGCCTCAAACCCTATACCTGTTACACTTATATGGCCATTAAGATATACTCCTATAAAAAGCTTTTTGCTACTAGCTACAGCTCTAATCAAGCCATCTAAGTATTACTAGAAATGTCTCTTGGGACTCTCATCCTGGTCTATTTAAGGGACATATAGACTAATTATATTTAAGACTATATCATTGTTTATAAATTTAACTAAGATGATCCTATATTTTTGCCTTCTCATCTCTACTATTCTTAAGACTCTTATCAATCAGAATTTCACTTTATTTTTATTTAAAGTTGTCCCGTCCCTATATACTAGAGCTTAAAGCTATTACTATACACCTCCTTCACCTTCTAGCCCTTTCATTTAGTCTCTTGAACATACGAGATATTTATACACTTACTAACCGATATCTTGATTAGCTTTTTTAACTTATTTATAAGGGAGCTAACATTCTAGCTATCTAAATAGATCATAGTTAGTTAGACTAGCTTCCTTATCTTTTGCACCCGCCGAGTCAGATATAAAAACTCTTCCTCATTTTTCGTCACACTCAGGCACTGATGTAGCGCGCTACTAAAGATGTAACGTTTCAATCCTTACTAACATCATAGCTAGATCACAACATAGCGTGTCACAGGAGTGACGACTTGGTCTTAGACCATTTAATACATATCTAGGTTTCGATATAGTATGTCGCTAACAGATTTACACCCTAATATAATTCTCTTGAGTTTCATATTCGTAAAAATAGTTAAGTTTTTATGTGACTTGTCAAGTGCATAAAAATAATGTAAGAGCGCTACTCAACAAGTGATGTAAATAACGTAGAAGTACGACATCCTAACTGAAGATAAAAGAAGTGATAAAAAATAAAAGGTAGGAGTGCTGCCGTTACATTATTTGATTCTGATGTCAAACATGTATTATCAAATCATTTTAATCGTGAAAATAATACAAGAGTGCTCCTCAACAAGTGATAAAAATAATGTAGAAGTTCAACATCCTCCCTAAAGAAATACTTATCTCAACTCAACTCATTTTTCAATCTTAAACAATTTGAGATAGGCTAGAGTTAAAATCTAACAAACAATTTAGGATAAACTAAACTTAAAACCCAACAATAATCTTTAAATCACAATTCAATCACGTCAAAATTATAATTCAATCACATCAATAACTGCTTTTTAAATATTTCTATTCAAATACAAATTTTTAGTTATATCTTATTCTCTTTTTATTATCTCTCTTCATATTAGTTTTATTTTTTTACGTCTTTTTATCTTATTATCTTATTTTGATATCTCTAAGAGTCTCTTTTAAAAATAGACAAACCACCTTAGCCGATATCGATTGAGACAAGCTTTATTAATATATCACGTATTTCCTTATTCCAAACTTTATATATGACTATAAATCCAACGTAACATACGTATTTATATAATTTCTATAATAGACAACATTGAGTAGCATAACGGATATAATCGTCGTTTTATAAAACTTGCTGCTATGTTGTGCTGCAATATTGCATCAGAAAAACAAATCATAAATTTTCTGTGAAGATTTAATATTTCATGTTCACTCACCAGCTTTGTATCTACTGAATGTAAAAATTTTAGATACAAGGTGAATAAGCCATTAAGCACTAACTAAAGAGTGTGTACGGGCTTCGGATTTCCTTTTCTAAATCAATCAGCTTTCACCTCTTCTCCAAAAAATTGGCACAGCATAGCAGTAAACCTTTTGTTTACTGATATTCCATGTTTGCTCCACTCTTCTTTCACGTTATCATAAACATGACACTGTACACATGCTGTGGAGACTACAGCCTCAAATTTCCATTGGATTACTCACTAAAGCTGAGCTATAAATAATCAACAAACATTGCTCCTTCAATCAGAAGAGCTTACACACTGATCAACAGGTTAAACAACAGTGACAAGTACCTACTTTGAAGTAACTGGCAATGTTTGTGGCAATTCAACAAGCATGTTCACAGGCATAAAATACATCTGCAGGGAAATTATGCAGATGACAACGCCTAGGAAAAGCTGCAAAAGGGAGGGGATAAAGCATGTGTAAGTATGAACAGATATCTACATGGTTTCATTTCCAACATGTCAAAAAGAATTTGAATAAACTGAAACAAATAGATGGGCTCAATACCAAAAAAAGTACCTGAAGTGTAGCTCTCACATTGAAAAGATATATGGACAATACCATTGTTAAAAGCATTGCCATTGAAGTTGAGTACACCTGTTCAAATAAAGGTTCATACAACAATCCTTCAATTTCAATTGTATAAGATAAAAAAGACATATCCTTCTTACTGTCAACAAATTTGTGATAGTATTAAATCTTTGCTAAACCCAAAAACTAGTACCACTGAAAAAAGTCTTATTAATTTCAATGAATTTGGCCCACACATCATAATGTCTGTAGGATAAAGTTTGAACAGTTGCCACTCCATGAGTCACTCAAATTGGACAGGGCAAAGGAGTTATATAGGGGCGGCCAGTAGAAGGCATTGAGAATGAATGGCAGCTTGCTCAACCAAGGAGAGAGAAAAGAGAACTAATAAACAACTCACAAAAATTTAACTAGTTCAGTAGGGTGAAAATCTTATGTTTAGCACACATGAATACCACATAATCCTGCTTTAGGACACTAAATATACTTGTTTTTTCATGTTTTCTTAAAAACAAATGTATAGTACTAATAAAGCATGCTCTCTAAAGATTGATGAGTCAGGTCAACAAGTTTTCTTTGACAAATAGCAATACGTAATTGCCATGCAATCAAATACACAGTATCAATTTGCACTGCAGGCACTAGAATCAGGCATATCTTGATTCTCTTGCATGTGTATATGTAGGTGGATTACTGACCCCATGCAATCATCCATGGATTTTGGATCTGTGGATATCTTATTTTTGTATTTTTGAACTTTATCTTAGTTGGCATCTTTCACATATACAGGCACCAGGCTAGCAAGATGAAATATTTGCTGCACTGCTAAGATTAAGAATAAACTATTTCACCTTGACTATATTGTCAGAATGCTTCATCAGCCATGAGACTAGCAGACCAGTAGACCCTAAATTGAACACAACCATCCATGTTGTGATAGAATAGCCATTAAAAAGACGCTGCCACCATGGACCCCACTCAAATCCAGCTTTGAAGTCACCATAGATAAGCCATCCCATGTTGAATATCAAACCAAACCTGACAGCACATAAGATGAGTATGAAATAGTGTTTGCCACACCTGGTATGACAGCACACCAGATAGCCTTAAAATTGTTTTGATGCAACCAAATGCATAGTCAGAAAATATGCACACTAAAAATAGGAAATGAATTCGGCATGTGCAGGTCTTGACAATCGACCAGAGTTAGATATAGATACCTACGTATATAATTGTACATTTTGCCAGTACAGACTGTCATTATTCTTCTTCATCAAATATTCAGTGTAAACACCAGCTAGTGCAGAAAGGCAAGCAGAAAGTATCCCAAGAATGTAACCCTGCAATGGGGCTGAAAAAAGAGAATCACATGGAGCATCGCCACAACCTTTAACCTGTAATAGACAGAAAGGTAGTAATGTGACCAAATTTAGTGACTTAGCACAGTTACAGTAAATATATTCAAAGAAAAATTAATGATATCACAGTATATTTTGACAAGAAAAAAGGAAAATAAGATTATATCCAAAAATCAGTGGATCTTTCCCACACATTCGATAGCTTGTGATCATCTAATGAACATCAGAAGTCTGATTTTTATGTGTGTGTGTGTATTGGAAACCTGTATATTAATTCTTAAGTGCAAAACATTAAAAAATTCCAATCTTGGAGCATGCATATCAGGTGTAGATATACCTCACCAAAGAATAGAAGAAAAAAATATGATCAGATATTACTCAGTTACATGCTCATAAAGTTTATGGCCATCAAGATGAAACATATCAGTTAGGCACAGACATAAATAGGTTTCTATAATCAGATTAATTCCTTATATGCCATGGAAAATTTGTGAAATCAATGATCAATCATTATCACACTTACAAGGTGGATCCACGCACACATGCCAATAAGACAACGAATGGCCCGTAAGGGATGACTGATGAGGCAGGCATTCATGGCATCATAGTATGAAAAAAACATAAGTCGTTGAACTGGTCATTTTGCTGGTTCATGGTTTGCTGGTCTGACCAGGTTAACTGGTGAACTGGCCAGTTTGGAAATAATAATTTTTATAGATTTTGAGGCTACACATAATAAATACATTTTTAAATATCTACAAGATATCACATAAATCAGATGTGTAGTACAGCCCAGTAGCTTTTTAGCTTTTTTTTTGTGGGGGACTCAAGATCCCAGTTTTGAACCCCTGTAGCATCAAGCAAAAGCCAATTAAAAATGTTTTTTACCTGGACTTTCTCTCAATCAGTCTTTTTCTAAACCAGCCCAGACCAGGTTTTTTTCAGTCAGACCACAAGTCCTTTTTTTTCAATATGCACATATGTATGTAGAATTCTTTGAGATAATATAAACATACCCCCAATAGTACATAATAAAACAAAAGTGAATAAAGTTTCAGAATGTTCACAAACCTGACTTGTGGTTGTTCCAACAGCCAGTAAAACTACTGCCATCCATTGTAGATTTGACAACTTCCTTTTTAAGACAAGCCTATACAGTTTGGAGATAAAAGGACCTTTAATCAATCAAGGCGAAGAAGAACCAAGCACCAGAAATAAATTTGGTCAGCATGATGGCTGGTCAACTCAATACAGTGTCAATATATGGTTACAATGTATAAGCTTTTAAACATAAGACATTGATCTCTCAATTATCACAAATTCTGTGACTCTACAACATTGTGTGCAACTACTAATTGAAATTCTTACTTTGCCCAGCAGCCAATTGAAAATGACAAAATGTATAGGTATTTCAATGAATTGATTGCAGTGTAGCAAACTAAACTATTTTATTATCTTAAAAACCAAATATTAGGTCAATTGGAGTGTCCTGATATCCATATACTATGTTAGTGCCAGGATATCCAGGATCAAGACAAACCATAAACAAAACAAAAGCACCATACAGTAAATCAACTGAATAGTTTCGAATATAGAATTTAAATTATCAAGAATCATCTAACATCCAGATTATATATGTTAATGACAATTGATTTGTGGGTAAGCTGTTTAAAACTGGAAGACAAACTAAAAGTCTATACCTTCTATGTTATTTTGGATCAGTCTTTAACTACTTTCAAAGTTGAAGTCTGAATTTTAGTAATATGAAGCGGACCACACAAGGACATTTATACACTCTATAATGCCAATAATATCTGGAAGAATAACGGTGGAAATATTTGACATGAAGGTACAAATGAGACACCTGAACAATATTCCAGTTGTGACAATTTTCAGGTTTCCCATTATCTGATAGGTAGATGGATCAACATAGGTCAAGGTAGCAAACTGCACATTGTTGTGGATGAGATATATGACTGAAGGAACAAGATATAATCGTATACTTCTCCACTCTTTTGTCATCCTTGGTGGAGATGAAGACTTGCATTCCTTCCAAAGGAAGAAGCTTGAGACAGACAGCTGAATTGAGAACAGGTTAACATCAACATGGGGATTAAATAGATGAATGTTGTCTCCTTCATCTCTGCAGTAACTAGGATAAACAGATATCACTACAAACAATAAGCATAAACTTCAAGGGAATAGAAGTACATGCACCTTGAAGAGTTCTGCGAGAAATGGAATGGTTGCATAGTCATACTTATATTTGCCATTGCTCTGTGAGAGGGTAGTCAAGATACCCTGCACATATGCAAGACAATTAGAAACACTAGAACTCAGAAACTAAGTCACGCAATTGAGAAAAACCAAGCAATGTGCAACTTCCAGGAAAATTTAACTATGATCTCGGAGACTGCTTGTTTACCTCCAATGATTGGGCTTTCTACATCATACTTGACAATTTTATAAGTGATTTATTCTGGTTTGGCTCTTGGAATCGACCATTTCAGTACCATGCTATTCTGGTGTACTGTTCTGGAGTACTATGTATTATAAATAATGAAGTATATTAATACTATATTACCTATAACTAAATATGTTAATATGGAGTTCATCAATTCTGGCGTATGGTTGCCACTGTTTAGTTGTGAAATTTTCTTTATATTGCTTTTTTAGGTAATCAACCAGCGCTAACCCACGGAAATCACTCACCATCTTAACCTCCCTAATGTCACACTATTTCTCACCCAAGCTTTGGATTCTTGTCTAGTATGAAAAATGGCCTTCTTCATGCCATATTACTGAACGGAATGACACATTCCGGCAATGGAATTGTGCATCCCCATGACCATTCACATCGAAATCAAGATTTTTTTGAAACAACTTGCAAGCAGGTTATTTCCTAATTCACAATTCCACCAGAACCCATCCCTACAAGCCTCCAGAGAATAAAATGGACACCTGCAGAATACCCCCAGTTCAGGTTGCTGCTTAACCTGAAGCACCCAGGGACCCCAGGCCACCCCTTACCTGAACCGCATTTCTCCAAACCACAACTCCAATGGATCAATTATGCACACGCAGATCGAAGCAGCCGCCGCCTACAGAACCCTCTGCTCGACGCCTCGCCGAAACACCCAAAGCCACGCACCAAAATCGAAACTACGCACTCTTCCCTCGGTAGATCTGGACCGCACTGCTGTGACCGTGTCGCCGGAAGAGGAAGGGGAAGATGAGAGGGAGGCGGTGGAGGGTTTAGGGGGCGCGGGGCTTGCCTGCGAGCTGGTGAGGACGGTGAGGAGCGCGGCCACCAAGTACCACTGCATCGTCTCCTCCGCCGCCGCCGCCTTCGCCCTCGGCTTCTCCGCGCTCGCTCTCTCTCGTTGTTGCCGCCCGCTCTGGAGGGAGGGAGGGGTTCGGCGAGTGCTGGTTGTAGAGCAGCGGCGGCGGCGGAGTCGACGGAGACAGTGGTGCGCCTGCGGTGGCCTACTTGCCTCGGCGCGGCAATGTGGCGCTGGACCTAACTCCACTTTAGGGCCCGGTTGGGTTCGAAAAAGCTCGAGGCGAGCCTGACTGACAGCCGGCGGAGTAAAACGGAGCGGCGGGGGACGGCGGCGCGCCGTAGCCTGCCCCAGGTCGTGGTCGAGGTTGGGGCGAGACCAACAGCCGCCGGCGGGGAGAGGTGGCGGCCGGGAGCGGGGAGTGGAGGAGCGCTGCCTTCCCGAGGTCGTCCGTCTTTTCCTCTGGGTGGGGATGGGCTCGGGCGGAGTTAATTTTTTTACGGGCTGTAATGGGCCGTACTGGGCAGTCTTCAATCAAAGACTATCCAATCTATACTCAGCCAAACGGGCTGGCCAGACTGGCACGATTTAGGCCACACTCCGGCATGAACCATTAACTCACATGAGTCGATGGTGACCCAGTCGGTGAAAAATAGGGAAAAAATTAGAAGAAATAAATGCTACTCACGCCGAGTCGGGCCGGACGGCACGCTGGGCCGCGGTGAACAGTAAAGTTTGATTGTCATATTATCTTATACCCTAAGATAAGACAGGTATAATCTCGAATACCGCTATGTATAAATAAGATAAATAAAATCGTCTCTAACTAGATTTTATACTAAGCATGCCCCCAACATATATAACACGGACAAGTAGCCTCTTTGAGGACATAGTAGATCACAACGAATCATACCCACATAGTGAAACATAGTAAAAACACCAGGATTAATATACTCGGTGAAATACAGTTCACCAAAATAGGGTATTATCTACCCACTTTCTCATACATAACCACTTTAATTATTGTCGATATATTAAATGAAAACCAGAATGATTTCATTAAGGAGAGAATAACCCAGGGCTGTTTACCTTGGACTTTTAAATACATACATCAATGTCAGTTGTCAAAAAGAGAAATAGTGATTATAAAATTGGATTTTGAAAAGGCTTTTGATACAATAGGGCATAAAGCTATCTTCCAGATATTGAGGCAAATGAGCTTTCCTGGAAAGTAGCTAAACTGGGTGCATATGATCTTTAATTCAGCAAACTCTTTGTCGTACTTAATAGAGTTCCTGGCAAATCTTTCAAAGGCAGAAGAGAAGTAAGACAGGGAGATTCATTGTCCCCTCTTCTGTTTGTTCTGGAAGCAGAATTGTTGCAAGCAATCCTGAATAAAGAATATTCAATTGGTTTGATAACCAAGCCCATAAATGAAAGGGATGAGGATGGATTTCCTGTAATTCAGTATGCAAATGATACGCTGATACTTATGAAAGCTTCACAGAGAGAATTTTTTTGTCTAAAAGCCTTGAAAAATAAATTATCATAAGTCTAATATGTATCCTCTCAATGTTCCTCTAGAAAAGTTCGAATTGCTATCAGGGTTAATAGGGTGTGCAGTTGGAACACTACCATTCACCTACCTTGGTCTGCCAATGGGGACTACAAGACAAGACTAGGGGACTTCACTCCTATGGTAGACAGTGTAGAAAGAAGGTTGACAGCAAGTGTAACATTTCTCCCATACGGTGGCAGACTAATACAAATGAACTCAAATTCTTTCAGCTATTCTAATCTACTACATGTGCTCTCTAAAGTTACCAAAAACTGTTATTGAGGCCATAGATACTGCAAGGAGAAATTGTCTATGGAGAGATTTAGACACATCTGTGAAGAGAGAATCTCTGGCAGCGTGGCATAAAGTTTGTACACCCAAAGACAAATGGGTTTAGGAGTGATCAATCTTCGTATACAGAATGTGGCCTTGTTACTTAAACATTTGTAAAAGTTTTATATTTCAGCTAATCTACCATGGGTGAGATTGATTTAGGAAACTTATTATAAGTTATCTTCAGAGCCATAGCACAATGTACAATCCAATTTGGAACCACAGCTCTCTTTCGGGAAGATCTATGGAATGGTGACATAAGGTGTCAAAAGTATGATAGACTCTATTCTTGTGCTCTCTACAAATTGGATTCAGTAAAATCCATACACCATAAGCATTTTGAGGACTGTTTTGACTGCCATTATCTGCCCAAGCTTATAATGAGTTCCTGCAGCTGCAAGAGGAGGTAAATGCTACGCAAATTTCTGATACAAGTGGAGACACTAGCACTGTTATATGGAACACACAGGGGTACTCTTGTTAGAAATTTTATAGATTAAACTTTGTTGGTTTAGCACCATCGAGACATTTCATCTGGTTATAGAAAACTAAGTGCAAAATGAAGATCAAGGTCTTCACGTGGCTCCTTTTCTGTGACAGGTTGAACACAAGTGATATGCTGGATAGAAAATATTGTGCCCCAGAAGATGCTGATTTATCTTGTGTTCTTTGCTCTACTGGGCATAGAGAGACTTTGAGACACCTTTTCTTCATATGCCCATTCAGTCGAGAATGTTGAGAGCGTCTTGGAATAAGATGGAATGAAGATTTGGGTTTTTTTTTTCAGATGGTGGTTTTGGCAAGGTTAAGGTTCAGGAGGAAATGTTTCTTGGAGATAATGTTCATAGCTTGTTGGCATATTTGGAAGCAACGAAATGGAAAGTTTATTGAGAATATAACTCCAGATGAAGATAGCTGGTTTCATGGCTTCAAACAAGAAAATCTTCTGCATTTGTGCAGGGCGAATGAATCCCTTAGCTTTATAGTTTCTGCTTGGTTACAACTTTTGTAATTTTCGTATCCATGTAACTTGGTTGTAAATATCCTTTTTTAATACATAACTACTAGGCAATGCTTGGAAGAGATTTTCATCAAAAAAAAGCTGAAATAGATGGAAGGGATTTTGAGGAAATCATGAGGTACTTATGGAAAGAAAAAATATATTAAGATATTCACATTTAAACAAATTATGAGATAAAAGTTTAACATCAAAAATCAATTGAAAATATCTGCGAAACAGAGTTAAGAAAAGCTAATGTTTTACTGTTAGACTTAGACTTGTAAATCTAGCCCATACGGCTCGTCGGCCCGCTTGGCTCGTACACATATATATACTCCGCGTGTCGCTCACGCTGCACCACCCTAATCCTCATTTCTTCTCTTTCATGGTATCATAGCGTTACGGCGGAGCACGTAATTCAATCCCCTCGCCGCTCAATTCCTCGTCGTCTCTCTCGATCCCTTGCCGCTTCCGCGCCAGTAGGCTTCGCCACTTGATCCAGCCACACACACCACATCGTCAGTAGTACGGTCGCCGCTGAGATCTCG
Organism: Oryza coarctata; assembly: GCA_030770085.1. Lineage (NCBI taxonomy): Eukaryota > Viridiplantae > Streptophyta > Magnoliopsida > Poales > Poaceae > Oryza > Oryza coarctata. The sequence continues at coordinate 14,577,009 of CM061472.1, forward strand.
TCAAGCCCACCTCACCACCCTCTCGCCACTGACGCTGTTCGCCGTCGCTGTCCTTGAAGAGCATGGCTAAATCTATGGCTTCTGTCACTCCAGTAGAGCAAATCGACCTACAACACGAGGTCACCGAGCTTGAAGTCGACTCCGCCCGCTAGAAGGTAGCCGAGGATCGCGAAATCGCCCTTGCAGCCAACAAGGCCAAGCATGCGGCTGTGCATGCACAAGCCCTTGCTATCCTTAATATCAAAAATCCTTGTCCCGAAGACTTTGGATCGAGCTGCCATCAACTATAGTCAGTGGCGTGATCTCTTCCTTGTCGTCTTTAGCAAATATGCCCTCACCGACCACGTCCTTATCGACACTAACAACTCTAATCGTTCGGCGTGGGTATAGATGGACTGCATAGTCCTGACCTAGATCTACAACACCATCACCACAGACCTCTAGTAGATGGTAATGCTCCACAATCCCTTTGCTCGCAAAGCCTGGTCCGTCCTCGAGTCTGAGTTCCTCGGCTAGCGTGAGTCGCACGCACTCCTGCTCTCCACCAAGTTCCCTACCATCAAGCAAGGCACGACCTCCATCATGGACTTTTGTCGTCGCCTTGAGATGATGGCCAGCGCACTCTCGGAGTTTGAGGACCCTGTCGGCAATCGAACCCTAGTGTTCACTCTTCTCTAGGGACTTAATGGCAAATTTCACTATATGGTCTCCAACTTGAAGATGCAGCTGCCCTTTCCCACCTTTGATGAAGTATGGACACTACTGCTTCTCGAGGAGATTGACATCGATGACGTCACCGATGATGCCTCCCCATCTGCCTTTATCACCTCTCATCAATGCCTCCCTAGTGGGGCAACCGGGGCGGTCTCTGGATGAGGCAATCAAGGGAGCTACACTAGCTCCCGTCCTCCCAATCGACGTCGTGATCGCGGTGGCAAACCTGCCCCCCATCATGGCACCAACTCCTTTACCCCCGGGTCTCACCCTGGCGATCGCCCTCTTGGAGCTCCCTTCCTCAATCCCTAGGCCAAAGCAGTGTAGCTGTGGCCACACCCCTACTGTCCCAGCCGCACTCCAAGGGCACCACCACGCCTGTCGGTCTCGTCGTTCGAGGATCAAACCACCTTCACCGCCTCACCCTATCCTCTCTACTACAACATTCCCGGTGGGCCAAGCTCCAGCCCTCCGCCGAGTTTCATCCTCGGCGGTGTGTCCTCATTGCCGCCAGGCTCCGTCTGCGGGGGTTCTCTCTCCTCACTGCCTAGTTTTGTTTGTGGTGCACCACCCGCTTCTCCACCGGCGTTCAGCACTCTCTCAGCCTTCAGGACTACATCGCCCACCTCATCGGCAACGCTGTCGGGGAACTGGAACCCGATGACCGGTCCCTCATGGGATCAAGCCTCCCTCATCAACAACTTTAGCACACTCTCCCTAACTCCGCCGGTCTCCAATGAGTGGTTTATCGACTTCGGCGCCGGCTTACACATGGCTAACACCATTGGTATACTCACTTCTTCTCATCACCATTCTCCTCTACACCCTTCATCAATTATCATAGAAAATGGATCGCTACTCCCAGTCACTGCTGTTGGTTCATCCACTATTCCCATACCACAGTGATCCCTGGTCCTTTCCAATGTTTTAATAGCTCCTAGCATCATCAAAAACTTAATATATGTTCATCGTTTCACTATTGATAGCAATTGTTCCATTGAGTTTGATTCTTTTGGCCTCTCTGTGAAAGATTTGTAGACTCAGTGCATGATCGCTAGGTGCAATAGCACAGGAGACCTCTACCCGTTCCATCCGTCTACTTCCACCTCATCGGCGCTTACCATCACCACATACTCCACCATCTGGCATCGTCGTCTTGGTCATCTTGGATCCGATGCCTCATCCTAGCTTATAAATACTAAAGCTATTTCATGTAATAAGCGTACTTCAGATCGTATTTGTCATGCTTGTCAATTGGAACGTCACGTGCGCCTTCCTTTCAGTCGATCTACTTCTTGTGCACTTCATCCTTTTGACCTTATACAATATGATCTTTGGCCCTCTCCTGTGGTCAGCATGTCGGGTACAAGTACTATCTCGTCATACTTGATGATGGTATTCATTATATTTGGACCTTTCTCCTTCGTATCAAATCCGATACCTTTGGAGCCTTATCAAACTTTTTTTCTTATATACGTAGTCAGTTCGGCGCTTCCATTAAGCAAATCCAGTGCGACAATGGTCACGAATTTGACCATTCCTGCACGCGCACTTTCTTCCTCACTAACATAGTCATTCTCCATATGTCTTGTCCATACACCTCCTAGCAAAACGGTCGAGCTGAACGCACCCTTCGTTTCGTCAACAACATCATGCGTTCTCTCCTCTTCTAGGCTAGCTTCCCCCCATGTACTTGGCTAACTCCCTTCACATAGCCATCTATCTTCTCAATCTTCATTCTACCACAACTCTCACTGGACTCGCACCCTTCTTTGCTCTTCATCGTACCCATCCTTCCTACACTCATCTCCATGTGTTTGGATGCGCTTGCTATCTCAACATCTCATCCATTACTCCACATAAATTGTCCTCGCGCTCCACCTTGTGTGTCTTCCTCGGTTACTCCCCCGACCACAAGGGGTACCACTATCTCGACCTCCACTCTAACAGGATTATCATCTCTCGATACGTTGTCTTCAATGAGTCGTTATTTCTCTTCTCCGCAATGTCCACGTTGTCCATTGATCCCACAACTCTTGATTTCTTGGGTAGTGATGACCACACCACATTGTACATTACACCTCCTATAGTATCTACAGGTACATCTTCTAAAAGCGCCTCCCCTAGCGCTATCTGGACGCCACCGTCTTTCCCAACTATAGGGTCCACTTCACCCTAGGCTAGTCCCATTACCCCTGGGGACGCATCGCCCCATGTTGTCATCAGCGGCACCACGGGGCCCATCACTGCTCCTACTACGGCTAGCTCCAATTGCCCCCGACATGTCACCAGCCGTACCACTGCCACCGTTCCTTTCTAACATGCACGGCATGCGCACCCGAGCCAAATCCGGTTTCATCCAACCCGTTGATCGCCTCAACCTTAATATGGCGGCTCTTTCTCCGATCTCGAAGTCTTTCAGATTGGTATTGACTAATCCAAACTAGCATGCTACCATGCAGTAAGAGTTTGATGCCATTCAAGCTAATGACACTTGGACACTGGTTCCTCGCCCTCCAAGTGTGAATGTCATCACAGGAAAGTGGTCTTTTCATCACAAGTTTCAATCTGATGGATCCCTTGCTCACTATAAAGCGAGATGGGTTATCAGAGGCTTCACTCAATGCCTAGGCCTTAACTATGATGAGACCTTCAGTCATGTTATGAAGCTTACCACCATTCGTGTGGTGCTCACCCTAGCTTTCACCCCACTCATGGCCTATGCACCAACTTAATGTCAAGAACACCTTCTTGCATGGGACACTGACAGAGATCGTGTATTGCGCCCAACCTTCAGGGTTTGTTGATTCATCACTCTTTGACTACGTCTGCTGCCTGAACCGTTCTCTATATGGGCTTAAGCAGGCCCTCCATACGTGATACAGTCGTTTTGCTTCCCACATCACCTTTCTTAGGTTTGTGGATGCCAAGTCCGATACTTCACTATTCATCTATCATCGTGGCAATGACATGACCTTCTTACTTCTCTATGTCGATGACATCGTTCTCACGGCCTCCTCCGAGCAGCTCCTCCAGGAGATTATTTCAGCTCACCGGCAGGAGTTCTCTATGACTGACATAGGACCACTACATCACTTTCTAGGCATCACTGTTACTCGACAGGACAACACTCTGATTCTCTCCCAGCAACAGTATATATTGGATATTCTAGACCGCGTTGGTATGCAGGACTACAAGCCCTATAACACGCCAGTGGACACTCGATCTAAGCAGTCCAAGCACAGAGATTCTATACCGAACCCCACTCACTACAGGAGTATCGCAGGTATGGTCCAATATCTCACTTTTACATGACCTGACATTAGCTATGCTATTCAGCAGATCTGTTTACACATGCATGATCCTCGAGAGCTCTATCTTACTGCCATGAAGTGGATACTATGGTATTTCCGAGATACCCTGGATCATGGACTCCATCTTTCCCGCACCACTCTAACTGACCTCATAGTATACACTGATGCTGATTGGGCCGGCTGCCCCGACACTCGTAAATCCACCTTCGGATATGCGGTCTTTTTCGGTGACAATCTCATCTCCTAGTCATCCAAACGCTAGCCCACTATATCACGCTCTAGCGTCAAAGCTGAGTACCGCGCGGTGGCAAACGGCGTCACGGAAGGCTGCTGGTTACAACAGCTGCTCCAAGAGCTCCTTCATCGTGCTACCATCGTATATTATGACAACATCAGCACTGTCTATCTCTCCACCAACCCCATACAACATCAACGAACCAAGCATGTCGAGATCAATCTACACTTTGTACATGAGCGTGTCTCTCTTAGCGAGGTTCGAGTTCTCCACGTCCCTATCTCATCACAGTTCGTCGATATCTTCACCAAGGAACTGTCGATTCCTGTCTTCACTGAGTTTAGGTTTAGTCTAAATATTCGTTGTACTCTTAGTTCCGATTACAGGAGTGTGTGCGACCTGTCGGCCCATTTATTGTACACATATATATACTCCGCGCGTTGCTCACACTACGCAGCCCCCATTTCTCCTGTTTCATTTACTTTTATTTTTCACATATCATGTCATATGATTTGTTAATGAACCAGACATTTCCCTCCTAAATTTAACATGCTATCGTGGCTATGAGCGGTAGGAATTGGCAAGAATTTCAAATGACAATAATCAATGAATTGCTCATTCCTAACTAGGCATATGTATATAGTTTATCTCAAGTATAATTAGATCATTTTCTATGTGAACGGTAACCACATATGCTTATGTTGGTGATCTTAATCGTTGTGAAGGAGGTAATGTACTGGGTGTTCTTGATGCACACATATGACATGAAGAAAAAAATAAATATCATTTAAAGTTGACCTAACATTAGTATATGCAAATCCTTTATAAAGAGATCTTAAAAAAATGTGGGCATACTTTAAAATTCTAAAAAAATATCCTCTTACCGAATGGAATATCTCTTACTAATGTCATTATTCTTTTGTTCTCGTGGTAACTGGTTTGTGCTCTGCTTGCTTGTTCCAACAGTAAATGGCTTTGTTTTGCTCCTCTTGCTATAACCGGCAGATGACCTCGTTTTGCTTGTCTTCCTTATACTATAAGTTTGTTAAGGCGATAATGGTAGCACATTTTCTACAACAACTTGGTACATAACTTCGCAATGTTGGTAGTAACATAGTGTTGATTTATCGTGAGAACCTTTTTCATAAAGGACGGATAATCTGCCACCATGGTGGTAACCTAGTTTCTTGTCTTAGCTACAAAAGATATGCGACGCTTGTCATGCTGCGGGGTATGATAACGAGGAATATGCTAAACTGTATTTAAAAAATATATCAAGTGAATAAATACATGTTATTATTCCAGTGGTGGAGCTTCAATTAATTAATGCAATATTAAGGGGGCCAAACATGGTACCAGGTAATGGACACGCATGTTGTTGGGCTAAATAGTACAAATCTACTAGCTAATAAAACAATTTTTCTATTGTTGTTGCATAATTTTATGCAACAGCTCTGCCTTGTTTGCTAACGTTGTTTTGGAGCATTGCACTAATTAATGGTCTCTACGACTAAATATTCCTGAGATTTGATTTTTTGACTGAAATTTTGGAAACAAAATCTGATTTCTTTTTTTAAAAAAATTGAAAAACAAATCCAAACCAAGCCAAGAAAGAACAAAAGAGAAAACGGCTAGCAGTAGGAGTGGAACACACGGATTTAATTTACCTTCCTGCTCTATGGAGACGTCGTATCTTGGGCAAGCAAGCAAACTACAAACATTATTTTTACAAAGTAAGTAAAACTCGTATGTACTTTACAGATTTTGACTGGGTACCGAGGCCTAATCCACTGCCAGCAAGCCCCTCAGTCCGTCGCGCGGTGCGTCCCTGCGCTTTGCCGCGGTAGCCAGGGTCCCAAACCCCATCAATGGCGTAGCCATGAGCTCAGCCGTTCGTGTAGGACCGCAAGCTCCGCTGGACACGCACCAGCCGCGCCCCGCTCGACTGACCTCGCAGGGGCTCGAGCTCCGCTTGCCAGTCTGCCAGACACAAGTTGCCCTCACGCTGCCTCGAGCTCCGCCGATCACCGGTCGTTCCGCCCAACGATGCAGCCTCTCGAAGCTCTGTCGCCGCCGGATACATACCTGCCGTTTCCGTCCATCTCGCGTGCGTGGCCTCGAGCTTTGCCGGATGCACTCCCTTTGCTTCACAGTCCATGTGCTGCTGAGTTCTGTCGACCCCGAGCTGCAGCATGCTCACTGGAGCTCCAGATTTTCAGCGCACATTCTGCAATTGTACAGGTAGTACAAGAAGGAGCCAAGGAAGAATAAATGGCTCGCCCATCGCAGGTACGTTAGATCCAGCCCGGCTCACCCATTGCAGGCATGTTAGATTCGGCCTTCGTCGGCCTTTAGCCTCGTTGTGTATGGATCTGGCCTTCCCTACTAAGGGGATGGTAAATCCAGCCGGCCTCCATCAACCGTCAATCACTGGGTGTGGATTCGGTTTCTTCTAGTAGGGTGACGGTGGATCATCCTAATGTTATTATGTTAGACGTCCATTCTAATTGTCTCGTCGATCACTAGCCTCACTGGATATACATTTAAGCTCTCTCACCATAAAAATATCGGATCCAGCCAACCTTAATCAGCTGTCTCGACCTCTCCACTGAGGGGACAATGGATCCAACCGTGGCGTTATTGGGTTGGACCCACTATAGCCCCTAGCATCAAATCTGATCGCTGAGCTCGATGGGAAAGCCACCACGCCGCTCGTTGCCACCACCATCACACCATCCTCGATGTCGCTAGTGCCACCTGTTCTCCGTGCTAGAGTTGGGAGACAAAATAGAAACCGAGCCCTACCATCGTCGTCCTCACTTGCTGCACGGTTTTAGGTGGCTGGCTCCTGCAGTGGTGAGGTAGAGGGAAGAGAGGATGGTGACAGTGGCCATGGTTTGAGGCTCCTCCCGCGTCGCCTACTTGGAGCGACATGAGAGCAAATAATGATATGTGATGTCTGCCATCTAGACATTGAAATGCATAAGAAAACACATCAAATAAGCTCAACTAACATAGAGAAAGGAGTTTCTGGTATGGTTTGAACTAAAGTAGCTGCCTTGTCTTCTGGTTTTTTTTTTTTTTTGCCCAATAGGTTAGTTACTGCTAAGCATTCTTCTGAGAGAGTGTCAAAACTTGAGCATTGAAGGTACACTATTGCAGCAATCTAGCAACAAGGTGGCTCAGCTAGTGTTCTGTTCTGTACTTATACTACCAAGGAAATTGAACTAAGCACTTAACACCTTACTGATTACTAACAGAAATGATGCAGATATGTAAAATAGTCACTCCTTGGAAATTCTCACTTTAATCGAAGAAAAAATAACCAAAGTATTTAAATGCTATATAATATTAATCAAAAGAAGAGCACAAAGGAATGTCTTTGGGGCGTTGGAGTATAAGTATATTAATATCGGTCAAATAAATAAATGATATATTTAAAATTATACTGAGCAATTAATTTGATGAGCCATATTAAGAAGGTATGAGAGAAAATTATTGTGCATTGTTTAAAAGAAATAACGTGGACCTCTATTGTATGTCCGAAATATCAACCATAAAAACAATTGTTTAATAAAAAAGTTATAGAATAGTATAGATAGCACTACACATAATTTTTATTGACTTGAAAAAATCTTATAATAAAATATCAAGAAATTCCTACACATATCATTCTTGATGGCAGATACTATATAGTAAAATCTAAAAATGTAATAATAATATAAGGTGAGACATGAAAAATAAAGAGGCAAAAAAAGAGTCTAATATTTCTAAGTTTTATTTTTAAATAGGAGTGTATAAAAATAACTATTTCGTATTTAAATCTTGATAGGAGTAAAAGACTATAATATTATTATTGTAAAGTTGAGTTAAGCTGTGAGTTCCTTCTAAATATTAGGCTGGGGGCTGTATTTTCCTGCCTTTGACGACCCAAACACGTATAAATGCTGCAATGAATAAAGCAACTAACCTCATACTTTTGTTTTGATCTGTTGTACAGTGCTAAATTATGTTTGCATGCAGGCATACAGGTTTAAGTATGACACTGTCCACGGCCAGTGGTAGCATCATGACGTCAAGGTCATGGACTCCAAGACAATTCTCTTCAGTGTTAAGGAGCATTACGCTGTTCAGCCGCAGGTTTGTTTGCCATCCATTTCAGTTCATCTGTACAAAAGAAATACAGCCCGATATTATGATCTAGGAACCTAGAGGGGATCCTATGGGCTGTAGCTTAGTTTGTAGATTTCTTTTGTACAGGTGTTTTCACCTGCAAGGACAAGGCGGAAAATTTTGCTAGTGGAAAATTTGCTCTTTTTTACAAGGTGGAAAAATGATGGGCAGAGGTTGAAGGGAAACTAAGCAAGTAGTACGTATGATTTTGCTCAAATTTGCAGATGCTATTTCATTTTTGTTGCAGTGTATATCTTGTGCATTTTCTAAACATAACATCTGTAATTATTGAGAAATATTTTTTGAAGGCCTGCGTTCGGGTAATGTTCTAGACATATGGCCTGTAACAGTTCGAGGGTAATGTACTAGACGTATGGCCTGCAGAAGTTTGAACTGCACTGAATCATGTGCTTTTATAAGTTTTTCTAGAAGGGTATGTTTTGTTAGATCCCCTTGCCAATTATTCTTCATTTGCTGCAAAACTTTTACTACCTTCATCTTAAAATATAAGAGATTTTAGGTATGCATTTAGCTGTTATGTGAATTTCCTATGTTATTGAGAGTCTGATACTGCACTGACTTGCTTGTCGTTCTTATTTCAATGCACTGGTATGAATCGGAATGCTTGTTTCAATGTACTGGCATCCTCGAAAACTTTTTTGCACTACATACTTGGTGTGTTTCAGCAATGCGAGCTGCAATTTTTTGCAGTTTTGTTGCTTTCGAATTCCTTGGCTTCCTTTTTTTGTGAAATTTACATATCATTTATTATAACTTGCACACCATCTACATGTGCAAGTCTAGTAAAAATGTTGTGGAATTTGTGGGGCTGCAATTAGTCAAAATTAGTCGTTAGGTTTCGTATAGCAAAAGATTCAGATTCATCCTAGAGCAAAACCTATATTCGATTTTAAAATTCGTCATATCCTAGTGCAAAATGATTACATATAAATAATAAAAACCAAGCACCTACTCATTGTCTACAAATACTCTCTCTGAACTTGATTTGATCATCCCCTAGTACTACAAGCAATACAACATAAATGACATGTCTAATCCAGCATACATGCTCTCTCCGAATAAGATTACTACCTTTTCTACTGTCACTGACATACACATAATTTAAGACTGCTATATCTTTGAAATTTGAGATTATGCAGAAATGCATATACTAGTAGCGTTTATTTGCTTCTTGGCTGGTCTACCACTTGCATCCACAAGAAGTTTGTTTCAAAGTAGATGCCCACTTGTATAAAACAGCTCAAATTATGAAAGCCCACAGAGAAGGCACACAGAGTTAGACCAAAACAAAAGGCCCAAATCGTGATCCATTAACTGACCCATTAGCAAATGTGATAGGCCTACTAGATGATCATATGCCTGCTAGATGATCCACTAGGCAGTTGGCAAAATGTGACTGAAATTTTGGAAATTTTCAGTCATGGGCCTATTACATGATCCAATAGGCCATTACAAAATGTGACTGATTTTTTGCATAATTACAGGCATGTCTCCTATATTGATTGCATTAGAATCTAATGGATTTTCTTTTCCTCTTTTGTTTTAAAATACACACTAAACAATGCAGTCAATATAGGAGCCATGCCTGTAAGTTAATTCACAGCTTTTTTCTATATCCACCTATGAAATACACACAAAATACATGCAAAATCATCGTACTTGCTGACCATCAATGAATTGATTGGATTAACCAACCAAAGTCGGTCTTGGTCATTATGTCCATGAGCATGCCGGGCTTTGATGTTGGCCATGATTTTTTTTTATCTAACCGGGCCCAAAATATGCTGCATTTCTCACTTGCAATCTGCTAAAAATAAAAACAAGGAAAGATAAAACCTCAAGGGGACTTGTCACCGAGCCAAGATTTAAGGGTAGTGATCTTGGCTGGGTTTGCTTGGCTGCATGCAAGAATTATAGCAGTGCCTGAATAACCCAGAAGCATTTACTGTAGACACTGTGACCTGTTACAACTTGTTGCACTTGCACTCCATAGGATTCTCATTTGCCAGTTGGTCATCATAGAGTCAGTAGTCAGAACACATTGGTACTCCTCTACTCAGAATGAGGTCAGTATTCAGAAACACAGATCATGCTGATTTCAATCGGAGAGAGATGGCGATCTCCCTCAATTCAACTCCTCGAGATTGCAAAATAACTAATCAAATTTATGCCAGAAAGTTATGGTGTTTTTATGTTCCTTTTGTTTGGGAAAAGAAATTTTGTTTAAATGGTGTTTTTATGTTCCTTTTGTTTGGGAATAGACTTAAATTTGGGGTCCAACAAACAACTAGAATCTCAAAAGGAGTTGGACAAATTTCTTCTGCCATTGTTCTGCTTGTTGGGAATCTGAACAAGAAGTAGTAGATGAACACCATACACCAAGACACACACGACACTGCTATCTACACTTCACCCACATGCTACCTAGCTTGGTTCAGTGTCACTGTACAACACTGGTGCAACTAACCAGGCAGGCAGTGTATCACTGTATCCAGTGTCCACACCATCTCAGCTTGGCAGCCTTTTTGGAATCCTGAAAATTCTAAACATTAGCTTTAAAAAATTACAAAGCATCATCCAAAGAGCAAAAGTGCAAAATTACTGTTCGTAAAGGTAATTGCAATCCCCACTCCGGGCATCTACTATCTTTGATTCAGAAAATGCTGCATTGATCTCTGTGCATGAAGGAATGCTCATCATCTTTGAGGCCAGGGGACATCATCTGCCTTTGCCTTCTCAGCTTTCATGTGAGGAAGTTTCCCAGAGCATCTTGGCATCTCACCCATCTCAAAGATTTCATGTTTCCTCTTCCCTTTTCTTTTACCCTTTTTCTGCTGCTTCGTATGCTCAAATCTGCTAGAAGAGAACCCAAATTCAAACAAAAACTGCATGCCAAAGTAAGATTTGGCGTTGAATTCACTGCAAGTTAAAAATTGTACAGGAAGTTTCTTTGGAGAGCCTAAAGTTTTCATTGGCCGGTGTTATCTTTTGCCCAAAGATGATTGTGTCGTTTCCTTTGTTCCCTTCCCCTCCTCTTTTCTACCCTGCTTTTGATGCCAAATTGCTAACTGCTGCATCGTCACTGTAACAAGATGAGTAGTTCAAATATATCAATGCTAGGTCGTTGGCCTGATGTCTCGGAACAGATAATCAGTAGGTTTAACAGCAATGATACAGGAAAGAAGGTCAGTATTCTTGGACCAAAGATCATTGTATATCCAGGGGATCATAAAATCATAAAAAAAAGGCCTACATGGACCACCCTAGGATTGAATGAGATCAGCTGTTCCTTGCGATTCCATTAATTTTGGATGCTGATTGCATGCTTTTCTGTGTTTTTTTTCTCTAGAGAAAACGTGATGTTATTGGTTCGTCGCCCTGTATTGCCACAGCTAATTTCCTATTGTCATCGATCTAGGTATGGTTGGTGGATTAACCAACCCAAGGTTTGGATCCTCCTTTCTTAAATATGATGTGTAGCGGGAATAAGTCACATTGCTGCACCCTCGTCCGAATGAGCCTACCACATAGCAAATGTGTCAAACATAAGGAGTTTACTTTTCCATCTCTAATGTTGTTTTTTTGGGGGTTAATACGCAAAAGACTTGCGTATCATTGCATCTAACGTTGTTATTCTTACACACATAATAAATTCTTGCACAGTATGTTGCTCACTTAGCCTGGCAGTATGTTGCTGTGAAAATGTAAATTGGCACTATGTGAAAATGTAAATTGTCATTATGTGAAAATGTGAGAATAATTGATTTTATTCCCTGTATGGGGATATAAGCGGCCGGGACGGCTCACAAAACAACCACACAGCTATGCTATGGTTATCCTATCATAATTATACTTTTTATAATTTTAATAGAATAACAGTCTACCGCAGTCTAATCGAGAACATCGTTAACATTCAGGCTGGATCAAAACTCTTGAAATAGTAAGATAGGAAGATCCTTGATAAAGACATCGGCGTAATGCGATGTCGTAGAAACATGTAGAACTCGAACGTAACCAAGAGTAATCTTCTCTCGAACGAAATGGAAATCAATCTCAACATGCTTCGTCCACTGATACTGCATCGGGTTACTGGAGAGATATACAGCATTGATATTGTCACAATAAACCAAGGCGGCACATCGAGGGGGCTGACGAAGCTCAAGAAGCAGCTGTCGTAGCCAGGTAGCTTTAGCAACACCATTTGCTACAGCATGATATTCAGCTTCAGCACTTGATCTGAAGACCGTATGCTGATGCTTGAAAGACCAGGACACCAAGTTATCCCCGAGAAATACGGCATAGTTAGAGGTCGACCGACGAGTGTCAGGACAGCCAGCCCAGTCGGCATCCGTGTAAACGATAAGATCTGCAGGTGAAGATCAGCGCATAGTCAATCTAAGAGATAGGGTGCCCTGCAAGTAGCGTAGGATTCGCTTTAGAGCAGCAAGGTGCGGCTCTCGAGGATCATGCATATAGAGACAAATCTGCTAAACTGCAAAGGTAATGTCGAGTCGGGTGAAGGTCAGATACTGTAGAGCGCCAGCTAAACTACGGTACTATGTAGTGTCAGCGACAGGTGGTCCATCAGCAGATAATTTGGAGTGGAGAAATGGTGGAGAGTATACCAGCGTCCGAGGCCATGTGGGAGCCGGCACCCATATCAGCATATCACTTAGAGGCCGGTTGGTTGAGTGTCATAGTGTTGAAGGATTGTGCCAAGGAGTCTTGGTGCCAAGCCCCTCCGAGAGTGGACGGCCAAGGCGCCGCCTGGTACGCTGGTGAGGGCGCCGAGAAACCCAACGTCGCAGCTCCCCCGTAGTACGTGTCGTATGGGGACGATGGGGCACAGTATGCACCTCCATAGGTGCTAGAAAGAGCACCGAAACCACCATTGTGCGGGACGGCGTGGAAGGCAGACTGGGACGGCGGAGGTCGACCGGAGGGATCGCACGACCACATGCACATGGTTTCAGCCTAAGGATGGACGAACAACGAGTACACGGCTGTACCGGGAGGGACGCCGCCCTGTCCACATGGGGATGCTCTAGCAAAAGGCGCCGGAGAGCTGGTACCAGTAGAGCGACCACGTCCCCCGCGGCCACGGCGGCGGCCGTTATGCTGGCCTCTGGTTTGGGCAGCAGGGCGCAGAGGAGGAGGCGCTCCTGAATGAGGAGCAGCGATGGCACCCGGAGCCGCTGGACGCGGCGTCGTAGTGACGAGAGCGGCCAGTAGGGACGGAGGACGAGCATCAATCTCCATCTCTTCCAACAGGAGGTGAGTGCACGCTTTAGTAAATGTTGGGAACGGCCGGTGCATCTTGAGGATGGACACCATGTGGTGGAACTTGCCACTGAGACAGCGGAGAAGCGTGAGCACCATCTGCTTGTCGCCGATGGGGTCGCCGAATTCAGCAAGGGAGGCAGCCATAGATTCAAGGCGACGGCGGTAGTCGATGATGCTTAGGGACTCCTCACGAAAGGTGCGGAATTGCGTCTCGAGTAGAAGGGCACATGATTCCTTCTGCCTGAGGAATTCCTCCTTGAGATAGCACCAAGCGTTGCGGGCATTGCCTTGCCGCATCATCAGCGACTGTTGCAGGTCGCTAGAGATGGTACCGTACACCCAAATGAGGACACAACAATCCATCTAAAGCCACGCCGGTCGTGTGGGGAATGCTTCATCCTCGAGAACGTGGAGTGTGAGGGCATATTTACCGAGAACGGTAAGGAACATGCCACGCCACTTGGTGTAGTTGTCCATGCCCTTGTCAAGAACGATGGGGATAAGCGTCTTGACGTTGACGACAGTGGTGATTTGTGCCTAGAGAGCCACGTGAGCACTCTCATACGCATCCAGAGCGTCGTTGCGAAGGCGAGCCTCCTCAGCCTGACGCACTTCGTCAGCGTGAACAGCATCGGCCGCGAGACAGCGGTCGTTGGAAGCAACGACACCGTTGCCTTCTCCAACCATGATAGGATCGACAGCCGATGAAAAGTAGATCGGGAGCCGATCAGATCCGATGGGCAGCCGATCGAAAGGATCGACAACCGATCAGATCGGAGGGATCAGCAGATCAGAGTCTGAGTTGATCGGAGGGCCAATAGACAACCAATTAGATCGGAGGGTCGAAGGACGATCAGATTGGCAATAGGCAGCCGATCAGATCAGAGGATGATCGGATCGACAATAGGCAGGATCCGATCGGACCGATCAGTAAGGCACTCGAAAAACGTCAGTAGAGCCGATCGAATCAGAGGACTATCGGATCGATAGTAGACATGATTCGATCGAACTGATCGGCGAGTGAGATCGACAGTCGGATAGAATTGACAGTAGATCCGATCAGATTGGGATCCCATCGGACTGATCGGTGGGCGATGAGACCGGCGACAAGTCGATTAGATTGGGAATCAGATCGGACCGATCCAGCCGATCAGATCGGAGGGTGGTCGACGGGCGATGAGACCGGCGACAAGCCGATCAGATTGGACCGATTGGCGGGCGATGAGACCGGTGATACTCTCGGTGACAGTAGATCCGATCAGATCGGGAATCCGATCGGATCGGCAGCGCGGGCGATGAGACTAGCGACACTCTCGGTGACGTGTAGTCAGCACCGGTGATGACAATCAGAATGGTGACGAGCGCTGGTGCGGAAGCGGCGACAAGATCGGATTCGACGGCCACACCCGGTGACGAGTATAGCTACGGGGTGGGCGATCAGATCAGTAGCGCGGGTGATGAGACCGACGACACTCCCGGTGCTGTGTAGCCGTCACTGGTGGTGGCGATCGGATCGGCGACGGGTGATGTTTGAGAGCGACGGCGTTGAGGACGTCGGACCTCGATAATCTCTTGCAGCACACTAGTGGCGGAGGAGGAGGTCAGCGACGACAGCAACAACGACGCTAGAAAAATAGCAGATTGGAACTGCTCTGATATTATAAAAATATGTGAATGATTGATTTTATTACATATTAATGTATATAGGGCGGCTCAATCATATTATCCTATCATAATTATATTTTATGACTAATACTGTGCCACAACATTTGAGAAGCAGCCAACCACAGGAACAGCCCACTCACTCGGTCACTGCACAGTGAAAATGTTGAGAGAGTTGGAGATTCGTCGGTGACTCGATCGTTGTAGCGTAGCAGATGGTAACTAGTAGCTAGGATTCAATTCGCCTGTGATGATCCAAATATCCATTCCGCAGCACCCAATCAATCACAGAAGTAACGTGTGCACCTCTTTCTTTCATGTGTTGTTCGGTCCATTTCCCGCCGTTTTGCATTGCACCTTGCTCCCAAGTCCCAACCTTTCAAGGTAAAGCAAGAGGATTTGTTCTAGGAGTCAGTAACGTTGAGTTAATCGATCACTTGTTGTCTCATTAGTCAGACAGTAGATTAACCAAGAGCATAAATTTCTTTTAGGAGAGTGAAGTTCAGTTAATTGCTTCTTTCATTGTCATCAGTCAGACAGTTGCTTACTACTAACTAAGAGCATTTCTTTAAGAGCGAGATAA
This sequence comes from Oryza coarctata, assembly GCA_030770085.1. NCBI lineage: Eukaryota > Viridiplantae > Streptophyta > Magnoliopsida > Poales > Poaceae > Oryza > Oryza coarctata. Next base: position 14,592,994 of record CM061472.1, read on the forward strand.
TGCGATATGATAGTTGATAGAAATCCCCAGGATCTATGTGGCTACTAGCTGGTTCCTCTGACAGCCAACCGTCGCGTAGCTGTTTAGTGTGTGTGTGACACAGAGAGAGAGAGAGAGAGAGAGAGAGAGAGATTGTAACACAACGGTGATCGAGCGGTGCATTTGCCATTTGCAGTCAGCCAGTCACGGACCATGTTTAGTGTATTCATGCAGGCGACCGAAGCTAAGCCCATGCACCGGTTGGATCGGCTTGCGCATTCAGCAGGAGGTGGTGTGGTTCACGTGTTGGCCCGGCTGGCCGCCGGCGGATCGATCGCCGTGCTTGCACATGCCGGAGGACGGCGGCAGATTCAACTGTGACGCACGCACGGCAGCAGCAGCGACCGGTTGGATCGGACGGACGCTTCTGGTATGGCGACAGGGAGCAGAGGACGGCAGCAACGGTGTGCGTGTGACGGACGAATAACGATGAGGTCAGAAGAGTACAGAGCAGCAGCCGACGTGGTCGTCGTCGTCTTCCTCCCTCCTCCTCGCACAGCACGGCCTCAGGATTCTCTGCAGCTGCTCACGTTGCCAGAAGCAATGGAGTGCGCCCTCCCAAGGCGCCGGCACGCGTGCGCCCGCACATCCCGATGGTCTAGTTCAGACGAAACAAGAAAATCTGAAACCCAAGGCAAGGAAAAAAAACGAAAAATGAATTTGCATGTGTCAAAACTGGCTACTCCTATTTTGAAACGAGGATTAATTAAAATCTGGGTAACATCTGTGCAACCGATTCGCCTAAACTGGGTAGCTATTGCTATTCAATCAACAAGCTAGGTCGTCAGAAAGTTATTAAGCTGGTTAATTCAACATATTTACGGGGGAGATTAATGACGGACCTGTTCTCCAGTTGCTTGTATACGTACGTGGAGTAGCGTACTGCTGACTGACGTGCTGATGAGATTCTAGACAGCCTGGAAACATGTTCCCGTATTCAGACATCTCTTTCACATCAGAAATTAAGCTGTACACGTCTCTTAATCGGTCCAATACAAGACGGAGACTAAACATTTTCGGTTGAAAATGTCATTTACAAATTAATTCGATATAATATTCGTCTAACACTCCAAATTTTAACAAGGGATAAGCCGTTCATACATACTGTTTTACTTAATAACCAGGCACATGTCTTGGACATGTATGAGAAATTCCCTTACTGATCGTAATCTGGAAAGAATAGAGTGTACAACTAAGCTCTGAACAGAATTTCTTTTAAAAAAATATATTTTAGATATGTAGAGTAAATAATCCACGGTAATAATTTTTTAATCTTATAATCCTTGAATTGGAGGTAGAGTTACTTTAAAATAATGGATTATTGTGATATTCGCTTCAGGTTGAAAATAATTACCATTTTAAACAAGACAAAAAAATAAATTTAAACACTAATTTCAATTAAAAATATATAAAATATCAAAAAATTCTTTTGTTAAATACCTTTTAAATTTATCTATACAAATGGTCTCTATTCTAATGCAAATATTTTAGTAGTTATTAATATTAATCTTATTCACAACGATAATTATTTTGAAACCAAAGGCTTATTTTGTTCAATACAAGAGTGATAAGATGCATGGACTTTAATGCATTTTTCATAAAAGTTGATTTGATGGCAAAGGTTGGCCTCAAGCTCCGTCTCATGTTTTTTGTTTTTAATTTTTTTGTGTGTGCATCTTTACTGGTTCTCGATTTTTTTAATGCTGGGAGGCTCATGAACTTTGTTTCAAAGTCTAAGGTAGTTCATTTATAATGATCAGAGTATCTCAAGGTTATACCTGTAATTTTATTATACAATAATTTTACTAGAATTATAAAACTCCATTTATTTTCCCTTGAAAAAGCCCCACCTATTTTTGTGAAATTTTATACCCTAAAAGGTATAAGCAATTAATGAGTATGGTGGATCAGTTTGGCTCTGCATCGCTCTCTTGCTTTCCCAGATTTGGTTGTCTTTAGTGATGAGACGCCTGATGCCTCCAACTCGCTGAAAACGCTACAACAGTGTCACAACCATGGCCAGCTCGAAACCAGAATCGTAGTAGTAGCTGCGACGTGTGGGTGAACTACTTATCCTTTGCGGGCAAAAAGCGAAGAACCAGACGACCACTGCGCCGTCTGCGTCAGCGTGCCTCGTCGAAGCGCAAAAGACGACGCCGCAGCCGCGAGGCGCGGGAAAAGCTGAGCAGTGGAGGGGAGGAGGCGTCAGACCGCGGGGGATGGTACATGGCCTCCTCGTGACCACCCCGGTTAATTTCGCAAACTACCTGGCCCGCCTCTTCTCTTTTTTTTGCTTCTTTCTATCTCTTCTCCTCGACCCGCCAAAGACCCCCGCCTTTCAATCCCTCCGAACCTCGGTGGCGGCCAATGGCGTCCTGACAAGGCTCGTCTTGGTTCTTTTGCTCGGCTGGGGGTTCTTGGTTGGCGAGAACGCTCGCTCTTGGCGTTCTTGATTTTGATTTGGTGTTCTTTCTTGGTCTTCGCCAACGCAAGCCCGGTGCTCCTTCTTGGAGTTTCTTGAGCCCTTCGTCCATGCGGCGGCGGTCGTGCCCGTGACGGGGACGACGACGGCGAGGAGGAGGTTGTCTTGGTGAGGGTGGGAACCGGCTGGGAATGGAAGGGGACGAGGGCGCAGCAGCTGCTTCTGCGGCGGCGGCGCGGATAAGGCTGGTGCGGTGCCCCAAGTGCGACAAGTTCTTGCCGGAGCTCCCTGCCTACTCCGTCTACGTCTGCGGCGGCTGCGGCGCCGCCCTCCGAGGTGCGCCGCGCATATCTCCTCCTCCTTTGCTTCCTCCACCCACCCCCTCTTGATTGCCCTCACCGTGTGGTTTCCTTCGCCAATCGCTTGAATTTATGGTCCTTTTCTGCTTGCTCGTCGATTGCATTCGTAGTTTGCAAGACTTTCGACTCATTTTCTGTTCGTTCTCTCGTGCTTCATTCTGCAAAGAATCCGGGTTAATTAATTAATTAATCAATTGATTGATTTCGCGTGCTTGCTGAACTGCGATGGATTTGGGAATCGGGATGATTGGTGCATCAAAGTTCGCACATGGACTTTGTCTTTGTTGGCACTGACACTTGCGGGTGCGGGAAAATTTTTGATTTTGCTGAACTAGCGCTGCTTTTCTTTTCTCATTTTTTCGCTAAGCGCGCACACGTATCTAGCGTTCGTGGTGCGCGAGGATGGATGCTCACACCTCGCGTCGTGGCTCGCATTCGCGGTGCGCGGGGATGTACGCACACCTCGCGTCGTGGCTGCCGTTTACGGTGCGTGAGGATGGACGCAGACATCCCACGGTGTGCGCACGACGCTGACACGAGCATCGCTGTTGCATCCTTTTTCGGGAATAGAAAGACACAAAGCGCTGCGTCCTGAGCAGCACCAAAATCTCTCTATGTTTTTGTCATTTCGTTTCCAAATCGTCGCTGCTTGTGTTCATCTCGTTATGTTCAACGCTATACGATTCCGTAGTATCAGAACAAGGGTGCAAGGAATCCTGCTGACACCATGGTGTGTCTGACCAGACCTGACGGTTGATCACCGACTCAGAAGAAGAAAGATCTTAGGAACGATGTTTCCAGCGGCTTAGGCGCCAAGACGCCGAAACACACACCTTCACTGGATCCCGGTCAGCCTCATCGACCATGCACACGTGACGCACGCCGTTCGTGCACCAGCGACACACCAGCATCGTTGAGCGCATCATCCGGGAAGCTAGCTCCGACAACTGGCCGTAGCTGATGAAGACAAATTACTATGAGTGGTCGTTACGCAGGAAGGTGAAGATGCAGGCGCGTTATTTGTGGGATGCCATCGAGTATGACGACGTGGAGTATGATGAAGACCGCAACGCCTTTGACGTGATTTGCAGCAGCGTCTCGGGAGATGGTCCCTATTTTGGTGGCCAAGGCATCCGCCAAGGAGGCATGGAAGGCCATCAAGACTTTCCTCATCGATGATGACCGGGTGCGGAAGACGACCGCGCAGAATCTCCGGGCGAAGTACGAGTCCATCACCCTCCGTGACGGAGAACCCATCGAGGATTTCGCTCTGCGCATGATAGGCATCGTGCAGCGCCTGGCAACATTGGGTGACCTAGAGCTCGATGAGAAGGTAGTGGCCAAGTATCTGTGCATCATCCAACCACGCTACAAGCAGTTGGTAATCTCCATTGAAACCCTTCTCAACATTTCTAAGCTTTCAATTGAGGAGGTCACAGGGAGATTGAAGGTGGCTGACGATGTCGAGCCGCCTCCGCCACATACCGCCACCGGTAAATTGCTACTCACTGAAGAGCAGTGGACCTCCGGGGTGGCTCCAACTCCAGCGGTCATGGCAAGATGCGTGGTCGCGACAAGCCGCACGGCCACGGTGGCGGCGACGGTGGAAACAGAGGCAACAGGCACAGCTCATCTGGCATGGCGCGTGCCGGGCCGGATGACGAGTGTAGGCGTTGTGGAAAAATGGGACACTGGGCCCAGCATTGCTGTGGAAAAATGAAGGCGGAAGAATAGGCCCATGTGGCCCATGATGACGAGCCCACTCTCATGTTCGTTTATACAGCCGAGGAAGGAGATTCAACAACAACCCTAGCCATTTCTCCCAAATCGCCGTTGTCATTCCCAAATCCTCACCTTGTCGCCGATGTCGCCACACCGCCTCAGGCCGAGCTCCTGCCGCTCCCCAACCTTAGCAGCATTGCAAATGATGCCATACCGCTACAAGCCATGCTCCCGCCACCCTCCAACACCGACACCGTTGCTGTTTTAGGTAACGCAGCACAACAGGTTGAGTCCGCGCCGTTGGACAACACTGGCGCTGCCACCATCTCTGATGCCACCAAGCAACCATACCAGCTGGAGCTATCGGAGGCGAAGGTATTTGCCACCTTCGACGAGGCGGAGACCCGAGATTCGAGTTGCTGGATCCTGGATACTAGAGCCACGATCCACATGATTGGTGCTCATGGTATCTTCTCTGACCTCAACACCGACATCGTCGACACGGTGCGCTTCGGCGATGGCTTCGTCATCAAGATCGAGGGCTGCGGCACCATTCTCTTTGTCTGCAAGAACGGCGAGCACCGCACCCTCACCAACGCGTACTTCATCCCTCGCCTCACCACGAACATTATCAGCGTCAGCCAGCTCGATGATGGAGGGTTTCAGGTGCTCATCGAAGCAGGAGTGATGCGGATCCATGACGAGGAGCGTCGCCTGCTTGCAAAGATCTACCAGAGCCCAAGTCGGCTGTATGTGCTTGAAGCCAAAATAGCACGGCCGGTGTGCCTGGCAGCACATGTAACGGAGGATGCTTGGCTCTAGCACGCCCAATTCGGACATATCAACTTCAGTGCTCTGAGGAAGATGGGACGTGAAGAGCTTGTTCGCGGGATGCCCCTGCTAGACCACGTCAACCAGATTTGCGATGCGTGCCTTGTCGGCAAGCACCGGTGGACGCCGTTCCCACAACGTGCCCTCAAGCACTCAATTGAGGTATTGCAGTTGCTTCACGGTGACATCTGTGATCCAATCATGCCTGCGACTCTAAGTGGCAATCGGTATTTTCTCTTGCTCGTTGACGATTCCTCACGGTATATGTGGATTGCCCTGTTGCAGGATGCCGCTACTGTCGCCATCAAGAACGTCCAAGCCACGGCCGAACGTAAGACCAGGAAGAAGCTGCTCGCTCTGCGTACCAATCGCGGGGGCGAGTTCGTGTCGACGAACTTCACCGACTACTGCGCTCACCTTGGAATCCGGCGCAAACTCATAGCGCCATACACACCTCAACAGAATGGCATCGTGGAGCGATGCAACCAGACTGTCGTGGGCACGGCGCGCAGCATGTTGAAGGCCAAGTCTCTTCCTGGCTTGTTCTGGGCGAGGCCATGATGACTGCTGTGTATCTTCTGAACCGGTCATCGTGCAAGGCCATTGGGGGAATGACGCCGTACAAGCTATGGATAGGGAGCGTGCCGGCGGTGCACCACCTCCGCACGTTCGAGTGTGTTGCCCACGTCAAGGTGATAACACCAAATTAGAAGAAGTTGGATGATCGCAGCCGACACATGATCTTCGTCGGCTACGAACCCGGCTCCAAGGCGTATCGCGTCTACGATCCGATGACCCGGCACGTCCACATCAGCCGTGACACCATCTTTGACAAAGTAGCGTAGTGGATGTGGTTCGCTGTTAATGACGTCGACCCTGGTGGCTCCGTCATCGAGGACTCCGAGCCCTTAGAGCCTGCTGTGATCACCACCACTAGTACAACAACAGCACGGACTCCACCTGTGGCCTTGACGTTAGGATCTTCTCCACCTCCTCCATTAGCACCATCGCCACCACCAGCTATGGACATGTCCGCAGCATCTCCTACAGCGAGTGACCATACGTCCGTAACGTCAAGTTCGACGCCATACCAGAGCATCAAGTTTGCGTCGCTGCCTGGGACTGGAGCCGGCGAACTGCTAGACGCCGACCATGACGATGACGCACCTCTTCTGTTCCGGCGCATCGACAATGTGATCGGACCGGCCTCACCGCCTTGGCTAGCTGACTGGGAGCTGGAGGAGCGCCTACTACTTGCAAGCGACGCTGAGCCGACCTCGTTAAAGGAGGCATTGTGCCATAAGTGCTGGCGCCAAGCAATGCTAGACGAGATGACGTCCATCGAGGCGAGCGACACTTGGGGGTTGGTTGAGCCACTGCCGTGCATTCGGCCAATAGGCCTCAAGTAGGTCTACAAGGCCAAGAAGGATGCATCCGGGATTGTCACTAAACATAAGGCCTGGCTGGTCGCAAAGGGCTATGTGTAATGTCAGGGGATCGACTTAGCCAAAGTATTCGCTCCCATGGCACACCTAGAGTCCGTGCAACTGCTGTTGGTGCACGCCGCCTACGAAGGCTGGACTGTTCATCACATTGACGTTAAGTCCGCATTTCTCAATGGAGTGCTACAAGAGGAAGTTTACATCGAGCAGCCCCTGGCTTTATCCTCCGAGGCCATGAACACAAGGTGCTCCGTGTTGAAACTTGTGTTCAGGTGCAGCGCGGCGGAGCACACAGTGTACGTGCACAGAACCGTGTTCGTGCCGAGGTCCCTCGCGCGCCCCGGCACGAACACGCCGGATCGCCTGGGAGGTCTGTTTAGCTCCAGTGCAGGCCGATCGGCTTTTCTGCGTGGCTTGAGGTACGCGCGCCAAGGGCCATAGGGTTCGATCGGCTCCGGCGCGTTCGTATGGGTGTGGGCGTGCCAGTCAATTTGACCCTGCAATTCACAAGGAAGTGAGACGAGTAGATCCATCGGACGGTGGGCCGATACAGGCGCTCGCTATCGGCTGGCTGCCGATAGGATCGGGAAGCTCTTCGATCGGTTGGGGAGCCAATGTGGACAGGTGTTGACGAGGGATTGATCGTAGAGCCGATGAAGGAAACAGGGTGTACTCAGGAGATAGCTAGGCACACAGGATCCCTCCGGATAGCTGAACAGTGATTAATTGGCTGGAAAAACCGATGAAGGCACATACGGACTAGGTAAGGAATAGTATAAGAAGGCACGGGCTACAAAGCTGATGCCACTTCGGATATGACAGCACGAGACCCGTCGCCTACCGTGACAGCGCCATTAACACCGAACCTCGAAGATCGGACCTAACCGAGACAGTACGAGGCTGGGGCCAGCGGCGATGATACGGAGGACGTCGGATCGGCTATGCCATAGCAAAGATAGGAACGAACCCATCGGCTAGCTGGGCCGATGAGGGGACGCCTCTCTAAAGGCGGGTGCATATCGGCTAGGAGACCAATACGCTCGGCGTTACGTGTCAAGGGACACCTTTGAAGGTTGATGCGTATCGGCCGAGGGGCCGATGCGCTGGGCGTGAAGTTCAGAACACGGATAACTCATCGGCTAGCACTCCGATGATACGCCGTGCAGAAGACTATAGGCCTGAAGCATGATCTAGGTCGAACCTAACCGATGCAACACGAAATTGACGACGGCAGAAGGAGCTTAACAGGCTGATAGGTCCCGCACGGACGTGATGCGATACGTCTGATCGGCCTAAGAGGTCGAACCTAACCGATGCAGCCTCAGACAGAGCAAAACATATCGAGATGGTGGCGGAACTTACCCCTTCGCCAGAGATCGGACTTAACCGATGCAGCCCCACGTTGAGAGCCAGAACCCGTCGGTAAAACCTAGATAAACTAGGGTGGTGATGCACCGAGATTGTATATTGATCGAGGGAGCTCTTACATGTTTTCAGGGGGTCTATATTTATACCCTGGATTTACAGACAGAGCCCGACGCGTGTACGACCATCGGACATTATTTCCTAATAAGAACAAAGGAAAATATTCCTAAAGAAGTTAACTAACAAACTAAACCTTCAAATATGGTTACAATTTACAAAGATAGAATATCTTGTCGTGGAGTCCATGGCTCTTTCGCAAACTCGGTTTTATCTGAGTAATCTTCCAATTTAGAACCGAGTCTTCCTTCGCTACAACCCTATCGGCTTCTCCACTGTAGCAATCGGATCTTCTTTTACTTAAGCCGATCCAATCTTCTACTAATCTGATCAGCTTCTCTACAGTTTGATCGGCTTTGTCTCATGAGCTAACCAGTATCTCCATCGGCCGATGACTAAATCAAACTCTCCATCGGACCTCTCGGCCGATCGGTTTTAGCACCATCGGATCATCCAGATTTTGGCATTAACACATGTCCCCTAATTTCGGAGTTTGCCAACAGACTACGAAATTTCAAGCCGCTAGAAGTCTCTGCAAAGATGACTCGTTAAAACCCGTATTAATCGGCTCAGATTTCTGCCTAGGTCGCTCCACCTCTATAAAACACATCTCTGCTTCAGCCTTCTTCCATACACTTCTTCTCATCAAAAAACCCCCAAACCTCAACGAGCTCCAAAGGCACCCGCAAATCTCCAAAGGCGAACTTCCGCCAACCTCAACGGGCTCCGAAGACCGAAGGCGAACTCTCGTAGATTTCTTTATCGGTCGCTATTCCTTCTTCATTTGTGCAATGGCTTCTACACACGTAACCCCTAAGATAACTATTATCTCCTCTTTCATCCTATGTTTTGCACGAATCTTCCTCATTCCGATTTCTCATCAGTAGTCGGGTTCTTGTTTCTATAGGATCTCAAGAGTCAGATTGCTATTCCAGTTTTTGACTGCCCCGGTCACTTTTTTCTTGGCCCTATGGGTAGCGAGGATTCGACTGATTTCATCAACTCTAAAACAGAAAGGATCCTATTCAAACACTCATCTATGGCCATCACCGATTGGGCTAACTGCTTTAGATCCTGGCCTAGCAAACTCCCGGAATGGAGGAACTGGTACCTTAGTGTTTCTGCCTCCAAAAAGTCTTTCTGGGAGGATTTGGAAATAGACCATTGCATCAACTTTTCCTTAGCCGAGATGGAAAAGAATGAACCTCTGCTTGCATCGGCTTCTTACTTTTGGTCGGACATTTTAAATGTCTTCATGTTCGGGCATGGGCCGATGACCTTCACTTTGATGGATGTTACCATATTGACCTGCCTCAACACCACTCACTATATAAATCTGTTTAGCCTCAGATTCAAACCCACTCATTGGCTGAATACCAAGAACGTCGGAGGTTGGACTAAGTATATTTTCTGCATAAAAAATCCTCCGGCCAAGTCGATGGACGTGAACACGTAATGTTCTTGAATCTCTGGTTGGAACGGTTCGTCTTTGGTGGTTCGACTCTTGGTTCAACAACCAATATGCAATGTCTGGTAGAGCTGCTAGCCGATCACCACCAGATTCCCTTAGGGCAATATCTTCTCGGAGCTACTTATCAACTGCTCCATCAAGTAGCGATCAAGCTATTGGCAGGCCAACCAGTCGGACATATTGGCGGACCCTGGTAGTTTATACAACTCTGGTTGAACGTCTACACCTTTAGAGTCATCGCCACACCCCCTTTCTCTTTCATGATGTACCCGACTGACTACCAGAGGAAAATAAGGCTAGCCAATGCCGATGCATATCTCTGGGTGAAGCTTCATCGGTTCTTCCTAGAAGTAAAATGACTCTTTGGACTCAGCTAGTGGTTCAAGTATTTCTATTACGGCTTCACTAAAGAGGTCACCATTTGGTTTGCATACGAGAATGACTCGTCCTTTAAAATGACTTTTAGGTTTCATCCGATGAACGCCTTAGTCGATGAAGAATCGAAGACAATCTTTTTATCCTTCATAACTCCTTGTCTTCTGCCGATCGGATTTTTATTGGGCCGATCCCAACATCCATCATACGAGTTTTACCATTTTTCTGTTGGTGCTCTTAGTTGGGCTTCGGCCAACTCCCCCATCGCCTTGTTCTTCATCGGCAAGTTTCAAACCTGTGGAGAAGTAAAAAGTAGATTGGAGTACGATCGTCTTAGGCTAATGGCTTCATCAATACAAGAGCAACGCAACATAATTAGAGGGAAGATTGTTGTGATAAAATCTGTTGCGTTGCATGTAATCTATTTTAGATGTGTCCTAATTAGCGGTGAGCGCGGCCAGTTCAACGCCGTGCGCGTCTTTTCTTTCCATGCAAGTGTGCGTGAGTGGTGAAGCTCGGCCCGGCATTGACGCCCACGTTCCGTGGCTGTGGGATGGCGCAGCAAGAAGGTCGGGACGTGGGCGATGATGTTGGTGGCCTTGCCGACCCTGTAATGGTGTGTGTGTCAATAAAAGGAGAAGAAAAAACCGAAAAGCAGCAAGTTTGTGCGCTGCGCCAATTCCCTGTCTCTGTGCTTGAACGCGTGTTCGTCGAGTTCCTGGCGCTGTTCATCGAGTTCGTCGTGAGGCCACAGAGAGCGAGAGAGGAAAGGAGAGCGTTCCAGCGAGAATTGAGAGATCCTGATCTAAACAGGGGCCTAGTGGCTGTGCTCCCCGGGGCCCGTGCTGTGGGACTTCGACCGTCTCCTCATGACAGTCTGGATACAAGGACGCGAGACGACGCTGCTAGGGCGTGGCAAAGTCGCCACCGGCCACGCTGGCGGCTATGGTGGAGGGCGACATTCTCGAGCATCTGTTGTTGGAATTCGAGGACATCTTCACTGGGACGTTAGGTCTACCACCACCACAAGAACAAGATCACCATATCCACCTCAAAGATGGCGCCCTCCCAGTGGCGGTTCGCCCATATAGGTATAGCACAGCTACAGGAGGATGAGCTGGAACGGCAGTGCGTGGCGACGCTCAAGCAGGGATTTATTCGGCCAAGCACATCACCCTTCTCGTCGCCTGTTCTGTTGGTTCGCAAGCAGGACCGTGTTAGATGGTATAGTGCTGGATGACGTCTAAAAGTCAATATATGAAATGTTATCTACGTGATTATTGGTATATAGCAAGTCCGAAGATACAGATATGAATGAGTTGATTCTCGTTCATGAAAAAAGTGATTATCACGTGTTTCGTTTGGCGATGAAAAATTGGATTGGCGGATAAATAAGTGGCACCAATATTATCACACCATAAATTGGGTGTCTGTGCCTGCGAAATCCCAAGTTCTCACAATAGCACTTGAATCTAGATTAATTCTATAGTAGTGTTAGCAACTGCCTTGTATTTAGCCTCCGTACTAGAGCGAGAGATTATTGGTTGTTTGCGTGAACTCCAGGAAATTAGATTACCACCGAAAAAGATGGCATAGCCGCCTGTGCTGTGACGATCATCAGAATTCATGACCTAATCAACATTTGAGAAGGCACTAAGCAATGAAGAGCCTGACTTTGAATCATAACTCTTTTATGAAGATACTAAAAAATCTGTTTGACCACCGCCCAATGTACAGTAGTTGGAGCTGATAAAAATTGGCAAACTCTGTTGACATAGAAAGAAATATCAGGTCATGTCAGGGATAGGTATTGGAGAGCACTAACAACACTTCGATATCATATAGTATTTTTAGGCGAGAGTTTGTCACCACTGTCGAGCAGCAACTTCTCTCTAAGAACCATAGTAGTGGACACACCTTTAGAAGTGAGCTTATTAGTTTAGGATAGTAAATCTTGTGCCATGTTTTATTGTTGATAAGTGCCTGAAATTTATCATCCATAGTCTAACGCCAGAAAGGATGCTCTATAGCATCAACATGTGAAGTAGGTTTAGGGGTAGAAGACCAAACCATAGAATATGTGACTGTTCCATCGGTACATACTTTGAGACATCTGATATTATGCCGTAGTCGTGTACCGTATGGATAGATGGGAGATGCATCATCCACGGCACTTGATTGGGCAGCAGTACTAGAGGAAGCAGAAAAATCCATGGCATTAAGTCCCAGTTGATCAGCAGCCAAGGGCCCAAGCGACGCAGGTACACGATCACCTAGCGGGGCACCCAAGTCAGTTCGTACGGTAGATGCTCTCGAGGCCAACTCACGTGACAATGATGCGGTGGACAGTGGCAGCATTTCTTGGGATAGAGGTGCCTGATTTTCTGCATCCAAAAAATTAGCAGGCACATATGCATGGATATGATCACAATCCAAATTAGTATAGTTGTTACCCAAATGCTAGGTGCGCAAATAAGGATGGAAAGGTCATGGTTGCAAGAATTGGGAAGTGCTGGGGGAGTCCTAGTGAAAGGAAAAACACTCGTCAAAAATAACATCTCTAGAAATATAGATCAATGTCATGGCACTTGTACCCCTTATGCAAAGAACTGTAGTCTAGGAAAACACACTTCTTGGATTGAAAAGAGAGCTTTTGTTTGTGATAGGGATGAAGATGGGGCCAATAGGCACACCTAAAAACTTTTAGTAATCAATTATTGGGTGGTGTATGAAAGAGATATTCCAAAGGACTTTTATTGTCAATGACACGAGTAGGAAGACGATTGATAAGATATGTGACTGTAAGAAACGTCTCATCCTAGAATTTTAGGGGCATGGCAGCATGAGCTAGAAGAGTAAGGCCAGTTTCAATAATACATCGATGCTTGCGTTCAGCAAACCCATTTTGTTGATGCGTGAGGACACGAAACTGCCAGTAGAACGAAAAAAATGTGTTATGAATTTTCTGGAATTTTCTACCCCAATCGGATTGGACACACTTAATTTTAATATCTAGGAGGCACTCAATATGTGCCTAGAACTACGAAAATATACGAGAGGCTTCTGTACGCTCATGCATCAAATAGATCTAGAAAAATTTACTAAAATCATCGATAAAGCTAAAATAATATTTAAAACTCCCAATAGATTGAGGTGTAGGGCCCATACATTAGAGAAAATTAGTTCCAAAGATGACGAAGACCGATGAATAGAACTAGTGTATGGCAATTGATGACTCTTAGCTAACTAACATACATTACAAACTGGCTAAGGCAACTTTCTAGCACACGGAATATTATTGAGACACAAAATTAACTGAACTACTTGAGATGAAGGATAGCCAAGCCATACATGCCATTGGGTGTGACTAGTAGAGTTGCTCACTAAGGCATGCTTGAGAGTAGCGACGTTAGACAGGTTGATAGGGTAGAGGCCAAACTCACACCGCCCTTCTAGAAGGTTTTTCGCCAACGTTTGATTCTTAATAGAAAAATGCCATGGATGGAATTCAAAGAAGACGTTATTATCACGAGAAAAATTATAAATGGAAAGGAGATGTTTAGAAATATTAGACACATGCAAAGTATTGCTCAATGCAAGAGGACGAGCAGCAGTATTAATTGAAGAATGACCAACATGTAGAATCTGCAAACCTGTAGCGTTGTCAACTTGGACTTGTTTGCTACCATGATAGCGTTCACGAACAGCAAGACGATCGAGATCACTTGTGATATGGTTAGTGGCACCTATGTCACTTTATCAATTGGGTGTAGGAGGAGGTAGTTGCCATTGCTACAGAGGGAGGCTGATCGTGATAGGACTCGTCCATCCTATATCAACACTTAACGGTGGTATGACCCGTCTTGCCGCATATCTGGCATGGAGGACGAGAAGAATTACTGTGGCGACCATCATGTCCATCAAAAGAGCGAGGGGCGCACCACCCCGGGTATACGTAGAATGACCATGATTGCTATCCCTGCGCCCACGGTTCCTTTGCTAACCACCACGACTAACATAATTGGCCGAGGATCCATAATGTAGCTGCAGTTTGGCTTGATGTTGCAGTTGATGGGCTTTAAGCGCCATCAGATGTGCAAACACATCATCAAACGTGAGGGGTTCACTCTTAGTTGTCGTCAAGGTGACGAAGGGGTCATAATTAGGGCCGAGATCGGTGAGGAGATACGCAATCACCTCATTGTCGCATAGGGTAGAATCGGTGGCAGCCAGCTTGGAGGCTAGCCCTTTGATCTTGCGAAAATAATCTGCAGCAGAGAGGTCTCGTTTCTTGGTCGTGGCAAGCTCCACACAGATTTGAATTGTGCGGGTGCGAGTGGCAGAGGAGAATATCCGCTGCAGCGTGTCCCATGCCTCCTTGTATGTGGTTGCATCAACCACATCTTGGAGGATGTCCTCAGAGATGGAGGAGAGAAGACTACTAAGGACCTATTGATCCTCATCAGTACCAGTAGCAGTTGAAGAGGCAACGAACCTAGCGGGTGCAGTGATGGATCCATCAAAATAGCTCATAAGCTTCGTACTCCATAGATAGGGGAGGAGCTGAGCATGCCATATGATGAAATTATTCTTGGTGAGATGAATTGTAACGGCGTGGTGGAGAGGAATTGGTGCAAAGGCACTCCTTTCTCTTAAAACTAAATTTTAACTTTTCTTTTTCTTTTAAAAGTTATACACATAGCGTCTCAACTCATCATCTATTTATATACAAAATCTCCATATTCAATTAGGAGTAGAACTCCTACTACTACTTAGAGTTACTCTTAAATTTTAAGATCAACTAGATGTATAAATTCTATTCCTAATATGACTCAATCTCTCATATTACAAACCTTTTATAATTTTTCCTAGTATCATTTTAAATTTATTCGTGATTTGTTCGATACTTGTATACACAACTTATAAAGCATGTTATGAAATTCTCTTGTATGGTGGTCATTCACCATATGCCACTTTGTGCTCAACTTTGTCACCTGACATTCTGGATTATTTTAGATCTCAGCTCTCACAATTGGCAATGTTGATCCTAAGATTTCTTGATTTTGGTCCAACTTTGTACTCAACTTTGTCACCTGACATTGTAGATTGTTTTAGATCTCAGCTTCCGCAATTGACAGATGTTGGTCCTAAGATTTCTTGATTCTAGTCCAACTTTGTCATATAGCGTCTTGATTATGTTAGACTTTCGCTTCTCTCTGAGCATAATACCGATTATTACTGTTAAGTAAGGTTGACCTTAAGTCAATTGCACAAATAGACAAAACAACTATTTATAGACATAGATATCGCAACCTGACCTATATTAATTATACACACTCATACAATACTGTAAATATTTTTAAAACAATTTTTATTAATTAAATTATTTTAAAAGTCAATTGTTCATTATAAAATATTAATCATAACAAAACGATTCTCCTCTTTCTTCAAAATATAAATTGGTGTTTATGGAAAATAAAAACAAAAAAGATGCCTAAAAGCATAAATAGCTCAAAAATCACAAAAGTGAAAAAAAACTCTCCCCTTTTTATAAGAAAGAATTCTTTAAATTTTTGCAAAATTTTAATAAGATCATAAAATCAACAATTTTTAAGAATTGATCAAAATTGTTAAAATTTTTGTAAATTAATCACAAAAACCAAAAAAATTAAATTTATTTAAATTTCTTCTTAGATTCGGTTTCATCTGGATAAGTTTGCCTTTTCAACTATCTGATCAACTTTTTTTATCTATCAATCAGCCTTTTTCTATAAGTAGATTGGTCTCCGATCCTTAATTAAATTTGTTTGCGAGGTTTATTAAATTTTAATGTTAACAACGATTGGATTTGACCTAAATATTTTAAGATGTTGGGTGATGGTTCAGTGGTTTTTATATTCAATGTCCTGTCAATTGTGATTATTATGGGATCCTAGTTGCATTTTAGGTGGTCAATTGAATATTGAGATGTCATCATTCATCTGCTGAATATTTTGCAGCAAAGAGGAAGTACTCAGTCCAAGGTTCCAATAAATCTGATAATGGACATGTGAAGAACCATGAGGTACTAGAGAGTGTGCGGGAGGCGCCTGAAGCAATGGATGGTGCTACCGCTGATGGTAGATCGATACCCAACAGAATTTCAGCTTTGCACAGTAGATCAGCGTACAACTATGATGATAATCAAAAGCCAAGAGGTCCAAGTACTTCAACAGGTGAAGCTACTGTTAGAAACAATGGCAGGGAGGTAAAGTACATGGGCATCCATAATGGAGAAAATTATGATATGATGAAATCAGTAAGAGGAAGAGGTATATCTGACATATCTCCGAGATCTCCAATTGATGGCATTCCACCCACCTCTTACCAAGCGGAAAGCCTCGTCAACTACCAATTACAGTCGAAATACAGATTTTCCAACAGGGAGCATGCCAATGATAGGGACTTGGATGGTTCAAACAGAGTTAGGGGCCTTGAGAAAGACCGTGCTGAGCTCTTGAGGATGCTTGATGAGTTGAGAGACCAGGTGCAACAATCATGTGAGGTTAATGATGCGCCAAGTAGAAGTGCTAGAACCAGTAGACCTGCCGACGCCTCAAGTTCGTGTGGTACGCATGATCGGCCAAGTCAGCTGAGGCATGACCCATCTGTATTGCATTGGAATGGTTCTCATCACTCTCCATCCTTGAATCCTAATATCCCACAAGTCCATGCTCCATTGCCTACACGACAGAATCTTCATGGATATGCAGAGCCCATTCCACATGCAAGAGCCTCTAGCTATCCTGCTGGTGCTGATTACCCGTGCAGAAATTTTGATAATTTTTTCTTTGGACATCATGGCCCTGACCCTTTACTCTCATGTCACCATGAAGACTTGTACCATCAGCCCGTCTGTTCTTGCATGAATTGTTACCACCGAGAGTTTTTGCCTGTACAGGGAACTCCCCTTGGTTTGATTGATCAAAGGCCACCATACCTTATGAACAGTTATGGAGCGTATCCTGTAGAGGGTCCCTTATTTGGTCAACAGAGATACACTTCAAGAAGAACTAATACTTCCTTTCAGACAAATCGCCTGAGGACCAATGTAAGCAAGAAGGTGGCACAAACTTGTGAGCCGATTGCAGGTGGTGCCCCTTTCACCATATGCTACAATTGCTATGAAGTGCTGCGAATACCAATGAAACATTCCTCATGGGGAAAGGAATATAAGCTGCGGTGTGGATCATGCTCACATGCAATTGTAGTCAAGCTTGATGGAAGCAGGCTCAATGTTTCAGAACTTGCGCCCGGTACACATTTATCTGCTGCACTGCAAAACAGCATTGGTGATAGCATGAGAAACAACGGGCATGCTAATGCTGATGAGAGGTTGCTTCCACAATATTGTTTTTCTAATGGAAGTTGTGAATCTCAAGAAAAAGATCTAGAGTCAAATTCAAGTGAATCAGATAGTAAACATACTCCTCTAGGGACTGATTCTGAAAATACTCCCCAGTCCAGGGATCTTCCTTCTGAAGCCAATGTAATTTCCCATGTACCAAGTTTACTGCATCATGATCGTTGTGGATTCTCACCATCGGAAGATTCTGGAGTAGGAAGTACCCATTCTGAACATGAAAAGGGTATACTATTAACTGAAAGTTGCAAGTGGAACTCAATTAAAGATGTATGTGTAGCCAATGAGACAGAGTCACCAGTCGATGAGTTTGATGATACTTTATATGCACAAGAAACACTAAATTTGCCACAAAATGTTGGCCACACTAGGTCTACAAAGGCAGGCGGCGATTCATTTCTAACCAATCTCATTAAAAGGAGCTTCAAAATGAACAATGGAAGACGCGATGGAAGAGCAAGGGTTTTTGTAAATGGCTTTCGTATCTCTGACCGTGCTGTCAGGAAGGCTGACAAGCTAGCTGGAGAAATCTGTCCTGGTGATTACTGGTAAAATTCCTCAGGCTGCAAAGTGTTAAACTATGTTTTGGTTTATCTTTTGATTCCTCCATTTCAGTTATGCTTCAGTAATCTGCAAAAGAGACTTAATAGTTGCCTACATTAATATAACAAATTTCTATTGTGTACTTTCTTTCTTGTATTGAATATTTGAGTATACAAAATTTTGATCTGATGTTCTGTTACTTAGGTATGATTATCGTGCTGGGTTCTGGGGTGTTATGGGGCGACCCTGCCTTGGCATGATACCTGTAAGAGCACTTCTCTTGGATATTGTGCATTTCTTCCTGTACCATATCCTATCGATCAAATTTCTAAGTTAATTTTTTTGCGTTCAGCCTTATATTCCAGAGTTTAATTATCCTATGCCCAAAAACTGTGGTGGTGGAAACACCGGCATATTTATTAATGGGAGAGAACTTCACCAGAAGGATTTGGATCTACTAGTGTCTCGAGGACTCTCTGATTCCCCTGGCAGATCTTATATAGTTGAAAATTCTGGGAAAGTTTCAGATGAAGTTTCTGGTGAGGAGCTTTGTGGCCTTGGCAAGCTTGCACCGACGTGAGTATCTCTTTAAATTCTAGCCATTTTAAATTCTGCAAAAGCTAATTAATCTAGATTATTTCCATAGTCAAAGCTAGCTACTGACTTGAACTGCAGTTAATATGACAGATGCTATAATCTTGTTCGTGATGCCTCTTAGTTCCTGTGGTGATACAGCTTAATCCTGGACCATTATGTTAACAACCTAGGATCATATAAATCAATTGGCAAGGAAACTTATTCTACAAATCCAATGACATCAAGGAAAACATGTTAATGGATTGTGCTCGTGATTAGCCTTTTTTTAGTATCAACTATTTGGACACACAGTGATTTATGAGTTATATAGATTGTAAGATTATAATCATAATGGCATGTTATGCTACAGCTACACTCATCTGCCCCGTATAATTTCTAAACCTTTCACAAAAGAACACTCTAACAACAGTTGAGTTGCTCAGATGTAATTGTGGGCTTGTGGCAGCGTGGCACTACATTTTTTTAATTTGATCATTCTAACATGACCTAAAATTTGTCCAGGAATCAGGGTGGTAAAAATAGCAAGATCTGTAATTGTTAAAAGGGTTGGAAATCTTTTTGTGAAATAGTGCCCTACTACATTTCATCTTTCTTAATTTTGGTGGCCCAATTTTTCTTTCAAATGAATATATACTTCATTACAGTGAACTAGTGATTAGAAATGAGAAAAAACATTGGCCTCAGATCTATAATGTGCTTGGCAAGATCACATACTGTACGGCTTGCAGGGTCCGGTGTTTAGTGCCACCACCAGTAGGCAGATCCAAAATCACAGGCATGGTTAGTTTCAGATAGCCTTTTATGAAAAATATGTCATCAATATTAGAGCTAGATTAGTCAACTATCCTTGCAACTAAACAAGTGTTGTTAAGTACCGCAAAATCCTGGTACACAGCGTACTGAATCATTAATACTCTTTTCAAGGATCGAATTTCTGCAGGTCTTGGAACTACGTTGTGTTTTTTAAATTTGTGAATAGTTTGTACTATTTGAAGCTGTCATGTAATTATTCTGACGATTGATTACAATTACAGTGTGGAGAAAATGAGGCGCGGATTTGGCATGCGAGTCCCAAGAATCATCCAGTGACAAACTGACGGGTCAATGCAATACAATCATAAGCTCTGGAGATGCTAGGGGACAAGCCAATGCCATAGCTGCAGCTCACAAGTCACAACAGGGTGAGTAGTTTTCCAGATTACTCTTTCCAGTTTAGCTTGTGAATCTAGCTATCGTCATCCTTTCTGGTTGCCTGATTGTGCTGCTCCTTCATGTGTCACATGGAGGTATTCTTGTAGTTTTCTAGTGTATCTGTGATTTTTGTTCAACCTGGTAGAATGATTTAAGAAGGGGAAAAGGTAGTCAATTGAATTTGTTGGTTTGCATTCTAACATGTGTTGGATGCAACTTCAATTTTTTTTGGAAACAAACCGCACAAGATTGTGTGAGGTTTTATATCAATATAGCAGAAAAATAAACAATAAACCATACCATATGCCTATAACATAACATAAGAAGCCATTGCTAAGTAAACAAATAGAAGTGGGATATCTCAACTGTACTCTACTCCATCCTCACCTTTGGATTGGAGAGGGTGAGAAAGAAGATGAAACTATTCTTCCCCGCATAGGCCTATCAGCACGGTCATCTTGTGAAGGTCCAAAGCAAAACCGCAAGAGAATAAAAGTCTAAAGAAGAGATTGATAGGAAATTGATCTTCAAACGGTGTCTCTAGGAAGGTTACAGTGTTGAGGACGCCGTCATTGCCCGTCTTAGGAAACCGGGATGTGGTTTTTCCTAGAAGTAATCCGCCACAGAAAGAAAGAAACCACAACAATGCCCCAAGGAAGTTGCGATGACCGAAGGCATCATTGTTGCTGGCCCCGACGGTCGGGCTTTCATCCAAAAACTTCTAGCCTAATCACTATCATTTCTTTCTATTGTTACCGTTAGCCATCACCATCTAAACACCTTTGATGTATGGTCACCAAACTAGCGCTCCATTGCCAATAGGCCATCTTGAAGGAGAATCGGTTCTCTCTATGCCACCAAGCTTCGATTAGCCATTAACACATCAATTATCATGTCTCTCCACATTGCTACCATCTTGCTACCTAGGCCTAGTCATCACCTTGCGCTACTGCTCCCTACCAACCTATTGTCTCACACCATCCTTGCTACGTACCGACGATCAGCACCAGATCTCTAGTTCACCCACAGCCATGCACCGACCCATCACCACCACTCTATGCACTGGCCTCGCCATCGTCATTGTCGCCAAGTGCCCTCACTCACGGTGAACGCTCCTTGCTAGCTTGCCCTCACTCATGGTGAATGATCCTTGCTAGCTTGCTTTGCCACCGTCTTCATTGGCCGCCTGCAATGCTGGGTATGGATTCAGGCTCGCTCATTGAAGGCACGCTAGATCTAGCTGGCCTTTATCGACCTCTAGCCTCGTCGTGTATGGGTCTGGCCAGCCTCTGTCAGTTGCCAGCCTTGTTGAGCATGGATCCTGCCTCTCCATTGAGGGGACAGCGGATCCAACCATGGTGCTATTGGGTTAGACCCACTATAGCCCCTAGCGCTAGATCTGGTTGCCGAGTTTGATGCGAAAGCCACCACACCACGGGTCTCCACTACTGTTGCACCATCCTCGTTGTCGCTAGCGCCACCCATTCTCTGCACAAGGGTTGGGAGGCGAAACTGAAACCGAGTCCTACTGCCACCGTCCTCTCTCGCTGCGTGGTTTCTGATGGCTCAGTCCTATGGTGGCGAGGCGAAAGGGAGGGAGGGACAGTGGCCATGGTTTGGAGCTCCTCCCGCGTCGCCTGCATGGGGGGGCAACACGAGAGGCACTGTACAACTTCAAAAAATGATGTGTGGTGTCTGCCATTTAGACATTGAAATGCATAAGAAAGCACAATTGCTGGGTATGGTTTGAACTAAATTAGCTGCCTTGTGTTCCCTTTTTTTTTTTGCCCAATAGGTTAGTTACTGCTGAGCATGCTTCTGTGAGAGAGTGGCAAAACTTGAGCATTGACTGTAAACTATTGCAGCAATCTAGCAACAAGTTGGCTCAGCTAGTGTTCTGTTATGTACATATAATAACAAGGAAATTGAACTAAGCACTAAACACCTTACTGATTACTGACAGAAATGATGCAGATATATTTTTACATCTCTACTAATAGTCACTCCTTGGAAATTCTCACGTTAATCAAAAGGAAAAGTGACCAAAGTATTTAAATGCTGTACAATATTAATCAAAAGAAGAACACAAGTTAAGTACAATAATTATCATTCAGTCCGAATGTTCTTGGGGCGCCCTGGTCAGCCAGGAGTAGAGATAACTCAGGTAAGAAAGTTTATTTGTGTGTACAAAGACCTAGCAAACTTTGCTGCTCTACTTATGGAGGAGCCATCAGCACGATATGCATCGAACGCTCCACTACGTTCAAACTGCGGCGATTTTCAGAAGAATACTACTAAAGAAGTCTCTTGTCTTGCCGCATATATCGCAAATTCATCCAACGTTTGAAGTTAAAATGCTTCAGATCGTCTCAGGTTCATTATTCGACAGAAATACATCTAGCCCTTCCAACAAAAAACTACTGTGAATAGTACTCCATATATATCTCTGTAACTAACTGAGAAAAAATATAGTAATTTATCCGTTCGAATTTTTAAATTATTTAGCTAAGGTAGATTATGGTTAAAAAGAAAAGCTTGTAGTTACTATCAATAAATAATAATAAATGGGTAGGAGTGAGAGTAGCTAAAGATAAGAAAAATTTTAAATGAGAGATGATTGATATGACAAATAGTACTATAAATATATAAATATAAGATTTTAATAGTATAAATTATTATATTAGTCAGTTCTCATTGTGCTCCATCAAAGGTTAAGCACGGAGGAAGCACCAAATAAAATGGCGGTGTCCCAACATCAATATATTAGTTCATGATGGATAATGTCTCCAAGGTGTAGTGTGGACCGGGTTGCCATAATTAAAATCTATTCACGTGTCTCATCTTGTGCCCCTCTTTCCTTTTCTCTTAATCCAATATATGCTCTCACTGTATTATTTTTAATCAATTTTCATGTATCGTGCACATTAAGTTTTACATAAACCGGATATATGCATGACCAGATCTCTTATATTCTCAAACCTATTAGAATCTTCATCACACTACTTTATGTGAAATTCAAGTGAGTTTACCCATAGTTTTTTTAAAGTAAATTTCACAAAGTATACTTTGATTAATCTTTTATATAGATTTAGCAGTAAAATTTACACGTAACTACATATTTAACATCAATTTAACTTTACAACAAAATCTATAGTAACTTTAATGATAAATTTGGTCATAAATCTATATTTTCATAATACACATTCTTAAATATAAATTATTTATAGTTTTTATAGATACAGACATACGATCATGCATACTCATTATACTCACACCCGCGAATACTTCTTATGTCAACCAACAAATTCCTAACCTCACTAATACCAATTGAAAGCACAAATATATATGCGTAATATTTGTTGACACTGGGATTAAAACCCTTGGGAGTGAAGTTATACACTCACAACTCTACCCCAACACATTTGATGATTTCCCAGTTTTTGTCCATAGTTTGAATTAGCTAGCAAGGCTATAAGAAGGGGAAAAACGAGTTTTCTTACCAAAAATTATTTTGAGCTGTCCTTAACATTGGATACAATTGATTGTATTTTATTATACTACATTCGGTAGGTACAGGTAGTAGTTATTTTAAAGGGTAAAATTAAAATATATAACCACAGAATAAATTCATATACATATATCAAATTAGAATAGATGATGGATAAAGCTACCTTATAAAAGTTTCAAATAAAAAATTTCAAATACCTATGAAATTCTTTGCTTGGTTTTAATTTCTATTACCTACTATCATCCATAGTAGTCTAGTAAAAGGTCCCAAAATAAATTTATTTTTCACCTATTCCACACATACCAATACAAACATAAAAATACTAAAATACCATTTATTTTAACAATTCCCCACTTTTATAAACCCTAATGTATTTACCCCTCAATTTCATAAACTCCAATATAATAATTGTTTAAAAAATAAAATTAATTTGGGACAAATAAGATGATGAAAAATAAAATTATTTTAAGACAAATCAAGTATTATATAAATAAAAAAAGAACCGGCTTGTCATCTAAGAGATACGAGATACGGTGACATGGCAAGTGGCTTTGTTCTTCCACATCGGATACAAGACAACATCTCAGCCAGGTGAGTGGTCTTGCGGTGGTACGTGAAGCCTCAACTTTAACTTAGAAAGTAGTCTACCCATGAAGCTATTGTCTAGGGAGTTATATTGTATGAACATGAACCTTCTTCTCCTCGTTACTTTTTTGAGGGCCATTTAAGTTACTATGTATTGAGACGTGACTTACGTGACACGTCTTCTATTTCGAGACCATATTATGAGGCTATTTGGCATTATAAATAACCTAATGATTGACTTCAAATTAAAACTACTCGATCGTGCCTTAAGACAAGAAAGAGTAAAATAGACCATATATCGCGCAATGGTAGATCACTAGAGTAAAACTACTCGTGCCACTACATACGAGTAATTAATTGAAGAAATGGAAAGCATGCAATGGTAGATCACTAGATCCCAGTAATTAAGTAAAGAAATAGAAATCGCGAGAGCTGAATATATGCATATGAATATTGTACTCCATATAGCTATACCTGCGACCGAGAGAGGAGCTTGCACGAATGCAATGGAACGTACGTATACGATAGATTGAGTGATCCCGGAGCGAGGAGGATGGACGCTTCTTGGAGGCGTATATTAAATCCGACGTCGGTGCTTTGGCTGCTTGCAACTGTGCCTCCCGACCACTTCTTTCTTTTCCCTCCTTTATTATTTTTCTTTTTCATCAAAAAACGAAAATGCGTGACGACTTGACGAGGCTGTGCCGTCCGTCCGTTGCGCATCTGTGCGATATCAGAAATGAGAGATCAGCGGTGGGATATGATCCACGTGTCAGCGCTATACATCATTCATACGTGTCTCTCCGGACTAAAGGTGATCGATGGTTTTTTTTTTTTTTGGAAAACAATCGATGATGATTCAAATCATCTTGCCGCATTGACGGTACCTGCGTACAACGTACTACTCTTACTTTACTTAAGTGCAGATCAGCCATGGGCTTTTCCTTTCCATACCCTTAACTTTTCCATTAACATAAATTTAATTGTTATCTGTTTTTACAACAATAAGCTTAATAATGCAAAATAACAAAAATGGCTTTAATAATAGTGAGGTAGATGAGTCATTTATGCTAGCTGGTAAAGTTTCTTCCTTGCGGAGGAAGGACAAATACTTTCCCATTTGAGTGTCTTAGAAATATTGGATTATGGTAAAAAGAATTCTTTTCTTGTATAATTTGCTTCTATTCTATTGCCGATTAATTCCTGAAAATTTTAGGTCACATTGAAACATGTAGACTCTATACGTGACCCCATTCTCTCTTTTCTATTATCTGAAGTCATGACCCGATTCCCTAGCACAACATATCTCACCTTGCCCACACGGTGTCAGTGAGAACCGATGGCCACACTTTCCCCATCACCTTCCTCCACCTCTTCTACTTGTTCTCCTTCACGATCTAGTTGTTACTCCTCTTCATCAACTTTGGTGAGTTTCCACATGCTCTCTTTCTCCTCCGCCCTTTCTAATAGCTTCGAAACCACCAACACCTCACTGCATACCTATCTTCGCCATCTCCTTCCACCTCTTCTCCTCGTACTGCTTCCACATGCTCTCTTTCTCCTCCCCTGTCTCTAGCAACATCGACACCACCACAGTCTCATTGCCTACCTATCTCCACCACCCCCACTGCTTGTCCTCTGCCATCTCGGTCTTCCATTTAAACCTTTAATTCCTTACTACCCTTACCTCCTCTGACCGTGTGCTTTCACCCAATCTCAAGATCAAATAATATGTTACTTGGTGGAGTTCCGATGCCGTGCCATCGAGAACGATGTCACCATGGAGAGCTCATCGAGGAAGTAACCATTGTCTTTGCCTATGAGTTATCCCTACTAGTTCTCTCCCTCTCTTATGTATCCCTCTTTGGCCTTCGTAGTTGTTAACGCCAAAATTTGAAAAGCCCAGGGAAAGATTGGAAAAGATCAGCTGAAGTAAAAGAAGAGTCCGGTTGCTATAGAGGAAGCCGATCGGATAAAGCAAGGAGAGATTCAGTCCAAGAATAGAAGATTATCCAGATGAGACCGAGTTTAAGGAGGAGCCGTGGCACTCATGGCAGGGCATTTTATCTATATAGATCGTATCTTATATAGGAAGGCCTAGTTAGTTTAGTTAACTTCCTTAGAGATATTTTCTTTTATATTTTTAGGAGGTAACGTCCGATGGTTGTTGTAACCACGTCGGACTCTGTAATGCCAGGGTATAAATATAGATCCCTGGAAACCTGTATCAGAATGAACACATCTTTCAATCAAAACTACTTCGGCGCATCATCACCCTAGTTCATCTAGGTTTCTACCGATAGGGTCTGGCTCTCTACGCGGGGTTGCATCGGTTAACTTCGATCTCTGGCAAAGGGGTAAGTCCCACCACTATTCCAATATGTCTCGCTCTGTCAAAGGCTACATCGTTTAGGTTCGACCTCTTAGGCCGATCGAATGTATCGCATCATGTCCGTGTAGGGTCTATCGGCCTATCAAGCTCTCTCCGTCATCGTCAGTCTCATGCTACATCAGTTAGGTTTGACCTACGAGGTTACCGATGGTGGATTGAGCTTTAGGCTTATAGGTCTCTGTACGGCGTTTCATTGGAGTATTAGCCGATGAGTTATCTATACATTGAGTGCAACGCCCAACGTATCGGCTCCTCGACCGATACGCACCAGTCTTTAGAGACTTCTCTTGAGCACCACGCCAAGTGCATTAGCCTTCCAGTCGATGCGCGTCTGTCTTAAGAGAGACATCCTCTCATCAGCTCAGCTAGCCGATAGGTTTGCTTCGCCCTTGCTATATCCGGAGCGGCATCGGCTTTACAACCGGTGTGTCTTTTATACGATTCCTTGCCACTTCACATATGCATTCATCGGCTTTCCAGCCGATGAACGACCGCTATAGCTTCCGTCGACTACTAGGAGGGATCCTACGTGCTTTGATTTTAATACCCTTCGGTGCCTCCATCGACTTTGTGGCCGATGGATGAGGATTTTGCTTTCACCACACCCGAAGCCATCATATCCTTCGTTGATATCTGTCCACACCTTCATCGGCTCCCTAGCTGATAGAATAGTGTCCCGATCCCTATCGACGACTAGCCAATAGCAGGAGCCATCCGAATGCGGCCGATGACCACCTCGATCCTATCGATGACCAGCCGATAGTGAAGGCTCATACCAGCCCATCGTCCACCTGACCTATTCGCCTCATCTCCTTGTCAATTGTAGGGTCAATTTGACTGGCATGCTCGTGTCGCGCTGGAGCCGAGTGAAACTCATGGGCCCTAGCGTGCGTACCTCAAGCTATAGAGAGAAGCTGACCGGCCTGCACTAGAGCTAAGCAGACCTCCCTGGCAATGGCATGTTTGTGCCGGGCGCACGAGATCCAGCGCGAACAATAGTCTAATAATCAGTTGCAAAACGTAGTATAATAATTGTTAGTGCAGGATCTCCCATCATACCCTTATCAGGCCAAAATGTATTAGAAGATGGCATGTTGCACCATGCATATAGGAAAAGTGACATATAAA
This sequence comes from Oryza coarctata, assembly GCA_030770085.1. Classification (NCBI taxonomy): domain Eukaryota; kingdom Viridiplantae; phylum Streptophyta; class Magnoliopsida; order Poales; family Poaceae; genus Oryza; species Oryza coarctata. Next base: position 14,620,483 of record CM061472.1, read on the forward strand.
TTGCTTCTATTGAGCGTAGGGAGAAATGACTTCGTAGTCACAAGGTGGGCCAAAATAGTGGCCCCTTGGGTCGCTTAGAGGGGGTATTCGGTACATGGCCCAAAGTAGAGTCGTATCTGTCACACCACGCTGACGAAATATCTTCTAAGATGCCGAGGGACCATCCATCAAGTGAATGTGCTAGCTCATGGTTGTGGTCCCGGAGGTTAGGCTATTTATCATGTTGCCCTTATTATTTCCCATCTTTCCAGGGGTGATCATGTAACTTCCCTATGTACTCTAAAACTATAAAAGTCAAGCCAAACTTACTGTAAGACTCAGATTACATTAAAGTAAATACTACAGTGTTGAACCTTTCATACTTGCTCGAATTTACTCAATAAGAATAGGTGAGAGAAAACCCTTTCTGCCACCTATGCCCACTCTTTTGTTTGTGACATGAGGTCACAATAGTGGCACTGTCCATGGGGATAGCAAAATGGGCAATGGAACTAGTACTATTTAACCTGAAGCATGTAGCAAGAACAACCATAAAGTCACAAGTGTTGGTAGACTTTGTGGTAGAATGGACTTAATGTATTTGGTAAGTGTTGGGAAACTGATTAGAGAGACCCGATACTTAGTATTTGGTAGGTGGAAATGTCCTAGAAAATAAGGTAGAAGCAAAAAGGATTGACTTAATGTCCGAGAAGTACAAAGTGATAAATGGATAATTTTACAAGAGTGAAGTAACTGAACAATTATTAAAGTGTGTGATGAAAGAGGAAGGAATGGCAATGATAATAGAAATCTATGAAGGACTATGCAATGCACATCAAGCACCACGATTAGTGGCAACTAAGGTGATAAGGCAAGAGATATATCAGTCCACCACTGTGAAGGACATGGAAAGTTATATAAGAACATGTAAAGCATGACAAATATATGGTCTCATTGCAAAAGCCTAACCAAATGAAATTCAACCTATTCCCATTTATGGCAATCCTACAGGTGGAAAATTGACATAGTAGAACCATTGCCAGGAGAAAGAGGTGACCTTCGTTTTGTCATTGTGACAATCAAGTATTTTTTAAGATAGATAGAAGCGGAAGTAGTATAAAAAATCATAGTAGTGCAAAAATTCATGTGGAAGAATATCATATGCCATTTCAACACAACAAGGGAGATTGTTTGTGACAATGAGAAACAATTCGTGTTAGGTTAAGGCATGCACAAAATGATGAAATATGTGGACAGTACAAAGAACTACTGCAATAGCAAAAGTGAGACCAAGGTGTATAAAGCAAGGAGACCTAGTGCTAGTAAAGTTTATGTAGGAATGCTCAAGTCAAAATAGGAAGGACCATTTATGATCAAGGAGCAAACGTATACAAGCTCCATCAAGTTGGCCAAAATAGATGGAATAGAGCTAGATATACATAGAATGCTCTTTCACTCAATGAGTTCTATATGTAAAAAAAAAGAAAAAAAATAAGATCTCAAATATATAGTGTACAAATGAAGCGGCTATGATTTCAAGCCTAAGAATCTCAAAATACTTGCTTGTTCACCTATCGCCGTTTTTGAGGTAAGGAGGATAGAGTGCTCTAGCGCATGTTGATGCCAAGCTCAAAATATCCCAAGTTTGGGCACTAGATTGAAATGTGCCAAATCAAAAAGGTTTCAAACCTAAGAAGCTCAAAATACTTATTTATTTTTCTACTGCCATTTTTTGAGGTAAGAAGCATAGCGAGGTCCAGTTTGTGTTGGAGCCTCTGCTCAAAATATCCCAACTTTGGAAGCCAAGTCGTAATGTGCCAAATAGAAAAGATTTCAAGACTAAGAAGCTCGAAATACTTGCATGTTCTCCTACCACTATTTTTTGAGGTAAGGAGGATGGGGAGCTTCTACGCGTGTTGACGCCTACGCTTAAAATGTCCCAAATTTGGGCACCATGTTGAAATGCGCCAAATTGAAACAATTTTGAGCTTAAGAAGCTCGAACTACTCGCATGTTCTCATAGCACCATTTATTGAGGTAATAGGAACGACGAGCTCTGGCGTGTGTTGACAACTACGCATGAAGGGAACGTGTCCTGCCTTAAGCGAATATGCCGTTTCATATTTGCTCGAGAGAAAACAATTAGAGGAACAATGGGCAATATGAACCATGATTTATTCGGGTAAGTAGAGACAACAATATGCACACATTTATTTTATTCAAGTTTATAAGATGTGAAGTTTATTCTAAGGAATAAAAAAATGTTAACGGGGAAAACTTCTTCGTCGGTGGCAACAAGGGAATATTGTCTATAGCACAAATAGCTTGTTGCCTAGAAGAAGGTGAAAGAATTCAAGAATTTTGCGCTATCAAAGAAATGAGCATTTCTGTGATGATGAAAGTCTAGCACGAAATCTTGAAAACTACCATGAGTATGTTCTTGGCGCTAGCGCAGAACCAGTAAGTGAACATATGCACATCGTTGTAATGCACATTATCAATTTTGTCATCTAACGAGTATGCTTCGAAGGAAGATAGTTTTAGGATAGGTCAATAAGGAACATGTTTCAATGTGTAATTGAGCATTATTCTCGACTGTCCAGCGGTCATTTTCTGCCAAAAATCAACCTACATTCGCAAAAAAAGCAAGTATGTGAAATAGTGCATAAATATAAGAAATTTAAGTCATCATAGATAAGAGCTTAAAACATTACAAGTTTAGCATGAAGCATATAGTTTTCAAGACCAAAAGAAGTTTTTAACACTTGATCAAGATGACCCCTGAATGTGGCTTACACCTACTGGCTTCGACATGAATTACTTTCGGTTTGCATAGTTTGTTGTCTTACGTTTCCTACTCTTTCGGCCTTAGTAGATTGGTTCAAAGATGCCCTTGGAGATGTTAACACATCATTATAGCCTTGACAAGACCACTACATGCCTTGGAATGCATGGACAGCGGGGCTCACAATCTCCTTGCGAGAGCAAAATCGATTTGGGTCTGCCAACAGAAATGGAATATCATCCTTCAATATGCCAAGATGACCACAACCACTAGAGTATAAGGACACCATATGGGCTTTAGCAGAAATATTCGAGAATCTGGAGGCAAGTTGGGGGACCCGCACACCTAGTTCAACCGTTTCATCACCAAGCTAGTTGGCTAGTTCAGATAAGCTAGAATCGGTCGCTGGCAAAGTTGACTCTGCCTAAAGCTTTTTGAGCATCCTTTGTACTTCATGGCAGCTAGACAACACTTGTTTACAATAGTTCTTGAGCATCGTACATTGCTATTCAATATGAGGTTCTTGATTGGTGCACTTTTGTCATAAAGAACTCATTTTGACTTCAAGTGAGCTATTTTGTCGGCATAGTTTGGCATTTTCGGCTAGGACATGCCCGAGTTCGCTGTTCTTGTCAATAATTTTTTAAACTGCTTCATTCTTTTTTTCCTCATTTTTCTTCTTGATTTGTCGACCTACGTCTTCTGGGCATTAAGCTTATCAATTTGATGGCATAATGTGGTCCTCTCCTTCTCGAGTTTAGCAACTTGATCCTAGTTATCCTTTAAGTAGTTGCATATGTTAGTTAGCACTTTTTTGAGCAACTATCCTTTGTAGCTATGCCATACTAAGTGTCTAGAAACTAAAACAAAAACCAATTAGCACAATAAATTGAAAAATATAAAATGAAAACAAGGATGGAGGAAATGGTATACATTAGTAGTAGCAACTTCAAGTACGGTCCAGGCGAAAAATGTATCATTCTGCTCAACGAAATCCTGTTGCAATTCAGGGGTAGCCAATCAATGGTCAGCAGTGCTAGGGAGATCGTATAGAGGTGATCAAAACTTCAAGTCATTGATGGTAAGATGCATGTCTCGACTCTTGAAGTTAGCAGGTTCATGGAAGGTCAGAATACCCATTTTAGTTGAATCCTTCTCTTGGCATTTTCTGGCAAATCGTGCCAGAATTGTGGCAACAAACTCTTCTTCTGGTGTGCAGACATTCAGAATGGCGACGATTTCTTCTTGAGTCCTTGCCTCAATCTAGAGCATCATTGCATCTTGAGTTGTGGTCTCATTTTTTTATTCCTACTCCTCGATTGCTAGGAAGAGCAATGGCATCTATTTCAACGTCCTCAACATGCCCTTCGGAGGTGTTTGCCATAATATCCACATCTCTTCCTTCTCTGGCGGCCACGGGTTCAAGATGGTCAACTTGTGCACCAAAAGTGGAGATACCATGGTAGAAATGTTGTAATCAAATCTATCTTCACGATAGTCATGATCTTAACGATGGATACTTTGGTGGCTCAAAGAGCATCGGGATTGGCATCACTTTGAGTAGATTGTGGGGTAGGTGTTCCACTAGGAGCGTTGCTCGAATTCTCAATTTTGCTATCTAAATCAGTGGTCTCTTTCTCTTCATAATTGTGAGAAGAGGAGGAAACTATGTATTTTCATCTACCGCTAGGCTATCTATGCACGAAAATCCTGACATGCATATCTCACCTACAAGAATGTTATTGTGTTGAATTTCATTCTATGTATTCATATAGGCATCATGCTTCATAGAGGTGTAAGGCCCAACAAGATTAATGGCAATCTTTTTGGCCTTCGGAAGTGAACAAACTATAAATAGAAGAAAAATGAGAAGATGAGATAAGCAGGGTGAGACAACTATAAGTGAAATGACAAAGATATCCATATTGGCAGCATTATATTCAATTTAAAGAGGGGGAACTTGGAGGTTGGAGTCAGCATGTAGAGAGCCAATAGCTACGTTCCAGTTAGTACATAGAGGCCAAATCTTAAACATAGCATATTCTTCTATGAGATCATGAACATTGTGAGACGAGGAAAGTTTATAGATTCATTCCTGTAGCTATATATATATATGTATATATATATATATATCCATAAGATGGTTTGACCTGGTGCTTGGGATCGGAGTTGGCAACATGACCCAAAAAGTTAAGAGCTTTTGTACTCTTTGGAGTTGGCTTGAGCTTTGATCTCGTGATAAAACCATCTAGATTGCCAATTCTTTCCCCATCTAGCCCCCAATTGTTGTGATTGGCCTGATTATACCTGGTCATGAAATTCATACCACCAAAATAGAGATTCTATTAAGTGAATGCTATCGAAATAAGCAAAGTCCTGCTTGTAAGGAACTCCACCGTAGCTCTTCATCATTGACTCAAAAAACCCCAAGATGGACAAAAGCGCTTTGGGCAAGTTGGCAAAATTCAACTTTGTACAAGTCGAGTGTCTCTGCTACAAGTTGGGTACATAGAAACCAAAGTCTAGCATCAAAGTACGCCTGGAAGACGACGGTATACTTGATATGAGTCGTCACCTGTTTGGATTCATCTTCAAGAATAATCACGTCCTCCTAGCTTGAAATCTGCCCTTTGGAAATCATGCTGGCTAGGACAGATTCAATTATAGTAGATTTCCCAAAAGCACAATTACTAGTTAGCATTACATGCAACGCTTTTTGACTTCCTTTTTTAGGAGTGGACTTTGAACCTCTGGCCATGTTTCAAGAAGCAAAACTAATAAAATCAGGAGATGATTGTTTCTAGCTCGAAATCTATGGCCTTAGAACTCGGTCTATGGCATAATGCTTCATCGGTGGTAAAAGCAAAGTTATTGCGCCCTTCCATTGAGGTTATAGGGAAAGGGCGTAAGGTGAAATGACATCTCTAGTGTAGAAGATGAGGCGTTGTCGTTCCAAAAGAAAATAAATAAATAAAAATAGTAATAATAAAATAATAATATAAAAATTAAATAAGATAAGATAATAAATTTTGACCGAATAGCGGGGCGGCGAGATCCTGCATATTTAAGAAGGCACATATTCACCCAAAATAAGTTCACACTCTCACCCGTGAGGGCTTGTTGATGCATGATCCACCATCTTACCCTCTATCAAGCCAAAATGTATGAGAAAATGGCATGTGGCAAGATGCACATAGGAACATGGCATGTTGAGCTATATAAGAGGATGGTATGTTGCACTATGCGCATGGGAAAGTGGCATATTATTATAGTCATAATTGTTGTTGATCATAGGGAGAAATGACTTCCTAATTATAAGGCGGGCCAAAATGATTGCCTCTCGGGTGGTTGTATAGAAAGAGTATTTGGTACATAGCTTAAAGCGGAGTCATATCTATTACACCATACTAAGGGAAAATGTGTTCTACGATGCTAAGGGACCACCCATCAAGTACAGGTCCTAGCCAGCGGTTGTGGTGTAGGAGGCTAAGCTATTTAGCATGTGTCCTTATTATCTTTCGCCTTTTAGAGATAATTATATAACTAGTTCTAAGGTTATATCAAACTTAGACTCAGATTATATTGAAGTGAATACTATAGTAATAAACCTTTCGTATTTGCTTCAATTCACTTAGTAAGGATAGATAGGTGGGTTCCCACTCTTTTGTTTGTGACCGGAGGTCACAACAAATAATAATATATTTGGTAAAAATTTTAGCGAGAAAAAGTTTTCCAAAATTCTGTATCCAACACATGTTGACCATTAACAACTTAAATTTTGTCAACATCTTCCAAATTATTCTACCATCTCCAAAACCATGAAAATTAAGCAGCCTTTCACAGCCTTTGAAATAGTTATCCATTGAGGACTTGAATAACCATTAGCCCGGAAGATGTTTGAAATGAAACTAGTTTATTTTTTATATACAGAAAACACACACGCACGGGATCCACATTGTTTCTCGGAGCGAGGGAGTGAGAGTTCTGATAGGAGTAGAATAACATGCATAATCCCTCCCTTTTTATATGACAATGTTTGAGCACTCATGTTATTTACAGATTTAAAATATAGTGTAAGTATGCAAAAGTATAATTTATACTTAAATTCTTAAAAATAAATAATAACTATAATTTTTTTAATAATATAAATGTTTACATGCCTACTTCATATGCTCCTATTATAAGGGTTTATTTGGTATAAATCTACAACAGAGCTGTGAAGTTGCACAAACCCCATTTCACCCATCTAATTTATTTCTTCGGATCACTCCAGCCCAATTTACTCCTATTTTGGTTTGAGATAGAACCATTTAATTGGGCTATAGCTCCGTCTAAACAGATAGATACATATAAAATTAAATTAAGTGAATATTCGTATAAAAAAACGATGGTAATACATTTAACGAATATTTTTTATTTATTTTAGAAAGCATTACATTTCATGTAGTAAAGTATTGACATTTAGCTATTCTTATGTAAAATTGACAGCGTCGTGTATGTAGAACCGGAGATAGCACTATTTTAGAGCCCTGGCTTGTTGCTTGGGTGACGAGAGATTCCATGCTGGGGAAGAAACAAGCACGGTGATGGTCACCAACTCACCGAGATGATGAGCACGCACACCGCTGCAACGCATGCTTCCCGCGCGCGCTGACACGTGATTCCCCTCCGTGTCATGTAAAGACATGAAACCGTGTTAAGCTTACAGGCGACGTGTACATGTGGTCATTCTATCAACCGTTCTTTCCCTTGGTTTTGGAGATACCTGTTTTGGGGCCGGGTAAGGTTATTTCTGGGAAGAAAAGGTTTTAATTTGGTGCTGATGATTTCTTTCTGATTTTTTATCACTTTTTTCCATTGCAAGCTTAATTACAAAAATCGACATATCATTTATTTTTTTAATTTGGTCGCTTTTTTTTATGGTCTCGCTTAAAAGTAGCAGTAATGTATATATGTCTATTAACTGTTTTTTCTTAATTTTTATTTTAAGTTTAGGTTTTTAACTTGTGTGTTAATTTACACCAGTATATTATTAATTAGTAGGGAATCATGTTGAGGATCATTAGTTCTCCTAGTACTTAAAAATACAAAATAATTAAGAATATTTAGAAATTATAGTTTATAAAGTAAGAATTAAAATTTACAATGTCAAATATAGTCTACAACATAATATATATTTTGAAAAATACTGCTGCTTTTAATGTACAACTATATAAATATCGTCAACCCTGATATTGTTTCAAAATTGGGTGAGCAAACACATTAAACTATATGTTCCTATTTGTTGAAACTAAAGTAGAATGTGGATCAGTTGGTCAGTTTTGTAGCTTTCAGCTCAAACGTACGTACAGATAAAAAAAAATGTTATCACCCGCATCGCTTCAATGTTTGTTAAACTGTACGCTTCAACGGATAAATAATGGACTTTCATCTATGTAATTTAGGATATATCATCATCTTACTACTACTCGACATGGAATTAACTTTTTTATAGTAGGACGATAGTTATTCCATGAAAATTATCAGTAATTTATCATCAACTAGCCATGATAAAAGGGTAGAAAGAACAAGTTAATAAGATCCTTCAGCCACAACCATGGTGAAAAACCATTGAGAGGCTACTCTGCAATGCAAATGAAGGGGGGAAATAAACCCGAAGAGCAATCGAGCCGGTTCACACAAAAAGTACCTGCCTGCATGCCTTACTTGTTGGCAGCTTCCCCTGGCACCACTTTTGCCTCGCCCTCGCCGCTTCCGTCCCTCCACTCTCCCCGTTTTGCCCCTCCTCCTCCTCTTCTCTGCTTCCTCCGGCCACCGAACACAAGAACGAGACGAGACGGGACGAGAGGAGAGCAAGCAACCTTCGCTGCTGCTCTCCACTACTGTGGACTGTGGAGTCCGAGAGTGACACACACACACATCCTACTACTGCTTGCCAACCACCTTCTCCGCCGAACGATGGGGTGGGGGGAGCCGCCGGCGCCGCAGAGGAAGGTGGCGGGCGGCGGCGGCGGCGGGTTGGCCTCCCTGAAGCTGCTGCTGTCCGTGCTCCTCGTCGGCCTCGCCCTGCGCCTGCTCGTCGACCCCTGCGCGTACCTCCTCCTGTCGTCGTCGACGACGCCCACCGCCGCGCCGGTGCAGGGGGAGGCTGCGATCCTCGCCAGCGGCGGCTTGCTGCCTTCGAACGGTGAAATGTTCCTGGGATCGATGTTGTTGCTTTTCTTTTTTGTTTCTTTACTTTTTGGGTTGTTTCTCGTGACATGGAAACGCAGCTGAAGGTAGTAGTAGCAGTACTACTGGTGGAGTACTAGTATATGGTTTTTGCATTTGTTGATCCTTTTGGAACAAGTTTGGCATTTTTTCGATCGAATTAAGGGGATTCGTAACATGGAAAAGATGTTTTTTTTTTGGAGAACGAAAAAAGTTTTTTTTTGGTAATTAAAATTTTTACATCGATTGAAGATGGAGAGAAATTGGATTCTCGGTTAAACAGGGGAATAAGAATAAATGTTTATTATACAGGAGAGTAAACTGTAAATATTTTCTTCTTGTGTAAAAAGATCCAACCATTTCTGAATGAGAGGTTTTCCTCCCTGCTTATCGTGTTCTTAATACTATTGTTTATTGCTCCCGATATAGTTTATTGTTCAGGTGCCAGTTGTGTGATCTCGTCTTGATTCTTGAGATTATTATTTGTGTTGTGTCTGACCCCATATGCATGTTTGAACAGTGGGCTCCAGTGGCACTTCGCTAATAACTGCAACGTTTTTGAGGGATGAAATGACTAATAACTCCAGTTGTAAAGGCTGGAATTGATCACTTTCATTAGTTTAGTGAAACAAACCATGTGGTTAAATCCTCTATGGAAGTGTCGGTGTGGAATCTAGAGATATGGAAGCTTTTCCTTTTTTAATTTGCCAAAAGGGCCTCTTGGCGTGTACCCTCAATTTGTTGCATACATTAATTAACAGTTAAAATTTACTTTTAGTATTGACCCCTTTGTAATTTAATTACCATGCATTTTCTGATAAATGCAGGTAGTTGTGATCTCTTAGATGGTGAATGGATCCCTGATTCATCTGGTCCAGCTTATACTAACAACAGCTGCCGCTTCATCGAGACTCCGCAGAACTGTATGACAAATGGAAGGCCTGACAGTGCTTATATTTATTGGAGATGGAAGCCATATGGTTGTGATGTGCCACATTTTGAGGGCAAGAAGTTTTTGGAGGCCATGCGGGGAAAACATTGGGTACTTATTGGTGACTCAATCCTCCGGAACCACGTCCAATCGTTGCTTTGCCTTCTTGCTAAGGTATGTTGTTGTTTATGTGATTAAGTCATTCATACTAAAGAAAAAAAATACTGTCATCATGTATTCGATGAACACCTTAGTAATTACAGATGGTGTATTGTTGACGAATCTACTTCTAATACTTCATTAAGCTAACTTATGTGTACTGAAATACTAGCAATGTAAGCACACTGGTATATTTTTGACCAGTCTGGTTCTAATACTCCCCTTTGTATTTCTCCCTGCAATTTTGTTGGGATTGAGGATGTTTCAATGAGTTTTTTGAGAACACCGAGTCAAAGCTCAATATGTTTTCTTATTATGGAAAAATAACATTAAGTTCTGAAGTTAGTGCTGCTTTTTTTGCACATGCAGATTTTTTAGAGCAATGCTACTCTTTGTAGATGCTAATGTGCTGTCAGTTGTGCTTGCTTGAGTTTGTAGTAATAGTATTTAGAGTAAATTGCATTTATGGTACACTAAACTAGTTAGGCGTGTGCAATCTAGTGAAACAACTTGTACAGCGCTCAAAGTGGTATAATAGCTTACCTGGTTTGTGCGAACCAATGATAAAAGTGTATATTGGCTAATCAAATCTTACATTCCTTGCCTATTGATCTATTATCATTCCACTGTTGCCTTTAACCACTGACACATAAGTCAAATAAAAAAGTGAAACATGACATCGAAACAAACATATAGCATAACTGAAAAAGAACTCATCCACACTAACTCACCACACGTAGAGCACATTGATTATATATGCACCTTGACACCTCTCTGATTCTGCAATTGCTCAAACCATGCTCAAATAAAACAACTTAAGGTAATACAATAGGACAATTAAACACATACGTTTTTTTTGGGGGAAAAGTTCAGCAGCCAATCCATCCCTGATTGTTGACGTGCCATGATGTAAGCATCAAAGTGCTCCAATAAGTCGATTTGAACAGCAATGACCTTGGTGCACACGCATCCTGCAAGTTGTTGTATCACTTCGAACATTTTACAAGTTGTTACACTGGATTGTACCTGCCTGATAAATTCATGTACAATGCATCCAATTTACTCTAGTATTTATCAACAAACCAGAAAATCAAGAGAGGTGAATGATTTTATAACCTGATTCAGGTTGAAGAGCCTACTCAGGTCTACCATGACAGGACATTCAAATCAAGGAAGTGGCACTTCCCTTCACTCAACATCACAGTGTCTCTTATCTGGGCACCGTTCCTGGTCATAGCCGAAATATTTGAGGACGATGATGGAGTGTCAACTTCTGAGCTCCAGCTGCACCTTGACATACTTGACTCAAACTGGACAAGGCAATGGAACAGCTTTGACTATGTCGTGATGTCGACAGGGCAATGGTTCCCGAAAACCGCAGTCTACTGGGAGAATGGAGCTGCGACCAGCTGCCACTATTGCAAGAACAAGAGCGTAGCGGAACTGACTTTTGAGTACGCCTCCCGCAAGTCACTCAGAAAAGCCTTCCAGATCATCACGTCCTCGCCTCACAATCCAGTGGTCTTCTATACAACATGGTCGCCGTGGCATTTTGAGAAGGGTGAGTGGTCGAGTGGCGGGGCTTGCAAGAGGACTGTTCCATTCAATCCAGATGAAGCCGGCGATAGGGAATGGGACAAGAAGATGGGGAGGATTGAGAGACAAGAGTTTGACGAGGCAGTTGCGCACAGCAGGCACAACACCGTCGGCCGTCTGAAGCTGCTCGACGCATTTGAGCTCTCACTGCTAAGGCCTGACGGCCACTCCGGGCCTTACAGGACGTATCATCCTTTCGACAAGGCAACGACGGGCAAAGTTCAGAATGACTGCCTGCACTGGTGCTTACCCGGTCCCATCGATGCGTGGAACGATATAATCATGCAGATGTTGGCAATAAACTGAGAAACCTCCTTTGGCGTGCGATGGTGCGAGCATGGCTGAATCATCTAAATTTTGACAATCTGATTATCATACATAGGTAAACTTCTGAGCATAATCAAGTGCCTTCTTTTTTGGCGTTCATTGAAGAATTAATGGTCTCTTGTAGCCTAGCCTGTCTGATTGCCGCACCCATCTGCTGCCATAGGAATTTCCCCGGGGGCGTAATTATCAGTTTTGAACTTGGGTTGTGTTGTACAACTGGGAGATGCCATAGTTGATTTAAAGAGTAAAATATAGGTCTGACTTGGCTCCTGTTTTCAGTTTGGACTCCAAAATGATTAGTCTTTTTGTACCTTGACAAGTTGAAAAATGCAGCACTTGTAACGTGCCTATCATCACAACAGTATAAATGAAAGAAGAGAATGATGTAGAAATCGAAAAACGTACCACTTGTAACATGCCCATCCTTATTACATTATACAGTGAAAATAAAAGAAGAGGACGATATAGAAATATTTTACTTGAGTTGCTTCTAACGTAAAGAATGGCTGGTAAATTGGACGAATAAAATTGGCATGTCTTTTTCGAGGTAAAAAAATTGGCATGTCATACGGAGCAAGTTGGACGACATCTAGAACCCATGCTCTTGAGCAAAATCAAACACATACAAGCTCGAAATCTACGGAAAAAGCTGGAGGATTGCTTGCGACATACGGCACCGTCATGAACAAATGAACAATGTTTTCGAACAGACGCATCCTGCATTAGTGCACTAATGTTCTATCAATTGAGGATGTTTCCTCGTTTTTTAACATACTGTTTATCAAAAAATTATTTTTTTAAAATTGTGATATTTCATTCTACAAATTCAACCTATTTAATTAAAAATAAAAACAACAAATTTAACTATATAAATTACACGTTCTATATCATATGTTAATCTAGTTATTTTTTTAAAAAAAAATTAATGACTTTTTAGACAATATGAAAAACAAAGGGACAGGAATGGATAGACTGTCCCCACTAATGTCACGTACTTGTCATCGAATAATTCGACCCAAGGGAATGATAAATACCAAAGATAATTGGTGGGCAAAACTTCATAATATTTCAGCGGCATCTGGTCCATATTTACAGGATAGTCCAAAGCTTCACTCAACAGTAAGGCTATGTTCCCTTATTTTGAAGAGACTCGACCAAATATACAACAGTTGAGGAACATGAGACAAGTGATTAATATCTTGCAGTCAAAAGTGTACAATGTGCATTTAGCACCTTGCAGAATTCCTCTTCTTGCTTGCTCTAGCTTCTCTTTACCATTTATGGCCCATTTTAAATTTTCAGCGGTGAGAAGCAAGGACTTTCTGCTATATACCTTTTATCAAAAGAAACCTCAATAAACAAGAGAGCACTAAAAATGGCAGTGTATTTTAAGTTGCAACGAAAAGTTGTGTTATTTGTACATGTTTTGTCTTGTACGATTCAACCTACAAATAAAAAAAAACTTTGACGATACCATTATAGATACATATGTATTGCGAACTGAGGTAAACAATACAATGGCACACAAAGTAAAATAACTAGATCATATGAATGTCTGATATACAGAACTGTTCACTAAATGATGCTGCAAACCTGACAAAGGCATAGTAGGGCTTAAAATAAGATCTAGCTGAAGAACACATCATTTCAAAACAATATAAAACATGCATAAATCAGATAGTCGATCTTCACAATTTTATAGCCAAATTGCTAGTCTTTCAATAGGTTTCATGAAAAGCAATCAACAATTCATATATAATTTTGGTGATGTTTTAGGCTTTAGCTATATGCACATGTAGGATGTTTTCTTAGTCTGTCAAACATTGTTTGCTCTTGCTAACTGTACATACAAATCAAATCAGTGTTTCTTACAGCCTAGTGGCATCTATAATTTTTTTCCTAAAAAAGGTTTTGCACACACAAACCATAACGCTTAAAAAACTATGTAGAATTTAAGATGGTCGCTTGTCACTAAATACCAAAAATGTTTAAAGAAAGCTACCTGGAAGCAAGGGATTGCCAAAGTTACAAAAAACATTTCCCTAGTTGCGTGTGATGGGCCAATTACCATTGTAAACAAAAATTTAATCAATGCTGATAAATTTAAGTAGTAACTTAACAGATCAAGGTCCTGAGCTTTTTCTACTATTAATTAAAGGAATCTGAAGCAACTGGTAGAAACTTTATACAAGAGGAGCAACTTAACAGCATAAGCTCCTGGAGTGGTTCATGTTCTACTATTAAAGGAATCTGAAGCAACTGGTAGCAACTTTATACAAGAGGATCAATGTTTCTTTAGCTCATCCATCTTGTCAGATAGTTCTCAAAATTCTATATTGGCATTTCCAATACGGAGCTTTTGGAAGCTAAAAAACAGATTTTTCAACTTTTTCCGTACAAGAAATGATTGATCAATCGACTGAAAGCTTCTTGGAAGAAAGCTAATGGCAAGTACTACTGGAAAAAAAATCAAAATGTTATGAAATAAACCTGGTGAGGAGCATTATAGAAGTTAGTACTTGAATATGTTCAAACAATACAACAACAATTTGATCTAAGAATCATACATTCAACTTATGTCATTGATGTTTAGTTCAAAAAGAGGGGAAGTGATGGAGCTAGTGCAGATTTCCAACTGCTGCATATCCTATTTATCCAAAAATGTTCAAGAAAAAAAATAGTGTCTGATCTAACTTATTGAATACTCTTATAAATCTGAAAACAACATTATATAACTCTATGTCACAAACAAAAGCACAACCTTTTAAGCATTACTTAAATATCTCTCTTACAATAAGTAGTATTCATAATATAACAAGATACCTAAACTCCTCTGGTCAATTTAAGCACGTCAAGGACCTACAGCATAAGCAAGGACCATATCCTGGTCACAAAAACATACTTAACTACACATTTGCAAGCCTAAATGGTCATGAGTTGCACAAAGTACTAGTGTTGCCAACATTTTTACATGACGCCCATTTGTTTCACTTTCACACAACCTTTTGACAATTTGCAAGTATGCACAAACTAGCACCCTAGAACTCATTACATATCTTAAACACAAAAGAAGACCCAAACCATGCCCAAATTTTGCTATCTGCTTGTCCAATCTTATCGAAACTAGCTCACCAGCATGATAGATAGTCTTGCTATCCAACATTCCATTCCATTCCAACATTTACAAGCAGATCAAGAACTTTGACTCACCATTCTTATCTAATTATAGAAAATATAATTATAGTAGGTTAACCCTGATTAGTGGTATTGTTTTGTGGTTGCCTTGTGAGTCACCCCGACTAGCCTATATGTACTATGCATTGATAGGAAATAGAATTAATCATTCCTACATTTTTATAGTATCAGTGCGGTTCCAATCCGCTATCTTTTCGCAACCAACATCAACGCCCACCGCCACCGTTGCTGTCGTCGCCGACCTCCAATTTCAGTCCTCTGCCATTACTGTGCTACAGGAGACTGCCGAGATCCGATCGCTTGCCTTCGCAACGCCGCTACTCCCGAACCAGCGCCCGCCGTTGATCCGATTGCCACCACCGTTGCTGACTACACGTCACCAGGTGTGTCGCCGGTCTCATCGCCCGCACTGCCGATCTGATCGCCCGCCCCATAGCTGCCCTCGTCACCGGGTGTGGCCGCCGATCTGATCCTGCCTCCGCTCCCGAACCAACGCCCGCCGCCGATCCGATCGCCGCCACCATTGCCGACTAAATGTCGCCGGGTGTGTCGCCGGTCTCATCGCCCGCACTACCAATCCGATCGATCTGATCCTACCTGCGGCTGATCCGATTGCCCGCCGATCCGATCAGATCCCACCAACTGCCGATCGGAGATCCGATCCGATCGGCTCCTGCCTACTGCCGATCGGATTGCCCACCGATCCGATCTGATCGCTCGCTCTGCTGCGTCACTAGGTACGGCTGCCGGTCCTATCCCTCATGGCCGGCGAAGACGATGACGCCGGTGCCACAGCAGTCGCCAAGGCGGCAGAAGCTGCTCGCATTGAAGAAGCGCGTCGGGCTAAGGAGGCCGGCCTTCACAATGACGCCCTAGACGCGTACGAGAGCACTCACGAGCCTCTCTGGGCGCAAGCCACTGCCGTCGTCAACGTCAAGGCACTCATCCCCATCATCCTCGACAAGGCCACGGACACCTACATCAAGTGGTGCGGCATGTTCCTCACTGTCCTCGGCAAATATGCCCTCACCCGCCATGTCCTTGAGGATGAGGCGTTCTCCGCTCGCCCGGCGTGGATCCAGGCGGACTGCTGCGTCCTCACATGGATCTACGGCACCATCTCCAGCGACCTGCAGCAGTCCCTAATGTTGCGGCAGGATCGAGCCCATAACGCGTGGTGCTACCTCGAGGACGAATTCCTTAGCCAGAAGGAGTCTCGTGCCCTTCTCCTAGAGACGCAGTTCCGCACCTTCTGCTAGGAGTCCTTGAGCGTCACTGACTATTGCCGTCGCCTTGAGTCAATGGCTGCCTCCCTCGCCGAATTCAGTGACCCCATTGGAGACCGACAGATGGTACTCACGCTCCTCCGTGGCCTTAGTGGCAAGTTTCGCCACATGGTATCCATCCTCAAGATGCACAGGCCGTTTCCGACGTTCATTGAAGCCCACACACACCTCCTATTGGCTGCGGTATTGTGTAGCGTTAGCAGATATGCCTCTATATGCATGATCCTCGGGAGCTGCATCTCGCTGCTCTCAAGCTGATCCTATGCTACTTGCAGGTCACCCTATCACTTGGGCTGACCATGCGCCGATCTTCACCTGCAGATCTTGTTGTTTACATAGATGCCGACTAGGCTGGTTGTCTTGACACTTGTCGGTTGTCCTCTGGCTACGCAGTATTTCTTGGGGACAACTTGATGTCCTAGTCTTCCAAGCGTCAGCATACGGTCTTCAGATCGAGTGCCGAAACTGAATATCGTGCTGTGGCGAATGGTGTTGCTGAAGCTACCTGGTTACGATAGCTGCTTCTTGAGCTTCGCCATCCCCTCACCGTGCCACCTTGGTCTATTATGACAATATCAGTGATGTATATCTCTCCAGCAACCCAGTGCAGCATCAGCGGACGAAGCATGTTGAGATTGATCTTCATTTTATTCGAGAGAAGGTCGCCCTCGGCCACGTTCGGGTTCTTCATGTTTCTACGACATCGCAGTACACCGACATTTTTATCAAGGGCCTTCTACCTCACTATTTCAGAAGTTTTGATCCAGCCTGAATGTTAGTGATGCTTCCGATTAGACTATAAGAAAGTATTAGTTTATTGTAATTATAGTAGGTTAACCCTAATTAGTGGTATGGCTGTATGGTTGCCTTGTGAGCCACCCCGGTCAGCCTATATGTAATGATATATTGACAGGGAATAATAGAATCAATCATTTTTACACTTTTATTATCAAATAAATATCAAATAAAGAAATAAATAAATCTGAAAAGGCAAGAATCAGGGGTTCTCAGCAGTCAACCCTCCTTGCATTGGCGCCGTCGTTGGAGACGTAGGGCTCGGCGCGGGACGGGAGGGGGTTGGAGCCCTTGACGAGCCAGCCGAGTCCGAAGAAGGCAGCGCCGGCGAGGATGGCGGCGCCCCAGGCGTGGGAGTACCACTTGCTGTACTGGCGTACCGCGAACCGCCACTGCTCCCGCAACGTCGCCGCGTCAGGGATCGCCGTGTCTGGCAGGTTAGGGTACCCGCCGCCGCCGTCCCCGCTAGGAGGACCTCCTCCGAACCCGCGCACACGAGGCACGGCCTCCGGCGAAGGTGGGTGCGGCGTGGTGGCGGAGCCAGATGCCGAGGCGACGTGGGCTTCTCCTGGCTCGCCATCCCACCTCAGGGCCTTGTTCCTTCAGTCGCTTGGGTGTCGGACAGACTCCCCGACGAAGGGTCAGCAGAGATCGAGGCTGCCGGCGTCTGCCGGCGGTGTGGAGCGAGACTGAGATGCGGAGAAAGGAGAGAAACGAGAGTGAGAGGCTGAGCTTAAGTTAGTGGGCCTTGCCGCGGCGATAGTCTGAGCTTCCGAGGCAATATGGACCGTATGTGCACGGGTCGCCCGATCTCGGCCGTCGGAACGAGGAGGCTAACGTGTACATCTGTGGCCTGTGGGCTTTCTTATTAACGGGATAGAAATTTGCAGCAAAGATTCTCTAAAATGAGTAAATACACTGCTACTACTTAAACTTAAACTTGAGCGAAATGTCATCTACATTTATAAACTTATAAAATATATATCTAGCTCTCTAACAGCGGTGAACATAGGATTTATTTGCTAGATATTCACTCAACAATTATAAACGTCCAATACCACTGAGTTAGGCTATAATACTAGCCGGAGTCTACGATAAGTGGATTTGTTAAGAAAAAAACAAAAATAGAGTATTAGAATATATATATATACATATGTGATATACCTATATATATTTTTCCTATAAAATTTTGGGTATTCTTAGGAGTACCATGTGAACACCCATGGTACGTTTTTTAATTTTGGTTTAATATATCATCTGAGATCTAAAGTGTAAATAACTTACTTAGACGTTGACGTGGCCAGAGAATTTTTCATTTCTAACCCTCTTTTATATAGTATGTCCCAATTCAACTCTCTCCACTCTCAAATCAACTCCCACTACATGTGGGAGAGGAGGCAAAAGAGATGGTGATTAAGAGGACTACCATCATCGACAATCGAATATCTCCATAGCCAAGATAGATGGTTCAACAAGAAGAGGGTGATCCTATGAGTCCAATGAGACATTATTGTTGCCGTGATCCTCTTGCAATCTATGCCCCATCGTCTTCCTTTATAGCGATAATCGCATCGCGCTGAGATCATGGGATTACCCTTTTCCTATTGCTCTATGTATGTTAGCTTTGGGGATTCCTATGGTGATGATTGCCACCGCCCTAATTACCATCTCTTCGTCTTCTCTCCCACAGGTGTGGTGGGAGTTATTCGAGAGTTTATAAGGGGCTTAAATGCAAAGTTCTTGTTATCATGGACAACCACGTTAGCGTCTTACCTGAGTCATTTGCAATTGAGACATTAGGTAATATATTAAATCGAGATTAGGGATTTAGATGTGCATTTTACAAATGAATAGATCTATATGAAATCCTGATCTATGATCTATGAATAGACCATGTATTTTACTCATTTAAAATCTATAACAAGAGCCTATGAATCAACTATGCATCTCTGATCCGATTCAAGATGTTTCTGAAAATGAGTTACTATTCAAAGTCTTTTGGGCCTATCCATATTCGTGGTGCCATAATTTTAATAAAAAAATAAATTTTAAACAAGTATCTGACTATAGTTCTTACACCGCAAATTCTAAACATGCAGTTTTTTTTCGAAAACTCACTGTATGAGAACTAAGAAAAAAAAGATTGATCAACTGCTTAATTAATTTTTCTAAAAAAATTAATGATACAAATTAATACAAAAGAAGAAGGAAAAAAACAAAGAAAGCTTATAACACATTGAGAACAACATAGGTCTATATGGATACAAAGCACTGAACATGTCCTATGCATGTAAATTTTCGGTATACTCCATATAAACAAACTAATAAATATCATAAAAAAATTTAGAAAAAATGTGTACTTATAGTAGTGTTACAAGTATATTAAAATCTTATATTTAGCTGTAAAAATAAAATTATGATAGATTTACAATTTTGCAATGTTTATTTTTTTGTTATGGCTAAAATATAATAAATTTGAAAATATGACTTCACACATAGATGTTACATCTGTAATTTTATCTAGAATTTTCGGTAACATTTGTTAATTGGTGTATATGGAATTTGCACTGAAAGCTTATGTGGATATGTTATACACAAAGCAAGTCATTATCTAAAAAAAGGACACCAAGTACGATCAATTTTTTTTGCTAAAATTAGTATTAAAATGAGGCGGCTGTTTCTTTTTTAAAAATGTAATCCGACACAAGGTCTCGATCCTGCAATGAAAACATTTTTGCATGAAATCATTCACATGGATATTCATTTACGTGATCCGAATTCAAACATGGCGATGACGATTACCGGAGGACGGTCCACGGTACAAGCTATCAGTAGATCCCTTTTCAGTTGTCTATCGCCCGTCAGATAAAACAAGATCGCACAAACACAGGATCCCTAACTAACTGCATAGTATCACAGTAGGAATCACAAAAACTAATGCACGCCTCACTGGTGATGTCAAACTAGAAAGCAACCTCCCGCCAACTACCACCCCTTTTTGCTAGCTAGTTGCTCCTATGTCGAACCCCTGCCACACAACATGGGGTGACCGCGCGCACATTACGTGGAACCATTCGACCACTGCCATCACCATGGCCATAGACTTCACATTTTCATCATACACGAAAGACCACCCCAAACCCCCCTCCCCCGCCCCCAATTTTTTCAGGGGCGTGACGAGGTGGGAGGTGCGGAAGGGGATAACCAAATTCTAGAATTTTGAACAAAATTTCAAACAAATTTGAAATTGTGACATCAAATTATTCGAGCACAATATAGAAAATTTCATTTGCTTTCGGATGCTCCTAATGTTACTCATTAAATATCTTATGTTTTTATTGTTTTTCATACATGCCATCAATAATTATTTAATTATGTGAAGCAATCAAAAGGAGTGAAAATATTAATCTTTCTCCCCAGGATATGCCACGTTAATAAAAAAATTGTGGCCATCAGATGCAACTAGGGGTTAAATATTGTATTGAAAGAAACCTTAAGAAGCATCTATTAATTTCGGATCCTGCCACACACAAGTAGTGAAAAAAAACACCCTTTTTCATTTCCCCCTCCTCCTTCACATTTTACTGAATTGATGAGTGTTCCCAGTGCTGTGCCATACCGCCGAGTCCTGCACCAACATCGCCCACTTACCTCCTCCACATCCATATTGCCCTCAGTGGCTCTACTCTTCCTCTTTGTCCCCTGTGACTATGTGCCTTTTTTAAGTCCCACCACTACTGGTAGTGATGTCTAAAAAGCACATAGCTTGTTGGCCTGGCCCTAAGCACATAGCACTGTTGCCTCAGGCTCTGTGTTGTCGCCTTTGCTCTGTCGCCTTCCACTCTATGCTATCACCTCCATGTTGTCGTTGTTGCTGTCGCCTCCCACGTTGTCATGAGTCTACGCTCCACGGCTCTGTGCTGTCGCCTCGTTGTGCACAGTCAAGTTGGCCTGCTTACTCGCTACGACGCTGCTTCGTTGCAACTCTCGACTCTGTCTTTGTCTCTTGGGGGCTTAGGGCCTGGTCTCAGTTTCACGTCTTTCGCCACTTGCACTCGGCACTATAAGCTATATCGCACTCACACAGTCGCGAATATCTTTGTCTCTCCATCTCTCATCTCTCGCCACTCGTAGTCTTGACTTCTCCGTCTCTCCGACTCTCGCCTCTCATCTCTGACTCTGGCTCCAACTCTCACCTCTCGACACTCGTCGAGTCCATCGCTTCGACTATCAGCTCTCGTTTTTGACTCTTCGTCTCTCACCTGTCGCAAGTCATGTGTGCTACGGGCTTCACGGCTCCGCGCTATTGCCTCCGCGCCACCACATACTACACTGTTTAGTCGTGCCATGTGCACGCTCCACGCTGTTGTCTCCATGCAGTGGCGCGGTGTGTTGTTAAGTCGGGCACTCGGTGTAGCGCACTGTTATAGTCATTGTCGCCTCCACACTGTCCCCATCCAACCATCCTTCATCTTTTGACATCCTGAAGGGTCTCTTTTCTTCTTTGGCTCTAGGCTCCGGCTGTGCAGGTATGAATGCAAACCTTAACCCTAAGTCTTTAACCCTAACCCTAATCCTAAGTCCCTAATCTTTTTAGTTTGTTTGTGTGTTTCTAACATTACAGATCGTTGGTCGATGCCTTATGCGTCGTGCAGGTATGGTGAGCACCGTTGAGGAATGGAGCTAAAGGGAAGGTAAGAAGCTGATGAGGTTACCATGCCAGATGACAATATTGTCAATCCTATCACTAGCAATGACAACCTCATTGCCGACCTCCTAGAGGATGATGACGAATTGGAAGAGGACGCTGCTGCCTTTTTGGGTAGCAGTGTTGCTTCGGTTAATCTGGATGCAGTAGATGGTGGTGCTGATAGTGATGAGGGTTCTAGGACACCGGTTGACTCCAACAACACTGATGCATTATATTTTAGAAATTGCTAGCCATTTATATAACTATAAAAATGATGGTAATGTTAGCCATGTTGTTATTCTAATAAAGCTTAAATACCTCAAGTATTGGCAGCATATATCTCATTTATATTCATATATATTCATTCTTCACCCTAGAGCTAAGATGATAGATATGTATAATTTACTTTAACTACTTGCTAAATGTATTGGTACTGATTATACTAAATACTTTATTGAGGTTAATATTAAATTGTATAAACTTTTTAATAAGTATGAAAACAAGTTTGGTACAGCTAGGTTGAATAGGATCTCACAAACATCAGGACCTATAGATAAGAAAAAGTAAGCATGGGGCAAAATATTTGGTGACAATACATCAGATATAGTTGGTCCTCTCAGCACTAACACTTTATCTTCATCAATCATCTTCATCCTTAGCCTCTGAGTAGTCAGTTTACCTTGACAGTGACAATATCACTTTCTATGAGGATGAGTTTGACATTCTTCATTGGTTGTATAAGCACAAATTAAGCATTCCAATTCTATCCATGTTGTCTAACAATATTATGCCGGTTCTTGTTTTAACTATTTCTTTGGAGTCTTATTTCTCCTTAACTGGTAGGATTATTGAGGATCGATGTTGGCACTTATCCCCTAAAATGGTGGAGGTATTGACATACATCAAAGACTAGAAGCTTAAAGAACCAAAGCACAACACTTAGTTGAGAACAATAAGCTTGAAGAATTATTCAAAATTTTGTGGATGTTGATGATGATACTACTATTACTGTTGGAACTAGATCTGGGTGTTAGTGATAGTGAGGTACCATGGGAAAGAACGAGAGTTTAACTATTTGATTTGTAAGACATTGAAAATTTAAACTATCAAACTTATTGTGAGCTAGGTTGTACTCTTTTTTCTTTTCTAGGGTTTTCTCACGAGGTGTGAGTTTTTACTTTAATGAAGCAGCCGCCACCATTAGTTTAATATATTTGTTATTTTGGTAATTTGGTCTGTTATTTTGATATCTGTTTGAATATTAATGACTTTGGTCATGGGCTGTCATGATATGCTAATTATGCCGGGCTAGTCGAGCCGACATAGCCTGATTTTAGACATGACAAGTCATGCATGGGTTGATAATCAGACCCATGGGCCTAACCGGCACGACCTGATAGCATGGCATGTCATGCTTGACCTGATAACGTTTGAGCGTGCTTTTGTCATGCCCGAGTTGAGCCATGCTGGGCAGGCCATTTGGCCATCACTAATTGCTGGCACCTCCTCCACACTCCTGTTGTTCGTAGTGTCACCGCTGCTGCATGCCCTTTCTCCTCCCTCTTACCTCGTCCTAAGAGGAGGAAAGGGAGAGCGACAGTGGGGACAGGGCAATGATAGATTGAAGATGGAGGAAGCTAAGTAACCCACCTTCGACCCCACCCCCGATGGAGAGCTTACGGAGGATGCCATGCTGCAATCCAGGATGACTTCGATGTTCATCTCAGCGTGCGAACACAGGTTCAGAAGCCGCCTTCCATGCTTCCCTGATTGCATAAAACTTAGAACAGTCAAGAGGTCTCAAGGAAGTAGCTAGGCAATTGCTAAAATTTCGAATTAATTCACTTCAATATTCTGTGACAAGGTGCAAATTAGGGAGATGAGTAAAAGAATATGGGCATAATTTCACCCCACACTCTCTACATAGTGCTATGATATCGATACATTCTGGTAAAAAGATCTTTTTCTCTTGAAATCTTCCTTGGTTTGTATTATCAATCTGACGTGCTTAATTTAACAGAAGTGGAGGTTTATCCTTGATTCTTTCATCTTAATCGTGATAAAATTAGATTATATCTTGGCATGTACACGTGTGTTCTCAGATTTAACATAGCAATGTTTAAAATCATTTGCAACTAATTAGTGATCCCTTCTGTATAATCGCCAACTATAGATGTTGATATGAGATTGAATCACGCTGCCCATACATGGTGTGAATTAGAACTGTTACGATTTGTTACGTATTATAAAAGTTTCTTTTACTCTCAAGGTAACACATTTGTTGTATACTGGAATGCAGAAAATATTTTCTGTAGTAATTTAGCCTTTGCCTAAAGATTCTTTAGATTTTTTGCATTGCTTCTGCCATTCATTTGTGTAAAATGACTTGCATGGCCATCTACAAAGATTATGAGGCAAAGTTGGTTTGTTTTATTGCAAATAAAAATAGTTTGCAGGCTGTAATTTTGCACCATAACCAGACCAGCTTGCCATGGGTTTTGATATGAGCCTGATTGCCTGGTAACATATTTTCTACTCTAAGTTGACTTGCATTGGATTATTATAACGTGCATGAAAGTAGTTCTTGGGCTGCAATTTTGCACCATTGCCTAACCAGCCTGACCTTGTTTTTGATACGATCCTAATTGCTTTGTAACAGATTTTCTACTCTAAGCTGAATTGCATTGGGTTATTATAACGTGTACATATTGAAAGAGGAAGTTACAGTTGCTGCTATTTTCCATTAGTCCCTTCGTATACTATTGCTAGCAGACGATTTATACTTGCCCGGTTGAAAGTAAATTTGATAGGGATAAATAAACAAACTGTAGAGTTGGCAGGGATTTGTGAAGGCTGGAAACTTCTTGCCAAGCTTTTAGATGAATTAACCTCTAGATTTTTTTTATAAATACAGCACCAAGGACCAAGGACCATAATGCATGAAACTAGTTCTTTCTATGCACTTAAATACTTAATCTAGAAATTTGCATGCTATGGATCCTCCGTTTTATTGTAATCCAAATATCTCGAGAAATATTCCACCCAATGCTCCTGTTTTAAGTATGTCTTTATATGTACTTAATCTAGAAATTTGTATGTCTCAAGTGTACTCAATCTTTTTAGATGGTTATATATTCTAAAACATCAATAGAAGCGTGAAAACCAAAAGGTTGTCTGAATCTATGGATTATCATGATCAGCTCAGGTTGTACATCAGCCTCACAAGTAATCTTTTTTAATACATACCTTGGATTGTTATCGGAAATATCTGCAAATTATCTTCTTTAATGGTCACATTACTTTCTATATTATCTAATTTAGTAGCTTGGATTCTTTATTGTAACTACTGAAGAAGAGCATAACTTTTTTGTATTTGCAATCTCTATACAAATTTTGTCTTAGATGATTAGGCATATTTTAAGATGTTAACAGTTTGCCACTGCCAATAGTTTGATTGGAGTCCGACAGAGAAGGGTTCTGAAGCTATGAATGAGCAATGAGACCTTTGCTGCCCAGAGGTACTACTGTCAGTCCAGTACAATCAGGTGTTCTTACTTGCTTGCGACAATACTTATAGCATATTCAGCATGATGAAAAATTGCAATAGATAAGTGCGGAGTATAATGTGAAGGTCACGATCTCAACAATTTTTTAGGTAAGTCATCATCTGTTAGTTCTCCTTTAGGGGAAGTTAAGGTGCTTCTCGGATACTTCAACTAATATATGGGATATGGGAGTCACATGTAATGATAATTTTTCTGTGGTTTAATTCAATTGGCATAACTGAACCATCAAAACAAGCTCAACTCGAGAGTTAATTGCGTCCATCTCATGATTTGAACTTTTCATGTTTCATAACCTGATTTTCCTTTAAACAGTAGTAACTCAGAATGTATCAAGCTTTTGCATCTCTACCGTAAGCCCATAATAACAAAACTTTTCATATGCAGGCCCATATTTGAAGAGATTATTCCTGAGAGATAGAGTAAGCATATATATCCATTCGATTTCAAAATCATATATTGGCTGCATATGAATCAAAATGCTCGGTCCATGTGGCATTTATCGAGCCTATGAAATGATGTCTTTAATGTGAATTACGATATGAAGCACCAAATTCAGGTTTGTATGTTCTAATAGCACCATTGTTGTTTCAAACTTTAAAAATTAAATTATAATCTACATTATGAGAAGTGATCACAGTTCACAGGCGTGACTCCTCACGGTCGTGCGAACATGGACATAACAAGCTTTGTAATTTTTTTAGAAAAAGAAAACTATATGATTTTCAATAAATTTAACGAAACCAGGGTAATCATGGTCACACTTGTAGATACTTCTCAAACCGGTCAGCATGGTTGCGCAACGACGCGACGGAGGTGGCTAGTGATAATATTTTGAAGATCATGCAACAAAACTTGGTAAATTGCAGTTGTCCCAAGATTCTTTTGACTGAGATCGAAAGTTTCAGAAATTTCAAACCGGAATTTTAAACCTCCCAAAATTCAAACTGTATTCCTATCCAATTGTTCAAACCACAAACAATGTCTCAATAACCCCCATCGTTTGCACTGCTTGAAGACCTCAAGCCTGCAGCTACTTTCCATGGCAACTAAATTAGCTTTTGATCTTGCTACTAATTTATCTTATTTACATGTGTTATATGAACAGTACTATCAATAGTAGCACAAGTAGTGCACTGCTTTGTGCAAATAGTGTCGTGATGTCTCTCGTGCAGACTAGAGCAGCATCGGCTACAAGACGACATCGAATTGCACCATGGACGACTTCGTCTTGCTGCCGACGAAGCGCTCCGACTGAGCCATGCGGAGCGCGCTCGGCCCGCCGCCAGCGACGTCGACCAAGGGGGACGACGACGGCGGCCCGTTCTCCGGGCTGGCACTCTCCTCCGGGATCGACGTCAGCGCGCCGGACCATGACGACCCCAGGAGACCGTCGCCGTGGGCTTCGTAGTCATACCAGCCACCCCTCGCCGCCCTCGACGCCGGGAACCTCAGCCGGAGCAGCACCTTGGCGAACAGCCTGCGGAGCATCGCCGGCAGCCGCCTCCCGTGCCTCCTCCTCCTACTTTCCGCCGGCAGCTGCTGCTGCTGCGTCGTCGACGTCGACGGCAGGTGCGGCATGGAGAGCGACCGGCCGCCTTAGGAGAGCACGGCGGCCTCGAGCTGGCGGCGGAAGTAGGTGAACCCGTACGAGTCGTAGAGCTCGCTGACGGAGTGCCACACCAGCGCTGCCGTGCCGCCACCGTCACCGCCCTCCGCAACAGCCTTGTGATGACGATGATGACGACCATCCGCTGCTGCAGCCTCGACGTCTCTCGCCATCGATCGATCTATTTATAGCTTTCCCTTTTTCTTTGCCGCGCGCTCTGACCAAAAGAGGATAGAGAGGAGGATAAGGAGGAGTGCGAGCTAGGTGGAGGCGTGTTCTTGAACTTTACAAGTGCGTGAAGGAGACATGAACGTGGCATCGTAGCTTGTGATCGAGGCGAAAAGGTGGAAGGCGAAACGTGAGAGGGAGAGAGCTCACGGCGAACACGTTGGCCTTCGTCTCCACTTGCAGCATGCACGCGATAAAAGATTAGAGATGGCTATCTATGTGTGGAAGGCACTACATTTGTTTATCTATTTATTTATTCACATGACCATTGATGATTTTTTTGACAATGATGTTTATTGATAATTTGTTAATTTAGGTGTAAATGCATTCTTATCAAGTGCAGTAAGCTCTTAAGTCACTTGAGTGGTTTGACCAAGTCAAAATATTAGTGCCAAGTATTAGATGTGTGCTCCATGCTACATCGAGATTAATTGATCTATTAAAATCCGGCCTCTATATATAATATAAACAACTAAAGATTATTTGGTTACAAATGCAAAGGGTTAGACTCCAAGCCTCGTAACTCAACAACACAGAAAACATAAAAAAGAAAAACTAGTATACTAAGCTTAATTATTCTTCTATGCTTTAAACAATCTTGTTTTATGTCAGAATTATCCTGCAGTCGCCAAGCAAGGATATCGCCCTGGTTCTTCGCACCCACTTGCACAAGAAGACGTTGTCGCTGACCCGACCCTCACAACCACCTAAGGAGGCGTGCAACTGCCGTCGTCACAGCCATCTTGAAGCTTTCTTCCACCACACTGAGAAACCCCACCAACTAGCACACGCCGCCGTTAGCGTAGCTCCGCGCGTGCACGCCCTTGCATCTAAGAGAGCGAGCACCGCCGCGCTGTCTTGGCCCTTGCACGGATGTCATGTCCTTGGCGCCTAGGCCCATGCCATTGCTGCCGCACGTGTTTGCCTTGCCCGAACAGGGCGCCTCATGCTGAGATGCCACCCGTTGCCGTGCAGCCATCAAAATCCAACGAAGCCACCCAGATCGAGCCTTGAAGCCAAGCGTTGCATGACCAGCAGATCCGACCACACCCACCATTGGCCTACCGCCCGACAGCTACCGGGAGTACCCGCCACCCACCATGCATGCAGAGCCATGGAAACCACCTACCTTCAAAGAAGATTCACAAAGAGGAACAAGATATGGAGGGGAAAAGGAGGAATAAAGGGCACCGAGCCGGGCCATTCCGCCCATGCCAAGACAACCCAGTGCCGTGCAGCCATCAAATTTCATTGGAGCCACCCAGATCAGGCCTTGAAGCCAAATGCCGCAGGGCCACTAGATCCGGGCGCACCAGCTATGCATGCAGAGCCATTGATACCAACCGCCTTTGAATGAAGATTTGTCAACAAGAACAAGATCTGGAGGGGCACAGAGGAATAAAGGGCGAGGGGAGAGGATAGGAGGAGGAAAGAGGCGTCGCCGATGGTGACGATCGAGCATTTGGTTGTTTGTCATGCCATCCATAATCTCTTGGAAAGAATCTAGAATTTACTATATTTGCAGATGAATGGAGTATTGATTAATAAACTATCCTAGGATGCTGAGCAGGCGAGAAACTGAAACAATGTGAAACGAAACGATGGAAAAAGTTTCAGAAGTTTATTATATACCTAGGTTGAAGTTGTCATTTTGTATGATATATAGCCAACCTATTATCTACAATATAGAAGGCAATATTCTGTTACACGACCAACTCTATTATATATTGTTTAACAACTATTCTTTATGTACTTTAGTATTACAAAATAGGTTAATTTGAACTATGCCATTGCAAATTTATAGTATTAAAAAAATATCATTACTATTCACAATGTGCCACTGGAATTTCGAAAAAATGAAACCATGTCATTGTCGTCGAATATTTTATCAACTCTGTCTAACCTCTCTCTCCCTCTCTTCTCTTCTGTAAGGCAGGTGACGTGGCAAGCGAGCGCTGACAGGGCCAACGAGTGGTGAGCGGTGACAGGACCATGTCCTTAGCGCGCATATGATCCCATGCGTTGATGGTCTCAAACATGCACTTAGCGACGTGGTCGCCCACCACTAAACATGCGCCAACTGTGTGAAGGGAAGGGTTAGATGCACAAGAAAGATCGACAGGGGAGGAGGAGGAGTCGATGGACAACGCTAACGCTACAGGAGAGAGAGGCAGGGTTGCGATTGAGCTGGAGGAGTGGCTTTAGTATGCAGCTGCAGAGAGCCTAGTGTGGCGCGACCTGGCCTAGAGCAATGATGTCCTTGCGGTTGGCCTTCATGCCACCCTTGACCACCTCCTCCTTCACGCGGACACCATGTGGCCAAGACTTTGACCACCATGCCACCAGTACCACGATGAGGAGTGAGGAGAGGGAGGCATGAGGGATATGGATGGAGGAGGTCATGTGGTAGTAGATGGCAAGGAGTGGTGGGAGGGAGGTGTGATGGATGAGGAAGGAGAAGGTTGTCGGTGAGGAAGGAGATTAGGGTTGGTGATGAGGAAGGCATTGGTTGAGGGATGTGGATAGGGATAGGGGCGGAGATGAAGATGTAATTGTTCGCGTCGGAACCCGACGTGAGCACACCGACGCCTGGGAGGTCTGCTTAGCTCCAATGCAGGCCGGTCGGCTTCTCTCCGTTGCTTCAGGTACACGCACCGGGGCCAGTGGATTTTGGTCGGCTCCGGCGTGACGGTGCGGGTGTGGGCGTGCCAGTCAATTTGACTTTGCAATTGACAAGGAGGTGAGGCAAACGAGTCAGTCTAACGACGGGCTGATACAAGCCCTCGCTATCGGCTGGCTGCCGATAGGATTAAGTTAGTAATCGGCTGCGTACGAATGGCTCCTGCTATCGGCTGATCGCCGATAGGAATCAGGATGCTCTTCTATCGGCTGGGGAGCCGATGTAGGCGTAGGCGGATGTCGACGAAGGATAAGATGGCTTCGGGTGTAGCGAACACGAGACCCTGATCTATCGGCCGCAAAGGCGATGGAGGCACCGGAGTGTACTTAGAGAACAACAAGGTGCGCAGGATCCCTCTTGGTGGTCGACGGAACCTGTCGCGTTCGTTCATCGGCTGGAATTGTATAAAAGGCATGGGCTGTAAAGCCGATGAAAGTATATGCGAAGTGGCAAGGAAATGTATAAAAGGCACAGGCTGCAAAGCCAATGCCGCTCCGAAGATGGCAGCATGAGACCCGTCGCCCGTCGTGACGCCACCGCTAGCACTGAATCTCAAAGATCAGACTTAACCGAGACAGTATGAGACCGAAGCCAATGGCAACGGGATGGTGGACGCTGGATCGGTTGTGCTGAAGTAAGGGCGAAGCGAACCCATCGGCTAGCTGAGCCGATGAGAGGACGTCTCTCTGAAGACAGGCGCACATCGGCTCAAAAGCCGATGCGCTTGCCATGGCGCTTAAAGGAAAGTCTCTAAAGACTTTGTGCATATTGGCCGAGGAGCCGATGCGCTGGGCGTGTTGCTCAACGTATAAATAACTCATCGACTAACACTCCAATAAAACGCAGTACAGAGACCTATAGGCCTAAAGCTCATTCTATTGTCGGAGCCTCGCAGGTCGAACCTAACCGATGCAGCATTAGACCAACAACGGCAGAGAGAGTTTGATAGACCGATAGATTCTGCACGGACGTGATGCAATACATCCGATTGGCCTAAGAGGTCGAACCTAACCAATACAGCCTTATACAGAGCGAGACATATCGAGATAGTGGCAGTACTTACCCCTTCACCAGAGATCAAACTTAACCGATGCAGCCCCGCGTCAGGACCCAGACCCCACCGGTAAAAACCTAGATGAACTAGGGTGGCGATGCGCCAAAGTTGTATTGATCAAAATATCATTATATATGTCCTGGGGGTTGATATTTATACCCTGGGTTTACAAAGTCTGACGCACTTACAACAACCATCGGACGTTATTTCCTAACAAAGATAGAGGAAAATATCTCTAAGGAAGTTAACCAAACTAACTAAATCTTTTTATCCATATAAGATAGGATAGAATGCCCTGCCGTGAACCACGGCTCCTCCTCAAACTTGGTCTTATTTGGATAGTCTTCTATTCTGAGACCAAATCTTTTCTTGCTTCAATCCGATAGGCTTCTTCCCTATAGAAATCGGACACTTCTTCGTTTAAGCCGATCGTCTTTCCGATCTATCGCTAGGCTTTTCCAAATTTTGGCATTATCACATGCCCCCTAATTTCGAGGTATGAAGACTCCTGCTTCGAAATTCTCTTCCTCAGGCCTCCAATACCACATGCATCAGATGTGCTAAACTGTCAAACTCTTGGGAAGAAAATCTCCACCTGATGTGACTTGACAACCCTTGGAAGGCCAAATCAGCTAACTGCTCTTCGCTCAGAACAAGACTATAACACCGGCTTTTGATGTCCCGGAAACATTGGATATACTCTAGAACTGACTTATTAGGCCTTTGTCTAACCGATGTTAAATCTGATAGTCTCATTTCTTGAATCCTAGCAAAGAAATATTTATGGAATTGCTGCTCTAGATTGGCCCATCCTTTAATCGAGTTTGGTGGTAACGAAGAAAACCAGGTGAAAGCCGATCCAGAGAGGGACAATGGAAAGAAACGGACTCTGAGGGATTCTTCAGCCGATGCTTCTCCACATTGTGCTAAGAATTGGCTGATGTGCTTCATTGTAGATATGTTGTCTTACCCTGAGAACTTGGAGAAATCTGGTATCATGTATTGGCTAGGCAATGGAACTTTATCAAACCATTCTGGATACGGGTGCTGATACATAACTGATTGATCTTTGGGCTTGATACCAAATTGCTCTTTCACCGTGTCCACAATCCTGGTTAACCAATCCTTCTCTCTTAGAATATCTCTCTAATCATGTGGAGGTGGATATGTGCTCACCGCCAAAAATCCCGTAATCGGAGAAAGACGACGGCTTGGTCATGCAAAGGCCTAGGAGGTCTGCTTAACTCCAGTGCAGGTCCTTAAGCCTCGAGGTTCATGAGCGTATCAGTTAATTTGACCCTATAATTGACAAGGAAAAGTGATAAGACATGTAAGCCGGTTGGCCGGAAGGCCTGCCCGACCCTCCCTATCAGCTGGATGCTGATAGAGATGAGAATGCTAGCGCATCAACTGAAAAGCCGATGGAAGTGCGAGAGATGGACATGTGTAATGCACTAGGGCCTATCAGCCAAAGAGCCGATGGTGCTACTTGCATCTGATACGCGGAGCGGGAGCTGATCCCTACGAGGCCATGTGGGTGAGCGACAGCAGTAACAACGCCGTTAGGACCAGCCTCGATAGATCGGACCTACTGAGACAGTATGAGGCCGGAGGCTAATGACACCGAGACAACGGGGGCTTGGACCAAACATGACGACGAGGTAGGAGAGATGCCATCGGCTACCTATAGGCCTAACGCCTGACGCGGTCCTACCTACACCCATCGGCCACACGACGATAGGGACCTAAATTTAGGATAACTCATTGGCTACTCACTCCGATGAAACGCCGTAGAGAGACCTATAGACCTAAACTCAATCCTCCATCGATAGACACATAGGTCAGGCCTAACCAATGCAGCATGAGACTGACGACGGCGGAGGGAGCTTGATAGGCCGATAGATCTTGTACGGACGTGATGCGGTACACCTGATCTCACTAAGAGTTCGAACTTAAACGATGTAGCCTTGGACAGAACAAAGTATGCTAGGATAGTGACGGGACTTACCCCTTCGCCGGAGATTGGACTTAACCAATGCAGCCCTGCGTCGAGAGCCAGAACCCGCCATTAAACACCTAGATGAACTAGGGTGGCAATACGCCGAAGTTGTATGTTGATCGAGAGATATCTTACATGTCTCTAGAGGGTCTATATTTATACCCTGGTTTTACAGAGTCCGACGCGTTTACAACCATCGAACGTTATTTCCTAAGAAAAATAAAGGAAAATATCTCTAAAGAAGTTAACTAACTAACTAAACCTTCCTAATTAGATAAGATTACAATTTACAAAGATAAAATACCCTGCCATGGATTCCATGGCTTCTCCGCAAACTCGGTCTTTTCTGGATAGTCTTCCAATCTAGAACCGAGTCTTCCTTCGCTACAATCCGATTGGCTTCTTCACTGTAGTTATCGAACACCTCTTAGCCGATCGGTTTTAGCACCATCGGGCTATTCAGATTTTGGCGTTAACACATGCCCACCAATTTCGAAGTATGAAGACTCATGCTTTGAAATTCTCTTTCTCAGGTCTCCAATGCTGCGATGTCTCCTCTTTTCCTGATAATCGGCTTTCGTAAGCCGATATCACATGCATCAGATGTACTAAACTATTGAACTCTTGAGAAGAAAATTTTCACCTGATGCGACTTGACAACTCCTGGAAGGCCAAATCAGCTAATTATTCATCGCTCAGAACAAGACTATAACATTGGCTTGTGATGTCCTAGAAATGTTGGATGTATTCTAGAACTGACTCATTAGGCCTCTGTCTAACCGATGTCAAATATGACAGTCTCATTTATGGAATTCCAATAAAGAAATATCTATGAAATTGCTGCTCTAGATCAGTCCATCCTTTAATCGAGCTCGGTGGTAATGAGGAAAACCATGTAAAGGCCAATCCAGAGAGGGATAAGGGAAAGAAACAGACTCTAAGAGCTTACTCAGCCGATGCTTCTCCACACTGTGCTAAGAATCAACTGATGTGGTCCATTATAGATATATTGTCTTGTCCTAAGAATTTAGAGAAATATGGTATCATGTATCGACGAGGCAATGGAATTCTGTCAATATGGGTGCCGATACATAACTGTTTGATCTTTGGGCTTGATACCAAATTGCTCTTCCACCGTGTCCACAATTCTGGTTAACCAATCCTTCTCCCTTAGAGTATCTTCCTGATCATGTGGAGGTGGATATGGTACCCGATTCTGCCTATGATATTCTCCATAATGATTCCTCTGAAAAAATTCTGGAGGTACCTCCTACCGTTGCCCCCCAAATCGATCTTGTCTTGGTGGATACATATTTGCCGATAGATCCTTCTTGTTTTGCCAAGTTTCCTTCGTCTCTATCGGCAAGAGCATATGATCTTGATCAGGCTCTTGAGCTGATGATTCTTGTATCGTCTTCTTGATTAGATCTTACAGTGTATCCATCCATACTCCTGATGTATTACTAAATGCTTGATAAAATGCTTCATTAAACATCTCTTGCAACGGCTTGGAAGAATTCACAGGTGCTGAATGGCCTGATTCCTTCATCAAAACATATTTTGGTAACTGCGCCTCTTGAATCAGCCCTTGTTCAGTCATACTGAAGGATTCCAAACAGAGTTTTTGAAAGTTGTCCATATTCTACTCTATATGCTGTCCCTAATCTTCATTCAAATCCTCCATGGTAACTGGAGCTATAATTTTCTCATAGGCTTCATCTTCAGATAAATATGTCTTAGAATCAACCTTTTCTTTAGACATATTGACAACAGGATGTCTCCCGAGTCGATGAGTAAAATCTGACTTCTAATCAAGCACTTGTAGAGTCCCGCTGGTTGATGAATGGAATTATACTATACTAGCCGATGAAGGATCTTCAGCCGATGGACGGTCTTCATGTTTTTCTAGCCGATGAATGAAATCCCGTCCAATCGGTTGATGAATGAAGATTTCTACCCTACTGGCCGATGAATATAGTATGGTTCTTATCGCCCGATGAATGAAACCTTCTATCCCACTGAGCATGCCAAAAAGCGTGCTCACTGCCAAAAATCCCATGATCGGGGAAAGACGACGGCTTGGTCACGCGAAGAGCTAGGAGGTCTGTTTAACTCCAGTGCAGGTCCTTAAACCTCGAGGTTCGTGAGTGTGCCAGTCAATTTGACCCTACAATTGACAAGAAAAAGGGATAAGACGTGTAAGCCAGTCTGCCGGAAGGCCTGCCTGACCGTCAGCTGAAAAGCCGTGCGAGAGATATACACGTGTAACGCACTAGGGCCTATCAGCCAAAGAGCCGATGGCACTACCCGCATCCGATACGTGGAGCGGGAGCCGATCCCTCACGAGGCCATGCGAGCGAGCGACAACATTAACGGTGCCGTTAGGGCTAGTCTCAATAGATCGAACCTAACCGAGATAGTATGAGGCCAGAGCCTAATGACACCGAGACAACGGGGGCTCAGACCAAACATGATGACGAGGTAGGAGAGATGCCATCGGCTATCTACAGGCCTAACGCCTGACGCGGTCCTACCTAAACCCATGGGCCGCACGACGATGGAGACCTACGTTTAGGATAACTCATTGGCTACTCACTCTGATGAAACGTCGTAGAGAGACCTATAGATCTAAAACTCAATCCTCCATCGGCAGACCCGTAGGTCGGAGCTAACCGATACAGCACAAGACTGACGACGGCGGAGGGAGCTTGATAGGCCGATAGATCTTGTACGGACGTGATGCGATACACCTGATCTCACTAAGCGTTTGAACTTAAACGATGTAGCCTTGGACAGAACAAAGTATGCTAGGATAGTGGCGGGACTTACCCCTTCGCCGGAGATCGGACTTAACTAAGGCAGCCCCGCGTCGAGAGCTAGAACCCACTGTTAAACACCTAGGTGAACTAGGGTGGCAATGCGCCGAAGTTGTATATTGATCAAGAGATATCTTACATGTCTCCAAGGAGTCTATATTTATACCCTGGTTTTATAGAGTCCGACGCGTTTACAACCATCGGACGTTATTTCCTAAGAAAAATAAAGGAAAATATCTCTAAAGAAGTTAACTAACTAACTAAACCTTCCTAATTAGATAAGATTACAATTTACAAATATAAAATACCCTACCGTGGATTCCACGGCTCCTTCGTAAAATCAGTCTTATCTTGATAGTCTTCCAATCTAGAACCGAGTCTTCCTTCGCTACAATCTAATCAGCTTCTTCACTATAATCATTGGACACCTCTTAGTTGATCGGCTTTAGCACCATCGGGCTGTCTAGATTTTTGCGTTAACAATATGGTATCCGATTTTGCCTGTGATATTCTACATAATAATTACCCTGAAAGAACTCGAATGATACCTCTTGCCGTTGCCCCCCGAATCGATCTTGTGTTGGTGGATATATATTTGCCGATAGGTCCCTCTTGTTTTTACAAGTTTCCTGAGATAACTGTCTCTATCGGTAAAGATACATGATCCTGATCAAGCTCTTGAGCTGATAATTCTTATATCGTCTTCTTGATTAGATCTTGTAGTGTATCCATCCATACTCCAGATGGGTTACTGAGTACTTAATAAAATGCTTCGTTGACCATTTCTTGCAACGGCTTGGGAGAATTCATAGGTGACAAATGGTCTGATTCTTTCAATAAAACACATTCTAGTAATTGTGCTTTTTGAATCGGCCCTTGTTTAGTCATACTGAAGGATTCCAAATAGAGTTTCTAGAAGTTATTCATGTTCTGCTCTATCTGCTGCCTCTAGTCTTTATTCAGATCCTCTATACTAACTAGAACTATAATATCCTCATCGACTTCTTCTTCGGACAAATATGCCTTAGAATCAACCTTTTCATTACATATATTGACAACAAGATGCCCCCGGGTTGGTGAGTAAAAATTTTGACTTCTAATCAGGCAATTGTATAGTCCTACTGGTTGATGAATGGTTTTTAAGTTTTTCCAGCCGATAAATGAAATCCCGTCCAATCGGCTGATGAATGAAGATTTCTACCCCACCGACCGATGAATGAAGTATGAGTCCTATTAGCCAATGAATGAAATCTTCAGTCCCACCGGGCGTGCCAAAAAAATATGTTCGCACTGGAACCCGGCGCGAGCACGCCGATGACTGGGAGGTCTGCTTAGCTTCAGTGCTGGCCGATCGACTTCTCTCCGTGGCTCGAGGTACATCCACTGGAGCCAGTGGGTTTGGGTTGGCTTCGGCGCGACGGTGCGGGCGCGAGCGTGCCAGTCAATTTGACCCTGTAATTAACAAGGAGGTGAGGCAAACGGGTCAGTCAGACGATGGGCTGATACAAGCCCTCGCTATTGGCTGGTTGCCGATAGGATCGAGTTAGTCATCGGCCGTATTCGGATGGCTCCTACTATCGACTGATCGCTAATAGGAATCAGGACGCTCTTCCATCGGCTAGGGAGCCGATGAAGGCATAGGCAGATGTTGACGAAGGATATGATGGCTCCAGGTGTAGCGAACGTGAGACCCTGATCCATCGGCTATAGAGCCGATGGATGCACCGTAGTGTACTCAAAGAACGACAAGGCGCGCGGCATCCCTCCTGGTGGTCAACGGAACCTGTCGCGGTCGTTCATCAGCTGGAAAGCCGATGAAAGCATATGTGAAGTGGCAAGGAATCGTATAAAAGGCATTGGCTGCAATCCCAATGTCGCTCCGGAGATGGCAGCACGGGACCCGCCACCCGCTGTGACAACGCCGTTAGCACCGAATCTCGAAGATCAGACCAAACTGAGATAGTACGAGACTGAAGCTAATGGCAACAGGACAGTGGACGCCAGATCGGTTGTGCTAAAGTAAGGGCGAAGTGAACCCATCGGCTAGCTGAGCCGATGAGAGGACGTCTCTCTGAAGACAGGCGCGCATCGGCTGGAAGACCGATAGACCCTGCACGGACGTGATTCGATACATCCGATCGGTCTAAGAGGTCGAACCTAAACAATGCAGTTTTAGATAGAGCAAGACATATTGGGATAGTGGCGGGACTTACCCCTTCACTAGAGATCGAAGTTAACTGATGCAGCCTCGCGTCGAGAGCCAGACCCTACCGGTAAAATCCTAGATGAACTAGGGTGGTGTTGCGCTGAAGTAGTATTGATTGAAAGATGTGTTTATTCTTACAGGTTTCCAGGGGTCTCTATTTATACCCTAGTATTACAATGTCCGATGCGGTTACAACAACCATCGGACGTTATCTCCTAAAAATATAAAAAAAATATCTCTAAGAAAGTTAACTAAACTAACTAAACCTTCTTATATAAGATACGATTTATATAGATAAAATACCCTGCCATGAGTGCCATGGTTCCTCCTCAAACTTGATCTCATATCGAGGGATAATCTTCTATTCTTGGACCGAATCTCTCCTTCCTTCATCCCTGTAGCAACCGGACTCTTCTTTTATTTCAGTCGATCTTTCTCCAACCTTTCCCTAGGCTTTCCAAATTTTGGCGTTAACAATAACAAAGAAGAAGAACAAGAAGAAGAAGAAGAAGAAAATGATGATGATGATCAAGGAGGAGGAGAAGACATGTAACCTAGACGATTGGTAGATGAACGAGAAAGAAACAACACCATCGTTGAGATAATTGATAGGGATGATTCTGATAACGAGCATGCAAAGGATGATGAATTGTCAGATGAGAAAGGCAGTATTGTAAATTGCTCACAATGGTCGAATGAGAACTTCTTTAGACTTGTTATCTGTGAAGGACATTATATGTTTTGGGAGTACAAGGATAACGAGGTCATTCAATAGGGTAAGTATGTATACAAAGAGGAATTGATGGAGAGATTGCAACATGAAGAAGGGGTATGCACAAGAGTGGTCATATGTTCATAATAGATGGCACATGCATTACATGGGTGCTAATTTCTACAAGTAATGCAAGAACAAACACCTTATGAATTATTTTAAGAGGCTCTAAGCCTAGAATCAATAAAAGAAATTCGATGAGTTTTAGAGAACGTTGGACAAGCTCACAACAAAATAAACAAATGAGAAATCCAAAAAGCTAACACCAATAAGTGGCGAGCCTTTCGAAGCTCTAAGACCGCTCCCAAATGATATTATATTGTGAGAAGGAGGTTGGCATACTAGGTTAGAAATTTTTTGCATTGGATTAAGAATGAGTCAAAGAATAAATGGGACATATTGTATGATGTTGTTGACGCTAGGTTTAGCATAATAACCACTAATTTGGCTATGATTTATAATTAGATGATGCGTGGTGTAAGAGGGCTACTGCTTGTTGACAATATTGATTTTATCATGCATGCCACATGCAAGTATTTTAGAGATCGGTACAAAGTAGTTAGCCCCTCATTGGCACACAATGGTATTTTCTTTGACTCATAGTGATGACAAAGTCCTTGGAAAAAATATAAAAAGGGCTAAGAGTATTGAGTTATACCTCAAGGTATATAGCAGCATAGATTTAAAATCTTATATGTTGATAAGGCCAACCGTAGAATATATCATAAGAGAGTTGTGTAGTAGTATGTCCTAATAGATGATGGGACTTGCTTGTGCTGGTGGCAAAAATCAAGGCTATAGCACAAGCCATGTTCTCATATTATTGCCGCGATCTTGAATATGGAATACTAAAGCGTTATTTTTTGTCGCCTTATTTTAGAAAGAAAGCTATCTTGTATAACTAGAGTGGCGAGGTATTTGGCTTTAGTATTGCATGGTATTTTATAGCTCAACATTCTTATGTATTTTATATTCTGGACCCAACAAAAATAAGGGAGAAAGTAGGACACCGTAAGACTAGACATATTCATAATGACATGGATGAATCTAAAGTAGGTGAAAGGTTCAGATGTTTTAGCAAGTACGACTAGAAGGAGCATACTAACAAGAAGTGCCCAAATGATGTAGAGCTTCCAAGAGATATAGAAGCTTCTCCATCAGGCGTAGGGCCCAATGGACGATGCCCCACGGGGAAGGCATCACTTCAAGGTAACTACAGCCTAGGTGTTGTCGTTCAGCTAATGGTTCACTTGTGTAGTGCAAGTCTATGTGTTATTGCAAGAGGGGATATATAACTTAAGTTGTCATAGTTTAGAGAGGCATAAACATTTTTTTTATAAGTTGAACGACCTATGTATCTCATAATGTTATTTACTCTGTGCCTTGTAGTAATGGTAACTGTTGTATATTTAAGATAAAAATTTATAGTCAATTGTATGATACGTATGTTATATATTTTTTATTTGCAATAATCATGCTAATTTTCTTTTTCAATGTAGGTATGGTGTACTAGACACCGGAGCTAATAGACCATGTCCTCGATCGGTTACACCGCTCCTATCTCTCAGTAGTCAAGAACTCTATGGTAATCATCCTCCGTCCACGCCCTTCATGAAACTTACTACCTCTGGACCCCTGCTTTTGTGTCAGGTAAGAGATATCAACGTTGTTTGCCATACCTTTAAATTTAGTTTGTAGGCGATAATACACATATTGCCATTTTTTTGCAGGTTACATGAGGCGAGCCCCCTTCCATTATGTAGGCTAGTTAAGGCCTCCACACATAAGAAGGACATGACAAAGTGGTGGTTTATAAACTAGTCTCTTCTTGCTGCAGTTCTCAACCACTGGAGGCTTGAGACGCACACGTTTCACCTGTCGTGCGAGGAGATGGCCCCTATGCTTCAGGTTGTTTTGTACCTTCTAGGTCTTCCACTTGTGGGGGATATAGTGGGTCTGGTTGATAGACTTTAAGGATAGCGCGATGACATCCAAGAGTGATTAGCTCACGTTTAATGCCTGCATGGTCTTGTTGCTCCAGGCGTACTTCTTCGCTACACCATAGGTGGCCCTAGTCAGTCATAGCTACTTAAGTTCACTATAAGTAAAATGTTGCTATGATGTTATGTGTGTAGTTAAACCTAACTAATGAGTTATGAAAATAGCCTTCTCCCTATGAATACTGATCAGCTACACCTTGAGGCCAATGACTACTCAATGTGACAGAGCTTCGAGGGATACATGTTATGGCTCTTTGGCTAGATGATGCTCACTAGCATAATGGGCCAAACTATGGACTAGGGACTTACCTACTATGCTCGAGGGATCTATTGTCCTTGTGGTGACATATTGAGGTAGTTGTGATGCGTGCACAAATATCAACCTAAATTTGTTGATCACGAGTTGTCCACTACTTCTCGGCTGAGTGGTTCATGATCCGTCGACCACTGGTGGACCATAGGGCCTATCAAAATAACATGTAAGCACAATGGTAGCCCTAGGACTATCCTACGATAGGGATAGTGTGGTGTCATCATTAGGTACATAGTTTGTTAATTTAGTGTAGGCTCGTGTACCACTTAGACTTTTGACTTTGTGCACACTTGACTAGGCCTATTAGTTGACAACCTAACCGATGGTGTTTGACATCTTTGTCAAGCCACACTATCCACAATGTGTGTTACAACAATTCAGTCTGCATTAGCTATATCTTCTACTAGTCGTGTCGACTGTGCTGGCTAACGTTCATCAGTAAGTACCGACACAAAATCAAACATATGATTGTATACTTTGTACATATTCTAACACTGTGCTTGTAACTAGGTATAATCGGCCAGGACAAGTAGTCAGCACTTTGTGGGTTCTTCGTCTCCATAAGAACATCTATGACTAGTTGCTGGTATGTAAGGAAGTCATTGAGGAGCAACGTCTACATACAGGGGCATTATACCTAGCGTACATCAATTAGTATTAGTCTCATACCCACACGCGCATGGCGTTCACTCCTAATGCTCCGTAGCAACACATAGGCAGCATACAAAATGCGTACCCTAGGCATCACAACTAGGACTTCTTCTCCACCATTAGTTAATAAAAATATTCATATCTCAGTTAAATGTGTTATGTTTCTTATGTATGACATGCCATTTCAAACAAACTGATGCTGCACATCAGGTTGATAGTGAGCTTGAGGCTATGTGTCGACAGTTGGAGGTTAGAGTTATGTTCATAGAAGATGAGCAGAGGATTACCTTTGGCAGGATGTGCAACACGATGTGCACTATCCTCTGTGCTCTCACTTGTTGTGCTACTGATGTGATTCATTCCATAATAGTACC
Source organism: Oryza coarctata (assembly GCA_030770085.1). Lineage (NCBI taxonomy): Eukaryota > Viridiplantae > Streptophyta > Magnoliopsida > Poales > Poaceae > Oryza > Oryza coarctata. The sequence continues at coordinate 14,662,701 of CM061472.1, forward strand.
TATAGTAGGAGTCTGCCCACCAGCAACACAACCCATAGGTAACTTTGACTTCTCCACCACTCAAATATATTATTTTCTTCTTTCGATGCGATGTTGCTACTAATAAAGTATAGTCTTTATATCTTTCGCTGTGCGGTACAATGAATCCTCCATAGTGGGGATGTCGACACATGGAGCAGGGGTGTTGATACAGGAGCAAAAATGTTAACACAAGGACCACATGCTCCCTACTTGTTACCAGAGGATTTTCGGGTTTGTCATAGGTACATATTTTCATTCGGTCCATGAAATTTTAGTTTGCATTGTTCAACCTCTTTTCTAATAGGGTTCTAGGCTACACCATCACAGATGTCCGCAGTCATCAGAGGATTTAGGGAGGGCATCTCTGGATGGGTGCATGACTACTTCGACCACAATGACCTCATGACAAATCAGGATGTGCTGGGCTCATCTCAGCTTGTAGGAGCTCTTTCATTGCACATGCAAGAGTTGCCCATTCGACTCCTATTTAGCTAGCCCACACTGGCCATGGCATCTAAGCCGATCACCTCACCTACATTTAGAGTCATGTGCAAGCGCAGGGGAGGAGAACTAAGAGGGCTAGAGGCTAGACCCTAGGCCAGTAGTACATTGTGCCATTTATACTTTTTGTTTATACTACTTTGTATTCATTGTTTTAGCTCTACATACCTACATTATTTACTATGCATTAATGCCACATCGCTTTCACTCTTTATTGTACGCATATAATTGCCGGCAGCACCCAACAACTAACTTTCAACGCCTTCACTGTTTACTATGTATGCATGACTGCCGAGTTACAATCAACACTGAGTTATGGCATCCAACTTTTAGCACGTGACCGTTACATCACTTTCAATATAACCCGATAGCCAACTTTTAGCGCGTTAATGTCACATCGCATTCAAAAGATTTTTGTAGGCCAGGGAACTTTCCGTGCGTGAATGTCATGTTTTTTTAGCGCCTTTAGTCCTATCTGCCACACCTAACATAATCCACACTATCTAATACCCTTGTAAATTCCACACTATCTATTTGCTCTTTCTCCTATAGCATCAAAGAACAATGGTTACTAAATGAGCTTTTACTAAGGATCCAGACTAGAGAAGCAATCCTTTGGTTTGGCTAATTACACCTTGATGTGATCATTTGTTCTATATATGCGGTGATCGATGCTAGGTTATGATATTTTAACATTTGTGGGATTAGATTATTCCAATGGATAAACTATTCTTATGAGGTGTGGAGTGTATGACTCTGTTTTTTCAATTATTATTTATCACAACATTTTTTTAAACTAATACTTTCGTTGCTAGAGCCATGGAAGGTTGTGTAGCTTCATTTAATGCGTTTATATAGAAAATCTAGTATTTGACCCTAACCATTGGTTCTTCATGAGCCATTGATTTTCCTCTCAGAATTAAATGAAGAGTATATGAGAAGGAATGAGGCGTATAGAAAACATTAGTGAGCCAAATGATTATACTGGAGGCTGTAACCTATTGTACTACCTCTCTAGCGGGAGTATTCTAAGTGTACTTGTGGTGATAGCTGTAAAGTAATGAGGTCAATAAGTGACGATATATTTGGTAGAAGGTACTTTATTTGTCAAAACATTCTTAATGATGATTCCATTGTAAGTTTGCTATAGATATCTCTAATTTGCTTTAATTTATTATTACCTTGACTACAATAGGTATGTATACACTTTTTTCTGAAAGAACCATTCAGAAGGTATAAATTCAAACAATGGATAAATACGAAGAAATCATTGTATAATCCTATGGGGATCATACAACCTAAAACAATGGTTGTAAAGCAGAAGTTGCAGTTTCTATTATATATAATGGAATTACCTAAAGTTGTAGGGAGCAAATATTTTGTGTACAATGCTATCTATTTCTATTTGTCCCTGATCATATCCTTGTGAACTACCATTCTCTATTTTCCACTAAGGTACTCCTTCAAATCTTTTGATAGTTTTGCCCTCAAGTTACTCTGACAAATACGTTGAGGATCTAGGTAGTTGACTTTCATCCCTTCTTGTTAGCAATATCATGTTGCATTCTGCATGCACAAAAAGTTATGATTCGTTAGGGTAAAATGAGTAAAGGCATGTAAATGAAATGGTGCAACTTACAAGTACTAAAAGGATATGAAATTGATGTCTAGCATATCGAGGTGGTACAATGCATGCAAGTCCTTAAAATCAACTTGCAAGTATTGAACACCCTCACTGCAAAATATTTCTTGAGGGACCATACCCTGGATTACCATAACACCCAAAGAACTTGTCGTCATGTACCCATTCATCATTCTCTTGAGATTCCATGGAACTTTCTCAAGTTCATCACTGGTGACAAATGGCTTGCTGAGCACAAATGTTTTTTGTAACTTTAGATGGAGGAAAGAAACCCATACTTGTCGATGGAAAACTTGAGGAACCAGATTTTTTGGCCGTTAGCCACTTATTGGCTACAGAAGACAAAATTCTATTCACGGGGTGGACCTCTTCTGGGAGCTTGGGCAATTTGGGGCAGTTGGTGTTGCTCTAGTGGACATAGTAACCTTTAGATGGGCTAGAGGTGGTGTAGAATACAAAGACGTTGTCTGCATTTGTGGACTAGCTAGTGGTTTGGGGGTAGATGGAGGTGCTTGAGCTGATGTAGTAACTGTCACAAGGGCTAGAGGCGGTGCATGAGCGAAAGAGGTATGCATTAAAAGTTTGGCCAGCGGCATAGTTGCTACTTGCTTAGTTGAACCTAGGATTGGAGGATTGGCTAGTGGCGGTCTTGCTACATGATCTGGAGAGTGAGCTGACGTCAACAGTGCACTACCTATTTCCAATGATGGGGAGTAGGCTTCTGTCTCTAATGGCATGGTATGAGGAATGAAGGGCATTGATAACGTCAATTTATATTTCCCCTTAGTCAACATAATGTCGTAGTTTAGCCAAAGAACAAAGCAACCAATGGCATCAAGGATGGCCTATGGACCATTTGTGAAGGGGAACAGTATCTTGTATGCACCAAGGCCCTCAATAAGGTCCTTGTCCACTTGCACCTTTGATTATCCCAATGGGACAATACTATTATCATTTATCTCTCTATCAGGATATGTCATGTTGTTGGCAAGGTACACTTCCAACTCTCCATGCTGGAGCATGATGCATAGCTTGTACATGGTTCCCTTCTAGTACCCCTAGTTTGAGAGCTACAAAACCAACACCGCTACAAATATCCTCTAGGCTTGGGTTCCCCTCTAGTACCTTGGCTATTTTGCCCATTTTTCCTCCTTATCCCTCAATCGCATGAACTCCACCCTAGAAAGGTATCTCACAGTCTCCTCTAAGGTCTTCTTGTGTTGGTAATGCATTTTGTATGTGTCCTTGTACTCGGGGAACCCATGCTTGAAGGATACTTTAGTTCTGATACCTTGAGTGTGACTAGGGTCTTCCTTGTTACATAAAGCAGGCGTTAGCTCATCATTCTTCCTCTCAGGATTGAAGGACCTTTCGGCTTGCTTTTGGGCATACTCCACAAACTTGTTTTGCTTTTGGGCTTACTCCACTAAGTTCTTCATCACTTTGAATAATTCTGGTGAAATTGTATTGTCATTCTTAGCCTTCTTGCCTAGACACCTTTTCTTAGAGGGCTATTGAGTGTTGACCTAGTTTTAGGTATGCCTATTGCAATTTCCTACAAGGTTAGCTACACCAACTATCTCATCATGTTGTTCTTGACCGTGCCAAGCTGAGCTATCGGGGGAACGCCCTATTTCCTTGTATTTGGTACAAAGGCCATCCTCTCATCTGAGCTCATCTTGGGCTCACCTGGGGTCCACCTATATACTAAGGCAAATCAAGAATAGAGAGGCATGATGACATCATCTACCTTGAAGAATGATGACAATGGGCTATGCTACGAGAGGCTAGATATCAATAGAGCCTGAAGCGCTGTCATTAGCTCAATGTCTGGACCTAGTCACTATAGGTAGGGGAGTTGGTGCTCCACCACATCCAAACACATGACAGAAAGAACAAGCTATCCCCTATGTGGGAAGGACACTTCTTCATGAATGGATTCCTTTGACCAGGTTCCATAAGATTAGCTATAGAGGATGGGACCCCTCTCCCGAAGCCAAGGAACATCGAGCACTTGCCCAAATCCTACCCCTAATTGCATTGTAAGTGATAGTGCTCGGCCCAACATCAACGAAACTCTTTTCTCCCCATCTTCCCGGGGGCTCTCATCATGTACATTACAAAAAATATATATACACAACTTCTTTAAAATTTGCCTTCTTCCATCCTCTAACCAATTTTTTGCTCTAGGAATCTTCCTCCCCTTCTATCTATCTACAAGTTGGCATGTTGTCACAAAATATTGTCACTTTTCTCCCTTAGTAGCAAGTAGGGCTTGTTTATAGTGTGCGCTTGGGTGTTCGGAATAGCCTAGTCCTGTGTGTGGAGCACAAGTGCCCAAGGTGTAGACCGTGCCCCAAGCATTGTCAAAGTTCCAAGGTCTCGAGTAAGCCCCAACTCGGGGCAACTTAAACCCTAGTGATGAACAGTGGTGCTCGGCCTAGCTAGACGAACAGTGGTGCTCAGCCTAGCTAGATCCACTCTAGGCATTGCCAAAGTCTAAGTGTCATAAGCTACTCGTTTATCCATGCATGTTGGCAAAATTTGGCTTCCTAAGGGGCCACTGAGATGTGGAGATAGGTGAACTAACTAGTGTGGCCATGCATAAACCTTGCTAGCAAGTACCTATGTTCAACTATGTGCACATGCAGATGGAGCTATGAAGGATGACACACGAGCTAAACCCTCTGGGAGTGCTCATAGCCCATCAACACTGCCACCTGATTCCAACCTAGAAGATGGTGGCTTTTGCAAGAGGTATTTGAGCCCATGAGCCTTGGATCTACGTGCACGAGGGCTTGGGTCTTTTCGCACTCAGGGCCTTGGGTATAGGGAAAGTCTAGGCTACGATAGCATAAGATAAAAAATTTTCTACCGCGCACAGTAGGACATCATGCGAAGCAGGGATCATGTATTGTTACCACGAGATGCATAGTGCAGTGAAAGTAGGGTTGGAGATGCCGATCCAACCATGCTCGTCGGGGTAGTAGATGAAGTAGTCGATCACCTCAATCCTGATGCCGATCAATGCCACAATGAGCAGTGCCTCTATTGGTATCCACACATCTAGGGTTGGAACGCCAATTGCAAGTGTACTAGCACTCACAAGCGATTACGGTTTAGCTTCGATGGTGGAGCCTAGGGTTTTGCTTGAAGTGAATAGAGGTATCTCTCCTCGACCTCCCCGCCTCTCTATATATAGTCTTCCTCACTTTGGAATAGGGGGTTGTGGCCGAATAGGAGTCTTCTCGGATCTTTATCCGAATTGCCATTATCTGAATCACATTTGAATGAGCATTCTAACCCATTATGCATGTGACCCTATAGGTTAACATATATTTGGTCACGAACTAGAAATGTCTTTCCAGTCACCCTATTACCAACAGTCTCTAGCAAGACATATTAACCCTAAAGTAAATGAAAGATCATATTGGCTGAATCTGTAATATTCTCATGTACGAATCTCTTTATCTTACAATATTGATCGAGCTCAAGGTGAGACTTGTGCCATCCTCTTAATAGTTCAATCACTCTCTCAATCTTATAATGGATTATAAACTCATGATTGACTCCTTAATCATCTTGGCATAGCCATGCACTTTCATAATCAATTACATCAAGGGTTTCAGATATATCTCTCACATAGGAGGGACAAATTATATCTTGATCACTTACATCCCACTACATATTTTATAGCAAAAACAAGTATTAGTTTTATAACTAACCTATTACAGAGTAGTGTTTTGTTATCTCAAAATAAGCTACTATGTATACTAGGAACTATGATGATCTCAAGTCTAACGACTCCACATAAACACTACTTGAGATTAACTGATGACACATAAAGTATTTGCAGCATCTCATAGTGGGTCTATCCAACATATTTTCACTAACATATGTCTATATTATCGATTTGGTATGTCTGTATTATGATTCATGAGACATGATCATTAATTAATTGATATGTTAATCTTACAATCATATTTGTTCCTCATATTATATATGATCAGTAATCATTTGGAAATAACAACATCTGACATTAGGAGTCTCATGAATAGGTCACATACTCATTGATCAATAATAATAATAATGCCTATTTCAAAGAACAAATCAATATATCATGAACACAATATGTGATATATACAATATTTCTATGTTGCCTCTAGTGCATATCACTAACGTTGGGTCCATATGCTTGGGGGTTCAGGCCTGATCAAGGGAAGAATTGGCCTTGCCAATGCCGTCGTTCCTGAATACACTCAAGAAAAAAAGAAGAAAATGATGCAACTACAAAGCGGGCCAAGACTCAATGACAAAAATAGAGTTCTTTGCACTAATAGCAAAAGTTCTTGAATATATGAGTTTGGAGGAGAATATATGTAAAAGCAGAGATGGGAGCATGCGCATTGTAGGTATCACTCATCACCGCTACTATCACCATCGCCCTTGCCCTACTACTCGCTATTAGAAGAAGAGTTAAAAGAGATGTAGATCTCCTCGACATTTCCTCGGTTTCCTCCTGATCTGCCTCTTGGTTGGGCCTGGCGTTTTGTGCTTGAAGAAGTTGTCAATCTCAGTCATGGCCTCTACCACCTCCTCGATGGCCATGGGCTCCTTCTCCATGGAGATGCCCTTCAATGGCAGCTCCAAGGGGAAGCTAAGGTTGCGCACAAGGTACACGGTGAAGTTGCACTCAGCCATTGACCATGCCAAAGCACTCCCCTCCTTCATCACTACCTTGTGGATGTGCGCCAGCAACTTGGTGAGGTGGTCAATGATGTGTGAGCCTCAATCCTGACTAGAGTTGAGTTCATTGCCACATGACAAGGCCATCTTCTTTTTCTTCACCAAGGGGCCATGGGTGTACCCTGCCCCGGGCTGCTAGTAAGGAGTTCTCACCGTTCTACCAGGCCCTAAGCTAGGGTGCACCTTAGGCCCGAATTCCTCAGGCCAAAGCCAACCACTAGCATAGGAAGTCTTCGACCACCAAGAGGGTATCTAGACTAGCGGTGCACAGATCAATGATCCAATTCATCACCAGGTTGAGGAACTTGTCCTATTTAGGGAGATCGTCCTAAGTGTAGACAAGAATTGCCAGCTACTAGGGGAAAACAAGGTATGGGTAAGCTGGGATGCCAATGTATACCTAGTCATCACTCCAGTTATCCCATTTCTATTGTGGCACCTATGGAATACACTAGTCATCGGCTCCAAGGCAGGGGTGGAAGTGGTAGCACCCCGTAATCTTTTAATCATTAGAGTTCTTCTTCTTACTCGCTATCCACAATATGATGAATCATCGGAACAACACCATTGAAGGCATCACCCCAATGAACATCTCACACAAATGTGCACAGACCGCCATGGTCACGACACTGTTCGGTGCTAGGTGTGCCAACTAGATATTATAAGCCTCTAGCACCTCTATAAAGAAGGACAAGAATGCTAGCATTAGGCTAACAAGGTCATATGAGATGAATAAAACCACCTCATTGGGCTCCTCCGACCAGATCATCACCCTGCTTGGCTTCACCGTCACATGATGTCTCTAGGCACACGGTGCTAGCATTAGCCTGTATAGTTCCTCATGGCATAGAGGCACGATGGCGTCCCTCTTTGCAGCTCTAATAAATTCATCGAGCTCTTTCAAGAATAAGTTGTCATGTCTTAGAACTTCGTACATATATGTTCTCTCCATCTAGAGCCTCCACGAAAAAAGAAGTGCCAAAGGTAGAAATTGCATGCCTCAAATGTAATTGCATAATTATAATTACATTTCTAGAGAGAGAATGGAATTTATATCTATCACAACAATCAATAAATTAGGCTAAAGCAAATAAAACCAGTTGAGAGATGTGGACGAAAATATAAATGTTAACTATCTTTCTTTCTCCTCCATCACTCATTGATCACTACATCTCCCTCAAAATCAATAGAGGAGGAGGAATTGTTCAATTAACTCCATACCTCCCACCCACACCCCTCCTTCCCCGGTATTGCCTTCAACACTCTCTCTATCCATAACTATGTCATTTATAACATCTAGATCTGACCCAACAAAAAATGATTCAAACAAACATTAAACATTAAAACAATGGTGACTACGATATGATATTATCTCCACAGATTTTAGGGTAAAAAACTCCCCATATTTTTAGGGTTTTCAGGTTGCCATCTATGGACATTAAAGCTCTATCTAAACAGCTCACTTGGTAGAAGATGAGTTTTTATGGAGAGCACTTAACAAGATGGTCGGTCATAGAAAACAACCTGTAAAGTTCACCATATTAGATCGAACGGTTATTAACTACCGTCCACTATATTTTTAGGCTATTGTCTTGACAAACCTCGCTCAATAATAATGGATAGATATCATTAAGAGATGTCTAGCATTGTAGGTTGTTTTTAAACCTAAAGTTACTCTAGCCTTAACTACATGTGGGCGTGTCTTAAATTCAGTACAAATATGTCAGATGACTATACAGATGATTTTAGTAGTGTATATTTCCACGGCAAATTAAAACCCTTATTAATGGACTGCTTCTGCCACGAGAAAATTTATGTTTCTGACATATGCATATATTCAATTGTTGCCGCTGCTGCTGCAATGCAAATGGCCTGCAATTCTGTCAAGTGATCACCGGCACCAACACATGCAGGCCAGACCAGGAGAGCCCTTTTTGTCGTCTCGCTGTTGTTTTCTTCTCCGCCTGACAAGCCATGAAAGATCAGTACCAGTACTCCTCTGCGTGTGTGCATGGTGGTACATGCCCCATGCACACACACTTCCACTGCGTTGTATTGTATGCATCCACGTATATTTATGCATGCATCAGTGTAAGTGTCTCCCCCCTGTCTCTCTCTCTAAATTTCTTTTCTTTCCAGATGCATAGAAGGTGCACATACATCACGCCTATAAACCCATGAATGTGTGTAATTTGAGACAAAAAACATAGATGGCATCCACAGTATGATCTTAACTAAATTTCTATCGAAAACAAACTACTAATGAGCAAACAGATTCTAATCCTAAGGGATGTCCCTCATGTATGTTTTCTTTTATATTCAATAATAGGTGTAAAAAACATTAAAAATTGACAATGTAGAATATAGTGATATCTATCATTCTTCAAATTTGACTTACACATTGAGAAAAAAAAGACAAACTTAAATATAAATAGTATCACTACTATTCATACATTGAATTTGTTTTTTTATATCTTAATGTGTGAATTGAGTTTGACGTAAGATTTAATTTGTGGAGTGGTATAGTATATTGTATGAATGTTGTCAAATCTTTTGAAAAAATTTCCTAACTATTTGAATGGTTTCTAAATAAATAAGGGGATATCCCATCGAGGATCAAAACAATTTCCCCAGTGCATGTGCTTTAATTCTTTCTCACTATGGAACTCTCATTTCATTCTGATTGTATGGGAAAAGTACATATAGCTCATAGATAAGCTTATGAGTGTGCCCGCTTAATGACTATTAAAGAGATAGAGGTCAATGATAAATTACATAACCTTACACTTCAACGATGAATATGTAATCTTACTAAATTTCTTGTGAAAATATACCCGTGTATAATATGCCTACTTGTAGGCACTATATATGATTTAACTCTATTAATTGAAGTCTTGTATGCTTCCCCACCACCACTCACATGGTAACACGAAAGGTGCTTCCTGCTCTAGATCTCTATTTCTCTGAATGATGGATCGAGGGAGTGATCGACTGTTCGTACTGGTAACATAATGCAAGTGCGGCACGGGACAAAGGATATGAGCATGGCGGACGAGAGGAAATGATAAGCAAAGTTTGGTGTGCATTCTGGTTGTTGATGGGGGTTAAAGTGGGAGAGAGTAAGAGTGGAGGTCAGACGACGGTTGATCATCACTTAATACGGACCACAGCTGCCTTCACTTCGATCGATGGGATAAATAGATGCATCCGTCGATCGATCTTCTGTAGGAGCATATATTTTTAAGGCACGTGTTACTTAAATCTGCCATGACTTCAACGTGTCCCGCATAATTCAAAGCACATTCCTATCAGTCGCGTAAATGTTGTTAATCGCGTAAATGGTTAACAACAATTAATAGGTTTGTATTAAAAAAATACCCCACAATAACAAAATAAACATTTAAACCATAAACTATTTACCCTGACAAAATACCCTCAATGGGCAACACAACCTACTTTTAGGTTTTCATTATTTTTGCGTCAAAAAATATTCTTACTTACTTCAACTATTCTTTAATCTCATTATAATAGGTGTCATACAAATAAAAAAATATTTAGATTATATTTTAAAATCATGGAAACTAAGCATGGTTGTTTTGCCCTTAGAGGGTAATTTGTCTTATTTTTGTTGTTGAGAGGTTTAAAATATCTGGTTTCACAGTTCGGGCATGTTCTTTTATATGATAGTTAAGAGGTGTAATGTGAATTATTCCTAATTTTTATTTTGTGCTGATATATTTCATATGCATAAATTTTTATATTTCTTATTTATGTTAAATGACAAATTGCCAAGCCTAAAATTACAGTGAAATCTTAATAGCACTTTTATTGACATATATGCCTTTACCTTGTTTTGTTTATCTGACTTTGAATATTTTATTCAAATGTTTTAAATCTTTAATTATCTAGGTTAGAAGAATTCGTTGTTTACCACTTTGTCAAAGATACTTATATATAAGATTTTAATTAGTGGACGAGGGGCCGGGAGTGATGAGTGTGGTTTGGTTGGCATCCATGGGATGAGCAAGACTGATGTATGACTTTTTAGATGGTTGATCTAGTGGTTGAATAAAAGTTAGTGATTGATACGCAAGGAAAAATTAGTCACTTGAGAAATAGATTACCCAAAAGATATGTTGTTAGTGCCTATCAATTGTTCTTCTTACTGTACATAGAAATTATGTATATAGAGATCACTAGCATGCATGCACGCATGAGGTAGACAGCTAGGGTTTACATAACACTTCAGCTAGATCAAGGTGAAAGCATGTAAAGAAGATGAGATTTACTGTATATGTCGTTGTGTGCGGTTTATAAGGAATGATATACAGATAGGGACGGCTCCAAAACTTAGCATCTAATCCTAATATCCTTCTAACTACCTATCATATACTCTAATATTTCCGTTAACCAATGTGGATACTTAGAGTAGAGTTGAAATTACGAGAGTAGTTAAGACTAGTAGCCCTCGTACCATAGTCTAGGAAAAGAAAAGAAAAGCGCAAAGTTTTGGTGATCAGGTAGCCATGCATAGGACAGTGTAATCATGTAGTTGAAGTCAGTGTAACGGTGACAAGTCGAGGGCGAGTGGGAGGTGCCATAAAGTGAAAGTGAGGGCACATGTCGTTGTGAAACCGGTTTGCCATAAAGATGGATGGTGGCTTGATTGAGGCAATTAGACAAACGAGGGGAAGAATAACATATGGCAAGACGCAACTTTAATAGGGAGGACAAATTAATCGAAGATTATTGATTTAGCAGCAAATATTTTTAATAGATGCCACTTATTTTTGACTCATGATGCATGTGCATGCATTCGTTGTCTTTACCTCCTTGCAAGCTAGCAGCTCATCAATCTCACGTCTGTACGTACAGGTGGGCTAATGATGTGTATCTTTTCGAGTGGTGGCCCACTAGATCATGGGAGGCAAATCGATTATGTACACACACATCAAAGCAATAGGACACACAAAGAGACATGCACAAGGTGCTAGAACAGGACTTTATAAATTAAATTGAGTTTAATTTGTTGGACAAGCTTTGGATATTCCATCTTGTTTGATTTTTGCAGTTTATTGTGTAAACAGCTTTTTTATATTAGTTGGGGGTCAGAAGGCTAGAGATTTCTGTACAAATAAAGAGACTAGCATGAGTGTTTCAGCCTTATAGTGTAGGGAAAAAGGAACGTCATGTTTAATTACTAATAATTCATATGCAGTCTGCCTTGAATCAGATATTTACTCTCTAGTTTAATTTTCTGCAGTACGTCCGAATGGCAGCGTGCAAATGAAGTACGAATTGAAGAATCTGTGTAAAAATTAACGCATGAATGCCTGGCATGAAAGAGAGTTAATTCAATTAATTCCAAAGAGAGACATAATAATGAGAAGCAACTATTGCATTGCTGTAAACCTGAGCTATTTCGTGCGCACCAGTCCATGCTTGTTTCACTCAATTTCGTAGCTTCATTGCTTCCTCTTAATTTACATATGTTCAGCAAGGATTTTAATGTTGAAGAACTTAGGAGCATTTGGAAGTGGTCACAATCTAGGGCTCATACCATCAACTTTAGTGGGTTTGGCCCTTATCGAAGATAAATGGTCAATAATGACATCACCTCATCTCTAACAGGTGGAGGCTTATCAGTGGTGATCAACACCTTTAACGGGTCCGTCATAGGTGAGGTTGATCACCATAACCAGGTGGTATTGCTACGTGTCATAGGTCACCATTACTAGGTGGTATTGCTATCTATTATAGGTGAGTCACCTATGACGTGACACTTTCTAACCTGGTGATCTCACCTGTGAAGCCTTACAACTAGGCTCCATCATAGGTAATTTTACCTATGACGGGGTTTTATTTGATCCGTTACTAATGAGTTTTTTTGAAAAAAAATAAATTTTGAATTTTGACTTGTCTTAGGAAATTGCTAGCCACGCCCTCTAAAAAACCTAGAAATTCCTAGACCTAGCAGTATATATCCACATCCATACTTATATTCACACATGCACAATCATAATTCATTCAATTCACATATATAAATATAGTAATGGTCACATATAAAAATGACATGTATCAACATATATCATTTGTCGTCACAATCTCACACATTTGCGGCCAAAACATACAACTCATGTAATGTGGAAGTAGTGTTGCCGTAACCTGTTATGTTAGTAAATTAAAATGAAGTATTCAATATTAGTAGAGTATAAGCAATTGCATATATGAAATAAACAACATTGTCTAACATATCGAAGAATACTTGTATGTTACATCTCACAATTAACAAAAATTATTTTATCTACAGACTACAACTAGCACTTGGATCATCTACTTTAAACAAATGCTTCATTTCTTGTTTATGATTTCTGCAAGAATGAAGCTAATAATTTCCTTTCTAATAGCAAGCGGGTTGAAAGGCTCAAACTTCTATCTTGTTTTGGATTGAAAAAGACATTAGTTAGTATGTGTTGAGGAAGAATATCAGTATTTATAAAAAAGATATACTTGTGAGCACAAACCTCGGGGTCTCAGTCGGTCACCTATTTCATTAATATATACATATTGTGGCATACGTGGAAACCACACTTGTCCCCAATCTGTTACGCACATTTGAAGTTGAAATCATAATTAATGGAGTCATTGCCCTCTTTATGTATGTCTCCTTTTTTAGCATATTGTTCCCATGCCTTGACTAATGTGGAGACGAGAGTACTGAAATTGTAGTTTTCAGTCTTGTTGGAATTAAGGTAGTAAACCTTGTTCTATTTTGGTATTATGACCAATAAAATCTAGTGCTTTATGCATGATGGTCATGTAGCTATGAAATTATAATTCACCAAAAAAAATAGGAAAAAAACTTCAAAGGAAAATTCTAGCATTTCCAAGTCTCACTTTTGATTGTGGGCACATATTATGTATTCCTTATCATAGTGAGCCCACAGCCATCGAGTGATGAATTCAATGACATCATCTAGTAGGGTGTTGAGGTTGAGTTCATAGATTAGCAATGGATCTAGGAAACCCACATGGCTAGCTGTTCTCCTCAATTCCTTCCAACACAACCTAAAATGATCGAACAGATATTAGAACAATTTGAACACGAACGTTTAGCACAACTTATAAGAGCCATGTGCACTTACAATGGATAACATTTAAGAAACTCTATGTCCATTGTGCACAACCAATAGAGATCGAAGAGATTGTTGAAGCCCATAATAATATGTGCTAGATAGGATGGGAACGACTCGTCTATGGTGGCCAATAATGGAAGACTCCTTATTCTTCCTCTTGGTATTGCTCAGCTCCATGTATTTCTTGTGCAGCTCTCGGCATATAATACCCATTAAAGCTAATACATATTCCTCCACCAAGGGTAAGCCTAGTATGAATTGACCTAGAGTTTGATGCTTATAAGCCACCAATGGCTGAACTGTCTCATGTACCTTCACCTTCCCCTTCCCCTTGCCCTTTCTCTTCTACCATTATTTGTCTTACCAATTGGTGGGGAACTATTGGCATGGTGGGTGGTCTTAATCGGAGTCATGGAGGCGGTTATATAACAAAAATCCATGAAATCAACCATTTGTTCTGGTAGTTTTGTCATAGCTAGCTCACGAGGAGCCTCAAACAACAATTCCGTTTGAGGAGGTGCAAGAGACATATCTTACTTGGGCCCTTGTATGTAGGTATTGCACGCATCCCCCAAAGTAAGAATCTCATCACAGTCGATGGGACCAAAAGTGGCAAGTTAGCCCAATTGTCCTTCAATGTATCGACTAATACCTTCGCATTTCTAACCAAAAGGTCTACACCATCCACCTTGTGATTTGGAGAGGATTTGTAATCTTGGCCCTTTGTGGCATCAAAGGCAATTGTGGCATCAATGTCTTTATGAAGTATCCCGAAGTGGTCTCGTGCGACGTGGCCACAACTGTTCAACTATTTGGAGATGATAGTTATCAGGGCAGTACAACCTCAGTGATCATAGGCTATGAGCTGGCATGCGATTCTTGGTCCTAAGGTTCCTACTGGACATTGCTCCAGTTGGTCTATCCATTCCATCGCATCCTAATTTGCTGACATTTCTACTTGTAATAAAGTCATACTATTGGTATATCGCTTTGAAAACAATGTGGTGTAGGGAGAAGAAATGCAACATATGTGGTGGACCCATTTTCGTCATTGAGACAAAAATTTCCGAAAGGATCCTAAACTATCAAAATATTCTAAACATTAAAAATTCACTTCACATTCGTAATATCCTAAGTATTTGCAAAATCCATAAAAATTCATAAAATACTAGAAATATCCTAAATATTTGCAAAATCCTTATACACTTCTATAATCATTTCATATACAATTTTTTTAGGATGAATTATGGATACAACTCAGAGTAATTAGCTATCAAATTCAAACTTTTCTAGACATGTGTCCATGTAATATTAAGAGGGTATGGGGTCCCCTGGCCCAAAAATTTGAAATTTCCAATTAATATTAAACTTGATTTACACTATATAAGAAATATGATAACAATAAGTGTATGATTAAGCATATAAGCACAAGCCAAGTTGATATGGAACTATCCTACTGTCACCCTATAGCTAGTTGCCTTGAGGCTATGCAACAGGCATGTCAAACCTGCCATGGACTTTAACCGGAGTTTAAGCCTAGTTTTTGCACCAATCAACATTAAACCATCAAAATTCAGCAATAAAACATGCACCTATGGAAAAAAATGGTGCACTTATGAGCTCCATTTACTACTACTACAACATCATATCAATCTTATACCATCTAAAATATCACATCATGGCACCATCTTCTAATCAAATAGAATCAATTAGTTCCTATCATTCAACTATAAGAACACATGGAAAATAGGACAGAGTTATGAAATTGGTTTTACCTTCAATGGAATGCAGGGCGTAGATTTGACAATGGCGAGACACAACGATGCTTCAGATGGTGATCTAGGAGTAGTGGATAGTCAGCGATAGTACCTGAGACCATGGTGATGGAGGAGTGGGAGAATCGGCATGGGGCGTGGGGGTCTATAGGTGGAGTATGAGAATGGCGTCTCGGGGAGGTGGCGCTGATACTCGGGAGGCTAGGGAGGCAATGCCAACAGTCAGGGAGGCGGAGGCTGGTGAGGCGGCACTGGCGGTAGGTGAAGTGGAGTGGAATGGGGAAGGTGACACTGACACTCGAGGTAGCCATGTGGAGGCCAGTGGAGGTGGAGCGGATGGCAAGGCTGATGGTAGGCTAGCGAAAGAGATTGACGGTGGCCAAGGAGAAGTTAATCACGTGGGAAGAAGGACGGTGGCAGAATGAGGAGACTGAATGGATCTAACTCACTAGTGATGAACGCTGTTTTGGCATCTATCACAGGTGAGTTTTATCGTGGTCAAGTTAACATGTTGTTTTCTAAGCAT
Organism: Oryza coarctata; assembly: GCA_030770085.1. Lineage (NCBI taxonomy): Eukaryota > Viridiplantae > Streptophyta > Magnoliopsida > Poales > Poaceae > Oryza > Oryza coarctata. The sequence goes on from CM061472.1 coordinate 14,679,048, forward strand.
TTTTTAACTAAAATAATTTTCTTTAAAAAATGTGTGCTATAATATCTATTTTTAACCCAAAATATTATACACCTATTTAAATATAATTATAAGTAACTAAAAATAGGTAATTAGAAATATAGGGGAATGTAATTTATGAATTAATAGTACTTAACCATAATAAGCTTTAAAGTCCACCATGTGACATTAATATGGCATAATTGTACATATAATCATAATACATACAAATTGGATTCAATTGCATTAATATTCCTTCTTCATGATAGACACGTGCATGCCGAACCTCATCTTTCACATTCTCTTCTTTTATAGTTCCTTCTTGGCTGATGGCATCGGCATAATGATTATAATCTTCCTCATCTACAACGTTGTCCACACCGACGATTTTCCTTTTCCCTTCACAAACAACATGGAGCTTCTTATTTGCCAGATCAATTATGTAGAACACTTGAACAATTTGTTTTACAAGAACAAATGGATCATCATTGTATGTGTTCTTCGATAGATTAACAACTATGAAACCCTCCTTATCAACATTTACTACCTGAAGATCATCCTATCAACAACAAAATAACGGCACTTTGAACTTCACATTATTTAGTTCCAGAAATTGCTTTATGTGGCTATGGTACTGATCGCGATGCCTGAGTTAGTCACTTGTTGCCTCCATGTGTACTCCACTATTTTGTACAGTGGTTTTGTCATCTTGCTTGACAGTGTGAAAGGTGTCTCCATTGATATCATATCCTTAACAGGTGTTAACATCCCATTCAGGATACTGCAATAACCATTTGAGGGTTTCACTTGTGGTGTTGTAGGAGTTGGTAATACGATTGTTCAACCACTTGTTGAAAGGAGCAATGTGCTTCTTTCGGACCTAGCTCTTTGATTAGTCAATGTTCCCCTATCGGATCTGTCTCATGTTCTTCCATGTATGGCATTACTTCGGTCATATGTTGGAGGACCGCGAAATGAGCTTTATCATATACCTTGCAATTTAGCTTGATACTTTTCCTCCTAACGATGCCCATCCCTTGTAGCCACCATTCATTGTAAGACCAAGGAACTCCAATTAAAGTGGTTTCCAACATGTAGTCAATACATAATTCAATTACCTCGTCGGTCGTGTACTCTTCAATGATGTTTCCCTTAGGGTGGATCGGTTCCATACATAGTCTTTCAATATTCCCATATATCTTTCAAAAGGATACATCTACTTTAGGAACGCAGGACCACACACTTTGGTCTGCTTCACCAAATAGATAGTGAGAGGTACCATTATATGAAAGAACGTAGGTAGAAAGTACATCTACAAATGGCTCACAATATATGCCTATAGGTCATCTAGTTCTTCTGGATCAATGTTCTTCTGTGTAATTGTATTAAAGAAGGAGCACAATTGCATTCTCATGTGCCAGACTTTCAATGGAAAAATATTCCTAATCGCTACTGGTGGAAGACGTATAATTAGGACATGGTGGTCCTGCAACTTCATTCTAACCAGTTTTAGCTCTTCCATTGATATGAACTTACTAATCCTCGATGAGTACCCAGATGGAATCTTAACACCATTAAAGCATGTCAACATGTCTTTCTTCTCCTCCTTCAACATAGTATAGCAAGCTGGAGGGAGGTACACTCTTCTTGATTCCATGTTTTTCTAATGTAGATCTACATGAATTTTCTTCTAAATCTAGACGTGTGTTGAGTCCATCCTTTGTCTTTCCTAGGATGTTAAACAATAACTCGATAAGACTCACAAACATTTTTCTCAACATGCATCAAATCTATATAATGGCGAACCTCAAGATGCTCCAAATATAGTAGACACCAGAATATTGACTTCTTCTTTTACATGATCCTCTCATTTGGGTTAGTACTCTTCTTCTTCTTTTCAAAATCATTACAGATTCTCCTCACTAAGTCATTTACCAATTGTCTTGATAATTCAAGCAATACACTTGGTAGATCCTTCTTACCACTAAAGTTCTTCCTTATTCTTCTATGGTGATAGTTTGGAAGAAATATCTTATTACCCATGTAGACTATCTTGCATGAGTTCTTCATCCATATGCTACGTGTTTCATCCATACAATCCAAACATGCCTTTTTCTCTTTCATAGTTCAACTAGAAAGGTTACCACATGGTAGGTACTCATTGATGGTGTACAATAACAAGGAATCAAGGATAAAGTATTCCTATCAGTATGCATCCCATGTTTGCAACCTCTCTCGCTAAAGACATTCTAGGTCATTGACTATCAATTCTAAGAACACATCAATATCATTGCCAAACTGCCTAGGTCCTTGAACGAGCATGCAAAGCATAATGTATTTTCTTTTGGAAAACAACCAAGAGTGCAAGTTGTCGTTTACTAGAAGTACTAGACATGTGCTATGATAGCTACTCATATCACCAAAGAGAATCATACCATCCGTACTCATACCAAAGCTTATGTTTCTTGGGTCCTCCACAAATTCTAGGTAAATCCTATCAACATTTCTCAAATACACTAAATCTATTGAGTGCCTTGGCTTACCATCAACCTTCCATTCTTTAGCATGCCAATAGACTAACTTAGCCTCCTTGGGATTCGTGAACATTCTCTTGATGTGGTTGGCAATTAGAAGGTACCACACAACCTTTATGGGGCTAGCCCTCTTTGACTTCTTATCTTCAGCACTACTATTGTCTTATTTGTATCAATAAGTCATGCATATAGGACAAGCATCCAAGTCAATGTATTGTTTGTAGTACAATATGTAATCATTTCAACAAATGTGAATTCTTCTAACCTCCATACCCAATGGGTATAAAACTTATTTTTCTTCATATGTCATCTTCAGCATTTTGTTCCCCTCTGGCATTTTGTGAAACTTTTATCTAACCAACAATTGCTTGCTTTTCTTAAGCTTCATGAGATTCAAGACAACAGATAACTTGGTGTGATTCGGCTTTCATTCGGGATACAAAGGCGTCTCAGAATCTGCCACTAATATGTTGAACTTCTCAAAATCCCTCTCATTGTGGGCTGGCTCTTCAACATCACGCAACATCTCTGAGAGGATATCTAGGTTGAAATCGATAATATCACCACCCAATGAAGATAGGATGAATATGTCATCTAGATTTTCTTTTTTGTTCAGTAAATCCAGTACTTCGTTAACTAGAATAATTGGGGGCTCTTGTTATCCATGCTTGGTCCAACACATGGACTCCTTTATAAATCCTTTACAAATTAGTTGAGGCTGGACCAACACAATTTATGCAATCTTCTCATCTTTTGTAGTCTATGCATGAACATACCATATATTCGTCCATACTAGTTTTTTTATTATTATCCACAACATTTAGAAATTCAACAACCACATTACTATATTCTTGGCTCAAACGACTAACACCGTACATCCAATTTCGATCCATCTATGATCAAAACTTTGGACAAAACAATTATTATAGATAATACATCAATTTTTCCTTAGTAAATTATATATTTTTTACCTCTAATTTTAGATAAAAGAATCACCCCACAACCCTCCCATCCGAAATGTGAACAGTACACAAAGTTGGGGGTATATATAGAGGATAACTTAACTCTATCGGATTAGTATATGAAACCTATAAAAAATGAGTCATAGCCATCTTTAACGGGATCACACTCCATCTCACCTCTGATGGACCTGCCTTTGTGCCCGTTAGAGGTAGCTTGTGTCAGGTACCTATAAGCAGCCATCATCTCTTACATGTGACGGCCACATCCCACACCCTCATCTACAACGAACCCTTGAACCTATCACAGATGAGGTCATTCGTGATGAGATACGTTAGCTGATGAGCCACTTTGGTGTAGTGCAAATGAGTTGGCCCACAGCACTGTCACATGCTACATCCAAAAATATAATATATATTTTGTTTCATTATAACATAATTACTCTATGAAAATATAAACACCATTATTATATTTATATTTAAATGTATTCTTTTATGTTATGTTTTGTAAGACATAAATAATAAATTTGTAAAATAAATTTTAGTTAAAATCTTATCTTAATTCAAATGGAGATAGTACGATCCATAGAGATGTGAAACAGAGAGGGAGAGAGACATCGATTCTTCCTAAAGATCTAAGTCGATATTAGGCACAAGATATAAAGCGGATTTATGCACAGAGGATGCTAGGGAAAGAAGAAATGAAATAAACAATTAATATCATTTTTTTTGGGCAAGATTGTCTCAAATATTGTACTAGTGATATACTCAACTTTTGAACTTTCCCTAAGCGCGACTATTATAATTTGTCATGCCACGTGAGTGCTGCAGTAAATAATAATAAAACACAAAATTTCAGTTCGCACGCGACATATATATTGCTGAACCTTCGATCATGCATGTTGAATAGCTCCATTGTATAACCACACTTTCTTAAAAAGTGGCTAGCTAAACACAAGGATAGCTTCTAGCCTCTACACCAACAATGGATATGTACATATCCATGTTAGATAAAAAGATTAGATGTATGTGTATTTACCTAACCATATTATGTCATATTAAGAGAGACTGTTAGATAGAAAGGTTAGATGCATGTGTATTACCTTACCATATTGTGTCAAAAGCCAAGAGATCTAGATTGTCTATGTATAGAAATAGATCATCTATGTATAGAAGGTTTATATTTAGAAAAGATCTCTTGGCTCAGCCCTTAAGTTGTAACGCCTATATGTAACTGTCACATGCGGGGCTATTCTGCATCCAATCAACACGCAACCATCGCACGACCCAGATAGGGCATCGGTGTTCTCCTCCGCTCCTCTGAACTTTCACATGGTATCAGAGCCATCGCTTTTGAGTAGATTGCATCTCCTCTCCGCAACTACAATGGCGTCATCATCTGCTTCCTCCAATCCTCTCCTCGCCCAGCCCGTCACGGAAAAGCTTAGAAAGAACAATCACGCCCTGTAGAAGGCACAGGTGCGTGCTGCGATTCGTGGTGCTCGTCTTTAGGGGTACCTCACGGGTGCCACCCCTATACCTACGGCGGAGCTTGTGCAGAAGGGCGCTGATGGGAAGGAAGTGAGGGTTCCCAATCCGGCGCGTGAAGACTGGGAGGCCACGGACCAACAGGTCCTTAGCTACCTCCTCGCGTCGGTCACCAAGGATGTCCTCACGCAGGTGGCCACCAGCGCCACCGCGGCGGACGCTTGGAAGATCATTGAAGACATGTTCGCGTCACAGACGCGAGCGCGATCCGTCAACATGCGGATTGCTCTAGCAACGACCAAGAAGGAGAATTCGTCCGTTGCCAAGTACTTTGCCAAGATGAAGGCTCTTGGCAACGACATGGCAGCTACAGGACGGCCCCTAGAAGATGAAGAACTGGTAGAGTACATCATCATCGGCTTGGGCGAAGATTTCTCGCCCATCGTCTCTACTCTATGCGCTAGAGTGGAACCCATCTCCGTTGGTGAGCTTTATTCACAACTTCTCAATTTTGAAACTAGAATGGACTTGATCTATGGAGGCAGCCCTGGGTCTGGATCGGTAAACTCGGCATCTCGTGGTCGTGGCTCGTGGCGCGGGAAGAACCAGGCGCGTGGGAGAGGCCCCTCGCGTGGGGGCGCGCAGTCTGGCCGCGGCGGGTCTAGTCGTGGGCCTCCTGCAGGAGGTCGTGGCTCCCACAACAACAACAACTCCCGCGGCTTCTACAACAACAATAGTCATAGGACATCTGGTGGTGCGCCCAATTCAGATGACAACAGGTGCCAGGTGTGCTTCAAGAAGAATCACTCAGCCGCTGAATGCTGGCATAGGTTCGATGAGAACTTTGTGCCAGATCAGCGTCTTGTTACAGCAGCTACAAACTCATATGGCGTGGACACCAACTGGTACACTGATACCGGTGCTACGGATCATGTGACAAGCAATCTCGAGCAGCTGTCTCTCAAGAAAAAGTATCATGGCGGTGATCAGATCCACACAGCTAGTGGAACAGGTATGAACATTAGTCACATTGGTCATACTACAGTTCGTACCCCCACTCGTAACATACAATTAAATGATGTTCTTTACGTTCCACAAGCCAAGAAAAATCTTGTTTCAGTTCATCGTCTTACCGCTGATAACTCTGTCTTTATAGAATTTCACCCTGATTTCTTTCTAATTAAGGATCAAGAAACGAAGAATACGCTCCTTAGAGGAAGGTGTCATAAGGGTCTCTATCCTTTACCTGCGCCAACAATAAAGTAAGCCTACAACTCCAACAGATTGCCCCTGTCTCGATGGCATAGTAGGCTAGGTCATCCATCTTCGTTAATTGTTAAGCAAGTTATCAATAATAATAGTCTCCCATATATCGATGAGTCGTTGAGTCAGTCAGTTTGTGATGCTTGTCAGCAAGGGAAGAGCCATCAGTTGCCCTATCCCAAGTCTTCTAGTATTTCCAAGTCTCCTTTAGAACTTGTGTTCTCTGATGTCTGGGGTCATGCACCAGAATCAGTTGGTCGAAAATGATATTATGTTAGTTTCATTGATGATTTTAGCAAGTTCACCTGGATTTACTTTCTTAAGCATAAGTCTGAAGTATTTCAAAAATTTCAAGAGTTTCAAGCTATTGTTGAACGCTTGTTTGATCGTAAGATTCTTGCTATGCAAACTGACTGGGGAGGCGAATATTAGACACTTAATTCCTTTTTTAATAAAGCTGGCATCGTTCATCTTGTTTCTTGCCCACACGCTCATCAGCAAAATGGGTCAGCTGAGAGAAAACACCATCACATAGTTGAAGTCGGTCTCTCTCTCTTATCTCATGCGGCTATGCCCCTAAAATTTTGGGATGAAGCTTTCCAAACAGCAGTTTATCTCATCAATCATGTACCCAGCAAAACGATTGGTCATGCTATGCCTCTAGAGCGTCTCTTTAATCAAAAACCAGATTACTCCTCGATGAGAGTTTTTGGATGTGCTTGTTGGCCTCATCTTCGCCCCTATAATAAGCACAAACTATTCGATCCAAAAGACGTGTCTTTCTTGGTTATAGCACCTTGCACAAAGGCTACAAGTGCCTTGATGTCTCCACTGGCCGTGTTTACATCTTCAGGGATGTGATCTTTGATGAAAATATTTTTCCCTTCACCGAGCTGCATCCCAATGCCGGTGCCCGTCTTCGCTCCGAGATCTTATGTCTTCCTTCTGATCTTGTTTATCCGTATGTAGGGGGCGAACATGCAGTAGAGCAATGTGCTAATGGTTCATCTAATTCTTCTAATGTTTCCTCTGAGTTGCATGATGAGAATCAGGGAGAAGCCGGTGAAAATTCGGAAGGAACCGGTGTACACGGAGCAAACCAGACAGGCGCAAACTCCGGAGGCGATTCGCATACGGGCTTGGGATCGGAGTCTGATTCGGGCGCGTCCATTGGCCAACCGCCGGACACCACACTATCTCCGGTTTCCCCTCTCGCGACAGCGACAACGCGCCGCACCAGCCAAGCGCGGCCACGTCTTCTTTCCCGTGCGCGGGAGATTCGCTAGGCCAGGCAGGCCAGACTACTGCTGCGCCAATAGATCCGCATGCAAGATTGTCTACGACACCTCCAGCTGCAACCCGACCTGTAACCAGACTTCAAAGTGGCATACACAAGGAGAAAATATACACAGATGGTACTGTCAGGTATGGATTTTTGACAACTACAGGGGAACCTAGTAGTACTGATGAGGCTCTAGCTGATAGTAATTGGAAAAATGCAATGGATCTTGAGTACAATGCCTTAATGAAGAATAAAACTTAGCACCTTGCTCCACCTCAAAAGGGTAGAAATATTATTGGTTGCAAATGGGTATACAGAATAAAGAGAAAATCTGATGGTAGCTTGGATAGATATAAAGCTCGATTGGTAGCAAAGGGTTTTAAGCAGAGATATGGAAAAGATTATGAGGAAACTTTCAGTCATGTTGTTAAAGCTGCTACTATTCGTATTATTCTGTCTCTTGCTGTTTCTCGAGGATGGACTCTCAGACAACTTGATGTACAAAATACTTTTCTCCATGGCAATCTTGAAGAAGAGGTATATATGCAACAACCACCTGGTTTTGAAGATCCTTCAAGACCAAACTTTGTTTGTCGCCTAGATAAAGCCTTATATGGTCTGAAAGAGGCACCCAGAGCATGGTACTCTAGACTAAGTGCTAAATTGATATCACTTGGTTTTCAATCTTCAAAGGCTGATACCACTTTGTTCTTTTATCGCAGGAATGATGTTAGCATGTATCTCCTTGTTTATGTTGATGATATTATTATAGCCAGCTCTACACCACATGCTACCACAGTGTTACTTCAAGATTTGCAGGGGGAATTTGCTCTAAAGGATCTGGGAGATCTGCATTATTTTCTCGGTATAGAAGTTGCCAAGGTGCGAGATGGCATTGTTCTCACTCAAAGCAAATATGCTTCTGATCTTCTAAAAAGAGTTGGTATGTCAGATTGCAAGCCTGTTAATACTCCTTTATCCACTAGTGAAAAATTATCAATACATGAAGGATCATTGTTGGGACCAGATGATACATCATGGTATAGAAGCATTGTTGGTGCTCTTCAATATCTAACCCTCACTAGACCTGATATAGCCTTTTCTGTTAATAAAGTCTGTCAATTTCTTCATGCACCTACCACAGTACATTGGGCAGCGGTTAAAAGAATATTACGGTACTTGAAGCAATGCACATAATTAGGCTTGAAAATACAGAAGTCTCCTTCGACTTTGGTGAGTGTATTTTCAGATGCAGACTGGGCTGGCAGTGTTGATGGCAAAAGGTCTACAAGAGGGTTTGTTGTGTTCTTGGGTTCTAATCTTGTATCATGGAATGCAAAAAAACAGGCTACTGTCTCAAGATCTTGTACAAAATCAGAATATAAAGCAATTGCTAATGCTACTGTAGAAGTTATGTGGATATAAACTTTACTGCGTGAATTGGGTATTCCTAGTCCAAAGGCAGCAAGACTTTGGTGTGATAATATTGGTGCAAAGTACTTATCTGCTAATCCTGTTTTCTATGCCAGAACAAAACATATTGAAGTTGACTATCATTTTGTCAGAGAAAGAGTTGCTCAAAAATTACTAGAGATTGAATTTGTTTCATCAGGAGATCAAATTGCAGATGGCTTTACAAAGACCTTGTCTGTTCGGCTGTTAGAAAATTTCAAAGTCAATCTGAACCTAGAGCGGTTAAGATTGAGAGAGGCTGTTAGATAGAAAGATTAGATACATGTGTATTTACCTTACCATATTGTGCTCAACTTACCATATTGAGAGAGGTTGTTAGATAGAAAGGTTAGATGCATGTGTATTACCTTACCATATTGTGCCAAAAGCCAAGAGATCTATATTGTCTATGTGTAGAAATAGAACATCTATGTATAGAAGGTTTATATTTAGAAAAGATCTCTTGGCTTAGCCGTCAAGTTGTAACGCCTATATGTAACTGCCACATGCGGGGCTATTCTGTATCCAATCAACACGCAACCATCGCACGACCCAGATAGGGCGTCGGTGTTCTCCTCTGCTCCTCTGAACTTTCACAATCCATTTATTTTGACTGTGGGAGGGTATTTGAACTTCGATTGATTATTGATTATTTATTATATACTACATCCACTTTTTTACTTTGACTTACAACTACTGTCTCCCATGCACATGTTTTACCATTACATTTTCTAACTATATATTTATTATAATTATTAAAAACATAAATATATGAACATATATTTCAAAAAATTGTTAATAGCATTTGCATATATTAAATCCTAGTATTTTTACATCTATTGTATTAATGATTTATGTTTTTAAGATTTAATTGCAAGTTTTGTATGAAATCATGCGTCTATTTGAGAATAGAGGTACTCTCTGCATCTCAGGAAGTTTTAGCGTTCAAAATTTGTTTCAAAATATAGCAACAACTACTCTCTCATCTCAACCATCCCAAACCATTTCTCGTTTAATTTCTTTATTTATTTTCTTATCTTAACCAAATATAACCATCACTCATTTAATTTCTCTATTTTATGCATATTTGTACTTTTGGTTTCCTTGCCACATGCATCAATATTAATAAGGTAAGGTGTCAAGACATAACACAGGATGATTAGCGGATCAAGGTGCAGGTATTTGTATAGTGCTCCCTCTGTCCACGATGACTTCATTTCTAGCGATCCTAAGACAAAGTAGTAGTGAGAAGAAATCATTTTGGCGTCCCCCATTAATATTCTTGGCGCATTTTCTAAGCTCCAAATAAATGCGCATATCTTAGTTTGATTGGGTGTCTAGCTGTAACCCATAGAAATGAAATATTTGTGGCATAACAAAATTTCAACGCCAGTGGGACGAAGGGAGTACAAGCTAGCTTCTTAAGCTGCTGGTGCCTGGTGATGGTGTTCGCCAGCCTATCGGACTCCACGTGTCCTCGCATCGTTGCCGTTGAGCTGGCTAGCTTGGTTAACTTAATTGCTCGCCATTTAAGCTGCACGTACTCGATCTTTCCCTGAAGGCAGAGGCACGATCACGGCCTATACGATCGATCGCTCTGCCAGTATTGAAGTTAAACAACGACGTGACGCTACACTAGGAACTACTCCCACTCCTACACAACAGGTCAAATGTACTGTCATATCGTTAGATAAAAAAGGGCATTGATAGGAGTTTTTCATCAATCCACCTATCTGCACACCTAATATATTAAAAGACCGACACTAATATATACTCATCAGTGAGAACGAGAATCTTGGTTTATATAAACCAGCACCAATTCTTCCAGCCGAGCCGATGGATCTCCTTATCTGCCCCTTTAATTAAGTCCCGTTCATACCTCTCAGTCACTATAGGTCCATCAGGTCTCTCACCCCTCTTTCACTTCACTCTGCTCACCAAGTCACAGGCCTAGGGTCGGGGATGGTGGGCGGCAGCCGGCAAACGCTGACAGCAAGGCCCAGGAGCCAATAGGTGAGCAGCGACGAGGCCCAGGAGCTCACAGGCGAGCAGTGGCAGCGGATTGACATCGAGCAGTGACGGATTCATGGAAAACTGCATTAGATCCATGGCAAGAAACGGTGGCGGATCCACTTCGAGCAGCAGCGAGACCTATTAGCCTGCAGGTGAGCAGCGGTAGTCGATCCACTTGGAGCAGCGGCGGTGGATCAACGACGAGCAGCGGCGGTGGATCCTTGTCATGTAGTGGAGGATCCCCGGTGAACCGCTGGGACCGCCTCGGTCTCTAGTAAGCGAGCGGGGGCTGTGGAAGCACGGCGAGCTGCAGCGGATCAACGACAAGTAGTGGCGGCCGCCTCAGTCTCCATCGAGCAGACGCTGCGGTGGCCCTTTCCTTGTAATTTTTCCCTCTTCTTGCGATTTTCCTGTCTGCTTGTGATGAATGTGTTCAATCTAGCTTTTATGATTGCTTTGTGATGAATCTTGGGTTAAGAGATTGATTCTTTACTGAATATTGTGATTGAATTCTGTTTTGTGATGCATAAGCTTGGCTCAAATCGTGCCGAGCTGCCTCTTTTTTTTACAATCAGCAAATTCTTCAAGGCCAGTTCTCAAACTGGCACGGACGAACACCCCTCATCAGTGTTGTAGTGCCAGTTATAAAACCATCACTAATTTCAGTTTGGAACCGATATTGATGGGCTGATCTATTGTAATGTCCTCTATCCTAAAATATAACATTTTTAGAGTTAGTCACAAGTATTAGTACGTGAAAATCATTAAGAGAATGTCTTAATTAGTTAAGAAGAAAAAGTATATAAAAAAATTAAATAGAGAATGGTGTGATTGGTTAATATGTAAGGGTAGATAAAGAAATATTTTTATTATAGGACAAGATATGAATAGTAAAAATAGCTTTATTTTGAGACGTAGAAGGTAGCTCTAGCTACACTAGTCTACAACAAAACGATATTAGAGAGGGTAACACGAGCTACCTATAAAAATAAATATATTTTTACAAACGACCGATGGCTACAAAGATGTATTTTTGCAGGCTATCCATCCAGTAGGCCACTTGCAATATATCCACCCTGCTATATCATTTTGCTCTATGAGCTGCTCTCATTTTAGTCATTCACTCTCTTAGAATAAATACGGAAATAAGAGGGAGGTTTTTATCTCAAATCTTTTGATAGGTTTGACTATGTAAGATTGGTGCATCATTTTCATATTATATTTGGTGACTTTTTATTTCTGATTTTAAGTATTTATGTGAAAGGAACAAAAAGTTTTAATAGTTTCATGAATTTAGATGGTAATTATATGTCAACTTTGAGCAATTTTTTTTCAAATCCTTCTTTAGTGGTGTTTTATCACCCAATGATTCTAAATTTTTAGCAATTAGTGTTCTCTAATGGTAAATCTAAGTAGATAGATCATAGATCTAGTTTGAAGAGAGAAATCCAACTTTAGTCTCTCTGTTTTTTCTTAAATAATATTACTCTTATTTTTTTCCTCTAGATTCCTTTAGAATACTTTATTTAGAATCTTTATTATGTGAAAAAAATAAAAAAGTTTATTATCTAGAAAAATGTTATATTTGGATTAAAAAAGTAATTTATATTTAAAATAAAGGAAAAATGTTATTTAAACATGTTGATTATTTGAAAATTGCATATTATACTATGGCTTGAATTTACATATGGATAGAGACGTAAATGAATGTACGAGATGTTAAGATTTTAACAGTCATTTTTTAATAAGTTATTTAAATTTATCGAAGTTACGGAAAGCCCATCATGACTAAGACATCAAAGGAAATATATTGTTCATACTTTAACTATTAAAATAAAAAGCATGTACAAAAGTTATCAAGTCTCACTTGGACTATATAATTTAGTCTAAACACAACTAGATAGCCGAAGCCAAAAGAAACATTGTGAAAAAACCAAATATCTCTAGAATATAGTGTTTATGATTTTATTCATGATGGTTCTGCTTTATGTAACTGACCCACGGACACAGACTTGAAGAAGGACATAGCTCTCTCTAATCGTAGGAGATAAAAACGTGGAAGATGCTAACCACTAAAACCAATGTGACCAAATGCTGCTCTTCACAGACTTTTTAACAAGATAAAGCTTGTAGATGTAATCATTGATAAAAAAAGCTTTTTAATAGGATATTTTGCATAGATGGTGAAAATATGTAAAAGGATTATTTGTGCGAATGTGTAAAATTTATGTTAATATAATATTAGGGTCATCAAATGTAGCTTATGTATATTATATTTTTCTGTATTATATGTAAGTCTATAAACATATATGAAGTATTATATAATAATAAGTATAATTAAAAATAAGTATTATAAGAACCATATATATATATATATGAGAATTATACAATATCCAAGTATGTGTTATAAAGGTACTACTATAACAAACTTAAAGTTGTATGTTAAACTAAGTATTTAAGTATTGGTTCTCTAAAATAAGCTAAAATTAATTCTTTGGATGTAATCCTGTGATTACTTAGTTTGATCATGCATGTCTACCGCTCATATTAATAAATTATATCGACATACATATGTAATTAATACATAATTATTATTTAAAACATTATTTTAAACCATATAAAATCACAGATGGATGATATTGCTTAAGCTGCCTACGAAAAAATATTTTTGTTTCACAGGTGGTTAACTTTATTAACCAGTTTAGTCTGTCTGTTTTTAAGTAGTGCTAGTTTGTCCAACGATATGAGAATGCAGGCTACTGCGGGCTGTGCTCCAGCTTCTCTCTGCTGTGGGAGTACGTACGTGGTCCGTAATTAATTGCATCATGCATGCGGTACGTGATAATAACATGCGTGTGTCGATCCCGGGCGTGCAGGCCAGGTCGAATGATCTTATTTGCTCATGTAACTTAAAAATGGTTGACATTGGCTAGCACGTTTGGTGTACTAGATCCGCCACTAATTAAGATGGCCAGAAAAAAAAGAAACTGGAAGAGTTTAGAACATAAACAAATTATAAATAATTTGAAGAGTTTTGTTGAAACTAGCGGTTTTTTTTTCAATAGGGACTACCCATACTAAAATTTTGTAAAAAATTTGTTGAATTTTTTGATATTAGACTAAAATCCAATGAACCACGACCCTCCCCCAACTTCTTATCTTCACCGGTCTCTCTCTCATGGTCAATAATTCACGACTCACGAAGTTCCTTCTATTTCACTCACATTTTGCCCCCTATGTCTACATCTTTCTCTAATCATCTTCATCTCTAATACCAGTACCCTTTTCATTCGTGTGTGGCAACTACCACGCTATTGGATATATTATTATCCATCACTACCTAACCTCTACCTTTTTATATCCTAACAACCTCCATTCTAACAACCTCCACCACCCATCACCCTCCTCATTGCCATTGACTGTCTGTCTAAAGTTAGTTATAGTTAGTGACAGATTCAAAAATTTGATATACCGATATCATAATGTACTTAGCAGTATCATAATGTTAAATATTTCTTATATCCTATTTAAACCATATTTTATATCATATACATAAGTAATTTAGCCATAGGTTTTGCCGAAAGCCACAAAAGGTTGCCTAAACCTGGTCTTGTTGTTGTAGCTTCATCCTCATCCTAGTCTCTCTCTAAACTTAGCTAACTCCGCCTCACCCCTCATCCCCAAAACCCACCATTGCCCCCTCACCCTAATTCTGTCTCTTGCGCATGCCAGCATAGTTTCTCACAATTGTTGAAGGACACTAAAGTATGGATTGCAACACATACCATGATGTTAAGGATTTGAAAGATTGCAACACTGATGTGGCAACATGTCATTGGAATCACATGTCAATCACAGAAAAGAATTTTCTACTTTCCGTTTTCTTTTTCCTTTCCTTCTCCCTTATCTCTTATTTCTTTTTTCTTGTTTCTTCTTAAGGCTCAACAACAGCAGCGACAGAGGGTGAGACCTCGAGGGTGGTGACCGACAACCAGCTCGATATAGACACCTATAGGTGTGCTCGCCGCCAAAAAATCCCGCAACTGGGGAGGGACGGCGGCTCGGTCACGCGAAGGCCTGGGAGGTCTGCTTATCTCCAGTGCAGGTCCTTAAGCATCAAGGTTCGCGGGCGTGCTAGTCAATTTGACCCTACATTTGACAAAGAGGTGAGACGAGCGGGTCCGATACAGACGCTCGCTATCGGTAGGCTGCCGATGTGGACAGGTGTTGACGAGGGGTCGACCGTGGAGCCGATGGAGGAACCAGGACGTATAGAGAGGATGGCGAGGTGCACGGGATCCCTCCGGACAGCTGAACAGTGATTCATCGGCTGGAAAAACCGATGAGTGCGCATGCGGCCTAGGCAATGATTAGCGCAAGAAGGTACGGGCTGCAAAGCCGATACCGCTCCGGATACAACAGCATGAGACCCGTCGCCCGTCGTGGCAACGCCATCAACACCGAACCTCGAAGATTGGACTTAACCGAGACTGTACGAGGCCGGGGCCAGCGGCGATGATACGAAGGACGCTCGATCGGCTATACCTTAGCAATAATAGGAGCGAACCCATCGGCTAGCTGAGCCGATAAGGGACGCCTCTTTGATGGCGGGTGCGTATCTGCTGGGGAACCGATACGTTTGGCATTACGCGTCGTGAGACGCCTCTAAAGGCTGATGCGTATCGGCCGAGAGGCCGATGTGCTGGGCGTGAAGCACAGAGCATGGATAACTCATCGGCTAGCACTTCGATGATACGCCGTGCAGAAGCCTATAGGCCTGAAGCTCGATCTACCGTCGGTAATCTCATAGGTCGAACCTAACCGATGCAGCACAAAACTGACAACGGCAAAGGGAGCTTAATGGGCCGATAGGTCCAGCACGGACGTGATACGATACATCCGATCGACCTAAGAGGTCGGACCTAACCGATGCAGCCTTAGACAGAGTAGGACATATCGGGATGATGGCGGGACTTACCCCTTCGCCGGAGATCAGACTTAACCGATGCAGCCCCGCGTCGAGAGCTAGAACCCACTGGTAAAACATAGATGAACTAGGGTGGTGATGCGCCAAATTTGTATATGATCGAGAGATATCTTACATATTTTCAGGGGGTCTATATTTATACCCTGGATTTACAAACAGAGTCCGACGCGTCTACGACCATCGGACATTATTTTCTAGTAGGAACAAAGGAAAATATTCCTAAAAAAGTTAACTAACCAGCTAAACATCTCTAATTGAGTAAGGTTATAATTTACAAAAATAAGCACCCTGCCGTGGAGTCCACGGTTCTTCCGTAAACCCGGTTTCATCTGAATAATCCTCTAATTTGTAACCGAGTCTTCCTTTGCTGCAACCTGATCGGCTTCTCCATTGTAGCTATCGGACCTTCTTTTAGTCAAGCTAATCCTTCTCCTTCCTTCCCTCGGGCTTCTCGGACCTGATCCCGATTGGACAATCCCTTGTCATCAAGCCGATCGAATCTTCTACTAATCTGATCGGCTTTTCTACAATTCTCCATCGGCTTTGTCTCAGTATCTCCATCGGCCGATGACTGCATTAAACTCTTCATCAGACCTTTCAGCCAATCGGCTTTAGCCTCATCGGATCCCTTAGCCGATCGGCTTTAGCGCCATCGGATCGTCTAGATTTTGGCGTTAATAAGGTGAGAGCTTTAGAGCCTGTAGCCAAGAAAAGCTTGACAATAACAACCAGGGGAAAGACCAGTGGCGCCAGGATGCCTAGGGTAGAGGACAACCATGGCTAGGGAGCTTGAGGCTGTAGGGGAGCAGAGCTCACCCTCACCGACTTGAACTCAAGCTTGCACCCAAATTTTTGGGATGAGCATGGGCCGGATGGGTGTACCAGCATCATCCACTTGTTATCCATGGCTGCACGGCTGCTTATACTCTAGGTCACACAATAGCTTGACGGCAAATGACCGTCGTGGGAGGAGATGACCTCAGCAACCTCTGGCCAGTTTGGCGACTACTAGTGGGGATGTATAGCACAACGGGGTGAGTGAGGATGATGGCAACGTGCCAGGTTTGTCCTGTCCTCATCCATGGCCGCATGCCTCTCTCTATGAATGGTCAAGTAGCAACTCGACAGCGAACAACTCCCTCTACAACAAGCTAGCGGCACGAATGTCTTACGCTTGTCAACATCATAATCCAACGACGAACAATCCCCTCTTCTATCAATCTAGAGCTTGTCAGCATCTTCTAAGAAGCTATGACTCATGTGCCCCAGCAGCTTGACAGTGAACAACTCTCTCTATAGTGGCACCAGTGGCATCGAGGGCTTGTGCTTATCAGCATCGGAAGAGCTCGCCATCGAGATCCCTACCATGGAAGGCTCATTCTCATACCTACGTGTCAAGCATGGGGAAATCATTGCGTTTGTGGCCGCCGGAACCATACTACATGAGGCCATCATCAGGGCAGCCATGCTTAGTCGTTCCTAGACGTCCTACCTCACCGTGCTCCTAGGCCACGACACCGATGCGCTCTGCATCCATGTCCTAGATGGGTTCAACCTGCTCGACCCCATAGTCGTTGTCATATTGGTCCCTATCTCCCTAGTGGCCATGTCGAGGGAGCCAGAGGGCATCGGGTGGCGGGGAGAGCCTCATTCTCCTTGACGGCGACAGTGGCTCCGAGCGACAGGAGATTAGGGGGAGAAAAGGAAGAAAATATGTTTTTTAATTTTATCTTTATGTGACTAATATATACCACATCAGTGCACGGAGTGGGTTAACATTCGTTTGGACTTGAATGACACCCAAAACAAGTTAGAGAACCTAATAATATATTTAAGAGACTAGATGACAAACCCATATCAAGTCTAGAAACCACGGGCACTTCACTCTTTCTTATATTTATTTCACTCTACTTCGACCATCCTGTTTGTTATAAAAAAACGGTCGGTCGGCCTCAAAGCTCCATCAGAGATTGAAAAAAAGTCACCAAAAGCTAGCTTCCAAAGATTCCTCTGCCTCTGTGGCAACATTATATGCCTTTCGCGTCGATAGATTCATCATCCATGGGAGACGCGCTGTGTGATCTGCTCTTCTTGGTGGACAGCGACGGCGAGTTCCCTCACCACGCCGACGCTGACGACCTCTTCACCATCCTCGAGACGTGGGAGGACTGCGACAACGGCGGTGGCGGCGTCTCCGCGACGACGTTAAGTAGTCCTACCGCCGCAGCGTGCAGCTCCGGCGTTGGTGGGCAGCAGCAGCATCAGCTGCTGGGACGACCTGCCGCCGTGAGGACGACGGTGCCCGCCAACAAGCGGCCGGCGGCGGAAGGGCTGGAAGAGGAAGCACCCGGAGCCGACCGGGACGCCGATGACGGTTCGCCGCAAAAGAGGCACAAGTGCTCGCCGGCGTCTTCGACAACGGACGTGGCGACGTCGCACATCGCCGTGGAGCGCAACCGAAGGAAGCAAATGAACCAGAACCTCGCCGTGCTGCGCTCCCTCATGCCTTGCTTCTACTCCAAGCGAGTAAGATGGTCTATGCATTACTTGCCCAAAAAAAAAAAGCAAAACGATCGTCTATACATCGCTACTGACGAACAAGATAGATCCTCTTGCTAGCTAGTCTCCATGGATTGGGTATCAATAATCATTTATGACTACACGTTCTACTCGTACTATACCGCTTATCTGCTAGCTAGCTAGATCGATCATATCACATCACTTATTGGCACAGGCATCCCGATCTTACATAACGTAATACGACAGTACTCTCTGCTAAACGCATACATGCATCAATGCATATGTACCGACCTAGTTAACAAACTAAGAGTACTAACTTTCGTGAAAATTCTCAGTTTAGACTATCAAGATAGCAGATGTAGGAGCAGGGATTCTATGAATGCATCTACTCAAGTAGACAAACCTTAATTAAAACTAGCACTCCTATAGATATCATGAATGTTTTCCTTGGCAGGGCTTGAATGCTTTGACATCAACAAACAGTTAGGTTCTATTTGGTCATTAATTTGGTAGCTAGGTTTTATACTAAGTTACACTCCTAGTAAGTGCATGGTCCGCATGGATTAATTTATTTCTCTGGATTAATATACAGAGATGTGTTTGCCATGTATTAATTTATGTTGATCAGGGAGACCAAGCATCCATCATAGGAGGAGTGGTGGACTACATCAAGGAGCTTCAGCAAGTGCTACACTCGCTGGAGGCCAAAAAGAAGCGCAAGGTCTACACCGACCAGGTGCTCAGCCCACGGCCGCCGGCGTCGCGCTGCAGCCCGCGCCAACCGCTCACCCCCAGGCTGCCGCTGCCGCTGCTCAAGTCCACGCCGCCGCTCAGCCCGCGGCTCGCCGTGCCGATCAGCCCCAGGACGCCTTCGACGCCAGGTAGCCCCTATGGCAGGCACCTCCGGCTGCCACCGCCGCCCCCGCCTCCGTCGTCCGGCTCCAACTACGCGTCACCGGCGATGACACCGACCCACGAACAGATGCCGGCGTCCTACCAGCTGCCGCCGTCGTTGAACGACATCGCCGCTGAGCTGTCGGCGTACGCCAACAGGCAGGTGCTGGCCGGCCCGGGGGCCGGCGGGCTCTTCCCCGATGTGAAGGTGGAGTTCGCCGGCGCGAACCTGGTGCTGAAGACGGTATCGCAGCGGTCACCGGGGCAGGAGGTGAAGATCATCGCCGCTCTCGAGGGCCGCTCTCTGGAGATCCTCCACGCCAAGATCAGCACCGTCGATGACACCGCCGTCAACTCTTTCACTGTCAAGGTGTGTAGTACACTGCACCGTTACTTCAGTTTCTTGCACTCCTTATGTAATCATGTCCCAATCAAAATTACAAAGCAAATACTGAATTATAATAATTACACTCTTTTTCGTGGAAAGTATCCTGTACACACAAAGACAAAAAATTTGGAAGCACTGACCGTACATATCAACTAATAACTGTCATCAAAAATTTTATAAAAATAAATATACATTTACTTCCAATAATATTATACCTATGCATATGTCTCATATTCAAATCCATCATACATACATGTAAAAAATAAAATTCTGACATATTTATATTGTTATATTTTTTTCTATGTTATAACTAAAATTTAATGAATTTAAAGACAAGACTTTATATATAGGTATAATAATTTTGGATGTACATCTACAAATTTTTCTATAATTATAGATGACTTGGTGTGCACTGTGTTTGCATCCAAAGCTTATGCGCATAAGAAATGTTCCTTTTTATATTTTTTAAATAAAGATTTGAGCTTTGCCATTCATTTCAACAAGAAAAATCAAAAGTTGCAAGAATGGTTAGCTCTATCTTCTTTAATTAACAGGGGCTTGCATAATCATAATTGTCACTAAGGTTTTATTAGATTTAGTGCCACGTAGATTTGCTTGGTTTTATTAGATTTAATGCCACGTAGATTTGCTTGTTGATATATATGTATATGAACAAAAGATCCTAACTGATAGATCAGTGAACTGCTTGAAGCCATGTGGAGGACACATTGAAGGCGAATGGAACATTTGAAGGACACTGTTTAGGGTACAGTTGCCGAATCAAATGAAATGCATTTGTTTCATGAGAGCTCTTCCCATGAAGTGCATGTATGGCTAGCTAGCAGCTAGTACTGCCTTACTGGCCAAGCATGTTGAAGCTGCACTGCTCATAAATGTGGTAGGGTATCCAAATGTCTATGTTCTGCTCGGACATTTGTATGATAGTATAGTACAGATCATAGACCATACAGTGCACCAGTACTTCACCGCATGCCATTCACTGTTACATGGTGGTATATCTGCTTTTTCACTGTTCTTCAGGGGAGGTGCCAGATGGTAACATATTAATTAATTTATGGTATAATATTGGTACACTTGTACTGGAAACAAATTTAATACTAAAATGTGTGTCATCTTCGAGTATACAATAAAGGACCATATAGACGCTCTAGCAAAAATTCCTCTGTTTTTTTTTTTGCTTCTATCCTGTTTATATTATACTGGTCCGAATTTTAGTTTTATTTTTATCAATAGGGCCATAATACTCCTGCATCAATATGGCCCATGTAATCATGTAAACATATATATTTATATATATGACAATCTCAAATTAGTGTAGTTATTACTAACATCCTGCACTGTCATGCTTCCACGTCATCTTGAATGCTTTGGACCATTAGATTGTACTTGTTTTGCTCTGGGGTTTATGCATCGAAGCACTTTCTTTCTATGAAGAAACTGCGCAATGCTATTTGATAAGTTTTAGTTTGTAAGATGAAAAGCATTAATCCTATGATTTAATATTTTCATAAATCGTAAAATCGTTCACTGCTTACATGTTTTTACTATATCTTTGGGCAGATCGGAATTGAGTGCGAGCTCAGCGCTGAAGAGTTGGTACAGGAGATTCAGCAAACGTTCACATGACATGCATGTTTCGACCAACTGACGGAGCTGAAATTAAATATAGCAGCACAAACAGAGTGAATAGCCGAAGCCGAGGGAACACTAGGGCCGACGTGTTTATTGGCTCTCTCTGTACGAGCGTGTCTGCATTTGCGAGATGAATTCATCTAGTTTCGCTTCAGATTTGCCTCTTGTGCTCATGCACGTGCTAATTTTGCATTTTTTTTGTCTTTTCAGAATTCTCGAGCAAATTAAATTTTCTACATATATAGGACTATCGGATTCAACATTATGGCCAGATAAATACGACCTATAGATGCATATATGCCTTGAAGGTTGGATGACAAAATAAAATTTACTGGCGGTTTGTGCCTCTTAGGAAAAATCGTGATACCACAGAAGTAGATGGACAGAGATCGTTAGACAGCCACAAGAGATGCTTATCTAGCTATCATTTTTCGTAATCCTTTGGTCTAAGGAGGTCCCTCAACGATTTGGTCTGTACTAGCTAGTGCTGACGCGCAAGTCAACGACAAACCAACCGCAGCGGCGGCAAATCTTCAAATCTCTCATGCTACATGTATAAACGGCCGATTTACATAGGCTCCTAGATTGCGGGTCCTTTCACAGTGCCTTCCACTATGGTGGTAGGAACAAATCTTACGGTTGATTTTGATGGCCATTTTAGTCATTTGCTGAAGTGAGGTGGAAGGGCAATACGGTAAATCCAGTACCAGGCATCCATGGTGGGTTGACGAAGCAGGAGGACGGCCGCCTCCACGATCTCACGCTCCTGGCCGTCGTCTGCCGTCGCTCTCCCCCTCCTCGCGGGAGCACGGGCGCGGCGGCCCCGCCCCTCCCCCACTGCGCTGCCAACCGCCGGCGCCCCTCCTTGCCCGAAGCGATGCCCCTCGCCCGTCCTACCCCTGACACCGCGCCGCCGCTCATCGACCTAACGACCCCCGCCGTCCCCTCTCACCCTCCCTGTGCCCGACGGCCGCCGCGGTGCTGCCCTCCTCTCTGCTCTCAGGCCGCCGGCTGCATTTCGTCTGGACGAACCCCGCCGCCGAACGGAATGAAATCCAATTGACCATCCAGCACGTAAGTCATAGTTTGGATGCCTTAATTTATTCTGCTACATCCTTGATTTATATAAATTCTTCAGCCTTTTTGTCAGTTCATAATAACTAAAAACTTGTTCTGCTTGTGCATGTATTTCAGAGAGGAGGCAGGCTAAAGAGGAAAGTATCAAATAAAAGTACAGTGACAGAATTCCTGTAAGCTTTTTTTCTTCTTACGGCTCAGAATGTATTTGATTCCTTCGTTGTGATTTCTTGGCTCTTATTTGTTACAATCTATGTCATGCAGGTGATTGTTGAGAAAGCTGAAAGAGTGTCATTCCAGACATCGACAAGAAAAGGTCAGTTTTCTAGCATTTTCTGAATCCATAACCTTGATATTTTAATTTACTTTTCTGAAACCATAACCTTCATATTTTAATTGACGCACTCCATTGAACCGCTAGATAAAGGACTATTCTCTTTAATAGTTAGAAAGTAAATGCTAATAGAGGACTTACTGAGGTGTTGACAGCTCGTTGCAATGCTCTAAATGTATGGTTTCTGTTCCCAAATGATGCAAATTTATATCTGACTCTTCCTGCAGAAATATACATAAACATGAGTGACATGAACTCATGAAGCAATTGGCCATGCATCTAATCTTACGTCTCTCAGTCCTTTGGCAGTCTCCAAAAATTTTGCCATTTCTTTGCTATTAAACTTTGGTTATCAGTTCTTTCCATTGTAAGGGTATTGATCCACTTCATTAGTGACCATTTCTATCTATCCGCATGTATGTAATTCTAGCTTGCGACCAATTTCGTTGCATCAAGTAAAATATGTGACTCAATTTACGATATACATGCATTCAGTTTTCAAGCAAGCTAGAAGCATGTGATTTAGTCCAGTAAGTAGTAACCTACGTTCAAAGGACTCAAATTTACAGTAACTTATGATTAAGAGTGTAATACCAACAGTGTGTTGTTGCTGTCGAGAGCGAGAAGCATGAATTAAGATCCAAATAATATAATTCAAGATAAAATAAAAAGGTGCAGCCAGCAATTCCAATTATATATATGAACCTGTTTTTGGATAAATCAAACTGAAAACAGAGCACATAAATTATTTAACAATGAAAGGCAGTGCTATTTGAAACTCAGTTTAATTTGTACGATAAACAGAAGGGCTTTTGAGTTTGCACTGTTGTCCATGTAGCCTTTTATTCTCTTCTTTTATCCATGTACGATAAAACATTTGCATGGCTACTGACCTTCAAGGAGTTGACGCATACTTGGCAATGATGTGCGGGGCTATCTTCTAGTTATATATATTCTTGTATGTATTCTGAAGAAGTAGGTTTGTTTACCTTAACAAAGTTCATTTACCTTGTTCTTTAAATATTCAGTTAGGAATGTTTCCTGATGTAATTTAATTATATATAATCACATTTTGTCAACATGCAGAGTGTGAAGATTGGAAGCTTCATCACCATTTGCCATAATCCATTCAATCAGAGAACAGTTCTTATGAAGTCAGTGCTTGGATAGGCTGTCCTGAATTTTTTTGTTCCATGATAGCTTCCAGAAATTGCAAGAGCACATCTATTGATTTTTGGTGTTATTTTTATATCTGTAAGTCAGCCATGAACAGAATTTGGTATTGACCTATCTCATTTGGATTTTTTACTTTTGTGTGGAGTTAGAGCAAGAAACTTTAGGTACACTACTATTCTGCTGTTTATTTTTCTTTTGGCTAGCTAGTTAGCTATCATTTGGATTTTTAGTAGTGTTTCACTGTTTCTGAAGGCCTGAAGTTGAGCAGTATTTATATCAGAAGATTTCAGGACATAGCTAGCTGTAAATATGTAATTATCTTTAGAAGAAATTAAACTCACAAGTGAGTTGCAAGTTTAGAAGAATTAAAGTCAAAACTAAGACTGCTTAGAATGTGGATCTGCACATTGACACGGACAGCGGACGCTCGTGAGCATAGTTTTGGATTGGAACTCGATTGCCGCCTGATGCTTGCAGAATGCAGACTAGTGAGGTTCGTCAGAGTTAAGTCGCTATTGCTGCCCATCATGAACTGCACGTACACGAGAAATACAGCAGATATAGCAAAAGTTCAGGGAGTGGCTATGTGGTTGGTTAGGTGACTCAGTTTCTTTCTGGGATGATGTTTGGTTAGGTGGAACGCCTTTAAAAATTCAGTTCCCATATATACAGTATATGCAGGGATTCAAAAGCCACAGTGAAACAAACATGCAATAGTGGTGGATGGAGGATTGAGTTGAGAAGAACTGTAGCTGGCAGGGAAGTGAAAGAATGGGACAAGTTGCAGGATTTGCTACAGGAGATGATACATCTGAACAATTCTAATGACCAGATGATCTGGAAACTGACAAAATCAGCGAGGTTTTCTGTCAAATGTTTGCATAGAGAGAGAACTGTCAGAGATAGAAGAACACAGGAGCTTTGGAAAACCCCAGCGCCATTGAAAATTAGGATATTTATGTGGATGATGCTGAAAGGGAGAATACAGGCAGCAAGTCAGCTAAAAAGAATGAAATGGCCTGGCAGCCAATACTGTAAGCTATGTGGAGAGGAAGAAGAGGTAGATCACCTAATGTTCAGATGTGCTCCTGCTCGCTTTCTCTGGTGCTGTTTTAGAGATGTTATGAAATGGGATTCGGTCCGGAGATCCAGAGAGGAGTTGCTGAACAAGTTACAAGAAGCTGGAAAGATCAAAATCTTATTGTGCTATTTCTTTACTCTGCGACATCCTGGGCTCAACAGAAATGATCTAGTGTTTAAAAAAAAGTTGTTGTCTGACATAATACATTTGCCTCACAAAGTTCTCCCTTTTGCAACAATGGAGACATTTGGTGCCGACGAAGTAAGTAGGGGAGGTGGATGCTTTCAGGGACTCTTTGCTTGCGAGACTGCGAGAGGTGCGAGAGGGATCCATGTGAAACTAAAGCCAAGCAGGGTGTGATGAAAAAGAAAAGGATGATCGCTGAAGCTGGAAGACCTAGCAAAATCTTGTACGTTTCGGTGCTTGCTGTATCTTTTCTGTAGGTGCTCGTTAGTCCTTCTGCAGGTCGCGTAGCGCAGTCGGTATCCAGGCCTGAGGGCGTGTGGCGTTGCTTGTGTACCTTTTCTGCTTTTGGTCCACTTTGTAAGCCGGAAACCCCAGCGTTAACTTCCGTACGTGTGTTTACGCTTTCAGTAAAGCTGGGCGAAAGCCTTTTGTCCAAAAAATTATCTGAATTAAACAATGCACCTGATTATTTCTTCGTCTCTACACTGCCGTCGCTCATTACTGCGGCGGGCGGCGCCTGGGTGGAGGGCCAGCGACGCATCGCGTCCTCGCTCTCGATCCGCCATAACGTCTCCGGTATCCATTAGCACGGGCAAACGGCCCGGCCCATGGAGCTACTGAGATGACAGAGCGGACTAAAACCCTTCATCGTCTGCATATTTACAGTAATGCCATGCTTTTTTCGTAGAAATACCCTTTCACTATACTACTACACAACCTAACGGCTAGAGTAGAAATTCACTTCTGTTGGATCTGATACGACGGACACCTTATGTACATCCGAAGATACTCTAAAAAAATCATGTACAAACGGGTTATCAGCCATCTACAGAAATGTTTCCTGTACTATACTAGTGCTTTTTAAAAGGAATGCATTTAGGAGGTGTATAATAGGGCTCTAACTTTCTAAGATCCAAATATGGCTCAATGAAGAATCCATGATCCTTATATCGGAAAACATTTGGTTAAATATTAGTTCCGAAGACCTTAAGAGCATGAAGTGGATAAAAAATGATCATGTTACTCGTTATTTTTTTTATTTTTTTTTCTGTTTTGCATAGTTGGCTGGTATATAGATAATTATGAAGAAAGTCTATGATATTTTTTATAACATGGAGCAGTAGAACTATCAATTCTGAAAATTGACAATAATACTTATGATGATGCGTAACACCTAAAACCTAATGGTGACGTAGAGATTTTGTTACAAGTTTAGTCCCTCGTGAGGAGGTAATTAGATTGAGAGTAGATAGGGTTTACAGGATGACAATAGATGTAAAAGTGAGCAGCTAACCTAGAAAGCCCCAACCCGTACGCAGGTTGACTTACCCCTTATGTAGTAACAGGTTACTAGGGTTTGGAGATCTAGCTTAACAAACTTAACCTGATCTCTTTCTATCTAACTACGTGGGATAAGGTGGATAAATATTTATATATTATCTTAATATTCCCTCTATGTTGAGTTAATGGTTGGCTAAAACACCTAGTTGGACATGCCCACTAGCTAGCCTACCTCTTTTGATCTAGTTGGCTTGGCCCATCTTTAGGGTACTCAGGTTCTGTGTACTCCACAGTAGGCCTCGAGTGCTTTGCTTTCAAGTTACTTTGCAAGCCGAGATCAACCTCAAGCTTACGAGTAGTCCTTCTAGATCTTCTTGAGTTGATTGGGCCCCATTCATCTGCACAAAATAAGACCAAAGTAATGAGATCGCAAAGGACTCACCCTTTTTAATTCCCCATGTAATCTCAAGTTGTAAGGCCAAGCATTCTAGTTGGATGGCAATAATCGATAGTAGTATATCAGCTGCCTTCACCAATCCAGACCAAGCAACCCACTCAAGAGATTTTTTCTCTCT
The DNA here is from genome assembly GCA_030770085.1 of Oryza coarctata. NCBI lineage: Eukaryota > Viridiplantae > Streptophyta > Magnoliopsida > Poales > Poaceae > Oryza > Oryza coarctata. The sequence goes on from CM061472.1 coordinate 14,706,188, forward strand.
TAGTTGTATACCATTTGCATTGGTGCCATCCTAAGGATAGCCCACTAGTGGCCCACGAGGCATGCATAGGGAACCTTATGCCCAGAGCGAGGCGGTAGCACAAGTGATAGCCTATAGGTCTACCTCGCTTGGTATGTAATATAAGGTTAGGTCACAAGACGAAAATTCCACAAACCCTTCCTTTTGTCACTTGTCAATTCGACTTCTCGAGCATGTCAATTCAGCTTCCTCTAACCATCTCTTTTGCTCGCTAGCCAACGCTGCCTCCACTAGGGTTGGCTCTACAAGGTTAAGAGCTAGCGAGATCCAAGCTTCTATCAGTCTTCTCAACCTCCACCGTTGCTCCACTCTAAACCCTAGCTTCTGCCACAAGATGTTAGAAGCATTAGGTGACTCAATCTTGCTCCTAGATCCAAATCAGGAGTGGAAAAGTTTCATTACCATCAAGAGCTAGATCCAGAAGCTAGTAGAGAAGAACGTGCTGCTTGCTTAGGAGATTATCGATTGGTGGTCCACCAAAGGTGAGCCATTTCTGACCACCAACATGGGGGAAATCATGGTCTTCAAAGAATTCTTCAATGTTGGCTTTGCTCTTCCCACCTCGAAGTTCTTCCGAGGTCTCTTAAACTTCTATGGCCTCGAGCTAGTCCACCTCAATCCCAACTCCATCCTTCAAATCATCATCTTTATCAATCTATACAGATCTTCCTTGGGAATTGCTCCCACTTCGCCCTCTTCTGATACTTCTTTCATCTCAAGGCCTCTAAGTCTAACATCCAAGTGGTGGGTGGCACAAGCTTCCAACTCCACTCTGAGAAGGAGTATTATTACCTCCTCCTCAACTCCTCTCTAAAGGGATGGAGGCAAGAGTGGTTTTACTACTCAAATGTATATCCTACTCTTCCAAGTTACATCAGCCACGCCCCCATCTTCTCCTCATCGTGGTCCTCTCTTCCAAGGTCAACAAGCTGAAGAAGCTTATCTTTGAATTAAAGGACGGTGGCTTGACCAGTGTTGGGATCAGAGCATGCTTTGTGCTGTAGAAGTTGAAGCCTCTCAAACACCGCGTCCACTTGGGGTTTGACTATCAGGGTTCCATTGACCCTACCAAGGAGTCCACTGATAAGAACTCTAAAGACAAGGCGAGGACCTACGTGGGCTCCTTTGGCACTATAGTAGAGATCTCTATCACCGGTTGCCCATGCCCCTTCAGCATTGCTACACCATGCCCCGAGGTAAGATCTTGATTGCATTATGCCTTGTTAATATATCTCTATGCTCTGAGTGACATTTCCTCTACAGGGTCAAGATGCCTTCAAGTTGGAGCCCCCAAGTCCACGAGCAAGAGACTCGTGGAAGTGCATGGCGGAATATACCGTTGACTCCTCTAGCTCCAAGCGGGCTGAAAAGAGGCCCATGACCGAAGAAAACATGGAGCCAAGAAGCCAAGTGCCAAAGGAGGGCTAAGGATTGGCGAGAGACCTCCACTATCCCCTAGGAGGAGAGAGCCTTTGATTCTAGCTGCAACATAGGGTGGAGAGAGTGCTGGGCCAATGCATGCCACACGTTCGACTTCATCCCTAGGGAAAGCATGTAGCCGAGCACACCAGCGAGAACGTCAGCAAGTCAACAGGGCACCTCCCTGACTGGCGAAGATCCTCAACTAGCTCTTGCCCTAGCAAGCTACAAACCCACACAACCTCCACTCGATGCATTTGAGCAGAGGGTGGCACCAAAGCTAGGGCCTCATGGCACTACTCTGATTGACTAGGTATGTTATGTTTCTGATTTGGCTTTCAATTACCTTCTGTGTTCTATCTCTTTACTTTTACCCTCTTGTAGACATCTGTTGTGTGAGGTGCCAATGGAAAGCGACGGTGCAAGCAATGATGGGAGTGCTCAGCAAATAGTCAGGCCTAGGCGATGCCATTGCCCCCTCTGCTGTAGAAGCCAAGTTCAACCTCTGCCTTTGGTTCGGCAAAGCCAATAGGCACAGGCCAGGCATCCACTTATGTCCCCAAGAGGTTGGTCATTGAAGATGAAATGGAGGAGATCCTCTAATTGCCCTAGCTTGAGTATGTGTCCACCTCCAAGAGGTCTAGGGGGTAGATGATGCTAGAGGGGTTTGACAACTCTGTGGATAAGGATGAGTGGGAAGGCCTCTACTCCCATATGTTGCAAGCTATCAAACTGATGTAGGTGATGTAACCCCCGACAACCTCCCAAAGCATGTAATTGCTTAGTAGGTAGTACTTGATATGTTGGTGTGTTGTTTGCAAAAAGTGGTCAACCACTCAGAGAAAAAATCCAAAGTGCTGGAGTGCATATTTGACCAAGTGGATGAAATATAGTGCATCCACCAGACCATCAAGGTTGTCAAGGCACAACACACCAAGGAAGATAGAGGCCCATCGGCAAGAGTATGAGCTACACTCTAGAATTTAGCAAATAAAGCATGATGCCTACAATGCTCGTAAGTTCTCACAGACGATGTTGGAATGTGTTGATCATTGAGTTCTACCGATAACTCTTCTATCGATCTTTGATTTTGATTTCTACTTGATGAAGCTCAAGAAGATCTCTAGAAATTGGTTGTCGGATAGGACGTGTGGAAGGAGCAGGCAGAGGGAGCTGAGAAGAGCACAGTCGAGCTAGTCGTTGAATTTGCCGATAAGTGTCTTCTAGATTTATGTAAAAGTTGCCAAGTTGCCTTCTACCATGATATGTCATATGATAGTTTTGATTGATTGCAGATAAAAATAAAGACGTCGAGCAGCTAACGGCAGAGCGCAACTCGACATCAAAAGAATTCCATAGTAAGTTAGTTGACATCTTGCACAAGCCTAGTTGTGCAGACGAGCCATGTTCTGAATTGGTGCTTCTGTTGGTGCAAAGTACCACCTAAAGACGCAGTTGCATTTCAAGGTGCTCAAGGTCCTTTTTTTAGACAATAGGGGTGATGCAAACATTATGTTGTGCATCCGACTAACAAGGTAAAGGAGCATATAAGTGCTACTATAGTGGTCATTGCTGGCCAGGTGCTTGCTATTGTCAAGTGGTCATACCCACGTGTGGATTTAGGAGCAGTCATTGAAGGCTTCGCAAGCACATGCTCTAATGAAGACATCCATGTGCTCCTCAAGGAGACGAAGGGCACTATCATAGAAGATATGAAGGACCATGAGTTGTGAACATAGTATAGTTAGAACTTGAATTTTGGGATGTAAGCACAAGAAAACATTTGTCATATATGCACAATGCTCTTGCTTTTATGTCTTCTTTTGTTAATATGGTCTACACCGAGTGTCGTCCCTTGGGAGGAAGTATATCAAAAGGCAAGTCCATGCGAGAGTAGTCGAGCCCCAATGCTTAGGAGTTTTGGCACAAAACCTAGTTCTAACTACCATGATCGGTAGCTAAGCCCCTAGGTGTAGAGCAACTAATAAGGCTAAAAGCGATGATTAGAAGCAAAGACTGACAATTTTATTAATATGACATGAGTGAACAAATACAAGGGAGTTTAGGAATAGAGGCAATGTAGCTATTCTATGTTCTAGGGGTTGTCCACTACCAAGTAGTCCTCTCATTGTAGTCAATAAGCCACTAGGTGAATAACTTCACTGATAATGAATGGCCCCTCCCATATGAGGGACAGTTTGTGCTAATCCTTTGTAGTCTAGATCTTGCATAAGACCAAGTCAGTAATGGAGAAGCTACGACCATGGATGTTATGGCTGTGGTATTAGCACAAGCCCTACTAGTACTTAGCCAACTAGATAGCCTCCATATCCCACACTTCTTCGAGTCGGTCTAAGTCATCGAGTAGGTTGGTTTCATTCTTGTCATCCTAGAAGGATCGTACTCACGTCGAGCCAAACACGAGCTTGGTTGAGAGGAATGCTTTAGTGCCATGCACCAAGAAGAAGGGTGACTAGCCTATCGCTCAACTAGGAGTGGTCCTAAGTGACCATAACACTAAGGGCAACTCAGCAACCCATTTGCTAACATACGAATTTAGTCAGTCGAATACCCTTGTCTTGATTCCATGAAGGACAATACCATTAGCACACTCAACTTACTCATTATTGCAAGGATGGGCCACCAAGGCATAGCAGATCTTGATTCTAAGTCCCTACAAAAGTCTTGGAAGACGAAACTAGCGAACTAAGTACCATTGTTGATGATTATTCTATTTGGCACACCAAAGAGGTATATGATGCCTTGGATAAAGCTTTGAGCTACATCTATCTTGGCGACTGGTTTAGCCTCAATCCATTTTGAGAACCTGCCAACGGCGATAAAGAGGAGGGTGAATCTCCCGGGTGCTTTTTTGAAAGACCGAACCATATCGAGTCCACACACAATGAATGGCCATGATATTGGGATTGTCAAGAGCTCCTGAGATGGCACAAGGATCTTTCTAGCGAAGAATTGGTAGCCTTCACATGCCCAAACAATTTCTTGGGCATCTGTGATGGCAGTCAGACAAAAGAAACCTTGTTTATAGGCCTTGCCGACTAGGATCTTGGACACCACATAGTTCCTGCAAACTTGTCTTTCAACATACAAACCTCTTAGCAGTAGGCCACCATGTTGTCATCTATGCAAGACCAGTTCTTTATCAGTTGGTTGACAATGAACTATGAGTCTCCATGAACCACTATGCGTTAGATACCGAGTGAAATGGTGATACGTAGACCATGGATGAAGGCCTCCTACTCAACTATCTTGTTGGAGGCTAGGAAGTGTAGCTAGGGAATGTACTTTAGCTTTTCACTAGCCCTCACTCCCATATTCATAAGAGAACCGATGAAGTTCATCATCGAGTGCTCAAGGTTGTCAGGTAGGGCTACTTCCTGGACATTCATCTTCTCAGCGATGAAGTCGGACAAGGCTTGGGACTTGATGGCCATGCAAGGCTAAATAATGATCTCTAATGCCATTAACCTTAGTGCCCACTTAGCAATCCTATCAGTGGCCTCCTTGTTGTGAAGGATGTTAGGAAAGGGGCATGTCATGATGACTAAGATCTAATGGGCTTAAAAGTAATGGACCAGCTTCCGAGCAGTGATGAAGATGGCGTATATCAACTTCTAGATTTGGGAGTACCGGGCTTTCAACTTGCCAAGGGCTTCGCTGATGAAGTATACAGGCTATTGCACCTTCTGAAGGTGGCCCTCTTCTTCCCTCTCAATGACTAAAATGGTGCTGACGACTTTAGTGGTTGTGGCTATGTATAGTAGCAAGGGCTCATTAGGGAGCGGTGAACCTAGGACCGGGCTAGTGATTAGAAACTTCTTTGAAGTTTTCGAAGGCTTACTGGGCTTTTGTCATCCACTCAAATAGGTCAGTCTTCTTGAGTAGCTTGAAGAAAGGCATGCTACGCTTGCCCAATTGGGAAACAAAGTGGCTGAGTGCCACCATGCAACCAATCAACTTCTGCACCTACTTTTGTTCAATTGCTAGGCTAATGTTGAGCATGCCATTAATCTTCTATAGGTTAACTTCAATTCCACGATGAGACATGATAAAGCTAAGTAGTTTTTCCGAAGACATGCCAAAGACACACTTCTCGGGTTCATCTTCATCTTGAAGGCACGAAGACTATTGAATGTTTCAATCAAGTCAGTGATGAGGCCTCCTTCACATAGGACTTGATCACCACATCATTCATGTATGCTTCGACATTCCTACCAAGTTTGTTATGGAGGCAACACTGCATCGCGCATTGGAATGTAGCCCTCGTGTTCTTCAACCCAAATGGCATCATCATGTAGCAAGAAGCACCAAATGGAGTGACTACGTTGATCTCCCAGGTAGTTAGCTTTTGCTTCCACCTAAACTCGTATGTGTCAAGATCCCTAAAGATGTCATTGAGCTCGACATGCGAGTCATGGAAAACTGCCATCATGTTGTCATCCGCCTTTTCCTTTTCGGTGATTGATTCCCAACTTGCCAATGATCTCTTGTGCAAAGTGCTTGAGGAGGTGGTAGTCCTTGGTGGTGTGGCGCCCCTTGGGGTGATAGAGGCAAGGTGCCTCCATCATTTTGAGGTAGTTGTCAGCTTGGGATAGGCTCGATCATCCACACTCGGCGATGGCAATGATGTCATCTCCCTTGTGTTTAACGTCCTTATTCCTAGAGTACTCAAACCGGTCCTTCCTAGACATATGGCATGGCATCATCTGAGGAGGTGTACTTGTTGGCCATATCAAACATAGCCTTGAAGGTGGTGGGTAGTTTGTGCACCTAATTCTTGATGAAGTCTTTGTTCCTACAAACCCTGTAGAAGAACGCCTTGAGTGCCTTATCAGAGGTGTTGGAGATGGAGTTGTGCTTCTCAAAGAAGCGTTAGATGTAGTCCTTGAATGACTTACGTTTGCCCTAGTAAATTAGGTACAGTCCCAAGCTATACCAGGACGAGGGTAGGTGTCCTAGAAGTTGGCCACGAACTACGCTCGAAGCTCACCCTAGGAGCTAATCATCTCTAAGGGAAGTCCAATGAGCCATGGTCGGGCCAAGTTTATTAGCATGACGAGGAGATAGTTGGCTATGGCTTTATGTTTGCCACCTACTGCCTAGATAGCAAGCATGTAGACCATGAGCCACCATACTTCTCAACTCCCATGGGCTTGAACCCAAAGGCCAGGTGACATGGCATAGCTCTTGCGTTAAAGCGGGGATACCCTCGCCATCTCTATGGCATGAGTAGACGAGTGGTGGGGCACGCCGGGGGTTAGCGTAGCGACAATCACGAAGGTCGCTACGGTAGTCGGTGTCATGGTAGATGTCAAAATGTTCCCAATCATCCTCAATGTGGTGATGCCGATCCTCCTTCTCACGCGGATGGTGTTGATGTTGTGGTAGATGTCTTGGGGCATGGGAGCCTCATCACAGGGGATGCTTGAGTGGTATGGCAACTACTTACTTGGTGCGGCTGACTTGAAGCTCATGGCTTGACACTGGCAACGGTGTTGGCACCCTCCTCGTGACTTAGAGGTGGTGGAGATCAACTCTAGTGGCACCTCCAGTTGGCTGCCAGGCCGCTAGCGTGGTGAGTACCAGGGTAAGTCGGTAGTGTGGCATACACCTCCTCGTGCATTGCACGAGCATCATGGGCCCCTCCTTTGGCCGATGAATGGCCTAGCCTAGGGAAGAAGCAAGAGCAACACCTCTAGTTGTCAGCGCGGTGAGCGCTAAGGTGCCAGCCTTGTCAGTGGTGAGGTCAAGACCTCTGAACTGGGAAATCGATCCGAGGGCGATGTGGATGTGGCCGACACCAAAGATGCCAGTAAGGTTGGTAGGGTGCAGGACTTCGGCACCACATACGGTGAAGTCAATGGATCCAAAATGGAAGGCTACCTCAAGGATGAACTCAACATGGAGTAGGGCAACAGTGTTGATCGCATCCATTATAGTTCCGTGATGGTGATCTCGATGCCCCCCTACCTAAAGTGCCAACTTTCAATTATGGAAATTAGCAATAATACTTATGAGGGTGTACAAGACCTGGAAACTAATGGTGACGTAGGGATCTTTATATAGGTTTAGACCCTCGTGAGGATGTAATACCCTACGTCCTATGTTGTAGATTAGATTGAGAGTAGCTAGGGTTTACAGCATGGCAATATATGCACACGTGAATAGGTAACCTAGAAGGCCTCAACTCGTATATGGGTTGACCTAGCCCCCTTATATAGTCACGGGGTGCTAGGGTTTGGAAGATCCGGCTTAACAAACTTAGCTGGATCTCCTTCTACCTAACTATCAAGGATAAGGGGGTAAAGATTTATATCTTATCTTAATATCCTTTTATTTTGAGTTACAAGTTGGCTAAAACACCTAGCTAGACAGGTGCACTACCCAACCTATTGCATTTGGCCTAGTCGGCTTGGCCCATCTTTAGGGTATCCAAGTTTTGTGTACTCCACAAGAACCCTCCTACATCGATGCTCCCCCCAACTCTAATTCACCATTTTTTTAATATGATATGGGTGTTTGTCTTGTCTCTAACTCATTTAGATGAGAATCCAAGAGTTGGAGTCCTACTCCTACCAAACACACCCAAAGTGTTACTTGAATGGTATAGAGGTTGCTCCAAAATGTTGACTACTCAAATAAGTTATGCCAACCAATATTATAAAGCATTATTAAACAAAAATGTAAAAATGTTCATCACGCTTAAGAATTCTATATAGTTTCAAAGTAGATGTGTAGAATATCAGTTCAAAGCTAAAAAATGTGAAATACATTAATTGTTGGCATAAAGGTATAACTAATTATATATACAGGACATACAAGCATTTCCTCTTGGTCCTGAGATATCATGTAATTATTTTCTTGACTACGTAAGATAGATGCATATCATTTCATTAAGAATGGAGAGAGAAATTGGAACGGGTAAGGGAGGAGCGTACTACGATACCATGTAATTTAAACTGCATGTAGTATATTGTTTTCTTCCTAAGTTAGACATTAGGACATTCCAAAGAGCAAGTAAGGCAATTCTTATTTGGAAATTTTCTTGGTATGCATCTGAATAAACAGAATTTCAATCAAACAGCTGAAACATGGTTTTATGTATATTTTTGGGAACAATTTAACAAAAAGCTAAGCTAGTTTTGACAAGAAATTAAAGATAAGAGACGATATGGATGGAAGAACCAAGGGATCAACAAGTGATGAGTACTGTAGAAGCCACGGAGATTGCTAATAAAAGCATATGGAGGAGATTGTTGCATACATGAATCAACTTATGAAGATGTGGCAGCAGGGACCACTAGCACTGAAACATGAATCTAAACCAACTTATCACTGTTTTTTTAAAACCGGTTTATGTGTTTGAAGTAACATTGCTAGTTTTAATTAATAAAAATCAGAAAAAATAAAAGCTGAATTAGATGCCTCGATTCCACACTAATTAAGTCCATCATCCACGTGAAGTCCCCTTCCTTCCTCCCCCTATATCTCCATTTCTCACCTTCTGGCTCTCCCTCTTCTCCTATGGATGACATACCACCTATTCCTTCCTCCAACCGACCATGTCACTGGCTCTGTCTCTCTACCACCTTCCTCTCTTTTTCCCATTCTGACCCTAGGAAATACCACATCCAACCAGCATGAGCTCTAGGGTGGCTAGATCCGGCCATTATGAGCTCAGGAGAACTAGATCCGTTGTCCCCACATCTCACGTTGCCCGAATTGGCAGGAGGGGAAGCTCTCGTGTTGTAGTGGCATGTGATGGGTTTTCCAAGGTCCTATGGCAGCAACGGAAGCTCCAAGGTTCACCAATAGAGTGTGACGGCAATAGCTCTGAGGTCCACGTGCAATGCCCCTCATCCTAGGACCACTAGATCCAACGGTGGGGAGGTAGGGGCCACCAGGTGCACTAGCTTGGTGGATGGCACCCTGCCTGTTGGGAGGAGGTGGAGCTAGGATGTACATGGTGGCTAGGGAGCATCCACTTTAGCACCCATAAGGCGGAGATCTCCACACTATTGGGTACTACATGCCCATAATTATTAAGTAGATTTTTTTTTGTTCTTATCACTCATAATTGTAAAGTTGATTTTTTTTCTTGAAAGTTGATGTCACGATATGTTTTTGTTCTAAGAACAAAGTAGCCTTGCTAGTTAATGAATTGTATGAATTTGCTATTTTGTTGTGATTTGTTGTTCTTGTCAAACTCAAATATCAATTGGTCCGGCAAAAATACTCAAGTATATATCAATCGCTTGTTGATGTATTGTTTCTTATTGATTTCATCAACAACGGTTGAATCAATAACTGTTGATAGTGTGATCAATGGTTCAATCAACAAATTGTTGTTAGTGTACTATTTTTTTTCTAGCTCAAAATGAGCTGGTTCTTGCCTTAAACCAGTAGTGATAGCGGACCCATATCACTATATTAATGCCAAAATTTAGACAGCACAATGATGGATTGAAAAAACCCGATCGGCTGAAGAGGTGTCCGATCACTATAGGGAAGAAGTCGATCGGATTAAAACAAGGAAAGACTTGTTCCCGAAATAGAAGACTATCTAAATAAGACCGAATTTGCGGAGGAGCCGTGGAACCCACGGTAGGTTATTTTATCTTTTGTAAATAGTATCTTATCTAATTAGGAAGATATAATTAGAAAGGTTTAGTTAGTTTAGATAACTATCTTAGAGATATTTTCTTTTATCTATGTAAAGAGATAAAGTCCGATAGTTGCTGCAAACGCGTCGGACTCTGTAAACCCAAGGTATAAATATAGACCCCTGGAGACATGTAAACGGGGAATCCTTCGATCAATACAACTTCGGTGCATCGTCACCCTAGTTTATCTAGATTTCTACTGACAGGGTCTAGCTCTCGACGCAGGGCTGCATCGGTTATGTCCGATCTCCGGTAAAGGGGTAAGTCCCACCACTATCTTGATATGTCTCGTTCTGTCTAAGACTGCATTGGTTAGGTTTGACCTCTTAGGCCGATAGGATGTATCGCATCACATCCGTACAGTATCTATCAGTCTATCAAGCTCTCTCTGCCATCATCGGTCTCGTGCTGTATCGGTTAGGTTTGACCTACGAGATAGCTGATGGTAGAATGAGCTTTAAGCCTATAGGTCTCTATACAACATTTCATCATAGTGCTAGCCGATGAGTTATCTATACGTTGAGCGTCACACCCAGCGTATTGGCTCCTCGGCTAATAAGTGTCAGGTCTTCAGAGACTTTCTCTTGAGCGCCACACCTAGCATGTCGGCCTTCTAGCCGATGCGCGCCTGTCTTTAGAGAGACGTCATCTCATCGGCTCAGCTAGCCAATGGGTTCGCTTTGCCCTTTCTTCAGCACGTCCGATCCAGCGTCCACCGTCTCGTCGTCTTTGGCCCTGTTCTCATACTATCTCAGTTAGGTCTAATCTTTGAGATTCGGTGCTAGCGGCGTCATCACGGCGGACGACGGGTCTCGTGGTACTATCTCCATCCTATGCCTCTATCGGCTCTACGGCTGATGGATCAGGGCCTCGCGTCCGCCATACCCAGAGGCATCGTATCCTTCGTCAGTATCCGCCTACACCCTCATTGGCTCCCTAGCCGATAGAATGGCGTCTTGATTCCTATCGGCTATCAGCCGATAGCATGAGCCATCAAGACGCGGCCGATGACTAACTTGATCCTATCAGCAGCCAGCCGATAGCGAGCGCTCGTATCGGTCCATCGTCCGACTAACCCGTTTGCCTCACCTCCTTATCAATTATAGGGTCAAATTGACTAGCATGCCCGCACCCATACCGTCGTACTAAAGCCGACCGAAACCCATAGCCCCCGGCGCGTGTATCTCGAGCCACGGAGAAAAGCCGACCGACCTGTACTGAAGCTAAGTAGACCTCATAGGCGTCGGTGTACTCACACCGGGATCCAACGCGAACACACTGTCGCTTGTGTATTGCCAATTCAAAAACTGATAGTAATGCCATTTTTTAAACGGCGGTCTGTTCTAGTGAACGACAAAATAGGCAATGTATCTTGTGTTCGTGGAAGAAAAACGGGTGGGTCAGCCGTAGGTTTTAGTGAGATCATTAAATTTTTATCTAGGAGAGAACCATTTGAGGATGTAACTAGCGTGTAGATTAAAACCATAACTGGCCATTGGTTCAGAGCTGTTTCATTTACTTCAAAGACCATCCATGCGTGCAATCCAACTAGAAAAACAGGCCAGCCATGTGCTTTTTTGTGAAAGCTGAAATACTAGGATGGTTTTGACTTAGTTGTACAAGTTCCTTGTGAGATGACATGGGCAGCGCCCTCTTAGTCCAATTTGCCTATATATTACCCTCCTATGGAGGCTAAGGTTTCATGACATCAGGAATTGGTAGGGTTCTTAACCTTTTTTCTTGCACAAACCCTACCAGCCACCAACCCCTTCTTTGGTTTCTTAAATTCATTGCCAACTTAATTGTGTCCTGTATTTTACTACTCTCGCCCTACCAAGTTTGTCTAGAAAAACAAGGCCATGATTGATCAATAACCCACACATCATCATGAAGGTTTAAATTTATAATGGTGTCGAGTAGATTGGCTCTGGCTCCAATAAGGTTAGGACTGCTAGGTACATATCCAAAACAGCTACTTTGTCCTTGGAATGACAAGTATTAATAAGTGTTCGCTAAAATGTAGGACTTGAATGTGGACATATGATGTTGTAATTAAGACAATGTTAACCCAAACAAGTGTTTTTCTTGAATTCAAATAAGCTATGAAAAGCGACAGAGAGACATGCATCTACAGGAACATTATTTAAATAACCAAGAATAAGACATATGAATGCACATGAAGTTCGAAAACACTCGTTTTGGAATATTGTTGTTTTATTTCAGTTCAACATTTTTGCAACACTAGAGCAAACTAAACCAGAAAGATGCACATATGTATGTAGTAAACTGAAGTGAGTTCTCTGATTGCACTGGTTATAACTAAATTCTATAGAAGAAGCTTTAGTAACCAGTGCTGATCAAGGAGCTCCGTTGTTTTTTGAGAGTTCTAATAGGTTCCACCAATTTAATATCAGGATTGTTTTCTGATCATCAATTAGCCAAGAGGACAAGGTGAGATCAAGGACTGGCAAGGTGTTCCTCGCACACTTCAGCAAGGGTCCTAAGGTTGCACCTAAGCAAGTTCTCAATGAAATAGCAGATGCCATCTTTGGGGAACGTCCACCACAAATGGCTCAATCTCTAGTATTCCTGGTTGGCCATCGATTACCTCAGAGTGGATGGTCAAGATGGATGAATAGTTCTGGTACAATGACAAAAATGATCGACTGTCAACGTCACTACAATAAAAGATATTTGAAAATAAGCATATTTAAAAAAACGTAAAATCATTATTTGCCCCTGAAAGTTGATGTGTTTCAATATTTGTCCCTCATTCTCTCAACCAAATGTGGGTCTAGGGCACATATCAGTGAGATGTCATAGACAAATAATGAATCTCGCGAATTTCTAGCTTCAAATAATGATGTGGTGCGAAGCCACTACCTATGGAATTTTACTATTATATCTTATGGAATTTTACTATTATATCTTTCTCCATAGTTAGGTATATATAATCAAAAATTCACTTCATAGGAATAACCAAGCAAAAGAAACCTTTGACAGATGATTAAGATTAAATTGTACAGTCAGCATATGATCGCACCCAATAAACATTACTCGGAGGATGTGTTCTTTACCATCAAGCAACTCTAACCTCTCAATGCTCCTTGTGGCGGGAAGCCCACTTTAAACGTACACCTCCCGAACACTTTCTCACAAAAAGCTTGAAAAGTTGTGGCTGGTCAAACCTCCTCACTAGTGACCAAACCGGAATAATAGTGAAGAGATTGAAGGGTATGAAATGCTAATATAACTAGTTGGTTTGGAACCTTTGATTCATGAGTGGTTTTCACAAAAGATGCAAAAATTTTAGATTGAGTGGTTTTCACATATATTGTGAAGTGTATAATGCATATTAATTATCGCCGAAGGAGGTGCACTAGTTGCCACCAGGCTCGTACCGGTGGAACTGCCAAACGTACTCCATCTGCGCCTCACGTAGCTGGCACCGCTCGTCCACCAGCCTCCACTGCACCTGCCAGAAACTCATCACCGGCGCCGTTCATCTCCAGTATGCAGTAGCAATGGCAGCAAGGACAAGAAGGGAGGGGGAATCGACTGCTCTTGAAGCCGATCGATCGAGGGTGGAATGGAGGAGGCAAGCAAGCGCAAGGCTGGTATATGTAAGACCAGAGCATAGCTCTTTCGGTGAATCTGCTTTATGATTGTGTGAAGCAAACTATGTGCTTGGCTTGTCTCGAAGCCTAGGCGATAGCCACCGGAAGGTCATGAGCTCGATCATGCAATGTGCTTACGTGAGGCGGTGGTGGGGGAAAGCAAGCCGGCCAGCCAGGTGCATGCAAGTGTGCAAGGCATGCAATTAACCAAATGTGTTTATGTGCATCATTGATCATGCCAAACTGTTGGTGGTCTCATGCCATCCCAGGCTGTTTACCGTAGTCTTCTTGATATTTCTTTTTTCCTTGACGGTAATGTATCTTTAGTTTGTCTGATCTAAAAACAACTAAAAATGGTAAAATTGATATTATTAATCCCATTTTGAATGCAAGAATTTCATTTGATTGCAACATGGCCACATATTAAATTAGTTCTTATGAGATAATGCCCATTGTCTTTTGAAAAAACATTTCCTAAGAAAAAATTTCAATGAAATTATTATGTTCCTAACCAGTTCTTAGTAGCTAGCTTGAGCATAATAGAGTTAGTTAGCCCAAAATTATTGGAATAATTGAATTGTCATAGATTCTTATTAATTAGAACTTGTTTCTAGATAGGAATCATGTGCAATAATCATGAATCACTTATAATTGTTTTCGGTGAAATTCCTATGATGTTTTTCTTCTGTTCTAACTGAAAAAATATTTCATCAGTTTTTACTGTTCGATGTGCACCTAAAGCAAAATAAGATTACTTTTTTGCTACTTACAATCGAGCTTGACCATTGCAGACATAGGACATCCTTTTTTTGTTAGGTTTGAAAACAATCCAAGGTTCAGATGTTGGAGCATAAAGGAAATAACTTTGTTTTGGCTATGGCATGGTGAAAAGCAAACTTAGAAATAGTTATTTTATTTTAATTTTAAGGGTTGCAAAGATTGCGTATATGAGAATCTACCTCCTGTTTACTTGTAACTTTTAGCGCCAGGTACATTATTGCTCATGTTCTGAGGCAAGGTAACTCAAATTGTCAGACCACAGGATAGGCTGACAAACTCTAGTCATACGTATCAAGGGAACTTTTTGCATGTCTTTGTGCCTTAATACGCTCCAGCCTTCTCTTGCCTTCACCTTGCACTACCAGGAAAACAGTCTTTAATATAACGGGCCTAAAATACAAATATATCTATGGATAAAAGATACTAAAGATGATGTTTTTACCGATTTTAAAGGCTTAACACACTACAACATCATTAGTAGTACCAGTTATTGTTACTGATCAGTGACACTAACTATACTAAAGAATCATGTATTAGCATCTATTAGTATTATCAACCGCTACTATATTATCAAGTACATTAGCTTTGGTTGAAGATACTAACTGGTATACTGATTGTATACTGATTGGTAGATCTCGCCTTTTAACCATTCTTCCTCATCTATCTTGAGCCTTTCAACAACTTCATGAAGAAAAAAGAGTATAAGAGCAGTGCTATCAAAAAAATTTTGTGCAAGTTTTTTTTTATTTAGAGCTATAAAAGGTTAACAACTTTATCATCTATTCTCGTATAGGTAAATATTATATTTTTAAGTAGATATATATGTATACCTTATCCTCTTAAAAATATATAAAAATAGATGAGAAAGAATAAAATTTTTAAGAAAATAATAGTTTATCTTAATTGTAAAAATAGAGATAATCTATAGAGTATTTCATAATAGTAAAAATATATGAAGCATAGGATAAAAAGGTTAAAAAAGATATTATAGAAAATAGAGAAAAAAGAATAGAAAATTAGGTTAAATAGAAAAATTAGTGCATGTCTTAATTAAAAAAATAAAAAAATAAAAAAATACAGGACATCTAAAATTAATTAATAAGAGTATGGTCTAATAAAAAAATATGATAAGTACGGAAACAAAGTAGAAATAAGAAAAAATAGAGGAGAATAGAGGAAATGGTATAAAGGGTTAAGAAAAATAGGAATATTAAAAATATATGAAAATCTAATAGTAATAACAGTATGTAATATTTTATATTTTTACATAAAACTCTATCGATTCATGGAGCTATCGGCATAGAAGAGGCATAGCCATATTTATCCACATATTTGATTCCATCAATCGAATTGCTTTAAACAAAGATTAGCAATACTATTTATCTACTCACCTTTTAATGTTAGGATATTTAAAATTATTAATTTTCTTAAGTAATTCTTTACTTATAATGTAGATGAACTAGCAATAAATATACTAACGTTGATCAACGGTCAAAAAAGTTCATTGATGACATATATTATTTACTTAGGGTGGCTAATACCCAAAAGACTAAGGGTTTCATATGTTGTCCATACAAAAACTGTAAAAACCAGAAAGAGTACTATTTCTCAAGTATTCTTCATAGCCACTTGTTACACTCAGAATTTACGCCTAACTATAATTGTTAGACCAAACATAGAGAGAGAGGGATTGCAATGGAAGATGATAAAGAAGACAACAACATTCTCCACTAGGCTCAATACGATGGCTTTGCAGATATTACAGTGGGTGAAACAGAAGGAGGGGTTGACGAAGATGACAATGCAAATAATCTTGGTTAGATGTTGCATGATACAAAGAAATACTATGAAAGTGAAAAGGATCTAAAAAATTTGGAGTGTATGTTAGTGGACCACAAGACATTATTGTACCCAAATTGCAAACAGGGGCACAAAAAGTTCGATACCACACTAGAATTCTTGTAATGGAAGGCAATAAATAGTGTGACTGATAAGGCATTTGAGAAGTTATTGAAACTTGTAAAGAGTACTCTTTCGGAGGGTAACAAATTACCCACAACATACAAGTAAAACAGGTAGTCTGCCTTCTAGCACTAGAAGTCTAGAAGATACATACATATTCTAATGATTCTATCCTCTATTGCGGTGAGGAGTATGAGAAACAAGATGCATCCATGGTTTGTAAGGCATTGCGATACAAGATCAAACGAGATGATCCCAATTATGTTGAGGAACAGCCTTCGAAGAAGAGAGTTTCCGCTAAGTTCATGTGGTATTTCCCTATAATACCACGTCTGAAGTGATTGTTCATAAACAAAACGCATGCTAAAATAATGTGCTGGCATGCAAAAGAACATAAACAAGATGCAATGTTGAGACACCCCGCCGATGGGTCCTAGTGGCAAAAACTCAATGGAACATTCCTAGAATTTGAAAATGACATAAGAAACATAAGGTTTGGTTTAAGTACGGTTGGCATAAATCCTTTCGGGGAGATGAGCAGCGGTAATAGCACTTGACTTGTGAACTTATATATCTATAACCTTATATATCTATAACCTTTCTCATTGGTTGTGCATGAAACTAAAGTACATCATGATGATGGTACTTATTTAAGGCCCAAAGCAACCTGGTAACAATATTGATGTATACCTAAGACCATTGATTGAAGAACTGATACTGTTGTAGAATGAATAAGGTGTCTCTGTGTGGAATGAGGACAAACAGAGTAATTTAACCTACGAGCATTGTTGTTCGTAACCATTAGCAATTGACCTGCACTTAGTAACCTATTAAGATAAACAAACAAGGGATATAGGGCCTATACCCACTATTTAGATGAAACTAACAGTACATATTTGAAACACTGTAGGAACATTGTGTATATGGGTCATCGTCGATTTCTTGTTGTCAACCATCCTATATGAAAGAAAGATAAACATTTTGAAGGGAAGACTGACCACCATATTAATACTATGCACCATAACGGAAAAATTATATTTACTATAGTGAAAGTACTAAAAGTTGTATTTGAAAAAAAACTTGGTAGTCAACCTATCCTAAGTAAAGACAGTCACACAATGATATGGGAAGAAGAAGTCTGTTTTGTAGGAATTACCTTATTAGAAAGTCTTAGAGGTTCGTAACGTAATCGACGTGATGCACATCACTAAGAACCTTTGTGCGAACCTGCTAGGCTTTCTAGGTATATATGGAAAGTCTAAATATACACTTGAAGCATGATAAGATCTAAAATGTATGAAACAACATGAATACCATCATTTAGAAAAGAGGAAGAAAGGAAATCATTACTTATGTCCTACCAGCTACATCCTTAGCAAAGAAAAGAAGGAAAACATATTCAAATGCTTAGATAGCATCAATGTCATATCCACATACTCATCGAATATAAAGGATATAATAACCATGTAAGAGAAGAAATTAACAAACCTAAAGTCTTATAGATGCCACGTATTGATAACATAATTGCTTTTTATTGTACTTAGAGATACTCTTTCTATTAATATCCGAACAACAATAATAATGCTCTATGCATTTCTTAACTTAATTTCATAGAAGTTCATTAATCCAGACAATTTAATAAGCTTACAGATTGTAGTGGTTCAATATCTTATCATCTTTAATATAATCTTTCTACCATCCTTCTTTAATATCATGATGTATCTTTTGGCTTACCAAAAGAGATTGGTATTCTACATTATGTTTCCTTATATATATATAGACATTTTAAAGAAGTAAGTTTGTAATTGTTTTCATCTTGAAGGATGTATAGAGTTTATACGTAGACTGGCAATTTTAGTCCAATCAGATTTCCGAATCAGGCTACAAACTTTACTTGTCTTAAGCCTCGGCGATAGCCACTGGAAGGTTGATCATGGTGATATGCTTACGTGAGGCGGTGGGGGAAGAAACCCGGCCTTACATGAGGCGCTGGGGGAAGAAAACTGGACGACCGGGTGCATGCAAGTATACAAAGCATGTAATTAACCAAATGTGTCTTTGTGCATACTCGACTGTGCAGAGACCGAAGATGTCTTGCACTCTTTTGTAATAAAAAATAATATATAATTGACCAAATCGTTGGCGGCCTCATTCCATCCCGGCTTGTTTATGGTAGTCAGCTTGATATTTTTATTTGTGACACTACTGTATTTTTAACTCGTCCGATCTAAAAAAATAAAAAGGTAAAATTGATATTAGAAAAAAAAAGTTTATTTTATTTCCCCAAACTATTTCATTACATCACTTAACTCCACTGAATTATTATTTTTGTTTATTTTACATCCTAAACTATTGAAAATGTTCACTTTACTCTATAATATTTATTTTTTCCCACTTTATACAAGTTATATTTTAAGAGAAACTATTTTAGAGCAATAGATTAGACCATTATGAAAGTTTTTTTAAAAAAATAATTTTTACGACTATTTGCTAAAATCTCAATGGTTTAAATCAATCTTAGGTTCTTCAAACCTATAAAAACAATGATAGAAAAATCTAAAAAATTGAGATGTAATTTGTAATGCATCTATTATCTTGCTAAAATTTCAGTAAAAATGTGACTTATATAAAGAGAAAAAGAGAGAAATATTGTTAGGGTGTAAAGCAGTGAGTTAAGTGAGAAAAAAATAGTTGATGGGGTTAGGTGAACTTTTTTGTTGATATTATTAACCCCATTTGGAATGCAATAATTTCATTTGATTGCTATACCGCCTCTGATTGAATTAATTCCTGCAATATAATGCCCATTGTCTTTTGAAAAAAAACATTTTCTAAAAGAAAATTCAAATGAAATTATTTTGTTCCTACCCAGTTCTTAATAGCTAGGTAGAGCATAACACTAGAGTATTGTTGTTTTATTTCAGTTCAACATTTTTTGCAACACTAGAGTGAACTAAACGAGAAAGTTGCACATATGTATGTAGTAAACTGAACTGAGTTGCCTTCATTGCACTGCTAATAACTAAATTCTATAGAAGCTTTAGTAACCAGTGCCGATCAAGAAGCTCCACAATTTTCTAATAGTTTTAATAGGTTCTACCAATTTGATATGTGGATTATTCTGATCATCAATCAGCCAAAAAGGCAAGTGAGATCAAGGACCGGCAAGGTGCTCCTCGGACACATCAGCAAGGGTCATAAGGTTTCACCTGAGAAGGTTCTCAACAAACTAGCAGATGTCATCTTTGGTGTTCCCTTTTGGAACGTTCACCACAAATGACTCAATCACTAGTGTTCTTGGGCGGCAATCAATGACCTCAAAATGGACGCTCAGGATGGATGAGTAGTTTTGGTATAATGACAAAAAATATTGACTACCAACGTCACTAAAATTAAAGATATTTGAAAATATAAGCATGTTTAAAAAACATAAAATCATTATTTGCCCCTAAAAGTTAACATGTTTTGTCCTTCATTCTCTTAATCAAGTGTAGGTCTAGGGCCATATATCAGTGTGTTAGACCACTAGACTGTATATATATATATATCCGACTCCCTGTATAGTATTAGGGTTTTAGTCTTATTGTACACATTTTTATATAGTATCAGAACAGATCTAGACATCTTTGACACGCTAGCATCCTCCCGTCGGCGAGCCGATGCTTCCTTCCCATCGTCGACTTCCTTCCCAGTATTTCCTTTTTGCTCTCTCGTCTCGGCTCTTTTCCGTCTCCTCCGCAGACGGCTTTCTCCTTCAACACCCTCTCCCATCCCTTGCTCCTCCACGTGATAAGGCGACGGTCTCCATCCGCCTCCTTGTCTCGACTCACACCCGTCTTCGCCCTTTTCTTGCCTCGGTGCACCATTTTTCCTCCGACGCCGGCGCACCTCGGCGCTCGTCCTCTCCATCGACTAGACCCGTCCGCCTTCTATCAGCTGCACTCGTCCGCCCTCCATCGACTGGAACCCTCTCTCGGTTCCCGCTTTTCCAACACGCTCACCTGCTCCCAGACGCGAACCTTCTCCACTCGCGTCCGAGCCACTCCGACATGTCCACGTGTCCACGGACACGAATCTTTGCCTCCACGAGTCTAAGGACGTGAAACTTCTCTTCACGGACGTGAATCTTCTCACGTCTGTGACCCACCCACTCTCTGACCTACCTACTCTACCACCCACCTTTCCCTCAACTACTCCGCTACCTACTTTTCATCGACCAACCACTTCCCATCAACTGGTTGGCCCACTTTTCCTTCTCATCGGCTCACTCTCTATTGGCCAATCACTCCCCTAATCGGTCGATCTCTTTTCTCATTGGCTTCTTCCCATCGGCCACCTACCCTCATCGACTTCTTGTACCCGTTACCCTCTTATCATGGCCACCAAGTCAGCCCTTAGCTTCGGCACTCTCCCAATCGCCGAATCTATTTCAGCCCTCGACGCCCCAGACTACACCTTGGACACTACTTCGCCGATATTCTCACCACCCTATGCCGCTATCAATATGAAATCTCACGTTCCCATCTCTCTCGACCTCAATGCCAACTACTCTAAGTGAGTATTTTTCTTCAAATCCCTCTGTGGAAAGTTCGGCCTCCGGTCACACATCGATGGCTCCGCTCCATCTCGACCCGATGACCCCTAGTGGGACATTGCCCAGTGCTATGTGCGCAGCTGGATGCTTGGCTCGGTCGATGACTCTGTCCTCGACCTTGCCATGGAGGACACCGACCCCACCACACAAGATCTCTGGGTGGCTATCGAGCAGCTCTTCCTTGCTAACAAGCAGCCGCGCGCCATCTTCTTACTCAACGAGTTCCACTCCATGTTATAAGGAGACTCTTCTGTCTCCTCGTACTGCCAGCGCCTTAAGGTAAAGGCTGCCGCTCTCCGTGATGTCGGTCACCCTGTGGCCGACTCACAACTCGTTCTCGCCCTCCTATGAAGACTTAACCCATGCTTTTCCAACACCGCCGATGATATCGCCAACTCCACACCCCTTCCATCATTTGCTCAGGCCCATGACATGTTAGTTTTCAAAGAACTCCGTCTGGCCAACGACAAGATGACCGTGGCCCACATATCTCTCCTCGCCGCAGCCGATCATGGCTACTGATCCTCATGTGCTGCCGCCACTTCTCGCGGCTCTGGTGGCCATGGCCCTAACCATGGCAACACAGCCTGCACCAGTGGCACTGGCAAAGGCAAGGGTAAGGGCAAGGGCAAGAACTGGCACGGTCCGATGCAATCGCGACCAGCTCCAATCCCTGTCCCGTCTACCGGTCCCACGGGTTCGTGGCTCTGCTACAACCCCTGGGCACCCTAACCCCAGTCGCGCAGTCCCATCGGCTGGCAATCAGGAGTTCTCGGCGCTCATCCTCAGGCCCACCTAGCATCGGCTCCCACCCTGCCACCTCAGCAGATGCTCCCGCCACCACCCACCTAGTCGGTTTTCTCCTAGAACCAGGCTAGCCTCGTCGCCGCGCTCAACCAGATCACGCTCCAACCTCAGCACCCTTGGGTGCTAGACTCTGGTGCGTCCTCTCACATGGCGTCATCGGCTGGTATACTCCGCTCTTGTCAACCCTCCTCCTCCCCCTTTGTCACCATCAGCAATGGCCACTCTCTTCCTATCCAATGCCGTGGTGACTCCTTTCTGTCTATACCCACAACTAACCTTTCCCTTCGTAATGTCCTCATTATTCCCTCCCTTATTCACAATCTAGTATCTGTTTGCCAATTCACATGAGATAACAATTGCTCAATTGAATTTGATGCTTCTGGTTTCTCTGTGAAGGATATCCCAAACCGGCGTCAGATCCTTCGCTGCAATAGTGGCGGTGACCTCTACACCATCTCCACCGCGCCATCCACTCCACACGCCAGCTTTGCCTCTCCACCAACTTCTGGCATCTTCGCCTTGGCCATCCCGGCCCAGACACTGTCGCCAACCTTCGTCGCAGCGCCTCCATCCAGTGTACCCACAGCAGCTCCACCGTTTGTCACTCGTGTCAACTTAGCAAACACGTGCGACTGCCCTTTTCGAATTCTATATCTTATACCTCACGACCTTTTGAGCTAATACACTATGATGTATGGACTTCTCCGGTTAAGAGTGTCTCTGGTAATAAGTATTATCTTGCAATACTTGATAATTACAAATACTATTGCTGGACTTTTCCACTCACCAGCAAGTGCGAGGTCGCCTCTCACCTAACTAACTTCACAAACTACATCTCTAACCAGTTCAACCTCTCCATTAAAGCTCTACAAGCCGATAATGGTGCGGAGTTTATCAACCGTACTGTTCAAACCTTCCTCACCTCCTAGGGCATCCATCGACGCCTCTCCTGCCCCTACACCTCTCCCCAGAATGGCAAGGGTGAACGCCTACTTTGCATACTTAACAACATAAGTCGTACAATGCTACTTCATGCCCACCTACCTCTAACTTACTGGGCTGAAGCATTAACCACTATGACTTACCTCCTCAATCGGCGACCATGCTCCTCCGTTCACCACAATGTTCCATACACTCTTCTATACCGCACGACGTCCGACTACTCCCACCTATGTATTTTTGGGTGCCTCTGCTACCCCAATCTCATCGCCACTGCTCCTCACAAACTTGCTCCCCGCTCCACCGCATGCATTCTCCTCGGATATCCCTCATCTCACAAGAGATACTAATGTCTCGATCTCTCCACCCACCGGGTCATCATCTCTCGCCATATCCCAGATCCTCATCTAGCGATCTCGACTTCCTCCTTACCAACACCATGCCCTTTCGATCTCCTCCACCGATCTCACCTTCGGCCCCCTTATCGGCCGCTCCTGAGGACTGACTGCTTAGCTATCTCACTACTCTATAGTCCGATGCTACTCACATCGGACCCCCATCGGCCCTACTATTCTCATCGGCTTCGGCTGATCCTACCTCCTTTCCATCGGACACCTCACCCCCATCGGCTCCTCAGCCCTCATCGGCTCATAACCACCCATCGACCTATCTGCCTCCATCGGCTCCTCCTTCCCTATCGGCTACTCCACCTCCATCAGACCGACCAAACCGATCGGCCCATCCACCCCCATCGGCACAAGCCAATCTAGTTCTGCCCTTTCCTCTCACATACAGTCGCCGATCCCGAGCCGATGACGCCCCTCCCCACCCAGTCCTCACCCCATGTACCACGCTCCCATCAGCTCCCATCCCCTCCACATCTCACATGGTTACTAATCACAAACCAGGTCAATCCGCCCCACCAAGCACTACGGGCTCTCCGTAGTCCATTGTCCTATCTCGCCCATCCCGGTGACTTCTCGTTCCGCACTGGCCGATCCTTAGTGGTGCGTGGCCATGACTGACGAGTACAAGGCTCTCATGGATAACGAGACCTAGCGCCTCGTCCCTCGTCCTCCCGGCGCCAATGTTGTGACTGGTAAGTGGATCTTTAAACACAAGTTCCACGCCAATGGCTCACTTGCCCGTCACAAGGCACACTAGGTAGTTTAGGCTTCTTCCAACTCCCCGGTATCGATTATGATGAGACCTTCAATCCCGTTGTCAAACCCGCCACTATCCAGGTCGTTCTCACCTTGGCTGCCTCGCGCTCTTGGCCGATCCGCCAACTCAACTTGAAGAACGCCTTTCTTCACGGTCATCTGATGAAAACGGTCTACTGCCAGCAGCCTCCAGGCTTCGTCAATCCCTCTCGTCCCGACGATGTCTACCTCCTTCAGCGCTCCCTCTACGGCCTCAACAAGATCCTCGGACCTAGTACCAGCGCTTTGCTGCCTACCTTCGGCACATCGACTTTGTGGCCTCCGTGTCCAATAGCTCTCTCTTTACTCTTCACATCGGCAACGCCACCGCCTATCTCCTCCTATACGTCGACGACATTGTTCTTACCACGTCCTCGCCGTCCCTCCTATACCAAGATCATGGCTCGACTCCACTCCGAGTTCGCCATGACCGATTTCGATCCTCTCCATCACTTTCTTGGCATCTCTGTCACCTGCTCTTCTCACGGGCTCTTCCTTTCCCAGCGCTAGTACGCCATCAATCTGTTCCAGCATGCGGGCATGGCCGAATGTCACCCCACGACCACTCTGGTCGACACTCACGCCAAATTCTCCACTATTGATGGCTCACTCATCACCGATCCCTCTCAGTACCAGAGTCTTGCTGGTTCTCTCTAATAACTCACCCTAACACGGCCCGACCTCACCTACGCCGTTCAGCAACTGTGCCTCTTCATGCATGCTCCGCATGAACCTCACCTCGCGCTGCTCAAGCGCATCATTCGCTATGTGAAGGGCACACTCTCTAACGGGCTGCACCTCAGCTTTAGCCCCATCGACTCTCTCACCGCGTACTCCGACATGGACTAGGCAGGCTGCCCCAACTCTCAACGCTCCACGTCCGCCTACTGCGCCTTCCTCGACGACACTCTAGTCTCCTGGTCCTCAAAACTCTAGACTATAGTGTCTCGGTCCAGCGCCAAAGCCGAGTATTGCGCCGTCGCCCATGCCGTCGCCGAGTGTTGCTGGCTTCGCTAGCTTCTCCAGGAGCTCTATGCACCCCTCTCCTCTGCGCCATTGTCTACTGCGACAACGTCAGTACTATCTATATGACTGCCAACCCGATTCATCATCGACGCACCAAGCACATAGAGATAAGCATTCATTTTATCCATGACAAGATTGCACTAGGATAGGTTCAGGTGCTCATGTACCATCAGGGCATTAGTTCGCCGATATTATGACCAAAGGTCTCCCCATGTCTTTGTTCACTAGCTTTCGATCCAGTCTCTGCGTCTATTTTCCTCCCGCTGCGACTACGGGGGTATTAGACCACTGAACCACTGTACTGTGTATATATATAGACCCGACCTGGGGTATTAGTAAGCTTACTGTACATATTATTGTGAGACATCGTAGATAAATAATGAATCTTAGGAGACAAATATTGGATCTCAAGAAATTTCTAGTTGCAAATAAGGATGCGGTGCCAAGCGGCTACTTATGGAATTTTACTGTATTTCATTAGCTTAAAAAATGTCTATAGTTAGGTATATATATTGTTCCATTAGCTTAAACATGTCTATAGTTAGGTATATATATATTGTTCCATTCGCTTAAAAATGTCTATTCTGTGTATCACAAATTCGTATCACAGGAATTGTACCTCCAGCATATGACCGCCCCCAATAAAATTCAAGCAACTCTAGCCACTCAATGCTCCTTGTGGCTGGAAGCCCATTTTGAACATTTACCTCCCTAACATTTCCATTCTCAATAATGTTTTCTCTCATTAAACACTTTCTCACAAAAGGTTTGAAAAGTTGTGGCTCATCAAACCTCCTCGCTAGTGACCAAACCTGAATAAAAATGAAGATATTGAGGAGTATCAAATACCAATATAACTAGTTGGTTTGGAACCTTTGATTCACGAGTGGAACCTTTGATTTACGAGTGGTTTTCACACAGAAGATGCAAAATTTTCGTTTGAGTGGTTTTCACATATATTGCGAAGTATATAATGCATATTAATTATCCCCGAAGAAGAACTTGCTAACTTCCTATTAAACCCTTTTGCGTGAAGAAAAATGTAAAGTCTTAAGTGAGGTGCTACACATAAGTTGCATGTCCAAATGTGTGTGTGCATGCGCACGCGCATGCTTGTGTGCGTGTGTATAGTATTGAAATAAATCATTACATAATACTCTTTCGGTCCCTAAAATATAGTTAGCGTTTGGATTTTGTTCTAAAATTTTCTTAGGGTACTACTTCCCCCTTCCAATCACTCGCTTAATTTTATCTAATCTTACACACAAGCATTATATTTTTTATCTTTATCTTTAATCCCTTTAAAAATCCAGAAATGCTTATATTTTTTACGGGAGAGTATACTCTAAAATGATTTTTAATTAATTCAAATCAATGTTAAGAACCAATCGTAATACTGAGTGATAAAACTTCATGTAACTCTAAAAGCAAATTAATTATTGGTATCAATTCAAATGAATGTATCTGAAAAAACACTGATATTTATATTGACATAATACAAAACCATACATAGCGCATATAATCTAAAAAACAAGCAGTTAATAACCTAATGATTCAAGGTATCATGATCAATATATATAGTAAAGTGATCACACACACAAACCAGATAATGTTTGCTATTATCGCTCGCGGATTACGGTTTGGAGGGGAGCCCTGACGTGCTTGGCGACGAAGGAGGTGCACTGGCTGCTGCCGGGCTCGTGCCGGTGGAACCGCCGGATGTACTCCATATCTTCCTCACGGAGCTCGCACGGCTCATCCGCCAGCCTCCACTGCGCCCAACGGGGGCTCACCGCCAGCAACTTCCCCGCCGCCGCTCCTCCGGCACCACCAGCGCCGTTCATCTCCGGTACACAGTAGCAACAGCACAAACGACGAGGAGGAAGAGAGCGAGATCGACTGCTCTTGAAGACAAACAATTGAGGTGGGATGGAAGAGACCGGCAAGCACAAGGGTGGTATATGTATGGCCAGCAGCATAACCCTTTCGGCGATCTGCTTTGTGATTGTGTGAATCAAACTGTCTGCTTGGCTTGTCTCCTAGCATCGGAGGTAGCCACTGGACGGAAGGTGATCATGAGCTCGATCATGGCGATGTGCTTACGTGAGGCGGTGGGGAAAGCAAGCCAGTCGGCCGGCTGGGTTCATGCAATAGTATGCAAGGCATGCAATTAACTAAACGTGTCTCTGCATCCTTGATTATGCGGAAACCGAAGATGTCTTGCACTCTTTTATTATCTAAAACATATATAATTGACAAAACCATTGGCGTGGTCTTATGCCATCCGGAGCTGTTTTATTGTAGTCATCTTGATTTGTTTTTCTGTGACGGTACCGTATCTTTAGTTTGTCCTGTCTAAAGAAACTAAAAATGGTAAAAATGATATTATTAACCCTATTTTGGATACAAGAATTTCAGTTGATTGCAATACCGCCTCTGATTAACTAAGTTCCTGATAGATAGTGCCCATTGTCTTTTGAGAAAACATTTCCTAAAAGAAAATTCCCATGAAATTATTATGCTCCTAACCGGTTCTTAGTAGCTAAGTAGAGAATAACAGAGTTAATAATCAGCGCAAACCCATTTGAATTGTCCTAGAGACTTATTAATTAGAACTCGTTTCTAGCTAGGAATCGTAACTAATTAAACTAATCAGCAGATTATTAATTAAATAATCCCATAATTAATAGGGTGAAAGCGGGAAGCCATTTCTATTTACTCATTTGCTGACGTCACCTCCTGCTTATGCTTTTTAGCGCCGGGTACATTGCTCATGTCCTTGAGGTACCATCGCACAAGCCAGAAGACGTAACTCAAATTTTCAGACCACAGGATAGGCTGACAAACTCAAACCAATGTATTAAGTGAACCTCTTGCGTGTTTTTTGCCTTCTCGTCTTCACTTTGAATAAAGCGCCAAGAGTTGTAGCGTGCACTGCACAAGGACAAAAAGACTTCAGTTCAAACTTGAATTCCGGCTGCACAAGGACAAAAAGACTCCAGTTCAAACTTGAATCCCGGGTGCGCAGGCAGCCAGTGCAGGCTAGTGCTCATTCACAGGCCACATAACATTATCAAATCATTGCTCTTTCTCTGAAAAGGTAAATATTAATAGGGACTTTATATTTGGATGTTTGTGACATGTACCCTCGTTGACAATAGTAGTACCACATAGTTATTCTTTCGTACCGATGAACTAACCAATGTCATGAGCAAACTTTAAAACTTGACTCTTCACATTTTTGGCGTGCTTAGAATTGAACGCAATGCATACGTCATGAGTCTAACAAACGTAAGGTCCAACATTTTGGACAGGTTCTATGGAGGGCCAAGTCAGATCAGACCAACATTGGGTTTCAGAGAAGGCAATTCAAACTGACAAAATCAAGTAAAGGATGCCGTTGATCGAGAAACCCATGCATGCGTCCAAATCTAACATAAATACACGGCAAAATTACATTTAACAGTTTTTCCTTACCCAACGAAAAATGCAAATTAGGATATGTTCGATTTCGTGACCTACATTCCTCAAATACCACCACTTGATAGGCCAAATGGAGAAGAAAGCTCATGCACAATCTGCCAGATAGCGCATAGCGCTTGCACAAGGGTATACTCCGGTCCAATAGATAAGCAGGCACACGAAAATGAAAAGAAAGCAAAATTCCGTGAGCCACCAAATCAGGTGCTGTTTACATCAGCCTGACCATGCATGGACAGGCTTTAAACGTCACAGTACTCATATTTGTCTAGGGTATGCAAAACTACATATCACTTGTGTATACAGTACCTTTATAGGAATGTGGTGTACAGTAAGACTAAAATCCTAAATCTATACAGAAGGTCGGGTCTATATATATATACAAGTCCAGTGGTCTAACACCCAGTAGCGGGAGGGGAACGGACACAGAGACTGGAGCAAAAACTAATGAACAAAGGCGCGGGTAGGCCTTTGGTCATAATGTCGGCGAACTGGTACGTCGACGGTATATAAAGCATCCGAACATATCCTACAGCGACCTTATCACGTACAAAGTGAATGTCTATCTCTATATGCTTCGTACGTCGATGATGGATTGGGTTAGCGGTCATATAGACGGCGCTGATGTTGTCGTAGTAGACGATGGTCGCAAAGGGGATAGA
Source organism: Oryza coarctata (assembly GCA_030770085.1). NCBI lineage: Eukaryota > Viridiplantae > Streptophyta > Magnoliopsida > Poales > Poaceae > Oryza > Oryza coarctata. The sequence continues at coordinate 14,735,399 of CM061472.1, forward strand.
TGCACGGAGCTCCTAGAGAAGCTGGCGAAACCAGCAACACTCGGTGATGGCATGGACAACAGCGCGATACTCGGCTTTGGCGCTGGACCGAGACATTATAGTCTGACGCTTTAAGAACCATGAGACTAGAGTGTCACCGAGAAAGACGCAGTAGCCGGATGTGGAGCGTCGAGAGTTGAGGTAGCCACCCAGTCCGCGTCGGAGTACGTGGTGAGAGAGTCGATGGCGCTAGAGCTAAGATGTAAGCCGGTCCTTCACGTAGCGAAGAATACGCTTGAGCAGCGCGAGGTGAGATTCACGCGGAGCATGCGTGAAGAGGCACACTTACTGGACGGCGTAGGTGAGATTAGGCCATGTTAGTGTGAGCTACTGGAGGGCACCAGGAAGACTCTGGTACTAGGAGGGATTGGCTATGAGAAAGCCATCAATGGCAGAGAGTTTGGCGCGAGTGTCGACGGGAGTGGCCGTGGAGTGACATTCGGCCATGCCCGCACGTTGGAGGAGATCGATAGCATACTAACGCTGGGAGAGAAAGAGCCCATGAGGAGAGCGGGTGATAGAGATGCCACGGAAGTGATGGAGAGGACCGAGATCAGTCATGGCAAAATCGGAGTGGAGTCAGGACATGATCTGGTGTAGAAGGGATGGCAAGGACGCTATAAGAACAATATCGTCGACGTAGAGGAGAAGATAGGTGGTGGTGTTGCCGATGTGAAGGACAAAGAGGGAGGTATTGGAGTCGGAGACCACAAAGCCAACGTGCCAAAGATAGACAGCAAAACGCTAGTACCAGGCTCGATGGGCCTATTTAAGGCCGTAGAGGGAGCACTGAAGGAGGCAGACGTCGTCGGGACGAGATGGATCGACGAAGCCTAGAGACTGCTGGTAGTTGACCGTTTCCGTCAGATGACCGTGAAGAAAGGCGTTCTTCACATTGAGCTGGTGGATCGGCCAAGAGTGCGATGCAGCGAGAATGAGGACAGCCCAAATGGCAGCGGGTTTGACGACGAGACTGAAGATCTCGTCGTAATCAACGCCGGGACGTTGGGAGAAACTCTGAACTACCCAGCGTGCTTTATGATGAGCAAGCGATCCATCGGCGTGGAACTTGTGTTTAAAGATCCACTTACCGGTCACAACATTGGCACCGGGAGGATAAGAGATGAGGCGCTAGGTCTCGTTATCCATAAGGGCCTTGTACTCATCGACCATGACCGCACGCCACTGAGGATCGGCCAGAGCTGAACGAGGAGTCATCGGGATGGGCAAGATAGTACAATGGACTGCTGAGAGCTCGTAGCGCTTGGTAGGGTGGAGGGACCCGGTTTGTGATCGGGTGATCATATGAGAGATGGAGGGGACAGAAGGATTCGCAGGAGCCGATGGGAGTGTGAGAGGCGGGGTAGGGACTGGTTGGGAAAGGGCGGCATCGGCTCAGGATCGGTGACTGTATGTTCGGAGAAAGAGCTGAACAAGGTCGGCCTGAGCTGATGGGGGTAGGTGAGCCGATGGAGGTTGATGGGCCGATGGGGTTGGGTGGTCCGATGGAGACGAAGCAGCCGATAGGGAGGGGCGAGTCGATGGAGGCGGAGGGGCCGATAGGTGTGGGTGAGTTGATGGAGACTGAGGAGCCGATAGAGTTGATGTGTTTGATAGGAGGGAGATAGAATTAGCCAGAGCCGATGAGGGTGGTGGGGCTGATAGAGGTCCGATGTGAGTAGCATCGGAGCAGAGAGGAGTGGGATAGTTGTGCAAGAAGTCCTCAAGAGCGGCCGATGGTGAGATTGATAGAGGGGATTGGAGGGTACGGTGTTAGTGAGGAAGAAGTCGAGATCACCAGACAAGGGTCCGGGATGAAGTAAACTGAAGGAGAAGCAGGACTTGTCAAAGATGACATGGCGGGAGACGATGACCCAGCGGGTGGAGAGATCGAGACATTGGTATCCCTTATAGGATGAGGGATATCCGAGGAAAATACAGGCGGTGGAGCGGGGTGCAAATTTGTGATGAACAGTGGCGATGAAATTGGGATAGCAGAGACACCCAAAGACGCGTAGATGAGAGTAGTCGGACGTCTTGTGGTACAAAAGGGTGTAGGGGACATTGTGGCGAACGGAGGAGCAAGGATGCCAATTAAGAAGGTAAGTCGTGGTGGTTAATACTTGAGCCCAGTAGGTTGCGAGTAGGTGGGCATGAAGTAGCATAGTACGACTCATATTGTTTAGTGTGTGAAGAAGGTGTTCGGCCTTGCCGTTTTGGGGAGAGGTGTAGTGACAGGAGAGGCGGAGATGGGTGCCACGGGAGGTAAGGAATGTTTGGACGGTATGGTTAATAAACTCCATACCATTATTGGCCTACATGGCTTGAATAGAGAGGTTGAACTGGTTGAAGACATAGTTGGTAAAGTTAATGAGGTGGGAGGTGACCTCGGACCTGCTAGTTAGTGGAAAAGTTCAGCAATAGTGTGTATAGTCATCGAGTATTGTAAGATAATACTGATTACCAGAAACACTCTTAACTAGAGAAGTCCACACATCATAGTGTATTAACTCAAAAGGTCGTGAGGTACAAGACATAGAGTTTGAGAAAGAGAGCCGCACTTGTTTGCCAAGTTGACAGGAGTGACAAAAAGTGAAGTTGTTGTGGTTACACGTGATGGAGATGCTGCGATGTAGATTGAAGACAGCGTCGGGGCTAGGATGACTAAGGCGAATATGACATAGGTTGGTGGAGATGGCGATACTGACGTGCGGAGTGGACGGCACAGTGGAGATGGTGTAAAGATCACCGCCACTATTGCATTGAAGCATTTTGCGCTAGGTCAGGATATCCTTCACAGAGAAATCAGAAGCATCAAATTCAATTGAGCAATTGTTATCTCTTGTGAATTGGCAGATATATACTAGATTGTGGATGAGGGAGAGGACGGTGAGGACATTTCGAAGTGGAAAATTAGTTGTGGTGTAGACAGAAAGGAGTCACCACAGCATTGGATAGGGAGAGAGTAGCCATTGCCGATGGTGACGAAAGGGGAGAAGGAGGGATGGCAAGAGAGTAGTATACCGACCGACGATGCCATATGGGATGACGCACCAGAGTTCAGCTCCCAAGGGTACTGAGGTTGGAGTGTTATCTGATTGAGGGCGACGACAAGGCTAGCCTGGTTCCACGAGGGAACCAACTGGTGGGTGGTGACAGTAGGATCGGCTGTGGCGGTAGGGTGGGAGCTGATGCCAGGTGAGCCTAAGGATAGGCACCAAAAATCCCTAGTTGCCAACCAATGGGACTGCGTAGTTGGGGCTGAGGTGCCTAGGGGTTGTAGCAAAGCCACGGACCCACAGGACTGGCAGACAGGGTAGGGCCTGGAGCAGGGCGCGGTTGCATCGGACCGCTCCAGTTCTTGCCCTTGGCTTTGCCCTTGCCTTTACTGTTGCCACAGACGCGGGCTTTGTTGCTATGGTTAAAGCCATGGCTACTAGAGCCACGAGAGGTGGTAGCAGCGCACGGTGGTCAGCAGCCGATGAGGTTGGAGCAGCCATGATCAGTTGCGGCGAGGAGAGCGGTGTGGGTCACAGTCTTCTCATCGTTAGCCAGGCGTAGTTCTTCTAGAACTAGCATGTCGTGGGCCCGGGCGAACGTGGGAAGAGGTGTGGAGTTAGCGATGTCATCGGCGATGTTGGAGAAGTGGGGGTTAAGTCCTCGCAAGAGGGCAAGGATGAGTTGTGAGTCAGCCATAGAGTGACCGACATCACGGAGGGCGGCAGCCTTGACCTTTAGGCTTTGGCAGTACGAGGAGACAGATGAGTTTCCTTGTACCATGGAGTGGAATTCATTTAGGAGAAAGATGGCCCGCGGCTGTTTGTTGACAAGGAAGATCTGCTTGATGGCCACCCAGAGATCTCGGATGGTGGGGTCGGTGTCGTGTCAAGGACGGAGTCATCGACCGAGACAAACAGCCAGCTGCGCAAGCAGCACTCGGCGATGTCCCACTAGGGATCATCGGGTCGAGGTGGAGCGGAGCCATCGATGTGGGAACGGAGGCCAAACATTCCACATAGGGATTTAAAGAAAAATACCCACTTGAAATAGTTGGCATTGAGGTCAAGAGAGATGAGAACGTGAGATTTCACGTTGATGGCAGCATAAGATGGTGAGAAGATCAACAAAGTGGTGCCCGAGGTATGGTCAAGAGCGTCGATGGCCGGAAGAGATCCGACGACTGGAAGAGTGCCAAAACTAAGAACCGACTCAATGGTCATGACGAGAGTAGCGGGGCACGATAAGCCGATGAGGGTAGGAGCCGATAAGGAATAGGTGGCCAATAGGAGAGTAGGTGGCCGATGAGAGTAGACCGATAAGGAGAGTGGTTGGCTGATGGGAGTAGGTGGCCGATGAGGAGATTGGTTAGCCAATGGGAGTAGGTAGCGGAGTAGTTGAGTGAGAAGTGGGTGGCAGAGTAAGTAGGTCACGAGTAAGAGAGAGTAGGTGTGTCACGGGCATGAGAAGATTCGCGTCCGTGAAGAAAGGTTCCACGTCTATGGACTCATGGACGCAACAGAGTAGAGCGGACATGAAAAATCGAAGAAGCCACGAACACGAAGAAAGGAGGTTCACGTCCGGGAAGTAGAAATTCGTGTCCGTGGACACGTGGACACATCAGAGTGGCTCGGACGCGAGTAAAAAAGTTTCGTGTCCGGGAGTAGGTGAGTGTGTCAGAAAAGCGGGAACCGAGAGAGTTCCAGCCGATAGATGGTGGACAAGTCCAGCCGATGGAGACGATGAGTACAGAGTTACGCCGGCATCGAAGGAGGGGAAGGTGCGCCGAAGCAAGAGAAAAGTTAAGGTGGGTCTGAACGAGACGAGAAGGCAAATAGAGGCCATCGTCTTATCACGTGGTGAAAAAGGGAGGGAAGAGAGCGGTAGAAGAGGAGAAAGTCGTCTACGGAGAAGACAGAGAGGAGAGAGCCAAGACGAGAAGGCAGAGGAGGAATACCAGGGAAGATCTGCAACGGGAAGGAAGCGTCGGCTCGCCGACGAGAGGATGCTAACGCGTTAGGAATGTCTAGATCTGCTCTGATACCATATAGGAATATAATATACAGTGAGACTAAGACTCAACTCTAGAAGGATCTCCAGTGATCTGACAAAAGAATGAGACTGATAATAAGGAAAGCTTTAGTTATGCTGCCAGTATGACCTTAATCAAAGCTGTCATTCATGCGAAGCCTGTTTACTAGCTAGACTGCTCCAAAACTCGTACCCATTGTGAAGCACGATAATATTGTGCTGTGTATATTCAAGAAATTTAGATTCAAGGCAGACTATTTTGATCGCAGACCTGGAATATTGTTCAGTCCCATCTTTCTGAGGACAAGCTTAGGCACCGCGGGAGAGTTATGCAGGCCCAGACTTCTGCTGAATTCATTGGCAAGTGATACAAGCTGGTATTTGTCACGCCCAATGTACTTGTTAGAATTATAGTAACCGAGCCATGCTTGGTAAGCAATTTCCTTATCCTTAACCTCCACATGTGCAAGAGCCTTTTCAACCAACAAAAAATAACAAAAGGCAATGCATTATGCCGAATGCAACTTGCATTTTAAACGGGAAATAGCATAGAGTGTAACACAATGCATGATGAAGCTAAGAAAGAACAATCACCATAGATGCAAAAGTGTGGAGGGCACTCTGCACATCATTAATTCAGTGAACTTATAGCCATCCCATATGAGGTTTCATTTGGTGTCGCGATTATTTATTATATCACACTTATTTCGCTATTTTGGATACAATAATCAATTATCAGCCTTAGTTTTAGGGGCAAACAGTTCTTTTTACTATAATTCATATTTGGTAATGACTCCCTTGCCAAGCTCCACAGCCCAATGCAACAACATCAAATGAGCCTTTACAGATTCAATTGTCATGTTTTCCTGTTCAAAAATGTTTTTGTTCAAAGAACCTCTGGCGAACAATAGATTCTAACAGAAGGATAGCCTTAGAATGGTTAAACAACGATATGTACGAAACAATTATCCCACAATACTGAGTGTCATGTCTTGCTCAGAGAAAATATTTTCCTTCTTTTTGCAATTACAAGACATACATGCACACAGACTACCGTGCACACACATCCTGACACCCATGAGTCCCTTCAACACAAGCTCAAACAGGTGAAGGCTAGACCAGTGATAAATCCATGAACCTCACAAAATTCCCACTGAAGTGCACCCGCAGGTGTGTAAACGTGAGCACAAGGGTTTGAATCCTGGTGGGTCAAGTCACACTCACGCTCCCACAACTCTACCCCACCAAGTGGTTCTTCCCAGCAAAAATTGGCTTTTATCATCACATCTATTACTGGAAATGGAATCACAGCACACAAATCGGTAGTTCTGTACCACTCACTAACCATTCCTGGTAGACCAAAGATAATATTGAGTAGCAGATCATATGTTTCATGTCAAACAATATCCCTTCCAACATGAACAAAGAACATTAAGAGGAAATTTGCATAGTTTAGCATATTAAGAAAATATTGCTGCAATTAGCAACATTACAAGACTCAGACCATCTGAAAGGCATAAATACATACAACAAAGGCACGGTTTCAAGCTCAATTTCACCATGAAATCCAAAAACTGGTCATGCATAACAATGACAATACCCATTTTTTAAGTAGAGTGGCATAATAATTTTGGAAGTGTTTTTCTCTTCATGATGCAGATTATAGATGCTAGGTAGATGGTTTAGTGCTGATGAATCTTCATTGAAAAAATAGTGTCTGAACCAACCACTTTGCACCAGTTACAAGTCACCACAGCTCAGATTGAGGTGGGCATTGCACCTTTGGTTTGATTTTAAATACTTGAATGGAAAACTAGTTAGACATGACTTTAAAAGAAATACATTGAAAAAACAGAACACCAGACAACCAATAAGAACCAACCGGTTTCCCAATTCTCAGGTGTGATACAGGAATTCAGAATTTTAACAAAGAGCTTCCCTATCCTTGGTGCCCACAATATGATCGTTACTATTGCATTTAGGCACCAACCATGATTTGTGGACTAGTAAATAAGCTTAATTACCTTTTCTCGTTACTATTACATGTACACGTAAACAGGCACTAACTAATATATGTTACCTTTCTTTTAGTGTCAAGATCAGTTAAAGGTAATGTTGCCTCTGTAATAGGCAGATCTTTGATACTTCTCAAGAAGTATTCTTCCCATGGTGCCAATAATAAGATTCCACTCCCTTAATTTCCTCTGCGGCCAATTCTACCAAGTCGATGGATGTATTGTTCTCTGTCAGTAGGGACTCCCATCTGCAATAACGATGATAATCAGTTGGAACTGGTTTATAAGCAGAATATGATAAAAGACAAGAATATGCATGCTCATATTTATTTCAACAAACAGTCTATAAGCTGAATATAGAAAAAAGAATATCAGTGCTGGGTGATCAACAAATCGATCATCAATTTTTACATATTTGTATATTAAATAGCAAAGAAGATTTATGCAGCAACAAATAAACAGCTCAAAAACTACGGTAAAGAAGTTCATTACCTGCACAACTAGTGTGACATTAGGATAATCAACGCCCCTAGCAGATACATCAGAGCTAACAAGAATAAGACCTTTTGATTCCTTAAATTCTTTGGATATTCTGGTTCTGTAACTTTGCGGCTTTCTGGAGTGAATCTCGCGTACATTCAACTTCAATTCAGACAGAAGCTCAGAAACAAGGCTTGTTACCTTTGCTGTTGTACAAAACACGATTACCTGCATTTGTGTCATTGTAAGCATGCATATAATATTTACAGAGGACACTTAAAAAAGGTCAATTCACTTATCTTGTAGTCAACGTTTTCTGAAATATGATCAATTAGAAGACCATACAGGATAGAAAACTGTGAATATGGTAAGAAAAAGATTGCTCAAAAAAATATGGTAACAAAAAGTAACATGTCTGATCAAAATTTAGAGAAACTTACCTGTGAATGTGTTTCCTCACTTCCTTCCTGAACAGTGTTCATGAACTCAAGATCTCTTTTCATCGCAATATGGCACACTTGACGTACCTAGAAAAGAGAGTAGAAATTTATTACATATTGAATAAACAGAAGTGTTGACCTATAGCAGGGAGATATTTACAATGGCAATACCTCATCTGGAACGGTTGCAGAAAATAGGAGTGTTTGGCGCTGTTTTGGGAGTGCAGCCACTATTCTCTCAATATCAGCTCGGAATCCCATATCTAATAAGTGGTCCGCTTCATCAAGAATAAGGACTTTGACACCCATCAATCTAGTGGCGAACACTGGAGTGTTCTCCATATGATCCTTAAGCCTCCCTGGTGTAGCTACTAGAATCTGTACATCAGCAGCACTATTACATCACAAAATGCAAATGTAGAGTTATCCAGGATAATTCAGTAAGTTACTTCCAATCACCTGGCAAGGGTTAGTATGCATGCGCTTCTGCTCTAGAGCCATTATAGTGCCACCTATTACAAGTTGCACTCTAATTGATGGATGAAATTTAAGGAGCTTGTTAGCTTCTGCAGAAGCCTGATCAGCGAGCTCCCGTGTAGGGCACACCACAACAACACTGATGGGAGGCCTTTTTTGATGATCGATAGGGGGCAATTTGGAGACAACTTCAATGGCGGGAAGCTACACATACAACATTTACAAAATACAAATTAGCATTTTGCAAATTTAGACTTTAGAACAATAAAAAATGTAAAGGAAAATTCACTAGTCAAGCAGGGTAGTCACCAAGAATGCTACAGTTTTCCCGGTTCCAGTCTTTGCTTTTGCAAGAACATCCTTCCCTATAGACATAACACTTGTTAGTTCATGGGCATGGGCTAGAAAACTTGCAATTTAAGCCATCAAGTGTGATACAATAGTTCTGCAATCATTAGAAATGTCTTAAAAAATATTAAGAGTTCATATTACAAGCTGTTCACCTTTGTTATTGGCTGTCTAAAGGAACTAACGATTTCAAATTAGATAGGTTCAAGTTATGCATTGCTTTGCTTGTACCTTAGGATCAACACAATTGCATATTTGCTTTATTTCGCCCTATGTCCAGAGTTTGATACGAAGAAATAAACTGTGCCATGGGTAAATAAACTTGAATTGCTGCCAGTTACATACTCACAGGCTCACACTTACAGGTCAATTATTGTATGAAGCACAACAGGAGTTCCAGTGATGAATTCTGCTATGTCACAGAGGACTTGCATGAGGCTGATGGAGAACTTTATTTCGAATCCCAACTCACCAAATTTATTTCTTCAATACCATTGGTAACTCATACCAACCCAATTTATGGACCTGACTATTATTTTTACAGTTTTAAGAGGCTCCAAAGCTTACAGACCATCTGCTCAGTTTTCTCAATAAAGAACTTAACTCTTCCAATTTTTAACACCTACCGATGTACATCATTCAAGGTTATCTGCTAGAGACTCAGAAATTACCTTAAAAATTAAGGAATCTACATAAATTACATTGTTCACATTTGTTGAAGCCGATCAAAAGCTCATAATTAACACCAACCAGTTTGCTAAAAATTAAATTGATGAGCAATGGTGGGCAAAATTCTTCAACACACTCTCAAATGTGTAGGCCCCAGCAAGCAACAAATAGACAATGCAGATTCAATGTGGGCCACAATTATTTTTTTTCTTAACTAAAGACATGTTGGCAGTGATACCTTATAGAGTTTCATGCACTATTTAGTCCCCAAAAAACTTAATCTTATAAAGGGCATGTAATGTACTTCAACACTATTAACATGGAAGCATTTAAGAACATATAGCAATAATGCAATTCAATCCTCTTTTGTTAGTATAAGCATGTTTAAATTTGACCTTTCCAAAGGTTGTTGAGAAAGAAACTATGTTGACAATACAATACCCTGCATGAATTTGATTTCAACAACTATAGGATTGTTGCAGTTACCATTTTTCGTCAAAGACCTATTTGGGATGCAGCAATTTACAGGATGCTAAACAATTTACTATGGAATTCCTACAAGATTCTTTGTTTCCAAATGGGGCCTACAAGGCTCACCTCTTCCAACAACTTTGAAATTAAATCTATTGTTTTTTTTTTTACTTAGACATATAGACACCATGTAGCAGTGATTTCCTTTTCTCTACCAGCTCAGCACGTCAAGTGTGTCAAATAAAAGAAGTGATCTGCTTGTGTGGTACGGTGGTGCAAATGCACAGGATGGGAACGAATAGGTGGTCTTCACAGATCAGTGTCCATAAATTAACAAATTTAAGCCTGAATTTGTAGTTAAATGAATATGTGAGGACAGCAGATTTGATATTAAAAATGTGAAGGAAGTTAGTGAGTAAGTGTCTGATAGATTTATAAACTCTTAGAGTCATAAATTTGCAACGAAAAAAGTGAAATATTAGAATAAAACTACAACGTTGAGCACACAACAAAAAAAATCAACCTTTAAGTATAATAAGAAGAGTGGCCTCCTGCACTGCAGTCATCCGTTCATACCCAGCAGCTTTAACACCTTTCAGTGTCAAGGGAGACAGGGAGCATTCATCAAACCTATCGTGTAAAATGAGGAAATATCCGAAAGGACCAATATTAGTATGTGCATAATCAACAATCATACCCAGTGTTTTAATACATGTCTGCAACTAATCAGAGGAATAACAGTTGATCTATGCATAACGCCAATCATAGATCAACATATCAAAGCCTTTCAGTCTCAATTGAGTAAATTGAGCTAGGCTAAAAGTAAAATCCAACAGAAGTCACATATCAAAATTCAAGCACAACAAATAGCTATTTTTCATATACTCCTATTCAAAGATAAAACTTTAAAAATATTCCAACATTTTATTGCCTCTTTCCATATCAATTTCGGTCTTCCTCTGCCTCTCCTCATATAGCAATAGCTTACTATGAATTCAATAATCATATAATACACCAAATACACTGAGACAAGCATAGCAATAGCTTACTATGGATTCAATAAGCAACATTTAAATCAACTAGGACATCAAACTGTGAAAGCATCAATTGTGTTAAGGAAAAGCTGCAGATTGTAGCAGCCCTAAAAACAAGGATTGGACAACTTAGAAATGAAAATTTTGTGTCATCAAATCTGCTATTTATGAAGTTAACATTTAGGCAAATATTATAAAAAACTAGATGATCATAAACTACCAATCTAACTGTCTTTTCATGTAGAATCAAAGAAAACAGACAACACTGCATCAGAAAACATTTAAGTAGAGACTACCTCGTCTGGCTCAAATATGAATCGCCACCTCCACTCTCTCTAGTGCACACCACACCCTCCTAATCAACTGACTCTCCTTTAATTGACTCAAAAGGGGCGGAATTTTTAGCTGGACTCTTCACCAAATCCTTCTCACCGCCCTCGTCATCAAAGACATCATTCTCGAAGCCCGATGGACCATCATCCTCATCAACTTCCCCCAGCTCACCATCATCTTCTGACGAGCCAAAATCAAACATTTTCCCATCCCTCGGCTGCCTATCGCTAAAATCTGCATTGCCCCCTCTCCCACCTCTCTGTGGTCCCAAACTCCCCATATTCCTACCTCTCGTGCCATAGTCATGTCTTCTGCTAGAACCTCTGGAGTCAACAGAATCATTTTCATCGTCCTCACTGTCACCTAAAACACTTCCCCTCCCTCCTCTCCATGGCATACCAGACATCCTTCCACTGCAACCACGTCTTCCCATCAAAGACCCAAACCCACCTTTATCATCATCCAAATCACTATACCTCCTGCCCTGGCTACGCTGTCCCTTTGGAGATTGAAACCCAGACTCAACATCAAAATCATATCCCCTCCACGACACATTAGCTGACCTCCCAACCCGACCACGCTGCCCCCTTGGAGACCGAAATCCAGCATCAGCATCAAAATCATTTCCCCTCCTCCCTCCATATGAAAATTCTGAGGACCTCCCTCCCCGATCATTTCCTCTCCTTCCTCTATGTGAGAATTCTGATGACCTCCATCCCCGACTTCCCCTCGCAGAACCAAACCAACCTCATCATCATCATCATCATCTAGCTCACTGCTCACCATTCTCCCCCTCCTCTCAAACCCACGCCCACCGCCGCCAAATCTCGACCTCAGCGTCGGCCCCCTCGAGTCCCGCCCCCTCCGGCCTCCCCTCGAGGCAGCCGGTCCGCTCGTGGAGGCCTCCCCTTCGTCGCCGCTGCTGAGGCCGAGGTGGAACGAGTCGGTCTTGAGGTCGCTGATCCAGTCGGTAAGCTCGGCCTCGTCCTCGATCGGGCTCTTCGCGGCAGCTCCGGCGCCGGAGTGAGCGCGCGAGGAGAAGAAGAGGGCGGCGGCGGCGGCGCCATTCCGCAGCGGATTCGGGTGGAGGATGTGGAGTGGGCTCGCGCGGCGGGAGGAGGACGAGGCGGGCGTCGACGAGGCGGCGGGGCGACGGAGGAGGCCGAGGAGATGGTGGTGGCGGCAACGGCGGCGAAGGATGGGTTTAGGAATTAATTGTGGGGTTTCTGAGAGTAGCATAGCAGCCGTCCGATCGTGGGCGGCGACGGTTCAGAATTTCAGATCTATCGAACTATCAGTCACTTCACTTCAGAATTTTTTTATTTATGTTTTTTATTAAAATATTTTTTAAAAAAATTACAGCTTTCAACATTTTTTAAGATGGTTTAAAAAACACCCTACCAAACAATGTGAAATTCAACGTGGCAAATATCTATCACCCTCGAGCCGGGGAAGAGCTAAAAAATTTATTTATGGTCTCCTTGATGTTGTCATGGCCTATTGTTTTTTACCTCCTTATCACCCTTTGATAAGATGTTTTATTCCTAAGGAGTTGTCTATAAAATTGTTAGGTCTGACACGAGAGAGGAAAAAAGCTAGGTAATTTTATAGGTAGCCTTCATAACGTCCTCTATTAAGCATTTTTTTGCGGTTGTCTATTAAGCCATTTTATTCAAAAACGTAGAAAAAGAAGAAGAGAGGGTCGACGAGAGGAAAAGGAAGCGACAAAGCCGTGCTAGTTTGTTTATTCGTATGGATATAAAATATTTATATTTTTACTAATAAAATGAAATAGTATATGTAGTATTATTCTATTTCGTAAATAGTTTAGTGAGTAGAGTTTCATGCCTAAATCTATATATAGTTTTATTCATAATATTTAAATACATATCAATATTAAAATATCGAATACACATGTGACGATTAATTTCTTACTTAGTTCAACTATATTTTTTTAAAAAAGATATGTTAAATAAAGTGATATTTTAATTATATCATGATCAATAGATATGGTTTATATGGTGTAGACTGTTAAAAACTAACTCAATGCTTAAGGATATTAAAAGGTCAGCTTAAAAAAGTTTTTTAGTAGTGTATAATTGGTTAATGTGAGGCTTTTGAATCGTTCAACGCAATAAACATGTATATCGTAGTGAGTCGGGCAACTGAAGGTGTTTTCTATGAATTGATACCGGTGGATTTTTATACCACTTAAAAATGGTACATAGAGAATGTATTGTAATAAGATTAGCCACCTAGCATTTTTATGTCAATGTACGAGAAAGACAGCACTATTTCAATAGCCATGTAAGACAAAGAAGGTTCAAGTATGATAGAATGCGATGTTGAATCAGTGGAGGAAAATGAGCCAGAGCAAAAAGGAGGAGGAGGACAAGAAGATAGGGAGCTAAGATGATTGGCAAACGAGGAAAAGAGAAACAACACAGTTGGTGAGATAATGGATAGAGAATATGCTAATAACAAGCATACAAAGAATGATAAATCATCGAGCAAAAAGGAAGGTAATTGTTCAAGCCGAATCGGTCCACTGTGTTGGCCGATTAAGGTTCGATGCGATGCGCCTATACATGTGAAGGCCTAATAGATCTGTTTAGCTCCAGTACAGGTCCTAAACTTGAGGTTCGCGGATATGCCAATCAAATTTGACCCTATAATTGACAAGGAAATAGAAAGATTTAGATTAATGAGCCAATCAACCGATAGACCGATATGGACTCCTGATATCGACTAGAAAACCGATAATGGCATAGTCAAATAGTAAGAAATAAATATAAAAGACTCATAGGTTATAAAGCCGATGATAGAAAATAAGCAGTAAAGAGTAAAGTGTAGTCTTTCGAAGAGACGAGACCTAGCGACCACCGATAATCATACCGTTAGAATCAATCTTGATAGATTAGACCGAACCAATATAAGGCTAAAGCTAACAGCACTAAAGTGGCATAAGTTAGATTGGTCGTGCTAACAGAGGGAACAGCTAAACTCATCGGCTAACTACGATATAAACAGGTAAACTCATTGACTAGCTAAGACAATAGAAGTAACGAAACCTGCTAAATCCCAATGCTAGCCCTATTAAACACAACCTTGATAGATTGGATCTAACCAAGACAGTATAAGGCTAGATCTAATAGAATCAGATTGATCACTAGTAGATTAATCATGGGCAATCCTTATATATCGACTGAAAAGCCGATATGTTAGGCATGAATCTTGATGTAAAGGTAAATCATCGGTTGGCCACTCCAATGAAACATCACGTGAAGATCTACTGACTTAATACTCAATCTACTATCAGCAGTCTAGAAGGTTGAACCTAACAGTTGTAGCACGAGACTAATGATAGTAAAAGGATCTCGAGAAGCCGATAGATCCTACACAAACGTGATGTGATATATCCAATCGGAGTAAGAGGTTGGACCTGACCGATACATCCTTAGACAGGGTAGAAACACCAGGATAATGGCAGGACATACCCTTTCACCAGAGATCAAACCAAACCGCTAAGAAAAACCTAGATGAACTAGGGTGGCAATGCGCTGAAATTGTATTTATCTATGGAGATAGATTACAAGGTCTCTACGGGTTTGTATTTATACTCCGAGATTGCACAAGTCTGAGATGATTACAAACAACCTCCGGACATTATTTTCTAAACAGAAAGGAAAATTCTCTCTAAGAAATTAACAAAATTAATTACTCCTGCCTAATTACAAGAGATATCTTACAAATACAAAACCACACTACCATGGTTTCCACGATTCCTTCCTAGATTAGGTTTCATCTGGATAATCCTCCACCTATCGATTGAACCGAATCCGTCTCCTGCCCGATCAACTCTATCCATCCATCGATTGGTCTCTTTCCATAAGCCAATCGACTCTATATCTATAACCAAATATGTTTGTGGGCTTACCAAATTTTGGCATTAACACATGCCCCCTAATTTCAAAGTTTGTTATCAGACTTCAAAATTTTGAGTTGTTAGACTTCTTCTCCAATTGAGGCAACCCATTACAACTCATAAACGATACCAATTGGCCTTGATTCCCATCTGATCATCATTTTCCTCCTTCCTAGCCCCTTGCTATATGCTTTCACATCACTAGAGTCTCCAAAACATCAATAAGCTCCGACGAACTCGAGCGAACTGCTACGAACCTCTCCATTGATTGCTAATCTTCGTTCATCTTCTTCTCGCATAATAGCATCAACAACCATAGTCCCTGAGTTAACCCTTTTATCTATTCACCCCCCGCTCCACAATCTAGATAGATTCAATCTGTCATGTTCTTCACCTGCTCTTCATCGGGTTCTTGTTTACTGTAGGGCATCAGAAGCCAAATCCTAATCCCAGCCATCGACCATCTAAATTTCTCTTACCTAGGTCCCATGGGTAGTTCACATCCAACAGATTTTATTAACATTGAAATAGAGTATATCCCCTTTAAGAACTCGTCCATGCTAATCAACAACTAGATCAACAGTTTAAGATCTTAGCTTAGCAAACTCCCTAGATGGATGAACTGGTACCTCAGAGTATAGGTCGCCAAGAGAAAATTTTAGGACAAGATGAAAATCAACCACTGCATCAATCTCTCCTTAGCCAAGATAGAGAAAAACGAACCTTTACTCGCATCGGCTTCTTACTTCTGGTCGGACACTCTCAACGCCTACTTGTTTGGTCACGGGCCAATGACCTCAACTCTAATGGATATAGTCATGCTCACCTACCTCAACAGCACAAACTACATCAATCCATCCAACCTCCGATTCAAAACCACATATCGGCTAAACACCAAAAATATTAGTGGTTGGACTAAATACATATCTCTTCACAACAAGATTTCTAGGCCAGTCGATGATTGAGAACATGTCACGTTTCTGAATCTATGGCTAGAACGGTTTATCTTTGGTGGCATAACCCTCAACCCAATGATCAACATGCAGTGCTTGGCAGAATGCTTGACCAATCATCGATAGATTCCTCTAGGGCAATATCTTCTCGGAGCCACTTACAAACTACTTCATCAAATGGCAAACAAACTATCAGTTGGCCACTAGTCGGTCATATTGGTGATCCTTGGTGGTTCATATAATTGTGGCTCAACGTCTACACCTCCAAAACCATAACCGGGACTTCCTTCATCAACTTGACTTTCCTAGTCGATTACTCAGAGGAAGATGAAATCAGCCGATGCTAATGCATTTCAATAGACGAAGCTGCATCAATCCTTTCTAGCAACAAAATGACTCCCATCGGACTAGATCAATGGTTTAAGACCTTCTATTATTGTTTTACGAAGGAAGCCACTCTCTGGTTTGCGTATGAGGATGCAGCATCATTCGAGATGCCCTTCAAATTTGATCCTCAATGCTTTGGCCGATGAAGAGTCCAAGACTACTTCTATCAGTATCACTCCTAATCTTCTGCCAATCGGGTTCTCATTGGGCCAATCACAGCAATCATCATATGAATTTTTACCACCCGTCGGTTGGCTCTAGCCAGTTGGGTTTCGGCTAGCTTCCTATCAAATTGTTCTTCATCGACAAACTCCAAGTCCGAGGCAATGTAAATAGTGCCTTGTAATATGATCGGCTGAGGATGCTAACGGATTCCTTGTCCCTAGGCGATATAACCACCTTTGAGCCACGCACTGCCAACAACAAACTTTTTGCCCGATGGTGGTCGGAATAGAGAAGACACTTGTTCAGTTCATTGGCTAAACAATATTGCTTACACCTCAACCCTGATTACATCGACTCTGGTGAAGAGGTAATACTTATGTATGCTCTGTTATCTTTGATCATATTACTTAGATCCCCACCATATTGTAGGCTAGCGACAAAGAAGCACCAACAACCAGTGTTAGTGGCCGGTCGATCATGTATAAACCATCATTGGTCAAACCCCATTTGGGTCATGATACTCCTTCTCCATCGACTCTCCTCTCGGTGCCACGGCCAACAGGACCAAAATACAAGAAGCTGGTTTCTCGCCCCACTTCAAAAAAATAAAAGTCCAATGCCGACGTCACGGTTGCGGTGCCAACCACCCAAACACTCACCATTGAAGTAACGTCGGCGCCTTCACCCCCACTGGTATGTGCTGATTCTTATCCTCATTGGCTCTTCATATCTTCTTTGACAATCTCACCCCTACTTTTTTTTAACTTGAACCATCAGCTCAAGAAGTTCAACTATTATCTGATATTCTTGTGAACATTGAGCCAATGGTCCCACCAGCAATCCAGCTATCTTCAATGGCTGATCCCCAAGTTAGAAACACCAAGATTGTCCCTATCACTTTTGTATCGGACATCGTCTACCTCCCTGAAGAGATTACTCACCAAGCCAATGCTGATATCGCTCATCACGCCACCAACGATGTCCTCTCCTAGGTAACTTCATCTCATATCTGCACTTTCACATTAACCCATTATTCTTCCATTTACCAATGTTGATTTGCAGTCTTTAGCCAATTTATTCTCCTTTGACATTGGCAAATATCTAGAGATGGACGAAGACACAACTACCAGTTCGGTGATTAAACAATCTTTACCAACAGATATACGCGAACAACTGTTGGACATCAACCATCGGCTAGAAATCCCAATCAACATACTAGTAGCAGATTGTGAACTAATCTGGAAAAGACTTGTTGAAATTGAACACACTTGGCCGAGGAACTTATTGACGCACTGACCCTTGCTATGCCATTTGTAATATATCTTCTTCTTAAGTCCTTCGATCGATAGAATCACGTGATTTGGTGAGAGTTGAATATGTTTCTCTTGAAGTAATAGATCAAAGATTTTATCGGCCTTATTGATATCAAAATCATATCGCTCCACCTTGCCGATATTCTTCACCCATGGGAATGATACCGATTTCTTGTTTCTAGCCCATTCCGCTAATCCAACTTCAACATCAGATCCCTCATTGTCTCAGTCCGATGAATAACCATGCACTGGAGCAATCCTTTGCTAGAATTTTTCCTTTTTGGCCTCCTGAAATCGGCTTTCATGAGCCGATACCTTCTGTAGCAAGTGTGCTAAACTCTCAAATTCTTGTGATGAAAAATGTTCTTTGATTGGAGCCAATAAACCCTGGAAGACCAACTCAACTAGCAACCTATCACTTAAATTCAGATTATAACATTGGCTTATAACGTCCCGAAACTGCTGGATATATTCTGGGACTGATTTATCTGGCTTCATTTAACTGATGTTAAATCTGTTAACCCATTTCATGAATCTCAACAAAAAAGTATTTGTGAAATTATTTCTCCTAATTGGTCTACCCCAAATCGAATTTAGTGGTAATAAAGAAAACCATATAAAAGCCGATCTAGACAAGCACAGTGGGAAAAATCTAACTCTCAAGACTTTCTTAGCCAATGCTTTTCCACACTGGGCTAAGAATCGGCTAATATGCTCTACTATAGATATGTTGTGTTGCCCTAAGAATTTGGAGAAATCTAATACTTTGTATCAGTGTGGCAGCAGAATTCTGTCAAACCACTCAGGGTACGAGTGCTGATACATAAATGATTGTTCCTTTGGTTTTATACCAAACTGCTCTCACACCACTTCTGCAACCCTTGCCAACCAAATTTCCTCCCTTTTGTTTTCTCTTTGAAATTCTGGAGATGGTGTTGGTAATCGATTCTGCTTAGGATATTCTCTATGATAATTGTTTGAATTGGCAATAGCACCTTAATAGTCTTACTAATACCTCTCATAATAGGCAGTTCGATGATACCCTAAAAGTACATCATCCCATTGCCTCACAATTTGATTCTGTATAAGTGGAAATAGATTCACCAATATATCCCTTCTAATATCATAAGTTATTTGAGGCGGCTTTGTTTTTACCAGTAAATATACGGGACCATGATTAGGCTCATAAACAATTGATCCATCTATCATCTTCTTGATCAGATTATCTAATGTATTCATTAACAATCCTAATTGATTGATGAGTGCATGGTACATTGCTTCATTAATCATCTCTTGCAACAGCTTCGAAGGACTTACAGATAGTGATTGGCTCAATTCTCCTATCACAACTAATTTTGGAAACTGTGATTTCTAAATTGGCCCTTGTCTCATCATACCAAAAGATTTCAAACAGAGCTTCTGAATATTAGCAATAGTCTGCTCTACTTATTGTCTTTGCTCTTACTCAGATCATCCATTGTGACTGGAATCATGTTGTCTATATTAATCTACTTTTTAGCCATCGTGTTAAAATTACATGTGCCACTAGGCGTGCCAAAGAGCGTGTTTAAACCAAATCGGTCTACCATGTTGGCCGATGGAGGTTAGAAGCAATGCGCCTACATATGCGAAGACCAAGGAGATCTGCTTAACTCTAATTCAGGTCCTAAACTCGTGGTTTACAAGTGTGCCAGTCAATTTGACCCTGTAATTGACAAGGAGATAGAAAGAATTAGGTCGATGAGCCAATCGACTGATAGACCAATATGGACTTCTATTATAGGCTGGTTGCTAATAACGGTTGTAGCACTTATACATTAGCTAGAAAGCCGATGATGGCATAGACAAATAACGAGAAATAAAATAAAAGACACAACGGCTATAGAGCCAATGATGCTCTGAATAAAATAGACGATAAGCAGTAAAAAGTAAAGTCCGGTCTTCTGAAGAGATGAGACCTAGCGACCACCGATGATTGTATCGTTAGAACCAGTCTTGATAGATCGAACAGAATTGAGACATTATAAGGCTGAAGCTAATGGCACTAAAATGGTAGAAGCTAGATCGGTCGTGCTAACAAAAGAAACAGGTAAACTCATCGGCTAGCTGAGCTGATAGGATGAACAAAACCTACTAGATCACAATACTAGCCCTATTAAATACAAACCTGATAGATCAGACCTAACTAAGATAGAATAAGCCTAGATCTAATAGAACTAAATTGATCGCTAGCAGATTAATCATGGGTAATCCCTATATATCGGCTAAAAAGCCGATACGTTAGGCGTGAAGCTATGTGTAAAGGTAACTCATTGGCTGGCCACTTTGATGAAACGTTCCGTAAAGATTCATTAACTTAAGACTCAATCTACTATCAGCAGTCTAAAAGGTCGAACATAACCAATGCAACATGAGACTAATGATAATAAAAGGAGCTCGATAAGTCAATAGATCTCACGCAAATGTGATGTGATATATCCAATCAAACTAAGAGGTCAAACCTAACCGTTATAGCGTTAGACAGAGCAAATTGTTAACGTCAAAATCTGGACGATCCGATGGTGCTAAAGCCGATCGGCTGAGAGGTTCGATGGAGAGTTTAATGCAGTCATCGACCGATGGAGATACTGAGACAAAGCCAATCGAAACTATAGAAAAGCCGATCAGATTAGTAGAAGATTGGATCGGCTTGAAGATAGGGGATTGTCCAATCGGGATCAGGTCCGAGAAGCCCAAGGAAAGGAAGGAAAAGGATCGGCTTGACTAAAAGAAGGTCTGATAGCTAAAGTGGAGAAGTTGATTAGGTTGCAGTGAAGGAATACTCGGTTACAAATTGGAAGATTATTCAGATGAAACCGGGTTTGCGGAAGAGCCGTGGACTCCATGGCAGGATGTTTGTTTTTGTGAATTGTAACCTTACTTAATTAGGAAGGTTTAGCTGGTTAGTTAACTTCTTTAGAAATATTTTTATTTGTTCTTACTAGGAAATAATGTCCGATGGTCATAGATGCGTCGGACCCTGTCTGTAAATCTAGGGTATAAATATAGATCCCCTGGAAACATGTAAAATATCACTCGATCAATATACAATCTTGGCGCATCGCCACCCTAGTTCATCTAGGTTTTACCGACGAGTTTTAGCTCTTGACGTGGGGCTGCATCGGTTAAGTCCGATCTCCGACGAAGGGGTAATTCCCGCCACCATCTCGATATATCCCACTTCTGTCTGAGGCTGCATCGGTTAGGTCCGACCTCTTCGGCCGATCAGACGTATCACATCACGTCCGTGCTAGACCTATCGGCCCGTTAAGCTACCTCTGCCATCGTCAGTTTCGTGCTGCATCGGTTAGGTCCGACCTACGAGGCTGCCGACAGTAGATCGAGCTTCAGGCCTATAGTCTTCTGCACGACGTATCATCGGAGTGCTAGGCGATGAGTTATCCATGCTCTGAGCATCACGCCCAGCGCATCGGCCCCTCGGCCGATACGCATCAGCCTTCAGAGGCGTCCCTTGACGCATAATGCCGACGGTATCAGTCTCTCAGCCGATATGTCCCCTCATCGGCTCAGCTAGCCGATGGGTTCGTTCCTATCCTTGCTACGGCATAGCCGATCCGGCGTCCTCCATATCATCGCCGCTGGCCCTAGCCTCGTACTGTCTCGATTAGGTTCGATCTTCATGGTTCGATGTTGATGGCGCTGTCACGGCAGGCGATGGGTCTCTTGCTGTCATATCCGGAGTGGCATCGGCTTTGCAGCCCATGCCTTATTATACTATTCCTTGCCTAGGCCGCATACGTCTTCATCGGTTTTTCTAGCCGATGAATCACTGTTCGGCTATCCAG
This sequence comes from Oryza coarctata, assembly GCA_030770085.1. Taxonomy (NCBI): domain Eukaryota; kingdom Viridiplantae; phylum Streptophyta; class Magnoliopsida; order Poales; family Poaceae; genus Oryza; species Oryza coarctata. Next base: position 14,757,321 of record CM061472.1, read on the forward strand.
AAGGATCCCGTGCGCCTCGATATCCTCTGAGCACACCCTAGTTTTTCCATCGGCTCTGCGGTCGACCCCTCATCGACACCTATCCACATCGGCTCCCCAGCCGATCGAAGAGCATCCCGATCCTATCGGCATCCAGCTGATAGCAAGCACCTGTATCGAACCCGCTCGTCTCACTTCCTTGTCAATTGCAGGGTCAAATTGACTAGCACGCTCGCGAACCTCGAGGCCTAAGGACCTGCACTGGAGCTAAGCAGACCTCCTAGGCCTTCGCGTGACCGAGCCGCCGTCCCTCCCCGGTCGCAGGATTTTTGGCAGTAAGCACGCCTTTTGGCACGACCGGTGGGACAGAAGGTTTCATTCATCGACCGATAAGGACCGTACTTTATTCATCGGCCGATCGGGTAAAAATCTTCATTCATTAGCCGATTGGTCTGGATTCATCGGCTGGAGAAACCTGAAGACCGTTCATCGGCTGAAGATCCTTCATCGGCTGGTGATATAATTCCATTCATCAACCAGAGGGACTCTACAAGTGCTTGATTGGAAGTCAGATTTTTCTCATCAACCCGGGGCATCTTGTTGTCAATATGTTTAAAGAAAAGGTGGATTCCAAGACATATTCATCTGAAGATGAAGCCGATGAGGAGATTACAATTCTAGTTACCATGGAAGATTTGAATGAAGACCAGAGGCGGCATATAGAGCAAAATATGGATAACTTTCAGAAGCTCTGTTTAGAATCCTTCAGTATGACTAAACAAGGGCCGATTCAAAATGCATAATTACCAAAATGTGTTTTGATGAAGGAATCAGGCCATTCAGCACCTGTGAATTCTTCCAAGCCGTTGCAAGAGATGTTCAACAAATCATTTTATCAAGCATTCAGTAATCCATTAGGAGTTTGGATGGATCTGATCAAGAAGGCGATACAAGAGTTATCGGCTCAAGGGACCGATCAGGATCATGTGCCTTTGCCGATAGAGACGGAGGAAAATAAGGATCTATCGGCAAATACGTATCCACCAATACAAAATTGACTCGAGGGGCAACGGTAGGAGGTACCTCCAGAATTCTTTCAGAGAAATCATTATGGAGAATATCACAAGCAGAATCGGGTATCATATCCACCTCCACATGATCAGGAGGGTACTTTAAGAGAGAAGAATTGGTTAACCAGGATTGTGGACACGATGGAAGAGCAATTTGGTATCAAACCCAAAGATCAAACAGTAATATATCGGCACCCATATCCAGAATGGTTTAACAGAGTTCCACTACCTCGCCGATGCACGATACCAGATTTCTCAATATTCTTAGAACAAGACAGCATATCTACATTAGAACACATCAGCCAATTCTTAGCACAGTGTGGAGAAACATCGGCTGAGGAAGCTCTCAGAATCCGTTTATTTCCATTATCCCTCTCTGGATCAGCCTTCGCATGGTTTTCTTCGTTACCATCGAACTCGATTGAAGGATGGGCCAATTTAGAACAACGGTTCCATGGACATTTCTGTACTGGGATTCAAGAAATGAGACTGTCAGATTTAACATCGGTTAAACAGATGCCTAATGTGTCAGTTTTGGAATACATCCAACGTTTCCAGGACATCAGAAGCCAATGTTATGGTCTTGTTTTGAGCGATGAACAATTAGCCGATTTAACCTTCCACGGGTTATCAAGTCGCATCAGGTGGAAATTTTCTACCCAAGAGTTCAACAGTTTAACACATCTAATGCATGAGGTATTGGCTTATGAGAGATGATTATCAAGAAAAGAAGAGATGCCAACACATTGGAGGTTATCAATTGAGTCTTGGGATGATAAGTCTAGAGAACGGTCACCCGGTCGGAAAGACATCTAAAACGGCTGAGCATAGCTGATTTCTCCTTTTCAAGATAGACGGGTTCTTAGAATTGGTATCGACTAGTGATACTGTTTAAATCGACTAAGGCATAGCCGATTCCTAATGTACGGAAACTGATATGATTATATCGGTTACAAATGGCCGATATCGTTTAAGACATCGTCATCAGAAAATATATACAACCTTTGTTGATCAAGCTGATTGAAATCTATTGTAAATGGTTAATGTTTAAGATGACATCTAGATTTTTCTGAAGCTAAAGTTTTACAAGAATTTCTTCATGGCCTCAATCGCGCGCAGACGGATCTGATCTATATCGTTGATGGCGTGGATGTCATCCTCGTCTGATCCGAGGATAGTTTTCAGGTTCCTATGCCGATGAACTGCTAGCCGCACTTTGTTTGCTACCTTGGCCTCTTGGTCTTGGATTGATTTTGGTAGGCCGATGAGGTGGAACTCGGTGGAGTTGATATCTTCATGAACCTTGTCGAGTTCCGCCATCAAATCGGCTTCTTGTTTCTTCAAGAGGCCAAGCTTGGTGTTGATGTGTTGAAGGTCAGCTAACATTTCATCAAGCTTCTTCTTTTCATCTTGGGCAATCAGCCGATCGTTATGAGCCAGATGGCTTTGCTCAGCACGATCGGCTATGCGTCGTCTTGATGCAATCAGCTGAGTCCTTTGGAATTCCAAGTTGAAAGCAGGCGTGAGTGCGTCCGATAGTTCCGCAGGCAGAAGGTGTTCAATTTCCACAAGTCTTCCCCGGATCGGCCTGCAATCTTCCACCAGTGAGTCAATCGGAACTTCCAGCCGATGCATAATATCTGACAACTGCTCACGTGCATCGGCTAGCAAAAATGGTTTGATCGCTGTGCTGGTGGTTGAGTCTTCCTCTCCTTACAGGTATTTGCCGATGTCGAAGGAGAATAGATCGGCTAATGACTGCATAACAACATTAGCAAATATGGAGATCATAAGTCAAGAGAAATGGCATGTATGATAGACGTACCTGAGAGACAGTGGGAGCAGTTCTTATGCGGGTGTCAGCTTGATGTGGGGCGGTTTGAGTGGATACCAAAACTTCAGAGGATACCATCGGCTCAGCCCCAGTAACAGAGTTCGACGTTTTGACTTCAGGAGCCGATGGTTTAGGCTGCAAAGCAAAGGTGTCAAGATAAAAACAAAGGCAATGAAGAATTGATGCTGACACATACCAACGGAGATACAGAAGAAGTCAGAATTGCCGCAGGAGAAGGGCTTCGCGAGGCCGATGCAATGATGACAACATCGGCGTCGGGTTTCTGTTTCTTAGAAACCGTCCGAATAGCCGGTTTCTTGCGCTTCAGCCCCGATACTTGCGACACTCGAAGGAGAGCCGATGGAGGTGGACCGCTTTGCCCAAGGAGGGATCTGGCCGATGGAGGTTGATAGATAATCGGCCGACTACTTGCGCTGGTCGAACGTGCATCTTTGTCGCCAGCCTGTGGAATCACGGGAATCAAGACAGAGTTGAAATTCAATACGATGAAGAAAAGATAGTGAAAGGAGAAGGATTACCACTTCATCGGATTCCACGTAATCGGGGTTGAGGCGAAGGCAGTAATGTTCAGCCGATAGACTATACAACTACCTTCCCTATTATGACCACCATCGAGTAAAGATTTTGGTATTGGATATACAGGGCTTGAAGGTGGAGATAGTCCATAAGGATAAGTTCGATGTCATCGAACTAAGTTGGTCATACTCTAAGCTGCTTTTCACTTCTCCGCGGGCTCGGAGCTTGCCGATGAAGAACAAACCGATGGGGAGTTGGCCAAAGCCCAACTGACGAGCATTAACTGAAGGATGGTAGAACTCGTATGATGGATGTTGGGATCGGGCCATTGAAAATCCGATCGGCTGAAGACAAGGAGTTATGGAGGAGAAAAAAATGGTCTTCGATTCTTCATCGGATAAGGCATTCATCGGATGAAACCTAGAAGACATTTCAAAGGACGAGTCATCCTCGTACGTAAACCAGATGGTGACCTCTTTGGTAAAACCGTAATAGAAACACTTGAACCACCGGCTGAGTCCGAGGAGGGTCATTTTGCTTCCAGGAAGAGCCGATGAAGCTTCACCCACCGAAATGCATCGGCGTCAGCTGGCCTCATTTTCTTCTGGGTAATCAGTCGGGTTTGTCATGGAAGAGAAAGGGGGCCTGGCGATGACTTTGGAGGTGTAAACGTTCAACCAGAGCTGTATAAACCACTAGGGACCGTAAATATGTCCGACTGGTTGGCCTGCCGATAGCTTGGTCGCGACTTGATGGAGCAGATGATAAGTTGCTCCGAGAAGATATTGCCCTAAGGGAATTTGATGGTGATCGGCCAGGAGCTCTGTCAGACATTGCATGTTCATTGTTGGACCGAGAGTCGAACCACCAAAGACGAATCGTTCCAGCCAAAGATTCAAGAACGCTACATGTTCACGTCCATCGACTGGGTCGGAGGATTTTTTATGCAGGAAAATGTACTTAGTCTAACCTTCGACGTTGTTAGTGTTTAGTCGATGCGTAGGTTTGAATCTGAGGCTGAATAGATTTATGTAGTGGGTGGTGTTGAGGCAGGTCAACATAGTAACATCCATCAAGGTGGGGGTCATCGGCCCATGTCCGAACATGAAGGCATTCAAGATGTCCGACCAGAAGTAAGAAGCCGATGCAAGCAGAGGTTTGTTCCTTTCCATATCGGCTAAGGAAAGGTTAATGCAATGGTCTATTTCCAGATCCCGTCAGAAAAAATTAGATGAATTAGGGTGACGATGTGCTAAAATTATATTGATCTGTGGAGATAGATTACAAGGTTTCTGTGGGTTTGTATTTATACTCCAGGATTACATGAGTTCTAGATGGTTACAAACAACCTCCAGACATTATTTCCTAAACAGAAAGGGGACATCGATACAAGGAGTGGGAACGTCCACACAAGGAGCCAAGACAACGACACAAGGAGCGAAAATGTCCATACAAGGGTTTTTTGGTTTGTTGCATGGTACATATTTTCTTTCAGTTCATGATATTTCAGTTTGTATTGCTCAACCATTTTCTCATAGGGTTTTAGGTTACACCATCGTAGATCTCCATAGTCGCGGTTGGACTGGGTAAGCCACCTCTAGATAGGCACAATACTCTTTCGACCATGATAACCTCACGATAGATCTAGACGTACTTGGTTCCTCTTAGCTTGTAGAAGCTCCACCACCTTACATACAGGAGTCGCATGATTTGACTTCTATGCAGTAGATCCACACTACCCATGGCATCCTAGCTGACCACCTCACCTACTCTTAGGGTCATGTGCGAGCACAGAGGAGGAGGATGAAGATAGGTAGATGGTAGGCCTCGAGCTAGTAGTATGTTATACAATTTGTACTTACTATTTATACTATTTTGCATTTACCATTTTCAGCTCTATGTACCTACATCACTTACTATACGTTAAAACCACATCACTTTTACTTTTTATTGTACGCGCACGACTATCGATAGCAAACGATAATTTTTGGTCCTTCACTCCTTACTACACGCATGTTTGCCGAGTCACAATCCACGCCCAATGATACCAGCCAACTTTTGGTGCACGACCATCATGTCTCTTTTAACACCACCCAGCCAACTTTTGGCGCGTGACCGCCATGTCACATTCAGCACAACTCGACAGCTAACTTTTGGCGTGTTAATGTCACATCATATTCAAAGAATTTTTACATGCACAACACTTTCCACATGTTAATGTAATGTCATTTTCAATACTTTTAGTTATGTCTTCAACACCTTACATAACCCCATGCTATATAAAACCTCTGTATGCATGATGAACCTTAAGTTTTACACCCGCTAATGCCCTTGCAAATCCTACATCACAAGTTTTCTCTATCTCCTATAGCATCAAAAAACAATGGCTACTAAACGCGTTTTCACTAATGATTCCGACTGGAGAAGGGATTCTTTGGTTTGGCTAATTCCAGCCTAGTGTGACTGTCTATTCTGCATATGTGGTGATCGATGCCAGCTTATGACATCTTTAGACCTCAACACTTGTGAGAGAAAATTGTTCTAATGTCTAAATAGATATGAATTGTATGCACCTATTTTTTTAATTATTTCTTATCACAATATTTTCTTCGAACTAATACTTTCTTTGCCACATTCATGAAAGGATGTGTAACTTCATTCAGTGGATTGATAAAAAAAATACAGTATTTGACTCTAACTGTTAATTCTCTAAGGACCATTGATTTTCCTTACCAGAATCAAATGAACAGTACATGACGAGAAATGAAGAGTATGAATGACGTTGGTGAGCCAAATGGTCACACTAGAGGCTACAACCTCTTATACTATTTCTATGGCGAAAGCGTCATAAGTATGCTTGTGGTGATCGTTGCTAGGTGGTAAGATCAATAAGAAATAATATTTTTTGGTAGAATGTACTTTGTTTGTCTAAACATTCTTGACGACGATTTCGTTCGTTGGTTCACTATACATCTCTTTAATTTGCTTTAATTTTTTTTTCCTGACTACCATAGGAACCATCGAGAATATACTAATTTAAACAATATATATATATGAAGAAATCATCATACAATTCTACAGGGATCATTTAACCTAAAATAATTGAACAATAATAGGCTAAGGTAGAGTTCGATCGAAGAGTCGACTACTCTAGCGTAACTACAGATAGATGATAGATAATGATATCTACAAGTTTCAAATAAATATTCATAGTACATTACTCGCTGTATTTTTTATATTGTGTCTTCGTAATGTATAAATCTATTAGTAATCAGTGTCATGTTTTTACCACTATTATCACTCTTTTAATCGTTTGGTCTTGGTGTAATGATTTTATAGTATTAACGCTCTTACATAATTAACTTTTCTGCGTAATTCTAAATTTTATTGACAATTAAATCTCTAAATAAAAATATATTTATTTAAAATTTCTTTTTTCTTTTTGACATTTGTGCAATATAGATAAAAATGCTCGCCTAAGGGTTCATCTGTAAAATCTAATAATTTTACGACAATCCCCTAGGAAAGAAAAAATATCCTAGAGGACAAAATAAAAAGAGGGCATTGTAAAAACGGTAGGTTACCTCCTCCCTCACACTTTCTGCACAATATTGGCCTCCTGCCGTGATAAAAAAAATGCCTTTAAATAGGACTAAAGGTGATAAAAAAAATGCCGTTAATGGACCAATAAGCGCTTTCTATATCAGATTTCACGCTACGTTTTTTTAATTGAAAAAACCTCTAAAACGTTGGGAATATAGATTTGTAATTTTTAAAAAAATATTTTTAAAAAATATTTTAATTAAAAATATATAAATAAAAAATTCCTGTACTCAACTCTTCCGATTTGAGTTTTTGTTTGGAAGATTTTATTTTGATTTTATGTAAATCCTTGGTTTGGCAGGATTCTTCCTGAACTTCCTGCCGAATAGAGGGTTGGCATAAAATTTTTGGAGAATTCAACTCCCTGCAAAGTTTTTCCTGTTGGCCCCTTTGGTTCAAAGGAAAGAAAAAGCCATATTTGGTGACAATGTATTCCTCAATGTCATTAAAAAATAAGAGTACAACGTTTTGAAAAGTTCCCTTTGCTTTGTTTATTTTTTGTGGTGCTACCAAAGGGTTTTTCTTCTCTGTTTTTAGAAGAATATGCCCCTTCAGTACTTGTTTACAACCATATACTTGGGAATCATTTTGGTCATGCAAATTTGGACATCCATGCATTATCATATCGTTGATGCAAAGTTAAGAAATAATTGAGATTCTTCATGCAACATATGAATTTGGTATAAGCTTGCAACGGCTGCTGCTTGTGGCAACCGCCGAGGTTTGGAAACACTATAACTAAAGTAGTACATATATAGGCACAGAAATATATCATGAGCCGCCTCAAAATTTACAGGACCGGCCACCCTAACAGCAGGAAATCCAAAATCAAACAACCATCAGACGTTTAGCTGGTAAAAGATGCAATTTACGCAGGCACGTCACATGTAAAGGCTTTATACATAATAAAAAAAAGAGTCAATCAATCTAATAATTCGCGCTTGCTGAAAATTCTTGTAAAAGTGCGGATCAGGGGGGCCAACTCTCGTTTCAAGATATCAGGTGGCAAACTTTGTTAGCATCACTTGCTGTTGGTTGATTTTCCTTGGTTAAACTGCAGCACAATGCATGTGACATTATCTAAGGTGAGCTGAGAGTGGGTGACTTCTGTCAGCTTCATGGCTGCCGCTTTAGGACCATCTTGTGCTTTCAAATGAGAAATAGCATCCTTGTTGACAAAAGATGTAAACGTTAGTTAGCATTGGACCAAATGAGATGCAACCAATATGTGAGCTTTCATGAACTCTGTGTGTGTGCACGCGCGCGCGTGCGTGTGCACTAACCCGGGCAGGTGGGCGTGTGAGAAAGTGAACATATATAGTGAATGGAAATTCTCCGTATGTATTTAAGAGCTAGCATTTTGTTCGTATGGCTCTATTAGATAGCTCGATGGTATTTATTTAACTGATGCCGTTTTCTTGGTCGCATAATCAACAACAGCGATTCAACAGGTGATACTCATTTCGCATAACATCCCAAAGCCCATCAGTAGCAAGTGTATTCCAAGCCTCATCAACCACTTTTTTGCATTTTTATAGTAGAACATCACAAAAGATTATAATTGATGTTCAACAGGCTTTTCTATGAACAAGTTTTGTGGGCACATAAGAAATCAGTACTGTGAACAAAATCTTCAGAAGAGTAGAATCATACGCAAGGGAGGAACACATAGCAGGTGAATTTTAAATGCTGGATTACTTAAGTTTTCATGAGTATAAGTTACAACATGTGAAATGTTAACTGTTTGATTCAGCGGTCAGTCGACCAGATCACAGGTGTGATTAAAGTGATTAAACAGGAACATCAACATTTCCCAGATAGATTGCATTTGCAGGCTGTTAAGCATGTAGCAGATCCATTCCATCCAGGTTGATGGTATCTATACTTACTATTTCATGATTCCCAAAGACATAAGAAAAGGGTATTGTGTTTTAGTAAGACAAAACCAGTACAAAATTAAAGCACTGAACTATTAATAACATAGCACTACAAGGGACAGGGAACCTCTGCAAAACTAAACTTCAATAGGATACCTGAATGTCTGGTTCTGCTTTAACATAGCACTACAATGCATGATTGCCAAATGCACGTAACACTGCCAGAAGTCCATCAACCCTCCATGTATCTGTTGTGACATGATCAAACTTTTCAGGTTTTCATTGTTACTTCCGTATCTGATTAAATTAAAGCTGGCTAAATACAATAGGAGGATTCTGATGGTTAAGAGGGCTTACCATTTGAAACAAGAGTACCTCCAGCATCCTCAATTCTCTTCCACTCATCTTTTCTGTTAGGTTTGTGATCTTCTGACAGTGGAAGAGCTAAAAACATGGAAATATACAAGATTTAAATGTAAGAACAAACAAGAAAATAAATGCCATTCCACAGTATCTAGAGAATTTGGCATGTGGCAACTTCTCAAAGTGGTATAGCAGCATATCAATCGGTGCACATTGATAAAATCTACTTGGGGCAGGATCCTTCGTAACACAGGGAAAAAAAAAGAACACTTACTTTCAGTTGACAGAGGTTTAAGGGCATACTGAAAACTAACCGTTTATAGTTACAGCAATATGGCAATTTGAAGTGAAGTTGCTTCACTAACAAAGAAACACAACGAATAAAATATTACCTTTGCCAGCTTTTATAGCAACAGCACGTGAATCACCAACATTAGCTACATATAGGCGGTTGCCAATCAAAATGGCAGCCACAGCAGTTGAACCATCATCCCTAAAACGATCAGAAGATATTGATTGCAGGAAATCAGCATCAGTTTTCAGAAATGTTTGGTCTGCATTTTGCAAGAGCAGTTAACAAAATAAGAACATTATTACTTGTGGCACTGGATCTGAACATACAGAAGAAGTACAGCCGAAACAAAGGGGAAAACATTACATATAGCAAGCTTTGTGTCTTTCAGGAACTTAGGGTGCTTCACGAGGTTTTCAAACTGATGTTTCTTCAGATGTTCAGCAGCACGTGGTCCTCCATGACCTAATGAATTGAATATTTAGACAAAGACATGACAGGGAATGAAATTACAACTCAACGAAAGAAAGTTTGAATACAGTACCATCAAATACACAAATAGGCCGACTGTTTGTCCGTTGACCGTAGTTGACTTCATGCTCAAGCGATCCTCCATCGAAGGCTTCCTCCCCCCTTGAAACTTGAATATCCCCAGCTAAATTTATCATCCTCACTGCCAACAAAGCATTTGACATCATGTTAATCCATGTATCGTCTCAACTCTCAAATCTCTAATAAAAGGAACACATGTATAGAAAGTCAAAGAAATTCTGAAATTGCACAGATAAGCCAACTTCAACAGCCTGCAGGTAAATGCAGAACTACAGCCAACTCCGCCGCCGCCAAACCTCGACCCCGGCGGCGGTCGCTTTGAGTTCCGCCCCCTCCGGCCTCCCCTCGAGGCAACCGGTCCGCATGGGGAGGCCTCGACTTCGTCGTCGCTGCTGAGGCCGAGGAGGAACGAGTAGAGCTTGGCCTCGTCCTCGATCAGGTTCTTCGCAGCAGCTCCGGCGCGCGAGGAGAAGAAGCGGGGGGCGGCGCCGCTATTCCGCAGCGGAACCGGGTGGAGGCTGGGGAATGGGCCAGCGAGGCTGGAGGTGGAGGACGTCGACGAAGCAGCAGCGCGGCGGAGGAGGCCGAGGAGGTGGTGGCGCCGCATGGCGGAGGTGGAGGCGGAGACGACGGCCTGGGTTTAGGGGTTTCTTTTTCCCGAAATACATTTTTCACGATTTTGCATGAAATAGGTGTTGTCTAGTGTAACTTGTTTTCACTCCCAGGAAATACCTTACATTTTTGATAATTTTTTAGACGGTGTGATTTATGTATAAACAGTAAATGTTATCATCTTCTACTCCTTCTATGACTATAGTACCAGTGCCTCCCTCTTTCTTACCCAATCGCACCACCTTAATCTTAGTGACTGATCAGAAGCGATGATATTGGTGATTCTACTAGATTGATCTTCTTCCTATTCCTTATTCTCACCATACTTTCTCTCTTTTCCACTAAGCTAGTGGTGACACCATTTTTCCATGCTACTTTCTTTCCTATATCCGATGATTCGCACCATCGAATTCACCATCACCCCAAAAACATCTCTCTAAACCTTAGAAACCTCCTCTTCGCTCTCTCACCCTGCTTTGACTCTACCATAAAACCTTAAACTCTAACCTCACCATCATCGTCACGCCATCACAAGACAAGAGGAGTTCATCATCACTTTTGCCACTATTGAAAAGTCACCATCACCATCACCGATGAGTTTTTACTCCTAACCATTTAATTTCAATTCAACATCCAAGGAGAACAAATAAATGTGAACGATCTCACTTGCCAACTAGGTGGCAACAACTTCTAAGATTTCCGTGCACATATCAAATATGCCATTGTTACCCATTTGAATGGATGACGTAGCGCAGTGTTGTTTGTCAAATTAGGGACACCAATCATGTCGTCCATCCTATGGGCACCACAAGTGTATTTTTACATTTTTTAAAGTATATTATTGCAAAATTATGGAGAAGAAGTATATTTAAAAAAAGTAGAGGGTTTAGCACAATACATCAAGCTAAGAAATTAGGGGTTTAATGGGGGAGAAATGAAGAGTTTTCGAGAGCCATAACAACCATCCGTGGTTTAGAACTATTGAATTCACTTAAGAGGTGATCGGGATTTGATTTGAAATTTATGCAAATGTTTAGTTTGGAAAGATTTTAGTGAACTTCCTGCTAATCTAGGTAGATTGGACCAGTCATAAACAAGGTATTTGTAGGGCTTGTTTAGTTTAGTGCCTACCAAATATTGGTAGTGTTAAAATCTAAGCAAATTTTGGTACTACCAATTCTTTAATAGGGTAAAGTGATGTCAATTAGAAGCCAAAACTTCGATTAGAAATTAGAAAGTGCCAAAATAGGACATTCGCAATGTCAATGATTAGGCTTGAAACCAAAACCACCTTATCTACTTATCTACTGTTTAATCTGCCAAAATATTGGTAGGGCACGTTTTGGCTTCAATCCAAAACGGCCGTAGTTTCCATTCCTTGTTTACAAGTACATACATGAGAATCATTTTGGCCATGAAACTTTGGAAATCTTGCATTATCATATCGTTGAAGCAAAGTTCAAAATAAAAAGAAAGAGCCCTAATTTGATGTGATTTACATATCTTGGAGCAGTTTAAATTGCATGGGCAATGTACGACAGTACGAACAGCATTTTCCATACAGATGATTTTTTTTCCTTTGAAAACTAAGATTATTCATGCGAAATATGAGTTTTGGAAAAGCTAAGAGCTTCGCAATCGTGATTATAAGCTTGCAACGCTCGCTGCTGCTAGCAAGGAAGGGATTTGGAAACAATAACTAACGAAGTATATAAGCACAGAAATAAATCATTAGCCACGTAAAAATTTTGGAACATTTCTCATGCCATAGCTAATAAATATTTCAGGGCCGGCTACCCCTAACAGCAAAAGATCCGAAATCAAACAACCGTCAGACGTTTAGCAGTAAACTGTGCAATTTAAACTGTGCACGTCAGATTTAAAAGCTTCCTACATAACCAAAAAAACGAGTCAACCAATCTAATAACCCCGTAGAACCGCGGTTTAGGGGACCAACTCTCGTCATATCTGGAGACAAAACTTTATTACGTCACTTGCTGTTGGTTGATTTTCCATGGTGAAACTGTAGCACGATGCATGTGATGTTGTCTAAGGTGAGACGAGAGTGGGCAACTTCTGTCAGCTTCATGGCTGTCGCTTTGGGTCCATCTCGCGCTTTCAAAAGAGAAACAGCATCCTTGTTGGCAAAAGATGTAAAATGCTAGTTAGCATTGGACCAAATGAGATGCAACTAATCTCTGTGAGCAATCATAAACTATGTGTGAGTGCACGCTCGCTGAGGGCAAGCGTGTGTTAGGGGAGTGAACATAGTGGTTGCCAATTATTGGTTATCATGCAAGCAACAATATTTTGTTCATATGGCACTAGTAGATTAGTTCGATAGTATTATTGAACTGATGTTATTTTCTTGGTCGCATAATCAACAACAAGGATTCAACAAGTGATACCTCATTTCGCATAACATCCCAAAGCCCATCAGTAGCAAGAATCAGGTTTTCCAAGCCTTCATCGACCACAAAATGTTCCTAGGTGATGTTCAATAGGCTTTCCCACGAACAAGTTTTCTGGCACATAAGAAATCAGTGTGTGAACAATATTATAGAAAATCATATGCAAGGGAGGAAAAAAAACAGGGGGATTTTAAATGCTGAATTACATGAGTTTTCTCATGATCAATCAGGAACATCAACATTTCCCATATCACAAGTGTGATTGAAGTGATAGACTGCACTTGCAGGCTGTTAAGCACTGCAGCAGATCCATTTAATTCAGGTTGATGAAATGTATACCAGCTATTTCATGATACCCAAGTGCATAAGAAATGGGTATTGTGGTTTAGTAAGACAAAACCAGTACATAAAAGCCGGCCCTTTTCCAGATAAAATTGTAAATATGTAAGGGGCAGGGAACCAGTGCGAAATACTAAACTTCAATAAGATATCTGAATCGCTGGTTCAGCTTTGACATAGTGCTTTAGTGCACGATTGCCAAATGCACGGGACATTGCCAAAAGTCCATTAACCCTCCATGTATCTGCTGTGACATAATCAAACTTTTACAGTTTTCATTCTTAGTTTCTATCCAATTAAGCTAAGCTGGCTAAATACATCAGGAGGATTTTCATGATTAAATGGGCTTACCATCAAAAACAATAATACCTCCAGCATCCTCAATTCTCTTCTGCTCATATTTTCTGTTAGGTTTGTGATCTTCTGACAGTGGGGCAGCTAAAAGCATGGAAATAAACGAGATTTAAATGGAAGAACAAACAATAGAAGAAACGCCATTCCACAGTTTTTAGTGTATTTGGTGTGCTGTAAATTATTAAAGTGGTATATCAACATATCAAAAGTTAGTGAGTGCTCAGTTGCTCATTGTCATTGATGAAATCTAAATGTGACAGGATCCTTTGTAACACTGGAAAATAGAAACACTCATTTGAAAGTTAGAATCCTGTAGTGCATCATATTTTCAGTTGACAGAGAGGTTTCAGGGCATACAGAACAGTAACCATTTATAGTTATATGGCAATCTCAAAAGTGAAGTTTCATCATTAACAAAGAAATACAACAAAAAAATTTACCTTTGCCAGCTTTTAGAGCAACAGCACGTGAATCACCAACATTAGCTACATATAGGTGGTTGCCAACTAAAATAGCAGTCACAGCTGTTGAACCATCATCCCTAAAAGGATTAGAAGACACTGATTCTAGAAAATCAGCATCAGTTTTCAGGAATTTTTGGCCTGTATTTTGCAAATGCAGACAACAAAATGAGAACATTAGTACCTGTGGCACTGGACCTGAACATACAGAAGAAGTACAGCTGAAGTGAAGTTGGGGGGGGGGGGGGGGGGGGCGGGGCACATTACTTATAGCAAGCTTTGTGTCTCTAAGGAACTCAGGATGCTTCACGAGATTTTCAAACAGATGTTCCTTCAGAATTCAGCAGCAAGTGGTCCTCCATGGCCTAGTGTATGAAATGTTCAGAACAAAGACATAAGGAATGAAATAAACTTAATGAAAGAATGTTTGAAGACGGTACCATCAAATACACCAAATTGGCCTCCTTCCCTTGAAACTTGAATACCCCCAGCTAAGTCTACCATCCTCACTGCCAATGAAATATTTGACATTATGTTAATCCATGTAGCGTCTCAAATATCTAGTAAAAGGACCACAACTACAGGAAGTTGAAAATTTCTGAAATTGCACGGGCAAGTAACTTCAAATGCCAGCAAGTACATACATACAAAATATTACATCGTAGTCCATATTAGGATCATAAAGAAAGCTAACTAAAATATGTTAGATGTTTGGTAGAGCTTCTGAAACAGAATTGAACTGCATGTTCAATCACAAGTTCAGAAGCAGTACGGAATCCTTATCACAGACTGAAAACGGCCAACTTATTCTTATTCCCCCGTAAGCATCAAGGCATCACTATTATTCATGGAACATCATTCGCCATGAGCATAACCAGAAGTAGCATCGCACTGCTAACAGCACACGTCATTAGCGAATAATCCGGAATAGTAATTAGACCTTGATTAATTACCTCGCAGAGCAGCCGGTAATCCAGCCGTTGGACACCGACGGCGGCCGCGGGAGACCAAACGACGACCGACGACGACGAGGAGGATGAGCCGCAGCCCGCCCTACAGAACCCAGGCCAGCCTGTGCCCGCTTGGCCGCCGGAGGCGGCGGCCACGCGGGCCCCCCGCCCCGCCGCCTCAATGCCGACCAGAGCCCGCAGGCCCGCGGCGCGCGCCATCTTCCTGAGCAGCGCGCCGACGAGGCCCTCTCCGCCGCTTCGGCCTTCGGCCTTCAATCTGTTTATCCGGTGCAATAGAGAAAATGACGCGTGTGTCGCGAATTCGAGAGAAAAAAAAATTGTAAACAGATTGAAGGAAGATATAGCAAATTGATTCGTCTATTTATTAAAAATTTATGATACAGATTGATATGGATTGTGTTTGATCCACAATCTTTATTTGAATATGCCTTCAAAAATTTTGTACTCCTAGTTGAATATCAATGAATATCCTTTGCAATAAAGAATAACAATGAATACATATTATTTACTTAGGAGAAAAATCTACTATGACCCTAACAAAGGCCAATTGAAACGCGTGAATTTCGTATTAAAAGTTCAATTCTTGCTAGGCAAAAAATATTGCTCAATAAAGAATAAATCAGGTGTACTATAAAACATAGAAATGGTAAAATATGTTTCCTTGATGTTAGAGGAAAGGAGTAATTCGCTTCTTTTTATTAGTAAAGGAGTGGAAGCATTTTCTCTCATAAGGAATGAAAATAACCCAAATAGTCTCACATAAAAAATCTTAATGAATTTTTATTCTCAAATATCATGAAAATGAATTAAGTTCAAATAAATAATGAGTATACCATATCCTATATCATACTTTTTCGACTAATTTAAGTTGAGTGATAATATATAATATTTTACACGTTGAATTGGTACTAAATATAAAAAATAGAATCGAATTGGCCACTAAAGTTCGACGTGTAGTATGCTCAAACATAGAGAGATCAAAGAAAAACAACACATCAAAACAACTAGCCTGCATAAAACAGCCCTAGAGAATCAACCAACAGCCCAACAATCAGCAGCAGCACTCAAGCACGGCATAACAGCACAAGTATGTGGAGGTGTAGGAGCAGTGGCAGCAGGAAGCATCAAAATGTGCAGGGCCGATGGAGTTGGCTAGACAGGCCTTTCCATTTTGGAAGTTAATTGGCCTGATGCCTGCTTACCGAAATAGGTCCTTATCAGATTGTCAGTCCGTTGAATATTTGAAATAAAATATCTAGACTAATTTATAACAATTGCTATTCAAATTCAAATTCATATATGTTGGACTAAAATTTTTTTCTCATTTGATTAGATTTGGAAGAGGATAAGAACATCTAATACATTTTTCATCCCTACCTCCAAAACTCCTTCAAAAAGTTATCGCTTCTTAGAGCATCACTAGCAGTATCTTAATATCATTCTCTATCCGATAATTTGGGAATTTTGGTCAAAATTCAGTTTCAACTTATTTCCTACTGGGTCTCCAATGGATCAAGTTCCCAAGCCTTGATTTTTTATTCTCCACTTCTAGGGAATTGGTTTCACTCTCGATCCATCGTTGGTCGCTCTCTCGTGCACACCTGGCAAAATGTTCCCACGCAACTCCTCTTGGCGACCTCATCCACCGCTGGCGTCCTCTTCCTCGTAACAGGCTGGAATGTAGCCGTCGCTTCCCTATGGTTCCCCGACGTCAACTTTCTTCTAAGGAGTGGTGCATGGGATGGCGGCGCTGGCTATAGTTACATCGATGGCCGGAGGAGGATAGCCGTCGCTACTCCCCCAAGCACCGTCTCTGCCTTGATTTAGGGCGCCTCCACAATATGGTGGAATAGGCTCGGCGTCCCGCACTGCCGCCTAGCCACTACGGTAAGGGTGAGGCCAAGCGGTAAGGGTTGCACACGCGATTGTGATCTCGCAAGAGGGAGAGGTGGAATCTATTTTTGTTGAAAGTTTCCTAGGAGGGTCACCTTTTAGTTTTTAGGAAGCCAATTTTAGCCATTGAAAGGATGAAAATTTTAACACCTTAAATTCTGTTTAGGATCCCTATACCCAAAATTTTGGGATGCTGTTGGTGATGCTCTTAGAGCAACTCCAATAGAGTTGCTATTTGTGTTCTCCAAATATCCATTTGGCTAGCTTGCCCAAAAAATTAGAGAGCCAAATTTACCTTTTACTCCAATAGTCTCTCAATTACACTCTCTAATTTGACAACAAGTCCCACATATTAGTCTCCATTCCTTTAGATCTTTCATCTCTCCACCCATAGTGACAAGGAGCAGCAACAGCAAGCAGGAGGGTAGGATGGTCGTCTTTGCCGCTGCATTGAAGCTAGGAAGGCCACCTCTTTTGCTGCCGCATAGGAGCAGGAGGTGAGATGGCCAACACCAAAGAGAGGAGGCAGTCGACGGGTGGACAGTGCTAGAGAAGGGGAGGCAGTCAACGGACGTCATCGGAGAAGGAAAGATGACGACATTTGCTTGCGGTCGATAGCAACAATGGAGGTGAGATAGCTAGTGCCAGAGAAGGGGAGGTGATCGACGGGAAATGCTTGAGAAGGGAAGGCAA
This sequence comes from Oryza coarctata, assembly GCA_030770085.1. Taxonomy (NCBI): domain Eukaryota; kingdom Viridiplantae; phylum Streptophyta; class Magnoliopsida; order Poales; family Poaceae; genus Oryza; species Oryza coarctata. Next base: position 14,775,162 of record CM061472.1, read on the forward strand.
TGGCGCTCCCTTGTGGTCGATGTCGGCGATGGAGGCGAGGTGGCTGGCGCCGAAGAAGGACGACAATTGCAATCAATGCTAGAGGTAAGGTGGATGGTGCCAAAGAGGGAGAGGCGGTTGACGGCTAGCATTGGAGCATGAGAGAGAAGAGGAGGAGGAGGAATAGTGTGTAGGGCCCACCATTGGTAAGTGAGTGTGGCTGGCTTGAACAGTGGTGGGAGTGTTTGGTCAGCTAGATGGCCAATGGCGAGTTCATTGGAGCACATTTTTTTGTTTGGCTTAGAGAGGCATTTGGAGAGGATGTTATAAATGTTCTTAAACCATATACCTAGTTGGTCAAACATGACATGCTATGAAGGTGTTAAGATTGGGGCAAGGCACGACCAACCTATTTGTGGAGATGTTATGAGTATGGGCTAAGAGCAATATAACTGGTTGCGGAGTTGTGTAGATGTTGAGATTATAGGCATAACACAACTTGATGTAGGTTGTTGAGATTGTAAGTACAACACAACCACTTGTATGGGTATTGTAGTCGTGAGCACAATTGTTAGTTGGAGTAAATGAAATCAGCTATGATGTCAAAAACATTTCATTCAACCTAATTGTTAGGCTAACCAAACAATTTGATGGTACAAATTAGATCACCCATTACAATATTAAACTTCAAAATTAAAACTAAAATTACTGAGTATAGTTGGATATGGCAATGCCACAAAATTAAAACAATGCACTCATTTTTAATAAAAAATGTGATGTAGCACTAATGGACATGCAAGCAACATTTTGAAACAAAATAGAATATATAGCAAATGAACATAATGTGTCAAAAAAAACTTATACAACATAAAAAAGTATTGGCACAATATACAATAATACTTGTCACGATATGGTAGGCAGTTGAGACTCTCCGTGTCTTCTTCCTCTTCTTCTTCCCTTATCACCTTTCCTCTAGCCTTCTTCCTCTCTCTTTCATTACTTCACCTAAAATAAAACTTCTTCACATCAATACATCATGGACTGTTGGAGAGATATATGTACTACATACCATAGGAGGAGAAAACAACAAATATGCCATAAGAAAAGGAGAGGTAGGGTCCAGATATGTGGTGGTGGTCTGGCCGAGGTAGTGGGTAAGGATTTAGTGGTGGCAGTGGTAAACTAGGATAATCTGGTTTTGTTGTGTAGGAAAATAAATCATAGGATAGGAAAAGAATGGTTGTAAATCTAGATAAGAGTGTGGCAAAGAAGATCATGCTATCAATAAATTGGTGTTTATCCGAAGCACCGATTTATAGCGATAGTATTTATCCTTCGAAATTGGCCGCTTCCTTTAATTTACCTTTACAAAACTGACTCTTTAATTTACCCTTACAAAACTGACAAACTGACTCTCTCTCTGTTGCCCCTCTCTCTAACTTCTATTTCCTTATTTGCCTAATGATGCATCAAAGACCATTTTGCCTTTAGAGAACATGATGTGATGTTGTTTGCTTGCTCATTGATAAATTAGTATTACAATAATTGAATTTTGATACTAAATGCGTGTTGCTTATGCATGTTAATTATTAGAGCTAAACTCATCTCTCAGGGGTAAAATGTTTATTCATGGAAAATTTTATTAAAAAGCAATAAGAGCGGCAAGTAAAGGAAAATGTTGAAAAATGGTGAGAAGAAGTTGTTTTACACGGTCGTGTGGTCAACTTTTAGAGGCAAATATTGAGTTATCTCATTGTAAATAAAACCATAAAATTTCACATTGAAAGGCCCATTCTAAATTACTTTTTCTACCTAGCATAATCAAGTTTAGATTTCTACATCTTACACCCAAATTCAGGTCGGCTTATTCTTTTTTTTCCAATTCTCTATTTTAAGTTTACTTTCCTTTTCTATTCATATGCTTCACTTGTTACCTCCAAATAAAAGTTAAGGGTTTCTTTGAAATGTGTGGATTTTGAAAAAAAATTCAAATCTAACTAATTTTCACAAAAACCCTAGAAAATGAATCGACGACTTGGACTTTGCCGTACAGCAAAGCGTGGACAGTTGGACTGGTCGTCGTCGGCTCGTCGCCATGCTGTGGAGTCCAAGTAGGACACCACCCAACGGCACGAAACCAAGGCACACGTTTCCGTCCTCCGCTTTCCATCGCTCCCTCCACCTCCACCCGACTACCACGACCACCAACCGCCGTGCCCGTGCGGACGCCGGCTTCATGGCCCCCGACGCGGAGGAGCAAGGATTCCCCCACGGATCCCCCCATGCCTTCACCCCGTCCAATCCGCGCTCACTACCTCCGAGGTAAGCCTCTGCGCTCCCTCTCCCGTTCCCCCCTCCCCCTGCTCCGGCCTGACGCCGTCGCGGCCGTTCTCCCCCCGAGGTCCGCCCCCCCACACGCACCGCGTGCGCCCTGCGCTCCCGAATCGAACCAACCGAGGAGGCGGTGGCGTCATGCGAGGCGGAGGGAGGCCACCGAGGGGATAAGGCGCCTCAGGCCGGTTTGCCGGTTGCATCGCTTTGTTAGTTACTGCTTCGCTACGATGCTCTGCTGTTTTCCATTTAGCCGCCGTAGTGAATTTTGTGGTCTCGTGTGTCTAGATAGCGCAGCTTCTACAGGTTTGGCCGTTTGGGGGGTTTGGTCTGCGGCCGCGGAGGTTTCAGGCCAAGCCATGGTATAACTGGGTGGTGGGTTAATCTTCAGGGAGGCTTGATTTTGAATTTTTATAGTTGCTCGGTTGCTTTTACCTATCAGCACAGGGAGCAAATAGGCCACACTTGGTAACTTTAATAATTTAATTGGAATGACTATGAGCACTGGTGGTAATTGTTGTTTTTGTTTCATATATTAACTGTCACTTTCCTGCTTATCTGTTCATCGGGGTGAAAGTAACAGAGAGGGTATTGAGATACGGAGATAGATGTAAAGGCTAGCTAGGTTTGTGGTTGTTGTGTGCTTATTTTTAAAGTCGCTGTGGAAATGAAACTTATAATAGTATAGTTTATTTTACAGATTGAGTTAAAGTTAGGTAAAAATATATTATCCAATTGCCATGTCTCTCCTAATTATTTCATATTTTGGGAACATAATAATATTATTGTTTACAACATCTTTGTATTATAGTGAGAAGCTGATTTTAAATTTTAGGATTTGATTTTAGGGGATTTTTTTGGCATTTTCGTTGCCATCCCTTTTTCATGATTACTAAGAAGTAAAAAAAATCTATCTAAAAATATTCTTAAAATTCAAAATTAGCTTTGGATTTAAATAAATCCAATTTACCAAACACTGAAATATCCAAAAGCTGTTGTGCCAAGCCAAACAAGACACAGTCCACCACAATATGAAATAGAGCCTTGTTTTTCTACTTGAGGGAACCATCAAATCAACATTTCAGTATTCTATCTATTATCCAGTTAGCTATGTTGTCATTCAACATTCAACAATCAAATGGACATTTCCTGTCAGATATATTGTCCATACACAAAATCTAAGCTGACTGTTGTGGCACAACAATGTTGAACTTTACTGTTTCCATTTGATTATTTAAGACGATAATTGCTTCTGCTGCTGTTCGTGTTCTGCATCCATGTTCATGTGCATATGTGTCACTTCCCTTACTCAATTGTTCTTGATAATTATCAGGGAACTTGATGTATGCAAACACCACCCCTGTAGAATCTGTATAGGCATTCTGGCAGCTAACTTTTGGTTTGGTGGATTTGTGAAAAATGATGATGGGAAGAGAGAACAAATATGTGAGGTCAGTTTCTTCCATCTCCAGTTGTTTGAAATAGTTACAAAGAAGAAATGCTTGTCAAAACTTTTATGTTATAACTTATAACAATTTAGGACACAGTACATACAGAGAGCTTGATGGTTTCTGAAGAACAAGGGTAATTCGGTGCCTCAACTTTCATCACATGAAAATTTGGCCCCTGAGACCCTAACATGGATCAACTTGTGGGAACACTTGCTGTTGGTCATTTCCTTTTGCAGCACATAGACATGAATGAGATAATTTAACAGCAATCCAGCTTTGGTTCAAGATCAGCAAGAAGTCTGAAATGTATATGTATGGAAATGACACACCGTATGGAAATGAGACACTCATATTCAATTAAAGTTTTGAGTAAATAATGAAGACTTCTGGTAAAGAACCTAATTGAAGTAAAAAATGGTTCGCGCTGTCAGGCCTCTAGGGACCTGATCAATGCACTGGTATCCATTAAAGTTTTGAGTAAATATAGAAAACCACTACTGAAAACTTGGATTAATAATTGTTTATATATAAATGCATATTTGAGGACTGGAAAGAACTGCTGGTGTTTTTGCATTCCTAGGAAACCTTATGCATTCTGAAACCTTACAGAGACCAGTGCCACATGAAAGGAAATTGACAACTAAAACTCTTCATCCTCAGGGACCATTTCTACAAGGCTGGAACAAGATATTTATTTTGCCATGTATCTTTGCAGTTCCTGTCGACCCATAGTTCTATATCCTCGTTATCAATGGCAACAACACATGCTGGTATTTGGATAAAAAAGTTGGAAATCACTGCAAGTGTCCTGCACTTTTTCACAGATATCTTATATATATTCCATATCATATTTCAGTTCAGGACAGGATATATCACATCTTCTCCTACAACTTTTGGTCGGGGTGTCTTGGTTGAGGATAGATATGCAATAGCAAAGCGATACTTGTCAACATATTTTCTGATTGATATCTTTGCTGTTCTAACCCTCCCTCAGGTACTTGGCATGCCATGTACTTTGGTTAAGCTCAGTGTGGAATTGTTTCATAGCATAATTCATATGATTCTTTAGAAATAAGAAGGTATGTTGGTGATTTCGTTCTATAAGTACAAATTATACATATAAATTAGCATTAATGGATGTTCCTTTGTAGTCCCTACATGAGAAAAATAATGGATATTGATCTCTTTTATGATTTATAATGATACAATGGAATTCGCATGTTGGAATTACGGGATGATTAATGGATATACTTTGGTAGATCCCACATTAGAAAAATAGCTGATTTTGATTTTGGCCTATTTTAAGAGTTACACTGATACATGCAATTTATATGTTGGAAAAATGGGACCATATACAAAGAGCTCTGTCTGTTTCTGACTTTCTTCTATGAATTCGCCATCTTAATAGTTCAATAATTTATGCGCCTTTGATTTCTCAGTCAAGCTTGTAAGCACGATCAATTTTGTTACCAGGTGGTTATTTTGGTTGTGTTACCTAATCTTCGAGGCTCAGAGGTTGCAAAAGCCAAAAATATCTGGATGTTTACTGTTATATGCCAATATGTGCCTCGATTGATCCGAATAAGACCACTATATCTTCAAATCACAAGGTCTGCTGGGGTAATTACGGAGACACCATGGGCTGGTGCTGTTTTGAACCTTTTAATTTACATGCTCCCAGTCATGTAAGTATTCTATTCTTTAATTATGGATAGTCAACAATGCCAAATCAACTGTCCTTTCCCAGAGCAATATTTAACTGCAATAGTGAAAAATTGAAAACCTGATCAATTTCCTGTAAAGATTACATGAACTGATACTTGATCAAAATAAATTCGGCTAACCTGGTTGATGTGTGGCATGGGTGGATAGCACTTGCATAATCTTATCTCTTTTTGTGCCAAACCAGAGCCATAAACACCTCTTGTTTTGTGGTTTTCATCAGCAAAGTTGTCTAATATTGTATACAGAAAGCAATGGTGTAACCTTGAAAATACTTTTAGTTCGGTTACAGAAATCTTATGAAGAAAAGGATTTTGTCCAAAATTTTGTCAATACATTTCTCTGCGAAAGAAACAATTTTTTAGTTTGTCCAATATAAAATACACTCTAATTAATACTATAAATTATGAGTTTATATCAGCTATCATCTACCAAATATTTTCTAAGAATCATTTGACGTTTAGCTTAGTGGTTCATCGCATTTCTCAAGGGTCAACTCTCAAGAGACATTCTATCACAGATATGCCAATTTCCTACCAATGTTGTCAATATTATAACACTGTTGTCCACTTTTTCTATAATTCTATTTCCATGCTTCTTATTGGCTCTATATCTATTTCCTAATGGGTGTCATTTAGGAATCATGACAGTCAAGCTTTACAAAATAAAAGTCTTTATATTGTTAACAAAATAATATGTATGGTTTTTTTTGGTAAAAAATATGGCTATAATATCCTTTTGGGTGACAACACTTAGGTTCCTCAAGTTTTGCTTGAGGCTCCTGTTGGCCCCTGATGTTTCATTCTGTCCAGGTGTGTCCTCCAAGTTTTCCTTTTCATTCAAAATGAACATTGGATCCACTGGGAGCAACAACTGTACATGACTAATAGGTCTTGGCTATTGATTTGGCTGACCCATTTGATTATGCATGTCCATGTGGTGATCCAAGTGGTTTTAAGGACAATCTTGATCCATAGTTGGAAAACTTGGAGGACTGAAAACTTGGAGGACTGGGTGGACAAATTGAAATGTCAAGGACGACCTAAATCTCAGGCAGAACTTGAGGCACCAAATTGGTTATTCTCTCTATCCTTGACAATTGTTAACTTAATGCCAGTGACAAGGGGCCAAAAGGTTAGAGTGGGCGGTTGTCAATAACATATGAACTAGGCAAACAAGGAATGGCCTATGAAAAATTGTCTTCAGACTCTAATTTGGCAAATAATTAAAATATTAGTGGTCCCTGCCTCCATCTAGTTGTATTATTCATAAGTGGGATAACTTTTGCAACTGCAGTGCCACTTTTGCAACTCCCTCCATTTTCTTTTAGTTGACATCTTTGACGAAAAAGTTTGTTTACAAATACTCCCTATATCCCCAAAAGAACCAATTCCTTTGTTCCCTACTTGTCCAGATTCATCCCCAAGAATTGGTTCTTTTTGGGACAGAGGAAGTATTTGGCAACACACGGAAACCGATGCTGGGTACTTGTCTAGATTTATCCCCAGGAATTGGTTCTTTTTGTGATAGAGAAAGTATTTGGCAATGCACGTAAACCGATGCCTAATTTCCCATTTTACCTCTACATTAAAAGGCCTTATGTCTATCCACACTAATCTAGAATGTTCTTTTATAACATGCTATCCACTTATCACCCACAATGGCAAACAAATATATTGGGGGTAAAATGGTCTAATCTACTTTAAAATACAATTGCCTAGTTTTGTGTGTCATGGTCAAGGGTGTCAACTAAAAGAAAATGGAGGGAGTAATACATATTTCTATACACCTTACATATTTACACAAATCTTTTAACTGCTGCAGGTCCTTGGAGCACTTTGGTACTTGCTTTCCATTGAATGCAAAGCCTGCTGGAGAGACAAGTGTAGTAATAATAGTACAGACTGTAACCTCACATATTTATACTGTGGGGATAAGGAAAATATGTTCTTACAGAACGCTTGCCTTCCAATCAACTCAAACAATATAGATCCCTACTTTGGAATTTATGTGCCGGCTCTAAATAATGTCTCATAATCAACTAGTTTTTTTTTTTTTGCAAAACTATTCTATTGTGTTTGGTGGGGTCTGCAATCTTAGGTTTGTCCAGAATACAAACCTTTAAAGTATTTTCTGTTTGAACCAATAAAAAATTGTATGCCACCAATATTTATGTGTTGGTCTATTTAATGCAGCTTTCTTGGCCAAGCACTTATGCATGGGAGAATCTGTTTGCAGTTTTTGTCTCAATATCAGGCCTAGTTCTGTTTGCCCTTCTTATTGGTAATGCGCAGGTAAACATATAACATCGTTTGCTATGAATTTTACAAGTCATTTTCTTGATTTATGTAATTATTCAAGCTTTTCATAATAGAACCTGCATCGCAAATATTCAATTAATGTTTTGAATGCTATACTGATGCTAAAGAAATATATCCCAGAACAACGGAGAATATTTTTATGAGTGAATTATGGAAAACTGAAAAATAATGGACCAAATTGATTCTTAATAAAATGAGCCCAACTTGTTTTGAATTCTAGGGTACTATCCTCATGCAGCTAAAGCTATGGAACTTTGTGGAACTGGTTCATTCCAATTCCATTTTGAGATAAGACTAGCATAATCTTGGTAGGAATAAGACCATCAAACCTTATTTACAGCACTAGTCTTTGTACAAAATGGTTCAGGTTATCAAAAAAGTTAAGGCAATGGCTTAATTTGTTAAATTGTATTACAAAGAATGTTTCAAAGGATCCCTGACATTGGATGAGATTTACAATTAAGGTGTTTTTGCTGAGTGATGATAACTACGTGTTTTGAGTAGCTACCTCATGCCCCATCTTTTGTGAGTTTTACAGACCTATTTGCAGTCAGCTCATCTGAGAGAAGAAGAAATGAGAGTGAAAAGCCGTTATACAGATCAATGGATGTCATATCGACTGCTTCCTGAGAACCTCAAGGAATGAATACGGCATCATGAAAAATATAGATGGCACCAGAACAGTGGGATTGATGAAGAACTCTTGCTTATGAATCTCCCCAAGGATCTTAGGAGGGGCTATAAAACGGCATCTTTGCTTATCACTTCTCATAAGGGTATGTTCTCACAAGCTTCTTTTGCAGAGTAACCTGTTGTAGTAATCTTATTTTTGGGGCTTATCCAATTTCAGAAAAATAAGTTGGTTAAGTAAATAATTGGGCCATTTTCACGTAATTATAAACATTTTGACTTTTGAGCGATATATATTGGTTCCTGTTAAAATTGTCCACTTTTAATTAGTGTATCAGTAAAGGAAAGAAAATTCCAAACTCAATAGGCTTAGTCACAAAATTGATAACTGAGGGATGGTGAATCCACTGCCAGGTTACCCTGGGAGGCCTGCAGGGCTCGTCGGCAAATGCGCAATGGAATCTTTGCGGTAGGGATTAATAAGATCGTTTTTTTCATGGTAGACACTCAATATAATTAGTGTTTTTTCAGGATCTAAAATTTTCTTGGGTCCGCCACTGTAACTGAGGTTAGTAACTACATTGCACCATTGTGTGCTCTGTTTTTGGGTCTATACAGCTGACAGCTGGATGTCTGTAGGCTATTTGGAAGTACCTGGAACAATATTGCTTTTTGAAACCCTACTCACACCTCTTGTACTAGCTGATATTTGGCCGAGCATCATCTTTTTCTATTTTTTGTAGCATAATATTTTCAGTCCATGCACTATTGCTCATCATGCTATATTGTTTAAAACCAGAATTGCATTTTCCTCACAATCGCTGATGACAGCAATGAATCCTGGTTGCATGAAGACCATGGTCATCTTGCTAACCATGACTTTTCAAGAATGATTAAGACCATAAGGCACATAAATGAAACCTTTAAGTCTTTTTTTTTACCTTCTTTCCAATAGTTGTAGATCTGCTTATGTATTGCAAGGTCTCATTGTTTCCTTCTATGAGCTTAAGCTATTGCCTCTAAAGTGGTAATGTAGGTCTTTCAATAGTCACCTGCTTTAGGTGCACATCAGTAATCTAGTATGAAATGTTCAGTGCGTGAAATGTGTTTGAAGTACTCACAAATAAACTGAAAAAACAAGTCATGTCAAACTGTTGGCATACCAAGCTGGGTTCAGACATTATGTTCAGAAAGCATTACCAACCTGGGAAATAGAGGGAAGGGTGAAAAAACGAGTGCCATGGGGGTTACATGGTGAATTGGAAATCAGTTCCATTATGCACTTCTGTAGTCCTGTTCCTTCTCTATTCATCCGAAATGCTCTTCATTTACACTTTTAGACATCTTTTTTCACAACGTTGGATTTAGTATCACCATAGCAAGTCATCAGCTTGGCTGTGGCTTGTGAAGATCACGTGTTTATTTCTATTTTTTTAATGTATAAAATTTTGAGCGATAACGGCAAAATCGTACTGGAATTAGTAAATAACTCCTCTAACTAACAACTCCCTCCAGTCATAAAAAAATTGGTTCTAAACATCAATTATTTATGACTGGAGGGAGTAAATTCGACAGGACAACAATGCCAAACGGAGCCATAATCTAGGGAGGTTCTTTGGGGACATGTTCCAACAAAACCTTGAATTTGTTGCAGCAGTAACCGTTGTGCCATTATCTTTTTATGTATGAACCTAGATCATCTATGTCCCTGCTATGGATGGATATAGACCATCTATCTCCCTTCCTTTCTGATTTTACAATGATGTTTTCTTTGTTTCAGGTTCCAATGTTTGAAAACATGGATGATCAGCTCTTGAATGCCATGTGCGACCGCCTAAAGCCTGTTTTATATACAGAAGGCAGTTACATAATTCGTGAAGAGGATCCAGTAAATGAAATGCTCTTCATCATGAGAGGTAATCTCATGAGTATGACAACGAATGGTGGAATAACTGGCTTCTTCAACTCTGATGTATTGAAAGGTGGAGATTTCTGTGGTGAAGAGCTTCTGACTTGGGCTCTTGACCCCACATCAGTTTCCAGCCTCTCAAGCTCAACCAGGACAGTGAAGACAATGTCCGAAGTTGAAGCTTTCACCCTGAGGCTGAAGACTTGAAGTTTGTGGCCACCCAATTCCGACTACTCCACAACAAACAGCTCCAGCACACGTTTAGGTTCTACTCACAGCATTAGAGAACCTGGGCAGCCTGTTTCATACAAGCAGCCTGGCATAGGTAGTGCCGAAAGAAGATTGAAGATTCTCTAGCGAGAAGGAGAAGAGGTTGCAGTTCGCAATTGTGAACGACGACGCTACTTCCAGCTTCACGTTTTGCTGGCAACATGATGCGGATCTTGAGGAGAAATGCCACCCTCAAGGCTCGGCTGCAGGAAAGAGTGTCCGCAAGGCTGTTACAAAAACCGGCAGAGCCCAACTTTTCTGCAGAAGAACAGTAATTCTGTTTACTCTGTGGAGACCACGAGTACGTAAGGATTTTTTGTGCATGGCTTGTGCACTTTTCACATGCTGATGTTTGCTTTTAGTTGACACTAGTACTACAAAGGAGAGAAGAAAGATCGCACTAGGTGTTTGTATCTCTCTGTAACACTATATGCGTTTGTATACGTCTATATGATTAGGTGATACGTGTAATTAGTCATCAGGTGCCATATACAGATTGTGTTTATAGTAGTGTGGCGAGCATTCCATTCCGTATTCCCAGATGTTTTTAAACTGGAGGTGAGGGAGCAAGCAGAACAGAGGAGTGTAACTTCTCATGTTGATATAGAGCTATATTTTTTGTACATGGACAGTCGGTTTGACCAACCGACCTCTTACCGCTGCTGTTGTCCAGCTAGTAGCAAAATCAAAATTGATTACTACCACTAATAGCAGCTGTCGACAAGGAGAATAAAAATCAGACCAACTAAATGACAGCTGTAGCCTATTGCTTACTGATTAAGGAATAACACTACTGCTAGCTACCTAATTAACCAAAAAACTACTCAAGAAATAAAGATTATACTACCAATATTTTCTTAATCCTTGTTCTTCTTGTTTTGATTGATCTTGACCATTCCAACCCTTACATTCAGCTCATGAAATTAAACTCACCTTAATGCTTTCATTATGATGCTTGAGTGGTGGTCCTTTGTATTGACAAACTCAACTCATATGCTTCCATTCTCTAAGCATTCACAAATAAAATGGTACCTGACATATGCTTGCTTCACTCATGAAATAATGGATTCTTGCTAGGCGCCGAAGCGAACATGTCCATCTTTAGCTTGATGATGTCAACTTTCTCCCCTTTAAGATTGCCAAGCAACCGTGTTAATCAAATGACTTGACTTACCGTCGTTGTTGTAGCAACATACTCTTGCTTCATATGAAGACAAAGCAATGATACACTGCTTGGTTGATTGCCAGCTGATCAAGCTGCCACCAAGAAAGAACATAGTTCTTGATGTACTTTTCTTCGTGTTAATGTCGCCAATGAGGTCGCAATCTTTCTAGCCAACCAATTTTGGCTCCCCTAGGCCCCATGGGTAGGAGAGTATGTAGTCTAGCGTGTCGGTGACATAGCATAGCAACCTCTTCACCACTCCCATGTGCTCCACCGTAGGACACTCCATGAAACGGCTGATGTACCCCACCGAGAAGACTAGATCAAGGTGCGCATGTACAAGGTATCACAGGCTTCCAGTGAGTCACCGATACATCGTGGCATCGACCTTCTCCACTGTGCTTGTGCGACTCAATTTGAGTAGCTCCTCCATGGGTTTGTTGAAGGCTTACAGTTCCCCATCCTAGTGATGTCGAGGATGCGAGCTACGTAGCTTCTCTGATTCAGTGTGATTCCTCGAGCGGTCTGGTGCACCTCAATCCCCAAGTAGGAGAGGAGTTCTAGATCGCTCATGAGGAATTGCGCCTTTATCTCATCCTTGAATCTATCGATCTCCATGGGATTTGATCAAGTGATTACTAGATCGCCAACATAGATGTTGATGAGCAGGCACGCTCTAGCATTACCATGTCCATAGATTGCATGCTCATGGACGATCTGCTCGAACCCTAGCTTTTTTAGGGTGGTGTCAAGGTGCGTGCTCCACACGCGCGGGGCTTGGTGTAGGCCATATAACGCCTTCTTCAATAGCAACACCTTTCCTTCTTGCTCGGCAACAGTGAATCCTAGTGGCTATGTCATGTAGACCTACTCTTCTAGCACTCTGTTCAAGAACGTGGACTTCACGTCCATATGGTGAACGAGCCATCTTCATGGGCAGCAAGTGTGAGGAGAAGATGCACGGATTCAAGCTATGTGATTGGAGTTAACTCTAGGTTGATGCATATAGCCCTTTGTGACGAGGTGCACCTTGTGCTTAATGACGGGCCAGCCTCCTTCTTCTTCAATTTGAAGACCCATTTGAGTCCAATTGACTGATGACCTCATGACAGATCTACCAGCTCCTAAGTCTCGTTCTGCTTGACAACATCCATCTTGTGCATGGCTGCTTGCCATGCATCATCACCCTATGCCTCTGCAAGCAAGCATGGCTCCCTCGTGCTTGCTAGGTATAGCTCGTCGACGAGGTCACATTATGCACTGGCAGCAGATGCTCTCCCTTGAGCAGGTTGTCAATGGTGAGATAGCGGACCGACGTATTAGAGTGCTTTGCATCGAGCCTTTCCTTATGATGAGAGGGAGGTGACATGAACTTTATCATGGCATCACTTGCAGTAGGTGTCGGTGTAGTAGGGGATGGTGGAACAACGTTCTCCTGCGCCAACGTTGGGGATGCTGGTGGTGCCAATGCACCTTCCCTAGAACTAGGTGTAGGATACCAGTGATCTACTCGACATGGTACTTGATGGCGAAGTCATTGCTTGGTGGCACATTTTTGTTACCTGTCACCATCCAGTCCCATCTGTGGTTTTTGTTGAAGATCACATCACGCGTGAGACGCACACGCCATGTCCTAGGATCAAGGACACGATATGCCTTCATCCCTTCTTCATAGCCGATGAAGATGCTGGGCATGTTGCGGTCATTGAGCTTGTGCACGTCATGAAGCTCCTTCACAAATGCTAAACGCCTGAAGGTTCACAAGAAGCTGACTGTCGGCTTCTTGTAGCGCCACACTTCATACGACATTTTACCAGTGAGGCTCTTGGTAGGTATGCGATTGAGGAGGAAAATAACTGTACTGATAGCATCTCCCCAAAACTCAGTGGGCATTCCCCTTTGCTTGAGCAAGGCACGTGCCATGGACACCACCATCTGATTTTGCTGCTCGACCACGCCATTCTGTTGTTGGGTATACTACACAGAGAAGTGATAGTGGATCCCCTCGTCAGTGCAGTAGGCAGTGAATTCTAGTGACTTGAACTTACCGCCGTTGTTACTACAGAACACGCGCAACTTGCGCGCACAATGAGCTTCCACTGCTTCTTAGAACTCCTTGATGGCTTCGGCCAAAATTGCTCTTGGCTAGAGCTCCACCCACATGTATTGTATGGCATTATCGACCAGCTGCAAGAAGTGATGCCAACCGCCTAGCGCTATCAACGTAATGGGGCAACAAACATCATCGTGGACAAGGTTGAGTGGCTCGTAAGCATGGTATTTGGCCGCCTTCGGGAACACAACACGCCGGTGCTTGGTGATGACATATGTGTCGCATAGCTACTTGATATGCTCCAGTCGAGGCAAGCTATGCATAAGCTCTTGCTACGCCATCTTCTCCGGTGAGTCAAAGTGGGTGTGCCCGAAGCACTCGTGATAGTACCAAGCAACATCATCATGTCATGTGGCTAGATAGATCGACCGGGTTACCTCAAGATAGAGGACGTGAAGGCTATTTCATCCCCGCTTGAACCTAGCGAGGAGGCGGCGGCGTTGATCCCAAATGCGCATGGTGCCATCCTCAACTAGCACCTTTGTGCCGCTTTCATCAAGCTGGCTAATGCTGATGATGGAGCTCTTAAGGCACAGGATGTAGTAGACACCATATTATCCATATTATCATCCATGACAATCTCCTTATACTTCGAGAACTTTTTTGCATCAGGTTTGTTAATGCCCAGGGTTTTAGGCCACCCATTTTCTCGAGCAGTGCTGAAACAAAACAAAATTAAAGTTGAAAGTATAAAACATGGAATTTTTAAGCCTACATAGTATAACGCAAAAAAAAAAATGTAATTTGCCACTTTCTTCTAGTTTAGCCAACTAATCAGTATTCTCTTCTTGTTGATAGAAGGCGATGCATAGCCCATCTAATATTAAGTGCAACTAAGAGCTTTTACCATGAATGAAGTGAGAGAGCTTCTAAATTCATCCAAAATACTTTTGCTGGTAATAAAAGCTGACTCGGAAGTAACAATAGAGATAGAGATGGATAGCAAGTCATGAGCCAATTATGATAACACTGAAAACCGTGTATAATTAACCTTCCACCAGCTGGTCTGTTCTTTATTCTCTTCAGCCAGGTACTTCTCCAGCTGTAATTTTGAAGAAGGGATACCACTATTATCAAGTTCACAATCTGGCTTCACACTTGATAATAGTCTTACATTAGTTGCATCTTGCTTTCTTTAAAATATCAAAATCTTTCTCTTTGATTTTGGTGAAGCTTAACCACGCCTCTGATCTAAGTTGTCATTGCTTTTTCTTTCTTTGTCTCCTTTTCTTTACTTGTTTCTGCACTCTGCTTTTCTTTAGCTGATCCACATTCTCGGTGCTCTTCTCAGCATTATCACTATCAAAATTAACAGTCAGTGTGAGCTGAGATATATTCTATTTTGTTTCGGACATCTACACAGGAGTTCATTAGCACCCTCAGCAATCTAAATAAAAATACTTCTATGTTCTAAGCTCTAAATCAAATCTTGCATCAACAAGTACAGTTCTAAGCTCTAAATCCTTTGTTCCATACGAGGCCTTATCAGATCTCACACTAATCATTGCCCTAAAATAGAATTAAACATAAATCCTTACAAGATTCACACGTGTAAGAATCCAAGTATATATAAAAAGAGCAGAGAATTGAGCCAATAATAAAGATGATTCTTGACTGGCTGCAATCGTTCTGTTGGATCAATGCACCATTTGAAAAGTCATCGACTCACCACATCATTCTTAACAGTGCAAGGTACAGGGTAGCAGGTAGGTTAGCAGGTGTGGGGAAGGCGCAGCATCACACGTACGCAGCAAGTGGTGGCATAATGTAGGAGCGAGAGGGGGTGGCGTGATATAGGACAGCAAGAGTGAGAAGAGGTAGTGTGGCGTTGGTTGGCTGGATGCTGGAGTGGATAGAATGGGGGAGAAGAACAAACACAAAGGACTAGAAGATCTGCTGTAAAAGAGATTGGATTTATGTATATTTCACTACAAGTCTATTTAGGTTTTAGATGTCTAGGACCAACCCTAACCCAATCTTTAGACTTAACGGATTTTGGAACCGAACCCAAACCCCGATACCCAAATTACCCGACTATTCAGATAATTTGGGTTCAGTTCGGTTATGTACTGAGTTCAATGTGCCCAGCCCTACCATTGCCAATGATTAAGTGTGTTTGCAAACGCTGGAAAACACACTTACTAGTGCAGGGCATGAATATATATAGCATGAGAGATTGGTTCACAACCGAATGGTAAATGCCTGAATCAATAGCCGTAATAAATACGGCAATATTCTCCTACTTATGGGCCTTCTGGCAAAGCACCTTCAGGATACGGTCTGGAAACATGCATATTTACCGTGCATGGTTACAGTTTATATGTATCAATCTTTCACGCACGTTTGGATTTATTCATCTTTATTTTTCTTGGAAAACACATAATATTTCATCTATAGTTATGATTTTATAATATAACTAATCAGTATAAGTATAAAAGATAGATTTATGGTGCTATATTTTTCAGAAAATTTGTTAAATTTTTATTACACTGTAGATACACCGTAAATTTAAAACTTACTCTGTAAATTTCAATATAATTTTTTATTAATGTTGTAATAAAGTGTTATAGGTCTATTTAGCTTTACGTGTTGAATTATGTGCTGTACTCAACTATGTTTTATTCTCACGATCAGATCTAACACTTTGGGGGCAAATCTTCATGCACCGTATAAAGAAATAGAGGCATAATGCACCGCAAGTAGGAGTCTCTGGCCCAAACCCTAGCGGAAGAAAATCAATTCTGCTGAGAAAAAAAATGTCACCACAATTTTAGTAAAATTGTAAAAAAAAATTACTTCCTACGTCGATTACTCAATTCTTCATATGCTCTCCATCTGGCGCCATGGTGCCATTGTTGTGTCTACTCTCCATTATTACTGTCATTGCCTGTCGTACTTTCGAAGCTCACGCGGTCACCGGCCCCGTCATCACTCTCACTATTTATCAACATCGTTGGCTCAATCTCCACTTTCTCTACCTCTTCTTCTATGCCACCATCTTCTTCTCCTCCTCAGCCGATACACACCTATCTTCAGAGACTTCCATCGAACATCACGCCTAGTGCATCGGCCTTTTCAGTCGATGCATGCATATCTTTAGAGATGTCCTCTCATTGGCTCAGCTAGCTGATGGGTTCACTCCGCCTTTCCTTCAGCACGACCAATCTGGCGTCCGCCGTCCCGTTGCCGTTAGCCTCATTTTCTTACTATCTCGATTAGGTCCGATCTTCGCGATCGTTGCTAGTAGCATCGTCACGGTGGACGACGGGTCTCGTGCTGTGGGAGGAGCAGGCCCCGCTCCTTATTTATTGGCCACCATATCCGGAGCGGTATCGACTTTGTAGCTGATGTCTTTTATACGATTCCTTGCCAGTTTGTATATGCCTTCATCAGCTGGAAAGAACGAGTGGTATAGTTTCTGTCGACAACTAGAAAGAGATCTCGCGTGCTTTGCTGTTCTCTGAATACCCTTTGGTGGAGAGCCGATGGATCAAGATCTCGCTTTCGCTATACCCGAAGTCATCACGTCCTTCATCGACATCTGTCCACGTTTTTATCGGCTCCCTAGTTGATAGAAGAACATCCCAACCCCTATCGGCGACTAGTCGATAGCAGGAGCCATCCGGACGCGGCCAATGACTATCTCAATCTTATCGATGATCAGCTGATAGCGAGAGCTTGTATCGGCCCATCGTCCGACTGACCCATTTGCCTTACCTCATTGTTAATTGTAGGGTCAAATTGACTGGCACTCCCACACATACACCGTCATGATAGAGAGCGAGCCGAGATACTCGCGCCGGAGCTAAGCGGACCTCCTAGGCCTCGGTGCGCGTATCTCAAGCCATAGAGAGAAGCCGACAGACCTGTACTGGAGCTAAGCAAACCTCCTAGGCTTCGGCGTGTTCGCGCCGTGCGCGCGAGATCCGGTGCGAACAGTATCTCCATCATGCTCTTCTATGGCGGTCTCTTTCTGTCCTAGTACATTGTGGATCTCTTATAGCAGGTTGGCATGGTTGAGTGTTACAGTACTATGACACTAGTGCATACTCGCGCTAAGCTATCTGTGATAGATGGTGCCCTCATCGACAACCCCAAGGAGTATAGAAGTCTTGTCGGCTTGTCGACACTCTGCAGTACCTCACGTTGACTTGTTTAGAGTTGGTGTACGCCGTTCAGTAGGTGTCTCTTTATGCATGATCTTTGAGAGCCTAAATCTCGTGTTGGTCAAGCATATCCTCCACTATGTGAGGGCATTCTCTCTATGGCCTTCTCGTTGGCACTAGTCTTGTTTAGACCTTGACAGCATATTTCAATGTGTACTAAGTTAGTTGTCCTGACTCACGCCATTCCACATTAGGCTACTATGTCTTTCTTGATAATAATCTGGTCTCTTAGTCCTCCAAGCATTATACCACTGTTTCTTGCTCAAGTGCCAAGGTAGAGGATTGTGCTATCATCCACACCGTTGCCGAGTGCTATTGGTTGCTATAGCTACTTCAGGAGCTTCATGTCTCGGTTACTTTAGCCACTATCATTTATGTGACAATGATAATGTTGTCTATATGACGACGAATTCGGTTTATTATTGTCACACGAAGCATATTAAAATTGATATTCACGTAAGATTGGTTTAGGACATGTTTATGTGCTACACGTCTCTTCTTCTCAGTTTACAGACATTATGTATGTCAAAGACCTATATGTTCAGTTATTTACTGATTTTTATCTAGTTTTTGGGTTTGTGATTCTCCTGGTGCAACTGAGGGCAGGTATTAGAATATTAGAAAATTGTAGATTGTGTAGATTGTATAGCCTTTTTTTTTGTTTCTTTACCATATATCCTCCCACCCCACCACGGGCATGGGGCATTTTACCTAATTCTATCTTTCTACACAACCTCGAGGCAGGCCATAAAGAGCACGAAGATCACACCGGAAGGCTCCCAGCCTCCCCGGCCGGTGACTGGTGGCCGTGAGGCGTGGGAGGAGAGTTTGCTCACCTCGTTGTCTCAAACATGCTTGCAGTCGCGCACGGAGCTCCCGATGGCGTGGCAGGTGTTCACCCAACAGCGCATGGTGAGCGGCTTCCCCACCCAGGTGGTGCCCACGCCCTCCACTACATTAAATCAAACAAATAACATTTGTTGCCAACCCAACATATGTAAGAGGACATATATCTGATGACGTTTATTAGTGATTCCACTAACAGCAGAAGTGGAAGTAAACAGCGTAGGACTCCACATGAATTCTGCACAATTCGGGCTAAATTACAACATAGTTTAGCTCTTCCGCTCCATAGTCCACAGAGATTTCAAAATATATCTATCAATAAAAAAATACTTATATGAATCTTCCTGAACTACCATGGTTGTGATTCCTATCTCCGCTCCGCCTGTCAGAACGACAGCGAGACTGATGAGCCCTAGCTCATGCTCTGCCGGCTCGTTGATGCTGCCATCATCTCCAGCGCCGGCGCCATCCTCGCTAGCTCGATAGAGCTATGGCTGGGCTAGGAACTTAATTACCTAGGTAGGCATGCAAAGTAGTCAATAGTACGTTGGTAGACACGTTGGCACGATGTGTCATGCCAGCGAAAGTGGCAGAAAACTTTCTTATGTATTTTTTAATGAAAATACTACCAGTCTAGTTATATATTTTAAAAAATAAAATATTTACATACATGAGTATCAGATCAAAACAAAACAACTATTATAAATATTGTAATCAATCAGAAATTGCTAAACTAATGGACTCATTCATCCTGCACATATGCAAGAGAATTTCATTCTTAAAAGAATGGAACCAATGGTCTTACAAATTTTCAAAGATTTTTCCATTCCGTTGCTTCCATATATGCTAGCAAGCTATGAACCTAATTTCCAAAACACTCTTCTGCCTGAACCTCAGTCTTTGCAAGACGACCATTTAAAAAAACTCAAGATTAACATTCCATCTTACTCCAATACGGTCCCAACACCCCCTGCTCAAGGGGCACATGAAGAAGAGATACATCATTGTCTCCCTAGAACCTGTGGAGCAAAGAACACAAGATAGGTCAGCATCTTCTAAAGAACAATGCTTTCTATTCAACATGTCTCTGGTATTCAAACAAGCACAGAACAGCAGCCGCATAAAAACTTTGATCTTCATTACACATATTGTTTTCCATAACCAAATGTATGGCCTAGGGGACTCACAAAATTCAGACTAAAAATTTCTGTGAGGAATAAACATGATTGTTCCATATGAAAGGCCAAGCATCTCCCTTTGTATTTTCAAGTTGTAACTCATTCAATTCAACTTGCAGCTGCTGAAATTCATTGAAGGCTTGAGCAGATAGAGGTAAGTTAAAACAATCATACAAATGTTTGTCACAGATGGATTTGACCGAATCTCATCCGTACAATGTATGATAATGTAGACTTTCATACTTCTGGCTTCTAATGTCACCATTCTAGGGATCATCCCATAGAAGAGTTGTGGTGCCAGCCTGACAGATTGTATTGTGCTATACCCCTGAACATATCTGCTAGCTGCACAATATCCCTTCACCAGAATGAGAAAATTTTCTTATGTTGTAATTATATTTTTTAATAGTAATAAAATTTATGCCTACAGCAGGGGCTTCCCCTGTTGTGTTCTATTAAAAAAATTGGTAGAAAATTTAGAAGACATCTCTCTTCAATAATAAAACTTAAAAACAATTTTTAAAAATAACATTTAAAAAGTCCATTATAAATAGTTAAATTCCTTGAGAAAAGAGGAAAGAGAGAGAAGGGCTCTTTCTTGGAACTCACCGCTCACAAGACCACTTGCGACCTGCTCGAGGCATTGATTCTTGGAACTTTTTTTATTTTCACTCATCTTAATATTTCTTTATCCTATGTTCCACTAAATAATAAAAATACTTGTGAAAATACCACTAGGTTGTTACTCACATTTTTACATCAAGGACCTTAGAAGTTTTAACTTTTCACAGTTGTGTACAACACATCCATGCAATTATCTTTATCTAAAATCATACTATTAATCTTTAAAACTTACAAATTAAATAGGATCATTCCATTTCTTGACATGCAGGCACATAACATAGGAAATTTGATGAGATGGCTCGTGCATATAATAAAATTCTGTAAGTTTGATTAATGGTAATATTTACTCATTAAAGATCAAGATGTATCTTATGTTGTAACCTAGACTTCCTTTTTAACACCTATTCAAGGATGTCAGACAAAATTAAATTTACTACAATATATGTACCACAAGTGGAGAATAAATAGAATAAAAGAGGAGCAGAAGAGGTCATGTAGCATCGGAGATGACGCGAAGGCCACAACTCAAGCAGCAGCAAAGAAGACGGTTACAGTTACACTGATAGAAAGGGGGAAGCGCTGGCAGAGAAGGTGAATAGAAACCCTAACCCTGACCTTTGCAGTCAGCGTTTTATTTAGTCGAAAGATGTGCTTGGCATTTCAGATTACAAGGTTATTTACAATATTCAGATTCTAATTTTCGATGTGCCTATGTTAAATTATTTGATATTATGATAATATTCTTAATTACAAATCAAGATAAACCTATTATTTTTCTATAAACGCTTATTAACACATAAGGGTAAATCAAGATAAATCTATTACTATAAATAACATGAAAATGCCTCTAAACATCTAAACAGAATGTACGACTCAATAAGCTAGTTCCTCTGAAAATTAGAGCTGAACCTTCCAATCTAAGACCATATGGAATCCCTCACTATCAAAAGGAAACCATAATGAAACATTTGTTGGAGAATGAGGAGATTAGAAGCAGTCTCACCTAGTCTTTTCCAGCTGTGATGGTTAGGAAGAATGATGGGTCATAGAGGATGATTATAGACAGTTGAATTCATTAACTAGCAAAAACAAGTTCGCTATGCCTGTTATGAGGATTTGTTGAATAAATTGAATAAAGCAAATGTCTTGTTCAAAAGGATTTGAGAATAGGGTATCACCAAATAAGAATAAGAGTGGAGGATATTGAGAAAATTGATTTCAAGACACATGGGGCATTTTGAGTATATGGTCATACCTTTTGGGCTAACAAATACCCCAACAACCTTCCAAGCTCTCATGAACTCAGTTCTTGCCAAATTTCTAAGTTAATTTGTTTTATTGTTCCTTGATGATATTTTAATCTACAACAAGTGTGAGGAGGAACACAAAAAACGCTTACATAAAGTCTTACATTATTCTCAGACAGAATCAACTGTTTGTGAAAGGGAGTAAATGTTTGTTTGTTGTTCCCAAAGTGGAGTATGCTGGGACACATTATATCTGGAGGAGTGAAAACTGACCCAAAGAAAACTTCAGGTCTTGTCCAGTGGCCTAAACAAACTAATGTTACACAACTCAGAGGGGATTCTTGGGAATAAAATGGTTACTATAGAAGGTTTGTTCAACGATATGGAAAAATCTACAAGCCGTTATTTGAAATACTGAAGAAAAATGCTTGGGAATGGGTCAGGAAAGGACTAAAAGCATTCGAGCAATTAAAGAATATAATGACTAGTCTAGTGCTGGCTTTACTAGACTTTTCTCAACCCTTTATTATTGAAATTAATGTAGTAGGACTGGTAATGGGTGAGTACTTATGTGAGGAGGCAGACTAATTGCATATTTTAGTAGGGTGTTGGGAGTGAAGACTGCAGCTCAATCAATCTGTGAAAAAAAAAGCTTTGCTATACTACAAGCAGTAAAAAGTTGGAGACACTACTTCCTAGGAGGGAAGTAGATTATTAGGACCGACCAATAGAGTCTAAAATATATAACTACTCAAAAGTTAACAAAAGGTGTCCAACATAAGTTATTGATTAAGCTTATGTAGTTTGATTACCGAGTGGAGTATAAGAAAGGCAAGGAAAACATTGCAGCCAATGATCTGTCTAGAAGGGAGAAAGCAATTGTTGAGCGGGAATGAATTGCAATGAGATCACTGCACAGTCATACCTAAATGGCTCCAAGATGTGAAAACAAATACGAAGATGATCATGTATGTCAAGCATTATTACTGAGACTACAGCAAGAAACAGTTCATAGAGATCCTTATACTTTAGCTGACGGAGTCTTAAGGTATAAAGGAAGGCTTATGGTAGGAAAGCATACTGACATGTGGAGAATGTTTTTTTGAGAGATTTCATGCTTCTAGCTTTGGAGATCATTCTGGTATTCAGGCCACTTACCGAAGGAAAAAAAAGGGATATTCTATCGGGCTGGTTTAAAGAGGAATGTGAAGGACTGGGTCACTGAATGTCCTGTTTGTCGGATGACCAAGTCTGAACACATATACATTCCTAGATTAATGGATCCCTTGGCAATTCCTAACATGGCTTGGATTCACTTGTCTATGGATTTTGTTGAAGGCCTTCCAAAATCAAAAGGTGAGGATATAGTACTAGTGGTGGTGGACAGATTTACAAAATATGCACTCCTCTTGGCTTTGTCTCATCATTACACCGTGCAAGATGTGAAATTGTATAAGGACGATATACACAACTTACATGGCATGCCCTTGTCTATAGTGACTGATAGGGATAAGATTTTCTATAGTGACCACCTTCCAGTAGACCTCACCGCTAACCCATAGTTTATAGAGTGGTTTAAGAGTATAAAGTCTTCTATTACTAATCTTAATGCCACCTTTATTGAATCTATGGGAGAAGAACTGAAAAAAACCCCATCAACTAGTAATAAATCTTCACCTCCATGTGATTCGAACAATGATGACAAAACTGCCAACCCTAGAACTGATGGAAATAATCATTGTGCTTAAAAAAACACATGGGGTATCTCTCGATGACGGGATTCTTCATCATGATGCTACCCTTCTTAGAATCACAATTTATGTGAAGACCTACAGAGATGCAGAAGGGATTGCGAATGAAGGGATAACCATGATAATCGGCAAGATCGATGCAAAGATCATAACCATTCTCCAAACTGTCGTCGAGGGTAGGATGATCGGCGAAGTGGTAAGCGTAGTTGGAGGGATTCTTGAACATGGCCCCGATGACAAGATCACGAATGTCAACATTGGCCTTCTCGAGAACCAGACAACTTGCCTAGTGCTTTGTTATCGTCCTTTTCCTCCTCATCATCCGAATTAGACCCTTGAAAACATCCTCGATACAATAACCGTTGTTCATCTTTTTAACCAGGCAGAGGCTATGCAACGTTCACCCATTCCCTCAGAAAAGTGAGGTGGCCATCCAAGTTCCTCCCTGGCCTAGTAGAGAAGTATGACAGAAGTATAGATCTTGAGGAACTTCTCTAGGTTTACTGTACGATCTTAAACATGACTAGGGTAGACAAGAACGCAATGGTGAACTATCTACCCATCACGCTTATGGGATCTGTAAGGTCATGGCTCATCCACCTACCTAGATTTATAGTTGAGTCTTGGGATAATCTTTGCAAGTAATTTGTGGTGAACTTCTAAGGCATATACAAGAGGCACGCTATCAAGGATGACTTACACGCTATGAGACAGAAGGACGGCGAGACTTTGTGGGACTTTATACAACGTTTTAATGAGTGCCATAATACAATCATGTAGATTACCGACACATCTATCATCGGGGCATTCAAGTCTGCCATCGAAGATTAGTGGACAATATAGGAGTTAGCGACAAGACAAGTAACTACGGCAATGAAGTTATTTAAAATCACTGAACAAGGTGCTCTCACCAACAAAGCTCTTTAGTAGAGCAAAGGAAAAGGAAAGGTGGTGGATAACAAGACCTCACCAAAGAAATAGGATACAAGCATTGCTAAAGAGTTGGACTAGCCTATCAAGAAAAGACAGAACAAGAAGCTAAGGCTGAGGAAGTACTTATTGCAGAATGAGCACCCTAACAACAATGATGCTATGAGTCCTAGAGTGAAGGACTAGGTTAGAAGTGGTGCCCAATCCTAAAAACATGCTCTCACTCTTTGGCTGGTTGCCATGTCTTCCAAAGGGAGATGGCCCGACAATTGGCCATGTTGCCTGACCAAAGAGTTCATGTCATCGAGAAGGAAAATTTTGTTGCCAAGTCATCCGATGAAGACGATGCATATCTCCTTCCCGACCTCTTGGTGGCTCATATCTTTGATGGTTTGACATCATATTCTTTTAAAAGGGAGTACAAGAAGGTTGAACATGAAGTATGCTTTGCATCATAGGGATAGGCAACAAGGCTCTAGTAGTTGGATCAACCGATAATATTTTTTGCTGATGATCATCCAGTAGTCCATACTACCCATGGTCAATATCCTATATTGGTCGAACCCACTAGAAGAAATATTAGGGTTGCTTGCATCATGATTGATATTGGTGACTCTATCAATCTCCTTTTTGTTAGCGTGCTAGAAGCTGTAGGAATCTCTCGAAGCGAGTTCAAGCCTTTAGATCCGCCCTTCCATGGGATTACACCGGAGTCATCTTCCAAGCTGTTGGGAAAGATTATGCTGCCAGTTACATTTGGCACCTCTGACAACTTTCGTACCAAGAAGATTATGTTTGATGTTACTGACTTCAACACATCATACAACACAATTCTTGGATGGATAGCATTGGTGAAATTCAAGGCTGTGTCTCACTGCACAGACCCGCTTGTCAAGATTTTAGGGCCTAAAGGGGTTATCACTATTCCTAGGAACATAAAGGTTGCTGTCCAGTGCGATAAAAAGAGTCTCAACATGGTTGATCAAACTGCACGCCCGCCTATCACAGAAGAACCTTCTCAAAAAAGTAGTAAACCCAAGGTCATAGTAAAGCTTGATGGCACATTTAAGGTGGTAGTACTCTTTGAGAACAATTGTGACATGATAGTTAAGATCGGGGCTAGACTCGAGGAGAAATAGAAACTCGATCTCATCACTTTCCTCTAGGCAAACACAGATGTGTTCGCATGGCAGCCATCCGACATGACTAGGGTCCCTAGGGAAGTTATTGAGCACAAACTAATGGTTTGACCAGATGTAAAACTGGTCAAACAAAAACTACGTAGATTCGCACTAGAACGAAACGAAGTTATTTAGGAAGAGATAGACAAGATCTAGAATGTAGGCTTCATCAGAGAAGTGCTACACCTCAAGTGGCTAGCAAAGCTAGTCATTGTGCAAAAGGTCAACAACAAATGATAAATGTGTGTAGACTTGACCATTGTTAATAATGCGTGTCCAAAAGATTACTTCCCCCTCCCTAGGATAGACCAACTAATTGATTCGATAGTTGGATGTGAGTTGTCCAGTTTTCTCAATACTTTCTCAAGCTATCATTAGATTAGCATGGCTAGATTGAACAAGGAGAAAATATCTTTTGTAACCCCATACGGCATATTCTGTTACGTTAAAATGCCTTTTGGGTTAAAAAAAAAGAAGTTCAAGGTGCTTTTCAATCCCATATTGGATGAAACATTGAAGCATACATAGGCAACATTGTTGTCAAGTTAAAAACCTGGGATTGCTTGATTGAAGACCTCGAGAAAATGCTCGGCAATCTTTGGAAGCATAGGTTGAAGCCGAACCCAGAGAAGTGCATGTTGAAAGTACCATCAGGGAAACTACTAGGCTTCCTTGTCTCCCACAGGGGAATCGATGCAAATCCTAAGAAAATTAAGGTGATTGAGGACGTGAAGTCACCAACAAAACTCAAGGAGATATATAAGCTGAAGGTGCATGGCTATTTTAAGTAGATTCGTGGCACAGATAGGAGAAAAAGGGATGCCTTTTTTCAACCTTTTGAAGAAGTACAACAAGTTTGAGTGGACCCAGGAAGCCAAGAAGGCATTTCTCAAGCTCAAAAGGTACTTCTCGAGCCCTCCTATCTTTGTTACTCGTGACCTCAGGAGGAACTATTCATGTATATTGTAGCTATCCCCTATTTAGTGAGCATAGTTACGGTAATCGAATGTAATGGCATACAATGACCAATCTACTACATCAGCGAAGTACTCTATGATGCCAAAACAAGATATTTGTAGAACCAAAAGTTGCTCTACACTATTCTCATGATGTCAAGGAAGCTGAGCCACTATTTTCAAGCTCATAAGATGATAGTGGTCTCTCCCTCCCACTTGGAGAAGTGGTTTGAAGTAAGGAAGTCACATGATGCATTACCAACTAGGTTATAGAGCTCAACCGATTTGATATCAAATTTGTCCCTCGAATTGCTAACTAGACCGCTGAGGTGGAAACCAAGATCAACGATGCACTTGGTAAAACCTGGACTATGATGTTTGATGGCACAATAAATAGGCGAGGAGCGGGAGCTATTGTCATACTAACATCACCAACTAGAGACAAGCTCAAGTATACCATACAACTTGACTTCAAGGTTTCTAATAACACTCTTAAGTACGAATTGGAATAAAACAACTATTTGTGAGAGGGGACTCATAGCTAGTCACCACTCAAGTGCATAAGGAATATTGGTGTTCAAACAAGAAGTTAACAAAGTACTTAGCAGAGGTGAGAAATATGGAGTGGCGTTTTGATGAGATCAAAGTTCATCACATCTATCGCAATGACAACTTTGGTGCTAGTGAACTTGCTAGACAGGCTTCAAGATATGAACCGATTGAACTTGGTACCTTCTTAGAAGTCGTGATAAAACCTTTTATTAATGACACCAACGATGTGGACATAGAGCTAAGTGCCAACAACGGCATTGGGGCTACACCATCCATGAAGATCAACAAAGCTGATGATACAATGGCCAACATTGAAATAGACAATGATTGGAGAGCTTCTCTTTGGTCATTCCTATTATCGAATATGACTCCTGAAGACAACATCGTAGCAGAAAAGTTGGCCCACCAATTGGAGACGAGCTATACAAGTGAGCGCCTAATGGAGTACTGCTAAAGTGTGTCTCTTAGGAAGATGGCATAACCCTTCTTCACAATATTCATGAAGGGATACGTGGAATTCATGTTGCAGGATGGACCATAGTCGGGAAAGCCTTCCAACAATATTTTTTCTAGCCAACTGCCTTTCAAGATGCTTGTGACTTGGTCAAGCATTGAGAATTTTGTCAATTCCAGAATAAGCTTAGCCAAATGCTAGCACAAGCCCTATAGATAATACCTATTTCATGGACATCTTAGGTTGTTTTGCCTAGTGTGTGATATAGCGGTCAAAATTTTCTATTCGTGGCTATCGACAAATTCACCATGTGAATAGAAGAGATGCCTGTACAAGAAACGAAGGCTAATAACACAATCAAATTCATGAAGAGTATCTTCTATAGATTTTGTCTTCCTCGTCGTATAATAATGTACAATGACTCTCAATTTAGAAGTGGTGATTTTCAAGATTACTGTATCAACTTAGGAGTCAAGATCTACTTAGTGGTGATTTCCAAGTCGAATGTGGAAATGGAATAATACTATAAGGTATCAAAACCTAGGTGTATGACTAGCTCATGGTTTGTGATCGACATTGGGTAGAAGAGCAACAATCAATACTATGGGCTTCATGGATGACACCAACAACAACTACAAAGGAGACTCCATTTTTTCTTGTATATGGATCTAGGGCTGTGCTCCCAACCGAGTTATGCTAGGTATCCACACAAGTTGAAAACTACTCCAATGTGAAACAAGATGAATGACATGCAGATGATGCCAATTTACTTAAGGTGCATCGAGAACGTGTTGTTGTTAGAGCAGTACGGTATTAGCAAGCCCTTCATCGATATCGCAAAAAATGCATTTGAGCTCATGCCTTTGATGTAGGATACTTCATCCTCATGAGAGTATAGAGCCAAGCTAGCAATAACAAACTGTCACCTAAGTGGTATGAGTACTTTGACTAGGGGCATAAAAAATTATAGATGATGAAGGCCATGAGTTATCTAGCTCATGGAACATCAACCAGCTATGTAAATTCTATGTCTAGTTGATGTCCTACGTAAGATTTATATATGCGTATATTTCTATCCCATACAGAATAAAGTTGTGTATCGTTCCCTGACATCGTGTTCCTTCTAGTTACTTTAGCTTCAGCCAGGCTACACAACTCCTACACTTTTTATATGCTCCTTGGCTAATTATAGGTAGGGAACGCCTTATATTTCTGGTCAAGCCAAGGAATACAGGGATTTGATTTTGTCATGATAGCATATGAATATGCCATAAGTATAACCAAGTTTAAACTCATGGCTGGAAACTAGGGGCATTTTAGTTTCAGACTATAGTAGAGTAAAGTGTGGTTGTCTTCTCAGAAATATAATTTTTAATAAAGCAGCCGGGGGCTAGGGGACTACTCAGCGATGCTTGAGTACCTAGTTAACACAAATAGAAATTTACAATGAAGATAACACATTACCCACACTTACTTTGTCCATTCAAAAGTAGATTTAGGGATTAAATACAACATTTATATTATAAATATTACAAACACTTATGTCTTTTCTTTCATTGAGTTTGCTCTATGTAGGAAAGGAGTATCATGTCGGTCACTACCATTCTATTGTCCTATATGCATTGTCTGCGAGGCCTACAAAAGACATGGTGAACACATTGATCTCGATAGAAGATAACTAAGAATGTGTGAAGCCCGAGTTTGCTCATGCCGAAATGCATGAACATGCCAAGTCCTAGGAAATTTGCTTCGCTCCAGTACAGGTTCTTCCGCTTCGAGGTTAGATAGCACACACTCCCAATGGTCTCACTGGGCATGCCAAAAATATGCTCACACCGAAACACACGAACACACTAAGGCTGTGAGATCTGCTTCGCTCCAGTATAGGTTGTTCGGCTTCTAGGTTGGATGGAGCGCACTCCCGATGGTCCCATCAAGCGTGCCAAAAATATGCTCATACCAAAACGCGCGAACACGCTGAGGCCTAGGAGTTTTACTTCGCTTTAGTGTAGGTCCTTTAGCTTTGTTGATTGATTCATCGGGACGATGGAGATGCGGGCGTGCTAGTCAATTTGACACTGTAATTGACAAGGATATAAAGAGAATGGGTTACTCGGACGATGAGCCGATATGAACTCTTGTTATCGGCTGGTTGCCGATAGTGTTGAGATAGTCATCGGCTGTGTCCGACGCGCTCTTGCTATCAGTTTGTTGCCGATAGGGACTAGAACACTCTTCCATCGGCTGAGAAGCTGATAAGGCGTAGGTAGATGGCAACGAAGGGAATGAAAGATACATTGGCTGTAGAGCCAATGTCACTCTGGATCTAATGAAGGCGTAACACTGTTCCATCAGCTACAAAGTCGACGAAGGCATAGAAGGATATTCAAAGAATACGATAATGATTCCATCGGTTGTAAAGCCAATGATACTATGGAATAGGGTATTCAAAGAATAGCATGCGGGATCTTCCTATAGGTTGGTTGCCAATGGAGACTAAGGCACTCTTCCATCGGCTAGAAAACCAATGAAGACATAAATAAATAATCAGAGAATAAGGACTCATTGGCTACAGAGCCAATGGCGCTTTGAATACGATGGTCAATAAGTATGCACGTGGAATCCTCCTATCGGTTGGTCGCTGATGAAGGCTGTAATGCTCGTTCATCGGTTGGAAAGTGATGAAGGCATATGCAGATTGTCAAGGAATAATACAAAAGATCCTTCGGCTGCAAAATCAAGGGAGCTCCAAATATAATGTCCGATGAATAAGAAGGAGCGAGACCTTATCCTCCAAAAGTACGAGACCCAGTGACCACCATGACGGTACCGTTAGAGCCAACCTCGATAGATCGGACCAAACAGAGACAGCATGATACTGAGGCAAACAACAACAATACAGCGAACGCTAGATCAAATGTGCAGGTGGAAGGAAAAGACGAACCCATTAGCTAGCTGAGCTAATGAGAGAAGATCTCTAAAGATATGTGTGTATTGATTGAGATGCCGATATACTAAGCATAAGATTCAGGAGAAGTCACTAAAGATATATGTGTATCGACTGAGGAGCCAATACACTAGGCGTGATACTCCATGTGTGGATAACTCATCAGCTATCTATATCGATAAAATGCTGAGTAAAGACCCATTGGCTTATAGCTCAATCTACTATTAGTTGTCTAGTAGGTCAAACCTAATCGGTGCAGCATAAGATTGATGATGGTAAAAGGAGCTTGATAAGCCGATGGATTCCACACGAATGTGATGTGGTATATTCGATTGGACTAAGAGGTTAAATCTAACTGATGCAACCCTAGATAGAGCGAATATACTAGAATAATGGTGGGACTTACCCCTTTTGCCAGAGTTTGGATCTAACTGATGCAGCCCCACATCGAGAGCTAGAACTTGTCGGTAAAAAACCTAGACAAGTTAGGGTGGCGATGCGCTGAAGATGTGTTTTATCTAGGAGATCCATTACAAGCTTCCTATGGGTCTATATTTACATCCTAGTATTACAAGAGTCCGACGTAGTTACAACAACCACTGGATGTTATTCCTAAAAACATAAAACAAAAATATCTCTAAGGAAGTTAACAAAACTAACATAACCTACCTATCTTTACAAGATATCTCCTATATAGATAAAGTACACTACCATGGCTTCCATGGCTCCTCCTTAGATTCGATTTCATTTAGATAATCTTCTATTTTTAACTAAACTGAATCCTTCCTCAATCCATCTGATCGGCTCTTTCCTTGTATCAATCAAACTCTTTCCAATAGGTTGACCAGCTCTCTAATTTATCTATGAGGATTACCAAATTTTGGTGGAAACAGAGTTTAAGAATCCTAAGTTCCAATTCGGATGCTAGTCTTGGATGCAGGCAATGACATGGGCTCCTTCAAATCGGCCGGAACAATAGGATTGGCTCCTTAGTCGATCGTTGATTTGTCAAGGAAGCTCAACAAGACTATTGCTTGTCTCCCTAATCCAGTCTAGGTATCCCTGATGGCTTTTGATAGGATCCAAATGCTTGACATAGAGTCCTTGGTAGATGGTCTGGAGAAACGTATACGTGTTCTCTAGATAAGCTAAAACCCAGTTGTCTCTACTCTTATAGAAAACCATCTATTGGTCTTTGGTGAGTAGCTGGAGTTTAGCCTAGGATTTCTCTAGCTCTAGCCTTGTCTCAAGCCATTCCTTCTCATGGTTGCGAGCCCCTTCTGAGTACCTAGAGTCTACCATGCACAAGTAATTTCCAATTTAGTCACCTAATAAGGGATAGACAAGGAAAATAGATAATGTTGATAGAATTGTACTGATAAGCTCCCTCTCAAAGAACTTGATGTGCGCCTCTAATTCCTTGACATGAGTAGAGTCACTGACATATGGAGGCTTGATAGCAGGAGAGTTCTCAAATTCTTCTACTTGTGGGATAATTAGACCACATTGCTGGTTGGTTACTACGTTCTCTTTTTCCTTACTGCAGTGAAATCAACCATAGTGAGATGTAAAGGAAAAATATCTTAGACATAGAAATTTGACTGAGTATGACCTACTATTGTTTTAATACAAGAAAAGTTGGAAAGGAAAAAGGGCAAAAGAAAATTACAAGTTGGAGTATAGCTCCACCACACTTTGGCACATCGTGTCCACCTGTTTGATCAGTTCTTCCCGCCGGTCCTCAGGCAAGCCCTTCTTGATTGCCTCACTTATGTTCACCTCGGGATGATGGAGTGAGATGCAAGCGAGAGAGTGTCTAGCGGCGGTGTACATGGCCGTCCGGTTCTCTTTGGAGATCTAGGAAGTGATCTCGGTGGGGACTTCGTGAAGCTCTCAACGATATCTTCTAGTGAGGTCATCATTCTTAACTCATCATCAAATTGTGGTAGGGTAACTCGATGCTCCAACTTCTCTGCAATTGTGCCCAAAGACATATAATGAGCCTTGAGCTTTTCTCGGAGGTTCTCCCTCTTCTTCTCTTCTCTTGCATGGCCATCTCTTGACTTAGGGACGACAAGTGTCCCTACTGATAAAGGTCGATAGTCCTAATCATCTCAAGATTAGTTGCAAGAGTAGTTGCTAGAGAGGGGAGTTGAGGAGGAGGGGCTATAGACTTTGCAACAAGAGAGTACGGTGCTTCAGCACCTGTCCCCTCCACTTTCTCGATTGTTGGTTTGAGATTGAAGGAATGGAGCTATAGGAAGACAACAAAAATCAATGATAGAGGACCCAAAAACTAATAAATGTTTGAAACAGTTGAAGCCAAACATTTGTTTGCTTGGCGGATGTCTTGGCTTTGGGGCATAAGAGCTTGAGGTGGCCTTGGGCTAGGGTGGAGGTTTGACAACATTGACAAATAAAAAGCTAGGTATAAACAGGAGTAGTGCTATTACCTATTGTTAGGGGGCCTGAACATGTATAAAAGTCCTTGTGTCTCTTTCTTTGTTACTATTTGTGATTACCTTGGCACCAGCTGAATCCTAAGCTTATAAATACCATAGTAAGACATCACCTGTCGACAAATATCATTCTTTGTAGACCAATATCCTTGCACCCGATTTTGCAACCACTCTAATTTGGATTTTTTACTCATGATACATAGTAATATTGCCTAGCCATGCTAAATTAGATGACTTTATAGAAACGGGTATAAAACCATCTTTAGAAACACTAATAAATTCATAACTAGAAAGATTTAGTCCCAACAAGCATTTATTGTTTGCAAGTTGCCACTGAATTGAAGCACCAGCCATTGCAACCTTAATCGATGTATCCGCTTGAACAATTTCAATTTCATTGCCATTCCATTGAGTTAAGCATTGATGCAAAGTAGAAGGAACACAACAATTGGCAACAATGACGCAAAATAACACTATAGTTACCTTGCACATTGACAATGAAGAAAGCTGTTGGTAATGTCTTGTTCCTGATAGTAAGCTCTAGTGAGAAAATTCCCTTTGCCACCATTGATTTACCATTGATGCCATTGAGCATCATGTTGGTCTTCTTTAACTCGTCATCATCATGCCCCAACTTTTTGAATAGTGAACATGGCATCAAATTAACGGTGGCACCTCCATCCACCAACATCCATGATAACGATCTCCCATCGATGTGCCCATTAAGGTAGAGTGGTTTCATATGACGATTAGACTCATTGGGCTTTTCAAAAACTGCATCTCAATGACAAAGTGAAAGTTATGTAATTCTAGCCCCATCTATGGCACAAAACTCCATAGGCAATACAAACACCATGTTGATGTCCATGTTTTCCCTCTACGGTGAATCATTACTAACAACCGATAATTCCTCTTCTAAGGCATCATCCTCATCATCACTTGGGGTGATTACTGGCTTTTGGTATGATCATCTTTGGCCAAGGTTCTCCAATAACGACCTCCTTCCCCTTGGTAAATTTGGTTTGCTCGGGCCGAATCAACATCTTTTTATCATTGAAATATATTACTTTCACTAGAAAAGGCTCATGATCTGACTTCATATTTGGTCCTTTGATAAACTTCAATTGTCCTTCATCTATGGCCGATTGAACCTATCGACCGAAAAAATTGCAATCATTAGTAGCGTGAGAATAAAAATCATGCCACTTGCAATAAGCACAGTGTTTCAGCTCTTCCAAAGATGTTATAATGTGGCCTTTATGTAAACTAATTTATATTTCTTGCAAAAGATAATCAAAGATTTTATCACACTTGGCCATATCAAAAGGATACTTAATTTCACTTTATCGGTACAAACGAGGAGTTGGCGTCAAATTGGAGCAAATGAATGGCTTATTTTTGTTAGTCCAAGACCATTCGGCTGTGTAAACATCATGATCTTCATCATTATCAGTTATTTTATCATCAGAACAATCAAGAAGAATACTAGATACTAGGCTTTTTATTATTAGATCTAACAAACATGTTAGTTTCTCTATCCTGGCTTTCTTGAGCCAAGCCTTTCGTAAAACATGACTAACATCATGAAATTGTTGGCCATCTAATCTTTCTTTAATATAAAAAAGTAATCCATTGTTAGCTAGGTCAGCCGAATATCTTTTAGTTATATTGAAACTAAAACACCAGTTTTGAGTATCTCTAAACTTTTAGTCATATAATCTAAGCTTAGTTTCACTAGTATAAAAACAATTATGGAATTTATGTTCTAGTTGAGCCCTTGATATGACCACGCCATCAAGCAAGATGTCACAATCCTCAACTCAAGCTACACCAACTCAGGTCTCACCTACATCAACACCAGTCCAAGTAATTGATGGGCCGATTACATGTAGTCGAGCAAAGAAGCTACACAAGAGGTGCACGCGCTATTTTGTGAGATTTATTTTAATATTAATAAGAATTATATACTACCTAAGTCATGTACATTATTAATGGTTAGGCTCACTAAGGAAGAAGGCATGAACACACAAGGAGATGACTTCTGACCAGCTGCAGACGACTTTAGACCAGTTGCCGACCACGAACTACACTCGAACCAGTTTAGCTTTGTAGAACCGTCTAGAAGAAACAGTCATATATTTTGATTCCCAGAAGCTATGGTGGTCTATGAGCATGTTTTGGAAAGCTCTTCAAGTCTAGTTTCCAATGAGTCTAGCCCCAACCAGTTTGGAGCTACCATTTGGGCACAGACCACCGTTTAGTGTATACTGCTCGGAAGGTCAACAGCCAGCCTAATGCTAAAGTTCATGTGTTACGTGGTGCATGGCATACATGGTTAGAAAGGGTGTCAAGTCAAGAATCCAACTCAATAAACCGTGCATCATTTGGACTTTCCTAGGTGGAGTTATTGCCAAAACAATGAAGATTGCGCAGAAGACTAACAGCCACGCGAAAACTCTCCAGGAGCTCATTCTGAAGAGGACTTTTCACATAGTCGAACTAGTTATTTTCTTTTCGAGTTTCCACCTACCTAGCAGGGCTGTTGCTAGTATAAATACCCCCTAGACTCATTGTAATCACAGATTATGATATTGAGAATATAGACCACTTTGTTCAGCTGTGCGCTAGCAAACCCTTGAGAGTTGATCTCTACCCCTTTGCTCTTGTGACTTCCTTCGCAGGAATTACAGAAGTGGCGGCTTCATCCGCTCCCAATTGGTGCTCCTACTCCCTTCGAGGTCTTCTCAATTGATTGTAGGTTGTGTTGATTGGTTTCTTTGAGAGTGTGGTTGGGCAAATCCTCGATTCAGGTTGCCGTATTGAGACGGTGATTGGCTTCGAGTTTTATTTGTCAGGTTGCACTAGTTATCACTGCTTGCAGTAAGTTATCTCAGCTTCTTCGAAGCTAGTTATTTGGTGATTGAACCTATGTCGTGAAGATCGGGACATTGAGGTGTATCAGCCCTAGTATGAATAGAATTCGCCGATAAAGAAGTAAATCAAGTAAAAGCAGTTCCAAACAAAGATAAGGAAAATAAGTGTAATTTGAAAGCATTTGTGTTGCTAGCTTTACCACATTGTGCTAAGAATTTGCCTATATGTTCCCACATGGTCCTACCATCCTCACCATTAAATTTTCTAAACTCAAGAACCTTAAAATCATGAGGATGTGGGATATTGTCAAAATAATCAGGATATGTCTTTTGATAAACCCTAGCCCAATTCTTTGGCTCATTTCCAAAGACTTCTCTAACCATAGAACATATGCGATCTTTCACATTCTTAGGTCTTTGTTGTGGATTTTGTGGCCTAACAGGTTGTGGTGGCAGTCCAACATAATTATGCTAGCCATATTGTGCATCTTGTGGATACCCACAAAAAAACTTGATTAGGATTATGATCATTGTAAACATTGTGCACTAGTGGGGGTATGGTGGAATTACATTACAGTATTAATAGTAGTAATAGGAGGTTGATAATGATATAAAATATAATTATTAATAATAGGATTGATCTCTTGAACTGGCACCAAGTGGTCTAACTAGCCTAGGCCTAGTTGGATCAAATAGGGGCTAGTTAGACTGTAGGGTTTGGGTTCGGCTCGCCCCCCATGTATTGAGTATTGTGCTTCCCCATTTTATCAGTTTTACTATAAATTTTCTATATAGGGGACTCACTAGTACTACTAGGCATTGAACTTTGTGACAACAAACTGGCCATTATGGAGTGAAATAGTGAAGTGATTTTTTCCATCCTATTATCAAAGAAAGAACTCATAGTGGCTTTTAGTTTATTGTTGAAGGTTGGATTCACAGATGTATCTACGGAATTCACTATATGTTATTGAATCGTAGGGGACACCTTGGATTTGGAATTGATCTCTTCGGCAATGACAATTCGAGGTAGCAACACGTTTCTTTTGTAAACGCCATGGCGGGTCTTCATGTAATGTGCGAGCATTGCCTTCTCCATGGCCAACTTCTGCTCCTCAATCTCTTGCTGCTCCCCCTCGGTCAAATCCTCCAAGGTAAGAGGGATGACATTGGTGTTAGATGGTCCATGAGATAAATATCTCGTCTGCTCATTGTTAGTTCCCATATTAATGGTATGCAGCTTCAACCAATCACCAAAATGAAGCCTATGTTGTTGTAAGATCCACCTCATCAACCTTGCAGGGTTCTCGCTTCATAGTAAGTTTGTGTGCATGTCAAAATATAGGGACACTATTGATTGTTGCAACACTGCAAAATGGGATTGCCTTATCGATGTAACATCTTTCTCATACACCAATTTTTGGCCAATAGTTTCTTTACCCTATAGCTTCTCCTCGTGGAGAGAGAGTGGGACAGCAGTCGGTTGGAGATCCATATAATCGATATAGAACTCGATGACCTCCTCGGGTGCAATACCCTCAATGATGTTGCCTTCTAGATAGGACTTGTTATGGACATAACCCTTTCAAACCCCAATGAGCCTCTCAAAAGGTTACCAAAGATTTGTGATTAATTAGGTATGTATGTGATTTGGTAGTCTTGGTAATGAGCCTCAGCAATAATCATCTAGAGCCCAACCACATTTTTTCCTCTCTGGCAACATTGGCAAACCAAATAAGTGCAGTCTCAGGTTGCCTAGCTAAAATATGTGTTCAAATTTGTGTATTAGCATTGTCAATTTTGTTGTTGTTTGGGCTGTATTTTGTTTGTTATGGCTGTTAAATCGGAGTGAAACGCCAGGGGTAGCATTGTCATTTCCTGCCCGATGCCACATCACCTAGCCGAGGTGGTAATGATGCGGCGGCAAAATAGTAGCAAGTAATACCTTTTCTTTGACCCTACAGTGTCATCACACTTTGAGGTATTCGTAATCCTTTATACTTTGGAGCTTCATCACAATATTCAATTAGACCCTATGACAGTGGAAATAGAATGGCCACCATTGCCATGCATCCTGCATGTCTTCTCATCAAGGACAAAGCAATGGGAGGAGAGGACATTCGTTCGAGAAGGGGAGGCTGCAGGAACTTTGGCCAACACATGACCAAATTTTCCAAAGTTTCTGTACAATGCCATCTACTGGCGGGGAGTACTTTTTGTACGTTGCCAAAGCAATGCTGACTAATGAGTGTTATCATTGATTTCTTATGCTATTCAATTTTATTGTTTATTAATATTGTTAACACCTAAATTTGCCACCTAGAGTAAAATATGGAAAAACTTGGGCAGTTTTGAAAAAGATCAAAGCCTGCTGTGGAAGGCCGGTCCAAGCTTTGGCATAATGCTGGACGAAGGCATTATGTCAGACCGACCGACTGCGTGAAGCTAGTCTGGCTGGGTTTTCCGATGGACGGACCGGCTAGATCGAATCCTAGTCCAATTGCAACGGTTCTCATATATCCTTAGTTGGGCACATGGTTTCTTGGGTCCTACATGATCTCTAAGCATAATAGGACATGAAGAGGGTACTCTAGAAGTAAGACCAACTCCTTTATAAGGGCTATGGCCAGTTCAATTGAGGATACAATCTAATATCAACACAATTATCCAATTGAATCGTTCTTTTAATATCATATCTAATTTTTTTCCCTAGTTTTAGTCTAGTTCATCCATCTTCGTCGGTTTGCACTAGTTTTGATTTCTAAACCCATCTTGGTTTTGATTTTTCAAGATCAAGGTGGTTGGTGACTCTAGTCAACATTGCAAAGCTTTAGGTGGATCATTATGGTGACCGAAAAAAGAGTCAACACTATTTCTAGTGACTCCGCTGGAGAGTCTAATTTAGAGTGGCTAAAGCAATCATACTGGCCTCTAGTGTTATGCTTTGATTTACTAACATATGTCACACATGGCCACAAATTTAGCTAACTCACGCTTCATACTGACTTACCAATACTTGGCTTTCATGTCTTGATAGATCTTGGTGCTTCCCAAGTGGATTGAGTATTGACTTTCATGGGCTTCTTGCAAACTGAGCTTCTTTATTTTTGGATCATTTAGGACGTTGATACGATCTCCATACCAAACTGCTCCATAAATATTTTCAACACCCAATTGCTTTCCCCTCCTCATGTTCCTTTTAAGTTCATTGATGTTAGTGTCATTTTTCAACAAAGCCAATTGCCTTCCCCTCCTCATTTGATTATGGAGGGGTCTACTACTACACCTTGTGCAGTGATGACATGGCCATGAAACTTCACTTCGAACAACCAAAATTCACATTTACTGAACTTAGCATATAATTGATGTTCCCTAAGTTTCTCTAGAGTTAGATGTAAATGTTGCTCATGCTCTTTCTTCTATCTTAGAGTAAATAAAATGTCATCAATGAAGACAACCATGAACTTGTCTAGATATTCCATGAAGACCTTGTTCATTAGATTCATGAAAAAGGTAGGAGTATTAGTCAACCAGAATGACATTACTCTACATTCATTCAGACTGTATCTAGTGGTGGAAGTTGTCTTGGGAATGTCTACTTTACGGATTCATAGCTGGTAATATCCAGATCGAAGATCAATCTTGGACAATATAGTAGCTCTCTTCAATTGGTCGAACAAATCATCGATTGTAGGCAAAGGATATTTGTTCTTGATAGTGACTTCATTTAGGGCACGATAATCAACACACATCTGCTTAGTCTTATCTTTCTTCTCAACAAAGATTACTAAGGCTCCCCATGGGGACATGTTAGGATGAATGTGCCCTTTCTTGTTCAATTCTTCGACTTGCTTCTTTACTTCTCCCAATTTGTTGGTAGCCATCCAATATGGCCTTTTGAAGATAGGCACGGTACCGAGCACCAAATCAATCCATAATTCACTCTCCCTTTCAAGTGGCATTCCTAGCAAGTCTTCAAGGAACACATCCGTATATTCTTAGACTATAGAAATTTCTTGGAGGTGGATTTGGTGTAACACTTGTTGGCATGTCAAGGTGGGGTAAGCATAGAAGATAACTCGCTGATTATGACCATTGCTTAATGTGATAGTTTGGCAGACACAATCCAAGAACACTTTATGGAGCATAAGCCAATTCATTGTGAGGATGACGTCTAGGTCTTTTGAGTCTAGAAGGATACGATTAGCTAGGAAAGAAATCCCTTATAATTCTATGGATATAGATGGTCTAAACTGCCATGCTAGCATCTGATCAACCAGGGTAGTAATTATCATAGCATTGCTAGGCCTTTCTACACTTATACTATGTTGCCCCACAAGTTTTATTGATATGAATGAGTGTGTAGCTCCAGAATCAAATAAAATTGATGTAGGAATGAAATTAACTAGATGCTTTGGCTTCAGTCATTTGTTGGAAAAATACCCCTGCTCATGGCAATTAAAGCAAAGAAGGAGCTTTCTATTGCCATCCTTGCCATTTGATCCACTTGATGCTACTGTTGGAGCGAGGTGAGGTACACAGTTGGCAATCATATTCTGCTACTATGCAGCAGGACTGTAGTTAACATACTACATGTGGGGAGCCAAGCAGGACTATGGGTTGGAGGAAGAACCACTAGGGTGAGCAATAGTGTAATGGATCCTCTGACTTGCTCCTTGTTGTGCCTTGAAATTTTCCATGTGACACTTGAGACCGTCAAGCTCCTTGTGCTTGGGTTCTTGACGAATAATTTTGTCCACCAACCTCTGGAAGTCAACATAGTCGTTGGAGAACAACTAGATAGATAGCTTTGTGTTGAGTCCTAAGATAAACTTCTCCTGCTTATCCCCATCTTCGCACACCTTCTTTGGTGCATACTTGGTGAGACAGTTGAATTCTTGTAGATATTCTATCACAAAGTGGTTGCCTTGATTGAGACCCTAGAATTTTTACTTCTCAAAGCCATTACACTAGCTAGCACATGAGACATTCTGAACGCGGCATTGAAGCATCCCCATTTGATAGGTTGCCCTACAAATTGAGTGGCTTGGAACTAGTCCCACCATTCAGAAGCAAGTCCTTGGAGCTGTTGGGCGGTGAAAGCAAGCTTTCTTTGTCAGTGCACTGGATTAGGTCTAGCTTTTTGTTGATGATGTGTAGGCAATCTATATCATCGACTGGGTTAGAGGTGCTAGAGACGGTGGGTGGGTGGACGCAGAGGATTTTTGTGAGCTTGGACTAGAGTGGCTGATGCGGTGGAGCTTGAGCAGCTACGATGTTTAGGTTCTGGATATGATGGAGAAGAGCAGCCATCATATTGGTTTGCAGGGCTAGGATTTGAGTGAGGATGGGGTTATCCATATGTGGCATGGGTGGAGGTGGCTGTGGGGGTGATGATGCATTCCCTTGGTCCTAATCATTTTGTTCGGCCCTAACTTCTTCATTGCTAGCAAGTGTCCTTCTAGTGTCACCATCTGATAGAATAGGAAGAGAAGAGAGCAGGAGAGAAAAGAAAACTAGAAATAGACCACTAACCCAACTTATTTAAATTTTTATTATAGTGATGTGGGTAAGATAGTTCAACTTCTTAGACACTAGGACACAACATAGCTATACCACAGCGGGCTGGTTTAGACTATGCCACACAAGCACACAATCCAAGCAATAGCAAGACAAATGAGGAAAAACACACACACCCTAGAACTACTCATCTAAAGTCGAGGGATCATTGCCACTGCCAGAGGGGCCATCGTCACGGGGGGCTTCTACCAAGAACCATCCTTCAGCAATGGACCTAGGGATGAGCATCGGCCTAGAAGTGTGTTAACGCCAAAATTTGGAAAGCCTAGGGAAAGATTGGAAAAAAGATCGGCTTAAGTAAAGAAGAGTCTGGTTGCTACAGGGAGAAAGTCGATCGAACAAAGCAGGGAAAGATTTGGTTCAAGAATAGAAGGTTATCCAAATAAGACCGAGTTTGAGGAGGAGGCATGGAACTCACGGCAGGGTGTTCTATCTATGTAAATCGTATCTTATATGGATAAGAAGCTTTAATTAGTTTAGTTAACTTTCTTAGAGATATTTTCCTTTATCTTAGTTAGAAAATATTGTCTGATGGTTGTTGTAAACGCGTCAGACTTTGTAAACGTAGGGTATAAATATAGACCCCTGGAAACATGTATTTACACATCTTTCAATCAATATTACTTCGGCGCATTGCCACCCAAGTTCATCTAGGTTTCTACCGGAGGGGTCTAGCTCTCAACGCGGGGCTGCATCGGTTAACTTTGATCTCCAGCGAAGGGGTAAGTCCCACCATTATCCCGATATGTCTTGCTCTGTCTAAGGCTACATCGTTTAGTTTCGACCTTTTAGGCCGATCGAATGTATCACATCACGTCCGTGCAAGGTCTATAGGCCTACAAGCTCTTTCTGCCATCGTCGTTCTTGTGCTCTATTGGTTAGGTTCAATCTACGAGGGTGCCATTGTCGTTGGCCTCGGTCTCGTACTGTCTCGTTTAGGTCCGATCTTCAAGATTCTGTGCTAGCGGCGTCATCACAGCGGGTAATAGGTCTCGTGCTGCCATATCCGGAGCGGCATCAGCTTTGTAGCTGGTGTCTTTTATACAATTCCTTGCTAGTTTGCATATGCCTTCATTGGATTTCTAGCCGATGAACGAGCGGTACAAGTTTCATCGGTAACCAGGAGAGATCCTACGTGCTTTGCTATTCTCTGAATACCCTTTGGTGCCTCCATCGGCTCTGTGGCTAATGGATCATGATCTCGCTTTTGCTACATTTGGAGTCATCATGTCCTTCGTTGACATCTGTCCACGTCTTCATCGGCTCCCCAGCCAATGGAAGAGCGCCCCAATACCTATCGGTGACCAGCAGATAGTAGGAGCCATCCGAACGTGGCCGATGACCAACTCGATCCTATCGGTGGCCAGCCGATAGTGAGAGCTCGTATTGGCCCATCGTTCGATTGATCTATTCGCATCACCTTCTTGTCAATTGTAGGGTCAAATTGACTGGTATGCTCGCACCCGTACCATCGAGCTAGAGCCGAGCGAATCCCATGGGCCTCAGTGCGTGTACCTAGAGCCACGGAGAGAAGCCGACCGGGCTGCACTGGAGCTAAGTAGACTTCTCAGGCATCGGCGTCTTCACGCCGGGCGCGCGAGATCCAGCGCGAACAAAGTGCTCTTGCAAGCTCTTCAAACAGTGGGAGACATGGCGGTACTTGGGAGGTGAATCTTAACCTTGAGCAAGGTTGAGCTAGTGCATCTCCTCCTTCAGGGTGTCCAACTCCTTGAGGTTCAGATTCTCTTGACGTAGACTCAGGATCTTCATGTTGTTTTGCACTAGCCCATGATACACAAGCCTGTGGAAATTGATGCAGGC
The DNA here is from genome assembly GCA_030770085.1 of Oryza coarctata. Lineage (NCBI taxonomy): Eukaryota > Viridiplantae > Streptophyta > Magnoliopsida > Poales > Poaceae > Oryza > Oryza coarctata. The sequence goes on from CM061472.1 coordinate 14,818,618, forward strand.
CATGTCATACGCCTCCACCATCCATGCCATATGCTAGACAGTAGTGTCATCCTCCAAGCAGCAAGGGTGAAGTATGGATTATGCACCAGCTTGATGGAGTGGCTTTGGCAAAGCATGTCGATTGCTAGAAGGGTAGCATTCTAGCAGGCACTGCGAAGGTGTCTCCTCTTGTGTGGGCGGTCATTGAGGAGTGGCTGGGGGTGTTGGTGAGGAGTGTAGTAGAGTCATCATCACTGACAACAGCGAGGACCCTCAAATTAGTGTACTCTACCTCCTAGGAGTAACCAAGGGTGACACAAAGGTGGCATAGCTCTAGGACAAAGCCCTGCTGTCCATAGTTGTCGTGCGTGAGGGGGAGAGACATCTACATAAATTTATAGAAACATAGTCAGTAGATGGTTTTAAAAAGAATGAACAAATAAAGATAGAATAAAGTTTTCACAATTATAGATTTTTCTTAGAAAATACTTCCTAAAGGCTAAGATCGACTGCTCGTCCTACGGTTAAGGAGGTTCTGATACCAACTTGTCACTACTAGAAAATATGCCAATATTTTCCATTCATGCATGTGTAAGTCCTTGTACTAGGAGACAAGGCACACATTATAAAGTAGGTAAATAACAGAGTTTACAAGTGGAAGCATAAATAAAATACTTTATTACATGGGCAACCAAAGGCCCAATACGACAAAGATAAATGATAAAGATAGAAACTAAGATGGGCAACCATAGGCACTTGATGGTAGGTACGAGCTAGACATCGAAGCCATGTTGGATAGGGTTATTTTGCAAGTATAATGCAAGGGAGTACAAGGAATTCATTTATAGGGTTGTTTTGTAGTAAAACAACATTTTAAATATTTAGATTTTTTAAAGGAATTTAATTAAAACATGAACCTATCTCTAGTCAAATTATTATTAAGCCATGTACCAACACGAACTTGCCTTAACCTAGGCCACAAGTGATCAAATCTAGTTATTCTAGTTTTAATAGAATTAAACTCTAACTTGGGTATATTGCTAGGCATGCCCATAACTGAGAGAGCAGTTATTCAAATAGTTTTACTCTGATTATATGTATACACTTTATCTACCAAAGACTTCTCCCTCACATGTCAGCACGTGCCACATGCCACCCTAGCATTTGGGCGGAAGCCATGACATGACCCTTCGCTTATCACAATCCTAAACAAAGTGACAAACATAGACCATTGTCCCCCACCAGGTGACCTAGGTTGAGCAAACAATCTATGCCCTCAGGCATCTTGAACCCCTCATAGCCTTCACTTGCTAGAGACGTCGACCCTACCTAGGGTGTCCCCCATCCCTATCCTTATCCTTTTGTTTACAACTGTATAGTTATGCCTTACCTACTAGATAGGTGATCATACGATAAGTGCTTTGTAACAGAAGCTTGAAGACTACTCCTTATGATGGCCAAGGTATGACTAACAAAATTAAGCACCCTGAGCCTAGCCAAATACATTTTTTGAAATTTTGAAGGGGAAACATCATGTTATGGATAAACGGCTGCTAAAACAAAGCTACCATTATTTATAAATTAATTCTTGAGTCTAAATATTCAGAAACAACTAAAGGTTTCTACTTTAAGCATGACTAAGCATATTCCTAAATTTTCTAGTAAGCTTCATATATATAAAGTCCTCACTAGTTTATTTTAGTTACTTAGAGTTGTCAAAGATAAATTACTCAAATATCAAATAATATGGCCATAACAAGGAAGTAAGGGTATGGCTAAGTAAAACGGTGATACACGTGGTAATTTAACAAGGTGAAATGCATTAATTTAAATCAAAATATATTTATAAAAACATGGGACAACAATATGATCAAAGTTACATGACTTGCCATGCTCACTACCAAAGTCTTCAAGATCCACCTCTAGGTAAAGTGGGTCTTGTAGATCTACAACATCTACATGACATACAGAAAGAAAAAAGGCTAAAAGATAAGCAAAACCACATAAAAAGGAGAAACAAAGCATAGAAATGGGTTCTTGACTATTTAAAGAAAAAATAGCAATTTGAACATGTCATTTGCGAGTTCAAATGGTTAAGATATGGACATTTGAAATTGAGGTTCTCTTTTAATGGTAATTTGTGAATTATATTTACTAAAAAAAATCTTTTTACTGCATTAGCGGAGAGAGAGGACGTGCAGACCGAGTCCACCAAGGCAAACCCCATGTGTCAACCATTTGGTCCACCATGAGTAGGTGCACCAAGACGGCTTGTAGGCCTTAGGACACGTGGCGGCCACATAGTAGAGGCTTACTAATGTGGCTATCACGCGAGCAGCCATGTTGGCATGGCCTATCGGAGTGGTGCCCAAGCCCTAGAGGTTGTTGTTGGCGGCCACGGTGCATGGCATAGTTCACCAGCATTGTGGGATGGTGAGGAGATGATGGTGTGTTTGGTGATAGGGAAGAAGAGGTGGCTAGCTCGGGTCGATGATGAGGACAGAGCTCCAAGGTTTTTCGAGCTTGAGGAGGACGTGGACAATTTCAAGCAAGGATGATGATGCTAAAGATGGCCTCACTGAGGATTGGTGAGTTCTCGGCTGACACCAAGTGGCTGCTAGAGCAGCGCAACGGTGACAACACATGGAGAGTAGTGGTGTGACGATGGTGAAGTGAGCTTGGCATTCGAGTGGCACTAGAAAGAAGATGAGGAGGTCTCGGGTCGCATTTATAGACCACCGAGAAAGGGAGAAAGGCACCAGAGAGCTTGAACGACTGTAAGGTTTTGGCCAGAGGTAGAGGATGACAAGTAGGGCCCACCTGTCATCGGGTGGAGGCACGTGGGATGGCTTGGGCCAACTAGTCTGTGTAGGCATACGGGAGAAGGCCATGACCAGAGAGAAGAAGGGAGGGAGGGAGAGAAGGAGGTGGGCCGAAAGTGTCCTGAAAGAAGGGAGAAGATTTATTTTAATATTTTTTATAAAAACTCTCTTAATTGTTTTGTTGCTTCAAAAATTTTTAGATTGCTCTGAAAATTATAGTAAAAATTGTTTAGCTATTTGGAGGCATGAGGAATTTAACTAGAATTCACACAAGCCCATTTGAGTTGAGTTTTATTGATTTTTAATTGTTGGAGGCTACTTTTGGCTTTTAAGATTTCTAAAAACATTTTACAAGGTAAAATTTTAGGGTGACTATAGGGCGCAACACATTGGGCATGTCCATTGTCTTCCGAGGTATGTTGAGAAATGTCCTACTAAGATTTTTGCATATATTTTTTATGATGTGCATGACATTAAGATTGTAAGGCAACTTCAGACTTGTCAATAATGGCAAGTCAAGTAAACAACCCTTTGGCTCCAATATTCGTAATCTACTTCACACTTCCTTTTCCTGGTTCCAGATGCTTTCTTGGTCTAACATCTTTGACTTTTTTGAGTTGCTCCAATATCTTCTCTATAGTAAACTCACCCAGCTTCTCACGTGTCTCAGATAGACCATCATAATCCTTGCTAATTCTCTATAGATGGTGTGGGGGAAGGAAACAACGATGCCCATTATAGCAGATATTGCTTCTTAATTTCTTTGAGCAGGGATCTTTATCACATCTCACACAAGTATAATATCCATTTGTAACTCTTTCCACCAATGTGCCCAATGCTAGATAATCATGAATGCACCATATAACTACAGCATACAGATCAAACTTCCAATGACTAACTGCATAGAAAGTACGAAACACCTGTCGAAAGCTCAAGCAACTCTTCAATGAGAGGCTCCAAGAATACATCAAAATCCTTTCCTAGGAACTTGGACATGGGATAAGTAATGCCATCATTACATTGGCATGCTGGCATGCTGTATGGCACAACAAATACTAGCCACATGCTGCATGAGGTGCTCATGTTAAAAAATGGATTGAAACCATCAGTGACAAGGCCAAGTCTCAAGTTGCTTGCATCTTCAGCTAACCACCCAAACTTTTAGTCAAAGTCTTTCCATGCCTCACAGTTAGCTAGATGGCTGAGTTCATTGTCCACCAGTTGTCACTTCAACTTGTGCCATTATGCCTCCTTTGTTGTTTCCTTACGAGCAAAAATCCTCTTTAGTCTTGGAATCAATGGAAAATGCCTCAATATCTTCTCGGAAATGTGCTTCCTTTCATCTGCATTTTCCATCTTGAAGCACCACACACGGGACAATCGTGCATTTTTGCATACTCCTTCCTAAATAATATACAATTATTCGGACACACATGTATTGTATTGTAACCAAGTCCAATCTATCGAGAAAGTTATTTGCTTCATTGTAAGAAGTTGGAAGTGCACAATCCAAGGACAAAGCAGCTAACAACTTGAGAAGTGCAGTAAATGCAACATTATTTATCCAATAGAAAGATTTTATATGAAGTAACTTCACAACAAATGAACATATAGTTAGAAAGATTTTACATGAAGTAACTTTAGAACAAATAAAAATATAATAAAACTCTTGCAACCAGGGTATAGCTCATGCTATAACTCTTGTAATAGACATGCAAAACTTGGTTGCCCGCCACCTTTGGCCTTAGCTATTTATATCTCACCAAATGTATCGTTACTATCTTCATCGTGATTGTAATCAACATCAGATGGTTTATCCTACTAACTGTGTGCATTTTCACCCGCTCCATCTAGTAATTGTTCACCATGATGGATCCACCTATCATATGAGCCTACCATATGATAAATGTATAGGTGATCCTGCAGTTTTGTCTGAGGTACTTTAGTCTAATTTGGACATCTATGACATGGGTAGAGTAATTCTTTGTTCTCACCAAATATGTCCTTAACAAAACTTACGAAATCATTGACTCCATTAATATGTTCCTTAGTAAACTTGAGAGTGTGTATCCAACTTCTGTCCATCTGACAAACATTTAAAGTCAACATTGTACCAACATTTACCTTACTTCAAAAAGGCCATGCGTTCCTTGTCATCAAGTGGTCCAGATGTTTTACTATGGGATACTATGTATCTAGACCATCTGCTAATGTCCTTGGTTTGTAGTCGATGACCAAAGGGAAAGGCGTTGGCTATGATAACATAAAATAAATATTTTCTACCGCACATACCAGGACATCATGCGAAGAAGGGATCATGGACCGTTACCACGAGGCACATAGTGCAACGGAAGTAGGTTAGAGAAGCTGATCCAACCACGCACACCTCGAGGTGGTAGATAAAGTAGTTGATCACCATGATCCTGATGCCAATCAACCCTGCAATGAGCAGCACCTCCACTTGTATCCATACGTTCGAAGCTGAAAAGCCAATTGTGGGTGTACTAGCACTCACAAGCGGCTAGGGTTTGGCTCAGGAGGTGGTAGCTAGCGTTTTTGTTCGAGGTGAATAGTAGTATTTGTTCTCAAACTTCCCACCTCGCTATATATAGGCTTCCTCACATGAGTCTAGGGAACCGTGGCCCAATATGAGTCTACTCGGATCTTTATCTGAATTGAACCCTTATCTGAATCACATTCGGATAAGCATTCTAACCCATTAAGCATGTAACCCTATAGGTTCATGTATATTTGGTCATGAAATGAAAACACCTTTCTAGTCACCCTGTTAGTAGTGGTCTCTAGTAACGCATATTAATCGCAAAGTATACGTAAAGATTATAATGACTGAACCTGTAATGTTTGTGTACGAATCCCTTTGCCTTACGATATCGATCGAGCTCTAGGCGAAACTTGTGTCATCCTCTTAATATCTCAATCACTCTCTCGATTTTGTGATGGATTGTAAACTTGTGATTAACTCCTCTATCACCTTGGCATGGCCATGCACTTTCATAATCCATTACATTGAGGGGCCCATAGATATTGCTCCCATAGGAAAGGCAAATTCTATCTTGATCATCACATTCCATTGTATATTTTATAATAAACCTAAAGACTACTTTTATGACTACCCTATTACGGAGTAGTGTTCGAAAGTCTTAAAATAAGCTACTACGTATGTTGGGAACCATAATGATCTCAAGTCCAAGGAGTTCACGTAAACACTATTTGATATTAACTGATGATACAATAAATCTCTACAATATCTCATAGGGGATCTATCCAACATATGTTTACTAACATATATCCATATTATTGATTTGGTATCTTCATACCATGATCCATGAGACATGATTATCAATTAATACATCGGGTTTGCTGATGAAGGATTGAGTTTTAGGTCTATAGGTCTCTCTATGGCGTTCCATCAGAGTGAGTAGCCGATGAGTTATCCTAAACGTAGGTCCCCATTGTCGTGCGGCCGATGGGTTTAGATGTAAGACCGCATCAGGCGTTCGGCCTGTAGGTATCCGATAGCATCTTATCTCTCCTACCTCGTCGTCATGTTCGGTCCAAACCCTCGCCATCTTGGTGTCGTTAGCCTCCGGCCTCATACTGTCTCGGTTAGGTCCGATCTATCGAGGCTGGCCCTAACGGCGCTGTTATTGCGGTCGCTCGTCCGCATGGCCTCGTGGGGGATCGACTCCCGCTCCACGCATAGGATGTGGATAGCGCCATCAGCTCTTTGGTTGATAGGCCCTCTAGTGCGTTACACGTGTCTATCTCTCATACTTCCATCGACTTTTCAGCCGATGCGCTAGCATTTTCATCTCTATCGGCACCCAGCTGATAAGGAGAGTCGGGCAGGCCTTCCGGCCGACCGGCTTACATATCTTATCCCCTCTCCTTGTCAATTATAGAGTCAAATTGACTGGCATGCTCGCGAACATCAAGGCTTAAGGACCTACACTGGAGTTAAGCAGACCTCCTAGGCCTTCACATGACCAAGCCTTTGTCTTTCCCCGGTCACGGGATTTTTAGCGGTGAGCACGCTTTTTGGCATGCCCGGTGGGACCAGAAGAACTTTCATCTGCTGAAGATCCGGTGGGACCAAAAGACCTTTTCATCCGTTGAAGATCTTTCATCAGCTGTGATCCCGTGGCGGGTAAAGAGATCAACACAGACAACATGATCCCAGTGACGATGAAGGATTTCACTAAAGAACAAAAGTACCAGGTGGAGCAAAACACAGCTAATTTCCAAAAGCTCTATCTAGAGTCCTTCAGTATGACCCGACAAGGGCCGATTCAAAAATCCTAGCTGCCAAAGCCAGTTTTGGAGGGAGAATCGAGCCGGTCATCGCCCGTTAGCCCTCGGAAGCCGTTGCAAGAGATGGTTGATGAAGCTATTCACCATGCACTCATCAACCAATCGGGTGTGCTGGTGAATACTTTGCACAATTTGATTAAGAAAACGGTGGATGGGTCTATCGTTAAGGAACCTAATCAAGGGCCAGTATATTTTTCGATGAGAACAGGGCAACCACAGGTTACTTATGGATCCAGAAGGGATGTATCGGCAAATATGTTTCTACCAGTACAAGATCGGATTGGGGGGCAACACGATGACATGATGCTAGGATATCATCGAACATCTTATTACGGGGGATATAGGCAAGATTATCCTGGTAATAATTATCAAGGAGATCATTACAGGCCATGTCAAGTGCCAACATCGCTTCCACACTACTGGAGAGAGAATCCAAGGGAGGAGGATTAGTCTGCCAGAATTGCGGAGGTTGTCAGGGAGCAATTCGGCATTAGGCCTAAGGAACAAACATTTATGTATTGGCACCCTTACCTAGAGTGGTTCGACAGAGTTATGCTGCCGCACCGATACAAGATTCCGAATTTTTCCAGATTCTCGAGGCAAGACAGCATATCAACGATGGAACATATTAGCCAATTCTTGGCCCAATGTGGGGAAGCATCGGCTGACGAAGCTCTGAGGGTCCGTTTACTTCCATTATCCTTATCTGGATCAGCCTTCTCCTGGTTTTTTTCGTTGCCTCCAAACTTAATCAGGGGATGGGCCGATCTATAAAAGCAATTCTAAAAATACTTCTTTGCTAGGATTCAAGAGATGAGATTGTCAGACTTGACATCGGTTAGGCAGAAGTCCGATGAGTCAGTTCTGGAATTCATCCAATGTTTCCAGGATGTCAGAAGCCAATGTTACAACCTCATTCTAAGTGATGGACAACTAGCTGACTTGGCCTTCTAGGGGTTACTGGCTCCGATCAGGGAATGCTTCTCTTCACAAGAGTTCAAGAGCTTGTCACACCTCCTCCAGAGGGTATCGGCTCATGAAAGCCAATTTGCTAAAACCAAGAAAGAGAGGTTTCATCAGAAGGCCGCTTAGCTATTGGTTTATACATTGGACTCAGATGATGAGGAATCCGATGCAGAAGTGGGTTTGGCGGAATGGACCAAGAGTAAGAAGCCTGTATCATGCCCGTGGATTAAGAATACTAATAAGGGGGACAGATACGATTTTGATATCAACAAAGCCGATAAGATATTCGATCTTCTCCTACAAGAAAAGCAGATTCAACTACCGCCAAACCATGTAATCCCATATGCCGAAGAACTCAAAAAGAAGAAGTATTGCAAGTGGCATAATTCGATATCTCACAACACCAACGAGTGCAATGTTTTTCGGTAATAGTTACAATCGGCTGTCGAACAGGGGAGAATCAAGTTCAAGGATAAAAAGCCGATGAAGGTTGACGGGCATCCTTTTCCTGTGAACATGGTGTTTGCAGGGTCCTCAAGAGATCGGTCCGATGAGAAAAGGCGCTGGAGGTGGTCAAATGTAAATGCAGGCTACAATCAGATTTTTATGGCGGAAGAAGATATCCACAAGACTACATTTAGATGTCCTAGAGCTATCGGCTTGTACGAGTGGATAGTCATGACTTTCGGATTGAAGAATGCCGATGCAACCTATCAGAGAGCCATGAATTATATATTTCATCATCTTATTGAACAGCTGGTGGAGATATATATTGATGACATGGTGGTGAAATCTAAAGGTATTGAAGACCATATAGCCGATCTGCGAAAAGTACTAGAGAGAACGAAGAAATATGGACTCAAGATGAATCCTCACAAATGTGCTTTTGGCGTATCGGCTGGGCAATTTTTGGGTTTCATGGTGCATGAAAGAGAGATCGAAGTTAGTCAATGAAACATTAGAGCTATCCAGACCACCGAGCCACCAAACAACAAACTACAATTGCAGTCCTTGATCGGCAAGCTCAACTTTATCAGGCAGAATTGAGTCCTTCACTCCTTTATTGAGGTTGCGAGCCGATCAAGAGTTTGTATGGGGTGTTGAGTACTAGAAAGCCTTTGATCTTATTAAGGAATACCTGAATTCTCCACCAGTATTGATTCCGCCGCAGAAAGGGGTACCATTCAAGTTATATTTATCAGTCGATGAGAAGTCAATCAGATTAGTGCTTGTACAGGAATTTGAATCAAAAGAGTGAGTGGTGTTCTATTTGAGCTGACGACTTCTGGATGCTGAGACTAGGTATCCTATGGTGGAAAAGTTATGCCTATGTCTATATTTCTCATGTACAAAGTTAAGGCATTATCTTTTATCGGTTGAGTGTACAGTGCTTTGTAAAGCCGATGTGATTAAATATATGCTATTGGCTTCAGTCCTGAGGGGGCAGATTGGTAAATAGATATTTGCTCTGATGGAGTTCGATCTGAGGTATGAATCGGCTAAGGCGGTCAAGGGACAAGCGGTGGCCGATTTTATTGTACAACATAAAGGAGTCCAAGAGGATTTTGTGGAGCCGATCCCGTGGACGTTATTCTTTGATGGAACGGTTTGCAGGCATGGATCTGGTATCGGCTTGGTGATCATATCATCTCGGGAGGCAAGCTTTGAGTTCGCTTTTACAATCAAGCCTTATAGTACAAATAACCAAGCAGAGTATGAAGCGGTACTCAAGGGTCTTCAGCTGCTGAGGGAAATCAAAGCCGATACAGTGGTGGTCATTGGAGATTCCTTGTTGGTGATCAGACAACTATCTGGGAAATATGAATGCAAAGATGAAGTTTTGAGGTCATATTATGAAGAATGTCAACAGTTAATAAAGGATTTCAAGATGGTGTTGTTGGATCATATTCCTAGGGAGCAGAACGCGGAGGCCAATGATCTTGCTCAGACTGCTTCGGGGTATTGGCTGAACAGTAAAGTGTAAGTCGAGATAGCCGATATTGAGAGCCATATGGAAGTCGATGATTGGAGATGGGAAATTATTCAATATTTGCAAAATCCGTCAAAATCAGTTTCCAAGAAGCTTTGGTATAAGTCTATTAAGTACATATTACTTGATGAGGAATTATATTATCGGTCCATTGATGGGGTGCTGTTAAGATGCTTGGGTGCCGAAGAAGCTGCATTAGTAATGAGCGAAGTACACGAAGGCATTTGCAGAGCCCATCAATCAGCTCATAACATGAGATGGCTGATGAGGAGAGCTGGATACTTTTGACCAAGGATGTTGGAGGATTGTTTCAAATATTACAAAGGCTGCCAAGATTGTGAGATGTTCAGGAATGTGCAGCGAGCTCCAGCGTCAGTTATAAATCCGATAATCAAGCTATGGTCGTTCAGAGGTTGGGGAATCGACATGATCGGCCAAATTTATCCTTCATCAAGTAAAGGGCATAAGTTCATATTGGCGGCAATGGACTATTTCACAAAATGGATAAAAGCTATTCCTTTGAAGAAAGTTACTTCTACGGACGTGATTGAGTTCATCAAGAAACATATTATATATCAGTTTGGTATTCCACAGACGATTACTACCGATCAAGGTTCTATCTTCATGTCTGAGGAGTTTCAAAAGTTTGCTGCTAGTATGGGGATTAAGTTGATGAATTCATCACCATATTATGCTCAAGCTAATGGATAGGCCGAAGCTTCCAACAAGAGTTTAATAAAGTTGATGAAGCGCAAGATTTACGAGCAAACACGGAGATGGCACGTTACATTAAATGATTCATTATGGGCCTATCGGATGGCATGCCATGGATCCACTCGAGTGCTGCCATATCAATTGGTGTACGGTCATGAAGTAGTTAACATCAGCTCTAGGAGGGTGTCTCTGATGAATCAATTGACAGCTGATGATTATTACACCTATGACCGATGAGGTCGATGATTTAACTCAGAGTCGGTTAGAGGCATTTGAGAGGATCGCATAGCCGATTTTTAAATTTATTTTCAAGACGGAAGAGCTCTTAAAAGTGGTATCAGCAAATGGTACTGTTTGTGTAAATCGGCTGAGGCGTAGCCGATTTTTAATGTACTGAAGCCGATATGATTATATCAGTTACAGATAGCCGATATCATTGAGATATCGCCTTTAGAAAATATATATATACAAATTTCGTTGATCAAGCTGATTGAATTCTATTACAAATAGTTAATGTTCAGGATGACATCTTGGGTTTTTTCTGAGGCTAAAATTTTACAGGAATTTCTTAATGGCCTCGATTGTGCTCAGGCGGATTTGGTCTATTTTGTTGATGGCACGGATGTCATCCTCATCTGATCCAGGGATGGTCTTCAAATTCCTATGCTGACAAAGTACAAGGTGTACTTTGTCTGCTACCTTCGCCTCTTGATCTTGGATTGATTTTGGTGGAGTTGATGTTGTCACACACTTTGTCAAGTTCTGCCATCAAATCGACTTCTTGTTTCTTCAGAAGGCCGAGCTTGGTGCTGGTGCATTGAAGGTCAGCTGTCATTTCGTCAAACTTCTTCTTTTCGCTTTGGGCAGATAGCCGATCGTTGTGAGCTAGATTGCTTTGCTCAACGCGATCGGCTATGCGTCGTCTTGATGCGATCAGCTGGGTCCTTTAGAATTCCAAGAAGGCAGCAGGCCTAAGTACGTCGGTCAGTTCCTTAGGTAAGAGATGTTCAATTTCAGCAAGTCTTTCCTAGATCAGCCCGCAATCTTCCACCAGCGACTCAATCAGAATTTCCAGTTGATGCATAATATCTAACAATTGCTCACATGCATCGGCTGGTAAAGATGGTTCAATTGCTGCACTAGTGGCTGAATCTTCCTCTGTATCCAAGTATTTAACGATGTCGAAGGAAAACAGGTCGGCTAATGACTGCATGTTAACATCATTAAATATGAGGATCATGAGCCAGGAAAAAATAACATGTAGGATGGATGTACCTGGGATACAGCAGGAGCAGCTTGAATAACTATGCGGGTATCAGTTTGATGTGAGGCGATTTGAGGATCAGATGCTATGACTTCTGAAGAGACCATCGGTTCAGTCCTAGTAACAGTGTCCAACGGTTGGATTTCAGGAGCCGATGGTTCAGGCTGCAAAGTTGTTAACGCCAAAATCTAGACGATCCGATGGCGCTCAAACCGATCGGCTGGGAGATCCGATGGGGCTAAAGCCGATCAGCTGAGAGGTCTGATGAAGGGTTTAATGCAGTCATCGGCCGATGGAGATACTGAGACAAAGTCGATGGAGAACTGTAGAAAAGCCGATCAGATTAGTAAAAGATTGGATCGGCTTGAAGACAGGGGATTGTCCAATCGGGATTAGGTCCGAGAAGCCCGAGGGAAGGAAGGGGAAGGATCGGCTTGACTAAGAAAGGTCCGATAGCGACAGTGGAGAAGCCAATCAGGTTGCAGCAAAGGAAGACTCGGTTACAAATTGGAAGATTATTCAGATGAAACGTTGTTTGCGGAAGTGCCGTGGACTCCACGACAGGGTGCTTATTTTTGTAAATTATAACCATACTCAATTAGGGAGGTTTAGCTGGTTAGTTAACTTCTTTAGAAATATTTTCCTTTGTTCTTACTGGGAAATAATGTCCGATGGTCATAGACGCGTCAGACTCTGTCTGTAAATCCAGGGTATAAATATAGACCCCCCAGAAACATGTAAGATATCTCTCGATCATATACAAATTCGGCGCATCGCCACCCTAGTTCATCTAGGTTTTACCGGCGGGTTCTGGCCCTCGACGCGGGGCTGCATCGGTTAAGTCCTGCCACCATCCCAATATATCCTACTCTGTCTGAGGCTGCATCGGTTAGGTCTGATCTCTTAGGCCGATCGGATGTATCGCGTCACATCCGTGCTAGACCTATCGGCCTGTTAAGCTCCCTCTGCCGTCGTCAATCTCATGCTGCATCGGTTAGGTCCGACCTATGGGGCTGCCGATGGTATATCGAGCTTCAGTCCTATAGCCTTCTGCACGGCGTATCATCGGAGTGCTAGCCGATGAGTTATCCATGCTCTGAGCTTCACGCCCAACGCATTGGCCCCTCGGTCGATACGCATCAGCCGTTAGATGCTTCCCACGACGCGTAACGCCAAATGTATCAGACCCCAGCCGATACGCACCCGCCTTCAGAGAGGCGTGCCCTCATTGGCTCAGCTAGCCGATGGGTTTGTTCCTATCCTTGCTATGGCATAGCCAATCCGGCATCCTCCGTATCATTGCCGCTAGCCCCGGCCTCGTACTGTCTCGGTTAGGTCCGATCTTCGAGGTTCGGTGTTAATGGCGCTGCCACGGCGGGTGACGGGTCTCATGCTGTCATATCCAGAGCGGCATCGGCTTTGCAGCCCGTGCCTTCTTGCGTTAATCATTGCCTAGGCCACATGTGCACTCATCAGTTTTTTCAGCCGATGAATCACTGTTCGGCTATCCGGAGGGATCCTGTGCGCCTCGCCATCCTCTATATACACCCTGGTTCCTCTATCGGCTCAGCGGTCGACCCCTCGTCGACACCTGTCCACATCGGCTCCCCAACCGATCGAATAGCATCTCAGACCAATCAGCAGCCTGCCGATAGCGAGCGTCTATATCGGACCCGCTCGTCTCACCTCGTTGTCAATTGCAAGGTCAAATTGACTAGCACGCCCGCGAACCTCGATGCTTAAGGACCTGCACGGGAGATAAGCAGACCTCCCAGGCCTTCGCGTGACCGAGTCGCCGCCCCTCCCCTGTCACGGGATTTTTTGGCTGCGAGCACGCTTCTTGGCACGCCCGGTGGGACCAAAGGTTTCATTCATCGACCGATAAGAACTGTACTTTATTCATCGGCTGATCGGGTAGAAATCTTCATTCATTAGCCGATTGGACTGGATTCGTCGGCTGGAGAAACTTGAAGACCGTTTATTGGCTAAAGATCCTTCATCGGCTAGTGATATAATTCCATTCATCAACCAACGGGACTCTACAAGTGCCTGATTGGAAATCAGATTTTTCTCATCAACCCGGGGGGCTTCTTGTTGTCAATATGTCTAAAGAAAAGGTGGATTCCAAGACATATTCATCCGTAGATGAAGCCAATGAGGAGATAACAATTCTAGTTACCATGGAGGATTTGAATGTAGACCAGAGACGGCATACAGAGCAAAATATGGACAAGAGCCGATTCAAAAAACACAATTACCAAAATGTGTTTTGATGAAAGAATCAGGCCATTCAGCACCCATGAATTCTTCCAAGCCATTGCAAGAGATGTTCAACAAATTATTTTATCAAGCATTCAGTAATCCATCAGGAGTATGGATGGATACTCTACAGGATCTGATCGAGAAGGCGATACAAGAATCATCGGCTCAAGAAACCGATCAAGATCATGTGCTGTTGCCGATAGAGACGGAGGAAAACAAGGACCTATCAGCAAATATGTATCCACCAATACAAGATCGACTCGGGGGGCAATGGCAGGAGGAACCTCCAGAATTTTTTCGGAGAAATCATTATGGAGAATATCATAAGCAGAATCGGGTACCATATCCAGCTCCACATGATCAGGAAGATACTTTAAGAGAGAAGAATCGGTTAACCAGGATTGTGGACACGGTGGAAGAGCAATTTGGTATCAAATCCAAAGATCAAACAGTAATGTATCAGCACCCATATCCAGAATGGTTTAATAGAGTTCCACTACCTCGCCGATACACGATAACAGATTTCTCAATATTCTCAGGACAAGACAGCATATCTACATTAGAACACATCAGCCGATTCTTAAGACAGTGTGGAGAAGCATCGGCTGAGGAAACTCTCAGAGTCCGTTTCTTCCCTTTATCCCTCTCTGGATCGACCTTCGCATGGTTTTCTTTGTTACCATTGAACTTGATTGAAGGATGAGCCGATCTAGAACAACGGCTCTATGGACATTTCTGTACTGGGATTCAAGAAACAAGACTGTCAGATTTGACATCGGTTAAATAGAGGCCTAATGAGTCAGTTCTGGAATACATCCAACGTTTCCAGGACATCAGAAGCCGATGTTATAGTCTTATTCTGAACGATGAACAATTTGCTGATTTAGCCTTCCAGGGGTTATCAAGTCGCATCAGGTTGAAATTTTCTGCTCAGGAGTTCAATGGTTTAACATATCTGATGCATATGGTATCGGCTTACGAGAGATGATTATCAAGAAAAGAGGAGATGCCGACACATTGGAAGTTACCGATTGGGTCTTGAGATGATAAGTCTGCAGAACGGTCACCCGATCGGAAAGACATCTAAATCGGCTGAGCATAGCCGATTTCTCCTTTTCAAGACGGATGGGTTCTCAGAATTGGTATCAGCTAGTGATACTATTTAAATCGGCTGAGCGTAGCTGATTCCTAATGTACGAAAGTCGATATGATTATATCGGTTACAGATGGCCGATATAGTTTAAGATGTCGTCATCAGAAAATATATATATACAACCTTTGTTGATCAAGCTGATTGAAATCTATTACAAAAAGTTAATGTTCAAGATGACAACTGGATTTCTCCGAGGCTAAATGATAGCGTTCGAGCTATGAATCGTCCAAGGACACGCACACGTTCAACTATAAAATCACAACTGGAGGATACTCTCAACTCACAGCAGGATAAAAGAGGAGATAAACTCAACTCAAGATAAACTTTTTTCATAATAATTCAACAAGTGAGTTTATATTCAGAAATTAGGCTTTATATAGCCATACAACTCAACTCTAGAAACTTCCTACTAATTAATAACTCCTTAACTATTTTTGCAAATATCAAAACACAATAAAAACAACATTAACTACTACTGCTAATTCCCAAATATAATTAAAACATAGAAAGACTCAAAAGGCAAGTTCCAAGAAACTAAATGCTGGCTGGCTCCTCAGTAACCACGCTCACTTGACACGAGGTTTTGACCAAGAAGACTCTGGAATCTGGAGAAACTCAAAACATAAAAAAGATAGTCCATTTCATTATCTGATCACAGAAATTTAAATCACCCAAATCCGAGCCTTTATGAGAGAGTTATGCCCAAAATACTGGCCCAGTACGAATCTGTCCAGAGAGCTGCTGTTTCGTAAATTAATTGTAAATATGACTTGGGCCTGGTTCTTCAAGCTGAGAACTGGTCCATAACTTGCTTCCTTGATCATGATTGTTTATATGTAAACCTGCCATGACTTGATCGCCATCATTCTCCCCCGGTTGAAAAGAACTCGACCACGAGTTCGGCTCATTTTCGCCATGGTATGGAGAAAGATCCTTCACATTGAATGTGGATGAAACACCATAATCTCCGGGAAGCTCCACCTTGTAAGCATTGTCACCTATGCGCTGCAAGATTTTAAACGGTCCATCACCACGGTGCGTGAGCTTTGCATTGCGCCCAGGTGGAAATCTCTCCTTGCTCAAATGCACCCACACAAGATCACCTTCTTTGAAAATCACAGCCCTTCGGTGCTTGTTAGCTTGTCTTTCATACTTCTGATTTTGCTTCTCAATCCTCTTGCTGACTTGTTCATGCAAGCCCTTGATTGCTTTAGCACACTCATCTGCATCTCCACTATAGCTATGGCTGATTGGCAATGACACAAGATCAAGAGGAGTCTTCGGATTGCATCCATACACCACTTCAAAAGGGCTTTTACCTGTCGTCTTGCTGCTGGACCTGTTGTAAGCGAATTCAGCTTGAGGTAGAACAAGGTCCCATTGGCGTATGTTATCACCCACCAAGCTTCTCAACAGATTGCCCAAACTCCGATTCACAATTTCAGTTTGGCCATCGGTTTGAGGATGATAGGCTGAACTAAACTGCAGCTTTGTACCCATCTTACGCCAAAGTGTTCTCCAAAAATGCCCAACAAACTTCGGGTCTCTGTCAGATGTTATGGTATTTGGAATGCCATGCAACTTCACTATCTCCTTGAAATAAAGATCAGCTATGTTAGTGGCATCCATCGTTTTTGCACAAGGAACAAAGTGTGCCATTTTAGAGAACCGATCAACCACCACCATGATTGAATCTTTGCTGCGTTGAGTTCGGGGCAGTCCCATCACAAAGTCCATGCTCACATCTTCCCACAGTGCATTAGGAACAGGAAGGGGAGTGTAAAGTCCAGAATTTTGACACTTTGTTTTTGCTAGATGGCAAGTTCTACATCTCAAAATGTAATGGTTCACATCCTTTATCATTTTAGGCCAATAGAAACGGTCTTGGAGTAATGCACTAGTTTTATCTCGTCCAAAATGACCACTTAACCCACCATCATGAACCTCTTTAATGATCTGCCACCTCAAAGAACAATTCGGTACGCACAAACGGTTGCCATAGAAAATATATCCATCATTCACCATAAATTCTTTATATGGACCTTTTGCACATTCAGCTTTTATCGTGCCAAAGAACTCATCATCAGAATACAACTTCTTGATCACTTCAAACCCAAGAACATTTACCTTCATTGTGGACAGCAAAGAATGCCTCCTACTTAAAGCATCTGCCACCTGATTTGAAGCACCACTTTTATGCTTGATGTGGAATGTGTAGCCTTGTAAAAATTCCACCCACCTTGCATGTCTCGGTTTGAGCTTGTGCTGCCCATTTATGAACTTCAGCGCCTCATGGTCGGAGTAGAGAATGAACTCCTTGGAAATGAGGTAGTGTCTCCAATGCCCAAGAGCTCGTACAATTGCATAGAACTCTTTGTCATATGTAGTGTAGTTCTTACGTGAATCTGAAAGCTTTTCACTAAAGAAGGCAATAGGTCGACCCTCTTGATTGAGAACCGCACCAATGCCTACACCAGATGCATCACATTCAAGCTCAAAAATATTCTCAAAGTTGGGCAAAGCAAGAATTGGGGCTGCTGTCATCTTCTCCTTGATGAGCTGAAAGTTCTTTTCAGCTTCCTTCGTCCATTTGAATACTCCT
This sequence comes from Oryza coarctata, assembly GCA_030770085.1. Taxonomy (NCBI): domain Eukaryota; kingdom Viridiplantae; phylum Streptophyta; class Magnoliopsida; order Poales; family Poaceae; genus Oryza; species Oryza coarctata. The sequence continues at coordinate 14,836,702 of CM061472.1, forward strand.
CCTTTCAAGCATTCGGTGATTGGAGAGACAAGAGTGCTGAAATCTCGAATGAACCGGCGATAGAATGAGGCCAGTCCATGAAAACTTCTCACATCATGAATGTTGGCTGGTGTTGGCCATGAAACAATTGCATCCACCTTAGAAGGATCAACATGAATACCTTCAGCTGAAACCACATAGCCTAAAAACACCAAGTTGCTGGTTAGGAACTCGCACTTCTTGAGGTTGATGTAGAGTTTCTGTTCAGCTAGCACTTCAAAGACTTGGTGAAGGTGCTCCAAATGCTCTTCTTTACCCGTGCTATACACGAGTATGTCATCAAAATAGACCACCACAAATCTGCCAATAAAAGACTTAAACACCAAATTCATTAGTCTCATAAAAGTACTAGGAGCATTAGAGAGTCCGAATGGCATCACCAACCACTCAAACAATCCATCACGGGTCTTAAATGCTGTCTTCCATTCATCACCAGGCCTCATACGAATCTGATGGTACCCACTTCTAAGATCAATCTTTGAAAACACACTAGCACCATGGAGCTGATCTAGCATGTCATCTAGACGAGGAATAGGGAAGCGATACTTGATAGTAATCTTGTTGACCGCTCTACTATCCACACACATGCGAAAAGAACCATCTTTCTTTGGCACAAGCAAGGCTGGAACTGCACAAGGACTCATGCTTTCACGCACCAAACCCTTTCTCATCAACTCATCTACTTGCCACTGCAACTCGGCATTTTCTGTTGGGTTCATTCGGTATGCTGCTTTGTTTGGCAAAATTGCACCAGGAACAAAATCTATGCAGTGTTGCACACTCCTCATTGGAGGTAAACCTACTGGAATTTCATCTGGAACAAGGTTCTGAAATTGTTCAAGTAAAGGTACCACTGGTCCGGGTATTAGAGGACTTCTGTCACCCTTAACTTCTTTCACCACCAATGCAAAGGCTATTTGGGATTCTTCAAAAATTTTAGTAAATTCAGATTTTGAGAGAATGAAATTGCTATCCTTGAGGGCTGGTTTAGATTTCATTTCCATTCTAGAAGGACCCAAAGTAATCTTAGCACCATTCAGCTCAAAAGAATAAGTGTTTTTAAAACCATCATGGTGTACCTTTCTATCAAACTGCCAAGGTCTCCCCAAAAGTAAATGACAAGCATCCATAGGAACTACATCACACCATACCTCATCTCGGTACTTCTCACCAATAGAAAAATTAACCAAACAACGTTGGTCAACTTGCACACATTTACCCTTTTCCAACCAAGAGAGTTTGTACGGTTTTGGGTGCTTTTCAGTTTTAAACGGCAACTTTTGTACCATAATTTCAGAAACAACATTCTCACAACTCCTGCTATCAATGATAACATCGCATACCTTCCCATGAGAGGTGCATCGTGTATGGAAGATATTGTTACGGAGCCACACATCATCTTGAACGGGACTGGAATTCAGCACACGCCTAATCACCAACATCTCATCCGTATCTCCATAAATGACATCCTCCTCATCTGCTGCCTCATCAAACATGGGTGGAGAATCAAAATCTGTTTGCTCCTCTTCTAGGGGTTCTTCAATAATGGTAAATACCCGCTGGTTTGGGCACTCGGACATGATGTGACCGTACCCGTTGCACCGATAGCATTGAACAGCTTTAGGGGCTGGTTTAGAGGGTCCTGCGGTTGCGGTTTTTGCTGAAAATTTGGCCACTGCACTTGATGTTGGTTTGGCTGATTGCGTACTGCTCCCATGACTTGTTGGATGGCCTCGATTGAGAACTCGGCTACCACCAAAGCTCGCTGTTTTTCTGACTTCTTTCTCCTTGAGTTGCTTCTCAACTTTTGTGGCAAGTTTAAACACATCATGATAAGAGATAAAGGGCTGTAAAGTTACCACATCATGAATCTCCTTGCGAAGGCCACGAAGATATCGTGCAATGGTTTGTTCTTCGGGCTCAACAATGCCACATTTCAACATGAGGTGATCAAGTTCTTCAGTGTAATCTGCCACAGTTTTATCACCTTGAACAAAGCCATGAAGTTGAAAAAAGGCCTCTTGCAAGTACCCTTCCGGCAGAAACTTCTTTCGTAACTCTTTCACCATCTTTTCCCATGTTCTGATTTTTTGCTTACCCTCACGGGCTCGCTTCATCTTCAACTGCTCCCACCAAATAGATGCATGCTTCTTTAATTTGATGGCAACAATCTTCACCTTCTCTTCCTCAGGGACATCTTGGTATTCAAAGACACGTTCAACCGTATTGAGCCAATCTATGAACTCATCGGGTTGTATGCGCCCTTCGTACACAGGAATATCCGCTTTTAGATCAAAAGCCCGTCGAAATTGCTGGTTCCTTCGGGTGTGATTTTGATGGAGAGCCTCTTCATCACTGGACACCAAGGTGTGGTTGTCGTGGAAGGGGTTGAACTCGGCATCATCGTCACCATAAGTTTCGCCATCTGAGCCACGATAGGAATCATCGCGGTTGTTCCCAGCGGCCTCCACGCGCGCTAGACGCTCTTGGAGTTGTTGCACATGCTGCCTCAACTCGTTCAACTCAATATCTCGATCGGCTTGCTGGTTGCCTTCAGGAGGATTGACACGAGCACTACGTCGCACCATCCTTTGCCTGCTGCTCTGATACCAACTGATAGCGTTCGAGCTATGAATCGTCCAAGGACACGCACACGTTCAACTATAAAATCACAATTGGAGGATACTCTCAACTCACAGCAGGATAAAGGAGGAGATAAACTCAACTCAAGATAAACTTTTTTCATAATAATTCAACAAGTGAGTTTACATTCAGAAATTAGGCTTTATATAGCCATACAACTCAACTCTAGAAACTTCCTACTAATTAATAACTCCTTAACTATTTTTGCAAATATCAAAACACAATAAAAACAACATTAACTACTACTGCTAATTCCCAAATATAATTAAAACATAGAAAGACTCAAAAGGCAAGTTCCAAGAAACTAAATGCTGGCTGGCTCCTCAGTAACCACGCTCACTTGACACGAGGTTTTGACCAAGAAGACTCTGGAATCTGGAGAAACTCAAAACATAAAAAAGATAGTCCATTTCATTATCTGATCACAGAAATTTAAATCACCCAAATCCGAGCCTTTATGAGAGAGTTATGCCCAAAATACTGGCCCAGTACGAATCTGTCCAGAGAGCTGCTGTTTCGTAAATTAATTGTAAATATGACTTGGGCTTGGTTCTTCAAGCTGAGAACTGGTCCATAACTTGCTTCCTTGATCATGATTGTTTATATGTAAACCTGCCATGACTTGATCGCCATCACTAAAGTTTTACAAAAATTTCTTAATGGCCTCAATCGCGCACAGACAGATTTGATCTATATCATTGATAGCGCGGATGTCATCCTCGTCTGATCCGGGGATAGTTTTCAAGTTCCTGTGCCAACGAACTACTAGCCGCACTTTGTCTGCTACCTTGGCCTCTTGATTTCCGATCGATTTTCGTAGGCCGATGAGATGGGACTCGGTGGAATTGATGTCTTCACGAACCTTGTCAAGTTCTGCCATCAAATCAGCTTCTTGTTTTTTCAAGAGGCCAAGCTTGGTGTTGGCGTGTTGAAGGTCAGCTGACATTTCATCAAGTTTCTTCTTTTCATCAAGGGCAGTCAGCCGATCGTTGTGAGCCAGGTGGCTTTGCTCAGCGCGATCGGCTATGCGTTGTCTTGATACAGTCAGCTGGGTCCTTTGGAATTCCATGTAAGCAGCAGGCGTGAGTGCATCTGACAGTTCCGTAGGCAGGAGGTGTTGAATTTTTGCAAGTCTTCCCCGGATCGACCCACAATCTTTCACCAGCGAGTCAATCGAAACCTCTAGCCGATGCATAATATCTTACAACTACTCATGTGCATCGGCTAGCAAAAATGGTTCGATCGCTATGCTGGTGGCTGAGTCTTCCTCTGCTTCCAGGTATTTGCCGATGTCGAAGGAGAATAGATCGGCTAATGACTGCATAACAACATTAGCAAACATGGAGATCATGAGGCAAAAGAAACGACATGTATAATGAACGTACCTGAGAGACAGTGGGAGCAGTTCTTATGCGGGTATCAGCTTGATGTGGGGTAGTTTGAGTGGATACCAAAACTTCAGAGGATACCATCGGCTCAGCCCCAGTAACAGGGTCCGACATTTGGACCTTAGGAGTCGATGGTTCAGGCAGGCTGCAAAGCGGAGGTGTCAGGATAAAACAAAGCCAACAAAGAACTGATGCTGACACATACCAACGGAGATTCAGAAGGAGTTAGAATTGCCGCAGGAGAAGGGCTTCGCGAACCCGATGCAACGATGACAACATCGGCATCGGTTTTCCGTTTCTTAGAAACCAATCGAGCAGTCGGTTTCTTGTGCTTTGGCCCTAACACTTGTGACACTCGGAGAAGAGCCGATAGAGGTGGATCGCTTTGCACAAGGAGGGATCTGGCCGATGGAGGTTGATAGATAATCGGCCGACCACTTGTGTTGGTCGAAGGTGCATCTTTGTCGCTAGCCTGTGGAATCGCGGGAATCAAGATACAGTTGAAATTCAATACGATGAAGACATGATAGTGAAAGGAGAAGGATTATCTCTTCATCAGATTCCACGTAGTCGGGATTGAGGCGAAGGCAATAATGTTCAGCCGATAGACTATATAAGTGCCTTCCCCATTCTGACCACCATCGAGCGAAGATTTTGGTATTGAATATATAGGGCTCGAAGGTGGAGATAGTCCCTAAGTACAAGTTCGATGTCATCGAACTAAGTCGGTCATACTCCAAGCCGCTTTTCACTTCTCCGCGTGCTCGAAGCTTGCCGATGAAGAACAAGCCGATGGGGAGTTGGCCAAAGCCCAACTGATGAGCACTAACCGAAGGATGGTAGAACTCGTATGATGGATGTTGGGATCGGCCCATTGAAAATCCGATCGGCAGAAGATAAGGAGTTATGGAGGATAAAAATATGGTCTTCGATTCTTCATCGGCTAAGGCATTCATCGGATGAAACCTAGAAGGCATTTTAAAGGACGAGTCATCCTCGTACATGAACCAGATGGTGACCTCTTTGGTAAAGTCGTAGTAGAAACACTTAAACCATTGGTTGAGTCCGAGGGAGGGCATTTTGCTTCCAGGAAGAGCCGATGAAGCTTCACCCAACGAAATGCATCAACGTCAGCTGGTCTCGTTTTCTTCTGGGTAATCAGTCGGGAATGTCATGGAAGAGAAAGGGGGCCTGGCAATGACTTTGGAGGTGTAGATGTTCAGCCAAAGTTGTATAAACCACTAGGGTCCACTGATATGTTCGACTGGATGGCCTGTTGACAACTTGGTCACAACTTGATAGAGCAGATGATAAGTTACTCCGAGAAGATATTGCCCTAGGGGAATTTGGCGGTGATCGACAAGGAGCTCTACCAGACATTGCATGTTCGTTGTTGGACCGAGAGTTGAACCACCAAAGAAGAATCGTTCCAGCCAGAGATTCAAGAACGCTACATGTTCACGTCCATCGACTGGGCTAGAGGATTTGTTATGCAAGGAAATGTATTTAGTCCAACCTCCGATATTCTTGGTGTTTAGTCGATGCTTAGGTTTGAATCTAAGGCTGAAAAGGTTTATGTAGTGGGTGGTGTTGAGGCAGCTCAACATAGTAACATCCATCAAGGTGGGGGTCATCGGCCCATGCCCGAACATGAAGGCATTCAAGATGTCTAACTAGAACTAAGAAGCCGATGCAAGCAGAGGTTCGTTCCTTTCCATATCGGCTAAGGAAAAGTTAATGTAATGGTCTATTTCTAGATCCTCCCATAAAGTCTTTTTAGAGGCAGAAACCCTAAGGTACCAGTTCCTCCATTCAGGGAGTTTGCTAGGCTAGGATCTGAAGCTACGAGCCCAATCGGTGATTGCCATGAATGAGTTCTTGAACGGGATCCTTTCTGTTTCAGAGTTGATGAAATCAGTCGGATCCTCGCTACCCATAGGGCCAAGAAAGAAGTGACCGGGGCAGTCGGAGATTGGAATAGCAATCTGGCTCTTAAGGTCCTATAGAAACCAGAACCCGACTACTGATGAGAAATCGGGATGGAGAAGAATCGTGCAAAACATAGGATGAAAGAGCAGATAATGGTTACCACAGGGATTACATGTGTGGAAGCCATTGCGCAAATGAAGGAGTAGCAGCCGATGAAGAAATCTGCGAGAGCTCGCCTTCAGTCTTCTGAGCCCGTCGAGATTCACGGAAATTTACGGATGCCTGTGGAGCTCATCGAGGTTTGGGGTTTTTGATGAGAAGAAGTGTGTGGAAGAAGGCTGAGAGGATATATTTTATAGAGGCAAAACGACCTAGGCAGAGATCTGAGCCGATTAATGTGGGTTTTAACGGGTCATCCTGGTTTGCAGAGGTTTCTAACGGCTTGAAATTTCGTAGTCTATTGGCCAACTCCGAAATTAGGGGGCATGTGTTAACGCCAAAATTTGGACGATCCGATGGCGCTCAAGCCGATCTGCTAGGAGATCCGATGAGGCTAAAGCCGATCGACTGAGAGGTCTGATGAAGGGTTTAATGCAGTCATCGACCGATGGAGATACTGAGACAAAGCCGATGGAGAACTGTAGAAAAGCCGATCAGATTAGTAAAAGATTGGATCGGCTTGAAGATAGGGAATTATCTAATCGGGATCAGGTCCAAGAAGCCCGAGGGAAGGAAGAAGAAGGATCGGCTTGAATAAAAAAGGTCCGATAGCTACAGTGGAGAAGGCGATCAGGTTGCAGCAAAGGAAGACTCGGTTACAAATTGGAAGATTATTCAGATGAAACCGGGTTTGCGGAAGAGCCGTGGACTCCACGGCAGGGTGCTTATTTTTGTAAATTATAACCTTACTCAATTAGGGAGGTTTAGCTGGTTAGTTAACTTCTTTAGGAATATTTTCCTTTGTTCTTACTAGGAAATAATGTATGATGGTCGTAGATGCGTCAGACTCTATCTGTAAATCCAGGGTATAAATTTAGACCCCCTGGAAACATGTAAGATATCTCTCGATCATATACAAATTCGGCGCATCGCCACCCTAATTCATCTAGGTTTTACCGGCGGGTTCTGGCTCTCGATGCGGGGCTGCATCGGTTAAGTCCAATCTCCGGCAAAGGGGTATGTCCCGCCACCATCCCAATATGTCTTGCTCTGTCTGAGGCTGCATCGGTTAGGTCCGACCTCTTGGGCCGATCGGATATATCGCATCTCGTCCGTGCTAGACCTATCGGCCTGTTAAGCTCCCTCTGCCGTCGTCAATCTCGTGCTGCATCGGTTAGGTCCTACCTATAGGGCTACCGATGGTAGATCGAGCTTCAAGCCTATAGCCTTCTGCACAGTGTATCATCGAAGTGCTATCCGATGAGTTATCCATGCTCTGAGCTTCACGCCCAATGCATCGGCCCCTCGGCCGATACGCATCAGCCTTTAGAGGCTTCCCATGATGCGTAATGCCAAATGTATCGAACCCCCAGCCGATACGCACCCGCCTTCAGAGAGGCGTCCCCTCATTGGCTCAGCTAGCCGATAGGTTCGTTCCTATCCTTGCTACGGCATAGCCGATCCGGCGTCCTCCGTATCATCGCCGCTGGCCCCGGCCTCATACTGTCTCGGTTAGGTTCGATCTTTGAGGTTCGATGTTGATGGCGCTGCCACGGCGGGTGACGGGTCTCGTGCTATCATATTCGGAGCGGCATCGGCTTTGCAGCCCGTTCCTTCTTGCGTTAATCATTGCCTAGGCCACATGCGCACTCATCAGTTTTTTCAGCCGATGAATCACTGTTTATCTATCCGGAGGGATCCCGTGCGCCTCGCCATCTCTATATACACCCTGGTTCCTTCATCAGCTCAGCGATCGACCCCTTGTCGACACCTATCCACATCGGCTCCCCAGCCGATCGAACAGCATCCCAAACCTATCGGCAATCTGCTGATAGGGAGCGTCTATATCGGACCCGCTCGTCTCACCTCCTTGTCAATTGCAGGGTCAAATTGACTAGCACGCCCGCAAACCTCGATGCTTAAGGACCTGCACTGAACATAAGCAGACCTCATAGGCCTTCGCGTGACCGAGCTGCCGTCCCTCCCTGGTCACGGGATTTTTTGGCGGCGAGCAAAAGTAGAAGTGTCAAGATAAAGGCGAAGGCAATGGAGAAGAATTGATGCTGACACATAACAATGAAGCTGAAGAAGTCAAGATCGTCGCAGGAGAAGGGCTTTGCGAAGCTGATGTGAGGATGGTGACATTGGCGCCGAGGTTTTGCTTCTTAGAAACCATTCAAGTAGCCGGTTTCTTACGCTTCAGCCCTGATGTTCGCGACACTCGGAGGAGAGCCGATGGAGGCGGAGCACGTTGTCCAAGGATGGATCTGGTCAATTGAGGTTGATAAATAATCGGCCGACCACTTGCGCTGGTTGTAGGTGCATCTTTGTCACCAGCCTATAGAATCATGAGAATCAAGACGCAGTTGAAATCCAATACGATATAGAAAAGGTAGTACAAGGAGAAAGATTACCTCTTCATTGGATTCCACGTAGTCGCGGTTGAGGCGCAGGCAATAATGTTCAGCTGATAGATTGAATAGGTGCCTTCCCCATTCCGACCACCATCGAGCAAAAAGTTTGGTGTTAGATATGCAGGGCTCAAAGGTCAAGATGGTCCCTAAGGACAAGGATGTTGCCATCATCCTAAGCCGATCATACTCTAAGCTACTGTTTACTTCTCCTCGGGCTTGGAGTTTGCCGATGAAAAATAAGCCAATGGGGAGTTGGCCGAAGCCCAACTGACAAGCACCAACCGAAGGATGGTAGAATTCGTATGATGGGTGTTGGGATTGGTCCGATGAAAATCCAATCGGCAGAAGAATGAGAGTTATGGATGATAAGAAGATTGTCTTTGATTCTTCATCGGCTAATGCATTCATTGGGTGAAACCTGAAAGGCATTTTAAAAAATGAATCGTCCTCGTACGCAAACTAGATGGTGAATTTTTTAGTAAAGCCATAGTAAAAGCATTTAAACTACTGGCTGAGTCTGAGGGGGGTCATTTTGCTTCTAGGAAGAGCCAATGTGGCTTCACCCAGAGAAGTACATCGGTGCCGACTGGCCTCATCTTCTTGTAGGTAATCAGTCGGATATGTCAGAGAAGGGAAAGTGATATGACCATGCAATCAAGTAAGATGTCACAACCCTCAACTCAAGCTACACCAACTCAGGTCTCACCTACAACAACACCAGTCCAAGTAATTGATGGACCGATTACACGTAGTTGAGCAAAGAAGCTACAACAAGAGGTGCACGCGCTACTTTATGAGATTCATTTTAATATTAATGAGAATTATATACTACCTAAGTCGTGTGCATTATTAATGGTTAGGTTCACTAAGGAGGAAGACATGAACACACAAGGAGATGACTTCCGACCAGCTGCAGACCACTTTAGACCAGTTGCCGATCACGAACTACATTCGAACCAGTTCAGCTCTGCAGAACTGTCTAGAAGAAACAGTCATATATTTTGATTCCCAGAAGCTATGGTGGTCTATGAGAACGTTTTGGAAAGCTCTTCAAGTCTAGTTTCCAATGAGTCTAGCCCTGATCAGTTTGGAGCTACCATTTGGGCACAAACCACCGTTTAGTGTATACTGCTCGAAAGGTCAACAGCCAGCCTGATGCGAAAGTTCATGTATTAAACTGTACCATTCTATAATATTACGTGATGCATGGCATACATGGTTGGAAAGGGTGTCAAGTCAAAAATCCAAGGCAATAAACCGTGCATTATTTAGACTTTCCTAGGTGGAGTTATTGCCAAAACAATGAATATTGCGCAGAAGACTAACAGCCACGTGGAAACTCTCCAGGAGCTCATTCTGAAGAGGTCTTTTCACATAGTCGAACTAGTTATTTTCTTTTCGAGCTTCCACCTACCTAGCAGGGTTGTTGCTAGTATAAATACCCCCTAGACTCATTGTAATCACAGATTATGATTATGAGAATATAGACCACTTTGTTCAGCTGTGCGCTAGCAAACCCCTGAGAGTTGATCTCTACCCATTTGCTCTTGTGACTTCCTTCGCAGGAATTACAGAAACGACGGCTTCATCCGCTCCCAATTGGTGCTCCTACTCCGTATTGAGACAGTGGTTGGCTTTGAGTTTTATTCGTCAGGTTGCACTAGTTATCGCTGCTTACAGCAAGTTATCTCGGCTTCTTTGAAGCTAGTTATCTAGTGATTGATCCTACATCGTGAAGATCGGGACATCGAGGCGTATCAAAAAGGGGTCCTGACAATAACCCTGGTGGTGTAGACGTTCAACTAGAGTTGTATGAACCACCAGGGACCACCAATATGACTGACTGGTTGGCTTGCCGATAGCTTGTTTGCCACCTGATAAAGCAGTTGATAGGCGGCTCCAAGAAGATATTGCCATAATGGAATACGGCGTTGATTGGCCAAGAGCTCTACTAGGCACTGCATGTTAGTGGTTGGGTCAAGAGTTGAACCTTCCAACCAAAGATTCAAGAATGCTACCTATTCCTACTCATCGACTTGGCCGGAGGTCTTTTTGTGCAAGGAGATGTATTTAGTCCAACCTCCTACGTTTTTGGCGTTCAGCCGATGAGTGGGTTTGAATATGAGGATGAATGGATTTAGTGGGTGGTGTTAAGGTAGGTCAATATGGTGACATCTATTAGGGTGAGGGTCATTGATCCATGCCCAAACATGAAGGCATTCAGAATATCCAACTAGAAATAAGAAGCCGATACGAGCAAAGGTTTATTTTTTTCCATATCGGCTAAAGAGAGATTGATGCTGTTGTCTATTTCCAAGTCTTCCTAGAAAGACTTTTTGGAGGTGAAAACCCTGAGATGCCAGTTTCTCCATCCCGGGAGTTTACCAGGTCAAGATCTAAAACTTTTGGTCCAATCGGTGATGGCCATGGACGAGTGTTTATACGGGATCCTTTTTGTATCAGAGTTTATGAAATCAGTTGGATCTTCGTTACCCATAGGGCCAAGGTAAAAGTGACTAGGGCGATCAAAAATTGGGATAGCAATCTAACTCTTGAGATCCTACGATGAATAAGAACCGGACTACCAATGAGAAGACGGGATGGGGAAGATTTGTTTAAAATATAGGATGGAAGAGCAGATGATAGTTACCTCAGAGACTACATGTGTCGAAGCCATCGCGCGGAGGAAGAAGGAGAGAAGTTTAGCGGCCGATGAAGTGATCTGTGGAAGTTCGCCTTCAGTCATCGGAGCTCGTCGAGGTTGGGGGGTTCTGATGGGGAGGAAGTGTGTGAAAGAAGGATGAGGTGATGGAATATTTTATAGAGGTGGAGTGACCTTGGCAGGAATCTGGGCCGATTAATTATCATTTGCGGGTTTTAACGGGTCATCCTAGTTTGCGGAGAATTTCAACAGCTCGGAATTTCGTAGTCTGTTGGCAAACTCCGAAATTAGGGGGTATGTGTTAACGCCGGAATTTGATTTAGCCTGTAAATAGGATCGGCCGATGGAAATATTGATCGGCTCGTGGGATAAAGCCGATTACTGTAGAGAAGCCGATGAGGCTAGTGGAAGATTGGATCGATTTGAGGGTAGAGAACTATTCGGATAGAGTCGGATTCAAGGAGGAGTTTTAACGACAGGACCTAGACAAGCCTAGGGAGAGGTTGGAAAAGGATCGACTTGAGTGAAAGGAGTTTTGATTTCTACATGGAAGAAGCCAATCGAATTAAAGCAATTGAAGACTCGGTACTGGAATAGGAGATTATCCAGATAAAACCGAGTTTGCGAAGGAGCCGTGGAACCCACGGCAAGGTTTTTTATCTTTTGTAAATCTTATCTTATATAGGAAGATTTAGTTAGTTAGTTAACTTCTTTAGAGATATTTTCCTTTATTTTTGTTAGGAAATAACATCCGATGGTTGAAAATGCGTCGGACTCTGTAAATCCAAGTTATAAATATAGACCCCTGTTGACATATAAAATCATCTCTCAATCAATACAACTTCAGCGTATTGCCACCTTAGTTCATATAGGTATTAGCCGATGGGTTCTGGCTCTCAACGCTGGACTACATCGGTTAAGTTCGATCTCTGGCGAAGGAGTAAGTCCCACCACTATCCTATTATATTTTGTTCTGTCCAAGGTTGCATCATTTAGGTTTGAACTCTTAGTCAGATTAGGTGTACCGCATCATGTCCGTGCAAGATCTATCGGCCTATCAAACTACCTCCGCCATTGTCAGTCTCGTGCTGCATCGGTTAGGTCCGACCTACAGGTTTGTCGACGGAGGATTGAGTTTTAGGTCTATAGGTCCCTCTACGGTGTTTCATCAGAGTGAGTAGCCGATGAGTTATCCTAAATGTAGGTCCCTATTATCATGTGGCCGATGGGTTTAGATGTAGGACCGTGTCGGGCGTTCGGCTTGTAGGTATCCGATGGCATCTTATCTCTCCTACCTCGTCGTCATGTTCGGTCCGAGCCCCCACCATCTCGGTGTCGTTAGCCTTCGGACTCATACTATCTCAGTTAGGTCCGATCTATCGAGGCTGGCCCTAACGGCACTGTTACTACGGTCGCTCCCCCGCGTGGCCTCATGGGGGATCGGCTCCCGCTCCGCACATTGGATGCGAGTAGCGCCATTGGCTCTTTGGCTGATAGGCCCTCTAGTGTGTTACGCGTGTCTATATCTCGTACTTCCATCAGCTTTTCAGCTGATGCGCTAGCATTCTCATCTCTATCGGCACCCAGCTGATAGGCAGAGTCGGGCAGGACTTCCGGCCGACTAGCTTACATATCTTATCCCCTCTCCTTGTCAATTGTAGGGTCAAATTGACTGGCACGCTCATGAACCTTGAGGCTTAAGGACCTGTACTGGAGTTAAGCAGACCTCCTAGGCCTTCGTGTGACCAAGCCGTCATCTTTCCCCGGTCGTGGGATTTCTGGCGGTGAGCACTAGGGGATTTGAGGAGACGGAGAGCTTTTTGCAATGACTATGTAGATGTGACGTTTTGGGAGAAATGAAGAGTTTTTATAGGAAGAAGCTCTAGATAAGACCATGGACTGTTAGAGTCATTGTTACTTGAGCTGGGTCAAATAGGCTATAATGAGTTGTAATGATCCATAAGAAAATTTTGGAGTTGTAAAAGCCCGTGTAGGATAATTCCGAAGCGTGAGTCCTCACACTCTGAAATTAGGGGCACGTACTAACATCAAAATTTTGAACAGCTATTAATGGATTCAGTCAAAAGAGAAAAGCCAATGAATCTTTTAGAGATTGTCTAGTGAAGACCAGATTGAAAGAAATTTATAGAAGTGGAGAAAAAGGAACCTGTTGGGTGCCAAAGAGCACGGGAGCCAATCGGACCAGGTGGAGCTGGGAGTGAGCCAATGGAGGTCTGATTAGAGGAGCAACGCCTTGTTCATGCGGAGGCTTGTGAGTTATGCTTAGCTCCAGTGCAATTCCTTAGCTTCGAGGTTTGAGGGCATGCCAGTCAATTTGATTCTGCAATTGATAAGGAGATAAAGAGGATGAGATCTGCGAGCCAATCGGCCGATGGGCCAATACGTCTCATGCTATCGGCTGATTGTCGATAGGACGGTAGTGCTTGTGCATCGGCTGAAATAAGTCTAGATGAGCTGGGGTGGCGATGCACCAAAGTTTTGTATTGATGTGTGATCTCTCTTCTACAAGGTCCTAGGGGGTATATATTTGTACCTTTGAGTTACAAGAGTCCGACACGATTACAAACAACCTCCGGAAGTTATTTCATAAACATCAAAGGAAACTTTTTCTAAGTTAACACAACTAATTAGACTTGCCTATCTTATAAAATATATTCTACAGAGATACAAGTAGCCTACTGTGGTTTCTACAGCTCCTCCTCAGAGTTGCTCCACCAATTGCTGATGTTCATTCATCTCTTCCTTGTGTAATGGCATCGACGACCACAGTCCCTGAGGTAACCCTTTTATTCACTCCCCTGCTCCACAATCAAGATAAATTTAATCTATCCCTTTCTTCATCTATTCCCCATCGGGATCTTGTTTACTATAGAGCTTCAGGAATTAGATCCTAATCCTAGTCGCTGACCAACCAGACTTCTTCTACCTTGGCCCCATGGGTAGCTAGGATCCAATGGATTTCATCAATTCCTCATTTTAGACCTCGTCCATGTCAATCGCCAACTGGACCAATAGTTTTAGATCTTGGCCTAGCAGACTTCCTAGATGGAAGAACTGATACCTTATAGTATGGGCTGCCAAAAGAACAGTTTGGAAGGAGATGAAAACTAACCACTGCATCAATCTCTCCCTAGATGATATGGAGAAGAACGAGTCTCTACTCGCAACAACTTCCTATTTTTTGGTCGAACGCCCTAAGCGCCTTTCTATTTGATCACGGATCGATGACCCCCACTTTGATGGATATCACCATACTAACCTGTCTCAACACCATAGATTACTTCAACCTATCCAACCTCCGGTTCAAACCCAACCATCAGCTAAAAACCAAAAACATCAAAGGTTGGACTAAGTACATCTCTCTACATAGCAAGACTTTCGGACCAGTTGACAATTGGGCGCACGTTGCGTTTCTGAATCTATGGTTGGAGTAGTTTGTCTTCGATGGTGCGACCCTTGGTCTAATGACCAACGTGCAATGCCTGGCGAAGTGCTTGGCCAATCATTGCCAAATCCCCTTGGGGTAGTATTTACTTGGAGCCACTTATTAACCGCTCCATCAAGTGACAAATAAGCTATCAGCTGGCTAACCAGTCAGTCATATCGGTGGCCCCTAGTAGTTCATACAACTATGGCTAAATGTTTATACTTCTAGAGCCATCACTGGGACCTCCTTTGCCTCTTTGACTTTCCTAGCCAATTACTTAGAGGAGAGTGAAACTAGCCGACGCCAATGCATCTCAATGGGTGAAGCTGCATCGGCTCTTCCTAGAAGCAAGATGACGGTACTCGGACTAAGCTAGTGATTCAAGAGCTTCTACTATGGTTTTACCAAAGAAGTTACCCTCTAGTTTGCATATGAGGCTACATCATCATTTGAAATGCCTTCCGTATTCCATTCTCTTAATGCTCTAGCCGATGAAGAGTCAAAAATCATATTTTTATCGACTATCACTCCTAATCTTTTACCGATAGGGTTTTGATTGGGCCGATTCCAACATCCTTCATATGAATTCTATCACCCATCTATTGGCTCTCGACAATGGGGATTCGGCCAGCTTCCTATCGGTTTATTTTCATCAGCAAACTCCAAGTTCGAGGAGATATGAATAGTACTTTAGAGTATGATCGACTGAGAATGATGATAGAGTCCCTGCCCTTGGGTGAGATCACCACCTTCGAGCCATGTACTGCCAACACCAAACTCTTTGCTCGATGGTGGTCGGAGTGGAGAAGACACCTATTCAATTCGTTGGTTGAACAGTATTGCTCGAGCCTCAATCTTGACTATGTCGAGTCTGACGAAGAGGTAATCCTTCTCCATGCTCTATTCTCTTTGATCATATTGCTAAACTTCCACCATCTTGCTGACTGGTGACAAAGAAATGCCAACAACTACTGCGAGTGGCCGGTCGATTATGTACAAACCACCATCGGCCGAATCCCATCTTGGATATGGTGCTCCTTCTCCATGGGCTCTTCTCTGGGCGCCGCATCCAATAGGAACAAAGCGCAAGAAGCTGGCAACTCGCCCAGTCTCCAAGAAACAAAAATCCAACACCGATGTCATCGTCATAGTGCTGATCTTCCAAGGACCTCCCATTACAGCAACATCGGCTCCCTCATCCTTGTTGGTACGTGCCAATTCCATCTTTGCCTACTTTTCATACTTTTTTTAATAATTTCTTCTTTTTTAGCTAGAACCATCGTCTCCCAAAGTTCAATCATTAGAAACCCTTACGAACGTCTAGCCAATGGTACCTCCAGAAGTCCCAACATTTTCAATAGCAGTCGCTCCTCAAATCAAAGACACTGAGATAGTGTGTATTACATCCACATTCGACATTGGCCACCTTCCTGAAAAGACACCTCACCGAGCCGATGCCGATGTCGCTCATCACACCATCACCATCCTGTCTTAGGTAACTTCATCTCACATTTGTATTTCTGCTTTCACCCATAATTCTCCTATTTACTGATGTCAATCTGCAGTCTTTGGCCAATTTGTACTCTTTTGATATCGGCAAATACCTAGAGACGGATGAAGATACAGCCACCAGTGTAGCGATCAAGCCATCTCTACCAACCAATGTACGTGAACAACTATTGGACATTAGCCATTAGTTGGAATTCCCAATCGGCTCACTAGGGAGGACTATGAACCGATCTTTGTGAGACTCACTGAAATTGAGAATCTTCTGCCCAAGGAACTCACTGATGCATTAATGCCTACAGCCTACTTAGAATCACACAAGATTCAGCTGATCATAACCAGGTGACATATAACCAATCGTGCCAAACAGAAAGAAATGGCTCAAAACGATTAGCTATCTACCCAATCCGAGAAGAAGAAACTCGATGACATAATGATGACTCACAGAAAACCCAATCCAAACTAGACCAACTAAAGAAGTGAAAAGCTGATTTGATGGCGGAGCTCGATAAGATGTGCAAAAATATTGAAGTCACAGAATCCCACCTTATCGGCTTACCACAATTGATACACTATCAGGAGGCCAGAGTGGCAGCAATAGTGTGTTAGGTAGCTCGTTGGCACAAGACTTTGAAGACTATCCCTAGATCCAATGAAGAAGGCATCCACGCTATCGATGAGATAGATAAAATTTGCCTACGTGCAATTGAAGTAATTAAAAATTCCTGTAATATTTCAATGCTGAAAATTTGTGATGTCACTTCTTCGAAACACTTGGTGTCTGAAATATAACTTGATCAACTTTTTTGAGTCTTGTTTATTGTCCTAAAGGTGATATCAATCGATATCAATTATCCTTAGCCGATACAACAATATCAGCTCTTGTCTTGAAGAATATCATAAATCGGCTGCACTTAGCTGATTTAGGCATCGACCCAAATGCAATAATACTTCTTCGGATATTTCTCATTGAGCGCTTTGACAAATTCTTCTCCTTCAAGACTCTCCAGTATATAAGCATTACCAAGCACAGAGCAATTGATCTGATAGGCCCTTCCCAATTAGGCGACCATTTTTCAAACTTATTATCTTTAGACCCAATCGACAACATCAATTTCCAAATAAGATTTCCTTGAGAAAATGATTTAGTCATTACATTTTTGTTGTAATGCCTAGTCATTACGTTTATTTTCTTTGATCCTTTTAAGCGCTCTTAACTAATTCTAAGCCAAAGTATCAAGCTCATCTGCCATTAGGTTATAATAATCATTGACTGTCAGTTGATCCTATAAAGATATTCTATTGGAGCCAATATTAATTTCCTATAGCAGAACCGCTTCATGCCTATGTACCAAGCGATATGGCGGTACTCGAGTAGATCCATGGTATATTGTTTGTTAGATCCATAATGAATTGGCTAATGTGGCATGTTATCTCTGTGACTGTTCATCAATCTTGTACTTGATCAACTTAATTAAACTGTTGTTGGAAGCTTCGGCTTATCCATTGGCTTGAGCATAATATGGTGATGAATTTAGCAATTTAATCCCCATACTGACAGCAAACTATTGAAACTCGTTAGACATGAAAATATAACCTGATTGGTGGTTATTATTTGTGGAATCCTAAACCGATAGATAATATGTTCTTTGATAAACTCAATCGCGTTCTTAAGGGTAACTTTCTTCAAAGGGATAGCTTCTACCCACTTTGTAAAATAATCTGTTGCTACCAATATGAACTTTTGCCCTTTGCTTGATAAAGGATAAATCTAGCTGATCATCTGGAATGGTCATAGCTTGATGATTGGATTCATAGCCAATGCTAATGCTCGCTGTACAATTCCAAACCTTTGATATTCTTGGCATCCTTTATAGTACCTGAAGTAATCTTTCATCATTGTCGGCCAAAAATTCCCAGCTCTTCTTAACAATCATTTCATCATGTGAACCAATTGATGAGCCCCACAAATGTCTTCATTTACCTCGCACATAATCATTATAACTTCTTCTGAACCCTCGTATCTTAATAAAACTCCATCAATGGTCCAATAATATAATTCTTCATCAAGCAACACATACTTGGTAGATTTATACCGAAGTTTCCTAGAAACCTATTGTGATGGATTTTACAAATATTGAATAATCTCCCATCTCCAATCATCGGCTTCAATATGACTATTGATATCAGCTATTTCAACTTCTATCTTTCTATCCAGTCGATACCCCAAAGTAATATGAGCAAGATCATTGGCTTCTGCTCCCTAGGAATATGATCCAACGATACTATATTAAAATCTTTCAATAAATGTTGACATTCTTCATAATATAATATCAAGACATCATCTTTATTGGCTTGATCACTAATAAAGAATCCCTAATGATTTCTATTGTATCGGCTACGATTTGCTTTAACAGTTGAAGTCCTTTGAACACCGCTTCATACTCTGCTTGATTATTGGTACGATAAGGCTTTATCATAAAAGCAAGCCCAAAGCTTGCCCCACGAGGCGATATAATCACTAAGCCAATACCAGATCCATGTTCGCAAACCGATTCATCAAAGAATAAAGTCCCTGGAATTGGCTCCACAAAGTTTTCATGGATTCCTCTATGTTGTACGATGAAATCGATCACAACTTCTCCCTTGACTGCTTTAGTCGATTCATATCTTAGATCAAACTCCATCAAAATAAATATCCATTTACCAATTTTTCCTTTTTATGACTGGAGCCGATAACATATATTTCATCACATTGGCTTTACATACCACTAGGCACTTAGCCGATCTAAGATAATGGCTTAACTTTGTGCATGAGAAATATAAGCAAAGGCTTAATTTTTCAACCACATGATATCTTGTCTCAGCATCTTGAAGCCGTGTGCTTAGATACTATACCACTCATTCCTTTCCTTCAAACTCATATATTAGCACCGATCTGATAAACTTCCTATCGGCTAATAGATATAATTTAAATGGTATCCCATCCTGTGACGGAATCAATACTAGCGAAGAATATAGATTTTTTTTAACCTGATCAAAATCCTTTTGTTGCTCATCACCCCATGAATTCTTGATCATCTCTTAACTTTAGCAAGTGAGTAAAGGACTCAATTATTCTCGATAGATTTAAAATAAATCTCCTTACAAAGTTAAGCTTGCCGATCAATAACTATTGCTATGTCTTGTTGACCAGTGGTTCGGTGTTCTAGATGGCTTTGATGCTTCATTGTCTAACTCCAATTCCCCTCGCGTGCACCATAAAAGCCCAAAAACTACCTAGCTAATACGCCAAAAGCACATTTATGAGGATTCATTATAAGTCCATATTTCTTTGCCATCTTCAATACTTTTTGCAGATCGGCTATATGGCCTTCAACTCTCTTGGATTTATCCACCATGTCATAAATATATATCTCCACCAGTAGGCCAATGAGATTATGAAATATATACTTCATTGATCTCTGAAAAGTTGCACTGTACTTTTCAATCGAAACATCATGACTACCCACTTGTACAAGCCAATAGCTTTAGGACATCGAAATACAGTCTTGGGAATATCTTCCTCTATCATGAAAATCTGATTATAACATTCATTAACATCCATGAAGCTGATGATCTTATGACCCGATGCCGTATCAATTAACAAATCTGCCATTGGCATCGGGTACTCGTCTTTAGGGGTAGCCTTGTTGAAATCCTAGAAGTCGATACATATCCTCAACTTTACATTCTTCTTCTCTAGCGGAACAATGTTCGATATCCACTTAGCATGTCAACACGGTCTAATAAAATTTTCACCATACAACCTCTCAATCTCTACCTTGATTTCATCATGTAACTCTACTTTGAAACTTCTTAGAGGCTGCTTGAACGACCAATATCCTAGTTTGATAGAAAGCCGATGTTCAACAATCTATCAGCTTAAACCTAGCATTTCATGATAATATTAGTCAAAACATTCACGATATTCCTTCAATAATTTTATTAATTCTTCTTGGAATTTGGTACATAACATTTTACTTATATACATCGGCATTGGCCTATCTCATAGACCTATACCGACTTCTTCCAAGTCATCGGCTGACGTAAATACTTGCCCTAACTTTCCTTCAAAGTCTTCAATGATGCCCATCAGAGCAACAATTCTGAGTTGATTTGCTGGATCGGCTGTATCCCTTGGCTAGTGACATCGAGAAAATTACCTTCCAATACCTTCCTAGACAAGCAATCGACTCCATCGACTTCATAGATTGGCAGATCAATAACTACGATGTTGGTTGATTGATCAGCTAGAATTACTTCAATCTAATCTCCTTGCGACTGTATGAGACTTTGGTGCATTGTGGATGGAACACAGTAGTTGGCATGAATCCAGTCCCTACCAATGAGTAGACTATATGATTCTATGCCATCGATAACGAAGAACGTGGTAGGTAATATTTTGCTTCCCACTGTTAACTCCATATTTAGCACGCCCTTCGTTTCTGATGGATTTTTGCTGAAGTCTTTTAACACTATATTTGTCTTGATAAGATCTTTGGTAGTCTTTCTCAGCTTGCAGTACATTGCGTATGGTATAAGATCGACAGCTACACCCCCATCAACCAGTACTTTATCATTGGCTTCCCATCTACATATCCCTTGATATATAATAGTTTCAGGTGCCGATGCCTGGACTCTTTGGGCTTGTCAAAATAGCTTGATCAGGTTGCAATGTCAATTGAGCAAAAACCTATTCTTTGTCTTCCTCATCGGATAAAAATGCTTTATACTCCAGAGGTAAGGAGAACACCATGTTTGTTGGAACCGATGCATCAACACCATCATCTTTATGCTTGATACGCCAAACTCATTTAGTATTTTAACCACGATCGACTTCCTCATGGTCTCACCGTTGCTTCTTCAATTACTCATTATGCCGCAACCGTTGTGCCCTTCTCTACTGATTTCTCATGAAGATTCCATATGGACACCACTGGGGTTTGGATTGTGCTATTCTTCATGCAACTCCTTATCACCAGCCACTTTTTCATTGCAGTCTTCATTGGTCAGCCTCAATCGGCTATGTATTGATGCTCACATTGCAAGTAGCTGATTTTATGAAGACCTCTCTAGTTCAGCATGTTGTGACTTTGGCTAGTTGCACTCAGGATAGTCTTCAATTGATGGCAACCTCATATCCTGCTCCCAATAAAATTGAAAGAATGGATAGCACCAATGCGAATTATATTTCTCCTTGTGCGATAGGGCCCACCATTCTTCATTTTGACAATTGGAATACTTCTAAACTAGGTCCGACGAAGAGACTTTTGATTTCCCCCGATGCCTCCCTTCATTGGCTCAATCCCTTGAGGATCCCAAGAACACCATGTTCATAGGAAATAGATAACTATCAATCTTCATCAACTTCTTGTCTTCAAACTTGATACTTCCCTATTCGACAGCCGATTGCATCTATTGTCAAAAAACTTTACACTTAATGGTATGATGTGAAATTCAATTGTGCCATTTGCAATATTTCTTCTTCTTTAGTTCTTCAGCTGATGGAATTATGCGGTTCAGCGGAAATTAACTCTGCCTCTCTTAAAGTAGTAGATCGAAGATCTTATTGGCTTTGTTGATGTCAATATCATACCACTTCTCTCTGCTGATACTCTTCACCCATGCACATGATATTGACTTCATGTTCCTAGTCCACTCCACCAAACCAACTTCAACATTGGATTCCTCATTGTCTAAGTCCGATGAGTAAGCCTGCACCTGAGCAACCTTTCGATGGAATTTCTCCTTTTTCGCTTCATGCAATCCACTTTCGTGAGTCGAAACCTTCTATATCAAGTGTGCCGGGCTCTCAAGCACTTAATATGAGAAGCATTCTTTGATTGGAGCCAGCAAACTTTGGAAGGCTAACTCAGCCAGCTATCTATCATTCAAGATCAGACTACAACATCGGCTTCTGATGTCTTGAAACCATTGGATGTATTTTAGGACTGATTCATTAGGTCTCTGTCTAACCAATGATAAATCCATCAATCTCATCTCGTGTCTTCTAGCAAAGAAATACTTGTGAAATTGCTTCTCGAGATTGGCCCATCTCTGAATTGAATTTCGTGGTAATGAAGAAAACCATGTAAAGGCCGATCTAGATAAGGACAATAGAAAGAACCTAACTCTTAGGGCTTCCTTAGCCGATGCTTCCTTACACTAGGCTAAGAATCGGCTAATGTGCTTCACCATAGATATATTGTCCTGCCCTAAGAACTTGGAGAAATCTGGTATCCTATATCGGTGCAGTAGCAGAACTCTCTTAAACCACTCTGGATACGGGTGCTGATACATAAATGTTTGCTCCTTTGGCTTGATACCAAATTACTCTCTTAAAACCTCTACAACTCTTGTCGACCAATCCTCCTCCCTTGGGATCTCTCTTTGATATTGCGGAGGCGGAGTTGGTACCCAATTTTGCCTGGGATATACTCTATGGTAATTGCGTGAATTGGGATTACCACTTGGATAGTCCTACTAATATCCTCCATAATAAGCGGTCCAATGAAATCCTGGAAGAACATCATCACATTGCCCCCCAATCTGACACTATGTTGGTGGAAACAAATTCGCTGATACATCTCTTCTCATACCATAAGTTCTGTTTTTATCGGCAAATACACAGGACCTTGATTAGGCTCTCTAGCAATGGATCTATTCACCGTCTTCTTGATTAGATTGTGTAGTGTGTTCACCAACACTCTCAACTGGTCGATGAGTGCATGGTGAATTGCTTCGTTAATCATCTCTTACAATGGCTTTGGAGGACTTACAAGTGGTGACTAGCTCGATTCTCCCATCAACATAGGTTTTGGCAACTGTAATTTTTGAATCAGCCCTTGTCAAGTCATTCCAAAGGACTCCAAATAGAGCTTCTAAAAGTTGGTCATATTCTGCTCTATTTGTTGTCTCTGCTCCTCATTTAGATCTTCTATTGTCACTAGAATTATGTTGTCTCCATTGATTTCTTTTCCTGCCATCATTCTAATTTAATGTGTCCCAGTGGGCGTACCTAAGAGCATGTTGGGCAGAAAAGAGCACAGGAGCCAATCGGACCAGGCGAAGCTAGGAGTAAGCTAACAGAGGTCCGATTAGAGGGGTGACGCCTTGTTCATGCAGAGGCCTGGGAGTTCTACTTAGCTCTATTATAGATCCTTAGTTTCGAGGCTCGAGGGTGTACCAGTCAATTGGACCCTGCAATTGATAAGGAGATAAAGAGGATGAGATCTGTGAGCCAATCAGACGATGGGCCAATATGGCTCACGGTATCAGCTGGTTGCCGATAAGACGATAGCATTCCTACATCAGCTGAAAAGCCGATGAAGCCGTAGGTAAAAAAGACATGGAATAAAATAAAGGACTCATCAATCGAAGAGCCGATGGCGCTTCGAACAGAGTACGCATTGAACAATAGGGAGCGAGACCTAAATCTCCCAAAGACACGAGACCTAGCGACCACCATGACTTTATCATTAAAGCTAACCTCGATAAATTGGACCAAGCTGAGACAGTATGAGACTAAGGGTAATGGCACAAAGATGGCAGAGGCTAGATCGGATGCGCCCATAGAAGGGACAGGCGAGGCTATTGGCTGCTATCGGGCGAGGGTCTGATGTAGGCGTATAACTAACCTCATCGGCTATCTGAGCTGATGGGAAATGAAACCCACTAGATCCCGATGCTGGCCCAGTCAGAGATGGACCTAATAGATTAGACCTAACCGAGGCAGTATCAAGCTAGATCCAACGGGACAAGATCGATCGCTAGCTGATTAATCATCGAGGATAAGATATATATGTGTGTATCGGCTGAACAGGCATGAGCCATGGCGTAAGGATAATTCATCGGTTAGCCACTCCAACGAAATGTTGTGCGAAAACCTATCGACGAACAACTCAATCTACCACCACTGGTCTTGAAGTTCAAACCTAACCGATGTAGCATGAGACTGATGAGCCGATAGGCCACACGCAAGTGGGATGCAGTATTTTCAATCTGACTAAGAAGTCAAACCTAACCGATACAGGCTTAGGCAAAACGAATATACTAGGTTAGTGACGGGATTTATCCCTTCACTAAAGATCGGACCTGACCGATGCAGCCCAGCGTCGAGAGCTAGAACGTGCCAAAATAAGCCTAGACAATCTAGGGTGGCAATATGCCAAAGTTTTGTATTAATGTGTGATCTCTCTTCTATAAGGTTCCAGAGAGTATACATTTATACCTAAAGTTATAAGAGTTCGACACGGTTACAAACAACCTCCGAATATTATTTCTTAAACATCAAAGGAAGTTTTCTCTAAGAAGTTAACAAAACTAATTAGACTTGTCTATCTTAAGTATCTTGCCGTGGTTTTTATGACTCCTGTTAAGACCCGATCCTATCTAGATAACCTTCTAATTTTGACTGAACTGAATTCATCCTCAATCCATCTAATCGGCTTTTTTACTGTATCAATCGGCTTACTTTCATAAGCCGATCAGCTCCTCTTTCATTGGTTAATCCCATTTGCAAACCTACCAAATTTTGGTATTAACAGAACCTATCTCTTAAGTCTTATTTGTAAATATCTCTAATAAATAGACATAAGTAGTTTTCTTTTATTTTTCTTTAGAAAATATTATCTCGTGTCTGTCTTGCACTTATATCAACCAAAGGTATAAATATGTACATCAGATGATCTTGTAATAGAAATAAAGAATAGGATCAAGACAATCAACTTGGGCGTATTGCCACATCTAGTAGAAAAAGTAATAGTTCTGGAAGGTTAGGTTGTATTGGTTAGTTTGATGTTCAAGAAAAAGTAAGTCTTGTCGTGTGATGAATATATCGGTTTCCTTCAGTTCGGTTGATATCTTAGCTAAGCTTATATATTTATTGGTTATCTTAATATATTCAATTTTATTTAAGGTTGTATTGATTTAATCTCTGAATCCAATCTGATGTATTTATCACATTAGTATAAAATTTATTAGTTTATTAACTTTATCTTATGATTTTTAATTTTATATTGTCTCGGTTAGGTAAAATCTATTGGATTACTTTTTGACAAGATAAATCTTAATAATTCGATAAGTTTTATTCAACATTCCATCGGACTTCTAACAGATCAATTATCTTTTACTCTCATCCATTTTGAGCCATTATCTGATATATGTTTTATATCAATTATCGCTTTTTATATCTAACCTACAATCTTATACTGACATAGTATATTTTATGTCACTTATCAGATAATCTCTACAACTAGATAGCTATAAAATATCAAACTAATCTATAGGTTAGATAGTTGATATATCAGCTTTTAGCCAATTGGTTTATTAGTTTTTTTTTATCTCTCTTATTAATTCTGTATTAAATTAACTGCTATATTTTGAACCTGCAATGCACTAATGCTAAATAGATCTCTTTGTACATGTGACAAATGGTGCATGATTTTTACATCAATACTTATAGCCAGCAGAATATTTTATATTAAGGTAAGAGGCCAGTAATCGTTGCTAGATGAACAGCAACTTGCAGTGAGGAATCATTAGATGGTATTGATTACAGAGCATGGCTCCTTTACACAAATCTGTGTGGGTGGTTACATCAGCCATTGCATAGCTTAGCTAAAGCAGGGCGCACTGTGTATGACTGTATGCACTGTATAAGGGGTACTATTTGTTGCAAGACCGATGGCATGGCCCACATTTCTTTCTCTAGTAAATTTCGACACTTGTTACACAAAACCTCTTTTTTTATTTTCTTTCGTCACCAAGCCATAGGTGCTCGGCTCGTCACAAAAAACCACAGTTTTTTCAATGGCCGCATTGGCTGCCCAACGGTCACCCATGTATCTAGTCGAGCAGTCTAGCCACTCACCATCAGCGTTCTGCAGCAGCAGCCGGCAGGCGGTCGTGGACAACAGGACAAGGCGACTACGCTAACATCACTCGAGGATGTAGGATAGGGAGGCTGCTACTGCCGAGTATCCTAATGCACGAACGCTTGTCCTAACTCACAACATATCACCGGGTAGGGTTTATTCGGTTAATCCCTCTGCTTATTCCAACTCAACACATCATTGGATAGGATTTGTTTGGTTAATCCTGAAAAGGAAGGAATTTGAGGAGCAAGAATGGACCGAACAAGCCCAGAAGTAGGGTTCCGACATTCTGCGTTGGGGGAAGAGAGAAGTGGAGGAATTGCTTAGGCTTAGAGGAATGGTTGGGGATGAAATCGGACAATGATTCAGCAATTTTGGATTAAGGAGCACTTTATATTCTGAATTCTGAATTTGGGGATAAAACTAGGGTTTAACGGTAGCTACCTACCTACCTAAAGCAAACAAGAATATGTTATTTTCTTACTCAATTCAATCCACAACTCATTATCTAGCCTGGCTTAATCATTCAATTACAATTAGTTAAAGAGTAAAGTTATTAAGTTCTGAACTTAAGACAGAGTAAACACAAAGAAACAAAACGATGATGTCAATAGTGCTTAATAGGAACCGCAACCCCTCGCTGTTCGGGACAACCATCAGATTTCCTTTGTCTTCCCCCTGTTTGAAGTCCGAACTTCTGAAAAATAGCGCTGAACTCTATGAAACTCTCCATTTTCTGAACTTCTGAATTTGAGCTGTGACAATGTTTGTCATATTCCGCTTTTTGCGTTTTTAAATTTGCCTAATTTAAAAAATTCACATTCGTATTTATTCACCTAATATATATATACATATATATATATATATATCAAATATTATATGTATTTATGGTTATAGTAACAAAATAAAGTTTATTACTTTAACTTACGTATAAGCAAAATATGACTTTTCTATCTTAGAGTTACATTCAACGTCATGTGGAATAATATAGAAGATGGGAGCAAACAGAGATAAAGTCGACTTTCTATCACTTTGACATTAAATACTATTAACAATCTGACGAAACATGTGATGTGCACGTGTAGCATAACATGAACACTCAGCTAACCTCGTTAGATTCTAAAGCTTGCACTTATGTCGATTTATAATTAAATTATGCATTCGTGGTACGATTGTAACATTAAGAACATTTTGCACAACAGCTTCCAAAACATTAGAGAAAAAATAGTTATCTTCGTGTTTGCAAAACTTATATCACCAAAAGAAAGATTCTAGTGGCAAAAATATTATAGAACCATTTTTGATACTTAAAAAATAAATTATTAAGTGACATTTGTTTATGTATTATGTGTAAAATAATTTTCAATGCTTGTGTATATATTATGTATGTCAGTAGCATTTGCATTACTTTTTTCAAATTTTAATTGAATTTATAGATTGTGATGTTTCTCTTTCGATATTCATAGATGGTTTAAGTAAGTTCTTAAGGCTTGCAACTTGAAATTTTGTTGAATGTAACAATTAATAGAATTTTGTGAGACTTTTCAATTCACTAGGCTTACAAATAATTGAGGCTCGAAATGTTTGAGATTGTAACATATATGGAGATTATGAGGTATGGATGTATGTATGTGAAATGCATATGGAATTTTAGGGCTTATTTTAGGAATATATATCTCTGCTTCTGCCATTTTTCAACTGACATGGCTAAGTCTAGCCAATAAGTTTTTTTTAAAAAAACTCATGATTGCAACTTAACTCCGTCACATATTATCTACATCCGTGTTAAAACAAAACCATACTAGTCATATATACAGTAACCTGTCAAATATGACTGAGACATCTTTTAACGGGTTAGAGTTAAAACTCTAATATCCATGATGGACTGTAGATCCCATGCGAGGGGTAAACCATGTTGTTTCAATCCATCAAACATATCTAATATCGATGACAATAGCTAGCTCGACACAAATGAATTTTCATAGACGAGGGTTTGCGTCCAACCCAGAAGACATATTCTGCACTAGTGTCTAATGAAGTTAGAAATTAGAAATCACTTAACTAGTCCTCTAATCACACGGAAAACATGCAATCTCGTGCGTACGGTTTGTGCTAACGTGGCAAACAATATATCTTCTTCCTCATATTCTTTATCAATTTAAATATCTGTGCAAGAGATCTATATGTGAGAGGGATTCATTTGTCAGTTATTAATTCATTCCAGCAGCTAGCATGGGCGCAAGTCGTCATCTGATCGCCAATTCCAATTTGTTATTTGGCTCTTAGCGCATTGTAGGGGATAGACCGTCGGAAAAGCGAAATGCATGATTGTTCACCTACCTGGTACTTTATACTTCTCCCACCGTTTTAAAATTATGTATCGTTTTATATTTATCTTGTTTTAAATTTATAGGTTAGCGTCATGTAATTTATGTTTTTAATCCACATATTATTAAACTACATATTTTTTAAAAAAAAGAATTGTTAAATCTTTAACTTAGAAAGTTAGAGCGGTAAATAATTTTAAACGGAGGTAGCAGGGAGTACTACTAGTTATGAATTATGATCTCGCCTCACCCTTTCAGTTTCAAGCCCTGCATCGACAACGAATATAATCCCCAAAAAAGCAGGAGATGAATATTTTCTTTTTGAAAAAGGGTTGTAGTCACAACACATCACGTCAAAAAAAACCAGTATATCTAAGCACCTTCTCGGTCACTCCTTTGGCCGAGCCACAGGCCACAGAAGAAGCACCGGCGCCGGCCGACCATCCTCCTCTGCTTCGCCGTTCGTGCCCTGGTGATTACCGACCGAATTAGCTACTCCTAGCTAGCTAGAGCGTGCTAGAAACTAGATACCCTTCCTTATATTATCAGCTGTAGCCTTAAATATTATTTACTTGGCTATGTACATCCGTGCTTTATCCACCCACAACGGGATTGAGAGGGTAGGGGAATTGTTCTCCTCCCCTCACTTCTCTCCAATCTCTTTCTCTTGGGATTAACCACACAAAGCCTAACAGCCTGCTTGCTTGGATGTTTTGGGGTATTTTTCCTGGTCATAAATAAAATCATGGATAATTTTGGTTACCCAAAAATACAGGTGAAAAGGAAATCACCTGGCTGAGCTGTGTGGGAGAAGAAACAAAAACTTTTCTAGCTCTATGAACTGCAGAAGTGAAAGCTTTCTTTCTCATAAAAAAGTGAGCATGAACACTGAATAATACTAATTTCAGAGAAGAAATTAATCCAATCGAAGCGGTGGTAGGGTGGAGAAGGTACATTCTTGTTCCAATTCGATGTTCTGCTCTAATTTTGTATGAACAGTGATGTCTCAATCTGAACTGACTATCCAGTTTTGTAGTTTTAGATTGGGGTTTGGATCTGAAATTAGAAGAAACCAAACCCAATTGAAGTGGTGGTAGGGTGGAGATGGTAGCGTCTCAAGTGAGCTCGAGAGAAACCAGATGCCTATGTTGACAGCGGTAGCATCTATTAGGAGAATGTGGTGGTGAAGTGGATCCCAGTGCTGGAGAAGGAAGCGGTTTTGATTAGCTTGAGAAATAACAGATCCTAAGAGATGACGGATAGGAGGAGAAGGTTAGGGCAAGGCGAACCCAGCAATGGAGATGTGGGATGAGGATGAGGGTGGTGCCATAGATGAGGGCGTGGGGCATAGATGAGAGGAGGTGGCACTGGTACAAAGAGAAGTCTGTTTATTTTTTTTGTCTCAAGAGGAGATTTTTCCTTGGAAGAAGTTTATATTACCTTGCTTAACTCTTGCTCGAGTTTGCTTTACCTCTCTCAACCATAAAACCGGGTATTTTGTCTCCCTCAACTATCAAAACTAGTTCAAATAAACTCCATCAGCAATTTGGACAGTAGTTTAGCCAATGTGGCATTGATGTAGCAAGTTGACTTAGTCAACAATTGAATTGTTTGGATGGTTCGTCCTCCATAATAATTATATGATGCTTACGTGGTATTTACAGTTAAATAAAAAACATAGAAAATGGGTCAACCGACATATATGTGTCATCCTTTCTCCTCCCCTCTTCTCTCCCTCTCTTCTGTTTCCCTTTCTTCTTCCCCTCTCTTCTCTAATTCTTTCCCGGTGAGCTAGCCACCTTGTGCTACCATCATGCGACAACAGCTATTGCCTGACCTTCATGTGACGGCGGTGGAACGGAGAGGGATAGGGATGGGGAAGATCAACCGCAACGGCAGCAGTAGTAGCAAAGAGGATAGGGATGTGGATGGGGAACTTGACTGCAACAATGATGGCGGTGGAGTAGAGGGGGATGGGGAGCTTGACCTCGACAATGGTGGTGGGAGAATGGAGACGAGCTTACAAATCTGTTATAAAGAGAAAAAAGAAAGGGGAGAGGGCTCTCAAAGCCTAAGTCGGCAGCGGTCACTCGTCATCATCGTGGGGGCGGCCATGGCACGCCTTGTCTATGTGTCGGCTAGGACCAAGGCATTTGCTAGAATTACGTGATAGGGGAAGACATAGTCGATGAGAAGGAGGAGAAGCACATGGCAACGTGGCTGAGCTCAGCAATGGGGGAGAAGGTGGATGAGCTGTTGTGGTGACCTACGCCACCATTTTCATGTTGCTGGCTTGCCTAAGCATTCGTCGTCCATAACTACATCAACGGAGGTTTCAAGCTTCGACCATGGATTTTAACAAAGGAGGAAGTGCGCTTAGCCATCATAAGCACGGTTGTTCAGTAAAGCCACACTCTTCCGCCACCTTATCTCTGCTCACTATCTCCATTGGAGTTCACCATTGCTTTTTCTATCTTGGTCAGATCCAAGTTTTTGTTGCTCGCGTTCTACTTTCTACGGGACATATCCATGCATCGATGTTGTCATTGTCTCATCACTGGAGCCTTAACACCCTCCTACTCCTTTGCCTTGCTTGTTCTAGACAACAACTATCGATGAGAAACACTAAAAGAGAGAGATGGATGGTATGATGAAGTCTCACTAACTGCTAGGCCTTATAATATTTTTTCCCGACTCAACAAGGAAGACCGCATCAACGCGTCATACACGCTATTACCACCATGCAAACCAGTGATGGAGATAGTTTGACCTGGTTTTAAAAGTTGAAGGTTTTGGTAGAGAGTAAATCAAGCTAGAGTTGATGAGGCAATATGGACTTCTGCCTTTTTCTTTTTCCAGGGTAATGGGCTTTTCAGGCCAAATTATAATCCGAGATACAGGCCATCCAAGTGCGTTTTTACAGTCAGACTAAAAAAAGTTGCTGGTATGCCCTAAAATATGTTTTCCAAGCAGGCTCTAAAGGATTTTATCTTTTTGTTTCTTTCTTATTCAAGTGTCTTCAAGCTTATTTATAACATGTAAAAGGTTATTTCTTGTTTATACACATAGACTAAACAATTTTCCGTTAAATTCGCATGTTTCAATTAAGTCTAAAATTCCTTCTAGACTCTCTTTTTTAAGACGCACCATGCATCCTAGTAGTTTGTTGGTTTTTTAGAGTTTTTTTATTAGCATAGAAATGACCAGTTAATTTTGTTGTAAATGTGGACACTTGATTGTGGACAACTTCATAAATAATCAATCCTAATTATTGCAACAAATTTAAGAGGTTATGCCAAAAGAAAATTACAAATGGCATCCATATGTGAGGGAATATCGGCTATTGAGAAGCGCAGGCCGCAGCACGGCAGCAGAAAAGAGCTGCGGAACTGAGGTATTTTTACGACCGACCCCTTGTAAATTTCCAAAAGTTTCTTGTGTTACTGTCGGCACCGTTTAATGCTGCGGAATTTAACTATTTGCCATGATTTCTTAACTATATATCACTTTTGATTATATGGTATACCAGTGTGACTTATCAGCATGAAAAACATGAGCAGTACCTATAAATGAATCTCTCTTACCCCTTCATCTCTCTCACAAGCGTGCAACATAATAGCGTGTGTCCGATTGTCGACTGCTACTTCAGTTTTGGCGTCCTCTCCTTCATTGATCTATGCCATTGGATATTGCTCCACCCTCGTCATCCTCAAAACTGGGTCGCCAATGTCCTACTCTTTTCTCATCGCCATCTTTTCCCTCTCCTACCCATCTTCGGCTTTCTTACTCATCCACAGTGCTGCTACCAAGATCTTTACTTGGGGTAAGCCCCGTTATCTTTGCCACTGACACCGCTTAGGGGCAAAGAGGTTTTCCAAGCTCACTGCTCAAGGTTGACCTCAGCTCATCGCTCACCAACCGACCTCTTTTTTGTCACCCCCATCATCCAAAGATCATCGTAGGTCAACCACCTTTGCTATGTTGCTCACCAATCGACCTCTTTGCTGCCCCGTCATCTGGAGACCTCCACTAGCCAATCCTCTCTGCCACACCACTTTCCAATCAATCTTCTCTCTATCTTGGCCTCTCTTACTTTTTGCTTCCCTCCTCTCAGGATAGCCAAGTCAATCCCTCTGCCACGCCGTTTCCAACGGTGCCATCTCTACCAGCGACTGCCTTTAAGCCATGCATCCTATACTATCTATCGATTTTGTTGATTGGCCACTATTCTTTGCTTTGTCTGGTCGAAGGGGGAAGTGAAGGAGGAAGAAAGACTTGACTTGTGGGTCCCACACGCACTTTCCATGCTGATAAGCTACGCTGGCATGCCACGTGGACAAAAGTGACAAATAGTTAAGAAATCACTGGTGATAAATTTATAAGTGAAAACTAAGAGGGGGTAATTTGATAGTTGACAAATTTAATAGTGGCAAATAGTTAAATTTTTGTAGCCGCAAGACGCCGAGCTAATTGTATTTTCTAGAAAGGGGGTTTGTGTAAATTTATTGCCACACGAGTGGACTGGAGTTATTTCTTGGCCTCGTCCGTCGGCTTCTCTTTGCTGCTTGTACTGTGTGTGGGCCGGAGGAGGACGAGGCGAGAGGGAAGCTTGCACCGCCGCTGCTCGCGTTCGATTCCGACGAGGTTAGGGGCGGAACCCTGGATATGCACAATGATAAGCTTCGTTTCTTGGATTGTTTATTTGCCTACATACCTGCGTGTTTCATTGTTTAATTATTTTGGGGAGTTCTTTTTTTGAAAAAAAGTTGAACCCTGTTCCTTCTTTTGGGGGCAGTTGATTGGTGTGATAATCGCGCCCTTTTATTGTTTTATATCTTGTCGTTGCAATATTTTATCGATTGGATTTGGTGGAATTTGAGGATTTGTTTTGGTGGTGAGATTTTTATGGGGGAGGTTGGGGATAATCTTGGGGTTGTTTACAACAGTGATTTATTTCTTTTGGATTGGTTGCATCTTCTGGAGTATATATGGGATTGATGATTTTGGTTCTTTTTAACCGACGTTGTTGAATTGTCATGCCTCCTCTGATAGACTGATAATAACTTATTTATTACACGAGTACATAGCAATTAAAATTATAATACTATGCAAAATATAATGACGAATCTAGTTAAGATAGTTCTCAAAATGTTTTTTTTTTCGTTGGAGTAGAAGGATGATTGCCCACAAGCACGATTTAGCAGTGTTAGACATTTTCTATTCAGTTAAAGCCTCATGATGAGATGATGAAATTATTAATTAATTCAACTTTTATTGCGTTGTGCATCATGGATGTTCGGGAGCATGACCCCTCTTGTAGTTTCAATGCCATGGTTAACATGTAGCAATTGTTACGTAATTTGGTACTTTGAGTTCGGGCCGCTTGCTTATAGGAGTTGTTCATGGCTGTTGCCTGAATATTTTGTTCCCTTTTCTTTTCTTGTTGTCCCTGTTGAAACAGAGGCTGGGAACTTCAAAGCGGAACAGGACTAATGGAGGGTGGAGGCGCAAAAGATGGTTCTGCAGCGGCAGCACATCCAAGGGGGAGTGGGGGTGATGGTTCCCACAAGCCGCTGCCGCCTTGCTGCCTCAAGGCAAAGGCTGCTGCCGCTGAATCTGAGGCAAAATGCCATGCCACGGTGGTGTCAGGGTGGTTCACAGAACCCCGCTCACACTTTGGTATGTCACGATTGATTGTATTTCTGGGAGATGTTATCAACATAGGAGTATCTGTGTATTTTTGTACAGATTCTGGTATCTAAATCCAAGTTGCTAAGGCATTGTATGTGCAGGAAAATCAAGCAAAGTGCAGTACTTCAACAACCCAATGTGGCCTGGTATTTCTCTTTTTCTTTCCCAGTCCTTTTCCATGAAGATTGGTCCCAATTCAAGTTCTCCATGATTTTCCTGAAACAATATTTATGCTGATGTATATGAGGTGTTGTTACCTGAGCAATTCCTTGAATGTGTGGGCTGAGAATCTATTTATTAATGGGATGTTTATCCTGGTTAAATTGAACCCTGAAATGCTTCTGTAGTAATTTCCGCTTTAGAAATGTAAGCCTGAGTTATAGCCTATTACCTGTCATTTTCAAAAAAAACCAATCTTCGTGTTGTTGCACTTAATATCATTACCTGTAGGTTTCAAATAATGTATTTATTTATATCCTAAATTTGAAGGTGACTTTGATATGTGAAGTAATATACATCACTTTATTCATTGATGTTTTTATCAGAGAAGTTATGTTTCTAATACAAAGCATTGCCTATAAAAGTTTTCTCATCGTTACAACTTTTTGACTGATGTTTGTTTTTATACACAGGAGAGGCTCATTCTCTGAAAGTAGACAATATTCTGTATCAGGGGAAATCACCATACCAAGAAATCTTAGTTTTTGAGGTCATTCTTCACCTGCTAGTCTAGCTGTGTGCACACTACATTACTTTATACATAAACAACTATGTTTGTTGAACCATCTTTCGTATAACATGTCTTTTTTTATACGCAGTCCTCAACCTATGGGAATGTTCTGGTTCTTGATGGTATTGTGCAGCTGACTGAAAAGGATGAATGTGCATACCAGGAAATGGTTACTCACCTTCCACTGTGCTCAATTCCATATCCCAAAAGTGTATGTTTCTGATCTTGGCCATACCATATGTTTGTGAACCTGAACATTATGAAAAGATTTTGCCAACATGGAATGCTTGTTAGTTTACTCCTGCACTATGTTGATTTCCTATTATCTAAGAACTTTCTTATTGGATTGAAGTGATTAGACTAATTGAAGAATGATGTGCCTGTTCCATGGTGGGAACTTTTTTTCTGTGATGTATGGGGTGGTCCTGTTCCATACATTCTGATTTATACTAGGCTACTTCGGTGCAGGTTTTGGTTGTCGGAGGTGGTGATGGCGGTGTGCTGCGAGAAATAGCCAGACATGCCTCAGTGGAGACCATCGATATATGTGAAATAGACCAGTTAGTTATTGATGTAAGAGGCATCACTTTATGCTTCAAAGTAGAATTGTTTAGCTAGTGTTATTTTAATGATTATGCCCTCAACCTATGCAGGTCTGTAAAGATTTCTTCCCACAACTATCTGTTGGATTCAAAGATCCCCGTGTTCGACTTCATGTTGGTGACGGTATGTTTAGAAGTTGTGCCATGGTGGTATTTTCTATTATTGTGGTATGCCATAGGATACACTACTTATATTTTCTATTATTGTGGTATGTTTATTTTGCAGCTGTGGATTTCTTGAGAAATGCTCCTGAAGGGAAATATGATGCTATTATTGTTGATTCGTCAGATCCAATTGGTGAGATCTTGCTATTACTAAATCACCATATATGTGTATAATGCTTCTGCTTTAGAAATATCTTTGTCCTCTTTTAATGCCATATTCCAAAAAGGTTGCTTCTTTATCGAATTCCTTTCATGCTGTTCAATGGTTCACTGCACATTTGTGTTTTCCTTATTAATTGATATTGGTTTCCTTCTTATTTGGATTTAGGAAATTAATTTTAATTGTTTACCTCTTTTTGTCTAGGAATTGTTTAGGTTTCAGTTACATGCTCCTTTTGTTTTTGTACCTCATGAGGTTGTATCTCACATTACAGGGCCAGCCCGGGAGCTTGTGGAGAAGCCCTTTTTTCAGACAATTGCTAGAGCTCTAAGGCCTGGTGGAGTTCTATGCAATCAAGCTGAGAGTATGTGGCTGCACACACATCTAATTCAAGATATGCTTTCTATCTGTCGTGAAACATTCACAGGTGCTGTGCATTATGCCTGGACAAGTGTTCCTACCTATCCTAGGTTCGCTGCTATTCCTTTTTGGTTCATAGTTTCCATGTATCTCATTGTTATAGTCTATGTCTTAGCCCACAATATTTTTTTCATTTTCTGCTAAGGACTCAAACATGAAAACGTTAAGAAGTAGCAAGTTTGACCAAGAGAGTTAGAGTGGCCGCACCTAAATATTTTTTAGTTCTTATAATGAGTTGTAAATTCGGTTCTGAAATGCTCATATTCGTGTTACTGTGCTAGTAGAATTTAATTTTGCTCATATTTATCTATCTTGCTTCCAGGACAGTGAGTACTACCATAATAATGTCTGCAAAATATCCTAGGAATTCGAGCGTTTATCTGGAGTTTGAATGCATCACATACTAAATAAGCAGAACCTGCAAAAAACCTTTTTTCACAATGATGAAAATTGTTGCTATATGCTACTTCAAGTGCCAGATTTTAATGTGGAAATTGTTCATAGGGTGTCCTTTCACTTGCAACTTTCTTATGGTATAATCCTTTTCATGAACTAGAAATAATTGAGATGATGCAGTTTCCTGAAAGAAAAGAGAATTAACATTAACTACACTTACTGTGGGGTAACTATATAAGTATATAGGATTCAATTTATGCTGATCGTTTCTGACCTTTTGTTTCTTACTGTATGTCGAAGCAATTTGTTGTCAGAGCTGCATATATGCAAGCATGGCAAATATTTATCGACTTTATGTTGCTGTTAATGTTTGGACTTGTATTTTTTCCTCTCTTTTTATGTGCCATAAGCTAATCAGGACACTAATTGGATTTACAGTGGTGTCATTGGTTTTTTGCTATGTGCGAAGGAAGGTCAAGCAGTGAACTTCCTTTCTCCCGTGAATCCAATTGAGAAACTGGAAGGGGCTATGGAAGCTGGAAGAGAAATCAGATTTTACAATTCAGAGGTTCACTAATGTTATTAATTCTGCCATTTGCTTTCATAAGCTCTTATTCCTGTACATTTCCTTCAAATATGTTTTCTATTTCCACCCTGATGCAAGATTTCCAATTCAGCTTTGTTGTTTTATAGTCATTGATGACTCTGCTTGTTTAATAGGTTCATCGGGCTGCTTTTGTTCTGCCAACATTTGTAAGGAGAGAACTGGAATCACGTAGTACCTGTACTGAAAAGGTAGGGTTGTTTTTAACTGCTCCATTCTGAACTCTTGCTATTTCTTTTCTGTCTGCAATGCTATTTCAGATTGTCGTAATGGAATTATAGCTAATACATTATTTTCATGCCATTACAGGATAAATCAGAAACCAAGCCAGTTGCGAAGCCAATGAAGATGAAAATAATGCCGAATAGCATCATTCGGACTGCTTCCTAGATTTGGGCCATCATATGAGACATCCAAGTTTGATTCCATAGCTACAGTTATGGCATGAAGTGGTGGACTTCAGCATATATATAATATATTGGTGCATTATGGAACTAAAAGAGGAGAATGCCACCGGCTTAAGTATGGTATGTTACTCCTGATTGAAATAAAAGTGGGGAACAGATGAGATGTGCACCAAAATAATGTTCTTCCTGATCTGTGAGCACTGTTGTAGTGTTGTCTGTTGTACAAATGTATATTGTCACAGCACTGATAGGTGAATTACTAGCCTTTGGCTTTATGTATATGGAGTGAATCACATGGATGATGTGCCCTTTTGCCCCTAGAAGCTGCAGTCTTCCCCGTTCCGTTCTGGTCCTTTTTAAATCTTTGATGTTTTTGAACAATGAAAGTACAACTCCCAACCTCTATACTAGGGAAGGATATAGACGCCTATAAGATTTATGATTTTAGTAGGTGAAGTTATGTATCCCATACAACCATGATTCAATATTGTTTTTATAAAATCTTTCATGTTATACATCTCGGTATAAAGTTATGTATTATAAAAAAAAACAATGGGACTATTCTAGAGAAGATCTAGCTTCGTGTTGCCGGTTGATTTCGATAATTGAGAACCAATGAGCTAATGTTGGTTTCTATTGGTATCTGGAACCTTTGTAAAGGCTAAGGTAAGTCTTGCATAGTTTTGACATAAATCAAGGTCTCCAGAGAGCTGGTTGAAGATAGGTCTCTGACCATTAGATCACCATTGGATCAAGATCCAGTGTTTGACGTGTAGGATCTTTTTTTTTCTTTGGCAATCATAAATATTTAACATGTAGGATAAAATTTGGCTAAAGTTTACAAAAATTTTTTACGGTATTTACGATGTTATGATAGTATTTTTCAATACAAATATACTCATTATTATTTTTATTTTTAAATTAAGAATTTGAGAAATTATAGATAGACAATGTTTTAAAAGTTTTTTAAAAATCCTATCTTATCCACGAAATATTAATGAGCCGAGATAGCAATACAGTGGATTATTACGCTGAATTGATTAAGCCTAGTGGAGAGACCACGGCCAGATTGATCCGCATTGCCTGACACTGCTACACAATTGATCTTTGCAGATGACCTCTCCAATTCCCAGGCAGGCCATTAGAAGGCCCACTGCTCGGTCTATGGGACGCCTGTAAAACTATATTATTATAGTTTTTTTTATAGACGGGCTACTTCACGACGATTCTTTCGAACTTATTCATTCTAGGCCAAAGTTTCGAACTTAAAATCTGTAAACTGTTATATAAAATTAGATACATATATTTATCTTCTATTTTTATTTTTTTAATTAGAATTTAGATTTATCAAAAGTGGACATGAGCTAGTTTTATAATATTTAGGTATGATGAAATAGTCATATGAGCAAAATTTATTCAATAGTTGTTATGGTATATATATATAGTTAATATATGTTTCATCCTAATCTATTGGACATGTATATATATGGATAGATAGATGTGGGCAAATTATTTCTTTATGTTATCATGTTATTTATTATATATTATAGTGCTTACAAATATACATCTATATTCATAAAATATGAAACGGAATTCATAATGTTATTATATTAATTTTGGCGAGCTATTTGCATGTTTTATTTGAAATAGCTATGATTTAATTTTATTAGCATGTTTTATAAATAGAGATGGCGTGATGTAACATAAGTGTCATTCATTTAATAAGCATTTTGTAGAGACCAAGATACATATTTTGAGAAAGAAAGTGTGGATAAATCTCGATGTAATCAGGTCATATTTAGTGAAGCATGAATTTATGAAAGATTACAAGTTTTGGACCTATCACGGTGATATGGACAAAAATTTTGCGATCGATGACACTAGTTATGACATGATGGATGAAGATGTTCCTGTTTTGATTGATGATATTGATGGTTTTTGACAGTGATTTTGATCTGACCGATATGATGCGCTAAGATGAATCAGAAGTGTTAATGGGTATAGTAAGAGGATTAGATAATCTTGACATGTTAGAGAAGATAGTGAAGGATCTTCTACACAATAAATTAATAGGATGCAACAAGAATTTTAAACTATTACAACAATGGATCAATTGGATCGATAATAGCTTCAATGATTTGTTAGGTCTCTTAAGAAACATGTTTCCGAAGCCTAACTTCATGCCATCAAACACCTATCAACAGAACAAAGTTATATGTCCATTGTCGCTAGGTGTTCAAAAGATACATACGTGCTAGGTGTTCAAAAGATACATGCGTGTATGAATCATTGTATACTCTATCGCAAGGGTATGCAAACTAGTTGCCCAACCTATGGGGCAAGTTGATACAAAATGGATAATAAGTCCCTATACGGTGAGCTTGACGACCATAATTCATCCAGGCATAAAAACAAAAATACTTTGACCATGGTGAAGTGGTACTTGCTAATGAAAGATTGCATGAAGTGTCTTTTATCAAACCCTAGAGATGCTAAGCTAATGAGATAGTATCATAAGAAGCGCAACACCAATGGGATGCTTTGACACCCCCACCAATGCTTGGTAGTGGAAAAATATTAATACAATATATCTGGAATTTGGTAGGACCTAAGAATATAAGGTTTGCATTAAGTACAGATGGAATTAACCCTTTTGATGACTTAAGCTATTCACATAGCACTTGGCCACTGCTGTGGACTACGTACAACCTTCCTATATAGTTTTGTCAAAAGTGAAAGTACATTTTATTGACGTATAAGACTGTTGCGTCCCAACTCTACCCTATGTTCAATTTGCCCTTTTGATGCATTTCTAGAAATATTAAAAGTCTAAAAGAGCCTCCAACAATTAAAATCTAAAATTAAAAGCTCAAATAGACTAGTGGGTATTTTTAAAAAATGCCTCATACCTCAAAATATTTAATCAATTTTTACTAGAATTTGTAGAGCACTTTAAGTAATTATTATGCAACAATGACCATTAATGGAATTTTTAAATTCAGAAAAGATTTAAAATCCCTTTCCTCCCTATGCCGAATCCAGGTGTTTGTCCCTTTTCCCTCCCTTCCTTCACTTTGTTGACCCACTTGGCCGTGCCGCTCTCCGCTCCCTCCCTCCTTGGGTCGGCCTAGTGTGCCAGGCCATAATTTCTATCGCACGCATGTTGCACAGCCTGGCCAGGCCTCCCACATGGTAGACGTTGATAGATGAGGCCCACCTGTCATGGCCATCTCATGCCTCCCGCTGATTGTGCACCCTCGTCGCCTCGAACATTACACGTCTCCCTATTGAATCCAAACTATTCGTGACCAAATCCCTCAAAATAATTGAGGGGAATTAATCCAAACAATCACCTATGCCATTTTCCTCAAACCCCAGGTATTGTGGTCTTAATTTCCCCTTTAACATGAATTCAACGAATTTGCGGCTTTTTAAACCTTAATCCTCTCCTTCCTGGTATCATTCCCTATTCCTTTTCACATTCAAAAGCCTCACCATACTTCCCTCTACCTGCCAAGCCCCTCGCTTAAGCTCCCTATCGCACTCACTACTCACTCAACCTTGCCATCATGCTTCAACCACTTATCTGGCTGCCACCACCTCGGTTCCTCATTGTGGGGTGAGTTCGCAAGCTCCTGCCACCATCTTCTTACTACGTTGCGTCATTGCGGTTGTGCTTGTTATCGCCAATGGCAACCATAGGACGCGTGTGCCACAACCACCGGTGGAGTGCTCACGTGGCGCTAGCATGGCCATTGTGTTCGCGCACGCATGCCTGCATGGCCGCGACATTTATAAGTCTAGAATTTGTAATATATCTATATGATACACCGATAAATGACCCTTCAATCTAACAGCATGCTTTCATTTTCACATTTTTTTCAAAGTGAATGTATAGTATTGTATAATTTGTGATTTAATTTTTATGTATAGTAAAATTTTCAATTATTCTATGGTTGTAGTCGATATTTTAATTTTTATATAATGTTCAATTAATTACATATGCAGTTGATATATTCTTTGATCACATTATTCGATCTATAACATGTTTCATAATGCCAAATGGATGTAGCTTTAGACCATACCAATGATGGAAAAACAAGGTCCCTCTAAAAAGAAAATAGTAGTTGAAAAATCAACTATGAAAACACAATTGGCTAGAGAAGCATCTCAACCAACTCATAGCTGTCCATAGTAAGGACCAAAAGTTGCCATGGAAGCACAAGAACAGGTTCTAGAAAAAGCCTAGAGCACGAAACTTGAGCAACATCAAGTAAAGTGTCTTGACATACCCCTAGTGATCCCAACGGTTGCTACCAATGACGATGACCTAATTACATACGTATCGAAGAGGCAATATGTCATCATGCTCCCTACTCTTGTATTGTTTTATATAGATCTCATATATGAACTAATGAATTATTACCGTTATGATTGTCTAGATGGTTGCACAACATCATTCAAAACAAAAAGCAGCTGAGACTTAGACTACTCGTCAATCCACAACTGATGAAATTCAGCTGGACATCGCCACCTCTACGCTAGAACCTATAGATACATTGGCAAGTATAGGAAGTCGTACAAAAAAGAGATGCGGGGAGAGAAGTAAAAACATGTAATGGATGAGACCTTCGTCGTGACAGCCATTAACCGCAAAGTGAAGCCCATTGAGCATCTAATAGTGAAGGCTTAATTTAGCAACTCATGTGGATCGTTGGTTAGTATACACGGGCCAAGAAATGAAGATGACTGGCAAAAGGTATCGGATGGGTAGGCACAGGAGCTACTATGGATGGAGCTAAAGAAAAGACTAATATATCCATCAAGTATAGAGAAAATAGCAAAGGAGTTTGTGCTTAAAATTATGGGACAATGCTGGAGGTCATGGAAGTCTAATCTTAACATGAAGTACATGCAAAAGAATCAAACCTCATTTAAAGACTTCGGAAAGATCTCACAAGCCGACTGGAACAAGTTTGTTGTGAAGAAAACAATGAAGGAATCCTTATAGAAGAGCAAATGGATGTCCAAGTTGGCAATGAAAAACTTGTATCCACATTGATTGGGTTTGAGTGGATACGAGTAATGTGATCTTTCTTCTCTTTCTTCCAAGGACAATCTCTCAGATGATATCCCTTTCTCTTTCACTTGAAGCAAGTAATGGCAGCTTTGATCTTTCTTTGATCTTGTGCCTTGCTCTTGTTGCTGGACTTGTTATCTTCTTGATAGAACTTGGTGCAAGCTATGGTTGATCTCCTCTCAAGCTTCTTCACCATGCCCTCAAGGTTTTGTTGAGAGCAATAGGGATTAGCACATATAACATCAACTTGAATTTGAGGCTCATATGATTTTATTGTTGTCACTATCACCTCATGAGCTACTTGTAGTATCCAATGTAAATCAACAAGATTTCTATGAGAGTACAAAAGCTCATCATATTTTCCTTATAGGTCCACATACTTGCTAGTGAGATCCACAAGTTGAGCTTTAAACTCTTGATTTTCCTTCTCCAATACTGCTTTTGCCACGAGGAATGAATATTCATCAGAGTGAGGAAATGAGTATCTTGGGGAGATGAATTCTTCATTTAGCCCTTGGTGCCCACATACTTCTTGAATGGAGTCATGTGTTGGTGACAGGTTGAATGTTGGAAGACCATCTTGATC
Organism: Oryza coarctata; assembly: GCA_030770085.1. NCBI lineage: Eukaryota > Viridiplantae > Streptophyta > Magnoliopsida > Poales > Poaceae > Oryza > Oryza coarctata. Next base: position 14,879,975 of record CM061472.1, read on the forward strand.
ATTATTTACAATCACTTCAGGCTCTTGACAAGTTGTCGGTGATGTTGAGCAATCCTTAAGTGGTTCTATAATGAGCTCTATGTTGTATCATTTGGACTTATTGTATCTTTCTTTGAGTGTGGCCCAAATAAGATGACCATCCTCAAGCACTATGATGGATTCAAACACATTTTCACTCAAAACACTAATAAAAAATTAGTAGCTTGAGCATTGAGATGTAGGCATTTCTCTTCCTGTTTGGATTGTAGCACTTTATCATTAAGAGGAGAAATGCTAACATCTACAACTCACTCTATTTGAGGATTCATGACCCTAATCACATCAAGCATATGAGTACTCCAAGAAAAATAATTTGAATCATTAAGCAAAAGAAGTTCAAGAAAGGTTTCACCTCTTGTTGACATTGTATCATCTTGAGAATTAACCTCTTGTCGACCTCAATGATCCTACACTTCATTGAGGGACTCCAAGGAGTTAGATCTCAATTGATCCCAAGCCTAACTAAGCTATCAACTAAGAGGAAATTTTAATCTCCAAGCAACCACCAAGGCTTAGCAAGTTTTAGCAACCGATAAAGCTTGCTCTAGCTAGAAACCTCCTAGAAGATATCTTGGTTTTCACTCAATCTTACATCTTCCTCTTGATCTTTGACATTTCATCTTGTGCTTCCTCAAAACGATTGATGTGGATTACTCCTAGCTTCAAGTGGCCTCACACGGTCCATCACGACAAAGCCTTCGCTTGCCCTTCACCACCAAATTTGATTTGTCATCGTCAAGCCCATTGCATGCTCTTCACCATCGCATAGTCCATCGTAGCTAAGCCTCGCTTTCCCCTCACAGTCTTGCCACAGATAACCACTTTATACCCTGCATCTTCAATGTTCATCTTCTAGATTCTCATATCATCTTTATGTTGATCATCCATTTGCATTACTTCTTAATCATTATATTCTTCAATCTTTTAATTGGATGCTGGAACTCAACCTAATCACACCAACTTATAGAAATAGTTAGTTCCAATAATGGGTTGTCATTAATCAGCAAAACAATCACCACGCTCCTAGGACCATCTATATTCCAATCTCCTATTACAAGGCAACTCTAGGGCATAGATCTTTTAGCCACACCAGAGGGGATCAAACTTCTCAGAGATGTGGTAAACCAGTTCACATTGTGGCATTGTTGATATATCAGCCTCGTTGATCCTTTATCATCAACCCCAGCAAGCCAAAAGCAACCCTCACCACCACCTTAGCCAAAGACAACCTCTGCCCTAGGTCCACCATCCCCACCACCATGTTCATTGTCCCCACCACATAGACCATCCCCACCTCCTCTGCCTTCCCCACCACCTATGTCATCACCAGAACACCAACCATTTTCATATGCTCCACTTTCCCCATCCATCATCACCACTAGCTCCTACCTAGGAAGATTCTCTTGTAGCTCCTCCTGTCCCACAAGTTCCTCCTACCTAGGAAGCTCCTCCTATCCCACAAGCTCCTCCTGCCCCACAACCTGCTCCCACCCAACAAGCTACTCATACTCTAGAAGCTAAGCTGCCACCAGATGAGGTAGCCCAAGTAGCTCATTGGGTAGTGACATAGATGGTTTCCACATAGAACCCTAACGCCAAATCTAAAGATGTGAAGAAGTTTATGTTTATAGCCTTTAGGGGGAGAGGTCATAAAAATAAGGGTAAAGAAAGGGGCAAAGAAGTGGAAACATCTGATTTGCACAAGTTACTAATAAGGGCCAAGAAGGATTTGAAATTTTGGGCTACTGATGATGTGCCTTCAAGATTTAAAACTGGCAAGCCATACTTACCAATGCACGTTATGAAGAAACATCCATTGCAGATGAGAAGTTTCATGAGTGGTACATGAAGGCAAGGGCCTAAAGTTCATAAGAGTGAAGGTCTCCAAAGATGCTTTTATGAGTGGACCAAATATTATATTAATAATCGTTTTAAGGAACATACACTTCATGTTTCAATTAGAAAGATTGGACATAACATTCTAATATTTACATAGAATTTAACAATAAATCATCTATTTGTTATAAGCTATTGTGAGTAAACCACAATTGTACGATACAGAAAGGATGAGGAAATCAGTTGGATATGTCTACCCAACAAAGATTTGTTAGACTCAATATAAGATTGCACCAAAAAAGATGGTGACATATATTAAGAAATTGTATTCTAACAAATATAAGGCGTGGCATACATAGGACGAGCAACATTCTCCCACCAAGAAAGTCATAATGTTTCTATACAACTTTGAGTAAGTTGTATGTTCCATTCTTACTTAATATAAAGTTTTTACTACTACATTGTTAACAGCTCACTCTATCAGCTCTAATACATCTGTATTTTTTTACAACTCCTATATTTTATTTCTAATATATACGGTAGGCTACTCGAAAATTATGATAAAAAAACTACATGGATTTCTTTACTGTTCTGAAATCCTCTACATGCAATTTTCCCATTAGATTTGTTACATATGTTAATTAAATTGTTCAAACAACGCATAGGACGTCGCCAAGCTGCTAGAACACTGCCACATCATGCCCCTCCTGTTGCAGCTCCGACGCCACCGCCAATCCCACCAGCCTAGTGCCAACCATGCACACCTTCACCTTCATATTCTTGGGCTTGAATCATCTAATACCATATTTTTGGTGCGGGCTCGAGGTGCGCTGCTACCTGAAATTAGCTACAGAGCTGCTGCCATGCAAAAAAATCTAAAATATATAATAAGACATCATGAATTTGTTCTTTTAGTTATAGACATGACAAAAATCGATCTTTAAAAAACACCCTATCAAAACATGATCACACAATTCAAATATTCATTTCCTTCTGGTTGAATAGGACACTAAAATGTGTGAAAGGTCAAAGTACCAGCCCCACTAGTCAGACTAGACACTAGAGGAGGAGGCTGGCAGCTAGTGGCATCCATCCTAGTGGAGAGGACGGCTTTCCAAATGCACTATAATTCAACATGGACAATTGGACAGCTCTCCGAATTCAACAGAGCTCCATCCCTGCATCATCCTTGTTAAAATCCTTGTTAAAAAGTGTAAAGTGTAAGTGAGAAAGACTCTGTATTATATATTGAATAATCATAGATTACAGAGGTTACAAATATATATAGGCAGGAGAGTTTAAGGGTTCAAGATGTGAACACTAAACTAGGATGTCTCAATCCTAATTAACACACACTAAGCAGCACAAGAGTCTAGGAGACAAAGCGCAGGCACAGGAGTCTAGGAGACAAATATAACTTGCTACACAAGAGTCTAGGAGACAAACATAGCTTACTAACACCCTCCGCAGTCTGAACATCAGTGCAGTGGACATTCAAACTAGTTCTAAACTCAGTGAAGAGCAAAGATGATAGTCCTTTGGTGAAGATATCGGCATACTAAGAGGTTGTTGGAATATGGAGAACACCAACAGCACCAAGAGCAATATGCTCCCAGACAAAGTAGAGGCCAATCTTGATGTGTTTGGTATGTTGATGATGAACCGGGTTGGTGGACATGTAGACAGCGCTGATGTTGTCACAGTAGACCAATGTAGCATGCTACAAGGGGGACTATAACTCACTGAGAAGTTGACGCAGCCAAGAAGCCTCAGCAACAATGTTAGCAATGGCTTGATATTCAGCTTTAGCACTGGATCAGGACTGGTGTGTTGGTGCTTGGAGGACCAAGAGATGAGGTTGTCACCAAGAAAGACCGAATAGCCAAAAGTGGACTTGCGAGTATCTAGGCAATCGGTCCAATCAGCATCAAAGTAGGCGACCAGTTCATGCTGCGCTGTGAGATGGAGCACCAGACCCAAATGAAGAGCACCGTGAAAATACCGAAGGATCCGCTTGAGAGCGGCCAAGTGAGGTTCTCGTGGGTCATGCATGTGGAGACAACCTTGCTAAATGGCATAAGTAATATCCGAATGAGTGAAAGTAAGGTACTGAAGGGCACCAGCCAAGCTACGAAAATAAGAGTGATCCTAAAATGGGTCACCAGTGACTACAGAGAGCTTTGGATTGGTGTTGACTAGAGTAGAGGAGGGTTTGAAGTCAACCATACCAGCCCGATCAAGAATCTCCATCATGTATTGTTGCTGAGACAAGAAAAGGCATATATCACGGCGCTGAACTTACATTCCAAGAAAATGGTGCAACTGGCCGAGGTCCTTCATGTTGAACTCATGCTGTAGAGCAGAGATGATGTAACGGAGGATAGTCGTGGATGAGGCAGTGAGCACAATGTCGTCCACATAGAGTAGTAAGTATGCTGTGAAGGCGCCATGATGATAGACAAATAGGGAGGTGTCTGCCTTCGCATTCACAAAGCCAAGTGAGAGAATAAAAGTGGCGAAGTGACTGTACCATACCCAAGGAGCCTGTTTGAGACCATAGAGAGACTTGTTGAGGCGACAGACATATCCGGGATGATTGGGATCCTCAAAACCAGCAGGCTATGTAGCTAAAACAGTCTCAAATAGAGTTCCGTGAAGAAAGAAATTCTTCACATTGAGCTGGTGAACTGGCCATCCGCGAGAGAGGGTGAGTGAGAGCACTGTCCGAACTGTAGTGGGCTTGACAACAGGATTGAATGTCTCATCAATGTCGATGCCAGGACGCTGAGTGAAACCATGAAGGACCCATCGAGCCTTGTATCGCTCGAGAGACCCATCAGTCCTTGCGCAAAGCCGGCATGTTGGGGGCAGCTTGTTGCTGAGGAGCTCCTGCCTGGCACCGCGAGTAGACTAGCAGCGATCAGGGCCTGCCTGGGTTGTTGCAGTAGCAGGGGAAGCTGAAGCGCCGAGGGCTACAGCAGCAGTAGTTACAAGCGGAGAACTTGGAGCTATAGCAGCAGCAGGCATAGAGGGAGTGTCCTGTCGGGTGCCTGGTCGGACCGGAGAGATCGGCATAAGGGCCGTGCCGGGCGCCTGGTCGGACCGGAGAGATCGGCATAGGGGTCGTGCTAGGCATCGAAGTGGCAGCCTCTGTCTTAATGGTCGCGCTCGCGCTGGATGCCACACGAGGACAGCCCGCGCTAGATGCTGGTGGTGTGCCAACAGTCGGGGCCGCACATGGCCATGCAGGAACACCAACGGGAGCACCTGTAGGAAATAAAGGTAGAGGTGCACCGATAGAACTGGGCATGGGATTTGCATCATCAGTTAAAAAATCAGGAGCTGTCGGGTCGGTAGGAGATGACTGTTGTGAGAAAGGGAAAGAGTGTTCATCAAACACGACGTGTCAAGAGATGAGAACACGATTGGACTGGAGGTCAAGGCAGCGGTATCCTTTATGATGGGAGTAGCCAATAAAAATGCACAAGGAGGATCGTGATGGAAGTTTGTGAATGGCTGTGGTGGAGAGGTTAGGATAACAGGCGTAGCCAAAAACACGAAGATAGTTGTATTTAGGCTGGACACCAAACAAGACAGAGTGAGGTGTGGAGGATTGAAGAGTTTTGGTGGGTAGAATGTTCAGAACATGTGTGGCAACGTGTAAGGCCTCAACCCAGTATGAAGAGGGCATGTAGGCCTAAAAGAGAAGAGAGTGAACCGCATTGTTGATGGTGAAGATCATGCGCTCAACCCGCCCATTCTAAGATGAGGTATATGGGCAGGACATACGGAGGTGTATGCCGTGGGTGAGGAAGAAGAAGAGGGAAGTAGAGTTATCAAACTCCTGACCATTGTCGCACTAGATGGCTTTTACAGTGACGCTATACTGAGTGCGAACATAGTCAAAGAAATGAGTCAGAGTGGAAAACGTGTCAGATTTGAGACGAAGAGGGAACGTCCAAACATAGTATGAGTAATCATCAAGTATAATTAAATAGTATTTGAAGCCAAAAACACTTGCGACTAGAGAGGTCTACAAATCACAGTAAATAAGGTCAAATAAACTAGATGCTCGAGATGAAGATGACTAAAAAGAAAGGCGAGTATGATGTCCTAACTGACACGCATGACAATGAATCAATTTCTTTAGTATAACCAGGGATAACAGAGGCGACTTTGGACAAGGCGTCGTGACCAGGGTGACCAAGCCAACGATGCCAGAGTGAAGGCGAAGAATCAGCGGCGAGAATGGTGGCGCTAGGAAGGTGCAATGGGTAGAGGGGCCCAAAGCTATTGCACCTGATGATCACCTTCTGAGACTCCAGATCCTTCACAGAACAGCCAACAGGGTCAAATTCAACAGCACAATTATTGTCAGTAGTGAACTGGTGCTTGTGATTCTTAATAAGTCATGGAGAAACAAGAACATTATTAAGAAACAGAGAGTTGGTGAGAGTGGTGGTGCCAGTGATGGTGATAGAGAGTAAGGAGCCATCGCCGACAACAATAGAGCAAGGAGAAGGATACCGCGAAGAGGTAGGGTGTGAAAGAGTGCAAGAATCAGAGGTCATGTGGGAGCTGGCACCTGAGTCGAAGTATCATTCATTGTTCGGCGGGTGCTAAAGGGTCATGGTGCTAAAAGTTGAGGCGAGGGAGTGCCGATCCCAGGCCGTCAGAAGACCAGTCTGCGGGTTGTAGAAGCCGGGAGGAGCCAAGATGCCGAGGGAAGGCAGAGGGGCACCCTGCTGTCGGTAGTAGGCAGCAGGAGTGGCCTACTGTAGGTACTACTAAAACGGCACTAGCGGGAGTTGCTCTAAGGCCAGGAAGGCCCCTTGCTGGCAAGCGAAGTGTGAGGCGAGGGACGTGGCCCAGGGATGATGAGCCACGGGTTGTAGGACGTGGGCCAAGGCCCACTCGTCCCCTGGTTGGGTGGAGCCTTTGCTGCCCCTGTGGCCACCTTTGCCACCTCTGCCGTGGGCGCCGCGGCTGCTGCCTTTCTGCTAAGACCACCCCATTTACCACCCCTCGGGCCGGTGTTGGGATATATAGAGAGCTGCTAGGAGGCAGGGCAGGAGGACAAGGAGCTGCTACATGTGCCAACGACAAGAGCTGTAGGAGGAGACAGGGTCGGGGGCCCCATGGTAAGCTCCTCGAGGATGAGCTCATCGCAGGCCTCTAAGAAGGAAGGAAAGCGACAGCCATGTCGGAGATGGCCAACGAAGGCAAACCGCTCGTTCAAGCCTCGGATGAGGTTGAGGATGAGGGAGCTGTCGCTGACTGGTTCACCAAGATCGGTGAGGTTATTGGCAGTGGTCTTGAGGAGCTTGCAGTAGTGAGTGATCAAGAGGTCCTCTTGGACGAGTGTATGGAGTTTGGCGTCGAGGATGAGGACCCACGTCTCCCGGTTGCTGAGAAATTGTCTCTCGATGGCAAGCTAGGTGGTACGAGCAGTGATGCCTTGGTCGCCGTGGCTTATGACAATGTCGAGGAGGTTGTCGGCGAGGGTGTTATAGAGTCAAGAACGGATGACGCAATCCATGTGCTCCCAGTCAGGGGACGATCGTCGTGAAGGACATGGCCTTGAAGAGAATACTTGCCCAGGGTGAGCAGGAATTGCTCACACCACCGAGCAAAGTTGCTGGAGTTGACGTCGAGAACGACCTAGACTGGGCTGTGGATGTTCTGAATGACCACAGCTTGGGCGTGGAGGTTCAGAACCGCGGTGGCCTCCTAAAGAACCATGGTGGCATGAACTGGGGGACAAGGGTCATCGGAGAGGGAAGATGCGACCTCATCAGCGTCTTTCGATGGGTCTTCAGGGGAAGGTGCGGTGGCGGCACGCTCCTGGGCGGCGCGCTCTAGGGCAGCGTGGATGCGCATGGTGGCGGCGTCACGCTTGATGGCTGCGGTGGCAACCTCAGCTTCAGCCTCCTCCATGCAGGCGAGGATGGTGCGGCGGGCCTCGGCCACGGCGGCACGGGCGTTCTCTAGCTGCTTGCACTTGTTGTCATCGCTAGCAGAAAAGGGGTGGAGAGAGCCGGCCATGGAGGGAAGAGAGGGGTGGTGTAAGGGCAGTAGGCCGGAGGGGGTGGCGCTAGAAGCAACACACTAGAGATGCAAAAGAAAAAGAATCGGGTAGAAGCTAGGCTCTAATACTATATAAGTGATAAAAACTCTGTATTGTATATTGAATAATCATATATTACAGAAAGTTACAAATATATATAGACAGGGGAGTTCAAGCGTTCAAGGTGTGAACACTAAACTAGGAAGTCCTAGGCCTAATAAACACACACTAAGCAGCACATGAGTCTAAGACAAAGAACAGACACAAAGAGTCTAGGAGACAAACATAACTTGTTGCACAAGAGTCTAGGTGACAAACATAACTTACTAAAAAAATAAAACAATATCTGAATCTGCTCGTGATACAAAAAGCTCTCAACAAAGCAAACAGCACACATGCTTGTAGTGACGCAGACGACAAAGGATGAGGGAGACCTGAAACTTGATGTCGATGGAGCCTTTTATGAAGAGAGCAAATCAGGAGGATGTTGGTTCGTTATCCGAGATTATAAGGGGGGAGGTCACATGCCAGGTGCAGGGAGGCTATCGTCTGTTCATGACCTTGGTGTTAAAATAATCCTGAATCGAAATAGCGAGCTCTAGTTAGTAAATCGAAATTGCAAGCTCTAATTAGGAATTATAGAATCGTATAAATAAGTAGATTCTATCTATATAGAATCGTAGAATTAAACATACTATAAAATCGTAAAATCTTATGATAATAGTATCGAGATTTTAACGACCTTCGTGACACAGCATGTGCTGATGCTGAAACTCCTCTCGCTGCACTTTCGTGCAGCGTCGGCTTGAGGTATTTCTCATGTGGAGGTCAAGACCGATTCTACAATTCTAGAGTCGGACTCCTACGCTCAAGCCCCTGGTGTGCTCTGTTCAAAGGAATTAAGGATCTAATCCAGCAAGAGTTTATCAGAGTAGACTGTTGGTGAACTCCCGAAGATGTTCGATGAAATGCCGATCGAGAACAGAGAAAGCGAGAGCTAGTTTTTGCACTGCGATGAACTTCGCTGCGATTTTGCTGATGCATTAGGGAACTTAAATAACAAGCACACGCACGTCTTCTATCTCTAACTGGATCGTGCCATCCCACGATCGAAGTGTGGGCCATGTGCTCCTACCAACCTGACGTCCTGGCCATGTCTTCCGAGGTGATCGCGCCATCCCATGATCGAAGAACATGCAGGGCATACACACTGCCTAAAGCGGAAAAAATAAAACAACCTCCCACATGAACACAGCATGCGTCCGAGCTTTACATGCATCATGATCCAACAAAAACGGAATCATGCGCTTAGTGGATAACTAGAGCAGTGAGTAGCCGATGGCACCATGGTATTACTTCAACATTCTCCCCCTAATTCTCGCCGGCATCGCCATCAAGCTCAACGATGCCGATCCCATTGCACAGCTCCTGGAAATGAACACGGCCAAGCGGCTTTGTCAGTACGTCCGCCAGCTGCTCCTTCGTGCGAACGTAGCTGAAGACGATCTTCCCGTTCTCCACGCATTCCCGAATGAAATGGTATCGAGTGTCGATATGTTTGCTTCGGTCATGGAAAACGGGGTTCTTGTTCATTGCAATGGCACTGAGTCGAGCAAGTCACTCAGGAGCCGAGCTAGCCAGATCGCTTGGCAGGCGGCGGCCGTGGTGGTGATGTACTCTGCCTCGCATGTCGACAGCGCGACCGCCTTCTGCTTCGCCGATTGCCACGAGATGGGACTGGAGCCAAGGAAGAAGAGGATGCCACTCGTGCTCCGGTGCGTGTCCAGATCACCGGCCATGTCGCTGTCGCTAAAGCCATGCAGCGCCGGCTGCCCGTCTCACTTCCTGGCATAGTGAACACCGTGGTGCCACGTCCCGGTGATGTACTGGAGCACGTGCTTGACCGCCGATTGATGATCCTCGCGTGGTTTCTCCATGAATCGGCTCAGATAGCCGACGACTTGAGCGATGTACGGCCGTGTGTTCACCAGGTAGCGCAGTCCGCCAATGATGCTGCGGTAATTCGTCGCGTTCACCAGCGGACTCGTGCTTGTTTTGCTCAGCTTCAAGTGTGTCTCCATCGACGTGGCGCACGCGTTGCAGTCGCTCATACCGCCCTTGTCGAGCAGTTTGCCGGCATATGCCGACTCACAGAGTGAGATCCCCGTCTCACTCTGTTTCACCTCGAGCCCAAGGTAGTAGGACAAGAGCCCGAGGTCGCTCATCTTGAAGATGTTGGCACATCTTCCTCTTGATTTCGCCAATGTTGGCTTGATCTGTGCCAGTGATGATCAGATCATCCACGTACACACCGACGATCAGCTTTGCATCGCCCTGGCCGCGCGTGTACACGGTGTGCTCATTGACACTCTTCTGGAAACCAAGGAACAGGAGGCTGTCGTCGAGCTTGGTGTTCTAGGCGCGGGACGCTTGTTGGAGTCCGTACAACGCCTTGTGCAGTCGGTAGACCTTGTGTTCTTGTCCTTCGACAGCGAAACCTGGTGGCTGTTGCACGTATACCTCCTCAGCGAGCTCTCTGTTCAGGAAGGTGCTCTTGACGTCCATGTGATGGATGCCCTAGCCGGTGTGCGCCGCGACGGCGAGCAAGAGCCGCACGGACTCCATGCGTGCCACCGGCGCGAACACCTCCTCGAAGTCGATGCCAGCCTGCTGGACGTAACCCTTTGCGACAAGTCACGCCTTGTACTTGATGATAGCGCCGCGCTCATCCCTCTTCACCTTGTACACCCATTTTAATCCGATCAGGCGGTGCGACAGCGGTGGGTCGACGAGAACCCATGTCTCGTTGTCAGTGATGGAGTCCATCTCCTCCATCATGGCGCGCTGCCAGCTCTGGTGCTGCTTCGCCTCCTTGAATGAAGCGGGCTCCTCGGCCGACACGAAGAACAGCTCACCGGCGTCCAGTTCGCGGTGTGCAAGGCCCGGCGTTGCTGTGTGTCCGAGGATGTTCTTGATGGTACGGTACCAAAAAGGGACATCGTCATCATGATCGGCATCCAAGGCGTCAGTGGGGTTGCTCAGGGGTGACACGAGCTCGGGTGATGCCGTGCCCGTTTCGGCTTCTGGTGTCGCCTGCGTCGGTGACATCGGTGCACCCCCAAGCTTGCCGACGGTGAACTTAAGCTCGGTGTCGATGCGCTGGCCTGCTTCTGGTCCACAGCATTGATGTCGATCGGCCCCACGGTGTACTCGATGGTGAAATCGGTGGCGCCGTCCGTGTTGCCGCTGCCACCATGGGCAGCCCAGTCCCAGCTAGCCGCCTCGTCGAACACGGCGTCGCGCGTAACCTACACATGGTTAGACACCAGGTCGAACACCCGGTACGCCTTGGAACCAGCTTCATAGCCCAAGAAAATCGTTGGTGAGCTGCGGTCATCGAGCTTCCTCAGATTGGGCTTCGTATTCTTCACGTGCGCCATATAGCCGAACGTGCGCAGGAAGTGGACGGCTGGCTTGGCGCCGTGCCATGCCTCGTACGACGTCTTGCCAGACAGAGCTCGCGTGGGAGCGCGGTTGAGGAGGAACACTGCCGTCGAAACCGCCTCCCCCCAGAAGCGAGCAGGGAGCCCCTTGGCCTTCATCATGGAGCGTGCCATGGCGACCACGGTTTGATTTTGCCACTCGACTACTCCGTTCTGTTGCGGGGAGTAGGGCGTGGTGAGTTGTCACTGGACGTCGCAGTCCGCACAGTAGGTACCGAACTCGATGGAGGTGAACTCACCACCGCGATCGGTCCTCAGCACCTTGAGCTTGCAGCCGGACTCCAGCTCAACCGCCTCTTGGAAGCGCTTGATCGCCGCCGGTGCTTGATCCTTGCTGGCTAGGAGAGTAAGCCACATGTAGCCGCTCACATCGTCGACTAGCAGCAAGAGATAGTTGCTCCTACCCGGTGTCGCCGGCGTGATCGGCCCACAGAGGTCACCATGCACCAAGTCCAGTGGGTGCTCAGCGAAATACTTGGCGCGTACTGGGAACTGGGCTCGACGTTGCTTTCCTGCCAAGCAGTTGTCGCACACTTGGTCAACGTGGTCGATCAGTGGCAGACCCCGCACCATGTCACCCTGCACCAACTTCCTCGAAAGCTAAGGTGACCATACCTCGCGTGCCAGCGCCAAGTCTCGTCGGAGCTGTGGGCGGTGAGGCAGACCGGACGCGCTGCGCTGATACGGATAGGGTAGAGTCGGTTCCTTGAATGCGGGATCCTTACCAGCAGCCATCGATCCTGGTCGCGAATGCGCATGAAGCCGTCGCGCACTAGGGACTCGCAGCCGTTCTCGTTGAGCTGACCGACGCTGATGAGGTTGGCGGTGAGGCTCGGGATGTAGTAGACCCTGGTCAGCCCACGATGTTCGCCGTTCTTGCAGGCGAAGAGGATCGTGCCACAGTCGGTGATCGTGACGATGGAGCCATCGCTGAACTTGATGGAGCCGATCACCGCCGTGTCGAGCTCGGAGAAGACGGAGCGGACTCCGGTCATATGGTTCGTGGCGCCGGTGTTGAGGTACCACAAATCCGGGGGATCAGATTCGCCATCTAGATGCGCCAACACCTTCGCCTCCTCCAGGACCACCGGTGAGGATGCCGGGTTTGGCCGGCGGTCACCGCTGCTCAACCAAACCCGCGCGCGCCATGAGCAACGTTGGCTCGTCGTCGTCTTCGGCCGCAATGTGGGCCTCGGCCTTCTTGGGCTCTGAGTGGCAGTCCTTGGCCCAGTGGCCCATTTTGCCGCAATTTCAACACTTGTCGCTAGGCTGTGCCCACGCCCGCACCGATTCCCGCGTTTCTTGCTGCCGGTGTTCGCGGCCGCGCCGGGCGCGGTGCCGCTGCTCTTACCGCTCTGCTTGCGGTTCTTGAGCCGCGCCAGCCACTGCTCCTCCGTGAGCATGAGACGGCCATCGCTGTCGATGACCTCCTTTGGCTTGGCCTTGCATTTCTCGGTGGCGCGGAGTCGCCCGGTGACCTCCTCAATGGATAGGTTGCGGACATCGAGGAGCATCTCGATCGAGATGGCTATCTGCAAGAGATGCTCAAAGACAACGTTTAGCAGCTTGTTAACAACATCTACCTTGGGGAGATCGCCTCCAAGAGTGCGAATGCTGTTTGCAATGCCAGTGAGGTGCATGGAGAAGTCGTCGATGTTCTCACCATCCTTGAACCGTGCATCGGCGAACTCCCGGTGAAGTAGCTGCTCGTTCACCTCACGCACGCGCCGAGTGCCGACGCAGACTGTCTTGATCGCCTCCCATGCAGTCTGCGCCGTGCGCTTGGTGGAGAGGGAGCGGAGCATCTATGGCGGCACCGCACGCAGGATCGCAGCTAGCACCAGTCGATCGTCACAGTACTTAATCTCCTCATCCTCATATGGCTCCATGGCATGCCAGAGCCCCTGAGCCTGCAAATTCATGGTCATGAGGAGCGCCCATTCCTCGTAGTTGGTCCTCATCAGAATCGGGTAGTGGACGGCGGCGCTCGACTCCCTAACGATGCACGGCTGAACAGCCAAGGGCTGTCGCTCACCACGCATGCGTCCACGGCGCAGCGGGGACTCAGCAGGGTAGCGGCGTGGTAGGGTACGCAACGGGCGAGAAAGAGCAGAACGCAAGCGTGGTGGCGTGGAAACGTGCGGCGGCGTGCGCTTTGCCATGGCACAGCGAGCCAACAAGGCTCTAATACCAACTGTTGGCGGACTCCTAAAGGTGTTCGACAAAATGCCGATCGAGAACAGAGAAAGCGCGAGCGAGTTTTTGTGCTGCAATGAACTTCGCCGCAATTTTCCTGATGCATTAGGGAACTTAAAGAACACGCACACGCACGTCTCCCACCTTTGACTGGATCGCACCATCCCACGATCGAAGTGTACGCAATGTGCTCCTACCAACCCGACGCCTCGACCATGTCTTCCGAGGTGATCGCGCTATCCCACGATCGAAGAACATGCAGGGCACACGCACTCCCTAAAGCGGAAAAAATGAAACAACCTCCCGCATGAACACAATATGCTTCAGAGCTTTACATGCTTCATGATCCAACAAAAACGGACGCTTAGTGGATAACTAGAGCAGCGAGTAGCCGATGGCGCCATTGAATTACTTCAACATAGACTTCTCTTATCCACCTCGTACTCGTAATGGTTTCGCTACGCACATGATCTAGGCTACGTTGCATAAGATCATGGAAGTACATAATTAATTAATTATTAACGATTATAAACTTAAAAAACTTTGATATTGAATGTTTTTTTAAATGCATATATCAGTTCAAAATACGTATTTACAATACACGAAGGAGTTGCTCTCCTAAACAACTCAAATGAACAGCCTATAGAAAAATAATAGTCGACTATAAGTTACCTATCAGTTTATGTGAAGAAAAGAGACAGAAAATAGAGGAGAATTGGCTTAAGAGCTAGCTCTACGTATGCTATCAAATAAATATATTAAATACATAAGTAAAAAAAAGGTATGAGAAGAAAACGTAAAGACAAATTTGGTAATTAGCTTTAATAGATATTAGTTATAATATAGAGTTATATCTGGTAATTAGCTTTAATAGTCTTACTAGGAACCGGATTGATCTGATGTTTGGAATGATCCCCTCCTGCAGTTTGTATCTCGCCTGGTGGCTCGTGGTTTCTGTAATAAAAGGGTAAGCTTGATGATAAAAAAAAAGAATGAATAATTAATTAAGCACACGAAGTAGACGTAGATTAAACAATTCATCGCCATACTTTATGAATACGCTATATCATGCTGATCATTTCTTCCTTCGATTTTCTGTTATGGTGCCTAACTGCCTACCCCTACCTGCTTTTCCCTAATTTATAGCTTGACGAAATATCCGCGAATTCCCGACAAGATGAACAGCTATAACTTTCAGATTGCGGACCAGCCATCACTATACCGTCTAGCATCAAAACCCCTAGCTAGCTTCACCTGAAACAAAGTTTGATTTGTCTGATAGTTTTAGCTTAATGTTCAAGAATGAACCATAAATCAATAATCAACAATAAAAATTCACACTTTAGATCTCAAAAATAGAAGCATACTCTATAATTACCTACTACACAACAAAATCTCCATGGAATCGCATCATATTGGATCGCCACCAACTGCGTGACTCTATCTTCATAAGCGACTCCACCTCCTCCTCCTCCAACTCTCTATGAGTCTTGTCATCAATTTCCCCATTTGTTGCGTGCTCCATCTCCTCATCTTTGGCTTGCCGCTAGATCCGCTTTCACTTCCTACACTCCACTCACCTTCTTTCATTGCCATCAGAGCTTGGAAGAAGGGACGAGAAGCCATGGTGGTGGCGGGTGTTCGCGCTGGATCTCACGCGCGAGGCACGAATATACCAAAGACTGAGAGGTCTACTTAGCTACAGTGTAGGTCTGTCGGCTTTTCTCTATGGCTCGAGGTACGTGCACCGAAGCTGAGAGGTCCGCATAGCTCTAACGCGGGTACCTTGGCTCGCTCTCTGTCATGATGGTGTAGGGTGGGTGTGCCAATCAATTTGACTCTGCAATTGACTAGGAGGAGAGGCGAACGGGTCAGTCGGACGATGGGCCGATACGAGCTCTCGCTATCGGCTGGCCACCAATAGGGTCGAGATGGTCATCGGCCACGTCCGGATGGCTCCTGCTATCGGCTGGTCGTCGATAGGGATTGGGACACTCTTCCATCGGCTAGGGAGCCGATGAAAGCGTAGACAAATTTTGATGAATGACGTGATGACTCCGAGTGTAGCAAAAGCGAGATCCTGATCCATCGGCCGCAGAGCCGATGGAGGCACCAAAGGGTATTCAGAGAAAAGCAAAGCACGCGGGATCTCTCCTGGTTGCCGACGGAAGCTATAGCGCTCGTTCATCGGCTAGAAAGCTGATAAAGGTATATGCGAACTGATAAGGAATCGTATAAAAGACAGCGGCTGCAAAGCCGATGTCGCTCTAGATATGGTGGGCGATGAATAAGGAGGGAGACCCGCTCCTCCTACAGCACGAGACCCATCGCTCATCGTGATGATTTTGCTAGTACTGATCTCGAAGATCGGACCTAACCAAGACATTAAGAGACCGAGACAAATGGCAACGGTACTGTAGACGCCAGATCGGTCCGTGTTGAAAGAAGGACGGAGCGCACCCATTGGCTAGCTGAGCTGATGAGAGGACACCTCTAAAGATATGCGTGCATCGACCAAAAAGGCCGATGCATTAGGCATGACGTTCGATGAAAATCTCTGAAGACGGGTGTGTATCGGCTAAGGAGCTTGGTAAACTGATAGATCTCGCATGGACATGATGCGGTACACTCGATCTAACTAAGAGGTCGAACCTAACACTTGCAACTTTAGACAGAGCAAGATATACCGGAATAGTGGTGGGGCTTACCCCTTCACTGAAGATCAAACTTAACCGATGTAGCCCCATGTCGATAGCCAGAACCCGTCGGTAAAAACCTAAATAAACTAGGGTGGTGATGCGCCGAAGTTGTATTGATCGAAGGATATGTTGATATGCTTCCAGGGGGTCTATATTTATACCCTGGCATTATAGAGTCCAACATGGTTACAACAACCATCGGACATTATTTCCTAAAAATATAAAAGTAAAATATCTCTAAGCAATTATAAAGCTACTCAAACTTGCTTAGCTTACGTAATACATTCTATACAAACATCTGACCTACCGTTGTCCTTATTACTCCTCTTTGGACTCGACTCCATCTGGATAACTTTTCGTCTTCAAACAAACCGAATCCATCTTTCACCTATTTGATCGGCTCTTCTATAGTATCAATCGGCTTCACCTTATGAGCTGATCAGTATTTTCCACCGGCCGATCCTTTTTACAGGCTGAATCAAATTCCAACATTAACACCAGGCCAATAGCAAGCAACCATAGGCTTGGAGCTTAGGGGCTAGGAGGGTGAAGCCCAATATAGAGTAGATTAGCTGTGGCATCGATGTCGGTGTTGTCCTTTGTCACCCTCGGAGCCGACTAGCTACGGCGTCGGTGTTGCCCTCCGAGGCTACTCCATCAGCATTGTTCTGTATGGGGTTTGGGGGGAGGGATTGGATCTAGATGTGAGGGGTTAGGGTTAGCACTAATAACTTTACTTATATACTTTAGGCATTTGTCCTTATTGTTATAGGCCGGTTGAACTTTCAAGCTATATTTTACATTGGATTCACTTGGAGCTTATTGGTAAGGGGTTCTCCATGGGCAACAAAGACAAAGGGCAGAGGATCATCCCCGCCTCCGTCGGACCTGACGGAGGATTGATTTGCCTCATTTGATTCCTCATGAAGAATAAATTATGGTTATCCCCATCACCTAATGGAAAATTTTCCTATGGGATACAGGGAACAGGGGCCATTGACATCCCTAGGGTGAGAGCAGACCAATAGATGCCATTCTGTTTCCTCGTCACCTCCACTTGAGGCATCAACTCAGTTTCTTCCCCTTCTCCTTCCCTTGCCTCATTGTTGTAACCACAACGATGATGATGGTGTCGCCCTTTAGATTGTGCCACCAGGGAGTTTAAGGATGCTACCAAGCTTCCACTATCACCTTCGAAGGGGCTGTCACACCCCCAATCTCTCCGCCAGGAGATGCGATATGAAGGGGAGACCCTTGCATGGAGCCATCAAACAAGGAGGTTGTAGGCATCTATGTTGCAACTAGTTAGGATTTTGGGAAGAGGCACCACCAGCGATTGCAACCATCTCAATCTTGTCATCATCAATCTCGGAGGATGGCAAGAACCCTGCATGAAGCCATCGGCCCAGGATGCCTACAAAAAAAATTTTTGAAAAATTTACAAATATATACTCCTAATGACCTCTGAGAGGGTTTCTATAAAGAAATGCTCCACCAGAAGATGACAAATCCAAAGTGGAAAATGTTTATTGGTACACGTTAACGGTGGGGTGGCAGAGGCTAGGAAATTTATAGGCGGTCCCCTTACCACCCTAGCGGAAAGTGTTTTTTTCCCGCAATAGGGAACCACCTGCAAAATGTAGTGCGAGATGTGTGAGAGAAGAAGAGGGACTGTCATTTTTATAGGCGGCCCCTTACAACCCTTTGGTTGGGTGTTTTTTCCTCCTAGGGAGTCACCTGCAAAATTATGAGACCTAGCTATGGGAAGAGAGGGGGGCCTGACAATTTTACAAGTAACCACCTTGATGCCCTTTGTTAGGATGTTTTTTGTGACTGTCTATAAAGCCTCGCCCAACCACCCAAAAACCCATTTTATTCCAAAACAATAGAAAAAGGACAAGAGAGGGTTGAGGGGAAGCAAAGGGAAGTGGCATAGTCCTACTGGCTTGTGGATTTATACACATCATAATATGTATTCTTATTGATGAAATGAAATAGTATGTGTAGATCATTCTAGATCCATCACAATGGTCCAATGAGGATTTCTCTAGACTTGTTATCTCTAGGGAGTATCACGTGCTATGGTAACAGAGGGACAAGGTCATTCAAGCGGCTAAATATGCATACAAAAAGAAATTCATGGAGACAGTTAAGCACTGGATGATATCACTTTGACTAGAGTTCTGGGTCACAAAGTCAAGCAATTCGATGTACGAAGTGAAGTGTGTGAACTCAATTTATAAGTATCCATGGAGAGTCATGTCTTTAAGGATAAATGGAAGGATTATTGAAAAGCATCAATCATTACTGAGCATAATTGTCACTTACACAGGGTTGAGAAATACAACAGACATATGACATCTACATTTCTTGCAAAAGAAATGTACTCCGATATTGTGCACTACCTAGAGTACAAACTAAGTTTAATTATAAGGCACATTAAAAATAAATTTATGTACATAATCAACTATGCAAAGGCATGGAGGGCGAAGTAGAAGTTTACGGAGGTGGGATTTGGCACATTCAAAACTTCATATGATAATTTGCCTCATTTTTTAGTTTGCATTCTTTAGAGAGCTACTATGACCTCAAATCACTCCCATCACTTAACATCCTTAGGAGAGCATGCTTCAACAATCTTTCTTTGCATTAAGTGTGTGTTAACATATTTGTATATTTTGATCCTATACTCTGCAATAATAGGACATTCCCAAATGGAAAGTATAGAGGGCAAATATTATTGTTGTTGATGAGAACAATAAAGTGTTACCCATGGCTTTTGGTTTCATTAAGAGAGAGAACATTGAAAGCTGTTATTATTTTCTAAGGTGAATAAAAGATGTAGTTGTGCATATGAGACCAGGTGTATACCTTATACATGACCATCACGCTGGCCTTCTATGGGCTACTGAGTATTTGAAGGATGGTAACATATAGAAGAGATTTGCATAAGAGTGCAAGATGTTTGCAGTAGATGGTGCATACATCACATAGGTGCTAATTTCTACAAATAGTTTAAGAACAAACACCTTATGGATCTTTTCAAGATGCTTTATACCTAGAAACAACAAAAAAATCAATAAGTTTTGTAGGAGATTGGATGAGCTAACAACAAAATAAATAGATGAGTAGTCAAAAAGGTCAATACCTATAAGTGATGAGGCTCTCTAAGCTCTGAGACCACTCCCCAATGATGATCATACCGTGAGAAGTAGGTGGGCATAACATGTTAGAAAATTTTTCATTGGATTGAGAATGAGCCAAAGGAGAAATGGACCTAACGGTGGTGGTGCTAGGTTTGGCATAATTATCACCAATTTTGTTGAGGTTTACAATTGGGTGATGAGTAGTGTAAGAAGTGTACCGTTTATTGCTATTGTTGAGTTTATCATGTATGGCACATGCAAGTATTTTAGAGATTGGCATAAAGCAATTCGGCCCTCTATGTTGTGAACCATTTTCTTCTATGTTGTATAAAATATATGAATGTTTACTTTCGGTAACTACTTTTCATTTTTTTTTGACAAAAAATTGTTGTTAGTTGTACGAACTATAAATTATGTTTTTGTTTCTGATAATCGTGCTAACTTTTTCTCAATGTAGGTATAGTGTACCAAACACCAGAGCTACTAGACTGTGACCTCGATCGGTCACACCGCTCGTACCTCTAAGCAGTCGAGAATGCCATGCTGACCACCCTCTATCCACGTCCTTTGTGACACCTACTTCCAATGTATCCTTGCTTTCGTGCTAGGTTAGAGATATTATTATTGTTTGCCATAACTTTAAATATAATTTCTAGCCGATAATACATACGTTGCCTTTTTTGCTGATTGCGTGAAGCTACCCTCCTTCTGTCATGTAGGCTAGATGAGGTTGTAGCACACGAGAATGATCCTGTGAAGTAGTGGTCCGTAGACTAGTCTCTTCTCACAATACTTCTAGATCACTAGAGACTGAAGACACACACTTTCCACCTATCATTGGAGGAGATGGCCCCTACACTTCAAGACATCTTGTACCTTCTGTATCTTCCCCTCGCAGGGGATGTAGTAGGTCTGGTTGGTGGGCTTTAGGGATAGCATGATGACATTCAAGAGTGTTTCGCTCATATTTAGTGCTTGCCTAGTCTTGCAGCTCCAGGCGCAATTTCTCACTACACCACAAGCAGCCCACATAGATATGGCTAGTTAAGTTCACTGTAAGTAAAGTAGTTACTATACTATTATATATGTACTTACATCTAATTTATTACTTATGGAAATAACCTTCTCCCTGTACAAACTGATCAACTCCGCGATGACTATTCGATGTGGTGGAGCTTTGAGGCATACCTGCTATGGCTCTTTAGCTAGATGATATTCACTAGTATGAGGGGTAGAGGCCAGGCCTCGAGCCAGTAGTATGTTGTACCATTTGTACATACTGTTTATATTAAATTGGATTCACTATTTCAGCTCTACGTACCTACATCACTTTCTATGCGCTAAAATCACATCACTTTCACTCTTTATTGTACATGCATTACTGTTGGTAGCATACGACAACCAATTTTTGGTGCCTTCGCTTCTTACTACATGCATAACTGTTGAGTCACAATCAATGCTCAATAATACCAGTTAACTTTCGGCACATGACCATCACGTCGCTATCAAAACAACTCGATAACCAATTTTCAATGCATCACTATAATGTCGTCTTGATCACAACCTGATGGCCAACTTTTGCCGCATAAATGTCACGTCGCGTTCAAAGGATTTTTATAGACACAACACTTTCCACGCATGAATGTGATGTCATTTTAAGTGATTTCATTCATGTCTTCCACACCTAACACAACACACATTATATCAGACCTCTTATGCATGATGGAGTCTAGTTTTCCACCTGCTTGTATCCTTGCAAATTATACACCACCTGTTTGTTTTATCTCATATAGCATTAAAGAACAGTAGCTGCTAAACACGTTTTCAATGAGAATCCCGACTAGAGAAGAGATCCTTTGGCTTGCCTGATTTCACCTTAGTGTGACCGTCCATTTTTGCATATGTTGTGATTGATGCGAGCTTATGATATCTCGGGACACCAATACTCATGAGAGAAGATTTTTCTAATGCCCAAACTATTCTTATAAGATATAGATTGTATACACTTATTTTTTTCAATTGTTTCTTACCAAAATATTTCCTTCATGCCAAATCCATATAAGGATGTATAGCTTCATTAAGTGGGTTAATATAAAAAATTTAATATTTGACCATAACCATTGGTTCTCTAAGAACTATTGATTTTTTCTCTCAAAATCAAATGAATAGTACATGAGGAGGAAGGAGTACGAATGACATCGATAAGCCGAATCGTCAGACTAGAGACGGTAATCTATTGTACTACCTCTATGGTGGGAGGGTTCTAAGTATACTGATCGTTGTCAGGTGGTGAGATCAATAATTGTCCATACTTTTGATATAAGTTACTTTGTTTATGCAAACATTATTGATAATGATTTTGTTGTAAGTTCGTCATACATCTATTTAAGTTACTTTAATTTATTATTATCATGACTACAATAGCTATATATATGCACTTTTTTCTCATAAGAACCATCAAGAATGTGTGATTTCAATAATGTATAGAAATGAAGAAATCACCGTACAACTCTCTTGAGATTTCTGAAATAATTGAACAAGCTAAAATGTATTACCAGTAAAGAGCTCCTTTAGACAATAAATGATGATAGCCATAAGTTACAGACTGTGTTAGCTATTGCATTATTTATATTGCGTCTATTTTACCACTATTATCTAAATAAAATCCGCGTATGAATCTATTAATAGTTTAGCCATATAATAATTTTCTATTCTGAGTTTCTATCTTAATTATCTTTTCTACCTACTCTTAAATTTTCTTTATAATTATATTTCTAAATAAAAATAGATTAATTTAAAATCATTTTTTTTCTTTTCGACATTTGTATTGTGGGGATAAAAATACCCTAATAGAGTGTATCAAGAGGGCCACCTATAAAATTGCCACCCCTCTCATCTCACGGATTGATTTGGTAATTTTGCATGCGGCCTTCTGAGAGAGATAAAATACCTAACGAGATGGTTGTAAGGGGTCATCTGCATAGGACATGCGAGAAAGAAGAGCTGTCATTTTTACGAATGGTCTCCTACCGTAGAAAATTCCACCTTCGCCTACAATATCAAAGGGCTATCTGTAAATTTACTAACCCCTTGTCCCTCTAGTGCTAACATGTGTTAATGAGTTTCTGTCACGTTAGATTTCTCGCTCTCTGTTTTTAAAAAAAATCATCATCTGTTAATTTTTAATATATATATATTAATAAAAAAAATATAAATAAAAAATTCGCCGATTACTTCGACCAAGTTCGTTCCAGCCCTCTCTTTTTGTTGGGCCTCCAATTTCTGATTCCGACCCTCTGCTTCCTGATTCTAATGTTCAGATCCTGACGGCTAAGTCCTGTCTTTGCTATGCCTTGACTAGTGGGGACGGAGTTCACAGATGTGGACGAGGTGTTGGCCCCAAGCATGATAACGATGACATGCCTGGAACCCAACCACACGCCTCAGGTATCGTCACACTTTCTCTTCTCTGTACTGCTCATGGAAACTGCCACTAGCGTTGGTGCTCCTCCATCCATCCTTGATCCCTTCCTGTATGATTGTTGCTTGATTTGATTACATTGGCTGTGACTCCGCAATTTAATTTGTGCATGTGGTTTCCAATCTACAGATAAGGGAGTGGATGAGAAATATCATCGTTGTCGGCTCACCTGGCGAAAGGTGCAGCACAATGGCTATGGAAATTTCACTCAGGTTATGTAATGACTTCGGTTCTAGCTCAACGCAGGATTTAGTGCTTAATACTAGAGCATGTGGAACAAACTTCACAACAATGGAGATATATTTACTGTTGTATATAATACCCTATCACCACAATTTTCGATACTTAAGAGATGAATTGTCAATGCGTGGCTTACGACATCATTTACCTTTATGATGTCAATTCTTAACTAAACAAACCCATTTCCCTTTTCAACTGTTGGCATGAAGCGTGAATTTTAGGCTTCCAATTTAATGGTTTCATGCTGGAAAAAATCAATTAGTCGTATGGAAAGAGAGCAGAATAACAATCTGACCCTTGGCTTAACAAACTCATTTCTTTCTTATTTATATTTATGCACGCAGTGAGATTTTGCACAATCTAACTCCCATCTCTGGGAATTAGGTTCTTTGATTTAATGCCTGCAAAGTACAAGAATCGGTTAGCCTTATGAGAAGAGAACAGAAGCATCAGTGTGACAACACCGCATCAAAGTTTGGTCCCTGCCGTGCCAGTAAATATCCCCTTTCATTGGTTGTGCTGTTTATTTTATTTATATGGTAGTTTAAAGATGGTTGTTTCGACGGACCATATCCTGTAACATTCTCCTCCAGTGAGTTACTTTGCAATATCTTATGTCTGTAGGTGGTGTACTGCAGTGGTAGGGTCAAACCAGATTTGTCAACTAGAGAAGATGGGAACAACTTGCTAGAAGTAGATTTGATCATATCTCTGGCACTACAGGTTGTATTTTATAAAATTATGGGAGAGTGCTATTCTCTAAAAAGACGTTGGATTGATGGATTTGTGCAAATTGGAAAAATATCTACCGTATAAAGTTAGCTTTGGATTTTCTACTGGATGTTTCTCATAGTCTATGTCAGGTTTTTGTTCTTAACTGATATCCTCCAATGTGTTGCCTGTGTATAGTGTTCACTTAGGATGTGACGGTTGGCCAGTGTTGGGGCTAACATATAGAAGATTTTCTTGATTGGGCTTTCGGCCTAAAGTTATAACATTCATCATTTGATAGTTTGATCATATTTTCTTCTTTCCGTACTGAATCCTAAACCGTGGCTTTCCAAACTTCTTAGATCATGCAAAAATAGCAAACATTAAATTGGATCATCTCCAGATGCATTGATGTAATTAGGTATATATTGATTTCCATTCTACGGTATTACTTGCACTTAATTTTATCAGGGTGCTTTTATCCGATCATGTAAATCTGTGAAGTTTAGTTTTGCCTGCTTCATTGTGACTATTCGACAGGGTTGTATCACAAGTTTATTCATATGTTGTTCATAATATACTGCATATATTTGACCTTTTTTATGGGTCCTTTGCAAATTAACCATGGCACTTCAAGAATGCGGGTTTTCCTGGGTCTGTTGTCATGTACTACAGATTTTTTTTCCCTATTTTACTTTATCTATGTAATTGTATCATGCGGATATACCAATGGTTCATGTAAGATTGCATATAAACATCCTTTCAATTCTTCAATCACATTACTCAAAATTGATAACAATGTGATACGCCCTATCTGATCTTGAGTTATTATTGTCTGTCATTTATGTTTTTCTGTCATATTCATGTTCCCATTTTGGTTTCATTTTCTAATTACAATTGTTCGCATATGCCCATGGTAACGCGAGAGATGTCTGATAGTTTTCAAATAATTTTAGGGATCAGAACCGTCACCTTCTGCCAAGGTCTTATATCATGATCACTAAGAAGACAAATAAAAGTCCCTTAAAAAAGAAGACAAGTAAAAAGTCTACCCAAATTTATTCTTTAAAAAACATACTTTAAATTTGAAAATTGGTTTGGATTCTATGTAGTCCGTAGAAAAGCAGGCTGGGCCAGTAGGGGCAAAAAAAGTGAGGCAGATGGGCTGAAGCGCCCAATGCTGGACCAAACAATATCCTCTGATAAAAGTGGAAGGGACATTATGTCTGACAAGCGGGCCAATGGAGAATAGGGCCACAGGGCCACATGTCAGTGACCACGTCACTATGCGACGTCGGAGGAACAGCTTTCGTGCCATACCTAGACATATGCCACATGTATTTATGCACGGTCTACTTAACCTTTACTTTTTAATATGGTTTACTTAACCCATTGAGATGGTTTTGAAGTACATTTTTGACTTTTACCATAATAACGTGTTAAGCTGAACCTTATCGCTGTATTGGAGTGAGCTGACATACGAGACTAGCTCATAGGATGAGCAACTAGCCAGATCTCATTGCTTGGTTCATCGAAGTGATAAAGAGCATAACTAGGGATAGAAAAAGAACTAGCTTGGTGAATAGGCCAAGACGATCTATCTACCTTTTAAAGGCCCTCGGGTTAGTTTCTCTCGCTTACAAGTCGGTCATGCACGTAAGCTTACTCCAACACAGCACAGCTCAACATGCCACCGTGGCAAAACAAAGCCACCTTAAGGAGTTAAGTAAATGAAATTGAAAAGTTTAGAGGACAAAATACCTGATTTGAAAGTTGAGGATAGTGGAGGAGGTAGTAATGCCGTCAAGCTCAGGCGACTAATTGTGTTGTTTGGTGATCAACAATTTTTTACATATGTTGATAGTTGTTAGTAGTGGAGACAGCAACTGCAAAGCCTAGACAGCTGCCTGATCTAATCGGAACTAGCTTCGCCACTAGTTGAGGGGTTAAGCAATCAATCGATAATAGTTTGGATGTTTACGTATAAATATGTAAAAATATAAACCAAGTTTAAAATATCATTAATGAGACGAATGTTCAAATGTAACTTCCGAAAGCAAACAACACCATACATTTAAAAATAGAAATGTAATATGTATTCTATTTGCTGGCTTCCTAAAATTCACAAGTGGTACACAAGTTGCATATAGCCTCCTAGGCTCCTAGTGGCCAACTGCCACACCGTATGGAGCTCATCATCTCTGCCACCTAGTACACAGCAGGACTAGATCTAGAGCGGCAACAGGAAGAACGGCAATGAGCCTTGGCCTCCACACTCCCACTACAGCCTCCTCAAAGCCCTCCACCAACAGCGTTGAGTTGCATCGAGGTTGCCAGATCCAACCTCAGGTCGCTCGGCTCGAGGACGCCATCGGTGCTGAGGCTAAGCTCAAGGATGCTACTGTCATCCTACCTTTGCTTCGCTTGGCGCTGAGCTCATTGGTCTCCTCCTCCGCTTGAGTGGCACCTACTCCACCCCGCGATTACTCCACCTCAATATGTCAAAGAGGGGAAAGGAGAGGTGGCATTGAGCTTCTCCGCTATCACTTGATCAGTGCCGCTATGGTCCTGATTTGTGCTACCCACGCTCGATCTATCGTCGTCCCCATCCATGTTCACCACCTCGCTAAGCCCTTTCCATGCCAGATCTAGAAGGGTAGAACGTCAATGGAAAAGCTCATCGCCATGGCTGCCACCTTCGATCCACCAGCAAGAGTAGGGATGAGGATAGGAAAGTGAAGGGGAAAGGGCAAACGAGTGGCACCAATGAGAGTAAGGGGGTGGCCAGTAGGAATAAGATAGGGAGAAGGGAGATAGCTGGTAAGGAACGTGATATTTGGGGTTTGTACTTCTTTTTTCTATTGAGGGTGGCAGTTGCATAATTTTGGACCAAAGTATAAACAAACTTAATTGAAGTACTAAATTAAGGGAGGACTAAAAACTATGGTGGGTTTTAAAAAAATAGCCTACTTTATGAAAAGAGTGTCTTTATAGTAGCCTCATCCTAGGTGGCATAGTCTCAATTTGAGGGTGTGACTTGTATGGTTCATGCCCTAACAAGCACGGTAGATGCGCCTGGGTGCAACAGCGGCTCCTATGCTCCGTTGTTTCCACAACCATCTGATGCGACCATCATGGCGGGAAACTGAAAGTGGCACCTCCTGTCCCTTCAAAAGCGAACCGATTCCCCTAGGCGCATGCACCCCACCCCACTGACTCCTATGCCTTACATCCCGTGGCCTACATGTCAGTCTTAACCCTTGCCTAGGGATACTCGGTAGCCATGCATTAATCCCCTCTTCTCCCTATTCCTCCTTTCCACTCTCACATCTTGCCTCCTCTCCTCACTTCCAATCAAAATCCAATCGTGGAGCGCCAAACCCTAACCCTAGAAACCATACGAGAGAATGGTGGCAATGGCCGGCGAGGAAAGCTATGGCGGTAGGGGTGAGAGCAAGTAGGCGTCTTCGAGGATGAGGCAGAGCTGGCAGTCACCATCGAGGAGTACATCAAGGGGATCGAGGCCGAGGAGTCATGACTCGTTCTTGGTGATATATGTTGGTAGATTGCAGCTATGTAATATACTTCATTTTTCCTTAAATATAAGCATTAGAATAGTGATAAGTAATGACTGTTAATAGAAAAAAATCATAACGACTGACAACGTAAGAATGATATGATTATATTTATCGTGAAATAAACAATCTTTTTTTTTCTTGAACAGAGTTGCGTATCATTTCATTAAGCAAAGATAAAACATTAGGAAGGGAAAACCCTAGCCTTGAACTCAAACCAGTATTCCAATTACACCTCGTAATGACCCCACCTTACTATGGACTAGCGACCTAGTGAACAAATCACAGAGCTTAGAAACTCCAGCCAAACACCAAAGGCACTTTCATTTGCCATTGCTTGTACATTAGAGATCACACTAGGGAGTTAAGCCATCAAATCCACCCTTTCCTATGCTTCCAGATTTCCCAAGTCGCCATTATAACAAGCAAATTGAAACCTTTCTTTGAGTCCTTTTCGACGCTTCTCACTGCCCTGAACCACCAGCTAGAGAAGCAACTTGTGTCTTGGCTTGGCGTGATGGAAAACAGCCCAAATCGTTGAAGGATTAACGACCAAACTTGCCGGGAGAAAACACATGTAACAAGGATGTGTTGCGTTGTTTCTTCAGCATAATCACATAGGGGACAGACTGCAGGATGTGGCAGCCCTCATTTTGCAAGGCGATTGGCAGTCCAACATCTATTATTGACCGCAAGCCAAATAAAGAACTTACACTTTAGGGGTGCCCAGCTCTTCCAAATTCTTCTCCATGGAACATATCTGATTATCCCAACAAAGAAAGTATCATAGGCCGATTTGGTAGTGTATGATCCTGACCTTGTAAGCTTCCATCTGTGTTGGTCTGGAATGTCATCTTGTAATATCAGCCCATCCACTATGTCCCAAATCAGGAGGTATTCCCTAATGACTTGGACAGTAGGGACTCCTTTAATATCTGAGATCCACTTTTGATTTTCCAAGGCTTGGGCTACCGTACACTGTTTGATAATCCTTTTAGATATCAACTTGACCAGATTAGGGGCTAACTCGGACATGGTTCTATTCTGCAGCCATCTGTCTGTCTAAAACAAAGTAGACCATCCATCGCCGACCAACGATTCAACAGTTATTTTGAAAAGTGCCTGGGAATTACGTGGTACTTGAAGAGGCAACCCCTGCCATTCTTGATCACTGTCAAGTCTTCAGTAACCATAACAATCGGATACGAAGAGTCTAGCTCATGTAATCAAATTATAAATCACTAAGCCACCATACATAAGAGGAGGGCAACCCCACTCCCAAGAAACCAGAAAATTACCGCCATTAGCTCTTTCTTGACCTGCCCTAAGAAATCCCCTCCGTATTTTATCAATAGCCTTGATCACCTACTTTTGTTATGTCCATTGCAATCATAAGATGTATTTAGGATGGCAGTCAATACAACTCTAACCGCGATAACTAACCGTGATAAGTCGCCCAGCATGGATCATGAGTGAAGCTTTCGAACTAGGAATGTTTTCCCTATCAACTAGTAAAACTGTGAGAATGATTGATTCTATTCCCTGGCTCATAAAGCAACCACACAGTCATAATACTAATCAAGGTTAACCTACTATAATTATACATGCTATAATTATAATAGACTAACACTCCCTCGCAGTCTAATTAGGAGCATCGTTAACATTTAGGCTGGACCAAAACTCCTAAAATAGTGAGGTAGAAAGACCCTTGATAAAGACATCGACGTACTGCGATATCATAGAAACATATAGAATCTGAACGTGACCAAGAGCGACCTTCTTTCAAATAAAATAGAGATCAATCTCAACATGCTTCGTTCACTGATGCTGCACTGGGTTACAGGAAAGATATACAGCACTAATATTGTCGCAATAGACCAAGGTGGCATGGTGAGGGGGGTGGCGAAGCTCAAGAAACAGCTGACGCAGCCAGGTAGCTTCAACAACACCATTCACCACAGCACGATATTCAGCTTTAGCACTCGATCTGGAGACCGTATGCTGACGCTTGGAAGACCAGGACATCAAGTTGTCCCCGAGAAATACTGTGTAGCCATAGGTCAACCGGCGAGTGTCAGGACAGCCAGCCCAGTCGACATTTATGTAAACAACAAGATCTGCAAGTCAAGATCGATGCATGGTCAGCCTAAGTGATAGTGTGCCCTGTAAATAGCGTAGGATCCGCTTAAGAGCAGCGAGGTTCGGCTCCCGAGGATCATGCATATAGAGGCATATCTGGTAACTGCAAAGACAATGTCTGGTCGGATGAAAGTTAGATACTGCAGAGTGCCAGCTAGGCTGCGGTACTCCGTAACGTCAGCAACAGGCGGTCCATCAATAGATAATTTGGAGTGTAGATCAACAGGCGTGCTACATGGCTTGCACGTACTCATCCCGGCGCACTCCAAAATATCCTGGTTGTATTGTCACTGAGAAAGGAACAGACCATCTACAGAGCGTGTCAAAGAAATACCCAGAAAGTGATGCAGCTGACCTATATCCATCATAGCAAACTCACGCTGGAGAGCCTCAATGATGTGCTTGAGAAATCCTATAGAGGAGGCGGTGAGGACAATGTCATCGACATATAACAGTAAGTAGGTCGTGTCTGGACCATGGTGATATATAAAGAGCAAAGTATCGGACTTTGTGTCAACAAATCCAAGTGACACGAGGTAAGAGGCACAAATCCAATTAGGGTCTGACAGTGCATCACGAACAGAGCGAGGAAGAGGCGACATGGGTATAGCGTGGTGGTTGAGGCAATTCACGGGCTGTGTGATGGCAGCCTTGCCACGTGTGCGCATCGAGTGTGCATTGGTGATCGGAGGGATGACGATCGATCGGGTGGCAGCTGTGCGGCCGGTACCGCTGATGACAACATATACACGAGCATCAAGGGCAGCAAGACCGGTAGCACTCGTGGTTGGTGTGGTGCCACTGGCATCGACCTATGTGGGGTGCATAGGGGCAACGGCACCGGACGACGCGGACAGTGGTGTGGAGGTGGTGCCATGGACAGCAGAGCTAGACTCAGGCGACCACAGGCCTGCACCAAGGCTCGACGGCACAAGGGTGGCCTCAGGCACGGGGTGTGCCGCTGAGGAAGCTGTTGTACTTGCACGTATAAAACGAGCTTCAAGAACTGAAGCGGTAAGATCGTGATCATCGACAAGAAAGTCCAAAGCAAAGAGTACCATGGGTGTGCTAGACATGTTGGAGAAAGGGAAAAAGGATTCATCAAAAACAACATGTCTGAAAATAAGGATGCGGTTCAACTGAAGCTCGTGGCATCAATAGCCTTTGTGCTCCGAAGAGTAGCTGAGGAAAATGTATAGAGAAGAACGAGTGGTAAGTTTATGGGACGCTGTAGAAGACATATTGGGGTAACAGGCACAACCAAAAACTTTGAGATGATCATATGAGGGCTGGGAAAAAATATGGGATCCAGTGGCTGTGACAGGAAATAAAGCACCATTTTCCACAACGATAGATGAAGGAGTAGATGAAGTGGGTAGGGAAATGGTGGAGAGTATATCAGCATCTGAGGTCATGTATGAACCGACACCTAAATCAGCATACCACTAAGAGGCCGACGGGTTTAGTGTCATGGTGTTGAAGGAGTGTGCCAAGAAGTCCTCGTGACAAGGCCCTCCATGAGTGGGCATCCAGGGCGCCGCCTGGTACGCTAGTGAGGGTGCCTGGAAGCCTGACGGTGTAGCTCTCCCGTAGTACTGCTGTACGAGGGTGGTAGGGCACCATATGCGTCTCCATAGGCATTGGGAAGAGCACCGAAACCGCCATAGTGCGGGGCTACGTGGAACGCAAGCTATGGCGACGGAGGTCGTCCCAACTAGTCATACGGCCACATGCACACGGTGCCAGCCCAAGGGTGGGCGAACGACGGGTATACAGCCATACCGGGAGGGGCGCTGCCCTGTCCACCTGGGGCCGTACCAGCAGAGGGCACTGGAGGGCCACCATAAGCAGGTCCGCCGCATCCACCGTGGCCATGACGGCGACTGTTGCGCTGGCCCTCGGTTGGTGCAACAGTGGGCATACCAGGAGCTACTAGACGCGGCGTCACAACGATGAGGACGGCCGATGGGGACGGAGGACGAGTGTCGATCTCCATCTCCTCCAATAGGAGGTGTGTACGGGTTTTAGTGAACGTTGGGAACGACCTATGCATCTTGAGGATGGATACCATTTGGTGAAACTTGCCATTGAGGCCACGAAGGAGTGTGAGTACCATCTATCGGTCGCCAATGGGGTCGTCGAATTCGGCGAGAGAGGCAGCCATGGACTCAAGGCGACGACAGTAGTCGGTGACGCTCAGAGACTCGTACCGAAAGGTACGGAACTGTGTCTCCAGGAGAAGGGCATAGGACTCCTTCTGGCCGAGGAATTCATCCTCGAGGCAGCAGTCCGCCTAGATCCACGCCGGGCGGGCGGGAACGTCTCATCCTCGAGGACGTGGTGGGTGAGGGCATATTTGCCGAGGACGATGAGGAACATGCCGCGCCACTTGGTGTAGGTGTCCGTGACCTTGTCGAGGACGATGGGGATGAGTGCCTTGACGTTGACGATGGTGGTGGCTTGCGCCTAGAGAGCCTCTCGTATGTGTCTAGGGCAGCGTTGCGAAGGCGGGCCTCCTCAGCCCGACGCGCTTCTTCTGTGCGAGCAGCTTCAGCCGTGAGATAGCGGTCTTTGGCTTCTTTGGCCATCTTGGCGGCTGCTGTGGCAGTGGCGTCATTGTCTTCATCGGCCATGAGGGATAGGACCAGCGGCCGCACCCGGTGACGCAGCAGGGCGAGTGATTAGGAGTAGAGGCATGATCAAATGGGCGGCCACACCTAGTGACGGGGGCAACTACGGGACGGGTGATCGGATCGGTAGCATGGCAGGATCGGATTAGCGGCGATCGGATCGGCAGCTGACACTGGTTCAGGAGCGGAGGCAGGATCGGATCAACGGTCACACCCGATGCCGAGGGCAGCTACGAGACGGGCGATTGGATCGACAGCGCGGGTGATGAGACCGGCGACATACCCAACAACATGTAGTCAACAATGGTGGTGGCATTCGAATCGGCGGTGGATGCTAGTTCGGGAGAGGAGGCAGCTACGGAGCGGCGGCATTGCGAAGGCGGGACGACAGTAGCCTCCTGCAGTGTAGCAATGGCAGAGGACTGAAACCGGAGGTCGGACGACGGCAGCAACGGTGGCAGCAGTGGGCGCTGGTTTTGGTTGCAGATGGGTAGCGGATCGGAGCTGCTCTAATACCATAAAAGTGTGAGAATGATTGATTCCATTCCCTGTCAATGCATTAGTACATATAGAGGTCAGGGTGGCTCATAAGGTAATCACATAGCCATATCAGTAATTAAGGTTAACCTACTATAATTACACTTGCTATAATTACAATAGACTAACAACTAGAATTTGCAATTTAGCTTTACTAGGCTTCTTGATATTGAGTGGGAGACCAAGATCTCCAACTCCTCTTTGCACTGAATGGGGGTTACTGAAATTTTTTGAAAGTTGGTGACAAGCTCAGAAGCATGACCAAAAACATGCAATAGCTGCTTGATAATAGTAAGATCATTTACCGTTGGTCTTAGAATCATAACTACATCATTCGCATAGAAAGAACATTGATATGCTTGCTGCACGGCAAGGGGCTGCTGCCGTCCATCCTGAGAAGCACGACTCACCAGCTAGTTCAAAACATCTATAACCAAGATAAAAAGCATGGGAGTGGATCACCTTGGCTGAGGCCACGGTGGTGAAATATTACTTCTCCTGGCTCCCTATTGACTAACACCCAAGTATAGTGAAACAAACTATCATAATATACAACTCTTTCTATTTAAAATAATTTATCTTTATAAGTATTATTAGTCAAAGGAGTGTATTGAGACTGTGTCGATGTCCTAAAGTTCTTATATTTGTGGACGGGGGAGGGGGTATATCTGTTGGCACCTGGGAGCTTAATTATTATAAGTATGCTTAGCACAACCACACAGTATTAGATGTTACAAAATTGCATTGTGGATGTAGTTAATGATATTGTTAATTTTTTTGTCAGTATAGATTCTCATCTGCATCATAAGAAATTAGGAAATGCAGCACTATAATTAGTTACTATGTTCTGCTATTTTTTGTTTGTCCTAGCACACAGAACTAATGCTTGGATGGTTCTTTTTGCTAAAGGTCGTTGATCTATGGACAAAGCGAAAGTTTCGTTGTGATTGTGGCAACTCAAAGTTAGGAAGTCATGTTTGCAAACTTTGCCCTGATTAAGATCCTGAGAATCCAGCGAATTCTTATAACCATAACTTCAAAGGTTCCTATTGCACATGTGGTAGGCCTTATCCTGATCCTGAAGCTGAAAAGCAAGTTGAAATGATACAATGCTGCATTTGTGAGGACTGGTTTCAGGAGGATCATATTGGTCTTAACTCCAACGAAGAGGTTATTTTTACTTGCCACACACCCTTCCTTTATTGGATCATATTTGTTAACCTCTCCCTTTTTCTGATTCTTATGTGAGTTTTGCATGGTTGTACAACCTGTATCTCCAATAGTGCAATTGTATCCTAGTGACAATAAACATCTTGTTTATGTTTATGTTTATGAATGCATAGCATTGCATACAATGTGATATTTCTGGTCTGTTCTGACTTCTGAGCTTTTATGCTCGATGAAACTAGAAACAAATGCATTGCATGATTAACGCCTCCGAGTATTGGCTTCCTTTTGTTCTTCAGAAGACATGCTCATGCAATAATAATGATACCTCAAACCTAACATATATATTGATGTAGCACATTTTCCTTTGAATTTGATACCTACTTGTTACCTCATTATTTTTGGTAAGTGAAGCCAACAAACTTTTATCCGTGTATACAGTGTGGCATCTTCAATGTACTTCATATGTACTTTACTGAACATAGTATGCTCGTAATGACTTTTCTTGCCTTGCAGATACCATGAGAAGAGGAAGGGGAGCCACTCTATGAGGATTTCATATGCCACAAATGCTCACCTCAGTGCTATTTCTTGAAATTATATCCGGATACTATTTGGGCTTCTGATAAGCAGAATTCTGCACCACAAGCTGGGACTACTGATTCAACTGTGATAAATGGAAGTTCAAGCCATGGTGGCATAGAGAAAAGTTAAAATGGTGCTCTTGTAAATCATTTGAATGGTGAAAAGACCTCTGACAACGATAATTGCCCAAAAGATAGTGTAGCTCCAGAAATGGCCAGTCTGGATGACAGTTCTGATGGCAAATGTAAGCTAGGAATGAACATTAGTACAAATACATCATCAGCTGATTCAGAGAAAAAGATGCCCTTTTTTATGTCAAAAGGCTGGAGAGAGGTTATATGTCGATGTGAAACTTGCACCGAGTTCTATGCACAACGAGGTGTTGTGTATCTTATAGACAAAAGAAGACTGTTGAGGAATATGAGCAGGTTGCTAAGCAGAAGAGGGAAAAGAAGTTGGAGCAGTAGGAAGGAGCTGAAGCGAACTTTCTTAATTCACTCGACCATGTACAGAAGATAGAGATTTTGAGTGGAATCAATGACATGAAGAATGAGTTTCAGTCTTTTCTGGTAAAGTTCTCTTATCTGTTTCTCTACTTTTTGGGTGCTATACAAATTTGCATATGTTTGGTCCCTGTAGCTATCCCACAATCACCAAAGTGCATAGCAAAAGTTTAAAATGTTTGTTCCAATGCATCGAAATTTCCTAGCACATGGTTAGTCTAGCATAATGCCGAGGCACTGTAGGTAGTACTAATAGATGGTGTTGTACGTTGACTAAAAAATCGGTCTTTTGTTCAAATAGCAATCTGATCAAAATAACTAGAGCAACATTAAAGTAGTAAACCGATAAACATTTTAAGATAATGGAGATTTCATTAAGGAAATGAAGGCATCTGTCTTTTGCACCATCGTGCATTTGACGAAAAATACAACCACATGCAAAAGAAAGAAAAAGATTACCACAGGGACTCCCTCAATTACATCTTGCGTTAAAACATCTCAATAGTTAAGCCTATGGTTGCTACACCACCTAATGTGGGATAAAAGAACCTTTGCTAATGCGTGTAGTATACTGACCTTCGAGTGAAAGGAGTCAATTGGTAACCTGCATAGGTGAGTAAAATAATTTTCAATTAAAAACGACGTCATTATATCTGCACCTTGTAGCCTAACATAATACACTAGTTCCGTGCATAAGTAATTTCACTTGAGGATTAGGAATTCCCCGTAGTCAATCCCCAAACATGTGTTTATCCAGTTAAAATTATGATGCGTGTAAATTACCACCTTTATTTAAGACAAATTCTCTTCACTAGGGATTAACTATCAGAGTAGCGTCTACCTACTTGGTAAACTGTGCTTGGAAATTAAATTAAGCACAGTGGGAAGATATGAATTATTCATCACTTATTTTGTATCAAGAAAATGTCAACCAAAACACGGATCATTTCCCAACACTATTCTATCTTGTATGATGAATCATCATAGTATTTTGCAAATAAATAATGATACTTCCCGTGTTGCAGTATGAGGGTTCTAGTACTAAACACGATCAGCGTATTCTGAACATGCTGTGCCAAATTTGCATCCACGTTTAATCACTATGTTATGCTGTATACAGAGAAATTTCATTGTTTTCAGTTGCATGCATTTAACTTGTTTCTATTTTAATTTCTTCTGTGTGTATATCTGCATCACCATGTTAGTTTCTTTAGAAGGAAATGGCCATTTGTCCATGTCCATTTCCACACCAATCCCTTCTCTTGATAACAAAATATTCTTTGATCGTAGCATTAGGTTGCACATTTTATATATGTGTTATTATCTATATTTTTCCCATTTTTTGTGGAGATAAGTGTATTATCTATCTGATTTGTCACCTGATTGGTCCTTTCCCTCTCTTTGGCATTTCGGTCAAAACCGATCATCAAAACCGATCACATCTGAAGATATACGAGCTGTTTTTGAGAATCTTGCTAAGAAGAAAAAGCAGAGCTTGACATGAAATTCAGCTGCTTGAGGTTCTACTTGGGACTAATATATCCCACTGCCGGTCGATCGAGCAGTTTTTCTGGCCACTGTCCCGCGTGAGCTTATGGTTAACTATGTCATGGCTATTGTGCCTTGTTACCTAGCTTGTACTCGACTTCAAATGTAAGTTAGCAGAGGTAGTAATGCTAAATGCTCGGAACTCAGCTTGTGGTAGATGCTCCAGGGCAGCAGAACAAAATGTTTTCTCCTTTGTACCAAAACAACTGTCACGTGGTAATTTATTTTCACCCGAAACCTTGTAATCCTTTGTGCCGCTCCTAGAATCATCTATTGCTTTTGTGCTATTTGTGCTTACTGATAGTAAAGGAACTAGAAATGGTTGCAACTTGGAACGACTGCTTTTGGGTAACGGCCAGTTGTCTACATTGTATGTTTCTCTTCAGTTCATGCATTGTTGCAATATACTGCAAGTTTTTCTAAGTTGAGGAAAGTTCAAGCCTGGTTTTGCAATGATGGTTCCGAAGGGCTCGTTGGGGTTGTGAAAGATCTTGCAGTAGTAACTCTAATATTTGGAGATAGCTCTTAGAGAATTTATGGTTAGCTTGGCCAAATTGGTTCATGATTCTGCATTTGTGCTGCTGTTTTTGCTTGCGTTTTATTAGCATGCTCGTCCAGTTGCAGGGCTATCATATACATGATCACTTTATTAAGCAGCACAAAACGGGAGACGCCCAAATATGACCTTCGTGATGATGCCATTGGATCCGATTTTGGTGCACCTCGAATATGCTCATAACAACTCTCGCCAGCGATGGCGATGCCCCAGCTGCCATTCTTGTCCATGGCAGCAGCTAGAAAGCCAAGCTGCTATGGATGCAAATCGGATGAGATCAACGAGACAGAGAGAACCAAGATGGTCCCCTTGCCATGACGCTGGTGAGATCACTCACAAATAATCATCATTACCTGTCTTAATTCTGATATTATATATAATGATCAGTCACAAATGATCACCATTATCTGTCTTGATTTTACTATTATATATAAAATAATCCGTCACAAATTATCTGTCTTGATTGTTTTTGTAGTTTGCAATTTAGCTAGTTAATCATATCAATTGCCTTTGTCGTTGCTCTTGGACATGTACCGTAGTATCAGGTGTATATGCATGTCGTTGTTCTTTTGCCATGATTGATTTGATTTGGACGCATCATTTTTCCATCACATTAGCCATCTATCTCATCTCCACCCTCGTGCATTGTCTCGGTCGCTTCTTTGTCTCCTCTCTGATGATATATTACTTTCCATCCTGTGGAATGGTCATCTCGATCTATTAGTTGCTCCAAACTCCATCAGCCATACCATGGCCAAAAATCAAACAAAAACATTCTGAGAAGAAATATCTTTTCTTTTGAGATAGAAGTAATGTAAAGTTCCGGCCTTTGTTTCAACTAAGGATTCACACACCCATCCTACTCGGACGATTATCCAAATCAACTACTCAATATGATATATCTTGGAACTAAAAAATCCGCAACAAGGCTTCACACTGAATGACATGACATGTTGTCACAAGTACAGTGGTACTGAACATCCATGAAGATTATTGTTGGGGTTTTTGGGCAGTTGCATGATTGAGAATGTGAGAAGGTACATCTGCTTCCCTGACAACGAAACCTCCTCTTGCCTGCTGCTGCAATGGTGCTGATATATTCTTGTTTTGTCTCATGCAGTGGCTGCATGAAGTCTGCACTACTTTGTGTGGCTACTATACTTACATAATCCCTTTAAATGGCGACATGTCCATGAAATATATTTGGTCCTTCACTTGATGACTTCCTGTCCTCAGTATCTTGGTATTATTCTAGGAGCATTTGGATGCATGCAAATACAAGTGCAGAGGATGTGTAACCTGCAGTGACTGCTGAACTAATGCTGCTACAGATTCTAGCACAGTTGCATCATCCAGATGGCACGCTCATATCACCTTACAACGCTTCTGCCCTTGAGCCATCTTCAGCAGAGTTCATCCAAAACTCCTAATAAGCTATGAGAGTATGTAGTATACTCCACATGTATTGTCCAAGTTTAGTTTTAACCCTTAATTCTAAGACTGCATATTTGGCATCCTTGAACTCGACCTCAAAATTTTCAGCTAAGCTATAATTAAAGTGTTATTTGGATGGCATGTGTGCATCATGGATATTAGTCTGGCACCCTCATTTGTGTGTTTTCTGCATCACGTCAACTTGACGTGGCTGCACTAATTCATCCGTTTCCTTAACTCTGGTCCCTGGAGCTAGCGAAAATATCTGCACACAGGAGTACAAACTACAAACTTTCTCATAATCTAAGAACTAATGCAAATTAGCAAATTGTTTGCATGGTAGAAACATACAAAATTACTCCATCTGTCCTAAAATATAACTACCTAAAAGTGTTTTAGAAATTAAGAATTAGGATCAAAGGTCTAAAATACCCTCGTTAATAGATGGTGGGGTTGATAGGAATTAAGAATAGTATAAGTAAGATATGTATCTGTTAACGTCAAAATCTGAACGATCCGATGATGCTAAAGTCAATCGGCTAAGAGATTTGATGGTGCTAAAGCCGATCGGCTGAGAAGTCCGATGGAGAGTTTAATGCAGTCATCAGCCGATAGAGATACTGAGATAAAGCCGATCGGAACTGTAGAAAAGCCGATTAGATTAGTAGAAGATTGGATCGGCTTAAAGACAGAGGATTGTCCAATCAGGATCAGGTCTGAGAAGTCCGAGCAAAGGAAGAAAAAAGATCGGATTGACTAAAAGAAGGTCCGAAGGCAGTAATGTTCAGCCGATAGACTATACAGATGTCTTCCCCATTCTGACCAACATCGAGCAAAGATTTTGGAATTGGATATATAGGGCTCGAAGATGGAGATAGTTCCTAAGGACAAGTTCAATGTCATCGAACTAAGTCGGTCGTACTTCAAGCTGCTTTTCACTTCTCCGTGGGCTCGGAGATTACCGATGAAGAACAAGCCGATGGGGAGTTGGCCGAAACCCAACTGACGAGTACTAACCAAAGGATGGTAGAACTCGTATGATGGATGTTGGGATCGGTCCATTAAAAATCCGATCGGTAGAAGACAAGGAGTTATGGAGGATAAAAAGATGGTCTTCGATTCTTCATCGGCTAAGGCATTCATCGGATGAAACCTAAAAGGTATTTCAAAGGACAAGTCATCCTTATACGCAAACCAGGTGGTGATCTCTTTGGTAAAGCCATAATAGAAACACTTGAACCACCGGCTAAGTCCGAGGGGGTTCATTTTGCTTCTAGGAAGAGCCGATGAAGCTTCACCCAGCGAAATGCATCGGCATCGGCTGGCCTCATTTTCTTCTGGGTAATCAGTCGGGTATGTCATGGAAGAGAAAGGGGGCATGGCGATGACTTTGGAGGTGTAAACGTTCAACCAGAGCTCTATAAACCACCACAGTCCACCGATATGTCCGACTGGTTGGCCTGCCGATAGCTTGGTCGCGACTTGATGGAGCAGATGATAAGTTGTTCCGAGAAGATATTGCCCTAGGGGAATTTGGTGGTGATCGGCCAAGAGCTCTGCCAGACATTGCATGTTCGTTATTGGACCAAGATTCGAACCACCAAAGACGAATCGTTCCAGCCAAAGATTCAAGAACGCTACATGTTCACATCCATCGACTAGGTCGAAGGATTTTTTATACAGGAAAATGTACTTAGTCCAACCTCCAATGTTCTTGGTGTTTAGTCGATGCGTAGGTTTGAATCTGAGGCTGAACAGATTTATGTAGTGGGTGATGTTGAGGCAGGTCAACATAGTAACATCCATCAAGGTCGGAGTCATCGGCCCATGCCCGAATATGAAGGCATTTAAGATGTCCGACCAGAAGTAAGAAGCCGATGCAAGCAGAGGTTCGTTCCTTTCCATATCGGCTAAGGAAAGGTTGATGCAATGGTTTATTTCCAAATCCTCCCATAAAGACTTTTTAGAGGCAGAAACCCTAAGATAACAGGTCTTCCATTCTGGGAGTTTGCTAGGCCAGGATCTGAAGCTATTAGCCCAATCGGTGATGGTCATGGATGAATGCTTGAACGGGATCCTTTCTGTTTCGGAGTTGATGAAATCAGTCGAATTCTCACTACCCATAGGGCCAAGAAATAAGTGACCGGGGCGGTCGGAGATTGGAATAGCAATCTGGCTCTTGAGATCCTACAGAAACCAGAACCAGACTACTGATGAGAAATCGGGATGAGCAAGAATCGTGCAAAACATAGAATAAAAAAGCAGATAATGGTTACCTTAGGGATTACATGTGTAGAAGCCATTGCACAAATGAAGGAGTAGCAGCCGATGAAGAAATCTGCGAGAGCTCGCCTTCAGTCTTCTGAGCTCGTCGAGATTCATGGAAATTTGCGGATGCCTGTGGAGCTCGTCGAGATTTAGGGTTTTTGATGAGAAGTGTGTGGGTGACCTAGGCAGAGATCTGAGCCGATTAAAGCGGGTTTAACGAGTCATCCTAGTTTGCGGAGATTTCTAATGGCTCGAATTTTCATAGTCTGTTGGCAAACTTCGAAATTGGGGGCATGTGTTAACGCCAAAATCTGGATGATCCGATAGTGCTAAAGCCGATCGGCTGAGGGATCCGATGGTGCTAAAGCCGATCGGCTGAGAGATCCAATGGAGAGTTAAAGCAGTTATCGGCCGATGGAGATACTAAGACAAAGCCGATCGGAACTGTAGAAAAGCCGATCAAATTAGTAGAAGATTGGATCGGCTTGAAGGCAGGGGATTGTCCAATCGGGATCAGGTCTAAAAAGCCCGAGAAAAGGAAGGAAAAGGATCGGCTTGACTAAAAGAAGGTCTAATAGCTACAATGGAGAAGCCGATCAGGATGCAGCGAAGGAGGACTCGGTTACAAATTAGAAGATTATTCAGATAAAACCAGGTTTGCGGAAGAGCTATGGACTCCACGGCAGGATGTTTGTTTTTGTGAATTGTAACCTTACTTAATTAGGAAGGTTTAGCTGGTTAGTTAACTTCTTTAGGAATATTTTCCTTCGTTCTTACTAAGAAATAATGTCTGATGGTCGTAGACGTGTCAGACTCTGTCTCTAAATTCAGGGTATAAATATAGACCTCTTGAAAACATATAAAATATCTCTCGATCAATATACAATCTCGGCGCATCGCCACCCTAGTTCATCTAGGTTTTACCGGTGGGTTCTGGCTCTCGACGCGGGGCTGCATCAGTTAAGTCCGATCTCCGGCGAAGGGGTAAGTCCCGCCACCATCCTAATATATCCTACTCTGTCTGAGGCTGCATCGGTTAGGTCCGACCTCTTAGGCCGATCAGACGTATCGCATCACGTCCGTGCTGGACCTATCGGCCCGATAAGCTCCCTCTGGCGCCGTCAGTTTTGTGCTACATCAGTTAGATCCGACCTACGGGGCTGCCGACGGTAGATCGAGCTTCAGACCTATAGTCTTCTGCATGGCGTATCATCGGAGTGCTAGCCGATGAGTTATCCATACTCTGAGCTTCACGCCCAGTGCATCGGCCCCTCGGCCGATACACATCAGCCTTTAGAGGCATCCCACGACGCGTAACACCAAACGTATCGGTCTCCCAGCCGATACACACCCGTCTTCAGAGAGGCGTCCCCTCATTGGCTTAGCTAGCCAATGGGTTCGTTCCTATCCTTGCTACGGCATAGTCGATCCGGCGTCCTCCGTATCATTACCGCTGGCCCCGACCTCATAATGTCTCAGTTAGGTCCAATCTTCGAGGTTCGGTGTTGATGGCACTACCACGGTGGGCGACGGGTCTCGTGCTGTCATATTCGGAGCGGCATCGGTTTTGCAGCCCGTGCCTTCTTATACTATTCCTTGCCTAGGCCGCATGTGCTTTCATCGGTTTTTCCAGTCGATGAATCACTGTTTGGCTGTCCAGAGGGATCCCGTGCGCCTCGATATCCTCTAAGCACACCCTGGTTCCTCCATCGGCTCTACGGTCGATCCCTCGTCGACACCTATCCAGATCGGCTCCCTAGCCAATCGAACAGCATCCCGATCCTATCGGCAATCAGCCAATAGCGAGCACCTGTATCGGACTCGCTCGTCTCATTTCCTTGTCAATTGCAGGGTCAAATTGACTGGCACGCTCACGAACCTCGAGGCTTAAGGACCTGCACTAGAGCTAAACAGACCTCCCAGGCCTTGGCGTGGCCAAGCCGCCATCCTTCCCCAGTCGCGGGATTTTTGGCGGTGAGCAGTATCATACATCACCCTAATATTACCTATACAATGATACCAAAGAGGGTGCATCACAGAAAATCGGTGTGAACTGATTTCCAAGGAACCATAATATCGGTATCAGTCTAAGAACATAATTGTTGGTACCCACGGCCAATGGTGATGCATCATCGCAACTAAGGATATTAATACCTTTTAAGGGATCACATCTTAAAAAAACTTAGTACAACTAAACCCAATCCACAAGCAATGGATTGAGATTAGGAAAGAAATGCTGAGCTTTAACTTCACTTCATCTTTCTACAAGAGGGGGAAATTCTACCTTTCTATCAAAGGGGGAAATAACAATGATTGAGTACATATGTACTTAGCAATCACTAGAAATATGAGCATGCAGGCCTTAAAGTAGGGCTGGTTTTATTTCATAAACTTTTGAAAGCATTTTTAAAACACTAAGTGTGGGTTATTTAACATGTGGTTAGAAAGATACTCTCATTTTGACCCTATCCATGAATTACTTTACAACAATTTAAGCAGATGAAACAAATTTTAGTTGATTAGGATTATATTGCCATTTGCCCTACCATATCAACGGTGCATAATCTTCTGCAGTTCAACAATTCAACTCATTTCTCATCTATTAATTTCTTTTCACTTTCAAACCATTGGACATAAAGCTATCTCACATTTCATCTCTTTGGCTCCTAGAGCCATCCATATTTTCCATCATATTCTGCTTCCCCTCAAAAAGCCTAATCTATAATGTCATTCGACATTACTATCCACACAACATCATTTTAGAGTACGTAATAGTCATCCATCAGCCATCATGGCCGATTCTAGTAACAGTTCCTAATTGCACAAACCACTTTCACAAGACGCACACAAACAAATCTGCGTTAGAGGAATTACCTCACATTTGCCCTTGACTATGGACATGGCTATTTGAACAGTTTAGTAACTTCTATAGAGGTGCATGTTTTACCTATACAATGCGATCTTACTCCCTCACTGGCGAGAAGGAAAGGTTCACAATAAGGTTTTTTTCAAAACTAACCAAGGATACCTCATGCCACACAGAAAGGTTTGCTCTAAACTAAGTATCAAGGAAACCTTGGCTCTCTTCTACTCAAGAATCTGAAATATCTCCATTAAATCATGCCTAGCATGTTAATATTTGGTGTGCACCTAGCTCAACAAATTAACTCATATCTCCTCATCCTAACATTCCCCAACTATTGGCATACAAGATGTCCTAAACCAACTAATTACTTAGTCAGGGTGTCTCACACCACCATGTGGTCGCACCGTGAGATACTTGAATGAAATTATCTAAGGAATTAGTCCTTACATACGAATACAAAGCATCACCACCAA
Organism: Oryza coarctata; assembly: GCA_030770085.1. NCBI lineage: Eukaryota > Viridiplantae > Streptophyta > Magnoliopsida > Poales > Poaceae > Oryza > Oryza coarctata. The sequence goes on from CM061472.1 coordinate 14,924,174, forward strand.
GACAACCACTTTGCATCGCAAGATTTTGTAAAGCATTTTTATTTCACAAACTCGTCGACACCATGTGTTGGGTTTTTCAAAGGTGTAAAAACCCATTTTTCCAATATTGACAAACAATTGTGAAGTGAGTGGAACCATCGGTACCCGTGCATGAGGCACAGTTGTCGAGGTACCATAGAGGTGAGGTGAAAAGGAATAGGGGTATCATCAACCTATAAGTATTTGCAGTTACTAGGTAGGTCCGTTGATTCATCACGTGAACCGAGGCTGATCAAGTTTATCCTGTATACTACGCATGCAATTTTACAAACAAAACATTAAAAACTAGGAGCAATATGATTAAAAGTTGATTTGTCTATGCCTTCGTCTTCAAAGTCTTGGACTCTCGATGTTGAAAATAATCTGTCTTCGTCGATTATGCGCAAAAAAGCAAAAACCTAAAAAGAAAAATATTATTATTAATAATTAATAGTGCCATTGAGTAGATCCCAATTTTCTAAAATTATTTGAATAGAATAGGGTCGATCAAAGCTATGGATGAGGAGATATAAATTTTTGAAGTTTATTTGATTTCCTAAAATTTTGAAAAAAGATTTATCTAAATTCAAAAAGAAGATTCTTAAGAATATTTATGGATAGAGATAGATGGGTTAGGCCAATATGTCATAGAGAGGTGAGGTGAGAGAGTAGTGTATAGTGGGTTGGGCCTATGGAGTGGTGAGAAAAGAGGGCTAGTGGACTAAGGCCTTGTAGGCCTCATCGGCTAGTTCAATTGACCCATGAGTTGTTGCCCTAGCTCACAAAAGAGGATGAAAGGAAAGGTGGTGGCTGGCCTTATTTGGTTGGGCTGCCCGGCTAGCCCAATAGGCGATGGCTTGGCTTGCGGCTACCATGCCTCGTTGGCACAGGGTTAGCCCATCCATCCAATGTGGCAGCCACATGGCGTTGCTACGTATGTTTGGACCGGGAGGTTGACCCTATCTGGCAAATGGTAGTGAGCCGAGGGGGATGGGATATAGTAGGGGAACAAGCGAGAGATGGGGAAGGTGGTGGATGGCTTAGATTGTGGAGACAATGCAAGACAGCGACTGGCGAAGAGAATCCGAGACCAGTGGCGAGGGGTGGCATCGGGTGGTGGAATGAATTCACTAAAATTGGAGTTGCCACAAGATTTGCTAGGGTTCAAAAGCATAATTTTGATTTCAATTAGGCGAGGAAGAGGTAGTGGAGAAGAGAAGCTCACCGGAGAGGGCGAATTGTGGTGGCTGAGACTAGCAAGTTGTGGTGCTTGAGCTCTTGCTGATGGGAGCAAAAGGACTAGAAAGAGGCAAAGCCGAAGTGTGGAGGGAGAAGGGGAGACATCAAACTTATCTATAAGCAGAGGAGCGGCATGTCGTGACAGCGGAGAGAGGCAGTCGTGTTGCACACGAGGCAGCATGGAGCACGGTCAGGCAAGAGATATATGGGACAAAGTAACGTGCGTGGCTTGTGAAGGGTGGGGCATTGCCAACCTTTTGTTAGCCGAAAGAGAACGAGGAGGAGCTAGCTATGGGATGGGACATTGAGGTGGTCGATGCGTCCATGGTGGCGGTGCTTGGTGGATGGGACAAGATGGTGCCAAGGGTGATAGGTGGCACGTGAGGGGTGGCAGAAGGCACTACAGGGTTGCACAAAGATAGGGAAGTTATGTAGAGCGCTCGGCTGTTGACTGACTAGTCGTAGGTTCGAATCCTACTTGGGGAGATTTGATTCATTCTTTAATGTAAAAATAAAGAATTGAATTAAAGGGCTTGCTTGGACCCTTAGGAGTAGGTAACCCGTTCACTATTCTTATTTCTATTACATTTTATCTCATCGTATCACATTCTGTTCTACGATTCCACTTCGACAAAAGGAAAGAACATACCCAAGTTCAATAGCTTTACGTCCGCAATCCCAATCATGATTTTCCTACCCTCAGGGGGAAAGTAAAGGCCCTTCCCCTTTGGAAGGCTATGGGCAAGGAGGGATTCGAACCCCCGACACCGTGGTTCGTAGCCACGTGCTCTAATCCTCTGAGCTACAGGCCCACCCCGTCTCCACTAGATCTCTTCCTAGGGATACCCCTAAAAGGAACCTCCCTCTCCTCAACCATTTCATTTCGGGTTAAGAAGATACTCACATTAGCATTTGGCCGAGCAGTTGGTGGATAAGAAAGACGAGGCGAAGGTAGGGGATGACCATGCGTAAGCTACCGGGTGGCTATCCATTGTGCGAGTGGCTAGTAGGCCCCACACTATCGGCGTGTTTGTGAGAGAGCAGGCTTGCGCGTGTTTGCTAGCTTGTGAACAACAACATGCGGGGCCGAGCTAGGCTGGCGGTGTGGTAGGGGGAAGATGCTAAAAGTAGACAGGCCATACTTGGCCTCGTGAGATGGAGGGCTTTAGAGGGAAAGAGGGAAGGAGGAGAGGGAAAGGAGAGTAGGCCGAATGGGCTGAAAGGAGAGATGGTGGCCTGATTTGAATAGGGATGTTTGGTTATTTTTTAAGGAAAGTGTAGGAGGGAAAACTGATGAATTTGAATTCGGATTTAAATTCAAATTTAAGATTTCAACTCAAGTAGACTGGAAAACTTTTTGAGAGGAGAAATTGAAGGAATTTTAGGATTGGAAGAAAGAATTTTTAGAAAGAAATTTGGAGAAATTTTGAATTGCAAAATTCGAATTCTTAGGATTTAAATTTGGATGGAATATTTTTGGCCGCAAATTTTTGGTCTCAAGGAGGGTTAGGTCTTATTGAGATCTCCGCACTTAGGTTCTTAGGTATACATAAAAATTCAAAATTTTTAAGAATATGTTTTTATTTAATATTCTTTTAAGAGCATGAAAAAACGGGAGCATTAAAGTTACACTGTGGGTCTTACTAGAAGTAGGATGGGATGTAATAAGTAATAGTCACCTTTTATAACCCTAGGCAGTTATATTTGAGAAAAAAATTTAAAGTTATATTTTGGTTCAAAAGAAGTGCAAAAATAGAGATTTTACTATTTTTAAGAGGTATCAGAAGATACTATTTTTTATTGTAAAATTTCATAGCTCTTAGATATCAAATTTTATGCTATAAAATATGATACTTCATGGTATCACCTCAAGTACTGTAAATTTTCTCTTACAAAACAGGTCCTGCATGCATGACACAAAGCAAATCATATAACGCAAGTTAGCTTAGTAATATTTTGCCAAACAATATTAAAAAAAAATCTAAGGTATCACTATCAATCTGGCCACCAAATATTAGTGGATTCAACAAATTGCACAAGATTGATGCCTCTAGTAAAGGTTAGCAGCTATGATGTCAATTTCCTAGTACGATATTGGCCAACACATAACATCCACGCAAATGAGCTTGCCTGCGCATATTTGGCTAATATAAAATTAATAATCAACCTTTCACCACAAAGCAAACCTGGTTTGCACTCATTTATACGTAGTTTATAGCAATATAGTATTGAATAAAATATAATACTAATATCATGAATCTGAATAAGCCCTACGCAGATTAGTGACATCAGGTTGTCAGGTTGTTATATTTTGAGATGAATAAATTACGTGCTAATTAGCTCAGTTGAGAATACAATACTACCAAATGGCCAATCCCCCTAAACAATCTCTAACGGCTCCAAACGGCAAGCTCGTGAGATTTGGCTCGAATTCATATACTATTAAAGATTTTCACCAATCTCTAACCGTAGAGATTTATCCCTAGCAATTCTAAATCAAGGACCATTAGAGATTACATTTAATATATGTGCGTAGGATCGGGATATTGAATAATTGTCTGCTTTGTAAACAACGGTACCTAGAAATTGCCCAGGTTTCCTTTTAGCCAAGCAACACAAGGACGAAACTTATGGGAATCTAAGAAAACTTTAATGTGAACAAAAATTGATAAACGTGAACTAAATCTGAATTTATTAAAAACTAGCTTTTTAAAGTTAAACTTCTAACCAAATTTATATAGAAATATAGGAACTTTTATAACACCGAATTAATTTTATTAGTGTAAAACATCTTATAATATAAAACAAATACAAATGTAGTAATGGATAAAATTGCACCGAAGAAGAAACTGGACTAACTATATTTCATTACAGATAAAAAAATACACTGAAATTGGGCAATTATATCAAAATCTAGAAAGAAAGCTAATATTAGGGAAAAATCTGCCAAAAGTAACAATGATCGAAAACCAAATTAAAAAAGGAAATTATGGTCTTAACTTTATTAACTTTATTCAATTCATGATTAAAAAAAGCACCACATCTCCCCAAAAGCAAACCTATGAGGTGAGAAAGGCCCTGCAATGTCTAACGATTCTCAATAAAATAAGTTAGAAACCATAAAAACAAATCTATATATACAATGGTTCTAATAGAAAATGATTAAAAGCAATTCTTGATTTAGAACTTTTAGATATTACAGAGAACAAATATACATAGTCGAATAGAATACATATTGTCATAAAAAAAGGCATGTTGCTCAGATAGTAAGTGGGCCTGCACCGAGATCCCTATGTCATGAGGTGTCTAGTTTGATTCTAACCAGCTGCAGGCGCACCAATATCATGCAATTTGTGACCATGTAGAGAACTTGCACTGGCATGGATTTTTTAAAATATTTTTCTTGTTTTGCTTATTATGTTAGCTCTATTTTGTTAAGAGTTAGTAATCATTAACTGTTCAAGAACAATAAAAAATAGCCTGTCTAATCTGACCAAATGTCCCTAAAGTACACGTTAGAGCTCACAGTTTTAAGCATTTAGAAATCAGGCTTAGTGTTGCGGTGATTGCGCTAGTGTAAAATACATGAGGTTGTTTTCTATCCTTGGAACGATCTATACCTCCTATATCTCTTAAGCGATACCTCTCTATGAAGGATTTATCAAATTAATACTAGAAGTTATGATAGGATTTTAAATTCATCTGTGTATATATTCTTCAGTTTTCCTCCAATCTTTCGGAGTTATTGGTACTAAATTTAGTTAAGAGGTATATATCTTGATATATACATCATCCTTACTAATATGGGAGTTATATGTAGGTAGGAGAGTCTTGATATATATTTACTTGTGTTCTGATTAGTTCAATTGATTTCAAATTTTTTGCCCCTCCAAGTGGGAGAAAAACTCAAAATACATATTTAGTGTGGTAGGGGTAGAAAAAAAAGTACTGTACATGCATACACATGCCTTTATAATTTTGTCAACCCATATATATATACACACACACATGGGGATATGCTGAAATATAATTTTTATATAGTTCTTAAATATTTTATAGTAAAAATATACTATACAATATATACGAGAAACACGTTTTATAATAAAAAATATATTGTACAATATATATACGAGAAACACGTTTTTTTAGTTATTATGTACATGGATTTTGGGTTTAGCGTGCGTATATGAGCATCAACTAAGTAGCGATCCACGTGATTGAGAAAAGATAAAGTAACTAAAATAAAAAAAAGGGATGTATATGCGTGTATGTGCGTCGCATGAACCAACAACCTGTTGATTGATTCGTCTCCAAACGGAATTTCTTCGTCACTTCCCGTCCCTATGTTGGCCTAAGGTTGGCATAAGCAAGATCGATGCGACAGCTCTTGGGTTCATTTTTCAGGGGGAAATGTTTTTTTTTTCATTTCATCTCGTCGATTAACCACAGCTTTGAACCTAGCTATATTAATATATGAAAGTCTATACTGGTGTTATTGATATAGAGTATCATACTTTCTAATCTAATGAAGTATTTATGTTAATACTATTACTTTAATTGCTACTAGTAGTAAAATAATTTTTTCGAACTTGCAAATTAACGTCACCAGAGAAAAACTTTTACTGATGGTGATAATATTGATAGTAGAATAGTTAACCATCTACTTGTATAGTCGTGTATCAAACCGCTACCACAACTCCACAACTGTTTATTATGTTTTCCTTGCTTGGGAAAAAATCCATTAGTACTTTCTATGCATGATCCAAGCACGTAATTCAAAAGAACTTTGCAGGAATAATTGTCCAAGGTCCAAACTATATAGGTAGTCTTTCCCTAGACATTTAATTCAGGAATTTCCATAGAATTTCACAAGGATTTTACTTTGTTAATTAGCTATGCCTATGCCCGTACGTGCGCTAGCTAATAACTCCTAGTTAAAGGCCCATTTTGGTTGTTGGTCGACATGGATATGTCCATCGATTAGTCCACATCACCCATGCATGCAAAAGCCAGGATAGTTTCATTAATTGTTAATTAGCAGCTTAAGGACTGACAGGAAGGCGACCAAGTCGTACACATCCGCTAACTGAAAGGCATATGGTCACCAGTTTATGTCGCCCCTGCAACAGCCAACAAAGAGAGGTTGAGAGGTAGGTTTTGAGTTGAAGGGAGTTGTCCGATTAAAACGAGATAACGTATAATTAATTATATATTAATAATTTTAAATTTAAAAATGAGTTTATTTGTATTTTTAAAACAATTTTTCTATATATTTTTAATATATATATAATTAATTATGCTCTAATAACTTATCTTATTTTATCTTAGCAACTCAATCGTAACACTAATTACAATTAATTAATTAATACTAGTCTCTGCAGACCTGCAAAAGACGAAACGATGTTGTTGATCTCTGCTAGTTAACGATCAAGTCATTTATATATATACGGTGCCAGTGCTCCATTGCGCAGAAAATTATGACATGATCCATGCGGATTAGGTGAACATATTTCTGAATTAGTCTGAACATGCAGAAAGCATGATGAAGCTAGCTAGATTTAATGTAAATTAGCCTGATTAATTACTTGTAATTTAGCTTCTTGTGTCCAAGTAAGTCCAGAGCATTAATATGCTTTAGGGAGAGTTTACTCTCATTTGTCGTATCTTATTTTACTACGTCTTTATATGAGTAAATTGATAAATACTCTTTTACTAAAAAAACTCACCCTCAGTGTCTAGCTAGCTATCTAGCTAGTGTCCGGTCTTCACACGTCGCTGGTCAATGTGTTGGCTTGCATGCATATATATATATATATATATTATCGATCAGACTAATGTACCAAATGGCCTTTATTGGGGTGCTACTGTGTACTGTTTGCTTGTGATGATTCATGGTTCTATTTCAATTTCTCTGCGGTTAGCTAGAAAGCTAATTAGGCTCAAGCTAATATTGTCTTCCCGTGATCTCGCGCTGCATTGGAGAGCACGTAAATCCAGAGTGTTTCCTGCCGGATTTCATGGCTACCTGACCCCAGCTTCTGTCTGCTTCCTATCTCTCCTTCGCTTGCTAGCTTGATCAGTAGCAGAAAATACATGGAGCGCGCATTCCTAGGTCCTAACAGTAACACGGTCCGCGTGATATGTCAGGAAACTTTACAACAGTATATATTCTACATTAATTTCTGCAACACTGTGTGTGCATGCATGCTAATTAGACATGGTTATTACTCCCTCCGTCGGTCCGTCCCTCAAAGAATGAAGTGTATTTTAGCTTAAGAATTTGTAAAAAGAAACCCATATTTTTAAGTACTCCATTAAAACACGGATTAAAAAATGTAGGAATAATTTTTTTTTGACAAAATACAAATGCAAAATAGATAATTGTAAAATACATGAATTTCCTATATTTTTCTTACCAATTACAGGTGCCTTAAAGTGGGTCTATAAACCTCTTCTCGTTTTAGCCATTAAACAAGTAGTACTCTGTGCTCCTTTTTCTCTCTCCACGTTAATAAAAAAAACCGAGTAGTCTTTTAACATCATGCTTAATCTATCTTCAACTAGCAAAAAAAAACATGGGTAGGTTGTGTCTCTTGGGACACTTCTTTAATTTGACCTAATTAAATTTGATACCCAGTCTAAATCTAAGAACGGTGATAGTAGTGTAATTTATGAATTGGATAATAAATTTGTGCAAAATTGTCCTCTCCATCAAATATATAAGCTTACAATACGAGATATATATACTAGTGCATAATTATATAGACAATATACATAATTATTATATACTTTTAAGTAAAATGCAGTGCAAAAGACATTATATTCTCTTTTTTTATTTGGGGGGTACGTGTTGGGCTGTCATTGGGGGAGGCCAGGCCCCCCCTGGCTGCAGAGAGGAACACAGTGTTTGCTGCTGATCGCCTGCCAGTCTATAGCGATGGATGCATGGGACACAACACAAACAGTACATGGCCTGACCGTGGGTGTAGTGTAGCCTGTAGCGGGAGGAGGAAGAAGGAAGGCGAAAAGCAACGCACGCTCGCATCGCATGCAGCAGCGACGGACCATCTTCTTCCGTCGACGCCAAAAAGCGAAAGGAAGCGCGCGCGCACGCAGCGGCAGATCGAGCAGACCAACCACACGCGTCCGCCCGCGTGCAGTCCCACCCATGTGCTCGCAGCCTGCGCCGAGCGGGCCCCCACCACACCGCACCACCCGCCTCCCTGCGTCTCGCTCGCTCTCGCCTCCGCCTATATGACGAACGCCCTGCGCGGCCGCGCCTCTCCCTTCTCCACTTCTCTTCTACTTCTCCGACGGCCCGCCATGGGCAACTGCCTCAACCCGGCGCCCAAGGACCACCACTCCACCATGCCTCCGGTGCCGGAGGGCATGGAGGAGTGGTGCTACACAACGCCTGATGCGACCACCACCACGACGATCGGCCACGTGCTCAGGGAAGCAGAGGAGGAAACTGCTGCTGCTGCGGCGGCGGCAGGAGTGAAGGTGAAGGTGGTGCTGAAGCGGGCCGAGCTGGAGTGGCTCATGGGGCAGCTCAAGACCGGCGACCGCCGCCTCGAGGACGTCCTCAACCAGATGTCCACCGCCCGCGCCCCGCCTCCTCCTCACCGCGCCGGCGACGGCTGGTGCCCACGGCTCGAACGCATACTCGAGTGCCAAGAGCCCGCCGCCGCCTGACCCTCTTCTCCGCCAGCTTCCATATATCTCTGCCCCTCCTCGTCTCTGTGTTTCTTGCTCGCCGCTGCTTGGATCAGCGTCGGCGATATGCTTCCAAGTTGTTTTCCTGCCTTGTTCTTCTTCCCTCAACGCAAGGGAAGGCAGTCAGTGACCCCTGTTAGAAGGCAAACAACAACAGCTGTTTAATTAGTTGAGGTGTAGGATCACATCATATCAAACACTTAATACTACTCTATATAGCTACCAGATCTTTGATCTTTCAGTGTGTGGTGTTGCTTGGCAGATTAGCTTTCTTTTTCTTTTTCCCCTTTTTTCTTCTTGTTGCTGTGTACTTTGCCATGTGGTGTGCTCCATTTCTGTTTCTGTTCTGTACATACTTGTGAGATGGCAAAATTGCAGAAAAAAAAGCTGTAACTTTATCAGGCTTTGGATCTGGTTGTTTATACAGCTAAATCGGTGTGTGCTTGGGATCAGTACTTATTTGCAGCATGTTGTTAATTTGGAGGTGCACTATGTGCCGTTAAGAGCAACAACTATAAGCAGAGAGAGAGGAGAGAGAGAAAGAACCACTACTTTTTTGCAAGGATTAACCTCTAGAGAAATAAAAAAAAGTCTAATAGATTAAGAGCAAATAAATAAAATAAAAAATATTGTATTGTATTAGGACAAGTGTAGCAGAGGTGAGATAATGTGTTGTATGCATTATCTCTTAATTAATGAGTAGATGTGTTTAAAATTAGAGCTAACTATTACCTCTACTCTAATTATGGCCTAAAATTGTTGTCATACTATTACTGTTGTCTTTGGTGCTGTATATATGTCTATCTGTAGATGGGAAAAATGTTTTCATTGCTCGAGAAAATGTTTTCATTGCTCAAGAGCACATATGTTATTTCTTACGTATCAACTAAATATTTATAAAAAATTCTGTAAGCTTAAATTTTTCTAATGAAAATAATAAATATAAATGTTAAATAGTTTTAGTTCAATTATAGTTAAGTTTTGGCAAAACGAAAAGGAAAAGTTGTGTTTTTCCAACGGGACCAAAGTTGGTTGTCTTTTAAGCAGTATATTTCGTAAATATGTAGGAGTAAATAGAATTAAGACAACTACTACAGTTTGAGAGTACGAACTAATATAGCAGGAGCCAAAGGGTAAAAATATTAGTAAAATAGAAAGTGAAAAAGCAGCAACAGCACTGTGAACAGAAAACGGCTCGCGATATGTGTGGCACACATTGGCGATGGAAAATGCACCTCCTACAAGGTTGGAACAACCAAGAACACCACGGTACTGTTCAATTTGTAACTCCAACACGATTGGAGTACCTATTTTGGCGAAAAAAAATGGTAATATTGGTGGAACTGTAAATTTCTTATTTTGTTTGTTAAAAAAAATGGCAACAACAAAATTTTGGTAGCCAAACCCAACTAAGATCTTGAAAACTTTAAACTTCAGTAACAAACCAAAACTTTTTTTGGGTAACGCTTGCATTTGTGATGAAGCAAACTAGTCCATTTGTGATGAAGCAAACCAGTCCTGCATATATATGCAAATTAATGGTGAAAAAAAAGAATTACTTGAATTAATGTATTGACCATATGTCAGGATGGAGAAATAGATTGGTAGTAGTACTTCTGATATGGGTCTTATTTCACGATGTTCTCGTTATATATTTTCCATTTTCCACAAGGAAATAGCTGACGTCGTCCATTGGGTCAATCTTTTACAGCTACAATGACCAATGTGTAACCTGGCCGGCGTACCTGTTTGGGACTGTGGTAAAGTACATGAAGAATTGTTCTCCAAAAAAGAGTACATGAAGAGTCTGAACGACAGATAAATGGGTGCACGGGTCACTATAAGGGTTTACAAAACCGACGTCATGGAAACCGGACTTCCTGGGCCAGCATGGAAATGCAAACCGCTCTGTTTCTCAATCAAGTTCAAACTAAATTTTAAATATTTGACAGAATCACTATAAAAAACTATCTTTGCAAATTTTCCTTATTTATTTTCATAGACAGTGAAAAAAACCATGCCAATAAAAAAATATATGAAGGCTCTGAACTAAAATTAATTTTCACGGATGGTAGTTATAGGATTGTCGTTTGTAAAAATTATTTTTTTACAGAAGGGTAGCATCGCTTTCGTAAGAGCCAATACCTTTAAATCGGTTCTTGTCTTTTATCCCTTCTGCCACAGCCACAAGCCAACACATTTCAAATGGTTGTCATGAACACCGAAAAACTTTTTATTCGATTGGTTACTGGTTAGTAACTCGTGCATGCATTTACACCTAAATTTTGTTGACACTATATATATGTATGCGCTTTTTTTTAAGTACTAAGTATAGAAAATTTCATTTTTATTGATAGTTTAAAGAATCAAAAATAGCATTAATCATGAAACACCATCCTAATATATCTTAGTATTTTTAAAATGCAAAAATAAAGTTGTTTTTATATTGGAGTCCAATTTAGTATGGTTCATAATTCATTAGCTCCAAAACTGAGAATTACCAAATACAGTGTTATGTTCTGTTATGTATGAAATTTCAATTAAAGAATGTTTTATTTAATAATTAACTAACACTAAGTTGCCCTCAGTTCGGAGTCTCAATTATGATAGTACCATTTACCTTATTAACGTCATGACTTTTCTCATTGACATGCAGCTTTTTTCGTAGTGCCAAAATTAATATAGATATGGTGGGGCATGACTAGATTCACTTGGGTTTAATTTTGCGAGGTTCATGTATTCATTGTTAGGCCTTCAATTCATATTTGAAGTTTTAATTTTCTGCTGCCACCGCTGAATATTCCGTGTCGATCAGGGTCCAAGCACACGGCGATGACAGGTACCAGAAACAGTGTGCTAGCTATCTCGCCACAAAATTGGAATACTACCGGCTAGACTGTTTGCACTGATTTAATGTATCTTAATTAGTCTCTAATTTAATGACGTCGTTGATTTTCCAGCATACGTGTAACAATTTGTCTTATTGAAAATTTTATATAAATATGTTAAAATATAAATCATGTTTAAAAAACCTTTAATAATAAAATAAATAATAGTCGTATATGTGTTCTAATAAGACAAATGATAATTTTTTTAATTAAGCATGTTTGTTTGGTGTGCGAGAAGAAAGAAGAAGCACACCTCTATCTCTTCCTACCCAGTGAGTCAGCGGCAAGCATTTCTGCTATACTATCTTTAATTTCTACCGGTTAACAGTAGGCGCACGATTTTGGACGTCGTGGTATATGTCCGATCCGGAGATAAATTGATGTACTGCTCTGTTGAGTGAAGCAATACAATACACCATAGTACCGTTAGACACATGCATCTGTTTCTCAGAGAGAATGCTAGTGCAATATACTTGTACGTAACGGGCATTGCCCGCAGGGAACTTTCTCCTACAATTCCTACAGCCATCAATCCTTTGAATCTGACTGTACTACCTTAATTCCGGTCTATTGTCTTTATTTATTGCCCTTAATTGTTCCAAAGACACGTGGAATAAGCATGTATGAGCCTTTAATTTCTCCTTCAAAAATTAAAACGTGCCTTGCCCTGCAAATATGTCATGGACATTGTACCGGGAGACCAAGGATTAAAGCTAGCTAGTACCGCTCCCTAGGATGGGTCCTATATATATGATAGCTCGATTAATTAGTCTATTAGTCCTTTCCTCTTTATATATCAAAGAGTCAAAATTAGTCTAATGTCTTTATAACATTTTTCTTCTCAAACTAAATCTTCATCCCTCCCGGTAGTGGTTACTCCGTTATAATATCATGTTCTATTTCCCTTGATGTTTTTCCCTTTTTTTGTTCTTTGATTTGATCATATTCTTTTATTACTTTGAATTAAGATATAGTAAAAATTATGATATGATGAAAAAAAACTTCAGTGACAAATATAATAATATAAATCTAGACTGTTTTAAATATATCAATGGTCAAAGTTTACAAACGTTGATGGCATAGACTTGAAGTGACAAATTAAAACAGAATTGGTATCGCTATATATGGATGACTGCGCCTCATTTCTACCCCTGATGTGCATTCAGTCGTACGAAATTTCATCATTTTGATTTGCTAACAGACCACACTAATCCATTTTTGCTACAGTGCTATTTAATTCGCATCGCTCTCCGCAGGATACACATCCAGACGACCAAGCAACCACGAAAGCGACCAATGCGTTTGAATCAATTGGTAGGTGTTGAACTGCTGAGTGCTGACCCAGGTAACTCGTGCAGTTCAATGCAACTTCCACTCATGATCTTGGATCAGAGTTAAGATCAAGAACTCGCAGACACAGAACAGCGACATAGTTGCATCACGTGTCACACGTAGTATACTAAGGAACGTGCGTATATAAAGACGAAATTAATTAATTACTTCTACAAGTTTGTATTATCCAGGTTAACAAAAAAGACCAAGCTGACGGGCCCGTCCTTTAAATTTCCTGGTCGAATGTGCTCTTTCTGTCCTTTTGTTGTACTTTTCTACCACTTTTCAAAGCCAGATCGATCGTATCGGTCTCATATTAATTGTTACCTAATGACGAATGTTTAGAATACTGCAGGTGAAAATGCACTATTAAGGATCTTTGAAACACAGCATTGAAAAACATAAAGGAATAGGAATTTTTTTGATAGAAATGCATGTATAAAATAGATAATCACGAAATATATGAATGAACATTTGATTAGGCCGCAGAAAAAAAATGTAGGAATAAGATGAGAGAGATGGACTTCAATAAAATTTTCCACTCTTTAACTTTTCTCCAAAATCTCAATAGAATTATTTATTTCATAGGAAATTCAAAGAAAATAATACGATTCAATCATTTGTTTCAAAGATGTTCATATGAAATTTTCCTATAGGATTAAAATCCTCTAAATTTTTTATATTTTCCTACAAATTAAAAGTTACCTAAACCAATTGATCTATATATGCAGGATAGGTGCAGAGGACAGAGATACATTATTTATCTTCCATTATCTTAAAAAAAGAAAAATATATAGAACCACCTAAATGCCACCTGAGTTTAAGATTTCCCTATAAAATAATTTGTTGCAAATAACTCTCCTTATTTACCTCGGTTTGGTTTGAGATTTCTCCAAATGTCATTGCTCACCCATTATCATGACCATAAACCCGTATGCACATGTATGGATACTAATAGGCGACAAACCATGGTCGCTACTCATGTTACAACCATGGCATCTTCACTCATGGCACCTTGCACATTGTTGGGTGGGGTGATCATGAGTCTTCACTCTTGGATATCGGATTTTCTTTGGCAAATTCAAAATGAGAAAGATGAGCTCGTTACGACATAGTTTTGCTGACAAAGAAGATGTATTTAGGACCATGTCTATATGTTTATGAAATTATGTGTGATATGTGTTATAAATAATTAGTAAAATCAACTACTGTTTAGGCTAATGTGGATAAAGTAGGAAAGAACTTATTTCCGAAAGATGTTTTTGGTCTTTGATACTCACGAGAAGATACAAGGTGATTATAGTGAATGATGATGGATAGAAACTAGGATGGGATTTCTGATGTTAGAGTCGGCCAGGAGATGTGTCATGCTCTAACTTGGTCCTATGAAGATAAAAGATGTGGAGCATGAATGTTCTACACAATTGAGTCGGTTTTGTTTAGATATGTTGGAGTTGGACGGACTAATAGGCCGATGATTTTATTTGTAATGGTTATGGATTTTTGAATTTATATAGATTAATTGGCCAAGTTAGGGCTAGTCTTAAGGTTTTTGAATCTTTATTTTATAAAAAATAGAGGGAGAGAAAGAGAAATAAGACGGAAAATAGAAGAGAAAAAGATCAAGTTTTAGAGTTTGAGAGTAAAGAGTCTGAGAGATATGGTGTGTTTTTGGCACTTTTGAATATGATTTGATGAATAAAGTTCAACAAGTTCATGAACAATTCTGTGTTTTTTAATTCAAATTTAAGGGTGAGTTTTGTTAATTTTTGTTCAGTCTAACGGTTAGTTATGACTGTCAAATTTTATTTATTGTTTTTTATTTTTATTGATTAAAATTGAACTTAAGCTAGCTGTAAAACATATCTAGAACTTAAGTTACACATCAAACAGATTTGAATAAGTAAATTTCTAATGATTTTCGTTTAGGGTTGTGCACTGATTTTATTGTTTGGCGACGTAACTCGCGGATGTACTGTAGTAGAGGCACTGTAGCAGCGTGAACTAAGTGCCGCCCTCCGTCTTTTGCATATTAGGCTCGTTAATTCAGTGTTTCAAATTTTTTTGAAATAACCTTTATATCATTCGTTATATTTCCATTGTTAGTTAGTTTTTGTTCTGAAAAATAAACAGATGATTATTCACTAGCTTTGATAGATGCCATCCTGCTACAGATACGCTAAGTAATATGACATATAAAAAATTTATCAACAATGATAATTAAGAGGAATATTAAACCAAGATAAAGATAAATTAGAAGAGGATAATTGTAACAAATCGTCTTATAGTTTAAAATCTCAAACTAATTTTTTCCTTAAAAAACATGCATATGTAAGTAGGTTTAGACAGTACATACTTAGATGAGTCAGATCATTTAAACTCTTTTTTAAAAACTATTAGTTTTTAAGGATGCTTGAATTTTTAGAAACATAATACAAACTTATTTCGTTCACATATACGAGCACATATTTATTCTTATAAATATATATATAGACACACGTATGTATGTTATAGCATTTTATGATAGATTAAGTATATATTTATATGTCTTGATATTAATAAATTCATTATAGATACCTCACTGTCAAATCACATACTATTAAAAATATTTAATCATAAATATACCTAGATAAACAGATGGAATATAACAGCTGAGCTCATTTCGAATATTTAACCTTGCAACTCAATTGGATTTTGGGTAAATCGATGGATGGGCTGCTTTCGGAGAAAGGAATGAATTTAAGGATGGTGATCGATGAATGGAGCCGTGCGACGACCCATGTGCAGCCACGAGCTCTCGATCGTGAGTCACGACCTTAAGGTAAAGACCTGATAGATCGGCTTTTTGCATCATCGTCCGAGCTTTAGCTAGCTAATAAGTTCATTATGGGGTCAGATTTTGTGAGATCACGTGGTCCGGCGCGACGGAACACAGCAACCACCCCGAACAAGAGCTCTCTAGAAACCTTTCTCAGCCACAATAAACTCCTCTTACCTCCCTCTCTCCAGCCCCTTTCCCTATATCCCAGCAGCTTATCATCAATAAACAGAGGAAAGGGGTCAGACTTCTTTAGTTATTAGGTATAGTTTTTATTGGGTTATTTCTATTTTTTTTAGATTCTTTCAATTGTCTAGGCTTATTTTGGTGGGGTTTGTATAGAGCAAGAGAGTTATCGGTGTTTGACCCTTCTATCTAGCTCGCTCTGTCATCTTATCGGAGCCTTCACTGTCCTATGGCTTTAGATTGGTGCATATTCGGGTTCCCTCAACGGCCTTTTAGCTATGTATTAGAGTTCGTTATCTTAACAGACGTTCAACTAAACTCTGTGTGCTCCAAGCCTCGACGTCGGCCTTTTTTTTTATCGGTAGGCTCTTCAATTGGTGAGACTGATGTTTTAAGTGTTATCTAGTTTGTTCTACCTGGCTACTCATGTGCAGTTCGCCACTGATTTCGTTATTGTCTCTCAAGTAGATCGATTCGGCATCGTCAATACCTTACCGCTTTTTCCTATTTCTTTTAAGTCCTTGTGTTGCAAACTTTGTACACAATGTTCTATCTGCCCATCCTATAGGGGCCTGTTCACAAATGTTGCTGTACTCTTAACTGATATAGTAGATATCATCATCTGTGCCCTTTGGCCTCAGTTTGTCGTAAAAAAAAGACACAGCTATCCAACTAGTCGCCCAGTAGATTGCACATTAATTTGGTGTATCTCATAAAAAAACGAACAATGAGTAAATTTCACACAACTCTGTATTCTGCAACTTTGATAATAAAATGTAGGGTTTTTTTAATTTTTTCTCAAAAACAAAATATGTGTATATATGGGCTCGTTTTCGAAAGTGTCCTCGTGGTATTATAATTTTGTCAAGTTTTGAGTAAATTAATTAAGCTAGAGATAACAGTTACGATTTGGTGGGGTCACTGTAGGTGATGCTTGAGAGCAAAAGTTCAGTCATGATTTTAACTTTGGGGTGACATTAATGGAAGAAAGATATATGCATGCATGATGTATAAAGTGAAAGTTACTGAAAGATATATGGAATGGACGGGATGGGGATGAATGCTCCTCGCGTGCGGTGGCAAAAGGGATTGTGTACCTTCTCGATCGTGATCTTGCCTCCGATCATTTCATCTCATAATGTCAACTTTGGAGAGTATAACCGCGTGGAATGAACATACGTGTGGTTCCATGAATGGATACAGTGTGCTTGATTTGATGTATGAAGGGGACGCGTGGCCACGGACGTTTCGCTAGCTATTACTACTAGCTACTCCCTCTAGCATCTCTTTAGATTTTTCTGGAGGGATTAAGATTAAGGTAAAATTTAAAGTTTTATATATTAAAAATTTATTAAATATGCTATAAATGTTTCTAAGCCGTCATATGGAACTACTTTTAAATAGTCACGTGGTACTTAAAAAATTAAAGAAAATCCTAGGAATTCTATAAAAAAAATCTAACTATCATTTTTCTTTAAATACGGTGAATCTATTATTTTCTTCCATCAAATTTAAAAATATATAAAAAAGGTCCATTCTTTACGTGTACGTGGGGCCTGGTACAGGCGCACGTACGTCTCCCCATGTACGCTCCTCTCCATCTCCTCCTTTGTACGTACGTCTCTCCATGTACGATCCCACCATCTCTTTTTTTTTTCCTCAACGGTAGTTGAGATATATGTAGGAATCAATCAGGTATAATAAATAAGTTCCAAATCACTATTCCCTTTAATGGGTAAAATATTTTTTTATCATATATTAGACAAATCGGATCATCATATTCATCAAAATTAAACCAAGAACAATATTGACTATGACTTAACATTAAAAATATACATATGTACGATTCCCACTCTCCTATTTTCATGATGTAATAGATAGAAAACATATTTTGTGATAATAAATTTCAAACAACTATATCTAAATCATATATCTATTCTTTTATCCACATACATCATTAGATTATTTATAACAAAATTATAATTTTAGACCAAAATTAACTATATATATATATATAACAAGTAAAAAAATACATCACTTTGGACTAGCTATTGGTCCTTCAAGTCACATTTTAAGGGAAAAACATATAGACTTTTAAACCACCTGATTAACAACACATATGTTACATTATAACAATATGAAACACATAAAATTAATTAATAAAATTAAAATAATAATTAATTTAATTATTGTTTGAGTCGAGGTCCCTCGCGCGCCCTGGCATGAACACGCCGGTCGCCTGGGAGGTCTGCTTAGCTCCAGTGCAAGTCGATCGGCTTTTCTCCGTAGCTTGAAATACACGCGCCAAGGGCCGTGGGGTTCGATCGGCTCCAGCGCGTTGGTACGGATGTGGGCGTGCCAGTCAATTTAACCCTGCAATTGACAAGAAAGTGAGACGAGCAGGTCCGTCGGATGGTGGCTCGATACAGGTGCTCGCTATCGGCTGGCTACCGATAGAATCAGGATGCTCTTTGATTGGCTGGGCAGTCGATGTGGACAGGTATCGACGAAGGATCGGTATCAAAGCCGATGGAGGAAATAGGGTGTACTTAGAAGATAGCAAGGCACACAGGATCCCTTCAGATAGCCGAACAGTAGTTCATCGACTAGAAAAATCGATGAAGGCACATGCGGACTATCAAGGAATAATATAAAAAGGCACAGGCTGCAAAGCCGATGCCGCTCCAGATATGACAGCACGAGACCCGTCGCCTGCCGTGACAACGCCATTAGCACCGAACCTCGAAGATCGGACCTAACTGAGACAGTACGAGGAGAGGCTAGCGGCGATGATACAGAGGACGCCGCATCGGCTATGCTGAAGCAAAGATAGGAACGAACCCATCGGCTAGCTAGGCCGATGAGGGGATGCCTCTCTGAAGGCAGGGGCGTATCGGCTGGGAGACCGATACGCTCGACGTTACGCATTAAGGGACACCTCTAAAGGCTGATGCCTATCGACTGAGGGGCCGATGCGCTAGACGTGAAGCTCAGAGCATGGATAACTCATCGGCTAACACTCCGATGATACGCCATGCAGAAAAACTATAAGCCTGAAGCTTGATCTATCATTGGCAGCCCCGTAGGTCAAACCTAACCGATGTAGCACGAAATTGACGACGGCAGAGGGAGCTTAACAAGCCGATAGGCCCTGTACGGACGTGATGCGATACGTCTGATTGGCCTAAGAGATCGAACCTAACCGATGTAGCCTTAGATAGAGTAGAACATGTCGAGGTGGTGGCGGGACTTACCCCTTCGTCGGAGATCGGACTTAACCAATGCAGCCCTGCATTGAGAGCTAGAACCCATCGGTAAAACCTAGATGAACTAGGGTGGCGATACACCGAGATTGTATATTGATCGAGAGATATGCCACATGTTTCCAGGGGGTCTATATTTATACCTTGGATTTATAGACAGAGTCCGATGCGTTTACAACCATCAGACGTTATTTTCTAATAAGAACAAAGGAAAATACCTCTAAAGAAGTTAACTAACTAACTAAACCTTCCTAATAAGCTTACAATTTACAAAGATAGAACATCTTGCCGTGGAGTCCATGGCTCTTCCGCAAACTTGGTTTTATGTGAATAATCTTTCAATTTGGAACCGAGTATTCCTTCACTACAACCCGATCGGCTTCTTCACTGTAGCAATCGGACTTCTTTTTACTCAAGCCGATCCTTTTCCTACCTCTCCTCGGGCTTCTCGAACTTGACTCCGATCGGATAATTCCCTGTCTTCAAACCGATCTAATCTTCTACTAATTTGATCGGCTTCTCTACAGTTCCGATCGGTTTTGTTTCACGAGCCAACCAGTATCTCCATCGGCCGATCCTGTTTACAAGCTAAATCAAATTTTCCATTGGACACCTCTCAGCCGATCGACTTTAGCACCATCAGATTGTCCAGATTTCGGCGTTAACACATGCCCCCCAATTTCGGAGTTTGCCAACAAACTACAAAATTTTGAGCTGTTGGAAGTCTCCGCAAACCAGGATGACCCGTTAAAACCCGCATTAATTAGCTCAGATATCTGCCTAGGTCGCTCCGTGTCTATAAAATACATCTCCGCCTCAGCTTTCTTCCACACTCTTCTTCCCATCAAAACCCCCAAACCTCGACGAGCTCCGAAGACTGAAGGCGAACTCTCACAAATTACTTCATCGGCCACTACTCCTTCTTCCTCCGTGCGATGGCTTCTACACACGTAATCCCTGAGGTAACTATCATCTGCTCTTTCATCCTATATCTCGCACAAATCTCCTCCATCCTGTCTTAGTAGTCGGGTTCTTATTTTCTGTAGGATCTCAAGAGTCAAATTGCCATCCTGGTTTCCAACCGCCCCGGTCACTTCTATCTTAGCCCTATGGATAGCAAAGATCCGACTGATTTCATAAACTCTGAAATAGAAAGGATTCCATTCAAACACTCATCTATGGCCATCACCGATTGGGCTAACAGCTTCAGATCTTGGCCTAGCAAACTCCCGGGATGGAGGAGCTGGTATCTTAGGGTTTTCGCCTCTAAAAAGTCTTTGTAGGAGGATTTGGAGATAGACCATTGTATCAACCTTTCCTTAGCCGATATTGAAAAGAATGAACCTCTACTTGCATCGGCTTCTTACTTTTGGTCGGATATCCTAAATGCTTTTATATTTGGGTATGGACCGATGACCCCCACTCTAATGGACGTTATCATGCTGACTTGCCTCAACACCACCCACTACATAAACCCGTTCAATCTCATATTCAAACCCACTCATTAGCTGAACACCAAGAATGTCGGAGGTTGGACTAAATATATTTCTTTGCACAAAAAGTCCTCCGGTCAAGTCGATGAGCGTGAACACGTAGCGTTCTTGAATCTCTAGTTGGAGCGGTTCGTCTTTGGTGGTTTGACTCTTGGTCCAACAACCAACATGCGATGCCTAGCAGAGCTCCTGGCCGATCAATGCCAGATTCTCCTAAGGCAATATTTTTTTAGAGCTACTTATCAACTGCTCCATGAAGTGGCGACCAAGCTATCGGCAGGTCAACCAGTCGGACATATTGGCGGTCCCTGGTGGTTTATACAACTCTGGTTGAACGTCTACACCTCCAGAGTCATCGGTAGGTCCTATTTCCCTTCCATGACATATCCGACTGACTACCCAGAGGAAAATAAAGCCAGCCGACGCCGATGTATATCACTGGGTGAAGCTTCATCGGCTCTTCTTGAAGGCAAAATGACCATCCTTGGACTCAGCCAGTGGTTCAAATGTTTCTACTACGGCTTCACTAAAGAGGTCACCATCTGGTTCACGTACGAGGACGACTCGTCCTTTGAAATGCCTTCTAGGTTTCATTCGATGAACGCCTTAGCTGATAAAGAATCTAAGACAATCTTTTTATCCTTCATAACTCCTAATATTTTGCCGATTGGATTTTCATTGGGCAGATCCTAACATCCATCATACGAGTTCTACCATCCTTCGGTTGGTGCTCGTCAGTTGGGCTTCGGCCAACTCCCCATCGGCTTGTTCTTCATCGGCAAACTCCAAGCTCGAGGAGAAGTAAAAAGTGGCTTGGAGTATGATCGGCTTAGGTTGATGGCATCAACATTGTCCTTAGGAACTATCTCCACCTTCGAGCCCTGTATATCTAATATCAAAGTCTTTGCTCGATGGTGGTCAGAATGGGGAAGGCACCTATTCAGTCTATCGGCTAAAAATTATTGTATGTGCCTCAACCTCGACTATGTGGAATTCGATGAAGAGGTAATCTCTCTCCTTGTACTGTCTTTTCTTCATCATATTGAATTTCAACTATGTCTTGATCCCCATGATTCCACAGGCTGGCGACAAAGATGTACCTACGACCAGCGTAAGTGGTCGGTCGATTATTTATCAACCTCCATCGGCCAAATCCCTCCTTTGGCAAGGTGATCTACCTCCATCGGCTCTCCTCCGAGTGTCACGAACACCAGGGCTGAAACGCAAGAAATCGGCTACTCGAACGGTTTCTAAGAAAGAGAAATCCGACGTCGATGTCGCCATTATTACATCGGTTTCGCGAAGCCCTTCTCCTGCAGCAATCTTGACTTCTTCTGTATCTCCATTGGTATGTGTCAGCATCAACTCTTCGTTGCCTTTGCCTTTATCCTGATACCTTCACTTTGCAGCCTGAACCATCGGCTCCTGAAGTCCAAACGTTGGACACTGTTACTGGGACTGAGCTGATGGTATCTTCAAAAGTCATGGCATCTACTCCTCAAACTCAAACAGCCCCGTAAGTTGAATCTAACCGATGCAACACGAAATTGACGATGGCAGAGGGAGCTTAACAGGCCGATAGGCCTTGCACGGACGTGATGCAATACGTCTGATCAGCCTAAGAGGTCGAACCTAACCGATTTAGCCTTAGACAGAGCAGAACATATCGAGATGGTGGCGGGACTTACCCCTTCGCCAGATATCAGACTTAACCGATACAGCCCCGCATCAAGAGCTAGAACCCGCCGATAAAACCTAGATGAACTAGGTTGGCAATGCGTCGAGATTGTATATTGATCGAGAGATATGTTACATGTTTCCAGGAGGTCTATATTTATACCCTGAATTTACAGACAGAGTCCGACACGTTTACAACCATCGAACGTTATTTCCTAATAAAAACAAAGGAAAATACTTAACTAACTAAACCTTTCTAATAAGGTTACAATTTATAAAGATAGAATATCTTGCCATGAAGTCCATGGCTTTTCTGCAAACTTGGTTTTATCTGAATAATCTTCTAATTTGGAATCAAGTCTTTCTTCGCTACAACCCAATCGGCGTCTTCACTGTAGTAATCGGACCTCTTTTTACTCAAGCCAATCCTTTTCGTACCTCTCCTCGGGCTTCTTGAACCTGACCCGATCGGATAATTTTCTGTCTTTAAACCGATTCAATATTCTACTAATTTGATCGACTTCTCTACAGATTCGATCGGCTTTATTTTACGAGCCAATTAGTATCTCCATCGGTCGATCCTGTTTATAGGCTGAATCAAATTTTTCATCGGAGACCTCTCAGCCAATCGGCTTTAGCACCATCGGATCATCCAGATTTTGGCGTTAATAATTATAAAATACATATTTAACAAGTAAAAGAAATAAATTACTTTGGGTCTCTAAGATTATATATACTAAAAATCAATTAAATATTTTATAAACGATCCTAAGCCACACGTAGCACTATAATAAAGAGAAATCTTAGTAATTCTGAGAAAAAAGAAAATATCTAACCATCGATTTTGGTCCATTATTTTCTATTTATCTTAAAAATATCTCTACTATCTTAAAATTACAGCCATCCTCCTTCCCTTCCCACCCATCCCACGTATAAAAAAACAGCAGCAAAAAACTGGTGTACCAAAAAAATCTGACCAACTAAGAAAAAAATACAGGAAGAGAGAAAAATTGAACCATGTTACCTAGATCACGTATAAAAAATCAGCTCCAAAAAAACGGTGTACCAAAACAAAAAATCTGACCAACTGAGAGAAAAATACAGGAAGAGAGAAAAATTGAACCATGTTACTTGGATACAGATCAAATCTGTTGTAATACACGGGTCTGTGACTAATAAAAAATAAAAAGGCCCACGTCCCACCCCTTCCATCCATCATGTACGTGTACACGCACATACGCACGTATGTTACGCCCGTGCCCTCCTTCCCCTCACGCACGACCTCCCCTCTTATTTTAATACTGTATTAGATAGAAAATATATTTTGAGATAATAAATTTCAAACAACTATACTATCTAAATTATATAGCTTTTTTTTGTGCACGTAAATCATTAGATTATTTACAACAAAGTTATAATTCATAATCCAAATTAACTATATTTAACGAGTAAAAGCATAATTTTTTATTTAAGGGAAAAGCATAATTTTTTAAACCACCTGATTAACTACATGTAGCTTACATTAGAATAATATGAAATATATAAATTAATTAATAAGATTAAAATAATAAGTAGTTTAATTATAAAATACATATTTAACAAATAATAAAATACATCACTTTGGGTCTGGGTCTCTAAGATTAGAT
The DNA here is from genome assembly GCA_030770085.1 of Oryza coarctata. Classification (NCBI taxonomy): domain Eukaryota; kingdom Viridiplantae; phylum Streptophyta; class Magnoliopsida; order Poales; family Poaceae; genus Oryza; species Oryza coarctata. Next base: position 14,948,450 of record CM061472.1, read on the forward strand.
CCATATTTAAGTATAGATAACTCAAACTAGTGAATCATTGGAACTATCTCAAAGGAAAAAATAGATCTCCTCCCCTCCTCCAACCGTACGTATATGCGTACGTCTCCCTCCAACCCTCTCCTCCCCTCTCTCTCCCTCCCCTATTTTTTAACTAACAACATAATATAAAAATAATCAATAATTAGATAGCTAAATGATTATATTTTTTAAATTTATATCTGGTTTTAAATTTTTTAATTGTTATTTTATTTATAATTAAATAAATAGTATAAGATCCATATTACCCATATTTTACTATATAAAAATTAAAATACATCATTTGAACATAGTCACCTATTCTTTGGCAACCAAATGACAATGAAATATTATAAAAAAAATTGATATTATGTATTATGTCATATTAAATCATTCTAGGTAATAAAAATCTATTAAACCCTTTAGAGCGCTCTTAAGTCATTGTGTCTCAAAAATAAAAAAAAACACCTTAGAAATTCAAAGAAAAAAGTAAAACATTTTACCATCAATAGACCAATTATTTTCATCCATCGATATACTTTTAGAATAAATTATAATGAATTTGCTTACACTTTGGACCAAATATTTGTCACGCAAATGCGCGTGAGGAAGAGAAAGAGAAGTAGAAAGAGAAGTAGGGAGAGAATGCATAGAGCCGTAGAAAGACTGACGAGTTAAGAATAATACATCAACCGAGGGTGGGAGAAGGCACAATAAGCTTAGCTTATCTTAGCCACTAGGCATATTAACTATAGCTACAAGAGGACGGTATAGACACCAAACAATATTCATGCTAGAAATGCGAAAGTTTTTGAAAGAATTTGTTTGGTTTTTAGAACACAAAGATTTTCTAAGGTCTTTTTAGAATTATATGGCAATTTGATTGGATAGCATTGTTGGCTTCAAATAAAAATTTAGTTAATTCATGTGGCTAACTTAAAAAAATACACAGTGGTTGTTTTCGATTACATAATTCCTAATATTTAATTAGAATTTTTATATAAAAACATTTAAATCATAGAAGCAATAATAATACATCACATTCAAAAATAATGTTGCATGTGTAGTTATATTTATCCATCCAATCATATTCACGGTAGGCTGCGTAGAGCCTCGCACACTCTACGTGAAATATTCCCAGATGGATTGTCTGTCACACAATACAAACGTATTGAAGTCTACAAGGCCATGCATTTAGCACAGTCTCATGTCCCACACAATATATGTCAGTGTTATAAATATAACATATCCCATAGAATATTGTATATCTAAGTAATATATGGAAATGTATAATATAAGATTACCCATATGGAACTAGTTAAGAAAGGAGAGTGCTATTTAGGGCTGGCAAGGAATTATCTGCCCTATCCTATTTGAGATCCTTGAATCAGAACATATTCGTGTATAAATAAAGAACCCTTTGGAGGAGAGAGGATGAAGTTAAAGTCATAAGTTATAAATACAAGTCATATATAAACTATGCCTAGGATAAAACTCTATATCTAGTCACCAATTACAACTAATCGGATTCCTTCGTCTAGATTTTTAGCTAGCTTGCTACCTCTTTATACTTAGTGCAGTATATTTTCGATCTATACATATAAACTAGACTAGAAAGGAGGCTTGAATCAGTAAAAAATCAAATGTCTCCTATTTCTTAACTCCTGTCTCATATATAACTTGGTTATAACCGTACCCTACACTCTTAAAATACCATTATCGGGTATAACCCGTCGATAATGGTGTGCTAGGTAAGGGACTTGGTGCTACAAGGTTTTGCCAAGATGACATCAATATACAGTTTTTTCAATGAAGGCTTTTATGACTGTCCTAGCTTGAGAGACACAACCTAGCTAGTGCTCGCCCTCCTTCAAGTCAGACATGCCACCTTCCTGGTCTTCGCAACAGTCTTCGTACCTCTAATCTGTCTTGCTCTACGTGCTACGGCTCATGTGAAAACAACAAACCAGATCAACATGACAACTCCTGCCCAGAGACGGTGGTGTCCCATCCGACAAGATGAAATATCACTCTCTTGTTGGATTCACGATATTCTAGAAAGAAAAAGTTGAACTCAAGCTTTCCAATCTTCAATCTGTAGAGCATACTCCCTTATGCAAGTATTGTCCCATCTACAAGACTAGCTCTCATATTCCGATACATTATAAGGTGTTCCTCAAAAAGGCTACTGGGAAAACACAACCTACCAAGAGCAGCACCCCTTGCCAGAGTTATTTGATCCACTCCCGATGAGCTGCGGCCAAAGACAACAGATCGGATAACAAATCAACCGAGGAGCAAGATTCTCCTAGCTTAGATCAATTAGTTGGATATCTTGGCCTTGACCCCCTTGAACCTTTAGACCTTCACAGACTCAATATTCTCAAGTCCTCGAGCTCGAATTTAAACCGCAATGTCAGCACCATAGATTAAAAAGATGCGGTTGTTGTAGCAAGAACAAGAGCACCTTTCCCTTGAGAACGAAGAACTAAGGAGTGCCTCATCTTCCTCTTGTCACACAAACTTCCCAGGAGATTCCTCCTATTAGCCAATCCAACACCTAATCAGTGCTCAAGGACTTTTAGATCAACCACCTATCGATCTGTCATCAAACCTAAAGGCAATAGCGTGGCTACAACAAGTCAGATCAACAACAGCCAACCTCAACATAGCCCTCAATGATGCTGCATAGCAAGACAACCTCCCCTCCAAGGAGGGTTGTAGGGGCAATATGTCCCCTGCTCCATGTTGAAATGATGAGAACGGCCATGATTGTGAAGATCATGACTAGAACTGTCACTCGAGAAACAAGACTCTATCCTATCATCAAGGATCACGTAACTTAAGTAATGATGTACGTCAACACATCAAGGGTTGGAGACAGAAACATGAGCATCAAGAAAATCACAAAAGCAATGGCCCTAGACGTAGCTGAGATAATTATGATCATTGACCTTATGACCAATGCTAAGATGACAACTGTGACCATAACAAAAGCTACGGATGTCATGAGAATTATGACAACTGCAAAAATCATAGCTATCACAAGAATTGTGGGCGAGGAGGCTCCTGATTGCCTTCGCGATGATGCGACGAAGACAGAGGTTGCTGTCCTCGGAACGCGGTGCCTAATCACGGTGATCCCTCTTCATTGTCATCATCATCAACATCTGATAAACATTCTTAGAGACCTTCTTGGGACAATGACCATCACTCTACTTTCCAACCTAGAGGAGGTTGCAAGGCATTTATCCCTTCATTGTGGGAGGTGAGTTGGCCAACAAAATGCCATTCCATACTAGTCAAAAAATATGATAGAAGCACAAATCTCGAGTAGTTTCTCCACATTTATTCTATAGTCCTCTATGTAGTCAGAGTAGATGATAACGCTTTAGTGAATTATCTGCTGACTACGTTGAAGGGCTTAGCTTGCACTTGGCTCATTCACCTTTAGACTGCTCTATCAGATCTTGGATAGATATCTGCAAATAGTTTTTGGCTAACCTCCAAGGCACGTATAAGAGGCATGCGTTCGAGGACGATCTATATGCCATGAGATAGAAGAGCGGTGAATCTTTTTGAGACTTTATGCACTGCTTTAATGAGTGCTACAACATTATTTCTGATATCACCGACGCATCTATGATAAGAGTGATTAAATTGGGAGTATGAGGTTTTTAGACAATCCAAGAGCTAGCGACAAGAAAAATAACTTTAGCAATGAGGCTTTTTGAGATCACCGACAAGTGTGCCATGTCGAAGATACTATTTGATGTAACAACGGCAAAGGAAAGGTGGTTGACGATAAGCCATAGGTTAAGAAGGAAGAGCCTAGGACCAGCAAAAAGCTAGCACAGCCTAAAAAAAAGAACAAGAAATGTAAGGCTAAAGGAGAATTTGTCGCTGTAGGACGACAACAACAGCCTTCCTGCTTTGAGTCCCAAGGTGAAGCTTCTGGTAGAAAGCGGTGCCTGATACACAAGACCTGCTCACACTTATTCGTTGGATATCAAGTTTTTCAAAAGGAGATAAATCGTTAGATCACTCTTCCTATAGAGCAATGAGTACTCGTAGTTGAGAAAGATTACAGTGGCATGTGTTCCAATAATGGCACCAACTACCTAGATGCTGATCATTGTGTAGCTCACATCTTCGGTGGCTCGACTACTTACTCTTTCAAAAGAAAATATAGAAAGGTCAAATGAGAAGTCTGCTCAACTTCCTAGGGGCATAATGTAAAGTTGTGGTGGTCAGACTAGAAGATTGAGTTCTTAGATAGTGATCATCCAACTAGTACAACTTCCCTGGGGAGATATTCTATAGTGGTCAAACCTACTATTAGGAATGTCAAAGTCGCGCGCATCATGATTGACGGTGGAAGTTCCATTAATCTTCTCTTCACCAGCACACTTGATGCCACGTGAATCCCAAGAAGTGAACTCAACCATCTAAGGAGCCCTTCCATGGGATCACCCGGAGTCATCATCAAAGGAACTAGGGAAGATAACTCTGCTAGTAACTTTTGGCACAACCAACAACTTTGGAATGTAGAAGATTACATTTGATCTTGACAAGTTTGACACAACCTATAATGCCATCCTTAGATGGACTCTGCCGGCCAAGTTCATGGCAGTATCACACTATGCATACCAGTTTGTCAAGATATTAGGATCGAAGGGCATCATCACCATACTTGGGAATGCTTCAAATTCCATGCAGAGCGACAATTGGAGCCTTAACATAGTCGAGCAAACTCCCATTGCACCTACCGTAGAAACAAAGCAAGCCCAAGATATCAGCAAAAATTAAAAGAGTTGTCAAGTTGGTACCACTCTTGAGCTCAACTCCTAACAAAATAGTCAAGATTGGGGCTAGGCTTGATGAAAAATAGGAACTCAAACTCATCACTTTACCTTAGGAGAATGCGGATGTGTTTGCTTGGCAACCATCTGACATGCCCGGGGTCTCTAAGGACGTGATTGAGCACAACCTGACGATGCGACCAGATGCACAACCAATCAAGCAAATATTATGGTGATTCATTCCTGATCACTAGGAAACTATTCGAGAGGAAATCAACAAGCTCTTGAAGGTAGAATTCATCCAAGAAGTTCTTTACTCCGAGTGGCTTGCCAAGCCTATGATTGAACAAAAAGCTAATTAGAAGTGGAGATTGTGTGTAAATTTCACCGATCTGGCTTGTCCAAGGATCATATTCCTCTTCATAGGATAGACCAACTAATTGATTCTATGACCGAATGTGAAATATTAAGTTTTCTTGATGTGTAGTCAGACTAATCATATTAGAATGGCTAGGAAGGATGATGAAAAAACAACTTTTATGACGCATACGGTATTTTTTGCTATGTGAAGATGCCCTTTGGATTGATCAATGCTAGAGCCATATACCAATGGGAAATCCAAGGCACCTTTTAGATTCAACTTGGCCGCAACGTCGAAGTCTATGTCGATGATGTTATTGTCAAGTCAAAAACCCGAGATCACTAGATTGAAGACCTCCATGAAACATTTGACAATCTTCAAAAACACTACTTGAAACTAAATAAAAAAAGCGCACGTTCAGGGTACCATCGAGAAAATTACTTGGATTCCTCATTTCGAGACAAGGCATCAAAGCCAATTCCGAGGAGATTAAAGTGATTGAGAATATAAAGTCACCGATAAGGTTGAAGGAGGTGCATAAGATAATAAGGTGCACGAGAACACTTAGCAAATTTGCAGCAATGATGGAGGATAAAGGTTACCCTTCTTCAATTTATTAAAGAAACACAACAAGTTTGATTGAACCAAAGAAGTCAAGGATGCTTTTCTTGATCTAAAAATGTACCTCGCCAACCCAACCGTCCTCGTCGCTCCTTGGTCATGTGAGGAGTTATTCCTTTATATTGCTGTTACACCCTACTTAGTAAGCACGGTCCTCATTGTTGAGCGCAACAAGATACAATGGTGGGTCTACTATGTGAGTGAGGTCCTCCATGACACAAAGACAAGATATTGTTAAATGTAGAAGTTGCTCTATGTTCTTGTGATGACATCCACAAAGTTGTGCCACTATGTCTAATCCAACAAGGTTAGAGTTGTCTTCTCATACCCTCTCGGAAAAGTTGCCTGAAGTAAGGATATAGCCGAACATATTGCTAAGTGGGTCATCGAGCTCAACCAAATCAACATTAGTTTTGTTCCTTGTTCCTCTAATATTGAGCCAGTCAATTTTGTCGTATAATGGATTGTTCCTACGAACACCAATATTTACAATACAACCAACAAGATGTGGACTATGGCATTTGATTGATCACTCAAAAGTCAAGGTGTAGGATCAGGAGTTATCCTACACCAACATGCGACCAACTCAAGTATGTCATACAACATGAGTTCTGTGCCACATCCAATTTGGCTGAGTATGAAGGACTACTTGTTGGGTTAAGTGCAACAGTTGCACTCAGAATAAAATGACTAATTGTAAAAGATGACTCACAACTGGTCACCAATCAGATCCACAAGGATTACAAAGTGCTCAATCCCTAAGCTAGTGAAGCATTTAGTCAAAGTAAGAAAGCTAGAGCGTAGGTTCAACGGCCTCGAAGTGCAACATGTTTAACGAAATAATAATTTTGACACAGACAACCTCGCTCTTTAGGCTTCTAGAAGAGAACTAGTTGAACCTGACATATTTCTAGAAGTATTGACAACTCCTTCCGTTAGTAGCACACCTAAGGACGAAGTCTCGCATACCACCACAGAGGACGTGGGGGCTACGACAACATCCAATATCGATACAGACAAGATCGATAGTGTTGTTGGCAATATTGAGGTTAACGACAATTGGCTAATACCTATGTGTCAATACCTAGCCTCCAATATTCTTCGAGATGATGACACCATAGCAAAAAAGGTAGCCCAATAAGCCAAACTCTATTTCATGATTGGAGATGACTTAGATAAAAGGACACACAATGGTGTTTTGCTAAAGTGCATCACAATGAAAGATGGCATGGAGCTCTTAGCAAACATCCATGAGGGAATATGCAGATCACATGTCGAAGGCTAGATATCCTCAGACCTTTTCTTGAACTCAGGGTGGGTACAAATTCCTATTTGTAGCTATAGACAAATTCACTTAGCACAAGAAATCAAAGCTGAGGAAGTCATCAAATTCATCAAGGGTGTGTTCTATCGATATAAACTTCCTCATCACATTCTTACTGACAACGGGTCCCAATTCTAAAGTGATGATTTCCAAGATTACAATATCAATTTTGGAGTCAAAATCTATTTTGTCTCAGTTTCAAATCCTTAGAGTAATGGCCAAGTCAAATGCACGAATGATATTGTGCTTCAAGGGATTAGCACTCACGTATATGATAGGCTCATGGCCTGTGAGAAACACTAGGTTAAAGAGCTACCTTTAGTACTATGAGCCACACACACAACATCGACAAGAGTGGCGAAGGTGACTCCCTTTTATTTAGTTTATGGATCAGAGGCAATGCTCCTCAAAGCTTCGCCAGACATTCGCCATATTTGAAGCATACACCAACGAGAAACAAGATAAAGGCCTCCAGATGATATCAATTTATTTGAGGAACACCGAGAACATGTCGCTGAGCTACATGATATCAGTAGGCTCTTTGTCGGTACCATAAGAAATGTATCTGGACTCATCCATTCACCATAGGAGATTATGTTTTGAGAAGGGTTCAAAAACAATAAGGATGAACTAAGTTGCCCCCAAGTAGGAAGACCAATACAAGTTAGTCCAAATACTTCGATCAAGAGCATGCAAAATTGCTAACAACGATGGTCGTGAGATAACAAGTTCTTGGAACATTGACCAACTATAATAATTCTATGTGTTGTCCGTCAAATTTGTAAGTTGTATATATATATATATCTTTTTCAATATTTATAAAGTGTGCCATATTTTTTTCATTGATCTAGTATATTATGTATCAACTTTAGTAAAAAGTATACAACATCTACACTTTATATGTTCTCCGGTTATTCATAGGTAGAGCAAGCCCTATATTTTTGACCAGCTGGGGATAGGAAACTTTGTTTCATATTATTACTAGCTATATAATTGGGAATTGGTTTTTCCAACTTCACAACTAGGGGCTAGGGGCATTTTCCCTTTTGCTATTTTGATAGTGCATTTTGACTATCTTCCTAGGATCATGTTTATGACAAAACAGCTGAGGAGTAGGGAAAGTTTATGATATAGTTATCGGATGTAATTTCCCAATAAGAAAAAAAACATATACTCAACATTCACACAACATTAACACTGCTTAATATTCATTACTAGAATTTCATGTATCATATAATTATTGATCTCTAGTAAGTGTCTTTTGAAGATACATAAATGCCAATTACATTACCAGGACGGTCATTGCCAGTCCATGGTCTTATACACATTCTTGACAAATTCTACATGGGATTGGGCTAGTATATCTATAATATATCTATCTTCTTGGGTGACCGACGAGAGCTACTAAAGCTTGAGTTTATACGGTGCAATTCTAACAAAGCATAAGCTTTCTTTAAGAATGCTAGTAGATGACCTCCTAGCATATCGACTAGCCAGATGATATTTATCCTTCAAGCACTTGTCAAAGCTACTAGGGAGTTCTCCTAGTAGGCCATAGGTCTCTTTGATCTAGCTCAGATATTTTTTGAGTGTCTTGTGTGATGCTATGCTCAAAATATGGAGTTCTCGACACACGTGCTCCAGCATATTGCATGAGCTCTTTAAATATGCCAAGAACATATATTTTTGTTATTCAACTTCTAGATTTCTTGGTCTTTTGAGAGTAGGGCCATCTTGTTTTCAATCCTCTCTTTCTCAAGCTTAATCTCCAAACGCCTAATCTGCCTCATGAAGTCCTCTTCAGACTCCTCGAGACATATGCATGTGAACTTGCTTCCTTAGATACTTGCTTGGATTAAAAAGCAAACTACTTAAGGGGACAAGAATTTAAGTTTGGGTTAGATAGATGAGATCATCTTCTCTGATGCTTCATCAGGACATATGGTTATCGGAGAGGATTCCAATATCGCTATTATATCCTAGAACGTACCACTTTACTAGTCAGCCGCTTTGTTCTCGTTCTCTTCACTATGGTGCAATATCGATAAAAGGATAATCAGAATATGGCACAAAAATGTTTTATACTTCTAATTTGATAAGTTGTTCTAACAACACTGCAAGATAGGAGTATTTAATAGAAAAGTGTTGGCCAAAATATTACTACTCCATAAAGAGACTGGCAACCATCTCTGTTGTTGCCTTCATGTCGTCCATCACTACCTCCCACCGCTCATTGTTCCTACCCTCGTGAAGCTTCTCTAGATCTAGTTTTGGGTATTGGAGCTGGATGTAGGCGAGGACAAGGCTGGCCCTGGTGGTGAGGCCTTGCTAAACCTTCTAGGCAGCCTTGTCAGAGATATCAAGGCCCACCTTCTCTAGCTTACTAGATCTCCCCGAGAGATGCCAACAAGGAGTACTCATCAGGGAAACTAGGGAACATGCACTCTATGGTTAAGTCCCATCGCCACTTCATTTAGGACGATGAAATTCTTCTAGAATCCATCGCGGAGCGTCTCACTCTTGCTCTTTTCCACCTTGTCATCCGATTTCTTCATTGTCTTTCATGAGGAGGCATAGGCCCTTATTGTCAGTCTTCGTTGTCTTCAGCTCCTCTTCGACCTTGCCTATCTTCTCTTTAATGGCAGTGAGCTCGGTGAGGAGCCTGTTGACCTCGACTCTGGTTGCTTTGCTTATGGAGAGGACTTCCTAGCAGGCGTGAGCCAAGCAGTTATAGACGTTACTTGGAGGGGTGGTAGCAACAATCGTTAGCATTAGGGCAGAAAGTGGAGGAGAGGTAATGGCAGGCAGGAGGTAGGTTTGTTTTGTTTTCTCCATGCTCTGCTCAGAGATGGATGGGGTGACTCTACATATAGAAGGTAAAAAAAAAAGACATTACAATGCAAGCTACCTAGCCAACAACCCATGCCAAGAAGGTTAGGATACTTACTTGGTTCTCTTCTTGGATGTGGGGTTGCCAAGTCTCAACCTACCACCTTGGTGGGGGATGAGGTCTACTTGAGGAGCGATTCAATCTATCTATTCTATGCTTAATTTATTCCTTAGAGAGGCGTAACAGATAGCTTACCAAGGAATGAGGACCTGTTCGGATACATCTAGTAGGTCCTTGTCCAAAGTTGGCTCATTTCTTCTTAGGTCCTGTTGGAGCTTAGCTATCACTATTTATCATATCGTAAAATTTTGAACTAAAAATAAGACTTGTGTAAAATAAAACATAAAATAGAAAAATGTCAATAGGGAGTAAATTAAACCAATCGTAGAAAATCTTAAAATTTCTAAGAACCAATTTATTTCTTAATTTTCACTTAAATTAAAAAAACCATTACCGTAACCATGGCATTATTTTTAAGTGATTAGATATTAATAGCCTTTCCTCTTTGCTACACCATGGCAGTATGACTTTCTCCATATATTATTACGTATATAAGTCATACTAAGGTATACATAGTTTGTTTAAAAGCTATATCATACTACTAAATTTAAATCTTAATACTCATGTTGACTAGGTATATCTTTTTTTTTATAAAAATTCACTATAGATCAGATATATAATAGGGAAGCTAGGTTTAGAATATGTATATCTGGTCTGTCTTTATTGATTCATATATAAGTATGTATAACAGATTGTGCCAATATGAACCAATTAAAAGGAGGGCTAACTTGATGCTACAAATAAAACAAATTTATTAGCAATAATAGTTTTAGGAGATTTGTTAAAAAACAAGCCCCAAAACATTCAATTAAAAAAGAAAAAACATATTACTTTTAATTTGTTAGACATGTCTACCTCCTTTTTAAATGATAAAAAAATTATAGATAATTGTTTATATGGATAAATTAAATATTATATAGTATACAGCTAACATATATCCTAGAAAAGTTATTTAATCAATGCCAACAAAGAAATTTATAAAAAAACATACTTATGAAGTATGACAGGTGTTATCTATCTACCATGATATTTGCCAATGTGAAAGCATAGGCTAAAAATAATTATAATTGGTTGAGGTAGAAAAGTCGATAAATAAATTGGATGATAGATAGTTATGATTTATTGGAATGAGAGATTAGGTAAAGATATAGCTATATTTTACTATAAAATTTACATAAGGTAACTATATTCCGTATGGTACTGAAAGAGTAATTAACTAGCTAGCTAGCTCGCTCCTCTGTCTTCCACCTCTCGCTTCGCACGTACGGTGGAAATGTTGAATCCATAGCGCATTTTAGTTTGTTGGGTTTGTAGTTCTACCTTTCAATGATATGATGTTACTGCAATGACCACCACGCGATTGCGAGCTACACGATCGAAGAAAAGGGGGAGATGGTTGGGTCTTGAGGGGCCACAACTTTGATCTCTCTTTTCACCGAAAATGCATGCTCTCTGTAGCATTTTAGCTCGATTTAGTTTTGAGATATACATATAGTAATGTTCACAAATACCTAACAATATTAAGCGGTCCTCTCCTGGGCTTTTCGGCCTTCTTGTTTTAAGCCTACGCCAATTTTATGAACTTGATTTTAGAACTTGTTTAAGGTTGTTTTCATCGCTTTCATCACTCAAGCTTGATTTCTCGACCGCTAAAAGTAAAAGTATAAAAATCTTTATCCTGAAGTTATTTCGGTGATTCAATCGTGTGTTGTCCTCCTAGAAAATGCTGCTGTAATAATACTTTTCAACCTGACCCTTTTATGATCAAGTCACTTGTGTAGTTGTGTAAAGCAAGAGTATATCTTATTCGCAAATAAAAATGTATTTGTAAGTAATAAAGATTTTTCTTTTAGTTTCCTTTGTTTGTTAAGAAACATGTTTTTTCTTTAAAACAGACGTTTTCTTCCATTCTTGGAAAGGTCCATCGCCGTCTCACTGTGTCTTGCTGATGACCGGTGAACCACGCAAATGTATTTTATCTACGTTAGGAATCTGGCTACATGTCTTGCTTGGGGAGATGGGAGCAAATCGGTTGGTAAATAAATTTCTGGAAACGAATTTTTATTTTAATATGCAACAAAATACACCTTTCAGTTTTTAATATTTGATATTGTTAAATTTCAAGCATACCTTTAACCATGCGCTAATTCAATTTTGTTGTGTAAATAATCTATAATGATAAAACAAATCACGGTAAAATAAATGATAACGATATGAATATTTTAATAAGACGAATGTTAAATATGTATGTAAAACGTCCAAGTGGCATTCTAGTTTGCTGAATTTGTATACAAATGCATTCCCTGATTTCATCTAAGCATCACCGCACTTCAAAATGTCATTACTCTCAGCGGCCCAGAAAGGTAAATGCTTTAGGCGGAGGGCCTGATTCGATTCTACACGCACTTCCTGCTGCTTTCCCTTGTCTCGCCTCGTCGGCTTCTTTCAACCTTGCGCCCAATCTCGAAAGAAAACCAAGCGGGGGGAGAAGAATCGCGATTGCCTGTGGGGATTTGTTGCCGCTGCTGCAGTCCCCAATTCCGGAGATGCCGCGGATTCCCATGATCAAGTTCCCCAAGAGGAATCTCAAGGCCCCATCCCTATCGCCACCCGCACCAGGTGCTGTCTTCTTCTTCTTCCCAAATTCCAATTCTTCCTTTGTTTTCTCTTCTAGGTTTAGGGGCATGCTGGTCTAGGCCTATCTTGTTTGGGATCTAAATTCCTGGGTTTTGTTTTGTCGCAGCGGCGCAACCTGCAGATCAGCACGCGTCCCTCCTGTCCCGACTGGGTAAGTGGAAGAAAGGTTCTTGAATCCGGTAGCAGTCGATGCTTGTTGTTTTGAGTTTCGCTTGTTTTGGGTAGTGATTTATGTGGGCATTCTTTGTCGTGCCTTCTCGACCTGGGGTTGATTGAACTGGGTAATGTACGGTTGCTCGTGTGGATTTGATTTCACGATAAATGTGAGCTAGCCTGGAGTGATATTTTGTGCTTGATGGTTCAAGTGGAAGCTACTGTTGTGTTGATTCTTGTTTGCTATCTGGAACATACATTATAAGGAATTTGGAATGTGAGTGGACACTGGACAGAGATGAATTTCCAATAGTTTAATGAAGAAGATTTTTTTTAGTCTTATCATGACTATCCAGTTATGCCATTCAGACGCAACACGGCTACTGGTTAATTTGATTTGTTCGGTTACTTGTTTACTATTGACATATTTTTTTCCGTGGATAGTTGTTTTGTTGACCTATTAGTAACATTTGTTATCATTACATTGATTTCTGCATTTCTTTTACCGGACCAAATTTCGCAAAACTACAACTGCTTTGGCAAAACTATTACAAAACTACAGGTTTAAACTGCTGTATGCTTGTATCACAGAACTAAATATTCCTAATTGAATTTATCACAAAACCAGGTTTAAGACAATATAGAAAAATTACAGTTTAAGACAATATATCAAGACATTAGGCTTCACACTGACTCTTTCCAAATACTATATATTATAAAAGTTCCACAAAGATAATATCTTTATAGAGGAACCTCTAAAATCTGTATTTTTTGATAAATCCGTGCTAAATACGTAGTCTTTTGGTAACTTAGGTGTTAAATGTGTAGTTTTGTGATATTATGACTTAAATATGTAGTTTGGTGATATTATGTCACAGAATATACAGTATTGTGAAATTTACTCCTTTTATTTCTGTATGCCTGGATGTTCTGATGTAGAATAATTAGAAACCCCCACCCACCTACATACACACCCCACCACCACCACCACCTTCTTCAAGGGGATATTACTTCTTTTTGGCACACCTTGCTTGGAGACCGTGCCTTGCTGGCTGATTTGGCTCTTTTCCAGAGCCCGTCAATCACACCATATTTTTATTTTTCTGATTTTTGCAGAATAGATATTATATTTCTTCTATACTGTGATAATGTGGTATTTCCTCAATGTATAGTCGCCAAATGCCATTTGGATAGCTATGCTGTTGTCCCATGAACAATATAGGTGCTGGTGCATTGTGACCAACAAGTTTCTGCGCACAAGCTATTCATTTTAGTTCAACTTTACCTTTTTCTACATTTGTTATTTTGCTTGGGTATGAACAACGTATATTCATTTACTGAATGGAGATATTCTGCTAATCGGTCGTTTCATAATTCTAATGGAAAAATGTGTTCATAACAATTTAAGTTTCATTTGCAGCAGCTAAATCAGAGGCACCATCTTCTGGAGAGATTAAAAATTACCGCTTTAGATCAGATGTGCCATCCCCACCTTCTTATACGGCTGTTGGAGGGCCAGCTTTACTCCTTCCTAAACGTAAGCCGCTCTCAGAGGAAGAGATTGAGGCTATCATGGTATGCACTTGTTCTCAAGTATGTCATTTCCATATGTGTGCAACAAAAGTCAACTCGGGAAACTAATTTGTGCACACATCAAAATTTTGCCATGTGAAAGTGACATAAGTAGATTTCTCATGAAAAATGCTTTCATGCACTATATTTGTAATTTTTTATGACATCAACTCAACTCAACAGTCCCAAGCAAGTTGGAATATGCTAAAGTTGAAATCTAATCAGAATCTTCAAATCACGGTTCAGTCATGTCAATAACTGTTTTCCTATTATTTTTATTCAAATACAGATCTTTAGATATATCTACTCTTTCAAATCTTTCTTTATTGTTTTTCTCTATATTAGTTTTGATTTTCCTTTATCTTTTTCTATATTACTATCTTGACTTAAAATTCCACAATGTCCTGACGCTTTTGGGGCTCTCCTTTGGATATGACCAAACCAACTCAATCGATATTGGATAAGCTTTTCTTTAATTAGTGCTACCCCTAGTCGATCATGTATATACTCGTTTCGGACTTGATCAATTTTTTATGACCATAAATCCAATGTATTATACGTATTTCTGGCTATTGAATATGACGTCTTTTTTAGACTAATATTCTGCTCCATATAGTATAGTAGGTCTAATTGTCATTTTATAAAACTTGATTTTTAGCTTCCACGGCATGATCTTATCACAAAGGATGCCATATGCTTGGCGCCACTTCAATCAGGCCGCTTTGATTCTATTACTAACGTCCGTATCAATATCCCTATCCATCTGTAACATCGATCGTAGATATTGAAAATTATTTTTCTTAGACACTACTTGGTCTCCTAAACTCACATCTGTGTGATAGTGCTAAAGTCACACTTGAAGTATTTAGTTTTAGTCCTACTTATTCTAAAACTTTTGGACTCAAGAGTTTGCTGCTACAACTCTAATTTTCTATTTACTCCTGAATGGCTCTTATCAATTAGCACCACATCATCTGCAAAGAGCTTGCACCAATGGATATCTCCTTGTATGTTTCTTGTAACCTTACCATTCCAAATGCAAAGAGCTAAGGGCTTAAGCCTGATTCCTGATAGTCTTATTTTAATTGAAAAGTAACCCGTGTTACTATCATTTGTTTCAACACTAGTCATAGCATTTTGTATATATTCTTCATAAAAGAGACATACTTTATTGGGATTTTATGTTTGTCCAAAGCTCCCACATAACATTTCTTGGTATCTTGTCATAAGCCTTTTTCAAATCAATTAAACCATATGTAGGTCCTATTTTCTAAACCGTTTCATAACTTGTCTTATAAAGAAAATTGGTTCTATGGTTGATCTTTCGGACATGAAACTAAATTGGTTTATAGAGATCCCTGTCATTCCTCTCAAATGGTGTTCGATAACTCTCCCATAGCTTCATAATGTAACTAATCAACTTAATTCCTCAGTAATTATTACAACTTTGGATACCTCCCTTATTCTTATAGATTGGTACCAATATGCTTCTTCACTCCTTGGGCATTTTGTTCGATTGAAAAATATTGTTGAACAACTTGGTTAGCTATACTATAGATATATCCCCGAAACATCTCCACACCTTCATTGGAATACCATTAGGACCAATGGTCTTACTCTCTTTCATCATTTTCAAAGCATCTCTAACCTCAGATTCTTGATCCTCCCTAAATCTTCTATTAGTATCATCCAAAGAGTCTTCCAATTGAACGGTGGTGTCCTTTTTTCCACTATTAAACAAATTATCAAAATACTCTTTCTATCTATATCTAATCTCATCCTCTTTCACTAAGAGCTGCTCGTTCTCATTCTTAATACACATAACTTGGTTGAAGTTTCTTGTCTTTCTATCACGAGCCCTAACTATTCTATAGATGTCCTTTTCTCATTCTTCGTACTCAGACGTTGATATAGATCCTCGAAAGCCCGTCCCTTTGCCTCACTTATAGCTCGTTGTACAGTCTTCTTTGCCATCTTATACTTCTCCATGTTGTCTTCATTTCTATCATGATATAAACGTTTATTACATTCTTTCTTCTACTTAGTAGCTCTTTACACGTCTTCGTTCCACCACCAAGAGTCTTTAATTTCACATCCACTCTCTTTGGTCACTTCAAACACCTCTGAAACAATCTTCCGTCTGCATATTGTCATCTTCTCTCACATGTTATTTGCATCGCCTTTTTTCTTTCAAGAGCCCTCTTCGATAACCCTTTTCTTTAAGACATTTGATGTCTCCTTTTCTAACTTCCACCACTTAGTTCTTGCAATTTTGGTTTGTTTATCCCTACTAGCATGTACTAAAAAGCGAAAGTCGGCCACTAGCTTATGTTGAGAAATCACACATTCTTTAGGCATCACCTTACAATTCACATAAGCTTGTTTATCTACTCTTCTCATAAGGATAAAGTCAATTTAGCTAAAGTATTAGCCACTGCTAAAAGTCACTAAATGAGATTCTCTTCCCAAATAAAGTGTTGGCTATCATCAAATTAAAAGCTATAGCAAAGTCTAACATTTCCTCTCCCTCGTGATTCCTACCACCATATCCAAAACCTCCATGTGTGGCCTCGAAACCTATACTTGTTGCACATGACCATTAAGATCTATAAAAAACTTCTCACTACTAGATACAACTCTGACTAAGCTATCTAAGTCCTTTTAAAAATGCTTCTTAGCACTTTTATTCTGGCTTACTTGAGGGGTATACGAACTAATTACGTTTAAGATTACATCACTAATAACAAGTTTAACTACGATGATCCTATTCCCTTGTCTTCTCACCTCTACCACACCATCCTTCAGGCTCTTATCAATCATAATTTCTACTCTATTTCTATTTAAAGTTATCCCTTTGTACCAGAGCTTGAAGCTGGTACCGTCCACCTCTTTCGCCTTCTGCCCTTTCCATTTAGTTTCTTGAACATACAAAATATTTACATGCCTCCTAACTGCTATCTCGACTAACTCTTAACTTACCCGTAAGAGACCTTACATTTCAGCTTATTAAACAGATTCTAGTTGGCTCGACTTACTTATCCTTCGTACCCGTCGAGTCAGGTGTGAAAACTCTTGCTCATTTTTCACCACCTAGGTGTTGATGTGGCACGCCACTAAGTATGCGATGTCCCGATCTTTGCTCACTTGACACTATGTCCAGATCACAACATAGTGCGTCATGGGGGTGACGACCTGGCCCTTGCCAATTCAACACCATATCTGGGTTTTGATATGGTGCGTTGCTAAGAGGGTTACGCTCCAACAGGATTTTCTTGGGTTTCATTTCTGTAAGAATAGCTAAGTTTTTATATTGGCTCGCAAAGACTAACACAATTCTCTTTATTTATTAGGCCTTGGGACCTGCTATGTTGAGATACCAAAGTCACCTCAACACTAGCAGAGTTTAATTTTTATATGACATGATTTGAAAAATTAGTGGTCAAATTTGTGCATTGATTATCATATTATTGTGACGCTGTCTGAATGGCAAGAGAGGCATTGGAGGGACTACTTTGTTCACAGACAATATAATGCAAAAAATTATTTAGTTTTATGGTTATTGCTGAGGTCTATGGTAGTGTTTTGCTTTTGGAAATACTATAGGTAAGACTGTGACAACACCAATGCCTGTAAACTATATAGGCTAGGATTGTTCA
The DNA here is from genome assembly GCA_030770085.1 of Oryza coarctata. Lineage (NCBI taxonomy): Eukaryota > Viridiplantae > Streptophyta > Magnoliopsida > Poales > Poaceae > Oryza > Oryza coarctata. Next base: position 14,966,541 of record CM061472.1, read on the forward strand.
GATTTAAATTCAAGAAGAGAACTGACCTAGCTACTGGAATGTCAATATTGGATTTATGCAAGCAAAATTGTCAGTAAACTTATCTCGACAAGAAAATTCTTAAAAAATCTAGAAGTTTTTTCCATTTAACCATAAATGGTACACTCCACGAGAAATGCATACGTTCCCTTCAAACTAGATATGCCAGCAACCAAGAATGATAGATACAAGTTCAATTACAGATTTACAGATGGAATGTCCAGAACTACTGTTTAATCTGCACACAAGCTTACGTGCATATGAGTTTAAGTTATTGAAGTGGATCCATTATTCACTGGGGATCTCTTGGACATTTTACAAACATAGATTTTATATGTCAAACTAATCCCCATCGCTGTTAGTAATCCTCTGCTCATATCATTTATAGATGGGATTTGATGGTTGACCGGAATCAGAGGCTTAGTGTACTCACGGATGTATCCCAAAATATTTGTCATATTTTTTTCATCAAGCTAGGCCTCATGCTAACCTCTTTTCAACACCAAAATTAACATCAAAATCTCACTCCCGAATATGCTAGAAATAAAACCCAACAGAAGTCATTAATTAAGGTTCAGGCATAAAAATATCTATTTTTTATACACTTACAAAAATTTACTAATATTTCAATATTTTAAGTTTCTTTTATGTTCTACTTCTATATCAATTATGGTTTTCTACCGTATCTTTTTATATTATTATCGTGTTTTAGAATTTCACTATTCGGTATGTCTGGAGATCTTTATGGAATATATTTAAACTATCTTAATCGGTGGTAGATAAGACTTTTTTTAATTTGTGCTACTCTTAGCCTATCACATATGTTATCGTTCTAAATCCGATCATTCTTTTTCTGAATCCGATACTTCTTTTTTGTGCACAAATCTAATGCAGTATACGCATTTCTAGAACAATTAACTGTTGAATATGTCATTTTTTAAATACCAATATTTTGCATTATATATCTCAGGTCTAATCGCTATTTTATAAAACATGACTTTTAGTTTTAGAGTACATTTTTATCATAGAGAATGCTCGATTCTTTTTATCATTTTATCTACCCCACTTTAATTGTATGGCTAACATTTTTATCAATATCTTTATTTTTCTTTAACATCGATCCTAAATAACGAAAGGTATCCCTTTTTAACACTACTTAATCCTTCAAACTATCATTTCCCATGTCATGTGTAATAGATTCGAAGTCAAATATTATATATTTACTTTTAGTTTTGTTAAGCCTAAAACCTTTTGACTCTAGAGTCTACCGTCACAACTCTAGCTTTTTATTTTCTCCTGCTAGACTTTCATCAATTAGTACTACATCATCAGCAAAAAGCATACTTCAAGGAATATGCCCTTGTATGTCTCTTATGACCTTATTTATAACCATGTCAACAAGATTAGTGTTTAAATCTGATCCTTGCTGCAGTTCTATTTTATTTGGGAAGTCATATGTGTCCCCATAACTTGTTCAAACACTAGTTGCAATATTGTTGTACATATTCTTAATGATGATAATGAATTTTGTAGGAACTTTATTCTTGTCCAAAGCCTACCACATGACATTCTTGGTATTTTGTCATAAGCCTTCTCTAAATTAATAAAAATCATGTGTAGGTTCTTCTACTCTCTATATCGCTTACCGTTTCATAACTTGTCTTATTAAAAAAAATGTTTCTATGGTTGACCTTTCAGACATAAATCAAATTGATTTATAGAGATCTGCGTCATTTCTCTCAAACGATGCTCCATAACTCTCTCATAACTTTATACTATAATTTTGAATATCTTCCTAATTCTTGTAGATCGGTACAAATATACTTCTCAACTTTTTAAGTATTTTGTTCGACTAAAAAATATAGTTAAATAACTTGGTCAACCATACTATATCTAAATCTTTGAGGCATTTCCACACCTCAATTAGGGTTCTATTAGGGTCCATCGCCTTACCCCCTTCGTCCTTTTCAATGACTCTCTAACGTTAGATTCTTGGATTTTCCACACAAAGTGTCTATTGGTATCATGAAAAGAGTCATCCAAGTAAAAGTCTATGTTCTCATTGTTAGCATTAAATAAATTGTTAAAATACTCTTATCATCTATGTTTGATATTATCATTTTTCATTAAGAGATGTTCTTTCTCATCTTTAATGTATCTAACTTGGTTGAGGTCTCTTGTTTTTCTCTCACGAACTCTAGTCATCCTACAGAGGTCGTTCTCTCCTTCCTTCTTATTCAATCATTGGTAAATATCCTTATAAACTTGCCCTTTTGCCTCACTCAGCTTGTTTTACAGATTTCTTTGCTACCTTGCACTTCTCTATATTGTCCACACTTCTATCATGATATAAGAAACTATAGTATTCTTTCTTTTCTTTAATAGTCTTTTGGACTTTCTCATTCCACCACTAAGTATTTTTAGGGTCAAATTTGGTTGCTCTAAACATTTCTAAAGCCACCTTTTAAATGCAGGTTGCCATCTTTTGTTACATGTTGTTTGTGTCAGTTTTCTTAAATTCAAGAGCCCTCCTTGATAACCCTTTCCTTAAGATAACTGACATTTCTTTTCTCAATTTTCATCACTTTATGCTTTCAATCTTGGCTTATTTATCCCTGTGGGCACGCATCTAAAATCGAAAGTTAGAGACTGAAGTTTATGTTGAGAGACAACACTCTCCTAGTATTACCTTACATTCCAAACATGCACGTTTGTCTTTTCTTCTTATGAGGATAAAATTAATCTAGCTAAGTGTTGTCCACTATTAAAGATCACTAGATATGCCTGTCTTTCTAAAAAAAGTGTTGGCTAACAACAGGCCAAAGCAAAGTCAAGATCTCTTCTCCCTCCTAATTTTTTATATCATACTCAAAACCTCTATATGCTGTCTTAAAACCTACACTTGTAGCCCTATATAATCATTAAGATCTCCTATGAAAAATTTCTCACTAATAGATACGCCTCTAACCATACCATTTATGTTTTTCCAAAATTGTCCTTTAACACTCATCATGACCTACTTGGGGAACATACATGTATATTCACATAAGCCTCCTCTAAAAGGAGTTTCATTCTAAGGCTTTGGTTCTTTTCTGCATCTTGCTGGTTAAGGTTCAATTGCTAAGTGGTGACATCAGAGCTCATGCATCATCCTCTTGCACAAATGCTGCATCATGCGTTCACCATCACTTTTGAGTATTATCACCTGATGAAATGCTTTCTACCTTCTTTTGACACACCTCTGTAATACGTGTGTAATGTTTCATACTATTGTGCTGATAAATGTAGTTCTATATTTTTTTTGTAGCTTTGATGCATGATAATTTTCTGTAGCATTGTTAAAGTTCCATTATTCAACTCTTCAATATTGTCATCCTGTACAATTATTTTGTTTTTTTTTGTCGAGCTGTTCGTTCTACAGCTTTACGAACTATGTTCTACTCTAACAGGAAAATTTCTAATACTTTTTTTTTGCAGCAAGGTGGTATCTTCTGATATTGCCTCTGATGAATAAGATACTGAACCTTTTGAACGGGGGTCACTAGAGCCATGTCGATATGGACCTTTTCGTTTTGGTCCCATCTTGGTGTCAGGAAGCAGCTGCGCTGATACTCCTTTTTTGAGTATTGCCAAAATGACCAATTCGTCAAAACTTGAACATGCAATGCATTGGCTGTTGCCAAAATACATTGATAACGGAGTTAAGCCATGCAACTCAGTTTTTTTTCCGGTGCTGTTTTTGACCCTTCTGAAGTTTTGACGTCTGAATATTCTGGCGGAATTCTCCTATTCCAGTACTTGAAATGTTCTGATAAGTTTATGCTCATGCATGCTGCAGCAGCAATTTATGCTTTCAGGTTAAATGTTTCTGAAATAGTGTGTTCATGGCATTTGAAAGAAACGATGCGCCTAGATTAACTGTAGATAATTTATAAGCTTGCAAAACAATCATTATTTTAGATACGCTTCTTTGTTTGCCCTGGTCTAGTAATGATCTTTGTCTGCTAGGAGCCTTCGCTGTCCCAGTGCCGTTCAAGTAAATCCCATGTGATGACCATACAACAAGAGCTCTCAGTAATAGTTCTAATAACTCTGTATTTGAACCTTTTTCTTTCTTTTTTCCCTGTCGTATGGTATAATAGTCTACACATGAGCACATACTCTGTTAGAACTTGGAAGTCAAAATTTTAGGCGACTCGGGTATTTGTACTGCTATTGTCTTCATAAATGCTATGGCCATTGGTTTTCTGTTTTTCCTTCGACTTAAGTTGATAACCAAGGAAAGTACATGGATTTGGAGAGTGGCACGAAGTATTTCCATGAGCTTGCAATGCAAGTCAGTGTGATGCAGTTGTGAAGTAATGTTGGATCCGTATGGATTTAGCATTCGAGCCATCACATATTTTCATAGGAATTCGTAGTAGCATTGTTAAAGCTTATGCTTTCTCTGAGTAACCCAGGAGAGGTCCATTTGATTCAAGCAATCGCTACAAAATTTTCTAAGAGAAGCAAACTATCACCAAAACGGCGAGACATGCCTGTTAGGATGCGAATTAGGGATGTTCTGTGGGTCCTCCTCGAGCTACTTTAGCTCAGCTAAATAAACAGAATGTCCAACGGTGAGTCAAACATTACTCGTGGTCGGTCCGTGTCGACTATTTCATATCTAGTGGATCTAAGGCATGGTTTACCTTTTCGATCGAGCGTCTGAATCTAGAAGTATGCCAAATTTCGATCAAAGTTAGGTACAATTTTTTTCTTTGAAATTTGACTTCTCGAGAATCATTGTTCGAAATTTGAATTCGGAATCTGCTTTTGTCCCACGTGGCAAGCTCAAAATTTCGCGGTTTTCAATCGAAAACGTTAAAGGTGCTTTCAGCGTTGAAGATTAGCGGAAAGTGAAAATGGAGTACTTGTTAATACTACTGTAGTCACCACGCTGCTCAATTTGTAGTCTTGCGTGTGTTGTGGACTTGTTTGATCCTTTCCGTCTTCTATCGAAGGAGGGAGAGAGAGAAGAGGAGGTCGCCACGGCAGCCAGCACGATGGCCATGGCGCCATCCGTCTTACCATTCTCTGGCCTCCTCCCCCCCTCCTCCTTCTCTTCCTCACCAACACCAACAAGAAACCCATCACTACCCTGTCCGTCCTCTTCTTGGTCTCCTCCATCCCGCCGCCGGGACGTCGCGGCAGCGTCCTCGCTCCACCTCGCCCCGGAGGACGTCGCCGAGCTCGTCCGGAACAAGGTCGGGACCTTCCTCAGTCAGTCTGGCCGGTGGCGGCTTCTTCTCCTACTGTTTCCTCTGATTGGTGACATGGGGTTGGTTCTTGGTTGACTCGATTCCCTGTTTCTGTCAAGGTTCTGATTGCGGCGACGGCGGCGAGCGCGGTCGGCCAGCTGTGCAAGCTGTTCACTTCCTCCGGCAAGGATGGCTGCGGCGTTGACCTCAGGGCCGCTGTCCGGTCAGGCGGGATGCCCTCCACCCACTCCGCGGTGAGAAGACGATACTTGCCTTGCCTGCCCATTACCGGCCTTTGTTTTTTTTATGCTGTACTGTAACGGCAATTGTGCTGTGCCTGGGCTGGTTTTAGGCTGTTCTTGTGTTTGGGATAGCGTGCTGTACAGTGGATTGGGGGTGCCACGTGATGCGGGTCAAGTATTTCATCTTGCTTGTTAGATGGACAACTATGGAATTTGGCACAATTCGATGTTGGGTGATTAATGTTCATAGGGACTGAAAAAGTATTATGCTAGGATGGTTGCTGTTCTTGGTTGAAGCATGGTGTAATTCTTCTGTTCAATCTTGTCTAGAGTATTGTAAGCTTGCTTGCTATCTGGAGATTTCTGAAATCCAGCACAATACCATGTGTCTTAGTATGGCGGCCAGATATTTGCAAGAGACTCAAATAGTTATGCCAAAATGTTTCCTGTGCTTTGCTTTGCTTAAAATTTCAATATAGTACTGTTCAATCATATCTAGCAGTAGGGATATAAAGTAACTTGTATCTTATGGAAATTGGCGGTTCTGACTAATTTATTTTCAATGTTTTAGGCTGTTGTGGCAGTGGCTACCTCGCTTGGGTTAGAAAGGTTAGCGCCTTAAATATTCATTGTTTGAGTCTTAAATTTTTCTTCTTGTTTTGTCCCTAGAATCTGTGGTTTTACTTCTTTCTTGATTATTGTGTTTAGTATGCAGGGGCTTTGCAGACTCCATTTTTGGGATGTCGGTGGTGTTTGCTGCAATTGTAATGTATGATGCTCAGGTATGGTGGGCTTTGATGCTTTTCTACTGTCTTGTACATCTCTCTTCTAACTTTCAGTTTTGTAGTCACTAATTAGTTTCAGCCGGCATATTGATTGTTTAAGTGCCCCGTTATGTGCCTCTCTGTAGTGCACATTGCTCTGGAGATTTCCCATCATATGAGAGTTTCCCTGTTTTATGTATCTTGTACTGTATAGAATTAAGTTGTAGGTTGTATATTTGGATTATTAGATTTGCCCAAATGCTCCCTGATCAGTGATATTAATGCCTCCCCAAATCCCTCCAAAATATCAATGAAAATACTAAAATTAATCACATAGCTTCTTACGTCAACTATTCAACTAATTATTGAAGAACAAAAGTGGAATATATATTATGCATCATCATTGCCTCTTTTGGGAACATGATGTGAACACAAAATGTTTAGCTTGGCTCAGGGGTGGTTTGGTGCCTTTTAAACTAATATCTTAATTTTGAGAATGATCTATCCTGCCTGCATTTCCGAATTTTAGTCTCAAATCCGATAGCTTTATTAGCCAGTCCTTTTATATAGTTGTCTATTTCTGTAAAAAAAAATAGTTGTCTACGTAATGTGCAAAATATAATGATGTGTCAAACGTATTGCAAAACTCAATTTTAGATAACCATTTTATCGGAAAAAAACATAGGAGCATGGGAACTACATCCATTATAAAGGATTAAACTATTCGCTGGTTTGATATTTGTAGTTTGTGTCTATGTGTTGGCAGAGATAGTCCCATTCAGTCAGACCAGTTTGGTCTTACTGTTCCTTAAAAGAAAAGGATGTTCCAACTTCCCATATGCAAAATTGGTAAATATTTTTTTGTTTATAAAATTGTTAGGTGATACTTTTCTAGTTAGCACATATGCAAGATTGCTATATCTTGTAGCATGGATAGTCATGATACATATAACTCATGGAACACTTACTAAAATTTTCTGCTAAGGCCCTTTTCCTATATTGTAGATTTGATGAAGTGTGACTTCAATTGTTTTTGTTATTTGCATATCCCTTTCTAGTCTGTAACTTTAGCGAAGTGTGACATTCAGGAATATCTGTCTGGCTTTTGTCATTCCTTCCTTTCTTTCTTTTGTTAATTCGTTCATATCTTAATCCATTGCTTGCCTAATACCTCCACATCTAAAAATAACAATAACTTTCATTGCAAATGTTAATGTTTGTGAACATGGTCCATGCTTGCAGTGAGTAAATAGCGATTTATGTTTGGTTTAGAAGAGCATCTGCATTTCAGTATGATGTCCTGAAATACATTAGTTTTTTGTGGTACCTGCACAGCCTGGATGATTATAGAAGTTAGAACTAGTATGTGCTTTGATCTATAAATTTTAATACCAGAGTTTTTGCTCATGTCATTTCCATTGGATATTCTCAACAGGGAGTTAGAAGAGAGGTGGGCAAACATGCAAGGGTTTTGAACAAGTTATTGACCCTTCAAGAGAAGATGACTCAAAATCCAGAGGGCGATTTTTTGGCAATCTCTACCTCTAAACTCCACTCCTCAAAGCCCAAGATGGTTGCCAAGTTCGTCTCTGTGCCTGACAAGGTGGGTTCTTCTTCACAAGGTTCAGTTGCGAGCCCCTACCCGAGGCACAGCTCTGGGACCAAATCGTCGAGATTGAGCGCTCTCCAAAGTTCAGAACCAGAGGTAACTGAATTTACACAGCTGAAGGAGGCTTACGCAGTGGAATGTAACCGGCTGAGCGAATCCGTCGGCCACACAGAGCTGCAGGTTGCAGTTGGTGCCCTGTTAGGCTTCCTTGTGACCTTAGCCGTTTATGCCAAACTGTAACACAGCTATCATTTTCACATTCTTCAGTTCAGTATACGTCTGCTAGATTATTTACTCAACACTCAATATGATTACACAAGTAATTCACAGTTTGCATCAGTAAAGCTTACTTTCTACACGCGTTTCTTCAGCAACTAGGATTGAAGCACAAACAAAGGCTAGTACATAGCTAGAAGTAAACCAAGATATAGTCGTACTCTATTTATTTATCTTCTCCATGCATGCTGACGAACTTTGATGGGCGTGGTGAGACAATTTACTAGTCATCTATCATGCATGGCTTGCACCTTGCATTGCTGCTGCTTTCTGGGAGGAAGAAGGCAGCAGCAGCAACGTAACGCAGCTGGCGTCGCTAGCTAGCGACATCTCTGGAATTTTCTGCATTCAAGAATTCATTGGCCCTCGTAAACAAATGAGAGAGAAGCTTATGATGGCAGAAGGCTATCTGCAGCCAAAGAAACAAGGGGAACCTGCATGGCTGGATAGGCTTCAGATTGTATACTACATTATACTCCTACGTACAGTAATATTATGTTATGTTAAATATACTTGTTTCCGAAATTTGTGGGCAATCGTCGTGTGGAAATTAAGGCAGCAGTGTGATATGCAAGTCATTTGCAAGCTAGCTAGGCCGCTGTCATTAATTTGCAGTACGATTAGATAATTCGTGCTGCAAGTTGAAGCTTTGCAGAGAAATTAAGGTTGGATTGGAACCATTCCACGGTATCTATCTATCCTCTGCAGCGTACTGCTGCCACAGGAACCATAATCAGCACCATATATCATGTAGCGAACAGTGTTTCCGAGTACAACAAGAAGATCTACACTGTTGGACCAATCATCATGCATCGATCGGAATGTGACTAATATTTGTCCTAAAATAAACTAACTTTTCTACACGAATTTATACCTATGCTATCTAAATTTATGGACAAAATTAATTTATTTTAGAACAAACGAAGTATATGTATGCTGTAGCCATATGATATACGACAGAGGATTACAATTCACCATTGGCGCCATATGTAACAACAATAGATACCCTGTCAAAATCATCTTGTGTGTGTGTGGATACAGGGTGCAAGTTATTCCAATATCTCTAATAATCTTTTAAGCTAGCTAAGTATATCTAGATACGACAAATATGGATGTATGGTGCAATTTCTTGGAGTTAAAGCTTGGGGTAGATTGTGGGTAGTGCTCACATTTTAGACTGAACATAGAGGGTTTAACCACCTTATTTTAGCCTACAAATTAAACTTCATATCATGTAATAATCTAGGAGTACGTTAGAGCCATGACAAACAAGACAATATGCATCATGCCGGCACATACGCAATATATTGGAAATTAATCTGCTTTCTCCCGAAGATTAGCAGTCGTGTTGATGAGGTATGTTTAATTATGTTCCCTGTATCTTTTTTGTCATTAAATAATTATTCTCCTTGATGAATTGGTTGATACGTATAGGCGTCATTATGAAATTTAAACCAGAGTGATTATATGATTGATTCCGAGTTTAAGACTTTGTGCAAGTAGTGCACATCTACGAAAAAAACGGAAGTATTTTGGTATTTCTGATAAGGGGCCATTTTCGTCTTCAATCGGGTCTACCAATCAACAATGATTCAACACGAATTTGCCATGGTTTATCCACAATCTGAAGTGAGCATATTCATTCATTTCAGTAGTGGAATAGACACCAAACCATTCATGCATGAACAAACAGGAAAGTGACACAAACTACCATAAAAAATAAAAGCAGCAAGATAATAATCCACGCAGTTACTTGGTTATCAATTACTACAAAAAAAACATACCTACGTTTAATTGAACATAGTGTTGCCTAAAGGTTTAAATACAACATGAGCAACAATGCATATGTGCAATATAATGACAGTTCTTAATGAACTCGAGCAAGGAACGCACATGGTAATATCTCTTCTCATTCACTAGGCAACAAGCATGAAGCAGCATATCTTATGAAGCAACACTAATTCAAAATGCATGGGAACATCACAAATATTATTTCTCATGCATGTGTAATTAGGTTTCAAAGCCACATCGCATGCATGCATTTTGGACATAACGTAGCATAGCACAGAGTGTATATATATAACTAGGGCGAGTCTATCCAGCAAAACGAGCTGAGTAGCTTAACTCATATAAAATGAGATAATTTATTACTACATAATTTATTATATATTAATTATTCTAAACTTAAAAAATATTTATTTAATTTTTAAAAACAATTTTCCTATAATTTTTTTAAAAAAAATGTTCGAAAAGAGTGTTAACGAAAAATGAAAAACTTGCTCAGCTTATCAGCTCAAACGAACTTGCACTTAGAAGCATTAAGCTCCATACCAAAAGGAAGATCAAATTAACCAGTCTAACAAAAAAACATGAGCTGATCATTCAGATCATCATCATCAACTGCTCATCGATGATATCATGGCAGCTAATTAAGCTAGCTTAGTTCAAGTCCATCCATGCGTGCATGGATCACTACTTGGAGAAACTGAGGAGGTCGGCGGCATCGCAGCCGAGGTACTGCAGCGGAAGCCTCTGCAACGACGAGCCGGCGCCGACGCCGCCGAGCTGATCCATGAGATGCTGGTGGTTGCTGGGCGCCATGGCAGCCGCCGGCGACGACGCTCCAGAGATGACCCTGCTCTGGAAGAGCTGGTCCAGGTTCTGGTGCGAGGCCAGGAGCTTGTCCAGGATCGACCAGTCCGTGGCGGTGGCGGCGAAGCGGTGGTCGCCGGCGGGGAGCAGCCCGATGAAGCCGCTGGCAGCGGCAGCGGACGTCAGCTTCATGAGGTTCTGGGAGCACTCGACGTCGAGGGAGCTCAAGGCGGCGGGAGGGACGCCGGGGAGGAGGGAGGAGAGGGCGGCCGGCGCCGGCGCCTGCTGCTCGGCGCTCATGAGCTGAGGGAGCTGCATGGAGGGGTCGAACGAAGGGAAGTCGTCGTAGTGCTGGTGTGGTTGCATGAGGTGATGGCCGACACCGCCGTGGTTGTGCTTCTGGCCGCCTGCGCCGGGGAGCAGAGCCGGGGGAAAGGGGTGGTGGAGTAGCTCCTCGTCGTCCACCGCCACCATCTCCGCCGGGTTGAGGCCATGCTGGTAGTTCTTCTTCATGAATACCCTACACACCACCCAACCATCTTCCTGCAATGATATTATTTCAGATGATTAGATCAATCTCAGTAAATTAATTAAGCTGCTGGCTTATTAGCTATTCCCCTCACTCTCTCAGTGCCCAGCAGTGCTGTGGAAAATGGCCTTACCGGCCATTTAATCAGCCGTATATACAGTAACGGTAGCAAAATCGTTCCGTTAACGTGATATGGTGTACATTTGTCGTTCGTGAATGTCAAACTCTGTTTTTAGCGATTAATTGACCGTTTTCCGTTTAATCGTCCGAATAATCATTCACATGTTGTACTTGATGATGATCTAAAGTAGTTTTTTTGGACTTTGTTTAACATTGTTTATGTTTTGTTACATAGTTTTTATGTTTAGCTTATTGAGTACAACCAAATCTATTACTATTTGGTGTAAAACTATGGTGTTAGAAGCTATATTTAAAAACAATGTCAAGCTGTGGCTATTTAATTAAACAACAACATGATCATATTCTACTTGTACACATTTAAACCTGAAAAAAGTACATAGTATTATAAAATATGTATATATATATGTAAATTTCTATATAATTCCGATCAAACGTCCTTATTCCGATATTCTGATTAATCAGTGAACGGTACCCTTTCCGTCCGTATTTCATCTTCAACAACACTGGTGCCCAGAAATTAATTGAAGGGATTCCCCTCTATCCGTTTCTTATGATGATTAACCGAAAAGCCTTTACCGAACTACGTACGCAAGAAGTGAAAATTTTTAGTATAAACAAGTTGTTTGGCCTAAAATTTTGTTCTGTACAGAAGTATGGATCAACCACCCAATTGCATATAATACATATTATACACAAGTTTAGGTAACTGGCAAATAAAAGAAAGTTCCACACGACTGATAAATAAAAAAATTAAACTACACAGTACTAGATAAATAGCAAAACTAGCATATGTAGTACTCGTATTCATGAGTCGTGACAGCATGACTTCGGCATTTCATGGATGCTACATATCATGAAATGTTGTAGGATTTCGCTGATGTATATACCTGAACTTCGACGTTGTCTTGGTCGAGGCGGTACTCGTGCATGATCCAGTCGGTCTTCTTGCCGTGGGGCGCCCTGCCGACGTAGAAGACGAGGGTCTTCCTCATGCCGATGCGGCAGTCGTTGGCGAAGAAGATGGCCTTGTCCCTCCCCGTTGCCTTCCAGAACCCCGCCGTCGTCGCCCGGTTCGTCCTCGTCCCCGTCGGGTACTTCTTGTCCTTGTGGCTGAAGAAGTACCACTCGTTCTGAGGCCCCGTCCCTATCCTGCACCGATCTGCATGTTTAACACCACATGCAATACCACATGTAACTTCAGCTAAAATTTCACTCACTGTCGCTCCATAGCTGCTATGTGTTGCCCTATATCGAGCAAATCAGCTGAATTGAATGATTTCATGGTTAGTTACCTTTGAGATCCCAGGGCTCGAGCTTGTTGAGGTCGACCTCCCTTATGACATCGAGATCTATGGCCTCGTAGGCCACCTTCTTCCTCAGGTAGTAGTAGAGGAGCTCCTCGTCCGTCGGGTGGAACCGGAAGCCCGGTGGCACCGACAGCGCGCCGCCGCTCGGATGCATCCTTCCTTGATGCCGGCCGGCCCTAATAAGATCTGAGACGACCAAGACATTGTTTATTTTGGAGAAGCACCAGATCAACTACTTGACTACTTCAGCTTGAAGCTTCGATCAAAACTGCAATCTTGACTATATACTTTTCTCTTCATGCATAGGGCTAAAAAGACAACAAGAGGAAGAGCACAAACCTTGGAAAAATCTCCTCCTGCCTTTGCTCTTCCCTGATTAGCCAGCCAGCTCAGCTCTTCAAAGCAACGAAACGATAGAGACAAGCAAGAAAAACAAGAGAGGGAGGATGAGAGAGCAAGGCAGAGGATGTGCATGGGTTATATGGGAAAGGAGAGGGGATAGGGTTAATAGAGAGGATAGCAAGTCAAGATGCTATCAGCAAAGACAAGCCCTATGTTTATAAAAATATGTTCTATTATACAAGCCTGTGCTGGAAGAGTGGGTTTGAGCTGTCTATTAGTTTAGCTTAGTTAAATTAATTAGTGAGGTATTGACCACACAGATAGGGTCACAGTAAGAGTGTTCATGCATGTCTTGGGCATGGTTTTGGATGGACTAAATGAAAAGATGGTGCTTGTGTCCCTTGAATAGGGGACCTGCCCCAAAACTGGCCTCAGAAAGAGCAATTAGGTGTCTCCATCTGCAACAGTGTATCATAATTATCATTATTGCTTCTTTTTGCAAATTTACCCTTCCCAAACATAACATCTTCATAATCACAGCATACTAATTGTTTGATGTTCAAAATAGGACAGAGCAAGGGTGTGTATGTGTAAACTAATAACATTAGTCCCCAGTAGAGTGAGGTTCAACTGTTTGGTAATTTGGACTTTGCACGTGGGAGTCGGGGGAACAACGGAATTAAATAACTAATTCCAACTTGCTCCAAATCCCAATCTCTCCATTCTTCTTCTATTCCCTGCAATGCGCCTTACTTTATTTCACCATTCTTTACTGATTTATATAATCTGATCTTTGGTGCAGAGTACTATTGGCATTGGTTACTTTACTTCTCCCAATTAGCAATCTACTGCTGTAGCTAGATAGCTAGGCAAATTTGAAACAAGCTACCGACTTTGTATGCTCTCTCTGATATTGAAAATTTTGACAGGCTAAGCAGTTCGTTTATTGTCAACCACAAAACCTTGTAGTCCGATTTGTATTTCGCCGGCCGGTGGCCAGTGACTCTGGTCAAACATATTGATCAAGTACTGTTTGAAATATATCCCTAATTATTCCCCAAAATTCTTCCAAATTCTACCTCCCACATCCAATCCCACCTGTGCTGTCCAATCTTGATCCCCAAAATCTCGCGCGACTAACGTCTCTGCCTGCTCCAGTCCCCACGTCCATGAACTATATACCAATGATCAGATTCGCTAGTGGTTCTCCCCTTTCCTCCATGACCACGTACTAGGAGCGATGCGCCGAAGTGTATAGAAATCTCCCCTGTTAACAAGTTGTACTACTAAGTTTATTCTCAACTCAGAATTTATTTGAATATTTCATTTGAAATTTCTGATACATCTCCAAAATTTCCACCAAAATTTTATATATCTCTCTTGGATATATAGCTTGAAGCCTTGAACACACTGGTATAGCAGTACATGAACATACATGAATATAATATTCGATTAATTGATGTTTAGTACTGAATGCATCGATCCAAATGTTTATAAACCAATTCTGAAACTCACTTGGGGATATATATACGTATAATTTCAAGTGCTACATGGATGCACATTGCTCAAGGTCACATTGGGAACAAAGCAACGTAGAGACACGGTCACAGCAGCTATATAGAAAGGAAGACGTCAAAATTCCCCGTACGCCTGCGTGAATGAGATTCGAGATATGACTTGTGTTCACGCAACATGAATGGCCTAATGTACGTAGTGCTTTAATTAATCGCTCTACGCAAAAGAAAAAAAATCTCTCTAAATATCTGAACTAATCAAATGAGATTCACATATATACGTACAGTATAAACCATGCATAGAAGACCTCAATCAGAGAAATAGACTTTAAACTAAAACACAAATATACTCCTCTTAAAAGACCTGGTAGTAAAGATAATATTTAATTCTAATTATAAAGACTCGAGACTAATTTAGAATTATTAGTACTAGATAGATAGTAATGTCAGCTAATGTTTTTCTTTAGTGTCAGTTATAGCAGTCTTTGATGGCCATGCACTATCTTTAATACCGATGGTATCAACCCGATAGTAAAGATCTATATATATTAGTATTAATTGAAGTTATCAATCGGTACCAATATTATCGAATACATTAACACTTAGAGATATTATTATTATTATGTAGTTATTAGTACTCATTATTGTTTTTAACTAGAAGAAAGTATGGCCTAATAGAAAAAAGAAGAAAGAAATATTGGAGAAATGGAGCAAAAAGTATAAAGGGTTATGAAGAATAGTATGTTTAAAATTATTAATTTTCTTAAGTAATTCTTTGTAAACTGACAATGGATATACAATACGAATTGATTATCGAAGTAGTTAATTGATAACGTGTATTATTTTCTTAAGGTGGTCGATACCCATAACCTTAAGGATTTCATATTTTGTCCATACAAAACTTGTAATAACTAGAAGATTTTTACCCTCAAAGTTTTTAAAATTAATTATCCTAGTTTTTTTCTTAAATTTATTTATCCTGCAATTTTTTTTTGATTTTTCAAATTTTGTACTGTTTGAAAATCTTTTATACCCGTTGTACAAAACAGCACAAAAGATATTTTGGTTGAGTTAAAAAAATCTTTAGTACCGGTTGTTGAATATTCTCAGTTGTTAATATCATTTGGACTAAAAAAATATTTTGGCCGAGTAGAAAAACTCTTCAGTATTGGTATTGAAAAGGGGATGTGATATATACCATTCCATCATCTTTTTTATCTAAGTGTTTAGATTATATTTTTGTTATCTCTTTACACTATCATCTTCCATGCTGACGCCATTGGCACTAACATCGTCGTGCACCTGTCTTTCCACTGACAACATCACCCTTTACGTCGTGCGCCCAGTTTCCTACCCATGATGCCACTCTCCACACCATCACCATCCTCATCTCTATCGTCGACGCCGCCATACACCTACCCACTGCCGACACCGCTACCATCCTCAAAGCAAGGATTCCTCTCAACAAATTACATAAGGGTTATTAAAAAAATAAATCATTGGGTTTATTATATAGATGAGATCATTAATCATATACATACCGATATATGTATGTATATATATGTATAATATATATATAATACAGTAATAAAATAACAACAAACAAACATTGTAGCAAAATAAATAATAAAAAACACTAGAATAAAAACGCTTTAGTACCGGTTGGTGAGGTCGCCCCTACGCCATATGGGCGCCTAGTTTATTTAGTACCAGTCAGTTCAAAAATAACCATTTTTTATCCGATTGCTTATACTGGTTGCATAAGAAATTTAAATGCACATTGTTTTTGTAAATCCTTTACAAATTGACCCAAAATTTAATCCTGCTGCTTAGATGCATTATCTTGTAGTGCAGTTTTAATTTAGAGATGATAACAAAACAATACAATTATGATGTGATCGTGCTTTTTCAAGACATTATCTTGCTCTATGGAGCGTCATAAAAAAACTATAAAGATAACTCAGATAAAAGCTACATATATGTTCTGTTTGAATCAGCAACATACCCATAAAGAAGTTGTATATAAAGAGACGATTAATATCTTAACCTGTCAGAGAGCAAGAAAACATACAAGATTTCGCAAAAAAAAAGAAATATACAAGAAAATTGTATAGACAGACGATTTGTCAGCAACCAATTGATATAGTAGATGGGACAGTACTCCAGCGTTAATCGAGATAGCGGAATTAAGTAGGAAAAATGCAACCTTAAATATAATGAAATGCGTACAAATTAACAAGCTGGATAACCCTGCTGTGATCAACTGGAAATGATTGTTGGCATTTAAATCAAGTGTCATGCATTGACAACTCATTTCAAGCGTGCTATTTTTATTGATCTACTCGAACTTCCACGCATGCATGCATTCATATGCATCCCGGCCGATTAGTGATCTGACCAAACCTCATTAGTGCTTCTCGATTGTGTTATTGGCTGAAGAGATTCTTACGCAATCTAATTATGCGCTAGCTCCGATGCACGAATGGCTCTTTGCAGGAACCTGGTCAACCACGGACACCGAGAGATTCATGAGCTGATTAACTGATTATGTACGGCGATATTTCATCATCTATCTGATTTCCGATCGATTGCTAAGGAGTTCAATTGTTCAAAACAAGCTAAAATTAAAAGATCATAAAGTTTTGCCTGCTATAATTAATTAAAAATCAGGTACAAAGTTATTAACAACTTAGTTTACACCTCTAGACTCCATATGTACAAGTACAAATGAGGAATTAATTCCTCAAACTTTGTATTAATTCTGGTCCTATGTATAGAGGTGGCTAACTCTACAACAAAAAATGTCTCGTAGAGACATATTTCTAATACTATAGATGCATTTTTAAATCATTTTAAAAAATGTCCCATAAATGTCTTTTGGTGAATGAGAAGTTGCAGTATATTTGTGGAGGTATTTTTTATGTATATAAGAAAGTAGTCACTTTCTAGAACTATTAAATGTGTCACAATTATAGCAAAGCAACGTGGAAAAAAAAGAAAAAATAGTATCCCTTGCTAATGCCAATCTCTAACTCATGTCCTCTTGAGTAAACCATTTTTATTTGCAATACACTAACCATCTCAATGTCATATCATTACAATGTGTGCTATGTGTTACTTATATGTAGTTACTTAGTATATATCAATAGTTGAAAAGGTGCCTCTATAGAGTTTAATATGGCTTTACATATAAAGAAAATTTTAAAGTGGCAAATAGATGCCTCTATGAGATAAACTTAACAAAATGCGTTAAAAATGTGTGTCTGTAGAGTAAAAAGTATACTAGTCGATATTAAAAGTGACTTTAAAAAGTATCTTTAGATTATAGAATTTCTAATTTTAAAGGTAATTTAAAAATCGCCTCTAGAAAAATATCTCCACATGTATGATTTTTATTGCATGTAAGTCTTAGTCTATATTAAAATAATTTAACTACAAATTGGTACTAAATCAAGAAGATGTGTGTGACCCCATGCAGGGGGTTATTTTGATAGAGGCATTATATTGGGCCACAACAATGACAAACCAATGTAAAAAAAAGAAAATAGCCATCTTTATCTCATGTCATTACTTGAGCATATATATCTCTTATTACTTATGACTACTTACTTCGGATATATTTGCATTCTCAAAAGTGCCTAGAGGTTAAAATGTCTCAAGAAAATGTTTCTACATATGACACATAATTTAAAGTGACAAAACATGCCTCTACAAGATAAATTTAACAAAATATGCTAATTTTTTTTCTAAAGTGTCTCGAGAGTATAACTATTCTAGGCAATTTTTAAAGTGCCTCAAATAAGTCTATCTACACTAGAACTCCTAATTTCATAGCGATTTAAAAATCATCTCTACAAGATATGGGTTTTCTTATACTCTATTGAGCCTTAGAGGCTCGTTATATATATGCAATACAAGGCATAAGGAAGACAATAATACATATCAATAATATCCTAATATCCTTCTAACTATCATATGCTCTAGCATGACCCTTAAGTTCAAGAATGAGTAGCCCGGACGCTTTGATTGGAGTATAATAGATAAGAGACTAATAATAGCCTTTGTGCCGTAGAGAGTCATAGTTGATGTAACCAAAATTGGATTACTGAGGATGAGCAAGATATCTGAGCCATGTGGCATGCAAGAGGCCACCACTATGGTGTGTTCGTGGCCACACAACATTGCACCATGGAACAAGGTGCACGAGGACGCATGAAAGACAAATATGGTAATGTGACCACTATAGTCGCTAAGAAAGATGATGTTGTAGAGTCAATGCTGTCGAACCATGAAGGATGAGATGCCTCACCAGGTTTGCGAGGCCTTGGGACAACGGTGTTGCTAATAATATACAGGTAGGGTAGAAAACCAACTTCAACCTTATGCTATGTCACTACACCATGTCCTAAAAGCTTCCACAAAGCATCTGTGTGCAAAGGTCACCTTCCACATCATCTTATCTATCAGAAAAGGCCTTTCCCCAACATAAAGCATATG
This sequence comes from Oryza coarctata, assembly GCA_030770085.1. Classification (NCBI taxonomy): domain Eukaryota; kingdom Viridiplantae; phylum Streptophyta; class Magnoliopsida; order Poales; family Poaceae; genus Oryza; species Oryza coarctata. Next base: position 14,985,612 of record CM061472.1, read on the forward strand.
TTGCACAAAAGCCTGTTGGTAAACGGCTCTACTGACAGAAAAAACTTTTCTGACAGTTGACAGACAGATCTATCTTGGCGAATATAAAGATCAACCATTGCATTATAATTAATATTTTGATTATTTGATTGCATGGAACTAAACCATTTGTGCATTTCTATCATTAACAAAAGATGTACCATTTATCACTCCAGAATTCTGATGTATTTCATACATTCATTCAATTGAACTTGACAAAAAATTCACAAGTGTGATAGCCAAACTAGTTCACATGATCAAATTTCTGCCGCAAGGAATATCAAACATCAAGTTATATAACTACTCTAACATCTAGTTCATCAGGGTGTAGCTCCCAGCTTCTGCCATCACTGCCGATAAGCATATGTTTGCCAAGTTGTTGGTAGTTCCTGCAAACGGTCCACTATGGTTATGTGCTGTACAATTGCTTTATAGCAACTAAATACCTATAAAGAATCATCTACAGATACTTGAATAGAGGTGCATATCCTTATAGAGATTTCTCATGCATCCATCTAATACAACAGAAAACATAGACAGTGAAGAAAGAGTACTGTTGGATCATGGTGTAGTGATTCCAAGAAATCCATCTCAGAACTTTAGGGACAAATGAAGCTTAGCTTGAGAAAGAAAGTTGGCGAGAGAGTGTTCAAGTGATCAGGTGGTCATTTTATTTGTAGTATGAATTACATGGTGTTACAGTCATGCAAGTTAGCTGCTGTACAATGCTAATGTGGGATCCATCACCAAGGCTAGCTAGCTATAAATATCCTGTGATTTACTAGTAGTAAAATGGAAAAGTATAATTATTTAATGGATACAAAAAAAAGCTTGTAATATCACCTGCATGGTCATAAACACGTGTCCATCTCCCAGTGTTTAAGTATGCATGAAGCCACATGCAACGCACCTATTCAACTCTGGCCACACTACACCATCCATTGAGTTCTGTATAAGTGGCTAATAAGCATTCATCAATTATATAGAAAACTTCAAACTCAACTTAAATACAGAACAGATATAAGAGAAGCTCTTGATTGCAAATGGTAAATAACTAATAGATAGACTGATAGGCTCAAACTTACTTCGTCCCTGCAGAAGCATGTGTGCAACTTCGACTGGTATGTAGCTGTGGGTGCGTGCTTCACCTTTTTATTTTCCTCTTTGGCTGTCTCTCCGGTATGAACTAACAAAACAGCTGCAAACAAAAGAAAACGGCAGCAAAGTTAGCATCTTCTATTTCCAAATGTAATTAAAGATTTTTGTTTGGGGAGATAGACAAGGGTTGGGGGGGGGGGGGTGGGGGGGAAGGGATAACTGACAAAGGAAAAGCTTTCCAAACGATCCACTCTAATGATTTATGATCTGTGGATTGTGGACAAAGGCTCTAGCAGCACTTCGAGGTATTTCTCTTCTTTACCAAGTTTGCAACGAACTCATGCTCCTAGTTAGAGGTGCAATAATATACAGACACCTGCATTGCAAAACTGTACTAGGGATTACTGCTTTAAAGGTGGATCTGAATATATGAGCTAATATGACTGACTCTTATGTTTTTACAGAACTTGGTCTGGTGCTGATTGTTTATGCTATTTCTTTTTTTCTTAATTAATAAATTTGATCCTATGCTATTCAACTCTGCCTACAACCAATGAAAAAAATAGAGAGACAAATCTGGCAGCTGACTTTCAGACATCTCAGTTGGACGATAATCTATATCACAGAATTGAAATATTACAAAAACTTAAATGACATTTCTACTCTCATACTACATAGCTAACCATTGTTTGACTAGACAAGAGTGGCCAATTTGCATAACTCAATACCATAACAAAATTAGGATATTGGCATAGTCATCAGCAAAGCATATTCTAAAAGATCAAATCATTATCATAATTTATAAGTGCTAGTTCGGAGTTTCAGGCTTTGGGACACGAGATGCCTTCAAAACACTTCTGTTTCAGAAAATCAGAATAAAAATGTTACAGAAACCATCCAGAAGGTGTGCGCCTACCTCCACAGTACGCAGGCAGCAGGATAACCAGCCGGCAAGACTTGGCCTTGCGGCTTGACGTTGGTGTTGAGCTTGGATGCGCCGAAGTTGCTGCACTGCTCTAAAGCCAGCAATCCATGGCACATACCTAGTCATTACTGCACGAACAACCATGAGGACTGATAAAGTGCTCCATCACTGCAGCAGCACCACACCACGACCGGCGGCCTGTCTGCCTGGCCGCATCCCCAAATCAACCTGTATCCCATCCGGTGCTCAGCCTCTGCGTCGGCTCTTTGCGCTCTGCTCAACTACCCTCTAGCTGGCCGCGGCTCCACATCAATCAGCCTCTGTGCCCTCGAAAGGCCCCAGGATGCAATGCTGGCTACGGAGGGTTTGGGACCAAGAGAGAGAGGAGGTCACGAGTGGGCTGTTGTTTGGCGGTGCGCGGAAGAAAGGCAGTGGAACGACGGCGGCTAGAAGAATGGGGATTGGGAGGGGCTGGGCTAGACCTAGGGTTTGCGGGGTGCACAATCATATATTATTGGAAGAAATAATTATGGATCGTTCGATCGGGATCCAAAGGTTCTATGCCGACAAATAGTGGGTCAGTAATATTTGGTTAACAACTGCAGGCAGATGGTTTGCCCCTAAAAATCTGTAGAATTCTTCACATATGGTTTGTTTCATAGGGGGTATTTAAACAGTTTGAAATGTAGTCTTCTTGGGTTGGCTAAATTTTGGATGATAGTCTTCACAAGTTTACCTGACTACTTTGACTCTATATTTTCTTCTTAATTTTTTATGGTTAATTATATAACCTATGAATTTGTTAAAGTACTCTATGAAGGACTCGAACTATCGTACGAGGTGATTATTGTATAGAAGACTCAAACTATCGTACGAGGTGATCATTGTACAGAAGATTCAACCAACGGTCAACGAGTAGGGTGAGACACCTTCAGACCATGGTTGTTTGTATGCGGCATACCTTCATTGATAGTGTCACGTAGTGGAGGTGTTTTCCACCGTAGGAGTATACTTCCCTTCCTCACGAGATGACGATCATACACATGTTTGGCCCACAGCCCCGATCTGCTTACAACTTAATAATATGTATCACATCACTTTGACTCATACTAAATGTGGAAATAATGGATTCATGACAATAGAATTACTTGTAATATATAGTCTGATTTCATTAAGCATGTAGTCTGACACATTGCTACGGAGACTAATGAGGTAGTGATTGTTTTTCTATGACTGTGCACTATAGTTGCTTCATCGTGTCTTCTGTTGGAGCTTAATTGATGTTGTGCAGCCTTCTAGTCAAAGGAGATCATCTCTAGTACGATGACATTCCATAATGGAGCACGAGGGTCCCTCTGTGTTGCAGCGCGGTTTTGACGTCACAGGTCTAATGCACGTTTGGCCATCGCTTAAAGAGACCCCACCACCCATCTGCCATGGGGGCCATCTGACTTTAGGTTATTGACATTGAGCATGCTGCTACCACACCAGCAGGTGCAATAGCCATACCATAGACAACATCTAGTGTACTAGGATTTTTCACTGCACATTTGTACTGTAGGAGCATATGCATAGGTATACTATTCTTACGTGTTGACTAGAGACAACCTGGTACACACCAGAATGGAGAATGTTTCACTCCACACCCCCTAGACTCATAGTAAGAGTAAGGAGTAGGGTATGAGGGAGGGTGCACGCATTAGTTTTGCAAGTACTATCAATAATTTTATTAACACCGTTACTCTCCATATTTATGTTTCCTATATAACTATGTTCATCTTCTGTGTGTGTGCCTTATTTGTTATAGATGATTACTACAGTTTATGCACACAGCAGACCTATGCACTTGCTATCTCTCCTAGAACATAATTTGTCAACGACTTCTTTGCAACAGCACTAAAAACACAACCTAGGAGCAAATGCTGGCATGGTGCTCCTCCGATTACACACGAGAGGGATACTGTATAGCTTGAGGATGTCACTCCATAGCAGTTTGTCTATGATAGACACCCACCATAGAATTTGACATACCTGAGTGAAGTAATCAAACATAGAAAGAAGGACAAACTGAGCAAGTACACAAAGGGAAATCATCCCTATAATGTTCTGTTCAATACACTTTTATTTCATATCTGAACATTTTTATTTCATATTTATATTAATTATGTGATATAATATTATCAACTGAGTCTACTCCTCTTTTGGTATGCATAATGTATAGATCCAACACACATTATTTTGAATATATCATTTATTATTTAGTCTAAATTGTTCAAGTTGTTTAAATTCTATGGATAACCATACAATTAACTACTAAGTGTTAACAAAATAACTTTAAAAAAGTTACATTCTTTTCCTGTGGCAAAACATTTCGAGTTGAAACACAATAGTGAGTTTGACAAGTAGCCAACCTATTGGAGCTCCCAAATGAGCTCATTATAGTCATACATAACACTTTAATGGGTTTGAACACTTCGCAAATTCGCAACCTTATCTTACGGTAAGCCCCCAATACACACAATAAATTAGTGCATAATCAGTTCGTACTGTAAACAAGAGCATGCGAATTTACGAAGTGCTTAAACATATTGAAATTCATACCATTAGGTTAACCTTCAACTCTATAGAGTGCTCAACCTTACTGAAGTTCATTCTCTTTCCCTCTGCAATGTTCCTTTTATAGTCAGTCAATGGATAGGCCGGGTATACAATAGCACACCCTTTTTACACATGACCTCATAAGCAAGATATGACAACAAACTTTTGACGCCTCTTCACTACCACAACATTCAAATAAAGGTGAGACAGGACATGACAACGAATTTATTTTTCCCTTTCGACGCATGCTTGCGATGTTCACATACAACATCCAACTTTTGATGCAATTATAATTAAGTGCAATTGTAATGAAGTATCATAGGCAAACTGTGCACCATACCTAGCAATTAGGTGGTGTGGACCTAGTCCATGCACTAGTGCAATCTCTCTATTTCAGTGCAATTTCAAAGAGTCTAGGGCAATTTGTACCAGAAAAATTTCTACCATCATTCAACCAACGTATGCTCATTCTTTAACACCATATCGTCCTCTTCAACACATACGAACACATTATACAATATCCCACCAAAGAAAAATAGGACATCTTCTTTGCCCTAAGGAGTAGAAGTCCTATGTGTTTTTGCGGTGATCTTTGTAGGTTTATTAAGTTGAATGATTACTCTGACACCTATGGTAAGCGGGTGTTCATGCGTGACAACTATGAGTATGACCCTCCCCCTAGGAATTTCCACCCCTAGACCAACACGGTATGTGCACTCATTAACTTCTCCTATTGTCTTCCAAAGTAAATTGAATTTTCTACAATAATCCTAATATTATTCAAGCAGTCCCCTCCATGTTTGTGCAACTTCTTCCGGTGGATAGACAAAGAGCAAACACAGTGAGATATGGAGTACATCATAAATGAGGTGACTATGAACAATCTACGCTTCCAACACTTGGAGCGTGAGCAAGAGTATAGATGACCAAATGGCCTGCCCGGCACGTGCACAACAAAAGCACGACCTACCATGCCGTCGGGCCATGCCTGATTGTCGACCTAGGCATGGAACGTCGTGCCTAAAGTTGGGCCATGTTGGCCTGACTAGCCCGATACAATTAATGTGTCGTGCCAACCCGTGACCTAAATCCATTGATATTTAAACATAGATCAAGATAACAGACCAAAATACCAAAATAACAAATATACTAAGGCATTGGCCAATGACCGGCAATGTCGCAAACACACACAAACAAACCAAAAGTCAAGACCGACTACAAGTATGTTGTAGTGACACAGCATACTACGCTGAGCCTTGGCTCAAAAAAATAGGACAGCACAGCAACGAGGATGAGAGGTCGAGAAGGTCCTAGACTCTCCTTTATAGATCATTGGGAGTTTTAATTTCTCTCATCCACCAGGCCAACATTGTGCCTACCTTTATAGTTCAAGCCGGGCCATATCGCCCGACATGCCTAGGGAGCGGCCCAAGCACATTACTACTTAATGGGTCGAGTTGGGCCAGACATGAATCCTATCGAGCTGTGTTGGGCTCAAATTGGGCCTAAAAATCGAGCCTCGAACCATGCCAATGGGCTACGGGCTTTCTAGACATCACTAAGCAAGAGGAGGAGTAGAGGCATAAATATTTTGAAGAAGAGTTATGTATGAGGAAGCAGAAGGAGTAACATAGCAGAAGCTCGTGAAGCTGATAGGGAGATGATAAGTAAGAGAGCTCATTGAGCTAAGGCTATAGAGCTAGAAGCCATATGCAAGGGGAAGTATCCTCGATGTACTCTATAGACATTTCCTAAATTATCTGATTAATCATATCCCCTAAGATATGTTAGGTTTAGCTATTACATATATGTACTGACACGTGCTATTATAACTTATCTTTTAATTTAACATTGCCTAATATACCATACGTAACCATGTACTATTTGTATCGTTAGTTTGGTGTTTCAATTTAAATTCGGTGGTACTTTAATATTTTTTCAGTGAATCTAAATAATATTTAAACTAAAATTATAAAATTATAGAGGCTGTGAAAACAATGACAGTTCAATTGGATACCGTCGAACTACCAAAGTCCAACTGGACACCTGTCAAACAACTACTGTTTAACTAGGACTGTGGGTAGTTTGACAGATACCAAATTGATTCCTAGATACCATATTAAACTATTATAATAGTTTGATAGGCATTTACTTTTGTGATTTTCCCTAAGCAGCTACTATTTTTATAAATTTCTAATAAAATAATATTATTTCTAAAAAAATTTCATCAGATGTCAGTTACTCTGGCGTAGGCACACCTATAGTGCGTCTCACAAGCAAACCTTGGTGATGCATTGGGTGAATGCAGTGTATGGGACCCAATAGCTTAATTATTGGTCTTGCTGTTATAGTGCCAAATTCATTCATATATCGATCATCATACATGACTCATGTAAATAAAACTAATTAAACAAACACAGATAAGGAGTAAGATGGTCCGATCCTCCTTCAGTTACTTTTCCATAAATAGCCTAATTAATTTAAACAGAGTATGCAATTATAAAGTACACCTATTCTTTAGAGCAAGCCAAGATTTTAGATTTCCCTTTCCCAAAATCTCTCCAACTACCCCATTCGTGTGACCAATCTGTTTCAATGATAGCTTTCCATTGTCTCCTGTTGCTCACCGACAGACGCATGCACATCCATATGCATGATTTCCTTTAATATTTGTATATGTGTGCATGCGTGCAAGAATAATTTTGTACTAGCAAATTAGCAATTAGGTTAAGCCTCTGTTTGACCATCGAGTCTCAACTATTTCAGGATGCACGATTTGATACGGTGGTCAATAGTCAGGGATCGCAAGTCAGGGTTTCGTGGGCCCTGTACAGTAATACTTCCACTGTCATAACTTTTTCTTATTTAGTTATTAACTTTCGACATTGTCACAATATAATGTGACCCCAAAACTTCACACGTCAGTTGCCACGCCCCTTAGCTATTTTCCTTTAATTAAATCCATATATAGTTGAGCAACATATATGAATGTACAATAACTGCCATGCTTTGGTCAAACATATATAACAATGACCGTTAAACTGTGCGTTTTTTAAAAAAAATTCTACACGCATGTTTTTTAAACTTTTAAATGGTGTATTTTTTAAAATAAAAAGTATAGGGATGTTGTTTTAAAAATCATATTAATTTACTTTTAATTTTTTAGCAAATGCTTAATTAATTATATGCCGGAGATAAGTTTCCCAACCCCATTGGCAAACACAGCAATTTTATGTTTTGGAACGAAAGTGTATTTTCTAAAGAAAATAGGAAATACCCCAAGAAAATGGCTAAATGAATTAATTTACAAAATTCAAAATTTCATAACTAATTTATTTTAACTCCAGATGAAGTGAACCAAGTTTTGTTAGTCATATGGTAATATTTTATTTAATACCATGTTAATAAAACTTGTACCACTATTATGCAAAATACCACCAACACATATACATTCCATATTTGAGTGTATTTAGATTTTGACCATTAATTTCTCTAATATGCTACCTCCAAAAATAGTAATTCTTTTTAATAAATTGATATAAAATCAATCAATTACTTTAGAGCAATTTAAGATTTGGAATTATTTGGTATCATATTTAAATTTTAAATAAACGTTGAGTTCGGACAGTTGACGTGAATGAACTATTAGAGGTATTTAAGAAACCACTAGTAAGGCCAGAACCCTTCCTTGATCAGGTTGACCTATATATATTAAAAAAAATTACTATTTTTTAAATTTTATGTGTTGTTCCAAAATATTTGTTTAAATTTGGGTATTGGTAGAGTTATCATATTTGCTACGTTACCAACATTGAATACTTTATATCGTCAGTATTGACATAAACTTAGCCGGGTTAGGTGCTGGTTATGTATGTACTAGCATGAATATAACCGAGCTGATATTGCTACTTGCTATGCCAATCGGACCAAAGGATCGCTCAGTTTTACAGCTTTGAATATTTTTGAATATGTAGTATATATATTTCCACTACATTGGCCTAGGTCACCATTGACAGACTCAGACCCTTGTTAGAGATGATTGGTTAATAACGACTCCACCTCATCTCTAACCAGTGCCCATAAGTGGCAATCTATGACAGCTTATAAATGCCACTTATCACAGTGTGATGGGGTTTTGACTGAAGACTCATCAGTGATGTGGTTTTCGTAAAAAATTATTAAATTTGGGCTAGCCACGTCCTTAAAAAAACCAAAAATCACCCGAAACCCAACAGCACTATCCACATCCATACATACATATTCACATGTCCATAATCACATAATTCATCCAATTTACATTTACACATTTATTCACACTACATATAGAAACGACATGTATCATAACCATATTTATAGGCATAATCACATATATTAGTTGTCCAAATTTACCGCTCATGTAAAGTTGAAAGAGAGCTACCACAACCTACCATGTTGGTAAATTAATAAATATTCAATATTAGTTGAACATAATCAATTGCATATATGAAATAAAAAATAGTGTCTAATACAAAGAAGAAGAAATCTATGTTACAATGGACATTATTTTCTCTATAAACTACATCTAGCATTTTGAGCATCTACTTTAAATAAAAAGCTTCCTTTCTTGTTTGTGATTTTTGCTAGCACAAAGGCGGCAATTTTCACTCTAATAACAAATGGTTTGATGGGTGCAAATTTCTAGCCTGTTTTCTATTAAAGAATACATTAGTACGTGTTGAGAAATAATATCAATATTTATAAATAAGACATGCTAGTGAGTACAAAGGATCCGAGTCGGTCACCTGTTTTATTAATGTGTACATGTTGTGGCACATGTAAAAAGCACATTAGTTTCTAATCTATTGTGTGTATTTAAAGTTAAAGTCACGATGGAGGGAGTCCTTATCCTTGTGCATGCCTCCTTTTTGGACATAAGGTCCCAATGCGGCGGTGAGAGGATTAAAATTATATATGCCGTCCTTCTTTGGTTTAAAGTAGTAAACCTTGTTCTATTTTTGATATTATGACCAATATAATCCAATGCCTTGTGCAGGATGGATATGTAGCATAAGGAACTTAAATTTATTGCAAAGAATAGAAACAAAATATTCAAAGAAAAATTCTTGACATTAAAAGACACTTTTGATTGTGTGCATACATTACCTATTCCTTCTCTTAGAGGACCAATAGGCATTGGTTGACATACTCGATGACTTCATCTAGCTTGGTGTTGATGTTTTTCCAAGCATGGCCCATCTTATATAAAGTCTTGTACTTTAGTCTACCTTTCACTTCGACCAAAAAAATTAAACTTAATCAAAATTGATCAAGCTTGTTCTTTCTCTATGGCTGGGACTTGGTCAATGTGTTTATCAAGGATCCCTAGGTGGTCTCATACGATGTGGCCATAACTGTTTGCCCATTTGGTGATGATAGTTCTTGGTGCGGTAGGCTTTCCACTTTCATCCACCTTGGTCAGTTTGGGAACTTAATAATAGTATTTCTATGGTTTAATAGTTGTAAAACCTGATTAGTAAATACCAAGCTGGTTATATTGTTTTTTTAAAATATGCAGAACGCACGTCGAATGTAAGGGTTGATAGTGATTGCTTGTTTTAGTCAAATTTCAGATATGGTGTTTTGCTGTTCTCCGCTCTCGTATGTCATGCATGTCTTTGAACAAGTAGATATACATCTGAGAGCTCCTGAATCAGTAGTAGAAATTATTTGAGTTCAATTGTTCGTTGATCCCCTTCAATCTCCCAGTGAAGCATTGCCAAAATTAATGAAGCTGCGTCTTTGTAGATTAATTTCTGTAATTCTGGTTCATCGAACATAGAACCCTAGCTAGCTAGATTATAGTTAAGCTGGTGAATCAAAGCATACTACCCTAGAACCGTAACACTATGTCTCCTGCACCTGCAGACCCTTCGATCTGAAAACTCCAACGCTTAGAAGACAGCATGACGATTGATCATGCACTGCAGTTCCTTCATGTCGACGCAGCGGCTGACCCCCCTCTCTTATCACAAATTCACTGCTCAAATCGATATCATCTCGTCTCGATCTGCAGCCAACAACAATCACGGCAATGTGAGACCGACGCTTGCTGCTGAAGCATCGGTGTCGTGCATCGATATGCTGCGCCGGCCGGCCACCTGAGCAAGCACCTTGGCATCTGTGCCGCCATTAATGTCCCGCCCATGCTCCTCGTAGTCAGGCGCGGATAGGGTTTTACTAGAGTCCCTGTCAGTGATGCTGTCTTGAGAACAAAGCAACATACCATGCTAGCTCGATCTATATATCTCGTCTGGATCGATGCAGCCAAATCATTTCTAGTGTTACAATCGAGGCGTATACAACTAGCAGATGGTTTGATTTCATGTGCAAGGATTCGAGTTAATTGTTAACAAGCAAGCAGTAAATTTTGAGTGATCTTCACTTCTCGTGCCTGTGTTGATGATTGGAGTGCGAAATTTATCTGTACACTTGTAGCTAAGACAAAGTTCCCTTAATGATTGTTCCGTGTTCTTCTGCATGTTCAGGAGCTCTGTATTGTTCAGAAAATGATGTCGAGTTGTTCAGAAACGATAAGGGTGAACATACAGATAACAACAAACAACAGTGCTTCAAGCAGATTGGATGAGTACATGTGATTTTCAAGATCATTTGTGGTCTACAGAGATGATATGTTGATGTAGTAAGTAAAGTATCAGTTGATGTCTCTTCTATCTCATTATGGCCAGTAGTGGCATGAATGATCAATAATTTAATATGCATTGGGGTGTTTCTGTCCTGAAGTCTTAACCAGAATGTGGATTATTAAGATAGTTTTATTGAGATTTGAGTGGTCAAATTTCGGCTCTGATCATATTGTCATCAGCTAAAATCATCAAAACTGTCCCTTTAAACATATATACTAGTTTTATAACTCAGGAGGTGTAGGCATGCAGATAAACGTTTTATTTAAAATTAATTACACATGTTTGTTATGTAACTTTACAGGATACTTTTGTAAACATCTATGGTAGATCTTCAGTATTCTTGACATCTTAATAAAGGCCAGTGTGCAACATAAATCAGTAACCTGCTTAGGCCACCTATTTAATTTGCTAGACTGTTAATTAAATAGGTCCTTAAAATACTACAATTGAGGTAAGCATCTTATTACATAACTTAAGCTGTTTTTCGAGGGCGGTCATGGTTTTTAAGATATCGCTCACAACTAGACTACTGAACTGAAGTATTCTTATTTTGCTGCAGGAAGCCTGGAATGAACTGACAGGCTGACGATTCTTTCGTCCATGGCTATAGCTGGTCCAGCAAAAACACATACGGGCCCATTCATCACCATGTTGGAGGCCTAAAGAAAATCTGGGCTGGCCTTATAAATTGAAGTCATTAATTAACCAGATGGGATTGAAGGCCTTAATCCTTCTAAATGATTAAAGTGTTTTTAATTAATGACTAAAGTGTTTATAATGTGTTGATCAAATAAAACACTTCAACAACTTTGCAGGAGAAAAAAAAGGGCTACTTATGCATCCCTATTTATTTGGTCCATCTATCTATATATATAGTTTTTTCTAGGGATTTTGTTTTAAACATCAGACCATTTAAAATGGGAAGTATCAGATGAAAATTGTAGAGAATACCTGCAAACTACACCATCCAATTATAAATATTTAACCATTCACTTATAAATAATTAATGTTAGGGGCAAAATTTGGTTAAATTAGTAAAACTTCGGCCATTAATTCTGTATTAAAATAAATTTATAATATTATGGTAGTACTTTTCATAATAAATGTACGTACAGTACTATTTTTTAAACAAAGCATTTGAAACGTTACAAATGGCCTCTTTCACTAAATATCTTTTTAATTATCAAATATTTATAGTTAGCAATATAAGAAAAATCTCAAATATTAAAACCATATTTTAGTGAGGTTTGAGTCCTTATAGGTGTTAAGAGCTGACACTGCACATCACAAGTATGTGTCATCAATGAAGAATTATGCACCACTTCTTTAGTCAAGGAATCGATCAGATTGTACTTCGGTCGACTTCACGAGAGCATCAGCTAGTCTCCATCAGCTCAGTAATTTACACTGCATAATTAACGTTTGTGTGCTTGACTGGATGACTAGCATCATGCACATGTGCTTAATTAGAGCAGATTTGACTGTTGAATATCACCGCTGGTCTGCTGCCACGCAGCACGGTGAACAGAACAAATTTTAAATGATTCGATCTTCTTCTGATCTTCTACTTCTCATCTTGTCTTTTTCAAAGTTGCGGCCGTTATTTGCTCTATGAATTCGAGTCAAGTCAAATAGAGGGGAAAAAAGAGAGAAATTAACAACCGTATCCAATCTAGATGCGCCCTTATGTATATATCTATCTGCCAAATCCACGAAGACAAGTAAATTGGGTTTGAGAGGAGGAAAAAAAAAGATTGAAAACATACATAAAAATTAATTATTTTAAACATAAAAATATAAATTAATATAATTTTTTAAAACAATTTTTTTTATAATTTTTTTGCGTAATATGATGTTTATACGTTTTATAACCTGCTGTGGGACATCTTTTTGTCTGTTGATGCGAAACCATTAAATATAAACAGAACATTGTACCAATGTGCATTCCTGAACGATCAATCACAAATTATATTGAGTGCACCTGAACAAAATGATCGTGTATGTACGTGGTTCAGCACAGCAATACCATAGTGCCATGCAAACAATTTTCGTCTATGGTCTACTGTTGTAAATAATTTTCATGTAAATAATTTACGTGCGTATGTCCGACTGTTTAGATTGGTTCTTTTGATCGTCTGCATTATTCAGCAGAAAGCCATACAAAGTTGAAGAGCTTCTATATTTCTTAATGGAGGAAGAAAACTAAGAAGTAGACGCTGGCATGGAGATCGACATATAGCCGCGTCGTGTTGAATCAAGATGGCAGGTTCCCTCGGGCCTCGGCATAAGCTGCAAACCGGCAACGTACTAAGCGGAACCAAGATAACACAGACCATGCATGAGCCATACATATGAATAGCATAATGTGATAAGTCAAACAGTCAAGCAGAAGTACCAGTAATAGGAGAATTAACTGGTTTAGGATGATACTCGCTTTGTAAATGTCGTCAGAGACATTGAGGACAACCGTCAACAATAGTAGTAGCCCTCAGCAGCAATGTGTTTGCAGACAAAGCTAGCACAAAATTGATCCGCATGGAGGGAAATCCCACAACCGGTTTCAATCTCTTATGTGTCAGTTTCGAGACACCTGATGTGGCTTGCGAGTTCGATGGATGGTGGCTCGAGCTTACAAAGGCATGCATGGAGCCTCCTCAGATGCCCCCTACAGATCTGGAAGATCATAAGTTAAGCAACAATTACAACATCATTATTATCGCTTTATAATGGTGAAGGTTTTCAATCTTCATCCACCGTAGATGCCCCCTACAGATTTGTAAGATGATAATTAAACAACAATTACAACATGATTATTATCCCTTATAATGGTGACGGTTTTCAATCTTTACCCACCGTAGGTGCCCGTCGGACATCCATGTTTGGTGGGAGATTTGTGGGCTAGAAGCATGACCCGTGGGGGAGTATGTTGAAATGAAATACTAATTAAGTCTTTAGGAGGTGCCTCTAAGCAGTCCAATCTAGAACATCTACAGTCAATCCAGCGGCTAGGATTAATAGAGATGATGTGGCGTGCTCTGGTGTGAGATAAGTAGCACTAACTACAGTTAGTAGTTACACGGATAGTTTTTGAAGTAAAGCTGGTGGCTTTGATGCTTTTTAACATGTCTCTAGTTCCCTGAACTGAAGGTTGCCACAGAATTGAAGGCACAAATCAATCTTCTTGAACCAGTCAACAGTGACTCAAACTCTCACTTATCTTAGGTACTACATTTTTTCAAAGGAAAGCTTAAAAGAGGAGGGGAGGTTTATGTTTTCATTTAAAAAGAATAGAGTTGATGCAGTTTATAAGCAAAATTGAACACCAAAACCTCATAATCACATGGTTAATTAGGGACCGGCAAAAACCCACACAGTGAACAAAGAAAAAGGTAGCGGCAAACAACAACTAATGCTCATCATAAAACATTGTTGTCATAGCTCTAACATCATATGAACAAACCTCAATCTAAACAACTAGAAAAATATAGGATCGAAAATATAGAACTAAGCCTACCAAAGAGAAGTGAATGATAAGTAACGTTAGCAAAAGCTAAAACTTAGACAAATTCAAATCTTGTATGAACGAATCAACGAATGATCTATGAAGAATTAACAATATTATGTATAGATTAACTTAAACAAATTTACAACAAAACGAAGAATCTACAAGGTACAGCTACAATACCCCTCATAAGTTTCTCATGAAGCAGTTCTCTAGTCTCTCAATTGTGGCTTATCCTTAAAGCATAGTCTACCTCTCTATTTATATAGTGAAGTGCATGGGTGATTCCTAAACTTCTGCAGGTGTGTCATCTAGGTCTCTAAACTCTCAAAATGCATATTTGGGTCCCAGTGATACATATACGTCACTATGGATGTCATGTCAATGCACAGAGATGGTTGGAGCCTATTTGGACCTGTGTGACATCTTTGACAAGTTTGTAGACTTGAAAATATAATATAAGAGTTTAGGGTTCTAGACACACCCATACAAGTTTAGAGACTGTCTGTGTACTTTACTCCTATTTATACATATAGATGTAGCTGTCAATCCACAAATCCAACTAGAAATAGGAATCCTAATCATATAGGAAACTTCTTAAATTAGAAATACAACTTATTCCTTCACAAATTCGAACAACAATACTGACACCTTCCAAATTTAACTCCCTTCCATGCACATACATATCCAGATATATACCATATAGAAATTTCACATTCACATACATTGTTCTCTCGCCTAAGTATCCACATGATCTCCTTGATCATTTAGATATCAACTTATTCCAAAGTTGACTCCCGATCCATCACCAATTATACTTCTATGGCCTCAAAAAACATCTACACATAAACAATCAAGAAACCATATCTAAATACAAATTCTCATCCAACTTGACTTGTATTTGTAAAAATAGTTCATAATGCACATATAAACATTTAGAAGTGATAAACATTGAGCATCAAACATGAAACTCAAATTCACTCCAAAACAGGCTCATTTCTAAAGTCTACTAGTCTAATAGTTAGGATGTCTAGTTTGACTACTCAATCACCTCTAGTCAGACCACGTCTACCACACTGGTTCGACCACTAAGACACCTCTAGTGTGACTAACCTTACCACGTTGGCTAGACAGCCCATGCTCCGACACTTTGCCAATTTCAACACCACTTCACGAATATCAACATAACCACTTATTTATCTAATATTTGATTTTCTTTACCAATTGTTCATCACCACGTTTTCACAAAACATCCACAAAGTGGGGCATAAACATCTAAGCGAGGCCTCTAAGGAGGAAAACAATGTCAAAGATGCATAATGTCGGTTTTATAGATATGGTACTTACCGCCATTGGGAATACCGTATATCTATCTCCTATATGGAAAGTGTCCATAAGTATGGACAAAAATACAGATAGGAAAGTAATCTTACCTATTTATGGAAGTATTATGTAGTCTGACCCAAGATGGTAAGGTCTGTCTACCCATATCCTACTTGGGTTTATATATAAATATAGAACCTCCCAGAAGGGGAGGGTATTGAATTATAAGCAATAGACACTAAGCCACATCGAGATTATGCCAAGAGGAAGCCCTACAGCTATCGGCCGTCTATAACCCATCACTTTACTTATCAAGATTAGTTAGGTAGGCTAGATTAGCTAGCTTGATCCTTATTTGTACTCAATATGATACATCCTACATCTATAAATATAAACTGGACTAGGGTTATTACCCTTCTTAGGGTCTGAACTAGTATAAAAATCCATATCCCCTATCCTCCTATTCAATTTTACATATACCTTAGTATTAGTCATACCTTACATCTCTAAAATATCGTGGTCGGGTATAACCCATTGGCACCGATGGTGTCTTAAGACTATTGTGGGCATCCTTAACACCCATTTGAACATCGAAACTAGCGTTTCACCCGAAGCAAAGTGAGGAGCAGAACAACGATGCGTTCAAGAAGGAGAACGGTGCCCATAAGCGTTGACGTCATCAACACCGATCAAAGACTAGGCAAGACATTTGCCCAAAGCTCCCACCATCTACCAACAACTAACTCCAAAGCTATTGCAGCATTGCTAAGATGAAAGTAGTTAAGGGTTATCATTGCCAAGATTACTACCCTAGCTAGTAGCTCTGACTCTGCCCCAACTTCCAACGCGCAACCACACCATGGAAACCACGCACACAACACCCCTCAGCATTGCCAAAATAGAAGAAATCAAGGGCTATCATTGCTGAGCTTTCCATACCCAGCCATGTAGCTCTAACTCCACTCTAACATGCCATTGCATAGTTGCACTATGGAAGCCTTGTGCACCTCCTTTATACCATCATGAACACCTTGCCGCACACAAGTTCCTTCAAACTACTATCAAAGCTAGGTCGTCCATCCTCTGCCAAGCAAAGCCCATCCCCCTTTTGCCATGGAGCTCCCCATGACTAGAATCTAGAACCAAACCAACCATTAGAGGGGAAGAGCTCTATAGAAAGTAAGGAGGCTCAGCCGGTCGAAAGAGACCTACTGGCCATCCGTGTCATAGTTCACCGTGTCCCATGGCCTACCGACCAATGAGCAGCACCAACAATCATGCTCGACCAAGTCAATCTTCTCCAGCAACCTCTTTGGGCACTAACTCCACCTCATCAAGTGGCCTCTCCATGCAATCTCTCTACCGATCACCCCTGGTCGACACCATTTGCATCGCCATGATGGCAGTGCCATCTACAATCACCCTGTCGATCCCCACACCTACATCATCAACACCACTTGCACCAACCTGGCCAAGCTACACCTTTACCATGCTTGCTGCCGTGGGTAGTCTCTTCCTTGCCAAATCTAGTCAATGGTAACCAAATCTAAGCTTAGAGAGGCCAATTCTGTCGTCCCTATCGTCTTCAACCAATTGCCTCTTGTCACCCCCACGCCACCTTCACCTCACCACCACCTTGCCCTCGCACCACCACCTTCCTCACCACCTCTACCTTGCAGCCAGCTCATCGCCAGCTTGTTGCCACTGCCAATGTGTGTCATTGCTAGGCCGCCGTGGTTATCGTCGCTCATCACAAACCCCTCTTTGCCGTGTAGATCTGGGTGTGCCACACATCTTTTAGTCCCGCCACTGCCATCCTAGCTCACCGTGCCAAAGTTTGGCTACTCACTCTAGCAGCGCAAGGCAAAGGAGGGGGAGGGAGGGAAGGTAGTGGTTTGGGTTTCCTAGTTTCTCATGTTGTCCACACGGGAAGTGATAGGGGGCTAACATAGGTAATACATATCATGGCTGATCATCAAGTCAATATATTAGAGATGGCATTTAGAATAATATCGGGCTAAGATAACTAAAGAAATCATAGAAGTGTTCACAGGCAATCAATAGTTAAAAACATGTAAAAGTGTCCCAACTACTAATCACGTGCACACGCCCAGCCCTCAACTAAAGAGATGATGGGGACATCGGTAAATATTTCCACGGTCAAATTGAACATTCCATCGACAGTGAACCAAACAACTCACCTTCTCTTGATCTGACTCTCACCCAGGTAGGATACAACCGCACAATACCTGTAATTTTCCCTCTTTTCTTCCGAGGGAAAGATGCCTGCCTGTAATTTTTTTTGTTTTTTTTTCCTGGGAGAGTTCCCTTGTAATTTTGTAGTACAATTTTTCTGGAACAAAAAAGAGAAAAGAGAAATTAAATTGGACATACATGGATGCTGCTCAAAGCAACCTAAAAGTCTGCACTTTTTAGCGTTATGCAAATATAGATGACTAGTAGCATATAAGGAAAAGAAAAGGACATGTATTAAATAGGCATACTGAATTTTCTAATTCAGTTTTCTTAAAAATAAAGACAAATGGATCACAAACATACGACTATTAAATAACCAACCTTAGTGAATTTTCTAGCACACTTTTGCAAGAAATTTAAAAAAAGGGACAAGTGGACAAACTAATCATGAAGAGATGCAGTTCAAAGCACCAGCAGTCCACTAGGGAGCAAGATGACGCAGGAAGGAGCAGCGTTCCTAGCTCGCTCGCTATCCATATCGTTGGCGTCGCAGTGGTCGATAGCTATTGCGCACGGTCCGCCCCCATCGGCTGACCGCTCCGCCGTACTCATCCCCCACCTTTGACTGGTCCTCGCCCACCAACTCGCCGCCAGTGACACTCGCTGACAGCGGGGTCTACTGGTTATGGTCCCACGTGTCGGTGGGTGGAGGCTGCAACGGCGTGCGTTCGCGTGCGTCGTGGAGGTGGATCGACGAGACTGGTCGTGGCGGCTGCTAAACCTATATAAGCCACGGCTAACTCGCGGCATTCTTCAGCAACAGCGAGGTAATCCAGTACGTCGGGCAGCGGCAAGAGAACGAGTCGTACTTCGCCGGAGGGAGGGGTTGTGTTGTGTGCAACGTATCCATGGAGGTCCACGGTGCGGTGAGCAGGCAGCAGCAGCACGACGGCGGCGGGGTGAAGGTAAAGTTCATCGAGACGCAGTTTGTCAGCTCCGACGCCGCCAGCTTCAAGGCCGTCGTGCAGCGGCTCACGGGACAGTCCGCGGCTTCGCCTTCGCCAACGCCGGCCGCGGTGACGGCTTGCCCGGCCGCCGCCAGCGCCACAGCGGGGTGGGCGGGCCACGGCGGCCTGATGATGGCCTCGCCGGTCAAGCTGGAAGCGCGCGGCGGCGCGGGTGCCCCGCCGCCGAATCTTGAAGATCTCCACGAGCTCCGCGACTTCTCCGACTTGTTCTATCCCAGCACCGCTGGCGGCGAGAGGGGCGTCGACGGCGGTGGCTACGTCTACCCGTACTGATGGTCGTGCGGGCGCGCACACTGCAGCTTTGATTTTTTCTTTTCTTTCTTTTTTCTTTTAGCAGTCGTGGCGTGATTGCCAGTCGCCTATTGTTGTGCCGATCAACCTGATCGATGTACTGCTGTAGTAGTATTGCACTACTGTACTATATCAACATAGGCTATAGCTACGTGCTCTTTTCACTTATACGTGTCAAACGCATCGGTGTGATTTGCAATCTTGAGAGAAATGGAGAATGGATACGCCGATTGGTTTTACTCTTATATATTTGCAATTGTCCAATTCAATCTAATTGACTCGATGGTCAATATGGTATGAATGCCGACTGCATCCATAATTCACTAGCCTGTGAAGTCGCGCGTGTTCACACGACCATCGCCTCCTAAAGTTATTAATATTTTTATGAACACGTCACATATAACATATTTTAATCCTTGTCTATAAATAATATTATAAGTTATTTGTACATAATTTTATAAGTTATTATATAAATAAATCAATTTTTTTAAAAAATGAATCGCGCAAAATATTGTAAGGTTTTATATTGATTTAGTAAAAATATTATAAAACCATAGTTCTATAATCATAAAAAGAAAACGAAAATAACAAACCATGCACCTACAACATAAACACATGTAACTAAGGTATAAACAGGAGCATAACATCCTAACATACATAGCTTTATCCATGGCTTTGGGTTAAAGAGGGAGAGGGTGAGAGAGAAGAATAGATCTTGTGGTGGCTAACCCCAAATAAGCTAGCTAAAATTGCTATCTTATGGTGACTAAGGCGCTGCTCTAATAGGATATTCTATGTAGAGAAGAGTTTAGTAGTAAATAGACCTTCAAATGATGCCTCCATAGAGCTTGTGATGCTAAGGGCACTGCCATCGCCCATCCTACGAAGCTAAGGCATGGTTTCCATCGTGAATGATTCCACCAAGGAGAGAAAAAAGAAACGTTGTGTCAATATCACAAGAGGGTTGTGATACCCTAAAGTGTCACTGCTACTAGCCCCAAAATAGGCCAGGCTTTTATCCATAAATCCTCTTCCCCTCTCTTGCTATTATATTTCTACTGTTATTGGTAGCCATCACAATCCAAGCATTTTTAGAGTGCAACCACCACACTAGCGCCTCACCTCTAGTTAGCCATCAAGAGGAGGAAACCTTGTTGGTAGGGCCTCAACTCCCCACTGTCGAGTGCGAGCCCTATCACCAGTCTCTCATGCCCAGTCCTACCGTCTCGCTCCATCATCTCACCTATGATGCCACGCCTCTGAAACATCCCTTTTTGCTACCACTACCATCACCTCACCAATAGAGCTCCTTATGACTAGAAGGATTGGCCATAGCAAGGAGGAGCTCTATGTGGCCAGCAACCGAGGATGCTCCACCATTATCACTTGGTGCCGCACAGACGCTTAGCTGCTCTTACTGCCTTAGGCGTCATTGCCCAAGCACTAGTTAAGTTGTTGTCATCACCCAAGCATCACCGCACCGTAGTCATCTTCATATGGCGCCACAACCATCATTGCCATAGAGGATCCGATCTCTCTTGCTAGACAAAAATTGAATTTGGTCAGGAGGACACTAGATCTAGCCATGGGAGTGCCAGATCTACCCCGTCACCTACCACTCGATCACAATATAGCTAAGGTAGAGGAGAGGACAGAGGAGGTAGCAGCAATGATTACTTGGTTACCATCTGGTCGCCCTAGGAGTAACACGGACGAACAATTCCTCAACTAGATAGAAATTTTTAAATTTTTTGACTAATTTTTCATGATTTCAAATACATCAATGTTTAAGAGCATATTGGGTACTAACATTTTATAGATGTTCCCAACCCTGTTCTAGTGGCTCATTTGGTGCCCTACCAAATAACAACTCATTGCCACTCTACGAAGGACCTTGACATAACATCTCGTGGTGAGTCTGGACGCTAGGTCACAACACCTTTTAGAGAAAAAAAGAAGAAAATGAAACAAATGAAAAAAACACTTTGAAAAAGGAAATGCCAACTTTGTGTTAGTAAATTACTAATACTCCCTTCATTTCGTATTTAAGGGTGTGTTAGATAAAATGAGGGGGGAAAAGTCTTGTTTTTCTCACATATATTTCTCAAACTACTAAACTACATATTTTTTATAAAAATTTTCTATATAAAATTTACTTTACAATCATATTAATCTATTTTTTAAGTTTAAAATAATTAATACTCAATTAATTATGTGCTAATAGCTCACCTTATTTTACTTATCTTCTCCTTCTTATCTTTTTCTTATATCAAACTTAGTCTAACTAAGTTTATATAAAAACGTATCAATATTAGTTTCATTACATTCATAATTGAATATATTTTTATAGTATATTTATTTTGTGATAAAAATATTAGTATATTTTACTATAAATTTTATCCACAGCTCAACAAAACACAGTCTTTTAGTTCAAAGCAAATTAGGGTAAGCTAGAGTTGAAACCCAACAAGAACCTCTAAATCATGGTTCAGGTACGTCAATAGTTACTTTTTAATTATTTCTATTTAAGCATAGATCTTCAGATATACCACACTTTTTCAAGTCCCTTTTTATTGTCTCTCTCCATGTTAATTTTGGCCTTTCTCTATCTCTCTTCAGATTATTATCTTACTTAGGATTCCACAATATACTGGCATCTCTAGAGATCTCCTTTAGATATGGCTAAACCAACTCAACCAATGTTAAACAAGTTTTTCTTCAATTAGTGATAACCCTAGTCAATCACGTATAATCTCATTTCGGACTCGATCCATTCTTGTATAACCACAAATCCAACGTAGCATACATATTTCTATGACACCCGGCTATTGAACATGACATCCTTTTATAGCCTAACATCCTGCCCCATATAGCATAGTAGGTCTAATATCATTCTATAAAACTTGCCTTTTAGTTTCTGTGGTACCTTCTTATCACAAAGTATGTTAGATGCTTAGCACCACTTCAACCAACCTGTTTTGATTCTATAACTAACATCCGTATTAATATCCTTATCCTTCTGTAGTATCGATCCTAGATATTAAAAAATGTTCTTCTTAGTCACTACTTGTCCTCCTAAACTCACATCTCTCTCCTCATGTGTAATAGTGCCAAAGTCACACCTCAAGTATTCAGTGTTAGTTCTACTTACTCTAAAACATTTGGACTCAAGAGTTTACCACCATAACTCTAGTTTCCTATTTACTCATGTATGACTTTCATCAATTAACACTACATCATCTGCAAAGAGTATACACCAAGAAATATCTCCTTCTATGTTTCTTAAAACCTCATCCATTACCAATACAAAGAGGTATGGGCTAAAGATTGATCCTTGATGTAGTCCTATTTTAATTGAGAAGTAACATGTATTACCATCATTTGTTTCAACACTAGTCATAGCATTATTGTACATATCCTTGATAAGAGAGACATACTTTGTTAGGTCTTTATGTTTGTCTAAAGCCCAGCACATAACATTCCTTGATATCTTGTCATTAGCCTTTTCCATATCAATAAAACCATATGTAGATCTTTCTTCTGCTCTATAAACTGCTTCATAACTTATTTTATTAAGACAATTACTTCTATGATTGAACTTCTAGGCATAAAACCAAATTGTTTCATAAAGATCTATGTCATTCCTCTCAAACGGTATTCAATAACTTTCTCCCATAGCTTCATAGTATGACTCATCAACTTAATTCTCTGGTAATTAGTATAACTTTGGATATCTCTCTTATTCTTATAGATTGGTACCAATATACTTCTTCTTCACTCCTTAGTCATTGTGTTCAATTGAAAAATATTGTTAAACAACTTAGTTAGCCATACTATAGCTATATCCCTAAGACATCTCCACACCTTGATTGTAATACTATCAACTACTATTGCCTTACCCCCTTTCATCATTTTTAAAACTTCTCTAACCTTAGATTCTAGGATCCTCCACACAAAACTCATATTAGTGTCATCCAAAGAGTTGTCCAACATAACGGTGGTGTCCTCGTTCCCACCGTTGAACAAATTATTAAAATACTCTTGTCATCTATGTCTAATCTCATCCACCTTTAATAAGAGCTGCTCCCTCTCATTCTTAATACACTTAACATAGTTGAAGTCGCTCGTATTCCTATCACGAGGCCTAGATATTCTATATATGTCTTTTTCTCCTTCTTTTTACTAAGATATTGATACAAATCCTCAAAAGCCCACCCTTTTGCCTCACTCACAGCTCATTTTACGGTCTTCTTTACCACCTTGTACTTCTTAATATTATCCTAGCTTCTATCATGATAAAAGCGTTTATACCATTCTTACTTCTCCTTAATAGCTCTTTGCATGTCTTCGTTCCACCACCAAGAGCCTTTAGTTTCGTATCCATTCCCTTTGGTCACTCTAGACATCTCTTAAGCAACCTTTCATATGCACGTTGACATTTTCTCCCACATATTATTTACATCGTCTTCTTACTTCTAAGAACCCTCTTCCATAACCCTTTTCTTGAAGACATTTGATGTCTACTCTTCTAACTTCCACCACTTGATTCTTACGATCTTGGCTTATTTATCCCTACGAGCATACACTAAAAAGCAAAAGTCGGTCACCACCAGCTTATATTGAGAAACCACACATTCTCCAAGTATCACCATACAATCAACACAAACTCGTTTATCCCCTCTTCTCATAAGGATAAAGCCAATCTAGCTAAAGTATTAGTCACTACTAAAAGTTACGAAATGTGAATGTTTCTTCCTAAAAAAAAGTGTTGATTATCATCAGATCAAAAGCTATAACAAAGTCCAAAATTTTCTCTCACTTCTGATTCCTAACATCATACCCAAAACCTGTATGTGCCACCTAACCTATACTTATTATATCTACATGACCATTAAGATCTCTTCTTATAAAAAATTTTTCGCTACTAGAAATAACTTTAACCAAACTATGTAAATCTTCTTAGAAATATCTCTTAACACTCATCCTGTCTTACTTAAGGGACATACACACTAATTATGTTTAAGATTACATCACTAACAATAAGTTTAACTAAGATGATTCTATACTCTTGACTTCTCACCTCCACCATAATATCTTTAAGACTTTTATCAATCAGAATTTTTACTCCATTTCTATTTGACTAAACCCTAAGTTGTCCTTATGTACTAGAGTTTTAAGCCGATACTGTCCACCTACTTCACCTTCTGACCCATCCATTTAGTCTCTTGAATGCACAAAATATTTATACGCCTCCTAATCGCTGTCTTAATTAGCTCTCTTAACTTACTCATAAAGGACCCTACATTCCAGCTATCTAAATGGATTTTAGTTGGTTTGACTTATTTCTTTATCCTTCATACCCACTAAGTCAGGTATGAAGACCCATGCTCATTTTTCACCACACCTAGGCTCGATGTGACGCGCCATTAAAAATACGATGACACGATCCTTAATCACTTGACACTATATCCAGATCATGACATGGTACGTCACGGTGATAATGACTCGACTCTTGCCTATTTAACATTATACTCAAATTCCGATATAGCGTGTCGTTAAAAGGATTACATCTCAATAAAATTTTCTTGGGTTTAATATCTATAGCTATTTTAACTCGTCAAACCTAAAAAAACCCTACTATTTTATCAGAGTTTAAGATTTGCTATTTTCTTAGGACTTAAAGATCTATGTACAACTAGGATAAATTTTATCCAACTAAAAAAAATTGCCTTAGGACATAACCAAAATAACTTATAATATAAATAACTTATAATACGGAAAGCTAAGATAAGAGTTAAATAATTCTTTTTAGTGAAATAGAGCAGACGACGCCATCTTTTCCCTGCATTATTGAAATAGTCAAAACGTACTCCTAAAAGGAAGCAAAGATAATCCATCTGACTAGTAATTCTGCTGGAGCAAATTTACAATCGCATAGGCACCTTAGACCATTATGGTAATAGCTACTTCAATTTCACATGCTGATAATATGCATCTAGTTCCTAGTGTACCTGGATTTCATTTCCAAGGCCATGCAGTCCTTGAGTAATACTGAAAATGCCAACCCTGGGTAGTATTCAATATCTAAGATAGATCAAAGTTCAAATATTTCTCTGCAGTCAAAGTCAGATACGTGCACATAATTATTCATCATATCTAGAAACGTAAAGCAAGGCACATAATTATTCATCATATCATACAACACAGGTGCACATAAATGTTAAACTTCATTGTCTGAATTTCAGCTTGTATATAAGCAAGCTAGATAACACAGTGAAACCTAGTATCACACCCCAGTGGTTAAATACTACATTTTCCTTTTGAATAATCAGTTCTTCCGTATTTGCTTCATCTCTGCTTGATTTACATCGTTGTTCACGGCACTGCTGCGGTATACATCTTGTGATTGTTGTCTCATGAACTACAAGCTGTTCTAAACAATCTGGGGAACTCGGTTCACAGCTACTGCTGCTGCTGATGGTCAGAATCAGTAATGTCTTGGCCACACTGCCAGAAGCCCGGAGTGCACAGAGTAGATCAGACCACACCTCCAGACGGCCACATCTATTGCCAAACTCTGTGCCTTCTAGAACTACAACCACCGCAAATTCTGAGTGGACAAGCGCTGGATGGTGACGGTAAGCTACAAAATCTGCACCATACTGCAACCCTGATCTCACCACCCAGTTCTTCAATCTCAAATGTCAGTAAGCCTTGTACATCTCCGGAAACGGTTCTGACATGGACCTGAAGTGATCCCACAGTTCCACTTCACTCATTTGCTTCTTGTCATGTGACTCAACCATGATGCAATTCAAATTATGGCACAGGTAGAATACCTCCTCAGGGCTGAGCTGGAACCAATGCTTCTGTGCCGTTGCATTATCGATAGTGTGGCCAAAGGCAGCACGGTTTAGGATCACAGCTTGCTCTGTCTCAACTCCTAGGACTGTGCCGCCACCAGGACCTGACAAAATTGCCACAGGGTTTGAGCTTATGAATGAGGCCTTGAGCTCAGAAACAATGGCTGACATAGGATTAGCTGCTGCTAGGGACACAAAGTCCTTGCCGTCTTTGCCCTTCTTCCATCTTGGACCTGGCAAATCCATATGCTGAACCCAGTGGCGGAACACGGACTAAAATAGGTGTGGCCAAGTGCTGGAGTGAATAGCAAAAACAAGTAAACACCGTTGTCCAAACAAATACATCAACAAATGAATATTCACAACACAACTCGCCAAGTTATTTTACATATTATTTGCAGACCATAGATATATCAATAATCTGTGAAACATAATATGCATCCAAGTTTCATAATGCCAACAAGCATTACCTGAACGATAAGTCTATAACATAATCAGTACTAATCAACTCACAAAAAAAAAACTGAATTGGTCGAATCGGCCTCACAATTCCATACCCTACCTCCAGGTCACGGTGAGTGTCTGGGCGTCGTCATTCTTGTTCGTATTATGGTCGCAAGAATCGTCCGCTGGGATAAAGCTGATCCCTCTGATTCGGCCTTGAGGTCCACCGGTATATTTGCGAGTGGGTTGCGGCTCGTCAGAGCCCTAGCTGCAAAACCAATGAGGAGAATCCATCTTCAGAAATCACTAAAAATCAGAAAGAAAGAAAAAATAATAAATCAGAGCTCCTCTGATCGCAGCTCGCTTGCAGTACTCAACCCGGGGCCCCCGCACCTCGCCTGATGCCTCCCCGCCGGCCGCCGCCGCCACGCACCTCCGCAGGCAGCCGTCCGCGTCCAGCCGGCTCTCGCACGGCGGGCAGGCGCATCGATCCGCCTGTGTGCATAGGAAAGGAGGCAAGGGTGTGGGGGCAGCGGCGACGTACCCGACGGACGGATTTGGTCGACGAAGAGGAGGCGATGGCACGCGGCGGCCACGGGGGCGGCGGCGGAAGCGAGTTGCAGAGAGGGCAGAGAAACGCGCAGGCAGGTGGTCCCGTGGGCGTGGATGAATGCTGAGGTGGGCTTTGGGCTCATCGTGCGGGTACGCCTCGTTTCGTTTCGATGGGCCTAAATCCGGCCTACCCACCTACATAGTGGTCGGGATTTTACTCCAATTTCCCACCCTACTACACATGTTGATGTTTCTTTTCTCTCTATTTTTTCCAAAGGGAAACTCTCTTATCTTCTATCGTTACAACTTACAAAACCTCCGTTTTACGATATTTAACTTTGACGGAGTGGTATCAAATATTTTATTGAACTAGAAAGATATCTGTGCATTGCAAGGAATATCAAGATTACCTGTGTATTTTGTTTTTTTTTCCTGTACACTGACGGAGAGAAAGATGGAGGTGAATTTAACTATTGGTGATAGGTCTAATGATTATTCACCGTAGGAACATTTGTTGGGCTGAAATCACTTCATGCACCTGGCAAGCCCGGGATAGTGAATCAAACCCCACCCCCTGTTCATTAATAAAAAGCTGGGTAGTATTTGACCATCTAAATTTTAATTAAATCTATTACATAAGGAACGGCCAGTGAATCGGTGAAAAAATCAATTAATAGCTAAAAGTGGTTTTGCGAAAAAAATGCACAACACAAACGTCATATGAAAAATGCATGGGTTGATAAAATTAATCAAATCTACTATACATCATGTACATACATCATGTACAGTATCTCATCCAATTTATTTTTACCATGATGAATTGGTGAAACCAAATAATAAAAAAAAAGAAAAGTAAAAAAAAGGTAGCATCGCCTCGCTAGCTGCTCACACTACTTCCTGAGCTACTTGCTTTCCCTCGTTGCTTGCCGCTTATGACTTGCCAGCACATAGTGGTTGGATCTAGCTATTAGCCATTGGATCCGGCAATCTAGCACTGAACAATGAAGAAGAGAATTGAAGTCAACCTTGAAAGAATAGAGAGAACCAAAAACATACTTGGACAAGAGGCAAGGTCTAGATGGTCCGAGATGCCAAATGGAAAGAGAAGAGAAGAAATTTATTTTTGAAATCACCAAGAAAACATCATTTCACCACTTTCACGCATGAGCTGATCGTAGCATCATGCAAAGCTGTGAGGTGCGTGCTAGGGGCAGCTGGCCCATTTGGCTCAGGTTGGGGCCGGCTGAGGCAGTGAAGAGCTCAGGAGCCATCCCACTTGAGAGTGGTGGGCAGATGGCTCAGCAGGTCCAGAGAGGAGATCAGGATATGGGATGCTCAGCGCGAGTGCATCTTCGAGCGAGCACGTGCGTGGGCTGCTGACTCGGTGCGTCACATGGGAACTAAATCGATATGAGTATGGACAAAAATTGGGAGGTGGATGAATTTTTTTGCGGGGGAGGAAATAGGGTTTGCTTTTTAAGTACTGTAGAAGATATTGTGAAACTTCAGTTTCTAGCTTTAGTAGGAAAAAAATAAATTAGAAAAAAAATAATAGGACTGACCTAACCTAACTGTGGCCAACTGGCCAAACAATGTCCATCGTTGTTATAGCTGTAGTTGCCCATGAGCTACTACCCTCCTTCTGCCAGATCTAGTGGCACCAGGTGGCTAGATAGGAGAAAAAGAGGGCGAAGGAGAACGGTACAATGGAAGAAATGTTGCTGTCATGTCTCCCCCAGCTCCAGGAGGTTAGATCAACTAACTAGGAGGCTAGTATCAATGGATTTGGAAGCGTTCGAGCTAGATCTGGCATCACATCGAGCAAAGAAAAAGGAAGAGAAAGGATAGTGGTGGGTGGAGAGGAGGTGAAAGGTCTAGGGTAGAAGCAGCTCCTAGCCTCTAACTACCCGAATCTGCCATTTTTATCATAAAACTATTTGTTTACACAAAAATCGATGCCTTATTTTATGATGAAGAGTAACATTGGACCTTTAAACAGTGATATTGGAACTTTCAATCTACAACATTGGAGCTTCGAATAGTAACATCCCAACTTCTAATAAACAATAAGATTAGAACTTTCAATAAACAGTAACACTAGAACAATAAAGTGTGAAAAATAATTCAAGATAGAGAGGCCTATCTTGAAACCTTTGGTCTAAAATCTAGACCTTCCTACTTCTAGAACAATGTCAATTTGCAACTTTTGGAAAGGATTTAAGTTGTTTGTTTAGTAGATTTGAGACCCATTTTAAAGGTATCCCCACCTATAAATACATGGGCAAAGCATATTGGAAACCCCAACACTAAATCGACAAGATCAATCTATTTGTTTCATTTTTTAAATTTATCCCTTTGCCCTTTACCCTTTAACCCCAAATTTTGTTTGGTCTCTACAATGCAAGACGACACCATAGGCGTTGGCGGCCAACTTAATTAGGGAACATTGGCATGCGCTTCTCCAAACGGGTCTCTCCCGGACAAGTGTTCAATGGATTTTATTCATACTAGAGCTTCTGATCCACCAGCTAGAACCTCTAGCATCCTTGTAGCCACAGGCCTTTCATGCATTCTTGATGCAAGTTGAACATGGTGGGGTGCTTGGTGTGTTCCAACGTAGGCACATTTCCACGTGCATCTTCCGTTTCAGATCTAATGCCTCCTAGGTAGTGGTCGCTTGTAGGCGTAACTAGCAGCATTAGTGGTTGGTGGCAGAGGAGTTTGAGTCGGTGATGGTGGTGGCAGCAGTGGTGGACTTCAACTCTACAGGTGGCAGGTAGGGGCATGAGGAGCAGGAGGAAGAGGCACAACAGGTGAGCTGTGGAGCTACCTCCTCCTCCCCCTTTTCCTATCTCTGCTCGAGCAGGGGCGACAACGATGGAGGACATTAGTTGACCGGGATGTATGGGCCTGCGTACCTAGATTTAGTGGAGATGGGTCACCTCCCCTCCAGTCAGGTCTTCACCTTCTCCTTGGAGCTCCTCCACTCCTATGGTCAGTCTCTCTAGATCTAATCGCAGAGAGGTCCATAGCGAGAGTAGACGTGGTGGTTTGGGGGTGATCTTGCCATTGTGGCTATTTAGAGGTTTAGCGTGTGTCGGCTAAGGTTGCAACAGCATAAGTGAGTCTGGTTATAAGATGCCGATGTGTAGAGGTGCTGGTAGAGGGTCGCCTATGCACTGGCGGCAAGAGTGGAAGGCCCTCATGAGGCCTGTTTTGAGGTGAGAGAGACTAGCTAGCAAAGGGACACCTATATGGTGGTGTAAACGTGCTGGCGATGGTTGAATTGTGGGAGGTGATGGGGCTCAAGGGGAAGGGTGGCTATAGGCAAAATTCTAGCCTAGCTTTCCTTCGGGTTGGTAATGATGACATCTTTGGATGTTGCGATTCCTCTTGGGGACATTGTCGAGACACCTCCCTCTTTCTCCTCGATGGGATCCTCCGAGTGAAAACCATGTCTAGAATTCTCTAGATGACAGTGGTTGTTCTTTTAGTGTCGTGACCTTCTTGGAGGCATCATGGAGGAGATGATGATTTTGCCCTTTCCACCTCCAATCAGTATGGTCTACAGCGGCACTCTTGGTTGTCACCATCGGGGTTGCATGAGAGACAAATGGATCTTCTTCTCTTTCGCCCTCTCCCTTGATAGCCCTTCTCCGTGGGAATGACTAGGAGTACTTTGGCGACCTTTTGCTTGGAGAGAGTAGGGTGATGCATTGGTGTCCCATTGATGAGCTGATAGCGATCAGTTACATATAGCGGCGGCTAGCTTGGTATTAATTCTTTCCTTAGGAGTGTGTGGAGTTGTCAGCATATGGTGGTGGCGTTGTTTTTTTTCCTGATTGTAGCCTCACAGGACTATAATCTTGTAATTTTTTATGCTATGTTAATATAAAATTTTGCACTGTGGTGTGGTTCGTTTAAAAAAATGGTTTCATTAGTGCACGTAGTAGTATCCTAGGGATAAAATGCACCTTTCACCCCTAATTAACGAAGGTTGACCAACTATTTAGTGACGGCAATGGGAGAAAATGAACTGTCCAATGGCATACTGTTGTGGAACTCAACTTTTCAGTGGTATCTGGTATAATTAGAGGATTAATGCATGTTTTGTCAAGAAAACGAGATAAAGCGTGGTGTCGTTGACCCCAGAGAAACAAATCGACAGCAAGCAGCTGGTCGTCTCAGAAATCAATACATTTTCTCTATGCCCTTTCCCAGAAAGCCACGCATGGAACATGACAAGATGTTTATCAAAGACCTAATGGACCATCGATAGATCGAAATAGTCTTTAGTATTAATTCCTAATCTCTCTTAGTCAACGGTTATACAATCGATACTATCAATCTGAGACTAAATATAGGTATTTTTATTTTTAATTTAATTAATCGGTACTAAAAATAATTATCCACGTGACATGAGAGTTGACCTCTTTAGTACCGGTCGGTAAAAAAGTGTTTTTTACTATATATATTTTGCTATAGTGCTTATTATTTTCTTTATTACTATATATATGTATATGATTAACGACCTCATCTACAATAAATCCAATGAATTGTTCTTGAATATCCCTTGTGTAATCCATTGGGAGAAGTTTTTACTTTAAGGATGATGGCGGTGTCGGTGTTGTTATCGTCGTTGGGTGGGTGCACGGTGGCATCAACGGAGGAGATGGGGATGGCAGTGGCATGGAGGGCGGCATCGTATGTGGGAAGGCAAGCGTTGGCGCGGATGCCATCGGCGTGGAGAGCGACAGTGTGAAGAGACAACAAGAATACAATATGGGGAGTTAGATTGGAGAAAACAAGAGGTTGGTATATATATACCATCTCCTCTCTTGTACCGGAACAACCGGTACTTAAGAGTTTTTCTATTTGACTAAAATACTTTTAGTCTCTATTGATATAAACAGCTAGAACTAAAGATGTATTCTTTAGTACCAGCTGTTCTTAATAATCCGTACTAAAGAGTTTTTCTGTTTGCCCAATATATTTTTGCCGGTTAGTATTAACAACCAGGACAAAAGATGTATTTTTTATTACTAGTTGTTAACAACCGGTACTTAAGAGTTTTTCTGCTCGTCTAAAATATTTTTAGTCTCTATTGATATAAACAACTGTAACTAAAGATGCATTCTTTAGTACCGGCTATTCTTAACAATCTGTACTAAAAAGTTTTTCTATTTGTCCAAAATATTTTTAGTGCCGGTTAGTATTAACAATCAGGACTAAAGATATATTTTTTATTACTGGTTGTTAACAACCGGTACTTAAAGAATTTTTTCGTTCGGTCTAACTATCTTTATTATTAGTTATATATATAGTACAAAATTTAGAAAACATGGAAAGTGTGAAAATAATTTGAAAAACTAAAAAATTGTAGGATAAATAAATTTAAGAAAAAAAACTAGGATAATTAATTTTAAAAACTTGGAGGGTAAAAACTTCTAATTTTGTTTTCTTTTTCCTCCATTTTTCTATAATTTTCCTTTGTTTCCTATTTTTTAATCTTTCTTGTATTAATACTCTTATTATTGCTAGATTAATTTTATTTTTTATAATTAAGACATACCCTTATTTTCTCAAAATTTTTATTCTTTATCATCTATTATATATTTTTAAGAGGATGAGGTATACATATATAGCTAACCTTTTAGAGTGCATGGATAAGTAAAATCACCAAATAAAACTTTCATAAATTTTTTTTTTGCAGCAGCTCTCTTATACATCGTCTTTCTAAGGATTTTTAGTATCGGTTAAACGTAATATTACCAGTTAATTTCTTTAACCGCTACTAATGTATATAGATTTTTAGTAACAATTAGTGTTACCAACTGATAATAAAGATGATGCATAGTCATCGATAACACCTGACTATTACAACACCAACTAATACTAAAGATTATGCACGACCATAAAAATAACTAACTGTTACGACACCAACCGATCATCAAGATCATGCATAGCTAAAAAACGCCTCACTGTTACTATTTGTTGGTGTTATTAACCGGTACTGTTTCTAAGATTTTAGACACAGTACTAAGAAATTATCCTTTTACGAATCAATATATTTATATTTTCAACTGTTAAATCAAATACCATTTTTGTAATAGTAAATCGATCTTTACTAGTCCAGTAGCATGTAAAGCAACACAGATGGAACGAAATCCACCACACTAAGTCTCCTCTCTCTTTCCCTTCATCGTCGTCGTCGTCCCGGATGCAACCACGCGCACCCAACCCAATAACTCGATCGATCATGGCGTCTGTGACTCACCTCCACGTAGAAAGGCCCGGTCAGGAAACCGTCATTACCCTACCTAAGCTCTCTACCTGCCTACTTACCTCGATCGCCGACGTTGCCGCAACTAGTAAAGAATTAATTACATTGACGAACCTGAATCACTGCATGCTACGGAGATATAGCCACACAGCCAGTAGCAGCAAAGCTAGGGATGGGATAAGCAGATCGATCGAAAGGAGAACAGAAAAGCAGAAGGAAAGGAGGATCCTACGTATAATAGCATCCCATGAAAGTCGACAGGTCGATCGATGCATGTAAAGCTTAATTAAAGAGGAGACATCCTGATCACAGCATGCAGTGAGGTGACCCCGAGTACTGCATGTGCAGTGCGGCAGAGGATTTCGTTCCGACCCATGGATCCGGCGTACAGTTGCAAGCAGAAAGCTAGTAGCTGGCTAGAGAGAACGCTGGCCCATACCCTGCAAAGCATATGCATATGCATATTCATGCATGTTACTGAACCCTAATAAAGTTGATGATCTTGCATATGCACATGCAGGCTGGGACAGGGGCCGAACACTGGCTAATGGCTGATATGGATGGATGGATCGATCGTCGTCTCGACCGGTTGCCGTTCAGGAGACAGCGACGGCGGGGCGGAAAGATTCGGCCAGATTTTCCACAACGAGGGCGATTATAATTAGCTACTCCCACCGTTCCATTTCCTTTCGTTCTGTTATAAGTTATTTTTATTTTATCTAAAGTTAATTTTTATTAAGTTTATAGAAAAATTCAAATTAGTCCCAGTAAATCTACCATAAAAATATATTTATAGTGCATTTATTTGTTGTTTCCATATAAACTTAATTAAAATTAGAGAAATTTTAACTTATGATAAAACTAAAATATCAGTCAATGCAAAACGGAGGAAGTAACTAGGCCGACCATGAAAAAGATTTGGCTAATTAGCTCCGGGGAAAATAAAGCTAGCTGATCTGATAAGGGACCGGATCGTCGTCGTCGGACACAGTTCATGTTTGTGTGCATGTATGCTTTCTATCGGTCGACGTCTGCTGTCTGCAAGGTCTGACGCGCTAGCTTATCTTCTGTGGTTTATCCGTTGTACCGGCGATCACTTTCTTGTCTAATCTTTGGGTATGGACACATGCAAGATGCGTGTCCTCTCTAATCCTCTATCTTTCTTTCTCTTCTTTTAATTTCGCATTTTGGTGATAGATAGGTACTGGTCGACAGTAGTTGTTCAGTGACTCAAATTCTGACCAAAATAAAGGCGACATATGCCTACTACAGTACTACCGAAGCATTACGACACTGTGCCTAAGTTTGCCGTCACCGATTCGATTACTTGCACATTGCCAGGGAGATTAAACATCATGAAAATAGTAGTAGCTAGGATGAACTAATTAATAAAAGGGTAAAAAAATATTTTTATGCACAATCAAAAAATGGTCTTCAGTCCATGAAGTGGTATAAGATCCGATACTAAAGATCAGTATTAGGTCTGAAGGCTCATTGACACTATAGGATCACTAGTACCGGTTAATAATTTCAATCGATACTAATGTTATTCTTTAGTATCAATCATAATGGTCAAGTGTTCTCAGTAACGATCTTATTATCAGTTAATGATATCAATCAGCTGTACTAAAGATTTATGCATTAGTATCGATTAATGTTACTAATTGATAATAATATTATCGAATACATTAACACTAAGACACCAATCAGTACTAATATATAGTCATTAGTACTGATTATTGTTTCTAATCGGTACTGAAAGATTCTCTTTTAAATCCTTCTTCTACCATAAGCTTGACAAGTTCATAAACAAAAAGAAGCTTTATGGCGATTTATGAGGACTAAAAGGTTGGCAACTTTATACTCCATTATTATATGGTTAAGATATTGTATTTCTAACTATATATATACCTCATCTTTTTAAAAATATATAAAAATAGATGAAAAAGAATAAAATTTTTGAGAAAATAAGAGTATGTCTTAATTGTAAAAAGGTAATCTACCGATAATAAGAGTATTTTATAATAGCAAAAAAATACAAGAAACATAGGAAAAAAGGATAAAAAAGAGAAAACAACGAAAGATTATAGAAAAATGGAGAAAAAGAATAGAAAGTTAGGTAAAATAGAAAAATTAGTACATGTCTTAATATGAAAAATATAGGACATCTAAAATTAATAATAGTATGGCCTAATAGGAAAAAGAAGAAAAAATACGATAAGTATGGAAAAGGAGGGGAAATAAGAAAAATATTAGAAAAATGGAAGAAAAGGTATAAAGGTTAGGAAAAATAAGAGATTGTGTTAATATTAAAAATACAGAAAATCTAATAGTATTAATAGTATGTCATATTTGATATTTTTATAGGGAGCTCTATCGGTTTGTAACACTGCCAACATAGGGGAGGCGCAGCTAGATTTGTCGACGTAGTTTTGTAGATTCCACCGAGCAAAGAGCTTTACACAAAGGTTAGTAATACTCTTCATCCACTCACATTTTGAGGTTAGGATGTTTGAAATTATTAATTTTTTAAGTAATTCTTTACTTTTAACATAGATGAACCGACAATAGATGTACAATGTGGACCGATGGAAGAAGGAGTTCATCAATGGCATGTATTAATTTCTCAGGGTGACCGATGCTCACAAGTCTAAGGGTTTCATATGTTGTACATATAAAAACTATAAGAACCAAAAGGAGTACTCTTCCTTAAGTATTCTTAATAGCTACTTGTTATACTTAGAATCCATGCCTAACTATAATTGTTAGACCAAGAATCACTAAGAATGGATAGAGAGAGAGGTTGCAATGAAAGATGATAAAGAAGAAGATAACAACATTCCCCACTAGGCTCAATACAGTGGCTTTACAGATACTACAATGGACGAGATAGAAGGAGGGGTTGTAGGAGATGATAGTACATATTATCTTGGTTAGATGTTGCATAATGCAAAGAAAGACTACAGAAGCGAAAAAGAGCTAAAAGAAATTAGAGCGTATATTAGTAGACAACAAAACATTGTTGTACCTAGATTGCAAACAGGGGTACAAAAAGTTGGGTACCACACTGGAAATTCTGCAATGGAAGGTAACAAATGGTATGACTAACAAGGCATTTGAGGAGTTATTGAAACTCGTAAAGAATATTCTTCTAGAGGATAAATAATTGCTCACAACAACATACAAAGCAAAACATGCCATCTAGGACTAGAAGTCAAGAAGATACATGCATGTCATAATGATTGTATCCTCTATCATAGTGGGGAGTATGAGAACTTAAATGTATGCCCGGTTTGTAAGTCATTACGATACAAGATCAAATGAGATAATCCTAGTGATATTAAGGGATAGCCTTTGAAGCGACACCTTGTTAAAGCCATGTGGTATTTCTATATAATACCATGTTTAAAGCGATTATTCAGGAACAAAGTGCATGATTAAATGATGCATTGGCACGCAGAAAAACATAAATAAGATGTGATGTTGAGACAACCACTGATGGGTCCCAATGGTGAAAACTCGACAAAATATTCCTAGACTTTGGAAATGCGCAACGAACATAAGGTTTGGTTTAAGTACAGATGGCATAAATCCTTTTGCGGAGATGAGCAGCGGTCATAGCATTGGCCTATGACCCTATGTATCTAAAACCTTTCTCCTTGGTTGTGCATGAAACGAAAGTACATGATGATACCGGTGCTTATTCAAGGCCCAAAGCAACCCGATAACGAAATTGATGTGTACTTAAAACCATTGGTTGAAGAACTGCTACTATTGTGGGATGAAAAGCCTATCTCTATGTGGGATGAGAACAAAGAGGAGCAATTTAGCCTATGAGCATTGCTATTCGTAATCATTAACGATTGACCTACACTAGGCAAGCTATCAGCACTAACAAAGAAGGGGTATATGGCTTGTACCCATTGTTTAGATGAAACTGATATTACGTATTTGAAACACTATAGAAAGGTTGTGTACATGGGTCATCATCAATTTCTTGTTGCCAACCACCCTGTATGAAAGAAAGGCAAGCATTTCAAATGAAAGGCAGACCATCGTACAAAGCCTATGCACCGTAACAGGAAAACTGTATTTGCAATGGTAAAAGATCTAAAAGTAGTATTTGGAAGGGGACCTGGCAACCATCCTATCCTAAGTGAAGATGGTCACGTGGCGATGTGAAAAAAAAGTTTGTTTTTTGGGGAATTAACTTATTGGGAAGTCTTAGAGGTGCACAATGTAATCGACATGATGCAGCTCACTAAGAACCTTTGCTTGAACCTACTAGGCTTCCTAGGTATATACGGGAAGTCTAAATATACACTTGATGCATGGCAGTATATAAAATGTATGAAATAGTGTGAAGACTTTCATCTAAAAAAGAGGCGGAAAGGAAACTTGCATCCTACCAGCTACACTCTCAGCAAGGAGGAGAATGAAAACATGTTCGAATGCTTGGACAACATGAAGATCCTGTCTAGATACTCATCGAATATGAAGGGAATAAGAGACATGAAAAAGAAGAAATTCACAAACCTAAAGTCCCATGACTGCCACGTGTTGATGACACAATTAGTTTCTGTTGTACTTAGGGGTATTCTTCCAATTAATGTTTAGATAGCAATAATAAAGCTCTGTGCATTCCTCAACCCAATTTCATAGAAGGTCAATGATTTGAACAATTTAACAAGCCTATAAACTAGTGTGGTCTAATGTCTTATCAGCTTTTAGATAATTTTTTCATCATCCTTCTTAAATATCATGATGCATCTTCTAGCTCACCTTGTCAAAGAGATTGTTATTCTCGGTCCTATGTACCTACACAATATGTTTTCTTTTGAGAGGTACATGGGCATCCTAAAGAAGTATGTTTGTAATCGTTCTTATTCGAAAGGATGCATTACCTAGGGTTATGGAACTGAGGTGGTCATTGAGTTTTGCGTAGATTTTATTGATGATCTTAGTCCAATCGGGGTCTCTAAATCAAGCCACGAGGGGAGACTAAGGGGAAAGGGCACACTTGAAAGAAATCTAATAATGATCGTAGATAATGATTTATTCTGTAGAGTACATTTCACGGTTTTACAATAATCTTCATTGGTGGGTCTATACATCGAAGAGAACATGACGATTGTACTATCCAAAAACTAGGGTAGGTCCGTTGCTTGGATTATACACCATCACATTGATACTTTTGTTGACTGCTTGCAAGAACATCTCATGGGTAACAAGACAATTGATGAACAACTTACCTGGTTGGTGAGGGGACCATCTTGCTTAATCCTAACATTTCAAGGATACAAGATAAATGGGTATATATTTTATACAAGAGACTATGACAAAAAGGGCACCAGCCAAAACAGTGTTGTCCATATAGATGCCGTAAACAACACGTATTATGATTTCATTGAAGAGATATGGGAACTCAAGTATGGTCCTTTGAAGGTCCTTATGTTTTGGTGCCAATGAATGAGGCTAACTGGTAGAGGCATAATGGTTGATGAGTCTAGGATGATAACAATTGACCTTAAAGATATTGGGTACTCAAATGAGCCATTCGTCCTAACTAATGATGTGACTCAAGTTTTCTATGTAAAAGACATGTCTAGCAAACCAAAGATGGGGATATGTAATCGAACAAGTAAAGTGCTTGACGAGCCAAAGCGTCACATGGTTCTCCTAGGAAAAAGAAAAATCGTCATAGTTGAGGATAGGACAGATGAAGATTACAATTAGTTTGATGAGCAACCTTCGTTCACAATGGCAATTGGCCCAAGTCTCCTTCTAGCAAATGAGGACACTCCATAGTTATACCGCAATCGTAGCCAAGGGATATTCATAAAGAAAATTTTTGTTGCCTTTGCAATCACACCATGAGATTGAATGTATATCGGCTACATGTATTACGTTTTCTTAATATCTACAACCTTCCCTTTCCATTTTTGCTGTAATATTTAATGGATGGAGTACACTTTTATGCGTATTATATCAGTCGGCTTTGCTAACAATGACAAATCATATAATATCATCACTGATATGAGTCTTTACATCTCAACACACTATATTTCAAAGTTTTTAGAATTAATTATCTAGTTTTCTTTTTTCTTAAATTTATTTATTCTACATTTAGTGTTTTTAAAATCAATTATCCTCATTTTGATATTTATGATATTATTTTTTGTATTTGTTCTAGTTTTTTAAATTATTTTCACACTTTTCTAATTTTCTAAATTGTCTACCATATTTTAACTGCTTTAATATCTTTTGTATCTGTTGTACAAAACAACCAGTACTAAATATATTTTGGCCAAGCAGGAGAATTTTTTAGTACCAGTTGTTAATACCAACCGATACTAAAGAATACATCTTTAGTCTCGGTTGTTAATACCACTTGAGACAAAATATTTTGGCTGAGCGGAAAAGCTCTTTAGTATTGGTTGTTAAGAACAACCGGTACTAAAGAATTTATTTTTAGTACATAGAAAAATGCTATAATAGACCTAGCAACAAGGGCATTTTTTTTAGAAAATGAGCGAACCAATGAAAAAGAAGATCTTATCAGAAGACAAACACTCAATCATCAAGTCATATCAGAAGATGAAAATAGGGTAGTCCAATGTTGTTCCCTAGCTTGGATAGCAAGCAAGACAAGCAGTTAGCGGTTGACTCGATGTCATCTGAATGGAAAATCAATGCACAACAGTTTATGAAAGATACAAATCTCACCAAAGATCAAATACTAGGGGTGGCACCTATTGAGAAGGTATCATAAGTTGCTATCAAGGCCAGATTAAAGCTCAGTAAACCACTTGTTAGGCAATAGCTAATCAGGACCCTACCAATACAAATGTACCGATTTCATAGTTGATACATGGAACAGTCAAGAAAAGATAGGGTCATGTTCGCTGCTCAGATTAAAGATAGTGATTGCTGCCATGGGGAGTTTGAGATATTGGTGAACTTCAAGAATATCTACGAAGTATACCATCAAGATGCCCTTTAACTATCTCTTGTTAGCTGCTAGGTTCTATAAGTATCATTTTATTCCTTACTTTAGTCTATTCATATATATCATCGCTCTATTTACCATGTGCAGACTACCTCACTTTTTTTATATGTTGTAGACTAGAGATTTAAAGATGCCATAGGGAGGGGCACTTTAAGGTGGGTTTCATAGACCCTCTGGTTATTATCGAGAAGACCTTATGGGAAATTCCATAGGAAACAGCGATGAACATTCACAAATTCCTAGTATTGCAACATTACAAGACATTCATACTTTTGCAATCGTCTTTTATACCCTTTTACTTCTTGTAGATATACAATATTGTGTCTACTAATTAATACAATGTGCAGATTTCGTTGGCTCTTCCTTGTAATAGATGTTGCCAAAAGCAGAATCCATGTTTCGGACTCCTTACAGAAACAAATGGAGGATTTCAAGAAAATCATAGAAGTGTTTAAGTAATGTCATAAATTGCACTATAATTATACATGCTTCTATCACAATTATGCTAAACAACATTGTCGTTTTTAATTGTAGAGCGTGGGCACGATTCCATAAAGACTTATGCGATCCATTCAAGCAAACACTCGATGTGAGGATGAACTTTCCGATACATAATGGATAAAAATGTACATCTCATTTATTCTATAATATAAATATTTTATAACTTTGTTTCCCCTTTAGTATTTAATAAAAAAAGAGAAACAACTTATGTGGCTACTACGTTTGTTAATTCATTCACCGTATTACATAAGACATTAACACTAATAGGAATATCCAAGTACGTAAACACTATTTATACATAATTTATATTTCTTATTGCATTGAATTATTGATTTAACATATTTATATTTTTTGAGAAATGACATGCTTTACGTATAAAACAAGAACTTCTCTCAGCAAATTACATACGCACTATTTAAGAACATCTTATGGGATTTATTATGGACGAGATCGTTAATCCGTTCGGAGAATTAAATGATAATGGGCACGTTATTTGGCAATGAGAAGAGCCCTCTTAGTTTTATATATTTGTAATATATTAATTGTATATATTTAATTCTAATTACATAAGTAATAACCACAATTATATATGCGTAATGCTATAAACATGTATATATATATATATATGTATATATAAAGTAGTATAGCAATAAAGAAAATAGCAAACAAGCAATATAGCAAAATAAAAAAAATAGTATAGAAAAAATATACCGGTTGATGTATAGAAAAAATGTCATGTAGTTGGTTGGTTTCTAGTACCGGTCGATTAAACCAAGACTAAAAATATTCTTTTAGTCCTAGATTATATGTGCCAATTATATAACCGGAAACGATACTAAAGACTATTTCTCTAGTAATGTGCTGGCATATGATATAGACATCATAAAATAACAAATGCAATAGAGTTAATGATTGAGGAATGCTATGTCCTAAATTATAAGGTGTTCTTCATTTTAGGAAAATCAAACTCGGTAAATTTTGACTAATAATTATATTAACAATATCTATGCTAAGTATTATGTCATTCGATTTGTATTTTAAAATATTTTCATATGATGATAATTTATTAATTATTGATAACATAATATAAAATAAATTAATGATTAAAGTATGTCATTGAAAGCCATGTAAAAATATAGGTAATTTAGGGCATATGGAGTACAAGACATAAATGGCTAGGTGAAAGATGGTGCTACATTTTTAAGTCAAGATTGCCATGTACCTTTCTTTTGACCCATCGGCCATCACCATGTGCCTCATGTGACCCTACCCCTCTGTGTCCTGATATTTTTGCCGATTCTTCACACCTCAAACCCTAGAACTCAAGTCAATTATCCATGGTGGGTGTGGCGCACAGATTTCCCTGACAGAAATCGTAGAGGGTTGAGCTACATACAACACAAAATATGGTTGCTCTCTCCCTCACTCTGCTTCCCAGTGTGTCAGTAGAGTCTACTGGTTGTTGGTTTGATTTCTTCCGTGGGATGGTGACCCTAGATGCATAAATTCCAATAAAATACAATGCAAGTTGCGAGTGAGAAGAGAGAGCACAACGCAGAGAGTAGACTGTACTTTGTCTCTAAAATCCTCATTAGCCCAGCTGCCCGCTTCATGTCCGTGTACACATAACATCTCACTTATATTTTTATTCTCGCTTAATATAAGATGGTTAAACCAATTGATGCTTCAAAACTTATAAGCTGATCCTCATCCACCTAATCTTTCAATATGTGGTACTAAATCAGCAACTACAATCCCTTCTAGACTACATGTGTCTCAAACTACACTTATACTATATAGGTTGTTAACATGCTAGGGTTGCGGGATGGACTTCCAACTAATGAACTAAAGAATGCATGTATTCATTGTCAGCATGATGGTTGATTCAAGTTCTAGAGTTTATATATGGAGAAGAACTGGTCAGAAATGAGGAGAAAAAGGTGTCATAGGCCTTCAGGGACATCTTAGTCTCGACGAGTAGCGCCATCCACCCCCTTCCTGTTTCGTTCTATGTTAATGGCGTGAATTAACCTATGGTCTAATAGACAGCTTATTTATACCATTATTCAACTTGCGTATATAATCAAATCATTAATTATATAAATCTATTTGAAATAGTTAAATAAGCGATCTGGTTGTCTATATGTCATTTAGATATACTGTGGAAAAGTCATAAATAGACTACAATTGTCTGAACCATTATCCATGCTCTAAACAATAAGCTTTAATTTGCTCATGAAATTAATAATAGAAGGGGATCAATAGTGGCCGTGATTGATTATCTTGTCTCCACTACTACATGAACACGAATGGGTGATGTCTCGGATATGACCTCGTCTTTGATTGACCAAAAATTATATTATTGTGGGATGATCCATTGTAGATGTAGGGTCATTTGTAATGGGTGGTGGTTGTGAACTGACACACACAGAGCAGATGCACATATAACCAGCCTAATATGAGAAAAATAATTAGGAAGTTTATTTGAAATAGAATATTCTTTTTGTCTAATTTCTTGTTTCTTCCTGATTTTAATTCTAAATTTTGATATATTTGACACATGGAATAATATTCTTATAAAAATAGAATTGCTAAATCCCATTTATTTTTTTATATGCAATGGTTGTAGCGCGTATAATAGAGTGTTATACAGTACAGTTTCTAATTTACCTTTTTTGCTTTATATAGTCAAGATTTATTTTTATTTTATATTTTGTATTGATGGTTTTTTTAATATAAACTTTAATTTGCTCTCATAGGTTTTTTAGGGGAAATTTGATCCCATGGTT
The DNA here is from genome assembly GCA_030770085.1 of Oryza coarctata. Taxonomy (NCBI): domain Eukaryota; kingdom Viridiplantae; phylum Streptophyta; class Magnoliopsida; order Poales; family Poaceae; genus Oryza; species Oryza coarctata. Next base: position 15,029,715 of record CM061472.1, read on the forward strand.
GACGGATGGCTAAATATACTTTTTTTCTTTGTTACAAAATTAAATGAAGCAATGCTTTGTAGTATTGTGTTTATTTGGGTAATGGACAATACCCAAATAGGGTCATCGTATCAAAAGGGGGGCTTATCAATCCTGTGGATTGATGTTACATGGACCAGAAATCACATGCAAATATCCATGAACGTTGATGAGCTCATCAATCCTGCTGGACACCAACTTCTATATCAGAAACCCGATTCGGGAGACCTAATAAATTACAAATCATAAAAAAAAGAACCGGCTATAAAATCTTACTAAATTAAAGGAGGTCAAAAAGATCAAGCACTGTTAACCTCTGTTAATTCATGCACGCGGCGCCTAAACAACCGCCCGAAATTTCTTGGAACGTCTTCACACTAGTGGACTGACGGTAGATGATATACGCGAGATCTTGCAAATGTGAGGATTCACATGATCTTTTTAATTAGTCTGCATAAATATTTCTCTATAGCTAATATAAAATATAACCATGACACCAACTGAAAACAAAGACTTCTGTTCAGAGTTCGTTGCATTTGCATCAAGCCTTCTTCCAGATGAGCAAGACTACTGCACTGCCGCCTCTACTGATCATTCAATTTCGACGGATATAAATATAAAAGAAATTGATCGATCTGGCCACATCATTTTGATGCATATCCAAAGCGTGCGTTCTGACGATTTCAAGTGCAAATTGCCAAATTTACATGGCATCATCTGTCATGTCCATATCTGCACGGAGGACGTCGCTCTCTCCGTGCATATATATGATGACGGCCGGCTTTCTTTTGTCATTCCCCAGATGCAGAGAATTCTTGATCATTAGATGATAAGCACTACAACAAAACTATGGAACAAAGACATTGTCCAGGAGACGCTATTTAACTCGTCTCTCTCATGAGTACCACGCAACGAATTAGGACGTTTCCAGTGACGTTCTAGATATCGTCCAAGATCTATGTTTACTCTTGAAGTTTGTTTGGGTGGAAAATTGTTGAAAAATTACCCACCCACAAGTCAAGGTCCATCACCACAGCCCACTACGCCCATAAACAGGTACAGTCCCCACGAGGCAATGACCCCTTCTTCCCTTCGTCGCCAACGCCGCCGTCTCTCGGCCTGTCGTCGGCGATGGCTCCTCCTCTGCATCTACCTATTCTAGCCACCACCACCTCCACCTTCCTTAGCCACCACTTCAATTTGCAAAACCGCAATCCTCTCGAGTATGTGAAGGCACGCGGCGGGGGGGCGTGGCGGCGGTAGCCAAATGCGGGCACGGGCATATGGAAGCTGCACGGATGCGTTTCCAAGGCCTACTACGTCAGCACGGCCATGGAATCCTCTGGACTGCTCATTTTTGTCTTCAAGCATATACGCCCTGCAGCATTCACAACTTCAACAGATTGATTATGTTGTTTGATAAATGTCTGAGAAAGATGCTTCATAGACTTCTACATATCTAACCATACAGATATGGTACTATGCTGTCTCTAGGATGTATTCAGTAATAGCATAATAGTTTACATGTTTTACAACAATTGTTTTTTCTCCAGCTGCACATCTGATAATTTTATGACTTTATATTGGAATAAACAGAAGATAGTAAGAGAAGTATCTACCTATGTCTGCAGGTACAGTTTGGTCGAATGCATGCAGTTCTGATGTTTGAGTATGTATTTAATGGTTATATCAGCTACTACACAAGGGGGATTGGAATTGAGCGGAACAAAAATTATAAATTTAGGTCCTCTTACCATTGGGCTTTTGTATTGCTCATTTTTCAGTCTTAATTTGTTAATTATGAATGATCTCCGTTATAGGGCTCTTCTCACGGTAGGTTATGCTCAGCAGAAATTCAGAATATGCTGAACTCTAAATGATTTTCTAGGTTGAAGGTATGGCATCTTAAGTTGTAATTGCATCTGCTGTTTTTTTTTCATTATTTTTCTATATTTGAAATTTTAGCTTCAATGGAGTATAGATATAGTAGCCTCAAGGGTAAATTGTCTATAGAAATATTGTTGTGTTAGTACTCAAGGATTGACACATACTTTGTTCTGAAAGTTATTTATTGCCGTGCTTGTTCAGGCTGGATTACATTGATCTTCAGTGAAGCTAGCAGGCAATCCCAAGGGTGGGTACACGTCACTTAATCAGATCTCACAGTTTATCTTTTCTGAAGCAATGTTTGTATGGGCAAGGTTGCATAAATTAAGTACTAACTTCTACCTTCGTGCATAAATTGTCGGAATTTCTTTTACTCATATCCAGGAAAACTTGATTTGTCACATTTTTCAGAGTTCATTCAAGTTAATTTATTTCGTTTCCAAATAATCTGTTTGTTTTTGCAGGATTGGATATTGCAAAGGAAGCCTACATACGTAATGCAGTGAAGAATGAAGGAGCTAAAGCAAGTTTCAGCATACAGACTGGTTGTAATTTTTTTTCGAGATGATACATATATCATTTTGTGGGGTTTTTGCCATGTTGTACGACACTTACTCTATAGATAATTACCTTATCTATACTAGTGTGTTCTAATGTTTTGTGTCATGAATTTGGTATACTACTCACAGTTGTGAATATTACTGTGTATGTATGTTAAGCATTGTTTATAATCACATAAAGAAATCCTGAAATAACCGAACCATTCCTATCATCCATATGGCATATAACCAAATATATTCATATATCTAAAAGCACCTCAATGCTTGTAAAGGCGTTTAAACCATCGTGTAGAGACATCATCTGAGCTTATTTATAAAAGCGTCTCTATGAGGTTAGAGAAGTTGGTTGATGCCTCAGATCTCATTGAGATGCTTTAGGAAGGCGTCTTTACAAATTTGGGACAGTCCAAGTAAGACGTTTATGACATGTTTTAGGAAAACGACTCTATACCCCAATAGAGATGGTGCAAATCGTTTCTAATCAATAAGTAAAGCGCCTCCACAAGGGTGTGTTAGTTGTAGTGAAGCTGACTCGGATGGCACGAGATGTTTGCAAGTTAAAAACAAAATCTGCTTGTCTTTTGCTTTTAGTAATCATATCATGATCATATATATCAATGGCTCACACAGGATTTAGTGTAATAGCCCGCGTCTAATATCTGCATTAGCCTCCAATAGGTCCGAGGTGGACCAGTTCAAATAAGGAGTTAGGTTTAAGGATATATGCATGGGATGTTCTTCACTATGTCGAATTACAACTGTGTAGTTGAGTATATGCAAGCCAGGCTTTTGTTACTCGGGTTATAAATATACCATCAGCTCATGTTACCTAAAGCATATAAACCAGAAATCCTTAGAGAACAGGGGCAACTGAATCAAACCGTATTGCTAATTAAACCACATTAATAAATGCAATGTGATCCTACATTTGTCGACCTCTAGTGCTCCTAGATAGGGATGTACGTGCACCGACCCACGTATATTAACTCATATTAATTTAAAATTTAACAAGAACTAAAGTGAACCGACTATTACCCATGGATCGTCCTACGCCATCTACAAGGTTCGTTTGGAATGCACGACCTTCATATGATTATTTTTATGGGAAGCAGTTCATTTCCCTAGAGGAAAAATTAAATTTTCGTATTCCAACCGAGGTAAAGGTAGTCTGCAAAGTCTTGCAAAAGTTGGTGTCTGCATTGTCCAATGACAAGAATTCAGGCAGTGCCAAGCAAGCTGCACACAGGATTACTTAGCTCGATCGATCCACTGAAGATTAAAAAGGCACAGATAGTATCTAAGAAAAAGAAAAGAGGAACAGATAGCATATATCAAGACCTTTCCAATTAACAAAGTATATCCAATCCTCCAGCTTCTGCTTAGTGCATGGCCATGTTCGTGGCGGCTACCACTGTCCCCTAATGCCTCTCAGCTCATTGCTGCGATTTCTGATACTTATTAGCTGTTTGATTGAGCAACTACAAAAGCACCCTTAGCAACAAACACAGATCATGCATGCATGGTACAGTTGATATGTGTGCGTTGCAGCTTGCAATGTAAATAAAGATTCATGGATCACATTCATGCGTATGCTTGCATCAGCATGTTTATGCTTTCTCATTAACTAATTAATCATGGTATGGAGAGGCACTAAACCGTAGCTTCGTTGTATATTAAATTGTGAAGGGCAAGCTAGCTAGGCCATGCACGAGCGAGGTGCCCTCAATTGCTTGCCGGGCATGCATATGCATGCATGCAAGCTGAGACATGGCAGCTAGGTTCACAAAGCGAAAGAAAATGCAACTCTTAAGGCTTAAGCCACCCAAGGATGCAGGGGAGATCGAGTTCAGAGGTGACAGCTGGATCGAAATTCATCGAATAAGACTCAGCCAAAAAGATGTGATGATGGAGAATATATTATTTGTCCATAGAGAAATTTTACGAAAAGCGTCACACTTTTTGAAGGGGATACCGTGACACCCCTTCCGTCATACATGTCATGGGTGATCTCTATGAGTAAAAACTTGAATGTCAGAGATGACGTTCAAGATATCGCAACTTTTTTAAAGGTGTTGCATTAGAGGCTACTTGTTTTGTTTATGTGGTATCAGTGTCTCTATCTTTTGATTGGTGGTGGTAAAGATCTGGACTAATAACTGATTTACAGCTTAGGTAATCTGTGAGGTTTTCTTCTGTTTGGTTCCATATCAGTTCACTAATGGAGATGGAAGAGAAATTCAATTGAAAAATGATCGACCACTGGTTTCGAAAATTCTGCTTTTATAATTTGAGAAATAAAGACTACCTATAACTTGTAAGTCGTTGGTATGCTCTGACCAATCTTCCGGCTTGGTATTCTCCGTAGTTTTTTTAATCAATAATTCATATTTATTCATCGTACAAACTCTATAATAATTTGTTGTAGTTTCTTTAAAGTAATAAAAGGCCAAAATAAATTATATAATCTTAAAAAAATCATATCTTATTATTAAATTAAAATTGTTAGTGTAAATTTAAGTACCTCCTGATACTTAATTTTAATTTTACTTAGATTGCAACTCTTACACACGTGAAGTTGCTTCCGACTAGAGCTCTCCGTTTTAATTTCGTCACAGAATTGATTTCCATGGTGCAAAGAGGAAATTCATTATGCGCGTCTGGAAGAACACCATTTCATCATTTGCCATATCTACAAAACCACATTTTGCTTCCATGTTTGTACTGTTGACTGCCCAACTTTAGTAATTGAATGCCATCACAATCATACTACTGCTAGGATGCCGTTAGGCTGTTCAAAAGAGGAATTGGATTAATCTTGATGAAGTGTCTAAGTATTTTTCACTAATGCCACAGATATGCAACTCACCGTTCCGTATTGTTGAAGAAAATAAGCTGTGGTGTAATATCCTCTGTGCCCCTGATTTTCTTTTTTCACTTCTCTATATGCTTCATAAGGATACAAATATCGTTGTACAAGAAAAGGATAAACGTCATGACACTTAAATTCATTGGTCGGCATGTATATATTTGTCTCTGGTTAATTACTAGATTTAAACTAGTACAACTTCGGGAGAAAAATGTATAGATGCAACTTTTTTTTAAAGAAAATAACATTCATGTGTCATTATGTTTTTTTTGTCACAAAGTATATAAATGTTCATCAAATATAAGTATTTATAAAAAATATTAGTTTGCTTCATTTTTTACTGAAAATTCAAAAAAACTTGATCGGAAATAGTATATATGAACAATCATAATTTGGAACACTCTAAGATCTAATTGCCCCAAATAAAGGCAATATGCTCATCAATAAAAGCAAAGGCAAATATAGCTAGGTCAAAGTAAGATCCCACTAATGCCACTCTTTTCCATAAATCTTCCTTTGCCAGAAGTGACTACACACTGGGTGGACTCCAACGATCCATCGGTCAATAACGTAAACATCTTCATTCCCATGCAGAAATAAAATAGTGGACACAAAAAAAGTATGTAGAAGATGAATTAATCTATATTAAATAGAAGGGAATCCTAGCTCATATATATCAGTTACTTTCTGACTCTCTAGTTGAAGTGCAATTCCAACGACAAAAAGTGTAGGGTTCACTCAGCCCCTTCCTTCTTGTTTCCTATATTATGCGAGAAATCAAAGGCTAATATTGCTGGTAGCAGGCTAAGCCAGGTCAAAATTTTCCTCACTAACTACCTCCTGGATTAATGCTCGTGGTAAAAGAAGATGAACAACCATGAGCTAATTAAACTATGTGAAAGTGAACCTTTTGGCATGTGTCTGCAACTAACCAGCATACAGGTACAGAGTATGATGAATCTGCAGTTAAAGAATTCGCAAAGGTATTCAGGTATATTGCACTCTGATGGATCGGGTCAGTAAAGTGTTTGTTTTTTTATAAAAAAAATGGAACATCTCGTAACAAAAGTATAAAACAAACTCTCATAAAAAAATAAAATAAACACTCTCATATAGAAATAAATCTTTTGACCATTTGCAAGATAACCCTGCCATTCCTAAAAAATGTGCCATGGCCGACATTGATCTTGCCACACAAAATGTTTCTTACTGAAAATTATGTACCAGACACTGATTTTCAAAATTTAACTAAAAGAATTGAAAATAAAAAGTCTGTCGGATGCACGAAGCAGGTAGGCAGCAAGGACAACATAGGGCGTTGTTGTAAAGATTATAAAGGCCAAAGATGGATCATCAGCAGAGAGTGTAGCCGCAGATGCGCAGCACATCTGCACCGGCCGCCAATATACAATTATCCAGGCAAAGCAGGATAAGGAACCTAGCTACCAGCTTGTCAAAATCATCCTCAAACTTTCTTGTCGATCTATGCGTGCTCAAAAATCATTTAGTCGGCACAATTTACTTTCAGAGGGTAGACTCAGTAGAGTGAGTAGCTAGCTCGACAAATCTATTGCTAGCTAAACAAAAATTAAAACACGAAAAAAAAAGCCCGGCAAAAACGGTTGTACTAGCGAGATCAGAACAGACATGGTGACCGTTAATCTCTGAGCTGTGGTTTAGGCGAGTACTGTTCTCCTCACGTTATATTTAGACAACGTATAGACGATCCACACAACAGGACATCTGTTTACCTATCTTAAATAATTTTGAATAACTAATGATGTGATTTTATAGTGAACATATGCAATGGTATATACGGTATTAAGCAATCTATTGCACCATCTGTTAATGAGCAAACGGCAGTCTTCTCTTTCCCCCACATCATCGAAAATCTTGCGTAACATCTTCTCTTAGACTAGAGGTGTGCGCAAGAGTTTGATGGTGGGTATTCAAAATTTACACTACAATATTTCATTAATGAAAAATGAGATGCATTTCTTGAGTTTTATGCTCAGTTAGATAACTGTTTTAAAAAAATATGGGTATTCAGCTGAATACCCATGATCCCCTAGGCCCGCCCCTGTTCTGGACGCTAACGTCACACTATTGTTTATGCCTTTTCAGGAAGTGTACATAGCAAATGGAAAGGAAATATATATTCAGCTAGTTGTGTTGCCCAGTTGAGAAAAGCCATAAATCTGGAACAATGCATGTGTTGCTCCCAGTCGCAGAAGAACCTAGCTAGTTGATCGCACCATCAAGATTCCTACCTTAAATAGTGCACAAATCATTAACCAGTTTTAGTTAACCACCACAAAACATGCAAGCTGAAAACACACGTGTGGTGGCTTCCTACAAACGGCCGTTAACTATTTCCATGGGGCAACTGCAAATATTATGCTTTCACACGCACGTCCCCTCCCTTTCTGCCGGTGAACCGTCTGATGAACAACGTATGCAAGAGCATCCGCCATTTCCTAGCTTCCTCACATGGGCTACCTACCATGCAAGTACGTAGCATAGCCGAAGCCACGGCAACTTCAGCTGGTCACAGCAACCTAGGGGGGAAGAAGATGAAGGCGACGACCCTGCATGCACAGGAGGCAACCACAAATACAATTTTGTATATAGTACCAACTCATCATCAATCCCCAGCTCAGAGCTTTTCTCTCTCTTTCTGTCTTCCTCTGTTATCAACTTCCAAAGGATTCACCCAAGTAAAGTAAGGAATTATTGCCCAATTAGCATAACTCAACCCCCACACCTTCTGCTGATGCTCCCTCTAAGCTTCCACTCCCCTTCCTCTGCTGCCATCTATAAATACCCACCATCCACCTGCCTATCTCGCTCCCCCTTCCCACCTCGCTCCACTCAATCCCACCTTGTCGATCGAGCAGTGACGGCGACGGAGACGGCAATGGCACTCGCATTGGCGAGGTCCTCAATGAAGGCCTCGCTCTGCGTGCTCCTCTACATCCTTGTCGCATCAGGTAATGCATATGTATACCTGAGAGAACTGTGGCAGCGAACCAAATAGCTGCCTAGGTGGATCGAATATATTAATAATATAAAATGCACGAATATATATGTAGTTTGTTAAAAATGTTTGGGTGGGTGCGTCGTGCAGAGGTGGGGGTGCTGCGGTGCACGGCGGCGCTGGGGATAAACTACGGGCAGGTCGGGAACAACCTGCCGTCGCCTGCGCAGGTAGTGTCGCTGCTGGCGTCACTGCGGATCGGCAAGGTGCGGATCTACGACGTGAACCCGCAGGTGCTGGCGGCGTTCGCCGGTACGGGGATCGAGCTCATCGTCACGGTGCCCAACGACCTGGTGCAGCCGATGGCGGCGAGCCCGGGGCAGGCGCTGCAGTGGGTGACGTCCAGCGTGCGGCCGTACTTCCCGGCGACTAGGGTGACTGGGATCGCCGTCGGGAACGAGGTGTTCACCGACGACGACGAGGCGCTCAAGGCCAGCCTGGTGCCGGCGATGAGGAACCTGCACGCGGCGCTGGCGCAGCTCGGCATGGATGGGGACGTCCACGTGTCGACGGCAAACTCGCTCGCCGTGCTGGCGACGTCGTACCCGCCATCGCAGGGGGCGTTCACGGCGGAGGTGGCGCCGCTGATGGCGCAGTTCTTGAAGTTCTTGGCGGAGACGAACGCGCCGTTCTGGATCAATGCCTACCCTTACTTTGCCTACAAGGGTGACCCTACCAGGTACGCACGTCACGCATGCACTTGCCCTGCTTGCCAATTTTCTTCTCTCTCTTTTTTTTTTACATTTTCCTTCATCTTGTTTGGTTATTTGCATATCTGGTTTTCTCAAAAATTAGACTGTTATAAACAGATTGCATGGGTGAAATAATTTTTTGGGTTATGTAACGAAATTGTGAATAATTTATGGGAAACATTCTTCCCTTCAAGTGGTAACCATGTAATTAATTAGGAGTATCTTGAAAAACCCATGTACTGTTTGACTTCACGCATTGGCTTCTAAGCCACATCCAGGATTTCAATTTTAAAACATAATTCTAGATTTAATTTTATGGTTTTTTAAATTCTTTTCTAATTTTTCACTTAGTTTTTGTACCGTTAAAAATAGAAGCACAATAAAAGTCCTGTTCTAAAATTATTTTCGGTTGTTTGAAACTTTGTTTGGCGTGTAAACTGTAGCTCAACCAATTAATCAGACACCTTTTTCAAGAGTGGGTTATTCGCGTATAGTGAAGCAGTTAAGAGTGATAAAAAGCAATGTCAAATCTAATGATAAAAAACCAGCGCCATATATGAAGGAATGGACCGAGTATAAATACGTCTTTTGACACGTATCACCATAAATTAACGCAGTGTGTCCTTGGACTACGCGCTGTCGAACCCGTACAACGTAGGCGCCATCGACCCCTACACCCGGCTGCAGTACGCTAGCATGCTGTACGCACAGGTGGACGCGGTGGTGTACGCGGCGGCGCGGCTAGGATACAACGGCATCCCGGTGTGTGTGTCGGAGACGGGTTGGCCGTCGAAGGGTGACGCCGACGAGGTAGGCGCCACCGTGGAGAATGCTCGGGCCTACAACCGCAACCTGCTGCTCCGACAGGCGGCTGGCGAGGGCACGCCGCTCCGCCCGCGACAGCGGTTGGAGGTGTACCTGTTCGCCCTCTTCAACGAGAACATGAAGCCTGGGCCGACGTCGGAGCGCAACTATGGACTGTACCAGCCTGATGGTAGGACGATGGTGTACAACGTCGGACTCATGCAGCAGAGCACGTCAGCGGCATCGCTCTCCCTCGCCGCCTCGCCGGGCACCAGGACGGTGAGTACTAATCCATTACCACTATACCTAGAAGCTAGTAGTTAACTCTTTTTTCTACTCTCTCTGCCCAAAATATAAACATTTTTAAACAGTGTTAACAAGTCAAACGTTTTTTACTTTGGGTAATAAAACATAAAGGGACATACAAGATTTACTGTAAAACAAAATATCATAGTATGCAATATTAATTCTACGTTATGAATAAAGTAGCTTATTGAAGACTATATCGATATGCTAGTGGAGGAAGTATTATGCCATACTAAACTTTTAGATACAAGAAATATGACTCTTACATTGCATTGGACATTCATAGAAAGGGAGGTAAAGTATCTCATTTTTCGTGCGAACGTTTTTTAAGTATTAAATGGTGTGTTTTTTTTTAAAATATATAAAAGTTGCTTAAAAACCATATTAATCCAAGTTCAAAATAATTAATACTTAATTAATAATATGCTAATAGGTCATCTCGTTTTACTATGTTCTCCATCTTTTTCTTTCCCTTTTCCTTTGTCTCAGACTCACCTTATTCCCTACTACTACATGAACTAAGAGTCTAGTATATACTACATAACTTACGTCCGAATTAGCATGACTATAACTCCAGATTCTTGCAAAAACAGGGTTAATTATAGGTTAAAATAAAGTAATATAGTCCAATAATAGTTTTAGTCTAAAAATATATGTTTTGTCACAATAATCATAAACTATACCAGCTCCAACTGTAAAAAAAATTCGAGCTAAAAATACCCAGCGTTAAAAAAACCTTGGAGCTAGAGCTATACACAACAGGAAGATACACCCTATCCAAATATACAAGTGCTACGTGGGCCATGGCTATGCTGCATATATGCCATAATATTATAAGATCACAAAGGCAGAAACACTCATCAACTCATCACTTTCATTTGCATGGAGTTCTAGCTCCAACTGTAAAAAAAATTTCGAGCTAAAAATACCTAGCATTAAAAAAACTTGGAGCTAGAGCTATACAATACAGGAAAATACACCCTATCCAAATATACAAGTGCTACATGGGCCATGGCCATGCTGCATATATATCATAATATTATAAGATCACAAGGGCAAAAACATTCATCAACTGATCACTTTCATTTGCATGGAGAAGATTGCATCCTTGGCAACAAACCAACAGGGCATTCTTTTCAAAAAAAAAAAGAGAAAGAAACCAACAGGGCAGAGCAGCTAGCTAGTGTGTCGTAGGCAGCAGTTTTTCATTGACCTAGCTGCATTGCACACTTATTCTTTCCCTTGTTTTCACTTGAAGTGATAACACCGCCGTAGGCAGAAGTTTTTTATTGACCTAGCTGCATTGCACACTTATTCTTTCCCTTGTTTTCACTTGAAGTGATAACACCGCTAGGATCATCAAGCCACCCCATGCATTCACCAAAAGTTAGTCACAAAGGAGAGATAAGATCTTTTGCATATGGTCGTGTTCACACTGCTAATTCAGGAGTATAGAGAATGCATCACAAATCAAAATTTTATGGCCATCCTTTTTTAATGAGATCACCAACAAGGAGAAGATTTGTTAATATTCTTTTGTGCGTTTGTGCACACAAGAATAATTCCAAAGTTCTCCTTTCCGACACGCTTTGCTCGAAATTTTAGAATCTGTAGGGGGCAAACTGTAATGATTGAACAATCAGCGTTAGGTGTATATGCAATTCTTGCCAAAGATTTGTTGTAGTGGAGCTAATTAATGATTGTTAATGACAATTAGTCTACAAAATCACCGAAAGTGGTTATATTATTTTCTATATTTGGGCGAATGATCTGCAAAATTATTCTTGATTGCTCAATCTGTCCAAACAAGAAATGCTCCTGTAATCAGTAAGGAAAACAACATGAGATTTAGGGTAGATTATGTTTCATGTTATTTAGTAAATTCAGTTACTGTCGAATCTGTATACTTTTTTTTGTTCAAGACTACAGAAGTTGTACTACTCAGCTACATATATTTCCTATTTTGTAAACAATCTTATCTAACAAAGTAAACATCATCTTTTGTGTTGTAGGATGCCGAGGACAACTTTGCTGGCCTATGTCTCCTCTCATCCTTGGGTATCCTACTGATCTCCCAGGCTTTCTTACTGGGATAACAGTGCCCAAAGGCAAGCTCAACACTAAGGAAGAGCTTTTGGCACAAGCAAAATGGCTTGACTATTGTGGACCAAAAGCCTCTCCAAGACCAAAGGGGAGATGCACAATTTCAATGTATGCCAACCCCTCGTACTCCAATTGCCATCTTATCCTACAAGACAGAACCTCCTTTCTTGAAGCTTTTTATCTCCAAAACCCCAGCCATCCAAGATGGAAAGGCAATTTTCTTTCCCTTCCAAATCTCCAATGAAAAAAAAAATCACAAAAAGTTGGGGTCATAGTACAGGATCATAGGACAATCTAAAACACTTGTTTACAAGGGATCGTCTTTGATTTGCCATTGCATGAGGCAAAAGGAAAATTAAAGGTAGCAGCTGTTGCCCAGAGGAAAAGCTGGAGGAGAAAACTATGGATGTGGAAGGCACTATCTTGGGGATGGCACAGAATGTAAATAGTGATCAAATCACTTTATTCCTTAATTTATTTATTTTTCTTGCAACAATGGAGAGAGGAGGAAAAGAGAGGAGAAGGGAAGGGAATTAAACAAAATCAAATTGGAATATTCTGAGAGAGATGTGAAGAGGAGGTGATTTTGGAAAAGGGGTGGCCTTATGTTGCTTGGGAGATTGGCTTTCTGAGGGCTGCCTTTATTCTCTTTGCCCTGCCAAACTGTGGCTGGGGCTTTTGGCAATGCCGATGTACATATGTGATTGATTCGTTTAATTATTTGTTGGAGACTCCCTGTAGCTGATGGTCAGTTGATGAGGAGTCAACCAATGATGTAAATAGCCGGAACAGAGAAAATTTGTGAGCATGTCAATTGCTTATCATCAATTTTAATTTGTTTTAGATTTATATTATGATATAATATTATTCTTTTTATGGACTCTATTTAAATTTATACATGCCATTCAACTTTTAGTTAAGATTTTTTTTAACTGCCAATAACATGACTGAACAGGAAGCTCTGTACTCAGGCTAAGGATTTGAGTACGTCTCTCTGCACTTGGTTGCCAGAGATCGTCACATGTACATGTGTGTGCTGAACGAAACACGGGAGCTAAAAACGACAACTATTTGCCGTTATGGGGCTAATTCGCATTGTGCTATGACTAAAGCTACACAGGGCTGAATGACATATAACACATTTGCTTTCATTAACGATAACATATAGTTTGACAGATTAAGAAATCAATTCATCCAAGTCAGCCGACGCAAGAACACTGAAGTTTTATAAAGGACACTTACAAATTTACCAGTGGCAATTTCTATTTTATAAGGATATTACTCGAATGACAGTTTTAATAGTATTTTTATAATTTTTTAGTAGCAATCATACTATAACCGTTCAAACCAATAACAAATTTACAGCTAAAATGTTCGAGCAATAAACGCCATGACCCAAATCTTCGTAAATTAATGCATCTGATGGATTTGCTCCTCACCAACGTATCCATATAGACGAATCATTTTAGACCACTAAACAATTAGTAGACTGTTACCAAAAACAGCAAAAAATAGATTCTATGGACCACAAACAATCATATATGCATCACTGTTGTTGATGTTTTATGACAAATCACCAGCATTAATGGGGTAGCCAACCACCTCAACCAAGAAACTCCTAGTTAAAATGTTAAAATGTGTTTAGAGATTAAAATTGGTTAGCAGAACCATTTTAGACAAATTGGGTAAACATCCACCTCATGAGTAGAACAGAAGTTTTTTAGGACATACCTTCAAATAGATTCACCCTCTTACGGCAAGGACTACTTGTGTTGTTGGTTGTTGATTGTTGAACCAGTCATAACCAGTTCATATTTTCTTTATAAGACTGTTTCCACATTCTTAGAGATGAATTAAAACTCAAGAAACTTAAGGCCCAAAAAAGGAAACATAAAAGCTGTCATAACTGGTCTTGGAGTCAACATCTGTTGGTCTGACCATTAGACTTGTCAGACCCCTATGCCCCTTGTCTAACCGGTTGGACCAGCTGCATACAAGAAGCTTGGAATCCTTTCTAAATTTGACCAATCATTACTATATTTTGTTCTTGATATGAAATTTGGATGTCAACACACGCCCCTTCCCTTTTTGGGTAAACTTGAGAGCCAAACAATACAAAAACGCGGGTCAACGGACGATAATTCGTTATCGCTCATATCACCTTCCTAAGCATCATATCAGATACTTGGGAAGTATTTCTTGGGATATTTCATGTTGATCGCTCTTTGAAATCATTCTTCTTTTAATGTATCAACTACATATGCATTTGCACGTACAATTTTCTCCTTGTAATGTATCAATTACATATTCATTTGCACAAACAATTCCAACTAGGTTACCATTTACCGAACTCTTTACTTTTAGAACATAACAACAAAATTGTTTTCCATACTAAATCTCTGATTTGAAACAATTTTCCTTAATTATCTTATTATAAGCTTTGGCTACTATTCTCTTATCTTTCTCAATTTCCCCCAAAGCCTTCAAACATAATCAAAGATTATCTTCTCTTATCTTCTCTTATCGGTCACTTCATCAAGATTATCCGTTATCAAAGTATTATAGTCACCGACCGGCAAATCATCTTGCTTGATCAACCTAACAGAGTCAAGATTTACCTCAACCGATAAAATGGCTTCTTGCACATAAACCAATTCAAAAGGAGTCATCTTAGTAGCACCATGTCTAGATATCCTATGAGCCCATAATGCCTCAAAAAGCACCTCATGCCACCTTTTTCGGTATTACTTAATATTTTTCTTCACTAGTTTTATTACAACCTTATTACTTGACTTGGCTGGACCATTAGCCTGAGTGTAGTAAGAAGAAAAATCTAACAGTTTAATATCATAAGATTCGGCAAAATCTTTCACCTCTTTAGAAATAAAAGAAGCTCCTTGATGCGTAGCTAAAGTTTGAGGAATGATAAATCTATGAATAATACGCTTCAAGATAAGATCAATTACCTCCTTATGTGTCATATTCTTGAGAGGAATGGCCTCAGGCCACTTTGTGAAACAATCCATTGCAACCAACACAAACCGATGCCCTTTTGATGATGAAGGTTGTATTTGAACAATGAAATTGAAAGTCCAACCTCGAAACAGCCATGGTTTGATAATTGGATTCAATGTAGTGACGGGCACCAATTGAACATTGTTGAATCTTTGATGAGCCTCACACCCTCTATAGTATTTGAAATAATCATAAATCATCTTTGGCCAATAGAATCCAACTTTCCTCAATAACCAATTCATCTTCTAGGCTGATACATGAGTTCCACAAATCTCCTCATAAACTTCTCCCATAACAACCTTAGACTGATAGTTATTTAAGCACTTCAATAGTGCTCCATCTATGCTTTGGTCATACAAATCATTATCCAACAAAGTATATTTAAAAGCATGTTGCTAAACCTTTCGATAAACCTTGATGCTAGGATTTCTCATATAATCAATTAAAGGGATTCTTCAATCAATATCTTGATCAAGAATATATATAACTGAATTAACTTTTAATTCGTCCTTTGAGATATGTATGAAATCATGTCCCCTAGCCTCTCATCGAAGGGTAAAGAGCCTAGTTGAACCGGCCTTAGGGCCCGATCATATTGGCATGATGCCAAACTGTCCTGTGCTATTCTAGGTCTCCTTGGTCAAACCATCGCCATATGACCAGTTGAACCAACCAATTTCCCTTGTCGGACTGGTGGTACAAAGATGGACTGACCACTTGTGGACAAATACCTTCACCAATTTCATCCAATTTCTTATAGTCAAGAACCAGCTTTTCAAAATTAGAAATAATCCTTTCTTGACAAAATAACCAGATGTTTATTGTGCTAAATCATTCCCTCTAAAGTTTTCTTCCCTAGATACATGTCTCATAACAAAATTGTCAAAATTGGTGATAATATCTGAAAATTCATCCAAATACCTATTTAGTGACATATCAAATCATTGATACACTACAGCAACTTGTTGCACAGTCAATTGGGAATCACTAAAGGCTTCTACATGTTTTACACCAATCATTTCCATCACTTTTAAGCCAAATAATAAAGCATCATATTTGACTTGATTATTAGTGCAAGGATACTCTAAACAAATAGATATTTCAAAAATAGTTTTATTGTGTGAAATCAAAACTACTATACCTTGCCCCTCTTTAAAGGAAGAACCAACAGAGTAAAGCTTCAATGGTGCATTGTCAACATATGGACCTCACAATTATAATCAATATCAACATTGTGATCCAGAATAAAATTAGCTACAATCTAGCCTTTCATAGATTTTAAATATTCTTAAGCCAAATATGTTGATGGGTTATACCCGACCACAAGATCCATACATATACGGTGCATTTTGAAGATATAGGAATCTACTGATATAAGGATGCAAACGAAGTTATAAACAGAGCAAGGGAGATAAGGATTTTTTATATGGGTTTAGGCCCCTAATATAGGTAATAACCCTACTCCTATTGGTCGAAGACATGTGTTATCATTACATATCAATCTCACATGTATAAAGTATGGGGAGGAAAACCCTAATCTATTCTACCAATATCGCATAGAGCTCAGGCATAGTGGTCGGCGGCTAGCTATTTTCTTCTTCCTTGGATATGGATTTGACGAGATTGGAGCTAGCTCGTATTATATTGTCTCTACATCTCATGGGTTCTTCTTCTCCCCTCCTAGGGCCTTGCATTTTATATACTTGAGTGTCTCCTTACCCAAGTAGAACTAGGGAGGCATGTATCAATATGATTCCTGTAGTCCTAGTGTTTGCACCAAAATTTGGTACGCCCGGCAGTCAGGATTGGAGAGTCAATCGGCTAATGGAAAGAATTCGATTGATACAGGAAAATAGCTGATCAGACGGATTGAGGATGGATTCAGTTTAGTTCAAAGATGAAAAGTTATCTAGATGAGATCGAATCTGAGGAGTCATGGAAACCATGACAGGGTATATTTATCTCTGCGGAATATATCTCGTAAGATAGGCAAGCTTAATTAGTTTTGTTAACTTCTTAAAGATAATTTCATTTTATGTTTAGAAAATATCATCTCATGGTTGATTGTAACTGATTCAGACTCTTGTAACTTCAAGGTATAAATATAGACCCTCTAGGACTTTGTACATTATCTCTCAGATCAATACATCTTTGGCGCATCGCCACCGTAATTTATCTAGATTTTTATCGGTGGGTTTTGGCTCTTGACGCAGGGCTGCATCAGTTAGGTCTAAACTCTAGCAAAGGGGTAAATCTCATAATTATGTTGGTGTATTCGCTCTATCTAAGGTTGCATCAGTTAGATCCGACCTCTTAATCCGATCGGATATATTACATCATGTTCGAGTGAGATTTATCGGCTTTTCAAGTTTCTTTTACTGTCATCAATCAGGTGATGCATCGAGTAGATTCGATCTACTAGACTGCTGATAGTAGATTAATCTATAAACTGATGGGTCTTTACTCAGTGTTTCATCAGAGTAGCCAGCTAATGAGTTCTCCTCAGACGATACACATACGTCTTAAGTGATTTTCTTTGAGCTTCACACCTAGTATATCAGCCTTAGCTAATATATATATATCTTTAGATAGTTGCTCTCATTGGCTCAGCTAGCTAATGGGTTCACCTATTCCTTCTGTCCGCGTGTTCGATCTAATCTCCGCTGTCTCTGTGCCATTAGTCTCAGTCTCATACTGTCTTGGTTTGCTCCGATATATCAAGGCTGGCTTTTAGGAGATCGGGTCACGTTCCTTGCTATTCATTGTATACTCTATTTGGAGTGCCATTGGCTCTGCAGCCGATGGGTCCTTATTCCTTGATTATCTTTTTATGCCTTCGTTAGTTTTCTAGCCGATAAACAATCGCTACATCCTCCATCAGCAACTAGCCGATAAGAGGATTCCACATACATGCTTATTGACCATCTTATTTAGAGCGTCATCAGCTCTGCAGCTGATGTGTCTTTCATTCTCTTCATCGCCATCCACCTACACCTTTATCGGCATCCCAGCTGATAGAAGAGTGCTTCAGTCCCCATCGGCATCTAGCCAATAGCAGGAGCGCGTTAGATGCAGCCAGTAACTATCTCAACCCTATCGACAGCTAGCCGATAGTAAGAGTTTGTATTGGCCCATCGACCGATTGACCCATCTGTTTATCTTCTTGTCAATTGTAAGGTCAAATTGACTAGCATATCTGCAACCCTAACAACCTCGTCGAAGGGATCTCGAAGCCAAAGGACCTATATTGGAGCGAAGCAAACCTCCCAGGACTCGGTATGTTCACATCATTGCATTGAACCTCCATCGACGAACATGGAGGACTGATTCGGTGTGAACACCAGGCCCAAGTAAGACTATGCATTCCCTTCCTATTTGGGACTCCTATTAACGCCAAAATTTGGAAAGTCTAGGGAAAGGTTGGAACAAAGATTGGCTGAAGTAAAAGAAGAGTCCGGTTGCTATAGAGAGGAAGCCGATCGGATAAAGCAAGGAGAGATTCGGTCCAAGAATAGAAGATTATCCAGATGAGACCGAGTTTGAGGAGGAGTCATGGCACTCACGACAGGATATTTTATCTATGTAAATCGTATATTGTATAGGAAGGTTTAGTTAGTTTAGATAACTTCTCTAGAGATATTTTCCTTTTATATTTTTAGGAGATAATATCCAATGGTTGTTGTAACCGCGTCGGACTCTATAATACCAGGGTATAAATATAGACCTCCTGGAAACATGTAAATAATCAACATAGAATTCGATCAATACAACCTCGGCGCATCGCCACCCTTGTTTATCTAGGTTTTTACTGACAGGGTCTGGCTCTCGATGCAAGGCTGCATCAATTAACTTCAATCTCCGGTGAAGGGGTAAGTCCTGCCACTATCCCGATATGTCTCGTTCTGTCTAAGGTTGCATCGGTTAGGTTTAACCTCTTAGGTTGATTGGATGTATCGCATCATGTCTGTGCGGGGTCTATCGGCCTATGAAGCTCTCTCCACCATCATCGGTCTCGTGTTGCATCAGTTAGGTTTGACCTACGAGACTGCCAACGGTAGATTGAGCTTTAGGCCTATAGGTCTCTGTACGGCATTTCATCAGTGTTAGTCGATGAGTTCTCTATACATTGAGCGCCATGCCCAGCTTATCGGCTCTTCGGCCGATATGCACCAGTCTTCAGAGACTCCCCTCGAGCGCTACTCCAAGTGCATCGGCCTTTCAACCGATGTGCACTTATCTTCAAAGAGACACCCTCTCATCGGCTCAGCTAGCCGATGGGCTCGCTTCGCCCTTTCCATATCCAGAGCAGCATCGGCTTTGTAATCGGTGTGTCTTTTATACAATTACTTGCCACTTCACATATGCCTGCATTGGCTTTCCAGCCGATGAACGGCCGCTATAGCTTCCGTCGACTACTAGGAGGAATACTACGTGCTTTGCTTTTAATACTCTTCGGTGTCTCCATCGGCTCTACGGCTGATGGATCTGGATCTCGCTTTCACCACACCCAAAGCCATCAAGTCCTTCATCGACATCTGTTCACGCCTTTATCGGCTTCCTAGCCGATGAAAGAGTGTCTCGATCCCTATCGGCGACCAGCTGATAGCAGGAGTTATCCGGACGTGACCGATGATTACCTCGATCCTATCGGCGGCCAACTGATAGCAAGCACTCATAATCAGCCCATCGTTCGACTAACCCATTCTCCTCACCTCTTTGTTAATTATAGGGTCAAATTGACTGGCACGTCCGTACCCGCACCGTCGCACTGAAGCCGAGCAAACATCACGGCCCTAGCGCATGTACCTCGAGCCACGATGTGAAGCCAACCGGCCTGCACTAGAGCTAGTAGACCTCCTAGACGTCGGTGTGTTCACGTCGTGCATGCAAGATCCGGTGCGAACAACTCCCTCTTTATCTACTCCGGACTTTATTCATTTTTATAAGGTTTGTTTCTGTACAGGACTTGGTATATCATAGTCTCATCGAGGTAAGTACACATGTATAGGGTATCTTATATATTTAGAACAATGACAAAATCATATTTAATCAAACATACGACCACTTGCTAATTCTGTCACACAAAATTGATATTTGTAACATATAATTTATATCATCAATTTGACAAGTAACTATGTACTAGATAGTAAGTAACGTCTAAACTTGGTACAAGCATAGTATAAAGATAAGTGTAATCATTCCACAAACACATAACTTGTTTTAGTATCGAATAAGTGATGGCTCAAGAATGTGACAGATATGCTCCTTGCCATCTACTTCTTGTGTTTAAATGGCACCAATGACATTATTCTCAATAGCAATGTAAATCTAAAATGAAATTCCGCCTTTAGGTGCTCTCACAACGGGTGGAGATTATAAATATATTTTGATCTCATCAAACTCCTCTTGTTGTTTTGCCCCCCCCCCCTCCCACCCCCAAGTAAAATTGGCTTCTTTCTTCAATCAAAGTATGGGACATCAACCTTTTTGGACAAGATAGATATGAATCTGCTAAAATAATTTACCTTGCCTATCAACTTTTGAACCTCTCTTTTGCAAGTGAGCACTTTGAACTCTCTAATCTTCTCCATCTTTCTAGGATCAATCTTAACACCTCTCTCATGGACCATGAACCATAAGAACCTCTCCACTGATATGCTAAAAGCACACTTGTGGATTCATCTTCAAATCATATTAGCACATTCTGTCAAAATCTGAACACAAATTAGCTAAGTGACCATCCATGCCATCGGATTTGAGAACAATATCATCAATATAAATTTCTAAGATTATACCTACCAAATCATGAAAGATAAAGTTTATTACTCTTTAATATGTTGCACCAGTATTTTTAAAACCAAAAGTCATAATAATCCACTTAAACAAACCGACAAAACAAAGACACCTTAAGGCCATTTTGAACATATCCTCTTCGGCCATAAATATTTGATTGTAATTGGCATTACCATCTAGTAAACTAATCACTCTATGTCCCAAAGTACTATTGATAATCATATTGGCTTTAGATATGGAATATTCATCTTTAGAATTAGCTTTATCTGAATACCTAAAGTCAATGCATACTCTAATCTTACCACTCCCATTCTTCTCAATAGAAATGATAATACAACCTGCTCACCGCCAAAAATTCCGCGACCGGGGAGGGATGACGGCTCGGTCACGCGAAGGACTGAGAGGTCTACTTAGCTCCAGTGCAGGTCCTTAAGCCTCGAGGTTCGCGAGCGTGCCAGTCAATTTGACCCTGCAGTTGACAAAGAAGTGAGACGAGTGAGTCCGATACAGACGCTCGCTATCGGCTTGCTGCTGATAGGATCGGGATGCTCTTCGATCGGCTGGGGAGCTGATGTGGATTGGTGTTGACGAGGGATTGACCGTAGAGCCGATATAGGAACCAGGGTGTGCTCAGAGGATGGCGAGGCGCACGGGATCCCTCCGGAAAGTCGAACAGTGATTCATTGGCTGGAAAAACCGATGAAGGTGCATGCGGCCTAGGCAAGGAATAGTACAAGAAGGTACGGGCTACAAAGCCGATGCTGCTCCAGATATGACAGCCTGAGACCCGTCGCCCACCGTGATAGCGCCATTAACATTGAACCTCGAAGATCGGATATAACCGAGACAGCACGAGGCCGAGGCTAGTGGCGATGATAAGGAGGACGCCAGATCAGCTATGCCGTAGCAAGGATAGGAACAAACCCATCGGCTAGCTAAGCCGATGAGGGGACGCCTGTCTGAAGACGGGTGCGTATCGGCTAGGAGACTGATACGCTCGACGTTACGCGTCAAGGGACACCTCTAAAGGCTGATGCGTATCGTCTAAGGGGCCGATGCGCTGGATGTGAAGCTCAGAGCATGGATAACTCATCGGCTAGCACTCCGATGATACGCCGTGCAGAAGACTATAGGCCTGAAGCTCGATCTACCATCGGCAGCCCCGTAGGTCAGACCTAACCAATGCGGCATGACACTGACGATGGCAGAGGGAGCTTAACGGGCCGATAGGTCCAGCACGGACGTGATACGATACGTCTGATCGGCCTAAGAGGTCGGACCTAACCGATGTAGGCTTAGACAGAGTAGGACATATCAGGATGGTGGCGAGACTTACCCCTTCACCGGAGATCGGACTTAACCGATGCAGCCCCGCGTCGAGGGCCAGAACCCATCGGTAAAACCTAGATGAACTAGGGTGGCGATGCGCCAAGATTGTATATTGATTGAGGAATGTTTTACATGCTTCCAGGGGGTCTATATTTATACCCTAGATTTACAGACAGAGTCCGACGCATCTACGACCATCGGACATTATTTCCTAGTAAGAACAAAGGAAAATATTCCTAAAGAAGTTAACTAACCAGCTAAACCTTCCTAATTAAGTAAGGTTACAATTCACAAAAACAAACATCCTACCGTGGAGACCACCAAATTCCCCTGGGGCAATATCTTCTCGGAGCAACTTATCATCTGCTCCATCAAGTCGCAACCAAGCTATCGGCAGGCCATCCAGTCGGACATATCGACGGACCCTGGTGGTTTATATAGCTCTGGTTAAACGTTTACACCTCCAAAGTCATCGCCAGACCCCCTTTCTCTTCCATGACATACCCGACTGATTACCCAGAAGAAAATGAGGCTAGCCGACGCTGATGCATTTCACTGGGTGAAGCTTCATTAGCTCTTCCTGGAAGCAAAATGACCCCCCTCGGACTCAGCCGGTGGTTCAAGTGTTTCTATTACGGCTTTACCAAAGAGGTCACCATCTAGTTTGCGTACGAGGATGACTCGTCCTTTGAAATGCCTTTCAGGTTTCATGCGATGAATGCCTTACCGATGAAGAATCGAAGACCATCTTTTTCTCCTCCATAACTCCTTGTCTTCTACCGATTGGATTTTCAATGGGCCGATCCCAACATCCATCGTACGAGTTCTACCATCCTTCGGTTAGTGCTCATCAGTTGGGGTTCAGCCAACTCCCCATTGGCTTGTTCTTCATCGGCAAGCTTCGAGCTCGCAGAGAAGTGAAAAGCGGCTTAGAGTACGACCGACTTAGTTCGATGACATCGAACTTGTCCTTAGGGACTATCTCCACCTTCGAGCCCTATATATCCAATACCAAAATCTTTGCTCGATGGTGGTCAGAATGGAGAAGGCACCTGTATAGTCTATCGGCTGAACATTACTGCCTTTGCCTCAACCCCGACTACGTGGAATCCAATGAAGAGGTAATCCTTCTCCTTTCACTATCTTTTTTTCATCATATTCTAACTTCTTTCGCATCTCCGTTGGTATGTGTCAGCATCAATTCCTCATTGCCTTTGTTTTATCTTGACAGCTTTGCTTTGCAGCCTGAACTATGGGCTCCTAAAGTCCAAATGCCAGACCTTGTTACTGGGGCTAAGCCGATGGTATTCTCTGAAGTTTTGGTATCCACTCAAACTGCCCCACATCAAGTTGACACCCACATAAGAACAGCTCCCACTGTCTCTTAGGTACGTCCATCATACATGTCATTTCTCTTGACTTATGATCTCCATATTTGCTAATGTTGTTATGTAGTCATTAGCCGATCTATTCTCCTTCGACATCGGCAAACACCTGGAAGCAGAGAAAGACTTAGCCACTAGCACAGCGATCAAACCATTTTTGCCAGCCGATGCACATGAGGAGTTGTCAGATATTATGCATCGGCTGGAAGTTCCGATTGACTCGCTGGTGGAAGATTACGGGCCAATCTAGGCAAGAATTGCAGAAATCGAACACCTTCTGCCTGTAGAACTGTCGGACGCACTCACGCATGCTGCCTACTTGGAATTCCAAAGGACTTAGCTGATTGCATCAAGACAACGCATAGCCGATCGTGCTGAGCAAAGCCATCTGGCTCACAACGATCGGCTGACTGCCCAAGATGAAAAGAAGAAACTTGATGAAATATCAGCTGACCTTCAACACATCAACACCAAGCTTGGCCTCTTGAAGAAACGAGAAGCCGATTTGATGGCGGAACTCGACAAGGTTCGTGAAGACATCAACTCCACCGAGTTCCACCTCATCAGCCTACCAAAATCAATCCAAGACCAAGGGGCCAAGGTAGCAGACAAAGTGTAGCTCGCAGTTCGTCGGCACAGGAACTTGAAAACTATCCCCGGATCAGATGAGGATGATATCCGTGCCATCAACGATATAGATCAAATCCGTCTGCATGATTGAGGCCATCAAGAAATTCTTATAAAACATTAGCCTCGAAAAAATCCAAATGTCATCTTGAACATTAACCATTTGCAATAGATTTCAATCAGCTTGATCAACAAAGGTTATATATATTTCCTGATGACGACGTCTTAAACGATATCGGCCATCTGTAACCGATATAATCATATCGGCTTCTGTACATTAGGAATCGGTTACGCCTCAGCCGATTTACACAAACAATATCACTAGCCGATACCAATTCTGAGAACCCGTCCATCTTGAAAAGAAGAAATCGGCTATGCTCAGCCGATTTAGATGTCTTACCGATCGGGTGACCGTTCTCTAGACTTATCATCCGAAGACCCAATCGGTAACTTCCAATGTGTCAGCATCTCCTGTTTTCTTGATAATCGTCTCTCATAAGCCGATACCACATACATCAGATGTGTTAAACTATTGAACTCTTGGGCAGAAATTTTCCACCTGATGCGACTTGATAACCCCTAGAAGGCCAAATCGGCTAATTGTTCATCGCTCAGAACAAGACCATAACATCGGCTTCTGATGTCCTAGAAACATTAGATGTATTCAGAACTGATTCATTAGACCTCTGTTTAACCGATGTCAAATCTAACAGTCTCGTTTCTTGAATCCCAGTACAGAAATGTCCATGGAACCGTTGTTCCAGATCGACCCATCCTTCAATCGAGTTCGATAGTAACGAAGAAAACCATACGAAGGCCGATCCAGAGAGGGATAATGCAAATAAATGGACTCTGAGAGCTTCCTCAGCCGATGCTTCTCCACACTATGCTAAGAATCGACTGATGTGTTATAATGTAGATATGTTGTCTTGTCCTAAGAATATGGAGAATATCGTGTATCGGTGAGGTAGTGGACCTCTGTTAAACCATTCTGGATATGGGTGCCAATACATTACTGTTTGATCTTTGGGTTTGATACCAAATTGCTCTTCCACCATGTCCACAATCCTGGTTAACCAATTCTTCTCTCTTAAGTATCTTCCTGATCATGTGGAGGTGGATATGGTACCCGATTCTGCTTGTGATATTCTCCATAATGATTTCTCTGAAAAAATTCTAGAGGTACCTCCTGCCGTTGCCCCGCGAGTCAATCTTGTATTGGTGGATACGTATTTGCCGATAGGTCCTTGTTTTCCTCCATCTCTATCGGCAAAGGCACATGATCCTGATCGGTCTCTTGAGCCGATGACTCTTGTATCGCCTTCTTGATCAGATCCTGTAGTGTATCCATCCATACTCCTAATGGATTACTGAATGCTTGATAAAATAATTTGTTGAACATGTCTTGCAACGGCTTGGAAGAATTCACAGGTGCTGAATGGCCTGATTCCTTCGTCAAAACACATTTTTGTAATTGTGCTTTTTGAATCGGCCCTTGTTTAGTCATACCGAAGGATTCCAAATAGAGCTTCTGAAAGTTGTCCATATTTTGCTCTATATGTCGCCTCTGGTCTTCATTCAAATCCTCCATGGTAACTGGAATTGTTATCTCCTCATCGGCTTCATCTTCAGATGAATATATCTTGGAATCCACATTTTCTTTAGACATATTGACAACAAGATGCTCCCTGGGTTGATGAGAAAAATCTAACTTCTAATCAGGCACTTGTAGAGTCCCGCTGGTTGATGAATGGAATTATATTACTAGCCGATGAAGGATCTTCAGCCGATGAACGGTCTTTAGGTTTCTCCAGCCGATGAATCCAGTCCAATCGGCTAATGAATGAAGATTTCTACCTGATCGGCTGATGAATAAAGTACGGTCCTTATCGGTCGATGAATAAAACCTTCCGTCCCATCGGGCGTGCCAAAAGGCGTGCTCACCGCCAAAAATCCCGCAACCGGGGAGGGACAGCGGCTCGGTCACGCTTAACTCTAGTGCAGGTCCTTAAGCCTCGAGGTTCGCGAGCGTGCCAATCAATTTAACATTGCAATTAACAAGGAAGTGATACAAGCAAGTCCGATACAGACGCTCGCTATCGGCTGGCTGCCGATAGGATCGGGATGCTCTTCGATTGGCTGGGGAGCCGATGTGGACAGGTGTCAACGAGGGATCCACCGTAGAGCCGATAGAGGAACTAGGATGTGATCAGAGGATGGCGAGGCGCACGGGATCCCTCCGGACAGTCGAACAGTGATTCATCGGCTGGAAAAACTGATGAAGGTGTATGCGGCCTAGGCAAGGAATAGTATAAGAAGGCATGGGCTGCAAAGCCGATGTCGCTCCGGATATGATAGCACGAGACCCGTCGCCCGCCGTGAGAGCACCATAACACCGAACCTCAAAGATCGCACCTAACCGAGACAGTACGAGGCCGGGGCTAGCGGCGATGATACGGAGGATGCCAGATCAGCTATGCTGTAGCAAGGATAGGAACGAATCCATCGGCTAGCTAAGCCGATGAAGGGACGCCTCTCTGAAGGCAGGTGCGTATCGGCTGGGAGACCGATACGCTCGGCATTACACGTCAAGGGACACCTCTGAAGGCTGATACGTATCGGTCGAGGGGCCGATAAGCTAGCCGTGAAGCTTAGAGCATGGATAACTCATCGGGTAGCACTCTGATGATACGCCATGCAGAAGACTATAGGCCTGAAGGTCGATCTACCGTCGGCAGCCCCGTAGGTCGGACCTAACCGATGCAGCACGACACTGATGACGGCAGAGGGAGCTTAACGGGTTTATAGGTCCAGCATGGACGTGATGTGATACGTCTGATTGGCCTAAGAGGTCGAACCTAACCGATGCAGCCTTAGACAGAGCAGGACATATCAGGATGGTGGCGGACCTTACCCCTTCGTCGGAGATCAGACTTAACCGATGCGGCCCCGCGTCGAGAACCAGAACCCGCCAGTAAAACCTAGATGAACTAGGGTGGCGATGTGCCAAGATTGTATATTGATCGAGGGATGTTTTACATGTTTCCAGGGGGTCTATATTTATACCCTGGATTTATAGATAGAGTCTGAGGCATTTACGACCATCGGACATTATTTCCTAGTAAGAACAAAGGAAAATATTCCTAAAGAAATTAACTAACTAGCTAAACCTTCCTAATTAAGTAAGGTTACAATTCACAAAAACAAACATCCTGCCATGAAGTCCACAGCTCTTCCGCAAACCCGGTTTCATCTGAATAATCTTCCAATTAGTAACCGAGTCTTCCTTCGCTGCAACCTGATCGGCTTCTCCACTGTAGCTATCAGACCTTCTTTTAGTCAAGCTGATCCTTTTTCTTCCTTTCCTCGGGCTTCTCGGACCTAATCCCGATTGGACAATCCCCTGTCTTCAAGCCGATCCAATCTTCTACTAATCTGATCGGCTTTCCTATAGTTTCAATCGGCTTTGTCTCAGTATCTCCATTGGCCAATGACTGCATTAAACTCTCCATCGGACCTGTCAGCCGATCGGCTTTAGCACCATCGGATCTCTCAGCCGATCGGCTTTAGCACCATCGGATCGTCCAGATTTTGGCATTAACACAACCCTACTCTACATATCTACATGACGTAATGAACGCCTCTTTCAATAATCGGTCTATCTGTTTCTTGACACAATCGTATATGTTAGAATTAAAGAAACAAGGCAGTTGTTTATGAGGCCTAAACCCAGATTTAGTAGGAAGTCAATGGTCAACAAGCTCACGGCTAAGTCCTAGTATCTCATGATACTCCCATGCAAAACAATCAGTATACTCTTTAAGCAAATCAACTATTTATGTCCTATAATCGGCTTTCATGTTTTTGTTTACAAAAGTCAGCCTAAAATAAAACCATCACCTATATGTGCTTCTTCCAATGGATCGGCCAATGTAAAACCTTGACCCAATTTCTCTACTTCATCAAAATCTTCTATGGACTCACTAGTATCGTTCTTTGTAGACCGATATTCTTACACATGCTTTTGCAACCACTCTAAATTAGCTTCTTTAGTCATGATACATTGTAATATGCCTAGCCATGCTAAATTAGTTAGCTTTACATAAATGGGTAAAAAACCATACTTAGAGACACTAGAAAGATATAGTTCTAATAAGCACTAAATATTACCATGCTACCACTCCATTGAATAATCTACAATTGCCACTTCGACCGATATGTGTGCTTGAACAATCTCAATCCCATCGGCGTCTGATTGAATCAAACATTGGCGCAAGATAGAAGGAATGCAATAGTTGGCATGAATCCAACAATTGCCCAAAATAACACTATATTTTCCTTGCACATCAATGATGAAGAAAGTAGTTGGCAACATTTTATTCCCCATGGTAAGATCCAAGGAGAATAGTCCTTTTGCCTATGTTGATTCACCATTGAAACCATTCAGCGTCATGTTCATTGTTTTCAACTCATCGTCTTCATGCCCCAACCTCTTGAATAGTGAATAGGACATCAAGTTTATGGCAACATCTCTATCCACCAACATCCTAGAGATCGGTCTCCTATTGATGTGCCCCTTAAGGTAAACTGGTCTCATATGATAGTTAGATTCATAGTTTCCCAAAGACTGCATCTCATGGACCTAATAAGCGTTGTGCAATTTCGGCCACATCCATGGCACGAAATTCCATAGGAAAAGCAAACACCATATTAATGTTCATGTTCTCTCTTCTTGGTGAATCACTACTAAAAACCAGTGATTCTTCTTCTAAAGTGCCACCCTCATCGTCACTAGGAGTAGTCACTGGCTTCTAACTTTTCATTTGCTTGGGTCTCTACTCTTGCCTTGACACTATCGAAGGTCTCAACTCATAGAACATTTTATCTCAAGTTTCTTCAGCCTATTTTCCATTAACTCTTGGGCCCAAAGACGCCTCTTTTGAGAGGGGGTTAACTCCGAAGGTAGCCACCTTGGGTTTGGCTAAGTTTTAGGAGCTAAGTATTAACTTTTGATATTTTTGTACGAGTTGGAAGTTCCCGTGCTGTTCTCAGGTTGTTTGGTTGGTTCTTGTACCTCTTGGTCAGACCGCCCTTGAAGCCCGGTTGGATTGGCACATGCCCTTGATTGAAGCGGCCTCGGGGCCCAATCAGACTGACCTTGTGGCTTGGCCGAACCAGCATGATGCTGCACCATCTTGTACTCTTCTAGACGCCCCAGTCAGACTGACCTTTGGGCCTAGTTGGACCAGCATGATGTCGCTTGACCCTGTTTGCTTCTAGATGATGTTGGTCAAAGCAGCCCTAGGAGGTAGTCAAACTACCGCCGTTGGCAATCACAACTCCTGCTTCTTTTTTTCCTTCTTGGACCACCTCCCTTTCATCTTGATACCACCAGGAGACACCACCTTGATAGTAATTACCTTCGAAATCATGGTCTCCACCTTTGTACGCTTTTCTCCACCTCTTCTATCCTCAAATCATTTTTTATTAAAACTGGCTTTTGCTTGACAAGGATAAACCATGATCATGCACTAATCTCTGTGGTTCCATCTATCCTTGTTGAAATTGTATTGGTGGCAAAGACTCGTACCATGGCGATGGTACTCCCCATGGCATGAAGTAAGAGAAGGGACAACCCAACGATGGCATTGGACATGGTCCACATGGCATAACTTGAGGATAGTATGGAAATGGTGGCTCTGATTGCATTTGTCACCAACCAAATCATTCCCTAGGTGGTGAACTTGGTCTCTTTGCATTACTGCACCGACCGTTTGGTCATCGATGGGCCTTTCCCCTCAAATACTTGTTCAAGAGCATTTGGAATGTCACTTTTGGTTTCTTTAGTGTTTTAGAGCTCGTAGCTTTGTTCTTGTTGACTTTCCACACTCCAACTTCTAGGCCTTTTTGTATGATCATTTTAGGCCGAGGTTCTCCTATAATGGCCTCCTTCCCCATCTTGATATTGAAATCTATTGTGTTCACCGGAAAAGAATCATGATTCTACTTCATCTTTGAACCTTCGTTAAACTTCAATCGTCCTTCATAGGGATAGGATCATAATCAATCTTTGGACCCATGGCCAATTGAACCTATCAATGAAAAACATTGCAATCATTACTAGCAAGAGAAGAAGAATCATGCATTTACAATAAGCATGATGTTTCAACTTCTCTAAAGGTGGTATGTTATGGTCTTTTGGTAAACTAATTTGCTTTTCTTGCAAAAGATAATCAAATATTTTATCACACTTGGCCACATAAAAGTATATTTAATTTGATTTTGCCGATACTTGCGAGGTGTCAGTGTCAAACTAGATCAAACAAATGGTTTATTTTTATTAGTCCACGACCACATGGCTATGTAAATATCATGATTTCTATCATCACCCAATGATTCATCATCAGAACAATCAAGCATATACATACTAGGCATTTTATCATTGGATCTAACAAACTTTTTAGTTTCTTTAGCTCGGCTTTCTTGAGCCAGAGCTTTTGCAAAACTTGACTAACATCAAGAAATTATGGCCATCTAGTCTCTCCTTAATAGAAATAAATAATCCATTTTAAGCACGATCGGCTAAATCTTTTTTAGTTATATTTAAACTAAAACATCTATTTCTAGTATCTCTAAACCTTTTGATATAATAAGTAATAGATTTATTATACGTTTGGCTAACTGATGTTAAGTTAGTCAACCTATGCTCCGTATTTTTAGTATAGAAATAATAAAGATTTTTTTCTAATTGAGCTCAAGTATGAATAGAATTAGCCAATAGAGAAGCAAACCAAGTAAAAGTAGTATCGGATAAAGATAATAAAAACAAGCATAATTCAGAAGCATCGGTGTTACTCACTTCACCACATTTTGCTAAGAATTGACCTATATGTTCCCATGTGGTTCTACTATCCTTATAATTAAATTTTGTAAACTCAGGAGCCTTGAAAGCACAAGGATACAGGATATTGTTAAAATAATTAGGATATGGCTTTTGATAAACCCTAGCACGATTCCTTGGCTCAATTTTAAAAGCTTCTCTAACAATAGTATGTATTTGTTCCTCTATATTCTTAGGCCTTTGTTGCTGGTATTGTGGTCTAAGAGGTAGTGGTGGCGCAACATAATTATCCGGATACCCTCCATAAGCATTATTAGAATTAGGTTCATTATGGGCATTATGCATAAATGAAGGTGGGATTGGTAGAGTAATGGGATTAATAGCAGTAATAGGAAGTGGATAGTGATATAAAATAGAATTATTAGTGATAGGATTAACATCCTGAACTGGCACAATTGTGCCAATCTAACCAACCTAGGGCTCGGTCTAACTGGTGGTCAAAGGCATGGTCAGACTAGCCTGGTAGCCGGTTGGATTAGTGGGTATTGCAGTGGTTAGACTGCTAGTAGTGTGATTTTGGGTAGATTCAACTACTACATATTGGGTTGTGTGTTTCCTATTATATCGGTTTTACTGTAAATTGGTTGTATAGGGGACTCACTAGTGCTAGGTTTTGAACTACATGATGGCAAATTGGCCATCAAAGAGCCAAATTACAAATTCATTTTTTCCATCCTACCGTCGAACTCATAGTGGCATCTAATCTATTAGCATAGGTGGCATTTATAGATGCATCTATGGAAGTTGCTACAAGTTGTTCAATAGAAGATCAAACTTGGGATGTACCTCTTCAGAGACAATAATTTGAGGTAGCGGGACGATCCTTTTAGGAACGCCTTGGTGGGTCTTGATGTAGCACATAAGCATTGCCTTCTCCATAGCCATCTTCTACTCCTAGATCTCTTGTCTTTCCTCCTCAGTCAAATCATTCATGGTAAGAGGGATGGAATTACTTGGATTAACTTCCTCACGCTTGCTCATGATGTCAATTTAGAAGTCCTAGTAGAGTTGCCAAAAATCGTGTTGACACTTGTTTTGGTCACCACGACGAATCACCAAAAGCCTTGTGGTATTAACACAGTCACCAACCACCTTGACATTGAGAAGCTCCTAATGAAGATGGATTTAAAGATCAAAACTGGCTAGTGAAGTCGATTTAGACAAATTAGTGTCTCAAGTGTGGAATAGAAGGTCTTTGGGACAAATCCATAAAGGTCACACTCTCGCGACGAGGAAGGATGACTCATAGCGCAAACTGATGAAGATGGATGAGGTAGGGTAAAAACTTGACAAAATATAGATACAAAATTGAAAGAATGATTCAATTGAATAATTGTGTTGTTGGTTGTTGATTGTTTCAATTGAACCAGCCATATCCCTTACAAATGTTTGGTCTTGCCTCTATAGGGTCATCTTCATATCCTATTAGGCTTCAAGATAAATTAGTACTCAAGAAACCTCAGGCTTAAGCAAGGAAACACGAAAACTATCCTAATTGGACTCAAAATCGGCCTCTACCGGTTCAACCATTGGATAAGCTAGTTGGACTACCCCTATGCCACCGATCGAACCAGTTTTGTACTACCGGTCAGACCAGCCCTATACAGTAAGCTCAGGTCCCTTTTCAAATTTTACCAATCTTTGCTATATTTTGTCCTTGATGTCAAATTTGGGTGTTAACATCCATGTATGACAATATATAGCATCAGTCAGTTCTTATTGAATTGCACCGACAATAAAAAGAAGTATATATTACCTTTGACACCAGCTTCATATTCACAAACAGAACTCAAATGAAGACCACGGTTTTGGCTAGCAAGCTTGAAGCCTTGAGGGCCGTCTCTCTACCAAAGAGTTTGTCGACCATAATGGCCAGCAAGGATGGGGAGATGGGAAGGAAGATTTTTTTGCATCGGTTGGGAGAGACAATAGTAAAATCAGTGCTATCGGCAATACCAACATACCAACTAACAGTGCAACAAATCCAATGTTGGGTCTACAAAAGAATAGATCGGTTGAGAAGATCCTTTCTATGGAAGGGAGAGGAACAAAGGTGAGCTGGATACTGTTTAGTAAATTGACAAGTGGTCTGTCCATCAAATGAATTAGGAGGCATGGATATTCTTGATCTCCAGAAGTTTGCAAGAACTTCGATGTTGAGGTGGATGCGGTTCAAATGGAAAGACGATACGAAACCCTGGGTGAGACGAAAACACCACGCAATGCAATAGACATCACACTCTTCCAAGCAAGTACAACAATTTCTCTAGGAAATGGAGAGAGCTTCTTTCTAGGGAGATAATTGGCTAAATGATGCCCGCCCAAAATTCATAGCTTCGATTATTTTCAACCATGCCAAGAGAAAAAAAAACAAACCATGCATCTCGAGTTCGAAAATAATAGGTGGCTCGCCAACCTCAGACCCATTACATCACTTAGGGAATTGAACGAACTGGTCCAGCTAGGACAGTTCATTAACCAAACAAAGCTTACCCCTAAGGCAGTTGATGACATCACGTGGAAATGGATGGCTAATGGTAAATATACAGCAAAGAGCACATACATGGCGCACTTCAAGGGTACGGTGACAAATATAAACTTCAATTTACTTTGGCAATCCAAGGTTGAACCAAAGCATCTTCTTTTTTTGGGTGGCTCTTGCTCCATCGCAAAGCTTTAATAGCGAAAATTCTGTTGATTAGAAACTGGCCTTGAAACTGGATTTGCAGCTTGGGCAATGAAGGATTTAACACATCCACCCATTTAGCTAAGGATTGCGATTTCACAAGAGGGGTATGGAATTGGATATGCCTATGGAAGGTGTTCAACCAAATCCATATGACAGATGGGAGCCTTGTAGACTAGTGGATATTGACTCAAGCTATCAAAACGTAAAGGAATAGAAATATAGTAATCTTTGACCACCTGGTGGAACATTTGGCTTGAAAGCAATAGGAGAGTATTCAAAGATGAGCACATGAACAAAGACATAGTGGCATCCCTAGTTGTCCGAGATATAAACCAAGGATTATTGGCTAATCAAGAGCAGCGAGAGCAGCCTTATATTCTATTAGGCTGCTTTCCTTGTTCGTAATTACCTTGTTTATATTACCCAAGCACATTCTGTTGCTTCTTCGACTTGATATACATGGCAGAGCTTCTACCCATAATAATAATAGTAATAATAATAATGATGATGATGATGATGATGATGATGATGATGATGATGATGATGATGGCCAGCGAGACTTTCCATGGATGTACAAACATGACGGAAGGTGGTCTAGGCAGTGTGACAAGATAGGCGGTGTGCTTGTGCACGTAATCAAGACTCAATTCCTAGATTTGGGCTGGGAATGTTATTTACCAATTTTAATTACGAGTAAAAAAAATAGGCATCATTCCCATTTAGTGGATATTTGTGTAACCAAGCTCTAGAATGTTATATATCTCCAACAATTTTCATGTGGTTCATGAAGACACGTCTGTGGCAACATGTGCGTTCAATTGTGTCAAAAACAGTAGTTAAGATTAAATGCATCAAAAGTTGTCCATGCTCACCAAATAAGTTATATACAAGAGCGAATATGTTGCCACGATTTAGTAGAACAAAAATGATAACAAAATATCTGTGCGGCGGCAGTAAAGAAATACAACAGTTGCATTCTTACCGTTGTTTTCAAGTCTAACAGAGATTTTACCTTAACTATTCAAACTTTCTAATTTTGCCTAAAAATTCTTAACTGAAGTTAATTTTGCTTGCCACATTCCACTAGGAGGACTTAACAGTGTCAAAAACATGTATGCTCTTTCATATTTACCCTTACTAATTGCAGTTCAAAAAATAAGGGCAAAATCAAGTAGTGGTTAAGAAAAGGTTAAAATCACCATTGAAGTTTAAAATAGGGTTAAGAATGCAATTGGCCCTAACTTAATCAAGATCAAATTATTAATGAATTGTCCAACAATAATTAAATAATAAGTATAAACATAAACCATCTTGGCATTATTCAACAAAAGTATCATGTAGTTTGTGATTTTTTGAATATTTTTAATGTTGGTATTCCTAACAGCCATTCTTTCTACGAAGATCTAGTTAACAGAATTTTTTCAATATAAATGTATTAATGATTCTGGAAGTAATGAACTTGCATAATCTGATTTTTGCATACTTCTACATTCAAATTAAATTAAATTAAATTGTCTTATTAAAACACGGCTTTCCTGTTGTCAGTGACCATGAAACAACTATAACATCTCTGTTAAGCATCAAACTACATTCTATATAGAATATTTTGAAGACTTGGAAGGTCGCATTAAAAGTATAAAGATATTAGATAAATCTTAACTCAACTCAATCTAGTACACCTGCCTTTCAGACCCAAATAAATTAGAGTAGGTTAGGATTGAAACCCGACAAAAAAACTCCTAATCACGATTTAGACACTACCACCCATTTAGCTAAGGATTATGATTTCACATGAGGGGTATGGAACTTCATATGCCTATGGAAGGTGTTCAACCAAATCACCCATTTAGCTAAGGATAATGATTTCACATGAGGGGTATGGAACTTCATATGCCAATGGAAGGTGTTCAACCAAGTCCATATGACAGATGGAAGCCTCGTAGACTAATGGAGATCGGCTCAAGATATCAAACTGAAAAGGGATAGAAATATAGTAACCGGAGAATTATTGACCACCTGGTGGAACATTTGGCTTGAAAGCAACAGGCGAGCATTCAAAAATAAGCACATGAACAAGGCGTAGTGGCATCCTTATGATATAAACCAGAGATTATTAGCTAATAAAGAGTAGAGACAGTAGCCTTATATTCTGTTAATTTGCTTTGTCTTTGCTAATTACCTTGTTAATGTAACCTAAGCACTGATGTATTATGCTGCTTCTTCTTCTTAATATAAACGGCAGAGCTTCTACCCATATTCTCATGAACAACAACAAGAAGAATAATAATGGCCAGTAAGACTTTCCATGGATGTGCAAACTGGACCAGTCTTTGGCTGGTGATCACGTCAAAATCAACGATAGAAGTTAGTGATGAGATAGTTAGGCGGTGTGCTTGTGCACATAATCCAGCAAGACTCAGTTCCTACATTTGGGTCAGGACTGTTATTTACCAATTTTAATTACGAGTGAAAAAAATAGTCATTCCCATTTAGTGGATATGTGTACCAAAGCTCTAGGATGTTCTATATCTCTGACAATTTTCATGTGGTTCTTGAAGGATGTGTTAGTGGCAACATGTACATCCAATTGTGTCATGAACGGTTGTTGAGGTTAAATGCATCAGAAGTTGTCCATGCTCACCAAATGGGCTATATACAAGAGCGATTTTTTTTCATATGTTTACCAAAAAAATAAGAACTACCTAATGACATCATATAGTTTTATCATAGACCTTAACTACCGTCACAATGTACCTGTATGGTCTAAAACCCATCTACGCGTTATCTTCTGACTTATATACCTCAAATATTAAATATTGTTTGTTTTCACTTGTCAAAGTTCTTTAAAATAGATTAGGACCTTTGCTATTCATCTGTCTATTTTATATTTTCCCTGCTTGCCTAATAAAATTATATTGTAACTTATAGTTTGTAGCTGTGTCACTTGTTATTGAGTAATTGTATTTATGGTTTTTGTCATAAAAAATGTGCAGGGGTTTTGGACTATGCTAGACTAACCCTTACTGCCACTGCTAGAAATCAATAGTACATATCTAGATGAGAGAGGCGAAATCGTCAACAAACTCTAGACACGCTATAATTTTACTGTTTGCCCTATTGGCTTCACCAATCCCTTCTCCGGTGCTGGTTCTAGGTATGCTGATTCCACCATACCATTTGGATTGGTTCTCATTATGTTCATCAGATGTAGCTGTTTGGCCATCCAGTCGTGTTTATCAGGTGTAGGGTTTAGGCTTTGGCTATTGTTGTAAATGAGGTTTTTAGAGGTTTCTTCTTGTACTAGTTGGGTGGCTATGTGTTACAATGAAGAAAAAAATGGAAACACTATGTAAAGTCAATGTGGTTGTGCAAAACAAGATCAACTTAAACTGTACACACGCCAATCACCCGCGCGGATCTGCAACAGCCAACGCCATCTCTACAAGAACAAGATTAAGGCTCGTGCAAATGAATTGGTTGCTCGTGCTCACAAAGCATATAGCTGCTCCTATAGTAAAGTCTAAGACTATATGAAAATAATTTACTAAAGCCTAATATTTCAGCTAATATCCCATTCGTTGTACCCAGAAAGTTCAGTAAAAGAAAATGGATATTAAGAGAGTCCAAAATGCAATGATCATTTGTTTGCCAAGGCACTCACTTTTTTATCAGGACCACGAACGCTACACATTTAATAGACTCAGAACAATTCAGCAAGTTTCTGAAGCCTGAAGAAACAAAGATTGCTACCTACTAAACAACTCTCTGTTGAAATAATTCGGCAAGTTTCTAAAGGCTGAAGGTAAAACAAAGATTGCTACGTACTAAACAACTCTTTTGAAACAATTCAGCAAGCTTCTGAAGCCTGAACTGTCCTAAGATGCCCAATCGAAACCATCCACAACTTGAAATCACTTCCAGATCTGCTGCTAAATACAACTGTCATCACAACTTGCTGCCGCAACGCATTTAAAAACTTGA
Source organism: Oryza coarctata (assembly GCA_030770085.1). NCBI lineage: Eukaryota > Viridiplantae > Streptophyta > Magnoliopsida > Poales > Poaceae > Oryza > Oryza coarctata. The sequence goes on from CM061472.1 coordinate 15,067,708, forward strand.
TTTGTCGCATGTATCAATCACCAATTGAGCTTCAAAGAGGGCAGGAATGTGAAACAGAGCAAGGAAACAAAAGGAAAGATAAACAAAGATATAGTCAAGACAAATTTTAAAATCACATCATAAAGCAACATGAAAAACATGATATTGAACGATGTTATCGGCGATGACATCTACACATCAAGGACTAAAATAAACAGCATCGATACCTTCTGAGATGGTTGGAGAAGATAATAGCACTTCAGGAATCGTTTCAGGATTGCATTTTGAGAAACACACGAGTCTTTGATCAAGCTGGAAAGTGTCTCGCATAGAGCATAGAGAACTGCACGGAATAGTCATTACTGAAGTTGAAATGTCTGTACGTTTTAAGAAGCCAAAGACATATTACACATATACTGCTAGACCTACATTTGGGTGTTCTGATCTGAGCACTCATCATTTAGGGCCTGCTTGGCTGTCTGCATTAGGCCTGGTTCGCATCCAGCCATGCAGATTTGGCCCCTTCGGTTGCCTGCACGGTCCCCTGAGCCAGGACGAGGGGATGCAGAACTAGAACTCCGAGACAGGGCGAGTGGAAATGCAGAGATCGAGCTTCCCAGCTCGGTTATGCCCCGCGGATGCTGTACGCTGCACCCGCGCATGCAAAGGTGAGGGAGCTGGTCCAGTGAAGTGGAAACCTGACCAGATATCTAACCCATGAATTATTAATAATACATGAGCACATATCGAGTATTAAAATTGGTGAATTGTTTTCAGTAATTGTCCTTGCTGTAGATTCTCACGATTTGTCCACAAACTCAGTGCCCTCTAGTCATTTCAGACATAGGCTCACTACAACAATGGCCTAAACCAAAAAAATTTTCATGCAAAATTAATACACCTAAACTACAATAAATTTATTGGATGGCTGCAACAACAGTTCTCAATGCATCAGTGCATCACCGGTCCAAAGGTGGCAGTGATGATGCGGATCACTCCATGTATACACATGTTTTAACATCTACACTTCTTTATAATCATGACAAGGTGAATTAATTTGTTTCGTCAAATAAAAATAGTTCTTTTTATGTTGACAGTATTGAAGTATGAGTTTGTGTGTGTGTATGAGTTGAGAGGGACGTAAGAGAGGCAGGCGCCATGACCAACGGAGAACAAGACATTTGGCCTAGCAATTATTCAGAGAAGGAAAAGATAGAGTAAATTGTACTGATAGTATACAAATTTATGAGGTACGCACAATTTAGTATGTTGTGAACATGTAATTTGTTTATTTTGGTGTACAAACTTGTCTGGTCCATGCAAACCAAAACTAAAAGAACATGTTGTAATCACTAAGTTGGACGCTAATTAGGATATTATGTAGGTCATTTATCAAGATGATGTTAGCGTACATATGTCATGTTAATTCTATAGATAAAAACATATAATGGTGAATGGTGTTAATAAGACATATACTCCAAGCCAACCCACCACCAAAGAGCAGAGCAGAGGGCCTTTCTCTCTCTCTTCATTTAGCCCAAGCTGGAGACACGGACTAGGCAAATGGCCCAAGCCATGGTGGAGTGGACCTAGCAGCTAACGTGGCCATCGTAGTAGGACTACCCCACACCCACACTATTTGGAGTATAGATAAGTAGGAATTACACAGGTATGAGGAGATAGTACCTATTTTACCCACTGTTACATGTATATAAAACTCGGACCTAAAATTTTTAAACTCATGTTCACGCTATGAAAGCTTATCAAATTCAATTGAATTTTAGATGAATAATTTATTGTATCGAGAAATAATTTTATGCAACTTTTGATCCATTGATACATGTGAGGCCCACATAAAATTATCCATACCCATTGGATAATATCCACATTATGCAATAGCTAACTTTAAAATGGGTTTGGGTAAAATTGGTTATGATTATGGTTACTCATTCTGTCCAGTGAGCAGGAAAGCTAATTGGCGCACACGAGCTACTTAATGAACTAGCGCACACCTTATCCCATAACACCCACCCCCTCATTGCATTATTTGTTGTTCCTCTCAGTTTTTTTCTCTCTCCATTTGGCACCACCAAGGGAGCCGCTTGTTATCGCCCTTGCCCATCAATGTACACTACTGCCCAGTCACAGCCCCCATTCTCCTTCCTGTTTCCAACCACCCCCATCTGGCCATCCCTCCTCATCTTCCTCTCTATCTCTAACTTAATTTCTCCGTCCATACCAATCCCACCTACTTAACTCCTCAACCCCACCCACTAGGTGACTTGTCATGTCTGACGGCGCTGCTCATAGAATAGTAGGAGCAGTGCGTACACATGAGGCCATGATGTGACCACGGCTTGCAATAGTGACTTTGAAAATACGATGACTTCTAAAAAAAAGAGGAAAAGAAGGATTTAACTATTAGATGAAAGTTTTAAATAATTGAAAGTTTTGTGGTTTTGGGATGAAGTTTTGGGATGAAAATTTTAAAGTTGAATTGAAAGTTTTTGTGGTTTTGAGATGAAAGTTTTAGATTTTGAATCAAAAGTTTTTATAATTTTAAGATCAAAGCTTCAGATTCAAATCGTAATTTTTTTGTGATTTGGTGCTGAAAAATTTCAGACTCGAATTAAAATTTTGAGATTTTGAGATGAATATGTTCATATGTTTGAATTGAAAGTTTGAGACAAGTAGAAAGTTTCGAAGACCGGGGATACTTCTGAATCACAATCCCGACTCCTCGGTGGGAGCAGAGGTCTGGCATGAAGCAGAACCAGCAAGGGGCCGCGCGTTCGCTACTTGCGCCAGCTAGCAAGCCCCCCAGTGACAGGCCTACATCCCAGCTGCGCAAGTGGGTAGTAGCCCTCAATTGTCGACTTCTCCGGCGGTTACAATAGAGGAGCCTAGGATGTCTGCCTAGTAGTAACTTACTATATCTATTCTAAAATTCAACAACACATCTCATACTCAGTAGTAATACTAAATGACATACTACGAATCTAGATAAAAACCTATATAGATTTATAATACTAAAGACTATCACATTTAAGACAGAGATGGTAAGTCGCTTCGACTTTAAGCAACCAATTTAAAGATTCGTAGTTTAAGATTCTAGAACAATCAGGTATCATCATCATATAAGCATACTATCTATCTCTTCTTATTGCATTTTGAATCCATGACAAGGTGCTGTGTTACTGTATCTATCTCCGAGCGAAGCATGCCTCATATTCACAAACACTATCAAAGACAGTCTTGACTAGTACAAGGGAACAGAATCACAGGAAGACCATGGTTTTGGCGAGCTCATGGGCCCTCACCCGACCAAACAGCTTCTCCACTATGGCGAGTGAGAACTCCATGGACGTGCCTGGACCTTGGCTGGTGATGACGTTGCCATCAACGACAACTCTGTTCTTGCATTCACTTTGGTCGGAAAGCTTGTTCCACAGCAGGAAAGGATGTAGCCTTCTTTCCCTGATGCAAAAAACACGTTGCATACCAGTTAAAAATAAGTCCTCCCAGTAAAAAAAAAATGTGTTTCAACATGTTTGCGCCACATGGATTTATGTTCCTCACATGCTATACAGCTGTACCTTTAGTAGGCCATGTGGTTCAAGGGCGAGGAGGCACATATAGCTCCATATAGTTTGTTTGCCTCAGCTTGCTTCTTGATCAAACCAACCAGTTTATCTGACTTTGCGTATGTTTGGGCACCACCAAGACCACCCTATCAAAAACATGGAAAGTAATATGATCTGAAAGCTAGAGTATAAATTATTAGTTGGTTGCTAAAGCCTATAAATTATTAGTTGGTTGCTAAAGCCTAGATCCCATGGAAGCTACAAAATGGAGAAGTAAAATAAAAACAGCTTATCCTCACGACGACGAAGAGTCGAACATGGTCTTCGTGTTATTTTCTGAATCCTAGATCCCATGGAAACGACAGCCCCTAAACACAATCTAATTATCCGATGGAGCAAGCAGAGGGCGTCAAACCACCAGTGACCAGCCATGATAGTCTGCGGATGCATCAACTAGTCAACACGCATCAACATTGAGCATATCCATGCCATCCATAGCAGCAATGGCCACAAGCTTGCCCTCGAGCTTGGTTAGACAAGAGGGAGGGAGCAAGAGGGCTCTAAGAGGATACCTAGATTTCGATACTTGAAGGACGATGTTGTGGCCATCACCATCATCCTCTTCTCTTCTCCTTGTATCGCCCACGCCATCTTTCTCATTGCCTACTGTCTCCCTTCTTTATGAGCTCTAAGGCACATGATCCAACAGCCACTCCTTTGAGACACTAGATCTAGCATTCTTCAACTTGTGTCTACTGACTCTAGTGAGAACAATGATGATATCGATACAGTGCAATAAAGTGGCAACGGGGAAGAGGCATCAAGGCCCTTTTCTTTGTTTCTTTTTCCTCCCTATTAAGCCAGTGATCAAGTAAATGAGTTGGTTTTTTTAAAAAATAGCATAGTCCCAATCTACAATTAAAATATTTTTATCAATAATAAGCTATGAGAGTTTCTATGGCAACACACCGAGTATTATCTAGTTTTATTATATCAACATTAACGTGCCATTCTAAAGAAAATATTCTAGAGAAAATCACATAGATCTATGGCGCTTCACGTACTGTACCATTATGTATTTCTCATTGATTATAATTTTTGGATAAAAAGATCTACTTTAAAATGAAAAATAATAAACAATAAAATTAAAGGTATAGAAATAAGCCATAGCAATTATTGTATATAATTCAAATGCATAAATTTGGATCAAATTTTGGTTCGATCCATTCCTAATAGAACAGGTGTTTTCTCCAAACGACGGCAAGCACGCTCAACTGAGTATGAATGCAAAGAAAAAGAGTGATAACCGAGTAGAAAGGAGGAAAGGATGCAACAGAGAATTAATGGAAAAGATAAACCAATTGTCATGAAATTCATTCAAAACTTGTCCATATCGGTAGAAAAGAAAAAAGATAAAAAGTAAGGAAAGGGAAGACGACAGAAAAGAAACTAACGGGAGAAGAAACAACAGAAATAATCGAGAGAGAGAGGGGGAAGTGTCAAAGAAAAACGACGTCGCTATGAGGCCCGGAGCTGACCTGGACATCTGATAGATGGAAAAAATGGTTTGGAAAATGCTTCTTGGCGTGCTATAGTAGAGAAAATTATGGGAGTAGGCTTAGGCTTATTTGCACCAAAATTTATGGATCGGTCTAGTGAAAAAAGTCTGATTGATACATAAAGAGATATTTTCTTTTTATGTTTTTAGAAAATATGTGTGTAACCACGTCGGATTTTATAATTATAGGGTATAAATATAAACTACTTGGAAGCTTATAATTCATCTCTCGATCAAATATATTTTCGGCATATCGTCATCCTATTTTATCTACGTTTTTTACTAGTGGATTCTGACTCTTTACACGGAGCTATATCGGTTAGGTCCAAACTCTGGCAAAGGGGTAAGTCACGCCATTATCTAAGTATATTTGTTATGTCTAAGGCTGCATCGATTAGGTTTGACCTCTTAGTCCAATCAAATATCATATTCACGTGGGATCTATCGGCTTATCAAGCTCTTTTTATCATCATTAGTCTCGTACTGCATCGGTTAGATTTGTGCCATAATCTAATAGGTCTTTACTCGGTGTTTCATCGGAGTAGCTAGCCGATGAGTATACATCAAGCATCACGTCTAGTGTATCGACTCCTCAGCCGATATACTTATGTTTTAAGCGATTTACTTTGAGCCTCACGCCCAGTATATCGGCCTCAACCAATATATGTATATCTTTAGAGAATTCCTTTCATCGGCTCAACAAGTTGATGGGTTTGCCCGTTCATCCCGTTCGCACATCTAATCTAGCGTCCGCTGTCTCATTGCCATCAACTTCAATCTCATACTGTCTCGATTCGATTCGATCTATCGAGGCTGATTCTAATGGTACCATCACAATGGTCACTAGGTCTCGTACTTTTGAGAGATTAGCTCTCGCACCTTACTATTCATCGTACATTCCATTCGGAGCGCTATCGGCTTTACAGCCAATGAATCTTTTATATTATTCCTTGCTAATCTACATATGACTTCATCGGTTTTTCAGCCAATGGACAAGCACTACAATCTCCATTGACAATCAGCCGATAGGAGGATCCTGTGTACTATTCATTAAATATTCTATTTTAGAGCACCACCGGCTTTACAGCCGATGAAATCGTTATCGTATTCTTTAAATAATCTACGTGTGCCTTCTCGACTATCCAACCAATGGACCAGTGTTACGCCTTCGTTATATCCGAAGTGATATTGTCTCTACAGCCAATGTATCTTTTATTCCCTTCATCACTATCTACTTAAGTCTTCATCAGCTTCCCAGTCGATAGAATAGTGCTTCAATCCTTATTGGCAACCCACCAAAGTAGGAACACGTTGGACATAATCAATAACTATCTCAACCCTATTGACAGCTAGCCAATAGCAAGAGTTTGTATTAGTTCGTTGTCCGACTGATTAATTCTCTTTATTTCCTTGTTAATTGCAGGATTAAATTGACTGGCACAATCGCATCTCCATCGCTCAACGAAGGGACAACGAAGCCAAAGGATCTTGGCATGCTCTCGAATGAATCAACGAATCTGAAGGACAATCGAGAGCGCATGCCATCCAATTAATCCGAAGGACCTATACTGGAGTAAAGTAGATCTCCTAGGCTTCAGCATGTTCGTGAGATTCGGCACGAACAAGGCTACACCAAGACATCGTACGAAGAAGAGATAATAGACTGTTACCACGAGATGCACAGTGCAGTAGAATTAGGGTTGAAGAAGCCGATCAAATCACACGTGTGTTAAGGTGGCAGATGAAGCAATTGATCGCCGCGATCCTAATGCCGATCAATGCCATAATGAACAGTGCCTCCACCGGTATCCACACGTCTAGGGAAGGAATGCTGCTTGCAGGTGTACTAGCACTCGCAGATGGCTAGGGTTTGGCTCAGGAGGTGGCGGCCAGAGCTTTTGCTCGAGATGAATAAAGATATCTATTCTCGACTTCACGCCTCTCTATATATAGGCTTCCCCGCTTGGACGTAGGGAACTATGGCTTAATAGGAGTCTACTTAGATCTCTATTCGAACTGGGTTTTCATCCAAATCACATTTTAACCCGTTAAGCGTGTGACCCTATAGGTTTATATATATTTGATCATGATCCAGAAACGCTTTGCCGGCCACCCTGCTAGTAACGATCTCTAGCAGGACATATTAAACCCAAAGTATACGTAAAGTTCATATCGACTAAACTTGTAATGTTCTCATGTATGAATCGCTTTGCCTTACAATATCGATTGAGTTCAAGATGAAACTTATGTCATCCTCTTGAAAGGTCAATCATTCTTTTGATCATATGATAGATTATAAACTTATGATTGACTCTTTAGTGAACTTGGTATGACCATGCACTTTCATAATTCATAAATTCTATCTTTACTCATAGCTTGACTGACCGCAAGCGTGCTCGACTGAGCATGAATGCAGAGAAAAAGAGAGTCATAACCGAGCAGAAAAGAGGTATAGATGCAACAGAGAATTAATGGAAAAAAAGAATCCAATTATCATGAAATTCACACAAAACTCCTCCATATCGGAAGAAAATGAAAAGGATAGAATGTAAAGAAAGGAAAGATGAGAGAAAAAACTGAGAGAAGAAACTATGGGTTGAATACAAATAATTTTGTGACTAGAGTTTAAAACCTAATTTTTAGCACATACGGAACATTTTTAGGTATTTGCTATATTTTAGTTTTCTTGGATTTTTCCAAACATTCATCATTCATCTGACTGAAAATTTATATTGCTAATACTTGATGTTATACGGGCTAAATAGCAGGCGTGCTAACATGTGCTCCGATTTTCAAATTCTTTTTTAAAACCATGTAAAATTTTACAAAACCTTCTGAAAATTCAGTTGCGAATTTTCGAAAGCTACATTTGAAACGCAATTTGCAAAATCAGCATCGAGGTAATTACATTTCAATAACGCAATTGTTTTCTAGTTGGGCCGGGCCGAGCAGTCCCATGAGATGGGATTCTGGATGGGCCTGGTCTGTTACTGTTCTCCTCCCAACCCCACAATGGTCACAGCAGAGACAAGACGTGCCCTACCTCGAAACGTGGTGATGCTAGAGTCTAAAATCAGAACACGAAGAAGATGTTAAGATCTCCTATCCATACGTGAAGAGCATTGTTTAGGTGCAATAAAGATAATAGCGGATTGCTATAGTGGTCACTGAGCGCTATAACGGCTACTAAGTTTCAAAACGCTATCTGCGGTCCGTTATCTTATACCAAAGCTATTTATTGCCTTTATGAAGAGTGGTTATGGTTAGTCACTGTTTTGAAGTTTAAGCGAATCATAATGAATTCCATAGAATTGTTTTGGAGACTTATGTATGACACGCGATGCCAAGATCTGGTAGAACTGCGTACTCTCAACGTACACGTGAAAATTTGAAATGTTATTCACAAACTTACATTAGTATCAACAACTTGCCTTGTGGTAACTGCTTGGCATTGTGTATCAGAATCATCATTCACCAATCCAGCAAAAACACGGCTTGTAAATACGAAAATTGGAAATGTCAACCCAGAAATATTTTTCAGCAAAAAGTTTATGTTAAGATAACAAGATTCGAGCCTCCATATCCTGTCCTGCTACAAGTGTACAACAACTTACACTAGCCTATGCGGAAGGTAATATCCAAGAAAAAAAACAAAGAAACTACAAGCGGGTTGGGGATCGGAGTGTCTATGTCACAGTTGACTTTTCTTTTTTTTTTCTACTAAAACAGTCATTTTCAACCGTTGACCAACCCCATCATCCTATTGAGTTTTGTTGTGTCCTCACTAGATTTTTGAGGAGTCTGGGATTGTCGCTAAGTCTTGTTGCCCTTATTAACTTGGCATGTATCGTGTTATTTGGTCTGAGCACGTTTGATGGCAAGATGTTCAGTTTGCCCTATGGACTAACTTGCCCTGACATGCATTGTGCCATTGTATATTTTATAGAATATTGTATATTTTACAGAATTGTGTTAAATTTATAGATTATCGTTGAGGGAGGACACACCTTTCCTGAATAACTAGTGAGAGTGCGAGCGTGAATTAAGGCTATGCAGGTTGAGCTGACGAAGGACCTGCAGATGCTGTGCAAGGACTGGGCCGAAGTGGAGAAAAACTTGTGGTAGTATTACAGGTCATCATTGCTCAAATTTTAAAGTGGAAAAGGGCATCTATAATTTACACTACTTAAAAAACGAATTTTACACATTCCTTACCCTTAATTTTTTACAAGGGAATAAAAATACATGCGAGGTTAATGAGTCACCTGTTTAAAAAGAATACCATAGTCAGCCACTTACAAACACCTGTCTGTTAAAAAATATATATTTACATGGCGTTAGGACAACCACCCGTGTAAAATTTTACAAGTAGCCACTCTCTTAAATGTCCGTATGTGAGGTTGTCATTTTATTTTTCTCTCACTGTTATTTGAAATCTTTAACTACATCCCCTACCATTAATTTTCGCGTGGACTCCGGTCACTTCTCCTTAAAAGATAAAGCGTCCTCTACTAACACATCGCGCCTCCTCAGTTCTCACAATACTTCAATTTTCCAATAAATAAAAGGCAATGAGGTTTTTTCACCATGCTCTCCCTCTTTCCATCTCACTTTTCTCTACTCTCTTCAGCAATGGCAGACTCATTGCGGTAGTTGTAGTACATCACCACTAGTGAGGAGAAGGAGAAGGAAATCTCGAGCAGCTCCTCTAATGACACCTCTTCATCATCACTATCATCACTGCTAGGCAAAGAAGGGCTCCGGCTCTGATGATGACGACGACAGCGATGACAATGTTGATGACAAGAAGGAGGGCATGAAGAAAGATGTACCTGAGGAGCGCGCGAAGGTCAAGGCCGAGATGGAGGCCTCAATTGTCATGGATGTGGCAACGGCGGTGACCTATGCCGCCTTGTCATAGGAGGTAGTATCAACGTAATCATGGCACTAGAGGGGGCTCGCAACACGGCCATGGCACTAGGGGCTGTCCCCAAGGTGGGCATGGCACTGTAGGGGCCACCTAGTGCGGCCAAGTCATGGAGGGTGGTCCCTAGGGTAGCCATGGCATAGGAGGTGGGCGCCAGCATGGTCGTGGTGCCGCTAGACGAGGTTAAGGCTAGGCCATCAACGGATGTAGAGGAGGCTTTGACAGAAGCAAGGGCCGAGAAGAAGGTGCAGGATCGGCCCTGGCGCCTATTCTGGCATGGGGCCAATCACTAGCACCCCAACATTAGCACCTAGTGCCTGCTCTAAGCATAGGGTCGGCTATGAGTGCATGCTTAACGATGACGGCAAAGCTGATAGGGAAGAAGAGGCCCCACAACAACCAATTTAGTTTTTTTTAACCTAGAGTATGATAAGTGAGCCTAGGTAGAATATTTTATTTAGGACAATACTTTTATTTTGTTATATATTACTAGGTGGTATAGGCCCAGAGTTTGTCAAGTGGGTCTATTTAGAATGTTTTATGGAAACTAATATATATTATATATTTTATCTTTTGTGCAAATTAATATATGAATTCTTACTAACATCTGATAATTGTCACATTATTCAAAAAAACATAGAAAATCAAATAGTGAGTAACTCTTACAATATTTATGGTTGAATATATCTAACCAAATTGAAGTCAAGGACCACATAGACTTGTTGTTTACCTCAATGGATTTTGTATGAATTTTTAAAAAAATGAATTTATTATTGCGGGTAGAGGGTGCATACAACCGTCTTTGAAAATGATTTTGATGGGTTGCTTTTTGTTTAGTTTACCTGTAGAAATATTTTAAACTACGGATAGTATTTTTGTGGGCTATGCACTCACACATGAATCTTGTTATTTTATCTACCCATACAAAGTGTTTAGGTAGGCGGTTGTTAGACATGCCAATCGGCAAAAATATTTTTCATGGGTGGTTTTCTTGTTATGCTACATATGTAAATCATTTAGATATAATAAAATAGCCTAAAATGGTTAAGAGCTCTAGAGAATCTCTAGAGTAGTGTTCTGTCTAAAATCACCAATGCCTCCACTGCACACTGTCTTTGTCCACTAGTTCCACCAACACTATAGTTGTTGCCTGATAGATCTACACTCTTCCTAGTCTTCCCCTGCGCCTCATTGTCCTATACTATGGCGAAAGGTTAATCTAACCACATCGAGTTGAGCGTTGTATCTAGCATAATCGTCTCTCCTACCGTTGGCACAATACATCCAGATATACCATCCCACTTACTACTTTCCTTAGAGTTTCTTAATAGATTGTAACAATTTCTTGCTGCTCCGCAGAAAGCAAGCTTGCTTGTCTATTATTGGGGTTTTAATAGATCTAGTTATTTTCTAGCCTAGGGTTTAGGGTTTTGGCTAGCAATATGTAGGGTGGCAATAAATCTACTCAGTTTCTTGTCTAGGTTTTAAGGCTTAGACATGCAGTAGCTTGTGTACAATATCAATTGATTATTTATCAAACTATTACATAGGGTTGGTCAATGACATTTTGACATGGTTTAGACGGTTTAGTGCGTATACTAACCAACTAAGACATAGATATATGTAGTTAACCTAGATTGTGCCAAGTTTTTTGACAATGTATAGTAAGTTCACTCCGAAAGTTGTTTGTTAAGTGCATGTGAATTTTTATATAATATGATGGTATTTTTTGTTAAATTATCACATAATGATAGGTCAACGACATCTCTGTGTGGTTTGGACGGTATATTGCTAACACTAACTGACTAAGACATGAGGAGATGCCATTGACCTAGAATTATGTCTTTTTTTTGACAATGTTTGTTAGTTCTTTTATCAAATTATTGCATATTGTAGAGAAAGCTCCTAAGGTGCTAATGGAAACTAGCTTGTAATACATTTTACTTGAGATGATGAACAAACTTAGTACATATTCACTCAACCTGAGCCCTATTTGGTTAAAACCTTCAAGCATTAGTTGTACATCTATTTTTTGTTTACAGTAAAACCAATTGACAATCTTTGGAGTCACAACAGATGAGTATGTTGATGTAAAAGAAAGTGTTACATGCATGTATTAATTGCTATTGATGATCTGTTTAGTTGACATCATAGTATCACCTCTCTATCTATGAGAATATTTCTTTGTTTTCGGACAATTCTTGATGTGCTTGTCTAAAGACCTAATTTCTATAGCCCTTGCGTAGAGATTGGTCAGAAAACGTCCATATATAAATAGTTTATACTTCACCCCGACAAACGTTTTTTGTACGTGTTAAATGTTTCTCTGCTTCCTTGGTTTGTAGGAATGATCTCAATGAGGTGAACGCCAAAGTCAAGCGCATGGAGAAAATCGCAAATGCATTCCTTTTCGCCACAGCCCTTACCGTGAAATGCATTCCTAAAAGCTATGATTGCTGGGATATGTTACTAGCGTACTGCAGCATATGGCTAGCTAATGGTGTAATTAATTTGTAGCTAACACATTAACCTCTGCATCTATGGAGCCTTAACCCAACCCGTTAGTGAGACCAAGACGACGTTTTATGTGCCTTATTTTCATATCATCTGCGTTTGTCAGTTCTGTCATGGCAAGGTGATATTGATTGCTCATGTCAACTAAGTGTTGCTGGTCATAGCACTTCAACATTGTCCAATTCTTGACTGTCATGTTTGTCGATCATCACCTGATGGTGTACTCGATTCCATACATATGGGACACAGTCTGCACATATATTCTTCAGCCATCTTTTGTTCCATGGTAGCATTTTGAAAATGTGGAAATTGTTAATTGTATTCCCGGTTAATGTATCAGTATATATAGATAGTTAGGGTGACTTACACACGCAACCACACAGCTACACATACGGGTTAACCTACTATAATTACAGTAGACTAACACTCCCCCGTAGTCTAATTGGGAGTATCACTAACATTCAGACTGGATCGAAACTCCTGAAATAGTGAGGTAGGAAGGCCCTTGGTAAAGACGTCGGCATACTGCGATGTCGTAGGAACATGTAGGACTCGAACGTGACCAAGGACGACCTTCTCTCAAACGAAATGGAGATCAATTTCAACATGCTTCGTCCGCTGATACTGCACCGGGTTGCTGGAGAGATATACAGCACTGATATTATCACAATAGACCAAGGTGGCACGTCGATGGGGTGGTGAAGCTCAAGGAGCAGCTGGCGCAGCCAGGTAGTTTCAGCAACACCATTTGCCATAGCACGATATTCAGCTTTAGCAATCGATCTAGAGATCGTATGCTGACGCTTGAAAGATCAGGACACTAAGTTATCCCTGAGAAATACTGCATAGCCAGAGGTCGACCGGCGAGTGTCAGGATAGCCAGCCCAGTCGGCATCTGTGTAAACAACAAGATCTGCGGGCGAAGATCAGCGCATGGTCAGCCCAAGAGACAGGGTGCCCTGTAGGTAGTGCAAGATTCGCTTGAGAGCAGCGAGGTGCGGCTCTCGAGAATCATGCATATAGAGGCAGATCTGCTAAACTGCAATGGTAATGTTTGATCAGGTGAAAGTCAGATACTGCAGAGCGCCGGCGAGACTAAGGTACTGTATAGCATCAGTGACAGGCGGTCCGTCAATAGATAATTTGGAGTGAAGATCAACAGGCGTGCTGCACGGCTTGCACGCACTCATCCCGGCACGCTCCAAAATATCCTAACTGTATTGCCGCTGAGAAAGGAACAGACCATCTGCGGAGCGGGTCACAGAGATGCCCAGAAAATGATGCAGCTGACCCATATCCGTCATAGCAAACTCACACCGGAGAGTCTCAATGATATTCTTGAGTAATCCAGCAGAGGAGGCAGTAAGGATAATGTCATCAACATAGAGCAGTAAGTAGGCTGTGTCTGGACCGCGGCGATATATGAAGAGAGAAGTATCTGACTTTGTTTCAACAAATCCAAGTGACACAAGGTGATAGGCGAACCTGTGTTGCCAAGCACAAGGAGTCTGCTTCAAACCATATAAGGACTTGTTGAGCCAGCAGACAAAATCTGAGTGAGAAGAATCCACAAAACCAGAAGGCTACATGCAGTACACTGTCTCAGTGAGAGTGCCATGGAGAAAAGCATTCTTCACATCCAGCTGATGAATGGGCCAGTTCTGAGATAATGCCAGAGAGAGAACCACGCGAACTGTTGCAGGCTTGACAACTGGACTGAAAGTCTCATCATAATCAACACCAGGCCGTTGTGTGAAACCCCGCAGAACCTAGTGAGCCTTGTAACGGTCCAGAGACCCATCGACGAGCAACTTGTGACGATAAATCCACCTTCCAGTCACAACATTGATGCCAGGAGGGTGAGGCACAAGACTGTATGTGTCGTTGGCAATCAAAGCTTCATACTCAGCCTGCATAGCAGATCGCCAACTAGGGTCTGATAAGGCATCACGAACGGAGCGAGGAAGAGGCGACATGGGTATAGCGTGGAGATTGAGGCGATCCACAGGCTGCGCAATGCCATCTTTGCCACGTGTGCGCATGGAGTGCGCATTGGTCACTGGAGGGATGACAGTCGATCGAGTGGCAGCTGTGCGGCCGGTACTGCTAGCAACAACCTGAGCGCGAGCAGCAGGGGCAGCAGGACCGGCAACACTCATGGTCGGTGGGGCACCGCTGGCAGTAACCTGTGCGGGGTGCACAGGGGCAGCGGCACCAGATGACGCGAACTCAGGCGACCACGGCCCTGTACCAAGGCTTGACGGCGCAAGTAGGGCCTCAGGCACGGGGTGTGCCACTGAGGAGGCAGCTGTACCTGAAGCGGTGAGATCATGATCATCAACAAGAAAGTTCAGGGCGGATGGTGCTATGGGTGTGATAGACATGTCAGAGAAAGGGAAGAAGGATTCATCAAAAACAACATGTCTAGAAATGAGAATGCGGTTCGACTGAAGCTCGAGGCATCGATTGCCTTTGTGCTCTGAGGAGTAGCCGAGGAACACGCATAGAGAAGAACGAGGATCAAGTTTGTGGTGCGCTGTAGAGGATATATTGGGGTAACAGGCACAACCAAAAACTTTGAGATGATCATAGGAGGGCGGGACAGAGAAGAGAACAGAGTATGGTGTGGAGGAGGCGAGTGTTGTGGTGGGGAGACGGTTCACAAGATATGTGGTAGCGTGAAGGGCCTCAACCCAGTAAGCTGGAGGGAGACTCGCCTGAAACAAAAGGGAACGCAGAGAGTTATTGAGGGTACAAATAGAACGCTCTGCTTTACCATTTTGTTGAGAAGTGTATGGGCACGACATGTGGAGGGCAGCATCGTGGGAGAGAAAAAACGTGCGGCCCTGGTAATTATCAAATTTACGGCCATTGTCGTACTGGATGCTCTTGATGGTGGTGCCAAACTGTGTACGAACATACGCAAAAAAGGTAGAAATAGTGGAAAATGTCCCAGATTTGAGATAAAGGGGAAAAGTCCAAATATAGTGAGAGCAGTCATCAAGAATAACAAGATAATATTTGTATCCTGACACACTGACAATTGGAGAGGTCCATAGATCACAATGGATTAAATCAAAGTTGTGAATAGCACGAGAGGTAGATGAACCGAAAGGTAGACGTACATGACAACCGAGTTGGCACGCATAACCTAAATGATCGATGTCATCTTTATTGAAGGAAATGACATTGGACATAAGAAGTTTGAACAGAACGTCGCGCCTAAGATGACCGAGACGACGATGCCAAAGGGAGGTGGGTGCAGCGACGAACGTGGAGGTGCTGGTAGATGGTGCAAAAAATGGGTAGAGGTCACCGAAACTATTGCACCTAGTGATCACGTTCCTCGTTTGCAGATCCTTCAAAGAAAGATCAAATGGATCAAACTCAATGGAACAATTATTATCGGTGGTAAACCGATGAATAAAAATTAAATTCTTAATAATGTTAGGGGATACAAGAATATTATTAAGAGTAAGATCACGATGCGATAAGGAAAAATGATGGGATCCAGTGGCAGTGATAGGAAGTAAAGCACCATTACCCACAACGATAGATGAAGGAGTAGATGAAAAGGGTGAGGAAATGGTGGAGAGTATACCAGCATCCGAGGTCATGTGGGAACCGACACCCGTATCAGCATACCATTCAGAGGCTGGTTGGTTGAGCGTCATGGTGTAGAAAGAGTGCGCTAGGGAGACCAGGTGCCAACCTCCATGACTAGGCGGCCAAGGTGCCACCTGGTATGCCAGTGAGGGCGCCTGGAAGCCCGTCGATGAGAGCGCTTGGAAGCCCGATGGTGTAACTCCCCCGTAGTACGTGCCATACGAGGACGAGGGGGCACCATATGTGCCGCCATAGGTGCTGGGAAGAGCACCAAAACCGCCATAGTGCGGGGCTACGTGGAACGCAGGCTATGGCGACGGAGGACGGCCAGACTGATCGTACGGCCACATGTGCACGGTGCCAGCCCAAGGGTGGGCAAACGATGGGTACACAGTCGTTCCGGGAGGGACGCCGCCCTGTCCACCTAGGGCCACTCCAGCAGAGGTCGCTGGAGAAATGCCACTAGTAGAATTGCCGTGTCCATCGTGGCCGCGGCGGTGGTCGTTGTGCTGGCATCCGGTTGGTGCAGCTAGGCGCGGAGGAGGAGGCGCCCCCGGACGAGGAGCAGCAATGGCACCTGGGGCCACTAGACGCGGCATTGCAGCGACGAGAGCGGCCGGTGGGGACGGTGGACGAGCGTTGATCTCTAGCTCCTCCAACAACAGATGAGTGCGTGCTTCCGTAAATATTGGAAACGACCGGTGCATCTTGAGAATGGACACCATATGGCGAAACATGCCACTGAGGCCGCGGAGAAGCGTGAGGACCATCTGCCGGTCGCCGATAGGGTTGCCGAATTCGATGAGGGAGGCAGCCGTGGATTCAACATGACGACAGTAGTCGGTGACGCTCAGCGAGTCCTGGCGAAATGTGCGGAACTGCGTCTCGAGGAGAAGGGCACGAGACTCCTTCTTACTGAGGAATTCATCCTCGAGATAGCACCATGCATTACGGGCGCGTCCGGGCCGCATCATCAGCGACTGCTGTAGGTCACTAGAGATGGTGTCGTACACCCACGTGAGGATGCAGCAGTCCGCCTGGAGCCACGCTGGGCGCGCGGAGAACGCGTCATCCTCGAGGACGTGGCGGGTGAGGGCATATTTCCCAAGGACAGTAAGAAACATACAACACCACTTAGTGTAGGAGTCCGTGGCCTTGTCGAGGACGATAGGGATGAGCGCCTTGATGTTGACAACGGCGGTGGCTTGCGCCCAGAGAGCCGCGTGAGCTCTCTCATACGCGTCCAAAGCATCGTCAGCGCAAGAAGGATCGGCCACAAGACAGCGTTCTTCGGAAGTGGCGGCGCCAGTGTTGCCACCAGCCATGGGGGGCATGACAGCCGATTGGAGGGATCAGCCGATGAGAGTCGGATCGGCAGCCGATCGGCCGATCGGATCGAAGGCCAATCAGATCAGCAATGTGCAGATCGGCTGGACGATGAGTAGCTAATCAGATCGGGTGGCCGATGAGCAGCCGATCAGATCGGCAGTAGAGATCGGCTGCCGATGAGCAGCCAATCAGTTCGGAGGCCGATCGGATCGGCAATAGACAGGATCCGATTGGGCCGATCGATGGATCCGATCAGAACGGATTGGTGAGCGATTTGGTTGGCAACGGAGAGCCGATTGGATCGGCAATAAGCAGGAACCGATCGGACCGATCGACGGATCCGATAAGGCCGATTGACGGGCGATTTGGTTGGCAACGCAGAGCCGATCAGCCGATCGACTCGGCAATAAACAGGATCTGATCGGACCGATCGACGGATTCAATTAGATCGGATCGGCGGTTGATTTCATCGGTGGCAGCACGGGCGATAAGACTGGCGACACCTAGTGATGGTGATCGAATCGGCGATGGGCGCTGGTGCGGAAGCGCAGGTAGGATCGGATCGGCGACCACACCCGGTGACGAGGGCAACTACGGGGTGGGCGATCAGATCGGCAGCACTGGCGATGAGACCAGCGACACTCCCGGGGACGTGCAGTCGGCACCGGTGGTAGCGGTCGGATCGGCGACGAGCGCTGGTTCAAAAACGGTGACGTTGAGGATGTCGGATCTCGGCAGTCTCTCGCACAGTAGTGGCAAAGAAGGAGACCAGCGACAGTAGCAACAGCGGCAGCGTGTTTGGTTGCAGAAAGATAGCGGATTGAAACCGCTCTGATACCATAAAAATATAGAAATTGTTAATTGTATTACCTGTTAATGTATCAGTATATATAGGCAGCCGGGATGACTTACACACGTAACCGCATAGCTACACACGTGGGTCAGTAGACTAACTCATTTAACAGTTTCAGTAAGAGACCTGATACAAAGGAAATAAATTTGCGATGCACTTGTATGAAGACATTTGTCTCTGCAGTGTGCATGTTTCTGTAGCAGTTGAAATGTCCTGAAGAAATGATGCATGATGAAAGTTTCCTGTTTGTGACATCAAGCAGTGGTTTACGATAATTTTCTCCTTTTTTTCTTTGGGATGGAGGGAAGGTGTACCGGTTTATTTTGTGTTTGAAAGTTGAAAAAATGATATGATCCATAGTGATTCACGATGGATGACACGAACAGATTAGTTGCTATGTTGAAATGTTGGGGAATTCATACAAAGGTCATCTGTTATGACCGAGAGCACGACTAGGTTATTTCTGCTTTGAAGCAGCATGCCTTTTGTGCTACACCAGGGGTATCAGGTAAGCAGTGATGCCTGAATCCTGATGCAGCTTGATGTCCATCTTTTCCATGTTTTCTATTAAACTTGCCACTTTGTTTTGATAATAAGGTGATGCTGGAAACACATATATTGTTATAAATGTTTCAAGAGTCAAGTTTACAAGTTAGCATCTAACACAGCAAGTTGCTTTGCTTAGCTCCATGGCTGGCTCTCGGTGAAGATGCAGAGACGTGCATTGTGCACGTTCGCTTCCCATGTCTCATCGACACACACACCAACTCAGCAAGATACGCTAAGGAATAATAGTTTGGACTAACCGACACAGCAAACTGATGCATGTTTAAGCGACTCTAGAAAGCAAGATGCACAGTTGTTCAGGAAGTAGTAAGATACATTGAGAATAGAGAATGACTAGTACACAACCTTTTATTTGTCAGATGATCCATCTGTGATGGGTTTTAGTATCTCATTACGGATAGTCTTACTTCTTATGAAATATATTGAGACCCGTTAGAAGTGTGACAGTGGCTGAACCTATCATAAGTGAGGTCATATCTGTGATGGGCCGCTGTATAAAATTGACAGAGATGAGATTAGTTCATCTCTGATGGGTTCAGTAGACAAACAATCATATATAAGCTCTCACCTGTGATGGTTATCTAGTCTAAATGTATCATAGATGAGAATTTAGTACTTGTAATATATCGTAGTACATTCTGTCAGAGGTGAGCTTTGCCCTATGACGTAGGTTCATCTCTATGGTCCATCACAGTTGTCTTGACTATACCTCTGATGATTAGTATGTTAATAATTGATAGAGCTTGGCTACCTTCTATATATACCTAGCACCTTTGTAATTTGAATATGAAATAGATAATAGAAATTGCCTATAATACTTAACTCCATTGTATCATAATCAAATGGCTCAGATCTATTAATGAAAACCTTATATATTCAATACTTCATCTCATAATATGCTCTAGAGGCAAGATGAATATGTTGTATATATCAAATACTATGTTTATAATATACTGATTTATTTCATAAAATAAACATTATCTTATTGATCAATAAGTATGTGAATTATTTATGAGACTATGCTGCGATTTCTAAATTATCCCTTATCATCATATAATAAATAAATATGATTATAAGATTAGAATATGTATTCATTGATGATCATATCTCATAAATTATAGTATAAAGATATCAAGTCGATAATTTAGACATATATTAGTCAACATATGTCAGATAGATCTACTATAAGATACTGTAAAGATTTTATATGTCATTAGTTAATTTCAAGTAGTATTTATGTGGAGTCCTTAGACTTAAGAGCATTATAGTTCCCAACATACATAATAGTTTATTTTAACACTACCAAACACTACTCCGTAACAGATTAGTTATAAAAATAGTTTTTAGGTTTGTTATGAAATATACAGTGAGATGTGAGTAATCAAGATAAAATTTATCTCTCCTATAAGAGAGATATCTCTAGATCACTTAATATAATAGATTATGAAAGTACATGATTAAGGATGGTCAGTTCAAGAGCCCCTTGAGCTTATGGCCTAGATTCTCCTGTAGTCTTGGTAACAGTAGCATACTTGAGCCCTAGACCTGAGTGTGAGGCTTTGGACCCCTTCACATGCAATGCCGGCTGCATGACAGTCATCCTGCTAACCTCAAAGAACTTGTGATATAATTTTTGTTTGTATAGTTCGTATAAGTAATAACATAACAAACATTGTTGTTAGTTCGTCGGATACTTAAATTTTCTTGTTACTAAAAAATCTCACAGTATTGCTACATAATATTTAGATATATACACGATACAACAACTTTAGAAACAATAATTTTTTTTGAAAATGGCAATATTTTTTTTTCATTTTGGTGACATGCATGTACTTTATTGCTATATAGAAAAATTATATGCAAGGAGTAGAAGAGACATGATGAGCTAATAAAGTAAACCTTCTATGAAATGAAAGGTGCTTCATGTGAACGTCCTAGTTTTATAACATGGCATCGACGTTCTACTTTTATAACTTGGTCCTAGCAGGTAGTACATATGATATAAATGGGCAACGATTTCAGATAGAAAAACATGAGGAGAGATAAAATGTAGTTAAAGATAAATATTACACAATAGTATAGGAAGAAAACAGTGATATTGCTGAGTTATATGGATATACCAAAGAATTATTCGAACTCAAATTAAATTTGAAGGTAGCAAACCCCTTATACTTGTTGTATCAATTACCACTGATTTGATCTTAGCTAGATGATGTACACCAAATTATGGTTTGGTAGAGCTAGCACATGCATATATCTTACAAATTTATAAACCATTTCTTCATATTTTCTATATATTTGTATATTACATTATACAAGTACAAGTTTAAACCTGAAGACATAATGAGATAAGCCATTATTGTTTATGCCCCCTCCTATGCCAAACGACACTGAGTTAAATGTTTCGCTGAACTTACATACTTGGAAGATCAACTAATAAATAATGGAACATGAAGATTGCATTCTTCAAAAATACAAACTATGAATAAATTGTGTATTTAAATAAAAATTGTAGGTATATGTGATTCTTAAAAATTAATGTATGTAAATGTTGATAAATATCTGGCTATAAATATGTGACACATATATATATATATATGTATGTATGTGTGAGTTCAATATAAATATATCATGTTGGTAGAATTTAAGATGTTTAATTATGGTAATGTTACTGTTAGAAGAATATATGTGCTATCTGTTTTGTAAAGGATATGGCTAGCAATTCTTGAGACTAATAAAAAAAATAATTTTTTAATAACCACATTACTATTGGGTTTCAAGCAAAAATCCGTTATAGTTGCCTCTATATGTGATAGGTTTTAAATAAAACCAGTCATAGGTGACTACATGTGATGGATGAAACCTATGTTTCAAGGTGACTGAGTTATCTCTAATAGATTATGAAACAGACCAGTCAAAGATAGATTAGCTCTAACGGGTTATAAATGCAATCACACATTTGAGCTATGTCACTCGTTAAAGCGATTATTAGAGCTATATTATCTTTGATGGGTCGTAAGCACAATCAGCTTGTGATGCTATATCACATGTGACAAGTTTTTGTTAGCACGTAATAGGTAAGCTTAATTTTGATAGGCCTTAACCCATCACTGGTGACATTGAGTTATTACTAACCACTCATATATGATAATGACTAAATATTGATAGGGGTTTGGAGGCGTCACAAATAAGCGGACCTAGCCTAGTGAATAAATGAATTTTATACCAGGAAAATTACATGAAAATGAGGCGTTAGCTGTGCACTGACACACTCCATGGATCACTTTGAGATCCACGCTGGACATAACTTCACCCCCAGTAGGCCGTTATCCTGCACATGCCTTTACATCCTCCGGGGCAATAGTCAATCTCCAGTCCATGCCATTCTCCGAGCCCCAACGACGCCCGGTTGACCCCCCATCACCTGCAAAGATACGTTGAGAATCTCTCTATATATCATTGGGACACGCCGATAATCTCAGTCACTAACTTCAGCTCCACTCCAAGTAGTGCATCTACATTGCCCTAGTAAGCGTAGCATCGGAAACCGTTTGCCTCTGCCCGCCGCCGCTATATATATATATGCATTATCAGCCGTGACACTGCGTGGCGCGACGCGACGCCGAAGAACCACCTGGCTCCGTCGTCGTCCAAGGGCAACGGGCCAGTTGCACTGTTGGCTCACGCCGCATGTGTGCTTGTTGTGGTCGTCGCGGCGGTGGCTGCTGAAGACGCCGGTGGTTCTGGGACGAACGAGAGCTTGGCGGCACGGTGCGACCTGTTCCAGTGGGCGTCGCTGGCCTGCATGCTCCACGCCGCCGTGTCAGCATTATTAGTTTTATAAGTTAAAATGCGTACAGGAGAATTGATTGATTTGTTTTGACGACGAGCATGTACGTACGTACAGGTCGATGAAGGAGGAAGACGGCGAGGTGGCGCCGGCTGCGGACGGAGGGTGCTACCATCAGACGCGGCCGCTGAAGTCGTCGACAGAGGGCGGCGGCGGCGTGCTGCCGCAGCAGGTGGTGGGGTTGATGTCGAGGGTGGCCCCGACGTATGGATCCACATCATGTCCTGCTCACGCACTGCTGCATTGCGGGCCGCCCCGACGCATGGAACCACATCATGTCCTGCTCACGCAACGGACATAGAGAGACGATCTAAGATGGCCGGAGTGCATGATACTGATGCGTACATGCTTAATTGTTGGGTGATTCTCTGAGATTAGTTCTAAGGCATATAATTCTTTCAACTTTACATGATGAGCTATATTTGATCACTTATGAGTTGTTATGATTTGTTAACTCTAACAAGGAAGCCCGCGTAAATACGTGGGCATGTTATACGATGTTTCATAAAAAAAAATTTGTTATGCTTTAATGGTTATTTTTTAATATATTTTTTACTAATCGTGATATTTAACATTCTACTTTAATCTAACAAATTAGTCTTAAAAATTACCGTCGCATGCAAGGCCCTAGATAAAGACCTATAAATGCTTGTTTGCTTGGTCATATCTTTAACGATGTCTTTCATTAGGTCTAATCGATGATACCAGCTTTAGGATCCAGATCACCAACTTATTTGATGATGTTGCTTACATATTTGTTTGAAGGTCGAAGATGACAGCCAGTGCTTGTTGATATAATTTCTTGAATGTGCCAAGGTTGTTCAATGTTGTGGCCTCCTGTCTTTTCCCAGCCTCTTTATTTTCACCCGTGCCTTGCATGCCACCCTGCGTGGCTCCTAGCGTATTACCGATACTCGTCACTGATGTCTACGGGTTGTTGGTTTTTGACCGAGTCGGACGGAGATTCGATTGGAGAAAGTCGGTGGTTTGATCACATGAAGGCTTAGAAGATTTGCTTAGTTTTAATGTATGTTCTTAAGCTTCAAGATCTGATGATGTACCAATCAATTTGACCCTGTAATTGATAAGAAGAGAGGATGAGACCCGCGAGTCGGTCGGCCGATGGACCTGTCCGGCTTAGTGTATCGACCGGGCGCCGGTAGGTAAGACAACGCTCAAGCATTGGCTAAACAGCCGATAGAGACATGAGAGATAGACGCGTGGAACGGATTAGAGGATCTATTGGCTAAAGAGCCGATGATACTCTACAGCATCTGAAGCAAGGAGCGGGGCACGATCCCCCGCGAAGCCACGAGGACCAGCGACAGTGGCAATGGCATCGTTAGGACCAGGCTTGATAGATCGGACCGAACCGAGACAGTATGAGGCTAGGGCTAACGGAGGCTTAGACAGAACGTAACGACGAGGGAGGAAAAATACGAGATCATCGGCTACCTACCGGCCAAACGTCCAACGCAGGTCTACACCTAAACCCATTGGTCGTTTGAGCTGATGGGGAATGAAACCCTCTAGGTCTCAACGCCGGCCATGTCAGACATGAGCCCTGATAGATCAGACCGAAGCGAGACAATACCAGGCCTCGTCCGACGTGTCTGGATCAATCTTTAGTGGATTGATCATTAGACAATACACGAGACGTATATGGGGCCTATGTTGAGAATAACTCGTCGGCTACTTACTCCAACGAGACGCTGCGCAAAGTCCTGTCGGGGCGCCAGCTTGTACCACCGCCACCGATCTCGTAGGTCGAACCTA
Source organism: Oryza coarctata (assembly GCA_030770085.1). NCBI lineage: Eukaryota > Viridiplantae > Streptophyta > Magnoliopsida > Poales > Poaceae > Oryza > Oryza coarctata. The sequence continues at coordinate 15,092,251 of CM061472.1, forward strand.
ACCAATGCAACACAAGACCGTGGATGGAGGAGAGAGACCGACGCACGGATGTAATGTGGTACGCTCAATCCGACTAAGAGATCAAACCTAACCGATGTAGGCTTAGATAGAGAAGAGCGTACAATGAGAAGATATGCGTGCATCGACCGGAAGGCCGATGCGGTAGGTGTGTCGTTTGATGGAAGTCTCTAAAGATGGGTGCGTATCAGCTGAGGAGTCGATAAGCTGGGTGTGTCGCTCAACGTATAGATAACTCATCAGCTAACCACTTTGATGAAACGCCGAGCAGACACCTACAGGCCTACGGCTCAATCTAATGTCGGTAGCCTCGTAGGTTGAACCTAACCGATGTAGCACGAGACTGACAATGGCAAAGAGAGCTTGGCAAACCAATAGATCTCGCACGAACGTGATGCTGTACACTCAATTTGACTAAGAGGTCAAACCTAACCGATGTAGTCTTAAACAGAGCAATATGTTTTGAGATAGTAGCGGGACTTACCCCTTTACCGAAGATCAAACTTAACCGATGCAGCCCTACGTCGAGAGCCAGAACCCACCGGTAAAAACCTAGATGAGTTTGGGCGGCGATGCACCGAAGGTTTATTGGATTGATCGATCGATTGATTTCATACAGGCTTCTAGGGGGTCTATATTTATATCCTGGCATTATAGAGTCCGACATGGTTACAAAAACCATCAGACATTATTTTCTAAAAATATAAAAAAAAATATCTCTAAGAAATTTAGCTGAACTAACTAAACCTTTATATCAATATAAGATATAATTTATTAGATAAATTACCCTGCCATGAGTTTTATGACTCCTCCTCAGACTCGGCGTCATTTGGATAGTCTTTCAAAATTGGACCGAATCATTTCTCGCTTCGTTCGATCGGCTTCTTCTCTGTAGCAATCGGACTCTTCTTTACTAGACCAATTATCTTTCCAATCTATCTATGGGCTTACAAAATTCTGACGTTAACACATATCCCCCAATTTCAAAGTATAAAGACTCATGCTTTGAAATTCTCTTCTCAGGCTTCCATGGCTCTGAAATCTCCTCCTTTTTTGGTAATCAGCTTTCGTAAGCCGAAAGCACATGCATTAGATGTGCTAAACTATTGAACTCTTGGGAGAAAAACTTCCGCTTGATGCGACTTGATAACCTTTGGAAGGCCAAATCAGCTAATTGTCCATCGCTTAGAATAAGACTATAACACCAGCTTGTAATATCCCGGAAATGTTGAATGTACTCTGAAACTGACTCATCAGGCCTCTATCTAACCAATGTCAAATCTGACAGTCTCATCTCATAAATCTTAGCGAAAAAATATTTATGGAATTGCTTCTCTAGATCGGCCCATCCCCTAATTAAGTTGGGAGGCAACGAAGAGAACTAGGTGAAGGCCAGTCCAGAGAAGGACAACGGAAAGAAACGGACCCTTAGGGCTTCGTCAGCCGATGCTTCTCCACACTGTGCAAAGAATCGATTGATGTGCTCCATCGTAGATGTGTTGTCTTGTTCTGAGAACATGGAGAAATCTGGTATCTTGTATCGGTGAGACAACGGAACTTTGTCAAACCATTTTGGATACGGGTGCTGATATATAAATGTTTGATCTTTGGGCTTGATACCAAATTGCTCTTTCACCACATCCACAATTCTGGTTAACCAATCCTTTTCTCTTAGGATGTCTCTTTGATTCTGCGGAGGTGGATATGGTACTCGATTCTATGTGAGATACTCTCCATGATAAGCATATAAGTCAGGATTGCCACCTAGATAGTGACGTCGATATCTTCCACAATAATTATCTTGATAGTGTTCTAAAAGTACCTCATGCCGTTGCCCCTCGAATCGGTTTTGTTTTGGTGGATATACATTTGTTGATAGGTTCCTCTCAGTTTTACAAGTTTCCTGAGGTAGCTCTGTCTCTATCGACAAAAATAGATGATTTTAATCGAGCCCTTGAGCTGATAATTCTTCTATCGTCTTCATGAATAGATTTTGTAGTGTATGCATCCATAGTCCCGATGGATCGATGAATGCTTGATGAAACGCTTCATTAATCATCTTTTGCAATGGTTTCAGAGGATTCACAGGTGGTGAATGGCCTAATTCTCTCATTAAAACAAGTTTTGGCAGCTGTGACTTTTGAATCGGCTCTTGTCTAGTCATGCTAAAGGACTCAAAACAGAGCTTTTGAATGTTATCCACGTTCTGCTCTATCGGCTGCCTTTGGTCTCATTTAGATCACTCATGGTTACTAGAATTATAGTATCCTCATCTGCTCTTTCTTCGGACAAATGTGTCTTGGCATCAACCTCTTCTCTAGACATATTGGCAAAAAAGATGCCACCTAGGTTGATGAGTAAAAATTCTGACTTCTAATCAGGCAAATGTATAATCTCGCTTGTTGATGAATGGAATTATGTCACATTAGTCGATGAAAGATCTTCAACCGATGAATGATCTTCATGTTTCACCAGCCAATGAATGATCTTCAAGTTTCAATAGCCGATGAATGAAAATCCCGTCCTATTGGTCGATAAATGAAAACTTGTATCTTACCGGTCAATGAATGAAGTACGAGTCCTATCGACCGATGAATGAAATCTTAGGTCCCACCGGGCGTGCCAAAGAGCGTGCTCACCGCCAAACCTCATGGGGGGTGTCCGACCGAGCTGAGTGGAGGTCTGATCGGGGAAAGACGGCGGCTTGGTCACACAAAGGCTTGAGAGATCTGCTAACCTCTAGTGTAGGTCCTTAAGCTTCGAAATCCGAGAACACGCTAGTCAATTTGACCCTACAATTGACAAGAAGAGAGGATGAGACCTACGAGCCGATCGGCCGATAGGCCTGTTCAGCTCACCCTATCGTCTAAGCACCTGTAGGTAAGGCAGTGCTTGAGCATCGGCTGAACAGTGCTTGAGCATCGGCCAAAGAGCCGATGACGCTCCATGACATCTAAAGCGCGTAGCCGGGCCCAATCCCTTGCGAAGCCACAAGGACCAGTGACCGAGGTAATGGCACTGTTAGGACTAGCCTCGATAGATCAGACTGAGCTGAGATAGTATGAGGCTAGGGCTAACGGCATGGAGACAATGGAGGCTTAGACCGAACATAACAACGAGGGAGGAAAAATGCGAGGTCATCGACTACCTACTGGCCAAACGTCTGGCGTAGGCCTACACGTAAACCCATTGGCCGTTCGAGTCGATGGGGAATAAAACCCTCTAGGTCTCGACGCTGGCCACATTAGACGTGAGCCCTCGTAGATCGGACCAAACCGAGACAGTACCTGGCCATGTTCGACACGTCCGGATCGATCTCTAGTGGATTGATCGTTAGACGATACGTGAGACGGATGTGGGGCTTGCGTTGAGAGTAACTTGTTAGCTACTCACTTCAACGAGACGCTGCGCGAAGACTTGCCGAGCACCGGCTCGAACCACCGCTGCCGATCTCGTAGGTCAAACCTAATCAATGCAGCACGAGACTGTGGACGAAGGAGGGAGACCGACGTGCCAACATACCTCACGCGGACATGATGCGATATGCTTGATTTGACTAAGAGGTCAAACGTAACTGATACAGTCTTAGATATCTTTGAAGATATGCGTGCATCAACCGGAAGGTCGATGTAGTAGGCGTGACGTTCGATGAAAGTCTCTAAAAGCGGATGCATATCGGCTGAGGAGCCGATAAGCTAGACATGTTGCTCAAGGTATAGATAACTTATTGGCTAATCACTCCGATGAAATACCGGGTAGAGACCTACAGCCCTACAGCTCAATCTACTGTCGGTAGCCTCATAGGTCGAACCTAATTAATGTAGGACATGATGGACGATAACAGAGAGAGCTTGGCAAACTGATAGATCTCGCACGGACTCATACGATACACTCAATCTGATTAAAAGGTCGAACCTAATTGATGTAGCCTTAGACAGAGCTAAATATACCGGGATAGTGGTAAGAATTACCCATTCGTCGGAGATCAAACTTAACTAATGCAGCCCCGCGTTGAGAGATAGATTTCGCCGGTAAAAACCTAGACAAGCTAGAGTGGCGATGCACCGAAGGTTTATTAGATTGATTGATTAATTGATTTCTTGCAGGCTTTTAGGGTTCTATATTTATACCCTGATATTATAGAGTCAGATGCGGTTACAACAACTTTCCTAAAAATATAAAAAAAATATATATCTAAGAAAGTTAACTGAACCAAGATACGATTTATATATATAAATTATCCTGTCATGAGTTCACGGCTCCTCCTCAAACTCATTCTCATTCTTCTATAATTGGACTAATAGAGTTAACAACAGCATGCGAAACAACAGCATGCGAAATCAATGTATTAGGTTTAGAGGCGAACGGAGATTGGAGCATATAGTCTGTATACAGTTAATTGTTTTAAAAAGAAAATATGAACTATAATTTACTTTGATGATTCAATTATTGAAATTTAATAAGGTATGTGATTGATTATTTTAAATTTAATATTATTTTCTTTTACAAGTTAAAATACATCCAGGATAGATCTCAAATCGTCAAGTTAATAATATAGAATATAATGACGTTATTTTCAAACATCTTAGAGCTTGATGGATGATGATAAATTTATGTTGTTGCTCTTTTTATAATCTTTCATGTCTGTTTAGGTAACATGCAAAGGGTCAAAATACAACCCAAAATAATCTCTTTTTATAAATTAAAACAAAGTAAACATTAATATTAAATTAATGGTTTACTTGTAAAGAATAGATTATAATTTAAAAGTTATAGTTGTCTAAAATTTCTTATCACAAATAATAAATTTTATCACTGTAGGAAAAAAGAAACGGAAGGGAAGCACCAGTAATGTGGGTTTATTAACCGGTATAAGTAATGGGTTGATCAGTTTTATTAAAAAATTAAGGTGGGATATTTTTATTTTTATTTAGAAATTTTAGTATTTATTTTATTTAGTGGAGGTATCAAGAATGTAATATTTGTGTCAGCATTAAAATATAGTCAATATAGATCTTAAATTATTAATTTAATTAAAAAATACAATGGTTCAAACAGACCATAAATTAAATATATGATCTAAAAATATCATAAATTGAATATATGATTAAAAAGTTATGATTATTTTAAAGTCTAATTTATATTGTTCCTATAAGTGCTACCTAGAGGAGAAAAAGAAACGGGACAGAGGAGAGCCGGCGACCTGGCAGGTGAGGCCCATTTGGTCTTATTTGTTTGGCCCATTAAGATAATTTTGATTTTAATTGTTATAAAGGAAAAAATAAAAAAAAGAAAACATGCACAGCTATAGAAATGGTCTTCGCAACTCCTCTCCGTCCCATTGTATAACTGATAAGTGTAATTCTAGACTAAAGCAAGATATTTTTAGTCCAATTCTGGTTGATTATACCAATCGATAAAATAATATGTTTTTACTGTTTATTTTACGGTTATTTTCTGTTTTTTTATTGGTATATTATTATATATATATGTTTATAGCATTACGTATATATAATTATGGTTATTTCTTTTATATATAATTGAAATTAAATATATATAATTAATATATTATGAATATATGTACAATAGTTATTTTTTATATTTTATCATATATATTACAAATATATTATAAATGTATATGAAGCTAAGAGAACTCTTCTCATCGTGGAATTCTCCTCATAAATTAACTATAAGAAATCTCATGAGTTTTTTTTAATAGACCTTATGTAATCCATAGGAGGAGTTAGCTTTATACGTAAATTCTGTTATTTTAAAATAATATGAATATGTTAAATTAATGATTTAGCGCAATGATAAAAGTATAAATTATGTATGAATGGTATTTACATATTTGGATATCCTATTAGTGTTAATGATTTGTGTAAGACGGTGAATGAATTCATAAACATAGTAATCACACAAGTTCTTCCCTTTTTCTCTCTCAAACACTAAAGGAGAAATGAAGTTATAAAATATTTGTATTATAGAATAAATAAGATTTATATTTTTTATCCATGTACATATCAAAAAGTTTATCCTCACATCGACTATTTCTTGAATTGGCCGTATATGTCATTACGGAACTTGACCACTTTCTACAATTAAAAATGATAATATTATTTTATGGACATAATATTGAAATTGATAGAAGTATACATTCTATAATTTCCTTAAAATTCTCTATTGTTTTGTGCAAGGAGTCCAGGACATAGATCCTCCTTTCAGCAATATCTATCACAAGCAGACTATGGAATCTGCACATTATATTAATTAATAAACATAAAATTACGTATATATAAGAAAAAATGAAACAAAATACGGTAAAAACTCACATAAAGTTATAAGGCAAAAATATGTCTCGTAATGTTGCTACACTAGAAATTTATGAATATTTATCTCTATTTTCTATGGAAATTTTCGTATAGTCTTCTCGTTAATAACCATCAGGTCCATAAAACCCAGCATAAGTACCCCTCCCTATAGCATCTTTGAATCTCTATTTTATAGCACATAAAAAAAAGAAGTGAGGTAGTCCGCATATGTTAAATGGAGCAATGATACATACGAATGGACTAAGATAAGAAAAAAAATAACACTTAAAGAACCTAGCAACTAAGGACATCTTGATGGTGTACTTTATAGATGTCCTCGAAGTTCGCCCATATCTTAGACTGCCTACAAAAGTAATTACTTTCTTTAATTCAAACAGCGAATATGACCCTACCTTTTCTCAACTATTCCATGTACCAACTATGAAATAAGTACATTTGTATTGGTAGGGTCTTGACCAGCTCCGACCTAACAAGTGGTTCGACAAGCTTAAATCTAGGCTTGATAGCTGCTTGTGATACCTTCTCGATAGTTGGCCACCCCCAATAGTTGATCTTTAGTGAGACTTATATCTTCCATAAACTACTACATATTGATTTTCCATTTAGATGGTATCGGGTCAACCGTTTGACTTGCATGGTATGAATAACACTAGACTGCCCTCTTTTCATCTTTTGATAGGACTTGATGAGCAAGCGTTCGTAGTCCGATAAAATCTTCTTCTTCATTGATTCGCTCATCTTTTGAAAAGAATGCCCTTGTTGCTAGGTCTACTAAAGCCTTTTTCTTTAGACTTCACCGCTTAAAGTGCTCCTTCAACTGCCTAGACACTTCTACTTTAGTCTCCTTGTCAGTCATATCGTACAGTCTTTTCTTTGGTATATATTTCTTTGGCTAGTTCAATTATTGTTTCTTCTTTTGTTGATATCTTAACAGCACGGGAAGAGGTGAGCATGACCTCTTTTGACATGACGGAGACGGGGTCGGTTCACCCATAACAGTAGACTACGGCAATGGAGACGGTGGTTGTGGAGAAGGTGGTGGAGACCGATATTGGGGAGGAGACAATGGAGACTGATGTTGGGGAGGAGACGGCGGGGGAACTCTGGTAGAAATCAATGCTGCCATCTGGCCAGGAAGCACGATGTAGCACTTGCACCATAAGATGATGCAGTGGGAGGCCTCTCCTAGTGTCCTCTCCCTGTCACCTCCAGGGAAGTCGAGCTCGAGGTCCTCAAAGCTCTCGTAGACTTGCTCTACCTCAATCTTCAAGTAACCAGCTGGAATCGGCATGCAGTCGATTGTCTAGCCTTGATCCACTTGTAGGGCCATGCCATACATCACATTCACAAGAAACAAAGTTAATTAGTACATATTCATGACATATAACAAACTACAAAACAAGATGTGTAAACTACAAGCATACCTTGATGGATAGGTTCTTAGAGGGAATATGCCGCTCACATGGTGTTTGCTCTGTGATTTCATCCACGGGATAGTGTGGTTCATCAACCAGTGGCGCCGCTTGAGCTTTGTTCATCTAATTGGCTACTTGCTCTGTAGAAGCATAGCTGCTTTGATTGCCTGAGGGGCTAAGTAGAATGTTCGAATTAGTTCCTATTTGTAGCTACGTCTCGCTAAGTGCTTGCGCGACCTGCCTTTTCACCTCTTCAGTCATTCTTTGATTAGTCTCTACAATCTACTACTCCAACATCCAAACCCTGGCAATCTAATCAAACTTGATTCTCTTGTAACTCTTGAATGAGTCGATGTCCTCATGGAACCTATACTTCCATGGGACCATGCCTTTTTTGCGCGTTCATCTTTGGTGCTCGGAATTCTATAGGGCTATTGTGAGCTCGTCTTTCTCTCTATTAGGCTTGAATGTACTGTGGGAAGAAGACTCTAGGGCATCCACGAGACGGTGTGTTGTGTCTCCTATTTCTGGGCTAAAGATGAAAGAGCCATCCTCTATACCGAGCGCACCACCATGAGTATAGTACCAGTGCTTCGATCTTTCGAGTCAGTCAGCTATGTCCGGAATGATACCCCTTGCTTCTAGAGCATCTTTCATCTTCTGTCATTTGGCAATCCCCTTCTTATAACCGTCCAACCCTAGCTTTTAAAAATATTTTTTTGGTAGCATTGACTTTGTTCTATGCCACCTTCTTTTACTTTCCTCGGATAAGTTGTATTTGACAATTGGGTCCCAATGGTCTCTTAGCTTTGGGTATGCATTGAATTTTAGAGTTCAGCCCTTTAGTATATAGTTCTTGTGTAGATTCTTCTTGAAGGTTTGAAATTGTGTGGCCATCTTTTTGAGAGTCCACTCTTTCACATTAGGTTGTTCTACCTCAGGGACATCGAGAGTGATGTTCTGTAGCAGGGTTGTCTAGAGTATGTCGTTCTTTGACTACAGGATCATGTTTTGATCACCCACATTCGTGGACTGCCATTTCTATATGTTGATCGACATGTGATCCCTCATGATATAACCGCTCTGAGACACGAACTTCCTTATGAGAGAGACAAGAGCAACTGGTTCACTATTTTCTTTCACTTCAATTATAACATATCTCTCATCCAACTTTTTCATGGTAGCTCTTTTCCCTCATTCCTTCTTTGATCCAGCATTCTTCTGTCCCTCCTTGTCATTGTCCTCCTCATATGATGACTCGTTGTTGGGTCCCTCATTTGGTGCCTTTCTCATTAAAGTATAGCACTAGTAGTTCTATCTATTACCCTATGCAATTTGGTCAAGTAGAAACTCTCCTATTTTACCTAATAGGATAATATAGTAAATATACATTAATATACATTATAAGCGGGATTATACATTAAAACATTTTTTTATTCTCCTTCCCAATGAAAAAATAGTTCAATGATGCACATATACTCCATAAGCGTGCGATATTTCAATTCTAGCATACACTCTAGGTTCGATCAAGCGGCGGGAGAGGCTATTCATGTATACATAGGAATACATAAAAATATTTTACATTAAAAAAACGTAAGATACGAATATATACAAATAATTCATTTGCCACAAAATATGCTACAAATTTTGACAACTATAAAATCAATTCAAGTATATAAATACAAATAATAGAAATATATAAAACCATTTCTTGTATATAAAACGTAAGATACTAATATATAAATACAATTTGTTTTCCACAAAATTTGTAGAGAAGTAAAAAAACAATTCACGTATACAAATACAAATAATAATAGGCATATAAAAAAGAGCTGATATATATAAAAAATATATAATAGGAATATATAAATATATAGTAATAGATTAATTTATACACTTCGGTGGGAGAGGCCATCACGGCGTGGACAAAGTCATAGCCGGCGTCGGCGTGGATCACAGCGCCGATATCAATAGGAAAGGCAGCGGTATCGACATGTGGCGATGTCGTCGGTGGGTGAGTGCGCGGCGGCGTTGATGGTGTAGATGGGGAAGGTGGTGTCATGGAGGGCGGCCACATCTGTGGGAAGACGAGCTCATGGCAGTATGGTGCGGATGGTGTCAGTGTGGAGGATGGCGGCGGTGTCGTCGGTTAGGACAAATGAGAATAACGAGAAGATTAATGCAATCTAAAGATTTAGATTGCACAAGACGAGGGATGGTAATTTAGTATCGGTTGTTAATAATAATCGATACTAAAGAGAGTAGACTAGGTTGGTGTTAAAAACTGTGACTAAAGATAAATTCGGTTGTTCTTAATAATCGATATTAAAGATTTTTCTCACTCGATCAAAATATTTTTAGGACTGGTTAGTATTAATAATATATTCTTTATTAGATACTAAATAGATTTTCCTCTCGATCAAAATATATTTAGTATTGGTTGTTTTGTTATCGTAATTTTTCCTATAATTTTCTTATTTTCCCTTTTTCTCCTATACTTATCGTATTTTTACTTTTATTTTCTATTAGTCATACATCATGTATTTTTTTTATTAAAACATGCACTAATTTTTCCATTTTACTTAATTTTCTATTCCTTTTACTTTATTTTTCTATAATGTTTCTTTCCTTTTTTTAACCATTTTTCTGTATTTTTGCTATTATAAAATACTGATTACTTCTATTTTTATAATTATGACATACTCTTATTTTAAAAATTTTTCTATTTTTTGTTATCTATTTATATATATTTTTTAGAGCATAGGTATACGTATATATATATATATAGCTAGAAATACAAAATCTGTTCTTGGATGAGTGAAATAAAAAAAAGACTTTTATAAAAAAAATTTAGCAGCACCTCACTCTTTATTTCTAAATTTGTCTAAGCTGACGGAGGAAGAAGAGTTTAAAAGTTAAATATCGGTTGAAAACACCAGTAATAACTAGTAATTGATTTTTCTAACCGTGTTCGGTAGTATTTGTATCGGTTGTTGTTACAAATCGGTACAATTACACGGCTAACAAACACGCCTAACAATTACAATCGGTAGAACATACTAGCCACTACCCGTAAGAACCTTTAGACGCGATAGAGGTTTAGTCTTCTATTTTCGTTGGACAAAAACTATTTTTCTGACAGTGGTGGTAGACTCGGTCTATGACTCCACCCAGCATGCTGGATTGAAATTCTGATATTCACAAATAATACACATACGCGGTAGGAATTTATTGTGCAAAGGGATATAGCAGCACATTTATTCGTAGGTGTGTGAGTTGTATGTGTATGTATGCGTTTTTATGTAATCAGGAATAAAGACACAGCTTTCATATTCTCATGTTCATACACCGACGGCTTAGCTTTGTTTTGATTTGCCCACAAATTTCTTCTTTCTCCGCTTGCAACAAACATTGATTCATCGAGTTTTTCCATGCGGCTACCGATGACAGCGCAGAGCGGTAGGAGCGGCCGGGCTATATAAATTCATTTGCGACCACAATAGAAATGTAGGACGACATCTATTACTCCTTCCCCACTAGTGGTTCTTGCCTCCGTCCTACAATACTTTTTTTGTTGCTTGATATCCTTCACACGGAGCTTCCAGAAAGAAGTAGAGGACGCTATCAATGTTTGAGGAAATATCTTTATATAATTCAATGCCATTGTTGTTCCATACTATTGCACTTATTAACTTGGAATAAGTAAATTTTGTACCAGAATATTACCTCATTTGAGGGGAAAGAGATAGAAGATTGATTTGAATCTCATCTTTTATATACGAGGATGTAATATGAAAAGATCTAATTGTTACCAGAATATTAGCTTCAAAGTTTGCTGGTCAAAACGAACACCGTAATGGCTGCAGAGTTCTCTGTAGAGATCGATGCAGTTGTATTTGGGAACACTGAAGGCGGATGGAAACTCAATATTAGAACAGAGAAGCCTCGGCCAGGAAAAAACAGAGAGGGAAGCGGTAAGCGGAGGCAAGGGGCAAGGCTGGCACAGGAGGAGAGTTGGGACTACGGGTCTGGTTGATTTTAACATCAATTTAATCTAATGGTTAATGACATTAGATCTACTAATTAAAGTAAAAATTAAGGATCATATGTTTTTGCTTTTCTCTCTGAATTTCCTTGGTTTTTTTACTTTATTAGAGATATGGCAATTTAAAAGCGCTTTGAAAAATATTTAATAGGGATTTATAGCCAATATGGATCTTAAATTTATTTGTTTAATGATAAATGTAACAATGTTCCAAACACATTAAAAACAGAAGTAATAATTGTTTAGATATCTAATTATTAATGGTTTATATATTGATTTCTTGTTAATGCTAGAAATTAATTTAACCTGTAAACAAGATCGACCGATGGAAATACTGATCAGCTCATAAGACAAAGCAAATCGGTACTGTAGAGAAGCCGATCAAATAAGTAGAAGATTGGATCAGTTTAAAGATAGGGAATTATCTGATTGGGGTTAGGTCCGAGAAGCCCGAGGAGAGGTTGGAAAAGGATCGACTTGAGTAAAAAGAGATCCGATTGCTATAGGAAGGGAGGCGATCGGGTGGAGCAAGGAAAGATTCGGTTTAAAATAGAAGATTATCCAAATAAGACCAAGTTTGTGAAGGAGCCGTAAGGTTCACGGTAGGGTAATACTTTAGTTAAATTGTATTCTATATGGTTAGGAAGTCACACTTAGTTTAGTTAACTGCTTTAGAGATGCTTTCTGTTATTTTTGTTACGAGATAACGTCCGATGGTAGGTGTAAATGTGTTGGACTCTGTAAACCTAGGGTATAAATATAGACCCCTTGAAAACATATAAGAGATCTCTCGATCAATACAATCTCGGCGCATCGCCACCCTAGTTTATCTAGGTTTCTATCGGCGGGTTCTGGCTCTCAACGCGAGACTACATCGGTTAAGTCCCGTTACTATCCTGCTATATTTTGTTCTGTCTAAGGCGACATCATTTAGAATCAGGTGTACTGCATCACGTCCGTGCAAGATCTATCGGCCTATCAAACTCCCTCTGCTATCGTCGGTCTTATGCTGCATCGGTTAGGTCCGACCTATGGGTCTGTCGATGGAGGATTGAGTTTTAGGTCTATACGTTTCTTTACAGTATCTCATCAGAATGAGTAGCCGATAAGTTATCCTAAACGTAGGTGCCTATTGTCGTGCGGCCGATAGGTTTAGGCGTTAGGCCTGTAGGTAGCCGATGGCATTCCTCCTACCTCGTCGTCATGTTCGGTCTGAGCCCCCGTCGTCTCGATGTCATCAGCCTCTGGCCTCATACTGTCTCAGTTAGATTCGATCTATCGAGGCTGACTCTAACGATGGTGTTACTGCTGTCGCTCGCCCGCATGGTCTCGCGGGAGATCGGCTCCCGCTCCGCGTATCGGATGCAGATAGCGCCATCGGCTCTTTGGTTGATAGGCCCGTTAGTGCGTTACACGTGTCTATCTCTCGCACCTCTATCAGTTTTTCAGCCGATGCGCTAGTATTTACATCTCTATCGACATCCAGCCGATAAGGAGAGTCAGCTAGGCCTTCTAGCCGACCGACGAATATATCTTATCCCCTTTTCTTTATTAATTATAGGGTTTGACTGGCATGCTCGTGAACCTTTAAGCTTAAGAAATTACACTGAAGTTAAGCAGACCTACTTAGATCTTCGCATGACCAAGCCGTCATTCTTTTTCGATCACGAGATTTTCGGCGGTGAGCGGTTCTATAAAATAGGAAGGAAGTAGGCACGAGAAGAGGACGGGAGAGTCCAGCTTTAGAGGGAAGAGAAGAGATTAGCTACTTAATTAGAGGGTGTAGTTGTGAGGGAAGGTGTATTGGATTCATCGGTTTAAATGAAAATCAATTTATTAGAGGTGACACTTGGCGGCTTGATAGAATTTTGAAAAAAAAGCCTTATGACAGCTTGAGAGCATTTTAAGGAAGTTTAATAAACTTTTAACATATAATATATTATTATGTTGATATTATCCTGTGCAACTTAATAATATATCAATTGCTTAGGTACAGTGTTGAGTTCCAAAATCAGATTGGGGCATTTACAAATTTTCCACTTTTTTATATTTTATAAGAATAACATTCAAATGATAACTTTAGTGGTTTTTTAATTTTCTATTGACAATTTTAAAATAATGATTTAAAATGGTGGTAAATTTACAATTAACCTTTGATTTGGATTTTGGAGCAGGCAATGCTAAATAAACCCATCCAAGCTTTTTACCCGAACCGAGCAGGAGCATGTAGCAACTCAACAAACCCTGGCCTAACGAGTTGCTCCGAACTAACACACTAGCACTGAATTTTTTTTATATTTATATATTTATTAATTTACAGAAATATATTTTTGTTCTAAAAAAATTATAGAACTAGGTTTCTTTATTTTTTATTTAGAAAAAATCGTACTCTAAAAAGACGTTTTTAAAGGGAATGGATTAAATACAAAATTACTCAGATAAAATCAAACATTATATAAAAAAATTGTAGAGCTAAATGATATCTATACAATGTTTTCATTTAAAATTGTTTAGAAGTCAAAATATTCATTATAAATCTAAATTCTATTTGTACAAAATCTTAGATATACACTTCAAAAATCTTTTATAGAGACAAACTCTATATAAAAATTGTAGATATACAAATTTGTTTTATCACTTTTTTATTTAAAGTTACTTATAGTATCAAATAAGCTATTAAAACCAACGGGAAGGGTTTTAAAAATGGCTGGGTGTTAGGAATATATTTATGTAATTTTTTTAAAAAATAATTTTAAAAGTTTTTTAAAATAAATATATAAATAAAAAAATTGACTTATAGCCAGAGTTCGGCGGTTAGAATATATTTATGTAATTTTTGAAAAAAAATAATTTTAGAAGTTTTTTTAAAATAAATATATAAATAAAAAAATTGATTTGTATAGTGTGGCATCATCAAGCCAGCCTATGGCATGCCGTACATACAACCGCGAACCGAAGAGAAAACCCATGGATTGTAGAGCCATCCAGTCCTGCATCCGACCCAGCCCATGCGTCCAGCATCACGTATAGTAAAGACACAATCAAGTCATCATAGATCCTAGAAGTAAGTACAAGACGGCACTTCTACAGTACCGCATGGCATCTCGTTGTAACATGGTCTTATTCGTCTATAATAACATCGTCTATGACAATCACTATCAATCATGTACTGCATACGTGCTACTTTGATTTACAGCATTCGACGATTTCTCGCTTTTCCTGAATTTATAACCAACTCTTCTGATTTACAACATCCTCCAATTAAAAATGCACTATTCATATGCAGCATAAATCTGTCCTATGCCTCCCTGCTTCAGGAATAAAACTACAGTTGCCAGGTCATCATGATTACTCTACTTTGTTTTGCATAAACAGAAACTTCTACACAGCTAATCACTTACAGAAATAGTGGGATCCACGCTAGTCTGCAAGCTCAAGCTTCTTGTCTTCCCACTAATATCGGACCTGCAAGCTGTTCAGCAAATGGCAAGCAAGCATGGAATATAATAAAGGGACCATACAGATCAGGTTCAGATTTCCAACTTTCAACTGCACATCATGAAACGCGTAAGTTCCCCTATCCATGTCACTGTCAATTTTATATATTTCAGATTCTTCTCCGAGTAACCATGCCATGTTGCTCCAACACTCCAGAAAGGAGAATAGAAACTTCTGACTTCTGGTGGCCACCTTAAGTCAAAAGTGAACTAAGGAACAGAATATATTCAGACAAAGTTGGACAAACTTGCAAATTTAAGAACCATACTGAATTTTAATTAGATAACAAGATGCTACACACGAAGAAACTCTGTATCATGTGTTAACCACTTTGTGCAATACACCTGATGAATGAACAAATAGTGCTTTAATTTCAGATCCCCCAATCTCAACTTTTGTTTTTCGCCTGATCACAGCGAATCGTAGGAGATACAACTATATGGAAACAATATGCTATTCTGATAATCTAGAGGTACAATGGACAAAACGAATAGGAGCTTGTAAGAATATGTACATTATAACTAATATCCTAACATTATACAGGGGGTCGGGTGTATATATATATATATAGTCCAGTGGTTCAGTGGTCTATCATCCTCTATAGTCGCAGCGAGAGATAAACGGACGTAGAGACTGGATCAAAAACTAGTAAATAAAGGTGTGGGAAGGGCTTTGGTTATAATATCGATGAACTAGTACGCCGATGGTGTATGGAGCACCTAAACCTATCATAGTGTGATCTTATCATTGACAAAATAAATATCTATCTCTATGTGTTTCGTACGTCGATGATGAACCGGGTTGGTGATCATGTAGACAGCACTGATATTGTTACAGTAGACGACGGTTGCAGAGGAGATAGGTGCACAGAGACAAGAAAAGGGCGAAGACGGGTGTAAGCCGAGACGAGGAGACGGATAGAGACCGTCACCTCGTCACGTGAAGAAAAAAGGGATGAGAGAGGGTGGTGGAGAAGGAGAAAGCCATCTGCGAAAAAGACAGGAAGAAGGAGACGAGACGAGAGAGCAAAGAGAGAATACCAGGAAGAAAGTCGACGACGGAAAAGAAGCGTCGACTCACCGGCAGGAAAATGCTAGCGCGTTGAAGATGTCTAGACCTGCTCTGATACCTGATACTTTGTAAGAATGTGTATAATAAACTAAAACTCTGAATTAAGGATCGGGTATATATTTATAAAGTTCAGTAGTTGAATGGTCTAATAGAGCTCAAGAAGACTATGATTGGTTGATCCACGAATGGGCCGTGCAACCAACCTCGCGCAATATGTCCATATGCGGCCTCTGTCAAGGGAATACCATCCCAGCTCCAGTGTTTCTTGCTATCGGCACATGCCGTTGCACCAGGCTCACCGCATTTGGCTGTCAGATTGAAATTGTAAGGTCCCATCCCAGGAGCATCACAGCATGCTCTACGCAGTTGTTTGTAAAATCCTGCATGCAGAAAAGCCAGGTCCCTACTCGCTGCATCCACTTGGATAAGAAAAAACCATAGGTCTATTTCTTGGAATAAATGCATATCATGCTTATATGAGCAATGATGTATTCCCTCCATATCAACAAGCAGTCAGGACCAATACTATCACTGTCATGAATGTCATGAAAATAATAATTTGATGAAATCAGTTCAAGAAAATAAAGAACAACCATGCTGCTATTGCCAATAACACGGAGATAATAGGGCTATGGACAAATATGTGCCTATCTCTTGATGTCCCAAAATAGTCAGTATAAGATTCTCCCTCCGACAGAGATGTGCCACCAATATGAGCCTTACTACTCTAATCATTCAGAATGCACTTCAAAAATTTCTCATAAGAATATCAGGCCCACCAAGATGCATGCTTTTCTCGAGTAGCTAGCAGTATATGTCATTTTTCTACAAGAGGGGTAAACCCAAGAGATGAGAAGAGCCATGATATGAAAAATTGCTGGGTCACAGACTGGTCAGCTCAGTGAGTGATGCCCTGGTACTTATAGTTCCAGAGATTAAGAACTTCAGGAAATTTTATTTAGAAATATAAAAAAGCCAAGAGTCAGTACCAGGGTAGAAAGATACCCAAGTTTCCATTTCTTAATTCAAGAAGGTGGCTTCCAAATAGTTTAAGTTGAACTATAAAAATGCTTTACAGGTCCTTACAATTTCTTTTGACACCAGGTTAAAATTTTCTGTTGCAAATAATATTGAGGAAGTCAGGATTTTGACGTAGCTTCTAGAAAAGACCAACTTTGGCGATAATTTTATATGACTTGAACATAACATAAGTTAAAATATCTATTCAATAACTTAATTGCTAAGGTCAAGATCTGACCTTATGGGCAAAATAAGCTTTGACCTCAAAAGCAAGACTCATTTTGTGGATGTTGCCCAAGCTTTTGAGAGAACATGAACAATTAAGAACTGTAAGAGCTAGCAATATATGTTTTCAAAGTACCAAAACAATAATTAAAAAACATTACAAGCAATTGTCCCATGGAAATTTGAGCAGTGAATAGTACCCCTTCTGGAAGCAGATCAGGGATACCCCTTCAGAGCACGATTAGTCACAGACAAGACACCAAATAATCAATGCCGAGATCCAAATTCTCAAGCTATAGCTCAGTGCATCGCACATCTCAACAGAACATAAGTTGGTAAGTGTGGCTGTTGATAAAGTGATGCTGAATAAGGTACTTCAGAAATGTTAGGTATGTCTCTCCAATTTAACACTAACAAAGCTAATTCTTAGTTGTCAGTCATTAGATTTATATGTCGGTGACTTTTTATCGAAATATTTTTTACTATTGTAAATCTGTTTTTGTTGTCAATAATTTGTTTGAGATTGCTTTGGACACTGGTTATGATTTTTCCTAATTACCCTTGAAACATATAAATTCTAAATTAAAATTACTTGAAACCGTGTAGTTTTAAATGTAAGAGAAAATATTGTGTTGTAATTGGTTCTTATGAAATTATATATCTTTTATACTATGTGTTTTTCCTTTTTGGAATATTTAGCATATCTTAATTTTAGAGTTTCTAAACTCTAAGTAACAATATTTCTTGTATACTATAGATGTTTTTATAGATATAGGATATATTAATTGAAGATATTATCCTTCCTTCTTAATTCCTCCTAAAATCCTACAATCCCTTATATTATGAGACAAAGATAATAATAATCATGAGCGCCATTTATAGACGGATTTGTTTGGTTCAGCTTTGCATATTTGTAAAGTGGTATTTGATGCCATATTATACACTCAACCTTTTTAGAAATTTCCTTGATTATTTGGATAGCATGTAAATGATGTGGATATTTGTGAAAGATCAAGTGGTACCGCTCTAGTGCCAATTGAAAGCTCAATTAGATGCTCAGATACCAATGAACGTGCCCTAAGGTTGGTTGATGTTGCCAAGTTGGGGTGAAGAGGCATTTTCTATAGTTACAAAAAACTTACAATAGAGATTAGACTTGACCGGACCGGTATCTATGCAAACAATCTCACAACACAAAGTGTCGAACAGTCTAACTACACTCGAACAATTCGACTAAACATAGAGAAATAGGAACTTACCTACTAGAGTATAAACCAAGACAACCTAGTACCTGGTGGACGGTCTGACAACATATAGTATCAGACAATCTGATCACTACAGGACAATCCGGTTCTATACAAAGAAACTAAAAACCTTAGCAAGATAGACCACTTTACACACTAGTTTTAAACTAAAGCTAGAATGTGATCAATAAGATATAATCATGCAACAATAAATTACCAAATTGCTCGATATAAAAGCATAAGTTCAAAGTGAAAAAAGAGAGGAGACATTGATTTGTTTATCGAAGTTTAGATCCAATCGATCCTACGCATCTTTTGAGGGCCTCCAAAGAGTCGGGTCTCTTTAAACATTTTTCCTCTCTAAGCTTCCACTTCCGATGTTGTCTTGGTCTCTTCAAGCAACTACTAAGGGTAAGTTCGTGCTCCAAGCGACCCCCTTGGTCCCAAGCTTGGACACCACGCAATAACCCTCCAACAAAACTTGTTCCACCATTCACCTACCAAGATAAAACTTGGCTTTCACTATTATATCTTCTCATGTGGAGGCGAGGTATCAATCTTTACAACTTCTCTCGGGTACACCACAAACCTTGGTTGATTGTGGGCTTATCCTTCTCATTCTCTTATAATGGCTCAAATTCTCCAACATGAAGCACAACAACTCTGCACCACTCTCAAAACCACTCTCAAGCAACACATAAGTTCTACCACATTCTTAAGATTGTTGGAGATCAACTTAGCCTTCTTATATTGTGCAAGAACACTATCTTAAGGCTAAACTATCTCCCTTTGGATCTTTAATTTGCTCTTGGGACTCTTGGAAATGCACTTGGCTTGAGGTAGAAGATGGTCCAAAAATCTCAAAATAACTCCATGGCACTGGATATAGGACCAACCCCTCTAACTAGCCATTTCTTCCCGATGTCTGAATCTACCAACTTTTGCATAGGGTTGGATAGTTCGCCATTGGGCTAGACAGTCCAGCTCCCCTTCACTTTTCAACAGTCCCTGACAATTAGCCATTGGGCTAAAAAGGGTCAGACAGTCCGACCGCTATCATACTTTTTGATAGCTCTAAACTTCTCGAGCAGCCTTTTACCATGCTGGATTGTCCAGCTCCATTAAACTCCTTCATCTGGTTGTCCTAGACAAAGGCCTCCCTAGATAGTATGATTGCTCCTATACTATCAAATTGTTTAGCCTTCTCTTCTTCAATGTCCAGCTGCTCCAGACATAGGCTTTCCCAATTAGTCCAACTCCTCTTGGACTTTCTAGCCTTAGTAGCTTCCCTAGAGAATCTTATAGCTTCAGGATTGTCTGACCCTACGCTTCTTCATGTTAATCTTGTTTTTCTTTTTTTCTAAAGCCTTTCCCATTTAGCTTCTTCTTTGACTAAGATTGAACCTCAATAATTTTTGACTTCTTATAGTCTCAATCAGTCCATCGGTGTCACGCCAAGCACTTTCTCCTTCACCACTGCATCAAGTCCTTTGGCATCAAGCCCCTACTTACCCTTCTCTTTTGCATAGTTTATTGTGCACACAAGTCTTACCAACCGTTCACCACATCTTACCATCTTTTGTCACTTGTAGCCTTGTGTCATAATGAAGCCTCATTGCATTCCTTTTTCTTTATCATCTTCTTCATCAAATGCATTAGTCTCTTAATCATTTGTCATCAAATAGCTAAAACCCACTAGGGGTCTAGATATTCTTTTAATCTATCCTTTTTGGTGATTGATGACAACAAGATTAAAGGTTACAAAAGATTGATGATAATAGCTTTTCAATCCAAAGGGTTAGTTTGAACTCCCCCTAAATGTGTACATACAAATGTGTAAAGTGAACTCATATGCACATTTTTGAGAATGTGATAGCTCCCCTAACTCCTTGCATCTATGGGGAGTGTTGTGTGTGACAAGATACCAAGTAAAATAATACACACAGCCCTTGATATCAATTGGAATATTTATTAATTTGTTCTAATAACAATTAAAAAAGCACAAGAAATCAAATTCCAGAATTAATTTCAAATACCAATTAAAATAGTCAATTGCATGCAACATGGTGACCAAAAAAAAAAAGCATTGAAGCCATCATGCCAAGCACATACCAATTGACAAACATTTTCAAATCTTTCTAATATTCTCCCCCTTTGGCATTCCTTTTAATATATTTCTCCCCTTTCAAATGCTTTTTAACAATTATCTCACCGTTTGATTAATCTTTTCTTCATCCCCTTTAATATACTTCTCCCCCACCAAAAAGGGCTTGAGGGGTCATTGAGAATTTTTCTCTCAATTTGAATTTCATTACTTGTGATTAGAAGATAAACACCAATTTGACATAAAGATCACAAGTGAATCATTAAGCATTGAGATTCATAATTTTGGCAATGAAAATGCTCACATCCAAAGGCTTTTAAGGCAAAGAGTAATAAGTCTCCCTTTGGCGTGTTAAAGACATTCTCATTCCTTACATTCTGATGAATCTCCCCCCTTAGTCCTTCTCTCCTATTTTTAGCATTTAAGCACCACAAAGAGAGAACATGAGATATGCAATGAAGGGTATCATCGAGATTACAACATGCAAAACCACATCTTTACATTCTTGAGTGAGATTCAAGATCTTTGAAAAACACAACTCACTCAAGATTTTCACCAAGCATTTAGCAAATGATTTTAGCATGAATGAATCCTAAATTTTGTGCTAAGTCAAGATTCACATAAAATGAGGCATCTGAGCACTTGATTCACTTAGAACACTAACTTTACAACTAGTGCTTGCTTATTGACTAAACAAGTATTTTGTCACAACATTTTGCATACTAGGCTAAATGGCAAAGAATGAAACTTGGCCTAGATGCTAAAAAACAAGGGAAGTGACCCAAAAATACCAATTGAAACATCAATTGAAAAGCTTGTGATCATCGCGTTACCTTCCTCATCGAGTTTCGAGATGCCCATTCTTTGAAATTGATAGTATGGCACCTTGATGAGTTGATGAAGTGCCTTCCTTGAGTTGTTGGATTTTTCCAAGGAAGAACTTGAGCTTGCCCACAAACATCTCGAACTCCTTGGTCACGATTCATGTCTTGGAGGTGTTTGAGTTTAAGAAGAGCCTTGTCATGCTTGTGGACGTGGTTAGGGTACTTATGGTCTTTAAAGTCAGATGGTTGCTCCATGTATGCCATCTCCAAGCCTTCTCACTTGAAACGTTGAACCACTAAGTCAACTTTGAGCCCTATAATCAAGCCATCCTTATACGTTCATCACACAATTTGGATCGCAAAATGTATCCTCCACCTTTAAATATTTGAAGGATAACAAGAAAGGGTACATCCACAAAATTTATAAATTGAGACCGAGTAGTTACTCCTTTTTGTATGTCACTGAGGATGTTGTGAGGGTGATCTTGTTGAATGCTTAATGAATCCATGACTAAGGCACTTGAGCTTCATGTTGAGGTTGTACGACTTCAATCCTTGATCAAGGCATCAGTTTGATCTTTTCTTGATTCATGATTGAGCATGGAGGTGCAACTTGAGTTGAATAGACTTGTTCTTATTTGTTGCCTCCAACTTGAACCTCATGTGGCATGATCTCCCTAAATGTCATCTTCTCAATTGCTATAATTAATATTCCATTATCCAACATTACCAGAGATATTAGTTGAAAATATAGTAGGCATCAATGTTTTTCTAATAACCAAGCATAACGACCTTTATTTAAAAGAGATGAAATTAAGTACCGATTGAAGAAGGTACTAATTGAAAGCACTTAGTCATTAGAGGTACCTTGAGCATCTATGTTAAGATACTCATTGGCTTTCTTTTGAGAACATGCTTTGAGGAGCTGGTTGATTCTTGAATTCCCCATCTTACTCATTTCTTACCTTCTCAATCTTGAGCTCATCACATTTTGAGTGCATCATACATATTACTCAAAAGTGTCTTGGGTTTTATATCAAGCACAAAGAAATATATCCAAGTCAAGTGGGAAAAAATTCATTTATAACGACAAGACCATATTTATTACCTCCCATACTTAGAAGCGATAATTCTGGGAAGGTTTATGCACTAAAGCAACAAGGTCTTGTCTCAAGTGAGGCTTTGTTGATTAAATCATAATTATCTTCACTTGATATCTTGTGGTGATCATGGCTCTTTTGCATCACCATGATCCATCTTGAGTTTCTAGTTCTCTCCTTACTTAAGTCAACTCACTAAGAGACCAAATGGTAAAATTTATAAAATTTACGAATTGAGAATAAGAGGTTACCACAAGGCTAGACAAAGACTTGATCAGACTATCCAAATAATGTTGGGTTGTCCAACCTCACTGGGTGTCCACACTCATTGAACTGCATAACCCTTGCTAGACTGTCCGATCAATACATTACTTGGACTATCTAGAATGGACTAGAACTGTCCCATCCATTGGCTTCAAACGATCACCTAGTGACTTGCTCAAGAGTAGTCGTTGCAATTATTGCTCAAGCTTTTTATGATCATTTCAAACCTACACCACAAAAGACAATACTCTACTAGAGCCATTAAATGCATCACAATACACAAGATATGAAATTACCACAAATTTACCTAGCCACATTCAAGTGTTCACAACTCACATCTACATAAGCAAGGTGGTTATCTAGCTTAAGTTTGATACTTGTTATCGAGATACCGTTTAAGATCAAAATAAACGATAAACTCCACGCTTGGCATAGCATATGTGATATGATTTTTGTCGAACAAGCAAAGCCTCTAATACATCTCTAAGTACCTATATGCAACTTAAACATGTTTTGGTACCCAAACCAATTTGAGTCCTTGTTGGTTAGTCACAAAATAGTTAAGTACCCAAATGGCCCTTGTGCTAGCATGTGGCTAACTAATCTACCTAGCAGCACAATTATCATACTTAGCCTTCCTAAACACATAATGATCAATATTGACAAGGTTAAGCTCAGCAATGTTACTCATGGGATAATTTTTACTAATATGTCCCTTTTCCCTGCATGTGTAACAAATTCGCTTCTTGTCCTTGCAAAATACACCTTGATTCTTATTGATTTTGTTGCCGGTGAGCCTCTCTTTGGATAACATGAAACTTTCATTCTTTATGTAAGGCATGAAACAACTTCATGTCCCATCTTGTGGTATCCAAAACGCTTCCTCCATATCTTCTTATTCTCCTCTTTGAAAGTGCAACCTTCTCTTCAACGGTGTTGGAAGACATAGAGGCATAGTGTCCCAATCTTGAGCAATTGAATCACTTACACGAGCCTTCTTCTTCTTCTTTTCTTGGCACTTGCTCATATCTCCCTCTTTCTTCTTCAAGGAGCACTCCTTTTCTTCATGTCCCATTTCCTTACACTTGAAGCAAGTGATAGGAACCTTGACCATCTCTTGATCTTACTCCTTGGTATCGTCCTTGTTGGCCATGTTCTTGAACTTGGTCTTGTTGCAACAAGTGGCGATGAAGTGGTCATACTTGCTGCACCCATAGCATGTCTTCTTGGTTTGCCTTTTGATCTTGGAGTTGGGCTTGTTCTTCTTGTTTGAGGTCATCCAAAGTCTTTGCTCCATTTTCTTGTCACATTCATCTAGACAATCCAAGCCACATGTAGTGCTTGGGGAAATATTTACTTACGAGTAACAAGAGTTAGTACAAATAGTGTCAACTTGAACATGAGGTTTATAGGATTTTACAATTGTAATTATCACCTCATGAGTAACCTCTAGTATGACATGAGAATCTAGACCCACATACTGGCTATTGAGCTTCATAGATTGAGCTTTGAGCTCTTGATATTGCTTTTCCAAAGATGCTACACAAGCAATTGAGTTAGTAGCATAAGCAAATTCATTTTTGAATTCTTCATACCTCATGATCAATGATGAATGAGAATCCTTGAATTTCTTATGTTCTTTGGTTAGACCATTGACATCTTCATTCTTCTTGACCATGCTTTTTGCTTCTTAATTCCATCATTGAGCTTGATCACCATAATTGTGTCATTCTTGCTTAAGTGATCAAATGCATGATCATCATCTTCACTTTTATCATCTTTCACCGTAAGGCAAGTTTGATCTTTGACAACAAAAGAGAAACACATTAATGATGATGATTCTTGATCACTTAGCCATTAACATCTATATGCTTCTTCTTGCTTCAAAAGTTAGTGCCACAAGCACTATAGAAAGTAAAAGTATCCATATTGACCATACTCATCATTTCATTACCTCAAATAGAATCATTTGTCGGTGAGGAGGTGAGCATGGCAAGATCATCTCAATCATCAAAGATAGTCACTTGAGGATCTTCTAAATTTGATGATGAAGTTGAACACTCCTTAAGAGCTTCTTCTCTCATACACTTCACTTGATCTCTCTTTGAGCATTGTCCAAATAAGGTGGACATCTTTAAGTGGCATGATAGTTTTAAATAAACATTCACTCAAAGCACTAAATAAAGATGTATGGATTTCTCTTCCTTTTCAATTGATAGTCATTTATCACTAGGAGGAGAATTCTCAAATTACAACTTGCTCTATTTGACGAACCATGGCCCTAAAAGCATAAAGTACGCGAGTATGCCAAGATTCATAATTAGAACCATCAAGTAAGAGAAGTTATAAATATATTTTACATTGTGTAGGTGTTGTACCATTTTGAGTATTGGGTGTAGAACTCCTCAAGTTCATCTTGCCATCCCTCGACATTATGATCACTCCAAGCGGTTAAGTCTATCTAGAGGATAGGCTCTAATACCAATTGAAAGACAAGTGGTATAACTCTGGTGCCAATTGAAAGCTCAATTGAATGCTCAGATACCAATAATCGTGTCCTAAGGATAGTTGATGTTGTCTAGTTGGGGTGAATAGGTGTTTCCTATAGTTACAAAAACTTTCAACAGAAATTAGACTTGACCAGACACTCCGGTGTTAATGCAGATAGTCAAACAATACAAAGTGTCAAATAGTCCAACTGCACTAGACAATCCAACCAAACATAGGGAAAACAAGAACTCACCTACTAGACTATAAAACCTAGACAGTCTAGCATCAAGCAAACAGTCTAACAACACTTAGTGTTGGACAGTCTGATCACTACAGGACAATACGACCCTATATAAAGAAACTAAAAACCTTGGTGAGATAGATCATTTTGTACACTAGTTTTAAACTAGAGCTAGAAGTTAATCAACAAGACATAAGCATGGAACAATAAATCACCAAATAGCTCAACATAAAAGCATAAGTGTAAAGTGAAGAGAGAGAGAGAGGAGACACTCGTTTGTTTACCGAACTTCTAATCCAACTGATCGTACATCTCCATTGAAGGGTTCCAAAGGTCAGGTCTCTTATGATGTAAAAAAATGATTTCATTTAAAGTTTTTTCCTAATTTATTAGTGACTTTATTGATCTTAAGTATAATTTAGATGCTATGATCATCTTAAGATCGTTTGTTTATCTTTGAAAAAGATTATTTATTTATAAAAGTATTGAGATTAATTCATATAGGTAAATAGACCCATATGCATGTTGAGAGAAATTATTAATTCTTATAGGTAAATTGCCACCATATGCATATTGAAAGAAATTAATTAAGTTGGTAGAAAGTCTTTAGATGTCCAATGGTATAAGTAATGGATTCACCGGTTTTATTAGAAAATTAAGGTGGGATATTTTTATTTTTAATGAGAAATCTTAGTATTTATTTTATTTAGTGGAAGCCCAAGATAGATGTGGTCGAGAACGTAATGTTTCTGTCAACATTGAATTATAGTCAATATGGATCTTAAATTATTGATTTAATTAAAAAATGTAATGGTTCAAGCTGACCATAAATTGAATATATGATCTAAAAAAGATCATAAATTGAATATATGATTTAAAAAGTTATGATTATTTTGAAGTCTAATTTATATTGTTCCCTAGAGGAGAAAAAGAAAAGGGACAGGAGAGCCGGCTGACCTGGTAGGTGGAAGCCCATTTGTGGTCTTTTCTTTTTGGCCTATTAAGATAATTTTGATTTTAATTGCTATAGAGATTAAAAAAAAAGCAGAACAGGAGCTATGAGTATGCATGTGCTAAGGGAGGGGACGCACGCGCGTACGGGGACAGGGAGGGAGGTTTCGGAGGTTTTGGAAGAAAAATAAATAAATAACATCTTAGGCTATATCTTTATTCTATATTAGATCATATTTTTAATTTTGACCGGGATTTCTAAGCTGCTCTTGTTCCACGCTGGCTATCCTCCTGCATCACATCAGGCAGCACCAGCGACCAAATCATAGCCATTTTTGGCCCCGGTGATGCCGACGTCCACTTAGCGCCCGCATCCAGGTGGCCTTGGACATCCTCGCCAGCCGCAATGGCGATGAAACCGGTCAGATTCGATACAGAGGCGTGAAAAGCTGCAGCAAACCAAGGCGGAAGCGCAGGTCGTAGCTCCCTTGGAGGCTTGAGCGGCCATTGGGCGTGAGAAAAGCTACATACGCGGGGCCTAGATCGACCATGGCGGACGGCACAGCGCACAGCGTATCCACGTCCTCATCGGCCATCGCTGTCGGCCGTGGCTGGATCGGATACATGCTTCTACTGCGAAGTGATAATTTTTTAAGACAAAAACTGTCTAAACTGCAACACCGATAATAAAATCTGAACTAAAGTAAAATGTATTAAAAAAAGATAGAACTAAGCTCTAAAATAATGAATCCACTGCGATGTTGTATTCTTTTTAGAATTTTTTCTAATTTATTGGTGTCACCTGATGATATGGGAAGAGTTATGTGATGGCTTAGAAGTGTTTATAGAATGTTTAATGGAAATTTAAGTAGAGTATATAATAGAAGTATATCAGCATTGGTGCGTGTGGCGAGAGATGACTACAGGAGTTGTCGTTGATGTGCATTTGGGCTTTCTAGGCTTGCGATGCAAAATCATGGCATCAACAAGCAAGCGTGACAAGTGACAACACGAGACGGCACAACAAATGCAATTGCCACAACGGCTGCTGACAATTGAACGTCAGCTTGGGCAGATCAGATAAAAGCCAGTGCACATCTTGAAGATTTCGTTGCTAGTATATTGCCATATGCAGCACGGTATGCATATGCGTTCCGTGTGTCCGGTGTACGTGCTTCTACCGATGAACCAAAGGAAGAACCTCATTGACACTGTCAATGTGTCAATCTGAGCTCACAGAACATACGTAATCTTGTGTACGGGAGAGAACAGCTACACGAAGACGCCGAAGGATGGCACATACGGCTAGAAAGAAACCGAAGACATTGAGCAAAGCGCAGCGCAGGTAGCCTCGCTTGTAGCCGAAGACATTGAACAGCACAAATTAGCCTTTAAACTATGATTATCGCTGCCGTTGTCAGTTGCCAATCCTATGTGTATTAGAAGGGTAATGTATTTAGCCCCACACTAAGGGCCCCTGGATTCCTAGCTGAAGCCAAGTTGTCTGTACCGTCTCTGGGCAAACTCTTGTTCCTAATATTTTCAGGCAGATCTTCTGCTGATGGTTTCGCAAAAAAGAACAGCTACACAAAGTTAGGGGGTTATTCGACCGGGAAGCTCCTTCGCTTTGCCAAACTTTTTATCTAAAAAATGTTGAATGCCAAGTTTATATGACAATTTAAAGTGGTGGTGCGCACACTGCACAAATTTGGCTAAAAATAAGTCTACACTATGTGTGTGAGGCAAAGAAAAGATTGAGCTTGGTTAGCTTTTTGTTTTTGCGAGGTTGTCATGCCATCGATAAACAATTCTTTCTTTTTGCAACTTACTAGAAGTGTACTCTCTCGGTCTCTCCGTTATCCAGAGTTCATGTTTCTCTCTTTCGTTACTCATTTATTGGCATACATCCTTCTTTCTCTTGTCTCGCAGCTAATGGCTTAATGCTAATTCACCATTAGGCTGGCAAATGGTTTTCTAAAAGAGTAGTGTTCAATTTCAAAAAAGCTTAGATAAAATTTCACAAAAGTACAATACTACATATATTTAGTCAAACCAATTATTTGCTGCAACTTAACCTGACCATTTTTACAATGACAAATAGCTACGAGTGTTTTTCTTTTATCGGAAAACTACAACTCTAAAGCGTTCGACATGTGGGCACAACTTCCACCGGTGTGAGTATTGTATGTGAGTACGACAGGTGGGTCTAGACCTATCAAATGAATGAAATTGCATTTTTATGATAAAATCACCTATACCCATAGTAATTTTTAGCTATATATCTTAACATACTACTATCAAGACACAACCAAAATTTGTTTTATTTTGGTACAAAGGTAGTATTATTTTGTGGAGTAGATTCCTAGAATGGACAGTTAAATGCATCAAATCAATAATTTTGTTAAAATAGTTGAAATTTTCTAAGATTTACTCAAAAAAAATTTGTGGGGAAAATTTTCATGTGGCACAATTTTTTTGAGAAAAAAACAATAATTACGTAACTTATTCAAGTGATTTTATAGAACTGAAGATCCAAATAGTTTCCCTTGTTTAAGTTTATTTATTTTAGTTATATATTATTTCGTTAATAATATACATGGTCTTTTATTTTTGAGCACCTAATTAACAAGAAAAAGACAAAAAAATAAACTAAACGTTTATATTTGTGTTTAAAAATAAGTAAAATTGAAATAGTTTATTTAAGTATAGAAAGTGACTGGGTTTTTTTCGGGCGTTCATTTGCTCGAGCTAGAATTTTTGAAAACACTGCCCCAAAACTTGGCCCAGTTCCCATTTGAAAAGGTTATAGCGACAAACTGAACTCACAAGTACTCTAAACTAACTAAATGAATACCCTGTGATGTCGCTTCGGCAATACTGTGTGACAACAATATAAATGAGGTGTAAGATATGTTTGCCTTGTAGTTAGATGACCTGACTTTCTATGCTTCGTACAATTTACATTTTGTTATTAATCATGCAAAAGCTAGAACTAATTGAGATCACATGGCTGGCTTCCTAAGAGAATAGAAAATTTGCATGACAGATTAATATAAAAGGCTTGAAACATTTTTTTTTTTTGAGAATGGAGCCTATTTACATTATACATTAATCATCTCAAGACTAAGGTTATGTTCGAGATGGATAAAGATAAAGATTAAGATAGTGCATGTCCAAATGAGAAAAATATTAGTGTATGATTAATTAAATTTTAATTATTATAAAATTAAAAAATAAATTAATTTGATACTTAAAGTAGCTTCGAAAGTTTTCAAATAAAACATTAGTTTGAAAAATATATTAACGAGATAAAGTCTATATATTAATCAGAAAAAAAGGACTAAAAATAAGATGTGGTGCCTTCACAAGCTCTAAGCGACGGTTGGGTTGGCTAAGGAAACTATCCACCAGTGACGGACCAAATGCTTGTAAGTTCAGTTTAGACCTGTTATGCAAAAACATAGGGAACCGACGCCAAATGAAGTGAAATAGAACATCTTGCAATAACCTAACAAAATCAAAAGGTTGGGCTTTATTTTGGTGACGTGCTCAGCCTCAGATCGGCTAGTGATTATACTTACATGGATTGAAATTAAATGATAGCATAAAATGTGGTAAATCGCTACAATGTGTGCATATACGCATGCTCTTTAATACAATTGAGAGAAGAATACTAAAGTCAAATATACACCCTTGTAAGAAAAGGCCAGCTTTCTCGAATCTGGACATGTTGATCGGATTCGTACAAGTTGACTTTTTTTATAGAAGTATTTGGCTGGAGAGAGCATGGCAGATTGAGCAGAAGTTAAAGACAGAAGTCCCACATTCGCCTGCAACTTATCTCCAATTCGCGTCACCTGCAGACATAGCATACACGGCATGATGCAGCGTGGAAGGCATCATGATAGACTTCACCTGTCAACTACCCAAATTAACTCGTTCCAGGACCAACCCAAACAATTGAACAACTGCATCTTTACTGTACGAGTACTAGCAGCGCCTTCTGTTTCTCCCAACATACTTTTTTTAAAAATAAAAATCGGGCATTTTATTCATTAACAGCCAAGTATGCATTCCTATTAAGATTACAAGGAGGATTTGAGAACCAAACATGACGCCCCTCCTCTAAGAAACAAGCAAACTTAGCTAGCTTGTGAGCATCAAAGTTACAAGCCCGATTTTTATGACGACGTTCTATTTTTGCAAAATGATTATGTTTTCCCAACTACTAGTAGATGAGAATCGTCGGTGCTGGCTGTCGGCCCGGCCAGCCTGCCAGCCAACGTTCATATTCTTACCAGGTCTGGGTGAAGGGCTCAAATTGATGGAGCAGCTTCATTCGTGTCAAGCCTAGCTTGAGCTGGGTGGGACCCTAAGTTTCATGACATCCATAAAGTAAAACCTTAGATTTTACAATTTGTTACATGAAATGTTATATTTTACGGTAAAATGTTTCATAAAACTCTAGATACAAGCTTATATCATCCATTAGACTAATATATTTATCTATAAGAATTGAAAGAAAAGTGTGAGATATTTGAGGACATATACACTTCAGCTGTTTTTCAACCACTATTGATCATCACGGTTTGATCATTTATGTGTATATTTCACTAATTATTATGTTATTATTAGATAGGATTATGTAAATTTTGTGTGCAGTGCAAAATTGAGAAAAAAAGATAATGTAGATGAGAGAGATGTGTAATGTGAATTTATGTAAAAATAATCATATGTAGTAATGAAATTAGAGTATTTTATATAAATATGAGGTTTATTAAAATATTTTGTCTTAATATGAGATTTCTTGAAACAAATTATAATAATTAGGATTTTGTGCTATGGGTGCTCCAAATATACGTCGTTTTATAAAAGTTGCTCCTTTATCTAATATACTTTTATTAAGTAGCCTCATTACAGTCCTAACAAATTTAATTATCTTCCTTTTTTCAGTAAACAGAGCTGTGGGTATACACTATCAGATGTGTCACCAAACTTGGTAACTACATACATAGTAGGCGTGGGTCATTTTATACTAGGTCACCAACTAGCAAGTCGATATGTCGGATCAGTGGCATGCATGTCCGGTTGACCAGTGTATTGGTAGTAATTAATTCATGAGTTTAGCCTTCCAAACATAATCATATAATCGGTGTGGCAAGTGGCAACGGAAGCGATCACGAGGAAACGGTACATCGCTTCGTCTTGATCTTGAGACATTGACTCAAGAAGAGAGAAGTTGACGGCAGTGATAACTCATAAAGGGCACGGACAAAGGCCACTTTGGTATTGTCTTTATCCAGTCTCATGTTGGGACATTTTCTAACATGGAGAGGAGAGAAAAAGGTTAGAGAAGATCTTAAATGAAATTAAAATGAAAGAGGTTAGAGGAAGAACTTCACTTTACCGTAATCTCTAATGGTGGTAGATTAAAATCTAGTCCATTCATTATTTTTAATTTAAGATATTGTATCTATTTATACTATCAAACAGCATTAAGGACGGTATAATTGTTCCATTAATTAAGACATGGAGGGATAAAAACGTAAAATTGGCACGTTTTAAGTGGGCCAAATGCACCTCTTGTTACGTGAGGACTTCAGCGATGCTGAATATTTCCGATTGACTGAATCGGACGAGAGGGTGTGTATCTCGTCTCCGAGGGATAGTGCGCACCAATAATCAATGGCTTTCATCGTTTTTACTGTTATTAAGGACGCTCATCTTATTTAGTTAGTATGAAGACTTACCAAAACGGCATCCATCTCAACCGTTGAATATACCCAGGATGTACAATTGTGAATGGTGGATAGGTCAAGGGTGGCCAACCTCTGTCTACACTAAGTAATCTTTGCTTTTGCGAGAATAGTTTTTGCACCTCAATACAATCAAGCAACCATGCATGACAAGTTGTTGTTCACTTGTTTTGCATGGCCCCTTTAAAAATCAAAGTTTTTATGTAGTTTTTTCATAGAAAAATAATCTGACCAAAAAATAATTTTGCTAAAAGGAATTAGAGGAGAGACAAGCAATATTGTTTCTGCAATGTGTAAGAAACAATTAACCACTTATTTTTTTTGATTGCCATGTTACTCGTTCAGTGTTTTTTTCTTTCGATATCCCTCCTCCTCAAAACACCAAAAATACTTTTGGTAACAGGCATTAGGAAGTGCCTACACGCATGAAAAAAAAAAGGTTTTATTCAAGGTTAGTGTACTGTATTGATCAATTTAGTATTGCCAAAATGACAAAGGTTTTAATAATAAAAAAATATCTAATCACTTATCTTCATGTCTTCTAGTTAGCTATAATATTGGTCTATAATATTGTCTATAATATTACGACAGGATAGTAGGATATTATACATAATGTTGCTATACTCTTGAAGTTGATACCTAAGTGTTAATATATTTTAAATCTAACAGTAGGTTTTTTTTCTTATAGTAGTTGGGGATTTTTCTCATCACCTACTATTTATTTATTCAGTTAAAGAATTTATTGATTGTGTATTGTATGACAGAGACCAGGACATAATATATTTCCATTATTAAAAAAAATTGGTTTTGAAAATGCATGGTATGAATAGGACGTGACACTCTTATATGGTATGAATATGTGCATCTGTATTAATAGAGGGCACCAAAGATTTTTTTCTTAACATTAGGGCATGTTTGGTTAGGTGTTTCAACTTGCTTACACCTTAAGTTAAGCCGTTCGTCAATATTGTGATAAGAGATGGTTGTTTAGTTGGTTGCTTTAGTTGTGGCAAAGGAAGTAAAGTAACTGTTTAGATTCTTACCGTACTTCCTGTCACAGGTTTAACAAAAGTATATGGTAATTGTTTGGTTTATAGCCAAAGTGATATACAATCACCTTATTGTGTTATTAGCATTTCCAATTTTAATTGTATGGTAATATGTCTAAGAGTAATTTTAATAGTAAATCTAAATACTAGCTACAATTCCATCTAAAAATAATATTAAATTTAACATGTATAATAGGTTAACTATAAATTGTTTTTATTTTTGTTCTCCTCTCTAAATTATTTAATTAATACATTTACTTTCGAGTATACTTAGAGCTAACTTTTATACCAGAGCTAACACTCTTTATTTTTTATTTTCTCTCTCCTTTGTATAAGCTTATAGTTGGTTTATAGTTTTCTACTAAACTTGCTCTAATTAGATAATTTGATTTATTAATAGGTGTATGTGCTGCTCTGATTACAAGAAAACTAAACGCAAGGCAGCTGCGTGCACAGGCTCTGCTGCCTGCTAGGTTGAAGGAGATATCCGTGCGTGCATGTACGTCAGTGGGTGCACGATAATCACATTTTCCTCTCCAAAGTACTAACGCGCATACGCGTTGCTAGCCGGACGCTGAGAACAACGCAACGTTTTGTCCGCTCCTCGAGATTAGCCAAAAGTTATTTTGTACCCAAATTAACCAATTTATATAAAACGAGATAAATTATTACTATATAATTAATTATGTATTAATTATTTTAATTTTTTTTAAAAAATAAGCTTTATTATTATTTTAAAGTAACTTTTTTATAGAATTTTTTTAAAAAATATAACTAATTATGCGCTAATAATTTATCCTATTTTACGTTAACAAATTAATTTTATGCTTATAGGCACTATCAAACTCGTCCTAATTCCCCACCACAGATTTGGCTAAAAATATGTGGCAAAGCAAAGAACCGTACCAGCAAAACAAACAATAAGCTAAGTAGTTGCGGTGGCGTACTATGGCATTTAAATAACCTTTTAAATTCTGCGTCAACAGCGCATACGTACCATGATGCTGCCATTAGGCATACTGATATCATATATAATTATATACGTGTGCCAAAAGTTTACGCTTTCCAATACAGGCATTACACTTCCATTGGCCGTGCACGCTCAAATGTCAACTGCGCGTCGCAGCAGCAGTTAGTGTCACTAGAGTAACTGCTGCGCCGATCAGACAAGTACAACAATGTCTTCTTGGATGAAGAAGCATCTTCAGACTTCAGAGACTCCAGAGCGGCGAGCATGCAGCCGACAGACGAGTGGTTGGATGGATCCTCTCACTTACTCTATCATGTGGGGTTTAATCTGAACCATCTATATACACATCCATCCCTGTTTGATCCAACAGATTTTCACGTTAATTTCGACATATTGTGGTACGTGCCATCTCTGACAGATCATTCTGAAGTTCAGTTGGCTGTTTGTTACAATGTTTTGTATTGTAATGGTGTGTAGTGCACCCTCTTAAAAGGATGTTCACATGATGCTGGTTGCTGGATTTCCATTAATTATGTTCTTCACCAAAATGTTTCTCTGGATTCCTTGGCTTGGGCCTAAAGTTCTTGCAGGCTTGCGCTCCAATCCAGAAAAGTTTTGACACGATTAGGTTCCTATCCGTGCATGTTCCAGAGATGCTTGATTGTGTTTGCTACCGGCATTTTGGTACTGATGTTTTTTGGTCCATTTCAGCAATTATTCAGTTCTGTCATCAGACTGCTGCTAATATCAAAATTTGATAAAACTCGTAAATAAAATCAGAGAGTCGACTTATTAAAAAAAGCTAATTGATGTAACCAAAGAGCTCATTGGACGGATAAAAATAGATTCGATTTAATCAGAGATTATTCGTATGAGACCGAATATAAGAAGTAACCGTAAAATCTATGACAGGATAATTATATATTTATAGAGTATATGTTAAATAAGTTTTGTTAGTTTTGTTAACTTTATAGAAAAAATTTTCTTCTCTGATTAGAAAAAGAATGTCTAGAGTTTATTTGTAAGCATATCGGACTCTTATAATTTTAGGGTATAAATATAGAACCCCTAACATTGTAAATTATCTATGTAGATTAATTCAATCTCGACACATCGTCACCTTAGTTTATTTATGCTTTTACCAGTAGATTCTAGCTTTCGACGTAGGGTTACATCGATTAAATCTGATCTCTGACACAGGGGCAAGTCCCACCACTATCCTAGTATATCCACTCTGTTTAAGACTATATCAGTTAGGTTTAATCCTTCGATTGGATACATCACATCATATTCGCATGGGTTATATTAGCTTATCGTACTCTTTTTCTATTATTAGTCTCATACTATATCGATTAGATTTGACCTACTAGATTGCTAGTAGTAAATTGAGTTGTAAGCCGATAGATCTTTATGCGACGTTTTATCAGAGTAGCCAGGCGATGAATTACCCATACATTGAGCTCCACGCCTAGTATATCGGTTTCTCAGTTGATATATATATATCTTGTCCAACGATTAATCTACTAGCGATCGATCTAGTTCTTGTAGAACTAGCATCGAAACCTAGTGGGTTTATGCCCCTATCGGCTCAGGTAATCGATGAGTTTACTTACATGTCTATATCGGACCTGCAACCAATAGCAGCTCATAGGTACACCCATTGCTTCCGTTGGCATGTCCAATCTAACCTTTGTCGTTTCGGTGCTGTTAGCTTCAACCTTACACTGTCTTGGTTTGATCTAATCTTTTAAGACGGGATCTAACAGTATTATCACAGTAATCGTTGAGTCTTGTATCTTCAGAAGACTGGGTCTCACTCTGTGTTGCCTATCTCATATTCTATTCGAAGTGTTTTATTTTATTCCTTGCTTTTCGTCTATGCCATTATCGACTTTCTAGCCGATGTATGGGCACTACAGTCTTATCGGTAACCAATCGATAGCAGGGGTGCCATCGGACTCACAGCTGATAACTAACTTAACCCTATCGACACATCCAGTGTATAGCAGAAGTCTATATCGACCTATAGTTTGAATGGTTTTGTGATCTAACTCTATCTATCCTTCTTATGAATTAGATGTCAAATTAACTAATACGCTCACAACTTCAGTAACTCAATGAAGACACCTCAAAACCGATGGACCTACACTGAAGCTAAGCAAGTCTCTCAAGTCTTAATGTGTTTGTGTTATCGCATCGGATCTATTGGCTCACGTACGCTTTCTCTCGACACGCCTCTCTACTTGATCCGATCGTCTCCGTGCGTCAAAAGGCACCTATGAGAGCATTGAGGCTCTTGGTATTGTGTCAACCATCAAGCCAGGGAATCATGTCTACTATCATGCTTTCATAGCTTTTCATAGCTTTGTTATTGAAGGATGCATTTTCGTTGTGTCCTACTTATAGACACCGAGACGTGGAGTGTGCTTGGCATAGTTTTATTGTAATTGGCTGAGTTTAATAAAACCTTCTATTATTTAAAAAAATTAAGCAACCCCACAATGCAAAGAAAGACCATGATAGAAACACAATACATTATAAAAGTTCGTTAATCATTAGGCAGTCATAGATGCACAATTTTGATCTCATTATTATCATAAATTATTACCCAAAGTCTTTGACAAATGAAAAGAATCAGGAAGCATGTCAAACATGGTACGTCCGTACTACAGCTTCTCAGTTTTTGAACATATCTGTACTGGTACAGTTTATACATTCATTTTGGAACATATCTATACTGGCACAGTTTACACATTATCCCAAATGAAAAAAAAACTAAACAACTTTGACCCATATAACTTAATTTCACCGGTGACTGAAACTCTCTTCATCCATATATATTTTAGCAGCAACAGCTGTGTTACATACAGTCAAAAACCTCAATTTCTCACTTAAGGATTGGGGGCTCAGCATATGGCCCATTCAGCCAGCCATTGGCAACATAGCGGTAGGCGGCTTCAGTCATGTGGATGCCGTCCCAGCTCACGTATGACGACGGGTTGGAGCACACGCTAGCACCCTCCTCACCACACTTCTTCTTCAGGTTGAAGTTGTAGTTGCCCTGGCCTCCAGCACCACAGCAAGCTTGCATAGCTGAGCTGAAACCTGCAATATCATATCACCAATGTTTAGACCATGAATATGGTCATGGTCACACAAATGGGAACTGTAAAATTTAGTCTTATAGATCACAACTGATGTTGTGTACTGACTAGCCTGACATTTTTTTTGTTGAGTCATAAGACAAGTATGTCGTCTGAAACTCCTATCCTTCCTAAAGTTCAAAACATACACTGGAGATGCATTACAATTGACAATTAGTATGCTATTCTATTGAGGAACACTCACCAAAATTTCCAGGGCTGACGACGAACTGCATTGCCGCCTTGAAGTAGTCACCGTACATGATTTTTGTCTCTGGGTACTTCTTTTGAAGTTCATCAAGCTGCTGCTTGAGCTCCCTGTTGTGATGGAAGGCGAGACGGTTGTATCTCCGGAGGCACCCAGTGCGGGCATTGTAGTCTGCTTTGTTGCTGGTGTTGTACAGTGTCAGGTACAAGGGGAAGCATCCAATTGGGAGAACTCCAGGTACCAGTAAGTCTTTCGCACCAAGTTCAATCAATTTCTGGGAAGGAAAAACACAGAAGGTTAACTTACAGTAGTCAAAACGATTCATCTATGTGTGCAAGTTTCAATTTTCATCTCAGTAAATTCGGTCAATGGTTCAGAACCTGGTGTGTACTTAAAAATCTGAACTGTTGGAAAGTAGTCTCACTCCTAGAAATGTGCAGATCAAACATTTCATCGCACGACAGCTTGAAAGCCATCGAAATGTACTAATAGAATAACATCACTACTTTACTAATAAGTTTGTTCCATCTGCTTAAACTTTGGGGAAACAATCTACCTTATCCTATAACCTTTGTCATGTGACTGCCGTTTCATGATGAGTAAGCACATAACAAAATGATTCCCTTCTTTCACCAGCCACAACTTTTGCATGCCCATTCTCTTCATTGTGCAATCATGCTATAGATCAAGTCCTCACCTACACCATCACATGGGGCTGCACTAACGAACAATCTGATACACTGTATATTAGCTCGATTTGGTAGACACAGTACAACCCCATGCTATCACAGATATGTAGAGGTGATCAATGCAGGTGAAAAACAAAAATTTCTCCTTTTCAAAGCATTGCAGCCATAGCGGTTTCAGGTTGATTGCCTAGCCAGAAGATTCTGCCATTCTGGTTGGTACCATATCTGTCACATGTTCTCCTATTTTAGTGTCAATTGGACCGATAATCCCAGTTGACTATTAGTAAACATCACGTTGAGATCCATAGATCCGGAGCATTAATATGTGTATTTACTGTGCTAATGCCTACCAAACAGCCAATCTACTCACAAATCTTACTGATGAATAGAATACAGCCTTGTCAAAACATATGACACCCAACCCAAAGTACATTATTTCTGGAATACTTTCCGATGCTATCCCATTTCGATTATAAGCACCCATTTCGATTTGTAACAAATATGTGTTCATTACGCGACTTTTTTTTTGGCCTTCTCTTTTTCAGACAATATGTGGCTATGACATGTCTGAAATCTGCAGTGACACATACTTGTAGTACTCTGATTCCCTGGATCTCCAAATGCAGACTTGAGCAATGTTTGTGTGCATGTGCATTATCCATTATGTGATGCAACTCAAGTACCATCTCGCTGTAGGAATTCTATGCAGTTCATCGAATTCATGGGTAAATTTTTTACCTCGACCCCGTTGGCGATGGCCTTGGCGACCAGGGGCACGTAGGTCTTGACCTCGGAAAAGGCAACGCCGGAGAAGAGAGGGGCATTGTAGTCATTTCCCCCAAACTCCCCCACCACAAACAGGGACTTGCCGAAGTAGTCCTTGCACTCTGCAACATTCAAGCACACACACCCAATTAAACCCAAAACTGTTCATCTACACATCTCAAAAATGAAAGAAAGAAATCCATTCGTTTCTTGGATTCACCGTACCTTTGTCCGATTTGCAGAGGGAGGGCTTCATGTCCTGGAGCCATCCGATCTGGGTGTTGATGGAGCCGGTGTTCCAGATGCGCTGGTCGATGCCGTGCTGCTTGAAGAAGGAGTACTCGAGCGCCGTCGCGCCGGTGATGGCGAAGTTGGCGCCCTTGGAGAAGTCCTTGCCGTGCGCCTTCGACGCCGGCGGCAGCGGCAGCCCGAAGTGCTCCGCTGCAAGTTTGCGATCGCTTCCCCCATCAGATTAAGAGCAAAAAAAAAAAAACTGCAAGTTTGGAAACAAATCGCTCTGCTTTATGCTCTGAGCAAAAGCAGACAATGCATCACGCTTCACAATGCAGCCATGCAGGCTCAGGCAATCGATTGGGAAGCAGATATGCTGTCGATTGAGACTTTGAGACCCCTTGCAACAGTAATCACAGCAGCTCGTGTTTGGTTTCGGGAGGAGAGAAAAAAAAGGAACTTTAGTTCACAATGAATTGCCTTGATGTCGCACAAAGGTGGCAGCAATAATTTCACCATTGCAAAGCGCAGACTCTTTTACTACCGGAGGTTTTATTTTTCACCGGCCAAAAAAATGCATCTTTTTGAAACACGGAACGTAGAAAAGGTTGAGGAGAAATTTGAGTAGTTGAGGTCTTGAGGAGTTGTAAAATAAACACAAAAAGAAGCATCGTGACCAAGGTCAGAGCATGGTCTCACAACCCCAAAATTGACACTTCTTTAATACTAACAGAGACATTTCTATTGGATGCTGCAAATGACTCCAATAAAGAAGTAATTTGTGAAGCGGCAAGGCAAAGAGAAGAAGAGGTAAGAGGTTAGCCTCGCCATGGACGAGCAGCTAAGCATGCTAATTAAGTATGTACAGTACCGAGGAAATCGACGACGAGGCGGCCGTTGGAGCAGCGGCCGGTGGGGCGGCCGAAGAAGGTCATCCCGTAGGGCGCGCGGGCGGTGGTGAGCGCCTTGGGCACGCCGTCGGTGATGAGGTTCCCGGCGTCGGACAGCGAGTCCCCGAAGCTGAAGATGGCCTCGTACGACTTCTTGCTCCTGGCCGCCGAGCACCCCGTCGGCGCCGCCGCCAGCAGCACCGCCACCACGGCGACGGAGACGGCGAGCAGCTTCTTGCTGCTGCCGCCGCGCCTCTGCCGCTGCACCGCCATAGCCGGTGGTAGCTGCTGATGCGGGTGTCGGCAGGAGGAGGCCACGGCAATGCCGCGCATGTGCGGTGAGGAGACAGTGACAGGGGTGGTGAACCTTACTAGCTAGCCTGCGTCCGTGGCGTGGCGTGGCGCTTGCGGTTGGCTTCATATAAACGGCCGCTCAGCCTCTACGGTGAGGTGTGGTTTGCGCTGTGGTTTGGTGCTTGGGATGGATGGATGCATGGATGGACGGTGAATCGGTGATCCGCTGCAGTGCAGTGCCGTGCAGTCGAGCTAGCAATAAGTGATGGGCAATGTAGAGCGACACTTTTTCTGTAAAACTGCCGCGCAAATCCGATGTATATCTATGGGGCTCGCTAGGAATCTAGGAAGGACCGTCCGTATTAAATGAAGTGAGGGGCATATTGCAACAACTTGTCTGGTTATTATTGTTATGAAATGAAACTATTAATATAGTATATTTGGTACTACCTGCGTCCTTCCATTCCATAGTACTTTTTTACTTATTTAGATAACAACATGGTCTAAAAAATAAGTTTGATAACTATTTCCTATTTAAAACTATTAACAAATATTTATTTTTATTAAAGTATCTTTCAATATTAGTTTCAAATATTTTAAAATTTATTTATAGTTCTTGTTATTTTTTTTAACTTTAGCCTTGTCGAAAACAGTAATTATTATATAAGTGGAGGAGGAGTAAGTACACACTGTTGGAGGTGTATTTTAGAGTATCAAATAGTTTGGTTGGTTTTTATTTGTAACTAGGGAGAAAAAGCCCACACACATGTGTAACCATCATATTTATACTTTATAAATTTTATTACCGTAAATATATACTGGTAACTTTTACTTAAAATATTATTTGATAATTTAAAATCTTTATCTAAAAATGTTTGGTATTTTTTATTTATAAAATCACCAAGATAAATTATACAACCATATTTTTTCTTTTAGATATGACCATTTGATATTTTCAAAATTAGTTGTTAAATATTAGTTATCCTAACAACCAATCTCATATTTAGTTACTAAAATAATTAAATTTAAATTATATTCTATTTGAAGATGGTTTGACACCACACTCTTTTCCTATCCTGGGCATTATTACTTGTCATTCATTAATGTTTTCTTATTTGTAAAAATAGCAAACATATATTTTAAACTGATTATTTATAATGTTTTGTGCCATTTTAAAAAATAAGTGCATGAGAACTTTTGCATTTCAATTAAATTATTATAAATATTAATTTTATACGCCCTCAAACCGGACTATTTTAAGTTTACACTACCCTAGAGCGGCCCAAAGCCGTATTTCTGAGCTCACCTGATGAAGTCAATCACCACTAACCTCAGCGCGCCTCCATCAAGCCACCTTGCATTGCTTCCCTTCGAGCTTTCCAATGCTGTTGCCGTGGCTAGCACTCATGCACACTTGCACAAATCTCGCTCAAGCTTAAAATGCATTCATACCCATGAAGACCTCTCTCCCTCTCTCTCGCTTATATATATATATATAGAGAGAGAGAGACACACACGCTTTCCTACTGTCATATATGACACGGTATAAGGACACATATCTTTTAGTAAGTGGTTGAATAGTCAGTTCCAAATATAAGTATGTGATGTTTTTTTAGAAAAAAGAACTCATCAACCATTCTGTTTAGTCGACATGAGGTGCAAACTTAATAAGCAGATGGCATGTTAAATAGGATTGCTTGTGTGGATATTATATGATTACTGTGGGCCAAATATAAGTTATCGATGGTCGGGGTTTTTTTCCTTCTCTTTTTTCTCAT
The DNA here is from genome assembly GCA_030770085.1 of Oryza coarctata. Classification (NCBI taxonomy): domain Eukaryota; kingdom Viridiplantae; phylum Streptophyta; class Magnoliopsida; order Poales; family Poaceae; genus Oryza; species Oryza coarctata. Next base: position 15,134,866 of record CM061472.1, read on the forward strand.
AGTTTCCATTTTTTTTAACTCTCAACATGGTCTTTCATAGACTTTTAGGATATAGCACAAGGTCTTTTTATCCATTTTATAATATGCTTTTAATCCATTGATAATTGGATTGTTTCAGCTAATTGAATTTTCCAATGGATTGTGTATAAAATTCAGAATGATATTCACAGTCACGTGTGTAGAACTAATTTATCTTTGCATGTTTTTATGGTGGCGTATAATGACGTAGCCTATATATATTATGGGATTTTCACATAATTGGTCATAAATATTTTGTTAACATGAAAAGGGTGAGTGTATGGCTCATACTTTTTTAATTTAACTGATAAATTAAAAAAGTTCTCAGTTCAATTTTTTATATATAAAAAATTGGACTGATCATAAACCCAACATATCTTTTTCAAAAGTACATGGATCCACGCATGCAGGTAACCGTGACAGAGATATAACTATGGAATTCTGTATGCAATGGGAAGATATAAATAAATCAAATGCCGTTTAAAATCTGCTATGCTTTAGATCTTAACAACTTACAGAAAAAAAAGAGAGGGGAGAGCAGATGGTGCTGTACGTGCGTGAGCCGTGAGGTGAGACGAGAGGCGAGGGAGGCGTACGTGCTTGCGATGCTTGAAATTAATCTTGGCTGCTCAACATCGCTGGAAGAATTTAATGAGACAAATGGCAACAAAAATTCAGGAGATGCAATTGACCTGTATATAAAAAGTCAACAAAAAAAGTAGAAGATGCTTACATGAGAGAAACAAATTAACTTGATGAGCGCTTCACATATCTTTAGTAGTACGTGAACATGCATCTACAATACCGATGGATGTGGTGTAATTGACGCCACCAATTGCCGTGCAAACAGCCGGAATAGATTAGAATCACAGGCGAACACGACGTTAGTCTCTCGGCCAAAGAGAGATTAATCGGAATATACACGGATCTACTATGGAGAGAGAGGTAGCTTCCGTACTTCGTTCTCCATTGAAGATAAATCCAAAGGATTAAAATAATAGTCCCTTAATTTAAAGGAATATCAATGGTTAGATACTTTTCTTTTCTCTAGAAATTTATAGTATTTTCTTTAATTTATTAGAGTGCCAGCTTACAAATATTTATACGAATGCCACGTGATACCTTATAAACAGGAAGACTTTTAGTATATAATAATAGATAGATTGATTAAATTTTAAATATGTTTAGTGTATAAATTTTATTTTATATTACATTCATATTTCAAAGTGTTTTTATAAGATGTTGGCTCTTTGTATATTAAGATTATTATTTAATGATCTACAGTCAAAGGCTAAACTTAAAGACTTTTTTTCCAAATATAAATGCGGTATATTTTTTGTGCGGAGAGAATATTACTTTAGTATTACATTAGTCACAGTTTTGCAACGTGTATATAAAATTCGTTAGTCTTTGGCATTACAACTAAAAAAAGGGCGCTGGAGGCTAAAAATGCCCGTTCTTTTCCCCAAAATCGAATGGAATATCAAAATACGCATGCTTCCCGAGTTCGTAAAAGTTGTGTTTTTTACAAAATGTTCTACATATAAATTTATTAAAATATTGTTTTAAATTTAGTTTCTAACTTTATAATAATTAATTCATTTATTTGTACACTTAACATTCCATTCCATTCCATCCGGTGCAAAAGAACACACCCTCCTGACCTCATTAGACTCCCTTTACAACATAGAACTGAAAAAACATAAAAATAGGACAAACAAAAATTTTCGATAGAAATACAATTGTAATACATAGAATTAGAAAATACAAGAAAAATACACGAATTACAGCTGGGATGGAGCGTATGTGAAACACGTGACTTCAAGAAGAGATAAAGACAGAAAAGTTTGCATAAGATTGGACTTGATGTTAATTTTTCCCTATGGATCAAGGCATTTCATACGATTTGGTAGGATGGACTTACTTAAAAAAAAGAAATCAAAGGAATAGGGAGAATGATTGCGAAATATAAAATTAAAATTTAAAACTTTTCCATAATAAAAAAAACTAAAAAATTGTGTTTTCAAAATCTATATAACACTATCTTGATGTAGAAATTTTATAAAATAAATTAGACAAAATTTTCAAATAAACCTAGCTAGAATTATATCAATTGGACTTCTAAAACCCAAGATATTAACAAAACAAAATTATTAAAAAGAAGGTTGACTAAAATTAATTAAACCCTAATTAATTAATAACATAAGATCTAAAAATAATTAACCAATCAAAACTTTTCATGTAGAGCTAAATTTTAGGTGAAAGAAATCAAATAAACCTAGAGAAAATAAATTAATCTAAAATTAAATGCTAGATATAAAAAAAAAAGGAGAGATTAATTACCACATAAATTTTTAACAAACTTTATATTAATTCTATAGTTATGCTTACAAAAATTTTTAAAAAAACTCTAATTTATGTTAAAGTCCCTAACAACCCTCTATTTAAGAAAAAAATCCTAAAAAAAACCTAAATACTCCTAAGATTTTATAACCACTACGCTGTTTATTTTCGACAATAGGATCTAAAATAGACGCTGCGGATTGCGCCACGTCATGAGTTCAAATTGTATCAGTAGAGACTCCGACTCGGTTACTATTCCAGCGCCACCACACCAATCCGAATGTGCCACATCTCCTCTGGACCTGCTGTGGCCAAATGTGCACGTGTGTCCACACACGATATGACGCTCATTCCAACCCCATCTATTAGTGGCAGCTCTTCCTCACGTTGATAGGCCTGGACTGCCTATCGCAACAGCCATGTCACAGGTGTGCCAGTACTGCTGGCTAGTTTTGTTTATCAGCATACCAATCCATCTCCTTTTGGGCAGAATATATAGTCTTTATTCGTCTTGGAATCAAATCCAGTACTTTAATATAGCTAATTTAGAAAATTATTTTCTTAATTTTCCTCCAAAATTTTTTCAATATTTTATCAATTTTTCAAATTTAATATCTATAAATAAATAAATAAACATTTTCTAACATAGACAATCTGATGTATGTCAACGCACACACATGATCGTCAAATATTTTTCATAAATAATTTTAAATATAAACTAATTAAATAATACCAATTTTAATACAAACTAATTTTGACAATTTTAATATAAATTATTTTACCATTTTTTTCTTAAACTACTTGTTATCGTTATTATTTAAAAATCTCGCTCTCGAAGGCACAAAACATGAATATTGAACATTAATATTAATCTTAAGAAACTATTAGCATTTAACTTTAAAAAAAATTGCATTAAACTCTCTCCCCTTTCTCGACAAGACATTCATTTAGAAAATATCAAGTAAGTTTTTCAATTTTGTACTAATTTTTTTTTATTTTGATGAGCACCGTAAATCATCATTGTAATCAAGGTTGCACAAATCATACTTAAAGTAATTTGCACTTACATTTCAATATATATGTAATATATATCTAGTATTAAAATTAAGTACAATTAATGATTTATTGTGAGACATAAGATCTCTTAGTCACCATTTTAAAACTGGTAAGGATTAACTTGATACACTTTATTTTTTTCAATAAATTGAGAATTTAATTGATCTCAATCATGAAATAAATTACAATAAATTATATGCACCACCAACCTTACTTTTTTACCCATTCAATCTTATGTTTTTTTATAAATTAAAAGTTTAAAAAATCTGGTTTTGTTCATACATATTTTTTCCAAGTTAATACTAAAATAAAATAGTAAGCATTCTCGTTAAAAAAAATACGACAATGCATGTTTCCTGGATCTTTTTTTATACTTTTCATAGCGCATATTTTTTTATCTTTCTCATATTTCTCATAGCATTTAGCACTTTTAAAATAAGATCAATATAGATAATAAAGTTCAATCATGTCAAGATTTAATTCAAGTTTTCATTCTAGTTAGTCATGCAAAGATCAACAATACATATATAGAAACTTGAATTCACTCATATGTTATGAAATTAACATGAGTAAATCACATGAATCATATATAGTACTTATTATGTAATAAATTTTTCTTTTCAAATAAATAACACTAAAAATATTACAAATGTTCATGCTCCCCTCAAAACAAATCCATAGGATGAATAACCACAAGATCTCCCCGAAGACAATTAAAACGAGAAAAATCTATAAGTTCTATAAAAATATATACGAATTAATGTTTAGTATGCACATGATAAAGTGTCATATTAACTTTTTCAGTATGATCTCTAAGAAAATAAAATCTAATATTAATATATTTTGTTCTAGAGTTTTTATAAATGACACTTATGTTATCATAGAAAAGTAGAATACTTTTTAAAGTAACACCATAATCTGTAAGTGTAGCTGCTATCCAAATAATTTAAGAACAACAATAGTAGTGGCTATATATTCAGGTCTAGAAGTTAATTGTGATATAGTGGATTGTTTTCTAGAAGACCAAGTAACCAGTAAGAAATAATCACTAGAAGTACTTTTTCTAAAAATAACATTAGAAAAAGCTCTTAAAGTAATACATGAGGATGCAGATAGACAAATGCCAAAAATCTTTAGTATTAGGAACATAGATGAGAATCTGCTTAATTGGTTGAAGATATGAAGCATGTCAAGAAGCCTAAAATCGTGCACACAAAATACCGTAAATTGTATATCTTCTTGTTTTGTCATTTTTGAAGTTGTGATTAGTGTTAGAATCAATTTAATTGATTGTGTGGGGATGAACAAAAGCTTTATCTTTATCAATAAAAATGTTCTCCCCCCTAAATATATGCACATTTATCTATAATCACAACCATAGAAATAAAAATATCTCTAAAAATTATCTTTTTAATATGTGATGCTCTTATGAGATAGGAGAACCAATTCTTATCATCGAATATGTGATGTAAGCAGTTGAAATTTAGTGGCAAAAAGTTTTCCTTTCTCGCGCAAAGTGTCTACATAGAAAAAAACAATGTCGATGTTTTTTTATTAGAGTTAGTAATATAACATTTAAGAATTTAGTATTGAGATACACGATGCACAATAGAAGACATAATACAAGTATTTCAATATAAAAGTTTAGATCTATTATTACTTATGTTAGCAGAACCAACTTGATGTGATTTTCTCAAATTAGATATGGACTTAGCATTTTCTCTCATTTATTGTATGGACTTATCATTTTCTCTCATTTATTGTTTAGCATGTCTAAAATAAAATTCTAATTTATTTATATCTCTTTCAGAGTGAGTATAAGTGTATTTAACTTTATATTTACTTTTAAAAGTAGAAACACCACTTATACTTATTGTGCTAGTAGATAGCATGACATCACCGGATCTAAAGATTATCTTTTTAGATTCATTAGCAATCTCAATTATGCTAGTACCAAGAGATTTAATAATAGTTACAACATGAGTCTTAGAATAATAATAAGGATCATAACCTAAACCTATTTTAAATTTTTGAGAATTAATGTTTGATTTAAAATTTGATTTTTTAGTTCCCATCTTTTCTTGCAAGTAGTCAATACGATTCAAGCACAATTTATAAGAAACATTCTAAAATTTAAAGTATGAAAGAACAAGATCAACTTTTAATTAAGCAATTTTAATATCAGCATCCTTTAACTTTAAATTAAGAGAATTGTAATTGTCACAATAAGCAGATTTATCAACTACACAAACATGGTTATCATTTTTCTCTTTTTTAAGATTAAGTTCCTTTAAAGTAGAAGCATGCATATCTGTTAGAGAAGTAAATTCAACATAGACTAAATCACATTATTTGCAAGAATTATTTATTAATGTCAAAGTTTGAAGTGTTGTAATTTTAGCATTTAATTGTTCAATTAAAGCATCTTATTTTCTTAATCTTTTTATCTTTTTTTTCTAATAAAGTAACAAGTTTTTCAATAGTATAAGCTAAATCATCATAAGAAGTTTCTATGTGATTATCGTTGTTGCTGTCGATGTCACAATTGATGACGCTTTTGCTACTTGCCAGCTTACATAGTCCTATCAAGGTTTTTTTGCCTTTGGGAGCAACATCATTATCACTCTTCGGGTTCATATCGCTCAAATTCAAATTTTCAAGGGCAGAAAGAACATGGTGTAATACCTTCTTGTTCAAATACCCTTTCTTCTGTTTACTCTTGAATATTCGCTTCTTTTCACTATCTTCTTTGTCTTCCTCCTTATCTTCATCATTAGAAAGTACTGCTAGAAATTTTGGACATTTAAGATAAACATGATTAAGTGAACCGCATTCAAAACAACTTCGAGATTCTCCACCATTTGTTCTTTTTCTGAATCGAACATTCTGTAAATCCCTTTTGAAGCAATTGGAGAGGAGTGCCAAATTATCTTCAGGTAGTTGTTCTAGCTATTCATCGGTTAGTGAAGACAAAGCAAGCAAAGCAAAACTAGCTGAAGAATTAACATCAATAGAGTTGCTATTTTATGAAGCTAAAACTATTGATTTATTAGTAATATTTTTTCTAATAAAAATATCTAGGACATGAGTTTTTCAATTTAGAATAAAGCATATCTAAAGTAACATTTAGCTCATGAGTTTTTAATTTAGAATAAAGATATCTAAAGTAACGATACTCACGGCAGTAGATTCTCTAATTGAAGTTATCTTCATCTCCTATATAGACATATCTAAATTTTGTAGCAAATAATGAAAATTTTTATCCTTAGAATATATAACATTAACAAAACACAATTTGCTAAGAATCTTATTAAAGCGAGCAAAGAAATCATCAAGAGGTTCATCAAGTTTCATCTCAAAACTCACGTATTACTTTTTATATATATCCTAACGTACTTCTTTGACCGTATTTCATCCTTCATGATAATCACAAAGTGCTCTACATACCTCTCATGTATTAACTTGAGATTCACCACACGGTTAAAGTCACTTCTTCCTAGCCTTTGAATAATCAAATTCCTTGTCTTGCTCTTAGCCTCTACATGTGATAGATTTATTGTTGTTATTGCATCGTTTTCGGAAACTTGATATGTTTTGTAGATCTTCTCCCATATAGTAAAGCCTTGAGTTTGAATATATGCTTCCATCTTGGCCTTCCAATACTAAAAATCAACATCATGATTTTGTGGAATATATATTCATCAATATATTTTTCTAATCACTGGTTAAGATCAATTAGAAAATATAAAATAACATTGTTCTGATACAAATAGTAGGATTGACTTACTCTAAGAAAGCAATTAAAGAGGGTGAATGATTGAGGAATAAAAAATTAAAATTTAACACTTTCTCTTAATCACAAAACATAAAAATTATGTTTTCTGAATCTGAACAAAACATCATTTCATTACTAAACATATTGTATCTATAGATTTGTAACTCCGATTGACCTAAAAATTTTGTACGAATAAACTAGATAAAATTTGCAAACAAACCCAACTACAATCACCTCAATTATGGATCTCGAGATATTAACGAAACAAAATTACTCAACAAAAGGTTGATCGAAATTAATTGAACCATAATTAATTAATAATACGAGATATGAAAATAATTAAGCAATCAAACTTTTCAGAAAACTAGAAAAACTCACTAGCTAAATTTAGATCAAAGAATCAAATCAAAACCTAGAGAAAATAAATTAATCTAAAATCAAATGCTTGGTATACACAAAAAAAGAGATTAATTACCATACAAATATTTGATAAATTTTACCTTTATTCCCAAAACTACACATACAAATTTTACACAAAAAACTCTCTTAATTTTCCATGTCTAAAATATGTAACTTCTTATCCTCAATTTATAGCTAAAAAATCCCAAAGGAAAAATACCTAAATATCACTAAGATTTCGTAATCTCTACACTATTTTCTTTTCAGCCGTTGGATCTAAAATAGACGCTCCAAATTACGACATGTCACTTGTTATATAGAGGGCTACAGAGTCTAACTCGTATCCACAAAATCTGGCTCGATCATTATTCCAGCGTCCCCATACCAATCCGAACGTGCCACGTCGCCTCCGTATCTCCTGTGGCTAGATAGTGTGCTCGTTACAGCCCCACCTGTCAGTTGTAGTGCCTCCCCGTGCCTATGCTCATACTCGCTGATAGGTCTAGCCCACCTATCAATCACATCCTCGCCGCACGCATATGCCTGCGCTACTGGGCTGTTTCCTCCATCAACCCATTCTACTAGCCTATCTCCTACTGACCTGAATGTACATTGCTCATTCGGCTTATGGTAAATCTAGTCTGTTACTATAGCTAATTTAGAAAATTATTTTCTTAATTTTCATCTAAATTTTCTCCAAATTTTTTAGCAATTTTTTATCTATTTTTGGAATTGAATTTCTGCACATAAATAAAAAAACATTCTCTCACACAGATTTTCATAACACATATATCAATGTATATACATGCTCACCATATATTTTTCATAAATAATTTTAAATATAAACCAATTAAATAATACCAATTTTAATATAAACTAATTTTACCAATTTTAATATAATTTATTTTATCAATTTTGCTAAACCTAATTTTTCATCATTATTATTTAATAGATTTATAGTGTCCAATGTTTTGTTGTAAAAAGGTTATATAAGAAAAATTCGTATAGGATTTAGATCCTACAAAATTCCTCAAAAAAAAATCATTTGCTCTGAATGGGCCTGGAGGAGTTTGATGACTGCATCTTAAGCTCGACATGAGTCACGTCGCTTGAGTATATTTTCCTCGTGGTGTTTACTGCATCTTAAGCTCGTTTTTTTTGTTGAAATGCAATGCCATGCGATCCGGGCCTACTACCACTCGATGCCTTATGGTGTTTACTGCATCTTAAGCTCTTGTACATTCCTGGGGTAGATAATAGATCATAATGAGATGCTGTTTGTTTCCCTCTCTTTCTCGCTGGGATCTCGTGCCATTATTACTGGATCTGTACCTGTGCCAACCAGGTTCAAGTTCAACCGGAGAGGCCAGCTTTTCTCGCTGGGAAAAAAATGGCCGCTTTTAGGTGACGTTGTTCTGTCCCGGCTTTGTCTCCTTCCTTTCCTAGTTCCCTGTTCAACCGTCCATTCAATGGAATCCATGCTTTTACGTGGAAACCATCGTGCTTTCCATGAATTGTACAAGCATATATATATGGCGTATCAACCCTCTAGTGTGGACTATAGCGGAAGACAGAATACGAATGTCGAACATAGACAGTAACGCCAAGCGATAAATTAGAATATGGACGACTAATCATAACTTGACGGCTGAAGAGTGTATACCAACCGTTTTCCACAACATTGCAACCCTCTTAAAGAAATTATTAGTTAACTAAGATAATACTCTTCCACGTTGCTGTGTAAATTTCCATGACGGCATATATATATATATATATTATTTTAATAATGAAAGTATAATCTTTGATATTTATAGGTATATACAACTGTTTTTAATTACAGCCGTCACAATTTAATCTCTAGCACATGCACTTACAATTTCACTAACCACCGGTGGTATAATATGTAAGCATGTCTCTTATACAATTTGTGAGGAAATCGGGAGGCCCAAGTTGAAAAATCCTCAGAAAAGGCATGCAACTGTGCACTCTTGGAATCAACTGATGCATGCTAGCTAGCTCCAACATTGATCATGAATACCATTGCCATTGTCACCGCAACTAGCTGGAGTAGCTCATGATATGCTCATTTCAAGAAAAGATGATGCGCACAAAATGGCTACAGCCATTAAAAGCAGCTCGCTAACGCGGAGGTTGTTGAGCCATTACTGTTATGTTGGTCGCGGTGCCGAGCTGCAAATGCATCCCCAAGCTAACCTAGTTTGGAGAGGCATATCCACTCCCATGCATATATGTGGCCCAGGTGAATGCTTGCATAATGGAGGAGCAAACGAGTTGGTAGGACGTGAGATAAAAGTTGTTCTCGCACGCACGAATTCTGTATTAATTATTGGTGCTAGAGGACAGACACAAATGTCGGTTACTCCTCCTGTCACTGTAAAGAAGAATGTAAAAACTCTTGAGTATTTAATTACATATTCAGTTAGTTTCTTGTTAATTTACTTATTAGTTTGTTGCATATGTATGAAGCTGGATGAGTTAGAGGAAAAGTACTCACTTTTTTTTCTAAATTCTTCTCTAGCTAACATCATCATGCCAGGCTATAGTATGTTAAGAAGAAAAAGAAAAGTATCAGATGCTTGTTCAACCATGACACGGTTTGGAAGACCCATGCATACACAGGCACGCACGCTTTATTATTTTTCTCCTCCTGTAGAGAAGGTTTGGACTTTGTATAGAGATTTATATTATATTAGTCAAACAGGTGATGTGGTCGATCAAATTTGAAAGCAAATAATTATTTTTTAATCAGTAAAAATATATTATTCCGAAATTGGAGGTGAAAACTAATCCAACCAAGTCGGAGCTAAGGGTTGTAAAATAGATCATTTGTTCCTACAGATTATGTTAATACATGTTCTCAACTTAAATAGAGTCTTCAAAATTATTATTTTGTGCATGTGACGGGTCAACCTAACGCAAGCTGATTAATGCTCAGAGGTGAGAATATATATATGATCAGAGGAACATGCATTGGCTGCAAACTTTCTGGCACAATCACAAGATTCCAGATCACATCACATGGAAATATGCAATGTGAACATCGGGAAAAAGGTGCATCCCATTTTTTTATTTGCAAATTGAAGTTATATAGATTAGTGTTAAAGCGAAAATTTGATAAGTGTTAGAAAGACAATCGGCTTATTAAAGAAGAGTCTGATTGTTATAGATAAGAAGCCAATTGAAGCAAATAAGGAAGGATTCGATTTAATTATAGAAGAATATTGAGAAGGAGCCGTAAAACTTACGGCAAAGTCATTTATCAATATAAATCGTATCTTATTTTGATATAAAGGTTTAGTTAGTTCAGTTTACGTTTTTAGAGATATTTCTCTATTATATTTTGTATGAAGTAGCGTACTATGGTTGTTGTAAATACATCGGATTCTATAATATCAGGATATAAATATAGATCACTTAGAAGCCTATAAATCATCCTTCGATCAATACATCTTCGACGTATCACCACTCTACCTTATCTAGGTTTTTACTGGTGGTTCTAGCTCTCCACGCAGGGCTGCATCGATTAAGTTCGATCTCCGGTGAAGGGGTAAGTCCCGTCACTATTCCAATATGTCTTGCTCTGTCTATGGCTGCATCAGTTTGGTTCGACCTCTTAATTAGGTCAAGTGTACGACATCACGTCCGTACGAGATCTATCAGTTTACCAAGTTCTCTCTGCCATTGTCTGTCCCGTGCTGCATCGGTTAGGTTCGACCTACGAGGCTACTGATAGTAGATTGAGCCATAGGCCTGTAGGTCTCTGCCCGGCGTTTCATTGAAATGGTTAGCTGATGAGTTATCCATACCTTGAACAACACACCCAGCATATCGGCTCCTTAACCGATACGCACCCATCTTCAGAGACTTCCATCAAACGTCACGCCTAGTGCATCCGCCTTTTCGGCCGATGCACATATATCTTCAGAGATGCCCTCTCATTGGCTCAGCTAGTCGATGGGTTCGTTTCACCCTCCTTCAACACGACCGATATAGCGTCCATCGTCCCGTTGCCATTGGCCTCGGTCTCTTACTGTCTCGGTTAGCTCCGATCTTCGAAATCGGTGCTAGCGGCGTTGTCACAGTGGGCAACGGATCTCATGCTGTGGGAGGAGCGGGCCTCGCTCCTTGTTCATCACCCACCATATCCAGAGCGGCATCGGCTTTGTAGCCAGTGTCTTTTATACGATTCATTGCTAGTTCGCATATGCCTTCATCGGCTAGAAGAACGAGTTCTATAGCTTCCATCGGTAATCAGGAGAGATCCCGCCTGCTTTCCTGTTTTTTGAATACCCTTTGGTGCTTCCATTGGCTCTGTGGCCGATGGATTAGGTTTTTGCTTTGGCTACACCCAGAGTTATCACGTCCTTCGTCGATATCTATCCACGTCTTCATCGGCTCCCCAGCTGATGGAAGAGAGTCCCAATCCCTATTGGTGACCAGCCGATAGCAAGAGCCATCCGGACGTGGCTGATGACCAACTCGATCCTATCGGCGGCCAGCTGATAGCGAGAGCTCGTATTGGCCTATCGTCCGATTGATCTGTTCGTCTCACCTCTTTGTCAATTATAGAATTAAATTGACTAGCATATCCGCACCTACACTGTCACGACAGGGAGCGAGCCAAGGTACCCACGCCGGATCTAAGCAGATCTCTCAGACCTCGGTGCGTGTATCTCGAGCCATAGAGATAAGCTGACAGACCTATACTGGTGCTAAACAGACCTCTCAGGTTTCGGTGTGATCGTGCTGCGCAGGCGAGATCTAGCGTGAACAATTATATATTTAATTACTCTGTGGAACACGCTGTCAGATTAATACTGAATTGAAGACAAACTACTGTCAGCATCTCAACGGCTAGTATCCAGCTATTCAGTGCTAGGTACACTCGGTTTACCGTTACTCATGCATTTTTCTGATCTTCTGAAGCCATTTAGATGGAGTCAACCCCAATGTATTTGATATATGAGAAGAAAAAAATAGATAAACAAGCCAATCTTTCACCATGTAAGTAGAGAGAAAAAAAGTAACCCCTTATTCACCATCACAATTTATTATTATTATTATATCATTGAGATTTAGGGCTCACATGTCTATGATCACCGCAACATTTTTCTGTGGTGATCATGCACAGTAAATGATGTTGTTTAAGAAGAATTAGGTCCAACAATGCCATAGACATCCATTCCAATCTTATGAACTTTTGGCTACAAACAAGCTGCAATATTAAGTTGTTAGTTAGAGTCAACACTTCGGTAAGTTTCACTCACCTGGGCACGCAAAGATGCAGCCTAGCTGGATTGGAACCGGCCGGTTCATACGCACAGTGTGATAACTAGCTTGATAGCCGGGCAAAAGGCTGCAAATAATGCAAAGTACATAATTCAGCAGCCCCGGCAGCAGTAGGTGAGCCAAATCTATCAGCCTGCAGTCATTTTCTTGGACACTAATGGAGGAGTCTCCAAAGAAACTTCCAATGAACATGTCGGAAGAAACTGAAAATGATAGTGGATTATTGATTGGGAGAGAAGATATGTAGGCATGGTGGTTACAGTTACAATAACGGAAATGGGAAAGTGATATGGATAAGGCAGAGTTTTGATTAGTTTAATGGCCGGAGTTGTGTGGTTTTATCTGTTTGGCTCCGCATTGGTGGTTTGAATTGCTGATTCCGATCCAGAGGGGAGATTTGAGTTTTGTTGATGCAATTAACTGTCCTAATCAAGATTTTGAGGTTGTTATGACAGGGTGGTCTTAACATTCTTTTTGTTAACCAACAGCGAATGCAATTTAAAAGCAGCCCTGAAAGGGAAAAATAAGACACTTTTTCAAGGGAGAGAGCTTTCATTGGACTTTGGACTTGAGAGTCAAGCGTACGAAGGATAAATCTGCAGTGTTGGTTTTTTTTTTACAGCAACTCAAATTCATGATTCATGATACATCGAAATATATGCCTTGAAATATCACTAGTACACTGTATTTTTTTTGCAAGGATATTACATTGTAAGTTTGTACTTGATATTTAGATGCTTCTCAAGAATTTTTTTTTGAAGGGACAAGAATATTTATTTATCAAGAAGATCGAGACGCCTTTTGATAACTGCCAACTGCATCTAAGATTCACAAATTAATTTGAAGATCGTGACGTAGTAACCTCATACTTTGTCCCCCCAAATTAAATACCTTTGAAGAAGATACAATAATTGCATTGAACATGTACTACTAGGGATTATTGGATTATCATGATATTTTTCTGATATTTTGCAATTCCTTGGTGCGCCGAAATAGATATTAGTATGTAGCCAAGTAGGAGATTTTTTCTCTTTTTTTTAAGAAGAAGAAGCCAAGGAGTAGTACTCAACTGTAGGTCAGTAGCTAGAGTACTTGTGTGAATGTTAATGGAGTGGGAGTAGTTTACTGTTATGCCGCAAGTACAGCACCAACCCCTTCTAGAACATGGTCACCTCAACCAGTGTCCAAGTGCAAGAGACAATGCCAGCACTTACACACATGGCACACTCACCTACGTGGAAAGTGGTGGCTGACTAGAGTCCAACCATTTGTACTCTCCCTTTTTTTTAGAACTCTTTGTACTGTCCTTGGCTCCCCAAGTGTACGTAGCTACCCAAATCCATCCGCAATTAATCTGGACCGTTGATCACGTGGCACCGAACCACCGGGGAAAAAAAAAAGTTACCGATGTTATCGCCATTGTGTTACCCATAGGAATCGCACCGCTAAAATATTGTGAAATTCATGTGTTCGAAACAAAACATTTCTATATGTTTGCGTTGCAATTGCAGTTGCACTTATAGAGGTGGTTGAGCCTGCAAATCTGCAATCTATATGATCTGCCACATGTACTGGTAGCTGGTAGCAGGAGGGGGTGGGCGCCCAACCAGCTGGTGCTGGTGCTGCATGTATCAAGTATGCGTGGGACCAAACGTACCATGATGAGGCTCTCAGGAAGCATCTATCTATCTCTCTCTCCATGCTCTGTATACCATCAGCATCTGAACATGCATGGAACCAACGCGTTAATGTCTGGGTCCCCGATGGAGGGAGGGATATTGTGCCAGCTGCTAAGGTAACCCGTGTTGGTGATTCTCCTTTCATTTGGTCGCTGGCTGTGTGTATTAATTAATTCTCTGGAAGAAGCTGAAATGTTGGACTAGCAACTAGTTCATGCGCGCGATCATCAGTGTAGGAGTCAACTAGCAGCTAGTGCAGAAAATATCCGTGCAGCCGGTTGATAGCCCGTTTATATGGGTGTTTTTCTAGCCGCCTACACAATTTAGGAACTACGAAAATCGGCTGTTTTTATAGGCAGAAATGCAGCTGCCCATGGAGATACCTTTTCACGGTGGTTTACCTAAGCGAACCGTTTTTCACGTAATTTTTTTCACAAGCGGATAACTTAAAAGCTGACCGCCCGTCAAATTAACTTTTTATGATGTCTCACTTAAGAAACCACATGTGAAAATTATTTTTCATGGGTCATTCACTTAAGTGAACTGTTTGTGAGTAACACATGCAATTATCATAAGGACCTGTCTGTGTTTCTATTAAAAAAAATACAGAAATTGCAGATTTCTCCATTAGGTCGCAGGCTGTGTGTATTCTCCGGAAGAAACTGCGATGTTGTTCTAGTAGTAGTAAAAAAATTATGCAATCATCAGTTAGTCAAATGCTCGAGGTTAATAGCTCAAGATTAATGGAAATTGGATATAAATGACTTTGATGTTCCACGGGGACTGCACGGGATTCATGTCATCCTTGGTGACTTTTTCAAGTGTCGAGGCCACTCTTGTAAGTATATAAAGCAATGTACATTTTCTCTAATAATTAAGCCAAAATTTAAGATGTATTCTTTTTAATAAAAGAATTTAACTCGATCTTTTTTGCTTCAAATAAACTATAGTCAATGATTATAAAGACTACATATCCAAATTTATTTTCATGTGAGTATAGGATATCCCAACTCAAGACCTATACCTTCTCACCATCAACCGCCACAACCTCTTGACTCCACCCCATCCACCACCGCCTCAACAACCACATGCTCTATCAGCCCCATCACCTCCTCCCTCACTCAAAACTTGTGCCTTCTCCCCCTTCCTATATCCTCTTTATCAACTTTATTAAATATACCTCTTGTCATATTCGTTGTCTTAAATTATATTATAAAATTTATCAGCATAATTTCATTCATAATTAAATTTACTATTTTTGTTTTCTTAATATGTAGATCAAATTTAATTTTGTATATTTGTTAATTAAGGAATATGACAAAATAATTAGCATTTTCAAAAAATTTAAACAATTTTATTGTCAATACAAATCTTGACAATAAGAACTTATATATGGGTCATGTCTGAGTGTCTTCTCTCCTAAGTGGGATGCTAGTCAGACTCAGGAGAATTTTTATATAGCTTTAGGCCCTCATCAGAATAATAACCTGAGTAACCTCTTGCTTTATTGATATATGTGGAAGATATGAGTACAAAGAGGATATATGTGTCTATCCTAAGCCTATTTTCTAGTCTTGAGTTCTGACAATATGTTAGTCGAATTGTGACACCCTGAACCTCACTAGTCTAAACGTGTAGACCGATGTGGATCTAGAGCCCCTTGTACTTGTGAAATTTGTACTAGTCCCAAGATACCAAAGTTGGTAAACACAAAACAATAGTACATCAAACAAAAAACTTTATTACAAACTTGAGTGGGTTTTCACAAATGTTGCCATCCTTGACATCGTTGACATACCTCATATGTGCAATACAACAACATTTGAAATTGCAGAGGGAAACTAAGCAACTACTTAACTAGATTTAACCAACTAACTTATTTATTCCATAGGAATGGCTTGGGTATTAGATCGAAACCTTAAAAGTCTTCATAAATGGCTTGCTCTTGGATTAACTCTTTAGTAGTCAGATCATATTCTTTTTGTTCTTTAAACTCTAATTAGAAAAGAAGCAAGGATGAATACTTTACATAATCAGTAGCTTATAGGGAAAAGTGATGAATGCATAGCTTAACAAAGGAGGCTAGGGTTTTATTTTAAAAAAATACATTTTCTTTCTTTAGAAATATTTTTAGAGATAGCTTCTAAGTGTGTCAGATTTAAGTTGTTACAAGGAAGCTCACGCCGCAATTTATTCTGCAAGTCACTTTGCAAAAACTT
The DNA here is from genome assembly GCA_030770085.1 of Oryza coarctata. Classification (NCBI taxonomy): domain Eukaryota; kingdom Viridiplantae; phylum Streptophyta; class Magnoliopsida; order Poales; family Poaceae; genus Oryza; species Oryza coarctata. The sequence goes on from CM061472.1 coordinate 15,151,665, forward strand.
GTCATATTATTAAGTGAGACAAATTATTATGACATCTTCTTTTATTTTCTTCTCTATTAGTTTATTTTCACTTTCTTATTCACAACCACAATTCATCTCATAATAAATTCACCATCCATACCATCCTATGGTACTATTCAACACCCTAGGTCACATAGATCTATTTTAGACCACTCAGGTCATCCACTTGCCACACAAGCCGATTCTGATAATGACTCCCATCTCATAAATCACAGTTCACAAAACGCAAGCAATCAAATCTATGTTAAGAGAATCACTGCATATTCTCCCATGTTAGTGGACATGGCTGTTTAAATAGTTTAGTTAAGCTCTGTAGAGGTTGTACGCTTTACCCATGTGACATGAACTACTTTGAATACTCGTCAGTATCAGAGGCATGCGACAAGGCCTTTCCAAAGCTAAGGCAAGGTTACCTCATGCCACATAGAACGGTCACATCCCTTACAAACCAGTATAAACCTATACATGTATCTCAGAAACACTCTTCCATTCTTTTGGCTTGTGTATTATAGGCAAGCTTCACTCCTAGCCAACTCATGAACTCGGTGATGTCTCACCAACAAGATCCTAGCGTCCTGTATTTATTAGTATTTGAGGTTTCCTAGAAATAGCTAATTACTTAGCCAGGGGCATTCCATAATATCCGTGTGGTCATACTAAAAGATGTTTGGATGAAATTCTCAAAGGATTCAGTCATTATCGATAATGCGTGCTGAATACCACACAGGCAATGCTCCTGCATCATCAAGATTTTTGTAAACAAGTTTTATTTTAAAAACTCACCGATGCATAGCATTGAGTTTCAAATGTTTAGCTTAAAAGCCTAGTATTCCTACACGGCATTACAAATGGTAGTAGGGTTAAGCAAAACTATCTCGGTAACTATACCCATATGGTAGTGCTACCGACGTGCATATTTATGGAGTTATCAAGGATAGGATCATCAACTTCCTATGGAAAGTAAGTGTGATTACTTAGGTTGATCTGTCGGGCTTGCAAACCGAGACCAACATGTATATTAAGTGTAACTAGGCATACACCTTTACAAACAAAACATTTAAAAACTTGTAGGTTCAAGATATTCAGAGAAGTGGCTTGCCTTGCTTCTATAGTTGTTCTTCTTCTTTGAAATCCGCAACCTGATCATTCTCAGTATTGGGTTATACACATGAAAAGGGTGTAAATTAATATTAAACCTATAAACAAAACTTAACTAGGTCAAATAATAGTGTCATTAGATACATCTCATTTTTATAAAAAAATTTAAGAGTTAAACGAGGTCAAACGGAGTTAGGGTTTAGGAGATATGAATTTTTGAAGTTTAAAACAATTTTGAAGTAAAGGAAAAATATTTATTTAAAACCTAAAAAAAGATATTCTTTTCAATGTGGGGCTTATGAGCCCATGGCTTACATGGACCAAATCCATTGAAGAGGAGGAGAGGAGGACCTATGCACCTTGGCCCGATGGGCTACGGTCAACTAAGATAAGCCCATAGACTAGTGGAGGCGGAGAGAAGGATTGGCCATCGTGGCCCAAAGGCTAGTCAGCATGGCCCACTATTTCGCGGCATGAGAGAAAGGCTTAAAGGGATTGTTCCCACATGTTAGTGACACATAACTTAAAGATGTGATTAATTAAGTTTATAAACAAGGTGGGTCCACTTGTAAGTGACAAAAGAGGTAGAGAATTAACGAAGGATTACTGTGCACTAATGGTGGGTCCACATGTTAGTGTTAGTATCTTCTTTTTTTCCCTTTTTCTTCTTCTACTCCCTTCGGCTTTCCTTGCTTGCATGCAAGGCAAAGAGGCGGCATGGGCTGCCCGGCATTGGCTAGCCATGATACTAAAGGTGGCGGTAGGGCTCATACAGTGGTAGAATGGTTGCACATGGGGATAGCCATGGTTTGGGATGGGTGTGGTAGTGGAGCACTGGTGGAGCTTTGGCTATGATGAGGAACCTATTTCTGGGGTTGGCCGGTAGGGATTGAAACTATGTAGGCTTGGCTATGATGACCGAAGAGGAGAAAGGAGGTGGTACAGTGGTAGGCAAGATGGCAAAATTGGTGGCTATGTTGAGGGTTTTAGGAAAATAGAGGGGTAAGGGGTTCTCTCTATGATGTGTGTGTACCTAGGATGGAATAAGGATGAAGGACAACTAGTCGAGGTGGTGGTTCAAGTAGGACGGGAATGTCAAGCTTTTGGACGCCTAGTAGGTGCTCAATGAAATACGTCCTAGAAGATTGAGGCTAGCAAAGGAGAATAAATGAAGTAGCAGGGGTTCTAAGCGACGGTGATCTGGAAAATGGTCATGGGGCTTGGGCTTGAACTCGATACAATGAGGGAAAGTGAGGTGAGGGAGGTGGTATTTATATGTAGTGGTGTTGTGGGCTAAGGCTATCAGTGATGGTGAGATCAAGCTGGCCAGCACGAATTGGCTAGGTACCGTTACTTGGTGCCTAGAGGGATACAGATGCATGGGCTAGTAGTGGTCAAGGCATGTGAGTGGCCAAGCTCGGTGCTTGGTATTTGGCTAGTAATCCTTTGCGGGGGCGCCAAAGGAGTGGGGCTGAGTGTCGAGACGTGATGCTAAGGTAGGGATCTTCTATGTGGAGGAGGAGGTGTAACTGAGAGGTGGTCTCATGGGAGTGGCATTATTTGTTGGTGGCTGCTTGGTCAACGATCCTTTGCACGTGGGGCCAAGGATGGGACTCAACGTGAGGCACATAGATAAGATAGAGCAGTGTAGTGCATGATTGGGGTGAGGCAGCTCGGTGTAGCTCATAGTTGGGCATGTGGTGAAGCGGCTTGGACGATGGTGTGGCTAGCTCGGGCTTAGTGCATCGGCCCTATGGAAGTGGTGCGATGCGAGTGGCTTGGTGTGGCATTGTGCCAAGCACCATGTGTGCACTCATACGGTGTGAGGCATGCACGTGCGGCTACTGTCGTTGGGCCGCACAACAGGTTAAGAGAGGCTTGGGCGGCTTAGGCTAGTGGAGGAGAAGAGAGGAAGAAAGGGGCCAGCTGGTTGGCTTGGCAAGCAAGGCAGGCTGAGTAAGGAGGAGAGAAGAAGTTGGGCTGGTTTGCTTGGCCAAGAAGAAAAGAGAGGGTAGGGAGGAGTTTCGCCGAGAGGGAAATAGGGAGGAGGTGGCCCAAGCAAAGCAAAAGGGTTTCATTATTTTCTATGGATTTTAGGATTAGATTTTGAAGAGAGTTTGAAAATAATTTGAATTTAGATTTGAAACATGTTGATCCCTAAATTTTTAGGGGTATTTTGGATAAATAGAAGGATATAATTTGAGATCATTAATGGCACAAGAATTTAGAAAGCCAAAATTTGAAATTCAAATTTAAATCAAATTTTTTTTGTATTGAGGGAAACTCAGGGCACTACACAGATGTGTGGAAGCTAGACTCTGTAACCTCTTGGTGGATGAGGGCTTGATCTTAATGGGGCTCGATTTGGTCATGGCTTGTCTTGTGTTGATTCTTGTTCTATTAGGTTGTCTCTTCTCCTTGTGGAGTTATATATTCCTAGGACTGAAAGTATATCTAGACCTGTAATTGTAATTGTTTTGATGATTAATAACAACCAACCATGCATAGATGATTATTCCTTCTATTGGTGAAACGAATGGTTCGTGGTGATCCAAGAAGAAAGGATTACATATGGCACAATTGCTAAGTGATAATTAAATTTTTTCTTTTACTTTGTGTCATAGGAAAAGCCATACTATAAAAGAGATGTTACATTAAAATCTAAGGTTGAAAATTGGTGCTCAAGCTCTTTAAGAAGTGTATCTCTTTCTCTCTCAGTGTTTCTGAAAATTTCAGTTTAGAAATCCCTAGCAATATCAGAATATTCGATGTGTTGGAAAATCTGATTTGAGCAATGTTCTTGCCATCGGGTTAGTCCAATGAATATTATCAGATATTCCTATTGTTGGATAAGAAATTCCGATGTGTTGAAATGGAAAAAATATCATCAGACATTCTGATCTTTGGGTCAGAAATTCCAATGTGTCAGAATGTTCGAAAAGTTGAAAGTTTCTTCACTCGATTTTGGTGGGCTGAAATTATCAGAATTTGTGATAAGGGCATAAAAATTCCCATTGTGTTATTTTTACCGGTTTCAAAGTTGAGTTTTGACTGTTGGTGCTCGCATTTTACACTAGTCAGAATCTCTGATGAGATGTCAGAATTTTTGACACGAGGAATCTTTTTCAGCAATGGGCAAATATGAGATTGTGGCTATTTAAAGCCCCCTCCGCTTTAATGATAGGGTTGCTTCTCCAGCTGAAAAGTTTATGCCCTTGGATTTGAGAAACTTAAGATTCACTGAGACTTATTTTCTATTCTTTCCATCTCTTAATCTTCATATTTTGGATTTGTGTGAGTGGATTGGATTTGGTAAATCTCTCATGCTTGGTTGTTATTTGAGCACTAACATTCAACCACAAGGAGTTATTATTGTATCTTTTACTCTTGAAGTTTGAGGACTTTCAGAAAACTAGATATTATTTTCAAGCCACTAATTCATATGTGGTGTGCTGAAGAGAGATACCACTGTATTTATGAAACCTCTAGGGTTAGAAAAAAACTCGGCTTCTTGTAAGCTTATGAACAGAAAGTAGAATCCTAAATACTTTGGCTTGCACAATCTTAACAATACCTTTCTAACTCTTGCATTACTAGCTTTGTCATGAACGTTGCTGTTCGTGATATTAGAATTGTTCTCTTAGAAGATCTGGTAGGTCTTGCTTAGTTTGTGATAGCGCATAATTCTTATCAGGAATTTTTGATAGGATCGAAATATCTTTTGTATTTTTTATAAGTTTTAAATTGCCCCTCACTTCCGAGGCCTCAAATATTTCTTTTAAAATCCCCTTGTACTCATACATATATTTTTAATAGTATTTGGTAAAGTCATCGTCAAGTCCGAGCAGGTCTCTTGTATCTCTTCTTTGGCTTTTCTGTGTGATAGTAATATCATTTGTAATTGAGGGTAGCTTTCATGTATACATGTAGGTATTTTATATAATTATTTAGTGTTTTTATAGGTATATCAAAATATACGAACATATTTAACGAGCAAGGACACATTAAAAGTCCATTTCAACAGCCATAAGTGAAAATAAAAGTCCGGAAAACCACTTTATTGATGCCTGTGTTTCATTCATGTACACAAAAGTAGTGTTTGCTTTCCATGCATGTACGTACCTCTAAAAAAAAGTCAAGATGCCCATAAAAGGAGGAAAGATTGGAGAAAGTGGGACATAATTCAATGATGCGTCGGTCAAGCTTTATTAAATTTGAAAAAAAGGGCAACCATTTATGTGGGAGTACTCTAGTGGTTGCTTTTCTCTGCTACAGGAGAAAGAAAACCCTTGTTGAAGGCTTAGTTCGGAAGAGAGTTTAGAGTGAGTTTATAAGTTGCACGTTAAAAAAAGATTATGATATTGTTAAATTAATTAATCATTAACTATTGTAAACTTAAAAATCAATATATTTAGTTTTCAAAAGAAATTTTTATATAATTTTTTTAAAAAAATATCATTTAAGAAAGTAACTTCTAAATAAAGCGTTCTTAAACCTTGTTTTGGGCTGTTTGAACTGTTGGATGATAAATTTCTCATTTTTTCTAAATTACTACACGGTATGTCTGTACTAGAATTTTTTATATATAAGTTTTTTTTAAATCAAATAAATATATTTTTAAGTTTACAGTAATTAATACTTAATTAATTAATTATGTGATAATAATTTGTCCTATTTTCCGAGCCACCAACAGCCATACAACTAATTCAAAACCCAATGATTTTCTTTGATATTTCTAGAAAATTTTAACTGGCATTCAAAATGCACCATATATTGAGAGGTTTTCTCAAATGCATCTCATCATGTTCCCATTTCTCGACATCAGAACGATAAGAAGCCAGCTTATCCTACTTATGTGAGTGATACTCCTGTAGGAGAAATCCACGGGGTTTACTATGAATTTCTGATATAAATTTTCAGTTGGACGCCTCTTCGTTTTAGAACGTCTTGCACACGTATGCGATGACAACAGACAGCACGAAACTCCTTCCTGGCGCCATGCGGGACAGCTCGAGCAGTGCTCCATCAGTTGCTCACAGCAATATATTAATTGGTCCCATTTTGAAGCATGCGGATGGTTGTTGAAACAAACAGCTCCCACTATGCACAGCACGGCATATTTTCTTTCAGTTCCACTTCACACTACACACCAGGTACAAGTACATCATAAGAAAAAGGGAGAAGAAAGGCCAGATAGTAATGGATTTTTGGCATTTTACGCACAGCATCCTGGTCCATGTGTTTAATTTCCCGGCTAACCGAAAATGTTTTTAGATTCACGCAAACGAAGATGTTATGTATTGTAAGTCTGACAAAACACATCTGTAAGGAGATATGTACTAATTTATTTTCATGTACAGATCTAGTATTTTCCTGGTCCAGCATTAATTTTGAGTGATGTGGCTGAACACTAATTTTCCATTTTTGTGTAGCAAAATCCATATCTTTTTTAAAAATAAAATATGAAAAATGTACAACTCTAGAAATTAACGTTATCAAATTTGAACTATCATACAACTTGAGAAATTGATTCCATGCATGCACAAAACATTTGAGTCATCCCCATGCATGAAACATTTAGAATTAAATTGAAGTAGATATCTCGGAAGTGCGAATGAAATATTAAGTGTGGAGATGTAAATTGTTCTAAATGTCCCTGCAAAAAAAATCATTGTAAATGTAGAAAATGGTGAGATATGAACAGAATTTGAAATATGAAAATGTAAAACATCCTAAATGTCAAAAAGGTTGTGATGAGAACATACAAATAATATGAACAAACTACACCATGCACATGCGTAAATTATAAATTATTAATTTTTTTACAAAAGTTTGTAAAAATTCAAATCTCCATCCAGATGTTAACACAGAAAGAATTTTAAAAAAATCAATTTGCCAATACTCTGTTTTGGTAATTTGCCATGTTTAATTTAGTAGTTGAAAGGTGTTTAGGGTTTAGGGTTTGTTTGCCCGATTTCATATATACTAAAAAATCAACGTTTCTTTTAGCGCGTCTGTTTTATAGCATGTGCAGGTCACATCGTACAATATCTGCAATTAAATCTCGGTATCTAAATTATTAATATGTCAAAATCATATTAGTAGATTTTCAAGAAAATTCTTTTTAATAGTTGCATTTTTATAGATATCTAGTTTAAGAAAATTATGATAAAACATATGCATCAGAGACTATATATGTTGATGTTCAAAATGATATTCTTTTAAAAAAATTAGTTCAATTTTCTTGAAATTCATGCAAAATATATACATTCGAATAAACTTTTCAGTGAATTTTTAAGTTCCAGTCTTAGGTAGAATATCACATTATTATGAAATTCGTTTTTTTTTCCTTTTCCCATCCATACTATTTAGGATTTAATTATGAAAAATTATAATTGAGTTGTGTAATACAATTGCTGATGATATTTTTTAAGGTGTTCTAGATTTTGTTTTGTGAGGAGCTATGATGCCCATCATTTCTTCCTACGACATAACAAATTGCAAATGTGCAGAATTTATTCCATAAACTACAGCCTCGTATGTCCATGTCACTACCAGCTTGAGACCAAAGGATGTGGATGATGGTTCATCAGAAAAATATATTTCCATGCGTACACCGACAGAAATAGCCAAAAAAACCACCAAAAAAATTAATTATTCTGTAGGTTCCCCGATAGAGATATAATTCCTGACGGTTAATTTCATGGGTGCCTTAAAAAAAAATGCTCACGTAAGCTTTGTGAAATATGATTTTTGACATATGACTGACAAAAAAACTGTAGCTTGTTATTTTTTCTGACGTTGTAGCAGTGACATAAATTTATTCTTTTAAGCTCAAAATCAGAATACGTGCACTTAGAAATTTAGATTAATAAATGAATATCGATCATGCAGAACAGATAAGAATACATTAATACGTCAACAAAACGAACAGATGTGAATACATTAATACGTCAAAATTTATGCTAACAAAACTTATTTTATCTCCAAACGGAATTAATAATATACAAGTGTAAACACATCAATTTATAGATCAAAATTTTAAGCCGACAAAGTTACATCAACATTTGTTAGAATCGCATTCTTCTAAACTGAAAGTAGTATTGTACAAACGATTCGTATGAAAGTTCCATACGTTACTATCCAATTCTTCTGCCTTCGAACATCAATTTAACTTTATTCAAACTCAGTGGTTCATCTTGTACAGGGGAATTAAAATGAGGTCCAATTGGCGAAATTTTCATCATTTATAAAGAACTAAATCTCGACGAGACACTAGTTTGTTTTCTTCGTTTATATGCTAAAACTAAGCTAGAGCTAACGAGGATCTTGCAAGCTGAATCAGAAAAACTAATTATGCATTAGTATTGAGTAATAAATAATTACAACAAGTTAGATAGTTAAATTTATACTTGAACTCTATACATAGAGATCTAAAATGAGTACAAAATCATTTCACTTATATAATGTATGATCAAAATTTACATTAAACTGTATATATAGATATAGATATAGATAAAATATCTAAAATGGGTACAAAAATTAGTTCACTTAGAGCTACAAGAATAATATATCTTCAGACTGAGTTTAACAACTTAGAAAAAAGAAAATGGAGAAAACTAAAGTACATATCCATATCCAAGTTTACTGAATCAATAATGTATATATTGAATGTAAATGTGTTAATGTCAAAAATTGAAAAGCGCAGAAAAACTTAAGTGAAGAAGAGTCTGATAACTAAAGGAAGGAAGCCGATCATATGAAGCAAGCAGAGATTTGATCCGAAAATTATCCAGATGAGACCGAGTTTGAGGAGGATCCATGAAATTTACGATATGGTATTATATCTACGTAAATCGTATATTATAGAAAGGTTTAGTTAGTTTAGTTAACTTCCTTAGAAATATTTTTCTTAATCTTTATTAGGAGATAACGTTCGATGGTTGTTGTAAACGCGTCAGACTCTGTAAAATCAGGGAATAAATATACCCCCTCTAAAAACATATAAATAATCAATAGATCTAATCAATATAACTCTCAGTGCATCACCATCCTAGTTTATCTAGTTTTTTACTGGCGGGGTTTGGCTCTCAACGCGGGGCTACATCAGCTAAGCTCGATCTCCAGCGAAGAGGTAAGTACTGCCACTATCCTGATATGTCTTGTTCTATCTAAGGTTGCATCGGTTAGGTTTGACCTCTTAGGCCAAGCGGATATATCGCATCACGTCCGTGCAGGATCTATCGGCCTATCAAGTTCTCTTTGTCATCATCAGTCTTATGCTGTATCGGTTAGGTCCGACCTACGAGGCTGTCGATGGTAGATTGAGCTTTAGGCCTATAGGTCTTTGTACGCCATTTCATCAGAGTGTTAGCCAATGAGTTATCTGTATATTGATTGCCACGCACAATGTATCGGCTCTATAGCCGATGGAACAGCGTCCCGATCCCTATCGGCGATTAGCCGATAGCAGGAGCCACCTGGACACGGATGATGACCGACTCAATCCTATTGGTGTCCAGCCGACAGTAGGAGCTTGTAATCGGCTCATCGTCCGATTAACCCATTTGCCTCACCTTCTTATTAATTATAGGGTCAAATTGACTGGCACGCCTGCACCTGCACCTGCACCGTAGCGCCGGAGCTAAGCGGGCCGATGCGCATACCTCGAGCCATGGAGAGAAGCCGATGGCCTGCCCTGGAGCTAAGCAGACCTCCTAGGCGACGGCGTATTCGCCTAACACGTCTTTCGGCACGAACATATTTTTTGGCATGCCCAGTGGGACCAAATATTTCATTCATCTGCTGATAGGACTCGTACTTCATTCAACGGCCGATGGGATAGAAATTTTTATTCATTAGCCGATTGGACGGGGTTTCATTCATCAGCTGGAAAAACTTGAAGATCATTCATCGGCTGAATATCTTTTATCGGCTGGTGTGATATAGTTCCATTCATCGACCAGCGGGACTATACAATTGCTTGATTAGAAGTTGGAATTTTTACTCATCAACCCAGGGAACATCTTGGTTGCTAATATGTCTACAGAAGAGGTTGATGACAAGGCACATTCATCCGAAGAAGAAGCCAATGACGATGTTATAGTTCTAGTAAACATGAGGGATCTAAATGAAGACCAAGGCAGCAGATGGAGCAGAACGTAGACAACTTTCAGAAACTCTATTTGAAGTCGTTCAGTATGACTAGACAAGGGCTGATTCAAAAAGCACAGTTGTCAAAATATATTTTGATGAGAGAATCAGGCCATTCACCACATGTGAATCCTCAGAAGCCGTTGCAAGAGATATTCAACGAAGCATTTTATCAAGCATTCAACAATCCGTTAGGAGTATGGATGGATACATTACAAGATCTGATTAAGAAGACGATACAAGAATTATCAGCTCAAGAGTCTGATCAAAATCATGCACCTTTGTCGATAGAGACAGAGTTATCTTAGGAAACTTGTAAAAACAGGAGGAACCTATCAGCAAATGTATATCCACTAACACAAGATCGATTCGGGGGGCAACGGCAGGAGGTACTTTCAGAATATGTTCAGGATAATTATTGTGGAAGATATCAACGTGACCATCTAGGTGGCAATCCTGACTTGGACACTTATCATGGAGAGTATCTCAGGCAAAATCGGATACCATATCCACCTCCACAATATTAGAGAGACATTCTAAGGGAGAAGGATTAGTTAGCCAGAATTATGGATACGGTGAAAGAGCAATTTGGTATCAAGCCCAAAGATCAAATAGGTATGTATCGACACCCATATCCAAAATGGTTTGACAGAGTTCCATTGCTTCACCGATACATGATACCAGATTTCTCCAAGTTCTCAGGGCAAGATGACATATATATAATGGAGCACGTCAGTCTATTCTTAGCACAGTGTGGAGAAGCATCGGCTGAGGAAGCCCTCAGAGTTAGGTTATTTTCATTGTCTTTATCTGGATCAGCCTTTACTTGGTTTTCTTCGTTACCACCAAACTCAATTAGGAGATGGGTCGATCTGGAACAGCTATTCTATAAATATTTCTTTGCTAGGATTCAAGAGATGAGACTGTTAGATTTAACATCGGTTAGACAGAAGCCTGATGAGTTAGTTCTAGAGTACATCCAACGTTTTTGGGATATCAGAAGCCGATGTTTATAGTCTTATTCTGAGCGATGAACAGTTAGCTGATTTGGCCTTCCAAGGGTTGTCGAGCCGTCTTAGGTGGAAATTTTCTTTCCAAGAGTTTAATGATTTAGCACATCTGATTCATGTGGTTTTGGCTTACGAGAGCCAATTACCGAAAAGGGAGGAGATTTTAGAGCATCGGAGGCCTGAGGAAGAGAATTTCAAAGCATGAGTCTTCATACTTTCAAATTGGGGGGCATTGTGTTAATGCCAAAATTTAGAAAACCCAGGGAAAGGTTGGAAAAGTATCGGCATAAAGTGAAGAAGAGTCTGATTGCTACTGGGAGGAAGTCGATCGGATGAGGCAAGGAGAGATTCGGTACCAGAATAGAAGATTATCCAGATGAGATCGAGTTTGAGGAGGAGCCGTGGAACTCACAGCAGGGTATTATATCTATGTAAATCGTATCTTATATTGATAGGAATGTTTAGTTAGTTTAGTTAACTTACTTAGAGATATTTTCCTTTATCTTTGTTAGGAGATAATGTCCGATGGTTGTTATAAACGCGTCGGACTCTATAAACCTAGGGTATAAATATAGACCCCCTCGAAATATGTAAATAATCAATAGATCTAATCAATACAACATTCGGCGCATCGTCACCCTAGTTTATCTAGGTTTTTACCGGCGGGGTCTGGCTCTCGACATGGGGCTGCACAGGATAAGTTCAATCTCCAGCGAAGGGATAAGTCTCGCCAATATCCTGATATGTCTTGTTCTGTCTAAGGTTACATCGGTTAGTTTCCACCTCTTAGGCCGATCGGATGTATCGCATCATGTCTGTGTAGGGTCTATCGGCCTATTAAGCTCTCTCTGCCATCGTCAGTCTCATGCTGTATCGGTTAGGTCGGATCTACAAGGCTGCCGACGGTAGTTGAGCTTTAGGCCAATAGGTCTCTATACGACATTTCATCAGAGTGTTAGCTGATGAGTTATCTATACATTGAGCGCCACGCCTAGCGTATTGGCTTCTTGGGTGATACGCACCAGTCTTCAGAGACTCCCCTCGAAGCGCCACTCCAAGCGCATCGGCCTTCTAGCCAATACACGTCGATCTTTGGAAAGATGTCCTCTCATCGGCTCAACTAGCCGATGGGTTTACTTCCGCTTTGCCATATCCAAAGCAGAATCGACTTTTCAGCCGATGAGACAGCGCTACAGTTTCCGTCGATTACTAGTAGGGATCCTGTGCGCTTCACTTTAAACACCCTTTGATGCCTCTATCGGCTCTGTGGACCGCCAGAAGCTGACGGTCTGTATTAGAGCTAAGTAGACCTCCTAGAAGTTGGCGTGTTCGTCTAACACGTCTTTCAGCGCGAACAAACTGCTAGGAAGCATCTTAGATTAAACAAATGTTTTCATTGATTCAATGAGAGCTATATCTTCAAATCATAGAGTAAAGATTTCATCCGTTGAGATTTGCTGCAACATTTAACATGAGAACCATGATTTGTTCAACAAGTACAAATTACAGACCAAAATTAGTAAGCAAGGTGACTATAAAAGATTTACACATAAGAAAACATTAGTCTTCTCATATTCTCATATCCTAGATTTGGTTTTTTTATCAATTAGATTGAACAGGTATAATTCTTCATAATACCCTCGAATCAACTCACATAAACATCATTTAATACAAAAGATGTAAAAAAACCAACCTACAACATGCATAGAATTTTTTTTATTAACAAATAAAATACATCAATTGAAAATAGGAATGAACAAGCGATGACAATGCTGAAATCAAATATATTTGTAGCACCAGAGCTTTGACAGCATCCACAAATATAAGAGTGCACATAATCTGTAGCATAATAACATATCACAAGCAACAAGTCATTCCTCTGTACTATTTAACACTAGATCAAGAAATAACCATGCACTAAAAACCAACGCCAAGCCACTCCAAATCTCTCTGTATAACTTACCCCAAATCTACTATTTTGGCAATCACGTACTAAAAGTCAGTGCCAAATAACTCTACATCTGCTTGGCAAGTAATGGCCTGGATTAGACAAATTTGAGTCACTCGTAGTAGACGCTATCTCATAGCTATATTACCAATTACACATGTGCTTGAGTGGGCAACAATACGTGGAGGCTTGTCAGCCAGTGGAGAGGGTGGTGATGACTTAGCATGAACCGCTATGTCACTATTGTCGCTCGACATGCCAGTGCCTGGTTGAAGGAGCAATAGCAACAGCGTGGTCAGCAGCCGGCGCTTAGCAAGGGTAGCGGCTCCACCCTTCATGGTCAGCTTCGTTGCATTAGCTAGTGTTTATGGTGGATACTAGAAAGGAGAAATGACATCACCAGTGGCCAGTCGCACGGCGGAAATATGATTTAGGGTTTCAATGTCTCAATTATAAATTAGAGTTTAGATGGCTCGGGGGTTATCACTTAGTTTTAGTTTTATGTGTGTCAAAAAAACCATCAGAAAAACATTATTTTTCTGTGGATCAGTATAAGTTTAAGTTAAACTGTAAAAAAAATTCTTATTTCTGTAAGGACTACGGAACCCATAAAAAAATATATCGGCTCACAGTGTTGGTCTCACGTCTGGCAATGCGTGGGTTCCACCGATCGATAGTATGCTCCTTTCTTCGAAACAGTTAAAGCACCCGAACGATTATTCCAGACTCCAAATCCCCAAATCGTTCTTTCTGGAGACCAACATCTACTCTTTTCTCTGCACGAGAGGAGAGGAGCTCAGGAGCGCATGCACACACCCCAGTTGTCAGTTGCTCCATCCTCTGACACATTTGTTTTTTTTATGATTTTTTTCTGTCTCTTATTATTCCTTGAATTATTTGGAAGGCTAAAGGTGTCATGTGGACCGAATGCTCGTGGACACGGCCAGCATTAGAGATATAGGCTTGCGAATGTTAATTTCTAGATCAACATGATTGTATAATAGACTTATCCTAATTACTACGAATTAATATCGAATTGGACCGACTGATTTTTTTCTTATCTATTTTAGATTTAGATATTTTTTCGTATTTAAAAACAGTAGTAACCCGCCAAATTTGAGCATAGCCAATTCTAATAAACACCAATTTCCTATGTTTTCATATTAAATATTATTAATTTAAAATAGTCATCCTTAATGAAAAAATATAATATTTTTCCTATTCATTTTTTTCTTGTCCCAAAGTTTCAACGCAAATGAATGAGGCACATGTAGATGTGGTTCACTGTAGCCCAGACGATAGCTTTTTATCTTTTATTGAGAGAGCCCACCAATAGTTATTGCTTTTATTATGCTTTTAGCCAATGTAGTGGCCCAATTAACTTAAAGCCGGCTGGGCTACCTCTGAACTGGAGGCTATACGAGATGTACCGCGTATCACCGTAAAACAAAAGAGTATGAATTGCATTCTTCTTTTTATTGAATCTTGTAGTAAACTGATCACTCAATGATTATTCTTGATATTATTGGATGTCCAGTATTTACTCCATACTTTAAAAGCTAACCCGTAGATCGTATGGGGTATCCAATATTAGTGCTATTATTGCAAGATAATACGATGGACGTCGTCCCATTCCATGTCATCCAGAAATACTTCGCCATCAAACTGTAAAACATTATAACGTTAAATATTAAGACATAAAACATAATATTTCTAATAATCTCTCCCGTGCAGTTTTACGAGTTAATGACATAGGACATGTTTTTTTAAGAAACAAACACATACACACTCACCCCTATAAAAACTTACACACCCATATCCTATCACTGTGTACACCTCCACAAAACTGAGCCAGCATTTAATGATATAGAAGTAATCACATGAGTTTCACTGTCGACAGATATTCCACTAAAAAAATAATAACCTATAAATATAAGTATTCATGCTAAATTTAGAACTTAAACCTAACCATAATTAATCTAAGTTGCTAAGTCTAAAATTTAAATACAAGTATAATATTTGAACCTAACCATAAGTAATTTAAGCATTTATGTTACGCTGTCTCATGACATATTAATCCCATGTCATTATGAATTTATTATTCATTCAAACTCAACTGATAGTTGAATACATATATATATTTACAAACAAACATGGTCATGAGAGCAGCGGTTAGCTGCTGGAAGTAACATCCAAGAAGCATGCAATACTACTACGTAATACTGTAAAAAAGGTCCATTTTACACACCGATCTATTTCACCAGAGTAATTACCTTCTAAACCATTTTTGGCTTATTTTATCCCATGAGCTACTAAAATTGATTGACGTTACTCCCACTAATTATATTTCTTTTTTTCCTTTTTGAAATTTTGTGGGTCGATAAAATTACAAGTTATGTCTCAACTCTTTTTTGAATTTTGGACTGTTGTTTGCACGGATTGAAAGCACCTAATAATACTGATTCAAACATCAAGATTTTAAAACTAAATGCAGACTACACTGATTTTTTTGTTGAAAATATAGGTTACCTTGTCATCTATGACTCTATCAATTTTTTACCTGCAACATATTTTACATGAGAAATAATATTTCTAAAGTAAAGTGAGTCATTTTTAATAGCTCGAAAGGTAGAATGATAAAAGAAGTGTTTAGAAAGTCAAATACTCCAGTAAGATATTTATACGAGTAAAATGGACTTTTTTTGCTTGATACGTCTACACTCACCATGCGTCACTCTCACTCTCTTTCTATATGTATGCACGCATGCATGTCTCGATCTCTATGGGAAGGCCGACGACGGCGAGCTGCCGTGGTGTATCGGGTCGGGCCTGCTCGGCACCTGCCTGTCTCCGTGGATGTCGGTGCCGTCGTCACCGCTCGACGACGACGACGGCGGTGCCACAGCGTCACGCCGCGTGAACGCCGCCATCCTCGGCCGGCGTTCGACGAACTCCTTCCACTGCAGCCACTTACCATTATTCCGTCCACCACCACCGCCATTGACAGCCAACACAGCAACCTCGCCTCTCTGCACTACCATCCTCGCCGTCGCTCCGGCCGGCGTCCATGCCCGGACAAGAGTGCAAGCCAAGAAGAGCACCATCACCACTGCCGCCTTCGCCGCCATTGCTGAAGAAGAAGCAGTAGCAGCCATGAACACCAGCAATTTCTTCAGATTATATTTGTCGTGCAAGGTGATCTAGTTAGCTAGCTAGCTATCGATGGTGGTCAAAGTCGTGCGACTGCACGGTCTTATATACACCAGTGGCCAACCCTGAAGAGGCCAACTACCTGGCTCGACCTCGACAGCAACGCTAACCAATCTCAGATTTATCTAATCTAAACAACAAACCTATCAGCACTGGGTTAATTAATCCAGCTACGGCAAGAGCCTGATCGATCAAAATGCGAGGAGCTTTTCGACAGAGAGGCGACGTCGGTAGTGGGGATCGCATCGGCATCGCAACGACGACCGATCGACGTGACGCTGCTGCATTTCTGTGTTGTGTGCATGCATGGCATCCATGTATGCAATGCAATGCATGCAGATAGGCGGTTAATCGTGGCCACTGGCCACCGTGAAGCGTTAAATTGGTTGTTAAGTTTAGCGGCTCTAGTGCGGCTACATTGTTATCCTGTCGAGAGCCCCTAGTTTGCTCTCGGTGATGCCCAAAAGCGAGAGCTTTACGATCGTGAGATACGCTTGTCAGAAAGCGAGCTCGACAGAGACAGATTCGACATATCAAAATTTGATTATTTTTTACTACACGTTAGTGAATTACGATTTTAAGATTTGACTGCTATCAGAACAAATCAATTATATATTTATTTTCCTATATGCCACTGAGTCAGATTCGACATATCAAATTTTGTACATTTTAGGATTCCCCCTTCCTACAGACTCAACATTGGAATTTATTTCAGGTGAAAAAATATATTTTTTTAATTTAGCAAAAAATTTCAAATTGGCCAAAATTTGTTCAATGCATACTTGATCCACGAAATAGAACGGGCCATTTTTAACAAATTTTGCTAAATTGGAAAAAAAAAGAAATTTCCTCCTCAAATAATTCTTTGTTGTTACTCAGTTTGAGTCTGTCTGCATATTCATGTTTTGGATATATCCATATTGGATTTCTATATATTATTAAAAAAAGTATGGATTTAATATACGAGGACATGTATTTTTTTGTGGAGAAGGAGGACATGTATATAACTTGCATCAGTTTAGAAATGTTCTTTTTATGAAAAACAATATATATATAGACCTGTTTGATATAGGATTTTAACTTCTAAATCTAACTCTAGAAGCAAAATCTGTAGTGAAGTTGTAAAGCGGCTCGAACCTTGCTCCACTGTTCTACTTTATTTTTTCGATTAGTTCTGCTCCACTCCTTTTTAGGTAGAGCTAAAATTGTTTGGTTGCACTCTAGCACTAAAAGAAATAGAGTTAAAAGCTGGATCCTACCATACATGCCCATAGTTAAGAATATCTTTTGACCTGTACCTTGATGTTCGAGTGCGTGGTTATGGTTGCGGATTTGATGTTTTGCACTGGATGAAAGTAATTAGATACAGATCATGCTAGCAGTGGACAGCAAAGCAACCTGTAGAATGACTGTGCCAAGAGCCTAAGATCACATTTAGATAAAATGTGGTAGTACACTGAATTGCAATTGATTGATGAGCTCACCGTGCTGCACCACGACAAACCATGAACTCGTTGTTTCCCTGCCTCTAGTGTTCCTCGTCATGAATCCTACTGCCCTTGAGGGCCAGCGTCGACGACCTCCTCACCCTGATGTATGCCGCACAGTGATGCAGTGCCGTGGGCATCATCGAGCCATGATTCTCTAGCTGGCTCTGCTTGACTCTTCCATGGCCCCACATCAATACCGCTGCACCTAATCCACCACCATCCTTGTGCACACCCAAGGCTCCAAGTCGAGCATCCACCAAGAAGGCACAAGCTGCAGTCACCCAACTTGACCGCTGCACCGTCCCATCCTCGCTCCTGTGTCGCTCTATCATAGCCGTCGACAAGATATGCCGGCCAGCCCCACTTGGCTAAGTCTTCTCATCCCATCCCCGTCACCAAGCATCGGCCATGGCTCTAAAAGATGCTGCACCCTCTTCAACACCCTGCCAATCCATCTAGTTGGCCTCAGGCACATGGCCGACCACCTTACATACACTTGGAGCCACGTCACTTGGACTTGTGCACTACTCGCTCCACCTAGCCATCAACCACCATCGGCTGATCTCCTCCATCACGCCACCCCAAGCCAGCTCATCGACGGGCCATCCTCCCCATGCCACCACTTCCCTCCGAGGCAACTTGGCTTGAGTTGCTCCCGCCACCTGCAAAACCCAAGGGGAGAGCCCCCTCGACAAGGAGGATCCCCTCCACCTCTGTCATATCAAGAACTTCACTACAAAATTTTTGAACAAATTTGTATACTAAATTCTCATTCAAAAATCAGCCGAGTATACAAACTGATCATTTGAATATATAGTACCAACAAACTAAAGCTATAAATACTTAGTTCTCACAAAAAAATATAAAAAAAAGAAAACTAACGAGGCTTTAGCTCCACACCCACAAACATGTCAACTGGGATATAAGCTAAGGGTATTCTCTATAGAAATCCTTTCAACTAAGGTTGATGATTATTATTCGATGAGTATATGAAATACTCTACAAACTATATAACAAATATGTAAATGCACGGAATATAACAAAGAAAGACATAATAGGGCTCATTTGTAAAAGCAATATGTAGTAAACATTTGAGTGCAATAAAATAGTAATGTAATTAATCAATATTAAATCAACACTATACAACTCTTCTCGGTTACACAAGCCCAACCCATTTCTGAACAACCAAACCCGAGCGCACATATCCAACCTCTCCAAATAGGAACTAACACTTCTATAGAGAATTTAACTAGTTACCATCATTTATGATATTAATATCATTATTAAGTAGTTTGGGACTAATCATGAAAACATTGTCACTCATAATCGTGAATACTTGAGCAAGTTCAACCACTTGGCTTCCTATTCCATAGAAGAAGTGAACACTTATAGAAAGTATATATGAAAATTACTAAAGGGAATGAATATGGCTTTGAGACTCTAGCTTTTGGCTCATGTACACATGATCAACAAGGCTCTGTTGCTTGAAGATGCTAGAATGAAAGTTTAGGTCACATGTAAGCACAAGGCCTCTTAGTCTAGGATGCAATCACATGGTGTTCCATGCAATAGGACCAATCCACCTACCAAGTCATAATTACACTCCTCGCCCACCTGCTCCATGCCTAGCTCTATTAGTTCAGTCAAGAGCTTACAATGGAAACACTGGAGCAACTAGTCCCACCTTCTTTAACACCTAGCCAAGAAATTTGGTTGATGTGACATACTACCGCTGTAAAAACTTGGGTCACTTTTCTAGAGAGTACTCCTAGAGGCAAGTTTTCGTAGCCCTAGGACACTCCAATGTTAGGGCTGCTAGAGCGCCTACACCTAGTCAAGGAAGGGCTACTACTCAGGCTAGTGGACAAACCTCCAATACAACTACAAACTTTGGACGATGCCATGTGAACCACATCCATATAAACAGCATAGAAAGCTCTAGATGTCATGATGGGCAAGTTCCTTGTGAGCTCTGCACCTATCGTTGTCTTATTTGATTTTGGAGCTCTACATTCATTCATTTCTCAAGCTTTTGTAGATAAATATGGTTGGAATATTTAGGGCCTAAGGGTACCAATAATCATACACTCCCCTAGCAAGGAGATTAAGTCAGATCGATCGTGCCCAATGGTTAACTTGGATGTAGAAGGGGTTAGTTTTGTAGACAACCCAATAATTCTAGAGTCACAAGGGTTGGATTTGATTCAAGGTATGGATTGGTTAGCTAGATATAAAGGATAGATAGACTGTGCCATCTATAAAGACCATCTATAAAAGAAGTGAAGTTTACTCCTTGTGAGAATCCTAAAATCCAACCCATTCTAAATAGCCTCCAAGCCATTCTCCTAAAAGATGTACTCGTAGTCAATGAATATCTAGATGTCTTCCCATGACAGGTACCCAGAATGCCATTCGATAGAAAGATTGAATTCTCCATTGAGCTACTACAAAGCACAACTCCAATATCAAAAAGACCCTATAGAACGGTTGCCAAAGAATTAGCTACAGTAAAGAAACAAATAGATGAGTTGGAAGTATTTGGTTATGTGGGACCTAGCACATCACCATGGGGAGCCCTAGTGCTCCTAGTTGAGAAGGACAAATCAAAAATGATGTGTGTGAATTATAGAGGTTTGAACGAGGTTACAATCAAGAACAAGTATCTTTTGCCTAGAATTGATGATCTGTTTGATCAGGAGCCTTAGTGTTTTCCAAGATTAATATAAGATTAGGGTATCATCAATTAAAAATTAGGGCCAAAGATATTCCTAAGATAAACTTATCCACTTGGTATGGTCTATACACGTATATGGTGATGTCCTTTAGACTCAGTAATGCTCTAGCTTTCTTTATAAGCCTTATGAATAAGCTGTTCATGGAACACCTATTCACGCATGCGCAGAGAATATCAGACCGGGTGAATAGGCACACCGAGAGGGCAAGCGAGCTTGAGCTGGTGGAGGTCTGATGGAAGCACGCGCGGACACACCAAGGACTGAGAGATTTGCTTTACTCTAGTGCTGGTCCTTCGGTTTCGAGATCTCTTCATTGGAGTGTTAGACTTATAGGTGTACCAGTCAATTTGACTTTGCAATTAACCAGGTGATAAACCAATGAGTCAATCGGCAGATAGGCCAATATGAACTCCTGTTTTCAGCTGGTCATCAATAGGGTTGAGATAGTCATCACTGCGTCCGATGTACTCCTACTAACAGCTAGTTGCCGATTTGGGATAAAGCACTCGTCCATTGACTAAAAAGTCGATGAAGGCATAGGGAGATTGTGACGAAGGGAATAAAAGACATATTGACTGTAGAATAAAATAGTCAATAGGTACTGTACGGACTCCTACTATCAGTTGGTTGCCGATAGAGGCTATAGCACTCTTTTATCGGCTGAAAAGCCGATGAAAACACAAATAGATAATGAGAAATAAGATTGAAGGACCGAAAAAGGCGACCAGAGGAGGGGTGAATGGGAGCCTTAACTTTTACTTAAGTTATTTAAAGGTTGTCCCAAAATCAACCCTAAAAAGTAGTCACAAAGAGATCTATAGGTTTTCTAACTAATAGATGAGCTATCTCAAGGAGATCATCGCCCATAACTTAATCCATTCCAAAGGAGAACACAGAAGAGAGAAAAACCCCAAGTATTTCTTCCTGTCAGTCTGATTTGCCCAGACCTATGAACTCGTGAGAAGCTAGATGATTTCCTTTGGTGGAAAGAGTCAACTCACGTCTTAGTTCATCTCAAATAAACAGATTTGAGTCAAAACCTATTCGCGCCAGAAGTGTCTCGGGTGAACACGTCAACGCCTAGGAGGTCTGCTTAACTCCAGTGCAGGCCATTAGCTTCTCTCTGTGGCTCGGGGTACGCGCGCTGGTCCGATCGGCTCCGGCGCAATAGTGTGGGTGCATGCATATCAATCAATTTAACCCTGCAATTGACAAGGAGGTGAGGCAAATGAGTCGATTGGGCGATGGGCCGATTACGAGCTCCTGCTGTCGGCTGGCCATCGATAGGATCGAGTCGGTCATCAGCCACGTACGAGAGGCCCCTGCTATCGGCCGGTCACCGATAGGGATCGAGGCGCTGTTCCATCGGCTAGAGAGTGGATGAAGGCATGTATAGATGACAAAGGACATGATGGCTTCGAGTGTGGTGAAAGCGAGATCATGATCAATCAGCCATAGAGCCAATGGAGGCACCAAAGGGTATCTAAGGCAAAGTGTGTAGGATCGTTCCTGGTAGTCGACGGAGGCTGTAGCGCTCGCGCATCGGCTGGAAAACCGATGAAGGCATATATGAAGTGGCAAGGAAATGTATAAAGACGCACCGGCTATAAAACCGATACTGCTCTGGATATGGCAAAGGGGAAGCGAACCCATTGGCTAGCTGAGCCAATGAGAGGACGTCCTTCTGAAGATAGGCGCGTGTCGGCTGGATGCCCAAGCAAGTGCAAGGCGAACCCATCTGCTAGCTGAGCCGATAAGAGGACGTCTTTCTGAAAATAGGCAAGCATCGGCGGCACGCATCGGCTAGAAGGCCGGTGCGCTTGGAGTAGCGCTCGAGGGGAGTCTCTTAAGACTGGTGAGTATCGGTTGAGGAGCCGATACGCTGGGCGTGGTGCTCAATGTATGGATAACTCATCGGCTAACACTCCGATAAAACGCCGTACAAAGACCTATAGGCCTAAAGCTCAATCTACCATCAGCAGCCCTGTAGGTGGAACCTAACCGATGCAGCATGAGACCGATGATGACGGAGAGAGCTTGATAGGTCGATAGACCCTGCACAGACGTGATGCGATACATTCAACTGGCCTAAGAGGTTGAATCTAAACGATGCAGCCTTAGATAGAGCGAGACATATCGGGAGAGTGGCGGGACTTACCCCTTCATCGGTGATCGAGCTTAGCCAATGCATCCCCGAGACAAGATCCAGACCCCATCGGTAAAAACGTAGATAAACTAGGGTGGCGATGCGCCGAGAAGTGTATTGATTGAGAGATGATTATTACATGTTTCTAGGGGGTCTATTTATACCCTGGGCTTACAGAGTTCGACGTATTTACAACAACCATCGGACGTTATCTCTTAACAAAGATAAAAGAAAATATCTCTAAGCTAGTTAACTAAACTAACTAAACATTTCTATCTATATAAGATACAATTTACATAGATATAATGCCCTGCCATCGGTTCGATAGCTCCTCCTCAAACTTGGTCTTATCTAGATAGTCTTCTATTCTGGGACCAAATCTCTCTTTGCTTCCATCCTATCGGCTTCATCACTGTAGCAATCGGACTCTTCTTCACTTAAGCCGATTGTCTTTCCAATCTATCCCTGGGCTTTCCAAATTTTGGCGTTAACAAAACCGCTAACACTCAAGGTTCAACCCAATATGTCGGAAGTATAAAACCAAGAACGCAAAAATCACCATCGGGATTCGAATAAACAGTTTGAATAAATTGATCTATGAACTCATGAGGAGTAAGACGATTTCCTTCGGTAGAAAGCCTCAACTCACGTCCTAGTTCATCCCGAATGAACAAATCTGAGCCAAAAGCCCAAAAGCTTAGGGTTCAACCCGAAACATCGGAAGGGTTAAACCAAGAACGCGAAGAACACCGACGGGATCTAAATAAACAACTCAACTAATCCGATCTATGAACTGATGAGGAGTTAGATAATTTTCTTCGGTAGAAAGACTCAACTCATGCCCTAGTTCATCCTGAATGAACAGGTCTAAGACAAAAACCCTAAAGCTCAAGGTTCAACCCAAAACGTCATAAGGGTTAAACCAAGAATGTGAAGGACACCGACGAGGTTTGAATAAATGGCTCAAATAAATCGATCTGAACCAAAACCCCCAAAACTCAAGATCCATATCAAAACATCGGAAGGGGAAAATAAGAAACGCAAAGAACACCGATTGGATTTGAACAAATAGCTCACAAATCAAATCCCAGAGGACACTAGGAGGTTAGGGTCTCCATTGCCATACACAATCTTTAGTTCATTTACACAAGTGTGGTGGATTACAATGCCGTGGAGAGATCGAGCAGAGAAAACCCTAACTGAGAAGCGTGACAGACTCAAGAAGAACGAGAGAGAAAAAGAAAAATGAAAAATGAAAATTAAAACCCTCACACGCCATCACGGCTTCTAGAACCTGCTGATGCAGCACTGTCTCCCTTTATATATACGCGCTTCATGCAAAATCCCTATTATGCTTTTTCAATATAAAAGGCCGAAACAGTATCCAAAGGGCATAATGGTGCAATTCTTTTTTAGGCGATTGTACAGCCACACTTTTTTAGGTGATTTGGATTTAGCCACGTGCCGCCCTGTTCCTCCTCAGAACCTAGGTTTCGAGGCCAAACCTACAAAACCGATGCGTGTTCGAGCTCTACCGTGCTTGACGCTGTCCTCATCACCCATGTACACTTGCGTTTGTCAATGTCCCTAGGTGTCAGCCATCGTGGCTGATCCTCCAGGGCTCTGGTTCCTCAATCCAAGCCTCCCATCTATCTTTCACCGCTTTCGGTCCATCGGCATGGCCCGTCTCTACTTGACTTTAACCTCGCCTTCGACCACCGCCTCTGAGCTCCACACCTACACACCACAAGCCACAAAACATATTGCCAAAACATACTCAACCTAAAGTGTAAGCACATTGACAATCACTCATCACTACAATGAAGCACAAGGGCACATATGAAACTTGTGTTCACAAAGATAAAGAAACCATCGGCTACAGAGCCGATAGTGCTTTGGAATACAGTGGTTAATAAGCAGTATGTGTAATCTTTGCATCGGCTAGTTGCTGATAGAAGCTGTAGCACTCTTTCATTGGCTAGAAAGATAATGAAAGCATATGTAGATAAAAAGGAATAAGATAAAGGACATATCAGTTGCAAAGCCGATGACGCTCTAAATAGAATATACGATGAATTGAAGGGAGCGAAACTCAATTTCTTGAAGATATGAGAGACTGGATTGGACGCGTGGATGGAAGGAACGGGCAAACCCATCAGCTCACTAAGCCAATGAGAGGAATTCTTTGAAAATATATGTATATCAGCTAAGAAACCGATACAGTATGCATTAGGCTTAATGTGCGGATAACTCGTCGGTTGGCCGTTTCAATGAAACATTCGCGTAAACACCTATCGACCTATGGTTCAATCTATTATCAACAGTCTAGTAGGTTGAACCTAATCGATACAACATAGTACCAATGGTAGTAGAGGGAGCTCGATAAGCCGATAGAACCACGTAAAAGTGATGTGATGCACCCGATCAGACTAATAGATCGAACTTAACTGATGTAGCCTTAGGCAGAATGGATACACAAAGATAGTGGTGGATGTTACCCCTTTGTTGGAGATTGGACTTAATTGATTGTTTGCACCAAAACGCATGAATACGCTGATGCCTAGGAGATCTGCTTGACTCTAGTGTAGGTCCTTTGGCTTTGTTGGATGGTGTGCGCTTTCGATTGTCTTTCGGCTTTGTTTGTTGGTTCGAGAGTGCGTCGAGGTTCTTCAGCTTTATTGTTCCTTCGTCGGGATGATGGAGATGTGAGCATGCTAGTAAATTTGACCCCGTAATTGACAAAGAGATAAATGGAATGTTTCAGTTCGACGATGAACCAATAATAACTCTTGCTATCCGCTGGCTGCTGACAGGGTTAAGATAGTCATCGGCTCCTTTCGATGCGCTCCTCCTATCAACTGGTTGTCGACAAAGACTAGAACACTTTTCCATCAGTTGTAGGGTCAATGTCACTCCAGATATAATGAAGGTGTAACGCTAGTCCGTCGACTGCAAAAACCGATGAAGGCATAAATGGATTTTCAAACAATACGATAACGATTCTATGGGCTGCAAAACCGATGGTACTCTGGAATAGGGTATTCAAAGAATAGCATGCGAGATACTTTTATCGGCTGGTTACCGATGGAGGCTATAGCACTCGTTTATCAAATGAGAGAAGATCTCTAAAGATATGAGTGTTTGGACCGAGAGGCCAATACACTAGGCGTGATATTCCGGAGAAGTCACTCAAGACTTATGCATATCGGCTGAGGAGCTGATACACTGGGTGTGATACTTGATGTGTGGATAACTCATCAGCTAGCTACTCCAATAAATTGCCGAGTAAATACCTATTGGCTTATGGCTCAATCTACTATCAGCAATCTATTAGGTCTAACGAAACTGATACATCACGAGACTAATGATGGTAAAAGGAGCTTGATAAGCCAACAGATCCCCGCAAACGTGATGTGCTATATTCAATCGGACTAAGAGATCAAACCTAACCAATGCAGCCTTTAATAGAGCGAATATACCAGAATAATGGTGGGACTCACCCCTTTGTCAGAGTTTGGACCTAACTGATGTAGCCCGTGTCGAGATCCAGAAACCGCCAATAAAAAATCTAGATAAGCTATGGTGGTGATGCACCAAGATTGTATTTGATTGAGAGATGATTTATTAGATCCCAAGGGGTCTATATTTATACCGTGAGATTACAATAGTCTGATGCAGTTACAACAACCATCGGATGTTATTTCCTAAGAACATAAAAGGAAAATATCACTAAGAAGTTAATAAAACTAACTAAACTTGCCTAATCTTACAAGATATATTCTATACATGTAAATAGAAAGTACCTTGCTGTGGTTTCATGGCTCCTCCTCAAACTTGGTCCCATCTGGATAACTTTCCATCTTTTGACTAAACGGAATCCATCTTCAATCTGTTTGATCGACTCTTTCCTTATATTAATCGGACTCTTTTCATAAGTCGATCGGCTCTCCAATCCTGACTGCAGGGCTTACCAAATTTTGATGCAAACACATGCCCCCTAATTTTGAAGTATGAGCATCCATGGTTTGAAATTATCTTTCTTAGGCTCTCACAACTCTAAAATCTCCTCCCCTGCTTCCTACAATCGACTTTTATGAGTCGATACAATGTGTATTAAATGTGCTAAGTTATCAAACTCTTGAGAGAAAAACTTCCTTCTAATGTGATTTGATAATCCTTGGAAGGTTAGCTCTGTAGCTGTTCATCGCCTAAGTCCAAGCTGTAGCATCGGCTTCATACATTACGGAATCTTTGAATATACTCCGAAATAGATTCCTCCTTTCTCTGCTTTATCAATATCAAATTTGTGAGCCACATCTTGTGAATTCCTGCAAAGAAGTGTCTGTGAAACTATTTTTCTAGATTGGCCCATCCTCTAATTGAATTTGGTGGCAACGATACAAACCAATTAAAAGCTAATTTGGATAGTGGTAATAGAAATAGCCTAACTCTCTGAGCTTCTTCTCACCAAGCCAAGAATCGACAAACATGTTTAACTGTTGACATATTGTCTTGCCCTAAGAACTTGGCGAAGTCTAGCATCTTGTATCGGCATGGTAATGGTATTCTATCAAACTACTCACGATATGGAGGCCGATACAAGAAACTGTCCCCCTTCAGTTTAAAGCCAAACTATTCCTTCATTACTTTGGATATTTTTAAAGCCTACTCATCGTCTTCGTCATGTTGCCCCCCGAGCTAAATATATCCATAAGACCAATTGAACGTCGGCATCTATGGACTAATATTTGCCGATGTGTGAACTAGTGTCTCTTGAGAATATAATCCATCCAC
Organism: Oryza coarctata; assembly: GCA_030770085.1. NCBI lineage: Eukaryota > Viridiplantae > Streptophyta > Magnoliopsida > Poales > Poaceae > Oryza > Oryza coarctata. The sequence continues at coordinate 15,179,270 of CM061472.1, forward strand.
TCATTTCCTTATCAAGTCTTGAAACATACTTGTCAACCCTTTTGATTAAACATTTAGCACATGACATATGGCTTCATCAACTAGTTTTTGGATGAATTTCTATGGACTTAAAGCTGCAAGTTGAGTTGGTTTAACAATCAGAGTTGGTCTTGAAAAAGAATTCTTCTAGATCAGACCGTCTTACATCATACAAAAGGTTTGCAAGCACAACCTCTCAAAATCTTTCACAAACTGCTCCATGTGCCGCCTCTGCTCTTCATTTAGATCTTCCAATGTGACAAGAATAATAATATCTTCATGGGCATTTTCATCGGATGAGTGTGCCTTGACATCAACCTCTTCTTCATTCATATTGATTAAAACAGTATCCCTCTGGTTGATGAATGAAATTCTAACTTCAAATCAGGCAAATGTATCATCCCGTCGATCGATGAGTGAAATCTTTAGTAAATGAATGGACTGACTGACAAACAATGTCTGCGGTCCCACCAAGCGTGCCAAAAATATGTTCGTGCCAAAATGCGCGAACACGCCGAGGCCTGTGCGATTTGCTTTGCTCTAGTGTCTATTCTTTAGCTTTGTTGGATGGCGTATGCTTTTGATTGCCCTTCATCTTCGTTGGTTGGTATGTGAGCGCGCCGAGATCCTTCAGCTTTGTTGTCCCTTCATCAAGACATTGGAGATATGGACGTGCTAGTCAATATGACCCTGTTATTGATATGGAGATAAATAGAATGTGTTAGTTAGACGATGAGCCGATACCAACTCTTGCCATAGGCTAGCTGCTGATATGGTTGACATAGTCGTCATTGTGTCTGACACGCTCTAGCTATCAACTGGTTGTCAATAAAGACTAGAACACTTTTCTATTGACAGGAAAGCATATGAAGGCGTAAGTAGATAGCGATGAAGGGAATCAAAGATACATCGACTGTAGAGCCGATGTCACTCTAGATATAACGAAGACGTAACAATGGTCCATTGGCTACAAAGGCAATGAAGGCATAAAACGATATTTAAAGAATACGATAATGATTCCATCGAGTGTAAATCTGATGGTACTCTGTAATAAGGTATTTAATGAATAGCACGCGGGATCCTCCTATTGGCTGGTTGCCAATGGAGGCTATAGCAGTTGTTCATTGTTCGGAAAGCCGATGAATGCATATATAGATTGGTCAGGAATACTATAAAAGATCCATCAGTTGAAAACCAATGGTGCTCCAAATATAATGTGCGATGAGTAGCAAAAAGCAAGACTCGATCTCCCGAAAGTACAAGACCTAGTGACTACTGTGATGGTACCGTTAGTACCAGCCTCGATAAATCGGACTGAACCGAGATAGTATGAGATTGAGACTAACTTCATAGAGACGGCGGAGACTAGATTGGATGTGCTGGCAGAGGGAAAGGATGAACCCATCGACTAGCTAAGCCAATGGGAGAAGTTCTCGGAAGATATGTGTATATCGGTTGAGAAGCCGATATACTAGGCATGAGACTGTGTGTATGGATAACTCATCGGCTAGCTACTCTGATGAAATGTCAAGTAAAGACCTATCATTTTATGGCTCAATCTACTGTCAGCAGTTTAGTAGGTTGAACCTAGCCGATGCAGCATGAGACTAATAACGGTAAATGGAGCTTGATAAGCCGATAGATCCCACGTGAACGTGATGTGGTATATCCGATTGGACTAAGAGGTAGAACCTAACCGATGTAACTCTATATAGAATGAATATACCTAGATAATGGCAGGACTTACCCCTTCGTCGGAGTTCAGCCCTGCGTCGAGAGCCAGAACCCACTGGTAAAAAAAGTTAGACGAGCTAGGGTGGTGATGCGTCGATATTATATTTGATTGAGAGATGATTTACAAGATCTTAGGGATCTATATTTATACCCTAGGATTAGAATAGTCTAACATGGTTATAACAACCATCAGACGTTATTTCCTAAAACCATAAAAGGAAAATATCTCTAATATTTTAATAAAACTAATTTAACTTACCTAATCTTACAAGATATATTCGATAGATATAAAGTACACTGTCATGGTTTCTATGGCCCTTCCTCACATTTGGTTCCATGTGGATATCTTTCATCTTTTGATTGAATCAAATCCATCATCAATCCGTCCAATCGGCTCTATCCCTATATCAATCAAACTCTTTCCATAAGCCGATAGGCTCTCCAATCCTGACTATGGGGTTAGCAAATTTTGGTATCCTCACGTCGAGAGCTTGAATCTGTCGGTAAAAACCTAGATAAACTAGGGTAATGATACGTGAAGATTGTATTTGATCTGTGATTGATAGCTTATTAGGTTCCCGGGGGTCTATACTTATACCCTAAAATTAGAAGAGTTCGACGTGGTTACAAATAATCTCTAGACGTTATTTCCTAAACATAAAAAGAAACTATCTCTAACAAATTAACAAAATTAATTAGATTTAGTTATCTTACAAGATATATTCTATAGAAATAAAATCCCCTGTGATGGTTTTCATTACTGCTCCTTAGACACAGTTCCATCTGGATAACTTTTCATCTTTAACTGGACTGAATCCATTTTCAATCCGTCTGATCGGCTTTTTTCCTATATCAATTAGATTTTTTTCCATAAGCCGATCGGCTCTCCAATCTTATCTATGAGGCTTACCAAATTTTCGTATAAACAATACCTCAACAAAGTTTGTTGTTATGTTCATAGATGACATCATATATTCTAAGGTTGAACAGGCACATGAAGAGCACTTGAGATTAGTTTTAGGAAGGCTATGAAAACGCCAACTATACACCAAATACTCAAAGTGTGAGTTTTGGCTAGATAGAGTTGCTTTCCTAAGCGACATTATTTCTGCCTATGGTGTAGAAATGGATCTAAAAATAGTAAAAGATATGCTTTCCTAGAAATCACCAACATCGATCACTAAAATCAAAAGTTTTCTTAGTCCAGCTGGATATTATAGAAGATTCATGAAAGGATTCTTGAAGCTTGCCAAGTCAATGACAAAATTGCTCAAGAAAGAAAATATGTTTGAATGAATAGAAACTTGTGAGAAAAATTTTTAGGAACTGAAGAAGAGATTGACCACTTCACCAGTGCTGATCCTTCTAGAAATAACAACGGATTTTGAGGTATAATGAGATGCTTCCTAATAAGGTTTAGGATGTATCATTGTGCAAAAGAGTTGTTTCTTACGCATTAAGACAATTAAGGGCGCATGATATGAATTACCCCATAGATGATATGGAATTAGCAGCAGTAGTGCATGCTCTCAAGATATGCCAACACTATTTGATTAGGAATAGGTGTGAAGTGTACACTGACCACAAAAGTCTAAAGTACATCTTTTCTCGGACTAAACTTAATGTTAAGCAAAGGAGATGGCTAGAATTAATCAAAGACTTTGACTTAGGGATACACTACCAATTTGATAAGGCAAATGTCATTCTCGTTGCACCATGTTGAAAGGTCTATTATAATGCCATCATGGTCTTGTCACATCCGCTAAATTTGTGCAGATAATTAGAAAGGATTGGAATAAACCTAGTTAAGCCAAGAACCCTTGCAATCTTAGTGGTTCAACCAACTTTGGAAGATTAGATTTGAGAGACCCAACAAAATGATGAAGAAATCAATACCATCAAAAAGAATATAGAGAAAGACAAGGCAACCGGTTATTCCATAGATGAGAAAGGGATAATATGGTTTGGTAAATGCATATTTGTGTCCAACAAGAAAGAACCAAGGGATTTGATACTTAGGGAAGCCCATGAATTTTCCTATTCCATCCAGATAGGAAGTACAAATATGTACCAAGATGTCAAGAATTATTATTAGTTGTCTAGAATGAAGCGAGGCATTATTGAGTATGTCACTCTTTACAACATCTGCTAAAGGGTTAAAACATAGCACTAGAAGACAACTGGATTTTTCCAACCTTTGAAAATTCTAAAATGGAAATGGGAAGAAATATGATTGTATTTTATAATCGGACATCCAAGGACACTAGTAGGTTATGACTCCATTTGGGTAATAGTGACCAAAGTGGCCCAATTTTTCCCTGTCTTGACAACCAATTATGGTAAGAAGTTAGCTAAGTTGTACATGACCAAAGTGGTATGTCGACATGGAGCTCCAAAGAAGATTGTGTCTGATCATCGTACTCAATTCATTTCCATTTCTAGCAGAAGTTGCAAGAAGCAATGGGCAGCATCCTTAATTTCAGTATAGCTTATTATGAACACAAGGTTGATATGTGTCCTTTTGCTTCGTTGTAATGATGAGTGATTGTCAACGTGCTGACACTTTGGGTTGAATGTGTTTGTGCAACATTTCTCGTGGCTTGTGGTGTGCATGTGTGGAGCTCGGAGAAGGGGGTCGATGGCAAGGTGAAGGTCAAGTAGAGACCGACCGTGCCGATGGACTAGGAGCTGTGAAGGATGGACGTAAAGCTTGGACTGAGGAACCGGAGCGCTGGAGGATCAGCCGCAATGGCTGACACTTAGGGACATCGACAAGCGAAAGTGTACATGGGTGATGAAGACTCTATCGATCATGTCAAGAAGGAAGGCTAAGGCGTCGAGCTTGGCGGAGGTTGGACATGCATCGACATCGGAGGGGTTTGGAGGATTGAGCCTCAAAACCACCGGGTGACAGTTTCATGGGTTTGGCCTCAAAACCTAGGTTTCGAGGAGGAACAGAGAAGCACATGGCGAAATCACAAAGGTTGCTCCAAGACGAAGCAAATTTGTGCAGGAAGCGTGACCGTCTGATCGCCTGAAAAAGAGTTAGACCATTATGCCTTCCGATCATTGTTTTAGCCTGTTATACTAAAGGGGCAAAATTGGAATTTTCTAAGAAGCTCTGATATATATAGGGTGAGGGTGCCACATCAGCGAGTTCCGGAACATCCGAGCGCTTGCGAGCATATTCCATTTTTATTTTCCTTTTTTTCTTTTTGTTTCTCTCACTTGTCTCAAGTTCGCCGCTTTTCATTTAGGGCTTTTGCTCGATCTCTCCGCAGCACCATAATCCACCTCATTTGTGTAAAATAACTAATGATTGTGTGCGGGAATGGAAGCCCTAACCTCCTGGTGTCCTCTGGGATTCGATTTGTGAGCTGTTTGCTCAAATCCCATCAGTGTTCTTCACGTTCTTGGTTTTCCCCTTCCGACGTTTTGGGTTGAATCTCTAGTTTTGGGGATTTTTGGTTTAGATCTATTTATGTGAGATGAAATAGGACATGAGTTGAATCCTTGCACTGAAAGAAATTGTCTAACTTCTCACGAGTTCATAGATCGATTTATTTGAGTTCTTTGTTTAAATCCCGTCGATGTTCTTCACGTTCTTGGTTTTCCCCTTCCGACGTTTTGGGTTGAATCTTGAGTTGTAGGGGTTTTGGTCCAGATTTGTTTATTTAAGATGAACTAGGACGTTAGTTGAATCCTTGCACCAAAGGAAATTATCTAACTTCTCACGAGTTCATAGATCGGTTTTTTTGAGCTATTTGTTCAAATTCGGTCGGTGTTCTTTCCATTCTTGGCTTTCCCCTTCCAACCTTTTGGGTTGAATCTTGAGTTTTGCGAGTTTTGGTTCAGATCTGTTTATTTGATATGAACTAGGACATAAGTTAAATCCTTGCACCAAAGGAAATTGTGTAACCTCTCATGAGTTCATAGATCAGGGCGAAAAATAATTTTCAGAAGAAATACTAGTGATTTTTTACTCATCTTTATTTTCTTTTTGTCTAGCTTCAGTTTTTGGCGATGATCTCCTTGAGATAGCTCATCTATTTGTTAGAAAATATATCAATTTGCTTGCGACTACTTTTTAGGGTTGATTTTGGGATAGCCTCAAAATATATCGCGTGAAAGTTAAGGCTCCCATTCACCCCCCCCCCCTCTAGTCTCCATTTTCGGTCCTTCAATTGGTATCAGATCATGTTAAGGATCATTCCACCTTACTCAGTATGTGATCCACGAAGCCGACATGGAGCGCAGCTCTGGCAAGCCACCATCTTTTGATGGAACCAACTACCTGTACTGGAAGATCCGCATGTCTACGTATCTTTAGAGCTTGGGCTCACGGGAGTGGGAGATTTGTGAGGATGTTGCTAGCATTGTGCTTGAACCTCGTGCTCATGCCACTCAGGAGCAGAAGGATTAGCACAATGCAAACAGCCGAGTGAGGAATGCCCTTTTTGCTGCTCTTTCGCTTTTAGAATTTAAGCGAGTTTCTGATTGTGCTATGACTCGAGAGATCTGGGTGAGACATCAGAGCTATCATGAGGGGACCGCATAGGTCAAGACTAGACTCTTTGAGACGTATCGTCATGAGTATGAGAACTTTTCTCAGTTGGCTGATGAATCTATCGATTCTATGTTTTCTCGCTTCCAGTCGATTGTGAACAAGATGTGGGCAGATAAGTCATAGCTACCCTATGATGATCATGAGAGGGCTCTCAAGTAATTACATGCCCTAGATTGGAGGGTTTGGGATGTGAAAGTTTTTGCTATCATTGAGTCAACCAACTACGAGACCCTCACAGTGGATGAGCTTGAAGCAAACTCAAGTCCACCGAGATTGACTACCAAACTCAAGCTAAGAACAAGGATCCCTCTGCACCCACTATGGCTTTGGTTTTAGGTACTGGAAGTTCAAGTTTTTTGATTAATCCTTCACAGTTGTCTTTTGCCTTGTCTTCTTTGGTGTCTGTCACAGAAGAGCAGATGGAGGTGCTTGGAGACGACGAGCTCGCATTGATCATCAGCCAGTTCTCATGGTTCTACAACAACCACATCAGCCACCGGTGCGTTGGTCCAAAGGAGGGATGCTTCAGTTGTGGAGACCTTGACCACTTTGTCGCCAACTGCCCCAAGAAGAACAAGCACTCCTCTAACAAGTACGGCTCTAGCAAGCACAAGGACAAGCATGATTTCACCTCCGGCAAGCACAAGTCCAAGGGAGAATTTGACAAGAAGGTGGTTAAGAAGTTCATCAAGAAGGCGAAGGCCTAGCAGTGTGCCTTCTTCGCCTCACTCAATGACCTCGACAATGACTCTGATGACTATCATGCTTCTTCCTCTTTGAGCGACGACAAGTCCAAGAGGAAGCTTGAGGACAAGCTGAACGACCTCTGCTTCTTAGCTAACTCCACTCACAGAGGCTTATGCACCGTGGCATTTGGTGACAAGGTGGAGATTAGCAAGGATGAGGCTCTTGGCGATGACGACATACTTGAGGTATCATCTTCTATTGACGCTCTTACCGCTGAAGTACAAACTTTGAGTGATGCTTTGATCAATCAGGATAAGCTTCTTAGGCTTGTTGCTTGTGAGCGGAAAGAGTTTAAGGACAAGCTAGAAGTGACACTTAAGGAGCTTGAGGTTGCCAAGAAGAATGCTATTGTAGTTTCTGATGAGGGTGAATGTGATTCTTGTGCTATTCAAATGTCTAGTCTTGCCTCTTTACAATCAAAGTATGCAACTTTGCTTGATGAGAATGAAGAGCTGAAGGCTAGGTCTCTCTTATTAGGTGCATGCAAGTCTTGCTCGGTCTTGCAATCTGAGCTAGCAGAGAAGAATGCCAAGATCTCTGTTCTTGAGAAGGCCAGTTCAGATAGCACAGCTGTTGTTAAGTGTGAGCTTTGTGAGAGGTTGGAGTTAGAGATTGAGTCTTGTAGGCATGACAAGATGAGATCTGGGGAAGAAAACACATACCTTCGTACCATCTTGTGCTGGGTGTCTTGTAGAGAGCCGCTGTTGGGCATGATGGTCAACCAATTAAAAAGGGGAATTGGTGGACCGAGTGTAGGCTTTGTTCCAGTTGGGAAGGATGAAAATATCTGTGGCAAGGTTGGTGAGTGCAGTAGCTTGAAACCAAGTGAGAAACCTTCCACCACTCCAAAGCTAATTAAAATCACTCCACCTAAATCCACCAAGCCCACTGTTAAGGATGGAGTGTTTGTTGAACCTCCAAAAGCTCCACCCTAGAAACAAGTGTGGATTTCAAAACCTAACTATCTCAGGAACCCAAATAACACTCTGCCAAACATCTTTAAGGATTCCCATCCTAGAGCCAAACAACCAATAAAATTGAACCAAACCTGCAAGAGAGTGAACCAACCACCCAAGAGAGAGGTGAGGTATCACTGTGAGTACTGCCAAAGGGGTGGTCACCTTACTGAGTTCTGCTTTAGGAGAAAGAGAGATGAGCAGCTAGAGTACAAGCTGAACAACTAGAACACGTACCATCCTCCTCATGGTGTACATGTACTGCCTGTTCAGAGGAACACTGCTAGACCTAGAGGTACAATGAATTAAGGTGCTAAGCCTCTAGCTACGAGATCATGTGGTGGTCATGCCCGGCGGGGTTCAGGTCGTGGTCAATATGACCAAGGATCCCATGACGGTGGTTTTCAGTTCCACAACTCTAGTAGACCACGTGTTCCCCCTCATGGTGATTGCTTTCCTCAAATGGGACTAGGTGTGCTTGGTGCTTCTTCTAACTCTTTTCTAGGGCAAATGACTCAACACTGGTATCCTTCACAGTTTATTAACCCCAATATTGTGCCATTTGCTCGTTCCCTTCCATTCTATTGAGTAGGACGGAGGTCTAGAGAACATGTGGCTCATTGATTCCAGCTGTTCGCGCCACATGACCAAGAATTCCAAATGGTTCTCTAGCCTCAGCCCCATGCAATGCAAGGAGTACATCACATTCAGGGACAATAGCAAAGATAAAATGGTATATCCTAGATCCATCCGGATCAACGAGAATTCTATTCTCAAGGATGTTGCCTTGGTTTCGAATTTACATTTCAATTTGCTTTCTGTTTCACAACTCCTTGGTGATGGATTTGAAGTGCGTTTTAAGACCAGCTTATCTCGAGTCCTTGATTCTCAGGGTAATCTTGTCTGTCAGATTGTCCTGTTTGGCCATGTCTTTCAAGCTGATTTTCTCACACTTTTGGGTCATCTCATTGCTTGGTGACCAGATCCTTCTCTGAATTGTGGAAGTGGCATAGGAGATTGGGTCATTCGAGTTTTGATTTTCTAGCTAGGTTAAGCTCACTTGATATAATCTTAGGATTGCCCAAGTTGAAATTTAAGAAGGATTTGGTTTGTCATTCATGTCATCACGGGAAGATGGTTGCTGCTTCTCACCCCCCTGTGAACCAAGTCATGACCAGGGAACCCAGCGAGCTACTTCACATGGACATAGTTGGTCTAGCTCGGGTTCGGTTAGTGGGTGGAAAATGGTACGTTCTTGTGATCGTTGACAATTTTTCTCGATATTCTTGGGTGTTTTTCTTAGAAAGTAAGGATGAGGTATTTTCTCACATTCAGGACTTAATTCTTCGGTTGCAAAATGAGTTCCCTAAGAATGCAATGAGAGCCATTCGCAGTGACAATGGTACAGAATTCAAGAATACTCATTTAAAAACTTTTTGTGCTTCTTTGGGCCTCGAGCATCAGCTCTCCTCTCCTTATGTTCCCCAACAAAACAGTGTTGTTGAGCGCAAGAATTGGACCCTTGTTGAGATGGCTAGAACGATGCTCGATGAGCATAGGACTCCTAGGAGATATTGGGCTAAAGCGATCAACACCGCGTGCTATGTTTCAAATCGTATTTTTCTTCGGGCTTTCATGAAGAAAGCTTCTTATACGTTGCGGTTTGGACGTCCACCCAAAGTGAGTCATCTTAGGGTGTTTGGATGCAAGTGCTTTATCCAGAAACAAGGTATTTTGGACAAGTTTGAGTCTAGATCTTCAGATGGCATCTTTCTAGGTTATGCATTTCATTCACATGCATATCGTGTTCTTAACTTAGAGACTAACTGAATTGTGGAGACCTGTGAGGTGACATTCGATGAAACCATGCCATGTTCGATTTTTGTCTTTGAGCATGTAGGTGAGCAGGAACTTGGTGAAAGCATCTTTGTTGAGGATGAGCAGGAAAACGACGATTGGGATGATCCTGAGCCAACTCCACTGGTTGCTCCTCATGAGCCTGCGTCAACTTTCAACTCATGGTCTTGACCCCTCTTCTTCCACTACTTGGGGGCCATTTGAGCAACTCTCTTAGCCTATGTCATTTGCACCTGAGGAAGTACCAACTACAGTTGAGGAGGAGGTGACATCCTCTAGGGAGGCTCCACGCCACATTCAGCATCACCATCCACCTCAGACCTTGATTGGCAACATCGACCAGCGAGTCATGCGGTCCAGGTCCTATCAATTCTCACACTTTGCCCATTCTGCATTTGTTGCATCTTTTGAGCCCTAAGATGTTGGACATGCTTTATCTGATCCTTATTTGGTTAATGCCATGCATGAGGAGTTAGAAAACTTTGAATGAATCCATGTTTGGGTCTTAGTATCACCTTCACTAGATTGTCATCCCATAGGAACCAAGTGGGTTTTCAAAAATAAACAGAGTGAAGATGGGGTGGTAGTGAGAAACAAGGCTAGATTAGTAGCCCAAGGATTTTGCCAGAAGGAGGGTATTGATTATAAAGAAACCTTTGCTCCTGCTGCCCGTTTAGAAGCTATTAGGATTCTTTTAGCCTTTGTTGCATCAAAAGGTTTAAATCTTTTTCAAATGGATGTCAAAAGTGCTTTCTTAAATGAGTACATAGAGGAAGAGGTTTATGTAAGGCAACCTCCTAATTTTGAAAATCCCAAGTTTCCAAACCATGTTTTTAAAGTTCAAAAAGCGTTGTATGGTTTGAAACAAGCTCCTAGAGCCTGGTATGAGCATTTGAAAACGTTTTTGGTTGCAAAGGGTTTTAAAATGGGAATGGTTGATAAAACGCTTTTCCTCCTCAAGCAAGGCATAGACACTCTCATTATTCAGATATACGTGGATGATATCATTTTTGGTGGTTCATCTCATGCCTTGGTTACCATATTTGTAGATACAATGAGCAAGGAGTTCGAGATGAGCATGATGGGTGAGCTCAATTTCTTCCTCAGGCTACAAATCAAGCAGAATCGAGAGGGGACGTTTTTGCATCAAGTACACGAAGGACATCTTGAAGAAGTTCGACATGGGTGAGGCTAAGCCTCTTTCGACACCCATGTGCACCACGACAGCGTTGGATGCTGATGAGGATGGCGAGCCGATGGACCAGAAGGAGTATAGGAGCATAATTGACTCACTCCTGTACTTGACAGCGACGAGGCCAGACGTACAGTTTGCCGTGTGTTTGTGCGCTCGGTTCCAATCTTCACTGCATACTTCCCACAAGCAGGCGATTAAAAAAATAATGAGATACTTTCATTTCAGACCCGAGTTTGGTTTGTGGTATTCCTCTTCTTCAACTCTCTCGCTTTTGTGGTTATTCGGATGTAGATTTCACTAGTTGTCATCTAGAGCACAAGTCCACTTCTATTATGTGTTAATTCTTGGGGTCTTCTCTTGTCTCTTGGTCTTCTTGCAAGCAAACTAGCGTAGTCTAGTCAACCACAGAAGCTGGATATGTTACTGTCGCTAGCTGTTACTCCTAGTTACTTTGGATAATTTACACTTTGAGAGACTTTGGCTTGAGCTTCTAGAGAGTCCCACTTCTTTGTGACAGTACCAGTGCTATAAGTGTGGCAAAGAACCCAGTTCTACATTCCAAAACCAAACACATTGATATCCATTTTTATTTCCTTCGTGACTGCTATAAGAAAGGCGATATTGATCTTTGCCACATAGATACCTCCGAACAGCTTGCTGATATTTTCACAAAACCCATAAATCAAGCGTCTTTTTCCCTACTGTGAGGGGAACTAGGGGTGTGCTTCTCTTTTTAGTGAAGGGAAGGTTTGGTTCTTGTATAGTAGTTTTTGGTATTTGCTTTTGCAATATGGTTTTGCTTTCAATTTTTGTGTCACAACGGCATTGCATCGCATCATGTATTATAGAGCATATTGTGAGCTTCATGAATCTAGCTGTCAGGATGAAATTATGCTCTCTTTGGTATGTTATGCATGTACATGATGGTGCTTATAGCTTAGGCTCTCTTTTATTACTTGATACATGTTGTGAGCTAAGCCTGTTTTTCAAATCTGTGAACATGATTAATACTTGATGAACTTTGAAAATATGTTTACCACTGGGATTGGTAACTAGCATGTGTAGAATGTATTAAAATTCCTGTTGATATCATGTATATGCTAGGTTGCTATGTCTCTTGTTTTTGAGTCATTCACTTGCTTGGACCACTCCAATATTCTTATGCTAAAATTTTAAAATCCAAATTAAGTGATGAGAAAAGATCGAGATGGGTATATACTATCCCACATCAAGATATCGAGATTGCTTCCTATTGCACTTGGGATGAACTTGAACGTTGTAGTGGACGACCGAAACCATTGTTTTGAGCTCCTGATTGTCTTTGACATAGGCTCTGCATGTTGAAAAGTTAGGCATTACAGTCCTTACAACCTCTCGCACACACGTGTTTCATTAATACTTGCCATTTATTGAAACTTGTAAAATCCTGATAAGTTTGCTCAAACACAAGTATTAGGTTCGTCTTTGACATGATGTGTGACTGCTGCTTAGGGTAGTTCATCTTGTGTATACATGTTAGCATCAGGTTGATTTCCTCCTTATACTTGCTATGTGCTACCTGAGTGGTGAATCGTTTCTTGAATTGCTTAAAACTGCTCAAACGTGCTTATTATTCATATTTTGTTTCACTTGATAGCACTTAACAGTGTTGCTTACTCACCCAACAGCACCAGTTAGAGCATCTTTTCCCTCTAATTGCTATACTCTTAAAGCTTATGTATTCATATGCATTCATAGTATCTTTTGAGGAGTTGTAGTTTTTAGCCTCTTGTTGTGATTTCCATAGAGAAAGGCTATCTTGATGTGTACATGTGTCAACAAGGGGGAGATTGGTTCACACAACCCACCCAAAGGGGGAGAATGTCCCAAAAGGGGTAGAATGTTGAGATTGCATACATTTGTGAGACTACATTTGTTCAGGGGAAGTTGCATTTGAGTTGCCTTGCTAGTTGTGTTGAGCCTGTGTCTGCCTCTTCTTAAGGGTTAGCTGTTGTTTGCTTTGTTGCGTCGAGCCGGTGCCTATGTTTTTGGGACCAAGTTTTGCTTATCTCAAATAACTTTGTGTAGGCCTTTCTGTGGCTTTTGGTCATTTGGGTGAGTTTCTTTTTCTTCTTTTTCTCTCGTTTCTATTGTTCAGTTGTTGTGTGTTAGTGTTAACAATGAACTCATCAAGGGGGAGATTGTGAACACAAGGTTGATTTGTGCCCTTGTGCTTCGTTGTAGTGATAAGTGATTGTCGGCGTGCTGACACTTCAGGTTGAGTGTGTTTGTGCAACTTGTCTCGTGGCTTGTGGTGTGCAGGTGTGGAGCACAAACGCGGTGGTCGATGGTGAGGTGAAGGTCAAGTAGAGACTGGTCATGCCGATGGACCAGGAGCAGTGAAGGATGGACGTGAGGCTTGGACTAAGGAACCAAAGCGTCGAAGGACCAGCCGCGATGGATGATACCTAGGGACATCGACAAGCGTAAGTGTATATGGGTGATAAAGACAGTGTCGATCAAGTCAAGAAGGAAGGCGAAAGCATCGAGCTTGGCGGAGGATGGACACGCATCGACATCAGAGGGGTTTGGTGGATTGAGGCTCAAAACCATGAGGTGATGGTTTCATGGGTTTGGCCTCAAAACCTAGGTTCTGAGGAGGAATAGGGCGGCACGTGGTGAAATCACAAAGATTACTCCAAGACGAAGCAAATCTGTGCAGGAAGCATGGCCGTACAATCGCCTGAAAAAAATGGTTGGACCATTATGCCCCCTGGTCACTGTTTCAGCCTGTTATACTAAAGGGGCAAAATCGGAATTTCACAAGAAGCTCTCATATATATAGGGTGAGGGTGCCCCGTCAGCGGGTTCTGGAACGTGTTTTCCATTTTTATTTTCTCTTTTTTCTTTTTCTCTCTCTCGCTTGTCTCGAGTTCGTCACTTTTTGTTTAGGGTTTTTGCTCAATCTCACCGCGGCGCCATAATCCATTACATATGTGCAGAAGAATAAAAAATTGTGTGCAGGAATACAGGCCCTTTTGGGTTTCCCCTTCCAACCTTTTGGGTTGAATCTTGAGTTTTGGGAGTTTTCATTCAAATCTATTTATTTGAGATGAACTAGGACGTGAGTTGAATCCTTGCACCAAAGGAAATCGTCTAATATCTCACGAGTTCATAGATCAGGGCGAATCAGACTTTTGGACAGAAATACCGGTTTTTTTTCACTCATCTTTGTTTTCTTTTTTACTGGCTTCAGTTTTTGGCGATGATCTCCATGAGATAGCTCATCTATTTGTTAGAAAACAAATTGATTTGCTTGTGACTACTTTTTAGGGTTGATTTTGGGACAGCCTTAAAATATAATTGAGGAAGACTTGCTAATGTCTGTAACATGTTTCATGTGCCCTAATTGAGGAAGTACCTCCACATCCCACAAGAGCAACTTTTGGTAGAAGTTATTGATGTACAAAACAATATGACCTACAAGGAATGACCGATTTAGATTCTTGAAGAAAAGGAATGATGTACAAGTAGGAAGACAATCAAGTTTTACAAGGTGTAGTGGAGCAATCATCCTGAAGATGAAACGACATGGGAATGTGAAGACCACCATCAAGCCGAGCACCTAGAGTTGTTCTTCTAGTAGTGGAATCTCAGGAAAAGTACCATTTAAAGGGGATTGGTTTTTAACACCCTAGTTTTTGCTCATGTTTGAAACCTATTTTTAAGTACCAATTTTATTTTCAAAATTTGGTTCTTATTTGAATTTTGGTTCTTGTTTGGACTTTGGTTCTTGTGCAAAAAGATCTCAATCCATTCATCCAAAGTCTTCCTAAAAATCCTATAATCATTAGAATTCAAAATTTATTTCCAACTCAATCAAACTCCTTCCAATATTTACTTCCAAAAATTCCATGGAAAATGTGAAACGTTACTATTCCTTTAGGTCAACTCTTCGATCCTATTTCTATCAAAGCCCAACACCCCACTAAGCAAGCCCATCACCTATTTCCCTCCCTAGGCCCAACCATTTTTATCCCTCCCTTTCCCAGATGGCCCATTCTTTTCCCCCTTCCATCTGATCAATTGACCCGCCCTCACAAAGTCGAGCCGAGCCATCCCAAGCTCTATCACTCATGCATGCACCACTACACCTCTACGTCAAAGTTGCGCCTAACTGCATCATCATTGCGTCATACCGCACTGCACCACTCCACACAGCGCTGTGCACTACCATGTATCGTACCACGCTTCAACATGTGTCGTGCCAAACAACGACAAACCACTAACACATTACCCTACCTCCAGCTTTCCTTGTCGTGAATCCCATGGTCCTTGAGGGCCAACATTGATGACTTTCTCACCTTGACATACGCCACACAACAATACACTACAGCGGGCGTCATCCTACCACAATTCTCACTAAACTTGCCTAACTCTCATGCGGCCCCATGAAGACTCTACTGCACCCAATCCATTGTCATCCTCATGCACACCCAAAGATCAAAGTTGAATGTCCACACCGAAAGCATAAAGCACATCACCTAGCTCGACCGATGCATTGCCCCGTCTTCTCTCCTTTGCCACCATGCTAGCTCCGTTAGCAAGATAGGCTGACCAGCCCTACTTGGCCAAGCTTGCTTGCCCCATCCCTGTCACCAAGCGCTAACCATTGCTAGAAAGGTGCCACGCCTCCTTCTTTGTCCTTCTTTTAAGCTTCCCATCAACATGGCCACTCTGACAATCCACCCAGCTAGAGCGAGGCACGCGGCTAAGCACCTTGCAAGCACTCAAAAGCATGCACTCAAATTCATGCACAACCCACTCTACCTAGCCATCGACCATCGCCAATCGACCTCCTCCATCACACCACCCTAAGCCACCCCGTCGACTATCTAACCTCCCCTATGCCACCACCTCTCTCGCCTAGTGTCATCACCACGGCATCCAAGGTGACTTAGCCCAAGATGTCCCACCATCTATAGAACATGAGGGGAGAGCCCCATCAACGAGGAGGATCCCCTCAGCCTAGGGGCTACAAGAGCCACCGCTGTCGTCTCTACCTTGATCTAGGCCGTTGTCACACTGGGCTGAGCACTACTCATTTGCATAGCTCCTTGCATGCCACCAATTGTTAGCCACCACGACAACATCCTTGCATCGCCTCTCCTACTTCACCAACCTCACCGCCATTGCGCCAACCACCTCGCCGCACCTAGCTCTTCCTCCCAGGAGCAAGCAAGAAAGGGGAACAAGAGGGAGTGAGGAAAGGAGGAGAGAATGAGGAAGAGAAGAAAAAGAAGAGAGGAGGATAGGGACATTGACAAGTAGGATCCACATAGGCCCCATTGTCCTAAATCCAACCTTACACATGTGGGCCCACCATGGTTAATCTCTAATTAATCACCTATTTGTGTTTTGTGTCACTTATAGGTAGGACCACTATTCTAGGCGACATGTACGCTTGGTCCACTGCTCTTGAGTCATTAACCCATGGGCCCAGTTGCCTAGTACACCATATGATCTATACCCATAAACCTTATCCACCCACCATACCATTCATACGTGCAAACACTTGGTCCATGTAAGCCATGTCATTGATCACTGGCCTCACACGATGACCCACGGAGCATGCACCTAGTCCACCACTCCATTGCTATGCCCTCTCAGTAGGCCCAGTCTATCATGACCTCGCTCCTCTATGCCTATGTGAGAGTGCCCTATAGATGAATATTCCTCTAGAATGTTATTTTCCATAAAAGAAACCCTTTTTTCTTTGAACCAAAATTTAACTAAACTTCAAAAATTGATATCTTGCAAACCATAACTTTGATTGACTTCATTCAACTTTTAAAATTCTTCTAAATAGGAGATCTACCTAATGGCACCCTTATTTTACACTGTTATAGCTATTTTTAGTACATTTTGTGTTGATTTCTTCCTTTTCACATATGGTTGCCAAACCTAAGGACAATGTAGAAGTTGTTCTTAGCGAGGAAGAATCACCATAGGACCAAGGCAAGCCACCTTTGACCATATTTCCTCCTATATGTATAAATTTATGTTTTTTTTCTAAATATGCATACTTAGATTACACATTAATATGTTCTATCACAATTTGTGAGTACAACTAACGGACCAACCTAGTAGTAGCACTTATTTTCTATAGGATATTGGAATGCCATGCCCATGATAGCCCCACAAATAATGCACAGGTGTCTTACCCTATGTGTATGATCATCGAGGTAGTGGGCTTAGCCCTACTATGATTGTACCATCATGTGGGAAACGTGGATTTTCATCCAAATATTATAACACGATGCTTTGTATTGGCATATTTGTGAAATAAAGCTAGATTGTTAAATTTGATTATATGTAGGTTGAGCCTTTGTGGATTGGCTATGTATTGTTGTCAAAGACTGATTCTTTTGTGAATTCATCCAAACATTTTACACGACCACATGAGTATTGTCGGATACCCTTAGAAGAGTACTTAGTTAGTTTATGGTTATCTTGTATGCTAGTGGTTGTGGGACAACAGAGATGAGGAGACGAAGTTTTATGTTTTGATACTAGCCCTTTGTGGCACTTGTCTTTATTGTGGTGTTTACATAAGTGTATAAACATTCTTGGTGTATCTTGAGTAGAGAATGGTTGGTTTTTCCTGATGCTTGTCATGTGACTCGACCAACTATGTGGCCTGAGATTGTCATGGACAACCTTTGGGAAGGCCTTGTCACAAAAATCTAGTACTAATGGATAATCAATGTTAGTTTCATGTCATATGAGTAAATGGTAGAACCTCTGTAGAGTTTAAATTAAATTGTTTCAATAGTCATGCCCACCGTCAAACAAAAAATGTGAGGCGATTTTTATAGCGTGATTTTATTTGCCATTTTTTTACAAAATTGGTTTTTGGAAAGAGAATCATTTCCAAAGTCCGCCTATGAAGTAAATGGAAGACCTAGGTGGTTGAGAACTGGTCTATGTAACCTAGGGTATCTTATGACATCATAGTGTTTGTAGAGTTAAGATGGCTTGTTGAGAGGTGCGGTTGAGCTAAGTTAGCTCATTAAGGTGTTGAGTTAGCTCATTAAGGTGTTGAGTTAAGGTAAATGAGAGAGGTGTTTAAGAAAGCAAAAAGCAAATATAAAGGTTTACAAATTCATTAATCATTGTGATAAGTTGTTACAAATCAACTTATAAAATAGATCAAAGTATAAGCATCTTTCCTATAACTAAAAACTAAAAGAAATCTTTTAAGGAAACGTTGTTTTCACATATAAAACCCTAGTATCCTTATTAAACCGTACATGTCATCTTTCGTATGGTTTGCTAGGTATGAAAGTACACACACCTTCTATATTAGGGTTTGAGTAAGAATAAGGAGATAATTCAATCACTAAGTAGTTTCTTCAGGAGCAGACAGATTATGAAGACTTTTAGAGTTTCCAAACTATGGCTATGAAATAAGTTAGTCGTATAGGTGCTTAGTCTAGCACTTAGTCGTTTAGTTATTTTTCGCTATTAGCTTTTGTTCTGCTATTGTCGCTTTCCAATGTTGTCTTTTTTTAGTGTTGTCCATGTTAGACTGTTTTGTATCACTGATATTGTGTGTAGCTTATATATTTTATAGTACATATTATATAAATACAGTAGTGGATTCCGAACATATGAGGTTCAGGACGTCACAGGTCCTCCATCCATATCCCCACTCTTTGGAGACGCGATTAAATGACGTAGGTCCAAATCCAATGCAAAGTTTGCAAGCATGAAGGTTCAACCGGGCGATGATTCCTAGACTAAGTTACAGGAGAATGGTGGACGTGGATGGCCGCGAGGCTGGCTGGGGCGTCTATCATCGCGCCGCCGAGTTATCTACAGCAGGAGAGCCCACAGTGTGCAGCGGGTTTGTCCTTAAGTTTCTTGGATGGTCAGCTGGTCGCGTTGATCGCGTCTACCACGCTTGTCAGCAGTACAGTTGTTCATCATGTAATTCTGTGTAACTATTTTCCATAAAATTTTAATAAATTTTTCCGACATTCCTTCTCCAGCCTGTCGAAAAGTATGTACAGTTTTCCTTTAAAAAATATTACTAAAGTAAAAAAAGTTTGCATATACTTAAACCACATACAGCCACGACATGGCTCATCAGGCTCATATGGTAGTAATGTACTATAACCTTTAATTAGTCTAAGTATCGGCTAGAGTGACCCAACTATAATCGAAGGGTACCATATAAACATATATTCGTTAGCTTGGCCGTTATTTGTACATGATCAACATCGTACGGATATGCATGGTGGTGGAGCTGTAATGCTCATTTTTATGGTGTTTCAGCCGTTAGGTCTATGTAGTGGGTTAATCCGTTGGAGTACTTTTGCATAATGACACGACGTGGTATTATGACAAGACTAGCTAATGTGAAAGAGGCATGTCGCCTCATCTTGTCGGTAACCATTGTGTGACCATCGTTGTCACCACCCTTATCGAAAAGGTGAAAACATTGTCATCAATTCTTGAACTTACAACAGAGAGTTTGATCTTTCAATCTATGGATCAACATCTATCAATTAGGCTGAAGGAATATCTACCCCAAAAGGCTGAATCCGGTGCCAGTTTAATTTGCTGCTAGTTCTTTTTTTCCTCCTGAAAAGGATAGTAGTTCAATCCCATGTAATGTTCCACTAGCAACTGCCTAACTCTTTTTTGCAGGAATTGTATAATCCATTAAATGTTTGGACATTATTATCTTTACTACATGGTCCCATAATTCTTAAAAACCCAAGAGTAAAATGCACTAGCTAGATTGTCATTCAGGTCTCTTACACTTGTTTAATATGTCACTGTAGGTGGATATGTGTGTCAATATCCCTTCCGAGAACCGATGTGATATACCAAGTTAGAGCTAATAGCGGTATGGGAGTATGTAACCGTGAGTGAATGAGAACATGTATGGACAGGGACCAACCCGGCCCCTAACATCAACTTATCACCCATGGTACATTAAACAAGTATAGACACTGAAATCTTTGTCATTTGGAAGTTTATAAAATTCATTGGGAGAAGTTTAACTACCTCAAGAAGAGCAATCTGTACGTAACCGGTCAAACCTAAAATCTATAACGACCATTTGAACTGTTGAAAACATGTGGTCGTTTCAGAAAAACCATTACAGATACAGTAATATCTGGTTGTTAACTTAATTTTCTATTTTTATCCCTGAAAAAAAAAGAAAATTAACATGCATCGAATCAGTGGCTAGGTATCATGGTCACTATGCCCACACGCTACTGCTCATTGTGGTCATCGTCATTATGTCTCATGCTGCCACTCTTCCCACACACGCTCCTACTTTCTGCTTGCTAATATGGTAGCATTGAGTTTGAAACATCCTAATTATGTGATCACAAAATTAGAGGGCTAGATCTAACGGCCTCAATATTAGAGTAATGGATCTGATAATTCTATCATGCTAGAGTAGGAAGTGGGAGGCAATGAATGAAAGTAAAGGGAGGTTGGAGAGGAAAAACTCTTTAGAGATGGTAACGACATATGTGATAATGGAGAGGGACAAGATAGAGGTAATAGTAGTGGAGGGCGTGGGAAGACGGCGAAGAATGCGAGAGGAGAGAAGGGGATGTGGTGTGAGAAATCAAAGCAAAGAGGGGGTGAGGAGAAGGATTGGGACGCATTCTAAACTCATGCTCTAGTCCAATCTGTTCCTAACTTTATATGGGATTGATCTCTTCTATGTAATAGTTTGTATGTTACAACCTATTAAATTTGTACTTTAGTTGACGCTTTGCATCCATTACCACAAAAGTTTATTTGTTACAAGTCTCAAAACCTTTGCGAGTTCATAGTCCATAAGTTGTCCAACCTAATTCGCACTACGTGAACATCAGAGTTTGTGCTTTAAGAGTCGCTGAACTTTCATTCTCCATTAGCCACCATATTGTCAGTGTTCAAAATGTTTGTAAAGCTTGTGGAGTCAAATGCTACATCTTTATCTTTTCAACTCTATAGCCTCAAAGGCATTCCTCCAAGATGCGAGCCTCCCCTTGTCATTGCCTATATTTCATAGAACAAAAATGAGCAGCTCCCAAAAGAAAGTTCCTTCTTTTTTTTCTATTACAGTTTGTAATCCATCCAGCACACTCAGCACAAGGGGGAAAAATGTTCTGCTGTTTCTCTAGTCTACCCGATGGCTGAACCGACCTACCCGCGAGCCGAGCCTCCGCTCGCGCCCTTGCATGGGCCTTAATAGTTGTCCAGGCCGTGTTGCTATCCCTACTCGGCTACACTGCAGTCTGCAGTCCGTTCCATCGGTAGGACGGCTGGTGGCAGTGCGAGAGGCCGGCATCGCTGGGCCAGCTTCTGCCCGCTTCCCTTCTTTCTTTCCATTTTAGCAAAGTGCATAATCAGCCTATAATTATATTATCTAGATCTTAAACTCTTAAAATATAAATTTATATCTCATAACATTTAAATTATGGTATTTCAGCCACAAACTACCACGACACTTTCGAGATCCTACGTGACATGTCATACAAGCACTTACGTGATATCATCACTAATCCTACACCCATAGAAAATTTATTTGTTTCTTTTTCTTCATTTCCGTTCTTTTTTCTCTTTTTTTTTCTCCTCTTCTCCTTTCTTCCTTTCTCTTATGTTTTTTCCTCTCTCTTCTACCATTGGGCGGCGGCCACATCCTCTTCACGAGCTATCTCCTGAACAACCCGAGCAGTGGCGCGTCCACAGGCAAGAAGGCGTTGGCGCCGACAGCCACGCCGACGAAGGAGCTGCAGCACGTGGGCAACGACGCTACGTGGTGATGGATGTGGCCGAGCCCGGCGCGGAGGCGGCCTCCGGTGGCGAGCGGCAGGAAGCCACCGTTGTCCAAGTACAAGGGCATGGTTGCGCAGCTGAACGGGTGATGGCGCACGCAGATACACGAGTGGCACCAGCGCATGTGACTCGGCACATTCACCGGCGAGGCCGAAACGGTGCGTGCCTACGACATGGCGGTGCAGCGGTTCCGCGGCCACGATGCCACCACCAACTTCCACCCGCTCTCCGAATCTGACTCGAAGGCCGTCGTTGAGCGCTGCTTCCTCGCCTCCCGGTCAAAGGCCGAGGTCATCGACTGTTCCGTAAGCACGCCTATCACAAGGAGCTCCCGTAGAAAACAAACGTTTCTTCACCGCTATCTCCCGGTCGCCTCTGAAGAACCCTGCCTCATCGCCGCCGGCTTCCTCCGACGTCGCGGGGTGTGAGCACCTGTTTGACAAGACAGTGATGCCCAACGACATGGGGAAGCTGAACCAGGTGGTGATCCCGAAGCCGCATGTGGAGAAGCACTTCCCGCTTCAGCTTCCTCTCCCTACAACCTCCGTTGTCGTCGGCTCCGGCGACTAGTGCAAGGGCGTGCTCCTCAACTTCGAGGACGCTTCCGGGAATGTCTGGAGGTTCCGGTACTACTACTGGAAGGGACTCCACGCTAAGCGACGCCATTGTCTTCTACCACTCCACCGGAGAAAGAAAAAAAAGAGACGAAAGAAAAAAAAATTTCTAAGTGAACCTACTTGTTAGTGGTGTAGGTTTGGTAATGATGCTATGTTAACATGTATGCCACATAGGATCCTAGATTCTAGGTTATACTAATTTAGAATTAAAATAATATAATTGAACAAGTTCTAAGATATACATTTGTATTGTAAGAGTTTAGCTATCTAAATAATATATTTTAGTAATTTAGTAATATAATTCATGGTGTACTTTACTCTTTTTTTATTTCTTTCCGTTGTTTCTTCAGCCACCATACGGTAAGACAATGGATTCTTTTTAATTTTTTAAACCATTTATTTTAGTATTTTAGAAATGGACTCTCGTGAAGTTTGTTTTCGAAGCGCATCCACTACCTGCAAATTAGGTCCTTCCATAGCTATGAATTCCCAAAAAATTTATAAAACGGCTACATTTGAATGAGCACATGACTTTTAATTTTTTTTTAGGAACGAACCATATGCTATAGTAATATATGCTAGTAGGTAGGCTTATTGGCTAGCTAGATGGATTGATACATTTTTACAAATGGGTGAAGATGGTGCTTTGTGAAAAATACACTTGACTTTCATAAATAAAAAGTTTTGCATATAAGACTTTTATAAAATAAAATGTTTTGGATATAAGCCCTTAGAATTTGTAGGGTCTGATGAGTGTGAATTTAAAATACATTCAAATATCTGCGCTGCCACTGCAGAAAACGATCTGCTGAGGCAAGAGTTCAAGAAGGTAAGTTAGAGCTCGTTGAGCTCGAGAAAAAGGCGGAGCTGGATGCAAACTCTGGGTCGCCCTGGTGATTAATATTGTAATATGTTAGATTCAAATATTGTATCAATTATTTTCATATATATTTAGTGGACTGTTGATTCAGTGAGTTATTCGTGGATGAAATGATTGTATGAGTATTATATATGTGGTAGTAGTTAGCCTCTGTCAGTTTTATTTTCTGGTGTTAAAAAAACATAACCACCAGACAATCTGGTATTCATATATGAATCTATTGCTACACGTACTAAAAATTTATTACAAAACTCTTACAAACAGTGATCTCAGTTGTTTGATTTAACTAGATGGGAGTCATAGGAAATATAGATGTACTCACAGTAAGACATATCGGTGTTAGTAATTAAGAGTTTAGTATGAAAAATTGAGAATATATAGCCTTTTCTTATTTTTACTGTCATAGAACTATGGTTGCCAAGCTAGTGGGTCCCACATGTCATGTCAATCTTGTTATTAGAATTTAAAATAATGTGCAAATCTATTCAAGTAGTGAAAGAAATAAATGCCACTTTAAAAAATGAAAGAGACAAATTGTGGTGGTCTCTGACGAAATATGTAGTTTTTTTCTATCAAGTATTTCTATAGTGCTGTACAAAATCTAACTCTTGATCTTCTCTGAAAATGTTTAGTTGTAATAGAAACAAGGTTGTTTTTCAAATCTAAATATACTCCTATTTCATATATATGATGCTTCAAAATATAACTACATATTAATTAGTGGAACCCTATTTGAAAATAATTTCCTAATCTCACCAACTACTAGAATCGCTTGCTAATGCAGCTAATGTCTTCAACAGTGAAATTATCTCCTTTGTAACTGCTACTAAACTGGCCATATGCTGCCTAGGGTTCATGAATGGCTTAGTCAGCCAAAGGTTTTTCACCAAGAATTTGGCATAATCATCCACCTATAACCAAAACGCATATCCATCTTCTTAAAATTATATAAAATCAACATATATATTGAAATTATTGATTATCACCATAATTTGATAAGAACTAAAACCACACTAGCAAAACTCGTTGACCCAGTCTATGGCTCGAGCACGTGTAAGTAGTTATGCCCTGGATTCCTTTTTATGGTTGACCTCTTATGTACAACCATTCTTACATGTGGATACACGATCAAAGAAAGTCTCATCCCCTCTGTCCTACATCTAAATAGAATGAGGTGGTATACCCTTGGATGCCACTTATATTCTACAAGTAATATGAGTGAGGCGAGGCTAGTGACGGTGAGGAGCTGCGGACATTAGTGCTGAACGAGAAGCTTGCCAATCTAAATTTGTTGATTGGATCTGGTGAAAATGATATTTGGATGGGCCACATGGTTTGTTCTGCAAATATCTCTTCTGTGGACGCCTCCTAGAATATGGCACGTACTTGTTAAATGTTACAAGGATTGTGTGCATTTGTCCGTTGGATGTTTTTAGTGAATGATGAGAAAGTCCGATTGGTATAACATTAATTCTGGCTATTTAATTATGTTCATCGTCACATCTAAAAATTAGGCTACTAATTGGGCCAACCTATCAGTAGTAGGCAAAAGCAACATGTATGTTTTGAGACTTGTCACGAATAAATAGCACGCTCACCAACAAATTAGTTTGAATAGGCGGCAGGTCCCTGAGAATTGCAAGAAAGATACGTACTATGGTGGTTGCAAGCTACGGATGTCCTTCCATTACTCTAAACTAAGGTAAGGTAATGTTAGTTTAATGTATGAACTTTAATGGGGTTTTATTTTCTCCATTAGTTCAAATGTGTGACAAATGGATAGAAGATGGAAACATACTCCCAATTTTACTAAATGACATGCTGACGGGGTCAGTGATTTGGTGAGTTTTGTTAAGAGCTGATTTGGTAAGAATAAAAAAATAATCTACCCATATCATAAATGTCTAAATCGGACCAAACTACCTTAGATATAAGTGCAAGATCATTTGCATATTTATCATATGGCAGGCACATATGATAGGTGGTTCTATCATAGAGAACAATTACAAGATGAAGCGGATGAAAATGCTTTGATGTTGATTACAATGATGCTAAAGATACTAGGGATAGACTAGGTGAAATATTTGCTAAGATATTGGTCGTGCCGAAAGATGTCTCGGGCGAATACGTCAGACATCTGGGAGGTCTGCTTACTCCAGTGTAGGCAGTCGGCTTCTCTCCGTGACTCAAGGTACGCACGTCAGGGACCGGGAGGTCCAATCGGCTCCGACGCAACAGTGCGGGTGTGGGTGTGTTAGTCAATTTAACCCCAGGTCAATCGAACAATGTGCTGATTACTAGCTCTTGCTGTCGGCTGACCGCCGATAGGATCGAGCTGGTCAATCGGCCGTGTTTGGGTGGCTCCTGCTATCGGCTGGTCACCGATAGGGATCGGGACGCTGTTCTATCGGCTAGGGGGTCAATGAAGACGTAGACAGATGACGACAAAGTATATAATGGCTTCGGACGTAGCAAAAGCGATATCCTGATCCATCAGCCTCAGAGCCGATGAAGGCATCGAAGGTTATTTAAAACGAAGTGCGCAAGATCCCTCCTGGTAGTCAACGGAAGCTATAGTGCTCGTTCATCGGCTGAAAAGCCGATGAAGGCATATGCGAAGTGGTAAGAAATCATATCAAGGACACACCAGCTGCAAAGCAAATTCTGCTTCGGATATGGCAAAGGGGAAGCGAACCCATCGGCTAGCTGAGCCGATGAGAGGACGTCTTTCTAAAGATAAGCATGTATTGGCTGGATGCCGAAGGACGAAGCGAACCCATCGACTAGCTAAGCCGATGAGAGGACATCTTTCTAAAGATAGGCGCGAATCGGCTGGAAGGCCGATGCGCTTGGAGTAGCGCTCGAGGGGAGTCTCTGAAAACTGGCGCGTATCGGCCGAGGAGCCGATACGCTGGGCGTGTTGCTCGAGGTATAGATAACTCATTGGCTAACACTCTGATGAAATGCCGTACAGAGACCTATAGGCCTAAATCTCAATCTATCATCGGCAACCTCGTAGGTCGAACCTAGCCGATGCAGCACAAGATCGACGACGGCGAAAAGAGCTTGATAGACCGATAGACCCTGCACGAACGTGATGCGATACATCCGATCAACCTAAGAGGTCGAACCTAACCAATGCAGCCTTAGACAAAGCAAGACATATCAGAGTAGTAAGACTTACCCCTTTGCCAGAGATCGAGCTTAACCGATGTAGCCCCACGTCGAGAGCCAAACCCCACCAGTAAAAACCTAGAGAATATAGGGTGGCGATGCGCCGAAGTTGTATTGATCAAGAGATGATGATACATGTTTCCAGGGGGTTTATATTTGTACCCTGGGTTTACAAAGTCCGACGCGTTTACAACAACCATCGAACGTTATCTCCTAACAAAGATAAAGGAAAATATCTCTAAGGAAGTTAACTAAACTAACTAAACATTTCTATCTATATAATATACGATTTATATAGATATAATACCCTGCCGTGAGTTCCACGGCTCCTTCTCAAACTCGGTCTCATCTAGATAATCTTCTGTTTTTGGACTGAATCTCTTCTTGTTTCATTCGATCTTTTTTCCAACCTTTCCCTGGGCTTTCCAAATTTTGGCGTTAACACATACCCCCAATTTCAAAGTATGAGGACTCATGCTTCGTAATTCTCTTCCTCAGGTCTCCAATACTCTAAAATCTCCTCCCTTTTCAGTAATCGGCTCTCGTTAGCTGAAACCGCGTGCATCAAATGTGCTAAACTATTGAACTCTTGGGAAGAAAATTTCTACCTGATGCGACTCAACAACCCTTGGAAGGTCAAATCAGCTAACTGTTCATCACTCAGAATAAGACTATTACACCAGCTTCTGATATCCCGAAAACATTGGATGTACTCCAGAACTGACTCATTAGGCCTCTATCTAACCGATGTCAAATCTGATAGTCTCATCTCCTGAATTCTAGCAAAGAAATATTTATGAAATTGTTGTTCCAGATTGGCCCATCCCCTAATTGAATTAGGAGGTAACGAAGAGAACCAGGTGAAGGCCGATCTAGATAAAGACAATGGAAATAACCTAACTCTAAGGGCTTCCTCAGCCGATGCTTCTCCACACTGTGCTAAGAATCGGCTGATGTGCTCCGTTATAGATATGTTATCTTGCGCTTAGAACTTGGAGAAATATGGTATCATGTATCGGCGAGGCAATGGAACTCTATCAAACCATTTTGAATACGGGTGCCAATACATAATTGTTTGATCTTTGAGCTTGATACCAAATTGCTCTTTCACCATGTCCACAATCCTGGTTGCCCAATCCTTCTCCCTTAGAATGTCTCTCTGATATTATAGAGGTGGATATGGTACCTGATTCCATCTAGGAAATTCTTCATGATATTTGTTCAAGTCGAGATTGCCACCTGGATGGTCACATTGATATCTTCCACAATAATTATCCTGAAAGTATTCCGGAAGTACCTCCTGCCATTGCCCCCCGAATCGATCTTGTGTTAGTGGATATACATTTACCGATAGGTTCCTCTTGTTTTTACAAGTTTCCTGAGATAACTACGTCTCTATCGGCAAAGATACATGATCTTGATCAGGCTCTTGAGCTGATAATTCTTGTATTATCTTCTTGATCAAATCTTGTAGTGTATCCATCCATACTCCTAATGGATATTTAAATGTTTGACAAAATGCTTTATTGAACATCTCTCACAACAGCTTTGGAGGATTCATAGGTGATGAATGGCCTGATTCTCTCATCAAAACACATTTTGGCAAATGTGACTTTTAAATCGACCATTGTCTAGTCATACTAAACGACTCCTAATAGAGCTTCTGAAATTATCCACGTTCTGCTCCATTTGTCTTTGGACTTCATTTAAATCATTCATGGTTATTGGAATTATAATATCCTCATCGGCTTCTTCTTCAGACAAATGTGCATTGGCATCAACCTCTTCTCTAGACATATTAGCAAAGAAGATGTCTCTTGGGTTGATGAGTAAAAATTCTAACTTCTAATCAAGTTATTGTATAGTCCTACTAGTTGATGAATAGTTTTAAAGTTTCTCCAACCGATGAATGAAATCCCATCCAATCGGCTGATGAATGAAGATTTCTATCTCACCGGCTGATGAATGAAGTACGAGTCCTATCAGCCGATAAATGAAATCTTCCATCCCACCGGACGTGCAAAAAAATATGGTCGCGCTGAAAAATGTCTCGGGCGCCCCTGAGAGATCTGCTTACTCCAGTGCAAGCCATCAGCTTCTCTCCGTGGCTCGAAGTACGCACGTCGTGGCCCGTGAGGTCCGCTCGGCTCCAGTGCGACGGTGCGGGTGCGGGCGTGCCAGTCAATTTAACCCTGTAATTGACAAGTAGGTGAGGCAAACGGATCAATCGGATGATGGGCCGATTACGAGCTCTTGCTATCAGCTGGCCACCGATAAGATCGAGCTAGTCAATCGGCCGTGTCTGGGTGACTCCTACTATCGACTGGTCACCGATAGGGATCAGGACACTGTTCCATCAGCTAGGGGGTCAATGAAGGCATAGACAGATGTCAACAAAGGATATGATGGCTTCGAGCATAGCGAAAACGAGATCTTGATCCATCGGCCTCAGAGCCAATGGAGGCATCAAAGGTTATTTAACGCGAAGCACGCAGGATCCCTCCTGGTAGTTAACGGAAGCTGTAGTGCTCGTTCATCGGCTAAAAAGCCGATGAAGGTATCTATGAAGTGACAAGAAATCATATCAAGGACACACCGGTTGTAAAGCAAATTCTGCTCCGGATATGGCAAAGGGGAAGCGAACCCATCGGCTAGCTGAGCCGATGAGAAGACGTCTTTCTAAAGATAGACACGTATTAGCTGCATGCCGAAGCAAGGGCGAAGCGAACCCATCGGTTAGCTGAGCCGATGAGAGGACGTCTTTCGCGCGTATCGGCTGGAAGAAATTATCGAATCTTTCTCATCGAAAATATGTTGCCTATGCAGATGCATGGGTCGATCGCTAGTTTTCTAAATCATAGCCTAGATTTACTCCCTGTTTTATTTTTTTACTATGACCATTACTACAACTAAAGAAAAAGTCCAAATATCCCTTGAATTTTACACGAATCTGCATAATAGCCTGCAGTATGAAACTATGAATTGAGCCCCCTGAACTTTCTTGTTTGATCTAGATAACTCCCTAAGCATATTTGTAAAGTGGTTTTACTTGCATGGTTTGCTGACTCAGCGTTTTTGTGATATCAGCAGACGCGTTAGACCAATACTCAAATAATGAAAAACATAAGCTGACCATATATCATTTTTTAAAAAAATGACCAGTAAGGAAAGATGAAGCGTCAAACATGCAATCTTTGCTCATGCTATATTTTCTTATTTTGCTAGTGGTACAATTAGCAATCCAATATAGTAAAATTATAGAGTCGACACAAAAACAAGGCAATACCATAGAGTCCGCGTGCGCAAAACCACTCTGCATAACCGCTTAGGGTCTTATTTGCGTCAAGCGAGAAAGTTCAAGGGATCAATTAACAGTTTTATAGTTTAGTGTATTAGGCAGACTCTCTGGAAAGTTTCAAGGGGTATTTTAATTTTTGTTCATAATTAAAAGAATTAGTCCCAACATCTACCGTTTATTGTCATTAATGCATAAAATTCGAAATTCATGTTTTGCATTTCAGTATTGTGTACTATATCATTTATATCATATTTTTATTTTTATGTGTTGTTGTCTTTTCTTATACATAATAGAACTTTAGGGAACTCTCATGAGAGAACTATGATAACCCAGGTTAGCCATATGCATAATGGGTGTCGAAATGGCACCAAAGAGCTTATTTCTCTTAATTGTTAATGGTTAAAAACTTCAAACGATAATAACTAAAGAAGGTATAGATCTCATGGAGAGCTACCTGGATAGCATATTCCAGGGTATTGCACGCAGAATTTTCATAGCAAGTTTATCTCGATCAGATTTTTATAAAAAAAAGATAAATTTATGAGATTCCTAAGAACGAACAGAAGATCTACCCAACGTATAGTAGTGCTATAAAGTCATATGACCGTATTGATTATCCATATCACTTAGGAAAGAACATGGGAGAGCCCCCTTATTAGGACCAAGAGAGAATAGGGATTTTAAAAAATAAAGCCGTCAATGAAAAAATAATTTCAATCTGTATGTGCTAGCCTAGTATGACTAGGTTATCTAGTGTGACTATCTAGCAAAAGCAGGTTAACTCTAAGTCATTAAGAGGGAGTTGGATGTCCTATCACCTTATGTCTCTTTTAGCTTCGTTGAATAAACTTATGGCTTTGTTGTGTGTCTTATGAAAGAAGTCAGATATATAAATTATTTTTATTATTAAAAAAATCTAGCAAAAGAATGTTTTTCAACGTAACCTATGATTAATCCTTCTGTAGCATGGGCAATCTAAGGAATATAATTGCAATGAGTAAAAAGAATTGTAAACGAAGAGAGTACAGAGACAAAAAAATCAAATGAGGCACAATGACTTCTTTCTGAGGTACATAGATACGACGATCACCATCCAGCATCCGAGTCTTGATGCAGCATGCAGAGTGTCCAAACGGATGCATGCAGGGGGTCGATTGGATCTGATTTGAGGCATATGACATTGAGTGTTCAAACTCCATTGTTTTATATTTTCTTTAGAAAAGAACGAGACCACACAGATGCTTTTTCTTTCCCAGAACATAAGACGCTTAAAAGCTAAAAGCATGCATAATTTTCATATCCTTGGTCGTCCTACGGATCAAACAGACATTCCACTTTCTCATTTAAAAAGAAACTCCAAGAAGATGTAAAGCTATAGCTAGACAAGACCACACTAAAAAACTATATATGACTATTATAATTACCACTGAACTCAGACATGCAAAGAGTACGTCGCACACGGCACATCATATATGCGCGAATACATCAAAATTCAATTGCAAGAAGACACAGGTGGCGAATTTCGCAGGAGTGGGAGTGCGGCACCTTTGAAAAGGTTTTTTACATTCGGCAAAAAGCACATGCTATCAAAAAAAAATGGTTTGTCGCCTACGAAAATAACATATCATACATCCATTTCTAACTATTCATATATAAATACAAACCACGATATATTATACAATTTGTAAATAATTTAAAAAATATTTTTTTCTTTATTTTAATTTTGAATTACTTTTTAAAATTTATAAATATAATATTTTCTAACTAATCAGCTTTTTTATTTCCTTCCCACACTAAAGATTCTATAATAAAAAAATAAGTGTAATAATAAAAAAATAAGTGTAATATTATTTGAAAAACAATAGAGAGACTAAATTATCTAGAGAGACCAACCACCTTATCTACCATTAGAGGCACCAATTAAAAAACTCATAATTATTGAATGAGAAAACATCACTGAAGAAGGATTTGCATAAAAAATTTTACCATAAATTGACCTAAAATTACAATTTAAATTCATGAAACTATTTAAAACACTATTTTTGTTTTATTACCTTCAAACAAATGCTCAAAATAAAAAAGAAACTCACCAAAATGATGGAAAGATGATGAACCAAAGAGTAAAATCTATAAAAAATATTTGAGACAAAAATCTTCCCCATATATTTTATTATTTTCCCCGAGAGAAGGAGGTGTAAAATAAGGAAAACTCAGATGGGGATAAAAAAAGCTATATGATAGAGCATATAAATTTTTATAGGCAGTCAATAGCATAAAATATCTATAAAAATTCGATTATTTTTACGGACAGCTGATGACATCAGCAGTCTGCATAGATCTATTTTTGCACGCAGTGTGTTCGACCTTGCAGGTAGCCTGTGCTTTTTGAGCTCATCATCTTTGTAGGCAAACTAAGATCAAACGTCTGTAAAGATGTTTTGCTCTTGACTACAAAAATTATTTTTAGTAGTATGTGCACGGACGGTACAAACATGATGAGATTCAGACGATCGAAGCAGGGAGATGTGATCAATTGTTGTTGGGTTGAAGTCAGACATGATCTAAACATGAGGTAAGGAGGAATTGGATACGGCTAGGGGCTTGCAGAATTCGATTCAAGATTGGACTCTACAAGATCTATACGGATGAGGCTGGCACCTTCTTTAAACTGTGAGGACCAAGGCCGAGCTATTCAACAAACCAATAACTCAAGGCTCAAGCTTTGAATTGACACAATCTCAGCACAAATTGGAGTACTAGACTCAGACTCAGATTGGGGACGGTGGTGACCGGTGAGTTTCTGATGAAAGTTAGCGATGACAATATAGCGTAGACATGCTGGAATCCTGGCTGAGCTTTAGTTCATAAGAAAGGCATGTGCGTCATAGCACCTAACCGTTGCAAGTTCATAGCCTCACCACTATTGATTAGCTTGCTTGCTCGAGTATATGGCCAATTGACCATCACCGTGGCGCCGTGACAGCAACTCGCCGGCGTTATTCTGGAATTTGGAACAACGACAATTTATCTGTCACAATCTCAAAACTCCAGAGGAAGAGCACGGCGGTTGCCGCCAGCTAATCCAAGATTGATGTCTGATGGTGCCGGCTGATCAAGATAATTCCAGCTAAATGTCTTCAGCAACAAATGCATTTCCATCGTGATGACTGTTGGTTTGGTCCATATTTCATTACTAAAAAAATTTCATGTATACCCCTGAAATTCTAGCCAATTTCTTCTAAGACCTTTATTTTTTTCCTTATACCCTTATGTACCCCATATTTTGTTTTTATTCCTTGCATACCTTTTTTCCGTTAGTTGACTGTTTAATGGGTGTAAAAAGTCAATTTTACACTTGCATATGCAAGGAATGTAGAAATTTGTAAAAGCCTTTGCTGTGTGACTATAATATTCATAAGATTGTTGTATGAGGAAGTATTATATGTAGAAAATTTAGTATATATTTACAAAAAACTGTGTATCTTTTTTTAAGTGGGAAAAAATAATTAGTTTTGTGTATCATTTCTTTTGGATAATATATATGATATGCGGTAAATTTATTGTTCTACTATTACAAAAAATATGCTACGTACATATACTATTTTTTATAAATATAAAATAAATTACTTTTGCTGTAATATCTAAAAATATTTTTTATCAATAATACCTCACACAACAAACTCATATATATATATATATATATATATATATATATATATATATATATATATATATATCCTTTGCACCAAACTTATAAACTCTAATAATTTACTCTACAATTTCTTTCTTCCATGACTAAGGGCAAAATGTACATTTTTGTAGGGATTAAACATTCAACTAACAGAAAATGTATAAAAAGGATCCAAGTCAAAATGCAGGGTATAGAAGTAAGTGAGCAAAAGTCATAATAAAGAAGAGATTGGCTGAAATTTCACATAAGAAATTTTCTCTTGATTGTTCTCTTGGTTCCTTCGAAGGTCCTCCGTCTGTGATCTGAAATTTAATCCATGGTTCTTTGGAAAAGCCCGTGCTTCGGTTCTAAAATTTATTCATATGTTGTCTGTAGTATTGAATAGAGCTGGTTCATAATGCCACAGATTTCATCCAAACCGGCACAACACTTGATCATGCTTGGATTCTATTCGATGTAACTGGCAAGGACTTCATTCAGGTTATTATCATCTTTGATCGCAATATCCTCTTGATTTGTCGGTTGAGAAAATTAGAAGGTTATTGTGGCTAATTAGTTATATAGGAGAAATTGCACATAACTATATTATGGGAATGAGTGTGGAACTATGGATGACATGTATAATTGTTGAACATGAAGTAGGCTGTAATTTTTTATTGCCGATAATACATGTTCCTTGTATTTTGCTTTATATTAATTTTTTTAAGAGGGAACAAACTGAAAGCTTGTCCATTCAATCTGTTCTAATGAAAACACATGAAACTTCAACTTGTGTTATATAATTTTTACTCGAAATATGTGCTGGTTATTCTAGATGGGAAATCACATTGGATTGGTACGCTGATTCTATGGTTTGAATGGGTTGCTTATTCACAGGACTGGACTACTGGAGATGTCAAGTTGAGGGAACCAGGTTGCTAAGGCTAAAATGGATTCGAAGAAGAAGAAAACAATTACAGAAAGCAATAGAGGCCACGATGTTATTTATCCTGATAGAGGTATTGAGGTCTGTTTTTAAAGAAAGGGGATATTAGTATTTTATTCTGTCATAACAAATGTATCGAAGCCAGCTAAAAAGAGTTGTTTTTATGCTGACCGCTCATGGTCTTTGATGGATTGACTGTCCAGTGACTGACTATCATCACGGTGTTCCCTCTTTCGCTCTATTTTTTGGTTTCCACATTTTCTCTTGGCTACAAAATTTTATGATCGAAGACAGATACATTTGTTCTAAAAAGGACAAAGACAAATACATTCACTAGTGAATTGAATTGTTGTGACCGGGATGCTAGATCCAAATAAGTATTTTTGTGAGTTTGGAAGCATGCAATAAACAATTTTATTATTTATGTTTTTTCCCTTCTTAACTAAGGAGGCAATTGTGTTTGCCATCATCAAAGTTTCCTTGTGCTTGTGCAAAAAAAAATCGCATAAATAGTTTCTGTTGCAACGCACGGCCCTCGGCTAGTACAACAAAAGAAGCTCTAGACCATACTTTCAAACTAAGCACTTTTCATGACTTTTGTACGTGCACATAATAAAAGATGCGGCACTTTGGATTAAAACAATGCAAAGATGCATGGCAGTTGACACATACCTGCCAAGACAAACCATACTGAGAATAATACAACAGCTAGCGATCGAAACCTAACTACCAGAACGACCAATAATCCTGGGCGATGACTGATCCGAAAAGTGCGCACATATATAGTTAGGTTTGCGTTGTATTGCTTGTACTATATTCAGATAAGAGGTTGCTGGTACCACGCATGCACTAACTGAATTCAAATTGCATGTAGTACTCAAACCATCATCAATCTCTAGTTAGATAGCTAGGTCTCTCACTGCACGGATCGTTCGTTCGATTTGATTGATTTCGATTTCAATCGTGGTGTGCCTCGTCGATCGATCGGCATTAGGCGCAGAATCAAGTGCCTGAATTTTCTGAAACTAGAATAGGTCGCACTTGACCAAAGTAGCACTGGATCCCAGTAGTGGAGTTATGATCAGCAAGCTGCGGCCTCGCCTGCTGACAAAATATCAGTTTGATCTCAGCTGATTTGTGTGTACGTCCCAATCAAAATCCGAATATTTTTAAAAAAAGTCACTCAACTTTAGTCGATCGCTTGAGCTGGCTTAACGATCAAGATTCCAATCTTGTATTATATACTAAAGCTTTATTAAACATTATACAAACACTTCTAAACCGTCACGTAACTATAAATGCTCCTAAACTACCACACTCAGTACTCCTACAAATACTCATAAATCGTCTAACTATTGTTTTTCACTTAAATTAAAGAACCCGTTATTTAACCATTAGATCTCCTCCATTAGATTTATCTTTAAAAAGAAAAAAAAGGCATCCCCGGCCCCTTCCCGGGGCATACTTTACATATGTCCCGTGGCATCCGGTACGTACGTATATGCATATACCCCACACCCTCCTTCTATTCCCTCTCTCACCTATTTTTATGTTATATTAGTTTGGAAAATGTGGTTATTTTAGACCATTAGAATAAATCTACTAAAAAATAAAGGAAAATATGTGCCTGCTATTCCTTGGAAGAAAAAACGAAATGAACATTCATACTAGGTTTGATTAAAACAACCCAGATAAAGCCCAAAACACATACATAAGTACGTAGTACGATTGGAAAAAAAAATCAACTGTCTTTAAAGTAGAATTTTATGTAATACAAAGATAAAACATATTACTCTACAAATATGCACCCTAAACTTAACTCATATATATAAAGATAGAATACCAAATCAACGGTTTTAAAGTCCATACCTTTTTTATATATCCAATTTATGATCTGTTGTATTATTTTAATTAAATAAACCAATAAAGACTTATGATGGCTATATTTTAATGCTAAATACATCATGACACATGACGCAAACATATAATAATTAATGTCATAGTAATTTTTTAAATAATTTTACATCATATTTTTATTATGTCAAATATCACTTGAGAAAAATACAAAGCTAATTTGAATTTACATATGTAAAAATAAAAATAACAGAAGTTAGTTGTGTCTTTTCAAGTAGATCTGATTTAATTTTAATATGTGTGAGCTTAAGTTTCTCAATTTTTTTGGAAATTTTCAAAACTATTTAATTGGTATTGGAGTAAGAAGCATACATGTAATATATAGATGTGAAAAAAATTACCACAAATATTTTCAGCCAATGATCTTGCAATAATAAAACTCCTCAATCCATCACGAAAATTATGGTCATGCATGTAGGTTTTTTCTTGGCCAAATACTTTTGGCAACAAATGAACAATTCGGTAACGTACGCACCAATCTACTCAGATCATATTTTCTTATAGTTCATATAAATTCCAACATGTCAGGCATAATTGATAGATGTATATCATACACTCCACTGACGCAAATGTAAGTGCACTCTAACAAATTAATTATTTTAAATAAGTTTATGAAAATAAATACATTCTTGAATTAGACAATTATTGAAAGTGTCTCATGTAATTATAAACAACATATGTTGGAAACAAACCAAGCACTAAACTATAGATCTTTATCAAAATATAAACAATTATATGGTGCTCTGGATATTATCATGGTGGTATGTCTCTTTAGCTATTAATTTAATTTTTGAAGTAGTGTCGAATGATCAACCCCACTCATTTTGAAAAGAAAATATGTATCTATACCATTAAAATTTAAGTAGTTTTGATTAACACCATAAACAAATTGTGTCTACTCTATACGTTGTTGGAATTAGTATAGGTTTCTCATGTAATTATAAACAAGTGGTATTGGAAACAAAGCAGGAGATAAACTACAAATCCCTTTCAAAATATAAATAATGATATTGTGCTTTGGATATTATCACGGTGGTATGTCTCTTAAGCTATAAACTTTTCTGTAGTAGTGTCGAATGATAAACCCCACTCATTTTAAAAAGAGAATATTGTATTATAGCATTAAAATTTGAGTAGTACTGATTAACACCGTCGACAAATTGTGTACACTCATCGTCGATAAATTGTGTCTACTCTATACATTCTATGAATTAGTAAATGTGTCTCATGTAGTTATAAATAACAGGTGTTGGAAACAAACCAAGCACTAAACTATAGATCTTTGTCAAAATACAAACAATGATATGGTGCTCTGGAGATTATCATGGTGTATGTCTATTTAGCTTTTTTTTAGTGTCAAATGATCACCGAAATTATTTTCAAAAGAGAATATTGCATCCGTACCATTAAAATTTGAGTAGTAGTGATTAACACTATAAATAAATTGTGTCCAGTCTATACCACAAATCGACTCAAAACTAAAAAATTATTTTCATCATCTCCATCTTCTCTCTAACTTCACTGAAGAGCGCTAAGCATGAACAACAAAGCTTAATTTGTTGCCATAAGTATCGCAGGGGCATACATATGGCTGAGTTGAGGTGGCCCCAGTGGGATGCCATCATTTGCCATAGCTCAACTGGCCTACAACTTACTGATACAGCGATGAAATCCTCTGAGTGTGCCAATAGTTAATTAGTCATTAAAATTAAGGGGCATGGTCACATCGATGCGGGACCATGTTTCAAGGCATCATAAAGAAAACCTTGGTTGCTACAATCAGCTTCACCATTAGAGATGTATTCATGTCTAATTTTAATGGTGTTATCCCATTAACTAGCAAATATTTTTAGAATATTTATATATAGATTTGAAAATAAGTGAGATATTTAGGTAGGTAGTGGAGATGAATTTTTTAGTGTATTAATGACGTATTATGCTTATTTTAGTGGTACATATGCAGTTATATTTATTAAAAAGGCAAAATAATGATAATAAGTAGTGGTGATAATAGATGAATTTAGTAACCGTGACAAAGTGATTTTTGTTTCAATCTAAGATACATTCTTATCATTTAGCATATTAAAGAGTCTATGGTGTATTTAACGACATAGATATTTTTTTATTATAAGTCAATCTACAACCTCTTATAGTGTATATGGTGATATATGACTTAATTCTTTTAGCATTTTTTCTATAAATAATAAATAAGATGTTCGCGCATTTGCGTGAGTTTGCTTAGTTACAACTAATTAAGCTACGAGTCTGTTTGGTTAGTTGAAGCCATGCTTGCCGCCACCTAAGGCCTTGCCATGCTGAATGTTGGTCAGCAAACACATTATTGACAAGTGAACGTATTACTAAGGGTAGTTCTGTTGGGAAATTTTAACCTCTCGGCATGGAAACTAGGAGGGAATCGCACATAGTCGTTCCCACCCGTTGCCTACATGATCAACTAGTGTTAATTTCCATAATTGCACATTATGTGCATTGATTAGTAGCACCAAAACATTCCAATTTTTGATTGCCCCAATCTCCCTCAGTGCTATATTAATAGAGGACACTGTGGTGATGATCACTTCACGATCATCTTCCTCCCGATACCCTAAAACCTCCAACCCAATCAGTTAGGCAGTAGAGGAGAACATGTGACTATCCAAAGGCAATGTAGATGGCGAACAAAAAGCCGCCGCCACCTTACAGTTGATCACCAGCGACCCTTTCGGGATCAAGCCAGTGACCTCGCCTATGACAGCTGCGCCACTACTACAACTATTTCACCTACACCAAGCTTCGGAATGATTTAAGGGACTGTAACCTCTACTTCCACTCCGGACCTCAAAATTGCAGAGATCATAGGGATTGCATCCATGGCTTCGCAACGTGTTGGTTAGTAATCCCAAATTCTGCTTAGGGTGATCATGTTTAGGCTAAGCATATCATGTTAAGTAGATTAGAAATCTACATGTTCGAGTAAGGATAGAATCGTCCTTGCCAAATTTTAGTAGCAAACCAAATGATTTCTAACGTTGGTCAATGGCTTTGGCATGTGTCAGGAACCTACTCGACTTGATGTCGAGAACAAGGAGAACACACGAATTCTTGACGATTGAATTAATCTCTCGATCCGACGGGACCGAGCTATCGCCATCTACGCCTCCGCGTGTTCCCAGCTCATAAGTCTTGAGTTCACCAAGTCCTCTTCTTATACAGCCAGTTAATCTCTAGCTCTGTCTGTCTCTCGCTCGCTTTCCCTCAGTGCCAACTCAATACATTACATGGGCCAACAAACAACGGGTTAGCCATCTTGGTACATTTCCCACGACAGCACGTCATCTCGCCATCTTCCTGTAGTCCATCCGGCACCAGCCTGTCTCCAGCATCTGCTTGTGACGAGCTCCCTCCAATCCCTTGGAAACTGGCTTGTCCCCAGGCCAGCGTTTGTGGAAACCTGGAGCAGAGGTCCTTCCTCGTAGCATCCTCAACAGCTTCTCTTGACCAATGAGTCAGCAATTGAACTTGGCAAAATGTGCTGATCCAAGAACTGGGCAGGTACTTGCACTGGCATCGCAGAAGCTGGTAGCTGGGATTGCACAGGTTTTCAGAAATCCAGTAGCAGATCTCAATTGGGATACATGAAACATTGGATGGATGTGACTTGAAGCCGAGACCAGCAAACGGTAAGCAACACTGCCCACCTTGGCTATTACCTGGTAAGGTCCATATTACCTTAATGATAGCTTGAGACTTGCTTCTTTCTTTCTTTCTTTCTTTCTTTCTTTCTTTTTTTTTTTTTGAGAAAAGTGAATAACTTGGTTGGCCATTGAAGTCTGTACCTATGGTTGTAATTTGAGATAAACCCAATCTCCAATACCAAGTTCTCTCAAAGTGTGTTTCTTGTCTGCATAGAATTTCATCAGTGGTTTTGCTCTGTTCAAATGTTGTTGTGGTAACTTTTGAACCAATTTTCTTTCTTTCAGCCAAATTGCTAAATCAGGGACAGAGCAATCATGCACAACTATGCCAAAATGATTGGGTGGATAACCATAAACCACATCAATGGTAGTCTTGTTGAGTACGGAGAATAATAGTAAGAACTGTTGCACCAAAGTTTTGCTAGATATAGCCAAGATGTCCATTTAGAAGGAGTGGCATGAACAAAACATCTCAAGTATATCGATAGGCATTGATTAACCCTCTTAGTCTGGTCATCATACTAAGGCTGGTAAGATGAACTTGTCTGCAATCTAGTTCAATTATACAATCAGTTTTTTAACATAGTGGTGAAGATATGATTCCATAAATTTGTGATAATTATCTATATGAACAATATATGTGTGGCATATTCAAAAAATAATGTATCATATTTTTTATGTTTTCTATGTAAATTTGTTATAAATCCATAAATCCTAAATTATGAACATAAAAAGGTAAGAATACAACTAATATTCTCGCAACTAATACATGATCCCTGACTATAAGTAGAATGGTTTGGTTCATCATCATGTTATCTCCTTTTTAGATAATGGAATATTTCGTTAAACGATAAAAATATATGACATCTCCAACAAACAGAGATGCACACGGCCATAAAAAGAAGAAATTAGACATCATGAACATATCATGTTGCTTAGCGGCATCTTGCACAGTCAGAAAAAAAAAAGCATAGAAATACCCTTCTATTTATCTTTATTTTTACCTT
The DNA here is from genome assembly GCA_030770085.1 of Oryza coarctata. Classification (NCBI taxonomy): domain Eukaryota; kingdom Viridiplantae; phylum Streptophyta; class Magnoliopsida; order Poales; family Poaceae; genus Oryza; species Oryza coarctata. The sequence goes on from CM061472.1 coordinate 15,220,378, forward strand.
CCTTAAAAAAACATCATGTTATATATTAAAAACATACACAGTAGAATAATAAGGAATAGCCATATGGTCATACCCATCAAAATCTCATGATATCATCCCAAGATGGATCAAATCACCCTAGATGGTTGGATTCCTCAAATCAAACTGCCCATGACATTTGGAGCAGCAAGACGACCCGCAGTGGAGAGGGCATCTCTTTCCATGAACCCAAGAGGCAAAAGATTCCTGGCTTTGCAGAGGACCTTAAGGCCACTTGAGGACCCTTTAAAGAACATCAGTTGAGTTCCAGCTAGTCATGCATTTGATCAAAGAAAATACATGTTTCTGACGTTATCAATGTACGGATGCCTGAATGTTTTAGGTGCAATCCTCTTCTGTCCAACAGAAGAAAGTTTTACACTTGTCTGGCTGGTCCATAACACAAGGAATGCTTGCATCTGGCTTTGAGTTCATGAACTGGTTCATAACACAGGGAGGTGCTATTTTTGCATGTATATTTCAGTTGCATTACTGTAATTGAGATGCTAATTCATCTAAAAAAAGTTGAGATGCCAATTGCTCATTTCTGGATCCATTCATCCATGCATGCACCAAATGGAATTGCAGTTCCTCTTCAACGTTCTCGCCCAAACAATTCCATCATATTCCTTTTTATCTAGATAATGATGGATCATTAGTACACTTGCATGATTCTTAAAGGAACTGAATCTTTGTGACAGCAAGTGGTAAAGTAAAAGAACCTTGTTACCTGGCATTCACCTTTTACTGAAGTTTATTTCCCTCCCAACATCCCTTTCAGACTTTTATGTCACCAAACAGAAAATATGGAATCTTCGCAGTTATGTACACCGGATTGCAACAGATACTGAGTTTGCAGTAGCTGACTCAAATAGCAAGATTTGAATGCCAACAGTGGTCTTGTTCTGTTTTGTGACAGAGACATGGCAACAGGCGCTGCCATCCTCATAATCCATTGTAATCAGTGTTAGACAGACCACTGGCCTGAACTGTATATATATAGACCCGATCCCATCGTATACACGCTGGGATTTATAGTTACTGTATATTTTCTACATGGTATCAGAGCGAGTGTAGATATCTCGACGCGCTAGCTTCTCCCTCCGACGAGCCGACTCTTTCCTCCTCCTCGTCGACGTCTTCTTCCCGTCGCCGACTCTCTTCCCGGTGCTCCCCTCGCTCTCTCGTCTCCATTTCTTCTTCTCCCCGTCTCTCCCGTAGTCACATTTTCTCCGCCCCACCTCCGCGCGACCAGGTGACGGTCTCACTCCGCCTCCTCGTCCCTCCTCGCACCCGTCTCCGCTCTTCCTCTTGTTTCGTGCATCTCTCCTTCTCTGACGCCGGTGCACCTCCGCGCTCGTCGTCTCTATCGGCTGGACTTGTCCAGCCCTCCATCGGGTGGAAACCTCTCTTGGTTCTTGCCCTTTTCAACACGCTCAACGGCTCTCGGACGCGAACCTTCTCCCCTCACGTCCGAGCCAGTCCAACGTGTCCACGTGTCCACGGACACGAATCCCTGCCTCCCAGACGCGAATATTTTCTCTTCGCATCCGGCCACTCCCTACCTTTTTCGCGTCCGCCCCACTCCTTGGCCTCCACGAGTCCACGGATGTGAATCTTCTCTTCACGGACGTAAATCCTCGCACGTCCGTGATCCAACCACTCTCTGACCCACCCACTCTGTCCTCACCTACTCCACTGCCTACTCCCCATCGTCCAACCACTCCTCATTGGCTGACCACTCCTCATCTACTCCGCTGCCTACTCCTCATCGGCTAGCCACTCCTCACCTACTCCGCTGCCTACTCCCCATCGGCCACCCACTCCTCATCGGTTGGCCACTCCTCACCTACTCCGCTGCCCACTTCCCATCGGCTTCTCACGTCCTTGATCGGCCGATCTGTCCTTTCATTGGCTTCCCCCTCCCATCGGCTTCTCTCTCCCATCGGCTCTTTGCTCCTGTTCTCCCGTCATGGCCTCCGAGTCCGCCCTCAGCTCCGGCACTCTCCCAATCGCCGAATCTGCTCCGGCCCTCGGTGCCACAGACCACACCTCGGGCACCACCTCACCGATCTTCTCCCCTCGCTACGCTGCTGTGAATGTGAAATCTCACGTTCCTATCTCTCTTGACCTTAACGCCAATTATTCCAAGTGGGTTTTCTTCTTCAAATCCCTCTGTGGAAAATTCGGCCTCCGGTCCCATATTGATGGCTCCGCTCCACCTCGCCCCAATGATCCTCAGTGAGACATCGCCGAGTGCTGTGTGCACAGCTGGCTGCTCGGCTCGGTCGACGACTTTGTCCTCGACCTCGCCATGGACGATACCGACCCTACCGCCCAGGACCTCTAGGTGGCCATCGAGCGGATCTTCCTAGCCAACAAGCAGTCTCGCGCCATCTTCCTCCTCAACGAGTTCCACTCCATGGTACAAGGCGACTCCTCTGTCTCCTCGTACTATCAGCGCCTCAAAGTCAAGGCTGCTACTCTCTGGGACGTCAGCCACCCTGTGGCCGACTCTCAACTCGTCCTCGCCCTTCTGCGAGGCCTCAATCCCCGCTTCTCCAACACCGCCGATAACATCGCCAACGCCACACCTCTTCCATCTTTCGTCCGGACTCATGACAGGCTAGTTCTTAAAGAACTCCGTCTGGTCAATGATGAGAAGATAGTGGCCCACACCGCTCTTCTTGCCGCAGCCGATAATGGCTGCCGAGCTTCTTGCGCTGCCCCTTCCTCCCGCGGTCCTTGTGGCCATGGCTCCGGCCACAGCAACACAGCCCGCACCAGGAAAGGCAAGGGCAAAGGCAAAGGCAGTACCTGGCAGGGTCCGACGCCACCACGACCTACCTCGGTCCCTACCCACCCTGCCGGTCCCACGGGTCTGTGGCTCTGCTACAACCCCTACACGCCCTAGCCCCAGCCACACAGCCCCATCGGCTGGCAACCCAGAGTTCTCGGCGCCCATCCCCAGGCTCACCTGGCATCGGCTCCCGTTCTGCCGCCTCAGTCGATGCTACCGACCCCAACCACCCAGTCGATTACCTCCTGGAACCAGGCTGGCCTGGTCGCTACCCTCAACCAGATGACGCTCCAACCACAGCACCCTTGGGTGCTAGACTCTGGGGCGTCTTCACACATGACGTCATCGGCCGGTATACTTCGCTCCTATAACCCCTCTTCCTCCCCTTTTGTCACTATCGGCAATGGTCACTCTCTTCCTGTCCAATGTCGCGGTGACTCCTCTCTGTCTACATTCACCACTAACCTCCCCCTACGCAATGTTCTTATTGTCCCTTCTCTCATTCACAATCTTATATCTGTCCGTCAATTCACACGAGATAACCACTGCTCCATTGAATTTGACGCATCTGGTTTCTCTGTGAAGGATATCCCAACCCGGCAACAGATCCTTCGCTGCAATAGTGGCGGCGACCTCTACACCATTCCCGCTGCGCCGTCCACCCCACACGCCAGCGTCGCCCTCTCCACCAACCTTTGGCACCTTCGCCTCGACCACTCTGGCCCCGACGCTGTCGCCACCTTCCGTCGCAGCGCCTCCATCCGATGTACTCACAGCAGCTCCACAGTTTGCCACTCATGTTAACTTGGCAAACATGTGCGTCTGTCCTTTTCTAGTTCTCTCTCCTGTACCTCGCGTCCATTTGAACTTATATATTGTGATGTATGGACGTCCCCAGTTAAAAGTGTCTCCGGTAATCAGTATTATCTCGCTATACTTGACGATTACACACACTATTGCTGGACCTTCCTGCTCATCCACAAATCCGAGGTTGCCTCTCACCTCACTCACTTCGTCACGTACGTATCCACCCAGTTTAACCTCCCCATCAAGGCTTTACAAGCCGATAACGGTACGGAATTCGTCAACCATACCATTACAAACCTCCTCACCTCGCAGGACATCCATCTCCGGCTCTCCTGCCCCTACACCTCTCATCAGAACGGCAAAGCCGAGCGCCTCCTTCGCACCCTCAACAACATCAGTCGCACCATGCTACTTCACGCCCACCTACCTGCTACTTATTGGGCCAAAGCTCTGGCTACTGCGATGTACCTTCTCAATCGGCGCCCATGCTCCTCCGTTCATAACAACATTCCCTATGCACTTCTCTACCATACGGCGCCCGACTACTCCCACCTTCGCGTTTTCGGGTGCCTCTGCTACCCAAATCTCACAGCCATAGCTTCCCACAAACTCGCTCCCCGCTCCACTGCCTGTATTCTCCTCGACTATTCCACCTCTCACAAGGGATACCGATGCCTCGACCTTTCCACCCGACGGGTCCTCGTCTCTCGTCACGTCATTTTTGACGAGACATATTTTCCCTTCGGTCTCCTTCATCTGAGATCCTCCTCTAGTGATCTCGACTTTCTCCTCACCAACACCGTGCCGACCAGGTCTTCCCCACTGCCCTCTCCATCGGCCCTCTCATTGGCCGCCGCTGAGGATTTACCCGTCACATCTCCCACCACTACTCGGTTCAATGTCCCCTCCATCGGACCCCTATCGGACCCACCTTTATCGGCCGATACCGATCCTATTTATCCTTCAACCGATACTGTTCCCTCTCCATCGGACACCCCACTTCCATCGGCTCCTCACTTTCTATCGGCTCCCACCACCCTATCGGCTCCCCCCACCCTATCGGCTCTCTCTACCCTATCGGCTGATCCACCTCTATCGGACCGATCGGAATACTCGGCCCACCCAACCTCATCAGCTCAGGCCGATCTAATATCTTCTTTTCCTCTTGTCTACAGTCGCTGACTCGGAGCCGATGACGCCCCCACCTGACCAGTTCTTCCCATTACTCCCGCACCCCCATCGGATCCAGTTCCCTCCACCTCTCACATTGTCACCCGCTCCCAGACCGGGTCTCTCCGACCCAATCCACGCTACGGTCTCTCCACCGTCCACAGCTCTATCTCGCCCATCCCGGCGACTTCTCGCTCAGCCTTGGCCGACCCTCAGTGGCGCGCGGCCATGACCGACGAGTACAAGGCCCTAATGGACAACGAGACCTGGCGCCTCATTCCCCGACCTTCCGGCGCCAACATTGTGACCGGCAAGTGGATTTTCAAACACAAATTCCACGCCGATGGCTCCCTTTCCCGTCATAAGGCTCGCTGGGTAGTCCGGGGTTTCTCCCAACGACCCGGTGTCGACTACGACGAGACCTTCAGTCCCGTTGTCAAACCCGCCACCATTCGAGTCGTCCTCAGCTTGGCTGCCTCTCGCTCCTAGCCGATCCATCAACTAGACGTGAAAAACGCCTTTCTTCACGGCCACCTGACGAAAACAATCTACTGCCAGCAGCCCCTAGGCTTCGTCGACCCTTCTCGGCCCGACGACGTCTGTCTCCTTCAATGCTCTCTCTACAGCCTCAAACAAGCCCCTCGTGCCTGGTACCAGCGCTTTGCTGCCTATCTTCAGCACATCGGCTTCGTGGCCTCTGCGTCCGATAGTTCCCTGTTCACTTTCCATATCGGCTCCGCCACTGCCTATCTACTTCTCTATGTCGATGACATTGTCCTCACAGCGTCTTCGACATCTCTCCTCAACCAGATCATGGCTCGACTCCACTCTGAGTTCGCCATGACCGATCTTGGTGCTCTCCACCATTTCCTTGGCATCTCCGTAACCCGTTCCATCCACGGGCTCTTCCTTTCCCAACGCCAGTACGCTATCGACCTCCTCCAGCGTGCGGGCATGGCCGACTGTCACCCCATGGCCACCCCAGTCGACACTCGAGCCAAACTCTCCGCCGCCGATGGTGCCCTCTTTGCCAATCCCTCTCACTATCGGAGTCTTGCCGGGCCTCTCCAATACCTCACACTCACCCAACCCGACCTCACGTACGCTATCCAGCAAGTGTGCCTCTTTATGCACGCTCCGCGCAAACCTCACCTCACGCTGCTCAAGCGCATCCTACGGTACGTGAAGGGCACCCTCTCCAGCAGGCTGCATCTCAGCTCCAGCCCCATCGACTCCCTCACCGCATACTCCGACGCGGACTGGGCAGGCTGCCCCGACTCTCGATGCTCTACGTCTGGCTACTGCGTCTACCTCGGTGACACTCGTATCCTGGTCCTCAAAACGCCAGACTACAGTGTCCCACTCCAGCGCTGAAGCCGAGTACCGTGCCGTCGCCCACGCCGTCGCCGAGTGCTGTTGGCTTCGCCAGCTTCTCCAGGAGCTCCGTGCACCCCTCTCCACCGCGACCGTCGTCTACTGTGACAATGTAAGTGCCATCTATATGACCGCCAACCCGGTCCATCACCGACGCACCAAGCACATCGAGATCGATATTCATTTTATCCGTGACAAGGTTGTATTAGGATAGGTTCGGGTGCTCCATGTACCATCGGCACATCAATTTGTCGACATAATGATCAAAGGCCTGCCCACGCCTTTGTTCACTAGTTTTCGGTCCAGTCTCTGCGTTCGTTCCCCTCCTGCTGTGACTGTAGGGGGTGTTAGACAGACCACTGGCCTGGGCTGTATATATATAGACCCGACCCTCTCGTATACACGCGGGGATTCATAGTCACTATACATTTTCTACACAGAGAGTTCTTGTGAGTCCTTCGTAATGCCTGATTTTCACATATGTGCATTGCATAACAAATTAGTTTCAAATATTTTTTTTCTTTTTTTGTCAAAGAGAGTTGTCTTGCTCAATATATATTTAGCCGTTTCATGTTATAAGTCACTTTGATTTTTTTTAAAGTCAAGCTTCTTTAGATTTGACTAAATTTATAGAAAAACATGACAATTTTTTAATACAAAACAAACATATTTTCAAAACATTCGATATTAGATTTAATAAAACTAATTTGATGTTATAAATGTTACTACATTTTTATATAAACTTAGTTAACTTTTAAAAAATTGACTGAGAAAAAAGCCAAAAATGAGTTATAATATAAAACGAAGGGAGTAGCAAAGTCTTCTGGTTATTACTTATTAAACCACACAGCACTGCATTTTTCATTAGCTAGTAAATGAGGTGTTTCAATACTTCATTGGCGTTTGATTGCAACATGATCAGAAAACATTCTACTTTAGGTCATAATGCTCTCAAATCTGCACTGGCATCAAATCTCTACCCTTTTGTTTAGCATTGCATCAAAACATTAGAATCCCAATTCAAATAAGCCAAAACTTATCAGTGGAGCAACTCAAATGTCTGCTAGGCTAGGCTTTTGCTTTGAGCCAATGTCAGATCAGACCTCAATTGATATGCCAAAGTATGTGTTGGACCTTCGACAAGGATCCACACAATCTGTACAAGCTATCTTCCCTTTTCAGAAAATAACTGCAACGAGCACAACAACTTTCTTTTTTCTTGCGAGGGAAAAACTTTCTGATGCTATTGAGTTGATCCCTGTATGGACTTCAGTATGGAAACAGACTGAAGATCCCAATTCTTTTCCTCCCAAGCTTTATTCAACATCACAAGTAGAAATGAAATGATAGATATGAACTTCTTTATATAACTTTTGTGTTTGATACTGATGCAGTGCTATGGACATTCTGATCTGGATTGCAACTGAGACGAATGAATGGGACGTAACTGTAAAGCCAAGTATTAAAATATTTATAAATGAGTTCATCATCCAAATTGCTGGTCAGGAATCGCTTCGCCACAAAACAAAAGTAGTAATATTGGCAGGTGGAAGTTGAGGCCTAAGTTCACTAAGCATGTAAAGTGGTATCTGCTTTTGAAGTTTACATATTGAAGTTCTAGCGGTGGTTTCCTAGTAAGACTAGAAGTGCATCATGGACACTATCCTAAGAAAGAAATATATATATATATATAGTGCACAGAACCAATTCATATACATAAACTGGAAAATGCAAACGGTAATTAACAGCACACCTAGGTTGTACGTTCAATCTACTTTGTGAGAGCTGGATAGAAAACTGTCAATTTCAGATAAACTGATACTGATCTACAGTCTACGGAAACAAGGGAACTGTAAGGTGAATCCTGAATGTCTCAAGTATTTGTCGAAGCTAAAATAAACAATATTGTAGCACGCTAAGACACATAAGATGGTTTGAATTGTTATCTAGAATAACAATGAAGATAGTGTATGGATCCTGTATCTCAGATATTTCATACATATCAATAGAAAACTTTGTTTCCGTTTTCTCAAAAATCAACAGTGATATGCCCTGACAATAAGTACGCATATTTCTGTTTAGTACCTTCGAGAAGGAACAACTTGTCATACTTATCCAACAAGAAATACAAATTCTGGAGCAAGGATTGAACAAATGAAAAGTTTATTTTTCAAAGGTCAGTGGATACTACAGCAGGCGCATTCTACATTGCTCTTGATGCAAATAAGCATAACAGATTAGAACTATCAGTGCCCTGAGAAGACACTGTTTGACTGCAAAATTCAGTTAACGAAAGCTATTCCATATCAGACATTTTGAATTAAAAGACGTGAAATAAAATCATGACTGGAAGATAAGCGCGCCTGTTGGCACGCACACTATATAGCCCGTTTATATCATTTAAAACTCAATCATAAGAGACAAATTTTACATGATTTTAATAGCAATTAGTCAAATTTCTAAAATAATCATGCATATTTAAAAAGGACTTTTTAATGAGTATTCAACTTCTGATTAACAACAATCATCGTAGAAAAATATAGTATGTTGTTTTTCTAGAAAAGTTGGAAATTGTCAAATTTTCCATCCACATTTTTGTGTTCTCATGTTTACCTCTGATTGACACTGAATATTAGGCCAAAGGGAAGAGCAAATATTAAAAAAATGTCATCTCAAGGAAGAAAAAGGTGCCTAAAGTTCTAAATTTTCAAGTCACCTAAACTCAAAGTGCAATAGAATGTGTAATTTAGTATTAATACAACAATATATCAGTGTTCGAGTATGATCACTATGATGGGCAATGGGCTATGGCAGTCTATACGCACCTCTGAGACCAAAGAGTAGCGATGACCTTGCTTAGCTATAGTGATATTGCATATAGATATTAATTCTTGAAATCAACCATAGAGAAATCTGACAGGAGGAAAACTGAGCAAGGATACACAGAATACACTCACCGGTATCACTAACACCTGTTGCTGTGAGGAAGAATGGTTCAGACCCGAAGTGTACACACAGACTGCTTTCGAAAAAAATCATTTGATGCAGCTTCAAACAATAATGCCTTCTGAACCAACAGTATCCCACTCTTTATGCTTACGCCTTGGTTCAATCCTATCATTCTGAAAGGTGATATTTCATACAGGAAGTCAGAATTTTTAAAACAGTCGTGAGGAATTTCAGTAGTGAGCAATTTTGCAACATGACAAAGGGGTGGCTTCAAATTTTCTACTGCAACCAAGTCATAAGATAAGTCGTATCGTGTTAAACATATGGACTTTTAGTACGTGGGCAGAATTATTTTATAAACAATGCAGTTTGTCATCAAATGTCAACTAAAACTGGACTTCCGCTACCTGTCTACATAGTTCATACCTTTTTTTACATTTTAGATCTTTTTAAAATATATTTTATAAATAAACTATTAGAAAAACTTCAACTAAAAATGAAACACCAGATAGGCTGACGCCAAGGTCCAATAACTTACCATCAATGTCTTTGGCACAGTAGTGTTGTCAAACTGGCACTAGTGCTGACGGGGAACCTGACGTGGCCCAACTTGATGCCAACATAGATGGCACCATGATGTGGTAGGTTAGTGTCAACATGGCTAGTGCCGTGCTCAGGAAGTCAACGTCAACATCATTAGCATCGACCCCTAGTCCCCTACCTTGTCCTATTTCATCTTTTCCCCATCCCCTTCTTTCACACAAGCCTAAGCTCATAGCCACCTCAACCCCTCTCCTCCCACACCTAATTCCCTCAAATCTACTCAATTTAGAACTGATTTTGGTAAAATTATCGAGCAAGGTATCCTCTTCTGTCCCCCTTCGATTTTTTTAGTTTTATTGGTGATTTTAGAGATCAATGTGAAACCCTAAAATGCAAATTTAGTTCAATTTTTTTAATTTTTACAATGAATTGGTGGAATTGAGGCTAGTACTATGCATATTTAGATTTGATGTACTTGATTTGAGACATGTATGCATTGTTTGTATCAATAATTTTTAGATAGAACATAAACCCTAAAATTCATATTTATATATTTTTGATGAAATTGTGTGTTCGTTTTTCTATACAATTATTAATTTGATAGAATAAATGCATTGGGAGATTTATGTTGACTAGGAGTCACAATTTATATCTTTAGAGATGTTTAGATAGTTCCTAAACTTAAATGAGTATCCTTATTATAGTTATATGGAGGTAAAAGTTGGAGTTTCAAAGTCTAAACTGGTATAGGAGGATTTTATATATGAGGTGCTATAAAAAAGTAGAAAGTAGATGCTTCTGAACCATCCAATAGAAGGGGTGAATTGAATGATAGTGATAAAGTAAGAATATGGAATGAGCTGAATGACTCTAAAGAGGGTGAGGAGAATAAAAGTGGAGGTACAAGCATACAAGATATAGGTCATAAATCCATGGTAGACTCATATGAGAAGAATTTGCAATCGACTCTGAAGATGACCATCCATTGCAGCCACTAACCGAGGATGACCAATTAGCTTTAAATAAATATCATGCATTTCAGAAGATCTTTAGAAGAGATCCTTCTATCCATGAGTTTAGAGACATAAGTCACACAGGTAGTGCAATATTAGATGGTGGCTTAGAAAGCATTGATTTACTTGAATCATTTCAAAAGGATGTCTTAGTGAAGAAGTTAGAGTTTCTATCGATGTTAGCTATAAAGGAATGGCTTCAAGAGTAAGCTATCATACACTATTGCTCGTATCACACTGTTCATTCGTCCAAGTCTATGAGATACGACGTTGAATGCGAGGATTCTTGTTTTAAATGGAGAGTGTTGTTTCAAAAAAGAAAGAGTGGTAATCGGAGGATTTCTAAAGTTAGAGATGAACATACATGCCCTAGTGTCTAAGGGAGTCATCGGCAATTAACATCTAAATTCATAGCTAACGTGCAACGCCATCAGGATACAACCTACTCTATCTACTTTTGCTTTAGCTGAGTATATCTTTGAGGTTTTCCAATATCGAGTGAAGTATGATAAAACCTGAAGAGCAAGACGAGGCAATGAAGTTGATAACTATGTATGATTCTAGTTATGTATATTATATTATATCATGGTATTTGTTCTATATTATGATGAATTTTGTTTTTGGTTGTGAGAAACAAATAGGGGTAAAGATAAACAAACTTATTCATCTACAAATTCTAGATATTCAATAGACCTTTGTCAATAAAAATACAATGGTAAGAAAAAAATTAGATAGAAAAAATCAATAAAATAATGGCTTAGGTTGGATTAAGAAAGTGGCTTAAGTAGATGTACAAGCATTGGATTGATAGGAGCTCGACGTTAGTGTCTCTAGCACCGAGCCCATACACCAATGCCAGGTAGGAGGTAGGAGTGGTTTAGGATCCAAGGATCGACGCCAGCGTCCTTAGCGCCAACCCCCACGCCTTGGTGCCAACATCTTAAACGATGCAGGACGGAGCAATGAGGGTCAAGAGTCGACGCCAATGATGTTGACGCCGACTCCCTGAGCACGACATCAGCCAGGCTGGCACCGACCTACCACATCATGGTGCCCGCATAACTGGTGTCATGCCGGACCACGTCAGGCTCCCTCATCAGCGATAGCGTTAGCTCAGTAGTAGCATCATGCAAAAGACGCCGGCGTCGAGCTATTGAACCTTAGCACCCGTCTCTCTAGCATCGAGAAATAGTTTGTTTTTTGTTGATATTTTTCTGTGTCTATTTGTAAAATTGTTTCCAAAAAGGCTAAAATGTAAAAAATTCAGTAGTTCATACTTCATCCAGGTGTAGTTAGCCAGCAGCTATGATTTTTAGCAGTTTAATACAGAAGTGTACTGATTGTACACTGTGATAGATGACTATATTGAAAAGTGAATTCCTCCTGACACCATTCAAAGCAACACCAATTTATAACACATGAAATTGCAGGAAAATCAATCCCATAGGTTATCAAATGAAAAATCTTCTTATGAACATTTGCTAGACATTCCAATAATTATGCAGTGAAAATTCAGTGCATGACTGTTGTTTTACATTTTTTTTCATGGAGAGAGATTATTGAAATGACTGTCTATTAACAAACTTCTAATGTGTCGTCAGAATGGGATTTGTTTCATAATGAAAGAGGCAAGAGTCAAGTATAAGAAAGACAAGTCAACTTAATCACAATTCTTAGATACTTGCGAAGTACAAACATCACCTAGTTTCACCGGATATTTGATCCTTGGCATTACAATTTTCTGCACAAATAGCAGCGGGAGTCATCCGTAAAAGTTCTGAAACGACCAAAATAAGCATCTTTCCCGATGATATAATTTGTAATGATTCAACAAATGGTTGAGATAGCAACCAGTTCAGGGAAGTTCAGGGAGATACTCAAGCAGACTAACGCTTCAAACCACTTAATCTGCATTGAGGCACAGTTATCTACAATAGTAATCTGAATGCAACTTACACTTTCCGGCATCTCTCCTAGTATAAGCACATTGTCAGACTATCAGTGCCAGATAAACTGCCCATTCACCCTTAGTCCAGAGGTAAACACAATAAACTAACCATTTTGATAATCAAACTTCAGCAATCGGTTGTACACAAGTACTGCAACTGGATGCCAGATGATTTTCCCAGTTCAGACTTTAGACTGGAAAACACTGCTGCAACCTTCAGGAATGGCAGATAGACAAATTATCAGGGATCCATATGCTTCGCGAGAAATGCATGCTGAAACATTAGAATTCAGTTTGCAAACCTACTTCAAATTCAGCTTTAGACATACCTAATCTGAACTTTGTCCGTGAAAATTTTTCCCCCTGAACCAGTCTTTCACTATCATCAATTAGAACTAGTGAAACAAATCAGTCCAATCTAAGGAGTAACTTTTTTCTCTGAGTAATCCAATGAGTAATTGGATAAATCAAATGAGAAGAATCAGAAAAAGAATTGAATCCCAGCACATCTACTGTACAACCAGCAACACCTATCTAAACTCCTTTCGGAGAGAGTATCTCCCCGGCTTCAACGACACGCCGCCGGCGAGCCAGTTCTGCGCCGTCGCCGGCGCCGGCGCCGGTAGAGGCGGGAATTCCTCCTCCGCATGCTCCGACGGCCCCTCCAGGAGCTGCCCCCGCTGCGGAGCCTCCCACTCGGTAGCAGCAGCAGCCGCCGCAGAGTCCGCGGCGGCGGCGAGGAAGAGGTTGGTGATGTCCCGGAGCGGCACCCGCCTCCGCGCCTTGCCGAGCCGCTTCAGCTTGAGCTTCTTGACGGCGACGCCGTGGCGGCGGGCGGCAGCAGCAGCGGCAGCCGACGGCGGCACGTTCTCCTTGTCGCCGCGGTGGTCGACGACGGCCATCGCGGACGGACGCAGTAGCTCCTCCTGCTGCTGCGCCGGGGATTGGGGCTCGGCGAGGCTCTAGGCGGCGGCAAGGAGGTGTCAGTGTCAACGCTGGAGCTTGGGGAATGGGAGGGAAGCGAGGAATCAATGGCTATTTGTAACCGAGATGCGGTGGGATTTGGGAAGGAGAGGGAAGCTTGCAAAGATTTGAGTAAAAAGATTTTGGAGGGATCGGTGGGTTTCGCCGATTTGGTGCGGAGCGCCGGCGAATCTTGGAAATTTTGGGGGAAATTTTGGGGAAATTTGGAGCTGAGGGCGGCGCGCCGAGCCGCCGAGGCGAGGAGGGAGAAGAGAAATTTTCGGGCGCTCACTGCGAGGAGGGAGATTTGAACTTTTTTTCTTTCTTAGAGTTTGAATGCGAATGATGAGGTCATGTGTCGCCGCGCGCCAAAATGGGCAGGTGGTGGCGCGCCGTGGCGGCTCGAGGGCGCGCGTTGAACATTGAACGTCATCGCTGAGACGCAGGACATGATTTTCTTTCTTGAGCGACAAATTTCACTGTTTACCACCGAATACACACTCCTTTTAAATTTGTTGCACAGTATACGTTTCTTTTGAAATTTATTACTAGAGATGCAAATTCCTACATTTTATCTATCCAACCTTGCTACAGCTATCCTTGTTGGTTGTCCATCATAGTCGTTGTCCTACCACATCATCTTGCCATCGTCGACGCACCACCCATCGTGTCATAGGGCCATAGAGGAAGGCACTAGGTTGGCAAATGATGATAGTTTTTAGGCATCAACTCCTAATTCTCATGGTGTTGAGTTCTCTCTTTACTTAGATAGCGATATCGTCGGCTGGCCATGAAACGCAAGACTACAATATATTGGGGTGGTTGAGTGACCATAAGCAAAGGTATACAGCACTTTTCAAACTAGTACGGGATGGGTTAACGGTGACTATATTTAGGTTACTCTGAGTCAACCTTTAATCTATGTGAATAAATCATTGAGAATAGAAAAATATATTTACACATGAAATAGTGGAAATGCTACTAATTGTGAAAGAATGGGAAGCTAAAGAACGTGCACAAAGCACAATAGAGAACCATGATCTTGATGAGTTGTATTTTTTCTTCTTTTGTTATTGTTTTCTCAAATATTAGTTTTTTTACATGATAAATTTTTCATCTAGGTAGCCAAGTAATATCAATGTCACTCATCACTCTTTTTTTTTCTACACATTTTCCTTTTCCTATTTTTTTCATTTTCTCCTTTTCTTTTCCATTCTCTCCATTTTTCCCATCCTTTTCTTCCCCCACGCTGCCACTTGGCAGACAACACGAACGGCCTCCTCCACTTCAAAATCAAGGGTCAAACCGTGCCGACAGGTCACCAACGGCGGCCCATCTGCCCATTTCATACCGTACTAGCATGGCATGCCCCAAAACCTCTTTAGGCTGTGCCTAAGCTAAGCTAAGGTATAAGCACGTGGCTTGTCACGGCTTGCTCCACTAACGGACTATGTCATTGTGAGCATGGGTGGTGTCATGCTGGGCGGATCATTTGGCCATCATTTTGACCTGTTCCCATTTTGACCAATAACAGGCTACGTGGAAGAGAAAATTCAATTGGTACCATGGTATTGTCTGATGTACCAAAGGAAAATATCTTTAGCGTTTGGCATATAGCATGGGTCGACAAATTTGTTTGAAAATTACCACTCTCATCACCGTTGGTTGTCATGGTTTGAACTGCAGGTGATGGTCTGAATTTCCCTATCCACTGTACCTAGCCACTCAGGAGGCAGCTTATTTTCACTGTCTTTCATTCTGTCACTTCTTTGAGTGACAATGGCAAACTCTGACAAAACACTTCTCCTTTGGGTGACAACAGCCAACCCTGACAGTTTTGGTCCACTTGTACTAATCACCGTAAAAGGGACTGGTATTTCTTAAGGGAGCTATACAATATTTGAAAGTTTTTTTAAATAAATAAATAAAACTACAATACAATTATATTTATAACTAAAATGTAATTATAATATAACATCTACGTAACTTGTATGTAAATATAAAAAAATTGCACTAGTGCAAGCGGTTAGTACAGCTAGCATTTGAGTCCATCGTCGCGAGTTCAATCCTTGCTGCACGCGGGGAATAAAACGCGTGATTTTTTTCTCCTCTCCTGCTAGCAAGAAACTTGATGCACATCCGTCGGTGGAAAATTTAAATATTTCCTTCTCTATTTTCTATCACCCTACTCTAGCAAAATTGTTTCTCAAACAAATTTGTCTACCTTGTGATCTCAAGATTTTTCTGCTACTTTTGAATACCAAAGACAAGATTTTGATTCAACAATTATTGGGCTAATAGCTCTCTAAAATACATGGAAAAAGTTACACCTACATAGAATTTGTTACAAACTTTTTACTAACGCTAAGGTGGCATTCTGCGATTGAATCTAGCTTTTCTGTAACTTCCAACAACCTCAATCAAATGGTTGAGAGTTTTGCAAGTAAGAATTTTGTAAGAGTTTTTTTTAAGTAGGTATAGCATTGCTCAAAATACAAATCAGTTTATGTGATAAATTTTTTTTCTCTGTTTCAAATGCCTATGGCTAGAGCCAGCATTTCAAGAGAATCAAAATGCCGCGTTCCACACTTGCACTACGTGCTTGCCATCCTCCCAATTCCGAGCTCGCCACCACACGCGAAATCGTACGAACACAATCATGCAGCGCCCAACCTCCATATAGCGCAACGAGATGCAATCAACACGACGACTTCCCGCCACGTCCCTCCCACATCGCGACCTCTCCACGGCGGCGCGACGACGCGACATCTCTGACTCCGAGGCAGGCCCGGCCATGCCCGTCGACTCTGCAGTACACGGGCATCGGCGCATTCATCGCCATCGTCGGCATCGTCGCCCTGGCCATCATCTTCTACAGCCGGTCCGCCCGTCACACCCCCGGAGGCGCTGGTGCCGGGACCGACGCCGTCATCGCCCTCCAGGAGCGGCACTGCGGCCTCGGCCCCGACGACATCTCCGTGCTCCCGACGTTCACGTACCACGCTACCGCCTCGCCCGGCCGCTGCGGCCTGGTCAAGCGCGGGGACGCGAAGGCGGTGGCGAACTGCTGCGCCGTCAGCCTCGACGAGCTCAACGAGGGCGCCGTGGTGCCATCGTGCAAGCACTACTTTCACGCACTACCAAATATCCTCTTAGGATAGAATACTTATAACAAATCATATTATCTCGTTATAAATAACATAATCTCTTATGGCCACCCTTTCTTTTAAGATGACAGTAGGGCTTGATCCATCTTCAGTCTTAAGACCATCCTCCAAGCCCAATAAAAGTACGTAGGTTACCTCTTACGGTCAAAGGATGGCTCGTCACAAATAATACAGATCTATCATAAGTAAGATTTTATACATATGATAGGTTTAGAACAACACTTATCTAAGATGACCGAGTACCTCTAACAAGTGAATACCTTCACAACCCATTAGAGTTGACTTGATACACGTCTGACAGGCGTGTTGTTGCTAACCGATAAAGATAGAGTGACTTCTATATATATATATTCACTTATGTATTTCATTGACATTGTACATAATTTAGGTGAAATGGTATAGGGGACGAATCTTTGTCAAAGAGTAAAAAATTTACATGAAATATGTTATGTCATTTATAATTTGTTTTATTGTAACTAATTTTTTTACATGTTTTTTTCTATTATTCCAGATAGACTGTAAATGGATGTATAACACTAACCATATATACCAGGTGTATAGAAATAGAGTTAATGAATTTCTAAATGTTATTGATTATGACAAGAGAAGAGCCATGGATATATGACTTGTCTACGCGTAGACTATAAAAATAAGAAGATATTTGTAGATAGAGTGTAATTATAGTCTTACCCGATAGAGAGAGGTTTTATGAAAAAAAATACAGTTGCTAGACGTTGAATATTCCAATTAATCAAGTAGATGATGGGCAGAGCGAGTTACAAGAAAATAAAGATGACATGTCCATATCTTCTCCGTTAAGAAAAGGGATTATAAGAAGTTCTCTGCTTTGATGAATGATTCTAAGACACCTAGATACAAGTAGAACAACACAAAGTTATTTGTTGCCCTTGATCTAATAAAACTTAAAATAAGTAACCGTTGGTTAGACAAAAGTTTTACGGATTCGCTTAATTTTATGAAGAACTTGTTGCCTAAGGAGAACAAAATGCCGAGACGACATATGAAGCAAATCAAGTGCTATGTTCATTGGAGTTAGAGGTTAGAAGAATTCACGCTCGTCGTAACAAGTACATCTTGTTCTATAAGTTTAATTTAAAATAAAGCTAAAACACCTTATAATAAACTCTATAGAACGTAGTTGCCACTATTCATCTTCACCCGAGTCAAATCACACAAGAATGCATGGAGTGGATATGGTGTGTCGACTTGTAGATGATGTAAGTCAAACCCTCTTTTCTTTCTTTTTTTTTCTTTTTCTTTTTTCACTACACAGCATAATTGTTATTTTTTTTATGGAGAGTTTGCCATCAAAGTTGAGCGTATGATCAGTTGCCTTGCAAAGATGGAACTTTAGATGGAGCAAGGGCCATTTTGAACCCATGGCAAACGTGGAGGACCAAGATAGTCTAGAAAAAATGTCACCAATCAAACAAGCCTCTAGTGAAACTTATATAGCATCAAATTTGCTATAAGTACTCCCTAGAAATAACATCTAATTCATGTTGAATGGCCTAGTAACCTAGTAACATGACAAACATAGGAAACTATAGCAGATACGTGAAATGACATGTTTGCCCTCTTCCTGATTAGGCACACATTAGGTAAGATAGCTTTAGCCTATGATAGGGTAATAATGATTGTCTGGTAGGAGTACTACTTTGTCCGCCATTCTAATCTTGCTGTTTCTGCTCCTTTGCTGCGATCAATGTTCCCAAGTCCCAGGTGAAACCGGTGACGGAAATTTTCGGTCAATCCACCATCATTTTTCGATTTGTATCAACTAAGCTATGTAAAAATAGTAACAGATAAAAATAAAAACAAATTAAAACGATTTTACTGTTATACCGACTGTTTCCATATTTAACTGTATTCTTGAGAAAATTACCGTTATTATAATATAATAATTACTACATTTTTAAATACCCTAATACCTATGGTTATACCATATGCCTCTATTTAAGGTCCTTTAACTTTTCAAAATACAATTTTACAATTTAATATTTTCATTATTTATTATATGTTTTGTTTTTGTCAGCACACAGTTCATTTTTATTTTTGATATCATTTTTATTTTTGATATCTGTTTCCGATGGATACTAATATCATTTTTGTGAGTACAGTTCAGTTATTCCATTTTCGAGAAAAAAAAACATGATTGTTGACGCAGAGATCGGTCTAGAAAAAGTCACATCGAGAGCCATGTTCGCTGATAGAAGTTTGATGTGATGCGCTTAAGTATGTGAAGGCTGCTTAGTTTTAGTGAATGTCCTAAACTCGAGAAACAAGTGTTAACGCTAAAATTTGGAAAGCCTAGGAAAAGATTAGAAAAAAGATCGGCTAAAGTAAAAGAAGAGTCCGGTTGTTACAGGAAGGAAGTCGATTGAATGAAGCAAGGAGAGATTCGGTCTAAAAATAGAAGATTATTTAGAAGAGACTGAGTTTGACGAGAAGCCGTGGAATTTACGGTAGGGTATTTTATCTATGTAAATTATATCTTATATAGAAAGGTTTAGTTAGTTTAGTTAACTTCTCTAGAGATATTTTTCTTTTATATTTTTAGGAGATAATGTCCGATGGTTGTTATAACTGCGTCGGACTCTGTAATAACGGGGTATAAATACAGACCCCCTAAAACCTGTAAAGAAATCAACAGATATATCCAATACAACTTCAGCACATCGCCACCCTAGTTCGTCTAGGTTCTCACCGGCGGGTTCTGGTTCTTGACGCGGGGCTGCATCAGTCAAGTTCGATCTTCGGTGAAAGAGTAAGTCCCACCACTATCCCGGTATATCTCATTGTGTCTAAGACTGCATCGACTAGTTTTGACCTCTTAGTCAGATCGGGTGTACCGCATCACGTCCATACAGGGTCTATCGATCTATCAAGCTCTCTCTATCGTCGTCGGTCTCGTGTTGCATCGGTTAGGTTCAACCTATGAGGTTACCGACGGTACATTGAGCTTCTGTACGGCGTTTCATCGAAATGTTAGCCGATGAGTTACCTATACATTGAGCAACATGCCTAGCGTATCGGCTGAGGGGTCGATATGCACCAATCTTCAGAGACTCCTCTCGAGCGTCACGCCAAGCGCATCGTCCTTTCAGCCGATACGAGCTTATCTTCAGAGAGACGTCCTCTTATCGGCTCAGCTAGCCGATGGGTTCGTTTCGCCTTTGCCATATCCGAAACGGCATCGGCTTTGCAGCCGGTGTATCTTTTATATGATTCCTTGCCACTTCACATATGTCTTCATCGGCTTTCCAGCTGATGAACGATGCTACAGCTTTCGTCGACTACCAGGAGGGATCCTGCACGCTTTGCTTTTAATACCCTTCGGTGCCTCCATCGGCTTTGCGGCCGATGGATCAGGATCTCGCTTTCACTACACCCAGAGCCATCACGTTCTTCATCAATATCTGTCTATGCCTTCATTGGCTCCCTAGCCGATGGAAGAGCGTCCCGATGCCTATCGGCGACCAGCTGATAGCAGGAGCCATCCAGACGCGGCCGATAACCACCTTGATCCTATCGACGGCCAACCAATAGCGAGAGCTCGTAATCAGCCCATCGTCCAACTGACCCGTTTGCTTCACCTCCTTGTCAATTGCAGGGTCAAATTGACCGGCACGCCCGCACCCGTACTGTCGTGCCAGAGCCGAGCAGACCTCACAGACCCTGGCGCGCGTACCTTGAGCCACGGAGAGAAGCCGACCGGCTTGCACTGGAGCTAAGTAGACCTCCTAGGCGTCGGCGTCATCCCCTGAGACATTTTTCAATGCGACCATATTTTTTGGCATGCCCGGTGGGACCGAAGATTTCATTCATCAGTTGATAGGACTCGTACGTCATTCATCGGCCGGTAAGGTAGAAATTTTCATTCATCAGCCGATTGGACGAGGTTTCATTCATCGACTGGAGAAACTGGAAGACCATTCATCAGCCAGCAGGACTATACAATTGTCTGATTAGAAGTTAGAATTTTTACTAATCAACCCAGGGGGCATCTTGTTGCCAATATGTGTTAAGAAGAGTTTGATGCCAAGGCACATTTGTCCGAAGAAGAAGCCGATAAAGATATTATAGTTCCAGTAACCATGAGAAATCCAAGTAAAGACCAAAGGCAGGAGATAGAGCAGAACGTGGACAACTTTTAGAAGCTCTGTTTGAAATCGTTCAATATGACTAGACAAGGGCCAATTCAAAAAGCACAGTTGCCAAAATATGTTTTGATGAGAGAATCAGGCCATTCATCACCTGTGAATCCTCCCAAGTCATTGCAAGAGATGTTCAACGAATCATTTTATCAAGCATTCAGCAATCCGTCAAGAGTATGGATGGATACACTACAAGATTTGATCAAGAAGATGATACAAGAATTATCGGCTCAAGAGCCTAATCAAAATCATATACCTTTGCCGATAGAGACGGAGTTATCTCAGGAAACCTGTAAAAATAAGATGACCTATCGGCAAATGTATATCCACCAACACAAGATCGATTCGGGGGGCAACAGTAGGAGGTACCTCTAGAATACTTTCAGGGTAATTATTGTGGAAGATATCAACGTGTCTACTCATATGGCAATCCTGAGTTATACACTTATCATAGAGAGTATCTCAGGCATAATCGGGTACCATATCCACCTCCACATTATCAAAGAGACATTCTAAGGAAGAAGGATTGGTTAGCCAGAATTGTGGATACAGTGAAAAAGCAATTTGGTATCAAGCCCAAAGATCAAACAGTTATGTATCGGCACCCGTATCCAGAATGGTTTGACAGAGTTTTATTGCCTCACCGATACATGATACTAGATTTTTTCAAATTCTCAGGGCAAGATGACATATCTACAATGGAGCACAATGTAGAGAAGCATCGGCTGACGAAGCCCTCAGAGTCCGTTTCTTTCTATTGTCCCTCTCTGGATCGGCTTTCACCTAGTTTTCTTTGTTACCACTAAACTCAATTAGGGGATGGACTGATCTGAAACAGTAATTACATAAATATTTCTTTGCTGAGATTCAGTAAATAAGACTGTCAGATTTGACATCAGTTAGACAGAGGATTGATGAGTTAGTTCTGGAGTACATCCAATGTTTCTAGGATATCAGAAGCCAGTGTTATAGTCTTATTCTAGGCAATAAACAGTTAGCTGATTTGGCTTTCCAAGAGTTGTCGAGTCGCATTAGGTAGAAATTTTCTTCCGAAGAGTTCAACGGTTTAACACATCTGATACATGTGGTTTTGACTTATGAGAGCCAATTACCACAAAGGGAGGAGATTTCAGAGCATTGGAGACATGAGGAAGAGAATTTTGAAGCATGAGTCCTCGTACTTCAAAATTACGGGACATGTGTTAACGCCAAATTATGGAAAGCCCACGGAAAGGTTGGAAAAAAGATTAGTTGAAGTAAAAGAAGAGTCTAGTTGCTACATGGAGGAAGCCGATCGGATGAAGCAAGGAGAGATTCGGTCTAAGAATAGAAGATTATCTAGATGAAACTGAGTTTGAGGAGGAGCCGTGGAAGTCACAGCAGGGTATTTTATCTATGTAAATCGTATCTTATATAGGAAAGTTTAGTTAGTTTAGTTAACTTCCCTAGAGATATTTTTCTTTTATATTTTTAGGAGATAACATCCGATGGTTGTTGTAATCGCGTTGGATTCTGTAATACCAGGCTATAAATATAGATCCCCTGGAAACCTGTAAAAAGATCAACACATCCTTCAATCAATACAACTTCGGCGCATTGCCACCCTAATTCATCTAGGTTTTTACCAGTGGGGTCTGGCTCTCAATGCGGGGCTACATCGGTTAACTTCGATCTCCGACGAAGGGGTAAGTCCCGCCACTATCCCGATATGTCTCGCTGCGTCTAAGGTTGCATCGGTTAGGTTCGATCTCTTAGGCCGATCGGATGTATCGCATCATATCCGTGTAGGGTCTATCACACTATCAAGCTCTCTCAGCTATTGTCGGTCATGTGCTGTATCGCTTAGGTTCGACCTACGAGGTTGCCGATGGTAGATTGTGCTTTAGACCTATAGGTCTCTATACGACATTTCATCGGAGTGTTAACCGATGAGTTATCTATACATTCAGCACCACGCCTAGCGTATCAGCTCCTCGGCCGATACGCACCTGTCTTTAGAGACTAATCCTCAAGCACCACGCCAAGCACATCGGCCTTTCAGCCGATGCGCGTCTATCTTTAGAGAGATGTTCTCTCATCGGCTTAGCTAGCCGATGGTTCGCTTCGCCCTTGTCATATCTAGAGTGGCATCGGATTTACAACCGGTGTGTCTTTTATATCGATTTTTGCCACTTCACATATGCCTTCATCAGCTTTCTAGCAGATGAACGAGCGGTACAGCTTCCGTCGGCAACCAGAAGAGATCCCGCGTACTTTATTGTTCTCTGAATACCCTCTGGAGCCTCCATCGGCTCTACGGTCGATGGTTCAGGATCTCGCTTTCACTATACTCGGAGTCATCACGTCCTTTGACGGTATCTATCCATGCCTTCATCGTCTCCCCGGTCGATGGAAGAGCGTCCTAATACCTATCGGTGACTAGCCGATAGCAGGAGCCATCCGGACACGCCCGATGACCACCTCGATCTACCAGTGGCCAGCCGATAGCGAGAGCTTGTATTGGCCCATCGTCCGACTGATCCGTTCGCCTCACCTTCTTGTCAATTGCAGGGTCAAATTGACTGGCACACCTACACTCGCACTGCCGCGCCGGAGCCGAACGAATCTCACAGGCCTCGACGCGCGTACCTCGAGCCACGGAGAGAAGCCGACTAGCCTGCACTGCAGCTAAACAGACCTCCTAGGCGTCGGTATGGTCGCCTGAGACATTTTTGATGTGACCAATAGGTATACAAGTCAATTTAACCCTTCAATTGACAAAGAGATTTAAAAAATTAGGTCAACGAACTAATAGGCTGATTGTCAACAGGGGTTGTGGTACTTATATATCAGCTAAAAAACCGATGATAGCAAAGAATAAAATCACAGACATATCGGTCATAGAGCTGATAACGCTCTAAATAAAATAGACGATAAGCAGAAGAGAGTAAATTCTAGTTTTACAAAGAGATGAGACCTAGCGACCATCGATAATTGTACCATTAGAAACCAATCTTAATAGATCACATCGAACCAAGACATTATTCGGCTAAAATTAACGACATTGAAACGGCAGAAGCTAGATCATTTATGCTAACAGAAGGAATGGGTAAACCCATCAGCTAGCTACAATATAAACAGTTAAACTCATTGTCTAGTTGATCCGATAGGAGGAACAAAACCTGCTAAATTACGATGCTAGCCCTATTAAAACAAACTTGATAAATCGAACATAACTGAGACAATACAAGTCTGATCTAATAGAACTAGATCGATCGCTAGCAGATTAATCGTTAACAATATATGTATATCGGCTGAAAAGTTGATACGTTAGGCGTGAAGCTCAGTGTAAAGGTAATTCATCGGCTGTCTACTTCGATGAAACATCACATAAAGACACTGACTTAAGGACTCAATCTACTATCAGCAGTCTAGAAGGTTAGACATAACCAATACATCATAAGACTGATGATGGTAAAAGGAATCCGATAAACCGATATATCTTACGTGAACATGATGTGATATATCTGATTGGACTAAAAAGTTAGAATTAACTAATGCAGTCTTAGATAGAATAGATATACTAGAATAATGGCATGACTTACCCCTTCACTGGAGATCAGACCTAACCGATGTAGCACCACATCTAGAGCCAAAACCTACCAAGAAAAGCCTAGATGAATTAGGGTGGTGATAAATCAAAATTGTATTAATCTGTAGAGATGATTTACAATACTCTACGGTATTTGTATTTATACCCCAGGATTACATAAGTCCAAGATGGTTATAAACAACCTCTAGATATTAATTTCTAAACAGAAAAGGAAACTATGTCTAAGAATATAATAAAATTAACTACTTATGTCTAATTACAAAATATATCTTATAGACACGAAACACCCTGTCATAGTTTTCACGATTTCTTTCTGATTTGGTCTCATCTACATAATTTTTTACCTATCGACTAAACCGAATTTATCTTCATATCTCTTATCTCTGTTCAGCTCTTTTCATATATCAATCAGTCTCTTTGCATAAATCGGTTCTCCGATCATTAACCGAATTTATTTGTAGTGTTAATAAATTTTGGTGTTAATAGTTATAGAAGTGGTTGAGGTTGTTTTTCGATCGTTTTCATCCCTAATCCTAGCCATGGCTAGGAGGGCAGAGTATTTATGCTTTTCTGAAAAATTTGATATGGAATTTTGTCCATAATTTGATTATTTTCAACGTTACTCCTTTAGTGGACGGTTTGCAATGTTTTTGGTATATGATGTCACTATCTTAATTATCCCAAAATATATTTTAAAAAATGATACATCCGTTGGCTGCAAAGTTGACCGCGACCCTACGATCCTATCCAGGCATTCACCAGCATATGTCAAGCAACTTGCAAATTCACAATGATGAAGTCACCAATCAATGATGACTAACAAAATGCGCAAAATCACCACCGAATGATTTCAAGCCGGACTAGATAATCTAGAGATGAAAATTATTTAAAAAATACCACTACCTAGCAACCCATTCCAGCACGAAATTATCACAAAACGATGTCCTTAAAAAACACTATAAGAAAATTAGAGAGTAAATGACTGTGAAAGACAAAAAAAATTTAACACTCCTGAAAAACTGAAAAAAATATGTTTTTAAAATATGAATAGAATATTATTTAATCACTAAATAGATTGTAGGAATAGGTCCATAAATCCGATTGACCTATTAAAATAAACTAGATAAAATTTAAATACAAATCAACTATAATCACGTCAATTGGACTTCTAAATGTTAAGATATTACCGAAACAAAATAGTTAATGAAAATTAATTGAGTCCTAATTAATTGATTAAACGAGATCCAGCAAAACTTTACACTAGAAAAACACCCTAGATTTTAAATCAAAGAAACCAATCTAAATCTCAGAAAAAATAAATCAATATAAAATTGATTGCTAGACATGTACAGAACTGAAAAAAAAGAGAGAGATTAATTATCGCACTGATCTTTTATAAATTTTACTTTTATTATAAAGATTTTGCATGCGTCTTCAAATTATCTAAAAAGACTTCTCCACGAAATCCCAATAACGAACTTTAGTATATTATCTAATTCATTCACCTCTCAAAATCTCTTAAAAAAATGAAAAATCATTCACCTTTTATAGTGAATAGTAACACTACTAGCCCACTCTGACTTAGGCCACACCCGCACTGTCCATCCAAACCACATTCACATCATTGGCTCAACTAGCTTTCACTTTTAACCTACTTGCTTCTAAGCTAGCCTATATCATAGCCAGACCACAAGAATAGTACATAGAAAATAAAAAAAATTCAGATATAGATTCTCATAATCTAGCCCAATTCAGTGTATATAATGCTTGCCATATTTTACTATGATAATTTTAATATAAATTAATTATATAATATTAATTTTAATACATATTAATTTTTTTATCGCTTTTAATTTCATATTGTCGTCCTAGTCAAATATGCCATGAGTCTCATCATGCCATGGATAGATCATTCAAACCCAGCTAACCTAGCTAGGGACCCAACTGAAAAACCTTATCATGCACCATGTCATCGATAGATCATCCAAACGCAGCTAGCTTAGCTAGGGACCCAACTGAAAAACCTTATCATGCACCAGGCATGCATGCCTCGCACAATAGCTTTCGTGTCTACTTATAAATCTCACGCCAACAAGGCATCTCCTCGATCGAATGGTTGGTTGGTTGGTTTGATTGATCGATTGATTCGTTTACCATTGCTATGTCATTGAAACCGCCGGAGCGGCCGGCAGCTACGGGTGGCGATGTTCTTCGCCGTTTTGGTCACCATGTCCTCGCCTCCGCCGCCTGACACGAGTTCCGGTGGTGATGGCCGTGGCTCGGGGGTTCCCGGCACGGCGAGCTCCAACTTCACGCTGCTGTACATCATCATCGCCGTCCTCGTCGGCGTGATCCTATACATGGCCATCCGGCACGGCCGGTCGGTGATGTCGGAGTGGCGCCAGCTCCAGGCCGGCGGCGGCGGCGGGGGCCACGGCGAGCCGCACGCCGCGCTGCTCGGGCTTAGCTCCGATGACATCGACGCGCTCCCCACGTTCACGTACCGGGCGCGTGGGGGGGCGTCGCCGCTGGTGGGCGGCGGGAGGAGGGGCGGCAGCGGCAAGGGGAAGGGGGCGGTGGTGGTGGTGGTGGTGGAGTGCGCGGTGTGCCTGCAGGAACTGGCCGACGGCGACGTGGTGCGCGTGCTGCCGGCGTGCAGGCACTTCTTCCACGGCGGCTGCATCGACCTCTGGCTGCGCGCGCACTCGACGTGCCCGGTGTGTCGCGCGCACCCGGAGCCGGAGGGCGTGCGTCTGAGCGACGTGGCCGTGTCGCCGCCGCTGCCGCAGCTGCGCCGGTGCGGCCTGTCGCCGGAGCGGCCCACGGCGTCGCGAGTCCTGGCGGACATCCTGGCACGTTCGCCGCCGAGGGGCAATACCTCGACCAGCGGCGGACCGCAGGAGACGATCGCGTCATCGAAGTCGCCGCCACCGGTTCAAGCGGCGATCGACTACGTGCAGGCCTCGCGTTCGCCGTCTCCGATGACGTACCGCAGCCTGAACGTGCGGTGGTCGAGCTCGCCACCGCCGGTGGCGCCACAGATGCCGGAGGTCGTGGTTGTCCGGTCGAAGTCGCCATCGCCATCGCCACCGATAGGTTTGAGTCGGCAGACATCGGCGGCGGCGAGAGGCGTCGGCGCGGTGGAATTGGTGGATGCAAGTGCAACCACGTCGGCATCGGCGCCATCGCAGGTCGTGGCGCTGTGAAAGGAAGGTGGTGGTTCGCGGTCCAAGTCGCCGTCGCCGGTGCCACATTAATAACGAGGCTGCACAAGAGACGCCAGGATAAGGCTAGCTTGACAGGCAATTTGATGTGCATCTCTTGTAGCCTGTGGGCTTAGATTTGCTCTTTAATCACATTATCTTAACATGAAGAATGTGTGTAAGGGACCGTTCAAATTGGTGTCAAAATAAATCTTTCCAATATTTAAATTTTGGCAATACCAAATTTTGGTAAGTTGCCAACATTGCCAGGTTTTGGTAGGGTAAGTTACTTCAGATGTGTTTAATTTGGTGACCACATATACACTACCAAATTTTGGTCTGCCCAGATTTTTTTTTTAAGTTACTACAATGTTGCCAAATTCTATAGGTATTACCAATATTTGATAACAGACCAAATATGTCCATAAGTTTGTGGATTTCAAAAAAAAATGGTATAGTTTAAAATAGCATCAATCTAAACAGGCCCTAAGTCTCCCAAGACACTCATTTTCTGAACTTGCTACGTTGCGCCCACCTCACTACCTGTGCAAACTCAAGCCAGCCCGATCCGGCCCACAATGTCCCAGGCCGAGCTCATGCCCATCTTTTTCAGGCCGAAAACTTGAAAAAGCCTAAGGTTCAGGCAAAGCTCGGGCCTGCATTTTCTTTTCAGGGCCAGTATAAAGCCCGGCCTGGCCCGAGGTTTTAACATGCCTACGGGCTACATTAATCCGTAGGAAATGGTGAATTTAATTTAGAAAATTGTGCAATTTTAGAAGTTGTCTCTCTCCTAAACTGAAAAGTCATATTTAATCATTAGAACGTGTTATGGCAAATGATCGAGATGTTGCAACTGTCCTTTAATTAACCAATTTACAATTATGCATATGTAAATCAACAAATCAGTGTGTTTGCTATTTATAGGTACGACTATCCTAAGACCATTTCAGTTGGAATTTTCAGGTGAAAATTAATTAAAATTTTTTAACTTTGGGCTTTCCATTCCACAGAAAGAGAAATGGGAATTAAAAAGAATGAATTGTGGAAGTCCAATAGTCATTGAGAGAGAGGGAGGAATTGACAAGAGAGATTGAGTACTTACTAGATTTTGGCAGGGACCTTGAGAGTTGGTGGGAGAAAAGGGGATGGATCTCCATTGAGCTGGACTCATGCTAGCTGTTGACACTTGCAACGGGCTGGGTCGGGTGAACAAGGAGCTTTAGGGAGCAAAAGAAAGGAGGTAAAGGATAAATCAACCTTCAAATCCCACACAGTATGCACGTTCAGTCACCTCATCAGCAAAATATGCGAATAAGAGTATGAACAAAATAGGCGTTTTTTTTCTGGTTTTAAAAGTTGAGGTCCAAAATAACCGACTTTATGGTTCTGGATAAAAAATGATCTTCTAGAAAAGTACAAGGATGAAAATGAACTTTACTCTTTTGTTTTCATTGCGGTGAAGTCTATTTTGCCAAGCAAGTGTGTATACATATGTGTATAGTATATAATCTCCTTTTCTTTTTCCTATGTATTGCATAGTAATGTCTTGAGTTACGTCTTGCACTGCCATGCATGCATCATGACAGTGCAGTAAATGAAACAAATAAGTGAGTTGGTTTTCCAGCGTGCAATAGACCGGCTAATATTTTTAACTGCCCACACACTTCACTTTACAGTTCAGAATGATTATGATTAAGGAAAAAGTCTAAATTCCCCTCTAAATTTTGATTGAGAGTCTATATAAGCACCCTAAACTTTGAAAAGAGAAGACGAACTTTACACTTTAGGATTGATGACATGTAATTTTGTTATATTAGTTATTTAAAACTGCTCATTTAAGCTCCAAATATATAGAATCATAGTTTAAAATTATCTTAGGCGTAATATAAATAGTATTGAAAAATTTAAGAGTGTTGAATGTTTAATTTTAAAGTTTAGGTACTGGACAAACTTTTACGTAAAGTTTAGGAGTATATGTACTTTTTCCTATCATTGATTTGGTTGCAGAACTGTACATAAGACCCACGCCGGAGATGACCGAAAGAATTCCAAGGCCATCTTTTCTCCATTTGTGCTTGCTTATATTTTTTAAATAACGTAAGTGAACTCCAACCTTTGTACCAATCATGGATGTAAACAGTCCTTACAACTAAACTCTAAGCAGTTCATAATGTTTAGTGATGCAAGCTTCAAATCGAAATGGGGAATTACGGTTCGGTTACTGGTGTTCTGAAAAAAGAAAAAAAAAACTGGCATGCTATAGTATGATGTTTTGTTAAGTCCACAATACTAGGCTCTCCAACAGAGCCTCCTTGACTGACCTTATTCATACAGCAGGCCTATTAATTATGGATTACACTGTTGAGCAATTGCAGAAACTCTTGAAGAAAAATCGTGTAGGTAAAACATTGCCATCTACAAAAGTTTTGTGCGGAACTTAAATAAAGACTAAGGTGCATTATCCCCAAATATAAAGGACTTTATGCTATTTTAAAAATATTAATGATAGAGAAAAAATACTATAATTCATGTTATTAGTATATGGAGTAGGGGTAATTGATAGAACAAACAGTACTCACCAATTTATTGTATTTGGAGATAAATTTTAAATGCCCCAAAGTCTTACATTTGGAGGAGGAGAGATTAGATTACATAGGGTGGATGCAAAATTGCCTTGTACGACCGGCATACGGATGCACAACTGACACTGAAGACGTACCAGAACCGACACACATACGAGCGGCAAGTTGTTGCGAAAGATTGGTTGGCGGCAGGTGGAGTTTTCCCTCTACTATTTGCCATTGATGATATATTCCTCAATGTCATCTTTTTTTCATCCGAGCCTATAGAATTATTCCTATTTTACTTATTTTAACTGTCAACAAATTAAAAGAAAAATAACCTACTGCCCCTCTCATCTTTCTTTCTTCCCCCTCACCTCTACTTGCAATTGCAATAGGAGAGAAAAAGAGAGAAGCTAGCGGCCATGAAGATCCATGTAAATGACCACCAACAATGGTGAGAAGGCCGAGGATGTGGGCTCGGTGTCAACAAGGAAGCCCAAGACGTGATGCTTGACGACATGTTGTTCGTGTCCACCATTGTCATTGGCATTGTTACCATTATTGACGGGCACAGCAGCGACGGAGGCACATCGCTCACCATCAGGCAGCATGGGTTCATGCACCTTGCTACCGTCTTGTCATTCTTCTCACCGACAACATTAGCATATGGGCCGCAATGTCCTTCCTCTACTTCTATGCTTGCTAAGTTCCTCTCATCTGGATCTCACACTGTTGTGTCACCTTCGATAAAGAGGACGACACTAAGCATCAACTAGCCTTAGACCTTACCACATCACTCCACTCGTCGCTCTATGTTATGAGTCATCCAAGCCCAACGTGGTCGCCTCCATGCTCTTCTCCTCGTCGTTGCCATCTCCACGCCCGCACAAGCACCCACCCTCCTCTCCATCGCACTCACTAGCATTCTTCTCATGGCCACTGCTGCCACACTCGTTATGCACGGAAGCAGGTAGAGATGAAGGGGGAAGAAAGAAAGATAAGAGGAGCAGCAAGGATATTTTTTCCTTAATTTGTTGAGTTAACGGTTAAAAGTGACAAAATAGAAGAGAGTAGCTATCAACATTTGATGGTTATTTTGTTAGAAAACTTTAATATAATTTGAGTATAATTAGAGTATAGTTATATTACCGTAATTTATAAATTACTCATATGTAACTTAATAAAAATTGCATCCGGCCAAGCGGTACTGTTGTTAGATTTTGGTTTGACTTCTGCTACCGCACGTGCTGTTCAATTTATTTTCCCATTGCGTATGATTATTGAGGAGATTTGATGGTCGGTCAGAAATTTAAAAGTTAAAGGAAAAAACTGCACAAATGTTGAGGGGATCTAGAAATTTAAAAGTTTGGGAAGGAAAAACTATTGAGCGTTTTCTAGCAATTAATTTGAAAGTTTAGGACGGAAAAAATTGTTTAGTGTTTTATAGTAATTCCGAAATAGAAACAATCCAATAGAGCCGAATGGCTAATTAAAATCTCTCAAGTAGACCGAATGGCTAATTAAAATCTCTCAGGAAGATGGCATTTGGGAATATGCCAGGATAGCCTGGTTTATCCAACTGAAACAGCGAGAAAGGCAAATAGGTCCACCAAGCAGAGGCAGAGCTCCATCGATGGCGACGCCTCCAAACCATAAACATGCCGCCATCATCCACCATTCCATTCCACCCCTCGCGCCCGCCCGCCGCAACCTCAATTCCAACGGCGTGGCGCCCAACCGAGCAAGCGCGCGCCCGCCGCCGCCATCCACTGCAGATCGTGGGCCCGCGCCTATATCAACCCCCTCCCTCGCCGCCGCGGAATCTTGCACGCTTGCTTGCCTACTGCTCGTGCACGGTGGTGCTAGTGCTCGCGAGTGGGGAGACCAGTGGAGGAGGACAACAAGATCGACCATGCTGAGGGCGGTGCGCCCGAGGTTGGTGCCGGCGCCGACGGCGTCGTTCGCGCGAAGGGACGGCGAGGCGCGTGCCTGCTACGGCATCGTGGTGGCGTGCGTGTCGCTGCTGCTGCTGTGCGCACTCGTCTCGGCTGTCGGCGTCGTCAGGGCCTTCGCCGCCACCGGGGTGCTCGTGCTGCTGCTCGGCCTCGCCGGCTGGCTCGCGCCCACGGACGCCGTCGTCGCCCAGACGGCGGTGCGGCTGCAGGTGCGCCGGTGCGCGTCATGCGGGCTCGCCGCCCAGGCCATAGACGCGCTGCCCACGTTCGCGTACGAGCCCCCCGGCGCGGCGGAGAAGGACGGCCTCGGCGACGGTGGCAGCGCGCTGTGCGCGGTGTGCCTGGAGGACGTCGTGGCCGGCGAGACGGTGCGGCGGCTGCCGTCGTGCGGCCACATGTTCCACG
Organism: Oryza coarctata; assembly: GCA_030770085.1. Lineage (NCBI taxonomy): Eukaryota > Viridiplantae > Streptophyta > Magnoliopsida > Poales > Poaceae > Oryza > Oryza coarctata. The sequence goes on from CM061472.1 coordinate 15,253,027, forward strand.
TGGACTGCATCGACATGTGGCTGCACGCGCACCGGACGTGCCTGCTCTGCCGCCGCGACCTCTCGCCGCTGAAGGTCACCGCGAAAGCCTCCGCAGCCGCCGCCACGACGGTCTCCTCCACCGACGTGCTGCCGCCGGTGTGATTCACCTTGCTTGGTGTTTACTAACATCACCTAGTGTTACAGCGTTACTGTACATTCGTAATGTTCTACGTGGTAATTAGCATTTCCAGCCAGTAAATGTATTACTGATGCCGTGTTCTGTAACCAATTATTTTCGGGATAAACAGGACATAATCAACCAAGATTCTGATCAAACCGGCTCTAGGAATAGATAGATAGGATTGAAAGCCGATCGATTTATAAAAAGAGTTTGATTGATATAGAAAGAAATTTAGTTTAGTTAAAAAGGAAAAGTTATTCAGATGAGACTAAAGAAGACATAAAATCACGATAATATATCTTTGACAAATCTAATTAATTTTGGTAACTTTTTATAAATAGTTTTCTCTTATATTTAATAAATAATATTCGGAGATTGTTTGTAACTGCTAACTACAAATATAAACCTCTCATGACCTTATAAATTATCAATATAATTTTAGCGTGTCGCCACCCTAATTTATCTAGTTTTTTATCAGTTGTTTTTAGCTCTTCGACGCAAAGCTGCATCGATTATGTCTAATTTCTGACGAAAGGATAAGTCCCGCCATTATATTAAGGTATCCGTTCTGCCTAAGCCTTCCGATCTCTTAGTTTAATTGGATACATTACATCATGTTCGTGTAGTTCTATCAGATTATCGAGCTTTCTCTACTGCCATCAATATCTCCTACATTGCTTAGATCCGACCTACTATACCGCTAATAGTAAATTGAACCATAAGTCGATAAGTCATTACGCGAACGATTCAGCGAAGCGATCAGCCAATGAGTTATTTACACATAGAGTCTCACACCTAGTATATCGGCTCAGCCATTATACATATATCTTTAGGTAATTTCTCTCATCGGCTTAGCAAACCGATGGGTTTGTCTGTTTCTTCCATCCGCACGTCCGATCTAGTCTCCACTACCTCTATATCGTTAGCCTCAGTCTTATACTGTCTCGGTTTAGCCCAATCTATCGAGTCTGATTCTAACGATACCGTCACGGTAGTCACTATGTCTTGTACTTTCGGGTGATCAGGTCTAACTCCTTGCTATTCATCACACATTGTATTTCGGAGCGCTATCGGCTTAGAGCGCCATCGCACATTATATTCAGAGTGCTATCAGCTTTGTAGCCAATGTGTCTTTTATATTATTTCTTGTTATCCGCATATGTTTTCATCGGCTTTCCAGCCGATGAACAAGTGCTACACCCTCTATCGGCAACAAACCGATAGGACGAATCCATATGCACGTGCGTGCCTCCAAACCTCGCGGGGAAGGTTCGATCGGGGAGAGACGGTGGCTTGGTCACGCGAAGGCCTGGGAGATCCTCTTAGCTTCAGTGCAGGTCCTTAAGCTTCGAGATTCGAGGGCGTGCCAGTCAATTTGACCCTGCAATTGACAAAGAGGTGAGGCGAACGGGTCAGTCGGACGATAGACCGATACGAGCTCTCGCTATCAACTGGCTGCCGATAGGATTAAGTTAATCATTGGTCACGTCCGGATGGCTCTGCTATCAGCTGGTCGCCGATAAGGATTGGGATGCTCTTCCATCGAATAGGGAGCCGATTAAGGTGTAGACATATGTCGACGAAGGATGTGATGACTCCGGGTGTAGCAAAAGCGAGATCCTGATCCATCGGACGTAGAGCCGATGAGGGCACCAAAGGGTATTCAAAGAATAGCAAAGCACGCGGGATCCCTCCTGGTTGTCGACGGAAGCTGTAGCGCTCGAGCATCAGCTGAACAGCTGATGGAGGCGTGAGAGATAGACGCGTGGAACAGATTAGAGGATATATCGGCCAAAGAGCCAATGATGCTCCACGGCATCCGAGGCGCAGAGCAGAGCCCGATCCCTCGCGAAGCCACGAGGGCTAGTGACCACGGTAACGGCGCCGTTAGGACCAGCCTCGATAGATCGGACTGAACCAAGACAGTATAAGTCCGGGGACTAACAACACGGAGACGGTGGAGGGTTAGACCGAACGTGACAACGAGGGAGAAAAGAGGCGAGGTCGTCGGCTACCTATCGGCCAAACGTCCGACATAGGCCTACACCTAAATCCATCGGCCGCTCGAGCCGATGGGGAATGAGACCCGCTAGATCTCGATGCCGGCCACGTTAGACGTGAGCCCTGGAAGATCGGACCAAACCGAGACAGTAGCAGGAAGCGCCCGACATGTCTGGATCGATCGTTAGACGGTACGCGAGACAGATCGGCTACTCACTCCGACGAGACGCCGCATGAAGACCCGCCAAGGCGCCGGCTCGAACCACTGTCGTCGATCTCATAGGTCGAACCTAACCGATGCAGCACGAGGCCATGAACGAAGGAGGGAGACCAACGAGCTGGCGTGCCTCACACGGACGTGATGAGGTATGCTCGATCTGACTAAGAGGTCGAACCTAACCGATACAGCCTTAGATGGAGCAGAACATACGATAAGACATCTCTAAAGGTATGCGTGCATCGACCGAAAGGCCGATGCACTAGGCATGACGGTCGATAGAAGTCTTCTCAAGACGAGTGCGTATCGGCTGATGAGCTGATAAGCTGGGCGTGTTGCTCAAAATATGGATAACTCATCGGCTAATCACTCCGATGAAATACCGGACAAAGGCATACAGGCCTACGGATCAATCTACTATCGATCTACTATCGATAGCCTCGTAGGTCAAACCTAACTGATACAGCACGAGACGGACGACGGTAGAGAGAGCTTGGTAAACCGATAGATCTCAAATGGATGTGATGCGGTACACTCGATCTGACTAAGAGGTCGAACCTAACCGATGCAGCATTAGACAAAGCAAGATATACTGGAATAGTGGCAGGACTTACCTCTTTGTCGAAGATCAAACTTAACCGATGCAGTCTCGCGTCAAGAGCCAGACCCCGCCGGTAAAAATCTAGACAAACTAGGGTGGTGATGCACCGAAATTGTATTGATCGAGAGATGATTTATAGGCTTCCAGGGGTCTACATTTATACCTTGGCATTACGGAGTCCGATGCAGTTACAACAACCATCGAACGTTATTTTCTAAAAATATAAAAGGAAAATATCTCTAAGAAAGTAAAACCTTCTTATCAATATAAGATACGATTTACATAGATAAATTACTCTGCTGTAATTTTCACGGCTCCTCCTCAGACTCGGCCTCATTTGGATAGTCTTCTATATTTGCTCGCTTCGTTCGATCGACTTTACTCTTATTTACTAAACCAAGTATCTTTCTAATCTATCCATAGACTTACTAAATTTTAGTGTTAAAAACACGCTTATACTATTCTATTCTAGAACACCATCGGCTCTACGGCTAATGTGTCTTTTATTCTCTTCATCATCATCTGCATATAACTTCATCGACTTTCCAGCAGATGGATAAGTAGTTTAGCCCTTATCGGCAACCAGCCGATAGTAGAAGAATATTAGATGTAGTTGATGTTTATCTCAACCATATCGATGACCAGCCGATAGCAGGAATTTATATCAGTACATCGACCGACTGACTCATCGGCTTATCTTCTTGTCAATTGCAAATTTAAATTGACTGTCACGCCTGTAATTCCAGCAACCTCGATAAAAGAACCTCGAAACCAAAGTAACTATACTAGAGCAAAGCAGACCTCTCAGATCTCAGCTCTCAGCGTGTTCGTGCGATCACATCGAACCTCTATCAGTAATCTGGCCCAAATAACAATACAAAAATTTCTACTAACTCTCAAACTAATACTCACTTTATGATTGATGTAATGTAACCGATGTCCATGTTGACGGTATGTACTAAAATGGTACGGAAACAGTACGTGCTTGACACGGCTGGAACTCATCACCCACGTCGAGAGTGTGACACCGGTGTAATCGTGCTCCGTTCCGCCAGCTACCGACGCTCATACATGTTGTGATGTTCATGCAAACTGTGTGCTATTCACCGCTAAGTTTCTGTTCAACGTCACTCACATTTAGAGAATTTCATAGGATCTCGTAAGAATTTCACACGTAATCAGCTCAGTTCTCCTAGCAAACAAGAAAAATTCCTGCGTTTTAAAGAAGGGAGGCTCTGTGCCGGTGATGCCGGCCGTCCCGGGCCATGCGGCGGCGGCGGCCGGTGACGGCGTCTCAGGCTGCTCCCCGCGGCTAGGCTGCTACGGTTTCATGGCGCTGAACATCCTGATGGGGCTATACAATACTGCTCCATCGCCTACGCCGTCGGCGCCACGGTGGCGGGCACCGTCGCCGTCGCGGTCGCCAGGCTCGTCGGCAGGCTCGCGCAGACGGGAGGCTCTGCCGCGGCGTCGGGGCGTGCAACCGGCGTTCGCGTACGAGCCCGACTCGGGCGGCGAGGCGAGAGGGAGCGGCGTGCTGTGCGCGGTGTGCCTGGAGGACGTGCGGGCACCTGTTCCACGAGGATTGCGTCGTTTTCGCCGGACGTGCCCGCTCTGCCGCCGCGTGTTCCCGCCGCGGAGGCCGCCTGTCTGATTCCGTAGTTACTCCTGTTGTGTCGTCGCAGTGAAATTAAGTGAAACTGCGCTCCTGATTTTTAGACACAAGAATTTTTTTTAAAAAAATTAAGATCTTATAATTGGGCTTAGATCTCGTCGTTGTATCATTATTCAATACTAGAGGCAACCCGTCACGCAGTGGAATGAGATATCTATTTTAAAGTTAACCAGATAGGAGTTGGTCTAGGTCTAACCTATAGTTTAGGCCTATTGTTAGTTGTTAATGTAGACAGTAGACCTATTAATCTAAGGGTCGAAATATGTTGACGATGTGCTCACTATAAAGGTTATATAACAAATATTGTTTAGTGAGATGGGCGCACAACCATACTACCTGCCATCTCGGCATTTCGCTATTGGCCAACTTGTCAGGATGCTCTATACCAATACATTAGTATATGATCCAGTTAAGTATAGGAAAGATGGATCAATTTGGTTTCAAAGAAGGGACAAACGGACAAAGCCTTTATTATTGTAGCTGGTTGAAAATACTATTTAGCTAAGCTGTGCTACTGGTGCACATCTTACCATAAGGCTCACATCACGATGCTACCTAGTCCAACGAGTTAGGATAGTGCCATTGCCAGAGCTATGAGGCTAGAGTAGGGCGATAGGTGGGTTCATTGGCATAAGCATCACGTCGGTAGTTGTTAAGAGGAGGGGGCGACGATGGCATCTCATGCTCTTAGCAACATGAGCCATTGAATAGACATGTATGACGGGGCACTGTCACTACTCGCATGTAAGGAAAAGAGAGGTTAGAGTGGACAGGTTATAAGACAGCGAGGGTAGAGAAGGAGGCATAGAATAACAGTACTATCACGTAAGCGTGAGCCAATGATAGGCCTCGTGTGTGCAACTTACTCATCCAGCGCACCTACATGAAATAGCACTCCTTTATGGTTCCTTTCTTATGTAAAACATAAATAAAAATGGGTTAACAAAACTTATGGATGTAACTAGCAATCTGACCAACGGCGACATCGAGTCGGCGACATCGAGTCGAAATATTTAAAAGATTTATGAAGATAGTTGTAACATTTCACTCATGCATATAAAATTTTAATGATTAATATATATATATATAATATGTTTTATGCGCGTGAGAGAAATATTTTAATACGCATTTTTACTATGGTTGGGATGTTAACTAACAGTTAACTAAGGGGTTGATGAGTCTGTGGTCCGGGCCAACCGATCGGACTCGTTGGCCCGTGCAACAAATATGGGTGGAGGCCCAATCCACGACCCGACCCAACCGTGACGCGTCCACTGCCTTCATCGATGTCGCCTTGTCCGTAATCGCCGCCGCCACCCATCCCAGTACGCCTCTCATTGCCGCCGTCTGCAGCCTCAAGCATCCTCCTCCCTCGAGGTGCGCTAACGGCGCCGCCTCCTCACGCCGTCGTCTAAGCCCTAAGACCCTACCCGATCGTCACCTTTGGCTCCCCTCCCTCCAGTGGCAATGCACCTGATCAGACCCTGTAGCCGCTCGCCTTAGCCGTCCAAGAAGCGGAAGCGCCCCGCCGCCGCTCCGTCGGAATCTGAAATGGAGCTGGCAGACGACACCGCCTCCTGCAATTTGGAGGGGGTGGGGGGAAGAGGACGGAGCACAGCAACAAGAAGATGGAGGAGCAGGGGAAGAAGGGAGCTGGGATTCTGACAGAAGCTTTTCTCGGAGCTCCCCATCTCCGATGTATCTTTTGTAACTCCCTATATCTTTTTTTTAAAATATATATATACTCACCATATCGATGTATTGTTTTTGAAAATTCCTGTATCACCGTATCTGTATCGCCATACCAGTATCGCGTATCCGTGCATCATAGTGGATTGTTTTCATGGTCAATTGCAGATTCAAGCCAGATCGATCCCGCCTCTGATGTTATGAAGCGATGTGATGGCTTCAGCCAAGACTGGCTCAGGGAAGACACTTGCCTTCCTCATGCCGGCGATCGAACTGCTCAGATAAATTTTCGCGGCTTTTGTTGGTCTACCTGCCAGACAAATTTTCATGCATGATGCAGCAGTGTGTTGTTTTTTCTTTGGGTCCATTTTTTACATGTTTTATGCCTGTTCAACAATGAACTTGCTGTGAGTGAAAAAAAAATTTGGATGTTCATGTGAAATGAGATAAGATTGTGCTATATTTTGTTAAGACAATATATGTCCATGTCAAAGTATTTTTAAGAAGGTACAGAAAGCTGCTTTTCACATTGCTGTTGCCAATTATTAGCAAATGTTTAAGCTTTAAAAGGCAGCCTTTTGTACTGTACCCAAATTTTGGTTCAGATTATCTATTGTTAGTGACTCATATTTTTATTTTAGTATACTTAATCATGTGTTTCATTGATTGAATTACTCTAGACACACAATGTTGCCAAGGAATTAATGGCAAACCCTTGGATATGTCATTGGTGGTATTGACTTCAGGGCCGAGGCTGATCAGCTCGCGAAAGGGATCAATGTATTAGTTGCAACGCCAGGCAGGCTTCTGGACCATACGCAAAAAAAAAAACAAAAGTTTCAAATATGAATGCCTAAAGGTAAAGAAACTTCTGTTAACTAGCACTTTCATTTCCAATGTGGAAGTAAATTTGTCTGTTCAAACAGTTTGCAGATTAAAACTGTCTCGCTACATAAAAAATGTGAGCTGCAATTTCATATTTCTCTCACAATTTGCGTAATCTAATCATTATTTCGTATATAAATTATGTCCTTGATCTACACTTTATTTTGTCCAGTGTTCTTGTTAATACTGAATTAGAGCATACATCAGATTTCATATTAGATTAAGCTGAGTATATGCAAAAGAACTCACTCTGGTAACAAAAAGCTGTCTTTTTTAACATTGACTCGTACTGTCTCTAAAATATAACTTCGACAAATAATTTCTATTGTATTATGTTTATAAAGACATAGAATTATAGTTTTACCTAAATATGTTTCATTAATCATTACAAGTTTAAACTGTGGCGCCTCAAACTCTACTAGCTATAAGTAGCTAATATAGATCAGTGATCAACTTAATTATCTATAAATACTCTACCAATATCAAAATATATGAGCTAGTACACATAGAATAATAATAGATTGAAAAATAACTAGCTTTTATTACATCAATGAGAGTAGTTCTTATATAAATTATTACCATGAATAGACTCTAGATAAACAACATAAGACATAGCACCTAGACAACTAGTTTATTCTATAGACATGTCTTAAGAAGGCCCGAAACTCTAGAAGTCTTCATGCCCTACCTGCTCCGGGAGAAACTTCTCAGCAAATGGGTTGACGTCATTTTCTTTAAACCCGATACATATGTATAAGTAAGGGTAAGTACTTTACATATTCAGTAAGTCAGAGAGACAAAGATGATATGTTTTGGTTTAGCAAGGGAGACTAAGGTTTTAATTTGTGAAAGAAATATTTTAAAAAAAGTTATTTTATAAAACACCAGTGAATCAAAATTCTAGCTGTTAAAAGGAGACCAATTCTGGTTGTTGAAAGGATGCTCACATATCGATATATTCCACAAGTTACTTTGTAATAACTTATCACAATGATTATATGTGATAGTAACATTCTTAACATTTTCTCATCTTTTTCTTTATTAGTTTTTATTTATTTTCTTAACAATTAATTAAATATTATTTTTTAACTATTTCTTATAATTAACATACTTTCACAACATAAGTTTGTCTTCTTGGCACTACGGCATTATGGTGCCACAAGACACCCTAGATCACACAAGCCTATTCCCAACCACGAAGATCTACTGTCTACCACACAAACGGATTGTAAAAACAATTCACATCCCAACAATCATGTTCACCAACCTTAGATAAAAAATAAAACTACGCTATGAGAAACACCTCACATCCGCCAATAACCGTGGGCACGACTGTTTAAACAGATTAGCTAAACTATGCAAAGGTTGCATATTTTACCCACACATTATAGTACCATTGCATAGAGGAGGATTTGATAAAAATTTTGGGACTAGAATGAGGTCAAATGGAGTTATGGATAAAAAGATATGAATTTTGAAGTTTAAAGTTTTTTTTTCTAAAAAATAAAAAGAATTAAAAAAATATTCCTGAGAATATTCCTTAAGTTGACATGTAGGCCTAAATGTCAGAGAGAGGGAGAGCATGGTCTACGGTGGACCGGGTCCATGGGGTCAAGTGAAAAGGGTGGGGCCTACTTGCTTTCTCTTTTTTTTTCTTTTCTTGTTTTCTTCATCCTCGCATCGGATGAGCGCGCGACACGGCTAGGGTGGTGGCGGAGCTTCGGGGCGGTTGGTGTGGTAGGCAGCAGTCAACGGTGTCGAAGGGCAATGTGGTGGTAGCTTGAGTAAAGGAGGAGAGAAAGGTGGAGGTGAGGGGGAGAGATGAGGAGTGGCGCATGGTTTGGGGGAGGGCTTGTCGGCGTCTTTTATAGGCGGCCGAGCATGATGCGGAGGGGACAAGGGGAAGGGGTCTAGGACAGACAAAGGGATGCCACGCTGCCACAAGATTCTGAGGGCGAGTAGAAGGAGAGCGGCAGGATTCACGGCAGGGAGGGGCCAAGCTTGGTGTGGTGCAGCGAGGTGACCGCATGCAGAGGAGGGGCACCCGATGAGATTCATGGTGGTGGTGTGGCACACTGGAGTGATAAAGCCGTGGTAGGGGCGCATGGTACGCGGGATGGGGTCGAGGCGCACAGAAATAGGCGTCTGTGCGTCAGCTAACGGTTCGGCATTTTATTGAATAGCTTGTGCGTGCGCTGGCACAGCGTGGGAAAGGGGACAAGGACGTGGCATGGGCGGAGCAGGCACACGTGGCATAGAGACAGTGGCTGACAAGCAGGCTCGGGCGAAGAGAGTAAGCGGTGAGCGAGCATGGGGGCACGGCTACGCGGGCAGCCACGGGTGGGAGAGATGAGCCGGCGGACGTGGCCCAAGAGAGAAAGGGGAGGACGGGTGACGTTGGGCTAGCCTTAGGTACGGCCCAGGATGGGGAAAGAAAGAGAGGCAGGAGAGGGAGTTGGGCCAGTGATGTGGATGGGCTCACCGAGGAGGAAGGAGAACGGAAAAGAGAGGATAGGGGTTAGGGTGAGGGAAAGGTGCCTCAAATGAATAGTGGTTTTTTCACTTTTTTAAAAGGATTTCTAGAATTAAATTTTTAAAGAATTTTTTTGGTGGATTTGAAAGGAGTTTGAATTTATACTTAGGATTTTCTCAGAGAATTTATGGGAGGGATTCGAGATTTTTGGTTCAGGATTTTTTTGTCTCAAGAGATGGTGAAAAATACGATTTTTGACATATAATACATACAACAAACTAAACTTTTTAAAACTATAATTTTTATTAGAATAGCTTTTAATGAGAACCAGGGTGTTACATATATAATTTTCATGTATCCAGTGTTTAAAGTTTGACTGGAGGCATGTCTAAAACGCCAGCTTCTTGTCAGGGAAGCAGTGGTAGTTTTCTATAATTATTAGCTCTGTCGCATGTTTCTTGTTGTTTGGTTATTAGTTCCATCAAGGTTATGGGTGTTACATGGGGGCAGATCAGGTTGATATGATTTGTCGTTGTTATATGGACAGGTAGTTTTGGTTGAAGCTACAGAATGCCATGAAAATTGCTGTTCAATATAATGAATGTCGTGACTGACCCTCTCCCCTTTTGCCTGTCTTTGGCATAACTCATCCTATTATGTTGTAGTGCCACATAATTGATGAAGCTGATCGTATATTTGAGTAAAATTTTGAGGAACAAATGAAACCAATAATGAAACGCCTTCCTCGGCAGATATATGACCGTTTATCTGCCCGTCTGGCAATTTCATTTCATATGCATCATGCAGCCTTCAACTTTCTACTGACATAATACTGTATTTTGTCCTGCAATTTATTATGCATCATTTTCAGGGTAGGCAGACTATTCTTTTTTCTGCTACACAGACTGAAAAGGTTAGTGGATCTGTTATTCAGCTCATTCAAGCTGTTTCCTTCATTTTTCCTTCATTGGTGTCTTTGCTTATGCGCTGACATTCTGTAGGTTGAAGATTTTGCGAAGTTAACAGTTGAGGGCAATGAAGAAAGACAGCCAACACTTGTTTATGTTGGAGTTGATGATCACGAATCAAAGATATTTGAACTTTTGAACTGTTTCACCGTGATGATTCAACTCTCCTTTTAGGTTTTGTTTTTTGTTCTTTGGTATGAGAAATAATTGTGATGATCTGGCAGGCTACTGTTGAAGGCTTGAAAGCAGGGCTATTGTGTCATTCCTAGCAAAAGAAGGTTTCTGGTTCTGTATGCTTTCCTAAAACAGACTGTCTGAGAAGAAGGTCATGGTGTTCTATTCATCATGTAATTCAGTCAAATTCCATGCACAGCTTCTGCATTTCATACAGATAGAGTGCTATGATATCCATGGGCAAATAAAACAGCATCAACGAACTAGTACATTCTTTAAGTTTCACAAGACAGAACATGGCATCTTATTATGCACTAATGTGGCAGCACGATGACTTGATATCCCTGGTGTGGTGAGGTTTTGAGCTGTGGTTTTTAGACCATTTGTGCCACTCCTATTCGTGTCCCCTTACTAACCTAAGGATCTGTTGCCTTGTTTAGGACTGTATTGTTCAATATGATCCTCCAGATGAACCAAAGTCCAGGGATTCTGAATGGTGCCAAGGAAATTTTCTGTTACTCACTTTTGCTAATTTGACATTGGAATTCAATTTGCAGGATTACATTCACAGAGTTGGTCATACTTCCCGTGGCGATAATGGCAAAGGAAGCGCAATACTGTTCTTACTACTGGACCATTGATTTCAATTATAATATGTCATCTAGCTACTAAATCAATATAGTGTGAAAACACTTTAAAATATGGATCTAGTTGTATAATTTTATACGCTAAACAAGCTTATGATTTGACTTCTCCAAACATGCACGCCCATAATATAATTGGACGGAGGGAACATGATTGATGTTTTCCTGCAGGCGGCTAATATTTGTGACTGAATATGTGTTTAAGGAAGAGCTTGTGCCAAAATTGCAACTTTACCTTGTGAGTGTCTCTTTACAATAACTAAAATGGCTCAATCGCATTATTTCAATGAGTAGCATTATGACTCAAGTTCTGAGCAGGAGAACATTGTTGGTGGGAATTACATCCTAAATCGGTCAGCCGAAGAAGCCTACAAATCCTATCTTTTGGCATACAAGTCACACTCTATGAAAGACATTTTTGCTATCCATCAACTTGATCTGACGGTAAGATTTTGCAACGTTCTTTCTCAGGGTTGTCTTTGGTTTGTTCACATTACTTTTCCTCTCTGCATTTTGTTTTCATTGCACGTAGGAATTCACACTAAATGTTACTTAAGTTTGTTGGGGCATATTTCTATTCTCTTTCCTTTGGTTCATTTTTAAAATTATTCTTTCACTTATGAAATCTTTAGTTGTCAAGTAGAAGCACAATTGTTATTTTCTTAATTTTGCAGGTAAATTAGCTTACCCCTTGAATGTTAGCATGCTAGCTGAGGATGAAAAGTGTAATTGTCAGTTGGTGTAGGATAAATGCTGATGTTTCTTAAACTCTTTGTTCCTCCAACGCCATGAAAATGGCGTATGTAAATTTGCATACCAATTAGGGGGTTTGACACCACAGAAAATTGAACGAGCTTATGTCTAATTCCTAGCTGTCTTGCAGAGCGTAGCGGCTTCGTTCTGTTTTAGGGAGCCTCCAAAGGTGAATCTGGACTTGGAGAGCAGTGCATCGAAACATCGAAAGAAGAGGAAAGTAAACACTGGGAGGAGGCATGGTATTGGCCCTTCAAACCCTTATGTAAGGAAAGGCGGTGATGATCGCAGGCAGTTGGCAAGATTCTAAGGAGGAAGATGAGACCTTGGAAGTCGTTGTGTTTGAAGAACTTGGTAGATCACTTAAAATTATGAGGGAGTGAGTCTGTGTTTTGTTCCTGATCATTGACACTGTCACTGGTTGGTCATCTGGTTAACACAGGTAGAGGTAGGATGTCACAAATTGCTGAAAAGCTTTGTGCTGAATACGTACTGAGTTTTTGTTCTCCCAAATGAGTGAGGTTCTTCTGATTAGTGAGGACAGTAAATAGCCTGTGTTACAAATAACTTCTTCATTTATCGACTGCCAATAAATGGCTAAGTATTCTTCTTGATAGGTTGACAATGTTTGTGCTTTGTGTCCCAAACCTTCGTTCGCTAAGAGATGTTATGGGTGTCCAGTGTCCGGCTTGAAGAAGGACATCACCTATCCCTTCATCAGATGCATCCGTTTTAAAATATTATAGAAGTACAAGTCAGGTAAAGGTTAAAACAGGCGCTGAAGTGAGAGCCTCTTTAATTGCTTAGAATGCTTGATCATGTTGACTTGTCTAGATAAACTGTATCCTTCTTTAAGTAGGTATTATATCGGACGGTTAAAAATATACCATAATTTCGCATGAACTTCCTTTAACACCCGGCCAAACCTTAATTGATTCACATTGATTGGAATAGGCCATTCTTGTACTGGTTGAATAATAGTATCTTTGCTGGCATATGGCCATTCCACTTGGAAATAATAATGTGGGCCCAAGTATTCAATTGATTCTAGTGAAAAGGATCATTTGCTTCTCTTAAGAAATATGACTTGTGCTGACTAACAATGCCAAAAACATGCCGCAGGTGATGTTGGGTGATGCTGTTGAATGCAGATTTGCAGAATCTAGGGGACAAAAAAATAGAACGACTCCTGGGTTTGAGTCTTCTCACATGCCTTAATTCCAGTGCTTCTTAGCTGAACCCTGCTGTCAGTTAAGTGACCTCACACAGCTATTTCAGACTTCACACCCTGCACAGGTTAGGACTTAGGAGTGGTTACCTGTGGTAATTTCAGAGCAGGGTTCACAATTTTGGTTTGAAATTTTAGAAATTTCGGGTCTACCGATGGACCATGGTACCCATGTGCCTCTGGCAAAAAACTTCGAATTTGTTTTGATTTAGTAAAATAATCATTCAAATTCAGTGGACATTTGTTTAAATTTCAATTTGTTTTTGTTCAAAGTTTTCGGTCCACAAGATGTTTTTTTTTACTCTAGGAGATTGTGAACCCTGTTACTGACAAATTGGGTTTAGTAACACCACCTGAGTTCATGAGTTGTTCTGTGATAGTAATTAACAAGGTGAAAGTTTTGTGTATGCGACAGACTTCAGATTTCACAAGAGATCAGTCGCATAAACATTTACAACAGCAGAATAAGCAGAGCGGCAAGAAAGACTGGCCTACGGTACCTCTAATCTAAACATGTACAAATTTTCTGTCTGCCACTCTGCTATCTTCTGCATCATTAGGAAGGAAGCCAGGAAGTACGACGAGCTACACCGGCGGCTCCGGCGGCAGCACGCCGCCCTTGTGCTTGTGCTCGACGCGGCACCGGCCGACGGGGCACGTGGCGTGCGAGCCCAGCCACATGTCGATGCACGCGACGTGGAACGTGTGCGCGCACGCCGGCAGCCGCCGCGCCGTCTCGCCCCCGCGCAGCGCCTCCAGGCACACCGCGCACTGCGCGGCCTCGCCGCTGCCGCCGCCTCCGCGCACCGCGGCCGCGGCCGCGTCGTACGCGAACTCCGGGATGGACGCCAGCGTCTCCCCGGACACCCCGCCCCGCGCCGCCGCGCCCTGGAGCTCCTCCGCCGCGGTGACTGCGGCGACCCCTCGCCCTCCCAGCGGCGACGTCAGCCGCTCCGCCAGCGCCAGGCGGCGCGACGCGAACGAGAACAGCAGTGGGAGCACGCTGTAGAGCGCCAGCGCGATCCACACGTACTTGACGAACGCGGCGAGGATGACGAGCAGCAGCAGCACCGTGTACGACGCGACCACCAGCGCGCTCCGTTGGCCGCCGTGCGCGGCGGCGGCCACGGGGGACTCCACCGGCGCCGGCGACGACATCCCTGTGTACAGCGACGAGCCTGCGAGAACGCAACGGCGACACGGCTTTAAGTTCGTCGTGTCCGGGACAAAAAACGGATAACAGCAAGAGCAGAGCAGAGGCAGGTGCAAACAAAGGCAGGTTGGATTCAGGTTGCTTTCGTGGACACGCCAGGTCACTAAAGGTGTATACATTTTCTTTGTAATCCTCATGATTAATGGCGATCAGGGTCCACGCTTGTTTCATCATAGATTTATTTGTTGATGAACATGAAGCTAAGATTATTGGTTATGTGCTACTACCTAATGATCTGTTGACTTTGAAGCAGTTAGAAGATAGGAAGCAAACATTTTTTTTCTTCTTTTTGGATTGATATTGTGGTTTTCACGAATAACCAGGGCTCCCTGATATGATAACAGATATTGTGATCAAATAGAGATCAGACAACACTACCGACGAAAGGGGCATCTGTCCGTAAACTTTCATAAATTGTTACTATGTTACCATCATTTGAGAAAGCAATCCAATTGTCATCCTTACATAATTACATGGACAACTCAGGCAGTAACAATTGCCATGTAGGCCTTGTGTTTGAGAAGACCTGCATGTCAGTTGCTAGTCTTTAAAGACGGAGTATATCAGCTGAAATGAAATCAAGCAACAGAGATCTTAGATTAAACCTTAAACTATCTTAGAGACCATGTCATTGTGTTCAGAGATGCACAATTGCATCCAACGACTTTGGATAATCAGAGATGAAGTCTAACCCTTTGTATGAATACAGCTAAAACTGAGTTAAATTTCCCACAAAATCCCCACATATCCAAATAGCTCAGATCCAATACCTACCTAATCTAAACAGGATCTAAATCACAGGTTATGCCCAATTCTAAGATTAAAACTGTTAATAGAGCAACGACTAATATGGCTGACATGAAAGCTCTACTTGGAATAAAAGAACGGTAACACAGCATACAAACATCCACAGAAAACTAAAAGATCAAATCATATGGATGCGAAACCAACCAGTACCTTGCTGACAAGAAAATAACAGAAACAAATCAAGAATGAAGGAACGATACCTTGGGAGAGCTGCAGAAGGGTGTCTGGCCACTCTCATCATGGAAGCATTGCACAGAATCTAGTTCAGCATTATCCCTATGATGATCAATTGACAACCAAAACAGAAATTGGACTAAATTCTTTAAGTTCCAGGAAAGGGAGGCCAACAGAGATTTCCAAGTTAATCAGACTGACCTCCCACAGCTCAATTACATGGTCCAACAATGCAAGTACGACTAGACAAAGGACGAATTGATAGTCCAGCTACAGAACTAAAAACCCTAGATACAATTATCGGTAACTAGGTATAGCAGCTGCAGGAAAATTAATCAGTTTAGACTGCAGCTAATCTTGCAAAACAGTCCCAGTTGCCTCACAACGCCTTCATTGTGCGGATTGGAGAACAGGCAAAAGCTGAGGCCCATAACATTACTGCTACATACAAATTCTGAAAATCCAGCAGCTTCTGTCACTAAGCAAAATATTGAATTGTGGACTACCCAACTTCTGGAGAACCTTAGTTCTGGTAGCATCACAAGAAATGCTCTAGCAGATTAACTGGGGAAAAGACTATCTCAGATTGAATCAGTGAAAAGAAACATCTCTGGCACTGACAAAGGATCAAGCTCCAAAAAACCTCGAAGCTTGCCTCCTCTTTCATTTGTCAGATGGAAGCAAGGAATCTGGTGAGAGAACTTTGGGTACTCCTCCTTCCTTATTGTCTTCACAGCCCCCTCTCTTTTGTCTGGCATAAATACTGCCCTATAACCATCCACCTTTCTTAAAAGCTGAACTTGTACGGATGAATCAGTATGACCAAATATCTCCACCAATTCATAGTCACATTTCTTATAATCTTGTGCAGTCCATCCAATCCTCCAGTTCTTGAAAACAGCCCAAATCTCACCAAGACTAGGAATTATTTCATATTCGTTTTTTCTACCAGGTCTGGCCTGTACAGGATGAGACAAGTACTCTGTACCATTGTAAGTTTGAATACCATGGGTGCTGGAAATCCTAAAGGTTCCGCACGCAACTGTCAGTTCTTCTCTTACCAATCTTTTCTCCTCTTCACTCCATGGGCAAGCATCAAGCCATCTTACTTGCAGTTCATTATTCTTGAAATCAACTTTTTTTATAAAGGCATAGTAATTGGGGAACTTATCTACATCACTATAGAGAGCCCAGATCTGCCCAGGTTGAAATTTCTGGAGCGATCTTATTTCTGAAAATTCAAAGAATTCTGATTCAGGATATAAAACTTCTGCTTGGGCAAAAGCATCTGGTTCCACATCATCATCTGTACCTTCTACTGCAGATCGAGCGTTGTGCTCATTGATCTCTGCCTTTGTTGTCCTTGTAGCAAACCCTGTATTTTTGCATGTAGCATGTTGCCTCTCCCCAACATCTACCGATTCCTTGTGACAGTTATTTCCGCTAGTAGAACCTATGTGTTCAGCACCAGAACCCTGAACTTTCACTGAACTGCTTTCTGGAACAACGGAAGCAAAAGCCTCTACAAAGTTTAGAGGAAGTGCTGCAGGATCAAGTTCAATAGCCCCTTCTGGAATCCCTTCTTTTTCAGTTCCACTCATCAAATGATGAGGGACACAATGTGAAAACCTTAGCGTGTCATCCTGAGATATCAGATATGGGGTGGCCTCTTTAGACTGAATGAACAAGCTGACAAAGCCTTTTATTTTTACAAGCGGCATGACAATGATGCTAGTGCTACTAGTGAGATCAGAGAAGACTTGAACAACTTCATACTCATAGTTTTTGTGTTTGTCAGCATCTGTACTCCAACCAATATCCCATCCCTTGAAAAGAGCCCATACTTCGGCTTTCCTAGGATATATTTCATAAGAATTTCTTGTCTTGCTTTTCTCATAGCAAATAGCATGAGAGAACATACTGCTTTCTTTTGCAGTATCTGACAATCCATGCTTAAAAAGTCCACAAGACACAGGTAGGTCCCCACAAGACCAAACCATCTCCGCTTTATTTTTGGGATCAAACTCTAGCCAAATGAAATTTAACATAAACTTTGGGGCAGTTTTTACCTTTGTAATTCGAGCATAGTATCTTGGCATACAGCTTTGACCATCATAGCAAGCCCATATCTGGTTAGCTTTAAACTGATTTACATGTCGAAGTTGATTAAAGTCAAAAAATTCTGAATCCGCACAAATAACCTCATCTGGAGCATCATCAGAGTTTGCGTCTAGACCATTGTTGCTGACAGAATGGGATACTTTTTCTTTCTCAGCACTATTTCCTCCACCAGACATTGTTTCCCTCTTAATTTGCTCAGCACAAGCAGAACCTCTCTCTACGTCTTCTGTATTATTGTAGTTATTAACACCATCCGTTGGACCATTATGCCCAGGTCCAGCTGTGTCAGCATTCAACTTAGTTTCATTGCTTTCACCACCATGAAACAGACCACCTTTCCTTGACCTTTTCAAACTGGGAGAACTCACAAAACCATCATCACCATTGCTGTGATAGTCAGTGTCATCACCATCGCTTTCTTCATTATATTTAACTTCTTGCTTCTGCCTGCTTGATCTGCGGGGATGTTGACCTGGCCTTACATTATTTGCAGCAGGACCACCTTCAATAATCTCTTCTTCGCTATCAGTGCATGTGTCTGAAGCGCTAGATTCACTAGATTCAGCCACAGCTCTTCTGCCCCTTTTCAATCCAGCAACTGAAGAAGCTTTTGAAGAATTTTCTGTTGCCTTAGCAAATTTTCTTTTGTCCTTTAGCCCACCAGCCTTGTTTCCATCAGCTCCCCTCTTTGTATCTGCATCTGCATTATGAGAATCAAAATTAGCATGGACCCCTGGATTGGCAGAATTCTGAGCTTGTTGTCCTACATTTGCTTGTGGAACTGGAAAGTTTTGTGGTGCTCCTGAATTTTTCCACACCCCAGCAGACCTCTGATTTGCCCCAGAAGGAACAGCTTGCTCGTTTAAATCAAGTGCAACAAAGGGCTTCAAGCAGTTCTGACAGCGGAGAGTTTTCTTCAATATTGAAAGGTAATATTGATATCGCATGCCACAAGTTGGGCATATGGTCCAAAATGTTTGTGACCCTGAAGGATTTGAGGGCTTATGCTGTTGTGATTGATGCACATTATGGAGATTCACAGGTGTAGTGGTAGGTCTAACAGGTGCAGTTCTCCTTGATTGCTGATAAGGAACTCTTGTGGAACCAATTCTGACAGAAGCATTTCTTTTCATGTCATAGACAGAGCGTTTTGAGCGGTCTGTAAGTGTCATGTTTGCTTCTCCCACTAATTTAAATGCTGCCTCTGCACCTGCAAAATTGTTCTTGTCTGGATGTAGTAAAAGAGCAAGCTTACGATATTGTTTCTTTATTAGTGTGTCATCAGCTGTGACAGGTACTTGAAGTATACCATACCAATCAATCTCTCCATTAACCTTCGTTGCAGAAGCACAATGAATATCACAGACAGTTAACATTTGTGAAATGTTGCTGTCAACATCTTTGGAGAGATGTTGTGCCTTGATAATCATCCTTTTTGCACCAGCAAAATCCTTCTCCCGCATTTTTTTTTCAGCCAAAGCTTTTGCCTTAACAGCCTCATCTTTGTTGCAATCCATTGTAACTAGAATAGATAGAGATCTAAACTCCTAATCTCTTTCAAAAGCATCCTAGTGGCAACAAAGCGTGATTTTTTCTATCTGTTCTTTTTCACACTTAAAATATGCTGGCTTCAAACGACAAATGGTACACCAATTTTAACAACTTGCCAGCCTGCACAAAAACTAAACAAGCAATTCTGATTAAGAATTTTCATTTGGACAAAAAAACACTTTTTGATACATAACAGGCTTCAGTAGAACAAAGACCAAATACACCTTTTTGCCTATCTCAAGAAACTAAATCTATGGCAATATTGCTTCAGCGTTAGTAATACTCTATCCGTCACAATATTGTTTGCCAAAACAAATTCAGTGTGACCCAAACAAATTTCACATTTGGGTGGCAACCTAAATTTGCCAAAAAAGCAGCGGCATAAACCAAAACTGCAATTAAAGTGGTGGCATAGACCAATCCCTAGAGGAAGGACTGGAAATGCTTCAATTACTTCAACATTTTGATATAAGTATTGATTCCATGGTTAGAAACAGGTTGAAAATTGGGTGTAATGCTGTTACCCATACTACTGAAGGTTTGGCTAGGGTGGGAGCTTGGGCTGGAATGGTTTGGTTTCCATCAATAGATTTGTGGGTGGGAAGCAATCCTTGTTGGGTAATTTGGATTCCGAACGGATTCAAGACCATTAGCAAGCCTACTTACAAGACATAAAACTGCAACACAATGAAACAATTGAAATATTTAGCCTGCATTATGCTCCCCTACGGAAAGGTGTAACATTTTTTTTGGTGAACGTAAACTTATTCTTTATAAAATAGGGATTGACAAAACCCCTAAAAATTCTGTATTTTTTTTTTGCTGAGTATTCAGTACTGTAGAGAATTGCTGACCCACAGTAAAAAAAGTGAAATCAATAATACATCTAGGAGAGAAAGCATCATATATTTGCTAGATTACAAAGATAAATATCTTCTTTCCAGACAAGAGGAATATATGCAGCAAGACTAACAGTTGGTTGCACTTTGCATTACCTTTGGTTTCAACTCTAATTAAATGCAAATGATGCAGCATCAGTCAAAAGGTTTGAGAATGTGAATAGTTCTATCTGGCTAACAGTATTGCGCCTGAAAGAAATCAAGAGCACAATTGGGCATCAGAAAGAATAAGTGGAGAAGTTTTATAGATTACATATCTTCTGACATTTTCAAATTAGACAATGGTTACAATTTACAGTAAAATCATCATGACCACAGTTCAAAATATACAGACTATACAACAAATCACTCTTCCAATCAAAAAAGCTGAGCGCACAGTAGTTGCCTCAGCCTTTGGGACATTATCAAAGATACCAAGTCATGTTCAAAGTGTTCCCACACAATTGACCCCCCTACAACTAGATACTTGCAAGGCTCATTCACAGAATCACTTGTTCCAAAGCACTATGAAAAATTTACATGCCAATGATATGATTAGTGTTTGAATAAATGATAGTAATACGAATTACTTCCCGATTAAAATATGACTATATCGAGGATCAGCCTTAAGCATATAACTCTTTATATTGGTAATGGATGAGATTATAAAAATTATACAAGGAGATATCTCTTGATGTACTCTTTGCAGATGATATAGTGCTAGTTGCTGAGAGCTGCAAAGGAGTAAATAGGAAACTAAAGTTATGATAATAGACTCTTGAGTCTATAGATTTTAGAGTAAACAAAACTAAAACTAAATACTTAAGTTATGACTTTAACACTATCGCACACAAGGAGAGAGATGTGAGTTTAGGAGACAAAGTAGTGCCTAAGAAGAACAATTTTCGATATCTGGGATCGATGCTACGGATAGATGGAGATATTGATGCAGACGTTAGCTATAAAATCAAAGTAGGCTAGTTAAAGTGACGCCAAGCATTCAACATCATCTATGATAAGAAGGTATCGTAGAAGCTAAAAGGTAAGTTTTATAGAACGCAATTAGATCTGCTATGCTATATGGGCTAAAATATTAACCTAAAAAAAGATGTCATGTTTAACAGCTGAGTGTTATAGAAATGCATATGCTTCGTTGGATCTATGATCATACAAGAATGGATTGAGTCCGGAACGAAAATATACGTGATCGACTAAGTAGCACCAATTGTAAAAAAGCTTGTCTAACATCGATTGAGATAGTTTGATCATATTCAAAAGAGACTTCTAGAGACGCCAATACATTGTAGAATCCTAAGTCAAAATAATAATATGAAGAGAGATAGAGGAAAACGAAAATTAATATAACGAGAGACAATAAGAAGGAACTTGAAAAAGTAAAATATATCTAAAAATCTATACTTAAATAGGAATGTTTAGAAAACAACTATTAACATGCCTGAACCGTGATTTAGAGGTTCTTGTTAAGTTTCAACTCTAACATACCCCAATTTGCTTAGAACCAAAAGACTGTATTGAGTTAAGTTGCATACCCATGCATTACTCAACATTAGCAAATTAACTCCAAAAAATGACATGGCTCATGGCAAAGTATCCCAAGATACATACCAAATCCAATTCAAGGATATGTGGTTCAGGTTGGTTTTATGCCTTTGTACAGTTCAAGAGAAAATTCTGGTAGCATCGCCCTGATATTCATCAAATACATGTCCTGAAAACAAGCAATGAGGTTGCGTATCCGGAGAACAACATGGTGAGGATGTATGAAAGGATAAAAACTAACCTGAACCACATATACTTAAACTATCCAAATATAATTGCCAATTCAGAAACTTTTGACTATACATATTCCAGGATGTCATGTGATATTTAGTAACAACAATCACTCACAAACAGGAGACAAAGGTTACACAGTCTAAACTCTACATATGTCCAAAAGAGAGTATGCGATTAGACATTACTAAAAAGAGTGTACATTAACAGAATAGGCCAGCAAATAATCATGCATAGGCGATAGGTGGTACAGTAGCAAACAGAAGAAATAGAACAATAATAATATAATTCCGATACATATTCTTCTAAAATTGTATATTAAGAGAATAACAAATGTTTGTAATTCACAGTACCTTTTGGTTTCAAGTTCAACCAAATGCAAATGATATAGAATCAGCCAACAGGTTTGAGAATCTCAGTCTTGTTATCTGACCAACAGTATTTTACCTGAAAGAAATCAAGAGCACAATAGGGCATCAGAAAAATAACTGGGAAAACTTTATAGCTTCATATCTTGTGATATTTTCGAATTAGACAATGCTTACACCATACAGTAAAATCAGCATGCTCACACTTCAAAATATACAGACTATACGGCAAACCACTGTTCTTGTAAGAAGGGTGAGTGCACAGTAGTTTTGCTCGTAGCCTTTGGGACATCATCAATGTTACCAAGTCCTATTCAAAGTTTTCCCACACAATTGACCTTCCACTACTTGATACTTGCAAGGAAGGCTCATTCACGGAATCACCAGTTCCAGAGCACTCTGGACCATTTACATGCTTACGGAAGACTCATCACTCAACATTAGTAAATTAACTCCCAAAGATGATACAGCTCATGGTGAAGTATCCTGATTTCTAGCTAGGCAAAGAAACCTAATCCAATCTGAGGATACGCAGTTCAGGTCAGTTTTCATGCCATTGAACAGTTCAAAAGAAAATTCTGGAAGAATCTCCTGTTGTTCTCCAAATACATGTCCTGAAAACAAGCTATGAGGGTGTGTGTCCAGAGAGCAACAGGGTGATGGCACAGGATATTCCTCTAGAAATGTATGAGGACAATAACATACACTCAAACTGTTCGAAAGTCATGGACAATTTAGAAGCTTTTGATTATGCCATGTTGTCACGTCATACTGTTAACGATAAACACTCAAACAGGGGGAGTAGGTTACGCATTCTAAACTCTACAGATGTCAGAAAAAGAGTATGCAATTCGCGTTACTAAAAGAAATGGACGCGAACAGAATAAGCAAGTACCTAATCACATATAGGTGGTGTACAGTGGCAAACAGCAGAAACAGCACAAATAAAATCATTCTTCTAAAGATAAACAGATAGTATTAAATCTCAAATAAAATCAATAGCATGGCTCAAAACAGCTATAGACAAGACACCAACAAATTTCACTCGCTAATAACTACAGAAAAAATGATGAGCCTGAACTCGCTACTGCAACATTATTCAGTAAACTTAAGTAGTCATTGCATCCACTAAATACCAAACTATTACTAGTGGATTCAGCTTAATCGTCGCATGCATTTTGTCATTATCTTGTCCCCTCTCAATCTACCTCCCCAAAATCTGAAATTAATATAGCACTTTTCTGATGTCGTATGTGGGTTAGGTATTGCAATTAGAGGTGGCAGGCACTATTAGGTTACTTGCAATAGTTGCAGCCTTCTTTTAGACGAGTAATTAACTATCACATGGTTAAAGCCCATTTCACTGACAAGACAAATGTGGTTGCAAGAACCCTAATTTCAAGAACCTTGTCAACTAACCACCACAAAAACAGAAGAACTAGGGCAGCCGACCACACTAAAACTCAAAAACGGCACGAATCGCCAGATGAAACCGTATACCCCAAAACAAAACACAAAATAGCACGGAACGAACGGCAATGAAGAATCCGCTACGAGCTTACCCCAAAGTCCTCCCTCCAGATCTAGGCGGCGGCCGCGGAAAGATGAGGCGGGGTACCGGGCGACGGCGGGTCTCCAGCCGGTGCCGACGACCGGGGAGGTGATAACGAGACCCTCGGCACAGCCTGGAACGGAGGAGACGAGGGGCGGCGGAGGGTGGCACCTCCGGAGGCGGCGGAGGGCGGCGGCGAAGAAAACCTAGGGGGGGCGGGGAGGGCGACGGTGGCGTGCGCGGTTGCGGGGTAGTCGAGGCGAGGGTTTGGAGGAGTCTCGACTCTCACGCACGAGAAGACATGAGAATAGCGTCGCACCGTACTGTACTACTAGCTAGGAGTACTTCACTTCATCTGGTTTTTTTACAGTTTAATCCTCCTAGAAAACTTTTTTATAAAAAGACCCTTCGTAAAACATTTACTCCCCCCTCAAAATACTCATCAACTAACCCAACTACTCATGCCATGTTTGAAGAGATTAAGGTTAGGGTGAGAAATAATTATAACTAGCTCAGGTGAGAAATAATTATAACTAGGTGAGAAAGTAAGTAAACAAATAAAATAAAATAGGAGAATAATATGATTGGTTGAGATAAGAAGGAAAGATTGATAAATCATCTTATATTGATTTGGGGTGAGGAGGGGTCTCACGAGAGCTCTCACAAATGAGCAAGCGATAGAGAGATAACAGTTTTCCCCTTCTCAGCCCCTTTTCCTCTTTGGCTCCAGTGATCTCATCGCCAACTCAAGAAGGGAGAGGAGTCAAGCCTCCTCCTTTTTTTCTATATATTAGTGATACTTTTCATGTTCTTTCTATAGATCGGGTTTTTCTTGTTGTTCCTTTTCTTTTCTTTTGGTTTGAGAGAGAAGGTTGTCGGTTCCTTCTTCCTTGTCCTAGTTTCCACGCAAGTCATCCTTGGATTTCCTTTTGATGGCACCCTCTAGTGTTCCTAGGTTGGTTCATGTTGCCATTAACTGGGTAAGCACTAGGTTTGTGTAAGTGAAGGTAGCAATGGTTGTCTTCCCTATCTCTAATGAGTTCTAGGCATGGGTGGTGATCTTTCTCTGTGTTCTTGATGAAGAGATCTCATCAGACAACTAAGTTCTTCCATCTTGGCCTTGGAAGCCTCAACCTCTAAGTTGTGGAGGCCTCATTCAGGTAAGCTTATGAACACTATCTTTTGTAGCCTACCTTGGATCCATAGCCTCGGTTACCAGTGTCTACAAGCTAGAAGTCGCCCCTCGTTCTGCCCCAGCATCGATCCTCGTCGACTTCAATGGTGTTTTTTCAAGGTGCAACTGAATTTTACTTTGATTTGCTAAAGCTTCAACCTCCTTTTATGAGGCATGCTTTAGCAACATCTCCCATAGCACACCATGCTCGATATGCCTTCGCTATCACCAAGGTCATCGACTAAGCTGTTGTTGCCTAGGGCTAGTAGCAGTGAAGGACTAGATTGTTTTTTCCAATTTCTTTGGAGTCTTTCTTTGTTTAAATCTAGTCTTATGTGTAATTTGTTTAGACTGTCAGTGCTAAACAGTCGATGCCACACAGACTTATATTGACCATTCACCTCATTAACCACCCATGATAGACCATGTCAAGTGATGGCATGGGATTATTGGTGCCAAGACATTTAGCCTAGACATCAAGAAATTTGGCGCCAAGTCTTAGCTCCATTTCTATAAGAAATTTGTTTAAGTATATTTGTAAAATATGCTTTAGTAAAGGGCTATATGTAAAAAAGTACAATCACCTTCAGCCTACCGCTACACGAACCATTACGCACCGAGGATTCTCAATCAAGCAAGGAGTTGTTTGGGATGGATAGAATTTTACAAAGGAGAGATTAGAAGCCATGGTTTTTCTTTCCTATCAATAGAGGATTTTTGGATGGAGGAATGGATAGGAGCGTCCTAATGAAAAATAGTTTCTATATTAGAATATAAATCAAAGCAAGAGAAAAATGAGGTTGAAGCTACAAAAGTTTTAGAAGAATGTGAGACCAACGGGTGAGCAATCTTAAGGGGAAAATGGGAAATACAACTCTAAGGAAAGCGATGCTAGCCACAACGGTAACTTTGGAGCCGTAGCCAACTTGAGTACGGGTTGCCTTATCTATATTAGCGTGATGAGAAATTGAGGAGAGGAGATACAGTAACTAAAGAGAAAAAGAATTACAACTCAATCTTCGATCCAAAATAATGTAAGTGTAAAGTAATAATGTTTCGTAGTTTAAAGGGGCAATTCCCAAACTTGACGAGCATACTTGATTTTATTGGAAAGAGTAAATTTTATGTAACTATTGATACTTCAGCAAAATTATCACAAAACTATATATTTTTAGATTGAATTTATCACAAAACTATAATTTTTAATTTTTTTCTCAACTATATTTAGCATTTAATTTATCACAAAATTATACATTTAGCACTAGCCTTATCACAAAGCTATTTTGAGATAAATTATATGTTAAATATATAGTTTTATGTGATAACATGGCTTAATATATGTAGTTTTATGATAAATTAAATATTAAATGTGTGGTATTATGATGTGAATGGCTTAGGCTCTGTTTGATTTAGCTAGTTGTCTTACCTACTCTCTTATTTTTTTTATAAGTATGCTTCTAAAACTACTGAAACATTTCGTGCAAAAGTTTTTTCTATAGAAGTTTTTCTTAAAAAATCAAATAAATCAATTCTACTACGCTTAATTAATCATGGGTAATGATCTTCTCATTTCACGTGTCTCTTGTGAAACGAGGCCTTAGATATATACTCTGTTTCAAAATATAAAGTTTTATGGAGTAAGGTTGAGGAGAAAAGACTTTAATAATTCTAGTTAAGATGAGAGTAACTAGGGGTAAGATAGAAAGAAATTTGATTGAGAGATAATTCATTAGATAAGTTATACTTGAAATGTTGTTAGAAGTGCTCATATTTTGTTAATATTGTTATAAGTGCTTAAATTTTGTTCATATTGCTATAAATAGTTTTAAGTTATACTTTAAGGAAATTTGGAGGATTTCAATCCTATAAGAAAAATTCTTATGAAGTAATTTGAAACAAAGGATCGAATTATATCTTTTTTTAAATTATTATGGAATAGACAATCATGTATAGATTTTTGGGTAAAGTTAGCGAGAGTTCCAACCTCTTAAATTTTTTTCGTCTGTCTCTCTCATCCAATTTCTGATTTGATTTCTGTGTTTTTCCTATAACCTTTTAATTAGCTTTCCTGTGTTTTTCAATCTTCTATTTTACACTTACATTCTTATAAAAATCTTATGTTTTCTTATTTCACTATTTTTTCAATCATGTGTTTTAAACCTAAGAGGCTAGAAGTATATTTTGATATAATTTTAAAATGCAAGTTGGTATAATTTTTAAATGCAAGCTGTTGTTTTAGGGCTTCTTTAAAAGCATGATTGAAAAAATGTAGGATTTCAACATAAATGAATGTGTAAAATAGAGAATTACAAAACATAAGAAAAATAAAGAATGCCCATTTGATTACATCAAAAAAACCATAAATTGGATGAGAGATAAAGACTCGAAGAAAAGTTTTTTTACGAGATTAGACCAAATGCAAACTTTCATACCAAAACTCCTTGTCTTGAACCATTTAATAGGAATTTTATAGGATGGTTGAAGTTAGAATGCTTTTTTTCGGAGGATAAGTAAAAGATTATGCCATAGAATTCAAATACTTTAAATTTTATATATTTTAAAATTTTATAGAATTCAAATACTAAAGCAAATGGGCCTTTAGAAGAGAGGGAGTTCCGTGAAATTTCACCCGCTGCCACGACGGCAGGTGCCCTCTCTGTCCCCGTTCCTCATCCGTCATCCGCGCGCCCTGCGTTTTTCGCCGCCGCCGCCGACCACCGCGCCGCTGCTTGTTCTCCCCAGAGCTGCCCTATCACACGGAAACTCCAGCTGTCCTCTCCTCTGCTGCTACTCCGGCCACCTTCTTGCCGTTTTCCCTTGCTCAGTTGGGTTGGGTCCCCGTTCGAGGTGCAGCTCGAGGACTCACCGAGTGGCTTGGACGGTCCTGGCAAGGGTGCGAGGCCAGAACGGTAAGGAGATTGGAGACGCGAGCGTGCGGCGGCCGTTGCTCTGATCGCGGGCAGAGGCGACAAAATTACCGTGCGCGGCGGCGCTACTTCTTGGCTGCATCTGCCGGCCCCGGAGTCTCCCATCCGGGAAACCCTCGGTTCGCCGGCGGTACAGTGTCGCGGCGCTTCCCCAGTTCCCCTTCGTTAGGTTTGCCTTCCTGATTTCTCCACTTTCTGCAGTGTGGACACTTGTTCAAAACAAACCCTGAATTGCTTGGTTGCAATGCCTCGATTGTCGAAGATCTGGATTACTAGCTTACTAGTACTGTACTTGATGAAGGCCGTAATGCCCAAAAGGCTGAAACTCTGAGTGCTATTATATATGTGATATATTTTGAACTGCAAATTTTCTATTTTACTTCCCGAGTACCTTTTGGGTTTGTTTTGGTTGGGAGGATAAGGATGAATAGTTCGGGACGGGACGGGACTAGTTCACTGTTTGGTTGGATTTATGAACCAATTCATTCATTTGTTTGGTTGGTTGTGTGGTATGTATGGAGTTGTTTAATTGGTAGGATTAGGTTGATTAAATGGGTGAGATAAGGCCTGGCTCAGGTTTATAAGTCTGGCTCAAAGCCTTAAAAAAATCCACAAACTAATCTTATATTCAAAATCAATTTCATTATGAATAATGATTTAGAGAACATAAAATATGTCTTACACTAATGATATAAGAAGAGAAAAAACAACCTTTTTGTCTTCGGTGGGGCTTGACCTTGCCTTTTAAGCCTAGCACGATCTGGCAACCAGTGTGACCTACAAAATTACCTGTTATGACCTGGTCAGGAACCATGTAGGAATTTCATTGTATATTTAGATATTTCACATGGAGTAGTTTAATATCTTCAAGAACGAAAAAAAACATTTCTAAAATGAGGTATAATTTTTTACCAGCAAAAAAGGAGGTCTATTTTTTTCAATTTCTTTTTCCATTTTTTCATCTTCTAGTATTTTTATTCTTGCGCATTTTGGAATGCATCACTGTGTACGTTTGTCACTTCCTTTAGCTTTCACAACCACACAAGCACAACCTCAGACAGGCGTAGCAGTGAGGGAACGAGCCTGTCGTGAGCTATGTCATCCAGTTTTTTCCTTGAATGGGATCGTACAACTATTTGAGGAATATTCTTAAAATTTTTATCCCATCATCCTGAACCATATCATTTGATTCATCTAGCCGTAGTCAAGAATCTCTGTAAAAATGGAACAATATCATTTCAGTCAATTATTGAAATTGACTGAAATTCTTATAATACTATGGTCATGATCATGGTTTGCATTAAAGACATTCGCTGGGATGCTTTAAGGACGAGAATTCCATCAATAGTGCAAAGATTTGGCCAAATTCAAAAAATACCACAAAATTTCTGGGGTACTAACTAATACCACAACCTGAGCCAAAACTTTAATGTCACATCTTTGGAGTGGCATCAACACCATTACATTCTATGGGGTGTCGTTTTCAAACTGCCAAATTTTGGGTTGGCATAAACCCTTATGGCTCATAATTCAATAAGTATTTTCTTAAATGATTTCTGTGGTACATTTTTTGCATTCTTTTCTTGGCTCTATCTCAAAAGGGGATTTATAAACTGAAACTATAAAGATTTTGGAGCCTTTCATGCATTTTTTTATGCTATGCTAATTTCTGTAGTTCTTATTATGTAGTTGAAATAAGTGGTATTATTTTGAAGTTTATTATGGACCCTAAAATGAAGCAACTTCAAGAAGCTCTAGTTGACATCGAAACTGATGCAGAGCAACTTCTTCTGGCAAGACATCAGGTCTTTATGTGTTGCTGACTGGCCTTATTCTTGTAAAAATGTTACAAGAGTCTAGATACTGATCAATTTTGAGTTCTCTTTATTATGTGATGATCAGTTAGTGGAAAATGACAACATAAGGAATGCTAACAGGGAAGCGCTGACAGCCCTCCGGAAAAGAGCTAGGACAAACAAAAGTAGTGTGCCATCTCCCTTCGAGGTTATAATGAAAGAGATGGAAGGAACCACTGGAAAGCCACCAGTGATGGAGAAATGCTCGACTTGTGGAAACCACAATCCCAAAGAAGATACCTGGCTAATGTTTCCAGGACCAGATATCTTTGCTTGCATTCCATTTCATGTAGCACACACTGTTTTGGATAAAGGTACAAATAGGTACATTTCAATTTACTATTTTGGATAAAGGCCTCTATCATCCATTTTAAAGTCCATTGAGGATCACGCTTTCATATTTATTCACGTGTTGTTTTATCAGTCCGTAGGCTTAATTGGTTGTTGTGCTTCTCAAATTACTCATATTTGCCAATAGCCCAATAATATATCTCAAGCAGAAAGCACTCAAGGCAGTGTATATTATGAGATCCCATAACTATAACATGTAAAGTTAGTAGCTGAATCCCTGCATGTATGCAACATATGTTCTTTACAGCCTTGACTCGCATGATCACAAGGGGTTAAACAAGTTCAGGTCTTGCCTCGCGTTCAGAACTTTCTTTGCCACTACACACTGATTATCTGGCCCTTGAAATGTTTTTCCCTTCACTGTTGAGACCATTTTGCGTTTAATTAGTTCCTTGAAACAACACTGATGACTTCCATTCCCTAATGTTGCAGATCAAGAGCGTCTAGACTACTACGCCAAGAAACTACAGAGCTTTGTGAAGGAGAAATCATTCGTAATCTCCGAGAAAGGTGCCCTTGCAGACCGTATCAGCCCCGGCATCGTGAAATCCCTCGTGAGCCTTACAGATAAACCCAAGTAGGAGATCCAAGCATGTTTGTTCGTCAGCTTTGCCATCAACGGCAACGTTCTTCCTCGGGACATGCTGTGACATTAGCTAGGCTGCTATCGATGACAAGTAGCAGGGCAACCTGTAACCTTTTGTTCAAGTTGTTATGACTAGGCCAGCCAGGGTTGTGATCAGCGTCGGCTTGAACCTGATGACGGACTCTGTTTCTGAAGAGCTGATTTCAGATGACCAAATTTGTTGTGCTTTGCTGCGTGTCTCGTGCCCCAGGAAACTAAACGTGTGCAGATATGTGATAGGCAGAACACAACTGACGGTTTGTACGTACTTTATTCATCTTAAGCATATGGATGTGAATATGTGATAGATGCAGGATTTTCACAATGAGTGTAAGCAACCATTGTTCAAAACAAAGTTGAAGGTACAGATAACTAAAAACTAAACGCACGAAGAGTTCATACTGGAGTGAACATCTCGCACAAATAGTTTGTAGTACAGGAAATTGCAAAATTCTTAAACAAATTGTTGTTTTGGGTGAAAAGATGGCTATTCAGATCCGACTGTAAAAAAAATATCTAATCGCCACAACCACAAAATCAGTTAATGGCCAGAGCTGGATTAAGTGAAAAGTTTTACCATTGATAAAACGACCCTTTCCTGAAAGGGTAAATTTGATCCATATTATTATAAATTATTATATTAAAAAATATTATTACTATTTATAATTATCTATGTATTTCGAGCTAAATAATTACAATTCTCTCTACTGGGTATGCCATTTTCTACACCCTAAGACACCGCTGGACCCACATGCACGCTATTGTATTTTCAGATCGTCCAAAATGCCCCTGCTACATATCTTCTCTCCACTCGCTGACATGTGGGCCCAACTCGTCATCCCCTTCCTCATTCCTACTCATCTCCCTCAGCTGCAAGATGGGGGGAGGCGGAGGCGGCGGAAAGAGCAGCAGCAGACTTGTCCGACGGCGACGGCGGGGAGAGGAGGCACTGCAGGACGCACATGGAGCCCTTCGCGGTGGGGGTCCTCCCTCTCGAGGGGCTCTGAGCAAGGCTCACCGCAGGAGTGCGGTGTGAGGAAGAGATCGTTGGGGGGCTCACGGCGGCGCCCGCAGAAGCAGGTGTAGGCGAGCTCGCGCGCGAGGAAGGCGTGCACGGAATGGCACCCGGGGAAGCGGCAGGAAGAGTCCGGGTCCGATGCATCGGCGGTGGACGCCGAGGAGCGCGCCTGCGGACACCGGCGCCGACCGCGGCACCATGTCGTAGCAGACCATGCACTCCACCGTCCCCCGCACCAGCTTGCCCTGGATCTCCTGCACCAGCTACGGCACCGCCCCATCGGTCCCTGCCGCCCCAGCCTTCGCCGCCGCCACACGCACAGGGGCGGCCCTGGTCGGAGCGGGCGCCGCGGAAGGCCTCTCCTGCGATGGGCCGCGGCGTTGGGCGCTAACCCCGTGATTCCTCCGGCGCGGGCGGTGTTGCTGTTGCTACGGTCGGTCCTCCGAGGCTCCAGCCCGACAGCTCCCGGCCTTCCCCTCTCGATCCCGACAGCGGCCGGCTCGTCCTCCTGCTTCTCTGCGCCCATCCCAACGCTCGCGAGCCTCCTCGTCGAGCGCACGAAGAAGATAGGGATAAGGCTGAGAAGAAAAGGGCTAGGGGGCATTTTGGTTCATATTTGGTACGCAAAAAAAAAATAGATTTAAATTTTACAAAATATCAGTACAATAGTAATATTATTTTTTAATTACAGCTAACTCATAATAATATGGATCAAATTTATCCTTTCTCAATATTTGCAACTCCTGTTTGAGAAGGCTGAATGCTTAGCCCATCCAAAATCCAGGCCTCAGGGGAGAGATACCATTCTGCATTTGAGTGAGAAAGAAAAAAGAACTTTAAGATCAACCAGAATTTATAGATTGTGGCCCTGCAAGTGTCAATTGTTTCCTTCATTTCGTCCTCAAGGCCTTAAACTTATACTTATTCGTCGCTGCCATCACACTCATCTCGTATAAAAGAACAAAACAAAACAATTAAGACTGGCCTCTTCCTCCCTCAGTCGTGTTCATCGCCCCTTTCTAGCCTCAGCCCTTAGCTGTGGCGAGTCCGTTAATTACACCCACTTGCCCGCTTTGTTTGACAGGTTACCTCTGACAATGACACCCCAAATCGTCATTATCCTCTCGGCGAAACCTCATTATTGCCAACAGCTCCCTCCGACCATGAGACCTCGTGGATCTAATCACCTTGCCTACGTGGCATTTGCTGATTCAACGCCGCTTAATCTTAATCTTAA
The DNA here is from genome assembly GCA_030770085.1 of Oryza coarctata. Lineage (NCBI taxonomy): Eukaryota > Viridiplantae > Streptophyta > Magnoliopsida > Poales > Poaceae > Oryza > Oryza coarctata. Next base: position 15,286,140 of record CM061472.1, read on the forward strand.
TTCTTCGATTTTTTTTACCGCAATCAATCAAATTTAAATTGATTTGTTGACTTGTTCTTTGCGCAATTAGGAAAAGGAGAGTTAGCAGTTGGTGGGTAGAAGGCGATGGGCACGGTGGATTCCTCGAGGTGAGGAGGAGGAGGGAGTCGCGGGGGAGGGGAGGCGCGAGCGGTGTGATGAGCTCGGCGGCGCGGCGGCGATGGAGCTCCCGTGGCTGGATCTGCTCTTCATGTTGCTGACGCTGCTGCTGACCACGCGCCTCGCCTACGACTACTGCGGCGTCGTCGCGGCCACCTTCACGGGAAGCTTCTCGCTCCAGATCTTCCTCTTCTACTGCTTCGCGCGCTGGTACCGCCACACCATCTCCGCCCGCGCCGGCGCCGGGGATGGCGCGGCGGCCGGGCCGGTTCCGCCTGCTGCGGCGGCGGGGGAGGAGGGCGCGTCGCCGCCCGTGCTGACCCCGCTGCTGGAGGCAGGAGGGGGCGAGGGCGCGGCGGCGTCGTCGCTGGCGAAGCGGTGCTTCACCGTGGTGTTCATGGTGTTCTTGCCGCTGGTCATCGTGGTGTTTGAGCGGAGCCAGGCCGACGTCGTGGCCTACGCGCTCTGCCTCGCCAACATCATCGTCATGGTCGTCTGGCTCACCCCCGACGCCGCCGCGGAGTCGTCGTCGTCGGCGACCAAGTCGCTCCTCCGCCTCAGCGACGACGAGGACGGCGGCAGCGGCAGCGGCCACGGCGCCGCCGAGGACAAGTGCTGCGTCTGCCTCGCCGGGATGCGGGAGTGGCAGGCGCTCCGTGACCTGCCCCGGTGCGGCCACCGGTTCCACGCCAAGTGCATCGGCAAGTGGCTCACGGCGCAGCCGACGTGCCCCGTGTGCCGCGCCACTTCCGTGCCGCCGCCGCTGCCGGCCGCCGGCGCCGACCATCTCGACGACGCCATTAGCCTTGTCTAGCTCTGCACATAGTCTGACAGACAAACTCAGGTAATTAATTTCTTGTGCTAAAAATCTAAAATTGTTGGAAATTTTTCTTGAAGATGATGTACAAAGTTATAGCTCCATGAATGAATTGTTTCCAATTTTTCCATGCATCAATTGGAAAGAATGGTAAGTAGTAATCTGTACATTTTTTGTACTATTCCTCTCTTGAAATTAAAGATTGTGATAAGAATTGTCTTGTTTGTTTCGTGGAAGGCACAATCATTATACATTCGGTTCAGAAGAGAGGGGGAAGAAGTTAGGATTCTCTTGGATGGTGACTGATAGTGACTACAGGAAGTTGCAAATAATAACAGCAGCAGCGGTAGTAGTAGTAGGTTGTCATATATGCGTTATAATTCATGATAGTCATCACAAAAATCCAAGAATAAGATGTGTTTAGCATAATCAAAATTTGAAGGTAGTGTGTAAACCATAAGAGGAATGTTGTGTTCTGAAAATGTAGTAGAACAACAATCATTTCAGGCATCAACTCACTCAGACATAGACCCACATATCTTGAGCATAAACACCCCCGATTGATACAGTCCAGACTGAGAACAGGTCTCATATCACAATTGCTTTACCCCGTGACGAAGCTGCCGACAAGGTATAATAGAAAGGAACAGAAGGATTAAACTGTTGAGCAAGTGACCAGTAGCCCAATAATTAGAAACACAAAAAGGACGTTCTTTTATGTTTGCAAAGGCAGGTGTTGGTTAGGTACTTGCCTTGTTGAGCACTGATGGCATTGCATCCGGGCGCCAGCGGCTATGGTGGTTGGAGGTGAACAGACGCTGGATCTCATGTCTGAACATCCTTCATCGAGCTGTAATCACATCCAAATGATTTCGAGTTTACTTTATTCGTGTATTCCGGACGGTTTTGTCATAAAACTATATCCAGTACAGGTGTCAAGAATAACACTCTCAAAATATAAAAATCACTTTAGTATTCAAAGTAGTCATATAGGACGGAGGAAGTAACAGGACAGAGGAAGTAATTGATAAGTATTGGACGGAGGAAGTTATTGGCTAAAAACGAGAAATATATATATTACGTTGTATTTATAATCATATTGAATATATATGAATGATCGAATTAAAAAAAAATTATTTAACATATTGGTTGTTGTGGTTTGGTTAAGTTGAAAGGAGACAGTACATTATGAATTTTAAATCAACATATAAGTAGAGATATAAGAAGACCTAAATTAAGAAAAGATAATAAAAATGGAGATTGAGATATAAGAAATATAAAGTTCTTAGAAAATGACTATCACGAACTCTAAACTATATTATTGTTGAAGTAATAAATTGTACTATCATCGGAGGTCAGTTTCCTAACTGAATTGATATTAACTTGATAAAAGAAGTCAAGGAAATTAGCGGGTTTAATTTGGTGGAAGTTACAACCCCATTAAATGACATCGTTTAATCTATCGATTGCGTCAGCATATTTTTCAGCGAGAGGGACAGAGCATGTAGCAGCAGCAGCTGTGCAAAGGCATTTTCTTTCTAGTTTGCTATTCCACCGTAGCCAGATCTATGTGCTACTGCCGAGAGGTGAGCTAGATCTCTTATGCCAATCTTTCTAGAGTTTAGGCCTTCTTGGAGAATTTTTATGGAATTCTTAGAGAATTCAATTTCGTATCCCATACCGGCTAGAGGTTAAGCCCTCTAAGACCAATCTCGGTAGAGTTTAGACCTTCGGATTGGAGATTTTTTGGAGTTCTAGATGGTTCAATTTGGTAGGATGTATTGAAGGAATTAGAATTGTGCAATCCTATGGAATAATAATTAGTTTTTTTGCTCTCAATTCTTCGAAAGTTTATCATAATGAGCGTAAGCGTCAACATAATTCTTCATAGGATCTATACTTGAGGATAGCTGATACCATCATAATGATTGTCAACCGAGCTACAATTTAGTTCGGTACTTCGTGCTTAACTACGCCCTAGGACCCAATCCTACCCCTCCACATATACACATATCTAGGTAAATTTTTTTAACCAATTTGCTAAATACCCTGTGTGTGGTCGCTTAGTAGCTATGAGAATGGATGATCTACTTGTGTCAATATTCAATGCCCCCACTTGTTAGCTAATGGTGAGAGTAAATAGTGACATTCACCATGTACCACCATAACTTCTTCTAACGGTACATAGCATTTTTTTTACCTTAACACTTGTTTTGGTGGGCTTCACAATTTGACATTGCTTAGGCTTCACTAATATAACCTTATGGTATGGTCACTTTGATTTTTTTTTGATTGTATAGGCTTTTTTTTCCTTTTTCTCTTTTCTAATTTAGAAATAGAAAATAACTCAAATGCCCTTTGGTTAGCAACCTAGGCCATATTTGGCTCGGTCGATGCCTAGAGGAGCCACCGCTAGCACTTGTTCTCCTCACCGCTTCTCTTTAGCAATCACTGCTCTAACTCTAGGCTCGCGATAACATGACTTCATTGATTGGCTTGATGTAGCCACTCAAGTTGGTCGCTATCGGTGCTCCAACCATGCTCGATGCTCCTATTGCCGCTCTTGGTCCCGTTCTTTTCCATCTCAAAGCCACGTGTGTCCCTCTTTGGCCTAGTCAGTGACCCTCTCTAGTGAAGACATCCTCATCTTCCCTACTCTTCGTTGTCTCAAACCCTAGCCTTTGACCTTAAATGGTGTTCTTCACAGTCATTGCTAGCTACGTTGTCAACACTCGGTCGGCCACTAGAACTATAGCCATGGCTAGCGCTCTATGTCCTAGAGGCCAAATTGTTCATGCGCCTTTAGCACACGTACTCATCATTTGCATCATCGATCAGTGAAGTCATGTGGCCCAAAGGGGCATTTGAGTCATTCCTTAGCCTGAAATTAGAAAAAGAAAAGAAAGGGAAATGAAAAAAACCTATTCTGTCAAAAAAAAAATCAAGGTGCCCACGAAACCCACGAGAGGGATGTCACTTTGGTGGACCTCACATCACCGAGGGTCAAAAAGGCCAATGCATAGAGATGATCCAAATTTGGCCCATCTCAAGTGGGCAGGTTAGAAAATAAACGATAAAACCATTATGTGACGGACAGAACAGTCGTCTTGATCAGGCCAACAATGCAATCCTAAGATCAGTAGATCACCTCATTATTACGTACCGTTTATCCAAACAGCGACAGTTAAAGATCTCACAGAACCCTTGGAGATCGAGCCACCGGCCGACGCCGCCATGTCGCGGCAGCAGACCACGTTTCACTGGGCGATCGAGCTGCTGGAGGCCGTCGCCATCTTCGTCGCCGCGATCGGGATGGCCGCGCTGGCCGCCATCGGCTTCTGCAGGAGCCCTGGCGTCGCCACCGTCCTCCTCGGCGGCCTCCCCACCGCGTTCTTCGTCGCCGTCGGCTGCCGCGTCTGCTCCAGCGTCCTCCGCAACAGGAGAGCCTCGCGGTGTGCCGGTGAGGATGACGACGACGACGACGACGGCGAAGATGACGAGCAGGGCTTGCGCGGGCTTACTGCCGGCAGGAACAGCGCGCCTTCGTCGGGCTCCCGAACACCGCGCTCGCCCGGCTCCAGGACTGTAGCGTCGGCGGCGGGGACAGCGGCGGCGAGGAGTGCGCGATCTGCCTCTGCGCATTGGTGGACGACGGTGCAGCTGCCGGGGTGCCGGCACGTGTTCCGCCGGCAGTGCCTCGATCGGTGGCTGCTCTTCCACTGGACATGCCCGATCTGCCGCCGCGTAGTGCGCTGCGCGCCCTCTTCGTCGCAGGATGGCTCCTTGACCTCATCAATTCTTGATGCTCTCAGTTCTCTCTCTCTCGCTAAGTACGGAATTGTTAACCTTCTTTCTTTTGATAGAAAATACATCTCCAAATCTTACAGATTTTGAGCCACTGAATTTCAGTACTTATCGATTCGTGCTTCAAGCACTTCTTCTCTAACTTTAACTTTAGTGGCATCCTCTTCTTTTTTAACACTAATGACACCATAAACTTAGACGAAGAGTCACATGTTAGAATGAGGAGAGAGGAGAGTTTGCTAGTTTTAAAGTGATGGCCGTGGAAGATGGCGGCCATGGCCAAAGCCACAGGGTTAGCGATGTGAAATAGGCTTGTGTTGGTGATAGAGACAAAGTAGAGTGATAGGTTAGGAGGCTAAATTGGTAGTGGTGCCATGGCGGATTATCAGCGGGTAGCTACTAAAAACGAAGAAGACAGTGGGGAGCCATTGAAGATGTCTCGCCGCTGCTAGCTTAAGAATAAGGAGAGACAGGGAAGGGAGAGGTATGGTGGGCCTCGCTAGCACAGTTTGCGCCTTTCTGACATAGGCAAGGCTAGGCGGTGCTGTGGTGGTGGTGGAGCTAGGGGAATCATGAAGACGATGTTAAGCGTAGTGGGCAGCAGCGACACCTACATGAGTGGGAATACGGAAGGAGAAGGGCATGAATCTCATAGTAGATTCAACGGTCCAAAATTCGATCGAGAGTGAGATTTTCTCCCACATGACATAGACAATCCATATATTAATCGCAGCATAATCTTTCTCCTATCTAGCATTCCTATCATGAGAAAAGAAAAGAAAAAACGGATACAGAGACAACAAGATTGCGATACTTACAATGTTTGTTTGGTTCATAATAACATCTAGTCGATTTTGGTCAAAGCTTTCATGACATGAGTGATGCCTAGAGAGTCTAAGATCCCCTTTTATTCTTCCAAAACAAACAATGCATGTAAAAGAGGAAGGCACTTGGGGTCTTTCCCTTCTACAAGTCCGACCAGCCATGTCTCGCCACAACGTGTTGTCCTCCGATTGGCACTGCTATATCTTCGCTGCGATCGCCATGTTGGCAACCAAAATCCTAACGTGCACCGTGGGGATCATTAGCTATCGGAAGAAGGGCCACATGGGCAGTTACAGTGAGAATGGGGATTAGGGTTGCGCGATAGCGCAGCGTAGCGATGTGTGGAGTATATATATGTGTATAGTAAAAGGCCAAGTGGGCCGATAGGCTGCATGAGCTAGAATCGGAAGTCTACTCTTAACATGCCCCCACAGTTGGAACTAGGAGTACAACGGATATTTAGACTAGACCTAAACTTGGTAAAAACAGGAGTCGGTAGGTCCTTGGTAAAGATGTTGGCGTACTATGAGGAGGTAGGAACGTGGAGAACGCGTACCTCGCCAAGAGCGACACGCTCATGCACGAAGTGTAGTTCGATCTCTACATTCTTGGTTCGTTGATGTTGTACGGGGTTGGTGGAGAGGTAGACGGCGCTGATGCTATCGCAATATACGACAATAGCACGACAGACTGGAGAATGGAGCTCGTGGAGTAGTTGTCGTAATCAATAGGCTTCCGCGACGCCGTTGGCCACCACACGGTATTCAGCTTCGGCACTAGAGCGAGATATAATGGGCTGGCATTTGGATGACCAGGAGATGAGATTGTCGCCGAGAAAGACCGCAAATCCGAAGGTGAATTTGCAAGTATCGGGACAGCTGGCCCAATCAGCATCAGTGTATACCATGAGGTCGGTCAGAACAGCGTGGAAAAGATGGAGTCCATGATCTAGGATACCTCGTAGATATAACAATATCCGCTTCATGGCGGCAAGATGGGGCTCTCGAGGATCATGCATATGTAAACAGATCTTCTGAACAACATATGCAATGTCAGGCCATGTAAACATGAGATACTAGAGCGCACCTGTGATACTCCTAAAGTAAGTGGGGTCTGGTATGAAATCTCCGTGCTTGACAGCTTGGATCGAGTGTCCACTAGCGTGGTGCAAGGCTTGCAGTCCTGCATGCCAGTGCGGCTCAGAATATCCAATATATACTATTGCTAGGACAAAATCAGAGTGTCGGCCTGCCGAGTAATAGTGATGCCTAGAAAGTGATGAAGTGGTCCCATGTCGGTCATAGAGAACTTCCATCGGAGAGCTGAAATAGTCTCCTAGAGGAGCCGCTCAGAGGAGGCCGTGAGAACAATGTCATCGACATAAAGAAGTAAGAAGGCCATGTCGTTATCATGGCGGTAGATGAATAGTAAAGTGTTAGACTTGGCTTACACAAACCCAAGAGAGGTGATGTGGAAAGTGAAGCGACTGTACCATGCATGGGGGGCCTGCTTAAGCACATATAGAGAGTGGTTCAAGTGGCAGACGTAGTCGGGGTGTGACGAGTCAACAAATTTGGAAGGCTAGGCGCAGTATACGGTCTCTATCAGTGTCCCATGCAGGAAGATGTTCTTGACATCAAGTTGGTGCATGGGCCATGAGTGAGTGAGAGCCAAGGTGAGTACCATACGAATGGTGGGAGGCTTCACAACAACACTGAAGGTCTTATTATAGTTAAGTCCTGAGCGTTGAGTAAAGCCCCTGAGAACCCATCTCGCTTTGTAGCGAGCAAGGGATCCATCAGACTGAATCTTTTGACGAAAAATTCACTTTCCTATGATGACATTCACGCTGAGAGGACGAGGAACCAGTGTCTAGGTGTCATTGGCCTGAATGGCATCATACTCTGACTGTATGGCAACAAGCCAGTTTGGATCAATCAGGGCCGATCTAAAAGACTTCGGGATCAGAGAGAGAGAGAGAGCCGCCATGTTAAGGTTGAGGTGGCCAACAGGTTGGATGAAACTGGACTTGGCCCGGGTACGCATGCCGTGCATATTAGAAATAGGCATGACGGGCTACGGAATAGTAGTGGTGATACGGCTGGTGACATGTCAAGAGCCACTGGGTTGACCATAGTAGAAGCAGTAAGGTCTCAATGGCGCCACAGACGTCAACCTAGGGCGAAGTATCCCAAGGGGCAGGGGGAGTAGCCCAGGGTGAAGTGGACCCTATAGTGGGGACAAGTAGTGGTGTCCGGATAGCACTGGGAAAGGCACTTTCGAAAGATGCACTGGTAGATGGTATAGGAGGTGGAATGAACAGGGTGGTGTGGTTGTTGCTGCCTAGGAAATCAAGAGTGGAGGGATGAATGGACGACGTGGATATTGCGGAGAAAGGAAAGATGGACTCATCAAAGACAACATGTCGAGAGATGATGATCCTATTAGAGTGGAGGTCTAGACAATGATACCCCTTGTGGTCAAGGGAGTAGCCGAGGAAGATGCACAAGAAGGAGCGTGGAGACAGCTTATGAGGAGTGGTGGATGAGATGTTGGGATAGCAGACGTAGCCGAACACATGGAGATGAGTGTAAGAAGGGTGAATATGATGAATGGGAAAGAAGGGTGTGAGGCCATTGAGGGTTGTGGTAGGATGAAGATTGAGAAGATAGGTGGCTATGTGTAGGGAGTCAGCCCACTATGTGGGGGGAAGGCTAGCCTAGAAGAGGAGAGAACGTATGATGTTGTTGATAGTGAGAAGCGTGCGTTCAGCTTGACCGTTTTGTTGGAAGGTGTAGGGACAGGACATACGGAGAATGACTCCATTGGTGAGGAAGAAAGCGCGTGCGGAGGAATGGTCGAACTCATGACCATTGTCGCACTGGATTTGCTTAATGAACATGTCGAACTGAGTGTGTACATAAGAAAAAAAGTTGGATAAGGTGCCAAATGTATCAGATTTGGCACAAAGGGGGAAAAATCCAAGTGTAATGAGTACAGTCGTCGAGTATGATGAGATAGTACTTGTACCCCGATGTGCTGACCACATGTGAGGACTAAAGATCATAGTGTGTAAGGTCAAAATGATGAAGTGCGTGACAAATGCGATCAGAAGTACGCTTATTACATGAGATAGCTTTAGTATTTATAAGCTGAGATAAGGCATCAGAGCTAAGATGACCAAGACGACGATGCCAAATGGTGGAGTATGTGGTGGTGGTGAGCGCCGGTGAGATGGAAGCAGACGGAAGGAATGAGTAGATGTTGCCCGTACAATTGCACCTGGCAATCACGCGTTGAGTCTGCAAATCCTTCACAGAGAGGCCAAAAGGATCAAATTCAATGGAGCAGTTGTTATCGATAGTGAAATGACAAACAAATATTAAGTTTTTCATGATCCTAGGAGCTACAAGAACACTGGAAATGACAAGAGATCGTTGTGGTGTGGGAATGGTGATTGAGCCAACGTTAGTGACTAGGTGAAGTGATTCGTTTCCCACGATAATGGATGAAGAGTGTAAAGGAGAAGGGTGATGAGAGGAAGTGAGTATACCGGTAGAGTTGAACACGTGTGAGCCAGCGTCGGAGTCGATAAACCACTCGTTAGAGACCGGCGGAGTCAGGGAGAGTGTGTTGAAGTTGTTGATGAGGGAGGTTTGATCCCACGAGGGACCGGCCATCGGATTCTAGGAGCCTAGTGATGTTGCCAACGATGCGGGTGATGCTGTCCCAAAGGCTGAGAGAGGGCCGAACGCTAGCGGAGAGGCGGGTGGTGCACCACAAGCGAAACCAGGTGGTAAGGACCCCCATACACGAAGCCTAGCAGCGATGACTACACACTGTCGGGAATGAAACCTGGCGGTGAGCTTGAGTTTGGCCCACGGGGAACGTTGTAGTAGAGCGGGTAGGGTGAGGCGGTGGAGGCGGCTGGATGCTTGAATGATGAGACTGGCAGGCATGGTGGTGCCCCTGGAGTACGGCTAGGACCGTAGGGGTGCGGCCACAGCTGCACAGTTTCAACCTAGGGATTGAGGAATGGAGCTCTAGGAGGACGACCACTAGGGCGAGACCTAGGGGTAAAGGAGTTGGTGTCGTGATGGGGGGCAGGTTTGCCACCACGACCACGACGTCGATTTGGAGGACGGGAGCTCCCTTGGTTGCCATGTTTAGAGGCCACCCCAGTTGCCCCGCTAGGAAGGCGTTGATGAGAGACGACAAAGGCAGATGGGATGGCGTCGTCGGCGAGGTCATCGGTGTTGATTTCCTCGAGAAGCAACAAGGTTCATGCTTCGTCGAAGGTGGGGAAAGGCCGCTGCATCTTCAGATTTGAGACCATATGGCGAAACTTGCCATTGAGTCCTCGAAGAAGGGTCAGCACTAGGGTTTGGTCACCGATAGGGTCGTCGAACTCTGAGAGTGCACTGGCCATCGTCTCAAGGCGACGATAGAAGTCTGTGATGAAGGTCGCACCTTGCTTGATGGTGCGGAACTCGGCGGAGAGGAGGAGGAACTTAGACTCGAGGATGGACCAGGCTTTTCGAGTAGAGGGTTACGGAGCATTACCGTCTACTGGAGGTCAGCAGTAATGATGCTGTAGATCCAGGTCAAGACTACACAGTTTGTCTGCACCCACGCCAAGCGGTCGGAGTTATCGATGTCGGCGAGGACGTGGTCGGTGAGGGCATATTTGCCCAAAACGACGAGGAAGAGAGCGCGCCAATGACTATAGTTGTTGGCGGCCTGATCCAAAAGCTCCAAGACAAGAATCTTGATGTTGAGGACACGTGCATAGCCGCATGCTTGGCCTCATAGGCTATGAGGGCAACTTTGCGATCCTCGGCCGCCTTTTGGTGGACGGAGTTGACTTCAAGCTCGGCGACCTCGCGTTGCAGGCTGATTTGCTCTGCTTGGGTAACAAAATCTATGGCTTCAGCCACGCTCTTTAGCGACAGCAACGGCGAATAACGTCCATGGCAAGAGGGTGGTGAGGTGGGCTTGGCGAGATCTCAGCAGCGACAGAACTACCGATGATGTGGTGTGCGTGTGTGGCTAGATCGAGCAGCGACAAGCCTACGGGCGCGGAAGCGGTGAGGGATTGAGGGAGACAACGAGGGATCGAGCGGCGATGAGATCGAATCGCGTTCTCCACCGCAACGCTCTGATACCAAGTTACAACGAGAATGTGGATTAGGGTTATGCGACAGCGTAGTGCAGCGATACACGTAGTATATATATGTGTACAGTAGAAGACTGAGTGAGCCGATGGGTTAGAATCCCTGGTGCTGGCCGGCGTCACCGCCTTCTTCCTCATCGGCTGCGCCATGTGCGTGGCGGCTTTGCGCCGCTGGTGGCTCTCACGTCGCGCCAGTGACACCGCCGGCAAGGCCGCTAATGAGGCTTAGCTACAGAACGTGCGTGAGGCTTCTCACCGTGGCAACGGTGCCCTGCTGCCGCTGCTCCCGGCCGCCAGCGGCAGCGAACATTCGTTTTACTCCGCTGACGGTGTCGTCTCCGCCGACGAGGAGGTAGCGCAGCGCTGGCGTGAGGCAGCGGCCGGCACGGAGGTGGGGATGGCGGAGTGCGCGGTGTGCCTGTGATTCTGTAATCCTTAGTTTCCCCGCTGATTTCGCAAATCCAGCACGCATCGCGTGAATAGCAGAGGAAGAGATTGGCTCGGCCACTCTTTCCATTTGTTAGATTTTCCTTTTTTCTGCAGATGATTGTGTATAAATCTAGGATAATCAAATGATCAAAGTAGCTGAGCATCCAGCACTAGAAATCCTTGTGTTTCTTTTTGATTCGAGCGTTTTCCCTTTGTTCCAAACTGACATTTGGTATCAGAGTGGAAGAACTGAGCTGCTCCTCCTGGTAGCCTCCGTGGTGGGTGACAACGTCGCCACACCTCGCCCTCACCAGCACCGCAAGGCTGTGATCCACCGCGCCGTCGCAGGTATCCGCTGCCTGGATGCTCACACCCACCAATTAATAGGAATGGACGATGTTGATACATGTAAACTTAGAGACAGCTGGATGGTGGTACCATCAAACCAGAGGAAGGTGAAGAAATCTACGGTCCATCCCGCTCAAGATGCTGGCTGGTCTCCGGGAGAAGAGAACGGTAGCAGCAGCATGGAAGGCAATCAAGCAAATTCTCATTGGAGCCCAAAGGGTGCGTGAAGCCAACGTGCAACAACTTCGTCGTGAGTTTAGCACACTGGTGTGGAAAGAGGTGGAGAACGTAGAAGATTTTACGTATCGCATCTCTAGACTCGCTGTTGATCCATGTCTCCTCGGCAACAACATCACCGACATCGAGGTGGTAAGGAAGATGCTGCAAGTGGTGCTGGAACATCTCTCTCAGGTGGCAATCTCCATTGAGACCCTACTCGACATTAACACCATCTCCATCGAAGAGGTGACCGACAGGCTGTGCGTTGTCGAACAGCGATGCAAGCCGGCACCCATCCTCGACAACCAAGGTTGACTTCTTCTCTACGAGGAAGACTGGCTCGCCAGGCTGAAGCTCCGTGGGTTCGATGAAAGAAGCAGCGGGAGCAGCTCCAGTGGTGCCGACGATAGGAGACGCGGTGGTTGTGGGCATGGCAAAGGTGAAAGCATCGCTTTCGTGTTGTGAGATGGTAACAAAGGCTAATTTAGCGGTGGACAGGCCCCCAACCGAGACCAATGTAGGCAATGTGGCAAATATGCCCATTGGGCCAAAGACTCCCGTAGCAAGCCCAGAAGAGAGGCCATGTTGTGTGAGCTGAAGAGGATGCTGTGCCCACACTATTGATGACAAGAGCCATTGTCGTCTCCACCGCGTTGACACCATTGCCACACATCACCGCCACAGCTCCATCCCTATCGAAGCATCAACCCCTTCGCATCGTCGAAGAGAAAGTCTTCACGCAACTCGATGACGAATTAGAGCGTGACAATAGCCTCTGGTATCTCGACAGCGGCGCAACAAATCATATGTTGGACTGTCAAGATGCGTCCATCAACATTGAGCCGATGACCCATAGCACCGGCTCAGTGACGGCTCGGAGGTTACGATTGAGGGTTTTGGCACGGTGCTGTTTGAGGGCAAGACTGGCAAACACCTACCATCCATAGGGTGTACTTCATCCTGAGGCTGACCTTAAACATTATCAATCTCGGTCAGCTTGACAAAGGGATGGAACGTTCACGCTAGACACAGGGTCCTTTGGATCCGCGATGATAATGGCCAGCTGATTGGGAGTCTGGCGCTTGGCGAATCGGCTGTATATGCTCCGCGTGAAGATTGGGTGACCGCTCTGCCTGGCTGCACGAAATTCTTGGGCGACATTCTTGGGCGAGCTAGTCTTCACCGCTAAATCGTGCGCCCACCAAAGCCATCGATGGCATGACGCAGTATGAGGCTTGGCACGGACGCAGGCCGGACGTTCGCTTTCAGCGCACATTTGAATCACGGGCAGCATCGCCACCGTCCGGCTGCCTTCCTCCTCGTCAGCGGGCTGTGCGACCTCGCGCGCCGTCGCCGTCGCGGCACCACGAGCGCCACGCCCACGGGGCGGCGACGCCTCGCCGAGCAAGTACCTGCGGCTGGGACGACGGCGCACCACGACGTCTGGGGAGCGCTTCCCCGGGAACACGCGGCAGCCAGACTCGACGCGGCCGTGATCGCCGGCCTGCCGACGTACAAGTACGAGAAGAGGCGTGGCGCCGGCGGAGACGAGTGCGCCGTCTGCCTCGGCGAGGTGAGGCCGAGCGAGGTGGTGAAGCGGCTGCCGGTGTGCACGCGCACGTTCCACAAAGGGTGCATTGCTGTATGGCTGCGGTCTCACGACATGTCCGGTGTGTCGGTCTCCGGTGGCAGCCGCCGCCACCGTCCCGGCAATGGATGTCGCCGTGCGTGTACAGTCGTGACGCGATCAATGAATAACACCATCACCAGATTTAGGTGTCGTAGCATAAGGAAAAGCATGAGTGTTGCTGTGACTGTTCATTTCGATTGATGAGTAATTTCCGCTTCTGCTACTTGATAAAGCAAAAATGGTTCTTTTTTGTTACATTAAGCACATCTGAGCTAAGCTAAGCACACACGTATTCAGTGACCTGTGTCTCATACACTGATTTCCTTTGCAGTGACCTGTGTCTCGTACATGTAAAAGCGGGCTATACATAGGGATTAAAAGGTGAGAAATTGGCAGTCTTATGTCGGTTCGTTAAAAAAAAAACCTGTCTCATACACTGATTTCCTTTGCACTGATTGCTGCAGACACTCGTATACAGTGACACAGGTAGCTGCACTTAACGTATACAGTCAAGCTAGAGCGAGATCGGGCGAAAACCTTGAGGCACATGCTTCTTGTACCCAACGTCCATCGATTAATATATATATGCACACTCCTAGTATTTGGTTAGGATCAAACAAAGTACTGTCAATTTATCAGACGATTTGTATATATCCAGTTAATTATCAACTCCGTACATGTCGTGCAGTAAGGCCTACAAAGGATAGGATTTTTGCTATAGCTGCTTCGTGCAGTGCCGGCACCATGATGATCACGAGAGCTGAGATCAATTACTGCGCGCTTGTCGTCTTCCTCCCCGCCGGCGCCGTCATCGGCGTCATGCTGTACCTCGTCGGAGCCCGCTGGGTGCTCCTGCTCCTCGCCCTAGTCCCGGTTCTCCTCTGCCTCCGGCTGCCGAGGGACAGCGTCGTCGATGGCGCTGCCGAAGGCCCAGCCCTGACAACGACTCTTCCGGTGCAACAGCCGGGAACGACGACAACGACGCCGTCTGTCGTCCCCGCGGCGCTTCCGCGCGAGGCGCCCGCAGAAGGTCTGCGTGGACTTGGCGCTCGTCGTCACCGTCCTGCCGGCGTACGCGTGGAGCAAGAAGGCCGGCGACGACTGCGAGTGCGCCATCTGCCTCGGCGAGGTGCGGCGAGGGCAGGTCGTGAAGCAGCTGCCGGTGTGTATGCATCTGTTCCATACGTGGTGCATCGATAAGTGGCTGACGTCGCAGGGGACTTGCCCGGTGTGTCGGACTCCGGTGGACTCGGCAAGCCGTGGGAGTTGCCGATCTGCCACCGCAGCTATGATGAAACAGTGCTAGGAGCACCAAAACTACACCCCCAGGACGAGTAATATTTGCTGAAAACGGCAAGCCATTCGGGTTCCTTGCTCAAGCGAGCCTCAGTGTTTTAATTTTTTTTGCCAAGTTTGTATCGACATTCAACTAGTCCACTGATGGAATATTAAATGAACGAGAAGTTTTATTCCTAAGAAAGAAACGATAAACTCCAGATTACCTCCCGGCGGTGCTTTGTTTAAGGTCAAAAAGCTCGACCTCCTACACACCTGCATTATACTTGTTGCCAGCATCCGAGTACCGTGAATTTGTCGGAGTTGCCGCAACGATGATTCCTTCTGTCACCCATCACGTGAGATGCCATATAATTGTGCCTCCTCACATCTTCGAAATAGCGTTTCAGAAGTGGCATAGACTTATTAGTGTCACCTCGAGGAATTTTAACTTCACACCTCTTATTACTATTGAAAAAAAGATAACACATGCCAATAATGATACTTTATTCTAATTTTCTTCAAATCTTTTATTAAAACTAAGTTTCTGACGTTAGATGAGTATACATTAGACACTTTTAACACACATAATCACTTGCACATTGATTTCTTCTCTTCAGCAGTCTTTAGCAGTAAGAGGGAAGATAGCTGGTGGTAGACAATACTTTTATTTATTAATTTTATTGGATGTAGCTTTTACCTAATTTTAAGTTTTGCTAACTATTGCCATGACTTCAATCAATGCTTTGTTTTAAACGGGATATCCAACAAGTTATCAACTATGCTTTTCACATATATTCTTGATAACATGCATATCATCAATACTATGGTGAGCTTCTAGATAAAAATTGGCTTCCTCTTAAACATCACTACATTTTTAGGATTCACCTCTATACACTGTCCTTTCTATTTTCAGCTCTCTTCTGTCACTTTACTACATTTTTTCCAAAAAACAACTTTAATGTTATGAACGATTCTCAATAGCAACAATCCGCTTTTTCGTACCGAGGTTCACCGGCCTCCAGAGTATTGTCAAATCTATTTTTCATCCTCCAATACTTGTGTCTTGCCAGTGAGAACCGTCATTGTTGCAAGTAGACAAACTTCTTTGAGAATGGAACGATGCCATTCATACATAAGACACATGCTATCTTCCTTTTAAGCTGACCTAATATAGATAATAGCGGGTTAATCACTGATATTAATGAATATCATGGCTCTATGTGTGAAGCATTGTTGGCAGAACTCATTCCATAACTCGCCTCTATAATTCCAAAAGGTTACCATATATTCTAAGAATGATCTAGAAACATATCGATATCGTTGTCGAGTTAACTTGGACCTTGATCAGAAAGGTCAATTTGAGGTACCTTCGTTTTATACATAGCCATAAAGATAGGTTGTAGATGGATAAAATAACAAGGCAAGTGCTATGTGTCGAGTTTTATTCACCGAAAGAGTTTATTCCATCATCATTACCAAACACAAATATTATATTCCTTGGTTCATTATTGAAAAACAAAAACATGCTATTGATGTTTCTTAGAATGTCTAGCATCAACAGTGTGTGAAAGTTAAGAATGCCAACACATCAGCTCAGCATCCTGCTACTCAAGAACAGTCGTTTCACACGGAGATAATTGACAAGTACCATATGACCAAAAGTGGGGCTTTTTTCTCACCTAATGCATATGTAGAAGTGTCTTCTTCTATAAAAGCACCACTTTTCTTCTTATTCTTCATATCATTGGCTGAGGACTCCTCTTTATATTCATGATTACCATTGATCTTCTTGTATTGAATTGTAGGACATGTATCCAATTTTGTGTATTCTTTGTGGTATAGGATACAGTGATTTAGATATGCATGTATCTTCTGCACATATAATGAAAGTGAGGTGATAAACTTCTTCGCAAGATATGTGCTTATGGATAATAAGTAACTTTCTGAAAGTATTTTGGTTAAAATCTGCAAAAAATATATGAAACTCTTGTCGGACCACCCATCGCTAGCTTTCAACTTTAGAAACATCAATACCATAAGAAGTAACATAAAATCCCTATTACAACCATTAGATTCCGTGTACAACAGATCCTTAGTCGCCTCCTATAAAGTCTTCGCATTGTCTAAATCTATCATAGCTCTTAACACTTGCGAATCTATTTCACACATCATTTTGTCTACATTAGAGGCATTATCATCATCCATCATATGCTTATTATAACAATCATCCTCACTAAAATAATCATTGAAGAATCCATCAACATCACACAACCATTTTCTCAAGTACTTTATTTTTGTTTGTAGTTGTGGCCTCTTTTATTTGGCATGTATGTTGTTGGTCGTGTTTACCAATATGCATAGTCCTTCAACCTCTCGTAATAAGATGTGACTTGATTTCATATGCATCAACCAATCAACATTGAGCAATATATATTCTTTTTCATGGTTAACATGACGCCCCTCTCCTTTGACGGAAAAAAAATCAGTGCCAAATGTTAATTCCTACAAATTATGATGCCTCAATTTTAGTTGCATATTTTTATTTTAAATAAAATATTTAAACCTACAAAATACATATATATGTAGAGAGAGGAGGAAATAGAGTTCTATCATAACAATCAACATAATTGGCTCAAAAAAATTTAACATCTTAGAGAGGTGGATGAAAATACAATGGCACTATCTATTTCTCTCTCATATATCTTTCTTTCACTAGATCTATCTTAAAATTATGAGTGAGGGAAGATAAATTATCTAATTAACTCCCAACCTACCTCCCCCTCCCACCCCTATTAATTCCTCTCTCACTTTCTCCATCCATCCATCACCACTAGCCATGTCATTTATAAAATCTAGATCTTACCGAATTAGAAGTTTAAGATTTTCTACGTCGTTACAGTTTTAGATAATCTTTTTTAACCAGAAGAACTTAGCGAAGCTAGTATACCACTCCACAAGCAATAGTTTGGGTCTAATAACGAAATTCCTACCTTCATCTTCTACCTGAATTTAACCCAAGGAAAAAAAAAGACAACAACAATGGAGGGGGTGAGTTTTTTTTACTCAACTCGCCATGGAAAATGTGCAAGTGCAAACTATAAAGAAAGGCTTAGGTTTATTTGGCAAACTAGTTATTTAAAACATTTACCAAACCTCTAAGTGTGTGTTTTAATAATTTCTTCAGAGGGAGACATCTTACCTCGATCCGTCCGCAAGTAGGTTTATAACAACTCAAGTAGAAAAACCAAATTTTAATAGTTAGAAAACATCTTTTCCTTCACCAACTCCTTTTCTCCTTCAAAAACATAAACCAACATTTTCTCAAAACCAATCGATAACCAAGTTTTATGATTAACTAGCCTTCTCGGCTCCAGGTCCGGTCTTCTTGACTTGCCAACCCAACCTCGGTCTTCTCGACCTCACAACCAGCCTTCTTAGCGCACATTCTGACTTAGCAATCTCAACCCTATGGTGCCATCTGACACCCTAGATCACACATACCTGTTCGCAACCATGAAAGCTAGTCGACCATCACAAAGGATTCCGATAACAATTTTCATCCTAAGAATCACCTTATCAAACATATTTTTAAAACAAATCTATGCTATAAGAATCACCTCACATCTGTCATGACCGTGGGTATAACTGTTTAAACAATTTAACTAAACTCTATAGATGTTGCACATTTTATCCACAGGTCGTGAGCATCTTGCTTTATCTAGTGCATGCGGGCCAATACATAGTCGACAAAGAAGAGTTCACTACAAGTCTTTTCCATAAACAACCCATAGACATCCCATGTCACATAGTTACGTCCCTCTCTGAAACCAAGTATCAAACCAGTCTCAGGCTCTCGTCTACTTAGGACATGTTGTATAGCACTAACTGCATCTTATGGTTAAGACAAACCCCTATATGAGGAGAATGCATTTTTCTTCCTATCCCGGTGTTCCACAGCTATTAACATGCAAGACACCCATATTTTATCTACTTACTCTACCAGGGGCATACCATGCTACCCATGTGGTCGTATAGATTTATGCTCAGATGAGCTTCTCAAAGGAATCGATCCTTATGTGTGACTACGAAATCAAACCACACAGGAGAGGATTTTCACCATAAGTTTTCCCATAAAGTCTTTTTGTTTTCCAAAACCGTCGACTCCTAGAGTTAGGTTTTATAAACCTTTCACAACCTATGTTTTTCATAACGATAAACCAACACATATATTTATAATAAAAAAATAAAGTATGGTGTAGATGTATACCTGCATTCGGAGTGCGCAAGTATCATGGCATCAATATGGTGGAGTGATAAGGATTTGATTTATCGAGGTCCTACCAAAAATAGTGCAACTAGTAGGTAGTTTCGTCGGTCATGTGCTTGTAGTCCAACGATCGGACAAATTAATATGTATGCAAAATATACATATTTGTAATAAAAGAATTTTATAATCAAAGGGTGGCTTGCCTTGGTCCTGGTCGATGAGGAATTCTTAAAAATCAACATTCGATAATTCTTTGGCGACAAACTACGCACGATACGAAACAAATCCAAATAAAACCCTAAAAAGACAAAATAACACTAAATAAATAATAGTGCCACTAGATAGACCACAATTTTAGAAAAATTTTGGAGTTGAACATAGTCAATTGGACTTACAGTTGAGAGGATATAAAATTTTGAAGTTTAAAAGATTTTTTCAAAAGGGTTCATAGAAATCTAAAAAGAATATTATAGGGAATATTCCTTGGTTGATAGGTGGGTCCACCTGTTTGTAGTGGGTGAGTGCAGTCCATGGTGGACCGGGTCCATGGTGAGCTGAGAAAGAGTGGGGCCCACTTCTTTTTTTCTTCCTTTCTTCCTCCTTATCTTGTTTCTTGTCTCTTCCTCCTGTCGCTCTTTTCCTATGCCTGTCACCTTGCACGCTTGGCCTTGTGTAGGTGGCGGCACGGGTGATAAATGGAAACGGTGGTGCCAACGCAGGAGAAGGCAGTGGTATGGGAGGAGGCCGAGGGGTCAACGTCGATGCGAGAAGAGGTGTGGCATGAGAAGGGCGGTGTCGACGCAGTCATAGGAAGCAGTGCTAGCATGGGAGGAGACGGGGAGGGCAACATAGCAAGAGGTGCCGGGGATGGCGCTGGAGAGAAGGGAGAGGTGGCGTCGGCATAGGAGGAGGCGTGGCATGGGAAGCGTTGGCACGGTCGTGGCTAGAGGGCATGCAAGCAACAGGCGTAGCTGACGGCGAAGGCGCTCAGGGAATTAGGGTGGCTTGGCAAGGAGAGCGGCTCGGAAAGGATTTTATAGGTGGTGTGAAAGGAGGAGTTGGCTACTTCATCTAGTTTCAGTGAGGGATCTGACACGACGACAATGGGGAAGGGGGCTAGACCTAGCGTGCGCACGTAGGGAAGCAATAGCGGGGCCTAGTCAGTGCAGGCGGTACGCCGGTCATGGCAGGGGGCCCTTGGCGCGAAGCGGCGATGGTGGGGCCTGGTATGCACGAGTGGTGTGCCGGCCATAGTAGGGGATGCTTGGCACGGAGCGGCAGCGCTAGGGTACAGCGCAGCATGGGCGCACGTATGGCGTGATGCATAGCAATGGTGGCCTCGGTGTGACGTGGGCGCGATGTGGCTATTCGCGTCGAAACTTGTGGGGACCGATTGGACCTAGCGAAGCCGACAGAGTTTTGATCCAATGTGAGTGCACAAACACGCCGAGGCCTAGGAGATCTGCTTCACTCCAATGTAGGTCCTTTGGCTTTGTTGGATGCCGTGCACTCTTGATTATTCTTTGGCTTCGTTGATTGGTTCGAGAACTCACCAAGGTCATTTGGCTTTATTTTCCCTTCGTTCGGATGATAGAGATGAGGGCATGCCAGTCAATTTGACCCTACAATTGATAAGTAGATAAGCAGATGGGTCAGTCGAACGATGGGCCGATACGAACTCTTATTATCGGCTAGCTATCGATAGGGTTGAGATAGTCATCGGTTGCGTCCGACGCGCTCTTGATATTAACTGGTTGCCGATAAGGAATAGGACATTGTTTCATCGACTGGGAAGCCAATGAAGGCATATGCGAATGGTGATGAAGGGAATGAAAGATACATCGGCTATAGAGCCGATGTCACTCTGAATATAATAAAGGCATAACACTGGTCCATAGGCTAGAGAGCCGATGAAGGCATAAAAAAATATTCAATAAATACGATAACAGTTCCATCGGTTGTAAAGCCGATAGTGCTCTAAAATAGAATATTTAATGAATAGTACACATGATCTTCCTATTGGCTAGTTGCCGATGGAGACTGTAACGCTCGTTCATCAACTGGAAAGCCGACGAAGACATATATGGATTGGCAATGAATAATATAAAGAACCCATTGGCTACAAAGTCGATGGTGCTCCAAATAGGGTATGCAATGAATAACAAGGAGCCAGACCCAATATTTCAAACATGCGAGACCCAATGACCATAGTGATGGTACCGTTAGAGCTAACCTCGATAGATCAGACCGAACCGAGACAGTATGAGACTAAGGCTAACAGCATAGGGATGGCGGAGATTAGATCGGACATGCAGACGGAAGGGACGGGCGAACCCATTAGCTAGCTGAGCTGATGAGAGGAATTCTCTAAAGATATATGTATATCGGTTGAGGCTGATATACTAGGCATAAGGCTCAAAGGAAATCACTTAGGACATATGTGTATCAGCTAAGGAACTGATACACTAGGGGTGATGTTCTATGTGTGGATAATTCATCAGCTAGTTGCTTTGATGAAACGCCGAATAAAGACCCATTAGCTTATGGCTCAATTTACTATTAGCAGTCTAATAGGTTGAACCTAATTGATACAGCACGAGATTAATAATAGTAAAAAAAGCTTGATAAGCTGACAGATCCCACGTAAACATGATGTGGTATATTCGATTGGATTAAGAGATCGGACCTAACTGATACAGTCTTAAACAAAGCGAATACACTAGGATAATGGCAGAACTTACCCCTTTGCCAGAGTTCGGACCTAACCGATGCAGCTCCATGTCGAAAGCCACAACTTGTCGGTAAAAGACCTAGATAAACTAAGGTGGCAATAAGCCGAGATTGTATTTGATCCAGAGATGAATTAGAAGCTTATAGGGGGTCTATATTTATACCTTAGTATTACAAGAATCTAATGCGTTACAACAATCATCGGACATTATTTTCTAAAAACATAAAAAGAATATATTTCTAAGTAAGTTAACAAAACTTAACTAAACATGTATATCTTTATAAGATATCTCCTATATAGATAAATTAATCTGCCATGGCTTTCACAGTTACTTCTCAGATTCGGTCCTATCTGAATAATCTTCTTTTTTTAACTGAACCAAATGTTGTCTTGATCCATCCAATTAACTCAATCGGACTTTTTCTAATAGCCTGATTGGCTCTCTAATCTATCTACGAGGCTTACTAAATTTTGATGCAAACAATAGTATGAAATGACTGTGGGTGTGGTGCATGGGCATGTCATTATGATGAAATTCCTATCGTGCGTGACATGGGTGGCTGGGCGGTGAGGGACGAAGCTGACACATGAGCCCTATGTTTCGGTGAGAGAAGGGAGGCGGCGGCAACGGCGGCAGCGGCTGGCAGGTGGGGCCGAACGCATGGACAGCTTGGCGAGTGGGCCTGGTTCGTTAGTCGATGAGGCGTGCGTGTGCACTAGCGTAGTGTAGTTGGGCCATGGGCCGTGGCAGCCGGGCGTAGAAAAGAGGGGAGGCCGAGTAGGGCTGGAAATTTTGGCAGCCCAAGTGAAATTGTGACTTTTTTATAACTCTAGAAATTTTAAAATGGAGTTTTGGTGGGATTTTGAATTTTTATTTGAATTCAAATTTTAGGATTTGAATTTAGAGAAAAATATAAGGAAATTTTAGAAGAGGAGTTTGAAAGATTTTTTGGAGGAGTTTATAGGAGGGATTTTTGGAGAAATTTTAAATTTCAAAATTCAAATCCTGATATCCAAATTTGGTCTATAATTTTTGTGGAGGTTTTTAAGGAGGAGTTTATTTAAGTACTTTTGGCACTTTTAGATTCTAAATACACACATGGAATCAATTTTTTTTTAAAAAAAGGATTTTAATTAAAATAGATTTTAACAGCAGACGAAAACTTACAGTCCTCCTGCGTAAATAGATTATTCACATGTTGATATCTTAACAAACTACTCACAGTAATGCTTTTATTACTATAGTCATATCTCTTAAGGAATTACCCAAGAAAATACATTTGGGTAGGCGGGTGATAAGCCTGAAGGATCTCCAGCCTTCGTACGTAGATGGGTGCACCTTTTATCCGCCTGTAGACAAATATGCCATACGTCTGTACAAATGATTTCTTTAGCTGTAAAAGAATCGCTAGCATAGTTAATATATAAATACTTAGGCGTCAAGCTAACTGAATAACAAGTTTGACCTATACTCTGTAAAATTTTCCAAACCATAAATTACTCAATTTTCCACATCATAAATTTCAAAGGAATTCTAGAGACCCAATCATTTGTTCGAAAGGCTTCATAGAAATTTTTTCAATCGAATTTAAATCCTTTCACGTTTGTTTCAATGGAGCCCTCAAGGTTGCCGAATCATAAAAAGGAGTTGCATGGATTTGGTTCTTCAATTCTTTAATTAGCTGCTAGGACGACATGACTAAGTGGCTAAACATAACTTTTCTCTTCTATCTATGGAAATTCAATTGTATTTGGTATACTTGTTATAGCGAACAATTGCTACACACGTTGTAATCTCAATTGTCCTGAGAACAGACCTAGTGACTCCGTCTGGCTTTATTTTAGGAGTATAATATACACCAGGAAAGTATCACAAAATAATTCTCCATCCGATCATAAATATATATTTGACATTAACATAAGATTTGATCGACGGGCATCATGGAGAATAGAGTGGCGGTGGTGGCGGCGGCTTGAGGGACTGAGAATGAGGAATGGGAAACTAGATTTTGGGCTTGGCTGCTTGATTTTTATATGATGGCTTACTTGTCGGCGCTTATTTTTCTGTAAGTTCAAGCTTAACCGCCAAAAAATAGCAAATTTTCTATGAGTTCAGGCAAAACCTATAGAAATATACCAATTTTTCTGTTGATTTAACTAACCCGTCACAAAGATACATTTTTCTATGGGCCGTCTGCGAGATCGATAGAACATGCTTGCTCTGAAGTCTGTTAATCGATGCGAGCAGACGAGCACATCCATAAACAATCATCTACTCAAGTCACAGAGTCTAGCGTAATTATATGATCCTATATACTCGCTTCTAATGTAAATGCAACCACCACAATTAATCTTAATCCAGATTGGTAGCATGCTCCCTTCCCCAATACAGTCTTCTATATTCTTATTTTTTAACGGAGGAAACTTTTTTTTACTGATCTTAGACAAATACATGAAGACGATACAATTTAAGATCACTTCCGGCCTGCCTTCTATATTCTTATGGTTTACTTTCCTCTATTAATCACTTATCAGGGACAACTTAATGGATTTCCAGTTGCTGTCAAGAGATGCTTCGTGGAATCGAGCCCAGAGCGTCTGTCTGACTTTGAAAACGAGATTAAATTCATTCCTAGGCTCCAACATAGAAACATCGTGACGCTCAAGGGATACTGCATCGAAGGAAAAGAAAGGATCCTGGTTTACGAGTATATGCAAAACAAAAGCCACGACAAATTCATATTTGGCATGTCTTGACAAGTTCCCAGAGGATTATGTTCTTTAAATAACTAAGTCTATGATTTTGTCCTCTGATCTTATTATCACCATTGTCTTAAACATTTTTCAGGCCCAACAACCGGTTGGTCTCTCTACTGGGGTAGGTTGTTTGGGATAACTGAAGGTATAGTTCAAGGGATTGTGTACCTTCACTTGCACTCGGGGCTAAAAATTTATCCACAGGGACCTTAAGCCCAGCAATATCCTATTGGATTCTGAAATGACTCCTAAGATTTCTGATTTTGGTACGGCAAGATCTGGTTTTCCGAATAAGGGTTGAAAGACAGACGCTGTTTCAGGAACATAGTACGAAAGCAAATTAATTCCTACATATATATATATATATATATTAGATATACTGAGAACGATAATTAGTCACATTTTTCTTATTATGTTTTACAGCGGTTATATGGCTCCAGAATACTCAACCAGAGGAATATTTTTCTTGGGCAAATTAGAGCCCTGAAAAAGCAAATTAATTAAGTCGTTATATATATTCTTGGGCATCAAGCTACTAGCTGATTTGATAAACAGGTTTGACCCACAACATACGAATTTTCCTGTGCATAAATATATACATTAGATATGAACGATACAATGCGAGCAAGGAAACGTTTGGGCAACATAAGGAGTTTCAGTTTTGAAAATATCAATCGTGAAATGGACGTAAGAGATTAGAGATTTACAAATTGTACTAACTGAGACCATCAGCTCATTTCTCTCTGCCAAGCTACCCTACATTATAGAAGAGATGTAGTCACGGATTAGGTCAGACACGACGAATCTCTACTTGCTTAATCCCCCTATCTTTTCAAAAAAAGATAATGGAAGATGAAAGATAAATCTATTCTCTTCTGACTTTAATTAATAATAGGATAAAAACCATTAGTCTTACACTGATCTTTTGCAAAGTTTTGCAGCCAAATACCAATGGACTCCGCAATTCCAATCCCGATCTCTGAACACCATTGCTAGGTAGTAGTTACTACAGGCATGAACGGCTTTGCTCCGACCAGCTACCCGCCGCCGCCGCCGCCCAGCTCTTCGGCGGGCGCATGAATAGCGTCGACAGCCATGTTCATGTCCATTTCTTCTCCACCTTCCTCCTCGCCATGGTGGTCGCCGTCTACTGCTGACGTCGGAATTTATAAACGGGCTAAGGCTCGTGTGAAGTATAATTTTAAAAAAAATTAAAAGACAAATTTTATGTAAAATATTTTACGTAAAATATTGTATATGAAACTGATTTTAGAAGAGAAAACTTTTTTTAATGATAGATGCTCTTCTAACCATTTAAGTCAAATATGATAAAGAAAATTAGAGAAGCACGCACGCACGTTTACTCGTCTCGCCAGGTGAGATGTACACATGTGTATGAATGATAGGCTATTGAGAGATGTACATGACATATATATAAATAGTTGTGTAGATACTGCGTTTGTCTTTTTCTTTTTCTTTGATCGACTGCGACGCATCATCGATTGTTCTATACCACACACGTTATTCGCACAATACTGATTGTTTTGTTGTTTCTATTAATACTTTAGAAATTATCAGTATATATATATATCGCGTCTTTCGTATAAAATAAGTTAAATTTATATGTGCTTTTTTTTTTATAAAAGGCGCGACGACCGTGAGCGGTGCGCGCGAGTGCGGCGCAGTGCGGGACGGGGAGATGGTGCGGCGGCTGCGGGCGTGCGAGCACGTATACCACGCTGGCTGGCTGCGCACCGGACGTGCCCGCTGTGCCGATCGGATTTTAGTCCGTGCAAGGATCCATCATCTGATCAGCTGCCGGTTTAAGCTGATCGTAGGGTAAGGATCACCGATGTGCAATACACTAATATGAGATAGCATACCACTAGTTGTGAAAGTGTTCTTTCTAGAGGGGCAGGGATGTCCTCTCTTTTCTCAAGATACCTGTAAATAGTTACGTAAAATTCTGAAAATTTTGATGACTTTAGTACAGTAGATGTATAACTGTATAAGAAATTCGAAGTTTACATTAGACCCAGAGAAAAGAAAAGATAAATAACTCACATTATTCACCATCGTATTTATCTTTTTTTTCTTGCTTTGTAGATCAAATTTAAGACTTAAAACTTGTGAAAAGTAGATATCACTATACTCTATTTTATTAATTTTCTTAGAATTTTTATTACCCTTTCTAATGTATTTGAAACTAAAAGTACATGAGGGGATACACTCTCACGGGGTGACAAGCACCACCTTTTCATGGACTCCTTTGGACGAGGACAGAATTGGATAATAGATTGTTGAAAATTTGTTCCCAAATAAAAAGCATTACGAAAGCAATGTCAGGCCGATAGATAGCTGGAACATTTTGTTCACTGAAATATTGAAACATTATATTGTTAAGGGACGTAATGTACCAGTTCCTCTACAGTACTACAATGGGTTGCAGGTAAATATAGTACCCCTCCATTTTTAAATGTATACGCTGCTGATTTTTATACATGATATTTTATCTTATCTTGTTCAAAAATTTATTGTAAATATGAAAAATATAAGATGAGTTTGAAGTATCTTAATGTTTAAAACAAGTCATAATAATAATATATGTTTTGCGTTATAGTCCCCTCCATAACTAGATTACCATTTCATAGGGTCAAAGTAATTAACATGGTTTTTTGACCGGAGGAATTTTAGTTACTTCCAAAACCAGTTTATTAATAACGTCATTTTCGCGCTAGTAAGCGCTTCTCGTCCATGTATTACTCTGAATCTGATCGGCATTCAGTAGTGGTACACTACAAACACACCTACGCAATCTCAACATTGGTTAAAAAAATGTTCTCCCCTTAATCAACACCAAAATCCTTATCTCTCACTCATGAGAACCGACCGGTGAGAAAAGGGACAGCGATCTTCAGCTACACCTGCGTCGCGCTCGGCGTCTTCTACTGCAACCGCCACGTCTGGAGTAGAGCGCCTGTAGCCGCCGCAATCGGCGCTGCCGGCGGCCGAGAGGGCGTTCGCGGTGTCGCTGACGTGGCCGCCAAGATCCCGGAGTTCGCGTACACGGAGTCGGCGAGGCACGGCGCCCGTGGCGGTGGCGGCTGCGGCGAGGGGACGCAGTGCTCGGTGTGCCTCGACGCGGTGCGGACCGGCGAGAGGGTGCGGCTGCTGCCGGTGTGCAAGCACCTGTACCACATGGAGTGCATCGACATGTGGCTGGCCTCGCACGCGACGTGCCCGCTCTGCCCGACAGAGGTCGAGCCGCCGGGAGACGACGACGGTCAACATGCGCCGGCGGATGAGTCGTCGACGACGGAGGCGCTGCCACCGGTGTATCTAGCTACCTCCATCACATCATGGCTAGTTCATACGTTGGGCATATCATTTCCTTGATTTGTGTCAGCAGTGGATCGTGCCCTTGGCTCTCTGTCACTCGTTCTCTGAAACTTTGTAAGTCTGAATATTCAGACAATGATATTTAAAGACAGAACACGTTATAGATGGGTAAATATATAACGATTTATTTTTTAAAAAAATATCTATAGAAAGTTAATCTGGTTAAATTATCAAAATATTAGCTATTAAAAAGCTACATAAAAAAGTACCAATAATCACGGTGATTACTCTAAACCAATATATTGACTCTTTTCTCATCATAACACAGATCAACACCAAAAAAGTTAAAAGTAAGAAGAGAAACTCGTATCATAAATATATATGGAATATCTGGGATTTAAATTACAGAGTAAAAATTTAAATTGCAGAATTATAAAATTAATTCTAAAATAAATATTATTTGATTAATTAAAATATGTTTATAAAGTTTTTTACTCTTATTTGCCTCACACAACTTTCCAATGCCCTTCAAAGGTAAAAAGACTTCCATTACTTACACATCTTCTTTTATAGACTAAATATGGCTGAAAAACCACTAGTACAAACTTCAAAATGCCCATAGCACGAAACCCTAATTCAAGTGCAATCTCGATTTGATACTTATATACAAAGAAAATACTTTAGACCGCACCACATAGACTAACATAGGTGAGGCCACAGTGTTGTCCCAAACATTCCTAGCCGCATAGCCCCCTACGTCGCCTGTGACTCTCCCGGGTTGACATATGTGTTGACGCATAGATCGGTCCAGGCAAGAGGCTCGCTGAGATAGAGCGTGTTCATCAATAGAGGTCTGATGCGATATGCCTAAACACGCAAAGTCCTAAGAGATTTGCTTAGTTATAGTGCAGGTTCTTAAGTTCTTTGACGTCGTTAGATTATTGGGGTTTAGAGCGTGCCAGTCAATTTA
This sequence comes from Oryza coarctata, assembly GCA_030770085.1. Lineage (NCBI taxonomy): Eukaryota > Viridiplantae > Streptophyta > Magnoliopsida > Poales > Poaceae > Oryza > Oryza coarctata. Next base: position 15,314,865 of record CM061472.1, read on the forward strand.
AACTCTAATTAATAAGAAAGACAAATATAATTAGATCTTTGAGCCAATCGGGCAATATACCGATATGGACTCCTACTATTAGCTAGATGTGCCGATAGAGTTGAGATACTTATCGGCTATGAGTCCGATACACTCCTGCTATCGGCTAGTTGGTGATAGGGATTGCAGCATTTATATATCGGCTAGAAAGCCAATGACAACATAAATAAATAGCGAGTTATAAAATAAAAGACACATTAGTTATAAAGCTGATGACTCTAAATAAAATAGATGATAAATAGTAGAGAGCAAAGTCCGGTCTTCTAAAGAGACGAGACTTAGTGACACCGATAACCGTACCGTTAGAACCAGCCTTGATAGATCAGACCAAACTGAGACAGTATAAGGCTAAAGTTAATGGCACTGAAACAGCGGAAGCTAAATCGGTTGTGCTAACGGAAGAAACAGATAAACCCATCAGCTAGATATGATATAAACAGGTAAACTCATCGGCTAGCTGAGCGATAGGAGGAACGAAACCCACTAGATTACGATGCTAGTCCTATTAAATACGATCTTGATAGATCGAACCTAACTGAGACAGTATAAGACCGGATCTAATAAAACTAGATCGATCGTTAGCAGATTAATCGTGGGCAATTTATGTATGTCGGTTGAAAAACCGATGGCATGAAGCTTATTGTAAAGGTAACTCATCGGCTGGCTATTTCAATGAAACGTTACGTAAAAATCCACCGACTTAAGCCTTAATTTACTATTAGCAGTCTAGAAGGTCAAACATAAGCAATGCAGCAAAGATTGATGACGTTAAAAGAAGCTCGATAAACCGATAGATCCTATGCAAATGTGGTGCGATATATCCGATCGGACTAAGAGGTCGGACCCAACCGATACAGACTTAGATAGAACAGATATACTAGGATAATAGCTAGACTTATCTCTTCACTGGAGATCGAACCTAACCAATGTATCCTTGCGTTGAGAACCGAAACTCGCTAGAAAAAACCAAGATTAATTAGGGTGGCGATGCATCGAAATTGTACCGTAGGGTGGCGATTTGTGGAAATAATTTAAAGAGTACAGGGGTCTATATTTATACCATAAGGTTACACAAATTCCATACAAATACGAAATAAACTTTCCTAATGATATAACTGAATATATCTTAAAGATAAAAATAAACTAACTAACTTGCCTATATCTATAAGATATATTTTACAAAGATAAAACTAACCTACCGTGGCTTTCATGATTTCTCCTTATATTCGGTTTCATCAGATAAGTTTTCATCTATCAATCGGCTTCTCCATTTATCAATCAACCTTTTTTATAAGCCAATCGACTCTCCGATACTTAACCGAATTTATTTACAGGGTTACTAAATTTTGGCGTTAACAATGTGTTGAGAAGATCCGCACAGCTGCCAACTCACGTGCGTGCTTGCGCACCCATGCTTGGGCCACACCATGCGCCTGTTGGGCCGCTGCTACCTAGCCACTCACCTCGTTGGGCTGCCATCGCTACTGGTCTCCGCGCGTTAGGCCAATTCGCACACACATGGGCCTCTGCTCCCTAGGCCGTTACCATAGCTAGGCTTTTGCCGCAAGGCTGCTTTCACTTTTCATCTTTTCTTTTTTAATTTTCTTCTTCATTTTTTTACGAATTTTCGACGCTTGCATACGACCATGTGTGAAGCCTGTTGCGAAGACCTTACCACATGGTGTCTATCCACCATGTGGGATCTTGGATTCAACCATATCACTTGGTATTCTTGATTACTCTAGATTTTAACTTCTCAATCTAATTATAATCTGTTGTTGACCAAAGTTAATCTTTAAGTAACTGCATATAGACCAAATAAATTGTAGAGAATAGATATCGTAATATGACCCATATTATTAGTCGTAATTTATGCCGACAACTGTCAATTCTTCAAACCAAAATTTTATCTAGGATCATGAATCATTTACCAATTTTTTATCACAAATATATAAACCAACAGATGATTTTACAGAACAGTAAGTGAAGAACTGGTTCAGAAAATAGAACAGTGTGCAGAGTTTTGGTACAGCGTAATTGCCTAGTGCTTTTCGGGTTTTGTCTTCTATTTATTCACCTCCAATGCAGCAGCAGTTTATTACATGCACATCTGATCAAGTAAACTGCTAGATCCAATGAACGTGCCATCCCACGCCGCGGCTTCTAGCTTGGCCTCTACCAATAGAAAAAAGTGAAAAAAAACGACTAGTTCAACTGACCGAATTGTTGCACTTATAGTCGGCCGGCTACATTTAAAAGCAAAGATAAAATATATATTGTGCACAAGATTACACATAATATGCTATCAAATCACCCCCTATTCTTACTGCGCTTGAACCTGAACTAGGCCCAATTTCTTTCTCAGTTTGCAAAACCGAACTCAACCAAGTAGATTCGTCAGAATATCAACTAGCCAGTCCTCTGAAGATATATGCTCCACTTTCATCTTCTTTTCTTCAACACATTCTCTTGATGAAATGGAAACGTGTATCTATGTGTTTACTTCCGTCATGAAGTAAATGATTTTTACAAAGGTCTATTGCAGATTTGTTATTGATCTTCAGAATTGTATAACCAGGTTACTTGAGCTTCAATTGCCCCAGCAACCTGCTAAGCCATATGCCTTAACACGCTACTGTTGTGGCAGCAATATATTTAGGCTCGCATGATTGACAATGCCACCACCTGCCAGCTGACCAGGCTGTTCCCAAACATGAATAAAATCTCAGTTTTGCTTTTCCTATCACATACATCTCCTACCATGTCACTATCACTGAAACCAGTGAACTTGGCATCACCACTCTTCTTCTCATAGCTGCAGCCAATATTCAGAGAACCTATCACATACCTCAGTATATGTTTTACTACAGTTCAATAATCAGTTGTAGGAGCCTCTATAAATCTACTCACATAACCTACTCAATAGGCTAGATCGGGTCTTGGATTTACTAAATATCTAAGGCTCCCTACCACACTCCTATAGAGTGTAGCATCCACCGGTTGGCTTGACCCCTGCTTGGTCATCTTCAATCTTGCCTCCATGGGAACTTGAGCAGAATTACATCCCTCCATTTCTGCCTTCTGTTGAATTTTTTTCAGCGTATGCAGATTGACAGATTGTCACATACTCTTGTGTTTGGCAAACCTCCATCCCCAAATAATAACTAGCTGAGTAGTTCAAGATCACTCATTTTAAACATATTCTTCATCTGATCTTTGAATTTCTTGATCTCCAACAAACTTGCCCCAGTGGTTATCAAATCATGAATATAAACTTCCCTCCACTTCCTCTTGTATAAAGAGCATGCTCTGTAGCAGATCTTGTAAAATTCAGAGAATTTAGGCTAGCATCCAATATGGCATTTCATGCTCGTGGGGCCTGGTTAAGGCTGTACAAAGCTTTCTTCAGTTTCATCACCTTTGTTGGGTTTTCTTTACTGACAAAGCATGGGGCTAGACAACATAAACGTCCTCCTCAAGTTCTTTATTCAGGAAAGCAAATTCACATCTATGTGGTGGATATCCTATCCACCTTGAGCAGCAAGTGCAATCAGTAATCGCACTATCTCCATCTTTGCAAATGGTGTAAACACCTCATCATAACCAACACCATGTTACTGGACATATCCCTTAGCAACAAACACTTAGAAACAACACCACTTGCATCACGTTTTATCTTAAACACTCACTTTAATCCAATTGGCCTAACTCTTGCTGACAAATCAGTAAATGTCCAAGTGACCTTCAATCTAGCTCATCACTTCGACCATGGCCTTCATTCCAAGGCTCTCTCTCACTACCTCAACAAAGCTTGTGGGTTCCTCTATTGTAAATAAGCACTCATCATCATCGTCAAAATTAAGTATCAACGATGTGGTGGTGAATACACTATCCAGTAGCGCCGCGTCGCCTCATTGGTATCGGCGCTAGCATCGCTCGAGGGAGTACAGAATTTAGCTTGATGTAGAGTCAACAGCCTCTCTTGGCTCTACTAGCAATGCCATTGCTAACATGCTCGTCATGCCCGATGATGATCTCCCATCATTCACCACTGTCAGATCAGGAGTAGCACCCCATGAATTAGCATTGCAAAATTCTCCACCACAAAGTCCATGTAAACAGTAGGGTCATCATCACCTTGATCATCTCAAGACCATGCCAATCCCATAAATCTGTCTCATTGAACATGACGTCATGCGACATGCACACGCGCCGTGCCATTGGACTGTACATCTAGTAGGCTTTTGATCCTTTCACGTAGCCAATGAAAACCATCCTCATGCCACAATTGTCTAGTTTCCTCAAGTTTGGTCTCACCGTCTTGACATAGCCCATGCACCTAAAGACACAAAGGTATTCGACCAAGGGAGGATGGTCATGCCACAACTTATAAGGCATGACTCCATCAAGGCTCTTCGTCAATGACCTATTTAGCAAGTACACAACTGCCACCATCGCCTCTCCCTAGAATTGGGCCAACATACCGGCCGCCTTCAGCATGGACCACACCGTGGCAGCTGTGGTCTAGTTGCGCCGCTCAACAACACCATTTTGATGTGGCGAGTAGGGTCCTGTGAGCTGTCGCTTCACCCCATGATCGGTGCAGTACTCCGTGAATTCTACTGAGGTTAATTCACCCCACAATCAGGGCTGAGTGCCATGAGCTTGCGGCCGGTTTCCACCTACACACCAGCTTCAAATTGCTTGATTGCCATCGCAGCTTCATGCTTGTAGGAGAGTAGCTATATCCACATATGACAACTCATATCATCTACGAGCAGCAAGAAGTATTTCTTGTCACCCGGTGTTGTCGGTGTGATCGGCATGTAGAGATTGTTGTGTGCAAGCTCAAGCGTCGCCTGTACCTATATTGTGCTTCCTTTGGGAGCGGGCACCCATAAGAGAGTTGGTCAATGTGGTCAATGGATGGATGGGAGCCTGGAGACCATGTCACCTTATACCGTCCTTTGAAGAGCCTGAAAGTTTAGATATCCGAAGTGGGCATGCCACTGCCACACCACCTCGGTGTCGCTCGCCGCCAAGCAAATAGGCCTCTCCATGTTCAACTTCAGGATGCACAGATAATTAGGGGAATGTCGTACCTTGGCAAGCAGAAAATCGTCCGGATCACGTAATGTCAGAACACCTCGCCATACATGAACGTATGTGGACTTTATACATAGAAATATATACGTTGTTAACTTTATATTATAAACTTTATGTATAGAAACATTCCATATAAAAATATTTGAATTCGAAATCAGAATTTGAATCAGGTTTATGAACTTTTGATTATAAACTTTATGTGTATAAACTTTAGTTATGTAAACTTTAAGTATATAAACTTATCCGAAAAGAAAAACTATGTGGTGCAAAAAAGTAAAAAAGTAAAAGTGGTGAAAAAAATACCGATCACATGGGGCGGCCGATCGCTCATTAGCAATTTCGATCGGCCATGGCCTGGCTTGGAAAAGTTTGGAAGGCAACAGGAGCCGATCCACATGAACCAAAACTGGCTTTCCTATATACCGATCTCTCGTCTCCAAGCGAACCAATCTGGACACTGTCTTTCTTCTATGTAACCCTAGCAATGCAACTCCGAAACTCACAAAAACTGGAAAAACGAAACTCTGGCAGCTCCAACATTCGATTTTTGGAGGTTCGGATGACAACAAAGATATACGCAAAGAGAACCTAAACTGAGATTTCCAACACTAGACCAAAGCGACGATAGATGCAAGACTCAGACTAAAAATTAAATCTAGAACTAAACCAACACTTGAGCGACGATGCAACCTAAAATTCAACACAACGCAACGGCACAAATTGTCAGGTTATGGATGCATTTTTTATGGCTATTTCTGGATAAAATATCTAATGGTCCATCTAGCGCTCTAATAGCAACTGATGAGACACGGTTTCCATTTTCCAAAAGGTATGGTAACTCAATTGTGGAGAACTCAACATTGGTAATCTAAAGGCTCCGACCAGAACAATCGAACCACTCTCAATCACTACACCACCACTGTGTTGGTTATCAGCCATGCTGAAATACGATTGATCTCACCAATAACGCTATCTCTTGTAAGCGAATCAAGAACACAAGCAACAAAATAGAAGAAGCAATATGAATAGATTGTGAATATAAAATAAATCTTAGAAATAGAGGTTTCACAAACCGATCTAGCAACGAAACTATATAACGGCACAATAATCTAAGCAAAACCGCTAAACAACAACGGTTACTGAATATACGTGAGTTAGGACATTTAGGGTTAGCCCTAGGGCAATCACTCCCTTGTACTTAATCCACGATAAAATTATAAGATCAAGACCTAAAACTAGCTCGTGCGACTATTCCAAATAAAGAAGGAATTTTGGCATCCCGAGGCACGTAAATTTTTTAACAAATATGCATAGGCCCGAGAATCCTTTTGAATCAGTGGCTAGATATGTTTAAAGTTGATGGCCCGAATCTAAGTCCAAAGTATGTAGAACCTTATCTTTTATCTTTTATGATCTCAGTAATGACTTTGTGGTGTTAGAATAGGCCTGAAGAAGACCATGACTTGATCCTAATCAATTTCATTTATATCCATGAATTCCATGGATGTGCCTCTTATTCCTTCACCCATACAATTAATTTTGCAAATGATAATTTAAAAATCTTATTTTTTTTCAAATGTATGTAAAGTAAATCTAATTTAAAAGACATACATCTTTTAACTTATTTGATGATGTAGAATATAGGCATGGCTAGTAATATGCTCATGAGATACCTTTTGGCATAGGGGTGGAGGTAGACTCGCTGCTTTTTATAACATCGTGGGGGCTATGGGGCATTTCGAGACAAAACTTGGAGTGCATCCGTCTGTGTCACGGTCAGTTATCAGCATGCATGTGTGGTCGGCGGGGTGTCCCCACGCAATTAAGTCTTGGTTGTTACCCGAGAACCGAGATCAACCGATAGATTTCCATCCCTCTTTTTGATCTAAATGATTTCCATTCTTCTCACTTATAGGTACGATATTGATCCAAAATGTAACTTGTAATAAATTGAGGTTCGAAGTGATAACTGTCACAAATCCTAGTGCAAGTATCATGGTGAGAATAAGTGGTCGATAGTAAAGTTGACTTAAAGGTAAATAATCCTATTGCTGTTATCCATTACGAAACAAAATGTTTAATGGGCGGAGAACGCTAAAGATGTGCGAAAGCATATTAGAAATAATGAAGAAGATAAAAGCATGAAAAAAATTCGTAATAATTGAGCCAACAACGAAACATATTCATATATATTTGACCCCAAAGAGTTCAGATATTAGATGTGCCACTAATTTAACCGCCTCATGTAAGTTATAAGGTTGTATTACCGTACCCGGTTGCTTTAGGACTACTGATAACTTTCATATTATTATCTCTATCTCACAATAACTTTTTTCCAACTATTTATACCGTTCAAATTTATAGTCAAATAATTGTCTAGATTCATAGGTAAAAAGTAAAAATGAAGTTATTTTAAAAGCAAAGGTAGTAGTAAAAATGAAGTTATTTCAAAAACATAGATGGTAGTAAGTAGTAACTACAAAAGTTTATCATATTAAAAGTTTGGTGTATTCAAAACCTTATCACTGATTGTATTCCCTGTTAAATGTATCAGTATATATAGGCAGTTGAGATGACTTACACACGTAACCGCATAGCTACACACGTGAATTAACCTACTATAATTACAGTAGACTAGCACTCCCCCACAGTCTAATCGGGAGCATCGCTAACATTCAGGCTGGATCGAAACTCCTGAAATAATAAGGTAGGAAGGCCCTTGAAAAAGACGTCGACGTACTGCGATGTCGTAGGAACATGTAGGACCCGAACGTGATCAAGAGTGACCTTCTCTCAAACGAATTAGAGATCAATCTCAACATGCTTCGTCCGCTGATGCTGCACCAGGTTGCTGGAGAGATATACAGCACTGATATTATCACAATAGACTAAGGTGGCATGTCGAGTGGGGTGGCGAAGCTCAAAGAGCAATTGGCGCAGCCAAGTAGCTTCAACAACACCATTTGCCACAGCACGATATTCAGCTTCAGCACTCGATCTAGAGATCGTAGGCTGACGCTTGGAAGACCAGGACACCAAGTTATCCCCAAAAAATACTGCATAGCCAGAGATCGACCGACGAGTGTCAGAACAACTAGCCCAGTCGGCATCTGTGTAAACAACAAGATCTGCAGGCGAAGATCGACGCATGGTCAGCCCAAGAGACAGGGTGCCTTGTAGGTAGTGCAGAACTCGCTTGAGAGCAGCGAGGTGCGGCTCTCGATGATCATGCATATAGAGGCAGATCTGCTGAACTGCAAATGTAATGTCTGGTAGGGTGAAAGTCAGATACTGCAGAGCACCGGCGAGACTGTGGTACTGTGTAGCATCAGCGATAGGCGGTTCGTCAGCAGATAATTTGGAGTGGAGATCAACATGCATGCTGCACGGCTTGCACACACTCATCCTGACACGCTCTAAAAAATATCCTGACTGTACTGCCAATGAATAAGGAATAGACCATTTACGGAGCGGGTCATAGAAATGCCCAGAAAATCATACAGATGACCCATATTCGTCATAGCAAACTCACGCCGAAAAGCCTCAATGATATTCTTGAGTAATCCAGTAGAGGAGGCAGTAAGGACAATGTCATCAACATAGAGCAATAAGTAGGCTGTGTCTGGACCACGGCGATATTTGAAGAGAGAAGTATCTGACTTTATTTCAACAAATCCAAGTGACACAAGGTGAGAGGCAAACCTGTGATGCCAAGCACGAGGAGCCTGCTTCAAACCATATAAGGACTTATTGAGCCGACAGACAAAATCTGAGCGAGAAGAATCCGCAAATCTAGAAGGCTGCACGCAGTACACTGTCTCAATGAGAGTGCCATGGAGAAATGCATTCTTCACATCCAGCTAATGAATGGGTCAATTCTGAGATAATGCTAGAGAGAGAACCACGCGAACTATCGTAGGCTTGACAACTGAACTGAAAGTCTCATCATAGTTAACACCAGGCCGTTGTGTGAAACCTCGCAGAACCCAGCAAGCCTTGTAACGATCCAGAGACCCATCGGCGAGCAACTTGTGGCGAGTAAGAGGCGACATGGGTACAGCGTGGAGATTGAGGCGATTCACGGGCTGCACAATGCCATCTTTGCCACGTGTGCGCATAGAGTGCGTATTGGTCACCGGAGGGATGACAGTCGGTCGAGTGGCAGCTGTACGGCCGGTACCACTGGCAACAACCTGCGCACAAGCAGCAGGGGCAGTAGGACCGACAACACTTGTGGTCGGTGAGGCACCACTGGCAACGACCTGTGCGGGGTGCGTAGGGGCAGCAGCACCAGATGATGTGGACTCGGGAGACCACGGCCATGCACCAAGGTTCGACGGCGCAAGTGGGGCCTCGGGCACGGGGTGTGCCGCTGAGGAAGCTACTGTACCTGCACGTAAAAAAGAGGCTCTAGGAACTGAAGCGGTGAGATCATGATCATCAATAAGAAAGTCCAGGGTGGAGGGTGCCATGAGTGTGATAGATATGTCAGAGAAAGGGAAGAAGGATTCATTAAAAACAATATGTCTAAAAATGAGAATGCGGTTTGACTAAAGCTCGAGACATCGATAGCCTTTGTGCTCCGAGGAGTAGCCGAGGAACACGCATAGAGAAGAACAAGGAGCAAGTTTGTGGGGCGCTGTAGAGGACATATTGGGGTAACAGGCGCAACCAAAAACTTTAAGATAATCATAGGAGGGCGGGATAGAGAAGAGAACAAAGTATGGTGTGGAGGAGGCAAGTGTTGTAGTGGGGAGGCAATTCACAAGATATTTGGCAGTGTGAAGGGCCTCAACCCAATAAGCTGGAGGGAGACTCGCCTGAAACAAAAGGGAACACAGAGAGTTATTGATGGTACGAATAAAACGCTCTGCTTTACCATTTTGTTGAGAAGTGTATGGGCATGACATGCGGAGGGCAACATCGTGGGAGAGAAAAAATGTGCGGGCCTAGGAATTATCGAATTCACGGCTATTGTGGCACTGGATGCTCTTGATGGTGGTGCCAAACTGTGTATGAACATACGGAAAAAAGGTAGAAATAGTGGAAAATGTCTCGGATTTGAGACGAAGGGGAAAAGTCCAAATGTAGTGAGAGCAGTCATCAAGAATAACAAGATAATATTTGTATTCTGACACACTAACAATTGGAGAGGTCCATAGATCACAATGGATTAAATCAATGTTGTGAGTAACACGAGAGATAGATGAACCGAAAGGTAGACGTACATGACGATCGAGTTGGCACGTATGACATAAATGACCAATATCATCTTTATTGCAGGAAATGACATTGGGCCTAAGAAGTTTGAATAGAACATCGCGCCCAAGATGACCGAGACGGCGATGCCAAAGGGAGGTGGGTGCGGTGACGAACGCGGAGGTGCTGTTAGATGGTGTTAAAAAATGGGTAGAGGTCACCAAAACTATTGCACCTGGCGATCACGTTCCTGGTTTGCAGATCCTTCATAGAAAGACCAAATGGATCAAACTCAATGAAACAATTATTGTCAGTGGTAAACCGACAAATAGAAATTAAATTCTTAATAATGTTAGGGGATACCAGAACATTATTAAGAGTAAGATCACCGTGCGGTAAGGAAAAATGATGGGATCTAGTGACGGTGACAGAAAGTAAAGCACCATTGCCAACAACGATAGATGAAGGAGTAGATGAAGAGGGTGAGGAAATGGTGGAGAGTATACCAACGTCCGAGGTCATATGAAACCGGCACCCGTATTAGCATACCACTCAGAGACCGGTTGGTTGAGCGTCATGGTGTTGAAAGAGTGCGTTAGGGAGTGCTGGTGCCAACCTCCATGACTGGGCGGCCAAGGTGTCTCTTGGTATGCCAGTGAGGGCGCATGGAAGCCCGCCGATGAGAGCGCTTGGAAGCCCGACGGTGTAGCTCTCCCATAGTACGTGCCATATGAGGACGATGGGGCACCGCATGTGCCGCCATAGGTGCTGGGAAGAGCACCAAAACCGCCATAGTACGGGGCTGCGTGGATCGTAGGCTGTGGCGGCGGAGGACGGCCGAACTGGTCGTACGACCACATGCGCACGGTGCCAGCCCAAGGGTGGGCAAACGATGGGTACACAGTCGTTCCGGGAGGGACACCGCCCTGTCCACCTGGGGTCGCTCCAGCAGAGGACGCTGGAGAGCTGCCACTAGTAGAATTGACACGTCCACCGCGACCGCGGCTACGGCCGTTGCGCTGGCCTCTGGTTGGTGCAGCTAGGCACGAAAGAGGAGGCGTCCCCAGACGAGGAGTAGCTGTGGCACCTAGGGCCGTTGGACGTGGCGTCGCAGCGACGAGAGCGGCCGGCGGGGACAGAGGACGAGCGTCGATCTCTAGCTCCTCCAACAACAGATGAGTGCGTGCTTCCGTAAATATTGGAAACGACCGGTGCATCTTTGAGAATGGACACCATACGACGAAACTTGCCACTGAGGCCGTGGACAAGCGTGAGGACCATCTGCCGGTCGCCGATAGGGTCGCCAAATTCAGCAAGGGAGGCAGCCATGGATTCAAGACGACGGCAGTAGTCAGTGACGCTCAGGGAGTCATAGCGAAATGTGCGGAACTGCGTCTCGAGGAGAAGGACACGAGACTCCTTCTGGCCGAGGAATTCATCCTCGAGATAGCACCACGCATTACGGGCGCGTCCGGGCCTCATCATCAGCGACTGCTGTAGGTCGCTAGAGACGGTGCCGTACACCCACGTGAGGACGCAGCAGTCCGCCTGGAGCCACGCCAGGCGCGCGGGGAACGCATCATCCTCAAGGACGTGGTGGGTGAGGGCATATTTCCCAAGGACAGTGGGAAACATGCAGCGCCACTTCGTGCAGGAGTCTATGGCCTTGTCGAGAACGATGGGGATGAGCGCCTTGATGTTGACGATGGCGGTGGCTTGCGCCCAGAGAGCCGCGTGAGCGCTCTCGTACGCGTCTAGAGATTCGTCAGCACGAGAAGGATCGGTCGCGAGACAGCGTTCTTTGGAAGTAGCGGCGCCAGTGTTGTTGCCAGCCATGGGGGGCACGACAGGCGATCGGTAGCCGATCAAACCAGATCGAAGATCTCGAAGGGACAGCCGATCGACCAATCGGATCGGAGATCTCGAAGAGACAGCCGATCGGCCGATCGGATCAGAGGGATCAACTGATCGGAGTTGGATTGGCAGCCGATCGGCCGATTAAATCGGAGATCGGATCACCGATGAGCAGCCGATCGGATCAGCAATAGGCAGATCGGCCGGACGATGAGCAGCCGATCAGATCGGAGGCCGATCGGATCGGCAATGGGTAGATCGGATGGCCGATGAGCAGCCGATCAGATCGGATGGATCAGATCAATAGTAGAGATCGAGCAGCCGATCAGTTCGAAAGCTGATGAGCAGCCGATCAGTTCGGAGGCCGATGAGCAGCCGATTAGATCGGGTGGCTGATGAGCAGTCGATCAGATCGGATGGATCAGATCAGCAGTAGAGATCAGCTGGCCGATGAGCAGCCGATCAGTTCGGAGGCCGATCGGATCGGCAATAGGCAGGATCCGATCGGGCCAATCGATGGATCTGATCAGATCTGATCGGCGGGTGATCTAGTTGGCAACGGAGAGCCGATCAAATTGGCAATAAGCAACGATCTGATGGGCGATAGCGCGGGCGATAAGACCGGTGACACCTAGTGGTGGCGATCGAATCGGCGATGGGCGCTGGTGTGGAAGCGCAAGTAGGATCGGATCGGCGGCCACACCCGGTGATGAGGGCAGCTACGGGGTGGGCGATCAAATCAGTAGCACTGACGATGAGACCAGCGACACTTTCGGTGACGTGCAGTCGGCACCGGTGGCGGCGGTCGGATCGGCGATGGGCGTCGGACCTCGGTAGTCTCTCGCACAGTAGTGGCGGAGAAGGAGATCAGCGATGATAGCAACAGTGGCGGCGTTTTTTGTTACGAAAAGATAGCGGATTGAAACCGCTCTGATACCATGAAAGTATGGGAATTGCTGATTGTATTCCCTGTTAATGTATCAGTATATATAGACAGTCGGGGTGGCTTACACACGCAACCGTACAGCTACACACATGTTAATCTACTATAATTACAACCCTAGACTACAGTCCTTAGTTTGATAAAAAAAAATAAAAAGAGAGAGATGTCCTATGTTTGGGCGGACGGCTCTTGCCCGTCTGTGCCAACTGGTAGCGATCATCGGGGATCAACCCGACCTGACTTATGCGAGCTTGCTTGTTTGCCTACGGAAGAGGATGATGTTTCAGTCTCGACACAGAACAAAATCCGATTACTTCAATTAGGTCTAACGGGTCCATCAACCACTTCCAGTGTTCTGATGTGATCGTTTGCCAAATCCTTCGACCGGCAAGTCCCTGTTAACGAAACATTAAACATAACACTGAACTTTTTTGTATAATCGCATACTAATCATATCCACCGTGTGCCCGGTCTTGGTGCAGACAAGGATCTTGCATTCGTTACGAAACAGCACTGACCCGATGGTCGCCGCTTCGCTAACCACCAGAGAAGCAGTCGGTGAGGCTTCCTCCATTATCCAGACGAACCAACAACCTAATCATCAGAACACTCCGTTTCAGCTGGATAAACCCGCGAAAAGGAGGCCGTGCACGCAATCAGACAAACATAAATTGGCTCCTCCAGCTTCACAACTCACCCAATGCCATGCCATGCCTTTCTGAAAGCTAGCTCACCTCTCCCGGCATCATCACCAGGCACCTCGAGATGTCACCGGACAACCTCCTCTTGTTCTGCTCCGTCACCGCGTCGGTGGCCGCCGGATTCTTCCTCTTCTCGCTGTACCGGCGGATCGCGCGGCGGTGCCACGTCGGCATAGCTGCGGCGCCTGCCGGAGGCTCGGAAGAAGAGGAGCAGCGCCGGCGGCCGCTCACGGTGGCCTCCAGCCTCCCGCCGTTCATGTACGACCGGCTCGTCCGGCACAGCGGCGAGGGCGCGAGCTGGACGGAGTGTGCTGTCTGCCTCGGCGTCATCCAGGTCGGCGCCATGGTGAAGCTGCTGCCGGCGTGCGCCCACATCTACCACGTCGACTGCATCGACCTGTGGCTGTCTTCCCACCCGACATGCCCCCTCTGCCGGCGCATGGTTGATCATCCTGGGCAAGCCCAGGATACTGTCAGGCAACTTGCTCAGCTTTTCGCTGCATAGATTCACCATTGTCTGCAAGAAATGTATTAGTTAGGATTTAGGATTATTTTTTTTACATTCTATTAGACTTCAAGAAAAATATGCATTTACCGTGTACCAATTGATCGGTGTGAATGCAGTACCTAACTGGAAATATGCATAGAGTCATCGGGGTTTATGAGTTGCGTTCTTCAGATTGTAGATAAACTTCATTGCCAGAACTGTAGCATCTATTCACGTTAAGATAGATAATAGGAGGGAAGTAAATAATTCTGAAAGTCAAAAATAAAATTTAACACCTGTTCTAACCAGAAAATTTGTGTTTTTCGAATTTAAATAAAACACCGTCTCGTTACTAAACAGATTAGCTATATAAATCCGTAACTCTGATCAACTTTAAAATTTTACAAAATAAACTAGATAAAATTTACAAATAAGATTAACTAGAATCATCTTAATTGGACTTTTGGATCATGAGATATTAACGAAACAAAATTATTGAATAAAATTAATTAAACACTAATTAATTAATAATACGATATTTGAAAATAATTAACCAATCAAACTTCTCACAAACTAGAAAAACAATCTAACTATAACTAAATAGAAATCAATCAAAAAAGAACAAATAAATCTAAAAACAAATACTAATCATTCATAAAAAGATATTATTTAGTGTATAAATTTTTGATAAACGGTAAAATTGTGCTTACAAAAATTTTTTAAAAAAACTCTTTATACAAATCTCTAACATTTTACACACTCTATTTAGAAAAAAAAATCTTAAAGGAAAAAGCATAAATACTCCTGACATTTCGTAATTACAACTTTATTTATTCTCAGTTGTTTATATCTAAAACAAACACTTTATATTACACCACGTCACTCATCACACCGATAAGCACCACACAGTCCAACAAGCTTTCAGAGAGAGAATCCAGCTTGGTCACTATTTTCATGTCTCTACACCAATCCGATTACACCATGTCGCCTTGCCTTCGGATCTCCAGTCCCGACCCCACTTGCCACCCATAGCACCTCCCCACGTTCGCGCCCATGCTTACTAACAGGCTAGCCGTCTATTAGCTATAGTGTCTCCTCATGCCGACGCCCATGCCTGCCAATAGCTAATTTTCACAGTAAAACCACTCCGCCGGTATGCTGACTTCTCGGCTTACTTACCAAGTCAGCCCACCAATAGGCTAGTCACATTTAGGCTTCTTCAGCCTATGCCAGCTTGTTCACGTGTCGTTTTCAGCCTATTTTCTAATGGGCCAAATATGCACTATTTATTTGGCTATCAACAAATGCAACCAGTTACTATAGCAAATTTAGAATATTAATTTCTCAATTTTTGTCCAAAATTGTTCTAAAATTTTTTAGCAATTTTTCATCCATTTCCTAAATTTAATTTATGTACACAAATAAAAAAAACATTTTTCAACATAGATTTTTACAACCTGTCTTATGTCAACAAACATGCTCACCATATTTTTCATTAATAATTTAAACATAAACCAATTAAATAATGCATATTTTAATATAAATTAATTTTGCTAATATCAAAATAAATTGTTTTTTTATGAATTTTAATTAAACTAATTTTTCATCATTAATATTTTACAATCTCTCATTTGATGAAAATATTGGCAACAAATATTGAACATTGAAATTTAATTTTAAAAAACATTGGAATTTAACTTCTCAAAAATTTTGTACAAACAGATTCTCAAGGCTTCCTCAGCCAATGCTTCCCCATATTGGGTCAAGAATCGGCTGATATACTCCACTGCAGATACACTATCTTGCCCTGAGAATTTGGAGAAGTCCAGTATCCTCTATCGGTGAGGCAATGGAACCCTATCAATCCATTCTGCATACGGATACCGATACATAAATGTTTGATCTTTAGGCTTGATACAAAATTGCTATTTCACCACATCCACAATTCTGCCTGACCAATCATTTTCCCTTAGGATGTCTCCCTAACACAATAATTATGTTGATAGTATTCTAGAAGTACCTGATGTTGTTGCCCCCCGAATTAGTTTTGTATTGGTGAATATTCACTTGCCGATAGATTCCTCTCGGTTTTACAATTTTTCTGAGGTAGCTTTGTCTCTATCGGTAAAAATACATGATCTTGATCAAGCCTTTAAGCTAATAATTCTTTTATCGTCTTATTAATCAGATTTTGTAGTGTATCCATCCACACTCCCGATGTATCGATGAATGCTTGATAAAATGCTTCGTTGATCATCTCTTGCAACGGCTTCGGATGATTTACAGGTGGTGAATGGCCTAATTCTCTCATCGAAACAAGTTTTGGCAACTGTGACTTTTGAATCGACCCTTGTCTAGTTATAAAAGACCCCAAACAGAACTTCTAAAAGTTTTCCACGTTCTGCTCGATCTACTGCCTTTTTTCTTCATTCAAATCACTCATGGTTACTGAAATTATAATATCCTCATTGGCTCCTTCTTCGGACGAATGTGCATTGGCATCAACCTCTTCTCTAGACATATTGGCAAAAAGGATATCCATGAGTTGATAAGTAAAAATTCTGACTTCCAATCTGGCGATTATATAGTCCTGCTGGTCGATGGATGGAATTATGTCACACTAGCCGATAAAATATCTTCAGCCGATAAATGAAATCTTCAAGTTTTACTAGCCGATGAATGAAATCTTCAGTCCCACTGGATGTGCCAAAAAATATATTCACGTCGGATCTCGTGCACGCGGCGTGACCACGCGGAAGCTTAGGAGGTCTGTTTAGCTCCAGTGCAAGTCTGTTGGCTTCTCTCTATGGTTCGAGGTACATGTACTGAGGCCTGAGAGATCTGCTTAGCTTCGGCGCAGGTACCTTAGCTCGCTCTCTGTCTCGACGGTGTAGCTATAGGAGTCCTAGTCAATTTGACCCTACAATTGACAAGGAGGTGAGGCAAACGGGTCAGTCGGAAGATTGGCCGATACGAGCTCTCGCTATCGGCTAGCCACCGATAGGGTCGAGTTGGTCATCGGCCACGTCCGAATGGCTCCTGCTATCGGCTGGTCGCCGATAGGCATTGGGATACTCTTCCATCGGTTGGGGAGTCGATAAAAGCGTGGACAGATGTCGACAAAGGACGTGATGTCTCCGGGTGTAGCAAAAGCGAGATCCTGATCCATCGGCCTTAGAGCCGATGAAAGCACTAAAGGGTATTCAGAGAAAAGCAAAGCACACGGGATCTCTCCTAGTTGCCGACGAAAGCTGTACCGCTCGTTCATTGGCTGGAAAGCTGATGAAGGTATATGCGAACTGGTAAGGAATCGTATAAAAGACACCGGCTGTAAAGCTCATGCTGCTCTGGATTTGGTTGACAATGAACAAGGAGCAGGGCCCGCTCCTCCCACAGAATGAGACTCGTCGCCCACCGTGACGACGCCGCTAGCATTGATCTCGAAGATCGGACCTAACTGAGACAGTAAGAAATCGAGGCCAATAGTAATAGGACGATGGACGTCAGATCAGTCGTGCTGAAAGAAGGGCAGAGCGAACCCATTGGCTAGCTGAGCCAATCAGAAGACATCTATAAAGATATGCGTGCATCAACCGAAAATGCCGATGTACTAGGCGTAATGTTCGATGGAAGTCTCTAAAGATGGGTGCGTATCGGCTGAAAAGCCGATACGTTGGGTGTGTTGCTCAAGGTATAGATAACTCATCGGCTAACCATTCCGATGAAATATCGGATAGAGACCTACAGGCCTATAGCTCAATCTAATGTCGATGGCCTCATAGGTCAAATCTAACTGATGAGCATAGGACCAACGACAGTACAGAAAGCTTGGTAAACCGATAGATCTCACTCAGACGTGATGCGGTACACACGATCCGACTAAGAGGTCGAACCTAACTGATGCAGCGTTAGACAAAGCAAGATATATCGGGATAGTTGCAGGACTTACCCCTTCGCGGGAGATTGAACTTAACCAATGCAACCCCGCGTCGAGAGCCAAAACCCGCCGATAAAAACCTAGATAAACTAGGGTGACGATGTGTCAAAATTGTATTGATCAAGAGATGATTTACAGTCTTCTAGGGGGTCTATATTTATACCCTGTCATTATAAAATCCGACAAGATTGCAACAACCATCGAATGCTATTTCCTAAGAATATAAAAGCAAAGTATCTGTAAGGAAGTAAACTGAACTAACTAAACCTTCCTATCAATATAAGATACAATTTACATAGATAAATTACCTTGCCATGAGTTTCACGGCTTCTCCTCAGACTCGGACTTATTTAGATAGTCTTCTATAATTAGACCGAATCCTTCCTCATTTTCTTCAATCGACTTCTTTCTTATATCAATCGGACTCTTTTTTACAAAACCGATCGTCTTTTCAATCTTTCCCTACGCTTACCAAATTTTGGCGTTAACAATAAAACCTTAATCTTCCAACATAGCTTTGTTTCTAACAACAACATCATCCCCACTTTGTTTATTTTTAAAAATCCATTTAGTTTCACTTATACAATGATTAGGAGGTGATGGTACAATTTTTCAAACCTTGGTACGTTTAAAATTTTCTAATTCCTTATATACGGCATTGATCCAAGATTCGTCAGTTAATGCATGTGATACATCTTTTAAGTTCAAAAGACGCTATAAAAGCTAAATGAGCATGAGAGATTAGATTTTTAAACCTAAAACGTGAAGATTACCGATAATTTGTTGAGATGGATATCTTCTCTTAATATATAAGGGATCCATTGTTCCAGAAACTTCATTTTGTTTAATTTGATCTTCTATTTGCTCAAAAGAAGTTAAATCTTGAGTATGCTCAGTTGTTTGTGAACTTATAATGGGTGCTAGAATCACTTCAACTGATTGTGTACAAGGAACCAAACCTTCTTTATTATCCTTATCATCTTTGTTAACAAAGATGTTCTTCCCCTAAATATTTTACATCTGTATTTATAACACTTGAACTAGTACCAAAAGTAGTGTTAACACCAAAATTTGGTAACTCATAAACAACTTTGATTAAGAATTGGAGAGTCGATTGGCTTATGGAAAAAAGTTGATTGATATAGGGAAAAACCGATCGGATAGATGAAAATAGATTCGGTTCAGTCAAAGATGAAAAATTGACCAGATCAGACCGAATCTAGGAAGAAAATATGGAAACCAGGGCAAAGTAGTTTTGTATCTATAAGATATCTCTTATAATTAAGTAGGAATAGTTAATTTTGTTATTTTCTAAAAGTTTTCTTTTTCTGTTTAGGAAATAATGTCCGGAGGTTCTATGTAACTATCTTAGACTCATGTAATTCTGGAGTATAAATATAAACACCCTAGAGCCTTATAAATCATCTCCACAGATCAATATAATCTCGGCACATTGCCATCCTAGTTCATCTAGGTTTTTTTTGATGGGTTTTAGCTCTCGACACGAGGTTGCATCGGTTAGGTCCGAACTCTAGTAAAAGGTAAGTCCCGCCATTACCCTAGTGTATCCGCTCTATCTAAGGCTATAACGGTTATGTCCGACCTTATAGTCTGATCGAATATATCACATCACATTCGCGTGGGATCTATCAGCTTATCGAGCTCTTTTTACTGTTATTAGTCTAGTGTTGCATCAATTATGTCCGATCTTTTAGACTACTGATAGTAGATTGAGCCTTAAGTCGGTAGATCTTTACATGATGTTTTATTGAAGCAGCCAGCTAATGAATTATCTTTACACTGAGCTTCATGCCTAACATATTGACTTTTTAGCCAATATATATATTTTTTCAATGATTAATCTGGTAGCGATCGATCTAGTACTATTAGATCCAGCCTTATACTGTCTCGGTTAGATCCAATCAGTCAAGGTTATGTCTAATAGGGCTGACATCGAGATCTAGTGGGTTTCGTTCCTTCGATCGGCTCAACTAGCTGATGATTTTATTTATATGCCTGCATCAGATTCACAACCGATAGCAGTCGATGGGTTTAACCATTCCTTTCGTCAGCACGATCGATCTAGCTTTATCATTTGGGTACCATTAGCCTCAACTTTATACTACCTCGATTTAATCCGATCTATTAAGCCTAGCTCTAACGATATGGTCATCGATGATTGCTAGGTCTCCTCTCATCGAAAGACTGGTCTTCGCTTTTTACTACATATCATCTATTTTATTCAGAGAGTCATCGGCTCTATAGCTGATGTGTCTTTTATTTTATTTCTTACTATTTGCCTATACCATCATCGGCTTTCTAGCCGATATATAAGTGCTACAATATTAGCAACTAGCCGATAATAGGAGTACATTGGACTCACAGCCGATGACTATCTCGACTCTATCGGTACATCCAAGTGATAGCAGGAGTCCATATCGACCTATCAACCAATTGGTTCAATGATGTAATTCTATTTATCTTTCTTATCAATTAGAGGTCAAATTGACTAGCACGCATACGAACCTCAAGTTTAGGATTTGCACTGAAGCTAAACAGATCTATTAGTCATTCACATGTTTAGCCACATCACATCGGACCTCTATCGACAAACATGATGGACTGATGTGGCGTCAACAACTAGTCTCATCAAAAATAACTTCACAAGTTTATATTATTTTGTTAGTTTCTAAAACTAGAATACGATAATCACATAAATGATTAGAATAACCAAGAAACATGACATCAACTGATCTAGTCTCAAATTTATCTAAATTATTAGTTTTTAGCACAAAATATTTGCATCTAAAAACACGAAAGTGTGACACACTAGGCCTATGATCAAATCGCAGCTCATAAGAAGTTTTACCAAGCTTTGAGCTCAAAAACACACGATTTGAAACATAGCATGCAATAGAAATAGTTTTAGCCCAAAATTTCCTAGGACTAAAAAATTCATCTAGCATAGTTTAAGCCATCTCAACCAAAGTTTTATTTTTTTTCTTTCAACTACACCATTTTGTTGTGGTACTTTAGGTGAACAAAATTGATGATCAAGATCTCTTTCAAAATAAAAGCAATCAAAAGAAGAATTTTTAAATTCAAATCAATTATCATTTCTAATTGCTCTAAGAGCTCATGGGTGATCAACAGATAATATAAGAACAAGACTTCAAAATTAACTAAAAGTCTCATCTTTAAATGCCATAAAATAAACCTAAAAATATCTAGAGAAATCATCAACTATCAGTACGTAACACTTATCTCCAAAGGATTGAACTCGTGATGGTCCAATGGTACCAAGATGTAGAAGCTGTCCTAGTGCATTTGACATAACCATAGTAAGAGGTGAATGCAAACCTACATACATCATACCATATCTATAAGAAGAGCATACTATATTGCTATCACCTTTAAGCTTAGATAAACCACGTATAAGATCTAAACCACTAACACGTAACCACTACCACGTGTAAGAAGATCAAAACCAACATGACCAAGTCTACGGTACTAAAAGAATAATTCTTTAAAATCATTGGCAACTAAACACCTATGCTTAATAGAAGAAGACACATCAAAATCAACTTTAAACACTCTCCCAAAACGTATAATATTAAAAATAAGATCTCCTAAAGCACACTTCGAGATCTTCATTAATCATTTACAAAACGGAAAGCAAGTTATATTTTAAGTTCTTAACAATAGCCACATCCTTAAACATAAGCTTATCACTTAGTCTTATTGTACATTTAGCCATAACCATAAAAGTAGAAATATCTCTAAAAGTTACCTTTTTTCTACATGCTTCTTTGATATAGGAGAACCAATTTTTGTTACTGAACATGTGGCATGAGCATCCGAAATCCACTAGCCAAATATTCTCCTTCCTCGCACAAAGTGTCTATATAGAAAATAACAATATCAAGGTCTCAGTACTACGATTACTAATATAACATTTAGAAATCTGGAACTAAGACACACAACGTACACCAGAAGATATAACATAATTATTTCTATACAGAGGTTTAAATTTAATATTAGTCATGTTATTAGAACCATAAGGGTGTGCTTTTCTCAAATTGTACATTTTCTTAGTCTTTTCTCTCATTTTTCTAGCAATTCTAAAACAAATTCTACTTTATATCTATCTCTACCGTAAAGAATATAAGTATACTTAATTTTATATTTACTTTAAATATAGAAATAACATTTATACCAGTTGTGTCGGTAGATAACAATACACAACTAAAACTAAATATTATATTTTTAGGTTTATTAGCAATCTCAATTATACTACTATCAATAGATTTAACAAAAATTAAAGCATGAGACTTAGCATAATCATAAAAATTATAAACCAAACCTATTTTAAACTTTTGAGAACTGATATTTTGATTTAAAATTTAATTTAAGCTTTTATTTCCTATCTTTTCTTCCAACTAATCAATATGATTCAAAAAAGTAGCATAATTTTTATAAAAAACATGCTAAAATTTATCTTTTTCACTTCAATTAGAGCATAAAAGAACCTTATGAGTGGCAAGATCATCTTTTAGTTGAGCAATTTTAATATCATTATTCTTTAACTTTAACTTAATAGAATTGTAATTATCACAATAAGCACATTTATCAACAATGCTTATCATTTTTTTAATTAAGTTCTTTGAAAGAAGAAGTATGCATATCTATTTGAGAAGTATAAAGAATAATCTATGGAAGTTAATGTTTTAAATCTTATAATTATAGCATTTAATTGTTTAACCAAAGTATTTTGTTTGTTAGTCTTTTTCTCTTTCTTATCTAATAAAGTATCTATTTTTTAATAGCAGAACTAAATCACCATAAAAAGTTTTTAACTAATTGTCATTGTGGTTATTGATGTTATTGTTAGTGACACTTCTGTTACTTGCCATTATACATAGACCATTTAAGTTTTTTCTTTTGAAGCAACATCATCATCACTCTTGGGTGCATGTCACTTAGATTTACCTATTTTAATAGCAGAAAGAATACGATATATTTCTTGCTCAAATTGCCATTCTTCTTGAATGTTTGCTTCTTATCACTTTCTACCTTATCTTCTTCCTCAACTTTATACTTAGAAATTCTTAGCTAAAAATTTTAGACATTTAAGACTAAAATTGGTTAAGCGAACCGTATGCAAAATATCTCCAAGATTCCCTATCATTTGTTTTTTTATCAAACATTCTATAAAACACTTGTAAAGCGTGTGGAAAGAAGTGATAAATCATTTTTAGATAGTTGTTTTATCTGTTCATCGGTTAGTAAAGATAAAAGGACTTCAATATTTTATAGAATAAACTAAATAAAATTTGTAAACAAACCCAACTCAATAGAACTTTTGATCTCAAGATATTAACAAAACAAAATTAATTAATATAATTAAACCCTAATTAATTAATAATGCAATAAAAAATAATTAACTAAGAAAGCTGAAAAACACCCTAGCTAAATTAAATCAAATAAATCAATCCAAAACATAGAGGGAATAAATTAATCTAAAATCAGACGCTACTCATGCACAAAAAGAGATTAATCATCGCACAAGTATTCGACAAACTTTAACTTTATTACCAAAATTACGCTTATAAAATTTTTTAAAAAAAACTCTCTCAATTTTCTGTGTACAAATCC
Organism: Oryza coarctata; assembly: GCA_030770085.1. Classification (NCBI taxonomy): domain Eukaryota; kingdom Viridiplantae; phylum Streptophyta; class Magnoliopsida; order Poales; family Poaceae; genus Oryza; species Oryza coarctata. The sequence goes on from CM061472.1 coordinate 15,338,786, forward strand.
TAACATCTTACCCTCAAATTTTACCCTCAATTTATAGTAAAAAATCTCAAGGAAAAAGACTTAAATACTATTAAGATTTCATAAACACTACTCTATTTATTCTCAACCGTTGAATCTAAAACGAACATTTTAGATTATGTTACGTCACCCGTTACACCGAGCACCATAGAGTCCAACACGTTTTCGCAGAGAATCCGACTCGGTCACTATTCCCGCACCTCCACATCAATCCAATTGCGCCATATCGCCTTTAGATCTCCTATAGCCGCACGTGCCACGTCTCCCATTCTAGCCCTACCTATCAGCCAGCTGACCTATCATTTGTAGCGGCTCCTCACACCCACGCCTACATCCGCTGACAGATATAGCCCACCTATCAGCCTCTCTCTCGCCACATGCGTCTACGCTGCTGGGCCAATTTTCACTATTAGCCCACCTCGCTGGCCCGTTAACTTCTCAGCTTGCCTGCTAAGTCAGCCCACTCTGCCAGCCTAGTCACATTCGACTTTCTTTAGCCTATGCCACCTCATTCATGCGTCACCTTCGTCATTTCCTACTGGATTAAGTCTACATTGTTCATTTAGCCTGGCAGCAAATCCAACTCGTACTATAGCTAATTCAAAAAATTAATTTCTTAATTTTTATTCAAAATTTTTTCAATTTTTTTCAGTAATTTTTTATTTATTTCTCAAATTTAATTTCTACACATAAATAAACAAAAAACATTCTCTGATACGGATTTTTACAACCTGACATATATCAACGTACACACGCTCAACATATTTTTCATAAATAATTTAAATATAAACCAATTAAATAATATCAATTTTAATATAAATTAATTTGTCAATTTTAATATAAATTATTTTTTGCTAATTTTACTTAAACCAATTTTTTATCAGAAATACTTCCATGATAACTTTCATAAGTATCAAATGAACTTCTCTAGAGCCATCACCAATATTCAGGGCGTTGCAGCATTCACACAGGGGAATGCATAACATAGCCAAGAGTCATCACCAAAATGGTGCAGTGAGATTTACATCTGAAAGAAGGTTAAACACAAAATACCAAAGCAAAACTGAAATAGTTAAACGAGAACGAAGGTGGCAATAACCCCTTTAAATGCTCATTAACAAGAGGCAAAAGGGGAAGCATTGGAGAGAATATTCTTTTTCTCTACACAGATTTGCAAAGAAATGATCGCTTCAACCACAAATACAACAAATTGCATTTATGCAGTCCAGTAATTTATCATATACTTGCAGACAGGAGTTTATGAAAATTTATCAGAAGGGAAGGCATCAAAAAATGTTGTAGACAGACATATGGATAAAAACAATGACCACAAGTTCAATTGCCTGGAAGGACTTTGGCTTAAATCAGCACCAGCTGGACCATAAGTTGTTGTGCCTGTGAAGCTGCCATTTTTTGGAGATGTGCTGCAGGGTTATGAGCATGGGGTTAACGCTTTGGCAGAAACTTAACAAGTTGAAATGTAACTGCACACGTAAGGAGAAATTTTCTTTCTCTGGTGACATGACAAAGAGGACCACCATAACCATGGTCCCTAAGAACTAGAAGCAAGCAAAAATCGGCAAACTTTAAAGATTAATTTCCAGAGCCAAACAGTCCGCTGCTCATGGTACTTAACTGTAGGTTTTATAATAATAATAGTGTTTCACAAACCCCACCCTAACAAATGTTTCATTGCCTCTAGCAAGTGGATCCATTGTCAATCCATTCCATCCCATTGCAGCAAGCAGTGATTTAGTTAGAGTGTGGTCTGGTGAGATCTTATGACCATGAAACTTGAGGTTAAGTGACACTAGCAAAAAAAATGAAAATGAAGATTGTGGTTTTCTGCACCTACAACCATAAAATTCTAAAATTCAATACAGAGACACTAAATAAAATTTATCCTGTTTATTTGGTGTACAGGAACTTTGAGAAGCCCTAATTTCCTGTTTGCTAATCATTTTGACAGAATTTCCAGCTTGCCAACTGTTTTGGCAGAATTCCAAGTTGCAAGTTGGTGTTTTGAGACAGAACTACATGAAACCTCACCAAATTTAGTAAATGCATAATTGCAATTCACTCTGGTAATGACGTACAATTATGTTTGTTACCATGTATGGAAATGCATGGACTGATGCAAATCTTAGATCATGCTCCACAGTTCAAGGATATCAAAATCATGTTAAAGTATAACAGGTTATAACTGCAAAACAAGTTAAACCAGCAAAACAAAACAATGATTTGGACTTTTCAGAAAGTAAATTGGACCTACAGTTGTCACTTTGTTGTTTATTTACTAAAGATGTACAGAAAGAACCTCTGATGCACTGATATGCCTCTCAGCCGCCATTCCGGTATCGGATATAGCGATATGTTCAATACAGCTGATGAACTGAAGAACATATATATGGGTAAAATATATATTGTTGGGCAAAATATCTGGTTCATCCCTTTCCAAAAATCAAAGATGTAAATGGTAATAACCTTTTTTAACAAGTTGACAAAATTTACACAAAATAGACGTACTAAGTCACAAATTTTCAATTCTAAATTGAAAGAAGTCTTGTTTTGTTTCACTCCCATTTACACTCAGCTCAAGAGCTCATTTTTGGTGTTTGTTTGAATCTGGGATATGTGCCCCTTATTATTGCAATCGACAATTTTTCATATTGGTTACACTAGAAGTTCATTCATTGGTTTGCCTGTGTCCGGTTCAGGTTGGTCTGTTATGATGATGCTTTTGTTACAAAGAAAAAATATTTAGTCAAGTTTTTTTACTGTACTTATAATTAAACTTAGTTAATGTTACTTTGCCCATGAAAAACTATGATTTAGTTTAAATTCTACTACCCTACTACAGCCAGTAGTAGAAGGTACTGTAAAAGTGCCCAGTCCAAGAGTAATGAAAGCAAGAAAGGCCAGTCTATTTATTGTTGACCATAACTCCAGCAGAGAGAATCAAGTCTGGTTCTTATTTTATATTGAGCCAAATTGAATTTTAGTGGGGCCTCTAGTTTCAGATTCTGAATTTCAAATACAAATTCAAGCAAGTCTTGTTTCGTTTCCCTCCAATTTCCTTTGAGCTCAAGAGTTCATTTTTTGTGTATGTTTGAATCTGCTGTATGTGTTCCTTACTTGTGTCATTGATCATTTAGTTGCAGTAACAATCTGTTGATTGGTTTGCCTGTGTTCAGTTCACATTGGCTTACAAAGGAAAACTATTTTTAGTCAGAGTAACAAAAGCAAGCAAGGCCACGCTATTTATTGTGTTTAGTAACTCTAGCAGAGACAGTTAAATCTGGTCTTAGTTTTCATTGAGCCAAATTGAAGTTTAGTGGAGCCTCTAGTTTTCAGGTATCTGAAAGCTCACTCTCTAGCAGTGAGTTCAAGGCATTTGCTATTAATGATATGTTCCGTACTTGCCAAACATTGGACACAAGCGTATCCTACATTATGCCCACAAACCATCAAAACTGCAAGTCCCCTTTATAATCATATCCAATTTTGGGTGGAACCTACCAGTTGGAACTCAGCCTTTCAGTTCTACCGAATTTTGAAATGAAATGCAGTTCCTCAAACAGTCAAACGATCACAAACTGAGCGTAGCTCAGCTGGTAAGGTCGCTTGTGATGGAACCTATACACTCCAGTTCAAGTCACAGACTTGTCACGGTTACCCTCATTTATAACTAATTATTTTTTTAGTAACAGACGATGTACCCATTCACAGCAAAATGTATATGATGATTTCATAGATATACCGACCTTATCTAAGATCATCCAGCAGGAATCGAGAAGTTCAAGATAAATGTATTTTATCATTGCGTGTATATTCCACTGAAAAAGAATAAGGGAGCTTGCAGACTAGGCTAACCTGGAAGGAAACACGCAGCTCCCATGACCTGCAAAATAGTACTAGTTGGTAAATTTTGAAATCAGTGGGCGAAGCATCAATGACAAGAGGGGTGGTGGGGGATGTGGCATCCCCAGGGGAGCTTACTGGGGTTGAGGGCGGTGAGCGCGGCGGCGCCGGAGAAGTCGCAGGCGGCGGGCGCGGCGGGGGCGCCGCCGGCGCGGAGGAAGTAGTCATTGAAGGCGTAGGAGGCGTGGGCCAGGAGGTCGGGCGGGTCGAAGCAGGCGCCGCCCTGATGGATGGCGCGGCAATCGGCTCCCCCGGTGGGGCCGCACGCCCAGTCCACCGCCGCCTGCAGCTCCGCGTCGTCCGCGTTGTTCTTCGCCACGCACCACAGCTGGCCCCCGCCGCTCACCACCACCGCACCCGCCCCCGCGGAGACGGCGCCCGCAACGGCGGGAAGGAGGAGGAGGAGAAAGGGGAGAGGCGAGGAGGCGGCGGGCATTGGATTCGGATGAGTTCGATTCGGGATGCGAATGATGCCGTTGCGGCTAGTGAGTGGGCGAGCTGGAGTGAGCAGCTGTGAAAGAGTGAAGTGCGAAGGCGCTTTGCTTTGATTTCTATTTGACGATGATTCGTTCAAAATTGAATTACCCCGTCCGAACGTGCTGCAGGACGAGGATTATCATCGGCACTCAAAATAAGAATTGTTAGTGTACGATTAATTAATCATTAACTATTACAACTGAAAAATAATTTATTTAAATTTTAAAGAAATTATATATTTTTTTTCCATAAACAAACTTCTATTAAACGTGTCGAAAAACGATAGAGCCATAGCACATTTAAATGCAGCCATAGCCATAAGAGTATGAGTAGCACTCAATATAATAATAATTTTAGGTTATTTTACAGATAGAAAAATAGATTGCGATGCCCTCCTTGTGAGGAGTACGTGAAAAGTAAAACTTGGAAAATTAAATGAGATGTTGTTAGAGGAAAAAAATACTATTTAATATAAAATCATACAATCTTTTGTATTATAAGATGGAGGTAGTAATAGTCTTGTTCGGTTTTAAGGTGTAGCCACTTCAACATATCTATTGTTGTCGCAGTTGTTAACACAGAATACTATAGGCTGGCTACATCGTAACTAGTGTTAGCTTGGTGGAAGATTTTATATGGTAGCTACAACTTTAATACATATAACTTTATTGTGTTGATTAAATCATTAAGTGTGCAAATATAGATTAACCCTTATTTTTTCACTGTGCTACTTAACTCGCATGGGTGCCATCTCTATGCACACATGATCCACACAGATGCCTCCTTCCTTCTCTCTCTCCTCACCTGTCTCTTCTCTAAAGTGACAATGCCACTCAATGCCGCTTTTACTTTAACATTTAACCTTTATCAATAAAGCTTAGTCTTAATAAGAATTGGTAATGATAGAGTGAGAAAATGGATCAATGAAATTCATTTGATTTCTTAAAAAATCAGTGTTGTTCTAAAAAACAGAAGAAATAGGGAATACACGCTAGAGAAAAAAAGAAATGAGAAAAATCCTAGAAAATACAATAAGCGTGACAACAATGCAGAATAAAGAATACAATATTGGAAAATGGATGCAAATTTCATCGAAATTGTGAAATGCTGAAAAGCTCACATAATTCCACCAACAGTAGTGTAAACTAAGTGTTTTTTTCAAGAAGACAGTAGCATAAAGGACTAGCATAAAACCAGTATAAACGGCGCGATGGTCAGGGCGGCCCACTTGGCAGTGGCAGTACCGTAGGGCACCGTGAGAAGCACGCGGGGAGCACGTGGGCAGCGGCACGGAACCGTCTCGAGGCGGCGAGGGTTTCACTTCAAAACCCCACAAAACCAAAAACAAACCCTCGTCGAGCTCGATCCCCCGCTGCGCCTCCTCCTCTCTGCTCCGCCGCCTCTCGCTTCTCGCGGGATCGCGCCATGGCATTGAACGCCCCCGTCCTCGTGCTGAGTGAGCGCCCCCTCGCCCGCCCCCTCCCCGCTCTCCCTCCCCGTTGCTAGGGCTATGGCCCCTCCCGTTTCCCGCCTCGGATCTCTTCGATGGGAATGATGGTCTCGTGCTTCTAGGTTCCGATTTGTGGTGTCTGTTTGACCTTTCGTGTGGGAGTTTACTGGGTCTCTTGGTGTAAATCCGAGATTTGGTTTTTATGTTATTGTTTTTTAGGGTTTTTTTTTTCATTCTGATCTGATCTCTGTCGCTTCCGTTTATGCGGGAATTTCTCTCTGATTTTTTCTTTGATTTGAGCAGAGGACTCGCTGAAGCGGGAGTCCGGCACGAAGGTTCACCATGCCAACATCCAGGCCGCCAAGGTGAGGACTCTTAAGCTTTTTTATCTAGTATCTCGATGTGGTGAAGTTGTTCTTTTTTATTTTATATTATAGGTGCTAATTACCAGCCAGTATGTGGTATAGCGCAGTCGATTAGGCAACTGGTGCTAAGCATGATATCAGAGTGTTTTGTTATACCCTTCTTTGGACAGCGCATACTAGTTGTCTTAGATATAGCAACTTCAGCTGTTATTGTGATTATCGTGACCCAACCATTGCTTTTTAGCTTAAAATGTTAAGACCTAGGTGGCTGTCTGGCTAGCTGTAAAATTGTTAATTTTGAGAACAGAAATGAATTTTCTTGTATCTTGTCCTGTTACTTGGTAAAACTATAATCAATTGCTCTGCAGGCTGTGGCAGACATCATACGCACTACACTGGGTCCCCGGTCCATGCTGAAGATGCTTCTGGATGCTGCTGGAGGTGCTGTTTGAACTCTATTCTAGTGTATAAACACTTTAGTATTGCGCTTTTATGGTGCACACTTGATGATTATTTACTTATATTGAATAAGCTTTGGTTAGTATGTTGTGCTTCATTCTATTGCATATTTGTTCACTTTCGTGTCGTCCTGCTCATCATGCTAGCCTGCCAAAGCCTTTTCAGAGGAGTGCATTATGATTAAACACAAGACATATGGATACTATAGATTCCCACTATTTACCATTAAAAGTTGGGTGTATACACATATATACTTCCAAAGGGCAGAACTATGATTAAGTTACTTCTTCAAATCTGATCTTTATTGTGTATCTGTATAAAGACACCTCCCTAGTTAATAGCTTAATATGTTGGCTCTACATGTTTGATGCTGTTATGTTCTGATGTGAGAGCAGTTAGATACTTAGATTAAATTAACCGACTTTATTAGAGCTAGCATTGACTAATTGCCTTTTCATTTATATGCTTATTTATTACCTACCCAATCCGCCCATAGACTACTATGTGCTTCCTAAGGAGTACAAATTGGATCGATATAAAAAATATTTGGCATATCTTGATTTGCTGTAAACATACCAAATATTTTGGCCCTATTGCTGAAATAAATGGTCTTTTGATAACCTTTTTCTAAATTTTCATACGACTAGAATTCATTAATAAAATATATCACTAACAAATTAACTGCCTTTCCCCAGATTTGAGCTGTGCCAACATCATAAATGCATTTGCAAATTGCAAAAACAATATAAAACTGCATATATTTCAAGAAATCATGCCAAAATGCTTGTTACTAACCAGTGCTTGAACTGTGCCTGCATTCTCATTTCCACGAAGACAAGTTCCACCAGTGCTTGAATTGAATTGCCATTTCTTTTTCATTTAGATGTCCACATGAAGTTCAGCATATATTCTTTTGCCACTTGCTCACAATGACTTTGAGTTAACTTTTACACCTTTATGTAAGGAAACGGCTTCTTTTTATTTTTCTCTTTATTTTCACATCAATGATCTTTCCTTCACCTCTATACCGTTTTTAAAAACGAAAACAGCAGTTGAGTCACTTGTTGCATATATTGATACCGTAACTAATATTAATGATGAGCATTATTTACTCAAAAAAAGCTGAGTCACTTGTAGGCAATTACAGGAAAACAGTTTAGCTATGTTTCATGAGATCCTTTTGAACTGATTTTGCTCAATGGATATCCCAAACAGACTTTTGTACTACTCTAGGTCACTCACCTAACCTTGTTTGGCATACCTGTGTTTATGCCATTTCAATTTGCACCTTCATTTGTATATAGCTTTTTAAAGAAAATTACTGTGAATACTTTTGTTCTGTGCATTATGCTGAGGATGGAGATAGAAGATAATTCATTTTCTATCTCATCAGCATGGAAGCAATTCTGCATTCATGTTTGCAATTTTCCTGGTGTTACAAGGTTTCATTGTATTTGGGTTCTGTTTTTGCAGGTATTGTGGTTACTAATGATGGCAATGCTATATTGCGAGAAATAGATATTGCACATCCTGCTGCCAAGGTCTGTGGAATGTTAGATGTTTTCTCTCTGTTGATTACTACTGATGAAATTATTAGTCTGCTGTGTTAAATTGCAAGTATTTGTTGCAAATGTATGAATCAGTACTTGATCTAACTTTTTTTTGTTACTCTTGACAGTCTATGATTGAGCTTAGCCGTACACAGGATGAAGAAGTTGGTGATGGCACAACATCTGTTATTGTTTTAGGTATGTATAGTCCGTGATTCAATTTTCTTTCATTCGTACGAGGAACAGCAAGAGTGCAAGACCATTATTTAGTTGCATTTCAGTTTTATGTAAATATCACCAGCATAATGCCTGTGCGTTGCAACGGGTAAAAAACATGAATATATAGGATTATGCAGGTGTAAAACATTGGACTGAAAAGGGGATAAATTTGTATAAACATATGTTTGGATGGAGCATTTAAAAAATATAAGATTTTTGAGACTTTAACCACTAACCAATCTTCACACGTTGGACGGTTGGAGTAGTACATAATGAACAGCATTAGGGAAATGGTGTTCCTCACTGACACGTACTCTATCAGAGAAACCAAGTAGGAGCCTTATCCAATCAACCCAATTGGCTAATCAACACAAGTGCTTCTGCTATTCCCGTCTTTCCGATTTCTCGATCGTCTACTCCAACTAGTCAGCTTCAACTACCGAAAAGTTCACTGTTATTATTTATCTCCCCAATATTTGTTTTCTTGCCCTGATCTGTTGATCTTTGTTTTCTCGCCTGATATGTTGGTCAGCTTGCGTACAATTGAGGGCGCCCTCGCGTGTATTTGTAGGGAGCAGTCACAAGCATAGTCCATGTTATGGATGGAGTACGTGGTGTGGTAGAAGAGCCGGAGAGGGGTGCAGCGACATTCATTGGTATTGTGTTGTACGGGATTGATCTTGTACTACCTCATGTGTGCATGTAGGGTGGGCACTCAGTTTTTCAGTTTAACATGGTCGGTTTCTTTGGTTTCCTTAGAAATCAGATGCAGTGTCCACATTGCTGGTTAGCTGCCATGGAGCCAGTGCTCTAATGAGCTTTGGGGTTGCCGCAGAGCCCCCACTGCCAGCAGAGCAGGCTTTCCTGCTCGCACATGCTTGTGGAGAGAAGGATAACAGTGTAGGGCTTACTCCTGGAGAATTGAGAGACGAGATGGGGGTAGCAGTGGCTGTGGTCACCTGATCGTTGTGGGCTGGGCCTTCAAGCCTAGTTCGTCCTACCTTGGGCGGCTGTGTGACGAAACAGAAGGGGTTTATAGATTGATTTGTGTGGTACGTTTGGGTATGCATCGCAAGAAACTGAGAAGGAAGGCGAACATCAACGTACATAACTAAAACCAATTTGGGCAGAGGTGACTTGGGACTTTTTCAGTGTGTTGCGTGACAGGCAAAGGCAGCGATGGGTGGACGGACGGACGAACAAGCAAAAATTCTGTTGGAAGCAGATTTCTTTTTTTAAGTAGTAGAGATATAAGATTATAACACTATGGTATAGTCACATCTCTTTCTGGTCGAACTTAACATTTGGCTATTGCTATGAGCTGCAAAGTCATCAATATTTGTTTGTGGCAAGTAACATTACCAAACTCCACTGCAAATTTTAAGCTAATCCTGCATGATTTAATAAGATTATTTTGGTGTGTTTAAGGGGTAGAATAGCAGTAACTTGTAGGTGTTCCATCAGATCAATGAATGCATTTAAATCAATGATCAGCATGCATGCAACTTCATTGGATTTTATCAGTTTATTCTGGGAAAAAAGACTGAATTACCCTTGTGAACTATCACAATTACTTCCATAAACTCAAAAAATAGACATTTTAAACCCTCAACTCTTCAATCCGAACAAATTACCCCGTATGTCAATCTGGAGCGGTTTTGGTCCTACATGGCACACGTGGCAATAATTTGACTGACATGGCAGTCCTGTCAGCAACTAGATAAGAAAAAAAATCCAGTGGCCCACATGTAAGTATGTGTCAATTTCTTCTCTTCCCTCTAACCTTTTTCTCTGTCGTGCGGCGGCAGTGACATCCGAGCTCATGTGTTGGCGATGTTGGGGAGGGGTGTTGTCGTCTCCTCCAAGCTCTTGAGGTGGCAGCAGCGACCTTGAAGGTAGAGCTTAGCGGCAACCTTGAAGTGGACCCCATTGATGAAGTGAGCTCATGGCGGGTGTAGGTAGTCGACAAAGTTGAGGAAGATGCTGCGCGATAGGCGGTAGGTGAGGATGTGGCCATGTGCTCCAGATCCATGGCTCCAGCTTGATGGCAAAGTCGGGGAAGATCTAGCGGAGGAACTCGAGCTCACTTGAGGAGGGCTTTGTTGGCGCAGTTGAGCTCTCCTTGGGAAGGGTGGCGGAGCTTGAGCTCTCAAGCCATTGCCTCCTCGAGCTTAACCAGGTAGAAGATGCAGGCGACTAGCGGAGCTCGGGATGGTGCGATGGGGGGAGGCAGGTTGGTGCTAAGCTCCACGGCCTTCTTGCCTCGTCGGTGTCGCATGCTGAGGTTGGGAAAGAGAGGAAGAAGGGAGGAGGTGGCTAAGGCCCTTGTCATCGTTGTGGTGTCACTTGCTTCCTCAGCTTCCCTTCTTCCTTGGGGTGGTCCGGTGGGTGAGAACGCTAGGAGGGGTACTAGTGGGAGATGGCCTGGGTGCAGATCTGAAGTGGAGTAGCTCGAGCCCTTCTCACTACCACAGGACATCACCGTCGCACCACTGGATATTGAGCACAAAGAGGCAGGAATGGTGGCGGCGATGAAGGAGCCGACGCAATCCCCTATCTCCCTTCCTCGAGACTTGTGGGGCCTAGGGGTAGGTAGGAGCTTGGGACTAGGTGGGTGGGTGGTGATCTCCACCTCTGCCGTTGGTTGATGCCTCTAGATCGAGCTCCAACTCTAGCCATCTCCACCACCGGTCACCGCCCTTAGCCTAAGCCTCTAGCTGCCTCCTCCCAACAGCTACCTCCGCCGTTGTCTCTTGGAGGGAGAGCCCATGAGGGTAGAGAGAAATGGAAGGGGAAGGAGGTACAAGAAAAGAGGACAGTTGAGATGAAGCACTGACAGGTGGGCCCATTCTTTTTAAAATATTTTTTGCCACACAGGAATGCCATGTTAGCCAGCCTAGCCCAAAACCGCCCAAAACAGTGCTCGAGGGGGTGATTTGTCCGGTCTGAATAGTTGAGGGTACAAAATGTCTGGTTTTTAAGTTTAGGGGGTGTAATTTGGACCACTATGATAGTTCTAGGGGTAATTCGGACTTTTTCCTTTTGTTCTGTGTGCACTAACTTTAATTTATTTAGCTGGTGAGATGCTCCGTGTTGCAGAAGCATTCATTGACAAGCACTACCACCCAACTGTTATTTGCCGAGGTATTACTTGATCATTGTATCAGATGGTGTTATTCCTTTGTTGATATTTTAGTCTGTTCTGAAGCTTTTAGTGTTTCTAATTTTCAGCATACAACAAAGCTCTTGAGGATGCTTTAGCTGTCCTTGACAAAATTGCAATGCCTGTTGATGTGAATGACCGTAAGTATATGTCAAGCTCATTACAAATATTGCAAATGTTAGTTTGGATAATATATGTATTTTGTTCTGTATTTTTGTTACTGATGTAACTGAGATGTACCGTAATGCAGGTGCTGCGATGCTAGGGCTAGTGAAGAGCTCTATTGGTACAAAATTCACTGGTCAGTTTGGTGACCTTATTGCTGTAAGTATTTCCTTTATGCAAGATTTGAGCACCACACAACTTTTTTGTTAAATGTGTTCAGTTTATAGTTTGTCTGACATCTTGTTTTACTATGCTCAGGACCTTGCTATAGATGCTACAACAACAGCAGGTGTTGACCTAGGTCAAGGTATGCGTGAAGTTGATATCAAGAAATATATCAAAGTGGAAAAGGTTCCTGGTGGTCAGTTAGAGGATTCACGGGTTCTTAAAGGAGTTATGATAAATAAAGATGTTGTAGCCCCTGGAAAAATGAGAAGGAAGATAGTCAACCCCCGCATCATCCTTCTGGATTGCCCTGTTGAGTACAAGAAAGGAGAAAATCAGACCAATGCCGAACTGATGAAGGAAGAAGATTGGTAAGAAATGGATACATTCAACTGTTTTGCCAATTTGGATTGCTGTACTATGTGGTCCTATTGAATTGCTATCGATTTATAGTGTAGAATAATTTGTAAATATGCTATTTCAGGCAGGTTCTGCTAGAGATGGAGGAAGAATACATAAAGAACCTCTGCGCGCAGATTTTAAAATTCAAGCCTGATTTAGTTGTCACAGAAAAAGGTCTCAGTGATCTTGCTATCCATTACCTAAGCAAGGCTGGTGTTAGTGCAATACGCAGGCTAAGGAAGACTGATAACAACAGGATTGCTAAGGCTTGTGGAGCAGTTATAGTGAACAGGCCAGAGGAGCTTCAAGAATCGGATGTTGGAACAGGAGCTGGCCTCTTTGAGGTCAAGAAGATAGGTGATGAATTCTTTACCTTCATTGTCGACTGCAAAGATCCCAAGGCATGCTCTGTTCTTTTAAGGGGAGCAAGCAAGGATGTCCTGAATGAGGTTGAGAGGAACCTTCAGGTATTTATTAATGTTCCTGTGGTACCTGTTATTTTGCATGACTGGAAGGTATGCCTTCACCATTTCTTTTTCTTTTTCATAGGATGCCATGTCTGTTGCAAGGAACATTTTGAAAAACCCAAAACTTTTACCAGGAGGTGGTGCTACTGAGCTGACTGTATCAGCAGCACTGAAGCAAAATAGTTCTTCAGTTGAAGGTGTAGAAAAGGTATCTTTTCAGCATATTTTAATGCTCTTTGACTTAAAAGGTTAGCAAAGCGTCATTCTCATAGCGAGGCGCTTACCAACTACTTGTATGTTTGTGTAAGCCATGCATCAATGCAGCATTCATGAGTTTTTTTTTCATAGCTACTTTCTTGTTTGTGATTATGTTATTTACATTTTGTTTGTTTGGATCAGTGGCCCTATGAAGCTGCTGCTTTAGCATTTGAAGCAATTCCAAGAACTTTGTCTCAAAATTGTGGTTTGAATGTCATCAGGATAATGACACAACTCCAGGGAAAGGTAATAATTAATCTCTTCTTTTTAGCACTTCTGGAAATATCGAAAGCTGGAGCGCTCAGTCTCAGAGGAGGAACTCAAGCATTCATGGATCCTATCTAGAGTGCTTCACTTCTTCAATGGCTGACTCTTGAAAATAAGCTAGAGGGAAGATGGGGCTATTTCTGGGAGATTTGACTAGAGCTAGTCTGAAAAGCAATACGAAAGCTTTTGTTATGTTTGAATTTTATCTTTTTTTTGTGAGCACCCTTCAAACTTTACCTTGTCGAGTAGACATAAGCATATCATTAGTAATAGGTTCAGATTACTGATCTTTTCACAGGGTATGTTGGTAATTACTTCATGAGACCCTCAGAATAGTCCCAAATTTCCACTACTAACTAGAGTATATTGGAAAGGACAGTAGTTAAACTGTGAATTATCATTTATACAGACTTAGAGGATTAATTATTAATCTTATTAACAACCTAATATTCTGTCTTTACAGATGTTTCTTAAGTAATACTTAGAAAAGTAACTGCATTTGCATTGCTTTTTGTTGCATGTTGCTTACATGTCTTGTTCCTTCAGCATGCAAATGGTGAAAATGCTTGGGTTGGTGTTGACGGAAGGAGCGGTGATATTGTTGACATGAAAGAGCGGATGGTTGGTCTTTTTCTCCATGCACACTGCTGCATATATCCTGCTTATGTTGTGTACACATTAAACACCATAGTATTGCCTTGTTGCAGATCTGGGACTCTTACAGTGTCAAGGCACAAACGTTCAAGACAGCTATCGAGGCAGCTTGCATGCTTCTTAGGATTGACGACATTGTCAGCGGTATCAAGAAGAAGCAGGCTCCTGGAGCCTCAGCTCCAAAACAGCCTCAGATTGAACAGGAGGGTGATGCAGACAATGAGCAGATGATCCCAGAGTAGAACTTGTGTGCTGTTGGTGTGAGCCTACTGGCGATGTTATGCACTCTAAAGCCAGAGTAGCCAATGAAGGGAGAACGGCTAGTTTGACATTTGAAGCTTTGCGAGTTGCGTTTCTTGAATGTTTATTCTTGACTAAACTTGCAGGGGTTTTCTGGTTTTAGTTTGAAAATGTGCCGTTTTTATATGTTTGATTTAGGGGCACGATGAGGTTTCTCGTTCTGTGTTGTATCAGCATTTTGGGATCCCACGTTCTACGGGGTTAGCTGCTGTTTGTTTTGTTTATGTACCTTGTACTGGACGGCTTTCGGAACTATGATTAAGCAGCAAAACTAGTAGCTTTATGACTTGCATTCCGAAAAATCTATTAAGACTAAATCACCTTACAATACAATTCGGGTTAGGATTTATGTTTCTGCTTGATTTGTGGCAGATTTGCTGTACTACTGTATTTCCTCCGGCCAAAAAAATGGAGTACTTGATGTTTGACTTTTTATTTCACAGTTATTAAGGTGCAACTCTAATAATAATTATGTTAGAATAAGTTTATAAAATCTAATAAATTTGTCATTATGTAAGTCTTGTTTAAGATAAATTGATGCATCACTTGTGTTTCAAAACGAAGTGTTTTTGAATGTCAGTGTCAAGTATTATATGCGGGAATAGAAATTTTGGTCCTATAACTTTTGGAACTTTATTTGTCATCGTACTTTTAAAATTAGATTGGTTTCACACTTAGGCCATTCCTCGTGTAGTTTTTAAATCTCATAAGGTGCCATGTAGGCTAAAATGATAACGTGTCACGAAATTTATGAAGAGAGAAGGAATAGGTTATATCTAGTTGAAACCAGTATATATAATTACATGTGCTTTGAAAATAGATTGGAATCTAAGTGATGACAGAAAGACGGAATATGTTTCATACTTACCTATGCTTAAAAACAAAATAAAACCTCACCATGACTGAACCGTTTTATCTTATGCTTTAGAAAAAAAAATAAAAATCTATTAAGACTAAATCACCTTACAATACAATTTAATGTTATGACCAATATATAAAACTATGAAATGAAATTGTGTATTGAAAACATTTATTATGTCATCAACCCAAATATATTTTAATGAGGTGGCACTCTTAAAAATGGTAAAATGAAATCCCATGAATGGCCTTATAAAGTCAAACAATAGCAATCATATTCTAGTCATTGATATAGACTCAAAATATACCACCTCTTTTAATAAATACCTGTACTCCTTTACTCCTACATAAAAAAAAGGAGCGATGGTAGTAGGAAATCAAACTAACTCTCCTACTCATATTATAAATTTCACAAATAACCCTAGACCTTTTTAATATTACATATGGAACCTAAGAGCATGACGAACATATATCCAAAATTTAATCACCTAAATATTCTTTTAGGAATTCCTAATGAGAAATTAAGACATGAAAATATCCTTTTCTCCAAGAGATATCCTATATTTAAATTGCTAAAGAAAAAAGTAGGCCACTTTAAAAAACTATCAACATAATTGTTCTCTCCTCTCCTTCTTTGCAAGGTGCGACGTGATCTTCCCATGCAGCATGGGAGTTACGTGTGGATTGGAAGCTAACACTCCCTTAGATCTGGAGAATGAAAAAACTAAAGTTGGGAATTCTAGGTATTGGGCATGTTGTTGGATTTAATTTTTAAAAAAAGCCCCAAATTTTAGGACTGGGATTCATTTTTAAGATTATGTTGTTGATGCCCTAAGTTAGTTGATGTTAATATTCCATATACAAAAGAAAAAGATGGATAACATATTTCATAGAAAATATATATTATTTATTTTAGATAATATTATAATATATTTTGTTTTATCTGTAATAAAGGATGAGCATTAAGGTAGTTTCATAATTTTTATGGCATTTGTGTAGAGATATTTTAATTTATACACCTTAGAGGCATTTTCTAGTATTTAATAAATATTTGTCATTTAATACAACATTTAGTAAAACTATTAAAACTCTAACGAACAATAATTTCTCAAATGCTTATTTGGAAAAACATTAAAAATGGTATGCGTAAAATTGAGTTGAAAAGTATCTTCACAATATCTTAAGCTTATTGAATTTTATAATTTCTTAAAGTTTTTAAAAATTGACCGAATGTTATTCTAAAGGTAAAATATGAGAGGGAGTATATGTTTTGTTAATGTGTAAACTCACCTAACATTAGTGAAAATTATTGATTCATTCTCTTTAATTGGATAGTACGTGTCACTCTTCTTTCCTACCAGGAGTGTTGATCTCCATAGACGTTGCTCCTGACTCTTTGACGTCATCCTTTAGTGAGGTCTCAATGCTTGTCTACCCGTTTGACAAGGGACATAGATCGTGCTACAGTGATCCATGATGATACAATACAGTTATTGTACCCAAATTTGGTGCATGAATGGATCTCAAATTACTATTTCAAATCTTATTAGATCTCCTGAAGTCATGGGCATTGTGCATCTCGTACCCAAATTTCTCCTTAAGTTTGCCTTGTGCTACCTCATTTACATCATGTAAAACATATCTACATCAACCCGACGGTAATAATTGGTATAAGCTTGAGATAGTACAATGATGATCACGGAGTTGGTGTAAGCATTATTTATATTATGTTTAATATGAGTTTTAAAATAACATTAATGTCTAGACGTTATATTTGTTGAAACATATACATGCACAATTACTGGTGAAAGAAAAAAAACCAAAAAAATCCCTCTAATACCATTTTAAATCTAGAATTTAATAGTAGAAAATAGAAATATTTAAAAAATAATACCATGTCATAAAATATAAGAGCATAATAATATAATATAAGAAACTAATACTCGATAATAATATAAATCTAGATGAGGGTTTATTTAGATTCGTCACACTAAAATATATTCAATTTAGTAGTACTATATTCTTATATATATTTTAGATGGAGTGAGTAAGTCCTAAGGCAACCCTTCTTTTCCAAGCACAAATTTCGAAAGTTCAAATACGCTCGAAAGAAAAGAAAAGCTGAAAATTTCACCAAACCCCCTCACCTTTACTAAATATTTCCCAAATCTCGTCAATCAATGCCCGAACGGAACGCAAACCCAAGCGGCAGTTCCGTTCTCTCCCGAATCCCCACCCGCCATGCCCGACTCCGCCGATCCCCTTCCTTCCCAACCCCCGCTCCAACCCTCCTCCGCCGCCGCGAACCCCGATCCGGACATGCCGCCGCGGAAGGCCCCCGTGGGCGGCGGCAAGCTCAAGAGGCCCCTCACCGAGAAGCTGCGTGCCGCGGCGGAGCAGCGCCTGGGTCACCTCCACGCCCGCCTCCGCCTCCAGCCCCTGCCCCCGCCGCCGCGCGCCCTCGCGCCCGAGGGCTCCCCCGAGGAGGCCGCGCTCCGTGCCCTCGGCCTCCTCGACTTCGCGCGCCTCGGGCTCTCCCTCTCCTCCGAGCCCCTCCGGCCCGACCTCGTCGCCCCGCTCGTCGCCTACTACGACCCCGCCCAGCGCCGCAGCTTCGTCCGGGGCGTCCGCGTCGCCGTCACGCGGAAGCACTTCGCCGACGCGCTGTGCCTCCCATGCAAGCCGTCACCCGCGGCTCCCCAGCCCGACGCCGACCCCGCCGCGGTCGTCGCCGCCTCCATGGAGCTCATGCAGGCCTACGTCTTGCCGCCGTTCCAGGGCGACGACATGTGCATACTCCCCCAGGAGGTGGCCGCCGCGGAGCAGGTGGTGAGGGACGGGTCAGCGCATAGGGTTGACTGGGCGGGGCTGATCTGGGGCCTCGTCGAGAAGGAGATGCACGATTTGCCCAAGAGGGACGATGGGTTGTGCTACTACGGGGCGTATCTGCAGAGGCTCATTTGGGCGCATAAACCAGAGCTGTTCGAGCGGACGGAGGAGGAAGAGAGAGGAGAGGTTGTCTTGGAGGTGTCCGACATGGATGAGGACGGGGAGGATGATACAGATGTGAAAAGCAAGAGCATGGAGGAGTTGGAGTCAGGGGATGCGGATGCTGATGTGAAGAACAGTAGCTTGGACAAATTGGAGGCCGGGGGTGCAGATTTGAGGAGCAATAGCTTGGAGGAGCTGGTGTCAGGCAATACAGATGTATGGGGGAAGAGTGCAGAGGAATTGGAATTGCAAGTTGAGGACAAGCTGAGCAAGGAATTGGAGGAAACGGGTGCAGCAGATGTGGATGCAAATCATATGGACTTGGATGAATCAGAGGCTGTGGATCAGGATGCGAAAGGCAAGAGCTTTGGTGAATCGGAGATGGGGTTTGTGTCTGTGGAAGAAGTTTCTGTTACGCATGAGGTGATGCTTCCTAATTATGAGGATGTGGCAGAGGTGGCAGCAGAGGGAGATGGAGATACAGCAATGACTGCGGTAGAAAATGATACAGGCTCATTGCCAGAAACAGTAGTGATGACACACGAGGAATTTGTGGCTGTGCCAGAGGAGGATGAAGAGGCGGCAGATGTGGATGAACAGAATGATGCTGCAACAGGGTTGAGCTTGGGGATTGGATCTGCCAATGATTATGATAGTTCAGATGTGGAAGAGGATGCAAATGTGGAGAGTCTGGGTGAGGGTGATAGTGGCAATGAAGAGGCAGAGGAATCAGAGGAAGATGCATTCGGGCAGTATAGGAGCAAAGGGATGAATTGGTCGATGGGGAATGAGAAGGGACATAGGAGTGATTTGGTAAACCTTCAGTTTGAGAATTTGAATAAGGGTGATGTTGAGATCAGGAATGAAGTCAGCTATGATGACGGATTCTCTGGAAAGATGGAATCTTTGCATGGGATGACATCACCAAACCTCCTGCAGGTAATGAACACAATTCCTGCGACATACAATGTTTCAGAGAACGCGCCTGATCTGCCCTCTGGAGAATTCTTGGCTATGGGGGCTGATGCTCATAAAAATGGACTGGACCTAGGGACTGGGAGCTCATATTTCTTTGAGAATAATGGGAAGAGGCACATTGGAGAAATTGAAGAGTACAATGACCCTATGCCAGGACATGAGCAGTTTGATCAGAGAAATCCAAATAAGAGAATGCGGAACAGCAACAATATTAGTATATCACCCGGATCAGCAGTCTTCAATGCACATTTTGCAGAACCCTTTCAGAACTTGATGAGCAAGGCTAGCATGTTCTATGAACAGAAAGAGAGAGAACTTCAAGATGTTCTGGTGGAGAAGCAATATTTGGCCAACTTGCTACAGGAGAAGGAACAAATTATCCAATCATTGAACTCAGCCAGGTTTGAGCAAGAGAATAAGTGGCAAGCGGAGCTTAGACGCTTTGAGCATGATCTGAATGTGATGGCCCAATTGATCACTGGCTATAGGAGGGCATTGAAACAGAACCGAGCTTCTTTTGATGAGTACAGGAAGAAGTTCCCATGTGACAAGCCTCGTTATTGTGATGTTGCTGGTGGCGGTGGCCTTGTTCTTAGTGTCAAGGAGTTGGAGAAGAAGCGGTTGGAGGAGGTGCAGCAGAAACTTGCAGTAGCAAATGTAATGATTGAAAATTTCCAGCATGAATGGTTTTCAAAGCTCGATGACTGGGCACGTTCTATCCATTTTATATGGTGCAGAACAGAAGAACTGATTGGGGAGCTCAATCTTGTCAGGGAAAAAAGAAAAGCGAAAGCTATAACCCTAGCTACAGAAGAAGCGAAAGTTACAACCCCAGCTACAGAAGTAGCGAAAGTTACAACCCCAGCTACAGAAGTAGCAAAAGTTATGACTCCAGCTACAGAAGAAGCGGAAGTTACAACCGCAGCTACAGAAGAAGCGGAAGTTACAACCGCAGCTACAGAAGAAGCTGAAGTTACAACCGCAGCTACAGAAGAAGCAGAAGTTACAACCCCAGCTACAGAAGAATGAGTTTTCACTTTTCTGACATTCAGAGGTATGTGGATATCATGTAAACCAACATCTTGATTTCTTGTGATATGGATAAATTTGTTGGTTAGGACTGAGGAGATTAAGTAATCTGTTGTATTAGGGATGTATGTAATGGTTGGTACTCTTAGGAGACGCATGTTTTTGGTATAGTTGGGAAGAATTTCTTCTTTAAAGATTTAAGAGTATCCATACTGCATGATATTTAGAGCTGTACAATTCTAAGCTATTATTTGAAGCTTTCGTACATTTTTATGAGATATGTACTAAGGTGGCATTCTAAGGAGACTTTGGAGTTAGCTATTCCATTGTTTCCATAAGCACGCTTCTTAAACTACTAGACGGTGCATTTTTTTTTGCAAAAACTTTATAAATAGAAGTTCTTTTAAAAATAAATAAATGCATTTTTCAAGTTTACAATAGTTAATACTTAATTAATCATGTTCTAATGACTTATCTTGTCCAAAACTCTATGCTGAACGCAGCCTAAAAGTGATAGTAGGAAAAGAAAATTTCCTTATTTGCCACCAAAAGTTGCACTCTTTTCTTATTTCCACTCAAAGCTGGTCATTTCCTCATACACCTTTCATGTTCCTTTGATATCATGCTGTCCATCTGATGCCAATAAGCTGTTAACTGAGTTGTGAATACCACTTTGGTGGCAGTGGAGGCCTCATTCCTGTTGCTGCACCTGCTCCCTAAGCTGCGGTCCTCACTGCTACACTGAACACCTTCTAATCTCCTATGAGTCACTGGCCTACTGCCCATTCTTGTTCAACAGCTTTGATGATATTTGATTTGAGTTGCTCCATGCTGGATGGATCTGCCTCCATGAGTTGGTTTAATGGTCCTTCTGATCTCTGTTTGCGCCAAAATTTGGTAAGTCCCTTAGATTGGAGAGTCGATCGGTCTAGTGGGAAGAGTCCGATTGATACAGAGAAAGAGCCGATCGGACGGATCGAGGAATGATTCGGTTTAGTTAAAAATAGAAGCTTATCTAGATGGGACCGAATCTAAGGAGAAGCCGTGGAAGCCATGACAGGGTAATTTATCTATATAGGAGATATCTTGTAAAGATAAATATGTTTAGTTAATTTTGTTAACTTCTTTAGAGATATTTTTCTTTTATGTTTTTAGTAAATAACGTCCTGTGGTTGTTGTAACCATGTCGAACTCTTTAATTCTAGGGTATAAATATAGATCCTCTTGGAAGGTTGTAATTCATTTCTAAGATCAATACATCTTTGGCACATCGTCATCCTAATTTATCTAATTTTTTTACCGGTGGGTTCCGACTCTCGACGCTGGGCTGCATCGGTTAGGTTCAAACTTCGGTGAAGGGGTAAGTCCCACTATTATCCTAGTGTATTCGCTCTGTCTAAGGCTATATCAGTTAGGTCTGACCTCTTAGTTTGATCGAATATATCACATTACGTCTGTGTGGGATCTATCGGCTTGTCATGTTCCTTTTACCATCATCGTGCTGTATCGGTTAGGTTGGATCTACTAGACTGCTGATAGTAGATTGAGCCATAAGCCAATGGAGCTTTACTCAGCGTTTCATCGGAGTAGCTAGCCGATAAGTTGTCCACATATTGAGCATCACGTCTAATGTATCGGTTCCTCAACCGATACACATACGTCTTTAGTGATTTCCTTTTGAGCCTAATGCCTAGTGTATCGGCTTCTCAGCTGATATACATATATATTCAGTGATTTCCTCTTACCGGCTCAGCTAGCTGATGGGTTCGTCCGTTCCTTCCGTCTACGCGTCCAATCTAGCGTCCACCGTCTTGTTGCCGTTAGCCTTAGTCTCATACTGTCTCGGTTCGATCCAATCTATCGAGGATGACTCTAATGGTAGCATCACGATGGTCACTGGGTTTCGTACTTTCGGAGGAACGGGTCTTGGTCATTCTTATTCATTGCACATTATATTAGGAGCGCCATCGGTTTTATAGCCGGTGGATCTTTTATATTATTCCTTACTGATCTACATATGCCTTCATCGGCTTTCTAGCTGATGAACGAGCGTTATAGCTTCTATCGGTAACTAGCCGATAGGAGGATCCTGTGTACTATTCTTTTATGTCTTCGTCAGCTTTGTAGCCGATGGACCAATGCTACGTCTTCATCGGCTTCTCAGCTGATGGAAGAATGTTCCAGCCCATATCGACAATCAATCGATAGCAAAAGCGTGTCGGACGCAGCTGATGACTATTTTAACCCTATCGGTAGCTAGTCGATAGTAAGAGTTTTTATCGATCCATCATCGGACTGACTCATTCTCTTTATCTTGTCAATTACAGAGTCAAATTGATTGACATGCTTACATCTCTGTTATCTCGACGAAGGGACAACGAAGCCGAAGGATTTTGGCGTGCTCTCAAACCAATCTATGAAGCCGAAGGACAATCGGGAGCGTATGACATTTAATGAAGCCGAAGGATCTATACTAGAGTAAAGCAGATCTTCTAGGCCTTAGCGTGTTTGTGCGTTCGCATTGGATCAGATTTCCATTGGCTCCGCCTTGTCTGATCGGTCCCTGCGAGTTTTGGCGCAAACAATCTCCCTATCTAATTTCTTTTTTTCAAATGCTGCACGGATGGCTGGATGCTCTCCAGGTTTCCAGGACCCTCCATTGGAGCGGCTGCTTGTGTGGCACGCCTGCCGATGGTTGTGTGTGCCATCTCGTGCTCTTACACTACCCCCATGATTTTGCTGTAGAACAGGCTGCTGCCACCGACAAAGAAGAGCCTGCTGACTTCCCTTCTCACTACATTCTTGACTTTGAGCTGCCAGTCATACCCATCCTCCAGATCTGCTACCACTGCCTTGAACCACCAGTTGGCGAGCTCCAGTTCACTGCAATGGTGGACTGGCTTGAGTATATGGTAGAGGGCACTGACATGTGGACTTAGGGGCAAAGTTTGCTGTTTTTAGAAAATTCTGAGCTTTAAGGGAGGCACTCTCATGTCCTGGTGACATGGATGTCACAAAAGGGTAGAGAAGTTGAACTAGTGGTGTACAAAGGAATAACAAATTTTGAATGAAAAATAAGGAAAGTGCACCGTTAGATGGAAAATAATGAATTTTCTCTCGGTCGAATAATGAAACAAACTTACTAATTCATTCTATGAGGTATCCATGGCTTCCTTTTATTTAGTTATGCCACTTGATATTAGTATGCCCTGTTTTAACAGTCGAGGGTGACTAAAAAACTGTGAGGTTCTGCTCTTCAAGGAGGAGGCCGGGGTTAATTGGAATTCCGAGGTTACCTCATACTAGGTTGATAGTTCAAGGTGAAAAAGGGACTCTAGCACAGTTCAAGGGTCGAAAAAGGACCTTTCCCCTTTTTTCTTAAACAAAAAAGGAAATTGCCTTTGAGCATCAATCTTTTGTACAACCAGTACCAGTATCATATTAGTTATTGCCTCACTAGATTTACACATGGTGCATTTTTCTTTTTATCTTGTTGATTCATATAAGGTACATGCTTGTATGTACTAAAGCATTATCATCCTCATACAACCCTATTAAAATTGTGCAAAACCCAAAGTTGTTTACATTCCAAAACAACTATTATTATGAAGACATGTGTGAAGACAGTGCAAGCCTGCTTGAGTACCCTGTGTGTGATAAGGAGCAATAGAGTCTGGTGAGAAAATGCCAATGTATGGTTAATATATGATACATAAATTTCATGTTGATATTGTTTATACTTGTGTTTGCTTTTTTTAGAATAAGCTATCTTCCTATAAAGGATAAGGAGTCAGTTTTTCAAATCAGAATTGACTATTGGGGGTCAGTTTTGCACCCACACAACCTTGATTTGATTGAGGAGATTGTCATTCATGTTTTTGCATGTTTTTGGGCATTCATGAGCGATGAGCTTAGATGTGTAGTTAACTTTTTTTTTAAAAAAAACAACATGCAAATATGCATTTAATGCATTCTGAAATAGTTAGAATCTTTTGATGTTTTTCATAAGGCAAAATTTGCTAAAGGAAGTTCTCAAACTGTGTTCTTGCCACAAGATACCAAAAAACATGGTTCACTAATTAACTAAAAGACACTCTTAAGTTCATACTTCGTAGTAATTTACTGCTGGACACTTATCCTGTTAAAACAACATATTTGGCTGATTCAGGGAGCAACTTTGGAAAATGACCTCACTGTTTCTGTTTTCCCCATCGAACTTGTTTAGCCTGAATTGCTTTTTCGCTCTCTCTCTCAACGCAATCTGGGTCCAAAAAGGATGATTATGCATGCATGGTTCAAGAAGGTGCTAGGCTCTAGAGGGTCAGCAGGGAACATGACTAGTGAATTCCAAGCAATTAGCGAGCATATTGCATAAAAGTTACACAATAGAACAAACAAATAGCAGCACAAGGGCCCCCCAAGGATGGTTTGCTGCCTAATGAGCCATCTAATGCCTAATCGGGGTGGCTATCTGGTGCCAGAGCCAAACCTTTAGAACACTGGATACATGTACCAAGGGCAAAATAGACTTTCTGCAAACCTTCTCTTTCTTCACTTGGGTGGAAATTATATAATGATGCTTACACAGTCCATCAGCAAGTAACACAGTTTTGGAATGTCTTATAGCAAATCCTATGATTTTGGAGTGTCCTGCAGCAAATTTGCCTTTCATTAGTAACATGTAGTTATGTACTTCTACTTAATTAAATATGAGAAAAACCCACAATACATGACTTCCTCATACTTCTATGTCCAAATTCAAGGGAAAATTGGTTCTATAGCATCAAAAATTCATTGATGTAGCTCTATATACCATCCATGTTCTGTTGCATTTAATACCTCCAAATGGCTGCTTTGTCAACCTGAGCCTCCCAACCGTTTTCTTTGGACCATTCCGCCCTCATCTTTCTTGATTCTAGCCTGAGCTTCATCCCCTCCCCCCCGCTTTCGAAATCAGGGTTAGAAGCGTGGAGCCCATGTGATGATGGTCAGAATGAAGCAGAAGGGGAGCAAGAAGTGCTCTATCCAGCAAAGTCTCCTGCACATGTGAGGGAGGTGTTGTGCAGGTGGGCAAGCAAATATGGTGCTTTAGTTTGAGGCGATGTTCAGACGACTAGGTTGCCATCATGGAATACCATAGCCTGGACATTTTGACAGCTAAGAGTTCTCTGATGCAGCTAGATCATCAGATATGGAAAGATTTATCGAGTGTCTAGAACAGAGAATGAAGCAAAAAACTCAGGGCAAATTCTACTCCATGGGACAAGGTCCCTTACCGCCCTGGTTCTCTCTCCAGTTCCTGTCAGAGATGAGTTAGCCCACCTGCACTGTAGTCCTTGCCTCCATTGCAGGTCAATCAATCATCGATAGACCAAGATGCACCTGGGTGCTTTTGGTATTTCACAGGGCAAATTGGTCTAAAGAAGAAATATCTATGACTCTAAATGAGTTATTGTCCATTGGCTCTCTCCACTCCACCGTGCTATGTGCATAACCTCTTATCCCCTACAAAATCGAAATCCCAACTTCCCCAAAAAAACTGGTTCTGATCTGTTCGGTTTGCTGCCACCCTCACCAGAGATCGCACATGTTGCTGCCGTCCCTCGTATATTGTTCTGTTCTGTAGCAACGCACAAGTATTTGACTAGTAATACAGGAAAATGGAAGACAGTGACTACCATAATGGTAAAAAATATGAACAGAACAACCTTTCGATGGTATTGAAGTGTACCAAAATATTAATGGTATATATAGCTGAGGTCCTGATGTTTGATGGATAGTTCCACTTCCGATGGTGTATTTGTTTGGTCATGTCTTGAAATGCACTTCATTGAGAGGAAATAATTTATCAGATGCTAGATTTTGATTATACATTCAATAGAAGTGATGAAACTTCAACCATGAAAACCATTAAAATACTTTTTTATTCTGGCATGCTTCATTCATTATAACGGAACCTGCCAATTAGAGGTCATCTATGAACTTTGAGGATTATGCTATAACATTTTTTTAATTCGTTGTTGCTAAGTTATTAAATTGTTTTAAAACTCACATTACTGGAGTGCTGATAATATGCATGGTTCTGGCATTTTGTGACTGAGTTTCGACGTTTTTTGTTCATGTCATCCATTTACATGTTATGTACAAATATGCAGTATCCAGGATCACGAAAATCCTTAGTTTCGATCTTACATATATTTGGTCTGGCATATATTGTATCGAAGTGTTGAACATTTTTTATAGATTTTATTTGTTTGTTAGCAGCATATTCAGTGCGCCATGTTTTCCAGGAACTAAAATCATTCTCTGTGCCAGGTTCCGATGTGAAGATGCCTACTGGCCTCCCCACTACGGCAGTGTCCTTGTGCATCTGACGAGCTCTCCTTCAGAAATACACTCCAATTCGATGGATATTTTGATGTCAAGCCTGCGCATCAGCGATGTAGCTACCTGGTGGTGCATTGTAGTAAAAGATCGACATTATTCCACGTGTAACCGAGATGTATCGTTATACAAGGACGCTTAAACGGTTAGTGGTTAATTTAGATGCCCTTTTGACGCAATCACTTTGCTGGGCTCCTGTTCGATAGAACAAAATTGTGCATTCTCATCGTCTGTTCGCAGTGATAGTTCAGTACTTAAGTCGTAATGTAGATTTTCTTCCTTTGTCATGTCTTGGGTTATACCACTAAGTGAGAGGTAATGAATTTGG
Organism: Oryza coarctata; assembly: GCA_030770085.1. Taxonomy (NCBI): domain Eukaryota; kingdom Viridiplantae; phylum Streptophyta; class Magnoliopsida; order Poales; family Poaceae; genus Oryza; species Oryza coarctata. The sequence goes on from CM061472.1 coordinate 15,365,654, forward strand.
AAGATATCTTTCTGACCTGGTTGGCATTATATTGTTGCTGTACACAATAGTTGCTGTACACAATAGTAGACATCTGTTCATGTGTGGAGAAAACCACTTGAGATTTAGTAGAAAAGCTGTGTTCAAGTTGGATTGTTGGAATGCTGGTGTCTGCTATTTCCTCTCAGAGGGCCTGAGGGGTGTTCTTGTAAAGTATTTATAAGCAGAAAAGATTGTGGCTGTGATGAGGTTGCCATTTTGGTTGCAACTTGTAGAAATAAAAATTTTCAGCCTGTAAGAATCTTGAAAACTCTGAATTCATCTGAGGGCATTTTGCTTGTTCAGGCTGAGATGGTGTGCAGTAAAACTGGGTTCGACCTGCCTACTTAGCTTGTATATTGGAGGCTATAATTTACAGGGATAAAGAACCACTAGCAGTTACAAGTTGACCTCTCTAGCACAGTCGCGATTTTTTTTGGGGGTCTTTTTGAGAGGAAACGTTTGTGATTTGTCCATGGAGGATTCGACCCGGCGGTTGCAGATCACTGACGAATTAGGGCTCCTACGTGTACAGCAGGTGAGAACACCAATGTTTCCAAGAACCATACTATCATTCACGTCAGTACGTCACTTGAAAGAGAGGCAGAATTCTGCAAGACGTGATGGCAGTTTGTCATTCATCAGAGGCAAGCAATAAGCATCCTTTGATAGGAAATAAGTACTCATATTCTAAAATATAAGAATATATATAGTATTTAAATGTTGTTTTAAAATATAAAGATTTTTTATACTTGAATACGGTAGTATTACTTATTCCATCAATAACCTTTTATTTAAATATCTTTTATCCATAACTCTTTATTTAAATATCTTTTATCCTAGCTATCCTCTCATCCTTACTTGTCCCTTATTTATTAGAAGATATTAAAGTTTTTTTCTCAACCTTAGTTTTTATAAAGTACTTAGAAATTTTTATATTTTGGAACGGATGCAGTAAACCTGAGATGCATAAATTTCAGTGGAAATTTTTTGTTTAGTAAAAACAGATACGTCCTGTACACTATCCTTTTGCACAGTTAGCAGCCTCTTTCCGTTTAAAGTCTCCCTATTTTCCCCCTTTCTTTTGCTTTTCATGCCAAGATATGTTCCTTGTAAAACAGCTGATGTTTGACATGTACTAATATTTTTTCAAGATATAATGGCTAAATAACTAAAAAGATTCTTATTATGTTGACTTTTCCTCTTTTATTCTCTCTTATTCTTTCCCCGTCTGAAATTTAGTGGTGAGTCAAAAATGATTGCACAGTTCATCAATGTAATTGTGGTTAATTTAGACAATCAAAGAGGTACTTTGATTACATTGACACTTGTCAAGAAAACATTGTCAAGATAACATGTGGGACCATCTAGTTAATGATATTGGGATAGGATGTTAAAAAAATCAAAGCCTTCTTTATAGAGTGTTAAAATATCAAATCTAAAGATGGAGGCACAAAACTGAAGATATATCTGCCTTCATTTAGTCCATGATTACATATTCCTTTTTTTTGCCTCATTTCCTAAATTTTATTTTGTCAATTATTCCCACAGTGGGCTGTACGGTTGCTCGACATGTGAGCCCTCGTTATAACCGTAAGTGTAATAGCACGGCTCTCTCAACTCGTACCCTGCAACGGCGAGGCCATCGACGTCGTCGACGCACCAGCCGCCGCCCATGTCGTGCCCCATCGCCGGCGGCAACTCCGCCCGCGCCCAGTATTCGAAAGACTGCAGGGTCAGCGCCGGCGGCGGTGGCGCGGTCTCCGCCGACCACGAGCGCCGGCTTCTGCTACTGTCGTGGTCGGGCACTGACAGCACGTCATCCAGCTCCAGCCCGCCGCCGCCGCTCGCCGGCACGCCTGCCGAGCCCAGCCTCGAGGGACCGCATGACGCGGCTCAGCCGGTCGTCGGCTTCGTTGTCGTCCGACTGCTGCTGCTCCACCGCCGCCGGCGTGTCCTCCAGCAGCTCCATCAGGAACGCCCCGTCGATGACCACCTCCGCCTGCCCGCCGCCGCCGTAGCCGGACTCCCTCACGGCGCTGCCACCGCCCTGCAAGACGTGGCGATCCATGCGTATCGTATACTTACGAGATGGAAACCGTGCAAAGAATCGATCAAGTTGGTGGTGGTGGTGGCGAAAGGTGGGGAAAGACGAGGGAGGTGTATATAGCGGTGGACACGTACGACGCGAGCGGGTGGTGGTTTAGTTTGCCATAGCCAATACAATCTCCGTTTATATATATATATATATATATAATTGTTCACTTTGATATAAAGTTTTACCTTTTGTCTTATTAAGTATCATTTATATTTTATTATTAAAGATATTTTAAATATAATTTATTTTTTACTAAATTTTTAAATAAAATGAATGGTTAGACCATTTTAAATCAGGAGAATTTGGCTGTGTGCACCGGATTGAAACTAATTAATTGCTGCCAAGCTAGTGGTGAGGCATTTGGCCTGCTTCGTCGTTTCATATTATAAATTAATTTGATTTTTTAAAGTTAAACTTCTTTAAATTTAATCATATTTATAAAAACATATTTATATTTTTAATACAAAATAAATATATTATTAAAATATATTCAATGTTATATTTAATGAATTTAATATAAGATCGGTTAAATTTTAAAAAATAATTTAGAATTTTTTTAAAACATCTTATAATATGAATAAAACGGAGGGAGTAACTTGTTAAACGTGCATTTGTAGCAGTATTGGAAGCCTATAGTGCAGAACAGATCTGACTTAGGATTATATATATAATATAATCCTAAGTTAAGTCAGATCTGTTCTGTAAGTTCTGATCGTGTTTTTTTTCTGTTGGTGCCAATCCCACCTCCTCATCCCATTCCTCACCCCCTGTTCAGTCTCTATCTTTGCTGGTAACAAAATTACTTTATTAGGTGGTAATTTTGTAAGACAAATCTACGTAAAAAAATTATGTCAAGGAATAATAACATTTATATCCCCACGACTATTTGTTTGTAGTTTTTTTCTCATGTCCATCCATTAGTAATTTTTTTACATACGCTTGTTAGCATATAGTAACTTTTTATGGACATGGATTGATTTGGGTAAGGTTTGATTTTCTTGATATGCAAAGTAAATGTTTTACTCAATGATAATATGAGAATAGTAATTTAAGTACAATCATATTACACGGTATGAATTAAACATTTTACTTCATGACAGTAATCATTTTACTCCATAAGTAAATTTTTCACTGTGCATCTTGTTATAAACACAGGAGGAGGATTCATCCTCCCTCGGCTGCCTGGCAATAGTGGCAGGGAGTTTTGGTAAGGCAGCAACTCCCCCGACGGTGGCTCCACTTGACATCAACTCCAGTAGGGGTGCGCTCCTCTTTGCCAATGCAATGGGAGCCACCGTATTAGGAGGGGACACCACCACAAAAAACCCGTTGGTATATAGCTTCCACCAGTGTTTGCTATCCAGAACCAAGACGCTGCCACACGTCCAGTTCCTTTTGTTAAAGGCCAAATGGCCTCATTGCCATTGCTAGTGTCCTGCCTTCACAGGATTCACTCCGTCGGTCATGCCATCCTATTAATTCATTTAACTAAACATGGAGTATTTGACATTGGAAAAGTATTGCTTAGTATATGGACACTACCATGGTTCTTGGGCTCGTCTTAGTCCTAGCCTACAATCCAACATTGTACAATTGAGCAAAATGAGAAAGCCAATATCAATTAAGATTGATGCACTGGGATAGAAAAGAACTAAAACATCACTGCTCGTCAATGACGATGGTGTTGTTAATGTTAACTTCCTAAATTTCAGCCCAGGTCGAGGATGATGACCACGTTCTGTTAGCACCACCACCAGTGGTCATTAGGGCTTCAATGGCTTAATTGTATACAGAATCTTCTCCGGTTTCTGTTCCAAATTCATGAACAATGCACGGAATTCATGACTAAAAGGAAAATTCAGATGGAAACAAAGAGAATAGGCATAAAACATTTCTTGTTGCAACAGTGCTCACTGAAAAGAAGTCTGAGAAAGAATAATGAACAATTGCTAGGAATTTGTCCATTATGTGACATTAAGTATCCAAATCCACCATAGTCAAACCATTTGTAACAAAATATTATCATTGTTTATGAGAATTCTAACAGAATACTAGATTCTTAACCAAACTAAATAGTTTCAGTTAGTTTTATTAGATTATCTACCATAATTTCATAAAAACTGTTAACAATAATAATGTTGTCTGAAAGGGAACCATACCTTGGGTCCAATTACCTTTGAAATCAGTAATGAAAAATGACAATGACCAAGTCATAAAAGTCTAGGAGTGTTCACTGTTGTAAGGCCTGGTGAAACACATCAGAAATAAGAGAAATGATACACAATCAGTACCAATCTGCTTGATAGTGAATGTAGTTACGTATAATGATGTTGATGCTTTGACTTTTAGCCGAGGCAGACATCAGGTATCGGCAAGCTAAATCTAGTATCCTCTAGTGTGCATTTTGAAGTGAATAAAATCTTGCATATTCTAGTTTGTAACAGTTAAGAAATTATATACAGATAGATTACATCTATATAATCAAAGTAGAACTCATTCATTGGTTCAGTTAAGAAATAGGGGAATATTTTCATTTGGGTAGACAATTAAGCTTAAGCTTCTACTCGTACACAGTAAAATATAGAATGTCAATTCGTAGATCGGGTAGGTAGTGACCTTCATCTTCCCTCTCACATTTTCATTTGGACAGACAATTAAGCTTAATTAAGGAAGCTTCTAGCAATAGAATGCAGTAAAATATAGGAGGACAAACAGTAGATTAGGCAAGTAGAGACCTTCGTCTTTCTGGATGACGATGACAAGTTGACAATGCCCTCTAGCTAGGAAGGATGTAGTGGCCGATGGTGATGCCGTATAGCATAACTACTACCTAGGTAGCACAACCAGCACATGATGTCAGTGAAGACGAAGGGCGGCATGCTCCCTTCATCATTGTGACTCACCCTCTCCCACTAATCGATGGATCTGCTCACTGCCTCACTCATGGGATAGATAAATACAGCATGGGTGCTGAGATCCATCTAACATCCATCCATGTTAAGGTAGCAGCCACAGCCATAGATCCCACCGTCCACAATCACCCCCTTGATGTGGCCGCTAAGCGCGTTGTCGATGTTCCTACTAGCATCACCATGTACTAGAGGAGCCTGCTGCCTTACGCTTTACTGCCACTTGCATTATGTGGGGATGGAGGCAGTGTTGCTTTGTTGGTAGAACAGCCTCGTGCGGAGATGAGGTATGGGTTGGCGCTACGCCAATAAGGTCTACTCTACCGCCACCCCGTCACCCATCGCCTCTATAGATGTGGTACCGTCTATATTATAAACATAGACTATATAATTAAAATATGCCCAATGGAGGCTATCCTAAAGATGTAGAAAAATTTAAAAAATATATAAAAGAATTATTAAAATAAAGAGCAATAACAGAAAGTATGAGTTCCCATAGATTTATAGCATTTATAGTAACATGTTGAAGATGTTAATGGTAAATCAAGTCATCAAACTAGAAAAGATGCTTATAGCATCTAATAAGTAAGAATAGATCTTATATTATAATATAAGGTAGTACGTATTTTTTAAAATTTGATTTGAAAGCCGCATTTTAGCAAATAAATATGGTAAAAGAATTTATAGAATAGACTGTATTTATATATGTCCCTAGAAATGGCTTGTTATGATAATTAAAAAATGCAGAGAAAAATACAAACTATATTTAATAAAAATCAAGAATTTGTATTAGTATATATATCTGTTGGTTTTCTTAAAAACATATAAACAGAATATTGCTTATTTGCAAATATTTTTTAGAAAGGTAGACAAAATGGGTTAATTTTATTTATGAAAAAAAATAAATTTACAAGGAGAAAATCAATTTCCTTGGTTATAAAATAGAAGAGGAAAAAATACGTTGGCAAGAGCGTACTGCCAAGAAAATCATACAATTCTCCAATGTTATGAATGATAAAAAGAAACTACAACAATTCTTAGGAATATTAAATTATGCTAGAAATTACATAGATAATTTAACAAAATTAGCAAAACTTTTATATGCAAAACTAAGAAATAGCCAAAGATACTTTAATTTACTTACAAAAGGGTCAAGGGGTTAAAACCATTAGAATTATTGATAGATAATAACTATTTTATTATTGAGACTGATATATCTCAATAAGGTTGGGGGTGTTGTATGAAAACAATAACATATTAAATATTTATCCAAAATAAAAGAAAAAAAATGTAGATTTGCCTATGGAAGTTGCAAATTAAAAACTATAAGCAACTATCTACAAAGATAGTGAGATATTTACAATAATTGATACGTTATGATATGAATCGGTCCTGATTTTCATGATAATAGGTTTAAAAACAAAGGATAACTTGCTTTAAAAATAGTGGGTAACTAGTGTTATACTTGACTAAGATTAGATGTGACCAAGTGATGGGGAGAGAGGCACCTGTTAACGCCAAAATCTAGATGATCCGATGGTGCTAAAGTCGATCGGCTAAGAGGTGTCCGATGGAGAATTTGATTTAGCATGTAAACAGGATCGGCCGATAGAGATACTGGTTGGCTCGTGAGACAAAGCCGATTGGAACTATAGAGAAGCCGATCAAATTAGTAGAAGGTTGGATCGGTTTGAAGATAGGGAATTATCCGATTGGGGTCAGGTCCGAGAAGCCCGAGGAGAGGTTGAAAAATTATCGGCTTGAGTAAAAAGAGATCCGATGATGATGAAGCCGATCGGTTGAGAGGTGTCCGATTGCTGCAGTGAAGAAGTCGATTGGGTTGTAGTGAAGGAAGACTCGATTCTAAATTGGAAGATTATTCAGATAAAACCGAGTTTGTGGAAGAGCCGTGGACTCCACGGCAGGATGTTTATCTTTCTAAATTGTAACCTTATTTAGTTAGGAAGGTTTAGCAAGTTAGTTAACTTCTTTAGAGATATTTTTCTTTGTTTCTGTTAAGAAATAACGTCCGATGGTTGTAAATGCGTCGGACTCTGTTTGTAAATCCAGGATATAAATATAGACCCCCTGAAAACATATAACATATCTCTCGATCAATACAAATTCGGTGCATCGCCATCCTAGTTCATCTAGGTTTTACCGATGGGTTCTGACTCTCGACGCGGAGCTGCATCGGTTAAGTCCGATCTCCGGCGAAGGGGTAAGTCTCACCACCATCTTGATATATTCTACTCTGTCTAAGGCTACATCGGTTAGGTTCGACCTCTTAGGCCGATCAGACGTATCGCATCACGTCCGTGCAGGGCTTATCGGCCTGTTAAGCTCCCTCTACCATTGTCAATTTTGTGCTGCATCGTTTAGGTTGGACCTATGGGGCTGTCGATGGTAGATCGAGCTTCAGGCTTATAGTTTTCTGTACGGCGTCTCATCGGAGTGTTAGCCGATGAGTTATCCATGCTCTGAGCTTTACGCCCAGCGCATCGGTCCCTCGGCCGATACGCATCAGCCTTTAGAGGTGACCCTTGACGCATAACGCCGAGTGTATCGGTCTCCCAGCCGATACGCACCCATCTTCAAAGAAGCGTCCCCTCATCGGCTCAGCTAGCCAATGGGTTCGTTCCTATCTTTGCTTCAGCACAGCCGATCCGGCGTCCTCCGTATCATCACTGCTGGCCTTGGCCTCGTACTGTCTCGGTTAGGTCCGATCTTCAAGGTTCGGTGTTAATGGCGCTGTCACGGTGGGCGACGGGTCTCATGCTGTCATATCCAGAGCGACATCGGCTTTGCAGCCCGTGCCTTTTTAATACTATTCCTTGCCTAGTCTGCATGTGCCTTCATCGGTTTCTCCAGCCGATAAACTACTGTTCGGCTATTCGTAAGGATCCTGTGCGCTTTGCTATCCTCTGAGTACATCCTGATTCCTCCATCGGCTCTGCGGCCGATTCCTCTTCGACACCTATCCACATCGGTTCCTCAGCCGATCAAAGAGCTTCCCGATTCCTATCGGCAAATAGCTGATAGCAAAGGGCCTTCCAGGCACGGCCGATGGCCATCCCGATCCTATCGGCAGCCAGCCGATAGCGAGCGCCTGTATCGGCCCACCGTCCGACGGACTTGCTCGTCTCACTTCCATGTCAATTACAGGGTCAAATTAACTGGCATGCCCGCATCCGTACCGACGCGTCGAAGCCAATCGAACCCCATGGCCACTGGCGTGCGTACCTCAAGGCACGAAGAAAATCCAATCGGCCTACACTGAAGTTAAGCAGACCTCCCATGCGATCAGCGTGTTCATGCCGGGGCGCGCGAGGGACCTCAGTGCGAACAACACCAAAACCTTGAGGACTTCGACTCAATATCTGAACGATCACAGAACCACAAATCAAGGCTAATTCACACAAAACGATGTAGGCTAATTGGAAACCGTAGAGCATAAAATAGGGTATCTCAGAGAACTCTTTCACAAGCCTAAAAAGAACTTGCAAGAACAAAGGTGTGTAAAACACTCAGTAGCTTGGCTACAATACCATATCCGGTTATCAATGATCAAAAGTCCTTTTCTAGTAGTATATAGGTGATAGTTATACTAGAAACAACCCTCCTAGTTGGTATGAAATGAAGTCACCATGTTGGGAGGTGGAAGGCCAACTAGTTGAGGTATTCACGAAGTGGTCTTCAATTTCAGTACGTCTCCTAGGCTTCTATGTAGCCTTCAGTAAAATGGTTATTACTCTTTGTTCAGAAGTCCAAATGATGTTCAGTTTGTCAGGTTAGAAAGTGGACTTGATAAGCTTTCCAATAAGTACTTATTCACCTCCAAAGTTTGTAGAATAAGGAGTTATGGCTACTTCTTTTGATGGTTCGAATTGATGGTTCGATTCTCATAGTCTAATTGCTGTAGCTCATCCCCACGTAGAGTAGCATCCTCATTTTTATGTGTATATCTAAGTACAACTAAAGTAGAATACTTAGATAATATAATATTTTTATGTATATTGAAGTTAATTTCAGCTAAGAGTGAGTTCATCTCTTTTTAGAGTAGTTTTATATGGCTACGCGTAATTGGTCCTTCATACACTTGCTTATGTGTAACTTGAGTAACCAGTGGCATGCCCTCATCAATTAATGTGATAAATGCTTTTAAACTTTATTTAGGTTTCAAATAAGTACAGCTATAACATATTAGGAAGCATTATGCAAATACTATAATTAGCTTAATAGTAAGAAAAATCCTAATAGGAGATGGATCTTATTTAAGGATATTATTACTAATCTACTCCCTCATTTACCAAATTTTACGAATTTTGTAGGTATAAAAAAATCAATGAATTATAATAGGGTTGAATTCTTCACTTTTGATGATGATAACAAGTTTAAAATATATCCACCAAATACCTATAAATTTTAAAATAACCACATAATCTTAGATATAATGTACAAATATATTTTTGATAATTTTTTATACCAATATAACAATAAGAGATAATAAAATGGATATATGCTACCAATATTAAATAACATTGCTAAATATTTTTATCTATTAAATGAATTAATGCCAGTATAGAACAACATAAAATAATACAACAGAAGCCTATATATATTGTGTTGACAGAAAGCCTCTTGAGTCAATATATCTTTTGAAAAAAATAATAACAAAAAAATAGATGTAAAATTAATGCATGCCATATCATACGAAATATATAAAGATATTGATGAGAAATTAAACCAAAAAATATTATAAATAAATTACTATTTGAAGCTAGCTGCAAAATAATATGTACATAAATGCAAGAAAGGCAAAAACAAGAAAGCTCCTATCTCTATATTATGCAACTATAAAGAAGAAGGTACTCTAAGAAACCCACATATAAATAATGATTAACCAAGGAGTGACCCTTATATAATAAATACATCGATCGGAAGATAATAGAATTTTTTTTAAAAAAATCCTAAAGCAAGAAATATTTAAGAAATTAAAACAAGAAATAAGCAAAAAATTTGAACAAATGAAAAAAGAATATGATGAAAAATTTGATGTATCTTTTTTCGATGCAAATACTATAGATAGATATGAGTGGTCATGGACAACAGACCAATAAGCAAAATAGCCAAAATAAAACATATAAGAGAAGTTAAATTGATATGATATTATCAATCATTCAAGTGTGTCAACTAAAAGTAATTTACCTTCAAAATAATATTATTAAATTATATGCCTAATGTACGTCATTTATAAGTCCAATAAAGTGAATGATATACATTGCTAAAAATACAGTGAAGAATATAATTTTCGGTGGAAAAGTGAGACATACTTACCACGTATCTCTACTTTAGTTGAATCAAGGATATCTGTAAGCAAGAAAATAGCCTATACTTGTTTGTTCGCTCATGAAGCACTAAGAAGATAGAGATAAGGTTGAAACATAGGCATTGTTTTCCTCTGACTTCTATAAAACGAGGAGTTGGCAAGATAAGGAGAGCCACCCAAGTAAGAGTGACTAGTGCTAGAGTTTATAACCATACTATAGTAGCATACTATTAAAAAGTTCTCCCTACTAGTATATTAGAGTGAGAATTATAACATCAACTGTATAAGGTAAAGGTAAGTAAATCTTGTATGTATCTTCTTTTGGGTTTTCGAAAGGAAAAGTCATATATAAGCTTGTTTGTTCATTATTAAGCAATATATTTTGAGAATTCCTGTCTGTTTATTTTGGATGAGTGTTTATGCTAGTAACCCATAGGAGAAATATCTTCGGTAGTTCTTATTCATAGCCTATATCTCACATAGGCATCAGGAGAACATGTATCCATAGAGAATTGTTTCTTTGGGTGGAACTTCATAGGAGAAGATAAACTCAACTAGAATAAATTTTAATTAAGGATGATTAAAGAAATTTCTTCTAAAAGAAAATAAGTGAGAAATATGGTGATTATAGAATAGGACATTAAATCTTTTAAAACAAATATTGGCTTTCTTGTAAGTTTCACCAACAAAGATCCTGAAGGTAAATTTTTTTTATGTAAACAACCCTAAATTTAGGTAGTGAATTATGATACATAGTAACCAACATGGTATTAACAGTAAAAAGCACCTGTAAATTAGTACAAGCACGAGTGATTGTTATGCGCCTAATTATTAAGCAGGAAATTAGTTAGTAATATCAGTAAGCTAAGCGTATATCTATTAATCTTTTAAATTATATGACTAAGTAATTTAGCTTAATATTATAATTTTAAGGTATTATTAATCATTCGACTACTTAGATGACATTATCTGGTTTATATATATATATATATATATATATAAACCTTTGAAGTTCCTGCTTAATTGGAGGCTGTTGGTTTTGGAAGAGCAGGACCCAGTACATGGCCTAGAAGCACTGCAAAGAAACAAGAATATATATATCTTGAGAGCTCTAGTAAATCTCAACCATTGAGTAATAACATACTGATATAGCACTTGGCACATATAAAGACGAATGGTCCTTTTGAAAAAGATATGAAGATTAGCTAAATCTTGCTATGATGTTAATTAATTAATTAAAGATGTTTCTTGAAAGAAGTCTATGACTTGTGACTGATTTTGCCAACTGAATATGTCTCATCCAACATTGATAGTAACATATTTCCATAGTTTCAACTTGTAAGTGCTCCATAGTTACAAATCATTATCGTCAGAAAGAGGGAACTCAATATGGATTTTTTTTTGGGAAAACTATCTTCTAACATGAACAAGTAAGATTGGCAATCAGGTACTATATATGAAAGCAACGTATAGTGAATGAATTCTCTAGTACAACCGATTGATGTGGCACCGGAGCTTATGTTGGCTAGGGACACTTAAGTTCAATCCCATTAACAAAGCTAGATGGTTTTATTTTGTGGTTTCTGGCATATGATCACCTGGCCACTCAGGTATTAGCCTTTTAGCTAATTTAGGAAAACACGGTTTATATATAAATATAAAAAACAACCATAGTCTTATTTTGAAAAAAAAACACAACTATTGACACTGCACACTGTACATGTGTTTTTTCGCCCAAAAAGGTTTTTCCGCATTAAATCCATTCCCCATACTTATGTATTTTGCCATATGATTTTTAACAAATTAATGCATGGACTACACACTTGAGTAGATATATATGATTAAGAATAACTAGCTTATTATTGAAAGCTCATGCTGGATATATTAAGCACCACAAGTTGGTCGACTGGCAAGCGAGATTCTAGGTCCAGACGTTTTGCCCACCTGCGGTGGAGAGTTGGAAACACAGGAAGAAACCATTTATGCCCGTACAAGTACATGCCAGACCAAATATTTGCAAGACAGGAACTGGAACTAATTAACTCAATATTACGTAATTAATTAGCATCTGTACCTTTCCAGATATGATATAGCTTGGAATCTCTTTTCTGATTGTGTTCTTGTTCGATCAATTATTAGACTAAATAGTATTTGATCGGAGCACCTGCACACCCAGATATATCATTAATGCAGTGCTTATCTTATGAAATGACATGTCATTATAAATTTTTCAAATTACAAAAATACTATTACTATTCGTGATATTGGCTAAGTTTCATTGAACTTTTCTAAAATTCGATCCGTGCAATCGCCATCACGTTTTCTGATCTTCTCCCTAAACCTCATCGCCTCCACGAGGTTAGCCTCGATGCGGTGGTGGCTCTAATCCAGCTTGGCCTCTAGAGCTCCTAGGTGGTCTGTCTCCAGCTCCTAAGGACGGCTAGGCAGACGATGCATAGAGCATGAGGTAGTGATTGCAGTCATCATAGCCGTTGTTATGGGTGAGAGAGTGATGGGTGCAGAGGAGGAGAGCGATGATGATGATGATATAGAAGAGAAGATGGGTGCCGAGCGCTATGCTGTGCACGACCATCGGTGAGGGACGCCTTCTCTACCTAGCTAATAGCCCCATCATGCTGGATAGACCACCACAACGTGTAGGCGCATAGCGTATCGGCCTTTCCAGAGTTTGTTAGATGGCCTCCACATGGTCAATGAGGAGAAGAAGAGAAGAAAGGAAAAGAAGGAAGAAGAAAGAAAATGTGGTATGAATATAATTTTAGAAGAGTTCTATGTATCAACGGATATCACAAATATTAATAGTATTTTTTAATATGGTAAATTTGTAATGGTAGATTAACTTTTTTACAGTTATTTCAGTCCTTCCGGATCCGGTTTGCACGTGTTAATTGATTAGCAGTTTAGCGCTGCTTTTCTCAAGAGGAGGCAAGCACTCTTGGCCACAGGATATAATTAAACAGTTGAAAAAAATATTCCAAAGGATAGTGCTTACTGGAGGATATTCCTTGGAAAACAGATATTTTGTAGACATTTCATAATTAGTTCAGTTCCCACAAAATTCCTCAAGGGAGGCCTTAGCTTGGTACCGAGGAAAAGTCGGAAATATAAACGATTTTTATTATAGAAAAATAAAACTTGGCCTCTTAGACTAGCTTTTCTCATATTAATTCATGTTCTTTATTTGTTACATCCACATCGAATCAAATAGAATGTCAATCCAATGATCATATAAATCTGTGTAGGTTTTTCAAAATTCAGCAATATATACAAATATGTCAAAATTTTGAGTATCCGTATATTAGAAAAAAATAATCATATGAAAAATATATATAATGGAACACGATTCGTCTTTGGATGCTAGTAAGCATTAGAGTAGTGTAGATAAGTACATTGTTCGGTGCTGTAAGATCATCAAGCAAAATACGCCAACCATTTGTCGACGAAAGAAACAAGGTATGGATAAAAAAAAGAAGGCCCAGCATATTAGGCCTAACAAGGGTTGCGTATGATTGGATCACGATATTTTCATATCTACCTATATTTTTTATTAAAATTCAGAACCAGTTACAAATAACATATTACTCATCCCGTATCCTATCTTGTATTTTTCTTGGAATCGAATTTAGAAACTAATATCTATTTATCTATTTGTATATCTAATTCATATATATTAAATATTATGAGGCAATAAGTGTTAGAAAAGATACATTAAGAAAAAATAAAATATTACTTATGAGCTCATAGCAATTAACCAATCTTTTATCATATTTGCAGGTGGATTCATAGTAGATTTTTATATATGTTTAATAATACGAGACATACGGGTGGATACAACTCTTCCTATGTTCTAACATATTTATTTTTTCAATTTGGATTCATACTTAGATGTTACGGAATATCCTACTTTCTGTCTCATATACTTCCCATAGACCTCCGATTGGGTGGGCGGACGGAAAATATCTATCCCATTTTCACCCTAGGCCCAACCCAATTAATCATTGGGCCTGACAGGTTGGCTTAATTATTTAGTTGAACTGAGGCCATACAGTAGTGAATGACAATATTGTCAGCACATTCTTGAGGGAAAAAAACAAGTTAGTGCAATACAAATCAATCAAACTATCATTTACCTAAACCAGGACTAACTCCTTCGCTAACACTACTTTAATCAGTTCTATAAATGTAAGGCCACTACCAGACACCAATAAAGCTTGTAGAGCTACATCGCTCAATTCTGTTTGTTCATGTGCAGTGCCTTCTAAAAATGTGACAAGATACCTTTTGTAACCTATCAAAGACGTGAAGGCATATTCAACTGAACAGTTGCAGAAGAAATAAAAACAAAATTAACTGAGATCAGGACAGATAAAAGTACTAAATTTGGGTATCCAAAAATATAATTTACCTTGTACATAAAAATATACTGTTCATCTTTTTAAATGAAGATATATATACTGTTCATATATAATGAAAGAATTGAACCATAGCAGTTTAAACAAACGGAAATCAAAAGAGACAAGGATTCTCAACTTGCAGAAGCAGCCTGGTGGAGCTTAGTTCATGGCGCAGTAATCTACTAATGCATCTGTTGATCTGTTCCCAGGCCATATATAGTGCCCAGACCATGTGTAAATCAGAAACCACTGTAATCTGCAGGCATAACCGTAGGAAATATTTACTTAATATGAAGTATAAATTGTACAATCAGAAGATAATGTAACAAGATGACTAACCATAGTTTCAGACTTACGCAGTAACACCACGATAGATCCACAAACATGTTGCTACAGAATGTGTTTTGGCATCAACTACCACTCTGCCGTGAAATCTCCAACCCTTCATCTCTTCTGCACCCACAAATATGTGTTTTTGGATGAGTTTATCATTATTTTAACTTGATACTAAAATCAGCATGTCCAGATGAATGAATTCATCAATTGACAATAATTTGAGGGTAAAGAACATATATGGGCTAAAATAACGGAAACAGTTTTGGCAAAGTATTAAACAAATATTGGTACAGTAAATAAGATAATTAACAGACAGCATAAGGTTAACTTGAAATTAATCACATCAACAGATCAACCTTCAACCACAACAGTCAGGCCTGATCATACATGGACATCCATTTGATTTATGTTTTAACAGGTTCAACACTGTCATTGAGAAGAACAAGATTGCTGTGAAACTTTGACCTTTTTTTCGATGGATAACTTGCAGTGCCAAAATAAGGTAGAGGTTGCATGAGCAGCTGAAATTAAATGTACTAGAACAAAATAAACACATCCATGATCATGTCTGTTGGGACATCCATTTTCCCAGTTTCACCTGAGCCCACATAGTTATGTATTTTTCTAGGCAACATCATACCTGTTAGCATAAAATAGTACGAGTAATAGCATACAAGAGTACAATGTTAGCATAATTAAAATAGTACAAGTAATAGCATACAAGAGTACAATTATTTACCAAGATGAGATATTTGGATTCCTTCAGAAAAAAATTGACATAGACACATCAATTATTCATTACAACTGAATTGTACCTTAGGGTATTGAATCTACAACTGATAAGTGACAACAAGCCAAGAAGGCACTTTCAATTAATGACACTAGAAAGTAATAGCGGAGTTCAGAGCAGGTGTGCACATCATATTAATTGACAACAGAAGTGCATAATTGGACCATGTCGGCCTGATTAAGGTCTGCACATTATGAGTAAAATCCGTACTCACATAACAGATCAGTGGTCACCGCCAGTGCCAGCGTCGGCATGATCCAACACTGTGCAATACAGGGGTGTCAAAAAAAGTTTTTTTTTTATAAACAGTGTGAGATGATTCAACAAGTTTTTCTTTCATGTGTATGTATTCACTGTAAAAAAATTATATAGATGACTGTTTAAATGGAACGTAGAAAAAAATAATTTTTACAAGAGTTAATCCGAACAATCACCCCCACACTAGGCTCCCATCCCACCCAAACGCATACGCCCACCGCCAAAATTAGAGCAATGGAGCTTTGGAAACATGCTTGTACTCTATTTTGTTGTTCTTCCACGAAAAATGTCTCTTTGAAAGGCCTAGATTGCATTAAGATTTATACAGACCTTGTGACCAGCAGACACTGTTCTAGGGCTGCTTGATTTAGAACTAGACTTACTAGTCACTGACTCTAAGGTCTGTTTAACAGAGCTTTAGCTCCATCTCTTCTAAGTCCAACCAAACGGTTTTATCTTCATCCAAAAAGAAGTAAAATAGGTTAGAGTGATCTGAGAAAATAAATTAAAAAGGTAAATCAGGATTCGAGGTTTCAGCTCCACCTAAAAAAGAGAAGCAGGCTAGAGTAATTAAAAAAATAGATTAGAAGTGTGAAACAGCGTTTAGACTATTTCATAACTTCACTCCAGACTTTGTTTGAGTTAGATTTAAGAGTTGATGCCTGTTAAATATGCCCTAAACTCTAATTCAATAGCTCAACTGCACCCACTGTGCCACTGAGTTTTCTCATGGCTCATGTGAATTAGTAGTACCAAGAACAAACGAATAAAAGGTATAGGACTGGAATGTCATTACTTGTTAAACCGCATTAGAAACAAAACCAAGGAGAAGTCCAGGAACGGAGGCATGTCTGTTTTATTACTATCATGCTGCATCTTGATAATACATAGCATCTGAGTTTTGGATGAATTACTACTACATTCCTGTAAACTCTTCCAAATGATGCAGTTCTTCGTATGAAATGCTAATGGACGCAAGTTCTGTTTGACAATCTCAACATCAAGATACAGATAAGCAGTCTTGTTCAAGGGTGAACGAACTGACTACAAAGCAGCTTGGAGCTTGCTCTTATCCAAATGAGTCTTGAAACTGATTTGGATTTCATATTGAGCTCCAAGTAGGTGCAGGCGCTTCAATCAGAACAGCTCCTTTTGCAGCTCATGCTTTTCCGCTTTCTGTATGAGAAATTGTTTCTTGACATGCATCGAGAATTGCTCCCTGTATTTCTTGTCAATATGATGTGATCGTAACACACTATACAAGGATCGTGATTCAGGCAATCCAATCTTCTGCGTGTATGGAATAACCCCTGGAACCTCGTTAGCTTGGCTCATAAAAGATTTCATTATTATGCATATCTCGGCTGCCAAAACTCCACAGCTGAGGAGCTTTTGTCACTGATTGCAAATACCCTGACACCTCGAGAAGGTAAAAGATAGTTTGTCATGAACCATGAAGCAATTTAGAGTTTTTGACAGCAATGAAAACAAAATGTAAAGAAATTTAATAAGCAATAAAAACTCTTAAGAAATTTAGACAGTTACCATTACTGAGTAGCGTACACATGAGTCATAAATTTATGATGTTCGAGAATATATATGATTCTAAAACAGTAGAATAACAGCAGGAAAGGAAACAGATATAAGCACTTATCAAAAAAGGTTCAACACAGGGATTTAGCATACATATTAATGTGCAATGTGATGCTCTATCACACAATGTTTGATTGATTTCATGTTTCATGGAACAGACTCCAACATGGCTATTTAGTATGTTTCCAACAACTTCACTTGATGAAGTAATTGACACCCATTACAATTTTTTTTTGTGAAAACTGAGAAAGGCAATAAGAACAGCATGGTTCAAAAAATAATTTCAAATTCCAATGTTCAAGATACACAGGTGATGACCCACATATGCATGTAACTTGTAGATGAAGTAGTCAATACTCAACAGCATGCATCTCTCGAGGTAATCACTAATAAGCTAGAGCAACACACTCCTCTTTCAATAACTACCCGCTGCTGTGGTCCAGGACCCCAGCCTCCTGTTTCACTCGGCCACAACCCCTGTAACTTGGCCCCAAGGCATAGCAACAACAGAGAAGATAATCTTCTGACAGATAGAACTGTGTTGTTGTAAGTAGTATAAGAATTGAACAAACATTATAGACTCATCATTCAATCTTTTTAGAAGGTTAACATCATCAACTTTAAGACCAGCAGCTTTCACTGCAGTAAGAATTGCAACATGAACAGTGGCCAAGAAAGGTAGATAACTCACGCCACCATACATCTCCAAAATTTACATAATACCAGTCTACCAATTCATACAAGTTCATCCCAACCCAACATAAATTTTACCCAAAGGACTGATAAAGAGCAAATTGAGATACATTAATGAAAAACTAAGATTTAGGTAGCAACTAGCAAGCAAAGGTTACCACATGCTGTGCAGTACTGAGGAAGAAGTTATATTTCTGTTGAGTAGGCAACCAAAGGCTGAGGCAGCCCATGTGAACCTTATATTTCCTCAGTAAAAAAATGGTGCAGAGCACATTGATTTTAGAACAGGGGTTAAGCGATGAAGGGGATGAATCAGTCAGGTTAAAGGAAGCAGGGAGTTACAACAGAGAATAACTGGCTCAACAAGCAGAAGCAGCTTCTGAGGGGCGCGAGATGCACCAGAGTTCCATGCGAATTGTGGAAGAATAGAAGAGTAGAGCGTGTATCCATGACTAGCCCGTATAAGACATTGCAATTCCTCCGCTTCAAAATATGATTAGCACCAATTCCTGATCTCCATTATTAGGATTAAATTCATTTGAATATAAGCCAGAAACATTGATAACCAGTCATTCCAAGAATGGATTAGCCTCTCAAGTAATACTCTTAGCATATAAAAATGTCAGCAACCCAATTGTATGACACAACACACTACAGATATTTCTGAAGCTTCACAAATGCTTCCTAGGTTTCTAGAATCCGACTCTAATTGCTACATGGTCCGTCAGGTTACACGACTCCAAATGTTCCAACTCAGAGCTGAAGAATAGGCTAATCAATTCGTCCTACAGATTGAACCCCCCACACTTTTTGAGGGGCAAACAAACAAATTGTTATTAGTACTAAGGTTAAGGCAAAGAGAAAAGCTTCCAGATCTAGAACAGAATCTAGGGTTAACGCGACTTCGAGAATAGGGTGTGGGTATGGAGGGATGACAAAGAGGATGGGTTTTCACCGGCGAGCTAGGGTGCGGTGGAAGCAGCAGGACGCCGGCGCCGGCGCCGGCGCTGCTCGCGGGATGGAGATCGGCGCAGGCGGCGGGCGAACTCGCGAGGCGACGGGAGCTGGGTTTTTTTTTTACACAATTACGCTGGGAATTTTATAGGAATTTCTATTGAAAAAAACTTCTGTTCAAGATTTTTTTTTCTTGAATAAATATCCACTCAATTTGTCAATTTTTTGCTAATAAAAAACTTACTAAGGGATTAAAAATCTCTACTCGGAAATATTCTATATGAATAAAAAATTCATTCCCAAAAACTTTCTACACAATTAAAAAATGGATTAGCTGCACCAATTAAAATGGACAAAATGCGATTTGAGAGCAGAGTGAGACAAGGCCATAGGGACAAAAAGCGAAGAGGCTCATGCGTATTAGAGCCACTGGCCCATATGGCATGAGGCTTTTGGATGCATGCTACACTCCGTCATCGCTTCTTCTTCTTATACAGTGGTTTTTCATATTTATGGAGCGTCTGTGCTAGTGCCAAAACAGATGCCTAGGCGCTAGTCATATTTAGTTTTCTTTGAACTGGAAATCCAGAATGTTGGTGGTATGGGCTTTCTATATAATGATATAAATATTGGTATTGTTTAAAAATACGGCGCCATATTTCTTTCTCCATTTTAATCACTTCTCCACTATATGATATATGATGGGTAACTCTTACATTTTTACCTTTTTCCCTTATATATAAGTCTATGTCTTTTCTGTATTTTTCTAAGTCTGATTTACTCCTCTTAATTTATGAAACTAAACAATATATATCCCTCAGCTATTAAATTCAGACAAATAACCTAAAAAAAATTCATGTGCTTTCAGCCGCACCTCCACGTGATGTTAACGTGACAGTGTTGCTCGCCGTGCTGAATGTCATTTATGCATTAAAATGTGTGCAAACAATCCATCTATTTGTGACTATAATTGTTTCAAAAACAGAATAATAAGATGTTTGTGGCTGTAATTTGCATAATTATAACTAAATTTTGCACAAGGATGACATTAACATAGCTTTTATAGACTTTATTTTAGATAATGAGAATCCTGTCCTTTACTAAAAAAACTACAACCAATTATTATATTTTTTCAGTATATAAGGCTAAGAATAAAATTTAGAAATTTAAGGACACAATAAATAACAACATTTATTCTATATTCTATTCTATTAATAAACATTCATTCATAGTTGGCAAAAATTTGCATAAGTATCGTTTCTAAACTCCGGTATGTAAACTACGTCCTATTTGTATCGTCATCACACATTTGCAACAACAACGCTCAATAGCAAAACCAATGTGTAGCCTGAAGAGTACTGCATATGTGATTTAATTAGAGCTTTATAAAAACAATATCATCCCTACTAAGCCATAGAGTCAAGCATATTGTAGATGTCTCTATAATTATTTAATTTTTGGATTTAGCATTGATTCTACCAAACCATATTTCAAACATATGTGAAATACTATTATAAACCAAAAGTTTCGTATACAAATGCATAACATACATATGTCAAATAGCAACCAAAAGTCGCATTACAACCAAAATGAACAGATCATCAGGCCACAAGTCTGATTACTACTTGCGTACTACATTCACTTGCCAATATGCAAACCACGATTAGCAGGCATCTTAACTTGAAGTTTCTTCCACGGTGATACTTGAGATGTAACTGTTGCACTTGCTTGCCCAGACATGAGGTTGACTCTAATACTTGAGCTAGAGCTAGCATGTGACAGGTTCACATTGGAATTCTGAGCAACACTTCCGGAAAATCTTCTGTGCATAGGAAAAGGCTACAATAAGAGATATGTTAGCAATAAAAAAAAAACACTAACCTGATTGATTCTTCCACAAAATCATGCACAACGCCCGTGGGACTGTGCTCGCCAGCCAGAGGATGCGCACAGCTTGCTTGCTGTTCAGATGCACTAAGCCCACCGGACGGTTGTGCCGCCCTACGCGGTTTGACACCGGACCAATGCGTTGTAGCCGTGCGCCTCCTCCAGCCACTAGGCTTAGGGATTTGGGTTTGGATGGCAAAATTTCACGGGGAGAGAGAGGGAGGGTGTATTTTAATACGCCGCCACGTCATTGCCACATGGAGGTGCCACATTGAATATCATGATAAAATCATCTAAAATGGGGTATTAAAATATCATATTACAAGTAGATAACTAATTGTTCGTTCTTATTCTAGTCTCCTATACCGTGAGAATTAAAATATCATGGACGACTAGCGAAACTTGTTACTTTCTCCAAATAATATAGATTATAGATATGCGCTCTCCTCCGCACGTGTAAAGAGGATGTTTCTTTCTTCCCTACTAGGTGCATGAAATCCCACACGATCTCTCCCTCCATGCATCCCAATGTCTTGGAGGTACTGTGCCCTAATGTACCATACATACAATATGTGCATAGCAATGTTGTTGCTTGTTACTTATCTCTAGAGCTAGATAGGAGTAGACTCACTAGAAAGACCAACATGTAATGGCCCATCACTCTCACTTATCTCTATCGTCTCATCTATACACACACAAAAATACACTAAAACTCATCAAAGAGAGCGAGAGCCCAATCTGCCTCAATAATACTTGATAGGTATAATAATACTTACAAAATACCTTAAGCCCTATCACAGTATCATGATACCTCCCTGTATTAACAAGTATCATTACTAGTACCTAGTACCACTACTGATATCTAAGATATCATCATTGGTACCACTATCATCATGTATCTTATGGGATAACTATCGTTGCACATGGTAAGTATCATCACTGGTACATTAGGGTAAAAGGACCGTTTAAGGTCTAGATGGAGGTGAATAGACAATTTAAAAACTTTAGAGCAAGCAATATTTTGAAACTATCAGATAATTTGATAGATACTATCGGAATTTTCGATATGCACGGTGACAACAGGAAGAGATAAACAACATGAACGATAAACAACTAGATCTAACACAATATTATATGTACAACAGTGGCTAGATACTTGTAGCAACAACAAGCTAAGCAAGGCAATAAGTGATGTAAAAAAATTAAAGAAATATCACCGAGGTTCACACGTAGTCTTGTTTTCAAAGTTCAAATCCTTAAAGAGATTATACTCTCCGTTGAGGAGCTCATAAAGAGCTGGGTCTTTGCTAACCCTTTCCTCTTGAAGTTGTAGAAATACACTCATCTTTCACTAGTAATATCTCTATTCTCACAGAAGAGAGATCCGGCCTTCACAAACTTTCCTCAGTACACCACAATTAAATTGGTGGCTCAAGGATGACACCTTAGCATCTAGGAGTTCTCAACCTACAAGAGCAATAGATGCAACAAGAACTCTTTAGGGTTGAAAAGTTAGTGCTAAAAAATGAATCAAGAACACACCAAGCATCAAATCTTCCAAAGCAAATCCACTCATACAAGATTTGAATTGAGTAGATCTAGAGGAAAAAGTTTGGAAGAATAGAGGGTTCACAGTGAGATAGAGTGAAGCTGAAAGCTAAGGCTAAAATGTTTGCAATGGAACCAGAAATATTGCCTTGGGGTGGGTGGGAACTATTTATTGCACTCCACAAAATCCAGACGTTTTGAGGCTGAGATTTCTCACATTAGATATTCCAATAGTAGTCATTGAAATTTCCAACGGGTACAAGATTTTAACTCCAACTTAGCCAACTACTCATATATTGGACATTTTGATAATAAATGTCAGATATTCTATTATTTTTCTCAAAAAAGAATTATATGTCGTATCGAAATATTTGAAGTTATATTGGAAATTTTGATATTTTCCTCAACAAGAGCGATCTGCTAGCACATAACAAAAATTTTGTTATTTTGCTAAACATAACCATCTCAGGTCATTTCAGAAATTCTAACACGATTTTGAAAATTTCGATCAGTTGAAAGAATGCAAAACTTAAACAAGTTTTAAAGACACACTTTTCAAAAAGATTTTAACTACCAAACTTTCAACCCTAGGTTTTAAAGTATCATCCATCTTTATAGTACGGCTTTTCGTATGACTCAAGAGTAAAAGAGATTACATTTTACCATAGTTTTTTTGCCATCACTTCAACTCAAGATAGAGGATTCATCAAGATCGATCTCCACACACATTGAAGGACTAACTTATGTAGAACACAATTTCAATAAGAAATATTACTCATTCCTAGTTGATTGTCATTAATCATCAAAATTAATGAGTATAATAAGTATGTGGAGACCTCTCCCTAAATCTTTGCACCCTTAATTTAAACACAAATAAACTTGCTTGATAATAGAAATGCATATGACATGGTATTTCCACACAAGTAACTAGAAAATGATAAACAACATTACATCACATAGTCTCATTCATCAATACGCATTGAAATAAAAATAAGGCTAAAACACAAATAAACCACATAGTCTCATACAAGCAAATTCCAATTATCTAACCAATGACAAGAATTATAATATTTGGTTGGGATAGATAGTTGACTCTTCCCCTTTGGCATCAAACCACCAAAAAGAAGACAAAGAAAGGAAGAAAGCACAAGTAAACATGGAGTCACTCATCATGCTCATTATCATCACCCTCCTCATGCGCCACTTCTCCACTCTCTACCTTTGACAAAGAGGTCTTCAAACACTTGTTCTTCACTCACATTCACCTCGAAGCTACCGGGTGAACAAGGAAGCTGAAGATGATGATGAATCTCTTTGAATCTCTTGGTATCCTTCTTCCTAGCCATTCTTTCCTTGTTGACCATTTTGGCCATTGACTTTCACACAGAGAAGATGGACTTGATAAGCTTCCAAATCGGCGAGGAAGAGTGAGTCATTGGAGCGAAAGAAGTGGAAGGTGCATGGGAGCTAGGAGGGAAACTAGGAGTTATAGGGGTCAGTTGCTTCATTATCCTTACTTGTAGACAGGTGTACTTCTTCTCCTTGTAGAAATTCAGCTAAGTCACTTCAATCATCTTCATGAGAAAAGGAGCATACCCAAGGCCTCTCTTGGGAGTGAAGGAGTTTAAATGGATTTCCTCCCAAATGAATTGAAATATATCAAACTTGTTTGGACGATCACTCATTCGGACAAGAATGCTTTTAGTGTGATGAAGCACGTTGCTATCATCTCCTTCATTGGGTGTAAGGGTCTTGTGAATCATCTTGTTGAGAAAGGCATAGAAGGGTAGTAAGCCCTTGATGGTCCTAGGGTCATGATCCGTTGCATGATTGTTCATGTAACCAATCTCATGTGGCTCCAAACCCTTATCATCATGTAGATCCTCTTAGTCATCATCACTAGTGTGAGTGGAGATCCCCAGAATGGTAGCAAACTAACAGAAGGTCAAAGAGTACCACTCCCCTGAGTCATCCAGTTCATTGTCTTCTACCTATTCATCTGATGATACACTATGGTATAGAACTAATAGATAACCTCTTAACACCAATCATACTTCATTTTTATGATTCCCTTCATCCCCATGGTCTCATAAGTAGCAAGAGCCTCATCCATCATGGGATCATGATGACTCACTGTATACTCCAAATCAATCTATTGCATACTAATAGTGCGCTTTGACTTCTTCATTATCAGAGTCTTATAGTAGTCTTGCTAAAAAAGAGTCCAAAATCATGGATCAGTGGCATTGTGTGCACTATTCTTTGGATTTTTTTCTCTTGGCCTTTGAACCTTTGTGGGCTTGATATTCCAATCAATGGCTTTTCTCATGTGTGAGCACTGCGATTAGGAGATGCACCACCAAAGGATCAATCAAACGACCTGCTACTGAATCTTTTGGCACTAGCTCATCTTCTTGAATCTCATTAGAGGCACAAGAACTAGAACCGGCATAGCTTGTTCCAACAGCTAGCATCTTCTGCTTTCTCACCACTTATCGCCACGGCAAGTTTTTTCCTCGAGCAACACGGTTGCCTTGTGCCTCTTATTCCTCACCACTCCAATCAGAATCATCAGCATTGGATTCCAAAGAGACACTATAAACACGTGGCCTCTTGTTGATTTGCACACAATTTGCTTTATTCTAGACATAAAGCTCTCTGGGGATTAAGTGGAGTGAGAGAATACTTGATCCATGAACTTCCCTTTGAGCATGA
The DNA here is from genome assembly GCA_030770085.1 of Oryza coarctata. Lineage (NCBI taxonomy): Eukaryota > Viridiplantae > Streptophyta > Magnoliopsida > Poales > Poaceae > Oryza > Oryza coarctata. Next base: position 15,391,197 of record CM061472.1, read on the forward strand.
GAAACACTAAGCGAGGGCAATGATTATGATTAGATAACAAGTGAAGAGAAAATGAATGAAATGGAAATGCATGATCAAGGTTTTGCCAATACCGAATACTCCCATAAGACATTGGAAAATCTAACTGATCGAAAAATCTAAAACCATTGGAAATTCCGACAAGACTTATCGGAATATCCGATCTGAGCAGAACCTGAGCCAAACAATGCCGATTTTGGACAAATAGAATCAAAGAATATTCTAGGGAAGAATTCTAGGTCACTAAGTCAACATATTTACCAAATGGATTTGAAAAAGAAGCCCTAGAAATATAGATCAAAATTAGGAATCAAGTTAGGGCTAGAATACCTTGTGAGTAAAGAAACCGGTTGGTGAAGAATAGAGGAATAGGTCATCGAAGGTGTGAGTAAGGTCTTGAGGGAGATTGAGGGCCCTTGGAGTCACTAGTGAGAAGAAATCACAAAGATTGCCAGAGATGAGAAGTTTTAGGAGAGGGACGACGTTAAAAAGTAAAAGTGAGGAGTGAAAGGGTAACTTTCAAGAAGTTAGGGTTATAAGGCAAGATGCGAATATTAGAAATTCTGACAGCAATGGTTAGAATTTCCATTATGTGGAAGAGGCCAATGAGATAAAGATGCCAAGGGTTTGGTATTTTTAACATGCCAGAAATTACAATGGTAATAGTTAGAAATTCCGATATGTGTAAAATACTAGGTCCTCGAGCTTGAGGAGAAATCTGGCAATTTAAGTTGGACAAAAATTCCAATGTAGGATTAGAAATTCCGATGAGTGTAAAGTTCTAGAAATCTAAGTTGATGTCAACCTGGTATTTTAAACGTGTCAAACATTCCGATTTAGCTTCGGAATATTTGATATGTTGAAAATACCAGATTTTCGGCAGGAAAGAAAGAATGGCCTCGACTCAATTCAAAGAAGATATCTGTTGGTCGAACTTTTGGGAGACCATTGCACTTATGATTAGTTATCAATCAATCAAACAAAACAATAATCACAACTATAATGTCAGGGTCCGATGATCAAAATAGGGTAAATTAACATGAGACAAGTTAATTTACCTTGAGGGAGAATATATGAATCTATAATTTTGTGCAAGGACAAAGATTCATTTAGAATGAGATCCCCAAACACCTAGATTCAATTTATCCACGAAGATGTGACTAGTGCTTGTCCATTGATTGAACAACCATTTTGCCACAAAATGGTGAGTCCTATAGCTACCTAAAAATGTATGCAATAAACCAAGCCATATTATGAGAATGCAAGATATATAACTCACTCCTCAATTCACAAAAGCTATACTCATCTAAGGGTTTAGTGAAGATATCCACCAATTGTTTATTAGTGCTCACATGTTGCCCTTAGTAGAGTGACCTCTCAAGAAATGATGGCGAATATCAACACATTTGGTATGGGAGTGTTGAACAAAGTTTTTAACTATTTTAATGTCACTCTCATTGTCACATAGGAGGACTACTTTGCTCATATTTAGGTCATAATCTCTCAAGGTATGTTTCATCAAAAGCAATTGAGCACAATAACTCCCCACTGAAATATATTCCACTTCAATGGTGGATAGGGAGATAGAGTTTTGCTTCTTGGAGTACCCAAAGTGCTCTTCCTATCGTCCTTTCATCCGGCATAATTCATATGGGCATAGCCAATGATGTTAAACCTTGCTCCCTTAGGGTACCAAAGGCAAAGATATAGAGTGTGAACTAAATATTTAAGAATTCTCTTCATGGCCACAAGGTGACTCTTTTTGGGAGTGGCTTGAAATATTGCACGCATGTACATGCTATGCATTATATCGGGCCTAGATGCAAAAAGGTAAAGCAATGAGCCAATGATGGAATGGTATACCTTTTGATCGATGTCTTTTCCTTGCTCGTTGAGATCTAGGTGCACATTTGATGGCATAGGCATGTGAATAGGCTTGACATTCTTTATCCCAAATTTCTTGAGCATGTCCTTGAGGTACCCTGTTTGACATATGAATGTTCATTCCATAAGTTGCTCGATTTGAAGGCTAAGAAAGAACTTAAATTCACCCATCATGGACATCTAAATGCTTTGTTATCATCCTACTAAATTTCTCACTAAAAGTCTTATTAGTGTAGCCAAGTATAATGTCATTGACATATATTTGGCAAACAAATATGTCCTTGTCATGTCTTTTAGTAATGATAGTAGAATAAGCTTTTCTAATTTCAAAATTGTTTTTAAGAAGGAAGTTATGAATGCATTTATACCATGCTATAGGGGCTTGCTTGAACCCATAAAGCGCCTTGTGATGCTTATGCACATGGTTATAATACTTTGGATCTTCAAAGTCCGGCGCTTACTCCACATATACCAACTCATTAATTAGACCGTTGAGGAAAAACCTCTTCATGTCGATTTGATAGAACTTAAAATCATGATTAGTTGCATAAACTAATAAAATATGAATTGACTCAACCCTAGCTACCGACGTGAAGGTTTCACCAAAATACAAACCTTCGATTTGGGTGAATCTTTGCCCCACTAACCGTGCTTTGTTTGTCATAACAACGTTGTTCTCATCTTGTTTATTGCATAAGACCTATTTTGTTCTTATTACATTTTGCCTCGGTCACTTCAGCAATGTCCACACTTGGTTTCTTATGAAATTAATTAGTTCTTCTTGCATTGCCATCACCCAATCTAGATCTCTGAGTACTTATACCCTGAGTGGTTTAAGAGAAGACACAAAATAGTAATATTCATAAAAAATTTATAACTCGGGATATAATGGATACTCCCCTATTTATGTCACCAAGGATATTATCGATGGAGTGATCTCTTTGCAAACTTTGTTGTATCCTTGGGTGTGCAAGATTGATTTGAGGAGAGACCTCAACTTCATCCTCTGTGTCTTAATCCAACCTTGTGTGAGGGAAGTTTTGTGCTTGGTTTTGAGATGGTGGCTTGACTTGTGCTAATGATGAGGGTCCACTTTACGGCACATTAGGTTGAATGTCCCCAAGGGCCAATCTCTTGATTTCCTCACTAGGATCCTCTTCATCACCTATCACATGTAAGTCAACTTATACCACTTGAGTGCCATTAATCTCATTAAATGTCGCATCATGCGCGATCTCAACAACACCAGAGGTCTTGTTAAAAAGTCGACATGCACATTCATTAGAACCATAATCAAGCAAGATCCACTCATCTACTTAGGGAGCAAATTTGGAGATCTAGCTTTCTTATTAAGAATGAAACATCTACTACCAAAAACTCGAAAGCAGGAGATGTTTGGCTTGTTATTGGTAAGAAGCTCATAGGGAGTTTTCTTAAGAAGGCGATGAAGATAAAGACGGTTGATGGCGTGGAATGCGGTGTTGATGGCTTTGGACCAAAAGCGATATGAAGTATTTGTACTCATCAAGCATAGTGCATGCCATATCCAGAACGCTGTGTTTCTTCCTCTTAGCCACCTCATTTTGTTGTAGTGAGTAGCATGCCAAGAACTCATGTGTGATTCCTTCTTTATCAATATATTTCTTAACATAGTTGTTCTTGAATTTTCCACCATTGTCGCTTCAGATGTGCTTGATCTTTACTTCAAACTCATTTTAGGCTATCTTTGAAAATTTTGTGAATATAGCTTGTGTCTCACTTTTGTCATGCAAAAAGAACACCAAGTATAGCTAGAATAGTCATCCACAATAACAAGACCATTACCTTCAATTCTTAGATAAGTAATCAGGCCGAAGATGTTCATATGTAGAAGTTTAAGTTGTCTTGTTGTGGTCATGACATTCTTTGCTAGAAAACGTACACCAACTTTCTTCATTGTTTGACATGCACTACAAGTCCTATCATTCTCAAAATGAACATCACTTGTTAGTCTATGGAAGTGATTGCCCTTTAGAAGATTGTGAAGATTCATCATCCCAACATGGGCTATCCTTCGATGCCAAAGCCACCCCATGTTAGACTTAGAAACTGTTAACACCAAAATTTGATAAGCCCATAGATAGATTGGAAAGATGATCAGTTTAGTACAGAAGAGTCTGATTGCTATAGGGAAGAAACCGATCGAATGAAGCGAGGAAGTATTCGGTCCAATTATAGAAGACTATCCAAATGAGGCCGAGCCTGAAGAGGAGCGGTGGAACTCACGAGAAGGTAATTTATCTATGTAAATTATATCTTATATTGATAGGAAGGTTTAGTTAGTTCAGTTAATTTTCTTAGAGATATTTTCCTTCTATATATTTTTTTTAGGAAATAACATCCGATGGTTGTTGTAACCACGTCGGACTCTATAATACCAAGATATAAATATAGACCTCTTAGAAGCCTGTAAGATATCTTTTGATCAATATAACTTTGGTATATCGCTGCCTTAGTTTATCTAGGTTTTTATCGGCGGGTTCTGGCTCTCGACGTGGAGCTACATTGGTTAAGTTTGATCTCCGATGAAGGGGTAAGTCCCAACACTATCCCGATATATCTTGCTCTATCTAAGGCTGCATCGATTAGGTTTGACCTCTTAGTCAGATCGAGTGTACTGCATCACGTCCGTGCAAGATATATCGGTTTACCAAGTTCTCTCTATTGTCGTCGGTCTCATGCTGTATCGGTTAAGTTCGACCTACGAGGCTACCAACAGTAGATTGAGCCATAGGCCTGTAGGTTACTACCCAGCATTTTATCGGAGTGATTAGCCGATGAGTTATCTATACCTTGAGCAATATGCCCAGCGTATCAAAGACTTCCATCGAACGTCACATCTAGTGCATCGGCCTTCCGGTCGATGCACGCATATCCTTAGAGATGTCCTCTCATTGGCTCAGCAAGCCGATGGATTTGCTCCACCCTTCCTTCTGCACAATCGATCTAGCGTCTGTCGTCCCGTTGCCATTGGCCTTAATCTTTTACTGTCTCGGTTAGGTCCGATCTATCGAGATCGGTGCTAGTGGTGTTGTCACAGTGGGCAACGGGTCTTGTGCTGTGGGAGGATCGGGCCCTACTCCTTGTTCATCGCCCACCATATCCGGAGTGGCATCAACTTTGTAGCTAGTGTGTCTTTTATACAATTTCTTGCTAGTTCACATATGTCTTCATCGGCTTTCTAGCCAATGAATGAGCGCTATAGCTTTTGTTGGCAACCGGAAGAGATCCCGTGTATTTTGCTATTCTTTGAATATCCTTTGTTGCCTCTATCGGCCGTAGAGCCGATGGATCAGGATCTCACTTTTGCTACACCCAAAGCCATCACATCCTTCGTTGACATCCGTTCACGCCTTCATCGGCTCCCTAGCCGATGGAAGAGCGTCCCAATCCTTAACGGTGATCAGCCGATAGCAGAAGCCATCTGGACGTGGCCGATGACTAACTCGATCCTATCGGTGGCTAGCCGACAGCGAGAGCTCATATCGACCCATCGTCCAACTGACTCGTTCGTCTCACCTCTTTATCAATTGCAGAGTTAAATTGACTAGCACGCCTGCACCTACACCGTCGCGACGGAGGCACCAGAGAGTGAGCCGAGGGACCCACACCAGAGCTAAACGAACCTCCTAGGCCTTGGTGCACATACGTTGAGCCACAGAGAGAAGCCGATAGACCTGCATTGGAGCTAAGTAGACCTCCCAGACGTTGGTGTGGTTGCGCCGAGACCAAAAACCAATCATGTCTCATGTTGAGCTTTATTTGATGAAAAATCATCTAGATAAAGCTTTCCTTTAAGAACACCCTTAAAGGCTATGGAAGAATTATCTCTTCTAAAGACCATCACATTTACATCGGAAAACAGACAACTGAACCCTATTGAGCATAATTGAGAAACAGATAGAAGATTGTAATTCAAATATTTAACTAAAAGAACATTCAAAATAGAAAGATCATTTGAGATAGCAATTTTATCTAAACCCATTACATTTCACTTTCCATTATCTCCAAAGACGATGTTTTCTTGTAAAGCACCATTTGAGTCAAAAGGTAAAAACATTATACTTTTTTCGGTCATATGATTTGTGCATCCATTATTAATTATCCTACTTCTTCCATCAGAGGCATAATCCTACTAGAGATCAATTTCTAGCTTTAGGTATCCACACTTGCTTGGGTCCTCTCATGTTAGTAACAAGTGCCTTAGGCATCTAGTAACTCTCTTGATAGAAATATTTTTTTCCCCTTAGGCAAATATATTTAGCAACAATTTTACCACTAGAATTTTTCCTAAGAACATAAAATGCATTAAAAGAACTTTGAGAAACATGATTATAGGGAAGTATACTCTTGGCCTTAATAAAATTATTAAGACCTTGAGTCTTCTTGAGATCACACTTGTATCCATCTTTCCTTTTGGTGGAGGGACATAACCAAGTACTTCATGGTTGAAGTTGTTTCTTTGATAATCATGATAGTTCTTTAAGGCCTTACTACCCATGTGGCACTTTAGAATGCCATTGTGAAGGACTCTTATAAGCTTTCATTTTGAGCAATCAATGTTTTCAAATACTTAGAGTTGGTAGCAAAGGTATCGATATCAATATCCTTACACCATAAGCATGGATCATTGATTAGGTCCATTTTAGAACAAGATGCCTCGCTAGGAAGAGAGGTGTTACTCTTAAGGGTTTTGAACTTTTCTTCAAGAGTGATGTAATATTTGTCCAAACTATCCACTCTCTTTTAAAGTTTTGAGTTCGCAACCTTTAGCATGGCATATGATTCCTTGGGTTGCTTATATAGTCATGCCTTGACCTTATTTTTCTTTCTCCTTAGCAAGCTCACCCTTTCCACAGATGAGCAAGGCCTCTTGCCACTCAAGAGTTTCATATTGTTCACATTTGGGATTTTTAGAGAGGAAGGTACCGTAGGCTCTTTCGCCGTTAGACACATAAGAGCTTCATCATCACTTGGATAGTTGTTGAAGAGTCTAGGTATAGGAGGTGAGGAAGGCTTGATGATGAAGGTGGCCATGCCCTCATCATCTCTTGAGCTCAACCCATAGTAGTTGGACTCCTATTCTTCACCGATGTGAGCTTGATCTTTACCTTCATACTTACCATGCTTGTGCTTTCTCTTTTTGTTGCTCTTCTTCTTATCCTTGGCATTGAGGCAATCAACGCTGAAATGCTTGGGCTCATTGAACTCCTAGCACTTCCTTGAAGAGTGTCTTCTTCTTAGCCCACCGAAGGACCACTTGGAATAATTTCCATTGGAGAACCCACTTCTCTTAATGTTTCTTCCATGTCTCTTGACAAAGAGGGCTATCTCTTCATCTTCGTGGTTCTTGGTTTTGCAACTTTCTTCTTCTTCACTTGCCTTCAATGCCAAGTCTTCCTTCTTGACACTTGTGCCATGTTTGATGAAGTTGGTCACCTTCTTTGATTCTTGTTGAAGCATGTCATGGGAAAGAAATGCATCCAAGCACATCATGAGGCATTAGCGCGTTAAAGTCAGAGCGCCCACGTATGAGAGTCACCAAGGTGGGATTGCTTAGTGTGATGACTCGAATCATCTTCTTGACCACAACACCATCGGTCATGTCCTTTGACCTAAGTCCCTTGGTCTCATTGATTATCTTACTTAGGCGGTCATAGATGTTGCCTCCAACATCACGAACTGCTCGAATTGTCCCTTCAATATCTTCATTCTTGACTCACGGATGCTATCGGCCTTCATAAACATTTCAAAGAGTGTCCCAAATCATCATGGCACTTTCGATCTCATCCATACGTTTGAACTCGCTCTTGCTTAAGGTGCTAAGTATTGTATTAGTGGCTTGGGTGTTCTTGTGCTCGTTTTCGTCAACATCCTTGGTGGGATCATCAGGTTTCTATAAAACATAGCCTTTTTTAATATTTTTTAAATAGATAATTTAATAGACTTCAAATGCATCTTCATCTTATATTTTCAAGTGGCATAGTCTGTAGCATTAAAGTACGGAGCCTTACCACTACATGTGCTCACATAAGATGTAAATGTGGTATTAGAATAATAAAAAAAGCAGCTAATCTTATCGTTGCTCTTGTCCATCCAAATAAATATTTTTGAAATGAGGAACGATATCCTGGTTCTCTACACTATGTTATGCACGTTCTTCAACTAGCTCCTTGTCTTTGGCAATTAGTATCATTTCTACTACTTCACTTTGTAGACATGTTGTTTTGTTCTCAATGATTCTTCCATAAAGACTAAAGTCCGACTCAAAGGAGACCCTAGATACAGGAAACATTTACATATCTCATGCAAGTTTCGAAAGCACCGTGGTTGACATTGCTATCCAAGTAACGAGACAACTATTCGGCACCATGAGAAGCGGGTGTTGATGTTGAAGCTAAACTATCACCACAAGAGGAAGAACCAGACTCCACCCCTACCCTACCCACCCAAAAATAATTCATGTCAACTATAATTTCTTCTTATCTACTATAGGGACCGGTAGGGGTCTTTGCAAGAGAACTTGCTAAGACTTATTTTTGTACTTTCGAAATACCTCAAACAATTTGGTCCAAACATCAAAAAAATATGTTATGTAATCAGCATTTATAGTGTCTCCAAGAATTGAGAAAACACTAAGAAATCCTTCACAATTTAGTGTCAAGAATAAATGCAAATTCATACAACATGGAATTTCTTTCCGACATTTAAGAAATTTCATTTTCATAGAAAGGACTGGCCTCATAGGAGTAAGTCATTTTCATTGGCTTGCAATGAGGTAATGTGAAGAATACTATGCGCAATTAAACTAGAGTTGACTAATATACTCTAGATAAAAGAATAATGCAATCATAAAAAAAAGTTTCAAGAAATGAATATAACTTTTTGACAACATACCAAATTTGATCTATCAATAGTGGTTGACCATCGTATGATATTGTGCTTGTTAGAAAGGTAGCTAGTTCCTTGTAAGATAATACATTCTTTAACATAAGATAGGTAGAGTTCCAATGATGTTTCACATATGTAGAATAGTTGTGTGGTAATCTCATCAAAATATTACCAAACACCAGAAGTTCTTGATCCTTTTGAACTAATGTTTGTCGATGCACTTTCACTCGTAGTTTCTGATCCTTGTGAAGCTACTGGTACTTTCTCTTGTGATGGTGCCGATGCAGCTTCATCCTGGTAGACAGTACTAGATAATCATTTAGTAAAATAGCAAAGTTGCTAAGTGGAACCGTCGGGAAGTTTGGGCCCATGCTGAAATAATAAAAAGATGTGGATGCAATTTTAGAAAATTTATTTATATCTGAACAACCTAAAATATTGTAAAAATATAATCTATTTCTTACCACCTATATTCGATGTCTTGCTGGACGAGTTCTCGTCTTCCCCAACTATTTTTATTTTTGACAAAATTTGGAGAAATTTTCTCAAAATCAAAACATCTAACTAGAGCACAAAAGAGCACAAGATGGGGGCATTTGATTATGCAGGATGTTGGGTGTGGCTGCCCCATTTATAGGAAAAACTTCAGATATTTTAGGTTTTATTTTATTTTTTTCACGCTCCAATGTGCAGTTGCAACTAGCCATTGGGGACATGTGTCGTGTGCCAATTTACCCTACCACCATGCCCTGCATGCCGTGCTGTGCAGGTCGGTTGTGCCATGCCATTACGCCATGCTGACTGACGAGGTATCGGCCTAGACACCGCACGGTCAAATGGGCCATAGTGGCGTACGCCACTACCTATCATGCAGGTGCCGTGCTAGGCCACCTGCATCGTGCCTGGGTCAGCACGGCAGAGCCTGGCCTATTTGGCCACCACTGATTTGCCGACAATGATAAGATGTCTCACTGTGTCTTCCTCTCACTGGCGATTTGAAGGTTTTCTTTTGTGAACTGTGGTTGATCGGTTGAGTTGGTGTTCTACTATCCCAGAAGTTAAGGGTATAATGAGGCTGCTCCCAGAAGTTAAGGTTAGGCATATTGGAAGAGGATGTAATAGGGTAGCTGATAACTTAGCAGCAGAATTATCTAGGAGGATTAGGTATGGTGCAGTGTGGAGGATGTATGCCTCTGCTTGTATGTATTCATGTAATCCTTAAGTAACAATTCCGACTAATTAATTTAACACCATTTCCTCGCAATAAAAACATATATTGAGTACAAGAAAAATATATTGTAGGATTTTAAATTCACAATATGATATTTGAAAATTATTGTGGAAATATATGAAATTTACGGTGGAAAATACATGTTAAAAATTTGTACTTTTTCAAAAAAATGTGGCACCACAGATATTTTTAGTCCTAATAAATATTAGTCACCCCTATATCTAAACTATCATTGAAAATAAATAACCTAATTAAATTGTTTCTCTATTGGATTCAAATCGCTACTTTTGTCAGCTGTAAGTGTGAAGAGGCCTTTGGGAGAATGTAGGAAAAGAGAGGAGGGTAGTCATCTGCTACCCACCCCTTAGACAAAATTGATCACAGCCATTGTATGCTCTACTCCTTTTTATTACATAATTTACTAATATTGTCAAACTTTCACAAATTTTAATACCAATATTTTGCTTAAAACTGTTCTAGAATGATATAAGGTAATCATGTATGTAGATATTATTCAATAATATAGGTAGTGCTACAAATATCTACATTTTTATGGAAAAATTGGATAGTGATATTTGTTATGAATCTAATGGTTATAATGTATTATAAATATTTTTTTAGTAGTTTGTGGCATTCACTATCTACAAATGCATCTATTTTATGTTGCATACTCCCTCAGTTTACGAATATAAACATTCTAAGCATTTAAAATTTATCCATAAATATTAAGATTTTATAGTACTCTTATCAATCACCTCTCACTCAATTTTTTTTCTCAAAGACAACTTTCGTAAGGATTTTCCCATCCGATAGTTCTACGACAATTGCAATGGCCAGAGAGGAAGTTCCAAACCAACGGAGGTGGCCAAGGTATTGGCCCACAAGAAGAAGTCAGCCAAGGAGCAGGCCATGGCGTAAGAAAGAGCTAAGGCATGGGAGGAGATGCAAACTAATGTGCACTCCTACATTGGATAGGAAGATACCCCAGTCCAAATTATAGGAAGCCATACCTGAGGGGTACACCTCCTTTGAGATGGAGGAGTAGGAGATAGAGACGGAGGAGAAGACGGACTCTGACAATGAGGAGGTGATCAAGCTGAAGAAGCAAGAGGAGGAAGAGGAAGAGGAGGAGAAGGGTGGTGGTGACAGTGATGGCAAGGACACCTCCAATAATGGCAACAATGAGGACTTCTTCGATGACAGTGATAACGAGGACTCCTCTGACGATGGTGACAAGCCATGAAAGCGGACGAGCTTCTAGGTCTCCTTTTTTAAGTCATAAAACTTATTAGATACGGCTCAGTTCATTTACTATGTATAATACGTTAGGGTAGTAGACCAAGGGCTTTTTGTTTGCAAGATTTTGTATATGTAAGAACCCCACAATCAGGAATATTATCTATAAATTTATTTTGTGTTGTATAGAAGTTATCTTCCTTTTAATGAAATATAATTAATGCAACTTTCAATCTAATCTTATCTTCCTTCTTCTATGTAATGCAAGTTTTGTTTTTACGTGTGCCTAAAATATGTTAGCTGTCACTTTTTCTCTATGTTTCGTATATATGAATAGTAGATAAAACCCCACGTGTGTTGCTGTAGGAAATAAAGTTATATGATAATTAGTAAATGTGAGGTACAAATTGAATTTGCTTTGTAGCGAAACGATTTGACTTCATATGCTTTACACAACTAAATATTCCATAGATCCTCCAATCCTAGAAGAAATATTAAGATGGTGTAGCTTCCTAAGAGAGAAATAATAGATCAATAATCCAAATGCTAAAAATAAAAATAATTAAGTATGTAATGAAGAAGGTAGAAATAATTGAGATGAGGTGCATGTCAAAATGAGAGAAGGGGATAACTTGTAAAATAGATGAATGATCTATAGGCTTAGAAACAATTTAGGTGATATAGCCTTATGAGGGAAGAAAGAATTATCATTAACTTATACATGTAATATAAGTATATAGGATGACATACTCGAAGTCATATTACAGTGCAGTGTTCATCCTCCTCATCCGATTAGTCTCAGGTTCGATCCGTTGGAGGGGCTGTTTTTTGTCATCACAATTATAATGCCTTTGTGCCTGTAAATGTGACGATGAACACTGGACGATACGATGCAGTCACTGAACAAATCGCTAGATAAATATCTGATGAAGTCATGGTTCATCTCACCGGACATACAACTGATTTGGAAAAGCAAACGTCGGACAAACCGGTAGCTATCCATCCTTCTGCACTTGACCCAAATAAATGCAGAGAAGGGCTAACAACTGCATTCCAACCAAGGCACCTTGCCGTGAGTTCTCTGGAGCAGTTCGCGCGTCGCATTTTGGGTGATTATCGGGTATCGACGCGTCAATGGTGAATGGGATCTGCCGTAGCTGGTGATGATCGGCACTTGAAACTACATCTCTTACAGCAATGGGATCGATTTCATTTTCACCCGAGAATCTTAATCTTAGTGCACTCTGAAGAGGGATCATCGGAGAGGACGATCACAACAGAGCCGAGAGTTTTTGCCTCTGCTTCCGCTTTCGAGTGTTTTGGGCCTATAACTGGGCCAGGTTCGATTGGGCCCAAGATTTGGTTCCTGGCATGCACACCGTCACACCCACACGGCCACACTCCTGCTAATAGTGATGGATCTAAGAATTTCGTTACGTTTCCATTTGATTTAAAGCAAAACATAGGATTTTTATAGGATTATAATTTTATAGGATTTTTTTCCATATGGCCTTTGAAACAAACGATGAGAAACTATGGATGAAATTCCTAAGGAATGCCTCCATTTATATAAATTTTAGAGAATTTTTAACATAAGATCTAATCTCATGGAAAGTTTTTTTATTCTATCTCTCTCATTCAATTCTTATGTTTTTTCATTCAATTAAACAATCATTCATATATTTTTTATAATTATCTATTTTGCACTTACATTCCTATTAAAATCTTATATTTTTTTTATTTTTCTATTGTATTAATGATGTCTTTTAAAAAGACATAAGTAGACGAGCCTAACGATGATGCACAAATCCATACAACTCGATAGCCCATTTTCTATATACGCGAAGCAAAGTTGATAGTTGACAAGTTACGATTTAGGAAGGGGAAATCCGGTGGGAGAGATTGTATTAGCGAAATAGTGGTTTTATATTGCCGATGGGCTATACTATCGTGCTAGTGTTATCCCTGATAAAAGGATAACGGGTGCTAGAAAATCGTGTCATTTGGGATGGGAATATGGAGATCAGCATGGGTGGTGAAGTCCGGAGGGATATATGACCGCGAGTTCTATAGCCAGCATGGACGGATGACCGTGAAATAGCAAAACAACGGTGACCGTGAGTAAAGATTAATCGGCCGTTGATTTTTTAAGAAGCGAACAGCCGTTGGATTAGATCAACTGTTCTACTTAACTTCTGCCTGTACTTAAACCTGGGGTAGATCCTATGCCTCTCTTGCCTGCCTTAATTGCTGGATTATGGTTCAATTCAAGGAAGGTGGTTGGTACTCTGCTATTTTTTATAAATAATTAAACAAAAAAAAGATTTTTTTCCGTGAATCCTATGACAATCTATGCAAATTCGACATCTGAATGAAGTTTTCTGCAAACGTTAGCAACGCCAAAATATGCAGTGCAAAAAACATTACACAAATCCTACGCGTGGATCCACCAAAAGAACAGGGAGAATTTCGCATAGATTACTAGATCACAGCCATGGATCAAGCTGGCAGAGCAATAGCCGTAGTACAATGCAAGTAGGAATCCACAACAACAGATAGTATTTATTTCAGCATCATCCATGGACAACACACTGGAGACGGGGATCGCGGATCGAGCTCATAGGCTCACAATCGAAGGATAACAGTACAATCTTTTTCACCACGCCGGCCGGATCTGACAGCTCCGACGACCGGATTCACTACTTACCCGCTGCTAAACGCACACATGTCGATAGTTTCTTGGATCAGTTGGTGGCGGCGGCGGCGTCGGAGTCAGCGGCCTCGTCGGTGGCCTTCTTCTCCGCCTCCGGCGCTGGGGCAGGGGTGAGCTGGAAGGCGGTGACGGGGAAGGCGCGGCCGAGCCCCGCCGGGGTGCGGAAGACGATCTTGGTGCCGGAGGGGCTGGCGACGATCTCGGAGATGGTGACCCAGATGAGGAGCTCCTTGCTCTTCACCCCAGAGAGGCCGTGCATCCGCCCCTTCTCCACGAACGCCGTCACCTCGCCGGCGTACCACACCTGCTTCCCGATGGTGTCGAAGGTGTGCGTGGCCCCGCCGGACTGGGACTGCAGGAGCCACACGAACCCGGCGGCGCGGTTGTACCCCACCTCCTGGAGGGACGGCAGCGGGAGGAGCCCGTCGGGGAGGCCGAGCTCCACGAGGAGCTCCCGCGCCTTGCGCTCGCAGAGCTCGTGCCCCGTGTGCACCTCCGCGCCGGAGCGGTGCTCCTCGACCAGCTGCGACGCCATCGCCGGTGATGGGGGTTTCTTGGCTGGTTACTTTGCCGAGGTTGGGTTTGGGTTTCTTGGCTTTCTTCTTGGGGAGAATTTAGCGGCGATGGAGAAGGTGACCGGGAGCTCGCTTTTTATTCGCGGTTTTGGGAGAGTTGGCGAGGGGGCGAGAGGAGATTCCGTATTGGATTGAGCTGGAATTGGAATTGTTTGGGGGAATTTGGTCTTTTAAGTTCTATATGTAACAGCGAAATGAAGGAGAAGGGAGGAAATCTTCCATAAAAGCCATCTAAATTTGTCATAATTAATAATTAAAATCCACTTGCTGGGGATGACGAAGAATGCTTACGTGTAATGGTTTTAACTTGGCAATGTCGCAAGGGATTTAGATTATAACTATAAATATATAATTATGTGATAAATTTCTTTATTTAGGAGTTTTGAAACTAAGTATCCGTTCATTTTCAAATGATTAGATGATCAAGCTGATCAGCCAGATGAGAAACCAAATGAATTATTATATCATGATTAATTAAGCTTTCAATGTTGGAAAGTAGAAAAGTGGATTTATTTAATTTTTCAAAGCAAAATTCTATATAAAAAGTATCTAAAAATCATTTAGTAGGTTAAAAAACATGCCTATGGCAATCCAAAGGAGTAGGATTTACAAGAGAAAATCATATTTCATATGGTGGAGGATGTGGACTCGGGCACTCAGTCATTCAATCCCTAATTTTAAAATTCTTCAATGCATATTTGGTTTACTCATATATTATAATTATCACAGCATACAAAACTTAGTTTAAGACACCCATAACAAATTCTTGGTCACACTAGAAGTCATGGCTAAAGTTTGATAATTAAAGTAATAGATGCATGCCATGTTTGTTTTAGGGATAAAAGATTGTGACATATCAGACTGTATCAATAAAACAAAACATATTCAAAAATCTATGTTGAAGGTCAATACATTGTGGTAGTTAACCAAACACTCCGGAGACCACTGCACAAATGACTACATCAAACCGTACATTATACAATTGCTGAAACTTAGGATGAAAAGTGTAAGCAATAGCTTCGCTACTGAGTGGATTTCACAAACTGATTCTCTAAAAACATGTGACAAATAAACCATTAACTATTCTCTTAATTTAACAACCCTTGAGCATCTGGTGTTGTATATTTGTATATGTATATAACACGACTTCATAAGGTTTAACAACGTCTAGGACGTCATACAGAACATCAGATGCCAAACATAACGGCACCATTTTGGAAGATCCATTTTCTACACAAGGTTTTAATAAAGATCCATTTGAAAAAAAAAATTGCTTTCAGAAGGGGCTAACCACCTTAGCAACTGTTCGCTGGCTGCTAGTTACAGTTACTAAGGTCCGTTCAAAAGGAGCGTAGCAATGAGCATTTTTCTCGTTTTTTTAATATATTTTCTAAACAAATGAACGATACATTTTATGAAAAAAATTCTATAATTTTTTTCAAAAACTAAGATAAATTTATTTTTTAAAATTTTATAACTAGCCGTCGACCGCTGCTATCTACGGAACTAAACAGTACTAGTGGTCAGAAAGTTGGGGGGTATTATGGTCGTGGGACCAGGGAGATGGATATGAGCGCAGGAAACAGTCGCCACCTCTGAATTATGGGCATCATCAATTGATGCACCGAACAGCCCAGGAACACTTGCCTGTACTGCACGGAGTAAGATTGTGCTAATAATAATTGTGCGCATTTCCGACAGAATCTTTTCGACTAACTATTCAATTTAGTGGGAGTAACCTATGTATAATTGCTTATGTAGAGTAAGATTGATTTACTAAAATTTTGTTAATATCGTTCGGTGGAAAGCCAGACATTTCCCTGAAGACAATCAACTAAGCTTTTTGTTTACGCGGCATTTTATTCAATTACATGGAAGATACCCATGCACACCCGTACGCCGTTGAAATTGAGTCGAACGTGATAAGCGGCGGAGCCGGCTGCCGCTGCCGCCTCGACTATGAGTACCGTCAACGTCCGTAAAAATTGATCGTGAAATGCTATTAGTTGCCCGGGGTTAACGACGCAGCAATCTTCTGAAACTGAATGTGATCTGGAGCAGAGTACTCCCCCGTCTCGAGTTGATGCTTGTTTTGTTCGACGATTAAGGGGTTCTAAAAAGACAAAACTAAACACATGAATTGTGAACTCACCATCTCACACGGACGCTTTAATTAGCTGCCCAAAGCGAGTTAGCATGCGAAAATGTAGTTAGTAAGAGATCATTTATATTTAAAATTATTTTTTAATTATTGTTGATAACGCTTATAACCTTGTATGTGTAATACTCTCTATATATAAGTGATCATAATATATAGAAATTATCCAGTGTCAATTACATAAACATGATATCAAAGCTAGTATTTTTTCTTTAAATCAATATCGACATCATGACTAAACCGCTCACGATTACTCTCTACTACAATTTACGATACAATTTAAACCTAGTCTTCGTTTAGATTAAGAGAGTGTTAAACATATAAGTATGTAATCTATATTTAATAAGAGATTATTTATATTTAGAAAGATTATTTATATTTAGAGATCATCTGATTGCTACTGACAACCTTCTATTTATATATAACGTTCTATATAGCGCTAATTAGATTAACCGGAGTAAAGCTACCCCGTGTGACATACTTTTGGATGACCGTATCAATCAATCATCACTTCACCCGGGCGTTGATTTGGACCTTTCATGCGTTAATTAAACAGTTGTGACCTTTGCTACAATTGAGTTAGACGTACATTTCGTAAATTTCGCGTCTTTAACAAAGTAGTTCGACGTTGCTTTCAGCTCGAACCAACGTGGCAAAAATCTCTATCAAGACAGCGACAACTGTCTTGTGGACGAATTTACAGAACTGCGGCAAATGCCTTTTAAATAAAAATCCCATCAACTTTAGCAGCATGGAGATGAGACGTGAAACCTTACTGGGCCAGATATGGTTGGGCACTTGGGTTGTACATCTTTCTTTTGGACAGCAAAAGAAGGACAAGATACGCCTGCGCAGGGCGTTTGTACACATTAGCGTTGTGGCCCTTTTTCGGGCTTCTTTGCACGGCATAAATTTTACAGTTTTTTTTTTGTTGGAATTAGTTCAATCCCTACGAAATTTCTCTTAGTCCTCCATTCCAAAGGAAGCATTCATAGCTATTTTATTGAAAACATGTCACAGTAACAGTATTATTCTCCTCTATGGGAATGAACATTTTACAACGAGTAAATTTTAGTTGTAGTCCCTCCATAACTCGGGCATAAATGCATACATAATAATTCTTGTAGTTTCGGTAAATTTTAATCTAGGATTGCAAAACAGCTACTCCACTATGAGGAACTATTTGAAATTTCAAAGTTGGATAAACTAGGACATTTTCTAGTGGTGTAGTGCAGATAAATGTAATGCAATTTTTTAAGGGCTCCTTTGAATTGGAGTTTCAAAGGAAACTTGGAGGATTTCAATCCTTTATGAAAATTTTCCCTTGAGCTCCTTTAGAACCAATGGCAAAAATCTTATGCATTTGTCTCCTATGCTTTAATTCCATAGGAATTTATAACACTAGTAAACAAAACCCTCGTCCCAGTTTCAAACACCTCATATGGGCAGGTTTTGGAACTGGTACCACTAAAATGGCAAAACCAGTACATATAGTAGACGGTGAGACCCCTCTCTAGTCCATCGATTGAGCCCATGGAGTAGCCTCCTTTGATGAAAATAAAGAAAGGGCTCCTTTTCAACCCACATCCATTTCAGTCCAAACCACAAGTCTTGACGGACCAAACCGCTCCAGTTTAAAATGAAATCTCAGCCCATATTCAAAACCTACCCACACGATCCAAATCAACATCCAACCCATTTAACCCAATCAAACCCGCCCCATTAGCAAGCCTGACGCACCCCAGCAGCAACACTGTAATCATCTAAAGGTGTGTGCTCCTGGATGCATCGATCTGCTATCTGCTTTGACTTTTTATTGTTCTTCCTAGTCCTTGCTTTTTTAGTCATTTATCATTGTTAGAAATATAAAAATTTATCCTATAAATAAATTATGAAATTAAATAAACATACTAGCAAAACCATCTCATTTAATCTGTATACAAGAAAACATGTATACATACGAAATATGATTGTGAAATATCGATGGTTCTAGTTCTGTTATAGAAAACATGTATACATACGAAATATGATTGTGAAATATCGATGGTTCTAGTTCTGTTATAGTACTGGAGTAGCACGATGCATCCCCCATATAACTCACGGATGTTAACCACGATGCGCAACGTCCAAACTTAGAGGAAGACAAGCCGTTGTTAAAGAACAGCGAACAGTCATGCAAAGTATTTTCTAAAAATCTTATTAATGACTTCTCTTGATACAAGACGTTGAAGGCGAAGTTTCTGAAGATATGCTCTCTTGAACACCGATGTGCACTGACGGGCAAGATGGAGTAGGCTACGAGCATCGGCATAGTACAAAGGTGCAAGTAAATCCTAAATTGTATTTGCATTTATCTAGAGGTGATGTCTTCGTTTATATAGAAATATCAGGACGTGTGATTAAGACAATTACATGATCTCTAAAATATGTAACATCAAAACAAAACTACCAAAACTACCAAAAAAAAACTGTCTGCCCAAACATAAGGGGTCAATTTAGCAAACCATTCACGCGTATATCGCATACGTGCACCGCCTGTGCCTATGCCAGTCAAATAAGACGAGATGCATGTGTTCCTCTAATTCTCTCCGCTCACGTGGCTAGAAGAGCATCATGTGTTCTCCCTCTCCTATAATAACCAGTGTGGTACTAAAGATATACATGACTGAGGTGGGTCTTTTATAATTTTTCTAGAAATTAATAACTTAGCCTATATATTAATTTGCGTGGGAAGTAGAGTGGTGCATGGTTTTGATTGGAGGTTCAGATGCCATTGGTTCCAAGCTTCGTGTTGTCCCGTTACTACAACTTAGTTGCATAATGATCAAAGGCATAATTATATATTTGTTCCTCACGTAGCAGTGACCAACAAACAAGCAGAGACTCGCCCTACCTGACCAGCTACATTCATTGTCTTGTCACATGCCACTCAGATATACAAATTTCTCAGGCATGATGATCTAGGTAGAAACCAAGAAAACCATTGGTTTGTTGCCGTGGCACATCCACGCTTTTAAGATTACATTGCGGTGGAGCTGGATTGCTGGAAGCCTAGAATGCTAGAGGATGGCGAGCGTGGTGGCACACAACGTGTTCAGAACCGGCAGTTATACTTCAGTTCAATTGTCTGGAAATAATACTTTTTTGGGGAGAAAAATAAATAAACTTTTTTGGAGAGAAAAATAAATAAAGTGTCACAACATCCACGGTGGTACTTCATAATACAATTTCAATGACATCAAACTATTACAAGAGAAATCAACCGATTTTACAATGCCAACATCAAATCAACAGACTCATCTAATGGGAAATCAACCAACAAATCTTACATCATGATCAATCCTGATGAACAGTCATAGAGATCAGCTTAAATGAATAACAAAATTACTACAAATCTTAAATCGATCTCCCTGAAACCAAATCCATCGGCCACAACATCCACGATGCTGAATTCACCAATCACCAGTCTTTGCGATGCCAAATCCACTAGCCATGACCCTTCCCATTGATGGTGTCATGTCATGTATCATTCTTGACACTGGATCCATTGGTTCTAGCACCCTACCGATGGTGCGGACAAGGAGGAGAAGGACATCAGGAGGAAGATGGGCCAGGGGAGGATGAGGGAAAGAGAAAGGGTAGCTGCTCAACTGGAATAACTACTCATCGCCAAAAATCCCGTGACAGTGGCTTGGTCACACTAAGGCTTGGGAGGTCTGTTTAACTCTAGTGCAGGTCCTTAAGCCTCGAGGTTCGTGAGCATACTAGTCAATTTGACCCTATAATTGACAAGAAAGTGAGACGAGCAGGTCCGTCAAACGGTGGACTGATACAAGCATTCGTTATCGGTTAGTTGCCGATAGGATTGGAAAGTTCTTCGATCGGCTGGAGAGCCGATGTGGACAGGTGTCGATGAGGGATCGACCGCAGAGCCAATGGAGGAAACAGGGTGTACTCAGAAGATAGCAAGGCACATAGGATCCCTCCGAATTGTCGAACAGTAGTTCATCGGCTGAAAAAACCGATAAAGGCACATGCGAACTATGCAAGGAATAGTATTAAACAGACATGGGCTACAAAGCTGATGTCGCTCCGGATATAACAGCGTGAGACCCGTTGCTCACATTGACAGTGCCATTAACACCGAACCTCGAAGATTGGACCTAACCGAGACAGTACGAGACCGAGGCTAGCGGCGATGATACGGAGGACTCCGGATCGGCTATGCTGAAGCAAAGATAGGAACGAACTCATCGGCTAGCTGAGCTAATGAGGGGACACCTCTCTAAAGGCTG
Organism: Oryza coarctata; assembly: GCA_030770085.1. NCBI lineage: Eukaryota > Viridiplantae > Streptophyta > Magnoliopsida > Poales > Poaceae > Oryza > Oryza coarctata. The sequence continues at coordinate 15,412,237 of CM061472.1, forward strand.
GTGTGTATCGGCTGGGAGACCGATACGCTCGACGTTACGCGTCAAGGGACATCTCTAAATGCTGATGCGTATCAGTCGAGGGGCCGATGCACTGGGCGTGAAGCTCAGAGCATGGATAACTCATCGGCTAGCACTCCGATGATACGCTGTGCAGAAAACTATAAGCCTGAAGCTCGATCTACCGTCGGCAGCCCCGTAGGTCGAACCTAACCGATGCAGCACGAAATTGACGACGACAGAGAGAGCTTAACAGGCCGATAGGCCCTGCATGGACGTGATGTGATACATCCGATCGGCCTAAGAGGTCAAACCTAACCGATGCAGCCTTAAATAGAGTAGAACATATCGAGATGGTGGCGGGACTTACCCCTTCGCCGGAGATCAAACTTAACTGATGTAGCCCTGCATCGAGAGCCAGAACCCGCCAGTAAAACCTAGATGAATTAGGGTGGCGATGCGTCAAGATTGTATTTCATCGAGAGATATGTTACATGTTTTCAGGGGGTCTATATTTATACCATGAATTTACAGACAGAGTCCGACATGTTTACAACCATCGGATGTTATTTTATAACAAGAACAAAGGAAAATACCTCTAAAGAAGTTAACTAACTAACTAAACCTTCCTAATAAGGTTACAATTTACAAAGATAGAACATCTTGCCGTGGAGTTCACGGCTCTTCCGCAAACTCGGTTTTATCTAAATAATCTTCCAATTTGGAACCGAGTCTTCCTTCGCTACAACCCGATCGGCTTCTTCACTGTAGCAATCAGACCTCTTTTTACTCAGGCCGATCCTTTTTCTATCTTTCCTTGGGCTTCTCGAACCTGGCCCCGATCGGATAATTCCCTGTCTTCAAACCGATCCAATCTTCTACTAATTTGATCGGCTTCTCTACAGTTTCGATCGGTTTTGTCTCCCGAGCTAACTAGTATCTCCATCGGCCAATCCTGTTTATAGGCTGAATCAAATTCTCTATTGGACACCTCTTAACCGATTGGCTTTAGCACCATCGGATCATCCAGATTTTGGCGTTAACAATAACTCATATCAAATTATATATAGAAATAAATTCCTAAATACAGGATAGACTCTTGAGTAGATAGGCAAGATACCCCAACAAGGAAAAGAAGGGATATTCCATGGTTTGACTCAGGGATGATTAAGACCGCTCAGATAGTATACCAATATGCCTTTTGAATTCTACCCTAGGATATAAATAGCCCACCTTTCAAGGGCCTTTTCAAGTCATCAAACACACAATCCACAACAAGCTATATCGAGACAACATTTAGAGGATCTCGAAGCCTAGCCCATTGACCACATTGTCAAGACATAGTTGTGTAGGTTAGATTAAAGTTTCCCATATACTTTATACTCGGTGTGTTCACAAAGCAATACATATAAATAGGATGTAGGGCTATTGCCGGCCTAAACCTCTATAGAAATCCATGTCTCCTTACTTTCGCTATATCTTTATCTTTGTGCATACCGTTACCTTTGCCTTACTCTATATACATATGTAGTCAAGATACTATTCCATCGATACTCGGATCAAGTAGGCTCACTCGAATGGAAAGACGAGGGTACGAGGGTAGAAAGAGAAAGGGAGGTAGCACATGTGATGATTTTAGGATCGGAATTATAGATTTTTTTAGAAGATACTCCCTTTATCTCAAGATATAGAATAGATCCATCTACTTTGACAGGCAGCCCCATGTGTGAGGTGGCTGGAGAAAAAAAGACAAGGCCCTCCAAGTAAATCCTAGGGTTTGTGTTAGAAAGATATAGTTAATGACATGCGAGACCCTACTATTTATTTATGATAGCTGTATTAAATATATCCGATGAGACTCTATGATAGTTTGTTCTGACGTAATTAACCAAAAGTCTAGTTTATTTTTTTTTAATTTTCAGTAAATTGTTCTTACAAACTAATCTCCAGTTTTTGTTTCCTTCAGAAGGAAACTTTCATCTTTAAATGCCAAGTAAAATACTTCCTGATTTTTCTTTTGCAGCAGTCCAGACCCATTGAAAGGCTTTCCTCCACTTATACTTGGTAAATAATCCTGTTTTACTGTTTGTTGAATACCAACAGAATCAATATCTCTTTCACATATTTTATATTTTTTTGGATTTCCCATCCCTCTTATATTCTATTTCCATATTAGTCTTTCCATTTCTTTCCTTTTTCTAATTTTCACGAACGGGCTTGTAATATGGTGGTAACTACCTTTTAATGAAAAGCTACAGACTAGCTTCAAATCCTAGTCTTGCATAAAAACAGTTGCTCGCTGATTCCCAAAAACATGGGTTATAAATCAATCTAAGAAGGACGGGTTCTCATGTATGCGCAAGGGTTAAAAAGCATGGGTTAAGGCCCAATCTAGAGGGAGCAGCTCCACATGTAGGGGGAGATCCATATGGGGTGGCTCCCAGTCTAGGGATTGGCTTTCATGACCTTTCTTGGCCCTAATTTCGAGTGCTTCTTCTAATTTGTGTCTTGGTCTGTTAGTTTCAATACCTTGTGGAGATCTTTCCCCTTGAGATGGAGTCTTTTTATTATCCAATTTTTTCTTCGTGGGTTTAGGAACGACTTTAAAATTTTCATGGTTTTTTTTTCAATATTCCCTTGTTATACTTAGCATATTTATTCTTTACCTAAATCAGAATTATCATCATCAAAAAGCAAATCCTGTATTACCTTCAAATCATAGGTTATTTTAGCTTTCGATTCTCCAATTTTATTCATTTTTCTCTTCATTCATTTTGTATATGATCTCTAGATCTTTTGAGGGGTTTACATTGGAAATGTGTCCAATACATATAAGCCTTTACATCTATAGTATTACCTTCAAATTCGTCATATATAAAGAACAACAAGGAAGATAAAATTATGACATATCATTAGAACTATCATATTTTTTTGGTTACAACTAAAATATAATGAATTTGAGGTTAAGATTTTGGAAAATATTGCTATAGGACACTGTGACTCTGTAGACATGATAAAAATCGATCTTTGGATGAAGACATTCTCAAAATGTGATTATTTGCTGCTGAACACCGTACATATTAAAATATTGTTGTTTAGATGAATAGGAGAGAGAAACAATGTCAAAGGTCAAAAATGCCCTTGGGCCCCTTGTCATATTGTTTCTCTTTCTCCCTATTTCCCATTTCCTCAAATTAACTCCAATATCACATATATGCCTAAAGGCAATGAGCTTATGTCCACTAGATCCCATGATCTAGTGGCTAACAGAGGGGACAATTGCCAAGACGAGCATGATCGAGCATGATCAGTGGCTGCGATGAGAATGGAGCGAACATAGTAAAAGGTGGAGAAGCTCGTCTTGCCAGATCTGATGACGGCGGGCTCCGAGTCGCCATATCTAGTGCTAGGGAAACCGCTAAATCTAACCGGACGAGCTGCAGGGTGATGGTGACGATGGTGCCAAGAGCAAGAGCAGTGATGTGGTGAGCTCATCAGATAAGGTGTGAAGGCATGCAGCCGAGGTGTTTGCGGAAGGAAACCTGAAGTGGCTGGTGGTATGGAGGCACACGGCGAGGCTGACTCTAAGCATGAAGAGGAGCAACGTGCAACATGCCGTCTAGTTGGACATGGATGGCATGCAACCATGCATGATGCACAAGAATGCCCACACATACCCAGGTCGAGCAAGTCAAAGAGCACGAGTGCTCGGCTCGTCATCGCGGTGGACATATATGAAGTGGCTCAGCTCGTGGCCACATGCAGTGGACATCCTATCTTCTCTCCTAGGAAGGGGAAATAGGGAAATAGGGAGGAGAAATATGACAAGTAGGCCTAAAGGCATTTTTATAGTGCCCAGGAGGTAAATCCACGAAGTCGCAGTGCCTATGGCAAACATTTGTTTAAGATTTTATATATAGGTATAATATTATTTGAAATACATGTATAATTTTTTTTACAAATATTAATGATATTTTTTAATTTATGTGCATGTGAAACTTGTGTGTACAGGGCATGCTCCCTTACATTATCATCAATTGTTTCTAATGAGCAACTGAAACTTACTCCTGCTACTTACTTGCAATATAAATAAGTCTCAACCACTTATGTGTAGTTTTCAATAGATGAAGCCAATAGCGAGGTGCTTACTACATAGCAAGTATGTCGAGTGTGCAAACATAAAAAAAAAACAAGTAAAAAAGGTAGATATAACTATTTCAAGAAAAAATGACAATGTTATAAATTTTACATCCTATATTTTTAAAATGTGGTAAATGATCAAACTATCATGACTCCAATTCATTTTTTTTTTTGCAATAGCACTGTACTCTCTGTCTCAAATCAAAGCTGCAGTATATATACAAATTACATTGTGTCTCGAGGCATTTTTCTGTTGCACTGGAAGATGGATAGCAATCAAAGCAGGAAACTGGGGAAAAAAAAACTCTTCGTAGGCCATAGTAAAAACTTCACTTTTGGATCTAGCTAACCAGCCTTTTCACATTGAACTTATATGATAAAATGAATTGAAACCTATGCTACAGACTCAGTACTGTCGACTTGCAAGTTCAACTATCTTGAAAATAAACAATCTGAAGTGAAGCTTCACTTGCATGTTACCAGGGAATTTATCTAAATATTCTCTAACAAATAAGGTAAATTCATATATTTGTCAATTAAACATTGACTGAAAGAATGAGATGCTTTCTCAGTGTGCCATGTGACACCATCCCATAGAGCTAAGGAGACTGAAATAAAACCTTACCTTTGAGAAAATCATCATCTTCAGAAGATTTATTAGCACTGGAGTTATCACTATCCATGGAGTCCTCGACATGAAGCGTAGACTTGTCTGTCTTTTTTATGTGGAGGCAATTGTTAGGCAAATCAAAAATAGCAAGTAGAAAATATCCATATACTCTACCTTGAATATTGACTTCATTGTCCTTTGAATTGCCTCAACTCTAATACTGATTGCTCGTACATCCCAGTGAACTATATATAATAGAACCAAGGGAGCAAAATTAGCCATTTGCAAAAGACTGGTGATCTATAAGAGTTGCAAGGGAGAAAAAAATGCCATTTGCAAAGACAAACTACATGGCCAGATGCTAGCACTAACCTCAACCCTGTATCCAGGCTTTCCAACATGGACAAGCTTATCATGCATAAGACACTAACTGAATGTGGAGTTCCACCTTCTGGTATATCATTTGGTGCTTCCTGCAACTTTATGACCTGCTTATCTGCAAATCTAGTTGCTTGCATCTGAAAATCTATGAATTTACCCTATTTGTCGGGAGCAGGCGAGACGGCCGGCCCGGAGGGGCCGGAAATGGGGGAGTAGAAGATGGCACAGTGGCCCTATCGTGGTGAAAGTTCGTTAACAATTGGTGAAAGTAAAAAAAAATTTACGCAAAACGAAAATATCTAAAGAAGAGAATGAAACCTTCTCATGTATGTGTTAGACAGACCACTGGCCTAGGCTGTATATATATAGACCCGACCCACTCGTATACGCTCGGGGGATTTATAGTCACTGTACACTTTCTACATGGTATCAGAGCGAGTCTAGACATCTCGGCGCGCTAGCTTCTCCCTCCGGCGAGCCGACCCTTTCCTTCTCGTCATCGACGTCTTCTTTCCGTCGCCGACTCTCTTCCCGATACTCCCCTCGCTCTCTCGTCTCCATTTCTTCTTCTCCCTGTCTCTCCCGCAGTCACCTTTTCTCCGCCCCACCTCCGCGTGACCAGGCGACGGTCTCGATCAGCCTCCTCGTCCCTCCTCGCACCCGTCTCTGCTCTTCCTCTTGTTTCGTGCATCTCTCCTTCTCTGACGCCGGCGCACCTCCGCGCTCGTCGTCTCCATCGGTTTTTGTCCTTTCCGACACGCTCAACGGCTCTCGGACGCGAACCTTCTCCCCTCACGTTCGAGCCAGTCCAACGTGTCCATGTGTCCACGGACACGAATCCCTGTCTCCCGGATGCGAACATATTCTTTTCGCGTCCGGTCACTCCCTGCCTTTTTCACGTCCGCCCCACTCCTTGGCCTCCACGAGTCCACGGACGTGAATCTTCTCTTCACGAACGTGAATCCTCGCACGTTCGTGACCCAACCACTCTTTGACCCACCCACTCTATCCTCACCTACTCCGCTGCCTACTCCCCATCGGCCAACCACTCCTCATCGGCTAGCCACTCCTCACCTACTCCGTTGCCTACTCCTCATCGGCTGGCCACTCCTCACCTACTCCACTGCCTACTCCCCATCGGCCAACCACTCCTCATCGGCTGGCCACTCCTCACCTACTCCGCTGCCCACTTCCCATCGGCTTCTCACGTCCTTGATCGGCCGATCCGTCCTCTCATCGGCTTCCCCCTCCCATTGGCTTCTCTCTCCCATCGGCTCTTTGCTCCCGTTCTCCCGTCATGGCCACCGAGTCCGCCCTCAGCTCCGGCACTCTCCCAGTCGTCGAATCTGCTCCAGCCCTCGGTGCCATAGACCACACCTCGGGCACCACCTCGCCGATCTTCTCCCCTCCCTACGCTGCTGTGAACGTGAAATCTCACGTTCCTATCTCCATTGAATTTGACGTGTCTGGTTTCTCTGTGAAGGATATCCCAACCTGATGACAGATTCTTCGCTGCAATAGTGGCGGTGACCTCTACACCATTCCCGCTGCGCCGTCCACCCCACACGCCAGCGTCGCCCCTCCACCAACCTTTGGCACCTTCGCCTCGGCCACCCTGGCCCCGACGCTGTCGCCACCCTCCGTCGCAGCGCCTCCATCCGATGTACTCACAGCAGCTCCACAGTTTGCCACTCATGTCAACTTGGCAAACATGTGCGTCTGCTCTTTTCTAGTTCTCTCTCCTGTACCTCGCGTCCATTTGAACTTATACATTGTGATGTATAGACGTCCCCAATTAAAAGTGTCTCCGGTAATTAGTATTATCTCGCTATACTTGACGATTACACACACTATTGCTGGACCTTCCTGCTCATCCACAAATCCGAGGTCGCCTCTCACCTCACTCACTTCGTCACGTACATATCCACTCAGTTCAACCTCCCCATCAAGGCTTTACAAGCCGATAACGGTACGAAATTCGTCAACCATACCGTTACAAACCTCCTCACCTCGCAGGGCATCCATCTCCGGCTCTCCTGCCCGTACACCTCTCCTCAGAACGGCAAAGCCGAGCACCTCCTTCGCACCCTCAACAACATCAGTCGCACCATGCTACTTCACGCTCACCTACCTGCCACTTATTGGGCCGAAGCTCTGGCTACTGCGACGTACCTTCTCAATCGGCGCCCATGCTCCTCTGTTCATAACAACGTTCCCTATGCCCTTCTCTACCACACGGCGCCCGACTACTCTCACCTTCGCGTTTTCGGGTGCCTCTGCTACCCAAATCTCACCGCCACAGCTTTCCACAAACTCGCTCCCCACTCCACCGCCTGTATTCTCCTCGGCTATTCCACCTCTCACAAGGGATACCGATGCCTCGACCTTTCCACCCGACGGGTCCTCGTCTCTCGTCACGTCATTTTTGATGAGACATGTTTTCCCTTCGGTCTCCTTCATCCGAGATCCTCCTCTAGTGATCTCGACTTCCTCCTCACCAACACCGTGCCGACCAGGTCTCCCCCACTGCCCTCTCCATCGGCCCCCTCATCGGCCGCTGCTGAGGATTTACCCGTCACATCTCCCACCACTACTCGGTCCAATGTCCCCACTATCGGACCCCCATCGGACCCACCTTTATCGGCCGATACCAATCCTATTTATCCTTCAGCCGATACCATTCCCTCTCCATCGGACACCCCAATTCCATCAACTCCTCACTTTCCATCGGCTCCCCCCACCCTATCGGCTGATCCATTTCTATCGGACCGATCGGAATACTTGGCCCACCCGACCTCATCGGCTTAGGCCGATCTAATTTGTCCTTTTCCTCTTGTCTACAGTCGCCGACTCGGAGCCGATGACGCCTTCACCCGACCAGTTCTTCCCATTACTCCCGCACCCCCATCGGCTCCAGTTCCCTCCACCTCTTACATGGTCACCCACTCCCAGACCGGGTCTCTCCGACCCAATCCGCGCTACGGTCTCTCCGCCGTCCACAGCTCTATCTCGCCCATTCCAGCGACTTCTCGCTCAGCCTTGGCCGACCCTCAGTGGCGCGCGGCCATGGCCGACGAGTACAAGGCCCTAATGGACAACGAGACCTGGCGCCTCGTTCCCCGATCTCCCGGCGCCAACATTGTGACCGGTAAGTGGATTTTCAAACACAAATTCCACGCCGATGGCTCCCTTGCCCGTCACAAGGCTCGCTGGGTAGTTCGGGGTTTCTCCCAACGACCCGGTGTCGACTACGACGAGACCTTCAGTCCCGTTGTCAAACCCGCCACCATCTGAGTCGTCCTCACCTTGGCTGCCTCTCGCTCCTAGCCGATCCATCAACTAGACGTGAAGAATGCCTTTCTTCACGGCCACCTGACAGAAACAGTCTACTGCCAGCAGCCCCCAGGCTTCGTTGACCCTTCTCGGCCCGACGACGTCTATCTCCTTCAACGCTCTCTCTACGGCCTCAAACAAGCCCCTCGTGCCTAATACCAGCGCTTTGCTGCCTATCTTCGGCACATCGGCTTCGTGGCTTCTACGTCCGATAGTTCCCTGTTCACTTTCCATATCGGCTCCGCCACTGCCTATCTACTTCTCTATGTCGATGACATTGTCCTCACAGCGTCTTCGATATCTCTCCTCGACCAGATCATGGCCCGACTCCACTCTGAGTTCGTCATGACCAATCTTGGTCCTCTCCACCATTTCCTTGGCATCTCCATAACCCGTTCCATCCACGGGCTCTTCCTTTTTCAACGCCAGTACACCATCGACCTCCTCCAGTGTGCGGGCATGGTCGACTGTCACCCCACGGCCACCCCAGTTGACACTCGAGCCAAACTCTCCGCCGCCGATGGCGCCCTCGTTGCTGATCCCTCTCACTATCGGAGTCTTGCCGGGGCTCTCCAATACCTCACACTCACCCGACCCGACGCACCAAGCACATCGAGATCGATATTCATTTTATCCGTGACAAGGTTGCATTAGGATAGGTTCGGATGCTCCATGTACCATCGGCATATCAGTTTGCCGATATAATGACTAAAGGCCTGCCCACACCTTTGTTCACCAGTTTTCGGTCCAGTCTCTGCGTCCGTTCCCCTCCCGCTGTGACTGCGAGGGGTGTTAGACAGACCACTGGCCTGGGCTGTATATATATAAACCTACCCCCTCGTATACGCTCGGGGATTCATAGTCACTGTACACTTTCTACATCATATCACTAGGAAAAACAATTGCATATTTTTTTAGAATTTCTCATTGTGTCCGCTGACTCACAAAGATCAACATTTACCTGTAATTATCAAATAGAGAATAGGTAGATAAAATTAGAAAAGACCGGTCCCAAGAAAAGAATATCATTGTCAAATAAGTTGCTCTTATGGCCGATAGCTTATCTTCTAGTCTGAAGCATGTTAGTATAGGATTATTTATATTATGTCTTTTGCTGCAAAAATTTGGAATAGTAAAAAATTAGCACTATTCTACTTGATTAGAAAATAGAAGGTAAGCAGGAATATCATCAGAAAAACGTACATCTGTTCAATGTACATGTTATCAGATGTTAATTTCACTTTCTGTTGACTGAAACATAAATTCAGAGACTTATCAGACGTGCATCCAGAACAAGAAAAATTGTTGTCAAATATGTAACTTACTAAGCTCCCATTGAATACCTCCTACAAATGGTGGTGTCATATCTGTATGGTTCGATATCAATATATAGCTCCACCATCCACTAAGCATAAAAGCAATCCTCAAAACTGTATATTCCTGCTTGCCATTTCATCAAAAAACGCAGCCGCCAAACAAGAAGGAACCAAAGCGTAAGCACAGTTAAATGCTGTACTACTTGAGGCGAGTCTTTCTGAATAGAGTTACTTACTTAAAACAAACATATAAGTTATTGGCACATACTTAATTACATATTAATTATTTTAAATTTTAAAAATAGATTTATTTAATTTCTTAAAGCAACTTTCCTATAAAAATTTTTAACAAAAATATAATTAATCATGTTCTAATGATTTACCACTCACCCTTAATCTTTGGGGTGAAAGAACTGATCCTGCGCAGATTAACAAATATCCCGATGATGTGCAAAACTCAACAAATGCTGTATAAATCAAACAATAGAGCAAATCGATCAAGCATCAATAATCTTTCTTACAAATGAGGAGCGCCCATTCTACTTGAAGAGGACATCAAGCAGGCTAGGCTGATGCGGCTGAATCGAGGACTGAAACACTTCATACACAGCCTTATGCCACGAATCCGTGATCCGCGTCACGCCGGCCGCCCGCCCCTGTTAGCCGAACTCCTCTTCTGGTAGCCGGAACAGAACTGCGGCGAGCTTTCAAGCGCTCGAACTCACGAGAAGACAAACACAGAGAACTCGAACGCTGAAAATTTGGTTGCTTCGACTCATGTTTCTTTGTTCAGTTCTCCTACTTATACACGATGAGCTACTAAGAAAAGCAAAACAAATACAGAGAGTTGGTGGACAGGCTATCCCTGGCCATCATGCCCGCCGTGCGCGCCATACCTCTAAGCTCCGTGGAGTCTATACCATCCCACGCACTGGAGCGCGTCGTGCTGATGTTGTACTGCGCCTCTCGACACACCCCGGCCATCATGCCCACCGTGCGCGCCATACCTCCAAGCTCCGTGGAGTCCATGCCGTCCCACGCACTGGAGCGCGTCGTGCGGACGCTATGCACTGCCCACGACACAGGTCGTGGGCGCGGTACAGGGCGCGCCTGGAAGGATGTAAATCCAAACTAGGCTCAACGGGAAATCGACGAAGAGATGAACAAAGCGAAAAAATTATCAACAGGTTTACTAATTTGCTAACACTTCACCCTCTAAACCTGTTGTCCATGACCGACCTTGATGACACCAAGCTAAACACGGATTTCGTAGAAACGATAACGCGTCAGCGGCTTCGTCAGGATGTCAGCGAGCTGTTCCTCTGTCCGAACATGCTCAATCCTCATTCTCTCATCTCCAACACAATCCCGGATAAAATGATAGCGCACATCGATGTGTTTGCTTCGATCATGAAAAACGGGATTCTTACTGAGGGCAATTGCAGATTGACTGTCCATCTTCAGGAGGAACGGGGCTCACCGCTCGCCGTCGAGTTCTACAAGCAGCTGTGCCAGCCAGATCCCTTGGCAGGTGGCCGTCGTACCTGCAATGTACTCAGCTTCGCAGGACGAGAGAGCGACCACCTTCTGTTTCTATGATTGCCATGTCACTGCGCAGGAGCCGAGGAAGAACAGCACTCTAGTGGTGCTTTTCCTTGTATCAATGTCGCCGCCCATATCGGCATCACTATACCCGAGCAGCTTCAGCTCTCGCACTCCACGTTGGTAGCAGCACCCGTAGTCGATGGTTCCGGCGATGTAGCGCAGGATCCGCTTGACGGCGTTGGCGTTGAGATGCTCCATTGTTGGTCGCTCCATAAAGCGACTAACATACCCGACCAAGAAAGCGATGTCAGGCCGGGTATGCACAAGGTACCGGAGACAGCCGACCAGGCCCCGGTATTCGGTGGCGTCCACCGCCTCGGCGTTGCTTGTCTTAGACAGCTTCAGCCGAGGCTCCATTGGGGTGTGACAGGGATTGTAGGTCCCCATCCCCGCTCGGTCTAGGATCTTCCGAGCATACGCCGTCTGAGCGAGCTTGATGCCGTCGTCTCCTTGCTGTACTTCGATCCCCAAATAAAAGCACAAGAGACCGAGATCGCTCATTTTGAACCTGGATTTCATTTGCACCTTGAAGTGGTTGATCTCGGCGGCGATGTTCCCGGTGATGACGAGGTCGTCGACATAGACCCCCACCAGCAACCGGGAAACTCCTCTTCCTCTTGCATAGACCGCATGCTCCGATTTGCTATGGCTGAAGCCCAGCTCGCCCAGAGTGCGGTCCAACTTGGCGTTCCATGCCCTCGGTGCTTGTCGAAGGCCATAGAGGGCCTTGTCAAGCCGCAGCACCATGTTCTCCTTTCCTGCGACAACGAAGCCGGGGAGTTGCCACACGTAAACCTCCTCGTTCAGTTCCCCATTCAAGAAGGCGGACTTTACGTCCATATGGTGAACCGGCCACCCCTCCTGGGTGGCGAGCGCGAGCAGCAAACGGACGGACTCGATCCGAGCGACAGGGGCGAACACTTCATCGAAGTCCACCCCGGCCTGCTGGACATACCCCTTAGCGACAAGTCTCGCCTTGTGCTTCATGACGTCGCCAGCGGCATTTCTCTTTGTCTTGTAGACCATTTGAGACCGATCGATCGGTGCCTAGGTGGTAGCGGTACAAGACGCCAGGTACTGTTGTTCTCGATTGAGTCCATCTCCTCCAACATCGCTCGACGCCAAGGCTGCAGCTTCTCAGCCTCCGCGAATGAGGCGGGCTCGCCCTCGATTTGCAGATGGAGCTCTGCGGCAACTTGTCGAACAGCAAGACCAGGAGGCGTCGCGTTCCCAAGAACATTGTCGAGGGTGCGATACCTTGGCTCGACATCGTCGTTGTCGGCGTCCCAGTACTCCTCGGCATTCGGTGGTGGCGACACAAACTCTGGTGAGGTGGGTGTCGCCGCAGGTTCAAACGAGTGTTGCGTCGACGACGCTGCAGGGGTGCTTGCCATGGACGCGCCGGGGCTTGGTGCGGGAGCTGGACTGGCATGGGCCGGGCTAGCGGTCGCCTCAGACCCACCCCTGGCGATGTCGATGTAGTGGTCCCCGGCGCCGGTCTGCAAGTCGTGGTACTCCACCACGAGCTCCGAGTCGGTGCGCACTCCATCACCATTCTCCCAGGTCCAGGACATGGTTTCGTCGAACACAGCATCTCGAGACACGACGGCGTGCCGCGCCACCGGGTCGTAGAAGCGCCACGCCTTGGCGCCGGGCTCGTACCCGATGAACACGACAGGCGTGCCACGGTCCTCCAGCTTTTTGAGATTTGGTTTCACCGTCTAGACGAAGGTAGTGCAGCCGAACGTGCGAAAGTAGGAGACGTCGGGCCGCCTGCCATGCCATGCCTCGTAAGGCGTCACGCTGTCAAGGGCTTTTGTGGGTACGCGGTTTAGGATCCAAACGGCGGTGGCGACGGCTTCTCCCCAAAAAACAGACGGCATGCCCCTGCTTTTCAGCAGAGCACGCGTCATGTTGTCGACGCTCTGGTTCCTCCGCTCGACGACCCCATTCTGCTGGGGCGTGTACGGCGCCATGTGCTGCCGTTCCACGCCACGGTCAGCACAGTATGTCTCGAACTTGTCGGAGGTGAACTCGCCACCGTTGTCAGTCCTGAGAGCGCGCAGGTGCCGCCCGGTTTCCACTTCAACCCGAGCCTAGAACTTCTTGACGGCGGCCAGCGTGTCGCTCTTAGCCGCTAGCAGGGCCACCCACATGAACCTGCTCTTGTCATCCACCAGAAGTAGAAAGAATTTCTTCCCGTCGGGAGTCACCGGCGTGATGGGGCCGCACAGGTCGCCGTGGACCAGGTCCAGCAACCCCTCCGCCCGCTGCTTGGCCTGCGACGGGAATGGCTTCCGCTTGAGCTTGGTGGTGACGCACTCGGTGCAGAACTGACGAACTCGATCGATAGAAGGAAGCCCCTGCACCATCCCGCGTTTCTCCATCTTGTGCAGAGCGTCGAAGTTCATATGTCCAAACCGCTCATGCCACAGCCACGCGTCGTCAGTGGCGCGTGCAGCCAGGCAGAGCAGCCGGACCATCTTCACTTGCAGGAGGTAGAGGCGTTCCGTCGAACGCCTTACACGTAGGATCAAGTGATCCTTGTTGTCGCGAACGCGGAGCACCCCGTTCCTGATGTGCACGTCACAATCCCCTTCATCGAGTTGCCCGAGGCTCACGATGTTGGAGACGAGGCGCGGGATGTAATACACCCCCGTGAGCGGGAGGTGTTCACCGGTCCTTCCCTCAAACAGAACAGTGCCGGAGCCTTGGATCTCCACCTCAGAGCCGTCGCCGAAACGGACGGTGCCGCGGATCGCCGTGTCGATGTCGATGAAGGCGTAGCGGTTCCCCATCATGTGATTCGTCGCCCCGGTGTCCAAGTACTAGGTGGCATTGTCGTGCTTGTTGTCGTCTCTGAGCTACGCGAACACCTTGGCCTCCATGATGCGGAGGGGACGGCTCGCCGATGGAGCCTGAACTGGCTTGGCGGCGGTTGGAGACAACGCTAGATGCAGAGTGGCATGGGTCATCAACAGCGTGGGCTCCCTTTCTTTTTCCGCCTCCGCGACATGGGCCTCGGCCTTGGGTTTGCTCCTGCATTCCCTGGCCCAGTGGCCCATCTTGCCGCAGCGTGCACATTGATCTTTAGCTAGATTGGGCTTTTCGCCGTCGCGGATTGGCCCGTCGGCCTTCCCCTTGCCTTTAGCGCGTCCACGGCCGCCGCGCTTCTTGCCGCCAGCGTAGCCGCTGGAGCTGCCGCCACCGCCTCCAGAGGAATGGCCGCCGCCCTTCCCACCGGCCTCGCGGATCTTGAGCCTGGCCAGCCACTCCTCGCAGAGAAGCAGCCAGCCGTGGTTGTCGTGGACGGGTTGAGGCTTGCGGTGTTGTTCGATGGCGCGCAGTCGCCCGGTCACCTCCTCCACGGAGATGGTGCGGATGTCAAGTAGCGTCTCGATAGAGATGGCTACCTGCGCCAGATGTTCGGGCACAAGTTGTAGCATCTTCCTCACGATCTCGACATCGGTGACGTTGTCGCCGAGGATGCGTAGGTCGGATGCCAACCTGTTGATGCGGTTCGCAAAATCCTCCGCGGTCTCCGAGTCCTTCCACACCAGTGCGTTGAACTCGCGGCGGAGCTGCTGGGTGTTGGCCTCCCGGACGCGATCAACGCCCACCCGGATGGCCTTGATCGCCGCCCATGCCTCCGCGGCAGAGCCCCTCTTCTCCCGCAGAGTGGACAGCATGTCCGCCGGCACCGAGCGCAGAATAGCGGCGAGTGCCAGGCGGTCGTGGCGGTACTCGATGTCGTCGTCATCGAACGGCTCGACGGCGTACCACCAATCGGTTGCCTCGACGTTCACCTGCATCAACATAGACCACTCCTGGTAGTTTGTGCGGGTGAGCATGGGCCACTGGACGCCGGCAGCAGGGTTGTCGGTGCGCTGGACGATGAGCTCACGGTGCCCACGGCGTGGCGCTGGCGATGGTGTGTACCGTTGCCCACCGCGCCCACGGCGGCGGTGTGGCATGCGCGACTGATCTCCAACCGGTGCCGATTGGCGGCCCATCTCCCGATCTCCGCTCTGATACCAAATGTTAGCCGAACTCCTCTTCTGGTCACCAGAATAGAACTGCGGCGAGCTTGCAAGCGCTCAAACTCACGCGAACGCGAACACAGAGAACTTGAACACTGGAAATTTGGTTGCTTCGACTCATGTTTCTTTGTTCAGGGCTCCTACTTATACACGATGAGCTACTAAGAAAAGCAAAACAAATACAGAGAGTTGGTGGACAGGCTATCCCCGGCCACCATGCCCGCCGTGCGCGCCATACCTCTGAGCTCCGTGGAGTCCATGCCATCCCACGCACTGGAGCGCGTCGTGCTGACGTTGTACTGCGCCTCTCGACACACCCCGGCCACCATGCCCACCGTACGCACCATACCTCCAAGCTCCATAGAGTCCATGCCGTCCCACGCACTGGAGCGTGTCGTGCGGACGCTGTGCACTGCCCACGACACAGGTCGTGGGCACGGTCAGGACGCGCCTGGAAGGATGTAAATCCAAACCAGGCTCAACGGAAAATCGACGAAGAGATGAACAATGCGAAAAAATTGTCAACAGGTTTACTAATTTGCTAACAGTTTAGGATGAATCCCAGCCTTAGCTATGAAGGCGAGGGGGTATTAGGGTTTTGCAATTTGAAGTGGCGGCTAGGGATGCTATGCCGGAGGCTAGGGATTAGGTGACGGCGACGATGCATTGGATGCGGATTGGGCGGCGAGGAGGGCACAGTGGACGCGGAGGCGGCAACGGCGACGGCAGAAAGAAGAGGGCGGCGAGGAGGGCACAGCAGATGCGGAGGCGGTGGCGCCGGCAAGAACGGGGAGCCAGCGGTGAGGCGAGGCGCGCCATGGATTGCGGTGGCTGCCAGCAGAGGATGTCTCTTGCGATGCCACCAGACGATGCCATCTACTTCGCGGCTCTAGAAGTGGAGATCCCTCGTGACGCGGCCTCTCTTGGCGCTGTGGCGGCGATGTCGTCCATCGCGGCGGAGGCCGGTATCATCGCCGTTGGGTTCTCCCACTTCAACGCCGGCAACCTCGTGCCGTCCTTCTTCCCCTTCGGCGCCGCGGGCTTGTTCAGCGCGGCGGGGGTGTTGTACTGGTAGTACACCGGCTTCGACATGGTGGCCACCATGGCGGAGGGGACCAGGAACCCCGGCCGCGACGTGCCCCCTTGGCCTCATCTCGTCCATGTCGGCCATCACCGTCGTGTACTGCCTCATGTCGCTGGCGCTGGTCGGGATGCAGCGGTACACCGAGATAGACGCCAACGCCGCCTACTCGGTGGCGTTCGCCGCCGCCGGGATGAAGTGGGCGCGCTCGGTGCGCTCAAGGGCATCACAAGCGGCCTCCTCGTCGGCGCGCTCGGGCAGGCGCGGTACACCACGTAGATTGAACGCACGCACATGATCCAGCCCTACTTCGCGCTCGTCCATCCGAGGACCGGCACGCCAATCTACGCCACCGTGGCTGTCCTGTGTCGCTATCTTCTCGAGCCTCACGTGCTCGTGCTAAAAAAAATATTTTTACAAACAGATGATTATTATAATAGACGGCTAAAGCAAATACTGCGTATTTTTGCAGGCGGCTACTAACCGCATGCAAATATGCCGTTTTACAGATGGATGACGCAAAAATATATTTGCCTATTATTTTATGCCATATTAAATTATATTATAAATAATAATTACGTACTGTTTGCCAATATAAAGCACAAGCTATCTAGATATGCATGTATCCATTGAAATAGCAAACCAAATTATATATATATCACATTAAAAAAACTCAATTTAATTAATATTATAAGTAAATTAATATTAATATTAACTTAAGAAGCAGCAGGAAATATGGCTAACCGTCTGGCGGTAAGGTGACGGCGAGGAGGCTAGGCGTGGTGAGGCTAGGATGACTGGCTAGGACGATGATGATGCGTGGTGACAATGACGTGTGGCAGCTAGGCCAGGAGTACTAGTCGGTGAGGAAAAGGAGGCGGTGTCGGGCCAGGGCAAGATGGTTGAGGGTGGCGTGCGTGTGGGAGAGGAGGCCAAGAGTGGCGGATGCGGTTCTCGTCGAGGCGAGGAGCGAGGTGCATCATTGGGGGAGGAGGCCAAGCGACGGTAGGAAAGATGTGACCAAGGGCGGTGGTGACCAAGATGGCGTGCATCGAGAAAAGGAGCGAGGGCCGATGAGAGTCAACGGTGATGGAGAAAAGGTCAACGATGGCGGGGCAAAGGAGGTTGAGGCGACGGAGGTGGCTCACGTCGGGGCGAGGAGCAAGGGCTATCATCGAGGAAGAAGAGGCTGAGCTATGATGGGGGAAGAGGACGCCAAGGGCGGTTGTGACCAAGGCGGTGTGCGTTGGGGCAAGGAGCGAGGGTCAGCGAGGGCCAATGTCAGGGAGAGAAGACCAAGGGCATCAGGGAAGAGGAGACCGAGCGTGGCGGTGACTAGTTGGAGAAGAGATAGCGGCGACGACGGCAAAAACGACGTGTGTAGTGAAGAGGGGCCACGCTGGGACAAAGCGGCGTTAGCTAAAATATATGGGTGGCATTGATCAAGGCCTCATGGAGGAGTGGCGATGGTGAAGCGGTCGGAGAGTGGAGGCCAGAGTGTGGAGAAGCAGCAAAAGTGAAGGTCAAAGGGGAGAGAGAAGGCCGAGCGACGGTGCGCGCACAGTTCAATTTTGCCAACATAGTGGCGCAAAACTAGAGTTTGGCACAGGGAAATTAAAAAAATTTAGCTCCTAGGGGACATTTTTGTAGGCAAGGAACGTACAACGTTGCCTACATAAATGGTTTTCATAGGTGGGCTAAGCCACATGCCAACAGCAAAAATGATTTTCCTAGGCGACCAAAGCACTAGCCGCCTAAGAAAACCATTTTTCCATTAGCGTGAACTACTCATATATGTATTTATCTCACATTTATAAATCGTTTTTCTATAGATCTGTCATCTCTTTCATCAAAGTATAAAAAAGACATATATGTCATTACCTGATTGTCTCAGACTTTTATAAGTATCAATAACAACATGTATTTGTGCTTTTGACATAGGTATATAGGTAGGTTGTAGTTATAAGTAGTGGCTAAGTATTGTATATGCTACTCAACTCATCAAAAGGGCTCATTCCGTCGGTACTCAATACAAATATAACATTTCTTAGATCTTTAGTAAATTTGTTGTACTTTTCATAAAAAAAATTCACTATTATGTATCCACAGGGTGTATAATCTTTCTATCCTTCTTACTTTTTTTCTTTATGCCATTGCATCAGTTCAGTACCCCTATGATTTTGAGAATAAATGTTTCAGCCAATCTTTTACTAGAAGATATCATATCACCATGACCGATATTTTTCTCTTCAAATCGGACGTACCGTCTTGCTTATTTAAAAACTTCATACCCATCTTATACAGACTTGTGCCGTAAGAAGGGCAACTGTCTAGATTCTCATTCTTTTTGCGATATAGGATGCAGTGATTAATATAGGCATGAATCTTCTACACACCTAATAACAAAAAACAAATGAGTTTTTTGCTTGGTATGTATTTGTTAGCAATGAGTTTGGATTTGACAGCATTTTTTTAAGAGAACTAACAAATTGTCAAAGTTGTTGTTGAACCAAGCCTTCAATCTAAAAAGTTCCAGCATAGAACAAAGCCCGAAGAAGTCTTTATCATAATCCTTTAAGTCATCATACAACAATTGCTTCACTACCTTCTAATATGACTCAAAATTATCTAGGTCTCTCGTTAACCTAATTATGACAATACTACTATCATTAACTATTGTATTATCATTATTATCTCTAATAGAACCATTATGAATAAAATCATGAGATATCAGGCTCTTTCACGACGCTATTTTTGGCTACGACTGTCTCACCATATTTAGACCAAATTTTATAGCACACATCAAACCCGCGTCGAACCAAGTCAGACTTTATAATCCATACTTTCTTGTTTATACAGTAGAAGTGTGAACAATATATTTTATTTGTTATTTTGCTTATAGAATGCTTCTATGTAGTTTCAAGATAACTCGCTAAGAAACGACCGTTAAAATCTTATCATTTAGTACATTCATTTCATTTCAATTAGTACATCTGTAAATACAAACCACAATATAATATATAATTTTTAAATAATTTAAATAATATTTTTTTCTTTATTTTAATTATAAATTATTTTTTTAATTCTAAATATAACATTTTTCTAAATAATCAACTTTTTATTTCCTTCACACCATAAATATTCTAAATGAAGTAATTGCAAAAGAAATCTAAAGAAAAAAATAAGAGTAATATTATTTGAAAAAAATTAGAGAGACTAAATTAGAACTTAAGACCCACCTAGATTTAAGAAACTAATTACAATAAAATTTATAATCATTGGATGAGAAAATACAACTTTCTATTAACCTAAGTTGACCTATAATTTCAATCAAAATTCATGAAATTATTAAGAAAAACATAATTTTTTATTGCTTTCAAACAAATATTTAAAATTGAAAATAAACTCAAGATGATACACGCAAAATCTATAAAAAAATTAAGATTAAAACGTCCACTTTATTTTATTTTAAGGGAGAGGAGGTGTGAGAAAGAGGCTCGAGCAAGCTATAGACGACCTAGTGTTCCAAGCAAGAGTCGTGGCCCGTGATTTAATCGGCTATAAAATTATTTTGCTCTCGCCTGAAAAAAGATATTTTTGTAGTGTCACCTCCGTCTCGTCCATCAGCACGTTCTTCATCTCGGCGCTCGTCGCATGGCCCTCCACGTCCGCCGCTACTACGTCGCCGGGACGACGACGGCCGGGCAGCTGCGCACCTTCCTCGCCTTCCTCGCGCTCGTCGTGCTCTCTTCCATCAGTCTCTCCGAGTACTACAACTCCCGGTATGCGCGGCGGTGGTCCGGGTACGCGGCGTTCGGCGCGGGGTGGGCGGCCGGCGCGGCGGGTCTGTCGGTGTGCGCGAAGAAGAAGCGGATGCCCAAGGTGTACGGCGCGCCGCTCGTGCCGTGGCTGCCTGCCATGTCCGTCGCCACCAACCTCTTCCTGATGGGCTCGCTCGGCACCGCGGCGTACGTGCGCTTCGGCATCTGCACGGCCGCCATGCTCGTCTACTACGTGCTCTTCGGCGTGCACGCCACCTACGACGTCGCGCACTCGGAGGATGCGGCCGCCGACAACCTCGAGCACGGCAAGATCGCGGCCGCGTCTAGGGCCTCGGCCACGAAGCCGGCAAGACACGAGGTGAACGTGTTGCTTCTTGATGGTTTGTCTCTTTTAATCTTTGTGCCTCAGAACAAGGAGAGGGTCTCATTAGTCATTAGTTACATTCTTTGAATTATCAGGGTACATTTCACATTTATTCAATGGCGGATCTAGAAATCTTTCAGAGCATGAGCAAGCACAATTAGAGGCATCGTTAAACGTTGAAAATAGAAACCATTATAAATTTACAATGGTGTGATCCGTCTTGATCCACCCATGCATTTATTTTGAACTCTATGGGCAGATTTTTCAAATTACATTTAGAAATGAAATGTTTTATATAAGTTACTGTAAAATTTATTCTGAATTCTGCCTTAAAATTGGCCAAAAGTCTGGATATTATAATGGTAGCTTTAGTTTCTTGTGATTCTGGTCAGTTTATTTTTTAGCTGCCACTTTCTGAGCTGCAGCACCTTTATTCAACCTGTTCTTTTCACCTGATGGGCGCAAAGATTATAAAGTTACTAACAAATGTGCTTATTTCTGAAAGATTATAAAGTTACTAACAAATGGATGGCATCATCATAAATCTCAGGCACAAAGACTAAAAGTAGTACTGTTGTACAGTAATAGCACACACTAAGTACAGATCAGCACAAAGGAGAAGACAATAATATGATGGCACACATGCTGACACCTGCACATAGGAGTATTTCTGTCTCATCTCAACGTAGTCCAAGCACACATGGCATTGTCTTTTTTGTTCTCTTCACTCAATCCTGCGGACAGAAACGAAAGCGAGAAAAAGAAGTTAGCCCTTGTGAGATATTTCGTCGCCGTGCAATGTAACTTTATACAGCATGTTTTATTTGTGAACGTGTTCCTCGTTTGATTAATTTATTTTTAATTTCTTGGAGGCAATTGCACTGTGTGAGCCTGTGAGATATGTGTGGTCCAGTAGACGAATTATTGTGTGTGTCCTTGTGCAAATAAATAGGTCCAGTGCGTGGTCTAGCTATCTTCCATATGCCCATCTAGATGTGCGCAAGTTCTATTAATTATTGGATATCAATTTAATCTTCAATGTAAACATTTCACTATTATTGGTCTAATATAAAATTCTAATTAAAAACAGAGAGCATAAGCTGAAGAGAAGTGATGGGAGCAACCGAAATAATTTTAGGCCAGACTTTTATACTTGTGCTCTTTGTACTACAAATACAAATGCTGAAAAATAGAAAGCGATGAAATACTCTTTAAATTAATCTATAATTTAAAATTAAATATAGAGCTGCGGCACAAACAAGCAGGCCGTATGCTAGTTCCGATATGTTGCGTATATGGCCTAAGTAGGGTTTACAATATCAATAGTTATCGTGATAACTGGGCTTACCAGCAGGGTACAACCTGTACAACCAAATTAATTAAGACAAGTTAAAATTTTGATAGAGTTTGTTTTGGTTTTCTCGTCAAAATCATAACCGGGCTTATCATGGGGGAGGAGGGCTCTCTCGCCCGACAGCAAGGTCAACCCTAGGCATAATCTTTACTACTTAAGAAAAACGGAACAGTGATGATGAATACACCTCATTTAACAGATCCAATGGCCCATATCTCTCCAACGATCCACCTTCTTCCTCGTCCCCTCTATGCGCGCACCCAGCGCCGGATTCGCATCTCATTCCGCCTGACCGCATCCAGCAGCGCGTCACCCGGCCCTCCATCCGATCGCCGCCCCCGCCATCCACGCGCTCCCGGCGGCTCCTCGGTCGCGGGCTCCACTGTGCTGCCGCCGCCTCCACGGAACCCTCGCTGGTCGCGATCCGTCGCGCTCCCGGCGCCTCCCTACGTCGATCCGCCCGCCGCATCCCGTGCGTGCATCGTCACCGGCTCTCTGCCGCCGCGGGCCCTCCATGCGTCACCGGCCTCTCCCTCCTCCACACTAGATCAGCACATGTTCGCCACCGACCGCCGCGCCTCAGCCGCATCCCGCCTGTGCGTCGTCGGCTCCTCGCTGATTGCCATCGCCGCGCGGCTCTCCCCTCCCACCGAGACACCGCGCCCGATCGCCATGGGCGCCGTCGCCAGGTTATGACTAAAGCTTGTGTCCTGGTTTGGAGCTAGTTGCTTCTAGTTTCTACTGCTGTTCAGAGCAGCCAAGTTGTGACTAAAGCTTTTGTTGTCTTTAAGGCCTTAACTTTGCTTGAAGCAATGCAGGTCTTTTAAGTTCCCTCCCAGTGGATTTGCTATTTGATCCTGTGCTCTATTTCATGAGATTTGCCCTAACGATCGCTGAGGTAAAAATGCATTGTTTCTTCCTTTCTTATTTGTTTTTTTAAAGCATCTCTAGATTGAGTTTGTGGCGGCTCCGTTAGGGTTCACTGTTTGGTCATTAGAGCAAATATTGCCTTGAGACTGTAGATCTTTCTATTGTAAAGAATAGTCAGGCTAAAGAACGCCTATTTTGTTTCTAATTCAAGTTTTCAATTAATACACGTTTAATATTTCAGAATTCATGTATTTTGTTATGGCGGGATTACTGGACGTGTAGACTTTCAAACTTTTATATTTCAGTAGGCTTTTGAAATTTAATTTTTGAGCATGATATGCAAGAAGATTATAAATGTGTAAGGTATCATGCATTTTATTCAACAAAGTTTTGTTGTTCTTGCTGGTAATGTTTGAAAAAACTATAAAGATTTGATGTAATTATTGTTTTTTCTATATCAAGGCTTCCCATAGTAACGAAATTACACTCAATGATTATTTGACATCATTTTACATGGTGTGATTTGAAATTGATACATATCTTTTTCTATTGTAACGCACGGACACCTAACTAATAAACGAAATAGGTCATGTATTTCGAAACCTAATACTTGAAGGTCTGAACTTAGTAAATATGGAGTAAAAGAAGTTCTGTGGTGGTGAGAAGGCTGGTGTTGGCAGACGGAGAATATGATGAGACGATTCAAAATTGGTCTACTGCTGGCCAATGGTGTCTGTCAAGGTCAAAGAACAAATTAAACGCCGAGAAAAGATCGTTCTGGAGAAAGCAGAGAGGGCTGAATGGCGCCATTGGATTGAGATCCAACGACCCACATCACTCAACTAAGATTGTATTGTGTGCAATGCCCATTGCATGGCGTGTCACTGGCTTACCACTACTGCATGCAAGTGTACTTACTGGGAGCAGTCGACGTCCGGCGAGAAGGTGTAGGGCAGGGAGAAGCCGCAGTCCGCCGGCAGGTCCCTCGCCGGGGCGGCCTCGACGGCGGTGAACTGGCCGGAGACCGACTTGAGGCACTCGCACGCCGCCTGCCGGTCCTCCGTGGTGGCCGCGGCGGCCACCAGGCTGGACAGGCCATCGCAGCACTCGCCGGAGGGGTGGTCCTCGTCGCCCTGCAGGAACCCCAGGCACGGCGTCACGTTGGAGATCACATCGGAGCACGAGAGCTCGTCAGCCTCGAGCTGCCGGAGCGACAGCAGCAAAGCGAAGAGGACGGCGGCGGCGGCGAGGCAGCTCGCGTTCTTGCCCATGGTTGGTTTTGTGTGGAGAGTTAGTGACTAGAGCTACTGATTAATTAGCTGTTCGTCCTTAAATCACCGTGTTAATCGATGCTAATCTGGTGTTGCCCGAACTAAATGATCTGTGCAGGGTATTTATAGGTAAAAGATATGGAAGTTCAGTTCAGAGTTCATATTAGAGCATTGTTAATGCTTGATTATATGAGAGTATTTAATCATCACTGTCTTAGTAATCTTCCATTAAAAAGAACAATTTTTTTCTAGGTTAGATTGTTACACATGTGTCAAGTTCTAGAAAAGATAGTATGTTTGGTACAGTAGGTAAGCTAATGACGACATCAAGTTCTGAAGATATATACAGAGCTCACAAATTCTATGTTCTATATCATAAATCAACAGAGATTTTCCAGCCAGAAAGCCAAGAAAATTTGATGGTCCAAGAATGTTTTACCTGCCTATCTGACAGCGTCAGACACGTTTTATTACTCATCAGCAAGTGTGGTTAGAACTTACCAGGTATAATGCATTCAGAAGTCACGTTTGCGTTTCACACGTTTCCATATCTACTTCAACAACCTGAAGATTATGTACAAAAAGGCTTGCAAACTAGTACTGACGAAAATTGTGCAGAGTACTGATGATAATGTACTTCAACAAGCTGACGAAAATTGTGCAAAGTACTGACTGTAATGTACACAACGCTGGCAAACTATAGATTTGAGATAATTTATGACAAAGTTTGGCTTGGATATGAGTTGATCGAATCATCTCTTACAAATGAGTTGAGCAGTTCAGACCATGGTGAACTGAAGATCATCGGCAACATGCAGATTGCTCTCTTCCTCCAACGGAAAGGAAAAAAACCATCATATTTTCTCAATTCATAATATCATTCGTGTTTGTTTTAGCTTGTGGTGGTAATGTGCAGAACCACCGGTGGTGTGGTGCACTCGTCGAGGTTTAAATACTGGTGTCATGAATATTATGTATATGTGTGTGCATGTTATAGTCTGTTTTCTTTGAGCGTGTGTTGGAGACTGAATGCACTCATAGAAGTAGGTGCAATGTGTATGTGTAGTGGTGTATATGTGTGTGAGCCTCTGAAAAAAAGTTTTAACTATGGTTAGCTTTATAAAGTATGATCCATTTTGGTTTGTTACCCCATCATATTAATGCTGCTAAACCTTGGATAATTTTTCACACTGATGTACTGGCGTTGGCAAATAGTGGCATCAACCCAAACATCTAGTAAGGACTATTGAAGTTAAAAAAAAACAGCCCCATATTATACTATGATGTTACTTAGTTACTCTATCCGTTTCAAAATATAATAATTTTTAGGATTTAAAATTTGTACCACAATATAATTATTTTCTATTTATATTAATTTCTATGATTCCATTATTTCAATAATTCTAAAGCCAATTAAATGATTGGAAATGGAATCAAAGAAATTTAAAATTCATAAATTGATAATTGAAGCGACTAAAAAATAATCTTTTAACCTAACCTTACTATTTACTAAACAATCTGAAACTCTTATATTTTGGAACAAACGGTGCCGATAAAGTGAAAACTAGGGTTCCTTCACTGGTTACTCATGGCGTTTGGTGATGTCATCAGGCTAACCTAAACCCTAGCTCTCATAAGCATCGATCCACTTTAAGCAACAGTTGTTGTCCACCTAGTGAAGAGCAGAACAAGGACCCAAGTTTGCATCCCCGGAGACTAATCTTGAGCCATCCCCGTCCCCATAGCTTGGTATCTTCGAGCAGCTTAGAGATACTAATGATGCATTTATTATGATAGGACACGATGGGTTGTTGCACTCGTTCACACAAAGCTTTTTATTAAATGTGATAAGACGTATATCTGCCTGACGTGCAATCTAGGCAACGGGTGACGCCTGCATGACTGTCACGCATGCCATCATCACCGCTACGAGAAGAAAGCGTGGCTATCAAACAACACGGTTGACTGTTATGCCGCTTAGTAGGATCACAACCTTTTCTGCTTGTATTTATCGCCTGAGGTCGACATATGGGCCCTGCTATTAGCAATGGGACTCTAGGCTTATACCTTAAGCTTTACGTGGCCACGTAAAACTCTTGGTGGAATGGTATGGCTTTATTGTAAGCTAATCCCAAGGGAGGCCACTAGAACTTGACAACCGGGCTCACTCATCAATAAGTGATAAGACTTTTCGTACATATTCTATATGTACTGTAATCCAGTTTTCACTGTTTGGCTACTATATTATTCTCTCACTGACTATAAAAAAAGAATCAAGACCTTCAAGAAAGCAATTCGCATAAAAAAACTCAATAGAGACGTAAGTTTTGTAATTTAGACTCTACACTAAAATCAAACCAAGAAACACATAGGATATTAGAAAAGTTACTACTTACTACCTGCCTTGTTGAGTAAATTTGGGCCTATTCATAATGTCCGACATACTCCTATCTCCCAAAGTCATGAAAAGCCTCAGACTCACTTTTCAAAGTATCTGGCCACTTCGAGAATAACAGTGAAAATGGCTGGGCGGACAAAGATATTTAAGCCCATCAAAGACTCTGAGCCGCTCTCGCTCACTGAAATTTCTATGGCCTTAAATTTAACAGAGCTTACATAGCTGACAAGATGGTCCCACCCGCAGAGGCCACGTTGATGAGCTGACGTGGAGCAAGTAGACTCATCAGGACACTGCCGCTGCAACCGCAGCATGACGCCATCCAGTTCATCATATGGATCAGTGCACATCACATACCACTGTTACTGTCTTCTCAGACGTAGCATTGCTCTTTCGCTCCGTACACAGAATCAATTAATTCGGTCATTTTCATGGCCATGACTTTCTCAAGCCGTCACATCTGTACCAAAAACAAGAGAGTACTGCTCTGAGAGTACGTGTTGTTTCTGTCATTGCTCTGCAGTCTTGCAGGTCCAGGTTGTATCCATCAATCAAGTTTGTAGTACTACATATATGAGAAGGTAAGTTTAAATTAGATGATTGTACAGATTATAAACAATTGTTTACATGACAAAATATAAAAAATTATATTATAAAGCTTAGTTTTGACAGTTATTTAAACAACGTTGATATACCACTTGCAGCATGGCACGAATAACCTATATATCATTCATCATTCATTAGCTAGCTCTGAGCACTTAGCACCTATAACTTATAATAAGTGTTATTTCTGATAAAAAAAATAAATATATTTATATAGTGATACTTTTCTATCTTACGATTCCCCCTTCAAATTTCTCACCATCCTACACCTCAATTACTCTCTCACTCTCAACCTCTCTCATTTAATAAAAGATATTTAGATTATTTTTTCTCTACTAATTTATATTATAAATCCTAAAAATACACTTAAAAAGGGGACGGAGCTAGTAGCTGAAAAGAAAGCATCCTAAATTATACTGATTGAGCCATTGATAGTACAGTGAAATGTGCAGAAAGATACTTTTTAGAAGAAAAAGAAAAGAAAGTAAGAAAGATTTGCTATATGGTACAGTACATATGTTTGATGTTTATCTTTCTGCCCAAAAACTCTGCAGTATACGCATTCATCAAATCATTCTCTGTCGATCTGAGAATTTAGGATGTTCTTGCTGCTACGTTTCTCCGAACATGACACTGAATTGCCTTTGAATCCGACAGCTGGAGCATTCAATCCTTTTTTTCTCGTATTCCAGTTCCCTGAGGTTGCTGATACGCAAGAAATGTATAGGATTGTTTGGTCCCAGCTGGCTAGTTAGCTAGCAACCCTAACTACCTCTCTGCCCAACCTGGAATTTCCTAGCTCACTGGATAGCTGGAAGATCTCTGAATGTTTACTTTTAATTTTGTCCAGTTACTATACAATCCAATTTGTAATGCATTGGATTGTTCTAGTAAGATTAATGGCTTAATATTTTTGGGGAAAAACATTGCTAAAAATAATGTCATATTTCTTTTAGTATATTTTCTGAGTTCACTACGGAGATGTTGATTAAGTACTTCTCACTGTTTTCATGAGATTTCAACAACGATGCTGAATTTGTTTGTACAACTTCTGGTTACCATTTTTTTTACAGGAATTCAGGTTTTTTATGTTATTGTCACAAAGTTAGTAAATTTTATAAAACTATATGTATTTATTTGAGTCTAATCGGTCCTCCGTCGATAGATGTCCGACGCGATCGCCTGAACACGCCGAGACCTAGAAAGACTGCTTCGCTCAAGTGTAGATCTTTTGGCTTTGACGCCTCTTCATCGGGGTTAATGAAGTTACGGATGTACCACTCAATTTGACACTACAATTAATAAGGAGATAAACCGATGAATCAATCGGTCGATAGGCTAATACGAACTCCTGCTATCGGTTGGTCGCCGATATGGTTGAGATAAACATCGGCTGCATCTAATGTACTCTTGCTATCGGCTAGCTGCTGCTAAGGGCTGAAGCACTCATCCATTAGCTGAAAAGCCGATGAAACGTAGGCAGATGATGACAAAGAGAATAAAAGATACATCAGTTGTAGAGCCAATGACGTTCTAGAATAAAATAGTCAATAAGCATATATATGAATTTCTTCTATCGGCTGGTTGCCAATAGAGGTATAACACTCATTTATCAGCTTTCCAACTAATGAAGGTATAGATAAATAGCAAGAAATATGATAAAATACACATCGGCTGCAGAACGGATAGTGCTTTGCAATGGAGTTGTCAATGAGTAGTATGCGGAATCCTCGTATCGGTTGGTTGTTGATAGAGGTTTAAGAGCTCATTTATTGGTTAGAAAGTCAATGAAGTCATATACGAATAGCAAAGAATAACATAAAAGACTCACGGTTGCAAAGCCGATAGCGCTCCGAATTAGATAAAGAATCCATCGGTCCTTTATCTTATTCAGAGTGCCATCACATATTTTATTGAGCCAGTCTTGATAGATCGAACCAAATTAAGACAATATGAGACTGAGGCTAACAACACAAAGATGACGAGACTAGATCGAACGCGCAGATGAAAAGAATGGGTGAACCCATCAGTATATATATATATATATCGACTGACAAGCTGATACACTAGGCGTGAGTCTCAATGCGTAGATAACTCATCGGTTGGCTGATCCGATGAAATGTTCGCGTAAATACCTATCGACTTACTGCTCAATCTACTATCAACGGTCTACTATGTTGGACCTAACCGATGCAGCATGAGACCAATAAACAATAAAGGAAGCTCGATAAACTGATAGAATCATACGAATGTGATGTGACATACCCAATTAAACTAAGAGATAGGACCTAACCGATGCAAAATTAGGCAGAGCAGATACATCAAGATAGTGGCGAGACCTACCCATTTGCTAAAGATCAAACTTAACCGATACAGCCACGTGTCGAGAGTTAGAATCCGTCGGTAAAAACCTAGATAAATTAGGGTGGTGATACGCTGGGATTGAATTGATCTGTGATGGATCATCTACAAGATTCCGATAGTCTATATTTATATCCTGGAGTTATAAGACTTCGATGTGGTTATAAACAACCCCTAAACGTTATTTTCTAAACATAAAAAAAATTAAGAATTTAACAAAACTAATTAAACTTAACTATTTTACAAGATATATTTTATAGAGATAAAGTATGCTACTGTGGTTTTCACGGCTACTCCTCAGACTCGATCATATTTAGATAACTTTTCATCTTTTGACTAAACAAAATTCATCCTTATTCTATCCAATCGGCTTGTTGTTTATATTAATTGGACTCATTCTATAAGTTGATTGACTCTCTAATCTTGTCTACGGGACTTACCAAAATTTAGGCTATAATCAAAATTATAGAAAACCATTGATATTATAACTTGTGGCATATATATTATGATTTTAAAGTTTGATAGAACTCTGACGCTTAAACATATTCAACAATATTTACTTAAAATTTTAAAATTTTAAAATATAGAGTGCATATGAAACTTTTAATTGATTTCTTAATTAGTGTTGTTGGTTTAACTTTTCACTGCTTAAAAATATTATTTTAGATATGTTAAAATTAATTGAAATTTAAATAAATGCGTGCTTTTATAAAATACTTAGACCATAAAAACTATGGTTGTATAACATTAGTCATAATATCTATAATTTTCTATAATTTTAACCAAAAAACGTGGAGTTTTATAAAATTCACTTGTTTTCCTCCGATCCTAAACTTCAACCCTGATGAGAACTGATCGAGATCGTTTGATGACGCTTGTGAGGTGTCAGCTTGATTAGCTGGCTTTTGCACCGGTAGCAGCCGGCAAAAGTAATCTACGTACATCCTTAAATTTATAACGACATGGGCATCAGGGCATTCAAGAATTTTGGCAGCCTGCCTGTCTGCCTGCCTGCCTTCTGGCTGGGAATTAAGATCAAGTTTTCAGCTTGCAAGAGGAAGAAACTGGTCCAGCACCGTGCATCTTTTAAGTCATTGTCTTTTACAATTTGTTCTGGCTATTTGATGCTGTCTTGAAGGCATACACTACAACGATTGTTTCTTACATTATGTCTATTTAAAATGGTACTGATGTAGTTTTAATGACTGATAATATTGATTCATTTTCATGTGAAGAATATAAACAATTTCATCCATATTGTAATTACTGAATGTATTCTAAAACAACATTTCACTATAAAGTGATGGGAAGTCATACTACTCTGTCAATACTTTTTGGGTACTTGCATCCAAATCGTTGGCCACTCATTGCAGAGCAAATGCTGCCTGACAGTAATTCAGTGTAAGTTATATCTTGAAAATCCCTAACTGTAATAACTTTTGTGACCTTAACTCCTTGATCTCATCCTGAAACCATGGGAAACTTTCTACATAGAATTCCTTTTTCCTCTGAAGTTCCTCTATGATTCGTACAATGCGAAAAAGGCCTCGACCTTTTTACCACTCTTAGCAACTCATAGGTCTTGCATCAAATCTTTGGGAAAAAAAGAGAAAGTTGCAATTGATGATGTTAGTCTCTACTGTCTGGACCCAGTATGATTACAAGAATGACATGCTAATTGGTTTGTTAAGCTGTTATGCAAGTAGGATGGTGCACATCTTGAGGCTACCTCCATTATGCACATATATAATTGTGTCAACCAATCAATTTATTAAATTAAATATTATAATAGCCATATAAAATAAAACCCATGATTTTATCATTGATAATGTTTAATGCCTATTACTCTTGATTGGGAGAGTCAAACCCGCCCTTGAACAAATAATGTGCAAAAGAATGAGGCTAGAGATTCTTGTTGTCTTCTTAGGGGTACTCATAGTAGTGGTGTGTGCGTATGTGTCTTCGGTGTAATTAAAAAAAAGTAATGTACAAAACAATACCTCAAATACCTAAATACAAAGACTTGTGCACTATATCATACTGACCAAATCAGGACTTTTCATATTGGGAAGTGAAAATAAAACAGGGTACTCAATATTTTTTTTAAAAAAAACTTAAACCTTTTGCTCTTTAGACACATCAGAAACATTTTGGCCTTAGGCACGTCCTACCAGGGCCCACCAGTATACTTGAAATTCCAGAAAATTCGTTCCAAAATGAACTTTGTACTTGACTATACGGCATCATCGTAGATATCAGGGGCACTTGACTGTACTTGCCTAGTATTTCCATTCTTTTGACAAGATTTTTCGCATTTTTTAAGACCCTCTTCCCCATTGTTAGATTCAATCGAGCCTGAATCTAAGCCATTCTCTGCCCCCTGGCCCAAAGAACCATGACAGTCAAAAACCCTACTCTCTTTCTTCCAAACAATCATTATATCGAGTTTGTAAAATGAGAACAAATACACCATTTGGTGGTATGTGTAGATGGTTGAAAAATAAAGTTATTTTAGATCGAGATAGACAGCTGCAGCTAAGCGAAAGAGGCTATAAGTAACATCTGCAGCTAAGCAAAGAGAGTAACCCCCCTTCAAATCCAAGAGTTTTTTTTTTTTGGCACTTCACCCGTGAGAAAACGAAAGCGAAAGCCATAGCAACCGAGCCCCACGACGGCCACCTCGGCGCCACCTCTCGCCGTCCTCGCATGCACGCACGTACGCCTTCCCCGCGCCTCTGATGGCTTCCTTCCGCGCGGTGCTGCTCGTCGCCGTGGTCCTCCTGGTGGCGTCCTCCCTCTCCGTCCGATGCGAGGGGGAGGTGGTGGCGCGAGCGCCGGCGCTGACGCCGGACATTGCCGCCGGGATGCAGCAGGGATCCCAGGAAGCGGTGGTGGCGGCGGCGCCGGGAACGGGGCGGCCTGGACTGGGCATGAGCAAGAACGGCGCGGCGAGGTGGAGGAGGACGGCGGGGCGCCGCGGCCGGGGAGGAGGAGGAGGAGGCACCGGCGCGTGGGCGTTCTCGGCGATGCTGCCCCGGGGGTTCGTGCCGCCGTCGAGGTCGTCGGCGTGCCACAACGACATGCCGGCCACCGCGGACGACACGCGGTTCTTCATATGCGGCGGCGACGAGAGTCCGTGACGGCGCCGACGACGACTACGAAAACGGCCGTACGTGTTCTTTCCTGCCGGTGCCGCGGACTTGTTCGAGCAAGAAATGAAGATCCAGTCCTTCCAAGAACAGGTAGCTCGTCTCTGCTCGCAGCAGATTCAAGGCTCGTTTATGAATCGGATGAATGCGTCGGGGGCTCTTGATGAGTTAGTTCTTGTTTCGATTCGTCACCCTCTCTCCCCTGTTCTTGAATTTGTAAAAAGTCGAAAAACTTTTGTCCTCTAAAAATGAATGCTTACAATCTCTTGGACACATTCCAGCTCTGTAAACTCCGATCCTATTTATCTGCTCTCGCTCTGAACATGAGTAAAACTTGAAAAAACTTGAAAAAGATATTCTTTTATTTGCCATTGTACTTGCGAATAGTTTCCTCTGTTCTTGTTGCTATGACTCGAGAAAAACAATATCTTCTCTCTCATTGATAAGCCCTCTGATCTGATACTAGCTAAGAACGATACAATCATGCAAATGACTCGTTGTTCCTGATAGTGCTTGAGGTCGTCAGGCCAGGTCTGGAACCAGTAAATCTTCTGGTCCGTCACTGCATTTGTCGATTCAATCTTTCTTTGTCCATGTGAGCATGGTACATAGAAATGCACACTGTGCAAAAAAGGCATTCTTTTAAGGAAGACATTTAGTGATTAATCAGACCATCCTTACAGGTAATAATCCACTTGTTTCTGAAACAACATTGACTCGTTGGTCCTGCACGCTACCATTCAGGGTGACATCATTAAGCTAAGATTAAGCTATGCTTAGGCTGCATGTCAAGTAGTTCTCTTGCAGTTTCTTGGAGGCAGGAGCGGAGCTAGCTTGGCGATGTGATGCTTTCCTTCCGATCTTAAGCGTGCGGATTAAGGGAGGCCAGGAGAACTACTACTACTGAACTAGGCACAATAATCAGATCTATTAACATATATTTCAAGAAAAAAATTAACCAAATCGATTATCATGTGAGTTCCCATGAAGCGGCCGTCCAGGTGACTGAAGAAGAAAATTAATCTATCTAGGGGAGCATCGAGCATGGCTAGTTAGCTGGTGTCGTATCGTCTACTCCATGCAGAAGACGGAGGGAGGAGAGCGCCTTTTAACAACAAACGTCGCGCCGCTCCCTCCATCTCTAGGTTGACTTAACGTACGTACGTCTATGTGAATGATGATTTGTGGGTGGCTTAATTAATTCTTTAATAACAGGTTTGATTAATTAGCTGAAGAAACACAAAAGGAGAAAATGCCAGCCGTCCAAATAAGGAATGAGTAAAACAATTTATAAAAGCGTGTGAGCTTTTGGTGGCCGGATTAGTCCCCAACCCTTGCATTCGCATAGTAGCAGCATGTTTTAATGAGAATGCTTTAGTACGTGTTGCCTGTACACATACATGAAATTCAATCTTTTTTGTCTTAGAATGTTTGTCAAAGTTCGGATATATATTCTCATCCGGTGCCAATGTTGTTGTTGTAGGTTGACATTGGTCGTTGAGTGCATAATTGAATATATCCCATTCATTGGGCAAATCTTATGTATCTAAAAACTTAGACCCCAAAAACTGTAGTAAGTAAAGATTATCTTTGCTTTAGTATAGCTAGGGAAAAATGCCCAAAATGATTATCTTGAAAATTCTCAAAAAAGTATATTAATTCTCAGAAATTCAAGATGATCACTTTTCATCCTTTGGCTGTCCATAATGCTGAAAATGTATATTAATTCAAAACTAGTAAATTATCTTGAGAATTCTAAAAAAAACCTTTCCCATGGAATATTTATAAAAAAATATTTTTTACAAGCAAGATAGAATATAATTTGCTTGTATAAAGCTGTGCTAAAATCTGGCAAAAATCCTGATAAAATTAAGCTTTATTTTAATTTATCCAATTTGTAACCTGTTTCTTTTTTAAAAGAAACTTTTCAATTCAGTTACTAATTTTAAAATTTAAAATACACAACCGATGGATGGTATTACATCTGAATTTTAAAATTAACAATGTACTTAAAATAAAGAAAAATTATTCAGTTGCATATTTGTTTATATTAAACCTATATAAATTGGACTTGTTACAAAATAAAGGTTATTCCAAGGCACAAATTGATTTTGTACGGATCATAAAACTATTTTCTGCAGGTTAACTATTCTTTAAGTAACTTAAAAAATTGTTAGGTTGTACATACCGTATAGAACGAGTGATGGTTTTTAAATAAATTTTGCATTTATGTGCATATTTTAAAATTTAAAAGCATTTTCAGCCTTAAAATGAACTGTCATGTCATCCAATATCACTTTTAATCATTCAAAGGTTGAAATGTGAACGTCATAGAAATTTCAGGGTTGCAAATGTTCAATTTCTATACTATTCTAAACGAAGGAAATGGTCCCCACCAATTCTATTTATTTTTTTAACAACTACTCCTTAATGTGTTTTAATATTATAAAATAGTTCAATATTATTTCATTTCTAAAATACAAGTTTACGTGTATATATATATATATATATATATATAAAGGGATGGACATTGCTAAGCACATGTATAATCCATATTTTTGTCCATAGTAAAGCACATGTATGTATTTAGCTAGTTGAAACAAACTTTGGATACTGTTAAAGGAATAAGGATATGGTCGCACGTCGATGGCTAGAAGGTCTGTTTAGTTTCAGTGCAGGCTGGTCGGATTCTCTTTGTGGCTCGAGGTACGCACGCTGGGGGCCGTGGGTTTCACCTGGCTCCGACGCGACGGTACGGGTGCGACCATGCCAGTCAATTTGACCCTGCAATTGATAAGGAGGTAAGACGAACGGGTCAATCGAACGATGGGCCGATATGAGCCCTCGCTATCGGTTGGCTATTGATAGAATCGGGTTGGTCATTGGCCACGTCTGGATAGCTCCTGCTATCGACTAATCGCCGATAGTAATCAGGACACTCTTTCATCGGCTGGGGAGCCGATGAGAGCATAGGCGGATATCGACGAAGGACATGATGGCTTCTGGGTGTAGTGAAAGAGAGATCCTGATCTATTGGCCGTAGAGCTGATGGAGGCATAGGAGTGTATTTAGAGAATAGCAAGGCGCGCGGTATCCCTCCTGGACGTCGACGAAAGCTGTAGCGGTCGTTCATCGGCTGAAAAGCCGATGAAGGCATATGCAAACTGGCAAGGAATCGTATAAAAGGCACGGGCTGCAAAGTCGATGCTGCTCTAGATATGACAGTACGAGACCCGTTGCCCGCCGTGACGATGCTGCTAGCGCCGAATCTCGAAGATCGGACCTAACCGAGACAGTACGAGACCAAGGTCAACGGCAACGGGACGGTGGACGCCGGATCGGATATGCTGAAGTAAGGGTGAAGCGAACCCATTGGCTAGTTGAGCCGATGAGTGGATGTCTCTCTAAAGACAGGCACGTATCGGCTAGAAGGCCGATGCGCTTGGCGTGGCGCTCAAGAGAAGTATCTGAAGACTGGTGCGTATCAGCTCTTCGGCCGATACGTTGGGCGTGATGCTCAACGTATGGATAACTCATCGGCTAACCCTCCGATAAAACGCCGTATAGAGACCTATAGGCCTAAAGCTCATTCTACCGTAGGCAGCCTCGTAG
Organism: Oryza coarctata; assembly: GCA_030770085.1. Taxonomy (NCBI): domain Eukaryota; kingdom Viridiplantae; phylum Streptophyta; class Magnoliopsida; order Poales; family Poaceae; genus Oryza; species Oryza coarctata. The sequence continues at coordinate 15,448,504 of CM061472.1, forward strand.
GTCAAACCTAACCGATGCAGCATCAGGCCGACGACGGCGGAGAGAGCTTGATAGGCCGATAGACCCTGTATGGACGTGATGCGATACATCTGATTGGCCTAAGAGGTCGAACCTAACCGATGTAGCTCTGGACAGAGCGAGACATATCGAGATAGTGGCGGGACTTACCCCTTCGCCGAAGATCGAACTTAACCAATGCAGCCCCGCGTCGAGAGGCAGACCCCACTGGTAAAACCTAGATAGACTAGGGTGGCGATGCGCCGAAGTTGTATTGATCGAAGGATTGATTTACATGTTTCCAGGGGTCTATATTTATACCCTGGATTTACAAAGTCCGACGCATTTGCAACAACCATCGCACATTATTTACTAACAAAGATATAGGAAAATATCTCTAAGAAAGTTAACTAAACTAACTAAATCTTCCTATCCATATAAGATACAATAGAATATCCTGCCATGAACCACGACTCCTCAAACCCGGTCTTATCTGGATAGTCTTCTATTCTAGGACCGAATCTTCCCTTGCTTCAATCCGATCGGCTTCTTCCCTATAGCAATCGGACACTTCTTCACTTAATCCGATCGTGTTTCCAATCTATCACTGGGCTTTCTAAATTTTGGTGTTAACACATACCCCCAATTTCAAGGTTTGAGGACTCATGCTTCAAAATTCTCTTCCTTAGGCCTCTAATGCTCTAAAATCTCCTCCCTCTCCGGTAATCGGCTCTTGTAAGCCGAAACCACATGCATCAGATGTGTTAAACTATTGAACTCTTGGGAGAAATTTTCACCTGATGCGACTCGACAACCCTTGGAAGGTCAAATCAGCTAACTGTTCATCGCTCAGAACAAGACTATAACACCGGTTTCTGATGTCCTAGAAACGTTGGATGTATTCTAGAACTGATTCATTAGGCCTCTGTTTAACCGATATCAAATATGACAGTCTCATTTCTTGAATCCTAGCAAAGAAATATTTATGGAATTGCTGCTCTAGATCGGCCCATCCTTTAATCGAGTTTGGTGGTAATGAAAAAAACCATGTGAAAGCCGATCCAGAAAGGGACAATGGAAAGAAATAGACTCTAAGAGCTTCCTCAACCAATGATTCTCCACACTGCGCTAAAAATCGACTGATGTTCTCCATTGTAGATATATTGTCTTGCCCTGAGAACTTGGAGAAATCTAGTATCATGTATCGGTGAGGCAATGGAACTCTATCAAACCATTCTGGATATAGGTGTCGATACAGAACTGTTTGATCTTTGGGCTTGATATCAAATTGCTCTTTCACCGTGTCCACAATTCTGGTTAACCAATTTTTCTCCCTTAGAATATCTCTCTGATCATGCGGAGCTAGATAGGGTACCTCTGCCTGCGATACTCTCCATAATAATTGTGTAAATCGGGATCACCATCTGGGTAGACACGTTGATATTCTCCATAATGATTACCCTGAAAGAACTCTGGAGGTACTCCTGCCGTTGCTCCCCAAATCTATCTTGTGTTGGTGGATATATATTTGCCAATAGGTCCCTCTTGTTTTTACAGGTTTCCTAAGATAACTTCGTCTCTATCGGCAAAGGTACATGATCTTGATCAGGCACTTGAGCTGCTAATTCTTGTATCATCTTCTTGATCAGATCTTGTAGTGTATCCATCTATACTCCCGATGGATTACTGAATGCTTGATAAAATGCTTCGTTGAACATCTCTTACAACGGCTTGGGAGAATCCACAGGTTATGAATGGCCTATTTCCTTCATCAAAACACATTTTGGTAACTGTACGTTTTGAATCGGCTCTTGTTTAGTCATACTGAAGGATTCCAAACAGAGCTTCTGAAAGGTGTCCATGTTCTACTCTATCTACTTCCTCCAGTCTTCATTCAAATCCTCTCATGGTTACTAGAATTATAATATCCTCATCGGCTTATTCTTCGGACGAATGTGCCTTGAAATCAATCTCTTCTTTAGACATACAAGCAACAAGATTCCCCTTAGGTTGATGAGTAAAAATTCTAACTTCTCATAAGGTAATTGTACAGTCCCGTTGGTTGATAAATAGAATTATATTACACCAGCCGATAAAGGATCTTCAGCTGATGAACGATCTTTAGGTTTATCCAGCCGATAAAAGAAATCTCGTCTAATCGGCTAATGAATGAAGATTTCTATACCACTGGCCGATGGACGAAGTACGGTTCTTATCGGCCGATAAATCAAACATTCGGTCCCACCGGGCGTGCCAAAAAAATATGTTCGTGTTGGATTCCGGCACGAGCATGCTGATGCCTAGGAGGTCTGCTTAGCTCTAGTGCAGGTCTATTGGCTTCTCTTCGTTGCTCGAGGTACGTGCGCCGGGGGCCGTGGGTTTCACCCAGCTCCAGTGCGATGGTGCAGATGCGGGCGTGCCAGTCAATTTGACCCTGTAATTGACAAGGAAGTGAGGCGAACAGGTCAATCGGACGATGGGCCGATATGACTCCTCGCTATCGGCTGGCTACCGATAGGATCGGGTTGGTCATCGGCCACGTCCGGATGGCTCCTGCCTTGGCTAATCGTCGATAGGAATCAAGACACTATTCCATCGGCTGAGGAGCCGATGAGGGCGTAGGCGGATATCGACGAAGGACATGATGGCAGCTGGGTGTAGTGAAAGAGAGATCCTGATCCATTGGCCGCAGAGCCGATGGAGGCATAGGAGTGTAGTAAGAGAATAGCAAGGTACGCAGTATCCCTCTTGGAAGTCGACGGAAACTATAGCAATCATTCATCGGCTGAAAAGCCGATGAAGACATATGCGAACTGGCAAAGAATCGTATAAAAGGCACATGCTGTAAAGCTGATGCTGCTCCGGATATGGCAGCATGAGACCCGTCACTCGTCGTGACGATGTCGCTAGCGCCGAATCTCGAAGATCGGACCTAACCAAGACAGTACGAGACCGAGGCCAACGACAACGGGACGGTGGACGCCGGATCGGATGTTCTGAAGTAAGGGCGAAACAAACCCATTGGCTAGCTAAGCTGATGAGTGGATGTCTCTCTAAAGACAGGCGCGTATCGGTTGGAAGGCCGATTGGCGTGGCGCTTAAGGAAAGTCTCTGAAGACTGGTGCGTATCGGCTCTTCGGCCGATACGCTGAGTGTGATGCTCAACGTATGGATAACTCATCGGCTAACCCTTCGATAAAACGCTTTACAGAGACCTATAGGCCTAAAGCTCATTCTACCGTCGGTACCCACGTAGGTCAAACCTAACCGATGCAGCATGAGATTGACGACGGTGGAGAGAGCTTGATTGATCAATAGACCCTGTACGGACGTGATGCGATACATCCGATTGGCCTAAGAGGTTGAACCTAACTGATGCAACCCTAGACAGGTTGAAATATATCGAGATAGTGGCGGGATTCACCGCTTCGTCGGAGATCGAACTTCACCGATGCAGCCTCGCGTCGAGAGGCAGACCTCACCGGTAAAACCTAGATAGACTAAAGTGGCGATGCGCCGAAGTTGTATTGATTGAAGGATCGATGTATATGTTTCCAAGAGTTCTATATTTATACCTTGAGTTTATAAAGTACGACGCGTTGATAGCAACCATCATACGTTATTTTATAACAAAGATACAGAAAAATATCTCTAAAATAATTTATTAAACTAACTAAATTTTTCTATCATATAAAATACAATAGAATATCCTGTCGTGAACTACGTCTCCTTATCAAATTTGGTCTTATTTAGATAGTATTTTATTGTAGAACCGAATCTTCTTTTGTTTCAATCCAATCGGCTTTTTATCCGTAGCAATTAGACACTTCACTTAAGTTGATTGTTTTTTTAATGTATCGTTAGGTTTTTTAAATTTTGACGTTAAGAGGATGCAAAGTAAACGATGTCTTAAAAAATCAAATTGGGCGTTGGTGGCGCATTTGCACCGCACCTGAGCCGTGTGGTTTCTCCGTCCAGTTTTGAGACGAACGCCTGTAGAGTGCAGAGGGCCGAGCCCACGAAAGCGCTCCACCGACCAGGCGCCCACCACCTGTTCGATCGAATGCCGCCGCGGCCGCCGGGCGTGGTGCTCCGTCTCCTCCTCCCCAGCCACATCCGCCCCGTTAGCCGCTGTCGCTAGCGGTCGGCGAGGGCCCATCCCCGACCCCTACGCGCTCCTCGTACACGACCCCATGGCGCACCCGCTCCCGGCGCCCTTCCCCAACCTCTCCGGCTACGCCTCCCGCCCCGACCTCTGGCTCCTCCCTCCTCTCATTCCACAGCGCCTGCGCCCACGCCGCCGGCTCCTTCCCGCCTCGTCACGCCGTCCCGCTTCCCACTCTTCACTCCCTCGCGCCGCCCGGCCGCCCCCGTTCCAGGACAACGTCGTCCAGGAGCTCCTCCTCCTCGAGCCTGCAGGTCCCACTCCTTTCGTCCCGGCCGCGGGTCACCCACCACCACCAGCTCCGTCCGCTCCCATTTCGCGGTCTACCTTTTGTTCTTCTCTGCCGACCTCACCGCTGTGGTCGAGGTGCTATCTTTCCTGTGTCCAGATGGTAAGGTGCTATCTTTGCTGAGGTCTGCGCTCAATGACCCTGCCGGCCTGAGTCTGTGCCACCGTGGGAGAAGGAGCTTGATGGTCTGGTTAAGAGAAGTGGCTGAAAAGGAAGGTGCTCAGGAAAAGCAGGAAGAAGGTGCTTAATGAGAAGGGAAGCCCAAACCTGACACATATTGGTTGAAGTTGTTCTTTGGGTTTGCCCCGGAACATGTTGGATAATCCTGACTCGGCTGATCATCGACTTAGAACTAGCTAAATAAAATAAGCACAATCTTAGCCAAATTAGGCATGTCTGTAACAGCCTAATGCTGTGTTTATACAGAGGTCTTCCTTTTCTTTCGGTTAGTAGTGGTATCAGTGGTGTGGTGATCAGCAAGATTTTAGGCCGCTGTGCGATGGCGCAGCTATAATGGAGGTGTGGAGAGCACAGCGTCGTGGCAGACCGTGGCCACAAAATTCTCTTTGTATTCGCATGTATTTAAGTTGCAATAGAGTAAGAAAACATTGCAAGGTTGTGCTACCAAAATTCCACTTGTGTTCGCGTGTTTGTTTATTGATCCTTGGTCGTCTTCCTCAACTTAGACGTCGGGTACCTGTGAGTTGGAGATGACAAGTAGTATCAGAGCTAGGTACTGTTGGTGGGTTTGTGATCATGTGATTCAGGAGACACTAATGCCACACCATTGCTCTACGTCACCACCACATTACTATCGGAGAGATGCGACGTCGCAGCCAAGGAACGGCAGTGGTAATGGCGGCTCAGGGAGGAACCTGGTGATTCATTGGATTACTAAGGAGATCAGTGGGAGTGGGAAGTACCCAACTCTCACAAGAACCAACTACTACAGCGGGGCGGCATTAATAAAAGTGATAATTTAAGCATGCGGCCTATGGAAGGCTGTGAGCCTTGACAACATCGACTTCACTGAAGACTGGACAACACTCGAGGTCATCTCTAAGTCTGTACCATCGGAGATGATGAGCACCATGGCAACGAAATTTTCGGCTAAGGTCTCCTAGGACTCCATCCATACCATGCACGTCGAGGTGGAGAGGGTACGTAGGGCCAAGGTGAACACATTGCGGTGGGACTTCGACATGCTACATTTCTAGGACGGGAAAGCATCGATGACTTTGCCATTCACATCAATGGGATTGTGCATCAACTCGCGATCCTTGACGAGGAGTACGTGAACGAGGATATTGTTTGGAAGTTTCTCCAGGCACTCCTGACAAGGTACGCTTAGATAGCAATGGTGATTGAAAACCTACTTAACTTGAGCCAGATCTCGATTGAGGAGCTAATCGGACGCCTCAAGGCGACAGAGGAGTGCCACAATCTTGGCAGCAGCAGCAGTAGTGCTACGGCCAAGCTGAATCTCACAGAATACAAGCTAGTTGCATGGATTGAGTTGTGGTTGTAGCTCTCTGATGAGGGAATGTCGAGCGATGGTAAGACATCGTCATCAGGCAACAGACGAGGTTGCGGGCGTGGTTACAGCAAGGACGGCGGGAGCGATAGTAGCTCCAAGACACCAAAGCTTATGGGAAGTAGCAGGAAAGACAAGAAACCCATTGCTAACGATGAGTGCAGGTATCATGGAAAGACGGGCCACTGGACTTGTGAATGCCGCAAGAAGAAATAGGACAAGCAGGCCCATGTGGCCTAGGCCAAGGAAGAGCCAGAGGCCACTCAACTGATAGGCGTGGTGTCGCTCAGTACCATCCCGCCTTCCTCACCATCATCATGAACAGTGCCTACATAGCCGACTGAGGACAAATTGTTCGTTCCACTCCATGATGGAGGAAGTGGAGGTGGCACCCAATGGATCTTTTATGCTAGGGACTCCTAGCCTATGTTATTGGTGGCCCTGGCCTTAGTCACGACTACACTTCCACCACTGACAGTGGTGCCCTGGGGCCCATCGACATAAGAGGGGACAAGTTATTCGTGCAGCTCAATAAGAAGGGTGATAGAGGTTGCACTCGCTATATCCTCAACACTAGGGCAACAAAACACATGACAAGGGAGCTCTTCATCTTCTCTAACCTCGACAAGAGAGTGTGTGGAACCATCCAGTTTGGGTATGGCTTAGCGGTGGCCATCGAGGGCCACAACACCATCCTCTTCAAGTGCAAGAGCATTGAGCACCAGGAGCATCTCGGTGTCTACCACATCCCTAGGCTGACGGCAAACATAGTCAACCTATGCTAGCTTGATGAGGACCACTACAAGGTCCTCATAAAAGATGGAGTGCTAAGACTTTGGGACCAACAGCAGCGGCTGCTGGCAATGGTGATGCGCTCACCGAGTTAGATTTACGTCCTTAGTCTCAACATTGATAAGCCGGTGTGCCTTGATTCCCAGAGCTCAGAGGCAACTTGGCAGTGGCATGCTAGGTTTAGACACCTAGGGTTCCAGGGGCTTAATACACTCTCATAGGGAGGACTGGCGCATAGGTTGCCGTAGATCAATCATGTCGAACAGGTCTATGGTAGTTACCTGGCCGGGAAGCAGTGTTGGTATCCATTCCCTATAGCAATCAAATATTGTGCCACACACCTACTCAAACCTGTGGACGCCGATTTGTATAGACTATGACGCCAAGTAGGAAGTGCATGTTCCTCCTCCTTGTCGATGACAAGAGCCATTACATGTGGCTCATACTGCTAGCCTCCAAGGATCAAGTAGTGGCGGCCATCATTCACCTTTAAGTGTGTGCTGAGACAGAGGCTTGAAGGAATATGTGGATGCTCCAGACCAACCAGGCAGGTGTTCGGGCACAAATCGGTCCACCGTGTTAGCCGATAGAGGTTTGATGCAATGCACCTAAACACACTAAGGCCTAGAAGATCTGCTTAGCTTCAATGTAGGTCCTTAAGCTCCTTAGTGTCTTCAGATTGTTGGGATTTAGGACATGCTTGTCAATTTGACCTCTAATTGACAAGGAGGATAGATAAAGTTAGATCATTAAGCCAATCGGTCGATAGGCTGATACGGACTCCTCCTATCGGCTGGATGTGTCGATAGAGTTGAGATAATCATCAACTGTGAGTCCGATGCATTCCTGCTATCAGTTGATTGTCGATAGGGACTGTAGCACTTGTACCTCAGCTAGAAAGTCGATGACGGTACAGGCAAATAGCGAGAAATAAAATAAAGGACATATCGGCTGTAGAGCTAATGACACTCTGAATAAAATATATTATAACCAGTAAAGAGCAAAGTACGGTCTTGCGAAGAGACAAGACCTAGCGACCACCAATGACCGTACCACTAGAACAAGTCTTGATAAATTGGACTAAACTAAGACAATATAAGGCTGAGGCTAACGACACTGAAATGGTAGAAACTAGATTGGTCGTGTTGATAGAAGAAACGGGTAAACCCATTAGCTGCTATTGATTGTGAGTCCGATGCATGCATATAAATAAACTCATCTGCTAACTAAACTAATGAGAGAAACAAAACCCTCTAGATCTTGATGACAGCCATATTAGACATAGTTTTGATAGATCGGATATAACCGGGATAGTATAAGGCCAGATCTAACAAAACCAGATCAATTACTAGCAAATTAATTATTGAAAATATATGTATATCAGCTAAAAAGCCGATATGTCAGGCGTGAAGTTTAGTGTAAAGATAACTCATCGATTGGCTGCTCCGATGAAATATCGTGTAAAGATTCACGACTTAAGGATCAATCTACTATCAAAAGTCTAGAAGGTCGGATCTAACCAATGTAGCACAAGATTGATGATGATAAAAGGAGCTCGGTAAGCCAATAGATCCCATGAAAATGTGATGTGATATATCCGATCAGACTAAGAGGTCGGACCTAACCGATGAAGCCTTAGATAGAGTAGATACACTAGGATAATAGCAAGACTACCCCTTCGTCGGAGTTTGGACCTAACCGATGTAGTCCCGTGTCGAGAGCCAGAACCCGCCGGGAAAAAGCTAGATGAACTAGGGTGGTGATACGTCTGAGATTATATTGATCTATGGAGATAATTTATAAAGCTCTAGAGGGTATATATTTATACCCTGGGGTTACACAAATCACACACGAATACGGGATAAACTTTTCTAATAATAAAACAGAATCTATCTTAGAGATAAAATAAAAAATAATTAACTTGTCTATCTATAAGACATATTTTATGATGATAAAAACTTCTATTCTATGGCTTTCACAATTTCTTCATAGATTTGGTCTGATTTGAATAATCTTCTATATTCATTTGATTCAATTGGCTCTTTCATTATCCGAGACCATAAACATTTTCATTTGTCTGATCGGCTTATTTATCTATCAATCGGCCTCTTTTTATAAGCCGATCAGCTTATTTATCTATCAATCGACCTCTTTTCATAAGCTGATCAATTCTTCGATACTTAACCAAATCTGTTTACGGGCTTACCAAATTTTGGCATTAATAGGAGGTGAATTCTTAGTGTGTAACTTCAGTGACTACTGCATCGAGCATGGGATCCAGTGCCACCTCACCACGCTATACACCCTATAACAAAACGGCATGATGGAGCAGTGCAACCAGGTTGTGTGAGGCATAGCACTGAGCATGCTCAAGGTGATGCACATGCTCAGCTGGTTCTAGGAGGAGGAAGTCATTAAGGCCATTTTCATCTTGAATCATTCACCAACAAGAAGCATTGAGAGGATGACTCCGTTCGAAGCTTGGTATGATTACAAGCCTCCAGTGCATTTCTTTTGCACTTTTGGATATGTTGCACATGTCAAGGTCACTGGCAGGCATCATTAGGTATGAGCTAGGCTCCAAGGCCTATAGGTTTTACAACCTGAACAGTGAACGTGTCCACATCTCCTATGGCGCGTGTGAAAGTGCATCTAGGCCCCCTAGTGGGTTTTGAGTGATAAATGACAAAAAAAATTAGGGAGCTAATATGTTATGATTGTGAATCTCGTAGTAATTCATCTAGTGAGAGATTGTTTTGGTTAAAAGAAGATCCCCATGAAGGTTAGAAAAGGAAAAAAGGACTTGAAGCGATGAAATATAATTTTATTATTTGTTGAGTCCTTAGGAAAAGTTGAACTATTAAGAGAGCCACAAGTTTAACTGGTTTAAAAACTAAGTGCTCAATAAAACTTTTAAGTCTAGCTAAGCGAACACTCACACCACATCACCTTAGGGTTTTGGTTCTTCTCTCATAATGTTTCGAATGTCTGTGTTTAGGCTTTGTGAAAACTTGTGAACAATTTTTTATGTCAAACAAAGAAATCAGCTCTAAGTCTCTAGACATTTATGCCAAAATCCCTAGACTAAGCTCTCTGTCTAAAAAAAAGGTCTGTCCGAAGTCTCTGGACATTTATGTCGCAGTCACCAGACTGAACTCTCTATCTGATAGAGAGGACTGTCCGGAGTCTCTGGAAGTTTAGACCGGATACTCTAAACCTCCTCTCTATCTCAAAGCTAAGTGTTGTCCAAAGTCATCGGGCCATTTCGTGGGAGTCTTTGGACTAAGCTCTTTATCTAGGCTAAAAGGCCTATCTGGAGTTTCTAGACATTTTGTACGGATACTCTAGAATTTGAAATTCTTCAAGTAACAGATAGTTTTGAGAGGGGTAGGTATTTAACCCCAACAACCCCCTTTTGAGTGAAAGGCTATTTATTCATTTCTACACAACTCCCAATAGTTTTCTAGAGATTCCCTACTCCACTCTCTTAGATCTTAAGTTTAATCCACCTTTTAAATGAACTTTTTAGGTGATTTGTGAGCGATTGGATCTTAGGATTTGAGTGTGCACTTGTGGATCAACACTGGTGAAGACTTAAGCTTGTTATTCTTGGAGGACCACCTCCTAGATGACTAGGCATTACCCGCGAGGATTCAACGTATGAATCGTCCAGGACATTTGTGAAGGTCTTCATCACCTCCGTAAGGAAGGAGGTATATTAGTGAATTTATGAGTTATTCTTTGGAGGTTGGTTTGGTAAAGTAAGCTCTATAAAAAGCGGGTGCACGGTGTCTTAGTGGAGATCTTAGTAGTTGTCTTAGACGAAATGCTATGCTTTGGTGAGAGTTTGGAGACTAAACTAGTCTCTAAGGTTGAACTTAGTGAGGCAAGGGGTCAACAGAGATCTGGCTCTTTGGAGCTACTTAATGGAGACGTAAGATCGGTTGATCTGAACTTTAATGAAAAAATGTTTGTCTCCTAGCATTCTGTTACCTATTATATTCTCTGTGATTTTTTCCTTGCTTTCTTCCTAACCCTCAAGGTTCACCACCTTTGAGTGTCACTTGATATTTTAAAGGAGGTTCAAAATCTCTGGACTAGTCTTTCTGTTTGATAGAAAGGTTTGTTCGAATACTCCAGACATTAGGACCGAAGACTCTAGAGGGAAGTCTAATTTTCACTGCTAGTTTATTTCACTGCTATCCACTCACTCAAGGTCTTTTCATGGTGTTCAACGAAGAGAATACATGGGACTAGAGCAAGTAAGTGGATAGCTCAAACTCAGTGGACATGGAGCTATTCCACGCTGAGTTCACGATGGTGTTGATCCGACACGAGGACCTAGTCATGCCACTGGGAGGTGGCAAGGTACGCTCAGACAATGTACCATCAACACTAGGGACACCGAGTGCGCCAAGCCTTGACATGCCGCTAGTGACATCAACACCTATGCCTATGCAAAATGTGGAGTTCACATCTCCTCCTTTAGGTGTTTTGGACCTTGATGATGAGCATGACGATGAGGCCCCGTTCTGGTTCAGGATACTAGAGAATGTCCTAGGACCGACGGCGATGCCTGGCTTGGTCGAGCGGGAGTTGGGGTGACCTGCTACTCATCGTAGGTGACGAGCCAGCCACATTTGAGGAGGCACACAGCGAGAAGAACTAGCACAAGGTGGTGATGGAGGAGATGGCTTTGATCAAGCAGAACAACACATGGACGCTTGTCGACCTTCCTCCAGGGCATCGTCCTATTAGCCTAATGTGGGTTTTCAAGCTTAAGGATGACAAACAGGGTGCCATTGTCAAATACAAAGCCCAACTCATGGCAAAGGACTATGTCCAGCAGTAGGGAATCAATTATGATGAAGTTTTTGCTTTGGTGCCTCAGATGGAATCTATTTGGATGTTGCATGCTGTGGTGGCGTAGGAAGGCTAGGCTATGCACCATATGAATGTCAATTCAGCATTTCTCAATGGCAAGCTTGGCAAAGAGGTGTACGTCTAGTAGCCATAGGGTTTCATCGCCGTTGGGCATGAGGAGAAGGCGTTGAGGCTGCGCAAGGCCTTATATGGGCTTCGCCAAGCACCAAGGGCATGAAATGTGAAGCTCGACAGTACCCTTCATGAGCTAGGCTTCACTTGGTGCGCCAGTGAACATGACATGTACAAGAGGTGTATCGCGATGTCACATGTAGTGGTGGGTGTGTACATCGACGACCTCATCATCACTAGTGCAAGCTCGGTGGACATTGACACATTCAAGAGGGAGATGTGGTGTGTGTTTCATATTATCAACCTCGATCTACTTTCATATTACATTGGCATCGAAGTGAAGCCAAGCTAGGACGTTGTCATGCTGGACAGGCGGCGTATGCAAGAAAGCTATTGGAGAAGGCAGGGTTGGTGAGATACAACCCTTGCCAGACATCGATGGAGGTCCGACTAAAGCTATCAAACAAGACCACCACACCGAAGGTCGACATGATGATGTATAGCAGCCTGATTGGTAGTCTACGGTATTCGCCATGGGGTACGTGAGCAGATTCATAGAGAAGCCTCGCTAGGAGAATCTCATCACCATCTAGCATCTCCTGTGGTACATCTCTAGCACAATTGACTATGGCATTCTCTACTCCAAGCACACCACTGGCATCATCTTCTTCCTTGGTGACATGTCAATCTCTTGGCTATCTGAGAAACAGAAAGTGGTGGCGCTCTCCTCATGTGAAGCAGAGTACATCATGAACACGGTGGGAGCATGCCAGGCGGTGTGGCTCACTTGGCTACTAGGCAGCATGATCGGCACCAAGGTCCAGCCGCCATGTCTAAATATAGACAACATATCTGTGATGGCACTACGCAAGATCCTGTCCTCCACGACAAAAGTAAGCACATCAATACTAAAGTCCACTTCATCCGTGAGTGCGTGGACAGCAGGAGGATTTGCTTGGACTATGTGAACACTCAAGAACAGCTCACTAATGTCCTGACAAAGTCGCTTGGGCACGCCAAGTTCTTTGAACTGCGTGACAGCAATGACATCGTCAAACTAAAGTAAACCAAGCAAGTCTTAGGGAGGAGATTGTAGGATAGTCCTAGCTCAGTTGGTTCCTGGTCATCAACTTAGGCTTAGCCAAATAAGGAGAGCTCAATCTTAGCCAAATTGGATGCATCTATAATGGCTTTATGCATGCTGCGTTCATGCGGAGGTCTTCCTTTTCTTTTGGTTAGTAGTGATAGCGGTGGTGGTGATCAGCACATTTCTAGTCGTGGGATGATGTGGCTATAATGAAGGCATGGAGAGCATAGCATCATGGTAGATCATGGCGGTAAAATTCTCTTTGTATTCACATGTATTTAAGTTGCAATAGAGTCAGAAAACGTCGTAAGGTTGTGGCACCAAAATTCCACTTATGTTTGCGTGTGTTCATTGATTCTCAGCCGTCTTCCTTGTCTTTGGCATCGGGCACCAATAAGTTAGAGACGACGGAATAGGCTTGTCATGTGCCGAGTTATGGGTATTGTGGGATACTTAGCCCTCTGCTTGCCAATGTTTGTCTTAATAAACTCGATTGATGAATGGAGGAGAGAGAATTCATGAGTACTTCTGTCCATCCAGGCATGCTTCGTTTTGGGAGGTGGGTGATGAGGGATGCCACAATCCTGTCTGGCCTGATTTTACCTTGTCAAGTGGGAAGGAGAAGATAAGGAAGATGGATTACCTATGATGTGGTTCTCAATTGCCATGTCCTTATTGGGATCAGGGTGCAAGGTAGGACAGAGTTGAGATAAAGGATGATGGAGTTCTGCGAGAGCACTTTTGGTTTGAGGCCTGAGAATTCGATGGCAAAGATTGAGCATATCACAAGAGGGAATGTGTTCTTGGATCACATGATCACCCTTTGGGTCATCTACCAACCTTACGATATACTGTTAGTGGAGGAAATATTGTGAGTGAGAAGGGTATTGGAACACTCTTATCAATAAAAGTAAGCCTTCAGAGCTGCATAAGGCATTTCAGGATGCTTGAGCTTGTAAAGGGGATCAGGATCTTGATCCGTTGCTGCGTTCACCAATGCTGTACTCTAGGCAGGCACCCATAGCTCTCAGTTAGAATAAATTTCTCAAGACCATGTGTTAAATAATGATGATAAAAATTTGATTTAAGTAAAATTAGTAAAATAATTTATATTAAAATTGATAAAATTAGTTTATATTAAAATTAATATTATTTAATTAGTTTATATTTAAAATTATTTATAAAAAATATATGATGAGCGTGTGTGTGCGCTGATATAGATTAGATTAAAAACAACGGTACCAAAGAATGATTTTTGTTTATTTGTGTATAGAAATTAAATTTTAAAAATTGATGAAAAATTGATGAAAAAATTTAGAGAAATGAGAAAACAATTTTTTGAATTTGCAAAAGTAATGAGTTAAAATTTTGATACCTCAGATAGAGCATGACCTAACAGTGACAACGCGTGGAGACGGCCCAGCAAGACATGGCGTGATGATGACCTAGCGGCAGTGGTGAGGCTACTAGATGGGACCAGTTTGTCAGTAAGCACAAGCACACGCGGCGACAGCGGTGAGGCTGATAGGTGGGACAAGCTTATCAACGTGCGTAAGTGCATGTGTGAAAACAGCAGTGTGGCTGATAGGCAAGCTAGGTCTATCAGCGAGCGCGAGCGTGGACATAAGGAGACACTATGACTGACAGCTGGCACTAGAACAGGCGACATGTCGCACACATACGCACGCACGTATGTGGCCCTAGAAAACCCAAAGGCAACGTGGCTTGTTCAGATTGGTCTGGAGGTTAGAATAGTGACCGAGTTGGATTCTCTGCGGATACGAGTCACACTCTATAGCCTTCTATATAACCGATGATGTGGCACAATCTAAAAGCGTCCATTTCAGATCTAACGGGTGAAAATATACGACACATTGATTACGAGATATCAAGGGTATTTAAGTATTTTTATTTGAGATTTTTTTTATAAATAGAGGGTAAGATGTTATGGATTTAGACATAGAAATTTAAGAGAGTTTTCTGTGTAAATTTTATAAGTACAATTTTAAAAATAAAGGTAAAGTTTGTTAGATTTATGCGGTAATTAATCTCTCTTTTTTACATTTGATTTTAGATTAATTTATTTTCTCTATGTTTTGATTTGATTTCTTTGATATAAAATTTAGCTAATTATTTTCAAATCTCGTGTTATTAATTAATTATGGTTTAATTAATTTTGGTCAGATATTTTGTTTTGTTAATATCTCAAAATACAGAAATTCGATTGAGGTAATTCTCATTGGTTTTGTTTGTAAATTTTGTTTAGTTTATTTTGCAAAATTCTCTAGCCAATTGGAGTTACGAATCTATAGGTATAATCTGTTTATAATCTATTTAGTAATAAAACAGTGTTTTGTCCAGATTTGGAAAACACATTTTTTTAGATTTTGTGATTAAGAGAAAGTGTTAAATTTTAATTTTATCTTTCACAATCATTCACCGCTCTCTAATTGCTTTCATAGAGCCAGTCGATCTACACCATGGCTGATTGGTAGAAGTACAGACAACCAGAAGATTGCAAGGTTCTGTTGTTATGAAATTAGCAGCCCTAGCAATACAGTATAAGTATATGATTACTGTTTTGTTCTTTTTGCTCTTGTAGAATTCCACTAGGTGTGATATTGAATTTGTCTATTGCAGCTCTTTTTGGTTTCTTGTATTTCAAGCAGAACAAGCTTGAATAAAATCTAAAGTAAACGAACTAGCAAACAAGAACCAGAGAATTTCCCATTTATTGATCAACTCTAAATTGATGTGAGTTCTGTGACCCTTGATAGAAATTCAAGTTGCTTATCCTCATTTTTCAGAACAAACTATCTCATGTTTGATATAGTTTCTGCATTTTCTAAAGATTCACTGATCTTTCTTCTCTTTTTCTTTAGGAACAGTTCTGTTGGAGCAATGTTCCTTGACTCAATGATCGAAGTTGGAGTTATTTGCATGTACTGCTTGGAGGTGGTAGATCACTGATTATCAAGTGCTTCCTGCAGAGGTAATGTCTGGGTGTCGAGGCTCCACCACCGTTTGGACCAGCCAGGTTTGATTTTGAGCTGGTGCTGACTGGGAGAATTGATAGATATTCTTGTTGTGAGGCTAGTTATTTTCAATTCTCTTTTAAGTTACCCAATCAATTTAAGATTTACCCAATCACGGGGCTTCAAGATGAAATATAGAGCTATCTTCCATTAATATTGTAATAGAAAAATATTGCCAGGATAACTAGTGAGGTTATGCTTGGAAGTTTATATTTCTCTGTTTGTTTGACCTGCCATTTCTGAATGGATGGAGAAAATTATTGATGCTGTTTAGTATGACTTAATATGTATACTATCATGGCCATGATTATATGACTGATGACTCTAGGGCCTAACACCCAAGCAATGCATGCCTGCACCCCAAGTGACGGGGAATATAGACTAAGCAAATTTTCTTACTCCATGTGACTCCTTTTTCTTATAGAAATCTAGTTTCTTTCAGCTCAATCTAATTGTTTTTTTACAAATTAAAATAACATTGAGATAGATAAGTGTAGGTTCGTAAAGGTTATTTTCCACCTTAAAAACTAGCCAATGAGGTGAAGGGCTTTCTAACTTATATATTAGGTCTATTGTCCTTTTACAACCAATATGGGACTATTAATCTCCACATTCACATATTAGTGTCCTCTCAGCCATTCACCGTATCCCAATGGTCCCTCGGGTATACCCTGACAATCCCTTGGGTATACGAACCTGCACACACTTTACACATTGGTGTCCCCTCAACCGGTATACCCCGATGGTCCCTCGGGTATACGGGCGGGTATACCCTGACGGTCCCTTAGGTAAAGGAGCCTGCACACACTTCACACATTGATATCCCTTTAGCTATTCACCATACTCCGATGGTTTCTTGAGTATATGCCAACGGTCCCTCGGGTATACAGGCTCACACACACCCATGATTCATTTGGGCTTCACATCCTGATATCCACTGGGATAAATATGTTAAATTAATTGGACTTTGATACTAAATATAAGATTGTAAAGAGTATTTTCCACGTCAAAAACTAGCCAATAAAGTAAAAGGCTTTTCTAAGTAGGTCTCTTATCCTTTCACAAGCAATGTGTGGGAGGACTATTCAACAATAAGATGCTATCGTAAAATAACTTGGTAGTTAAGAAATCATAGCTGCCCTTAGCTAGTGTGGCTGTTGCTGCTTGGCCCTTCATGCTGCAGCACCTCACTACGGTAACCATGAAAACAGTAATGACCTTAATGGTCTAGACATATGCAGCAGAAAAATACGAATAGGGAAGGGCAGAAGAGGCGCAGGGAGGTAGATTGCGCTTGATTTGTTACTCTGTACAAATCTCTTTAAATAAAGAGAGGGCTCAACATGGCAAGAACCAAATCTTAAACTCGGGGAACTATCTATATTCTGTAGTGTGATGGAAACGATTAATGAAGTAATGGCTTATCTCATAGCCTTATTTCCTAACACATGATCCCACCTGCCGAACAGTACCCTCTCGTGCACCCACAGGACAGTTTAGAAAATACTCTTTGCCATCACGGATTTAGTTCAACTCTTCTGTTTTTAGTAATGTTGTAGCAGCAATGGAACGAGTGAATTTATGCTTAACAAAGTGTAACTCTACGTGTTTCCAACAACATGGGCATGATACAGTGATCAGGATCACCGCCATCTTAAAAGCGGTTCTGTCCTGCTGCTGGTTATAGTTATATAGTAACCATTTGTTCTGTTCTATTATTATGGATAACTATTTTTATATGGTCCAGTTTATGCATAGAACAATCTAGTATGTGACCAAAAGTATGCCATCCTCATTAGTTTCTGACTCTAAATAGTAATAGACCCAGTATACTCTGCATTCCACATGAACAAAAGTGAACATTTGAGAAGGGCAAAAGAAAAGGATATCCAAAAGTTCAATTACTTAGTATTTTATTGCATAATGCATGACAATCAAGCATTAGTTTGAATCAGCCCTACATCATCAGCATTCACTGTACGTCAAATATAATAAACAATCGGGAAGGATAAAAGCCTGATCTGAGTGGGAGTGTATTGCATATTGCTCAAGAGTTCACTCCGTATGTTGGAAATCAAGAAACTTTCAGGGAGATGGTTGGTTAACTTTGTAAAACCTGTTTGAATGATGATGTAAGGAGCCCCTGGAAAGTGGCTTTACCTTGTTTTGTCATATTAACCAATTGGCCGAAGTTTCCAGCTTAACTTAGTAGGTACTTAGGTAGTAAAAACAATTTTTTTTGAAGGGAGTAGTACAAAATATTAGTGAATAGTGAGCTGCAGCTGCTGTAGGCCATGGTATTATTATTTCATGGTCTAGCCGTGCTTTTGATATTTCTAGTTGTACTTATGTTCGCATTTCGTATGGCGTCTATTTATCATTTATTTTGTTAGATTCTCCATCATGCGGATGAGCGTGTAGAATTTTTATTTTGTTAAATCCTGGCTGCCGCATTTGTGCCCACCTTCCTGTACGATATTTTGGTGGGCCCCTTCCTTAAAATTGAGTCAAGGGATACGCCCTTCCCCCTTGATCGAGACAAAGTTGTTCCATCATGTGAACATAGGCTGTTAGAGGATAGCTGTTCACCTGGTGGAAAGTGTTAGATCAGAATAGTATACAATTTTAGTCCATGCATTCTAAGATGCTGCAGTTTAAACATTATGTTGATTACCAGATCTAGAAAATTATGTGCTCCTGCAACTTCCATTTTTTCGTAATTCTAACTGATATTCCAATTTGGTTTTGTGGTGCAGTAATAATTATTTTATTGGAAAAAGTAATTCAGCTTTGAAGATTTATTGGTTTTTTTACTAGTATGAACGCCATGTTTCTTAAACATAATTTTGTCACGCATTGCTGGTGCAACAACGCATTGCTGGTGCAACATACAAATTGAGGCATTGCATGGTACTATATGTATAATATATCCAATATGCAAGGAGCCAACTGATACCCACCAGGTTACCCTGTGTTAGAACATTGGTCCATGATACATTAATGCTGCTATGGTTAAATATCATATAATTTGGTTTGTTTTACTTGAAATAGTAGATGTTGGAATATGGTCACCCTGGTTCATCCCCATGGTATTTTACCATGATGCTATTTTGCACGCTAGAAATCCAGCCCTTCCCCCTTATGCGAGAATGCATACTCTTAAGTTTTGTTTTGTAATACAAGTTAGATGTATCAATCAGCCCTCAATCTGCAAGATCCAATACAATTTTTTGCTAAAGTTGGCTGTCATGCCTCCTGAGGCAAAATTATACAGCATTCGTTTGCCTGTTATCACATGTTCGGTTTTGGTGGGCTTTTTCAGTTGGGAAACCCATGTGTGAATTTTATGTATACACCATTTATTGCATTTGTTGTTCAGCATAGATGTACTTGCGAATTCCGAATGTCAGGCCGATAAATTTTCACTTTGATTAAGCTAAGTATGATGTTATGAATATAGAAAGGAACCATTTAATTTGTTCTCCTCTTCGTATTGCTCAAAGCTCGATATCCCTATGTGGCTTTTATGTGGGGCTTTTATTTTTGTATCTGTTGTAATCTACGGGACCCAGCAACAAATTCAAGTGCTTCAGTTTTTCCCATCCACATAATCCCTCTATGGCCTACGTCAACTTGGAGTGGGGTTGGGTTAATTATCTAGTACCACTGATGAAATAATTATTTGTGGGGCCACACCTTTCTCTTTTGTGTCATTGTTGTAACGGATGAAGTGTTATGGTGAGGACAGCTCGTTGGTTCACAGGGTCACCAGCCTATGATACCATGGACAGGAGGGAAATCATACAGATTACCTAGCTACCGCGTTTATGATCTATTAACACCATATTCATTAGAAAATAAATTTCTTTTGCAGGATCACCATGGAGTTAGGCACGCTCTTTAACAACAACAACAGCTAACTGCGTTGATGACGAGAGGGTGGCGACGCGGGCTTAGTGAGATCTCAATGACGATAGCACCACTGACGATGTGGTATGCGTATATGGCTAGATCGAGCAGCGGCAAACATACAAACATGAAAACAAGGGATCGAACTGTGAGGGAATCGAATCGGGTACTCTGCTTCACTCGCTTTAATACCATGTGAGAAAAAAAAGGATTAGGTTTTTTCACAAGTGACGTAAGTGTACGGGCGGAGCATATATATATGTTCATAGTGAGTGGCTAATAAGGCCGCATGGGTCGAAAACAGAGAGCCATACGGACTGAAATTAATTATTTAGCACCACTGATGGAATGATTATTTGTGAGATCACACCTTTCCCTTTTGTGGGTCATTGTTGTAATGGATAAAGTGATATGGTGAGGGTTCACAGGGTCACAGCCTATGATACCATGGGCAAGAGGGAAGTCGTACAGATTACCTAGCTACCACGTTTATGGTCTATTAACACCATATTCATCAGAAAATAAGGTATATGTTCTTGTCGTTGCTTTTCTTTTGCAGGATCACTGATGCCGGAGTACATATATTTTAAAACTTCACAGTATATCCTTTATCCTTTCTGGAAGTTTGTAGTAGTATCTTATGGACAGTTGGCTTTCAGGTATGTCATGGGTATCCTGTGTGCGCTATCTTATAAGCACCCACGACTAATCTTGATCAGCGTTGTTCATATGCAGATTTGCAAGATTAAAATCTGATGTTTTATCTCTTTCGATCACGCATAAAAAAAACGATTTCCTTTCCAATGTTAGGCATCGTCCGGTCTTCCCTGCTAAATCGCGTCAGATTAATTTTTCATACAGTATCACAGTTCGAAGTTGACAAGCCATTTTGACATGATGGAACCCTTTGTACATTAGTGTATAATGTCTGTATTAGACAGAGACCCCTTTCAATTATTCGTATAGGATTTCAGATAACGACTGATCTCAACAAAAGCCTTATCGGTCTGGTTTGTTCTTTCATATCTTACGTGACACACCATGTCGTCGTTGTTCATGTTGTTTTCTTTTGTGCAGCTCTCCTTTGCGCCATAGATCTGTTTCTCTATCCTATCCCATGTGATGTACACCATCCCGTTTGCCCAAATCCCTTTGTGCGTGTTGGGCTGCTTCGGCTGCGGTTCAGTCCTTTTCGTTGCAACAAGTGCTGTCAAAAATGAATAAAGCTGTTGCATACGTTCTGAAGAATATAATATATTCCCTTTGTGTGAGAGAGGTAAAGAGGGCCTCACTTTTGTTTTGTCCCTTTGATGACAGCTCAGGATTCTTCAGTTTGGTCTACTGGAATCATGACGATGATGATGATCTGCAGGGCAACCATATCACCGTGGGGCAGAGCAGAAAGAAACAGGTAGAAAGGTAACAACGTTCCAGCAGCTTCTCTCTTCTTTTTTAATTAGATATTTATTATAATATAGTAAAAATCTATTAAATATTTTAGTACTTCTACAAACTTTGCTAGTATTGCTCTAGTATATTAGAGAAAAAAAATCTTTTTTAAAAAATCTTATTATATGTTTTTATTTAAAACGGTCGATCCACTAATTGTAAACATTAGACAACACATCCCACACTCTACACTCCCAGCCTCATATGTACTACGTACCCCCTGTACGTACGGAGCAACATATGTCATTTAATCTTGCTAAATAAAACAAAAACATAATAAATGATCAAAATTAAAATATAGATAACACCATAAAAATTAAAACAAAAATAAATTACCGGAATTAAATTTTAAAATTAATTATTAAGTATATTATTAATAATTTAATTTTAAGGCACCCACTCATGGCTGAAGCACGTGGCATCTCTACAAACGTTCCTAAGATGATGTTATATGGTGGTCTATAAATTAAAAAAATCATGGAAATTTTGATAAAAAACATCTAACACTCCTTTTCACTTAAATTAATGGACCGAGAATTCAAGACCATTAGATTATATTAATTGAGAGAAGAACAAAACTGAATAATCCTCCTCTGTGCAAGTTAGGTACGTACGAGTTTCAAAAAACAAAGTTAGGTACGTACGCGTTTAACAAAAATAAGTTATGGAATACAAGCTGCTACTCTTTTTCTTTTTTCCGCCCATTCCTCTCTCCTCTCATTTTTTTACACTACGGTTAAAAAAATTAAACCAACAAAGATATTTATTGCAATTAAACCAATAATTTATAGTCCATACCAACTATGTTTAGATTATAAAAAACATGGCACATGGAAAAATTAAAAAAATTTACAAGTGCTCTAATAAATTAGAAAATACGCAAAACATCTATCTCCTTAAATTTTATTTAAATTGATGGGTCCTATATCTTTAAACAAACTACATAATACGGTCCCACCTCCGCACCTCTCCTCTCGCATAGGGACGGACATCATTTTAAAAAGCCTGTCTCTCAAGTTCTATTTTCTCTTATTCTCTCATTTCTCATAAAAAAATATAATAATAATTATTAGTTATAATAAATTTTAAATAATTACAACTTTATAAACATATATTATATCATCATATAACTCTTTATAAACATACATAACTAAATTTGTTATTTGAAAATAAAGTTTACACTATTATATTTTTACCCATTAAATTAATAATTAGCCACATGTCATCTCTAAGAAATTTAAAAAAATCTTAGAAATTCTGATAAAATTAAAAGCAAAACATCTTATCATCTATTTTCATTTAAAACGATAAACCCATTATTTTAAACTTTAAATTTATCTTAAAAAATAATCCCTCTTTTATCTCACACACGGCACCTTCCCTACTCTTCTCTTCTCACGTGCTTGCACCCTTTGTCCACTCTTTTTTTCTTAAAGATCTAAACCATTACTCTCCTTGAGCATGGACTTCCACGTTTGTAGCTACTCCGACCTAGTGTCCTCTTTGTGCATACCTACATGTATGCGTAGACTCGTGTACTAATATATGTGTGATGTTCTATTAATTACTTTTGAATTATATATGTTGGGTTTATGGTCAGTTCAATTCTTTATATTATTGAGAATTAACTCAATAATTTAGGATCTATATTGATTTTTTATTGTCAATAAAAAATTGTGTAAACCATACCTTCACCCTTTGCATGTTACCAAAATATTTATGAACAAATAGGTGAAAAACCCATAACATAGGTTGTCATTATATGCCACCATAAACACATTAAACATGCATAGCTAAATTTGTTCCCACATGTGGAAACAAAAATTCTAGTTGTGAATAAAATGAAGATTCCATGCTTTTAAGTAATTTCAGTTTAGAATTTATGTGTTCTGAGGTTCTTGCAATAAAATTGTAACCAATGTTGAAAGCAATTTCAAATAATTATTGGAGAGGTAAATCTTAAGTTTAAAATATATCAAATATTACTTCAATTAAAAGTCATTCAAAATTAAATATTTATATGCTAATAAAAATTTTATGAAACATTATATAAGATATCCGTACATCTGTAAGGTTACCTTTCTAGTTGAAAGAAAAGATATGAAGATCCATTCTCCATTCTGCATTGCTGAACCTTTTTTCTGAATGAATTCAAGTAAGATGAATTGACATTGACCATGAAGAATTCTTTGTTCTTCCTATGTTGTTCGATGTGATTCATGTTGTTTATCAGATGAACTTTACTGTAATTATTCGTGTTAATCTAGATGTGATTTTCTTTTTTGGGTGAAGATAGTCTCACAGCTGGAATCAGAGGCTCTCTTCTTGGCGGTTCTTGATCTAGAGAAAATTGACCGGACTGTTGAATTAGCGAACTGCTATTATTATACGCAAGTACTCCGTGTGCTTTCCCGTTTCTATCGTCTCCTAAGTCAATGACCAAAAATTTATTGTACTTTAATTACAGATCTAAATTCTAATTGAATACAGGCGTACGCGTTGCCGAGTCTCGTGTCAAATAATATTATTATATTATGAAAATTAGAAATAAAAAGGATACTGGCTTTTGGCTCAAGAAAACAAAAAGAACAAGAGAAGATTAGATATACTCGTAGTTCTTTTTTTTTCTTTTGTCGACGTGCGTAATTCCTACATGCCTTTTCCCCTCATCTCACGTGCGTCAGCTCTGAGCCGCCCGAGACGTTGAGATCCCCTGAAGCTGCTGGATTTTATAATCCTATGTGTGGCAGCGTTACACGTGATACCATCGCGCCAAGGCTGCATGGGACAAAGCGATCTTGGTTAAGTTAAATCCTTGTTGCTGTGACGAAGATTTCTGTGCACGAGAAATGGAATCTGTATGTATTATTGTTTTTTTGACTTAGCTGTGTACTTGTGTAGCCATGTGCTTATATACTCATATGTATTCAGATAAAAATTCAATAAAATTAAGATTTATCATAAATTTTGTACAATCGTGAAATATTCTTTATTTGCCTTGTTTTTTTTCTTTCTGTTTTAAAAAGCTACATATCATTTTTTTTAAACGTGTTACTTCCATAGTGTGAAGGATAATGTTACAAACCTCATAATTAAAAAAGTTAGTTAGTTATTAACTTATCGTAAAAATAAGATATTTCACATGTCAGCTAAACTTTAAACAAAATATGAAGTTCTAACATGGAGAAGAAAATATCATAAATTCTAAAGTTCAATTTTCATGACTATCTTAGTCAAATCTAAGTATGTATTTAATGTTTTAACATTAACTTAGCATTAAGGAAGATATTTCGATTTATTTTTTTACTGTCTAACTTGGTCGATTATGTATGATGTAATAAAAAGATTTAGCTTGGTGTTTTTCAATTTTACTGGTATGTTTCGGTTCAAGCAAGTTGAGGTTCGCTCAACCGCTCTTTCGCTATAGTTTCGGCTGCACGCACAAGTGCATGGACCGCTTCATCTTCTATTATATATAAAAACAAAAGTCCACAACTCAAACCAGCCACGGAAGATCCCGTATGCTCGAGCCAACGTGCCGGTCATCCCAATGCCGCCGTGCCATGCCACGCAACTAACACCATTCCGAAAATCTATTTTCCGAAATGCAAACAAAAAATATATACAGAGAAAAAAAAAACAGAAAGACGCTTCGCTTTGGCTTCTACTTACTTGTAGCCCAACTTCCCCGAAAGCGATCCCTCCTGCCCGCAACCTCGCCTCTTCCTCGCCTTATTATTTTTTTCCATTCCCCACCTCGAATTATTCCAATAATAAAATTCAACCCAAATTTCCTCGATTCGATTCTTCCAGCGGGCTCGTTCTCTCGCGTGATTGCGCGTGCGATCGGAGAAGCTCGATCGATCCGGGCCCAGATGGTTGCCGTGGCTGCGGAGGGCCCGATCCGTGCGGACGCCGTGCCGGTGATGGCGGCGGCTGCTGCGCCGGATGGCGCCCCCGGGGAGAGGGCGGATGCGGCCGCGGCGGGAGGTGGTGGTGGTGCTGCTGCGGTGGAGGCGGCGGCGGCGGCGGCCGGGAAGGACGGCGGGGAGGAGGTAATGGAGTACACGAGCGACGCGAGGAAGCTGGAGGAGCTGTTCAAGAAGCTGAACCCCTCGGCCGAGGAGTTCGTGCCGCTATCGCGCCGCCGCGGCGGGGACGGCCCGTGCCGGCTGTCGGCGGACGCGCCCGTGTTCGTGTCCCCCGCGATCCAGGTGCTCCCCGTGGTGGTGGGCGGTGGCGGAGGCGGGGGATTGGACTCCAGCAACGACGGATCCACCAACGGCCAGCCGAATCGATGGGTAATCAATCGCCTAATCGCGCAGCTGGGTTTGGTGCAATTAGTTTCGCGGTGGGGGTTTGGCGTAGATTCATTGTGGCACGATCGATCTCGATCGATCGATCGGATTTGGGGTTTAGCGTGATGTTGATGTCTTCATTTCCGGAGTTTTGGTCTCTAACGCGATCATTCCAAATGTTGATATTTTTTGGGCGAGGGGTTTAGTTCTAGTTGGGTTATGATATTCATGTGATCAATTTAATACGAATTTTCCTCAAGGACCAATTGATTTGAATTTGTACCAATCGTTCTTATACAAGAGTTGTCAAGTCGGCGCCTTTTGGGATGTTTGTTTACTGATAATTCAACTGTGATACATTGATGAATTTTTGCTGGATGTATTTTGATTGACTTCATTTTTCTTCTGTTTTTTGTGTTGACGTTTTTGTTAGAGAAATTGCTTGCCGCAAACTGTACAGTTCTATAGTCACTCTAGTGTTTTTGGGCTTTACTTTTTTTTTTGTTAATAATGATAAGATGTATTTTGTTACAGAGAAGGAATAGCTTCAACCAAGGGAGGAGGAGGATGGGAGGCCGGCCACGGCGAACTGATAGGGAGGATAGTGTGCAGCGAACTGTCTATGTATCTGACATCGATCAGCATGTGAGAATATAGTAGAGAATGAACTGTTACATTTGTTTTTGATATTTATTTTCCTGATTGACTGACCAGAAGCTTGATCCATTCATTTACAGGTGACCGAGCAGAAGCTTGCTGAAGTTTTCTCAAATTGTGGACAAGTATGTTTTGGATATTTTAATATTAATTACATTTGTGAGAAAATGGACTCTCTCTTTTCTTATATCTTGAAAACAAACAGGCAAAGCTGGGTTGTCTTGTCTGACTTAATAATTTGCTAGCGAAGAAAATTTTACTGTTATCATCATCAACAACAACAATAGCCATTAGTTTCAAGCAAGTTGAAGTAGGTTAGAGACGAAAACCAAGTCAAACCACATGAACCACAAGGTAAATATTTACTAAAAATATTATTGAGATGCTGACAAATCTTTTGTAGTAAAATACTTTGATGACTTCTGCATTTTACCACATATTTCAAGCTAGAAAACTAACATGCATTTATAGTATTTTGCAGAGTAGATTTAAATTCATTTTGGTTAATACTTTATAACACCAGAGCGGGAAAGAGTGATTTTGCATTGTAAGTACAGAGCACAACTTTTCTCTATGGTAAATGGCTAAATGCAGTTGGGTGCAACCCTAAAGTTATGATTCAGTCGAATGCCATTCTAAAACAAGTATAGCAGTTACTTTCGACAGCTGCTTGTTTTAGATTGTGACCTTGCCCTGGCTTGAATGGATTGTGACCTAGCACCTACACAGGACCAACTTGGTTTTGTCTGAACAATTTATTATTGGCGGGAGGTAATAGTTTCGAAAAAAAGGGGAGATCAAAAGATGAGAAATGGAAGAAACTCGCAGGAAGGCAACAGTTACTATTTTAGTTGACTGTAGCATTTTATAGAACCAATACTCCATAGTTCCATTTTTCTGAAATGCATACTTCAGCATGCAGGCAATGGCGTTTCCCTTTTTGTAATGTAAACTGAATGCAATTGCTAAACTAAAAATTCTGAGCTGCATTATTTTGTTTCAGTAACATCATGTAAGGTATCTGCATCTGATGTTTATGACTATGAAATAGTAACATGATGTAAGGTATCTCCAAGTTAATTATGGTTGATTATTAATGGAAGTCAAAACAGTCGTGTGCTTAGATTGATAAACACGAGTTGTATACCCCCATCTACAATAAAATGCAGGACCTTGACATCATGAGTGATGAGCTTAGCAAAGTTCTGTCACAAAACAGTGTCATTTCTATACTTTTTATAGAGACTTTTTCTTAATTAAGTTGATGCGCTAAAGTTAAAGTTTTGCTCCCTTGAACTTTCAAGTTTGATTCCTTTCTAGGAAATCCAGTAAACTGGTCCTTTGATGGTAGCACTAGTACAACTTTTGTGGGATAACTGCTAACTTTTACAATTTTTATGTTTTGCGTATTTCAGTTTCTAGAATGTCAACCATATGTTTCAATTGCTGGCTATGACTTGTGTAGATATTTGGTAGTCAGGCTTTAATAACATGCAACTGATAAGACTACATTTCTTCAGCCCTGCAAATGGTATACCTAATGTTTGATTCATAGCAAGCTGGACTTACTTTCACACCATCCTAATGAACACAGCCATTAACGACCAACAATTGGTGCCTTTCAAGAAACATGACTGATCCATAAGGACAATGTTTGAATCCATAGGGTGTAAATAGGTAGATGCACACAAATGTTTTGTGTGCCAGGTCATCCACCTGAAAATTCTTGAATCTGTCCCTCTTATGCGATGTTTCTGCATGGGTAACACTTTATGCTACCTTTTGCCTCAATTGTTAATACTATACCTGTTTTCTTACAACCATCTCCTGCACTTACAGGTGGTAGATTGCCGTATATGTGGTGACCCAAATTCAGTGCTGCGTTTTGCCTTTATCGAGTTTGCAGACGATGGTAATCCAATGCAAAATTCATCTGGTATGCCCATTTGTTGTAAGAAGCAATCCTGAATGAAATTTCCCTTTTCCTGCAGTTGGTGCAAGAGCAGCTTTAACACTTGGTGGAACCGTGCTTGGTTATTACCCTGTGAGAGTTCTGCCATCTAAGACCGCGATTTTGCCAGTGAACCCTAAATTTTTACCTCGAGTAAGTAAACAGATTAAAATATTTTGATGTTATACTAGTTGTTGATTTCAGAGCTCTGTAATGTAATAATAAATTAGCCTTAATTTCGTTTCTCTCTTGCAGACAGAGGATGAGAAAGAAATGGTGTCCAGGACTGTGTATTGTACTAACATCGATAAGAATGTTAGCTGATCTCTCTTTCATTTCTGTTATG
Organism: Oryza coarctata; assembly: GCA_030770085.1. NCBI lineage: Eukaryota > Viridiplantae > Streptophyta > Magnoliopsida > Poales > Poaceae > Oryza > Oryza coarctata. The sequence goes on from CM061472.1 coordinate 15,477,008, forward strand.
CTTATAGTTGCACATATGTATTAAGCCACATCTAAAAGTTAGACCTACAACATTTAGTTCAATGCCCTGTGAACTTTGAATGAACTAGCTGAAGGTTCACAATGTGTCACTGTTGTCCGAATCACTTCCTAAGTAACCTGACATGCTACACGCACTTGGAGCAAAGCGACTGAATGAATGTGATACCAGTGAAGTAAGAAAACATCATATGTTAGAAATACATTTTGTTTTGTTTGCACTGAGAAATGACTGTCGTAAATCTTTTTGTCTGCAGTCATTTGTGTGCTCATCTTTCTTTGAAAATGCAAATTTTTGATCCATGAAACAAGCTTCTGTAACTTCCCAGATCAATAGAAACATTTACCTCTCAGTGCAGCTTTATTGATCTTCCTCTTGTGTATCCCAAGTAAGATAATGACATTGCTGTGGACTACTAGTAACCTTGAGTCTCTAAAGTTCCCAGCTGAGTCTTAATTTTACTTAATCTGAAGTTGGTATCCTGATTAAATTACACCCAGTTGGCCAGTAATAGTAGATCCTTGGCTCCTTGTCTGTATTTTGATGATGTTGGTGTAATTCCATGAAGAAAATGCATGCTTTCATCGCACAATACAAAAAATAGTTGATCTGATGAAGGTCTGAATGAATAACTTGTCAAGGTTGAGAGAAGACTAGGTATTTTGTATCTGCACATAGCTTCAGCCGTCTGTCCTAGCAGGGAATGTATTTATCATAGATCATGTGCCTATAAGGAAATGTTTTGGAAACTTCTGATTTGTGTGTAGCCGAGTAGGTGTGTTTCTTAAAAAGGAGATCATTAATAATTGGATTCTGATCATTTCAAAGGTGTGTTGTAATGTCATTGTGGCATTAAGTCTTAAGTTATTCTTTATAGATATATTATTTTGCTGTTCTCTTCTACCATCGAACTTTCCAATTTTAGTCTGAATAAACATAAAGCTGACTTGTATTATGCCCTCATTCGCTTCTCAGTCCTCAAATATTAATAGCCATAAAAAATTTTAAAAAATTGATAACCCTGATAGAGTAAGCATCTACAATCTCACAAAAATTTCAAGTCCAAAGTCACTCCACACAGTGAAAAACATACTAAACAATTTCGGCAAATTCTACAGCACTTCTCATAACCAGATTTGTGTTTTTTGCTCCTAGATGTGTAGATCGAATTTAGCCCTGCATATTTGTGGCAGTGATATATAACATTATAATCTGCATTGAAATTTTCAGATTTTTTTTGACCATTTAGGTCATAAGCAAGAGTTTAGGGTATGTGCCCTTATGGTGTAAATTTACTTTCTCAGATAAATAATGAATGCTATGATCCAGATTCCCTTTTGTTGTTTGTTCCCTAATTCTGGTGTGGTTATTGTACTGCAACTTTCTGCGTTCTTTAATATCTTGTTTCTAAATGTAGTTTCCTGAAGATGCTGTAAAGAGCTTCTTTGAGGGGATGTGTGGTGAAGTATGCCCAACTATTTTATGTTATAGATTTGTTCTTTTATGGTTAAACTTGGATACTTCCCTCAAACTGTCTTTGTTTTCCCTTTATGTGTAGGTTGCTCGACTGAGGCTACTGGGTGATTATGTGCACTCCACATGCATCGCCTTTGTTGAGTTTGTTCAAGTAAGTAAAACAGTGAATTTTACTTTAAATAATGCAAGTTAGTGAGAATGTATCATTTTATGTTATTGAAAAATGCTGCTTATTGTTAAAGAGGTTACCAATGACTTTTAAGCTTTTGTGTTCCTTTATCCATAGTCTTGTTTTGCAACAAGTACATAAATATAACCAGCGAAAAGATAGAAGTACAATTGAATTGATTTTTTTTTCTCTTGGCAATAGAAGAACTCTATTTTGAGATTTTGACAAATGAACTTAAGCTAATCATCCTTTTTTACATTTCATTTACTGCAAACATTTGGTTTTGTCTTGTTTGAGCTCTGTTACATTTGAATTTCACATTTTTGTTATAAGTTGCCACCATCCTGATAGCATGGTTATAAAAAAAGTTCATGTCGATACTGGAGTCTCTCTCTCTCTCTCTCTGTGAAATAAACAGTAGGGAGGATCCTACTGAACATATGTTACATTAAATACTAAAACGGGTTTACCGAGAGGTCAGCTAGATCAGACACAAGAAGAAAGAATAAACCACACAAAGCTTCAGGCAAGAGGTTTGAAGATACCCAAAACCTGAATTGACTAATATAACTGTTGAACCAGAGTACTGAATGTGACCCTCACAATATAAGTGGAATAACCACTGTCAAAGTGTCAATTATTAAGGCAGACAACATTGCATATTCGTTGAGCAGTTGTGATGATTGATGAGCTCTTTGAAAACTCTCTTTGCTGAAGTCACTTCGTTCTGTGCAGCTTCTAGTATGCTAGTCTGAGAGACATTCAGAGAAGTAAACAACTTAAATTGATCAAGTTCAAACAGCTTTCATTGAATTTCCTATCCCAATCCTAAGAATGTCAGGGGTTGTCTTTTCACAAGAAAAAAAAGACCGTCAGTTAGCTTCCCAGCTTCCCCTTCTGCAGTACATAAAAGAAAAATCTGTGTTAAGCATGCAATTTGCTCATCCACATCCATGAAAAGAAAATTCGAGGCTGCATATGCTTCAGATGTTCTAAGATCCTCTGAGCTCATATGTAATCCCTGAATATTTTTGTGATATGTCATCTCAGTTGTATGTTTTTGTTGTCCTCATTGCCATAGCTTTGTCCTTTTATTTTCCTCTTTCAGCAGTACCTTTTGCTAGGCACTGACCATTTTACACTTTGTTCATGCAGGCAGACTCAGCTATTCTTGCCCTGAGTTGCAGTGGCATGGTCCTTGGTGTGCTCCCCGTCAGGCAAGCACATATAATCCTATGCGTGTTTCAAACTATTGCAACCAATTACGGCTCGATTGCACGATACACCTAACTCTGTACTTGCACTGTTTTGCAGGGTGAGCCCATCAAAGACACCGGTCCGGCCCCATTCGCCCCGTGTGACGTCACACTGAAACCTGGCTCTCTTATCTGAAGCCATCGTCCAGGGCAGCAATTTCCGGGGAGCAAAGCCTCCTCTCTGGTCTGTGGCCTTAGAGACCGTCCGTCACGTCTCGGATCAGTAATTGTCGTCGAAGAGTGTTTGTCCTTTTGGTTATCTACTAGTCTAGCAGAAGGCTCCCCTACCGCACTGATGTGTTCTTGGATCAGACAGAGACCACCTATCTGTATGCTCTCCGGGAGCCTCTATTTTGACCCCTCATCTCTACCTCCTCTGCCCCCCCTACTTACCACCCCTGCTTTTGTTAATTTGTTATGGAACAGGCATTGGAACAGATAATGTCTATGGCTTGTCCTATTTTCACCTGCTACGCTGTGAATCGATTCATCCCTAATTCTCAAGCAAACGGGTGTTCATATTCGTGCACTGAAATCGCTGACGTTCTCCGGACAACTACTTGTGTCGTCTCATGTTGCAGGGTCTCGGCGTTAGACGGGTTGTTGCCAGAAGAGATCTGTGGTAGGTTTGGTTGTGGAGGTGAGTCTTGCTTGTGCTCTGGTACGTGTATGCCTGCATCTGATATTCTGATCTCTGTATGGCCGTGCACGCCGGTGGCTGTCTTCTGTACCGGGTTGTCTGGTGTCAGGAATATGCCCCGTCTCGTGAAGCATGCCTGTCGGCAATGACGTGCCATGCAGCAGCTGTAGCTGTTCATCGCAAACAGAAAAAAAATATATTTTTACTAGAACCTGGGATCAAATTCTACAATTTTAAAACGCTACGATCTGGGTCAGTGTATTCTCTAGTCAAACCCTGGAAACGCGTACACGTACAACTTGAGCTGGCCAAGGCATCTAATCGGTCACGAAATAGTTCAATCCAATAAACCCCTGAATCTACATGTAAGGTTGAACTATTCCATATTGGGGCATTTTGTCGTAAGTCTAATGGGCGAGCTCGTGCAAATATGTTCGATCTGACTCAACGTGTCTGGCTTACCCTAGAAAAATTATGTATAAAAATCTCATACATAAAAAGCTCCTAAAGGTTACGCTAGAAAATTTATACATAGAAATTTTATACATAAAAACCTTATTTGGGAGAGAAGAGTAGGGGAGAGAATAGGAGAGAATGATATGTAGGCCTAGTAATTTTTTAAAATTTCTTTTGAAAAAAGTAGATCTCATCTATTTTTAATTTTGTTTTTTATTAAATTGGAATAGAATGGTATGTAGGCATCATGTCATATAAAAAATTATAAATTGATTCAGTTTTAATAATTGAAAAAGTCTGTAAACCTAGTTAGAGATATAATTAAAATTCGAGTTGTAGTTGAGATGAGAGCCAGAATGAAGTTTTTTATTGGTTTCTCGGGCACATTTTTTTGGCCCAAGAAGCCCGGTGCGGCCCATCTTTTCTTAGAATCGGGATGGTAAAAAGCACAACTTGACCACGTTGACCTGACGGGTAAAATACAAGATAAAAAGGGCAAAAGACGAGTTGATGGAACCCACTAGAGTTTATTCCTGACCTTCGATGAGAATTGAGGATAACTTCGATTTGAATTGATCCGACGTTAGTTGTCCGACTACAACACCACAATGGTGTGCCCACCGTCTCCGATTGGAATGTTCTTATCGTGCCAAGAACACCTTTGAACCTGTTAGCAACCGAGAACAAGCAATTAACTCATGGATGGAAGATTCAAAGATAAATCTAAATCACGAGTTAGGGTCTTGAATCAAAAAACGGGTGATCTAATTGACACACGCGCTCACAAGAAAGTAGCAGTAGCTAAACTTACAATAGAATAAAACCCAACCTTCATCATAGTGGCTGCTACAAGTATTTATACTTAGGAAGATAGCTAGGAGGTGTAGAAGGGTGTAAACTCTAACTTAGAAAGGGCCCTTAGTAGGCTGAACGAGATACAAGGACCTTAGCCTAAGATTGGAGGTCCGAACATTTTTCTACAGTTTCTAGTCAGCTTCAATGGAATCTAGCGGTGTTTCTAGATTCATTTGAAAGTAGACATCAAGGCCTTTCCAACAAGTACTCTTGGGCCTTAAACAAACTTCGGAGTGAAGAGTTATGGTCGATTGAAGTTATTGCTGTCTAGAGATCCAAACTTGATGTCCGAACTTGCAGTCCGATCCCTTTATCTGGTTGTCCTTTTGATCATAGCAGTTTCTAATTAATACTTGTTATAACTGCTTCTAGACCAATCTAGTTCATCTCCCAAGTTCCTAAGTAGAAGAATATCATCATAAAAATTTAGTAGTACCCCATTTATTAAGCAACTTGTTTAGAGAGTAAGAAATAATTTCACCTGATAGTTAAGTTGGCGTGCTCTAGCTTGAGTCATTGGGTCATGATATGCAGCAGGTGTGTTTGTATTCATAGAAGGGATATCCTCCCCTTCTTGCATTTGATTCGTCCTCGACTCAAGTCTATCCTCTCCTCCCATGTATGGTGTCAAATCTGCAATGTTAAAGGTGGGGCTAACCCCAAAATTTGTAATAAGCTCTAGTTTGTATGCATTATCATTAATCTTTTCTAACATTTTAAAATGACCATCGGCTCTAGGTAACAATTTAGACTTTCTTAGATCAGGGAACCTATCATTTCGCAAATGAAGCCAAACAAGATCACCAGGTTCAAAAGTTACATGTTTTCTTCTTTACTACCAGCAAGTTTGTAATTTGCATTCATGCGCTCTATGCTCTCTTTAGTGGTTTCATGCAACTTTAAGATCAATTTAGCACATTGTGTAGCATCAAAATTCGCTCGCTTCGATGTAGGAAGAGGTAACAAATCAATAGGAGCACGTGGCACAAACCCATAAACGATCTCGAAAGTGCATTTCTTAGTGGTAGAATGTTGTGAACGATTATAAGCGAACTCAACATGAGGCAAATACTCTTCCCATATTTTTATGTTCTTTTTCAAAACAGCCCCAAGCATGGTGGATAAAGTTTTGTTTACAATCTCAGTTTGACCATCTGTTTGGGGATCGCAAGTAGTGGAAAATAAAACCTTAGTCCCCAACTTAGCCTATAAAGTTCTCTAAAAATAACTAAGAAATTTTGCATCTCAATTAGAAACAATAGTGTTTGGCACACCATGCAATCAAACAATCTCACGAAAGAACAAATCAGCAACATGTGTAGCATATCACTCTTATGACATGGTATAAAATGCGCCATTTTAGAAAATCTATCCACTACAACAAAAACATTATCCCTCCTCTTCTTTGTTCTAGGCAGTACTAAAACAAAATCCATAGAAATATCCTCCCAAGGTGTATTTGGAACAGGTAGAGGCATATACAAACCGGGAGGATTGAGACGTGACTTAGCTTTTTGGCATGTGGTGCAGCGAGCAACGAACCTCTCCACATCTCTCCTCATTTTGGGCCAAAAAAAATGATCAGTAAGGATATCCTTCATTTTCTTCACTCCAAAGTATCCCATCAGCCCACCTCCATGCGCTTCCTGCAACAACAATAGATGCATAAAGCTAGCTGGAATGCATAGCTTGTTAGCCCTAAACACAAACCCATTAGTGAGGACGAATTTGTTCCAAGTCTTCCCCTCCTTGCAATTTATCAACACATCCTTGAAATCCGCATCATGGGCTATTGTGCTTTAATTGTTTCCAATCCAAATATTTTGAAATCAAGTTGGGACAACATGGTGTAATGTTTTCTTTACCCTTCATGTGTTTGATGACATAAGGAAAAGATTCAACCCATTTAGCATGCCTACGGTTCAGTTTTGCTTGGCTTCGAATACGTTTTAAGGAATCATGATCAGAATGTATGACAAATTCTTTGGGCCATAAATAATGCTACCAAGTTTCTAAGGTCCTAACTAAAGCAAGCAATTCCTTATCATAAGTAGAATAGTTCAGACTAGGCCCACTCAATTTCACGCTAAAATAGGCTACAGGTTTGCCATCTTGTAGCAGCACACCACCCAAACCAATTCCGCTTGCATCACATTCAAGTTTAAATGTTTTATTGAAATCAAAAAGTTGAAGCAAAGTTGTGTTTGTTAACTTATCTTTAAGCATGTCGAAGGCATTTCTTTGTGCAGCAACCCAAGTGAATATTGCTCCCTTCTTGGTGAGTTCATATAGCGGGGCTACAATGGTGCTGAAATGCTTCACAAAACGGTGGTAGAATCCAGCAAGGCCTAGAAAGCTGCTCACTTGAGTGACCATGGTGGGAACTGACCAGCTGTGTATGACCTCAACCTTGGCTTGATCAACTTCAATCCCCTGTGGTGTGACAACATAGCTAAGAAAAGAGACTCAATCGATGCAAAAGGTGCACTTCTCAAGATTACCAAATAAGCGTGCATCATGTAGAACATCAAAAACAGCACGCAAATAATCTAAATGTTCCTCTATTGATCTGCTATATATGAGAATGTCATCAAAGTATACCACCACAAATCTACCAATGAAAGCATGCAAAACTTCATTCATTAATCGCATGAAGGTGCTAGGAGCATTAGTGAGACCAAATGGCATAACTAACTACTCATACAGGCCGAATTTAGTTTTGAAAGCTGTTTTCCATTCATCTCCTAACTTCATGCGAATCTGATGGTAACCACTACGCAAATCAATTTTAGAGAAAACAATTAAACCACTCAACTCATAGAGCATATCATCAAGTCTAGGAATAGAATGGCGATATCTGATTGTGATGTTATTGATCGCTCTACAATCTACACACATGCGCCATGATCCGTCTTTCTTAGGAACTAAAAGCATAGGTACATCACATGGGCTAAGAGACTCATGCATAAAACCTTTGTTGAGCAGTTCTTGAACTTGGCGCTGAATCTCTTTTGTTTCTTCTAGATTGGTCCTGTATGGTGCACGGTTGGGCAAGGAGGCCCAAAGAATGAGGTCAATTTGGTGCTCTATCCCCCGAATTGGTGGCAGCTCCGGTGGTACCTTCTTTGGAAATACATCAGCATACTCCTGCAAAGATTAGTGATAGCACGGGACAAAGAAATAGATGTGTCTTCAAGTGAAAATAAAGTTTCTTTGCACACTAAAGCATAACAAACATCAGTACTAGCATCAATCTCATCCAAATCTGATTTGGTGGCTAGGTAACAAGAGCCTTTCAGCTTGATCTCATTTTTATTATGATGAACAGATTTGCTAGACTTCTTTTTGTGTTTCTCAAGTTCATTACCAACAATCTGATTTTCACTAGCAACATGCTCCTAATTATTAAGTTTGCTAGCTCTAGCAAGTTCATCCTTTAGAATAGCGTCAGGAGACATAGGGTGCAACACAATCTTCTTATCATTATGCACAAAAGAGTATTGATTTATTTTACCAAAGTGCAAGGAACCTTTATCAAACTGCCATGGTCTCCCTAACAATATAGAGCATGCTTTCATAGACACAACATCACAATCAATGGAATTATGATAAGAACCAATAGATACTCTACTCTTACTAGCCGTGTTACCTTCACCTTGCCCCTGCTATTGAGCCATTGAATGTAGTAAGGTTATGGGTGTGGTTTTGTGCTCAATGAAACTTTTCCACCATTTCAGCACTTGCCAAGTTGTTATAGCTCCCTCCATCTATGATCACATAGCAAGAGTGTTCCTTGATCACACACTTGGTTTGAAACAAGATGTGGCACTGATTTTGTTCAGCCTTCTCCATTTGTGCACTTGGCACTCGCTGCACCACGAGGCTCTCATAGTGTTCAGCAGCTTTAGCCCCAATGTGCTCTTCGTCTTGTTGAAAATCATCTTCCTTCCCTATATTGTTAGCAACAAACAAAGCATATGTTTCTTCATCGAAATCACTAGCAGAGGAGTACCCACCATCAGCTCGTATAACCATCAGACGAGTGCTTGGACAGTCTTTGCGTGCGTGGCCATATCCTTTGCAACGTAGGCACTGAATATCCCTTGTTCTTCCCATAGATGCCACCGAGGATGAGCTCTTGGTAGGTGTAGCCACTGCTCCTTTAGTTGGTTCGCTTGGGCATGGTACAGAATTTTTTGGAGAGGAGCGTGGCTTGATGGTCGAGGAAGATGGTGGGGTTGCACGTGCGGATGGTGCAGCAGCATTGGAGGGTGTCCACGGGCTAGCATGACCTGTAGGAATGTTAGCTCTCATGCTAGCTTGTCGTCCCTGCACTTCCCATTCAACTTTACAAGCAAGGTGAAATAAACAATTAACAGAACTATATTCCTTGTAAGCTAGAATGTCCTAAATCCCTCGGTTCAGCCCACCAAAGAATCTAGCTGTAGCACCATCCTCATTTTCCTCTAACCCACAATGAAGCGTATCCATTTGTAGTTCTTGATAGTACTCTTCTATAGATTTGGATCCTTACCTCAATTGTTGCAAATTATGTAAAAGATCACGGGCATAATAAGAAGGAACAAATCTAGCCCACATGATCCTTTTTAAGGCATCCCAATTTGGTGTGTTGTTTGGGTTCTTACAATGGTATTTAGACCACCAAACAGAAGCAAAATCAGTAAACTCACTAGTGGCAGCCTTAACACGCTTGTCCTCAGGAAAATCATGACAACTAAATTTTTGATCAACAGCTAGTTCCCATGTAAGATACTTATCAGGGTTATATTTTCCATCAAAAGAAGGCATGGTGAATTTAATTTGGCCCAATGAGTCATCAGCACGTACCTCTCGCCGTGGTGGGCGCGTACCTTTACCATAATGGTTGCGATGTCGCTGGTTGCGGTGATAGCCATTGAACACATCATCAATCTCGATGTCCACCGAATATTCTTCCTCATCTCGACCCACAATGTTGCCCACAGTGTTGTCCTTCTTCTGGGGATCAGTCTTTTCCATCTTATCCAATCTATCCAAAATGGCTGTAAGAGAAGTGTTCACATCCCTAATGTACCTCTCTAGTGCAGCCAACCTGGTGTTGGTGTCGATTTGGGCTATTTCCATCTGACCAATTCACTTATTGGTGACTCGAACATCCTCATCTAGGTGTTCGGTATGTAGCTTCACTTTGCGCTCGAAGTGCTGCAACAAGGCCTTTGATCATGGTGATTGTGGTGGAGCCCTTTCGTCCTCTCCTACCATGGTTAGTGTGCAGCAAGATAATTCACAATAATACAAGCCTATCTCAACTAACAACACTAGGTGGCATCAATCCATCTATCTCTCAAACTTGTCCAACCAAGCTCTTACATGTTCTCACCATGCTATGTAGATGGTGTTGGGATGGCAAGAACGACAGTAAAGGGTGACACAAACACAGCCTTGTGATGTCGTAGATGATTTGTGGAGCTATAGGTGGCTACAAGTAAAATCAAGTAACAACTGGAACCACATTAGTTAAAGCAAGTTAAATGAACGTTCAGTGATGGCACTTGCTGGTCCTAGGCGAAACCATGCTAGAGACGCGTACCTACACACAAGCGTTATCACCTAGATCAGTAACAATGATGCACAAAATGAGCAGCTATGGAAGCACTTCTTATTCTTCTTCCCCTTTTCCTTTGTTTCCTCCTTTTTCTGTTCTTTTTTTTGTTCTTTTTTTTTGCACAACTAGCACAAATTTGTAAACTTCTCACAAGGATTTCAGAATGACAATTTGCACACACTTTTTCTCTCTTTTCTTTGAGCAGGGGTAAAATGGTAAAAAGAAGATTATTTGAACAAAACAACCCTTCCTTTGGGGATTGAACAACCACAAGAACAAGAAGCTTATTTGAACTAGTAGCAGATGGAAAAAAAGATGCGGTGGTGTGGTGGTGATGGTGATGGTGGCGGCGGAACTAGTGATGGTGGTAACGATGGCAGCGGATCTGGTGGTGGTGGCGATGAACGGGGTGGTGTTGGACGTAAAGATGGTGACCAAAAATGTGAGGAAAGCTCGAAACTCTAAAGGATTAGACACCAAGAACTAGCAACTTGACCAACAATGCAATCAAAAATTCAACAAGCAAGAACTAAGCAGAACATGCGTGGCTCAAACTTGTTTTGGGGAATTTCAGTTCTATCCTATTTTTGGGGTTTCTCCATGTAGGTAATGTAAAGTATGGGTAGAATCTCTCACCGAAAAACCTTTCTTTGATATCACATGATGGAAACTGCTAGGGTTTGTTCCTGACCTCTGATGAGAGTTGGGGATAACTTTGATTTGGGGTGGATCCGACGTTGATTGTCCGACTACAACACCACAAGGGCTGCGCCTTAGCAACAAGTACATCGTCTCTGATTGGAATGTTCTTGCTGTGCCAAGAACACTTCTGAACCTACTAGCAATCGAGAACAAGTAAGAACAAGATAAACAAGCAATTAACTTACGGATGGAAGATTCAAAGGCAAATCTAAATCATGAGTTGAGATCTTGAATCAAGCAAATGGGTGGTCTAATCGATATACGCGCTCAAAAGGAAGTAGCAGTAGCTAAACTTACAACAAAACAAAACCCAACCTTCATCCTGGCGGCTGTTGCAAGTATTTATACTTGGGAGAGAGATGGGAGGCGTTGAGGGGTGTAAACCCTAGCTTAGAAAGGGCCCCTAATGGGCTGAACGAGATACAAGGACCTCAGCCTAAGACTAGAGGTCCGAACATCTTTCTATAGTTTCTGGTTAGTTCTGATGGAATCTAGCGGTGTTTCTGGATTCATCTGAAAGTAGACATCAAGGCCTTCCCAACAAGTGCTCATGAGCCTTAAACAACTTCTAGAATGAAGAGTTATGGTCGATTGAAGTTGTTGCTGCCTCAAGATCCAAACTTGATGTCCGAACTTGCAGTCCGATCCCTTGATCTGATCATCCTTTTGATCATAGCAGCTTCCAATTGATACTTGTCATGACTGCTCCTAGACCAATCTGGTTCATCTCCTAAGTTCCTAAGTAGAAGAATATTATCACAAGAATTTAGTAGTACCCCATTTGTTAAACAACTTGTTTGGACAGTAAGAAAAGATTTCACTTGGTAGTTAAGTTGGCGTGCTCTAGCTCGAGTCATTGGGCCCTGCTGTGCAGCAGGTGTGGTTGTATCCATGAAAGGGATGTCCTCATCACGAGTGGCCCCTTCACGTACCACACTGAAGGCTAGGCTGATCAACTCTCCTCCTTTCCTTGTTCCCTCCGCTGCGCCATGCATCCGTGGATAGCTGCAAATTATACTCTAGCTTAGCTGAGCTATGACCTCTTACCCTGATCGATCATTGCGTCCTTCCCCTGCCATTCTACCCACAACCCCACCTTGCTGCACCGCCACTACCCTAACTTCTATGCCCTAGCTTCCCTTCGCCCGATCAGGCAAATTGCTAGGCTTCCCGAGTAGCAATGGTAGCAGTAGGACGTCGGCCCGTGCCGTGTTGGCCATGATTCGTGGCCGTTGGAGCCCACCACCATGGTTGCCTTGTCTGTGCCATTGTCGGCAGTAGGGGTGCTGTGGGTGGGTATCGTCGGCTTCGGCAACTTCAGGCAGTTCATCATAGGGGCATCCAATGGCAGGGCCACACTGTGCTAGCCACCTCCACATCCAACTTCTCCGACTACTGTGCCCGCTATGGGATCCGCTTCTTCGCCACGCCTGAGGCGCTGTGCAAGGCAGGGCTCGATGTGCTACTCGTCTGCAGCTCCATACCTCCATGGAGGCCATCGTCCATATGGTAGTAGGCATAGGCTACAATAGTATAAAACAAAATTTTTTTGCTACGCATATTAGGACATCATGCGAATGGGATACCATGGATTGTTATCACGAGACGCGCAGTACAGCAGAAGTAAGGTTGGAGAAGCTGATCCAACTATGCGCTTGTCGAAGTAGTCGATCGCCATGATCCTAATATCAATTAACACTGCAAAGAACAGTGCCTCCATCGGCATTGACACGTCTAGGGCTAGAACGTCGATTGCGGGTATACTAACACTCACAAGCGGCTAGGGTTTGGCCTGGGAGGTGACAGTTAGGGTTTTGTTCGAGGTGAATAGAGGTGTCATACCTCGACCTCCTTGGCTCTCTATATCTATATATATGTTTCCTTACTTGGATCTAGGGTACCGTAGGCCAATAGGAGTCTACTCAGATATCTATCTAAATCGAGCCCTTATGCAAATCACATTCAAATAATTATTTCAGCCTGTTACGTGCAACCCTGTAAGTTCATGTATATTAGGTCGTGACCCGAAAACATCTTTTCGGTCACCTTGTTAATAGCGGTCTCTGACAAAGCATATTAGCTCCAAAGTATACGTAAAGATCATATCGGTTAAACCTGTAATGTTCTCATGTACGAAATCTTTGTCTTATGATATCGATCAAGCTCAAGGTAAGACTTGTGTAACCTTCTTAATAGCTTAATCACTCTCTCGATCCTATGATAGATTAAAAACTTATGATTAACTTTTAATTATCTTGGTATGACCATGTACTTTTATAATCCATTACATCGAGGGGCTTAAAGATGTCTCTTTCATAGGAGGGGCAAATTCTATCTTGATCACTCATATCTTACTATATATTTTACAATAAATCTGAATATTACTTTTATGAATACATGTTATGGACTAGTGTTTGATAGTATTAAAATAAGCTATCACATATATTGGGAACCATGATGATCTTAAGTCGAAGCATTTTACATAAATACTATTTAAAATTAATTAATGACACATAAAATCTCTGTAGTATCTCGTGATGAGTCTATCTAACCTATGTTCACTAACATATCTTTATATTATCGATTTGATATCTTTATGTCATAATCTATAAGACATAATTATCAATTAATATCGTATTTGTTTGTATCAAGGATTATTTAGAGATAAAAACATTTGATACTCGTCTTATAAATAATATTGATCAATAACAATAATATCAATTTAAAGGAATAAATTAATATATCTTATGAAATATTTATAACATTTTTATCTTAACTTTAGAACATATTCACGCCCTCTGCCTCGGCACCCTCATCGCCGACATGCTTTCCATCAAGCAATTCCCCGGCAACCTCCTCGAGGTACACCAAAATTTCAACAAAAATACATCAATCAGCCATTGATCACACTAGCCGCTACGCGCTAGCCACCAACACCGTCTTGATGAATCAGATTTGCTGCCTCCAAATCAATATAGCCACGTCAGTGGCCACACTAATCAATATTCAACACGTACCGACCAAACTACTAGAAGAAACTCTAAACTAGGGGAGGTATCGATCTTGAAAGGCGGAGCATACGATTCTTTTGGTCTTGTTGGTTTGTCACTTTGTACCGTCTTTGTGGGAGTGACATCGACAAACTGAACAACTTGAGGCCCTGCCAAGCACATGACGCTAAACACATTTGGCTTGATGTGGGATGTGTAACTGCCCTACCGCTACTACTAGTACAGTGGTGCTGTGATCGAGAAACATGCTATTGTGGACATTGACAGGCCTCTAAGATACAGCTTTAACAGCCAATTTCTAATGTCATTTATTTCTAAAACTCAATTAAACTTCGGATATTATGAACGTGTTTTCCGAGATAAATCTATGCATGATTTTCATGAATCAACTACAAATATTTGGAAGGATATTGATGCTTAAAGCTCTTGAGTTTGACTTAAAACAACATGTGTTCGTGACTAGAGGAAATGTTACATTATCTTGACTTCATTAGCTAATTATCGTGGAGTGGTACAATGTGTCAGATCCTCCCTCCAGGGTTTGGGATTGTGTGTACGCACTCCATGTTTGGGCTGGAGAGTGGTAAGCATATGGCTGGAGTGGGCTCCCCTCCGTGTTGCCCAGGAAGGGGATCAGGCGGCCAAGTGTGAGCAGTTCTTGAGCATCTTTGAGCGGGAGGTAATTCCATTGATCCTGTCAGAATTTTACGTTTTTGTTCTTTATAATGGATAAAACTAATGGACTAGTTCTTCATCACTGAAATAACTGGTGAGAGTTACTGAAGGCGTGCAAACTGTGGTGCTTTCTTTTGCTTCTTTCTATTGCTGGCCGGGATGTAGGATGGTGGAGATGTGCGAACAGCATGATCGCTATGCTGCGAGGAGTCAGCTCATCACGCACACCATTGGGAGGTGAGCAACAGGTTATCTATCTGGAACCATTTCACCGATTGAACAAATGTATCTTCAGATGCTTGTTTATCATGTCCATTTATGTATTATCTCACTGTAATATAGACGCCAGCTCTGCCTTTTTTTCCAAAATAAACCATTTTTATTTGTTTATCAGAGTCCAAAAGCTAATTTTTGTATCATTGAAGCAGGGTTTTGTCACAGTTAAACCTCAAGTCCACACCAATCAACACCAAGGGTTATGAGACCCTTCTGCAACTTGTAAGCATAGTTAATTGAAATTCTTGAAAAAAAATGTCTTATCCTTTTTTTGTGCATAGGGAATGATGTCTTTTTCCTGAAACTTTTGCAGACTGAGAACACGATAAGTGATAGTTTCAATCTGTACTACGGTCTCTTCATGTACAGTGTGAACGCCACAGAACAGGCAAGTTTACCCTCCTATGTGATGCGTCGATCGTCATCCTTGTTTCAAATTAGTATTAGTTACGCTCGTGTGTCCAATGAAATGTATGGTTGACTTGGATACTGTAATTATTTCTCCATCTCATTAGCTCAATTGTTAAATTGTCTGTCAACAGAATATGTAAAAAAACATGATGCTGAATTCCCGAAATGCTATGCAGATAGACAACCTAGACAGGGCATCTGAGAAGGTGAGGCAGATGCTGTATGGTCGGCTCCATAATGTACTAAGAATGCAGATAGTACAGAGGGTCCCTACCCGGTAGCCCCCTTCAGTAAATATCAAATGAAGACAGGTTCAGTGCTTTTGGGATCCCTCCCTTCTCTCCTGTAACCACACGGCAGAAGCTGCACTGCACGCATCCCCTGTCTGCTACTGCTACACCCTCTCCTACACTTGACAAAAGAGAGAATTAGGCAAATGCCATGGCAAAGAGGTGACGGTTGGAAAATACCGTCGCATATAAGAAATGACGTGTAGGTCCTAGGTTAAAATGTCAATGACATAGGCGGCAATATTTTCAAACCCTGTCATACTTGCAATGGAACCAAAATACTAATTCTAGATGTCTTTCTCACTGTTGTGATAGGAGCTGTATCTGTATGCATTCAGTGTTTCTTAGCTGCTTAAGGCTAGAATGATTTACTTTGCCCTAAAAATATTTATAAAAATTGATCTGTTAACTTATCAAAATCTAATTATTAAGAAGCTAGATCGAAATAACAACCGATGGTCGATCTAGCTATAAAAAAACCTATGAATAACGTGCATTACTCGGTTGAGAGTTATTCAACCCTATCATAGGTCATAAATACATATCACAAGATTCAAATGTTAAATAGTGCAAAAGACCTTACTCGTTCCATAGACATGTAGGATGAGGAGAGCAATATCTAAAATTTAAATTATGATGTAAAAAATTAAATTAGAATGATAAAATTGATTTTAAAATAAAAGTATTTACAAAGCTTACAAAATTTCCTCTAGAATTTCCTCTCATCTCACTCTCGTTACATCCCTAAAACCTATCTCTGAAACTATCTTCAAATGTGCCCAAAGGTGCAAAGTTATGTCTCTCCTTTTATAGGGTAAGAGTACCTAGAAAGCTATTAAAACAACGTCCAAAATACCCATAGGGTGAAGCTCTAGCTCATATGGAATCTCAGCTTTTGATTTGATCTTTAGATGCGAAGGAAATATCTCAGATGCTGCCAAGTAGCTAGACGCATAGAGGACCACACAAATCGACCGCTGGTAGTAGAAAATCCGCTGCCCCTAAATGGCTATGCCACTCATGCTAACCGAGCTCGCTGCATGTCCCAGGAGATCCGCTCGACCACATGCTCTTCTGCGTGGGTGCTGCGCGCCCATGTCGCCAAGCCTGCCTGTCAATGAGCACCACATGCATGCCCGTGCCTTCGTGTGCATGCTTGTTGAGCCGTGCGGCTTCACGTCACTTGGGCCGCCTTTGCTCTGCTAGCCCACATACGCACCTCCACTTGCTCTTGGCCACCCCGTGCTGAGCTCACTTGTCTTAGGCTGTTGGAGCCATTGCACTCCATATGGCGTTCGTCTACCCTATGCTATCTTATATTCAACTTTGTTACCCGACATCCTTAATCGCTTTGGACTTTAATTTTTTTCTAAGTCTAGTCCCGATCTATCGTTGACCAAGATTGACTAAAATACCTACATACATATACACCAAACAAATTATAGGGAACATATATCGCAACCTAATCCATGTTAGATCCATAACCACATTTTCAACACTTTCGGCTGTTGACGTGGAGATCAGCCCTGTCAAAAGACTCGTTGAGAGGTGTGTTCGCCAATGAAGGTCCGATACGATACGCTTAAATACGCGAATGCCTAAGAGATATGCTTAAATTCAGTGTAGGTCCTTAAGCTCTTTGGCGTCTTTGAGTTATTGGGGTTCAGAGCGTGCCAACCAATTTGACATCTAATTGATAAGGAAGACAGATAGAATTAGATCATTGAGCCAATCGGTCAATAGGCCAATATAGACTTCTGCTATCAGTTAGATGTATCGATAGAGTTGAGATAGTCATCGGCTGTGAGTGTGATGCACTCCTCTATTGGCTGGTTATCGATAGGAGTTATAGCACTTATACATTAGCTAGAAAGCCAATGACAACATAGGCAAATAGCGAGGAATAAAATAAAAGATACATCGGCTATAGAGTCGATGATTCTCTGAATAAAATATAAGACAAGTAGTAGACAATGATGTTTGATCTTTCAAAAAGATGAGACCTAGCAATCACTGATGACAGTACCGTTAGAGCCAGCCCTGATAGATTGAACCGAACAAAAATAGTATAAGGCTGAAACTAACAGCACTGAAACAATAAAAGCTATATCGGTCGTGCTAACAGAAGAAACGGATTAACCCATCGGCTAGCTATGATATAAACAGGTAAACTCATCGTCTAGCTGAGCCGATGGGAGGAACAGAACCCGCTAAATCACGATGTCAGCCTTATTAGACACGACCTTGATAGATCGGATCTAACAAAGACAATATAAGATCGGATATAATAAAACCAGATCGATCGCTAGCGGATTAAACATGGTCATTCCCTATATACATTGGCTTAAAATCCGATACATTAAGCATGAAACTAAGTGTAAAGATAACTTATTGGCTAGTTACTTTAATAAAACATTATGTAAAGACCTATCGACTTAAACCTCAATCTACTATCATCAGTGTAGAAGATTATACCTAACCAATGAAGCTCGAGGCTAATGACGGTAAAAGGATCTTGATAAGTCAATAGATTCCACGTGAACATGATGTAATATATCCCATCAGACTAAGAGGTCAGATCTAACCGATGCAGTTTTAGACAGAGCAAATACACCAGAATAATTGTGAGATTTACCCCTTCATCGGAGATTGGATCTAACCGATGTAGCCCTGTGTCAAGAGCTAAAACTCGCCGGGGAAAACTTAGATGAACTAAGATGCTGATACGACAAAATTATATTAATTTGTGAAGATAATTTACAAGATTCCTAAGACTTTGTATTTATACCTTGAGATTACAACAAGTTCGAGATGGTTACAAACAATCTCTAGATATTATTTTCTAAACAGAAAAGAGAATTATCTCTAAGAAAATAATAAAATTAACTAATTATATCTAATTATAAGAGATATCTTATAGATACAAAAGTAGTCTACCATGTTTTTCACGTTTCTTTCCTAGATTAGTTCTATCTTGATAATCTTCTATTTTCATCGAGATTGACTCTTTTCTTATCCAAGACCATCAACATTTCATCTATCTTATCGGTTTGTTTATTTATCAATCGGTCTCCTTTCATAAGTCGATCGGCTCTTCATCTATCAATCAATATCTTTTCATATGTCAATCCGATCTTTGATTCTTAACTAAATCTACTTAACAAATTTTATTGTTAACAATGAAACGTATCAATTTGTCATCGTAAATACAGAAACATGGTTTTACATAGTTGTTAGCTAAATATGCAAGGAATAAGACATTGCCATGACCTTAGTTTTTATTTCTTTCATGAGTTTGTAACGAAATTCATTTGTTCATTTAACAAGTTATAATATAAGAGAATGCTTAGTTGGAAAAATCCATCTCTAAATGGCCCTATAGACTGAACTATAGTCTCATTTGTATTGCTGCTAAGATCTAATAATAAATTGCCTCTTGCTCAAGTTGCAACATGTCATCCAACACGGAGAAGGTTCACAAGAAAAATAAATGGATTGTGTTCCCTTTCACCACGTCAAAGATGAGCTTGAGAAAATGAAAGGAGATAAAGACATTGCTTACTTTCAAGTATAAAGATACCACACACCATCTCTCTGTTTGTCTTATTCCATATCAGATCGATGAATAGATGGAAGGTAATACCTCTAGGTCTCGGTGAAAATATCTCAAATACTTCATATACATACCTGCGAAGTTCATTGTTTTTAAGAGAACTGCCATTGAATTAGGATTCTGTGTAAATATAAAACTTATGCCATGCTCTTTCTCGAGGTATGCTATTATTTTCTACGATGATGCATATCTTTTGTATTATACCTCTAGTAGATGTTACATAGAAGATTCATGTACCTTGTTTACTGATAGTTGAAAGGTGCAATTTTTGTATGCTGTGTTGCAAGTCTCCTTAAGGGTCAATATTTTATCGTTTTGCTATATTCTGCCCAATATTTTGCTGGGATAGTAAGAAACTGTTGCATTTTTTCAATTTTTTTTAAAAAATATAATTATAGTATAATTACACCGTAACTATTATTATATATAAAAAGTTAGTTACAGTAGTTACAGTGTATATATTTAAAAGTTTTTCATCCAGGCAGTCCCATATTTTACTACTGTCCAGTTTTTTTATTGAATATTTTGTTGAAAAAATTATCTGATTTATCAATCGGGAATCAAACTTTGCTCTTTGATTCATCGAAGTTACATTACTACAACTAGCGAGGTACTCCTGAAAACACGCAATCTCTGAAACTGCACAAAGCCACACAAGAAACAGATGCGCGCGCATGCAGAGCCGAGCCGAGCCCGAGCAATCGATCAGGCGTCCGTCCGGCCACCCGGCTGGGGACGGCGACGGTCACATGACGGCGCAGGCGTGCGGGTTCTCGTCGCTGAAGTAGCTCCGCGCGGCGGCCGGCACGACGTCGGCGTGGTGGTCTCTGTACCCGTGGAGGTCGGAGTCGAAATAGCCGTGGACGTGGTAGTTGTACGAGCTCATCACCTTGCCTCCTCCGTTCATCCTGCCGTGCTGCACGCTGCTGTAGCGGCGGTGCTGCTGCTGCGCGCGCGCGGCGACGGCTGCGGCGGGCTTGATGGCCTGGTGGTGGTGGTGGTGGTACGCCGGCTGCGCCGCCTGCGCGTAGTAGGCTTGGTGGTGGTGGTCCGTGTCGTACGCCGACGGCCAGAGCACGGCGAGCCGCCCCGAGCGCCGGGCCGCCCGCAGCACCTTCTTCTGGCTCGCCGACCCCGTCACCGTCACCTTCCCCCGAACCCTGTCCACGTCCACGTAGTCCACCCCTGCACACGACGAAGACGACGACGGCAATTATGCAAGCTAACTACAGGTTTACACTTAATCCAGAGTGATTAACGGATTAACGGATGTTAAATTTTTTCAGAAAAGAAGATCAGTGGGTGCTAATTAAATTTGATGGCACGAACCTTGAAGTCTCAGGAGGGTCTTCTTCACGTTGTCCTCGCATCCATCGCAGTCGATGTTCATCTGCATCTCCACGATCTGCATCAGCACAAGATTAAATTCAGCATCAGATCATCAGCAGATTGAACCAGAGGAAATATAATTCAGAACCACGGAAGAACTTGATTAATAATTACCGTCATGACTAGCTGCTGCTTAAGTCCTTGAAGACGAAGACCAAATACTTAAGCTTTTCCTCTTCTAAGAGTGCTTTGCTAGGACAGTGTCGTGGTGATAGTGCGTGAATATATATAGTGTTACACTAGTACTAGCACACAACTAAACAAAAGACACGTGAAGTACAAGTAGGAAACAAGAAAACAAGAGAGGCCAATAATTAACACTGAGATTTGATGAAGTCAAGTCAGCTGTCAGCAGAATGATCAAGGTAATTAATCACCAGTGTCAGCAAGCTGCAGGGCCGTAGCATATGCAACAATTGCCGGGGAGTTTCGGCGTAGGTGTTGCCCTTTTCGTTGTAAAAACGAAGACGTGATGGACCAACGAGTCATCGCCTTGCTTGCATACAACTGACGATCTGGCAATGACGACGAAAATGATCCCGGATATCTTCCCGGCGATTGGCAGCGAGGAAATGGAAGTTGCGTGTGTTTCTTGGGATGCTTCTTGGTCAGGAAACAGCGACGGTTCAAGTTAATTATGTTGACTCGACTCAGTGTGCTGTATGCAGGACGGAAATCTGCCATGTTATAGAAACTGGTAATACAATATTTAAATTTTATATTACCGAGGAAAAGGTTCGGTTTTTTGACTTTCAGATGCTACCCTAAGGTGATGAAACAAACTCACATGATCTTGTTGTTGATGAAGTGTATTGTCAATTCTTTCTCATTAGATTTGAAATAGTTGGTAACCTCTGCATTCACACAGGTTGTTTATATTACATACTTTGTATATATGTAAATTTTGTTTTGTTTATAAGTATTTGAACAAAACAACTAACTGTATCACCACTTTACAAAATGTAAAATTAGTACCTGCAAAATTATACACATAGAATCCACTCTAATACTTTTTCTCGAAATTTCATTTTCTAAAATTAATTATTGAGTCAAATTGAGCTAGGGTTGGTCATACTTGAGGGGACAGAGGAAGGCGATTTTTTTATGAGTTATGCTTAATTATTTTTCATCTGTATTTCCGTCGACTAAAAGTTAGTTGCAACAAAGTGAGAGCATCTTTTTCATTCGCTACCAACCTATTCATGACCCAAGTATATTCAACGGTCTTGGAATTACGAAAATGCTCAGCCTGGGACGCCCGTTCCACTCCAAATGATCTTGCACTCCCTTCTCAGTTCTTACGGTCTTTTCTTCGCTTTGCGCCTGCTCTCCTGCGCCCCTCTTTGTCCTCTTACCATACATGCATGCATAAAGACTCTGTTAGCAAACGATTTCTTCTTTAAAATTACTTATCTATTCTACTATGCGATTACACCATTATATTTATTATAATTAAATCTTTACAACAAAATATTAAATGATTATATTCTAATAAAAAATAAAAATATTAAGAGTCGATGTTTCATTACATTACATGAGAAGTGAATGTCTTAACTAGAATTTGATTATGTTGCGCACTGTGAATTTATATAATTTTTGATGTTTTAGTTCCCATTTTCATGTAGGGGATTGTCGGTGTTGTATGTTGCATCTTTTTAAAACATTTGGTTAAGTGACCTAAATCATTTAAGCAAGTAATGAAACAATTTTCTCCAATTGATGAAACAACAGGCGCCCAACATCTAGCTTGATCCGTGGAATTACAGGTGCAATCTCACATATTCACTGCATGATACCAGTCTGAAACTTACATAAAAGAGTTCCTCTGACATTACCCATGCACTATTCAATTCATTGCTTCAACATTCAGAAAGTTACACTTCACACTCACTTACACTAAGCACACATCTAAAACGCTCACTTACCTGTTATACACTTATACTTGGTCAGCTTGACATGCCCAATCAAGCTGACATAAGACACTGATGACTGATCACCAGCGGTTGTAGCTTCAGCAATAATCAGCACTCCGCAAGTTACCTGACGCGACGACCTACCCTGTATTCTGCATGCCGGCAGCGATGCCCTTCATGGTGAGGATGAGCGTGTCCTCCAGGCCAGGCGCGTACTCGCTCGCCGGGTTCAGCTTCACCAGCTCCGCCGGCCGCTCCTCGTCGTCGTCGGCGAACTCCTTGGACAGCGGTCGCCGCGGCGTCGTCACCCGGAAGCTGGGATCCCTGGTCCTCTTCAGCGTGTAGGCCTGGGAGACGTTCAGCGTCGTGATGTAGGGATCACTCGGCCGCAGCCGCTGCGTCAGCTATGGGTCTCCTTCAAGAACATCCCTGTGACCAGCAACCTGCAGAAAAACAAAAGACTTGCAAATTGTTAGGAATCAGAAACTATGATGTTAAAAAAATTTACTGTCCTTGAGTTACCAAAAGGTAGTACATTTTTGTTTAGGAGTTTTTCAAGGATTGTGAAATTGCTACTTACGCTTAATTAGAGAGATATTACGGTAATTAAGGAGGTACAACTCTTTTATCGTGAAATTTGGTACTCCCTGATTTTAACATATACGTTTTCCTATTCGTCTTTTTAAAAAATTGTGCAATTATCACTTATTTTATTGCGATATGCATATTTGTATAATTTTAAATAAGTAAATTGTCAAAACATAAATGTATAAAAGTCGATAACGTCGATCTGCAAATTAGACGGAGTGATTTTTTTAAGCATATAAAGAAGTAACAAATTTATACACTAGACAATGTGGGATCTCGTGAAGCCTCCTCAAGAGATCTTAAAAATATCTCGCCTAATTAACCATGAACTTATGAAACGTGTTAAGTTAAAGTTTCACCTGGAGCAGAAGCCTCTTCGTCTCCTCGTAGTTTCTCCTCAGCTGCGCCCCAAACGGCTTCGGGTTGTCAGAAACGAGAAGCTTGTCGTAAAGAGCGGCGATCCCGGGATCTCCCTTGGCGAAGACCATCTCGAGCAGGTCGAGGGTGACCCTGCAGGTGGGCCGCTCGCTGTACATCTCGCGCAGGGTCTGGACGTTCCGGACGTCCCTCGCCATGGCGCGCCTGGACGCGAAGATCCACGGGATCGCGCGGAGGGACTCGACGCCGCCGCTTGGCCTCCGCTACGATGGCCGGCTGCCGATGTTCATCCTGCCGTATTCGGTTTCGGGCGTAGCCTGAAAGGGGGTAAAAATGGTGTACCAATGCATTGTTCGTTTAGTAAGATTGGCCTCGACTGATGAAATACTCCTCAGTACATATTTACTCGTCACTTTTGACCATTTCAGCTGTTCACAAATACTTGTCGCTTTACATTTTCCGATTCACATTTTCCTATTTTACCCTTATTGATTTTCTTCTCTCTGTTCTCACCCCACATGTTTTATGTGTCTAAAATGTTCCTAATTAGTTTTAAATGGTAATACGGTCGCTTTATATCCAAGAAAATGATTGCCTAAATTAATATGCGTGTACTAGTAATAAGTGACAAGTAAACGTGAACGGAGGAAGTAATTCACATTCTTGATTACATAAAATACAATTCTGCATCAACAAAATCAGTTCAGTGGTAAACATATTTTCAAAACATTTTTTTAGACTGATTCATGATAGTAAAACACATTCAATTTTATCCTTAAAACACACCGTGCTAATTTTGTTGTGTTAAATTATTATTATAATTAATATTTTATGATAAATAATTAGCTTTACGGATGATTTAATTAATAAAAATAGTTTAAAAATATTTATGGTGTTGTGTGAGTGTGTTACTAATATGAGTCAGTACAATATCTGTCTTGTTTTATCTATTTCTATGCAAGTGATTTATCTTACTTAATGTTGATGATAGGAACTATGCTTAGTTATGAGCGAAGTTCAAACATAATCAAGACGCTATGTAATAAAGTTGAAATAAAGTTAGAAGTACTTATAATCAACATCTATCAATAACGGGACTAGGATTTAGAAGAGCTGAGGTCTAGAATGATTAATAATACCATGTGAAGAAGTAAGCACAAGATAGCATATGGTGAGTGGACACCTTGTGAAATGATTTTGTAGCAGTTTTTACAAGTTATGTGTATAAGCATTGGAAAAATCATAAATATATTTAGAGTGCAACTGAGAAAAAAGAGAAAAATTAAATTACCAAATTGTAAAAGGTTTGGAATATGAGAGTTTAAGTCCTATTAGGAATAGGAGTTATATACCTAGTTGGTCTTAGAATTTGAGGGTTTGATACTAAGTAGGAGTAGGAGTTCTACTTCTGGTTTGTAAAGGAAATTTTAGGTACAAATATATGAGGGGTTAAAACCC
Source organism: Oryza coarctata (assembly GCA_030770085.1). Lineage (NCBI taxonomy): Eukaryota > Viridiplantae > Streptophyta > Magnoliopsida > Poales > Poaceae > Oryza > Oryza coarctata. The sequence continues at coordinate 15,502,187 of CM061472.1, forward strand.
TAAAAGAATAACTTTTATAAAAAAGAAAAACTAAGGTTTAGTTTTAAGGGAGAGATGATTGCTTTGTATGCACTTTTTATACACATCTTGATGTAATAAAGTTGATCTACTTTTAATAGTTTCGTTAAGTTAAGTTTTCTTTTTTATTCATGAGTAGTTAGATCGACAACAAAATGGCGAACGAATTGGAGGCATCAAGGTGGTTGGAGTGTCGACAGCATAACGATTGGACTAGCAACAGGTAGGCCATCAAAACAGCAGTATATGACAATGTATCGTAACTTTATCCAGGTCAGAAGTTTTTCTTATTTCGTGAAAAGAATTGGTTTTTGGTAATTCTTCTATTCACCCCCTCTGGTAGGCTTGATTCTCGTATTTCGATCCTATATTAGAGTCTTGTTTTCTCTATTTGATCTTTACTGATGTTGAGATTTAGCCATGGCTAATCAATTTTTGACCAAGCCGTGTGTTTTGATGAAGTTAATTTCTAGTATTGGTGTAAAAAGATGAAATCTTATATTATGTAGGAAGGTTTTGTTATTTGGTATAAATTTGCAAACCTTTATACTATTCCTGATGTTATTGTTACCACAAACAATATAGAATTTCAAAATAATTATAAAGCTTGCAACATGATTTTAAGCGTTTTTCTCACTCAGATTTTAATTGAATCTCCCATCTTAAAAATGTGCATGAGATGTGAAAGACACTACGTAAGTTTCATGAAGTATCTTCTAACATCAAGAAAATTTGCTAGAATATTTTTAAAAAGGATCATATGAAATTTGAGATTAAAATAAGGAGAAGCTTTAAATGAGTATTTTGGCTACTTTAACAAAGTTTTGAACAATGTTCATTCTATTGATGATTCTTTTGATGTTAACTATTCTCAATCTAATGTTGCCCGATATATTTTAAATGTATCAATTTGGAAGATAAAAATCACGATAATTCAAGAACCAGTTAATATGATAGCTTTAACTTTAAATTCTATTTATACTAAGTTTAAGACACATGAGATGAATAGTTTTACTTGTAAGATAGACTCTAAATCTACTGCTTTGGTGTCTCCGTCTAGTTCATCTATTGATGCTTTTATGTCATTGTCTTTTACTACTTTTAATATCATGTCCAATGACTAACTTGAGAAAATATTTGAGGAGTACTTGGTTTTTGTTTCTAACAAAATTTGTCAAGCTTTCTATAATGTAATAAATAGGAAACGAAGTGGCCCCATTTAGTGCTTTGAGTGTGGTGAGTTAAATCACATTCGCTCTTATTATCTCAAGCTTAAAAGATCTATGAAAACAGGAAGACAAGAAGGATAAGAAGCAAGAAAAAATAAAAAACCACAAGCAAAATCTTATATGTCAGCTACTAAAAGCTTTTCAAAGCGATGAAGAGCTAGAGATTGAAGAAGGAGTGAATTGACAAAGGTAAGCATTCAATAGGTATAGCTCTCGTGGTTCATAGTAGAACTAGTTTTGAAATAGGTGAATCTGACAATGATAATAAAAAAATAATCTTAGTTATGATAAATTAGAATATAATGTTTTTTAACTTACTGATAAACTTAATAAACTTAATGTATATCCTAAAAAGGCTTAAAAGACATGATTACAGAAGTTGCTAGAATAAAATAGTTGATTCCTCGATGATTATTCTAAATCTTGTGTAGTTTTATTTTTTAATTTCTATTTTGCAATATGTTAATGTTTGAGATTGGAATATAAGATTTTCAGATGGTAGAAAGAAACTTAACACGATTTTAGATCAATCAAAAGTGAGCATACACAATTGAGGCATAGGTCTTGATATACATCCCTATTTTACATCTCATCAGTCTACTATTTTAAATATATCTAAAAACAGTGATATTTTCACAAAATTTGATCCAAAGAAAATAATTTTTAAATATACTAGCATTTTGAAAAGCCTTTCTATAACTTATGCAAATACTTCTTTATCTTTAAAATAAACAAATCATGTGAAGTATAATTGCTCTCATTGTGGTAAGTATGGACATTTGGTTCAATTTTATTTGCGATTTGTAAGGAAATGATAGGAAAGTGAGTTTGCAAAATTGAGATGTCTTCTGGTGGCTCGGTCGGACCAGACACCATAGGGTGGTCAGATTGGTGCTCGGTCAGATCGCGGGGACTACGTCGTTTACACCAGCCTCAGAAAATTGTGATGCAACATCGAGGTAAGATTTTTCATAAGTCTAATTTTAATTTTGTTTATACATATATATCTACTGGTACTAGTCATATGACTTAATGTAGAATTCCCAAATTTCTTATTTTTAACCTCAACATGGAGGCCTCGACATCTTTTTATTTGTTGATTTTTCGGTGGCATACTCTCTATGTGCAGACAACGATTGCTTCGAAGGTAACTTCAATTTACTATTGAATGGCATATTATTTTCTACTATTTTTTTGTTAGCTTTTCGTGTTATCCCATTAACTATTGAATGGCACTGGAGATTCGGAGTAGGGATGTTAATTTTGTCCATAGGTCCGATAGGTACGTGTGCAGGTGTAATTTCTTTTTACTCATGGGCATGCCCGTCTAAGACCATGAACATTGTGGGCAACATCCGGGTTTTATCTTTTACTCGTGTGTAACCCATGTCCAATCCAGCACATATCTACTAATTTTGGCTCATCTCTTAATTCTTATATCCCTTCGTCTTCGTCCATTTGTCCTATTAACCTGGGACGCACATATATAGACACTCATATATGAACCATAACCTAATTCTTCACTCCCCTTTCCTGCTCCCAGTCTCTCATGAGCCACTGGTGGTGGTGGCGCGGCAGGGAACAAGTGGCTTGAAAACTGCTGCATGATGCCTACTTAAGTGAATGAGGGTTGATTGATGTAACAATGGGAATAATTTGTACTGAATATTTGGTTGGATCACTGTAATTGTATCATTAATTATTGAATGCATACGTTGAATACCGTTAATTTGAATTGTTCGAGTGTTGGTGAATGCCCAGAATGGTGATAATTTGTGATTGTAGCTGGCGATGTGATGCAATTTGAATTATTGTTGATAGCTGATAATTTAGCATATTATTGATTTTGTTGCTCTTTATTAAATTATTTATTTATAAAAATATTATTTTATGTAAGATCTACTGGATACCCACCCGGCATGAGTATGGGCACAGAGTTTTGCCCATTAACCCTATCGGGGGTAGGCGACATTAGGCACCGAGTTAGACATGGTTTTACTATGCCCATGTTCATCCCTCCCATTGCCATCCCTAATTCGGAGGAAAGCATCGTTGCATCATGAGAAAGAGACACATGATGAATAATCCTAATTCCTTCATCATTGATGGTCGGACGTGCATACTACACACCGAAAGTCATGATACCCTAAGGTATTAGACCTAATACCTATAGGTCTAGTCAAGAATGACGCACCCACAATGTACCTGCACACAAACACCGACAAGCAGCACAGTGGGCTAGCATCTGGCGATGAGCAAGATAGCTGTTAACGTCATAATTTAGTAAGCCTGTAGATAGATTGGAAAGATGATCGGTTTAGTAAAGAAGAATTCGGTTGCTACAGGGAAGAAGCCGATTGAACGAAGGAAGAAAGGATTCGGTCCAAAAATAGAAGATTATCCAAATGAGAGCGAGTTTGAGGAGGACCCGTGAAAATCATGATAGGGTATTATATATATATATATATCGTATCTTATATAGATAGAAAAGTTTAGTTAGTTTAGTTAACTTTCTTAGAGATATTTTCCTTTTATCTTTGTTAGGAAATAACATCTGATGGTTATTGTAAATGCATCAGACTCTGTAATGCCAGGGTATAAATATAGATCTCTTGGGAGCCTATAAATATTCTTCGATCAATACAACTTTGGCGCATTGCCACCCTAGTTTATTTAGGTTTTCACCGGTAGGTTCTAGCTCTCGACGCGGGGCTGCATCGGTTAAATTTAATCTCCGGCGAAAGGGTAAGTTTCGTCACTATCCCGATATGTCTCACTTTGTTTAAGGCTGTATCAGTTAGGTTCGACCTCTTAGGGAGATCGGATGTACCGCATCACGTCCGTGCAAGGTTTATTGGTCTATCAAGCTCTCTCTGTCGTCGTCGGTCTCGTGCTGTATTGGTTAGGTTCGACCTATAAGGTTTCTGATGGTAGATTGAGCTGTAGGCCTATAGTTCTCTGTAAAGCGTTTCATCAGAGTGTTAGCCAATAAGTTATCTATAACCCAAGCACCACGCCGAACATATCGGCTCCTCGACCGATACGCACCAGTCTTCAGAAACTTTCCTTGAGTACCACGCCAAGCACATCGGCCTTCTAGCCAATGCGCGCCTGTTTTCAGAAAGATATCCTCTCATCGGCTCAACTAGCCGATGGGTTTGCTTTGCCCTTACTTCAGCACGACCGATCCGGCGTCCACCGTCTCGTTGCCATTAGCCTCGGTCTCGTACTATCTCGGTTAGGTCCGATCTTTGAGATTTAGTGCTAGCGGCGTCATCACGGTGGGCGACGGGTCTCGTGCTGCCATATCCGGAGCGGCATCGGCTTTGCCATATCCGGTGTCTTTTATACAATTCCTTGCCAGTTTGCATATGTCTTCATCGGCTTTCCAGCCAATGAATGAGCAGTATAGCTTTCATCAACAACCAGGAGAGATCTCGTGTACTTTGCTATTCTCTGAATACCCTTTGGTGCCTCCATCGGCTCTGCGACCGATGGATCAGGATCTCGCTTTCGCTACATCCGGAGCCATCATGTCCTTCATCGATATCTATCCACGTCTTCATCGGCTCCCCAACCAATGGAAGAGCGTCCCAATACCTATCGGCGATCAGCCGATAGCAAGAGCCATCCGGACGTGGCCGATGACCGCCTCGATCTTATCGGTGACCAGCCAATAGTGAGAGCTCATATCGGCCCATCGTCCGACTAACCCGTTCGCCTCACCTCCTTGTCAATTGTAGGGTCAAATTGACTGGCACACCCGTACCCGCACCGTCACGCCGGAGCCGAGCGAACCTCACGATCCCGACGCGCGTATCTCAAGCCATGGAGAGAAGCCGACCGACCTGCATTGAAGATAAGCAGACCTCCCAGGCGTCGGCGTGGTCACCCAAGACATTTTTGGTGCGAACAACTGCTTTGAGCTTTGCATGCATCAAGCATACTAACATCCTCTGCTAGCAGCTCTAGATCCACACCGTGTCAAGATCCATCTCCACCAACCTCCCTATGCCCCATGTCCAGTGTGGCCACCTACGGCTTCCTCCACCCAACCGCATCTCCATCGTTGTCCCAAGGCGCACGTCTCCGCTAGGAGATTGCCACTTGGCACCCAAATCTCGATCTTCCTGCCACCTCTCATCTCCATGCTTAGGATCTTTGCTAACTGGCTTCATCTCTGAACCCTCGGCTCTGCCCAAGTTCACTTCACCACCAAGGTTGTCATCTGGGCCTACCCATGCACGTTGGCTCTCCTTAGGCCAAGGAGCGGTATAGTCAAAGGAATCAAGCTGGTCAACCACAAAGAAGAGGCATACATAGAGAGGGAGGAGACCTTTGCCGGTGAGGTAGAGTGGAGGGGGAGTGGGAACTGGGGAGAGTAGGAGGAGACAACGAAGGAGTAGAGAAAGGAGATAGGAGGTTGCGCATATTAACCATCCCGTACCCTAGACGAGAAGCATATCTATGGATTTTCTTTATTACTATTGTTGAGAAGAGTAAAAAAATAATGTATGGTGTAGACTAGTATGTAGCAACAAAGGTAAGTTGTGAAAAAAAGTCTCAAGATTTGAGAGACATTTGCACTCCTCTTTTGAGTCTTTGAGATGGAAAAGGTCAATGAGGTTCATGTTGCTCCAGCCACAGGGCAACATGGGCAACCCCATGCATCGGCCTTCACCGTTCCTCTATCTTTTTCTCCACCTTGTTGCCGCTTAAGCAGCCTACCGACAAATCGGCTAGCTGCAAGGACAGTGGTGGCAGGGCTCTTTCTTCTCCCATGGTGCTAGAGGTTGGGGCCTAAAGGATCCCTAAGGTGGAAGCGACGACGCACTGGCTAGATCTAGGTCACCACAACCAAATCTGGCGAGGTGACATCGACGGGCGACTACTAGTGGTGAGGGTGGTGGCAAGGCAAGAGGGAGCGGGAAAGGTGGTGATTGGATGGCACGTGGCGATGGAGGCAACAACTGGGCTTGAGGTGGTGGTGTAGGCCTCAGTCAGGCCACATGTGGCAGATCCACAACCACCGAGGTCAGATATACTCAGATCTACTCAATGTGGGTTGGCGGTGGTGCTACAATGACAGCATGGCTAGGGACCTTCGCGTTGGTAGTGGTAGTGGCAACTAGACAACAATCGATGGTGGAGGCGATGGTCGGGGCTGAAGGCAATGGCAGATGTTGCGGCTAGGCCGTAGGTGGTGGATTCATGGCTGTTGAGGATAGATCCGCCTAGATCTATTCGATGGGGACCTCCACACTCAGATGACGGTGGCTGGGAAGGCAGGCTAGAGTGGTGGCGGAGGGCACTAGTGGTAGGGAAGAAGGCATGGTAGAGGTGGCTTTTGCGACTGGATATAGCGCCCTCTTGGCTAGATCCGGTCCTCTCCCCTGTGACGATGATGGTGAGAGGCGTGTGCGGTGAGATCACGATGTATGCATGGATGGTGGCTCGGTTGGTGGTCTGGCCGGACCCTACAAGGTAGCAACGACATGAGACGGTGGGGTGGTAGTGTCACGAGATGGTGGCGGCAAGGCTCACGGATTTGCTATCCCCGGTGGTGTGCGGGGATAAAGTGATTGGTTTGTCGATGACTCACCAAAGTTCATCGGTGTGCAGGTCATCAGTCTTCCTAATGGCTGGCTGGTGGTAGAGTGTTGGTGTGGCAGCCAAGCGTTAAAGGTGTTCGGAGGGCTAGACCTGATGAAAACAATTGGGCCAACAACAATGATGCTTTTGAGCATCCAAACTCCGCTTGGTAGAATACTTCTAAGTAAAAACCACATCCTGGTTTATTGGAATAGGCGATAGTAATGTCCTCGACGTCGCGATAAACAACACATAGTCACCTATGCCTGTCAATTTGACAAGCATCTGTTCACCAAAATCAGCCTCCTATACTTCAATGTCAGATGTATGCAACTCTGTTTCTTCTATTTCAGGATTCACATCGCGCGGAATTATTGTCGTCCCTTTTACTAGGACATCACCCCATGGAGATTGAGCTATATACGTCTGCTCCTTCCATATTCGTAGCATATTTTTAAGAATTCTTTTGTGTATGACAGATGGCCCGTTCAGATTGAAGGCGTCCACTGCTCCTGAAGATTTCACTGTGTAAAACCATCCCTCGTGATATATGCAAGCAGCATAACACATACCAATGGGAATCCAGTTCCAATGATCTTCTCCTACTCTTGCAAACGAGATCTGTGAATACGGTTGATGGATGAGCATGACAATGCAGTCACCTGAAGATGGATCAGATGGTAACATTGCCTTGTAATAAACTATATCAGGGTACTGAGGCAAATCAAATGTACATGGTGTGACGTCCTCCACCCTTGGAATCTTGCCATCGTAGTATGTCATCTCATTCTTGTCTAGAACTCCGTAGGCTTGATATGCTCCATGGTCGTCACTGGCGGCAGTACAATCTGTTCTCCAGTGATTGGATTAACAAGGATCAGATAAGACTTCTCATCTGCAGTGACAATCCAGCCGTGCGACGAGCCGATCCAGGTCCTGTTGCTGATGGGAGGGTCAGGGACCGGGATGGTGTATCCAAGGACTGGATATCTGGAGACATCAAATTGACTGAGAAAAGAAAACAAGGTTAATAATAAGGAATCAGTCCAAGAAACACCCAATGCGAAGCAATCTGGAGTCCAGGCACCAGAAAGAAATACCGGACCGGTGCTAATCCGTGGATTCTGAAACGGCCTCGATTGGGCATTTAGAGATCAATACGTTGCGAACTCTTACCTCCACCACAGATCAGGGCTGGCTGCGGCAATGGCAAAGCGACCATGCGGACGACGACGTGCTCTGCCGATGACAACCCAAAGCGGACGCTTCAAGGATGGCCTGGGTGAAGATGTGGGCTGGAACCAGTAAGGCGGACGCGCCGGGTCGAGGGAGCCCTCACGTCGTTGCCACTACACGCCGGCGCGCGCGCCTGGAGTCCTGGACTCGCCGCCACCATGCGCGTACCTGAACAGCCTTGCCGTCGTGCTCCTGAACGACATGGCCGCAAGCTGGCGGCGATGGTGTACGCCCATGTTCCAGTGTAACAGGTGGTGCTTGCGCATGGGGCGTGGCGCAGGGCGGGTTGGTGGGAAAGGCGACGCACGCGTTTCGCCATCACCACAAGAAAATGCTTAAAATGGTGTATTTTTTATAAATTATTTAAAATATTATATTGATTTATTTTTGAAATTTTAAATTAATATTTAATTAATCGTACGCTAACCCATCGTATCGTTTTACGTGCGTAGACCAACGCCGAAAACAGCCTAAACCTCGCCCGACATGTAAACCATGGTAAAATAGCCTAAACCTGACCCCACATGTAAACCATGGTAAAGATAGGTGTTATTAAGTGATAAGATAGTACTACCTCTAATTCAATGTACCATTTGGTAAATATATATGGGTTAAAGTGAAATTTACTTTTTTTTTTAAGGAATCAGAATGAACACTTGTCTAGGAAGATAACGGGAGGCTTAGGCTTCACGAACATGGGACTCGTGAGGTGTGGATTTTAATAGTGAACTCACTTAGGAAAAGCACAGTGAGTGAATTGAGAATTATTATTTTAAATCTTTTAATTTTTTTCTTTTAAAAATAGACTTTCCTAAATTTTATTTTCAAACCTGGCAAAAGTTTTATATTTGAAATTAAGTTTCGGAGAGTCTATTTTTAAAAATTAAGACTTAAAAAGTTCAATTTTTTTTAAAAAAGTGAATTGCTAAGAATTTCCTAGCCATGGTCCTGGTAAATTTTTTTGATTGAACTGGTAGTATTTGTGCTAATTATTAATGGTTAAAATTTTAAAAAAATTAACCAAATTTGGTCATAAACGACACAGTTTTTTTTACCAAGGGGAGTAATATTTTTAGCTGACTATCCAATGTTCTTCCTTTCCTCTTCAGTGAGATTCCTCTATATCCATGCTAGCTCACCATATACGATTTGTATGTTTTCAAATAAAGAGTTTTTAAATTTATAGATGGTCAAAAAGTTTGAAAAAGAAGTCAAGGGACATACTACTCCCTTAGATTCCATAATGCTTAATATTTTGGACAAGATTGATATTAAACTTTAACTATCAATAACTTTAAAAATATTTAATATGAAGACACTTGATAATATATATATATATATTAGTGTTAAAAATACTATAATATAAGTAAATATTTATTTATATATTACATATATTATAATAGAAAATCATAGTTAAAATATATTTTGAATAACGTATCGTTGTTCAAAACGTGAAGGATTATAGAACCGAAGGAGCACTATATTTATGACTAAAGAGTGTTTTATCTGTTCAATAAAATAGTAGTCCTTTTGTGCTCTAGCAAATAAAATTCACAAAGTTACAGAAATGATTTCCAGGATTCAGGATTTCTATGTGACGGTGAACTTGTTTGGGCTATTCAATGTCTTCAAACAGCAATAAATTCACAAGTTTTACGGTGGATAGTATGTACATCTACGACAGACAGGAATAAATTCATAAGAATTTTCAGTATTCTTCATAGAGCTAGTGGTTCAGAACTTTAGATCTAAACTGCCCAAAAGGCACAAATTTATCAAGTGACCATATTTCATACGATGCTAAAGAAGGAACAAATAACAAAATTGGACTTTAATTCTATCCTGGCACCAAATATCGTAGTTTGGATCATTGGATGACAGATGGTCTACCCATACGCACCAATTGCATCTGCAATTTTAATCGACTATCCATTGCACAGAACCATCTGTCATGACATACAAGCTCTGTCGACAATAGACATTTCATTATTTAGAACCCCAATTTTGGTCGGCTTCAAACATGCTCCACAGTTCTCAATCGGCATTGGTGCATGACAAATCCATCCATGGTAGCCAAGGTAGAATCCCAGAATATAGTGAGATAGGCACTGGATTAGTAACTTCGTGAACAATAATCCTCCTGATGCTGTACAACATTTTTCTCAGGTAATTCTACAACAATACCATATCGAGGGGCAATACTGGGATTATCATTGAGAGAGCTTCTAATTTAGTACAAGCCTGATATGCAAGAAACTACTAATAGACTTTGTACAAAGTTATGATAAATAGGCCCTTCTCATAGCTTTGCAAGGCAGAGTAATACACCTGTCTGTTTAACGAAGGAATTCATAACAGTATTCGAGAGTTGTAGGTTGTCTTCAACAACCTGTTGCTAATTCCATCGAAGCTAATATCTAACTATTATCATGAAAAACTGCCAGTACAAAAGTTAAATTAGTCGAGTACAAAGGATCACGTACAGTGTTCAAAACTGTAAGAAGTTTCTGAGTTGTCACAAATGTTTCCATGACAAGTTAAGAATGTCAATGTAATATGTGGTTAAGAATTGGATCAGAGAAACGAAATAGATCAAATGCTCCAATTAACAAAACAATAGTACTTTCCAAAACAACCATAGGGGCATAGGGCCTTAGGGTCCTCATACTAAACTGGCAGCCTGGTATGAGAAACGATGCCAGATTGCCAGGGCATGCATAGTATAAGGCAAAGAAAACAAGGGATAATTGACATACATGAAAATTGATCCAGCACAAACAAACTCATGCTATTTTCATCCTTTTCAAAATGAATCAGAATATTTATGTCATACTGAAAATAAACTCCAATGGTGACTAATTTTAAGTCAAAAACTTAAAAGATGATTGAGAAGGGAGCCAGCGACCGCATGAACAGTTTTCAAACTTGTGAGGACCTCGGCTTTTATGGACTTATAGCAAAAAAGAAATGATGGGACATTGCCAAATCATTGATCCGTGCCATTGATATTTTTTATTTGGTAAATATCATTCTATGAGAAAAAAGCTTTAAGTTCAAAAAACAATTGAAGAACCAAAACAATCCCAGGTGATTCAAAAACTAAATTTTTAAAAATATTTTTAATCTAAAACTAGTTGTTTCACTTAGTTTTGACTATATTTAGTACTTAGCTGTACTCTTAGTTTGGATGTGTAAATTGTAGGATCTACAGGCTATTAAGATGGTGCGATATATTTGTCACTCCAGATGGCAAAGTGGCAGTATTTCCAAATGTGATTTGATCTATTATCCAGAGTTGGGGACCATTTTGAACCAATTTTTGCACGGGGAAATAGAATTAACTTATAAAAGTTGAAGTAGCAAGTGGTTAAACTAATAACTGTAGAGGTTTCAAAATCCAATATGCTGAAAAGTAGACAAACTACTGAAATAAAGTATGTGGTGGACAAATACATTGCTGCTATGTTAACATTGTGTATGATATGCAACTCTCTACTTGAGTTGAGAAGTGCATTTTTTTAAATTGTCATTAGCAGAATTATGACACAAAGATGAATAACACTGTGTGAAATAAAATGATATACACTAACTTGCATGTTAAAGCATTTATAGTACTTCAAGAAACCATGAAAGCTGAATTGTACCTGTTTTTGCAAGATTGGGCATCACCCATATTGGTGGCAACCAACTTTTCCAAGGCTCAGGATATACCCCATTTGACAGAGAATTACTATCCAAGATGTAGATCCCTACATCACGAGGCACATCTTTACATGCAAATACCCACTCAAGTCTGTCATCAGTAATGTAGATGTGGTTTGGCAACAACTTGGGATAATCCTTCACCGGAAGCAAACTTGAAGTATTATGCCCAATAAACAATGCATGATTGCCTATGCCTGACAATTTGACAAGCTTCTGTCCACCAAAATCAACGTTGCATATTTCAAAGCCGCAAGTATACAACTCTATTTCTTCTTTTTCAGGATCTGGATTATCTGGTATTATTGTTTCCCTGTATATTTGGAGGACATCACCACATGGAGATTGAACAATGTAGATCTTCTCATTCAAAAGACATTTTAAAATATCGTTTAGAACACTTTTGTGGATGACCGATGGCCCCTTCAGATTGCATGCATCTATTGCTCTTGCAGCATTTGACAGCATAAAACCATCCATCATGATAGATAAAATCAGTATACCAATTACTATTCTGAATCCAATTCCATGTGTCTCCTACTTTGGCAAATGAAAGTTGTGCCTACCGCTGATGGAGGAGCATGATAGTGCAGTCACCTAAAGAAGGATCAGATGACAACATTGGCTTGGTACCCAGGCAAATCAAATGCATATGGTGTGTCCTCCACCCTCGGAATCCTTCCATCGTAGTAGGACATCTCATATTTGTCGATTCCGTCTTCAATGAAGATAGGCTTGACATGCTCCATGGTTGTCACTGCTGGTAGTGCAATCTGTTCGGTGGTGATTGGATTATGGATCAGATCAGACTTCTCATCGGCGGTAACAAGCCAGCCGTGTGATGCGCCGATCCATTACCGTTTGCTAATGGGAGGGTCAGGGAGGGGGATGGCGTATGCCCTTAGCTCACATAGGCTGTACATGCCAACACCACCTGCGCCGGCGTCTTCAGTGCTATGGAGTAAACTAAGGGTTTTGCGTTGGGAACAGATGCTGAGAACACCTTGCGCCATGCCGCAGCAGACGGCGGCGCAACAGAGGAGGTCTGGACACTCGAGCAAGTTGAACACGGCTGTCAAGTATATCATCGTGCCGCTCCGATCAATCTGGGGCTGAATCATCCATCGCCAGGGCGCAAGAACAGCCGGGATCCGACTGAGGGAAGCCGCCGAAGACCTCGATTCACCGAAGCAGCCCAATCCTTAAAATGGGTTTCGATTATGTAACATCCCAACCCACTTTTATTGACAACGTATCATTCTCACATGTGTCAATTAAAGCAAATTGGCAACGGAAAAAAGTGTCAAATTATCAAATTTCTCCCCAAACACGGCAGTCAGGTACTCAGGTGCGATGGAATTCAGAGTCCAAGGCAAAAAATTGGGTCCCTTTCTTGATGGAACCTGGACACAACTAAGTTGAGTAATTAGAGAACAATCCGCCCTGCCCCCGCACTTCTGGAGTAGCAAATTTCTGAACTCAACCCCAATTACAGACTCCAAATCAAATCCATTGCAATATCATGGTATCCAGAGCCATAGCCGCGTACCTTCACGGACCAGGCCGTGCCCGCAGTCCGGCGGCAACCGCCGTATGCCGCGCCGCCGCCTTAGGGTATCCAACCTAGAGGCCGCCGCGGCGGAGCTAGGGTGGTGGCGAGAAATCGCGGACGCAGGTGGTTTGTGGCGTCTAGAGCGACGGCGAGGACGCGGTGCCACGCCGGAGCGGAGCCCCAAGCCTTGGCACCCGGTGCCGGTGGGCGGCGTCGGCGTGAAATTGACGGTGGCTCGGGAACGCTAGTCGAATTTTCTCATAATCTATTGACTGGATGGGCTGGTTGGGCCCAAAAATTAGGCCCAATTAGATCGAACTGTACAGCGCTTAAAATCCTTTTGGTCCACAAGTCCACAAAAAAAAATCGTTTTTTTAAGGAAAGAAAAAGCAAAAAACCTCATCGCATCTTTATTGGGAAAAAAAGAGAGAACAAGCAAAACCTCATCGGCGATGTCAGCGGCGACGCCGGACTGGTCGGCGCTACCGGCGGATTTACTACCCTGCATCTTCTGCCACCTCGAGTGCCCGGACCTTCTCCGCTCTGCTGCCTTCTGCGCTGCGTGGCGCGCGGCGGTTTCCGAAGTCTGCCGCCTCCGGGTCGCCGCCACCCACCAGCCACCAGACGCCGTGCCTGCTCTACGCCGCCGAGTCCGCCGGGCCGAGCGCCATCGGCATGTACAGCATCTCCGAGCAGAGAGCCTACACGATCCCCGTCCCCGACCCGCCCGTCACCGAGCGGCACTGGATCGCCTCCTACCACGACTGGATAATTGCCTCCGACCGCCGGTCCGACATCATCCTGCTCAACCCCATCACCGGCTGCAAGATCTCTCTCCCTCCGGTGACCACCATGAAGCACGTCACGCCGGTCCTGAAAGATGATGAGATTCTCGAAAAGTACAAGCTCTCCTTCTACAAGGGGAGGGATCCAAGCTTCGAGCACATGGAGCCCGACCAATCCAACCTGGATGAACGCCGTCTCTTTGTGTATGAGGCAAAGCTTTTGCCTTGCTTTCAAAAAAAAAGGGTTTCAGATGATGATTGCATCGCCATGCTCATTCACAAGCCATTCAACCAGATCTCTTTTGCCAAGGTCGGAGGCAATAGTTGGAATTGGCTCGCAGTCGATGTTTCCTTCAGTGACTGCAGCTACCATGATGGATGGTTCTGTGCAGTCACTGCAAGGTGTGTAATTCATGCCTTCAATCTTCACGGGCCTTCCGTTTGCACAAAAGAATCTTTCCGAGGATTCAATACTACAATATGCACCAGGACCAGAATGCATTGGATCTACATACTAGACTACCGTGGAGGAGAGCAACCAGACAACCAGTTGGTCCCTACATTGGAATTCAGTGTGTACAAGGTCAGTTTGGATGAGCAGAAGCTTGTGAGGATGACAGGAATTGATGAGCATGCCCCATTTGTTGAGTGCAATACTCTGGTTTGCCTTCCTGTTAAGGACCATTCCACCTTCATGTCGAATCATGCCTAATTTGCTGATGATGATTTTGAAACGTATTTTTGTGACGAAAATTCTTGTCGTTATGTAGGAGTGTGCAACGTAGAAAATAGCACTATCACAAGAGTGGTATGTACTAAACTTTGGATGTACTCGTCGCCTCCAATATTGTTGACTCCTAGTCTTGCAGGATAGGTGTGCATTCTGTTATATTAATACATATAGATGTTTACCAAACTGTCATTGATCTAGTTTCTGTGAATCACCCTTTCTTTTCATTCACTTTGTTATTCATATCGTTATTATCAATGCTATCAAAAGAAATTAGCTGCATGACTAGAAAAAGGCATGGCCTACCTTTTGATTACTAACTGTGCTCATCTTAGTTTTCTAATATAACACAAAATCATCTGCAATTGTTTGTCTCTAACTTCTCCAGCATTAATTTGCTGTTCATTTGTGATGTCAGCATGCTTTTCCAGCTTTTTTGGTATGTGCGAGTGTCTTGGGTTTGTTAGATCAATTTATCTACAGTTGTAACTCAGCCAAGTTAGATAAACTCAAAAGTTAGCTAGTATTGAAAATTATATGGGTCATTCTAATTTTTGCTGATCGAGTTTGTTAGTGGCAAGATGCTGCTATGACTTCCCACTCACAGTTAATTATTCTTTCTATGAAAGCACCTCTCACAGATTAAAAACGACAATATTATTTTCTTTTCTAAAGACAAGCCCTGGTTTTGTTCCTTCTTACATAGCTTTACCTACCCATGAAAGCATTGTGATTGTTGTCACCTCGTTACATAACAGAAGCTGTTGAGAATGACAGCATGGTGTTTGAATTAGGCAATCTGTTTTGGTCCGGTGTTTTCTGTTGTCACATTCATTCCCTAGTTTCTTCTTTGTTAAGATTTCTTAACCTCGTATTTTGTAGGAAATTTAATTACTTCTACATATTTAAACTTTGGAGGCTTGGAGCCTTAATTATCAAATAGTTGTTTTTCTAGAATGGATCATCTCAACCTTAGTATTCAAAAAGTTATTCCTATAAACTAAACATAACATCGACTTTACATTACGCATGTCTTCATTTTATTTGTTATTGGTTATGCGTGGGCAATCCAATATTGCAGGGCAAATCTCCAACACTAAAGCATGTTTCATAAACTATGGTCTAGGCAGTGTCAGTCATTACTGTATTTTTCTATCTTAAAATTTTCTTTCATTGAGCATTGTGATGGATGCTCCTCTTGCCATAATATGTCTGAGTTAACCTAAAGCAGCATATTCATAAATTGAATCCAAAGAAATAGGATAGAATATATATAGTACTATTAGAGATCGGATCAATACTTGGGCCTTGTTTTTTCCAGTTTATTCACCGGATTATTGTTTAGACCACTTGTTTTAAGCTATTTATTAAGTTTATCTCTTAAAATATTTAATTTATCCTATAATCAAATCGATAATCCACAACAGTAATCTGTTCAAGAATATAAATCAAATGGGGCCTTGAACATATGAGAAGTCAGAACTTATCGTCTTTATCAAAGAGGTGATCAGATGGAGAGCAGAAAGCGGTGTACTGTAACTAATTCTCTCTACACTGTAAGAGAAAGATTTAGACCATAATGCCTGGAGTTACACTAGAGCATAGCTCCAAAACATTCACTTCTGAAATGATTGTGACAAAAGAGAATAATCAAGGACTTAATGATTGTTCTATCAACCTGAGGCCAACAATGGAAGAAAATTTGAAGTACAAAGATGCATCAATTTGCCACCCTGTGCTTCATTTGCATCTGACGGATGTATTTCCATCACAGGTAATGCTGGAGATAAGGATTAGTTCTCTATTATTTATTATTTCCATTCCCACCAGTAGATGTATGATTTTGGAAACTGTGTAGTCTTCAATTTGCAACTTTCTTGTAGAATATGACCTGATTGAGGGGATTGAACAAATGAGTGGATTGTGGTTTGCACAGTTTGTTTGTAACTTGGGCAGAGGTGGCTAAAACTCTTTAGTGCTCTTCATCTGATTCTGGTAGCTCTCTAGTAAAATATCTGGATTTCTACTAACTTAGCATGCTTTCATAAAAGGCTTATCAAGTTCAACCAGGAGTGGTCTATAACAAAACTCTTTTGTTGAACAACTCGTCATATAATTCTAGATGGGCGCGTGATCATGGAGGCGTTCATCAAAGGTCTATTTTCAGAATAGCAATTGCTAACCAGAATGTTTGGCAGATAATTCTGAAGGTAAATGCTCATCGCAGCACTTTCCAGCTTTTATAGTTTTACATATATACTGAGGTCGTTTCACTCTGGAACTTAGTTATTTCATTTTTCTTTCCCTTTTTATGCGCCTTGCATGCTTTGTACAACCTAATGATATTTCTATGTACTGCTTTTATTTTCTTCAGACAGTTCAGCTAACAAGTGTGCTAAGTATTTTTTTTAGTTATATACTACGCAAAAATGCTCAGCATGCTCTACCATGTGCATATACCATGATTTGTTTTTTTCCGTGTACATATTCCAGCAATTCAGTCAATTGTGCAACCTGTGCTACTTAGGATAGATCTCACCTTGGTTTGAATGACTACTTTTTATTTGTCACGTGCCATGGATGCCAAATGTGCAGTTGGTTTTGCTGCCGGCTGATCAACCGTTGCAGGATCAGAACAGGTTATCTACTCTCTACTCTGCATATATGCACACTCTCACATGGTACAGGCTAAACTGATCATGGGCCAACGATGACTCACATATTTGACGGAAGTTTACATGACGATTTAAAAGTTTTCTTTTCCATTCATTTTTGAAAGTACACTCAGGTGCTGCTCATCTTTGGACGGCCCAAAATATGGAGCCCAGTCTATTCGGCAAATGAGCTTGGGCCACCTTATTTAGGCCAGCTCTATCATCTACCTGAGGCAAATGTGTTTTGGGCTAACTTTTGGTTTTGGATGGTATTTGCAACTCTCCAGTGATTGTGATGATACCGACCAAAATGTACTCACCAAGAGATTAACTATAGTGCAATCTTTTACATCGTACGAGTTGTTCAATCAAATATCTTTTTTTGAAACCGCGACAGCAGGAGCTGTGCCGGATATATTGAGAGGGAAAGTTAGGCCTTAAAGGCCAAAAACACATAGGTTTGACAGGTTACAGACAAAGGGAGAAACAGCTGGAGACCAAATAGACAAACTTGAAAAAAGATATTAAGGCGGCCAAAAGCGATTGCGCTAATATCGTGCTAAAGCAAGAGTATATACGATTTTGTACTTAATAACTACTGGAAATTGAGTCCCATGAGCACTATTGATATAGGTCTGTTCCAACCTGGGGCTCTGGAAAGGTCAAGCCCTGCATGCCTGAGCCTAGCCCACAGCCTGAAGAACAATGCTTTTCTCACTTTGCTGAATCATTGTTCATCATAGAAAATGTATAACAACTTACGTATTACTATTCTGAATAAAAATATGTTTCTGATGGTATTTTATTTGGACTTTGGATTTTTCTCAGTCTTCAGGTTAGACTTCCGGGAATTGATGCCCAAGACATATTTTCAGTCTCCGGTTTGGACCATCTAGAGCTAGCTAGCAGCGGCCAGAAAAAATCCAGATCATGTTTACCAATCAGTTATCGTTATTTTTCTGAACACAAGTCAGCTCCATAATTAAGCATTTCGTCATCGTCGTTTTGCGTAATTTTTTGAAAAACTACTTAGTCAATTATGTCATCTAATATTCCACTACTACTAGTATGTAGTCGCGGCAGGCATAGTGCTTCATCTGACAAAGGCAGCCATGCTGACAAAAGGCCACCTGATCAAGAGGCCGCAGCTGGCCATTCATGGACCCATCACCCATGGTTACAGTTCGCCTCATTTTGCGATCATTGTTTTTTCTATTCTGAGGAAGGAATCTCAACTACAATTATCCTTTATTTCCCTATAATTCAGTTAGGAATAATGATTGATTCCTGTCCAAGTGATATTATAAACCCTCCGCCTCACCGCTCATACAAGCTAACGGTGTAAAGATTCTGAGAAGCAGCTGATAAATTTTTTTAGAAAAAGCTAGTTACCTATCTTCTAGCTACTATTATTAATTACCTCTATTCGTGAGAGGATCTATAACTTTGCCCTTCAGTGAAATTAATCTTCATTGGTTCGAACGCCAGCAAAACAAAGCAGAGGCAACACAAGTTTCTAGCAGCATCAAATGATCCCAGCAAGGCAGCATCGGTGTTGCCGTGGGGTGTGGAGCCGTGGATGTAGAGTGCGCTTTGCATTTATTGGAAACGTTGCGGATAAATTTAGGAATGATATAGCTGAGTTTGGGTAATAAGCACTTGGTTTTAAACGGGGTTATTTAAGGAAACCTTTGTCTAGAAAACTTTAAAAACATCATCTATTTAAGAAGAAAATGAACATTCTAAAACATTAGAAAAAAGAATGGAGGTAGCATCTCATTTATGAATTCTATTATAACTACTAATGATAAGTGAATATCTAAGCTGCCTGGAGTAGCTAAAGATTTTTGGAATAGCTGCAACTACGATAAACTCTCTGAAACACGGCATAGAATATGTTGGGTTCGAATCACACAATTCCAGACCTAATTAACTACTTGCATCCAAATTCCAGCTCTTTTCCAGTGTCATTCCCACGAGATTTTTGCTAATCATCTATGTGGAGCGCTTGGGCTTAACCAACTAATTTTGAATTTTGATACTAATTTGCTAACTTAAATATTAGAGTTGTCATGAAAGAAAATGGAGTTGAACACAGCGAAAGTCCTGAAAAAACTAAAATCAAATTCATAAATTAAAATCAGCTTCAGCTTTTAAATTTCAACTAGCCCTAATTGAAAAAAATATGGAGTAACTATAGTTGCCTTACCTTGACTCACCATAGGTTGCATGTTTATATATAGAACAAGAATTACAGATATAGATAGTTTTAAACTTAAGTTCTATTCCATCTATAGTAAATTACAGAAATCCATCTATTCTTGAGACATGCTCGGTTACAATCCATCCTAGTGTAACACGTTTACAATCTCTAACACCCCCGCTCAATCTAAACTTTCCTAACCACCTTGAAGTTTGAGATTGCGAATAAATGTATTCATCTTTGCAACTGGTAAGGCTTTTGTAAATCCATCCGCCAACTGATCTCCAGAAGCGATGAACCGAACGTGTAGCTGTTTTCTCATAACTCTTTCACGCACAAAGTGAAAATCAATTTCAATATGCTTTGCTCTAGCATGAAACACGGGATTAGCTGATAAGTATGTTGCACCAAAATTATCACACCAAAGAATTGAGGTGCGATGCACTTTAACCCCAAGTTCGGTCAACACTTGCTCAAGCCATATTATTTCTGCAGTAGCATTAGCCATCGCTTTATATTCTGCTTCTGTACTAGATCTTGAAACAGTTGGCTGTTTTCTAGCACTCCATGATATAAGATTACTTCTATAAAATATTACGAAGCCTCCAGTAGAACGCCTATCATCTGTATCACCTGCCTAATCTGCATCAGAGAAGGCACTGATGAATGACGACAATACCTTTTAAATATGCATCCTGAGTCTAATGGTGTGTTGTACAAATCTAAGTATTCTTTTAACTGCAGTCCAATGAACTGAGGTCGGTGCATGAAGAAATTGGCAAACTCTGTTGACAGCAAAGGATAAATCTGGTCGTGTATTTGTTAAATACTGAAGAGCACCAACTATGCTTCTGTAGCGAGTAGCATCTTCTGGACTGAGAGGAACACCATCATTGCTCGACAGCTTCTCAGATGCAGATAAAGGAGTCGTGTAGGGTTTGCAGCCGAGCATTCCAACACGCTTCAACAAGTCTTGTGCATACTTAGCTTGAGATAGAGTTATGCCATCTAACTCTTCTTTAACTTCTATACCCAAGAAGTAATGTAACTTGCCAAGATCCTTTAGTGCAAAGTCTTCATTTAAATCAGCAAGAAGAGTTGTCACCGATTCAGGTAATGAGCTTGTAACGATAATATCATCAACATAGATAAGCATATAAATAGTTGTACCACCCCTATGATATATAAAAAGAGACATGTCTGATTTTAACGGCACAAAACCTAGAGTGATTAATTTGGAGCTTAACCTAGAGTACCACGCCCTGGGCGCCTCCTTCAGCCCATAGATAGCCTTGTCCAACTTACATATATATCCCGGTATTTTAGTGTCCTCAAAACCCGGAGGCTGCTTCATATAAACTTCCTCTTCCAAAACACCATGCAAGAACGTATTCTGCACATCAAGTTGTCTGAGGCACCATCCCCTTGACACTGCAATAGAGAGTACCAATCTAATTGTAGCTATCTTGACAACTGGGCTGAAAGTGTCTTCATAGTCGATGCCATAGCGTTGCTTGAATCCCTTGGCAACTAATCGAGCTTTGTATCTATCAATACTCCCATCGGCTTTTCGTTTGATTTTGAAAACCCATTTGCAATCAATAATATTCTGTCCAGTTTTTCTTGGAACGAGATGCCAAGTTTTATTCTTAGCTAGAGCTTGAAATTCCACTTCCATTGCATCATGCCACTTTGGATCTGAAATAGCTTCATCAACGGAATTAGGTTCACCAGTAGCACTAAACATGCCATATCGAATCATACCATCATATAGCTTCTTTGGTTTGATAATACCGCTTTGCAACCGTGTTTGGTGACGTGGGGGATCAGGTGTGGCTGTTGGAGAACCAGATGTTGTAGAAGATCCAGATGTTGTAGAAGATCCGGGTGGCACAAATTCATGTGCACCTGATGCTGTAGCATGCAGCGGTGGTGGAGACTCCTCAGACGCATGCAACGTCCCAGGTGGAGACTCAGGCACCACCGCATTACCCCCACCTGTCGCCGCACTGTTGTCCTCTGGCACAGCAACAGCGGTCGGCAGCGGTACTGATGTTCCCCCAGGCGGTGTAGCAGGCAAAACAGCACCGTTCGACGAGCTGGAAGGAGACAGCGTTTCCACCTGGGAGCTGCAACCTGGGCTATGTGCGCAACGTTGTGCCGGTAGCGCTGGGAGCATAGGCATGAGACCTGCAATTTTCTCAGATGATTCACTAGAAACAGCAGGTACGTCAGTAGTATTAGTAATATCAGATGCAGTACAATCATCATCCCCTGGATTTCGAAGGGAAGAAGGCAATAGGACAATTTCTTTTCTAAGAGAGGCACCGACGTTAGGATGGAGCTTTGAAAAGGGAAACACGGCTTCATCAAAAATGACATCACGGGAGATGTAAATGCGTCCGATGGAGATGTCAAGGCACTTGAAACCTTTGTGCATAGAACTATAGCCAAGGAAAGCACATTGGGTGGATCGAAAAGATAATTTCCTGGAATTATATGGCCTCAGATTGGGCCAACAAGCACAACCAAAAACACGAAGATTGTTATAATCGGGTGCATCATGAAAAAGGCGAGTACTAAGAATTTCAAAATCAATAACCTTGCTGGGAAGAATATTAATGAGATAGGTAGCTGTAAGGAAAGCTTGATCCAAAATTTTAAAGGCATGGAAGCATGAGCAAGAAGAGCTAAACCAACTTCAACAATATGTCTATGTTTGCGTTCAGCAGCACCATTTTGTTGATGAGCATGAGGACAGGACACACGGTGTGTGATCCCAATTTGCTTGAAGAAAGAATTTAATTTTTCATACTCGCCTCCCCAATCCGATTGAACACAAAGGATCTTCTTAGAGAACTGTCTTTCTACTAAGTTTTGAAAATCCTTGAAAACTCGAAAGACATCAGATTTATGCTTCAACAAATATATCCAGGTGTATTTGCTATAGTCGTCAATGAAGCTAACATAATAGCTATAACTCCCAACAGAGATGGGTGCAGGCCCCCACACATCAGAATAAATCAGATCAAGAGGAGCACTAGAGATTTTATTAGAAACAGAATAAGGCAGTTGATGGCTCTTGGCCCTTTGACACGAATCACAAATTGACTCAATATTCTTGGAACTAGCACACGGCAACTTATTTGAGCTAAGGATCTTCTGAACTATGGGAGTAGCAGGATGACCTAGACGACTATGCCATAACGATGTAGAAGGGACATGGACTCCAAAAACTTCATGCTTTGACTCTATTTTCTCTTCCGATGGAATGAGAGCATACATGCCACCTTTGCATCTACCGTGATGTAAAATCCTCTTTGTTTCCTGATCCTTAACGAGAAAGGAATCAGGGTGAAATTCAAGGAAAGCATTGTTATCTTTGGCAAGTTTATGAACTGAAACAAGGCTTTTGGCAGAAGAGGGCACATGAAGAATATTGTTCAAATGAAGTTTACTGAAAGGGGTATGAAAAACTGTATGCCCAATATTACTAATACTCATACCTTTGCCGCTGGCGTTATGAACTTGTTCATTGCCACTATATTTATCACGGACGGTCATCTTGTCAAGCTCGCTGGTGATATGGTTAGTGGCCCCGCTGTCCGCATACCAATTTATATCAACACCATAAGCTCCTGCTGGTCGCCCACGGTACTGATTGTCTTTCTCATAGCGAAAATAGCATTGATTGGATTCATGATTTGTCTTCTTGCAGATTTGACAGGGCGGCTTTTTTGTAACTTGCGAGCTATTGCCTTGATTATTGTTGGTATAACTCTGATTGTTGTTGCTGTTCTGTCCATTGCGCGATGAATTGAACCGGCCTCCACCACGTCGACCACTAGAACGACCACGGTTTCCACGACCGCGAGATGCCATGTTAGCTGAAGACTGGAACTAATCGGTCCCTTGATACATCTCGAGCCGAAGATCGTACTCCATGAGTAGAGAATATAATTCAGAGAGTGAAAGATCTCCTGATCGGCCCATCATAGAAGAAACAAAGGGGTGATAATCAAAGTCTAACCCATTAAGTAGATGAGCAACCACCTCATCATCCCCGACGGTGACGCCGGCTGACGCGAGCTCATCCTTGATGTTCTGCATTTTGTTGAAATAGGCTGTCGTAGTGAGGCTGCCCTTCTTGGTGGTGGCCAATTGCATGCGCAGATTTGTAACCCGCGCTCTTGATTGTGCTGCAAACATAGCCCCTAGCGCCTTCCATGCCTGCGCAGAGGTTGTTGCAGTCGTGATCTCGGCGAGGACCTCCTTGGAGACCGAATTCACCAGGTAGCTGAGTAGCTGCTGATCTTTTTTTACCCATGAGTCATGCTCTGGGTTAGGAATCTCCTTCTTCTTGCCGTCGACTTCAGCTTCAAGGACTTGTCGCGGCTCGGGGATGGTTCCATCCAGAAAACCAAGCGCCTTGGCGCCACGGACAGCGGGCAGGAACTGCGTCTTCCATAGGACGAAGTTATCCCTTGTCAGCTTGTCAGACACCGGATGTCCAAAAGGAGAGGACGAGTATCCTTCGTCATGAGCGGAGGACGAAGACATCTTGTCGCGGGAGGAGCGTCACGAGCAGGGGTCGCGGCCCTCTTGTCGCGGGATGTTCAGATCGCGGGGAGGAGCGTCATGAGCAGGTCGCAGCCCCTTGTCGCGAGAATTTGACGAGATTTTTGTAGATCTATTCTAGAAAGAGACGGCTCTGATAAAAAAAAATATGGAGTAACTATGATTGCCTCACCTTGACTCACCATAGGTTACATGTTTATATATAGAACAAGAATTACAGATATAGATAGTTTTAAACTAGTACTCCTAACTTAAGTTCTATTCTATCTATAGCAAATTACAGGAGTCATCTATCCTTGAGACATGCTCGGTTACAATCCTAGTGTAACACGTTTACAATCTCTAACACTAACCACATAACATTCTCACATGGACATCACCTGAGATATCGTTGGGTAACCACCCCGGATACTTCTGGATCGGCGACCAAGAATACGATCCAAGCGGCATATCTCGCTCTCGCCGTCAAGCAGCAAGAAGCTTGCTCACCGTGGCGGTGGGAAGACCTTCACAGTAATAGCGGTTCATCGTGTTGTAGCCGTTCAGGCTCTCGTGGATCGGCTCATCACGTCGTCGTTCATCTGTGACAAGGCCAAAGTGATGTGGTATGCCTATCCCTCAACTGCGGCGAGGCCTCTCGGCAGCGGTCGATGGCGGATCGTCATTGGTGGTGAGCATCGGGGCAAGATCGTTGCGCTACGTCCATCGGTGTTGTCAATGGTTGTTCACACAGCAGGACTAGGTTTCAGCCATCTATTCATTGTGGTCGCCATCCTCAATCTACCTTCGTGAGCTCGGTTGGCGGTGATGAAAACAGTGGTGGGGTGTGCCATCCTTAACGGCGATGCCCTCACCGGATTGGCTTCTATGGCCACGGTAGTGTGGTAAGTTATCTTCTGCCTTGGTGATGCCAATCATCAGCGTTGATATATACATATCCAATTGACACCATGATCGAGCACTAATTTTGGATACTCTATTTTCTAGTTTGTGGAGGACAGGGATTACATATTAACTTGCAACCCGCTACTGATAAACAATGGTTATGCGGACTTTTATCAACTATGGATGGATGTTTAGCAATAATTTCTATTGATGGTGTTATTTCTTGTGTTTGAATTAGTTTTCTTGTTATCCATCAAGCTGTTATTTATAATTAGTAGTTGTTTTGACTTTGTAATAATTGGTTATAACTTTTTGAAGTGAAGACAAAAACTGTGTATAATAATTTCGTATAATCGTTTCATGTACAACTAATTATAAGCCATAAAACTTATTGGAGACAAAAAAAACTACGATGAAAACAGCCCTAAAATCAACTCTAAAAGAAGTTGGGGCTGATAAGCTAGAGAGCAAACGGTGAGGGTGATTGGTTGTAACTTGTTTGAAGCAAAAGCCGTTCTGTTAGAAAAAGCATGGACATACGACTCACGTACGTATTGCTGCTCATTAATTTTACCCTGAGGGGGTGAAAACGTCAGGCGATGGAGACGTACGTAGACCCGCAAGGACGGAGCCAAACTAGCAAGTCAAGCGTGGGGGCAGGCTGCCGGCGAAGCGGTCGACGCCCGCGCGCAGGCCCCCAGTGCGAGCTAGCGCGGTGGCCGCCGCGCTCTCATCTGCAAACTCTCTCGCGTTCCCGCGGCCGCGGGCACGATCCCATCATCCTTGCATCCCATACTGAATCATTGATCGATCGATCACCTCTGCGGCTCTCCCATGGCGCCACCACCGGCCGCCCGGCCTGCGCGCATGTCTTAGCAGCTCGCGCGCACTGTGCCGTCCGCTGCATGCGCGCGACTCGTAAGCTGACACGAACAGAAATTAATTCGTACCCAGCAGCCAGTGTCGCGTTCGCGTACATCGCCATGCATTGTACTCCTATGTGCGAGGGCGTGTCAGCTCGTTGGATCGATCGGCAGCGACTGCGAGGGAAAGGGCCAAGGTTTCTCAGCAGCTAGCGGTGACACAGACGGCTAGTTTGCTGTTGCGAGCAGCGTCGCTAGCTGCATGCACATATGGCCCCTGCAATGCATTGGTCAGATCAGGGCTGTCACCTCGGTTGCTGCTGCCACACCGGCCCTCCGGTGGTTAATGCACTACAGTGTGTCCCCTCGTCGACATCTGCAAGCTTGCATCGGATCACTCCAAATTCTCTAGTAGTACTACTAGCAAGTCAGCTGGCTGGTACACTAATTCTACTGTACCGACTGCTACTCTGCCAGCTCTCGCCTGACCTACACAAGCTGCTGAAAAGCCGAAGTGATGCAGCATCTCGCGTGTTTGATTTTAATCTGGATATTGCATGCATGGTTGAAAACTATCATGTACATTCTTCAAACAGGATGCTACTCCCGATTGCTCACAGTCGCCACAGCGGCCTCCATTTTGTGTTCTTCTCGAGCAGGACTCGCGGGTGACAGGTCAGTGGATGGGGAACAGTGCTTACTACTGCTACCAATCCTCAAATTAAGGGGAAATAGGGTAGGCGAGTAGCAGCATGTACTGCTTGCCATTGCGAAGAAGTTCGTCGAAATTGACGCTTGCGTGCAGCTCAGTGCCTAGCCTATATAGCAACTTGATTTGATCTCTTCAGTTGTATGCATGCAGTTTCTGTTTCCTTCTACTCCTACTGTTTTAGAAAGGAATTGGAATTGGTATTTTGCAACATGTGCGGTTTTCTGAACTGATCATCCATCAACGACAGAAGTAGTACTCCAGAAGTCCTTATATAGCTTTGACAAATTTTAATGTTAGAAGTAGATATATTTATATTTTGGGATCGAGAGAGTAGAAATTAAGGCCAGCCATGCGGCTATCCTGTGCCATGCAATGGGTTCCTGAACTTGAAAAATAATTTACAAGGTCCACACACTTGTCCATTTCATCAAATGAATGATATTTTTGGTCACTAATTAATAGAAAAACACTATGTTCTGTTGCAAGAATTTTTTTTTAAGGTCCTGAGACTTCGACCATGACATTTTATAACACTATGCATGACCTATCTTAAATTATAATAAAACTAAATTACTATGCAAGAACTTTTAATTTCAAACTAATATAGTGTTGTAGTTCTATATGGATAATAATAGTATAGAAAGTATCAAGATTCAAAACAACACGTTCAATTTTAAAAGTTTGAGACATTTCTACATCATCTAAAAAGTAATGGAGAACTATATATTCACTTGATGGAATATGCGGGCATAGATGTCCCGGAAGTTGAATATATGGTGCTATCCATGTCCTTAATCAGTATAAAAAATCATGCTATTGCACAATTTTATTGATCTTGTCTATAGTAACTGTGTTGACTAACTTGGCTATAATAGATAATGCTAATCTATCTATAATCATTTGACAAAGACCCTCAGTATAGTTTTCTATAAGCTAATATACACTGTGTTTACTAGAACACTAGTTAGCAACTCGGGCAGGAAAGTAGGGCATGCTTAGCTTCTGATTGGCGAGTAGGAGGACATAAGCAGGGATAACCAGCAACTCAAGAAGCATAAATCGGCTAAGCGGGTGAGGTCTGGTTGGAAATATCTTACCATGCATGCATCTTTGTTCAAAACCTGTAAACTTATACTACATGACAACTAATAGTAGCTATAACTAACTATTTCATTGATATCTCTTCTATAATACGATATTAATACTAAATATCTTTTTAAAGTACCATGTATTTGAATGAAGGATTTTTTTTTGCATACAAAAGTAATATTTTTGCTCTGACTGATGCTAATATAGTATCACAAAAAAGAGCGAGCAAATGGTAATTAATAGTAAAAATTACATTTATAGTACACTGTAATTGTTAATTGAAATATTAGCCAAATGCAAGCTTACATATAATGATATAAATGAATTTAATTTTTAGGTTGTCTTGGTTAATTAATTCATTTCAATATAGTATCCACATATGCATAATATCTTCTATATTTTTCTCTGTTTGAAAATTATTCATATATTTTTTAGAAGATAAATACATGAATTCTAATTCTTCTGCAATTATATATATGGGTAGTTTCATGTATCCACACATGGAAAATAAACTCTCTGCAAATTAACGACATGAATATGAATGACTTTATTGGGTTAAATTTATACAAATCAAGGTATTTAATTTACTTAAGTAGTGTGAAATAATTTTTTATATATTTCCAATACAATATCCTAAACCAGACGTTTTTTTAATTAAGGCAATTTTAGTTAGAATTTGGTCGCAAAAAATTAGCTATATATGATTTACTTTAATATCAGATAACGATGTGTTAATGTTAGTAACTGAAAATGTAATTACTATTGCGGTTTAATTTTCACTTCATAGGACAACTACTTAAATTCCGAAGAGTGCCAGCGTAAGGCCTCCTTCGAAACGTTGAAACAATGAATTAATTAATTGCAGATACATTTTAAGAAATTGAATCACTAATTCATTTAAAATTATGGCGTTACAAAAGAGCCCTAAATTGGAGACGGTAACTATAGCTGTTATATGCACAATCTACTTGGAATTTCATGCTAAAGAGTGACATGCATGCATTGCTGTGAGATTAAGCATAAGGTTGTGTTCGGCTGGAGAAGTTGGAAATTTCTCCCCTAAATACAGACAATGGAGTAGTAGATTAGCGTAAAATTAATTATGTATTAGCTACAAAATTAAAAAATAGATTAATATGGTTTTTAAAAATAATTTTCCTATAGAAATTCTTATAAAAAAAATACACTGTTTAGCAGTTTGGAAGACAATATTTATAAAAAATGAGAGAGTTACGAAGATAGCATTGGAACTCACCCTAATGCTCCTTTGAAACAAAGAACCATTAGATAAGTTTTAATAAATTGAATTACTAATTCATTTTAAATTATTGCATTCCAAAAGAGTCCTAAATTGTGGGAGGAGACAGTAACTATATATAGCTGTTATTATATGCACAACTGACGCTCCGGCCTTCTGTTAACTTTTTTTTTAAAAAAAAAATCCTCAATACTGTTATAGAGCAAAGCAATATATTGGGCAGATTAACTTCAAAACAAAACGATGGAACACTGTGGACCTACATTCTGTTGATTAAAAAAAAGGTTGTGTGCTTGTATATTAAATTGCATAATTTAGACCTGAATTTTGGATGGCTTATGATCCTATAGACATTGGTGCTCATGAAATAAGATAGGTGAATGTATATTATTCATGTTTATATGTTTTTTATTTTCGTTTGCAGAAAAAAAGGAATCTCGTTTATATGAGAACTCAGGCAATCGTGCAATTAACTACAATATTGATTATGACCAACATGCTCACAGTATAAAAGTATTAGACAGATAATTGCATGATTAACAGACTTACTACTAATGTGGATTTTAAATTTGCATTTCATATAATAAGATATACCTCCCAATGATACCAAGACAAAAAATGGGTCTGATCGTGCATGTGACCATATGTATAGAAAGTTAGAACCAGTCCCACCCAGCTGCTAGCTACTACATGTCACTCTGAACATAAGATATGTATTATATATGGTCTGGAAGCATGGTTAAATAAAATTAACAGTCTTATTAATAATTAATCTCATGGTGCAGTGTGCATGTTTTGGAAGGCCTTGGCACAAGTACTTGAAAGATCTCACTCCAATGCCTTGATCGACATGGTCAGATCCAAAGTACTCAGCCCCAGAGCGGCCTTCTTGCTACTGCTGCTACCTGTCGTCTCTTCCTCTAACCTCCCGGCTTCCTCGCCGTGGCACTCGCCGCCGCCACCGCCACCGCCGATGCCGTTGTCGCCACCCCGGAGCGACAGCGAAAGCGAGAGTGGCAGCTGCTGTTTGTCACTGTCCACCTCCTGCTCACTCAAGAATTTCTTCTTCTTGCTGGCTCTGCCACCAGTGTGATCTCCCGCGTTCGGGCTCAAACTCAGCTGCAAGTCCAAAGTCCTGCCGTTGATCTCCTCCGTAGTCGTCGTCATCTTCACCGGCGTCTCGAAGCGCATCGCCTCGATCTCTTTCGTCGACTTTGCCCTCTGCGACGACACAACGGCGCCATTATTGTGAGTTGGCGACGATCGAACTGAATGTGTCAGTGTGACAATGCTCACGTACGTACCTCGAGCAGGGAACCTAGGGCTTCGCTTGCGACCACGGGATCCGATGATGACGTCGTGTTACCGCTGCTGGCGGCGCCTCGCCACCGGAGATGGTGGTCGCCTGCATCTGCGAAGGTGCCCATGGTAGCCGCCTCTGACATTGTCCTCGAGAGCGGCCGGGAGCTGCTCCCAACCCAATCGAAGTTCCCGGCCTTCCCGGCGCCGTCTAGCCGGTGGTCGGCGGCGGCCGTGATCGCCGAGGTCACCCGGGTGGATGCGATGGCGTCCCTCACATCGAACAAATGCGACGTCGGCTTGCCTTCCTTTCGAAAGATCATCTCGTGGATGAGCCCTTTCGCTGGGCCGTGGTCGTTGAGGGCGCCGGCGGCCCTCGCCGCCGCGTGCTGGTTGAACGCCCACTTTTGGTTCCTACACGCGTGCAGACCAGACATCGATTAGGGTTTCGACATGGTCTCGCAGCACGACCGCCATGGCTAGCTGATCGGTCGAGCTTGTCCTTTTGCTTTGGTTACCTGAAGCCATTCCTGTTCTTGAAGTCGAATGTTTGCATGGAGGCCGCCGGCTGCCGGCGTTGGAAAAGTCCGTAGAGCCGGCTGGCCTCGGGCAAGCCGGGATTCCTCGACGCGAAGAAGCCGCGGCCGTTCTCGTGGAGGAGCCTGGAGGAGAACGGCGAGCCGCCGGCACCGGCACCAGCGGCGGCTCGCTGGAAGAACATGTCATGGTGGAAACGATGGTCCCCTCTCCTCATGTGGAACTCCATGGGCGAAAACACTGAAAGAATTAAGCACCAAAGCTTAAGAAAATAGACTCCATGGCTTACTCTTTGTATGCATGCTAATACTGTGGCTGAGATCAATTAAAAATGGAGATAATTGAGACAAGAACCTGATGATATGGCTCCCCTCTCGTGGCCAGACTCGTGATCTAGCTTTTTGCTTCTGTACATCTGAAAAACAATGTCGACAAGGATGACAACGAAATAACGTTAGGCACAGGAAATCTTCTGTGAGTAAAGAAGAAAAGAAACAAAACCAGCATGTACACAGCTGCAGGCTGCTGCTAACTGCTAACTTGCTAAGTAGTCATGAGAAGTAGTCTGGTTTTATCTTCAATTCCTAGTCTGCTTTAGTTTTACCTGCAAATGGCTTTTGACATGAGCAATGCTGAGCCCCCTCACATTCATCATCTGAAGCACCAGCTTTGGGGTTGCTCCTGCCAACAATTATTTTGATACGAAATTTAGATGAAGAATTAAATTAGAAATTTTAATTAGGATGAAATTAATTAGAACTGCACAAGAACAACAAGCTCACAAGATTGTACTAACTTTCTTGGCCGCCCAACCTCTCGACGGCGTGGACGAACGACATGTGGAGGTCGGGCGTCCACCGGAGCCGGGGGAACTTAGACCGGTTGTACTGCCGCACCGTTGGCACCCTGTCGCCGCCGCCGCCGTCGACCTTGCTGCTGCTGCTGTTCATGTCATGGTCATCGTTGTTGCTCCCGGAATTGTGGTTGGTGCTGCTGTTGTTGCTGGAGCTCCTCCCTCCTCCGGCAACTTCGCTTGTGCTACCGCCGTCGTCGTTGTCGTCGTCATCGTCATCGTCTTCTTCGTCTCCGTCCGAGCCAACTTCACCTTCCTTGCTGCCCTCACAGAAGCCCTCGTTGAGATCCAGCATCTTGGCTGGTGGCACACAGTTTTCAGGAGATCTGATCTTGTCATGATCATGCTCAAAAATCTCCACCACCTCCTCCTTCACCTCCCCCATAGTAACAACCCTCTAGCTAGAAATCTTCTCTCCTCTTCTCTTCCCCTTCTAGAACTTTCTCTACTTCTTTACCATCACCATGATAGGATTGGAATGATGTGGGGTATGAGTAGGAACCAGGGAGGAAGAAGAGGAGAATGTGATGGGAGAATAAGGGAGGGGGAGAAGCATAAGCAAGCTAATGATGTGGGGGATAAAATAAGGGGAAGAGCTTAGGAGCAGAAGTGGACAAGTATTCCACTACATTGACTAGTTAGTTTTCAAGACTGATATATATTCCCATTTCTTCCCTTTTTCTATACTGTCAAGGAATTGGAAAGTATGCAATTGCTGTTCTGTGAGGGGATGGTGTGGGAGTACATATGCTAGGAGGGTATGTATATAATTGGATGTGGCCCGGGAAGGAGCTGACTGTCAGTTAGCAACAACTGTTGGTCTCCAGGATTTTATCATATTAATTTGTGTTCCTAATCCATGTACAGTGTAAAGTTTGAAAATAATGCTTGCCAAAAGGGCTAAAGGCACATATACATAAGACATGGTTTTTCACCCCTAGAGTAATATCCTCTCGTTTTTTACATGGCATCCAATTGGTTATATTTTTTTAAAAAAAAGTGTGAACATGCAAATTGAAATAAAAAGAAAAAAACATAAATGTGAACTTTTTTAAAATAATAATAATTGTTTTAATGGCATGCAAGAAATCAGTGACATTCCCTTAAGGGGTGAAATGACTTTCCACATATATATAACTACACAAATTTCTGCCGGTAAACAAAAATTTTCTGTTCAAAAAGATTCAAACCAAAATTTTTGAGTGCATAATCTGTTTAAAATATCATAGTAGTACCACTTCCATCAGGCCTCCATAAATTCTCTTCCTTTTTTTATCTCACAACAGCACTATCTTTTCTTTTCAGAAAACAAATATCGGATCCTAGCTATTAATTTACAATATTGCACGACAATTTTATCAACCTTCTCTCATTAACTCAACACCAATTAGTTTCAAATGTTAGTTGTGCCAACTGTCATGCATATTCATGATATTAATAGGGTCGATTATATTCTTAGAATTACTCTTTTAGAAGTTTCTCATTACAAAAGGTTGGTAATTAAAAATATTCCTTTTGTACTAATGCATTTATTTTTTTTAAGTGTGCAAGATTAGTTTGAGTATTGTATTCAATATGTGCATGAATAGAATTTCTACAAATCAATAGTTACGTTGGTTTAGTATGGATTATATCCTTTCTTTCTTCGAGAGCAATAGTATGAAATTATATAACTAAAGAAGAGTTGGTGGAACTGAGTAATTAAGTGTATTCTGCTTGTGTTGAAGTTAGCTTATTGGTTCTTGCTGTCTTGGACTCGGCAGGAGAAATGGAATAAACGAAAACAACAAAAACACGATTTTCAAATTAGGAGTTAGCTACCTAGATTGAGCTGCTATTTAATTAAAAAATAATAATTTAATGTAAAAATATATTTTTACAGAAGTACGCTGAGTAAGACACCATGAGCATGAATGTAAAACCTTTAGAAATGAACATATATACCATGAGCACACATAAATATTAATTAGTAGATAGAAAAAAGTTTGAGTTTTACAAATTGGTGTCACGGGCAATCACAAGTCATGCAGCCACATTCACACGCATTTCATGTATGACAAGTAATATGAATTAGTTATGGCCGATTCAGCAAAAGAAACAAAAAATCTGCATCGATCAACTAGAATGAAACGGGAGTTGACTAGGGTCTGCAAAAATTACTGGGTCAAAGGCGCACTTTAATACGATTCGTTTGCTTTTGGACTACCTGATTGATTTGCTGATTGACGTCGAAAGATACAAGTTTTTTACGTACACTTTGTCTCTTGGTCATCTATATGACACGTCAGGCTTGGGAATAATGGATTGTGCTGACGCGTGTGATTCCATTGCTTAATTTTCAACATAACTCTACAATTGTTACTTTCACTAGAATGTTTATACCATATTATTTGATTAACTGCGCGATCAAACTAATTCCACTGGTGTATTCATTAACAACCGCTCAACTGGCGACTTAATTTTTTCTCACAAATGTTCAAAGAGATAATATCCAGCAACATATTCTTAATCTAACTAAATTCATATTAAATCCCGTCGATGATCAAGCTCCTCTAGAAGGTCGATGGACCACTTTGTGAGTTCGAATAGGGAGCGTAAATACTAAATAAAAGAGTTATGGTGGTGGCAACTAGGCAAAAGAGGTTATACAGATTTGGACCATATGGAAATGTAATACCCTACTCGTGCTTTCTCTTTGTGGATAGATTTGGTTACCAAGCTTGTACACTCGCTGCTTGCTGGTTTCTGGTTTTTTTTAGGTTTAGAACCTTTTTTGGAGGGATTGTTTCTTCTCTTATAGTCAATAAGAAAATACCACAGTAGCCAGACTCTATAAACGGGATTATGAGTAGGACATCTGTGTGGGCCTAATCATTGGGCTCTGATAGGCCACCTTTATGGGTAAGCTTGAAGTTAATCCATGCCACCCCACCAAGGGTCCTTTGTGGCTGTAGGAGGCTTGAGGTAGAAATTTGAATTTTTGCTCTTGGTGGTGAGATCTGTCTATTACACGCAGATGGTAAGACATGTGAAATGGTGATAGACCCTATCAAGTAGCATGTGGGTCAACCACGTTGCCTAATAACTCATGTCCTTTCCTACATAAGGGTGATGATGGCGCACACGATTGCCATACATGCATCGTCTAAGTCCAAGCCGGGTAAGTTTAAATCCCATCGCATTTAATGCAAAACTCGTGCGTAAACAGACATAGTAGCCCGTTGCATCTCATCATAGTTAACATGCAATGTGTCCCTTAGCTGCTCGGAGTCACTAAGCTCAAAGGCGGGGATGCTCCGAGTTTAGCCCCTTAGGGAGGGGCGAACTCAAGCCCTTGTTCTGCTTTTCTTCGAGCACACAACAACAGTTGCTTTGGTGTTGATTACCATTTGGACGTGCCACCTAGCTTGATGATGTGTTACTAGACACCTCAAATGGTTGGTGATGGGGACCACTAGTTCTCACTTTACCAACAAACCCCCTAACGCGTGCTCAAAGGGATGGAAAGTAGCATCACATCCCTTCCTTGATCTCACTAAACTTTGATTAATACCCCACTTACGTGTATGTAATATATATTCTCATACATCGCAATTTGAACTATAGTAGATAGAATCATGCACTCACAACTTCACCACTAGTGCTATCCCCGTGACTTAATTTTAACCATATATGGGAAATCTAGTAATATTCCCCTCATGCATCAATTCTTGTGCCTTTGGAAAACACGAATTTCAAAGCAAATGGTTCCAAGCTATGACATTTTTTTTTCTTGGTGCAAAAACCTACATAAATTCGCTAAAGAGATAAAGAAAACAAGATAATTATATATTTCTCAAAGGGGATTGTCTCTAAATTTATGGTGCCATATTTTTCATAAAATAGTCAAAATTTTCAACACAAATTTTACACTATAAATTCTCTATATTTGCAATATTATTAATACCAAATATTATAGGGTAAATTTTCAAATACTTGCTCATTGATTAAAAAGATATATATACTAGTACAAATTAACGTGTATGTAAAATGCGACAAAAACAGACTTATAAGGAAAAGTTAGCAGTTAAATTGTAAAAAAAATGAGTGAAACGAAGCTAAAAATATGGCACCACTTTTTTTTAGCAAAACCATTTTCAAGGAACATTAACAGAAAAAATAGCTAGATCAGTCCTATGTATAATAATGATTCTCTCTCTCTCTCTTCCGAGTTCCAAACACTAGCTAGGATTGGAAAAATTAATGCTACTAACGCTTGCTTATGTAGATTCGGATGTCAAATTACATGTATGATTGATGAACAACTTGGGATGTAGTTAGGGTTTGGTTTCGAGTCCATTTTTTCAAGAACCCACATGGATACTATATATATCAATCATACGTACACTACCACCTTAAGAGAATAACACCAAATATGTTCTTTGGTTAACCACTTCGGAATTTCGTAATACCACTTATAATCATGCAATAATTATCAGCATGGTTAGGAATTAAGATGTGCGCAGCAGTCGCATTTCCTATTTGTTAATATTACGCATCGTCATCACTAAATGATACTAGTATGGTAAAGTAGTATTATTCCTCTTACCTGAAACCGTACCAAATATATATTGTAATTTGTAGATATAGACATCGCATCTGCCAGGTTTAGTTGAGCAATTTTTGGGAATTTGATGGTACAATTAAGCTAGTACTAGTACTGAGGAGAACACATCAGATCTCTCTTGAGCCAGGTCATAAAGCGTGTGCAATAGAATAGACTAATCCGTACGTGCATTTCACTCAAAATTAGTAAGCAAATTACTGATCCATGAGCTAGGTCATATTAATTTACTCAGTCACTAAGAAGATCCAGTGGAAAAATTAAGTGCAGGCATGCTCAAATTCGAGAAATGGAACTAATTTTTTTCTTTTGGACAAATTAATAATCTTGAATGTTGCTGCGGGCATGCATGTGTACAGAACACATATTTCGCATGAAATAGCACAATTTCACAGGATTCCTACGAATTTAACCTCTCGAGAAAGAAGTAGTTTAAATACATATTTTGCAATAATTGGAAGTTTATTCATCTACAAGAGACAATCAGTTTTATCTGCAATACATTATACTGCCGCAGTTAATCTACATAAAAAAACACTACGATATAGGTAGATATCCGTACTCCCAACCACTGTTTTAGAAACTAGTCACTAATCTAGTGTGGGACAATACATATCACTAAAGAATTCATTGTTTGTTGTGCTACTGTCCATATACAGTTCAATACTATTTATCCATGAAGTGGAGACGGAAAATCTTACCCAAAATACCTAAAGACGTTAAGTTGGTGTCCACAAATTCTTTGGGACGCTTTGTACAGAGCCTCAGGCTTGTTTGAGCTAAATAGGATAGACTGAAGTGGCCAAGCTAATCAACCCGATCGATCTGTCTAGACTGTTCACTCTGAACTGGTCAGCCTAGATTTCCTGTCCCGAGCCTAGGACTTACATGTTACTATTATGGTCTTGATGTTAGAAGTCTATAGGCTAAGTATATTAAATTATTCTTGTATTTAATGTGATAGGTTTACTCATAAGTCTCGAGCCATGAATATTTCTCTCTATCTATTGTCGTACCCAAAAGAATTTATATAAGACGAGAACTATGAACAGAGAGAAAATGAGAGAATCATTTTGAAACGTTGGACCACTATAATCCATAAAGAGCAGTGTATTACGGCTTAAACTTATCTAAATAAATTTATATTTATCTTACTCTTAAGTGATTGAAGTTACATTGACCTGTGCAAGTAAGCTCTATTCCTAGTTGAAACTCAAAAGGGACCTCTTGGTGCTTGTCTACCTACACTATTGAAATGCAGAAATTAAAGCTATACACATGAATCCATCAATCGAATCGTTCATTTTAAATTTAAAACTGCCGATTTCATCTACCAAAACGATTAGGCGTGTTTGGACGCAACAACATGTAACACGGAAAAAGAAAAGGAAATTATATACAAGAACACGCATATCTGCTGTTGCAAAAACATGCATGAAGAGAAGACCAATTAAGCCCTGAACAAAAGATCAATCGATCCGATCCTGTCAGCAAATTAATTCAGTGCCAATTATTAATCCCTGATCTGGCTTTGTACGATCGAGAGGGTAAATGATTAACTGAGATGGATTAAAAATATTAATTCCATGCGGTAGCTGGTAGGCCATATATCTGCATGCTGCATTGCCGGCTTCGAAGCTACTCTTGAATGGCAAAATTTCGCCGAAGCTGGAGACGATTGGTTCATCCGGAAAGCGACGCTGGCTGTGCTCACGGGCCAGGGTTGGGTTCTGGTCCTTCAGGCCGGTCGGACCACACGTACTAGAGCTCATATATTCAGGCCGCTACACTAAAACATATTTTTTATTAACCTGGCTAGCTAGCTCGACCCATGCATGTAATATGAACTTGATTTGTTAAAAAATAACACGCATTTCCATTAGTCTAAAAACAAAAAAAAAAGACTAATATTAGCATGCATGGACACATGTATTTCTCGTGTTTATACAAACTGTACGTGCATGTGAACACACCGTTCTGATCACTTTGCCAATGCAATTATCTTTTTTAGGAACCTACATGAACAGCTTCTTGTTAACAAACTTTTAGCTAGGAATAGAAATAATAGAATCTACTTGAAGTCCTCACTGAGTGACTAAGATACACGATAATATATAGCATGGTTTTTTTTGAAGCAATATAGCATGGTTAATGTTAAGGATGATTGTGCACTGCCTTGACCTATCTAGCTGAAAATCAAAGCTGCTAGAAATATACCTCCTAGATAGCTGTCCAAAGGCATGCATGTCTATTAGTTGCTCGTACTTTTCCCTGAAACCACAACCCTACAACTTTAATTGCGCACACTCACACGCAATTAACTATGATCCATTATTTTTGTATGAGGTCCTGCTAGAAAAAAATAAATGTTTCCACAGATCCATATATATATATATATATATTTTGCATAAGCATGTAGAGAAAACTAGGATTTTTATTTTTTTTCCTTGTGTGCAGGGGCAGGGAAAATCTAGTTAATTACCAGCCATTAGGAAGAAACAGAAGATCACTAGCTAGTACTGGCATTAATTAACCTGGTGGCTAGCTAGGTGGCAAGATGCACGTCGTCATGAGGTGAATGTGCAATATAGTACTTTATACAGCACCAAGATCTTTTTTCTAGGCTGTATGCAAGAGATGGAGCTCACAGTACTAACTAGCTCAGCTGATCAGCCCATGTGACCCAAACGGCTAATCTGGCTCGAATCCAAAAGCAATTTGTTTTTCTAAGCCAGGCTTCGATTGGGTCGCTGACCCCCTTGTCGTGTGGATCTGAGTGTCCTCTCCGTGACACAATGAAAAAAGTAACCTTTGTTAGTTGACCTCTGCCTGTAAGCCTGCACATATATACATGAGAAAGCATTCTTTCTTTTTATCAGCAACTTGTTCAAAAGGAGATAGAGCGGAGAAAGTTAATTAAATTTGCGATTGGGTTGGTCACTTCATGACATGCATGGCTAAATATTTATTTTTTCAGAATCATG
This sequence comes from Oryza coarctata, assembly GCA_030770085.1. Lineage (NCBI taxonomy): Eukaryota > Viridiplantae > Streptophyta > Magnoliopsida > Poales > Poaceae > Oryza > Oryza coarctata. The sequence goes on from CM061472.1 coordinate 15,541,549, forward strand.
TTTACATCTATCGAAATATTCTCTTTGCTTGTAGACAATGAGCCCCCTTGGACATTCCGAGGAGATTAATTCAACAAGAGCTAAGCTAAATAAAAATGTAATTGTCTTTCTAACGTTTCCAAGGCTCCAAGCCCTTTTAGTTTTTTTTCTATTATACGATCAGCATATATATAGTGGCTTTAGGAGATAATCCAGTGGATTATATACATAATATATAGCATCAGCAACTTAATGGATAGTTTAATTTTTTAAGTACCTTTATGGTGAGCTCAACTGATAGTATTCTATTATCAGTCTTGTCACCAGTATAAGAGATTTCAACATTTGATTAATAAGTTTTACCACTAATAAAACAATATTGTATTAGAGTTGTTAGTATAAATAGATACGATCAATTCATTTAATTAGAAAAGATGAACGATCTAGATTCATTTTTATTACTAATTTAGACCATTGTAAAACATCTCAACTTTTTACACCACTATATTGTTGTTAATATTTTTCAGTTTTGACCATTCAATTTATAATATATATATATATATATATATTAGATGGATGATATTATCTAGGGGTTTCATTAAATGTGTGCTGTTTTCAACAAATATCTGGATAAATTTTTGAAGTGGCCTTGCTTTCATGTTCCAAAATATATACTCCTAAATTGAGTATATAACTTCTCGTAATATTGGTAGCAGTGGCATGCCTAAAAACTTTTTAGAGCCGAGACAAAACCCACAATGACTGGAAACGAGTGTCATCAAACACTAGTGGTGTGGCTTGCCTGTCTCTTAATTACCACATGCGAGTGCAGGTGTGCGGGCTGACTGCTCAGGCCATTGGTCCAACCCTGTATTTTGTTTGGTTAAGGTAATTTTTTTGTTAATAATTTACTATATTTGATATAATTTATATGACGCAAAATTAAATTTATTAGATTTATATTCAAAAGAACTTAATTACAATTATTCTTTTTATTACATAAATAATATTCTATTAGATTATTTTTTGTCAAAAGTCTTCTCTTAAAAAAACAAAATGCGCAATATCAATTATATTGATGAGTGCACAACTGATAGGTTTGAAGCAGACACAGCCAGCTCATAGGCTAAAATTGGTTATCCATAGAAGATAGAAGATTAGCTGATTTTTATGATAGCTATTTAATTGTAAAAATAATGGAATCAATTATTATAAAATTAAACTATTTAATGGTAAAAATAATGGAATCAATTTTTATAAAATTAAAATTCTACTTTAGAAATGTGAGAGAGAATTTCCATATATATATTTTTTTGTAAAATCATATTATTTAATAGTTCAAAAAGCGTGCGTGTAAAAGCTAAGTAAAAACCCTGCATACTTTATGAGAAATAGTAAGCCATATTTGATTGATTAATTTCCTTCCTAGAGACTTAAAGTTTTTTTTTATATCATTGTAGATACTATCGATAAAATAAAAACCAGGGGTCGCCACCATCGGGGGCCATTCAAGGTGTGTGGTGACATATCATCCAAGCCAGATGGCTTGTCCAAACAGTAATTAACTTCAAAGCAATCGCTCTTGCACGTTCAATAGAAAGTAAAACAAGGACTCGAGCTTGTCCCTCCCGAGAAGCTGAGCTTGGGGCATCCTTGGTGACTTTGAGCAACTCGAGGGTACAAACTGCGTATTTCTTACGATAAGATATAGTGGGTTGGTATATCCGTTTACATATGAGTTTTCCATTAAATATAATGTGACTTAAATCTAGTTGGCATGCACTAGAGCAAAAGACGGCGCCTGCATGGATGTCATGTGCACTATCATCACCTCTACATGGAAAAAGGTGTGAGATATTAAGCGACATGATTGACTGTCATGCTACTTAATAGGCCCACTCCCTTGCCACACATTACACCATCAACGACTGGTAGATGGGTCCCACCGTTAAAAACAAAAATTTAAGTTTCTATCTCAAACTTCCCGCAACCGCAAAGGATGTGTGGTGGCATGGCATGGCTTCACTACAATCTAGCCCTAAAGGGGCCTAGTTAGGGCTCAACAATTAGGCCCACTACATCATCGAGCTTACTCTACAATAAACTCGTATATTCTAGGGTTTAGTTTTTAGAGTTCGGCCACCGTGGTATCATCTCATTGATTACATAAGAACTAAATCCTTTGAAAAAAGGTTCCGAACCTAGAAATCCAATGAATGTGCAAGAGAAAATGAATAAGGAATATAGTATTACACCTTTGCATGGCTTGAATATGTATAACTACTTTTGCCATGATCGCTACCACCTCAACTCTTCCGCCTAGCATCCACACTCCTTGGCCAAACTCATAAAGGTGGTCCGTCAATTCTCCTCTTAAGGAACTTAATCTCCGACAGATATCCTCTCTCTAACCTGTATATCTAGTGCTAACAATTTATTGTAAATATCCTTTGTAACCATAATATATATATGTATATATATATATATGTATACTTCAGTAACTCTCTGTATCCATTTTTTTATAAGTCTTTTTTTATTTATACTCAGGCTCTATGTCACTCCTGTTCCTGGCACCGCCTCTGATAATCCCTGCACATCTAGTTTCTCATTCTTGATCATCTTAGTTATTTTTTCCCAAACCTTGAGCAAACTAAAAGAAGTGGTTTGGACACATTAATTAATGTGCATAGAGAAGGTTGTGTACCATTCAAAACACTTGATTACATATATATACATAGATATATAGAAGTACCAAATAAAATGTTTCAGAATAGGGCATCAGAAAACAAGATGGACACATTAGTAGGGCATCAAAAACTTTATTTCTAGCTATATATGAACCTAGACATGCTATGAGCTTGTCCAGTTCTATAGCCAGAATTGAAGTCTTTTTAAATGAAGGTATAAGTTATTGTACCCCAGTGTTAATAACTAATTAAGACTTGTATATGTCAAAAGACTCAGATTTAAATCGAGACTTGCTATAAAAAGAAGGAAGAAAAAAAAGGTTTCTCAGGTCTCATGATCTGTGCGCTGCTTCCTAAAAGGGGAGAAGCTCACACGAACGCTGGTCCACGGCTCCATGGTTGCATCACGGTTTCCATGCCAATCCCTCTCAACTAACTAACAGCATGGTAGATTATTGCTGGAAAGCCAAAACTAAAGGAATTAATGACCCGGCCACCCGTGTGCGTGCATGAGCGTGACAATTATGAGTTTAGTCGTCCATTAATACGGCAGCACACTGTCTTGTGAATTTAACCAGATAAAGTTGCATTCCTAGGCTAGATAGTGGCATGGTATAGTTTCTTTAGGTTGATCCTTTCTTTCCTTTTCATGACATGGAGAAACTGTTGGGTTATTCGGTTGGGAGGTTATTATATGAGAAAAAAGAAAGCTACATATGCCTCAAGTACCTTTTCCAGTGACCTCGAAAATATTCATAAAGTTTAGGAATATTGTTATATTGCCAGGAATGATTTTTATGTACTAACAATAATTTCATGTAATATATATATATGCTATATAAACAAAGTAATGTACGCTGAATAGTCAAGAAATAATTAATGAAAATGATGTATATTTACTAGAATACTATAGATGGAATACCCATCCAGTAAATTAATTCTAGATCAATTTACTCTACATATCTACTTATTCTAAACTAGCTGAGATAAGTACTATATATGAAAATCAAACTTAAAATATGTGTCCAATTTCTTTCAATATATGATTGGGAGTGGGAGAGAAACATTACACCAAGGTGTCTGCAGTTTCATTTTTACATGGAAATTTAATTCGAACAAGATGAGCATCATGCATGTTGCATTTCCTTAATTTATTTCATTTCAGGTATAAATATGTACTCCAAACCGTGCCGATCGATCTAGCTAGCTAGCGATCGATCGACCCCCCTGTGAAGCATGCATGCATGGTCCTATATCTAAGCATTATAGTTAAAAGTGGCTACATGATGCGAACATATATAGCTCAGTTGGTAATATACATACATAGAACGCATGACTGGTCAATCAAGACCAGATCAGTTGGCTTAAAACGATCCCACTGAACTGAAAATCCGCTACCAGCGACACATTGAAAAACTGCCCAAACAGCTAACATATGCGTATTTCTCAGAATTAAACTTCCACAGAAACTAGCTGTCAATGTGTAGTAGAGCAGTATCTAGCAATTACATTGGCTGTTTTCCATGACCTCGATCCTTCAGCTTCCCAACACTAGCGCTAGCGCTGAATCCGGCCGTCCTGTGAAGTTTCTTGGATTTGATTAACCACACCCCCTTCTTTGCCTTAGGTTATACAAGACCTAATCGAGAACAAGGACGTCTGGTAGAAATTAAATTTAAGCAACCAGTAATAGTAGTCTCAGTACATCAAGGAGTGTACTATTTTACCTATGGTGCTCATGGAATATTTGTCAGCTACTACGTTCGGAATCCCTAAACCCATGTCGTGGGCATGCTTGTCGGTGCTGCCCATGCATCCAGATGTGTATATCGAGTAACTAACCCTATATGGGTTTTTTAATTATATGGCTAACTTGATCTATGTGTCATGAAGAATTGATTAATTATTGTGACTGTTATTCCTAATTAACTTTGTGTTATCTTGCTATTCAATTATATTAGAGAAAAGCCCGAATGGAGATCTCTAACATAATTTTTCATAAGTGATTTTATTATTTGTTTTAAAAAAAACATCTTGTGGGCATTACACTATAATTAAGTAGAGCAGAGACTTCACAAAAGTCCCTCCCAAATAAGGGCAGAGAAAATAACATATAATCCTGTGCTCAGAGATCAAGTCTTCTTGCCACTGCTAGCTCCTCCTGAATATGGTTATTGCTACAAACTGCGCTGTTCATTTCACTTCTCCTTCCACTCATGCATGGTTTTATAATCTTATTAACTATACGTTGCTGTGGGATTTTAGAAATCCTAATAATAACACTTGACAAGCATCATTAATGTATTAAAGGTGAGATAATAGAATACTCAATGCATGCTAAGCTATAAACAATATACAAACTCTCTCCGTTTTAATTTACTTATCGTTCTAATGAATCTCACAGGCATGACAAATTATGTTTTTACCCAAAATCCGTTGTGAAAAGTACTAGTACTAGGATGACTACATTGGTGAAGGGTAGGAAGAGAAATACACCTTTGAAGGTGCTTTGGAATGTGAGAACGATAACTATTTTGACAAATTTTTTGAATGCTAGAGTGACAAGTAAATTTAAACGGATGAAGTGGAACGGTTAGCACACACACAATACATTGATGGCTATGATTAAGCATGGAAGTAAATCAACCGTTATTATTTTCTAGATAATGTGGCTTAATACATGTTCTGATTATATAGAAAAATATAGGAAGTATAACACATATTAATAATATAAAATACGGTATCTACTTAAGGACCTTTCTCGTATATAATCCCATGCACAGTCTATTCCATGTACATCTACACCATATACACATCCAACTTAGGTTACATTTGAATGATACCACGATTTTCATGTTAACCTTATGAATTTTGTTAATTCACAAAGTAGTGAAAACGTAACATGTGATACTTGGTGTTACAAATGAAATTAAACATGTGCACATTTTTTTTCATGGGAGTGAGAGGGGGGACTTCTCTCTTGAACCAACTCCCACCAATTCAGGAGAGATCTCTCCTGAATCTACCTCTTCTTGATTTATAAATTGTACTCATAAACATCGATAAAGATTACACATTTTCTTAGCTTTGCATTCCCAATTTCTCTGCTTCCTTACTCACAACTATGCTTTAAAACTTTGGCAAAGAGATTGATGGGAAAGAAATAGCAGATGGCATTTATCACAACTACACTACCCACGTGTACACTATTGTGCATCCTCCCCAGCAAACACTACTTCATGTTATTCAGAGAAACTAGGACCAAAGCTCAACGTGGTTGTACTCTTTTGATTTTTGAAAAAAGTGCTTACACTCCTTAAAAATATTTTTTTCAACAATAAGATGTGAAAACTTGCTTCATGACTAAAATTATGAAAAAGAAATATGCCATCATAAAAAGATGTTTTAATAGGCTTGAACACCAGACTATGTTGTGCACCAGCGGTTTTACAATGGTAGTGATTAGTGTGCTCTGCTTCAATTCCAAGCACCGCATGTTTTGGCAGAATTACCATGCCGACAATGTTGAAATTTTTCAGGGTGTCAAAAGAGAAGAAATAACATTCATCGCTCAGCTGCAAGTCCCCAAACATGTCCAAAGGAGGGTCACATTAGCCAGTCACCTAATCCTGACATACTGTGAATGATTCTTCCCACATCCCACGGTTGAGCTTATCTGCCCCCTAGTCAATCCATCTCATCCATTAGTCGATAATTAACTAATTAAGGATCCATCTGATTAGCTCTTCACACAAATCACACTACTAAACCGATAGCTAGCAGTGGTAGTGTAGTACTACGCCATTACATTAAACAAATGGATCGGTGTGAGCCCTCGAAACTGCAAATAATTGTAGGTTTGTCACCTTGTCCCAATGCCACGACCACGACATACTGTTCAAATTTTCATTTTGCCATGCATGCATATGTGCATTGAGCAAATGTAGCTCAGAGAGATCATATAGCTAGCTAGAGGTTCTTCCTGAAAGTAATGGCTTGGACTGTGGGAAAGAGATGGAGAGATATCGACACTTGAGCCCTTTGTGTGGCTAGAGACAAATATTTGTCTCTGTCCATGTGCCAAATTAATAGTATTTTATTTCAAGCATAAATTAATTTTCTGGTCCTTATAGTGTAGCACTGTATATGTATTGGAGTGTTATAATTATATGCTGGATTCATGGTGATCCATTTGTCATATATATATTCACCTCTTGAAAACCAGTAATTCAACTGTGCGTTTTTTAACATCAAAATTTAAAAAGCCTAATGATAGATTGGAAAGACGATCGGCTTGAGCGCAGAAGTATCCGATTACTACAGGAAAGAAGCCGATCGGATTGAAGTAAGAAAAGACTCGGTCTCAGAATAGAAGATTATTCGGATAAGATCGAGTTTGAGGAGAAGTTATGGTTCACCGCAGAGTAGTCTATCCTATCTTATGTAGATATAAAGATTTAGTTAGTTTGTTAACTTTCTTAGAGATATTTTCCTCTATTTTTGTTAGGAAATAACGTCCGATGGTTGTTGTAAGCACGTCGGACTCTGTAAACCTAGGGTATAAATATAGACCCCCTGAAAATATGTAAGATTATCAATCCTTCGATCAATACAACCTCGGCGCATCGCCACCCTAGTTCATCTAGGTTTTTATCGGTGGGGTCTGGCTCTCGACGCGAGGCTGCATCGGTTAAGTCCGATCTCTGACGAAGGGGTAAGTCCCACCACTATCTCGATATGTCTTGCTCTATCTAAGACTGTATCGGTTATGTTCGACCTCTTAGGCTGATCGGATGTTGCATCTCCGTGCAGGGTCTATTGGCCTATCAAGCTCTCTCCGCCGTCGTCGGTCTCGTGCTGCATCAGTTAGGTTCGACCTACGAGGCTGCCGACGGTAGAATGAGCTTTAGGCCTATAGGTCTCTATACGGCGTTTTATCATAGTGTTAGCCGATGAGTTATCCATATGTTGAGCATCACGCCCAGCGTATCGGCTCCTCGGCCGATACGCACCAGTCTTCAGAGACTTCCCTTGAGTGCCACGCCAAGCGCATCAGCCATTATGCTTAAGGGAGGTCTTTGAAGACTGGTGCGTATCGGCCGAGGAGCTGATATGCTGGGCGTGATGCTCAACATATGGATAACTCATCGGCTATAATTATACCCTGGGTTTATAGAGTCCAACACGCTTACAACAACCATCGGACGTTATTTTCTAACAAAAATAAAGGAAAATATCTCTAAGGAAGTTAACTAACTAACTAAATCTTCCTATCCATATAAGATAGTATAGACTACCCTACGGTAAACCACGACTCCTCCTCAAACTCGATCTTATCCGGATAATCTTCTATTCTAGAACCGAGTATTTTCTTGCTTCAATCCGATCGGCTTCTTCCCTATAGCAATTGAACACTTCTGCGCTCAAGCCTATTGTCTTTCCAATCTATCGCTGGGCTTTCCAAATTTTGACGTTAACAGCCTTTGGTTTTTGATGAGAGGATTCTGAATTTCCTATAGGTCAACGCAACACCTGCACTAAGTACTATATATCACTACTCCAAAGCAGTCTATCTCTGACAAGTGACTCATCACGAATGATCCCATGTGTAAAGTCAAGTAGAGCCTATTATAGGTTAGACATAGGTAAGAGATAATCTATAATGGGTTGTTTATAAGCAATCAACAAAACTCACCTATGACAGGGCACACACATAGGCTCGTTAGAGGTGACCCCTCACCTCTGACGAGTACAAAATGTGCACCTATCAAAGATAATAAACATGACTCATCTTTGATGGGTTTCACATACTAACCCAATACAGATAAGCTATCTTCTCTCTCTATAAATACCCCCAATCTCTAACAAGTTAACATCCTAACTCTATGTACTGTTCACATATCTAGTGGGAGGGTTAGGGGTGATTCTTTGTCCTAAAATTGAATGCAAAAAACAATGTATTGAGGAAAAATTGATGTATTATCTATAATAATTATTTTGTCCAAACATTTTGATCACACATGGACCAAAGTTGGATGTATGGTGATAGTCACTTGAGCTAAGAATATAGGAATGGGGTTATTAAATTCTTGAATGTTATAGAAAATGAAAAGAGAACTAGATTGAATGAATATATGTTATGTCCATATGTAAACAATGGAAATAAAAGATGTTCATATAAAGAGTATATATGCAGTCTCATTTGATTTATAGAACATTTACGAAAGGGTACAAATGTTGGACCAAGCATGGAGAACAAGATCCACTGAATTTTCTAGTTGATGAAGTGCCGGATGTATAGAACAAATGAGAAGATCTAGATGACATTTTTGTCCCATCTCTACTAGGCGGTGATATCATCGAATTGAGCCCATACACCCTCTATATCCTAGATGCAAGCCAAACACCCAAAGTTATCTGTTGTCTTAGATCTCATGAAGTTTAAGGCAAACAATAGTTGGTATTCTAAGAGTTTCATATAATTACATGGCTCTCTAAAGGACTTGCTACCAAAGGGAAACAAAATGTCAAAGACGACATATGAAGCAAACCAAGTGTTATGTCTATTGGGCTAGGAAGTTAAAAAAATCATGCTTGTTGAAATGATTGCGTATTGTACTACAAAGAGTACGCCAACTTGAATGCTTATCATGTATGTACGGCTTCTTGATACAAGTGAGACAATAGTAGTGTTAAAGGTAAGAAGTCAAATAGGGGTGGCCCATAAAGGTTGTGTAGTACTTCATAATTGTCGACCGCATCAAGAAAATGTTTGAGAATCCTATGGAGGCTAAGCTAATTTACTAACATGATGGAAAATAGAAGGTGGATGGTAAGCTTGACAAGAGATTCAATGTAGTGGAGGAATGTTGATAAGATTTACCCAGAATTTGTGAAAGACTCGAGAAATATAAGACTCGACATGAGTACAAATGTCATGAATCCTTTTGGTAATATGTGCAGTTGTCATAGCACATGACCAGTACTTCTGGTGAACTACAACCTGACCTCTTGGTTGTGTTTCAAGAGACATACATTATGATTTGCATGCTTGTTCAAGGGCCTAGGCAGCCTTTGGTAATGATACTAATGTGTTCTTAGAACCGATAGTCGATGATCTAGAAAGTCTTTGGTGCCTAGACGGGTTGAAAACATGGGGCGCTTACGGATGGAAGTACTTTAGCCTTCATGTCTTATTGTTCTGCACCATCTATGACTACCTAGCACTTGGTAGCCTTTCTAGCCAAATTGTAAATGAAAAAAGACATGCTCAGACTGTATGGATGAAACATGCAGCAGGTGGATGAAGAACTCATGCAAGATGATCTACATAGGTCATAGGAGATTTCTTTCAAAATATCACACTTATAGAAGAATGAGGAATAACATCAATGGTAAGAGGGATCTATCAAGAGAATTGTCTGAATTATTAGGACAATACATGCATGACTTAGTGAGGGAAATCCAAAATGATTTAGAAAAGAATAAGAAAGATAGTAACCTAAAGGAGAGGAGCATATGGAAGAAAAAGTTAATATCCTAGAAACTACCGTATTGAGAGCATCTTGTGGTCTTCCATTCTATATGTTTGATGCATGTCGAGAAGAATGTTTGTGAAAGTCTTGTCGGATTACTGCTTAACATCCTAGGAAAAACAAAGAATGAGCTTAACACACATTGAGATTTATAAGATATAAATATTCATGCAGATCTATGAAGGAGGACAAAAAAGACATGTTGACATGCTTGGATGGTGTTAAGGTTCCATCTAGGTACTTATCGAGGATTATTAAGTTCATATCGATGGACAACCTTAAACTAGTTGGAATGAATTTGCACAACTGCGATGTCCTAATTACATAGCTTCTACTAGTTATGATTAGGAATATCTTTCTGTCAAAAATCCACCACACGATAATACAATTGTGCTCCTTCTTCAACACAATTGGCCAAAAGACAATTGTGCTGTCTTATTGAACCGTGGGAAGTTGTCCATTATATCCTAGTGTTTAGTATCACACCCACATTTGCCTCTGATCAAAAGGTGCACGGTGCTGACCTTTTGGCTGGATATGAGAAGTTATTAGTCAATGTGATGAAGGACGATCGAGCTAACTAGCTACTTTTGGTCCCATCGATTGATGAGTTTTTAACTTTGGGGGATGCGCATAAGAACTAAATACAATAGCCCAATTCACAGATAGTCATAAAGATGACTCCTTATCCAACTCAACTCTTCAATACGTCTCCTACACCTTCTTAGTTACAACTGTTGATTGAGGTTTCTCCTCGGCTAGCTATGACGGAACCACCTGAACAGATGGCCAATTTGATGGATTTGTGTGACATAATCACCACCCTGGCTCTAGTTAAGACCACCCACCAGGCCAAAAGTTCCCCACTAATCGACACGACAAATAAAAGTGGATAGGGAAGGGGGAATGGAAAGGAGAAGGCGAAGGTGTAGGAGATGGTTCAATCATTGGTGACCTATAAGCATCAAGTGTCAGCTCAGTTCATGCTAGGCAGGCTATTGGTGGAGGACCATGTACTAGCTCTAATGGGTAGAGTATGCCAAGAGATGCATAAGAGATACATGGAGATGAGCAATGCCAAGAGAAAGAATAAGGATTCTTCCATAATTGGCCATCACATACACGAGTTGTTTCTATCTAGTCCGACGGATATTATTGTAAGCTTCGATAATCTCTTCAATCTCTTAGGCTGAGCACAATGGACATGGGGCTTCTTAAATGCTACCAATTGTAAGTACACATGGCTCTTACATGTGCTAAATATTTGTGTTCAAGTTGTCTTAATATCTCTTTAATCTCTATGGGATGTGTTGGAAGGAATCGAGAAGGATGGTTAGTCGAGTTGGTTTCCTAGATTTATCGATAATCAATGAGCTCAATCTTAACACCCAAATAGATGATGTCATCGAATACGCCACTCAATGCCTGTAGGCTCACCAAGACAAGCAATACATAATGTGTGCACATAATCAATAGTAAGAATTTTCCTTTAAATATTTTGTTTTTATTCTTTTTGGTAAACTATAATTTCTTGCGATACATGACCATTATGAACAAAATCCAAAAAGCACTGGATTATTACCTTAATTCTAACAACGCTGACACACATGATTTCAGTCCTCTCATCACCACATTAGACATGGCTTAGACACATGCCAAAAAAGGAGGTAGGCACAAGGAAAGCAAGAACTTCTTTCATCATGACTTCGATTTCTAACAATGCTGACACATACGATTTTAGTCCTCTCATCACCACATTAGACATGACTTAGGCACCATATGCCGAAAAAGGAGGTAAAGACAAAGAGGGCAAGAACACCTTTCATCATGACTTCTATTTCAAATGCTTGCAATAAGTTGGGGACCAATGTGGTTTCTACATGTGCTACAACATGTCTAAATTAAAGAAATAGGTGACCAAATAGGACTTGAGGTTTGTGCTCACAAGTGCGTCTTGTTTGTAAATACCCATATTTTTCCTCAATACATTCTAACAAACATCTTCCTCAATAGAAAATGAACTAGAAGTTTGAGCGCATCAACCCACCTGCTATTAGAGGGGAAATTGCCGACTTCATTCTCGTGAAAATCATAAACAAGAAAGAAAGGTTTTATTTGAAGTAGATGATGGATAGTGTGTAGATAAAATAATTTTCATTAATTTGTGGGATGTAATGTATAAATATTCTTCTATGTGTTAGACAATATTATTTATTTCATATATACAATCGTTTATATTCTACTAATATTTAATACTTTATTTTAATTTACTAACATGAGAAATTGTGGCGGCAAATGCTCTAAGTGGATATATGTCATTTCTATATGTGGCTGTGGTTATATGTGAATATGTGAATTGGATGAATTGTGAGTGTGCATATGTGAATAGGTATATATGGATGTGCATATGTGCTGTTGGGTCGTAGTAATTTTCTAAGACTAGCTAAAATTTTTAAAATATATATTTTTGCAAAATAACTCATCATTGATGGATCCAAATAAAATCCTGTCGTAAATGAGATCGCTTGTGATGGGCTAAAAGGCTGAAATGTTCCACCCGCCACAGATGAGTTAGTTGTGATGGGTGGCAGCATCACTAAGGTGGTCAACCTTATGACGGGTCACTTATATGCAGTCCATCAAAATTGTTGATCAACACTGACGGGTCTTTACCCATCAGAAATATTTATCCATTCGAGATGACGGTATGGACATATCAATGTTACATAAGCTTGCATAGTTTATCTTACTAGCTATAATATGCATGGTTGCATTGATATATATATATATATATATATATATATATATGGAATTCTAAATTCCATGATGATTCTAGTCCCACTAATAAACTAGTTAATTTGTTTTTACATTTTTCAGTTTGATCCTCTAATCAATCATATTATTGGTGCTAAGTCTTAATAAAAACTGTTACAAATGAATCTCTTTCAAATTAATAAATTATAAAGCAGAGGGTATATGGAATTTGGATTGATCATGCATATCAGGGGGCATCATCTGGAATTATTGATACCCTATACATAAGTTAAATTATCTTAGATTCCTTGATCCATAAATTACACTTGATTATTCACGAGGATGGACAATACAGACGATCAACTTGGAATGAATTGGAGCTCACTAGGATTCTTTGGGAATTATTCCAACTTCGCATCTCAATTAAACAGTATCTTTTGGCTGGGTAAACTACTCACCTGCTCTCAACTAACACCAGCCACATGCTAATTTTATTATTGTGGAATAATTTTGAGATGGATGACCACTTAACAACACACAGACACATGCATGTAGTACTACTGCAAATATGCACGACTTCAAGCATATGTTTCTGTGAGGTCATTAGTTCGATTTTTTTTTTTGTTTTGGTGAGCATTATTTTCTTTATCATTCCCTTGAAATTTTTGTCCAGTACACGAATTTTCTAGATAGCTAGCAGTTGAGCGGTTGCTTCAGAAGGCATATATATGTTCATGGATCATGGGTGTATATATAAGCTTTCAACTTTCAGAACATGTATTTTTACAGTATGCCAATGAATGTTAATTGATAGAATTGACCTGCTTTTACAATGTAATATATAGATTGTATGTTGATCAACTGAGGTTTATTTTTAATATCATATTATAAAAAATAATAACTCATGTATGGTAATTGAGTTCTTCACTGTTTAGTTCCCAAAACAGATAAGTCTATGTATATAGCCTACATAGGCAGTGAGATTTCAGTACACTGTCAATGACATATCTACTGCATGAATATGCGAGGCTAAGTTTGGACTAAATCTGGAATATACTGATATACTGAAGGAAAAAAACTATAAACCAGTTAATTTAATTTGTCCGAGAGGCAGATGAGTATGTATAGCGACCTCACAGAGTTTTCATTAATATTCCTACTATTATGTGTTCTAGCACATAGGTATGGGTTATAAGTTCCCAGAATATATCAACTGAACCCGGCCTGCAGTTCACTAATTGACAGCCTAATTAGTAATAAGTTCACAACGTACTATACAATGTTTATTCAACTGTCAATATAAACAATGCTGTAAAACTTGAAAGTTATCTTGCTATAGATGTGATATCCTCATATAATTGGTAACAATAAAATTATATGATTATGTGAATAAAATGTTCGGTATATTAATGCACTAAAATCTCAAGAATTTGTGTACAAGAACTCCAGAAATAGAGCATGACCAGTTTACAGTTCCACGATCTTGTCTTGATATCCTCTCATATATATGTCACTGATCTAACTATATCAAGTAGCCCCACCAAGTGGTCAATTACTTGATCTAGCTAGCTATGTAAAAACTAAAATTAAAATAAATTTCCACTGACTACATCTAGCACCATCAAGCTGAAATTGAACAATTATAGCCATATTACATTCTTTGTAACAGTGGCACATTGTATGATTGTAATATGCTTGTTGAAATCAGTTTTCTGATCAGATTGAAATAAACAAAAGGTGATAGGATAGAGGAGGGCACAAACATCCCCTCATGGTAGCATATATAGGAACAATTGGATGATGAATAACTAATCACTAAACCAATAAGGGGTTAGCCCACATTGGAATAAATAAATAAATTAGATGGACTCAGAGATCTAGCTCAGAGACCCTTGTCCCTACCTTAATTAATTAAAACTCTGTTCAGTGTGCTTGCATCCTCGATCAGTTGCTCAACTCTAGTAGTTTCCTTGCGGACTTAGGTGTGCCTTCATGTGTCGTACTTTCTCTAGTTTCTTATTTTCTTCTCTGTTTTTAATGTGTACATAAGCACTATTTTAGCTGAAGACCCGCCGCAAACGCAGGCGATATATTCCATTAGATGCACATCTTCTGCTCCAGAGATTGGTGTGCATATACACTGATTGGTGCCCCTGTACACACCACAGAATTCAGAAATTAATTGTTAGCCGTGTGTATTCGAACTTTCATGTGGGAGAACCAATGGGACTAGTTAACATAACTTTTCAGTGTGATTTCGTTGTTTGTTAACCATGTGTAGTTCATTAGGAATTTGTCTTCTAGATAGAAACATATCTTTAATTATTGAATCATCAGATTGTATTGGTTTTAGTATGAGTTTTCAACATCCATGATAGATAAATAAGCACCAAGAAATAACATATATATTTCAACTGGAAATAATAGTTCCAAAAAAACTCTGCTAACAAATTAAAGGTCATCCAACTCAAGTAGAAATCAATATATCCAGAAATCTTGGAGGAATTTTCTTATATTTTTGCAAAACCTCGGTGAATCTCATCTTCTATTTTGAAGAGACCTCATTGATTGTTCATTTGTATACTTGGCCACAGCGATGGCAACTGCAGAAGGACAATCACCTTGCTAATACATGCATGGATGAACTGTGGAGAGAGTTGCTGCCGCTGACAATTTTTGTCAGTACAACTCACATCCCCATGTAATCCAATTTCAGAATCAGATAAAACAACGGGGATGCTTGTACTCATGTGCAAATTTTGGTTGCACCCCTAACTTGTTTACTTGTGTACGTATTTGTAACTTTGTATACTAATTAACACCATTCATCTAAAAAATATAATTCCCTGATCAAACGAGTGTTCCGGGGGTATCTTTCTCTGTTTGAACATATCTGAAAAGAAGAAACCGGTCCAAAACTACATCTGCTTTTCGACAAAAGTGCAGATTTCTCTTTGGTTAGTGATGACAAGATTAGCCAACTCGCTAGAGGTGCCTAATTTTATTTTATTTTTTAGGAGACTCGCCATGTAGTCATTGCCTCATGGGTGCTTCTTGGAGATCATGGGTCTTTCCTATGCTGGGCCGGCTTAACTTGCCAATGACTTTGCTTTAAGTTAACGGCACAGCCATTAAACAGAGTGCAAAGTTCCACAACTATACTCCATACTGGACCGGACCTCGGACACTGTGAACAATTCAGATGATTGATTTTGTCTATGGTTTTATTCTTTTCAAGGAGATTTCATACCACACTTTTCGCGCTAATTTGAAAATATTTTTTACGGGCCCTGAAGGGGTCAATTTTATGTAAATTTGCATACCTCTTATTACCTCTTAAAAAAGTTGAGATGCCGTGTGGAAGTATAAATTAATCATCTTATACATCTATTTATATTTAAAATATAAGGTGTATTAACTTTTTACACAGTCTACAACAATATGTTTCTAATGATACTACATGGATGATACTAAACACAAATAGTTTTAGTTTAATTATTAGTCAACATTTTTAAATTGATGTTTTATATTTTACCACGAAGGGAGTGTTTCCTAAGGATGTAAAATGAAGCTATATTGTGGCACCTTAATACAAACTGCGAGATATTTGCACTTAAAAAAATGTCCTGAGGAACGTAGAGAATCTCAATCTAGAGACAAGAAGATTGTTGCATACTGAGGGAAATCAGTCCCCTGGCTCTTTCTTGGTATATTTAAGCTAGGGAATTTTGATGGGAAGGAATGAAATCCAGAGAATTAAAGAGATCATAAAAAAAGCTTCTAGAAAAATGTAAGAGTTTGCATAATCATGGAAATCAGTTCGCTGGCTTTCCCGGCCTTTTTGACCAAGACAGTTGATGGGATAGAGAATTAAAAAGTGTCGAAATAAGCTTTTTTTTTTGTTAGTAACTAACGTAGATTTTCGTTAGGATCAACTTTAAACAGGCCTCTATCCTTTTGTTGCAATGTGCATTTTTACCATCCTCCTATACTCATGTATCGGATTACCATAGCAGACTTATTTTACTGTTGACACAGTGACTTTCTGCTACAATGTAGAGAGTTTAGATCGTTGGAATTGTATTTAACGCACGGTCATGATTGTCTATGAATATGGAGGGGAGGTATATATTGTCAACCATTACTAACAATTAAGTCCCGTAAACAGAATTGAACAACCGATCAACTTTGAAAAGAGCCAATTGATATAGAGAAATAGTTGATTGATCGGTGAGAACAGATTCGGCTCAGTTAAAGATAAAATATTATTCAGATGAGATCAAATCTAATGAAAAGTTATAGGAGCCACGATAGGATTGTTATATTTTTTAAAATATATCTTATAATATAGACAAATTTAGTTAGTTTTGTGTTATCGTTAATGTTAAAATTTAAAAAGCCCAATGATAAATTGAAAAGTCGATCAGGTGAAGCGCAGAAGTGTCCGATTGCTACAGAGATGAAGCCGATCGGATTGAAGTAAGGAAAGACTCGGTTCCAGAATAGAAGATTATCCGGATAAGACCGAGTTTGAGGAGGAGCCGTGATTCACGGTAGGGTAGTATATCCTATCTTATATGGATAGAAAGATTTAGTTAGTTAGTTAACTTTCTTAGAGATATTTTTCTTTATCTTGGTTAGGGAATAACGTCATGGTTGTTATAAACGCGTTGGACTCTGTAAACCCAAGGTATAAATATAGATCCCTTAGAAATATGTAATCAATCCTTCGATCAAACAACCTCGGCGCATCGCCATCCTAGTTCATCTAGATTTTTATAGGCGGGGTCTGGCTCTTGACGTGGGGCTGCATCGGTTAGGTCCGATCTCTGGTGAAGGGGTAGTCTCGCCACTATCTTAATATGTCTCGTTCTGTCTAAGGCTGCATCGGTTAGGTTCGATCTCTTAGGCCGATAGGATGTATCGCATCACGTCCGTGCAGACTCTATCGGTCTATCAAGCTCTCTCTGCCGTCGTTGGTCTCGTGCTGCATCAGTTAGGTTCGACCTAAGAGGCAACCGACGGTAGAATGAGCTTTAGGCCTATAGGTCTCAGTACAGCGTTTCATCAGAGTGCTAGCTGATGAGTTATCTATACATTGAGCGTCACGCCCAGCGTATCGGCTCCTCGGCTGATACGCACCAGGTCCTCAGAGACTTTCCTTCGAGCGCCACGCCAAGCACGTTAGCTTTCCAGCCGATGCGCGCCTGTCTTCAAAGAGACGCCCTCTCATCGGCTCAGCTAGCCGATGGGTTCGCTTCGCCCTTGCTTCAACACGTCCGATCTGACATCCCCCGTCCTGTTTTCGTTGGCCTCATTCTTGTTCTGTCTCAGTTAGGTCCAATCTTCGAGATTCAGTACCAGCGGTGTCGTCACGACGGGCGACGAATCTTGTGTTGCCATCTCCATCCTGTGTCTCCATCGGCTCTACGGTCGATGGATCAGAGCCTCGCATCCGCTACACCCGAAGGCGTCATATCCTTTATTGACATCTGCCTACATCTACATCGGCTCCCCAGCCGATGCAAAGGCACCCTGATTCCTATCGGTGATCAGCCGATAGCAGGAGCCATCCGGATGTGACCGATGACTGACTCGATCCTATCGGTAGCCAGCCGATACTGAGAGCTCGTATCGGCCCATCGTCCGACTGAACCGTTTACCTCACCTCCTTGTCAATTGCAGGGTCAAATTGACTAGCACACCCGCACCCGCACCGTCGCGTCAGAGCTGACGTGAAACCCATAGCCCCCGACGCGCGTACCTCGAGCCACGGAGAGAAGCCGACCGGCCTACACTGGAGCTAAGCAGACCTCCCAGGCATCGGCGTGCTTGCGCGGAGATCCGGCGCGACCAGTTATATAGAGTTTTATTTGATATTTAGGAAATAACATCTGGAAGTTGTTTGTAACATATCGGACTCGTATAACCCCGGGGTATAAATATAAACCCCTAAAAGCTTTTAAATTATCCACACAGATCAATTTAATCTCGATGCATCACCACCCTAATTTATCTAGGTTTTTACTGGCAGGTTCTAGCTCTTGATGTGGGGCTACATTGGTTAAGTACGATCTCCGACGAATGGTTAAGTCTTGCTACTATTTCAGTGTATCCACTCCGTCTAAGGTTATATCAGTTAGGTCCGACTTCTTAATTCGATCGAATACATCACATCACATTCGCATGGGTTATATCGGCTTATCGAGTTCCTTTTGTCATCATCAGTCTCCTACTACATCAGTTAGGTCCAACCTACTATATTGCTAATAGTAAATTGAGTCTTAGGTAAATAGCTCTTTACGCGACGTTTCATTAGAGTGGCCAGCCGATGAGTTATCCCTACACTGAGCCTCATACCAAGTGTATTGGTTTTCCAGTCGATATTCTTGTCTATCAATTAATTCGCTAATGATCAGCATCGTGATCTAGTGGGTTTCGTTCCTCTCATTGGCTAGCTAAGCCAATGAGTTTACTTATTTGTCTGCATCGAACCTATAGCCGATAGGTTCACTCGGTCCCTCCGTCATTATGTTCAATCTCCTGTGTCATTAGCCTTGGTGCAGTCTTACGTCATGTCAAGACTAGCTCTAACGGTACTGTCATCGGTAATCATTAGGCCTAGTCTCTTCAAGAGATCGGGCCTCGCTCTGTAGCGCTTACTTTATTTCTTGCCATTCGCCTATATCGTCATCAGTTTTTTAGCCGATGTATAAGCACTATGGTTACTATAGGGCGCCAGCCGATAATTGGAATGCATCATACTCACAGCCGATTCCTATCCTAGCCCTATCGATAACTAGCCTATAACAGGAGTGTATATCGGACTATTGACTAATTGACTCAATTATCTAACTCTATCTGTCATTCTTATCAATTAGAAATCAAATTAACTAGTATATCCGCAACTTTAGTAACCCGATGAAGACACCTGAAAGCCGAAAAATATGCACTGGAACTAATCAAATTTTACAGGCCTCGACGTGTTTACGTGCCATTACATTAGACCTCTATTGACCAACGCTCGCTTGCCCCTTCAGCGCGTCTCTTCACCCGAGTGGATCAACTCTTGCGCGCATGAACAAACATATAATAATTTTAGGTGCAAAATAATTAATTCAAATTTATTTAACCTAAATTACCCTTAACATTATGGGATAATATATCCCAAAATTTCATAAACTAATAAATATCATAAAAAATTTAGAAAAAAATTTCAGTATTATTATATTTATATATAAAGTCCGTTCAAATTCATCATAAGATAAAATTTAACAAAATCCATAGGATTAAAACTATCACAATTTTTATTTTTTTTGCTAAAATATAATTAAATTTATGCTTGAAACTTTACACGTAAGTATAATACAAGCATATTTGTTTCTAAGATTTTTAATAATATTTATTAGTTTGTGTGTAAGTAGTGTATATATAAAACTTATGTGCGCCGGGTATGCTCCCTAAGAGTACTCAACTGAACTAATTCCTTCCCAGCTTGGCGACCGTTTCAAACATTCAATTAACACCGGTAGCGGATCGACAGTTTCAATTAGCATTGGTCGCCGCAAACCAACCGGCGCTGGCAAATCCCCGGTTCCATTGGAGATTCGGAGGTCGACCCAGCCGTAGAGTTGTTGAGCGGAGTCTTGGGCCGGTGCATTAGCCAGCCCAACCGGCTGAACTTTAATTTGTTTAGCACCTGGACTCCCGTATGGCCATATAGATGGATGCAGCAAGAGGTTGGAGGCGGCGCAGGCCCGCGGCTAAATACGAGCCACGAGGGCAAGGCCGCGGCGGACGCAGGAATTCACCGCTGGCTATTCACACTTACAAATAAAATGATTGTTTCATACAAAACACGTATGTTAAGAATAACATGTATTAAATCGCGACAGTGACATAAATCCAGTAGAAATAGTTCATACTATAGAAATCTTAAGAATTGAAGCTCATTGCAAAATAACTAAAGAAGCTCAATGTTGAGAAAAAAACCCGAGAAGTATTAGACCCAGAGTATGTGCATAAATAATATACCTATATATACATTTTCTTTTCCAAAAGTACTTAGGCATTCCTGGGAATGACCAGGACCTACATGGGGTCCGTTCCTGCAGCGGAGATCCAGAGGAATGGCGTATCAGGGCGGAGCAGCCGGCACGCCGGGGGCGGAGGCCTCGACGGCTCGGTCGCGGCCTCACCGTCTCGCGGTGACAGGCTGCAGCGCGCCGCAAGCCGGCGAGGCTTGGTCCCTGGTACCGGTAAGCTTGGCTACTGGATGGGCATTTGGCATGCACTTATTAAATATTGACAGGTTGTTGCCTTTTTTTCTTTTTTCTTTTTTTGCTAATGTCAAATAATTTGGTGGCAACATTCATTGTTAGAAAGGTACAATCGTCTCTATATTCCACCTTCATTTTTACTTACATTATTTATCACGCAAGTTGAATTAGAGAAATACCATTGGACAAACTACAAACACAGATAACTGGAGTTCAGTCTTCAGAACCTGATAAATCTTATGTTACACTATCTTTCCTCTCTAACATACACCCCAAACTAGGATGAACAGAAATATACTACAAAGGACGATCAGTACAAAAATTTCTCTGTAACTGGCTGGCTTGATGTTTGACAGATTTTTCCTGTCCTAGTAATCAAAAGGGGGAAAAAAGGGTAACACATGTTCTTTTACATCTTTATAACATCTCGCTAGGCGGGAAAATATATTATTCTAGCATGTTTGCATTTACAATAATCATTTCAATTTATGTGTATATTACTTTATGACAAGTATACGCTCTTGAATAAATCCACTCCCCTTTACATGTGAACCGCATATATGGGCATTGCCACATTGCTAGCTAGATTTGCATACCGGAATGTGCTTTAATTCGTTTTATTTAATTTCGTAAATGAAGACTATCTGAAATGGACGAATTTGACCATTGTAAAGTAATAAGTTTCTTCAGTTGTCGCTGCCACGTTATTAGTAAAATGGAGCATATATAGGATATACCACTCATTATTGTTGGATATGTTAAAATTTATGGACAAAAGTGACCAGCGGATGAAGGCAACTAATCAACTCTGCTCCCGTTGATTATGAAAATAGTTGCATGAGTGAGCTTTTCTCCATTATAACAATGAAGGCAATTATAGGCCAAGCGAATGAATTGTATTCTTGTTGAGAGGTACACACTGAAAGGTACTCAGCCAATAATCTGCATTCTATGTGTCCAATCGTATCCAATTCCAAACTGAATACTACTAAGCTCGATAAGGTGTCACGAAATCAGTATGATTGTATGAGCAGCCATTGTTGTTTTGCTCAATACTGTAACACGCCAGCTCTTGGTTGATGATAAGAAGTTGGTTAGAAGAAGCCCTCAGTTGGCTGGGTTACGGTACGGATTTTCCCCTGTGATTCCAATTATTCAAATAATGTGGGTTGCTAGTTCAGAGATGAACATATATACAGGCCAATTATCTGCTCTGACTAAAACGAGAGTACAATGCGAATTTATGATTGCCTCAATGAATTGCAAATAGCACTATGGGCATAGCCAATTTGTATACTTAGCAAGTTGATGTCCAAGACACGAAATTCTACACTGTCGCCGAGCTGTAGCTGCAGATTATAAGGCTCTGATTAGTTCTGATTGATCGTTTGTTTGTTTGCTTGTGTAGGCTGGGAGTTCAATAACTTATCTGGTTTGTTCCTCCAAAATCTGTATTTTTCTCCTTGTGTACACCATCCATATTTTGTGTTCAAATTTTCTAGTACTATGATAATATTGTGCTCACGCTACCAAACTTCCGATACGTGCATCTCTCTACACCGATGATGCCATCCTCTTCTTCCATCCCTCATCCAGAGGCATAATGGTGACCCAATTTATGCTAAAGTTAATGGGCGATGCAACTGGCTTGGTCTCCAACTTGTTGAAAAGCTCCTTGACCCTGATTCATTGCTTAGAGGAGCAAGTCATATTAGTCATAGAGATGCTAGGCTATCCGGTGTAGCAGCTAGTCTACCTTGGCCTATCTTTCTCTATTTGCAAGACAACGAAGACCGAGATCTAGTTGACGATGGATCAACTAGCAAAGAGCTTGGCGGGTTGGAAACCAAGGCTATTGTCACTGGACACTAGATTGCACTAATCAAACATGTCCTCATGGTGCTTCCCCTTCTTGTGGGTGCTTGAGCTACCAACTTGGATGATTAAGGAGATTGAGAAGAAGTGCCATGGTTTTTTGTGGAAGGGGGATGAAAATACAATGGAAGTTTGCAGCTTGGTGGCTTGGGACAAACTCTGCTTGCCGATTGATAAGCATCAAGAATCTTTGGCTAATGGGAATCACATGAGAGCCTGGTCGCTATGCTAGACATAGCTAGAGCGCTCGTGGGTACCACTAGCATCCTCGCACAACAAGAAAGTGGCTAGCTATTTTGTAGTAGGGACCAGGGTGTAGCTCGATAATGGGGGAAAGGCGTTCTTTTGGACTGACAATTGTCTTATTGACGACAAGTCAATTGCCAACTAAGTTCTAATCCTTTTCACTTTTGTCCAAGATAGGAAAAGAACAGTAGCAGAAGGTCTACATGATGAGGCTTGGGTGAATGGTACACGTGGAGGTTTGTCCATCGAAGTGCTCATTGAATACTTCACAATTTGGACCTAGTCATGTTGACGCAGCTAGTTGAAGGGACTAAGGATGAGGTTGTGTGACGGGTGGCAACGAACGTGGAGTTGCTCACCGCCAAAAATTCCACGACCGGGAGGGAATGGTAGCTTGGTCACGCGAAGGCCTAGGAGGTCTGTTTAGCTCTAGTGCAGGTCCTTAAGCCTCGAGGTTCGTGATCGTGCCAATCAATTTGACCCTGCAATTGATAAGGAAGTGAAACGAGCGAGTCCAATACAGGCACTCGCTATCGGCTGGCTGCCGATAGGATCGGGATGCTCTTCGATCGGCTGGGGAGCCGATGTGGACAGGTGTCGACGAGGGATCGACCGTAGAGCCAATGGAGGAACCAGGGTGTTCTCAGGAGATAGCTAGGTGCACAGGATCCCTCCGGACAGCCAAATAGTGATTCATCGGCTGGAAAAACCGATAAAGGCGTATGCGGACTAGGCAAGGAATAGTATAAGAAGGCACAGGCTGCAAAGCCGATGCCGCTCCGGATATGACAGCACGAGACCCATCACCCACCGTGACAGCGCCATTAACACCGAACCTCGAAGATCGGACCTAACCGAGATAGTACGAGGCCGGGGCCAGCGGTAATGATACGGAGGACGCCGGATTGGCTATGCCGTAGCAAGGATAGGAACAAATCCATCGGCTTGCTGAGCTGATGAGGGGACGCCTCTCTGAAGTCGGGTATGTATCGGCTGGGAGACCAATACGCTCGGCGTTACGCGCCAAGAGACACCTCTAAAGCTGATGCGGATCGGCCGAGGGGCCGATGCGCTAGGCGTGAAGCTCAGAGTATGGATAACTCATCGGCTAGCACTACGATGATACGCCGTGTAGAAAACTATAGGTCTGAAGCTCGATCTACCGTCGGTAGCCCCGTAGGTCGAACCTAACCGATGCAGCACGAAACTGACGACGGCAGAGGGAGCTTAACGGGCCGATAGGTCCCACATGGACGTGATGCGATACGTCTGATCGGCCTAAAAGGTCAGACCTAACCGATGCAGCCTCAGACAGAGCAGGACATATTGGAATGGTAGTGGGACTTACCCCTTCACTAGAGATCGGACTTAACCAATGCAGCTAGAACCCGCCGGTAAAACCTAGATGAACTAGGGTGGCGATGCATCGAGATTGTATATTGATTGAGGGATATTTTACATGTTTTCAGGAGATCTATATTTATACCCTGGATTTACAGACAGAGTCCGACGCATCTACGACCATCGGACATTATTTCCTAGTAAGAACAAAGGAAAATATTTCTAAAGAAGTTAACTAACCAGCTAAACCTTCCTAATTAAGTAAGGTTACAATTCACAAAAACAAACATCCTGCCGTGGAGTCCACGTCTCTTCCGCAAACCCGGTTTCATCTGAATAATCTTCTAATTTATAACCGAGTCTTCCTTTGCTGCAACCTGATCGGCTTCTCCACTGTAGCTATCGGACTTTCTTTTAGTCAAACCAATCATTTTCCTTCCTTTCCTCGGGCTTCTCGGACCTGATCCCGATTGGGCAATCCCCTGTCTTCAAGCCGATCCAATCTTCTACTAATCTGATCAGCTATTCTACAGTTTCGATCGGCTTTGTCTCAATATCTCTATCGGCCGATGACTGCATTAAACTCTCTATCGGACCTCTCAGCCAATCGGCTTTAGCACCATCGGATTTCTCAACCGATTGGCTTTAGTACCATCGAATCGTCTAGATTTTGGCGTTAACAGGAGTTCTCTTTCAAGATGGCCTACTCTCGGCTATATGCCTAGAAGACGAGATGCACGGTTGGTAAGATTCGCTAGGTGCAAGTTCTTCATGTTTTACGTGATGTAAGGTGCCTATCTCACTGTGAACAATTTGCAGCGCTATGGTTGGCATTTAGCTTTCGTATGCAACCTTTGCTCTAATGGCATGGAGTCCTATGCTCATATGTTTCAAGCTTGCACCTTCATGCAACAGGTTTGGAAGTGCATGAGTGGTTGACTAGGGCTAACCTGTGTAGGCCTATGCCTGATCTTTCTATCTAGTGGTATGATGCTCTCAAAACTATCGCCAAGCACAATAGGAAAAACATTGATGTGGGAGTTATCCTATGGACCAGACTGATTTGGAAGGAGCGCAACACTCGTATCTTCAAAGAACGGGTAACTACGGCAAACCATCTGTGTGCTGCCATTGAGAAAGAATGGGAAGCTTAAAAGGTGAGGGGCTGCTAAGTACACTATGAGGAGTTGCTTTATATAATCTTTTAGCACTTGTAAGTGTCAGCTAAAATGTGTGGAGCGCGCCGTTCTTTGGGTACACGTGGTGGATTGTTGTAAACTCTCAGTTTTTTCCTTGCTTAATAAACTTCAGCCGGCTCCTTAGCTGTCCCAAATTTTTTTTCCTAAACTCCTAATCATGTTCAGCTTGTTGTTAGGTTAATCATCACGGTTCAGGTAAAGCAGACAGACACACTAGCCAAATTTTAGGAAGAGCCGTGTATATTTGTGTCTACAAAATGTGCTACTCACAGGCATTAGAAGGTGAAAATGTGCAATCGCTCCCCAGAATCACACAAACTTCCAGAGACATGTTTCACGGGTGCACATCGCTGTTGATCATGTGGTCTCCTCTTTTTCGTTCCAATTGTACAAAAATGCTATTTGCAAAACAACGATGGAGAAAAGAAGCGTGGAACGGGTTATAATGGAACAACATGTTCTTTTCGTAGTTGATAAGAAATTAAGAAGTAAGTATTAGTCGATTTAGCAAGAAACATTTAAGAGATGCAAATGATCATCGGTTTAGAACGCACCATGATTGAAAAGAATGCAGGTAATGAGATGACGTGGATTTCTTGTGAAGTCAGGCGGAGACAAGTCACCTTCTCGAGGCCATTATTATTGAGAAAATTTGATGTGCTGCAAATATATGACGTGAGCTTTTCTTTTTTGACTTATTTGAAACTTCAGTTGATGCTGATAGGTGCGTATTTAAATCAACTGTTTGGACATGTGGCTCATCCAAAGCAATGAGCCATTCATTGGTTGGTACACTTGCTGAATAATTTGTAGGTTTTAATTGCCCTAGCTGTGCTGGACTGCTGGTAGTTATAATTCAGTACCCTAATTTCAGCTAACTTCCAGCAAGAGAATGAGCAGTTTAGCTGTGCCTAGGTTACTGCCAGTTTCAGAAGAGAAAGGAGCACACAACTAACATTCAATAGTAGTAAAATTCAGAAGGGACTTCTGTTGTTATGCTTGGAGAAAGTTCAATACTGGTTTTTTTGGCTTGCAAAAAACATTGGTCGTGACATATTCAGCAAGTTGCCATCAGCAGAAGTGTGGTTCAGATTGAATGGCTACTCATCCAGATTGCCCAAACAATCTCACCAAAGAACAGTGGTGCTATCAAGCAAGATTTGCTGAACCTTGTTGTTCATGCTAGATACCACACAACAAAAAGGAAAAGGAGAAAACGAGGAAATGTCCAAAAATTGACGTTTATGGCAGAGATTCTTCTATCATATAGGATATTAGTTTTTATTCCTACCAAAATAGTTTCAGAACAACACAAATACGTTAGTGTAATCCATCTCCTTTTCTGCGCAAACCTGCACCTCTCTCCTTTTTGAAAACCTCCCCAATTGGCCAATTTATGTTTGAAAGAGAAAAAGAAATGGAAGTTTTTTTTGTCTCCAATTGCATAAGTTTCCTAGTAACGGCAGTCTACCTACCTTAAGATCTTTTTGAGAATCAAAAGAGGAAATCAGTTTAAGGTCACTTCGATATTTGTGTCAAGAATTTCTATCAAAGTGCTTTTGATATCAGGTAAGTTGCCATGATTACAATTTATATGCCAACATGAAGCATGACCTGAATTAAAGCGGGGCCACAAAATATTTCAGACAAGAAAGAAGCCAAGAACAAATGACTCTTCTTTATGCTTCTACTTGTATCTTGCATTGAACGAAGTTTCGCTGTAGATGTTTCTCTCTTGTGACAAGAACATGGATATACAGGAACACATACTTCTGAATTATAAAACTTCAAAATTAATAGCTCATAGGCTTGCCAATTGACAATCTTTCCAAAATGTAATGCAAAACTATGAGAACAGAGCAACGGCTAGCAGCTTTAGCAGCCTAATTAATCAGCAACAGTGCCATGATACATTGATCAGGATCCACCACAATCATTGTTAAAATCCTAAACTAGACTAATAAACTAATCAATGAGTAATAAAATTACAAACAATTAAAGATACTGGGATCAATCCCTGTTGCCTTCCCACCCAAAGATCAATCATCCATCATCCATCATTCGACTTCAGCCGCGGTGCCATGGCCGCAGCCCTCCACCGGCGACAGGCCGTCCACAACGAGGCCGCGCAGGCCGGCCTTGAGCTCGTTGTCGCAGAACCTGCGGTACTCGGCGGTGTCGCCGGCCTTCTTGCACACCTGGACCATGACGAGCTCCGGCGTGAGCTCGAACACCTTGGCGGAGATGGCGAGCGCGCCCTTCTGCCCGTTCCGCGTCGCCTCGATGCTCACCTGGCAGTCCTTGGTGCGCGCCGTGAAGCTGACCATCCCGGCGATCTCCTCCAGCTTGGCGATGATGTCCGCCACCGGCGCGCCGGAGACGAAGCGCATCCTCTCGCCGCGCTCCTCGAACAGCCCGGACAGGTCGAAGCTCGGCGACGACGCGATGATGTCGAACGCGTTCAGGCTCTTGGGCTGCGGCATGCGTGGCCGGAGCTGGAGCGGGAGGGATGCATTGTCCTCCATGTGGTCGAACTCGGACAGAGTAGGCGCCGACACCGAGGTGTGCATGCCGCCGCCGAGGCCACGAGGCGTGCCGGCCACCGGGGTGGAAGATTCCGACGACGAGGACTCGACCGTGTCGGAGTCGGAGTCGTAGAGCACCGGCTCGTCGTCGAGCCCGTCGAGGCTACGGAGGCGGTCGTTGCTGTCGATGTAGTAGCTGACCTCCTTGAATCCCCTCTTGAACCACCGCGTCGCCATGATTTCCGGTATGGTGATCCGGCGCGCGGGGTCCGGCTGTAGGAGGCGACGCATGAGGCGGACGAGCTCTGGGCTGAACGACGCCGGGCACTGGAACTGGCACCTGTCGATCATGCGGTACAGCTGGGCGATGCGAAGATCGGGGAAGGGCTTGCGGCCGGCGACGAGCACGAAGAGGACGACGCCGCAGGCCCAGACATCGGCCATGGCGCCGTCGTACCCACGGAGCCCGATCACCTCGGGCGCGAGGTAGAGCGGCGTCCCGCAGACGGTCTGGAGGTGGGCCTCCGCGCGCGCCGTGTCGGTGAGCGCTGAGAGGCCGAAGTCGGCGACCTTGAGGTTCCCCTGATCGTCGACGAGGAGGTTGTCCGGCTTGATGTCGCGGTGGTACACCCCGCGCGCGTGGCAGTAGGCGAGCGCGGAGACGAGTTGCTGGAAGAACCGCCTCGCCTCGGGCTCCCGGAGGCCGCCGGGGCTCCTGCGGAAGTAGCGGTAGAGCGCGCCGCCGCGGACGTACTCCATGACGACGTAGATGCGGCGCCTGTTGGCCATCGCCTCGTGGATGCGGACGACGTTGGGGTGGCGCAACCGCTTCATGACGGCGATCTCGCGCTTGATCTGCTCCGTGGCGCCGAGCCTGACCAGCTTCTCCTTGTCCATCACCTTGATGGCCACCTCCTCCCCGGTGGCCCTGTGCCGGGCGTGGTACACCTTGGCGAAGTTGCCCTCGCCGAGCAGCCTCCCCAGCTCGTACCGATCCGTCGGCATCGCCAGCGGCTTCGTCCCCGTCCCCATCGATCGGAACATGAACTCAGGCGGCGAGAGTAAGGTTTCTCCTGCTGTTGTGTAGGGGGATCGAGTCAAAGGGGGCTCGACGATAGGAAGAGGGTTAAACACGTGAGACACGACGGCGCTGGTCACTTGGCCCGTGAGTTCGAAGGACATTGCCAGCCGTTGAATTATTGCTGAATCCTGGCCGTTCTTTTGTTTCGGTGGCCCGTGTACGATTCCAATCAACTAACACGAGGGTGACGGCCCATGGTAGCTCCTTCCCTTTGGTTGACTAGCGAGAGTTCCAGTTTTTTTCTTTCACTACTACTATAAGATAAATGCGATCTTTCTCTTACAATAATGTGGAAGTAGCGATTAATATTTTCTTTTCAAAAACTATATCAGGAGGGCACAATTTAAGATATATACTACTCTCCGTTTTTTGAATGTTTGACTTTTAAACATATATTGGATGACTCATCTCGTTAAAAAAAAATTGGCCTCTTTTCACATAGATTAGCAGTTTTAGTCTTTTTCACTTAAATTATTTTTTATTATTTTTAGATTGTGACATCACATCGAGATTTAACAGGAGAGAAGATATTATTTCTAGACTATCATATCACATTGAGATTTGTGAGTTGTGAGGGAAGAAGAAAAAATCGAACTACATGCACGGAGGTGGGGGCTGAACGCACAGCGCTGCTGACCAAATGCATTTCACATATTTTTTAATATTTAGTTACAATGTAGTTACATTATAATTATATTGTAAATACACTATAATTATACTATAATTGTAAAGAAGAGAAAAGAGAAGGCAGCTTTATTAGGCCTGTTTTCTAGAGGACTTTAGTCCAAGTCATGTAATTATTGTTGGTCACCAAATCTCGTGGAATCGATGAGACTGAGTGAAGTTGTAAATGGACCGGCAAAGGTTCGATCGGAGAGTATGACATCTTGATCATACAAAAGCCTAAAAGATCTGCTTAAATCCAATATAGATCCTTAGTCTTTGAGATTGAAGGATGTGATAGTCAATTTAATACTGCAATTGATGAGATCTACGAGCCAATTGGCCAATAAGCCGATAGAGTAAGGTAGCACTCAAGGATCGGCTAAAAAATCTAATGAAAACGTATATGGTAGATGTGTGGAGTAAAATAAAAGGACTTATTAGCCAAAGAGCCGATGACGCTCCATATTTGACAGATGATGAAAGAGCGGAGCGGGACCTAATTCCCCATGAAGTCACGAGAACCAGTGACTGCTGTAATGGTACAATTAGAACCGGTATCGATAGATCGGACCAAACTAAAACAGTATAAGGCCAATGCTAATGGCACAGAGATGATGGAGACTAGATTAGACATAATGACGAGAAAAGAAAGGGCAAGGTCATTGGCTGCTCACCGGCAAAATGTCAGACGCAGGCCTATATCTAACCTCATCGGCTATTTGAGTCGATGAGAAACGAAACCTTCTAGATTTCGATGCTAATCCCGTATGACACAAACCTGATAGATCTGATCTAACCGAGATAGTATCAGGCCGAATTCAACGTGACCAGATATATCGTTAGCGGATTAATCATTAGATGATACATAAAGCGGATATAAGACGCGCGGTGAGGATAACTCGTTGGCTGCTTCGACAAAACATCGTATGAATACCTATTAGGCCAAAGGCTTAATTCACCGTCACCGATCTCGTAGGTCGAACCTAACTGATGCAGCATGATACCGAGGACAGTGAAGGGAGACTAATGTACTGACAAGCCTCATACAAACGTGATATGGTACGTATGATCAGATCGAACCTAATCGATACAGCCTTAGACAGAGTAAAATGAATTATGATAATAGCGGGACTTATTTATTTAGTGGAGATCGAACTTAATCTATACAGCTCTGCTAGAAAAAAACTAGATGAGTTGAAGTGACGATGTACTAAGATTGTATTATATGATCTGTATTTAATGATTTAATAGGTTTCAGAAAGTCCATATTTATACTTTGAATTTATAAGAGTCTAATACGGGTTATAGACAACATTTAGACAATATTTATTAAACATATATAAGAAAGTTGAAGTTGTAAAACTACCTAAACTTATCTAGTTTATATAATATATTCTGTATAGATAAAAGCACTGTATATTTGATACTAGATATTTGGTTTTGATACTATAATTCTTACGACTACTTAGATAACTGAACCGAATACCCGTCCGATCTTCTCTTTCTATGTCAATCCTATTTTCTCTATAAGCCGATCCCGTCTAGGCTGACAAATTGTGAAGTCAACACTTACATACGGGGAAAAACATGTACCAGGTAGTAGCTAATTAATCAAGCGTTTCGTCTGAAACCTAGGACACGTGTGCACGTAAGACCATGCATATCTGACGTTAGTAGCAGCTAGCTAAGCTGGCGCTAATTTGGTGGGAAACTTGCCGTGAACTCTGCATATTCTCTTCAGCGTACGGCGAATATAAATGTGCCGAGAGCCGTTCTCCGTTGACAGCCTGACATGACACCCCAGAGATCTTTACTTTTCCTTGCCAAAGCGTTGCGTCCGGTCTAGTCGCGCGGGTCTTAAGCCAAATTTTACGGTTCAAAGACTTGGAAGAAATTTAGAACTAGTACTACTCTCCTAGCTAGTAGTTTGCGTCAATTGACTCCATGTGTTGCCACCTAACTAGATGCTGTACGTAGTTTTAACCGCCGCAAGAATGGCGCATCTCGTGGAGCCGTGGTATACGGTTTGGAGTATATTCCTCCTAGAGGCGTACGTTTCGCATGCATGGTTGGTTGGGCGGGAGACAGCGAGCGAGGCGGGCGCGTCGCCCAGATCGGTGCACGCAAATCTCTTCGGGTGACGCGGGACCGTTGCTAGCCAGGCGCCGCCATGACAATCCTTCTCCCGCGCACCTTCTCGGCTTCATCTGTCGGGCATGCGTTGGTATAGTGCAAAATGAAAAGGTCTGTCTATCTTATTCACTCCCCTAAACTAGTTTGGTCCACCACTTAATCTCTAAACTATTTTTAAGTTTATTTTATAGTTTCAACTACTAAAATTTAGTGAATTTAGTGGGATTGATAGATGCAACATAACCTATCTTTTAATAGTTTTAATTTTTTAAATTACTATACATATATATAAGAGTTCGGAAGCAGCTACCGAAACAGCACGATTTTAATTTTAAAACACACAATCATGAAAATAATTGAAAATTTTTTGAAACTCGGTAATGATGTTATCTATGTCTATAAAAAATTTTAGCTTAACATACAACATATATAAAGAGAGGGAAAAAAACTCTATTAAGCATTAAAGTGAATATAGTTTGTGAGTAAAATTAAAAAAATAATTTAGGGGTTAAGTTATCTAGTGAAATATAGTCTGATTGAGTAAAGTGGATTTTTTTAGTGCAATAGTAGACACCTCAAGTAGTGAGTCAAGACAGATTTCAACTAGAAATGTAAACGGGAATACCCGCCTAGCAAGGAACCTTCATCCCGCCCCTATGGGCCACAAATTTCCCTGCTCCCGGCAACTATAAGGGGCCAGGATCAAACCAGTTACTTTCCTACCAAAATTGTAGGAAAAAGAATATAGCTAACAAACATTTATTTTATACTATTAAAGTTATTAAAAACTTTGATAAACAAAATTTGGCTTAAATACAAACAATCCCATTTTCCAATCCTGCCTCCGTGCGAGGAAATTATTCGACGCGACGGCGCTGGTCGCCCGTGAGTTCGATGAAAATCGTCAGCCGTAGCGCCCGTCGGATTAAAGATAAATCCTGGCCATTCTTTTTTGTTTGGGTGGCTATGATTTTCTTGCCCGTGTATGATTCGTACTCTAATTGACTGGACATGAAGGCCCATCTGACAGCTCCTTCACTTTCGTTGACTAGAGAGAGTATTTTCTTTTATAAATTATATAATATGATAAACTAGTGATCTTTTTCGCAAAATAATGTGGAAGTAGCGATTAATATTCGAAGGAAAGATTCAATTTAAGATTCACTACTTGATTAAGCTTACAGAAAAAAACGTATTACCAATCTACAACACCAAATTATTTTAATTAAATCTACCATTAAATATAAATTATAGTATATTTAAAAAATATTACTATATTTATAAATAATTTGGTCAAACTTAAAAAATAAATTAACAAATCTAAAATAAATAATATAGAACAGAGGGAGTACCATACATACTCTTTGATAGTTCCTGCCAGCCTGGTTTCAAAAAAATATTCGTATATATGAGCCTACTTATTATGCACTTAATTTTTCATATGTTAATGTGAGAAAAGGTTAACAAATATGACCATTTTGGAAACAAATTATAATAAATAAGACTAATAGACGAGTCTATGTCAGCAATAACATTGCAATTATTAATTTCAATTTTAGAATAGATAAACTAAGAAAATTCTAAACTAACAGTCCAAGATGAGTACAATTAATTTATATTTAATGCTAAAATTAAAATGTATTAAATCATAAAAGAAATTGGTCTTAGGACTCCAAACCAAGTATGTGTTTCTATTTATTAATTCCAATTTAAGAATTATCTAATAATAACTTTGCATTTATCAAAAGTATTAAATAAAAAATAGAGTTTAGCGAAAAAGTGTATTGGATGGTGATTCACTCCAAACTCAAGGTCTTTAGTTTTTTTTGGATGAATAGCTAAATTGGTCTCCAAGTTTTTTCTAAGTTTTAGTTTGGTTCCTTCATCTTAGTCGTATTTTAATTCAAACTATTTAAAACGGCAAAAATGTACAACATGACCTCGCTGTAGACCTAACTTCGTTTGAGATGCAAATCCAATAATTATATAGTGTTTTTTCATTAAAATTTACTTACAATGAATTTTCATATAGGTAATGCATAGTAATTTATATACCATGAAAACAGTTATGTATATGATAACCATTAAAGCTCAGCCCTCGTGTGCATAGGCTAAAATAATGGGAAGTACATGTATAATGTTATTTGTTCATTTATTTATTTTCTCTTTTCTAGCGTAGGCAGATTAAGGGTAAAGGGACATTTTCCAATACATATGCTGACTAGAATTAGTCAGGTGTTACATCATGTAGATCCAATCATGATTTTAAGCCAACACAAATACTCAGATGACTTATGTGGCACTACTATGAAAACGTTTTTACATATGGCTAATATTTTCGCAAGCGGCCAGAGAGACTGCCTGCTCGAGTGGGCATGTAAAAATCACGATTTTCACGACTGAGAATAGAAATTTTTGGAGAAAAAAAAACAAAAATATAAAAAATGAAGAAAAAAAACCAAATAAGCATTCCATAGATCAAACAACTCCATCTTAGTTTAATCGGTTCACACAATTTCATCACAAATGTTCCATCACAAGTTCTATCATAGTCACAAGTCTATCGTTATCGTGGTAGTGGGCGTCCCGGTATGCTTTACATACCTAGACCTACTTAGGTTTGTTGTCATCATCGCAACCCATGTCGAGATAGTCATAGCCAAAAGGAGGATGCTCGCATTGTCGCCCTTGAGGGCTAGAAAAAGCCTAATTCCTCATAGCATCCCTTGTCTCCATGAAAAGCTGGTCATTGTCACCGCTCTTGTACCGACCATGACCGACGTGGATCTAGTGCTATTGAGCACCCCACCCCTTTTTTGCTACTTGCCTACCTCCTCTTTGCCAACCTGCCATCGATCCACCGCTTCAGGGACCCACATCTGCTAGATCTGCCACTCCCATGGCCAACATTGTTGATTGTCGCTCTTAGGGCTGACATCGTTAATCTGCCACTCCTTGGTTGTAGCAGTCATCGTTGTCCTCACCACCAAGCCTAACCTATTGCCACCTAAAAGTTTGATAGCAGTGGTTGGTCCCGCCTCCCTACCGATACATCTGGCTTCTTTGTCACCGGATTAGTCTCCTTTTTTGTCGCCAATACACCTCGCCTTCACCACCCTATTATCGATCCACCAATTTGAAGACCCACAACCACAGATCAGTTTCTCCTAGGACATGCGGTAGCTAGATCCACCACTTTCCAACCACGCAAGCTACCAAGCCACAACGTTCGTCATTGCCACTGTTGCCGAGTCCATCTTGTGGCATGGAACGGTTATGGAGGAGACGGCAGTCTCCTCGACAGCGTGTAGGAGATAAAAGGAAGGGGTATGGGGATGGAGAAGTAGCGTGAGGTGCGGGAAGGGAGTGTAAGGTGTGGGAGGAAGAGAGACGAGGAGGAGAAGGAATGCAAGGAAATTAAGGGAGGGGTGCGGGTTTTGTTATCCAATCATGCGTAGTCATGGTAGACCTTTACTGGATACCATAAAGTCTTTTAGCCCACTTATAAAAATAAATAGGTGTCTATGAAAATGAAAATATTTTTTAGTAGTACGGACAAAATAAAACCAGCGAAGGCATCAAATTTAGCCTTCTATGAAACCTGGAGACTAAATTGGCTATTCACCCTAGTTTTTTAGTCACTGGAAAGTTGAAAGTTAACCTTTAATAATAATGTGAATGAAAAGTAAAACTATTCGGTTACTTATATTTCCAACATAGTTTTATGTGAGTATTCAGTCTTGTAAATGTATATAAATACACGGAGTATTTGACTACTTTGCTTTAATTCACTCTATACACGACAATATATAAGCTGGCACCAGGGATTTCGCTAAACTGACTGCTTTGTTGGCTGTAGTTTTTTTTTGTTGTACCTATTCTCTCTTGTAACCTCATTTGTTGGCTGTAGTTGTACATATGTTACCATCCCAAATAATTGAGAGCAGAACAACGGCACTCATTGTAGTATAATATATTCATGGATTCTTCCAGCCATGTCATTAGTGGCATACACGTGACATAATGCCCCTTGCTGCCTGTTTGGCGTACGATTCTCCTGGCAGAGAGTCGATCAATTAACTGTGCAATGAAAGACACCTGCACGAAATCATTGCACTTGTGAATCTGGTTAATTGACCACGATTGGATTTGTCACCAAGTGATTAATTAAAATAATCATCGTCGATCGTCATCATCGCGAGGACCTACAAATATCCTAGCTACACAGCTAACAGGCCAGCCAACTCAATGTCACGCGTACAGGCAACTGACGCCTGGATGCATGCATGATATGATCTGCCATCCGCTCCTCGTGACAATCGAACGAACGGACACGAGAAAAGAAGAGGAAAAGGCTCTTTCGATCTTAATTTTCTGGGGAGCTGTATGAAGTCCAGTTATGTCACTGTATACTTGACTTCACTTACGTACGATGCAGGCTACATGCTAAGCTTTGTTGTGAAACCTCCTAGGACACGTACGTATACTTGTACACGCAGGACCATGCGTATCTCGCGTTACGGCACCGGAAACCAGCAAGTAGGGCGCTTGACCGATCGAGCGAGGTGCAAATGCGAATGCGAACAAGACGGAGAGGGTATTTCGGTGGGAACTTGTCCACAAGTCGATCTTCGTATGCCCTCGCTGGGGATGAAAAAGGAGTGAATACGAAAAGATAATATTTATACCGTATTTATTTTCGTATTTTTAATCAGACAAAAAAATAAATATAAATAGTTCAGATATGAAAATAAATATGAATCATCTTAAATACAAATAATTATCAAATATGATCTGACATTCACGGAGACAAATATTTCTCGAAATACAAAAATGAACTAAACTTCTAAAAGAAACAAATACTATCCCACATAATTAGCTTATTTTATATAAAAAGTTTTATCATATATTAATTTAAGTTCAACGCATATAATATTACCGATATAAATACATGTCTAACTAATAATATAATATAATATATAATATAATTTGTAAAAATATTTTAAAGTGTAAATAATATTAATTGCATGGATTAATGTTGTAAGATATGCTACTCTTTTAAAAGAGGTAGTTTAAATGTTTAGAAAAGAATTGGTTATATTTTATGTATCTATATTACTATTCCGAAACTCCAGTATCATATTTGTATTGATATTTAAGAAAAAGTATTCAGATTCCAAATTATTTGAGAAATTTCCGTTACGAACGGTATTTGTTTTTCTTTGAAGCGAACGGAAACTACCCGTTTCATATCACTTCCATTTTCATCCCTGTTTCTCACAAGTGTTGCGTCTCGGGTTTTAAGTTAAATTTTTTCTTGTAAGACTTAGCGAAACTTTAGAACTGTTTAGTTCTGCGTCAACTGACTTTTAACTTTTGCCACCAAACGACCAAGTGAATGCCGTCGTTCTAACCGTATGCAACAACAGCGCATTCGGTGGCATATTCCTAAAAGCCGTTTCGCACACACGGTTGATTGGGCCACGGGAGACAGTACCGAGCGAAACGGACGCGTCGTACGTACAGGGCTCCAGCCTCCAGCCGTCCAGATCGGTGGCGCGAAAATCTCTCTCGATGACGCGGGACCGTTGCTAGCAAGGCTGGTACTTTAATGTCCATTGTATATATGCCCAGGCCCAGCCTCCCACAGCAAATCGGCGATCTTTCTCCCGTTTAGATGCCGCACATCGCCTGAATAAATTTCATGGTATTTGCTAGATTTCAAACTCTTGAAAATTTGTAAAATTTTAGTCACCTAAAAATTACATATTCCTAACTCTAAAATTGAAGCGGGTATGTAATATTCAATTTTACTTTCCTTCTTACACGAAATACAGTAGAGATATATACACTCATATAAATATGCGTATACTTATCTTTATAAATATATATACGTATCCTCCGAAGACAGGGCTGACAATATATCTACTCTTTTTCACTTAGCAGTGGCCACTGTAGTCCAACAACAATTCAATGGCGTATCTAGGATTTGAGGCGTGGGTGGTTCGGCTCATATAAAAAAATTTAAACATCACAAATGTAACAACATACAATAAATTTAATTTAAAGAAGTTTTACAAAAGTTTAAAGAAGATTATCATAATATTTTATGACAGTGGCGGAGGCAGTGCCGTCGGTGGCAGTTGTAGTAGTATGCTCTTCTTCCACAACAGGGGAAAGAGGCAGTTGAGAAGTATTCTTTTTTGCTGCATGCTTTCAAAAAAAAGATGGAATATATTTATCTTTCTTCATGTTTCAACAAGCTACAATACAATAGTACAATCTGAGATGAGAAGGTTCAAAATTAAAAATTAAAAAGAAGAGTACAAGTTTAGAAGACCTAATAGGCTAATAAAAAACACCAGCCCTTGCCTTGCTTCCTTGCAGGCTGCAGCTTGCCCGCACGCCGCCGGTGGCCGCATCCCGACGCCGGCCGCCGTATCCACGAGCCAGTCTTGTTGGCTAGCCGTCGATTGGTGATTGCTGCCACCATGGTGCCGATTCGTCTGCCGTGGCGCCATCGCCACTCGATCGCCAGACGCCGGGAAGGAGTAGCCGACCAGGAGCCCGAACCCAATGTAGGTGCTAAACACGCGGGCTGCTACGATTGGTCGTGCGAGGCAGGCAGGAGGCTGAGAGGGAGCGGAAATGACGTCGTTTCCAGTTCTACTTCATGTTTTCACGGTTGGAGAATTTTTTTTTTACCATACCTACCTGCCTGGGCCTTGGGTCAGTAAATTTTTGCGTAGTCCATGTGTAGATCCGTCGGTGGCTCAACTCAGTTCCTCGAGGCGGGGACTGATAATTCGCGTGTGCACCACAAACGCAAGTGCACACGGCGCGTCCCTGCTGATTCCGCTTCATGCTACGGAGTAGGGAAGTGCTAGCTTTCTGCTCGCACCAAGAACTCGGACTCCATTCAAATCTTCCACTCGTGTCACAAACTTTAATCTCAAAAAATCAGAAAAATTCAATTAAAAATATCAAACTTTCATGTAAAATCAAAAAAAAAACTTTCAACTCAAGTCTAAAACTTTCATTTCAAAATCACAAAAATTTTAATTGAAGATCTAAAACTTTGATCTCAAAATCACAGAAAATTGAACTAAACATCTAAAACTTCCATTTAAAAACAAAAAACTTTCAATTCAACATGTAAAACTTTCATCTCCAAAATACACAAAATTTTAAATAAAAAACTAAAACATTCAACTAAATATCAAAATCCCTCTTATTCTCAGACCTCAATTGTCACCCTTCTACCCAGTGCTGTAGCCACGTCCATGTCATAGGGTGCCCCAATGGGGCTCCTCTTGCTCTAGCGAGGCTAGCATGAGCCCAATGTGGCACACAACGCTGAGGTGACAGACATGCAGAGAGATGAAGTCTCCAGTGGCCTTCCTATAGTGGGAGCAAAGGTTGACAACTGATACTGTAGTTCCAGAGATGCTAGGGTTGAGGAGCTTAGGGTGGCGCCATAGGTTGGAGAAGGAGATGAGAGGAGGGATGGAGGATGGGTGCAGAAGGAGATAGAGATAGGGGGAAGCAGCAGATTGGGTGTCGGCGCTGCAAATCGGTGGGATGGCAAGCCACTCCATAGGCCTTGTCAAATTGGGATGATACGAGAGAGAGGAATAGAGATAAAGGGATTGAGAAGGGGCTCATCAGCTCGTGGTCTCTACTTTTTGACTCCTTTTAGTCAATAGTCTTATAGGCCTTGTGGGCTAGAACCGTGTGCCATGGGTGCAGTTGCGTCAAATAGGTTTTTCGTCTTAAGGCTCTAATTTCACAATAGCAAAACCAAGCTCAATTTAGTCCCTCAAGGCTCTAATTGTACAAGAACATCACACCAGCCTACAACAATCTAGAGAAAACTTACCATAACCACCATTCCGGACAATTCTGCCGCTGGCAGCAACGGTGTTAGCTCTTTGAGTTGTAGATCAGAAGCAAGAAGCCACCGTTGTGCTGCATCTTGGACACCTTGGCGCTGGACCAATCCATTACCGTCGAGTCACTGATGCTGCAGAGGATGCTATGGATGTCGATGCTGATGAGCTCTCCTTTGCTAGCCTTCGCACTCTCCCCTTCCTCCTCTCACCGAGTCACAGTTGCTCACTATCTTGCTCTAATCCCGTTGCACCAGAACCTTGCAATGTAGCCTCCGTAGGCATCTGTGGTTTTCCTCATAGGTGGCTAAAATGGATGACGGTAGTGGAGGGCACAAGGAGAGGAGACCTTCCTTGAGGGCCATTTCTTCACCTCATTGGATCTAACTGGCAACGACACATTCGTTGAGGAAGCTCACAGCTTTGATCGGAGAAAAACAAGAGATGACAAGGGAGACATGGGGACTGAAGAGAAGAAACAAGAGGGGTGAGAGACCAAGTATCGACTCATACTAGTCAAAAAGTAACCAGAAGAATATCCTCCCCTGCTTTTCATTTTGTTTTATTCTATTTGTTGAGATGAAACAACATGAATTATTTAACAAAATTAAACTCTCATATAATTTGGATATTCTCTTTCCTCATCTTATTTTATTAATAACACCAACTTCATTCTACCATCCATGTCAGTTTAGTCTGAATCTGAGCTTCTACTGACGCAACCAAGAATTGAAACCCAGTTCGATACATGTCGTGACTAAAAAAAATCCAAAAACTTTTCCTCTCG
The DNA here is from genome assembly GCA_030770085.1 of Oryza coarctata. Taxonomy (NCBI): domain Eukaryota; kingdom Viridiplantae; phylum Streptophyta; class Magnoliopsida; order Poales; family Poaceae; genus Oryza; species Oryza coarctata. Next base: position 15,582,525 of record CM061472.1, read on the forward strand.
GTATGCGGAACACAAGGTGTTTCATCCGCCTGCTACCATTGCAGCATCATTTTTGTGTTTATTAAAAAAATTAAACTTTATTCTATCATCATGTTCACGCACGTAGGAAAGATCGGACAGGGCGGAGGTGCTCGTCGAGAGGGCAAGCGAGTGTGAGACGATAAATGTCCGATGGAGGTACGCGCGGACACGCTGAGGACTAGGAGATCTGCTTCGTTCCAGTGTAGTTCGTTTAGCTTCATTGTCCCTTTGTTGGGGTTGCTGGAGTTATAGGCATACCAGTCAATTTGATCCTGTAATTGATAAGTAGATAAGTCGATGAGTCAGTTGGCCAATGGTTCGATACGAACTCTTGCTATCGACTGGTTACCGATAGGGTTGAAATAGTCACTGGCTACATTTGATACACTCCTATTATTGGTTGGTTCCTGATAAAAGCTGAAGTACTCATCCATCAGCTAGAAAGCAGATAAAGGCATAGGCAGATGGCGACAAAGAGAATGAAAAAACACATCGGTTGTATAACCGATGGCCCTTCGGAATAAAGTAGTTAATGGTACTATGCGGACTCATGCTATGGGCTGGTTGCCGATAGAAGCTATAGCACTTTCTCATCGGTTAGAAAGCAGATGAAGGTATAAACAGATAACAAGCAATAAGATAAAGGACCCATCGGTCGTAGAGTCGATGGCTTTATAAATAGAATATATGATGAATAGTAAGGAGAAAGATCCGATCTTCCGAAGATACGAGAGGTTAGATCGGACGTGCGGACCGAAGGAATAGGTGAACCTATCAGGTAGCTGTTAAAGCCGATCGGCTGGGAGATCCGATGGGGCTAAAGTCGATCGGCTGAGAGGTCCGTTGGAGGGTTTGATGCAGCCATCGGCCGATGGAGATACTGAGACAAAGCTGATGGAGAACTTTAGAAAAGCCGATTAGATTAGTAGAAGATTGGATCGGCTTGAAGACAGGGGATTGTCCAATCGGGATCAGGTCCGAGAAGCCCGAGGGAAGGAAGGAGAAGGATCGGCTTGACTTAAAAAATGTCCGATAGCTACAGTGGAGAAGCTGATCAGGTTGCAGCAAAGGAAGACTCGGTTACAAATTAGAAGATTATTCAGATGAAACCGGGTTTGCGGAGGAGCCGTGGACTCCACGGCAGGGTGCTTATTTTTGTAAATTATAACCTTATTCAATTAGGGAGGTCTAGCTGGTTAGTTAACTTCTTTAGGAATATTTTCCTTTGTTCTTACTAGGAAATAATGTCCGATGGTCGAAGACGCGTCGGACTCTGTCTGTAAATCCAGGGTATAAATATAGACCCCCTGGAAACATGTAATACATCTCTCGATCATATTCAAACTCGGCGCATCGCCACCCTAGTTCATCTAGGTTCTACCGGCGGGTTCTGGCTCTCGACGCGGGGCTGCATCGGTTAAGTCCGATCTCCGGCGAAGGGGTAAGTCCCGCCACCATCCCGATATGTCTTGCTCTGTCTAAGGCTCCATCGGTTAGATCCAACCTCTTAGGCCGATCGGATATATCACATCACGTCCGTGCTGGACCTATCGGCTTGTTAAGCTCCCTCTGCCGTCATCGGTCTCGTACTGCATCGGTTAGGTCCGACCTACGGGGCTGTCGACGGTAGATCGAGCTTTAGGCCTATAGTCTCTTGCATGGCGTATCATCGGAGTGCTAGCCGATGAGTTATCCATGTTCTGTGCTTCATGCCCAGCGCATCGGCCCTCGGCCGATACGCATCAGCCTTTAGAGGCGTCACATGACGCGTAACACTAAACGTATCGGACCTCCAGCCGATACGCTCCCACCTTCAGAGAGGTGTCCCCTCATCGGCTCAGCTAGCCAATGGGTTCGTTCCTATCCTTGCTATGGCATAGCCGATCCGGCGTCCTCCGTATCATCGCCGCTGGCCTCGGCCTCGTACTATCTCTGTTAGGTCCGATCTTCGAGAATCGGTGTTGATGGCTATGCCACGGCGGGCGACGGGTCTCTTGTTGTCATATCCGGAGCGGCATCGGCTTTGCAGCCCGTGCCTTCTTGCGCTAATCATCGCCTAGGCCGCATCCGCTTTCATCGGTTTTTCCAGCCGATGGATCACTGTTCGGCTGTCCAGAGGGATCCCGTGCGCCTCGATATCATCTGAGCACACCCTGGTTCCTCCATCGGCTCTACGATTGACCGCTCGTCGACACCTGTCCACATCGGCTCCCCAGCCGATCAAACAGCATCCCGAATCTATCAGCAGCCAGCCGATAGCGAGCGTCTGTATCGGACCCGCTCGTCTCACCTCCTTGTCAATTGCAGGGTCAAATTGACTGGCATGCCCACGAACCTCGAGACCTAAGGACCAGCACTGGAGACAAGCAGACCTCCTAGGCCTTCGCGTGACCGAGCCGCCGTCCCTCCCCGATCGCGGGATTTTTTGGCGGCGAGCAGGCTTCTTGGCATGCCCGGTGGGACCGAAGATTTCATTCATCGGCCGATAAGAACTATACTTTATTCATCGGCCAATCGGGTAGAAATCTTCATTCATTAGCCGATTGGACTGGATTCATCGGCTGGAGAAACCTGAAGACCGTTTATCGGCTGAAGATCCTTCATCGGCTGGTAATATAATTCTATTCATCAACCAGAGGGACTCTACAAGTGCCTGATTGGAAGTCAGATTTTTCTCATCAACCCGGGGGGCATCTTGTTGTCAATATGTCTAAAGAAAAGGTGGATTCCAAGACATATTCATCCGAAGATGAAACCGATGAAGAGATAACAATTCCAGTTACCATGGAGGATTTGAATGAAGACCAGAGGCAGCATATAGAGCAAAATATGGACAACTTTCAGAAGCTCTGTTTGGAATCTTTCAGTATGACTAAATAAGGGCCGATTCAAAAAACACAATTACCAAAATGTGTTTTGATGAAAGAATCAGGCCATTCAGCACCCGTGAATTCTTCCAAGCCGTTGCAAGAGATGTTCAACAACTCATTTTATCAAGCATTCAGTAATCCATCAGGAGTATGGATGGATACACTACAGGATCTGATCGGGAAGGCGATACAAGAGTCATCGGCTCAAGAAACCGATCAGGATCATGTGCCATTGCCGATAGAGACGGAGGAAAACAAGGACCTATTGGCAAATATGTATCCACCAATACAAAATCGACTCGGGGGCAACGGCAGGAGGAACCTCCAGAATTTTGTCAGAGAAATCATTATGGAGAATATCTAAAGCAGAATCGGGTACCATATCCACCTCCACATGATTAGGAAGACACTTTAAGAAAGAAGAATTGATTAACCAGAATTGTGGATACGGTGGAAGAGCAATTTGGTATCAAACCCAAAGATCAAATAGTAATGTATTGGCACCCATATCCAGAATGGTTTAACAGAGTTCCACTACCTCGCCGATACACGATACCAGATTTCTCAATATTCTCAGGACAAGACAGCATATCTACATTGGAACACATCAGCCGATTCTTAATACAGTGTGGAGAAGCATCGGCTGAGGAAGCTCTTAGAGTTTGTTTCTTTCCTTTATCCCTTTTTGGATCGGCCTTCGCATGGTTTTCTTCATTACCATCAAACTCGATTAAAGGATGGGCCGATCTGGAACAATAGTTCCATGGACATTTCTGTACTGAGATTCAAGAAACGAAACTATCAGATTTGACATCGGTTAAACAAAGGCATAATGAGTCAGTTCTGGAATACATCCAACGTTTCCAGGACATCAGAAGCCGATGTTATAGTCTTGTTCTAAGCGATGAACAATTAGCCGATTTGGCCTTCCAGGAGTTATCAAGTCGCATCAGGTGGAAATTTTCTGCCCAGGAGTTCAACGGTTTAACACATCTGATGCATGTGGTATCGGCTTACGAGAGACGATTAGCAAGAAAGAGGAAATGCTGACACATCAGAAGTTACCGATTGGGTTTTGGGATGATAAGTCTGGAGAACGGCCATCCAATCGGGAAGACATCTAGATCGACTGAGCATAGCCGATTTCTCCTTTTCAAGATGGACGGATTCTCAGAATTGGTATCGGCTAGTGATACTGTTTAAATCGGCTGAGGCGTAGCCGATTCCTAATATACGAAAGCCGATACGATTATATCGGTTACAGATGGCCGATACAGTTTAAGACGTCGTCATCAGAAAATATATATACACAACTTTTATTGATCAAGCTGATTGAAGTTTACTGTAAAAAGTTAATGTTCAAGATGACATCTGGATTTCTCCGAGGCTAAAGTTTTACAAGAATTTCTTAATGGCCTCGATCGCGCGCAGACGGATTTGATCTATATCATTGATAGCGCGGATGTCATCCTCGTCTGATTCAGGGATAGTTTTCAAGTTCTTGTGCCGGCGAACTGCTAGCCGCACTTTGTCTGCTACCTTGGCCTCTTGGTTTTAGATCGACTTTGGTAGGCCGATGAGATGGGACTCTGTGGAATTGATGTCTTCACGAACCTTGTCGAGTTCCGCCATCAAATCGGCTTCTCGTTTCTTCAAGAGGCCAAGCTTGGTGTTGGCGTGTTGAAGGTCAGCTCACATTTCATCAAGTTTCTTCTTTTCATCAAGGGCAGTCAGCCGATCGTTGTGAGCCAGGTGGCTTTGCTCAGCGCGATTGGCTATGCGTCGTCTTGATGCAGTCAGCTGGGTCCTTTGGAATTCCAAGTAAGCAGCAGGCGTGAGTGCATCCGACAGTTCCGTAGGTAGGAGGTGTTGAATTTCTGCAAGTTTTCCCCGGATTGACCCACAGTCTTCCACTAGCAAGTCAATCGGAACCTCCAGCCGATGCATAATATCTAACAACTGTTCACGTGCATCGGCTGGCAAAAATGTTTCAATCGCTGTGCTGGTGGCTGAGTCTTCCTCTGCTTCTAGGTATTTGCCGATGTCGAAGGAGAACAGATCGGCTAATGACTGCATAACAACATTAGTAAACTTGGAGATCATAAGTCAAGAAAAATGATATGTATGATGGACGTACCTGAGAGACAGTGGGAGCAGTTCTTGTGCGGGTATCAGCTTGATGTGGGGCAGTGTGAGTAGATGCTAAAACTTCAGAGGATACCATCGGCTCAGCCCCAATAACAGGGTCCGACGTTTGGACCTCGGGAGCCGATGGTTCAGGCTGCAAAGCGAAGGTGTCAGGATAAAACAAAGGCCACAGAGAATTGACGCTGACACCTACCAGTGGAGATGCGGGAGGAGTTAGAATTGCCGCAGGAGAAGGGCTTCGCGAAGCCGATGCAACGATGACAACATTGACATCGGGTTTTCGTCTCTTAGAAACCGATCGAGCAGACGGTTTCTTGCGCTTTGACCCTGACACCTGCGACACTCGGAGGAGAGCTGATGGAGGTGGACCACTTTGCCCAAGAAGGGATCTGGCCGATGGAGGTTGATAGATAATCGGCCGACCACTTGCGCTGGTCGAAGGTGCGTCTTTGTCGCTAGCCTGTGGAATCACGGGAATCAAGATACGGTTGAAATTCAATACGATGAAGACATGATAGTGAGAGAAGGATTACCTCTTCATCGGATTCCACGTAGTCGGGATTGAGGCGAAGGCAATAATGTTCAGCCGATAGACTATACAAGTGCCTTCCCCATTCTGACCACTATCGAGCTAAGATTTTGGTATTCGATGTGCAGGGCTCGAAGGTGGAGATAGTCCCTAAGGACAAGTTTAATGTCATTGAACTAAGTCGGTCATATTCCAAGCCGCTTTTCACTTCTCCATGGGCTCGGTGTTTGCCGATGAAAAACAAGCCGATGGGGAGTTGGCCGAAGCCCAACTGACGAGCACTAACCGAAGGATGGTAGAACTCGTATGATGGATGTTGGGATCGGCCCATTGAAAATCCGATCGGCAGAAGACAAGGAGTTATGGAGGATAAAAAGATGGTCTTCGATTCTTCATCGGCTAAGGCATTCATCGGATGAAACCTGGAAGGCATTTCAAAGGACGAGTCATCCTCGTACACGAACCAGATGGTGACCTCTTTGGTGAAGCCATAGTAGAAGCACTTAAACCATCGGCTGAGTCCGAGGGAGGTCATTTTGCTTCCAGGAAGAGCCGATGAAGCTTCACCCAGCGAAATGCATCGGCGTCGGCTGGCCTCGTTTTCTTCTAGGTAATCAGTCGGGAACGTCATGGAAGAGAAAGGGGGCCTGGCAATGACTTTGGAGGTGTAGACATTCAACCAAAGTTGTATAAACCACCAGGGTCCGTCGATATGTCCGACTGGATGGCCTGTTGATAGCTTGGTCGTAACTTGATGGAGTAGATGATAAGTTGCTCTGAGAAGATAATGCCCCAGGGGAATTTGGCAGTGATCGGCCAGGAGCTCTGCCAAACATTGCATGTTTGTTGTTGGACCGAGGGTCAAATTATCAAAGAAGAATCGTTCCAGCCAAAGATTCAAGAACGCTACATGTTCACGTCCATCGACTGGGCCGGAGGGTTTGTTATGCAAGGAAATGTACTTAGTCCAACCTCCGACATTCTTGGTGTTTAGTCGATGCTTAGGTTTGAATCTGAGGCTGAAAAGGTTCATGTGGTGGGTGGTGTTGAGGCAGGTCAACATAGTAACATCCATCAAGGTGGGAGTCATCGGCCCATGCCCGAACATGAAGGCATTCAAGATGTCCGACCAGAAGTAAGAAGCCGATGCAAGCAGAGGTTCGTTCCTTTCCATATCGGCTAAGGAAAGGTTAATGCAATGGTCTATTTCCAGATCCTCCCATAAAGTCTTTTTGAAGGCAGAAACCCAAAGGTACCAGTTCCTCCATTCAGAGAGTTTGCTAGGCCAGGATCTGAAGCTGTGAGCCCAATCGGTGATGGCCATGGATGAGTTCTTGAACGGGATCCTTTCTGTTTCGGAGTTGATGAAATCAGTCGGATCCTCGTTACCCATAGGGCCAAGAAAGAAGTGACCGGGGCAGTCAGAGATTGGAATAGTGATCTGACTCTTAAGATCCTACAGAAACTAGAACCCGACTACTGATGAGAAATCGGGATAGGGAAGAATCGTGCAAAACATAGGATGAAAGAGCAGATAATGGTTACCTCAGGGATTATGTGTGTGGAAGCCATTGCGTAAACGAAGGAGTAGCGGCCGATGAAGAAATCTGTGAGAGCTCGCATTCAGTCTTCTGAGCCCGTCGAGATTCGTAGAAATTTGCGGATGCCTGTGGAGCTTGTCAAGGTTTTGGGTTTTTGATGAGAAGAAGTGTGTGGAAGAAGGCTGAGGAGGGGATGTATTTTATAGAGGCGGAACGATCTAGGCAGAGATCTGAGCCGATTAATGGGGTTTTAACGGGTCATCCTGGTTTTCGGAGGTTTCTAACGGCTCGGAATTTCATAGTCTGTTGGCAAACTCCGAAATTGGGGGGCATGTGTTAACGCCAAAATCTGGCGGATCCGATGGCGCTAAAGCCGATCAGCTGGGAGATCCGATGGGGCTAAAGCCGATCGGCTGGGAGATCCGATGGGGCTAAAGCCGATCGGCTGAGTGGTTCATTGGAGGGTTTGATGCAGCCATCGGCTGATGGAGATACTGAGACAAAGCCGATGGAGAACTGTAGAAAAGCCAATTAGATTAGTAGAAGATTGGATCGACTTGAAGACAGGGGATTGTCCAATCGGGATCAGGTCCGAGAAGCTCGAGGGAAGGAAGGAGAAGGATCGGCTTGACTTAAATAAGGTCCGATAGCTACAGTGGAGACGCCGATCAGGTTGCAGCAAATGAAGACTTGGTTACAAATTAGAAGATTATTCAGATGAAACCGGGTTTACGGAGGAGCCGTGGACTCCACGGCAGGGTGCTTATTTTTGTAAATTATAACCTTACTCAATTAGGGAGGTCTAGCTGGTTAGTTAACTTCTTGAGGAATATTTTCCTTTGTTCTTACTAGGAAATAATGTCCGATGGTCGTAGACGTGTCGGATTCTGTCTGTAAATCCAGGGTATAAATATAGACCCCCTGGAAACATGTAATACATCTCTCGATCATATTCAAACTCGACGCATCGCCACCCTAGTTCATCTAGGTTCTACCGGCGGGTTCTGGCTATTGACGCGGGGCTGCATCGGTTAATTCCGATCTCCGGCGAAGGGGTAAGTCCCGCCACCATCCCGATATGTCCTGCTCTGTCTAAGGCTGCATCGGTTAGGTCCGACCTCTTAGGCCGATCGGATGTATGGCATCACGTCCATGCTGGACCTATCGGCTTGTTAAGCTCCCTCTACCGTCGTCGGTCTCATACTGCATCAGTTAGGTCCGACCTACGGGGCTGCCGATGGTAGATCGAGCTTCAGGCCTATAGTCTCCTGCATGGAGTATCATCGGAGTGCTAGCCGATGAGTTATCCATGCTCTATGCTTCACGCCCAGCGCATCAGCCCCTCGGCCGATACGCATCATCCATTAGAGGCGTCCCACGACGTGTAACGCCAAACGTATCGGACCTCCAGCCGATACGCTCCCACCTTCAGAGAGGTGTCCCCTCATCGGCTCAGCTAGCCGACGGGTTCATTCCTATCCTTGCTACAGCATAGCCGATCCGGCGTCCTCCGTATCATCGCCGCAGGCCCCGGCCTCGTACTGTCTCGGTTAGGTCCGATCTTCGAGGTTTGGTGTTGATGGCGCTGCCACGGCGGGCGACGGGTCTCTTTCTATCATATCCGGAGCGGCATCGGCTTTGCAGCCCGTGCCTTCTTGCGCTGATCATCGCCTAGGCCGCATCCGCTTTCATCGGTTTTTCCAGCCGATGGATCACTATTCGGCTGTCCGAAGGGATCTCATGCGTCTCGATATCATCTGAGCACGCCCTGGTTCCTCCATCGGCTCTATGGTCGACCACTCATCGACACCTATCCACATCGCCTCCCCAGCCGATCAAACAGCATCCTGAACCTATCGGCAGCCAGCCGATAGCGAGCATCTGTATCAGACCCGCTTGTCTCACCTCCTTGTCAATAGCAGGGTCAAATTGACTGGCACGCCCACGAACCTCAAGACCTAAGGACCTACACTGGAGACAAGCAGATCTCCCAGGCCTTCGCGTGACCGAGCAGCCATCCCTCTCCGGTCCCGGGATTTTTTGACGGCGAGCAATAGCTAAACCAATCAAAGGAATTCTCTAAATATATATATATATATATCGGCTGAGAAATCGACACATTAGGCATGAGACTCAATATGTGGATAACTCATTGGCTGGCCGCTCCGATGAAACGTTCGCGTAAAGACCTATCGACCTATGGCTCAATATACTATCGGAGGTTTAGTATGTTAGACCAAACTGATACAGCACGAGCCTGATTTCAATAGAGGGAGCTCGATAAGCAGATAAAACCACACGAACGTTATGTGATGCACTCGATCGGATGAAGAGATGGAACCTAACCGATGTAGCCTTAGGAAGAACAGATGCACCAAGATAGTGCTAGAACTTACCCCTTCACCAGAGAATGGACTTAACTGATGCAACCCCATATCGAGAGCCAGAACCCACCGGTAAAAACCTATATGAACTAGTGTGGCGATGCGCCAAGATTGTATTGATCTGCATGGATGTCTTACTAGGTTTCTAGTGTTATATATTTATACCTTGGAGTTACTAGAATCTGACGTGATTACAAACAATCTCCGAATGTTATTTCCTAAAAATAAAATAAAACTATTTCTAAAAGTTAACAAAACTAATTAGACTTGCTTATCTCACAAGATATACTCTATAGAAATAAAGTACCCCGTCATGGTTTGCATGGCTCCTACTCAGACTAGGTCCCATCTGGATAACTTTCCGTTTTTGACTGGACCGAATCCATCCTCAATTCGTCTGATCGTCTTTCTTACTATATCAATCGAACTCTTTACATAAGCCGATCGACTCTTCAATCCTATCTACAGGGCTTACTAAATTTTGGTGCAATCACATCCATGCCAGTGTCATCCAAATATGATATAACACAACATAAATTCCAAATTTGGTTCGGGACATATTGTGAGACTAAAAAAATCGATAAACTTTTAGTAGTGCGAAACATGTCATCTGTGTTGGGTGCAAGTCCTTATCTCTGACGATGAGGGCTTGGTCACTAATGAGTAGTTGGTGATGTGGAAAAGTTAGTTGTGTTGGGCCACTTGCTATCACCAATATCAGATATCTTTGACGAGTGAAAACAGTAACCCATCACCGATAAGGTTCATCCCCACACGTGAGGCATCTATAGCCCATCACGAATGACTCATATTTGATGGGTTCCAACTCTAACCCATCAAAGATGACTCGATCACCTTCAATGGGATACTTTAGAACATGTCATGGATGACTGTTAGTGACGTGTTTTGTTCTAAACCATCATAGGCGATACTTACTGTTGACAAGAAAATCGTTTGATATCTGTGTTGGTATGTCACATGCATAAAGGTCTGAGAGGTCTGCTTAGCTCAAGTGCAAGTCATTAAATTTTTGAGGTTCGAGGTGTGCCACACAATTTTACTTGCAATTGATAAAATGTATAGAAAAAATTAGACTAATGAGCCAATTGGACAAAAGGCCAATACGAAATCAAGTTGCCAACTGTCTAGCCAATAGAGATCAATTTAGTAGTGTAAGCACAATATAAATATAACTAATTAGCTAGAACCCCAAAGGAATGTTGAATAAAATTTATTGACTTATTAAGATTTAACTTATCAAAAGCAATCTAATGGATCAGACTTAACCAGACAGTATAAGATTGAAAATAACAACATAAACTTAATAAGTTAATAAATTCTATTCTAGCATGATAGATAAACTAGATCGAACTAAGAGATTGAATCAATAGAGCCTTATATAGAAATGAATGTATCAAGATAACTAGCAAATTTATAAGTTTAGCTAACATATCAGACTAAATCAAGAAAATCTTAACCAAGCTAATACTTTTGCTATATGACGAGACTTATCTCTTGCTAGAGATATAACTTAACTGATGTAGCCTAATCTAAAAAAAGATCTCATTGAGAACTATGTTACTTGTAATATTAGAGGTGTCATTGCTCCAAATTTGATTGCATTGATCTGATTCTTATTTTTATGAGACCCCCGGCTGTACATATTTATCTCATTGGATTTATACAAGTCCAAGACGAACAAGTCATAATATTCCTTAATGACTCCAAGGAATAGATTCTATTTTCTTTACCCATGGAAACTTTTTTGAATCCCGTTTTCACTATGCAATCCCGATCAGCTTCATTAGTTTTCCTCTTTTGACCAAATCTATGAATGGCTCTTCAAAATTTTGGTGTTAACACATGCCCCCAATTTTAGAGAGTGAGGACTCACACTTAAGAATTATCCTCTCCAGGATTTTATAACTCCACAAATTTCTCATGTATCGTTACAACCTATTATAATCCATTTGACTCAGCTCAAGTAACAATGTGTCCAACGGTCTATGGTTTTATTTAGAGCTTCTTCCTATAAAAACTCTTCATATCCCCCAAAACGTCACATCCGTGTACTCTTGGCAAGAAACTCTCCATCTCCTCGAAGCCTCTGTAGTCCTCTTCTCTGTTGAATCTCTGATGACTCAAAGCTTCTGTCTTCTTCTGCTCTGGCACAACCCCACTAGCCTCCATAATGGCATCTTCAACCTTCACCCTAGAGGTAACCGCTTCTTTGATTTTCTTTTTGTTTATTAGGATTTAGCTCTACCAAGTACCTCCTATTCTGTTCATTCTGTTCTTTATTTTTCTTGTAGAACCGTAAGAACTAGATCCTATACCTTATAGCGGACCACCCAAATTACTTTTATGTGGCCCCCATGGGTAGCAAAGATCTAATAAACTTTATTAATGGTGGAACCCAGCAGATTCCACTCAACAATGCTTCCATGTACATCAATGATTGGATCAATAGCTTCAGATCTTGGCCTAGCAAACTCGCAGGTTGGAGAAATTGGTACCTTCTAGTATTAGCCGCAAAGAAGACCCTCTGGGATAAACTATACATTGGACACTGTATTGAACTATCCTTGACAGAGATGGAGAAGAAAGAGCCTCTACTCAGATTGGCTTCTTATTTTTGGTCTGATGCCCTGAACACATTTTTATTCGAACATAGGCCAATGATCCCAAACTTGATAAATGTGACCATGTTGACCTACCTTAACACTACTGCATATGTTAACCCATGCACTTTCTGATTCAAGCCATGCCATCGGTTAGAGACCAAAGATGTTGGCAGCTAGTCTAAGTACATAGTAGCCCACAATAAAAGATGTTGGCGTCTGATCGAGAACATGTGGTTTTCTTGAACTTGTTGTTCGAAAGGTTCGTCTTTCATGGCTCATCTGTGGGTCCAATGACAAACATGCACTGCCTAGCAAAATGACTAGCCGACCATCAGTAGATCCCCTTGGGCAAATATCTTTTTAAGGCCACATACTTGATGCTACATCAAGTAGTCATAAAGCTATCGGCTGGTCAGGCCATCGGACAGATTGGGTGTCCTTGGTGGTTTCTGTAGCTATGGATGAAATTGCAGTGAACACCTCTTCTCTCAAAAGCCTACATGTCCCCTGATCAGAACATCTAGAAGATGAAGAAGCCATCCAACGGTTGTGTACATCTTACAGAGAAGCAACATCGTCTCTCCTAGGCTGCAAAATATCTCTTATCGGAATCCTCTAGTGGCTCAAAGGATTTTATTATGGCTTTATCAAGGAGGCCACCATTTGGTTTGCTTATAACGATATGGTGACTTTCGAGGCACCCTTCAAATTTAATCTCTCCAATATCTTAGCCGACAAAGATTTCAAAGCTATTTTCACATCGACAATCTCTCCATGCCTCCTACACACCGGTCTTGCCTTGGGCCGATTGTAGCAGCCATCTTACGAGTTCTACCATCCATTAGTTTGCTCTTCTTAACTAGGATTTGGCCAACTGCTGATCAGCCTATACTTTATACATAAGATCCAAGCCATGGCTACAATAAAAAGTCCACTAGAATATGATTGGATGAAAGCTTTGACTAAATAATGTATAGCTAATTCAAAGCTTTGACTAAATTCACCAGATAAGCAATATGTATAGCTAATTCAAAGCTCTTCACTTGATGGTGGAATAAATTGAGAAAACATCTTTTCAACTTATCGGCTATACACTACTGCTCCTCCCCAAAACTAGATTGTGTCAAATCAGATGAGAGGGTATCATCTTTTACACTTTTCTTTCATTATTCTCATTCTTGTACTCTCAGATATTTATAATTCTATTCTATTCTGTAGGCACTGCTCCTAAAGTGAGCCAAAGTGACCAGCCAATTGTTTATAGACCTTCATCGGCTTCTTCAAACTTGGGATCCAATGCACCTCCGCCATCATCTCTCCTCCAAGGGACAAAACCCGTAGTCTAGAAGCGTAAGAAAACTTCAGTGCATTCAAGCTATAAAAAAAGAAAACTTCAACTGAAGTGATTGCCCCTACTAGGACCACCCAAATTCCGGATGCCCAAGCAGCATCGACTCCTCGTTCCCTACCAGTATGCACCATCACTCTCCTGTTATTTCCAGTCTTTCCTTTCCATCATACTTAGTTAATTTCAACCCATAACATGGCATGAATCATTGGCTCTAGAGCCCCAAACATCAATTGATGCTCCAACTAGGCCTAAGCTGATGAGTACTCAAGCTGCTCTAGAACTGTAAGCATTTAAACTTCAAGTTTTCAAATAGAGCGGCGATACCGATATCATCCCTGCCACCACTTCTTCTCCACTGGACATCGGTCATTGCCAAGAAGACCCTATTCCTACAGCTGATACTGATGTTCTAAAACATGCCATCTTGCCCTAGATAAATTCACTTATTCCAACCCTACATTTTCTTTCATTGTCCTAACCTTGAACCTTTTACTAATATGAAGTTCTTAGCTGATCTCTTCTCTTTTGACATCGACAAATACTTAGAAGAGGAAGGAGAAGTGGTCACCAGTACACTGATAAAGCCGTCCCTCTTTGTCGATCTCCATAGTCAATTGATAGACTTTTTGCATTACCTAGAGAACCCCATTGACTCCGGGTTTATTCGGGCAAGATCTATTGATATTGAAGACCAGCTGCCAAAAGAACTTATTGATGCTTTGACTCGGACCACCTTTTTGCAATCTCATGGGTTTCAAGTTATTAAGACAAGGCAACACATGGCCGATCATGCTGACCAAAGGACCATAATTCAAGATATGCAAATCGATCAATTAGTTGCCCAATCAGAGAAAGTCAAGCTCAACAAGCTGATGATCATGACTACCTAATCTAATACCATTATAGAACAACTAAACAAAAAGGAGGCTGATCTACTAGTGGAATTAGAGAAAATGAGCAAGGATATTGAGTTTGAAGAACTTTGGCTCAGTGGCCTACCCCAAGTAATCTAACAGCAAGAGGCCAAGCTTGCAGTGGTGGTGCAGAGTGGTGCATCAAACCCTCCATTGGTGCAAAAGCATCAAATCTATTATAGGATTCGATGAAGAAGACACACACATCATTGATGAGGCTGATAAGATCTGCCTGCGAGTAGTCAAATCGATTTAGAAATTTCTTTGCTGATGTAAAAACTTTAATGCTTGTCAAATGACATTTTATAATTCCTAAAAATTTTGGTCTTCGGTCTTAATCTACGCATTTCACTATCCTCAAAACACATTTTCTCTCTTGTGCATATTTCTAAAGGTGATACATATAGTATTGGATATCTTTAGACGATGTAGGTAGCATCGACTTTACGAATGTTTCATGACCTCTATAGACATAGGCTTCGCCGATCTAGGAATCAGTCCAAACATTAGGGTAGTATGTTTTCAAGTACTTCCCATTGAGTGTCTTAACAAATTCTTCTCACTCAAGATTTTTCGATACATACATATTGCCTAGCACACATCGACTTATCAAATAAGATCCTTTCCAATTAGGTGACTATTTTCTAAACTTATTATCTTTGGACCCGATCACTAATATCAACTTTTCCACGAGATCCCCTTCATCAAATGACATAGGTAACACCTTTTTATTATAATGTCTAGCCACCCTAGCTTTAATCTCCTCAATCCTTTCAAGATCCTCAAACTCATGATTCGTAACACTATAATAATCATTGATTGTCAATTGATTTTACAGCGATATCCTTCTAGAGCTGATGTTCATTTCCCAAGGAAACATAACCTCATGTCCATACACCAACTAATATAGCGGCACTTGCATAAATCCATAGCACGTCGTCCAATAGGCCAACAATGAATTGGCTAAGGCTGTATGCCACCTTTGTACTTGTTCATCTATTTTACACTTGATCAACTTGATGAAACTTTTATTTAAAGTCTAGGCTTGTTCGTTGGCTTGAGCATAATAAGGACATGGATTTGAGGTCCTGATTCTCGTATCGGCAGTAAATTATTGTAACTCATCGGACACAAAAACAAACTCTTGATCTATTGTAATTGTTTGAGGAAACCTAAACATATAAATTATTTGCTTCTTGATAAATTATGTGACATCCTTTGATGCAACTTTTTTTAATGGAATAACTTCCGCTCATTTAGTAAAATAATCCATTCCTGCCAATATAAATTTGTGCCCTTTGCTCTATTCAGGATATATCTGGCCAATCATATTAATTCCCTATCCTCTTAACAACTACGGCTTGATAATTGGATTCATAGCCATGCTAGTGCTTGTTAAACATTTCCGAACGCCTGAAAATCTTAACATCCTCTATAATATTTGAATCAATTCTCCAGTAGCCACTTCATTTTGTACACTGATTGATGAGTTCCATAAATACTCTCATGAACTTTGCACATAACCACTTTGCCTTCTTCTAGACCAGTCACTTTAAAAAAATTTCCTCAATCGTCCAATAGAATAGTTCTCCATCAAGTAAAATGTATTTGGTTGCTTTCTTGAAGCTGAATGTGAGCGATTTTGTAAATAATCTATAATTTTGTTTCTCTGGTCATCTACTCAACAACAATTAACTCAACTTCTATATATTTTCTAATCAGTCAATAACCCATAGTAACTTGTGCAAGATTATTGGCTTCTAAATTTTGCTTTATAGGAACATGATTGACCGATGCAATCTTAAAATCTCAGCAACTATTGGCAGTATTTATGATATTATTTCAAGATCTCATCCTTGCACTCATATTCACCACACAACTATTTAATCATCAACAATAAATCTCTAATGATCTCTATAGCATCGGCTCTAATTTCCTTTATTAGTTGAAGTCCCTTGATAACCACTTGTATGTCGTTATAAATTCACACCAATTAAAAATCAATAGGGAAACATGAATAATAGAATGTATTAAAAGCCTTAGAGAAAATCTCAAACAATAAATTTTGTCTAAGAAAAATTCGAAAGAGGTTTGGAGTATTTTTCTTAAATTCCCCTTGCCTCAAAATATTTAATCAAAAATTTTCTATGATTTTTAAAGCACATTAACTAATTTTAAGTCAAGAAAAAAATAAATAGAGTTTTTACAAAACAAAAACTAAAATAAATCTCTCCTTTTCTCCTTGGGCTAAAAGCCAACCCAAGCCTTCCTCCTTACCTATCCTCTCTTCTCCACCTCGGCCTAGCTCAGTCGCCTCCTTCTAGCCTGCTTTCTCTCTTCCATGGGCCGCCTTCGAAAGCTGGCCCGCCAGCATGGCCTACATCCTCACGATAGCCCACGCACGCCACATAGCCTAGCTCCCCCCTTGGCCTACTCCCGCAACTTGCCTTCCTTCCTTGCGTGTAGAGCTCGTAGCCGATGCCCACACTAGGCCACCTCCTAGGCTTGCGAGACCACAGCCTAGCTGGCCCATGCACCCTCACTGTAGCCACCGATAGGTAGGCCCTACCTATCGAGGCTTCTTCCTCTAGCCACTGAAATCCTCGCTGGCAACTACGTTTAATCCGCCCCATCTACTCGCGTTTTTCACTAATTGATTGAGGTTGTTGCACCTCTCCTCCTCCTTTGCAATTTCCCTACTTTTTCCCTCAAAGCATGCCTCTAATCCCTAGGTTTGGCTTCCTTTTTCCCCCCTCCTCCATCAATGGGCTAGACACCATTGCAGGCACCTTTCTTACCTCTCTGTTTCCCTTCTACCCTTCTTGTTGCATTTAAGAAGAGGCATAGAACCACCTCTATCTCTTTCCTACGCTGTCCCAAGCTCTCACGCCTCCTCGCAGTATGCCTGCTCGCCACCACCGCGAGCACTCGCTAACTACCATTCTTGCCTCACTCAGCCATCGCCGCTCGACGTTATTTCCTCCTGTGGGTTTGTGATGACGCACTCATCCAAACATCTACTCCTTTAAGAAAAAAGCCTCCAACAACTTGTCTCTCAAGCGAACCCAACCTCCACCAGCCAAAGAGTATCACCACCGTTCACCTTCACTGCTTTTCATTGCCGTCCTCATCGTGGTGAGGGTCGCCATAGTCCCCTCTCCTTGTGGCTATTCCCATGCCACTGATGCTATGCTAGTGGTCACTAGCGGTAACCCTTGGGCCTCGGGTGCAACACATGGTAGCTGTGCCGATAGGGCAACCTCGTTAGCACGCTCACTTGAGTGGCCGCCATAGGGCCGCCCGCGTGGCGCCCATGGGGCCCACCTATCAGCCTCTACTGAGGCTAATGAATGGGACTCATGTGTCATCGCTCTCTCTCTCTCCCCGCTGCGTAAGTACTGGCGCAATAAACATGTTTCTCAATAGAAAAATAATTAATTAATTCAAAAATCTCCATTAAGACAACATATAAACATCAGATGGCCATATCATGACCATAAGAACTCCAAATCGACCTGTTTAAGTCTATAATTTTTCGTTGAAGCATGAAGAATCTAGTCGTGTGCTATTTGTGCACTATTTTTTTCTCTTTGCTAGTGTTTTAGCTTTGTTTCTCTTTTGTTGTGTAGTTCCAATCATTTCAGAAATTCCCAGAGTGAAGATGTGGTCAGAAGACCTTTTTCTTTGAGCAAGACATGTCACACTCTTCTTGACTATATTAAATCCTAGCATGTGAAAATTATTTTAATTTAAATTATTGCATTTTACTTTATTAAATTTACCATGAATATAACTATTTTACTTACCTTTCCTATATTCCTTATTATATTCTTATTATTTGTATATAATTTATCCTTGACAACCTAGTAACAAAAACTAGCTAGCGATAACTCTATATGTGGTGCTCACTAAAAAATTTAAGAATATGCTTAGCCATGGTTTACTTAAACACATTTAATTGTTTTTCTAATAGTTATACTTTGGGAATAATATTATAACTTTGGTAACTCTAAAAAGGAGGTTGTTTAGCTATGACATGGTGGATTCTCCCTTTAAAATTTCCAAAACCCATGTTTATTGCGATGCGAGGTGAGTCGTTCTGTTAGGAGTACCTTGACCACTATAAGGATTAGTCTATGGTGCCTCAAATTCAAAGTATATCCTTATGTGAGGTTTGTTGGATAAGACTTCGCTTGAAGCTTAGACTAGTTCTAACAAAAAGGGACACGGGCAGAGTGGTTGAAGTTCGGGTTTAGATAGATGTGCGTGGTAGATGAAGGTAGATTTAACCAAGATGCCTACAGGGCATAGACCGTCTCTTATGTCCCAGATGATACTAACCAAGGAGGTCAATGTCGATTGCTTTGGTTAGGATTAGGTTATGTAAATGGTTATGTCACGACTTTTGTCTATGTACCATGGTGGTACGTGCCATGTTGTAGCGTGAGGGAGGAGTCTCTAATGGGTAAAGTGTATACCTTTGATTAGAGTAAATCTATTCGAATAGCCGTGCCTTTGGTTATGGGCACGTCGAGCAATATACCCAAGTTAGTCATTTGTTTGTCACAGTGGAATGGTGAGTGATATCTAGGACCAATTGTGCGGTGTAGGGGAGCTTGGTATGTTCTAGGATCAAGCCGTGATGCAGCAAATCTTGATAGGCCAAGTTGCACTAAGGTGGAACTTGTGCAATAATAATTAATTATGGATTAGGTTCGTGTTTTAATTAAACTAGCTTTAATTGATTAAATGTCTCTAAAATATTGTTTGCTATAAAATAGCCTTATAAATTAATTCCTTATACCCTTATGCACTAAATTTAAATTTTTTAGGTGTGTCATGCTGAGTAACATGGGTACTCAATCTTGCTTAATTTTCCACTTCTCAAAGAGAAGTCTTGGAGAAGAAGTCCGACGTGGTGTTTTGGCTTATACCCTAGTTGAGCGCCTATAAAGATGGAGCCGTAGGCCCGCTAGTCTACTATTATTTTTCTTTTCTTATCAGGCCTTACAATATAGATGTATTAAAAATATCTCTTTTATATTAAGTTGCTACAGTGTACCTGGCTTTTCCTAGGATAGTGATCAATATAGTAACTTTCAAGAAAACGATATTTTTCGGGTGTGACAACTGCTTCATATTCCGCTTATTTATTGGTGCAGCAAGGTTTAATCGTGAAAGTAAGTTCAAACCTTGTCCCCTAAGGTGATAAGATGACCAAGTCAATGCCACACCCATGTCTACATACTGATCATCAAAAAATAAAGTACAGGGCACCAGCTCCATATATCCTATGAAATCGTACAATAAAATTGGGTGTTACTTGTCCTTTTACTGCTTTACTGCTTTAGTTGATTCATACAGTCGGTAAAACTTTGTGATAGAAAAGATCCATTTTCCAATCCTCCCCATTAACATGAGAGCCGATAACATGTACTTTACCACATCGACTTTACACACCACGGTGCACTTAGTCAATAAAAAATAATATCTAAATTTTGTATATGAAAAATATAAGCAAAGAAAAAGTTTTTTCAACACAAGGTATCCTATTTTAGCATCCAAAAGTTTTCTGCTAAAATAAAATATGACTCGCTCTTTTTCTTCAAACTCTTGAATCAAAATAGATTTGATAGAATTTTCATTGGCAGGTAAGTATAACCAAAACGACCTTCCCTTCTGCGATGTAACCAATACTGGTGGAAAACTCAAATAATCCTTAATTTTATCAAACGTCTTGTGCTGTTCAGCTCCCATACAAATTCTTAATCACCTTTTAACTTTAATAATGGAGTAAAAGGCTAAATTCTCCTTTGACATTTGAAATAAACCTCCTTATAAAATTAATTTTGTTGATTAAGGACTATAGCTTTGTTTTATCGATAGGTGATTCTATATTTTTGATAGCTTTAATGCTTCATTAGCTGATCTCGATGCCACTTTCATACACTATGAATCCTAAAAACTATCCAGTCGATATGACAAAAGAGCACTTGTTAGGATTCATTGTTTGTCCATATTTCTTTCTACTCTTTAGCACCCTTCACAGATCAGCAAAATGCCCTTCAATACTCTGGATTTGACCACCACATCATCTATATAAATTTTCACCAATTAGCCAATAAGATCATGAAATATATAATTTATATTCATGTGGTAAGTAACACTAACACTTTTAAGTCCAACTATTATAACCACCCATTCATACAAGCCAATTTCTCCTAGACATTTGAATGCAATTTTTGGAACATCTTCTTTAGCCATAAAATTTTGATTATATCCTATATTTTCATCTATGAAGCTAATAATTTTGTGCCCTGATGCTACAACCAATAGAAGATCTGCAATCGGTATCGAATACTCATCTTTAGGTGTAGTTTTGTTCATGTCCCGAAAGTCAATAGATTCTCTTAATTTTCCATTTTTCTTTTTCACTTAGACTATATTAGATATCTAATTAGCATATTAGTATGGTCTAATAAAATTTACATCATATAACCCTTTAATTTCTATCTTAATTTCTTCATATAATTCTATCTTGAATCTCTTTGGAGGCTGTTTATACGGCTGATATTCTTCCTTGAAAGGGAGCCGATGTTCAACAATCGATCGGCTAAATCCTAACATCTCATGGTACTCATATTTCTTCAATAATTTTATTAATTCTCTTTTACACTCACGACACAATTTAGCATTTATAAATGTCGGCCTTGGACTATATCTAGGTCCTATATCTATTTCTTCCAAATCATCTGCTAACATAAACCTTTGACCCAATTTTCCATCTATATCATCTATGATGCGTTAGAGTAATAATTGTGAACCGATTTCATTGATTAGCTTTATGCCATGGCCCTTGATCTTTAGGAAATCCCCTTTCCACACGTGTCCATATAGGCAATCAATTCCTTCAATTTTCCAAACTGGTTGATCAGCTGTTGCAATATTAATCAATCTATCGGTTGGATCAAACTTTGATGCATGCTACAAGGCACACAATAGTTTTATGTATCCAATCACTGCCTAGGAGCAAACTATATGATCGTTCTCCATCAATCACCAAAAAACATCATAGGTAAGTTCTTGCTTCCGACAGCCAATTCTACATTTAAAAAATATTTTGTCTACAATGAATTCCCTTCAAAAGTCTTTTAATACAATATTTGTCTTGATGAGATCCTCAAAAGTTTTTCCAAGCTTGCGGTACAAAATGTAAGACATCAAATTTACTATTGCCTCCCATCAACTAACATTTTTGTCATCAGCTTGTCATCCACATGTCCTTTGATGTACAATGGTCCCAAATGCCGATGCTTAGATTCTTCAGGCTTATCAAATATAACTTGTTGAGGTTGCAAAATCAATTGAGTCACAGATTCCTCGCTCTTGTCATCATCAGACAAAGGTGCTTTGTACTCCATTGATAAAATAAAATCATATTGACTGAAACTATTAGTCTTACTTTATCAGCTTTTTGCTTAATATGCACTCCTTCCTAGACATCTTTGGTCGATGGTTAGCCTCCTCATTCCTTTGTTATTGTTCAGCTATTTAATCTTGGTGTTGCAATCATCATACCCTTCTTTTTTGATTTTTTGTTAATATTCCACTAGGGCACCATTAATGGTTCTAAACCCGTTGTCCTTCGTCAAATTCGTCATTAATTTTGTTCATCAAGTTTGTCATTAACATCTTTAAAAAAATCATCATGAATTGGCTCTAGACGGTCATAAATCAATGTCCATTTCCTTGGTGGCTAATCCTAAATAGGGACAAGCTTGTGTGAGGACCTCCCACGTTCAAAATGTTGTGGCCTTCTATCCCTACACCTAGGGCAATCATCAATTGATGGTAGCCTCATCCCTGATCCCAGTAAAATTGGAAAAATGAGCAACCCCAATGTGGATCATATAGGTACAACTTTATATATGATGAAGCCCGAAGCTCTCTTTTTTGGCATCTCTGATATTTCCCAATCAGCTGTGATAAGGTGACCTTTCTCCATAATTTCAATTTGCTCGACATCCCCTCTTATTGGCTTAATCTTTTAAGTACCCTTTATACACCATATTTACTGAGAAAGGGTGTCCATCTATTTTTATCAGCTTTTTTGCATGATTAAACTTAATCCTCGCTGGATCCATAGAATGGCAGAAACCACCTCGCTAAAGTCCTCCCACAATCTAGTGATGATATACTGGACAAGGTCTTCATCATCTAGCAGCCATCCTCTGACCATTGCCATCTCATCTCTAGGCATCTAAATCTTCACGAAGTACTCCAGAACGGACATGCCTTTCTTGGTTGTGGTGAGCGTAATGCGAGTGTTAATCACTCACACTCTAGTATGAGATGAGCACATCTGCTGAATGAGCTTCCATGCGTCGGTTGCTGTTTCACACGTAGCATCCTGCATGAGCACGTCCCTGGACATGAGAGGAGATAGCCCAAAACCTATTGGTCTGAGGCTTCCCAGTCTTCAAAGGCTGGGTTTGGTTTTTTCTCCTCTTTGTCGTCGGTGGTGACAATGATTTCAGCATCGGGTGGCTTGTTGGCATCGGTCAGATGACCTTGAAGGCACGCTCCATGCACAGCAGCACTAATTTGTGCCTTCCATAGTGCATGATTGGTCTTCCCGAGTTCCTCTGAGATTGGATGACCATGAAGAAGATTGGCGACGGTGATGTTTGAGGTCAAAGACAACACCATGTTCTATCATTGTAGATTGGATCAATGCTCTGATACCATGTGGACACTCTGGGAGAAACAATCACACCCATGTTGTGCATCGCATGCATGTTTATATAGCTGAAATAGCCTCAGCTATGGCCCATACAAAGTTCTAGAGATAAGCTATGAAAAGCTCAACCTCCTAGAATAGATTACAGTATGTGATAATGTCATGCGCCAAAATTCGTAGAGGGCGATCAGACTGGACAAAGACATCAGTGAGCTAGCGTAGGTATGATCAAAGAAGATGGTGTCTTGGTCACGCGAAAGCTTGAGAATTATGTTTAGCTCTAGTATAGGTATTTAACCTTTGAGATTCTAAGAGTGTGACAGTCAATTTAACCATGCAATTGATAAGGAGATAAAGAGGGTGAGATCCATGAGTCAATCGGCCAATGAACCGATACGACTCACCCTATCGGTGGTTGCTGATAGGGAGGTAGCGCTCGAGTATCGGCTAGAAAGCTGATGAAGGCACATGTAATAAATGCGTGGAATAAATTAAAAGAATTATTGGCCAAAGAGCTGATGATGCTTTGGATAGAGTAGGCGATGAAAGCAAGGAGCGGGACCCCAATTTCCTATCATCACGAGGACTAGCGACCACCATAACGGCAAAGTAACAGCCAACCTCAATAGATCTGACCAAACTAAGACAATATGAGGCCGATGTTAACAACACAGAGACAACAGAGGCTAGATCGAACGTAAAGATGAATAAGGACAAGGCAAGGTCATCGGCTGCTTATCAGCCAAATGTCCGATGTAGCCCTATATCTAACCTCATTGGTTATCTAATCTGATAAGGAATGAAACCTGCTCGATCTCGACGTTAGCCTTGTTAAACGCAAACTTGATAGATCGAAGCTAATCGAGACAGTATCAGGCCAAATTCAATGGAACCAGATTGATCCCTAGCAGATTAATCATTGAGGATATAAGACAGATATATATATGTGTATCGGCCAAACAGTCGATATGCTAGGCATGGAGCGCAAGGTAAGGATAACTCATTGGCTACTCACTCCAATAAAACGTCGCACGAGAACTTGCCGAGCCAACTGCTCGATCCATTACCACTGATCTCATAACTTGGACCTAACCGATGCAACACAAGACCAAGGACAGCAGAGGGAGATCGATAAACCAATAAGCCTCACGCAAATTCGATGCGGTATGTTTGATCGGAGTAATAATTTGAACCTAACCGATATAGTCTTAGATAGAACGAACGAATCAAAATAATGGAGTAAACCTTTTGTCGAAGATCTAGAACCCATTGGAGTAAACCTAGATGAGCTAGGATGGCGATACGCCGAGAGTTGTGTTGATGTATGACTTTATTGATTTTGATAGGTTCTTTAGGGTCTATATTTATACCCCGAAATTACAAGAGTCTAACTCGGTTAGAGACAACCCCGGGTCATTATTTTCTAAATAAATAAGAAAACTATCTCCAAAAAATTTACATAACTAATTAAACATAGCTAATTTACATAATATACTCTATACAGATAAAATATCTTGATGTGTTTCCCATAACTTCTCATTAGACTTAGTCCTCTCTGAATAACTTTCAATTCTAAACTCGTCTGATCAGTTCTCACAGTATTAACCATATTCTAGTGTTAACTGACAACAAACTCAAGATGAGAATATATATCTCTATCTATGTTCTTAGAATCAAAGTATAAACATTAACAAGAAGGCTGGATTCGTGCGAAGCTTACATATCAGTAGCCGAAGCATAAAACACCTGGTTTTACTTTCTTTGTTTTGCTATAAAGTGAACTTGTACTAGAGTATTTTCCTAGGGTTCTGAAGTGGTCTGGATGATAAACTATTATGCTAGGTCACCTGTTGTTGAGGTGCAGCTAGTTTAGTCTTATGTTTTTTTTCTCTTTTTAGCTTAACGAACTAGTTTGCATTTCTCTAATGAAAATGGGAGGGTCCTCTTACTTAAAAAATTAGGTATATTGAAAAGTTATAGTGGGATAAGAAATCAGATGATTTTTTATACTTTTTAATACCAGATCGCACTCAACATTTAATTGAGATGAGATGTATAAATCATGTTAATGTTTACTAAACACTCTAGTATGTATGTGTGTGTATATTATGTTGATAATTTTTAAATTTTGGTGATTTCAAATGTCGCTAACCATTTTTATTAAACATGCAGTATGTTAATAATTTTATATTTGATATTATTTTTCATTATAGAATGATATAACTTGCCATAAATGATAATATAATGTATGCTACAAAATATTTTCAAAATTTTACACCGTAGTTTGCATGCAGTTTTAAAGCATGTAAACAGTGATTACAAATCTATATAACCTATATAGTCAGTCCTCAGTTAATAATTAAAGTTAATTTCCTGCTTTGAGAGTAAGCCATGTCGGCTCTATTCATCCTAGCCATCCGATTGCAGACTAACGTTTGACTAGCAATCAATTTCATGGCAACTCAACGCTGATGCCAGCGACAGGTCAAATGATGAACTGAAGCGTTGAAGCCTTGGAGGTACCCACCATGGTGCACACAGAAATTGTACATCTTCCACTTAAGTCTTTTATAATTACCTCTTTTACTGGTGATTCAGGTGAGCAGTTTGTATTTCAAATTGTCTCCTGGGCGCTGATCGATATGCTTGCTTACCAAAACGAATGTAGCAACTGCATTTCGATAGTCTTCAGCGGTCTTGCAATGGATGTCGATCATAAGCTAACAGCTAAGGTCAGTGGCTAAACTCGCCATCGTACATTTGGCCTGTCCTCTGCTCATGCTTAGGAGATCAACATGCACAGGTCTCTTTTAGTCTATTGTCATCTCTTTTGCTTCCAGGTGAGCATTTCTTTTGTTTTCTAATTTCCTTAGTTGGTCTGTAAGTGGAAGGAAGTGCTAGTTCAGTTTTCCTAAACAATACTGCCTAATGTCATGCGTTTGCCAATACTGTTGCAGGCTCCTGGTACTATTGGACGTACAATTGGTTTATTTCTTGCAGATTGGAAACAATAATTTCTTACCCGGTTAGTAGCAAGTGTTTAACTTTTCGTTGTTCATGAAAAATCTTTACCTAGAATTTAATTTGAGATCGTCTATATACAGTGATTAGCTACTAAATGAATCACTCTCACCTACACATGCATTCTACTGCACCACAAATGATTGCAGGTTGCCAACTTCACAGAGGAAATTACAAGGGCTGATGCATTACTATCTTAATAGACCTGTCAAAGTACGCCATCTGATTCACATGGTTGATTAATATTATTTTATGTTATGGTATATTCACCTAAACTTTAGGAAGTTTTTACTTCGTAAAATACTACATCTTGGAGTTAACATATTTGAGTAAGCACTAGCAATATATTATCTTACCAATTTTTTTCTTGCTACTATGATTAATGTCCAAGTACAACTGTTGGTTCCAAGTAGGTAGGAAGTTGTCTTTCAGTAAACCACCAAATAGATTAAACATCTGTTCTGTTCCAATTCAAAATGCGTTTGCTCATTACTATCTTATAAGAATGGTTAAGCAATGTATTGTATGATCTGAAATCATAAGCAAAGTGTTTAGCCCATGATATGCTATTCTTCCAACAAGATTAGTTATACCAAATTTCCATATCTCCAATTGCCCTTGAATTTCTATAACAACGTGTGGGGTGTTATCTAGTTATACGAAAAGTTTAGACGTGAAATTGAATGTTATCTATCATCCAAAAAATCCAATAAATAAAATACTTTACGTGGAAGAGAAACAAAATACATAAATTCTTTTACGAAGTAAAGTGAGTTATATTCCGTAATGTAAAGTAGGAATAAAGGGGTTTAGGGGTAGGGTAACAAAATAGTTTGAGAGAAAAAATGCAGGAGGTCTGTAGTTTATTTTTTTTAAAAAAAACTACTAGCCTATTTGTGTGGATAGGTGGATAGCGAACCTAAATTTATAGCCTAACCGATCTCTTAAGATCTTTTTGTCACCCAATAATATCTTATTCCTACGACTACATGTGTAAATATCTATGCCAATCACCACTCTAAACTCTAGCGACCAGTGCAAAGTCAAGGTAACAGTCACTGGGAGGCCCACAGCGAAGTTTCTACGAAGAGAACAAACCACGCGCTTTCACACAGATTGGACGTGTGTGCTGTTTCGGTGACTCCTCCATATTGAATTCCGGCTGCGTCCATGTGCTACTGGGCTTTATGCAGCGCTTATTGTTGTACCCAAATAAAACCAAACCATTACGAAGGTCACGTTCTTCGAGAACCTGAGATAACCGGTGAACTGGACCAAATTCTAGGTGAACCAAGGCCCATTTCTGACCAAATTCTAGATGATCTAGTCTTGAAACCAACATCGCTTCATTAATCATGCGCTCATGGTATCAATAAGATCGACGGATCAGACAGTCTTCTGGATCGTGTGCAGTTACCTTTAAAAATGAAGCTGACAATAATTTGGAGGAAAGAAAAGTGTACAGTTACCTTTAAAAATGAAGCTGACAAGACTTAATGATAGATGCTTAGCGTCAGAGCGAAGAAACAATAATTCAGCATGTGATTCAACCAGGCGAAACCCATGAGTGGGTTTAGTGGGAGTCTGAAAAGATGATGTCCTAGTCACCTAATGGCATCGTAATTCACATGCAAGGGAAACAACTTTTGTAACACAGGTGACGCTATAGCATCTGCCCTATGGAATAGTCCCAGTATATTAGAGAATCGGTGATAACAAAGATCCTTTTGCACCATAGGATTCTGGCAAGAGTTTTGTTTACTAGATGTGTGTAATCTCTCTGGTATCCATCATATCACTAATAAAACTGTGTCAACTATGTACTACGAAATAAAGATTAGGAACATGCACATTAAGCAAAGTAATACATGTCCAAATGGTACTCTGTAATTAACACAACTTTAATCACCGACAGCAGCATGGGTTGTAGAGTAGCTGCATGCATGCCTTGGGATGATCAAATCATTGTCATAGTAGTTAAAAATATAGCCGTTAATGAAAAGATAAGCATCATTACTTACTTTGGGAAGCAGATTGGGTTTCAAGACTAGATCATCATTATTGTCTGCTTGTAGTTAGTTAATTCATAGCTTCCCGCCCCGCGTCTTTCTTCCTCTTATCCGGCCAACAGGGTTCAAAATTTCAGCTTGGCCTTCCTTAGGCTGAGTTCTTTGAGCAGGAACGGTGCATGCAAAATAGAAGTTACAGATTAACGCATTATTAATTAATTATTATTTATAAGAAATTAAAAAATAGATTAATATAATTTGTTAAGTAACTTTTTTTATGAAATTTTTTAAAAAACGCACCAAGAAAAAGAGTAGAAGATTGAAAAAGATACATTTGAACACAGTCTTAGTACATCAGTCGCCATTCATTCTAATTTTGGGTCATGGCCTTGTAAGCTGTTTAATATAAGTAAGGAAATGTCTATCATTCAGTACGGACATAATTTACACAAAATTCAGTTGAAGTTGGATAGCAAAAGATTTGTGCAAAATCATAATCCCTCCATTTCAGAATATAAGATGTTTTAATTTTTTTAAGTTAAACTTCTATAAATTTGATCAAATTAATAAAACAACATAACAATGTTTTTAACACCAAATAAATAGATTATAAAAATATATTCAATTCAATGAAATTTATTTGGCATTTTAGGTATTACTATATTTTTTTTATAAATTTAGTTAAATTTAGAGAAGTTTAATTTAGAATAAAAACAAAACATAATATATTCAGAAACGGAGAGAGTAGCATATAACTCCCACTGTTCTTCCTTCCCTTAACAAGCCATAATTATCTTTTGTCCCAACTCTCTCTTCCTCGTGCCACTTCTATCTTGTTGCACCACCTTCTGCTCTATCGCCTTATCGTTTTTTCAACAACTCGCACCAGTACCACTAGATCTTTCACCATCCCCTTTAGCCACATAACAATTCAGCTTCCCTTGCTCAATTGACTATAGTCCTTGTTTGGAGAGGCAGACATGCCTATAGTCGATCCCGCTGTCTTGCTGCATGCTTATGGCAGCCCTCCCAACCCTTGCATCTTATCAAAGTGTACTCATGGAAAGCAGATTCCAATTATGTATCTTATGCAAAACACACATACTAGTAATTACAAAGTAAACCACAAAGGCATGCTTATATCAAGTAAACCACTCAATTTTTTGAACTAACCCAATAAATTTGTATAGCAATATAAATAATCGACAAGATTTAGATATAAGTCACACAACTATAACAATATTAAAGGGTACATAGAGGTTGTGTTATAGGATTCATAATAGATAGGCTAGGGTTCACCACGCCTTTAGCCTCCTAGCTATTGGGCCTTGAACACCTACAAGCTTCATGCCTCTTTCCGTCGATTTTCTAACTAGGTGTCTAACATCGAATAAGTCAACAACATAATGTTAAAATAAAGTGGGGATCCATATAGTCCCATTTTACATAAGTGAAATGGCATAAGCGGTTTGGTGGGCTTATGGTATGGCCTAATAAGTTTACGTTAACTTTAAATATGTAGGGATAGTCTACAAGTTATAAAAGGCTAAAGATACTCGTTGTAACAGTACAACTCTTAACCGTGGCATTTTAATGCTATTAAATTGAACTTTTCATGCTGTACAAACCAAATTACCCTGTAAAGAAATGGGTGCATATACACAGCCAAGGATCAACTTAAGTTATCAAAATCAGGGAACGGCAAAACCACCCCAGCTCCAATTAGAACACCAGAACCACCACCCATCCTGGTGACGCTATAGTAGCAATAGCAAGTCTACTCCCTCCACAATGAGAAGAAAACCCAACAACTCCTCACTTGCATGTTTCAAGCACAAGATGACACTAGAGATCTGGACACTTATTGTCACTATCTATTAAACCATTTCGTCTCATCTCAAGATTCTCATCAGTAGCAGTGTGGCACTATTCCATTCCTCCTGGTTAGCTTCTCTCCCTTCTTCAATGCCTCCTCCCTGACCCTGACCTCCCATGCCACGCGCGTAGTTGCATGCTACAGCTGAACGCTTCTCCCATGCCACTCCACTCCCTCCTCCTCCTCCTCCTCCTTCTGGCTCTCCCCACATCGGTTGCGCCCGCCTCGGTCTCCTCCTCCTCCCCTTGCGCCGGCGGCGGCGACGCGGCCATCGTCGCGGCGGCGTTCCGGGACGTGCGCAACTTCCAGACTCCCTCCGGCGCGCCGGCATGCCGGCCTGTGCGGGAGCTGCGGCTCCCGTCGCGGAACCTCACTGGCGCCGTGGCTTGGGCGGTGCTCGCCAACCTGTCGGGCCTCGCCGTGCTCGACCTGTCCGGGAACGCGCTCCAGGGAGCCATCCCCGGCGGGTTCTGGCGCGCGCCGTCGCTCCGGTACGTTGATGTCTCCGGCAATCAGCTGGGCGGCGCTCTCCGGGTGCAGCCGAGCCCGCGGCTCGAGTCGCTCAACGTGTCTGGCAACAGGTTCACTGGCGTCGCCGGGGTGGACGGGCTCGCCGGGCTTCGCGTACTCGACGTGTCGGCAAACAGCATCCGGTCGGTGCCGCAAGGGCTGAGGCGGCTGGCGCGGGTGAGCCGGCTCGACCTGTCCCGGAACGCGATGCAGGGGAGGTTCCCCGGCGACCTGCCGCCGCTTGGTGGGCTCCGTTTCTTGAACGTCTCGTACAACAACTTCTCCGGCGTGGTGAACGGTGGCGCCGTCAAGAATTTCGGGCACTCTGCTTTCGTCCACGCCGGCAATGCTTCGCTAGTGTTCTCCTACAACTCGACGGCGCGGCGGCGACCTCCACCGCCACCATCGCCTCCACATAGAAGTGGCAGAAAGAATGATACCGCGACACCGGAGAGGAGGACGCCGACGAGGAGTAAGAAGAAGCATTTGAGCGTGGTCACGGTGGCGGTGGTGTGCGGGGTGGTGTCCGTGGCCATGCTGCTCTGTCTCGTCGGGTGCGTGGCGTGCGGGGTGCTGCGGTGCTGCAAGAACAGAGGGAAGGAGGCCGAGGAGAAGAAGAAGGCGCATTGGGGCGAGAAGGACGAAGAGGATGTGGTGGCCATAGCGGCGGCGGCGGCGGCGAAGGGGGCCTCGGCGGCGCCGGTGGTCCTGTTCGAGCGGCCTTTGATGGTGCTCACTCTGGCCGACCTGGCCACGGCCACGTCCAGGTTCGGGCGCGAGTCGCAGCTCGCGGAGCATGGCGGCCGCAGCGGCGCCGCGTACCGCGCCGTGCTCCCGGGCGACCTGCACGTCGTTGTCCGCTTCGTGGACGGTGCCATGGTTGGCGTTGGCGAGGACGACGACCCTGCGGCCGCGGCGACCGCGTTCCGCGACCTCGCGCGGCTCCGGCACCCCAATATTCTCCCGCTTCTTGGTTACTGCATTGCAGGTGAGAAAATGTAATTGGTTTTGGAATTTTCAGAAAATAAATTTTGAGTTTTTTTTTCAAAGATTTTGCTCAATTCATAGAGTAACAATCATCATGTTTTGGGGTCAAATTATTTTCCTGAAAAATAACTCTTTTTTCGTTTTAACAAAGCTGTATTTTTCTAAAATGATGTAAGATATAATTTTATTTTATTTGCTAGTGCCAATGTGAAAATCCGAAGCAGTAAAGTTTGCAAGTAGGGAGTAGAGTAACACATTTCATACATGCGGACGGCATGTTTGACCTGTCAGCGCGCGTGTCTCCTAGAGTTGGAGCAGTTAGGTTAGGTGCAGAAATCAACTTCCACCGAATTTGAACAGATGACTTTTGAAATTCGTATTCCCTCGTTTATTACAGGGAAGGAGAAGCTCCTACTGTACGAGTACATGGAGAAAGGCGACCTCCACCGGTGGCTGCACGAGCTTCCGGCAGGGCGGCCCGACATGGAGGAAGACACGGGCGGAGACATCTGGGAAGCAGCGGAGGACAAGCGATCCATCTCGGACTGGCCAACCCGACATCGAATCGCCCTAGGGATCGCCCGAGGGCTCGCGTTCCTACACCAAGGGTGGGCAGGGTCAGGGCGGCCGGTCGTGCACGGTCATCTGGTCCCAACCAATGTCCTCCTCGGCGAAGACCTGGAGCCTAGGATATCCGACTTCGGCCACCCTAGCGACGCAACGCCAGGGGGCGACGTGTACAGCTTCGGCGTGCTGGTGCTCGAGCTCATGACTGGCCAGGCCGGCTGGGACGAGGCGTCGGTGACCTGGGCGCGGGGGATCATCCGTGACCAGAAGGGCCTGGACATCGTGGACTGGAGGGTCCGCGACGAGGTGGGCGGCGGGTTGGAGGCGGCGGAGCGGGAGATGGTGGAGTGCCTGCGGGTGGGGTACCTCTGCACGGCGCCGTCGCCGGAGAAGAGGCCGACGATGCAGCAGGTGGTGGGGGTGCTCAAGGACATCCGGGTGGCGCCGGCCAGCAGCTCCTCCACTTGACGGTGGTGGGAGCAGCGCCATCGTGTGCGTGAAGTGAAGGTCAGACACATGCGCCGTGTCTTTCGCAACGGGACCCGCCGTCGCCTGGGAAGATATCCCAGTGCCCTCCTTTCCTGATCTTTAGGTCGTCAAGCCTTGGTGCTTGCGTGTAACAATTTTTCTCGCCGGTAAAACAGTTTGTTTCAGGGCCCTTTTGTCTCTTGTTTACTTGGTGGATTTATTGCGTTGAGCACGAACAGCAACAGTTTTGGTACTGTATTTAATTGCAAGCAGCCATGAGGAGGCATACATACCTGGTTCCCTTCCCTCCCATTAATCACAAAAGTTTACACTATTCAATGGAGAAGGCACGTAGAACTTCATTGATTACAACTGAACCAGCAGTTCAGCCAACCTGAAGAACAACATACACCGTATTCAGAAGGCAGGCATTCATTCGGGCAAATAAGTAAAATATATTCAGAAGGAATACTGTCGCTTCTTTGAGCTGCAGCAAACCACAGTCAATTTGGAATTTTAGAAATTAATTTAGGTGTTTTTTTTGTCAGTTTCTATTTGCAGCTATTGTGTCAATTAGACTACAAAGAACAGAAGTATAAAATAATTACCATAAAACAAATTTACGTTGCTTCTATTATATGTGTTTGTCTTATAAGCCACATCCATAAAAATGCATAATTTAAGATTTAGAGGAGTCAATAACCAAAACTAAATTTGGCAAGATTACATATCTTTTGCATTCAGGAGCAGAGAAATAACCAACAAAAGTACGAAATATGTCGCGCTTTTACACCATTCCGAGTGCGCGGTTGCTGAACGACGGAAATGTAACACCATATCTCTCTGTAGTGTTCATATGGTCTTTCAAAGTATGAATGTACACAGTATGGTGGTACTCATGTAGACTTGCTTTCCAAGCATGGGGTGATTGTAGAAGATAATGTTAAACAAGTACTACCGGTCCTAGTAAAAGTGAAGGAAAAAAAGGGTTAGTGGAGGGGAATGTGAGGAAGCTAGCTAGCTAAAAACGAGCCTGCGAGTCAGATCTGCTGGGTTGGTTAGCTGGGGACACCTTTTTTTCGCCTTTTAGGTTGGGAGGCCACACGGATAGCCGTCAAGAAAGCCGCCTCGTCCCGATCCGTTTGTGGGGGTGGATCGTGGAGGGAGGGTGTGCGTTGCGGACTGTGAGGTCAGCGAGGAGGGGTTTTGTAGGCTTGCTGGAAGCAAGCATGCCAACGGCTGGGGACCTGGGGTGGGGTGGCTGTACTGACACCAGAGTGTGCCCTCTCTGTCTTTCGGAGCTTTTCTCTGTCTCGCCGTACATGATGCACTGCGTTTTATAGGAATTAGATGTAGCCTGGAAACAGATGCCCCTCAGTATTTTTCCCTTGAGGGCTCCTCCTTTGGCAGCCCGGGACCCTGCGTGGGGAGAATTCCACGGGCCAATTTTCCCGTCCATTTGAAAGCCTACGAGGCGGGGATTTCCCGGCCCAATCCACGCGGGGTCCCTGGGGAAATAGCCCACGCCTTGCGAGGTCAGGAAAAAAAATTCCTCTCGCCCGAGACGCCGCTTCTCCCTCTCGCGACCGGTAGCGCATGCTGCCGAGCCTCCTACTCGCGAGCTGCCGCCTTGCCTCCTCTGGCGAGACGCCATCGTCGGGCCTCCTCCTCCGGCGAGACACTGCCTCCGCCTCTCCCTCCTCAAATCTTGGGTAAGCCCTCCTTCTTTCCCCTCCTCTCCTCCTCCTAGGGTTTCCGGGTTTCCTATTTGGCAGAGTTGGTGATGCGCCGCGCTGGCTTGAGGTTGAATCCCATCTCCTCTCCCGATGCTCCCCGTCTTCATCTCCTGCTCCCAGCCTCCATCTTTGTCTTGCATCTCTTGGTTGGACAGCTTTTGGTTGATGCATGCGTGCATATACACATATACAGACTAGTTGTGCCCAGATCAGTACGTAGTGCTCTTTGGCATTGTTTCGTTCTGTTAGTGGTTCTAGCTCTATAGTTATACACATATATAATGGAGTTGCTATACTCAACTAAATTCAGAGATTAGTTGGAATATATGCGGGATACTCAATTAAATTTGGAATATATCTCTGCAGAAAGA
This sequence comes from Oryza coarctata, assembly GCA_030770085.1. Taxonomy (NCBI): domain Eukaryota; kingdom Viridiplantae; phylum Streptophyta; class Magnoliopsida; order Poales; family Poaceae; genus Oryza; species Oryza coarctata. The sequence continues at coordinate 15,617,192 of CM061472.1, forward strand.
GAACCAAGGAGAATTCGAACAACGTTGATTAAGGAAGGGAAGACGACGCATCCACTTCTTCGACAGATCAACTACAAGAATCATCAGGTATGCCTCCTTGCACTTCCTCTCTTACCATAATTCAATTTGAATTGAATGCGCAGTTTGCAAAGGGTTGTTTCAATGTTGGGTGTTAGCAGTAGCACTAGTAGTGATAATACTTTGAACGATGCAACATATATGTACATTTCTTGTGCATGTTAATGTCATGTTGGTACATTGTGAGAGTCAAGACCACAACCATTGATGCATTTAGCAGAACAACTGGTCGTTATAATTTATAAAGTATTCTTCTAATCTGGCCATTTAACAGAACATTTTTGCTATTTCCCTCGAGATTTGAGGTTATCGTTTTTTCTCCTCCTCTCTTCCTCCTGATCAAGTTCTGAAACTTTTGGTTGGATGTGCTTAAAAGTCATGCTCCATTTAATTTGTTCTTCAGAACAAATGCGCAGCATGTTCAGTCATATTGGTTGTAGATGTGCTAGTGAATTTGGTTTCTTATTCTGTATTCCTCTTTTTATTGGGAAATATTTATTAATGCCACTACAATTTGCACAGTTTTGTTTTTATCATCCAAAATTTACTTATTTTGCATTTTTCCTTTTCCTCAATTTACCAACTATCTCATTTTTTAAGGATCTATGACATCTCCTAGGAGGTAAAGATAACGTGAAATAAAAGAGGCGTAAAGAAGTGAGCTCGCAAAACCGTAAGCCCGTGAGTAATATGTGCTTGAAAAACTAGCTGAGAAATATCCAGTGCGTTGATGCAAATTGGAGGTGATTTTGATCAGTGTACAGTGTGCTTGCAATGGCCTGTGTATTGCTTGCTTGTTAAAACTAGTCCAGCAATATCATATCTGGTGTGTTGATGCAAATTGAAGGTGATTTTGAGTTGTGTGCAGGGTGCTTTGTGTGTTGATGCAAATGTACAGGGTGATTTTGAGGTGTGTTGATGCAAACCATTTTCTGATGTTTAATTCGTGCAACGTTATCCATGTTGTTAATCCTCAATTGTACTCAAAATGGAGCCGTTAGCCACTTGGAGCATGTCCAAAATGGAGCATTTGGTTGCCTTTTTCTGCCTCATGCGCACGGGAAAAACAACTATTGTGTTCGTGTGTGTGTGTCTCTGTGGATCGCCATGTGCACGGGAAAATCCCTGTACGGGATTTCTTCCCTGGGTTTCCTCCCCCGTTCATCCAAATGAGCCCTGAGTCTTTAATCCTAGGGTACGCAGGAAAATCATACAGAACATAGATTGTGTAGCTCATCTATCTCTTTTTCTATCCAAGAGCCAACAATACCAATTTGCGTGGCAAAATTATCGGCTTCTACCCAACATCCAATCCCCAGTATCCCCTGTGAAAAAAAAAACAGAGAGAGAGAGCTCGCTCTAAAAACAAAGCAGTCTGACGAAAGCAGAGCCAAGCTAGGGAATTGGGGATGGAGCTGGGCTGGGCCTTGTGATTCCTCTAGGAGAAGATCACGAGACACACAAGACAAACCCCAGTAGTTGGCGTAGGAAACCATCCCAAAGTTGGCATGGATTCATAGCAACTTTATCTTATACTGATTCATGCGACTATGCAAGCAGGCAGTGCCTGCACCGAAGCAGCGCAGATCGACTAGGCTACAAAGTTACCCAGGCAGCTATAGTTTGCATGCCTATGCGCGCACGACGAGGAGCTTGATCGAACTGCTGATGGCTGCTTCGACTGCTGCATCCTGTAGGCATGCATGAGCATGGCGAGATACTGACCAACTACAGTCTCCAAATTGCGTGAAAGTTGTAACCGATCTTTTTATCGTGACAGGCGCAAACCTTCAGAAAATGAAAGGAAAAAGTTTGAGGCAGGGTTTGCTTTGCTGCAGGTTTCGCAGCGTGCACACAGCAATGGGTCTCCCGGACGCCTCTTCTTGGGGGCTTCCCAACGGGGAGGAACAAGCCACTGGTGGCGGGTTTCATAACACTCCTCGTTTATATAGAGTCGTTCGTTCATGTAGTTTGACGAGATACCAAGAGGTTTTATACTTACAAGCGTAAATTTTGGTACCTCTTATAACTCTATATTTAATTGAAGAGAAGATCTCAGGAGAAGTACCAATACAAATCTATCTATCTATTTATTATTATATACTAAAAATCCTTTATTTTTTTAAAAAATAGCTTTATTATATAAAAAATCTATTAATTTTTTTTAAAAAATACTCTTAAAGCTGTTACGTGGCGTTCCTTAAAATATTCTCAAACCGTCACGTGTCACCTCTAATAAATTGGTTTTTATTTAAACCGATGAACCCAATATTTTTAAGTGTTATATCTAAAATAAAATTCCCTCCCCCTCCCGGCCTCTCCCGGCCTCCCCTACGTACGTACCATTCTCCAAGTACATACATACTCTCCTCCCTAGCCCTCCAAGGCTGAACTCTTCTGTTCAGTGCCTACTTTCTCCTAATAGCTAAATAATTATAATTTTTGTGTACATATTTGATTATTACGTGTTTGAACCATTATTTCATTTATAATTAAATAAATAATTTAAGATCATTGGATATAAACCCCTATTTAGTCAATATTCTCCAAAGCTCTTTCAAGCTGTGTCATTTCTAATAAATTAAAAAAATCTTATAAATTTAGAGATAAAAGCAAAAACATACAATTCTTGATTTTCACTTATATTAGTGGCTCCAATATCATAAACCATTAGATTTAATTGATGTTAAATTCAACCAGACCTGAAGTCGCACCTCTCCTCCCGTGCCGACCCTGCCCCTCGCCTCCACTTACCGCATCCCTCTCTTTTTTCCTGGCTGAGGCTTCCCCATTCTAATATCATGTTTCCATCCAATCTTCTGTGTTCCCAGGTACAACTGCATCCATCTCTACAGAGAACTGTCCTTATCAACAATAGCCAGCCTACGGCATTACGAGGATTTAATTGCAGTCATTACGGTGTTCCTTTTGACCAGCAAACTATGTACCTAATATTCTGGTTACAATTAAATCTTTTCATATTACATTCTCATATTTAAAAGATGATATTCAAATCAATCTTCTATCTCTTTCCCCACAAATGAGGTAATATTCCAAGTTAATAAGTGCAATACTATGAATCAACAATGGCATTGAATTATATAAAGATGTTTCCTAGAACATTGATAGTGTCCTGTCTACTTCTAACTGGAAGCGCCGTGTGGATACCAAGCAACAACAAAATTATTGTAGGACCGAGGCAAGAACCACTCGTGGTGAAGGAGTAATCGATGTTATCGTTCTAAATTTCCGTTGTAGTCGCTAATGAATCTAGATAACCCGGGCGCTCCTACCGCTCTGCACTGTCATCGGTTGCCGCATGGAAAAGCTCGGTGAATCAATGTTTGTTGCAAGCAGAGAAAGAAGAAATTTGTGGGCCAATCAAAACAAAGCTGACCCGTTGGTGTATGAATACGAGAACATGAAAGCTAGATCTTTTTCCATATGAACATAAATTCGTATTGACAGTGCAACCGTATATGCGTAATATTCGTAGATACAGGATTTTAATCCTAGTAGATGGTGTCATGTAGCCATAAGCCTACAACCACACGGCTGGTGTTTTCCTGACATTTCCTTTTTCCTATAGTAGTTAAGATAAAATTTATTATTTGTGATAATAGATTTTAGACAACTATAACTGTCGATAGGTTATATTCGATCACAGTATATGTACATATACAATATGTTTAGAGGATGTAAGGATCGACTGATATAAGGATTTAAATTAAGCTGAAAAAGAGTGAGAGAGCTATGGATTTTCATACAAGTTTAGATCCCTTGACGATGGAGAATAGCCCTACTACTGTTAGCTAGAGTCGGTGTTGTCATTATATATCAATATCTTGAGTATAAACTACAAAGAGAAAAACCTAATCTAATCTAGCAGTGTATCGGTATAGAGCTCGGGCATGTTGATCGGTGGCTAGCTAGACTCGATGAGATTAGAGGTAACTTTATCTAGACTTCTCATGGCTGGTTGTTCTTCCCTTCTAGGGTTTGGATTTATACACTCAGGTATCGTGTTATCTAAGTAGAACTAGAAAAAGTAAGTATGTATATGATCCGAGTAGTCCTGGTTGGGTTCAAATAGGACACTATATTTCCTTTCTATTTAGGATTCTTTTATACTCTGGAATTTATCCATATGTATGAGGTTTGTTTCCATATAGTACATGGTATATGGTGGCCTTGCCGATGTAAGTACACATGTATAAGGATATCACATATCTAGAACATGTAGCCCCGAACTTTATTCAAATGTATTTGTTGACCATACTAAGATCACCTGAGGAGTTGAGTTATCTGAATATAAAACTTAGTCGATAAAGTTAAGGTCGATAACTTAATCCTTTCTTCTAGGTGGGATGACCAAATTGTAAGCCATATCCTGAGTAGTCAAGTTGTCGGGATTGAAAACATAGTCACCATAGTTTGTTGAGCATGATTATATTTATCTTGTCATCCGGTGACAAACATGCATGGTCTGTTTATATATCATAAACTTATCCATCTAATTATGTGTATAAAATCTCGATAAATAATCCACTTATTTTCTTCTATTCTTTTTTTCTCCTGAAATACTCAAATAAATATATCACAAATCATAAAGCCCTCAAGCATATCGAGTAGCTCAATATATAGGTATTAAACATAAGCAAGTAATGTATATAAGACACCTAATAAAAATTTTGCACCTTGTGCGTATTTATCCGATTTCATAAACTTTTTCTCTAGTCTCGACCATATCTAAGTTATTTTGTGTCTATGGCTTTACTCTGACCACAATTTATGAAGTGGTACCAATTATAACTTAGCATTACTAAACCAAAGATAGTATACTTTTTTAGATTTGAAGACAATAAATTTCAAGTTTATTAAGTACTCCAACTATATATATAAATCCTATAATTTGATAATGTAAAGTCCCTTGTCCACCCCGACAACTCAAGTAATTTAGATTCACATCTAATATGGGGAAAAGGTTTTTGTCTACATAGAGAATAGTAAGGTACACTATTTCAATATATATATATATATGTAAAAACATATAATTATGTTGTCTTTAGGGTATCAATTTATGAGTCTCTATCACAAATATGCATGGTCTGATTATATGAGCATAGTCCCTAGGCCATCAATTTATGAGTGGAGCGCCGCCTTCATCCATATCCCGAGTACTCAGGGTGGATGATTATGGACGCAAATCGCAATAAATATATTGGGTAGTACTAGTTATTTTTGTGAGGATTACCCGATGATATGGCAACTATTTTCACAAATAATCTGGGTGTGACCGGTTGTTTTTGTGAGATATATTACTATTGTCTTTTGGTAGGTTTGATCTTATGTCATTTTTTTAATTGAGAGCCATATCGATCTAGGGATGTTTTTGATCTTGGCCTACTAGTCTAAGTCGGTGTTTCGAGTGGGTACTTAAATAATTTCATAAAACTTAGAAATATTTTGAGAAGACAGAAAATATGATAGAGACAAAGAGCTCGGTGATACCATGTAATGCAAAGCACCATACATGGTTACCTTATGTAGGTTGTTAGATCCATACATGATATGTGATCGTGTTTCAGAGTTGTGATGATAAGTCTCACCTAGTTGTATAGGATTTCGACTAGTGAGTAATTCTCTATATTATTCTTTCTTTGATCTTTTCTTGTATATAATGAAGTTTGGAGTTGTCTATCTAGCACTAATCTGGACCAATGTATGTCTTATAGTCGAGTTGTGGAGTTGCTGGTTTGAGCTTTATTTTGTTAGAATAAGATACCAACCAACTATGAGCCTCTAAATCATCTCCATCTTACTTGATATGGTTATCAAATCGGTTGTTCTGTTGTTTGATTTTTCTAAAATCATCTACATGGAACAAATTGTTAGATAATGAGCCCTCGAGCGAATACTCAGGAGTAATATAAACTAAAATTATGAAACCATTTTTACTTTATAAGTAAAATGTTATATACTTTTCTCAGCCCCCAACTGTTTTCTCGTAATAATAGTTTATGAGTAGACAGTTCGAGTAGGAAAGATGCAAAAAGAATTATCGATATTTTTTCAACCGTTCGATGTCTTTGATCACTTTCTTAGTAAGTTTAGCACCTGCTTGGGCTGAGAAAAATCCTATGATGAAGAAGTAGTCGATCTTGAATAGCTAGGTACTTGACCAAGATTAATTTGTGTTGTGTAGTATTACCGTTATGACCACTTTGTCCCACAAAGACCAGCAGTGCAGTTGGGTCTCAACCACAAGTATGGGTAGTAAGACCACTACGAACCTTCTGTCCCGTGAAGACTAGTGGCGTAATCGGGTCTCGACCACATGTAATTGTACTTGGGTTGGTTATTGTGTGCATCTCATATAGCTAATATGGTTTGCATTTGTTTAACCAACTTACAAACATATTGGAGCGCTGTGGTTTACTTCAAGATTTTGGTTAGAAATGTATTTCGGATTGTATTGCTTGTTTTCCACGTCTACCTCCATTGTCAGACGATGTCACATTATGTGTTGTCACCATTTAAGGTCTAAGCCAATATCATCATCTTAGATGTTATGGGTAATGTTTCAGATACTATATTTATATGTGGAGAGCATACTTCATCTATATTTCAACTGGTTGGTTCCAATTAGTTGAGATGGATGGTGTGGATATTTTCTCAACAAATATGCTAGGTGATTATGTAGGTAATTTTTGCGACGTATCGTCCGATAATATAGCAATGCCACTATAGATGTTATCATTGTTTGAAGTCTTTGATTATGTTATCATGATAGATTATATGAGCATAGTCCCTAGGCCATCAATTTATGAGTGGAGCGCCGCCTTCATCCATATCCCGACTACTCAGGGTGGATGATTATGGACGTAAATCGCAATAAATATATTGGGTAATACTAGTTATTTTTTGAGGATTACCCGATGATATGGCAACTATTTTCACAAATAATCTGGGTGTGACCGGTTGTTTTTGTGAGATATATTGCTGTTGTCTTTTGGTAGGTTTGATCTTATGTCGTTTTTTTAGTTGAGAGCCATATCGATCTAGGATGTTTTTGATCTTGGCCTACTAGTCTAAGTCGGTGTTTCGAGTGGGTACTTAAATAATTTCATAAAACTTAGAAATATTTTGAGAAGACAGAAAATATAATCAAAAATGGAGCTGTATAAATCTTTTAATTTTGTCCTATGTACTATATTTAATTTATATAGAAAGTAAAAAGAGCAAGCCCCCATTCTCAGTATGATTTAACATGTGCGATATGTTCTAAATATTATATAAAGATATGCCGTAGATAAATATTGTATAAAGATCACACAATAAAGTTACGATAAATTGTATATAGAATATTGCCTAGCTATATAGATATATGCCATGTGTGTAGGAAATCAGTAAATTATTTTAAAAACCCATCTACTAAATACCTTGTTTAGAATATAGTGAATCAACATATGTCATGATCTCTTGGCAACCACACCCGTGCACGTAGCAATCCTTCTCGGTGTACCAATATGGTTGCCAAACTAATCTGCCCACGTGCACTGTGTTACGTTGTTCCTCTTTGGCCGAAACCCCTTCATGCATCAATTCTGGCAGGTGACCAATCTCTTGACTGGTTACGGTGTTCGAGACAGGAGTCAGAATGTGAACACGCGGCTCTGTCATCAACTTGATGTAATGCATGCGTGGGTGGACGGCCGGGTGTAGCGCAGCATGAGGCGGCAGCTTCCTGACCGACGCGTGAGGGGCATAACGCGCGTAATTGTTGACTACGCGGCTGGCTGGGTCATCGGTCGTATGTCTTGGTCAGCAGCACGGTGCTGAGTGGAGTTGATCAGGTTGATTTTTTTTCTTTCCAGCGGATGTCAGTTTAAAAGTGGTCAGCCGGGGTTGAGGACCTGTGTTCCGTAGTATCGAACCGTTGTTTTCTATGGTGACGACGTCTTAAAAGTGATGTTGTGATGTCCAACCTAGTAGACCGAATATGTTGAAAGGTTGAGATTGATATGGTTCTGATCTAGAAGCAACCAAACATACTACGATCAAATTAAATCTTTTGATTCAAAGTCCTCATAGTATACATGTATAGGGTATTATCTCTTCACAAATCCTCATCAAAAAATCCAATCCCTCTCTTGGTGTCAATTCCTTGTGAATTCTCAAAACCACCTACTTGACATGTCATTGTCGATAGCCGTAGTATCCATATATATATATACACGGTGTGCTTCTAACGACGTAAGGATCGACTAACATAATAATACAAATAAAGTTATAAAAAGAGAAAAAAACAGATTTTAAACCTCTTAATGATGGGGTAATAGTCTTACTCCAATATTGGCTAAAGTCGATATTGTCATTATATATCTATATCTTGAGTACAAAATATGAGGAGAAAACCCAATCTTATCTATCATTATATCGGTATAGAACTTAAATATGTGGCTAGCTATTATTAACTCAATAAGATTAGAGGTGGCTGGTGTTATCTATATCTGCTTGTTATTCTCAGCATGTATTTATATCCTCAAGTATCTTTTTATATAATTAAAAAATAAGTGTGAATACGAGTAATACTGATCAGGATAACTTTGTATTATGTCATTCTTATCTATTATGCACTATTTTCATATAGGAATACAGTGGTCCAGCTGAGGTAAGTATATATATAAATATAGGGTAACTATATCTAGATACTAACCATAACTTTTAATTTATAATATATTATTTACAGTTAAATTATTAATTTAATATTGATGTTGCGTATATTTTAATTTGTAAAAAGAGATGGTTTCAAGTCATATTTTTACTCTTTGCATGTTACCTAGATGAAAGATTATGAATAAAGCAATAACATAAATTTATCATCCTGTAATCTCTACTATGTTTGAAAACAACGTCATTACATTCTTTATTATTAACTTGACTATATTTTAACTTGTAAAAGAAAATAATATTAAATTTAATAAAATCAATCACATCCTTATTAAATTTCAATAATCGAAACATCAAAGTAAATTATAATTCATATTTTCATTTTAATACAATTAACTGTGTACAAACTGCATCAATCTCCCAAATCCTTGTAATCTAAGCATAATGTTCATCTCTAAACCTAATACATGGTTTTCACATGCTGTAAAATCTGGCAAGCCGCAGAAATCAGTGGAGTATTGGTAATATACTAGGAGCCACGCAGGTTGGCATAGATGGCATGGGTGAAAATGAAGAGTCCACAACATTGACTGGCACATTCAAAAATTACATGGACAAGCACTGGCAATCATCTAGAACCTTCTTCCAAATCTGTAAGCAACATCACCAAATAAGTCGTGATTTCGATCCTAAAGCTGGTATCATCGATCGGACATCATGAAAGACAACATGAAAGATATAACCCAACAAATAAGCATTTGTTCTAAGGCCCTACTGAGGCAAAACTGGAGAGACGACGACAATTTTTCAGACTAATTTGTTATATTAAAGTAGAAATTTAAATATAACAATTAGCAAAAAAATATGTTAAAAATAATTAACAAATATCATTAAAACAAAAGGTTATTGATTTATATATAAATAACATTATTTTTTTAATTGCTAAATGGCATTTGATAAGAAATTGGTGCTAAAATCTTGTAAATTTCCAACCTTAGGATTTTCTTTAAGATTCATGCTTTGACAACCCTAACTACTTCTCCTCTAACTCCAATGACCCCTTCTCCATTTTCGGCGAATCTTCGGTGATTAGCGGCAGCCCGACAAGCTAAGGCTTACAGTCTCAGGTTGAGATAGGGGTGGAAGAGGGTGGGGAGAGGAGGAAGAGAGGGAGATTTCTAGGCTTAGTAGGATGGCCGTGCGAGGTGGTGGCCCAGCAGTGGGCCATGGACACGAGTGGGCGATGTGGCACAAATGGCGACGTTGGAGCCGTAGGGATGGAGGGGGACAATGGGCCGGTGTTGGTCGCAGGGGACAATGCAAAGAGGTGGTTAGGAGGCAGTGGTCGAGGGTGGTGGATCTAGCGGTAGGGAGCCTCTGGAGATGAGGAAAATGACAGGACGAGGGCACCTTACCGACGCTAGCTTGAGGATGAGAACAGGGGAAGAGGTAGGGATGGGAAAGAAGGCTGGCTGGGAGGCCTCAACAACGTTATTGATGCCTTCTTGCTAACTGGCGAGGTTAGGCGATAGCGTGCTTGCTGGGGGAGGCAACGGTGTTAAGCTAGGCATTAGGGAGATCAAGAAAGGTCGAGAAGACAAGGACAAGCAGGTAAGGGGGAGGATGAGGTGGAATCATTGTTGCAACATAAATCTTAAAGAAGTCGGTGGATGTAAAATTTGCATTATTTTATGGGGTTTTCTACTTTTTTTATAAAATATTATATAGCATGTCCATGCAGTTGTGCAGGCTTCCTTTCTAGTTGTTATAAACTAAAATTTTATTAAATATCCTATAAACTCTCCACTCCTATAAACATTTATAAGTTATCACGTGACACTCTTATAATTAGTTGAAATTCTAAAAGAACATCGAACTATTGATTTTTCTTTAAATTGGTGGACGCAATATTTTAAACCCGTATATCTATGTTTAAAAAACTAACTAAATCCGCTAGACCTTCTCCCCTCTTCCGTCGATCTCCAAGTCTCTACCCCACTCTAGCTTGCACAACGTACGTACGCACGCATGCATGTAAGGTTCCCTTTTCTTTTCTCTCAATTAGTTTAGAAAATCACCCAACCTTTTACAACGTACGTACGCACGCACGCACATACACATGTATGTATATACCTCCCTTTTTTTCTCTCAATTAATTCAGAAAAGCATGATTTGGAATAACATTTTTTGGGCTACCTCCATCCACCTGTACGTACGTGCCTCCATCTTTGCTTGCCGTCTGTTAGCAACCCGTAGCAAACAAACTAAGTTTCTTTTCTGCAAATTAGGCCATCTAAGAGTAGTAATAAAAAAACGTTTAACTCATATAGTTGAAATTGCATATAGTAGTTTTAGCTAATTGATGATAAACAATTAAGATTTTAAAGCATTTATTAGATAATGAGTAGGTATTAGGGCGTAAAATGAGGAAACATAACCCAAGCAATTTCAGTAAAGTTTGAAGGATATATGAATAAGTTGCAATGGATCGAACAATCCTATATGTTAGCGGATAATATAGATCAAGCATGGACCGGATAATTTAGGTAACATCGGACAACCTAGAAGAAGACAATCACGACAAACTCAATTGACCAGATTGAGGGCTATTGGACAACCCTAACCAGAGAATCTGGCATGGTACCGAATTGTCTGGATGCAACCAGATGTTTGCTCAGTCAGATGATGAAGAAGCAATCAACTGGACAATCTGGCGCATATCAGATTGTTGGCGAGAAGCACGGTTGGATAATCTGATAGGTAATGGATTGTTCATCTTTTTATTGCCTAACAAATAGTGGTTTGGTTATCATTGGAAAAACATAAATAGTCAAAAAATCCGGTGCGATACCAGATTATATATATTTTCTGGCAGTGCAATAGTAACAAATGGCTAGTTAGAGGAATTAGGGCTATAAATAGACAGTGCTATTGACTCGTTTAGAGACTTTTGGACTCTCTTCACCCTAGGGAAGCCAAGCAAATGTCCAAGATTTTTGAGAGCTAATTAAAAATCTTTTAAGTTAGAGTTTAGCCTTGAATATTCTTGTATTTTTATTTAGAAGTCAAAATTCTCTCCGAACTATCTAGTGTGTTGAGTTAACACCGTATGAAAGTGAAGAATTATAATCTCGGAGTAATCAAGAAGTGTGATGTGCCAAATAACCCTCTTGAAGTTTCTACTTCGCCTCCGGAAGAAAAAAATGATTTGAGTGACAGCCAAGCTTCATGTTGCTAGGTGCTTGTTAGAGCAAGTTTCGCCAAAGGTTATAGCTCGTCGTCTAATCTAGGATCTTTATGGTCACTTGGAGATAGAGCTAAGCTTTGCTAGCTGTTTGAAGACCGAAGTCACACTAGAAGTTGCTTGGATAGAAAAATGATTAATTGAAACTTGGTTCTTTAAATCTCCTTATTGAAGACATAGAATCGATTGGATTTGTACTTGGTAAATAAATCAGTGTCTCCTTTCCTTTCTTTTACCTTGTATTTGTTGCTTTCAATCTTGAGTGTGTAGTGATATTGCTTGCTTATTTTGTTTAGTCATGTAGAAAGTGTGCTTCTGTAGCCCTTCTAGTTTGCATCTTGTTATTGCATAACTTAATTTCACTGTGTTGACCGGATTGTCCAACAGAAATTGGGCAATCCAAGTTCATATCAGTTTTTCTATGTCATTGCATTAACTAGATTGTCCTATAGATACTGGATTATTATCTGACTCCTCCATAATCAAATTGTCTAAAGCCTTACTAGATTGCTCAGTTAGTTCTTCTAGGCAATATATAAGATTCTCAAGGTCCTTTCAATTGATATTAGAGCCTAATCTTATAATAGGCTTAACTATTAATGGGTTATACCTAGAAATGGTATTAATGGCGTAGAGTATGGTTGGAACCAAGGTATACACAAGATGGAAATAAAGAGACTTGAAATAAGGATTTTTTTATTAGTTCAGGTCTCTAAGAAGGATAATAGTCCTAATCTAGTTTATATGTATGTCTTGAGGACGTATCGCACCGAGTACAAAGGGGAGAAAGCTAGCTGTTCTCGCTCACCAAGTTGATCTCAATGAAGTAATCTAGCAGGCTGTTATCAGCGGCTAGATGTAGGGCATCCTCCTAAAGTAGTCTTGACATGGCTTGTGTCTATGACTTATGACTTGATTCTCTTCTCTCTAGGGGATCTGTATTTATAAGAGAATATGGCCCCATGTCAAAGTAGGACAAAAGGACCCCGAATAGGATACATGTACACAATTATTTATTGTCTCCGATCCAGTCTCTAGAGCGTTGTCTTAATTAGGGCGAACTAATTCGTTATCTATAATCTTGTTATATTCAGGTATATCATTCCATATAACATTAGGTAAGCGGTATTCTCGGTGACAACTAGTACATGTATATGGGGTATGCCATATATATAATACTGACAAAAGCCCTGACCTATGTATAAATGTATGCTCTAATGTTATCGAGAGTATCGTACCTAAGAAGCTATGTTGTTGATATTAGGAACTTGCTCAGGAAGTATCAAGTAGATTAAGGTCAACAACACAGTCCTTTCTTCTAGGTAATTCATCAAAATGTTGTTGAATTTTGAATTTGGATAGAGGACATAATCTTAACCGCCAAATGTGAACAACTTTGGTATCGCCGATAATTTCACATGAATTTCCTTAAAATACAAACTATCACGACATGATTATTAATTTTAGTATCAAGATTCATCTCAATTCCATTAGCATTCCTTTGTACTGATTCCTTAGGCTTCAACTTCCCAATGCATAGCAAAAACCCTAATCCCATTTTCACCCAAAACTCCTATTTTCCACATCACCCACCAATAGATCTCTGTGATTCCACCATGAATGACATGACTCTTAGGACTCTACAAGTGGAAGGGTCAATTCCTGGTCTAGGAACCATGGCTCGACAAGGTGGTACAAAACTCTACCCTAAACTTGGTTAGATTGTCACTCTCATAAGTTTTATGCAATGCGGTTTTATCCCTCGTCCTAACAAATTTTTATCATTTCTTGAATTCTATGGCACCCATCGTCTCCACCTCAATCCCAATTTTGTTGCTTTCCTTAGTATCTTCACACACCTTTGTGAGGCATACTTGGGAGTGTGCCCCTTCCTAGCCTTGTTTAGATGCTTCTATTATATCAAGTTCATGGAGTAGTCTAGAATCACAGGCATCTATGTTGTTCGACTACGTGACGACCTAAAGGAGGAGTACATCCCTTTAAGCATATCCACCTCTAGAAAATTATGGAGGGAGAAATGGTTCTATCTTAACACAGACATAACTTCCCAATTTCTTGCTGTCTTGACCAACAAAGCCAAATGCCTCAAATCCTAGGACTCATCTCCAAGATCCGAGAACCTAGATATCTTTGTTAGAAAAATCAAAGAGCTCAGATAATGTGGTCTTATGGCATATGAAGTCATTAGCGATTTTGTACGTTATTGGATTAAATCCTTGCAAGCATGGGAATATCCCATATATGACTACACGAGCAAAAAAGATCATACTTAGATATCAAAATAGGGTATAACCATATGTCTTCAATAAATGTCTGATTCCACACAAGACCTTCACTTAATCTTAAAAATAAATTTCTTGCAGATCTCAACAATGAGGTGCTGCAGAAGTACACCAGGGCTGTGGTAATCGACAAACCGTTGTCTACCGACAATGTCCCCATGCCAATATTTGGAACGGCAAGAAAGAAAAAGGCATAGGTAACTGCAGTCTATCTTATTCAATAACTCTAATGATTATTTTAAGGCTAATAAAACTACTGCTCCTCTAAATCATGTGGCTAATCTAGATTGCTTGGAGATGAGACTAGCATTGAATTGGCTCTAGTGATGACAATATTGTTGACATGTCCCTAAGACTGATGGCATTTTGGCTTTGGACACTCCCTTGCAAAATGACCTAGCTCAAAATAGTTGAAAATCAGCATAGTCACTGGAGATCAATTTAATTGACAACTCATCTTTTATTCCCTCCAAGAATTTCTCCAATCTTTCTTCGTTAGTATGCACATCTTTGAGAGCATAACGTGCAAGGCGGTTGAACTCATGATGATACTCTGTCATAGTGTGATTCCTTTGCTCGAGTGCTCGAAACTCTTGCTTCTTGAAAGCAACCACTACTACAGGTACATGTGTTTTCTTGAATCCTTCAATAAACTCAACCCATGTGATGGCATGGCCTTCAACTCGGCTGACACCTAGGGACATCGACAAGCGCAAGTGAACATGGGTGATGAAGATAACGTCGATCAAGTCAAGAAGAAAGGCGAAGGCGTTGAGCTTGGTGGAGGTCAGACACGCATCGACATTGAAGTGGTTTGGTAGATTGAGCCTCAAAACCATCGGGTGACGATTTCACGGGTTTAGCCTCAAAACCCAGGTTCTGAGGAGGAATGGGGCGGCACATGGTGAAATCATAAATATTTCTCCAAGATGAAGTAAATCTGTGCAGGAAGCGTGGTCGTCCGTTTGCCTGAAAAGAGTTGGACCATTATGCCCTCCGATCACTGTTTCAGCCTGTTATACTGAAGGGGCAAAATCAGAATTTCACAAGAAGCTCTAATATATATAGAGTGAGGGTTCCGCGTTAGCGTGTTTTGGAATGTCCAAGTGCATGCAAGTGTTTTCCATTTTTTTCTTTTTTCTTTTTCTCTCTCTCGCTCGTCTCGAGTTTGTCACTTTTTGTTTAGGGTTTTTGCTCGATCTCTCTGCGGCGCCATAATCCACCGCATATGTGTAAAAGTACTAAAGATTGTGTGTGGGAATGGAGGCCCTAACCTTCTGGTATCCTCTAGGATTCAATTTGTCAGCTATTTGTTCAAATCCCGTCGGTGTTTTTCGCGTTCTTGGTTTTCCCCTTCCGACGTTTTGGGTTGAATCTTGAGTTTTGGGGTTTTTGGTTCAGATTGGTTTATTTGATATAAACTAGGATGTGAGTTGAATCATTGCACCAAAGGAAATCATCTAACTTCTCATGAGTTCATAAATTGGTTTATTTGAGCTGTTTATTCAAATCCCGTCGGTGTTCTTCACGTTCTTGGTTTTTCCCCTTTCAATGTTTTGGGTTGAATCTTGATTTTTGGGGGTTTTGGTTCAGATATGTTTATTTGGGATGAACTAGGATGTGAGTTGAATCCTTGCACAAAGGAAATCATCTAACTTCTCACGAGTTCATATACCGGGTCAAATCAGATTTTTGGGAAGAAATATCGGTGGTTTTTCACTCATCTTTGTTTTTTCTTTAACTGGATTCAGTTTTGGGCGATGATCTCCTTGAGATAGCTCATCTATTTGTTATAAAAACATATAGATCTATTTGGGACTGCTTCTTAGGGTTGATTTTGGGATAGCCTCCAAATATATCGCTTGAAAGTTAAGGCTCCCATTCACCCCCCTCTGGTCGCCATTTTTGGTCCTTCACAACACCACCACTACTTTTGCATCCTATAAATAAAACCCTAGGATAATTCCTTTCCCATCATCCACATTCCACTCTAACAAGTACATCAAGAAGCTATGTTTCTACCTCTACTTCTCGGGCTATACCATGACTCTGATCAAGCACGTCGTGTGAAACTGCCGCCCGAGCTCCTTGCCCTCAATCTCTCATCAAGCTTTATTGGAACATGATCCCTAGGAATCATTCTACCTTCTTGGAGCTTTTCCAAGCCTTCCACTTGCCACTGTGCTGCTAGAACTCATTGAACTCTGCTCTAAGCCAGCATGCTCTACTTTCTTGCCACTGGCACCACGCACAGCCTCGTTCCATTGTCCGGCTATTTCTTGGTGAGATTTTCCATTTCAAGCATCATCATCTATTATCGAATCCATAGACACCAACAATTTAGTAATCCTGAGCAATAAAGTCCATTCTAGTTGAGCTCTAGTCTCCACCATGACCGCCGTCATGGCCAACCACCTCGTCGGCTTCCTCTTAATCAACCAAGTTCAAAAATAGACTCATCTCATCCACCTAAAGCTTCCCAAACAAACAATTTGCCTAGCATAGCATCAAACTACTAAATTCCCATTTTGGCCTCCTTTCCTAGCCGTCGCACCTAGCTCCCATGCTTCATGCATGTGCAGTCTGCCACTACGTTGCTGCCCACTAGTCGCCAATGTCATCCTCTAGCTCTCCTCCAAAGCTGCCCCGGCCTCCGAGCTCTAGCCACTCTGCAATTTTCAACCCTAACTGCAGCACAAGAAGTGAAAAGAGGAGTTGGGTTGTGGTAGAAGGAGGAAGAAAGAAAACAGAGATGGAGATCAAATAGGTGAGCCTAGTAAATAGTGCCATTTATCCTTTTCTAGATTTAATTCAAACCCAATCTTTAGAAGCTCATATCTCCTTCAGC
The DNA here is from genome assembly GCA_030770085.1 of Oryza coarctata. NCBI lineage: Eukaryota > Viridiplantae > Streptophyta > Magnoliopsida > Poales > Poaceae > Oryza > Oryza coarctata. The sequence goes on from CM061472.1 coordinate 15,634,338, forward strand.
CTAGATCTAAATCCAATCAAAGATGGATCTAAATTCTTCTAAATTCAAACTATCCTTTGATACCCATTTTCCTATTTTAAGAATATTTGAATTTCCTTAATTTATTCAAATCCCATTTTCATTTATATTTTCCAATTTATATTTATATTTAAATTTGCCTTTTTAAATATCATTCCTTTTATTCTAAATCATTCTTTAGCCACAAAAAGCTACTAGTTGGAACATTATAGTTTCCATGGGGATGTTCGTGTGCTCCAAGGCCCTAATGTCGAACCGTTGGTTGTAAAGCCTGGCATAACCTAATCCAAGGCCAAAGTGCTGCTCCTTGCACCCCACGCCTTAATGAGTATAGTTATTGGAGCTTTACTATTCCCTTGGTCTCCACAGCATGCCACACACCTAACTGTTGAGCTCTATGCGATCTCCACCCACGGTTGTTGGAGTAACACATTCACCCTACAAAACCCACACTAGCCTCCTAATCCTCTAGCCATTATGTAGCTTGTCAACACCGAATAGGGAAGATACCTATATCTAGGTGTTATGCTATCCGGTCTAAGCATCGGTTAGAAATAAACCAAACCCTAGCTGCTATGTTGCCCAACCTTAGCATCGACTAAAACAAAGCTAAACCCTAGCTATTATGCTGCCCATATGTCACCTCATTCACCACTCGTTACTAAACATAACCCTAGCCATCGTAGTATCCCTATGAAATAAATAAACCAACCGTAAACCCTAATCTTTTTGTTCTTATCGCTTTTCTATTTATATTTATTTTATTAAACCGGCTCTCCCTTTTTATTAGGAGAATCTATTAACCTATGATCTTCCATGGGTGGGTAATCAATTTGTCTAGAATTTCTATGCATTGGATCAAGGCAAGTTTTTATCCCCTTCTTTTGATCACATTGATTCTATATTTTAAATACTCTATTCTACACAATATTTTATGCAAAATATGAACTTAGCAAACTATATATATATGCTAGTTCTAGTGAGCTATGCTTAGCTTAAATTATGTATAAAATATAATGAACTTAAATTAAGACAATACTTTTGATATGGATGATTTTTGGGTGGCTTGTACTATTTTTAATCGATATAAGTTTTATGGCAAGGATATGTGGAGAACAAACTGAGTACGACCATAATTCTTGAATGGGTATAGACCAAGCTAACTATGGAATCTAGTAAAAGTGATACCTCTATATAGTGGTTCAAATTGTATAAAAAGTGGAGATTGCCTCCTACAGTACTACCATTTACTCGCTATAGGTAAATGAGCTTATATTTACTTTGTATTGGTAAATATAGTTGTGATTTATGATTTGTCCCAAGAGGACTTTGATTTATGATGATGAATACATACTTTGATAGATCAAAGGATATTTATTGAAAAACTTGATTGCGATGATAATGGACATTCAATGTGCGTGAGAATTATAAATTATGGAGTAGGTATCACTTGTATTAGAAAACTGAAAAGCTGAGTCGTGACAAGGCTAATGCATTTGGCACATCATAAATTGCGGGTAAAGCATACATCTAATGCAATATGAATATTTTGATCTATTAGAGTAGCCATGCTTACGGTTATATGAGCACCAAGACTTACTATTGTCACTTGGCTAGAAACCTAATAGTTTATATAGATTTTATTGAATTATATTATATTTCCAAACATACTGGGTTTAATATCTCTATGAAATCAACTTTCTACAAGTAACCCTATGCTTATCTTGGTTATGATTAGCTCACGCGTCATTTGTTGATATAATGACTTGCTAAGTACATTGTACTCATCCTTGCTCTATTTTTCATAGTTGCTCCTTAATATTTTGAAGTGGAAGAAGCTAGGCTTCTTTTTCTAATTCATGTTTAGGTACATTTCATGTTTATGTTTAGTTCAAGTTCAGAATAACTAGAAGTTTAATCATATAGTCAAAAACAGTAGAGTTGGTTTATTCTATAGCATCTCCTGTATAGTTAACCACAAACCTTGTAAATCTTTATATTTCATGTAATAATTAATCATTTGAGACTATATCTAAATGTATGCAATGAAGATCCAACCTTTGCTTGTGTGTATCAATGTACTAGTCGATGGGTGGATATAATAAACATGATTGGCTTCTAGGTTCTAAATCCAAGGGTCAACAGGTCGTTACCCCAAACAAAGAACCATCCTCCTACAGTCGATGTGGCTATAATGGTTTATAAAGCAAGACAGGGGAAAAACTTCCCCATCGCTTTACTGTTTGCACTTTTGCTACGTGCATCTTTGCCTCCACCGAAAAACTCTTGCTAGGGTTAGCCATCACTGTCGCCAAATCCTTCACCATCAGGCCTACTCTCAACTTCCACCCCCCCTGATCCACAATCTAGATGGCTTCTTCATCCTTAGACTCAACTCCACTGCTAAATCCCACCAACAAATAGCATCTGTCGATCACCTCCAAGGAGAGGCTTCTTGCCATGGTAGGAGAGAAGATGTTGCCAGCCAAAGAACTCATTCGCTAGAGCAAAGCTAAAAGTGAGGCCTTTCCTATGCTCCACACACACGAAATTATGGTCTTCGAATTCTTTTTCCACTATGGATTTGGTTTTCCTTACTTAAATTTCTTGTGTGATCTTTTGAACTTTTACAAGATCGAGATGGTTCATTTGAATCCCAACTTGATTCTTCATATCATATTTATCAATGTTTGTAAATGTTGGCATGGCATTCCTCCCTACTTCAATCTCTTCCACCATCTCTTCTACTTGAAACCCAAGCTGAATGTGGTTGGTGGTGCTGGCCTTCAACTCAAAGAGGGGTTGAAATGCTAATACTTCGGTCTACCTTTCAAATCCACTTTGAAGGATTGGGGCTTATAATGGATTTACTACTCTAATCAGAATAAATCCTTTCCATCTTTCATCGGGCTCCATCACCATGTGCTGTACTCTTGGACCTCAACCCCATCTATTTATGAGATGGCCTAAGTAAATATGCTTTTCTCTATGTTGGTTGATCTAAAGAGGAATGGCTTGAGCAAAGTCAGCATTGCCTACATCTTTGTCCTTCACTAAATTCAGCCGCTAGCTAGCCATGTCCACCTAGCACTTGAGCTTTATCTTGATGGCTTTGAAGCTAGAAAACATCTCCGTTAAGTCAGTAATAAGACCATCCTTCACTTGAGACTTTATCACGACATCGTCCACATAAGCCTCCACATTGCATCTGATTGAGAATGAAGGAAACACTATATAGCATGTTGATATGTTACCCTAGCATTCTTCAAACCGAATGGCATTGTGATGTAGCAATATGCGCCGAACGGTGTGATAAAAGAAGTTTTGATACAATCCTCCTCCTTCAAGCACAAAAGTTCACATCATGTGGTAGAATATACCACCTGATTGATGTGAGGCAACTAGAAGGGTCTATAAATTCCTCTCCTCTCAAAATTCAAAATTCCACAAAAATCTCCCTTCTAAATCCTTGGTCCAAATCTCAAATTTTGAATCAAAAAGCAATTAAATCTCTTTGTTTTCCCTTCCTATCATATATCCAAATTCCTTTCAAAATTTCAAACCAATTTCAAAATATAAAAAATCCACTCTTGAAACCCTTATTTGAAAGCCTCATATCTCTAGGAGGCCAAGAATCAAATTTGAATTCAAATCTGAGCTCACATATTCAAATTCTATTCAAACTTTAAATTCTTGTAAAATATCAAAGGCCACTATTCACAATTGGCCACCCTTTTCTTCCCGGCTGGCCCAATCACTCCTTCTCTTTTCTCCTTCCCAGGCCAAGCCTTCTTCCCTTCCTTCCATTTAGGTTGACCTAGCTCGATGGCCTGCTCGACCTCTTTCTTTTTTCTCTACTATTCTCCAAGCACGGTCCATTCCTTTTCCTCCTTAGCTCGACGACCTCTCTCCCTATCCAGGACACCTTAGCCTAGCTAAGTGACCTGAGCCCTCCTTCCACACTTGCATGAAGATGGCCCAACACCATTGCTTGGCCTCCTTCCATACCACATAGCCATGCCAACCTAGTAGCATGCTCCTTCCATGCACGCCACCTGTCCACACCCTAGCCAAGCACACATATGGTAGCTCCTTCACCCACAACCGATAGTAGGGCCCACCCATCAGGTCAGTAGCAAATGGCCACCCAACAACTACACATGCGGCCATCTTCCACCTTCCCCTTCTCTCCCACGCCAAGCAACCATTCAATAGAATGGCCACATGAAGGCTATCGCGCTACCCACTGTCTCATCCTATCACTATGTCCTCACCATCCCATCGTGTTGTAGCCCACTCCTTCTCCCCCTCTAGCCAATAGGCTGCTATGCCAGCCATCGCCATCTCTTAGGTTCCACCATGCTACATCGTGCATCATGCCCACCCAAAATATCTTGCCGACTGTCACTCTTGCCCTACCACCTTGGCTGGGTGAGCAATGCCATCTTGCTCACTATGCCACCACATCTCTACCTTGTCATCTTTCATCTCCCATACCTATAAATCATGAGCCCTCCTCATCGCTTCTCCCTTGTCCCTAACATATCCAATCGACTATCGTCGCGCTCGCTTATTTTTGCCACTCTAGTCGAGCTCGCGCTCCCCTATCTTGCTGCCTGTGATTCCTAATCTTGGTGAACCCATTCGGCTCCTTTTCACTCCATATTAGCAGCTCTAAGCTAGCTCCTTGACAAGGCATAAACGAGTGATGCACCTTCCTCGGCAACAACCCTCTGCCGATGTCGCTCAATGTCGTTAACCCCTCATGCCTTAGCCTACTTGCTCGTGAGCCAACCCAACTGCCTCTGTACATTGATGGGTCGCAAGTCCCTCCCCTCTACTAGGTCTCCTTCCGTTTCCCTTGAGCCAAAAGCCATTGGGTCGGCCCAGTCGCTAATGTCTACCAACCCCTCTCTCCTCCCAGTGCCGAGACTGTGGACTAGCCCACTCACTTTACCCAATCTCCCTCTCTCTCCTCCCTTAGCCTCAATGGACCAAGTCCACAATGGACCATAGACCTAGGACCCCTCCTCTCTCACTGACACTAGACCCCACTTGTCAGCATTCTTGAGAATATTTCATTTCCAATTCAAATAAGTCCTTTTATATTTCTAGAAAATTAATTTAAAATTTAAAAAACCATATCTCCTTATCCTAACTCCAATTGACCCCATTCAAATCTTCAAATTTTTCTAAATTTAAGATATATCTAATGGCACTATTAGTTATTAATATAACTAATAATAGTATTTTATTTTTGAGTTTTGTATGGTTTTCTTTCTTTTGCAAGTAGTTGACAATAATGAAAATTATTTCAGATGAGGATTTTTAAAGATTTTAAAAGGCAAGTTATCCTTAGAAAATATTGCTCCTAGTTTATAAAATATTTTATTTACAAAATTGCATTCTATGTTAAATTTGATTAGCCTCAGTTTCGCAATAAACAAATGGACCAACATAATAGTTATATTATACGGGTAGGACGTTGATACTCCTATCCCTTATTGCTCCAGTGTATGGTACCCTGGCAACTATGCCACGAGCATAGGTGTCAATATGGGAAAATAAGTTTACGAAACCTCTAAAAACCTAACACAGTGTCGGTGAGTTTGTGAAATAAAAGATTATTTCAAAAACCTGCAATACAAAGTGATCGCCATTGTAGTGGCACTTTGTATTTGCATACAAGAATTGATTTCTTAGGTAATTCCATTAGAGCATCTCGACCACATGGGTGGTATGAAATGCCCTTGAGTAAATAATTAGTGCCTTGTAGGTTAATAGTTGAGAAATACCGAAATGAGAAGATGTCAGTTGATATATCGCGCTAGCTGCAAATTAAAAATTAACATTCTGGGCATGTATGGTTGGTGGCATCCTGGATTTGGCATCTTCGATTCCTAAGTAGACAAGGGTTGATAAGTAACCATTATATATGGTATTAAGTACTTTAGAAATAACTTATCATGAACTTTCAAGTGTGGAAAGTAAGCTCTATCATGTGGTTAAAGCATAAAACCTAACTAATGTGAACTACTGCCGCTGCTCGCTTTTATTTAGGCGTGTTCTAATCTACCTACTGGGATATATGGGTTATTTGTGCTGTCTCTGTAAACTGACACAGATAAACCTATGTTGGACCCCGCCGAGACGTTCTCAAGACCCAACTATATCAGTTAAGGAATTTGCACTGATAAGTAGGGGCTCATGAGTGCGAAAAAAAAGTGTTGGTTAGGGAACATTGTTTCTGTAGTAGTGCCAAAAGGTTACCTTCGATGACTGTTTGGAAATAAATAAAAACCATACTGAAAATGGAATGACGCAGTATTCATTACAAATAATAGCGCTGGAATATAGCTAAGGATTTCTTTACACAAGTCTTTTTTTTAACTTAAATACAGTCAGTCCAGACATATTTAAAGGGAATTGTGTGATTCAAGAGACGCTCCTACTGTAATGACTATTTAAATACACATTTTAAAAGTGCATCGTCACTTATCTTTATGTCAGGAACTGAATGTTACAGACAATGGTATTAGTACCGTTAAAATCTCTTTGGGAACCTCGAAAAAAAAATCTCTTTTGGAACCAATCTTCCTTTCGAAATGTGTAGCCCGGCCTATTTCTCGAGTGGTACAATACAACATGGCCTAGACCAGGGGACAATTTTAGCTAGCCCGACACTTACAACTAATAACCTGCTAATCTTTATGTAAGGTTGAAAATGAACCACTCTCAAGTTAAACGGACTAAAGATTTACACAATTAGATTGTGGGGATCCAAATTATAACAGTTCAATCAGTGAATATAGATATCTTAATATACAAAATACAATTTTATGGAAAAAAATTGCATATCAAATTCAATTCTCCAATACTACTTTTAAAACTCAGTGTAAAACTGCGCAGGAAAACCTGCTAATATTATTAAAAGAGGTAAAAGTAGACAATATGTTGGCGTTTGAGGTTAGAAGTTCCCGTATTAACGGAATAAAAATATTATTATTTACACCATTCTGTATATATTGATTGTATAATTTTATAGAAAATATAATTATACATATAAAAAGTAGAAGAAATAACTTATTTTAAAATAAATATATTTGTATTTATGGGAATCACAGAAAGAGTTATATATTGAATCCAGTTTTACTTTAGAAACCATGCTTCATTCAAAATTGTGCTGGTAGATCCGTTAGCTATCATTATTTTCTATGGGCACATATTAATTATCTCTGGCATAGGTCCATGGCGTTTATAAATAATGCCATTGTTTTTTCTGGATTAATTGATACAAGCGCCAATGCGCGCCATATATTTGTTGCATGAAGCTTATTTTTAGTAAAACTGTGTAACACGGAGTAATATGTGTATGTGCGGTATTATTTGAGGAAGAAAGGTTCTAAGTGGTCGTCAACGACAAAGATCAGCAGAAGACTACGGCCCGGATATCCGACGATTGGTAAAATATCGGACGCCTACCAGACTAATACTGAACTGCATGCATTTCCTCATTCTCTCTTCTCTCCGCACGCGCAGCTAAGCTGATGCCGGGTGGCTCAATGCATCAGTGCATGCATGTGCATGCATCAATACTCTATTAGCAACATTTAAGATCGATTTTTTTGAAACCATTTATCCGCTCGATGTTCAGATAATCTTTGTATTAGTTATAATCAATTCTATACAATGTTTCAACTGTTAAAATTCGATATTTCATATGTGACAACTAAATGTTTTAACAAAAATTTGATTATTTTGCACATTTTAAGTTTTTTTATGCAACAGATATTTTTTTAGTGTTACACTGTTATTTGGATATTTCAATAAGTGTTTTATGATATTTTCTTATTTCATTTATAAATATTGCACATTATGTTTTTTTAATATTTTAGCAAGTATTTTTTAATGTTTTAATTCTTACAACTCGATGTTCATGGATAAAAAGATACTTGGATTTAATGGTGTTTTATTTCCCTTATTTATTTATTTTAATAAGTAACCAATGTTTCAGTAACTTGATATTTTATACCTACAACCAAATACACTACCAATTAAAAGTTCTCATGCAGACACATATATATGTACATATCTCCATCGTTTTGTTGTATTAGCCAAAATACACGACCGACATGGGCAACATAGTAAAATACTTGTTAAAACATTTTGGTCTTGCATATAAAACATCAAATTTTAATAGTTGAAATATTTTTTTCATTAAAAAGTAGACACATCAGATCTTATTATAAAGAAAATAGTTGCCAGAAGAGAAACTAGCCAGCAGGTTGACTTTTGAGATTAGAAGTTTTCATATTAATAAAAAAAGAATAAGTATTTACACCATTAGATTATGGTGGATTTAGATATACAAAATAAAATTATACCAATGGAATGTAGAATAAATAACTTATTTCAAAATACATATATTTGTATTGTGGGAATAAAACAGGAGTTATATATTGAATCTAGTTTTACTTTAGAAATCTAGCTTCAAGCAAAATTATGCAGGAAGAGCCTTTATTAATTATCAGTATTGTCTATGGGAATATATTAACGCTGCATAGGACCATGGCGTTTATAAATAATGCCAATGGTTTTTGGATTGATACAAGCGCGCCAGTGTGCGCCATATATGTATGTATGCGGCATTTGGGGAAGAAAGGTTCAGATGGCCGTCAATGACAATGATCGCCTACACAGGACATGCAGGGACACACGTACGTAGCATGGTCACCGTCCAAAGGTTAGCGATGGCGCGAGGAAAAGCAAACGCTAAAATTGGCGCGCCTTAAAATAGCATTTGACGCCACTATATATTCTCAAACCCTCCCAAACCATCCCACCGGCAGCGAAGAGAAGAAGAAGAAGACACATCTATCGAAGAAGAAAGATGGCCTTCCTCCGCGCCTTGTTCCTCCTCGCGATGGTGTGCGCGGCGGCGCACGCGAAGACCGAACCCAAGGAGAAGGAGGCGCCGGCGTCCAGCTCCGGCGGAAGCACCCACGACGTGTCCAAGCTCGGCGGCAAGGGCGACGGCAAGACGGACAGCACCAAGGCGTTCGACGAGGCGTGGGCGGCGGCGTGCGCCGGCACCGGCAAGCAGACGATCCTCATCCCCAAGGGCGACTACCTGACGGGGCCCCTCAACTTCACCGGGCCGTGCAAGGGCAACATCACCATCCAGCTCGACGGCAACCTGCTCGGCTCCACCGACCTCGCCTTGTTCAAGTCCAACTGGATCGAAATCATGCGCCTCGAAAGCCTCGTCATCACCGGCAAGGGCAAGCTCGACGGCCAGGGCCCCTCCGTCTGGACCAAGAACTCCTGCGCCAAGAAATACGACTGCAAGATCCTCCCGAACGTATGCATGAACACATGCGTTGAGACAAATTATTTGATCGATCAATTGTTTGTTTGTCTGATCCATGAATCGTTGGGCGATGCATATGCAGACGTTGGTGCTGGACTTCGTGAATAACGGGCTCATCAGCGGCATCTCTCTGGTGAACTCCAAGTTCTTCCACATGAACTTGTACAAGTGCAAGGACGTGACGGTCAAGGACGTGACCGTCACCGCGCCGGAGGACAGCCCGAACACGGACGGCATCCACATGGGTGACTCCTCCAAGATCAGCATCATAGACACGGTCATCGGCACCGGCGACGACTGCATCTCCATCGGCCCCGGCACCGAGGGCGTCAACATCTCCGGCGTCACCTGCGGCCCCGGCCACGGCATCAGCGTCGGCAGCCTCGGCAGGTACAAGGACGAGAAGGACGTCACCGACGTCACCGTCAAGAACTGCGTGCTCAAGAAGACCACCAATGGGGTCCGGATCAAGTCCTACGAGGACGCCGCGTCGGTGCTCACCGCCTCCAAGTTCACCTACGAGAACATCAAGATGGAGGACGTCGCCAACCCCATCATCATCGACATGAAGTACTGCCCCAACAAGATCTGTACCGCTAACGGCAACTCCAAGGTCACCATCAAGGACATCACCTTCAAGAACATTACCGGCACCTCCTCCACCCCGGAGGCCGTCAGCCTCCTCTGCTCCGAGAAGTTGCCGTGCAGCGGCGTCACCATGAACGACGTCAAGGTCGAGTACAGTGGAAAAACCAACAAGACCATGGCAGTCTGCAACAACGCCAAGGGCACTACCACCGGCTGCCTCAAGGAGCTGGCCTGCCTCTAGAGATCTGATTGATGATCAGCTCACGCTAGCTACATGCATCCTGCCGCCACCACCATTTTTTTCCATTTCAATTTCTACTCTTTCAAACAAAGACAAGAGAGGGAACATGTGTGCCGATTGGTCGCTGAGATCGTCGCCGATCAATCCCCCATAAAATCGTACTGAAACACTAGAGTTTCGCTCTACGCCTCCATGATAAGAGAGGCTAGCTGAAAATTTTGTTTACTAATTGTATCATACAACCATGTATCTTACGTGCATGGTTGAGTGGTTTGCATTGTTTTGCATGACAACAAATTATTGGTTCAATGTTTTATCTATTTGAATTTACTCTCAAACAGCAACAGTTTGACATCGCGATCGCTAATTGGTTGGTTGTTGTTTACGTGTCTCTGCAAGCATTAAGGCTCCGTTTGGTATTTCAGTGTATTATGTACAATCTTGTTTGGTGCCTTTTTAGATATTTTAACATTTGGAAAATAATTAACCTTTTAGTATGAAACAATATGGATAACATGATAACGGGTAAACATATCTTGTCTAACCTTATATTGATTTTCTAAACAACCTATATTGATCATAAATTTAAATTTATAGAGCAACTTATAAAAAACAAGCTCAACGCGAAAGCATCTCATCAGGTACAAACTGAGCCTTAAACTCCCTGATACATTGATATTTCATTATTCACCCCTCTGACAATAATTGCACAAAACATAAAGCATAGATAAAATGTTCGGTTGTTCGGATCCATCCTTGATTTTTTTTTCTTAGAAATGTGTGCAATTCTTTAAGAGTAAAGCATAGAAGTACCTTATAGAACCCAGCTTCGCCTGGCATGGATTTGGAGGAGCTCACGGCCGCCATCCCACCCTCATCCACATGGGGCGTTGCCGCCACTGCCTTTCTCTTGGAGTGTGGGCATATTATTTAATATTTTATAAATTTTATTGCTCTAGATTATGTGAATTATGGATTATTTTTAATATAATTGATCTTAAATTCTATTTTAAACCTATGATCTTTCTCGTAATATACTGTTTGGGAATGTTTTGAAAGTTGGTTACGACTTTGTGATCGCGCCGGATCCTGGCGTGAGCACGCCGACGTCTAGGAGGTATGCTTAGCTCCAGTGCAGGCCAATCGGCTCTAGATCCGTTGCTCGAGGTACGCGTGCCGAGGAGTTTGGTCGGGTCCAGCGCAATGGTATGGGTACGAGCGTGTCAGTCTATTTGATGCTGCAATTAACAAGGAGGTGAGGCAAATGGGTCAGTCGGACGATGGGCCGATACAAGCGCTCGCTATCGGCTGACTACCAATAGGATCAAGTTAGTCATCGGCCGCGTCCAAATGGCTCCTGCTATCGGTTGATAGCCGATAGGAATCAGGGTGCCCTTCCATCAGCTGGGGAGCCGATGAGGACGTAGGCGGATGCTGACGAAGGATACGATAAGAATCACGGTCGTTCATCGGCTAGAAAGCCGATGAAGATATATGCGAAATGGCAAGAAATTGTATAAAAGGTACGAGCTGCAAAGCCGATGCCGCTTAGGATATGATAGCATGAGACCCGTCGCCCGCCGTGATGAGACAGTATGAGACAGTATGAGACTGAGGCCAGTGGCAATGGGGTGGTAGACACTGAATCAGACGTGTTGAAACAAGGGTGAAGCAAACCCATCGGCTAGCTGAACTGATGAGTGAACATCTTTCTGAAGACAGGCGCGCATTGACTAGAAAGCCAATGTGCTTGGCGTGGCGCTCAAGGGAAGTCTCTGAAGACTGGTGTATATTGGCGAAGAGCTGATACGCTGGACATGATGCTCAACATATGGATAACTCATCGGCTAACACTCCGATGAAACGCCGTAAAGAGACCTATAAGCCTAAGGCTTATTCTATCATCGGCAGCCTCGTAGGTCAAACCCAACCAATACAGCACGAGACCGACGATGGTGGAGAGAGCTTGATAGGCCGATAGACCCTGCACGGACGTGATGCGATACGTTTGATTGGCCCAAGAGGTCAAACCTAACCGATGCAGCCTTAGACAAAGCAAGACATATCGAGATAGCGGCAGGACTTACCCCTTTGCCACAGATCGGACCTAACCGATGCAGCCCCATGTCAAGAGCCAGACCCTGCCGGTAGAAATCTAGATGAACTAGGGTGGCAATGCGTCGAGGCTGTATTGATCGAAGGATTGATGATTTACATATTTTTAGGTGTTAACACCAAAATCTGGACGATCTGATGGCGCTAAAGCCGATCGACTGGGAGATCTGATGGAGCTAAAGCCGATCGGCTGAGAGGTCTGATGAAGGGTTTAATGCAGTCATCAGTCGATGGAGATACTGAGACAAAGCCGATGGAGAACTGTAGAAAAGCCGATCAGATTAATAGAAGATTGGATCGGCTTGAAGACAGGGGATTGTCCAATCGGGATCAGGTCCGAGAAGCCCGAGGGAAGGAAGGAGAAGGATCGGCTTGACTAAAATAAGGTCTGATAGCTACAGTGGAGAAGCCGATCAGGTTGCAGCAAAAGAAAACTCGTTACAAATTGAAAGATTATTCAGATGAAACCGGGTTTGCGGAAGAGTCGTGGGCTCCACGGCAGGGTGCTTATTTTTGTAAATTATAATCTTACTCAATTAGGGAGCTCTAGATGGTTAGTTAACTTCTTTAGGAATATTTTCCTTTGTTCTTACTAGGAAATAATGTCCGATGGTCGTAGACGCGTCGGACTTTGTCTGTAAATCTAGGGTATAAATATAGACCCCTTGGAAACATGTAAGATATCTCTCGATCATATACAAATTCGGAGCATCGCCACCCTAGTTCATCTAGTTGTTTACCGGCGTGTTCTGGCTCTCGACGTGGGACTGCATCGGTTAAGTCCGATCTCCAGCGATAAGGTAAGTCCCGCCACTATCCTGGTATGCTTTGTACTATCTAAGGTGGTATCGTTTAGGTTCAAACTCTTAGTCAGATCAAGCATACCACATCACGCCCATGCAGGGTCTATCGGCATGTTAAGCTCTCTCTGCTATCGTCAATCTCGTGCTGCATCGGTTAGGTCCGACCTACAGGGCTGCCAACGGTAGATCGAGCTTCAGGCCTATAGTCTTATGCATGGCGTCTCATTGGAGTGAGTAACCGATGAGTTATCCATACTCTGAGCTTCATAGGGCATCGGCCCCCCCGACCGATACGCATCAACCTTTAAAGGTGTCCCCTCATCGGCTCAGCTAGCCGATGGGTTTGCTCCTATCATTGCTATGGCATAGCCGATCTGGCGTCCTCCGTATCATCGCCACTGGCCCCAGTCTCGTACTGTCTCGGTTAGGTCCGATCTTCGAGGTTTGGTATCGATGGCGCCGCCACGACAGGCGATGGGTCTCGTGCTGTCATATCTAGAGCGGCATCGGCTTTGTAGCCTGTGCCTTCTTGTGCTAATCATTGCCTAGGCCGCATGCACACTCATCGGTTTTTCTAGCCGATGAATCACTATTCGGCTGTTCGGAGGGATCCCGTGCGTCTCGCCATCCTCTGAGCACACCCCGGTTCCTCCATCGACTCTGCGGTCGACCCCTCGTCGGCACCTATCCACATCGGCTCCCCAGCCAATCGAGGAGCATCCCGATTCCATCGGCAGTTGACCGATAGCGAGCGCCTGTATCGGATTCGCTCATCTCACTTCCTTATCAATTGCAGGGTCAAATTGACTAGCACGCTCGCGAACCTCAAGGCTTAAGGACCTGCACTGGAGATAAGCAGACCTCCCAGGGTTTCGCGTGACCGAGCTGCTGTTCCTCCCTGGTCATGGGATTTTTTGGCGGTGAGCACCAGGGGTCTATATTTATACTCTAGGTTTATAGAGTCCGACGCGTTTACAATAACCATCGGACGTTACTTCCTAACAAAAATAAAGAAAAATATCTATAAAGAAGTTAACTAACTAAATCTTCCTATCATATAAGATTGGACAGACTACCCTGCCGTGAACTATAGCTCCTCCTCAAACTCGATCTTGTCTAGATAGTCTTCTATTTCGGGACCGAGTCTTCCCTTGCTTTAATCCGATCGGCTTCTGCCCTTTAGCGATCGGACACCTCTTCAGCCAATCGGCCTTTTCCTATCCATCATCAGGCTATCCAAATTTTGGTGTTAACACTTTGTTGTAAGGACCCTCGCAATGCATAGATTCTATACTAAATTTGCTTGAAATTGTGGGATTTTGAATTTTTGAAAAAAAAATTGTCACAGCGTGCAAGAGTAGAGTTTGTTACTATGTAATTATTTTGTTGATACAATAATTGTTAATACAATGAAAATGGCGCATGTGCTATTTCCTAACACGCACCACCCAAGCTAGTCAAGTCGAGCTGTGCTCACTATGACACAATCTTGATGCCTGAAATTTTCTCTAATTTATTAGAATATTCAAAAGAGCCTTAGGAAGGAAACCTGTCCACATGTGTGGGCGTCTTATTTAATATTTTCATCAGTTTTATTATCATGAAGACATGAATATTTAATTTTAGGTGAATTTTACCTACATCAAATTAGACTATTGTCTAATTGCTCTTGTGCCTACCATCTGCACAAATGGCATGGGAGATGCCTACTGCATACGTCAAAATTGTGCAAGGAAATCTTTGAGTTCTCTTCCAATCAAAACCACGTTATCCAGGAGCATGATGCCGTGATCACAACAATTTTATACTTTTACGATAGGGATATATCTCCATTGTCTATATAATCTCTAAAGAAATAGTTGTGAATGCCAATGATTCTTGAGTATTGGACAGAATTGTTAGCTATTTTGATAATACTCTTATTCTCAAAGGAGTGGAATTTTAGTGAGATTGTAGCCAAAGTCTCTAAAGATTTGCTTCATCCAAAGTAGTTGGACACAACAATTTTCCACCGCAACATACTTAGCTTCCACGGTGGATAGGGCTATGTAATGTTGCCTTGTGGAGGACCAAGGAATCAACAAGTACCGGTGGTGCTTTTCCTATCCACTTGACAACCTATATAGTCTAAGTCAGAATAGCCAATTAAATCAATGGTTGAGCCCTTTAGGTACCACAACCCTAGGTTTGGAGTATAAACTAGATATCTTAAAATTCTCTCGATAGCTACATGGTGGCATTCCTTAGGAGCCACTTGAAACAAGCATGCATGCAAATACTACGTATAATATCTGATCTAGACGCACAGAGACAGAGCAAAGTACTAATAATTGAAGGGTTAAATTTTTGATTAACCAGTTTACCTTCCTCCTCGAGATCAAGATGTACATTAGTTAGCATTGGACTCTTGATGGGCTAGGCATGCTCTATGTCGAACTTCTTCGACATGTCCTTCAAGAATTTGGTTTGGCATATGAAAGTCACTTCGTTGAATTGCTTGGTTTGAAATCTAAGAAAGAACTTGAGATTACCCATTGTTAACATCTCAAATCTCTTTGTGATGATTCTACTAAAATCCTTGCAAAAGTTCCCATTAGTTGAACCAAAAATTAAGTCATTGACATAAATTTGGCACACAAAGATATCCTTATCAATATGCTTAGTAAAGAGTGTAGAATTGGCTTTGCCTATCTCAAAGTCATTATTAGAAGAAAATCCCTAAGGAATTCATACCATGCTCGAGGGGCATAATTGAGTCCATAGAGAGCCTTATGAAGCTTGAACATATGGTCAGGGTGTTTTGGATATTCAAAGCTAGGTGGTTACTCCATGTACACCAATTCAGAAATTGGTCTATTCAATAATGCACTCTTGACATCTATTTGGAATAACATGAAATCATGGTGAGTAACAAAGGTTAATAGAATGTTAATTGATTCAAGCCTAGCTACGGGAGCAAATGTTTTACCAAATCCAAACATTCCAATTGCTTAAAACCTTGAACCACCAAGCATGTTCTGTTCCATGTCACCATCCCATGTTTATCTTGCTTGTTGTAGAAGACCCATTTTGTTCTAATCATGTTTTGCTTGGGTCTTTCCACCAAAGTCCAAAATTTATTTCTTGTGGACTTGTTGAACTTTTAGTGCATTTCCGTCACCCAATCAGGATCCATGAGTGCTTCTTCAACCTTCAAAGGCTTAATAGAAGATACAAACAAGTAATGTTCACAAAAATTAGCAACACGGAGTATGGCATGTCACCATAGAATCAAAGAGATGGCAACGGCTAGCGCAGCAGCTTATCGGCCGGAGAAGGAGAAGAAAGAGTAGGCAGTGATGTGATGGGACGGTGAGGAGGTAGGGACAAGATGAGACAGTAGGCGTTGTAGAAGCCTGCACATGGCCATTATGTTGAATGGCAACTGGGAATGAGAGGGAAGGGGATGGATGAAGATGGCCAAATGTGCAGCTATTGGGCGGTCGTCTATTGCCAGCCTAATAGGTGAGCCCCACTATTAGCCACTAAAGAATGTAGGCCCTCATTGTTAATTTTGAAAATTATTGACAAGCGCTAATTGTGGCCTATCTATTTTATTTGAGTAGGATAATTTGAGTTAGTACAACTTGACGAATATGACAAGACGAAGCTGATAAATCTATCATTTGTATTTTATCGATCGAGGTGTTGAGGTGATCAAAACATGCTAGGTTTTCTTTCTACCTTTGCTGATCTATCAAGATAGGTGGTAATATCAATAATGACGTGATGAATAGGCCATACTAGAGCATATGCATTGAGATTGCACTTGAGGCTTTGATCCCTGTATTTTAAGGGAGGCTGGACGAACTAGGCCCCTAGGCTAGTTAGTTCGAGCATATCTAAAAGCACTCCCTAGCATTCTAGGATAGGTTGAATAGACTAGGTCCTTAGGCCCATCAGTCCGACAAGTTCCCTAAGCCCTATCTTTTGGCTCAGGGACCGGCCAATCGATTCAACCCTCCCACGCCGATCGGTCCGATTGATGCATTAAATGTGTGCTAATGGCTCTTTTTTAAACAATTAATGCTTTGAGCTAGATAGTCCAACGGCTAAATGCTAGTTGGTCCAACGGTGTGCAATGTTGGGGAATTTCACGCCTAACAACTAGTTTTGGAGGGTGAGGGTATAAATACTACCCCCACTAGTAGCATGGTGGCTCTCTTAGCACTCCATTTATTTCACTTGAGCCCTTGGATGCACTCTCACACTACTTGAGTACATGTCCATCCTTTATGGATGTTTAAGTATAGATTAAGCTAAGTCAAGTGCATTACATTATTGTTTGAGCTAGTGTGGCACTTGATCACCTCCGTGCGTGGTTGCTACATGTTACTCTTAGAGGTTGCTACCTCCTAGACAACTTGGAGGCGTTGCCCGGTGACCTCTCCAAGAAGGTTGTGGAGGTGGCCCGATGTTCATTGTAAGTTGTTTTGAGTTCACCACCTTCAAAGTGAAGGAAGAACTACCATGAGTGATCGATGTTTGTGTAGACCACTTCAGGACTGGCTCCTACCTTGCCCATCCCTTATCGAAGGGGTTTGATGGCTCGGTGATGTAGGAAGCCAGCAAGCTTCCAAAAATTGAGTGAAAATTTTGGTTGTCTCTTGTCCATTTATTTATTACATTTATATTTGAGCAATTTACTTTCATAGGGGCTTTTTGAGCCCTTGTCACCCTAGGATTACAAAACTTAATCTAGTTGCCTAGTTAGAGTCATCTCTCATAGAGCCTAGCAACTAAGGTTAGTTTTGATTAAAAATAATTTACTTTATATCACCTGTTCACCCCACCTCTAGTCGATATCTTGATCTTACAAGTGGTATCAGATATTGGTCTCTCTTGATTGGGCTTCACCGCTTAGAGAAAAAAGATGTTGAATGATGTTCACCATGTAGGTAGGGTTCCCATGTTCAATGGCAAAAATTATTCCACTTGAAAAATTAAAATGACTACTTACCTCAAAGCCATGAGCTTTGGTGTTTGGAAAGTTGTGGATGATGGTTGTGTCTTAGCACTTAACTCTACAAAGCCTACTCAACATGAGCAACGTAATGCTCAACTCGATGCTCAAGCCATGAATGCTTTGTTCAACTCATTGAGAGAATAAAAGTTTGATAAGATAAGCACTCTTGAGACCACTTATGAGATTTCGAATAAGTTAGGCGATATTCATGAGGGCACAAGCGAGTACAAGGATGCCAAGCTTTATTTTCTCAAGATACAATATGAGACCTTTGCCATGGTGCCCGATGAGAGTACAAATGGCGCGTATGAAAGGCTCAATGTGATTGTCAATGACATCAAGGAACTTAGGGCAACTTACACCTATCTTGAGGTTGCTCAAAAGATGCTGAGGGCTCTACCAGACAAGTATGAGACCTTAGTCACCTTTCTCATTAACTCCAATATGTCAAAGATGACCCTCGCAAGCCTTTTGGCTAAGATCAACACAAATGACATGTACAAGTTGAAGAAGTAAGAGACCGAGGAAGCCCCTCCATCCAAGAAGAAGAGTATTGCACTCAACACTGAAGTTGAAGACAAGGGAAAGGTCAAGGTGGATAAAGGCAAGGATAGATTGGAAGAAGAAATTGCCCTTCATGCAAAAAGATTCAATGATCTCTTGGGAAGAAGAAAGGGAAGAGGAAAGCACTCTAACACATATAGAAGAATAAATAGAAGAGGATCTCACAAAAGCATTTTCAGCTTGAGGTGCTTTGAATGTTGTAAGAAGGTGCGCTTTGCCTCAAATTGCCCTTCCAAGGAATATGAAGAAAAGAAGTCCTCAAAGAAGAGCAAAAGTGGAAAAGAGAAGTTACTCAAGAAGCTCAAGAAAGAGGGAAGGAAAGGAAAATAGATGCCATCATTGGAGAATGAGAAGAGTTCCGGTTTCAAAATAAGAAAAGTTGACACCACCCTTTTTTAAAAAAATTATTGGTGATGATTTGGCAAGCAAATTTATGTTGATGATATTATATCCAGTTCTACTAATGAGGCTTTTTGTAAGAAATTTGGTGATATGATGTCTAGAGAAGTTGAGAAGTCCATGATTGAAGAGTTAAGCTTCTTTCTTGAACTTCAAATTAAGCAATTTAAGGATGGGACCATTATAAGCCAAAGCAAGTACATCAAGGATCTACTTAAAGATTTATCATGGAGGATGCAACACCCATTAGGACCTCTATGGCAACAAATGGCCACTTTGACCTTGATGAGGGAGGTAAACCGGTATATTTAAAGTTTTATCGCTTTATGATAGGTAGCTTGATTTATCTTACCACATCTAGGCTAGATATCATGTTTAATGTTTGCATGTTCTCAACACACAAGGAGATTGGACAAGGTATTGAGGCGTGCCGAGAGGACAAGCAAGCATTAGCCAATGGAGATCTAATGTGATGCGCCTGCACACACGAAGGCCTAGGAGATTCGTTTAGCTCTAGTGTAGGTTCTTTAACTTTGTGGTACGCGGGCGTCAATTTGACCACATAATTAATAAGGAGATATAGAGGATTAGGTCAACGAGCCAATCGAACAATAGGCCGATATGGACTCCTACTATCGACTGGTTGCCAATAAGAGTTGTAGCACTTATACATTGGCTAGATAGCTAATGAAGGCATAGGCAAAAAGCGAGGAATAAAATAAAAAACTCATCGGTGGTAGAGTCGATGACGCTCTGAATAAAATATACGATAAGCAGTAAAGAGCGAGGCCTAGTCTTTCCAAGAGACGAGACCTAGTAACCACCGTGATCATACTATTAAAGCAAAACATGATAGATCAGACCGAACCGAGATAGTATAAGGCTAAGGCTGATGGCACCAAAATAGAGAAAGCTAGATCAGACGTACCGACAGATGGAACAGGTAAACTCATCAGCTGCTATCAGCTGTGGGTCAAATATAGGCATATAAATAAACTCATTAGCTAGCTGAGCTGATGGGAGGAACAAAATCCACTGGATCGTAATGCCAGCCTTATTAGACACAGTCTTGATAGATCAGCCCTAACCAAGACAGTATATAGCCAGATCTAATAGAACTAGATTGATCGCTAGTAGATTGATCGCTAACGATATATGTATATCGGATGAAAAGTCAATACATTAGGCATAAAGCTCAACATAAAGATAACACATCGGATGGTTGCTCTAATGAAACATCGCATAAAGATCAGCCGACTTATGGCTCAATCTAATATCAGTAGTCTAGAAGGTCGGACCTAGCCGATGCAGCTCGAGACTAATGACGGTAGAAGGAGCTCAATAAGCCAATTGACCCCACGCGAACATGATGCGATATTTCCGATCGGACTAAGAAGTCAAACCTAACCGATGCAACCTTATGCAGAGAAAATACACCAAGATAATGGCGAGATTTGCCCCTTTGCTAGAGATCATACCTAACCAATGCAGCCCCGCGTCAAGAGTCAGAGCCTATCAGGAAAAACCTAGAAGAACTAGGGTGACGATGTGCCAAGATTATTTTGATATGTGTGGATACCTTACAAGGCTCTAGGGGGTCTATATTTATACACTAGGGTTACACAAGTCCGATATGATTACAAACAACCTCTGAATGTTACTTCCCAAATAAAAAAAGAAACTTTCTCTAAAAAGTTAAAGAATTAGTTTCTCCTGCCTAATTACAAGAGATACTTCACAGATACAAAACCACCCTGCTATGGTTTCCAAGATTCCTTCCTTGATTCGGTCTCATCTAAATAATCCTCCATCTACTGATTGAACCGAATCCATCTTCTGCCCGATCAACTCTTTCTATCCATCAGTCAACCTCTTCCAATAAGTCGATCGATTGTTCATCTATAACCGAATCTATTTGCGAGCTTACCAAATTTTGGCATTAACACATGTGTGCATGGTTTCAACCTGCTCCTAAGGAGTGTCACTTAGTGGTTGTCAAAAGGATTCTAAGATATTTAAAGCATTCCTCAAAAATTGGCTTATGGTACCTAAAAGGTGCTAAGTTCAAACTAGTAGCTACTCCAACTCAAATTATGCCAATTGCAAAGTAGATAGAAAGAGGAGATATGTTAGTTACCAAATGCTTGGTAGATCTCTTATGTCATGGTCATCTAAGAAACAAAACTCTATAGCCCTCTCTACTGCTGAGACAAAATATGTTTCGGTGAGTATTTGTTGTGTCCAATTGCTTTGGATGAGTCAAACCATGTTGGACTATGGTTTTGACTTCATCAAAACCCCACTCCTATGCAACACTAATAGTGACATAAAAACCAACAACTTGGTCCAACACTCAAGAACCAATCTTATTGACATTCACCACCACTTCCTAAGACATCATGTTACCAAGGGTGACATCGTCATAAGTCACATAAGAACCGAAGACAAACTAGCCAACATCTTTACTGAGCCTCTTAATGAAACCCACTTTCGTAAGTTGAGGAATGAGTTAAATGTTATATATTTATCTAATGTTGCTTGAGATCATGCACCATGGTTGCCTCTTTTATTTTCTTGCTTATTACTCTTTTGTGCTCTCTCTCTCTCTCTCTCTGGATTTCTTTGATTTCAGATCTTCTTTGTAAAAATGGGGTTTATCACATTAAGGGGGAGTATTGCACTCCTCACGTGTGCATTACTACTCTTAGAATATGGGCCAAGTAATAAAAGTGTTAGAAGCGTCTTTCAAAATTCCTAGTTTGACCAATAGTCAAAATTTTAGAAAAATCAACATTCTTTTAAATCTGCCAGTTGAAAAATGTCTCAAAAGGACTCCTATATGTTTTCAAAGCTTCTCTAGCAAGAAAATAAATTCTAGATGAAAATTTCATTTTGGCCCTATTTCGAAGAAACTAGATTCTTGTTTTTGGAAAAACGGATTTTATATCCAAAACAAGTTTAAGATGGAATTTGAAAAAGATCCCAAAACAAAGTTGATAAAGTGTACAGTTTAAAATGTTTTTGCTATTCAAACTTATTTCAAAAACTAAATCATTTAAAAGATTTTTGAGTTTAAAGTTCACTCGAAAGCCCTTATAGACCATAAAAGGTCAACTCCCAACACTTTAGTGAGAAATGTTGCAAAAATCCATAAAAATCTCAATTCTATGTATGATAGTCAATGTTTGATCTCATACATTCAAAATGGCACATCGGTGCCATTTAATTTTGCCCCAAAGCTAAAATTGCTTTTTGAGATTTTTTCTATCTAGGGGTGTCAGATCAAGAGCATGGGCATAGGCAGTTAGTCCGGCCTAAGGCACCACGGTCTGTCTAGACCATATAGGGTGGACCAACCGACGGTGTGCTCCTAGATCGACCAGTAGTTCAACTAAGGTCAGTCCGGGGTTAGGGTAAGGGCCCACATAACTTACCCCTTCATGGTTTTTTCTTCCTACCTCTCCCCATTCATCCCCAACCCAAAGGTTCTATCCTCTCTCCTCTCCCAAGCCTTAGCTCTCCCTCTTGCTTCCTCCCAAACCAACCATGATTTCTTCCTCGGTTCATCCATAAGTGATTCTCTTCGTTCCATCTCTCTATTCCACAGTTTGGATTTGTTTTCCCCCTTGATTTTTGAACCACGGTATGGAAACCTAGGTGGAGGGAGTGGAGCTCTTGGATTGCCACCAATAGAGGGTATTTCTTGCTGTGAATCAAATCTTATCAATTGGTAATCCTCTCTTCCTAACTCCCCTCTTTCAATTTCTTCTGTCATTTCAATTTTCTAGGGTTAGGGTTAGAAATTGCATGTTTTTGGGTTTGTGGCATTAGGTTTTGTCTACACTACCTCTATTCATCTTCTATACATGCCATAAAATTAGTTTATCATCTCTAGGCTCATTCCTCCTTGCATTGGAAGTATGGAGTTGTGTTGTATGACCTCTATCTAGAGGCTAACTAATAGATAGCATTGCTCTAGGCCATCCAACCTGCTAGACCAATCAGCCAACCATTCTACCCATACCCCTGAACCAACTACCTCTAGCCAAACACCATGCGCCCACATCTCATGTTCCCTTCCATTGCTTCTAACTCTGTTCTTATCCCTATCTTCTATCTTCCTTCTCAGTGATGACTCCCCCTCCAGTATGAACAACACTCATGCAATCACTAAGGAACGCCACCAGTATGAACAAGAAGATGAGGAGATGGAGTTCGCCAATGATGAGGAAGAGGATGAGGACTATGTAGCTATGGTGGAAGCAGAGGAAGTGGAAGAAGAATAGCCTAGGGTGCAGTCTATGGCCATTGATTCAAGGATTCAAGGCATCAACACTGCCTCTTCCATCTCAGACAAAGAGTTTGATAGGGAAAATCCCAACATTGTGTTTGTGCTGCAGCAAGATGATCAACAACATTATAAATCTTTCCATGTGCATGATCAGTTAAGGAGGCCTCATGACACCAATGACCCCAACTTCCACACTCAGTTTTAGAAGGATGTCTTTGAGAAAATCTGTACATCTCAAAAGGCCTTTGATGATCAAAAGTATATTTCATGGATGGAGATAGCTAAGACACCGGTTCTCAGAGGTTTGTAGAATATGTTTGCTAAAGTGGAGATTGACAAGTTGGTCAAGCAAGATTATGACAAGAAGTTGAGTCATTAGTTTTATGCCACTCTTTGGATCAAGGTAAACTTTACTAAGATTAAATAGATGAGTGGTGATGCTCCTTGTGCAGCCTCAAAATTAGAGCTTCAAAATTTGCTTGAGCTGAGATATCCTAGGGGATTTAAGCTTCGTGAGGAACTTAAGCGCACACCTTTCTATGATTGATGATGCTTCTATGAACTTATGGCACATTATTCATATTTATTTGTGCTTTTTGTTGACAAAGTGAGAAATATAGTGTAAACTCCTTCTAATGTCATTCATTGGCACTTGTGTTTGATATGCATGTGCTTAAGGAGAGCTTATCCTATATTTTGCATTGTGTTGCTAAATTCATTCATATTCGTTCATATATATGGTGTTTATCATCAATTACCAAAAGGGGGGAGATTGAAGCATCTAGGCTCTCGTTGTTAATTTTGGTAATTAATGACAAGGGATAATTGTGGACTAACTATTTTACTTGAGTGAGATAAATTGAGTTAGGATCACAACACAAGTATGCCAAGGACGATTACCGTAGATTAAAATTGATGGTGCAAAGCGATGAGACAAAGGTGATAAATCTACCATTTCTATTTTATCAATAGAGGTGTTGAGGCAATTGAAACTTGCTAGGTTTTCTCTCTAGCTTTGCTATACTATCAAGAGGGTTGGTAATCTTGACAATGAGGTGATCAATAGGCCATACTAGACCATATGCATTGAGATTGCACTCGAGGCTTTGATCTATGTCTTTTAGAGGAGGCTGGAAAACTGCGGTTGTGGGCCGATTGGTCTAGAGGTGTCCCAAAGCCCGAGACAAGCTTTTGGGCAAGGCTAGATGGATTGGGCCCTCGGGCTAATCAATCCAGGCATATCCCGAAGCCCTCCCTTGCTTTCTAGGACAGGTCAGACAAACCAAGCCCTTGAACCAGTTAGTCCAGCAAGTTCTCGAGGCCCTATCTTTTGACTTGGGGACCAACCGGTCGATCTGACCCTCCCATGCCGGTAGGTTTGGTTAGTGCATTAAATGAGTACCAATGGCTCTTTTATAAACTGTTGGCCCACAAGGCCAAACTATCTAATGGCTATATGCCGATCGGTCCAATAGTGTGCAGTGTTGGGGGATTTCGCCCCCAAATGGCTAGTTTTGTGGATGGCAATATAAATATCCCCCACGCGTAGCAAGAAGGCTCTCTTGGCACTCATTTCATTTCACTTCAGCCCTCACAAGCACTCTCAGATCACTTGAGCATTTGTTCATCCTTTCTAGGTGTTTGAGGGTAGATTAAGCCAAGTCAAGTGCATTACATCATTGTTTGAGCCAGTACAGGTCCTTCAGCTCTTTAGAGTCCTCAGGTTGTTGGAGTTACGAGCATGCTAGTCAATTTGACCTCTCATTGATAAGGAAAATAGATAGAGTTAGATCACCAAGCCAATCGAATGATTGGCCGATATGAACTCCCGCTATTGGTTGGATATGCCAATAGGGTTAAGATAGCCATCAGCTATGTGCCTAATTCACTCCTGCTATCAGCCAGTTGCCGATAAGGGCTATAACACTCATATATTGGCTAGAAAGTCGATGACGGCATAGGCAAATAGTGAGGAACAAATTAAAAGACTCATTGGCTCTATTACCAATGACACTCTGAATAGAATATGCAATAAATGGTAGAGAGCGAGATCCAATCTCTCAAAGAGATGAAACCTAGCAACCACCGATGACGGTATCGTTAGAGCTGGCCTTAATAGATTGGTTTGAACTTAGACAGTATAAGGCTAAGGCAAACGGTACCGAAATGGTGGGTCCGATGCAAGCATATAAGTAAACTCATTAGCTAGCTAAACTGTTGGAAGGAACGAAACCCGCTAGATCATGATATCAGCCCTATTAGATACAACCTTGATAGATCGGACCTAACTGAGATAGTAAAACGTTAAATCTAACAAAATCAGATTAATCGTTAGTGGATTAATTGCTAGGCAAGATATATGAGTATCAGCTGAAAAGCTAATACACTAGGCGTGAAGCTCTGTGTAGAGGTAACTCATCGGTCGACTACTCTGATAAAACACTGAGTAAAGACCCATTGGTTTAAAGCTCAATCTACTATCAATAGTTAAGTAGGTCAGATCTAACCGATGCGGTACGAGATTGATGACGGTAAAAGGAGCTCGATAAACCAATAGATCCCATACAAACATGATGTGATATATCCAATTAGACTAAGAGGTCAAACCTAACCGATGCAGCCTTAGAAAGAACAGATACACCAAGATATTGGCAGGATTTACCCCTTTGTTGGAGTTCAGACTTAATTGATGTAGCCCCATGTCGAGAGTCAAAGCCCACCGATAAAAACCAAGATAAACTAGGGTGGTGATGCATTGAGATTATATTGATCTGAGAAATTATTTACAAGTCTTCAGGGGGTCTATATTTATACCCTAGGGTTACACAGGTCCGATGTGGTTACAAACAACCTGCAGACGTTACTTCCTAAATAGAAAATGAAACTCTCTCTTAAGAAGTTAACAAAACTAACTAAACTTGCATATCTTATAAGATATATTTTACAAAGATACAACTTCCCCACCGTGGCTTCCACAGCTACTCCTTAGATTTGGTCTCATCTGGATAAACTTCCATCTTTGACTAAATCAAATCCATCTTCTACCATCCAATTGGCTCTTTCCCAGTATCAATCGACCACTTTCCATAAGTCGATTGGCTCTCTAATCATGTCTACAGGGCTTACCAAATTTTAGTGTTAACACTTTCATAGGGACTTTTTGAGCCCTTGTCACCCTAGGATTGAAAAACTTAATTTAGTTGCCTAGTTAGAGTTATTCCTCACCAAGCCTAGCAACTAAGGTTATTTTTTATTAGGGGTAATTTATTTTATATAGTCTATTCACCATCTCTAGTCAACATCTTGATCCTATAGTCGCAGGCAAAAAAATAGGTGTGCACACTCTTGGCTTGGGCATAGACAAGTGGTGCACATGGAGGAAGCTGGCTGCTAGGCCGACGCGGCTATGCGGCGTGGAAGGAGGTCAAGTGATGGTGCTAGGCTGGCTTCATGTGGCCATGGAAGGAGGAGGGCTTAGGCTACTTAGTTGGGCCAAGCTGCCACGGAGAGGGAGAGAGGCCATCAAGCCAAGGGAAAGGAACAGGCCCCACTCAGAGAAGAGGAGATAAAAAAGAAAGCGACTAAGCGGATCGTCAAACTGGGCCAACCTAAATGGAAGGAAGGGAGAGAGGCTTGGCCCAAGAAGGAGGAAAAAGGGGGAGGGGAGACTTGGCTAGTTAGGAAGAAAAGGGTGGCCCATTGCAAATAGTAGACTTTGATATTTTCCAAAAAGTTAAAGTTTGATTGGAATTTGAATATGTGAGCTCAAATTTTAATTCAAATTTGATTCTTGGGCTCCCAAAGATATGAGGCTTTCAAATAAGGCCATCAATAGTGGAATTTTGATATTTTTGAAATGGGTTTGAAATTTTGAAAGGAATTTGGATAGATGAACCATCTAATTTGATTCATTACCAATAGCCATGAGATGGTCATATTAGGGTGATAGGAAGGAAAAAGACATGGAATTAAGGGAGCTTTTTGATTCAAAATTTCAGATATTGAACCAAGGATTTGGAAGAAAGGTTTTTGTGGAATTTTGAATTTTGAGGGGAAAGGAATATATAGACTTTGAAATTGGAGGGAAGGACTGAGGGATATTATAATTTCAAATTTCCAATCACAAGATTTGAGTAAGAATAGCAATTTTTTGTTTGAGATTTTTGGATACTTAAGGAAGGATTTAATTGAGATCTTTTGGCACTTAGGTCCTTAATTCCACCCAAGGAGCCAAATTTTTGCAATTAGAGTTTTCATTAATTTTTTTAATAGCCCAAAAAATCAAGGTGTTACAAGCCTACCCCTTAAAAAGAATCTTGACCTTGACATTCAAAGTAAGGGAAACCTAATCTGGAGGCCTAGCATTGTTCCTTTTGTGAGGCTTCTCTTCCCAATGCCTTAATTATTGTACCTACCCATCACTGATAATCGTACCGTTAGAAAAGCCTTGATAGATCGAACTGAACTGAGATAATATAAGGCTAAAGCTAACAACACTAAAATGGCAGAACTTAGATCGATCATGCTGACGAAAGAAACAGGTAAACCCATCAGCTAGCTATGATATAAACAAGAAAACTCATTAGCTAGCTATGATATAAACAAGAAAACTCATCAGCTAGCTGAGCCGATGGGAAGAACGAAACTTGCTAGATCATTGTGCTAGCCCTATTAAACACAACCTTCATAGATCAGACTTAATCGAGATAGTATAAAGCTGGATCTAATAGAATCAGATTGATCGCTAGCAAATTAATCGTGGGCAATCTCTGTATATCAGCTGATATGCTGATATGTTAAGCATGAAGCTTAGTATAAAGATAACTCATCGGCTGGCCACTCCGATAAAAAGTCACTAAAGACCCACCAACTTAAGGCTCAATCTACTATCAGCAGTCTAGAAGGTTGAACCTAACCGATGCAGCACAAGACTAATGACGGTAAAAGAAGCTCAATAAGACGATAGATCCCACATGAATATGATGTGATATATCCGATCGGACTAAGAGGTCATACCCAACCAATGTAACCTTAAACAGAGCAAATATACTAGGATGATGGCGGGACTTACCCCATCCCAAAGATCGGACTTAACTGATGTAGCCCCACATCGAGAGCCAGAACCTACTAGCAAAAACTTAGATGAACTAGGGTGGTGATGTACCAAAATTACATTGATTTGTGGAGATAATTTACAAGGCCCAAGGGTGTTTGTATTTATACACCAAGATTACATGAGTCCAAGGTGGTTATAAACAACCTTGGGATATTATTTCCTAAATAGAAAAAAAAACTATCTCTAAGAAGATAACAAAATTATCTATTTTTGTCTAATTACAATAGATATCTTATAGTTATAAAACCACTCTACCATGGTTTCTACGATTCTTTCCTAAATTCAGTCTCATCTGGATAATCTTCCATCTTCAACTGTCCAATCGGCTCTTTCTATCTATCAATTGGCCTCTTTCCATAAGCCGATCGGACTTTCGATCATTAACCAAATATGTTTATGGGCTTACCAAATTTTGGTGTTAACACATGTCTCCCAATTTTGGAGTATGAGGACTCATGTTTTGAAATTATCTTCTTTAGGCTCCCATGACTCTAAAATTACCTCCCTTACTTCTTGCAATTAGCTTTCATGAACCGATGCTATATGCATCAAATGCGCTAAGCTGTCAAACTCTTGGGAGAAAAACTTCTTTCTGATGTGACTTAATAATCCTTAGAAGGCCAACTCTGTTAATTGTTCATCGCTTAAGTCCAAGCTATAGCATCAACTTCGTATATTGCGTAATCTTTGAATATATTCTAGAATTGATTCATTCACCTTCTGGTTCACCGATATCAAATCTGTGAACCGCATCTCACAGATCCCTGCAAAGAAGTACTTGTAAAATTGTTCCTCTAGATCGGCTTATCCTCTAACTGAATTTGGTGACAATGATGAAAACCAAGTAAAAGTTGATCCAAATAGTGGCAATGGAAACAACATAACACTTAGAGTCTCTTCTACAGATGCTTCTTCGCACTGAGCTAAGAATCAGCAAACGTGTTCAACTATAGACATATTGTCTAGCCCTAAGAACTTAGAGAAATCCGGTATCTTGTATCAGCATGGGAATGGTACTCTATCAAACCACTCAGGGTGTGGATGCCAATACATAAAATTTTTCTTCTTCGGTTTCAAGCCAAACTATTCCTTCATCACTATGAATATCTTTGTAGTACACTCATTGTCTCCATCATGCCGCCCCCAAGCTGAACATATCCATCGAGCCAATTGAACATCGGCATCTATGGGCCAATATTTACTTATGTATAAACTGGTGGCTCTTGAGTAATCAATCCATCCACTCTTTTCCTAATCAAGTTCCGAAGCATATTTATCAACCCTCTAGATTGATCGATTAGTATGTGATGTATAGCTTCATCAACTAATTCTTGAATGGATTTCTTTGGACTTAAAGATGTAGGTTAAGTTGGTTCATCTATTAGAGTTGGTCTTGGAAACAAATTCTTCTAGATTAGTCCTTCTTGTGTCATACTAAATGATTGCAAGCATAACTTCACAAAATCCTTCATAGATTGCTCCACCTGCTACCTCTCTATATCTGTCAAGTCTTCCAATGCGACTGAAATAATGTTATCTTTATCAACTTCTTCATTGAACGAGTGTGTCTTACTATCAACCTCTTCTTTAGGCATATTGGTTAAAATTCTATCCTACTAGGCCTACCAAAAGATGTGTTCAAGCCGAATCGGTCCACCGTGTTCGCTAATAGAGGTCCGATGCAATGCGCCTAAACACACGAAGGCCTAGGAGATCTAGTTAGCTCTAGTGTAGGTCCTAAACTCGAAGTTCACATATGTACTAGTCAATTTGACCCTTCAATTGACAAGAAGATAGAAAGAATTAGGTCGACGAGCCAATCGAACGATAGGACAATATGGACCCTTGCTATCGACTGGTTGCCAATAGGGGTTGTAGAACATATACATCAGCTTAGACAAATAGTGAGGAATAAAATAGAAGACACATCGTTTATAGAGTCGATGATGCTCTAAATGAAATAGATGATAAGCAGTAAAGAGTGAAGTCTGGTATTCCCAAGAGACAAGACCTAGCTACCACCGATGATCATATCATTAGAACCAGTCTCGATAGATCAGACCGAACCGAGATAATATAAGGCTGAAGCTAACGGCACTAAAATGATAGAAGCTAGATTGGTCGTGCAGACACAAGGAATAGATAAACCCATCAGTGAGCTACGATATTAACAGGTAAACTCATCGACTAGCTGAGCCCATGGGAGGAACAAAACCTGCTAAGATCACGATGCTAGCCCTATTAAACACAACCTTCATAGATCAGACCTAACCAAGATAGTATAAGGCTAGATCTAATAGAACCAGATTGATCACTAGCAAATTAATCATGGGCAATCCCTATATATCTGTTGATATGCCAATACGTTAGGTGTGAAGCTCAATATAAAGGTAACTCATTGGCTGGCCACTCCGATGAAACATCGCATAAAGACCCACCAACTTATGGCTTAATCTACTATCAGCAGTCTAGAAGGTCAGACCTAACCGATGCATCTCCGCGTCGAGAGCTAGAACCCATAAAAACCTAGATGAACTAGGGTGGCGATGTGCTAAAATTATATTGATATGTGGAGATGATTTATAAGGCCCTGGATTACATGAGTCCGAGATGGTTACAATCTCTGGATATTATTTTCTAAACAGAAAAAGAAACTATTTCTAAGAAGATAACCAAATTAGCTACTCTTGTCTAATTACAATAGATATCTTATAGATACAATACCACTCTACCGTGGTTTCTATGATTTCTTTCTAGATTCGATCTCATCTGGATAATCTTTCATCTTCAACTGTTTAATCGGCTCTTTCCATCTATCAATCAGCCTCTTTCAATAAGTTGATCGGCTCTCTGATCCTTAACTGAATTTGTTTACGGGCTTACCAAATTTTGGTGCTAACAGAATTATTCAAAGATGTGTTCCTCTAAGGAACTATTTAGGTGGAGTCATGGGCAAGGATAATAAGGAACGGTCTAGTTGTCGATGGGAAGTTGTGGTAGTATTAATACGGATAATAAATGGCTTATTAGTCAAAGGATTCGTAAGTCATCATTGGACTCTCAACCTATGCAAAGGTGGAAGTGAAGTTCAGATCTTCATAGGTAGAGTAGATCATTGGAATGATATGGAGAGTGGTTCTTCTAGGAGTGACATAGTCAGAAGATATAGTCAAGGAGGTGAACATGTCCATCATGTCAAAGTGTCAATTTCCTTTGGCACTAGGAAGAAAGGCTAAATCTATGAGTTTTGAATCAAGAAAGAGTCGGGAACTCTATTTTTGAAAGCCATGGTGAGAAAAGGTAGTAGAAATTTCCGCAAATAGCATTTGTATACCAATATGTGGTTCTTAGGGGCATCCTATAGGAGAGGGGTTCTATTTCTAGGCCAAACCTGGCTCTGGTACCATCACTATCACACCCTACCTTGGCATGACATACATTGACACCCAAGAGTGTATGCCATAGGAAATTGGTGTGAACTAACTCCCATAGAACCATGATATCGGTACTAGTCCTAGAACGTAATGCTGATATCCATGGCCAATGGAGATACATTATTACAACTAAATACAATTCAAATAGATTATACCTTATAGGAGATCATACCTTCGGAACAACATTGATAATATAACCGGCACGTAGAGAAGTAGCATTGGAACTTAGTGCACCTAGATTACCCAATCCACAAGCAATGACTTGGGACAACAAAACAAACTCAAATCTTGTAGGAGGGAAAAAACAACAATTAAGTACATACGTACTTAGCAAGCCACTAAAAATATAAGTATGCAGGTTTCAAAGGAGGGATGGTTTTGTTTCGTAAACTTTTTAAAAATATTTTTTTCAAAAACACTAAGTGTGTGTTATTTAACATATGATTGAATATAGGCTCTCACCTCAATCTGATCCATGAATTGCTTTGTAACAACTCAAGCAGACAAGACAAATTTTAGTTGATTAAAATTACTAGTGATGTCTATACTGGTTATCTGTCATGACACCGGCTTAGGGTTGCTTGCCATCTAGTAGCTCTTATTTGATTCATCATCTATTAGTTTCTTTTCACTTTCCATATCTTAGAGCATCAACTCACCTCATATTCTTATCACTTTGGCTCCTAGCGCCGTCCATAACCTCCAACATACTGCTTATACTCGAGAAGCCTAATCTATGATACCATTCAACATCCCAATCCACACAGGACTGTTTTAGACCACATAATGGTCAACCATTAGCCACCTTGGTTAATTCTGGTAATGGTTTTCAATCCCACAAAACCACTTTCGTAAAGTATAGACAAATAAATCTACACTACGAGAATCACCTCCAAATCCGTAACTTTAGGCATAGCTGTTTGAATAGTTTAATGACCTCTATAGAGGGTGCAATTAAGGATGAAAATGGTTAGTAAGCTACCTCTTCCATTTCCATTTACATTTTTCTCTCAAAATCAAAAATAGAATGATAAAGGCAAAAATGATAACGACATTGGTATTGTCAGGATTTTGAAAATGAAACTATCAGAATTTATAATTTATACCGATATCAGTTGGAATCCAAAAATGCATATCGAAAACAACAAAATGTAACATTTCATATTTAACTATTCTTACTCACACCATGTCATTAATAATTTATTTAGCACATAAGGGTGTGTTTGTTTGATCATATCCTCAAGCCTGGCCCATCTCCCTCATCCAGGCTGAGTTTAACCTAGTTAAGGTGATATTGTCTATAGGTGACACCCAACAAAGTATTTGTAGGCGTAGGATTTGGCAAATACCAAGGTAACCACGAGATAGTAGTGAGAAGAAGATACAGAGAGATTTTTATATATATTTAGGCCCTTGATGTAACTAATAGTCCTACTATTGTTTATATGTATTCAATGATCTTAACCACACAGAATACAAGGTGGGAGAAATCTACTCTATCTAGCCTATCCAACTAGTATGTGGTGACCTATGCAATGAGATGTAGTCGGTGGCTAGCAACGAGGCAACTTATTGGGTCTTCGCTTGATGTGCCTTGTGTTTCGATATTGGATCTAATGTCCTCTCTTCCTGGAGGGTTATTGTATTTATACTGATAGATGTATACTTCTCCATGTAAAACTTGGAGAAATTTTTAGTTAATATGACCAAGTAGGTTGATTCATCCCTAGATTGGGCTTTACAGTTCTACCTTAACCGGACACGATTTCCGTCCTTAGTCGTATACACTTTTATCTTTATAGACACATGTCCATATGTATGTAGGTATGTGGTATTTCTTGAAGATGTTTTAGTCTAACTATAGGAGATATGTTATATTTAGGATACGGACATATACAAATGCAGTTATTTGGTTGTTTGCACTAATATAGCCTAGCTAGTATGAGATTTTGTTTAGTTGCTTGCATGAGATATAAGGTTTAGAATAGATTTTGTTTGGTCGATTGTATGGATTTGTGCATGGTTACCTCTTCATTTAGTTGAGTGAGGTTACCCCTACAATATCACATAAAAAATCATATTAGCATTTTATTTAATCAATTAAATGTACTCTTATACATACAAAGGACAATACTAATGTGTAAAATACTGTAGCAACAGCGATTCTCTGTATAAAATAAGTCACTCAACTTTTTACAGCAAATCGGTGGTAAAAAAAGGAAAAATAGATTTTGTAATGTACTAGATGAACTAGTGAACTAATCTACAATTCTACATATATTCGCCCTGTTCGGTAGCCATTGCTTCCATAGCCGCTACAGCTGTGGCAATTCAAAGCCGCTCCAAGATGCAGCAATTTTGAACTGCTGTAGTCGAAGCCACTGCTAAAAAATGTCATCCGAACATGCCCATTTACTTCTTTATTACCAGACAAAAACAAAATAAAAGGAAAGAGGGAAAAGGAAAGGAAGGGATCAGCATTGTCTCGTCACTATCAACTCACCTCTCCAGCCTCTTACTTTGACCTTCCGCCACAGATGCACCCCCTACATTCACCACCATTGCAGTAGCCGGATCCGATGGCCACCGGCTCTAGGCCATGGGATATGGTGCCTTTGGCCTCTAAGGAGGAGAGGGTGGTGGGGATGAGGAAGAAAGGTGAGGACGAGAGGGATCTAAGGTAGCGGTCAATGGCGATAGCCCTTCCTCAAGCTCAAGGCATGGTGACATTCACACGGGGACGAGCCCATGTCAGTGAGAAAGGTGATGGTGCTGGCGGCGCTGATGATGTAAAAGAAGTAGGAGGTGAGATTGTCCTATATGTTGAGAAGGGTGACGATGAGCACCGACCACTCGACATCATTGGAGCGGCTAAATCTGGTGATAGCAAGCTCATGTCCACCAGATCTGTTGGTGCAAAGCTCAATGCAATCGTTGCTGAAGAAGTGACAGAGAGGAATGGGACCCGAGTTAATAAAGATGGAGACAATGGTGGTGGCCCTATGGAGATGGTGCCGGTGGTTGGCGATGGCAAGGAGGGGAGAAAGAAAAAGAAATGAGGAGGGAGGCAGGGTGGTGATTGGTGACCCTGTTGCCAATCCTTGCATGTGCGGGTGCAGTGTGGCTGCATGCATTGGGCCAAGATAAGCAGCAAAGCTCAATTCAGCAGTTCCTGCCAAGCAAGGCTGCCACAGTTCCTTTTGCATCTGCTGGGCCTGGCACAAGTAGGCATGCAGTCAACCAAACAGCCTGCAAGTTGCATACAAGATGTGAGCCAGGCAACCAAACACTCTAAGAATAGCCATAACATGGCTATGTTATGATCACAAAATATAACAAATTGAGCAGGCGACATAGTGGCACGTGAGCAGGAGGCAACGTGGTGGCTTCAGCAGGCGGTGTGGAGGAGGTGATGGATGGGTTCATAGGCAAAGAGTGGGATAGATGGCAAAAGAGAGACAGGAAGCATAATATTGTCAACTCCAGCCAGGTGAGATCATGTAGAGTGAGGTTTTGGGTTAGGTTAGTCACTCATGCCTCATGGGTTTCCTTTGCCTATGGGCCATTCAGCTGGATAGAAGAGTGTAGATTTTCATAAATTTTTATAAATTATCGGCTGAATACAGAAAACGATCAAAAAAATACCATTCCCATACTTTACTGTTTCCATTTCCATTACCCAAAATTTCTGTTACTGGTTGAAATGGTCGGTAAATGTAACATACTCAAATTTTCATGGAATTTTTTTTGCAAAAAGTTTTATTTTCACTCCTCTTGATTTTTCTTTTAAATTAGAGCAATCTTATTTTCTTTTAACCTTCCTTTTTATCTCTAGCTTAAATTTCATTTAGTTTTATGTCCAATTCAAATCCTCTCATCTAAAGTTCTTTCAAGTTTTATAAACCCTTTTTATTTTATTTTTGAGTAAAAATCCTATTCTCCCTAGTCCTCCAATGTTCGCCACAAAGCTAAATTCCTTTGAATGTCTACTCGGGAATTTGAATCTCTATTCAAAAAATAATATAAACATCCATAAGCCCATGAAACCATATCTAAACACATCCTCAAAATAGTCCCCAACCAATTCTTTTGATCCACATCTCTTTTAAATGCTATTCAAATTATTTCACAAATTTACAAAATCTATCATTTTGTTTGGGCCAAAAACCCTAGCAAACCCACCTATCTTTTCTCCCCACCACTCTATTCCTCCCCCTAGGCACTTGACCCATTCCTATGCTTGGCCCAGCATCAAACTATGCTGAGGCTTCCCTTCTCCCTCCCTTCCAGGCCATGCTAGTCCATCAGTGTTAACCGAGCCACCCACAAGGCTGCCTCCTTCTCTCCTATGTCATCATTGCCATTGCAATTTCTGTCACATCCACCACTGTTTCCATAGCCACCCACAGCAATTGCCACCACCATTGCAACATCATGCCACCTTCTGAGCCAAATGTCGCTCGCACACTGCCATCACCCTACAAACCAACTTCATTAGCAAATCCATCGAGGACGCTCAATGCCACCTCCCTTCCATCCAAATCTGGGCCACTATGATGTCATCATCCTTCTTGCTTCCACAACCTACCTTCATCCCCTACAAGATCTAGCGAACCTGTCTTCTTCTCCATCAATCAAACTCTCTTCTCTCTCTCACTCTCTCTTATGTTTTTCCTAACGTCGCCCTTAGGTAGCCTGTCTCCCTTTGAGTCCACCTCCATCGACCGCCACCCTAGCTCCTAGCGTTGTCTCAAGCCACCACCACCGAGGCCGTCCTTAGACACCATCAGTCGGCAGAACAATGCCCTTCCTCTGGTGGCTCCAAGCCGACACAAAGAGGAAGAAGAGGAACAATGCTCAACATTGTTCCTAGCTGGTCCAACCCAAGTACCTCAGTCCGAACCATATACACAGTAATATTTTTATCTTTTATTTGATTTAATTTAAATTTGAATCTTTAGAAGCCTTTTCTCCCTCATTTTAAATCTGATTTTAGTGAAATTTGTTTCTAAATTCAAACCCTTCATTTTAGCCACTATATAGCCATCGCGAGAACTCTAGATCCTCCATTGGGATGCTCGTGGTTTAAACACCTCAACGTCGAACCAAGAATTGTAGAGCCTAGCATAACCTCTCCTAGGGCCAAAGTGTTGCTCCTTGCACCCCATTCCTTGTTCCGTACAGTGGTTAGAGCTTCACTCTTCCCTCGACCTCTACAGCACACCTCATACTAGCTCTTGGGCTCTGTGAAATCCTAGCCGCTCAACCGCCACTCACGGTTGAAGAGTAACACTTTCCGCCCATCAAACCAGCACCAACTTCCTAGTTCTCTAGTCATTGTGTTGCTCAACTGTAGCACTAACTAGAATAACAAATGTCTAGCCATAATGCTACCCAATTCTAGCATCGGCTAAGAAATAAACCCAACAAATAGACCCCACACAACCAATTTCTCTTTTTCTCATATTTATTCAAATTTCAACCATTAGAAACCAATACACCATCTTTTTCAAATTAAAATTCACTTTTACTTATTTCTCTTTTTCCTTTTGCTCTAGTTTTATTTATTTATTATTTTATTGTTTATTTATAGAATTTTCTTATAGGCTTCATTTGCTATCTTTTTCATATGTGTACATTAGACTATATAGAACATCCGGCAAAAATCTCAGGAGCTAATGTGGACCTAGCCGGCTACGCTAAAGCCAAAGGAAACATCAAGGCACAAGGCAAGACACAATTAAAATATTTACCATATACAATAATTAATAAAAACTTCACATTTAGACTAATGCATTAGTAAATTGCTATATACCTATTTTTATCAAATTAATTGTCATCCTTTATTGGTTTAATATTACATGCGCAAAATAACTAAAATATTGATCGTATAGAATAACCCACAAATATTTACTTTGATGCATAAATAAATTGCTATATGTTTTGTTTTACTAAATTAATTACCATTTAGTTAAATAGTTAACATTTCAAGTATAAAGCATACTTCAAAATAATATTGCAGTGGTTTAGAATAATTATTGTCATTACATGATTATACTAGATTGCATAAAATGATGATGATATGCATAAAATGTCATTTTATGTTGTCTACTGTCTCAAAAATACTCTTTACAAGTTAGATGTCTAAGTAAAGTAAACATTTTAGAAGGTAGAGTAATGTATCTATAATATTCGTGTGCTCATGTTGGACCATTGTGATCATGG
This sequence comes from Oryza coarctata, assembly GCA_030770085.1. Classification (NCBI taxonomy): domain Eukaryota; kingdom Viridiplantae; phylum Streptophyta; class Magnoliopsida; order Poales; family Poaceae; genus Oryza; species Oryza coarctata. The sequence continues at coordinate 15,672,507 of CM061472.1, forward strand.
AAGTTTTTTATGGTGATAATGTTTACTTGTGCATTTTGGTCGTGCAAAGCTTGATGTTAATTTTGGATATTTCCTAGATGTAAGGGCAAACCCCATATGCCATAGAAAATGATATAGTTAGAACCTATCCACATGACCTAATTATTGGACTTAGTGTAGTATATTATTCCACTATGTGAAAGTTTGTAGAAGAATGTTATAGATATTGACCCAATTTCATGGTATTTACTTTACCATGATTTGTTGGCTCCATAAATGATAGTCAAAGGTAGACATGTATTCTACAACAATAGGGATCCGTAAAAGTATGTTGATATAGTTAACCTTACTTTGGCCAAGCTAGAGCCTGACTCTTGAAAGGTTTTATTAGCTGTAGTAGATGGGACTCTTGAAAGGTTTTATTATCCTTGGACCTATACAATCCAAAGGCCTTATGTGGGTAAAGCTGGATAGTCTCATTTAAATCATTCAAATGTATCGTACTCCTAGTTTTAGAGTTATATCATGAGGTGATTCCTATCTTGTTGGTATAAGTAGTTTTTGAACATAAAATATTGACTAGAATAATGTGAATTATTGTTTTATTTACTTCCATATTATTTTAATGTTTACACATAAAATGATGATCATAATATAAGCATGATATAAGATTCTTGCATCAAGGAGATAAGTTCATTCATACCTTTTAAACACCTATTTATAATATGTTTTGCTGAGTACTTATAAGCTTGCATAATTTGACATATAGAAGATTAATATTACAAAGAAGCCCCAAAAGCTAACTAGTTCTTCAATGCCAAAGAGTTTTTCTCTGCTTAGTCTACACTCAAGTTTTGCCTGTGGAGTTTTAGTAGGTTTGGATCTTTTGTATTTGAATAAGGTTGTTTTTGTTTGGATCTTTTTTGCTTTGAAAGTTATAATAGCTAGTTCTATGTACAAATTTCTATAGATAATCGAAAGTTGTTACGTATATTAATCTGTATGTGGTTAAAATCCTAGATGATCATGAATGAATATTTAGCACGCTGAGCTCAAACTAGATGTCCCCACAGTAAAAAAACAAAAACGATAGGTCAGGATTTTTCTTCCCATTTTCAACCCTAGGTGCAGTCCTACCACAAAAGTTTGATAAAAACTTGACTGGTTTTTAAGGCTTGTTGCCCGAACCGAAAGTTCAAATCTTTTGTGCAAAACGAAGATGAAGGCATAAGAGCGTTGCAATGCCGATATGGTCCAACAAACAAGAGTGAACAATTTTGAACCGCACCTTTTCAAATCTGTTGGTTACAATCTAAGATACATCCTGTAAAAAAAATCAAAATTTGATCACTTAATCTACCATTCAAACTTCCCAAGAGAGAGAATAGAGATCGAGCTATGCACAAAAGAATTTCGAAGACGAAGAACTCGCCGGCGGCCCTGCACATGCACCCCGGCGTCCGCGGCTGCCGGTACACGCTCCGCCCCCACGGCCGCGTGCTGACCCGCTTGTACTCCTCCACCATGTTCCTCACCCTCCTCTCGAACCCACCCCACCCGATCCCCTCCTCCTCAAGGATCTGCGCTTACCTGTTCCGGTTCGGGTGCTGCGTCGGCGACCTCCCCCTCCCGTGGTAGACTTGGTACCCCGACACCAGCGACGACAGCTGGCTGCCGGAGTCCGTCACCGCGAGTACGTCGGCCAAGGAGCACGCGATGAAGTCCATCGCCGGAAGCTGCGTTCATGCAAAAGACAGGTCATGACAGAACAGAGGAGATGGCGTTGCAGAGGAAGTGTTCGAATGTTTTACCCGGTAGAAGAAGTTCTTGAACGGAGCTAGCTCGCCGGAGGAGAGGACGTCCTCCTTGGTGACCAGGTTGGGGAAGAGGCGCGTCAATGGGCGGAGGCGCGGCACCGCCGTATATCTGGACCCGGTGACGTAGATGAACGTCCCGCGGTCGTAGCCGAGCGCCGTGAGCATGAGCCCGGCTTCCTCGGGCGTCAGCGGGCACCGTCCCAGGCTGCGCTGCTCCTCCGGCGACACCGACCAGTCCACACACAAACGCACGCCATGGCGGTGTCGCCATCCGTGTCAGAGACCACGCCGGCGATCGGGTTCTTTGCAAGAGATCGAGACGGAGGACGGAGACGTACGTGTTCCGGAGGCGCATGGCGAGCGTCGGGAAGTGGGTCTCCCTGTACGCCTGCAGCTCCTCTCTCTCCGCGTCGCCGCCGCCGAAGACGCAGAGCGAGTACGTCACCATGTCCTCCTCGAACCTCATGTGCAGGGCGAGGTACCTGCTCGGCCCGCCGGCGCCGTCGCCGGCGGCGAGGGCGGGGACGTCGAGCATGTTGCTCCCGAACAGCTGCTTGTCCATCTCCGTCTGCATCGCGCCGGCGAGGAGCAGACACTGGACCAGCAGGGAGCCTGCCTGCTGGATCTGCGGGACGAACTTGAGCGCGTGGAAGCTGCACCTGCATCGCAGCCTCTGCAAGAATCGACGGCGACGCCATGAGGAAACAGAGGACGGATGGAGATGGTGCATGGCTCATCCGGAGAAGTGCGGCGAGGAAGATGAACTGTGACCTGCAGATGGACGGGCACCGAGTCGAAGCCGAGCCGGTTGCCGAGTCCGAGGAAATGGACAACGCCATTCTGCTGGAGAATTGGGAGTACAGCTTTGATGAATTCAGACGGTGCAGCTTCTTTCGAAATGTCCATGTCAGTGTTCTGTCATGAAACAGAGAGATTTCGCATTAAGACCCTATTTAGGACAGAAATTTTTCTCAAGAATCAGCGAAATAATTATGCTCTTCAAACAGATCATAGATGTATATTTTCTGAGAATCAGATATCATAAGTTTGAGACACATGGTTGAGACACCAACTTGGCTGCCGATTGCTTCGAGATCCAGTGGCTGAAGATGGGGGAGGTAAATCTTTCACAATGTGCACATCACTCTTCATGTAGTTCACAAAGTAGTCCTCTTGATAGATGTCACCGAGCTGACTGGTCGAAAGGTTCAACAAGCATATCGGACAAAATTCGCCAAAAGTTGTTTCTTGATAAAAAAAATGGCAAATATCGCAGTTTATCAATTTCAGTTCGACTGATAATTAATATTTGCCAGCAAAAGCATATATAAATTCTGTTTAGTGTGCTTTTCTTTCTATAATGTAATTAGTAGAATTACAATTACTACTTTAAAAAAGTAAAAAAATGTAAAACGATAGTTATAATCAAGTTCGAAATAATGATATACGTGACCGGTTAAGAATAATACTAATTAAAGAAAAAATTATTAAATATTATCTGATCATATTTAAAGGAAGTCAAGAGAAATAAAAAAAGACCAAAATTAAAAAGAATAATAAAAAAGGTTTAAAAGATTTTGAAATTAATATTAAAAAAATAGCTATTTAGGGTAAACTTATATTTCAACATAGTCTACTCAGTAACTAAAAGTTGTTGTTTTTGATTTTGTGAGTCACTAGATCCTTACAGCCACAAGCTGTTTGTTCAGACCGCCATTTGCACTGATCAGAATGAACCCACTGTTGTGCCCGCCAGCCCCCCCCCCCCCCCCCCCCACCGCCCCTCGGCCCAGGCACTGTGAAGCACAAATCCGGTGTCAGGGATGAAATAGAAGTGTAGATTTGGAAATCAGATAGTATGTTGAGCCACACTTCTCATGCTTCAGAAACATTTCATAGTTCAAACTACAGAGGGGCTTCATGCATCAATAAAAATGTGGCTAAGAATTTGTTGTCACCGTTTTGTTCAAAAAAAAGATTTTGTTGTCACCTGATACGATGATGGCAATGTGACTAATTGCATTTGCTGGAAAGAAAAGACTTAACCTTCATCAGGTAAACGGTGCTGTTTACGCGCTTGTTTGTAGGGCTCTTCCCATAGTGCAAAATTTAGAGTCACTGTCAGACTTGTTCTGCACTGGCAGGGAGGGAAAATTAGACATGAGTAGAAGCTAAAGATATGATGCCGTAAATTTTACTACTTCAGAAGCTAATTGGCAGTCTGGTGCAGTGTATGATGGCAGAATGAAACCTTTGTGATAGCTGAAGTTGCCATTTTGCTCGAGCTCTTTCATTCACAAAATAGATTTATCAGGTCTACTGGTTTAACGAGAATATGAAGAAGTTAATTACCGGTGTTTTATCTAAGTTTTTGATACGATAGGTCCTGGTGTTTCCTTCTACAGGAACCGTACTTCATCTTATTTGAAATTCAAGGTGAAAAATTAGTATTTTTTTTTATTTCCAAAAGAAGATCATGCCAATGAAATAGATATTTACCCTTATGAACGGAAGAGGAAAAAAACAGAGTTAAAGAAAAACAAATCAAGGACCAGAGAAGATGACGAAAACGCAATGCAATTTAGGGATCCTTTGATGATGATCAAACTGGGATTTTAATTTGCCATGATTTGAGCAGGCAGCGTACCTGGAAGCCCCTGAAGCTCCAGGAGATGGCGGCGTCCCTGATGGACGGCGGACATCATCAGGGACGCCACCAGGAGGAGGCACCCCATCACGCCCACCACGCCGGCGCACACCCTCAGGTGCCAGGCCGTCACGCCTCTCCCCGCCGATTTGCCCTGCGGCAGCCTCCCGATGTTGGTCGCCCCGACCCTCCCCTGCCACCGCCGCCATCTGCCCGTCGCCGCCGCAAGAACCTTCCATCGATACCCGGCCCTCCCGATCAAGAAACCATCTTTCACCTAGCTTGTCATCCAGGACAAGCTCCTCGGCTCACAAAAGCCTCACCCAACACGGCAACAACCATTCGTGTACCTAGCTGTTGAATGGTTCGCTTCTCCTTTTTCTATTTCTCTTCGTCCTCCTCTTGACCAATTCATGGAGACAACGTGGCCATCCATCCAACGGCGGCACGTACTGCTGCCGCCAGACTAAAGAAACGGTAGGTCAAACGAGGCAGCACGACAGGGTGCAGCACAACACAACCACCGCCCGAGCAGGTGATGATTCTCTCATCTGATCGATGCAGATCGAAGCTTCGCCCACGCGCGAGATGACGAGGATTAAACAAACGTGCTCGCCTCCCAGGCACAGGAGGAGAGACGATTAAACTAAAAAATCTGATTCCTTTTTATGATAAAAAGATGATTAAGAATTCAGGGAAGGGAAAATCCTAACGTGAGAGGGACTCAGCTGGAGTCGTACTGACCGATGGCTTGATCATTGTCAGGTAGTAGCAGTAGCGTAGCGGGGTCGGATGGTGACGGCGAGAGTAGAGGCGTTTTGTAGAAGCAAAGAGAGGAGAGCTCATGACATTTCGGTTGCGATGCTGATGGACTATTATGATTGATGGCGACCAGTATAAAGATCGGCAGGTGGTCCGCCGGGCGTTGGATGGCCGGAGCTAAAAGGGAAGGCGCCTTTTCACGAACCGTGGTTTTGGAGATAGCAGCTGCGTTACGGCGACTCGTGAACGAACGCCTTGGGGCAAAGTCAAGGCAGCTGATGTCACCTCACCGGTGAAGCGGACGGTGCACCGGTAAGTAAGAAGTTGACGCAGCAAACAACGTTCTTAGCCGTGATGGTGTATCAGTGTCATTTCCTTCGTCCTAAAATAAATTTTTTTTAAAGTTAAACATTTCAACTTTAACGATTAATAGAAAAAAAATGATGGATTATGTTACTTAGATTTATTATTAAATAAATATTATGACTCTTTTTATTTAAAATAACTTATTTTTCGTATGTAGACTCTGCTGAAGTTTAAAGTTCTAGATGAAGTGAGTGTATGAATTTGCTTTAAAAATATTTTATTTATCCGGAGCAGCATTCAACCTACACTACGGTAATGTGTACGGCTAAGATACGGTGATGGTTAGACTTATCGAGTTGTACGAACCAATAAACTGCTCGGTAAACCAGCTAACTTAGGATAAAATTCGTTTTTTTGGTAAAGTTGTCTGAACTTTATCATGGTAAAATTTGTCAGATCATTATCGGTTTTTTTCGTAACCAAGCGATAATCGTGCTTCTCGACAAACCTGTCGGGGAGCAGTACTCAGTGGTTGGTGGGCTGCGAGGCACACCTAGTGCACGTGGCGACGCCTCCCGCTGCTAAGCACTCCGCTTAGCGCTAAGCACGATTTTTATAATAAAATAACAAATAACTTGTTGAATTGAAGTGTTTTGAAATATGAGTTGAAAGTTTTAAATTTTGAATTGAAATGTTCAGTTTGAGTAGAAAGTTCAAAAAAAATCTAAGTTGAAAGTTTTAAATTTTGAGTTGAAAGTTTCAAATGATTTGTACAAATTTTATTAGAAATTTTAAATTTTGAAATGAAACTTTCTTTTAAAAATCCTCAACTCAACTCAACACAGAGTATTTAGAAAGGGTTAAAATTGTAAAAATTCTGAAGCCTATATCTATTGGGCCGTGAAGGTCCAATTACATCAAGCCGTCAGGGGCGCACCCCTAAACGCAGCTACGCCCATTCCGCAGTGATTGAACAGTGCGGTAAACCCTGATTCAAACTCCGTAAACGCACGAGAGTAAATATTCCAGCCCATAACCAGAAACATAGCCCAACATTTAGTCCATAACCCAACCCACTCAACTGGGCCGAACCAGCCCATAACCCTCCAGAAACAAGCCCATCTACAAAACACAACCTACCTGGCCGAGTGCCAGTGCCTCCATTTCACACTCGCTTTGGTCTCCCTCCCCTTCTCCCCACTAAAACCCCAGGCCTGGCCAGCCGCCGCCACTCCCCCGCCCCGCCATGGCTCAACTCCGCCTCCTCCTCTCCCACACTAGCCAACGCCACACGCAGCCACACCGTCTCCTCTCGCTCCTCCGCTTCTCCTCTAACGCCGGCTCCGGCTCCGGCTCCGGCTGGGGCCCAAGGCCGCCGCCCATCAAGCCCGTCTCTTACGGCCCGAAGCCGCAGCCCCCGCCCGAGGAGGCCCCCGCCGCCGTGGACGGGGCTGCCCCGAGCCGTGAGCCCGGTTCTCGGCCCCCGCCACCAAGGAGATCGCAGGGGCCGCCGCAGCGGCAGTGGACGCGGGAGGAGATGCGGTTCGTGAAGGACGCGGGGCCGGCGATCACGCCGGTGTCGTACCCGGCCAGGGTCGCGCCGCTGCCGGAGGACCGGCCGGCGGAGGAGGTGCCCCGGGAGGGGCCGGCGGACGAGGGGCTGAGGGGAGAGGGGGAGCGGATCGAGATGGATGCCACGTGGACCAGGAGTTTCTTCGGGATGCAGGTGGAGGAGGAGCAGGTGCCCTACCCGACGCTCATACCCGTTGAGAAGCGGCCGCAGAAGGTGGCCATTGATCTCGTCGACGCCATCCGCGAAATCAAGGCCTGTCATTCTTGCTAGTGATTTTTCTTCATGCGGTTGGAATTGCATTTTTTTTTGGCATTTCAAGATAATAGTACAATACCCATGAATGTGATGATGCCTTTTATACTACAGTGTATTGGTAAACGTAAATTTAATTAAAATGTATGTACTTTACAGCCGTGTGCTTTATACATTTATCAGTGATGATCACAAACCACAAATAGTTAGAATACATTGTTTCATGACTACATCACTGCAGAGATCCAGCCGCCTGAAATCTGCCAAGTACTTTTGTGTCTTGTATGATTGAATATGATCATGACTGTTAATAAACTAAGCTCCACAAAAGTAGCATCACATTTATTGTTAGCACTATGATGGACTGTAATTTAATCTTTCATGGTGAATCATTTCATAAAACCTATAGCAAATATTGTGAACTTGCACCATGCAACAGTGTTGAGAAGCCTGCTGGCATCCTTGCTCAAGCACCTGGGTAATAGATAGATCCAAGCTTTACATTCAACAATCATTCAGGTAGTTGCATGTCAGCATAGAGTTAGCTTTGCAACTTGATCAGAACAGGACTGCTGAATTAGTATGAAAGCTCAACTGGTATTTTAGTGATTAGAGGTAGGAAGTTCAAACATATGCAATCTCATACCAATTTTGATGTGAAAGCCTGAGAAGTTGGTTGAGCTCAGTCTAATGATCAGCCTCTGCTATACATGGAATAGGTACTGAAAAAAAATACTACCTCCGTTTTCATTTACTTGTCACTTCGATCACTTTTTGAGGTTTCAAAATACTTGTCACTGTGCGCTACCCAATTTGGTATTTCTCATTTTGCCCTTGTAGAACTAAGATGATATTTAGTTGGCATATGCATTTAGAAACTTCTAGAATACATGTCCCACCTAACTAGGGGTTTTTGGTCATTTTATCTAGACAAAGTTTAGTGCATTGGTATGTGTGTATGGTCAAAAGTGTCCAATAAAAGAAAACGAGGGAGTAGCCCATTAGAAAATTTAGTAGGCCACCTCTTAGCTACAAAATGTTTAAAACTTTCCGCTGCTTCAGTCCTGCCACATCTTTCCATTAGTTAGTGAAAGAATTATAGACAAAGCACATAAATCTGATACTGGAAAAGTCTTGAAAATTTCTGGAAAATTATTCAACAAAAAAATGTCTGTTCAAAAGGTTTACTGTCTTATTTTCTTGATTGCTTCATGTTTATGCTATTTGGAGCACAATATGATCTTTTACAAGTATTTTTTTCTCCAAGGCTGGTTATAGCCCTAGATATTATGTTTATATTGTAGGTAGATGTTGGTTTATACATTTAGATCCTCTGTTCAATGTTGCAATCTAATGGTTCAATACATTATTTGATAGTCATTACTTGGAAAGTTCCCATAGAAATATTGGATTAAGCAACTTTTTGCATGCTCTACTCTTTCTTAAAACATGAAAATCAACTTGTTTGGCTCAAAAATTAAGTGATTAAGTGCTATTTGTCCTCTTCCTGTCTCCAGACCAGTGCAAATGAAAAGAAGCGGAATTTTACTGAAACAGTTGAAGCTCATGTAATGCTAGGTGTTGATCCACGTCGTGGTGACCAGGTTTGCTGCGCTTCTTTTATAAACTAGATATAAGTACATTTTGTAGTGCTATGTTTTATTTTGTGCTACTCTGACATGGAAGTGTAGCACTGACATTAGTCATCACATTGTATTACCAACTGCCGGCTTCATTGCTTGCTGTGTTTTCAAGACAAGTTTTCATATCTGGTTTAGTTTCCATGTCCTTACTCAATCCAGCCAGCCTTTATTTCAGCTAGTGGGTTTGTATGCAGTGTGTAGAAAGTATTATGTGCTAGGTGGGTATGAGTAGCGTATGTAGACCCTAGAGGCCCCAACCCAGCTGACAGTGTAAATTCATGTTTAAACAAAAATGTATTAGACTACCAGAATGACAAATAGACATGTTATTTTCAAAAGAAGCAAACATCAAGAATTCATGTTCCTATACCTCCATTTTTCATAGAAAGCAATTTAAAGTTTGTATAATTGTAGCTGCACCTTGCATAAGTACATGAAATATGCTTAGGTCCCCTTTGTTTCAGCTTAGGCTTATTGGCTTAGACTTTTAAGTTGACTTTTCAGCTTTAATGGTTAATGAGCCAGTGGCTTTTAAGTCTCTATATCAAGGATGGAGTCCTAACTCTAATACACATAAACCAAAAAAAGCTACTTAAACCTAGCTTTTGGCTTAATAGTATAAGGATGCTTATGACTTTAAAAAGCCCAACGGAAAAGCTGTCGATCTGTTTGGGCTTCAGCTTTTTGGCTTTTAAGCCCACACTAAGGGGGCCTTAGACTGGCTAGTGATGTATAGACAGACAAATAGGCAAAATTGCAGTGGCAAGATGAAACCTAGTGCCTAGGCAGCCTCCTTGGTCGCTTTTCAGAACTATGTTTGTATTAACTCTTCTTGTGTCCTGACCACTAATTATGAGTTATGACAACAAAAATGTCCTAAGAGGAGAGGCTGATTGAGATAACGGAAATGCTGTCTATGCGTTTATTCTTGCTGTGAGGCCAGTGTTTCTCAAAAGGTGAAATCATGATGCATACAACATAAGTTAATGAAGATGCTGCTGAAATGATAGTATGATGTGTTGCTATTTCTGTTGTACCCCATCTAGTTGTGATTGTTAGACTAGTGCAAAGTTACTGGCAATGCACAAGAAATGGTGTACATAGGTTTTGTGAAACTGCAATGCATGATCCAACAACCAAGTTAATCAATCAACCTTACGTATCTTTTATCTGGTTGTGATTGTTAGATTAGTGCAAAGTTATACTGACCATGTTTCTCCCTGGGGTACAGATGGTGCGTGGTGCGTTAACTTTGCCACATGGCACTGGCAAGGTACCTTTCTAAATATAACATTTAGGTTTTCTGGAGTGTTTTGTGCTGAGGCCTTCTTTACTTTTAGACTGTTAGGGTAGCGGTATTTGCAGAAGGTCCTGCAGCAGATGAAGCTAGAGCTGCTGGAGCTGATGTCGTTGGTGGTGACGAGCTGATTGAAGAGATCCGCACAGGTACTTTTTTCCTCCCATTGTTGTATAAGCTTCTTTTCTTTCAAACAACCGACATATTTGCAATGCATGATACATTGTACATTGAGGAACAAATGCAAGGCGTGAAATGCTAGCCCTTTTATCAGGAAACTTTATCCAACTGCATTACAATATATTTGATATAGAAGGAATGGTCATGTACAAGTTAAAAAAAACTTCAATCTTTTTTAAAAAATAAAAGTGATATTGCAGATGATTGCATGTTCAGTCTCTTGTTACTGTATTGCACGGTATGTTTTCATTTAGTTATTTTCTTAGTTCTGCATCTACAATATTTCAATTCCTTGCTGATTGGAACTTTTTCACCTATGATTATTTATATAGGAGGCGGTAAGCTGAGTTTTGACAGGTGCATTGCTACCCCTATGTACATGCCTCGTCTTTCAAAGGTACTAGCTTTTGCTTCTTGATGCCAATTTATTTTCTGTTTGCTATGTTGTTAATGTCTTGACTGCTTTGCTATTTCAGGTTGCTAGAATATTGGGTCCACGTGGTCTGATGCCAAATCCTAAGGTAAATATCTTTGTCTTTTTTGTTTTTTATGGCATGAAGTGTTGTGGTTAACGTTCTGCCTTGATGTTTTTTATGGTACCATGAAGCATCCATGTGACATATTGCTCTTTAGCTAGGGTCTGTGACAAATGATGTTTCTGGTGCTGTCAAAGCTGCAAAATCAGGCCGGGTCGATTTCAAAATAGATAAAACAGCTATAGTACATGTTGGTCTTGGGAAGGTACTGAAGATCAGTTTTGATGGAAACTTTGCTATTTGTGTTGCAACTTAGTTGCACACCTTATTATTGTTTGTATTTTTTGCAGGTAAATTTTTCTGATGAGAGTTTGCGTGAAAATATTGGTGCTTTTGTACATGCACTTCTACTTGCGAAGCCAGTGGGATTAAAGAAAAGTAAGTGACCTATTTACATCGCTTATACCAGCATCACCTTAGTACTCTGGACACCTAGCATGAAATTGACACTGTGATCAATATATAAATGTTTAAACACATGGTCTTAAAATATGCTAAACATTTAATGTGATTGGACTTGAATATTTATTGTCCTAGGGCTTAACTGTCAGTGCCACATTTTTAATTTTCAAAATCACTATCAGGTTTTATAGAAAATATATCTGATCTTCACATTTTGTTACTCCAATGGCAAAATACCTGGTAATTCATTCTAAATGGCTAATAACTATTTCTTTCCATACATTCTTTTTTTTTAATTTACTTCATCTCAATAGTTATTTGTTGTTTTTCTGAATTTTTGTACAAGGTATTAACGTTCCCCATTTCTTTCAGCTTCAAAGTATGTTGGATATGTGAAAAAGTTCACATTGAGTTGCACAGTAAGTTTTTCCTCTTCTCTTTATACTGTGAAATAGAACTATGCTGCATATATGTTTTTTTCCATTTTATTGGGATGTCATGGAATATTTCACACGAAATGGTATAAAAATGCTAAATGTCTTTACCTGGACTTCTCATCTTCTCATGACGTTCATTGTTTTATAGGCTCCCTGAGCAAGGAATAGATTTGGTTCTGTTAAATCATATGAGCGTAAAAGGGTTGGAGGCACCAGGAAAGAAAAACCTGGGTTATCTTTAGCTATAACCATATTAGGAAGGACCCTAGTTAAATTAATCGTAATTATAATACTATTTAGAAAATAAGAATCAAAACTTGACACTACTTAACTCTGAACAATAAAAAATGTTCACTTTTCATCCTTGAATGTGCTGTTTGCGTGAAAGTTGTTAGACATTTTGAGGAAAAGGTTTGGAACATTGTTAATACTTAATAAAATAAAACAGTAGGCTTGTACTGAACTTATGGCTATAGCAACTAGTCTATTGACTTCAAAGGGTAGATGTTTCTCTCTGGTGGGGAGAACGGTGGAAATACTGCTTGGTACTTCAGAACATTGCTAAGTTGTTGGGATCTGGGATGCTGCTGAAGTTATCTTGACATGATTCGCATTGGTTCTGTCTGTAATGTCCAATGAGGTATTCATAAAACTGCAACCCAAACCTTCACTGAAAGTTGGGAACTTGGGGTACTTGTGAAGTCGTGATAGCTGCACATAAGCAAGTTCATGAGTAATGATGAGAAAATATACCAAGCTATGTAATTTGTCATCTTCAACTGCAATATGTACAGTTCTGTGACATTTTTTTTCTGCAACTTGTCCTTAAATTGGTATTATCTTCTTGTCTTAATGGAGGAACTTCCTTGCAGATGGGGCCTGGATGTCCTGTAACCATACCATCGCTATCTGCAGCAGCTGATCATTATAACAAGGTGCAAGCCAGCTAACGAAATATAATCAAGTTATATGAACCTTTTTGCACGAGTGAACACAGCCGGCTTGCTGGTTGTGGATGGGCATAGAGGCCGAGCGCACTTAGATGAATGACTGTTTTTGACACTGGGATAATGATTGTGGACAAAAACCGTCAAGAAACATTATCACATTAACTCTCTCTCCCCATTCGGTAGGGGATTCTTAATTTTGTTCTCCGCTCTCAGCAGTTAAGTGACTGCATTATCACATTACCTTTCTCATCCACGGTGTTCTGCAATTTGTTGTAAGAAATGTAATCTTTAGTTTATTGCTAAACAAGATTGTAGTTCTAGCATTTTTGAGATAATAATGGTTGAGATACTGCATCCTGTGATCCAACTGAATGGCACTCGCATCGAAGGGCCATGAATATTTTCATCGGTCAGATTATACTGGATAAGGACTCAAGTGGGCCTGAGTAACGCTACCCTAGCTAAGGCAGCAAGGATTAAACCAGTTTTTAATGGGCCCATTGTTTCCTAGCACAGCTAACACCTTCGATGTGGTGACTTGACATCGTCTTAGCAGAAGATGGCGGCAAATGGTATGTCTTCTGCTTGATGGGCTATCATGTGATAATGTGAGTAGTGACAATCCATCTCCAAAGGAAAAAAAATGCGACTAGTGACAAAAATAACAACCTTAACAAGGATTATGCAACCTAGCTTCATATCAGCTACGAAACAAGTCCAATGTGTCTACCGGGATAATACAGAGTTACTCAACAAAAAACAATCAATTGAACATGTCTTCTACTTGATGGGCTACCATGTGACTGAGTAATGACAACAAAGAAAAAAAACAAGTCCAACGTGTCTGCCAGGATAAATATATAGCTAGTCAACTAAAACTTTCGTTGAACATATTTATAACTTTCGTGAGCCGCTGGATGCGTCGTATCAGACGTGAGTTAGAGTTTGGAGGGAATGGGGAAGCGATGACGAGAATGGGTACTTCCGGATAGGGATGGTCGCCATAGTGAGCACAGCCGTTTTCCAAGTAGAAAGATTTGGTACACCGGCGTTTTGCTCCAAATTGCCGGGAAACACAGGGCCCGGCCGCGCGAACGCAACAACGCCTCGTGATCAACCGGCCAAGATGAATCTCAGAAGCAAACGTGACGAGTCCGTACTACGACGAAGCGGCGCGCGCGTTTGCGTTGCCCCGCGCGCGAAACCACACCGGCCGTCCGCCCCCCACCCCATGCTGCCCCTGCCATGGCATGCAACTTGAATCCCACCATGTTCGATCCGTGTGCCGCTACTTGCACTATAATTATTTGTGATATCTTGGAGACTAGCTCTGGATGGGGGAGATCCGGAGATGCGTATGTGATATCTTTGCCGCTGATATTTCTGTTCCCAGGGACGAATCCAAGAACTTCCTGTAGCTCAGGGGAAAAAAGACACGCTGGTAGCTCATTGGATGATTTCAATTTTCAAGTTTATCACTAAAAGGTAATTATTTGAAACAATTTATGGTTACGATTGAGTGAGTAACTGGAAGCTATCAAAAGAGAATTGCAACAGCACTATTCATTCCACCAAGAAAAATAATTAAACAGATTACAAATAATCCAAAGGAGCGGAAACAGCCATCTTGACTGCTCACAACTCAGGGCACCGGTCTATTATTTCTCAATCTTGGAGTACTTGGTCTTGGACACGTTCGTCATCCAGTTGACTTCAGTTGACCTTCCTACAGTTCAACCGGACCTCGGTCGGCGTCCCGGCCGCCGGCAGGAGGGCGCCCATCCTCACCATGGCCTTGGCGAAGTCGGCGGCGAACATGCCGGCGTTGCCGGTGTACTTCCTCACCAGCGCGTCCTGCGACCCGCCGTTGAACAGCTCCTGGTCGGAGTGGAACAGGCCCTGCTTCTTCACCAGGTTCGCGTAGTAGGCGTTGTCGAACGCGTAGGGCGTCTGCACGTCGATGGGCGCGAGCGTGGCGTCGCCGCCGCCGCCGGATTGCGGGCACGTCTGCTGCCGGAGCGCCGTGAACGCGGCGTCGATGTTGCCGTCGTTGTAGATGCGATTGCGGAACGTGACGCACCGAGCCTGCCCGAGTGTGTGCGCGCCCGACAGCGCTGTCATGTCACGCGGCGAGAGCCCCTTGTTGCCGAACATTGAGATGAGCGTGGAGAGGCTTGACCCCGGCCCCGGCAGGTTGCTGTTCGCCGCGTTCTGGCTCGCCGTCAGCGCGTCCCGGCGACCTAGCTGCACCGTCCACGTCGGCCCGCCCAGCTGCATTGTTGCATCGGAGTAGCTTGTAAAAAAATTCTGCATTGCATTGCATTGTAGCTTGTAATTAAGGTTTGGTTGATGCAAACATGCATGTACCAGATTGACGGCGTCGCGAGAGGCGAGGGCGAGGATGTCGGCGCAGGAGACGGTGGAGTTGCAGGACGCCTCGACCTGGGTCTTGATGGCGTCGATCACCTCGTACCCGCGCACCGAGTTGGCGTTCGGCCCGGCATTCTTCTCGCCGGTGAAGTTGGCCGTGTCGTCGAGCAAGATGGACGCGTCGCACCCCTGCATCAATCCCGCCGTCCGCCGGCGACGACACGCACCACAGACGAGTAAACCTCAGCAACCACACAAGCACCGCAACAATTAATGGCAGGATGGCAATGTGATTGATCTCACGTTGACGAAGCAGTCGTGGAAGAACATGCGGAGGATGGAGGCGCCCATCCGGGGCTCCGCCGCCACGGCCTGCGCCATCCCGGCCCTCACGATGCTCTGCACGTTCGGGCACTTATTGTCGTAGTACCTCGTCGACAGCGGCCGGCCGGCGGCGCCGCCGGCGGAGAGCATGGCCGTCACCGCAGCCACCACAAGCATGCACCTCACCACAGTAGTAGCCATTGCTAGCTAACTGATCAGATCACAAGCACAGTTGAAGCTCGTGATGGAGCAGAGTGACACAGCAAGAAGAATATTGCAGTGTACTACCAGTACAGTGGTTGATGAGAAGAAGCGAGCTCGCCGCGTATATATAGTGTGCGTAGCAAGCTCGATGATTCGTGCATTGCATGGGCAGATGCTCCGGGAGAAAATTTCGTGGGCGAACTCGCGTGAACTCGAGCTGGATTAGTTGACTAATTTGCATGGCCTGCTCTGCCCAGATTGCTTTGATCATTGATGAGACGAGAGATGAGATCGATGCAGAGGACGCTGGTTGGGTACGCACATATACGCATGCATGTGTCGTGTATCCATGTTTGTAAATTGCAACTTGGGCTTGACCAGCGACGTATTGGACCGGTTACAAATTATTTGTTTATTTTTTAATATTTTTTATCTTGAAGTTTTAAAATAGACCCTCCAAAAACAAAGTTAGAACGAAATTTTGGCTGTATCATTTGTAAGCGAGATATTACCGTGCCACGGACGAGGAGCGACAGTTGCTGTAGCGCTACTGTTCATGGCATGTTGATAACGAATTACGTCTTGTTTTTATCCTGCATTCTTTCATTCTTTTCTTTACGAAACACACTATAGACATAGCTGTTTATATAAATATATGTATATTTATCTTATAAACACATATACATACATTTTATTCTTGTAAACACTTACTGTTGGATTAGGTCGTTTTAGAACGTGAGATTTTTTCCTCGATTCACTGCTATTTTTTTCATCCTAAAATAGTCCTTATAAAAAGGAATCTTTCTAGCACTAATAATGCACTTCAATTTGCAGTTTTGTTGGCTTACAAAGTCCACTGTAAATATGTGATTGGCAGCTAAATCGGATCATGCACCACTTTGCTGAGTTGGAGCACATCGAACCTTATTTTATTTTTTATCATGGAACGTTTGCCATCATCTTAAGTTAGGCACGACCACGAGCCACCCATCTGCGTAAAAAAATAACGGTTTAGATGTGTCCAAAGTGAGCCCAACTCTGCTCATTTTCCGAGACAAATGATCGAATCAGTTCGCAAGACTGCAACTCCAGCCTATCAATACAGACTTCGCCTGCAGCCCTAATCGCAAATTATGCTTCGCCGTCACCTAATCACAATATAGAACTGCATTCTGCTGCTGATGATGAGCTGTTAGTTTGGTACGATCAGTTGTCAGCGCTAAGCCTAAGCACTAGTGTGCAAGTCAATGAAACTGCCGCGTACAAACTTGCTGTGGCAATTAGCGTAGTTGCGGCGTTTCGATATCTCAATTTGCATGTAGATCTTGGTAATCTTGCAACCGATCACGATGATCGTGCAAACAGTGGCACCGGTTATCAATAGAATGGCACGGGCCCACCACCAACTGCATTTTGTGTTGCGTCCAAGAGCACCTAGAGCAAACTGTAGATCAATTCTTGCAAGTTTAGTGTTTATGTTTTGTTCTTTTCAGCTTCATAAGTTATTTAGTGTACACTCACTAAGAGCCTAGACTGCGCGTGGCTTCAATTGAAGATTTCATCTTGATACTCTTAAAATCTCAGCATATCTAGCCGTTCAGAAAACGTTTTCAGGAATCTTTGGGAAATTTGTGAGAGACCAGTATATTGTAAAGGTTTTTGTTCATCTTTTGTAGTGGACAAGAACCACCACTATAAGAGTACATATGAACATCATGAAAACGCTCTTGTATCAAGCGTTGCAATGAGATCAGTGGAGATTATCGAAACTCCGATACCTCAAGAAAGAAAAACTCATGTGCCCTTGCTTTTGCATTTCCTATCCTTTTCACCGCTTTTGCTGCTGGTTCCTTTCAATGAATTTGTTCTAAAATTGTTAAGTTTTGAATTAGTTTGTAAAACTTGAGCCGCACTAGATTTTAAATCTAGGCACATATACAAGGTTTTATCTTCCGCAATCAAGTTTTAATTTCATCGTGTTCTTTAGAAATTCTATTCACCCGCCATCTTTGATTGTACAATATTCTGAATATTCTGAACCCACTATGGTCTAATTGTGACAATATTTGTCATTTTCTATAATTAATATAGTAATTTCTATAGTTATCCAAAACTAATATGGTGACTTTTTGGGCTCTCTTGATGATATGCTTCCTTTGTTTATAAATATTTAATGTTTAGCATAAAGTTTGATCAAATTGTTAAAACTAATTGTCAATCATTTTTCAAATATTTAGTTTTAAAAAATGCTACATGATAGATATGTCTTAAAGATTACCATATTGTATACTCGTTAGATTTTATAAATTTATTATAATATAAAATTGATAGCTAAGTTGATCGAATCTTACTATAAATATCGAACCAGAGGTGTAATAGATACAACTATTCACTTCCGTATCTTAGGGAGATAACACTAAAAAATAACTGTAACAGTATATTAGCAAGGAGATTATTATTTCTTAAAACCTCTTGCTATTATCCTTTCGTCTCTTTTTCTTTCTTTTCCATTTGCGCTCTCCCTCTCTATATCTCTCTGAGCACATACAAAGTTGGTTTTTTAATGACATCTCACTCTCATGTCCTTTTGCCTTTCAGCTCCACATGTACAGAAATGTGATATAAGTTGAATGTAAGGCGCCCATTATTGTATTTGCTCTAAAATTAGGACTAGTTCATCATCAAACAACAATTAATCTAAAAGAATAAGTACCTTCCGTATCCTTTATGGCAAGATAAAAAAAGATCGTCTGCTAATCAACCCTCCAAACACTTGCAAAGAGAAAAATGAGCACCACTACATGTGCTACAAAATTCTTACAAAACTTTTATAAACAAAGTTCTCAACTGTTTGATTTAACTAGATGATAGTTATAGTAAATCTAGATTTACTCGCAGTATGCCCGCCATAGCAGTGTTTGTAAGAGTGTTATAAGAATTTTTTATGTATAGACTTTTCTGAGAAAAATATGCTAGTGACCCTAGGAGTAAAACCGTGAAAGGATGCAAAGGGTAAACTAAAGTTAAAAAACGAAGTCAAGGTGCGCAACTGACGTACATTTGTCCTAAACAACATGTAAAATAAATTTGAAAGGGACTGCTTGCAGGAATTATATCGCTTTTGTGATTAAATATGTTTGTATATCTTGGGTATGTTAGGACTTTTTTACTTCTGGACACTGGAAATGGAAAGAAATTGTAAGGACCGAGAAACACGTCAGCGTTAGCGGGGACTGGAGACGAGCTGTGACGAGCATGTATTGCTCAGCTTTCCTCAATAGCTCAAACTTATTTTATAAAGTCAACGTCAATATCACAACAACCCCTTAATTCACTTATATATTACTGAAATATTTTTTAACAAAATTCCTAAAAGATTCCAGCATTCCAAACCAAGTAAACTGTATGAATATCACCGAGCCGATTAGCAGGGCACGCATACCAAATGAGGATAGTACAATTGGTCATATCCTACATGCACGTCTCCATCATAATTCCACAAAGGGAAACTCTCGATTGAATATATGATCTTAGCTACTACGAATAATCTTGACGTACACCCACGTAACCATCATTAATCTTAGTTCACCTTCCGGCAGTTCAGCCTGACCTCCGTCGGCGTCCCGGCCGCCGGCATGAGGCCGCCCATCTTCACCATCGCCTTGGCGAAGTCGCTGACGAACATGCCGGCGTTGCCGGCGTACTTCCTGACCAGCGAGTCCTGCGAACCGCCGTTGAACAGCTCCTGGTCGGAGTGCAGCAGGCCGCGCTGCGCCACCAGGTTCTTGAAGTAGGCGTTGTCGAACGCGTCGGGAGTCTGGTCGTCGAACGGCGCGAGGTTGCCGTCGCCGCCGCCGCCGGACTGCGGGCACGTTTGCCGCCGCGCAGCGGCGAACGTGGCGTTGATGTTGGTCTCCCCGTAGATGTGGCCGCGGAACATGAGGCAGCGCGCCCGCCCCACGGTGTGCGCCCCGGACAGCGCCGTCATCTCGCGCGCGGAGAGGCCCTTCGCCGCGAACGCCGCCACGAGCGACGCCGCGCTGGAGGCCGGGCCGGGCAGGTTGGCGTTCGCCGCGGTCCCGCTCGCCGTGCGCGAGTCCTTCCTGCCCAGATGCACGTTCCACGTCGGACCCCCGAGCTGCCAACGCACGCACGCAGTTCGCCGTCAATAACAAATCAAGATTTCAACAGCATTACACACTGCACGAGTGTACGTGTACTCTCGTGTATTGACTGACCAAGTTTACGGCGTCGCGGGACGCCAGCGCGACGATGTCGGCGCAGGAGACGACGCCCTTGCAGGCGGCCTCGACCTGCGCCTTGATGGAGTCGATGACCTCGTACCCGCGCACGGAGTTGACGTTGGCGCCGGCGTTCTTCTCGCCGGTGAACGTCGGCGTGTCGTCCAGGAGGATGGACGCGTCGCACCCCTGCATTTTGCAAACTCGCGCGCTCGCGTCGGTGCACTCGACCATCTCAGCAACAGGGGGAGCTAGCTAGCTAGAGATCAAACAAGCGCGACTCACGTTGACGAAGCAGTCGTGGAAGAAGAGGCGGATGATGGACGCGCCCATCCGGGGCTCCTTGGCGACGGCCTGCGCCATCGCCGACCGCACGATGGTGGGCACGTCGGGGCACGTCTTGGCGTAGAACTTGGTCGAGAGCCCCTTCGCCTGGCACGGGGCCAGCACGCAGGCCAGGAGAGCAAGAGCAACAAAGCTGCTCCTGGCCAACAAGAAACCCATGGTGATGGTGCAGCTATGAAGGATCAGGAAAATGGCTGGATTGGATGGACACTCGCAAGCTGCTCGCGTACTTATAGTTGCAGTGGGCTAGTGGCTAGTGCTCGATCGTGTTATTAATGGGCATCTCAGCATCTGATCTGCTGCTGCAAAGCGCGAGAAACCGCACGTAGTAATGTGTGCCGCACTTGGTGATTGGTTGACGACGCGCGCGACGCGAATGGTGGCTGTCGTCTCGAGGGAGGGACGTGGTAGTGTAAGTACGTACTTGCGGCGTTGCCGGTGGTGGTGCGCGGCGCACCATGGGATTGATTGAAGCTGCCTAGCATCCACGATGCCGGATGAGCGTCCTCGCTTTTGGGGAACAGATGGGGAGGGCACCATTGCGCTTTGCTTACTCACTGATCTTTCTCTGGTTGCGTCTTTGCGTGATGTGCGAAGGTTCGGAACATGATAGAAAGCGGCCGGCCGTGCCTAAAAACGCTGCATTTTGGGTGCCTTCTGCTGGAAACAGTATGTTAGTGGGTTCTGACTCTAGCTCCATTGGGTTTCCAGGCGTCTAGCCAGGGGGTGATATACAAGTGAAGTTGTGACGCCACATGGGGAACATATTAAAGACAGTTCAAAGGGCACTGCGGTCTGGCCCGCTAGTTATACGGGAGAGTTACGTATTTGACCTTGCTTTTAAAAGCTAACTACTAAATCGATCATATTTTTCAATCTTTTCTTTTCTCATTTGACCTTTCTTTTTTTAAAAAAATCAACTGTTTGACCTATCTAACCAAAACGTTAGAAGTGCATTTAAAAAACAATGTATTTAGAAAAATAGGGTCAGACCTATCCTTTATTTTTAAAATAGAAGGTCAAATGAACAAATTAGAAAAAAAGGGGCCAAATTAATAGCTGAGGCTTCAAAACTTGGTAAAACTGCAATTGCCCCTACTTATATACCCCATGGAATGGAAGGGCTCTCAGGTGGCGCACGTTGTGCCTATTGTATCCGCAAAATCAACCTAAGTCACGGGCAAGGGTCTTGCGCTAACTCATACAGGTTAGGGATTGTGAGTTCCAAGACATTCAGGGTTACCAGATTTAAAACTTCGATAACAACGTATAACAATTTGGTCTAGCTTTCTACGTTATACCCCCGTTCGAATGAGTTTATTAGCTTAAGTAGCTGGTTGGCTTACCCGATAGGACACTCAAGTAGCGTACAATTAAGTATTTTTTTTAAACGAACAACATCATATTGGCATATTTTATATTAATGTAGTAGAAAATAATTAATTAAGTACGAACTATTAAAAATAAAAATTATTTATTTAAATTTGAAAGAAATTTTTGTATAGAAATTTTTAAAAAAATTTATACTGTTTAACTGTTTGAGAAGCGTGCCCACGGTAAGCTAGTAATCTCTCTATTTTAAATTAATTATTGTTTTAGTTTTATCCTAAGTAAAACATATCCATTTTTACTATTAATGTTTAGAAATCTGTGTAGTTTAAAAATAAGTGAATTATATAATACTATAAAAGTATTTGTCATTGTAAATTTAAAGATATAGATGTTATGATGTTAAACTATATGAGTTTATATAAATTGATGGTCAAAGATTAAAATATCTGATTTAAGATAAATTAAAACGATAAGTAATGAGAAGCTATAATCTGAACAGAATAGTACCATATGAGGAGGCCTCCACTAACCTACTACTAGAATAGTATCTTGGGCTTAAGTTTCGTCGAGCCTACTATTCCATAGGCCTAATAAAAACCATGACCAAAGTTTGCACCAACTCAACCAAAGTACTTGTACGGTGATCTTAGTTGTGCTCTCTCACCTTGTACATATTTTAGAGTATGGTTGGGTGGATAGGCCTGGATGAGATATGCCCGTCATCTTCTTCACTGTGTTTGGTTTGTGGCTGAGTTATAGATGAGAAAGCTATTGTAAGAATATTCTCTAAAAATGCTGGATAAGTGGATCTAACAAAATTGACTATATAAGGCCATCTATCTTCGCTAACCAATATAAATCGTTAGTAACTAATTAGTAATAATTAGCATGTCTTGTTGTTAATTAGCATTATTATGGTAAGATTAATCATAATTGATATATTTTGTTATTAATTAATAATTTAATATTCTCATTCCGCCCACCCTTATGGCTCATCCCATCCACCAAACAAACAACTAACAATATGGATCGTCCTATTAAAAAATGGATGGCATATATATCCTAGCCAAACTAGCTTAGTATCTTTGTAAAGTATGTTAACATGATTTGAAATGAAGAAAGTTTCTCAATAAGTATAAATTGGAATTGGATTTTTGCATCTCGAGTGAATGCGCAAGATGGAGTTTCCCATTATAAATTTGATAATCCTTCCACAAACCAATATGAATTTCAGACATTTGTACGTGGAGGCAATGGTTGTGAAGTGAGAACAAGGTACAGAATACGCATGAGTGAGTAGGATTAGCATGCACGAATCTTGAAGATTTATTTCTTCCTAGGTATTTCTTCTCTCGTGTTTTTTTACATTATATATTTTTTCTGTAATTTATAGTCATTTTGTAATGCTAGTTATTCTTTAGGAGGATATTTTATAATATTTTTAACAAGCTACTGACGGTTTAGTTGTGTATTTTTTAAATAACAAAAACATGTAATATTTTAAAATCCATTTTTAAAAAGGAGCAGGCTACTACAGTATTACCTACTTTCTCATATAACTAACACTGTTGACTACCGTCACCTCAATTCGATCACAAATCTATCTATCTACCCATTACTCCCTCCGTCAAAATATTGCTGCCCTTTCTACTTCAAACATGGAGAAATTCTTCATGATTATAGCTCAAAATATGTAGAAATTACGATGTTAATTAGATAAAAAAAATATAAGTTGTTAGATTGTGGTTCGACCAAATTATAACAGTATAGATTGATATCAATAATTATATATAAACTACAATTGTATATATAGAAAAAAAGAGTTGTATACTAAATCCTATTTTTTTATATATAGTTTATACAAAATATAATTATACATAAGAAAATAGGAGCTAAGAGTTTTATAACAAATCCAATTCAGCTAGCCTATGTAAAATTGCACTAGAAAATCAGTTGGTTACTTTTAAATGATTATATTATGATAAATGAATGTTTTAAGGTTATATTTGTAATGCTAAACATTTAGATCATATTATATATATATATATTCAAGTATTTATATTTTTTTTCATAAAGACAAGGTGGCAAAAGTTTAAAGCGCATCTCAATTATTGGAGAAGAGAGTGAGTATTTGGCATGCACTTCATAGTACATTAAAGTGCCTTGTCGTCGTAGGTGGAGAAAATTGCAATATCTATCATCGCAAAAGAGTAGATTTGCTGAAATGCCATCACTTAATTGGCCTTCCGTAAATTGCCATGGTCAACAATGATGGCTTCGTCGGAATGCTATCCTAGACAATATTACTCATGGCTCCTCTTCTTTATCCTCCGAGCGTCGGAGAAGCTCACCAGCGATGACTGCGCGCCATGGTGGCCGCAAGCCCTAGTAAGCGTCGGTGAGGAGGAAGGCATCGAGGGGGTGGTTGGCGGTGACGGTGTTGTGGTGGAGCGTGTCCTATGGGTTAGGAAAAAGGAGTAGGTCGACAAGGATAGTATGGAGAGTGTGGATGTGTGCAAGGCTGATGGAGGTGTCCTGGATGAGCCAAGAGCAGACAGTGATGATGTGGCTCTAGAGGTGGAAGAAAAGCGGATGGGAGCAGCATGGTAGGCTAATGGAGCACACGTGGCATGCCACCACCGCTTGAAGATTGAACAACCTCATAGGAATGTGGGGGAAGGAGATGGAACAGCCAAACCTAGGAGCAATGCTCCACCACGTGATGTCACTCAACACGAACAAGCTCTTCTGCTTGCTGCATTGCCACTCCATTAAGTCCTCGAAGAAGAAGAAGGGGAGTTGGTGTTGTAATGCCCGCTTCTTTTTTAAAAAAATATTAATCTCAAAATTTTTGTTATCAATGCTATTAAATCCTGATTTTATTCTCAAAACCTTGACTCTCTAAAAATTTTTGAGATCAATTTTTTTTATTTTTGAAAATTTCAAATGTACTAACAAATAATTCCTTCCCATTCAAAAAGTTTAAATTTCGTATTCGAACCTCGACTGCCTAGTGAATATTTCCTTTTCTAATTAATATGTTTTAGAGCATAGTTCACTTCTCCCCTCACCTATACACGTGTGGGTCAGACCACCCATCGTTTTCCTTCAAATTAATCCACGCACAGATAAGTCCAGCAAAGTTAGGATTCACTCCTTTTCCTCCCCCTCTCCCATCCATTCAACTATAGTGATTCACATGTAATTCCTACTCCCTCTTTACTCACTAACTGACACTATAAGCTCAGCCTTAGACCAGCCAACCCCTACACTCCTATGTTGCATGCATGTATGCATGCACATATGGGTGGTCAAGACAAGCAAGGGCCAAAGCAAATGTTCAACCTCACCAGCTTTCCTTTTTTAATCACGCATTGAAGCACAGAGAACAACCAGAGACCAAGTGAACAAGCAAATGGACTTCTTCCCTAGGCTGACTCCACAATCAAAGTTCTGTCATATCACAATGAACATAGAAAGATATCAATGAAGGCTTTGTGTGATTCATGAAGCCGTATGGAAGTTCATCGTCTCTTGATTTGTCGTGAAACACTGGAACGACTACAATACTCAACAACCAACCCTATCCTATTGCCATCATTACTCTATTTACCTTCACCTCTCCTTGGCAATCTGAAACCCAGCCGCCATTATTTTCCCCTAAGTTCCATCTATTCCCATGTTGTTCTCCCTCACCCACTACTCTAGAGCCCATCAAAAATCACAGTCGACACCACCGCGTCCCTCTAGATCCATTTCTTACTACACCGATCTCCACCTGTCATCGTAGCCACCACCGCCAGCATCTCTCCATCTTCAGTGAGACCCTGATCCCCGTTCTTCATCTATATGCCCTCAAGGTGGCCCTAGGAAGCTAGCCGGCACCTTAGTTAAGGCCTAGACCCGCCATAGTGCCCTAGCGAGCCACCGCTTCCCGCTGTGCCTATGTACCACACCACTTGGCAAGTCCATCACTCCCTGACCCCGTCCGATCGCTGCAATCTCTTTCTCAAACTTCCAAGGCACCTCTAAAAAGTGGGATAGGCTGAAAATCCCCTAGATGCCATTCCCCTCTTCTCAGCCGAGTGCCAATGGCGCAGACACTCACCGCTAGTCGTAACTCTAAGACCTCATCCACTCCGTTGAAACATCTATCTTGTGAACCTCCACGCCAAGAATTAGAGATAGGCTCCCCTCAGCTATGCCAGGTGAGGATGACGAACGATAGTCGTCGAAGGTCATCTTCAACCTTGCGCCCATGCGCACTCATGGCGTTCGCCATTGTGCTGTGAACCTAGCCCATGTGTTTGAGTCGCTATGGATGGGCCCTACTCCTTTGGCCTACCATGAGCACGTAGCATGGGCCGAGCCCACCACGCCACTATCCTCACACTTGATCCGCGATGGACCAAAGACCCAACATGGTCTCAGTTGGACTGACGCTTGCACCCTACCTATTAACACCTCTAAGGGAATATTCATGAGAGTATTCTCCTATAATTTTCAATAATAATTTTAATTCTAGAAAAATTGATTTAAACTTTTAAAATCCATATGTTTTTATCCGTAACTCCAATTGACTTTGTTCTACTTCTAGATTTTTTTTTCTAAAAATAAGATCTATCCAATGTCACTTTTATTTATTTAGTGTTTTATTATCTTTTTAGGGTTTTATTTGGTTTTCTCTTATTTTGCGCATAGTTCGTCTCTAGAAAATTCTTGGACATTGATTCTAAAGAGTTTTTTTATCGACCAAGAGCATGGCAAGTCACTTCTTCAATATGTTGATCCTAGTTTATAAAATTGAATTGATTACAAAATTAAATTACTAGGTGCACGTAAAGGCCACTAATTGTAAACCAATCTATCTAGCAAACCTAATTGCCGCATTATGTCCTTTCTTTTCAAAATCAATTGCTTAGACATTTGTAAGCTGTGTTTTATTATGTGAGGCCCGTACCGTTATTGCTGACACCGTTCAATATTTTTACCATTGATAATTAATATTATGTTTTTGTTGAATAATGTGATGTTTGGATATGATAAACTGATTGTATTAGTAAAATGGGTTGTAAAGTGTTTTAAAAACCGAACATTTTATGTTGATGGTTTGTGAAATAAAGGTGATTGTTTTTTTAAAAAAAATATGGTGCGAAGTGGTCACCTGTGTGGTGAGGTTTTGTATTCATAGATAAATAGTAACAATTAATAAACATATATCTTAACTGGGTTGTGTCTTCAAGAAGAATCCAAAAAGACAACCGGCACATCAGAGACTACAGCAAAAACACATAGCGTAACTATAATCAAGCCATAAGCAATGATTTGGGTCTATGACGAAACCATATCCTTCATCTTCACTTCCATGAAACCGCTGGAGAAAAATAAGTCTGAGTACATATGTACCCAGCAAGCCACGAAAAAGAAGTTTGAGTACATATGTACCGCTGGAGAAAAAGAAGTCTGAGAACGATTGAGTTTATTTCATATCTCCCATTTGTATTTTATATATTTGAAACTCCTATATTTGCATGTATCTGGATTGAGGTCGCTACCCAATCCCATAGGAGAGTAGCTAGCAACAACTCTATTTAGTATATTATATTATTTGAAAGAAGATTTATACTTTAACATAAACCGTAAGTCGCTTTATAACGATATCAGTGCTATTCCTAGAGCCTATAGCCTCAAAGTGGTTTTCACCTTATTAAACATTTATTAGATTCTTTTCACTTTTTAAAACCATGGGCCTTGGCCCAAACCATTATTCAACAACATCCACAAGGCCACAGTCCATCTCATCAGCTACGGCTACCAGAGCCTTCTACCCTCGGACAGCTCATCATCCATAGGGTTTAAATTTAACTCATTTTATGTTCATTATCCTTATTAGTTTTTTCTCTTAGGCCTAGGATTTTCATCCCACCCTCACTATGAAATCATCTGATTTTTCAAATCACACATATCTGTTTTTGACCACATAGGTTATCCATCTATCACATAAGCTGACTCTAAAAATGATTCTCATCTTACAACTTTATTTCACAACTATATATAAACAAATCCATGCTAGCTCTACTTTGTGGTTGCTAGAGGCAGGAGAGGGTATGAGGGTGAAGCTACGGTGAGGTCTGTTTCCTGAGAGCTCAATAACCTTTCTTGGCATGTTACGACAAAAAGAAACAACCATATCCAACATTATCGTGCCTGCCATAGTTTTCTTCTCTCAGTATCTTCTCTATTGCCTACTATTGGTTGGTTGGGTTGAAGTGAAGGAGAGAAAATGTATCAAGGAGAAATTGACCATACCGAGGAGAGAGTAGAGAAGTGAAATGCACGATGGGAAAAAAGAAACGCATGCATGTACGTGTTGATGTCCCTGTTTGCCCTACTCTATTTGACTTTGTTGGAGAATGAGTAAGGGAAAAGAAGAGTGCAGTGGTGTGGGAAAAAAAAGAATACTCATGCATGGAGCTTTTGCTAATCTAATCTTATCCTAAGCCCTCCTTTGCAGTAATGTGTAAGAAAAAAGAAATGGATGTAATATTTTGCTTTCCTGTTCAGGAAGAGAAGATAGGCATGTCTCGCTTGTCTCAACATACGAAGAAACAATGAAGACAGGGAAGGCTCAAGAGGGACTATACGGTGGTGAAACTATCTTTACTTGGGAAAAGAAAAACTCACTGGCTGGAAGGAAGAAATGAAATTAGAGATGATGCATGTGTTGTTGCTGTTGCTCCTGTTTGGCGTGAGGAGAAAGAGAAGGTATTGAGCAAGAGTTGATCTTCTCGGAAAGAGAGTAGAGAAATGAAGTAAAGGTTGAAAACAGAAACGCATGCGTGCATGTTTCGGTGTTTCCTGCTTTCTTTGGTATGTTGATAAGAAGAAAACAGAAACATTGATTTGGTATGTTGATAAAAAAAAAAAGAAATATGAGGATGTATGGGAAATTACAAAAGTTTAAGAGAGTGAATTAGGAAAGAAATGATTTTTTTTTTGATAAACAGAATTGTACTAGATGAATTATTCTCTAATAATTCATAGGGAAGATATTTGACTTCTGTTCGATAGAAAAGAGGAGAAAAAAATAATTTTAATTTAAATTCTGACAATCTCTAAATCAATATAGATCCGGAGAGAAAGTTTGGATGGATGGAATGAAATCCTTAAAAAATTCAAAAGTATTTTTAGTACAGTCAAAATTTTGAAATTAAAATTTATTTAAAATAATTTTGAGATTCAGTAGTTATAATATGTTAATTATTCGTTATTATTATTATAATTTATAATGATATATTTTTATTACCGTGGGGTACCAAAATTATATATATGGCTGCAGTTCGTGAGAGATAATTCACACTGCTCCTCTTACATATCACTGATGATGTTAAGCGAGACAAAACAGGTAATAAGGGTGACATGGCACACAGTAATCGTCAGCGAGCTTCTCTAGGAGGGGGAGGGAGAGACAGAGCGGAGAAAATATCGGTCTGTATTTCGAAGAAACCACCCCTTGTTAAGTATTATAGTGAATTTATTATTTTGTGATGGTACGCGTGCAATTTTCTCCCGTAGGAGACATTTCAGAAGCAAAACACAATACGGACAAACGACACCGATATTTGATTATTTGTCACTCTGACGCGTGCTAAAGGCTCCATATCTCCTTATTTTAGCCCGGAAGAATTTAATGGAAGTATGGAACGATCGATGATACTGATCCTCTCTGATTAAGTTGTTTCGCCGCAGCTTTCCATCGGGAGGCAAAGCGGCAGCTTGTGCTAGCAGCGGCCGGGTACACGCTATGACGAGCGCAGATTTGGGGGATGGATATTGGCGCGTTGGACGGAAGCCACCGCGCACGGAAGCAAGCGGTGCACCCGTATCGCGGCATCGACTCGTCAGCCGCTTTGATCCGCGTGCCCCTGGGGTGCGTATGGTCTCCGCGAGTGCCCCCCCGCGCGCCGCGCTGGGCGCAACCGCGGCAAAAGCGACCCCCACGTGCCGAGACAGCAGCCGCCGTGCGTGCGCGGCCGCGTTTCTGCTCCACGACTCGACATTGCACCAACCAGACCGGTTTTCCCGGCCTCGGTGCGGTGCTCCCAGCCGGGCATGGCGCGCGCGCCTTAACCTGCGGGGGGGCCCGGGGCCGGTTGAAGCTGGCTGCACGTAGAGAAAAACCAATTAATGCGGGAGTAGTGGCAGGCACCACTACGCTCTCGTTTCGTCGGTGGGTACCTGAGGTTGACCCTGCACAGGGAGATTCATGGCATGGCACTGCACTGCGCCCATCTTGCACGCACATATAAGTTGCGAGCTGGTTAGACTCGCAGAACATCCGGTTGCCGAACTGACTATCTATCCATTATATTTATTATTTGTCATTAAAACAATTTATTATTTGTCATTAAAACAGCTCGAAAAAGTTCGACTAAAAATTCTTACATCAATTAAAAAAATCAAAATTTTTATATCTTTGATCTATTATGTTGTTAAAAGAATCTACTAAAGCAAGCCATCACGTGTGTATTATAGAAATTGAAATTAACATGTTAATCGAAATATTAGATATAAAAAAGTTTGATTAATTTGGACCAGAGTTTAAATTTATATTGCTATTTTTAATATTTTTTATGATAAAATGTGAAAGTATAAACTATCTAATAATGCTATCACGCAAATTGCAAGGGCTACCACATTAGTTATATTTATAGAAATAGAAGATTCAATTCGTATATCAAATTTAATTCTATTTTTATATATCATGTTCTTCAAATTAGAAATTATCATATTAAGAAGTGAAAAATAAAAGAATCTATATAGCATTTTGAATTACTATAAGGTCCACATCAGCTACAACTTACTAATCATTAATTTTGTATTTTAAAATTATAAATCAATAAAATGGTAAAGCGAGGGTCGGAAATTTCATATTTATCAATTGTAAATTTTGGAATTATTAAATGTTGGGGAAAAATAAAATTGAAAGAGTCCATGGTGTTTCTAATGCCATGTTTTGTTTAATACGTTAACATAGGAGCTTTTTTAAAGTATCAACTAATATAAATCCTCTACAAGAATTAGCTCAGTTTCTGCTAAAATCTTGTAAAATTTCACTACTCCATAGAGGCCCTTTTTACCCAAAGTGCTGCTGGGAAAGAGAGGTGGCAAATATCCTGCTTTTTCTCTTAAATGGGTGCTTTTATGTTATCTTCTACTACTAGTGGTAGTGTAGTATAAGTAAATCATGACGTTAATTTATATGGTTATTCTAGTCTTTATATTTAGTATTTAGATCTTTTTAAAATTTAAAGCTGTTCTTTTTTATTAAGATATATATTTTGCACGTTTTTAAACAATAGTTTTATTTGAAAACTTTCTACACAGAAATTACTTTAAATTATCAAATAAATTTATTTTTTAAGTTTATAAAAATTAAAATTCAATTAATCATACACTAATACATATTCTCGTTTTACGTGTTCACTTAATCTTCGTAAACGCCACGTAATTGTGGAACATTATCTCTGTCCATGCCGTATCTCATATGACCGGCGACGTGATCAACTTATCAGTGCCGCCAGCCGGCCGGCTCGCCGCTAGTTCTCTCAAAGTTAATGCTGCTAGCCACCTGCTGGCTGCCCCAAACATCCTTCCTCGTAGCCTCGATTTTGCATGTGAGCGTGAAAAATCGAAGATCGA
Organism: Oryza coarctata; assembly: GCA_030770085.1. NCBI lineage: Eukaryota > Viridiplantae > Streptophyta > Magnoliopsida > Poales > Poaceae > Oryza > Oryza coarctata. Next base: position 15,703,806 of record CM061472.1, read on the forward strand.
TGGATGCAACCAGGTTGTTTCAGGATTACTCTCGATTGATTTTAGATTGTGCACAGATGCGATTTATGTTCGACCGTACAAGGAAGAAAAAGAAAAGAAGCACTTGTTCATGGATAACGGCCTGCATGCATGCAGGAAGCCATGCGTTTTTTTTTTAACACAGACTGAGGCTAGGCCTCAGTAGAAATAGTGAAAACCAAACAGCCAGTTTTACAAAGAGGCCCCTTGAGTATGGAAAAATTGACATGAAGTCCTTAAAATAATAAAAGATGACTTGTGAAGAGTTAAAAAAACAATCCAGTCCTCATTCGTCGGTGCGCATGGCTGGAGACCAGGTCGATAAGGACAGCGCCGGTGATGAAGAAACCATAGCCAACTACAATAGAAGCTACAAGATGCATAGCAAAAGAGGCTTCCAATGGTTAGAGGTTGATACAGTAGAATCGAAACAAAAAACTAAATTTATTAAAGAAGGATGAATAATAGGATTATTAAAAACCATTTTAAAAAAATAAAAAAAATCTGATTTAAATCAAGGTATGATGACCTGTCATATGATTACTACCTATCACCATTCTAATCACTGTACTATTAACGCTCTAAGTGTCTTAATGTCGTTGGTCTGTTTATCATCTTGCCGTCAATCTAACCATTTATAAATAAATAATACAACTTGATAAAATTATTAAAACTAAATTAAATTTATTGTATCAACATATATGCATATAAAACACTTATCTCTCTTAAAAATAAACTAGATTTTCTTTCTTATAAAAAGTTATACACAGAGTCTTAATCATTATTTATTTATACTCAAAATCTCCATCTTCGTAGAACTCATATTTTTAATAAGACTTAACCTCTCATATTTCAAACATTTTATAATTTACTAATTTAATTTTTTTTCTTTCTTCTCATTCACACTTCAAATTTATTCGTGTTTTATCCGATGTTTATACACACTTGTAAACCCATTACAAAATCATCATACACGATGTCCATCTATCATGCGTCAACTTATGCTCAACTTCGTTATCTATTATTAACTATTCTAGATCTTAGCTCCCCTAAATCTAGTCTCGATCCTATTATTGACAAAATATTGGTCCCAAAACTTTCTAACTCTAGTCTAACTTTATTACATAGTGTCCTAACCATGCTAGACCTTCACTCCTCTAAGCGTAGTCTCGATCATCAAGGTTGACATCAAATCATCAGCATATAAATAAGCAAAGCATCTATTTCTAGACATAGATATCACAACATTACCCACATTAGTCACACACACTCATACAACTCAATAAATATTTTCAAACTAATTTTTATTAATTAAATAATTTGCAAAGTCAAATGTTTATCATAAAATAATTCTTGAACATATTGTCAATATCTCTAAAATACAAATTAGTATTTGTGAAAAATAAAAACCAAAGAGATGTCCACAAAACACAAATGACTCAAAAATAACAAAAGTGAAAAAAAAACTCTCCCCTTTTTAAAATAAAGATTTTCTTTCCCAAATTTTCAATTAAAACATAAAATTGACTATTTTTAAGAATCGATGCATTTTGACCTTTCTTCTCCTTTGACAATAATTTTATAAGAATGTAAAAGAGAGAATAAAGAAACAATTTAAAGTCCAAATGTTATAATTTTATAATTATCACTTGTAGTAAATAACTTTTTATTTTTAAGAAAGTAATCCAACAGCATGTTTTGCAAGATAAGAGAGATACATTGGTTAACTAGCAAACAAGCATAGACTAAAATTTAAACATAAATCAATTATATTAAAATTAAGATTAAATCAACATTAAAAATTTATGATTTTAATAATTTATAATGTAGTACAAAGGTTGAATAAAATAACCCAACATTTAAGCAAGTTAAATTAAACACACTTTCTTAAATTTACTTACACTTTCAAAAAAAATTAAGAGCTTGTAATAAACGATGAGCTTTGTTCACTTTAAAATTTGACATTATGCATATAAAAGAAAAGTCTCAATTTCATCGGGTATGTCCTTATCATAATTACTGTTTCCAATGATTCGGTACTCATTATTTTCCTCACCACGGATACGTCATTATCGTAAATACTATTTTCAAGGATTTGATATCTATTTTTACCTCTCATAAAGTAAATATAAGGATATTAACTTTATTTATACTTGAGATATTTGTAGAGCATTTGAGGAATGAAAAACTCAAGCAAACATATATGCAAGCATAAATTATTCAAACTATAACTAGTTTCAATATTATATATTTCTTTAATTCAAGTAAAAGAATTATGTGTCTTATATCATATCTCTCAAAAGTAATAACAAATTCTCATATAAATTCTAAAACACATACAAACTATACTAGGATCAATAAACCTACTTATATTGCTAACAAGCACAAAAATATACTAGAGGTAAAAATCAAAACTCTTTTATTTATTTATTTTTAGATTAAGAGTAATGCATAAAAATAAATATAAATGTAATGAAAAGTATAAACTCCCCCCTCAAATCAACTTCAAATTCTCCCCAAAAAGTAGCAAAAGATTTTTAAAAAGACCATCAATTGCTAATTATATCATCAAGATTTTTAAGAATTGACATAAATCCACCTGTAGCGCATATCAAAACTACTAATTGCACAACTCGTACGAAAAGCTAACAAAGCAGAGATAGTAGAAAATAATACGCTAATTTAAGAGTAAATTGATGTTACCTTCAAAGCAATCGTTATCTCTAGATGTACATGGGGACTATGCCGCCGAAAAATCTACAAACAAAAAGATGTCCAAGCCTCCATGTTAGGGCTAGAAATAAGAAATTTAGAAATCCAATAATAAGTCACACGACAAGTAGAACCAGTAGGTATATATGTACGAACAAAATCAGAATCAGACTTATATTGATGTTTCATAAAAGGTTGATCTAATTGTTGTATCACAATTGCCTATGGCCAGTTTGACCATCGATGTCCCCATGATCTGACCGGGTGCTAGTCTGACCGTGACTTCATCACTGGTCTCACTAGACCTGGCTGCCGGTCGGACCGCTAGGACACTTACGGTCTAACTGCTCTCTGGTCTCCGGTCTAACTAGGCCACCAAAAGAAAAGTAACAGTCATTGCCATCTCAACTTTGCAGGCTCATGTTTTTTGTCATTTTTCTGTTTTCTTACAAGTCGAAAGCAAAACTGAACCAAATGCCCATCTTACCATAATGGGTACAATTATAATTTATATGTGTTGTTTCTTTTGAAGATAAAGAAGAAGTATTTGCACAAGTTGTAGAAAGATTTCTCAAAATACCAGTAGATTTGAAAATCATTTTCTTTGGTTTAGGTTTTGTCGTAATCTCACCCTTTTTAGATATATTCAAAATAGTAGGCTAGTGAAATATAAAATAGGCATGTGCATCAAAAACTATGCCTTAATTGTATGTGCTCACTTTTGATTGATCAAAATTATGTTAAGTTTCTTTCTACCATATGAAAATCTTTGTAAGTAACTTTTCAAGTAAGAAAATTCTTTTGTCAAATTGGCACAATTTTCACAATTAATCAAGACTCGTTTTTATTTGCAAACACTTCATGATTTTTCAAAATAACTTCCATATACTCAACACGACATAAAACATTTTCAATTTCAACTCATCAAAAAAAATATTGAGTAATTTTTACAAGCCAAAGTACATTTTTGTTGTTTTAACCTTTTACCACTTAAAAGATTAAACATCAAACTTACACAAAATGTAACTTTATATATTTTTTAAAGCTTTTTAGTCAAAAACAACTCATTAGTGATATGAGTGTGCAAATCCAATCAAAGAGCAAAAGAAGATTCAGTCCTTTTATTTTTATCAATCTCATATTTCAATCTCAAACAATTATTAGTATTAATATCTTGCAAAGTAGAAATTTTAGAAAATAAGACTTTACAAAATTTGCAAGAATCATTATCAGGAATGAAATATTTTAATCTAGCAACTTTAGCATTTAAAATCTCAATAGAGCAATTACGTATTTTTAATTCTTTTAGAACATATATTAAATTTCTCAGCAAGTTGAAAAACAACCTATTCTAATTTATCATAACTAAGATTAATTTTTTAATATCACTGTCAGATTTATCCATATCAAAGTTAATCTATCATAAGCCATGAGAGCTAAACCTATTAAATACTTACCTTTGCTAATGTTCTCTCCTTCTTCAATCTCTAACTCTTCATCGTTATCAAAAGTTTCTCACAACTGACGTATAAGCTTTTGCTTGTGGTTCTTCATTTTGTCTTACTTCTTATCCTTCTTGTCTTCTTCCTTTTCTTTGATTGACTTATTAAAGTTAGGACAAGTGAAACGAATGTAATTCAACTCACCACATCCAAAGCACCAAACGGGGTCACCTCGTTTACTATTTCTCACATTGTACGAAGCACAAGAAATTATATTAGAAAGTAAAACTAAGTCCTCATTAGAGATTTTCTTGAGTTGGTCATCGGACATGGCATTAAAACCAATTAAAGAGAGCGATGAAGAAATATTGATTGAACAAACAGAATAAGACATTAAAATAGAAGATTTAGAATCAATTTTTCATGAAATTATCTTAAGTTTGGTGTACAAAGATTTCAAAGTTAAATTACTCATATTAATAAATTCTTGTATAGATATAACTTTCATCTCCTAAATAGACATATCAAGATCATTTAAAAGGTGTCGAGTAACATCAGATTAAATATAATTAGTATTGTAAGAATCATCAATAGAATGAAGTAAAACTTTATTAAAGTGAGTATAATAATCATCAAGAGCTTCTTTATATTTCATCTCAAATTTTATATACCTTTTTTTAAAAACACATTTACGCAATTCTTTGATGTTAGAAGATATTTGATAAAAATCACATAGAACCTTCTACATCTCATATGAAGTTTCAAAATAAGAAATTCGATCAAAATCAAAACAAAAAATCCATTAAAAAATAAAATTGTGAGCTTTACAGTTATTTTCAAATTCAATTCTATTAGCAGTAGTAATCTCACTAGCTACATCATAAGGTTTAAAAAAATTTTGCGAGGTATTAAATCTCTGTGACATAATGTAAGAATCAACTCCATCAAAAATATATAGCTTAAATGAAAATCGATTAGCCATGGTGAAATCTCAAGAATGTTAATGATCAAATAGAGAAAACAAGATTTTGATACCACTTATAGGATCAAAACATAAGAATCAAGGCTACCAGAGTGGGTGAATAGTAAAATTATCAAAAAACTGAATCTTTTTGCAAAATAAAAAGAAAACTCTGAACTAGATAAAGTTATGATGTACTATGTCCTATACCGCCGGTATGATTAACTACCTATCGTCATTCTGGTCACTATGCTATCAGCGCTATAACCACCTTGATGTTGTCAGTCCATTCGCCACCTTGCCAATCTAACCATTCAAGAACAAAGAACACAACTCGACAAAACTATTGAATCTAGATCAACTTTAGTACATCAAGATGTGTGTACAAAATTCGTATAAAACACTCATCTCTCTCTTAAACTAACCCTAACTTTTATTTCTTACAAAATTTATATACATAGGGCATCAACCCCTTATCTATTTATATCCAAAATATCTATCTCCGTATAGAACTCCTACTTTTACTTAGAGTCAAACCCTCAAATGTCAAGATTAACTAAGTGCAGAACTCATATTCCTAATAGAACTTAGCCTCTCATATTCTAAACATTTTATAATTTTATAATTTAATTTTTCTCTTTCTTCTCAGTCACACCTTAAATTTATTTGTGATTTCTCCAATACTTATACACAACTTGTGAAGCCCATTACAAAATCCTCCAATATGGTGTCCATCCACCATATGTCAACTTGTGCTCAACTTTATCATCTAGAGTTTTAGATCGTTCTATACCTCAGCTTCCTCTGAACCTAGTCCCAGTCCTACCATTGATAAATATTGGCCCTAAGGACTTTTAACTTTATTTTAATTTTATCACAAGGCGTCTTGATTATGCTAGACCTTCGCTCCTTCCTTACCGTAGTCCGGTCATCACTATTAAATAAGGCTGATCTCAAGTCACTTACACATAGACAAAGCAACCGTTTCTAAGTACAGATATCGTAACATGACCCACATTAGTCACACACACTCACACAACACCATAAATATTTTTAAACTAATTTTTATTAATTAAACTATTTACAAAGCCAATTATTTATTATAAAATATTAATCATGATAATAATTCATCAGACACTACCTTAGCAAAGTGAGGAAAACTTAGGTGTCCTTTGAAGAACCGCCACCGAAGACATAGGAGATCAACAGCCTTACCATTGAGTCGTAGTAGATGAAGCCAACAGCCGATGCAACCTCTTGTCGTGTAGATTCGCCCCACTCCTATTTCATGGCATTCGTAGAGAAGCTGAAGACCATCCCATGGAAAGTCATCACCGAAGAAACCTCCAGCCATGGCCTCCATGGATAGTACGAACCAGGATAAGAGAGGACGACGCCAAAAGCTCCCTTGCACTTTACAGAAAAGAAGCAAAAGAAATGAACAAACTAACGAAACAACCCTATTACAGGAAGGACCTAACTAACCGGACCCCTTCTCCTTACCGGCGACAACGAAAGCCGCTGGCACCAAAGGAGAAAGGCAGCCAAACTGGAACGGCTGGTCACCTTCTAATCACCTCAGAGAGAAAAGGCACCAAGAGAGAATGGTCTTTGAAGTCATGCGTTGAGTAATTTGAATTGCGGATTACCACCTATATCCAAATAAGCAGCAAATAATCAAATGATATGCCACCTTCTTTTACATGCATGGATTAAGGATTATTAGGAGGCGCGCACATGAAATCCCGAGAAAACAGGAAGCCGTAGCCAAAATCCAGTTGAGATTTGACTCAATAAGACGAGATAAAGTATTCCTTTACCATGCATATTTCCAAATATATACCCTTTTACCAATTCTACTACTCAAATTACAAAGTGTAGTACAATTGATTGTAGTCCATTAGATCAAATCGAATAGACGGTCCATATCTCTCTGAAGGTGCATTAGTATACAGTGAGATTGAGAACCCGTTTTCTAAGGAGGGTTGGATCTATATATATACAAGTCCAGTGATCTAACATCCCTGCAGTCATAGCGAGAGGGGAACGGACGTAGAGATTGGAGCAAAAACTGGTGAACAAAGGCGCAGGAAGTCCTTTGATCATAATATCGATGAACTGGTGCGTTGACAGTACATGAAGCACCCGAACGTATCCTAGAGTGACCTTGTCACATACAAAATAAATGTCAATCTCAATATGCTTCGTGCATCGATGATGAACCGAGTTGGCGGTCATGTAGACGACACTGATGTTGTCGCAGTAGACAACGATCATAGAGGCAATGGGTGTACGGAGCTCTTGGAGAAGCTAGCGAATCCAGCAGCACTCAGCGACGACGTGGGCGACGGTGCGATACTTGGCTTTAGCGCTGGACCGAAACACTATAGTCTGGCGCTTGGAGGACCAAAAGACTAGAGTGTCACCGAGGAAGACGCAGTAGTCGGAGGTGGAGCGTCGAGAGTCGGGGCAACCCGCTCAGTCCGTGTCAAAATACGCGGTGAGAGTCAATGGGGCCGGAGCTGATATGTAGGCCGATGGATAGTGTGCCCTTTACGTAGTGAAGGATACGCTTGAGCAGCGCGAAGTGAGGTTCACGTGGGGCATGCATAAAGATGCACACTTGCTGTATGGCATAGGTGAGATCAGGTCGTGTAAGTGTGAGGTACTAGAGAGCACCAGCAAGACTCCGATACTAGGCGGGGTCGGTGAGAAGAGAGTCATCGGTGGCAGAGAGCTTGGCACGAGTGTCGACCGGAGTAGCGGTGGGGTGACATTCAGCCATGCCCGCACACTGAAGAAGATCCATAGCATACTGGCGTTGGCAGAGGAATAGCCCGTGGGAGGAGCGCGTAACAGAGATGCCAAGAAAGTGATGGAGAGGACATAGATCGGTCATGGCAAAATCCGAGTAGAGTCAGGCCATGATGTGCTGTAAGGTGGTTGTCGAGGATGTTGTAAGAATAATGTCGTCGACATAGAGAAGAAGGTAGGCAATGGTGTCTCTAGTGTAAAGGACGAAGAGGGACGTATCGGAGACGGAGGCCACAAAGCCAAGCTACCAAAGATAGGCAGCAAAGCACTGGTACCAGGCCTGAGGGGCCTATTTAAGGCTATAGAGAGAACGCTAAAGGAGGCAAACGTCGTCGGGACGAGATGGGTTGATGTATCCTAGAGGCTACTGGCAGTAGACCGTTTCCGTCATATGGCCGTGAAGAAAGGCATTCTTTATGTCGAGCTGATGGATCGGCCAGGAACGCGAGGCAGCGAGAGTGAGCACAACCCGAATGGTAGCGGGCTTGACGACGGGGCTGAAAGTCTTATCGTAGTCAACGTCGGAATATTGAGAGAAGCCACGGACTACCCAGCGTACCTTGTGACGAGCAAGTGAGCCATCAGAGTGTAACTTGTGTTTAAAGATTCACATGCCGGTCACAACGTTGACACCGGGAGAACGAGGGACGAGGCGCCAGGTCTCGTTGTCCATGAGGGCCTTGTACTTATCGTCTATGGCCACGCGCCACTGAGGATCGGCCAAGTCAGAACGATGAGTAGCTGGGATGGGTGAGACGACACAATGGACTGCGGAGAACCCATAGCGCTGGGTAGGACGGAGGGACCCGGTTTGGGATCGGGTGACCATATGAGAGGAGGTGGAGGCAGCAGGGGCCGCACGGTCTGATGGTAGTGTTGGTGGTAAGGCAGGGGCGAAAGAGGAGAGGGTGGCATCAGCTCAGGATCGACAACTGTAGGTTCGGAGAAAGAGCTGGATGAGGCCAACCTGAGCTGATGGAGGGTAGGGGCCGATAGGGGTTGGTGAGACGATGAAGGTTGATGAGCCAATGGAGTGTGGGGGGCCGATGGGGGTTGTGGAGCCGATGGAGGTCCGATGTGGGTGATAGCGGAGCGGAGAAGAATGGAATAGTCGCTCAGGGGATCCTCAGGAACGACCGATGGAGAGTGCGGAGGTGTGGTGGGTGGAGAATATTGGGATGGTACCATGTTGGTTAGAAGGAAGTCGAGGTCACCAGACGAGAGTCTACGATAAAGTGAACCGAAAGAGAAGTAGGACTCGTCAAAGACGACATGGCAGGAGATGATGATCCGTCAGGTGGAGAGATCAAGACAGCAGTATCCCTTGTGGGAAGAGGGATAGCCAAGGAAGATGCAAGCGATGGAGCATGGTGCGAGTTTATGAGAGGCGGTGGCTGTTAGGTTGGGATAGCAGAGGCACCCAAAAACATGTAAGTGAGAGTAGTTGGGTATCTTGTGGTATAGAAGGGTGTAGGAAACGTTGTTATGAATGGAAGAGCAAGGACGCCAATTTAGTAAGTAGGTCACAGTGGCTAGTGCTTTAGCCTAGTAGGGTGTAGTTAGATGGGCGTGAAGAAGCATGGTACGACTAATGTTGTCTAGAGTTTGAAGAAGGCGTTTGACCTTGCCGTTTTTGAGAGAGGTGTAGGGACAGGAGAGGCAAAGATGGGTACCACGGGAGGTGAGAAAGGCTTGGATAGTATGGTTTACAAACTCCATACCATTGTCGGGCTGTATGGCTTGGATAGAGAGATTAAATTGGGTAGAAACATAGCTTGTGAAGTTGATGAGGTGAGAGGCAACCTCAGACCTGCTTGTGAGAGGAAACGTTCAGCAATAGTGTATATAATCATCAAGTAATGTAAGATAGTACTGATAACCCGAGACACTCTTAACTGGAGAAGTCCACACATCATAGTTAATTAATTCAAAGGGTCTAGAGGTACAAGACATGAAGGGGAAGAAGGGCAACCGCACATGTTTGCCAAGTTGATAAGAGTGGCAAACAATAGAACTGTTGTGCTTGCACTATATGAAAGCGCTGCGATGGAGAGTGGCAATAGCGTCGGGACTGAGGTGACCAAGACAAAGATGCCACAGGCTGGTGGAGATGGCTAGGCTGGTGTGAGGAGTGGACGGCGCAGCGGGGATGGTGTAGAGGTCGCCGCCACTATTGCATCGGAGCATCTCGTGCCGGGTCAGAATATCCTTCATAGAGAAACCAGAAGCGTCAAATTCAATTGAGCAATTATTATCTCTGGTGAATTGACAGACAGAAAGTAGATTGTGGACGAGTAAAGGACTATGAGGACATTGTGGAGTGGGAATTTGGTTGTGGATGTAGGTAGAATGGAGTCACCGCGGTATGTGATAGGGAGAGATTGCCTATTACTGACGGTGACGAAAGGGAAGGAGGAAGGATGACGAGAGAGTAATATACCATCCAATGAAGCCATATGGGATGACGCACCAGAGTCTAGCACCTAGGGGTGCTAGGGTTGGAGCATCATCTGGTTGAGGGCGACGATGAGGCCAGCCTGGTTCCACGAGGGAGCCTACTGGGTGGTCGGTGTGATCGGCTGAGATGGTTGGATGGGAGCGGATGCCAGGTGGGCCTAAGGGTGTGCGCCGAGGACTCCGGGCTGCCAGCCGATGGGGCTGCGCAGTTAGGGTTAGGGTGCCCAGGGGTTGCAGCAAAGCCACGGATCCATAAGGTTGGCGGATGGGGTAGGGACAGGAGCAGAACGCGGTTGCATTAGACTGCTCCAGCTCTTGCCCTTGCCCTTTCCTTTGCCTTTGTCGTTACCACCGACGCAGGCTTTGTTGCCATGGCTGAAGCCATGGCTACCAGAGCCGCGAGAGGTGGTAGCAGCGCACGGTGGGCAGTAGCCGATGGGGTTGGAGTAGCCATGATCGGCTGCGGCGAGGAGAGCAGTGTGGGCCATAGTCTTCTCATCATTAGCCAGGTGAAATTCCTTGAGAACTAATATGTCATGGGCCTGGACGAACGTAGGAAGAGGTGTGGAGTTAGTGATGTCATCGGCGGTATTGGAAAAATGAGGGTTGAGGCCTCACAGGAGGGCAAGGACGAGTTGTGAGTTAGCTACAAGGTGGCCAACATCACAAAGGGCGGCGGCCTTGACCTTTAGGCATTAGCAGTACGAGGAGATAGAGGAGTCTTCTTGTACCATAGAGTGAAATTCATTAAGGAGGAAGATGACGTGCGACTGCTTGTTTATGTAGAGGATCCGCTCAATGGCCACCTAGAGATCCTGGGCGATGGGGTCAGTGTCATCCATTGTAAAGTCAAGGACAGAGTCATCGACCGAGCTAAGCAACCAGTTACGTACGTAGCAATCAGCGATGTCCCACTGGGGATCACGGGTCGAGGTGGAGCGGAGCTATCGATGTGGGAGCGAAGGCCAAACTTTCCACATAAGGATTTGAAAAAGAATACCCACTTGGAATAGCTGGCATTGAGGTCAAGGGAGATGGGAACATGAGATTTCACGTTGACGGCGGCGTAAGGTGGTGAGAACATCGGCGGAGTGGTGCCCGAGTTATGGTCAAGAGCGTCGATGGCTGGATGGGATCCGGTGACTGGAAGAGTGCCGAAACTAAGAGCCGATTCGGTGGTCATGACGAGAGAGTAGTGGGGCGTGATAAGCCGATGAGAGTAGTGAGTCGATGAGGAGAGATGGGTGTCCGATGGGGAGAGCCAATGTGGGAATATGTAGCCGATGAGAGTAGGTGGATGATGAGAGTAGGTAGCCAAGGAGTGGGTGGCAGGGTAGGTAGAGTGGGTAGAGTACATAGATCATGAGTGTGAGAGAGTAGGTGGGTCACGGGCGCGAGGGGGTTCGCATCCGTGAAGTGAGGTTTTGCGTCCGTGAACATGTGGATGCAACGGAGGGGGGACCCAAAAAGCCGGAGAAGTCACAGGCATGAAGAAAGGAGGTTTGTATCTAGGAAACAGAAATTCGCATCAGTGGATATGTGGATGCGGCGGAGTGGCTCGAACGCGAGTGGAGAAGTTTCGTGTCCGGGAGCAGGTGAGCGTGTCGGAAAAGCGGGAACCGAGAGAGTGTTCCAGCCGATGGAGAGCAGACGGGTCCAGCCGATGGAGACGGCGAGCGCAGAAGCACGCCGGCGTCGAAAGAAGGGAAGGTGCACCGAAGCAAGGAGAAAGCTAAGGCGAGTCTGAACGAGACGAGAAGATGGATGGAGGTCATGTCCTTGTCACGTGGTGGAAAGAGATGAGTAGGTGGTGGAGGAAGGGAAAGACCGTCTGCAGAGGAGACGGAGAGGATGAGAACTAAAACGAAAAGGCAGAGGAGGAATACCAGAGGAGAAGGTCTACGATGGGGAGGAAGCGTTGGCTCGCCGGCGAGAGGATTGCTAGTGTGTCGGGGATATCTAAACCTACTCTGATACCATACAGAAGTGTAGTATATAATGAGACTAAAACCCTGTTTTCTATAAGAGATTGGCTCTCTATATATATAATTCCAGTGTTATAGTTACTCTAAAAATGACCTAAACAAAAGAGATAATATTTGCACTCGGGCAGTAGCTGGAGAAACAAAACGCATCGTTTCTTTTGTTCTTTTTTAAAACTATTTGTTAGTTATTGGCTCCTATGAAAGAAACTTTTGATCCATACACCTGAAGGAATATACTGCCACTGTGCCACGTTATCATAAAGTTTTGTAACAAATTGATGCTTTGGTCTCTGTCAGAAAGTATCGATGCCTCTGCTTTTCATTTTTCTTTTATACTGTGCTTCTCATTTTCTCTGCGTCGAATAGATGTTAGAATGTCTGCATGCTAAGAGTGATATGATAAGTTTATCAAACCATGAAGAATCCATGCGCCGCGAATTTATTCCCCTACGGTTTTCTTTGATATTGCCAAAGGAAAGGTACGTCAAATTCGTGTGGACTTTTGTAGAAACCGACAGCGTCCATCACATTCACCTTGCATGTGCAACCATTTCGATACGACACTTCGCAAATTGCAAATTTGTGACATCCACCAAATCAAGCTGTGGTAAGTGAACCAGGAACTCCTTGATTTGTCCTTTTTAAGAGCCAGGATTAATTGTATTATCATCATATAAAATATATGAAAAATATATTGCCGTGGTTGCAATAATTTACCATGGTATCATCATATATAAGTGTTGTACATTATTACACTTTGTGGTAATATATTATCAAACAAGTGTGGCACGTTTCGTTTTTTATCTTGTATTTAATATAATCTCACCGGCGCCTTGGTTCCCAGGGCGTCGGTGAAGACGGTGATCATCGGAAATCACCTGCAATGCGATGAGCTTTGGGTCTATCATCCTTAGTTCACCTTCCTGCAGTTGAGCCTGACCTCCGTGGCCGTGCCGGACGAAGGCATCAGGTTGCCCATCTTGATCATGGCGGAGACGAAGTCGGAGGAGAACTGGGAGGCGCTGGTGCTGTACTGCCTGACGAGGGAGTCCTGCGAGCCGCCGTTGAAGAGCACCTGATCAGAGTGGAGCAGGCCGCGCTGCGACACCAGGTTCTGGTAGTAGGCGTTGTCGAAGGCGTCGGGGGTCTGCACGTCGAAGGGCGCCAGGTTGGTGTCGCCGCCGGAGCGCGGGCACGTCTGCTGGCGGAGCGACGCGAAGGAGGCGTTGATGTTGCGCTCGGTGTAGATGCGGCTGCGGAAGAACTGGCACTGGGCGCGGCCGATGGTGTGCGCGCCGGACAGCGCCGTCATGTCCCGCGCCGAGAGCCCCTGGTTGCCGAACATGGAGATGAGCGTGGCGAGGCTTGACCCGGGACCCGGCAGGTTGCTGTTCGCCGCGCTCTGGCTGACCGTTCTCGAGTCCTTCCGCCCCAGCGGCACGCTCCACGTCGGCCCACCCAGCTGCATGCAAAACCAGTACATTTCAGTTCAGTTTCCACCCGTGTCAACTACTGCCGTACGAGCAGTTCACGTTTCAGCGTACGTAGCACTGACCAGGTTGACGCCGTCGCGGGCGGCGAGCGCGAGGATGTCGGCGCAGGAGACGGTGGCCTTGCAGGAGGCCTCGACCTGCGTCTTGATGGCGTCGATCACCTCGAAGCCGCGCGCCGAGTTGGCGTTCGGGCCGGCGCTCTTCTCGCCAGTGAACGTCGACGTGTCGTCCAGCAGGATCGAGCCGTCGCATCCCTGAGACCAACCCACCAGACAACCAGAAACAATAACTCAGCTCATGATCATCAGCAACAGCAGTAGCCAAAAAGAAAACAAAATTGTTGCTTTACATTGACGAAGCAATCATGGAAGAAGAGGCGAAGGATGGAGGCCCCCATCCGGGGCTCCTTCCGCACGGCGGACGCCATCCCGGACCGCACGATGGTGGCCAGGTTGGGGCACGTCCTTGAGTAGAAGTTGGGGGACAACTGCTGCGCGTCCGCCGCGCCGCCGAGCACGGCGACCACGACAGCGACGGCGGCCACCAAGGCCCGCCCGGTGATCACCACTCCGGCCATCTCGATCGACTAACGTCACAGCTAGCTAGAGACCAAGGTAGCAGAGCACGCTACAATACAACTCCTCCTGAGATGAGTTGGATGCGACGAGACGCACAGGGTGGCCTCCAATTTATAGTGTGCCGCCATGCTACCCGCCCATGCATTCGGTTGGATCTCCTGCTGCATGCGGCACACACGAGGCAGTAGAATACAGTACTAGTTTAGAACAAAATTCTTTGCCAAACTCTCTGCACTCTCTGCCGGCTCCAGCCGGACTTGGTTGACCAATAATCTGTCCTGGCACGCGCGATACAGGCATGAATCCCAGTCTCCTAAACTACTTGGGACAGCCATTCTAAGTTAACGTACACTCTTTTATTACATATCAATTAAAAGGTTATAAAAAAATTTAAAAAATTGATTAGATAAATCAATATGTAATATATCACTTTATAAATATACCAATTAAAAATTTAAATTCTATAGGTTATAATAAAAATAACAATTTAAATTCTGACTAGTATACACATATTCATAGTTAAATTTATTCTTTTTATTATAGAATTTAACTTATAAGTTTACGAAATGATATATTATATAATATATCTTATCAATTTTTTATTTTTTTTTAAATAATTATTTAACGGATATGTAATAAACAAGTGAACGTATGCTTGAGAAATTAAAATAGCTTCCGTTAGGCAGCCGGAGGCCAACATGAGCAATCTATCATCGACCTCCTGTGTCTCTCGATATCGGCCCGAATTATTGCACGTCTTAGCTCGTCACTTTCCTGAATATTATAGCCATATAGTAGTATTGTAGCTAGTAGTATGATTGTGTTGCCCGCGCACGTCGTCACACGGTACAGTACGTATGATAATCTCGACCCATGGGCTCATGACATGAGAGGAAATTTCGCCTGGTGAAGAATGGTCGTAGCATGCACGTACACGCAGGCCAGCCATCTGGCCGCAAAATGGACCAAATAAATGATCGATGCTACGTTGATAGTACTTCAGTGTTGGATGCATGCTCGGATCCAGCATGTGTAGTTGTGTGCTGCGGTTTGAAAACTATAAAGCAAGGATGTTTCTGCAATCTTCGGACGATATGTTTATTTTAATTTGAAAGCGCATCATTAATCGAGATCAAGGACAATCCACTTCTGCCTGATACCATGTGTATCGTTTGGTTTATGGTTATTTTCATGGCGAGTTCTAACTGTTAGTCACGGCGCACACCAGTGTTAAGTTGGTGGTCGTCCACCCAGCTGCTTGGGAGCTAGATTGTCTCAAAGCACCAGTCGTGATCAAAGTGATTCTGTGGACGTACTGGGTTGATTATTTCATGGTTGTTTAGATAATACTACCTCTATTATAAATATATAGCATCGTTGATTTTTAAATATAAAGATTTACCATTTCTTTTATTATATAAAAGTCTCGATCATTTGTTAATTTTTTTATGAGTTGTTTTATTGTTGAAGATACTTTAAGCATGCATTATATTTTTATATATTTGTGCTGAATTTTGTAATAAGATACATAGTTAAACATCATATAAAAATTAATATCATATCATATATTTAAAAACAGAAGGATTGGATAATATCCATGCTCTATATCAGCTAAAGTGTTTTAGAACATATTGTTAATTATATTAGGTAAACTCAATCCCAAAAAAATCACAAAGAGACCACATTATCCAACACATCACATGAGAGGTTAACATGATAACAAGTAATTATTACATGCCACTTTCAAGTCACGGACAAAGAATGAATTGAGGATAAGATTATTTGGAGATAAGACGATGATATATGAAATTGTTCCTTGGCGGCCATACGTGTAAAAATCAATCGCTTTCGTTTAATTATACATTGCAGAATTTGTAAGCGTGCGTCTCACTGTCATCCACGTTGAAATGAAGTAGTAAGTTTCAAACTTGCAACGACTAACGCTAACCGTTGTCAGCTCCGGCCTCTTGCCTGATAAGCACTTCTAAACCAAAAGAGATATAGGAGTAATTAATGACCAATTTAACATATGAGAATAATACAACCTGTGTTTGATAGCAACCAGCTTCAGTTTAATTTGATTTGCTACATAATTAAGGATTTAAGCTAGCTAGATAGACCTCTCAACGACGTGACTGGATCGATGAGACGTTGAGCCATATCTGAATTAATTCATGGACGTGACTGCGAGTTTGTGATGAAGCACATATATTTGGGCATGTGGTTCACCTGTAGAGTTGTAATCTTTTATGCCATTTGGAGTAGTGCTGGTATGTTTCATACAACGATATAGGAAGATCATGGCAGAGAGCTAGCCTAGTTGTTATTAAAATTCAGTATGTATATAAGAGCAAGAGGTGCATTATGCAAGATTAATTCAACATAGCCTTGCTGTCACAAAAAAATGTATTATATTATTCAAAGTTCAATGTAGCCTTGCTGTTAGAAAGAACCAATAGGTCTGATTGATACGAGCCAAACGAAGGATCACCATCGATGACAATTCAGATAGCAGAGCTGTGCAAAAGTACATGATGGTTTGAATTTAAAATTTGTCACCATGTAAGGCTGTCACTTGGCCGTATTTGGCGACAGTGGATCATGCCAAACTATAGTATAAGAAACTGTATTTTGTGCAGTGCATCAGGCAATCAATCAGGATATATATATACAAGTGACGAACTTGTGATTGCTCACACGTTTCTCCTTTGGGATAGCTAACGATAGTTAACATCCACTGAAGATAGAAAAGGCTCCGAAAAAAGAATTTACTAAGTAGCTAATGAATAATGATTCAGTGATCGATGATGAAGATCAATCATATCATAGATGCATATCTGCAGGAAAGCCTTATTGCGATATCAAGCATGTTACCCCCAGCGAGTTCAAAATTGCATCCATGCATCCAGTTCAATCAAACTAAGCGCTCGATCGTGTGATAGCATGTAGGCCATCTATCGTATGACATGATCATGTTATTTAGGAAGTGCAAAATCCGAATGGGACTTAGGCATCGATGGTGGATGCCAGACCTGAGCATGGGCCAGTGAGTCCACACTCGGGCCGGGCTGGGGACCCAGTTTATCCGAGCCAAAATGTATGCATGACGTGTAGTAAATTAATATGTCTACGGGCTATAATAGGGATTGCTATTTACCGTACAGCACGTTTCCAGTGCACACCTTTTTAAAAAAAACCTTTCATCTAAAAAATTGTGTGCTTAGCAATTTCGATATATTACAGGTCAGAACCCTCTAGTCACTTATATATACATGTTAAATTAATAAAAATATATTTTTAGCTGTACTCAGACACAGGGTAGATCTGGTTTTATTCTAGCGTTGAATCGGACTATCCAAGCCCGCCCAATAACTCTCATTGCCTCAAATCTATGAAGCAAAATTTATCTTATTTTCATGAAAAATGGTTATAGTCAATTATAAAAGCATACGCTGACACTACAATCCCAATGGATGTTATCTAGATTGGACTACATGATAATCCCATTATGCATCACACAAGTGTTACGGTGGTGATTAGGGAAAAAAAAGGCAACAACCAATCACCAAACCGAGCCGAAGTAGCGGTTTTTTTTTTGACGTAGCTCGGTCTTTGGTTGCTTGATCGGTTTCGTCCCGTGTAAAACTGGAGATACCAATTAATGAAACCGAAGATATCCATCAGCCCATAATACTGTCCACGTTCACATACAGGCCCACCAAGCCCCTAGACCTTAATCTGATCCAGCCGTCACGCTCACAGGCCTCTGCGACGCCTGCGGGCTGCGAACCAATGCTAGGGCAAGGGCTTGTAGGTGGCTAACCAACAGCATGCGGTGAGATTCGGTGTCAACCGAAACCGAACCGATTTTCATCAGTTTTCTGTGCTCAGTTTTTTCTCTGCTAGGCACTATTTCGGTTTGCATTCTATGAAAACTAAATAAACTGACCCGATTAAACCGAGAAAACCAAACGCCCACACCTAGTGGTGATTTTCTTCTCAAAAGAGATTCTTTTCAGTTGTGCCCATACTGTCCACCGCAATTACGGGAGAATGACGTTCTTGGAAACAAAAAAAAAATTGTTACGAAAGCAATCCTAGTCCAAGGAGGGAGAGTATGCTTGCAGCCTTTGTTCAAACAAGTTTGACCACGCAAGTATGCAAAACTAAATGTCCAAATCCGTCAAAAGATGGGTCGATCGTGCCGGAAAGGGCGGTCCATGCAGGCATCGCTGTTTTTGACCTGCAGCACGTACTCTACTCAATTGGTCTACATGTCGGCCGGCGGCGCCGCCAGCTTATCCGTTTTTCGGACGGGAGAATGCCATGTGCAGCTGTTGGTGCATAAAACTTTGCCAATTTTGCAAGAAACAGTGGAACCCTACGAGAAGGCATGCAAATTGTGATACACATTCCGGGAAAATACTTTGTTTACATAGTGTACGTATGGTGGTGTTCTCTATCAAAGCACGTTATAAATTAAAAAAAATCTAAAGGCCTTCTTTGGACACATGGATTTTACAAAATTTTCATATTTATAGGATTTAGTTCAAACTTATAAAGAGTAAAATTCGTCTATTCCAAAGGGTGCCTAAATTTGGCTAAAAATGGAGATTCCATTGGAAAGGAAATATGAGGGGAAAAAGGGAAGTGGTAAATGCAAAGTTTCCTGTCTTTTGTTTACCCTTAGGTGTCAGTTTTTATCTTCAGTTAATATTTTCTTTGTTTGATGTATGTCATCATGCTCTATATTATACATTGTTTTTTCGGTATATTATACATTGCTTTAAAATTATAGTTACATTTTTATGCCTTTTACAAACCTAGTTATTAACATGTTTTTTTCTCTTTTTGCTAACTTAAAATCAAAAACTCATTCTCACCAAAAAAAATGTGAAGTGAGCGTAGCACAGCTAGTTAGATTTCTTGTGGTGGAATAGGACGATTAAGTTCTAAACTTGACATATGTGCTTATATTTATAACTGATTACTTTTTCAGTGCTAGACAGGAAGGCGTATGTGGTGACTTTAGATATACTAGTCCAACCTATATCAAATGTGCTCGTAGAGATAGGTAGTGCATATATATATGGGTGAGTGTGTGCACATGTATATGAGCACCTATTTATACTGTGTTTCTTTAAAATAGAATAAAATCCTTTATGTTAACATTAAAAGACATTCCAGTCTATTTTCTTGCACAAGGCACCCAAAACGAAAATAAAGTCATTACTCCATTTGTTTCATAATAATTTATATTGGGCACTATTCACTTTCGAACTTTGAACATTCATATTATTTTTAATATTTGTAAACACTAGAAGTGATGATATGTTATTAAAGTTGAGATGTGCCCTAAATATAAGCATCAAACTTTTTATCAATAAGTTATACATGATAATGATGTTTAGGGGCGTATGGTACATTTGAAACTAAGGTATACGTGATATCAAAATAAAAAGACAGAAGATAATGATTTTTATACTGATTTAGACTCATGATAAAGCTAATATTCATAGTCTAGGTTGAGAATGTATCATACTAAGTGCAAAGGAAGCAAGCTAGCTATTCTAGCCTGCTAAACTAATAATCTGGTAGATTGTATTTGACAGCTAGATATAAGTTTTCCTCCTAACATAGTCTTGATGTGGCTTATGTCTATGATTTAAGAATTTTATTTCCTTCCAGAAGAGCTCTATATTTATATGATAATATATCTCCTTGATGAACAAATTAATGATCAAAATGTAAATGGGAAAGTCAAAATTAAATTGTCAGTTATAAAATGCCTCTTATTAATATATGATGGAGCAATGAAAATAATATAAAAATAGTATAGGTGAGATGCAGACCTCGAGGGTTAGTAGGGTGACGGACCTACTAGGGTATTATGGGAACTAATGGGGTAAACATCACCTTTTACACATACTTAGTTATATTTGAAATAAATTTAAATTATAAAAAAAGCGAGACGGAGGAGGAGGGAGTATTAAGAGAGCCACCGATGCGATGCTTGCTGTCGATATGGCCTAGTGTTCTTTCTCGCCAATGCCCGTAACAGCAGCTTCGTTCTGATGGGCCACCTTCTGTACCCATCCAAGTATACAGGCGGAAATTTCCGGCCCATATATTTGTATGGGCCCGGGATTTCGGCCCATACAGACACGCAGCGACAGTAAGCTAGTAGTCCTAGCAGTAATGCACAGCTAGAAGCATTTTGGAATTGGAAAAATGGGAAAAAGAGTGTCGCTGTACACCGATGATGATGGCTGCCCCTCGGTTGCAGCAGCAGCCAAGCGAGCCGCCGCCGCGAAGCAATAGCCCCCTCCCATCACCGAGAGAGAGTGTGTAACGTCCGATTTTCATTCGGTCGAAAAAACTTATTTTAATTTTAATAATTCTAGTCTATCAAGTTTATGTGCTAAAAATTATTCAATTTTATCGTTTTGAGCTAAAAATCTCTTAATATTTGACTCTAATTATTCCCGTAAATTCATATGGTTAAATTTTCAAATTTTAGGAATTTCAATCATACCGATAAATAATTCTTTCATACCAAAAATCTAAATTTCACTTTCAAACCGTCCAACGAAAATATTTTTGACCCACTTAATTTTTTTTCTAAACCCTTGCTCCACGTGTACAAGTTGAAACTAACTGTCATTTTTTCATCAAATTTAATCACGAGTGATAAAAAGGGTAAAAGCCAGGATTTCCTGCTCTTTTATTTCTCCTATATAAGAAAAAGTAACACACGCATGTACGCAATTTCTATTCATCCCTGCCAAGTTAACTAAGTATTTCTCTAACATTTTACCATTTTCATCTCTCCCACTCCAAGACAATACCAAGGCATCACAGCCTCATGCATCAACATTTAGCTGACACACCCATACACAAACATTGCAACATGCACCCTGCTCCCTTCATCTCTTTTTTTCATACATGCGAGCCAGTAGCAGGGCAAGCAGTGAAGGAGGTAGGGAAAGTTTATGCTTATAGCACCTTGCTACTCCTCGCTTCCACCCTAGCCAAGTAAGACGCGTATGCGCACTTGTTATGTTCCGCACTGTGCCGTCGCCGGCTGTGAGCCATCGAGGAGCCGACGACATCCTTCCACGCGCGACACCGCTCCTATGCCCACGGCGACGTCGCCCTTCCCATGCTGTGCCTCCTTTCTCACCGGCGTCGTCCCCTCTCCACTCTTGCACCGTCCTCAGCACTTCCTATCACGCCACCCTCCCTATCTCTTTTTGTGACGGCACCGTTCGCTACAAACTACACAGACATTGCCATGCCCCGCCTCCTCCCCATGCTGGCGTCGTCCCAACGTTGCCTGCCATGTTGCCTTCTCCCACATCGCGTGCCACAGTGCCGCCACCTCCTCATGCTTGTGCCGCTCCTAGCACTGTTAACTGTGTTGCCTCCTTTCGCTCTGGTGCCACCCCCTCCTCATGTTTGCACCGCCGCCCACCACCAACCGCGTGTCTAAGAAAGAGAGGAAGAAGGAGGCGATAGGAAAAGAGAGGAAAGAAAGAGAAGGAAGGAGGAAAAAAATAAAGAAAATAAAAACAAGTACGAACTCATATGCCCTATATCACTTCCTCTGTCTCTTAATTAACAGTTAACTCGGTCCACCATATACCATTCTCTACCCTACACTGACATGGAGGGCTCACCCATTTTCAACCACCCCACCTAAATTTAGATTACATTCCCTCCATTTCTTCATAGGGCGATGCACATGAGCCAGGTCCATCAGCTTTTCTCCCCTTCCATAAAAGTCTATCATACTTCAACCCTTAGATTATTTTTCTTTCTTAATTATAATAATTCTTTTCCTTGGTCATAAAATCAACTAATCATTCAAAATTTATATCTTCTTAATTGACTCCGTTCAGATTGAGTATTATTATTATTTATTTAGTGATATCTAGTGTTTTATTCGAATTTCTTTCGTATCACACGTAGTCATCGCTAGAGGATTTTTGGATGCCGATTCTAAACATTTCCTTGCTGACAAGACCAAGACAATTCACTTTTGATCATATTGTTCTATATTATAAATATTTTTTTATTACAAACATGCATATTTAGTGCACATATTATTTTTTTAGGCCATCGATCTATAAATACATGACCGACCGACCTAGGTTGCACTATTTTCTTTTAGGACCTTAATAAACTAAATCCTTATCACTCCACCATAGTGGTGTTATGATACTTACATTCTCTAGAGGCAGTTGTATATTCACACTATACTTTATTTTATATTATAAATAGATGTGATGGTTTGTTGTTATGTGAAACATGTGAAAGATTTATAAAATTCAACTCTATGAGTTGGCGGTTTTAGAAAAAAAAGGTTTTATGCGAAAACTTATAGTGTGAATCCTCTCCTGTATAATTTGGTTTCATAGTCGCACAAAAGAACCGATTCCTTTGGAAAGTTCATTCTAGCATAAAATAGTACGATTACATGGACAACATGGGATGCCTCTAGCAGAGTAAGTGCCTAAAAGATAGTTGTCTTACATGTTAACAGTTGAGAAATATTAGGATTGGAAGACAAATACATTCTCCTGAGATGGAGATTTGTCTTAATAGTGAGATGCGGTTGGTGCTATACGACGTAACCTAAGTAGAAGAAGGCCTAAGACTGGCTTGATGAGAATGGTCCAATTGCATGACATGAGATGTCTATAGGTTGGTTATAGAAAAGTCTTCTAGTGAATATTCTTTGTCAGTCATATATTACCCGTATGTAATAGATAAAGCAAGATGCTCACGACGTGTGGATAAAGCGTATAAGCTAGTTAAATTGTTTAAAAAGCCATGTCTATGTTGATAGACGGATGTGAGATATTTCTCATAGTGTAGATTTATTTTAAAAATATATTTGATAAATTGTTTCCTAGGATAAGAATCATATCAGAGTCATTCTTTGTTACGGATAGGTTTCGTGGTTAAAAACGTGTCTATATGATCTAGAATGTTAGATGGCATAGGGCTGAGATGGATAAGTTAGGATGTGATTGAGAAGACTAGTTGTAAGACTGAGAAGACTGAGTTTAGATTGATAGGTTGAGAAGATTGATCTTGAAACGAGATGACTGGTTAAGCATAAGACTTGTTAACAATTAGTTTTGAGAAAATGTTGATTTATATTTTTAGGGAGAAAAAAATTGTAAAGGAAAAGATGTTTTTAATTACTAAAATTTAGTTTTTTTATTTGAGTTGTTATAAAACTGACGGATTGAAATGAGATGTCTCTGAATTTTTGAATGGGTTTTAAAAAATATTTTAAATAACTGGTTTGCTAAATAAATAAATATGAGTCTTTTTTAACTTATATTTGCACATTTTTTACTTATTATTATTAGCTGAAGTTGAGATAGAAGAAAAGGGTTGGAGTTTCGTTTCTAAACCTAAATTGCTAATTGCTGTTAAGGGAATGGTGGGCTAGCTTCGCCGCTGCTGCTGTCTCTCTTGGCGTTATTAGAACAGTGGCGCAGGTGCATGGTGTGACAGTGATAGAGAGGACCTGCCTCCTCCACCGCCGCCGCAGCAGCAGCGGGGCCACTGCCACTGCGCCCTCCTCCTCGCATGGCCACGATGCCAGTTGGGCCCCACGTTACCGGGGCCGTTGACGCGATGCGGGTTGACGCGCCGAGGAAAAGGTGAGCGTTCGCCGCCCCCCGCCGAGGGGCCGCACTGGGTCGCCCGAGCGGCTAGGGTTTTCCCTGCTTTGACACCTGGATCTGCCGCCTCGGCAGTGGATCTGTTAGCTACTGTCGATTCGTTGGTGGGAGCTGGGCGCGCTCCGGATCTGCCTGCGCCGTATTATTCGTTTCTGTGGATTACTCCCATTTCTGCCATTTTGGGGACTATTCCTGCAGTGATTAGCGGTACACTGTTAGCGATACGTGAGCTTTGCTTCACGGAGAGGAGAATGTGCTGGGGCGCTTTGCGTGCCCGCCATGCGAGGGATACCGCTCTCTGGTGGTAACTTTTGTGCTTTCCAAGCTTCCTTCTTCTAGTTAGCTGGGGGGTTTTCTGTTTGGATGCGAGGATTGATGTGAAATGGCAGTTAGCTTAGGGTGTTGGATTGTTTATGGGTCTGTGTGTTTCAGTGTCCTCTTCACCTGTTCGGACGGTGTTGGCTTTTCGAGCGTTTTTTTGCTTAGAGCCTTATATTGTTGTTTAGTTGAGTTAAAATTGGGAATGCCCATTAATTTTTAAGCTAAAATTGGAAATGTGCAGTAATTTTAAGTTAAAATTGGAAACGGCCATTAATTTTTAAAATAAAATTGGAAATCCCTTTATTTTTTAGGTCAATTAATTGATATATCTGACATGCCACATTTGCCTATATAGGTTTAGACATTTGGTTTTGCGGTTATTACAATTACCAACATGCCATCGTAGTATTTAGGTAATGTTACTTGGAATAACAAAGCTTTCTACTGCTATTTCTGAAATAGCAACCCTCAACTGGTGGCATTTGTTAGTTCTAGGTTTTTATGAACCATGAACTTCATGAATGTGACTGTTTGTTTAAGTTTCTTCTGATTGCTGATCATTATGTTGCTTATGCTTTGCCCTATCTTATGATTCGTTTCCATGGCATGGCAGCATGGTCCCACTATAATGGGAGGAAATGATCCAGTCACAGGTCATATAATTTCAACTACTATTGGGGGAAAGAACGATGAGCCCAAAAGGGTATGCTATTATTTTTGAACAAAGAATGCCACATGATGTTTCTGAATAGCATGGAGATAATAATTTCGTTCTAACTTGATTCTAACTTTTGCCCTTTAGACTATTAGCTATATGGCTGAACGAGTTGTTGGAACTGCATCCTTTGGTGTTGTCTTCCAGGTTAGACATATCTTCCTCATGTTCTCATCATTATTCTGAATTACATAGCTTTATCTTATTACTGTTGTGCATGTGCATGCAGGCAAAATGATACAAGAACAGAGTGTTGCAGATAATGCGATCGATGGATCATTGCAATGTCATCTCCCTAAAGCATTGTTTCTTCTCTACCACAAGCTGAGATGAACTTTTCCTTAACTTAGTCATGGAGTTTGTTCCTGAGTCACTTTATTGTGTCCTGAAACACTACAAAGATATGAAGCAGACGATGCCACTTATATATGTCAAACTTTACATTTATCAGGTGGGTGATGGTTCTAGTGTGTGTTATTTTAATGCTTGACTTAAATGATGTTAATTACTTAATTGTTAACATTCGGTTCTATCCCATGCAGATATTCCGCGGATTAGCTTACATTCACACTGTTCCTGGATTTTGTCACCAAGATATAAAGCCACAAAATATCTTGGTATGCCTTTTTCTTCTTACAATGTGTCTCATGTATTCACACTTCTGCAGCTGAAAATTCTTGGTTTTGATTGTGTTGATAAGTTGAACGTCTTACCCACCAAGTGAAGGTCTGCAATTTTGGCAGTGCTAAAATGCTGGTATGTAAAGGCTCACTGATAATGTTATTGTCTTCTCAAACGGAATCTCAATTATTATTTCTAGCAGGACTGAAGTTATTTGCGAGCTATAATGACTGCATTCCAATTGCATGATCATATAGCCATATTTGATTTGTAGTGCATGCTACTAGACCATATCATGGTTGTTATCATGTTACCTATGCTAATTTTGCTTTTGTTTAAAGTAACTTAGTAAGCAACTTGTAACTTCTAGTTTTGTTATTGCTCTAATGTTAGTTAAAAAAATGACCCAATATTAACTAAGTAGATCCTTGACTTTGACCTTGATGAGCTAATCTATACAGTAATGTTGTGGGTTGAATTTGAGTTTTTCATTTGGAAAAATCTTTAGCTTTCTTATTTTACTCACAGTAGCATTCTGGGGTTTGTGGTTTCAACTTATTCCATAAGTGTAGATATCATTCAGGCAAAAATATAATTTTATAATAAAGCAAAATCCTGTCTATATAGTTATATGTTCTGTTGTGTTATAAGAAAGAAGGTAGAGCACATAATAGTGAAGATGGTGGTAGTTGTGACTTTAAAATATAATGCTATTTATATATTTTATTTAAAAATTAAATCAATAAAATTATTATCATCCACTATCGGTCTATTGAAGTTTCTCCTTCGACAACTTGTAGGCAAATTATTGTTGGCTTTTTGAGTGATTGAGGCTTATTGTACCATTGACTCTGTTCAGATTGGGCATGCTTGTTTGATTTCTGCACGCTTATATGTAAATTAATCACATGAAATACTTTAGCATTCTAAAAATGGAAGCTAACTGAACAATCCTTTGGATAGAATCATAGAAAATGGTTCTTTGGAGCTTGTCCGTAAGTTATTTATTGTCCAATTCTACCTTTTGAATACTATATTTAAATGTCAAACTGCTAGATTAAAGGTGAAGAGAATATATCATATATATGCTCACATTACTATCATGATCCTGAGCTCATGGTTGGTGCAACCGAGTACACAACATTAATTGATATATGGTCTGCTGGATGTGTTCTTGCCGAGCTGCTTCTTGGTCAAGTATTCATATTTTTGTTTTATTTTACATTTCTTAACTTGTTGAGCTGTGGCAGTAGTATTCTGACTTATATAAATGCATCCTTTGTTTTGCAATTTCATTTAGCCTCTGTTTCCTGGTGAAAGTGCTGTGGACCAGCTTGTCGAGATAATTAAGGTACTTAGTTTCATAAAAAATAGTTTCAAATTTACTATGTCATTTGTAAAAGAATTGAACAACAGTAACTTCTTGCAAATTTTGGGTACTCCAACGCTAGAGGAAATCCATTGTATGAATCCCAATTATAGAGTTCAAATTTCCTCAGATAAAAGCATGCCCATGGCACAAGGTATGTGGACCACTTTCCCCATACCACTTATATTTAATATTTCAATTGTGCGTATCTACAGTTAGGTCTAAAGAGAATTTGGATCTGAGTAGAATTCCTACTCCTAGTTCATTCTTTTTAAACAATGCAAACTTCTTGATGATGACTATTTAACACTATCAGACAAATGAAAACATAAAATTTCAATGTATGCACTATGCATATAACTTGTGTCATTTGTTCAAGCCGAATCGGTCCCCTGGGCGTGCCGATAGAAATTCGGTTCGACTTACTTGAACACGAGAAGGTCTGAAAGATTTACTTAGCTCTAATGTAGATTCTTAAGCTCCTTGGCGTCTTTAGATTGTTGGGGTTCAGAGATACTAGTTAATTTAATCTCTAATTAACAAGAAAAATAGATAGAATTAGATCATCGAACCTATTGGCTGAAACGAACTCCTGCTATCGGTTGGATGTGCTGATAGAGTTAATATAGTCATTGGTTGTGAGTCTGATACAGACATATAAACATAATATGAAGATAACATATTTACACATTGGCTAATAGTCCAATGTGATTATAGAAATATGATATAAATAAGTGAACTCATTAGCTAGCTAAGTCAATGGAAGGAACGAAACCTATTAGATCACGATGCTATCTTTATTAAAAACAACCTTAATAGATCGGACTAAACCGATGCAGTATAATATTGGATCTAATAAAACCAGATTGATCACTAATAGATTAATCGTAGATAATCTATATATATCGGCTACTAAACCAATACGTTAAGTTTGGAGCTCAATGTGAAAATAACTCATCGGCTAGCTACTCTGATGAAACGTCGCATAAGACTTACCGATTTAGCTGGATTTAACTTATTAGTAACAATCTAATAGATCAGATCTAATTGAGACAGTATGAGATTGTAGATAATATGAAAAACTTGCTTAGTCGATAGATCTTATACAAACATGATGTGAATTCAGCCTTATATAGAACCGATATGCCAAGATAATGGCAAGACTTACCACTTCATCGAAGATCGGGCTTAACTGATGTAGCCCCGTGTCGAGAGTTAGAATCCGTTAGTAAAAACCTAGAAGAACTAGGGTGACGATGCGCTAAAGTTATATTGATATGTAGAGATGATTTATAAGGCTCCAGAAGGTCTATATTTATACCCAGGGGTTACACAAATCACACAGGAATACAGGATAAATTTTTTTAATGATAAAACAGAATCTATTTTAGAGATAAAAGAAAAACTAACTTGTATATCTATAAGATATATTTTATAAAAATAAAAATCACTCTATCATTGCTTTCACAATTTTTCCTCAGATCTAGTCTCATCTGGATAAGTTTTCATCTATCAATTGGTATTTCCATCTATCAATCGATCTCTTTTCATAAGCCAATCGGCTCTCTGAGTCTTAACCGAATCTATTTACAGATTTATCAAATTTTAGCGTTAACAGTCATTAGTTTGGAGTTCCTTACAAATTAATTTTGCAACACTATTGCTGCAGATCTTCCACAAGTGAATGCCTCCCGAAGCAATAGATCTTGTCACTTGTTCTTCAGTATTCACCAAATCTGCGATGTACTGCAGTAAGTATCTGATGTTTGATTGCCTGATTGAAACTTGAAAGTATGTTAAAGTTGCTTCATGTCTATTCACCAAAAAATAACCAGATGATAGAACGTACTAATGGTAGTAGTCACAGACTTGCAGTGCTCGTTTTGGTTATCTAAATATTGTACATCCATAATAATGACCCTATTTCTCATCACATGGTTGTGTGTGATAGTAGATTTCAAACTCGGTAAACGGTTGGTTACAGGAAAACCTGGTGGTTCTCAGATGACAGATGGATGTCATTTTTTTTATCATCAGGTGCTAGTCAAAAGAATTGAAGAGCTAATGCTGTTTCAAGGTTGAGGAAACATCAACATTGAGAAAATAAAAAATGAAAAATGCCTTGCCTGAATTTACTACGAAAGTTGGGTGAAATCAAGCTAGTTACTGGTTTCCCATTTGGGTCAAGAATTTTCCTGAAATCTACAAATTTGAACCCTAGTGATGTGGATGTCCCTAGCGCATACACACTGCAAGCTATTCCATTTATTAATATTTGCGCATCAACTATTGTGGATATTTGTTGTGTTTAACATGGATAAATTAACCATCAGGTCAATTCCTTCCCTGCTGAATTTATACATCAAATTCATGAGAATATAGTGCTAAATAATGCTAGATCTTATTTAATATTAGATTATCAAGAATGGATGAAGTAAAACTGAGGGAGAACATGGATTTAGTGCATGATGGCTTTTGACATGCACAGTTGCTGTTTGGACCTTAGTAGGTGACAAAGGAGGTAGGTCTGCACACAGAAGATGACGTGTTGTTTTGTCCCAACTAGGCTGAGCTTGCTTGACCCCTCTGCTCACTGAAAGCCCTGGAAACTTTTGAGTCAATGCCTCAATGGCGCAATGCACATTTCTTTCTAAACGTTATGCACAGAACAATTCGCCATCTTCTGTTTGTGTGACCCTGCTTCCTTGCCACCCACTGGGCTGGAATGCCTAATGTGCATGTCAAAAGAAGACAGTTAAGTCATCAGAACCATGAATCCATGCTAGTCTCTCTCGGTTTTTGTTCTTCCATTCTTAAAATTCTAATATCACATACTATACTAGCATTAGGTAGCAGTCTATTTCTCATTACTATAATGTATAAATTTTAGTAGGAAAGGAATTCACTGGATGATAATTTTTCTCCATGTTGGACATACTGAATATACAAAATTTCTTCTATGACTCTTTAGCTCTCTTTGTGAGTTTGTACTGTTCACGTGTACTTGATGCTCTGAAATTTAATCAGTGCAACGACTTAGTGTGTATGCGCTATGAACATCTGCTTCACCTGATGTTATCCGCGCCCTTTCCTCTTTGCATGTTTACCTTTTTAGTAACAGTACAGTTTACGCTCACTACATTTTATTTTAAATCCTGAGAAGTCAAAATAATATGACAATTTTCGAGCTTACGCTACTACTGGTAGGAATGTAAATGAGTAGAGCCATGAAATACCAACCTATACCACCTTTCATGGTTCACTTTTATGATCCTGTGCTGCACTTGGACGAGGGTTGTTGGATTAACTTGCCCCAGTCTCTGATCCAATTGAATAAATATTGGTTAGAACAATTCCAAGTAATGAGTTTCCCAGTTAGGTCATCTGTACATTGCCTTTGTTTTGCCGACTTTATCTGGTTCCAGATGTATGATGAAAATATTTGCCATGTCCTGGAAGCCTCTTAATTACTGTTTGCGTTATTATTACAGCTGGAAGAATGTGCTCATTCATTTTTTGATGATCTACGAGAACCACATGCAAAACTGCCAAATGGCCGTCCATTCCCCCACTGTTCAACTTTAAACATGGAGCTCTTTCAAGACAATATCGTTGTTACATCAGACCTAAATACATCTCCGTTTGTAGAGCTTGCAATCAAACTTCTGTAATATCTGACTCATTATATGCGCAAATATTTTGGGACATGAAAAATGGCATTAGTAGATTTGTTACAAAAGTAATATAATACTGCAATACTGTAGTACTCTGACATTTTACTAATATGGAGCCTGAAAAATAGCAGTGATTGAAAATATGTTAGACAAACACCTAGCAGGGTTGTATGTTTTGGGTAGCCAGACGTATGCCCCAGCTTTTGTAGCATCACATTTGTTGTATATCTGGGCAGATTATTTCCTAGCAGAGATGCTTATAATAGAAGTTACTGAAGAGAGCTCTTTATATCACCTGTTTTGCAGTTAGCAAATGCACACCCGGAGCTCGTGAGCAGGCTATTACCTGAACATGCGCGACGGCATTCAGGTATTTAATTCTTTGTTTCGCACTGGACCATAGGACGAAGCGTGTTATGACGGCTTTTACACTTGTCTGCTCATACCTGTGTATGCCAAAGGGCAAATCACATTTCTCACTGTAAAGTTTTAGAACCTAATCATCTTCTTGCAAAACTGAAAATGGGCTCCACTGACAAGGTAGTGTGCGGTGTGCCGTACTACAGTCTAATGTTGAATCTTGATGAGGCCACTGTGCCCAGTGCTCTGCCAAGAGGGGCCCAAATAGCTGGAGGGATGGTGGGTGTATTGTTAAGCTGCGGAGGGTGACTTGATGTTAGAACTACCCTTTCTGTATGTTCCATGTCTGTAGCGCACCTATCCATTCCATTCAACTTCTACTTGTCATTGTCACAACTGATGTAATCATGTAATCATGATACAATTGAATGTCGCAATGATGTTGATTCGTATGCCATTATGTGCGAATTGACTGTTGTGTAATATTGTTATCAATTTATAGAAAGTTTACTTAAGGTCTCATCTAAGTATCGAGTTTGAGTCATATTCTTTAACCGTAAAATCAGATACCCTCTCCATTCGTGTATGATCGACGTATTTGGGTCCGGTGCAGTGACCAAGGAGAACGCAACTCAATACACGAGACATTGCTGCATGCCTGCATGCGTACGGGGAACCCGCGAGCAGCTGCATTAGTGCGGCGAGACGCGGCGGCATGCGAGCGGGAACGGGTGAACATTCAATACGCGAGACTTGCTCCGTACATACATGGGCAGAACGAAGCGACGCCCGCGTCTAGCCAGAGAATCTGCGGCGGAAGAGAGAAACACGACGATCAAAGATGGAAAACCGGTGGAACAAGTAGAGCCGGCCTCTCCCCCATCATTCCTCTCCGGCGATGACGACCGAGCTCGATGAGGTGATGGCTAGCTTCTCTTCCCTCCCAATCACTGTGAAGCTAGCTTGAGCTCCTTCTCATAGCTGCTTGATCAGACCAACCTCGTGCTTCCATTCTTCAACAGTAGAAGTCACATCCCCTCATACGGCAGCAATGAGTCTTTGTAGCTACTTGTCTTCGCCTGGAGGGCCTCGCCATCTAGGCTATGGCCCTCTTCAACCTCATCGTGCTCCTCCAACCAGCGCACCAAACACCATAACAGCTAACCTACCGTTGAGCTCTACCTTTATTGATAGGGATCAGTGCCATGATCTCCCACGGCGGTTAAGGCAAAGCCAGTAATCCTTCGTTGTCGCCTAGAATCCCTCCACAATATCGATAGAGGGCATATATGTGACGTGATGGTAATGACAAGATCTCCTTCCCACTTCTTCATTGGCCACCAACATCATCTCATTGCTCGCGCTACCGATAAGGCTACCTTCCTCTGTACACGCCTCACAGACTTGTGCCTCGATGATAAGAAGTAGTAGTGGCAGCCTCGCTCGATGCCCTGATGATCCCTCACAGCAACTCTGACAAGGAAGCCATGGAGAACGTGGAGCTTGATGAGGAATTTGGTGTCGCCTTGGCTGTCTCGTCTTCTGTCGCTGAGAGGAAGGAGATTGAGAGAAAGAGACGATGCTTCGATGGAATGACGACCATGAAAAGAGCGGCTTCCATTGACCACATCTAGGAAGAAAGAGGAGAGAAGGAGGTTGGCTACCGGCCGCATCTAGGAGATAGAGAGAAGAGTGATGTGGAGGAAGTAAGATCTAGGTCCATTATTTTTTAATCTTTTTGTACTAACATATATATTTCCCATATTTTGTTTTAATTTTTTAATTTTGTTTTAGTATCATGTTAACCCTATGTGAGACAAGACCAAGTCAAACCAGTCACATAAAACGCCATGTAAATCAAAATCGTAAGATGAGAGATGAGAGGTGCATTATACTCGATTTTACGATTAAGGGACACGATTTAAACTAAACCTTTTCCTCTACTTATCCTGTGACTGGTGAGAACGCCCGTGTGGCAGTGTGCAGGCGTGCAATTTCAGCCCACGAGTACGAGGTATTTTGGCCAATGAGCGCGAGTAAACTCGGCCCATACAAGTAATTTCGAGCCATAAGCCATGGAATTAGGCCCGTTACTGAGAGTAAATTCAGCCCATGAGTGCGACTAACTTTGTGTGCTAGTACTTCGGCCCGTGAGGATAGGCAAATTCGATCCACCAGTGTGCGTAATTTGGGGCAACAAGTAAGATTGACTGTGGCCCATAAGCGTGTGTAATTTTGCTCCGTGTGTGCGACCAATTCGGTCTTTTAATGAACTGAAATTTAGCCCAAGTGGTCGTAATTTTGGCCCATAAATGCACGGAATTCGGTCCGTGGAAATTCGGTCTGTGATTGAGCGAAAATTCGGCCCATGATATTGAGTGATTTCTACCCATACGACCATACAATCACGTAAATTGGCACTATTCATGCGCGCACTCACAATTGGGCACATAATTTTTGGCTCATGAATGCGTGTAGTTCCGGCCCTTATGTGCGCGTGAATTAAGCACACATGTGTGCGCATATTCCAAGTTGCTATTTTGTGTACGTGCATTTCTAGCGCATTTTTTTCATATGAAAATTCATATAAAAGTTATTCGATGAAAGTTTTTTGGATAAAGTTTTTCGGAGAAAGTTTTGAGATGATAGTTTTATGAAAAAAAAGTGTGCCCTACAAACTAATGTGCACTAAATAGCACCGTATATTCGTCCCATGCGTGCGCATGATTTTGGCCTGTAGTGGACAAATTTCGGCCTGTGTGTATTGGAAATTCAGCTCACATATGCGCGTAATTTAGGCCGATAAATTGCAGAATTTCAGCCCGTGAGTGCGTGGAAATTTGCCCGGTAAATGTGTGTAATTTTAGCCCATACATCTGCGTAAATTCGATCCGTTCGTATTAGTAATTTGGCCATGAGTGTGAGTGGTTTCGGCCTATAGACTCGCGTAATTCATCCTGTAAATCCGCGTAAATTTGACCCATTAGTTCACTTAGTTTAGGCCCATGATGCGATAATCCCAGCTTGTTAGTGGACGAATTTCGTCCTTTCAGAATCGAAATTTCGAGTCATTTTAAGTAACAAGCCTAATTTTAGGGCTTATTTGGAATGTAAGAATTTACAGTATTTTTGTAGTAAACAGTTCAATTCCTTCACAATTATTTTTATAGTAAACAGTTCAATTCCTTCACAATTTCAATGAAATTCCTCCAAACCAAATAGGCCCTTAACCCACAAAGCGTTGGGTGACAGTTTGTTTGAGCCATGGGCTCGTCCTGGGCTCCTTTGGAATCAACTAATGAAGCCATGGGCCATTTTAACACCCGACGCTTCATTTGGAATCATCGAACCACAACTTCGGCATTACTAATGATATTCAATTCAAGCACCGTAAATGCCCATCGGTATAAAGTACAGAGTCTGTGCGAAAAGGCTGACACTATCACTGTTAGAACGTTCGTTCTAACTGTATCTCTACTGGTACAGCAAAGTCTTCTCCTCAAAAAAAAAAGTTTCCCTTTTCTAGCTTACCAGCCATTTTATTTCACATGGGACTACAACTTTATTTCACCATTTGACCCATTTTGCGGTCAGTAAACAGGGTAAAAACGATGATAGGAATGTCTCCCAACTCTCAGTTTGTCTTGGTAACCTCATTAATAGCATTAGCCAGATAGGCAACATTACCTGTAGTTACTCCAGCCATGCTGAAGGAGGAAAAATTAAAAAAATTAGGCTCAGCCATGATAGGAGATGTATTCCTATCAAGAAAACAGAATTCGGAGCTCCATATGAAAGATTGAGTACCTTATCCGTCCGTTACGAGTCATGTAGATATGATATTCATTTGTCAAGCGATCAACTTGTTCAGGTGTCATCCCACTGTAGCAGAACATTCCAATCTGTCCACAAAATTCAAGAATATTTTTGCATCATTACAATTTCAGAACTAATTTCAGTAAGTTGCAGGCTAAATTCCAACCAAAGCATGATTGGTTTTTGATTGCTAGTTACCTGATTAGTGATATGTTCCCATGACATTGGTGAACCCAACTTTTCAAGGTTCTCTTTAAGTGCTGTCCGCATTCCAATGATGCGATCAGCCATACCCTGAGACAAATGGCAGGGAAAAAAATGCTCAACATCAGACACACCAGTTCTTACAATTATGACCGTTTCCATAAATTTCTTTACGGGGACAGTATTCTAGAGGGAATGTCCCCTCGTCTTTTGCATGTGACCTATTTTTTAAAAAAATTAATAAGATAGATTAATACGTGATATATCACTATATAAATACACAAGTTAAAATATAACTTTTACAAGTGTAAAAAAACAAATATAATTCTGAATAGTTTAATTTGTCTTTTTGTTATAATTTGTTGAAATTATATTTGAACTTGTATATTTGTAAAGTGACATATCACGTATTAATCTATTTTAGTCTTTCAGTGAAGTTAGGGTAGGCTAGATCAATAAGAATTTCTATATTAATTAATCTATTTTACTAATTTTTTAAAAACTTGTTAACAACTATTTAGATAATATTCAAAAAACAAGCTCAAGAGTTTAGAATCCTTTGTGCTTTAAAAGGACTTGGAAGGATGAAGTATATCTACCTTGACCTCTTTCAGCCATAAATTTTTCAACACCGGATCACCAAGAATAGTTGAAACAATTAATGCACCATGAACAGGTGGGTTGCTGTACATAGGTCTGGCAATCTGTTGTAACTGGCTCTTCACAGCAACTGCTTGCATCTCATCATCACATAGAATACTGCAGAAATAAGTTAAAATCAAGGCATGACCTCTCATTCGTGTTTGTTGTCAAAAACTTTGTTCTAATAAGTGCATGAGAAAAGGCTTGAAATAGCTTCAATGGACTCCATGAGAAATCCAATAACTTTTATTGAATTCCCAAGGACAAATCCCAGTTCATTCATAGAATGTGTAAAGTTTAAAGTCTATTTATTGAGTGCCGAACACAACCACTATATGGGACTGTCATGTAGTTGGCGAGTGCAGGACACAACTGCTATAAGACTGACATGTAGCTGGAGAAATGGAAAAAAACAGGGGAAAAAATCCAGAGCACCCATAAATAAAAGATGAGAATAAACTGTTGTGGAAAATTAAAAAAAGGACAATTGCAATAGGGAAATGAATACCTAAGGCATCCTGCTCTTTGTCCATAAAGTCCCATGTTTTTTGCATATGACTGAGCACATCCAATTTGGTGTCCATCTTCAAGAAAGATTCGAATTGCCTTGGCATCTCTCTCAGGGTTACCACTAGCAAATCCTTGGTATGCTATGTCGAAGAATGGAAAATGATTCTTCACCTGAAAGGCATTAAAAAAAATAGAACTACTGTTACTGGCAAAAACAACACAAGGAATAACCATTGACAATTTTGTCACCTTTCTATACCTTGAACTGATGAGATATCTCTCTCCATTGTTCCTCTGAAGGATCTACTCCAGTGGGATTATGCGCACAAGCATGAAGCAAAAAGAATGAACCATCTGGAGCGTTCTGGGATACCAAATGAAATGATAAATGAAAATTAGTTGTAAACAACCTGTGAACAAAGTACAAATCTCCAGCGAATGGTTAGTTTTTCATTGATCAAATTCGAGAGAACAAAAATTTTTGCATTAGATTTACAGCAAGCACGTGATTTGAGAAGTTAAGGGCCAGCATCTGAGAACAGCGCAGGAAGGATGGCCCAACTCATTTTAAAGATTTTTCATGAACAGAGAAATTACCTTGATATCATCCATTAGGCCTGTAAAGTTGAGTCCTCTTGACTCTGGATGGTAATAGGTAAATGTCCTTTTTGGTACTTGGGCATCTCTCCAAATATTGTGATGGCTGAAGAAGTTCATGTGCTAAGCGCATATAAAGAGCAAACTACCAAACAGATGCTTAAAAAATATTCAAGATAAATAATTGCTGAAAACATCAGCGACCCATGGGGCCTATCAATAAGAAAAACTGGAGTCTCAACATGCATAGAACTGTGTGAAAGTCTAAGTATAATAGATCCCAACTTACTTGGCCCATGTAGGTGTGGGTATATAAATTAGTGAATCTGGCAAGAAACGCTTCTGGAAATCTGCAAAGAGGCGACATGCACCAGTTCCTGAAAGAGCCTGCACTGCTGCAATCCTCTTGTCCTTGATAAACTCAGAATTCTCCCCATAGGCCAGTTTAAGTGATTCTTCAATCATCTTGATGCTTCCTCCCATTGGAAGGTACTCCCTAGTTTGAAATTTTGATCGGTTTAATGATTAGAAGAACTCATTTTAAGCACTCGTATTCTAGAACTTAAAACATACCCTAGTGAACTCCAATTTTCTATAATAAGAATTATAGTACAATTTGTACGTAAAATAATGTGACAAACTCCCTCAGTCCTTGAAATAGTAGATCATCAATAGATGCAAAAACATTATAATTTGATATGTGCAAATAAAATTAGTAGATTTACTATAAAAGCAATTCAATTTTAGTATATCCTAATTTGTTAGGCTGAAAGACTTTGTCGTTGTTGTTCTATAAAAATATTTCTATAGAGTCATATTTTTATAAATATATATTATAAAAAGTTAACGATGAAACACATGCATTGAAGACGTGGATGTCTAAGGCTTCAAGTAAAAACGAGGTAGTATAAAATTATGTAAACATAGTTTATACTGAAAATTTAAACTTTGCACCGTATCCTACTCATTTGAAATGACAGTTACCCTCCAAAAAAGCAACCAAGGTGAATTCAAGCACTACAAAATTCACGTCCATCAGTTGATCAGTACCCCTTGTTGAAAAGAAGTCAAATGAGAGATGGCATAAACAAGTGGAATTTACTCATAATTTAGTTACAGGATTGCACCATCAAGCTGGCAATGGCATATATGAAAGTTAGGGGTCACATCAAATCATCAATATGTCCCTATGGTCTATGGAACAAGTACCCCTGTTTTGCAATTCAAAATGATTAGAATGCCAAGTCCATAGGTATGCGAACAAAATATGTGTCATCGTGGACTCCAACCACCGCGTTAGGATGACTATCCTTAAATGCGCCATCTGGAACACCGAAGAGTCGTTCTTTAAAGAAAAAACAGGCAGCACTACCTCTGTTTGAAAACATATTTGTCACTGTTACGGAGTACTATTTAAAACTTGATTATTATTTTGATAATAAATTTTTAAATACTTTCAGTAATAAATATTACTGAAATTCGAGGCGAAGAGTAAAAAAAGCTATGAATGATCTCCGAGTTGGTCAAATCTTCAATAACATCAACCATAACTATTAGAAACGGAGGTGATGTAAAAAAAGACCTGTTAATATGATAACGTGTTGAAATTGACAGATATGAATGCTCCCTGTAAATTTCTTCTTCTTTTCTTAAAGTCCCTGTGGAAAAATTTGGTCAGCAACAAGTCTAACTCGCACATGATCCCTCAAAGGCTGAACATAAATGCAGGAAGCGTACGCAATATGTTCGCGTCGACATCAAGCCATCAATGGATTCCCCAGGACCAAGAAAACTACTCCCACCAGCTAGCAGTTTGCGATCACACGGGAGAAGAAGAAGAAGAAGAAAAAGAGAAGATGAAAATGCGGAGTGGAATGAGATCCTCACATGTTCATGTTCCCGGTGATCCGCCGCTCCGCCTCGCGCACGCACTCCAGCACGACGGGCTTCCCGTTGTCGTCCCTGTACGCGCCCTGAGGCGCGCACACACAAACAGCTTGGGGATCAATCGAGAGCCAAAGGCACGGCCGAAGCCGGACGCCCGGCCGGATGACAGATGATCAAACGAAAGAGGAGGAGGATACGCACGACGCCGACGTTCACTTTTTCCGGGGAGGGGTCGGCGAGGAACGCCTCGGTGACGCCGAGGATGGGGTCCTTGGCGGCCGGCTCCACGTGGCCGAACCACGACGCCATCGACCTCGCCGTCACGGCCCCCAATCGCCGCCTCGTCACGGGAGTCGCGGCGGCGGCGGCTCGTGACATCGCCATGCGCGCGCGCGGCCGGCGGGACAGGGCAAAGGCGGCTCGGCTCGAGAGCTCGGCGATCGGAGGAGAGAGAGAAGGGGAGGCGAGGTGACTTGGATTCCGGGGAAACAAGCCGACGGCTGCGTGTGCCGTGGCACTCTCTGGTCTACTTGTGGGCGAGGCGGGTGGCTCGTCGCGTACCACTGCATGTGGGGTCCAGGGGGTTTGAGCTTTGCTTCGTTGGAACATGGGACTCTCGAGAAGCCGCGTCTTTCTGCTCTCGTAATCCAATTTTTTTTCCGACTTGATTTGTTTTCGTGACCTCGCTTGTTTAAGGGGCATTTACCCTGTTAATTGAGCCAGGTTGGGAGCTAATCTGGGGTCACGGGGTCAGATTAGCGAGCGAGATAATGAAGCATGGGTTGCATCATAGCTGCCCAACTTTTTTTAGATTTTTGTTTAGAAAACAGCTGCCCAGTTATGAAACGGATATGCCGCCTGGCATGATTGTGTTAAAAAAATGTTAGATATGGACATCGTGCAGTCTCAAGTAGTAATCCAGCGGCAATATTAATTACACCTTACAACGGGCGCCCATAGAATCGTTCCGTGAAGGTGGTTTGATTGTTTCGCTATATTTAAATTTAAATTTTAAAGTTAGTTTTATTGTTTTTTTTATCATAAGTTTATTTTACAACATATGTTTTTAAATCACTAAGAACCTCTTTATATATAATTACTTATAAATTATTTTTTAATTGCCAACAAGCCGTGCAAATAACTATAAGCATAAACGAGGATTGAACTAATATAACCATTGATTGATTCCTCAAAACATATCACATCAGCTTCAGTGAAATTTCTTCTGAACTCTAATTCCCAGTTACCTCCACCTCCCAATTCTTGCACATAGCATATCTGTTGCCTCTCGATCTTATATAACAAAACCCTCAATAGCACTTCTGTGCACCAAACATCTCCCCAGAAGGATGTAGCTCCATATTTACTTTTTCTTCTCTCACACCAAGATTTTATTTCATGTAAGCATCTTACACTTCGTAGAACTGTAAGCCACCTACAGCTGACTTATGGAAAAAAGAACCTCTTTGATTCAGATACTTTTTCGTAAGCAATTCAAGACCTGAGGAATTCTTCTCCGGTTTTGTAATCCACTTAGCAAACATTTCTTCATAGCTCTGGTACTATCCATGAATCCTATACCACCAAACCCTTTGGTCTACAAAAGTATCCCATCTCAATTGCATCATTACTTATACCTCTAGAAATAAATTTCCCATGAACGAAACACGGAAATCACAAAGAATTGCACATGCAAAGAAACAGTGCCCCAGTTAAATGGAGCTCCACCCCTTTGCAGCAGGAAGAGGAGGGATGCTCTGCTCATTCCTGACGAAATCATCAGGATCAACCATGGCCTTCACCGCTGCCAACCACTCGAAATTGCCCTTGAAATACTTCTCCCCCCAAACCTTACCCTTCATGTAGCTCGTCACATTGCCCTCAATCTCATTCCTCCCAAGATCCATGTCCCTGTAGTTGACATACCCAGTTCTCGGGTTCTTGGACACGTACGGCTCCTTCTCGTCATATAGGCCCCTAACCCAGCTCAGATGCTTCTTCAATTCCGTGCTCGAACCAGAACGAGTAGTACTGGAGGTTGTACAGGTTTCCCTTCCGGTGCGGGAACGGGATCGCCGCCGGTGAGACGCGGGCCATCTCGCCGCCGTAGGGGTCCAGGATGAGTAGTCCGGCGTCGTGCTCCTCCAGCCATGGGCATGTGCTCTCCCAGGCGTGGCTTGGGATGGGTTCTTGGACGTAGTCGGATTTGGCCTTGAAGTATCTGTTCGGTTTGGTTGCCCTGTCCAGGAGTTCTAATGGCTTGGAGCTGGAGTAGAAGGCGAAGTAGACGGTGGATTGGATCCAGGTGATCTCCTCGCAGTCCGATTGGGTCATCCCGAGCTCCGGGAAGCGAGCTCGCATGAAGCGGACGAGGCAGCTGCACCGACCGAGGAACAGGGACTCGAACTGCGCGTGCTGGCTCTGCACGACGACGCGGAGGATGAGGTCTCGTGGCAGGGAGGGCGAGATCTTTTGCCATTTGGTGATGAGATCGGTTGCGGATTGGTTCCTTGGGCGGCGGATGGTGAACACGGTGACCGTCTCCGGCACGCGGACGACCCGGAGCTTCCAGGACTGCACGACGCCGAAGCTCTCGCCGCCGCCGCCCCTGATGGCCCAGAAGAGGTCCTCCCCCATGGTTGTCCTGTTCAGGAGTCGACAATCGGCGTCCACGAGGATGGCGTCGAGGACTTTGTCCGCGGCGAGGCCGTACCTGCGCATCAGCGTGCCGAATCCCCCGCCGCTGATGTGCCCGCCGACTCCGACGGTCGGGCAGACCCCGGCGGGGAACGCGAGCGTACGGCTCGCGGCACCCAACGCGTAGTAGAGCTTGCCGAGCGTGGCGCCCGACCCGACCCACGCCTCGGCGCGCTCGGCGTCCACGCGGACGTCGCCGAGCGCGGCGAGGTCGAGCACGGCGAAGCGCTCGCGGCGGTCGAGGGAGTGGTAGGAGAGGCCCTCGTAGTCGTGCCCTCCGCTGCGCGCACGGGCGCGGACCCCGTGGCGCCGGCCGCACCGCACCGCACCGCGGCCTGGGCGTGGCTCGCCTCGGCGGCCGCGACGATGGCGAGCGGCCTCGGCGTCCCCGGCGAGGCGCTGGAGGAACGCGTCGGCATCGCCGCCTGGAGAGCGCGAGGGTGCAGAGGATCAGGACGAGCCGGAACAACGTGTGGAACCGGAACCACTAGAACATGTGCGGATATACTGGGATGGGATTAGTGGGGTCCAACGATCGAAAAGTGGGAAGAGTGCTCGTCTCGATGTGGGTCTCATACTCAGAATGGACCATAATTGGGCGCGTTCCATACGTAATTGTCACATTTGTCATGGCATTCCACCAAATATCAGATTAACGAGTTTGCAAATGGGGTTCTGTGCAAGTGTATAACTCATCAGGCTTGAAGTACATGTGGGCATGGTTGGTAGGAAACCATGCATGTTTTTTTCGTAGGCCGTGTGATAATGTGGTCATGCCTTTTTTATTATTTTTTTGATTTTGTTTAGCAGTTGGAGAGAACGATTTCAAGGCTGGTTATCTTCTATTATTTACGTAAAAATTCATTAAACATCTCATAAATATTTATAAGTACGTGACAATTTTATAAATACTGTAAGCCATCACGTGTCATTTTAATAAATTAGAAAAAAAATCATAACCATCCTAAGAAAAAAAAATCCTAGCAATTTTGAGAAAAAAATCTTAACTATTAATTCTCGTTTAAATATGGTGAACCATTATTTTTGAAAAAGGAAAAGGCACACGTGTGCCCCCTTCTATCCTTTACGTGTACGTGGGGCCTGGTACAAGCGTACCTACGTCTCCCCATGTACGCTCCTCTCCTTCTCTCTGCAGTACGTCTCTCCATGTATCCTCCTCTCCGTCTATTTACATTAGTCCAAATCACTATTCCCTTTAATGGGTAAAATATTTTTTAATCATACAATTGACAAATCACTATTTATTAAAAGATCCATATTAACTATGACTTCACATTACAAATAAACATATGTATGTATGCCATGCCCACGCACGACCTCCCCTCCTATTCCTTCCTCCTGTTTTCATGCTTTATTAGATAACATATAGTATGATAATAAATTTTGAACAACTATATTATTTAAATCATATAGCTATTTTTTTATTCACGTATATTATTAGATTATTTACAACAAAATTATAATTTAAGACCTAAATTAAATATAAAACAAGTAAAAGAAATAGCTATTGGTCCCTATATATTTTTAACATAAAATCATATAGACTTTTAAACCACCTAATTAACAACACGTATCCCATATTAGAACAATAAGAAACACATAAA
Source organism: Oryza coarctata (assembly GCA_030770085.1). Taxonomy (NCBI): domain Eukaryota; kingdom Viridiplantae; phylum Streptophyta; class Magnoliopsida; order Poales; family Poaceae; genus Oryza; species Oryza coarctata. The sequence continues at coordinate 15,747,005 of CM061472.1, forward strand.
ATTAATTAATAAGATTAAAACAACAAATAGTTTAATTAGAAAAATACATACTTAAACAAGTAAAAGAAATTAATTACTTTGGTTTCTAAGATTATATAATAAAAGTCCATTAAATATACCCACCACATGTCACTATAATAAATTAGAGAAATACTAAGTAATTCTGAGAAAAAAGAAAATATTTAGCCATCGGTTTTGCTTTAAATACAGTAGACCTATTATTTTTTTACCATTGTATTTATCTTAAAAATATAAAAAAGGAAAAGGTCCACGTCCCACCCCTTCCATCTGTACGCGCACATACGTACGTATGTCATGCCCACGGCCACCTTTTCTCTCAAGCACGGCCTCCCTCTTATTTCTTCCCTCCCTTTTATGTTGTATTAGATAGAAAACATATTTTTATGATAATTAATTTCAAACAACTATATGATTTAAATTATATAGCTAATTTTTTATGCACATACACTATTAGATTATTTACAACAAAATTATAATTCAAGACCCAAATTAACTATATTGTTAAATTTAACAAGTAAAAGAAATACATTACTTTGGACTAGCTATTGGTCCCTCAAGACATATTTTTAAGGGAAAAACATAAATTTTTAAACCACCTGATTAACTACACATAGCTTACATTAGAACAATATACAACACATAAAATTAATCAATAAGATTAAAAAAAGTAAGTACTCTAATTATAACATACATATTTAACAATTAAATTAAGTCTCTAAGATTAGATCTATATTTAAATATAGAAAAAACACATCTCCTCTCGTCCTGTAGGTACATGCTCATGTCTCCCTCCAACCCTTTCCTCCCCTCTGACTCTCCCCTTCTATCCTCTCCCATTTAACTTCTTCCTCTCCTATTTTTTAACTAACAATATAATATAAAAACAATAGCTAAATGATTATATTTTTTAAAGTAAATTACACATTATTCTATCTATTATTGCTAATGTTTCACCTTGAACTACCCTCCTACCGAAGTTTTCACTTTGGTATGGGTATAATTACCTTTTATTGCACCTTGGATTATCCCCTCTTCATCTCCCACTATTTTTTCTTCCTGGTTGGCATCCATACCGATCATTGGCATGTCATCAGCAGGTTAGTGGGCAGCATGCCAGCTTCCCGGTCCATCTCAAGTGATGTTGAAGGTACACATCCCATCAAGTAGAGGTGGAGGCGACACGATGTGCTCACCAGTAGGAGCACATAGAAGCCATAGCCATTCTCTTGCTCTGCTGGCGACCTCTGTGAAGGTTCCCTGAGCTCCTTGATGCAACTAACCCAACACGTGCTCCACCCATGACGAAATAGTGGGACCAAGCTTGAGCTGCAGATTGGTGGGATCAAGTTCAACTTGTCCGAGGCCAACGAAGATCGAGGTCGAGCGGTGCAGGTCTAGCTCCGGCACCACTGGAGGTTGAGGAGGTGGCCGGTGTTGGCGACTGTTAGGCATGAGTAAACAACTTGAAAAAAAAAAGGAAGGGATGGAGAAGTAGGGATGGCCCAAATTTAGGTAACTTTAGCTAGCCAAAGTGAAAACTTAATTGAATGGGTAGTCCAATATGAAGCTTTGGTATTAATAGGTAGACTAATGCATAATTTACTCTAATTTTTAATGTTATATCTAATTGTTAATTGTTAATTATTGTTTTATTTATAATTAAATAAGCAATATAAAATCCATATTATCTATATTTTACTATATAAAAATTAAAATACATCATTTGAACATAATCCCTATCTTTGCATAGCAACCAAATAACAATAAAACATTATAAAAAATGATAATATGTATTATGTTATATTAAATCATTCTACATAATAAAAATCTATTAAACACCCTTTACAGCCCTCTTAAGTTACCATATCTCAAAAATTAGAAAAAACACCTTAGAAATTCAAAGTAAAAAGTAAAACATTCGACCATCCATTTCCACTTAAATAAAAAATTGTAATTAATTTGTTTACACTTTGGAACCCAATTTTTTTTCATGCAAATGCACGTGAGGGAGAGAAAGAGAACTAGGGGGAGAGTGTGTAGAGCCGTAGACTAGTCTTGACGAGTTAAGAATAATCCATCAACTGAGGATGGGACAAGGCATAGTGAGCTTAGGTTGGGCTTACCTTTTTAGCCATAGGGCATATTCACTAGGAGCTACAAGAGGACCTTATTGCCACCAAACAATATTCCTGCTAGAAATGTGAAAGTTTTTGAAAGAATTTATTTGGTCTTTGGAACATAAATATTTTCTAAGGTTTTGAAAGAATTTATTTGGTCTTTGGAACATAAATATTTTCTAAGGTCTTTTTAGAATCATACAACAATTGGATTGGATAGGCATTGTAGGTTTTCAAATAAAGGATTATGTAATCTAAATCTACTTAATTCATGCCAAGTGCAGGCAAGCTAAAAAAACAAAGTGGTTAGTTTCGATTGCATAATTCCTAATATTTAATTAAAAGTTTTATAAGAATATTTAAATAATGGAAATCAAAATGCATCACATTCCAAAAATAACGTTGCCAGCGTATTTATATTTAGCCATCCAATCATGTTCATGGTAGGCTGCATAGAGCCTCGCACACTATACACGAAATGTTCCACACAATCTATCCATTTATAAACAATGACAATCTTACTTGCTTATAGAAAAGGTGATTGAATTTTTTTAGAAGTTCACATATAAGGTGTAACGCTGTATATTTATCACATCATAAATTTTTAAACTAAAAATAATACTTGTATAAAATAAAACAGAAAATAGAAAAAATATCAATAAGGTGTAAAATGAACCAATTGTAGAAAATCTTAAAATTTCTTAGAACCAATTTGTTTCTTAATTTTTACTTAAATTCAAAAAACCATTACCATAACCATTGCATCATTTCTAAGTGCTTATATATTGATGGCGGACTTTCCTCTAGCATAGGGCAGTATGAGTTTCTTTACATAATATTATTATGTATATAAGCCGCACTAAGATAGCAACTTTAAAAGCTATATTTCTTACTATTAAATTAAAATTTTAAGAATCATATTGATTAGGTATATATTTTTTTTATAAAAAACCACTAAATAAAGTGATGTTTAGGATAGGTATATCTACTCTGTCTTTATTGATTCATTTGTTAGTATGTATAACAAATTATGATAATGTAAATCAATTAAAAGAAGGCTAAATTGATGGTACAAATAAAACACATTTGTTAGCGGTAATAGTTTTAGGAGATTTGTTAAAAAAATGACCCAAAACATTCAATTAAAAAAGAAGATTATAGATAATTGATTATACAGATAAATTAAATATTATACAGTATAAAATATATCTTAGAAGAAATTTGTGAAAAAAAGTACTTCTAAAACGTGACGTGCTATCCGGTTGATATTCTAATCTTATAAATTTCTCAAATGCAGACTACGATGCATGCCGTCGTGAAGGCGTAGGCTACCTTCTGACCTTCTGAGTTTACTTTAAAAATTTACTGGCTTCTTGTCCTTGATCTTTGGTGGGCTAGAATTTGAGGTGGTTAACTACTGAGCTGAAAATGACATGGTCTAGAGCTCGGAAGAAGTAGAATTGTGAGAAAAAACACTGTGAATGAAAAATTAAGCCTAGTTGAGGCAAAAACTTCGGATTCACGTGAATGCTCAGGGTCACCTAGTCCGCCCCTGTTGTTTAGGACACGAGTGTAATCTTGCTCGCCGCTAAATCTCATGGGGAGGTCCAATCGAGCCGAGTGGAGGTTCGATCGGGGAAAGACGGCGGATCCGTCACACAAAGGTTTAAAAAATCTGTTTAGCTTTAGTGCAGGTCTTTAAACTTCGAGATTTGAGAATGTGCCACTCAATTTAACCCTGTAATTGATAAAAAGAGAGGATGAGACCCATGAGCCAGTTGACCGATGGGCCTATCCGGCTCTTCCTATCGGCTAGGTGCTGATAAGGAAGACAACACTCGAGCATCGGTTGAATAGCTAATGAACGCGTGAGAGACAGACACGTGTACTATACTAGAAGACCTATCGACCAAAGAACCGATAACGCTCCATGGCATCCGAAGCGCGGAGCGGAGCTCGATCCCCCGCAAAGCCTCATAGGCCAGCGGCCAAGGTAATGGCGTTGTCAGGACCAGTCTCGATAGATCGAACCGAACCGAGACAGTATGATATCGGGGACTAACGACATGGAGACAACAGAGGGCTAGACCGAACGTGACGACGAAGGAGGAAAAGGGGAGGTCATCGGCTACCTAACGGCCGAATCGTCCGACGCAGGCCTACACCTAATCCCATTGGCCGCTCGAGCTAATGGGGAACGAGGCCCGCTAGATCTCGACATTGGCCACGTCAGACATGAGCCCTAGAAGATCAGACTGAACCGAGACAGTACCAGGAGATGTTCGACGCGTTTGAATCGATCTCTAGTGAATCGATCGTTGGATGATATGGGAGACGGATGTGAGGCCTGCAGTGAGGATCGGCTACTCACTTCGATGAGATGTCACGCGAAGGTCCGCTGGGGTGCCGGCTCGAACCACTATCGCCGATCTCGTAGGTTGAACCTAACCGATGCAGCACGAGACCATTGACGGAGTAGGGAGCCCGACGCGCTGGTGAGCCTCGTGCGGACATGATGCGACACGCTTGATTGGGCCACAAGAAATCATATAAAAGACAAATCGGCTGCAAAGCCGATATCGCTCCGAATATGATGGGCGATGAACAAGGAGCGGTGCCCGATCCTCTCATAGCACGAGACCCATCGCCCACCATGGTGACGCCACTAGCACTGATCTCGAAGATCAGACCTAATTGAGACAGTACGAGATTGAGGCCAACGACAATGACAAGACGGACACTAGATCAGTCGTGTTGAAGGAGGGGTGAAGGGAACCCATCAGCTAGCTAAGCCGATAGGAGGACCTCTCTAAAGATATGCATGCATCAATGCACCAGACGTGACGTCCGATGGAAGTCTCTAAAGATGGGTGTGTATCGGCTGAGGAGCTGATACGCTGGACGTGTTGCTCAAGGTATAGATAACTTATCGGCTAAGCAATCTGATAAAATGCCGGACATAAACCTACAGGTCTACGGCTCAACTCTACTATCGGTAGCCTAGTAGGTCGAATCTAACCAATGTAACACGGGACTGACGACGGTAGAGAGAGCTTGGTAAACCGATAGATCTTGCACGGACGTAATGTGGTACACTCGATCTGACTAAGAGATCGAACCTAACCGATATAACCTTAGATAGACCACAATATATTAGGATAGTGGCGAGACTTATCTCTTCGTCGGAGATCGAACTTAACCGATGCAGCCCCACGTCGAGATCCCGTCGGTAAAAATCTAGACAAGCTAGGGTAGTGATATGCCGAAATTGTGTTGACCAATTGGTTGATTGATTTGATCGATATCTTATAGGCTTTCAGGGGGTCTATATTTATACTTTGGCATTATAAAGTTCAATGTGGCTACAACATGCATCAGACGTTATTTTCTAAAAAAATATAGAAGGAAAATATCTCTAAGAAAGTTAACTGAACTAACTAAACCTTCCTATTATAAAATATGATTTACATAGATAAATTACCCTGTCGTGAGTCTTACGGCTCCTCCTAATACTTGGCCTCATTTGGATAGTCTTCTATAGTCAGACCGAATCCTTCCTCGCTTCCTTCGATCGGCCTCTTTACTAAACAAATCATTTTTCCGATCTTTCCTTGGGCTTACTAAATTTTGGCGTTAACACCTTCTCCCATACATGGTCTTTTGCATAGCTAAGTCTTACCAACACTTTACCACATCTTATCATTTTTAGTCACTTATAGCCTTGTATCACAATGAAATCTTATTATATTCCATCTTGTGTATCATCTTCTTCATCTGACCAAAGTCTTGCTTATTCACTCAATAAGTGTATTAGTCTCTTAATTGTTTATCATCAATTAGCCAAAACCTACTAGAGGCCTAGATGCTCTTTCATGGCCATCATGCATGCCTCCTCCATCACCTTTAGACTTCGTGGGGTGCTTCTTCACATTGCTCAACAAGGCGGTAGTAAGCTTGAAAAGGTGGTCAAGGGTGGCGAACTAAACAAGGAGGTAACGACGGAGCTTAAGAACTACGAGAAGCAACACTACCAAAGCCAACAACAACCCTATTTTTGCGGCTATAAGAAGGAGGAAAAGGATGGTGGATCAGAGGAGGTGGCCAATGGAGAGGAGTTGGCTCAAGGCTCGAATTTATGAAGAAGAAATGGTGACATGGGCTGGCATCGTCCAGATCAGTGTGAGAACTTGGTGTGGTGACTGACGAAGCTCGTGACGGAGTGGGGGCCTACGGTAACACTAGGCCTCTTTGACTCTCCAACATCATTGTTGCCTCCCATCTTTGCTAATAGATATTAAACTCTCCTTTGGACCTCTCTTAACTATCATCCTGGTTTAGATTTGTCACCTTCCTATTGTAGCACTGGTCACCAAATTCATGTTGCTCCCACTCCTTGTCACCACTGTCATCATAGTGTCGGATGACTCCACCGTGCTTATTGTGCTCCAGGCTATCCTTGTCAAGCTATTTCTCACTGAGCTGCTTGTCATCGGTGCCGCTGGCCTCTTGATTGGTTTTGTCGTTCTTGTCGGCTTGTAGGAAAGGAGGAGAAGAGAGAAAAAGAATATATTTTTTTAAATTACAATGTAATAGAGGCATGGGTTGCATAAATTCTTTTAGTTTTTTATGATATAATTACTAATGTGGATCCTATTTTTTTTCCAACTATAAGCATCATGTTGGATGAAGTACAAATCAACATGCCACGTAGATGCTACGGATTTGTTTCTAAATTTGTTAGAGGGGCTACTATACCTCGTAGTTGAGAGAGGCGAAATAAACTTTTTTCGATATTAAATAAGGTTTGCTTGTTGCAGGCCTAGAAAAATGGACTTGTCCTCCATAACATGTACTGGGCTTTCTCTTGCTAGTACAATTAAACAAACATGTTTGCAACTAGCTGTTATTTACTTTTGCCAGTATTTGCAAGCTGTTGCAGATTACTAGTATATATTTTCAGCTTTGCTATTTCAGTTGCTTAAACTTGCATAATATATAAATCGGCAACTTCAAACTAAATTCTAGGTGTTGTCAATTTTTTTTTATTTCCATGGGTTAAACTAAATGTCGTTTTTATGCTTCTATAGAGGAGTACCACTTTTATTTCCATATTAGCAGCAATCCACATCAAACTACTACCAAATAAATAAATTAATGAATAAATATGTTGGTTGACAATGGTGATGCAACAGCACACCTACCCCCAGCCTCCTGTTCATGTTTTCGACAAAAACCAATCAAAAATCGTAAAATTTTGAGGCTTCAACACCGGACAAAAGTAGATTCTGAGTGAAAATTCAAATGGTTTTCAAGGATTCATATTTAAAACAGTAAATTTGACTGAAATTTGGCAAAAACCGTCATATCGCCTGGGTCTTATCCAATGCTCAATCCAAAAAATAAACCAAGCCTACCTGTTTCATACATGTATGTGAACAACATTATCACGACACAAACATCATCTTGAAGCGGGTTTTCCCAATTAATTGCCATACTTCAATATATTGGTACGCTTGCTAATTAAACCGTGCCTTTAACTGTAAAAAATATTTTAATATCCGGTTTTGAGTATTATATTGCAGTGAAATCCATTGATTTTTTTAAAAAAGAAAACCTAACAATTTCCCCTTGTCCTATGCATATTGTTTAGGGCATGATTATGATCAGGGGCGCAGTGTTTGTTGCGGCCTAGGAGCATAGGGTGCTCACTGCCCAGGCGTGGGCCAAACTAGCCGGCCAGGCTTGGGCTCATGTACGCTAAGGCTGAGTTCTAAGCAGATTAGAGCGTGCTATTTTGCCATTTATGATGAGTATAGTTAAAGAAAATAAACATATTTTATATTTTATGTTTATAATAGTTATTAATTAATTAATTAATTATACATTAATCATGTGCTTCGTTTTCTATGACACTAACTAACTGATGCTCACCTCAGTTTCGAACGAACAAGGAATGCATGCGTTCACCTAGTGCACGGGGATAAAGCTCGAAGAGCACACCATCTTTTTTATTAACGGATTTTCTTTTTTTTTTCCTTTTTGAAACAGGGCAGATCATCTATACAACATTGGATAGATTTTTGATAAAAAAACTTATAAATTTAACTCTACTATAATTTAATTTAAGTGTAATTATATTGTATATATAAATAATAAAAAGACGCGCGTGGCCGCTGGCTAAGTTGCAGGTTGTATATATTGTAGGCATCTGCAGTTCGACTCAGCTGCGCTGCCCGAAATTTTTCTCCCAAGGCAATCGGACGGTCACACGGTTTTAGGAGAGAAAAACCATTGGATGTATTTTTTTAGCAATTCCAATCAAATAAAATAAGAGATTACGTTCTTGTATTTTACAGATCTATCTAAACAAAATAAAGAGGCTCCGTATCTTAAAATACCGTAAGAAATACGAGCAGACGAGTATGACTGAAAACCCGTAATACTGACTAATTTCGGTACGTGTAAAAACATATGAACAGTTATCGGCCACTGCGTTTGTCCCTTGGACATAATACAGAACCGACATCATAGAACATGTTCATAACCCGGACCCAAAGACGCCGTTGTCGATTTGATCATTGACAAACCCAACAGACAAATCTTTCTAGATCTTTGAGAACCTCGTGAATAAAATGGCCACTAACAAAGAGAGAAGAGGAAAGAGACTCAAAACAAGGCTAACTCCATAAACATCCTGAAATGATTAACCGTAGACTGATAATATAACTGATGTCCAAAGACTTCCTTTCCATATTGACAAAACATGATCATTGGAAGCATCGCAGTATAGGATGATCATTTTTGAATGATTTCATGATGTGGCAATATTACCTTATCATTTATTTATTTGCATTATCATTTTATTTTGTTTCTTCTCCAGTATTTCCAGGGAACATTACCAGGGTACAGTACGCGTGGAAGGGCTCATTTTATTCGGTTGTTCAAACAAATTCATATGATTCCTAGAAAAAAAATTTCTTATGTCCAGTGTAGGCAGTCTTTTTTTTAATGAACAAGCATTGGGCATGCCAATTTCAATGAATATAGGAGTACAAGATAATTACAAGTGTAAAAGTGAAAAAAAGGCGCTGTACAGAGGTTAGCAAATGATCTAGAGTAAGAGCTCCGCAAGCCGCTTTGCTCCGGCCAGGGCCCAAGTTCTTCCTTCTTCCTTGGCTTTTGCTAGAAGCGCTGTCGTTGAGAGTTCTGTTTACCGAATGACTCTGGTTCCTATCTTTTCATATTTTCCATATTGTTAGGAGTAATACGGTTCTTGCTCCCTGCTTCAGTGCTCCTCTACTTGTGGCTAGGGCCTCCCACCACTCATGAACCGTGGTCGTCGTCTTTCAGGAAACTGGTTTTAGGTTTTCACATGCAACCCAGTATGCAACCATGTCCCAAATATTCCATGTGTATCAACAATCTGATAGGAGGTGGAAGGTTGTTTCATGTGTATTGTTTGGCCATCTGCAAGCTGCTGGTCTGCCTGAGATCCAAAGTCTATTTTGTATGGCCAGCCAAGCGAAAGACTTGCACTCGCGTGGTCCCTATGGCCTTCATATAAGCATGTCGTAGTTGTCTTAGTTGATCCTACGAATTGCGATTTGCAAGCTGACACATCTGTGCATTTCCTGTGGTTTATAAGCTTCTAGGTGATTTCATCTATCGCCCCTAGCCTAATCTTGACTTGTTGTGCTGTGTTCCATGGGATCACCAGCTAGTCGAGGAGCTTAGTTGACATTCCTTGTATGATTGGTAGGTCTAAGTCTTGAATCTACATGCTGTTGTTGATCGCCTGCTGAAGAGACCTATTTTTTCCTAGATATTGAGTACACCTTTGGGACGCCATCCCTCCAACCAAGCTGAGTTCCAAAAGCTAACTATGGCTGCATCCCTTATTTGTATTTGTGTGGCTACCACGAACGACTTGTTGGTCTTGTTGCACGGATTTCCATCCCCACCCATGGTTTTTTCTGAGGATTTTCATTCGTGCCACATCCATCTTACCCTCGAGGCCATTACAAACTTCTCTAGTTGTAGGATTCCTAGTCTTTTGTTTGCTGCTGGGAATAGGTTCTTGTCTAGTTCACTTTGCATTTTCCATCAGTTAAGTCACCAATACCTGAAATGCCTTCTCTACTTGTTGAGAACTTCTAGGGACTCTTTGGTCATTTTTAGAGCTATGAGAAGGGTATACTAGTTGTGAAGTTAGTACCGATTTGACCAGGGTCGTTCTTCTTGCCATGCCCAAATTCTTCCTCCATCCCACCATCCGTGCATGCTGCCTTGTCAAAGAGCGACTATAAATGAGCCTTTTGCAACCTTCTTGTGGTTATTGGCAGACAAGGTATTTCAATTGGGGCAACCTAGTGGCTAGCATTCCTTCCTAAATGTCTTTTAGGTCTAGGTCTCCACATCTAATTGTCGCTACTTGCAATTTTTGGAAATCCGTGCCAAAGCCCTTGCTTGCTCGAATCTCTCTAGCAACCCTATGAAAGCTTGAATATACTCCCTTTTAGTGTTAATGAAGACCACTGCGTCATCCGCATGCATAGATATTGTTAGCAACACCGATCTCTCTTTTAGTTTACTAATCATTTTTAACTTTGTAGTTTGGACAATATTTTTTTAATAGATCAATTGCCAAGATACAGAGTAGAGGCGATAGAGGGTCCCTTGTGTCAAGCCATGACCATGGCATACTTCATTTTTGAGAATGCCTTTTAAGAGGATTCTAGAGCGGGATGTTATGAGGCAGCTTACTATCCAGTCTATCCATCTTTGTGGGAATCCTGTTATTGTAGCAACGCTACATGATAGTTTCATTAGACTGAGTCAAATGTTTTAGAAATACCTAGCTTAAAAAGTAAGGTGGGGCATTTGTTCAGTGAAACCTTCATGATATGTTCCGAATAGATATGATGTTGTCTTAGATACTTCACCTCCGTATGAACATGCTTTGATTTACTGCGGTTGCACGCATAAGGCGAGAAGCTTGGAGAAGATTTTTGTAAAGCTATGGATGAGACTTGTAGGCCTTCATGGCATCTTTTTGGGGGATGAGAACAATGTTTTGCTGAGTTTAGGAGGTTGAGGTAGATCAGAGGTTGTAGAGGAAATTGAATGGCACTATTATATTATGCTTTATATCCTAGCATGCTCTATAGAAATTCCCGGTGAAGCCAACTGGCCTAACGCTTTGTCTTTTAGTGTGGACTGGATTGCTTTGTGTATCGCTCAGCTAGGGTGGTGAGATCAGACGGTTCAGTTCTCAAGCCCTGCCAATTGAACTTGCGTTCTCTTGTGCTGGGCCTTCTCATTATTGCCGAGAAGTGGTCGTTGATCACTTTCGTTTTTAGTCGTACATCACGGACCATCCGTCTGTTTTGAGTGTAGGCAGCCGCAAGACTTATACGTTCACATCTGCACGTACGTGCGGCCTACAATTCCATCCTTTATTATATTACATCAGCTTGACGCACGTGGAGAATAGAATAGGACCGAGGGGCCTTTGCAACTTTGCAACACTGGTCGGTAGATCAACGAGGGTCCAGGTTCCCTGATATTCACGGGCTCGATTTAGCAAATACTCGTACAACTCCTACAGACGCAGGGCTCGCCGCGCACCGGTTACCCGATTCGTCCAAGACAGGCAACTTCCGTGCGTGCCGACGCCGCCGGCAACTCGGCAAGGCAGCAAATATAGAAGAGTATTTTCTGCACGGCCACGAGGAACAGTCCAGCATTTGACCGCGCGAAACTTTTACCAACCCATCAGGCTACGACGCGCGTTTCCCCGTTTCCCGAAGCCGTTGCTGCAAGTTGCACCGGCTATATAAACAGCCGATGCCATCGTGCCGATCATCAAATCATCACTCGTCACTCGCATCCGTGAACGTAGCGTGGCGGAAATGGCCGTGTCGACGAGAAGTTCCGCGCTCGTGCACGCCGTGTGCTGCTGCTACGCGGCCGTCGTCTTCCCACCGTCCTCCGCTGACTCCTCCGGCGACTTCCTCAAGTGCCTCCCCGGGGGGGGACTGCCTAGCCAGCTCGTGGCAGCGCGGGGGCAGGGCTCGCCGTAGTTGTTCACGTCGGTGCTGGCGTCTTCCGTCAGGAACCCGAGCTTCCTCGTGCCGGGCACGGTGCGGCCGCTCTGCGTCATGACGCCCACCAACGCCTCGCACGTCCAGGCTGCCGCCGCCACGGGGTGGGCCTCCGCGTGCTCAGCGGCGGGCATGACTACGAGGGGCTCTCGTACCGGTCCGTGCGCCCGGAGGTGTTCGCCGTGGTCGACCTCGCCAGCCTCCGCGCGGTGTGCGTCAGGCGCGACGGTCGGGGAGCTGTCCTACGCCGTCGCTGTCAGGAATTCCCTCGGCTCTCACTCACTGAATAACAGCTAACTGAGGTTTTTCAGAATGGCTACAGAAAACTGAACAAAGCTTCAGAGAGCGGAGGCAACAGAGTTTGGTGCTGCTTACAACTTGTGCAGCATTTTCGTTTTTCTCCTTTTATTCACCCCACTAACTGGAGTCTGTTAAATGCATAACAACGGCCAAAACGAAATCACCGGTCTCAGTCTTGACCATGCCATCCCATGATCCTGAAAACCAGGTCGGCCACTAACTGAAAAACTGAATCCCAGGCTCAACTGAATTCCGATACATCGGACTATTTTCAGCAGGCTCTGAACATGCACAAAACAATGACAACGGCTAGAGCATCTAAACTCAACTAAATTACCAAGGAAACTAAAGAAAAACAAACTAACTTGCACTCAAGGTACTCTGTCAGTCGCCAAGGCGGACCATGGGCTCGCGTTCCCCGCCGGCCTTTGCCCGACCATCGGCGTGGGTGAGCACTTCAGCGGCGGAGGCATCGGCATGATGATGCGCAAGTACGGCCTGTCAGTGGACAACGTCTTCGACGCCGTCGTCGTCGACGCCAACGGGAGGCTCCTCGACAAGAAGGCCATGGGGAGGGATCACTTCTGGGCCATCCGCAGCGGCGGCGGCTAGAGCTTCGGCATCGTGCTGTCGTGGAAGGTGAGGCTCGTGCCGGTCCCACGGACAGTGATGGTGTTCAACATCCGGAAGACCACGGACCAGGGCGCCGTCGCCGCCGTCACCAAATGCTAAACACTAGCGCCGGCGCTCCCCGACGAGCTCACCATTCGGGTGGTCGTGCAGAGCAAGCAAGCTGTGTTCCAATCGCTGTACCTCGGAACGTGCGACAAATTCCTGCCAGTGATGAGCTCCCAGTTCCCTGAGCTCGGCACGACGCACGCCGACTGCCGGGAGATGAGCTGGCTGCAGTCCACGATGTACATCAATTCCGGCGGCACCAGCATCACGCCCCGCTTCTGAACAGAACGACCAGCCTGGACGTCTTCACCAAAAACAAGTCCGACTACGTGAAGCATGCCATCTCAAAGGCCTCGTGGGAGAAGATCTTCGGGTGGTTCGACGTCGCCGGCGCGGGGCTCATCATCCTGGAGCCCCACGGCGGGAGGGTCGGCACCATCGCCGACGGCGACACGCCGTAACCGCATCGGGCCGGCGTCCTCTACAACATCCAGTATATCGCGTTCTAGCCGACGACGGCGACGGCCCTGGTGCCGGACTGGACCAAGAACATGCACAGGTTCATGGTGCCGTTTGTGAGCGGCAACCGGACTACCCGAGGACGGCGTACGTGAACTACCGTGACCTGGACATCGGCGAGAACGCGGTGACAGCCGGCGGTGTGACGAGCTACGAGAGCGGCAGGGTGTGGGGTGAGAAGTACTTCGGCACGACCAACTTCAGGAGGCTGGCGCAGGGGACGGTGGGCGCTGGTGACTACTGACTACTTCCGGAATGAGCAGAGCGTCCCACCGCTTGTCACCAAGTGAACGAGTTGATCTTGAGTCGGTAGGCTGCCAATGCATCTGATGTTTCTTGTGCTAGTTGGTGCATGCGTGCATTACTGATAGCTACTACCAAAAATCGCATTGTTTGTTTTTTGGGCTCTGCTTGTTTCAGTTTTGGATATTAACTCTAAGTGATTTCAAAGTTATTCTTCTTATTTTTGAAGAATAATTTTAGGTAGGCGTTTTTTTAACCTTTTATGGTGGTATTATGGAGAACTGTGATTTTGTACGGCGTGTAGAACATCACTATATGGAACATGACTGGTTAACAACGACAACAATTTGCACATTGCATTTTCTTCTTCAGGCTTGTTATTTATCAATCAACTGATTTTTCTCGAAAGTTCAATTCTCTTGGTCTGGTTGATCTCACGGTAAGTTCAATCTACGAGAAGTCTGGGCAACAAAGATTTTTTTTTAAAAAAGTAGAAGGTTTGTCACTTTTGTATTAATATAGCAGAGGTATCAATACAAATTATATTTAGGACACAATAAAGGACATGATCGCAAAAAACTATCCTTAGGTAACTCTCGCAGGTTTGCCACCCTAGCTTCAATCTTCATAATTGGGGTTGTCGGGGTGGCGGCGACATGTTGGAAAATTCTCATATTTCGCTTACATCATATTTCCCACACGATCAGCAGGATTAACATTTTCAGGGTATTCTTGGGGCTGTGTAGCGTCTTGAGCACTAGAAGTCACCATTCCTCTAGTGTGTACTAGATGTGAGGTCCATGTTTGCCTAAGATTGGATTGTTGTCTAGATTCCTTAGAATACCCTACATTGGATGATTAAGTGAAGAGTGGTTTGTTGCGCCACTCTACAGAGTGGGCATATCTGTTGGTTTGGCCATGCTCGTACTTGTAGTCTATCAGCTGTCCAAACTCTGTTTTGGATCACTAGCCAAGCTAAAAACTTGCATTTTAGTGGGGCCTAGCACTTCCATATAGTTTGGTTGAAGGTTGAGCTAGCTACACCTAGGAATTGCAACCTGTAGGTGGACTTTGTTGAGTACATCCTGCTCACTGTAATATACCATTTGATTGTGTTGCCCATCTAGTTCAGCAGCAGTGCTTCGGTCCAAAACTCCATGAATCGGATGAGATGGTCAGGAGTGGTTATCTGGTGGAGTTTCAAGTCTCGGATCCAATTGTTGTCCTCCAAAACCTCCCGCATTGTTCTATTCTTTCTTCTAGACGCTGAGAAGATAGCTGGCGCAATGGACTTTGGAGTCTTGCCATCCAGCTAGTGGGAGTGCTAGAAGTTCACTGTCTTCCCATCTCCCATTGTTATGGTTGTTGCGGCTTCAAAAAGGTCCCAATCTAAGTTGATTGCATGGAACTGGGGTTCCAACCTAGGGTTTGTTTAGGGCTGTCCACTCATACCATACTCTTAGAGCCCTAGCAAAGCGATTGAGATCAAGGACTCCCAATCCTCCCAGTTCTTTAGGCCTGCAAACTATGTCCTAATTGACTTTGCACTTCCCACCCAAGATATCCTACCCCCTGTCCAAAGGTATTTTCGCCTGATATTATCAATGAAGTGCAAAATACCGTCGAGAGCTTCAGGGCCGTTAGGTGGTAGATAAGTTGTGTAGTGAGGATTTTTTATGTTAGAGTCATTCTCCTAGCTACAATCATCATTTTCCCTTGCCACGATACCAACTTTGTCACAAACTTGTCGAGAAGGGGTTGTATATGCACTTTCTTGAGCTTAGAGACTACAAGTGATAGCCTCAGGTATTTTATAGGAAAGATGGTTTGTTTTGCTGAGAACACCTCAAGAATTTCCTCAAGGTTTATGGTTGCACAATGGATCAACCTGATCTAACTTTTACACATATTGGAGTGTAGCTCGGTAACTTCACCAAAGTGGGAGAGAATGTGCGATAAGTTATCCATATCATGTTTGGTGGGTTGCACAAAGATTGCCACATTATCAACATATGGAAATGTGTGAAATGCATGGTTCTCCTATTTAGCATCGAGAGACATCCTTCCTCAATCACTTTGTCAAGAATGTGATGTAAAGGGTCGATTACTAGTATGATTAGGAGAGATGATAGGGGTCGCCTTGCCTTAGTACCATGCTTGATTAAATCGCCGGGGGATCCATTGAACATAATTCTCAAGATGTTTGAAACCCAGTTCCTCCAAATATTTGGGAAGCCCTTCCATTTGCATCAGATCTAGGAGGTCTTTCCATCTCACTATGGTCCAGTTTTAGCAAGACCGCAGGGTGTTTGTCTGATGGAATTTTCTGGCTATGTTACGAACATACACGAAGTCATCAAAAATACTTCTTCTTATGAAGGCACTTTGCATATTTGCAATGAAAGCATTCATGAAGGGTTGCAGGCACGAGGCCAGGATTTTGGAGACTAGCTTCTCGAATTCAAGGATTAGGCTGATTAGCCTAAAGTCAACGCCGTCCTTTTTTGCACTAGGACAACATTTGTGTTGTTGAGCAATCCTAGGTTGTAGGCAAAGATGAAGTCTTCTAGAATATCGAGGAGCAGACCATAACTATTGAGTTGTATGCATAGATTAGATCAACTTAAAAAATTAAGCCAATAAAAAATATGGGTAATTCACTTATACTCCAAATCTCCTCATCACGTGAGGCTCTCTCAAGCCTCAAGCATGAAATAGAAGTGGGCTATAATTGTTTATTTTATTACACACCAACTAGTATTTGAATTCAAGTCCTCTAGCTTGGTATCATATTAATTTACATGCATCAAACATTTCAATCAAAAACTAAAGAGATGAGAAACTAATCAATTCACTTATAGAGAGTCCAAACAATATCAAAAATATCAAAATGATTGATCTTTGGGTTTAATTGGATGTCCGATGCTTGCATTGGTAAATTTAGGCTATGCATTATCTAAGTTTAGGTAACACAAGGGAAAATGAGATGATTTTCGAATAGCAAAGGTGCATTTTAATTTCATCATGTAATAAAGTGGATACCATGAAAAAGTATACTACACCGAAGCAGGCCACCTATAATGGGTATAAACCTATACTTGTGTCGGGTTTGATTCTCATCAAAGATAAGTGGTCATTGATGACTCCACGTTACCTCTGACGAGTGTAGGCCCGTAAGAGGTAATGTTACTTATGACAGGCACTGAAGCAAGAACTTGCCAGAGGTATTGTTACCTATGATGAACTAGTATATAAACTAGTAAGAGGTGATCTACTTATCTTTGACGAGCTGATTTTGCACTCATCACAGCTAACATCGTCTGTTGGGTTTTTATTATAGCCAGTCACTAGTATGGGTTATCTGTGATGACTTTATGTTAAAACCCGATACTAATATGATGAATACAAAAATAATTAAATTTATATTTTGGCTAGCTTCAGAATTGCTAGCCACACTCTCTGAAATATAAATAGAAAATATTTTCAGAAATTAGTTATCCTAGCCACAAACAAATAATACAATTCACATAACTAACTACAAACTCACATATCTATATACACATATATATACAAACTTACAATTTATAACATGTATTCAAAATCCACTTACATAAACTTCTTGTCTGCCCATAATGTTCTAGGTTTCCCAATACTTGCGTGAGGATGTCATCCTCATGTCGGTGCGGGGCCGGCTTAACCTCGCTTTGTGAAGATTGCTCAAACAATTCTATCTACAAAGAAAATTTTAACAAATGGATAAAATATGTAAGATAAATAAGGTGGAAAGGTCATGCAAGATTAAAGGTGGTACTCATGAGCCTTTGGTTGATCAATCCATCTATTGGGTTGTGCTAGGAAATGGTGCCATTTGGGTTGATCTTCTCTCATGCTCGAGCCTAATTTCTAGCCAGTACCTCTATGATATCACAAAACGGAACTAGAATATTAGCTGCAACTATGGCTGCATTCTCTTTAGCCTAGATATGTTCTTTCCCAATATACTACAATATCCCTAATTGGTGAGTGCTCGTTCCAAGCTTGCAACTGATGGCGCACCTCTCTTGTTGTTATAAACTCTACAGAAGACTTCTGAGCATATAACTCCTCTCATATTGTCTTAGTTATCTAATGGTACTCAGTGCATAGGAAATGGTTGCTCTGTGAAACGATAAACTCTGTGACAAGCTTGGACTTCAAGGTTTTACTCATCTTTTAGAGCGTGCATCTCTTTAGCCTTTGCCATATCTCATCCGGATAATCAAACTTTTCCTTCAATATTTTCCAAACAGTTTTGTTCTCGCTTTCAAGGATGTATCTGATGTTTTTGTGAAGGATACTAAAGTACCTTCTCACCACCACGCCATAGCTATTTCCGAATGATCCGATAACACTTCATGGTCACATTAGTCTATTGGAATCGTCAACCTTCGTGATCGTCTATCTATGCTTAGGCACCTCATTCTAAGACCTAGGGTTATGACTAGAGGTCAGATCACTATTTCCAACCGATATTTCCACTTGTTGGTTATTGGACACCGTGGCTTCAAACTTAATTAATTACTATAAAATACTAGTGTGTGTGTTAATACTAAATTAATAAAGCATGGCAATTACAAAAATTTAGTTAAAAATTAGTAAATTCCTAAATTCCAAAATATTACATTCCTAAATTCATTTTGTAGATTATGTAGCTATAGATTCATAATATCTAGATATACAAAATTTGAGAAAGATGGAGAACCAATGAAGGCCAGCGCACAGGAGCTCAGGAAGGCCGGTGATAGGGTGCTTGGGGAGGCTAACGCATAGGAGCTCATGGAGGCTAGCGGCGAATCTCGTGGGCGCACGGGGAGCTCGGGGTGGCCGGCAATGGAGAGCTTAGGGAGGCCGACACAAATGAACTCATGGATGCGTGGGGAGCTCGAGGAGGCCTGCAATGGGATCGTGGAGGCTTGGGAAGCTCAATCAAATGCATTGGTGTGAGATCTGCCTGATTGCTATGACTTAAGGTTAAAACAATAAGTCATAGCAGTCAATTTACTTATGAGGATCCTATAAAGAAAACACATCACAAGTAATTTACATGTAACAGGTCTAGAAATAAAACTCATCATAGCTAACTTACTTGTGACAGATTTTCATTCTAGACCCGTCGTCATAAGTAAGTTAGCTACTATGATTTATGATTTATGATTTAAGGTATTAACATATAAATTAATTTTTTCCATGACAGCTATTTTCTAGTTATTATTTTTTTAAAAAAAATATTATATATGTAGATATATTTTTTTACGCGAGGCACATTAAACTTAAAAAAACATTAAATTCTTTATCTATAACACGTGTCATTCTAAATCTAAATTCATTATAGGTTCAAATCATTTTGTATGATAGATTTTTAATAGAGATTCATCATACATAACTAGATTATCTGTGACAGACTAACTTCTAATCACGTACGCTTACATATATAAGATGGAGAAATAGGCATGTCATAGATAAAGGTCGAGTCACTCGACCTAATCTATGATAACTCTTTTATGGTTTATAAGTAATACTATGATAAGTTACTATACCGTAGCCTGTATGATAGAACATTGAAAAAGTAACACGCTAACTTGCTATAACTTACTACGCGCGCACATGTATACAAAAGGAAGACAAATTTTCTTACGATCATATGTTGATTCTTATATGCTGGATATAACACGTCCAAGTACTTAATCATACTCATAGACCACACACACTAATTAAATCTCCATTGCATTTGTACTAAAAACTAATCTCGTACATAATTATCTTCTGCTCGTTTCCCTCCTCTCGATCGATCGTCGACGAGGTCGGTCACGCGATCAATGGCGGAATGCTCTGCTCGTTCCTGAAGTAGTCGGTGGGATCCACCTTGCCCTTGGTCTTGGCGAGCCTCTCAAAGTTGCCCTTGAAGTACTTCTCGCCCCAGACCTTGCCGGACTTGTAGCTGGAGACGTTGGCGCCAGCCTCCACCTCGTTGACGCCGAGGTCGAGGTCCCTGTAGTTGACATACGCTTGCCTAGGGTTCTTGGTCACGTACGGCTCCATGAACGCGTAGAAGTCTCTGATCCACTTGATCGGCGCCACCGACGGCGCGCCGTCGCCGAACCAGAAGGTGATGTACTGGATGTTATAGAGGATGCCCTTCCGGTGAGGGAACGGCGTCGCCGACTCGTTGGCGGCACTGATGGTGGCGCCGTAGGGATCCATGATCATGATGCCGGCGCCGGGCTTGGAGAACCAGTCCTTGTAGATCGTCTCCCACACGCCCTTGGCGATGGGCTGCGTGACGTAGTCGGACTTGTACTTGCCGAAGGCTCGGATGGAGGAGATGCGGTTGAGGATGTCCTTGACGGTGGCGTTCTTGCCGAGGTGGATGAAGGCGATGGACTGCACCCATGACATCTCGTTGCAGTGGGAGCGGTTCACGCCCAGCTCCGGGAAGCGGCTGGCCATGAGCGGGAGGAGGGCGGTGCAGGTGCCGAGGTAGAGGGCCTCGAACACGGCCTTCTGCCCCTGCGCCATGACACGGATCATCAGGTCGTCGGGCAGCGCCGGCGCGAGGTCCTGCCACTTGGTGAGAAGGTCGATGGCGCCCTCGTTGAGCATCTTGGGGGTCTGGAGCACGGTCACCGTGGGCGGCACCGGCATGAGGTTCACCTTCCACGACACCACGATGCCGAAGCTCTCGCCGCCGCCGCCGCGGATGGCCCAGAAGTAGTCGTCGCCCATGGACTTCCTGTCCTTCACCTTGCCGTTCGCGTCGACCAGCTTCACGTCGATGACGTTGTCGGCGGCGACGCCGAACTTGCGCAGCAGCATGCCGAAGCCGCCGCCGCTGAAGTGGCCCCCGACGCCGATGGTCGGACACACGCCGGCCGGGAACGCCAGCGTTGGGCTCGCCTTGGCGATGCCGTAGTAGAGCTC
Organism: Oryza coarctata; assembly: GCA_030770085.1. Lineage (NCBI taxonomy): Eukaryota > Viridiplantae > Streptophyta > Magnoliopsida > Poales > Poaceae > Oryza > Oryza coarctata. The sequence continues at coordinate 15,767,943 of CM061472.1, forward strand.
GCCGAGCTGCGCGCCGGACTCGACCCATGCCGTGCGGGCCTTGCCGTCGACCTTCACGTTCCGCATCTTGGAGAGATCAACAATGGCGAACGGGTCGGGGCTCTCCGACCGGTACGAAAGCCCCTCGTAGTCGTGCCCGCCGCTGCGCACGCGGATGCGCACGTTGTGGCGGCGGCCGCAGACGACGGCGGCCTGGATGTGTTTCACCTCGGTGGGGGTGACGATGTAAAGCGGGTTGCACGTCTTGGACGACAAGTACCTGAGGTTCCTGATGGTGGACGTCAGCACGGAGCTGTACGACGGCGAGCCCTTGGCGTACAGCTGCCGGGCGGGGATGTCGGTGGTGAGGCAGGAGAGGAAGTCATCCTTGGACAGCTTTGGCTTCTTGGCGGCGTCGACGGCGACGAGGCAGCAAGACGAGACGGCGCACAAGAGGAGCACCAGCGCGAGGGCCCTGGATTTCGTCTTCGCCATGGCACGCAGCTTGACACATGCATCGAGGAAGTGGGTGTGTACATATATAGGAGGCCTCGAATGGGGAAATTGTCTCTCCGCGCCCTATTCGCACGGATCGGTTGCGGTCTTGGTGAGGGATGGATCGCCATTGCATGCCCATTGCCGAACAAGATATCTCTAGAAAAGCTGAGTAACTTCATGGCCGATCTTGTCGGGCTTGGGTTCCTTTTTGCTCGTTCTTGGAAGTTCGAAATGGAAAAAATGACAACCGGGGTTGGCATATTCGTTTAGTCGCGTGCTCGCGTCCTATGTCGGAAGTTGTTTTTTTTTCCTCCTACGCTTAGTTTATATATGTCATCAAAAAGTTATTATTTTTTTAAAAAAATTGGTAAGATTGATCAACATGCTATATATCAGTAAATTTAAATTCTACTTATACAAATAGAAAAAATATAATAAATATTAATTTTTTTAAAAAATGACTAATGTGTTTTCGCCAAATTTGAATTTGCATGTTTACGAAATGATTATATCATATATTTTTGTCTGTCTTTTTAAAAATTTTGGACATCTTTGTAGGTGAGAAGCATGAAACAAGTGTACGTCCCATCAAGGAAAAAAAAAAGCTTTCCCTGACTATGTCTGGTTGCAGGGTGGATAATCTACCAGTTCGGCTTGTTAACGCTAATGAGCTAAAAAATTGGCTCGGCGAGCCAGCTTGACATAGTCACATAGGCATATTATCATAGCAAATGGAGGATTATTTATCCAACCGTGTTTATAACCTGAAACACGGTCAACGCTTGACAGAACATGTCCATGTAAGAGCTCAACAAGAACCGAGCACAAAGGTGGTACACGCAACCAACCAAACACGCTTGCGTCAAATTAGCCCAAAGCTTTTTCTCACTAGCTTTGGACCAACAATGGAGGGATGCTCTGCTCGTTCCTGAAGTAGTCGGTCGGATCCACAGTCGCCTTCACCGCGGCGAGCCTCTCGAAGTTGCCGGCGAAGTACTTCTCCCCCCAGACCTTGCCGCTTTCGAACGTGCTCACGTCGTTCGCCACCGCGTTCTCGCCGATGTCCAGGTCCCGGAAGTTCACGTACGCCTCCCTCGGACTGCTGCTCACGTACGGCTCCATGAACGCGTACAGGTCTCTGATCCACCGGTTCAACGCCGCCGCCGTGCCGTCGCCGAACCAGTACGCGATGTACTGGATGTTATATAGGACGCCGCCCCGGTGCGGGTACGGCGTCGTCGCGGCGGGGACGCCGCCGACGAACCCGCCCATCGGCTCGAGGAGCATCTGTCCGGAGCCGTTCATGGTGAACCACGGGAAGATGTTCTTCCACACGTCCGATGGGATGGCTCGCCGGACGTAGTCGGACTTGGCCTTGGTGAAGGTGCTCAGGCTGGTCCTCCGGTTGAGGAGCGCCTCCACTGGCGTGTTGGGGTTCCAGAACTGGATGAGCGCTACCGACTGCAGCCAGCTCATCTCCCGGCAGTCGGCGCTCGTCATCCCGAGCTCCGGGAACTGGGTGCTCATCATCGGTACCAGGTCGGCGCACGAGCCGAGGTACAGCGACTGGAACGTGGCGCGCTGCCTTCGCACGATCACCCGTATGGTGAGCTCGCTCGGGAGGTTCGGCGCGGCGTCCTGCCATCTGGTGACGAGGTCGACGGCGCCCTGGTCGACCGTCCTCCCGATGACGAACACCGTCACCGTCGGTGGCACCTGCACGAGGCGGATCTTCCAGGACACCACGATGCCGAAGCTCTCGCTGCCGCCGCCCCGGATCGCCCAGAAGAGATCCTCCCCCATGGCGTCCCTGTCGACGAGTTCGCCGTTGGCGTTCACCAGCTTGGCGTCGAGGATGTTGTCGACGGAGAGCCCGTACTTGCGCGTCATCATGCTGATCCCGCCGCCGCTGAGGTGGCCGCCGACGCCTATGGTCGGGCACACGCCGGCCGGGAAAGCGTGCCCTGGGTTGCTCTTCGCGACGGCGTAGTACAGTCCCCAAGCGACGCGCTGGACTCGACCCACGCCGTGGCGTCGTCCCCATCGCTGAATCTCACGGCGCGGAGCCTGGCGCCGAGGTCGACCACCGCGAACACCTCACCGCCACCTCCGCCGCGCGGAGACCGGTACGAGAGGCCCTCGTAGTCGTGCCCGCCGCTGCGCGCGCGGAGGCGCACCCCCTCCACCCGGCCGCAGAGCACGGCGGCCTGGACGTGCGACGCGTTGGTCGGCGTGACGATGCAGAGCGGCCTCGCCGTCGCGTTGTTGAAGAACATGGGGTTCCGGATGGAGGAGACGAGCACGTCGGTGAAGCTGCTCGAGCTCTGGGTGAGCACCAGCTCGCCGGGGATCTTTTGCAAGAGACACTGGACGAAGCCATCAGAGGAAGCTAGCGAAGGGACAGAGAGGTAGTGGCACGATAAGGAGAAGCTAATGGTGAGCACTAGTGCTAGGTTTCTGAACAATGTTGCCATCTTAATTTTGCTTCTAATCACTCCTACTTAGCTTAATTAAGGAGTAATGACTGATGAGTGCCCAATGAGCAACGCTTGACGCAGAATTAGTTCACGGTCAACTAATCCGACGGGTATACATGTTGGCAGTATTTTTTAAGTAATCAGATCTTCGTATATACGGTATACATGTTGGCATCATCTGTCACGCACGCTGTCTCATTCTCATTAGCATCCTTCAGACGTTTCCTGATCCATATTTTTATGGCGAAGTGGCAATAATTATAAAAAGAAATATAATTAAACGAAGTAATACGTGGATTATTTACTACTGAATTTAGTTATGCGTGCGGTGTCCTATGTCAGGGTGGCTTAGGTATTTAAGACCTTGACGCAGAAAAAGTGCTTGTTTGACAAATGGCTGTTTACGATAATAAACAAAGACGAGATTTAATAGAAATCTCCTCAAAATTTACTCAAATAAAGTAGATGGAGGCCTTGAGGATACTCATATTTCATTCATTTGTCTTTACCAAAGTCAAGATCACAGATCACTAATTCTAGAAGCGTAAGGGAGTGATTCTAAGTTTTTGACCAAGGACACTAATAGTCTTTCCAAAAGAATCATGAAAATGATAAGAAATCAAGAGTTGTTTTCTAACAATGATAGAACCATCCAACACCTATTATGTGACAATGCCTAATAGGATGCATATCCAATATGTTTGAAGAGTAAAACTAAAATGTTAAAACTATAAAATCGTTGGTTTGATAAACTTTATTGGTCAATATATTTGGCTATGTACAAAAGATGCTATTTTTTTGCAACAGAAAAGTTAGTATTGGTTTAGGGTTCCTTTGGAATGTTTGCCACTTAATTTGCCTCTATATACGTTGCATCTCACAGTAAGCAAAGCCCGGCAGGGGCATTTTCCGCTGTCCGAAAAACCTAAGCTAGCTTAGTGCTAATTAATGAGTTCGATCTGATCTTGATATCTGGTTTAGATTTAATCTAGCTAGGAGACTGTATAATCAGATGTGCATGTGTCGTCTTGCTACAGTGTGTCAACCACTCAACTGGCAGTAATATCTATCTAAGGAGTATCTCAAGGGAATCTATGAGACTGATTGCATGATCGCTGCATAGAGTAAGGAATAATGGCAGTCACTGGAATGCCAGTTTAATCCATCCAAAAACACCCAAACGAAACATATGTGCCTTTATAATATTCCAACCGACATGCTATGGTAACATGGGGCCTTTTATTGGGCGATCAGCTTATCAATTTTCTCATTGCAAAGATAATTTTGTTCCAAACAATGAAACAAAAACGAGAAGAAAAGAACAAAAGATCAGGACGTACGTGACAATCGATCGGCGGCAGCAATCACATAGTCAAACTGGCAATGTGCCAACATGGCAATAAATATAATTAGGGCAAAGCATTTCAATTTGCTGTTTGTATCGTGGTATATATCCATGGCATCTCCCAGGGTGTAATGCAGTTCACATGCATGTATTGAAGAGCTAGCTATACTGTTGTATCATCGGTATCGGCCAGCATACTTCTAACTATAACTTAAAATTTTCTTTATTGTGACCACTACAGAAAAAAAACTTCAATACTGATTAGGAACTCTCATCTATACCAGGTCCCCAACCGGCATAAAACATGGGGCACTAATGAGCCTCCCTCATCGATAAGGGTTGATGAATTGAAAAAAATTAGGACCAAACCGGCACGTCCAAATCAATATACAGACGCATCCTAGATCAATACCAACAAATCATCATATCCAAATCAACATTAACAACTCCACAAATCAATATGCACATATCGACAACACCCTGATTTTCAGACCATTAAAAACTATTTTAAGAAAAATATATTTTCAAAAATCATGGATTTTTTTAGTATGGTTAAGGACTAAGTACAAAAGATCTCAAAATCCGACCCTAAACCCTTTTCTTCTCTCAGCCCACCTAGCCTCCCCTCCCTCTTCTTTCTTTTTTTTCCTTCAACTGCCCATCTCCTAGTATGCCTTGGGCTCTTCCTGTCCTCCCAACATAGCCTAGCTCGTCTCGTCCGGCCTGCAAGCCATCTGGCCCAACCTTCTAGCCACGCGCCTTCCCTCCTCTCTCTCTCCCCACGCGGCCCGTTCTCTCATCCCATGTGCGCCCTTGACTTAACAGGTCACCGATAGTGGGCCCATCCATCAAGTTGGCAATAGACAATAACACTATACATGACTAAATGGGCCATGCTGAAGTGGGTCGGCCCGAGCACGGTGGTACTATGCACAACCCATGAGAGGTATGACCTGTTTGGTCATGGGCCATGTCATGCTTGGACCAAAAGCGTAGCACAGTGGGCTAGCACGGCACTGCCCGGTTGGTGTAGTAGGCCGGCATGGCACATCCCAAGCATGAGCCTAACACAACCGGCCAACTAATTTTCCCATAATCTTTCTTTTTTTTCTCTATTTTTTCTAACTTTCCTCATATTTTTTCTATTCTACCTTATTTTCTAACAATTTCACCAATATTGTTCTATTTTTCTATCTTTTTCCCTTTATTTTTCCTTTATTTATTTTTTGTTCATTTTTCCTGTCACATATTTCAAATTTATGGGCTATTCATACTGGGCCATAATTGGGCCATGGACCTATATCGTATTGGACCTACTTGGTACGGCACAGCTCCTCTATGGGTTATAGCATCGGCATGTGGGCTAGCACGGCATGACTCACTATAGGAGTTGTGCCTTAACAGACCGTGCCTAGTTGTGCTAACCCAGCCAGTCCGTTTGGCCATATATAGGCCACCCGACAAGCCAACGTGTGGATGTCTTCCTCCTTTCCTCTCATGCCTATGCTCGGTCGGTGTTTGATAATGTGCACGTGGCATTGCTGGCTACCATGACTTGTGTGTGCACACCTCCTCTGCCCACTGGCAACCACCTGTTGCTGCGTCGCCTCTAGCACCATGCGTTGCCTATGTCCGCTCCCTCTCTAGCATTCTTTGTTGTTATGCCACATTTCGCCACCCTCCACCACCATCGCAATGCCACTGTCGTCAAGCTACGTCGGCCTCCTCCTCCCTCCCCCTCTTAGCCGGCATCATGATGATGCCATCGCATCACCGCTCTATCTCATCGCCTCAACTAGCTGAGCCACTCCTCCGCACTCGCCATACCAACCACCTTCTTATCTCCTCATTTTGTGCCAGCCTCACTACCTATAAATAGCCAACCCTTCCCCTCTTTCTTCCCCACCATAGCGAGATGCCTCGCTTGATTCCGTGGCATCGGAGTTGAGCTCGAGCTTGAGAGCCGTGCATCCGCTGTTGTAATCTCTCCTTTCTGGTGAGCCTCCCTCCTTCCATCTTCTCCTCCAAAATCTAGCAACCCTAGATAGCCCATGCACCTAGACGTGCGTACAACCCACTTTCTCTAGTGTCCTATTTCTATCGACGCCTCTCACCGCCACTTCTCGCCGCCACTCCCTGTCCATCACTATTAGTCGCTGTCGCTTCTCCTCCTCTAAATCCTAGCCATTCACCACCTTCCTCGTCCTTCACTCATTCTGTTGGTATAGCCCGCGCACCTCACCTCACCACCCTTTGTCGGATTGGCATCGGCCACCGCCAACCATCGATCGGCACCAGGGTCAAACCCCTGGTCCAAACCAACGTGGCAGCCACCTCAGACCGATGGGCTGAGTTGGTGCCAATGAGGACTGGTTGCCGTAGGCAAAGCCACTAGCTCATTGGCCAACCAAGGCAAGCTACTCGGCCCAAAAGGCCTTGGCCCACCAACCTTTTTCCTCCTTCCTATACAAAGTCTACCATGCGCACCTTACCCACTCCACGGGCCTTCTTCTTCCACCTTGGGCCAAGGCCCATGAACTTGACCAATAAAGTTGAGGCCAACCAACCCTTTTCCCCCTCCTCCCCATAGACTAAGTCTACTTTACCTCCTGCTATCACCGACCAGTGGACCCTACCTATCAGTTAAGGAATATTCTCTGATTTCAGTAAATTATGTTCTTTTGCAGAAAATCCTTCAATCTTTTAAAAATTTATGTCCCCTTCTGCAGCTCCGATTGACATCATGCAAGTCTCCAATTTTTTTAAAAATCGATATCTACCCAATAGCACTATTAGTTATTAAAATAATATTTTTCCTTTTAGCACTTTGTGTGGTTTTCTTTATTTTGTGTGTAGTTGATGTCGATGGAAATTGTTTCCGATGTGCATGTTTGAAGGATTTAAAGACGAAGACAAAGGAAAGTCACCCCTAATCATATTATTTCTAGTTTTAAAATATTTTATTTGCAAATTTGCATTGGTAATGCGCATGAAAACTTGCTCGGCCTCGGTTCGTGTGACAGACCGACATACCTACACAGTAGTTGAATTATTTGTGTATGATATTAATACCCCTATCACTTAGCCCTCCACCCCCATGATACCTAGACAACTGTGCCCTTGGGTATAGGTGCCGACAGTCCCACACAATCATATTTGTTTGTCAATATGGAAAAAATGGGTTTCCAAAGCTTTGAAAAACTCAACACGTGGAATCAGTGTGTTTACAAAATAAAAGTTGTTTGTGAAAACCAGCAATGCAAAGTGGTGGCTTTGGTGGTGATGCTCTGTAATCACGTCTAAGGACCGATTCCTTAGAAAATTTCTTCCAAACATCTTATAGTGTGACAACATGGATGGTATAGAACACTAGCTAAGTAATTAGCTATTTAGAGATACCTTGTATGGCAATAGTTGGAGAAAGCCGAGATGAGGAGAGGTGAGTTGATATGTTGTGCTGGGTGCAAATTAAAATTTAGTTTGCTACAAACAAATGAATGGAAACATCCTAGATTAGATTCCTAGGTAGAAGAGGATCAGAGTTTACCTGATACTCGATTCAAAGAAAACCCTTTTATGTGACATAAGGTATCCTTGGTTGGTTTTAGAAAGGCCTTATTGTGAACCTTACTCATTGATGTGTGTGAGAAGTAAGCTCACGTCATGTGGGGTAAAGCGTGCACCCTCTGCATAGGTTATCAAATTGTTCAGATAGTCGTGTCCACGGTTACGAGCAAATGTGAAATGATTCCTCTAGCGTAGTATTGTTTACAAAGTGTTAAGAAAATAGTTTATAGGATTGGGAACCGTTAATAGAATCGGTCATGATGACTAATAGATGATAATTACATAGTCTAAAACAATCCTATGGTGGACCAGGATGCTAGTTGGCATTATAAATTAAGCTTCCCGAGAGGAAGTAGTGTGTGTTAGAGAATTTGGATGCCTCTAGGAGCCAAAGAGATGAGATGACGAGACGGCTAATGCCTGGTGGTTTGAAGTGAAAAAAAAGCTAATAGAAGATAAATGAGTTGGAAACTACCTAATGGCAGAGTGTTATGCGCCGATGTCATGGTAGGGCAACTAGCAAAATAATTTTAATCAACTAAAATTTATTTTGTGTACTTGAGTTGTTACAAAGAAATTCGTGGACAAGAGCGAGGTGAGATCCTTTTTACGACACATGATAAACAACCCCACGCTTAGGGTTTTGGGAAAAGTTTTCAAAAGTTTTCAAAAAAGACCTAGCCTTCATTTGAAACCTGCATACTCACATTTTTCATACCTTGCTAAGTATGTATGAATTCAATCATTGTTTTTTCCCTTCCCTAGAAAGATAGAGGTGAAGTTGAAGACTAGTATTTCTTTCCTAATCCTAAGCCGTTGCTTGTGGATTGGGTCTAGCTACACTAAGTTCCGCTTGTGCTTCTCTATTTGCCAGTTACACTCTAAGAGTTGTTCTGAAGATATGACTTATTAAAGGTATAATCTATCTAAATTATAGTTAGTTGCAATGATGCATCTTCATTAATCACAAATACTAGCATTGTCCTAGAACCGATATTGGCATCGTGGTATAGGAGTCAGTTCATGTTGATTTTCTACGGTGCACCACCTATGATGTCACTGTATGTGATGTCAAGGCGAGGTGTGACAGAATCTAAATCAACATCACATATCCTTACAGCACCACTAATGTAGACTCACCACCGCCAGGGCCATCAATCTTCCTCGAGCTCCCTATTCTTTGGTCTGGTTTCACCGAATCCACCGTTGTCTCCTCATACTCCTCTACCACGTCGTCGTCATCAAGGTCATCGTTGAACTAGGTCGGGTCCGTCACCTCCTCTTGCTCAACCTTCCCTTCTTCCCATCATAGTGGAAGAGACGGCGTGGGTCTACCTAAACTCAAAGGCCACTAGATCTAGCAGGCTTGAGCTTAAGGGCCACTAGATCTAGCCCCCGTATGGTCTTTTCCACCATGAATCGGTAGCGCCGACTGGGAGGAGGAGGGCAAGAATGCCAAGGAGGGCTCTATGGTGGAGGGATGCATGGCGGTGAGCTCGGAGGTAGTCAGATCCGATGGCTCTCACCCTCCATGCGATCGGATCTGCCCACCCATGATGTGATCAAGGCCAAGGAAAAGGAGACGCGATAACCTACAAAGAGGGTGAGAGGGATGCACAGCGTCTAGTGGAGATGGAGTGAGGGAATCACCACTACCTTCACCGTCGATGGGCTCCTAAGTTCCACCAACAGTGCCTATCACCACCTGTGATGGGGAGCAAGGTTTGGGGAAGAGAAGGGAATGTGAGATAAGGGGGATAATGAGAGAGATCAGAGAGGAGAAGAATAAAGAGAGATCTAGAGAAAACATAGCTCGACTTGAATTTTGATAGCTTGAGTGGGGCTGGGGGAATTGCTTTTTTAAAGAGATTTACATGGTTAAAACTATTGGTACCCGTGGTCAGATGTTTTACTTTATCAGAATTTCTATAATTTTCTGTGCCACGTTGTGGCTTAGGAGCATTTATATGAATGTCACATGACAGCTTAGCAGCATTTTGTAGGATGTTTAATGGACTTTTATAATAAAATAGGTAATAAAATTCTGATATGTTTCATTACATCTGTATTGCAGCATTCGCAAATAAAATACAGAACATCACTTCAAATCACTCAAAAACAATGTACTATAACTTTTGAAAAAATAGTCGTGCAACACTAAAAAATCTACACAATATTTGTAAAAAGAATTGGTGCAACATAAAAACAAAGAAGGGTGAAAAAAAACGAATGCTACGAGTGAAACATTTGAATGCAACGAGTGAAACAAATAAAGAAAAAATATGGCAACAAAATCGTCCAACTATATGGAACAACACCCTATGCCTTCTTACTCTCCTCTAGTTATTCAATATGTAAAATCATTATCATTAATAAAATCATTATCATTAATATTTTGTGATGATAATTGGTTTTATAAATAAGTTATTTGAAATTGGTTTGAAAATATATGTGGATGTTGGTATGAGTATGTGTGACTAATATTAGTCAGGTTACAATATCTATGTCTAGACATAGTTGCTTCATCTATTTGCGTACAGGTAAATTAAGATCAATCTTGATTAATAGTGAGCATCATAACTACGCTCAAAGAGAAACAAAGATCTAACACGGTCAAGATACCATATGAAAAAATAGGACAAGAGTTAGGAGGCCTTGGGTCAATATTAGTTAACAGCGAGATCAGGACTACGCTCAAGAGGAGTTGAGATCCAAAACGATCAAGAATATCGGATGATGAAATTAGACATAAGGTAGCACATAATGGATAGGGAGGTCTTCTCAACAAACTTTACAAGTCGTGTGTATAAGCACCAAGAAATCAAAGAAAAAATTAGGGAAGAAATTAAATAAAAAATGAAAAAGAAAATAGCGCTACAGCCCTCGGTATACTGTAGCTAGCATGCAACGTGGCTAGGAGATTGCACCTCGGCTTAGTCTTATGGAGCGCAAGCAGTAGTAGGCTAAGGAGGCAAAGCAGCTGGCCCACATAGCACACGCGATAGAAAGTAGCAATACATGCGCATAGAAATATTCAATTTTAAGAAAAAGGAGGAAATATTCAATTTTGATAGATTAAATTAGATTTAAAAATTAAAAGTTTGTGTCATTATAGGACTAGGAGTTCTATTCATTGTTTGTTTAAGAGATTTTATATATAAATAGATGAGGGGTTAATGTCCTAAAGACATAACTTTAAAGCTACGATTTTATTTTGAGAGAGAGAAGTGCTTTGAATTTTAAGAGAAAGAAGTGCTTTGTATATACTTTATAGACATATCTTAATATAATAAAATTAATCTACTTTCAATAGATTTGTCGAGTTATGTTCTTTCTTTATGAACTTATGAACAGTTAGATTAGCGGTATGACAGGGATGAACCAGTGGTATCAAAACGGTTGGAGCACCAACAGCACACCGATCAGAACAGTGACAGATAGATAATCAGACCGATGGTATATGACAATGCATTACAATTTTATGAAGTTAGATGTTTCTTTTTATTCTAAAAACAATTTAGTTTTTTATAATCCTACCGTTCACCCTTTATGATCGACTTATATTTCAATCCTACATTATCTTGGCACGGAACAAGTAGCCTTTGTGAGGAAAAATAGGTGCGGGTGAACATTGAGAAAGAGGTGCACGGTTGTACCCCTATCTCCTATAGTTTTGCCACCATGGATCTTAAGAAATCTAGCAAGTCCTTGCAAAAAGAAGCCTCTTTTAGCGCCATAAGATGCTCATGACCAACTTGTGAGGGAGAAATAGAGAACTGAAACACTCTAACTGATCATTCCAACAAGATTCTATGATATATTTGTTGTAGAAAATAGCTTTTAGAGGAGGTAGAGGAGGTAGAGAGAAGCAGAAGAAAGAAGAAAGATGCTATGATAGTCCCTCCTTGGAACTATCTACACATTTGTCAATATTTTTTTAAAAAAATGTTAGATATAAATATAATAAAATCATAATATAGTTATATTATAAGTTGTATGTAATTGTAATTTAACTTATATATAACTTTCAAAAATACCACGGTAACACTATTTTTATACCAAAGCAGAGGTTCCCTTATCCATGTGTGCTGTGATTTTTCTCTTCTCCACCTATATAAATCTTAAAACAAATCTAACAGTTTAAAATTATGTGAAAGTTATATATAAATTATATTATAGTTAAATATAAGTTACAATATAATTATACTATATTTATATTTAATATTTTTTAAAAAAACTATCAATAAATATATAGCAAAATCTAAAGAAAAAAAAAAGCGAGGAAGAAGATATAGAATGAGGCAATGGGTATCTTTTTTATAGAGACTAGGCTTGTTGCCTACTAGTTGGGCCATGAAGCGGCTCATCACAAGAGCATTCAGCTTTACCCTTGTTTTAGCCCATATAAAAAATTTTGAGCCTACAGGGATTTTTGTCCTAGGTGTTATTTTTGTCCTTCTGTTCCCCACATTTGTTACATGCTGATGCTGCCATGGCCTTCTCCGACAAGTCCCCTCTTGTGTCCGTCGGCATTTCCACCACGCCCCCTTAGTCAACGTGGCCTCACTATTCAATGTGATTCCCAGCTCGCACAAGCGAGCATCGGGATAGGAGGCCCGAGAAACTCTTTTAATCCCTTCACGGATGTTACTCGTTTCGTTTCTTTATGTTGTTTAAATAGTTATAAAAAATTTATAAGATAGATTAATATATCATATATCATATAATAATTTAAATTTATTTTTATAAGTTAAAAAAATAAATATAACAGTGACCAAACATATTTTTTTACAATTTATGAAGATTAAATGTTTATGTTTATAAAGTAGTACATCATTCATATATATATATATATGTTCATGGTATATATCTTGTTAGTTTTTTTAAAAAAAATTATAGACATAATAACTAGGGAAAAATGCTCCCAAAAGATTAGAACAAGGAGACTGTTGGATAATGTTGAAGCACCGTGGTGCTATAGGAGTGACACGGGATAAAAGGAACAGAGAGAAGAAGATAATGTGGAGGAACAGCATAATAGGCCAACACCTTTAGATTTTGGTTTAAAAAAGAAAAATGATAGAAAGATGTGTGTAATTATGGGTACAACTAGAGAATGATATTTTCTTAATTACTCTCTCCATTTAATTTTTTTTATTATTTAATATAAGATTTGATTAATAATCATCAATGATATCTCAAGTTTTTTTTAAAAAAAATGGTTTGTCTATAACTGTTTTTCAAAATTACTATCATAATATCCTAAAATCATAAAGTTATTATTTTAAATTTATTCTAATATAAAATTAAAGTATAAGAATTTATAAGTTTAATCAAATCTTATCTTAAATGTTAAATATTTAAAGTTTTTGGAAGATATGGAAACCACGATTTCAATTTTTTTTCTCAGGTTTTAATGTCTTGTATTCCTGAATGACTAATGATCAAGATCATATTCTTGTTTTTACTTGATATCCTTTTAGTTCAAGAGCATCATCGTTTCACTTACACTTATTATAAGCCGTAACATCTGATCAGCAATCAAAAAATAATTAGTAAATACAATCTTTATATTTGTGTTGTTAGCAATTTAAAAAGTAAATGTTAAAATATAAATTATGATGCCCCGTTATGTCCCTGACAAGTAAGTATTCAGCTGCATACATAAAGATATTTGATCCCTGAAAAATCTGTATTGATCTGCATACAGTTCCACTATAAATGGATCACCCTAGAAAAGAACTACCAGTAGATTATCAAAACGCTATTATTTTTTCACAATTGTTTCAAATGCCACATGAATCACTTGAACAAAGGAGGAATGCTCTGCTCATTCCTGAAGTAGTCATCAGGATCCACCCTGGCCTTCACCGCGGCAAGCATTTCAAAGTTGTGCCTGAAATACCTCTTGCCCCAGACCTTGTCGGAGTGATAGCTGCTGATGCCGTTCACCACCTTGTTCCTCCCAAGGTCAAGGTTCCTGTAGTTGGCATATGCCTCCCTGGGGTTCTTGCTCACATAGGGCTCCACGAACTTGTACAGGTCCCTGATCCACTTGAGAGCCAGTGTGCCGTTTGCATCTCCATTCCAGTATATGATGTACTGAATGTTGTACAAGACGCCTTCCCGGCGCGGGGACGGCGTTGCAGATTCATGGATGCTGCTGATCTTGGCACCATAGGGGTCTATGAACATCTGAACCTCAACGAAGTTGGTTACCTGTTGTAACACGGTGAAGATCTTCTTCCATATGTTGTTTGGGATGGGGTGCCTGACATAGTCGGATCGGTTCTTGATATTCACACTGGAGATGGAGGTCCGGTTCAGGATGTCGACCACCGTCGCGTTGCTGCCGAGGTGGATGTATGGGATGGACTCGATCCATCTCATCTCGTTGCAGTCCGCCCTGGTTATGGCGAGGTCGGAGAAGTGGTGGTGCATCAAATGGCAGGAGCTCGTCACAGGTGCCGAGATACATGGCTTCGAAGGTGACGTGGCGTGGTTCGTCGATGACTCTGATCATTATGTCTTCGGGCATTCTCGGTGCGATCTCCTGCCATTTCGTGAGGACGTCGAGGGCGCCGTGCTCCGGCGTCCTGACGACGTCGAACACAGTGACGTTGGGAGGGACGAGCACGAGCTTGATGTGCCATGACTCGACGATGCCGAAGCTCCCACCCCCGCCGCCACGGATCGCCCAGAAGAGGTTCTCGCCCATGGCGTCCCTGTCGAGCAGGTCGCCCCTCTTGTCGACCAGCGTGGCGTTCATAATGCCGTCGACGGCGAGGCCGTACTTGCGCTGCAGCATGCCGAAGCCGCCTCCGCTGAAGTGGCCACCGACGCCGACCGTCGGGCAGACGCCCGCGGGGAAACCGAGCCGCGGTGCGCTGCTCCAGAGGGCGTGGTACTACAACTCGCTGAGCGTCACGCCGGACTGCACCCACGCCATGCCGCCCGCCGAGTCGACGTGCACGGCCCGCATCTCGGACAGGTCGACGATGGGTATGAGAGGTGATTATCTAGTTGTATGCTACAGTATTTTTTTAAAGAGTGACCAATGAAAGCTACAAATAAAGTGGCTAACTTAGGAGATATAATATTTAATGACTATATTTCAATTTGTTCAGATTCGATCCAAATAATCTAATCAACATTAATCATCTTTTCATCAGCCACACCATGTTTATAAGATTCTTAAAAATTATTTTAAGTCCTAAAGATAACAATGCTATTTCTCTTTCTATCAGCCTCTATCATCTTCTTTCTTACTTTAGATCCAATAAATCTCTTATAAACATTGTAAAATTCATCTGGTTTAATATATTCAACATCTCCACTGATTTTAAAAGAAGATGTGCATATGACCCTATCTTATAAGGTTTATTGAAGCCATGACTGATATTTTATTCTACAAGGGTGTAGTTCATAAGTCATTTCACCTCAAGACGCCTCTCACTCCTTCTTTTGATCCTACTATTGGTACCAACTTAACTCAGAGTTGATTAGAGATGTAGGAAAGGAGGTCTCCACTGATTCTAAGGTGTATGAACTTGAAGATCACTTTACTCTTTATGAGGCTGCCCAAAATTTGGTTATAGGTAGGCCTTTAAGAAAGCGTTAAGAACCACTTGATATACAGCTTCAAACGAGGAGATTGATAAGGAATTCGAGGTTGCTACTGAGAGAGTGTCTGAGTGTGCAACTGATATAGAACAGGGAGATGACGATTATGATGCTGTTAGTGGAGATACTGAGAAGTCATCTTTCGATGATGGCAATGATACGAGTGTGCAGTTAGTAGATACAGAGTTGGTCCCTTCAAATTGAAAGTGATTCCTCTCTTCTCCTCCTTTTTCACCTTTTTTGGTGCCTTGATACTAAAGGGGGAGATAGATACAAAATAAGAGGGGTTAATTTTATTGTCACCTCTGTTAGTTTATTTTGGTAAAAAGTTCTAGCTAGACCACCTCTTCTATCCTTCTATATTAAGAACTTGTATAATCTTCTGTAGACAATTAGTTAATCTATGTGAGCTAGGATGTAATGATGGTTAGTCTCTTTTTCAACTTAGTTTCAATCGTTATATCATTTATTGCTTGTGTAGTGTAATGTTCTTTTCTCTTTATGTGTGCTTATCATGTTATATGTATTGCTTTTATATATCTTTCTCACCCAATGCATATTCATTTTATTGTAAGTTGTAACCATGTTGTCATCAATCATAAAAGTGGGAAGATTAAAAGTACATTTAGCCTCCTAAGTTGATTTCGGATGATAAATAATAAAATAGTTAAAGGTATTGAGGTACATGTAGAGATTTGTCCTTAGAAAACTAAGTGTAAGCATGATGATCTCTATAAATTTATGATTAAGCTATGACGAGAAGACTCATAGTTTATTTTTAATTTTTTTGAATTTCTTTTGAGTCTAAAAAAATCAAACTGTTAATAGGGGTTATAAACAATGCTCCATGTTTAGTTTTGTACTCAAAGATTCATTTCTTAATTGAAAGACATATTTACAAAATACTTATACCATTGTGAGTTTGCTTCTAACTATGAGTAAGAGGTTCCAGTCTTAGGGGATCGGAGGTTTCAGGACAGGATCAGAACTTTTGGGTGTTCAAATCTATAAATAACTACTAGCTGACGTAGAGGAGTATGTATAAATATCCCATTCCCCTCTCAGAGTTGTTGAGGCTTTTTCACTTCCATTTTCCTATCTCCTAGCTTCTCTTAAGGCTCTACACACCTCTTCCACCAAGTTTTTGAGCTTATATAGAGGTTTGAGTAAATTTCTTGAGTGGTTGGAGTTTTTTTTTCTTATAACAAGAGATAGGAGGATCTTAAGTACTTAAAGATCGACGTGGGTCACCTTTTAAAGTTTATTACTCTTAAAGGATGACTTTCTAGATGGTTAGCCATCGCTCACAAGCTTCCTTAAGTTATAGATTGTCCTAGGCAAGATTATAAGGAAAAGAGATAACCTATGAAATGAGAACCAAGTTAGACTTTGTAACTACTTTATGAGACAATGGGTTGAGAGAAACTTAGCTCTCAAGAGCTCCTCAATGGAGACATATGATGTTTGTGATCTAAACTTTGGAAAAAATAATTGTGTCTCTCTCACTCTCATTTTGTGAATTTTGTGTTAAAACATGCTCTTTTTCTATATTGTTTACTAATTTCTGCATTATAGTATTTTGTTCATGTTTACTGTTTTTATTGTTATTTCTTGTGTTTCTAAGATTGTGGAGATGACTCAAAAGAGTTTATTTCCAGCTTAATCGACAGTTTCTATCTCAATATGCCGAAGATTTTGACCAACCGTCTTAGCCTATCCGAAAGAGTTGATCAGAAATTTCGACCCATTGGTTCAAAAGTTATCAGGTTTTAGTTTTAGTGTCTACAGGTTTATTTTTCTCTAGAATTAATAATTCTATATTTAGAACACAATGTTTGGAATTAGTGAATAGGAATCTATACTGACACTTAATTTAGTATCTGGTTGATTAAAATCTGAAAAAACAATTTAAAAAGGTTCAGCTGACATAGACTTATCTCAATCTAATTCATTAGGGTTCAATCTCATTTATGCATATGGCTATATTTATTAATTCCTTGTAGCGCTAAATAATGTGGAAATTTTCTGGGGGTGCCTAATAATATAGGTAGGGAAACATATACTATACACGAAATTAAGTTCTCTTATTTGTCAAGAGGAATACTGTTACTTAATTTTAACAACCATAAGTATTTTTTATTTAAGAAAAAGTTAAACATTTGTATATAAAAAATCTTAGAATGATTGACCTTAATTTTTGCAAAAATTTAAATGAATAATCACATAAAAAATCAAATTAAGAAGTTATTTGCAAAATTTACAATCGGATTAGTTAGGATGGTAGATTTACTAAAGGAGCATGGTGTATTTATCCTTTTTTTTCATTCATTTGACTATCTGCCATTCCTAATATATTCGTGCAAATAGACAAACATACTAAGCATGTTTTATGTAACTTTCAATGATAGATCTAATGGTACTCTGCTTATTTTACTTAATAACTAATTGAATAAATATTGTTGATCAAAGTTTGAGAAAAAGTCAATTATATCATATATTAAAAAATAGAGGTAGTAATATTTACTTTCATCGTTATAAGCAATTGTTCATAATCCGAACAATTAAAATGCCCCTTCATGCAATCTTGTTTTAGTTTTTGTATGTGGACATGGATGATTGAAGCCCTCTTCTCCTCCTCTTTTAATGAAAAGATGCGCAATTCTTTTGCACATTCTCAACTACAAAGAAAAAACAGTCAGTCTAAATAGATGGCTGGCGCCCATCTCAATCTGGATTAGTCACCATTTGTCAGTCATCTCATCTGGAATCCATCTGGAACGTAGTCGAGCACCGCTATCTCATTATCTGCAAAACTGCAGATGTGGTTTTAAATTGAAATTGAACTGCGATCGCTGAACTGACTTAGTTACCGTTAACATCAATTCCTTTCAAGCCTTGTTTCAAAACAGGAGAAACTTGGCACTGCCAATGGGCAGCCATGGGGCCATGGCCTATGGTTACTTGGCTTCTTTGTGCTTTTACAAATGGCGGCTAAACCAATTAGACACAAGGGCAAGGAAGCTAGTTAAACATGGAAGGAATTGTAGCACGTTCGTACGTCATGGCTGCTACAAACATTTCTAACTCATTGGTATAGTGTTTGGAGCACGGACTAATGCAATGAAAGGAATAAATTGCATCCTTCTAAAAGTCAAAAAACCAGCTTGTACTTGTACTACTGATCTATCAATATTAAGCGAAATCGCACGCAAATAGACCATTTGGTTTTCTTCAACGCCGTCTCAGCCTTTCGAAATCTCCAGGAATCGTATTGAGCCGCACAAAATCTCATCATCCCATACGTGCATATGGTGCCTGCTTCAGCCAACTCGCAGGATAATGTTTTGAGTCTTCCCTTTTGGTTGCAATGCACGCCTACGAAAGCCGATTAATCGATTCTAACACAACTTCAATGGATTTGTTCTGAATATGTGATATCTTAGAACATCCAAAGGGTCAAGACAGCTATGCAGTTCAAGGATCATCTATCAAACGTTCACAATGCAATGTGGAGTGAGACAATCAAGAACATTTCTCACATCCCTGTAAAGTTAAGAAATGTAAGATAGTGCTCCAAACCAACAGAGGGTAAAGGTCATTATCAAAGGCGTGACGTGATTTCAGATTTTTCAAGCAACCGGTGTTACAAGCTTCCAAGTGCAAGACTAACTCAAACAAAAAGACTTGCAAAATAATATGCTATGGCATTGCATTAAGTGAATTAAAAACTTGTTTGTGATCATAACAAGCAGTGACTGAACCTAGCAAATCAGATCTAAGATGTATTAGCTTGGGCCTTGTTGAGGATAACACCTTCGTACTTGACCTGGAACCACTTCATAGCATCCTCCTTGGTAACCCTGTGCTGAATGCCAACACGGGACTTGCACCTGCGACGGCGAGCAACACGGTATCCAGCACGTTCAAGGACAACATAGAAGTCCATACCATAAATACCTGTTGATGGATCATACCTGCACAAGAAAACACATGTTCAGCTAGGTCATACAACAATAAAACAAAAAAAAGAAGAAAAGGAACATGGAAAAAAACACCTAATAATGCATCTATGTTCAAGGTACAATATTTCATGATTAGTATGGATTCATGATAAGAAATGCAAGTATTCCTTGCAGGCTTCCTTATAATGCACCATAATCAAGGAATAAGCATGCAGTTGAGAATGTAAGACAAGATTGTCCAACAAACAGGGAGTATATAACAATTAATAAATGAAAATGCAAACAAGAAGCAATGATTTATATCAAATCATTTCTACTTTTTTTAAAAGAAAAGTAGTTAACAGTATGATAGCATGCTCATCTTGTTCAGGATGTGAAATGTTGAATGCACAAACCCATAGTAGTCAAGACTGAAGAGAGCAAGAACTGCCATTGTGCTCAGTCAAGAAAAAATATTATCACAAACCAACCATTGTGTTTACAAACAACACTTCCAATATTCAGCTGTTGATGTCAGCAGAATGCCCAATGCAAACAACAGTCATGATGGAAATATAATTACAAATGGGAACAGTTTAGGCCTCAGAATAAAAGGTACATCAATAGACCAGCAAATGCCAGACTTTAGATGGTACGGACAATGAATTCAAGTCATTGGCCCAAAAGAGATCCAACCATAGAACTGTCAAAGTACTCCTAAGTACTCCTATATTTCCTATCAAAGCCATAAAAGCAAGACTATGCCAAAAGTTGCACTCCATTATTTCAGTAAATTTCAATCAGTTATGAATAACGGAGGTTAAAAATCTTACTTGATGCCAAGATCAATGTGCTCCTGAATTCCAAAACCAAAGCACCCTGTTTCACTGAAGTTTTTTCTCAGAAGTTCATATTCCTTCACCTTCAGTCCACTCTCAAGAAGCTGCATTGCTTTCTCACCCCTAACAGTTACATAGCACGCAATCTTCTCATTACGCCTGATACCAAATGAGCGAACAGTGTATCTAGCTGAAGAAAGTTGGAAACAAAAAATATGTCAAACAAGTTGTCATGAACAACACAAGAAAACTAGCAGACAAGAAAGGAATGTATACCCTTAGAGAACACTGGTGACTGCCCACTCAGTTGCTCCAAGACCTGAAAGTGTATGGAAAAATATATTCACTGATGTTAGCTTAAATTAACAGTATGGCATCAACAATAGCGACAAATACCTAAAACAACGACATGTCATTCTTGACCTTCCAGCAATTGGAAATTAAAACAGTGTTTCACAATTAGAGAATAGGATATGACCAGGATGAAAGCAAACAGCGATTCAGAACTATTTTCCTTTTTCCACACAACCTTAAAAGAGACAAACAGTCGTCACATTTTAGCTCCAGTAGCTGTGATTTACACTAACATAATAATGTCGTTATCTCATGAATTTTATATAACTGCAATCAAAATCATCCAGCTTTGAATTCTCATTCTATAGTCAATGATCAACAATTCTACAAAACAAAATGTCAACAAGTTATCCTGCGACTATAAGACAGACGTCAGGATACTTATCTGAAGTCTGAACAACTGAACGCTGCTGATAAAGCAGCTAGTCAAATAGATGATTCCTTAGTGGATGAAAATTAAAAAATAGCATTATAATATTACAATTCCCTCGTCGCGGTTTCATCCTTGCATGGTTGCGCTACCGAAGACAACTTACTGTCATAATCACCAAGGCATACCGAGTTCACGTCACTATCTCAAATCATCAAAGCAAGATATCAAACTAACTAACAACGCATCACGTTGTAACTAAGCAAAGCTCATTTGCTACTCAGACATCTACAACCTAAACGCTAATGGTACAAAAAAAAAACAAAAAAACAAAAAAAAAGAGAGGAAGATGGGCCCAACCTTGGAAGCACGGGTGAGGCGATCTCCGCTCTCCCCGACGGAGATGTTGAGCACCAGCTTCTGCACCTTGATCTCCCTCATCGGGTTGGACTGCTTCTCCAACGCCTGCCAGAGCACACACCCGCGTGCGAAGCCGCGCCGCGCACAGTGGGTTAGCCTCATGGGGGACCGTCAGGTAGGTGATGAGAGGAGGAGCGGAGAGTGTCCTCACCATGGCGGAGGCTGACGTCGCGGCGGCCAGGGACGGCGGGGCCTTCTGCGTCGGAAGGGGAGGCGGCGGTGTGGGTTAAATGAGGGAAACCCTAGAACGGATGGTGAGCACGAAGGTTTACGTGGGCCGGATCCGTTATGCCCATTTAGCAATGTGTGGGCCTTCAAGTTGACCTGAGAAGAAAAATAAAGGTCCAAGTCAGTAGATGTGGGCTGTGACTTTCCGGAAATGGATAGCAGTAGTCTCAGAACACTTCGGGCTACTAGGTTTGGGCCTTGGGTTATCGTCAGAAAAGGAGGAAAGACAAAACACAGATTGTGCCAGCAATTTAAAAACGAGTAGAGAAGTGCTAGTAGTGTATCGATGGTAGTTAGGAGGTTCAACCTTTCAGCTCCCTCCGTTTCCATATCTTAAGATATTTTAGTTTTATTCTAGTCAAAATTCTTTAACATTAATTAAGTTTATAGAAAAATAATTAGTTTCTATAATACCAAATAAATATATATAGTATCAGAATGTAATATTTTATAATAGATTTTAATAAAGTTAATTCGATGTTATAGGTATTGATGTATTTTTTTTATAAACTTAGTTAAAGTTTGAAAATTTTAACTTATCATAAAACTAAAACACCTTACAATGAATAAAATGTATGTAATTAACAGGTCTACTTACTGCTAGCAATGAGTAGTTGTGTGGTAAACCTGTTATATTCTAGACTTAAAACTTCAATCCGTTTCTCGACTTCTAGTCTAGCTGTGTCTCAGGAAAAGAACACCAGACACATCCATATAATTCCTCATTTTATTTTAAAATATAATAATCTAGCACTAAATTAGATATAATATAATACTACGAATCTACGTCAAATTCGTAACATTATTTTATATCTTCGGTATTATGTTGCCATATTTAAAAAGAAATGAACTACTAGAGTTTTCAGCGAGAAATTCAACATTTTCGCCTTTAGGTCAGACGATAGTGTACATCTGTCATGTCGATCGTTCTCTCAAAGAATAATGATTACGGCCACGCAGTCATGTATACACCCCACTGTCTGAAAAACTAGTCATACGCAGGGGTGGAGATTAGTAACATTCAATGCCGGAGCTTGAAGGGGAATTTAATTTGGAAGGGACTAATGTGAGAGTTTCTTTAAAGTAGGGGCAATTATATTATTTTGTTTTATACTAAAGTGATATATATAATACTAAGGGAATCCATTGCAATTTTCCTAAAGTTAGAGGAGCATTGCACGTTACAACCACATGGCAGATAATATCCACGTCATTTCCCACCATGGCACCTCTCACAAAGTTGTCCACAATGGCATGCTGGGACCTCCTAGAGCTGGCATATCCAAATCACCCACTAACAAAACAAAACCAGCTAGTATTTTCAAAGTATAAAAAATACTATTTCACAGCAAAATAAAAATCACATCAAACAATCATATTACCTCAGTCTTTCAAATGTACAATACCATTGATCTTTTACCTTATTACATGATCGTTTAACTATTCATTTATTAAAAATATATATCTTTTATTTTGTTTAACTCATTTTACTATTAAATATACTTTAATTATAACTTATGTTATTACTTATTTGTAATTAAATTTCTAAATAAAATAAATGGTTAAATGTTATATTTAAAAATTAATAATATCATATTTTGCGTTATAGAGGGAGTGTCAAGATCACTCCTTTAGTTTGAATCTTGATCAATTGACCTATCCACGTCTCACGCACGGCTGTAATTCTGTAAACAAAACCAGCCGGCTAGCCACCACGAATCTTTACCCACTATTTAAAGTTTTCTAAAAAATGGAGCTGATTGAGTGAACCTGCAGGGTCCTAAACAATGCTGCATTTTTTTTTGCCATCAACCCAATTAATTAGCTTCTCTGCCAAATGGTAGTGGGGATCACACTTGGAATAATTAACTTAATTAAATCGGCCACATGGAAATCAAAAAAGGTGGGGGCAGCTAGAAAAAAAAAAGACAGCCCAACTGGTCGCCTCCAAGGCTCCAACTCCATGCTGATAAAAGCAGATCGAGGGCATCCTTCTGCATGTTTCAGGGCCACAAAATGAGAATAATATCTTGCATTTTCTTTCCTTTTCTTCAGTTGCTTTGGCATCAACGATCGGGTCGATATGTGTTTATGCTGCGTAGGTCAGCAAGTTAGGTGCACTACAGCGTCTCAGACATCCCATCGGGCCAGTAAACATCATTGTTTCGATTATCGACCAAACCGATATCGCTTGTGGTTTTCGTCGGATGTAAACTTTCGTTTTGGCCATTAATATGTCTACAAATTATAATGTACGGGCGATAGTTGGCGTAGTGGTTCTGCACACCATAGTTCAGATTTGGTGATCCTGCTTTAACTAGAAATTTGTGAGGTTTGCAGATTCATCTCTACTGTAATTCTACAACCGCTGGATGCAAACTTAATGGCTAACCAGCTTCTTTTGTCGGGTAGTCATTTTGTTTGGCACTCTGTGTTGGTGAGGATACGGAGTTAACTGAGCTCAAAGTAACAACGTACGTGTCCTCTTTCCTAGCGACGACAAAGTTTTCGAAGCAAGGATATAGGAGGCTTCTCCACATGGTGGGTTTAGAGAGAGAGGCGGTACTAATAGTACCATCATGGCCTAAGATGTTATAATTAAACTTGTACTTTAATAAAGTCTCTATTATCTAAAAGAATGTAAGGTAACGCATGGTCATGTGAGAAGGGAAGGATAATAAATAATATATCGATGATGTTAGTAAAATGGAAACCAGTAGCTACTCAGAACATATGCAAACATGTCATCAGGTCAGGAGGCCTATCCAAACATTAATAACTCTAAAACTAAAACAGATACGTACTTGAAGGAAAACAAAACAAGGACTTGAGCTCAGCAACAGGCTGAGCTTAGAGCATCTCTGCCCCTGAGCTCGACAATTCAAAACAGCTTAGGGAGCATAGACCATACATTGATGTGATGGGAGACGGCAAGTCGTGATATCCATCCACACACAAGATTTGCGCTAAATGTGAAGCAACCCAAAACAACCTAGTGTATAGATAGATTGATGGGACAGCGCCCATACAATTGTCATGTGTGCTATCATCACCTCTAGATGGAAAATGGCATGGGTTGTTAGGCAACGCGATTGACTACTATGCTGCCTGACAAGGTCCACTGCCTTTTTCATATGTCCCGTCACGTGCAGCGGACAAACAGGTCATGCTTTCGGCTGTATGGATCTAAACATTCGTCTCAAGCATTCCGTGACATCAATGAACACGTGGCGGGCATGGCATAGCCACATCCCAAGCCAACCTAGAGGGGGCCCACTAGGGCCCAACGATCATACCCACATAATAGGAGATGATAAAACATTTTATAACTAATCCCTGTAAATAGTTATCGAATAATATGATATTCCCTCGTGATTATAGGAGGAGAACCAATGTCTCCAAGAGGGGGTTCAAAACCTAGAAATCAGTAAAGGTAAAATCTTTGTAACAGAGTCCATTCGTTAAGATTGAGCGAAAAATATAACAAGAGTAGAGTATTACGTCTCTATATGGGCTGAATCTGTATAATTTCTTTCATCCCATTTTCCACTGTGTTTTAGTATCCACACTTCTTGAGCCAAAACCCAAAAGTGTATCCAACAATTGCCCACCATAAGAGCTTACTCTCCGACAAGTGATGACAGTGAGAAAAAGCACGAGGTTAATTGGTAAAGGGGGCTCAAGCTACAAAGGGAGATGTAAGGTTTAAGTAGTTAGGGTTACGAAAAGAGTAGTGTTTTATACATAGGAGGGAGAAAAAATTTTAGATGATTGATAAATATTTAAATACTAGATAATTTGACTGATGTTTAAGAACAAACAAAGATCTCATAATTTAAGAAGAAACTGTCAATTTAATTATGTGCTTCACTCTTCATGAAGATGTAAACTATTTTTATTATCTTAAAAAAAACCCACCAATGTTTATGTACTTATTGGCTATACACATACATATTTACAACTTTTTGTACTAGAGGATTTTCTGTTGAACCGAACTATAGAACCTACAGAGAATATCCATTGCGGCGTTGCACTTCACACGTTATAAGGGTGCACTGAATATTTTAGGGCTGTCATTTCTGGAGGAGACTGAGAGAGAATAGTTTAGGACTCTATCTGCACGTGTTAACTGCTAACCACTCTCTGATAAACAAAACATGTCGTGCCATCGAACGCACACAAGAAGCCGCCATCCAAATTCTAATCTTTTGGAATTTTGAAGCATCGGATCGAGGATGGCGTTTACGGGACATTTCATTTCATTTTGCGAAACCTATCATTTCCACCTCACAAAAGCAGCGGTCCAGCGAGTTCACAGTAGCAAAGCCTTTCTGACCGTATACTGCGCCAGGTTTCGACAGGTTAACCGCCCCAGATTGTTCCTGTGTCATCAGTGCCAAGCATGATCATTATTTTGTGACATGATGGTATCCTTGGCTTCAAAGCAAACCCAAAAGGCTTTCTTGGCATTGACACGGAAACAATGATCAGATCACCCTGTGCACTACACCAAATCTTCTCCTCATTTCACATTTCTCTTTCTGCAAACAATATTCAGTTCCTATTTTTCTCTCAATAAGTACATACAGAAAGGAACAAATTACTACTACTCGAAGACATGTACTACTACTACACATTCTCTCAGAATATTTGCACTATCCATTTATAGTTTTTAACATCGAGGAATATTTACACTTGTGATCTTGAAGTAATTAATGAACAAAGTCTCGTGGAGTGGTTGATCAAAACTGACAAAAGGGGAAACCATCACCGGACGGCAGAGGCGACGGTGTGGGCCCAGAGGCGGAGGTGCTCCTTCAGGTCGGCGCCGTCGCCATCGCCGGCCGGCGGGATCCTCCAGTTGCGCAGCATCCTCCTCACCTCCTCTTCGTTGTCGTCCCACGCCTCCGACAAGTACGGCCGCCTCGGCGCCGAGGACGAGGCGCCGGCCGGAGCAGAGCCGATCCGGCGACCGGCTTCCTCCTCCGCGGAAGCCGCCGCTGCCGCCGCCGTAGCGTTTCTGGCTTCATCCTCGTCGGAGCGCCGCCGACGGAGCCCCGGCACGATGGACGCGAGCTCGGCGTCGACGTCGTCTTCGGAGAAGGTGAACCCGAGGTCCTGGAGCCCCTTCACCTCCTCGAACTCCAGCTCCGACATGCTCCGCCCCCGCCGCTGCCGCCGCCTCCTGCTGGGCCGCCGCACCGCCGGCCTCCTCCTCTCCGGCAGCGGCTGCGGCGCAGCCAGCCCGTCCTTCCCGGACAGTATCGTCTCGAGCCTGGCCCGGTGGCGATTGGGGATCCTGAGCGGCTCGAGGCCCTCGAACGCCGCCGCCGTCGCCTCGTCGCTCCGCGTCCGCCGGTGCCGGAGCATCCCCGACGGAGATCTCTTCACTTCCCTCTCCTTCTCCTTCTCCAGCCTCCGCGTCTCGTCCTCCTCCCGCTGCGACGCCACCGGCGGAGAAGCAGGCGCGACCGCAGCAACAGCAGCAGGGGGCGAGAGGAGAACGAGGCGGCGGTACCAGCTCGCGTCGTACAGCGCGAGGACGTCCCCCGCCGCCGCCGGCGGCATCGCGTCGCGCGGCCGCTCCATTCGATCGGGCAAGGGACGAGAGGAGAGCAGAGGCGTGGAGGTTTCGCGACGGGATTTGATTGTGGAGTCGTGCAGTGGCGGCGGCGCCGGGTTTTATATACCGCGCGTCGTCGGTCGCGGATCGTGGGGGCGTGTCACACGGTAACGCAGTTTCGTACACGGGAAAAACGGGGTCAGCGACTCGGCGTGCGCGGAAAGCTTCGGCCTGCAGGTGATACGGGTATAAGGTATTGTACTGGTAGTATACGAGTAGTATTATACAATTTTTATACTGCTCTGCATACGCATGTCGGGATGAGCGATGATGTATGCGCCTGTGTCATTTACGAAGCGTTCGTGCGGTGATTACGTCACGGTGATTGGCTGTACTGGCCGTGCAGCCGTGGAGCAATGCAATGCGTGGTCTATGTCTCAGTGCCACCGTTTGTACTTCGTACTAGACCGTCCCATTAGACTTCAACGGTTTTGGCGTGTTCAATCCCGTTTTGTGTATGCATAATTCACGGGAACTGCACGCATATAATTTCGAATGCCACTGTTCATAGGCCAATTATTCACTTAATAGACAGCTGATTTGTTAGACAAGATCTTCCTTTATCGGTTACCACCACCTTAAGCTACTTTCCTTGATAGATTTTTCCTGTGACTAAAAGCCCATTAACTACTGTGTTATTTTCGATCGTCGTGATGCTAATTTGCAAATGTACGGCATTGGCCCATGATTAGATTCGTCCTAGCTATGCTGCTATTGGCATAGTTTTTTTCTGGTTGTCCATATTACTTATAAAAAATATAGGTAAATTATAGTAAAGCCATATTTATTCTATCAGAGTTGCATATGTATAGTTCTGTTACATAAATATAACAGATTTGTTGATGTTAAAAAAAAGATGAATAAAATCTTACATATTATAGACCATTGGATCTGCTTGTGCTTGGGCTTTTTCACCTTCAGCTCGGACAAGCTCCCCCTCTTTTCTTTGGTACTATTAACATCCTCAACTCTAAAACGGTTGAGATCGGTGAGGCACAGGAGAGGAATCTGGGTGGGGTAGGGGCGTTAGCATGGGAGGTGACCATGTTGAAGAAAGAGAGGGAATATAAGGATAAGGTTAGTGTGTTTACATAAATCTTAGTGCTATATGTGACAAAAGTGAGCAAAATAAACGAGGGCTTGGCAGTCGCTAAACATATATATATATATAACCAGAATTTGTTACTAGAAACATTTTCATGGTTTACATTTCACTGTATATGTGATAATATAATTCATTTATCAAAGTTATTTCATAGTGAATTTGAAAAGTCAATAAGTCATCTTCTAGCATGGAGTAGTAGCAAATCCTAATTGATAGTGTGTAAGAAATATTAGTTTTAGGAACACAATAAAACAAAACCCTACTGTACATAATTGCATAAAAAAATAAAACAAAGTACCGCAACTTATAAAATGCTCAAACGATTGTACTACTTAGTTGATTAGAAAGTACAAATCAAACCAGCAAGTCTGATGCATGTAAACTTGGACGTCAGATGTACTGCACGAGGGGCAACTGAAGGTTCCTAGCTACTGAAAACCAAAATTTTCTAACCTTGAGTTTTTTTTTTCATACGAACTCTTATAAAAAAATATAAGGTAATATAGTTTTGTTTTGTCTATAAAAATTAATTTTTATAGACAATTCTCTTGTAGGCCTCACATGTAAAAATCCTTTTTACATATAAGACTTGACATTTAGGAAAAATAACTGCTTTAAAAACCAGATCGGCCCGAGAGCTTACTCTCCCCTTAGGCTCCTATCAGCCTCTCAGCTCTCTTCTTCACCCTCCCTTACCCTTCCCTCTCCTCTCCTCCACTCCCCTCCCCCTTTCTAGGGCTAGCCAGAGGGGAGGAGGCTGGTGACGGCGTTAGGAGTAGAAGGACGTCTTCGTCACAGCGTTGACATGTGGATGCAGGCAAGGATAGGCCATGTCGGCATGCGAATCCAGATGAGAGGAAGTTGTCCATGGCACCAGTGTACAGATCTAGGCGAGAAAAGGTCATCTATGGCCTCTACTTTGGTATTTTAGTCGATTGGTCTTCTTGGACATTTTGGTTTTGATTTCAATTTTTTTTCTGGTGTATCAATGAGGATTTTGTTTTCATTTGTTTGTGATGTATTAACGAGTATTTTGTGCTGTGAATTTTGAAGCCAGCTATACATTTAGGATTTAATCAGCTGAAGATTGGTTACAACGCTGGCTATTTTTGCGATGTGGCTGAGGATTTTTTTAGCACCAAAACTATTTTCACATGCAGACAATGTAACGTAGTTATATGTGAAAAATCGATTTTTACATATGGGTAGGCTTGCTTATAAAAATCGATTTTTTAGATAGTTGGCCATGTCTTAAATCACAGATGACATGGTTGGTCAACTAAAAAAACTGTTTTAGCCACCTAAAAAATTGTTTGGTTTTCGTAGTTGTGCGTGGCATAGATCGGTGGATGCAACATTATTTGTGTCCAAGTCACCAACCTGCTTCTACTATACCATAAAACACTGTACCATGCTTCTCGTGAGATTAGCCTGCTTATACTACCATTGTAAATTTGGGTTCAACGGCCTAAATAGTATTTAGACGTCAAGTTGACGAGTTGACATGGGGCAGAGACAACAAACATGAGTGCACTGTCCGGGTGACCGTGTGTTATCCCTCAGGTTAACTAGTGTCTATGTCAATAATACGATCGACCCGTGTGTATCATAATGCTTAATTTGTACCTTCAGTTAAGTTGTACTCCATGCGAACCTACTAATCTTCACCCACCTTTAAGTCCTTAACTATGAATGTTCCGTGATCCATGCATTTTAACCGGAAAATAAGTTGTATCTTGACCTAGCTTGTACATGCATTCTGCGTGGGCACAATGCAGGGAGGATATCCATGTCAGCCACGGAGGGCCCAGACTGAGAATATAGACGAGACGCAACAAAGCTCAAGGCTAAAACTATGCATTCATCCATGTCGTTTTTGCACGTACACGAGTAGTTTGGTGGCGGTCCTCGCGGAGGTTGCTTTCCTGCCGAGTCATCCTTGTTCCCGGCTGCTGCCCATAATCAGTACAGGTGTACAACCACTGTTGCCCCAACACTGCACCCATGCAAACGTCGGATGCTTCCACTATAGCCAAATGGCCCAGGGTGACAGCAACGTAATTAAAGTAACCACGCATACGTGACGGTGATGTGAATATTCGTTGCGAAAAAGAAAATGGTTATTTGAACGGGTCAACGAGGATGATAAAAGCCTACTGCCTCTCTCTGTCCTAAAAAAAATTAGTATTAGCTTTTAACATGTGTCCTATTTATATATCCTCTTGCCTACCCGTTAGGGTGTATTTCTTTGAACACGGGTGTATTTCTTCAAACAAGACAAATTTCTCTTTTTTACATATGTTTTTTAAATTTTTTAAACAGTGTGTTTTTATAAAAATATGTTTATATAAAAGTTATTTTAAAATTTAAAACATTTAATATATAATTAATCATATGTTAATAGCTAACCTTGTTTAGCATATCTTCTTCTCTTTTTCCTTCCCTCAAACGTGACCTTAGTCCATAAATTGATACTTATCTTTCAATGTCTCTTACATATCTATTTATCAATACTATCTTTTTATTAGTGAAAGATATTTTTATGTTTTTTTTCTGCATACTAATTTGGATATCTATTTATAGAATTAAACTTATTTTAGAACCAAGGACAGGAGGTAAAACCAAGAACAGTAGTATTACACACGGTTGAACCTGAGCTGTGAATGTTCTCCATACATCCTCCAGTTAATATTGGTTGGATTCGACACAGTGATAAGTCTAGCTATAGACAGCAAGAATTACGGACCAGGTCCCGTGAAATTTACTCGCGGAGAACACAACATCTAGAAAAATATTCAACTTGCACATAGGTTAACGGCCAGCAACACATACGCACGTCCTAAAAATATAAACTTTTTTAGAGATAAACATATAAACGAAAATGATTTAAAAAGTACGATGGTTAAGAAAAGAATATATATGAAAAAATTAAATAGAGAAGGATTATAATTTGTTAAGACGAGAGGTATATAAAAAAATAACTTTATTTTATTTTAGGACAAACCTTAGGTGATAAAAATAGATTTATTTTCGGACGGGTACGGCGGCATACGTCAGATCGACCCGATCAAGGGCGTACCATCATGGGGCAACATCTGGTCAGCGGCGGCAGCTGGTTTCTTGGCTCGCACGACAAACTCGGGGTGGAATACGTACGTAGTTGTCAAGCAGCACTGCAGCAGGTCGCGCGCGCCAATGTGTTCCGTGTGACGCAGGGAGAATTGATGGCCCAAGCCGCGACTACTAGTTTCATCGATTCCGCGGTGGCTGCACGCGTGAGCCGGAAAGAGATTGAGGTCAGCAGTAGTACTGCTGCTGCTCGCGCGCGCGGCTGCTTCGGGGCCAGTTAATTAATTAGCGCCGACGACGAGATGGCATTAAGGCAGCGCTAGTACGTATGTGGAGCCAAATGGCATCAGGGTTGCGTCCATACCAAAGCTTAGAAACACGGTTATTAGCAGCAGCTGAATTTTGCCTTTCCAACTGTATGATGAAGACTACTGCTAGTATATGTGTTCTCGTCAATTTATATTAGTGCTTGTGTACGACGTACGTGTCCTATGAAAAGAACAACGTCACGAAAGTCTGATCGGAAATATTCTACAAACACGTGATTAGTTAATCTCGAGAGGTCATTAGGAAAAAATCATCTGACATCTGTAGCAAAGGGGGCCGTATATTTCATTAATTGGTGCGTGTTTTAACATGACCACACCACATCACCGGACGTTCTTCGTGGATGATCAAACATATTAGCCACGATAGCTAACAGAGATATATTAAATATTAAATATTATAAAGTTAAAAATAGTTTAGAATAAATTATCTAATCATTTATATAAAGCAATGCTGATATAAAAATTTTATAGAGAAAAATTATAATTTATGCATATAATTCATTAGCTAAGTTGAAAAGAACATACCTAAGACTTAGTTTTGTAAACCCGGTTAACATCTCCTCTTAGTCTTTTTTTGCACGTTTTTTAAATTATTAAATGATATGTTTTTTAAAAAATATATAGAGAGAAGTTATCTTAAAAATTATATTAATCTATTTTTAATTTTTTTTACTAATTATAAATTATTGTATTGTTTCGTTTTACATGTGTTCTGTTACTAACCGAACCAGCCTAATACTACTGCTGAAGAGTCGATGATCACTTAGAGCAAGGCTAATAAGCAGGCTATTAGCCGATGCACGTCATCTTAATCTGACGTGGAAGAGGGAAATCAGATGTGAGAGAAAGAAGCTGGTGCTTCTGTAGTTGCCCGCTCGACACAAGCGCCTCAGGCATAGGAGAAGGGAGAAGGGAGATAGAGTGCACACCAGACGCACAAAAATATGCAAGGTTTATTTATTGATATCAAAATATGTATATAGTGCATGTCTTTATATACATTAGCCGATAGCGGGCTTTTGCTGGGCTTTTGCTCTTGGATGGTATGGATGACCATGTGGAAGCAATCGCAACATTAAATTACATTATATTTGGTACACGACTTTTACATCAATAAAATGATTAATTGGAGGAAAGGCTGCTCACTTATTAATTAGTACCAAATGCCTGCAGCTCAAGGGCATATTAAATAAAATGATTACTTGGAGGCAAGTCTACTCACTTATTAATTAGTACCAAATGCCTGCAGCTCAAGGGCATATTAAAGATGCATGAAAGCGGCCGGCCCGGCTTGTGAAAGCTTAAAACGAATGGATCAGGGCGTTGAACGGCAAGTTGAAAAGGATAAAGTCGCCGTATACATACTAGTCGTCGTCGCGGTTAAATCCTATTAACCTATACAATTGATCCCCACTAACTGCAATTATTACTAATTCTCTCTCCCCATGTTGCGCCACGTCATCTCAAATTATATCGGCCGTTGGATGGAAGTTAAACGCCTCGGATTCACTGGGCTTAGTTCTAACCAGCCTACCCAAGTATGCGAAAGGGCCAGCCCGATTCAACCTCAGCAATTGCCTTGATGACGGGAGAACCAGGAGACGGCTAATTAATTGCCTCTTTTTAGATCGCGCATCCCTAACCATGGTTTAAATCTTCCATTGCAGCTTTGGATGGCTACCAAACCACGTGTGGCCATGGATGGGTTCCTGCAACGCCGGTGGCGGTGGCTGGCATCGCTAATCTCTTGCAGTGAGTATGACGTGGGGTGTGTTTTCTCTCCATCACCTATTCATCTGGGTGCAAACCCGAGATTTTATCTGCCCACAAGGTCTAATGTATTCACAGCCAAGCATGAAGTCTCTTTGGTGCTGCTATTATGCTATTCTGCTTCTAATCCACTAGCGAATGTGCCTGCAGGTATTCATCATACTTTCCTCGCATCAGCTTTGATCGTCCTGTATATATTAAATATTATGTGTGATTATTCCGACACTATTGCAAAAGTTCAATCTCCATTTATCATATAATTTGGTTCATACTTAACCATGTGTGCGAGTAGTAATAGTACTAAATGTTTAAATCCAAACTGATGGGTAATCATAATGTGTGATATCACCAAGAATAGTTTTATTGTTAAATTAAAATTCTTATGTACGAATGCATTGTACGTGTATAAGAGCCAGAGAACAATCCAACAAATTTCCTTCATAGTTCTTTGTACTAGATTTTACGCACAAGCAACCCATTTTTATCATCTATATATACCACCAGTGTTAAATTATATATCTCATGACAACGCGGGGGAAGCCATTTTGCATATGCTAGCACCACAAACACCACACGGCTGTCTGCACAATGCAGCTTTCTCGATTTATTACTTCTTTCGCGGAATTTTTTATTGCTGCGAGAAACATGAGCGGATTTGAACCTTTTTTAGTTAAATTCTTTCTCGCAGATAGGTCTGACTTGATATACTTTCGCGGAAGTCCGGAAATCAAAGTCTAAACTTCGAAGTTATACACTTTCACTCCCCCCCCCCCCTCTAACTTTTTTAAACTGTGCACTTTTTGAAGATAAATAATGGGGGATTAGATGATCTAATGATTTTTTTTGAAAGAATATATATATATATATATATAGGGATCTTTATGCTAGCGTGCATGGTATATAGTCTTAATTAGCAGCCGGACTGATGTGATCTATGAACCACTGCCTCTATAAATTAACGTGCTTAAATTCGCACCGCTTCTCTAACGAATCTTCGATGATATTGAAACAAGGTAATTAAAAAACAATCACGTCAGGTTTACAAAAGAAATTATCACGTGAGTCCATGCATGTGGCCCGCAAAGGAACTCCATTCATTTGAATTTTCTTGTTAAAAAAGAACAAAAAAGATGCAGAAATGCTATACATCACGCATGTGATTTTGAGTGAGAAATCACATGATTCTGACCTTGCAATCTACTCAGAGATTCATGCTCATGCTTCATCTCATACCAGCTTGCTATCTTTGATGAGCCCCAAACTCCTATAGAGACGATTAGGTTTTTAGGTTTGGCCGTGGGAATTGACTGAGATGTTCCCTAGCTCGGAGGGATGGCTAGGGTAGCGGTGGTGGTGCTGCCCGAACCATGGGAGAGGAAGAGGGCCAGTGTTGGTATTCGAGAAAATTCATTGTTAAAGTGGTTAAAATATAGGGGTTATCATGGTAGAGAAGGAGGAGGTAAGAGGATTGGGACAAAGCTAGGGATTAGGGTTAGAGGGGCATGCATGAATCTCAATGTATTTAACGGTTATAAAATCGCGTGACTAGTGAGGGAAGAATAATGCTCATGATGGATAGATACAAAAGGGATATTTATATCAACTATTTGGGAGACGTTACTGTTGAACAATATAAGAATTCACTGTCTTTCCTAGAGTATCACATGTTCCCTAGAGATGTTGAAACAACCCAAGGAAAGCAAAATATCCCTCGGGACTAAAAGTCCTAAAGATAGTATAGAGGAGGGTGAATAGACGTTTCTAAAAATTATTTTAATGTATCAGTCAAATTTAAACTTGAACGAAACTTTTGGACTAATGGGTTATAACTTCCGGACCAATAGTTAGAACTTTCGATCAGCTCTCATGGGTAGGGTGAGACGGCTGGTTAGAACTTTCAGTCTATTGAGATAGAAACTTTTGATCAAGCAGGAGATAAACTCTTTTAAATCCTTCTCCACAATATCAGGAATATAAGTAATAGCAATGGAAGTAGTAAACAGGTTCATAAGCACTGTAATGCAAGAAATA
The DNA here is from genome assembly GCA_030770085.1 of Oryza coarctata. Classification (NCBI taxonomy): domain Eukaryota; kingdom Viridiplantae; phylum Streptophyta; class Magnoliopsida; order Poales; family Poaceae; genus Oryza; species Oryza coarctata. Next base: position 15,803,511 of record CM061472.1, read on the forward strand.
GTAAACAACACATAAAAAGAGTAAGTTTTGACATAAAATTCATAAAGTGTGAGAGAGGAAGATACAAGGATTTTTTTCTCATAGTTTGAATCACAAAGATCCTACATCTCCATTTGAGGAACGCCTGAGACCTAGGCCTCTCTTGACTTCTTGCCTCACTAAGTAGTCGTAAAGAACAATTTAGTTCTCACTTCATCGGCTATCTTTTTTTTTTGCAAAGGCGAAATCCACCCTCACAAACTTACTCAGGATAATCAACAACTTGAGAAAGCTCAAGGGTGACGTCTAATCTTTTAGGAGGTCACTCTACAAGAGTAATAAACTCTAAACAGCGACTCATACCAATCCTCAAGTACTCAAGATCCTCTTAACTCTTATCATAACAAAAAAACACTCCAACCACTAAAAAACTACATTCAAATCCTCATGAAAACTTAAGAACTTGATGAAAGAGGTATGTAGAGTCATAAGAGAAGCTAGGAAATAGAAAAATAAAAGTGAAAAGGCCTTAACAGCTTGGAGAGGAAAATGGGATATTTATACCCACTCCACTACGTCACCTAGCAGTAACTCAAAAATTTGAACACCCAAAAGTTCCAACCCCTGTCTGAGAACCTCCGACCCAACACTTAGCTGCTGATAGATAGTAATGGACTGAAACGTCCAATCTCATAAGACTAGAACCTTCGACCCACATGTATAAGCAAATTTACAGCAATGCAATTATTATACAAATGTGTCTCTTAACTAACAAATAAATCTTTGAGCATAGGAGTAGACTTGTAACACTGTCTGTAATCCTTCTTAATAGTATAACTTTTCTAAACTCAAAAGAAATTTAAAAGAATTTCAAAATAAACTCAGAATCTTCTTGTCATAAATCAATCATAAGTTTTTAGGGGTCATCATGCTTACACTTATTTTACTAAGGACTAATCTTTACATGTAACTCAATGAACATGTTAATATCTTAGCCGTTTTATTATTAATCATTTAAAACTGATTTAGGAGACTAGATACATTTTCACCTCTAGGTTATAAACCCAATGAAGACAAATGGTCCTCTACATTATCTACATGTTCCTAAACAAAAAGGACACAAAGTTGGGCCACATTAGTGCTAACATGGCTTGATTCATCTTTTTTTTTTCTTAAGATTCCTCTCTCTCTGGCCAGGACAACGCACCTCATAAGTACGAACTGTTTATTTTTGGACCCACTTATCTTCTCTAAGCAGATCACATCCTATCCTTCCATAGCCTTCCTTCTTCTTCCATGGATGGCAGGTGCTTGCCCTTTCCTCAATGCAACTGGCAGCTAAGGAGAGCTCTAGCAATAGGCTGACGGCACAAGCACCCAATAGCTGTAGATCTAGACACACCTGATCTATGGTTCTCGCTTAGTTCTCTATTCATGTGGCTGCCATTTAGATCCATGTTTCTCGGTTAGTTCTTCGCACTCTCTTTCTTTTCCTAGTAGCTTGTGGAAGATCAAAGCCTGACTGCCCCATCCACCTTCAGTGAGCTGTAAGTTGCCCATATCCAAGTAGTCTTGATGTTTTGATGCAAAGCAACACATGCATGCTTGCATGGTTGTGCAGACTACAGATCCAAGTAAATGCTATTTTATTTTTAGCCGAACGAACTCGTAGTGAATACAAATCCAATTCCTCATCTCCATTCTATGATATTTTTTAATTTCTTTGTTAGGTGCTCATTAGTGAACTATCTTAAGCATTCTATTGAGGATCTGATTTTGGAGCATTGAACTGAGTTGACTCACTACGCATGATAAATGAAAAAAAAATAATACATGCCATTTAGTTTGTAAAAAACTATAAAAGAAAATTATAATAATACATGCCTATTCTGCTGAGATCCTTGGAAAAGTTACTCTACATGTTGGATAAACTCTCCACATGTGCAAATCTCTCCATATAGTTTCTTATGAAAAACTTTAGGAGCATTGCCTTTCACGTGGGATGGATCCCCAGGATATGTTAACTCTAGGAAAACATGTTTCCTAAAGTTTTTGGGTTGTTTCCTCGAGTATTTGGCCGTAGGAGACCGGTGAATTCTAGCAGTGGAAGTATGTAATATTTGTTCCGTAACCAAGTTGAATTCAGCATCGATGGGAAATATTTGGGCCAATTTATTTTGTGACAGCCAGCCCAGCCCATTGATCATGCTCTCATGGGCTATATGTAGCCTTGCCTCTTGGATTGGGCCTCTGCAGCCTTGCAGGCTTCATTGCAGGGCTCGGTTTTATGACTGGTTCTGTTGGGCCGTTGAAAAGCGTCCCCTTTGGTGAAGCGGCACAAAGGTCAACCGGTAACTGGGCCGTTGAAGAGTCAACGTATCTCTCTATGTTATTTTCTCTTCAGTACAGCATTAATCTAGATAGCAGTGTTAGAGGCTTACTCATTTAGGGTTGTTTTACATTACATACCTGAAAGTAAGTTTAATGAGAGCCAGTGATAACTCTAATTTTGTCCAAACATCTCTAGTCTCTAGATCATCTAGGATACAGCATGTACAGTTCTAATTTGTAGTATGTGCACTGTACATAAATTTTATTTTATTTATTTGGTGTGGGCCATCCTCTCCTTGTTCCCTTAACGACGAGAGGGCGAGGTTTAAAGTAGGGTCCATCATGGAGCACGTGCGTGCACTTGGCGCTAATTTAGTGGCCAACCTCCATTCTCTATCCTTCCCTCTCGTCTCGCTCGTCTAAAATTCTAATGTGGTTTTCATGTAGTTGGATGAGATAGGATTGTTGTAACTGCTCTGCTCTAAAATGGGTGAAAAAAGTTGAGTACAATAGTCCATTTCTTTCAAAGGGAGGTAGACGTTAAACCGTTTAGCCTTCCAATAATGGACTAGATATTTGAATGCAGTAACAAGCCAACGTAAAATGAGGTCCCAAATAGTCATAAATATTTAGCTCAAGATTTAGTTGAATTTTTAAAATTATAACTATCAATATTATATTAAAATAAATTTAATATTTTTATTATATTATTTGTACATGCACACACACTGACATCACTAACATCACCCCTAACATATACATTTAAAGAGCTACAATGATCTCACTAAATTTTTATTAAAAACTTACTTGTGTATGTGATATTTATAAGTATCAGGATTTAAGGAGTGATACGCATATAATGCCACTACTACACCATTGATACGTAATATTTATAGGCATTAGGATTTTAATAGCTTTATAATTTTATAATAATATTTTTTAAGGCAAAACCGTGCATACCTTTTTTTTCAAACTAAGCATTTGAAAAATTATTGATAATTAAAATTTAAAATTTTGACTAGGTATTATTTTAGATTTCAAATATTTATCACTGAAGAGAGTATTTTACAAGAAGAAAGTGTAAGGCTACAAACGGGATTACTCATTGAGCATTGGAGCTCCCTTTTGAATGAAGGATTATTTTCTTATTTCAAGCGTTGACTGAACCCTTTTTTTAATGTTCTGCATTTTACACGGGTCATGATGACTCATGCCCAAAAGTCCACTCACATCGGCAGCGGCAACAAGAGAAATGCTACAGTGCTAGTTTCTCTCCACTTCATCTTAGCTGCAGTAAAAATGGATAGTCCCTTTAGTCTGTTAGTCTTGTTTAATCCTGCAGCTAAAGGTTATCATAAGACAATGCTACTTACTAAACACATCACAAGCTACCTGCCAGACCAGCCCAGTGCTACGAAAACTGAAGGTATCTGCAACTCTTAGCGGCGCATGCGTTGCAAACAAGTGTCACTCTCCATCGTTAGCTTGCACATTCCAGTTGGAATGTACTCCGTAGTCCGTACTATAAATCTGCACATAGAAAATTTACATGCAACACCACAGGGCCAATATTTATGACTTCCTGTGAACTATAAATCACCAATTCCAACAGAATTGCAAATGTGGATTGCTGGGTAAATCTCCTTTGGCAGAGCGAACAAGCTAGAGCAAGATTTAAGTGAAGTGCAATCACTCTGCCCAAGGAGACATGGCCCGGTAATCCACCACTCGCATGCATGCATCCACACTTTTTTACACCTGTATACTCCTACTTGGGACTCTGTTTGTCTGCTTGGCTTGTTGCTATGCGAAGTTGGGACAATTGGGTATTTATATCCATTGCAGAATGGCAATTGGCAGGTTTAACCCCATGGCGTGTTGAAGCTGCAGGTGCTCGCATATCCGGTTATGCTTTCTCCTTGCAACCGTTTGCTTGAGCACTGTGATACCAAGCATATTTTCCAGGCACCCCTGGCATCTTCCTCGTGTTTCATGTATTCTTTTCTTGCAGCAGAGGTAGAAATTATGCTGTGTATTATTAACATGAAGCTATTATCAGGGTTCTATGTGCTGTTTGGGCCTCTTGAGTTCTCCGGCATATGGCTTACATGGTTGTTAAAAAATTGTGTTACCTGCCTTAATATATTTTTGATAAAAAGAAAATTTCTACTCCTTTGCAGATTATCTAATATGTGCATGAGCTGGTTAAGATCATAGATAGAGTTGCAGCAGGACCAAGAGGACAAGAGGTAGGGAGTGTTTAGTAGAGCTCCAAATCTAAAATTAGAATATAAAGTTGTGGAGCTCGGAAAGATTGCTTCACCATTCCTACATATTTTCAGGAGAGATTCACCCGATTTGCTCTCAAAAAATTGAGAATATACTAGCGTTTGGTTTGGTTCTGGGATGGCTTATAAGACAACCACATAGCTATATCACTAATCAAGATTAAACTATAATAATTACACATGCTATATTTACAATAGGCTAATACTTCCCTGCAATCTAATCAGGAGCATCACTAGCATTCAGGCTGAATCGAAACTCCTGAAATAGTGAGGTAGAAAGGCCCTTGGTAAAGACATCGGCATACTGCAATGTCGTAGGAACATGTAGGACCCAAACATAACCGAGGTTGACCTTCTCTCGAACAAAATATAAATCAATCTCAACATGCTTCGTCCACTGATGTTGTACTGTGTTACTGAAGAGATATACAGCACTGATATTGTCGCAATAGACCAAGGTGGCACAGCGAGGAGGTGGCGAAGCTCAAGAAGCAGCTGACGCAGCCAGGTAGCTTCAGCAACATCATTCGCCACAGCACGATATTCAGCATCGGCACTCAATCTGGAGACCGTATGCTGACGCTTGGAAGACTAGGACACCAAGTTGTCCCCGAGAAATATTGTGTAGCCAGAGATCGATCGGTGAGTGTCAAGATAGCCAGCCCAGTCGACATTCGTATAAACAATAAGATCTGTAGGTGAAGATCAACGCATGGTTAGCCAAAGTGATAGTATGCCCTGCAAGTAGCGCAGGATCCGCTTGAGAGCAGCGAGGTGCGGCTCCCGAGGATCATACATATAGAGGCATATTTGTTGAACTACAAAGTCAATATCTGGTTGGGTAAAAGTTAGATACTACAGAGCGCCAGCTAGACTGCGATACTATGTAGCGTCAGCAACAGGTGGTCCATCAGCAGATAATTTGGAGTGTAGATCAACAGGTGTGCTGCATGACTTGCACGCACTCATCCTGGCACGCTCCAAAATATCCTGACTGTACTGTCACTAAGAAAGGAATAGACCATCTGCAGAGTGTGTCACAGAAATACCCAGAAAGTGATGCAGCTGACCCATATCCGTCATAGCAAACTCACGCTGGAGAGCCTCAATGATGTGCTTGAGAAATCCGGCAGAGGAGGCGGTGAGGACAATGTCATCGACATATAGTAGTAAGTAGCCCATGTCTGGACCGCGGCGATATATAAAGAGCGAAGTATCGGACTTTGTGTCAACAAATCCAAGTGACACAAGGTGAGAGGCAAACCTATGATGCCAAGCACGAGGAGCCTGCTTCAAACCATATAAGGACTTATTGAGCTGACAGATAAAATATGAGCGAGAAGAATCCATAAAACCAGAGGGTTGCACGCAGTACACTATCTCAGTGAGAGTGCCATGGAGAAATGCATTCTTCATATCTAGTTGATGAATGGACTAGTTCTGAGATAATGCCAAGGAGAGAATAACTTAAACTATCACAGGCTTGACGATGGGACTGAAGGTTTCATCATAATCAACACCGGACCGCTGTGTGAAACCCCGTAGTACCCAGTGAGCTTTGTAACAATCAAGAGACCCATCGGCGAGCAATTTGTGTCGATAAATCCACTTGCGAGCATGGAGGAAGGAACAGAGCGAGGGAGAGGCGACATGGGCACAGCGTGGAGGTTGAGACGATCCACGGGCTGTGCGATGCCAGTCTTGCCATGCATGCACATCGAGTGCGCATTGGTGATCGGAGGGAAGACGATCGATCGGGTGGCAGCTATGCGGCCGGTACCGCTGGCGACAACCTGTGCATGAGCAGCAGGGGCAGCAGGACCGGCAGCACTCGTGATCGGTGTGGTGCCATTAGTAGCGACCTGTGCGGCGTGCACAGGGGCAACGGCACTGGACAACACGGACGGTGGCATGGAGGTGGTGCCATAGGTAGCAGAGCTAGACTTAGGCGACCACGGCCCTGCACTAGGGCTCGACGGCACAAGGGTGGCCTTGGGCACAGGGTGTGCCGCTAAGGAAGCTACTGTACGTGCACGCACAAAATGAGCTCCAAGAACTGAAGCAGTAAGATCGTGATCATCGACAAGAAAGCCTAGGGTGGAGGGTGCCATGGGTGTGCTAGACATGTTGGAAAAAGGAAAAAAATGATTCATCAAAAACGACATGTCTGAAAATAAGGATGCGGTTCAACTAAAGCTCAAGGCATCGATAGCTTTTGTGCTTCGAGGAGTAGCCAAGGAAACCGCATAGAGAAGAACGGGAGGCAAGTTTGTGGGGCGCTGTAGAGGACATATTGGGGTAACAAGCGCAACCAAAAACTTTGAGATGATCATATGAGGGCTTGGCAGAGAAGAGAGCATTGTATGGTGTGAAGGAGGCGAGAGTTTTAGTGGGGAGGCGGTTCATAAGATATGTGGCGGTGTGAAGGGCCTCAACTCAGTAAGCTAGAGGGAGACTCGCCTGAAACAAAAGGGAACGCAAAATGTTATTGATGGTACGAAGGGAACGCTCTGCTTTACCATTTTGTTGGGAGATGTATGAACATGACATGCGGAGGGCAACACCATGGGAGAGGAAAAACGTGCGGGCCTAGAAATTATCGAATTCACAGCCATTGTCGCACTGGATGCTCTTGATGGTGGTGCCAAACTATGTGCGAACATAAGCAAGAAAATTAGAAAGAGTGGAAAATATCTCGGATTTGAGATAAAGTGGAAAAGTCCAAATGTAATGAGAGCAGTCATCAAGAATAACAAGATAATATTTGTATCCTGGCATACTAACAAGTGGAAAGGTCCATAAATCACAATGGATTAAATTAAAATTATGAGTAGCTTGAGAGCTAGATGAACCGAAGGATAGACGTACATGACAACCAAGTTGGCACGCATGACAGATATGATCGATATAATTTTTATTGTAGGAAATGACATTGGACCTAATGAGTTTGGACAAAACTTCACGCCAAAGGTGACCGAGACGATGATGCCAAAGGGAGGTGGGTGTTGTGATGAACGTGGAGGTGCTGATGGAGGGTGCAAAAAATGGGTAGGGGTTACCGGAACTATTGCACCTAGCGATCACGTTCCTGGTTTGCAAATCCTTCATAGAAAGACCAAATGGATCAAACTCAATGAAACAATTATTGTAGATGGTAAAACGACAAATGGAAATTAAATTCTTAATAATGTTAGGTGACACCAGAACGTTATTAAGAGCAATATCACGATGTGGTAAGGAATAAATATGGGATCCAGTGGTTGTGATAGGAAGTAAAGCACCATTTCCCACAACGATAGATGAAGAAGTAGATGAAGAGGGTGGGAAAATGGTGGAGAGTATACCACCATCCGAGGTCATGTGTGAACTGACACCTTAGTCAGCATACCATTCAGACGCCGGCGGGATCAGTGTCATAGTGTTGAAGGAGTGTGCCAGGGAGTCCTGGTGCCAAGACCCTCTGTGAGTGGGCATCCAGGACACCGCCTAGTACATTGGTGAGGGTGCCTGGAAGCCCGACGTTGCAACTCCCACGTAGTACGTGCTATACGAGGGTGGTGGGGCATCGTATGCGCCTCCATACGCGCCGGGAAGAGCACCGAAACCACCATAGTGCGGGGCTACATGGAACGTAGGCTGTGGCAGCGAAGGTCGTCCCGACTGGTCGTATGGCCACATGCATACGGTGCCAGCCCAAGGATGGGCGAACGATGTGTACATGGTCGTACCGGGAAGGGCGCTGCCCTGTCCACCTAGGGCCACACCAGCAGAGGGCGCTGGAGGGCCGCCACCAGCAGGTCCGTCACATACACCACAGCCACGACGGCGGCTGTTGCGCTGGCCCCCGGTTGGTGCAGTGGGGCGCGAAGGAGGAGGCACTCCCGATCGTGGAGCAGCAGGCGCACCAGGAGCCACTGGACCCGACGTTGCAGCGACGAGGACAGCCGGTAGGGACAGAGGACGAGTGTCGATCTCCATCTCCTCTAATAGAAGGTGTGTTCGGGCTTCAGTGAATGTCGGGAACGGCCTATGCATTTTGAGGATGGATATCATGTGGTGAAACTTACCACTAAGGTCGCGGAGGAGTATGAGTACCATCTGTCGGTCGTCGAATTCGGCGAGGGAGGCAGCCATGGACTCAAGGCGGCGGCAGTAGTCGATGACGCTCAGAGACTCCTAGCAGAAGGTGCGAAACTGTGTCTCCAGGAGAAGGGCACATGACTCCTTCTGGCCGAGGAATTTGTCCTCGAGGTAGCACCACGCGTTGCGGGCATGACCTTGCCGCATCATTAGTGACTGCTGCAGGTCGCTGGAGATGGTTCCGTATACCCATGTGAGGACACAACAGTCCGCCTGGATCCATACCGGGCGGGTGGGGAACGTCTCATCCTCGAGGACATGGAAGTGAGGGCATATTTGCTAAGGATGATGAGGAACATACCGCGCCATTTGGTGTAGGTGCCTGTGGCCTTGTCAAGGACAATGGGGATGAGTGCCTTGACGTTGACGACAGCGGTGGCTTGCACCTAGAGAGCCTTGTGAGCACTATCGTACACGTCCAATGCAGCGTTACGAAGACGGGCCTCCTCAGCCTGACGCGCTTCTTCAGCGTGAGCAGCTTCGGCCACGAGATGGCGGTCTTCAGCTTCTTTGGCCGCCTTGGCGGTTGCTATGGCAGCAGCGTCATCGTCTTCGCCGGCCATGAGGGGCAGGATCGGTGGCCACACCTGGTGATGCAGTAGGGCGAGTGATCAGGAACAGACCAACGGGCGCACCCGGCGATGTGTACAGCACGTACAGTAGGATATCGGATCGGCGTGCGATTGGATCGGCCGGCGCTGGTTTAGGAGCGGAGGCAGGATCGGATCGACGGGCGATAGGATCGGCTAGCGCTGGTTCGAGAGTGAAGACAGGATCTGATCGGCGGGCGATCGAATCGGTAGCTGGCGCTGGTTCGGGAGTGGAGGCAGGATCGGATCAACAACCACACCCGGTGATGAGGGCAGCTACGGGGCGGGCAATCGGATCGGCAACGCGGGCGATAAGACCGGCGACACACCCAGCAATATGTAGTCAACAACGATGGTGGCGATCGGATCGACGGCTAGCGCTGGTTTGGGAGCGGAGACAAGATCAGATCCGCGAGCGATCGGATCATTTGGCGCTGGATCGGGAGCGGAGGCAGGATCGAATCGGCAGGCGATCGGATCGACAGCTGGCACTGGTTTGGGAGGGGAGGCAGGATCGGATCGGCGGCCACACCTGGTGACGAGGGCAGCTACGGGGCGGGCGATCGGATCGGCAGCGCGGGTGATGAGAGTGGCGACACACCCGGCGACATGTAGTCAGCAACAGTGGTGGCGATCGGATCGGCGGTGGGCGCTGGTTCAGGAGCAGAGGCAGCTACGGAGCGGCGGCGTTGCGAAGGTGGGCAATCGGACCTTAGCAGCCTCTTGCAACGTAGCAATGGCGGAGGAATGAAACCAGAGTTTGGGCGACGGCAGCAACGATGACGGCGGCGGGCGTTGGTTTTGGTTGCGGAAGGGTAGCGGATCGGAACTGCTTTTATACCATAAAAGTGTGGGAATAATTGATTCTATTCCATAACAATGCATTAGTACATATAGAGGCTGGGGTGGCTCATAAGACAATCACACAACCATACTATTAATTAAGATTAACCTACTATAATTATATTTGCTATAATTACAATAGGCTAACATATAGGATGAGAATCCAGAGCTCTGTCAAACATACCCATGGTGTTTCTTGTTAAACCTAATTGGAGACTGTGATAAGGGACCTCTACACTACGCATGAATGGAGGTTTAGCAGGTTAAGTGGGTTTTGATTTTTAGCTTGATGATTTCTATCATGCTTTATTGTACTTCATTTGTGCCGCTATAGCACATTACAACATTTTCTTGCAACTCTGTAGGTTGTGTGCACTTTACGGCCCGGATCTTTTCCCATTGCTTCTAAAAAGGAATATGTCTAAGATTTTTTTTTTCACTTGTCAATTCTATTGTCAGATTTTTTTTTTTTTGCACTTGTCATTTCCATTGTCCTACCTGTTCCTCGTCTACTTCTGGTTAATATACTTAAAAAGAGAACGAAATGCTAATAATTAATCAATGTCAACAGCTAGCTGGATGCTTTGCTGTATTAAGAAAAGACGAAGGTATAGGAATAGAATGTAAATTGATCCTGTCAATCAGGACCCAAGATTAGACAATGTTACGTGGCCTTTCGACACCTGCAGCAGCACAACTGTAAAAGCCCAGTGCTCTGAAGAAGAACCAGATACCTGTTGGATTCTCCAAATGAAGGAGGCAGCTTGCAATAGCATCAAAGGGGAAGATCCATGTGGATGTTCCTGGACAAAGCATAATATTAGGGAGCCTCCAGCATCACATTAAAAATCCAAAACAATCTGGTTGTTGTCCATCGAGTAGTACATGTATGTGTGATAGTGTGATCAGGAAGTAGTTGCCTGAATTGATAAAAGAAGATGACAAATAAGTGCATATATTTTTCCCATGAAGTATGCAGTTTGTAAGCATTTCCAAATAATGCATGACCAGGCCTAGGAAAGCAAAATCTGAGCTAAATGTCACGGTTAATGGCAATTGCTAACACCTTTACTGTAATTAATTGCTAACCCTTGCCAGATCACTCCATTCCCAAGCAAGTAACTGGGCATCTCTCTTTCTGTCAAGAAAATCCCGAAGGTCCATTGGCAGCCTGTCGCGGACAAGGTCCTCAACCTCATCCCCTCCTGGAAGGAACGGTTTCTTAACGAAGCAAGCTGCCTCTCCCTTGTCAAGTCAGTGATGACTGCTTATCCCCATCCACCTTGCCTTGGCAATCAGGTCGCCGGATTGGGTGATCAAGGTGATCGACAAGCGATTTCTTTGGATAGGCACTGATTCTGTTCACGGCGGCCAATGTAAGGTCGCTTGGATCAATGTGACATGACCGTTTGAGCTTGGGGGCCTCGGCGTGCACAATCTTAAACTCATGGGGTTCGTCTTGCGCCTCTGCTGGATGTCGTCACAGCACAACTGAGAGCCGTGTTGGGTCGGTTTCCAAGGAACACACGAGCGGCAGGTCGCCGATGTTAATATAATTAACGTTATATGATCTTTATGGATCATGAACACTCATATATATATATAGATGATCGTATACATATATATAGAAACTTACAAGCGTGACCAACAGCAATCGGAAGACACAGCTCCAAATATAGATGATCTTTTACTAAATATAAATTATACACTTCTATGTTTAACACTCCCCTCAATCTGGATGGAGATAGACTAGATTCAGATTGCGTCGTAAATCGCAGTAGGGAGTAATTGGGAGCGGCTTAGTTATGATGTCGACCACCTGGTCCTTGGATGAGAGGAAGCGAACGTCGAGTTGTTGAGAGGCAACACGTTCACGAACAAAATGGTAATCAACCTTGACATGCTTCGTGCGACGATGAAATATGGAATTGGCAGACAGATAAGTGGCACCAATGTTGTTATACCATAGGGACGGTGGCTTAAACTGAGAGATCCCAAGTTCTCTTAGCAACATTTGTATCCATATTACTTCAGCGTTAGCATTAGCGATGACCTTGTATTCAGTCTCTGTGCTCGAGCGAGAAATAGTTGGTTGTTTGCGAGAGCTCCAAGAAACAAGATTACCACCAAAGAAAATGGCATAGCCACCTGTACTACGCCGATCATCTAGGTTTCTGGCCCAATCGGCATCAGAGAACGCACTTAGCAATGAAGACCTAGATTTAGTGATGCATAGCCCCATATCAGACGTGGAATGAAGATAACGCAGAATGCATTTTACTGCCGTCCAATGAGCTGTCATTGGTGCTAACAGAAATTGGCATACCCAGTTGATAGAGAAGGAGATATCGGGGTGAGTGAAAGACAAACATTGAAGAGCCCTAACAACACTGTGATAGCGTGTAGTATCTTTAGCTGAGAGAGGGACGCCACTCTTTAAGAGTAACTTGTTGTTGGGAAGCATAGGTGTCGGAACATTATTAGAGGAAGCCATATTTGTGCACTACAACAGGTCTTGGATGTATTTGTGTTGTATCAAGATAAGGCCAGTAGAAGTATGATGTACTTCAATGCAAGAAAATATTTGAATGCCAAGATCTTTTACAGCAAACTCAGCTTTAAGTTGAATGAGTAGACAATCTATAGCTGATAACGAAAAGCTTATAATAATAATATCATCCACAATATACATTTGAATGTTACCTCTGTTGAACATAAAAAGAGAAACATCAGTCTTAGAAGACTAAAATCCCAGTTGTAATAGTTTGTTACTAAGACGAGAAAACCAGACACATGGGGCCTATTTGAGGCCATATAATGACTTGTCTAACTTGTAAAGATGAGTAGAATGAGCCAAGTCAACAAAATCAGGTGGTTGTTTCATATAGACTTACTCTTGAAGATGGTCATGTAAGAATGCATTTTGAATATCAATTTATCGAAAAAACCAACCACGAGAGACTGCAAGAAACAATAAGACTTGAATAGTGGTAGGTTTTACTACCGGGTTGAATGTATCATCATAATCAACTCCGTACTACTGCTTGAAGCCCTTGGCGACCAATCATGCTTTATAGGGATCAATGGAGCCATCAGCTTTGTGCTTCAGTTTAAAAATCCACTTGCAATCAATGACATTAAGGCCGGCACGTGGATGAACCAGATGCCAAGTCTTGTTCTTGACAAGGGCTTGAAATTCATCATTCATTGCTAACCTCCAAAGGGGGTGTGCCATAGCAGTGACATACGATGTAGGCTCTGCATCTGAAGTCCATATGGCAGAATAAGTAACCATGTCGTCGGTACAAACCTTAGGCTTCTTGATGTTGTGGCTTAAGCGTGTCCCGTACTTATGGGCAGGAGGATCCGGTGCAGGAACCTTTGAGTGGTGCACAGCCTTAGGCCAGACGCTCGGTGACAAAGTTTGCCGCGATGCTGGTGATGATGGGCTGGCAGATGACAGTGTTAACGCCAAAATCTGGACGATCCAATGGTGCTAAAACCAATCGACTAAGAGATGTCCAATGGAGAATTTAATTCAGTCGGTAAATAGGATCGGCCGATGGAGATACTGGTCAGCTCGTGAGACAAAGCCGATTGGAACTGTAGAGAAGCTGATCAAATTAGTAGAAGATTGGATCGGTTTGAAGACAGGGAATTATCCGATCGGTCTCAAGTCCGAGAAACCCGAGGATAGGTAGGAAAAAGACCGGCTTGAGTAAAAAGAGGTCCGATTGCTATAGTGAAGAAGCCGATCGGGTTGTAGCGAAGGAAGACTCGGTTCTAAATTTGAAGATTACTCAGATAAAACCGAGTTTACGGAAGAGCCGTGGACTCCACGGCAAGATATTCTATATTTATAAATTGTAACCTTATTAGGAAGGTTTAGCTAGTTAGTTAACTTCTTTAGAGGTATTTTCTTTTGTTCTTACTAGGAAATAACGTCCGATGGTCGTAATCGCGTCGGACTCTGTCTGTAAATCCAGGGTATAAATATAGACCTCCTAGAAACATGTAAGATATCTCTCGATCAAATACAATCTCGGTGTATCACCACCCTAATTTATCTAGGTTTTACTAGCGGGTTTTGGCTCTCGACACGGGGCTGTATCGATTAAGTCCAATCTCTAGCGAAGGGGTAAGTCTCGCCACCATCTCGATATGTTCTACTTTATCTAAGGCTGCATCGGTTAGGTTCGACCTCTTAGGCCGATCAGACGTATCGCATTACGTCCATGCGGGGCCTATCGGCCTGTTAAGCTCCCTCTGCAGTCGTCAATTTTGTGCTGTATTGGTTAGGTTCGACCTACAGGGCTGCTGACGGTAGATCGAGCTTTAGGCTTATAGTTTTCTGCACGGCGTATCATCGGAATGCTAGCCGATGAGTTATCTATGCTCTGAGCTTCACGCCCAGTGCATCGGCCCCTTGGCCGATACGCATCAGACTTTAGAGATGTCCCTTGTCACGTAACGCCGAGCATATCGGTCTCCTAACCGATACGCACCCGCCTTCAGAGAGGCGTCCCCTCATCGGCTCAGCTAGTCGATGGGTTCGTTCCTATCTTTGCTTCAACATAGCATATCCGGCGTCCTCCGTTTTATCGCCGCTGGCCTCGGTCTCGTACTGTCTTGGTTAGGTCCGATCTTCGAGGTTCAGTGTTAATGGCACTATCACGACAGGTGACGGGTCTCGTGCTGTCATATCCGAAGCGGCATCGGCTTTACAACCCGTGAATTTTTAATAATATTCCTTGCCAGCCCGCATGTGCCTTCATCAGTTTTTCCAGCCGATGAACTACTGTTTGGCTATCCGGAGGGATCCTTTGCGCCTAGCTATCTTCTGAGTACACCCTGTTTCCTCCATCGGCTCTACGGCCGATTCCCTGTCACCACCTGTCCACATCGGCTCCCCAGCCGATCGAAGAGCTTCCCGATTCTATCGGCAGCCAGCCGATAGCGAGCGCCTGTATCAGCCCATTGTCCGACGGACCTGCTCGTTTCACCTCCTTATCAATTGCAGGGTTAAATTGATTGGCATGCCCGCACCCGTGCAGACGCGCCGGAGCCAATCAAACCCCACGGCCCCTGGCGCGTGTACCTCAAGTCACACAAAAAAGCCGATCGGCCTACACGGGAGCTAAGCAGACCTCCTAGGCGATCGGCGTGTTCGCGCCGGGGCGCGCGAGGGACCTCGACGCGAACAGACAGCCCAGCTGTAGCCTCTGTGCTTGCCGTAGGGGACACGGGAGAGGCAGACGGAGACTTCGATACAGGCAAGACAGCGTCAGGTGCTGCATGCGGAGCGCCTTCCTCGAGTGAAGAAGCGGGCATAGGGAATGTCGACGCCAATCCTAATGAGGTTTTAGGCATCCTGGGATCTGCTGCATGCTGAGGGGCTGCATTCACAGGGTTAGTAGGAAACATATGCATATCATAATTGTTTAAAATAAAAATGTCACTATCCTGATTAGGTGCAACATTGGATGAAGGATAAGTGGAGAAAGGAAAAATTATTTCATCAAATATAACGTCACGAGATACATACACGTGTCCGGAATCCATATCGAGACATTTGTATCCCTTGTGAAGACCACTATATCCCAAAAACACGCAGACTTTGGATCGATAGGAAAGTTTGTGCTGGTTATAGGGTCGCAAATTGGGTCAACATGCACAACCAAATATACGGAGCATGGAATAATTCGGTAGAGTTTTGAGGAGGCGTTATAGAGGGCACAGATTATCAAGGACTCGAGTGGGCAATCTATTGATGAGATAAGTGGCTGAGAAAGGCCTCGTCCCAAAATTTAATCAGTATAAAGGCATGAGCTAGTAGAGCAAGACCAGTTTCAACTATATGACGATGCTTGCGTTCAGCCGATCCATTTTGTTGGTAAGTATGTGGGCAGGAAACACGATGGGCTATGCCAAGGGATCGAAAAAATTGTTTTTGGTACTTCCCGCCCCAATCCGATTGGACACATTTAATTTTAGCATCAAGGAGACGTTCTACATGTGCTTGAAATTGTAAGAAAATGCGTTGAGCCTCCGTGTGGTCATGCATCAAATATATCCACGTAAATTTACTAAAATCATCAATAAAGCTTATGTAGTATTTATATCCACCGACAGACTTAGGGGCAGGACCCCACACATCTGAAAAAATAAGTTCAAGAGTCGATGTAGAACAATAAATGGCATGAGTATAGGAGAGTTGATGACTCTTGCCTAATTGACATGCATGACAAACTGAGGGACTCGACTCCTTGATATATGGAAGATTATTTAAACTCAAAATAAACCACACGACTGGGGTAGAGAGGTGGCCAAGACGAGCATGCCACTAATCTGTGGATGCCTTTACACTAACAAGTGCTTGTTTAAAGAATTCAACATCGAATGGCTTTTTGGGATAGAGGCTGGATTCACACTTTTCATCTAAGAGCACTTGTTTTGTTGCTTGGTCCTTTACAAGAACATCTAAGAGCACTTGTTTCGTTGCTTGGTCCTTTACAAGAAAATGATAGGGATGAAATTCAAAAAACATTATTGTCATGTGATAGTTTATGAACTGAAATGAGGTGTTTAGAGATATCAGGTACGTGAAGAACATTATGTAAGTCAAGATGATGTGTAGCACTTTTAAGAGAACAAAAACCAATATGCATAATTTACAAACCTGCCCCGTTGCCAAGTTGAACTGTTTCTCCACCATGGTATTGTTCACACAAGGCTAGACGATCTAAATTACTAGTCATGTGATCGGTAGCCCCCATGTCGGTGTATCAGTTGGTGTCGACCATATAGGATGAAGTAGCAGCCACCGTAGCATAGGGTTATTCCTTCTAATAAGACTCATCCATACGATACCAACATTTGATGACAGTGTGATCTGTACGATCACAGATCTAATAGGGAGGGGCGGAGGACCGCCACGGCCACGACCTCAGGCGCAGCCAAGGGGACCGCCATGGCCACGGCCCCGCTGCTGCCCACCTCGGCCAGCGAAGTTGGCTAATGCACCAATGTTGAGACGAGTCTCCACCTGGTATTGCAGTTGGCATGCCTCAAATGCGAGCAGATGTGAGTAGACGTCGTCGAGCGTGAGAGGCTCACTCTTTGTCGTCATAGATATGACGAATGGATCGTAATCTAGGGGAAGACCCACTAGGAGATAGGCAATGATCTCGTCATCACGAAGAGGAGTATCAGTCGCAGCCAGTTCGAAGGTCAGACTCTTGATCTTGCGAAAGTAATTGGTAGCAGAGTGGCCGTGCTTCTTGGTTGTAGCAAGATCGACATGCACTTGGACAGCGTGTGCACATGTGGCGGAGGAGAACATGCACCGAAGAGTGTCCCAGGATTCTTTGGATGTGGCAGCAGACACCACATCCTGAAGGATGTCTTCAGCCATCGACGAGAGAAGACCACTTAGTAGTTGTTGATATTTATCATACGACAGACAATATTCTGGGTTAGACACAAGCTCGGCACCATCAGCAGTTAATGAAGGAATATGCTAGGGAGGCGTGGTCATGGATCCATTGATAAAGCCCATAAGCTTTGCACTTCACAGATACGAGAGAAGCTAGGCGCCATAATGTATAGTTTGTTTTGTTGAGACAGATGGTGACGACATGATGAATTGATATAGGGGCTAAGGTAGTAGTAGAGGAGAGGCTAGAAGTGGAGGCGGAGATAAAAGATAATGTCGATATTGATTTAGAGAAAAAATACTAGCTATGATATTATGTTAATATCATTAACACTAGATGATCTTTATGGGTCATAGATGATCGTATACATAAAAGGTTACGTATATATGGAATGTTATAAGCATGATCAATAGTAATCAGAAGATATAGCTCTAAATATATATAATTTTTTAATAGATTATGTTTAAGATGTTCTAGGCCTCTACCTTCACCCAGCTGGGCGTAGGGCACCGGGCGCTGTTCTGATCTGATCTGATGCTTGGCCTGAGGGTCGCAATCTGGCCCCAACTCGCCGCTCATTGGTGGAGGCAGTTCCGCCTAGGCGTCCCCGCGATGCAAGTTCTTCCTCTGGCTTGCCTCCCGTCGTAGGTGTTAGACAACGGATCGGCTCTCGGATCGGGGCATCGAGGGCCACGACTTGTGCCCGATGCGTGGCCTCGAGCTGGAAGACGTGAATCATATCATCGCCGCATGCGCGTTCTCCCGGCATGTTTGTCGGAACACGCTTCAAGCCGGCGGTTTGATCATTGCCGCACCGCATGCCGGCTCATCGCCGGAGGACTCGTGGCCTCTTGCGCGGCTGCACCTGCCTCAGCACGCCAAACGCGGGTTCGATTCGCTCGTAATCCTGAACGCCTGAAATCTTTGGAAAGAAAGGAACGCCATGGTCTTCGACGACGTCCTCTGCTCGGTTCAAGCTGTCTTTGACTGCATCGTGCAGGACGCTCGTCTCTGGGTCAGCGCGGGCAACAGACGTCTCTGGGCCCTTCTCGCCGTTAGCGGCCCCGAGTGATCCCCCCTAGCCTCGCTCCCTCGCCCTCTCTCTCTCTCTCCCTCTCTCTCTCTTATGAGTTGTGGTTGTTAGTCTCAGTTTCATCTCCTGTCTACCCGTTCGAATTGTAAATTCCTAACCTGTGGCGCCCGTTGCTTGCGGGTAACCGGTTGTACAAGTTTGCTTTCGTCTTAATTCATCGACGCGCAAGGTTCGAAAAAAAAATTAATTAGAACTTATGTCTAGAAAAAAAACTTATGTTGATTTCAACCAATATGTTTTCAGTTATGACTTGTTTGTCACGCTGAACCGGTCTATTATATTTATCGATGGAGGTCTGATGCGATGTGGCTAAACGCGTAAAGACCTAGCAAGTCATTAAGCTCTTTAGCATCTTCGAGTTCTAGAATTCGTGACATGTTATTTTAAGCTCTAATTAATAAGAAAGATAAATACGAGTTTTAGGATGTTATTTTAAGCTCTAATTGATAAGGAGGATAAATAGAGTTAGATCATTGAGCTAATTAGCCAATATGCCGATACAGACTCCTACTATTAATTAGATGTGCCAATAGAATTAAGATAGTCATCGGCTATAAGTCTGATATATTTCTTCTATCAACTAATTGTCGATAAGAGTTGTAGCACTCATATATCGAATAGAAAGCTGATGACGATATAGAAAAATAGCGAGGAATAAAATAAATGACACATTAACTGTAGAGTCCATTGCACTCTTAATAAAATATACAATAACTAGTAAAGTATAAAGTCAAATCTTCCAAAAAGATGAGACCTAACGACTACCGATGACTATACTGTTAGAGTTACACTTGATAGATCGGATCGAACCGAGATAGTATAAGGTTGAGGCTAACAAAACCGAAATGATGGGAGTTAGATCGGTTATGTCGACGAAAGAAACGTGTAAACCTATTGGCTACTATCGGCTGTGATTCCAATGCAAAAACATAAATAAACTTATCGGCTAGCTGAGCCGATAGGAGAAATAAAACTCGTTAGATTTTGATGCCAGCCCTATTAGACACAGGCTTAATAAATCGGACTTAACCAAGACAGTATAAGATCAGATCTAACAGAACCAGGTCAATTGCTAGTGAATTAATCGTTGAAAATATATGTATATCAGCTGAAAAGTCGATATATTAAACATAAATCTCAGTGTAAAGATAACTTATTGGCTTGCTGCTTCGATAAAACGTCGCGTAAAGACCTACCGACCTAAGTCTCAATCTACTATCAGCAATCTAAAAGGTCGAACCTAACCGATACAACACGAGACTGATAACGGTAAAAGTAGCTCGATAAGCCGATAGATCTCATGCGAACGTGATATGATATATCTGATCGAACTAAGAGGTCGAATCTAACCAATGCAGCCGTAGACAAAGCGAATACAGCGGGATAATAGCAGGACTTACCCTTTTGCTAGAATTTGGACATAACCGATGCAGCTCTATATCAAGAGTCAAAACCCATCAGAAAAAATCTAGATGAACGAGTGGCGATGTGTCAAGATTATATTGATATATAAATATTATTTATAAGGTTTCAGATGTCTATATTTATATCATAAGATTATACAAATCCCATATGAATATGAAAAAAACTTTTCTAAAAATAAAACATAATTTATTTTAGAGGTAAAAGAAAAACTAACTAACTTTTCTATATATATATTTTAAAAAATAAAAACCACCATGTCGTGGCTTTTATAATTTTTCATCAAATCTATTCTTATCTTAATAAATTTTTATCTTCAATTGTTTGATTGACTCTTTTCATCTATCAATTGATATCTTAAGTCGATCAGCTCTCCAATACTTAAACGAATGTGTTTGTGAGATTTATTAAATTTTGATGTGAATAAAGTTCTACTAGAATAACACAAAAGGTATTATACCACAAAATGCCTAATTCACTAGAGGTCTAGAACTAGCAATACAGCTTTCATCATATAAGAGAATGTAAGATTTAATTCTGTAACCAGATTTTGGTTGGTCTCTAATGCAAATTGTATCATATTAGCTGCAGACACAGATCTTTTTTAGTAGTCAAACTTTTCTTACTAGCAACAGTGACAGGGAATAACAAAAGCAAAAGAGATTTTATACCTATAGGATGAGATGGCAATAGCACTAGGCTCATTCTGTTTCTATGGTTCATCTCAATAAAGAGGAAAAATGGGAAAGGCAGGTCTAGAGAGGAATACCTCCTGAAAGCATTATCCTGATTTGGAAGCATATCCAGCAGCATATCCAAATTTTGCGTGCCAATCTCCTCACTATATATGTGCCATGGATACATGCTGCTCAAGGCAAGAACAAGATATTACATGTAAGAGAAGCATGAAGAGCAATCTAGGACAGATCAGTGGCCTCTCTAAAAAAAGGAGTTAATGGTGTCTATGGAGTTTTCGGGTGAGAATCACAGTGCAGTTCTCCTCTGGCATGGTGGTCAATGTAGCTGGCGTTAGACAACGTACTATGCTATCTCTGTCCCTGCCAAAGGAGAATTGCCCTGCCATTCAGCATAAACCCCGCTTTTATTTGTTACTACTGCACATTTTTCGGTTTGCAGGTTAATGGTGGAATGGGCCACGCAATAAAGGTACTATTTAACTATGGAATTTTTTTAACAAAATGTATTATCTATGGAAAAACATCTTAAAGCTTCTTTCCAGGTGGTCAGTAGATGATATTTCTAATAGGGTTTGCATCTTGAAGGAGAACAAAATGCATAGTGGGAGCTGCATTTCTTGCACGAGACATTGTGCACTGGTCAATAAATCGAGAATTATTGTAAGTAAAACAGTGTCAAGTTCTTTCTCCCGATCGAAACTGGAATGGACAATCTAAGTCTAGGATTTGCCACTTCTTGAGGCAACTCATGATTTGTCACTCCAAAGATGTTTACTCTCTAAAGATGGTTCCTTTTCTTTTTCTTTTAACACAGGGGGTATTCGGTTGCATGACACAAAAATGTAATCATAAAAATTATATCACGGCCGTGGCAAACTTGGCCCTAGAAATGAGGAAATGATACATAGGCTCTAGATCCATAAAAGTGTGACAAACAAAGTTGCCAAATGATCCTTTTCATCACAAATTGTCTTCCTCAACATACATGTCCTACCCCCTTGGTCTCAAAACAGAACGTGTATGAAAATGATATATTTAAGTTTGTCACAAGAAGAGCTTTTATAATATTACACTTACGTAACTTTTTAAAATTTATGCTAAAAAATTAAAAAAAAACTTGATCAGAGAGGGAGACCGCTCCCACTGCTTTTCATTCATTAAGAATACAGAGTCTCAATCAAACCTGCCGAAAAAGACTATGAACCATGGCCCCTTAGATGTGGATTTGTGATCAGTACTTAACCATAGTTTAAGGCACTTACCCCCTACATGAGGGCCCGCTCTCTTAACACGTATTTTTATGAGAGGCTAGCAACTAACCTTTTTAATTAGGTCTGAAATTCGCTCTTATAGGAAGTTGACCGCTAGGCTATAGCCCTTGCTAAAGAATTAGGTATTTGAAGTTATAAAATGTTGACTTTCAAAAATAAAAAAAGACTTATTTTGAAATCGGAGAGAGAGTATTGCATGAGTTGGATTTAGTTTTTCTAGTGGCTCACCATAACAGTGTCAGATTTTTATACCACTAGCTCTATCCCTCACGTCATTAGGGGTTGTTTGGTTGAGGCTAAGTTTGTAACACCTCACGTTACCATAAGTGCGAAGTACCATACAAAATATGGTTTGCAACTTGTTGGCCTCAAACGTGATAATGTTTGATAAGAATTTGAGTCTATGACGCAGAGGATTGAAGGTCTAGGAAAGTATACAATGACAAGTATAACAAACAATCAAACACTAGGCTAACAAATTATAGCATGCCAAAGATTTGACATGGCAATCTCTGACTGCCAAACAACCCCTTAGTCTTGTTGCCTAAAGTCTCCTGTAGAGTTTGCCTTTGAAGTTTTTGCTGTGGGTCAACTGCAATAGAATGAGGAAATGGCATAACGTTTCTCCCTGTCGAAGAGCTCTCCTACGCATGATGGCCATGCTGGGGGTACCATTGAGAAAATGAGAAACAACCAAGACGACAAAATTCCAGTTAGTTACCATGACCATTGTCCTGACATCCTCTTGTATTTTGCAGGTACCTACGATACTATAAATGTTAATTGGTTTTTATTTGCTTGCGTGCCAAATTGCATCCCACCAAATAGTACAAGTGTACACTGTTATTATCATTTCTCCTTTTACGAAATCAACAACGTGCATCGTAAAACATATTTCTACTTGATTGAACAGTTCAAGCATGGCTGCAATGGATTCACATGTAAACCAACACCATACCCAGTTGCCGCGGAGACCATACAACAATAGAAGATCTAAACTGATCTGGCCAAACCTCAGATATAGCAATAAACTCTCTACGTAGCATATAAGTTGCTAATACTACTAACAATTTCTCAGTTGCTGGAGCAGCGATAACACAAGCTCACACAGGTCCAAAAAAATACAGCAAGGCTCAGCTGGAGCAGCAGCCACCCTTCTTCACTGCCGAAACATCATCCTTTATATTGATCTTCTCACCCTTGCCAGGCCCAGAAGCTGCATCATCACCTGCTTCGACTGACCTCTTGCTCACAATGCGGTAGATCTGAGTCAAGACCTCTGCAAATGCATTCTCAACGTTGGTGGACTCGAGTGCAGAGGTCTCCATGAAATAGAGCGATTCTCTCTCTGCAAATGTCTTCCCTTCATCGGTTTGAACTGCTACAAGATGGCGCAGATCAGACTTGTTGCCAACTAGCATGACAACTATGTTTGGGTCTGTATGGTCCCTCAATTCCTTCAACCAGCGCTCAACATTCTCAAAGGTCGAGTGCCGGGTGACATCATAGACAAGCAACGCTCCAACAGCACCTCGGTAATATGCACTAGTAATAGCACGGTATCTGCAAGAAGAACAGATGCTTTATAAGTGAAAACAGAAGTAAACTGAAAAGGCAGTATTCTGACTTGCTAGATAAATCAGTGATGAAACTACTAAAACAAATAGTCAGAAAATAGTCTAGCAAGAAAAGGACAAGATATATCTGGAAAATTTAAGGTTAATGCACATCCTACAGGATCTACATTTAGTCTATGTTCAACTTCCTCTTGTCCTTAGCATAGATAATTCAACGGAATTAACCAAATATATTCTACTCAATGGTCGAGTAGCATATCTACAGATCTGAGTAACACAATCCATGGGCACACTGTGGCTGGTGGATCTCAATCCTATATTCCTATGGGTGAACTAAGTATTACAGTATAAATGAGCATAATTGAAAGAAGTTCATAATACCATTTTTAATAATATAGAAAGGAAGAATTCTACTTTTGGCCCTCTTAACTTTTGCTCAAAGTGCATTTTCATCCTAACATTGCTGTGGCCAGGGAGCTCTGACATTCAGCCTCCTCGACACTTCTCCAGTAAATTCAACCACGTATGCCATGCTCACAGAGCTACTTGTCCGATTCCTACAAACAACCAGAGCAGATTCTCCACCCAGAAGGAGATCAAGAATGTCTTTGAGTAGACATTGCTTCAGTGTTAAAATACACCATCATCAATGAGATTCCTCCACAAAGATCATCATCATCCAGTTTCTCACTAAACATTCTATCCAGTGATGAGGATTTTTTTTCATCGGATAACTATCACAGAGCTGTCAGCCCTTCACCAAAGCTGCCCTGACATCTCTCACTGTTGCTGCTGTTTATTTTTGCCTAGACATCAGCATCACTGGATACAACATGCAGTGAGGAACTAGATGGAGTGAGCTTGGTAAAGGAATTAATTGGTGATTGCATACTTCGGCAGCAGCAAAGCAATGTCTGACGCTAAGAAGACCCATTTGATTTCCTTGAGGGCAAGAGTCACTGTTCCTCTGCTTTTTGTAGGGATTGGACTAGGAACTTCAAGAACACAGTGTGACATGGTTGAATTTGCCAGAGGCGTGACAACGAGGCAGATCAATGGAGCTCCCATGGTGGCAGCGATGACAGGGTGAAAAATGGACTTCAAGCATAAGTTCAATGACCAAAAGTAGACCATTTGTGAATTTAGTCCGAAAAATGAACTTTGGGACAAAAAGTGTGGACTTCTTCTGTAGCAAAACCATGATCAAACATAACTGCTTTCCAAATCCATACTGCACAAACATACGTGTGCCGTTTTTTTAGATATTGGATAAACTGTATGTGTGCCATGAATGGCTGTTATCAGGAATGCAATCTCTGAACTGTTGCTAGCATTGTTAATAGCTAAAACTGCAAGATTTTGTACCAAATAGTATTATAGCATAGCAGTCTTACTGCCAATTGGAACTGAAACTTTTGACTTAGTCAACTTCTGTGGTTCAAGTGCCTTATTTGATACAAACAGATTGTGGTAGTGGATAGCAACAAATGTAATTCTGCATAGAAAACATCAGTACTTATTTGGTTTGTTAAGTGGTACATAATATAATACTATGGGTGATTTCAAAATTGCCACTCAACAATGGTGGCAATGAGTAATTGCCACCCTATGTCTCACTGACATCTCGTTCATAGTAAAATCATCAAATGCGACTATTGGGGAGCAGCAAATTATCAGTTATCCCTAGATCCCTACTACATTTGCTACTTCAGGTTATGGTATGCAATCCAATATTATTCAGTTGAATATACCAAGTACACAAGAGAACAAATAGGAATATCCCCTAAAAATTTACTGACTGATAGCTTCTAGAAGATAAAAAACAGCAAAACAAAATTTAGCTTTAACTGAACATTGCTCATGTTTTCTGCTGCTGTATGTAATCAAATTACTGTTGCAAGCACCTGTACAATATTACAGCGCTATAGCCTATATGGTCTATTTTCATGTCTCATCCAGATTAAAATGCTCCAACTTTTACGAGACAGTTATATTAGAAGTCCTAACAACAGATACCATCAAAATAAACGCAACAAAACCATGTTTCCAGACAATCACTACTTGTCCAATGAAAATTCCAATTCCCATGTCCAACAAAAAGCCCCTACCCTCCAAAGAGAACTGCCATGTGCTCTCGTGGTTATTTTCAGTTCTTCACTGCAGTAGCAGAAGATAGTACTTTCAAGGCACAGAGCAGCATGCGCCCTTTGAGAAACACAGCCAAAACATCACCCAGAAAGAGGAGATACACTATTCTCCCCCTTTTCTGCTTTAATGGAATGGTATTTCATCATTATGAGTTCATCAATCATACTTTGGATATTTCCCTTGTTCAGCCTCTAAAGTTTGTGTGAGTTTTGCAGTTACTAGGGACATACCTGTGCCTTGCAACAGGATACAGGAGACGATGGGCCAATGGTTGCCCATAAAGGGCCAGTTTTTTCTGGGGGGTGCTTTTTTTCTGGGGGAGTGCATGGGTAGGATCATAGGAGGACGACTACGCTTTTATAGTAGTAGAGATATTTGAGTTTTAGTTGATTGAATAAATGCTGCACTGTGATAGCTATGTATGGTGAGATCTAGACAGGATATGCAATAGTCCTAATCTATTCGTTATTAATGTGGAACAAATTGTGATAATAAGTAACTAGAGATGGTTGATAATGAAGAATATATTATTAACTGACTGTCATAGTTAATTATAGAAGTGGAAGCACTTAAACACATAACTCTATATATATGAGAACTGAAAATAAAGTAATGCAGCAACTTGGGAAAAATCATGCAGAATCATGAACTGTAAGTATAAGCAGGTTCTCTATCTAAAACTAAAAGAAGAGGTAAACCAAGCTACCAGCTCACAGCAAACAAGAGCTTCTGTTATTCAATACAACTGCACAAAAAGGCAGAATTGATGGATATGAGTGACCCCAACCATCAGCAAGAATTGGTTCTAAAATTAGTCAACCATACTCAGCAAACATGTTTGCAACGTTTTCTCCAGTAGTATGGGAATTGCTTGGTGTGCAGGACATGAGCTTTTAAGCATGACAACTGTAATGATATAAGGAAATGTTAAAATCATAAAATGGCAACAGAAGCTCTATAATCAAATGAATGTCTCGAGTAGATGCATACATATTTTTACCATTACAATAATTATCCCCCAATTCAATATTATAAGCATCCAAGCAGGCAGATGCACCGAGTACCTATTTTTAGCATTATAACCGTTAGTGCCCGATTCAATATTAGAACCGGATGAACACAATTTCATCCAAATATTTGAAATAGTCATCTCACTTTCTGGTCACAAGAAGTTATTTTAGTTGGGTAAAGACAGCCATGTGTCTATATAAATTCGCACATGCATCACAAGCCTAGGCTATTGCTCTTCTCTCCACACAATAACTATTGATGGTCAAAAGAAATTGTGCAAAAAGACCCTACTGTGGAGTTTGGACAGTTTTCAACAATTGCATAGGACGATCTAAACACACAGGGGGTGTGAGAAGTCACCATCAAAACCAACAATTGAAGAAAACGATAACCTCTTTATCCAAATATTAAAATATTGAAGAGTGCCATAATGCTAGACGAGCTAACAAACTGGACTCTAGAGAATTGGCAGAGAGACTAGCCCAACTCTACTTAAGGAGCCCATCTCCATGACTAGAACAAGAAAGGCACCAGCAATCAAGCATGCAAGTCTAGTAACAGAAACACTCAAAACCATCTACTACAGCAGATATTATATCTGATAGTTCTGGCACCACAAGCTGTTAAGCAAACCAGTCAAATCTTTCCATTTCGGGGATCGAACAAAGATCTACCTCAAATCCTGAACTAGCTACCTGCATCGACACGCCAGACAATTCGGCAGGGAGATCCAAACCGCGAGAGCCATCGAAGCGAGCACAGATCTATCTCTTCATCTACGTGCCGCCGCGCGCGCGCGCACAGAGAGCGAGAAAGAGGGGGAGAGAAGGAGAGGGGAGAGGGGGGCCCGTACCGTTCCTGGCCGGCGGTGTCCCAAATCTGGGCCTTGACGACCTTGCCGTCGACCTGGAGGGAGCGGGTGGCGAACTCCACCCCGATGGTGGACTTGGACTCGAGGCTGAACTCGTTGCGGGTGAAGCGGGAGAGGAGGTTGGACTTGCCGACGCCGGAGTCGCCGATGAGGACCACCTTGAAGAGGTAGTCGTAGTCGTCCTCAGCCCGGTACCCCGCCGCCATCCCTCCTCTAGTCGGGCTCCGGTCGGCTCGGCGATCTGGTCTCGTGTAGAGCGCAAGGGGAAAGGTGGGGGGAGGTGGCGGGGTAAAGGCGGGGGAGAGGAGGAGGAAGTGGGGGAAAAGGGGAAGAAGAAAGGGGAGCACGAGACGAGCACGGCAGCGGGCGCGGAGGGGCGGTGCGTGCGCGTGGAGCGCGGCGGATGGGGGATTTTGGTCGGGGGCCCGGCCGGACGGGGAGGGTGGGCCTACATTTCAGGGGCTCGTGTCTGTCTCTGCCCTGCCGGGGCTTTCCCTTTTACGGCGGTGGTCGCTGCTAGCCAGCTCAGCAGCCGACGACGTTTTGACTGCGAGTTCCTGCCTTCGTGGCGGACCACGCTGTACTACCCCCTCCGTTCCTCCGAAAACACTCAGACGACTTGTTTAAATTTTATCATCACTTCTAACAATTCAATAGGTACAATCTCACAACAAAATAATTAATTTATTCCATGGCCTAAGCTTTATATATTTAGATTCAGTGTATCGAGGAGTATTTTGGTTATAAATTGTGTAGTCACATTTAAACCACTTATTTATAAAATGGTTTACAAAACTGACAGTTATGAGTGGCCTCAGACTATTCTAACAGAAGAATGATGAACTTTTGCCTTATTGTTTAATTTACCATAAGTATAACATAGTAGTATATTAAAAATTACACTAATATATGAGTAATTTTTATAAAACTGTTGGTATTTTCATCTGAAACTGATATAGAGCAATGTATTGTAAAAACTACGTATATAGCTTTAAACTTCCCACGAAACTACAGATTTATAGTAAATTTAAACTATAGTATCACAAAACTAAAATTTCAACACTAATTGCATCACAAATCTACAATGATTATAACTCTAGCATAAGTGTTAAAAGATCTAAACTCTAAAATAATATATATATATATATAGTTTTATAATATTGTTAATTTATTACTAAATCTTTTGTAATACTATATAGTTTATGATTAATTTGATGTTAAATATATAGTTTTATGATATACCACATGTGATAGGGAAATTTAAAGCTATATAGGTAATTTTTACAATTTATTGCTCTATATCAGCAGTTTTAATAGTTTGATGAAAGTACCAATAGTTTTATGAAATTTTGTAATTTTTAATATACTACTACGTTATACTCCCTCTATAAAAAAGGAATTCTAGTAAATTAAACAGTAAGTTAAAAGTTCATCATTCTTGTATTAGAATAGTCCAGACCACTCCTAATTGACTTAACTGTCAGTTTTCTATTGAGCTAAACCATGTTATAAATAAGTGGTTTAAATCTAACTACACAATTTATAACCAAATACTCCTCGATACACTGAATCTAAATATATAAAGCGCAGGCCATGGAATAAATTAATTATTATTTGTGAGATTGTACAGTTCGAACATTAAAATATATAAACCACTAATTGCATCACAAATCTACAACGATTATAACTCTAACATAATATTAGTATTAAAGATCTAAACTCTAAAATAATTTCGTTAATTTATTACTAATTTTTTTGTAATACTATTTCATGATTAATTTGATGTTAAATATATAGATTTATGATACACCACATGTGTAGTGATAGTTTGATAGAAATATCTCTAGTTTTATGAAATTTATCCTTCATTTTTAAATTTTTTGTACCCCTTGAACCTTCAACTTTATCCATATTGTTGTTTTTTAGACCAAATTTGTCTCTTTATCCATCTGGTTGTCTGAATGATCCATAAAAAAAACCTTAAAACATGTACACAACATTTTGAGGATTAAGGTAACTTCTTATAAAATCCAACAACCCACATGTTGATTTCCATTAGATTTCTTAAATCGATTCACGGTTTTCCATTTCTCTCCATTG
This sequence comes from Oryza coarctata, assembly GCA_030770085.1. Classification (NCBI taxonomy): domain Eukaryota; kingdom Viridiplantae; phylum Streptophyta; class Magnoliopsida; order Poales; family Poaceae; genus Oryza; species Oryza coarctata. The sequence continues at coordinate 15,833,309 of CM061472.1, forward strand.
GAGCATAGGCTACCGCTGCTTACGGCGTCATTACAGGTCAGTACTCCCAAGTCCGAACAACGACCTACTACACTCGGCCGCACAGTTAATCGAGCATCACTTTTTTTTTGAACCGCATCACTCCTTTTCTCTTGTGTGTAATCTGGCTGTCCCAATTGATTATATGATCGTGTCTGACGAGATAATCTGATGAATCGTACATCTACTATGTGAAGATCAAGTGAAAGCACTGTTCATCACGCACGGGAACATGCCCAACCTTTAAATCAATCAATGCATTTGGGAAGGCAAATCAGTTGATTTAATTTTGCCATTGTTTATCTTTTTATCAGCTGAAGAGTGCACATCTAACACAAAAAATCTCTCACACATCAACAACTCTCTAATGTTGATGGGATGAGACGAAAACCTGCTGAAAAATATGTATAAAAATGGCTAATTACTATGGGTTGAAGTTGAAGTTACGAGTGTATGACTCCACCTCTGAAATTATAAGTCTTGTATCGATAAATAGGGTTGTGTGTATTCTTTATCGTTACTTGCAGAGGCTCGGCACTTATAATATTCTTTGTAAAAAAACAAAAATAACAAAGGCTAATTTTTTGCTTGCTTGATTGTCCACCAGAACTGATTGGATCTTGGATCTAATGAGTCGCATCAAATCCAATCTTCAAGGACCAACCCGCTCAGATCAAGCTGAAAAAAGGATATGAGATCATTTTCAAATGGGCAGCAAGGTCGCTGTCATGCATGGTAGCTAGGTTGCTCACACAGTCACACTAATGTCCCAGCTTTGCTTGGTCGCTATGCCCACAATCTACACTGAAAAGCTCCCGCTTGATTGCTTTAATTCTTGGTGATTCCAAGCTCCAGTGGGATCAAGATCCGTTCTAAAATTGTGCATAATTGCAGAGAATTATTGCGAAGAAATGGTGATCTAATAGTACCACCTCAAAATATATGATGTTTATGACAGTAATTAGTTTATTTTGAACTAATTACTACTCTTATGTACTAAACGTAGTGTATTAAAAAATGGAAATTACTACTCTTATGTACTAAACGGTCGTGTATTAAAAAATGGAAGGACAGTAGCAGTTAAGTACAGATAGCAACATCGCCACTAAGGACTTAATCTTTCATAGAAGTGGTACTGCTTTTTGGGTAATTGATTTAGTTTGCTGTGGATTAACGTGGCATGCATGCCACTAAAGTCCTCAGCTTAGTACAAGTAATATTGTACCCGACCTATCCCCATCACGGATATCTTACTTAAAATCTTAAATGCATTATATTCCTTGCTAGATGCAGTAAGGTTTCAGAGAATTTTTGGAGACATCAGACATGATGGAGAGATGCCTCGTGGTCGGTCGGTTGGTTGGTAGAAACTAGAAAGTGAGATGTAGAGAGATGAAATGTACTTGTTGCAAGAGGTGGAGAAGACACCAATCATAAAGAAAGGAGGAGATGAACTAGTAGTGGCCCTCCTCAACACTGATCAATGAAGAATCAATCATGGACAAAGATAGATCAGCTAGCCAACCACGGTTACCTTGCAAATAGCTTAATTAGCCAAGATCAGATGGAGGCGTCTGATCTTGCTAGGTCATTTTCCCTTCAACCACTGGAGAATCTGAATCAGCGTAGTCTTCAGTCGATCCGCTCATGAGCTAGCTATCTGCCCTTCTCTGAATCTCTGATCATATATATCTTTCTTGATGCAACTGTGCGTTTGATCGATCTGCAAGGCTGCAATGGCATCGTCGTCTTCGCTCCCGGAGATCATGAGCTTCTCGTCTGAGTCTGACGAATCGTTGTCGACGCCTCTGATCGACGGCGGCGAGCTCGTCGTGCAGCTGGTGCCACGAGAGGTCTCTGACGGGATCCTCGGCAAGTTCGCGGACACCAGCGAGTTCGACTTCGACTACGACAGGAGCGGCCTCTGGTCGCCGCTGGTGCTGAGGCCGGAGGTCCTCCTGCTCGCGCAGACGCCGCCCGGACGGCGCCGCCGCCGGTGGAAGCGGAAGAAGGTGAGTACCAAAGAAACCTGCACTCTGTCCACTTCGGCTGCCAGTGAACCGGACAAAAATTCAGATTCCGGTAAACAGTCGGAATAATTCTAAATGAAAATTTATGGAATAAATTTTCATTTAATTTTCCCTAAATTTATATCTTTTCGGCAAATAACAACCTCCTAACCGCCGGTTTTTGGAACCATATGCTCATGATGGATCTTGATCTCTTCTCTGATGCAGATGCTCTGCTACTGCTTCCGGTGACATGCGATTGGCAATTTGGCATCATTGGCTTGGCTTCTTCTCAAGTGCAGGATTGTGTGCTTGATGATAGAGTAGGAAGAATTAGTTATGTATGCAATGCAACAGAGGAAAAGGGGCAAATACAACAGTGTGTCCACTGTCCAATTGATGCATGTACTGCCTAAACATTCTGCGATACTTTTTTGGTACCTGATGCTCTGTAACTACCATTTTTTTCTTTAACAACTTTACTGTTTTCCATGTGAAATTTATTGATGCACTGTGTGTACTGATCTAAAGAAGATTTGTTGACGAATTACTTCGCATCATGCGTACCCTGTGTTTATTTTCAGCCTTTTAGGCAGAGGAAATTAAGAACATGAATGGACTACATCTGCGTGTATATCTCTATATGGGAAAAGAAGGGCAAAACAAGCTTCTTTACAGAGTCAGTTATTTCACACACATTATCTTCCTAACAAAATCCAGTCAAAAGGGAAAAAAAACTACTACGGTGCTTACATATAAGTACTTGCTACAACAAAACACTTATCTCATTGGGATTCAAGACTTGTTTCTGTCAGAGAAAACCCTTCAATAAAAATGATTAGGATATCTGAATGGAAACATGATTCTTCGATCGTAACAGAGACTGAACTAATAAAAGTTTCAGAAACACGATTCTTGGAATGAAAGAAAATTATAATTTCTTGAATCATAACAGAAACTGGTGGATTAATAAAAGTTTCGGAAACATGATTCTTGGAGTAAAAGGAGAATAAAATTAGACTTGTTTCTGTCAGAGAAAACCCTTCAATAAAAATGATTAGGATATCTGAATGGAAACATGATACTTCGATTGTAACAGAGGCTGGACTAATAAAAGTTTCAGAAACATGATTCTTGGAATAAAAGAAATTTATAATTTCTTGAATCATAACAGAAACTGGTGATTAAGAGTTTCGGAAACATGATTCATGGAGTAAAAGGAGAATAAAATTTCTTGGATCAGAACAAAAACTGGAGGAATAAAAGGAAAGTAAATTTCAGAAACATGATTCTTGGAATAAAAGAAAAATAAAATTTCTTGGATCATAGCAGAGACTGGATCAGAACAGAAACTGGAAGAATAAAAGAAAGGTAAATTTCAGAAACATTATTCTTGGAATAAAAGAAAAATAAAATTTCTTGGATCATAACAGAGACTGGAGGAATAAAAGAAAAACAAGGTCCCACCCAGGTTTGAACTCGGGTTACTAAATTCAGAGTGTAATGTCCTAAGCGCTAGACCATGGAACATTGCATTCCATGTGCTCTTTAAACTATAATTCATACTTTTACTAGCATTTCCTTCCGCTACAGGCGGTTTAGCCACGCCAGCAGCGAAGAGAGACGTCTCCCGGGGAATTTAACTATTTGCTTTTTCTTTTTTTTTTGGGTATGTTTTTGCCACTTTTGCATATGTCACACGCGAACGAGGCTGCGCCGTCGTCTTCTTCCTTCTACAGCCTCCTCTCTCCCTTCTCTCTCCCTTCTCTCTCACCGCCGGCCATCAGGAGAGCTCTTGGGCAGCCGGCGAGCTCTCCCTCGTCGAGCACCGAGCCTGAGCTCCACTGCCACCAGTAAGCACTTCCGCCTCGCTAAGCCCGCGCTGATCCGGAGCTCGCTGACGCTATCGTCTTCCTCCTCCAGCCTCCTCTCTCCCTTCTCCGTGCGTCAACGAGGTCGGCTAGTCAAGGAGGAGCCAGAAGGGGGCGGGCAGCGCCGTGGCGGCTGGGAAATGAGCACGGGCCCCGGCGAGCAGCGTGGGAAATGAGAGCCACAAGAGGGCGGGCAGCGTGGTTGCAGGGCGTCAGCGAGCTCCGGCAACGAATCCACGGGCTCGGGAGACCCTGGACGCCGGCGCGCGCTCAAGCTAGTGGTGAAGCTCCCCCTCGCACTCTGACTCTTCCGACCGGGAGGAGGAGGCCATCAACGATGGGAGGGGCGGAGAGGAGTAGGTGAAGCCGCCCAAGAAACTGCTCAAGAGCTCTCCTGACGGCCGGCGGTGAGAGTGAAGGGAGAGAGAAGGTAGAGAAGAGGCTGGAGGAGGAAGAAGATGACGTGACAGCCTCGTTGGCGCTCCACGTATATAAGCGGCAAAAACCTAAAGTTGTCTCTCTTCAGTGGTAAAAAGAACGAGAAAAGAATAGGAGCAAATCTCTTGAAGAATTGCTAAACCTAATTGTGGCAAATAGTTAAATTCCCCTCCTCTCCTCGGCAGCGAGATGCGGCTGATACGCGCTGGCAGGCAGCGAGGGAGTCCGGGCCCGGGGCCCCGGTCCAATGCGAGCTCTAGCACCGGGGCAACCAGAGTACATACGAGGATGCACATGGGCGGCGGCGTACGCCTTTGGGCTGCCTGCTCCTGTCCAGGACGCACGCAGGGGCCTGGCTGTGGCTTGTGGGTTGTACGGTGGTGGTTGTCTTCACCATAGCTGCCCATCACCTGTTCGACGAAATGGGCAGGTGAGAATCCTGCGGCTTCTTGGTTGATCGTCATGACGCTGAGCTCCCTTCATGCCTTAGCTTTCGCTTTCTTATGTTTGGGGATTCATGGTTACTGACATCTCGAGAATGTTCGATTATCATGCATATGTACTGAAGCCTGATTGGAAGCCATTACAAAAACATATATCGTGTTCAGTTTTTTTTTGCTTCAAAAGAAACAAATTGGGCTCAGTGGTGTGCAACAGTTTTGGCTTGGGCTCAGTGCTGTGCAACAGTTTTGTCTACTGTACATTAGTTTTCTTCAATTATATATATTTTTCAGACTTCTTACGAAAATATGTTAAATTGAAAAATAAAATGCAGAGACTCCAAAGCAAACACGTTCTGCTGGTCAATGGAGAAGGATCGTTTGGTCAAGAAGAAAGAAGTCTTTAGAGGACTCACACACAATTTTTTTCATTTCCTTATTGTATGTCGTTTCATCTATCGTGCTATTATAATGGCACCAGGTGCATTAGATTTCATCTTAAGTTTCTATAGTAACCACTGCATCCTTCTGTTTCAAGGGAAGCCAGGATGAGGATCAAAGCACCATGAAATGGAAACATCCTTGTTACCATGTCGTCTGATATTTTTATCTTTGTTCCTTCCACTCTTAGACTTAAATATATATATATATATATCCGACTCATCTTATAGAGAATGGGTCTCAGTCTCACTGTATACTATACTTCTACATGATATCAGAGCAGGTTTAGACATCTCGGCGCGCTAACGCTTCCTTTTCCTCTGGTATTTCTACTCTGCCTTTTTTGCCTCAGTTTTCATCCCCTTTGTCTTCTCCGCAGACGGTGTTTCTCCTCCTCCATCGTCTACTCGCCTCTTTCCACCACGTGACAAGGAGACGGCCTCTATTCGCCTCCTTGTCTCGTTCAAACCCACCTTTACTTCGGCACACCTTCCCTTCTTCCTACGCCGGCGCACCTCTGCGCTCGCGATCTCTATCGGCTAGACCCGTCCGTCCTCCATCGGTTGGAACACTCTTTTGATTCCCGCTCTTTCGACACGTTCACCTGCTCTCGGACACCAAACTTCTCTACTCGCGCCTGCTCCACTCTGACGCGTCCATGTGTCCACAGACGCGAATTCCTGTTTCCTGGACGCGAACTCCTTTTCTTCGCGCCCGTGACTTCTCCCATTTTCTAGGTTCACCCCACTCAAATGCATCCACGTGTCCACGAACACAAAACCTCACTTCACAGACGCAAACCCCGTGCTTGTGGCCTACCTACTCTCTCGCGTCCATGACCTATCTACTCTACCTACTCCACCTACTCTACCACCCACTCATCGGCCACCTACTCTCATCGGCCACATACTCCGCCACCTACTCTCATCGGCCACCTACTCTGTCACCTACTCTCATCGGCTACACATCAGTCCACATTGGACATCCGTCTCTCCCCATCGGCTCAATATTCTCATTAGCTTATCACGCCCCACTACTCTCTTGCCATGACCACCGAATCAGCTCTTAGTTCCAGCACTCTTCTAGTCGTTGGATCCCTTCTGGCCATCGGCGCTCTTGACAATAACTCGGGCACTATTCCGTCGATGTTCTCACCACCCTACGCCGCCATCAACGTGAAATCTCATATTCCCATCTCCTTCGACCTCAACAGTAACTATTCCAAGTGGGTTTTCTTCTTCAAATCCTTATGTAGAAAGTTCGGTCTTTGCTTCCACATCGATGGCTCCGCTCCACCTCAACCCGATGACCCCTAGTGGGACATCGCCAAGTGTTGCATGCGCAGTTGGCTGCTCGGCTCACTCGATGACTCCGTTCTCGATCTTGTAATAGATGACACTGATCCCACCACCCGGGATCTCTGGGTGGCCATCGAGCGGATCTTCCAAGCAAACAAGCAGTCGCGTGTCATCTTCCTTCTTAATGAGTTTCACTCCATGGTACAAGGGGACTGCTCTGTCTCCTCGTACTGTTAACACCTTAAGGTCAAGACCACCGCCCTTCGCGATGTTGGTCACCCTATGGCTGACTCACAACTTATCCTTGTCCTCTTGTTAGGACTCAACCCTCGCTTCTGCAATACCGCTGATGACATCGCCAACTCTATACCTCTTTCCACGTTCGTCCGGACCTATGACATATTAGTTTTCAAGGAACTTCGCCTAGCCAACGATGAGAAGACTATGGCTCACACCGCTCTCCTCGCCACAACCGATCATGGCTGCTCCAACCCCATCGTCTGCCGCCCACTGTGTGCTACTACCACCTCTCACGGCTTTGGTAGCCATGACTTTGGCCATGGCAACAAAACTCGCACCGATGACAACGGCAAAGGCAAAGGGAAGGACAAGGGCAAGAACTGGAGTGGTCCGATGCAACCATGCCCTGCTCCTGTCCCTACCCTGTTCGCTAGTCCTATGGGTCCGTGACTTTGTTATAACCCCTGGGCACCCCAACTCTAGCTGCGCAGCCTCATCGGCTGGCAGCCCGGGGTCCTTGGCGCACACCCTTAGGCCCACTTGGCGTCCGCTCCCGTCCAACCGCCTTAGCCGATCACACCCTTGCCAACCACCCAATTGGCTCCCTCGTGGAACCAGGTTGGCCCATCGCCGCCCTTAACCAGATGATGCTCTAACCCCAGCACCCCTGGGTACTGGACTCTGTGCGTCATCCCATATGGCTTCATCGGACGGTATATTATTCTCTCGCCATCCTTCCTCCTCCCCTTTCATCACCGTTAGCAATGGGCAATCTCTCCCTATCACAAGTCGCGGTGACTCATCTTGTATACACCCACATCCAATTTTTTCACTCCACAATGTCCTCATAGTTCCTTCACTCGTCCACAATCTACTTTCTGTCTGCCAATTCACCAGAGATAACAATTGCTCAATTGAATTTGACACTTCTGGTTTCTTTGTGAAGGATATTCCGACCTGGCGCGAGATGCTTCGATGCAATAGTGGCAGCGACCTCTACACCATCCCCACTGCGCCATCCACTCCTCACACCAGCCTAGCCACTTCCACCAGCTTGTGGTATCTTCGCCTTGGTCACCTCAGCCCCGATGCTGTCGCCACTCTCCGTCGCAGCGCCTCTATACAGTGCAACCACAACAGTTCCACTGTCTGCTACTCTTGCAACTTGGCAAACATGTGCGGCTACTTTTTTCCCCTTTATATCTTGTACATCTAGACTTTTTGAATTAATTTACTGTGATGTGTGGACTTCTCCAATTAAGAGTGCCTCAGGTTATCAGTACTATCTTGTAATACTTGATGATTATACACACTACTGCTGGACGTTTTCCCTCACAAGTAGGTCCGAGGTTGCCTCTCACCTCATCAACTTCACCAATTATATTTTCACCCAATTTAATCTCTCCATCCAAACCATATAGGTCGACAATGGTACGGAGTTTGTAAACCATACCATCCAAGCATTTCTCACCCGATTCTAAACCACGTCCCTCCACCCTACCTAGCGCTATGGGTTCTTCGCAACCCATTGTGCCTTCTCACCCATCCCGACGACTCACCGTTTTGCCTTGGTCGATTCTTAGTGGCACGCGACCATGGTCGATGAGTACAAGGACCTCATGGACAATGAGACCTAGCGTCTCATCCCTCGTCCTCCCGGTGCCAACGTTGTGACCGACAAGTGGATCTTTAAACACAAGTTCCACTCTGATGGCTCGCTTGCTCGTCATAAGGCACGTTGGATAGTCCGCGGTTTCTCTTAACGTCCCAGCGTTGACTATGACGAGACCTTCAGTCCTGTCATCAAGCCTGCTACCATTCGAGTTATGCTCACTCTCGCTGCCTAGCTCTCTTGGCCGATCCATCAGCTCGACGTGAAGAATGCATTCCTTCACGGCCATCTGATCGAGATAGTTTATTGTCAGCAGCCTTCAGGCTTCGTTGACCCATTTTGTCCTGATGATGTCTGTCTCCTTCAGCGCTCCCTTTATGATCTCAAACAGACCTCTCTGGCTTGGTACCTGCGCTTTGCTACCTATCTTCGGCAACTTGGCTTTGTGGCCTCCATCTCCGATATGTCTTTCTTCGTCCTTCACATCGTAGATACCACCGCCTACCTCCTTCTCTATGTCGACGACATCATTCTTACGACGTTCTCGACAACCACCCTACAGCACATCATGGCCCGACTCCACTTAGAGTTTACCATGACCGATTTAGGTCCTCTCCATCACTTCCTTGGTATCTCTGTTACACGCTCTTTCCATGGGCTATTCCTCTTCCAGCGCCAGTATGCCATAGATATTCTTCAGTGTGCGGACATGGCCGAATGTCACTCCACCGCTACTCCGGTTGACACTCGCGCCAAGCTCTCCGCCACCGCTGGCTCTCTCCTCGCCAACCCCTCCTAGTACCAGAGTTTTGCTGGTGCTCTCCAGTACCTCACACTCACACAGCCTGATTTCATCTATGCTGTTCAGCAAGTACCTCTTCATGTATGCTCCATGCGAACCTCACCTCGCGCTGCTCAAACGTATCTTTCGCTATGTGAAGAACACACTATCCACCGGCCTACACCTCAGCTCTAGCTTCATCGACTCTCTCACCGCGTATTCTGACGCGGACTGGGCGGGTTGCCCCGATTCCCAACACTGCACCTCTGGCTACTGCGTCTTTCTCGGCAACACTCTAGTCTCTTGGTCCTCTAAGCACCAGACTATAGTATCTCGGTCCAGCGCCGAAGCCGAGTATCGCGCTGTTGCTCACGTCGTTGTCAAGTGCTGCTGGATTCGCTAGCTTCTCTAGGAGCTCCGTACACCCCTCGCTTCCGCGACCATTATCTACTGCGACAACGTTAGTGCCGTCTATGTGACCACCAACCCGATTTATCATCGATGCACGAAGCACATTAAGATTGACATTCACTTTGTACGTGAAAAAGTCGCTCTAGGACACGTTCGGGGACTCCATATACCGTCGACGCACCAGTTCGCCGATATCATGACCAAAGGCCTATCCGCGTCTTTGTTCACCAGTTTTCGCTCCAGTCTCTACGTCCGTTCCCCTCCCGCTACGACTACGGAGGGTGTTAGATCACTGGACTTGTATACATATAGACTCAATTTCTCTTATAGAGAATGGGGTCTCAGTCTTACTGTATACTACACTTCTACATTTAACATAGCAGCAATTTGTCTAAAACTAGCTGTGCTTTCATCCTTGGATTTACATTACCAATGGTTTTAGTTCTTCTCTAACCATGAACCATCATTCACAGCTCTTTGTCCTTGTCTTTACTCTCCTTATAAATTTCTCTGTCTATCTCTTATGTCATTTGCTCTGAATGTTGAGCCAGGCACGGTATGGCATAACCTGTCCCTCCTCCACAATAAACATCGAGATGATAATTTCTTGATTCGCATCATCCTCCCTCGTGCCACCACTGAAATTCCAAGTATAAATTTGCCTCTTTATAACCTTCCTTCATTTGCTTGTGGGTTCTTCTGTGCAGGACCTGCAACCACCTGCAATGCCTACACCTTTTCCGTATTCTTTGTCAATGCCTTCAGCTTCGGTGGTGTTGTGCGTCTGCAGTCCCCCGAGGTAGTCTGGTTTGCCAACCGTGATCGTCCGGTTGGAGAGAATGCCACTGTTGAATTTACTGAACTTGGGGATTTAGTGCTCTATGATGCAGATGGGACGCTTGTTTGGTCCACCAATACTACAGACAAGTCTGTTGTCAGCATGAAGCTTATGGGGTCAGGAAATCTGGTATTGTTAGACCATGCAGATGTGGAGGTCTGGAGATCTTTCCATCACCCAACTGACACGCTTGTCATTTCACAGATACTATAGATGGGGCAGAAGCTTGTGGCAAGAACTTCGTTGACAAACTGGGCTGAAGGAAAATTGTTCCTAACCGTCCTTGTTGATGGCATGTATGCATTTGCAGGTATTGATACCCCTCTGGCATACTACCAGAGCCCCACCAAGGGAACTGTTGCAACAAACAGGTCAGCATATGTTGCACTCAAGAATGGTAGCCTGGATGTGTTCGCTTCTTTTCGGGAGACAGAGGCACCCGATTACCACATCCAGTTGCCTGTGGATTCCTTTGGCCTGGTGTTTGCAAGGCTAGATTGGGATGGGCACATGAGACTATACCAGTGGGGCAATTTTAGTGCCTGGGTGAGTTCAAATATTTTTGACATAACTGACCCTTGTGCTTATCCTCTAGCTTGTGGAGAGTATGGTATTTGCTCTCATGGACAGTGCAGCTGCCCAGATATAACCGTTGGGCAACCAGGATTGTTTGAGCTGGTGGATGCCAGGGAAGTTAATCGTGGCTGATTTCTAACGTCATCATTGTCTTGTGGGTCAGCAGGGAAGACTAGACTTCTTGCTGTTCCCAACATCACATACTTCAATTTTGTCTACAATTGGACAACAAATGAAGAGCACTGTAAACTATGCATGAATGATTGCTCTTGCTGGGCTTCATTTTTCCAGTATGAGGACACTTCTTCTGGTTTCTGTTTTCTTGCATCCGACATATTCTCGATGATAAGTTTTAGCGCACAAAGCTATTCAAGTAATATTAGTTCATTTGCTTTTGTCAAAATTCAAGAGTCTACCCACAAATCCCTATCATATAAAGAAATAAGAGCAATCGTCTCGGTTGCTGGTTCTTTGAGTTTTATTACTTCAGTTATGCTTATAGTTCTGAGAAAAAAGAGAGCAGAACCATTAGAAGATGAATATAATATTGAACAACTTTCATGGCTACCCACAAGATTTTCTTTTGTGGATTTGAAATCAGCAACAGGAGATTTTTCTAGAAAGATTGGGGCAGGTGGATTTGGTTCTGTTTTTGAAGGACAGATTGGTGATAACCATGTTGCTGTCAAGAGATCGGATGGCATAAGTCAGGAGAAAAGGAAATTCTTAACAGAGGTTCAGACCATTGGAAGTTTTAACCACACACACTTGGTGAGGCTGATTGAATTTTGTGCTGAAAAAAACTCATAGGCTTCTTGTCTATGAGTACATGCCTAATGGATCTTTGGATAAATGGATTTTTCAAAATCGCCAAGCTCCTGCACTCGATTTGGAAACCAGATTGAAGATTATCTCTAATATAGCAAAGGGATTAGCTTATCTTCACAATGATTGCCGACGAACAATAGCTCATCTGGACATCAAGCCACAAAATATCCTTTTGGATGATGTTCACTGCTAAGATATCTGAGTTTGGACTTGCCAAGCTAATTGACCGTGAGCAAAGCAGTGTCATGACTAGATTAAGAGGCACACTGGGTTACTTAACCCCTGAGCGGTTGACATCTGTGATCACTGAAAAGGTTGATGTGTATAGCTTTGGAGTTGTGATAATGGAAATTTTATGCGGCAGAAGGAATTTGGATTACTCGCAGCCTGATCAGCATGTTGTAAGAGAAGGCCAAAAATAACCAGTTGATGGATCTTATCAATCCATGTTTCATTTTGATGATGTTTGACAAATGATGAACTTAGGGATGTGGTACTTGCAAGTCGACAACAATAGAACGCCTTCCATGTCCATGGTGGTCTAAATCCTGGAAGGTACAATGGATGTTGAAACTGGACTTGATTTTGACCTTGTAAATGTAGACCCGATGGTAGAAGCAAATCGAGTAGCTCAAAGAAACACTGTGACTTTGCGGACAGACTCTGTCCTTTCAGGGCCAAGATGAAATACAAGGAGCTCAGTATTTCCTTTCAAAGAAATCAAGCTCAAGATTGAAAACACGGTTTTCCTACACTGGCATTTAGAGAAACAAAGATGTAATATAGTGATACTGAAAATTTATGTCTAATGCTGCAGCTTTATATACTTGTGATGACAAACATTCGCAGTTCCAAACTGTATGGTTATCTGTTGCTAGGAACTGGAAGATCCCAGAGTTCTCTCTTTAGATGATGTTCCCTGACATATATTCATAGGTAACTTCCAATGTCCGATAATTTAAATTAAGTATGAATCTGGAATCATTTGTCTGTACCTTCTTGGTTCATTGAGATATTGGAGCTGATCTCCTCAGAATAGTGAATACTGAATAGTCAACTTGTTGTGGCGCTGCAAGGATGCTATGCAGCAAATTTCTTGAAGAATTCACCTGTAGGACTTTTGCCAACATACATATTTCTTGATTTTTTTAAAGTCATTAAACTCTTATAATCTACTGGTAAAAGCCAGTAGTGGACTGGTCATCTTGCCAGCTAGTCAACATGCATGCTCCAGGTTAACACATCATTGAAAGAAATAGGCATTTTCAGCAGATTGAATGACCTAGTGTTAAAATTGAGAAATCCTAGAAAATGATCGATCGAAGTGTACGTTATTATAGCTCTATGTAGGTGCTAATCTGTATATTGATGTGCTCACGTCTACAAGCATTTGAAATGGTTTGACCTGTCTGAAATTGCTACTGTTAATGTCAAATCCAAAAGAACAACAGTGCTGCTGGTTACAAATTTATACTTGTCAGACCTTGAAACACATGTAATCGTCACCATATCAGAGTTGAAATCCAACAAAAATTCTTGTGGCACAAGCAGATTGCTTTGCTGATCTCTTGCTGAAGCTTATTACTGCGTAAGCATAGGAAGACATTCAATTTATCTCTTATTCTTTATACTTGTTTTTCAACTTTCCTAGTTAAAAAATACGTCCAAGTCTTTTGCGTCTTCTTAAATTAAAGGCATAAATTAAACCACGACAATCGGAACTGCAACATATCACCAAATTACTTTAGGATTGGCCAAGATCCTGAGTTTCTTCTTTACTCTCATAGAATATTTTTCTTTGTTGACAACATCGAAGTCCAAACCCTGCATCTTCGCTCACAACAAAGTCCAAAGTATATATCCAAATGATTATTGCAATTGCCTCTAAAAGGTAATGCCTATTTAGAGTAGAACATGTGAGTGGTCCTTAAGCATCATTTCGGCTTATAAACTTTAAAAATACAGATTTAAATCCATAATCTTATGAAATGTACCGTACAGGTCCAAAAGTATCACCCAACCCTCATGTAGACTCTCTCTCATCTATCCTTTGCGTGCGGAGCGACAATGGCTGCTGGCTTCGAGCGGAGCAAAGCACTTCGACAAGGAAAAAAGGGCTGTCATCCGACAGTGGCAAGCCATATCAGTAGCCACGTCAACACTCCAAAAGGCATGTGACACTTTTGAGGTACATTTTCAAAGTTGAGGACCAAAATAACATCGACCTATATAAAAGTTTAAAGACCGCTAATTATTTATCTCGTTTATTTACTACAACTTACACGCGCATACCGCTCCACTGCCACCGGGATATTTATTCCATTATTATCTTTTGTGCCACACTCTCAAAACTAATATAGTAATATCCATCCTGGTTCATCCTCTCAGAGCTAGCTCTATAGTGCTTGCCTAACCATGCATCACTCTTCTCTATCGTCTCTTCCGATGCTTGTTCTCGGCGGCTGCTTCCTTCTCCTCCTCGCCGTCGCATGTCGTACGCAGACGTACATCGACCACCCGACGGCTAACCTGAACACGGCGTGGACCAACTGTCCCTCGCTCCCCAACCAGGCAACATACGGCGACGGGTCCGTTGCTCGCGTCATTCTCCTCCGTCTCAACCCTGACGGCTACGGGCCATCCTTCGCTTTCGGCTTCTTCTGCATCAGCCGTGCTGCGTCGTCGTCTCCCTGCACCAGCTTCCTCCTTGTCGTCGCCGTCGTGCACTGCGACAGGTCCGGCGTCTTCGTGACCGGCCCTGACACCTGCATTCTCCCGGAGCTCGTCTGGTCGGCGAACCGGGGAAGGCCCGTCGGCGAGAACGCGACGCTCCATCTCGCGCCGTAAGGGGACCTCTTCCTCCTTGAGGCGGACGGCAGGCCCCTCGTATGGTCGACCGGCACGGCGCGGCGCTCGGTCGCCGAGATGAGCATGACGAGTGCCGGCAACCTGGTGCTGTTCGACGGCGACAGCTCCTCCATGTGGCAGTCGTTCGACCACCCGACGGACACGATCGTCCCGGGGCAGCGGCTGAAGCGCGGCACCCGTTGTTGAGTAATATAGGCGCATTCAAATCTTCTGATATCTTGTATAGCTAGGAGTAGCGGATAGCAGGTCCGTTTGGTTTTTTTTCTATTTTGGGCGCGTTCTTGTATGTTCGACGCACGCTCGAGTTGGCGCGAGAACTGGTCGTAGAGTCTGAGAACGGGGGTGGCACCGTTCACGGAGGAACATGGCGCGCTGTGCGCGTCGTGGCGTGGCCGAGTGGCCATTATTTTTTGCTGGCGCGCTGTGCGCGTCGTGGCTGAGTGGCCATTTGTTTTGAACACGAGAAAATGCAGTGCAGTTAGCCCGCACCAATTCCATTGTGTTCGTGTGTTCTGTGCGATCGCGTTGTCTTCCTCAACTCCGGTGACATCCAACTCTGGCGAGAGTTGAAACAATTGGTATCAGAGTCTCGTTGCTCCCTGGTGCCCATGTCACAGCGGGTGGGCTCGCAACTTCCGACGGCAAGGCCGTCCCGCACCCTGACGTTGCGTGTGTCACGCACACCACCTCCCCGTCCGTCGCGTACGCCACCACATCCCCGTCCTGCTGAGTCTCCACCACCGCGCCGTGGGCGCGCTTGTGGTGACTGACCACCAGACGCTGTCCCGCCGCACATCGTCAGGGAGTCAGTGCCTCTATCCACTACCTAGTCCTGACAAGGACCAACTACAGGAGTGGGCGCTCCTTATGACGGTGGAGCCACAAGGCGATAAGGAGGTGGAATTCCATGACGATCAATTGGCGTTAGCCACAATCCTCCGTGTTGTGCCGCTGGAAATGCTACAGGCCTATCCACCAAACGGACCGTGAAATCGGCATGGGAGGTGATCAAGACCATACGGGTAGGGGTAAAACGTGTACGTGAGGCAAATGAACAGCAACTGCGCCGAGAGCTTGCCGACATCAAGTTCACAGAGAGCGAGACGATGGACGACTTCACCATTCGAATCACTGGCCTCGCCAACAGCATCCACATCCTTGGCGGCGAATTGCCCAAAGCCGAGGTGGTGAAAAAGTTGCTAAATGTAGCTCCAGAACATCTATCATAGGTGGCAATCGCAATCGAAATGCTCCTCGATGTCGACGAGCTCTCGATCGAGGAGGTGGCCGGCCGGCTGTGCACCATCAAGAAGCGAAAAGACAAAGCCAAAGTGGTCGTCGACAAGAGCGGACGCCTCATGCTCACGTAGGAGCAATGGCTCTCCTGCCTCAATATCCGCAAGCAGGGTGGTGAGAATGGTGGCACGAGCGGCACTGTGTTGAGCAGGAACTCATCCGACGGCAGCAAGAAATGCAGCAAGGGCCGCGGACTCGAACGAAGTGGAGACGCCAAGCCTACCTCTGCCTATGAACACCCTGGTGACCGGTGCAAGCACTGTGGCAAGAAAGGCCACTGAACTCATAAATGTCGTAAGAAGAAGAGAGATGAGGCAGCCCATCTGGCCTAAGTAGAGGAGGATGAAGCGCCCATGTTGATGCTGGCCACTGCACAAATCAGCGCCGCCTTCACTCCACCACCGCCTGCCACTCAAGCGCTGTCGCTAGACCCAGCCTCGATCCACCTCAACGAGAACAAGCTCTTCATCCAGCTCGGTGACAGGTGTGAGGGGGAGTCTACTAGATGGATCCTTGACACGAGCACCAAACCACATGATAGACACGAAATCAGCCTTCTCCAAGCTAGACACCGGCGTCCATGGCACCGTCAAGTTCGGGGACGGCTCCATCGTCGACATCGAGGGACGCAGCACCATCATCTTCATGTGCAAGAGCGGGAAGCATTAGGAGCTCAGCGGGATGTACCATATCCTGTGCCTCACCATCAACATCGTCAGCTTGGGATAGCTCGACGAGGAGATGTACAAGACCTTGATCGAGGGTGGCGCCCTCAGGATTTGGGACCAACGACAACGCCTGCTGGCCAAGGTGACTCGCTCGGCAAACCGTCTCTATGTCCTCAAGCTCGATGTCGGGAGGCTGGTCTGCCTAGCAGCGCAAGGTGATGACGCGATGTGGCACTAGCACACGAGGTTAGGCCACCTGAACTTCCACGCGCTTCAGAAGATGATGCAAGAAGGCATGGTGCGCGGGCAGACACGAATCGACCATGTCGACCAAGTCTATGACAGCTACCTAGCGGGGAAGCAGTGGCACCTGGTATTCCCGTCCGAGGCGAAGTACTACGCGCAGCACAAGCTCAAGCTAGTACATAGTGACCTCTGCGGATCAGTGATGCCGGTGACGCTGAGTGACAACAAGCTATTCCTCCTCCTCGTCGATGACCTGAGTCGCTGCATGTGGCTTGTGCTTTTGAGCTCCAAGGACCAGGCGACGGCAGCCATCATGTGGTTCCATACGGGCGCTGAAGTGGAGGCCGGAAGAAAGCTGCGCATGCTACCTATTGACCACAGCGGTAAATTTACAGCACGCGCATTCATGGACTACTGCGCCAAGCAGGGGACCTAGAGGCATCTCACCGCACCGTACACACTACAGTAGAACGGTGTGGTCAAAAGGAGGAAGATGGGGATGGCTAGAAGCATGATGAAGGCGACATTGTTATCAGGCTGGTTTTGAGGGGAGGCGGTCAATACGGCCGTTTTCATCCTTAACCAAGCTCCCACCTAGAGCGTCAATGGCAAGACCCCGTACGAGGTATGGCATGGCTCCAAGCCCCTAGTCCACTTCCTGCGTACATTTAGTCGCGTCGCACATGTCAAGAATGGTGGCAAGCAACTTGCCAAGCTCAACGATAGGAGCATTCCCATGGTATTCGTTGGCTACGAACTGGGGACAAAGGCGTACCACTTCTATAACCCGGTGTCATGGCAAGTTCACATCTCCCGCGATGTTATGTTCGAGGAGGAGTGCAACTAGGACTAGAGTGCTGAGAAGGGAGCCAAGCTGAACAACGACATCGAACCATTCTAAGTGGAATTCGTCACAATATCGATGGGACACCATGGTGCACCGCAAGGAACCACGACTTCACCAACACGTTCAACCTTGCCTGAGCCCGCAACACTAAGCAGTGCGGCGATGCCCATGTGCAGGTCTGAGCCCTGCACACCTACACCGATGCCAGCTCCAACAATCGAGTTAGCGTCTCTACAGATTAGTGAACTTGATCTAGACGGCGACCACAACGACGACGCCCCTCTTTGTTTCCGCACCATGGACAACGTCCTCGGGGCATCATCGCTACCGAGCCTTGCCGAGTGGGACGTGGTGGAGGAGCCAACCATGGCTAAGGAGGCGAAGCGCAGCAAGGAGTGGCACGCGGCGATGCTCGAGGAGATGGCATCCATCAAGCACAACAAGACCCTGTCGTTGGTGGACCTGCCAAGGAGGTAGCGAGCCATCGACCTAAAGTGGGTGTTCAAGTTGAAGCACGACGAGCACAGGAATGTCACCAAGCATAAGGCTCAACTCATTGCGAAGGGCTATGTGTAGCTCCAAGGGATCAACTATGAGGAGGTTTTTGCGCCAGTCGCTAGGATGGAGTCCGTGTGTATACTCTTGGTCGTGGCTACTCACAAGTCATGGGCAGTGCACCACATGGACATCAAATCGGTGTTCCTCAATGGCGAGCTGGTGGAGGAGGTGTATGTCCATCAGCAGCCATGAAGGAAAGGTGTTAAAGCTGCACAAGGCGCTCTACAGCCTGCGCCAAGTGCCACGTACCTAGAATACCAAGCTCGACGCTAGGCTGCACATGCTCGGATTCGCCACGAGCGAGTGTGAGAACGGGCTATACACATGCAGCTCCGAGCAAAAACGGTTGGTGGTAGGGATCTACGTCGATGACCTCATCATTGCAGAGGAGTCCGATGACAAGATTGGAGCATTCAAGGTGGAGATGAAGTCCCTGTTCTGCATAAGCAACTTGGAGACGCTCTCCTACTACTTTGGCATCGAAGTGCGGCAAGGACGACGCGACATCGAGCTCTCTCAGGCCATCTACACCAAGAAGGTGCTCGAGAGGGCGGGGATGGGCACCTGCAACCCGTGTGCAACTCCAATGGAGGCCCGGCTCAAGGTGTCGAAGCAGAGCACATCACCGGCGGTCAACATGACCAAGTACCGTAGCTTGATCGGCACCTTGCGGTATGTGATGAACACTCGATCGGATCTTGCATTCACCGTGGGATACTTGAGCCGGTTCATGAAGGACCCGAGGTAGGAAACACATGGTAGCGATGAAATACCTGCTTAGGTATGTCGTAGGCATGATGGAGTACGTCGTAGGAAACACATGGTACGCTAGGAGCAGTGTCGGGCTGGAGCTCGTTGGCTACAGCAACAGCGACAGCGACCTGATGGAGACATTGATGACAAGAAGAGCACAACAGGGATCGTCTACTTCCTCAGCAACAACACGGTAGCCTAGCAATTGCAAAAAGAACGTGTGGTGGCCCTCTCATCTTATGAGGCGGAGTACATCGTCGGTTTAGCCGCCACATGCCAGAGGTGTGGCTTAGGCGTTTGCTAGAGGATGCGCTCGATGTCAAGGTCTCTCCACCACAATTGAAGATGGACAACATGTCCGCGATCGTCCTCACCAAAAAATCCTATGCTTCATGCGTACAATGAGGCGGTGCGCTTGGCGTTCGCAAAGGCTGCTCGCGGACATTTTGATGAAGGCACTCGGGAGGTCTAAATTTCAAGAACTCCGTGAGCTGATCGGCATCACCAAGCTGAAGTGAACTACGCCAAAATTAGGAGGAGATTGTTGAGTAATCTAAGCACGTTCAAAGCTTCTATCGTGTACAGCTAGGAGTAGCAGATATAGGTCCGTTTGTTTTTTTTTGGTGTCTATTTTGGGCGTGTCCTTGTATGTTCGACTCGCGCTCGAGTTCGCACGGGAACTGGTCGTAGAGTCCGAGCTCCGCGGCATGCTCTGGAACGGAGGTGGCGCCGTTTCGAGGAGCATGGCGCACTGTACGCGTCGTGGCGTGGCCGAGTGGCCATTATCTGTTTGCGGTGAAGTTAGCCCGCACTCCATTATGTGTTCGTGTGTGTTCTGTGCGATCGCGTTGTCTTCCTCAACTCCGGCGACATCCAACTCCGGCGAGAGTTGGAACACCCGTGGCGGGTTCACCGCTGCCGTCTCGGCGACGAACCGATCGGAGAGCCGGCTCCGCCTCGCCGTCACCTCCAACGGCCTGGTCGCCTTCGTCGACGCGAGCCCACCACAGCCGTACTACGAGCTGCTCAACCCCAACGCGTCGGCGGCGGGGAACGAGGACGGCTCCGGCAGCTACATCGTCTTCACCAGCGGTAGCCTCGTGCTCCTCCGGTCGGCCGGTGACCCGTCGGTGCAGCTGGCCTCGCTGCCTGAGATGAGGTCCCTGCAGGTGCCGCAGTACATGCGGCTCGACGCCGACGGCTACTTGCGGCTCTACAAGTGGGGCTCGAAGCGGACGGACGGCTGGGCGGTGTCGCGGTGATCTCCGACGTGTTCCGCGGCCTGGACACGTGCGACTACCCGACCGTGTGCGGATCCTACGGCCTCTGCGGCAACCAGCAGTGCAGCTGCCCTACCGCCGCCGGCGACTACTTCCGGCTGGTAATGCTCGTCGGTGACCCTCATCTCCTGCAATTCCACGCCGCAAGATCACCAGCACCTCACTCTCAAACCAACAGTTTCAGTAGCCAGTTCTCCGAACCCTCTTTCGACAAGATCAGCGAGGACGGCTGCATGCAGATGTGCCTCGAGAATTGCTCGTGCAAGATGGCGATGTTTCACTATGGCAGTGACCGGTCGGAGGGCTCCTGCTTCCTCCAGCCCGAGGTGTTCTCGCTGCACGCCCATCAGCCAGATCAGGCACGTCACTACAACTCCACTGTGCATCTCAACGTGCAACCTGATAATCACCGGCCTGTAGGTGAGGCTGGCCACGAGTCTGTCGTGTCCAAGAAATTAGTAGCCACTGTTTCTTCCATAGGTTCAGTAATCGTCTTCGCTTCGGCCGTCGTAGTGATAGTGTTAGTGGCCTTACGGAAAAGGAGGTTGATGCGAGAGGAGACGATGAAGATTGTAGTGTTGATCAAGGGCCAGGAATGCAACCAAGAAGATTTTCATTTCAGACATTAAATGTAGCGACTGAAAATTTCTAATGCGAGACTGGGAAAGGAGGATTTGGCACTGTAATGTAATGTGTACAGTGACTATCACCGTAAGCTTATAAGGGAGGTCGGGTCTATATATATATATAGCCCAGACCAGTGGTCTGTCTAACACCCCCTGCAGTCGCAGCGGGAGGGGAACAGACGCAGAGACTAGACCGAAAACTGGTGAACAAAGGCGTGGGCAGGCCTTCGGTCATTATATCGGCAAACTAATATACCGAAGGTACATAGAGCACTTAAACCTGTCCTAATGCGATCTTATCACGGACAAAATAAATATCGATCTCGATGTGCTTGGTGCGTCGGTGATGGACTGGATTGGCGATCATGTAGACGGCACTGACATTGTCGCAGTAGACGACGGTCACGGTGGAGAGGGGTGCACGGAGCTCCTGGAGAAGCTGGCTTCGGCGACGGTGTGGGCGACGGCGCGGTACTCGGCTTCGGCGCTGGACCGGGACACTGTAGTCTGGCGTTTTGAGGACCAGGATACGAGAGTGTCACTGAGGTAAACGCAGTAGCCGGACGTAGAGCGTCGAGAGTCGGGGCAACCTGCCCAGTCCGCGTCAGAGTACGCGGTGAGGGAGTCAATGGGGCTGGAGCTGAGATGCGGCCCGCTGGAGAGGGTGCCCTTCACGTAGCGTAGGATGCGCTTGAGCAACACGAGGTGAGGTTCGCGCGGAGCGTACATGAAGAGACACACTTGCTGGACAGCGTACGTGAGGTCGAGTCGGGTGAGTGTGAGGTATTGGAGAGCCCCGACAAGACTCCGATAGTGAGAGGGATCGGCAACGAGGGCGCTATCGGCAGCGACCATCGGCAGCGGAGAGTTTGGCTCGAGTGTCGACCGGGGTGGCCGTGGGGTGACAGTCGGCCATGCCCGCACGCTGGAGGAGGTCGATGGCATACTGGTTGGAAAGAAAGAGTCCGTGGGTGGAACGGGTTACGGAGATACCAAGGAAATGGTGGAGAGGACCAAGATCGATCATGGCGAACTCAGAGTGGAGTCGGGCCATGATCTGATCAAGGAGAGATGTCAAATATGCTATGAGGACAATGTCACCGATATAGAGAAGTAGATAGGCAGTGGCGGAGCCGATATGGAAAGCGAACAGGAAACTATCGGACGCAGAGGCCACGAAGCCAATGTGCTAAAGATAGGCAGCAAAACGCTGGTACCAGGCACGAGGGGCTTGTTTGAGGCCGTAGAGAGAGCGTTGAAGGAGACAGACGTCGTCGGGACGAGAAGGGTCGACGAAGCCTGGGGGCTGCTGGCAGTAGACTATTTTTGTCAAGTGGCCGTGAAGAAAGGCGTTCTTCACGTTTAGTTGATGGGTCAGCCAGGAGCGAGATGCAGCCAAGGTGAGGACGACTCGGATGGTGGAGGGTTTGACAACGGGACTGAAGGTCTCGTCGTAGTCGACACCGGGTCGTTGGGAGAAACCCCGGACTACCCAGCGAGCCTTGTGACGGACAAGGAAGCCATCGGCGTGGAATTTGTGTTTGGAAATCCACTTACCGGTCACAATGTTGGCGTCGGGAGGTCGAGGAATAAGGTGCCAGGTCTCGTTGTCCATTAGGGCCTTGTACTCGTCAGCTATGGTCGCGCGCCACTAAGGGTTGGCCAGGGCTAAGCGAGAAGTCGCCGGGATGGGCGAGATAGAGCTGTGGACGGCGGAGAGACCGTAGCGCAGAGTGGGGCGGAGAGACACGGTCTGGGAGCGGGTGATCATGTGAGAGGTGGAGGGAACTGGAGCCGATGGGGGTGCGGGAGTAATGGGAAGAACTGGTCGGGTGGGGCGTCATCGGCTCCGAGTCGGCAACTGTAGACAAGAGAAAAAGGAGGAATTAGATCGGCTTGAGCCAATAAGGTCGGGTGGGTCGAGTATTCCGATCGGTCCGATAGAGATGGATCAGCCGATAAGGTGGGGGGAGCCAATGGAAACTGATGAGCCGATGGAAGTGGGGTGTCCGATGGAGAGGGAATGGTATCGGCTGAAGGATAAATAGGATTGGTATCGGCCGATGGAGGTGGGTCCGATGGTGGGGACATCGGACCGAGTAGTGGTGGGATATGTGATGGGTAAATCCTCAGCAGCGGCCGATGAGAGGGCTGATGGAGAGGACAGTGGAGGAGACCTGGTCGACACAGTGTTGATGAGGAGGAAGTCGAGATCACTAGAGGAGGATCTCAAATGAAGGAGACCGAAGGGAAAACATATCTCGTCAAAAATGACGTGACGAGAGACGAGGACCCGTCGGGTGGAAAGGTCGAGGCATCGGTATCCCTTGTGAGAGGTAGGATAGCCGAGGAGAATACAGGCGGTGGAGCGGGGAGCGAGTTTGTGGGAAGCTGTGGCGGTGAGATTTGGGTAGCAGAGGCACCCGAAAATGCGAAGGTGGGAGTAGTCGGGCGCCATGCGATAGAGAAGGGCATAGGGAATGTTGTTATGAACGGATGAGCATGGACGCCGATTGAGAAGGTACGTCGCAGTAGCCAGAGCTTCGGCCCAATAAGTGACGGGTAAGTGGGCGTGAAGTAGCATGGTGTGACTGATGTTGTTGAGGGTGCGAAGGAGACACTCGGCTTTGCCATTCTGAGGAGAGGTGTAGGGGCAGGAGAGCCAGAGATGGATGCCCTGCGTGGTAAGGAGGTTTGTAACGGTATGGTTGACAAATTCCGTACCATTATCGGCTTGTAAAGCCTTGATGGGGAGGTTGAACTGAGTGGATACGTACGTGACGACGTGAGTGAGATGAGAGGCGACCTCGGATTTGTGGATGAGCGGGAAGGTCTAGCAATAGTGTGTGTAATCGTCAAGTATAGCGAGATAATACTGATTACCGGAGACACTTTTAACTGGGGACGTCCATACATCACAATGTATAAGTTCAAATGGACGTGAGGTACAGGAGAGAGAACTAAAGAAGGGCAGACGCACATGTTTGCCAAGTTGACATGAGTGGCAAACTGTGGAGCTGCTGTGAGTACATCGGATGGAGGCGCTGCGACGGAGGGTGGCGACAGCGTCGGGGCCGGGGTGGCTGAGGCAAAGGTGCCAAAGGTTGGTGGAGAGGGCGACGCTGGCGTGTGGAGTGGACGGCGCAGCGGGAATGGTGTAGAGGTCTCCGCCACTATTGCAGCGAAGGATCTATCGCCGGGTTGGGATATCCTTCACAGAGAAACCAGACGCGTCAAATTCAATGGAGCAGTTGTTGTCTCGTGTGAATTGGCGAACAGATATAAGATTGTGAATAAGAGAAGGAACGATAAGAACATTGCGTAGGGGGAGGTTAGTGGTGGATGTAGACAGAGAGGAGTCACCTCGGCATTAGATAGGAAGAGAGTGACCATTACCCGATGGTGACAAAAGGGGAGGAAGAGGGGTGACAGGAGCGAAGTATACCGACCAATGACGCCATGTGTGAAGACGCCCCAGAGTCTAGCACCCAAGAGTGTTGTGGTTGGAGTGTCATCTGGTTGATGGCAGCGACGAGGCTAGCTTGGTTCCAGGAGGGAACCGACTGGGTGGTTGGGGTCGGTAGCATCGGCTGAGGCGGTAGAACGGAAGCCGATGCCAGGTGAGCCTGGAGATGGGCGCCGAGAACTCCGGGTTGCCAGCCGATAGGGCTGCGTGGCTCGGGCTAGGGCGCCCAGGGGTTGTAGCAAAACCACAGACCCGTAGGACCGGCAAGGTGGGTAGGGACCGAGGTAGGTCGTGATGGCGTCGGACCCTGCTAGGTCCTGCCTTTGCCTTTGCCCTTGCCTTTCTCGGTGCGCGCTGTGTTGCTGTGGCCGGAGCCATGGCCACTAGGACCACGGGAGAAAGGGGCAGCGCAAGAAGCTCGGCAGCCATTATCGGCTGCGACAAGAAGAGTGGTGTGTGCCACTGTCTTCTCATCGTTGGCCAGACGGAGTTCTTTAAGAAATAGCATGTCATGAGCCCGGGCGAACGATGGAAGAGGTGTGGCGTTGGCAATGTCATCAGCGGTGTTGGAGAAGCGGGGATTGAGGCCTCGCGGAAGGACGAGGACGAATTGAGAGTTGGCCATAGGGTGGTCGACGTCCCGGAGAGCAGCAGCCTTGACTTTGAGGCGCTGACGGTACGAGGGGACAGAGGAGTCGCCTTGTACCATGGAGTGGAACTCGTTGAGGAGGAAGATGGCGTGAGGCTGCTTGTTGGCCAGGAAGATCCGCTCGATGGCCACCCAGAGATCCCGAGCGGTGCGGTCGGTATCATCCATGGCGAGGTCGAGGACAGAGTCATCGACCGAGCCGAGCAGCCAACTGCGCACGCAGCACTCGGCGATGTCCCACTGAGGATCATCGGGGCGAGGTGGAGCGGAGCCATCAATATGGGACCGGAGGCCGAATTTTCCACAGAGGGATTTGAAGAAGAAAACCCACTTGGAATAATTGGCGTTAAGGTCAAGGGAGATAGGAACGTGAGATTTCACGTTCACAGCAGCGTAGAGAGGGGAGAAGATCGGCGAGGTGTGGTCTGAGGCATGGAGGACCGGAGCAGACTCGGCGACTGGGAGAGTGCCGGAGCTGAGAGTGGACTCGGTGGCCATGACGGGAGAACGGGAGCAAAGAGCCGATGGGAGAAAGAAGCCGATGGGAGGGGGAAGCCGATGAGAGGACGGATCGGCCGATCAAGGATGTGAGAAGCCGATGGGAAGTGGGCCGGCCAGCCGATGAGGAGTGGTTGGCCAATGGGGAGTAGGCAGCGGAGTAGGTGAGGATAGAGTGGGTGGGTTAGAGAGTAGTTGGGTCACAGACATGCGAGGATTCACTTCCGTGAAGAGAAGATTCACGTCCATGGACTCGTGGAGGCCAAGAAGTGGGGCGGACGCGAAAAAGGCAGGGAGTGGCCGGACGTGAAGTGAATATGTTCGCGTCTGGGAGGCAGGGATTCGTGTCCATGGACACGTGGACACGTTGGACTAGCTCGGACGTGAGAGGAGAAGGTTCTCGTCCGAGAGCCGTTGAGCGTGTCGGAAAAGGCAAGAACCGAGGGAAGTTTTCAGCCGATGGAGGGCTAGACAAGTCCAGCCGATGGAGACGACGAGTGCGGAGGTGCGCCGGCGTTAGAGAAGGAGAGATGCACGAAGCAATAGGAAGAGCGGAGACGGGTGCGAGGCGAGACGAGGAGGCAAATCGAGACCATCGCCTGGTCGCGCGGAGGTGGGACGGAGAAAAGAAGGTGACTACGGGAGAGATGGGGAGAAGAAGAAATGGAGGCGAGAGAGCGAGGAGAGTACCGGGAAAAGGGTCGGCGACGGAAAGAAGACGTCGACGACGAGGAGGAAATGGTCGGCTCGCCGAAGGGAGAAGCTAGCGCGACAGGATGTCTAGACTCGCTCTGATGCCATGTAGAATGTGTATAGTGACCATAACCTCCAAACGTATAAAGGGGGTCGGATATATATATATATATAGCTCAGTATAGGGTCTGTCTAACAAGCACTTTTGTCAAAGATTGAATATGAGCATGTAGCAGTAGAGACTAGACGGTCTGAGAGCTGAGAGAACTGGGTTTTGGCAGAGGTTGAGACTATTGGAAATATCAACCACATGAACCTGGTGAAACTCATCGGATATTGTGTTGGAAAATCACATGGTTTTCTTGTCTATGAGTTCATGCCAAATGGGTCTTTGGCTGCATGGATTTTCGAGAAGGATCGGAGGGATTCACTTGATTGGAAAACCAGACTGACGATTATCACCGATGTAGCAAGGGGATTAGGATATATCCACAGTGGTTCCGGGGAAAAGATGGCTCATTTGGACATCAAACCACAAAACGTCCTCCTCGACGAACAACTTAACGCCAAGATATCTGATTTTGGGCTAGCCAAGACGATCGACAGAGCGAGAAGCCGGGTCATGAGCAGAATGCAAAGAACGCCAGGATACATGGCTCCTGAATGCTTGCTGACCCGCAAAATCTCCGACAAAGCGGAATGTTTACAGCTTCGGTGTCGTGGTGATGGAGATCACATGTGGGAGGAGGATCGTGGATGAATCTCGGTCCGATAACACCTTCTATCTGCTGAGAGTTCTTCAGCCGTGTGCCGAGAGCGATCGCCTTTTCGACATTGTTGACACCCAGGATAAGGACATGAAACTTCACGCTGAAGAGGTGTTTGCGGACGATGCGCCTTGCGATGTGGTGTTTGCAGCGTGACGGCAACGAGAGGCCCTCGATGTCGACCGTGGTGAATGTTTTGGATGGTGCGGTTGAAGTGCAGGCAGATTTGGATTTTCAGTTTGACTATACCAGTTCTTC
The DNA here is from genome assembly GCA_030770085.1 of Oryza coarctata. Classification (NCBI taxonomy): domain Eukaryota; kingdom Viridiplantae; phylum Streptophyta; class Magnoliopsida; order Poales; family Poaceae; genus Oryza; species Oryza coarctata. Next base: position 15,860,583 of record CM061472.1, read on the forward strand.
AACCCGTGCAGAAGCAAGCTCAGGTATCCCACCATGGACAACGTTGATATTTACACGAAGTGAGCCACGATTAATCCAAACATATATAGGCCGATGTAGTAAGTTTTGAATTGAATTGTTCAGTGCAAATGAAGTGTTCAGTTAAAGATTGTTTGGGTGCGCTTTTTTAGCTTATGTTAGCTCAAAATGTTCTTTGTTTTTTTCTTTATCTTACATATATTAGTTGATTTTTCATCGAAGTAATCCATATCGAGAACATCATGTTCACAAAACACCTCCAATCAGGCTCTCCATCAAATGTATTGTGGAGATGGATTTCTTCCCTAAGGCTTTGTTCGATTATTCATTCCTCCAAAGAATTAAGGGGATTTGAAGGTGATTTATTCCACATCTATTGAGGTGTGGAATTAATTCTCCTCAATCTCCTTCAATCCCCTGCTTATGGGGATTAACTAAACAAGACCTAAAAAGAATATCCCCATTTGTGTCTTTACTTCTCAAATACAATATGAATACCTATATGCTAATGAATTGTCTAACCGGTACATGTACATTTTACAGACACGCTCAGTTGAGAAACTATTATCAAAGATCGACCACAGAAAGATCTATGGGAAACACATGGCCTAACGATGCATTAAGCAGCTCCAAAATTTACCCATGGTCTATAGCGTGAAGATTACCAGGCTTTTGGGCCTCAGCTCTCAGGCAGGCCGGCAAGGTTGCAACATTCGCCATTTTGCAGCACCTGACCAGCAAAAGGGAAAAGTTCACTTTCAATCCCTCGATCCCGTTTGAATCTTATCGCAAAACCGGATATAACGTATCCTCATCTAAAAACCAGTACAAAGTTTTAAGTGGCCGGTTTTAGTTGATATGATGTCTACGTGGCTGATTTGACCCCATTTTTATCCCACATGATGTTAACGTGGCACTAAAATTAAAATTAAAAAATTAAAAAAATATATGTGAAACCTAAATGTTAGTTAAATAAAAAGATAAAAAAATAGTAGGACCCACATATCAATGGTCTAACTGCACCTCATCCTCTCTCCTCTCAGTTTCCTCCGTCTGAGATGCGGCTAGCATTCGACCTGCTTTCCCTTTTCCCATCTCCAAATGTATCTGGCGGCTAGCAGAATAGCAACAAGACGATAATGAACTAAAGTTCCCTCTTCGCCTTCCTCTCTGTTAGCGTCAAGCTCCCTCACTGATTGGCCACCACCGCTGCCGCCTTCTTGAGCTCAATGATACAACAATGGTGACGGATCTCAAGCTTGAGCTCATAGGGGAGGGATGCCTTGGCCTCCACCTGTCCTCTCTCAAGCTGTCCTTGTCGACAGTGCCATCACGAGTCTAGTCTCTCTTTGCTCCTTCTTGTTCGTCTCCACCACCATTACCGCTATCTCGTCAAGCTCTACTGCTATCGGAGAGGAATAATGGGAAGAGGCTGGCTCCACTTACTCCTTTCCTCACTAGCCTAACATATGGGTCCTACCTGGGTTCTACTGGTTTTACCTTACAACTAACCTATGGATCCACTAATTTTTTATTATTGTTATTTAAATGTCATATAGACGTCATGTCAAATAAAGGTAATGGCGACCCACCATGTGAGTGTCGCGTTAGTCAAAACCGCTATCCAAATCACCTTGAACGTTGTTTACAATGGTTTTGAGAGATGATAGATACGTTATATCCGGTTTTATAGTTTTACGGTTGAGGACGCGATTCAAACTCCACCCTTCAAGAAGGGACCTGTAGTGAACTTTTTCCCCAGAGAATGGAAACGTAGGTCACTGCCAGAGTGGCAGCCCACGAAGCCCATAGTTACTTTTCACTAGGAGTAGCCCATAAATTTCTGAATAACAGTATTACTACGTCTCTACGAGCACAAAACCGAGACATGGATGTGAGATGTCTTCCGATCAGCTTTAGTGTTCCTGCTTTGTAGCGCAGTAATTTAAAAAGGCGAGCCCACCACCACCACCACACCACTGTAACAGTCACGGGGAGGGAGGGAGTTGCGTCGCGTGCAGTGCCGTTGGGTAGGCGGTCCAAACAGACATTCTACGGGCAGTGGCCGCAGGCATGAAAAGACGTTCACCCCAACATGCGCGACGGCAACATCTCGCAGCAGCCAGCCAGCCCGTGACAGTGACGGCTGACAAGGCGAATCGGGTAAAAAAGGAAAGTTACTCGTGCAAAGCGAATAGGACAGGCGGTAAACGCGGACATGGGCTCGATCTCCCCTCCGAGAAAGATCCCCACCCCCAATCCCGAGGCAGTCAGGCGCCTGCCCTCTCCCCCTGCGCGCGCTCCTCCAGTGATGCCCGGTCACGCAGGTCGTCTCGTCGCTTTTTCCCGTGGCCGGTGCGATGGACGATGGATCGTCGGTCGCGGGAGCCCGTGCTTTTCCCTTCCCGTGCCGTGCGCCGCATCCTCGCGGGCGTAGCTAGCACTGGCAGCGGCAACCGCGTGCGCGAATCGAATCCGAGGTGGAAAGGTTGGGACGACGCGCCGCGCGCGCGGCACTGTGGACGCGTACGTACGCACGCCGCCCGCCTCCACGCTCTCCGCGCGCCGGCTTCCTGTCTGCTGCTTCATGTGATGCGCGCGTACGTGAACGTAGGCTAGCTAGCAGGCTGCGTGTGGTCCGTTACGCGATTACGTGCTACGTCCTAGTACGCGAGTAGTACGTACTAGTTTTCGTCCTTTAACCGTGCATGCAAAAGGCGATCGATCTGCTCTGCATCTGCATGGCCCGTGATCTTCTCCGGCTCCAACACCCGTTTCCCTGATGCATGCTGTGCCGCAGGCAAAATATACACAGGCCCTTTTTTCACGCCAGTATGTACCAATGCATGTACGCCATACGCGATACACGCCTGTGCAGCTGTGTTGCCACGCCAGGTCGCCAGCCTTTCATCCAAACGATGCAAGTACTGTCGCGCTTTCTTCCGAAAATATATTGTCGTGCCATGAGATTTCGCGCGCGCTGAGCACTCTGAATCCTACGTACGCTTGTATGGGACCATGCATGCATGGCTGCAGTTACATGCATATGGGTCCCCAAGCTAGTCGTCCCACTTTAACCGATCGATCCCTACCCGTCATTTCTGTCGGCGCCCAAGCTACCTAGAAACACCGTTTTAATAAAGAGACAGGAGAGAAGAATATATAACAAAGCAACATTCTTTTATCACCATGTATTTCCTTGCCATCAACACTCACATGGGCGTGCCGCCTTTTTATACAGCCCAACACGGACAGTAGGTTGGTTTCACTTTTTAAGAAGTTAAATTCCTCCGTTAGCTACCCATCTTTCATACTCTTGTTTCATATAAGCATCGGGGTGATCATAGCCGGGTGAGAGGGAACAATTGCCGTTTAAACTAAACAGTCCAATTTGGTTCAACTAATTAACCACCCATTCTTTAACCCAAAAACTAAGAAACACTTCCTCTCGATTAATTAATCTGGAGATCGAGCCGCCTAGACCGAAGATGCCAGCCACGAAGTCTTGCCCCAGAAACAGAGGATGCGAGTCGGTAGCTGCCCCTGACCGGCCAGCACTGCATGTACTTCCATCTATCAGCATGCAGCTCACTGTCGTTTCCAAAATGCCACTAGATTACTAGTAGTATATATGGTCATTTTGCTACGGCGTTGCGTGCATTGGCAATTAAGCTGGATCTTGCATGGCATTTGTTGTTGGCGCTCGCGGCGATATATGTGCATTCGACCGCGAATAATATCGTTTCGTTGTTGTGCTGCCTGTCTGTGAATCGTGCATGTGCGCGCTTCTAGCTAGCTAGGTCGCCTAACATGTGCTGGTCGTATATATTACCTAGCTTAGGTTGTTATCATTGGGGTCTTCATAAATCAACAAATGTACTACTACTGGTATTTGAGGAAACACAATCGATTCATGGGATCTCTTCTTTTGGTAATCGGTCAATGGTGTTTTCGTATCAGTGTAGTGTAGTGTGCTTGACTATCTTTTTAAGGCCAAACATTGTTCAGGCATATATAAAAAGTGACGCGAAATGCTTCTCTTTCCACCCCTGTTTTGGAATAATGCACAAAAAAAGGTCAAAGGGTAAGTTGGTAACCAATGGAATTTCGTCAAATTTAAGATGCAAGATTAGTACTCAAAATGGACAAAACAAAAGGTTCTATAGTTATATTCAGAACTTTAGAATCATCTCAAGTACAGTATGGTTTAAACAATTGTTCTTTTTTTCCAAAACAAATAAATAAGAGCATATCCTCTCACGATTAGTATTTCACAGAGAACAGTTTAATTTCCGCGCAAAGCGGGATGAAATCTCATGGGGCATTAAACCGAACGGCGGCACGAGTTGAGAAAGAAGCTGGAGGATTAGGATACGTACAATTCCGTCTCTCTCGTGGCTCATGGCATGCAGGCGTGCAAGGATACAGTGGGGACGCATCACAGCTCTCTCTTTGGCACCATCTCCCTCATGATCTGTCCACGGAAAACTCTTTTAATCATTGAAGAGGATATAGCTGAGACATAATTATAAAAAAATTGATAAGATAGATTAATATATAATATATCACGTTTAAAATTATTTTTTTACAAATTAAAAAAAACAAATATGACTTGATAACACGTATAAGTTAAATTTGTTATTTTTATTATAATTTATAGAGATTGAATTTGATTATATAAAACATATTAATCTATTTTATTAATTTTTTAAAACATTTTATAACTATTTAAATGATAATAATAATAAATCTCCTAAAAAATTAGAATAATTTCTATGTATGTGTGTGTGTGTCTCTCTCTGCTGTTGCCAGATGAATGCAAAGGAACTGATAAGAAAAAAGAGTAGCAGCCATGCATGAAAGACAAGCTAGCCCCCAAGGTGGAGCTTGAGAGATAGAGAGAGAGAAGGCAACGCAATGCGTGCAATGATGGAAAAGGGAAGAGCATCGGGATGTTCCAACCATTGGTTGGATATATGGAATCCGAAGAAGCACACTAGCGGGGCATGGACCATCGTGGTCGGACCGTGAAAATGATGGCCTGGTTTATTGTGCAGTTAATCTGTGCTTGTACTACTGTACCAGCAAGCCCCATTGATCATGAACAGGTTCTGTGAACCTGCTTTTAACTTACCATTTGTAAATGTGTAGTGGTCGAAGGCTTTTTTCCTAGAATGATGGTTGATTTCTGTACTCACTTCGGTTAAAAAACATTTCGTTTTATATATCTATTGTTAATACAGGTTACTTTTGAGCTTTCATAATATCACACTAATAACTTAAATTTATAGAACAGGTAGTCGTTAACTTAAAAAATCTAAAATAACTTTTTTATATAAAAAAAGGAATGAGTATGGAGCCTAATAAATACTTTAGTATCAAATGTCGACGTATATGCTACTTAAAAACCGTTCTTATATATTTGGTGAAAAATTAAATATTATGCTCTTTGTTAGTATAAATTGCTATTGTACGTTTTAACTTAAAGGTCTGCTGAGCCATTGGATGTATTTTTCTCAAAAATGGAGTGAATTTTTTCCACACAGTACCTATCTCACTTGGCTACTCACAAAAAAAAGATTCCTCACTCCGGCTGCTTCCTTGGTGAACCGGAACCTTGAATGGCCATGAAGGTCACTTGCATGTGGGTAGACTGCTATGAAGGATATCTCCATATAATGAAGATTAAATAGTCTAGAAATGGAGTAAAAAATATGTACAAATATGCCAAATCAAACTTTTGAAACCTAATTTTGAGCACCAAAATCTTTTTAAATATTTGACATAAGAATCACAAAGTCTACATTTTTGCATCAAAAAGTAATGTATATCACATGATATTATTTTTTTAGCTTTTAGTAGGAGTACATTGATTATAAGAAAAAAATGTAGTTGTTCCAAGTTGCATGTTGGATAATTAAATTGATGTCTAAGGCAATACTCCCTTCGATTTCATAATTCTGGATGTTTTGAATAAGTTTGAGATCAAACTTTGAAAACCTTAACTATTAATAACTTTAAAAAATATTTAGCATAAAGGCACTAGACCAACATTTAAAAATATTTATTTATATATTATATATATTATAATAGAAAATTATAGTTAAATATATATTTTGGAGACCATGTCATAACCGGAGATAATTAGCCAACTCCATTAATTAAAATAATATCAGTAGTTGAATCATGAAAGCTCGGAAGAATTTGGAAGGCACCTAGCTAGCTTGTCATGTTTTATTTGTCAACATGCACCCCTGAAACTTAACAAATGGACATTAATCTCTAGGCGGCGGCTATACACACGTAGCCCTGGCTAAATCAACTTATCTTGTACAATAGTATTATAGATGGCTTTTTAGGTTAATCCATCGTTGACTTGTTTTCTTAATTTTGGGGGATAATTGCCTCAGTTTGTCCGAAATATCTGAATGGGCAAGTTAGTCGTACATGCGCGTACGATGTTTTTCAAATCGTGTTTGATCATGGAGACAATATAGCTTGTGGCACAGTTGATTTTAAATCAACACTAAACTATAGGAGTATATTTTTTTCCAGCACTCAAATCTACACTAAACTAGCTAAACCTATTTCCGTAGCTCACCGTTGCCAAACAAAAAGCTGGCCGGTGATATCCAGGCGATCATCAGCAGCTTAAACATACCACCACACTACAACCTCCAGACCCACTTCCCTCTTCTTTTTTTCCCTTATTAACTGATATAAAACAATTCGTATCATAAAAAAAACTCATAACAGCTAAGGCCTTATTTGGCTAATAAGATTTTCAAATCTTTAGAAATAGGAAAAAAAAGTAAGGGATTAGTACGTTACATACACTTCAATTCTTAGGAATTTTTTTAAAAAATCACCTCATGCTAAGAATCTTATGAAATAAGATTATAAGAATAGAATTGAGTAGTTTCTATTTCTACGAAATGAATGATACGAATAGGAAAAATTCATTAGATTTTAATTCCTACAGTAGTCCTTTAAACCGAATGAATCCTTGTAAACCGCACTGCAAAAGAGAGAGAGAAAACAAAAGATAAGGAAGAAGCTGAATCACAGAGGCGTCAGCTTGCATGCCTGCACAAAGCACCGTCACGTACGCCACTCCATGCTACGAGACGGGTTTCCGCTCAAGTCCCAAGGCAGAACCCCCCCCCCCCCCCCCCCCCCCACACACACACACCGAGCTGCACACAACCACGCTACTCTAGTTGTACAGTACAACCCCTCGACGCATCGAGCTACTCGGCCGCAGCTACGCGCGGGGCGCCCGAAGTTACGCGCAAAAACGCCCGGAAAACGGACGCGCCCGCCTTAAACCCCCCTCCCCAGGAAAGCTGGGAGCGAGAGGCGGAAAAGCGGCCCAAGGCAGCAGCGTCACGGCTGCGGCGCCACCGCTAGGTCCCCCCCCCCCCAATCCATCGAAACGAGAGAGAGAGAGAGAGAGATCCGGCCCGATCCAACGGGTCCCACCTCACGCCCCCTCGAGCGGTCGCATCGCATCCATCAACGGATCAACCCCCCACGTGATCGATCCCTCGTCGAACCGCTGGCTCGAGCCGATCTCGGGCTCGGCTCGCCGGCCACGCCGCATGATTGCGTCCTGGGGCCGGCCACGCGGGTGGCCCCACCCCCCGCTTCCGTTTGACCACGGATGCGCGATGACACCCTGGGTCCCGCGCGTCAGTGGGTGCGCGACGAAATGACGTAAATGCCCCAGGCGCCGTTACAATAAGCAGCAGCAGAGTGGCAGCTGCCGCGTTCAGACTGCTACTTCCTCCTCCGGCTGCTCTATTCTTCCCCGCCGAGAAATTATTAAACAATCAGGCTGAGCCGAGGCGAGGAGAGCGGCGGCAGCGGCAGCATCGGAGGAATCCCCGGCCACCGCGAGCAGATCCGTCGGCGGCGGGGGCGAGGCGGATGACGAACGGGGCAGGGGTAGGAGGAGGAGGAGGAGGATTGGGGGGCACAAGGGTGCCAACGTGGAGGGAGCGGGAGAACAACCGGCGGAGGGAGCGGCGGCGGCGGGCGATCGCGGCCAAGATCTACGCGGGGCTCAGGGCCTACGGCAACTACAACCTGCCCAAGCACTGCGACAACAACGAGGTGCTCAAGGCGCTCTGCAACGAGGCAGGCTGGACCGTCGAGCCCGATGGCACCACCTACCGCAAGGTAATCCCATCCGATCTCGCCGCCATTCTTGTCTGGGCAATCTTCGAGTGAATCCTGTAGATAGCTCCAAGCCATGGGAGGGCGTGGCGGGAGTTGCTGCCATTCGGGTTGCTCCACCTCGGCCGGAGCAATCCTGGACGCCAGCGCGATCTGCGTCTCTGCAGCTTCTCCGTTTCTCTCTGCTTTGGCTAGCGTCTTTTCTTGAGATACGCGCTCTCCATTTTGCTTCGATTTGGGCTGGTTTGATGTCGAAATGCCGAATCAGCTAAAGGCGGCATGTGGCTCTGTTCAGCAATGGGGGAATACAACGCGGTGATTTTTTTTTGCTTCAAATTAAGGATTGATCCTGGATGCGCGAAATTTGATTTGCATGCCTGCTTTGAGCTTTCTTGTCTCTTGCGAGATGTTTGGTTTGTGTTTCTGAGTCAGGGGCATGGAAGCTATATTTAGTAATGGCGAATGCATAGTTGGCTACTCGGCTTAGCAAGCTACAGAATTATGATATCTCTAAGGAAAGCTGTTGATATAGAAGACTGAAACGATTGCGGCATTTCAACTGAAGGGGAAGGCAGTTTTTGAGGATGACCGGTTTTGAGTGCCATAGAATCTTTTGACCAAAATTTGCAATACACTTTTAATGGTTTCTTGCATGGTTCAATTGACAAATTTATACTCCTATATTTTACTATACATTTGTATGGGATATCACCACGTTGCCTTGCTTGCTGGGAGAGGCAAGAAGGTGTATAAAGCTGCTGGGTTCAGTTGATGATGCAAGTATTTAATGGTGAGGTCGGAGACAAATATGAACATAACAGAGCGCTGCTTACCTTCATCCGAGTAAAGATATAATGGAGGGGGTTCACAATTCACATCATAAAACACAAAGCACAGTCCAAAATCGCGCACTTGTGGTGATCTTTCTGCCGTGGGCAAATGATGCCATTGCTTTCAGTGATCAAAAGCAGAATTTTTAACTGTGCTTTTGAGGCTGGTGCAGAATAGGTTAGTAGTACAGGACAAGAGTATTGCCCATAGGCACACCCACAGAGGTCACAACGACCATGCTTTTATATGGATTGATTTATATTTTGTCTAAAAATGTAGTAGCTGTTTTTTACAAGACTGCTAATATAGCACCATTCAAGATTTCGAGTATTTGTCTGTTGGAAAGAGTTCATTAAGTTTAAGGTATATTTTCACTAGGAAGTAGATTTCTTCAGATAAATTGGCATGTTTCTTTTGAAAATATTTTTTGGGGGTTAGACATGCTTAAAATCTGGACAATTCCTTCCTGACCTCATACATCTGTTGTCCAGTGCATTTTAATTTTCTTTAGATGGATGAAATTATGTAGACATGCGCTAACTGTTATGTATTCTATTCGTTTATATTTCAGGGATCTAAACCTCCTCCAGCAGAGCGTCCTGATCCAATTGGAAGATCGGCTTCTCCAAGCCCTTGCTCTTCATATCAACCAAGTCCACGGGCTTCATACAACCCAAGTCCCGCATCGTCATCATTTCCAAGCTCTCGATCCTCCTCTCATATCACTCTTGGTGGAAACAACTTGATTGGTGGTGTGGAGGGAAGCTCCCTCATCCCATGGCTGAAGACACTTCCGTTGAGTTCCTCGTATGCCTCCTCCTCCAAGTTCCCACAGCTTCACCATTTATATTTCAATGGGGGATCCATTAGTGCACCAGTGACACCTCCATCCAGCTCCCCTATTTGCACACCTCGCATAAGGACTGATTGGGAGAACACAAGTGTTCAGCCACCATGGGCTAGTGCAAATTATACATCTCTTCCCAACTCTACGCCACCAAGCCCAGGCCACCAGATTGCACCAGATCCAGCATGGCTCGCAGGATTTCAAATATCATCTGCTGGTCCCTCATCGCCAACATACAATCTTGTTTCACCCAATCCATTTGGGATTTTTAAAGAGGCTGTTGCCAGCACTTCCAGGGTGTGCACCCCTGGTCAGAGCGGAACATGTTCCCCGGTAATGGGTGGCATGCCAGCTCATCATGATGTTCAGATGGTTGATGGTGCGCCAGATGATTTTGCCTTCGGGAGCAGCAGCAATGGCAACAATGAATCACCTGGACTAGTGAAGGCATGGGAGGGGGAGCGGATACATGAAGAATGTGCCTCCGATGAGCTGGAGCTCACTCTTGGAAGCTCAAAGACTCGTGCGGATCCATCCTGATTGTGTTACTAGAGCGTCAGTTCTTCGGTTGGGTTTATTTCATATTTATTTGTATGCTGCTCATCCGTTTTTTAAGTTCAGTGTTTGTACAAAGAGAGAAGGGAATTCAGAGATCCTACCATGGTCCTCTGCAGAAGATATCCATCCTCTTTCAGGGATCTCAACTTGTTTTAGCTTATGCAACCTATTAACTTTTTTCTTTTATTTACTTTGTTTTACTTCTTTCTTTTTATATTTTTTCTTTAGAATTGATTAGAAAATATGGGAAGGGAAAGGAGTGCTTGCAGCTATACTCTTAGAAAAATTTTAATAAAAAATGGATCATTTCTAGGTGACAGAGGCTGGTGTCGAGGTTTAATAGCTCGGCGCCAGTGTTTTACTAAATTGGTGCTAGTGCTGACGGGGGAGTCTGATGTGGCCTCGGTGCTAGATATATGAGTGTCGTGATGTGGTAGGTCGGCGTTAATATCATTAGCGTTGACCCTCGACCTCTCATCATCTCGTCCTGTATCGTTTAAGACATTAGCGTCGAGGTGTCGAGGGTCGACGCTAAGGATGTTGCTCAGACCACTCCTGCCTCATGGACTTTAAACCACTCTCATAGTGCGAGAAGAAGATGCAACGCTCTCATATCACCATGAGCTTGATAGATAGGGTTCTATACCACCATGAGCTCGATAGGGAGGTTCAAGCTATACTTGGACGTGCGGACTTGGACGTGCGGACTGAGGTAGACATATAGGGATGTGGCAAAGGATGTAGATGTTATTACCAGAGACAAGACAATCAAGTCTTTCCGTCAATTTATGACATTTATTATGTATCTTTTACAACAATTAAAAATCCACGATAATGTTAAGTTATAATAAAGTAGAAAATAAAGTGCTTGGTTATGTATCAATAATACCTCGAGCATACTCTCTAAAGTGCATTCTCATTCCGTTCTCCTCCTCTCTGAAGACCAAGCATGTGTCCTACCTTATTAACCATACAAACAAGTTCTCTTGACTATACATAAAAAAACAAATATAGTACTGTGAACATGCATTGAAGTAAACAATAATTAAAATATATGAATCTTTACCACTTGGTGTGTGGGCTCAACTTGGCTTTCAACACGAGATCTTTGATCATATTGATTGCCCTCTTCCTCCGAGGATCTTTCTCATGCTGTGTCCTTGTTGGTCCATGAAGACCGAAGAATCAATCAATATATCCAGTTTGAACCCATGGATGCATTCTTAAAAATGTCTCTTGGATGAATATAGGCATTATTTTTCCCCACATTCCTCCATTGTTATATAAGCGCGGTGATATGAGTTTCAATCTTTGTTCTTTTTTAATTTTTTTCCTATCCAACCTGTACAAATATATAAACCAAATTAGTAAGTGAAATGGCACATAGAAATCTAAATAATTGATGATTTTGCATGGTATAAGAAATATTAATGTGATTCTTTTACTTAGTCAACATAAATCTCCCAATCCATTTTTCTTAGCAAATTGATAATATACTTTTCCTTGCCCAATACCATATCTATCACAGAACTTAAATTGTTCATTCTCTTCGGCCTATCGAAGAACGTCTCTCACCCATGACCTTAGTTCATCCAATTTAAGGTGTGTGCTAAACATTATAATTTTTGCACTCATATATACAAAATCAACTTGTGCACCAATAGGGTTCTACCACTCTACCACTATAATACACACGAATCACTCTATGCATCTACATTATATTGAGAAAATCAAAAGTAAATATTAAAAAAATTACATGCTACAATATTATTTCACTACTAATAACAAATAATAGCTAATAATATCTAACAATTGCCCAATACCAACACAACATGCTTAGTCACTAGTATTTGCCTCTAAAATAAATCAAAACCATAGAGTAAAATAAACACACAATTTCACCAAAAATAGATAAATATAAATTCTAAGGTTTAGATTCTATCTAAAAATTATTAATAGAAACAATATATACAAGTCTCAAATCAATTACATACAATCCATAAATGCATAGTAATAGCCTCAATTTCACCAATCCACTATAAAATTCAAAAATTTTAATTAAATTTACATTCTAGGGTTTCACCTCGATCTCTAAAATCAACCAACAAAACTAAAAAAAATCATGGAGGACGGAGGAGGATAAATTGCTCGATGATTTTATCGAAAAATCTAATGAAAATCAGTTTCAAATCGAGTGGATTTGAAGGGATTATGTGTGAGAAGAGAGGTTGAGGTGCATGTGAGCTCAAGCTCGTCGGAAAAACTAGAGGATAAAAAAGAAGAAGTGGGGACGAGAGTGAGCGCTAATGATGCTGACATCTACTCTTGAGCTACATATCACGACGTCATACTGACACCGAGTCGTGCCATGTCAGACTCTCTCATTAGCGCTAGCACCATCTCAGCAGTAGTACCATGCTAAAGACACTAGTGCCTAGTTATTGGATCTCGACGCCAACCTCTCCGACGCTTAGAAATAATCTATTTTTTATTAAAGTTTTTAAGGGTTTATTTGTAAAATATATTGTAAAAAGGACTAAAATATAAAAAATCGGTGCTAGCAGGAAAGGAGTTTTTTTTTATTATTTTATTTTTCATGTGCTCCCGTAACAAGTTTAAGTTGTCCTTGACTCTTGACTGTTGTCTCTGTACTTCTGTCGGAAGTGTGTACATCGTACGTGGATTATTGATTGGATTCTGTTATATCTTTTATGATTGAAGTCGCTAGTATTACAAGTTCATGCACCCTCTTTGGGATACCTTTGTCCAAGTTGATGTTTACATTGTCTTGCTTATTTGCTGTCAGTCCTACATGTTGTATATCGTTCTCCAATTATAGAAGCTCAGTGCCTGCACTTTTCCTTTCCTACCACATGGCAACACTATCGATATCAGAGTATCTGGGTTGCTTTTGATTTGTTTTCCAATTTAACTTCCTTACAGCAAGAGTTCACTATGGCACTTACAGTAAGAAACAAGGAACTGCGAGGCAAAATGTTCACACACTGGCAGTGAATGTTTGTGTGAGATAACTGAACACTCTATGACCTATCAGACGCCTATTTGTGCAGAGAGTGAGGCTGGTAATTATCGAGTTACGGCCGATTCGTTCTGTTTCTGAGCAGTACTTCGTGTTTCTTGTTTCACAGAACTAGTCCGGTAGTACGAGATGATTTCTGGCAAACACTGTACTCAGCTAGATGATGGTCACACAGTCTCACATAACAGTGTTTACCGTGCATGTCTGTGCTAGAAATGTGCAGACGATGGACTCCCCGACCAAAAATTAGATTACACTGCTAGAAAAAGGCAATCCCATATGGAATTATCCTTAGCTCTGGTCCAGGAAAGAACTCGGCTGCACCAAATTTTTTTCGCCGATCAACAAATGATCATTGAACATTGGTGTCAACTCTAAACGAACTATTGGGTGTACCAACGCCATCCATTATATAGGGTTTGATCATAGCAGGATCAACTAAAATCCCAGTATCACAAACCAGAATCTGAACAGCATGTCATAAATAGATACGTAGCACAGGTTCAAAATAAACCAATTTTTGTACGTGTTTAGATTGATCTACAAAAGTTATTTATTTTACGACGAGTGAGCACAAAACTAGACTCATTAATCAGGAGCAGTGTACCCAAGAAAAGCTTACTGCAGCCATTATAATGGGTCTCTGATAGCCACAGCACACAGGTCACAGGGTATGGTTGCCAGCATCATGCAACTCCAGTGCATGGTCTGTGGTACGGTAATGCCGGAACGAACCAAATACATAACAGTGCATCTCGATAGGATTCACATCTGAGTTCCAGTGCTGCAAGAAAGTCACTTTCCAGTAAGGTCATAGCCTTCAGGCTTCAGGAGATTTGGCTATGGCCCTACACGTCTTGTGATTTCTATTGAATGGCTCCCTATGGGCTGTGGCCCTATCCTACTCAGGAAGGCAGGGACTTGAACAGCACAAAGAGGACACTATAGGTCCAGAAATGTAGAAATCTTGCCAGGCCAGGCTCGAACATCAACATTCAGAACATATGTTTTTTTTCTTTTCATTTATCACGCAAACGTAACAATTATATATACAATATTTACAGAGTGAATTTTCTGTTTGTGGCACTGGAGAGATGATCTATTTGATGTCAACGAATGGCAACACTGTACAGTTGATTAATCACCACTCAGAAGTTAGCAGAGAGCACCAAGCAATACCTAGAGTTACCAGTGGGTAATCACCACGGACATAATGTGTGTCAGAAATCTAGAGGCGAAAATTAATTTTTGACCTTATCAGAAACATATAAATTAATTCTTGTCAAAGGTTTTAGAGTAAGCAAAACTAAAACTGAATATCTGACATATAGCTTTAACACTATCGTACATAAGTAGGGAGATATAAGTTTAGAAAGCTAAATAGTACCTAAGAATAATACTTTTCGATATCTAAAATCGATACTATAAATGGATGTGATACTGATGCAGACGTTAGTCATCAAATCAAAACAAACGGGTTGAAGTAACGTCAAATATCTAACATCCTCTGTGATAAGAGGGTATCGTAGAAACTAAAATTGATAATTATATTTGCTACACTATATATAACAGAATATTGGTCTATAAAAAGATGTCATGTTTAACAGCTAATGTCATATTTAACAGCTAAGTATTACAGAAATGTATATGCTACGTTAAATTTATAGTCATAATGGATCGAGTCTGAAATAAAAATATACGTGATCGACTAGAGTAGCACTAATTGAAGAAAAAATTATTAGACCCTAAAGCCAATAATACATTGTAAAATTATAAGTTAAAATAATAATATGAAGAGAGGTAGAAAAAAAACTAAAATTAACATAAAGAGAGATAATAAGAGATTTAAAAAGTGAAGATCTATACTTAATAGAAATATACTTAAAAAATAGCTATTAACATGTCTAAATCATAATTTAGAGACTTTTGTTGAATTTCAACCCTAGTCTAATCCTAACTTATTTGGAATTGAAATGCCGTGTTGAGTTAGATCCAATAATTTGGACAAAGGTTTGTAGAGGGTAGCAACAGCAGCTAGCCTGCTCACTGAACCAAGAAGGATTTCTTATGCCTTCATTGGACCACCATAAAATTGGCCATTCGCCGAATTTTGAGTTGATACAACACTTCCATTGAGTGCACAGCCTACAAATGCCCCTGCCAGAGAAGAAGAGTTGAAAAATGATAAAAAGGAAACAATGGAACAGCGATTACAAATAATTAATTGAGTAGACCATACATGTTCATAATCGCCATCAATAGTATATAACTATAGCTAGGACACAGAATACCGTTTGGGGAAGCTCCCAGAAGGATACAAAATTTCAGCATGTTTCATGGCATTTCAGTTTTCAAAATCAATTTGTTGAAGTTTCAGACAAAGCTTATACCTAAGTTTCGAATTTTCAAAAGAGTTCCATGCTGAAAGTTCAACCTTCAGCTTTCCTGGGGTGTCACATAAAAACTAAGGGCCTATCTGGATCTCAGATTTAACCGAAACCAGATTTGGGTAAACGTTTTAAAGATTAACAAACTAAAGCTCTGTTTGGATTCCCTAAAAAAATTTGTGGTTATGCAATTCAGGGTTTTCCTAAAACCAGTCTTTTGAGTTTTGGGAAAAATGACTCCCCATAGTTATTTCATCAAAAAACGTCTATGGTATACTCTTCTTGCTGACAGCGGAGAAGGGGCTGGGTTCACTGGTGACTACGAAGCGCTGGGTAGGAACTTGTGGGGGAGGCAAGGCAGGGGCATCAGCGACCACCAGAGCACCAACGATGTGGCGTGGCTAGGGTGCCAGCGACCACCAGAGCACCAACGATGTGGTGTGGCTGGGGTGCCAGCGACCACCAGAGCACAGCTGAGGAGGCACCGTTGTGTAGGTGGGGCTGGTGTGCAAATGGCTACAACATGGCGTATGAGAAACTGGCAAGATGGGGTTGTGGCACCGGCAACCACTGGACTACTGGAATGCCAACGATGAGGTATAGATGGTGGAGGCAGAGGGCTGGAGGGCTAGTGACAACTGTAGTCTGGAGGAGGATCCGTTGCCAGCAGCGGTGCCAGATCCTACTTGAGATCAAGAGATTGCAAGATTGTGAAGGAGAATGTGGATGGGTCAGGGCATTGAGGAGATGTGTAGAAGCTTCTAGACCATGATGTCTAAGATTAGTGTCATAGCTAGGAGCCAAAGATCGAATGGTCGATCATCATCCTGTATATGGCTTTGAAAACCGATCATGTCCTGTAATGTTTCTGATAGCATAAACTTAACATTTCAAACAAACTATAATATAAATTTACGCCTTTTGAAGTTTGAACCAACATCAGTGTGCTATTGTGCATCCAACAACTACAGGATAAAACTGAACTCTTTTTATTTTTGTATGCTGAAACATTGAAGATAACAGTAACAATGATACTCAGCTGTCAATCACTGTTTACAGAAGAATTCGTATGGATTTAATGCTATTAACTTGATTCAAAACCATCACACTTCTTTTAGTTTAAGAATTCAACAAGTCAGTTTGACTATTGAGCAACACAAAGTCACAAAGCTGCAAAACCACTTGTCTCACTTCTCTCCATACGAACATATGCAAATAAAGAAATTAAAATTATGTTATATCTAACAATTTACTCCTCAGGCACCTGAATATGACATATTGATTTATTAAATTATCTGAATGTGGTACTTTGAAGTGGCTAACTACAATTCCAAACCATCATGATCTCACTTTATTGAACTGCGTGGAATTACAAGTAAGAATATTCTTGTTGTCTGTCATAAGCTATAATTAGTTAAGTGGCCACTCGAAATGGCCACATGGTTAAAGTTCTCCAAAACTCCTTTTATTTTTTATGTTATTCTAAACAACAAACAATCATATAGAGAGCTAAAAGTCTTTAAGCAATATTGGTATGTTAAACAAAAATTACTGTGTGACCAGAAGACATTGAAGACTAAACAATAACCACAAAATTCAAATGTTTGTGGTATTTGACTTTATAGTGTTGAGCAAAAACTAGTTCCTGACAGTTAAGTCCAAACAGTGTTGTTTGGCTAAAAAGCCCCAGGTAAAAGATAAGAGCTGCTCAGAAACAACCAGCCTAGTGTGTTATCAACAATTATAAGTTGCCTTTTAACTGCATGTTAGAAAGTAAAACGTGAAATAAGGAGCTCACAATCAATAATGTGACGCACACCCAGACCAGTTTAGACCATTCAAAATTCAAAGAACCTAGCATCTACTCCCTGAACTATCTGGTATTCAAGGAAACTTGATCATGTGTGAGTTTGTGCGCTAGTGAATAAATCAGGAAGAATGGAAGAGTACTTTTGTAGGACAACATGGACAACGGTAAAATGGAAAGAAGGAAGTTCAGTCCTGCTCAGCTGCTGCCTGCTAGTTGTTTGAAATCATACCTTTGCTACAACTGTATGTGTAACAGGCTGCATAACCACCATCACCAGCACGAAAATCAGCCTCCGCCACTCAGCCAAGATGACCAGCAGAAGCACTAATGCCAACCCCAACTGACAGATGTGCATTTCCACTGAAAGTTCTGATGGCATCAGTATTCCTCAAAACAATGATTTAGTCGGCTAATTCACCTCCAGCCTGCAAGGCCAATACAGAAATAAATAAATAGTTACATATGTCTTTAATGAAACAAGAACACTTGAGCGGTTGCAATGACCTGAACTCCATATCCAACACCATAAGTAGAGATGGCAGAAGGAGGTGACCAGGAACCATCAGCCCTTTGAGCAACAACCAATCCAGTACCAATTTTGTATGTGACCATTATTCTAACATTTACCAGTAATTATAGCAAGTCCTTTTGCCTGTCTAAGAATCGAATCAGGGATTGACTTCTCCAGCTTCAAAGTTCCAACCTTAAAATTGCATTGAAGCACACAAAATGTTATTAGTGTTCTAACTGATTCCAAAATGACTGATCAAACAAGAAAATGAAAAAAAACAGTCTTAAAACTTTATCATGGTCTCACAAATCTAAGAACATGTTGTCAGCTTATGTTATTGAATATATGAAGCAATGAACACTGGATAGCTAACAATGCTTCAGAGCAGCATTTAGTGTAACTTGGTGTAGCCGAAAAAGAAAAGGTAAATTTCCATAGTGCAATCTTAACATTTTCAAACGCAAAAAGGAATGAATTTATTTGAATTTCAAAAGGGTTCTAGAAAATGCTATGTAGGCCACACCACTTATTTTCTTCCTCAGGTACTACAAACTACAAAGCAGATGCTGTAACTATAAGGAACATGAGGATGCATCAGAATGATTAGAGGATTTGAAACTATAAAATCATCTGATATCCAGAATAAATGCTCACATTACTTGTAAATTTCATATTAAAACTTCATGTAATGCTGGCTTGTGAAATAATTGTAAGCGTAAACAACAGAATTTTTAAATTGTGGATAGAATAAAGGAATCATTTAAGCACTTACCATGGCCTGGAATGGTAAAAAACAAAAAGACTAATGATAAGGCTTTGAAAGAAAAATGGTTCGGTTGGGTTTAGGTTTGATAAGAACTTGGATTATCAACTTAGCTGAAATGGGTTGGAACACGAATTATGTGGTGGACTAAAGCTGGCTAGAGTTATAGCAAATGCAGTTTAGGCTGTGTGGAGTAGAGTTTAGCTGCACAGAAGAATTAGAATTTTAGGTAAGTCCAGTTGGTTCCTAGTACCTACTCATTAGCATGGTGATAGTCATGTAACTTGATAGAAATGAACATTCAATAATTGTTGGTTGAGTGGATATATTTGTCGGAAAGCAAACAAGGCATAACAACATACATTTTGGGGCAATATACATGAGAAAACAGAGTTCCAGACAAAAAAAAAAGAACAGTAAGCAACCAAGTTAACATGGACAGGTATTAGAATTATAGGATGACCATACCTTAAAATATCCATATATAGAATTTACAGCCTTGTATATCTCATATTCCATTGTGTGTGCCCATGGTAAGTTTAACCACGACCTCAAGGTGCTCAGGTCTGTCAAATCATTTGTCGGAAGTTGACAAGTATGGCTGATCTTATTCATCAAATAAGACTGAATACACTCTAACACGTACTCCACAAACATCACAGACCCTTTGAGGTTCTGAAGTGCTGAATTTTGGAGGCATCAAGCTTCTACCCTTTGAGCAACCACCACAGAATAGTCCTCTACCCTTTGAGCAACCACCACAGAATAGTCCGCCACAGAAATGACAATGATGGTGGGAGCAAATTGTTGGATGAAAACGAGATCCACAGAGCATGCAAGAAGGAGCAGCACTATCAGGCAGCCAGACTGTTGGTTCAGCCTCAAGGAGTGCATGTTCAAGACCAACACTAGCATCTGCAAGTGTATCGGCCTTATCCTTACAAGCATCTTCAAGAAGAAAATGTGAAATCAGAGACATGCCTTGCCTCCCAAAATCATATGATACAACAGACAATACTTTATCTTTTCCTGCAGAAACCATCGCAGAAAGCACATCCCACATTGTCATATCCTTATTTTCATCTATATCAAATCTTCTTCAGGGAAGTGCACACCATTAGCACCAAAGCCCTTTTGCCACTCCTCGTGGTCATGCTTTGTCATCGGTGGAACAGATGGGACCCATATGCCAATTTGATCACGAAGAGGGCAATCATAGTAAATGTTTTCTACTGATTCCTTCGTGGTGGTCATTTCACTGCTGCATTCATAGACATTGCCAACACCAGCACTGCCTACCACGTTATTTCCGGCAAGATGAACCTTTGCTCCTTGCTGAAATGTGTGGGTTCCCTGATTTATCATGAGAAATCAAGACAAGAAACAATCTAGCTAAGTCCATAGCGATAGTAATGTAAAAATTATACGAAAAGTTTTTTGGGCAGGAAACAGAGAGATTGATGAAGTATTGCTATTTCAAGGAGCTTCCACACATTGATCATTAGTTAGGCATTCCCAAGCCCAAGCATATGCATGTCATGCTTAGATCCATAGAAAAAAAGTAAACATGTCTCTTTATCTTTCTTGGTAGAGTAGCATATGCATCTAGAAAAACCAACACACCAAAAGTAAGTTTAACACATATAAACTATAGTCCAAAAATTGCCTGAAAAAGGTACATCTGAGTATCTATCCAATTGTAACCCTTTACTTTACAGCATTAGCAAATTTCAAACACCCAATTAGAGTTTTTCACGCTCGCTGCTCTACACCTGCAACAACACCTGAAACAGCAACCCGCCACCCCAGCAGCATTGTGACTAGCACAAATTGTTCCCTCCTAAAAGCTCGCACCACTTCACCACATGCTCTCCACTCCTTAATCCGAAGCGCCCAATTAAGCAGCCCCACCAATCAAACACGCTCTCTTCTCCAATTCCACTCCAATCTATTATAAACAACCCGACACGCAACCACTCCAATCTACAGCGAGACCGAAACAGTACAGAGTTGGGAGAAAACGAAGTGGCACGGACCTCGATTACCGGCTCGGGTTCCTCGTTCCACATGACCGGCGGCGGGTCGCAAACCCTAGCCTCGCCGCAGCGGCCGCTGCCGCCGATCGCGTTGTCGCCGAACTGCAGTGGCTCCAGGTCATAAGGATCGATCGGAGGGTAAAGGCGATCGGTCGCCGCCATGCTGCTGCTTCAAGGCGGATCGATCGAGTCGGAGGATTTGAGGGGTTGCGATTTTTGGGGATTTCGTGAGGAAGACTGATGGAGTTGGCTCGGAATCGGCGGCGGAGGGAAACGGCAGCGACAAGTTAAAATTTGGTGTTTGCGGGGACGTGGGGACGTGTAGGCTACAGCAAACCCGACGAGGCTCCTCGAACCATTGGGCTGGCGCATTTTTACGTTTTGCACCTCCGAATGTACCGTATTTAATTCAGTGTCCTGCACGGTAGGGCAAGTTTGTTTAGTCGGAGTTTTTTTTTGGAACTTCGTTTGGGATTCTGTTAACCCAAAATTTGTTAAGCCAATAGATATTAGAAATACGATTGGTTTAGTAAAGAAGAGTTTGATTGCTACAGTAAAAAACCGATAAAAAGATTTTGTCCAATTATAGAAGAGAACAAGTCTGATGAGAAACCGTAAAACTTACGATAAGATAATTTATCAATGTAAATCGTATCTTGATAGAAAGCTTAGTTAGTTCAGTTAATTTTTTAGAGATATTTTTTTTATATTTTTTAGAAAATAACGTCTGATGTTGTATTAATCGTGTCGGACTATGTAATGTTAGGGTATAAATATAGATCCACTGAAAGCGTATAAGATATCATTTGATCAATATAATTTTGGCTCATCGTCATTCTAGTTTGTCTAAGTTTTTACTAGTGGGTTCTGGCTCTCGACGTGAGGCTGCATCAGTTAAGTTTGATCTTCAGCGAAGGATATAAGTTTCGCCACTATCTCAGTATATCTTGCTCTGTCAAAGATTACATCGGTTAGGTTTGACCTTTTAGCCGGATCGAGTGTGTCTCATCACGTCCGTGCGAGGCACGCTGGCGCGTCGGTCTCCCTCCTCCGTCCACGGTCTCGTGCTACATCGGTTAGGTTTAGCCTATGCGATTGACAGCGGTGGTTCGAGCCGGTGCCCCGGCGGGTCTTCGCATAGTGTCTCGTCGGAGTGAGTAGCTAAAGAGTTATCCTCAACGCAGGCCCCACATCCGTCTCGCGTATCGTCTAACGATCGATCCTCTAGGGGTTGATCCAAACAAATCGGACGCTAGGAAGTACTGTCTCTGTTCGGCTCGATCTTCTAGGGCTTGCGTCTGACGTGGCCAGCATCGAGATCTAGCAGGTCTCGTTCCCTATCAGCTCGAGCGACCGATGGGTTTAGGTGTAGACTTGCATCGAATGTTCGACCGATAGGTAGCCGATGACCTCACCTCTTTCCTCCCTTGTTGTCATGTTCGGTCTAAGCCTTCGTCGTTTTCGTGTCGTTAATTCTCGGCCTCATACTATCTCGGTTCGGTCCGATCTGTCGAGGTTGGTGCTAACGACACTGTTGCCATGGTCATTGGCCCTCATGGCTTCGTGGGGGATCGGCCCCCGCTCCATGAGTCGGATGCCGCGAAGCGTCATTGGCTTTTTGGCCAATAGGTCCTTTAATCTGTTCCACGTGTCTATCTCTCACGTCTCCATCGGTTGTTCAACTAATGCTCGAGCGTTACAGCTTCCATTGGCAACCAGGAGAGATCCCACGTGTTTTGCTATTATTTGAATACCCTTTGTTGCCCCTATCAGCGTTACGGCCGATTGATCAAGATCTCGTTTTCGCTATACCAGAGTCATCACATCCTTTGTCGACATCTGGCTACGCCTTCATCGGCTCCCCAGCCGATGGAAGAGCGTCCTAATCCCTATCGACGACCAGTCAATAGTAGGAGCCATCAAGACGCGACCAATAACCAACTCGATTCTATCGGCGGCCAGCCGATAGCGAGAACTCGTATCGGCCCATCGTCCGACTAAGACATTCACCTCACCTTCTTGTGTAGTATCAAATAGACTAGCACACCCTCAGATCTCGAAACTTATAGATCTGTACGGAAGCTAAGCAGATCTCTCAGGCCTTCGTGTAACTGAGTTACCATCTCTCCCCGCTCGGACCTTTCCCGTGAGATTTGGCAGCGAGCAGATTCTATAGTGATATTTCGGAAAAGAAGCAAACCTACTAAGCTATGAGCTATATTTTTTCATGTGAATGAAAATTTTTCATTTTCTTATCCCTTGAATAAAAATCCAATAGTTCTCCTTAATCACCTACTGCTTACCTATGGTTGAACAATGAAATATTCTAACATACAAACATTTACAAAAAATACATGAAAAATATAACTCATAAAAATCACAAAATTACATGCAAAACATTCAAACTTATATAAAAATGAAACCGCACGGTAACAACAAAATTATAGTTAAATCAAACTAAAATTTCACTTTGCATAGTATTATAATCAGGGTTTACATTTTCAATGAAAACCGATTAAAAACCATGAAATTTTGAGGTTTTTACATCTGACGAAAGTAGATTCCGAGTGAAATTTTAAATGGTGTTTGAGAATTCATATTTAAAACTGTAAAATTCAACTAAAATTTGATGAAAAATGTCACACCGCTAGGGGTTAGAATCTAACGCTGAACTCAGGCCGCAATTTTAAATTAGCAATATGTAATATTAGGTGGCTGAAATTTACAAATTTTTAGACACCTATTAAATTCCTTTTTTCTAATGTTTAGATGCTAATTGCAATTTAATTCACTGTAACAACCGTTTAGGATCGGTAACAACATTTTATGCAGACTAGTGGTAGTCTGGTGCAAAAGAGGATCGGGGCAGGTTTTTACCTTTTGTTTCCGAACACAGATTGTTGGCATATACATGCGCACCCTTGCGCGCACATCACAATCATGCATATTCATGTGGACACGTCGTATCACACGTGTAACTAAGATTAGAGATCTAGACTCATTACGCGCTTTGACCAGTTGACGCACTAACATCTACATGTACCATATCCTTTTTTTAATGACGCATTTACTACCCTAGAGCGCTATGACTCCTTCGGAACTAAAGAAATTTGAAGGAAGCTTATACCTAGAGTATAGGATTCAGGAAAATAGAAAAAGAAATATATAGAAATAAGATGTTATGTCCCATTAAATGCTACAGAAAGTGAATCCATATAAATTTGTAAAAAAAATGGTAACGCTATTGGAAAAGATAAGAATTTTGGGATATAAGAAGAGAAAATATGAGGTCTTGTCTTTTCCCAAATTTCCTCATAAGAATTTTGAGACACAAGAAGAGAAACCACCAGGTCTTACCTCCTACTAAATTTTCTCAAAAATAGCTATTTCATAGGAATTACAAAAATATTCTGTAAAAGCAGTTTTCTTTGCTCCAAATGACTGTGTAGGATTTTTTAACGGACTTCAGTTCTCCAAAATTCCTCCATTTTTTCCTTATCCAATAGAGCATTGGGTTGAATCTTTTGGAAAAAAAATTCCTATGTACCTTTTGAAATTCCTATAGAATAACCGAATACATATGACATTTGGAGAAAATCTACCGTGAGCTCTAATCTTTTGGAATATTTTCTTTCTACCACTTAATATGACCATGACTAGTATGATATAACTATTACTCACATTATAGATCAAGTTATCCAAAGTCATATAATCCAGTTTGACCGATATAGCGCTAACTTCGAATGACTACCAAAGTTAACAGGCTTCATTTTAGGACTATAAGGACTTAATAAAAAGCTCTCGGAGTTCTCTTTTTAACGGATAAACCTTATCTCTAAATTTCTAGAGAGTAGAATTATCGCTAATTGTGTTATCTCAAGTTTGTGTTATTTTGATATAGGTTCTTTCAAGGGGAGCAATTGGATTGCCTAATGATATCACCATACACCTGAGGTACCATATGAATACTTCTAAAGAAGAGGAGTGAGATGAGCAGGAAGATAAATATTCAAACAGGTACATTTGTTTCTTTGGATATTAATTTTATTCTATAAAGAACTAATCATATTACATGATGAAAATTCTTTTCATTCATGCACTTTTATGGAGAAGATCATACACTACGCAGAGGGAAAAACTAAAGACGGTTTTCTATGAAGGAGAGGATGATGTGGCCATAACTACTATGGATATAACTATTGCTCACATCATATGTTGATAACAAGGCATAGAGATCAAGTTGCCAAAGTTTTGAAATCCAGTTGTCTCCTAAGACATCGCTAACTTTAAACGGTCACTAAAGTTGCAGACGAGCTTCGTTATGGACTTACAAGTACTTGATAGAAAGTTCTTGGAGTCATCTTTCTAACGAATCAAGCATCATCTCTAAATTCCCTTTGTCTAAATTCCATTTGAGTCAGCAGCAATCATAGAAACAAGGTGCTTCACCGTCTATAATGGGCTTTTGGGCTTATAACTTTGTCTGAGATCCTAGCCCAAGTAGGATGTGACCCAACCTAGTGGAGCATGACCCTAGGGACCTCTTGGGCGTTTTCCTATCTCCTTAAATAGCTAGCATTCTCTTTAGAATTTTTTAGGTTCTATTTAAATTAAAGTTTAGTCGCTGATACTTTTCTAGATAAAGCCATGATCAATTAGATCACCGTTTTCTTGTTATAGAAACCTAACTAATCATGTGTATTCAATTCCTATCTGTAATATTAGATTGCTTTTATCCTGTTCTTACTTGTTTCTACGATTTGATAGGAGTAAGGCTAACCTACACTAGCAAGATCAACAACTTATGGAGAGATGTTATAAATCATTAAGGCATAACACAACATCTTATATGGTTATAGTTAAGTTATCAACATTTCTCATTAACTCTTCAAAAGATCGGGTCATTGCTGCTCACAGTAGTTAGAATTAGATTATCTACCAAAATGAGAGGCATATCAACAGTGGCTATCTACCGTTTTTATTTTTGTGCTGTAAGTTTAATCATCTGATCTTGTTGGTAGGGATATAAGTAGGGCGGGCAAGTGGTTTTTTTTCCCGCTTATCCCAATTCTAGGTCATTTTTTCTTCCAAGTTTTATAGTGCCATGTGAGAAATTAAATAGTAAGCGGTTAGCGAGATTGCCCACTTGCCGTGAAGGCGAAGGAACAGTCTTTGCACATACCTCTGCCAATGGGCTGTTTCTGGCCCTGATTTGGTGAGCCTAATTCTGTAGATTTGGGCTTTCTAATGAAACTGCAAATAGTCGAGTCGAGTTGAATTTCACCAGATCAATTGGGCCGAATCCCTAATATACTAACGAATCGAGTTATAGGTGTTGCATGTGCCAAGGAATGGTTAATTTGTGTAAAATCCCAATTTGCCATCTAAAAGAATACATCCATGCATGGCACATCAGATTTGCTACCGCAACATGCATCAGCAAGGGCCCCTCGCAGAACGCTAGCTGCCGTCTGCCGTTCTCTGAAGAAACGAGAACAACGTGTACCTGCAGAGTTGCGGTCATGTGTTCAGTGCCACCAAAAGACGGCATCTGGGTAACTGTGTATCCATCCGCGAGTGATCGTTACGCTAACTTGGGTGGTGGGTTGCTGTGCAGTGCAGGCCGGTGTCGGGGGGCATCGAGGAACCCGGCGAGGAGCATCGGGCCGGCGCTGCGGGTGTACATCCCGGGGCCGTTCGCCGCCCCGGCGGCCGGAGCCTGGGCCCACAACCTCGTCCGCCTCACCGGCGACCGCCCTCTCCGCGAGGTCACTAAGGGTGCTACATACCGCACGGACTGAGACCAACGCGCGCATGAATCAGACGCGACGAATCCTATATTTATTATCCGGGAAAAGTCTATTCGTCCTTAACACGTATATTCTAAAAAGTTATCATTTTTTTAAAACATGTTTAAATTTAAGTCGAAACAAAAATAGCAAATTTAATAGTGAATTTTGTTATTTTTTTCTAATTATGTAAGTCGAATTTGAATTATATGTTTGTAGAGCTACATATCACATGTTAAACTATCTCATCATTTTATTTCAAAATTTTAATAAATTTCAGGTGATATAAAAAAAAACAAAACAAAGGCATGTCCCGTCGAGAGACAAAAATCCATCTCCGAATCTAAGCGTATCAATGTAAATTTAGCCATGTTGAGTTCTGGATCTCTTGATGAATGGCCTAGCACCCTAGCTAGTCACCGTCACGAAAGGATGCATTAATCTTTTGGTGAGGCGTCAATATGTGTTACATCTACAGCTAGGAAAATATTAATTCCACCATCCATAAAATAACAAAGATTGATTTTTTTTATTTATTAAGACTCCTTGCCACTTGGTAACTATATTCTTTTTTTCTAAACTACAAAAAATGGGCCTAATTTTGGCACATTCAACAAAGGCACTGAGCCTATTTTTCGACATTTCAGCATATTTAGCAATAGAGTTGTCCTGCTTTTGGCCCATTTAGAAATGGGTGAGGGATTTATTTGGCCCATTTCGACTGGAAAGTGGGCATAATTTTGGTCCATCGGGCATAGTCATTTGCAACATTTTATTTTACATATACTAAAAACATTTCTGTGCATTGCAACAAAGAATGAACGCAATATAGATTAATTTTTTCATAGGCCCATAGCACTATGGATAGGCCTGTAGTGTGGATCGAGTAGAAGCATTATTGTGTCCAACCACTCATTTTTAACTTACTGTTGAGTTACTGGTTTTTTATTTTTCAGGTTTTCCCGGGGGAGACGGTGGCTGAGGGCATCGTGATTTGAGGGAGGGGGGCGGCAGATGGATGATTTCTGTTTAGAAGTAGTAAGACAAGAAATCATACTAGTCCAAGTTAGCCCTGGCTTACCGTACAATGGCATGGTTTGAGCCTGTTGAGCATTCTGGTTAAATTCAATTTGCAGTAAGGCCATTAAGCGCCATTGTTAGTTGACTATTGAAATGATCATGACTAGCTACTACGGATATTAGCGTAATTCTCGTCCTAGATCAATATGATGCCATTTCATCATAATCTCCAATTCAATTCTATTAACAAGAATATGACGTCGCCTAATGATAAAAACATATATGTTCATTTGTTTAGTAGTGATCTACGTGTTTAGAGCTGTATGAGAATGTTTTACACGTTTCTCCTAGTGTAAAGAGAGATATCAAGTTTCCTATGTTCTGAAATGTAATTCAACCTTCTAAGACAATACTAATTTCATATGTCCATCACTTTTACGAGCTCAGAAGTTTGTGCTGTACTCTTTTCACCCCACCTTCAAATTCATTTTGAGCTGCTAGAGAAAAGCAAAATACGGTACTGCACTATCTGTAATGATGAGTTTTAGACTATTTAATTGATACTCTAACCCAAGATGATCCCAAAGGATGTACGTCCCAAATAGGTAGAGGACGACCCTAAGGTACCCTCGGCCGTTATCCTATCTATAGAGTTTCTTCGGTTTTAATTATAGATTAAAGTTTAAACACCATGGCTACTTCACCATATAAACAATGCTTATTTGTTAGATTGCTTGTTTCTCGTCTTCAGAATCTCAATTTATCACGTGCTTTATTCCTATTTGCAATTTTAGATTGTTTTTCATCTTGTTCTTGTTGCTTACAATAATAAGATTGATTTGTACTAAAAAGATTAATAACCCATTGGAATGGATGTATTCACTAGGGCGCAACTCAATGCCTTGTATAGTTTTATAGTCAGAATGTGAACGTTATCTCCACCAAATTATAGTTATCATATCTCACCAAAGATCGGGCCACCTCAGGTCATCTCACTTATGATGTTGGCCTATTTAATTTTGCATATATCATCCCATTTAGTACTCAGGTCATATCACTTTTGTTGTTCGCCTATTTAATTTTATGTTTGTTGGCTTTATATCAACCCATTGAGCATTTGTGGTGAGTTAAACTTAGGTTGGAAAGAATTCGTCATGGGCTTAATATTTATCCATTATATTCGTGCTCACTTATGCCCTAGCAGGCTTGAGTTCGCTATAAAATCTCAAAAAAATTGAAGGAAATGAAATACATTTTACAAGAAAAAAAAACAAAAATACTTCATTAAAGAATCTAAGAAACACAAAGAGAATGATGAAACAAATTTCAGAAAATAAACCAGGCAAAAATGTGATATGTTTGCAGTGAATCTTTTTTCTGATAACAAAACCTACTGTGTTTCACAATCCAGAAAGAAGGCTGGGATCAACACTTCGATAGACATGAATTGACATGGGGTGTGGCTAGGCCAGTGGTCAAGAAGAACATTTTCTTAGCACATTATTCTCCATGCATGTCCTTGTGGGCAATTTTCAGCTTCACACGTAAACATCATCAGATTTGTGTTGTTTCGTGTCCACTGCTCAAGATCCAGAATCACACACATAACTCATATGAACCAAAAAAAAGGCCAATGACAACATTCTCCAAAAGTTTTCTTAGGGAAAACAATGAACCCAGTCCTAGACTGCTACTTCTACACTGACCTTTCAATTCAGAAGCTCGCCACTTGCTTGCTGGGGCTCCAAAACCTTTGCATGATTCTCTTAGTGTTTGCTAATCAATCAGCAACACAAGGAATTGCATAATACAAATCATGAGGGGGAATTGAGTTTTCAGAATAAACTGAACTAGCTGCCGAGATGTGTTGACACTAAGATGTTGTGCTAAACCTGGAGTGTTTTGGCAACTTGGGGAAATGGATTAGGAGTTTAGACAAGTTAGCATGGAAATTTACTTTTCAATCCCAATCTCTTGTTTGGTAGAGGTAGTGAGAATTGATAAAAAGTTTAGATGGACGCTAGATCTTAAATAAAAATGGATCAGAAATTATTTAGGCAACATAAAGAAGGAATTCCTACCTAACTATCATCCCTACCTAGGTATTAAAAAGCAAAGAGTTCCTCCCTCAATTCTTATTCCTATCATATCAAAATTATCATGTCCCCTGACCAAACAAAACAGTTGATAGCTCTATCCCTCTAAACTCCTAATCCCACCTAAACACTCTTTCCAACTAAACGCACACTTGCATTGCACGTTTGTTTCTGTTTTTCCTAGTTTTCTGCTTCTTTTTGTTGAGAGCCAGTCGCTGCCACTAGAGCGCGCTGTGCGCGTCCAGTTCACGCTGTGTGCCACGGTTGGGGCGTTTGGGATGGCAATCGCCACTAACCGATCATGGCGCATAATCTTGGTCATGGCCCCTAACCACGTGTTTGTACTCTCTGCATAACATGGAGGGAAAACCAGAGAAACTGCAAGTTAGTTCCCAGTGCCAATTCTCTTTGACAGTCTGTTCTTGCCCTCAAGGTGTTCATCCAGTGTTCCACCACTACGATTGTAATTTGAGTTAATACAGTGAAAGACCATAACACGCTATAGAGAAGATAAATATAGAATAATTTACTTTGTTTTTAAAATATCTATAAAAACTTGATCCGGTCATGTTATCAAAACTTTAGCTATTAGAAAGTTTGATCAAGATAACACTCGATAGATATAGCTATAAAAAAAAAGCTACATCGTCAGGTGAACACTCATGAATTATAAGTACCATTCAGTTGATGTTTCTTAAAACCCTATCATAAGTCATAATGTCTATCATAATATCTAAATATCTCTCATAAGATCCAAACAACGAATAATGAAAAAAAAACCTTACTCTTTACAAACTTCAACATCTTAGATTTTTGCTCTAAGACAATATAGAAGTTGACCTAGTTTCTATTACAAGGCAAATTAAGAAACAAAAGAGTTAGAGAAAGAAGAGAAACTTATGCTATAACCATGTAGAAGAAGGAGAGTAATACTTAAAATTTAAATTATGGTACAGAAATTTAAATTAGAATGGCAAATTGATTCTAAAATAAATACTATTGATTGAAATATGTTTACAAAACTATCACAAAGTTTATAAAATTTTCTAAAGAATTCTAAAAGGCTATCTAAAACTCTCATAACCTCCTTTTATCTTTCTCACAAAACTTCCCTCAACTCTCTCTCTAGTTCTTTTAAAAAATGTCAAAAATTCTAACAAGTTACAAGTACAATCCTTACATCCAATACTCTATTTATAGCCTAAGTGGCTGAAAAACCCCCTTAGAAAATTCCCTAAACGCGCTCGAAACTTGATCTCTACTTAGGTTTATTTCAGCCACTTGATCTCAGGTCGAAGCCTTGGATTGTGCCATGTCGACTAGCCACATGAAAGGCCATACGAACCAATGCTCAACTACAGAAAATCACGCTGCCTAATTGTCCACATGGCACACTTCAATTGTGCGACACCACGCTTCGAGGAGGATTCTGCATGGCATGCGCCTGAGCGTGCTTTCCTCCTCCTTGACTGAGCCTACATGTGAACCGCTATCAATGCTCGTTCCTGCATGTGCCCATGCTCATAGGTCAATGCCACCTAGGACGCCTACCTTCGTGCACCGTTGGGCTGCCTCACCTTGCTGGTCATGTTCGCGTTTGTGCCCCTATACTAGGCCATCTCCAATTGTGGGCCGACACCGCAGTTGGCCCGCTTTGCCTCGCTAGCCCATGCGCATGTTCACACCCCCGTGCTAGGCCGACGTGTCCATCTCGGGCCACCACTGTGAAGTGAAGAAGAGATCAGCTAGGCCTCACTGCCATGGGTCACCTCTTCTCTTCTCCTCTTCTTCTGTAATTTCCTTTGTAAATTTCTGACGTTTTCACACTTGACGTCATGAAGTCTATTACAAAGATCTCTCTATATGGTTTCTATTTACCGTATACTACTTTATATTTAATCTTATCGTCTAATATACTTGATAGCTGTGACCTTAACTCCTTTTCAGGTTTAGTCTCGATCCGTCGTTAACCAAGATTAATCTCAAAGGATCCTAACTTTAGTCTTATTTTATCACATGATATCTCATCCGCTCTAGACCTCTGCTTCTTCCATTGATTAATATTGACTTCTATCAACTACACACAAATAGACTAAACAACCATTTTTACTCACAGATATCGTAACCTAATAAACATTAGTCGTACATACTTACGTCAATTATCATCAACTTTTCAACAAAGATCAACACACAATCATATTTTTTCTTTGTCAATTTTACATCATAACATAAAATTTAAGGCTTGCAGTGATCAATTCACCGACAAGTGCCAACAAGATGAACGAAAAAGAAACTAGAGTGCAATATATATCATCTTAACTACTAATAAAATAGTTAATTAATGGCACAATATGCTCTCGTACAATATTTTCCAGCCTTAGAACATAAATGGTTGACAAATCTCAAATGTGATAATTGATACTTTTGCCATATCAGTTTGGAATAATTTTAATCGATTCAGGGAAAATGACACAAAAATCGCACTTAAAGTTTTGTGCTCGATGACTGGGCCTTTTCCGCACAGACCAAGATGCAGCAATCAAACAGAGATTGCATCAAGGAAAAGAGGCCACCACACAAAAAGGAATGATGCTTTTTGGCCAGCTCCTCAATTGGACACAACAACACAACCAGCAGCAACGAACAAACACCTCATCGCAAAGCATATGTGCATACAGCAGCATTTGGAACATGCATGAGAGACCTGGCCTGTCATTTGTCAACTTCCCTAGTGATAATTATAACGGAGTATGGTGTCATGGGCAACCAAAGGGATGTTTTCCATGAGACCCACTCCCCACTAGGACATATGTTTAGAATGATGTAGTGTAGCAGCCCCATTGTTTTTTTTTGTTTGATTGATTTCTACAAAAATTGTTAGGCTGCTGACTATGTTTTTTGGATATTGGTGTCCCAACATCGAGATTAGCCACCTATGGTTCACTGCTTCAACATCAGCCAAGCCTTTTCGCTAATGAGTTCACTATTTATGAAATTTTTGTCATTTGTAGCTACAGCCAATAAGTCGTAAAAAATAAGATAAAATAAAAAGAATAATTTATCATAAAACTTTTATATCTATGTTAATTATTAGCAATTTAATTAAAAGCTAAGGCTGAAAAAATAGACTACAATAAAAAAACATAAAATTAACTTTATTTCAAAATTTAAATTTTAATCAACAAGCAAAAGATAAAAACCACGCCTTTGTATATGGAGTACTATCACAAAGCCATCAGTGGTACATGAAGTACTGTCACAAAGCCACCAGTGCCCGTTGATCTAAAAAGTGCTCTTGGACCGAGGTCTTCATTCCATTATTATGCATATCCATGTTTGAGTACCATCTAAGATTTATTAATGAGAATATTTTTTTCATTACATGTATATATATAATCCTTGAATGAAACATATTTTTTTACATTTCAGATTTTTCAAGAAAATGGTAAAAAAATCTGTGAGGCCAAGGTGTCTTCACGAGTATTTGTTTAGTGATCACTCCAAGATCACTGCATTAGATCATAGGAGATAGTTCGGTACTCAAGCAAAACTAGATAAATTCAGCTGTTGATGAAGATCAACCATGCCAGTATGTGTATATATACCACTGTGGCAAAGCTTTGTCCCAAATAAAGTGCATATATGTTTGAAGGAATTTACATCTTTCCAGTGGCGAATGCAGGTCTTGAGAATAGGGGTACAAAGTTAAAAAAAACTATTGCTCAATATAAATGATGAAGGCCTGTGCAAGAAGAACTGACATGAGCATAGTTGAAAGTAAAGTGAATATAGTGTATAATAAATTACTAAAATTACAATGTACTAAAATAAATTAAAACAATACTCTATCGGAATTTTTTTCTGGAAATGGGACATTATGTTTTTATCATGAATAAATAGAAAAAAGTTGTTTCCAAAGAATGTAACCAAGAAATTGTTCAAGTATTTTTTTATATCTGTGATATTTCATAATTTATTTTGTATAGAACCAGTTGTAATGAACAGCTGAATTTATTCAACATACTGGCATAGTTCACATTTATCATATAATTTTTTTGTTGGCTAGTAGTGGTCACAGCCATTGGTTATTGGGGCCACTATTGAGTGCAGGATGGAGCAGGGAAGGTGAGTATTAATGCCAATTTAAGTGCAAATATAGTCCTTTTAACTCAAATATTAGTACACATATGTAATAATAATAATATATAGCGTTCTTTTTGAAAAAAATGGGTACAACTGTACCCCTGTCCTTATACTGGGCCGCCATAGGTTATTTCTTTTGTCTACTATGTCTATTTTTTGATCTTTTTGCCAGGACATAAGCCAGTACTCCCTCTATCCCAGCATACACATACCTTTAGCTTTTAAAATTTATTCAAATATAGCTACATTTAGAGCTATACATTGAGTTTAAAAAAAGTAAGTAAAGTAAAGTGGTGAATGGTTGTAGTTGGTTAAGATGAAAAAATAAAAGGAAAACTTAAATGCGGGATGGTTGTAATTGATTGAGATGAAAAAAGATAGCTATATTTTGGGACAATTTTGAATGCTAAATATAGAAATATTTTATGATAGAGAGAGTAGCTATATTTTCAGTTTCCACCAATCACAACTATTTTCTATTTAATTTTTTTATCTACTTTATCATTTCAACCTATCACAACCATCTATTATTTTATTTTACCTTTCTTCTTACCCATACTTTCCGTATATTTTGAGACAGATGGAGTAATTATTTATTTAGACTTATTATCTCTATCTAATAACAATGACTAAATGCATTTCAGATAGTTATCTTAAGTTCAAAGCTAAGTTAGGAAAATATGAGTAACTTTCACTAATCCTCTCATGTCTTTTGTTCATGTTTGCTAAAAACCACAAGGGTTTTAACGTGTTGCATAGAACCACATGTATTGTAACCATACTATTAACTATTTTTTTTCTTTGATCTACTACATATATGAATTTCAAACTTATATCCAAAATTTATGAGTTTATTTAATCCATCGTATAAATGTTGTAGCCATATAAGTTATTTATTTTTCATAGTGCTACATTATTAAGTTCAAGTTAACATTGTGATTTTATAAAACTTCGAGACAATAATACTTGGGGTTATGTACAACTCAAACCATAATATTTAGGGTTTTATAAAATTTATTTAGAAAATATTAAGAGCTCATTTGAAACACAGGATTGAAAAAAAATAGAGGAATAGAAAAAAACATAGAATTTTGTCAAGAATGTAAAACATAGGAAAAATACATAAATATTCATTTAAGTAGAACATACTACAGGAGATCTTTTTTAAGATATTAGAGCTGTTACTGACATTCCCCAAAAAATTCATAGAAATTTTAAAAATAAGGATATGATTCAATCATTTGTTTTAAAAAAAATCATAGAATTTTTTATAGGATTAAAATCCTGCAAATTTCCTATGTTTTTCCTACCATCAATGGGTCTGAAATATTTTTCTGCAACATAACTAGATCAAACAACCACACATATTACAATATAGTTTATTTCCAATGTGTAACAAAATGTCACATTCTACACTTGATATTAATAAACTTCTATTACATTATATAGTTAATTAAAAAGCAAGCATATATTCATGATATCACACTTGCCGCCATGCACACCAAGTGGGACGACATTTATTCTAGCTTTTATAGCTAGGAACTTTATTATACGGCCGGCTATGTATGCATTGTTAAGCACGTACACGTAGTTGGTAACTTGAGCATGCATTCATGCATGAGTGGTCAACAACATATTCATTCAGGTTGGCCTTCTCCCACCTGTACCTGTCGGCCGCTGACAGTTGAAGTACATTGCGGCCACCGGTTCGCCGAGGTTGAAACGGCGCGCGAAGCTGCGCAAGTTAAAGTTTTGACGCACTTGCGGAGCAAACACCGTCCCACGCCCAAGCTGCTGGTACAAAACCATGACAATACGGTGGATGCCCATGGTCGGACTTGGGCTTTCGTATGTTACGATCTCTCGACCTGCATTAATTTAATTCGAAATACGGTGGTGAGACAGTGCATATATATATATATATATATATATATATTTGAAACACAACAGTACAAACACAGAATCAACACAGTATCTCCACGGTTTTTATTTGCGACGGAGGAATACAGCTAAATACATACCATACTTTATGTTCAACGGTATGTATAAATCATGCTCTTTTTCTAAAATATGAACCAAGCTACTTTGAGGAAAAAAACAATTCAATGAGATTTCATGTCCAAGTTATTTGACATCGAGTGCGAAAAATGGGAGAGACAAAAGTTTGTTCCGTCTAGCAAATTTTTATTTTACTTTTCTTTGATCCTATTGTTTGCAAGAGTTTTTGTTTGGAATTTGAGACGAGTTGAACCTGTAATCGAAATTTTATAGACAACAATTTAAGAAAACAAGTTTGCACTATTTCAATATCAATAGAAATGCACCTTGCGAGTAACTGGCTTTAGATATACTTTGTACTGTAAATAATTTAGATATACCTGAATTTGTGATGTATGAATTTTAATTCAATACACACCAAGCAAGATTTTGGTTAAACATACCTAAGTATCTATCACATGACACACATTCAATTCCCTGATTTTTTTAAGTAACATATGTTAGATGCCAGTATACTGGCCTATATATAATTAAACTGATGTCCAAATAAGGAGCTTAGTTTACAAAAGGGGAATGACTGTTTTGTATATAAAATTTTATCATTCCATCTGGTTTAAACCTTTTGGCAATAAGCCTTAATTAACTTAATTAATTTCCAAACTTCATGTACTGACCATACGAAGGAACCCTATCACTGTTAACCAGTATAATTTTAACTTTAACAATCAATAAATTTTGAACTGTTAAATCATACCTGTTGTACAAAAGTTCTATGACTATATATATTTAGGATGCACAATACTTTAAGTGTTTATAACTTTTTTTTTTAAAAAAAGACGAGCGGTCAAAATTTTAAGATAAACAGTATCTAAGTAACAAGCTTTCGAAGACAAAGAAAGTAAAAGCTATTCTGGACTGACCTAGGTTTACATGAATGCAGTAGTTGTATATGCTCGAGGCCATGAATACAATATGAATATACTCACCAAAGCTATCATCAGTCGATGATGGGATATCTGTCACCATCCTGTCATATTGAAATGTAGCTAGTTAGATCACTAAACAATGAGTATGTGACACATGATAGAATATCACAACAGTTGCAAGAGCATAGCTTACCAATGCAGGTATTCCCTCAAGGTTGGGTTGCTGGGATTAGGAGCATCAGGATCCACCATAACCTAATTTATTAACAATTCACACAAACACATGGTCAACATGTTAGGGATTAAAATGAACCTGAGTATTTTTTGGTCTGGGCTGAAAATGGCTAATTAATTTAGGTTAGTAATCTTGCTCAATTAGCTTAACCAGGCAGAGAGCACCATCTAGTTGAGGCAAACACATTGCAACGAGCTAGGCCAAGGTTTATCATGGCTAGTGAAGCTGTTGTTTTCTTGGTCTGTCCAACCCCAAGAGCTCCTAAGATTAAGAAAAAGTGCATCGCCAACACCATGGCAATGTATATGCATGGCCGGGTATGAAGTAATTTAATGGGCTTACTAGGGTATAGGCAAATCGAAAATCATCGCCACCAATCTCAACTCTAGGTTTCGCCGAGACTGCCGAGGAACGGAACTCCTTGCCATTAAACACTGGCCTCCCATCATACATCACAGTTAGAGGCACTGAGCTAGAAAATTGGTCAAACACATCTCCAACTATATGGCTCCATGTCAATGAGTCATTTGCCATGATGTATATTGAGTGTGAGAGCGAGCTAGATGGTATGCGAGATGCAGCTAGCTACAAATGCTAACAGGCCTTGCAATGGCTTGGGAAAAACAGACTAGGTTTTGCCGCTATTTATAGTGGCGCCTACACGACAGGATGCTGTCTCATTGCGCACACACGTGATTCCCGTTTTATCAATTTCAATAGTATTGAATCTAATGCTATTCTGATTGTTTGACAGGATTATACGCATTATTCTTTCATTTGCTATTTCAATTTGCAGCATGGCGGATGTCTGGGAATAAATATATCTATGCCATATCACTTATATACCATTAATTTTATAGCATCTTTAATGCATCATGTTCCATAGCGCAGTGGTAAGTTGGCTCTTTCCTTCCCCATGGTACGGGGTTGTGGGATTGGCCAATTGGGGGAGTGCGTCGATGACTGGAATGCTCAGTATACTATCTGCTAGGCCCTTTATGATTATTTTAGTGATTAATAATAACATAATCATCATAACTATTATGGTTGCTAAATATGCAAAGATTAGGTTTCGATGATGGACTTGTGGAATCATGATGCAAAATTGTTCGGTGTATCCCCTTGCAAGTTATGGTGCCATAAATTAAATCGAATTGTGGAGCGTTTGCATTTGAGGAATTAGGTGAATGCAATAGTTTTAGAATCAAAAGACTATACTATTATAAAGAGATGATGAAATTTAGTAGCTTGGAGTTGCAAAATGCTAGAGTATAGATGTGGCACACACTAGCTAGCTTTTCAAATCAAGTGCTAAATGAACTGGGAGT
Source organism: Oryza coarctata (assembly GCA_030770085.1). Taxonomy (NCBI): domain Eukaryota; kingdom Viridiplantae; phylum Streptophyta; class Magnoliopsida; order Poales; family Poaceae; genus Oryza; species Oryza coarctata. The sequence continues at coordinate 15,899,097 of CM061472.1, forward strand.
GTTGGGCAAAAGTTGCAAAGAAATATATTTGAAGTTGACTTGGAAGTTGAAATAGCTAGGCACTGTACAGTCCGGACTAGGTCATGTGTTGGCTAGTGGAAATAAAATGGCTGACAGTCTGATGTGTGTAACTCGTAGTGTGCAATGTGTTTGCACTTTGTGAAAGTTGCATCGCTAGGATGGTCCGAGAGCTACCAGATAGTTTGAAACAGTGGTAATTATCATGGACCGGATAGCTCGATGCTATACCAGACAAACCGGGTCAATACTTGTTCAACAGTTATACTATGAACTTGAATTGACCAGACTGTCCAACGCTGGTACTACACAATATGCAAGCAATGAACAATCTGAATGATGTCGAACTAATCAGCTTTTTAAGCCAACGACTAGTTGGTTAGTTACTGTTAAAAAATTATAACAAGTTGGACTGACCAAATTGTTTGACTCCATTGTTTTCTTGGCAACGGTAAAAAATAGCTAGCTTAAGTGGTTGAGGCTATATATACCTGATGCTATAGTCTCCTTAGTGTCTTTTGGTTCCTACTTGTACTGAGAAACATAAGGGTTCTCTAAGTCTAAGAGCACCTAGAGCAAATTGTAGATCAATTCTTGTAAGTTTAGTGCTTGAATTATGTTCTTTTGAGCTTGAGAGTGTTTGTGTACACCCATCAAGTCTAGGGTTGTGTGGCTTTAATTGAAGACTTTGCCTTATAATTAATTAGATTTAATTTTTTAGTCTTTGAACTCTATTTACACCCTATAGGGGCATCTGTGATCGAGACATGACCATAGATAACTTGTTAAATTTGTGGGAAAATATGCTTTCACATTAATATATATTTCTAATATTTTTAACTTACTGTTTTTATATTTATTTATTTTACATATGGCCTATTTGGAAACTACACGCACAGATGCATATGTATGTGTATATGCTGTCACGTGACTTTCCATACTTCTATTGATGAGTGAAATAAACAATTCATTTCGTGATAAATATATCTTGTGTCCTTGAAACCTTATCCCAAACTTCAATATCAAGAGAGGCAAATTGCATAAGTCAAATATAAAGAGTTCACTAGCGAACGTCACAAAAATCAAGGCGCACAACTCAAATATATAACAAGAAATAGTTTGTTGGTTAAACTCGTAAAAATCAGGGAGGTTAAGGAATTGAGTGATCTAATGTCCCAGAACATATTCAGTCCAAACACAAATATCAAGAGTGCCCAAGGACAACTCTATTTGTCTTCACAAGTGAAATCTCATTCTTCTCTATTTGACAAATGTGCCTTCCCATAGTCTCCAAGTTGTCACTTACCAAGGTGTGCTCATGTTCACAACCTCACGGAATCTATTCTCGGCAGTAGAGTATCTTACAAAGGTGTGCTTGAATGCCACATGGAAAAGATGGAAGGCAGTTTATTAATAGCATTGCAAACAGAGAATTTATCAGAAATTTATTTGTGTGCCTTTTTAAGTTTCTTTCCATCCATTTCACACTCCTCACTTCTGCATCATCCTTGCATGCCCATTCCATTATCTAACCACGAGTTGATCGCATTGCCACTGACCCATAGCCCCAAGTGTAGCCAGAAGCATCCCCACCCAAATCGAAACCCTAGTAAGGAAACTATTCATTATTAAAGACCACCGGGTTTTAAAAATGCCCTAATCACTGAAATATTAAATTCAAACTTTAAATAGAAAAAATATTTTTAATGAATTTCAGTCAAATTTGAAGGGAAGCTGTAGCATGGGGGGCAGTAGTGACCAGCAAAATAGCATTCTCTTCACTTTAAATTTTGTTGAAATTCATTTAAGATTTAAATTTGTGAATTTAAGGAGGAAATTACCAACAGTTAGTTCCAGTGGTTTGGGTAATTTTGGCCCCTATATGATTTTTTTCATAATGAAACTCAAAAACTCTCAACAATTAACGGAATGCGCATGCATAGTGATCAAATAAAAAAAACTCATGGGTATGGGTTTACTAGGAGTTGAGGAAAACTTAGACATAGAAAGGATGGGGTGAAAACGTAGGAGCACATGAGGAATTTTTTATCAAAATTTTTGGCAAAACTCCACCTTCTTAAATCCTTCAAATATCATATATGCTTGAATATAACAAATGTATGTATCGTAAATCATATACAATCGATTCTAGACATAGCGGACATTCTTGTGCATATGCCTAACACGACAGAATTGCTTCAACTTGCTAGGTTATTTGAAAAGTACTCATGAAAAAAAGCACTAGCAAAGTTCGCTTCACATTTTAAATTCGGACGCTTTCCCTCTTACTATTGAAATTGACATGACCTCGCCGAAAAGGAACATTGGAAGCCTCTCCATGATTGGTTCTCCTTTAATCACGTTGTACTTTATGTTTATTCAGTAGCCCCTAGTTGCTAAAGCAACTTTGATAGCCACAGCCCCACGACAGCAAACCATGCATACATGCACATATAGCTAGCTACCTTCCATGATACCACTTTTTCCCAGTTGCATTACAGCCTCTCAATCCACCCTTGAGACCAAAAAACCATAAGCCTAATTGACCACGTTAACTGAATGAACACATAGTCCACAGTTTCGCTCCCAAGCAAATGATCAATATATGCATGCGTGTAACAGGCCATTGTTAACGCCATATGTGTAAAACAGTGGTTCTATATATTATTCTTGGAGACGACAGAGCATAAAAGCAAGGTGTATATCATCATGCATGAATAATGCTTTAAGGGCATTACGCCATGCAATTTTATCGCCGCATCTCTTGATTATATGTCTATGCAACTGTGAACTAATTCTAATTCTGTATATCTATCGCAACAGAATAATCTCTATCGTCTCCACTAACAACTTCCATTTCTATTCTCCTGTAAGGATAGATAGGGCACCATTGTCCCTGCTTGCGGCTCGACTAGGATTTCTTCTATGGATTACAAAGGCATAGTGTTATCGAACTTGCACTCATCTTCTCAATGCTAGTAGCATTCCTTGAAACATATATGTTGCCTAAGAAATTCTGAAACGTACAAAACAATACTTCCAACTACTAGCTCGTTAATTAATCTCAAAATAGAAATCAACAACTGATTTTGAAAATCCGTAACAATGCCAAATGAACCCCAATATCATATAGTTTGATCCATCGAAATATATATGTTGCCAGGATATGCTCCAAAAACAATGATGTGGTTTTTCTGTCGAAACATTAAGGCAATACAAGTAGCAATTATACTATACAACTCGAGTGATGAGGTAAGGGACTGGGTATTGTGACACAGTGCAAGGAAATATAGAATTTGTTGAATGAGCAAGCCAAAAAGGAAACAAAAAAGAAAAACAGAAATATGATCAGTTAATTTCTTCGAACTAGACAGCTAGTTTCAACTGAAGAGCCACTCTCGCAGATGACAGACGCAACCTGGAGTGGATGAGTGTAAAAGTTTTGAAAGATCCTTCATTCTCTATTTCCAGATGTTCCACAAAAGATGAAAGATTAGTTAGCCAAAGCTTCTCCTTTCTTCTGAATTCTTCTTTGGCCCTGCCGACCACCATTAGTTCCTTTATTGATTGAAAGGAGATAAGATCTGGGAGGTTATTGTATTGAAACCATGTAACTGTTATTACAGTTTTTAACCAAGGACATGAGTTCTGACATTTATTTCAAGAAGAAGAGAAATGCATTGGATCGCGAAGAGAGAATGCAAGACGACAGGGTGGCTCCAGATGGAACACCAACACCAAAGAAAGAAACCTACAATTGTGTTCCTTTCAAGAAACACAACAAAGTAGGTGAGGAGTCGTCCTCAATTAAAATAGTATCGATGATGATGACCATGCATCATCACGGGGACGTAGCAACTCTGACTTCACCATGGCAACCTCCATCCTTCGTTTGGCATAACCGTCACCAGCACGCACAGCCATAATTGTTATAAAGTTAATGTATATATGTACTCATTATTATGTTAAGACTTCTATACTCTGTATATAATGTTTGCATCTTCCCCCAAGACACTCTAAAATGTGACTTGGTTTGGCTTGTGGCACTCCAAAATGGTGGCAATCAATCTGACACAAAGCTCTATTCTACTTCTCTAATATTAATTCCAATACCATGTAGGATGATCTTATTAACTGTGGAATTAGATAAAAAATTATGTGGGGAATGACGAAATCGTTTGAGAGATCACAGTTCGATAAGAGAATGCTACTTGAGAGGTCTAGTAGTATATAATATTACAAAGTTGTGCCTGGCAATTTGGTGGTGCTCAAAGAATGCCACACATAAAGCAGCAGTATCTCACTTAGGACCAATTCAGATTTCAGAATACTGGAGTTCTCTCAGTTTCTTGCAGCAAACTAGGAATATATTGACCCTTTCTTATAAAAGTTTCTGTAAAATTCTTAGTTCCAAACATAAGAGCAATTAGACTGACACTTACTGGAACTGATTGTGCTCGAAAATTTTCTAACTCATATCAACTAACTGAGACTGGTCAAACTCATTTTCTGGCCGGTTGTCTTTTTTGTGTTACTCTCATTGATCCTTTGATCATATATTCTAATATGTTGATCTAATTGAACGACATAAAGAATTGATTCTAGCCCACATTATGGTCTGTTTGGATATATCCTTTACATTATTCCCTTTTATCTAAAACCACGAGCTCTTTTTTTCAGCAAAAGTTGACAGCAACAGCGTGGGGGTGTAAAGTAAAGGCAGGGATAAAAGAACTGCACAATCATAAGCTCTCTCTCTCTCTTCGGATTGTCTTCTAGTTTATAGTCATTATTATTATTTGTATGAATTTTGTCTTTTATAGCAGAAAACATATTAATATAAACAAATGTGTGGACATTAGATCAAGATCCAAGGGCTGAAGGAAAAAATGACCAAAACGATGACAGAAGCTTCAGTCACCTTACCAACAGGTACCAGAATGAAACTTAATTATTTAGGTCCAACCTTCTGATAGATGTTTCCTTCCATACCTACATGTACTGAAAGATAACCTATATGAGTTACGAGTGGCTTTGGTTTGGTCCAAGGGCTTGTGACCATGGTCCATGGGTCCTATCCCCTGCAGGAAACACCATTTCTAGAAAGAACAACGTGTTGCTGGGAGCAGCCACAAGTATGAACGTCGGTGATGATGGTGGTCAGGGTAATTATTCATAAGAATGAAGAAAAGAGTCGTGAAACCGACACTGACAGAAGTCGGCTCAGCGAGACACACACTCTCTTTCTGTACATCCTCTTGAGGTTGTGCCAGTGTACGGAGAGCACGCACACCCGCATGGAAGAAAGGAGATAACCTGTGGGAGGAGCTCGCCATGAGAGAACACGTCATCCTCCTACGCATTCCGTCGAACAGGTGACGAGCGCCCACGCGACGGGACTGTAGAGAAGCGAGAGACACCAAATTACACCACTAACGCACAGAAAAGAAACGAGAGGGTCTACACGCGTCGGCGCCGCCTCACCTCACTCGCCCTCGCCGGAGAAGATACGCTCCCCGCACCGTCGCCGCTGGCGTAGGGTGACCACTGACCACCATCGCGCGCTGCGGTGCGCTGGTCTGATCGCTGGGCTAGAGTTTGGTTGTAACCGACTTAAATTACTAGGCTACAAAACAAGCAACTAATTGAATTGGGCCAGATTGCAAAGACCCGCACCAACCTGAGCCCATTCTATTTATAGCCCACTAAGCATCAGCCCAGACAGCAATCACAAAATTGACTATGTTGGCCCACGTGGAGCGGCCCAGTTGACCATACAAAAGGGACACGGTCAAGCCCAGTTTAAAGCCCAACTTAAATTGGGACAATAAAGCTCACACGACGAGGACCCGCGTAAATATAGCCCAAGAAGAAAATTCCTAGTAAAAGCGCACAACTAATCGACAGTCCTAATGGCTGCTGTGCACGGTCTCGAACAGCGGTGCATTTGAAAGTTGAAACCGATCCAACAACGGCCTGGTTAAGCCAATTCGAAGGTATAAAACTTCACCCCACTAAATAGCTGGGCAATATAATCGGTGAACCCCACGAGATGCTGGGCAAAACAAATCTACGAATTATTATTGTTGTTGTTGTTTTTTAATTTTTTAGTTAATTGGGAATACTAATAACCCATGCAAGGAAAAAATTATACACTACCGTATCTTAAAATATAAGCGTTTTTTTAGTTTGGCATGGAAATTAAAAAATAGCAGAATTTAAATGAGAAAATTTTTAATTGATTAAGATGAGAAAGTAACATGGAGATGATATTGATTGGAGATGGTTGTAGAGACGGGAGTAACCGAAGAAATTGATATATTTTAATATAAATTTTAAGTACTAGCTTGTATCTTGCAAAAAAGAATAGTAAAAATATATCAAGTTTAATTAGTTTTATTGGATAGTTGTTACATTTTTAAACAAATCACCGTCATCTTCCTCGTGCAGGCGGTTAGGACCTCCCGTGGCCGACCACTAAGTGTGTGACATGCACATGCAGTTGCACGCATCCGTGAGTACGTGCCTGACCATGACTGACGATCCGTGCGTTGCAGGGGTCGCTCAAGGCAGCGACCGACCTCAAGCGGTTTGGAAACGGCAACGCGACTGGATCGAGTTCAGCTGATTTCCACATAGAGGAGGAAGAAGCGGCGGCGGCGGCGGCGGCGGCGGCTGTGAGCCAGGCAAGGGATGAGAGGAGAGGAAACGTTCGTCGCCAAACCGTCACTAATCTCCTCTCCTCCCTCACGGCCTCACCCGCCGTCGCTGACCCCGAACTAGTCCTAGTCTCCTCTCCTCTCTCACCCGCTGTTGCGCTGCCGAGATCCTCCGCCGCCACATCGGTGCTCCGAGCGACCGGCGGCCGCCCTGACCGGCATCCATGTGCAGCGGTCGACGTAGTTGCCTCGCTCTCGTCGACGACCTCACTCAAATCAGCCCTTCCACAGCCACCACAAGGGCCACCCCTTTTCTCAGATCCTTCATTGTCCTCTTCAGCGTGGGAGGACTTGGACGGGGGCCGTTAATCTTATTGTGCTTGTTATGTTTGTTCAACTCTTTGGATCGTTGTTTAACTTTTTTTTAGGAAAATACTAAGGTAGGGATATGATTTGTCTCATCAATCTTGGCAAATACACTCCAAAAATTTACTTAGATATTACAAATGGTGTAAAACAAATTATGATTATTTTCATCGATATTCCCTGATCTATTTTGGGTTCTTGTTGCTGTGAAATGAAGGGTACTCACAGCCGTAGACGCCACCGAGCCAACCTCCTCCTGGATACCAGGGCTACTTTTGCAAGGAGCAACAGCCACCTTTCTATTATTTTTTTAAGGATAATGGATAGAAATCCGATCTATATATCTGCAATGAATATACATGGTCAAAACCTTTCTACTACCTGCCGTTGCATGATCAACACCACGAGGATGATGACCCTGGCAGTCCGACACGTGCTTCTACATGCCAATTGGATGCTGGCTTTTCCAAAGATTGCAACAGGTACACAATTCGCTCTTATTATATTACTGTACCATAGTTGTATTTGTTTTCTCAGTTTTTATTATATCTTTTGCTGCTTTGGTGTATATTGCTGTGGTATCAAGAGCAGAAACAACTTATCAATTAACAACATGCACTGTTATTTAGCACTATAGATTGATGGTTGGTTTTGTCTCTTCCGTCGAATACTAAAACTGGACTTAAACTCCTCAATATTAAGCAATGAATTACTTTTGAGAAAAGAAAACGTATAGTAATAGGAAACATGGTCGATGGTGTTGTTCCTTGACCTAGGAATACTGTCTCTGCCTCGAAAACATGGGGATATTTTTATCCATCCCTTATAAAAATCTCTCACAAATAGCGTATCATGTTTCTCGATTCTCCCATCAACCCGAAAACTTTGTGACTATCAAAACGACTGATTGCATGCATCTCCTTTCCTGAATTTGATGGGAGCAGATGATAAATTGGTCGACGTTTCCAGAAAGGTTCACCTGTAAGCAGATCTCGCATAGTGTCTCCCTTCTCATTGCACCACCTCTGAATCCATGCGTGGGACTGCAGTCAGCAACAAACTAATTCAAGTAAATCTTCCCTTGGTGGACAATAGGGAAATCTGTTGGATAAGAATGGCAGAGGGAAATAACACTGAAAGGAATAAATAGGTTAAATAATTTTTTAATTGTACAACGGAAACTGGGAGTTTTGTCTGTTTCAAAAAGTCTGAATTGTATAATGGTAAGCATTAAGTAATATGAAACTGTAACTTAATTTCTTTTGAGATGACATATGGAGCATGTTGGAAGCTTGCTTTCAAAATTCCTTTGAGAAATTCAGAATATATAAATGTAACAGGTTTGTTATGGGACTTTCAAGGAAAGCAGCGAACCACTCCTGATCTGATTATGTACCTATTGGACAGTAATGATTAATGTGTCCTCAACATTTAAGTCACTGTTTTTCAGTACAAGAATTGGAATGTGTGTTTCTGAAATGAACTCCGTCATAATTTACAAATTCGGAGTTGTATTCTTTTAAGTTAGTTCATTTGTTTTCTTTTCTTTTAGGGGAAAATACCCTGGTGAGAATTAAAAGATGTGTCTTTGAGCAAATTAAAGAACTTTTTTAGGAATGTTATTTTAATTCAATTCTATAGAGGGGAACTTTTTTACATGGTGATTCTTGTTCTGTCTTTGAGTAAATTAAAGAATATCTCTGATGTTTGAAAGTGGTCCAAGGGCCTCCACTGACATAACATATATAACCTTGCTAGACACATGTTAGTAGCCAATAGAATCAGTAAAGGTTAAAGTTTGTACTTCTCTGCTTGCACCGGTTTTTTAGCCTTTTATTCATAACTTATTTCAGGATGATAGTGCTAGAGGAACACCATATACCAGAATTAGCTATTTTTTCAGTTTACCCTGTATTTGATAGTTGAGTAAATTCAATCTTCTGTCCCATGTTTAGTTAAATTCATTTTCATCATTTGACTAAGAAGCAGCAAAGGTGGACGCTGGATAGTGAGGTCCAGTGAGTTTTATCATTTCAGATGTGTGCAACTAGCTGTTCTTTACTTCTTGCCCAAACAAGTTGCTCTATGTAAGACATCCAGTTATGAACTCTAGAATTTTTTTATTTTTTTGGCTCAATTTTGCATACTGCACGAGGAATGGATATCCTGCTTAACGAATGCTACCTTGCTGTAGTTTTCCTTTCAGTTTTGGTGAATTTAGTGCAATGCAGCAGGCCGTGATCAGTTCGTGCTACTTTTGCTTGCAATTAGTGGAACTGAGCTTGGCTCTTTCTATTCAGATACAGTGTTTCCTGCATGATCAATATCTCAAATCTCAACGAAGATAGGAAGATTGCTATTCCAGTTTGGTTCTCTGAATGTGCGGGGGTTTGCAATTTGCAGATCATTGGCTGTATACGATTGCAATAAATTTGCAGATCATTGGTTGTATATGGTTGATAACTTGATATGGGGGTAATTGGGAAATCTATGATAAGGTATGAATTATCCCTTTTGATGCATTTTTGTAGCTCTATTGAAGTACCATGTAAATTTTTTTCACCAAATTTATTTATCACCATGCAAGGAATAATAACTTTTCCTGATTAGGGCTAAAGTTTTGTAGAAAATCTATGAGTTAACAGAACGGTTCTGATTTGAAACAGAGTCCTCTGGTTTAGAGCATGATCAGTGAGTTACAAAAAAATTGTACAATACGTGAGTATCAGAATTGTTCTACTTTGAAGCACACTCCTCTGATTGAAAACTTTGATCAATCAGGTTTGAATTATCTCCTCTTTATGAAGATAATTTCTTTCGTTTTAGGCAAGGATCATTTTATTTATAGTTTAATTTGGCACAATTGGAGTAATAACTCTTCCTAATTAGGGCTAAATTTTGTACAAAATCTGTAAGTAGAAGAATTGTTCCGACCTGAAACAGAGTCTAACATGATATCAGTTAGAGGGGAAACTGTTTGATGTCCTCTTGTTTATCTAAAATCCATCCAAATAGTTATAAAAAGTTCTAAAACAAAATGATAATATTCATATAATATATATATTCCACTTCACAAAATCTTAAGTCAATACTTAACTCACACATTGAAATATAAAAAAACAAATTCAATAGATGAATAGTAGTGGTACTATTTATACTCGAACTTAGTCTTTTTTTCTCAATATGTAAGTCGGATTTGAACTTATAGAATGCTATATGCCACTATACTCTACACTGTTGATTTTTTTTCAAAATTTTTCGATAACTATTTTTATGAAATTAAAAAAAAAGATACATGAGGAGACATTCTCTCGAGGATTTAGAACCTATTCTTCAGTAGAGTTAGAAAATTTTGTAATGTCTGTGAGTACCAGGATCGTTCTAATTTGGAACACAACTCCTCTGGTTGCCAACTTTAACAAGTCAGTGTGAATTATGCCTCCTCTTTAGTGCAGATAATTTCTTTCATTTTAGATAAGGATCATTTCATCTGTCAGCCGTGATCTCTTGGGCCTAGCATCATGCGCTGGTCATATTGGCAACATCTGCATCCAGTCAGATAGTACCACGACAAGCACCCGGTCCTTCGCATTTCCAGTGTAAGCATCCATACTCATCCACTTTCTTTGGGTTCATGAACAGCATTTGTTTCAAAACTGATAGATCGGAGGTATGATCTGCTGTGGTGGATGAACAAGCAGCCCGATGAGGATGGCGAAAGTGGAGTGAAGACGAACTAGGGTACAATGTACGCTGTGACTAGAAGAATGGCTTCCTATGATGGAAATTCTGAGCATGGTTGGCCCTCGAATCCTTCTTTTTTTTTTCTTGTTGAATCTGTAATTCCGATATGCTGCTGAAATCGGTTGAAATCTATTTGTAACCCTACCGTCTCATTTCCCCACCATACATGTATGCCTTGCTGAAAGAGAAGGGAAGAGGTGAATAGATAGCGTGTACCCTAGCGGGCAATGGATCATTGGATTGCTCGATAATGTTTTTTTTTTCTTTTTTTGGTTGGTCTTGCAGTCACACCTTTATGAATGGATATTGCAATTTTTTCGTTTCCTTTTGCCTAACTCATTTTATTTATAAATGATAATGCAATTTTTATAATTTACTTATTCAAATATTATGGGATAAAATCCTTATTTATCTCTAAAGTTGACCTTAATTTTCTCAATGACATGTGGATCCCCACATGTCAGTGACTTACCATGGAAAAATTTCCATAAGAGTTGCTTGTAGTTATTTTGCGTATCATGGGCAAATAATATTCTTGTAGTTGTACAAGAATTTCTCTGCGCGTCAAGAATTAGATGGTTTCAAAGATATAAAAGTTGCGATGCAATTTTGTGCACATAGCTATGTATTTAACAATATAATAACTCTATCATTCAATTTTAAACATGAACTTTAAATTTATCTAATTATATGCTTGATTGTCAAGACACATGACTTCTTTGATTTATTGATATATATTACCAAATGTTATCATAGCGTTAGCACAGTTAAGCTACTAAGTAAGTAATAGGTGAACATCTATTGCGATCTGTACTAGATAAAACTTTGATGGTTGCCCATTCCGTACTAGATAAAATTCCGGTGGTACCAAACAAATATTTTGTAAGTTTTGCATATATAAGGTGCAAAATTATTATTCGCAAGGGGTGACACAACTTATACTTCTCAGAGTTTTAATTATGTGATTCCATTTCCATATTCTTAAAACTGCAATGTAAGTTTACATGAAATTAAGGGCTCACCCGACCATTACAATCATGCATATGCCTATGTACACAACAGCAATAGTTAGAGGCCAGTTTCATCCCCGCCTACAGCAACAGAAGTTCCATACATAGCTAGCACATCTTATTCAGCATCGCCGCCCGCACGCATGTCACCAAGCGCCCCATTGAAAACGACTCCATGGATAAATGCCGTGTCACGCCACCAGCCAGCATGCCGCGCACGGTACCCGCTGCTCGTTCACAGCGGCGACGGCGACGGCGAGCGGAGATGCATGGAGCGCCAATAATTCGGCAAAACCAACCGGAAAATCCAAGCAGTTAGCGGCGGCGGCGCATGTGTCAGTCGGTGAGTGAGTCAGTAGCCGCTGTCCACTCCGAAAGCGAACGGGCAGCCGGCAGACCCGGCGGCGGCATCGACGGCCACGTCGGGGAACATGTCGGCGCCGGTGTAGAACCCGGCGAAGTCGACGGCGTCCGGGCCGAACGCGCCCGAGGCGGTGTTGTGACTGCTCAGCTGGTCGCCGTCGAGCAGCAGCCTCGCACGCTTCTCGCCGCCCTCCGTTGGGACGCCATCCGCAAACCCGTCGTCGACGGCGGCGACGGCGGAGGAGCCGTTGCCACCGCCCCCGCCGACGAGGCGATGCAGCCTGTCGCAGTCGCCGATGACATTGAGGAGGAAGGCGAGCATTTGCTTGGGCCTTCGCTCCGCCTCCTGCACGCGGCGCCACATCGCGGCCACACTGTCGTCGATGGTCCGCTGCTCCTGCTTCAGCCGGACCACCTCCGTCGCCACCATCGTCATGTCCTCGCCGCCGCCTCCCCCGCCCGCGGCCGCGCTGCCGCGGCGCACGATGTTGCGCAGGAGGTGGGTCTGGCCCCGGAGGAACGACCAGTGGGCGAACTCCCACTGGTCTAGATCCACCTTGCGGAAGCCCTGGTAGTAATCAAGCGACAAATCAAAACAGAATCAGGGACAGGAAGCCAAATCACTTCAAAATATTTTGATTTTTTTTCGAAACCACGACTTTTGACAGTTTTGTGTTCGATTCTTTCTACTTTCGTGATGACGCTGAACATAATCAATGAACAAATTAAACGGGTTCTACAATTTCTGCAAATTCTTGTGTGTTGGTCAAACGCCAACACTTTAACACCTTTGACCGATCGTTCAATGAAAGGATTTAGATAAAAATTGAATCTTTGGGTGTTCCGGGATAAATTCGTGAACAACCTTGGATCACAAACATATAACTACGATCTTTTCAGGTGCAGAGATCGAAATCTTCTTCTGTTGGCTTTAATTTACCGCTTGTTTTCTTCCCAAAAGAAAAGCCGAGTGACGAAAAGCATGAGAAAGTTCCGAACGTCCATGATTTGAGCTAATTACTTAAAATAACTAGGCGGCACACACAAAGGAAAAGGAAAAGGAAAAAGCATCAGAACATGAATGCATTCTATTCTTTGCTTCTTTCTTCTAAAGATTTTAGTACACGAAAATGTACAGTTCGCTGAATTACACAGCGCATATGTACAATTAAGGCCATAAATTACTGATGGGTCCCAAACTCTGTTGTCCTCAGCTCTCTCTCTCACCCACTGTCTCAAGTCTACAAAAATCAACATGGCAACGACCATAACAACTTTTTTTTTGTCTTCCAAAGAATCTCCCAAAACAAACACAAGAACTCAAGAACCATGTACAGAACCATGGCCGATGTTCTCAGAACGAACGAACGAACTTGAGTTCAGTTCACTGAATCCATGGCAACGCAGGCAGCATGATGTAGAGAGACTATGAGATGAATTAGCACTGTGAGTGACTGACATAGGTGTTGAGCTGGCGGACGAAGCTGGAGAAGTTGTTGTGCTTGAAGTGCGCGGGCAGCAGCGTCTGCGAGAAGACGATGGGGTCGGCGACGACGAAGCTGTTGTTCCCTTTCCCCCACCCGATCACCCCCTCCGTCCCCGGGTCCTCCACCATCCTGTACGTCTTCCACACGAACGGCGCCGCCCCTCCTCCCGCCGCCGCCGCCGCCGCCATCGCCATCTCCACTCCCTAGCTATATATCTCCGGCAAACTAGGCTCAGCTAGTAACTATCCTCTTGCGGAGATGGAGATGGATATGTTGTGATGGACTTTTAAATGTGGTAATGGAGTGGGGAGGAAAAGCGGAACAAGGCAAGGGCCGCGTGGCCGAACAAGGCAAGGGGAAAGAAACGAAACGTCCGGCGCGGTGCTGGGTGGGTACGTGGGCGCCACCGGCCACGCCGCGACGACGACGACGACGCCTAGCGCGATCGATGCGACGAGGCGGTGACAGGCGCGCTCGGGCCGCGACGCGTAGCGCGAGCTCGTGAGCCTTCCGCGCCGGGGCTCACACGTGCCCCCGCACCCCCGTTGTCGCGGTGCGCGCATGGGGGGACCCGCGGCGGCAGCGGCGCAGGGGGTGCGCCCGCGAAAGGACGGGTTGCTTTTGTTGCGCGTTTGTTCGTCTGGTAGTCGATTTGGCGGATCTGGCTGTGGTGATTTCCGCGGCCTTCGGCAGCTACCGCCGCATGGAAACGGGAGGAAAAAATGCAGGTTGATCCGTTGATGCAATCGCCTGTTGGTCCCACTGGATCGGCGACACTGTGCGTGCCTGCCAGCTTGTGTGGGCTGTAACAGTGATTCAAAATGTGACGATAAACCGGTTCGTTTCTGGAAACCTCTCGATTAATCGATCCAGATTTTTTTTCTGAAAACGGTTAAGAAAATAGCGTAAGATAGGATGATAAGGTTTAGTAAAAAAATAAAAAGTTGTCCAAATAATACCACTCCAAGATACGAATATATTAGTCAACTTTTTTAGTTTTATTAACTTTCTTTTATATTTAAAAAATAACATCCGTTGTAATTACGTTTATAACTTTAGAATTATAATATAATTTTTATAACCTTATAAATTATCTTTTAGTCAGTATATCTTCAAATGACACTAGTTCATTTAAGTTTTTATCAACAGGTTTTATCTTTCGACACGGGTTGCATCAGTTCATGTTATTATCTTGGTGTATTTTCTTTTGTCTAAGCCTGCATCGGTTAGGTCCGATCTATTAGTCTAATTAGATATATTACATCACGTTTGAATATGATTTATTGACTTATTAAGCTCATTCTACCGTTATTAATCTCATGCTATATCGGTTATATCCGACTTACTATATTGTTAATAGTAAATTGAGCTATAAGCCAATGGGTCTTTATTTAGCGTTTCATCGGAGTAATTAGCCAATAAGTTATCCACACATCGATCATTACACCTAGTGTATCGGCTTCTCAGCCGATACACATACGTCTTTAAGTGATTTCCTTAAAGCCTCACGCTCAATATATCGGCCTCAACCGATATATATGTATCTTTAGAGAACTTCTCTCATCGGCTTAGCTAGCCGATGAATTCGTCCGTTTCTCCATATGTTCCATCTAGTCTTCATCGTCTTTGTGCCATTAGTTTCAGTTTCATACTATCTTGGTTTGATCCAATCTATTAAGGCTGGTTCTAACGGTACCGTTATTATGGTCATTGGGTCTCGCACTTTTGAGAGATCATGTCTCACTCCTTGCTATTTATCGTATATCCTATTCGAAGCACCATCGGTTTTATAGACGATGGGTTTTTTTTATTATTCCTTGTCAATCCATATATGCCGTTATTGACTTTCTAGCTAATAAATGATCGTTATAGCCTCTATCAGCAACTAGCCAATTGGAGGATTCCACATATTGACCATCTTATTCAAAATGTCATCGGCTCTATAACTGATGTGTCTTTCGTTTCCTTTGTCGCTACTTACCTACGTCTCATTGGCTTCCTAGCCGATGAAAGAGTACTTCAGTCCCTACCAGCAACTCACTGATAGCAGGAGCGCGTCGGACATAATCAATGACTATCTCAACCGTATCGATAGTCAGCTGATAGTAAGAGTTCGTATCAGCCTAGCGTCCAACTAGACTCATCTATTTATCTTCTTGTTAATTATATGATAAAATTAACTAACACGCCCATAATCCCAACAATCTCGATGAAGGGAACTTAAAGCTGAAGAACCTATATTAGAGCGAAGCAAACCTCTCAGACTTTAGCGTGTTCGTGCTATCGTATCGATCTTATCGGTGAACATAGATGAACGATTCCACAAACAATTATAGAGCCGTATTATCTAATAAGCGGACTCATACATAGATGACGTATTCTTTCACCTGAGGCTACACTAAGAAACTACTTAATTTGCATTGTTTGCCGCGAGAGCGAATGATGCGTGGTCCTCCTACATGACTAGAAAGGTCTGGTGGCACATGGACCTAGCATCCAACAGGTGGGAGGCATGGCAGGGCAATCAAACCATGTGATAGGAAAATTGAAAATGATGTCCTGTATGATGATGAATTAGGTTGGGGAAAGCGAGCAAGAAAACTGCTTTCGGCGTTGCAGGTACAGTTCTAACCTCGTATATAAAATGGTATATTTGATTAGTATATAATTAATTAAATTTAGTAAGAAATTAAAAAATATATTAATATAAATTTTTAAAGTAATTTTTCTATATGAAATGTTTTGAAAATGTATTATTTAGAAGTTAAAAAACATACGTGTAGAAAAAGAAAAAGGTTAACAACGGATAGAAACGAAGCCAGCCGGTGGCCGGGTGGGATGTTGTGGGCCAAGTATGGTGTTTATAACATGTTTTCAGTTATGTTCTACTGTTACTAGAGTTGACCGCGCGCTGCACCAGTGCTGTTTGAATTCGGTGCTTGTGATTAGCTTTTTTTTTTGTTTTGCTCGGCAGTGCACCTGGAAGAATGTGCCGATGCCTTTTTTTTGCTGTTAATATAGGAAAGAAAGAGGTGTTTTATTCAACTATGTATAAGTAGAATGCTATCATGTGTGAAATGAACTGATAATTTTGCCTGTCACGAGAGCTAGTTTACATTTTGAAATGAGAGGCTTTGTGAAGACTGCAAGTGCTATAAGCAAGGATAAGTATTTCATGTTCGAAAGTGCAAGCCAGGTGTGTCATGTCTTGGTGAATATTATATAGTGGTTTTCAGATTTGTTTGATAATTATACATAGATAGAAGGATCATAAGGAAACAATGCACAGATAGAAAAAGCGACTCTAGTGATGTGGTAACATGTTGGTTCTGGGAGAACTACTGTATGTAGATCATTGCGTGTGGACCCTTTTCATCTTTGTAGAAGCGGAACACATAGATTATGCCTACTTCGATCTTTTCTTTTAATGAATCCATTCCACCCTGTTGTTAGGTTGCAACGGTCATCGGTTGACATTGTAATTGTCATTCTAGCTAGCTTTCTTCCAGGGGTTTCAACCTGAATGCTTGCTGATTGCGCTGGTAAGTGAGGTCTGATATGGAACATACCTTACAAAGTTGCCCAGGAAGTACTGGAAGGAAATAATTCAATTTGTTTGTTAGCAATTTACCTGCAGGTTAGTGCGGAGTACAAAGGCAATCAATCCATCTTAGAAGCATAGCCTGTTTGCTACTCTTATCAATATCCACTATAGTTGCAATATTGTCTGCTGTGAAAAGCTCAAACGGCCACGACCAAGTTGATATGCGTGAATAATGTCAGGGGGGGTGCACTGCAAATTGGAATTTTTTTTATGATATAGTAACAGTATGGAAAAGCAAGTTTGTAATGTAAAAAATTGAAAATGTGAGATGAAGTGTTAACAGCTGTTCTTGGCAAGATTTGGTAAATTTTATGATGGCATATGTTGGGAGGGTCCATTGTAAACTGCAACCTGCATATATGTGGAAAGCTAATAAATAAACTGATATTTTGTATACATAAAGAAATAATATTTGGGTGTTAGAATGTCATGACCAGAAAATATGTCAATATCTTTCATTCATGCGTATATATCTAAGAGGCAAGGCATATATTATAAAGTTTGTAATAAAGTTCTTTTTATTATATGGGTAAACATAAAAGATAAAATGAAAACTAAAATGTGCAACCACAAAGCGCTTAATGATAGGCACGAGCTAGGCTTTGATCTTCGTAGTACTCCTCTGCTGAAAGGGGAAAAAGAAGCAAAACTGTGCACCACCACTGTTTTACTCGCCATGCCATGAAAAATACAAGTATAATGCAAAAAGGTATAAGAAATTCATTTGTAGGGATATTTTGTAGTAAAACATCATTTTAAATTATTTGATTATTTAAAGACATTAAATTAAAACACAAACATATCAAGAGTCAAATTATTATCAAACCGTGTACCAACACGAACTTGTCTTAACCCAAGTCACAAAGTGATCAAATCCAGTTATTCTAAGTTTAACATAATTAAACTCTAACTTGGATATAGTGTTTTATTCTGATCAGATATGTATATTTTATCCACCAGGCACATCTCCCTCATGTGTTACCACGTGCTACATGCCACCACGCATTTGGGCAAAAGCCATAACATAACCCTTCGCTTAGCACAATCCTAAACAAAATGATAGACATAGACCATTGTCTTGCTAGGTGATCTAGATTGAGCAGACAATCTATGCCGTTAGACATCTCTAACCATTGAGGCCTTCATTTGTCACAGATGTCGACCGTACCTAGGGTATCATCCATCCCCATCCATATCCTTTTGTTATGATTGTACTAACTATAGGTTAACCCCCATCTGTAACCCTTTCTCACTAGATAGGTGGTGGTACAATAAGTGTTTTATAATAGAGGTCCGAAGACCGATCCTTATGACGACCGAGGTGCAACTAACAAAACCAAGCACCCTAAGCCTAGCCAAAAACAATTTTAAAAATTTTAAAGGGAAAACATCATGTTTCTAAATAGCCATTAAACCAAAGCTACCATTATATATAAATTATTTTTTGAGTCTAAATATTAAAAACAACTAAAGGTTTTTACTTTAAGTAGGAATAAACATATTCCTAAATTTTTTAAATTTTCTAGTAAGTACAAAGTCTTATTTGTTACCTATGTGAAAGGTAAATTATTTAAATAACAAGCAGCGTTAGATATTGTTTGAATGGTAATTTGTAAATTAGTGAAATATTTTTACTAAGAAAAATCATTATACTGCCTCAACAGAGAGACATGCCAGCCCAGACAGACCCCATGTGTCAGCCACTTAAGTCTATCATGAGTCAGGTGCACCAAGATGGTTTATGGCCTTGAGACACATGGCGGCCATGCGACAAAGGTGCACTAATGCGGTCACCATGTGGACGGCCACGTCAGCATGATAGGCAAAGTGGCACTTGAGCCCACGAGGTCGCCGCCAATGGCCATGGCGCACAATGCAAAAGAGGGCGGCGTGGCGAAGCTCACCGGCATGGCAGGATGGTAAGAAGACGATGGCGATGAGCTTGGCGATGGACAGAAGAGGTGGCTGGCTTGGGTTGATGGCAAGGATGGAGCTCCGAGGCTTGTTGAGCTTAGGGAGAACGTGGACGAGGTACGGGCGAGGACGACAAAGCCAAAGATTGGCGAGGTCTCGACCAATGCCAAGTGATGAATGAGGCAGCGCGATGGTGACAGCACATGGATAGAAGCGGTGCAACGGTGGTGAGGCAAGCTATGTTCGAGCGGCACGAAAAAAGGGAGGAGAAGGTTCCAAGGGGAAGGGAGAAAGGCACAAAAGAACTTGAACAACTAAGGAGCTAGAATGGCTAGGGCTTCGTAGGGGTAGGGTGTTGGGCTTTGACAGGTATATATGTTTTGCAAAAAATTCTTGGTTTCCATTTTCCCGTCCGCAGTCCTATTTTCAATATTTTTTCTTCTTCCTATTGAATATACTAGGCTGCGAAGGGCCTAAACTTCAGAACACAAAGTCAGAAAACGTACGAGGGAGCTATAGCACAATACCAATAAGAAAGGGCTTTTTTGCAAAGTTTTCAGAGCCACTGCGGACACACGAGAGCTTGCGAAATACCACCTCCTTCCAGCGCGGGATGACGTGTCGACGCGCCGCAATGTTCACACCTGCCCAAAATGCTGTGAGAGCTTCAGTTCCAGGCTGGTTTGAAGACATTACATGTATGATTCCTTCATGCCAAACGTACAATAAAGGACGATTGTTCAAACGTGTATATATAGGTTTATAAATTCTAAAAATGCACATCAATTTAGACCGACAATCTTATCTAATATATCATTGAATATCCTTTGAGATCAAGTTGATGTGCCATGCCAACATGGTGGCCGCCTTGTATGCGTGTGCACCAAAAAAAACAGTTTTTGTGAGCAGTCCAAATGGGTTTTCGCAAGCTGCCATCTTCACAGACAGGTGGCCGGCTGTCTATGTAGATAGGTTTTCATAGGAGGCCCGTTTGTATCGCCTGCTAGCGAAAATGTTTTTTCATAGATGGTTCTCAGTACTTAGGGTCATCTGTAAAAATTAATTCTACCGTTGGCATCAAAAATATCTAGCCACTGGTGATAATATTCGCATCAAATTTATTTTTTTTACCAAAACTACTTCTATTCAATATCTAATTGATAATATTCAATTTATGATCAATAAACAAATAATTAAAATAAGCTAGTTATATAGCTATAGACACTTAGGTCCGGTATTAATTACATATATATATATATATGAAATAATACTATACATGTCATGACGAGAAATTTAGACAATATGGATGAATGTTTACAGTATAGACGTGTTATACAATTCTATCACAAAGACTCATATATTCTACATTAGCATAGTGGCTGTCGGGGTTAAAGAACATGCCATCATCTTTATGGTAGCAGTTACGTGGATAAAGTGGCAGAGCTCGTGCTGTATGTTTTAAATGCTTTCACCGTCTTAGGTTTACTTTATTTTCAATTCTAGTCATGTGTAGCATGAAAATAAACCACTTATTAATTAATATTAATTATATAGTACTATTAAAGATATATAACTTATGTTTGAAATTTGAAATAACAGAAAAGAAGTGATAGATTAAACTTATCTACTCAGGGTTAGTGCTTTACCTCCCATTAACTATATGAGGTCCTCACACATATAGTATACACATAGGACAGTGTCCTTGTGTTACTTATGGCACTTTATTAAATACACATAAAAAGAATAATATAAATTAGTTATACATATATAAATTGAATTTATATATATGTGTGTGTGTCTGCTTGTATTTTGTCGGTCAGTATATATGGATTAGTATTTTCTCCTTTTGTTTCCGGTGGTTCACTTTGTAGTAGGTGTAGGCACTGTGAAGTAGTGAGTTAGTATAATAAATTGAGAAACATGGATAAGAATCTTTGTTTCCTTTGTAGATATAAAATATACAAGAATTCCGCATATTTCTTATGCCTGTAATTTAGTGGGTCTAGACTATAGCTGTAAACAAATATGATAAAGTTAGTACAGTATTACTCAAAAATGTATGAGATTTTATCTGAAAAAAAATTATCATCCGATATACGCTGTCATGGCCAGCTTTGTATCTTCTTTTTATATGCTGCTCATCGGGAGTCATGTCCTTAATTATATTCTAGTTGGGTCTAGGTATCCAATGAGTTCACACAGCCTCTCAACATCCATATATCGAGCACTGAAAAAAAGATAAAATTTGAATTACGATATGTTTCTTGCTATATGTGTGCAAACTAAAAATGAGCATTAAATTAATACTTATAGATACCATGCAGCTACGAGATTGGCATCTAGCCTTTAGTGGCAATACATGGTGTGAAAATCAACAAAGTAATATACAAAATCCTTCACCGCTCTTGAAAGTAAGGGGAACACTTTGACCCATTATTGTTATAAGGCCCTTTTTACTAGCTTACATGTACCCGTGCTCGTCACCAAATCTCGTGGGGTCCGACCAAGCCGAACGGAGGTTCGATCGGGGAAAGACGGTGGCTTGGTCACGTGAAGACCTGGGAGATCTACTTAGCTCCAATGTAGGTCTTTAATCTTCGAGGTTTAAGGGTGTGTTAGTTAATTTGATCCTACAATTAACAAGGAGATAGGATGAGATCCGCAAGCCAGTCGGCCGATGGGCCTATTCGGTTCACCCTATCGACTGGGTGCTAGTAGGGAAGACAGTGCTTGAGCATTGGCTGAACAACCAATAAAGGAGTGAGCGATACACGCGTGGAATAGAGTAGAGGGCTTATCAGCTAAAGAGCCGATGATGCTCTGTAGCATCCGAAGCGTGGAGCAGGGCCTAATCCCCCACGAAGCCACGAGTACTAGCGATCACAGTAACAGCAATGTTAGGACTAATCTCGATAGATCGGACCGAACCAAGACAGTATAAGGCCAGGGCTAACGGCGCGGAGACAACAGAGGCTAAGACTGAATGTAACGATGAGGGAGGAAAAAGACGAGGTCATTGGCTACCTACCGGCTGAACATCCGACGTAGGCCTACACCTAAATCCATCAGCTGTTTGAGCTGATGGAGAACGAAATCCTCTAGATTTCGACGCTGGCCTCGTCAGACACGAGGCCTGTTAGATCGGATGGAACCGAGACAGTACCAAGCCACATCCGACGTGACCAGATCGATCTCTAGCGGATTAATCATTAGACGATATGCAAGATGGATATAATGCTAGCGGTGAGGATAACTCATCGGCTACTCACTCCGATGAGACACCGCGTGAAGACCTGCTAGGGCGCCGGCTCGAACCACCGCTGCCAATCTCGTAGGTCGAACCTAACCGATGCAGACTTAGACAGAGCAAAGTATACTAGGATAGTGGCGGGACTTACCCCTTTGTCGGAGGTCAAACTTCACCGATGCAACCCCGCATTGAGAGCCAGAACCTGCCGGTAAAAACCTAGACGAACTACAGTGGCAATGCGCCGAAGGTTTATTGGATTGATCTGTTCCTCGTTACAAGCTTCTAGGGGGTCTATATTTATACCATGAGATTACAGAGTCCGACACGGTTACAGCAACCACTGAACGTTATTTCCTAATAATATAAAAGGAAACTAATCTCTATGAAATTGTAAATCTACCTAAACTTAGCCTATGTAATACATTCTATACAAACACCCAACCTGCCATTACCCTTACTATTCCTCTTTGGACTCCGTTCCATTTGGATAACTTTCCGTCTTCAAACAAACCGAATCAGTCTTTAACTCATTTCATCAGCTCTTCTACAATCAATCGGCTTCACCCCATGAGCCGATCAATATTTTCCCATCGTCCGATCCTGTTTACAGGCTGAATCAAATTCCTGCGTTAACATATGCCCCCCAATTTCGGAGTTTGTCAACAGACTTCGAAATTTTGAGCCATTGGAATTCTTCATAAACCAGGATGACCCATCATAACCTACAGATGGTAATTAATTAGCATAGATTCCTACATAGGTCATCTTGCCCATATAAAATATTCCACCGTTTCATCCTTCTTCTACACACTTCCTTACCACCAGAGCCCTCAACCTTGACAAGTCCCAATGACTGAAGGCAAACCTCCGCAGATCGCTTCATCGACCACCGATCTTCTCCTCCCTTTCCTTCACGCAATGCTGTCGACACACGTAATCCCTAAGGTAACTTTCATCTATTCTTCTATCCCACATTCTAAACGAACCTATCCCATCCCATCCCATCTTTTCATCTATAGTCAGCTTCTTGTTTACTATAGGATCTCGAAGGTTAGATTGTCATTCCAGTTGCCGATCGCCTAGGTTTCTTTTATCTTGGCCCCATGGGTAATGAGGATCCAATAGACTTCATAAATTTCGAAATAGAATGGATTCCTTATAAAAACTCATCTATGACTATCACCGATTGGACTAACAGTTTTAGATCTTGGCCTAGTAGACCAATAGACTTCCAGGATGGAGAAACTAATAACCACAGGATTTTGGCTTCTAAAAAATCATTCTGGGAAGACTTGAAAATCGGCCACTGTATCAATCTTTCTCTAGCCGATATAGAGAAGAATGAACCTTTGCTCGCATTGGTCTTCTATTTTTGATCAGATATCCTCAACGCCTTTATGTTTGGACATAGACCAATGACTCCCACCTTGATGGATGTCACCATGTTGACCTGCCTCAACACTACTCGCTATGTAAATCCATCCATCCTTTGATTCAAACCCACTCATCGGCTTAATACCAAAAACATCGAAGGGTGGACTAAGTACATATCCTTGCACAATAAGACCTCCGGACTAGTTGGTAAACGAGAACTTGTTGCATTCCTAAACCTGTGGTTGGAACGGTTTGTCTTCGGTGGTTCAACCCTTGGTCTAACTACTAATATGCAATGCTTGGCGGAGCACTAGCCAATCGACGTCACATTCAACTAGGGCAATACCTCCTCAGAGCCACTTATCAACTACTTCATCAGGTGGCGAACAAGCTATCAGCAGGTCAACCAGTCGGTCAGATTGGTGGTCCCTCGTGGTTCATACAACTTTGGTTGAACATCTATACCTCCAGAGTCATCCCCAGGACCCCTTTTCCCTCTCTGACATTTCTGATTGATTACCCAGAAGAAAGTGAATCCAGTCGACGCCGATGCACTTCTCTAGGTGAAGCTGTATTGACTCTTCCTGGAAGCAAAATGACCTCCCTCGGACTCAGCCAGTGGTTCAAATGTTTTTACTACGGCTTTACCAAAGAGGTCACCATCTAATTTGCGTATGAGGATGATACGTCATTTGATATGCCTTTCATGTTTCACCCACTAAATGCACTAGCCAATGAAGAGTCGAAGACCATATTCCTATCATGTATAACCCCCAAACCCCCAATATTCTACCAATTAGATTTTCTCTGGGTCAATCCCAACACCCGTCGTACGAGTTCTATCATCCCTCTGTCAGCGCTCGTCAGTTGGGTTTCGGCCAGCTCCCAATCGGCTTATTCTTCATTGGCAAACTCTAAGCCCGAGGAGAAATAGACAGTGGCCTGGAGTATGATCCTCTAAGGATGATTGTGAAATCTCTTTCCTTGGGGACCATATCCATCTTCAAGCCCTGCGTATCCAATACCAAACTATTCGCTCGATGGTGGTTGGAGTAGAGTAGGCATTTGTTCAGTTTATCGGCTGAACGTTATTGTCTGTGCCTTAATCCTAACTACGTCAAATCCGATGAAGAGGTAATCATTCTCCTTACACTATCTTTTCCATATCGTTTTTAATCTCGACTGTATCACTTAATCTCCATGATCCCACCAGCTAGTGACAAAGAAGCACCTATAACCAGTGTAAGCGATCGGTCAATTGTCTACCAACCTCCATCGGCCATGTCTATCCTTGGACAGGGTGCCCCATCTCCATTGGCTCTACTCCGAGTACCACGAATATCAGGGATGAAATGCAAGAAGTTGGTTACTCGGACGGTTTCCAAGAAACAAAAATCCAATGCCGATGTTACAACTACAGTACTGATTCCCCAAGGTCCTTCTCCTGCAACAATTTTTGCTTCTTCATCTCTGCTGGTATGTGTTGATCTCATTTCTTTTCTATCGTCTTCACATTTAACTTGATATGTTTGCTTTGCAGCTTGAACCATCGGCTCCTAAACCCAACTGCTAGATACTGCTACAAGAACTGATCCGATGGTCACCCTAGAAGTTATGGTAGCCAATCCCCAAACTTCCTCTCATCAAGCTGATACCAACGTTGTTGTTCAAGCTGCTCCTGCTATATCCCAGGTATGTTCACCCTGCATTTTTATTTCTGCCCTAGCTCATGATCCTCTTTTTTACCGATGTTAATGTGCAGTCATTGGCCGACTTATTCTCCTTCGATATCGACAAATACTTGGAGATAGATGAAGACTCAGCTACCAGTGTAGTGATCGAACCATTTGTACCAGCCGATGTACGCGAGCAATTATCGAATATCATGCATCGGCTAGACTTTCCGATCGGCTCACTGGTGGAAGATTGCGGGCTGATATGGGGAAGACTCGCTGAGATTGAACACTTCCTGCCCGAAAAGCTTACTGACGTACTCACACCTACTGCCTACTTAGAATTGATAAGGTTTGTTGCGACATTGAAGCCGTCGAATTTCATCTCATCGGACAACCACGATCAATCCAAGATCAAGAGACCAAGGTAGCAGAAAAAGTATGTCAAGCAACTCGTCGGCATAGGAACTTGAAAACTATCCCTGAATCTAATGAGGATGGCATCCGCGCCATCAACGAAATGGACCAAATCCATATGCGCGCGATCGAGGCAATCAAGAAATATCTATGAAATCTTAGCATTGAAAACCCGCAATGTCATCCTGAACATTGAATGCTTGGAATAAAGCTTGATCATCTTGATCAACGAAATCTATCTATCTATCTATATATATATTCCCTAAAGGCGACATCTTAACAATATCAGCTATCTGTAGCGGATATAACCATATCGGCTTCTGTATTAAAGAAAT
This sequence comes from Oryza coarctata, assembly GCA_030770085.1. Lineage (NCBI taxonomy): Eukaryota > Viridiplantae > Streptophyta > Magnoliopsida > Poales > Poaceae > Oryza > Oryza coarctata. The sequence goes on from CM061472.1 coordinate 15,925,311, forward strand.
ATTAGAAACCAACCATACCTTAGCTAATTCAAGCAAACAACATCATCAGCCGATAGAACATTATAGGCTTTTTTGTCTTGAAGAGAATTAAAAATTGACCATACTTAACCGATTTAGGCATCAACCCAAACGCTAGGATAATACTACTTCAAATATTTTCCGTTGAGCGCTCTAGCAAATCTCTCCCCTTCAAGACTTTCCAGTATATAAGCATTACCAGGCATACAATGATTGATCCGTTAGGTCCCTTCCCAATTAGATGACCATTTTTCAAACTTATTATCTCTAAATCTAGTCAGTAAAATCAATTTCCAAATGAGATCTGCTTTAGAAAAAGATTTAATTATCACCTTTTTATTATAATGCATGGCAATCTTAGTTTTGTTTTCCTTGATCCTATCAAATGCCCCCAACCTAGTCTGAGCCAAATCACCAAGTTCATCGGTCATCAAGTTATAATAATCATCGCCTGTCAATTGATCCGTTAGAGATACCCTCCTAGAGTCGATGTTAATTTCTCACGGGAGAACTGCTTCATGTTCATATACCAATTGATACGATGGTACTCGAGTAGATCCATGGCATGCCATCCAATAGGCTCATAATGAATCGTTTAATGTAATGTGCCATCTATGCGGTTGTTCATCAATCTTGAGTTTGATCAACTTGATTAAACTCTTGTTGGAAGCTTCGGCTTGTCCATTAGTTTGAGCATAATATGGTGATGAATTTAATAATTTAATCCCCATAATAGGAGCCAACTTTTGAAACTCTTCAGACACGAAGATAGAAACCTGATTGGTAGTAATCATCTGTGGAATCCAAACTGATATATAATATGTTACTTGATAAACTCAAGCACGTCCTTAGAGGTAACTTTTCTCTAAGGGATAACCTCTACCCACTTTATATGAAATAATCCATTGCCGCTAATATGAACTTATGCCCTTTACTTGACGAAGGATAAATTTGGCCAATTATGCCGATTCCCCAATCTATGAATGGCCATGGCTTAATTATTGGGTTCATAACCGATGCTAGAGCTCACTGCACATTCTCAAACTTCTAACAGTCTTATCATCCTTTGTAGTATTTGAAGCAATCCTCCAGCATTATCGGTGAAAAATATCCAACTCTCCTTATCACCCATCTCATGTTGTGAGTTGATTGATGGGCTCTACAAACGCCTTTGTGTAATTCACTCATAACTACTATAGCTTCTTTGGTACCCAAGCATCTTAACAAAACCCTATCAATAGCTCGATAATACAGATCTTTATCAAATAGTATATATTTAACAGATTTATACCAAAGTTTCCTAGAAACTGATTGTGGTGGATTTTGCAAATATTGAATAGTTTCTCGTCTCCAATAATTGACTTTAATATGATTTTTAATATCAGCTATCTCAGCTTCCACCTTCCTATCTAGCTGATATCCCGAATCAATTTGAACAAGATCATTGGCCTCTAGATTCTGCTCTCTAGAAATATGATCCAACAATACTATCATGAAATTCTTTAATAAACGTTGACATTCCTCACAATATGACCTCAAAACCTCATCCTTGCACTCATACTCCCCAAACAATTGTCTGATTACCAACAAAGAATCTCCAATAACCTCTACTGTATCGGCTCCAATTTTCCTCAACAGCTGAAGACCTTTGAGCACTACTTCATACTCTGCTTGGTTATTAGTCCTATAAGGCTTGATTGTAAAAGCGAACTCAAAGCTTGCCCCTCGAGATTATATAATCACCAAGCCGATACTAGATCCATGCTTGCAAACCGACCTGTCAAAGAATAGCGTCCATAGAATCGGCTCCACAAAATTCTCTCGGACTCCTCTATGTTGTACAATAAAATCGGCCACCGCTTATCCTTTGACCGCCTTAACCGATTCATACCTCAGATCGAAGTCCATTGGAATGAATATCTATTTACCAATCTGCCCTCTTAGGACTAGAGCCAATAGCATATATTTAACCACATCGGCTTTGCAAAGTACTGTGCACTCAATCGATAGAAGATAATGCCTTAACTTTGTACATGAGAAGTATAAACACAGGCATAACTTTTCCACCATAAGATATCTGGTCTCAACATTCAGAAGTCATCAGCTCAGATAGAATACCACCCGTTTTTTTAATTCAAATTCCTGTACTAGCACTGACCCGATAGACTTCTCATCGGTTAACCGAAATAACTTGAATGGTACTCCTTTCTGTGGCAGAATCAATACTGGTGGAGAATTCAGAAAATATTTAATATGATCAAACGTTCTCTACTATTTGACACCCCACACGAACTCTTAATCAGCTCGCAACTTCAGCAAGGGAGTGAAGGACTCAATCCTTCCTGATAGATTTTAAATAAACCACCTTATAAAGTTGAGCTTACCGATCAAAGATTGTAACTGTGTTTTGTTATTTGGTGGCTCAGTGTTCTGGATAGCCCTTATGCTTCATTGACTAACTTCAAATCCTCTCTCATGCACCATAAAGCCCAAGAATTGCCTAGCTGATATGCCAAAAGCACATTTATGAGGATTCATCCAAAGTCCATATTTCCTTGCCCTCTCTAGTACTTTTTGCAGATCAGCTATATGGTCTTCAATACTCTTAGATTTTACCACCACATCATCAATATATATCTCCACCAGCAGGCCAATAAAATCATGAAATATATAATTCATGGCTCTCTGATAAGTTGCACCAGCACTTTTTAAACCGAAGGTCATGACTATTCACTCGTACAAGCCGATAGCTTCAGGACACATGAATACAGTCTTGTGGATATCTTCTTCTGCCATAAAAATCTGATTGTAACCTGCATTCCCATCCATAAAGGTAATGATCTTGTGACCCAATGCTACATCAATCAATAGATTTGCCATTGGCATCGAATACTTATCTTTAAGGGTTGCTCTATTGCTCGCCGCTAAACCTCACGGGGAAAGGTCCGACCGGACCGAGCAGAGACCCGATTGGGGAGAGACGGCGGCTCGATCATACGAAGGATTGGGAGATCTGCTTAGCTCTAGTGTAGGTCCTTCAATTTTGAGGTTAGAGGACGTGCCAGTCAATTTGACCCTGCAATTGACATGGTGAGACAAACGGGTCAGTCGGACGATAGACCGATACGAGCTCTCGCTATCAGTTGGCCATCGATAGGATCGAGTTGGTCATTGGTTGCGTCCGGATGGCTCTTATTATCAGCTGGTTGCCAATAGGGATTGGGACGCTCTTCTATCGGCTAGGGAGCCGATGAAGACATAGTCAGATGTCGATGAATGTGATAGCTCTGGATGTAGCGAAAGCGAGATCTTGATCCATCGGTTGCAGAGCCTATGGGGACAAAAAAGGGTATTCAAAGGAAAGCAAAGCACGCGAGATCCCTCCTGGTTGCCGACAAAAACTGTAACGCTCAAGCATCGGTTGAACAGCCGATGGAGGCATGAGATATAGACGCGTGGAACGGATTAAGGACCTATTGGCCAAAGAGCCGATGACGCTCTATGGCATCCGACTCGGGGAGTGGGGCTCGATCTCCCGCAAAGCCACGAGGGCTAGTGACCGCGGTAACGGAGCCATTAGGACTAGCCTCGATAGATCGGACCGAACTGAGACAGTATGAGGCTGGAGACTAACAACATGGAGACGACGGAAGCTTAGACTGAACATGACGACGAGGAAGGAAAGAGAAGAGGTCATCGGCTACCTACCAGCCGAACGTCGAACGCATGCCTACACCTAAACCCATCGGCCACTCGAGCCAATGGGGAATGAGAGCTACTAGATCTCGACACAGGCCACATTAGACGCGAGCCCTGAAAGATCAGACCGAACCGAGACAGTACAGGAAGTGTCCGATATGTCTGGATCGACCTCTAGAGGATCAATCGTTAGACGATACGCGAGACGGTTGTGGGGCCTGCATTGAGGATAACTCATCAGCTACTCACTTTGATGAGACACCACGCAAAGACCCGCCGGGGGGCTGACTTGAACCACCGTCGCCGATCTTATAGGTCAAACCTAATCGATACAGCACGAGACTGTTGACAGAGGAGGGAGACTGACACACCGGCATGCCTCGTGCAGACATGAATGAGGTTCACTTGATTCGACTAAGAGGTCGAACCTAACCAATGCAGGCTTAGATGGAGCAGAGCGCATGATAAGACATCTCTGAAGGCACGCGTGCATCGATCGGATGGCCAATGCACTAGGTATGACGGTCGATGGAAGTTTCTAAAGACGGGTGCGTATGGGATGAGGAGCCGATAAGATGGGAGTGTTGCTTAAGGTATGGATAACTCATCGGCTAATCACTCCGATGAAACGTTAGGCAGAGACATACAGGCCTACGACTCAATCTACTATCGACAACCACGTAGGTCGAACCTAACCAATGCAGCACAAGACGGACGATGGCAAAGAGAGCTTGGTAAACTGATATTCCTCGCACAGATGTGATACAGTACACTTGATCTGACTATAAGGTCGAACCTAACCGATGCAACCTTGGACAGAGCAAGATATACTAGGATAGTGGCGGGACTTTCCCCTTTGCTGGAGATCGAATTTAACCGATATAGCCCCGCATCGAGAGCTAGACCCCACTGGTAAAAACCTAGATAAGCTAAGGTGGTGATGCGCTGAAATTGTATTGATCGAGAGATGATTTATAGGCGTCCAGGGGATCTATATTTATACCCTAGCATTACAGAGTCCGACACAGTTACAACAACCATCGGACGTTATTTCCTAAAAACATAAAAGGAAAATTTCTCTAAGGAAGTAAACTAAACTAACTAAACCTTCCTATCAATATAAGATATGGTTTACATAGATAAATAAACCTACTGACTCGGCCTCATTTGGATAGTCATTTATAATTGAACCGAATCCTTCCTCGGTTCGTTCGATCGGCTTTTTCCCTGTAGCAATCGAACTCTCCTTTAGTAAATCGAGCATCTTTCTAATCCATCCATAGGCTTACCAAATTTTGGCGTTAACATCTATTCAAATTCTAGAAGTCGATGCATATCCTTAGCTTCCCGTTCTTGTTCTCAACCGGGACACTGTTGGATATCCACTCAGCATATCGGCACGGTCTGATGAAGATTGCATCATACAACCTCGTGATCTCTGCCTTGATTACATCTTGCAACCCTGCTTTGAATCTTCTCTGCGACAGCTTGAACGGCCGATATCCTGGTTTAATAGGAAGTTGATGTTCAACAATTGATTAGCTTACACTTGGCATCTTATGGTAATTCTAAGCAAAACGTTCTCAAAATTCCTTCAATAATTTTATTAACTCTTCTTGGAATTTGGTACATAAACTTTTACTAATATATGTAGGCCTTGGTCTATATACTAGTGCTATATCAACTTCCTCTAACTCATAGGCTGACATAAATTCTTGCCCTAATTTTTCTTCAAAATCTTCTATGATTCCCATTAGAACAATAGCTCCGAGCCGACTTGCTGGATCAGCTTTATCCCCTTGCTGTTAACATCAAGGAAATCTCCATCCCATCCTTTCCCAGACAAGCAATCAAACCTATCAGCTTCCTAGATTGGCATATCAGTTACTACAACACTGGTCGACTGATCGGCTATAATCACCTCAACTTGATCCCCTTGCCATTGTATGAGGCTTTGATGCATTGTGGAAGGAATACAACAGTTGATGTGAATCCAATCCTTGTCGAGAAGTAGACTATATGATCCTTTACCATCGATGACAAAAAATATTGTGGGCAGCGTCTTGCTTTCGACTGTCAACTCCACGTTTAGCACTTCCTTTGTCTCCGATGGATTTCCTCTGAAGACTTTTAACACCATATTTGTTTTGATTAGGTCTTTGCTAGTCTTCCTTAGCTTACGATACGTAGCATATGACATCAGGTTGACAGCTACACCTTCATCACCTAGCATCTTCGTTATCGACTTCCCATCCACATATCCTTTGATATACAAAGGCTTTAAGTGCCTATGCTTAAATTCTTCAGCCTTGTCAAATAAGGCTTGATTAGGTTATAGCGTCAATTGAGCAAAGACCTCTTTTTGATCCTCTTCATCAGATGCATATGCTTTATACTCTAGAAGTAAGAAAAACACCATGTTGGTTGGAGCCGATGTGTTAACATCATCATCTTTATGTTTTACATGTCATACGCTTTTAGTATGTTGACTTCGATCGGCTTCCTCATGGTCCTAACTCAGCTTCTTGTGCTGTTCTCTGTGCCACAACCTTTGTGCCCTTCTCTTCTAATTTTTTATGAGAATTTCAGATGAACACCACCAAGAATTTGAGTTGTATTGTCCTTTACGCAACTCCCTGTCATCTGCTAACTTTTGACTATGGTTTTCATTGATCGGCTCTAATTGGCTATGTACCAATGCCCACTTAATAGGTGGCCGATCATACGACATCCTACTCTACTCGATGTGCTGCAATCCCAGTTTGTTCCATTTAGGACAATCCTCAATCGACGGCAACTTCATATCTTGATTCCAGCAATACTGAAAAAACAGGCAACCCTAATGTGGATTATACTTTTCCTTGTGCGCTATGGCTCATCATTCTTCATCCTGAATTCTAGAATATATCTCAATCAAGTCCAATGAGGTGACATTTGATTTCCTCCAGCGTCTCCCCTCATCGAACCGATCTCTTGAAGACCCTGCAAACACCATGTTCATAGGAAAAGGATGCCCATCGATCTTCATCGGTTTTTTATCTTCAAATTTAATTCTCCCTTGTTCGACAGACAATTGCAGTAGTTGCCAAAAAAACTCTGCATTCATTAGTATGATAAGATATTGAGTTGTTCTACTTGCAATATTTCTTCCTTTTGAGTTCTTCAGATGACGATAGTACATGGTTTGGTGGCAATTGAATCTGTTTCTCTTGGAGTAGAAGATTGAATATCTTGTCAGCTTTATTGATATCAAAATCGTATCTTTCCTCCTTACCGGTACTCTTCATCAAAGGACATGATATAGGTTTTCTATTCCTAGCCCACTCTGCCAAACCCACTTCTACATCTAATTCCTCATCATCTAAGTCCAATGCATAAACCTGTAGCTGAGCAGCCTTCCGATAGAATCTCTCTTTCTTGGTTTTAATGAATCGGGTTTCATAAGCCGATACCCTCTAGAGAAGATGTGATAGGCTCTTGAATTCTTGAGAAGAGAAACGTTTCCTGATTGGAGCCAGCAATTCCTAGAAGGCCAAATCAACTAATTGTCCATCGCTCAAAATAAGACTATAACACTGGCTTCTGATATCCCAGAAACGTTGGATGTACTCCAGAACTAACTCATCAGGCCTCTGTCTAACCGATATAAAATCTGATAGTCTCATCTCATGAATCCCAGCAAAGAAATACTTATGGAATTGCTTCTCCAGATCGGCCTATCCCCTAATTGAGTTGGGAGGCAACAAAGAGAACCAGGTGAAGGCCGATCCAGAGAGGGTCAATGGAAAGAAACAGACTCTGACTTTCTCAGCCAATGCTTCCCCACATTGGGCTAAGAATTGGCTTATATGTTCCACCATAGATACTCTATCTTGCCCCAAGAATTTGGAGAAGTCCGGTATCTTGTATCGATACGGCAGCGGAACTCTGTCGAACCACAATGGATAAGTGTGCTGGTACATAAAAGCTTGTTTCTTAGGCTTGATGCCGAATTGCTCTCTGACCACTTCTGCAACTCTGGCAGACCAATCATCCTCCCTTGGGTTCTCTCTTTGGTAGTGTGGAGGTGAAGCTAGCACTTGGTATAGTCTAAAATGATCTCCTGGATGATTGCTTATATCATTATTGCCACCTAGATATTCTTGCTGATATCCCTTGTAGTAAGCCATCCAATGATATCATAGCATCATATCATCACGATGCTCCCCAATCCGATCTTGTACTGGCAGAAATATATTTGTTGATATATCCCTTCTGGTTCCATAGGTAACCTGCGGTTGCTCTGTTTTCATTGGCAAATATACTGGCCCTCGATCAGGTTCTCAAACAATTGATCCATCTGTTGTTTTCTTGATCAAATTGTGCAAAATATTCACTAGCACACCTGATTAGTTGATGAGTGCATGGTGAACAGCTTTATTAACCATCTCATGCAACGGTTTCTGAGGACTCATAGGCGGTGAATAGCTCGATTCTCCTACCAAAATAGGCTTCGGCATTTGGGAATTCTCAATCAGCCCATGTTTGGTCAACCTGAAAGACTCCAGACAGAGTTTTTATAAATTAGCCATATTTTGCTCTACCTGGTACCTTTGATCTTCAGTCATTCTACATTGTTACTGGAATCACGTTCTCTGTGTTGATCTCTTTACCTACCATTATGTTGCAGTTTCTGGTCCCATCGGGCATGCCAAAAGAGCGTGCTCATCGCCAAAGCTCGCAGGGGGGTCCGACCGAGCTGAACGGAGGTTCGATCGGGGAAAGATGGCAGCTTGGTCACACAAAGGCTAGGGAGATCTACTTAACTCCAATGCAAGTCCTTAATCTTCGAGGTCCGAGGGTGTGCCAGTTAATTTAACCCTACAATTGATAAGGAGAGAGGATGAGATTCACGAGTCGGTCGGCCGGTGGGCCTATCCGGCCCACCCTATCAGCAGGGTGCCGATAGGGAAGGCAGCGCTCGAGCATTGGCTGAATAGTCGATGAAGGCGTGAGCGATACATGCGTGGAATAGAGTAGAGGACTTATCGGCCAAAGAGATGATGACTCTCCGTAACATCCAAAGTGCGGAGCGGGGCCCAGTCCCCCACGAAGCCATGAGGACTAGCAACCACAGTAACGGTATCGTTAGGACCAACTTCGATAGATCAGACCGAACCGAGATAGTATGAGGTCAGAGCTAACGGCGCGGAAACAACAGATGCTTAGATTGAACATAACGACGAGGAAAGAAAAAGGTGAGGTCATCAGCTACCTACCGGCTGAACGTCCGATGTAGGCCTACACCTAAACCCATCAGCTATTTGAACCGATGGGGAACAAAATTCTTTAGATTTTAATGCTGACCCCGTCAAACATGAGTCCTGGTAGATCGGACCGAATCGAGACAGTACCAAGCTGCATCCGACGTGACCAGATCGATCTCTAGCGGATTAATCGTTAGACGATATGCAAGATGGATATGAGACTAGCGATGAGGATAACTCATCGGCTACTCACTTAGATGAGACGCCGCGCGAAGACCCGTCGGGGCACCAACTCGATCCACCGCCACTGATCTCGTAGGTCGAACCTATCCGATGCAGCATGAGACCGTGGACGAGGGAGGGAGACCGACATGCCGGAGAGCCTCACGCGGACATGATGCGGTATGCTCAATCTGACTAAGAGGTCGAACCTAACCGATGCAGTCTTTGACAGAGCAAAGTATATCAAGATTGTGGCGGGACTTACCCCTTCGCTAGAGATCGAACTTAACCGATGCAGCCCCACGTAGAGAGCTAGAACCCACCGGTAAAACCTAGATGAGCTAGGGTGGTGATGCACCGAAGGTTTATTAGATTGATCTGTTCCTCATTACAAGCTTCCCGGGGGTCTATATTTATACCCTAGGATTATAGAGTCTAACATGGTTAGAGCAACCACCGAGCGTTATTTCCTAAGAATATGAAAGGACACTAATCTCTAAGAAATTGTAAAGCTACCCAAACTTGCTTAGCCTACGTAACACATTCTATACAGACATCCAACGTGCCGTTACCCTCACTATTCCTCTTTGGACTCGGTTCCATCTAGATAACTTTTCGTCTTCAAACAAACCGAATCTATCTTCCACCCGTTTGATCAGCTCTTCTACGGTATTAATCGACTTCACCCCATGAGTCGATCAGAATTTTCCCATCGGCCGATCCTATTAACAACCGGTTATGCAATTTTCACATCAACCATGGTCCTTCTGCAATAGCATAATCAGGCTCAAAGGTTTTACCATTCTCAAATTTGGCTGATACATCATCCGTTGACAAGTATGTCTCACCAGCAAGGTCATCGACCTTCTTCTTCTCATTTGAGCACATCTTAACACTAGTTTTCCCACCTTTGAAGGCGGTTACCAAACACCTCTATGTATCCTTACTCTTTGCTTTAGGGTTGTGGCTTTTTAAAACTCTAGGCACTACTGGCACTAGGTCATCAACATTTGGTTAGGCAACAGCCGTGCATTCATACACCTCAAGTTTTATTTCTACCCGTGCAATAGTAGGTGTAGTCATGGCTTCTAGTTCTTCAGGATATATTTGTTTTATAGGCGTCAACATAATGACTTCTGATTGTATAGGCGAAGATGCTTTCACTGGCCTCTTGGCCAGTTCCTCGTCAAGCTGGCCCGCTGGTACCTCAGGAACAAGTGTAAGCAGAGGTGCTTCCTCTAGCCCCTTGGCTTATTCATCTTCATGCTAGGTAGTATCTATCTTAGGATGTGCTTGTTCTTACTCCTTATTGGCATCTTCATTATGCTGGATTGTCAGTTTCTTATGAGGAGGCGAACACAGGGGTGTTAATGGTTTATGCGGAGTGTCTGTTGGCATTGCAAAGATTATATCTTTTCAATCTCACAATATGGTATTGTCCACCACATCCCCGAGTAAGACTATCACATTAGGAGTTGGAATGTCTATCACGTACGCCACAAACCCTCCATGCACAATCTGCACATGTACTTTTGAATAATCTTTAGGAACATCTATTTTGTGATACTTGTAGCCTAGGACCGTCATTTCTCTCTCAACCTTAATAGTCTTACCTATTCTACCTACTAGAATGTGCATCCTATAAGGTTTATCATCTGTTATATCATCAATAGTATATCTTGGATCCGATGTCCCTTTGTAGGTAGATAGGACTTGTATGGCAAAATCATCAACATATGATCTAGTGTATTATGTGAACTTTTTGGTACTGGCATGAGATAGTTGTTGTGGAGGAAGGACATAAATTCTTCTTGCACTATATGTCTCTCTTCTTCTCTTAGGTCTTCCTTATATTTGTCTCATTTCTTATAGGTGGAGGCACCTTTTTGGGAGCCTTCCTTCCAACTGAGATTTGAGGAGACTCTTCAAACATGACCAAAGTGTTTTGGATTGCCTAGCGCCCTGCTAAGCTGGTCCTTCTCCCTCTTGAACTTAAAAATTCCCTTCTTTAGTTAGCCTAATATCTTCATTTTATCGGCTACTCACTGGAGCTTAGGGCTTTCAAATACTACATCACATGCCACCGTAATTGTAGGGGTTCTTGCATTTACCCAGTTCCTAGATGTTCATCAGAATCTTTTATTAGCATGAGTTTCCCTACTTTTTTAGATTGTCTTCCTGTTTTCTCTACTCCTTAATTTTCAGGGCATTAATGGAGCCCATTGGATGGTGATATTTATTCCTCTTGGCCAACTCGGACATCTTCTTGCTCTTCGCCATTTCTTTCGACGTGGTCTTCAACTTGATAAATCCATCCCACTTTGCTTGATGATTTTCCCATACTTCTTAAAAGGGTCATGACACTTCTACACAAATTTGTGAGTCTCATCGAACAATTTGTTTATGCTTCGCTCTCCCCTTTTGTGTTTGTGACAACTCTCGCCACTTGGAGCAATATTGGTTCGTTGTAGGGCCGAGGAAGCTAGCACTTCCTCAGGTTCTGAGGTTTTCTCAACTTTCCGTTGGAACCTTCGTGGAGGCTTTTCCTACGAATAAACATGAGATTAAATTAATATGGATAAATACCATCTATATGAAATATACATGGCAATGTTTATTTTAAAATGTACTATCTTTGTTGATGGGATATAGTCTTGGTCGATGTCTTCTCCGTGCACGTCTTTCTTTTTGTTTTTAGGGATTAGGCATAGATCACTTGGCCATGAGTACGGCTCGTCATCCACCATCTTGATGCCATACAAGCCTGACGACGTGACATAGACATTTCTTCCCCTATGCAGTCCCCATGGTCTGTGGAGTATCACCACTTATTGCTCTTTCTTACTGTAAACTATCATTATTAATTAAATAGCTACAAGGCATATATGGAACATTTTTTAATTTTGTAATTACTAGCATAAAGAATACTTAAATTAAGTATATCATATTCACCAACAATTTTCATCCAAATATATAATATATCCACTAATTAAATTTCAAGAAAAGTTCACCGATATATACGGTATAAATATCCACCAATTAAATTTCAACAAAATTCATCCATATATATGTGTGTATATATCCACCAATTATATTTCAACCAAATTCACCCATATACAATATATCCACCTAATTAAATTTCAACAAAAAAAACCCACACACATCAACTTATTTCACATCCAAATCACTATAGCCAAATTCTCGAAATATTCACCCACATTTCACAAATATTCACCTACATACCCAAAATTTCACCAAAATTCATCCATATGTCACCTAAATTTCAACATTCACATTCACATACAACATCCACCCACAATCACATTCACATACCCAAATTTCACATTTACACATACATATTCATTCACATTCCTCCAATTTTTTTAAAAAAATACCCATTTTTTGGAGGCCGATGGTGGCAGGGTCAACAAGGAGGAGGAGGAGGAGGCTGCAGCCGACGAGGAGGAGAAGGCCGACGGGATGGAGGAGGCTAGCTTGGAGGAGGAGGCTGGTGATAGGGTCAACGAGAAGAAGGAGGCAGCAGGAAGAGGAGGCGGTCGGCGGTGGCTTGAGGGAGGATGAGGCCAGGGTAAGGAGGCGGCAGTGGAGTCTAGGTAGGTAGTTTTTAGGTGGTGGCAGCATGGTGAAAATTTTGGGCAGCCTGACAGCGAGAAAGTTTTGAGTATTCAAGCATCTAGCCTTAAGAAATTTATGTTTTCTATCAACCCCTTTCAAAAAACAACCTTTGTCTTTTGAAATTTACTCAATTCTTTGCTGCTTTTCAGGACTGGTGCAGCATCATTCTCTTCGCTACCATCGAATTGTGTGGTTATCTTACGAAATATGTGATTTGTGCATAAAAACCATTAGTGCAGCATATATACTAGCTTGTTGGAGCCTGGAAGATACCTGTATACAGTTCCATTCAAGCAGATCATACATCATGTCTTCGCTTTGATTTATCTTGAAACAAAAACATTGTAGGATAGTCGTTAATGCTAACGAAAATTATGGCTTTCATTGTAAAGTACTCCTTAAATACTCATCTAACACCTTCATCCTAGGTTGCCATAAATCTACTATATGTTTCATCAATAGTTTAAGAAATACAACTATGTCAATACTAGGTTATCGTGGGCCATGTATAAAGATAGACAGTAAAGCATACTTTCACTTTTGACAAATCCATGTAGAAAGATTATACATGGTCAGAAGTACATGCCATGTGCTATGTGAGCTACTCAAGTTTCCAAAACATTTCACGCCTTCAGTGCTCTGTGCAAACCATGTATTTCTTGGATCACTCACCAAATCTGGATAATATGCAAGTTTTTCCCCTAGCGAGCATCCACCAGGTGTCAAAGTATTCCATACTTCTTGCGCTTTTCTTGATTCCAACACATTACTTCAACATCTTGAGAATTAGAGTACATACGCTTCACATGACCTTTCACACGAAGGTACCACATCACTAGTTGAGGGATTTTTTTTTGTCATGCAAGCATGCGATAGTTTCTTCCTCGCTAATAATATCAACATCTAGGAAAGTGTCACCAATTGTTCTATACTAACACCGCATGTTGGGCGTTTACTCTTTCTAGTATAGAATGTAGTGGTTCACACATGTATGAATCTTTTGCACACTAAGTAAAAGGGGACCAATAAGTTTCATTGCTTAATATGGAGTTAGGCTTTAGTAGCAAGTCTTTCAAAAGCCCTAACAAGCTATTAAAACTACTATTGGACCAACTGTTTCTGGCCTTCAGCCTTAGAAGATCAAGCACCAAACGTAATATTAAGAACTCCTTGTCACATCCTTTTGACTCATCATACAAAAGTTCTTCTATTGCCAATGTCTCAAAATTATCTAAATCTCTCACCGACTCAATTAGCACCTTAGGTTCAGCATGGCGCAACATATCCTTTAAATCAAAATCATTATCACCGCAACCATTACCATCAATAGCAATAGCATCATTCGGATCATCATCAACAACATCCTTCTGATTTTTATCTGATTTATCATGATCATCCACTTAGTCGCTTCTTTTAGATATATCTTGCTCACCAACCATAGTGGACAAAATCATGTAGTGTTCACAAACTCACGCGACACCAAGTGGCCTGATTAAAGATGAATTTGTCCATACATATTGATTTTTCTATCAATACATAAACAATGTATTTCTTTTTGGCTTCTTACTCAATGTGTGTGTCTTGGTAACTTTAATAAATTTAGATGCTTCATTCATGTATAAAAATGAAATCTTAGCGTATGATACATCCATTATCGATCATCTCTATAGATTATTGCAAAATTTAGTATTTTAAAAATAACTAAAATTAACCATACAACTATCTAATTAATTATCTAATTAATTGGTATGTAATAAATGTAATAGGCACCTCAAAATTAATTACTACGCATAAAAATACATACATATATAATAAAATACCCCCCACACATATATACATCTTCTAATGTTCATCTAAGTACCTATTATCAAATTTCCTGACTAGAGGATGAGGAATAAAAAAAATAGCCAATCTAAAATATCTATTTTGGTCTAAAAAGCATCACATTTACCCACTAAAGAATGAGTACAAACCAATTGAACTCTAGCAAGCAAAATATTTTTTTTACATGTATTCATACATATGTATGTAACATACATAGGTTATATATATATATATATAAAGAAAACTAGTAAGAAAGTATAAAGCATGATCTAACCTTGGATAGTAAAATTCATCTATGATTGTGAGTTTAAAACCTTCCACCTATATTTTGCTCGCAGACGATTGGCTTAAGGAGCCGCAGATGGCCGTCTGCGATAATCCATATTATCACAGGCAGCTGGCCATTGGACCCCTCACCCTGCCTCTACGCCGGCGGGCCTGTCAAAAATATAGCCTGTAGTACTACACTTACAGTTAAAAATTATTTTTAGTAGCGGTGATCTTTATGCTTGCCTCGGAGTGGATGTGATATTTATGTCCAACACTCTCAAACAACTTCTCTTGATGAGAATGAGAAATTCTTAGGGCATGATGGAATCAGCTTTAGGTGTGACAATTTCTTTATTTTTTTTGTTAACACGTTTCCCAAATTGATATTTTTTTAAAAAAATTATATATATAAGTTTTTTTTAAAACATAATAATTAATACTTAATTAATTATACGTTAATAACTTGCTAAAATTCCTTCCGTCAGCCGGATAGAACGCGGCCTTAGCGTCTCATACGTTATATAAGCCGCCCTCAGGTTGGCTCCCAGATGTATATTAAACAAGATTACGAGTCTAAGCATGTTTTTTTCACACTTCAATGACCTAAATGATACCCTGTGATAAGTCAAAACCCATCTTGTGTTAATTTTTATTCTATAATAAACGTAATTTTATGGCTGACATGAAATTTTCTTCAAGGACTCAACTCCATTAATGGTGTCATATGGATCCGTGTTAACTAAATGCATCATTTTAATGGGTGGTAACTGGTAAATTATGGTAGAATTTGCATGTTTTATCTGGAAAACTATATGCATTGTTAAAGTATGCACGCCTGTACAATGCTTATATTATGAAAGAACAAAGTCCGATAGCGATATTTTCCATATGCTTATAAGATTCTTAGCATAGCATCGATGCTTCGTTAATCAAACCCGGCCGGTGCATATATGTGGCTTCAATTTGGAGGCTTGACAAATGCTTGATGATGTGACATAAAAAGTGCTAGCATTATGCTGTGGATCGTTTAAAGATCCCATGTTCAAACGAAAACCATAACTATTCCCTCCATTTATTTTTACTTGTCACCAGATACTGCATTCTTGTACGGTGTCCATTTTTCTTAAAGAAATATGAAATTTTTTAAAAAATATATTATCAAAATAATCTGCGTGCTAAAATATAATTTATGTTGCTTGCATTCATCAAAACATTATATTAAAAAAATTATTTGTTAAAGAGGAAAAGTGCTTTTTTACTCGAGTGGATATGCACTCATTTCATACATATACCTCAAAAAGTAATTAAAAATTTAAGATAATTTAATAAGATAAATAAATATATGATATATCACTTTATAAATATACAAATACAAATTCAAAACAAAACTAAGATGTGGCTATCAAATGTGCGTAGGTTTTTATAATTGATATTTGTGATTTTTGTTTTGAATTATATAGGTTGTATTTGAACTTGTATATTATGAAGTGATATATCATATATATTGATATATCATATATTAATGTATTTCATCAAACTTTTTTAAAAAAAATTTATAACTTTTTAAATGACGTATGAAACGTGTGTACATCCACTTTCACTTGTGATAAAAAAAACCACCGTCAACAGTGTCAAAAGAACGGAGGGAGTTCTCTACCACAAAACGGAAAACAAAAGCAAAAAATCATCTCACTGGTCTGGTCACCGTGTCCACTCGGCGGCCACTCCTGTCCGCCTCTTACGTGTGGACACCACGACGTGCGGCCGTCCTACTGGCGCCCGCGCGACCACGGCGCGGGAAGCGACGCCGCAATCGCGCGCGCGCTGGTGGACGTCGCCGGCCGTCACATCATCATCCCGGCGCCTGCCGCGGCTGCGATCGCCCGCCGCTGCCCGTGCCGACCGCCGGGTCGCTACCACGCCACGCACGCGCGTGGGGCTTTGACGGTGGCGTCGCAGCCTCGCGGGAGGCAGCTATTGCGCGCCTGCCTTCGCTCTCTCGCGTGCCACATGGATGCCCTCCCAGCCGCCACACGTTGCATGTGCGCGCGTTCCGCAAGCTGCGGCTGCGTTACGGGCGTCCCTGTCTGAATCGAGCGGGAATGCATTATTGCGTTACCCTACTCCTTCCTATCAGCCTTCTACTGTGCTGTGCTTACTAGTATTGCTAGTTACTTTTTTAGCTTTTGAAAAGATTAAAGACTATAATGTAAAGTTAAAAATACACTATATTATAGTCCGAAGCTAGGTGATTGCTAGTGGTAGAATGAAAAAGTACATAAAAAATCATCTTTTATAACTCTAGATAACTATATTTACAATAAATTTAAATCTCAAATTACCTATATTTGCCGCTGACTGCTTATCCACCGTCACCGCACACCTAGCGTTGGCTTGACAAATGCCTCCCTCCGGTCTGAATTTGGCGTGACAAATCCCATAGAGCCTAACATATAATGACTATCATCTTCTGTTCACCACTTATTAGTCACAATTAAATTTAAAATTTAAAAGTCAAGTTAATTTTGAGGTTTTTTTATAATCTATTTTTCAATATTTTTTAACCATGAAAATATAGGTATAAAAGTTTCACCGATTAGTTCATTTCTCTGTCTTATCAGCCACCGAATGACTCTCACGGTTCTACGATGTAACGGGCGATCTAGTTTTGAAGTATTTACATGATGTATACATGATAATAATATTATACTCCATATGAGAATTGAAAAAAATATCCTATAGATCATCTCTAATTTACTAATCTACCTGTTTAGCGATCACCATAAATGCGGAATCGAATTGGGGTCTTGACCGTTGCTTGAATCATAGATAACAATCTTGTTGCGTCCTTGACAATGTCGACAGCTAAAGTGAAAGTAGAGAAAGCAATCCCTCGAATCACTCCGGTGCTCGAGGTCAATAATACTCCCGACACCCAGAACTTGTAAAGAAACAGGAAAGTAAATTTTCCCGCCATCCTGACCTATGTAGCTAATGCCAATAAACCACCATGGATGTAATGGGTTGAGCTTGCCAGGTTCATTGGCCTTTCTTATGCACTACGGCTCTTGAGGCTCCCTGTTGGTGGGAGTTTGGTTGTGTCCTTGTTGTTGTGGACGAGAGCTAAAGATTGTGAAGATGGGTGGTGGCATTGACCTTCTAGTTCTTCCGCTGAGGTTTTGGTGAATCGGCCAATTGCAACTTATAGCTTGATCAAATTTGCTCTGAATTTTTGTCTTGCTATGGACTCACTGCAGAGAACTAGTTTGCTCCAAGAGAGAAAGCTAGACACTAGGACCACACTATTGCAAGGGCTAGATGACTAGAACCAAACTATTGCAAAGGAGATGACGTGAGTAGATTGAAGGCATCACCATCGGGAGGACGATGAGCACCGAACCTAGCTGGGACAAAGTTCATCTTTAAGATCATGTCATATTAATGACTAGGACTAAATCTAGTAGTGGAAGATTTTAATGGTTATTAATGACTTAAAACATTTTTATATGTGTTTTAGCAATTAAAAGTCAATAAAAATAAACTATAATAAAAAATCATAAAATCAAGCTTAAAATTAAGTCTTAATATAACTGATAAACCGAGCAGAGCTAGCATAACGAGCAGTATACTCCTACTGTGTTGCATGACCATCGATCTTATCATACTTGACAGTAACATATGAAAGCACAGTTCGTCCTTGGTCTTTTTTATTAAGCACAGTTAGTTCATGTTGATTTTATTTTAGTTTTTTAACACATTTTTTAAACTATTAAATGACATATTTGATATGAAAAAATATATCATTTTTTAAGTTTATAATAATTAAAACTTGATTAATTATACGCTAATAACTTTTTATTTTACTTGTTCTGACTTCATATTCATCTTTATTATTATTAGAAACAAACACCATAGTACTAATTTTATAGGTGTGGAATATATAATGGTTAGGGTAGGCTCTGAATATACTATGTCCGGACATGATGCAAATTTACCCATGCACAAACAGTAACTATCTACCTGTTAACTGATGATGAGAAGGGTCACCATATTCACATTCATTCTATATCTAAAAATTACTATATTAATCAGAAATAAAAAGAGAGATTTACGAGCTTTACATTATACTCAGATTTACAACTCGCATTGTACTTATACCATTTTTAAATGTATGCTACCATAGACCTTTAGCCACATATTTGACTCACTACTAAAATCCATCAACTTTCCTAGAGCCAAATACACTAGGGATTATCGAAAAAAAACTCTAGAAAACTAGGAATCCATTGCAACACCACATCTCTCTAGAGTTTTTCAAACAAAAACTAGAAAAAGATTTCGTTCCCTAGAGTTTCAATTCCTAGGACGGCTGTACATGTGGCAAGTGGCATGTGCGTCTGATGAGTAAAGTAGCTCCATTTGTTTTTCAGCCAAATTTGTGAAAAATGTTGGCATTTAAACAAAATTGCTTATTACATTATTTTCTTTTCTTTTGTTTCCTTTATTATACTGTCTTCCTTTACCACAAAGTCGAAGCAAAAACAATTAGTTGAAATAAAAAATGTCATTCTATTATTAATAGAAAATACTGAATGGCACTGATTCTTCATTTTACATATACTTTAGTAGTACAACAATGGAGCCGAAAATTTGACTAACTATTCCTCCCACAAACATATGATGCACACTTAAGATGTGCTGATGAACTGATGATATCATCCCACAGATCCAAAATGGCAACACAAGTTCTTGAGAACGAATCTAAACCACTGGATACTAGCTTGCTTCTGCAACAACAGTGGAAACTTGAAAAACTGGATCGGCAAAGCACTGAAGTTGAACTAATCTTCTTGTTCTCCAATGCTTCCGGCACTTGCCTCTTGAAAAGAAAACCCGAATAGCATGCTCAACAGCTCAAATCATCAGTTCGAGCTCAGTTGAAACAACGCTTACGTGGATTTGTACTTCCATTGTTGGTCTGCGTCACGGTGGAGGTTTGGAGCAGCAGCGACTGTGTGGTGCTCGCTGGTTGCCGGAGTACGCTCTTGGGCTGTACGCTACGAAGAAAGGAAGTAGAAGAAATAAGGGGCTGAGAAAGTTGGATCGTAGCAACTGCTGCAGGACGGAGAGGACGGCGTGCGGTGAGAGCGGCGGCTCCGTCCAGCTCGTCGGGAGCGGCAGCTGTCGGGCGCTTGCTGGCGACCGGTTGCTGGAGCTCGAGCTTTGGTTGCTAGCGAGGGAAGGGCAGGTGCTGCCATGCCGGCCGGAAACAGATCCTCTGACATCATCACTGAGTCTATTGACGTCAATGAAGAGATTCTCTGGCATCATCACCGAGTCTATATATCAATGAGGGCAAGGAAAATATTTGAGGGGAAAAAAAATTGGGAGTAATCAGGCCACCACGCTGATGTGGCTTCCTTTTCAGCAGAAGTTCCCTAGGAACACTTCATCCCCTTGGGTTTCCAATTTGCGCCTCAGGAATATTTTTCGCCGGGGTTGTCTATGTGACACACGGCTGAAATATTTTGTAGTTTCAGCCATATTTTCTGGCCGCACAATGAACCATGCGCGCGCCTAGGACCAGTCCTGTTGAGTCAGACCTAGGAATAAAGCCCGTTTTGTTTTCATAAATAGAGCCCAGCAAGCCTTTGGTCCAGTTTTGTTGTGATATATCCGGGCTTGATGTCCGTTTTGTTCTCTCAAAAAGCACAGTGAAATGGCAGGGCTTACCAACACCACCCAATTCCAGTACAATAAAAGCCCCGCCAAGAAGAGCACGCCAGCAAGAATAAGGAGAAAAGCAAAACTTGGCAAACTCCACCCAATTCCAGTACAATAAAATCACACCAATCAGGAGAGGAGAGCTCAGAGATGCAGTAGAAAAACTCCGTGGAGACTTCAAGATAAACTAGGAGAAGATTTCACTTGTAGAAGTGTGTGGGTTTGGTCTGGGCTTCAATTTCTCCAACTTGTGGAAGTGTATATGTTTTAACCCCCAAGCCACTGCGTGTAATTATTTGATTAACTTGAGCACCTAGAAACGGAAAGCAAAAAATGTTCAGACTCCACAACTTTGAAGTATGTATATTGTGTGTTGCCTAGAAGTGTATGTGTTTTCCCCCTAGCCCCTGCATGTACCAGTAGAAATGCAAAAAGCTCAATCAACAAAGTTCCAGTGAAAGCCAAAATTATCTGTTACCTAACACTTGATCAATTTAAGATCTAAGGGTTGATTTAGTATCTCAACGTGAAAAATGACTAGCCATGGCAGAGCTAAGTTGAGAACTGAATGCTTAGAACTGTTATTAGGTGTTTTCATAACTATGTTCAGAACTGAATGTTCAGAAACTATTACTAGATGACAAAATAGTTATTACCTAGCAAAACTAAATTCTAATATCTATGAATAAATATCCCCTCCTAAAATCCAAGTATTATTAGCTAACAAAGTCTCTGCAAACTCCACATAATCATCTGATTTACTTATACTTATACTGCACCATTATGACCAATATTCGTAATATTTGGATAAATTATACCGCCGATACAACAGAAACTTTTACAATATGCCTTTAAAAACAAGACCAACATAAATTGTCGTGATTACTTTTGGGGGCTACTGGTGTACATCCAGATGAACAAAAATTCAGAATCATCTCTCTCTGAAAAACTTGGAACAACATATATATTATTCAGAACCATAACACTATGCATTCCTATGCATTCTTTCCTATGTAATTATATATCCTTGATGAGGCCATGATGATTATAAAAGCACAAAGCAGCAATTCTCTAGTCAATAGACCTTTAAAATATGTAGAGTGAATTATTCTGTCACCAGTTCTTTATCTCTTTCCATGGTCATGAATGCCGTCCTCCACATTTGGTTGCATCCTGTCAATTTCACTGGCAAGTAGTAGCTCTCCTGGCAGGAAGCTTGTTCACATTTTCACTGGCATACGTGTCAATTTCATTCAGCCACTGCTTGACTTTGCAAAATCCAATGAATCAAACATCTTTTAGTGATGCTAAAAATTGAACTGAAGTAAATGTTGCATGCTAGATGTTCATTGATCAAAACTTCTGCACGCAATGAAATATATAAAAAAACATTATGGCAGGTTTCAACAAAACCGGTATCTACTATTACTGAAATTAGTACTATTAGTGAACATGTACGCTTACAAAATTCAACATAAAGTGAAATATCAAACAAAACTAACCAAAACAGTATATATGACCACATAAATTTACAAATGTGTTCACATCTAGGATTGCAAAACGAGCATGAACTGCACTAGGGTGAAATGAAGCAGAGCAGCAAGCGGTCTTGCCCCATACCTAGCAGTAGCATCCACAGCGGTAGCATCCTGCTGGTTGAAGCTGGCCCTCTGCGGGAACAACTCCATCGCCATGGTCTCCTTCCTCTCTGCCTTGTCAGCACCCACTCAGGGCAGCAAGTTCATCATCACCGGCACTCTCTGTGCCTCAGCCTCACCTAGAAGAACCAAACCAAACCCGGAATCCCGGATCAGTGATCTAGACAGCTCCTCAACGCAACCCTTAATTGGTGAATAGGCCTTTTTAGCTAGTAGCTAACAATACTCTATCTAATGACTAAAAATTCTGTACATCAGAATGTACCATTAAATTTTGCAGACAAAACAGAGAATAGCAAAAATGGAGACAAATCACACAAAACAGAAATTATTAAACTTTTAGAAATTTCAAAACAAAACTTAACTGAATCGAGACTAAACACGTGATTCTAACCTTGCATATATACATAATTAAACTTTGTAGACAAAACATAGAGAATAGTGAACGAAGACTAAACACATGATTCTAACCTTGCATATATACATGATTAAATTTTGCAGACAAAACACAGAGTAGTGAACATGGAGACAAATCACACAAAGCAGAAATCATTAAACTTTTAGAAATTTCAAAACAGAGCTTTATTGAATCGAGATTAAACACATGATTCTAACCTTCGCACACATACAGGATTAAATTTTGCAGACAAAACACAGAATAGTGAATGGAGACAAATCACACATAACATAACTAAACTTTTCGAAATTTCAAAATAGAACTTACAAAACTCAGTGCTTACCCAAACAAAAAAAACATAAGCTAATATAAATCATTATGATGTTTGCAAAAAGACTTATGAAATTAATCTAAAAACTTCTTAACACCAGTTTCATTTAGTTATCAGTGCTTCAGAAATTTGCATACTAAATCTGACAAACAAGTATTTTGCAGACAATACATACACTTATTCGAATGAAAATGTGCTAACATTTTGAATACAAAGCTCTATCATGCTCAGTGGTCACGCACAAGGCTCATTCTCAGAAAATTGCTTACAAAACTATATTATCATGCACAGTGAAAACAAGACTCTACTCTCATGCTCACAAAAAATAACCTCTATTTGCAGACCATACTGTACTCTCATGCTCAGTGCTTCAGAAATTCGCAGACTTACCTCTATTGACTGGAAATGTGCTAACATTTTGAGTACAAAAAACTATTGCCATGCTCAGAGGTCATGCACATGTCCATGCTCATGCTCGGAATTTTGGTTAAACAACTATATTATCATGTATAGTGATGGCAAAACAATACAACTAGAATTTGGTGTACACAAAATTGAGGAAATGAAAACCATATACCTTTTGTTTCCAGCCATACTGCTTGAAAACTGTACTCCTGCACGTTTTATGACAACTCTTAGATGACCCTGAATTTGGTGCAACACCGTAGCCAAATGTGAGAGCAACCAGATCATTTGCAAATGCTTTCAGAGAATCAAAAGTGAACTCTAGAGAGCTTTGAACTGTTAGCTACAGAAATACATCAATCATAAAACCAGAACTTTAAATACAGAACTTCGAGTTGTAGGACCTACATCTGAATACATCACACAGAACTTAGCCATTACAAAATACATAAATCATGCTTAGTATATGTGTACAGTATACTAACAAAACCAGCCATAAACCCAGCTAGCTCAAATATTCACAAATCAAATTAATGTGGAAGTGTGTTTGTTTCCTGCCAGCCCCTCCATGTACCAGTCAAAAATGAAAAAGCTCCAATTATGTACCAGTCAAAGCCAAAATTATCTGTTATGTCCCACCCAATTGGCCATATTTTAGATCTAAGGTTGATTTAGTACCTCAACCTGAAAAAAAAAATGAATAGCCATGGCAAAACTAGGTTCGTAGCTGAATGTTCAAAATTGTTACTAGGTTCAGAACAAAATCTTCAGAAATGTTAATAGGTTCAAAACTAGGTTTAGAACTGCAGTGTTCAGAACTGTTACTAGATGAAATAACTGACAAAACTCGGTATGGCTGGTAGATGACAAAAACGTAATCTTCTACTGCATTAAATTTTCAGGAGAACACAGGTGTGTGACTATCAAAAGGCAAGCTCAAGGAGGAGTTGCTATTACTCAAGGTATTTGAAACTAAAAAGTCACCTCAGCTTGTCCTGAAAAAAAAAAGGTATCTGTTAGATGTTGCTGGTGCAATGGTGATGTTGTATTTACCTAATATGCATTTATATGCATATGAACATCGCTTAGTCATTCCGGCTTGTTTTCATGTTGATTTATTAGATTCCATCTAAAATTAACAAAAAAAGACAACTAAGTATTGCATGTGTGAGCCGGAACTCTTTCCGGCGAACTCACTCACAAACTCACCAGAATGCTCAAGAACACAAAGAACGAACTGGATTTTGGTGCTGTGATACTGCAACTGCTTTTCTGTATATTTCGACCACTATATATCATACAACTCGACGCTAAAACAGGAAAGGAAAAGAAAGGAAAGGCTGAGCTAATCTCACGCCTCCGCCATGTGCGCCACCAGATCAGTACATGCCATGGCCGTGATACAAGGATGCCCTCGGGAGGATAACGATCCAAGCCGAGCTCAATGCTACCTCTAACAGAAAGGAAATGAGCGGGAACTCAGGATTACATGTCTTGCTCACATTTCACCCCCTAAGCCTGAAGTTCATTGCCAATCTTGACAACGCCCAGCTTTACACGCAGTTCACAGAAGCGATCTCGCTAGAGTGGCTTCGTTAGAATGTCGACAATCTTCTCCTCAGTGTGGACTTGCTCAATGTTCATCTTCCCATCTCCGACACACTCCCGAATGAAATGAAATCTCACATCTATATGTTTGCTTCGGTCATGGAAAACAGGATTCTTACTGAAGACTATAGCCGATTGGCTATCCATCTTTAGTAGGAAGGTTGTGCGCTGCTCGCTCTTCAGCTCTGCAAGTAGCTATGCTAGCCATACACCTTGACAGGCCGTCGTCGTCCCCACAATGTACTCCGCTTCACAGGACGATAACGCGACAACCTTTTACTTCTAGGACTGCCAAGTCACAAGGCAGGAGCCAAGGAAGAACAGCACACCAGTGGTGCTCTTCCCTTGTATCAATGTCGCTGCCCATATCAGCGTCGCTGTACCTGAGCAGCTTTAGCTCCTTGCCACCACGCTTGTAGTAGCAGCCATAATCGATCGTGCCGTGATGTAGCGTCGGATCTGCTTCACCGCGTTGAGATGCTCAGTGGTAGGGTTCTCCATGAATCGGCTAACGTAGCCGACGGCGAAGGTGATGTCCGGCCTGGTATGCACCAAATACCGGAGGCAGCCGACGAGGCCCCGGTACTCGATGGCGTCCACCAGCGTAGCTGTGCTCGTCTTTAACAATTTTAGGCGGGGCTCCATAGGAGTATGGCACAGGTTGCAGCTCGCCATGCCCGTGCGCTCCAGGATCTTGTGCACGTACGCCGCCTAAGACAGTGTGATCCCATTGCCCCCGGATGCACCTCAATGCCAAGATAAAAGCAAAGTAAGCCCAGATCACTCATCTTGAACCTAGCGCTCATCTCTAGCTTGAACTTTGCGATCTCGCTAGTGTCGTTCCCGGTGATGATGAGGTCGACATAGACCCCCACCAACAGCCGAGAAGCGCCCTTGCCGCGAGCGTAGATAGCGTGCTCCGACGCGCTATGGCTAAAGCCGAGTGCCACCAGTGTCTCGTTGAGCTTGTCGTTCCATGCGCGCGGTGCCTGACACGATCCGTAGAGCGCCTTGTCCAGGCACAACACCTTGTCCTCGTGGCCAACGATGGTGACGCTGGGAGACTGCCTGACGTAGACCTCCTCGACCAGCTCCCCGTTGAGGAACGCGGACTTCACGTCCATATGGTGCACCGGCCGCACTGACTCGATGCGGGCCATAGGGGCGAAGACCTCGTCGAAGTCCACGCCCGGCTACTAGACATAGCCCTTTGCGACGAGCTGCGCCTTGTGCTTGATCACCTCGCCAGCAGCATTCTTCTTCACCTTATATACCTACTTCAACCCGATTGGCCAGTGACCAGGCGGAAGGGGCACCAAATGCCACATCCGGTTGCTCGCAATGGAGTCCATATCCTTAATTATGGCGTGACGCTAGGACTAGTGCTTCTCAGCCTCGGCAAAGGTGGCTGACTTCTCCTTGATTTGCAGATAGAGCTCAATAGCTACCTAACGCATGACGAGGCCAAGTAGTGACGCCGCTCCGAGGACGTTGTCGATGGTGCGGTACCTTGGCTCGACGTCGTCGTTGTCGGTGTCCCAGTATTCCTTTGCATTCGAAGGTGGCGAGACAAACTCTGGCTAGGGCAGTGGAGTTGATGCCGGTGATGGAGTCACGGGAGGTGGAGTTGGTGCCGCAGGCAACATCACTGGTGTGCCCGCCATGGGAGCGCCAGGGCTCACTATAGAGGCTGGTGTCGCCATGGGTTCTGGTGAGCCTACAATGGTGTCGACGTCAAAGCGCCCGACGCCCAGCTCCATCGCTTAGTACTCAACAACAAGGTTCACACTAGCGTCTAGGTCCTCGCCCTCATCCTTCCAGCTCTAGGACGTCAGCTCATCAAAGACTGCGTCCCTAGACACTACGGCGCGATGCGTCGCTAGGACGTAGAAGCGCCACGTCTTGGCGCCTGGCTCATAGCCGATGAAGACATCTAGAGTGCCACGGTAGTCGAGCTTCTTCAGGTGCAGCTTCATCGCCTTAACGTATGCCACGCACCCGAACATGCGCAGGAAGTGGACATCCGACATGCGCCCGTGCTAGGCCTCATACGACGTCATGACATCGATGACCTTGGTAGGCACCTAATTTAGTAGGAAGACGGCGGTGGCGACAGCCTCCCCCCAGAACATCGTTGGCATGTTCCGACTCTTCAGCAAACTGCACGCCATGGTGACAATAGTCTGGTTCCACTGCTCGACGATGCCGTTCTGCTGCGGTGTGTACGGCGCCGTGTGCTGTAGCTCGACGCCGTGCTCAGCGCAGTACTCCTCAAACTCAACAGAGGTAAACTCACCCCCGTTGTTAGTGTACAGAACACGCATGCGTCGGCCTGTCTCCACTTCCACCTTCATCTAGAACTTCTTGACGCAGCGAGCATGTCGCTCTTAGCAGCGAGCAGCACCACCCACATGTACCTGCACCGGTCATCAACTAGAAGAAGAAAATACCGCTTACCGCTAGGTGTGGCCAGCGTGATGGAGCCACACAGATCGCCATGGACCAGGTCTAGTAGCCCCTGCGCCCACCGCCTTGCCTGCGATGGGAACGGGCTCCTCTTCAGCTTGGTGGTGACGCAGTTGGCGCAGAGCTGGTGTCCATGCTCGACGTGGGGCAGCCCGTGCACCATGCCCCGCTGCTCGAGCTTGTGCAAGGCATCGAAGTGACGGTGGCCGTAGCGCTCGTGCCACAGCCAGCACTGTCGCTAGAGCATGCAGCCAGGTAGAGCGACCGCCCAATCTTCACACGCAGCAGGTACAACCGGTTCGCCGAGCACTGGACTCGCGCGATTAGGCACCCTTTGTCGTCATGGATTCGAAGGACGCCATGCTTGTTGTGGACATCACAGCTGCCTTCATCGAGCTAGCCAAGACTAATGATGTTGGTAGTCAGCCTCGGGATGAAGTACACCCCCGTGAGTAGGAGGTGCTCGCCGGCCTTCCCCTCGAACAACACGATGCCAAATCCCTTGATCATGACCTCCAAGCCATCGCCAAACTTGACGGTGCCGCAGATTGTAGTGTCGATGTCGATGAAGGCGTCCCGGTAGCCCAACATGTGGTTGGTCGCCCTGCTGTCGAGGTACTAGAGGCTGTCGTCGCACTCCGTCTCGCCATCGAGCTACACGAAGACCTTCCTCTCGACGACATGTAGAGGCTAGCGCTCGGACGAAGATGGAGACACGTCGGCACGTGGTGATAGCGGCACATTGGGGAAGACAGTGGCTCAGGCCATCAGCAGCATGGGCTCTGAGTCTTCTTCAGCTTGCGCGATGTGGGCCTCGCCCTTGGGCTTGCTATAGCAATCTTTGCCCCAATGGCCGTATTTGCCACAACTCTTGCTCTGATCGTGGTTGAGGGCCTGCCCACCGCCGAACTAACCCTTGTTGCTGTCACGCAACGCGGAGTCAGAGCTCTCGCCTTTGCTGAGCCCACGGCCACGCTCATAGCCGTTGCGCTTCTTGCCGCTGGCGCCGCTGGAACTGCTCCCACTGCCCTTCTCAGATTCACAGAGCTTAAGTCTGGCGAGCCACTCCTCTTCACAGAGAAGCAACCAACCCTAGTTGTTGAGGACGAGCGCCAGCTTGCGCCACTGCTCAACGGCGCGCAGCCTATCGGACACCTCCTCGATGAAGATGGTGTTGATGTCAAGCAGGGTCTCGATGAAGATCGCCACCTGAGCGAGGTGCTCTAGCACGACCTGCAACATCTTCCGCACTACCTCGGCGTCGCCGAGGAGATGCAGATCAGCAGCGAGCCCAATGATGCAGTTCACAAAATCTTCCGCTTTCTCCGCCTCCTTCCACACCAGGGCACTAAACTTGCAACGGTGTTGTGTGTTGGCCTCGTGCACTCGCTAGACCCCGACACAGATCCACTTGATCATCGTCCATGCTGCAGCTGCTGTCCTCCTTTCATGGAGACCGGCCAACATGTCGAACGGCACGGAACACAAGATCGCGGGAGTGCCAGCCGATCGTGACGGTACATGATCTCCTCGCCTTCCTCCGGCTCGACGGTGTACCACCACCCTGACGCCTCCAAGTTCACCTGCATCAACATCACCTACTCTTGGTAGTTGGTGCGCATCAGCATAGGGAACTGAGTCCCAACGGCGGATGTCTCCCTGACGATGCAGTGGATCACGACCTCACGGCGCCTTCTGCATGGCGCTGCTGAGGGCGAGACGTGGCGACCTCGTCGCCCTCCATAGCCACCGTCCGGTGGAGCGGAATGGTGGTCCATCCCTCCTTGTCACGGCTCTGATACTAGATGCCAGCCATAACTCTCTCCAGCAAGGTTCCTGGCTCCAGCGAACTCACTCACGAACTCACCAGAACGCTCAAGAACACAAAGAACAAACTGGATTTTGCTGTTGTGCTACTGCAACTGCTTTTCTGTATATTTCTACCACTATATATCATATAACTCACGCTAAAACAGGAAAGGAAAAGAAAGGAAAGGCCGAGCTAATCTCGCGCCTCCGCCATGGGTGCAGCTAGATCAGTACGCATTGTGGCCGTGATACAAGGACGCGCGCAGGAGGATAACTGTTAGACAACTGGACCACTGGACTGTATATATATAGACCTGACCCCCCCTTATAGCATTAGGGTCTTAATCTCACTATACATATTTTTACATGGTATTGAAGCAAATCTAGACATCCCCGGCGCGCTAGCATCCTCCCGCCGGCGAGCCGACCTTTTCTCCCCGTCGTTGACGTTTTCTCCCCGTCGCCGACTTTCTTCCCGGTACTCCCTCCTCGCTCTCTCGTCTCGGCTCCTTCTTCTTCCCGTCTTCTCCGCAGACGTTTTTCCTTTCTCCTTTTCCACTACCCTCTCCCATCCCTTGCTCCTCCACGCGACAAGGCGACGGTCTCCATCCGCTACCTCATCTTGACTCACACCCGTCTTCGCCCTTTTTCTTGCTCCGTGCATCTTTTCTCATCCGATGCCGGCGCACCTCTGCACTCGTCGTCTCCATCGGCTGAACTCGTCCACCCCCCATCGGCTGGACCTGTCCGCCCTCCATCGGCTGGAACCCTCCCTCGGTTCCCGCTTTTCCGACACGCTCAATGGCTCCCGGACGCGAACCTTCTCCACTCATGTCCGAGCCACTCCGACATGTCCACGTGTCCACGGACACGAATCTCTGCCTCCAGGACGCGAACCTCTTTTCTTCGCGTCCGGCCCCTCTCTGAGTTTTCGCGTTCGCTCCACTCCTTTGCCTCCACGAGTCCAAGGACGTGAAACTTCTCTTCATGGACGTAAATCTTCGCACGTCTGTGACCCACCCACTCTCTGACCTACCTACTCTACCAACCACCTTTCCCTCAACTACTCCGTTGCCTACTCTTCATCAGCCAACCACTCCCCATCGGCTGGTTGGCCCACCCTTCCCTCTCATCGGCTCACTCCACATCGGCCTATCACTTCTCTGATCAGTCGATCTCCCTTCTCATCGGCTTCTTCCCATCGGCAACGCCACCGCCTATCTCCTCCTATACGTCGACGACATTGTTCTTACAGTGTCCTCGACGTCCCTCCTACACCAGATCATGGCTCGACTCCACTCTGAGTTCACCATGACCGATCTCGATCCCCTTCATCACTTCCTTGGTATCTCCGTCACCCGTTCTTCTCACGGGCTCTTTCTTTCCCAGCACCAGTACGCCATCGATCTTCTCCAGCGTGCGGGCATGGCCAAATGTCACCCCACGGCCACTCCGGTCGACACTCAAGCCAAACTCTCCGCTACTGATGGCTCACTCGTCGCCGATCCCTCTCAGTATTAGAGTCTTGCCGGTGCTCTCCAATACCTCACCCTCACACGGCCCGACCTCACCTACGCCGTCCAACAAGTATGCCTTTTCATGCACGCTCCGCGCGAACCTCATCTCACGCTGCTCAAGCGCATCCTACGCTACATGAAAGACACACTCTCCAGCGGGCTGCACCTCAGCTCTAGCCCCATCGACTCCCTCATCGCGTACTCCGACACGGACTGGGCAAGCTGCCCTGACTCTCACCACTCCACGTCCGGCTACTGCGTCTTCCTCGGCAACACTCGTCTCCTGGTCCTCAAAACGCTAGACTACAGTGTCACGGTCCAGCGCCGAAGTCGAGTACCACGTTGTCGCTGAGTGTTGTTGGCTTTGCCAGCTTCTCTAGGAGCTCCGTGCACCACTCTCCTCTACGACCGCCGTCTACTGCGACAATGTTAGTGCTGTCTACATGACCGCCAACTCGGTTCATCATCGACACATGAAGCACATAGAGATCGACATCCATTTTGTCCGTGACAAGGTCGCACTAGGACAGGTTCGGGCGCTCCATGTACCATCGGCGTAACAGTTCGCCGATATTATAACCAAAGGCCTCCCCACGCCTTTGTTCACCAGTTTTCGATCCAGTCTCTGCGTCCGTTCCCCTCCCGCTACGACTGCGGCGGGGTGTTAGACCACTGGACCACTGGACTGTATATATATAGACCCGACTCCCCCTGTATAGCGTTGGGGTCTTAGTCTCACTATACACATTCTTACAATAACTATCCAAGCCAAGCTCAATGCTACCTCTAACAGAGGAAATGAGCGGGAACTCAGGATTACATGTCTTGCTCACAGCGTGTTACTATCTGGTTCAAGTAGGCACTCTTATATAACAAAAAATTGGTTGGGTTACTAGACTGAATTTAATGTTGCATAATTATTAAGATGAATTTGAAGATATTAGTCAAGGAGACATCTGAAGTAGGAACTATTATTGAACTAAATGAAATAGCTAACGTTCCCAAATCACAACAAAATAGGCACAAAAATGACATGTAAAAAGAGATTGGTGACTGAGAAGAAAAAGGATATTAAACGGAACTTACATAGATGAAGCTGTCATCCTAGTTCTAGCTGGTGTCCTCCAGAACTGCACAAATCCTCTGGGGCGGTGGCCTTCGGCCGCTGCTACGTTCCCGCGGTCGAGGCGGCGAGCCGAGGTGAAGCGGGTGGCTCCAGACGGCCGGATCAGCCGGCGGGGAGGCCAGGAACAACAGATCCGGCCGGGGCACTCGGCTGCGCTCTCCCCGCTCCACCTCCGCCTCCCCACTCGAGATGGACAGAAGCTCGCGTCCCTCGGATCCAGACGGCCGGATCTGCTGGCGGGGAGGCCAGGGAGAGGAAGAGCGCACGCGGCGGCGGCTCGCGCCCTCCCCTTCGATCGACCGGCCGGATAAGCTGACGGGAGAGGCCGGGGTCACCGGATCAGCCAGCCCTGGCCTCGTCGCCGGCAGATGCGTAGCCTTGTGGGAGAGCGACGGCAACGGCGCAGACGCGCGCGAGGAGGGAGCGAGCCGGCGAGGTGGATGGTGGAGGTCTGGAGGAGCTTAGCTGCGGGAGCAGGGGGACAGCTGGACAGGTGAGTGAGTGGACGAGGGAGCCTGAAAATGGATTCGGAACAAACTGGGTCCAAAACCCAAACCTAGCAGCGGGCCCGGTAACACAAGCACGAATCTCGGAGCGATCCGATGGCTAGAAATTCGGCTGATAAAACAAAATAAAAACAGCAGGCTGCCCTGTAGCAAACCCCTTTTTGTTTTTTTATTTCCTTTGGTTGCTTTAATAGCCTAGGAACGTATTACACACTAGGAAACCCATTGAATTAATTCTAGTAGTGACTATTTGTTATTTGTTTTCTTTAAAATTTTAGTACAATATGTAATAAACATAAGTCATACTTAATACATTTAATAACAAAACAAATCATAAAAAAGTCCTTATTTTTAAATAAGATTAAAAGGTCGAGCAACTATAAAAGTTAATGGTAACTTATATTAAAAAACGAAGAGAATAGTAAATATGATGTAATTTTTGCAAATAAAGTAAAACTGAACATCCATAAAGTGAGATGGCAAATATCAAGCAAATAGTGTAGTTATAAGTATCTGGAGACTCATGTTAGATACGATAATGACTACACAAGTCTACGTATTATTATCATAACAGTATTCAAACATGACAGATATTATCACTATTAGCTTTTATCATGAACTAAGTTTTTTTATGCTAGGTTTTAGTGCACTAGTAGTGATAAGGGGTTGCTAGACTGTATCTTGTAATACAACATGCTAACCCATTCTTCGTTGAAGTGCATCCTACATGTTAATTTCCCCTTAATGTAAGCATTACTAGAAAAATAGATGCGCTTGTTGGCATGCCTTAAACCCTATTTATAGTATGTTTTATAGCATTACTTTTGATATGCTTTGAAAAATAAAAATTCTATGGGAGTTTTTATAGAAATTAGTTCAATTTATGTAAAAGATTCTACATTCATAAGGACACCTTAATTAAAACGATTTTAATTATGTGCTTCCAAAAGATAGGTGAAAAAAATTCAATGTAACATGGTAATATATTCTAATCAGAATGTTTTTTATGTTGATATTATGATAAATCAACAAAGATAGCATTAAGAAAACATCCTTGAATATGTTCACTATTTTAATTTAAAATAAAGAACTTGTGAAGAGTTTATTATGAACTTGATTATGTTATATATTTTCATTTTTATTGAATTTATTTATATGTTACTTGTGAGTTGTATGGATGTATCATGTTTAATTTTGAAAAAGAAGATTTAGTTTGATAGAAGTATCACTCAATTTTTATCAATATTTGCTATTTGGTAGTTGGTACTAGATTGAGTGTACATAAGAAGATACTCTTATATACTCCATTTATCAATTATTACCGAGCTACTTCAGGATAAGCAACATGAAATCCTTGTCGGGCAGCCTATTTTGCCCAATCGGCTTGGAGGTACGAAGTCACTAGGCACACGATGCCTCGATCAGTAAGCCACCTTTCCTCTTCTTGAGGAGAGTCAAACTTCTTTCACTCTTTCCTAGCATTTCTCATACTTTCTCTACATCTCATCGATAGCACATTTTTCTCCCTCTCATTGGCGGCGCCCTCTCCTTCCCCTCCCATGTCACCAGAAGGCCGATAGGATGGTGGTGCTACCTTGGGCTGTCCAATCCAATACTGGCTATGCTAGTGGATGCCAACCTAATGGTGGTGGTGCCTTGGGTTGTCCGATCCAATACTAGCCATGCTGGTGGATGTTAGATCTGTGGGGATGGAGGGACGGGGAGGCAAGGGACTATCTAATCTAGTAGGAGTGGTTGCTCATACAGCCCCCCTATAGAGTTGTCACTGGTTTATGTCTCTATTCTCCCGCTAAGTCTAATCAGTTAGACCCGTGTAAGAAGTATCACTTCACCACATATTTTCATATCTAAATGGTCTTTGTCCTTTCTTCGATCCAAAATGATGTAGTCACTCTAGAGGCAGGCATACGAGTTTGAACTTGTGTATTCAAAATGTGAGGGTGTTAACTTTTTTTACAGAGTATTTTTTGGCCTCTTGGTTAAATACAATCACGTTTTTCCTTTTTTTTCATACAAATTCATATTGCATACTACATATACCTATTTTTCTATCAAAAATCTTAGGTATACATTTGTGTTGCACTCCACCACAAGACAACAACGGTCAGGTTCCGTAGTTTGCACATGTCACACTTTAATCCCTTTGAACATGTTAAAGAAATCATTATTTGCAAAAGCTCTATCAAGTCTGACCTTGATATTAAGAAAACTAATCTGAAAAACCACACAGAGCAATGTACAGCTTCTCGAAACCCCTCCATTTTGATCTCACCATACCCCCAAGACTATTCAGTTGGCTCAAGCACCTCGTTGAAGACTGTTCAGTTGCCTCAAGCATCTCGTTGAAGACTGTTCAGTTGCCTCAAGCACCTCGTCAAAATCTCAAGCTCATATCCATGGAACCGTGCTTTGGTCTTTTAGATGTTTCAACAGGTCATAGCTTCGGTGTCTCAATTCGACTTCATGTTGTGCTTGCATCAAGGGGAGTCAGAATCCGATTTGAAGACTTTCATATAAAAATCACAAACTTTCAATTTCCAAAATATGAAACTTTTATTTCAAATCACAAAACTTTAAAATCAAGTCTGAAAACTTTCTTCTCAAGTCAAAAAAAACTGAAACTTCATATCAAAATCACAAAACCATTCAATTAAAAAACTAAAACATTAATCTCAAAAACCATAGAGCTTTCAATTCAAATAGATAAATGTTCATCTAAATACTCAAATCCATCTTCCCTTTTAGCTTTAACCATCATCACCTTCCTAATCGTTGTTGCCACCTTGGCCACAATGTTGGTGTCTTGCTACTTATCCAAGGCGGCCCCATCCTCCACAACCACTGCAGTCTCAAGGGCTAAAGCTAGGGCAAGGCGGCACCACACGGTTGAAAGAGCTAAGGGAGAATGAGATGGATGGAGGGCATCTAGAGTCATAGACAAAGACAAAGGCCATTGCCGGGTGTAAGTGGTACAACGGAATAACAACCATAGCGATCAGACGAGGAGTGGACAAGAGGAGAGCGGGGAATAGATGAGGGAAGGGATTCGGTCTCCACGTCATGTCTGTGTATCTAGTATGGGTTGGGTCGTATTGGCTAAAAGTACATGCCTAGGACGCAGCTTTGTCAACTAGCATTTCCGATTTCTTATATGCAGTCTGTGAGGAAACAACAAGCGATTTTGCCACTAGTACAAGTATATCGACATATTTCTAGTCGGTTTGCTGTCAAATCTTGAGCCATTGGATCTTCTCACAGATTCATGAATGAAGGAGCGCCACGTGCATATATTCATCACTTCAAGTAGGAGCAAGTTAAGTTCGGTGGGCTATTTGGCTGCAGTTGTTAGTGGCTCAGAAAATGAGGATAATTATTAGCATATAATTAGTTAGTATTAAATATTATAAATTTAAAAAATATATTTATTTAAATATTTTTATATAAAATATACTGTTTCAGTTTAAAAAGTATGCTAATAAAAACGAGTTATTGATCTTAAATGCCCAAACAAATGTGCCTTAGTCGGCTAATTAAAGTTTGAGTTCTTTTTTTCTTGTGTTCTGTGCTAATTTGTTTTTTTACAATATAAAACTTGAAATTTACATTGTCTATACTATTTAAAATATTAGTAGTGGTGGTGTTCGTTCCGCCAGACCACTCTTACCATTGATATTTGGCCCCACAATCTATCCTATTACACCACCACCACTGACCTGACAAATGGGTCTCATTAGTTAGTCCCCATCTTTTAACGAGTTCTCTCCTGTTTTGCTATTGACTCTCCCCAAATTTTGAATTCACCTGTCCAATAAGGAAAATCATAAAAGTACTACTTGGACTAAATATGTGTTTAATTGACTTAATAACCTAGAAAATCATTTTTTTCCGTTATAACGCACAGGCTCTTGGCTAGTAAATTTAAATTTTGCAATGTAAATTTGAAAATTTACAGTATAATATAAACAAGTGTAAAATGAATTGGACTGTTTTTTAATGTAAAATGTGATGCCATAAAGACAATCCCAGTAACAAGTACTAGACTACACGAAAGCAAAGTATATATAATAATTGGTTGTAAGTAAAGGATGGAATTAAGTTATGTAAAAAAGACCACACGCAAGCGAGACTTTCGTAAAAAAACAGATAGAACAGTTCAGTAAGCAACAAATTAAACTCATCTTATTATTTAGTACATTGCCAACAACGACAAGAAAAGCAAACAAATTAAACCATGCAACTAGCACCGGACGACGAGATGTCGTGGCGCCGTGGGCATCATGAAATTAATGGTAAACACACAAGGCAGCCGAGGTCAGATCTGACACTGTCTGAAGACTCACACACACAATTCTTGTATATATGGATGGTGCGTGACACGACGCATCCATGCATGGACTTATTATTCAACCATGACACTACCACTAGCAAACGCAGGCTAGCTAGCTTAGAGATGGCCGGAGATCGGTGGCGGCCGGCTTGGTAGCTAGCTAGTAGTGGCAGGCGAGGTTGGCCTTCTTGAACATGGCGGCCTGCTCGATGGCGGCGGCCTTGGAGGTGAGCCCGACGAGGACGCACTCCTTCACCTGCTGCGTGGTGTAGGCGAACTTGGACTTCTTGGCGGCCATGGAGTTGATGTACGCGGCGGCGCCCTCCCGGAGCAGGTCGCCGTAGCAGTCCTTGCGGGTGTTGCACAGTGCGTCCTGCAGCGTCTGCATCTTGGTGCCGAAGAAGGCGCTGCACACGTCGCCGAACGAGCCCACGATGCTCCCCAGCGACCCGATGCACGAGATTATCTTGTCCGGGTGGCTCTTCCAGAAACTGCACATATGGATACATATCATCATATATGTGCTGGTGATCATGCTCAGAAATTGATAGCTATCTTAGTCGTTCTTACTCGCAGCTCCCGGTGAAGCCGGTCATTGGTGCCGGTGAATAGCCGCCGCCGCCACCGCCGCTTCCTCCGTAGCCGCCACCGCCGCCGTATCCGCCGCTACCGCCACCGCCGCCGTATCCGCCGCTACCGCCACCGTAGCTGCCGCCGCCGACTGCCAAGAATTGAGATCGTCGGTACATGAATGTACAGACATTATGATTGTCATCTGAATTTTTATGGGGGACTACATATACAGTACATACGGAGTGCACTCAGCACTTACACTTCTTCTCAGCAACGTGATGATCTGCATGCAGGCTCCTGGAGGCAGAGCTCTGGGATGCAATGCCGACCAGGAGAGCTGTGACCAGGAGGATCTTGCAGCCCATCTTGCTCTCTCTCTCTTCAACTAGCTCTGATCTCTTCAACTAGGAGTAGTAGCAATGAAGAGAGATGTTTGGGTTGAGTGAGTGTGAGTGCCCTGGGACACTGCTCCTGCAGGGTATATGTACAGGTGAAGGGCTGCACCTACCGTTTTGTTGCATGAACGGTGCGTGAAGTGTGATCGATATGATCTTGCTGCCAAGGCATAAGGGCAGTTGGCCTCCATTGAATGCCGCTCTATCGATCCATCCAGCTCGATCAGTATATTACAGACATACAGTCATCTCCTGGCTGGCTTCACACCTCTAACTGAATGATTTGCATGCATGCTTAATCAGTGTTTGAAATTTCGGACCCCCTCCCCCCGGCACGAAATTATGTCGGCTGAAATTTTCAACTTTATTGAACTTAGTCAAAATTTGGTCAAATTCAGTCAAATTTTGCTTAAATTTAATAAAAAAATTCGTTCAAAATTTCCAAGATTTCAGTAATTTCGGTCCTCCACGGCAGAAATGCCCGTTCTGAAATTGAAAATCCTATGCTTAATTAGATCACAGTTCTGTATTATGCCAAATTCAGAGTACCAACAGAATTCAGTAATACTCCCTGGCCATTATCAGCTTGGCCGGTGCCGTACAAAGTAATTGAGGTTACAGTATGAGACGGAGGATTAATTCTATAATTATACTCAAGTTTACAGTATGAAATTCCTGATGTAGATAGCTAGTTGGATGCTTTGGTGATGTCAGTAGGATATAAAGTACATGTTTCTACAAAACTACTGATAAGCTTCCTTGTGCAGATTAGTATTACAAAACTGCTGATGGCTAGCTTTCCTATGACAAGCGACATGTATGGCATAGCATGGCGCTATCAGCACTAAAATGGTGTACCCAACGGAGGGGATTAAATTGGATTCGGCGCTTGCCACCTACTCGCTATCTACTTAATCAGATTGGAGTATATATGCCCTTAATTTGCTGGCTGGCCCTTTAATTTGCCAAAACGGAAGTTACGACGTCGCCTAGCGACTATCTATTGGAGAATGTTACAAATTCAAATAAATCCATCATTAATTTTTTGAGGTTTTCTAGACCAGCTAATTAATTAAGTTTCCTACGCCCGAACGGAAAATGGCGTTACATTATGTTATTCCAATTTTTTTAATCCAGTGACTTTTTAACTTACCACAACACACATAAAAACTAAACTGGTATATTATATTTTAAGATCAACTATGTAAATATGTTATCATAGAATAATTAACTATAAATACGAATAAACGTGTTAAAGCTAAAACTTAAATTCACATAAACATGTTTCTATCATAAATAATCTAACCATATCAGTATTTTTTATGCCTAATCAGGTAACTTTGATTCTATTATGTTTAATCCAACATTGGTTTAGGTTTATGTACTACTTTGATTCTATTTTTGTGCTTCCGGAAAATTTTTGGCACTTCTCTACCACTTCTTTCATTTTTTTTAAACTACATGTTGCATATAAGATGTTCTGGCACCTATATATATATACATCCATAAATCCATGTTAGTAATGGCAAACATTATAATAACTGCGACCAGCAAAATCTTGCAGGTTTCCTGCCACTATACTAGCTGCTACCTGCAAATTAAGCTGCATGTCAATGCTACATTTCGAGCTGCAAATTAATGGCATAATGGAACCCGCCGCCATTTTTGTTTAGACGAAGGAGAAAGTACTAATGCTTCCCCTTCTAAGAGCTTCGCCGTAAAGATGTCTAAATAATAAGTTCGTAAGATCCATTGAATAATCTTATATTATTTATAAAAGAGTAAAAGATCTTAAGTATATAAATAGGAAAGCATATTATTTTATTGACTAGCTTTTAAGCTGAAAAATATATTTTACGATCCTATATTAAAGTCTAATTAGAGTGTGAACTCTTGTTGGACCCGTAGGTGTCTACGAGACATATATACCCGAGGGAATATAGATGTACAGGGAAGGAATGGTGAGCGGCTAAGAGACCTCCTCAATGTGTGTGGGAAGGAGGAGGTTGTTAAATAAGTTATAAAAGGATAAGAGAACTAAGTAGGAGAGTTAATCACCTTATTGGCTAGCTTTGGGGTGAAAAAACTCTTTATGACCCTATAAGATCATCACTACTATATATATATATATATATATATATATATATATATATATATATGTTGAAGTATAGATAAATTGTCGGTCTTTTCCTCATTAACTTATACTTTTGGGATTAAACCGATCATGGTGCATGCAACTAAATATATAGTATTAGTGCCAAATATCTTTAAGTTTGAATCTTGATTTCGTCACAATAAAATAAAAGATTTAAGGTTTAAGGAAGCCTTCACATAAGTGGAAAGTGTTGGAATACATGTAAATTGTTGGAGTTGAGTTTGCTGGCATGCAAATAAATAAAGAATTGTTTGTCTTTTCTAGTCAGTTTAAGTTTTTTTTAATTGATTGGACATGCAACTCAATAAGTTAAATATAATAATCATAGTTGTCCAGCCACGTCGATGGCCATACCTCGATTTTGGCATATGATAATATATTAAAATAATATTATGGGCCTAAATATTGGATCTATAGTATATTGCTTTAGTTTTAAGGACCGGTCATACAATTTATTAGTAAATTTGGAAATTGATCATTTGTAAGATAATCACAAATTGATTAATTAATTAATTAATTAAGGCAACTGCTAACAGCAATCGAATTTAGTGGCGGCGCATAATAAATACTAGCTATAAACAGGATGTGATGACACACTTAAAACATGGCGAGTTGATGTGAAGGGGACGGAGTGATCTTATCAGGACTCGAAACTCTGAATAGCTAGCTGGGGCACGTCTGCATGTTTGAATGGCCGTGGTCCATGGTGATATGGGAAGATTTTGGCAAATGCGTAGTCTGTGTCCAAACAGAAAGGCGCTTTAGTAACATATTTGGAAAACTCTAGCGTCCGGGCAGCCGGGGCGTCGGTCGCAATATATGTGCGTTTTGCATGTGTAGGCAGGATGTACGTCGTCCGGCAGCGTTTGGATGAGTTGTCTCAAGGATGTAACGTGCGCGTTCGGTGGAATTAACCCGTACGTGTCATTTATACCAGGCATGCTCGCCTGTGGCGCCAGCAGTAGTCTAGGATCAGTCAAGACGGAAATGAACAGAGAAAACAGCGGTGCTACGTCCTAGGTGTTTCACGGATATTTACAATTTCACGAATCGTATGCTAGTAGTACTGTTAACATGCACAAGGCGACTGTTTGGTGGTTACCCTGATTATCACTTTATCAGGCTTATCGACTCGGTACGGATCACAAAATCACTCGATGAACCGGTCAAGTTTTTAAAAATAAACCGAAATTCAATGTTTTACCAACATTAATTTATTTGAATTTCATCTGATTTTGATCGGTAACTAAATCGTAATCTGTAGATATCGTTAGCGAAACCGCTAAGAGCGGTTTTCTCTGGCCAAATGATTTTATTGTCAGGACGATGCCAATATGTGCATCCGATTGAGTCATTCCAACTCCCAACCGAGATTGCGAGCACACCAGCACGGTGTTATAAGCTTAAGGTTTGCGGACATCTTTGGGTAGTTAAGTATCAAAACATGAAAATCAATTTAAATAAGAAAGACAGATAGAGTTAAAAGATTATTGATTTAATCAATCAATAAGCTGATACGTACTCCTGCTATCAGCTGTATATGCCTATAGAGTTAAGATAGTCATCGGTTGTATATTCGATAAGCTTTTCTTCAATTGATGCTATCTCTAGTGGATCGCGTATATTCTCGTTTCAGACTTGTATTGTATGCCTATAAATCTAACGTAGCATAGATATTTCTAAATCACGTGAACACCTAGCATTTGTTCAAATAAATTCACTGAGAGAAAATTGAAGAAAAGAATATTAAATTCATAAATGAGAGAAAATTGCACTTTTAGTGAGCTAGATAGAACACAATAATACATATAAAACAGTAGTGGAGGACGGAAAAAGAGAGACGTATGGCCCACGCTATCATAGAATAATCACTAACACCAAAAGCAAAGTATGTTCGCGTCGTTGTGCTGCATCTGCAGTCTATTGTAATTATAGAAAGTATAATTATAATAGGTTAACCGTGGCATGGCTATGTGGTTATCTTGTGAGTCGTCCCGGTCGCCTATATATACTGATATATTGATAGGGAATAGAATCAATCATTCCCACACTTTTATGGTATCAGAGCGGTTCCAATCTGCTATCTTTCCGCAACCAAAAACGCCACCGCTGTTGCTCCCATCGTTCGACCTCCTCCTCCTCTGCCACTACTGTGCTGTGAGAGACTGCCGAGATCCAATGTCCTGCCTCCGCAACGCCACTGTTCTCGAACCAGCGCCCGTCGCCGATCCAATCGTCACCACCATTGCTGACTGCATGTCACCGGGTGTGTCACCAGTCTCATCGTCTGCGTTGCCGATCTGATCGCCTACCCTATAGTTGCCCTCATCACCAAGTGTGACTGCCGATCTGATCAGAATCGGATCCGATGCCGATCCTTTCGATAGATTGGCTACCGACCTCTCCGATCTGATCAGCTCCCGATCCGATTCCGATCGGCTACCGACCCCTCCGATCCGATTGGACGATCGGCTATCGATCCGATTCCGATCGGCTGCCGATCCCTCCGATCTGATCAGCTGCAAATCCGATTCTGATCGGTTGCCGATCACCAGTCCTGCCCCTCATGGCTGGCGAAGACGATGGCGCCACTGCTTCCGAAGACCGCCGTCTCACGGTCGATGCTACTCGCGCTGACAAAGCGCGTCGGGTTGAGAAAGCCCGCCTTCGCAATGACGCCCTGGACGCGTACGAGAGCGCTCACGTGGCTCTCTAAGCACAAGCCACCACTGTCGTCAACGTCAAGGCACTCATCCCCATCGTCCTCAACAAGGCCACAGACTCCTACACCAAGTGGTGCGGCATGTTTCTCACTGTCCTCGGCAAATATGCCCTCACCCGCCACATCCTCGAGGATGAAGCGTTCCCCGTGCGCCCGGCGTGGCTCTAGGCGGACTGCTGCGTCCTCACATGGGTCTATGGTACTGTCTCTAGCGATCTGCAGCAGTCGCTGATGATGCGGCAAGGTCGCGCCCGCAACGCGTGGTACTACCTCGAGAACGAATTCCTTGGCTAGAAGGAGTCCCGTGCCCTTCTCCTGGAGACGCAGTTCCACACATTCCGCTAGGAGTCTCTGAGTGTTACCGACTACTACCGCCGCCTTGAATCCATGGCTACCTCCCTCGCTGAATTCGATGACCTCATTAGCAACCGACAGATGGTACTCACGCTTCTCCGTGGCCTCGTGGTAAGTTTCGCCACATGGTGTCCATCCTCAAGATGTACAGGTCGTTTCCGACATTTATTGAAGCACGCACATACCTTCAATTGGAGGAGATGGAGATCGACGCTCGTTCTCCGTCCCTACCAACCACCCTCGTCGCTGTGATGCCACGTCCAACG
Source organism: Oryza coarctata (assembly GCA_030770085.1). Lineage (NCBI taxonomy): Eukaryota > Viridiplantae > Streptophyta > Magnoliopsida > Poales > Poaceae > Oryza > Oryza coarctata. Next base: position 15,968,586 of record CM061472.1, read on the forward strand.
GCTCCAGGTACCACCGCTGCTCCCCGTTCAGGAGCACCTCCTCCTCCGTGCCCCGCTGCACCAACCGGAGGACAGCGCAACGGCCGCCGCTGTGGTCACGATGGACACGGCGGTTTTGCTGGCGGCAGCTCTTCAGCTCCCTCTGCTGGAGCGGCCCTAGGTGGACAGGGCGGCGCCCCTCTCGGTATAGCCGTCTACCCGTCCTTTGCCCACCATTGGGCTAGAACCGTGCGCATGTGGCAATACAACCAGTCCGGCTGACCTTCGCCACCACAGCCTGTGTTCCATGTAGCCCCACACTATGGCGGTTTTGGTGCTCTTCCTGGCACCTATGGAGGTGCATACTGTGCCCTACCGTCCCCGTTCGACATGTACTACGAGTGAGCTGCACCACTGGGCTTCCAGGCACCCTCACCAGCATACCAGGCGGCGCCTTGGATGCTCACTCACGGAGGGTCTTGGCACTAGGACTCCCTGGCGCACTCCTTCAACACCATGATGCTGAACCAACCGGCCTCTGAGTGGTATGCTGATATGGGTGTCGGTTCATACATGATCTCAGATACTGGTATACTCTTCACCATTTCCCCACCCTCTTCATCTACTCCTTCATCTATCATTGTGGAAAATGGTGCTTTACTTCCTATCACAGCCACTGGATCCCATCGTTTTTCCTTACCGCACCGTAATCTTGCTCTTAATAATGTTCTGGTATCACCCCATATTATTAAGAATTTAATTTCCATTCGTCACCACCGACAAGAATTGTTCCATTGAGTTTGATCCATTTGGTCTTTCTATGAAGGATCTGCAAATCAGCAATGTGATCGCCAGGTGCAATAGTTTCGGTGACCTCTACCCATTCTTTGCACCATCTACCAGCACCTCCGCATTCATCGCTGTACCCACTTCCCTTTGGCATCGTCGTCTCGGTCATCTTGGGCGCGAAGTTCTATCCAAACTTATTAGGTCCAATGTCATTTCCTACAATAAAGATGATATTGATCATATATATCATGCGTAACAACTCGGTTGTCATGTACATCTACCTTTCGGTTCATCTACCTCTCTGCTACTCATAATTTTGATTTAATCCATTATGATGTATAGATCTCTCCACTTGTTAGTGTGTCAGGATATAAATATTATCTTGTTATTCTTGATGACTGCTCTCACTACATTTAGACTTTTCCCCTTCGTCTCAAATCTGAGACATTTTTCACTATTTCTTCTTTTTTTGCTTATGTTTGCACACAGTTTGGCCCTACCATCAAGGGCATCTAGTGCGACAATGACCATGAATTCGATAATTTTTAGGCCCGCACGTTTTTTCTCTCCCACGGTGTTGCCCTCCGTATGTCATGCCCATACACTTCCTCAAAAAATGGTAAAGCAGAAAGTTTCATTCGTACTATCAATAACGCTCTGTGTTCCCTTTTGTTTCAGGCGAGTCTCACTTTAGCTTACTGGGTTGAGGCCCTTCACACCGTCACATATCTTGTGAACCGCCTCCCCACCACAACTCTCGCCTACTCCACACCATACTACGCTCTCTTCTCTGTCCAGTCCTCCTATGATCATCTCAAAGTTTTTGGTTGCGCCTGTTACCCCAATATGTTCTCTACAGCACCCCACAAACTTGCCCCTCGTTCTTCTCTATGCGTGCATAAAGGCTATCGATGCCTCGAGCTTCAGTCGAACCACATTCTCATTTCTAGACATGTCATTTTTTATGAATCTTTTTTCCCTTTCTCCGACATGTCTAGCACACCCATGGCACCCTCTGCCCTAGACTTTCTTATCGATGATCATGATCTCACCGCTTTAGTTCTTGGAGCTCGTTTTATGCGTGCAGGTACAGCAGCTTTCTCAGCGGCACACCCTGTGCCCGAGGCCCCCCTTGCGTCGTCAAGCCTTGGTGTAGGGCCGTAGTCGCCCGAGTCCACATCATCCAGTGCCACTGCCCCTGTGCACCCCGCACAGGTCGCTGCTAGCGGCGCCACACCGACCACGAGTGTTGCCGGTCCTACTGCCCCTATTGCTCGCGCACAGGTTGTTGCCAGCGGTACCAGCCACATAGCTGCCACTCGACCGATCGTCATCCCTCTGGTCAGCAATGCGCACTCTATGCGCACGCATGGCAAAGCTGGCATTGCATAGCCCGTGGATCGCCTCAACCTTCATGCTGTGCCTATGTCACCTCTTCCTCACTCCGTTCGTAATGCACTGTCAGACCCCAATTGGCGCTCTGCTATGCAGGCTGAGTATGGCGCTCTGATTGCCAACGACACCTAGAGTCTTGTGCCTCGCCCTCCTAGCGTTAATATTATGACTGGTAAGTGGATTTATCAACACAAATTGCTTGCCGATGGGTCTCTTGATTGCTATAAGGCTCACTGGGTACTACAGGGTTTCACACAACGGCCTAGTGTTGATTATGATGAAACTTTCAGTCATATCGTTAAGCCTGCGACAGTTCAAGTTGTTCTCTCTCTGGCATTATCTCAGAACTAGCCCATTCATCAACTAGATGTGAAGAATGCATTTCTCCATGGCACTCTCACTGAGAAAGTGTACTGTGTGCAGCCCTCTGGATTTGTGGATTCTTATCGCTCAGATTTTGTCTGTCGGCTCAACAAGTCCTTATATGGTTTAAAGCAGGCTCATTGTGCTTGGCATCATAGGTTTACCTCTCACCTCGTGTCACTTGGATTTGTTGAAACAAAGTCAAATACTTCACTCTTCATATATCGCCGCGGTCCAGACACAGCTTACTTACTGCTATATGTTGATGACATAGACCTCACCGTCTCCTCTGCTGGATTACTCAAGCATATCATTGAGGCTTGCCAACGTGAGTTTGCTATGGCGGATATGGGTTAGCTGCATCATTTTCTGGGCATTTCTGTGACACGCTCTTGTCACCGCCAAAAATCCCACGACCAGGGAGGGACGGCGGCTCGGTCACGCGAAGGCTTGGGAGGTCTGCTTATCTCTAGTGCGGGTCCTTAAGCATCGAGGTTCGTGAGCATGCCAGTCAATTTGACCCTGCAATTGACAAGAAAGTGAGACGAGCGAGTCCAATACAAGCGCTCGCTTTCGGCTGGCTGCCGATAGGATCGGGATGCTCTTCGATCGGCTAGGGAGCCGATGTGGACAGGTGTCAATGAGGGAACAACCGCAGAGCCAATAGAGGAACCAGGGTGTGCTCAGAGGATATCGAGGCGCACGGGATCCCTCCGGATAGCCAAACAGTGATTCATCGGTTGGAAAAACCGATGAAGGCGCATGCGGCCTAGGCAAGGAGTAGTACAAGAAGGCACGGGCTGCAAAGACGATATCGCTCCGGATATGACAGCAAGAGACTCGTCGCCCGCCGTGACAGTGCCATTAACACCGAATCTCGAAGATCGGACCTAACCGAGATAGTACGAGGCTGGGACCAACGACGATGATACGAAGGACGCCGGATCGGCTATGCCGTAGCAAGGATAGGTGCGAACCCATTGGCTAGTTGAGCCGATGAGTGGACGCCTCTCTGAAGACGGGTGCGTATCGGCTGGGGGACCAATACGTTCATCGTTACGCATCGAGGGACGTCTCTAAAGGATGATGCGTATCGGCCGAGGGGCCGATGCCCTGGTCGTGAAGCTCAGAGTATGGATAACTCATCGGCTAGCACTCCGATGATACGCCGTGCAGAAGACTATAGGCCTAAAGCTTGATCTAACATCGGCAGCCCCATAGGTCGAACCTAACCGATGCAGCACGAAACTGACGACGGCAGATGGAGCTTAACGGGCCAATAGGTCCAGCACGAACGTGATGCGATACGTCTGATCGGCCTAAGAGGTCAGACCTAACCGATGCATCCTCAGACAGAGCAGGACATATCGGGATGGTGGCGGGATTTACCCTTTCGCCGAAGATCGGACTTAACCGATGCAGCCCTGCGTCCAGAGCCAGGACCCGCCGATAAAACCTAAATGAACTAGGGTGGCGATGCGCTGAATTTGTATATGATCGAGAGATATTTTACATGTTTCCAGGGGGTCTATATTTATACCCTAGATTTACAGACAGAGTCTGACGCGTCTACGACAATCGGACATCATTTCCTAGTAAGAACAAAGAAAAATATTCCTAAAGAAGTTAACTAACTAGCTAAACTTCCCTAATTAAGTAAGGTTACAATTTACAAAAACAAGCACCCTGTCGTGGAGTCCATGGCTCTTCCGCAAACCTGGTTTCATCTGAATAATCTTCCAATTTATAACCGAGTCTTTCTTTGCTACGACCTAATCGGCTTCTCCACTGTAGCTATCGAACCTTCTTTTACTCAAGCCGATCCTTTTCTTTCCTTTCCTCGGGCTTCTCGGACCTGATCCTGACTAGATAATCCCCTGTCTTCAAGCCGATCCAATCTTCTACTAATCTGATCGGCTTTTCTACAGTTTTGATCGGCTTTGTCTCGGTATCTCCATCGGCCGATGACTACATTAAACTTTTCATCGGACCTCTCAGCCGATCGGCTTTAGCACCATCGGATCTCTCAGCCGATCGGCTTCTGCACCATCGGATCGTCCAGATTTTGGCGTTAACAGCTCTACAGATGATTTGTTCCTTTCTCAGCGGCAGTACAGTCAGGATATTTTGGAGCATGCTGGGATGAGTGCGTGCAAGCCATGTAGCACACCTGTTGATCTACACTCTAAATTATCTGCTGATAGACCGCCTGTCGCTGACGCTACATAGTACCATAGCCTAGCCGGCGCTTTGTATTATCTGACTTTCACCCGACCAGATATACCTCTATATGCATGATCCTCAAGAGCCACACCTCGCTGCTCTCAAACGGATCATGCGCTACTTGTAGGACACCCTATCTCTTGGGCTGACCATGCGCCAATCTTCACCTGCAGATCTTATTGTTTACACGGATATCAATTGGGCTAGTTGTCCTAACACTCATCGGTCGACCTCTGGTTACGCAGTATTTCTTGGGGATAACTTGGTGTCCTAGTCTTCCAAGTGTTAGCAGATAGGCTCCAGATTGAGTGTCGAAGCTGAATATTGTACTGTGGCGAATGGTGTTGCTAAAGCTACCTGGCTGCGACAGCTGCTCCTTAAGCTTCGCTACCCCCTGCCGTGCTACCTTGGTCTATTGCGATAATATCAGTGCTGTATATCTCTCTAGCAACCTAGTGCAGCATCAGCGGATAAAGCATGTTGAGATTGATCTCTATTTTATTCTAAAGAAGGTCGTCCTCGGCCACGTTCGGGTTCTACATGTTTCTATAACATCGTAGTACACCGACTTCTTTACCAATGGCCTTCCTACCTCACTATTTTAGAAGTTTTGATCCAGCCTAAAAGTTAACGATACTCCCGATTAGACTACGGAGAGTGTTAGTCTATAGAAAGTATAATTATAATAGATTAATCGTGGCATGGTTAACTTGTGAGTTGCTCTGAACGCCTATTTACTGATACTGACAGGAAATATGTTGGCGTCGCGCACACGAACTGCAGCCTGGTCCGCCGTCCAACCAACACTGAATTCACACACAAAGAACACGGAGAGGAGGAAAAACCACCACCCGTTCGTCCAGTGTGAAGGAACCATCCATCAACACAAACAAGGACGCGGAGTAGCTTCTAGGCGACGCGGCAGCGCAGAGCTCGCCATGGAACGAAGCGAAGCCGCGGGCGGCACACCTGCACCTGCCTGGCTGCCTGCTGCGCACCTCCCCGCCGCGAGCCGGCTTTGGCGCGCCATGCGCGGCTACGCGTGTGCGGCCTGCCGCTTGCGCCTATGTTAATAGATTAGTCTACTCTTCTCCGTTGCCGCTTTGCCTCTCCTCCACCTCAGCCAATAATCTACATGACAAAACTGTATAATATTCATTGTCTTTATACACGTTCTAACAATTTAACTTGCACACCCGCTGGGCCAAAGTGACACCGCCGTGTGACGCGCTTTTTGCCGTGCGCCGGCCACGCGCATGCGTGCGTGCATATGCACTGCGCACACGCGAGAGCACAAGATCGATCAGGTTTGTTGCACGGGCATGCATTTCACCGTGTCGTCGTCATCGCTAATTGCTGCGTATATATAGCATCTTTTTAAGATGATAATGGAAGATTTCACCGATCAATGGGAACTCATCCAACCTCTGATGTATCGACCAGCTGGGCCAATGAAAAGCTAGCAAGCTGTTTCTTTTGACCGTCGCCAGTCGTACGGTACGATGCTCTGTCACACGACGATTGGTCCGGCCGGGATCAAGATCAAGGTTGATCAGAGAGGGTGTTCTGCTTTGTCTGAACATGCAATTGTGGCCTTTGTCAGAGAGTGTCGAATCTATTGCGATTGTTTACTGACCAAAGCCAAACCAGTCTCTTCTCATTAGCCAGCCAACGGTAGCTGCAAAGATTGTCTCCTTTGTCGTTATTTACTTACTTTTACTGCTCGGTTGGCATGTGCCAAATTGTTATTGTTGTCCGTTGTCCAGTGGGTGGATGCTATGCATGCACATTGCAAACGCGGCGAACCCAGACACAAGCCCCGCCGTGTGGTTGGATATTGAATGCATGCGTACTTGGCCTGCGGAAGTCTTTTGTGTAAAATTTTGCAATACGTGTCGCGGACAGTTTTGTCAATTAAGCATGTGGAACATCTTGTTTTAGACGGTTTTCGACATAACCATATGCAAGTTATTAATTAGAGATAATTTTGTAGCACGTGCTTTTTTCATATATAAATAGTACCAACAAACTTAATTAAGCCTCCAAGATTATATTTTCTCACCTACTCTTCTGTTGGATTTTATAAGCTACAGAAAAAACAAGGTCTCTCTTTAAAGCCAGATAGTAAAATAATCTTCAATAGGTTTCAAGTGACCGACCTATAGATTAAGGACACAATACAGGAAGAGAGATGGTGATGATTCACCAACTATGGCGATGGCGGTGGCAAGTTTCTTTTTCTCCAGCGCCGACAGTGACAACCATCGTTGGTGGTGTGAAATTATTGTCTTGATTTAATAATTTATGATAAATGATTGATGAAGATTATTGGTTTCAATGGTGTGTTGATTTTTTTTCTTCGAGGTAGACTCATTTATACGAGAGTGTCAGACTAGAGGACCTTGGCTGGTCGGACTAAATGTGCTTGGTCAGTCAAACCACCAACTCCAATGATCAGACCAACAGGTTCTAAATCAGAGTCGGTTTTGAAAGTGATTTTGTGTTTTACGGACTTTAATGGATAATTATGACTTCAAGCGTATGACATACGGTTTGTGTGCTAATTGGAGTCAAGTTGGAAAAAAATTATGCTCGAATATGGTTTCTTTGTTTTTCATATGTATGTGAATCTAAAGGTCTCGGGAGTATTGCCGGTAATGAATTGAGAGTCGACTTAGAAGATGATGTTTAGACGATCGAGAGATCACACAATATACTAAAAGTTAGAAATCAATGCATGTGAAGGTAAAGATTCCATATAGCATATAAGAGGAATTATGTGCATATGAAAAAATGAGTCGATTTTGTATATGAGTCCAAATTTCAAAAGATGGCGTTCAAATTAGTAAAGAGATAAGTTGTATACATGTACGAGAGGATTTTCTAAAGGATTCTGAGTGCATTTTTCTTTAGGATTCATGGTTTTTTGTAGTCACCTATGGGTATAAATAGAGAGTTGGTCTAAAACTTGATATATCACTTTTAAAAGAGAGAAAAAGTCAGGGTTTAAACTTAAGTTACGAGTTTAGTCAAAAGTTAAGAGATGAGTGTTTTGTATGCACTTTGTAAACATATCTTGATGAAATAAAGTTGATATAGTTTCAATAATTTCATCAACTTTTGAGATTTTCGTTGAGCTTGTTTTTTTTGTTGCAGTTGGTCAGATCAGCTTGACTGAGGTGGTCACACTGGTGGCAAGGTAGTGGTTAGACCGGTGGCATCTAGACAGGTAGACCGGCTTGTGACTAGTGATCAGACTGACACAACTTTATTAATCAGAGGTAACTTTTAATTCCATGAAATGTTTTTTCTTTTGATAAACCTGCCATTCACTCTCGTCTAGAAAGCTTGGTTGTTATGTTCGATCCTACAAGTGGTATTAGAAACTTGTTTTATCTTTACCGATATTAAGATTTAGGCATGGTCGACCAATTTCTGACCAAGCCGCATGTTTTTTTATAGAATTAATTTCCAGTACTAGTGGAAAAGAATGAAAGCTTATACTATGTCTTAAGGTTATAATATTTGGTAAAAAGTTATTCATACTTATGAAGCTCCTAATGCAATTACTGCTGATAATAAAAATAAATTTGAAAATAATTGCAAATCTCATAATCTTTTGTTATGTGCAGTTTTGCGCTCAGATTTTGATTGGATTTCTCATCTTAAAAGTGTTCATGAGATATGGACTATGTGAGCTTCACGAAGGATCTTCCAATATCAAAGAAATTCACAGTGATGTTTTTAAAAAGAACTATATGAAATTTAATATGAAAGCTAGAGAAGCTCTCAATGATTACTTCGGTCATTTTAGCAAGGTTTTAAGCAATATTATAGTTGTTGATGATTATTTTGATGCTAACTATCCTCAATATGAAATTGCAAGATATTTGTTGATTGGTTTACATATGAAGGTTTGAGAGATAAAAACTACTTCAATACAAGAATCTATTAACATGATAATTTTAACCTTGGAATCTTTACATACAAAGCTATAATCTCATGAGTTGAATGCTCTCTCTCATAAGTCCGATTCAAAAATTATTGTATTAATTTCTTCATATGATTCTTCTTTGGATAGCTCTTTATCATGTTCTTTTGCTACTTTAAATGCCATCTTCGACCACTAACTTGAGAAAATCTCTAAGAATGATTTGGCATTATTAATTATTAAGTTTGCTTGAGCTTGGAATTATGTCAAGAGAAAGAAAAGAGGATGTTAAATCTGGTGTTTTAGATGTGGCGAGTTGAACCACATTCACTTTAAATGTCCCAAGGTTGGAAGATCTATTAAGAAAGAAGAGGAGGAGATGCCCAAAGACGTCAAGAATAAGCAAGTATTCAAAGGTAGTAGAAGGAGAGAAGATGTCAAGATGACATTCAATCAAGTATATGCTATTGTTGAACAAGATTATGCAAGTGATGTCTATTATATGACTAATGATGGAGGCAAAAAAAAGGCAAGAACACATTTGGTATTTATCTCATGGCTCGTGGATGATCTAATTCAAATGAAAATAATAATGAGGCTCTTGGGGTGGGAAAGGAGAATGTGTGGATTATAGACTTCGGTTGTTCTTGGCACATGACTTATGTTGAAAGTTGGTTCTCTTTCTTCAAACAAACATATAGAAAATAATCAATTATCTTTGAAGATGCTTCTATAAGTGCCATTCTTGCTATTGGATCAGTAAGGTGAGTAAAAAATTTGTTTTGAACGATGTAGTTTGTGTGAAAACTTGAAATACAATTTGCTTTTAGTTTCTCAAATTATAGATGAGGATTTTGAGGTTAGATTTAAGAAAACCGGGAGTAAAATTCTTGATTATTTGGAGATTTTGTTTTGGAGATTTCTCATTATGGAAGAGTTTTTAAGGCTGATTTTGAAAGTTGTGTTTCATCTGAGATCATATATATAGTTCCTAAATTTGTATAAGATTTGATGTTTTGGTATCATAGGCTAGAACATATTGGTTTTTATCATTTTACTTGAATAAATGGTTCGTATCTTATTGATGGATTGTCTAAACTTAAAAATAATCTTGAATTGATTTTTTCACCTTGTCCTCATGCTAAGATGGTTGTTTTTTCATATACTCTAATTGTTTTTGTGATGATGGATTCACCTAGACAGCTTTTGTAAATAGACATTGTTGGTCTAGCTAGAATGTATTCTGTTGGAGGAAATTGGTATGTGCTGGTTATTGTGGATGATTTTTCTCAATATTCTTGGGTTTTCTTTGTGGTATCTAAAGATGAGGCTATTGAGCATTTTCAAAATTTGTATATTTGCTAGGTTGTTGAACTTTTTGGATCTTGAAATTTATTCGAAGTGATAATAGCATTGAATTCAAAAATACTTCGTTTGAACAATTTTGCAATGAATTGTCTTCATGTGTTCCTCAACAAAATAGTGTGGTTGAAAGAAAAAAAATCATTCTTTAGTTGAGATGGCTAGGGCTCTGCTCGATGAGTATCATATGCCTAGATAATTTTGGGCGGAAGCTATTAACACTACTTGTTATATTTCCAATTGTGTTTTCTTGAGATTCAAATTTTGGAAAACTTCTTATGAGCTTTAATTTGGACATCGACCCAAAGTTTCTTAGTTGTGCTTTTTTAAATGCTTTGTTATTAAATCTAGAAATTTGGATAAATTTAAAGCATGTTCTACTGATATAATATTTCTTATCTACCCTACTCATTCTCGTGGATATCGTTTACTTTTAGAAACTAATAAAATCATTGATACTTGTGAAGTCACTTTTAATGAGGCTAGTCCAGGTACTTAGCCTAGAAATTGTAGTTACATTGTCACAAATTCAAGGGGAGGATAGCATCGTTGTGGAGGAGAGTGATGATGAGGATGATGCTATATTGGTCGATCAGAAAGGGCCTCAGGCCAGTCAGACCACCGACACACCGCTGGTTAGACCGCCTAAGGTAGTGCGGTCAAACCGGCTGTGGGGTCCAATGAGGGTTTTGCTCGTGATGATTTTGGTGGTCCTCTAGAACCTACTATGTCTACAAAACAAGGATTAGAACATAAATCAACTTCTAAAGTCTCCACTCCTTTGCACATTCAAAGACGACATCCTCCGAAAAACATAATAGGTAACATTGATGAGTGAACTACAAGGTTGAAGATAATTCATGATCATGTGAATTCTGCTTTTGTTGCTTCTTTTGAACCCAAAGATGTTACTCGTGCACTAACTTATAAATCGTGAGTTAACACCATATATGAAGAACATAAGAATTTTAAGAGCAATAAAGTTTGGTCTTTGGTTGAAGCATCTATCAGTCATAATGTTATTGGAAATGTTATTGGAACTAAATGTGTTTTTAATAATAAATAAAATGAGGATAGTTTAATTGTGAGCACCAAAACTAGGCTTGTTACTCAAGCTTTTACATAGATGGAAGAGTTGGATTTTGATGAAACTTTTGCTAATGTTGCTAAACTTGAAGCTATTAGCTTTTTGTTGGTTTTTATTGCTTTAAAGGGTTTTAAACTATATCAAATGGATATTAAAATATTATTTTTAATTGGTTTTATACATGAAGAATTTTATGTTAAACAACAGCTGGTTTTGAAAATTCAAAGTTTCCAATCATATTTTTTATTCGTCTAAAGTTTTATATGGTTTGAAACAAGCTATTAGAATATGGTATGATAGACTTATAAACTTTTTAATTGTAAAAGGTTTTTAAATAGGAAAAGTGGATAAAACTCTCTTTATTCTTAACCATGGTGATAATAAACTTTTTGTTTACATTTATGTGGATGATATCATCTTTAGTTTTTCATGTCACACTTTAGTTTTGGAGTTTTTTAAGACTATGTATAGGGAATTTGAGATCAGTATGATGGGAGAGTTGACGTAAATTTTGAGACTACAGATCAAGCAGATATCACAAGGTGCCTTTATTTATCAAAAAAAAGTACACCAAGAATCTTCTATAACATTTTGAGATGGAGAATTGCAAGTCTATCTCTACACCAATGGGGTATACTATTGTATACTTGTTTTACTTGAATTAAATATGTATGCTTACATGTATACTTGTTGAATTTTTATTTCTCAAATGCTCTAAGTGCCGTAGGTGTAATCAAAGAAAATTGCTTGTCTTGACTTTATAAGAGGTAAAAATAGATCTCAAATCTTTAGAAACAGTAGACAAGAATGTATATATGGTGAGAAAAATAATATGCTTGGCTGATCAAACCGTAGGTCATTGTACGGTCAAACCGCCAGCCCTAACAGTCAAACCGTCAAGTTCAAAATTGGAGACGGTTTCGAAGTGATTTTGTGTTTCACGGACTTTAATGGATAATTATGACTTCAAACTTGTTCATGTGTGTACATATACATTTTGTGTGTTAATGTGTGTTAAGTTGAAAAAAAACTTATGCTCAGATATGTTTTCTTAGTTTTTACATATATAGGTGAGTCTTGAGGCCTTAGGAGTACCACCAATGATAGATTGGGAGTCGATTTGGGAGAAGTTGATATCTGGATGATAAAGAGATCATATGAATACTAAAGGCTAGATATCAATGCACGTGGAGGAGAAGATTCTATATGGCAAATAAGAGGAATAATGTTCGTATGGAAAAATGAGTCGATTTTTTATAGGAGTCCAAGTTTGAAAAGATGAAGTTTAAATTTATAAAAAGATAAGTTGTATACATGTACAAGAGGAATTCCCAAGGGATTAGGAGTGTTTTTCCCTTTAGGATTCGTGACTTTTATGCAGCTATATATGGGTATAAATAGAGAGACAATCTAAGCCTCGATTTATCGCTTTTGATAGAAAGAAAAAGTTAGGGTTTAGACTTGAATTGGTTGTTTAGTCGAAAGTTGAGAGATGAGTGTGTTGTATGCACTTTATAGACACACATTGATAAAATAAAGTTGATATACTTTCAAGAGTTTCATCAATTTTTAAGATTTTTATGAGATTATTTTTCTCTGGTTACAAGTAGTTAGATTAGCTTGATTGGGTGGACTAGCGGCAAGATATCAGTTAGACCGACGTGTAAGTGGTGGTCATACCAGCATACCTAAAGCTATCAGATTGGCCCAACTTCATCGATTAGAGACAACTTTTAATTTCATAAATGTTTTTTTTATATTTTTAGTAATCATATCATTTACCCCATCTAATAGGCTTGGTTTCTATGTTTGATCCTATAGGTGGAGGTGCAACGACTTATGGTTCGATTGAGGTGGAGATCAGAGGGAAGGAAGCGGGTTGAGGGTGGGATGAATGGGTGGTTTCTCTAGCCTTAGATGGATGGCTAAGGAAATGGTGGACTGGCAGTGGGTGGCAAACAAGGTTAAGTGACAAGATAGTGGAAGGCTCGTCATAATAGCAAGGTTGGAGGAGGGCAATGGGTAGGATTGTTGGCCGGGGCATAGGATCCAAAGTGGTTAGGAGGCAGAGGTAATGGTGATATCTCTGGAACAGGGGAGTTGCTAGATGGGGAAGATCAATGCACAGGGTCGCTCACAAGGAGGAGGAACATGGGAGGGGGGAGGGCGGGGCTCACTTATGCTAGAGGCGGAGGTGGCGAGGTTGAGGGGTAGCCCGTAGGTACGGCGCATGATATGGAATGGGGGTGGCATAGTCGAGTGACGCAAGTAGGAAGACGATAAGGTTGAGGGCTTTCTGTAGTTTTATGAGTCTTGGTGAATATAATTTATGGTTTTTTGGTGGGAGTGAAAACTAGACAGCCCCTAAAACAAGCAAAGGACTCATCAAGCAACCTCTCACATCCTAATGCACATATACATTTCAACCGTGTAGATACATATGTGCATATGGTTCCTATTTTTTCCTATTATTGATCTGGCATTTTTCCTTCGGCCAGTGATTCTGCAAAAGTTTTAGCATTCTAGAAGAACCATGTTTCCTCAAAGTGGGTAGGGAGTACAAAATCTCTCCACAGAAAAGAAAAAGGCATAGTATGCCATGCACATTGACCTGTGAACAATAGGACGTCACTGAGTCCACACATGAAACTTCCCTACACATTTCATCCCAGTGTTGTACCAGCCAATCTAGCGGATTCATCTACTTCTTCTACAACAATAGGCCAATTTAAGACCTCTCCCTCTATATGCTAGCTAGATGCTTGTATTTTAATACTCTAGCTATATTCCTAGTAGCAAGTAAATTAATTAAGCAAACAACCTAGAGTAAAAAAGAGACAAAGGGTCCGTGCATGCCAGGAGACAGTCTAGGACGGTGATCACTGTGGTGAGCTCCAGGGAACGCATCTCCCATGCCTCACCTTTTGGTCCCTATGTGCATATGCATGCAAGGAAAGTCCAAATCACATGAAAATCCTATTCTATTTATATTAAAATAATTTTATTGTCACCATTTTATTTTTTAAAAACTAATTTTATCTTTTAAATAATTATTGTTTATATTTTATAAAAATGGTAGACAACTGTATTGAGATTAGATAAAGTTAAAAATAATTGTAAAAATAAAATATATTTTAGAACATATTTTGGTTCCTATGTGCCCCAGTCGGTTTTATAAAATAGAACATATTTTGTTTTATTATATTAGTATATATGGGATGAGTAAAAAATAAAATTATTTTGAACGAACGATAGACCGAGATCAAGTCAGTGGCATGCCGCATGCATGCACAACGAACTCAAGGCGATGGTCGATCGATCGATGAATCATCATGCATGGCCAGTGGACACGATATGCATGGAGCCAGCGACCATGCAGTGCGAAGGATGTGAGAGCGAGAGCGTTGTCGTCTTGTGGGACGATGCGACGACGATGATCGGACAAGCTTCGTGCTTGTACTCATGGATGCATAGGTAGCTACCGGTCCTGACGCACGGGCCCAGATCGATCGATCGGTACGTGCACACCTGGGGGTTTTCTATCCACAGCATGGAAGAAATTAACCAAGGAAAAGTAAGGAACAGTGAAGTAACCATGACTTGGGGCGTGCCACCTGTATGGTGGCCGGCCTGCTGTGGAGTAAGTCATACAAAAACTCGTGTCTTATACGGTTGAATTTTTGGTATTATACGACTTGTGTGTCTAGTGTCATATAACTATGGGGCTCCCCCCTTCAAACTATATGACATGCGTGTTGCATGTATTTTTATTTCTTTAGTGCTATATCTATATCTATGGGTTACAATAGAATTTATTTTTTTAAAAAAATAGCTTATCGTATATATTTTAAAGTGTATAAAAAGTTATTTCTATTGTGCTACTTTTTTAGCTAGAGACCTGTTGTTACTTCACAAAGATAAAAAAATAATATTTATTATTATATTTTTCTTCTGACAAAGCCTATGCCTATGGAGATTTAAAAAAACAGAAAGTCATGTCTCACTATTTGTGAGTGTAGTAGTTTGGTGATGGTTATGACAGATTCACCATCATCACTACCATCTTTTATATTAACATCATATATGTAATAATTAATTAATGTATATATATACAATGTTAGATTATTGGCTACTAGATAGAAATAGTCTTTGTATATACTAATTCTCGCTGGTTGGGGATAAAACTAGTAGAGTGATACTATTAGTACCACCATCTGTTTAAAAATATAGGCAATGAGCCTGCCAACGAAACGGCCAGAGAGGCCATGTTTCTCATCCCACATGGCGCTCTCACTAGGATGCTCCTCTCATATTGCTTTCTTCATTCTCACAACCGATCCTTCTTTGCTATGCCCCCCTTCTCTCTCTCGCACTCTCTCTCACCGTGCTGTCTCCACTACCACAACTAACAAGCGCAATCAACTGCGATGGACGAGAGGTGAGGAAGGGCCAGATCCGACTGGCCCAAGCTTCTAGCTACCAGGCCAGGCTGCTTTGAGCATGGGCACAAACTTCGGCTACTAGCAATGATAGGCACGGGTGACAACAAGCTAGGCAAGCCGATGGAGACGGACAATATAGATGGAAGATGTGGAATGGCTAGATATGTCTGCCTTGAGCATAGAGTTGCTAGAGCTAGCCACTCTAAGCTCAATGCTGATAGATCTGGCTCCTCAAACCATGAGCTCAGTTACTGGTGACGAGTACGGTCTATGGAGACAAAGGAAAGAAAGGCAATGACATTGGTTGGTGCTTCATTAGCACGAGGTGGTGCTGCATAGGATGAGTCAATGGCAGCTAGGAAGTTGGCAATGACTAGGAGAAAGAGCTAGCCTAGGTGGTGTTGCTTTTTATATATAAGAATGGACCGTTAATGATAGCGCTTGAGTAACATTAGTGATGTTTTCAATTTAATTCACCGTAGTTTGAAGCATACAATGTCAAATATGATAAAATTAGTTGAGATCTAAGTTTGGGCCACCTTTAATTACCAAAGTTTCTGCTTAGACCACCCTTTACCTCACTTTTTTCTTTAGACGGAGTAAATTTACCTTTGTATCACTTTAAACCACCCTAACTCTCTTATCCATTCATATACAACTCATACTATGTCGAAGGTGTGATCTACCTATATCTTAAAGAGTTCATCGATATGCAAAAGCCTGTGTAATCAAGGTCATTAATATACTTGAGAAGAGAGTTGTGGGTGATCCAAAGTGACACAAAGGTAAAGTTACCTAATCCAATGTAAAAATACTAGTTAAAGGGTGATCCAAAACAAACTTTTGACAAAAATGTTGCCCAAACAGCAATTTACTCAAATATATGTGTTTGAGATCTTGGAAAAAATAATCCTAGGACCATAAAATCTTTTTTTTCGTGAGGTCGATGAAGCAGACGGCTGAAATTTATTAAGATGGGAGAAGATAACATTATAAGTTACAACAAAAGGGTTGCCAGTGAGTAAGTCGTAGCCCCCTAGAGGGGCTAAGACACGAAGGGCATCATTATGCTCGAGCAGGAACCAGTCGGATGCAATTGGCTACAAGGCTGACAACTGCAAACCGCTAAACCAACATCTATGCTATATCCATCCGTATGCCTAAACCAGCCGCTCTCCAGGATCACCACCCTTTTGTCATGGCATCCAACACCTCTGCTGCCGTACCCTCCCATTTCTTTCTTTCTAGATCAACCAGTAAGAGAGAAAGAACACCGCGCCGAACACCTTTTGCCCCTGCTCGCCGTAGATGCCCTTCTCATGCAACCACCAGGAGACCATATCAGTAGCGTCGGGCGTTTGCTGGTAAAGAGGTGAAACTATTGCTGCAGCTGTGCCCACGCCTACTGGGAGAAGGGGCAGGTCACAAATAGATAGTCCCTGGTCTCAGGCGCTGAGTACAGCGGATAGGATGGTTGGCTCGGCCATCCCTATTCCTCTAGGTTGTTAGATGTCAAACAACTACCCCAGGCCACCAAGTATATGAAGTGGATACTTTTGCCCCATACCATAAAATATTTGTTTGTGCCACATGACATATATACTATCTATTGTTGCATCTTCGACTACAATTTATGATGTTCTCCATAATGTACTCTTAGTTAGTTTTGTTATTTAGTGGTCACCTAATTGTTTCCTATTTAGTCCCCTAAACTTGAATTTCAACTTATACAAAAATGGGACAAATTGTAATTAATCAACTTTCATCGGTCGCACCCTTGGTCAGAACCATATCAGAGGTGAAGGACCGAGGAGGGAATGCATGTAGCCCGTGGTGAAGAAAGAGGAGAAAAGCATGGCTGATAGGTAAAAATATTAGTCATATCCCTCAAGTGTTTCCTGGTACTCCTTAAAAATGGAAAAAAATCTTCTAGAAATATGCATGTTATATTGGCGCATGTGTTAGAGGGCGCCGGGGTACAATATTACTGGCCATGCATATATGCAGACACGGCAAGTCGGTAACACAACAAACTTAGTACAGTGCCAAGCTTCCATTGTCCACCATTCATATACCCCACTCGATCGCTGTACAGTAAATTATTGGGCTGGATCTGAAGGACACTGCCATGATGCGAACCGAGTACTCCTGATCAGTCGTCCTGGCCCCAAAACTGCAGTGAATTGACGGGATCACGTACGTGCATGCCGCCGGTACAGTCCTTGTAGGCCACTCAAACTACACACCCAAACATCATCAGATGCAACGAAACGCGAGCTGGCTGCAGGTCGATCTGCCTGCAGTTGGGTACACATTAATCGTGATCGACTTAGCTCGCTCTAGCCCTGCTCGATCGATCGACCGACCGATCGACCGACGATGGAAAGCACGGGAAAAGGCGAGGGAAACACGGGAGTAATGGGAGGTTCGTGCGGTGGGGTCGTACTGCACTGCCGGCGGACGGCGACGTGCTCCCTGAGGTAATTGAGGTGGCCGACACGGCGGACCGCGCTTTCGCGTTAGACCCGGGCTGCACTCTAAACGTGGGTTTTACTATGCCACCAGGTACGGGCGCGCGCGCGCGTGTCGATATCGTCTAATTTTTCTAGCTCCATCCATCGTCCATCTCCCGGGATTGCTATCGAAAAGGTCCCCAAAAGTTAATTACCAGTTCAACATTAAAAACGATCAACTTTTGAGGGATAGGGGACAAAAACCCAAAATTTTGGAAATTTCGGTCTGAAATAGAGAACCCTGGAATGTAACCTGGCAGGGGTGGTAAAAATGGCATTTCCAAAATTCTATATATCCTGTTGAAGAGAAATGTTAAAATAATAGTGGCAAACATACTGTGTTTCAGTCTTTTAGCAAATTACCACAAAACCAGAGTGTTTTCATATGGCACTGATATGGTTTTAGAGTGTCTTATACGACATAAAACTACGATCAAATTTTGTCTTGATCAAACTACAGTGTTTAATAATATTTTAGAGTATTAACTACTATATAATATTTATATGAGGATATGCAAAAAATATGTTTCATTAAATATTCTATTTGAAGGTTAGACCTAGAATTTTTCTAACTAATTACTTTTTCCTACCATAAATTTTATACAACCTTTAAAAGCTTAAAATCTTAAAAACTATATTTTCTCCGTTTTTATTTTCTAATAATTTTTAGTTTCATAATGACACAATGTTCTTTTTAAGGGGTAAATCTTATGTTAGACTGATGTTGACCAATGATAATGGTAAAACATAAGTGGGTGCTAACGGAATAGTGGTAAAAGAGGAAAAGTGTAAAATTTTGATGGCAGATAGGAAAACGTGATTTCAACGGGTGGAAATAAGAAAGATTTTTCCATAAATTAAGATTGAAAACAAGGCAAGAATTGAAGTACAACAGCCCACGACGATAATATATGTTTGGCCCTGCTTAATTACTTTGACGATGTCATAATAAAACTAAATTAGAGTATATAGCAACTGTTATAAAACAGACGTCAAAATCGACATAAACAACTAAACATGAAAAAATACCATAAAATATCTAAGCATAATAACGACACAAGATATGATATTTGTTAATAAGCTTTAGCCTAAAGCTATATCTCTTAAGCATTTACTATAGGCACCTCTTCCCATTTTAATATGTTATATTATATTTAGTATCATGATTGGCTAACCACCGACTAGTTGTACATACACCTATGCTACTGTTATCATACGATTACAACAAATATAAAAAGAAATCTAGAACAAAAATCGACTCTAACTCTATTCTATCCTAATATTAAGGATAATTCTAATTCTTAATTTATAACCGACAACGTACGCATATTCAATATAAATGTTAACAAACTTCACCTTAATGAATATGTCATGCAATTTCTTCCTATGAACTCCACCTGGTGCTATATCTTCTCTCCTATTATCATATTATCACAGTCATGTTGTCGAGTGAGAATTTCTCCTTAACCAGCATGTACCACACTTCCGTCTAAATTTGGTTTGATCTAATCGATTAAAAGATAATCTATGTTAACATAAAATAGATAAATCAGACCTCTATAAATTGAACTATTTCTTCCTTTGTGTCTTATAAATTAAGTTAATAAATTTAACGTCCATGTTTTTCGCATCGAGTTCACGATGATTTAAGAAGTTTATCATTGCTTGAATCAATAAATTACACGATAGCTTTAAATTCATCTACAAGATCTAACTGGCTGTTGCCAAGACTTTGTTGCACGTACTTAGTAGGCCCCTTTTCTGAGCCATTCACGCCTTCCTAGTCGACGGTACAGTCCATAATTGCCTGAACTCGCATTGTATCATGCACGTCGCTGAGCCCTCTGGCTTACCACATCCGTGTCCGAGATAACTCAATGCTCAAGTTCAGCTCGGACTCTCATACTGGCCTTGCCCATGATAACGCCCCCAATCCAGCTTCCCTGCAACGCACAAACCATCTTGACTCCTTCCACGTGAGTACTCCGGAAAATCACCCTCTCGCAAATTTACCATGCGCCTGTGCCCATGCTGTCCAAGTGACTGCCTCCAAGCCAAAAAAAGTTTCCTTCTCCTGCTGTGCAACAATGGCCAATTGCATGCACGACATGCATGCATCCTTGCCGCATGCAAACAACACCCCATGGCCTAGCTTGACACGCACACATGCAATCGCGTTGTGATTTGCTCTTGTGCATGTGCCTTCCTTTGTATATCCCCACGGTTTTCATCCTGCACCTGTGGCACACGTGAGTTGCCGCAGCCTTCGTGCCGTCTCACGTCCCGCCACATCTGCCCGTGTCCCGTGTTCCGCACGTGCCCGTGCGTAGCCGCGCTGCCTCCCCTGGGCCCACGCCACCATCTCTTCGGCCGCGGAAGCCACCGATTCCTCTCACCGGAGATGCTTCGCATCGAGCCTGCTAGCACCTGCACGCCCACTGCACCAAGATCATCCTCCTGCCGTGCTGGAGTTTGTTGCCACCATTACTGCTGCACAAACCCACGACTTCTCTGACTTTTAATTCACCACTCGTTAATCTAGTTATAAGCTGACATCAACAAATCACCGTATAGTCTTTCTAGCTACCGAACGAACTGAGCACAACGTCTAATTATTTCTTATTGAACCTAGCTCATTGAAAGGCTTGAACCACTTTATCTGAATATTTGACTCCACCAATCGAGAATGTCAATTACCTCTAGCTTCAATCAACGCTGAGTATTATATCTGATTGCCTCTCCATTGAAAGTATCTCACCAAAAAGTTCTAGGCACCCATCCTAAGTGTCTAACTCTACCAATTAAATCGACAATCGCTTTTGTTGTCATCAATCCAAGCACCACTGGTTGCCTGCTTATCGATTGTAGCCAATTAAACGGTTCAAATCATCATATGAAGTGTTTGAATCCACCAATTAAATTCTATTGATCTCTAACATGCTCTACCTTACGTTAATGTTCCTCCTTAGACATTATGTACAATAGTTGTGATGTGGGCAAATGTGGATGTGAGTACTTCTGTTGGGAAATGAATATATATATGCTGCTGCTAAGTTAAGCATGGGTACCAATATTTAGTTGCTTTCCTCCGGCCAAAAAACACGCCGCTTCAGACATGTCCTAAGATAAATCTTTAAAGTTTTAATAATCTATATCTTTTTAAACACTTACTAGATTAGATTAGGGATGAAAACATCCAGAAATAAACGGAAACTATCTCAATCATATTTATATTTGTTTTCATACGGAGACGAAATCGAATATTATCAAATACAAATAAAATATGGATTGAGACATACGGTAATGAATATTTATCATAACATAACAACCCCTTATACGGTGCTTCTATAATCAATGAAGAATATAATCGGTTCTTTTATCCAAAAGAATACTCTTAAATTCATGTTAAATATAGTATGCTTATTTTTTTAAAAAAAATAGAATTACAAACATGAAGTTGTATCCTTATTAGAATCTCAGTTTAGAATGCTATTTATTTTATCGTAAAATTAATTAGTTAACAAATGGAATTTGACATAGACCTTGTTTTAAAAGAATAAGCTATTACATTTAAAAATAATCTTAATATATTATTAAAATTTTAATATCAATAATAGTACCCAATACAATTTATAGTTTGTAATTAGTAAATATAATACTATGAATAGCTACATATCATGTTTCCAAAAAATAAATATTTGATAAATAAGTTGGGCTAGAGATATGGGCTTAAAGTTAGAGAAAATATGGACTAGAGTTTTGTTTTTGGAAATTATCCGAATAACTATCCGGAAAGTATTGGACCGTTTTCCGTTTCCACCAGATCCTAGTTTTACTATATTTGTTTCTATTTCTAAAAAAAATCTGAATTTGTACCTATTTCCGAAACTATCCAACAGACACTATCTGTTTACCCAAAAGCATCTGGATAGCGGAAGCTATCTGAACCGTTTTTATCCCTAGATTCGATATGTGAAAATTATACATATGTTCTATTTCTTAATACTTGACATTGGAGTGCTATTCATTTGTAAACTTGGAACATTTATCTTTTTTTAAATAAAAATACTTAAAATAATATTGTATTATGAAAAGTGTGTTAGCATTCTAAACATAAGTATGAAAGCCTACGGCAGACTAACTGTTTAAAAATTACTAGTGGTCAAAGCTAAAGCAATTAAAAATTACTTAAAACAATAAAAGTATATAACGCAAATAAATGCAAAGAGAGGTAGAATGTGTGTGTGTGTGTATATGTTGCAGAAAGTAATTTTTTTATATTATAATATTGTTGAGTTTAATAGATTGTAGAAGCCACATACTTTCATTTTCTTAATGAAAATTATTTTATTATCTAATAATGGATATATTTATAATGGAAATTAATGAACAGTATTTTATTTTGAAGACTCTTTTGACATCCAAATTAAAATAACACATGTTTCTGTGACCTGCCAGAGGGAGTAATTAGGTATAGTCGAATTGTTCGAAATGTTAGCTCGCTTAGGGTTTACTAGGTATTTGAGTCTCTTGTTCTGTTAATCCGTGAGACATTCGTCCCTCCTTAATTACAGAAACGGTGTGAGAATGTAGGAGTTTGTGTCATAAGAATGTATTACTCGTTTTTATACTATTGTATACTATATTGTACAATTTGCATGGTGGTTTGCACATGTCTTTCTTGCATGGAACTGGTGCAGTGGACAAGTCATCAGCATCAACAATGATCATGGACTCAGTACGTACGTACGTAGAATTAGACACAGAATGGAGACATTCAAGCATAAACAAAGAACGTTCCTGTTGGGCATACATCAGAGAAAATATCTCACTCTCACCGTTTAGCGGGGGAAACTGAAAAAAGAATACCTTACAAGTTACAAAAATATTTCTTTTCCTTTATAATTGAACCAATAATTATTTTTATTTTTTATTTTTTGTTAGGTTGAATAGCATTTTATTTGATTCGTTTCATATAATACTTTTATGATACCGGAAATTGTAGGTATTTATAAATTTATTATACAAAAAGTCGGGATTAAAGTTTGTAGAAGCTTGGTCAATGCTGTCAAGTATTAAAAAACCAATCAAGATAGTATGAAATACTTTATTTATCACAAGGCAAAAGTTTGAACCCCACTAATACTATGGCAACTTCTTTTATAAGCAACAGAGAGACAAATAAACAAGAGCGGTCTGAATGTGTCATCTCTAGAAGCATATATATGAAGTTAAACTGCACTCCAGACATCTGCCAACTTTTGTAAACAAAATTTTTCTCCCAATTATTGCAACGGTTCTTTCCGAAATCTATGCACTGCATGCATGGCTGTAGCTTTCTTCTTGACCCGGCCGGTACACATTCACTCCGAGAAGAAGAAATTAACAATGGAGAATTTGAGTTCATCAGATTCAGATAGATGGATACATCCAGACAGATAGAGATCGAAGTAGGGAGAGATAGATTTTCTTTCAAAAAACAAAAAGATTGAGAGATGGAGCGTTTGCTGACGACGTCTATCGCGAGAGTGGAGAGCTAGAGCGCGCGCGTCCGGTGAGACGTCGCTGTCACCGCGCGGTGCCACCAGCCACTACTAAAACACCCCGTGTCTTCTCGCCTCGCTCCAAACTCCTCGTCGACTCGGTCTAGATCGCGCTCCACTGCACTGGCATCGCGCACTTGCACGTAGTAGCTAAGTCTAAGTGTACGGTTTTGATCAGCTCGCCATCGCAAATGCCGGACTACCAGCTGGCGTGCTGCCCGGCATCGTCGTCGTCGGCCTCGACGCCGCTGTCTCCTGGGGCAGAGGCGGCGGTGAGGTGCGGCGGCGGCGAGAAGCGTGGGAGGGGCGGCGGCAGGCACCCGACGTACCGCGGCGTGCGGATGCGGGCGTGGGGGAAGTGGGTCTCGGAGATCAGGGAGCCGCGCAAGAAGTCGCGCATCTGGCTCGGGACGTTCCCGACGCCCGAGATGGCGGCGCGCGCGCACGACGCCGCCGCGCTCGTCGTCAAGGGCCCCGCCGCGGTGCTCAACTTCCCGGACACCGCCGCGTCCCTGCCGCGCTCGGCCTCCGCCTACCCGCGCGACGTTCAGGCCGCCGCCGCTCGCGCCGCGGCCATGGTGGACGTCCCCGCGGGTGCGTGCTGCGAGCAGTCGCCTCCAATGCCGCCGCAGGCGCCGTCCGCGCACACGCTCGGCGAGGACGACGACGAGCTGGAGGAGATCGTCGAGCTGCCGCCCATCGACGAGTTCGACGTCGCGGCCGCAGAGCTCGTGTTCGGCAACAACGGCACGACGTTCCACGACGACCCGGCCGCCGAGCAGCCGTGGTACGATCAGCCGGTGGCGTGGCTTCAGGATGCCGCTGGCGGCATTGCCACGCACGACGGGGACGTGCTCGGGTTCGACCTGGACCATGTCTGGGAGGACGGCGTCGTGGCGTCCGGGTTCGCTGCGCTCCTGTGGAACATGTAGTATAGTACTATCTCTCTCTCCTTTTTGACGTGTGAATATATAGCTAGCCGCAGTAATAATCTTTGGCTTATGGCTTAGAGTTCTATCTTTCTTTCCTTTCTGTGGGCATTCAGAGGCAAGATCTTCTGAATGTTTCATTTTTATTTAACATTTTTAATAGCTATATATATGATATTACTATGCGTTAGGTGGTTTGTTACTTGTGCATGTCCATTAATTAATACAGACAAATCAGTCATCAGTAATGACCTGTCAGTAAATAAAAAGAAGAAAAGACTACGTGTGTAATATACGTACACACCGGAAAACACTTGTTCACATAAACTATTGGAAGTTGCAAATATCTGATTCTGCTGTCTCTCTGCTATATTATTCTGTTTTCTTCTCAAGATAGCCTTGACACACAAATATCTCATCAATCAGCATGCATGCATGATACATCGACAGGCAAGCAAGCGGTTGAGGGAGAGGAACTCATCGATCAGAGAATGCATGTGTGCGTCTTCAGGAAAAGATCCAAAGCTATTTAGGTCGTTCTAACTCCCAACCAACCAATGTACCCAACCATGCCATGGCATGAGACAAGCCGAGCTCAATTAAACATGTGGTTCACAAAGCTCATGCATGTTCATGATGGAACTGTTGCTAAACGACGTATACGTAGGTAGCTACACATGCATATATAGTATGCATGGATTGCTCCCAGCCACGAATGTATACGTGTGGAAAACACGACGACTGAAACTGCTCTGTTACTCGTTTGCTGTCGAATTGAATGCGACTATTGGACTTCGATTGGAGTAGTCAATTCGATCTGCAAAAGAAGGACTAGCTAGTGATCGATTGATTGGGCATGGCACAGGTGTCTGGCTAGGGCAATAGGCTGAACAAATCGAATGGGAATTCTCTCCGAAAAGTAATTTCGTCCTTACGGAGGTGCTGTCCCATCTTTTTTATGTTATTGTCATCCGAATAATTATAAAAAAAAACATGATAATGTATGTAAATATGTGATATATCGCTTGATCTGGTACATTTCTTTCATAACTATTTAAATATCACCAAAAATAAAGGGACATCCTCTCACGAAATAAAAGTCCATCGTTGGAAATTCCCATCCACTGCATATATATGCTGCAGTGATCGAGGCATAGCAAAAAGGCAGGACGAGCTACTAAGGCGTTCGCAGGAGATAAGACAAATTAACTAATTGGGGTTGCTTAATTGGCGTTTGAGAGTGATATGACCTGCAAAAGAAATTCGACGGTTTTTGGAAGAACAGGAGGTCCGTGACAAAATTATTGGTCATGTGCTCGAGTGTGAGATCATGTGTGCATCGTCAGCGATCCTACATCACGTAATTCAATGATGACGACGGCAAATATGTTTGTCCAGAGCTCCGTGTGACACACTCCTAATGTAAACATGGAACTGAAACCTCAGAAACTTCAGAAGAAGAAAAAAAACAGTGACAACTATAAGTATTAGAATCCGTTTGAATGTATATTCCTCAAGGTCACCGGCTCCAATAATAGGCATTCGAGTTTGTCTTTACTTTTATAAAATTAGGTCCGAGATCATAGGCGTTTGAGCCGTACTGAGAACATTGAGCTCACTATATCTCTTCTTCTCCACACAAGGAGTCATCCTAACAAAACTCCCTCTTCTTATATCTTTTCACTTTTCAATAGACTCCTTAATTATATCCAGTCCCTATATCACAAATGGGAAATCTATCATTTGATAGATTTCTAGCAAGTCCGATCACATATTTTCCATCAACAAGATAGGCAGTGTTGTTTTTCTACAAAGAAGGATCAGAGCTATAGTTGTTTTAAGCAAATTCAATCTTCGAATATTATCGTCTATCAAAGTGCAAGAAAAAAGGAACATGCGAAAGGAGATCACAGGCTGACGTGAACGGGGCAAAGGAGAACACCAGGCAGTGGTGAAAGATGAGAACGCAAGTCGCAACTCGCAAGTGCCACCTTGGTCATCATTGTGTGCAGAGGCAGGTGCCGGAGGTGGGTGCTAGCCTTGACAAGGGTTGAAAATTAAATGGACGTCGACTTGGCCGTGCCTAGGGACGGAGGTGGGCATAGCGACCCATGTCTACGGGAGGATGCAACTGCTAGATGCGTGCATGGTGGAGTGTAGCATACGACGGAAGTGGTTGAGGGTGATGGGGTATTGGTTTGGGACTCTCTAGAAGTAGCAAGTGGAGAGGCTTTTTACCTCCAACTCTTTAAATTTGGCTATAAAGAACCAGTTTGTGCATCCCTTGGAGAGATGCTCTCGAACTGCATTGTGCTGCATGCTAGTCTAAGGCTTTTGGGATCAATGATCTGGTCATTCAGATTTTGTGATTGTTAGAAATTGGCACTAGGCCTCGACATAAAAGAATCTATAAGAGGAATTTTTCAAGTAATATAACTATTTATTAATTTGCGGCTGATTGCTTAAGAAAGCGTTGTCGAATTGTTCATACGAACGTCGTTGTGCACACCTAAAACGTATTCAAATATTCCCTAGCTAGCTAGTCTATCAGTTTCTTAATTATCTTTGGCATAATGGCATTAGTGTGCATTGGATCCTTAGAGCCAACCTAATCATCGTTATTATTTGCCTTTTTTAATGTCTTTCTCACAAACACCCTACTCATGCTAGTATTTCGCATCAAAATCAAGCGCTATTGTAATAGTCAGACATGCATCTTCAATGTTGCACCACTTCAATCAGGAGGTTTAATATGGCTTGCAAATGTCGTACAATTAATGAGTTAACAGCATTCATCACTATAGAACAACAATTTCATGTGATGCCCTCTGCAGTAATGTAAACATTTACCTGTTCTTTTTATATATATTCCATTCCACTTACCCTTGATTCAAGCCCGTGTCCAAGTTCTGGTCCATACGGTCCTACGAGACAGACCACTAGACTGACCTACGGTGCTGCAGATCGATCATGATGTTACGTTCTTGCATATGATCACTAGTATTGATGATCGATCGTGAGTAGAACCGAAACAACGAGCTGCCAACAAATCATAAACACAACACCTTAATTTGCAGGAAAAATGGAGAGATCTTAATTTCTTCTTCGATTCTAAAGCGACAAACAACTAATTGTCTAATTCACATCAAAATTATTCAGTACAGCGATGGTAATTAAGCTCCAGCCAGTGTCATAGTGCACCGAAGTAATTAACCATGCTAGCTAACACCTGATGGCCTAGCTCAATGCAACTCTCTGTTGTTACTACCACTCTCCAAGAACCAAACCCATCATGGCCATCGCCGTGGTAGACACCGCCAGGAGCAAGGCATGAGCCGCTGCCGGCGACGATGCGGCGCTCGTGGTTGCGGCCTCTTGGGGAGCCGGGCTCGGGGAAGGCGATGGCGACGACGGCGACGGCGACGCGGCGGCAGAAGGTATCGCGATGGGCGACGCCGGCGCGGACGCCGGCGACGGGGCGGGCTCGACGTTGATCATGAGGCGCTGGCCCTTCTTGCAGTGGGCGACGTCGGCGCTGGAGAAGTAGGCAAAGCCGGGCGCGTCGAGGAGGAACAGCACGCTGCCATCGTTGGCCGCCGCCGCCGTCGCGTTGCAGTGGTAGTACCCGAACTTGTCCACCTTCACGACTGAGTCGTTCTTGTACACGAATTCTTCAATTCGCAGCAAGAAACGCATGGAATCAATGGATGAATCAAAAACAATTCTTCGATCGGTGTCTCGATCTCTTTGATTTTGATTTAGCTTGGGACCTTACCAATGGAGTCGGCCACGTAGAAGTGGATGCCAGCGGCCCATCCGGCGTACATGTCCACGCTCGCCGGCGGCGGCATCCTCCACCCGCCCGGACCGCCCACGACGTACCGCTTCCCCATCCGCATCGGGAGCACGGTGGCCAAAGCGCAGCACCAGCTGCCGGCCACGGCAGCGATGATCAGGAAGAAGCACAGGAAGACGACCTCCCTCTGAGCCATGAGCTAGGTCGAGAGTCGTCTGCTACGAATAAAAATTGAAGCGAAGTAGGGAAGTCGGAATTCTGACGAGACTAGATGACGCTACCGATCGATCAGTTTGAGCAATGCGTGCTGTAACTCGTCGGGATTTATAGAGAGCAGTGGAGATGGAGAGGATAGGGAGGGATGAGGAGGCGGTTACGTCAACGCGCGCGAGCGCGAGGAGGGGATCGCCGCCGCCGATCGAAGCGGAGAGCGTGGCGGGCGGTGGACTCTGGCGTGGCGGTTGCGACGGCGGTTGTTGCCGTTTCGCTCTCTCGCATGCATGGCAACGGCTGCGACGACCAGCCGACTAATGATGGGCCATGGCCCATGCATTGCTAGGCCGCGTGACTGACTGGGCTCCGTGAAACGTTTGGGCCGTACACAAGGCACGACATGTTTTAAGGAAAAATTCCATTTTACATCCTTGTAAGTAGAGTTTTAATAGTATCCTTAACTGAAAAATGGGATACAATGCATATCTTATTTTCTAAAAAAAGTACAAATATAGCCTCAGAATAGTATTGAGACCAATTTTAGCTAACATGATGCTAATGTGTCGTATTAACTAGGTCTTGGACCGGTGTGACGTCTAACACAAAAACAAAATTTTAAAAAATATGAGACCCACATGGAGAAAACATGTTAGTCTTCTTCCTCCTCTCTTGCCCTCTCTCCTCTCTTCCCTATTTCTCACTAGGCTCTAGGGTGGTTGCCAACAGGGAGAGAGGCGGTCGTGGCGGCTACGACATTATCGAGCTCATGATGAAGGCATTGAGGATGGCGGCAGGGGTACGAGGAAGGACGATGAAGGTCAAAACATAGACGGAGGCGTTAGAGGAGGTCGAGGAGAGGCGAAGGTCGTTAGAGTTGGAGGAATGGTTAGAAAGGATGTTGAGAAAGGGTTATTGTGCCTGGAGCAGCGCTGGGTGGTTAGGGTAACCGAAGAACTTGTCGTCGTTGTCCTCCTCCATCAGCATCCACGAGACGAATGGTAGCACCAGGTCATCTAGCATCGACTCCTCCTCCCCACTCCTCCTTCCTATCCCGCTCCTCCTAAAGATGTGACACGGCACAAGTGTTGAGGGGTTACCATAGTAGACCTGACAATGACTTGCATGAAGTTGGCTTGTGACACTACTACTAGCCTTGTCACCTAGTTCAGAAGTAGCTCCTTGAGGGCAACAGCAAGTGAAGGAGAGAGGTTGACACCAGGAGCAGTCATGGGTAGTGTCGTTGCTAGTGCTATTACCTGAGGGAAATGTAGTGGGAAGAAGCACAATATGGCAGGAGGCCATACAGGAGGAGCGGGAGGCACAAGAGGTAGGGCAGCGTGGCCGCCACGACCTTTCACATCCCGTCCAAGCATCATCTTACACAGACAACACCAAGGAAGTTACGCCACAAGGGAACGACAAACCATCTTGTACAGAAACCACATTTGTTGGTATCAATCCTAGGATATTGATGTTGGTACCGTGGTAATAAAATGAATCATTGTAATACTAAACATAAATATAATATATCTTTACATTGCAACTTTGGGTAATCCAAAAAATGCAACATTCAATTAAAAGTAGCAACAACAACTAGAACACTAGAACACCAAGCCACGGACAAAGCTTGGGTCTAGAGATGAAACCCTAATCAACTTAGAAAGAGAGAAAAACAACAACAATAAGGGGATAATAAGGGGATGAGTACTTTCGTACTTAGCAAGCCATTGAAAAATTTGTAAAATGCAAGCTTCATTTCAAATCAAGGCTGGTTTTATTTTGCAATTCATTTACTTTAAAACACTTTTCAAAGTTATAAGTGTGGATTTTATTATAAAACATTTGGAAGAAGACTTCTGTCTTAATCCAAGGTCCATTTTAAATCACTCAGTTCATCCATTAGTCACGCGGCCTGACTCTAGGAACGATTCTTATCCCACAAATCAATTTTGTAAAGCACAAATAAAACATATAAAACATATAGTTGGTTGAGTCCATTACGACCATTAGACAAGGCTAGCCATCGTCTCTCCTCTTCTTCCTCGTTCTCTCCTCTTCCCTTACTCCTTCCCGTTCCCTATTCTCTCGTGCGCCCGGGAGAGAGGGCCAGGCGCGGTGACGGCGGAGGTCGGTAAAGTGGAGGCGGCACGCGAATGAGGTCGTCGCGAGGCCGGCGAGCGACGGCAAGGAGGAGGCTCGCGCACGGGTGTCGCCCAACCTAGCGCGGCGACGACCTGGATCGGGACGGGGACGGCGGCAGCGGGCTCCGGTGGCTTCTAGGCCAGGCAGAGGCAGTGAGAGATTATGTGCCTGGGAAGACCGGCAAGCAGGCCGTCGTGGTGGCGGCGCTCGCACGGACCGTCTTGGCCGAGCATGGCGACGGCCTCGACTAGGGTGGGGTTGTAGCGAAGCGTGGGTGGAGTCCCGAGGTGAGCGATGGCGGCCGGGCCCAAGGCGACCGGTGGCCAGGTGGCGTGGAGGCGGAGGAGAGCGGATGGAGGACGGCCGGCAGCAATCAATCGAGGCCGAGAGGCGGAGGTGGTTCGGGCAGGGGAAGGTGGTGAGCCCCAGAGGGGCGGTGGCTTGGTTGAGATGGCGGCTGTGGGTGGAGGGCGAGTTGGAAGGGCGGCGTCGGGGTGAAGATAGCGGCCGGGAAACGGTGCTACGACGTCGTTGGGCTCGTCGGTGTGGTGGCGATGGAAAGATGTCGGGATGTGGCTTCGAGCATGTACCAGGTGCTCGTCGAAATGCCGGGCTTTGCTGCTTGGTGGCTCCAGATGAGGGAGGCAAGATGATGATGAGATGGGCAGCGTGGTGATTTGGGTGGTGGAGATGGCATGGCGGTGACGGCAGCTACAGTGGAATGAGGGCCGGGTGAAGGAGAAGATGGGCGCGGCGCTCGCTTTCGGCGTGGACGCACGACTCCAGGCAGTTGGCGAGCAAGCGGCGGCGCACTGGACCGAGCTCAGCAGAGGCGGCCATGGTGCGCGAGGTGGAGAGAAAAGGGCACGGCAGGGCGAGGTGTCGCGCTGCGGTGGCTTGGGCTGTGCGGGACGGCGTCTTCGCAAGGACGCATGAATCGCGGCGGCACTGACACCATCTACTGGCCTGGCGTGGGGTGGCGAGAAGTCTTTGGCGCAGGTCCACAACAAGGACGGCGGGATTCGCGGTCGATGACGAGCGCTACAGGGCGGCGCTGTGCGTCGCGGTACGGGCGGCCGGGCTGTAGCGGGTGCGGCGCACGGGAGAATGGCGACCCACGGCTTAGCGTGTGGATGCGGCATGGAGCGGCGCAAGGGAGGCGGCTCAGGCATGCGGTCGGGTGCGGCGTCGGAGCGGTTAGGTGGTCTAGCCCCCCCCCGCTTGACATTCCGTCGAGCAGGTGGAGGCGGCCTCGCAGCGCTGGGCCGAGGCTGGCTAGGCCACTTGGTCGATTGGGCCAGCTTCGAGGGGGAGGGATGGACCTGCATGGCTAGACTAATGGACCATCCTGGAGAAGGTGGGGAGGAATTGGGCCGGCAAAGCCGTGGCCCAGTGGATGGGGGAGAGGAGGGGAGGAGGGGAAACAGTTGGGCCGGCCAGAGAGGGGTGAGAGATCGGCCGGTTCGGCCGTGGCCCAAGCGGGCAGAGAAAAGAAAAGGAGAGAGGAGTTGGGTGAGAGAACAAACGGCCCGATTGTACAGTGATGTTTCATATTTTTCTGGGATTTCAGACTTAGAGTTTTGAGAGGATTCAAAAGGAATTTTGAATTGCAAATTTTATATTTGAGTTTGGAGAATTCCATGGAATTAAGGGAACGTAATAAAGTGAGTGTTTGGATATTTTTGAATTAGGTTTGATATTTTGGAGGATCTAGGTGGGTAGAGATTAAGAGAATGTTTTAAAATTAGATTTGATTTTATTTTGTGAATTACCTCGAAGGATATTAATTCATAATTATGGATCTTAAATAAATTTTTAATTTGTATTTATAATTTGGATGTTTGTGAACAGATTTTTGGAGATCGGAAAGAGGATGGCAAAGGAAGAGAAATTTCAAATATATGAATTTGAGGGGTGATTTTGGACATTTATGTTTGGGGTCCAATTTTAATATTTGAATCCTTTGTTATTCCATGGATTCGAGGAATAAGTGAAATTGGAATATTGGAATTCAATTGAATCATCTAGATATTCAAGGATTTAAAAAATTGTTTGTACATAGACACTTCATACCTTCGAATGAATTTTTGATACATAGAGTTTTGATAAATCTCTAGATGGTGATTTAAGATGTGATTCAAATTTCAAATTTTGAATATAGGTTCTTTTATTTGGAAGAGAATTTTTGCACAAAAGTTGTTAGGATCGTAGGAATAATGTAATTTGGATGTTGGTACTAGATTAAGATAAAAGAAATGAAATTTTAGCGGAATTAAAGATACAAACATAATGTGTGTATCTGAGTAATTTTTGGATATGTAAGGGTGTTAAATAAAATTTTATAACGGTTTAATTTAGGAGATAAAATTTGAATCTTAGGAATTTTAATTAGAAAAATAGTTGTGGTAAGATTTATAGTTAATAAGAATTAATTTAATTGAGATCTTTCGTATACACACAAAACTAGATATACTCTAAGAACCAAAATTTTAGAAACTAAGATTTTAATAAAATAATTTTAATATGGATTGAGGTGTTACACTAGTGCCACCGCTCCCTAAAAGCCTAGAGAAAGATTGGAAAGAGAGGGAGCAAGGAGGAAAAAGACTAGCATTGGTGAGTCCGTGTAGGTTCCACACTTCACTAGGATAAAGGATGAAGATCTAGTCAATGTATTATGTATATCATTTAAAACTGATCTTAATAACTATATTTATATTAGTTTTAGACAATAAAAGATGTAAGATATGATTTTATGGTTGAGAAACTCATACCTTACGTAATGTAAAGTGGACGTTTTCCATGTTTCAACAACAACAAAAGCAAGGCCCGTATACGTAGATAGGTCTGGAACACTGGATTTCGGTTCATCCAAACACAGACCTTGAAATGAATACATGTTGGTTTGAGACTTGATAGGATGACCAATCAGCTGGTCATCAAAACGTAGATACTGTTGGAATTCTATTTGCTCACCTTTTGACGATTAGTTGATTGTGCTTTAGTTGACATAGCAACACTTTCTCTACTTTATCTGTACTCTATGTTTGCCAGATACAAGTCAAATAACTCTGTTATGTTGGCAGACAGCATTTGTTAAGCTCTCTCAGTTGTTTGAAATGTTGTCGAAATTCAGAGTTGCCAGGTTGGTGGGGCCCCGACCACTGATTGTTGTATAATAACCAAGTTCATCGGATCAACCGATTAAGGATTTAAAAAACCAAAGTTCTCCCATTTTTAACTACTGTAAATTATTTTCCTCAGTAATAACTACAGTTACACGTGCTAAACATCAGTTGATACAGAATTACAGATCCACCACAGCCTAAATTTTGATGTCGTGATGATTTTTCAGAGACGGGTCTCGGTGTGCCTGGACAATTAAGGTCTTTAAGGATAACGTGGCGGCAACACCTACCTTGTCCTAAAGTTGCATTATCCGGTACAAGATGGGCTACCGTGCCCATTTCTTCTACACTTTGCAACCAATTTTCTGTATTTCACACACACGTCTTAGCAGAATCTTAAACCGTGTAACCTTTTTCTTCATTTCTGATCCCCTTTTGCATTCCCTATTTGCACATAAGCAATATATTTTTCATCGTAGAAAATACTGTATAAGATGAGCATCCCACCTACTTCCGCATACCATAAAGGAATCAAATCAAACAAATCTGAACATAACAAAATCATTCTGAATTAGGTTTGGAATGTGAAAGTTCAGAGGAGCGGAGGAGAACACCGACGCCCTATCTAGGTCGTGCGATGGTTGCGTGTTGATTGGATGCAGAAAAACCCCGCATGTGACAGTTACATATAGGCGTTACAACTTGAGGGCTAAGCCAAGAGATCTTTTCTAAATATAAACCTTCTATACATAGATGATCTATTTCTATACATAAACAATCTAGATCTTTTGGCTTTTGGCACAATATAGTAAGGTAAATACACATATATCTAACCTTTCTATCTAACAGTCTTTCTCAATATGGTAAGATAAATACACATGCATCTAATCTTTCTATTTAACAGTCTCCCTTAATCTTAACCGCTCTAGGTTTAGATTGACTTTGAAATTTTTTAACAGCCGAACAAACAAGGTCTTTGTAAAACCATCTGCAATTTGATCTCTTGATGAAATAAATTCAATCTCTAGTAATTTTCGAGCAACTCTTTCTCTGACAAAATGATAGTCAACTTCAATATGTTTTGTTCTGGCATGGAAAACAGGATTAGTAGACAAATACTTTGCACCAATATTATCACACCAAAGTCTTGCTGCCTTTGGACTAGGAATACCCAATTCACGCAGTAAAGTTTGTATCCACATAACTTCTGCAATAGCATTAGCAATTGCTTTATATTTTGATTCTGTACTAGATCTTGAGACAGTAGCTTGTTTTCTTGCACTCCATGATACAAGATAAGAACCCAAGAACACAGCAAATCCTCTTGTAGACCTTCTGTCATCAACACTGCCAGCCTAGTCTGCATCTGAAAATGCATTCACCAAAGTCGAAGGAGACTTCTGTATTTTCAAGCCCAATTCTATGCATTGCTTCAAGTACCGTAATATTCTTTTAACTGCTGCCCAATGTACTGTGGTAGGTGCATGAAGAAATTGACATACTTTATTAACAAAAAAGGCTATATTAGGTCTAGTGAGGGTTAGATATTGAAGAGCACCAACAATGCTTCTATACCGTGATGTATCATATAGTCCCAACAATGATCCTTCATGTAATGATAATTTTTCACTAGTGGATAATGGAGTATTAACAGGCTTGCAATTTGACATACCAACTCTTTTTAGAAGATCAGAAGCATATTTGCTTTGAGTGAGAACAATGCCATCTCGCACCTTGGCAACTTCTATACCAAGAAAATAATGCAGATCTCCTAGATCCTTTAGAGCAAATTCCCCCTATAAATCTTGAAGTAACACTGTGGTAGCATGTGGTGTAGAGCTGGCTATAATAATATCATCAACATAAACAAGGAGATACATGCTAACATCATTCTTGCGATAAAAGAACAAAGAGGTATCAGCCTTTGAAGATTGAAAACCAAGTGATATCAATTTAGCACTTAGTCTAGAGTACCATGCTCTGGACGCCTGTTTCAGACCATATAAGGCTTTATCTAGGCGACAAACAAAGTTTGGTCTTGAAGGATCTTCAACACCAGGTGGTTGTTGCATATATACCTCTTCTTCAAGATTGCCATGGAGAAAAGCATTTTGTATATCAAGTTGTCTGAGAGTCCATCCTCGAGAAACAACAAGAGACAGAATAATACGAATAGTAGCAGCTTTAACAACAGGACTGAAAGTTTCCTCATAATCTATTCCATATCTCTGCTTAAAACTCTTTGCTACCAATCGAGCTTTATATCTATCCAAGCTACCATCAGATTTTCTCTTTATTCTGTATACCCATTTGCAACCAATAATATTTCTACCCTTTTGAGGTGGAACAAGGTGCCAAGTTTTATTCTTCATTAAGGCATTGTACTCAAGATCCATTGCATTTTTCCAATTACTATCAGCTAGAGCCTCATCAGTACTACTAGGTTTCCCTATAGTTGTTAAAAATCCATACCTGACAGTACCATCTGCGTATATTTTCTCCTTGCGTATGCCACTTTGAAGTCTGGTTACAGGTCGGGTTGCAGCTGGAGGTGCCGCAGATGATCTCGCATGCGGATCTGTTGGCGCAGCAGCAGTCTGGTCTGCCTGGCCTAGCGAATCTCCCATGCGCGGGAAAGAAGACGTGGCCGCGCCTGGCTGGTGCAGCGCGTTGTCCGGATCAGGCGTCGTCGCGAGAGGGGAAACTGGAGATAGCGTGGCGTCCGGCGGTTGGCCAATGGACGCGCCCGAATCAGACTTCGATCCCAAGCCCGCATGCGAATCGCCTCCGGAGTTTGAGCTTGTCTGGTTTGCTCTGTGTACACCGGTTCCTTCCGAATTTTCACCGGCTTTTCCCTGATTCTCATCATGCAACTTAGAGGAAACATTAGAAGAATTAGATGAACCATTAGCACATTGATCTACTGCATGTTCGCCCCCTACATATGGATAAACAAGATCAGAAGGAAGACATAAGATCTTGGAGCGAAGACGGGCACCGGCATTGGGATGCAGCTCAGTGAAGAGAAAAATATTTTCATCAAAGATCACATCCCTGGAGATGTAAACACGGCTAGTGGAGACATCAAGGCACTTGTAGCCTTTGTGCAAGGTGCTATAACCAAGAAAGATACATCTTTTGGATCGAAATTCTAGTTTGTGCTTATTATAGGGGCAAAGATGAGGCCAACAAGCACATCCAAAAACTCTGATCGAGGAGTAATCTGGTTTTTGATTAAAGAGACGCTCTAGAGGCGTAGCATGACCAATTGTTTTGCAGGGTACACGATTGATGAGATAAACTGCTGTTTGGAAAGCTTCATCCCAAAATTTTAGGGGCATAGTCGCATGAGATAAGAGAGAGAGACCGACTTCAACTATGTGACGGTGTTTTTCCTCAGCTGACCCATTTTGCTGATGAGCGTGTGGGCAAGAAATAAGATGAATGATGCCAGCTTTATTAAAAAAGGAATTAAGTGTCTAATATTCGCCTCCCCAGTCAGTTTGCATGGCAAGAATCTTACGATCAAACAAGCATTCAACAAGAGCTTGAAACTCTTGAAATTTTTGAAATACTTCAGACTTGTGCTTAAGAAAGTAAATCCAGGTGAACTTGCTAAAATTATCAATGAAACTAACATAATATCGTTTTCGACCAACTAATTCTGGTGCATGACCCCAGACATCAGAGAACACAAGTTCTAAAGGAGACTTGGAAATACTAGAAGACTTGGGATAGGGCAACTGATGGCTCTTCCCTTGCTGACAAGCATCATAAACTGACTGACTCAACGATTCATCGATATATGGGAGACTATTATTACTGATAACTTGCTTAACAATTAACGAAGATGGATGACCTAGCCTACTATGCCATCGAGATAGGGGCAATCTGTTGGAGTTGTAGGCTTGCTTTATTGTTGGCGCAGGTAAAGGATAGAGACCCCTATGACACCTTCCTCTAAGGAGCGTATTCTTTGTTTTCTGATCCTTAATTAGAAAGAAATCAGGGTGAAATTCTATAAAGACAGAGTTATCAGCGGTAAGACGACGAACTGAAACAAGATTTTTCTTGGCTTGTGGAACGTAAAGAACATCATTTAATTGTATGTTACGAGTGAGGGTACGGACTATAGTACGACCAATGTGACTAATGTTCATACCTGTTCCACTAGCTGTGTGGATCTGATCACCGCCATGATACTTTTTATTGAGAGACAGCTGCTTGAGATTGCTTGTCACATGATCCGTAGCACCGGTATCAGTGTACCAGTTGGTGTCCACGCCATACGAGTTTGTAGCTGCTGCAACAAGACGCTGATCTGGCACAAAGTTCTCATCGAACCTATGCCAGCATTTAGCGGCTGAGTGATTCTTCTTGAAGCACACCTGGCACCTGTTGTCATTTGAATCGGGCGCACCACCAGACGTCCCGCGACTATTGTTGTTGTAAAAGCCGCGGGAGTTGTTGTTGTTGTGGGAGCCACGACCTCCTGCAGGAGGCCCATGACTGGACCTGTCGTGGCTAGACTGCGTGCCCCCACGCGAGGGGCCTATCCCACGCGTCTGGTTCTTCCCGCGCCACGAGCCACGACCACGAGATGCCGAGTTTGCCGATCCAGACCCAGGGCTGCCTCCATAGATCAAGTCCATTCTAGTTTTAAAATTGAGAAGTTGTGAATAAAGCTCACCAACGAAGATGGGTTCCACTCTAGCGCATAGAGCAGAGACGATGGGCGAGAAATCTTCGCCCAAGCCGGTGATGATGTACTCCACCAGTTCTTCATCTTCTAGAGGCCGTCCTGCAGCCGCCATGTCGTCGCCAAGAGCCTTCATCTTGGCAAAGTACTCGGCAACGGACGAATTCTCCTTCTTGGTCGTTGGCAGAGCAATCCGCATGTTGACGGATTGCGCTCGCGTCTGTGACGCGAACATGTCTTCAATGATCTTCCAAGCGTCCGCCGCAGTGGCGCTGGTGGCCACCTACGTAAGGACATCCTTGGTGACCGACGCGAGGAGGTAGCTAAGGACCTGTTGGTCCGTGGCCTCCCAGTCTTCGCGCGCTGGATTGGGAACCCTCACTTCCTTCCCATCAGCGCCCTTCTGCACAAGCTCCGCTACAGGTATAGGGGTGGCACCCGTGAGGTACCCCTGATGACGAGCACCACGGATCGCAGCACGCACCTGTGCCTTCCACAGGGCGTGATTGTTCTTGCTAAGCTTTTCCGTGATGGGCTGGGCGAGGAGAGGATTGGAGGAAGCAGATGATGACGCCATTGTAGTTGCGGAGAGGAGATGCAATCTACTCAAAAGCGATGACTCTGATACCATGTGAAAGTTCAGAGGAGCGGAGGAGAACACCGACGCCCTATCTGGGTCGTGCGATGGTTGCGTGTTGATTGGATGTAGAAAAGTCCCGCATGTGGTAGTTACATATAGGCGTTACAACTTGAGGGCTAAGCTAAGAGATCTTTTCTAAATATAAACCTTCTATACATAGATGATCTATTCCTATACATAGACAATCTAGATCTCTTGGCTTTTACCATAATATGGTAAGGTAAATACACATGTATCTAATCTTTCTATCTAATAGCCTTCCTCAATATGGTAAGATAAATACACATGCATCTAATCTTTCTATCTAATATAAAATTTGGATAGCTTCATGGATCACCCAACTCAACAAGTCGACCTTGCCGAGTCCCAACTTCCCAAGTACAAAACTGCGCCTGCTTAAGTCAAGTACTCTAGTTAACCCAAGATTTGGTACACCTTGTTATTAATTGTGAGTTGCAAGGGCACATTGTCCTTAACTTGCCCTATCTGTATCATCTTCCTCTGCTCCGCCATTGCAGCTTGCTTCACTCCCCCGCAACTCTCGTCCGCACTCGCGGTCTCCTCCTACGCCACTCAACGCATCCGAGCCTCCGGCGCCGCGTCCTTACATAGCCGCGCGAGCTCACCGATCTTTGTGCATCTCACGGCGGACACGATGGAGCCCGTGACGGCGCCGAGCGAGGAGCAGGTGACGCGGCGCGTGGCGAGCCGGATCATCAGGGCGCTGCAGCACCAGCTCCGGCTGCTGCACCGCGCCGGGGAGGAGTTCTTCGTGCTGGGGGCCACGGGTAACGTGTACACGGTGACGCTGGCCACGACGCCGGGGTGCACGTGCCCAGACCCGGCCGTGCCGTGCAAGCACATCCTGTTCGTGCTGCTGCGGGTGCTCGGGCTGTCGCTCGATGAGGCCTGCGTGTGGCGGCAGTCGCTCCGGCCGTGCCAGGTGGCGCGGCTCGTCGTCACGCCGACGTGCGGGGAAGAGGGCGTGATGGCGGGGCCCCGCGCGCGGGAGAGGTTCCACCAGCTGTGGTCGGCCCGCGCGGCCGCCGCCAAGGCCGAGCAGAGCCGGCGCCGGCGGGAGGACCAGGCCGGCGCGTCGGGGAGGCTCTACGGCGCGGCCTGCCCGGTGTGCCTGGAGGAGATGTCGTCGCCGGCACAGCAGCAAGCACAGGGCGTGGCGATGGCGACGGCGGCCGCGCCGGGGCCGCAGCCGCTGCTGCTGACGTGCGGCACGTGCCGGAACTCGGTGCACGCCGAGTGCTTCGCCCAGTGGAAGCGGAGCCGGGCGAGGCGGGCTGCGACGTGCGTGGTGTGCCGGGCGCGGTGGCGGCAACCGAGTCGGGAGCAGCAGCAGCAGCAGTACATGAACCTGTCTGCGTACATGAACGACGCCGCCGTCGACGGCGGCGACGTCGACATGGTCGCCGCCGCCGACGGGGGACTGTGCGCCGGCTAGTTGGTGACGTCAGCTGATGTAAACGTGACACAGATGTAAATTAACGAAGCTGTACATTGTATACTACTAACATCTCAATTCGTTGCGTTTCATGACATTTTTTCGTTATTTTTCTTAAATTATAGGCCAGCTTTGCTATTTAAGTGATTCATAACTGATATGTTAATAAAAGGAACTTTAATTAAGCCACTTTGATAATTTAATGGTTTTTATATCCACCAGCTGACATCCAGGCACTTCTTTGGAATCTGAATCTTTATTTATTTTAAAGAGCTTTGTGGTAGAGGAGCAATACGTCGAACACCTTGCAGACAACGTGGCGCAACGAGCAAAATAGAGAAAATGAGCAAACAAACAGAGGAAGAAAGAGCAAGCACAATGCTGTGAAATTGAACGGCGAAATTGGACAGATTGACACCTGACTTGTGCTGCCAAAACTGCACTTTTTTCTAGTTTTCATTCTTCTTATTTTACAGCAACAGTTATATTGAATTTGCGCAACATCGAACTAGGGTCTGTTTGGTTAGTGATCTGACCTGAGAAAATTATGTGGCTTCGTTTGTTTTCATCTAGAATCCTCTAGAACTTAGTTCATACCAAGAATCTCACAGATGCATGCTTTTATTCTAAATGGCTCAATATGAAAAAGAATTAGTGCGGGCAAAAATCATAGAATGTTTCTCTCAATTTTCTTCAACACTACCCCACTTAGTTAAAAGTTTCTGAAATCACAAAAATGCTATATCAGTGTTCTTTAGAAGGGGTCACTAGCTTGCCGAAAGCCA
Organism: Oryza coarctata; assembly: GCA_030770085.1. Lineage (NCBI taxonomy): Eukaryota > Viridiplantae > Streptophyta > Magnoliopsida > Poales > Poaceae > Oryza > Oryza coarctata. The sequence goes on from CM061472.1 coordinate 16,010,001, forward strand.
TCCTCTGTTAGAATATTGTTCTCATCGTCCTCCATAAGGTTCAGTCTTTCAAAACCAGGGAAACAATTAGACCTCCAAATTTTTTACGTTTTCCAACTTCCATTTTATTCCTGAACTTTGCTACTCATGCAGACAATAACGAACGAATAATAGCTCTTCTAGTACGTGAAGTGGTGAAACAAAAAGAGAAAAAGATTGAAAATTCCAAATTCAAACTAGCTGACAGAGAGATTACAGAAACTCATAACAATAAGCACCATATCCATATGCATACAATTTTTTTAATTTATTTATCATTGATTACAAGATAAGAAGTGCTATATTCATCCTCTTCCAGTACATGCATACATTACAATTACATACATACTCCATGCACACAGAAAACTTGCATGGAATTAGCTGAAGACAGGGCTGATCTCTCAACTCTCCTCTGTGGTGAATGTCAATATAATACACCACAAAACTGAGGTAAACATGAGCCCCATCCAAAAACTCACTACTGATCAAAGGGCGCCCACATATCCACTAAACTAGTTAGCTAGTGAGATTACGTTTCATAGCACCCCAAAGCATGGTCGATCCTCCATGCAACGAATCACATAGAGTAGAAACAAAGCAACAAGCATATGAACAAAGCTAGGCACTCTGCAAAAGCTTCTATCAAATCAAGCTAGAAGTGCAGCAAAAAACACACCCCAAAAATAATTAATGGCGTGTGACAAAACATGCACCTTTCTAGCCTTAAAAGAAGGCTAAATTAAATATTAAGCAAAGCTTAATTCTAAGCTCCTAGCTGTAAGTAACTAAGCAAAGCACTTGGAAGGTGAAACCATGCAACCTACGTACTCTCTAGTTGATGTTGACGCGTTGGCTGAACTCGTCGGTCATGAACGGCATGCAGCTGGAGCTACGGGCGATGCCGCCTCCGCCGGCGTCACCGCCGGCTGCCTTGGCGGCACCAGCTTGCCGGACCTCTCGGGGGTTGATGCTGGACCTGGAGCGTGGGCCGAGCTTGGAGCGCTTGCGGAGGATCTCCCTCATGGCCTCCGCCTGGAACAGCACCGGGTGCGTCCTCCCGAACCCGTTGAAGCGCTTGCAGACGGCGGTGTGCGCCCGGAGGGCCGCCTCCAGACCGGCGCCGCCGTTCCTCCTCGCCTCCTCCGTCACCACCTCCGCGCACAGTCCGCACACCCACCGCCCCGAGAACCGGGCCCGCACCTCCCGGATGTACTCCGGCGTGCACTCCTCCGACATGCCGCAGCACTCGCACCGGGCATCCTCCACCTCCGCCACCGGGTGCAGATGCTGCTGCTGCTCGGCGGCGGCCTCGTCCACCATCGTGGTCCCCTTGGTGCCGACGTGGTGGTGGAGCTCGTAGGAGACGTCCGACACCGTGCGCTGCAGCGCGTCGGAGGACGTCCTACGCCGCTTCTCGACGTTGCCGCCCTGCATGTTGCTCGCCATCGCGCTGAACGGCGCCGCCATCGCCATTGCCACCGCGCATGCTTCTCTGCTTGGAGCCATGGCTAGCTCAGGATCTTCTTCTACCTAGCTCTACCTCTCTCGGTGATGTCTTTGTATGATGAGACGACGAGTTGTGTGAAGAATTGCTTGGTTTTTTTTCTTGTGTGATAAGGAGTTTGAGAAAAGCATTCATGGCGGCTATTTATAGAGGTTTCTAGGGTTGATGAACTTGTCATGCATGGCACATTGGCCACAGATTATGTCAAATGATGTGCAAATTGCTGCGTGTAACTTGTGGTGGCTAGGTGGCTGTGCGCTTAAAGGCATTGCAAATCGCACAATCAAGATTTGATGGAAAAGTAATGAAGGGCTATTATATTAGTTCAAATATACATCTTTGTGTCAACTGTCAAGTGGGAGATGTTATTGGTAGGTTTGTAAGCTTATGCACGTGATGATGGTGTGTTTGGGAGATAGACATCATCAAATTAATTAAGGTGAAAAATGACCAAAGGTGATTGCGAAATGTAGCCAATTGCGCTTGCTGTTTAGATGGCTAGTATTTGTATTTTCCTTTTCCTGTGATTATCTATTATCTACTTAAATCTTTGAAAAAAATACTAGTGCAATTTAACACATAAGTAGAAAACATCAATCAGAAAGAGATATGAGAGGGGAAAGTCATTTGCCCCTAAAGGGGATGTAAACTCATTATTCTTTTTGTCATGTAAATGGTTATAAAAAATCTAGAAAAATTGATAACATAGATAATTATGTGATAATCATTTCACCACTATGCAAGTTTAAATTAGACATAGACAAGTTGAAAAAAAGTACTTATATTACTCAGGGTGTAATCTTTCTCGTCATTGTGGATCAAATTTGAAATTGATTTTTTACAGGATGACAGATGACTAATGTATCGATATTGCCAATTTTTTAAAGGTTTTTTTATAACTATTTGATTGATATTTGAGACTTACAAAGAAACAGGGAGACATGCCCTTAGGGAAAAAAAACCAGTTTCGATATGAGAGATACATATACCAGAGAGAATTAGCAATCATATTGTTGAAAAAAGTGACATGAAATCATGTCCAAAATATGGGGCCATTTGTTTTTAGCAAAACTGTTAATTCAATTGGTTGATTTTCAACAAAAGTTGAGTAATACAATTATACAGTGGTTGATGCTAAAAAATAATGGACAATGAATAATTTCTGAATCTTTCTGAAAAATAGTAATCGCTGCAAGACGTCAATCCTCATCGCTGATGTTTGCATGCTTGGCCAGGGTTCACTCTGGGGAAAATGCATAAAGAGAAGAGTCTAAGTAGTTCACGAGACGCTCGCCAAGAGACATCTCTGGAAAGCGCTGTCCAGACTCCAGTGCTGCAGATCACTGTTAGTACTACTACTGATTAGTGGTTGCTGTTCTGAGCAACTTAACTAATTAAGATTCAGGTTAACGAAATCCAGTAATATAGGATCTTCCCATGTCAGATCGATGCTAACTACTGTGTTACCCTGGGAAAAGAGATTTATATTTTATTAGGGAGCTTTTTGCCAGATATTATTTGACTGGCCAGGGTTTAACCACACACCATTCAAGTTGTATCTTGTGGTTGTTATGGTTTCATCTGATGAAAAAGTCAATATGCTTCTTTGCAATTTGGACACTGTTAAGTGTAAATATAAAACAGTACTCAGTCTACCAAACGAATGGGGCTTTAGCTACTTGCTGTCATTGACCATGGAAAATTTGAATCATATATAATTTGAACCAATATTATTTGACTGGTCAGAATTTAACCACACACTATTCAAGTTGTATCTCGTGGCTGCTATGGTTTCTTCTGATGGGAAAGTCAATTTGCTTGTTTGCAATTTGGACACTGTTAAGTGTAAATGTAAAAGAGTACTCAGGCTAGACTGCGTTCGTGTGAGCTGTTCCGATGATTAGCTCATAATTAATTAATAATTAACTATTATAAATTTAAAAATTGATTTATTTGATTTTTTAAAGAAACTTATATATAACTTTTTTTATAAAAAAATATCATTTAGCAGTTTGAGTAGAATGATCACAGTAAACGAGGGAGTAGCTCTAATAGTTGATCGAGTAGTTGATAAGAACGTAGCCACAATTGGCTAGATTCAATAAATCTGCTATTATCTACAAAAGTCTAAGACCAAATGAATGAGGCTTTAGCTACTTCTTGTCATTGAGCATGGAAATTTAGAAATCATAATTTGAACCAATATTATTTGTCCCTGTTTTTTCAGTGCAAATCTCATATATGTTGCAACATCCATTGTCAGCCAAAAACGAAGCTAGGAGCCATGCTCTACATATCTGAAACCCCTCCTTTTTGCAACAAATTTTAATCTGTCAGAAATATCCAAGAGTTCAATAGAAAAAAAAAGACAAAGCGATAAGTAAGTGATAAGCTATCAATTAAAATCTCTCTTCTGCTTTCCACAAAAGCCATCAACTTATCATACCAAATACATGCACTGGCCTTGTCAGCTTTTCCGCCTGATGTCATTTTCTCTTGATCAGAAAAAAAAGAGTAAATTGACTGAGCTTAATCATTATAGCTTATCAACTTGGATGCGCGGTAACTGCGTAAAGCCTGGAGCTCACATGCTGAACTCGTCCAGCCACCCAATCGATCGGATCATATTTACAGTTTTTTTTCTGTATGTGAAACTGACGTCGCGTCTCGGCTGTAGCCATGGGACTGTAGATATGACGAGAAATGGACGCAGGTTGGTAGTTCAGGTGTATGTCATGGCTGACATATTAGATATGCAGTGTCTTAGTCAGTTGTAGTTGTTAAGTACTGGTAGGTAGCAGCGGTATGAGGACATTTGAATGCTGACATGAACATATTTTGCTTGTAACATATATAGTATAGAGATTATCTGCAGTTTAATTGTGTCATGAAACTAGTTATAAATGTTCTGCTAAATCTGGGAAACCATTCACATGAGCAAGAATTCAAAAGTGTTTGAGGTTTTGGCTTGAAAACGTTCAAATCAGTTGAGCAAACATTCAGCCCAAAACTGTCTGTTAAAAACAAAACATTAGAAATAATCAACTCAACACATACTTTTAATCAAATAAATAAATAGCTAGGTTAGAGTTAAAATCCAACTACAGCTTTTAAATTACGATTTAGTCCTTTTCAATTATTATTTGTACTCTCTCTTTACATTATTTTTTTAAGTCATTAATGTTGAATAAGATTTTCTTTAATTAATCTTGATCATATATATACTCGTTGGGACCACCGCAAAACATTAGAAATGATATAAAGGAGATATCAGTACTGCAATAGCACACTGGCTACCAGTGAAGAAGCAGGTACAAAATGTTTTGCAAGCTGAGACATTCAGAATTTCACATGAACTTCCGCGTATATTATACTGAATTCATGAATAGATCACCATGTAGAGACTAGAGATTGAGAGTCTCGGCCAAAGCCACGAGTCAAGAAAAAACATGCGATAGTCGATTGTCCTTCTGAACACGGATCACATAGAGTGCACTATTGGCACGAACCATACATTTGCTCTGAACTAAAAGATCGTAACCTCAACCTGAAAATTCTATGTGCAGTAGCTCGTCTAAATTTCCAGGGATAAATCCATATACTAAACAATGTTCATGTCCAATTACTTGTTGTATCACTGGGTTTCAGTTTTGCCAGTTTGTTCAGCACCACTGTCATTTGAGCCGTTCGACCCAGAGCTGCCATCGCCAACTTGAGATTCATTCTGCTCGGCATTGGTGGATGCACCGGTTTCCATGTTGAAATCCACCTGCTCACCGTCGTTAGACGACTCTCTATTCCCATCATTCTGGTTCTCCATAGGCTTGGTCTCTTCTGAAGAACCATTTGCAGCTTCTGCAGCAGACGCTTCTTGGGAATTCTTTGCATCCGTGTTTGCCGCCTGGTCATTAGAAACTTCTGCTGCCACATTACCTTCATCAGATTTTGTTTCATTTGAATCAGACGCCTCATTGGCTGAACCCTTGTCATCATCACCAGATGTAGTCTCAGATGCAGATTTTGTTTCATTTGAATCAGACGCCTCATTGGCTGAACCCTTGTCATCATTATCAGATGTAGTCCCAGATGGTTTTGTTGAATCTTCATTCTCAGATCCAGTCTCAATATGAACAGCCTCGCTGGAAGCATCAGATGTGGTGGAAGCCGCATCACCCTGGTTTTCGCCACCATCACTTTGTGAGTTCTCATTCTGACCTGATGGTAGATTACCTGTTACATCAGGAAGAGTTCCACTGGAATGCTCATCATCTGTTCCACTCTTCGCATCATCAGAAAGAGATTCAGAAGCATTTTGAGAATCCCCTGCCTCTTTTTTTTCAGCTTCCTCTTCATTAGATCCATCACTTTTCACATTGGATTGATCTTCATTAGTAGATTCATCACCATGTGCAACTTCTTCATGGGACATTCCGTTAGTCTCTGCACTGCTTTCTTCTAGGGCAGTATTGCTTTGGGGCATATCATCTCCAGTTGAATGGTCTTCACCTTTACTCTCAGCATCAGATGGATTGGACTCAGCATCACTCTTCTCTCCTTCTGAGTGATTGGTCGTTCCATCCTTATCATTACTATTAGTTTCTGTATTCCCATCTGCACTACTGGCATGCCCTTCATCAGCTTCTGATCTGTCAGTGTTTCTTGTATCATCATCATGAGAGTCAGTATTGTCTTTCTCAAACACAGTTTCTCCACTGTTCTCTTTGTCTGGTTTGTTTACTGCATCAGGGTTCTCCCCACCCTTTTCCAGAATACCATCACCATAACTACCTGCCCATTCTTTCCTCCCCTGGAACATGCTTCTATCATCATGGGCAAGCTGGCTCTCAGCATCTTCCAAGTACTCATTTTTATTATCATAGGAATGCTTCATCTGAGACATAAGCCAGACAACAACACCTACAAGTAAGGTAGCCTGGAGTAGTGTTTTGACTCTTGATCCTCTGTTCCTTTGGTGCCGGCTATTTGAGTGATGAAGCATGTTTACGACAGCTAAAAAAAGGCAAAAGTCAATTGTCAGGTTATGAGCTGTTTATATCAGTATAATAGACAATATATAAACAACTAGTAAAACCTTACATATGGTAAAAAATAATTAGTAGTAGCTGGATAGTATAGTGCCCAGGGTTCATATTACCGATGTTGAGATGAAAACCAGTCCCTGTTGGTTTACCAAAAACCGATAGAAACCGATAACAACCGACGATTTTTGGTCAACTCTGTATAAAAACCAGGGAAAACTGCTCGGTTTTCACAAACTGGACCCTAGCGGTTTCACGAAAACTGAATGGTTTTCGTGAAAACCAATCGACATTGTAAACCCTGATAGGGCCTGCCATAAGTGCTTCCATGCTACACCTCTAGAACTATAAAAATTTTGAAAGCTACTTTGAGGAGAAATGTGTATTGATGCAAAGTTAGCAAACAGGAGATGCTTGTGGAGCAAACACCTGTCCTTGCCAAGACTACCAATTACACGTTGCGACTACAACCAAAATATAACTGGGACTATAGCTATGAGCTCACAGTCGCTGATAAGCCCAATCAAACTGTCTCACGAGGGACCATGCTGAATACAAATAACAAACTCTCAATCTTAGTACTACACTGTCAATCTCCTAGACTGTTCTGAAAACACAAAATTCTATCTTTCAACAAATCCATGCATGGCACACAGCATCTGGGGACAGCTTGCTGATATGAACACAAGCATTACAAACACAGATCTAAAGTAGGAATGAATAACATGTTAGCATTTCAGAGAGTGGTTTCTATCCATGCTGTTACAAACTAGAGAAAGCCTTACAGTTTGATACGACGATGACTAGTAGAACAGGTGAAGTTCTAATTGCTGGGGATCAGGTGTTTCGATCAGGAAAAGGGGACTGGTCACAGATTAGTCTCCACTTAAGAAAACTACGACACTAGTACCTCTATAATGTGAAGTAATAACCATTGGATCGAACCTCCCCCATTAGTATGCTTTAAGATTTGAATACATTTCTAGAGGTAGAGTCAAAGCATATAAGCAATTACTAGCAAATCATAGAAAAGAATACGCTCTTTGCCTTTGGCGCTAATGAGAGAAAACATAATATCTGATTTTAGAAGGTAAAAAAACTCTGGCTTGTCTTCACAAAGGGCACAAATAAGGTCTAGCAAAACTAAAACATGATTTCCAGATACGTCGTACACTTCGACACAGTGAAATTAAAAAAAATGAAGGTAGTAACACAAATTGCTAAGGCCACATTGAGGTTGGCCATAGTATAATTCAGTTGTTCTAACTTCTAAGCAGGCATGGATATTAAATGCACCTTATAATTCCCCTTTCTTGAAGCAACAATACACAAAGTAAAGAACACATATCACATGGAACTTTTAGCATAACCAATTTCTAAACCAGCACATATAATAGTCAGAAGCCAAAAACAAAACACCCTCCAACTGATAAAAGTAAATCTGTATATTTGAGAATAACATGAATCTGTTCGGTTGGTTGGTAAGTTGCTAGTGTGTACCTTCAACTATCAAGTGACGGCAACTAAGGCCCTATTCATTTTTGTGACAAGAATGAAGATTAAGTACGCATGCAAAACAAGAAAGCCATTAATACATGATTCTCAACAACTTAACATAGTCATCCCAAACAATTTAGGATAGACTAAAGTTAAAACCCAACAAGAATCTCTAAACCACGATTCAAGCACGTCAATAACTAATTTCTAAGTATTCCTATTTAACTATAAATTTTCAGTTATATCTCACTCTTTCAAGTCACTTTTTATTGTCTCTTTTCATATTAGTTTTGATCTTTTTCTATCACTTTTCATCTTATTATCTTGACTTAGAATTCCAGTGTACTGATACCTCTGGAAGTCTCATTTAGATATAACCAAACCATCTCAACCGATGTTAAATAAACATTTTTTTAATTGGTGCCACTCCTAGTCAATCATGTATTTCCTTGTTCTGCATTCGATTCATTCATATATGATCATAAATCCAATGTAGCATATACATTTCTGCAGCATTCAGCTGTTAAACATGACGTATTTTTGTATACTAGTATAGCAGATTTAATTACCGTTTTATAAAATTTGTATTTTAACTTTTATGGTACTCTCTTATCATAAAAGATGACAGATGCTTGGCATTACTTCAACTAGCTTGTTTAAATTTTATGGCTAATATCAACATCAATATTTTCATTCATCTGTAGTATCAATCCCAGTTATTGAAAAATATTCTTCTTGCACTACTTGGCCTCCTAAAATCACATCTCTCTTCTCGTGTGTGATAATGCTAAAGTCACAGTTCAAGTATTCAATCTTAGTTCTGCTTACTCTAAAATCTTTAGATTAAAGAGTCTAGTGCCATAACTCTAGTTTTTTATTTACTCCTACGTGACTTTCATCAATTAACACTATATCATCTGCAAAGAACATACACTAAGAGATGTTTCTTTGTATGTTTCTCATAACTTCATTTATGACTAATACATGTAAGGGCTTAAAACTGATCCCTGATGTAGTCCTATTTTAATCAAAAAGTAACATGTGTTACCATCATTTGTTCGAATACTAATCATATCATTGTTGTACACATTCTTGATGAGAGAGACATATTTTGTTAAGACTTTATGTTTCTCCAAAGCCCACCACATAATATTTTTTTGGTATCTTGTCATAATCCTTTTTTAAGTCAATAAAAATCATATGTAGGTCTTTATTTTACTCTTTAAACCGCTCTATAACTTCTTATTAAGAAAATTGCTTCAATGATTGATCTTTCAAGCATAAAACCAAATTGGTTCATAGAGATCCGTGTCCTTCCTCTCAAAACGTGTTCGATAACTTTGTCCCATAGCTTTATAGTGTGGCTCATCAACTTAATTCATTGGTAATTAGTATAACTTTGGATATCTTCTTTATTCTTATAGATTGGTACCAATATACTTCTTCTCCACTCCTCAAGCATCTTATTCAATTGAAAAATATTGTTGAATAACTTAGTTAGCCATACTATAGTTATATCCCCGAGACATCTCCACACCTTGATTGGAATATCATCAAGGCCCATCGCCTTACCCCCTTTCATCCTTTTCAAAGCTTCTCTAAACTCGGAGTCTTAGATCCTCCGCACAAATCTCCTATTAGTGTCGTCTGAAGAGTCGTCCAACTGAACAGTGATGTCCTCTCTCCCACCATTGAACAAATTGTCAAAATATTCTTGCCATCTATGTCTAATCTCATCCTCCTTCACCAAAAGCTGTTCATTCTCATACTTAATACACTTAAACATTGTTGAAGTCTCTCATCTTCCTATCACGAGCCCTAGCTATTCTATAGATGTCTTTCTCTCCTTTAGTACTCAAACATTGGTACAGATCTTCAGAAACCCGTCCCTTTGCCTCACTCAGCTTGTTTTGCTTACCAGCTTATATTTCTCTATGTTATTCTCACTCCTATCATAATATAAGCGTTTATAACATTCTTTCTTCTCCTTAATAACTCTTTGCATGTCTTCATTCTACTACTAAGAGTTTTTAGTTTCGTATCTACTTTCTTTGGTCACTCCAAACACATCTAAAGCAATCTTCCGTACGTATGTTGTCATCTTCTCTTACATGTTATTTGCATTGTCTTCTTCCTTCTAAGAGTCCTCTTCGATAACCCTTTTGTTAAAAATATTTAATGTCTCTCCTTCTAACTTCTACTACTTGGTTCTTGCAATTTTGATTTGTTTATCTCTACGAGCATACACTAAAAAGTAAAAATCGGCCACAACCAGATTGTGTTGAGAAAACATACATTCTCTAGATATCATCTTACAATCCACAAAAGATCATTTATTCCCTCTTCTTATAAGGACAAAGTCAATTTGACAAAAGTATTGACCATAAGTAAAAGTTACTAAATGAGATTGTCTCTTTCTAAAGAAAGTGTTGGCTATCATTAGATGAAAAGCTATAGCAAAGTTTAAGATTTTCTTTTCCTCCTGATTCCTACCACCATATCGAAAACCTCCATGTCCCGCTTCAAAAGATGTACCTGTCGCACCTACATGACCAAGATCTTCTCCTATAAAAAGCTTCTTGCTACTAAATACGGCTCTAACCAAGTTATCTATGTCTTCTCAGAAATGTTTCTTAGCACTTCCATTTTAACCTACTTGAGGGACATACGCACTAATTATGTTAAAACTATATCACTAATGACATATTTAACTAAGATGATCCAATCTCCTTACTTTCTCACCTCTACCACACCATTCTTGAGGCTCTTATCAATCAGAATTCTTACTCTATTTCTGTTTAAAGTTGTTTCTGTGTACTAGAGCTTGAAGCTGGTACCGTTTACCTCCTTCACCTTCTGATTCTTCCATTTAGTCTCTTGAATACACAAGATCTTTATACGTCTCATAACAGCTGTCTCGACTAGTTATTTTAACTTATTCGTAAGGGAACCTACATTTTAACTATCTAAATGGATTCTAGTTGGCTCGACTTGCTTCCTTATCCTTCGTAACTGCTGAGTCAGATATGAAGACTCATGCTCATTTTTCACCACACCCAGACGCCGATGTGACACGCTACCAAGGATGCGACGGCCCGATGCTTGCTCACTTAACACTATGTCTAGATCACGACATGACGCATTACAGGGGTGATGACCTATCTCTTGTTTATTTAACACCATACCGGGTTCCGATACGGTGTGTCGCTAAGAGGGTTATGTCCCATTAGTACATAATTAATTAAGTTTTAAATATTACAAACTTAAAAATAGATTTATTTAATATTTTAAAATAATTTCAATATAGAAAATTTTCATACAAAACTCACTGTTGAGCAGTTTGAAAAGCGTGCTAACGAAAACTGAGTTAAATCTTAACCAGAAAGGGGCCTCTCACAGCCTAAGATGAAGTAATCTTCAGTCAACTGAGGGCTTTCCACACTAACTAGTAGGAGTACTACAATAGAAATATGCAGAGATCTGAAGGGTCAACATAATCACCCAGGATATTAGATATACCCAAAAGAGGAAGCTATTTTGACGCGTTGATTTCAACAGGAACAGACATATATGTCGCTATCTAAGAATGTATTTTGGTTCCCCGCTTATGGCTGCAATTATCTAACTGATCAGGGAGAAGCATCTACTGATCCAGTGATGCATGCCCCCAGTTTCGTGATTGCACTAACCCCAAAACACAAATCCCGTTGCGCACGCTTGAACCGAAACAAATCAGATCCCCAAGTCTGGTTCACAGACAACGCATGCGTGGGTGAACTACCAATCCAAGCAAATAAAAAATAAAAAATCATTCCGATATGCGGCACTTAACCACGTACGCTCTCCCGCCTCGGCAGCGGCGTACGGCACGCGCATTGGCGCCGGTGCTCGGGCACGAGGGTAGAAGCGAGCACGCGAAGCCGGAGAGCCGCGCCGCGGGTCCCTCCAGAGCTCCCAGCGCCGCGGACACCGAGCGGCGGCGGCCTCGCGGGGTGGTACGGCATTGGAGCGCAGGAAAGGAGGATGAGGGGAGGGAGGGGGCTTACCTGTGGGATGGAGCGCGCGGGTGAGGGTGGCGGCGTGCTGGTCGGTCGGCTCCGGGCGGCGGAGGGGGCAGGGGAGGAAGCGAGCGATGCGGGAACTGCGGAGAGGAGAGGGAGGCGACTGGTGGTGGACTGGTGTCGTCGTTGGAACGTGGCTACATCCGTTGGTGGTGGTGGGGTGGCCTTGGTGGGTGGTTGCCCGGTGGGTTTAGATCTGGAAGCTAGTGGGGGCGCGCGTGCTGTTTGTTTGTGTTTGCTCTCGCTTCTGCGGTTCTGGCTGGCTCCCTCTCCTTTTCTTCCCCCCCCCCCCCTCTTTTCAAGTAATTAATTTCCAATATAAACACTTTTTCCCCAAAGTTTAGTATTTTCCTGCCAAAGACTATGCTACCACCTGTAGCTTTCTTTTTAAGAAATTGATAGTTGTGGAATTAAAAAATAAAATAAAAAAATCAGAAGCTTAGCCTATTGGTCCAATCGGTTCCATCATCGGTCTAAGCTTAATAACTATAAGATTGACCATGTATATAACTTGTTTTTTTTAATAATGTGTTGACATCTTTTTCTTACTTTTGGTTTTACTTTAACCTCTTAAACCCTTAAGCTCTGGCTCAGTGTGCTACCACGATATTCTCTTCACCAGTACTGCTCTTCTTTTTTCTCATCTTTTCCTACGTTCTGCTCTCTTTTGTACCAGTAGTATTCACGAAGAATTTCTTCCCCCTTTCGCCACGTGCCAGTGTGTGCTGTGCTGGTGGTTTGGATGTACAACTCGTGTGATAATTGATTCCCCAATGGACAACCAGGTGAGATGGGGAATGACATGCTCGATCGGGCCGGTCGGTTGGTTTGAGCTCAAACCAGCAATGGCAGTTGGACCATGGACTCTCGCGCGCGTGACTTGTGGAGTGGTCCACGAGGTCGGTGGCGTCGTCCGTCCGTTGTTGGCGCGTCTTACCCGGGAAATTATTCTTCCGTCGGTCTTTCCTTAATGTTGGCATATGATCATGTTTAGGGACAGGGTTAGCTTCCGGTTGTACTCTTCAAAGCCCACGTCCAGATTAATGTTTACTGTTTGCCAGCTTCGAAGAAATTAGCCAACTAGATTCTTAAAAATTGATTTTATTTATGGCTAGGTTATTACGTCGGTCAATTTAGCCTTGCCATAATAATATAGTTTTTAACAACTAGCCCAAATGCCTGTATTTTCTATGGGTGAAAGAAAATTTATTATAATATTATGTGTTACATATATATTTTTTATATAGAGAACGTTTACTTTAATTTGATTTTATAAGCGGATATTCATTTATATATTAAGAAGTTTAAAAAGTTTAAGGTGTAATTTATAATGAAAATAGGTTAGATGATATATTAACCGTCATCATCACTTTCTTCGTTAAAGGTGTATAGGTTAGAAGTTATATAACAATATGTGCTCCCGGTCATTTTATCATTTTAGAGGGATTAAGGTAAGTGGTACAAAGACCACAATACCCATCATTAATACAATTAATACCAGAAGACTTTTGGAGGATCTAGGTGGTTGATTGGTACAGGATGATTGGTAAGATATAATTGGGCAAAAAGAGTTTAAAATAGCTATTTTTTTATAAAGTTTAAATGTTAGAAATAGTTATATTTTTAAGACAGGGTAGTATGATATTTGGATGTGATCCAATTGGCTACATTACTATCAGTGCATGATATTATAACAGTGATGTTATACTTCTAGAAATTGAAATTTGTAGACAAAATTTTTTCATTATATTTTGGATAACATAATACCTATATGATTAAGTGCTAGAGTTTATGGTGTTATATCATTCAAAATTTTTTTGAGCGAGTTCGATTTTCCATACCAAATTCATTGGCTCAGTAGCAACAGCAGGACTTATCATCTTAAAAAAAAGAAACCAGCCAAGTTTCAGGGGAGTTAGTGATTCTGCAATTGTCACAGAGCCCATGCCTGCATATTAACCAATAAGACTTACTTTTGTTTAGACGACCGCATTGAATTGGAAACCAGCACACACGAAAGAATCTAATTACTGATGACGACAGACGCAAAAGGCGGTAGGGGCTTTGGGTGAAAATTCAGCAACATCGCGTTTGTAATTCTAAAATACAAGGTGGATTGCGTCGGCCCATATAGAATTGGCCTAGTGAACGCGAGCGTATTCATGGGCTTCACTGAGTGGATTCCACCCGTACTGAAGAATAGAATTTTTTTAATTACATAATTTTATTAAAAACATTTTTTAAAAAAATAACACAGTACCCACGTAAAGTGATTTAAATCTGGTATGACAAATGGCTGTTGGGCCTTATTAACGGCGAGCCGATGGGTGGCTAGAAAATTCACAGGCGCCCGCTTGCAGCTCTAGCTAAGGGCGTTTTATCTTATGGTAGAGGATCACCTATGGTAGGACGCGTGATAGAGGAGAGGGCTTCCATTTTTATAGGCAGTCATCTTGCCGCTCTTTGTTTGAAAGTTTTTTTGTATTAGGGGCTACCTATAAAATTATTAGGCCGGAGGGGCTTAGTAATTTTATACATGGTCCCTTACCACTCTCTGTTAAGATATTTTTGGGATGTCACACTATAAAATTCCTTCAAACCGTCCAAAATCTAGTTGAATAAAAAAAAGAAAAAAAAAGAAAAGAGAGAGTTGAGGGGAGGCAAAGGGAAACAACGAAGCTCTCTTGATTTGTACGAAGATAAAAGATTTATACCCTTTGTAAAATTTATTTTGAGTAATGAAAAGTAGTATGTGTACTATTATTTTAAATTTGTGAATAGTTTTGTTTTTAGATCCGTGGTTTATTAGTTTCGTTTCTAAATTCATAGATAGTTTCATTTATAATGTTTGAAGATATATTAGTGTGAAAATATTGAATGCATAGTATTAGATATGATAATTAATTTCATACTTAGTTAAATTCTATTTTTCTATGAACATATATATTAAATAAAGTGGTATTTCTGTTATATCATAGTTAAAAAAATATTAGGTATAATCCATAAGGTGTAAATCTATTAGAGCTCGACTCAATCCTTAAGGACATTAAAAGTTTATCTGAGACAAGTTTTCTAGCAGTGTAAAATTGGTTAATATAAGGCTTTCGAATCAGATCAACACAATAACCGTGTATGTTGTAATAAGCTGGGCAACCAATGTTTTTTTTTCTAAGAATTGATACTTGTGAATTCCACTGTCACTTGGAGATGGTATGTGAATAATACATTCTAACAAAATTGGCCACCTAGCATTCTTATGTCAATATATGAGAAAGACATCACTCTTCCAATGGTCGTGCAAGAAGAAAAATGTCAAGTATAACAGAAGGTGATGCTAAAATAGTGAAGGGAAATGAGTCAGTACGAAAAAAGAGGAGACAAAGAGTCTAGATGATTGGTAGACGAGGGAGAGTGAAACAACATCATTGTTGAGGTAATAAATAGGGAATATTCTAATAATAAGTATATAGAGGATGATGAATCGTCAGACGAGGAGGATGGTAATATAAATCTATCATAATGATCTAATGAGGACTTCTTTGTACTTGCTATCTCTAAGAGGCATCATGTGCCATAAGAGTACAAAGGGAATGAGATCATTTAGGGGGATAAACATATATACAAAGTGGAATTGACGAAGCTAGATAAGCACTAGGTAGTATCACTTCGGAGAGAGTTTTGGGTCATAAAGTTAAGCAAGTCAGTGTATAAAGTGAAGTGCGTGAACTCAAGTTATGGGTATCTATAAAGAGTGCGTGCATTCAAGGGTAAATGGAAGACTTATTAGAAGGTGTCAATTGTCATCGAGCATAATTGGTCAATTATCAAGCACATTGAGAATAAATTTAAGTACATAATTACCTATACGAAGGCATGAATGGCGAAATCGAAGATTATGGAGATTAGGTTTGGCACATTCATAGCTTTATACGATAATTTGTCTCGTCTTTTAGCTTGCATTCTTCAAAGAAATCCAAGAAGCTATTACGACTTTAAATCATTCCTATCACTTGACTATCATCATTAGAGTGTGCTTTAATAGGCTTTCTTCGCATTAATTGTGTGCATTCAAGTATTTGTGTATTGTCGTCCCATACTCTGCATCAATGAGACATTCTTGATTGAAAAATATAAAGGGTAGATATTGATAGCAATTAGAGTTGATAAGAACAATCAGACATTACCTATGGCTTTCGCTTTTATTCAAAGCGAGAACACTGAAAGTTGATACTGGTTTCTGAAGTAAGTGAAAGATGTAGTTGTAGATATGAGGTCATGTGTATGCCTTATACATGACCATCACACTGGTCTTCTACGGGCTATTGAGTATTTGAGAGATGGTAATGTGAAGAAAGGGTATATACAAGAGTGACCAGATGTTCGCAGCGGATGGTGTATGAGTCACATAAGTGCTAATTTCTATAATAGTTCAAGAAGAAATACTTTATGGATCTTTTCAAGAGGCTATGTGCTCTGAATCAATAGAAAAAAATTCAATAAGTTTTGGAGAAGGTTGGACAATCTGACAACGAAACAAACAGATGAGCAGTCCAGAAGGTCAACACCTATAAGTGATAAAGCTCCTAAAGTTCTAGGACCACTTCCTAGTGATAATCATACTGTAAGAAGGAAGTCGGTATCCTAGGTTAGAAAATTTTTACACTGGATTGAGAATGAGTCAAATTATAAATGAGTCTTATTGAATGACAATGGTGACATTAGTTTTGATATAATGACCACCAATTTAGCTGAGATTTACAACTGGGTGATGCATGGTGTAAGAAAGCTACTGCTTGTTGACATTTTTGAGTTTGCCATGCATGGCATACGCAAGTATTTTAGATATCAGTGTAAAATAGCTAGGCCCTCTATGGTATATAATGGTATTTTCTTTATAACAACTATGATAAAGTACTTTAAAAAAATGTAAAAAGGCCCAAGTGCATCAAGTTATACCTCAATGTACACAACAACATAGAATTAAAATCTTATATGCTGACAAGGCTAAGCGTGGAATCTATCATAAGAGAGTTGTGAAAGAGTGTGTCTTAAAGGACAATGGGACTTGCTTGTGCTCGTGCCAAAAGCCAAGGCTATACCACAAGCCATGTTTTTATGTTATTGACACAAGCTCAGAGTGTAGAATACTCAACCATATTTTTGTGTCACATTATTTTAGGAAGAAAGCTATTTGCATACCTGAAGCAGCAAGCTATATGGTTTTGATATTACAGGGTCTTTCACGACTCAACAACCTCAGGGTTTTTATATTTTAGACCCAATAAAAATGAGGGACAAGACAAGTCACCATAAGACTAGATGGATTCGCAACGACATGAATGAGACTGAAATAGGTGGAAGGTTCAAACGTTGTGTGAAGTGCGACAAAGAGGGATATACATACAAGAAGTGTCCAAAAGATACGAAGGTTCTCCATCAGGAGAAGGGCCGATGGAAGATGCCCAATGGAGGAAGGCCTTCAAGGCTAATTTGGCCTAGGCGTTCTCATGCATCTGGTGGTTTAGTCGTACAGTTTAAGTTTATATATTATTTTACGAATGGATGTGTAACTTAAGTTATTATAGTTAAGAGAGTTATGAATATTTTCTTCTATGTTATTTGAACTATATATCGTAATGGTATATACTATCAGTCTAGTATCGTAATGTTGTATACTATCGGTCTTCTTTGAAGCTAGGTTTAATTGATGGGAATAGGTAGCTGACACTTTGTGGGTTCTATGTCTCAAGAACTATGTCGATGACTGGTTACTAGCAACTAAGGAAGTCATCAAGAAGTAGCAACCACACACAGAGGCATCATACCTAGCGTACCTTAGTTGGTACAAGTCTTGCACCAGCATATGCATGACTTTCACTCTCGACACTCCGTAGACACATGTAGCCGATGTACGAGACACGTACCATAGACACCACGACTAGGATTTCTTCCACGCTGTGAATTAATCAATCTTATATATCTCAGTTAAATGTGCTATGCCTCTTACGTATGACATGCCATTTCAAATAGACCAACGTTGCATGGCAGGTTGATGGTGAGCTTGAGGCCGTGAGGTGACGATTAGAGGTCGGGGTTGTACTGACGGAGGACAAGAAGAGGATTACCTTTAGCAGGACGCATAACACGATATGCACTGTCCTTCATGCTCTCACCTATTTCTTGCTGCCAAACCTCACGAGGGGGGTGTCCGACCGAGCCGAGCGGAGGTCTAATCGGGGAGAGACAACAGCTTGGTCACGCAAAGGCCTGAGAGATCTGCTTACCTCCAGTGCAAGTCCTTAAGTTTCGAAATTTAAGGGTGTGTCAGTCAATTTGACCCTGCAATTGACAAGGAGGTGAGGCGAATAGGTCAGTCGGATGATGGGCCAATACGAGCTCTCGCTATCGGCTGGCCGTTGATAGGATCGAGTTGGTCATCGGCCGTGTTCAGATGGCTCCTGCTATCGGCTAGTCACCGATAGGGATTGGGACGCTCTTCCATTGCATGGAGAGCTGATGAAGGCATAGACAGATGTCGACGAAGGATGTGACGACTCCGGGTGTAGCGAAAGCGAGATCCTGATCTATTGGCCATAGAACTGATGGGGATACCAAAGGGTATTCAAAGAATAGCAAAGCACGCATGATCTCTCCTGGTTGCCGACGGAAGCTGCAGCGCTCGAGCATCAGCTGAACAACCAATGGAGACGTGAGAGATAGACGCGTGAAATGGATTAGAGGACCTATCGGCCAAAGAGCCAATGACACTCCATGAAATCCGAGGCATGGAGCAGGGCTCGATCTCCTACGAAGCCACGGGGACCAACGACCGAGGTATCGGCACCATTATGACCAGCCTCGATAGATCGGACGAAACTGAGACAGTATGAGGCCAGGGCTAACGACGCGGAGACAACAGAGGCTTTAGACCGAACGTAGCAACGAGAGAGGAAAAAGGCGAGGTCATCGGCTACCTACTGGCCGAACGTCTGATGTAGGCCTACACCTAAAGTCATCGGCCGTTCGAGCTGATGGGGAATGAAACTCTCTAGGTCTCAATGCCGGCTACGTCAAACGTGAGCCCTGGTAGATCGGACCGAACCGAGACAGTATCAGGCCGCGTCCAACGTGTTCGGATCAATCTCTAGCGGATTGATCATTTGATGATACACGAGACAGATATGGGGCCTGCGTTGAGGATAACTCGTCGGCTACTCACTTCAACGAGATACCACGCGAAGACCCGCTGGGATGCCAGCTCAAACCACCGCTGTCGATCTCATAGGTCGAATCTAACCGATGCAATATGAGACCGTGGACGGAGGAGGGAGACCGACGTGCCGGCGTGCCTCGCACGAACGTGATGCGATACGCTCAATCCGACTAAGATGTCGAATCTAACCAATGTAACCTTAGACAGGGCAGAGCATACGATAAGAAGACATCTCTAAAGGTATGTGTGCATCGGTCAAAAGGCCAATGCACTAGGCGTGACGGTCGATAGAAGTCTCTGAAGACGGATGCATATCGGCTGAGGAGCCGATAAGCTGGACGTGTTGCTCAACATATAGATAACTCATCAGCTAACCACTTTGATGAAACGCCGGGCAGAGACCTATAGGCCTACGGTTCAATCTACTGTCACCAGCCTTGTTGGTCAAATCTAACCGATGCAGCATAAGACCAACGATGGCAGAGAGAGCCTGGTAAACCAATAGATCTCACACGGACGTGATGCGGTACACTCGATCTGACTAAGAGGTCGAACCTAACCGATGCAGCCTTAGATAGAGCAAGATATACCGGTATAGTGGTAGGACTTATCGCTTCACCGAAGATCGAACTTAACCGATGCAGCCCCACGTCGAGAGCCAGAGCCCGCTAGTAAAAACCTAGATAAAATAGGGTGGCAATACGCCGAAGTTGTATTGATTGAAGGATGTCTTATAGGCTTCCAGGGGGTCTATTTATACCCTGGCATTACAGAGTCTGATGTGGTTACAACAACCATCAGACGTTATTTCCTAAAAAATATAATAGGAACATATCTCTAAGGAAGTTAACTGAACTAACTAAACCATCATATCAATATAAGATACGATTTACATAGATAAGTTAACCTACCGTGACTTCCACGGCTCCTCCTCAGACTCGGCCTCATCTGGATAGTCTTCTATAATTAGACCAAATCCTTCCTCACTTAGTTCGATCGGCTTTTTTCCTATAGCAATTGGACTCTTCTTTACCATACCGATCATCTTTCTAATCCATCCATGGGCATACCAAATTTTGATGTTAACACTTATCATGTAGCCGATGTGATTCCTCCTATAGTCACAGCTACAGTAGGACTCCACCCTATAGGAATGTAGCCTATAGGTAACTTTGGTTATCTACTACTCAAATATATTGCTTTCTTTTTATTGTGTGACGCGGTTGTTAATAAAGTGTACTCTTTATAGCTTTGGCTATACCGTACTTTGCTTCCTCTGTAGTGGGGACATCGACATAAGGATTTTTAGGTTTGTAGCACAATACGTATTTCCATTCCATTCATGATATTTTAGTTTATATTGCTCAACCATTTTTCTTATAGGTTTCTAGGCTACACTGACACAAATCTCTCCAGTCGTGGGCAGATCTGGGCAAGCCACCTCTGGATGGGTGCACGATTCCTTCGACCACGATGACCTCACAGCAGATCAGGATGTGCTCAGCTCCTTCTAGCTTATAGTAGCTCCACCACTACACACATAGGAGCCACTTGCTTCAACTCTTGTGCAGTAGGTCCGTGCTATCTGTATCGTCCTAGCCGACTACCTCACCTACTCTCAAGGTCATGTGCGAGTACAGGGGAGGAAGACAAAGAGGGGTAGATGGCAGGCCCCGAGCTAGTAGTTTGTTGTATGTTTATACTACCTTGTATTTACTATTTCAGCTCTATGTAGCTATATCATTTATTATACATTAATACCACATCGTTTTTACTCTTTCTTTATGCGCATGACTGTTGGTAGCATGCGACAACCAACTTCTAGTGCCTTTACCCCTTGCTGTGCACATGACTCCCAAGTCACAGTCAATGTTGAGAAATGCTAGCCAACTTTTGATATATGACTATCACATCACTTTCAACATAACCCGATAGCTAACTTTTAGTATGTGACCATCACGTCATTTTGAATGCAACTCGATAGCCAACTTTCGGCGCATAACCATCATGTCGCTTTCAACATAACTCGACAACGTACTTTTGGTGTGTTAATGTCCCGTCATATTCAAAGGATTTTTGTAAGCTAGGCACTTTTTGTTCATGAATGTCACATCATTTTCCACACCCAACACAACCTACACTATATAAGACCTCCCTATGCATGATGAACCTCAAGGTTTCCGTCCACTCATACCCTTGTAAATCCTACGATACATGTTTGCTCTATTTCCTATAGCATCAAAAAACAATGTTGCTAAATGTACTTTTAGTGAAGATCTGGACTGGAGGAGTGATCCTTTAGCTTGGCTAATTCCAGTTTAGTGTGATCGTTTGTTCTGTATATATGGTGATCACTGTTAGTTTATGACATCTCGAGACTCCAATACTCGTGGGTGGAGATTCTTTCAATGCCCAAATTATTCTCATGAGGTATGGATTATATGCTCATATTTTTTTAATTGTTTCTTATCACAACATTTTCTTAGAACTAATACTTTCTTTACCAAAGAAGAAGAAGAAGAAGGAATACGAACATACATGAGGAAGAAGAAGGAATACGAACGACATTGGTAAGCCAAATGGTGAGATTGAAGGCTACAACCTCTTATAGTATCTCCATAGTGGGAACATCCTAAGTATGCTTGTGGTAATCGTTGCCAGGTGGTGAGATCAATAAGTGATAATACTTTTGGTAGAAGATATTTTATTTATCCAAATATTTTTAATGATGATTTCATTGTAAGTTCGCTATATATCTCTCTAATTTACCATTTTGACTACGATAGCTACGTATGCATTTTTTCCATAGAAACCGTCAAGAAGGTGAGAATTCAAATAATGGATAGATATAAAGAAATCACTATACAACTCTGCATAGATCATACAATCTAAAACAATTGAATAATACATATAGCCTAAAGTAGAATACGAGCGAAGAGTCAACTTCTTTAGCAATAGATGACTATAAGTAAATGATAGATGATGATATTCACAAGTTTTAAATAAGTATCCGTAATGTGTTACTATTGCATTATTTATATTTCGCCTATCTTTTATTCGTAACGTGTAAACCTCTCAATAGCTATGTAATATTTTTACTACGATTATCTAAATAATGTTTGTGTGTGAACATATAAATCTTCCCACTCTTTAATTAATGGCGTAATGATTTTGTAGTATTAACGTTGAGTTCTTGTATAATTTAAGCATCTCAATTTTCTTTTCTACTTATTCTCAAATTTTCTTTACAATTAAATCTCTAAATAAAAATAAATTTATTTAATTTTTTCTTTTAAAATTTTGTATAGTAGGGAAAAAACGTTTGATAGAGGATGACAAGAGTACCACCTAAAAAAATTGCTAATCCCTTACTCTCCTACATAATTTTACAGGCGGTTCTTTAGGAGAAAAAAATACCGAAAAGGGACCACCTACAAAATGGCTAGCCACTCCTTCCTCCGCACTCTACCGTGCAATTTTATAGACGACTTCTTGCCGCTTGATAAAATGTTTTTGGCTAAGATGGGAATAGGGCCGTCTTTATGTTTTACATTTTGACATCGGCCCGTCATTAATACCGCTATTAATAGGAGTGATTGTTACCTCAGATTAAATGCTATCTGAAAGAAAGTTTTTAAGAAAAAAAACACACTCCCAAACAGCGTTGTTGGTATATATCTATAATTTTTTAAATAAAAATAGAAATATATATATTAAATATTTTAATAAAAAATATAAATAAAAAATTCCTAAAGAATACGAAGGCCAATGGCCAGCTAATTCCTCGATAAAAAGAAGCTCCATTCCATAACATGTTTGATTTGCTGGCTTGCTGCGTTAATTGGAGGCGACAGCGACGCCGAAACCACCACCGCAATATCGGCCTCTCCCATCGATTATGGAGTGCGATTTGATTTGAGACTGTCAGGCCGTGGACGGTGCGTGAGCATGGACGGTTTTGCCCTCGATTGCCGCTGCCAAATATCTGTATCTAGAATTATTGGGCTCAGGTTGGTTCTATTTCACTACACGCTGCAGTCAAATAATGTGTTTGGTGAAATTTTTTTATATATAAGTTTATTTTTAAAAAAATCAAATAAATACAATTTTTAAATTTGTTATAGAAACCCTTAACTAATCACTCGCTAATAATCTATGTTGTTTCACGTAGGATAGCTTAGCTCAACCAAACCTTTGTTTGTACGCAGCCTCACTCAATTAGGCTATAGTAGCTCCCAAAATACAGTAATTATCACTTCCCGTATATATTCCCTCAGGTAGAAATTACACCATCCGGTCATAATTTAAAGTTTAAGATAAAATTTAGTCAAACTTTTAAACTTTAGCCATTAATTTATTTTAGAATACATATTTTCTAGTAACTTTCTAATATTATGACACTCCATTCAAGAGTTTCTATTTGTTTTCTTGATTTTTTAAAGACTCTAAAACATGAAATGGACAAATCCCTTGTCTTAAGAACACATACAGGAAAAAGATAATGGTAGCCCTCCCATTAACCTTCACTTTCATTTATGAATGTTATAGTAGTAGAAATCCATGTCCTACGGATATAAAATTTCAAACTTGCTATATATTATATCCTTAGTAATTTTTAAGACAAATATATGCACATATCATGTTTTTTTAAAGAACTTGATGGTCAAATTATTTGATAAAACTTTATTATAAATGTCAAATATTTATCGCCAAATAAAGTAGTTCACATTCTTTTTTTAGTCTTCAAAATGTGACTTTAAGCACACCTTTATAGTAAAATAAGTTTAGAAGATCTAATAAACCAGGTTTTGTTGCATACAAGGATAAAGAATTAGTGGTTTTTAGAGGATTTTAAGGAAAAACACATTGTAGGTCATTATTATGTTGTTATATATTTATCTGAAATCTTTGTTGGCACACTAGAGAATAGCGAAAATACATTATCAAGGAAACACACTTCTTTTCAAAAACTTGGTTTTCCTTGGTTATATATATATATATATATATATATATATATATATAATTAAGGAAACTATATTTAACGAAATCTGAGATCCAGACAACCCATATGAGATTATAAAAGATAGTACATATATCAATTTCATGTTTTGAAAGTAAGTATATTTTTGGAAGTGTCAACGATGGTTAAAGTTTTAAAACTAAACCTTATTCAAAACATGGAGAGCTAAGCTAACAAGTAACAAGTAACAACACGAGGAGATGTGCATTATTGCTTGTGTTGATATTGGTAACCCAACCTGAAAGCTGGAGCAGGGCATTGATTTGTATTGCTTGGCCTTGAGGTCTCTGACTGTCACTGTCAGTACGTTTCCTTTTCTCTTTGGCGACCGATGTGCACACACGGTGCAATTGTTGCAGTTGCTTTTGTTCAATTAGCTTTATTAGCTGATGAGCCTAGCTAATCGATCCACACACATATACATACATATATATATATATGTGTGTGTGTGTGTGTGTGTGTGAAGGAGTCTTCTTTGTCAATCATTGTTAAGCCTAAAAGTGCCGGCGACACATGTAATGCCGGCTGCGATGTGCCGCTAGCTATCGAGCTACATGTGTGTGTATCGCTCGTCTATCAAAGATGGAGATGGGAACACTGAAAGAGGAGTAGCTTTTGTTTCCTCTTCCTGTGGTAGGGAAGGCATTGGACCATGTGTGTACGTTGCAACTGGTCCGTGCAGCCGGCCGGCTCCCTAAACCGTGGGCAAAATGCCAAAATGAAAGATTATAATTTATTACCGAACTAGCTATCGCTGGGCTAGCAGCCTAGCAGTCATGCATGTATTTT
This sequence comes from Oryza coarctata, assembly GCA_030770085.1. NCBI lineage: Eukaryota > Viridiplantae > Streptophyta > Magnoliopsida > Poales > Poaceae > Oryza > Oryza coarctata. The sequence continues at coordinate 16,035,142 of CM061472.1, forward strand.
CGATTTTCCAATCTTTTAAATGAGTATTCAGTTGCCTAGAGTCATGGATCATTCAATTTAGCCAAAAGTTTAAGCTGACGAAGAACTGACAGATTATACTTACTTTTTTGAAGAGTAAAATGTACAATCAGTTTTTAAACTTATTTACTTATGTTAGTCCCTATACTTTAGGTCATATAACTTATTATCTTTTGACTAATGCTACACAGATTAGTGATGATGCAAATCAAACAACGGAAAGACGATATGTTTCACAAAGAGGAGAAAACATCCACTAGATTTACACAACCAAAAGCTAGCGATGCATAGTTCTGAATATGGAAGTTTTACATCATGTTTTATGTATCATGACGATATAACAACAATTTAATCAGTTTGTTTTAACCCTAGTCAACTGATGTTATTTGATTATTACATATTTGACTAAAAATTGACCATCTAATGGTCTAATCTGAATATCCTTTTTATTAAATATGCAATTTCTTTAAAGCTTTTTAAGGTTGGAAAATAAGTACTGACCTTCCTTTAATATTAATGGCCTAGGCTCATTTTAGCACCGTCTGGCTGATTACCAGTTGACTACAGTAGAGATACAAAGTCATAACCACATCATTATTTTAGATCAGTTCATATGACCAGTTCAACTATAAATGGATGTCCTTATTTGCTGAAAAAATGTGCTTTACATCTTATCGAAAAAATGCAATGTGAAAATAAATCACAATGATGTAGTCAATCCTACATTTCGAAAACACTACTGAGTAGTTCTGTAAAAAAAATAGCTATCACAATTAATTTGGATCTATGATCTATTAAATATAAGTATCAGAGATACCGAACAAATCTTACTTGTTGCATATGTCAGCGTCCGTCAACTTTTTTTACCCAAAATGTAGGCATACCCTTTCTTTACCGTCCTCACAATTTAGAATTGTACGAACAACTAAAATTTATGCAATGCACCACACATTCATGGGATTAAAATAAACAATGGCACAACCCACGATGAAGTCACAGTGATTATTTTCTTTTCATCGTGCACACAATATTGAGAGGTTTTTTAAACTATATTTGAGAGGTTAAAATAAACAAAGGGTATCTCCTTACGGAAAAAAGCAAGGTCCTACAAGACTCATATACTTTGTATATTTAATTTTAAAAAATATAATGATGAAGCGATGTAATTTTTTCACAGGAACGAAATTGTAGTACCATTTGATTTTTTATTTAATCCCGTAACAAAATACTATTGATAGAATTCTCTAGAAACAACCACAATTAAAAGGTAATTTAATACTAACCAGAGCAAGTTCAGCATATTCTCCCTTCCTTAGGGCTTCACCATTCTGTGAGTTTGCCAGAGTTAGTCCTTGGCTCTTTACCCAATCCCACATAATTTGTAGTCAGCATAAAAGGAAGCAACACGTGACAAAGAAATGGTCCATCAGGTGATTGCAAAATATTCAGGTATTGCAAAATTAACTCCTTTCAGTCTCAGTCTTTTGTGTTTTCTAATAAAAACCAGACACTTATATCTAAAAAACCTGCTACTAGTAGCTACAAACAAATGAACTAAAATGATGGTAGGCTGCATCTGTACAATCTGTAATTAAATCTCAAATTATCCTATACATGCAAGGAGGGCACATGAGGATCTAGACTGCATTTTGGAAGTGGTCATTAACGAATTCAGACATCGTATCAAATATATCACAAACTTACCGTGCAAAGCCCGATGGCATCTGCGGGTGGGGGATTTGGCAGAAACTGAGATGCCATGCCCACCCCTCTAGCAGGCAGCACTGCTCGGTCCCATTTCCTCCCCTTTAAATCTAGTGCCTTGTAGATCGGATCCAATGGACAAGGCATCTCTGCGCCCTCTGCGCCTAGTGAAGGAGGTTCAATCGTCCTTGCGACGGACCTCATTGAATGGTGAAGGAGGGGGAGACAAAGGGGAAAAGACATACTGGTGTTGGATATTTGGGGAGGCGGAGATGGACGGCATCGATTTATAAAGGCTGCATCGGCGATTTTTTGGAGAGAACGAGGCACCAGCACTAGTATTTGGGGAGCGGCAATAGTGTCGATGTCAAGTGGTGTAGGTGGAAGGTCGGTGATGGCAGCTAAAGGCTAGACTACTGTGGTGCACTAGTGTCGTTGACTCTTCGAAGGCTGATCTGGTGAGGTGGCATAGTGGGCGAGAAGGAGGTGTGAGGGCCTGGTGGTGCAGCAGCTCATAGGGAGGGGTAGGAGCATTACACTGCCGCCTGCCTAGGCACGTCTAGCAAGTAGTGAACATACCACAACCGACAGGTGCATGTTTTATGTATTAGTAATCTACTTTTGTTGGATGTTGTTGCGATGAGCTTACTGTAGATTGCTTTATATGGGTTTATTGCTTTGCATTTTGTAATTGAAACTCAGTAGACTTAGTGTTCTTTTACATCAAATTGCATCGACCCATCCCCTCCCGTTGCCACTCCTCGTCGGTGGCGGTGCCTAGTTGCTGCACGGCGGCAACATAACTTGATCCATGGTAGTGGCGCTTTGCCATAGCACCTAGTTGCTTCACGACTATAGCGCCGAGCAGCAGGGCAACGGTGGCCTGAAATGCACAACCATCCGTGCCAGCTACCTTCATCTCCACCCCGTCCACCGCCACAGAGACGGCCACCCATTCTCCTCTTCCATCGCGGATACTTTCTCGATCTGTATTAGAATTTAGATTTTAGTTTCTAAAACATTGTAGCTATGTTAATTATAAAGATTTGAAATAATCAACCGTTCACAGGTTTGAGTCTGAGTTTTTTTTCCAATTTCTTTGCGCGCGCTAGACTATGGTGGACTAGGCGCCTACTGCTGCAGGCCACTAATGGACTAGTGGGGTAGCGGCCCACTTCAAAAGATTGAAAAGAAGATAGGCAGATAGAGAAAAAAAACAGATGATATGTACTAAACAAACATTTCTCCTTTTGGAAAATAAAAAAAGACACTAATGATGAAGTAACATTACGATAAACTAATGACGTTTGTTGTTTACCTTCTTATTACAAAATAGCATTCATCATGGTACATCGTTGAGCTAGTTTATTATGATTTTTCTTTGGTCTCAACAACTGAACATCTTATTTTTGTCACTAAACTACACCACCCCTGCAGAATGTCATAAAACCTGTAAAATGTTAGAAAATGAATTTGTCGTTATGCAATAAATAGCTGTGATGTCATGAGAAATTTCTCACAAAAGGTTGCATATGTTGTAGTGGTGGTGGGATGAGCTCAAGCTTCTCTCCCCTCTCCGGATGACGGACTAGCCTCGAGCTCCCTAGGTCTGCCCTCAAGCTCGTTAGATCCAGCTGCCAGTGATGGGCATATTGAGGTGGATCAGCTTGAGCTTGAGCTTGTGCCGGTGGAGCAACTTAGGGTGGAGAAGCTTGGGCTCAAGTTCGCTTCGATGACGATCACCATGACGACGCATTGGTGATGACCATGACGAGCTTACCGGTAGCAGCCCCCTCCTCCCTCTCTTTCCTTCATCTCACTATGCATGGGCAGGGATGATGCATGGAAGGCATGGGAGAAGGCAAGGAGGGAGAGAAGAGACATTGCCTATTGAGCATGGTTTTGTATGATCGAATTAAGCCGACCCAAGAGGCAAGCATCAGGCATGGTAATTATTAGTCTAACGAGGTCGAGGAGACAGTGGCTCGCCTACTTGGGAGTGTCATCATCCTGTATGATCGAGGCCTTCATCACCATTAGCTCGTGGTGACTTCCTCGACAATGATTAGAGGCAGGCTCACCGGTTGCCATTTGCGACCTCGGCATCTTAAGCTAACGGCGGAATGCCGAACGCCCAATCGACACAGCAACCGCGCACAATAGCTAGGTCACGGAGACTCAGGCGCTCGCCGCTTGAGGCTTGGGATCGGCACAAACTCGCTCTTAGCCTAATGGAATCGATGCAGACAGACGCCCGCACTGCCGTAGCAGGCTGGTTGTACGGGCTATTCCTAATAGACTTTCGCCACTCAGATGTGGGGGCCCCAATTTTCTAGGGTCCCAGTGCCATCGTTTCGCCCTCATCGACGGGCCTTACCCCACTAATCGAGATGGGAGAAATGAAGGATGAGGGAGTGGTTTGGAAGCCGCCACTTGGTGGAGCACCTTTAGTTTGTTGCTACGGCTTTCAGCCTTGGATGGAATTATTACAGTGTGATTGGTCCCAACAGAAGATGGCATGCATCACGACCTAGCAGCCATGCCCCTCCTCTGCCTGATATGCAGGATGCAGCTAAATGCTTTGGTAGGAGCACCACAAGAGGCTTACATATCTCTCTATGAGCCTAGAGAGCTACCTTAGAGAACGATCAAGCTTGGTTCGCGAACCTTACTCACTAAGCAATGGGAATCCTGTAGCCATCTCTCTCTATGGCTACTCTAATGCATGTTTAGATTGTTTGGCATACAGGGTGTGTATGGGTAGCATAATTACTTAGTGAAAGCCTAAATTGAGTGTGCTATATGTGTGTCTTGCTAGCTAACTTATGCCTCTTGAGCTCATCTTGTTCTCATATGAATGATCCTTTAATAATTCTACTTTACCCCAATTGCCATCTAAAAGAAAAAAAAGGTTAATCTAGGTAAGGTTGTCAAAATCTCATTCTGTCGAATTTATGATTTTATGATTCTTATATATACGATACTATCATTGCGATACTAATTAGAGTTTCCGATTTTGATTTAGGATCGTGATTTTAACAGCTTCGAATCTCGGTCACAGGTTACTATATGCATCCATACCCATTATACTTTGTGAGATTGTTGATTGAAATGCTTTAACTTTGACAATTCAATCAGAAATACGGAGTTTCTATGATTATGTCATCTCATCTCTTGTGACTTGTGAGTCGATGCCTAGACCCTGAAGTGTCGCCTGCTTGGTCCCCTTCCTCCTCCATCTCTACTGTCCACATTTGTGACAAGGAAGGGGATCCATACCCGCTATTGATCTAAGTACATGTTAGGGTTTCTTCAATGATATCTATAGAGTTAAATTTGTATTTATTTAAAGCTTTCTGTCTTCTCTTTTTCTTTGTGGTGGTTAGTTTGTTTGTGAGGTTGTAGATGAAGAACTGAAAAGTTTTGTATATCAGGTTGTAGATGATTCAATCAACGATGTCAGCTTAAGTGTTTGAATTGCCAATATGTTTGGTGATGCCGATTTAAAGATCTACCAAAAGAATGAAGTTGGCCGATACTCATTCGTATATCTTTGAGTGCACTAAATTGGTTAACATTGTGGTTGTGTTTGTCTGCTGACATCTCTTCGGCGTTTCAAGATTTGAAATCTCTTTTTATTTAATATAATCTGCCTGCTTCATAAAAAAATCATATAACGACTAAATATCCCTACAGCTACAAGCGTACACAGGCAGCTTAACTTAGGTGTGTTAACTCTCATTGTTATGATGCGGTAGTAATAGGATGCTGCCAAAGCGTATAAGCATTAATTGGTGATCGACTGAAATTTAAGAGAATCTTAATCAGTTGATGAATAACAATACACACAAGCACCTTTAAATACTAGGCTAATATATCTTAAAATTCATAAAATCACCTTAAGCGTCTTGTTGACGATGGTTACATCTTCTACCATCAAAAGAATAATGGTCATAAATACCCATGCTGCTAAGTATAGCTAAGTATAGGACTTGAATCAGAAGGACATGTTTCACCATTATGAAACTAACTAGTTGAGCTATATCTACTTCGCACAATAGTCATTAATTTTATCAAGTGTTTCAAAGGATTCATATAGTTGATGAAGGAGTGGTTTATTTATTTGAAAACAATTTGATGGGATGTCAGGGATATGAATGTGGGTAAATCCATGAATACCTTGACCCACTCTAGTTAAAATTAAAAATACAATTAATTAATTTACTTATTGTGAAGATGCGCACCACCTTTTGGATTGACGTAGTCAACACATGTACACATAGATTGACCCACGCCCATCCTTATAGATAAACATCAATAAAGATAATGATTTTTCCTTTCAAAAAAAGATGATTTCACCTGAAAATGAAAATGAGAGGCCCCACTCATGTAATAAATTCCTTAATTTTCCAATTACTAGACAACATTTATAAATGATTACTAGGGACTAAAGAAAAGTACATGATACATGTTAGAGGGGTTTGATTATACATACGCAATATTATATGGAAAGTTATTGCTATGAATTCTTGGTCTTGATGCAATTAATGTTGCTTATAGCAAACCATAGTAGGGCAGTAAAGTAGCAACTACAGTGGAGAAACATCCAGAGTGCCCCTTTGAGGATTAGGACAGGCGTCCCACAGTGGCTTTCTTATAGGAATTGGTGCCACCACTAGTAGTATGCCCTAAAAATAAGGCTTACTACCACTACGCAAACGAGTTGGATTACCTCCAACTTAGAACATGTGAGTTGCTTCATTTTGCATTTCCCATGTTCTATTTTTTTCGGCAAACTAGACTCTAACAACTTGTGTGTCACATTTTAGTTGGATTGGATGCCCTACACATAGCAAGAGATAATCAACATAAGAGTCAATGACATGTGCCACATGAAGTTTGAGATGAATATCCTAAGGTGTCCACTAATTTGCTTCTACATCATTGAGTACCAGCTTTGTCATTGGGTGATAAGGTAGTTTAGGAAGTGCCAAAATATTCCTCAAGATTCTCGACAAGCATCAACCTCCACAAGTGTGGCCCACATTGGTTGCACGGATCTTTTGTTAGTCTATAATCTTTGACAATCGGGTGTGTGCAGGATGGACCGTAACAAGAACAAGAAGACTATGGATTGGCATGACCATCACTTAATGCACATCAAGCGTTGGGACTTGTTCTAAATGAACCACATTATGGATGGAGCAATGCACAATAAGCAGGATTTCGACACGTACTTAGGTTGACTCATGAGGAACTATTGCCTTGCACTTCATTCGGCATGGATCCTAGGTGACATAACAGACAACCCAGAGGACGTGGAGGAATAGAATGAGTATGATACATGTACCCGTGTATGTACCACCATTGAGGTGGGATCTGTTCATGACCGAGTGGCAATTACACTAAAAAATTGTACATATTCCTCAATTTCATACTGTAACTTATCATTACAACCTCTAACATCTTTCGACCTATAGGCACAGGAGCTCGAGAGGACCATCAATGATGTAGGCGTGGCACTCGGCACAATTCTAGGTTTAGTGAGGAAGTTAGCATTCCTTGAAATGCACTATAGGTTACAAGAGTCCACTTTACCCTCTTATGCATTTTTTACAACTTAAGCCTAAATCATATTCTTTGTTACAAAATCTTCACCAACGATGTCAAAAATTGGTGACACGCTAGGATGTAGGGCCAATGATGCAGTAAAACCACCACCGCAATGATGGTCTAGCCAACAATGTTGCCAGATGGAGGAGGAAGAGGGAGAGGGAGAGGAGGAGGAAGAGGGGGAGAAGGAAGCAAGATGAGCCCAGTCCCTCCTAGTTAGAAAATGCACTGGTGTCATCACAAGTTGATACCTCTCGACCGCAACGGAAGAGGTATCCTGCCAGGGACTAGAAGTACATCCATAATCAGCCTCATGCTCCTAGGGGTAGGAAGAGGTAAGCAATTGGAGGAGAGATTGGTTAAAGTGATGTGTAATGCATATGTAGTAGGACTACTTATGTTCAAACTCTCTATTGTGGACTTGTATGGACTTGGCTATTAGAACTTGGATGTGAATGGTTGTACTTGTCTGGAATTGGATGTGTATGGACTTGCATGAAGTTGAATGTGGATGATTTGACTTGTATGGACTTCTATTATGCACTTGTATGGACTTGGATGGTTGGATATGTGTTGTGTATATTTTGGATGACATTGGTGGCATATGTGATGGGTATTATGTTATGGCTGGGCTATTGGGAGGGTGATGATTTATATTGTAGGTTACTAGGCAAAGAGTTGGTAACTCTCTACTTAGAAATAGAGCTCAGCGCCAAAAAGCATGGCGCTGAGATAGCAGAGGTTAGCTCTAATGAGCATGGCGCTGTGAGATAGCAGAGGCCCAAGGACTTAACCTTTTTTTAGGCCAGATTGTAGCCATCTTAGCGCCAAATACATTGGCACTGAGGCTGACTAGGCCAACGCCAAGCTAGCTAGCACTGACATAGACAACTTCAATGCTAAGGTATTTGGCACTGAGACTGCCACCATCCAAGCCAAAAACAGGTTAAGTCCTAGCCCTCCAATATCGTAGTTTAGCGCTAGTCTCTTTGGCGCTAAGTTTCTATTCCAGGTAGATAAAGAATACACTATAGCTATTGGTCTCCCCCCTTTAAACTTCAAGCTGGATCATAGCATAGGCAACTCTCACAAAAATAATACACATACCAATATCCCATACATCGATAAAAGAGTTCAACTTGTACATAAAACAATAAGTTTTGATACATTAAAATAAAGAGGTTCGATAGATTTGATATGTGCTCACTTGGTTTGACACGAAAAGTTTCAAATGATTATTAATACATCACTTAGGGGTTCTCAATACGTCCCACTGGGTGCAACAGGGGTGCTTCTCCTTCCTAGCGGCCTCCAACCTGACTTCCTTGACATGATTCATCCTAGCAACCTTCCTCTCCTATTCAATCATGTGCTCTTCCTTCTCCTTACATTCTTTTTTCTCAATCCTCTTCTTCTCTTTGTTGTTCATCCATGCCTTCCAACACAGGTGGTGAAAGTCATCTTCCCACCAACGGTTTTCCATGTGAAGATCTTCCGCATCTTCCAAATAAATCTCCTTGTTGATCCACTCCATAAATGCATAGAGAGGAGGCAGTGGCTTCGATACCTTCATAGTAAACAACATATTGGGTATTTCATACTATAATAGCATAGATAAAAAAGAAAAATTATCACAAAGAAAAGAAATTACCTCCACTGGCTTCTTTAACTTTTCTTTATTTCCCTTTGGCTTATCTGAGGTGTATGTGTAGTTACGGTACATCCAATACATGGGGTGTTTCTCGGCTCTCGCTTATTGCAAACTTGCAATCGTCGCCACACCAACACATGGGACGGGGAACACCTAATGGTGCTTGTTGACAAGGGATATAACCCACCGCATCCATGCTAAACAACAAATCATAGACAAATGAACTACACACTGAATAACGATTTCAATGAAATTTAATAAATTGACATTTCTATTCAATATGCCTAAAAAATACTAGGGGTAGAACTACAATGTAATTGACAAACATTAGTTCATCTTCCATGTATTACTAATGTCCTAACCATTTCCACACCTAAATATTAGGACCACACCCAACAATTCATTCTTTCTCCATTATGTACTAAACCCTACCATTAACACAATATAATCCAGAGTGCACTTTCAAACAAACGATGCCTAGGTTAAAAATAATTCCCTCCTCCACAAAACACAAACAAGGGACAATAAAACTCAAATCAATTGGAACTACTTAAACCCTAACCATAAACTTGAATATATGAAAGGTAAGAGGTGAAAATACAAGTGCTAACCTGGAATAGATGGATCCAACACTAGATTTGAGATAATAAGAGGAAAAGAAGTAAACTCATCTTTGAAATAACCTATGCTCCTTGGAAACCCTAGTTTGGTTAGGAAAAAAGTGAGAGAGATGGATAGGCACAAGGAGGGGGTTATGAAGTCCACTACCTCAACGCTAGTGAGACTAGCGTTGAGGTTCAGTTCTCAGTGCCAATTCCCTTAGCCTTAAGCTCCTGTCACGTTGGCAAGGCGATCAGTGCCGGCGCCACATGGGTAGGGGGTTCGGCGCCAAGGCAATTTGTGTTGAGCTATTGTAGTTTAGCGCCAACAAGCCTAGCGCTTACCTCACGGTCTATTTTTTTATAGTTTTTTGCATGATCTAGTTTTAGAATAAGTTTTTGAAAAAAAACAATTTGTTAAATTTTTGGCGCAAAGGTGTTTACTTCTCTAACATACTCTAAGAATCAGGTGGTGCATCATATATCCATAAGATGATCCATCAATCCTATGAAATTTTTTAAATTAAACATTGACATATGTATATCACTTACTACGAAAATAAGTCAAAAATTAATACAACATTAGTATATAATCTTAAAAAGTCAATCGCTAATTATTCGTAGATTAGTAAGTCTCTATATTACTAAAATCAATCAAAATTCAAAATATTTATCTAATTCACCGAGTATATATCTATAAATTATCTCAAGATTAATAGCCTTAAAAAAGATTTATAAACTCAATCTTACAATCATCCCTAGTTCTCTACATACATAATATCTCATAGATTTATAAAAAAAAATCAAAATCACAACCCTAGCTAGTGTAGAATCTCTTAATTACTTATTTTTACCATTAATAAGTGACCATTTTTTTATCAAATAAATACCACCATCCTATAATTGCAATCAACCATATAATGGTAGCACTCAAATCATATAAAAAATCAAAATATTAATATATTTCAACAAGAGAAATTAGAATATTGAGTTGAGAAAAAATTGCAACCCATGAGCATAATTTATCATCTTAATTCACGACAAATGAGGAAAACAAATAGATAATAAGATGAACTAATCTTCAGGCATCCAAACATATAGATCTCTTGAAAATTTGGAGGATTTTTGAGCAAAACCAACACCCTTGGCTGATCGAGCGAGAACAAAGCTTCAGTCGTGTGCAATCGAGCTAGGTAGTGAGGGAAACAATATATAATCCGCACATACCCTTGTCAGAGCAACCCATACGTGCCGATTCTTAACAAATCATTGGCACGAATAAAGTGTCGAAACAAATCTCTGGCACATATAAAGTGTCGAAGAAGGTTGGGAAAGTCTTATAGGTGTTGTTGATATTAAGTGGCACCAATGCTTTTTTAAAGAACTAACACCTACAGTGTTTCATAGGTGCTAGGCTCTGAATTTCATCCCATCCAAATGCCCACCCACCTCATAGGTGTGGTTTTAAGCAAACTGACACCTATGTGTCTGGTATTTTTGTGGTGTTATGTACTAGTGCATTTTGCTTGATATCTATCTCAAAATTCACATAGTTGAAAAATACCACCATATGTGTCATTGACATTGTGGGCCATTGCGCCCGTCGTGGCCGGAGATGGCTGCGTCATGTGGTGCCCCAATGAGTGCTATGACGGCGCTCGGCGGTAAACAATATCGAGGTGGATCCAGTGGGGCTCGGGATGAGGCGGGGGTGGCGAGATCTCGTTAGCTTGGCAGCGTTGATTTGTGTTGCTCGGACAACGACTCCGTCGCAGCAACCTGACTTCCGGTGTGTTGTGTATTCACCTTTTGTGTTGTGTCGGCGATGGTGTCCATTCCTCACTATGTGGTGCAGAGCAATGATGATTCGCAGTTCAATTCGATGATATCTTCCGTGTTGGTTCAATGACAATCGTCAGCAGTAATGTGAGCGATCTGATAAATTAATGTCGGGCACTGTTTTCAACGAGTTTATTTGCGACTTTGAGTTCATACAGAACTTGGGCGATGGCATATCCTAGAGGACAAAGCTACTTCGATCGATGGTTACAAATTTTCCCCTAGCTTTGACCTTGGGACACTGTTGCTAAGGTTTGAGTAGGAGAAGTACTATGCACATATGCATATGTAGAGATTTAGCAAAATGGTTATTTTCTCCGTCCATAGGCTGGTTTTCAGTTAGTTCACTTATTTTTCAGCAAATTATTTTTTATAATTTGCAGTTGTTTTGAATTGTAAAGTTTGTAATATTTAGCTATAGTTTCTTTAAAACAAAGACTAGAATCGATTCTATTATTTTAAAAAATGTGGGTCCATACTTCACATGTTATTCTCACATGCGATAGTACTTTATTTGCAACTCGGATATTATAGTATTTTTCCAAATTATCCCTTAATGTTTTGCCGTCAATGAGCTATTTCTGCAGGAATATACCAAGAATTAATCCACTGATTCGACCCGACACACAAAAAAGAAGAGAAAAAGAGAAAAGAAGGAATCCAAGATCTTGAGATGGCGCGGGTTCTATCGAACAGAAAAGAATGAGCTTGCACTATATGATTTATACGATTCTCTGATGTTTGACAGCTCGATGGATCCGTGACACCAGGTCGACCAAATGGTTGTATAGATCAGTGACGACGTTCCAGAACAATACGTAGATCGAAGCAAAAGCAGGGCCCTTAGTTGTGGCCAAGGCTAGAAGAAACCAATTTAACACACAAAAGAAATAATCTTTAATGACAACGACTACGCTACGTGGAATGAATCTGATCTTACAGGGAACCGGATTGTATAATATGATTATAAGGTTAAAACCATGGCATGGCATGTCACAATATGTCTAGCTAGCTACTTAATTATTGTCAACTAAATCATATCATCCCAAATATTCCAATCAAATCATGGAGCCTTCCATGCATATAAGTACATACATAGCTTCTTTAATTTTCATGACTTGAATTATTTTAATCAATCGTGCACACAAGCTTGACCAATCAACATACAAGCTAGGCAAGATTGCACTGCCTTTAATTTACCTACTACAGTACTACTTAGGCTACACTGCTAATACAGTACTAAGTACTATATATTATAACTAGCTAGATTTATTAATATACTGCATATACATACATACATACATACACACATACATATACACATATATGTGTGTGTGTATGTATATGCAGTATATATATATATATGCATGGATCTAAGCATGCAAAATCTCTCAGCTCTGGAGGAAAACTATTGCAGTGCAGTGGACACTTCTCTACAAACATGCTTGATCCATGGACAAACACATATACTACTACGTAGTACTACTATGTACTAGTCTACTAGATTGAAGTACGTACGTGCATGCACACTTCACACTACAGCCATAAAAGGTTCCGTAAATTGGCATGCATGCATGCAGCACGCATCTATCGCCGGTGGCCGGCCGACTAGCAGGCGACGCCGGTCACCGGCAGAGAGTAGCCGCCGTAGTAGTCCGGCGTGTCTGTGGCGAGGCTCTGCTGCGTGCGCAGCTGCTCGTAGAACTTCTTGATGAACTCCTCCGCCTCCAGGTCCACCAGCCCGCCGTCCCCGGCCACCGCGTCGTCGTCCCTGAGTGGGAACGGCGAGTCGGTGATCCGGAGCTGACTCACCGGCGCTGGGCTGCGGCCGAAGCTGGTGCGCCACAGTGCCGGGGACGGCGTCGTGGCCACGGCGGCGAGGGGAGCGCCGCCGTCGTCGCCGCCCAGGAGTTGGTCTTTGCTGTTGAGGATCTCGAAGACGCGGGCGATGTCCGCCGCGTCGTAGTTGTACCACCCGGGCTCGCCGCCGTTGGCGCCGCGCCCGGCGCCGCGGCGGCGGCCGCCGTGGTGGTTGTTGTTGCGGTGGCGGCGCTTGGTGGGGATGAGGTGGAACGACGGGTATGAGGGGGTGTTGCTGCAACCGAACTCCACCTCGAGGGCTCGGGACGCAAACGGCGGCGCCTCCCCCGTCGCCGTGGAGGCGTCAGCGGCGTGGTCGTGGCCGTGGTGGCCGTGGGCGGTGGTCTTGATCTTGCCGAGGGCCATGTTGCGGGCGATCTTGCCGCGGTGGAGGAGGAGGTGCAGGTCCATGGCCAGCTTCCGCTTGGACATGCCCTTGCGGAGCACGAACAGCACGGCGCGAACCACGTGCCACAGCCGCCGCGCCACGTTCGACTCTTCCATATCTCACTGTCTAGCTCTTTGCTCGATTGATTCTACTTGCAATTCTTGTCTGGAATAATCGCGAAATAGATGAGCTTGTGTTGGATGGTTGGGTGGTTGGTTTGTGGTTTTGGCACGAGGAAGAGGGGGGTGGAGGAGAGGGGGTATTTAAAGGGAGGTAATAATGGTGGGGGATGCATGGTTGCCGAAGGGAAGAGAAAAGGTCAAGCTAGGCTAAAGAGCTTTTGTTTGTAACGGTTTTCTATTCAGTGGTGGGAGCTTCTTTCTGGTTTGGGCTTGCTGTTTGGTTGGATGTGCAGTTGTTTGTGGAGGATTATGATTATACAATATAGTATTGGTGAACAGATGTACAAACTGGATTAGAGCCATTGGATCCGAGCTTGACGGCCGAGATATAACAGATAGTCACGTCCCATGTTTCGCCTCGCATTTTAGACTTTGCTTGTGCGCACCAGCAAACTTTCTAGAAAGTATTTGTAATGTCAGTCGCCTGATTTTTAGTTCCTAAATCTTAGCATAATTAGAAATTCTCCAGGATTACACGGTAGTTTGTAGTCCTAACCTAGCCCCCTTCCCCCTTTCATCCCTCTTGTTGTGCGCCCACCACGACCTTCCCCACTCTAGTAACTTGCCACCACCGCTCTCACAACCCTGACAAGTCACCGCACCCCACCTCGTCTCTCCATCGGTATTATCTTGTCCATCGGATTAAAATGCACTAGTGAGGGACATGCATGTGGCCGACGGTTAAAGACAATCCATTTTGAAAAAAAAAACTATCTCAGTTGGGAGACTTCATGTTCAATAGTAGAATGCATTGCCATGCAACATTTCCTTTGGTATACACCATTAATTCAAACTATACTACATTATATCGTTTGCATATATGTTTTTATAAATTTGTTAGGTATCTTTGGCTAGCTTTTATTTGCATGGTAAATAATGGAAAATGTGGACTAGAATGATTTGTTATATATTTCATAAATGTAACAATACCTTTTGTGACTTAACATATACATATATTTTAGACCAACTTAACATACATAAATGCAATATGTGAGTTATCACATCATTTTTTTCAACAACAGAATTTTGAGTCAGCACAGAAAACTCTATTTATTTTAGGTAACATATGAGAAAACATACTGCCTTGATTTGCAATATACTTAGTGCTTTTAACTAGCATTTTGTGTACTTGGTGCTTTCTCCTTTAATTCCTAGGCAAGTAGGCATATATAATTCTCCAAATTACACTGACTCCTTTTATGCGCTTGAAATATTATTATATGGTATATTGGTGTGCTTAATTACACTCAAAATATGATTATCTAGTTATGCATGTAAATAGTCCAATGTGCCAAATACAAGAAGATAGAAGCCTAATGATGACAACCACAAAATTATTTATTGCAGGCTGGTACATGTGTATATGTGATCTATCTATGCTCAGTGGGTTGATCTCTCTAGGTTCACTAATTTATCTAAAATACATGGTGGGTGTGAGCTTCAAAACCCAGCACCTTCTACTCAACATGAAACTCTAGTGAAAACAACGAGCTACACTAAAATGTTTAGTGTTATGAATAAATCAAACACAACTACATAAATCTAAATCTAATAGTTCACGCTGGTTTATATTAAATTGTTCAGACGATAATATAGTACCGATATATGCTACAGTACCTAGGGAAGTATAAATATATACAGAGTGAAGGAGACCTAAGATAGTGCACAGAAAAGTGACGGCAGGGTAGAGAGCGCTGGCGATAGGTAGAGCCATCTCCCTTGATGACTGCTAGGTGCCCTTCTCCTTGTGGAGCTTCTCCCCTCCTATGTGGGAAGCTCTATAGGTAGAAGGGGGCGGTGGTAGGTTAGCAGGGGAATATTTAGGCTACCAAGATGATATCGTCTAGTTTTAGGCTTTTCTTAACTGGATTCGACGAGGAGGTCGGTAGGTGGCAAGGCAGATACCTAGCCTAGCATGTGGAGAGTAGCAATGAGGTTGAAGGCGCTAGCAACATGGTGCAGTGGCTATTTTGCTGGCAACAAGACTAGAAGTCAGCCGATGAAGGGATCATTGTCTAGTGTGGTGGATGTTACGTACTGCTAATGTTTGGTTGGTGATATCTAAGATGGTTAGTGACAAACCACGGCGACAGGGTTGTAGAGGGTCCCAAGTGAAAGCCTAACCTAGTGTTTCATTGGGTCGACAGTGGCTATGCCTTCAGGCATAGTAACCCTTCTTAGGGCACTCTTGAGTTACCCCTCCTTTCTCTCTTGGTGAGGATCTCTAGATGAAAAACGTGTCTAGTTTCTTTGAATGGGTGATAGTGGCATCTTTGATGTCGCAACCTTTATAGAGGCGTCGCTTTTAGAGACTCCACTTTGTAGTGTTGTTGTAGGCCCGACGGCGACTAGCCTCACATAGCAACTGTCGGTTTGTTGTTTGGCCCCTGTCCTAGTAGCATGTGTTTGTGTGGTTGATATGTAGTTTCGAGATGTGCGCTCTGGTGCACACCCTTCCTCGACAATTGCCTGTTGAAGAAAATATTTTTCTTATAATATTTTTTCTTCATTCTTAATAACATTTGGATGTTATCTTCAGTCATCCTGGTAAAAATTGTGGTGAATAAATTGTATGTTATACGATGTGTATACAAACTCAGCTCAACTGGTTTTATATTTGGTGCTTTGATGTAGATCATCAGTTTCTAATTGATACCGGTATGTTTATGCTATGACAGTTTTGCTTTCAATATTTTAGCATAAAATGGTTCTGACATCATCTTTGATCACTTTCATATTACTATTTTTTATTCTGATTTCGATCATAAAAAAAGATTAGGAAAGTGAGCGTATATCTTCCACAAAATCTGATGCTTTTCACCCTAAGAAAAATGAAAGATGCAAGTTTACAAGTTTTTTAGATTGGGGGAGGTCGTTTTTTCATGTAAGCGTAAGTCCTGTACATTTGTAGGGTGAGGGAGGGCTGCTTCCCTCCATGCGTTTTCCTCCCCTCTTAAATTTGAGAAAAAAAGATTGGAGATATAATCACTACTAACTACTATAGTGTTCTCCTCTTAAAAACTATTATAGTATTTTTCTTGGTCCTCAATCTTCATTTATCAAGCACAGCACAATCCTAGACTTCTACAATAAGGCCGATAAACACAAGATGCTTCCTTATGCTCTCGGTTTTGCTAAACAAAGTATTTGAACTCTTCTAGATCTTTCATTTGTTCAGTTACAATGTTTAGCACAATAGCCTTTTTTTAAAAGTAAACATACGCATAAACTATATGAGTTAAACATACGTATCATGTTACAAGTAGTTACTGTTGTCAACCTGACAACAAACCTAATTATTAGCATCAAAAGCAAAAAAAAAAGGTGTTTCCACCATGTTTTTAACCTTTTCCACGTTTGTCAGCTACGTGGGCTCAAACACCCAATAACCTGCTAAAGCAAAACCTACATACGAATGCAATTATTGGGCATTACCATTTACTTTGGGGAGGACACTTGTTTGCACATAATGCTGCAGAGTTTCCATGGTGTACGCCATGGAGCACCTAGAAGACGAAAATACTTTCAGATTATAGGTACAATTTATAATTTATCCATACACTTTCATTAGTGGATTATTAACACTTGGTGCACTACCAAATTTTAATGAGTAAAACATGCCTAAATAATGTGAAATGGGTGCTTATTTGTAAATTTTAATATTTACACACAACATGGTTGTGCAAAAGAATTTGCTTCAAGTTGATTTGAATGTTTTGCCTAGTTAAATCCTTTCTTTAACAAACTAGTAATTGACATGACCACACACTATAATTTGGACTAGGCATAAACTTATGGACATATCAAATTGTATAGTATGTTAAATTATTTTAACAGAAAGTGTACCATGTAAAAATTATAGAAAATAGTTCTTATATTTAAATGTTTAGTGTGATGGTTGCTAAACTAAAAGGAATAAAAATTATGGGTTTAAATGCCCTCTCCTCTCTCTTTATCACAAATAAATAGATTGTGTGCTATTACATGGTTGCTATCAAAGCAATGCACCTAACTGTACATTAGTGTGAACATGCAATGGAATTTAATCTTGATGTTTATTGTGCTGTAAATTACAAGTGCTTAATGGGCATTTGTTGACATATTATGAAGATTAATTCACGGGTTATTAGAAGTATTGAACCTGTTGATTTAATAGGAATTGTATGTCAAATATGTATTATATAAGGAAGTATAAGCAACTACAAGTGTCAGTTGCATTGTGTGAGACAACAATAAAATAAACACACATATCAAAATACTTTGTTCTCTTATCATGGAGAGAACACGAACAGATTTTTTTTCCTTATACAGGGTGTTGGCACGATAAAAAGTAGGTTAAATATTTGTGTTATCGGCTAAATCAAATTATACTAATTTGATCCTATTATTTCTGCTGTCATTTTATTTTTTTATTAATTGACCAAAGAGTTAGTTACAGAGATCCACAGGATTAAGAAATAGTCATATGTTCGCACTAATAAATACGTGGAATAAATAATCAAGCTTATGTAACAAATTAGGACACGAGAACCATGAAATGGAAAAAACACACATATAGATATGTTTTTCCGTGCTCTCCTCGTAATTTCTCTTTTCCTTTAGTCGCTTGTGCTATTGTAAGCATATGTAGTATGTGAAACACACGTTAACACGTCTTTAATTCATTGGGGAATTCTGGTTAGATTGATTCAAACCTCACATTAAGACCCCTTTGATAGTGTTATGGCTTTATTAGACCAAAGGTGTTTTTAGGTAAAGCTAGAATGCGTCATTTTCCCTTTGGTAGGCTGTCCCACTCGATAAATGGGCTAAAATGATGGCACTATTCCCTGGTCTTCCATAACTATATTTGGACAGTGCTTCTTTTTTTCTAAGTAACAAAAAGCTTGCGAAGCTCGATTATTCTTAAAAAAATCTATTCCATGGTCAAATGTGTTTATTAATTTGACCAGCCTTGCACCGTACAACTTCATAGTATTTACCCCTCCTTCCTCAAATAGCTGACAATTTTGAAGTTTAAATATTGACATCTTGTTTTTTTCAGAAAATATATAAATACTTAAAAATATGTTACATTATTGAAGTTTATAGTGTTCATTTGTCACGATATAATCATTTAAAAAGTAATTTATGATCAAAGTGAAACTACATAGTTACAATTATTCGAGTATGGGGGAGTGATATATATATACATATATATATATAGCTTTTCTATGATTTAAGAAAAGCAAGAGAAATATAAGTTGAAGTGGAATTATTTTTTATGTATCAAGGCAGTAGTCAGTATTTTCTAATAAGACATACAGAGTTTCTTAGGGTTTAAGCAGGGAGAGGGTACTGCAAGAATGCTTATTTGCATGGTTAAATCAAAAAAAGTTATGCCATTGGGTGAAGGCACTGCCTCAAACCACACAAACCCAACAAGTGTCAATTGTTCATCAGAAAGTGACCCTCCTTAAAGACCACAGCAATTCTTGAGGCTGCCAAAACTCCATGATTGCCGCAACAAGTCGCTTTCCTGCAGTAAATTAGAGAGCTAATAATAATAAACCATAACTCCTCCCTTCCGACCCCAGCTGTTGATGGTGTGAGTCACGTAGCCAATTGCAGCCAATCAAAATGCTACGATATTATTTGATGCTTTGAGACGGGCAAACGCTGCGTTGCCCATCGAGCTCCACATGTACAGGTTTGAAGAAAACTGGGTGGTTTAATGTCGAGATCTCGAAGTTGAAGACGATGCATCGTGTGCGTCATCTGAGCTGGAGGTGTAGCAGAGCTTGTTTATGGCGGGAAATTAAATTGTCCTTGATTTGATTGCGAAGTTCTTGGATATTTAATGCCGTTGGAGTTTGATTGATTCTGACTTTATGAAGCAAAATGAGCACCAAAGTTACAGGATTACAGCTAGCACTTGAACGCATGCATGATTTGTCTTGAGTTTATAATTTCAATCGTGCGTACAACATTCATCATTCGTGCAGATTCTGATGATTTGTGAGCAGACGTGTTAATCGAAATGAACACCTAAGTACAATTCAAAGCTCAAAATGTACAACACATTGTCCTGTTTGTTTGTTAGGAACGCACTACTATCTAGCTCATCGTTGGCCACTGAATTATTGCTGCAATTTTTGTTTGCTTCTGTCCAAATAATGCCGGCTCCACACAGTGCAATTATGTTCATCGACGCAATTATTTCTTGGAGGGAAAATCCCCTTTGCATACCACCTTTTTTTTTTCTGAAGAGAGATGTGGCACTCTTGGTTCTTCTAGCTAGTGTTCTTGCTTTGTTGGATCCGTGGATTGCAGAGATTAATCTGCACTCCATTAAAAGGCAGAGAAGCAAAGGGGAAAAAATGGAGCCGGCCAGCCAGATCCCTTTTGTTATGTCGATTAGAGTGTGAGTGTGTTTGTGTTCGTTGCTTTGTTATCCGTTAGATCGAGCACTGTTGATCGAATTCTCTAGAAAAGAGTGTGGATCCATTCATCATGATCAAGTAGCAGTAATGAAGAAAATTATCCATTAATGAGCTTGTTAGCATGTAAGATGAACACGTTGCTGCTTGATTAATTTCTCTGCATAATCAGATAATCTCTACTATAATTATGCGTGTCAACATGAGGGGAAGATCTTTATGGAATCAATATGGGATGTTGCTGAATCAACACGTAGGAGGTGCTCTGAACGTCTGGATCCAATTTCCTGCGAGTCAATCAGTTCAATCACTGGACTTAAGCATTATCTTCTCCACTTTTAACCATCATATCACTTCAGGTAAAAACAGAATTTAACCTGTCACCAGCCACTACACCAGATCAGTTTTTTCTGAAGTTTTCCTTAAATTTTTCTACCAGTTGAACAGTAGTTTCATGCTTTTAGCAGCTAGAGACAATGTACCATGATCTGATGAATGGTCAGTCAGTTTCCAAAAGCCACGTAGGTACATGTCCCAACTATCAAGCTTTGCATATCTCACCATCAAGCAATTAATTAATTAATTAATTACCATCCTCCACTAGCTAAACTACATTACACTGACCCCCCCAATTTCTCCTCCATTGCATTTTACTTAATTCATTTTCGCAAAGGTGAAAGCGCACACAATCACTAATTAATCCTGCTATTAAGCCCTGATGATCAACACGCTTATCACAAACTGTGATCCATGAGTGGGAGATAGGCTTGTTAATTTCTCACTAATCCCTGCCTCTCCTTAAACCAGGTGATGGGTCACAAGGGTGATAGAATATGGCTCACAGCACACATGATTCTGCCGGTTTTCAGACAGGCATTGCAGCTGCTGAATTTAATACTGAAGAAGTTGGGCTTCTTTTTTAGCTTTTGAATCTTGGTATATCTTTGCTTTAACTTTGCTTTTGAAAGCATGCATGCTTGCTTATGACCTAATTGTAGTTTGCTTGGGTGGTGTTAGGATTTGCATTGCACTTGCAATTGGTGTCCTTGTCATTGCCTTCTCTTTTTGTCTATTATTTCTGCAAACTGAGATGCAAGTTAATGAATCAAGTGACTGAATACTGTGTATATATGTAGTAGTTCTTGTAGGGAAATATCTGTGCTCTGAAATAATGAAGACTTTTTGCAGTGAAATATCTGTGCACTTTCTGCAAAGTATTTACGAGGTTTGTGGTTTTGATCATTGCAATGTTCAGCAAGTTGCAGTTGTTTTTACACCGTCGGATGTTTTCGCCGGTGAGGAAGTTGCTGAATGGCAGACAATCTTTCTAGTGTGGGGGTGGTTGGCTTGCAACTGGCAAGGTCTGAACGTACTCATGTAAGTTTCGCAGATAGTGTAGAGGTGTTTCAGATGGACAATTTGATGGCATGTCCGATCTGACGCCCAACCATAATTTGAAAAAGAAAATGAGTGGGCCAATTTTCTCATGGGCCAAACTTTATGTTGGGCTTCTAAAGAGACTTCATTGGGGTTGGACCATGAAAGTAAAATAGAAAGGTGAAATGAACATTAACCAAAAAATCAGATTAAAAATTTGTCACCACATCATATTAAATACATAGCATCATAAAATCTTAGTTTTTTTGTCGGACACATTTTCCTTCACAATAAGCAACATGAAAATAAAGTCCGGCAGTAGTATCTGTAAACTGTAAGGACACATTCAATTTATCTCCCTCAACATGAAAATCATGTCTGATCTGACGCCCAACCATACTTTGAAGAAGAAAATGAGAAGGCTCTAAAAATAGGCCAACTTTTTCATGGGCCAAATCCCTATCTTGGTCTTGTTAAGAGAACTCGTTGGAGTTGGGCCACGAAAATGAAATAGAAAGGTGGGCAAATGCACATTAACCTAAATAAAGTATCAGCTTAAAAATATATTCCAAAATAATATTAAATATATGTGTATATATAACAGCATAAATTCTTACTGTTTATTTTTCTGACACATTTTCCCTTCACAATATTAAGCAACATGACAATTAAGTCCAATACTATCTGTAGTGGCCAATGGGACTCTTTCTTGGGCTATATACCAATGTTTGTCCTGATCAAAAGGCCTCATTTGATTGGCCCATATAGAGAGAAAACGGAAGAATCAGCCCAGCCATTCTCCATCTTCCTATAATCCTTCTAGTGTCTGTTCATCTCAACATTGCAATTCTTTTGCTTAATCTGAATTATAGCTGTACTGATTTTCTCCACCTCTCCTTCTGAAGCAGGGCATCGATTTTGACAGGACAGTTGCATACTTTATCAATATTCTTTAAAAAGAAACATCACTGTATTCATGCATCATGATACACACTGCAGCACTGCCAACTTCCAAGCTAACTTGACCGCAATTGGTACATACAGTCCACCCAACTAATTAAGACAGATGTCTATGCAATGATAAAAATTAAGTTTCCGGACTAAGGCAAATTCCCTTATTTCAGCACTCAATTCAACCTCCTCCGTAGGTAGTTGTAAGACTACTGGACCATCGTACTCTATATATATATAAAATTAGAGTCTTAGTCTCACTGTACATATTCTTACATAGTATCAGAGCAAATCTAGACATCCCGGCGCACTAACATTCTCTCTCACCGATGAGTCGACTTTTTCTTCCCGTCATCGACGTTTTCTCCTCGTCGCCGACTTTTTCTCGGTACTCCCTTCTCGCTCTCTCATCTCGGTTCCTTTTTTTTTTCGTCTTCTTCATAGATGCTTTTCCTTCTCCTTTTCCCATCACCCTCTCACATCCCTTGCTCCTCCACGTGATAAGGCGACGGTCTCCATCCGTCTCCTCGTCTCGCCTCACACCCGTCTTCGCCCTTCTTCTTGCTCTGTGCAGCCATCGGCTGAACTCGTCCGCCCCCCATTGGCTGGACCTGTTCGTCCTCTATCGGCTGGAACTCTCTCTCGGTTCCCGCTTTTCCGACACGCTCAACGGCTCTCGAACGCAAACCTTCTCCACTCACGTCCGAGCCACTCCGACGTGTCCACGTATCCACGGACACGTATCTCTGCCTCCCGGACGTGAACCTCTTTTCTTTGCGTCCGGCCCCTCTCCGAGTTTTTCACATCCGCTCCACTCTCTGGTCTCCACAAGTCCACAGACGTGAATCTTCTCTTCTGGACATGAATCTTTGCACGTCCGTAACCCAACCACTTTCTAACCTACCTACTCTGCCAACCACATTTCCCCCACCTACTCCGCTGCCTATTTCTCATCGGTCAACCACTTCCTATCGGCTAGTTGGCCCACCCTTCCCTCTCATCGGCCCACTCCCCATTGGCCTATCACTTCTCTGATCGGCCGATCTTCCTTCTCATCAGCTTCTTGCCCTGTTCTTCTCTCGTCATGGCCACCGAATCAGCCCTTAACTCCAGCACTCTCCTAGTTGTCGAATCTGCTCTAGCTCTCGGCACCCCAGACCACACCTTGGGCACCACCTCGCCGATCTTCTCGCCCCCCTACGCTGCTATGAACGTAAAATCTCACATTCTCGTCTCTCTTGACCTCAACGCCAACTACTCCAAGTGGGTTTTCTTCTTTAAATCCCTCTGTGGAAAGTTCGGCCTACGGTCACACAACGATGGCTCCGCTCCACCTCGACCCGATGACCCCCAATGGGACATCGCCGAGTGTTGCGTGCGCAGCTGGCTGCTCGGCTAGGTCAACGACTCTGTCCTCGACCTCGCCATGGAAGATACCAACCCTACCACCTAGGATTTCTGGGTGGCTATCGAGCGGATCTTCCTCGCAAACAAGCAACCCCGCGCCATCTTCCTCCTCAACGAGTTTCACTCTATGGTATAAGGAGACTCCTCTATCTCCTTGTATTGCCAGCGCCTTAAGGTAAAGGTTGCTGCTCTCCGAGATGTCGGCCACCCTGTGGCCAACTCTCAACTCGTTCTCGCCCTCCTGCGTGGTCTCAACCCCCGCTTCTCAAACATCACCGACGATATCGCCAATGCCACACCCCTTCCGTCGTTTGCCCGGGTCCATAACATGCTAGTTCTTAAAGAACTCCGTCTGGCCAACGACGAGAAGACCGTGGCCCACACCGCTCTCCTCGCTATAGACGATAATGGCTACCGAGCATCCTGCGCTGCCGCTCCCTCCCGCGGCTCTGGCGGCCATGGCTCTAACCATGGCAACACAGCCCGCACTAGCAAAGGCAAGGGCAAGAACTGGCACGGTCTGATGCAATCGCGACCTGCTTCAGTCCCTACCCAGCCTGCCGGTCTCACGGGTCCGTGGCTCTGCAACAACCCTTGGGCACCCTAGCCCCAGCCACGCAGCCCCATCAGATGGCAATCAGGGGTCCTCGGCGCCCATCCTTAGGCCAACCTAGCATCGGCTCCCATCCTACCGCCTCAGCCAATGCTACCGACACAACCCACCCAGTCGGTTCCCTCCTGGAACCAGGCTGGCCTCGTCGCCGCCCTCAACCAGATGACGCTCCAACCACAGCACCCTTGGGTGCTGGATTCTGGTGCGTCCTCCCACATGGCGTCATCGGCTGGTATACTCCATTCTTGTCATCCCTCCTCCTCCCTCTTTGTCACCATCGACAATGGCCACTCTCTTCCTGTCCAATACCGTGGTGACTCCTCTCTATCTACACCTACCACTAACCTTCCCCTTCGCAATATCCTCATTGTACCATCCCTTATTCACAATTTTGTATCTGTTCGCCAATTCACACGAGATAACAATTGCTCAATTAAATTTAACGTTTCTAGATTCTCTCTAAAGGATATCCCAACCCGACGATAGATCCTTCGTTGCAATAGTGGCGGCGACCTCTACACCATTTCCACTGCGCCGTCCACTCCACACGCCAGTGTCGCCCTCTCCACCAACCTCTAGCATCTTCGCCTCGGCCACCCCGGCCTCGACGCTGTCGCCAACCTCCGTTGCAGCACCTTCATCCAGTGTACCCACAGTAGCTCCACAGTTTGCCACTCGTGTCAACTTAGCAAACATGTGTGTCTACCATTTTCTAATTCTCTCTCTTGTACCTTGCGACTATTTAAGCTTATACATTGTGATGTATGGACTTCTCCGGTTAAAAGTGTCTCCGGTAATCAGTATTTTCTTGCCATACTTGACGATTACATACATTATTGCTGAACTTTTCCGCTCATCAGCAAATCCGAGGTCACCTCCCACCTAACTAACTTCGCCACCTAAGTTTCTACCTGGTTCAACCTCCCCATCAAGGCTCTACAAGCCGATAACGGTACGGAGTTTGTTAACCGTACTGTTCAAACCTTCCTCACCTCGCAGGGCATCCATCTACGCCTTTCCTGCCCCTACACCTCTCCCCAGAACGGTAAGGCCGAACGCCTCTTTCGCACCCTCAACAACATAAGTCGTGCTATACTGCTTCATGCCCACTTACCTGTAACTTACTGGGCAGAAGCACTAGTCACTGCGACTTACCTCCTCAATTGACGCTCGTGCTCCTCCGTTCGCCACAACGTTCTATACACTCTTCTTTACTGCACGGCGCCCAACTACTTCCACATTCGCGTCTTCGGGTGCCTCTGCTACCCAAACCTCACCGCCACTGCTCCCCACAAACTCGCTCCCCACTCCACCGCCTGCATTCTCCTCGGCTATCCCTCATCTCACAAGGAATACCGATGTCTCGACCTTTCCACCCGTCAGGTCATCGTCTCTCATCATGTCATCTTTGACGAGATAGGCTTTCCCTTTGGCCTGCTTAATTCGAGATCCTCATCTAGCGATCTCGACTTTCTCCTCACCAACACCATGCCATCCCGGTTTCCTGTACCGTTCTCCCCATCGACCCCCTCATCGGCCGCTGCTGAGGACTTATCGTTCAGCTATCCCACTACTATATCGGTACGATGTCCCTCCCATTGAACCCCCATTGGCCTCACCACTCTCATCGGCTTCGGCCGATCATGTCACCTTTCCATTGGATACCTTACCCCCATTAGCTCCTCAGTCCTCATCGGCTCATTCACCTCCATCGGCTCCTCAGCCTCCATCGGCTCCCCCTCCCTATCGGCTGCTCCATCTCCATTGGACCGACCGAACTGATTGGCCCATCCAACTCCATCGCCTCAGGCCGATTTAGTTCCCCCTTTCCTCTCACACAGCCGCCGATGCCGAGCCGATGACGCCTCTCCCCAACCAGTTCTCCTCATACCTACCACACTCCCATCGGCTCCCGTCCCCTCCACCTCTCACATGGTTACCCGCTCACAGACCGGGTATCTCCGCCCCACCAAGCGCTACGGGCTCTCCGCCGTCCATTGCTTTATCTCACTGTTAATGCCAAAATCTGGATGATCCAATGGTGCTAAAGCTGATCGGCTGAGAGGTATCTGATGAAGAATTTGATTCAGTCGGTAAATAGGATCGGCCGATAAAGATACTAGTCAGCTCGTGAGACAAAGCCAATCGGAACTATAGAGAAGCCGATCAAATTAGTAGAAGATTGGATCGGTTTGAAGATAGGGAATTATCCGATCGGGGTCAGGTCCGAGAAGCCCGAGGAGAGGTAGGAAAAAGATCGGCTTGAGTAAAAAGAGGTCCAATTGCTACAGTGAAGAAGCCGATCGGGTTGTAGCGAAGGAAGACTCGGTTCCAAATTGGAAGATTACTTAAATAAAACCAAGTTTGCGGAAGAGCCGTGGACTCCATTGTAAGATGTTCTATCTTTGTAAATTGTAACCTTATTATGAAGGTTTAGTTAGTTAGTTAACTTCTTTAGAGGTATTTTTCTTTGTTCTTATTAGGAAATAGCGTCCGATGGTTGTAAACGCATCGGGCACTGTCTGTAAATCTAGGGTATAAATATAGACCCCCTGGAAACATGTAACATATATCTCGATCAATACAATCTCGACGCATCGCCACCCTAGTTCATCTAGGTTTTACCGATGGGTTCTGGCTCTCGATGCGGGGCTGCATCGGTTAAGTCCGATCTCCGGCGAAGGGGTAAGTCCCGCCACTATCTCGATATGTTCTGCTCTGACTAAGGCTGCATCGGTTAGGTTCGACCTCTTAGGTCGATCAGACGTATCGCATCACGTCCGTGCAGGACCTATCGCCCTGTTAAGCTCCCTCTGCCGTTATCAATTTCGTGCTGCATCGGTTAGGTTCGACCTACGGGGCTGCCGATGGTAGATCGATCTTCAGGCTTATAGTTTTCTGCACGGCGTATTATCGGAGTGCTAGCCGATGAGTTATCCATGTTCTGAGTTTCACGCCCAGCACATCGGCCCTCGGCCGATACATATCGGCCTTTAGAGGTGTCCCTTGACGCGTAACGCCGAGCGTATCGGTCTCCCAGGCAATACGCCCCTGCCTTCAGAGAGGCGTTCCCTCATCGGCTCAGCTAGCTGATGGGTTCGTTCCTATCTTTGCTTCAGCACAGCCGATCCGGTGTCCTCCGTATCATCGCCGCTAGCCTCGGCCTCGTACTGTCTCGGTTAGGTTCGATCTTCGAGGTTCGGTGTTAATAGCACTATCATGGTAGGCGACGAGTCTCGTGCTGTCATATTCGTAGTGGCATCGGTTTGTAGCCCGTGCCTTTTAATAATATTCCTTGCCTAGTCCGCATGTGCCTTCATCGGTTTTTTCAGCTGATAAACTACTGTTCGGCAATCCGGAGGGATCCTGTGTGCCTTGCTATCTTCTGAGTACACCCTAGTTCCTCCATCGGCTCTGCGGTCGATCCCTCGTCAACACCTGTCCACATCGGCTCCCCAGCCGATCAAAGAACTTCCCGATCCTATCGGCAGCCAGCCGATAGCGAGAGCCTGTATCGGCCCACTGTCCGATGGACCTGCTCGTCTCACTTCCTTGTCAATTGCAGGGTTAAATTGACTAGCATGCCTGCACCCGTACCGATGCGCCGGAGCCGATCAAACCCCACGGCCCCTGGCGCGCGTACCTCAAGCCACGCAGAAAAGCCAATCGGCCTGCACTGGAGCTAAGCAGACCTCCCAGGCGACCGGCGTGTTCGCGTCGGGGCGCGCGAGGGACCTCGGCGCGAACACTTGCCCATCCCATCGACTTCTCGTTCCGCCCTGGGCGACCCTCAGTGGTGCACGGTCATGGGCGATGAGTACAAGGCTCTCATGGACAACGAGACCTAGCGCCTCATCCCCCGTCCTCCCGGCACCAACAATGTGACCGGCAAGTGGATCTTTAAGCACAAGTTCCACGCCGATGGCTTCCTTGCCCATCACAAGGCACGCTGGGTAGTTCAGGGTTTCTCCCAACGCTCCGGTGTCAACTATGACGAGACTTTCAGTCCCGTCGTCAAACTCGCCACCATCCGGGTCGTTCTCACCTTGGCTGCCTCGCACTCCTAGCCGATCCATCAGCTTGACGTGAAGAATGCCTTTCTTCACGATCATCTGACGGAAGCGGTGTACTGCCAGCAGCCTCTAGGCTTCGTCAACCCCTCTCGTCCCGACGATGTCTACCTCCTTCAACTCTCTCTCTACGGCCTCAAACAAGCCCTCAGCCCTGGTACCAGCGTTTTGTTGCCTACCTTCGGCACATCGGCTTTGTGGCCTCTGCATCCGATAGCTCCCTATTCACTCTTCACATCGGCAACGCTACCACCTATCTCCTTCTATACGTCGACGACATTGTTCTTACAGCGTCTTCGACGTCCCTCCTACACTAGATCATGGCCCGACTCCACTTCGAGTTCACCATGACCGATCTCGGTCTCCTCTACCACTTCCTTGGCATCTCTGTTATCTGTTCTTCTCATGGGCTCTTCCTTTCCCAGCGCCAATATGCCATCGATCTTCTCTAGTGTGCAGGCATGGCCGACTATCACCCCATGGCCACCCCGGTCGACACTCGAGCCAAACTCTCCACTGCCAATGGCTCACTCATCGCCGATCCCTCTCAGTATCAGAGTCTTGCCGGTGCTCTCCAATATACCTCACCCTCACACAGCCCGACCTTACCTACGCCGTCCAGCAAGTGTGCCTCTTCATGCACGATCCACGTGAACCTCACCTCGCGTTGCTCAAGGGCATCCTGCGCTACATAAAAGGCACACTCTTCAGCGGGCTGTACCTCAGCTCCAGCCCTATTGACTCCCTCACCGCATACTTCGATGTGGATTGGGCAGACTGCCCCAACTCTCGATGCTCCACGTCTGACTACTGCGTCTTTCTCGACGGACAGGCTGCCCCAACTCTCGATGCTCCACGTCTGACTACTGCGTCTTCCTCGGCGACACTCTAGTATCCTGGTCCTTAAAACACCAGACTACAGTGTCATGGTCCAGCGCCGAAGCCGAGTACCGCGCCGTCGCCCACTTCGTCGCCGAGTGTTGCTGGCTTCGCCAGCTTCTCTAGGAGCTCCGTGCACCCCTCTCCTCTGCGATTGTCGTCTACTGCAATAACGTCAGTGCTGTCTACATGACCGCTAACCCGGTTCATTATCGACGCACCAAGCACATAGAGATCGATATCCATTTTGTCCGTGATAAGGTTATACTAGGACAGGTTCGGGTGCTCCATGTACCATCGACACACTAGTTCATCGATATTATGATCAAAGGTCTCTCCACGCCTTTCTTCACCACTTTTCGATCTAGTCTCTGCGTCCGTTCCCCTCCCGCTGCGACTGCGAGGGGCGTTAGACCACTAGACCACTGGGCTATATATATAGACTCGATTCTTCTTATAGAGTTGAGGTATTAGTCTCACTGTAAACATTCGTATACCAATTAATGGTTAATTGAACTGCTTTATGATCAATAATTTAATTAAGATGAAGTAGTGTTAACAGGAGAAGAACCAGCGGCATGTCTGAACTCTGAACTTTGAAGTCTGAAATATGAACAGTACGTGATAGACGTGCGGCGACGTCAAGCAGAGGGCGGCAGCATAAAAAGAAAAGAAAGGACAAATTTGGTCGCATCCGTCACCCGTGCCGTAGCGTGAATACATACGTGATCTCCACTAATCCGCGTCTTACTAGACAATTAGTGTAGTATTAGTACTAGCTCCATCTTAATCTCCTTTCTCTTTCGCACCCTTTTCCTGTTCTCATTGCTCGATCGGCGATTATGATATGCTCAGTATTAATAATCGCCGGCAACATGTCTCATCTTTTTTAGAAAGGTTTATAGCTAACAGTAATTAAATGGTGCCCTAATAAACAATGATTAGCACGCAATCACAAAGTGTTTATAACTAACGATCAAATTTTCTATGTTTAGGTTACATATATTGTGTTTGTGTTAGCAATTGGGGTATGTAAAGGCTCCTAGCACACATCTGAACACTTCACCTTATTGACCTTCAAGTATATGTCACCCGTTCTTCCCACGCCATAGAGTTTTGCTAGTTTGTATTCATAAATTACATATATATTTCATTTTCCACTTATATTCTTGGAAAATTTTGCGAAACTCTAAAATATTATTATTTAAACTATATAAAACCAGTTTTAATATTTATATATAGGCCTAGCTATTATAGTCTTAATTTTTATAAAATCATATCATTAACCAATTTTTCTTTGATTTTGACATACATATGAGTTATAAAATATATTCAAAATTTATGAACTGCCTAATCCATAGTAAAAAAAAAGTAGTCATCTAAGTTGTTAATTACTTTTTAGTTTGCTAAAAATATTATTTTATACAGGTTAAAAGTGTGGTTTTATAAAATCTTAAGATAGTAATATCTAGAATTATCTATCATGTGAAAAAAATCCTATAGTTGTATACAACTTAATCCAGACCAGGCAGGTTCCATGTAATTTACTCGAGATTTTCTCATCACAACGCTGAAATGGCCTCCTCCGAAAAAAAACTTCGAAGGCTCGTTGCAGAAGCAGAGGCATCGTCACGCCCTCCCACGTCTTCTCCCCCGCGCGCGCTCGTCGACGCGCGCTAGGTCTTCCCCTTCCTAGCGCGCCGCCTCGGGGGTCAAACACCTCGTCCTCGCCACCGCCTCGATCGTTTCCCCGCCGCATGCCTTGATCGGTCACCATGTCCGCGGCGGCCGATCGGAGGAGGGCGGAGGCGTTCGCGTGGCTGCGCGCTCTGCTGCAGGTCGGCGGCGGGGGCTCCCCACCGCCGCGGCTGCTCCCTCCGCCTCACGCGTCGGAGGACGACCTCAGGGCGGCGCTCGCGGACGGCGCGCTGCTCTGCGCCGCGCTCCGCAGGCTCGGCTGCGGCCCCGCCTCCTCCGACGAGGTTGGACCCCCGCCACCCTGCGCGCCCTTCTCTCTCCCTTTCCTCCCTTTTCGATTCGCCCTGGTCGTGATCATCGCTGGCTATTGATGCTGTTCAGGGCGGTGGCTCCGCCGCGGCGGCGGGGGGTCGGGAGTTTCCTCGCGGCTGTGGAGCAGATGGGCCTCCCCGGCTTCTCCGCCTCGGACCTCGAGACGGTAAAGCTTTCTTCCGCTTTGCATCAGAGAGTTGGATTGGTAATTGGTTGTGGGCGATACTGTTTTGGATTATCCATTCTCGCGTAGATAGGGACCCGAGGTTGATTGCTGTGCGGTAGAGCTTCCCGTCCAAGGAGATTGCAGTTTGCTTTCGCTGTAGGTGGTTGAGAGAGTTGTGATTTTCGGTTTGTTGATTGGCCAAATGATACATGAACCTTGTCCGTTTCTACTTGGAATGGTAGCCGATACTGAATTTGGTTTGCGATAGCCTGAAATTTTCAGGAAAAAAATAGGGTTAAAAATTCCTTTTTCACAGCTTAATTTCTTTTCTGTTGTGAATTTGGTCATACATTGATGAGCCATTGTCCGTTTCTACTTGGACTGGTAGCTGATACTGAATTTGGTTCGCAATAGCGTGCAATTCTCAGGGGAAAAAATAGGAGTTCAAAATTCTTTTTTCACATTTTAATTTCTTTCCTTTTGCTATTTGAAAGTTGAATTTGGTCATACATTGATGGTCATGGACTACAAAATGTGTTCTGATGAAGTGCAAGTTTATACTACGAAATATGTTCACATGGGGTGTGTTGTAGGTTATCACTGAACTGAACACAATCTTTGGGAATCACTAGCTGTTCAATGATTTCGTTTATGAGAGCTGAACAACTTCTGCAATGTGTTAGTGAGTTGTCGTATTGGAATTCCATGGATTAGTAATTTTGGATGCTCTGACCATTCTACAACTGTTGTTGGGTATAGAGCGTTGCCCGTGACTCTGTTGGTGTTTCCAGTTCTTTCTTCAATATAATTAAGATCTATCGTCCCATTTTCGCTCGATTTTTTTATTGACATGATTGGCAATCATCTAGGGTCCAGTATCATCTGTTGTTGCCTGTCTTCTTGCACTACGGGATCAGTTTGTATCCCATGATGTGGGAGGCCTGAGCTGTAGCCTTCCAGAAAAGAGCATGATTCAGAGCATGGAATTGCTCAGAAAGGAGAATGATCTGGGCACACAAAATTCTGAAGGAAGACGAAAGATCCCCAAAAGTCTGGCAATGTCAGGTGAAATCTTATTATCTGTGTGTTCGGCACTCTGAGTAAACTTTAGCTTTATGGATTTATGAATAAACGACGAGGGCTACATATAAAACTTTGCAGAATTGTTTGATTTTTTTTCTGATCATTGAAAATATCAAAGAACTCAATTTTTTTGGTGAAATGTACTGCTATTGCTAACTTGCACATGATTAGATTCACACAATTAGTGT
Source organism: Oryza coarctata (assembly GCA_030770085.1). Classification (NCBI taxonomy): domain Eukaryota; kingdom Viridiplantae; phylum Streptophyta; class Magnoliopsida; order Poales; family Poaceae; genus Oryza; species Oryza coarctata. The sequence goes on from CM061472.1 coordinate 16,068,159, forward strand.
TTTCTATGATGTGAGCTCTTAAGATATGATGCATTTTCTCTTTCTATTGTAGAACCATCATCTCCTTTATCTCAGACTACATTATCTTCTATATCACGCCATGCAGGACACAATTTTCATGATGTCTTCCAACTCAGACAAGGACGTTATTCTGATCTGCCTAGTTCTAAAATTTCCGAGATGATGAAATCCACCAGCTTGGACGTAAGTTTCACATAGTAACTTTCTTGTTTATGAGAATTATTTGAGAAGTAAAACTATTTCTTGCAAAGATAATGATCTTTGTTATCTGTTTCATGACAATAATATTGCAGAATGCCCCTACTCAATCACTTTTGAGTGTTGTGAATGTGATCCTTGATGAGCTTATTGAGACGAAGAATGGAGAAATTCCTTATGTAGGCTACTCAAAAGCAATGCAGTTAGTTTGTTCCTTTCGTGCTTCACAATTCTGATATTTTTGGTGTTTATCCCCTTTCATCCTATTGAATATATTATTCTTTGCACAGCATCTCGCTTGCCTGTTGAGAAAGGTCATACTGGAGATTGAGCAGCATATTTCTACGCAGGCAGAGCATATAACAAATGTAAGGGGTATTTTTTCCTGCTTGTTTCTCAGATCATTCCTGTTATAATAGTTGCCTGTGTGCAGCAAAATAACCTTATGAAAGCACGTGAAGAGAAATAGAGGCACTTGCAAGTGGAACAAGTGAGCAAACTCATGTGAACTAAAGTGCAACAAATGGGAAAGCACATGTAAATTTCAATGACTGTGATCTTATTAATATGGATTCCAAGTTATTGTTGGAACTTTGAATTTAAATGGCAAATTGCCTTGTATATTTTGTTTATTGTTTTCAGGTTTCTGCAGATCCTGCAGTGCACCAGATGAAGGTTTGTTTACTTATGTAAAATTGATACCTCTTGCTATCACCACCTTTGCATATATTTTAACACAAGCTGTAGCTATTATTGCTTTCAGATAATGCATTTTCTGTCAAATTCTGCATCAGTTCTTCAATCCTCACAAAGTAGCACCTGTTTAGAAGTTCAGAAAGCTTTTCTCCATCTTTGCATTAAGTAGGAAAAATATCCATAAAAAAATTATCCATACCAGGAAAGACCCCTTACTGCATGAATGTGTAAGTTTTTTTCTTAAGGTCTAGCTTTATTTAACCATCCACCTGAAATCCTGAATAGTTGTTAAAGGAGCTGATACATGATTTTCATTTCGGAAGAAAATAATCAATGTACTAGCTTCGGTGGTGACCTGGTAAATAACCTGCTCTGCTAGGTCACCACTTGCATATACCCAGTAGGCCAGTAACCCAAAAGGCGTCATCAATGAAAATCCACCATTTAAGATCCCTCTTGCCTCTGTGAAGATATGAGGTGTATTCTGAAAGTGATCGGAGCATCAACATTGAGGCATCATTGTCTATAGAGCTTCAGGTCAAAGCCAATACAGGTTTAGTTTCTCCTGTACAGCGCGTTGCTTATATTAAGCCTCTTTGTACGAAGAAGCTTATATTTGAGAAGCTGCATCCTGAACTTGCAGTTGACTTTATTGACCTATTTACTGTGCTTATAATAAGTCGTTTTCTTTATGCAGATGGAGAAAGACAAAACTGAAGATAAAAAACAATTAGCTGAGAAAGATGTGGCATTGTTGGTGAAGGACAAGGAAGAAGATGTAACTAGATTAACAAAGGATAAGGAAGACATGGCAAAATTGTTGAAGGCCAAGATATAATTAGATTGATGAAAGAGAAGGAAATGGTTTGGATGATGAGGGAGAAGGAGAACATGGTTAGTTTAAATAATGGCAGGGTTGAAGATAAACATCAACCGAGAGATAAAGATGTGGCTAATTCAGCTAAGTACAGGAATGAGATCATTAAGTTGATGAAGATGAAAGAAGATAGTAATGGTATAATTATGAAATTCAATATAGAACTGGAAGCTCTGAAATCCTCATATGCAGGGACCTGTATCATGTTAGAATCTAAGAAGAAAGAGGCACTTCAGCTTTTGATGGACAAGGTGAACATTGAATATATAGTATCACATTCAATTGATGACTTTACAAACTCTTTCCCACTATATTTATTCAGGCATGAAATCCTACACTCGACCTTACATATTCAGGCATTAATAAATATATTCAGCAACTTTATCTTACTATATTTATTTAGTCTACTCTAATTTGTTTGGGATTGAAAGACTGTGTTGTTGTTGTAAAGTCATCAATTTAAGCTTAATATTGTTCCCTACCAGGATTTGAGGTTGTCTTCTGTTTCCGTCAGGCATGAAATCCTACACTGCCAGAAAAGATGGTCTGAAGAACTTTGTGACCTCGGTGAGGATAAATGAAATAAGTTATTTTAGTCCACATGGAATAGACATATTGTAGTTTGTCATTTTATAACTTGCATATTAATTACAACTCTGTAAGACAAAGCCTTAAGATATTGACGAATGCCGCAGAAAGTTGTCATGCTACTCTCGAAGAAAATCAAAAATTATTCAATGAGGTTCTAGAGCTAAAAGGTTGCAAGGAAAACAACGTTGCTCATTTTATATGCCGATATTCTTAATTCTATCAACTTAGAGTATATGCTTATTTATCAGGAAATACCAGAGTCCTTTGCTGAATAAGACCTTTTCTTCCTGGAGAGGATTAGAGGTCTACTATGATTGAATATGTTGGTGATAATGGTGAATTAATTTTAGCAAATCCTACAAAACAAGGAAAGGAATGAAAAAAGTTGTTCAAATTCAACAAAGTTCTTGGCCCTCTGGTAGTAAGGTGAGAATAAAAGTGATACCTAAGTGAAATTTTTTGTGCTTTAATATTGATTATACCATTTGTCCTGAGAAGTACCAATAAAAGTGATACCTAAGTATATGTTTATTTGTTTATTCATTTTCTGTCTAGATGAGGTGTTCAAGGACATTCAACCACTAATTAGATCTGTTCTTGATGGCTATAATGCTTGTATTTTTGCATATGGTCAAACAGGATCAGGGAAAACTTACACAATGGTATGATGCTCTCAGCATAAGAATATTCATATGATTTATGTCATTTAAAAGAAGTACTATTGAAATTGTTACAATGTTCTTGCCATGCCATTTTTACAAATATCTCAGACTGGACCTGAAAATGCAAGTGAGAAGGATTGGGGTGTCAACTACAGGGCTCTGAATGCCCTATTCCATATCTTACAGAGTAGAAGAGACACATCATGTATGAAGTTAGTGTTCAGATGATTGAAATATACAATGAACAAATCCACGATCTCCTCAGCAACAGTGGCTCAGAGAAGAAATATCCTTTTGAATCACAGGCTGATAGTGATAGAATCATCTATTGACAATTTTGCACAAGTAGTTTGTGGAATTCATTGAAAGTGTTATGCACATGAATTTCCAGGGCAATCCATTTCCATTTCATGCAATTGAAATTAAGTTCGACACCAATACTCAGCTTTCGCCAAAGCCAAACGATTTTCGTTTTCTACTGTTAGGTTATCGTAGCCTCGAAATTTCAACCATTTGGCTCGGTTTTCGGTGGATGCTTAATGGAACTACCTTTTAGTCCCAAGTAAATTAAGGTAAACTCTTAATGGAACTTAAGGATTCAAATTCAAATTTTGGTTTTGAATTTTGTCCAAAATTCATCTTTTTTTTGCTTGGTTTTCATGAAAGCCGTTATACCACCAGGGGCCAGGATTGGAGTTTCTGATGCCCTGATCAAAGGAATTCTAATGATTTATTAGTGATACATATGACCAAAGTATAGCCCAACGACTAGCTGCAATTTTGTCAGAAAGAAACTGTATAGACTAACAGTACTTCAGGTGTATATTTTGCTCGATAAAAATGATTATGACTAAGGCCCGGTTCAAATGAGCTGTTGGGCTGTGACTGTTTGTGGCTATCATCAGTGTATAATTAATTATATATTAACTATTATAAATTTAAAACATAGATTTATTTGATTTAAAAATACTTTCATATAATTTTTTTATATGAAACATATTATTTAGTAATTCGAAAAACGTGTTAATAAAAAATGAGAAGGTCGAACGCAACCCTTAAGTTCAAACCAGTACAGTAAAGGATAATAAGTTCAAAAAATTCCATATGCATTACCACAATTGTACGCTTAAGTGCCATTGCGAAGTGCTCACTACGATTTTTTTTATAGTGTCTGCAAGCAGCACAGGAAAGGCCAGAGTAACACGGGCAACATCTTCATTCGAGAAATTCCAGTACTCAGAAAAGGTGGACGTAAAATCTGTGCATCCTTGACGAATATCTTGCAACATTGGTATAACCTTTTTGTACAGCACATCTAGAAAACATTTGTTTTGTTATTTAATCGATACTACTTATTGATTCTGCACTCTGGTTTTCTTTCATAATTGAAGAACTGCAAAACCAGTTGGAATAGATTGTTACCCTTTTCTATAGGATGTAAATGCTCTTGTACATATGATACATTCACAATACAAAAAACCTTTGATGTGTTTATTATAAGCAATGAAAAGATAGTGAGCTTAAGACATGAGGAACTTATTATACGAAATATACAAATTTTTCCATCCATAAAATTTTATGTTGATTTTTCCAAATACTAATAATATGCTCGTGGATTGCAACAGGTCAGATCCATATAATTAAGGATAGTCTGAGAAGAGTGGATTAAAGATAAAATATTAAATCCTACAATGGTGGTGGTAGGGAAGAGGAGGAAAGAAGGATGACTTCACTTTTATAATAGTACTAGTTTCTTTTTGAAATCAACTGGTGTAGTGGAAGAATCACTCCAAATGAAAAAAAACATGACCAACGATGTAATTTACTGCAAAACAGATCTTGTGAACCCCTAACGTTAGAATTTGCAAGCAAAGAACATCCATATTAGGCCTACTTTAGAATGTGAAATTTTTCCCATCTATGTGGCAATTGAGTTCATTCTTGTGAAAAACATGCATAGTTTCTACGAAATTCTTGCATCCCAAAGGACGCCAGGAACTTATAGCATTTTCACATGGAAAATTCCTGCATTCGAAACAGTACCTTAACCATTTATAAGACCCTATGGTCACTACACTTGATTTCTATTGAGAGTTGGCTGTGACAAAGGAATCCAATGGACGAACAGGCCACGAACAAAATTTCTAACAATAATACTCTTATAACGTTTACATTTCCAAAGCTACAAGGTCATATGAAACCGCGCCACATTTGGTGATGTATGGAATACAGAAAACCTACGAGCATATTTACATAGCTTAAATAGACCCCAAATATGTAAAGGATAAAAGACGATATTTTCTGTGGGAAAGGACAAAAGAAGATCTGGTTCAAAACCAAAATTTTTTTCCACCAGATTCTGTTGTTTCAATGCTCCTATCGATGTTGGAAGTTCAACTTCTTGATGCAAATGGCATACATGAACGCAAAAAACACAGCGAAGAGCACGAGCACCGGCGCAACAACTGCCATAAACTTCCTGTGGTATCCAAAATGATGAGTAACATAGTAGCTGATTGTCTGGTTGGATTGGCCGGGGACTGAGATGATTTCTTCTAGGTCTCCATATTGTGTCACTATGAGCCCATACACTGTCCATGCCAATGGGCAAAGCCAGTAGTACCAGATCCACCATTTGGGAATTCTCTGAAATAAAACATGAATAACAGTATTAGTTTGATCTTTCAAGAAGAACAGAAAGTTCAAAGAAATGGTTTGATCCAAGAAAACTCACCGGTCTCGGAATGAAGAATCCTGAGAATAGGTTAAATAAGGAATAGAATGCTGCGGCAAAGATGGCTGCAACCTCATGGTTTGGTGAGATTGCCAGAGTCATCATACCATAGTAGGTGAAGTAGAGAAAGGAGAAGTAGGAAACGAAGAAGAACCAGAAGAACTTGGATGCTGTCCACTGGAAGCTCATCATGGCATAAACTATGAGGGTATAATATGCACTTTGGATGAACACATAGGGTATCTCCATGACAACCTACAACAAAGTACAAAGAGTTGAGCAACTCCTGGAAACATATGATACCTTACTGCCATAGCTACCACCATAAGTTACCTGAGCAATGGCATAAGGCATTGCCGAGTACATCCCAGCAGCCCTCTCTCGGTAGAAAACTGTTCTCTCAATCGACACAACTGGCTGCACAGTTGCAGAATTGTTGATACCAATAAACATCACTGCCGTATACATTGCTCCAATGACCATTCTGAGAGAATTGGCATTTCCCCTGAACAATAAGGCACCAAAAAGTTCAGATAGTGGTACATTAAGATTAAGGAGTCAAAAAAGAAAAAGGTAAAGTATTTACATCTTGGTGCCGATCTTCCAAAAGATGGTGCCGAGTAGCAAGGCTGTGAACAAAGTGAAGGAAAATCTAACAAGATTGTAATCTGGGCTGCGCCAATAGGTCAGCCATTGCTTCCAGAGGCAGGCCCTAAACTGCCCTATGGTGGATTGAGAGTATTTTGTAGGAAAATGCAGATCTGATGTTCCTGGCTCTGGTTGACTTAGCTGATTCACCAATACCTTGTTTTGCCTGAAAACACAACCCATCTATTCCATGAGAACTGACATACAATGGTAGAGAAGAGTTTAAAAATCTAAGAAAAAAAAAGTTTCGCTTACTTGTACAGGTCTGATGTCTTATAGTACACAGCAAAATCCATATTTAAGCGTACTTCTGCGGCAACTGAACTGACCTCAAGCATCCATGTAGCTGGATTGTACTTATCTTTGATTTTAGGAACTCCAGGAATTGCCTAGTATTATTAAATAGCAGATTGGTTAGAAAAGTAAATATCTAGTTATTCGTAACACATCTTCCACTTAGCAAAAGGTAATCACCATCTGAAACTATCTGTACCTCAAAGTACTCAATCATTTTCTGGGAATTACGTCCCAATTGCCCAGAATGTATCACCTGCCCTCCTCTTTTCAGTAGTAGCAGCTGTGCGAAAGTTCGAGCTCGAGTTATGATTTAGTTATGAAAAGGTGGAATTACTACTTAAGTAATTTATTCGTGGTCACCTCATCAAAAGCTTCAAATATGTCAATGCTTGGCTGGTGTATTGTGCAAACCACTGTCCGTCCAGTGTCAACTGTGTTCCTCACTGTTCTCATAACAATAGCTGCTGCTCTTGCATCAAGACCTGAAGTTGGTTCATCCATGAAGATGATCGAGGGATTTGCAACAAGCTCCACTGCTATTGTCAATCTCTTCCTTTGCTCTGTTGAAAGCCCTGTGATTCCTGGTAGGCCAACTAATGCGTCCTTCAGATTGTCGAGCTCCACTAGTTCCATAACTTCATCAACAAATTGCTGCAAACAATGGAACACGTGAGTTTGACAAATTGTGACAACTAATCTTAGTAATCAGAAATTAACCACCGAACATTCATAAAAAATTAAAATACTTGATTGACATATATATATATATATATATCAATTAAGAATTACACCCTAATGATGAGTTGATGACAATAATGTATTGTATTAGCAACAATCTAAAGTAAATGACTTACAATACACCCTAATGATGAAAAAAAGCAGTGTCAGCGACAAGCAAAAAGACATGACTTACAATCTTGATATCATCAGTGATTTCTTGATCTCCTATTTTTTCTGGAAGGCGCAAGAAAGCAGAGTATATCAAAGACTCCCTAACTGTGACCTGAGGTGAATGGATATCGTTTTGCTCACAGTAGCCAGAAATTCTTGCAAATGTTGCTTGGTTCTTAGGATAACCGGAAATTCTCATATCTCCTTCAATGTAACCACCAGTCTTTCTGCCTGCCAAAACATCCATAAGAGTCGTCTTTCCAGCTCCACTGACTCCCATGAGTGCTGTCAGCACTCCAGGCCTAAATGATCCAGTAACCTCACGTAACAATTGGAGCCTATCATCCATCACTCCGTGCTGTTTCATTTCCTATATAGATAAGATTAATCTCAATCAAATATTACAGGTTTTCAGTTGAGGGTAAAACAGGGAACAGGACAAGGTGCCAAGAGAAGTTATGCATAGGTAAACTCACTGCAGGCATGTCGACATAGTAGTTCACGTCATCAAAAGACATGGATAGAGGGGTAAATGGAAGAACCATTCCTCTTGTTGGACCAGCTTCATTGCTACCAACGGACATTAGTCGTGAAACTCCATTCAATGAACTATTGCTCAGACGAGCACTCAGTCTCATCTCCCTCATTTCCTCTGAAATAATTGCCAGATTAATCCTCAGTTTTAAAAACTTTCAATTTTTTCAGATTTAATTATGACTTCAAGTCATTGTTGCTTACTGTGATTTCCATTATTTGATTTTGTGCTGCCATTTCTTATTGTATGTCTTGCATCCCCATTGCCTTCCGCTTCCTTCACAGTTTCTTCAGATATGACAGCTTGTGGTTTGCCCAGAGCTAACAATCAAAGAACCAGTAAATCACGTATTGGTCCAAAAACTACCACAAAAGCATTTAGATTCTAATTCAGATACTTACGATTCAGATAAATGAGCGACAGAGTGAAAAGCACATTGAAGAAGATGGTGAAACCCAGGAGCCCTGCTGCTCCAATCCAGAACCAATTTTTGTCAGTAAAGATGTTGGCACCTTCCAGCATAGCTATTCCTAGTCTTTTAGGAACGCCATTGTTATCCTGTCAAGATGCATGCACACCTTGTTAGAACACATATTCGCAAGAGATTTTAAGGTCCTTGAGGCAGTACTACAAGGTACCAGGCTTTTTAGTGTTAATTTGTTGTACCTTGCGATACATCCTCAAGGACTGTAAAGAACCCTATATGCAAACAAGTGAAAAGGCAGTGCTATAATGAGCTTACCAATACAAATTTGTTCATCCACCGAGGAGCGTAGAATTCATTGACTGCTAAAGCATTAGACCCATACATCAGTGGTGAAATCCAGTAACCCCAGATCCACCATTTCGGGATGAATGCTGTTAACAGTCAAGAGCAAAATACTGTTCAATAGAGCTGCAATATTTATGTGGAGAAAAAACGTGGAGTGAAAATAGTTAGATAAGTAATAGACCTTTTGGCAGAAGAAATCCTCCAAGAACAAAAAATATGAGAAGGACCAGGGCTCCTCCAGTTTGAGCAATGATCATAGATCTGCACAGGCCGGCAGTTGCTCTGAAAAGTCCACCTGCCATTTGCTGGATCAAGAACACAAGCAGCAACTGCTTGAAAAATCTGTGCAGAAAGATGACAAGAAAGTGGTCAGAAAGCTTACATTCCCAAATTCATGTTATAATTTTTTTTCTGCTTTCTATGTACCTGTCAGCCTCTGGGGCAAATCCTATAGTGTAGTATGTAACAATCACCCAGACTATAGATTCGATTATGGAAAAGGGGATTCTGAGAATAACATTTGGTAGAGTGAAGATCCAGGCTGGGTAGAAAAGGAGGTCCCGGTGCTTGAAGAACACTGGCAACCTTGTGATGGTCAAAGAGAGCTCAGCAAAACCATTGAACATGTTCACAATCAGACTGAAAAGTAGTGCTCCAATGTACACAATGCCATCATCTAAATTCCTTGTGTGCATCTGGGTCCTTAGAAACACTGTCGACGCGACAAGGGCTACAATGATGAGCTTCAAAGTTCACCGACGGAAGGTATCAGTCAATTGCATTGTGTATTTTGAGAAGTGGCAAGACTAAACAGGAAACTTTGCTCACCTGTATGGTCTTGAAGATGTACACAAATGAATTGCGCTTAATGAGGAGCCATTCCTTGGCAAAGGATGCTTTGAGGAGCTCTGTTGTTGACACTGATTGCTTCGAGAAGACAAGAGCAGCCTGATGGCTACGGGTTTTGTCAAATGGGACTGAGAGATGATTCTCAAGTTGGAGCCCAACATGGAACCTTTTAAATCTCTCTGCAAATTCTGAGACTGAAATGTATCTGTATGGCCTATGCTTGTTAGCCCAGTACTGCTCCTGATCCTTCTTTGATGTCACCTGAAAAATAGGCAAAATAAAGATATTCAAGTAAATTCACATATTGAAGCTTTCAGAAACATAGTTTCTAATAATTAGGCAACTGGTTGATGTTACCTCCTGAAGAAAGTCTGCAGTGCCCTTGCGCTCTGGGCAGCAAAATCCACAGGACTCAAAGAATTCAAGGACATATTTGCGGGGTCCCTGATAAACAATCTGGCCTTCTGACAGTAGGATAATGTCATCGAAAAGCTCAAACGTCTCAGGGGCTGGCTGTAGGAGTGACATGAGGATGGTTGCCTCGCCCAAGTGCACAATTTGCTGAAGGCATTTGACAATCTGGAATGTGGTGGAGCTGTCCAATCCAGTTGATATCTCATCCATGAATAGAACCTTTGTTGGACCGACAATCATCTCACCTGCATTCCAAATGAGCAAGTTTGTTTCATTGTTAGCATTCTTACAATTTTCAGGGAAAAAAAGGTTGGTACCTTCAGTACTTCATATTGATCATTTGTTGAATTGCTAGTTTTTATGCTTTTCACTTCCCAACATATATTTTACAAGAAAAATAATTGCATTCCAGATTTTAGCTATATAATTTAATTATGCAAAAAAAATGTACACCGTTTCTTCCAGAAGTTTGGACATGAGTTCGGTCTCTAAAATCCAACTTTGACAAATATCTTTTGTATGAAACAGTTATGAAAAAAATTTAGTATGAAAATATTTTTATATATAGTCATGTTAAAAGAAGGAAATGGTGGTGGTGGCGGTGAATCTACCTAGGGGTCGAAGCAATCAAAATATGTAGGAAAATGTTCAAACCACTTTCTAAACCATATCTTTGTCAAAATGAATTGGAAACGACAATGCCAGAAATAAATGTGACATCAGAATATCACGAGTGGAAACATGCCTGTGCCAATCCAGAAATGACAATTTAGATCGCAAGTGCCAAACATAACAAAATATCTTCATGCATTAGACTTGTTACATGTCTAGAAGCTAATATTATAATTAAAACCATGCAAAGAATTTCAAGTGCTTCTTGTTGCAAAAATGTTTGGCAACAACAAAACTGTTCTTATTTGAATACATTTAATGGAAAAGAAAAGCACAGTAATTTGTTTTGAACATGTACGATTAATTTTTATCTGTAACAAATGCATGAGTATTTAGCAATAGCTTTTTGAACCAAAATCAATATGACTATAGGATCCAGCAAAAGTTGAACCCTCCTAATGACGTAGTCCCCAAAGTAAGTAATACTCGGTCATATCTCTGCCCCCATGCATTTCTGATTCATTCTAATAGCTATCACATTGAACCCAATAACCCTACAATGTGGTACCATCTACAGTATAGGCTGTTGAAAGAACAAGCTACAGCTCTTCCTCGGAGGATGAGAGGAAACAGTGATCACTGGACAAGTGATCATCCAACAACTATGTAATGCCTAAACCATAAGATGCCAGTACGATACAACATGCATTCCAATCAAGTGTTCATGCCCTTCTTCATGTGTGGACCTCAGAGGCACACATATGTCTCATGATCACCACACTTTTTGCCCGTAGGAACCACAAGATATGACACCGGAATTGCATTGTCTGCTACACATCATACTCTTCTAGCAAGACTTAAACATTTTTCGCAAGTTCCTTTCAGGCCCTTGTAAGTTTAAATTTAGTTTAATTCGTACATCTGCGCCTGCTAACCCTCTAAACCAGAAAGAAACAAAGGCACAGAGCAGCGGTTTCTTTCACGGGATGAAATGAGCATGACACAATGCTGATGGAAGCAACTTACCTGTAGTGACGCGTTTCTTCTGACCGCCAGAGATCCCCCTCTGCATCTGATCGCCGACGATCGTGTCCGCGCATATGTCCAGTCCCAGTATCTACTCCCAAGAAAATTCAGTCAAAAGAAAAGATTTTTTAACTAGCCCCAGTTGCAACCGTCGCGATCAAGACAGTTTAAATTAAAATGACTAATTCCTGCTAACCCCATGTCAAACATGGGTATAACACCCTGAAAGCCAGTGCCACCTGCCAAAAAGCTCTTTTCAAACTTACCTACCGTCCATCCTGCCCGATGTAATTATGTACACTACGTGGCCAGTGCTCAGAGTAAAGCTGATACGAAGCAGAAGCTTTGGCTGGGCATATCAACAAACATGTGGTAGGCATCACCACACGTGCGTGCGCACCCCAATCCAGCGGTGCCATTTCCACCAGGTCAAGTGGGTGCACCAACCCCCAATCCCCTCCGATGCCCCACCAAGAGCTCCATTGTGCTCCATCTCCCTAGTAGCAGTAGGTGAGGAGGAAGAAGGAAGAAGAAAATCCTTTGGTTCGAGTGGTCAAGAGAGTCAGCAAACAAACCCACTCCCTCCTGCCGCTGCTTCTACTAAACAGTAGCAGAGTGTGCCCAAGAATCAAAGTAGTGGACTTGATGATTGATTGGGTCCTTGGAAAAAAAATCCCCCTTTTCCCATTTGGTGTTCAACGTTCACTAAACCATGGCACCGACCGGATCATGGTTAGGTTGTTTACTTGTGGAGACTTCGCAACCATGGCTTGCCTCCAAGTCCTATATGATATGCCCATGATTGATTGGAATTGGAATGGTTTGTCCCTTGTGTTTTCCCTGTCAAGGCTGAATCTTTTTGCGCTCTGATGACATAATGGTGAGGAAATCTTGCGCTAATCGTTGTTAAACCATTTGCCAATGATGTTACTAGTATCAGATTTGGAGTGTTATGGAAGGTGAAAATAATAAAATAATCGAAATCGTGAAGCTCCTTACTCTGAGGGTGTAATCTGTCTGAAGGCTGCTCTCCACTCCTTCCATTGAAGTAGCCTGCAAGGAGGAATTAATCATCTGTCACTCATAATTATCTTCGAAACGAAGCATAGTTTCTTTTCGATCGAAACAAAGCATAAATAGCAACTACTAGCACCACTATTATTACTCCATGTAGTACACGTCTAATCGATTGTGAGACATCGTTTTCGCAAAGATAGTAAGTTTTTCATTAACCTTGCTCAAATTCATTTTTATGTCCTTTACGAAGGTACAAAAATAAATGCACGGAAAATAGTTCGATTCCCCTGGAAATTTTCGAACTCGAAAATTAAGCTGCAAATTGTCCATATACGGAGAAGACACGTCATTCGCTGACCACTGTATAAATATATGAATCATCTAATCTAGACCCTGCAACTAAAGTGAGTGTACTTGTACAACGTGCTGTTTAATTAAGATGCTAAATAATTTAATTAATTAATCACTAAGTATCAAACAAAAATTAATTAATCACTCCAGTTAATTACCTTCATGAAGAGATCGACCTCCGGCTCCGGCCGGATGCCGGCCTCCTTCTCCCTCCTCGCCAGCTCGGTCAGAAGATCTGCACCGTCCAATTCCCATTCAACGGTTGTGATCGATTCATCAGTCGATCGAATTAATTCGGAAAATTTGAGTAGCTACGTACCGTACTTGGTGCCGACGCCCTGGCACCTCGCCGAGAAGTCGAACGTCTCCTTGACGGTCATCTCGCCGACGTGCACGTCGGTCTGGCTGATGTACGCCGCCGTCTTCTGCGGCACGAACTCGTCCAGCTCGTACCCGTTGTACGTCACCTCGCCGCTGCACCGGAGCGACGGGTCCAGCTTGCCGGCGAGAGCCAGGAGCAGGGTCGTCTTCCCCGACGACGGTGGGCCGAGCAGCAGCGTCATCCGGGAGGGACGGACGACGCCGGAGACCCCCCTGAGGATGGTCAGCGTCGCGTGCCGCCCCGGCTGGATGCCGACGAGGCCCAGCGCGGCCTCGGCGATGTTGCGCGCCGTGTTGAGCAGCGTCGGCAGCGCGCGGCTTCCCACGTGGCACCTCGCCTGCACCGTCAGCTGCTCGAACCGCACCTCCACCGTCGGCAGCTCGATGCCCACCCTGCACCATTTTATTTTCACATTTTCGTTTAACAAAAGTGCTAGTGTTTTTCATCATTTTTTATTATATGAAAGACGGGCATGCACATATCCATATTCATGAGTGCGTCTTAACACACCTTGTAAAAATAGAAGCAGGTTAATAATTTCATGATGAGATTTCGGTGTAGGATGTTCTACCGGCCAAAAAAAATGTTCAAATTTAGCAAATTTTGTCCAAATTTTGAAAACTTTCGTAACAAAATTTCGAAATTTCAATGACCCGCGGTATAATTATGTACCCAGAAATAATAAACCCTTGACAGAAGAAAACGATAAATCCTTAACGTCCTATACAGTCCTATTAGAAGGGCATCCGCGTATGTAATAAATATAATTATTTTTTGTCACATGGAAATGATTTTTAGCATATGTGTCACCAAAGTTTAGTCTAAATCATTGTGTCATCTCTCTGAAAAGTATTTTAGGTCGAAAATAATATTTTTTATCTGCTTGGTGTGTTACGGTTGATGCTAGTCACTATGATTGGCTTAACTCATTCGCTTTGGAGCACGTAAGGGTGTTGCAATGTTGGTTTGGATGTCAACTTTAGATTAAGCAAACCTACTGCCAGGTACCAGCGACAGGAAGATTGTTTCATTATATATATGCGTGTGTGAAAGAAAGTTGCTCCTACCACCACATAAAATGGCACTTTTGGTCAAGTACATTGCTCAATCTAACTGCTATTCCCTTGGTTTCGTATTATACGATTTTTTAACTTTGATTAAATTTATAAAAAAATATATTTTGCATGCAAAACAAAAAATTATATTAAAATATATTCAATATTAGATTTAATAAAATTAATTTTGTATTATAAATGTTACTATAATTTTTTTATAAACTTACGGAAGTTTGCCTTAAAAAAATCAAAACGTTTTATATTATAAAACGAAGGGTAGTATAGTGCCATAAAAAGTGTGCAAAATTAAAACAGAAAATAAATATCCATAACTAGTAAAAATTAAAAAAAGCATGTAATACCAATCACCAGTGCTACTAATATGCACATCAACGGGCTATCTATTTATCAACCGACTGATTTTTTCTTATCTATTAAATTATTTCTTTCAACTACTGAATCAATATCCAACAGCCATGAATGTCTTTTTTTCTCATGGGAAGTAAAACTGCAAAACAAGCAATTTGATATGCATAGTTGCCAATATAGAACGTTAAAATCATAATAAAATTAGCCACAAAAATGTAGTATATAGGTTAGTCTAGGAAATAAAAATCAAATCAAACTGAAAGTTACAATGAGTTTATACTAAGTCGCAGCTTCCTTAATCGTATAAGAAAAACCAGGAGAATAATAATAGCAAAAGTAAAATAAATTTTTAATTTGATTTTAGTAAAGTCACTAATGTTCCAAAAGGATCTATACACCCATCATGTTGGAGGCAGAAAACAATGTCACCAAAATGGGAAAGTTAAAAGGGTGCACTAGCTGCGACATCATGCACACGTCAGCTGACTTCATTAACCCATAATATTCAGCACTATGTTTTTCTTCTTAAGCATATAATTTCTCATCTTTGCATGACTTTTGGATTTTTGTTTAGTAGGCAGAAACACAAACCAAATATGTTGATAAGAGAGGGAAATAATCGAAAAAGGTAGGGTCATCATCTGCTGCTGCTCAGCTGATTCTCTGCCCTTCTTTCCATCAATTAATCGCTCTCTGCTGGTTGGTGAAGTGCCTCCTAATTAGCTTACTCCTACTCCTAGCTACTCTCTCTCAACCGCAATTATGTATACAATGTAATTAACCCGGCTAATGGAGCCGTCCCAACTAACCCTCCCAGCATCTGTGAGTCGCAAAGTGTAAAAAAAAAAAAGCAGTTTGAATTGAAGATTATATTGGTCTTGCTGCATCAGAAAAAAATGATAAAACAAAAGGAGGCGCCGGCCCGGCCTACTGGCCCGATATGTATCTTTTGGGTGCTCAAATGTATCTTTCCAAATGCCTATATATCTTGGCTTGCAATATTGTGAAGATAGTAGGCTCAATTGCGGCCATAAAAAAAAGTGCAGGCTTATGTGTGTAACAAAGCAAACTACCTGTATAAATCATGCAACAACCCATGTACTCGTATAGCTACGCTTCATAACTTTATACCTGCATGCGTATTTGTCCAATAAATATACAATCAGTCGATGCCTTTCAATATTAAGCTGAGCTGAGATGCCTTGGACTCGGACCAGCGTCGTTAGAGTAGTAGTCAAGAAAGATTTTATTTCGAAGCTTCAAGTTACTCCTATGTAATACTCCAAAATAGAGTAATTATTCCTCTTTTTTTTTTTGCAAAATATATGTATAATCAGAGACAAGCTAAGCTAATTAAGTAGCTAGCTTAAGCCAGTGGGTTTGCGATTATACGTTACAGCAGCAAGCATGCATGGATATGAGATTAATTAATCCGATGATGAGATAATTAGCTAGCTAGGTTACTACATGCGTTAATTACCTGTCGATGCGGTTGCGTAGCTTCTGTAGGAAACGCTGGTTGTCCTCCTCGGCGACGCGGAAGACGCGCTCGATGAACTCCTGCCGCTCGCCGACGCCGAGGCGGCGGACGTCCACCTCCTTGTACTGCATGCCGGCGGCGTGGGCGGCCTCGGCGGCTGCGGCGGCGTCAGCGGAGGAGAGGATTGCGGTGCGCATGCGGCTGTAGGTGGGGAGGCGCTCGATGGCCGCCCAGCGGAGTGCCTCCTCGTCGTCGTCGGCGGTGCCGCCGCGGCCGCTTCTCCTGCCGCTCCTCCGGCAGCCCCCGCCGCGGGCGTGCTGCGGCATGAAGGCCTCGTCGACCCCCCACGCCTCCATCCCCATCCCTCTCCCGATGCTCCGGCTCATCCGCCGCCCCGACTCCCACACCTTCTCCATCGCGCTCTCCATAATCTTATTTCTCTCTACGCACGGTCGCCCGCCGGCGAGCTGGTCAGTAGCTAGCTAGCTATATATATGTTGCCGTGCGTTTTGTACTTGTGTCATGTAGAGCTAGCGCCGGCGAGCGGCGGGAGGCCGGGGTTGGGAGTGGTGGAGTGAGCAGGTGGAGGGGGAGAGGTGAGGCGCGCGGGCGCGCGCTCGTTTATATCAACTCGCGCGCGGGCGCGGCGCGGGTGGTTTTCTACGTGCTTTTTTTTTTGTTTTTCTTTTTCTTTATGAGAAAGAGATATGGTGATACGATAGGCCCCGTGGGTTAGTGGTGGTGGCGGGCTCGTGTCGGCAGTGAGCGAGGTTTGACCGACCAGCGCCCACGTGCAGTGCAGGGGTGGGTGGGAGCGGTGAATCCGTTGAAAAATGTCCGAATCGATAGGGGTCTGGGTGAAAAAGCATCCTCATTTATAGGAAACCCCTCTGAGCTATTTTCTTAACTATAGCCTCTTTTTCCTTCAAAATAAATAGAATTAGAAACGGTATACCTGAAAACGGATATGGTGTCAGAATATGTTGGAATGATGGAAACAAAAGTTTTAAACAAAATTTTTCTCTCTATATCGGTCCTTTTTCAATTATATCACTGTACCAATAGAAACCACGCGAGCGTCCAAATTATATTCTAATAAATTTCTTTTTATTCTTGTTTTCTAGCAGCCCATGCTTCTGATGCCACCCTTTTCACCACCACAAATCAAGCAGCAACAATATGCTTGATGCTGAAAGGTTGTGTGGGAGCAAGTAGATGCTGAAACAATATGCTCCTCTTTCGGCAACGACAAAATATCACTAAATGGTGTTATAGACAGCAACCATCTCTCAAGTTGTTGGATTTGTATGCTTTCTTATTGATGTATTTATTGTTTGATTCTAAAATTCATTTCATTGAGGAATAGTTTTTACAGTTGTTTCAACACAGTCTTTAAAATGTTGCAACCGAAAAATTAATTTGTTGCATAAGAATGCACGTGTGGGGTGGGGGTGGGGGGTTCAAATTGTTGCACAAATTGATTTCTTAGAATCTGATGTTGCACCTGTTAGTTTCTTATGCTGTAATAAAAAAATGATTTGTACACAAGAATGGATTTGTGCATTGTTGGGGAATCAATTTGTTTCACAAGTTGGAATTTCACTTTGCACATGTTTTTATTTTGTTGTTATAAAGAAATATTGGCTATAGCCTTCGGGTTTGCTTTTTGTCGATGTCTTATACGCTCCTCACATGCATAGAGCGAACGGACGAACAAATTTAAAGTGTGAGCACATCGTGTTAGGGCTTTAATCCCTCCACATTCGTTTGCATTTGCTTAGAAACAGCGGGCTGGATGTCACAGCAAATCAAGTTGAAGTGGTTGACAAGAGCAGATAGTACAATATTAGAAATCATTCCAGAAATTGAGTGCACCGGAGCAAACGTCCGATCTGTAGTCATGTCCTTATCATAGTTGTATATTCATACATTTCATATATTTTTTCTTCCTATTACAAGATGGTTTTCCCTTCCCTAACCAAAAGGCTTTATTGGAAAGAATTTCCAAGCAAGACAAATATGAGTAAACCCTAAAGAAAACTTTGATATTCCAAACTCCCTGTGTTTGGTATTCAAATTATGCAGTAACATTTAAAACATGTCGCCAACCCCTATCTTTGATGAATTTTCATAATTTTTAGAGGACTACAATTAATGAAATAGAACTTGCAAACAGTTGTGTCTGCACATGATATGCCTCCTAACAAATACTATAAGCATTCAAATACTATAAATGAGAAAAGGAGAGCCAGCTAGCTAGTACCTTTTGTGAATAATAAACAGCTGCCATCCATAATGTGGTTAGTACACTAAACTCTATCAGGGAGACGAGTTCAAATGCGACCTAGTTTAAAGCTTAATTTGTATCCTTTTCTTCTTCCACTTCTTCCACTTCTTCTCTGACCTTGGTATCTTCCATGTAGACTTTAGAGTGATCGATACCGAGTGAATTTAATATTACATTCATACCCACTGACAGTTTCATCAAAGCAGTGGTGGGTGAGTGAGAGGGACCTGGATGGACTCAAGCTACCCATCAAATTCACTGCAACGCAACAAAATTGATGGATTGATCGTGCCCGGTGTGTATGCAAAACCAAGACATGCTTCCTAATTCCAAGCCAGTGTACAAAGTGATCCAACTAACCTGGAGACTTTGGAGTAAAAACCTGCAAGAAAGCATGCGCTGTGCTACCACAATACAGCTACTGCTTGCACCCAGCAGGTTCAAACATAGTCATGGAGCTATGTTTTGCTTCTTTTTCCTTTTTGGAAAAATATGTATTTCTCATCCGTTAACCCTTGATTTGATTTAATTTTACCTCTTAACTACAAAACCAAAAATAATATGTTCATTTACTGTCAAAACTAGTAAAATGTGCCCCTTAATTTGTCCCAACTGTACTGTTAATAGCTAGAGGTTGAAAAGCCAATGTTGAAACATTCATTATGACAAAATAATTTATAAACAACTCTAAAATTGAGTTTCAAAGTCTAAATTTTGGCTACGGCTGATAAGCTAATAAATAGATGATAAGAGACAAAATAAACAGTAGGGCCGCACATGATAAAAGATGACTTGCATGCATGTGTTTTAGTTTGAGGACGAAGTGGGAGATGTGTTAAACTCATTCATGTTTTTTATGGGATAATCCTAGTTGACTGTTTGGGATGGGGATGGGATGTGATGGTCTTACTTTTTAAGGATGTCTTATATGGTAGTGAGACAGAAAAGTGGATTGGATTTGTTCATCATGTTTTGAAGAATAAGTTCAATCTAGATCTTAGAAGAATATTTCTTTTTAAGGATGATCTTTTTTTACTGGTCCTCGAACCAAATACCCTCAAAAGTAGGTTTGATCTATCCCATCCCACCCCCATTCCATGAGCCAAACACATGCTTAGAGAATGGCCGTGTTTAGACACACTGCAATTCTCTGACAAGAGGGTCTCACCTTCTATTTTAGTCAAAACTACTGTCAAACATATCAAAGGGAAATAAGAAAATGTTTTACTTGGTTTTGAAAGATAAGAAATGATAAATTTACCTGCTTTTACAGTTAAAGGATGACACTAAATCAATCAAGAATTGATGGACTACAAAAGCTTTTACTTCCCTCCCCCCTGAAAAAATTTCCATGAGCCATGAATTTAAACATGATTTTTCATGTCTCCATTTGTATAGTCGCCAACCTGAGCTTTCCACGGGTTGTTGTTATTGCTGTTGTTTGGTTATGTTTTGAATTTTATCTAAAAGATATTTTCTGAATTATACCGACTTAATCCAAAAGAAGAATCCATGTCAGTCGTAACTTGTTATTATTAATTTAGAATTTTGAAATAAATTTATAAAATACTAAATTAAGAGTTTTAAGATGGTTACAAGTTTATAATTATTATTATTGATTTTGAATTTTATAATTTTTTGGAAAAAATTATCAAGGAGCCCATGAATATGATATTCTCAATTGCATATTTTATTTATGACAAACTCCCAACATTATTTACAGTCGTGATAATACAATCTTCGAAATCAATAGTTAATTTTTTTATTAATGTAAAAGTCCTCTTAAGGGAAAATGTATCATGTGAACACATCATGCACACTAACTAATAAATGATACTGAAAATTTTATATACTGTTTGGTTATTTTTCGAATTTTTCATGTGAAGATTATTTTCTGAATTATACCTACTTAATTTTAAAGAAAAGTTATTAATTTATAAATTTGAAATAAATTCATAAAATACTAAATTGAAAGTTAAGATGGTTACAACTTTATATTTATTATTATTGATTTCAAACTTTCAAATTTTTTGAAAAAAGTAAAACCAAAGAGTCCATGAATATGATATTCTTAATTGCATGTTTTTTTTATCAAGAACTCACAACACGATCTACCATCATGATAATACAATCTACCATTTAAATAGTCAAATTTTTCTAATTAATGTGAGAGCCCCTTAAGGGAAAAAGGATCTTGTGTACACAGACTTGGGGTGCATACACCATACATACCAACTAACAAATAATAATGAACATTTAAAAAAAATTATATATGTAATTCCAATAGTATTACAGACGTGTGTAAAGTCCCACTTTAAATTCATTATATTTTATCCATTAAAAGAAAATAAAAAATCCGATAGTTTTAAGAGTATAAATTTATGAGGATATTATATATTTTTCTATCTATGTATGATAAATTTGGAGATAAAACTTTACACATATATAATACTATTGGAAGAATATTTTTTTTCTAAAATTTTTAGTGATATTTTTTAATTAGTATAAACAGTATGCACACCTGAAACTTATAGCCGCATGATATGTTTATCTTAAAGTGCATAATCATTATAGGTATATATAAAATATGTTTCACATAAAAAAAATATCCCACACGGAAGTTTCTGGTGCGCTTATTGTGCAAACAAATTAACAAATGCACATGTACTTCTAATATTACTATATATATATATAATTTTAACTTTAAATTTATTATATTTTAGCCATAAAAAAATAAAAAAGACAGTTTTAAGAACACATATATTTGTCAATAAATTCTTTTTTTCTATGTATGATGAATACGTTGTTGAAACTTTATATAGAAATATAATCGTATAGTAAGATTAATTAGACATGCATGCATGGATGTTTGAAATTTTTTGGAATTTGTTAGTTAGTATGTTTAATGTGTGCGCCTGAAACTTGTGTGCAAAGGATATGTTTTTTTAAAGAATGCATACATATGCATCCACTGCAACTTGCTTGAGTATCGAACTATCGATGCAGCCAGCAAAAGTTACCACAACATGCACGAACAGGGAGACAAACCGCTGAACACGCAATGGTGCATACGGTCCAGAACAGTTGCAGCCTCAGCAAGTTACTGTCTGTGAACACTTCTCTAGCTTCAGCAAGAGAGACAAATGGCTCCGGTCCAACACATGGTTGGAGCTATCGGTCTTCAGTCTGTTGTTTTGCTATGTTGTTAGGTAAATCCTGGTTGAGTGCATGCTTATGTGTAACTAAAGTTGAAAATTATGGGTGCATCTTTTATGAACATGTAATTATCAGTGGATGGCACCAGATTCTCAGGTGTAATTGTCACTGGACTTTTGGAGCTTCCATGCTTCACGAAACCATCTTCCATTAGCAGACTTTTTCCCTGGAGGATTAGCACAGAGCCGCAGATCACTTTTAGAACATTTCCATAATAGAAGTAACTTTCGGTCTGAGACTTTTGGATGGAGCAAGTACCATGCTATGTGTTTGTCATGTCAGCTTTGATCATGCGTACTTCCTATCATCCTAGTATGGGTTTGTAATGTCAACTTTGATCACTAATACTCTCTGTCTCTCTCTCCCAAAATAACCCCTTTTGTCTAAGGTGTTCAAAACAATAGAGAAAAAAATTGAAATACCTCTATTAATAAAAAAAATAGTATAGACGAGTAGATAGGTAAATATTAGATAAAGTATACTAAATGAATAAAACTCATTAATTTTCAGATCGAGATTAGGTAAGAGGATAAAAGCCAACTTATTTTAAGACGAAGGGTAGATGCTAGAAGTAAAGTTATTTTGGGATGAAGGGGGTATTTTCTAAACAATATGGTGATGATGAGTAAATTTTGAGCGGCTAGATTTGCCATGCAATGAACCCTTCAAATCTTAATTAATATTGAGGTGTGCATTCATTACTAACCACCAGCTAAATGCTCATACTTTTGCTATGCATAAAAATATATATTACAGTATTGTATATAATACATAAAAATATATTTTTTATAAAATATGTTAGCTATTTTTTATAGGGAATATTCATCTCATTTGAATTTTATTTTATATGTCGAAAGGGCCTTGACGACTATATATATCGCCTAGAGAGGGGTGAATAGCCATTTTCTAAAATTTTATAAACTTATAGTAAAATTAGAACTAAATGAACAGTCTAACACTACTCAGACAATCCAACTATAGAGAAATCGAACAATCCAATAGCTATAGAACAATATTTTCAGTGCAATGATTGAGAAAATCTATAAGTGGCCTAGATTGTCTGACTATTGTAGGACAATACGGTCAACACAGAAAACCTAACTTAAGCAATATAACAACATGCAAACTAGAATGGTACTTACACACACTTTCTACAAGAGCAACCTAATGATAAATATAACTAAACAATCCAGCAAAGATCACTATTAGTACAAGATAGAAAACGGTAAATACAAGATAAAAGAGAGAAACTAAGACACTCAAAGTTTGGGTCCAATCGATCCTATGTTTCTGTTGAGGAGTAACAAAAATCCAGGTATCGATTAATCCTTTTCCTCTCCAAGCAACCTCCGGTGTGGCTTTGACTTTTAAGCAACTATCAATGCCTAGCTCAAACTCCAAGCGACCACCATGGCCTTAGCTTGGCCGATGAGCTACAACCTCCGACGAAGCTTACTCTACCAATTACCCATCAAGATAAAGCTTGACTTCTACTCAATTCACATATTTCCTTATGGAGGCAAGGTAGAACATTCACAAGAGTTCTTGAGCATACGACACTCCTTGGTTGCTCTTAAATTATAATTATTCACTTTTACACACTATCAACTCATCCCTCTAATAGCTCACAAACATAGAGAGAATTAGGTGAGAGTTTTGCCCTCTAAACAAGAACACAAGAATGCTTAAGGCTAAACTCTAGCTCAGTTGATCTTCAACTAGCTCTTAAAGATCTTGAACACTTGAAATGCTTGCTCAGGGTGAAGAGAGGGTCTAAAAGTCTTTAAATGAGTCCATAGCATTGTCCATTTATAGCCCCAACTTCTCATACTAGCCGTTTGTTATTGTAGCTTATAGTCTGCCAACTTTGTATAGCGTCAGACAGTCTGGCACTACACCGGATTATCTGACCCTTTATGCTTTTCTAATAGTAACTAAACCACTAGCCGTTAGGCTATAAAGGGGTGGACAATTCAACAGCTATAGGATTGTCAGATATTGCCTTCTAGACAATCTGATACTAGTAGGATTGTTCAATCCATTGCTTCTTTAATCGTCCAACTGCGTCCAAAAGGAGTCAGACAATCTGGTACCACACCAGATTGTCGGACTTGATTTTTCGATAGTCTTCGGACAATCTGGTCCACTGAGTTTCTCACATTCATCTTCTCTTCATGGATTGTCCTGCCCCTCCCGGATTGTCTAGTCACTCCATGACCGGATTGTCCTATACCACATAGGATTGTCTAGCCTATTGCAATTTTAGGGCAACTTGATCTTCTTAAAAGGACCACTTAAGGTCTAGGGAGGTGGGTGAATAGGGAATTTGAAACTTTATATTAAAACATAAGCTAAAAGCAAGATCGAATATTCTGATCCGATTGAAAGTTTCGATATATACATCAGAAATTCTGATGTGCACTGAGACACCAAGCTAAGCACAGTGAAAGAAACAAGATCTAGAGCTACCATAATATATGAGCACAACCAGCAACTAATTACTCACGAAAACAACAAGCAAGGCAAATCTATGTAAGATATGCAAGAGATAGAGAGATATCACCGATGTTAACAAGTTGATGTATATACCAAAGTTCAAATCCTTAAGGAGATTCTACTCTCCATTAAGGATCTCACAAAGAGCCTAGTCTTCACTAACCATTCTTGTTAGGGTTGCACAAATGCATTCCTCCTTCTATTAGAGATATCTCTTTCCTTACGGGGGCGAGATCCAACCTTCACAAACTTTCTTCGGCACACCACACTTGGATCGGTAGCTCAAGGGTGACACCTAGATGCATAGGAGTTCTTAACCTTCACACTTGGATCGGTAGCTCAAGGGTGACAGCTAGATGCATAGGAGTTCTTAACCTTCAAGAGTAATAGATGTAACAAAAAAATCCTTGGGATTGAAAGGCAGTGCTTAAAAACCAAGTCAAGAACGCACCAAGCACAAGATCTTCCAAAACCAATCCACTCACACAAAGCCAAAGCATGTAGATCAATAGAGGAAGGTTGGAAAGTAAGGCTCAAAGTGAATCTCAAGAAGCTCAAGCCAATGGCATAAGAATGGTGTCTAGCAACCTTTGCTCAGGGGTGGAGAGGCTATTTATAGTCTTCACCCAAATCTAGCCATTGGAGGCAAAGATTCCTCGTATCAAATATTTTGATGTGGTCATCAAAAATTCCAACCAGTTTAAAGTTTAAACTCCAACATAACCAAGTTACAACATATCATATATTCCGATAAGCATATGAGAACTTCCAATATTTTTCTCAACAGAATCATATAATGCCATATCGGAAATTTTGAAGTGCATATCAAAAATCCTGATAATATCCTTAACAGAAACCCTTATAGCTCGATCGGCCATTCCAAAATGCATATAAAAATTTTTGATATTTTTCTCTACAGAGGCTCTTGCAGCCATATTGGAAATTTCAATATTTTCTCCAACAGAACTACAAAACGTCATTTTGGATATTCTGACACCATATTGTAAATTTTGATATGTTGAAAATTCTAGCAAAGTGAAAGATTTCAAGGAAACACTTTGCCAGAGATTTGAGCACCAAATTTTTAACCCTAGGTTTCAAAGCAACATCCTTCTTTTCCTATGACACAAAGTAAGAGATAAAATTTACCATCGGAGTTTTAGCCATACACTTGTCTCATTTTCTATTGGATTCACCAAAATCAATCTTTCCACAACACCGAAGGACTAAATTCACTATAAGTATTCTTAACAAATGTCGCTAGTCCTTTCTAATCCATTGTCATTAACCACCAAAATAATTAAGGCCTTAGATGCACTTTCACTTTTATCTTCTAAACTTTGTCCAAATTGCTTTTACTTTAACTTTTTTGCTTTGATGGTTAACTTCACTCACTTTTCAATTTCATAGGATCTAATGTCTACTTATTACTCAGTAATTGTATTAGTCCCTTAATTATTTATTATTAATTAACCAAACCCATTAGAGAGCTAGGATGCACTTTCATATTTGGCTATCCATTTACATTTTATTGTTTTTAATATTAAAAAATTTAATAGATAATTTATAAAATTTACAATGGGGTAGGTGGGGTGACATTCACTGCCACCACCACTACTTGATTTTGATGTAGTATAGAAAATTCAATAAATAAAGCTGTAAATTTTTTACTACCTCCATTTATTAATAAATGTCACTGTTGATTTTCTCTATTTCAACTTTGACCACTAATTACTCTTAAATGATTAGAAAAAGATGGATGAGAGCTTCATGGTTATATTTAAGACACCATACACTTTGGTATAATATGGTGTCTTTTTTAAGTATTTGCAAACTTTTTGTAAAAAAGAATGAATGGTCAAAGTTTAAAAATAAATACTATTTATTTGGAAATGGTGGGAGTATTTCTTTTCTTGTACAGTCTCCCATGGGGCATTGCCAGGGGAAATTCCCCTATAATGTACATGGCCCAGAAAGTTCTACGTCCAACTCAATTTATTGGACCACGTTTATACACTATAATACTATGCATTTTTATCCTCGTTTCACGCAAAAGGTTCAAAACCAATTTTACATGTGACTGGACAGTAAGCCTTATACACCACACATGCTCAATCTAGACAAGCAAGATGGTAGTAAACTTGCTACAACCACCTGCTATCTATCTGCTATTACTTTGCTAGAAAGGGCCCAAGGTAAGCAGACCACAAGCTAGCTTGCTATTCTCTTTCCCTTTCTCTTCAATTTTCCACGACATCACAAAAATCCTAGAGCCGCTACTGCCCCATCTTTCCTCCACCACCACCTCCACTAGCACCATTATGAGAATGGTGACGACAAATTTCTTCTGTCGTTTGAGCTATCCTAGGTGATACAAGATCAGCGAGATCAACGCCAATAGACATGGGCAATACTTGGTTTTCACTAAGATCCTATTGATCTGTGTGCGACTAGCACAAGAGGTGGATATTTGGTGTGCGCGATGTATGGCCTACTCAGATAGATGGATCGAGTGGACCCCAATGGCAGCCGACAACATCCATAGATCATGCGCATGTGGTGAGATAGTTCTATGCAAGGCATGGTTAATGTATGTGTGCGTGACTAGGATGGAGATCTAACCACCCCAACTTTTAAAACCCTTTCGTCTTGTTCTAGACATATAAGAAAGTGGGTTTGTGTGTGGCGTGGGATGGTGTCCTACCACTGCTAGCCTATCTTCCCGAGGAAGTACAAAGCGAGCAAGAGCAATCTTGGCATGGCTTTATCCCTATACCTACGCGAGGTTTGTGGATCTAGTTCAAGTAAAGCAAGGCCTTTTTGGAGCGGGTGGTGATTTTCTACTCCCTACATGGACAATCTAGTTTTTTTGAGAACATGCCTATCAGTGTTACGGGCATGGGGTGTGAAAAGATCATTTGAGGCCTAGAAGTAGGGTGAATAGGTAATTTAAAATTTTAAAGCAAAACGGAAGCAATAGTTCACAATGGAATATCAGATGATAAATAACAGATATTCTGTTGGATTCCAACATAATTTGTCATGCAGAGCGACAGTAGGCCAAGATAAGCAACAAGATTGACTAGGTATATACACTTGGTGTACACAAAGAATAATATATTTGCACAAACATCAACTAGAAACTTGACGGCCATAAAGAGTAAAGCAAAATAAGCACTATTGAATCAATAAGGGAAGAAGGGATATCCCCGAGGTATACATGTAGGTGTATTTCTAGAAGTTCAAATCCTTAAGTGAATTCTACTCTTTGTTGAGGAGCTCACAAAGAGCCAAGTCTTCGGTAACTCTTTCCTCTAGAGGTTGCACAGATGACTTTCTCCTTTCACTGGTGGTATCTATTTTCTTATGAGGGCGATATTTGGCCTTCACAAACTTTCACGGCTCACCACATGCGAATCGGTGGCTTAAGGATGACACCTAGCCGTCTAGGAGTCATCAACCTCCAAGAGTAATAGATACAACCAAAACTCTTTAGGTTGAGAAGCTAGTGCTCCAATAGAATCAAGAATACATCAAGCACCAACTCTTTCCAAAAACCAAATCCACTCACATAAAGTCAAACCTAGTAGATCTAGAGAGAAATGGTTTGGAAATAAGGGCTCAAAGTGAGAGAGTAAAATGCAAACCCAAAGCTCGAGAATATCCAAAGTGACCGGTCAAATTGCTTTAAGAGTGGGTAGGGGCCATTTATAGCACCCTACAAATTTTGCTTGTTGGAGGTTGAGATTACTCGTAACGGATATTCCATTACATGTCATCAGAATTTCTGTTCAATACAAATTTTAAACTCTAGGTTAGCCACCAAAACACATAATGGAATATCCGTTAATTTTTCAACAGGGTAACAAAACCGATTTAGACCATAACAGAAATTCCGTTAGCAACTAACAAAAGTTCTATTAATTTTCTCAACAGAACTAACACAATTGATTTGGCTAATAACTGAAGATCCATTAGCACCTAATGGAAGTTCCATTAATTTTGTTAATAGAACAGATTTGACCAATAACAGAAGTTTTGTTAGCATCTAATGGAAGTTTCGTTAATATTTCAACAGAGCTAATAGAACTGATAATGGTAATAACAAAAGTTCCATCAATGCACAATGGAAAATTCCGTTGGTTTCATAATAGAACCTAGCAGAACGAAGTTGGCTCAAAACAGAAGTTTTGTTAGCAACTAACGAAAATTTCACTCCGTTGAAAATTCTAGCACTCTAAAAGATTTTGAAAAACACTTTTCAAATAAGAATTTGAGCACCAAATTTTCAATTCTAGATTTTAAAGTGAGATCTCTCTTAATAGTATGGCTTTTCCTATGACTAAAAGTAGCGGATTCACCGTCCATTTTATCATATTGTTTGCCATCCATTCTTCTCAACATAACAGATTCATCAAAATCCAAGCTTCTCACACTCTAAAAAACTAAATTCTCTCTAACAATAAGAAACATTAGTTCTTCCTAGTTGATTGTCATTAATCACTAAAATTAATTTTATGCCTAGATGCACTTTTAGGGTGTGCTGAGCATCTCCTATTTATGGAGTGGGCTAGATTAGATCCCCTAATTATAGGAAATTATGGAAAAAGTGGTCCGCGTGGCTGTGGCCCAACCATGAAAGGAATTTATTAACTGTGTAGAAAGCTTGAGAACAAAAGATTGACAAAGGTATTGTATTTTTAACATGACGAAAATTCCATTGGTTTTTAATAGAAGTTCTGTTATGTGTAAAATACTAAGTCCTAAAACCACCATGGAAATCTGGCAATATAAGGATAACGGAATTTTAGTTGAGTGTGAAATCCCAAAAAAGCTAACTGGGGACAGCGTAGTATTTTGAACGTGTTAGAACATCTATTTTGACTACAAAATTTTTGATATGTTAAAAATACTAGATTTTTGACAGGATTAAAAGTGAGTTTCAACAAGGTTTAAAATAGGGAATTGTTGGACAAACTTTTAAGAGACCATTGCACTTGTGATTAATTGTCAATTAATTAAATAAAACAATAACCACAAGTCCAATAGCCAGATCCAAAGATCAAAATAGAGTAAATTAATGGGAGACAATTTAATTTACCTCATGAGGGAAATGTATGAATACATAATTTTGTGCAAGAACCGAAATTCATTTAGAATGAGATCTCTAAGCACATGGATTCCATTTATTCACATATTTGTTACTAGTGTTTGTCTATTGATTGGAACCATAGTATGATAGACCCTGTACTACCAAACGATGCATGCAAGAGGTCAAGCCATATTCCTAGAATCCGAGATATTTACCTCACTCCTCAATTCACAAAACCTATGCTCATCTAAACATTTAGTGAAGATATCCACCAATTATTTGTCGGTGCACACATATTGAATATATATGTCGCCCTTTGTGGAGTGATTTCTTAAGAAATGATGGCGTATATCAATATGATTAGTTTGAGAGTATTGAATGTGATTGTTGGATGATTGTTGGATATTTTGATGACACTCTCATTGTCACATAGGAGAGGCACTTTGCTTATAATTAGGTTATAGTCTCTCAAAGTATCTTTCATCTAATGTAATTGAGCACAAAACTCCCCACCGAAATATATTCCACTTTAGTGGTGGATAGGGTGACGAAGGTTTGCTTCTTGGAAGACCAAGAAATAAGGGACCTACCCAAGAATTAGTAAGTACCCGATATGCTCTTCTTATCCACTTTGAATCCAACATAATCTGCATTGGCATTACTAATAAGATTAAATCTCACTCCTATAGGACGCCAAAGACCAAGATTTAGGATGTGAACTAATACCTATAGATTCTTTACAAGGTCACCAAGTGACACTCTTTGGAAGTGTCTTGAAATCTTGCACACATGCACAAACTAAGCATTATATCAAGTGTATATGCACAAAGAAAAAATAATGAGCTAATGATAGAACAGTATATCTTTTAGTCGACGTCTTTATATTGCTCATTGAAGTCTAGGTGTCTATTTGATGGTATAGGTGTGTGGATGGGTTTCGCATTCTCCATCTCAAATTTCTTGAGAATATCCTTCAAATACTTTGTTTGGAAAATAAAGATTCCTTCCTTGAGTTGTTTGATTTGGAGGCCGAGGAAGAACCTTAATTCACCCATCATAGACATCTCAAAGCTCTTGGTCAGCATCCTACTAAACTCTTCACTAAAAGTTGTATTAGTAGAGCCAAATATAATGTTATTGACATATATTTGATAAACAAAGATATCATTATCATTTCTTTTAGTAAAGAGTGTAGAATCAGTTATTTTAATTTCAAAGATATTTTTTTTCATGTGGGGGTACACGTACAACAGACGACAGCGAGCCCGCGACGTGCGCAGAGCCGCTAAAGAAGCAGCACGCGCGAGGGATGTGCACGGAGATGCGCACAGCAAGACAACCACTAGTGGCTAAATTTGAAAGGATTAGTTTAGTTTCCTATTTTTAGTCCATAATTATAGGAGCAATTGGCTAAGTTTAGAAGGTTAGTTTAGTTTCCTATATTTAGTCCATAATTCTAGGAGCAATCGACTCTGATTTGGTTGAGTCCCTTGGCTATATATTCATGTAATTGAACACTAGAAGGGGTAAGCAAGAATTATTTCCTAAATCTCCTTCTCTTTCTCCAACCCCAACAGGAGTGCTGAGGGGTAAAACCTTGCCATACCACGGATCGTGACTACGAACTCTGTAGCCATGGTCCAGCTACCCTAGGTCTCGGTGATCTTGACAACCTGGTATCACGATCCTGGCGATCCTCGTCCTTCTGTTCCACCTCTCCATCCCCATTGCCAGCCGCCGTGCCGTCCTTTCCCATGATCCCCTCCACTGTGTCGTCCTACGCCGCCGCCATGGGTGATCAAATTGACCTCAAGACCGCTATGGAGACGCTAGCCGTCGCCGTCAACACGCTGCAAGCCACCGCGGAGGCCAACGCCAAAGCAATCCAAGCCTTGTCCACTGGCCGTTCCTCTTTCTCAAGCGGCAAGCAGGCCACCGGTGAGCACCACAACGAACGGCTGTCGAGGTTCTAAAAGATGGATTTTCCGCGGTTCGATGGCAAGTCTGACCCGCTCATCTTTATAAATCGCTGCGAGTCGTATTTTCATCAGTAGAGGATCATGGAGGAGGAGAAGGTGTGGATGGCGTCGTACAATTTGGAGGAGGGCGCCCAAATGTGGTATATCCAGGTCTAGCAGGACGAGGGTACTCCTTCCTAGCGCCGCTTCACCGATCTGCTCAACCTGTGCTACGGAACTCTGCTATGATCTGCGCCGCTGTTCGAGTTGGCTGATTGCCGCTGCACGAGCATGGTCGCTGAGTACCAGGACCGATTCCAAGCGCTCCTGGCACGTGCCGATCCTTTGGAGGAATCACATAAGGTGCAGCTCTTCACGGGAGGTCTCCTACCACTGCTCAGCATCGACGTGCGCATCCAAAACCCCCAGTCACTGGCGGCCGCCATGAGCCTGGCGTGATAGCTAGAATTGCAGGAGTAGTACACGTTGGCGCTGACTAAGCCCGCGACCCACGGCCTGTTGCCTACCCCAGCCCCACGCCTTGTCCTGTCGGCTCCTCCGGTCGACAAAGCCGCACCACCTGCGGTCATGGTGGCGGGCCATTCGATGAAGCGTCTGTCCCAGGCGGAACAAGAGGAGTGTCGCAGACTTAGCCTCTGCTACAACTGCAACGAAAAGTATACACGTGGACACAACCGCGTCTACAGGAGGCTCTTCTACATCGGTGGTGTAGAGATCGCCGACCTCGACGACGCCGCGATGACTGAGGCACTGGACACTGAGACACCGGTCTTCTCCTTGCACACAGTCGCCGGTGTGCCGATCTGTGACACAATGCAGATCAGCGTGTCTCTGGGCGCCACCACTCTCGTCACGCTCCTCGACACCGGGTCGACCCACAATTTCATCGCCAAGGCCGCTGCTCTCCGTACTGGGCTACCCGTCCAACCCCGACCGCGCCTCACGACAACCGTGGCCAACAGAGAAAGGGTCACCTGCCCCGGCGTTCTCCGGCAAGCTCCGATCTCCATCGACGACAACAAGTTCTGCGTCGACCTCTTTGTCATGCCACTTGCAGGGTATGACCTGGTCCTAGGGACGCAGTGGATGGCTACCCTCGGACCGATCGTTTGGGATTTCACTGTGCGCACCATGTCGTTCTACCGACACAGCCATGCAGTCTGCTGGACGGGCGTGGCAACGGCGTGTACGCGGGTCCTCTCCGCTACAGCGGCCAGCGACTCTCTCCTCGATGAGCTATTGGCTTCTTTCGAGGACGTCTTCACCAAGCCCAAGGGGCTGCCACCTAAGCGTGCCCGCGACCACAGTATTGTCCTCAAACTGGGCGCGCCACCGGTGGCAGTCCGGCCGTACAGGTATCCGGCGGCTCACAAGGATGAACTCCAGAGGCAGTGCACTGCCATGATTGAGCAGGGCATCGTCCACCGTAGCAACTCGGCGTTTTCTTCACCGGTCATCCTCGTTAAGAAAGCGGATGGCTCGTGGCGGTTCTACATCGACTACCGTGCCCTGAATGCGCTCACTGTCAAGGATGCGTTCCCCATCCCCGTCATCGACGAACTTCTCAACGAGCTCCACGGCACGCGGTTCTTCACCAAGCTGGACTTGTGGTCGGGATACCATCAGGTGTGGATGCGGCCGGAAGATGTCCACAAGACGGCGTTCCGTACCCACGACGGCCTCTATGAGTTCTTGGTAATGCCGTTCGGGCTGTGCAATGCCCCGGTGACATTCCAAGCCCTCATGAACGATGTCCTCCAGCCGTTCCTTCATCGCTTTGTCCTTATCTTCTTTGACAATATTTTGCTCTATAGCACGACATGGGCGGATCACCTTCGCCACCTCCGCGTCGTCCTAACTGAGCTCCGGCGCCACCAGCTCTTCGTCAAGCGCGCCAAGTGCGCCTTCGGTGTCGCTTCAGTCGCGTACCTCGGCCACGTCATTTCAGCGGTGGGCATTGCCATGGATCTGGCCAAGGTGCAGGCCATCCATGACTGGCTGGTTCCTCACTCGGCACGGGCGGTGTGTGGTTTCCTCGGCTTAGCGGGATACTACCATAAATTCGTCCACAACTACGGTACCATCGTCGCACTGCTGATGGCTTTCCTCAAGAAGGATGGCTTTTCCTGGAACGAGGCGGCGGCTACGGCGTTCGACGCACTCAAGGCTGCGGTCACCTCAGCCCCGATCCTCGCCATGCTAGACTTCACCAAGATGTTCATTGTCGAATGCGATGCCTCATCCCACGGGTTCGGCGGGATGCTCATCTAGGATGGCCATCCGATTGCCTTCTTCAGCTGGCCAGTCGCGCCTCGGCATCGCGTCCTCGCCGCTTATGAGCGGGAGCTCATCGGACTCGTCCATGCCATTTGGCACTGGCGTCCGTATCTGTGGGGCTGCCAATTCCTCGTCAAGACGGATCATTATAGCCTCAAATACTTGTTAGATCAGCGGCTCGTGATAATTCTCCAACACCATTGGGTGGGGAAGTTTTTGGGCTTTGATTTCTCTGTCGAATACAAGGCCGGAAAGGTGAACATGGTGGCGGATGCCCTCTCGCGGTGTGACATGGCAGATGACGGGGCCATCTTGGTCCTCTCGGCTCCTTGCTTCGACTTCGTCATGCGTCTTCGCCAAGCGCAGCTCTCCGCCCTGGCTCTCGTCACACTCCAGGACGCGCGAGATCCAGAGGAGCACCGTGGGCGATCATCGACGACATGGTGCAGTTCGGCGGGCGCCTCTACATCCCTCCGGTGTCCTCTCTCATGCAGGAAATCATGGCAGCCGTCCACGAGGACGGGCACGAAGGGGTCCAGTGCACGTTGCATCGGCTGCAGCGTGATTTTCACTTCCCTAACATGAAATAGCTTGTGCAGAATTTCATGCGCGCATGTGCCACTTGTCAGCGTTACAAGTCAGAGCATTTATACCCGGCTGGGCCCCTACTCCCACTACCCGTGCCGCAGGGTGTCTGGACAGACATCGCCCTTGATTTCGTCGAAGCACTACCACATGTTTAGGGCAAGTCAGTCATATTGACATTGATCGACAGGTTTAGCAAGTACTGCTACTTCATCCCCTTGGCGCATCCGTATTCCACCGAGACAGTCGCTCAAGCATTCTTCACCGACATCGTCCATTTACACAGCGTACTGCAGTCCATGGTGTCTGACCGTGATCCGGTCTTCACCTCAAAGTTCTAGCGCGAGCTCATGCACTTAGTAGGCACCAAGTTACACATGACCATTGCTTTCCACCCCTAGTCGGATGGGCAATCAGAGGCTGCCAACCGCGTCATCATCATGTACCTACGCTGCCTCACGGGAGACCGGCCACGACAATGGCTACGGTGGCTACCATGGGTGGAGTTCATCTTCAACACCACCTACCAGACTTCATTGCGGGACACGCCGTTCCGTGTCGTCTATGGGCGTGATCCACCATCCATCCGGTCGTATGAATTGGGGGACACGAGAGTGGCCGCTGTCACCAAGAGCATGGAAGAACGCAAAGAGTTCCTCGCCGACATCCGCTATAGGCTGGAGCAGGCGCAGGCAGTCCAGAAGCTTCACTACAGCTCATCGCCACATCTCGTATCAGGTGGGCGACTAGGCGCTCCTCCGTCTCCAGCAGCGCGCGACATCGTCCCTGCCCCAGGCAGTCACCGGCAAGCTCAAGCCATGATTCTACGAGCCCTACCGCGTCATCGAGTTGATCAACGACGTCGCCGTCTGTCTCGCTCTGCCTTCCCGGGCTCGACTTCACGACGTGTTCCACGTCGGCCTCCTCAAGAAGTTCCAGGGGCCGCCCCTAGATGCTCCGCCACCTCTACCTCCTATTCATCATGGAGCCATTGCTCCGGAGCCAGATCATGCAGTGCGGACACGCTTGGCTCGCGGTGTGCACTAGGTCCTGATCCAGTGGAAAGGAGAGTCCGCGGCGTCGGCGACATGGGAAGATGTCGAGCCGTTCCATGCCAAGTACCCTGCATTCTAGCTCAAGGACGAGCTGCTCCTCGATGGGGGGAGAGATGTCATGTGGGAGCACACGTACAACAGACGACAACGAGCCCGCGATGTGCGCAGAGCCGCTGAAGAAGCAGCACGCACGAGGGACGCGCACGGAGACGCGCATAGCAAGGCAACCCCAGTGGCTAAATTTGAAAGGATTAGTTTAGTTTCCTATTTTTAGTCCATAATTATAGGAGGCGCAGAGCCGCTGAAGAAGCAGCACGCGTGAGGGACGCGCATGGAGACGCGCACAGCAAGGCAACCACCAGTGGCTAAATTTGAAAGGATTAGTTTAGTTTCCTATTTTTAGTCCATAATTATAGGAGCAATTGGCTAAGTTTGGAAGGTTAGTATAGTTTTCTATATTTAGTCCATAATTCTAGGAGCAATTGACTCTGATTTGATTGAGTCCCTTGGCTATATATTCATATAATTGAACACTAGAAGGGGTAAGCAAGAATTATTTCCTGAATCTTCTCCTTCTCTTTCTCCAACCCCAACAGGAGTGCTGAGGGGTAAAATCTCGCCTCAACCACGGATCGTGACTACGAACTCCGTAGCCGTGGTCCAGCTACCCTAGGTCTCGGTGATCTTGACATTTTTGAGAAGAAAATCATGAAGTCATTCATACCATACTCTAAGGGCTTGCTTAAGCCCATAGAGCGCCTTGTGAAGCACATACATATGATTAGGATACTTTGGGTCTTCAAAATCTGGCAATTGTTTCACATACACCAACTCATTGATTAGACCATTGAGGAAGACACTATTTATGTCTATTTGGTAGAGATTAAAATCATGATTGCTTGCATAGGCTAATAAAATGTGAATTGACTCAAGTCGAGTTATCGGCGCAAAAGTTTTACTAAAATTTAGTCCTTCTATTTAGGTGAACCCTTGTACCACTAACCATACTTTGTTCCCTGCAACCACGCCGTTCTCATCTTGTTTGTTCTGGAAGACCCACTTTGTCCCTATCATGTTGTGCCTTGGCCCTCCACTAGTGACCACACTTGGTTCCTAGTGAAATTTTTGAGCTCTTTTTGCATGTTCATCATCTAATTTGGATCACTAAAAGCTTCTTCTACCCTTAATGGTTCAAGAGAAGGCATAAAATAGTAATATTCACAAAATAATACAACTCAGGATCTAGTGCATACTTCCTTATTGATGTCACCAAGAATGTTGTCTATGGGGTGATCTCTTCGCACACTTTATTGTATCCTTAGATGTGCAAGGTAAATTCGGGGAGATGCCACCTCATCTTCCACCCTTTGATCCAACCTTGTGAGGGAGGATTCTTGGACTTGGTCTTGACTTGAGGGCTCAATTTGTGTAGATGAAGAAGGCATATCTTGTGGCTCTTATGGACATATGCCACCAATGGCTAACCTCTTGATTGCTTCACAAGCCTCTTCTTCATTACTAGGCACATGTGAGTCAACTTGCTCTACTTGAGAACTGTTAGTCTTATCAAATCTCACATCACGCGCAATCTCAACAACATTAGAGGTCTTACTAAAAACTCGGTATGCACATTATTTGGAACCATAACTAAGCAAGAAACCCTCATCTACTTTAGGAGCAAATTTTGAGAACCTAGCCTTCATGTTAAGAATAAAACACCTACTATCAAAAACTCGAAAGTAGAAGATATTTAGTTTGTTACTAGTAAGAAGGCTATAGGGTGTCTTGTTAAGAAGGCGGTGGAGGTAGAGAAAGTTGTGGCATGACATGCAGTGTTGACAGCTTCAGCCCAAAAGCAATCTGAAGTCTTGTACTCTTCAAGCATGATACATGACATCTTAATGAGAGTTCGGTTCTTGCTCTCGGTCAGCCCATTTTGTTGAGGTGAGTAGGGGGCCGAGAACTCATGCTTGATTCCTTCATCATCAAGAAATTCTTCAACATTTGTGTTCTTGAATTATACACCATTGTCACTCCTTATTTTCTTGATCTTCACATTGAACTCATTTTGTGCTCTTCTTGCAAACTTATTGAATACAGTTTGGGTCTTACTCTTGTCATGCAAAAAGAACACCCATGTGAAGCGAGAAAAGTCATCAACAATTACAAGATCATATTTATTACCTCCGATACTTATATATGAAATTGGCCTAAAGAGGTCCATATGAAGTAGTTCTAAACGTCTTGTAGTGGTCATCACATTCTTTGTCAAGTGATGGGCTCCAACTTGTTTCCTGACTTGGCATGAAATGTGTATCCTATCTTTATCAAAAGTCATGTTTGTTAGTCCAATGGTGTAATCGCCTTTTAGAAGCTTGTGAAGATTTGTCATACCAACATGAGCTAGCCTTCAATGTCAAAGCTATTCCATGTTGGATTTAGCCACCAAACATGTCTCAAGCTTGGACTTACTTGTTGAAAAATCAATAAGATAGAGTCTTCCCTTGAGGACAACTTTGAAGGCTACAGAGAAATCATCTCTTTTAAATACGGACACATTAACATCAATAAATAGACAATTAAAACCCATAGTGTATAATTGAGAAACAGATAACAAGTTGTAATTGAGAGATTTGATCAAAAGAACATTAGAGATAGAAAGACTTTTCGAGATGATAATTTTACTTAACCCCATTACCTTTCCCTTTCTATTATCACCAAACACAATATTCTCTTGATACCATTTGTATCAAGAGAGGAGAACATCGTCTTCTCTCTGGTCATACGATTTGTGCACCCATTATCAATCACCCAACTTCTTCCACCGGAGGCATATTCCTACAAGAGATTAATTTCTAGCTTTAAGTACACACATTTGCTTAGGTCCTCTCATATTAGTAATAAGTGTCTTAGGCACCCAAACAACTCTCTTGATGGAAATAATTTTGCCTCTTGAACGAATAGAATTGGCTACAACATGACCACTAGCATTCTTTCTAAGAATCAAAAGAATTATAAGAAATGCTTTCATTAGAAAGGATACTCTTGAACTTAACAAATTACTAAGATATTGGGTCTTCTTTAGCATCATGTTTAGATCCACCTTTTCTTTAGGTGGAGGGACATAGCTAAGTCCTTTATGATTGAAGTTGTCCCTTTGATAGCCAAGGTACTCCTTTATGGCCTTACTACTCATGTGATAGTTTAGAAGGCTATTGTAAAGGAGTCCCATAAGCTTCTCATTTTGTGTGGCCAAAGCTTTCAAAGATTTAGAGTTGGTAGCACAAGCATCAATATCAATATCCTTGCACCTAGAGCATGGATCATTGCTTGGGACTACATTGTAACAAGATGTCTATTCTTGAAGGTTTCAAACTTTTATTCAAGAGAGTGGTAAGCTTTGTCCAAGCTATCCACTCTTTCTTGAAGCTTTGAGTTTTCCACCTCTAGAGTGGCATACAATTCCTTGTCTTGTATATATTGTCTTGCCAAGGCCTTGTTTTTCTCTCTATTCTTAGCAAGCTCACTCTTGAGATCACGGTTTCTCTTCCTTTTACAGATGAGCAAGACTTCTTACCTCTCAAGAGTTTCATATTGTTCCTCAATGGTTCCAAGCAATTCACACATGTGAGATAGAGATTATTTTCTCAAGCCACCAAGCAAGTCATCACCTCCAATCTCATTAACTTCATCTTTATAATCACTACTTAGATCACCATTTAGAGACTTAAAACATGAAGGTACCTTAGGCTTCTTTGCCATAAGACTCATAGGAGCTTCATTATCACTTGGGTCATAGTTGAAGAGCCTAGGTGTAGAAGGTGAGGAAGGCATGACGGTGAAGAATGCCACACCCTCATCATTGCTTGAGCTTGATGCGGAGCAGTCGGAGTCCCACTCCTCACATATGTGTGCTAGATGCTTACCTTCATGCTTACCATGCTTGTACTTCCCTTTCTTGTGACTCTTCTTGGTATCCTTTGTATTTGGACAATTGGCGATAAAGTGGCTGAGTTCCTAGAGGAATGTTTTCTCTTGGCTTGCCGAAGTACTTCTTGGAGGATCTTCCCTTGAAGAAACAACTTTTTTCATGTATTTTTTGAGTCTTTTGATGAAGAGTGCCATCTCTTTGTCAACTCAATCCTTGATCTCACAGTCTTCATCATTCTTGAGGCTTGCCTTGATCTCCTCCTTTACTTTCAATGCCAAGTCTTACTTTATAGGAGTTGTACCTTGGTTGATGGAGTCAATCACCTCTTTGAATTCTTGTTGGAGCATGTCATAAGACAAGATCCATCCTAGCACATCATGTGCCATCATCTTAGAGTACTTGAGATTCTCTCGAATGAGTTTCATTAGTGTGAGGTTCCTTGGAGTGATTGCATGAACCATCTTCTTTACCACCACACTATCGATCATGTCCTTGTATCTAAGCACCTTGATCTGATTTATGATCTTGTTCAATTGGTCATACATCTCACTTGGTCCCTCATCATTGTTCATAACAAAGCACTCAAATTGCCCCTTTAAGATTTCAATCCTTGACTCCTAGACACATTGTGAAGAGTGTCCCATATCTCCTTTGCACTCTCGATCCCATCTACTTGGTTGAATTCACTTCTACTCAAGGCGCTAAGAAGTGCATTAGCGGCTTGAGCATTCTTGTGCTCATTGTCATCATCTTCCCTTGTTGGATCCTCAGGATTCTACCAAACATAGCATTTTTCAACTATTATCCAAATAGACGAGTTAATAGACTTTAAATGCATCTTCATCTTATACTTTCAAGCGACATAGTCCATACCATTGAAGTATGGAGTCTTACCACTATAGGTAGACACATAAGATATGGAATGGAGTATTGCCATAATCAAACAGTATCTCGGTGCCTTTCTTAACACTGTTAATACCATCACCTCCAACACTCTTCTCTCTCAACATGATCTCTCCAAGCAGTTAAGCCTAATATGAAGATTAGGCTCTAAGCAGATCATTTGAGGCCTAGAGGGGGTTGAATAGGCAATTTTAAAATTTAAAGCAAAGGGGAAGTAGCAGTTCACAATGGAATATCTGATGATAAATAACAGATATTATATTCGATGGATATTTCGTTGGATTCCAACTGAAGTTCTGTTTTGCACTGCGACAGCAATCTAAGCTAAGTAACAAGATTGATCAGGTCTAGATCTAGCACAATATATATTCACAAACAACAAGATACTTGGCGGACACAAAGAGCAAAGCAAAGTAAAAGCTATTGAATCAACAAGAAGGGAAGAAAGAATATCACCAAGGTAAAATTATAGACATATTTCTTGGAGTTAAAATTCTTAAGAGGATTCTACTCTCCATTGATGAGCTCATAGAGAGCCGGGTCTTTGCTAACTCTTTTCTCTAGAAGTTGCACAAATGCATTCCTTCACTAGTGGTATCTCTTTCTTTGCGGTGGTGAGATTTGACCTTCATAAACTCCCTAGCTCATCACAAGCGAATCGGTGGCTCGAGGGTGATACCTAACCATCTAGGAGTTCTCAACCTCTAAAAATAATAGATACAACTAGAACTCTTTGGGGTTGAAAATCTAGTGCTCAAATAGAATCAAGAACACACTAAGTACCAACTCTTTCCAAAATCCAAATCCACTCAAACAAAGTCAAACTAAGTAAATCTAGAGAGAAATGGTTTGGAAACAAGGGTTTCAAAGTGAGAGAGTGAAATGCAAACCCAAAGGTTAAGAATATCCAAAGTGACTAATTAAATTACTTTAGGAGTGGATGGGGATCATTTATAGCACTCCACAAATTATGCCCGTTGGAGGCTGAGATTCATCATAACGGATATTTTGTTATACATCATTGGAATTTTCGTTCAATATAAATTTCAAACATCAACTTATCCACTAGAACACATAACAAAAGTTTCATAATAAAACAACGGAAGTTCTGTTAATTTGCCAACAGATAATAGAACCGATTTATACCATAACAAAAATTCCGTTAGCAACTAATGAAAGTTTTGTCAATTTTCTCAACAGAACCAGTATAATCGATTTGGTCAATAACAAAAGTTTCGTTAGCACCTAATAGAAGTTCTATTAATTTTCTCAGCAGAACCTACAAAACCGATTTGGCCAATAACAAAAGATCTATTAGCACCTAAAGTAAGTTCTATTACTATTCCAACAGAGCTAACAGAACTGATAATAGCAATAACGAAAGTTTTGTTGATATACAATGGAAATTCTGTTAATTTCTCAATAGAACCTAATAGAACAAAGTTGGCTCAAAAAGGAAGTTGCATTAGCAACTAAAGGAAATTCCGCTGTGTTGAAAATTTCAGCACTCTAAAAGATTTTAAAAAACATTTTTCAAATAACAATTTGAGTACCAAATTTTTAACCCTAGGTTTCATAGCGATGTTCCTCTTGATAATACAGCTTTTGCTATGACTCAAAGTAAAAAAACATTTTCCCATAGTGTTTGTCATCCATTCTTCTCAACATAGATTTACTAAAAACCAATTTCTCATACTTTGAAGGACTAAATTCTCTCTAACGTAACTCAATAAGAAATATTAGACCTTCCTAGTTGATTGTCATTAATTATTAAAATTAATTAGAAGTCTAGATGCATTTTCAAGTATGCTGAGCACCTCCTATTTACGAAGTGGGCTAGATTAGCTTCCCTTGTTATGGGAAATTATGGACAGTGTGGTCCACATGGTTGTGGGCCTAAACCATAGACTAATCTCGAGGGGACTCACACTCAGCTCCTAGAACTCATTCTCCCGAGCATGCCCACGTCTAGCCCGGTTTGGTCAATAGGGCTCGTAAGAACAGTGGCAGTGTCCACCAAACTACGCAACTATCTGATCACTAAGAAATATGGGCACAAGTGTGTGCACCCGCCAACACAACCTATGTCATAGGGCTGGTCTCCGTGGACACGCAGTCTAGGCATGCGTCGTCCTTGACCAGGCATGCGTTGTCCGCAACAACGCCCAACCTAGGTTTTTTGAGTCCCCTAGTTGAGGTGGGCGTCACCTACAATCATGCCCCTAGCTACGGGGCGTCACCTACAATCATGCCCCTAGCTACGGGTTTGTTCTCCATGCTCCCCCTAGCAATTTATGATGTGTGTACAATGAGTGATGATAGCCACCTCCGAGAGGGTCGATCATATATAAGGGTTAGAATGCTTACTAGAGAGACCAAGAAAAGTAGAAGTAGAGAAAGAAACACACGGGCTAGAATACCCACAAGCACCCACGAGCAAAAGTGTACCTGTTCATCCATTCACATATAACCAAATAGGAAAATGGCTATTATCCTTAGGGAGGCCTAAACATGGGTTAAACGTGTATGTTCATCCTAGAGATTTAAGTTATCACAGCTTTACAACCCCACCACCGAACACCAAGTTCCTCACAACCCTCTTTGCCGACTGCAAAACATCCACAATGCCTCATGCATCCTCCTATTAAGGTAGACTAATGAAAGTGGCGCCTTGCTAGAAGAGTGCACAACTCCTATCTTGATATGGAAACAAGCTGATAACGATCATTCGAAGGTGGACACATAGGTGGTGGGTGACCTCTACATTGATTGGGGAGATTGGTCGATGATGGCTCAAGATCCTTCTTTAGATGTCTTTTTGGTAGATGGTGAACAGTGGCATATGTTGCTACCTCTAGCTCTGTATTTTGGGGTCGGTTGCATGGTGATCCAATGGTGGGAATCTTCAGGGTGAAAACTCTCATTTGGTTTATCTATATTTAACACGATTCCTTATTAAGGTGTTATCTTAGAGTTGTTTATAAATAAGAATCTAGCACTGATTGTTTTGGTTGGTTCGGTTTATATTAGCCAGCAATAGGCATTGTTCCAGACCATGTATCATGTACATTGTGTATGACATGTTCATGTGTTGTTTTTGTTGTATTATGTGTATATTTTTAGCTGGTGTAGTGGCATGATGTATTTTATTTATTAATGAAATGTCTATTATCTTAAAAAATAAATATAGTGTTTAATTTGCTATTATAGGATGGATCAGTTTCTGAAGTGCGTACTTGTCAATGGACTTTTCCATCTTGCATGCGGCACAAAACCAACTTGCATTAGCAGACTTTTTCTCCGACCGATATGATTAGCTGAGTATTAGACGGAGCAAAACGTTGTACTTCCTGATGGCTTCACTTTCTAAATCTTGATCACTGGTAATCTGTAAATGGTTCGATTGGATAAATACACAACACGTACTGTCAAATTTACCACGCAGTGTATTTCAACGATTCATTACAACCTAAGCAGTTATATATATATTAATATATAACATGAATTGTTAATAATACTCTTAAGAGTCAGCAGAGTGAAGCCAATCGGTTTCTCAAGCTGTTTGATCCTTGGTTGAAACGGTTTGGAGAGATACGCCCGTGTTGACCTAAAACTCGCTGCCCAAAATTTAATTTTTAAAATTGTTTTAAGGTTTTTATCGTAGTTTTTTTTATCACTATCATAAATTATTTTTTTCTAATATGCTGTATTTTCTGTATTTGTCAACGATGGGGCCGATATAGTAGAGCCTGCAGT
This sequence comes from Oryza coarctata, assembly GCA_030770085.1. Classification (NCBI taxonomy): domain Eukaryota; kingdom Viridiplantae; phylum Streptophyta; class Magnoliopsida; order Poales; family Poaceae; genus Oryza; species Oryza coarctata. The sequence continues at coordinate 16,112,213 of CM061472.1, forward strand.
TTGTTGTACTTGTGTACTGATTCACTGAAGGACAGGGAAGTTCAGAAGCATCAGCAAGCAAGTAGGCAAAAATTGACTCGAGACGATCGATACTGAGGTGGCGGCTAACTAAAGCTGCAATTTCTACCCGTGCCCGTGTTGTCAACAGTGACCTGCGACATCATGTTGAACTCCAGTCCAGTGGTAATCTTCTACCAGAGCAGACGAACAGCTCCTGCCAAAGCAGAGGAACCTGACAGCGCTGACGATGTGATCCTGTGTCACTGATGCATGATAGATAGCTAATGATGACAACAAGTCATCGCAAATGGTAAAAAAATAATGATGATGACAAAAACAGAACAATCACAATTCACAAATAGTAGCTCTTAAACGGGAGATTGATCAGCTCAATTTGGGGGAAAAAACAAACACATGGTCAAACATTGCTTGATTACATGGCTGCGATGGTTTTTTAAATAAAAACGTGTACATGTATATGATAAGGAGAATATTGTAATCATGGAAAACGCAAAAATGCTAATTGTAAAAATGTAAAACTAAAGCAAAATCATGTCGACCAATTGTTCATGTTGTACATACAAATATGTGCGCAAGACGCATACAATTAAAAATATCTCTTAAAAAAATTCCATCCACTACGTACACACATGTTGCATGCAGAACACACCACAACGCATCGATCACCATCCTCCTTAATTACTTTTTTTAAGAGCAGGATGAGAAATTAGATTAAATCATGACTCATGGCCTCATGGGTCATTTACTGCCAAAAATAAAAATAAAATAAAACAGCAGCTAGCAACTACTATATAGCAAGCGGGCACGCCCGGTCAAAGTACTGAAGATTACGCGCACGCGAGACGGGGCTTGGTGGCTTAATTAGTTCGCTCGTGCCATGCGCAATCCCGACGATTATTTCTTTGCGAAATTAAATGATGACGGGATAAAGGACTAGAAAATATCAAATAAATCTTTTTTTAAATTGATAATAATTAAAACTTAATTAATTATACACTAATAACTTTCTTACTGTACGCTTAATCTTCATTCTTATCGTAAACGAACGAACGGACCCTAGTCACTGCCTTTTGGGCTGTAGTCAATGCAGACTATTCTGCGTAGACTTGGAACCGTGTGGTTCGGTAGCTGATGGTGTACTGTTCGTGTGTGGAAAATGTTTAAGCAGGAAATGTTGTAGTTAATTAGGGCACCACGGGTAGCACCACGCAACCACATGTCCCTCCCTCGTCGTTGCTTCCCAACTGTACTCTGAGCTAGGAAAAGTTGCATGCATTTTCACCTGAACATCTCTGACTTTGTTGAAATTGATCTGCCGTTGTTTCTGAGCTTACAATAAATGTTTTTTTTTCTTTTTTATTGTCTGCTATAGAATTCTTTAAGGGTCTTCTGTCTTTTCTTTTGTAATTTGACAACTCTACACCTTTCAACAGGTGAAACGGAATTTTTCACTACCCACGCATTCATCTTTTCACGAAAGGAAAACTAACAATGACAGCAACAGTACTTTCTTGTGTTCTACTTGTGGGCTAATGGCCATGACAACAGAAACTACAATGGCTAAAAACACAAGTATATCAACGGTTAGAAATCCCGATATTAAATATGATCTTTAGCAGATCTAAAGTTTTAATTGTAGTATTATTAGTATCGATTGGTAACACTAACCGGTATTAATGTTATCGAATACATTAACACTGACTAAACTGATATTATTATATAGTTATTATTACGGTTGGTATTTTTAACCGGTACTAACAATCTTTTTAAAAAAGTAGAAGAGATGTGACGTCAATTTTTCATAGAAGTTTTATTAAGTGATTTCACTCATATAAGATCTCTAAAATGTTAGCTATATATGTATACATCATTCTCTCAAAAATATATAAAAATAGATGAAAAAAATAATTTTTTTAGAAAATAAGGGTATATCTTAATTGTAAAAAATAGAGATAATCTAACAATAATAATCTTTCATAATAGCAAAAATACAAGAAACATGGTAACAAAATGTTAAAAAAAGATAAAACAAAAGTAAAATTATAGAAAAATAGAGAAAAAAGAATAGAAAATTAGAACTAGATTTTTATCATCAAATTTTTTAAAATTAATTATCCTAGTTTTCTTTTTTCTTAAATTTATTTATCCTACCATTTTTTTATTTTTTAAATTATTTTTCACAATTTTCCTATTTTCTAAGTGGTGTAGCGGTTATTAAAAAAAAAGGGTACTAAACATCGTGTGAATCGGTTTGAAGACCATTTCTCTCTATTAGTGGCATGCCACGTGCACATGTGTGTATATGTGTGGATCTAACATTTTGTACAAGTGTAGTGGAGCTAACAACATCATCAAAGCCACTCTACTACTCGACCTGCTGGAGAGATAGGTCACGCTCAGCTCTGGGCATCACTGACAGAGACCCAAAACTCTATCCCAAAATTTCATTTTAAAATTTCTAATTATATTTAAGGTTTAAATATATTACTCTCTTTAAGAGAAATCTAAAAATTAACTCTAATAATAATAAGTAATAAAAAATAGGTCTACTTTAAAAAACCAACGGAAAGAAACATAAATCGCTCTCCACCTCTTCTTCCTGTGCAATTGCTCCTCCTCGATCCCTTCACCCAGCGTTGCTCTCTGCGTCCTGTGTGTGCGTATTGAAAGCTAGCGTGCCCTAACTAATGGAGAGAGAGAAGAATGATAAATGGATTTTAATTTTTTTAAAAATTAATTAGGTGACTGTTGAAGTCACCTTTTCGTTAAAAAGTCCAAAATTTTAGCATATGTTGATGGTACACGCCTGAGAAATAACTGGGCCTGAAAATAAATAAAATGAATGAACTATTGGGCCAATGTAAAGGAAGAAAAAGTTCACCAGCACAGTAAAGCCGAAAAGACCATGAGACCCATGAAGAGAAGGAATGGGCTTCCTCTAATCGCTCTCGGCCCACATACGACTAACTCCCTAGCTAGGGTTTCACTGCATAAACACGCTCACGACCCGTCTTCCCCTTCCCCATCGCGCCGCCGCCGCTTCACTCCTCCGCCGCCGCAAGCAGCAGCCGGCAACACAGGCAAGCCAGCCACGCCCGCGGAGGCATCCATGTCGGAATCCAAGGCCGCCGCGGCGGTTACCCTCCGCACTCGAAAGTTCATGACCAACCGCCTCCTCTCCCGCAAGCAGTTCGTGCTCGAGGTGCTCCACCCGGGCCGCGCCAACGTCTCCAAGGTGCGTGCGTGCGATCGTTTGTTAGGGTTCCGCCGCGTGAGGGAGCGAGGCTGATGCTGTGGTGGTGTTGGTGCAGGCGGATCTGAAGGAGAAGCTGGCCAAGCTGTACGAGGTGAAGGACTCCAACTGCATCTTCGTCTTCAAGTTCCGCACCCACTTCGGAGGCGGCAAGTCCACCGGCTTCGGCCTCATCTACGACAGCCACGACGCCGCCAAGAAATACGAGCCCAAGTACAGGCTCATCAGGGTACGCATCATCACCCAAATGTCATCACTCTGCATTGCGCTGCGTTGTCCCTTCTGAATCTGAGTTAGAGCTAGCAGTTGGCAGAATGTGCAGTACTGTAGCAGCAATCTGGTCTGTTAGTATTAGGATTGTTCCTTTAGGTTGTATGAGAAGCAGTTAGGAAGTTGTCTTTTGTAAATGTTTGAGGATCAAATTAGTTTTCTGATGTGGTTATAGGTGCAACTACTGCTGGAAGCGGTTGCTATGCTTTGAGAGGTGTTTTGGGCATTCCGTGTGAAGTTAGGTTTGGGAATTCCGTCTGATTAGTCGAATCATGTCTGGTGTTTAGCAGTTGAACAGGTAGTTTAGCGAAAGTTTTTAGTTGGACATACTGGCATGCCATGCCTGTTGCCAGTTATTACATTTTAGTGGAAGCGAAGTGCTAGCTGAGTGAGAACCTTAATGTCAAAGTAATGGAGGATTTAGGTAATAAACTATGTTCACATTGAATTAGACCCAGGGGGCATTTATAGATCACAACACATGGTATTGTTGTCCTTTTCTTTTTCTAGTCTTAGTGTTGTGATCTATATATGCCCTTTGGGCCTAATTCAACATAACATAGTTCATTCTCCATTCCCCAAATCAGCCATCACTTTGACACTTAGAAGTATATCAATGTGTAACTGAGGGCCGGTTTGGTTTGTTTCTTGCTAAAATTTTTAAAAGCCAAATTTTAGTGAGGCTTATTTTGGTCGCAACCACACTCTTCAGACAACCTTACCAGAATTATGGTAATGCCCATGATCCTATCTCGCATTACCAAAATTTTGGTAGCAAACCAAATAAGACCTATCCCATCTCTACCCTACCACAATTTGGTAGTGCCGTAACCTGACATTAGCAAATTTTGGTATGATAGAGAACCAAGACGGCCCTAAATCAGCTACAAACTTTCAGTGGATTTCATTCGGGATAATTAGTGATATGTCATCCATGATTAACTTGGCACTATAGAATTTGCTCCACTCTGGAATTTAGTCCTTTCGCTTTATATTATAAGATGTTTTGACTTTTTTAAAGATAAATTTATTTAACTTTGATTAAGTTTATTAAAAAACGTAGCAACATTTTCGATGTAAAACATAGTATCAAAATGTATTTAATATTAGATTTAATTAAACTAATTTGCCGTTATACATGTTGTTACGTTTTTTTATAAACATGCTTAAGTTTAACTTAGAAAAAAAATCAAAATATCTTATAATATGAAACGAAGGGAGTAATTGATAATTAGGTCTACAAGGTGGCAAATCCTATGACTACCCAGTGGGTGGCATAAAAACTGGACGCAACTCTCTGAATGTTGTGTAGGTGGCCCAAGTCATCAGGATTCTTAGCTGAACCAGCTGCAGAAGAGAAGCTTCTGATTAGTTTGTCTAGTGATATGTAGTTAGGGTGCATATTAGTATATACTCTGTTTGTTTTAATAAGGTGTATTATAAAGTCAAAAGTCAAAGTGTATACTTTGACCACTAGTTACTCATAAACTAATTTCTTAATGCCTACAAAACTAATATCATATGAGAACACATTGATGTATAATTCTGTTGGTATAGTTTTTACATGCCAAAAATACTTATAATTTGAGTAATTTGTGGTCAATGTTTATAAACTAGACTTTTTGACTTTATAATATGCCTTATAAAAACAAATGTAGAGAGTAAGTGATTTGTTTAATCAGGGCTTGTTGCATTTCTCATGGGTTAGTGTGGCTTGTTGTTCTGGACGTTAATGCTATCTCGAATTCTCAATGGTGGTATAAACTTTTCATCTCAAAACAAAAGAAAACTATCACTCTAGTATGACCAAATGCAATTTGTCTGATCATTAGCTATTGATTTATGATAGTAATATGCGAAGGCAAAATCGTAAAATATGTTAGTATGGAAAACCAATTTTAGTGAGTCATTATCAACATATGCACTTCTGTTTGGTATTGAAGTGTTGCTTTGGTTACTTGTTTGAACTGTATTTACATTATGGTATACAAAATACACATTATGCCTTAAGATGGTTACTTGTTATGTTCTTTGATATTTCTAGTATTTCTTCCATAGTAGTTTTAGCATAGTGTTTCATATTATTGATTGATTCATGTGAAATAGCAACTGTGCATGTTCCGATGTACATGGAGTCATTGACATATTTTAATCGCTAATATTTTTTTATTCTCGACAGAATGGTCTTGCTACTAAGCTAGAAAAGTCACGTAAGCAGATGAAGGAACGGAAGAACAGGGCAAAGAAGATCCGTGGTGTGAAGAAGGTCAGTATCAAGTATCAACCCAACATTTTGAACATTTATGTTAACAATATTGGAATAGCACTTAGGTAGCTTCTTGATTTGGTACTTAAGTGTGTGACCTAACTTCGTAATATCTGCTAATTTTGCAGACAAAGGCTGGAGATGCTGGGAAGAAGAAATGAGAGATGATACTCATCTTTTAGTTTTCATGTGTTTATTATCAAAACCTCTTTGCTTTGTGGCAATATTGCTGAATGTTTAATTATGACTGGAAAAATTTTGCCACTTATGTTCTTGCAATGTTGAGGCATTTCTAGTGTTGGATTTTGAGGAAATGTCGGACTCTAGCATATAAAGTACTTTAATCACAGTGCATGCTCTTTTGTCTTCTAATTCAGATAAGGTCAACAATGCAATGCATGGCTGGGATACGAGGCACTACTTACGTCATGTCTTGCAACCATTAAGTCGGCCATAGTGATATCTAAAAGGGTTCTTGGTCCTTACCGTGTTCATATTTTGCCAATTCCGGATGGTGTGCTTAGATTACATAATAAATCGACTTCTGTTCAATAAAATAAACGAATATGAAAGATTTGTTGTTTTGCATTAGCATCCGATCAACATGTTGTCTCTGGTTACACGAAAGCAAAGGGGTTGCTTGAACATTAGGTACTGTTCTGCTCTAATAATGCTGCAAGTTCTCATCCACTGTTGCAAATCGTCTTACAGGGATGACTTTGCAGAAATCTCATGAGTATAATTAACAGGTCAACAAGCAGTTTCGCCATGTACATGCATTATGAATGCCGGTCCAGAAAATTGGTTACAGGGATGATTTTTCAGAGGTCTTATGAGGATTAAAAAAAAAGGACAGCATGCAGCTTTGCCATGTATCATGTATTATGAACCCAGGAAATTGTTGATTAACCTGGTATGACATCATCTCCACGGTGTTGTCAGTGAAATCCCAAGGGCAATTTGCGACTATTCGTTCTCCATACACTAGCAGTTCATCAGTTGAAATGAAAAACTCAGAAATCAAAACTTCAGAACTCATATATCAGATGCATTTTGAAACAACAGATCATGACCCGCAAGACTAGACGTAACTAAACTACTTCAAACAAGAAAATTATTCCTTCTCGTTGCAAAGGAAACCATAGACCTGCTTCAAATTTCCTCTAGATGGTCGTGCATTAACAGCATATTTGCAAACAAATACCAGCCTCTTCCTCAATCTCCAACTTCATGACATATCCTTTCAGAAAAGAATTGCCATGATCAAAGGATCCTTGGAATAGAGAAGAACAATTAATTAAAGATACGTAAACTCAGCATAGTGAAATTATTATAGTGTGGAACATACCATCTAGTCTTCTACAAAATATGATATTAAGCATTATTATGTTTTGACATGATTTAAAATGAGTAAAAAAATGAAATACAAATGGCATGAAGCCACATAATTACCTTTTTAATTCAAGAGAAGCAAAATTGATAGAAAGATTGAATCATTTCTACCCTTTATATAAAGAAAGAGGCTGTATATCCATATTCATCACTATGCTTACCATCGTAATCAAATAACTGTGTAATTATCGCCAAGGCCACACAGATGCTAATATCCACCCCTGCAAGGGAAGTAAAACAACAATGAAGGGCTAACTTGAAAAAAGAACTATCAAACAAACTTATTGTTTTACTTATTACATCATGAGAACACGTGTCAGCTTTTTCAGATGTGAAATATGCTAGGCTTACCATTTTGACAGCATATTAGTAGTTTCTTCCCTGCAATCAAATTACTATTTGCAAAGCTAACTGCTTTCGGCAGGTTTTTCATCAACAAAAACCGATCGTCCTTTGATCCCTAACAGCATAAAAGTACAACATGATGACAATGTTTACATAATGGGAAAATTTCAAAGGTGAGAAAATTTTACTTACCACCACAGGTAGTTCAAGGTAAAAATTATCTGATGAAGTAGAGGGTAAATTTGATGTGCTGTCACAGTTCAGTATACAATCCACTTCAGCCAAGGAATCTCCAACTGCATAGATCATGCATACAGAATAAGACTATCATCAACAGTCATTTGCCTGCATCATATGAACTTTGTATGTATCCTGGAACAACAGATTTGATTAAAGGAAGCTTCTAACTAGTTGATTTTTATCCACATCCACATAATACAAATAGTTGCAGATAGGCTAGCATACTGCATTGCAGTATGCAAAGATATGCACGAAAGAATGACAAACATACCCGCTAAAGGAAAAAGTTCTACAAAAGATCAACACAGTACATGACAAGTTATTGACAAAAATAACACAAATAATAATAAAATAAATATACAACTGTCTAAATAATCATGTTTTGTATCTTGGAGAGTTGAGGTGTGTTTTTGGTATCTCAATATAGCAAGTCTTAAGTACTGGTAAAGAAAAAGGGATGTATTAAACTTGACGAGCCAACATAAAAACTTAGCTACTCTTATGGAGATAAAACCCAAAAAAATCCCATTAGAGCGTAACACTCTTAGCGACACACCATATCAGAATGTGAGTATAATGTTAAATAGGCAAGAGCCAAGTCGTCACCCTCATGACATGCCATGTTGTGATTTGGACATGGTGTCAAGTGAGCAAGAATCGAACCATCGTATCCTTAGTGGCACGCCATATCGGCACTCAGGTGTGGTGAAAAATAAGCAAGGGTTTTCACACATGACTTAGTGAGTGCGAAGGGTAAGCAAGTAAGTCGAGTCAACTAGAATCCGTTTAAAAAATATAGAGTTCCTTATGAGTAAATTAAGAGAGCTAGTTGAGACAACGGTTAAGAGACGTGTAAATATCTTATGTGTTTCAGAGACTAAATAAAAGGGTCAAAAGGCGAATGAGGTGGACGATACCGGGGACAACTTCAAATAGAAATGGAATAGAAATTATGATTGATAAAAGCTTCAAAGATGGTGTGGTGGAGGTGAGAAGGCAAGAAGATAGGATCATCTTAGTTAAATTTATCATTAGTGGTATAGAATTAAACGTAATTAGTGCGTATGCCCCCCAAGTAGTCCAGAATAAGAGTGCTAAGAGATATTTCTAAAAAAGACTTAGATAGTTTGGTTAGAACTATACCTAGTAGCGAAAAGTTTTTTATAAGAGGAGATCTTAATGGTCATGTAAACATAACAGGTGTATGTTTTGAGGCCGTACATGGATGCTTTGGGTTTGGTGGTAGGAATCAGGAGGGAGAGGAAATTTTAGACTTTGCTATAGCTTTTGATCTGATGATAGCTAACACTTTCTTTAGAAAAAGACAATCTCATTTAGTAACTTTTAGTAGCGGCCAATACTCTAGCCAGATTGACTTTGTCCTTATGAGAAGAGGAGATAAACGAGCTTGTGTGGTTTCTCAACATAAACTGGTTGTGGCCGACTTTCACTTTTTAGTGCATACTCGAAGAGATAAACAATTCAAAATTAGAAGAATCAAATGGTGGAAGTTATAAGAGGAGACATTAAATGTCTTTAAGAAAAGGATTATCAAAAAAGGATCTTGTAAAGAAGAAGATAATACAAATAGCATATAAGAAAAGATGATAACATGCATACGGAAGATTGCTTCAGATGTGTTTGGAGTGACTAAAGAGAGTGGATATGAAACTAAAAACTGTTGGTAGTGGAATGAAGACGTGCAAAGAGCTATTAAGGAGAAAAAATAATGCTATAAACGCTTGTATTATAATTGGAGTGAGGATAACATAGAGAAGTACAAGGTAGTAAAGAACACCGCAAAACGAGCTGTGAGTGAGGCAAAGAAGCAGGTTTTCGAGGATCTGTATCAACGTCTAAGTACGAAAAAATGAGAGGACATCAATAGAATACCTAGGGCTCGTGATAGGAAGACGAGAGACTTCAACCAAGTTAAGTGTATTAAGGACGAGAGAAAGTAGCTCTTGGTGAAAAAGGATGAGATTAAAAATAGATAGCAAGAATATTTTAATAATTTGTTCAATGGTGGGAAAGATAACATCACCGTTCAATTAGACGACACTTCAGATGACACTAATAGAAGGTTTGTGCGAAGAATCCAACAAGCCGAGGATGAAAGAAGGTAAGGCGATGGGTCCTAATGGTATTCCAATCATAATGTGGAGATGTTTCAAAAATATAGCTATAATATGGCTAACCAAGTCGTTCAACAATATTTTTCAATTGAACACGATGCCTGAGAATCGGAGAAGTATATTGATACCAATTTATATAAATAAGAGAGATATCCAAAGTTGTACTAATTATCAAGGAATTAAGTTACTGAGCTACACTATGAAGCTATGGGAAAGAGTTATCAAACACCGTTTGAGATAAACGACATGGATCTCTATGAACCAATTTGGTTTTATACCCGAAAAATCAACCATAGAAGAAATTTTCTTAATAAGACAAATTATGGAGCTATTTAGAGAGCAGAAGAAGGACGTACATATAGTTTTTATTGACTTAAAAAAGGATTATGATAAGATACGAAGAAATGTTATGTGGTGAACTTTGGATAAACATAAAGTTCCAATAAAGTACGTCTCTCTCATCAAGAATGTGTACAGTAATGTTATAACCAGTATTCGAACAAATGATGGTAACACATGCTATTTTTTGATTAAAATAATACTATATTAGAGATCAGTATTGAGCCCTTACCTCTTTACATTGGTAATGGATAAGGTTATGAAAAACATACAAAGTGATATCCTCTGATATATGCTCTTTACAGATAATGTAGTGTTAATTGATAAGAGAAGTAAATAGGAAACTAGAATTGTGGTGGCAGACTCTTGAGTCTAAAGATTTTAGAGTAAGAAATACTAAGACTGAATTTTTAAGTTATGACTTTGTCACTATCGCACACGAGAAGGAAGATGTGAGTTTAGGAGGCCAAGTGGTACCTAAGAATAATATTTTTTGATATCTAGAAACAATGCTACATATGGATGAAAATATTAATATAGACGTTAGCCATAGAATCAAAGAAGGTTGGTTAAAGTGGCACCAAGCATTTGACATCATTTGTAATAAGTGTATCTCAGAAGTTAAAAGACAAGTTTTATAAAACGGCGATTAGACCTGCTATACTATATGAAACAGGATGTTGGTTTATAAAAAAGCGTTAAGTTCAAAAGCTGAGTATTGCAAAAATATGTATGCTACATTGGATTTGTGGTCAAATAAGAATGAAACGATTCTGCAACAAGAAAATATGTAATCGATTTGGGGTAGCACCAATTAAAGAAAAACTTGTCCAACATTGATCGAGCTGGTTTGGCTACGTCCAAAGAAGACCTTAAGAGACGTCAGTACATTATAGAATTCTAAGTCAAAATAATAAGATAAAAAGAGATAGAGAAAGACCAAGACATAGAGAGAGACAATAAGAAGAAATTCGAAAAAGTGGTATATAACTGAAAATTTGTACTTGTATAGGAATACTTGGAAAGCAGTTATTACGTGTCTGAATCGTAATTTGGAGATTTTTATTAGGTTTTCAACTCTAGCCTTCACTAATTTGTTTGGGACTGAAAAACTGCGTTAAGTTGAGTTAAGAGTTGTACCTTGGAGAGTTGATGCTACTGCAAGGTTTGATGTACTAATCCAGAAGATTATACGGCCATCACTGGAAATTTGTTTGTCTGTAGCAGATGGTAGGAGGATCTGAACCCATTGGTTGCATAATACTTGTATGATCACCATTACTGAAAGGACCATCATGGCTTGAACACTTCAAAGGCTTAGCTGTAATTTGGGGAGAATGTTTGCCTCTCTGTGCATGATAGACCCTATCTTTTTCAACAATATCTGCAACTAATTGATTAAAGGTCTGGTCCACCATCAAGCTGATTATATGAGTGCTTCCAGAATAATGTAGGAGTTAGACCACGTGCCCAACTCTCTTCATCATCTCCAGCTCCAGGAATATAGTGCCAGCTGAACTCTGAAGTCATCTTTTGGGTAGCTACTGCACCAGATGCAGATGCTGAAACTAATATGATAGGGGTGAAATCCCATGATTCAAGCTCTGGAACTTCATTTAACCATATCTGTGTCCTTTTTGATATCCACAGTGGACTTAGCGGTTTCTTCAAACTTAACACAAAAGAACAAATGTCTGCACCACATGATTCAAATTGGGCCGTCCATTCCTGGATACGCCCCTCTATAGCATTTTTCTCAGTATCTAGAACCCATACAGGAAGATGCACTGATTTATCCTAGTCTGATGAATCAGAGATCTTCTCAGCGTCTCTGTTTGCTGCAGCAGCTGACTAACATGCAAAATTACAAAATATCATGAGAGGTGAACACAGAAAGCATGAAATTGTTAATACAAACAAAGTGACAAATGAGAAGAAAAGGAAGAAAGGCGGGCATATATTATAGTCCAAAGTGAAAATTGTAAATATAATGATGACATGAATCACATTGTGAATTTTAACAGCCTTATTTCTGTTGTTTGCCTCTGGTTTTCATAGTGATCATTTGTGTCCAGATTTTGGCTTAATCTAAGGACAGTAATTACCAAAACAGGCATATTTGCGTGTTTACTGTACAAATTTAACTATAGAAATGGAAAGCCTTGAAATGAGGTAGATGTGCAGAAGAGGTTATTTACTGTATAAATTTAACTATAGAGATAAAAAGCCCTGAAATGAGGTAAATGTGCACAAAGGGTAGAGTGACATAATGCCATTCTAGTAGAACTATAGGAAGCCAATACACCAATCATACCCAAATTCACTCCACTTACCCTGTCGATAGTCTGTAGCTGATACCTCTCAATTGGTCGGTTCAGGACACAGCACCAAATGGGTATGGTCTTCGACATGCTGTCAGGGAACCATTTCCCTCTCCTTGTTGAATCAACAATTATGCACCCTCCTCTCTCCCCTGCTCAGAGAAAAAATAAACAAAAACAAATTACTTGTGTTACAGGCATTTTGCACTCATCAAACTTCATATTTAGCACGTGAAAATTCTTGAAAAAATCACAGTAACATTAAGTTGTATATTAGACAACATTCCAAGAATTAAAACTATCCGCATAGCCACACTGATATTACTGAAATGCTCGAACTATTTGACCATGGTTATTAAAACTGAAGAAGCACAGAATTTAATTATCCCACCTGCTTGGACAGGTAAAGGGATTGCAAAGCTAAACCCTGGTTTCTGAAAGCATAGTTTAGAGCAATCATTGAAGAATGAACAGGAGGAGCCAGGAGCAGACCAGCGAGGAGGGCGAAGTGGAGGTTGAGGCGCGCTGTAGAGAAGGCCCAGTTGCCGGCGTGTCCATCGGTGGACTTGAAGTAGCAGGTGGCGGAGACGGCGCGGGGCGGCGCGCACCAGAGCCCGCAGCGGAGGTTGGCGACCAGCGGCAGCGCCGGCCACAGCGCCGCGATCTCCGCCACGAACGCTGCGTCATCCGCCACGCTCCGTACCGCGTTGTACAGCGTGCTCTCCCGCCTCTTGATGCGCCGCGCCGCCTTGTAGATGCTCAGCGTCGACGGCCCAGCGGCGGCGGCATCCGGTGACTCTGACGACCGCGCCGCCGCCGCCGCCATGTGGAACACTAGAAGAGACGGTCACAGAGTTGGGAGACGCGGCCTTAGTCCCGTCGGCCGACCACTCTAGGCCCATGTATATGGTCCTAAAATTAGGCCTGTTCAGCGTGATCGTAGGCCTAATTTTTGCCCATGTTCCGCTGATGGTTGGCTAATTTCGTTCCGTTCGGCCTAACTTGGGCCCATTAGTTTCAGGACATGAAATTTCGGTCCCATTTATTTTTGGTCCATCAATTGGACCCAAACAGTGGACCACTTTCAGTCCATTTATAGTAGTAATGGGCCTAGGCAGAACCTATTTAGCGTAGTTGGGATTGGAAAAAGTCCATCAGCTCGCTGTCAAGTTTCATTCACGTCTCTAAAGTGTTGTCTAATTATAAAAACTAAGTACTCGATAATTTTATCTACTCGTGGCGTGTTAGACGTGATCTTCCTCATATTTGACGTTTATGTGAGAAAAAAACTTAACTGGACCCACTTGTCAGGCAGTTAAAAATAATAAAAATAGTGAACCCACGTGCTAGTCGGCCCTCCCTCTCTCAAGTCAGCTCGCTCGCGCGGCGCGAGGAGGCGCCGCTCCCGCCAGCATCGGCGTCGTCCCCGTGGCCAGCCATGGCGGCTCCGGCGGTGAACGCGGAGTACATGCGGTAGGTCGACGGGAAGCGGCGTGACCTCCGCGCGCTCATCACCTCCGCCTCGCGTCCGTAGCGGATCCTCACCCTCGTTGTGTTTTGATTCGGTCGATTTACTCGTGCGGGGGGTTCATGGAATCATGGTGATCGATCGATCCATCGAGTGTTGGATAGAGCTGGACAGGAGCTCTCGGTGCTTGTAGCTAGTGGCAATTCATCAGTGCTGCGACTTCACGAAGGAATGCACGCCTCAGTACCTGCGCCGCGCCGAGGGCGCCCGAGAGGGCCGTAGAGGACGACCTCGTCGCCGCCGTCGCTTGCTGGAACCAACGGAATCCGCCGATCACCTGATCTTCCCGACGACGCTGGAATGCAGGGAGCGGTCACCGCGATCACCGCGCACAGAACATACGCGAGAGAGAACAAGCGAGCAGAGAGGTTTTTCCGCCGCACCAAAAACTTGCAGCTTTTTCGGTCTTTCATTACTTCTCAATTAGAATTGGAAACATGCATAAAGCCTGACATCCCCGTCACAATATCCATGCTGCATTGTAGTTCGTTTTGCTCGGTCCTCCATGCGACATGCACAGCATGGCGTCGTGATGAGCTAATGCGCAAACAAATCAGCCATGGCGCGGACTGAGCACGTCTCTAGCCCAGCCACGGTTCTACACTATACAAACACTATCCATGCAGTACTAACAACAGAATTACAACTAAAATCAAAACGAAATTTAATCTCTAACAATTCACCCTCTTAATCCTGTTGTATCTTCATGATGCTCGGTCTCTGCCTTAGCTCGACGAATCTGATCCTCCCAAACCCTTTGGTTAGAATATCAGCAAGCTATCCATCTGTACTTGTATGATCAACCTCAACCATTCCATTGACGATGCACTCTTTGATGTAATAGAATCAGGTGTCTATGTGTTTATTCCTCTCATGAAAGACCGGATTTTTACTGAGTTCTATCGCTAGTTGGTTATCGATCAGTAATATGAACTTCTGCACAACTCCCCCCACCAAGTCAGTGACAAGCCTGCTCATCCATACTTTCTAACAATATATCTGACAATACTTTTTACTACAACCCAATGTTGTTTCATTGGTGACTCCATGAACTGACTTGCTATTCCCATAGCATAGGCAATATCAGGTCTTGTGTTCACCAAGTATCTCACTTGGTGACATCAACTATATTCCCTGATGCTCCTTCTGCAAGTCTAACATGCTGCTCCATTGGAATATCTGCAGCACTGCATCCTGTCATCCCACATTGCTTTATAATCTTTAAGGCATATACAGTCTGGCAAATTGTATTTTCACCAGGTTTCTATACCACCTCCAAGCCCAAGTAGTAGCTCCGTAGGCCAAGATCACTCGTGCTGAGGAGCTTCATCATTTGTTGCTTAAACTCTGAAATTTTTGTGTTACTTGGACCATAAATGATAAGATCATCGACATAAAACTCCAAATAAGAGGAATGAGTTCCCCTCACTTCTCTTGTACATAGCATGCTCCACTTCACTCTTCCTGAAGCCAAGTTTACATAGCTCCTAATCAAGTTTCACATTCCAGGCTTGCGGTGCCTGCCTAAGACCATACAAGGCCTTTCTTAGCTTCAACACCTTCCCTGCTAAGCTAGGATCACAGAAACCTGGTGGCTGATGAACATAGACATGTTCTTGGAGGTCTCCATTGAGAAAATCAGATTTAACATCCATATGATGTATTTTCCAACCTCCATAAACAGCCAAGGCCAAAAGCAATCTCACTGTCTCTAACCTTGCTACTAGTGCAAAGACTTCGTAAAAATCCACCCCCTGTCTTTGAACATATCCCTTGGCTACTTAGCCTAGCTTTGTGCTTCACAACCTTTCTAGTTGCATTTCTTTTCACTTTGAATACCCACTTCACTCCAATCGCACGCTGTCCCTTTGGTAGTTCTGATAGAGACCAGGTGTCATTCTCCCTTATGGACTGAAGCTTGGCTTTTATTGCATCTCTCCAGTACTCCTCTTCAAGAGCCTGATCTACACTTGTTGGTTCGTCAACTGTAAGGAAACATAGGCCATTGTACTCATATCCCTCGATTTCATCTGTGTTGTCTAGAATGTCTAACAACGTTCTGAATTGAAGATGTCCATCTAAATTTGAGCTAGCTTCTGTCGATGGCATTGCCCACTAAATACCTGACGTCACAGGGACTATAGGTGTGGAGGGCGACCTGCTTACACCACTTGTTGTTGGAGAGGCTGCTTGGGGCGATAGAGACTGCATCTTACCCCCTCCCCCCGATTTTGTGAGGAGGAGCTGTCTGGAACTGAATTAGCTAGAATATATGTTATTGGTTGAGCTACAGTCCTCTGAAATTCAACTGAAAACGTTTCAGGCTCATTTGAGCTGCCATTGCCCGAAGTGTTCCATTCCCATATAGTTGCTTCTTCAAATACCACATCATGACTTATGTGCAGACGCACTGTGGTAGGATCTAGCTGCCTGTAGCCTTTAGTTCCTAACTCGTAGCTGTTAACGCCAAAACCTAGATGATCCGATGGCGCTAAAGCCAATCGGCTGAGAGATCCGATGGGGCTAAAGCCAATCGGCTGAGAGGTCTAATGAAGGGTTTAATGCAGTCATCGACTGATGGAGATACTGAGACAAAGCCCATGGAGAACTGTAGAAAAGCCAATCAGATTAGTGGAAGATTGGATCGGCTTGAAGACAGGGGATTGTCCAATCGGGATCAGGTCCGAGAAGCCCGAGGGAAGGAAGGAGAAGGATTGGCTTGACTAAAAGAAGGTCCGATAGCTACAGTGGAGAAGTCGATCAGGTTGCAGTAAAGGAAGACTCGGTTATAAATTGAAATATTATTCAGATGAAACCGGGTTTAGGGAAGAGTCATGGACTCCATGGTAGGTTGCTTATTTTTATAAATTATAACCTTACTTAATTAGGGAGGTTTAGCTGGTTAGTTAACTTCTTTAGGAATATTTTCCTTTGTTCTTACTAGGAAATAATGTCCGATGGTCGTAGATGTGTCGGACTCTGTCTGTAAATCCAGGGTATAAATATAGACCCCCTGAAAACATGTAAGATATCTCTCGATCATATACAAATACGGCGCATCGCCACCCTAGTTCATCTAAGTTTTACCGGCGGGTTCTAGCTCTCGACGCGGGGCTGCATCAGTTAAGTCCGATCTCCGGCGAAGGGATAAGTCTTGCCACCATCTCGATATGTCCTACTCTGTCTGAGGCTGCATCGGTTAGGTTCGTCCTCTTAGGCCGATTGGATGTATCGCATCACGTCCGTGCTAGACCTATCCGCCCGTTAAGCTCCCTCTGCCATCGTCAATTTCATGCTGCATCGGTTAGGTCTGACCTACGGATGGATACACTACAGGATCTGATCGAGAAGGCGATACAAGAGTCATCGGCTCAAGAGACCGATCAGGATCATGTGCCTTTGCCGATAGAGACGGAGGAAAACAAGGACCTATCGGTAAATACGTATCCACCAATACAAGATCGACTCGGGGGGCAACGATAGGAGGAACCTCTAGAATTTTTTTGGAGAAATCATTATGGAGAATATCACAAGTAGAATCGGGTACCATATCCACCTCCACATGATCAGAAAGATATTTTAAGAGAGAAGAATTGGTTAACCAGGATTGTGGATACGGTGGAAGAGTAATTTGGTATCAAACCCAAAGATCAAACAGTAATGTATCGGCATCCATATCCAGAATGGTTTAACAGAGTTCCACTACCTCGCCGATACACGATACCAGATTTCTAAATATTCTCAGGACAAGATAGCATATCTACATTGGAACACATCAGCCGATTCTTAACACAGTGTAGAGAAGCATCGGCTAAGGAAGCTCTCAAAGTCTGTTTCTTTCCTTTATCCCTTAATGGATCGGCCTTTGCATGGTTTTCTTCGTTACCATCGAACTCGATTGAAGGATAGGCCGATTTGGAACAACGGTTCCATGGATATTTCTGTATTGGGATTCAAGAAACGAGACTATCAGATTTGACATCGGTTAAACAGAGGCCCAATGAGTCAGTTCTGGAATACATCCAACGTTTCTAGGACATTAGAAGCTGATGTTATAGTCTTGTTCTAAGCGATGAACAATTAGCCGATTTGGCCTTCCTGGGGTTATCAAGTCGCATCAGGTGGAAATTTTCTGCCTAGGAGTTCAACGGTTTAACACATCTGATGCATGTGGTATCAGCTTACGAGAGACGATTATCAAGAAAAGAGGAGATGCCAACACATCGGAAGTTACCGATTGGGTCTTAGGATGATAAGTCTAGAGAACGGTCACCCGATCGGGAAAACATCTAAATCGACTGAGCATAGCCGATTTCTCCTTTTCAAGACGGACGGGTTCTCAGAATTGGTATCGGCTAGGGATACTATTTAAATCGGCTGAGGCGTAGCCGATTCCTAATGTACGGAAGCCAACATGATTATATCGGTTACAGATGGCCGATATCATTTAAAACGTCGTCATCAGAAAATATATATACACAACTTTTGTTGATCAAGCTAATAGAAGTTTTCTACAAAAAGTTAATGTTCAAGATGACATTTGGATTTCTCCGAGGCTAAAGTTTTACAAGAATTTCTTAATGGCCTCAATCGCACGCAGACGGATTTGATCTATATCATTGATAGCGCGGATGTCATTCTCGTCTGATCCGGGGATAGTTTTCAAGTTCTTGTGCCGGCGAATTGCTAGCCGCACTTTGTTTGCTACCTTGGCCTCTTGGTTTTGGATCGACTTTAGTAGGCCGATGAGATGGGACTCGGTGAAGTTGATGTCTTCACGAACCTTGTCGAGTTTCGCTATCAAATCGGCTTCTCGTTTCTTCAAAAGGCCAAGCTTGGTGTTGGCGTGTTGAAGGTCAGCTGACATTTCATTAAGTTTCTTCTTTTCATCAAGGGCAGTCAGCCGATTGTTGTGAGCCAGGTGGCTTTGCTCAGTGCGATCGGCTATGCGTCGTCTTGATGCAGTCAGCTGGGTCCTTTGGAATTCCAAGTAAGCAGCAGGTGTGAGTGCATCCGACAGTTCCGCAGGCAGGACGTGTTGAATTTCTGCAAGTCTTCCCCGGATTGACCCGCAATCTTCCACCAGCGAGTCAATCGAAACCTCCAGCTGATGTATAATATCTGACAATTGCTCATGTGCATCGGCTGGCAAAAATGGTTCGATCGTTGTGCTGGTGGCTGAGTCTTCCTCTGCTTCCAGGTATTTGCCGATGTCGAAGGAGAATAGATCGGCTAATGACTGCATAACAACATTAGCAAACATGGAGATCATAAGTCAAGAAAAATGACATGTATGATAGACGTACCTAAGAGATAGTGGGAGCAGTTCTTGTGCGGGTGTCAGCTTGATGTGGGGCGGTTTGAGTGGATATCAAAACTTCGGAGGATACCATCGGCTCAGCCCCAGTAACAGGGTCCAATGGTTGGACCTCACGAGCCGATGGTTCAAGCTACAAAGCGGAGGTGTCAGGATAAAACAAAGGCAACAAAGAACTGATGCTGACACATACCAACGGAGATGCGGAAGGAGTTAGAATTGTCGCAGGGGAAGGGCTTCGCGAAGCCGATGCAACGATGACAACATTGGCGTCGGGTTTCCATTTCTTAGAAACCGTCCAAGTAGCCAGTTTCTTGCGCTTTGGCCCTGACACTTGCGACATTCGGAGGAGAGCCGATGGAGGTGGACCGCTTTGCCCAAGGAGGGATCTGGCAGATGGAGGTTGATAGATAATCGGCCGACCACTTGTGCTGGTCAAAGGTGCATCTTTGTCGCCAGCCTGTGGAATCGCGAGAATCAAAACACAATTGAAATTCAATACGATGAAGACATGATAGTGAAAGGAGAAGGATTACCTCTTCATCGGATTTCACGTAGTTGGGATTGAGGCGAAGCCAATAATGTTCAGCCGATAGACTATATAAGTGCATTTCCCATTCTGACCACCATCGAGCGAAGATTTTGGTATTAGATATGCAGGGCTCGAAGGTGGAGATAGTCCCTAAGGACAAGTTCGATGTGATCGAACTGAGTCGGTCGTACTCCAAGCCACTTTTCACTTCTCCGCGGGCTCGGAGCTTGCCGATGAAGAACAAGCCGATGGGGTGTTAGCCAAAGCCCAACTGACGAGCACTAACCGAAGGATGGTAGAACTCGTATGATGGATGTTGGGATCGGGCCATTGAAAATCCGATCAGCAGAAGACAAGGAGTTATGGAGAATAAAAAGATGGTCTTCGATTCTTCATCGGCTAAGGCATTCATCGGATGAAACCTGGAAGGCATTTCAAAGGACGAGTCATCCTCGTACGCAAACCAGATGGTGACCTCTTTGGTAAAGCCGTAGTAGAAACACTTGAACCATCGGCTGAGTTCGAGGGGGTCATTTTACTTCCAGGAAGAGCCGATGAAGCTTCACCCAGCGAAATGCATCGGCGTTGGCTGGCCTCATTTTCTTCTGGGTAGTCAGTCGGGAATGTCATGGAAGAGAAGGGGGCCTGGCAATGACTTTAGAGGTATAGACATTTAGCCAAAGTTGTAAAAACCACCAGGGTCCGCCGATATGTCCGACTGGATGGCCTGTTGACAGCTTGGTCGTAACTTGATGGAGCAGATGATAAGTTGCTCCGAGAAGATATTGCCCCAGGGGAATTTGGCAGTGATCGGCCAAAAGCTCTGCCAGACATTGCATGCTCGTTATTGGACCGAGAGTCGAACCACCAAAGAAGAATCATTCTAGCCAAAGATTTAAGAACGCTACATGTTCACATCCATCGACTGGGCCGGAGGATTTGTTATGCAAGGAAATGTACTTAGTCCAACCTCTTATATTCTTGGTGTTTAGTCGATGCTTAGGTTTAAATCTGAGGTTAAAAATGTTCATGTAGTGGGTGGTGTTGAGGCAGGTCAACATAGTAACATCCATCAAGGTGGGGGTCATCGGCCCATGCCCGAACATAAAGGCATTCAAGATGTCCGACCAGAAGTAAGAAGCCGATGCAAGCAGAGGTTCGTTTCTTTCCATATCGGCAAAAGAAAGGTTAATGCAATGGTCTATTTCTAAATCCTCCCATAAAGTCTTTTTGGAGGCAGAAACCCTAAGGTACCAATTCCTCCATTCAGGGAGTCTGCTAGGCCAAGATCAAAAGCTGTGAGCCCAATCGGTGATGGCTATGGATCGGTTCTTGAACGGGATCCTTTCTGTTTCGAAGTTGATGAAATCAGTCGGATCCTCGCTACTCATAGGGCCAAGAAAGAAGTAACCGGGGCGGTCGGAGATTGGAATAGTGATCTGGCTCTTAAGATCCTACAGAAACCAGAACCCGACTACTGATGAGAAATCGGGATGGGGAAGAATTGTGCAAAACATAGGATGAAAGAGCAGATAATGGTTACCTCAGGGATTACATGTGTGGAAGCCATTGCGCAAATGAAGGAGTAGCAGCCGATGAAGAAATCTGCGAGAGCTCGCCTTCAGTCTTCTGAGCCCGTCGAGATTCATTGAAATTTGCGGATGCCTGTGGAGCTCGTCGAGGTTTGGGGGTGTTTGATAAGAAGAAGTGTGTGAAAGAAGGCTGAGGAGGGGATATATTTTAGAGAGGCGGAATGACCTAGGCAGAGATCTGAGTCGATTAATGCGGGTTTTTAACGGGTCATCCTGGTTTGCGGAGGTTTCTAACGGCTCAAAATTTCATAGTCTGTTGGCAAACTCCGAAATTGGGGGGCATGTGTTAACGCCAAAATCTGGACGATCCGATGGCGCTAAAGCTGATCGGCTGGGAGATCCGATGGGGCTAAAGTCGATCGGCTGAGAGGTCTGATGAAGGGTTTAATGCAGTCATCGGCCGATGGAGATACTGAGATAAAGCCGATGGAGATACTGAGATAAAGCCGATGGAGAACTGTAGAAAAGCCGATCAGATTAGTGGAAGATTGGATCGACTTGAAGACAAGGGATTGTCCAATCAGGATCAGGTCCGAGAAGCCCGAGGGAAGGAAGGAGAAATATCGGCTTGACTAAAAGAAGGTCCGATAGCTACAGTGGAGAAGCCGATCAGGTTGCAACTAAGGAAGACTCGGTTACAAATTGGAAAATTATTCAGATGAAACCGGGTTTGGGGAAGAGCCGTGGACTCCACGACAGGTTGCTTATTTTTGTAAATTATAATCTTACTTAATTAGGGAGGTTTAGTTGGTTAGTTAACTTCTTTAGGAATATTTTCCTTTGTTCTTACTAGGAAATAATGTCCGATGGTCATAGACGCATCGGACTCTGTCTGTAAATCCAGGGTATAAATATAGACCCCCTGGAAATATGTAAGATATATCTCGATCATATACAAATATGGCTCATCGCCACCCTAGTTCATCTAGGTTTTACCGGCGTGTTTTGGCTCTCGACACGGGGCTGTATCGGTTAAGTCCGATCTCTGATGAAGGGGTAAGTCCCGCCACCATCCCGATATGTCCTGCTCTGTCTGAGGCTGCATCGGTTAGGTCCGACCTCTTAGGCCGATCGGATGTATCGCATCACATCCGTGATGGACCTATCGGCCCGTTAAGCTCCCTCTGCCGTCGTCAGTTTTGTGCTGCATCGGTTAGGTCCGACCTACGGGGCTGCCAACGGTAGATCGAGCTTCAAGCCTATAGGCTTCTACACGGCGTATCATCGGAGTGCTAGCTGATGAGTTATCCATGCTCTGAGCTTCACGCCTAGCGCATCGGCCCCTCGGCCGGTACGCATCAGCCTTTAGAGGCGTCCCACGACGCGTAACGCCAAACGTATCGATCCCCTAGCCGATACGCACCCGCCTTCAGAGAGGCGTCCCCTCATCGGCTCAGCTAGCCGATGGGTTCGTTCCTATCCTTGCTACGGCATAGTCGATCCGGCGTCCTCCGTATCATCACCGCTGGCCCCGGTCTTGTACTGTCTCGGTTAGGTCCGATCTTTGAGGTTCGGTGTTGATGGCGCTGCCACGACGGGCGATGGGTCTCGTGCTATCATATCCGGAGCGGCATCGGCTT
The DNA here is from genome assembly GCA_030770085.1 of Oryza coarctata. NCBI lineage: Eukaryota > Viridiplantae > Streptophyta > Magnoliopsida > Poales > Poaceae > Oryza > Oryza coarctata. The sequence continues at coordinate 16,135,344 of CM061472.1, forward strand.
TGCAGCCCGTGCCTTCTTGCGCTAATCATTGCCTAGGCCGCATGCGCACTCATCAGTTTTTCCAGCAGATGAATCACTGTTAGGCTATCCGAAGGGATCCCATGCGCCTCGCCATCCTCTAAGCACACCCTGGTTCCTCCATCGGCTCTGCGGTCGACCCCTCGTCGACACCTGTCTACATTGACTCTCCAGCCGATCGAACAGCATCCCGATCCTATCGGCAGCCAGCCGATAGCGAGCGTCTGTATCGGACCCGCTCGTCTCACCTCCTTATCAATTGCATGGTCAAATTGACTGGCACGCCTGCGAACCTCGACGCTTAAGGACCTACACTGGAGATAAGCAGACCTCTCAGGCCTTTGCGTGACCGAGCCACCGTCCCTTCCCGGTCGTGGGATTTTTTGGCGGCGACCAGTAGCCCAACAGCACCATCTTGGTGGACCTGTTTGATAGTTTGTTCACCCTAGGTCCTGTGATCTTCACATGAGCCACATAGCCAAAGGTTCTCAAGTGGTTTACAAGAGGCTTTCTTCCATGCCAGACTTCTAACAGGGTCTTATCTTACAAACTCTTTGTTGGTGATCTGTTCAGCAAGTAAACAACTATTACCATTGCTTCTCCCCATAATCTTAGCGGCACTCCTTTGCTCTTTAACATGCACCTTTCCATCTCTACCACCCTCTGGGTTTGACACTCAACGACTCCATTTTGCTAGGGAGAGTAGGGTGTTGTAGTATAGTGCTTGATTCCTTGTTCATCACAAAATGTAATAAACAAATTAGAGTTCAACTCACCATCGTGGTTTGTTCTCAGCGATTTCAGTCTTCCTTCATAGTCAACTTCTGCCCTTTGTTTGATTTTCTTCAGATAGAACAAAGTTTCATCCTTGGACCTCAATAGCTCTACCCACATATATCTGCTGTGATCATCAATTGCTAGTAGGAACTATGATTTTCCATCAGGTGTGGGTGGATCAATGTGTCCACACAGATTTGCATGAACCAATTCTAGACCCTAATGTGCTCTGAAAGAGGAAGCTTGTGGAAACGGCTTCCGATGCTGCTTTCCCAGGGTGTAACCATCATAAACTTGTTCCACCCTATTAATCAATGGCATCTCTTCGACCATCTTCTTTCTGTCGAGATCACGCAGTGCTCTAAAATTCAGATGACTATACCTAGCATGCCATCTCCATGCCTCATTGTCCATGCTCTTCATCAAGCAAATTGGAGGCACCACACCAAGCTTAAGTGTATACAACCTATTGCCGGTTCGTGGTGCATTGATCACCAATGTGCCTTCTCGATCGAACACCTTGAGACACCTATCCTTTAGTCTGACATCACACCCCCCTTCCTTAAGCTATCTTAGACTTATGATATTGCTCTTTAATTTGGGAATGTAGTAGACCTCAGTGAATACCTTGTATTCATTGCAATGCCCTTCCATCACGACGGAGCTGAGGCCCTAAATTTCGATGCTCGATCCATCCCTAAAGTAGACAGTGTCGGTGACTGCCTCGTCGAGCTGCGTGAGCACTGATTGCATCCCCATCATATGGTTGCTAGCCCCGGTGTCCAGGATCTAGACATCGTCAGTGCAGTCGACAGAGATGACCGTCTTCTTTGCTAGGTGCATGGTTTTGTTCGACTTATGCACCATGCCACTCACCATCACCAGGAATAGAGCCAACTAATCTGCGTCCGCCATGGCAATGTTCGCTGCTTCTCTCTTCTCTTCTTTCTTCTCTTTTTTAGGGCATTTGCAATCCTGAGCCCGTGGCCATAGATGCCACAGTTACGACACCATCCCTTATGCCGAGGTGTTCCCTCCGATGTGAGTTTGATGGCGACTGACCTGTTGGACCCGTCGCCTTCACATCGGTTCATCGCCCTGTTCTTGGCATGGCTGCTGCCGTCACCAACGGTGCTTCCTTCCTTGGCCGGACTGGATTTGAAAACGATGCTTGTGCTTTGTAAATCAATCCTCCTCCGTCAGCAGCAGGCGCCCGGCTTTATCAATAATATAATCCACCTTGTCCTCAAGGCGATCTTCAGCCGCGTGTAGCCTCCTCACCAATTCCTCGATTGTCAATGTCTTCAGATCATAAAACATTTCAATTGAGACCGCAACCTGACTGAAGCAGGAGGGGGGAGGCACGACGCAAAGGAAGTTCTTCACAACGCGAGCGTCTTCCACTATCTCCCCGAGGGACTTGAGATTGGCCACGAGGTTAGTGATTCTCATTCCAAAGTTTTTGATTGTCTTGCCCTCCTTGAACTCGATGTTCTCAAATTCCTTCAACAACTTTTGGACGTTGACATCCTTGACACGATCAACACTAAGTCGCATTGTTTTCACCACCTCCTAGGCCTCCTTGACGGTCTTCCTGTTCCCTAGCGTTGTCCACATCTCCTTTGGGACAGATCGCAGCAGAGCGCCAATTGCTTGACGATCTTGAGAATGCTTTTCATTAGTCCTTGGCTCAATCACCTCCCAAATCTCCATGGATTCGAAGTTGATTTGCATCAACATCGCCCACTCAGAGTAGTTGGTATAGGTGAGCATCGGCCACATGAGTGTGCTCTCCTTGACACCGCTGGACATGGCGCTCGTCAAGCCTCTGTCGCTCATCTTCTTCGTAACCTCATGCCTTTGCTTTGGCCAAGGTGAATGGGACCACCCTGTGTCCTCCACGGCTCTCCTCTATCACTGGCCACCGTCACTGGGTCTAACACTAGTTGTTGGAACTGACGAAATCTGCTAATCAGCTGATCTTCTCGACGACGCTGAAATGCAGGGAGCAGTCACCATGATCACCGTAATCACCACACACAGAACACACACGAGAGAGAACAAACAAACAGAGAGGTTTTTTCGCTGCACCAAAAACTCGCAGCTTTTCGGTCTTTTGTTACTTCTCAATTGGAATTGGAAACATGCATAGATGAGCTTGAAGCCCGACATCCCCGCCACGACATCCACGCTGCACGATAGTCTGTTTTGTTCAGTCCTGGTGCTTTACCGTGTGTGCACCAGCGAAACTCAGTAAGCTTTGCATGTTACCGTGTGTTGCACAACAGAGATCACCCGGTAAGTGGACTTGTGTTACCGTGCGTATAAGTACGTGGACTCACCATAAGTTTTTGTGTTACAGAGTGTATGCCTTGCTTGGTATACTTTTTTTTTGTTTATTTGCATTTAATTTCCCAGGACGTATTTCCATCACAGTACAAATCACCCGCAAGCAAGGAGTCTACATCATATCCCAATCATTTGCTATTCATCAGGACCTATTTCCATCACAATACAAATATAGCAAGCTCATACTCTCAAAGGTATATATTTCATGGTTCATGCCAATTATGTATTTCGGTAAGCATAGTTTACAATTAATTGTTAAGAAAATAGCTAGCAACTGATTACTTAGTTGATTGGTGGCACAGAGTCTGAAGCTGATACTTGAGTATACCTGCAATTGTGATGAACTTCTAAGAAACAGGAAGAGCAATACATGCAAAAAAATTATCTAAGTTTCGTTTACAGAGTTCAATAAAGCTTCCTTTATCTAAAGACATGAAAAAAAAATTAAATTGATATGAAAATGGGGTTATGTTACATGCTAATTAAACCAAAACATATTACTGTAGGAAAGAAGACCAAATGCTCAATTCTATAAACTGAAAACCAGATTTGCTTTCAATAAGGACAGGAGTAAATTTGTATCAACCTTACAATAAGTTGAATATTGCACTGAATCTTCAGGTACATAGAAAATTATACTGTGAAATAGCTTAACATGAGCACTACTTTTCACTAGGTGCTGACTGCTGAAAGACTATCCTTTATATTTTTCTTTTAACACAGCTTGTTTTAAATATCTCAAGAACTATATGCAACCATTTCTGATCTGGGCATTATGCAGGGTCCCAACGCTATCATATGAGTAATCAAATTAAGCCATACAATTACTATATATCTCATGATCTGTCAATATGATTAAAAACAATCAACAATATAACTTGAGTAGTTTTTAGGTTGATAAAATGTCTGCCCGTCTTTTATTCGTTGCATTTGATCCATGCAAACTAGACAGTTACACTTACCAGTTGGGGCCTTAACCATGGCATATAGTTCGTTTGAACTCTTTTCAGATAGTCCTACATGAAGTAATGGGTTGTAACACAACTAATAACTCAGAACCCACAATCTTCCACAGATAGAATATTAGTATTCAGACTGAAACTTATACCTGTATACAGGGAGAAATTGGAAATAAGTGATGGCAATATTTATCTCAATCATTGTAGCAATATTTTTCCACAAAACTGATAAAGTGTACAGGTGAAAGTAAATACCTCTGATCAGTCCCACTGCTGCTACTATTATTGCTTCATAATCTGTCAGCATTAGTCCACGATTAAATTAGTAAGAATAGCATAAAAAGAAACCTAACAATACATTGTAACATATGAAAAATGATTAAATAGGGAAGGTTTGAATGGAAAATAGAAGAAGACATTTAAACAGGAACAAAGCAAATATATTACTTTGAAAGTCAGTAAAGAAGAGCTCTCGTCATGGTCATCTTCATCAATTCTATTAAACTAAAAAGAATAACACTATTAAAAAATATTTTTTAGACAGATCAAACCGAATATTAGGTGGCTAGAGAAACCGGCTACAATTAAATGATTATAAAAATAAATATTTTTACAATGGCTCTAGACAGATATCAGGTATGTGGGCGTGAGATTAATAGGTGTGCCTGACAGTGTGCGAGTACGTTTATGCGTCCGACTTACAATCGAAAAATCATTTTACTAAACAACAAAATGTACAAAAGAAGTTGCACCAAACGAGAATCTATTGCAACAACAGATCATCGAGCCAGCCACCAAACGAGAATCCACTGCAACACCAAACGAAGCCATAAACGAATCGCTTTTGACTGATGTCCACGTGGTCAAGGACGTCTAATTTGGTCGTAATTTTCCCCGTGATTCCTGTTCTAATGGGACTCACCGAACACTAATTGACCCATTTTTAATCAAACTTAACGCTCGGCACAGATTCATAATCGATCGACCGGACCCACCAGATTACCGTTGACTCCGATAAATTGATCGATGCTCTTCGTCGATCTTAATCTACCGCTGTTTCCTCTCCTTTTCGACTTTGGGCTCGCCTGATTCCGATTAGCACTAGCAGCTGATGAATTCTTTAGATTAATTTGCAGCCCATTTGCAAGATTTGCATCGATACGGCCTCCGTTGTACATCACGGATTAGCTGCTAGTTGCGATTAGTTTTTGACTAATGGTTGGTGAGAATAACTCACTGTGTGGAAACGCGGGGACCCCTGTTAATTTTTCTTTTGCAAAACAGCAAAAGTTGTTCGGCGAATTATGTTTGGAGCATAACAATTAACCTTTCATGTAAGAAAATTATTGGCTTGTTTACGTTAACTAAGATTAGGACATCTAAAAAGATCCTTTAGCCATCCTCCTAGATCGGAGTCCTCTGCAGTAGCTGTAGAGGCACTGTAATTAAAATAAACTAGTGGATGTCTCACAGTTTGTCGTGGGATTTTAGAAATCCTAATAAATCACTTAAAAACAACATTAATATTGAATTAAAGGTAAGACAACAAAATGCGCTCAATACATATTAATACAGAATAGTGTTAGAGCTAACTCTTAAGGTCTATTTTGTTTGTGGGAATTTGGTGAGAACTTACTTAGTGCTTGATAAAACCATGGGTACCTTGGTGTTGTAGTTAGCCGAATAGGGATGAGCAGGCGCCTATGATGAATCACTGTACAACAGTGACGATAAAATTTACCTTACGGTCCTTCAGCATATGATATACTTATATTTTTTTAAAAATATCTTATCATATGTGGATCATAGAATCGAGGTTTCTATGTGTTGAGGGGATCCGGAGCAATTCCTTTTGAGAAAATAGCGTGTTTGATCATTGCGTTGAGGAGAGGACATGCGTATAAGTCCTAGTGACTAGTTACTCCTTATTAGGAGTGCGTATGTATGGGTGAGCCAAGCCCACATACGTTTGGCTGGTTCCGTGGTAGGAAAATCAACTAACAAAAGATTAAACATAGAAAGTAACTGATTAAGAATTGTAGCAATCCAGTGGCTCTTCTTTTTAAATGATGTGCTCAACGCATGTTAAGTAATTAGATCCAACTATACATAAAAATAATAGATTTAATATATACACTATAAGCTTCCTCACTAACTCATTCACTGCTCTTCTGTGTATATGTACTGTGCAGATGCAGAGAGGAGTTGGTGGTGGTGTGCCTGGATGTGCAACACGTCGCCGGTCTACCCGCCGCCCAGCGCGCACGCGTGCCTCCGCCGCCGCCGGTGTCACCGTCTTCCACGACCAGTTGCTCGCTTCCCCTCCTGCTGGGAGAACATCACCCTATCCATCTCCGTTCGCCATTCCACAGACCTGCTCGCCGCGTTGCTCTTTATCCCATCCTGTTCCTGTTGCCTCCTCCCATTGACACCAAGATATAGCTCCGATGGTGAAGAGAGTGAACAAGAGAGTTAATAAGAGAGAGGAGAGAATAGAGAAAGCAAATACGACAATTCCATAAAAAAATTTAGAAAATATATTGAATGGATAAGTAGTGACGTATATCGAATAACAATGACATAACTCTAAATAAATAAATAAAAATAAATTATAATGATATAGATACAATTAATCTTTTTATTATGAATTTGGACACACTGTGTAGTAAAGGGAATAAACACCACAATAAATTGCTGTGATCGCGTGAGCAAATGGTGATAAACAGTTGTAAGCGATTTCCTACCCGTTTTTATGTGTCAATTTCCAAGCTGATATGGTAGTTTGCTTAAACAACTTCTACCTCTACCCTTAAATAAATATAAAAGATTCTGGCTATGTATTAAATGAATATATTGCTGAGTGTTATAACTTTTTTAAGCATATTTAAATTCTACAAAACAATCGTGATTTTACGAAAAATAATAATAAAACGACAGAGGAATTTCTTCCCGAACAGAGGCTCCGGCCTGCAGAGTCGTGTTACACTACTGTAGCGATGTGGAAGACTCTGATCTCCAGAGTTGTGGTACCCTACTGTACACCATTTCCCATTATTTTTTACGGTCACGTGCTGCTCGCAGGCATGCCAGTCAACAATGACGGCGTTCGCGTTGACTTGCAGTCCCCCACGTCGTATAGTCGTATATTGATACAGGATCCGGCATAATATACTCCCCCCATCTTATCTTTTTCAATGTAAGTGAATTTTACACACAATCATTCATCTTATTTAAATATTTAATATAAATGTGTAAAAGTACAAATCATGTTTAAAACAAAATAAATAATATATTTATATAGATAAATAATTAGATACTATATAAAAAATAAATAAATTATATATTTAAAAATAAAGAGGTGCGTCAAATAGTGTGGACATGTGCAGATCCTGCTACACGGTTACTGCCGTATCGATGACGGTAATAACGGTAAAACGCACGTGAGTAAACACTAGAGACTAAGCCCTATTCACAGATTTAACTTTCGTTTTCATTAGAATGTTTTTTAAGTATGTTTTATGCGAAGAAGTTATTTTAAAATATTAAATAAATTTATTTTTCAAGTTTATAGTAATTAAAACTTAATTAATTAATAATGTAGTAATAATTTTGCATACATACATGAACTGAATGCCACAGCAGTCGACATCGCTTACCGACGATGGTTAATTAAATTGCTGCTGGCTAATTAAATTACCGGAGAAAATGTGGAATTCGGATTTCTTGGGAATTGACTGAAAATACAAAAATAAAGGCAAAACGATGCGTCCATCCATGATATGATTCCAACCTGGAGTTGGGAGTTCTCATTCCTCATTTCTGGAATTCCAGTGAATAAGGGATGGAAATTAATTAGTAGGATCAAATATTTTCGTTGTGTATTACTGGTTGTCAAGCCATGTATTATATGAGTTATTATTATTATTGTTGTTGTTATACATATTAAAATTATGATAATATACTAAACATGTTGGATTTTTTTAAATTATATCATCCTACACTAAAAGAAAAGTCCATATCAATTACATCTTGCTAATTCATAATTAAATTAATAAAATAATAAATTGAGTTACAACTTTACATTTATTAATCCTAAATTTTGGAATTATTAATTTTTAGAAACTAAAACTAAAAAGACCACCATATTTACAATTGCATATTTTATTTAATATGTACTCCTAATATGATTGGTGGTCACGATAATATGATTTATTTAATCAACGGACATAATCTTTTTATATAGTGAGAGCTTACTCGGATTACCCTGTTAGAATAGGTGCAGATACTAGACAAGAAACCTGTTGTGTATGAACATACTCTATAAGTTCAGAATTTTATAATTTTAAAATTCATAAATAATAATTGTCGAGTTGTGCTAGGTACGTTTTGGAGTCGCAATTATATCATTTTTAGATAAATATCAAGTTGTACGTTTCAAGTATTAATTATATCTTCTTTACAATTTTATAACTTTGAATTCAAGTTAATCGCTACCGATTTATTCTCCTTTGGGCAGTATCTCCCATGCTAATTGAGCACTTTGAAATTACCGGTCACTATTCCTAGCTGTTTTGCTCTGTGATCCACGATGCAGAACGTTGTATTTTTTTAGAGGCAGAACGTTGTATTTATTGAGGAAAAAACAAAGTACCAGCCTGACAAGAGGTCTCGAGGCCTAATGCGGCGCTGATCAGGAGGAGGATCGGTTGGTGCATCTCTTGTCGCTCGAGCCTGGAGAACGCTCGCGTGCCCAATCCGCCAGCGAAGAGGATGAGATACGGACGTAAGATAGATTGGCTTAATTCAGAAGCGAGGTAGATGGACTTTAATTTAGAAGCGACGTAGAGCATATGGGAGTAAACATATATTGGATTTAATGATTAACGGTTGTGACGTTACGGTCAATCTACTTAATGGTCTGATTTTCTAAATAATGTGAGAGTCCTAGAAAAATCTCAATTAGTATAGGTATAGTGGCACACCTCACTACCCAAGAAATGTTATCACATTTATTTTTTTAAAAAAAACTTGTGCAACTTTTACAATCAATAAATTTTATTGAAAACATAAGAATAGCATGCACGCATACTTTTATAATTTTATAAATATTAAGCAAAATCTTCGATAAACATTATCTTTATTACTAAAATTACACTTACAAAATTTACATAAAAAAACTTTCTAAATATCTCACACCAAAATAAAACATCTAAATACCCTTAAGATTTGATATTTATTTATTCTTAACCGTCAGATTTAAAACAGACATTTTAAATTAAGCATTGTCACTGGTTATACCGAGTAGCATATAGTGTTACATATTTTCGTAAAGAATCTGGCTCAGTCAGCTTAGCACTAATCTAATTATGCCACGTCTTCTTTGAATCTCCTATGGCCGTACAGGTGCGCATGCGGTCGTGCTTGACACCTCTCCTATTCTGCCCCACCTGTTAGGCGCAGCGCCTCCCCACGCCCTCTTGCGCCTGCATTGGGCTGATTTTTGTTGTCAGCCTACTACTCTGTGGTAAGCTGCCTTTGATTCATTTACTGTTGGGCCAAATCTTCTATGTTAATTCGGTCTAGCAGCAAATTCATTCTGTCTAGTAACAAATTCAGCATGTTATTATAGTTAATTTAGAAAAATAATTTCTAAATTTTTATTCAAAATTCCTCCAAATTTTTTCAGCAATTTTTATATCTATTTTCCGAATTTAATTCCTACACATAAATAAAAAAATATTTTCCGACGCAGATTTTTATAGCCTAACGTATATCAATGCTCACCAAATTTTCATAAATAATTTTAAGTATAAACAAATTAAATAATTATAATTTTAATATAAACTACTTTTTACCAATTTCAATATAATTTTTTTAACAATTTTAATTAAACCAAATTTTCATGATTATTTAACAGTCTCTCCATTGATAAAAGCATTAACAACAACACATGAATATTGAACATTTAACTTCTCAAAAATTTTACATAAACTCTTTCCCATTTTTGACAATGAATTCATAAAAAAACATAAAAGAAAAGTTTTCTAATTTTGTACCAATTTCATATTACTTTTTTATGAGCACCACAGATCATCGATGTAAACAAGCTCATACTTGTCATGTTAAAAATAATTTACACTTATACATCAATATATATGTAATCTAAATATGTCATAACTAAACAAATTAAGTGTAATTAATAATTTAATACAATATGTAATATTTCTTTATCAATTATTTTAAAACTTACAAGCACATTATTTGTGCCTTTTTTAATAAATTGAGAGCTTGATAGTTTAAGAACTTGAAAGTAATATAGATGAATCATATGTAGTGCTTATTATTTAATAAAATTTTCTTTTCCAATAAAGAATACACAAAAAATGTTATGCTCCCAACTCAAAACAATCCTATAGAGTGAATAACCTTAAGTTCCCATTGAAGGCAAGCAAAACAAGAAGAATTTAAAGATTTTATAAAAATATCTGTTCAATATGCATGTAATGAAGTGCCACATTATATTTTTTTAATATAATCTCTAAGAAAGTAAAATATAATATTAATATGTTTTGTCTTAGAGTGTGTAATATTTTCTAAAATAACTTCGTAATCTGTAAGTGCAGTTACTATCTAATGAATTTGAGAATAATAACTAGTAATAGCCACATATTCAGATTCAGCAATTGACTATGCTACAGAGGAATATTTTCTAGAAGACCAAGAAACACGTGAACTACCTAGTAATAAACAAGCACCAAAAGTTTTTTTTTCTATCAAGTCTACACCCTCCAAAATCAACATCAGAAAAAACTCTTAAAGCGATACAAATAACCATATGCCAAAATATTTTGTGTCATGAATATACATGATAACCTGGTTTAATTGCTTAAAGATGTGTATCACGTGAGGAAGCTTAAAATTATGCACATAAATATACCGTAAATTGTATATGTTCTTGAGTATGTTTTGTCATTTGTGAAGTCATGTTCGGTGCTAGAACCACTTCAATTGATTGTATGGGAGAAACCAAAACCCTATACCTATAATTACAACCATAGAAATAAAAACATATCCAAAAGTTATTTTTTTAACATGTGATACTCTTGTGAGATAGGAGAACCAATTCTTGTCACCTAACATGTGACGTAAATATCTGGAATTCACTAACCTAAAGTTTTCATTTCTTGCACAAAGTGCCTACATATAAGAAGACACTATCGAGGTCTATATACCGGTGTTAGTAATATAACATTTAGGAATCCAATACTAAGACATATGGCACACACTAGAAGACGTAATACAAATATTTCTATGCAAATATTTTGATCTATTATTACTCATGTTAATGAAACTAAAAGGCGTATTTTTCTCAAATTAGACACTGCCTTACTCTTTTCTCTCATTTGATGTTTAGCAAGAGTAAAACAAAATTTTTCTTTATATCCATCTCTATCACAATGAGTGTAAGCATACTTAACTTTATATTTATTTTTAGAAGTAGAAATAACACTTTATATTTACTATATCAGTAGATGACATAGCACCAATAGATTTAAATATTATCTTTTTTAGGTTCATTTGTAAACTTAATTATGCCACTACAAAGTAATTTAACAGGGTTAAAGAATGAGTATTATAATAATCATAAGTATCATAACACAAATCTGTTTTAAACTTTTGAGAAAGCTTTTAGTTCCCATCTTTCCTTGTAAGTAATCAATTTTTATAGGACACATGCTAAAATTTATTATTTTTGCCACAATTAGAGTATGAAAGAAACTTACTAGTAGTAATATTATCTTTTTTGAGCAATTTTAATATCAACATCTTTTAATTTTAACTTAAGATAATTATAATTATCATAATAAGCCGATTTATTAAGTATGCTTATCATTTTTTTCTTTTTAAAGATTAATTTCTTTCAAAGTAGAAGTATGCATATTTCTTAGAGAAATAAATTTAGCATAGAATAAATCATATTATTTGTAAGAATTATCTACAGATGTTAAAGTTTTAAGTCTTGTAATTTTAATATTCAATTGTTCAACTAAATCATCTTATTTCTTAATCTTTTTATCTTTCTTTTTTTAATAAAGTATTAAGTTTTTCAATAACACAAACTAAATTATCGTAAGAAGTTTATATTAGTGATGTTTCTATTACTTACCATCACATATAGTCCTAAGTTTTTTTTTGTTTTTGGGAGTAGCATCATCATTACTCTCAGTACACATCGCTTAGATTCACCTGTTTAAGAAAAAAAAATATGGTGTACTATCTTCTTATTTAAATACATCTTCTTTTTAGTATTTTTAAATGTTCGCTTCTTGTCATTCTCTTCTTTGTTTTACTCCTCATCTTCATCCTTATAAAATATTTGTAGAAATTTTAATATTTAAGATAAAGATGATTAAGCGAACTGTATTCAAAACATCTCTAAGATTCTTCACCATGTGTTTTCTTTCTGAATTGGAGATGTAACATTTATAAGTTTAAATTAGTTTTATTAAATCTAAAATTAAATATATTTTGATATTATATTTATTTTGTATTGAAAATATTACTATATATTTTTTATAATTTAATCAAAGTAAAAAAATAATTTTGAGAAAAAAAGTCTTATAATTTATAACATAAAATAAAGTGAGTATTTATTAGGTGGTACTACTACCCTAATCATTACTCATCACACTAAAAAAACCGGACTTTCTAGACTAGTTTGATAATACAAACCATTTGTTTTTTTGACCAAATTTAAAATAATTAAACTAAATTTAAATTTTTTGACAAAATATAACTGGATTTTATTGAGCGTCAACAGTTTTTAAATGGTTTTTGTGAAAGCCGAAAAACTGCTAACCCCTAATTTTTGGTTCAGTGACTGTCCGGTGAACCCTGAATAATGAATACACAGAAGGCAATTCAAACAACAAGGGGTAGTTGATTGGATCTCTCAATTTAATTAACAAGCCAAACCTTCGGCATGCCGTAGTTTCTTAAGGAAATGTCTCTTAACCATGCAATAGCTGTAGCTAGTAATAGTTTTCAACCATGTGGCGTCAGAGACAAAGTTTGTCTAAGGTATGGCACTCCATACCCTGCCTAATCCGGCCCGGTGAGGTCTTACAATGTTTGCCGTCAACAAACATCGTGCCATACAGTTTGGATAGGTAGGTAGTAGCACGCACCAAACTAGATAGATATTAGTTTCATGAGATGACACAACGACTGATATCTAATGTGCATGTCATGATCAGGGTAAGTACGTTTGGATCACTCATAAGCAGGATCCACGTTGAGAATAATCCAGTTGACGTTTTGAATAAAATTAAGGTTAAACTTTTAAAATTTTAATTATCAATAACCTTAAAAATATTTAATATGAAGACACTTAGAATATTAGTTTTAAAAATACTATAATAAAAGTAAATATTTATTTATATATCATATATATATTATAATAGAAAATCATATCTAAAGATATATTTTAAATGCCGTATTATTGTCCAAAACATCAAAACGTCAATAATTTAGAAACTGGAGGAGTGGTGCGATATACTTGGTCATGACCATGCATAGTTCGTGTAGATTTCGAACTGTTTTTAATTAGAGGTTACCAAATTAATTACCAATCATCACCTAGCTAGCTAGTTACTGGTTTGGAGAACTACGATGCATGATGGAAGACTACAGCCCAGTGGTTAATTAGTTACTTAATTGGGCGACCAATTTACGTATCTGGATTGACCGCGGTCAAAGTAAACAATGGGAACTTGCATATTTAGTCGTAAAATTTAGTGCTAGTAGGTAATGATATGAGGGTTGCGTAGTTAATTTGAAATTAAGTACGCAGTGGATTAGACTCTGAGTCAGAAACAAGCAGTTCGCACTAGTAATAGCGTCGTTGTGGTTATGTGAGTCGGGTACTGGTATCTAAAAAGAAAATTTTATTTATTTATTTATATGAAAAACGATTGCACACACGGCTACACGTATCTATACCTATGAATCGCAAATGCGCTCCGCTCAAATTAAATTAAAAGGACCGAGAAACCACTGATAAATCCCCTAGCCTCGCTAAAATCTAATTACAATAAAAACACACCATGCGTATGTAAACAAATGCAACGGTATTTAAATCTTAGTAGGATGAGTCATGTACTCACAAACCATCACATCACATCACATAAAAAAAGAAGTTGATCTAAAAAACAATATTGAACAAATTCATAAGACACTTATTTACCACTAGAAAAAAAATGCTGTGGAAGAGGGTCAGGGCCGGCTGCTGTAAATTGATGGCTCATATGAAATGCACACAATATTATAGGTTTTCTAAAATTTAGTTTAATTATCACAAAACTCATTAATTCCTCTATTCCAAAAGGCCTAAGTCCGATGGTAAAGTTTCACATTTAATTTAAAAATTAATTTAAAACCCCTTAAAATTTTATTAGGATATTTCTGTATTGCGAGAGAGTATGCTAGCAAACTACCAATAAAACTCCCCTATAAGTTATTTTAAGGGAAGGTAAAAACATTTGTGGTATGTATGAGGCCACTACTTTAACAAACTACCGATAAGTTTTTTCACCTATATTATATTTTATCTCTTTCTCTTCGTCTATCAAAATGGGGTTAGCAATGGAGTCAGGCAGCTGGCAATAATCTAAAATAGGGTGAGCAGTGATAGTGTATTTTTATTAACCGGTGGTGGCTTGCATCGATCAGGAGGTCAATAAAGGAGGTGGGAGTAGGACAGGCATATGGTATGATAAAAAATAGGGTGGGTGGTGGTGGAGTGGTTTTACTAATTATAGCAACAACAGGTGTGGTAGCGGACAGAGATTTGGCACGGTAGCAAACGGGGATAGAGCAAGCCACAACTATAAACCATAATAGGATTAAGTGGTGGCACATAGTGATTTTGCTTTTGCTTGGTTGACAGCCACCATGATGGTGGGTGACCCGGCGAACTGAGCAGAAATAGCTAAGGGTGTGAGTAGTCTCCTATTAGAAAAAAAGATAGACGGGAGATGATTGCGATGGGGCTGGTTTTTTTTGCCTCTAAATTGTTTAGTTATTAGGGTGATTATGATAGTCTGCTGGAGAAAAATGACAGTTTTTTTATTACTAGTTGTTTTAGTAGTTTGCTGGAGATGCTCATAAACTGTCTTTCCATTTTCTGTGGATGATTGTTTTCTGATAAACATATTGCTCTACTCCAGCGTTTCAGTCAGCCCATGTGAATCCCACGTGCTTCTACACACTGCTTTCGACGGTGCTAGTTTAGAACCAATTTGCACGTAAAATGGCACGGCTAATTAGCATGTGATTAATTAAACATTAGTTTAAAAAATTTTAAAAATATATTAATATAATTTTAAAAAATATTTTTTCTATAATTTTTTTTAAAAAATATTTAACGATTCGAAAAAGGAAGAGAGGTGAGGTTGGGAAGAGACGGAAACGAGCAAAGCGTAAGGCAAGAGACCATAGCAGTTTCTAATGGTCTTTAGTCATGCCCAAAACCGGGCCGAGCCTCATCTTTTGCGTTGTGATTTAGCCCACGTAGACCACTCTTCGTCTTCTTCCACCAGCGGCCAACCCCGCGTCCGACCGCGAGGGCTACCGGCTACCGCCTCCCGCACCGCCGCCGCGGCAGCTGGCGCTTCCTGCCGACGGCTGAGGCAGCCGGTTGCCTCGAGTCTAGACGAATGCGAGATTGAATGCGATGACGACGACAGCTTCGAGGCGTTGCGAAACCTCGGTCAGTGGATCCGGTACGCTGTATCGTGCTAACTTTCGGATGCTGCATGTTAATATCTGTGGTAAAGACGAGTTCATCCCTTTATCTGATGCGCCTTTCGTGGCTCACCATTTGAAGAGATTAGAACTTGTTCATGTGCAGTTGGGGGACTCCTCCCTTGATTTCTCTAGCTGCAGGGAGTTGGAGGAGTTGAAGATGGAAGGTTGCTTAATCGAAGGGAAGCAGATCTTGTCAGAATCATTAAGAAATCTGAAAATTGAAGGGTGCTATTTTTACCCAAACAGCACTCGTATTTCTTGCCCAAATCTCATTTCCTTGGAGATTACTGATTGTTGCTTGAACACTCCGCTGCTCCTCAGCATGCCTTCCTTGGTATCAGCATTTATCCGGCTTAGTGATGACTGTGATGACTACAGAGATTATTACGGGGAATGTGGTTCCAGTTATTTTCTATGCAATCACGGTTCAGTTGGAGGCAATGGCAGTGTGCTTCTTAATGGTTTATCAGATGCCATCCATTTAGAGTTGATAAATGATGCTGGAGTGGTATGCTCGAGCCTATGTGAACTCCTAGTGTTATATGTCATTTGCTACATCTTGTTGATTTTGGTTATCAATCCAAGAGAACATTAATCTTTTTTATTAAACAAACTAGCTAAGTGTATTGCCTATTTGTTACCAATTAACAATTGTGGTTTGTTATTATATTAATATGTAAACATCCTCTACAGTGTTTCTGACATCATGCTATTTAAAATCTGTCTACAGAGCTTAAATAGTATCCCATATCAATTTTTACACCTGGTATAGCATTTTTTCATATATATTTTGTAGTACATCAGAAGATTTCAAAAGCAACTATATATAATCTCTGGATCTGCTTCTACCTAATTACTGAAATTGTAAAATAAAAACTGCACAAAGCTCCTATTCAATGTTTTCAAATCTTGTATTTATGAAGTTAGAGCTTGAATTATTCTTATTGATTTGTTCTTTGTGCAGTTCATTTTCAGCAGGGATCTTAGATGTTGCCCTACATTTAACAAGCTGAGAATACTGTTGCTCAATGAATGGTGTATGGCTGCTGACTCCAGCGCACTAGTCTACTTTCTCCAATACTCACTGGTTTTGGAGAAACTTAATCTTCAACTTCGGGAGGTAAGATTATATGTTTTGTAATTAGTATAGCTTTGTTTTATTAGAGTTTTCTTGTATAGTTGATTGGTTCAGTTTAAAAATTACTTTGATTGCTGCAGAGCCCACTTACTATGGTCAATTCAGGTGGCATGGACAAAAATCGAAAGAAAAAATTGTTGGCATCAAAGCTTCTCTAGGTAGTTGAAATTAAATACCATGAGGATGAGGTACTTCAGAAAATTTTACAGGTCCTATGTACCTGTGGCATACCATTCCAAGAAAATTAGCATCCAACGGATGTTCTTTTGGACTTCTGAAGGTAATTCGACCATTGTTCAATCTGCTTATTTCTGTTTATAAAATCTGGCAATGCAAAACTTTTTTGATTTGCTCAGAAAGGTGGATATTCCTACGAATAATTCAAGAAAACAGAATCTTTTACATACTTACATTACATCTGCGTGACTTAAATCCTTGACTTAAGACTTAGCAGCATCGCCCTACACTTTCATGCATCTTTTTTTTTATAATTGTTGGTTGCCAACACTACCATGCAATATCCTCAGGGCTTTGTATAATTTTATAATAATAGATCAAGCTGCATGTTGATGCCTGTGAACATCCTGTAAAATGTCCTTGCAAGAAGAAAAAATAAACCATCCTGTAGAACAAAGGGATTCCTGCATTTCAATGTCCCTTGCGGCCTTGCCAATCATTAGAACTTTACTATTACTTTTTTCTGGACCTTTTGTGTTCTTATTGTAACCTTTTCATGTTTATACAGGTTTTAGTTTCCTGCAGAGGACAAAAAGTTTTAGTTTCCAGCAGAGTACAAAAGTTTATCTGTTGATGAGCCTACCTTTTGTTCAGAATTATGCCCTTGAATATGGCACCACGAAGCTGCTAGCCTGCAGGTTTGTCGATTAAGATCATGCGTAAGTCCCATTCGTACATAGTGTAGAATGAGCAGCCTGGCTTGCTTGGATGCAGTTGGGAGTAAAACTTATAGGTTATCTCAGTCCTCTTAACTTTTGCTTCATCTGTAGACTTGCTCATTTGCAAGAGATCAGTATCTGACGGCACATCGCATGTTTATTGTGCTGCTTTTTGAAACTAATGCATGGTTGGCAGTGCCTGGAGAAATTGTGTTATAATGTGCTGTTTCTTGAGTCGAAGCTGAAAGTTCAACCTGAAAGACTTTTTTTTGAAGGGAAGCCTGAAAGACTGTTGAAACTTGAAATTTGTGAGTCGACAGAACTTATGAATTTAGTGGCATTAATGGCGCCTAAGCAGGGCATTGATTTGACCCTCATATATGGTCTAAAAATCCATTAATATCAGATCCTTAACAAGTTTAGACATCCCAGACCATGTGCCAACCGTTTCGCTTTTGATGCTGGTGCTATTGGCAATGAAATTTTTTAACCATTCATTAAAACACTTCTTATGCTCTCTCATGATGAAGCGGTCTAATGGGCCAAAATTATAATGTTTGATCTTAGCTATGTGTTTTTTAAAATACGGTTTAGCCTGATTGTTGTCCTTCCTATGGTGCTAAAACCTACAAGCATGCCTTTATAGTAGGACTTAGGCACTCTGATCAAAGAAGTACATGTAGTCCATATAGAAATCAGCTATCTCTTCAGTTGTATATACTTCAACGATGCTCCTCTCAGGCTTGGTTCTATTTCACACAAACCCATTTAGAACTCCCATGTACTTTCAAATGGGTACAGCTAATGTAGGAAGATGGGGCCACATAACTTTATCTGCTTCACAAGATAGATAATGAGCTAAACCAATGATATCAAAAAACGGAGGAAAGTACATCTTGAGATAGCATAGGGTTTTCACAACCTTTTATAGGGCATCTAGTTTGACAGGATTAATGACCTTCTAGCCAATGACATTGAAGAAGCACAACCGTATTATCGTGTAATGAACTTTAGTTGGCAAAATATTTCTAATAGCAATCGACAAAAGTTGTGTAATCAGGATATGACAATCATAGGATTTCATGCCAACCAAGTTAAGATCCGACATAGAAATAAACTTATCTCATAGTTGTAACTTTAATACCCTACAAATAGGCTAATATATTATTTTTCCTCTCCTTTGAGAGTGTAGCAAGCTAGAGGGAGGTATATTCTCCCTATTTCTTCATTTTCTAATGGTGCTAATTCACTCCTAATTTTTATATATTTTAAATCTCATCATGCATTTAGCTTGTCCTTCGTCTTGATTGAAATATTGAGCAGTAATTTAATAAGACTCACAAACATTATTCTTTACATGCATTAAGTCGGTCCTCAAGATCTTTCTAGTGCAGTAGTTCTTAGAATATTGACTTCTTCCATATGCTTTTCTTTTTTGCTGTGGATGCTTTCTTTCCTTTTGTGAAAACACTATGAATGTCCTTCATCATGTCAAGTACCTCCGTTCCTGACAAATTCGGAGGAGCTGAACCTTGCTTGCTCTTACAATTAAAACTTTTTCTTATACTTCTGTATGGATGATTATGCCCGAGGAATCTCCTATGTCCCATATAAACCATCTTGTGAGAGTTCTTTAGCCACTTACTACGTGTTTCTTTCATACAATCATAGCATGCCTTCTTTCCTTTCACAGTTTGTCCTCATAGGTTGCCAAGTGACGGATAGTCATTAATTGTGCATTATAGCAACATGTGAAGGTTAAAGTTCTCCCATGCATATGCATCCCAAGTTTCTACACCTTCTCTCCATAGTGTTTGCAAATCATCCATATGTGGTTACAAAAAAAATATTAATGTCATTGCTAGGTTATCTCTGTTCTTGTAGCACTATGCATAGCATTATGTACTTTCTTTTAAAGCACAACCAAGGTGGGAAGTCGTAGCTCACAAGTAGCACTGGCTAAGTGCTATGATGATTGCTCATATCCATAAAAAGGATTCATCTAGTCCATACTCAAATCAACCCTAATATTTCTTGGGTATTTTATAAATTTTGGGTATAACCTGTTGACATTCCTCCATTCAATCGAATCTACAGGGTGCCTAAGCAAACCGTGTCTTTTGATCATTTTCATACCAATGTACTAACTCAACCTCTTTTTTATTGTCAAAAAATCACCTAAAATGATATGCAATCGGAAGATATCACACAACCTTTGTAGGACCACCCATCTTGGACTTCCTATTTTCTACACTACTATTCTTTCATTTAAACCGAGAAGTACCGCATGATGGGCATGAATCAAAGTTGGTATTTTCTTTTTAGTTGTCGGTAAAGTGGGAACCAAGGTCCCTACCAGTAGCTGCTTGGGGTGCCTGATGACTTGTCATCAAGCTAGGTGGTTCGTTCAAACAGTAATCAACTCCAAGGCTATAACAGATACGCACCTAAATGAAAACAAAATAAGAGCCCAAGCTCATCCCCAAGCATCCCCACCCCTGATCTCAGCTATTCAGAGCAGCTTGGGGGCGCAGATCACACATTGATTGCGATGGGACACGGTGAGCTGTTGTGACCGTTTACATGCGAGCTTTGCATTAAATGCGAAACGACCTAAAACAACTTGACTTGTAACTGGGTTGACGAGATGGTGTCCACACGACCGTCGCGTGCACCATCATCATCCCTACGTGGGAAGAGGCGTGGGCTGTTAGGTGACACAGTTGATTGCCATGCTGCCTGATAGGGCCCACCACCTTTTCGTGCATCCTACCACGTGCGGGTGATGAGTGGGCCATGCCATCGGTAACACGGATCAAATCTTCCATCTCAAGCTTTTTGCAGCTGCAATGGACACGTGATAGGTTGGCATGGCCTCCTCATGAGTTGGCCTTGAGGAGGGCCCTATAGGGCTCGATAACCAAGCCCATCTAACAAGAAACAATAAGACCTCCCATACCTAATCCTTATAAATTAGGGTCTATTTTTTAGTGACCGGTAACTATGGTATTCCCTCGTAACTATAAGAGGAGAACCAAGGCCTCTAAGAAAAGGGTGTTTTTTTTTGGAAATTCAGGAAATCAAGAGGGTAAACTTTGTATTAGAGTTCTTTCACCAAGATAGAATGAAGAACACAATAGAAATAAGGTATGACACCTTTGCGTGGCCTAAACTAACTTGTATAGTATCTTTGGCCTCATTTCTTACTAGGGGTCTCTAATTTAGCATCCATGCTCCCTGGGCCAAACCCAAAAAGGGGATCCGATGATTCCTGACTATAGGAGCTTGCTTTTTGATAGCTGGCACTCTAGGTAGGGAGACCTATTTGCTGATTCAGGTTTTTACGATTTCTCGATGCAGAAAAAGTTAATGGTTGAAGGTCACTGCTGCCACATTTTGACTCTGAGCACAAAACTAGCATGCATGAGGATGCCTATCAGAATACAGCACCGCCTTCACTACACTAGCGAGTGTGGTTTGACCGTATCCGATTGGCACCACACCATCACCTCCTTGTTGGGCAAGCCATCTTGACACCCTCGTAGGCTGATGGAGCCAAGGACTGCTTGGCCAGTGCAGTGGTGGCCTTGATTTCAACTCCACTAGTCTAGGGAGTGCCCTGCTCGCCACCTAGGCTACCACCCTCCTGTCCAACCTGTTAGGGGCACCCTGGAAGGCCACTGGTTGAAGGAGGTCACCAATCTAGTAGGCGCTACCCATCGCCAGGTAGCTACTAGTTGGTTCCCTGATTGTGTCGAGGATAGTCTCCAAGATTACACCATCCTCTACACTGTCTATTGGATAGTAGAGCACCCACTCTCAGGATGCAAGCCGACCACCTGTGAGGGCCATAGAATGATGTGTCACCTTGTCAGTGCAAGAGGAAAAATAGGACCTATGTGCCGAGCTTGATGGGTGACATGCCCTCGAAGACGCGTGCGTCACCATCGAGCTCTAGCGCGAAAGACGCCATGATATGGAAGAACACCTAGAGGAGCAGGAATCGTCTAGGAGAGGTGTGACCTTGGCTCGCGTGCCAAACTATGGCACACCACAAGCCAACGACGTGCTCTACAGAACGGGGTGCTACGTGTTCTCCCTCAAGGCTTCACTAGGTGTGGTGGTCCACCAAGTTTTGGCCCAACTTCCTCAAGAAGTATGACGGCTCCATTGATCTAGCGAGATTCTTCCAGATTTACACCATTGGCATCTAGGCTACTCGTGGGGACAAGAAGATCATGACCAACTACTTCCCCATCACCTAGAAAGCCTAGGCTCACTTCTGGTTGCTGAACCTCCACCCGAGCTCTGTCTACTCATTGAAAGATATATGTCACCAGTTCGTGACCAACTTCTAAGGCACACTGGGATGCAAGCCAATCTCCACGTGGTGCAGTAGTGGGAGGACAAGACGCTGAGGTAGTTTATATAGTGCTTTAGCCAAGTCTGCAAAACCATCTCGCACATTCACCCACATGTCATCATCCACGCGTTCTAGCGCGGTGTCCACGATGAGCAGACTTTAGAGAAGCTTGGCACCACAAAGATTGAGACTATCGCATAGTTTGCTCTCGCAGAGACCCAGGCTTGGAACCAACCACACCCTGAGCTGGCCCCTAATGGCAAAGGCACCTCCCATTCTGCCAGGAGGTAGGAAAGTAGGAAACATAAGAAGGAGAAGTGCGTCGTCAAAGCCTTTGTCCTCATCACCGATGAGAAACTATGCAAGTCATCGTATGATCAAGGCGATGACGCCAAGAGAAGAAGGTGGTTTCATCCCATAGGGATGAGCCAAAGCCGAGCAAGTGGTTCTCAGTGCATGAGACTACCCTGCACGACTTGTCAGATTGACGGGTGGTCCAAAGACTCGCCAAATGCACCAAGAAGTATCAGCAAGAGCGCTAGTGTGACAAAATTGCTAGTGACTAGGACTAAGACCTCGGGTTCTAGGTGCCTAAGCACGTGGTCCCTACCTTTGATGGTGACGCCTGTGCTCATGTCTCATGCTGTAGCTTCAAGACTACTGACAGGTAGCCTGGGCCTAGAAACAACTCGACGACTCAAGTGGTCAGAGGCCGCAATCACCTTCAACCAATCCAACCACCTAGTAGGTGTTGCAAGGGGGGGCCTCATCCTTATATGTGGTGAGTTGTGTCCTCATCGATGGGGGCACCATCTTCAACATCAACTCCCTGGAGGTATACAATAAGCTCAAGGCCCCTAGGATGCGGCTTGAGCCCTCGTTGCCAATTCTCGGTATCACTAAGGTGTACACCTGGCCCCTTGGCCATATTGGTTTGTCGGTCACATTTGACACCCATGACAACTTCTGCACAGAGTGCATCATCTTTGACGTGAAAAAGTTTAACTTGTCGTAAAACGTCAGTGCTCGGGCACCATGCGCTCATCAAGTTTATGGTGGCCATGCATTATGCTTGCTAGACGATGAAGATTCCAGGCCTAGCCAGCCCTAACAACATTGTCGGTGATCTCAAGACCTCACTCTCCTACATCAAATAGTGTGTTGTGGACCTTGCTACCGCAGGGACCAATCACGGTGACTGCCCTAAGGCCTTGGGCTCCTACGAACCTAAGTAGCGGATCATCGCCAGCAACTCTGTGCCATGAAAGAGATCACCCTTGTCAACAACACATCCAGGACCGTTAAGATTGGCGGTGGACTGGATGATAAATAGGAAAGTGCACTCATCACCTTCCTTTGGGCTAATGCTGACATGTTTGCTTAGTAACTGTAGGATATGCCTAGGACCCTTAGGAAGGTCATCAAGCACCACTTAGTCATTCATCTAGACACATGGCTTGTGCTACAAAAGGTGCGACGGTAAGCCATAGAGCGCCAAGCCTTCATTCATGATGAGGTGGACAAGCTACTAGCGACTAGCTTCATCCATGAAGTCATCCACACAGAGATGCTCATGAACCCTATCATCATCCCCAAGTCCAACGATAAGTTATGGATGTGCATTGACTACACCAACCTAAATAAAATATATCCAAAAGATCATTTCCCTTTGGCATGCATAGATCAGATAGTCAATTCCACCATGATTACAACCTTTGGTGTTTTCTAGATGCATACTTAGGATATTATCAGATATGCATGGCTAAGGTTGATGAGGAGAAAACTTTTTTTATTACCTATATATACTTGTTTTTTGGTTTGAAAAATATTGGGCCTAATTATCAGTGTATGATGCGTGTCACTCTTAAATCATAGCTAGTTCACAACGTGGAGGCCTACATCGACGACATGGTCATGAAAATGCGTGATCGAGCCACGCTGCTTGAGAACCTGGCAAATACTTTTGACAGTCTCTACACTATGTGCATGAAGTTGAACCCTAAGAAGTGTGTTTTTAGGGTGTAAGCCGACAAGCTACTCAGGTTCCTTGTCTCTAAGTAAGGCATCAAGACCAAGCCAAAGATGATACGAACCATCAAATAGATGCACCCACCCTTTTGTCTCAAAGGCTAGTAGCGTCTCATGGGCTGCATGGTGGCCTTAGGGTGATTCATCTCTAAGCTAGAGGAGCAATCCCTATCCCCCTCTTCAAGCTACTTAAGAAGACCAAGATGTTTAGCTGGACACCTGAAGCCGAATAGGCCTTGTAGGGCCTCAAGCACTACCTTACCTCGCCACTAGTTCTCGTGGTGCCCAAGCAAGATGAGCTATTGTTGCTATACATCTCAACCACACCGCAAAGCGTGGCATTGGTGGTTGAGTGTGATCTCTGCAAGTCATAGGAACATGATATCGCCTAGAGGAAGGTGCATAGGCATTCTTGAAAATTACATAACTTCATAGCGGATTAAAAGGATCAAAATTTCTAAAGCATCTAATGGAATTTCCGATGTATCAAAATTTCCAAAATGGCAATCGGAATATCCGATAATAATAAGAGTAAAAACACTAAGTATGAACTTGAGCTCAAACAAACAAAATCTATATTATTCAAAAGATGACAAACAAGATATCTAAGTAATATATAAGGTCACCAATTAAATCAACTAAGCTTGAAAGTAGATCTAATAAAAACAAGCTCAAGCACAACATGAACAAGGCAAGAGCGGATAAACCAAGAGAGGAGACATGTGATTTGTTTCCTAAAGTTTGGATCCATCGATCCTACATTTCCATTAAGGAGCCACAAAGGCTAAGTTTCTTTCAACCTTTTTCTCACGATGTTTCATAAATGCACTCCTCGATTTCACTTTTGATTACTTCCCTTGCAGAGGCAAAATTGAAGCCTTCACAAACTTTCCATGGCACACCAAAACCTTAGGTGCTCACCGCCAATGCCTAGCTGTCTAGGAGACCTTAGCCTCTAAGAGTAACAAACACAATCGATGATTTGCTTGTTATGAATTCAAGTGCTCAAATTGATGGAGTGAAGCTAGCAAGCTCTCAACTTCTTAGTCTCTCAATCCAACTCTCTCCTTTTCTCAAATCACTCTCACAAAGAGATACCATCAAGGTAGAGAAATAAGGGAGGGCTATTTGGCTTTAGATATGGTTTTCTCTTCAAAATTACAGCTACAAAGTATGGAGGGGTGGATGGGTTTAAATACCCGAGCCTCTTAAAACTAGTTGTTATGCACCTATCGGAAATTCCGATTTTCACATTGAAAATTCTCATCTATTCAAAACGATACTCCAATAGTCACAATTAAAACCTCACGACGTGGGATTTTACACATATCAGATATTCCAATATAACCCATGAGATATTCCGTTATTTTTCTCAACAGAAGCACTTGCGGCCAGATCAAAAATTCTAACACTCATATCGGAATTTCCAAGATTCATGTCTGAACTTTTGATTTTTTTTCAACAAAAGCAAACAGGGCCATATTGGAAATTCTGACACTCACATTGGAATTTTTGACAATATCGGAATTTTCAATGTCACTAAGCAAAATAGCCATAACTCTTTGCTTGAAAATCCATTTTTGATGATCTTAGACTGAATGTAAAGCTCACTCAGAGGGCTACCCAACCCAACCTAAAGTAAGGTCTAAAACCACTCAAATGGAAGGTTAAAACTTGGTTTTCTCTTAAGGTAGCACTAAAATAGATTACTTTGAGCACTGAGACATATACAAACACACTAACATTATATCCCTCTTAATAGTATGACATTCCTATACTTAAATATAAATAGAAAAAAGTATACAAATAGGAATGACTTCATGCCATCTTCCATTCTTTGTCCTGAGAGATGTCAACGCCAAAACCATTTCACTATATATTCTTGAAATGATCGATGCGGGTTACATGTAGCTTCAAATAGCCTTGCACAATCCATTATGACAATACCTTCACTCGCCCTTCACCACTGGATTTGGTCCTTTAGTGCCATGCCCTTGCTTGCCCTTTGCCACCACATGATCCATAGTGGTCGAGCATTGCTTGCAATTCATCGTTTTATCATATATAGCCACTTCGTAAACTCCATCTTCGTACTCTCCATCTTTAATATTTTTACATTGAGTCTTTAGTTGTCATGACTTTACTTGAGCATCAACACCTTTTCCTCTTGGGGCCTATTCTTTTATTCAGTTCATTAAAATTGTTAGTTCTAGTGATCCGGTTGTCAATCTCCACTTGATAACCAACCCATTGCATATAAAAAATATGAATAAATTGATGAGTATTAATCAACACCACAAGTGTCATATACTTAAATGTATGATCAAAAGTAATGATCCCAATTAAATATAAGTGATTGAATTGGTTCAAATATATGCATATATAGGATTTGCTCCCCCTAAATATATGCATATAAAATATTCGATAGAAGCAAGGGTATGCATATTTAGAAATGAATCAATTGGACTTTATCCTATAGAAGGCATTTATCAAAAATATAAACATAACAATAAATGCATGTCTTCATCATGTCCAACTTCTCAATGTAGAGAGACTAAATGAGTTTTTTTCCAAACAAAATATTAGTCTCATATGCATATGCCAATCACATGGAAATAATATATATAAACACATCAATATGTACATGGAGAGAAAGTGTGATACGTATAGCTTGATTTTCATGCATTTTATCTTACTTGAGATTAAGGTTGACCATTAATGAATATATTTGTATCTCAACTTATATAAAGTTTAGGAATGACCTAGTCTTATAAAACCGGTTCATCATACAACCAAAAGAACAATTACAAATTGTTGATTAAAGATATTTCAATCTTTTCATTTTTGTTATGGATGACAACCTGGTATAAAATAATAGAGTTGAGTGAAAAGATTGAATGAATTCCACCTAAAAATGTGCATACATAATATAAAGAGAGACAAATACACATATATCATAAAGGATAATGAAGAGAGTTCACGCTATATTTTGGACCCATGATAGTTTTAGAACATGCGGAGTTTATTATATACTTGTCATCATTTTTATTTTCGTATCCACAAGACAATAAAATACTCATAAAAAGTATTAGTCACGTACAATTAGATTTATCACTAAACAACATAAAAAATTAATCGCACTTAAACATACAGTCTGTCTTTTTGGTAATTTATGAAAAATCCTTTGATAATAACCATATTTGGATACAAATGATAATATCAATGATATAAATCAACATGATATGAGAATTTAACAATTGATTTATATCCATGAGAAGTGCTTATGCATATGGTGCATGAAGGATGCTATGATAAATGATGATATGCTTCTTTTCAACATATACACCAAAAGGAGTTGGGTTCCTAGAATATTTTACCCTTTTCTAGATCAAATGTGGAATCCTGAAATATTCTCCCTCTTTTGGCATTAATCTCAAAAAATACAAGAAATCAAATGAGAAACAATTTGGCACAGGAAAAACAAGAACAACCACTTCACAAGATTAAACCATTTTTTGAATCACAAAGCAAAACAAAAAAAATGTCACATTTAAAGAATACTCCCCCTTACGCTTGGAGTCTTGTTACTTAGACAAGAAGAATTGGAATGTATTTCATTGCTAGGAAAGAGTGATTTTGAGTATTTGAACTTTCTTTAGAAATGTCCTGATCAAATGCTTTCTCAAGGATGCCAAAATCTAAGAGAAATTTGCTCAATGATATTTGAAAGGATTTTGGTCAAGTGTATAACCTCGGCTATGAATAGGAATTATAAGCAAATGCTGGGTTAAAGATGATCAAGGGATAATACCATTTTATTTGGACACCAAGTATGAATTTGGAATCATGGAATGGTAGTTAGCAATGAGAATAGTGATCAACTTTATATTTTATATTTTAAAGGCGGAGAAAATAGAATATTGGAAGGAAAAGACTTCTAAGTTCAAGTTGGCTCAAATGATTCGAATTTGAGGGCAAAGGAGTTCAAGCAAGCAACAAATCCAAAATATCTTAAAATCTTACCTAAAAATCAAATAAGAATTTTATTTAAGCCACTAACTCGGATTTAAAAAAAAGGTTACGTACTTTTGTGCTGTAATGATCAATGAAAAAGACATAACCAAAGTGACTCTGCCATTACCATAAAACTTGTGAAAATGAGCTTCAAAAAATATGCTATAAATCTAGGAGATACTTCAAATAAAAATGCACAAATTTCATTTTAAGAGCCATGACAAAATCTCAACCAAAATGGAAGATATAAAAGTCACAAAGTTTTAGCAAACTGAAAAATTCAGACTTTTCAGATTTTGACACCTCGAGATGAGCTTTAAAAGTGCATTGAAAATGCATCTAAATGACCTTAAAAAATGTCAATAAATTTGGCAATAGATTTCAACTACAGAAGATCAAAAGTCATAATGTAAGTTCCTTCCAATTTGCAATACATTTCAAGATAAAAAAATATCATAAATCAGCCTGAAAACATGCTTAAAACTGATACGATAGGAAATTCTAGCGTGTGTAAAATGCTAGAAATTAAGAGTTCAAAAATCTGGAATTTTCAAAACATAGGAATTTCTGATATTCACATTGGAATATCCGAAAGTTCCAGATTCAAATTTAGCAAACCTAGCAAAAGAGAAAAATTCAAAACTTGAGCAAATCAAGTCGGAATTAGCTGAAACATGGCATGAATGATCCATAAACATGAGAGGAACTTTTCCAAAAATAATTTTTGAAAGAGCAATTTTCTATGAAGAGAAAGTCCAAAATGGCTTTGTAGGCTGTTCAAAGCGATAAATTTCCATCAAATGCTCAAATCACTCCCAAAAATAAATTTCAAGGAGTTTGACATTTGTAGAGCTTTAGATGGGTTATAGAAACTAATTTAAGCCAATATTCACAAAGAAATTTAGGTCCAATAGCTTATCCCACAAAATCCATATTTTGGTCATAGTGGTCGTAATTTAATTTTGGATGAAATTCAAATAGCTATACCAGTTGAATGGTTGGTCTTTTGAGAAACTTAGAAATAGAGAAATGTTTAAAATTACCAACCCTCAAACTTTTACATTGGCAAATTTTTCAAAAACCCAATATATTTTGATTTAGGAAGATAATTCATTTTGAACCAAACCAATATCATATAAGATCTTTTTGATTCCATTTTTGCTATTTTATTTTATAAAGAAGAAATTTTACTTCAAAAACCTTGTCTAACATTTGAAATACGTATGTAAACCCCTTTGAAAGAATTTTCAAGAATTTTGACCCATTAAATGAGATTTGTGACTTTTTACCAAATAGGCTCTTTGAAAGGGCTATAAATCCAATTTTTTGCATTCTTTTATATTTTGGAAAACATGGATATAAAAATATGATTAAGACCACTCCCACTTGATATATTTCTCACTTTAGCTCCATTAATTCAAAGTTTGAGAGTAAATACCAAATTTGTTTAAGAGAGAAAACATATGTGACCATTTATAGTCTCGATAGGATTTTGGACAATGTTTCAAGTCCTTGTCTCTTTTGATTGGTTGGCCTTTTGAAGAACTTTTGAATACCAAATATGTTTGAAATAGCCAACTCTATCTTTTTTATTTTGAAGCAATTTCAAATTTCTTTTATAATTAATTTTACAAAAAAATGAAATTAAATTCCAAAACAAGATACTTAAAACTATATTTTGGGTTAAAATTAATTTTCTTTGATACTGACCTCTTCTTTGAAATACAAGTATTAAGAGATATTTTAAACACATTTTAAAATAGTTTCCAATTATTTTTGTATAAAAACTATAATTTCAAAAATTTTCACTTTTGGTTAAAAGGCTCATTTTGAAATAACCAACGAGCACTTAGCCAACTTAAGTGCATATGTGGGATGTGATATGCATGAATATGATTGAGCACTAAACATTCACATGCCTTAACCTATCTTTCTCAAGA
The DNA here is from genome assembly GCA_030770085.1 of Oryza coarctata. Lineage (NCBI taxonomy): Eukaryota > Viridiplantae > Streptophyta > Magnoliopsida > Poales > Poaceae > Oryza > Oryza coarctata. Next base: position 16,165,634 of record CM061472.1, read on the forward strand.
ATGTATAAATGAAGAAAGAGTGTACATTTGAAATTACTATGAGAATGCAATGCAACCTACACAAGGCTATATATATGTATATGTAAATTACTTAAGGTAGATACAAGTTACCGATATGTTATTGGTTCTCAATGTGAATTGTTCGTCCTCATGCTTGGCTTCAATTTTGAACTTAGTGAGAACCACCTTTTTGTGCATAAGCCAAGCCTCCAATGCCTCTCCATGTACTTATATTATTATTTTAGTATATTTTAGCCCCTAACAACATTGGGACCATAGAGGTTAGTTACAAAAAACTTTCGTATCCAAATAACCTTTATGCTAGCATGTAGCAAACTAATCACCATAGTAGCACAAGTGATATTTTTGGCCTTCTTAAGTAATTTATGATTGAATGAGGGGTTTGGTTTAGGAATGTTACCGATGGGACAATTTTTATAGCAAAGTCAGTTCTTATCTTTGCAAGGTATATTCTTCACTGCATTTTGTATCTTGTTTGCTACTTTGCCGTTGAGTTTCTTCCTATTTTTATCAATGTGTCCCTTTGTGACAATTAAAGCCTCAATCATTCATGTGGGGGCATGACCGAAGTTCATGGCCCTTCTCATTGCATTCATAACACTTCCTATTGCTTCTTCTTACTCACCTATTTGGAAGTCTGGCTTTATCATCAATCTGGTTGAAACATATAGAAACATAGTGTCCCATGTTTAAGCACTTAAAACACTCGACATGACCCATGTTTTTCTTCCTTTCTTGATTCTTGCTTGTGGCTTCTTCTTTTTTCTTCAAAGGGCAATCTCTCACATTATGACCCCCTTTCTTGCACTTGAAGCAAGTGATGAGAGTCTTTTGCTTCTTCTCTCCATCTACACAATCCAAGTCACATATAGTGCTCAGAAATATTTGCTTGAGAGCAACAAGGGTACGCATAAAGTCAACTTGGCTATGAGGTCCATGATTTTACCATTATCGCTATCACCTCATGATTTTACCATTTTCATGCAAGTAGGAAAGCTCATCATATTTTTCTTGTAGCTCCGAATGCTTGCTTGTGAGCACATTAAGTTGGACTTTGCTCATGATTTGCATTCTCCAACGGTGCTACATAAGAATTAGAGTTAGTAGCATAAGAATATTCATCTCTCAATTTTTCATACCTAATAACCAATGAAGCATGAGAATCATTGAGTTCGTCATGCTCTATGGTTAGAGCCTTGATTTCTTCAATTTTCTTAATGAGGCATTCTTCTTGTCTCTTAAAACTTCCTTCTAGCCTCTCAATTGTCTCCATGAGTCTGATCACTATTTTTATGTCCATTTTGCCCAAATGATCAAACTCAAATCCATCATCCTCACTCTCAATATCTTCCTTCCATGCCGGTCTCTTTTTACCTTTAGCCATAAAGCAAGTGTGGGTTTTGGAAATGGAACGGAAACATCTTGGTGAGGTGGATTCTTCACTTGTCCATTGGCATCCATAAATTTCTTCCTTCAAAAAGTTAGTTCCACAAGCACTATAGGAAGTAGAACATTCATCCATATCATCATCATATACACACTTAGTGCTAGATGATATGCATGAGTCAACAACACAACACAATATAGCAGTTTCTTTATCAGTGTTGTTGGATTCTGGTTGGAGAATTGGATAATCATCAATTTTACTCAACAATTCATTACCTTGCTCATAGGTGTATATTGGTGAGATGGATGATGAGGTGAGACCTTCTTGGTCGGAGGAGAGTATCATTTGGGACTTCTCATGATGAGGTGATGAAGTAGAACAATCCCCAAATGACGCTTCCATAAGAACATCCTCTCCATCACATTTGAACTTATTGTATCTTTCCTTAAGTGTTGTCCAAATGAGATAAGTATCTTTAAGTGGCATGATGTTTTTGAACACATCTTCACTCAAAACACTAGATAAAATATTAGTAGCTTGAGCATTGAGATTTATGCATTTCTCTTCCTCTTCACATGATAGTTCTTTATCATTAGGAAGAGAAATGCTCACATCTACATCTTGCTATATTTGAGCACACATGGTCCTAAACACATTAAGCATGTGAGTACTCCAAGATATGTAATTTGAACCATCCAGCAAAAGAAGTTCTAGGAACATTTCATGCCTTATCAACATCTTCTCTCAAGATAGTGAAGCCCAAAATGAGAGATCTTGCTCTAATACCAATTGAAAAGACCATGATGTCACCTAGAGGGGGGGGTGAATTGGCATTCCTGAATATTACACAAATTTATAGCAGATTAAAAGGATCATAATTTCTGAAACACCTATCAAAACTTCTGATGTATCGGAATTTTTAAAATAGAGATCAGAATATTTGATAACAATAGGAGTAAAAACACTAAGTATGAACCTCCCCCTTATAGATGTGCATACATAGTAATATGAAGAGAGACAGATGCACATACCTCACGCTATATTTTGAACCCAACAGAGAGATAGATTTAGAACATGCAAAGTTTATCACATACCTCTCATCATTTTCATATCCACATGAGACTACACAAAGAAATCCTCATAAAAAGTATTAGTCTCATACTATTAAATTTATCATTAATCACCAAAACTAGATTAATGGCACTTGAACTTACACCATTTGTATTGGCTGCTGGTCAAGATGGACAAGGGGCCTCGCGTTCAAGCAATACGAACCAAACGATACCCTCCCTACAGCTCTCTATCAAGGCACCATGCTCACCGGTTGTGCTTAGGAGCCCTCGTGGATGGACAAAATCCAAGGATTCCTAAAAGAAAATATCCTTTGCGATGATGATGCCGATGTAGAGAAGATTGCACACTTGGCTAAGCGCTATGTCTTGGTGGATGGGGATCTCTACCAGCGTGGTGTGAACAACGTCCTCCTCAAGTGCATCTTGCGAGAGGAAGGTGGTGAGCTACTTGCCAATGTCCACGAAGCTAAATGCATCAACCACGTGTCTTCTTTCGCCCTGCTTGGGAAGGCGTTCCGCCGAGGGTTCTACTGGCCAACAGCCCTCTAGGAAGCCACTGAGCTGGTGCAATGCTGTAGGGTGCATCAATTCCATGCGAAGCAAATCCACCAACTAGCCCAAGCTCTCCAAACCATACCCCTTTCATGGCCTTTTGTCGTCTAGGGGCTAGACATACTGGGATCATTCCCCTGTGCTGTCAATGGCTACAAGTAACTCTATGTCACCATCAATAAATTCACCAAGTGGCTGGAAGTTTTCCCGGTCATAAAGATCGACAAGTACTTAGTGCTCAAGTTCATACGCGGCATTACCAGACACTTCGACATCCCTAACCACATCATCACCAACAATGGCATACAATTCATGAGTAAGTTGTTTAGTGACTACTGTTAGGATGTCAGGATCAAGCTTTGCTTCACCTCACCCACTAACCCAAAGAGCAACGGCCAAGCAAAGTCAGCAAATGCTAAAATCTTGAAGGGCCTCAAGATTAGAACATACAACGTGCTCAAGAAGCATGGGGCTGGGTGGATCAATGAGTTGTCTACCGTCCTCTAGGCTAATCACACCACGCCAAGCCAAGCCACTAGGGAGGTGTTGTTCTTCCTCATGTATGGCGCTGAAGTCATCATCCCGTCCAAGCTCACCTTCAACTAACCTTGGGTCCACTTGTATGCCAAACTAAATCAAGAACAGATAGGGCATAATGATGTCCATTACCTAGAGGAGCACCGACAATGAGCTGTGCTATAAGTTGTTAGATACTAGTAGAGCCTAAAGCGCTATCATCAGCATAATGTTTGAGCCTGGTCTCTATAGTTTGGGGACTTGGTTCTTTGCTGTGTCCAAACATGTGCTAGGAAGAACAAAATATCCCCATGTGGGAAGGTTCCTTCCTTGTGACTAGTGTCCTCAGACTAGGCCCTATAAGACTGGGTACAGAGGACAGGACTTCACTCCTAAACCTGGTGAACATTGAGTACCTGTATAAATTCTACCCTTAAAATACTTTATAAGTAGGGCAGTGCTCAGACCAACCTGAACAAAACCCTGTTCTCTATAGGTTGACCGGGGGTTCCCATCATCTAAATTACATTAAATATATTTGTGTAGTTTTTTCAGTAGTTGTCCACCTCATTTTCTTCCAAATTTTATGCTCGGAGAGTTTTTCCCTCCTTCCCTCGGTTGTGAATGGGGGCTGGTTATAGTATGAGCCTAGGTGCTTGGGATAACTTAGTCATGTGTACTGAAGACAAGTGTCCAAGATGTGAACCAAGCCTCGAGCACCACTGAAGTCTAGGGATCTTGGGCAAACCTTGGTTTGGGGCAGCTTAGACCTCAGTGATAGGCAGCGATGCTCGACTTGGCTAGCTCCACTTTGGGCATTGCCAAAGTCCAGACACTATGGATTACTTTTGTACTTAGGTTTGCAACTTGAGTAAACAAGTGTCTCCAAATCCGTCACTAAGCTTGTGAACCTCTCGTAGTCCCTTTTGTTGTACGTTGGAACCTCCACATCCTGCAATAGTGCACCAAGGGTCTCATCATCGATGCCAAATGTTTCACCACCCAACGGTGAAGGAACAAACATGTTATCTTCGTCATGCTCCTCGTTATGTCCATCCATTGTTGTATTACTGAGAGGTTCTTGCTTACCATGTTTAGTCCAGTAAGTATAATCCGTCATGAATCCTCTACATATTAAGTGAGATTGTAACTGCACTCTATCGGCAAACATCTTTTCATTTCTACAATCGACACACGGAGAGACCATATATTGCTTGCTCTTCCTAGACTTATCATCCTCTGCAACACTCAAGAACTCATCAACTCCATCTCTATATTTTTGACTCAATTGATTACCTCCATACATCCACTTTCAATCCATCTGCAATACTAAAATACCAAGAATTTTTCATAATAATGTACATCAAAATATTTTAGAACAATGTACAACTACTAATACACCAACCTAGCAAGACTTTAGCTAAAATGTTTCTCATATTTTATAGCAAAAAATCACCCCTAGCACTCCTACTCGAAATGTGAACAATACAAAGGGTTGGAATAGCTCATAGTGAGTGTAAGGGGGTATATATAGGTAACCAACATACCTCTATTAGGTTGTGAGCTTGGACCCATCACAAATGTCACCTAACATCTTTGATGAGTAGTGCCACATGGCCCATAGCGTCGGGGTCATCAGTGAAGAGCGTACATTCCGAACCAACATCATGTGGTCTATGTTGGTTCGAAGTTTTTGCCCGCCATGATGACCCCCTATCTATGACGGGTCTAGCCATGCAGCCTAACCTTTGATAGGGTTTATTTTGACCCATCAAACGTGACTACCTCCATGATGTGCCACATGGATCCTTCATAGATGAGCTATCAACATTGGCCAAATTTATACTGGTATATGTATGCCTAGAGAACACGCTTTGAGATTTGTGCAAAAGTGGCATGATACGCATGTGACAATTGGTATGGCCTACTAATTGGAGCGATCAGGCACACTACACTCAGAGCAAGTTTTATAGTGGAGGTGTCTGCTGTCTATAATTTTAGTCATACCATCTACTCTTTAATTAAGAGGTAACATGTACAACATATTACCTCTAATATACAACCTCATAAATTTTTATTTTTTGGTTCACTCTCACACTATATCACTTTCTCTTTGCACTTTTCTTGGAGATTGTGTAAAGGTTGCCTCTTCAATAAGGGTGACTCATTCTCTCTACTCACTTCTCATCTTATCACTTAATCCTATGTGACATGTTTAGAGGCAGTACCTAAACTCTAAGATAATAGTAGGTTGTAAGCCATCTATAAGCACAGGTGGAGAAGAAAGAAAAAAATATGAGGTGTTGTCTCTTGTGAAAGAGCTACATGCTTTAAGATAGATGTATAAAATATATAACTTAGAGAAATAGAGAAGGAGAAAAAAATATTTTATAACTAGTCTATTAGCTCTAATATGAGTTATAACTAGTAGTACATGCTCTCATCAAGCATGGTGCATCACAGCCTCCCAAATTATCTGACCGCTGTGCATGGCAGTGCCGTCGAATCCAACCATGCATGCGAGCGAGAGGTCAAGTGGCTGCATGCTCGGTTGAGCAAGAGGTGGACAAGGAGACGGTGTAGGCATGGGAATCTCTTCATGGCCCCTGGCAGTAGCAAGAGCATAATAAAAATAACTTTAAAGTTGGCAGCAAAATAAGAATTAGCACATAACTGTTTATATAACTAGATGATACTCCGTGCATTACTACGGGACTTTATAAAACTCTCTAAAATATGCAAATTATAGTATAACTGGAACCAAAGTAGTGTCTAATGTGCTTTCAAGTTCACTTATAACATGAGAAATCCTAATGAAGCATAAAATTCTACAAGTAAAAACTAAATATGTATGGCAAACAATTTGTTTGAGCAACTTAAAACAATTCATTCTAATTAGCTTCAGAGACTCAAGAGAACAAATTATATATGTAGAGAAAGAGAAAGTGAGAAGATGCAGGTGTATGGCTTCAGTTTAAGTCCTAGCTCATGATGCGTGACTGGAGATAATTAAGTGGCAGCTATGCTCAGGATAGTCTATGGTGAGGAAAAAATTGCATGGATAAATTGGAACAATGGCCGGACGGGTGGTGAAATGCTCGGCAAGAGAATGAAGCATGAATGGGATGAGGTAGTAGGAGCAGCCATGGATACCTGGAGGCGATGACTTCAACATATAAGATGTGTTAACTTATATATATTGATGAGAGATGCATGATTGGGTCCAGTGCATGTGAGTGAAAGCAGCAGACTATTTGACAGTATATGGCCACCATTATAACCTATACTGATGAGAGATGCATGATTGGGTCCAGTATATGCGAGTGAAAGCTGCAGACTATTTGACAGTATATGGCCACCATCATAACCAATGGGAATTAAGCTAGTGGGAATTAATGGCATACGAATAGTTAAGGTGAAACGCTTCCTTGATGTATGGAATTTTAAGAGTGGGCTACAGAGTGGATCTGAAGAGATATAGGTTACATCAGTCCAATTTGTAATCCGACGCTCCATCTTAGTTGATGTTAATTCATTCAATGGCTCTAATTAGACGATGACGTGGAAGCTTGTGTGAAGATATGTAAATTTTTTAATGCAAAATAGTGGGAGACAATTTTATAGTTATATAGGATTTCATGAGCCCAACCGGCCATATAGAAGTCATGAGCTAACATGCTACTTTCTCGGTATTCAAATAACTCTCTCACTGTTGACTTTCATAATTTTCAATAAATTTTGAATAGTTAGATTATAATAAACGAAAGTTTCGATAGAACACACTCCCTTAATATGGCATACTTGTAAGCATTTATATAGTTTTTTTAGGCTAAGTATTTATAAAATTTATTAGAAAAGACAAGTGATAAAAGTTTAAAGATGGTTAATATTCAATAAAAGCATTTGAAGACGAGTGATAAATTTTATACGCCGCATGCAAAATAAAAACATACACACCATACAAAATAAAAATTTAAGTGGTGCGAGCAAATAAGAATAAGCACATAAAATAAATGTTTTTATAATATGAGTTTTTTTAGTCTAACGTGCTATATATAAAAAGGTTCATGAGCCTATGCTATATGTAGAAATCCATTAGCTTAACACCATGTAAACCATTCAATTGCTCGCTTTTGTTGAGTGGAGGAAGGAGTCGTTGCGTCCGCCCCTGGCGCCGGGAAACGAGGGCCGCCGTGCGCGCCCCCCGTAAAAGCTTCACCGCACCGTCACCTCCTCCCCTCCGTCACCCCTAGCTCTCCTCTCCCGACCGAGATCACAGCGATCGACGACCATGACGCGCCCTCCCTTCTCCAGCACGGCGCCACTGGTGGTGGCCGCCGCCGCCGTCGCGGCCCTCGCCGTCGCCACCGCTCCTGCCCCCAGCAGCAACAAGGACCCCGGCGGCTTCGTCGTCACCGGGCGCGTCTACTGCGACCCGTGCCGCGCCGGCTTCGAGACCAACGTCTCCTCCAGCATCCCGGGTGCGACGGTGTCGGTGGAGTGCAGGCACTACGGGGGCGGGGCGGAGAGGCTGAAGGCGGAGGCGACGACGGACGAGTGGGGTTGGTACAAGGTGGAGATCGACCAGGACCACCAGGAGGAGATCTGCGAGGTGGTGCTGGCCAAGAGCAGCGACCCGGCGTGCTCGGAGACGGAGCAGTTCCGCGACCGATCCCGCGTCCCGCTCACCAGCAACAACGGCCTCAAGCAGAACGGCGTCCGCTACGCCAACCCCATCGCCTTCTTCCGCAAGGAGCCCCTTGCCGACTGCGGCTTCCTCCTCCAGCAGTACGACCTCAAGGACGCCCCCGAGACGCCATGATCGATTGATTCTCCAAATGCACAGAGCTAGTGCGTGCGCATACACGTTCCTTCAAATTAGCCCTCCGGCCGCTGGCTGGCCGGCCGGCCAACGTCGAAGCTGACGAGCCGCCGCCGTGTAGTAGTGACGATCTACGATTGCAGAAATAATGGCGCCTACATTATCGATCTGTTTGTACGTACCATGTAATTTTGCAGACGCTGATATGATTCTTATTTGTTCGTTAATTCTTGTGTTGTATCCTCCTGTTGCTGTCTAATTACTTGTATTACTATAACAACTTGCTGATCTACTGGGCATCTATATACATATTGCTGTGACCGTGTGACACACGTATTACCCATTTCAATTTGATTACGAATATAAAATTGTTATGAGAATGGACGCAATGAGCCGAGATGACTACGATGCCATCACCAAAACATGCATAGCGAATGACTACGTACCCATTAATTGAAGATTGTATCACGCATAGAACTTGTGAAAACATTCTGAAATCATGGATTCCTGGATTAATTAATTGCCAGAGAAAACGTGGAATCCGGATTTCACGGGGGATTGACTGAAACGACAAAATGTAATTAAGAGCAAAAGTGCAAAACCATGCGTCCACAAATCCCTTATCATTTTGAACTAAATTAATTTAATAAAGAGTATGTGATCATAGTCACACATTTCTTTCAAGTTCTTTTTTGTTCGCACAAAATTAGGAGGCCGGCCAATTAATATGCTAATTTTCTTGCCACGGCAAGAAAAATAGGCTAGAGCATGCATGTATGCATGCATTTTTTTTAAAAAAAAACAAAATGTATATATGCATGATGAAGTTGAATTGTGGCACAATGCCCAGAACATCGTCACATCCATCATCTACTCTGTAGGTCACCAACAGCAATCCTCATACTTGACACCTCATTTATCAAATCCAACGACCCAAATCATCCGTGTACAAAACGAGCGCTCCGGATCGGCTCTCCCCCTTTCCTCCCGTTTGCTCCCCTCAATCCACGCCTCAGTATCCGCCTCTGCCTCGCTGAGTCTCGGTCACGGTCTTCGGCGAGGCGGCGCATGCAACGGAGAGGCGACCTGACGGCGGGGATTGAGGCGACGCGACGGAGATCCACCGGGAGCGACGACCAGTCCTTGCTCCCGCCGAGCGAGGCCTCGACGCCTCCTCCTCCTCCTCCTTGCCGCCTCACCCCGACTCTGCCCCCGTGGGCGACGAGGGAGAGAGAACGGGGCCGAGGTGCGGCGGCTCTGTTCGCCCTTGCCCAGATCGGTGCCACTGCCGACCCCTCACTCGCCTTCGCCATGATATTGGCTCCACCGCCGACCCCTTGCTCTCCCTTGCCAAGGTCAGTGCCGCCGCACCTCATCTCAGCCGCCGCCATGACGAAGCGAGGTAAACTCTCCTGTACTGTTTCAGGCTCACAAAGGTAAACTTCTGTACTGTTTTCTCATCGCTCTTTCTTTGGCTGGTGAATTTGTTCAGGCTCACCAAGGTAAACTTCTGTACTGTTTTCTCATCGCTCTTTCTTTGGCTAGTGAATTTGTTCAGGCTCACCAAGGTAAACTTCTGTACTGTTTTCTCATCGCTCTTTCTTTGGCTGATGAATTTGGCATAGGCAGCACGGAGGCGATGTCAACGTGGGCGACAATGTGCAGTAGATGGCTTTGCACTGGTTGACGGCGAGCTGTGGCTGCAGCTGATGTGTTGTTGGAGAATGGTGCACGAGGCGGCTGATGTGAATGGCTACTAGGTAATGCAATCATTATGTGGCTACGGGGCCTTAGAAGATTTCTTGGGCTATTAGAGTATAGGATATGTGTTTATTATAGTTTGTTCAGGCAGTTTAGCTGCATGCTTTAGACTTTGGATTGTTCTGAAACAGATAGTCATGAGCTAACCTCCGGTTAATAAGTTTTACATTGTGAGATAAGTGATGTACTAAATCCATCATCTCTGTTTAGTTTGGATAAAATATATGAATTTCTGCATGATCAAAATAAAAGTTATTTCTCAGCTACCATAGAATTTGCTGTAGGGCAATTTTTTTTCTAATGAAAAATGACCTGCATTGAGTTCCAAAATATATCAATCCTTTTGCTTTAGCTGCCGTGCAAATCTACTTTGTTGGAAAAGCTGTTGGGAAAAAAATTGCTTTCAACTAACGGAGTATAGAGAAAACTGCTTGGGAGATCCTTATTTTTCTGGATAGGTTGTCTTGTTAGTACCTTTTCAACACTTCATGGAGTCACAGTGCTGGAGGGAAAATAATCCCATCTCTGTATTTTTAGCATTTTGTGAGTCATTATGTCAGGCATTCATGTTGCAGCTCATTATGGCTAAGGGAAGATGACGCAGCGTTGGATCAGCACATCCGGGACGGCATAAAAATGACCAACCATGTTTTACAGCTGGTGTACAAAGTACGTATGCACATGGCCATCAGGTTACCATTTGTTCTGTATTTATTCCAGACATGTTTGCTTGCCAGATGAGGTAATTTGCTTCACTATGAGGGTTATTATGATTCTGAAGTAATTTATGCTGCACAGATACATGATTGGTGAAAGGTTGAGTACACCAGCTACTTTCATTCAGTATTCCGAACAAAAACCACCAGTTTTTTTTATTCTTGTATAGTTCTAATAGATTCTCTGAGACTCCATTTTCTATCATAGATATTTTGACTTTTACTATTTAACATTTTCAATTTGTAATGTAAGGTATTGACATTTGAAAGTGTAATCTCATTTTTTTTCTTGTGTTTGTTTCAGAGGATTGGAAGGAAACTTATATTTGGGAAGGAACAGGATAAAATTGGAAAAGAGTAAACAAGAAAGAAGATGAGAAAATTTAAGGAATCAAATTGGAAGTGTGTATATTTCCTATCTGAAGAGATTTTATCTTTGTCAGTTACATATAATGAGCATTGGTTCACTAACAAAAAGATAAAGTAATACGATTCAGTGGTTAGTGAATGGAAGACTGTTGAAATTTGGTGTAGACCGTAGAGACTTTTGAGTATTATGGATTTACGGTGACGAATGACATCAGACTTTTAATTATTACAAATTTACCTGTAGCCTTTGGTTTCATGGTTTGATTTTGGAAGAAAGATAAATTTTAATGATTGTACCGTTATCTTTTTTTAATGGAAAGCACTAGCAGGCAAGGCCTAGCTGTTATAACTGATGTTATCTTGTCCTATTATTTCAAAAACAAATGACACTCAACTCAACATAACACATCGAATAACTAGAGTTAAAGTCCAATAAAATATCTAAATTATTTTTAAAATTTGTTCGCTATCTTCCTCTCTCATCTAAACACGTCCAACTAGACCCTTGAATTTAGGTAATGTTTTATCCATCACTTGTTTGAATTCATTTGTTTTATTTTTTTTCTTTCATTTGATTTTTATTCCTAAAATGATTAATTTATCTGTTGCCTGAAAAGCGGTTATTTTCTTTAGCATATTTGGATAAACGGTGGCAGAAGAGGATATCACAATGAGATGCATAACCTTTGCGGACCCCACTAACAAAAAAGAAGACAACCAATCTTGTATCTTTCCAGAGTATGCAGCTTTAAATGTTATAAAATTCAGTTTAGTACTTTGAGTTCTGCAAACTCAGTGCCCAACATCAGGGGAACAACAAAGAATCACAAAATACTACAAGAAGCAGTTGATATAAGATTTTTAGTGCATTTTCTCAACGTAATATGCGGTTGTTAAATTTGTAACTGTAAATTTGATGCTGTATTTCTTTTTTTTCTTATATACAGCTATTGATATGAAGTATGTCTTCCTGTTGTTTTGTTAGGAAGAGTTGAGGAAAACGGCGCTGCCACTGGACTACAAGTCGGCGAGATCGGAGCGCCGTTAGCCATTAGAGGCAATTCTACGACCAGCAACAGGCCAACAAATAAGGCTGAGTAAGGTACGCAGGCACGCAGCGACCACCGAGGCACTGACCAAGCCATCAATAGGCAGCAGGTCATTCGCGTGCACAGAAAAGATTGGACCGGATGAAAAGACACATCAAGAGGATGAGTATGAGTTGATGGAAATCTCATGAAAACATGCGTGGACATATCGAGGATTAGGATGTTTCCTTAATTTCAATGCAGATCTTTTGGTTTTGAGATTTCTTTGTCGTAGTTGTTAAAGTATAGACGTGCTAGTCAATTTGACCTTATAATTAACTAGAAGATAAATCGATAAGTCAGTCAGCCGATGTATTGATACAAACTCCTGCTCTCGGCTAGTTGTCGATAGGGTTGAAATAGTCATCGACTGCGTCTAATGCACTCTTACTATCGGCCGGTTGCTGATAGGGGCAAAAGCACTCGTCCATCGACTGGAAGGCGTAGACAGATGGTGATGGAGAGAATGAAAAACACATTGGCTATAGAGTCAATGATGCTCCGGAATAAAATAGTTGATAGGCACCATGCAAACTCCTACTATCGGCTGATTATCAATAGAGACAGACGATGAAAGCAAAAAATAGATAACGAGAAATAGGATAAATAACCTATTAGGTGTAGAACCGATGGTGTTTTGGAATATAGGGGTCGATGAATAGTACGTATAATCCTCTTATCGGCTAGAAAACCGATAAAGACATATGTGGATAGTAAGGAATAAGATAAAAGATTCATTGGCTATAAAACCGATAACGCTTCGAACAGAATATGCGATAAATAGTAAGGAGTGAGACCCGATCTTTCAAAGATATGAGAAGTTAGATAAAACGCGCAGATAGAAGGAATGGGTGAACCCATCGGCTAACTGAGCCAATGAGAGCAATTCTCTGAAGATATATGTATATCGGCTAAGAAACCGATACACTAGGCGTGAGGCTCAATTTATGAATAACTCATCGACTGTCCGCTCCGATAAAACGTTTGTATAAAGTCTTATTGACCTACGACTCAATCTACTATTAGCAGTTTAGTAGGTCGGACTTAATCGATACAGCACGAGACCTATGGCAGTAGAGAGAGCTTAATAAGCTAATAGAACCACGCAAATATGATATGATTCACTCGATCAGAGAGATCGGATTTAACCGATACAGCTTTAAGTTAAACAGATACAACAAGATAATGGTAGAACTTACCCTTTTGTCCAAGATCGAACTTAACCGATATAGTCCCGCGTCGAGAGACATAACCCGTTGCTTAAAACCTAGAAAAACTAAGGTAATGATATGGCAAAATTAATTTGATCTATGTAGATAATTTGTAAGTTCTTAAAGATCTATATTTATACACTAGAGTACGAGTCCGATGTGGTTACAAATAATCTCAGATGTTATTTCGAAAACACAAAAGAAACTCTCTAACTAAACTAATTAAACTTGCATATGTTTTTGACTGAATTGAATTTATTTTCAATTCATCCGATTGGTATTTTTCCTATATTAATCAGCTTTTTTCATAAGCTGATAAGCTTTCCAATCCTATATGGGGTTTATTAAAATTTTAATATTAACAGTCAGCTTCAAGCGCCATCAGTGCAGATCAACCATTCGAGCCATTCTGATATACTCTTTCACTAATTTTAGTTTCTCGCTTATTTTTCTTTAAACAGAGAGCCAGTGATTGATCAAAAAAAATTGAAAACTGGAATTATTTGAATATTCAAATATGAAGAAATATGGATAGTCTTTCTTTCTTTTGCAAAGCACAAGAAAATTCAGATTCTACGTAACCTAGGCCATGACAGGGTATCACATTTCTGGTGATGTTTCTGTTTGCATGCTGGTTACAACTAAAAAAAGATTTACCCAGTTTACAATGATGATATGCAAAAGTTCAATTCGATCTATCACATTAGTGATAAAAAAACTGCCTACTTGGTTTGTGAGATTGTCACCTGGTGACAATTCTAATTAACTTTTTCTGATTGAGCATTTGCATAGACAATACAAAAGAAAATGTTTTATTTTAAACAGACAGTGTTTGTACTCAGTCTCTTCATTTACCTAGCTGTACTAAATCCTGTATTATGGTATTTGGATGGAATTAGTGTCTTTTTCAACAGTACTTCAATGTTGGTCTTTCCTATTACTTTGGCTCCTTGCTTTGGTATCATATATGTTGTTGCCTTGTACTCCATATTTGAAGGTTAATGATGCTGCTATTTACGCCCGGAAGTCCACTGGCATATTTGCAAGTGGCCAACCTATCAGGTTCGATAATCCTTACTACCGTCTATATATATGCACCATTTGTTTCTTCCTTTTAAACTGATGGCAGATATATAGAATTGCACCTTTTACCTAGCAAGACCAAACAACTTTGTTTGCCATCCATTGTCAGGGTGTGCCCTTCAAAGACGCCGATCAGGACCGTCGAGTCCTTCCCCTGATGTATATATGAGTTTTGTGCATAATATACTCCACGAGGATTTACCAATTAAAGTGATTAGTTCCTCACTTCTAGAGGAATGTATACGTGCGATTCACATTTTTATTCTAATTTCGACTATGCATTTATCTCATTCTGTTATTTTGTAGATTGTTGTTCCATATCATCAAGGAAAACTTTCATCTTAATATTATGGCAAGCAACGAGTAGTCCAATACTACGAACCAGATTAGTCACGTAGTTGGTCATCACGCTTCAACCATAGGGATGATGCAAAGCATACTGTCAATAACTATGTGCAAGCACTGCGTTTCTCTCTGGGTTGTTTGCCACAGTCTTTCTTTCTTTCTTGGTTGCTTGCCAGTTTGCAATTGTGGGGAATTTTCTTTTTCTTCTTCTTATTATTATGTTAATAATCTTTTCAAGATTGAAATGGTGGGTCGAAATCATGCAACTAGGATATGCATCAATAGATTATTACATCCGTGCATCGCTAATATCTGATCGCAAGACGTTAGAATACAAGTGATGTTGATGAGCACAGAGAGATTGTCTCCCTATGAACATTTTAGGTTGCGATAATCATGTGTTTGACAACGTTGGTTACTTTGCAGTTTTTAAAGTAAACTTTTGAATATGATATAAATTTGATTTGTATTATATCACGTCCAATAAAATTTATTATTCTCTAATGTCATCATATGTATCGTATGATACATGTAGCTAAAAATGTGCGTTGCATTGCATGTGCTTTTATTATGGTTTATGTATATTACATTTTATGTTAGAAACTGTAAAAAGCATTTTTCAACTATATGGATGTACAATATTTGCATTATCAAATATAGCTATAAAGTTAGCATGTGCATATTATTAGTGTTGTCAATATACAACACTCACAAGAGTATATGCACGCATACAAGCGTCATGTGCTATGTGAACTTATGTATTAATTATAGTATGGATGAACAAAGTTTACATGCTAGCAAATCTTATCAACTAGTGGGTAGCTTGACACGTCACTAGCGTCACTAGGCCCATGAGTAAGGCCACCAAGGATGACTGTTGCTGCCTTCCACTTATGGAGGCGGTGGTGGTATCACCTTCTCTCTTGAAGCTTGAAGCAGTCCTTCCTCTCTAAGCTTTCTGCCTTCTCTTTACCTCTAGCCTTCCTATGTTATATCTAAGTTTATCTCGTCATCACTAATATCCCCATCCTTTATGCGCCGCTTGCTGTCTTCCTCTTTGCTCACTAGTCTAGGGAAAAGAAGAGGGCAGATTGGCTGTCTCCTCATCTAGCTTGACCAGTAAGCCTATTCACTACCACCTCTAGCTCTCACGGTAAATCCTTCGATCTTTTCCTTCTCTCTATTTATCTCTTCTCTCTTACGTATTATAAGGTTAGCTTAATATATTGTTATAAAAACTACTGTTCAAAACTGAAACTATTTTTAAGAGTTAAGTTGAGAATGTCTCATCTAAATTTGCGGTTGAATGACAAAAATCAGACTAAGATATAAGTTGAGGAAGGCGTAGAATTCCGTGCGCTCTGATTATACGGCCCTACCCAAAACCAAGCCGAAGATTCGTTTTTTGAGTTGTGATTTAGCCCATGCAGAATGCAGGCCACACGCTCCCACTCGCAGGCAGCCACCCTCGCGTCCGACGGAGAAGGGGAGCGGAGGGTTACCGCCTTCTGCGCCACCGCCGCCGCATACGCGGTAGCTTGGCCGCTCCCGGACGACCGCTGGGGTGAGATGAGCTCAGCACCTGTGCTTCTCCTCAACCTTGCAGTATTTTTGTTTCCTAGATTTGCCCGTTTCTTGCTTCCCTGTGCTCATTTCCTGCTATCCCCAGCTGCCCCGGCGCTCGACGCGTGTTCGACGGAATGGCTGACTGGAAGAAGTGCGAGGTGGCGGCTGCCACCACGAATGGCGGCGAAGACCGCATCAGCGCCCTCCCGGACGCTATCCTCCGGCGCGCGCTCTCCTTCATGTTCTCCCGCGACGCGGTGCGGACGTGCGTGCTCTCCCGCCGCTGGCGCCACCAGTGGATGTCTGTGCCCGCCCTGCGCATCTCCGTCTTTGACAAATGCCGGGGCGCCCAGCACTTGAATGGTTTCGTCGACAACCTCCTGCTCCGCCGCGACCGATTGGCTCTAGATGAATGCGAGATATAATGCAATGACGATGGATACAGTTTCGAGGCGTTCCGAAACGTCGGGGAGTGGATCCAGTACGCTGCATCGTGCCAAGTTCGGGTGCTTCATATTGATATACATGGTAAAAACGAGTAAATCCGCCTACCTGATGCGCCTCTCATAGCCCAGCATTTGAAGAGATTAGAACTTTGTAATGTGGAGTTGGGGGCCTTCTCCCTTGATTTCTCTAGCTGCAGTGAGTTGTAGGAGTTGAAGATGGAAGATTGCTCAATCGAAGTGAAGCAGATCTTGTCAGAATCATTACGACATCTGAGAATTGAAGTATGTGATTTTCACCATGACCGCACTTTCTTGCCCAAATCTCATTTTATTGAATATTGCTAATTTTTACTTCAACACTCCGGTGCTCATGAGCATGCCTTTCTTGGTATCGGCATTTATCAGGCTTGGTGAACACTGTGATGATTCTTGTTTCATGGATTATTACGGAGAATGTGGTCCTGGTTATTCTGGATGCAATCAAAGTACAGTTAAGGGAAATGACAGTGTTCTTCGTAATGGTTTATCTGATGCCAACCATTTAGAATTGATAAGTGCCGCTGGAATGGTATGTTCGAGCCTATGTTAAACTCCTAGTGTTATATGCCATCTGCTACATCTTGTCAATTTCTGTTATGCATCCAAGAGAATATTAAACTTTTCTATAAAACAAGCTATCTAAGTGTATTGCCTATTTGCCCTGTACAGGATATAAATCTCTGCATCTGCTTCTAACTAATTACTTTAAATATATTTATAAAAACTGCAGAAAAGTCCTATAAAGTCCTGTATTTTCAAATCTTATATTTATGAAGTTAAGACCTTGAATTATTCTTATCAATTTGTGCATTCTCCAGTTTATTTAAAGAAGGGATTTTAGATGTTGCCCTACATTTAATAAGCTGAAAACACTATTGCTTAATGAATGGTGTATGGTTGCTGACTCCAGCGCACTAGTTTACTTTCTCCAACACTCACTGGTTCTGGAGAAACTTACTCTTCAACTTTGCGAGGTAAGAGTATATGTTCTGTAATTAGTATAGCTTTCTTTCATTAGAGTTTTCTTGTATAGTTGATTGATTCAGTTAAAAAAATTACTCTGTTTGCTGCAGAACCCAGATATTATGTTTGATACAGGTGGAATGGACAAAAATCCGAAGGAAAAATTCTTGGCATCAAAGCATCTCAAAGTAGTTGAAATTAAATACTATGATGATGAGTTGCTTCGAAAAGTTCTACAGGTCATAAGTACTTGTGGCGTACCATCTAGGAAAATTAGCATCCAAAGGATTAGCTTATGGGCTTCTAAAGGCAAGTCGACCATTTTGCAATCTGCTTGTCTCTATTTATAAAATCTTGCAATGTAGAACTTATAAGATTTGATCAGAAAGGTGGCTATTTGTATGAATGAATGAAGAAAACAGAGTCTCTTACATACTTACATTATCAATATAACCTAAATTCTTGAGCTAAGCCTTAGTAGTATTGCATACCTACACTTTTCTGCATGTTTTTTTTATGTAATTGTTGGTTGCCAACACCAATATGCAATATCCACTCTACTCAGCACCGAATGCTGTTGTTTCATCATCAGGATCAGTGCAAAAGGCACCTATGACCCCAGTACGTGCACTTGAGATGAGAGAGGATTCCCGAGGCAATTTTATAAGTATTGTAAAATCCTTGTAAACATATTTTAATCAATAAAATAGTATTTATTTTATAATCAATTTTGTTGTTTTAATTTAAATTTTATAATTTAATTTTTGCTTCTAAATTTAAATTCTAGCTATTACTTTCCTCTTTCTAAATACATTTAAATTCTAGCTATTACTTTCCTCTTTCTAAATACTTTTTGATGTGAGTTTCTCTTCTTTCTTTAATTCTTTTAGTTCTTAAGCTGTATTATGATAAAAAAGAATGTCAATCCTAAGCAAAAACTCAAGAAATCAGAGGAAAATCTTTTCTACTATTTTCTATTTGTTATTTAGATCTTGTAAAAGGTAAATAGAGTTGAAGAACTCTTAATCGAGTAATGATTATAATTTATGAGAATTTATGATAAAGTGAATCACTCTAGCACGTTTTGCGTTTTGGTTTATTAATTTAAAGGCGCAGATGAAGGCGGTGATGGTGTAGCCCATGCCAGTGCCAAACATGTTGACGTACTGGCAGAAGCCACAGAACCAGACGTGCCAGCCGCCGAGGTAGGACTTAGACGGTGTCGGTGTAGGTGTAGTTGCCCTTGTCGGCGTCGGCGAGGAGGCCGTAGGTGTAGAAGGTGATGGCAGCGAAGAGGAGAAGGGTGATCGGCCCAGCCACTGCCCCATCGCCTACGCCAGCGACAGCACGCCGGAACCGATCACCGCCGGGGTGATGACGTGCGTCATCGCCGTCGACACCGTCCCTGCATTTCATGAGCCCAATCACTGAGATTGAAATTCTTTTTTGATCTCCCCGAGGAAAATTCAGAAGATTTTGAAACGAACAAATTTTTCAGAAAATTCCTGCACTACCTCAGGTCGAGTTCATTAGTTGTCACAAGCTAAGTTGGTTCTGTTTGTCATTGGTTTTCACAAGCTTAATTAATCGACTGGCCTATCTTCTAGTTCTATCAGTTACAGGTTTAAGTTAAGAGTATGTTTAATTGTGCATATCAGGGTCCTCATGTTAAATTTTAGGGAAATTCAAATTCTCATTGACAAACAAGCATTCAAAAACTACCTATCTTAAAAACACAATATCCTCAACCTTTTTTATTTCTTTTTGAAAACAGAATGTCCAGAAACATTGATTAAAAAACAGATCATCAATGATGCCGAAAGAATTATGCAGACAAAACTGTCGCAGCTCTTGACATAGACATGAAACGGCCGGCTGCATAACAGAATCCCTAGTGGACAAAACCTAGAACAGCAAAGATCAATGGAAGATCGAATTGGAGTTAGAACACGGAAGGACTTTTCCATCCGATCTATTTTTTTTCCCATGCACGTACATCCTACTTTTACTCGCAGGACGTGATCAGGACACCTTATTTTTTTAAAAAAATTATTAAATACCATCATATATGATACGCGAGTTATAAAATACCATTATATATATATAATGAGTATGATACGTAAAACCTAAACACAATATCAATAACACCATCATTTACAACATTTTTTTGGATGGTAGCAAGCATATATAACTTTTAACTTCTACACCCGAACTCAACTGTGAATATTAGAATTTGAATGCAACGACCCGGTTCTCGGACCATTAAAAACTATTTTAAGTAAACATCCTACTTTCAAAAATTTTGATTCTTAAGTGTGGTTAAGGATTTAAGTGTCAAATATCTCAATTAAATCCCTTCCTTAAGAGTCTAATAATCTCAAATCAAAATTCCTGTCCAAATTAAAATATCGAGATTCAAATTTTGCAATTCCAATCATCTTTTTTGTTCCAATTCCAAAATCCATCAAATCCTCTCCTCCCAAAAATTCAAATTTCCATGAAAAGCTTCCAAACCTCTTATATGAAACCTCCCCTTGATTCAACATAATTTCCTAAGTCCATATATCAAATTCAAATTCAAATCCATATTTGAATTGACCAAATTTCCTATCAAAACTCTCTTGAGAAGATCACAAATGTCACTATTTAATTGGCCTTTCTTCTTCCTCTTCTCTGTTTCCTTTCCAACTGCCGTATGGTCTAAGATCGAAATAAAAAAAACCAAGTATACTAGATGAGATGAATATAGAATTTCCAAAAAATAAATTTTTTTTGAAATAAAAAAAATCTCTAACCAGGATGAACTTTATAATATATTGCTGTATACCATCAGTCTAATTAACTATTGTCGTTCTGGTTGCTATATTGTCGACGTTCCAACCGTCTTGATATTATTGATCCACTGTCGCTCTGCTATCAATCTAACCATTTATAAATAAAAAATATAATTCGATAAAACTATTAAAGTAGATTAACTTTATTATATCAAGATATATCTAATATAAAGTACTCATTTCTCTAAAAACTAAATCATAATTTTTCTCTATTTTAAAAATTATTCATCTATAATCTCAATACTTCATCAATTTATACCTAAAATCTCCTTCACGAACTAGAAGTATAACTTCTACTCCTATTTAGAGTCGAACTCTCAAATTCTAAGACCAACTAAGTGTGAAACTAATATTTCTAATAGGACTCAACCACTCATATTTCAAACCTTTTACAATTTCCTCAATTAATTTTTTTTTCTTCCCAGTCCCACTCTAAATTTATTTATGATTTCTCCAATAGTTATGTACACAACTTGTAAAACCCATTACAAAGACATCCCACATGGTGTTCATCCATCGTGTACCACCTTATATCTAACCTCGTCACTCAGCATTCCTGACCATTCTGGATTTCAGTTCCCCTTGAGTCTAGTCTCGATCCACTGTTGATCGATATTGACTTTAAGATCTCCAAACTTTGGTCTCGTCTTGTCGTATGGTATGCTAACCGCACTAGATCTTGGCTCCTACCTGAGCGTAGTCCCAGTCATCACCATTGATTAAGGTTATCCTTAAATCACCTGTATATAAATTGACAAAACAATCATTTCTACATAAATATCATAACATGACCCACATTAGTCACATACAAACTTACACCAACACTATAAATATTTTCAAGCTAACTTTTATTGATTAAATATTTATAAAATCAATTATTTATTATAAAATATTAATCATGATAATGATTCAAACACATGGCCCAACTAAGCCAGCCAATAAGCTAGTCATGACTTAGACACTCTCTTTGTTGCGCGCCAGTAGACCAGGGCCACCTATCAGCAGTGCAATGGATGGCCACCTCGCAAAGCCACATGCAGCCATCTTCTTTCTCTAGCTCCATCTCTTTGCCCGCTAGTTATTTGGTCAAACATGCCCAAGACCGTGCTGCCTCTACCATCGTGCACCTGCCCCTGTCCATCCCCATGCTGACATCCCAAGCTGCTACGTCTTCACTTCCCTCATTGTGCCTGCTTCCCTTCCTTTTCTCTGGCAGGCAACATCATGGCATCGCCATCCTCACCACCATCCATTCGGCATGGCCAACTGAGCCACTCTATGCTCCACACCACCACCACTATGCTAGCATCGCTCGCTGCCGTGCTGCCTCACACATGCAGCTATCATCTAGGATGCATGATGCCCCATCCCATCGCTACACAGCGTGTCGCTTCCATGTCCGGCATCGACGAAAAGAATCTCATTGCCTCCAAAATATCTTTTGCCAGAGCCTCTCTCCCCTATCCGCAAGTGCTCGATCTCTGCCTATAAATAGGCTAGGGAACCCTTTGCTCAATCTGTACCTCCAAGCTCTCAACTACCACCTCCCCTCTTCCCTCATTTGTTGGCGCCATTTTTCTCCTCTATCCCTCCGTTTAGATTTTGTCGTCGCAGCCACCGCAATTTGCTGCATCATCACAAGGGTTTTGTTTGGTTCTCTCTATTTTACGTGTAGTCGATGTCAATGATTTTGAACGTCCAGATTCAAACACTTTGAAGATGAAGACAAAGGCAAGTCACTCTTTGATCATATTGCTCTTAGTTTTAAAATATTTTATTTGCAAAATTACGTGTCTAGTGTACACAATAAACTTGATCGACCACTATTCACATGACGAATCAACAGACCTACCTAATAGCTGCATTATACCAGTAGGATGTTGATATCTTTGTTCCTTTTTACTCCACCTTGTGATACCTCGGTACCCGTATCCTCGGGCATAAATACTGATGGTCCTACACAATCATATTTGTTTGTTGATATGGGGAAAATGGTTTTTAAATCTTGGAAAACTAGACACATAGTATTGGCTAGTTTGCAAAACAAAATTGTTTTGTAAAAACCCGTGATATAAAGTGGTCGCCTTAGTGATGATGCTCTATATTGGCATAGAAAGACCGATTCCTTACAAAATTTCACCCAAGCATCTCATAGTGCGACTACGTAGGTGGAATGGAATACCCCAAGCTAAGTAATTAGTAGACACTGGATGTGTGCAGAAGTCATTGGGCCTAGAGTCACCGAGGTGGTATCTAGGATGCACTTGTGGGATTCTAAGTACATGAAGTATAGGACTTGTCTGATACTTAGCCTAGGACCTATTCAGTTGACAACCATCTATTCTAGGAATACTTTGGAAAAACATTGGCACTAATCTTACTACTTGGCTAGTGTGAGAGTAAGCTTGCGTCATGTTGGTAAAACGTGCACCCTCTACAGAGGTTATTAAAACCGTTTAAATAGCTATGCCCATGGTTATGAACGAATATAAGGTGATTTCTCTAGCATAGCTTTGCTCGTAAAATATTATGAAAATGGTTTGTGGTTGGGGATCATTATCAGAATCAATTATGATGATTGATATATGACCATTACATGGTCCGAAATAATTCTGTATAGATCGAGATATTGAATGGCATCATAGTTTAGGTTTTCGAATAAAAACAGTGTATAATGGAGATTATGAACAGCTCTAGGAGCTAAAGAGATGTGAATATGAGATGAGCTGATGCTCTGAGATCTAAAAGTGAAAAGAAACTAATAGATGAGAGACAGTTGAAAACTGCTAAAGGGTAGAAGGTTATATGCTGGTGTCATGATAGGGCAATCCACAGGATAGTCTTAATCAAATAGAATTTGTTTCGTCCATTTGAGTTATTGCAAAACAATTCACGAATAGAATCGAGACGAGAGCCTCTTTCCGGTCACATGATATACGACGCACACTTAGTGCTTTCAAATTTTTTTTCAAAAGTTTATGAAAACTAACACACCCCTCTTTTGCTGTATGTATACTTACTTTTTTGTAACTTATTGAATACATATGTAATCAATCGTTGTTATTGTTTCTCCTCCCTAGGAAGAGTGAAGTAAAGTTAAAGATTAGGGCTTTCTTACTAATCCTAAGCCATTGCGTATAGATTAGATCTAACCGTGCTAAGTTTTGTTGATGCTTTTCTACTTGCTAGTTACACTCTTAGAGTTGTTCTGAAGATATGATCTCCCAAAAGTATAATTTACATATATTATACTTAGTTGCAACGATGCATCTTGGTTCACTACGGATACTAGTATTATGTTCTATGACTGATATTAGCATCGCTGTTCTGTGGGAATCGGTTCACGCTGAATTTGTACAGCACATCTTTTTTGACATTGTTGTAGGTGGTGCAGGACAGGTTGTGACATATAATCACAATTGCACTTCCATATTAATGGTGCTTTTCCAAATATTTCCAATGTAACTAAAGTCAGGCATGAATATGTCTTTCTACGAGAAAGCTACATGAAATCAGCACAAAAGATCCCAAAGGATAGCTAGCAAGACCAATTGCTAACTGTATTACCTAGACTGCTATATGATAATGTATGAGCAGGACGTCAATGTATGGCACCGCCGCCGGATTCGGTGACATCGCCGGCGTCTGTTTCCATGGAGACCGTTCTTTTTCCCGCTGATCATGATCTCTTCTACCTAGGCTAGGACTAGAAGTGGAGTATATGAGTATCAACATGAGGCAACTTTAGGGAGATGTGCCAGTTTTATGGGCAGAAACCCAACCGAATCACAAGGACCTCTTGCGTAGCATAGGTGGCGATGCTGTGTGGCATGTGGTGTCCAAATATCTCAACTTACTTACATCTACAGTGAAATATATTTGTAGTGCTCATGGAGAAACTGGTCTATTGGTTTATATGAATTTTAATTTGTTCATAATCTTAGACGTTAAATGCAGAAATTCCATGGGAAGAAATTTACTTTTCAAATTATCAAGCGGTAATTAAATAGGAGCATATACGCTTTTGCTCTACCACTAGGAAAATAACAATGTTCTCCACTATCCATCATGATTTGTCAAACCTATAGTGGCGTCGATTAGTATGACGTAATACATGCCTAATAAAAAGCATGGTTTTACTTTCAACAAATAGCATATACAAGTTGTATGTTGAATACAACTATTGCATTTAAATACAAACATGCACTAAACAGAATCTAGCCACACAGCTGCACATGTAATCTGGATGGATGGTTATAGTAAAGATGGAAATTGAATTTGAGCAAACTAAGTTGGTAGTGAATGGATTAGTGAACTTCCACGAAGAAATTCTTGTATCTAATCTTCTGTAAAACATTTTTTTCATGTTAGATCTTCATCCAACTATGGACAGGGGAAAAGCAAGTGTAATCTGGGAGTAACAAATTTCAGCTGTTCAAATAACAGGCCAATTAAACTAACATTAATATTCCCCACATGCAATTAGAGAAACATCGAAAGGTTAATTCATATTAGCACAAAAAAAAGTTGTAATAAATAAGTGGAAACGTGAATTTTTGTTCCTATTTTTGGCACCGGTCCAAAATTAATTCTGAACCAACTCGTGCATGCGGGGCACCAGGAAGGCAACAAATACCCAGAAATTCATTCTTTTTTTTCCCTTAGCTAGCAAAAGATTTAAAATACAATCATTAATTTTCTCTAAATCTAAAGGATTACGGGGAACAGAGCTACAATTGGAGGCAATCAATACTAGCCAATTCAGCTGATCATGCACCAAAGTTTAACTAGGATCGAACTATGCATGACATGGACACAGAGATTGTACATGCAGATAATGCAAACGTAGCATTATTGTCTGACAGCATGTAATTTGATTATCTACTCTGGGCAAATCTGCAAGCTTTCATAATCCAATCTATGGAGAGAAATCCATGAAGGAGAGTCGTAGCTCGTACTACTAGGGATGTATAGCCGGGAGTAAATTCCCATTGGAATCTGATTAAGTCTGACGGCTTCAGTCCCAACAATCATAATTAAGGTTTCACCAATTATTACTGGATATCAGCAGATCCAGAATCTCAATCAACATCATATAGACCAGGAAGAAACCAAATTCTTTTCCGTTGCATGGTGCCATGGTGATCATCACAGCAAGAGGAGGAAGAAGAAGCGCCATTGATCGGCGGAGAGTTGCTACACGTAACTATGCTCCTCTCCTTGCCGTGGTCGTCGACATCGCCTTGGCGCCGGGGAAGGTAGATGTCCAGGGCTGCTCCGCCGGCGCCGTTGATCCCTCCTCCCATGCGAAGGCGGGTCTCTCTCCCGAGCTATTCGATCGTCTCTCCGATTGATGCGCGGGCGCGGTGGATTCCCTCGCCCTAGCTCGCCTGGCTAGCTACCTGCTCGCTCGGCGCCTCCGACGATGGCGGTGGGGAGTGGTGGTGGTCGGGAGAGGCCAGTGAATCGCCATATATAGAGAGAGAGACCATGCAGCTCGCTAGCTTGCTACTCCTCATAGAGCCCTAGGAGGCCGGCTATACCGCGGCGCCAGTGCTTGCGAATTAATAAATCCCATTTATTTCCATAAAAAGCAGAGAGATCGTGTTTGATTTTTACTCCCTCTGCACCCAAGACAAGTTGATTTTAGTACAGTTTAAAAAATAAGTCAATTTATAGTCTCTTATCTATCCTCCCTACACAGATTGAGGAGCTTCAAAGGGTTCTTTGAGACAAAACGTACTGAAACTTCGAAGAGCTTTCCCTGGAGAAGGATGATGAAGCTACTGGCATGGATGATTTCCCAATCTTTTATGGGTGAAAACGGATCAGAATTGCTAGCTACTAAATACTAGTTCAAATATATGCAAGGAATAATTGTGTCACATCCCCTCAAGCATGTAAAATCAAACTCAATCTTTACACGGAGAATAAAAACAACAACAGACTGAAAAATGCAGTCGCAGTAGATTTGCTATTTTCACTTCTCGACACTTGGCCCGAATTTAATTCAACATGTTTGTGAGCCATATTAATCTACGGGTTTTTGAAAATATGATGGAATATTTTTCACTTAATTTCAATTCCAGTCACTTTTTTCTCTACGTGATCGCTCTCTTTCTATATGTAATATGTAAGTGTGGTTATATCTCTCCTATCTCCTTTTTAAAGTAAATAAAAAAATACTTTTAAACTTAATTATCTTATGTATTATGTATTAGAAAAATTACAATGTAAACAGTGAAACTTACCATATAAGTTTTAAAATTTACGATGTAGTATAGGTAATTTACACTGTAAAAAATATTTGATTATTTTTTAAAATGTAACATCATAAATATAGCTACTCCCATAATTTATCTTGAATAGCATTTTAAGAGTAAATTGCACTGGTTAAAGCTGTTCGGTGCTCTCATCCTGGTCCTTACTCTTTAAAGAAGTTGCATATTTATCCTATAGGATTGCTAAATATACCACAAGAAGTCCAAATTTACCACGGTAATTGAATTCTATAAGGAGTGTGGCATGCCACGTTACAAGGGGGTCCACATGGTCAATTTCAAAGAAAAAAAAACTTACGATCCAAATCTTCTTCACAATCGCCAAGGCAGAACTATGAAAAAAATGATCAGATCATCAGAGGGAGGTGCATACCCCTCCGCCGCAATCTTGATGATGATGAGTCAGTTGCACTATTCATGCCACTCATTTTGGGAATGTTGTGTGCACAGCAGAAGCAGCGGCAAGGAACTGTTATGTGATGGCTTCGAGGAAGAGAAGCAACTTTGGAGAATTGCAAAGCGAGGGTGGGTGGCAGATGGCAACAGGGAACTTTAGTGTGCTGGATTTGTGGGAAGAGAGATGGTTGCAAACAAAAGAAAAGAGACGCCGGCGGCGGTGACTAGGGGGGAGTTGGTGCGCAGCATGTGTGGCAAAAAGCACAAAGGCATGGTGGCGGGGAATGGCACACAAGGATTCAAGAATACGATGGATTTGGGAATATGAACAATTGTGAACAAAGATTTAGATCGAGAAAAATTTTCTGCGAAATTGACCGTGCCCAAGGACCCCCTTGCAACATGGATGCACATGGCATGCCACATCCACTCTAGCATGCAATCATGGCAAAATTGGACCTCCAGTGGTATATTTAGTAAAATTAGAAGGGCTTAATTTGTAATTTTAAATATTAGGGATTGGGATGAAATCATTGAATATGTGTCACAGCAGGACCCTGCACCTCCTCCGACCTTGACAAGCACGTGTTTCCCGGGGACCATGACAAAAGAGGTGGCGTAGTGATTGGCAGATGGTCCAACTGGATAAAAACGGTCCCTTGTAGAGGCAACAATATACATTTGTACTACCGACATTAATATAGATCGTCGCATCACTAAGCAAAAAGGCCAGTACTGAATATTCCCATATACCTTTCGTATACGCTCATCACTTAGGATAGGCGAGGTCACCTAATTTCCCTGTCTATCTTCTACCTGTCTTGTTGAAACATTGGGATCGTCAATGAGAAGCGTGAGTGGCCTCGAAAGGTAGATGCAACCCAAGACCTTAGCGAATATGTCACACCTACTCTGGCACTAACTATAGTGACATTAGAGAGGGTGAGTCGTAGGAAATTAATGTGAACTAACTTCCACGGAACCACGATACCGGTACCAGTCCCAGCCACTAGTATTGAAAAGCAATGATGAAACTTAGCACAGCTAGATCCAATCCACAAGTAACAGATTAAAATTAGAAAAGAAACCATAACCTTTAACTTCACTTTACTCTTTCTAGGGAAAAAGGGGAAAAACAACGATTGTGCCGAAGCACTACCGACATAATCTTTTCGATAAATTATAGAATGTGAAGTAAGGAAATTTCTCTGTTGAGGAGTATTATAAAGAGATGGAAAAGACTATGATTAGAGCCAATGTATATAAAGATAAAGAGCAAACTATTACACATTTTATGGCTGGGTTACATTGCAATATTCAGTGCATTGTTGAGTTTCAGTCGTAGCATCATCTTATTGATTTGGTACATCAAGCAACCAAAGCTGAACGCCAACTGTAGCAAGATGCTAAGAGCAGCAAGTCTTTATCATTTGGTACAAGGACTACGCCCGGAGGAAGCAACCCAATATCGAAGTTTACTGCTACACCATCAATGGTGAAAAGCTCAAGTAGAGGCTCACGTTCTAATGTTTAAAGTATTTTTAGTAGGAAAAACATTACTGCCCTAAGCATGAGTTCTAAACCAACAGCATCCACCTCCACTTCATTGGGTTCTACAGCTAAGAGTAGTGGGATTCAATGCTTCAAGTGTGGAGGCCGTGGGCATATTGCCAAGGAATGTTCAAATAACCAGGTGATCATTGTGAATGATAATGGAGAGTATGAATCAGCTAATGAAGAGAAAGTTGTGGAAGAGTATGCTGATGAAGCCCATGAAGATGGGGAACATACTGGATGTGAATTTGAGAAAGGTGCTGCTCTTGTAGTAGCTCAAATCTTGAGTGTTCAGATGAAGAAAGCTGAAATTGAACAGTGACATAATCTTTTTCAAACTAGAGCAAAAGTGCAAGATAAGATAGTCAAGGTGATCATTGATGGTGAGAGCTACCATAATCTTGCTAGTCGTGAGATTGTTGACAAGCTTGGTTTGAAGCTACAGTGGCATCCTCATCCATACCATATCCAATGGTTGAATGATTTAGGAGATATCAAGATTGGTTATAAAGTAAAAGTTTCATTTAAGATTGATGAATATGTTGACACTATGGAGTGTGATGTGGCACCAATGTCTATGTGCCATATTCTGCTTGGAAGATGTTGGCAATATGATTGATATACTCAGCATTGTAGGAGGACAAATCAGTACACACTGGATTTGAAAGGGAAGAAGTTTGTACTCAAGCCTATGGCACCTCAACAAATCATGGCTGAGCACTTACAAAAGAAATCTGCAATTAGTCTAGCAAGTAAAGGAGGAGAAGAGCAAAAGAAAATGAGTGCCATACACAATTCGGTGAGTGAGAGCCACAAGCCAAATTTGAGAGATAAAAAAAAGGAGAGGGAAATCATCTAGTTATGTTAGCCATAAAATCTAAGCAGAGAGAAGTGAGAAATAACCTAGATCAAGTGCTCTTTGTACTTGTGTGCAAAGACATTTTAATTTCACCTAACGATATCACCACTCTTCCTAGTGATGTGTCTCATTTTTTGTAGGACTATGAAGACGTTTTCCCAAAATAAACACCGGCTGGATTACCTCTAATTCATAGGATTGAGCATCAAATTGATCTCATTCTAGTGGCTGCACTCCCCAACCGTCCACCCTACCACACCAGTCCTGAAGAAACAAAAGAAATACAAAGAAGTGCAAGAACTTGTTGATAAAGATTTTGTTTGTGAAAGCTTAAGTCCTTGTGTTGTTCCTGTGATATTAGTACCTAAAAAGGATGGTTTTGGTGGATGTGTGTTGATTGTAGAGCTATAAATAATATCACTGCTCACTACCGTCATCCTATTCTAGGATTAGATGATATGTTTGATGAATTGAGTGGCTCCATAATATTTACAAAAATAGATTTGAAAAGTGGTTGCCATCAAATAAGAATAAAAACCGGAGATGAATGGAAAACTGCATTTAAAACAAAATTTGGGCTGTATGAATGGTTAGTTATACCCTTTGGTTTGACTAATGCTCCTAGTACTTTTATCATCAAGATTTATAGTTGTCTACTTTGATGATATCTTGATTTATAGCAAGTCTTTAGAGGAGCATGTGAATCACATTCGTCAAATTTTGGATGAGCTTTGAAAAGAGAAATATTTGCTAATCTTGAGAAGTGCAGTTTTTGCATAGACCATGTTGTGTTTCTTAGCTTTGTTGTTTTAGGAGAAGGAATTAAAGTGGATGAAACCAAGGTGAAAGCCATCAAGGATTGGCCAACTCCTACGAATGTAAGTCAATTAAAAAGTTTTCATGGTATTGCTGGTTTTTATAGGAGATTTGTGAGAGATTTCAGTACCATCGCTGCTCCTTTGAATGAATTGACAAAAAAGGGGTTGATTTTAAATGAGACACTCATAGGAAAATGCTTTTTAAGAATTAAAGAAACATTTGACTGAAACACATGTACTTGGTCTTCCTGATTTCACTAAAACTTTTGAGGTAGAATGTAATGCTAGTGGGATTGGAGTAGGAGGAGTTTTAATGCAACAAGAAAAGCCAGTAGCATATTTTACTGAACAAACTAGGAGGATCTCAATTGAATTAAGAATTGTATGCTTTGGTGCATGTGCTTGAGACATGGCGGCATTACTTATGGCCAAAAGAGTTTGTTATTCATTTTAATCATGAAGTTTTGAAGTACTTGAAAGGCCAAGCTAAGCTGAACCACCGCCATGCCAAATGGGTTGAGTTCATCGAAACATTTCTATACATTGTGAAATATAAGAAAGGTAAGGACAATATGATTGCCGATGCTTTGTCGTGAAAAAAAAAGTGTTGTTGAGCCAACTCAAGGTAAAGGTTTTGGGTCTTGAAAGTTTGAAAGATATGTATAATAATAATCCTCAGAACCATAGAATCATTGTAAAGATAGGAAAGGCTAGGAAAAGTATCACATACATGATGGATTTCTATTTAGAGCTAACAAGCTTTGTGTTCTAAATTCTTCGATTAGATTGCTTATACTACAGGAATCACATGGAGGTGGACTAACAGGTCATTTTGGACAAAAGAAAACTTACGAACTACTAGGTGATCATTTCTATTGGCCCAAGGTGAGGAGAGATGTCATCAGATTTGTAGAACGATGCGTTACCTATCACAAAGCTAAGTCAAAACTAAATCCTCATGGCTTGTACACTCTTTTACCTACTCCTAATATTCCTTAGGAAGACATAAGCATGGATTTTATTTTGGGATTGCCTAGAACTCAGAGAGAAAAATATTCTATTTTTGTTGTGGTGGATAGATTTTCAAAGATGGCTTATTTTATCCATTGTAACAAGAGTGATGATGCTTCATATGTTGCTAATTTTTTTTTCAGGGAGATCGTGCGGCTACATGGCTTGCCTAGGACCATTGTGTCTGATCATGACGTCAAGTTTGTGAGCTATTTTTGCAAAACATTATGGGCAAAGCTTGGGACTAAGCTCTTGTTCTCAACTACTTATCACTTTCAAATTGATGGGCAAACGGAAGTAGTGAATCGAGCATTACTATATTGTTGTGAACAATGGTGAAAAAGAACTTGAAGGTTTGGGAGGATTGCTTGCCACACGTGGAGTTTGCTTATAACATGGCAATTCACTCTACTACTAATTTGTGTCCTTTTGAAATTGTATATGGGTTCAAACCTATTGCTCCAATAGATTTGTTGCCTCTTTCATTGTAGGAGAGAACCAACATGGAAGCCTCCAAGCGTGCTGCATACATAAAGAAGATACACGAGAAGACCAAGGAAGCAATTGAACAAAAGGCAGAATATGAACAAAGATAGGAAAAAAGTGTCATTCAAATAAGTGGGCTTGGTGTGGATTCACTTGCGCAAGGATCGCTTTCCTGATAAGCACAAATCCAAGTTGATGTCACGAGGAGATGGTCCATTTGTCCTTGCAAAGATCAATGATAATGCGTACAAGATAGATCTTCCAGAAAGTTATGGTGTAAGCAACACCTTTAATATTGCTGACGACGCTTTAGAGTTGAGGACAATTCCTTTTCAAGAGGAGAAGGATGATATGACCACGCCAACCATGCCAACAAGCAAGCCAACCACACCAACAAATAACAAGTCACAACCAATTAAAGCTACACTAGTTTTAAGTCTTTAATGGACCGATTACACGTAGTCGAGCTAAGAAGCTACAACAAGAGGTGAACGCGCTACTTTTTGTAAATTATTTTAATATTATTAAGAATTATATATTGCCTAAGTCATGCATATTGCTATTGCTCAGGTTATGATAAGAACACATCAAGAGTAGACTATAGAGAAGGACCACGCTCGAACCCGTTCAGCGTGATAGAACTGTCAAAAAGAATCAGTCATAACTTTTGATTTCTAAAAGCTATTAAGGCCCATAAGGACTTGTTGGAAATCTTGTTAAGTCTAGTTTTTAATGCCACTAGAGCTGACTAGCTTGAAATTTCCATTATGACAACCGACCAGTTTTAGTGCATACTAGTCGGGGGGTCAACATTCAGCCTGATGTTCAAGTTCCTATGCAAAATTGTACTATTCTACAATACTTCATGGTATATACTACACATGGTGTGAAAGCTTATCAAGTTAACTTTCTAATGCAACCAATGACTTGTCATTTGGACTTTCCAAGGTGGAGTTATTGACAAAACACTGAAGATTGTATAGAAGACCAACAACCACGTGGGAACAACTCAGAGCTCATTTCGTGGAGGCCCTTTCACATAGTCTAACTTACCTTTTTTATTTTGTGTTTTCACCTATCTAAGAGGGATGTTCCTAGGATAAATACCCCATTGCCTCATAGCAATCGAAGACTTTTGATGATTGAAATACATAATCCCTTGTTCAGCTGTGTGCTAACAAATATTGAGAGAGTGATCTCTACCCCTTTGCTCTTATGATTTCCTTCGCAAGATTACAGAAGCGGCGGCTTCATCCGCTCCTAATTGGTG
Source organism: Oryza coarctata (assembly GCA_030770085.1). Lineage (NCBI taxonomy): Eukaryota > Viridiplantae > Streptophyta > Magnoliopsida > Poales > Poaceae > Oryza > Oryza coarctata. The sequence goes on from CM061472.1 coordinate 16,199,101, forward strand.
CTCCTATTGCCTTCAAAGTTCTCCTTGATTGACTGTAGGTTGTGTTGGTTGGTTCTTTGAGAGTGCGATTGGACGAATCCTCGATTCAGGTTGCCTGTTAAAGACGGTGGTTGGCTTCGAGTTTTATTTGTGTTGACTAGTTATCACTGCTTGCAGCAAGTTATCTAGCTATTCTATAGCTAGTTATCTGTTGATTGATCCTACGTCGTGAAGATCGGGACCCTGTGATGTATCACTTTTGCCTTCAGGTAGCTTCCTACTCATTTCTTATTTATTAGTTTCTTTTCATTTTTGTGAACTTAGAGCATCAGCTCATCTTAGTTATGTCCTTATCTCTTGGGCTCCCAAAGCTGTCCATAACTTCCAACATATTGTTTCCATTTAGGAAGCCTAATCTATGATGCTATTCGGCATCCCGATCAATATAGTTCTGTTTTAGATCACGTAATGGTTATCCCTCAGCAATCATAGTCGATTCTAGTAAAGATTTCTAATCCTACATACCACATTCATAAAGCACATACAAACAAAACTACGCTAAGGAATCACCTCATATTTGCCCATGGCTATAGGCATAGCTATTTGAAAAGTTCGATAACCAATGCAGAGAATACACGCTTTACCCATAAAACACGATGTTACTCCCACACGGGCCAAATAGGAAGGTTTATGACAAAGCTTTTCCAAAACCAACCAAGAATACTTCATCCTACATAGAACGGCTCGCTCTGAATCGAATATCAGGCAAACCTTGACTCTCTTATACCCAGGAAGCTAGGATGTCACCATTCACACATGCCCAGCATATTAAATTTTAATTTGCACCCAGTGCAACATATTAACTCATATCTCCTCATCTAGTCATTCTCCATCTATTAGCATACAAGGCATCTCTAGCTAGCTAATTACTTAGCTAGAGTTGTCCCATACCATCCATAAAATCACTTTGTGAGATGTTCAGATGGAATTTACTAAGGAAAGGATCCTTATATGCAAATATAAAGCTCCATCACAAATGCGACTACTAAGCATCGTGAGTTTTCGCAAACACGTTTTATTTCACAAACTCACCAACACCATGTGTCGGGTTTTCAAAGGTCTAGTAAACCAATTTGTTCCATTTCGACAAACAAAAGTAAAGTTAGTGGGACCATCGATACCTATGCTCAAGGGTACGCTTCCTGAGGTACCATCGGAGTGGAGCGACAAGGATCGGGTATCAACATCCTACCGGTATAATGTATTAGGTAATTCCATCAATTTGTCACGTAAACTGAGGCTAGTGAAATTTAACATGCATACCTAGATGTAATTTTGCAAATAAAACATTTTAAATTTAGTAGCAATATGATTAAATGATGCCTTGCCTCTCTCTTTATCTTCACAATCTTTGAAAATCCTCGCTCAAAATAGTTTCCAAAGTGTTGTCTGTGAGTGAAACGAGAGAAAACCATACAAAATCATAAAAATAAAATATTGTTATTAATAATTGGACAAATTTCAATTTTAGAAAAAAAATTAGAGACTATTGTCGATTGAAGTTATGGTTAAGAAGATATGGATTTTTAAAGTTTAAATGATTTTCTTCAATATAGAAAAAATTATTAAAATTGGAAAGAAATATTCTTAAGAATATTCCCTATTGATTGGTGGGTCCATTGGTCATAGAGAGAGAAGGGAGATGTAAAAGACTTTTGAGGAGGAAAAGAGGGGATTGTCTCAGTGTGTTGGCCAGCCTAATGTCGTAAGGCCCAAGGGGGTTGAGACTGGCCTAGAAAAGGAGGGCTTTGGCGATCCATCCTAGACTAGGATTGAAAGGAAAAAGAAACCTAGTGGACTGAGGCCTCGTGGGCTGATCTTTGGCCGAGAGGAGAAGGGGGACGTGGACTAGACTTAAGCAGGGCCAAGGTTGGATGATGTGGCACTAACGTGGCCACCACATCGGATGGATGAGAGGAAGAGGTCGTTGGACCACATGTAATGGTGAATGATGTGTGCTGTGTTCCAATGAGCGATGACACTTCACCGTCAATGAAGGGCATCAAAGGAATGAATGCAAAGAAGTGAGGGATTTGAGTGGCAGGATAGGGAATTGGTTTCATGATAGTGGTCAGCAGTGTCAAACTAAAAGCGGCAATTAGAGTGATCATCACACAGTGCCAGTGTAACAAGGTTGATGGAAAGGGACCATCACAGGTATGGCCAGGTCTAGAAGATGGCCCTTGTCACCTATTAGGAGGAGGGGGAAGAATGGAGGAAAGAGGCTCACTAGAAAGGGACGGAGCAAGCTGGCGTCACAGCAGCTGACCTTGATCCAAGTATGGCACCTTGAGCAAGGCTAGCTAACGGTAACAAGGGACGGGAAGCGGTAGAGGGTCATGGCTTTTTATAGGTGAGTGTTGGCACAAGGCAACAATCGAGAAAGGCAGTGGGCAATGAGATTTTTTCAATGAAGGTTGGTAAAGGTGAAGGCGACATGGCCGTGTGACAAGACAAAGCAAAGCGATGGAGCGACAGTGCCATGATGGCACCTGCTAGAGGAGTGGAAGGAGGAGGAAAAAGGGCAGCGATGATAGGATGGGACAGAGATGGCTTGAAAACTTGTTATCATTGGTGACATGACAGGATGACGAGCAGTTGTGGCTCTTTGACATGGTCGTATCGAGCAACATCCAAGCAACAAGAATGCGTGCAGGGTGGCAAAGGCAATGCGATGGCAGGTGATGCTGGCGTGGAGAAAGATACATGCTCACACATGGCACGGCGGCTGGCGCACCCATGTGGGCTTTTGCCGAACAACATGGGTGAGGTGCCAGAGAAGGAAGACAGCCACACATGGACGTGTGGACCCATGGTGTCAGCTGCAGCAAGGGAGGCGGGCACACGTGTGTGCGGGAAGCTTGTAGGAAAGCTGTGGCCTATGAGGAAGAAGGCTGAGCAACGGAGTGAGAGAGGGGATGGACTAGGCCAATATGTGGAGAGGAGGGGAAAGATAGTCGGGCTGGTTCGAGTGGGGAGGAAGTGGGCTAGTGGTTGCAGTAGTAGGCCATAGGCCGGTGCCAAGCAAGGAGGGTGATAGCCAGATAGGAGAGGGGAGGGTGGACTGGTTGTGCCGAGCTGAGTGGAAGAAGAAGAGGGAACAACCTAGTTAAACAGTAGCCCTTAGGAATTTATAGGGAGAGATTCGAAAGAATTTTGGGTATTTTGAATTTAGATTTGAATTCAAATTTGAGATTCGAACATAAGAATGGGGAATTTTTGAAGACTAGAAATTGATTGACTTTTAGGATTGGAATTAAGGAGAAATTTTTATGAAGGATTTTTGGAGGAATGCCAAATTTGAATTCCATAATTTGAATTTGGATAGAAATTTGTGGGTTTGAGGTTTTTGAGTCCTAAGATGGATTTAATTGAGATATTTGACACCTAGATCTTTATTCACTACCAAAGATTTAAAATTTTTAAAAATAGAGTTTTTATTTCTAATAGTTTTTTAACGGTAAAAAAAATTAAGGCGGTACAGAAGACAAATGTTACTAGCGAGATACGCTGAAGCGTTCGGACAATCGGCTAAGCTTCTAAGTGGTGGAAGCAGAGGAGCCGAAATTGAGAGCTTAAATGATTTAGAGCAAGGTGCAGCTGTCAAGGAGGGTCAATTAGAGCATGCAGCTGAGAAGGCAGGATTCGCAGCGGCATCGACATGTGGAGTGCCGACGTTGGGAATAGAAGCATTAATAGATATGGTGTATGCACCAGGGCCTGATGATAACATGGTACAATACGAAGCATGCAACAAGAAATACAAAGACTTCAGCAGCAACAGCAAGACGTGATTCGAGCACAAGAAGCGTCGAGGCAGCTCCTCGACCCATCTCAGGGGGGTAGTCTGCGTACATGTGTAGTTGTTGACGTGGCTTTAGGTTCATGGCCAAGCAGCATCCAATCCTTTGATCTCTCAGCGGAGCCAGTGGTCTACTATCTTCAAATCAGTTCATTCAGTTGCACCTTATTCGAACACTTCAACCCAACGACAACCAATCGCTGCAAATCCAAACTTTCGATTCCACTTCAACCCACCCAACAACATTCGAACCACAGTAACCCAATGAGCCAGAATCCAAACATAGCCAGCCAAGAGGTCTTTCATGCACATCAAAACAACATCAACCTAATACCTTATACAGCCAACCTAGTACCCCAAATACAAATACAAACCAATATGCATCAACCCACCAATATACCCAAGTTATCAGTACACTCATTGAAATAATAGAGAGGTATTTTAAAATGAAATCCAAGGAAATTTTGAAGGGCCAACAATAACATACGGAATATTTGCCTAAACCTTTTGAATACACTCATCACTCAGGATAGGCGAGGTCAACTAATTTTCTAATCTATCTCCTACTTGTCTGTGACATTTTGTCATGACAACATGTTTAAGAATTACAAGTTCAATTTACTCCTATTCTTAAAAAAGAAACATATTTAAACCACAAGCAACAAATGAGGTCATATGGTCTTGAGGGCTTAAAATTGACTTCCCTAGTAACCTTGAGTTTTGGTGTAGAACCATAGGGACGGATTCATTATGCCCTTGAGCGGGGAATGGATAATATAGACTAGCAGTGTGTGCATACATAAAACAATACTTTCAGAATATATTCAAATATCGAATCATCCAAAAATACAACCCAAACTATAAGATTCCGCAAGAAGAAAAAGGTGATCGTCTAACCGTGCATGCATTTTGTTAGACCACACTTACAATACAATAACCTTGCGCTTTTGCCAGGGCGTAACACATTAGTACACTAATGGCATGTTTTTTGGTTCGTACAGTCCTACCCTGCAACACTGACAGCACAATGCAATTTCAAGCAAAAATATCGATCCAATTCAATCTCCTTAATCATGTTGCACAATTGTTCAACAGCTTTGGTTTCGCAAAAAAAAAAGAAAAATCTTCATCACCATACCATTGTGAAGCTGAAGAGCTGCTGCTGATCTCCCCTGGTCTAACACATCCAATTAACTTTAATCTGTTATGCATGCCCGCATCTGAGAAGAGTTCAGAACAAGCCTTGTTTGTTAACTTTCCGATTCTTACATGAATACAAACTTCTTCTATACATGTGCAACAACCGAAGATGGCCTCTAACTCTCCAAAATTTCTTGACCTACATAAGTTGTGTAACACAACCTGAGATAACAACACTCTCCAGCTGAACCCTCCTGGCCGACGTGCCGAGTTGGTGACCGAACTCTGCTAACTTCCGGTACAGCAACAAGCTAGCATCAGTGTTAACCGCTGATCACTTGATGTTTCTGCAATCTTTTCAGGATGCCAAAGGCCTCGTGATCCATCACGACTTGGTCTTGAAGGGGACGTAGTGCTTGAGCGACTCGCTGACGCCTTCGATGGAGGCGACGGCGGCGGCGAGCGACACCAGGAAGCACAGGAGGCTGAGCGTCTGCAGCGCCACCCACCTCGACGTGTACCTCTGTATCCGCCGCTGCCGGATGTACATCTCCACCGGGTAGTACACTGTCAGCGGCCAGAACCCGACGGCGCCGAGGAACCCCAGGATGTCGTTGAAGAACGGCATCACGATGGCGAGCACAGTGCTGACGATCACGAACGCCGTCCTCCACGTCAGCCTGAACAAGTTAACGCTGAACCTGAAGGTCTTGCTGGCGAGGACCGGGTGCTCCCGGGTGATGAACTCGGAGCTCGGCCAGTGCCTGGCGGCGACGGTCTCGACGGCGGCGAAGATGGGCTGGCAGAACACCTGGTAGGCGCCGACCAGGTGGACGACGATGCAGACGTTGGCGAAGTCGATCAGCCAGTAGGGCTCGTAGAAGCCGAACCCGGTGAGCATGTTTCCCGGCGCCGCGTTCCCGAACGCCGCGTAGCCGAGGCACCCGCACAGCATGTAGAACGCAGTGGTAGTCGACACGCCCAGCAGGGTTGCCTTCTTCATCGTCTTGTTCTCGGCCGGTGGAAACTTCACCGTGTCCTGCAATTTTCAGTGTTGTTTTTTCAGACTCTCATCAGTTACTGAGAAAACATGCAAACTGAAATCATGCATGTTGTGACTGTTGCTGAAATGTTGTCAAACTCTCAACTTTGCTGTGCAAAGCTTACCTGAATTTCAATAAGAATCATGGAGTAGGAGTAGGCGAACGCGATGTCGCCGAGCGCTTGTAACGCGAGCCAGATCTTCTGGGCTGAAGTGACATCAACTCCAACCTCAACGCCAGTCAGAGTAGTCTTACCAGTAGAACCTGTACAAACACATGGAAATGACGACAAGCCTCTACGTACCATGTAGTGACATAGTCTTCAGAAATATTTCTTCACCTGATATTGTCCGCGCAAGCGAGAGGCCAACGGCGATGGTCGAGTAGGAGAAGGACATGACCGCGGCGAGGATGGAAAGCCATGAGAGGTCACTGAAGTTGGGCAGCATGGAGAGAAAGATCTGGACGATCCCAAATACGATCATGTACGTGGTGTCGTAGACGCCGCAATCGGCCGCGTGGCCGTTCTTGTGGTAGCAGTTGGCCTTGTGTACAGCCCTGTCGATCAATTGTGACATCATGCAACCAAATTAACCTCAAAACAGTAGCATGAAGCTGTGAAAAGAAAGGAGAATTGCTGTGTGCCATGATGGTTTTTTAATGGATCCATCGTTCAGAACTTACGCTGCGCTGATGGATGCTGTGATTGTGTACCCAATTGCAGTCCCAAACAGGTTGACATACTGAAAAACACCACAGGACCAGACTTGCCAGCCACCTGCATTTTCAAGCACAGCAACAAGACTCAGCATGTATGGCATTTCTGAATTCAGAGAGAAAAATTCTCTCAGATGAAAATTGATGTTGATGTGGACTCAGCTTGTTGTTACTATTTACCTAAGTAGGATGCGACGGCGTCCATGTAGGTGTAGTTGCGCTTGCCGGTGACCGGATCGCCGGTGCGGTAGCAGTCGGCGAGGAGCCCGGAGGTATAGTACGTGATGAGGGCGAAGAGCATCAGAGTCACCGGCCCGACCACCCAGCCGAGCTGCGCCGTCGCCCAAGCGAGAGAGAGCACGCCGGAGCCGATCACCGCCGTGATGATGTGCGCGCTTGCGGTCCATACCGTTCCTGCTCAACGAATTGCACAGATTTTCAATTCAACCTTATGAAACTTTAACCATTTCATTAATGATTTTAATTCCTTTCAAATTTCAGTTCTTGTGTCCTTGATGTTTTCTCAAATCTCTACTGTGAGCAAGTTCACTCCATTTAGTGACTGCATGCACCAAACTGAGGAAAAAAGTACTTATGCCCACATGTTATGATCTGTAGCCCCCGATCAGTGTATGCATACAATTAATTACTAGTAGTTTCCAAAGAATGATTAACACATCGCGTTGATTGAACGGATGAGGACACAGGCACACTTTGGGACAAAGTACAGGACCCATGTCCCATGCCAACCGAAACGGAATAGACAAGTCTAAACAAAGTCATTGAGCCATGGAGACAGATGTCACCGTCTGAACAACAAAGTCAACGATTCGACATATATAAAGGGCCTACACATGTGAACATGCGATGCCTTGATGACTTGACGGACGCAAAGGACGACCCGCAATTTCCGTTTGGCTTGCTCTATCGGTCTAGCCGCTGCATCCACCGCCGGCGTAGATACTGTCATATTACTAGCTAGCTACAAATTAGACTCCCATCTGTGCCGGTGACTCATGGTACTCTCCTATGTTCAGAAATGTACTGACGTTTTAGAAAGCGTTCGGTAAAAATTCTTGTCACTTTAACCATTCAAAAAGTCCCACAAAAACCATTCAACTGGAACTACATCAATGCACAATACCTGTCATGAAAAATTCTCTGAAGAATTCCATTATAATATTACATAGCTTTATAAAAAGTCCACAGAGACTTTGTGAAAAAACATGCCAAAGCCCTGTATTGGAGACTTTTTACCCATAGTAAACCACCGTACACAGGGAGTACACCACGTTTGGACGGTTTTAACTATGACATAAGTGTACGCTGTCTTAATGCTGAATCGTACTGCTACATTGGCCTATACCCTCCGTCAAAAAGTCCAAATTACCTCTCTTAAATTATTATGATAGTCTTATTTACTTCTGAATTTATAAAACTAGATATTTATTTTGTACCTTAAAACTTTCATACGAGACGAATTTTCCTCCTAACACTTTTTTTATGGTTTTGATCCCAGGTTGCACCAATTTAGCATCCCAATCAAATATAATAATAATAATATATATTTATAGGGTCCTATCATCCTATCCTTCTTCCATCTCTCTTTCTCCCTTTAGTAGACCAATGAGTCTAAGAGAGACATTGGAGACAAGGGCTAAGGTTAGAGCATGACGATGCAGATTGGCGCTATGTTGCGAGCCTTGTCGCCCTACTTGTGGTGGAAGGTCGTCACCATGTTGCCACTCTCTAGGAGTAGATTTAAGCAGCGCTGTCATATCGCCTCCACCTTTAGCTTAGCTACAGCAGATTGGGTGTGAAGGCGGCTGCAGCGGATTGGGCATGGAGGCAGCTGCAGCAGCAGCCACGGTGGCGACGAGGCAATAGCAGGCTTGTGCACGTAGAGGTGAAAGCAAAGCTCATGTAGAAACGGTAACAAGGTGGCTGCATTAGCGCCAAAGGCAAAGTACACGTGGCTAGATCTAAGTAGAGCATCTAGCTAGTGATTGCCATGGTGTCCTATTGAAAGAACCGAGGAGATAGGACAAAGTCCACAATGAATTAGACCCTGAATCCCAATTCCTTTTTATTTTCCATGCACGGCTTGGAACATAGATTTTCAAAACAAGGAACACGAAAATTACATGATTCGAGTGTCCTAGCATCTTGAATCATATGAATTAAAAAACCATATGAAAACAGTAGAAATGATTTTTGATGGAGTGCAAGGAACAAAATGTAGGAATCCAAATAGAGATATACTCAAAGGAATTTTTTTAAGAGGTTGAACCTTATGTTAAAATTTCTCTAAAATCCTTTTGAGTTAATTTAAAGAAATTTCATAGGATTTTTAAATAGGCATTTATTTGATCCAAAGGACCACATATCAAATTTTTCCTTAAGACTGAATTCCTCTAAAATTCGTCCAAAAACGTTTTGGTCCAAAGGAGCCCTATCGTCTTGGTACCCAATAACTTGGCGTGGTTTTTCTTTAAGAACTTAAAATAAATTATTTGCATAGAATCAAGAAAACTTTTACACATTTCAAACAAAAAATCTATGGATTGAGATTCCTGCGTTCCAAACAAAGCATTTCTTTGGAAGCGCAAAAGTTATCTGGGATGTTGAAAGCAGGACATCATCAGTTGGTGCTACGTAAAAGGTACGAGGACATAGATTCTGACCGATCGGAAACGGCCAGGAAGGCCATCCAAACAGGGGTTTTTCAGGACGGAACGATTCGTCGACGAGTTAGCAGCTGCGGTAGGCCTCAGATAAGGCACTTTAGATATGACCTCATTGAAGCTGACTATCAATAAGATAAATAGATATTGGTAGCTTAAGGTGGACCGCTCAACTCAGCATATACTCCAACTTTCCGTCAAAAAGTACGGTGAATTTTATGATTTTCCACCAAACGCGCTGTGCCGTTCAAGGAATCCAAATTGCAAAAGGCAGCTACTACGCTTTTTGCGAGTCACAATAGCGCGCTGCTGGCGATGAAGCGCTTTCGCATGCGCGCGTTGTTCACACTTCACAATGCCCGTGCCAGTGGCACCCAGGGAAACTACACGTCACTTGTTGATCAGGGGAGCTGTACCGCCTATGTGGCGTCATATCGGCCGTGCATGCTCAGATCGAGTGGCTGGCGTGCGTTCACCGTGGGGGACGCGGCTGCTGACCAGTACGCGACCCCTGCTGTGCTGGGTGCTGGCTGGTGACTCTGGCCTCTTCTCTTGCTGTTGCATCCCGGAAACAAATTGTTCACGCGATAAAACATTAATACTTCATTAATTTTGGACTCTAGGGACGGACAGATCTAGACGAAGGGCTGGAAAGAACCAGCGTACACGTCAGCGGACGCTTGCATGCGCTCCGTTGGGGAGCTCAAAAGGGAAAGACAAACACAAAAACGCACACCGTTTATCTAAGTAAAATTCTGCAGGGTATCACTTCGCAGAGAACACTGTAGTTCGATTCGCGAGTACTTTTTTACCATGCGTCCATGCCCAGCTATGTTCGTGGCACTGCTGGCTATGGCAAAGCCTACCGCACCAGCACCAACCAAAAAATCCACGGGAGTTTCCAGGAAAAGTGAAGAAGAAACAGAGAAGTCAGCACCAGTACCAACCAAAAAATTTCATCCGAGGCGGCTAGGCCACGCCCACGCTCGCTGGATTGAAACAGAAACTGAGGATGACAAGGGTCCAGGCAGCCATGGACGCATGGTTGTTCACGCCTTCCCTCGAAATGTTCGTTTTGAATTCGAACTACTTCTCTCGTGTTTGAACCACTCTTCGTGGAGTTTTCTCTACCAAAAATCCTGCGTGCACTGTGTTCTGAAAATCCCTTTTTGGTATCCTGATCCGTTCGAGTCGCTGCTCTTATGCCTCCTAAAAGAGAGATTGATAAAGCGCAAGCGCCCAAAACAGGAAGCAAAACCGCAACCATCCATCCACGCACCCTCACGAAGAACCCCACCCACCAGACACGCACGCAACGCACGAACACAGACGAGCGCAACAACAGCCACATCATTGGTGGCGAAGGGAGGAGGAGGTTAACGAGATGGGATCGGGTCGGTTTGATCCGTACCGGTTCGCCGCTGCTTGCCGTCGTCGTCGACGTCTTCGCCGCCGGCTCCGGCGCCGCCGTGGTGCGGGTGGGCAGCGTAGTAGCCCCCGCCGGCGCCGCCGTTCCGCACTGCCATCTCCACGTCCTTCGTCATCTCGCCGCCCGCCTCTCGCAACACCTCTCTCTCTCTCTAGGGTAAGGATTGTGTGTGCGTGTGCTCGTGTGGAGGATGTGGGGAACGAGTGATTCCTAGCACAACACAGGGAGGAGTCGCCTGTATATATACATCAAGGGCGCGACGCGTACGGGCGCTGGTCCCCATTTACCTTTTTTTTTTATTTCGTCTTTTCTTTTTTTTTTTGGCAAATCATCAACGCCATTTGAATGCACGCTTCCATTTAACCTGTCGATGCAACTGGAGGTCAAATATGGCTCTGAATTCGGAAATCATGGTGGATGGAGAGATTCAGATTTTGTTTTCAATGCCGGGGATTCCTTATTGATTCAGTGGAATGTGAAACGGAAGTATTAATGCAATGGGATATCTGTAGAATTATTGCCAATAAAATAGTTGGTCTGATTACAAATATGTCATTTTAAGTTTATGCATATGAACTAAGAAAATCAATCCGGATGCGCTCTTTATTTATACTATGTTGGAGGAGATGAATTATTTATCTGTGAGCGGTAGCATTTTATTTACCAAGAACAAACACAAATTAAAACATTAAAAAAATAACTAAAATGGTTGGGGTGGCATGGTTGCTAGATCAAAGTGGCACATACCACAGCCATCCTTTTAACATAGGAGGTGTGAAAAAACTGGATACCAACACCTTTTCAAGGCGAGCAACTATGCCCTCTAAGGGCATATAGAGGTTTAAACTGGTAATGTCCATATAATCTTTCCAATCATATTTAGATAATAGATTTATCTATTTAAGCTATCTGTTGTGGATTTGAACCATTAAAAATTTCATACTGTATGGAATATATATGATATTAAACAATATATTAAATGCTTGATAGACAACGTACTACATTTTTTCTCTCCTCTTACTCTTGCTAACAAATCAAAGAAAAAAAAACCTTCGTGACATCCTCACTATTGTTAATGCCCTAAAGAGAAAACGTAAAGGCTTTGGAGTTTCAAGCACTTGAGTACAGCAAAACATCTCCTTTCACTTATTTGGAAATGTTTAAACATAGGTTTGACTGATTTCCATTCAAAATTTTGGACTATATTCAAAAGAAACTAAGATAAATTAGGTCTAGATATGGGATCAATTTTCATACATATCTGGACGAGGATTCCTTCGAAATATAGAGATTTTACAGGATTTTCATATAATTTCATCCAAATTCTTCAAAAATCCCATGGAATTCCTCCATTCCTTGGAGACATGAGTGCTACGTGCTCCTACCTTGTTACTCCCTCCCTCACAACCACACATATCCATATTGCTCCACCAAGATGGATCAAACTCTCACGGCCTTTCTTCCTCCATCCTTCCCATGCATAGCTAGTCATGCAGGGTCAGGATCCTCGGCTCTATCTTTGAAATCACCATAATTTAGTGACTGACATGTAGACACCATAAGTCAGTAAAAAAAATCACATAATTTCAAAGGTAGAGGATATGTCCATTCCTGTGACGAGCCAGACGTGGTGTGCCTTTCCAAACTTTGCAGCATTTAATTTCTGATATCGATCAAATTCCAGCGCCATGCATGCATGTACAGATCTACCTGGAATTTGCTGAATGAGCTGTTTGGTTGCACCCCTTACCACTGCTAGACCGCGCCAGTGCGGAATCCTGCATCACAGTACATACTACTACCAGAGAGAAGGTGCGTCGCGAGAGCTTCCATCCACCCAAGGAATGAAGGAGCCGAAATTTGCCTGTCCATCAAAGATTGGCCAAATAGTTCGTGTCACGCAAGTGCGTATGTATGACTGAGTATTGAAATCAATGCCGCTACGTATAAGTGTGCGGTTACGATAATTCACTATAGACCATGCACTAGTGATGGGTCGAAAGAGTCGATGAGTGGTAACTGATGATTAAACTTTATCTGTGTTGGGTGATGCTCTATCACGAATAACACTAGTGTAATGGATGGTAATAAACACCCGCCAAAGATTCTCCCATATAACTGTTGCCTTAGCACCCGTTACTAGTGATTTATCTATGACGTGTAGTAAATACCACCCATCACACATGAATACCACACTTCTGGTGGGTTGAAAATATGACTATGAAAAATCACCCAAAAAAGAAAGAAAAGGGCACCCCATCTGCAACAACAGAAAGCAACAGATTCAACGGCAGATTATAGTGACCGGTAGCAAAAGATTCGACACAGAAACTTACGAGGTTCAGGTTCACACAAAACACAAAACAATAATACTCAGTAAGGCACAGAATGTGCTGAATTCATGTCAAGATTTAAGATTTCTAGCAACATCAATAAAGACATATCCATCAAGGAAAAATAATACACATAATGCAACACATCACTTATCCACCCCTCCAATTTTCAGCAGCAACGCATCCATCTCTGAATCTGAAAAACACACCTCACTAGTGCTGATAATAGACATCGAACAAGCAAGGCCAGGATCCTTACCACCCAAAGGAAACAACAATGTCCTAATCCGTGCCAAAGCTCATTGTCGTCACCATTGTTCCTATAGCAAGACCCCGAGGATGAGGCTGGTGGAGTTGGTGGCCCTAGAAGCAATGACAATGGTGGCAGGTAGAGCTCGAGCTAGCACCAGCGGCAGAGGTGGATGATGACAACAAGGAGGGGTGACCACTCATGGATCTAAAGGCGGCAACGGTTGGTTGAGCTTGAGCTAGTGTTGGCGGTGGCTGGTGGAGCTAGCGCTAATGGTAAAGGTGGATGATGAAGATGAGGTGAGGGTGATTGCTCGTGGATCTTGAGGTAGTGGTAGCCGGTCGAGCTTAAGCTAGCACCAACGATGGTTAGTAGAACTGGAGATGGTGCCAGCGGTGGAGATGGATGACGGCGATGAGAAGGAGGTCGACGACTGTTGAATATGCCACCGATGAGAGAGAGTTGAGCAAGAGAGAGATAGGGATAAGATGAGAGTGAGGTCTTGGAGATTTGTTATGTGTTTGGATGACATGTGACTGACTGCTCGATTCGTTCTACCACATCGGTAACGGGTTAGAAAACAAATCCATTAGAGATGATTTGTTATTTCTATCGGGTTGTATTTTTGACTGATCACTCTCATCAGTAACATATTAATACTACAGATCCGTTAAAGATGTAGAGCCATCTATAACGGGTTATATAGATATGAGATGAGCGGCAACTATATGTGACGAGTTGTTCTGGACAATCTAATCTTAAACGGGCCAATCTTTTGAACGTTGGAGATGATGGTCTCGTAAGGATCTGTTACAGACAAACTATCCACATTGGTCGGATTTATATCAGTGATTGTACAAACAGTGCAATTTGGCCACGTACTACAGCTAGCTATCTGCACAAAGGGATGAGATCACTGTGCAGTCACCGTCCATCGCCAGGGACCAGAGCCGAACGTGGGTCGTCCGGTGTTGAGCGCTGGCTCCAAACAAAACGCAAGTTTGTTTCGAGCCAGTGATTTTTACATGTTGAGAAGCCGGCCCGTCCGGTTTAATCGTATCTGTCCGATCCAGGTCAATTACACGATTGGTACATATCACTAGCCGCACTCGTTACAGTGCCGCCTGTAATAGTATCACCGTTGTAACCATGCGAGCACACACACGCGTACGTGCATCTTACGCTGGTTAGCGCAGAGGTTTTGAGGATATGATTCCTCTGCTGCAGCGCACCATCTCCAACATCTTCCATCAATCGTGCGTGCATTCAGTGATTACAGCAAAAGGAGGATATAGTGGGCACAATTAATAACTATCGAATCTCAATCCTATTGCTAGCTCTGCAGCAATATTGGAGGATAATTTTGGACACAGGATTGAACTATTTCGTGCAAAAAAAAAAAGAAACTGTGTCGATTGAAGTTCATGTGTTCTGGACGAGGCCGAAGAAAACCATGTAGTACATCCTAGCTAAACTACGTGGAATAGTGGGCATAGTCTTTGTGACAAATTTGATCGTTTAGTTCCGCTTACTTCTCTTCTATAGAAGATGAGATGAAAAAGTTATAGATATGGTATCCTTTACAAATAATCAAGATAAGATATAGGGGTGCAAATATCTCTCTATTATCAATGATTTCTATATGAACAATGATGAACACCTCTACATCTCTATTTATAGTAGAGAGAGGATAGAAATAAGAATGGATTTACCTCTAAAACTGATTCAGATTGGTAAAAAAAACTTATTTCATTCATAACACTCCTTCTTAGGCGTATTCACCACTAACTCATTTCTCATCAAAACTACTACCAAAACATAGTGAGAAAAAGTTTAGGAAAAAGAGTACATAGTTACAATCATGCGTCACACATCGTGACCTAGTTAAAAAACATCATAAGCTCCATACAACTAAGGAAAAAAGAGTTCAACATTGTGGACTCGCCGATCTATTAGCTAAGCCAAATCCAAGGGTTTCTCTCCTCCTAAACCATGCAAGTCTCTAAGCCTTCTCATCCCAATTTCTCGAACAAAGTTCTAAAAAGTGCATGTTGGAAGATACTTAGTAAATAAATCCACCAAGTTGTCACACGACTTGGATTGCAAGATCATCACCTCCCCTTGCTTCTAAGCTCATGCGGATAGAACAATTTTAGACTAATATGCTTTGTCATATTGTTGTTAACATAACCTAGCTGTATCTATACAACACATGCTGCATTATCCTCATAGATAACAATGGGGGCATTGGAGATACTCAAACCATAAGACCATTCAATATGGTGAGTCATTCTTCTAAGCCATACTCACTCTCATATGACTTCATGTAGTTTAATGATCTCAGAGTGGTTTATAGACTTCACTACCAAAGTCTATTTGCTAGGCCGCCACGAAATAACTGTTCCACCATAGAGAACCACAAAACCAGTTTGAGATCTAGCATTATGGGGATCAGATAGATATTCTGCATTTGCACAACCCATCATGGTCAAGTCTCGTTGCCATGAAAAGAAGAGGCTGAGTACTGTCTTAATGCCAACCCAATGTCTTATCATAGAAGACACACTATATCTTTCTAGCAGATTTACCGTGAACACAATATTAGTCCTGATGTAGTTCGTAAGGTACATCAGTATTCCAATGGCGCTTAAGTATGGGATATCTGGTCTCAACATTTCTTTAGTATCACTCCTAGGATGGAATGGGTCTTTATCCCTATCAAGAGATCTAACTATCATGGAAGTTTTCAAAGGATGAGCCTTTAACATATGACATCTCTCAAGGACCTTTCTCGTATAAGTCGAACATATGACATCTCTCAAGGACCTTTCTCGTATAAGTCGACTAGTGCACTAAAATCCCGTTAGGGAGATGCTCGACCTATAGGCCTAAGCAAAACTTGGTCTGACCCAAGTCTTTTGTATCATACTTTGTTTTGAGATAGGTAGTCACCTCCTTAATGTTCTCTATACAGTCAATGATGTTCAAATAATTGACATACACTGAGATGACACAAAAACCACTCTGTGACTTTTTGATAAACACGTAGAGACAATCCTCACTATTGACATATCCTTTCCCCAAAAGTAAGTCACTTAACCCATTGTACCACATGCGATCAGATTGTTTTAACTCATAAAGCGATCTTTCCAATTTCACGTTGTACATGTTACAATTTGCTTTGTCCGAGACCTTCGACTCGTCAGGGATACACATGTAAATCTTCGAATCCAATGATCTGTATAGATATGCGGTCACCATATCCATCAACTGCATTTTCAATTATGTGTTAGCTATCATAGATATTAAGTATCGGAACATTTTGCCACTCATCACAGGAGAGTAAGTTCTATCATAATCGATGTTGGGTCTCGGCATAAACCCTTGTGTTGTAAGCCTCACTTTGTATCTCACCTTTTATTATTTTTGTTCCATTTCTAGATGAAAACCCACTTGTACCCAACTAGGGGCATAGTGGGGGTGTTGGGCTTACCGACCCAAAAATGCACCTCTTGGCAAACAAGTATAAATCTATCTCAATCGCTTCTTTTCATTTGACCCAATCTGAGTCCTTATGACACTCAGCCATAGACATAGGTTTAGGATTATGATCCATTATATCAACAATTTTAGAGATAAAGTTTATGTCAACATATGTACTCTTTCTGCCATACAATTCTCATTCATTTCCTCATCCTGGTCTCCAAAAACAGAAGAGGGCTTGATGCGCCAGTCAATCTAGGTGTGCACGCTAGTTCACTAGGCCTTTCACCATTCTAGCGACCATCCCCTGGACGGGTCTCTTTTGAGATTGCTGAATGGAAATGTGATACAAGTGGTTCTATGTTTAGCTGTTGCAGACATCTCTACTTAGCCTAAGTCGGACCATTCGGGTCTCTCATCCTCTTCCTAAGCCTATACTCTCCATAAGTATCTATACTCTCTCAGATGCATTTGCCGCATGAATATCTGATTTTTACACTCCTCTTAGATTAGTGAAGGCATCTAGTAGATCATTAGCTAAATTTTGATGGTTTATGATACGTTGAACTTCCTGTTCAATGTTTGGCGAACGTGGGTCAACAGTATGGATACAATTCAAGTTCTATTCTATTTCAAGGCATTTCTTGGAGTTGAGGTACTTTCCTTCCTCCAATGCTAAGAAATGCTCTTCATCGAAGATGCAGTCAGTGTACCTAGCTGTAAATAGATCCCTAGTTTTAGGCTCTAAATAGTAGATTAGACGGATATTAATAACCCACATATTCTCCCACCTTTCGATGCAATTCCATTGTTGTACGCTAGGGTGGTTAGATCGGTACATACATAGGACAACCAAACTTTTGCAGATAGGAAACCATAGGATCGTAGCCACGTGCCAGTTGATGGGGTGAAGTAGAGTGATATGCAAACGATCTATATTGGATTAGCTTTGTAGCGTGCAATACTGCATGGCCCCAATATGTAGTGGGCAAATTATTACCTTGTAGCAACAGTTTAGCAATTAACTTGATCCTTTTTATCAATGACTCAGCTATTTCATTCTAAGTGTGCACATGTGGAATGGAATGCTCTAAATTAATGCCTAAGGCCATATAATAGTCATGGAATGCCTTTGATGTAAATTCACCCGCATTATCTATTCAAATTATTTTGATGCGGTTCTCAAGGAACTCCAAGCGCAAATGGATGATCTACACAATGGATTTGACAAAACCATGGTTCCTCATAGATGAAAAGCATACGTGGCTCCACCATGTAGAGGCATCGATTAACAACATGAAATATCTTAAAGGCCTAGACCATGGGTTAATGGGCCCATAGATATACCATTGGATTCTCTTTAAGAACTTTAGGGGTTTGACCCTCAACTTTTCATAGGATGGTCGAATGATTAGTTTTTCCATTGCACAAGTAGGATATACAAACTCCTTAGGGAAGTTTTAGTCTTTATGACATGACCTAGTGAGCTAGTGACTATTTTTCGCATCATAGTCAATCTAGGATGACCTAATCTCTCATGACAGATCTTAAAAGACTCTAGATTCCTAAAGATGGTTTGCATCACAATATATTCATTTATGGGTTTTATTTTAGTGTAGTACAATCCATTAGAGCTCCCTGGCATCCTCTCAACCACCATGATCTCATTGTCCTTAGACAATGTCATAAAGAGAGATTCTTCTTCTCTTTCATGGGTCATGGCAAGGTGGTAGTCATAGCAACGAATATCCTTAAAAGTAAGGAGCCTACATTCAACACTTGGGGTATAGAAACGCTTCTTCAATGATGATCCTTGTACCCCTAGGGAGGATGACAATGGCTTGCCCTAAGCCAACGATGTGACCATTACTCTCATCAATGGTGAGAATGTTCTCATCTTGCATATACAATGTCTGAAGTAGTTAATCTTCCGTAGTATTGAGTGGGTTGTGCTATCAGTCAAGCATGTCTCAGGTTCCGTTGGATTGTACTATGCTTGTTCTATATGAGATATTACATTAATTCAGTTTATTATGGTTGCCGCTAAAATCGTCCGATATTCAAGCCAAAGCATCACGCGTACGGAGGCTTTGGAGGTCTATTTTGCTCTACTATAGGCCTTAAATTCTTGAGGTTCAAGATGTGCCAATCAATTTGACTTGCAATTGACTTGCAATAGATCAAAAATTTTATCGACCTTATTTATATCAAAATCATACATTTCTTCTTTTTCGTATCTTTGATCCATGGACATGATACTATTTTCTTTTTTTCGTCCACTCATCTAAGCCAATCTCAATATCATAATCCTCCTCCCATTTTGAATCTGAAGAAAATCCATGCACTTGTGCAATTTTCTCCAAGAATTTTTTCCTTTCTTACCTCCCAAAATCAGCTTTCATGATCTGACACTTTCTACACCAAATACGTCAAGCTCTCAAACTCTTAGGAGGAAAATTTCTCCTTGATGAGAGCTAGCAATTCTTGTTAAACCAACTTAGCCAAGTGCACATCATTGAATCTTTGGATATATTCTGGGATTGATTCATCCATCCTTTGATGCACCAATATAAGATATGTCAATAGTATTTTATGAATTCCAGCAAAGAAGTATTTATGAAATTATTTTCCAAATTGGCCCATCCTCTAATTGAATTTGGCAGTAAGGATGAAAACCATATAAAGACCGATGCACATAATGATAGTGGAAATAAATCTAACTCTTAAAACTTCCTCCACCGATGCTTCTTCACATTGAACTAAGAATCGGCTGATGTGTTCCACAGTGATATATTATCTTGGCTTGAGAATTTTGAAAAATCTTGCACCCTGTATCGGTGAGGCAATGGTACCCTATCAAACCAATCAAGATATGGACATCAATACATGAAGTTCTATTCCTTTAGTTTTAACTTGAATTGTTCCCTCATCACTTTGGCTATCCTTATTGTCCATTCACCATCTTGCATATTGTTCATTGAATTTTACTGTAAAGGCAACGATATTAGCCCGTGTTCTAGGTGATATCTTTACACTTGAATCTAATCAAGGATCCTACCATGTTGATTTTGATGTCCTCCATAATAGGCAGTCTGGTGGTATATAAGAGGATTTCCATTACGTTGCCCATAAAACTGCATTTGTTTAGGAGGAATCAAATTGGGAATCACATCTCTCTCTAGCCTATAATTACTTTAGGAACTAATAATGTCATTGGCACTTGTGCACTGGTGACAACATATGCCAATGTCCTTTGTGAAAGATAAATAGGACCTTGATAAGGTTCCTGAGCAATCGAGCCATCCATAGTCTTTTTATTCAGATTCTAGAGTGTTTTCACCAATACCTTGGATTGATTTATTAAAGCATGGTGTATAGCTTCATTAACCCTAGATTGATTCTTGGAATGATTTCTGTGGACTACTAGGTGCTTGTTGACTTGATTCTCCAATCAAAAGTGGTTTTGTGAGTTGTATCTTCTGGATCAGTCCTTGTCACATCGTGCTGAATGATTCTAAGCATAGCTTTTGGAAATCTTTTATAGATTGCTCCACCTGTTGCCTCTGTGCTTCTATTAATCTATCAAAGGTTACTAGAATTATGTTGTTGGATTCGACTTCCTTCTTAGACATATTGGTTCAAAAAAGATGGCCCTACTAGATTTGCAAAAGGAGCGTGTTGACGCAAAAATCATACAATATTCACACCAATGTGTCACATGCACGGAGGCTTGAGAGGTCTACTTAGCTCTAGAGCAGATCCTAAAATTCTTGAGGTTCAGGGTGTACTTGTTAATTTGTCCTTCAATTGACAAGGGAGATAGAAAAAATTAGACTAATGAACCAATCGACCAATAGGCAATAGAGATTTAATAGAGCATGTAGTTGACAAAGATTAATATTAGCCAATACGGACTCGAGATATTAGCTATTAGCTAACTTTATTAAAGACAATCCTGATAAATCGGACTAAACCGAGATATTATAAGATTGTAGCTAATAACGTTAGATACGATTGATAGTGGATTAAACATTGTGTATAAAAAATATATCATATAATGATTTGATATAGATGAAAGTGAAAGCACAGTATAAAAATAATCCATCGGTTAGAGTTCCAATGGAATGCTAAATAAAACCTATCAATTTATCAAGATTTATCTTACTAATAGATCGGCATAACCGAGATAGTACAAATTTGACAATAACAAGATAAATGTAATATGCCAATAAATCCTATACCAGCGTGATAGATATATCAAATCAGACTAAGAAATTGAATCAATACAGTCTTAGATAGAACAAAATACATCAGGATAACTAGCAAATGTATGAACTTAGCTAAGATATCGAACTAAACCGAGAAAATCTAAACCAAGCTGATACATTTAGTATATGATGAGACATACCTCTTGCTGTAGATCAAACTTACCTAATGTAGCCCAACCTAAAGCAAGGTCTCATCGAAAACTATGTTACTTCTACTCCTAGAGGTAGCAATGCACCAAATTTATTGTATTGATCTTATTCATTACACACCCCTGGATAATCATATTTATACCCTAGGTTATAAAAAGTCCAATGCGGTTACAAGCAACCACATTGGATAAAACTTCTTAAAAAGAAAAGAAAAGTGACTAGTCCTATCCTTTTACAACAGATTTTTATAAATAAGACTTCTTCACCCACAAAGATGTACCGACATCAGGACTTGTATCCTCATCAAATGTGGCATGTGTTTAAACCAGACATAGAGTTGTGTCTTCATTGGACTCAGCTTATGCTTAAATTGGACACTTTCTATTACTCGCCAAATCAAATTACTGGTGGCGATTTTCTAGTGTTAATAATTATTGAATGAAGTGAAAAGCATGGACATAGTACAAGACAAGGCCAATGTAGTTCAACAGGAGAATCATCCTAAAGACACTTGACAAAGATGCTATGCTAAAGCATCATTATTACATAAATGACTCATTTTTCTGCTAAAAAATAGATTACATTAACCCATAATGATAACCTAGACATAAGACACATGACAGATAACTTGAGAACTACACCATGTCCTCATGTACATCCTCATTCACGAGGTCATCGGTGTCGCCATCCACGTTGATACCCTGAGGTCAATGTCGTCATCCCTAAGATTGGCATAAGCATCTACAACAGTATTAGGATCAACATCCATGGTAGCACCATTAGCGGTAGCAGTGGGCTCTTTGGGAGTAGTGGGCACATCAGTCTTACGTGTTGTAGACCCCTAAGCAAATTAAGATTCTTGCTCTTGATTCTTCTTTCAGTCCTAGTACATCTCAATGAGGTGAGGTTCTATATTGTAACTACATACCCAATGCTTCTTTGAGCCATAGCAGAAGCAACTCTCACCACCTTGATGAGATTCTCTTGTAGATTGCTAGGATCTAGCATGAGTGTTGGTCTTTGCCTTGTGCCCCTCGTGGCTATGAGGTTTGTTACCTCGGTTTGCGGCCCTCTTGAACTTCGTCTCATTTGGCAGTGTGTGACTCCTTCCTAGGTCCCTTCCTCTTGGAGGAACCTTGTCCAGAACTCCCCTTTTGGTGGACAACATGAGCCTCTAGAATAGTTTGTGAACCAATACGACAAGCGTTGTATTTGGCAATCAAAAGTTTGTGGTAGACTTCAGTATTCTACAATGACTAAAAGAGTTTTGAGTACCTAGTATACTTAGCCACAAGATACTGTTCTTGCATCATGGAGTTCTTGGGGTGGAAAGTATCATGAGTTTTCTCAATCATATCCTTATCTATCACCACCTTGTTACAAAAACAAAGCTTTTTGACAATGCAGTGCACAACGCTATGAACCCTTATATCCCTCCATGATCTTGAAATCACAAAACCAAAGCTGAGCCCACTCTGCTCTAACCCTCAAGACAATGGCAATCTTCTGTGCTATGTACCATTCCCTTAGGGCCTCGCACAAGTAGACAAGCTCATCAAGCTCGAGGTACACTAGCCCCTTGTCGACGAATGGTGTCAGACAACTCCATTTTGGCATGATAGATATCACAGTCCATGGCCTAGGTCTAGTAATTCCCCCGGTTAATGGAGAGGATGGGAAACTCATTCTTGACAAGATTGACATTAGACATGGCCTGCTATTAGGCAAAAAAACCAACACCATATAATTTGCATGAAAACAAAGTCACGAAACAATATAACATAGTCATATGTAATTGTTGGCATTTTTCAAGAATATTCCTTGCATCTATTGATTTTTTATGATTATTATTGGCCACAGAAAAAATCACTCTTGTAAGGAAGTAAACCCAAATAATGCTTCCTACTAAGGGGTCACTTAACTATGCAAGCACAAATTTTTTGAAAGCACTATAACCTAAAAATAATATACATTATTTAGATGGAGTTGTATCAAAGTTAAAAGCAATAAAATCTTAAAACATATACCAATACATGGTTATTATTATGTCTAGGGACTTTCATGTAAGAAACCAACTAAGAACATGGCTTAGCTGCTAGATTATAGTCTTTTTACATAAATTGATATAATTATAGTTAATTGTAGTGTTGAAACTATATAAAAATAGTGAACTTTTAGCATAAAAAACAACCTCTCAAGGGACTTATATGCAAATTGTCAGTAAAACAAGTTATCTAGCCAAAACACTATTTGGCAATGATTTTACTAAGCTGGATCGCCATCCACGGTGCATTCATCCCGAGTGGACCAAATCCATAAACTCAAGGCCCATAGAAAGTATTTTGTTTTACTATTTTTGTTCATTCTGTGAGCTGAGTTGTGCGATTGGATAAAAAACGATCAGGCGGTATAGGTAGGCTGGCCTAGCCGGCCCAGTTGAGAGACCGAAAGAGAGGGGTGTTAGAGAATAAGGGATTCCCCCTCTTACTAACATTATCTGCGACGGTGCTTGATGCCCATCATGCCAGCCTCATGAGCTCACCAAGTGCAATGATGACCGTCGGCTATCGACAACAAGGGAGAGGTAGGCGACGCCTGACCAAGGAGCTCCGATCATCCCATAGGCATCTTCAAGCGAAGGTCAATGGAGGCAAAGCTTGGTGTCAAATGACAAGCATGATGCGGAAGTAGCCCAGCTGTGCTTGGTAGGGGCTATGCGATGACCAACATGTCCTCTAAAAGGGATAGTAGTGATGACAACTACCCTAACAGGTGCTTGGCCCAAGCAATGATGTCAGGTCTTCATTCGACCTAGGTGTCTTAGTGGTTGGTGATTCAATCTGTAGGTGCTAACGACCCATTGCCCCTAACACGCCCTTAAAATGATGTCGGCAGGGTTCAATGATGATGGTGACCTCACGGATGACATCTAGCACTAGCGGCAGCGACGCATTGGGTTTTAGGGCTTTAGGGTGATAGCGGTTTCCCACAATTGCGCTAGTGCAAAGCTAGCAGCGCTCTCAACAATGACGGTAGCCAACGTGCTCCATGTCCACCGAGCGGACTGAGACATCAACAATGGTGATCCTGACTTGGTGTCGGCTCGAAGAGAGAAACAGATAGAGATTCGAGTGAGAGAAAGGTCATGAGGACAAGGGTTTGCCCTATCGAATGATCCCATAAAGTCATCTCATCAATTTTAATAGTTTATACACACGTTTTGTCAATTTTTCATCAAAAGCAATGATAGATACATATAGATCAAATAGGAGGAAGCTAATCTACTACTTAGATCATGAGCATGAAATTAATCTAGTACAAACATGGTATCTAAAACGTGATGAAAAATAAGAAAACAAAATCAATCTACTAATTGCAACCAATAATTTTATCGTATATTTATCGACATGGGAAGACTCGATGTAGTGACGAGTCGATTGTTGTGATGAGGAATCAGATGTAGTCATAGTAGTCCAATGACGTTAGGGTAGAGCTATTAACAACATATTTTAGAATGGTTACATCGACAAATTGTCTAGATTTATTTCCTTCCCTCCTGTAGAAGATGAGACGCTGAGAAGATGTAGATGTCCATATCTCTTTTCAAATAATCACAACAATGAATATAACATATAAAGATGAAGCTCTCTTCATTATATAATGATGAAAACCCATGTTTCTGTAGGAGGCTAGAGATAAGAATGGAATTATCTTTAAAACCAATTAAATTAGCCCACAAAGAAACTTATCTACTCAACGTATAAAGAGTCGTAACAAAATTAATCACCTGATACACGACGCAAACGCAATCGCAGATCGCAGCGCGCGCGCGGTTGCTTTCGTCACGTTAAGTATACGGCGCCACCGTACATACATGTGACCGATCGGATCGGTTAGAGCGACGACGACCAACTAATGCGACAAATTACATCAGGACAGAAGCTACACCTGGATCAAACCCGGACGCTTCCGAAAGTGGATCGTTTTGATTTTCCGTGTATGGACTAGCCCGTACGTCATCACCCACACGCGCTCCAAACCCGGAAAAAACAAAAATACATAAAGCGTGAGACGCGGCGAGGCTAGCTTCATATATTTTAACATTCGATTCCTTTGTTTGAATGATATACCGACAAGACAAGTTACTCCAACGTGTCATAAGACATTGTTCACGTTCAAACTGTAAACATTTTTTTGTCAAAAAAATTGATAGATACTTAAAATGATGCCATATTATCATTCAAGTTAAAAGTGTGTTGCATTCTTAAACTGCTTACGTTGATCATAGTCTAACAATTTTAAAATAGGAGATTTAATGATTTGCCATTCTGGCCAACACGTTATTGATTCAGTAGGTCACACGTGTCATTGTCACAGGATGGCTGGCAAATAATCAAAATTGCATTTAAAAATTATCACCGGTCAAAGTTAAAATAGTACCAATATTCGAGAATAGATGGAGTAAAAACTACCCCCTTAAAACATGAGCTGCAAATGTCAAGGATTTTCAACTTTGCAATAAGCTTCTTTCAACTTCTACCATGGACCTCCCTAGTATATGCAAATGAGATAGTGAACCTATTGCCAATAAACCAAATTTGGATATCCTTTTCTCGTATTTCCTCCTTCCTCTTCCTTTTATTATCTTCCACGTGCCCCATTTGACCATGTCAGCCTATGCCTAGACTTCTCCTCAAAGTTGGGCACCGTTATCTCGGTGTCGCCTTGGATGCCACCGTCCACAATGACGGTAAGGAGCTGACAGATTCTCTTCGGTGAGAAACTAACATATATATGATTACAATGTTATTAAGTAGCATGGTGTTGGGACGTGAGCTGACTGAACTAGGGGAACTTCATCGATGGGTGCTACAAATGTTTTTTTTTTTAGGGGGGCAGGTGGATGAGTAACCAACTGTACAAGAGAAGAAGAGAAGGGAAAAGGAAGGGCTAGAATTATCCAAACAACACTATCAGAGATGGGAAAGCTCCCGTGTGTTGCCTTATGTTATGTTACTGGGTGTTTTCTAAAGCACCGGTAACTTATCGTGTGTATCCATAAACACTGATAACATGGAAAACATACAGTGTGTGACGAGTAAACATCCGGGCACAACGGAAAATACCGTGTGTAGAACAATATTCTACAACTGATGAAGATTGACTCATTTGATTTCTTCTATAATTGCTTTCACTACTAAAAAAATATTTTTTGGAGTTGAGAGTAAAACTTTTTTTACGGTTGACCAAAATCATGGGCCGTCTATAAATACCTTTGTCCAAGTTTAGAGAACATTGAATCGCCTGTAAAAAATGACATAATTTTGCAAGCGGCCTATGCCATCAGCCGCTTGAAAAAGGGTGTTTTTGCATGTGGCCCATCTCATTCGCCGTCTACAAAGGCATTATATCTTATGAGATGCCTATTAAAATACTAATATTATACAGCTTCTTCCATCCCGAGCTTCTCTCATCTTGGACTCGTCTCCTTCCAGAAAAAAAGAAAAAAATAGGGTTGAAGGTTTTAATTTTGAATCTTTTATTAGATTTTTCTCTGGTTGGTCCATCACCTTCTTATTATATTTGGTGATTTTCTTTTATGATTTTAAGCATTTGATCAAAAGTAAAAAAAAGAAATTGATATTTTTAAGAGTTTTGTGAATTTAGATTGCAAGTCTTAGGGCAATTTTCTTGTCCAAATCATTTTTAGTGGTATTTTCTCACCCAATGACTATAAACTTTATTATAATTATGTCTCTAATGGTAGATCTAGGTGGGTGAGTCTCTTTAGATCTAGTTTGAAGAGACAAACCCTAATTTAGTCTCTCTAGTCTCTCTAGTTTTTTTAAATAATATTACTATTTTTCCCTTTAGATTCGTTTGCAATTCCTTCTTTATGAATATTTATTATGTGAAGGAAATAAAAAGGTTGATTATTTGGAAAAATGTTATATTTAGAAATTAAAAAAAACTAATTTATAATTAAAATAAAGGAAAATCTTTATTTAAGTTTTTTAGAAATTGCATATTATATTGTGGTTGATTTACAGATAGATAGGTAGAAATGGACATATGAGACACCAAGATTTCAATGGTTATTTCTCAACGAGTTATCTAAGTTCATCGAAGGTGTAGAGAAGCATGCTATGAGTAAAATAACAAAGCAAATATATTGTCCATACTTTATCTGCAAAAACTATAAAGCATGGACAAAAATAGAAGTTATCAAGTCTCAATTGGTTCGGTACAGGTTTGATGTGGGCTATACAATTTGGTTTAAATGTGGCGAGATAGTCCAAGCTAAATGTAGCGTCATGGAAGAACCTAATATATGTCTGGAGGGTGGTATTCATGATTTCATTCATGATGGTTCTGCTATTGTGATAGATAATGATGATCACATAATAGTGGATGATAGTGGTTTCAATCTAGAATAGATGTTGTGACATGCTAAACCAGAAATTATAATGGGATCGGTGAGAGGCCTAGATAATTTCAAGATATTACAAAAGGCAACGAAGTAATTTTTATACGATGAGTCAAATGGTTGTGACAAGCACTTCTTCATACTTTATTATATACTGAAACTTCTTAGGTTAAAGGCTAGAAATGGTTGGTCCAACAGCAGCTTTCACGATTTGTTAGTTCTCTTAAAAAATTATGCCGAATTTAAACTCAATACCAATAAATACATACCAAGCAAAAAAACTCATATATCCTTTATCATTAGGTGTGCAGAAGATTTAAGCTTATATCAATCATTGCATCCTATACCACAAAGAGAACAAGAATCTGGATAGTTATCCTTTTTGCAGCGTAAGTCATTACAATACATGTTCCAAGTCTTTGAAGAAGCAAGATGGTCTGTCTGATACACAGAGAAAAATAACTATCATGGTGATGTGGTACCTTCTAGTAAAAGATCGACTAAAATGTTTGTTCTCGAATCCTAGTGATGCTAAACTAATCTGAAGGCATAAAGAAAAATGCTAGAAGGATGGAAAGCTTAGACACCCCATGGATGCATGGTAGTGAAAAATTTATGATAAGTACAAACAATTTACTAAGGACCCGAGAAATGCTAGGCTCGCATTAAGTATTGACGGAATGAACCCCTCTGATGACCTGAGCAGCATACACAGCACTTGGCCAATACTTATGATCATGTATAACCTACCTACACAACTTTGTCAGAGGCAGACATACGTGTTGTTGTCCATGCTTATACAAGGTCCAAGACAATTAGGTAATAATATAGATATCTTTCTTATATCTTTGATGGAAGACATGACATGTCTATGGAACAACTATTTACAAATGTGGGATGAATACATGCTTGAGTGCTTCATGCTAAGAGCCATTATTTTAGTTATTATCAACAACCTCCCTGTGATGTTTTCTCTGTCGAGACAGATGAAAGAAAAATCGGATGCTTGGTCTGCATCAATGGAACTATGTACAAGTACCTCACATCATATAAAATGTTAGTGTCATGTGTTACCGATGGTTCTTAACCAGAGATCATAGATAACCCTCCATAGAGAATCATTTTGATAATACAGTACAGAGAAAGGGTATAGAAACAAAAACTAAGATGAGAAATTTGTGTTTGAATTGACAAAGAAAGTGAAGGTTGTATTTGAAAAGGCCAAGAAGAAGAAAACTAAGCATAAGAAGAGAACAAAGCATATGAAAAACATGGAGGAAAAAGATGAGTCGAAAGATCCATTTAAGAAGCATTTAGTCTTCTTTAAATACTTACCGTACTAGCAAGACTTAGATATTCACCATGCTATCGATGTCATGTATCTTGAGAAGAATGCGTTTCACAGTACCATCGGTATCTTACTAGAGATAGCGAGTAAGACAAAGGATTGACTGAAATCATGTTACAACCTAGTAGAAATGGAGATAAGGGAAGAACTTTACCCTATGAATGGACAAAACGGAAAAGTATAACTTCCTCCGGCTAGCTTTACCCTAACAACAGAGAAGAAAAAGTCATTATGCAAGTGCCTTCACGGGGTGAGAGTACCCATTGGTTTCTTTTAACGCCAAAATCTGAACAACCCGATGGTGCTAAAGCCGATCGGTTGAGAGGTGTCTGATGACTACAGTGAAGAAGCCGATCGGATTGTAGCGAAGGAAGACTCGGTTTCAGATTGGAAGACTATCTAGATAAGACCGAGTTTGCGGAGGAGTTGTGAAATCCACAGCAGAGTATTTTATATTTGTAAATTATAATCTTATCTAATTAGGAAGGTTTAGTTAGTTAGTTAACTTCTTTAGAGATATTTTCCTTTATTTTTGTTAGGAAGGTTTAGTTAGTTAGTTAACTTCGGCGTATCGCCACTCTAGTTCATCTAGGTTTCTATCGGCGGGTTCTAGCTCTCGATGCGGGGCTGCATCGGTTAAGTTCGATCTCCGGCGAAGGGGTAAGTCCCGCCACTATCTCGATATGTTCCACTCCGTCTAAGGCTGTTTCGGTTAGGTTTGACCTCTCAAGCCGGTCAGATATATCGCATCATGTCCGTGCAGGGCCTATTGGCATGTTAAGCTCCCTCTCCATCGTCAATTTCATGCTGCATCGGTTAGGTTCGACCTACGGGGCTACCAATAGTAGATCAAGCTTCAGGCTTATAGTTTTCTACACGACGTATCATCGGAATGCTAGCCGATGAGTTATCCATGCTCTGAGCTTCATGCCCAGCGCATCGACCCCTCGGGCGATACGCATCAGCCTTTAGAGGTGTCCCTTGATGTGTAATGCTAAGCGCATTGGTCTCCCAGCCGATACGCACCCGGCTTCAGAAAGGCGCCCCCTCATCGGCTCATCTAGCCGATGGTTTCGATCCTGTCTATCCTTCAGCACAGCTGATCCGGCGTCCTCCGTATCATCGTTGTTGACCTCGGTCTTGTACTGCCTCAGTTAGGTCCGATCTTCGAGGTTTGGTGTTAATGGTGCTATCACGACGGGCAAAGGGTCTCATGCTGTCATATCCGGAGCGGCATCGGCTTTGCAACCCATGCTTTTTAATACTATTCCTTGCCAGTCCGCATGTGCCTTCATCGGTTTTTCCAGTCGATGAATGACTGTTACAGCTTCCGTCAGCTATCCGGAGGGATCCTATGCGCTTTGCTATCCTCTAAGTACACCTCGGTTCCTCCATCGGCTCTACGGCCGATCCCTCATCGACACCTGTCCATGCCATCATCGGCTCCCCAGCCGATCGAAGAGCTTTCCGATTCCTATCGGTAAATAGCCGATAGCTAAGGGCCTTCCGAGCACGGCTGATGGCCATCCCGATCCTATCGGCAGCCAGCTGATAGCGAGCGCCTGTATTGGCCTACCGTCCGACGGACCTATTCGTCTTACCTCCTTGTCAATTGCAGGGTCAAATTGACTAGCACGCTCGCACCCATATCATCGCGTCGGATCCGATCGAACCCCACGGCCCCTGGCACGCATACCTCGATCCATAGAGAGAAGCCAATCAGTCTGCATTGGAGCTAAGCAGACCTCCCAAGCGTCGGCGTGTTCGCGCTGGGGTGCGCGAGGGATCTCGGCGCGAACAGTTTCTCATCAAATATCAAGAGACTAGTCTAGATGAAAGATTTGATGTTGTCGGGCTATAATTTCCATAGCTACCTCATGATGGTAAGTGTATTTTTCCCTATTGTAATTAGGGCAATAAACCATTACATTCAAAGATAGTAATCACTAGAATGTGTTTCTTTTTTAATGCCATTTCACAAAGGGTTATTGACCCCGATGAACTGAGTACTCTAAAACTATTGATTGCAGTGACATTATGCCAACTTGAGATGTGTTTGCTTCCATCCTATTTTGACATCATGGTACACCTCATGGTTTATATTATTCCTTAAATAATTGCACTTGTTTCTTTGTACTTGCATCAAATGTGGGCTTATGAGCGTTACATGTCCATTTTGAAGGGCCATGTATGGAATCGTGCTCACCCAGAGGGCTCGATGATTGAGGGATATTCAACCGAAGAAGTCATCGAGTGTTGTGTTGACTACTTAAGACACTCAGACGGTCGGTGTACCAGTACCTAGACATGAGAATAGATTACGTAGAAAGGGGACTGTAGGCAAGAAAAGATTCATTGATGAGGATTACAAAGCAACTCAAGAAGCACATTTCACCATCCTATAGTAGCTCGCAATAGTAGAGTCATATATCAAGCAACACTTGAACTAGATTAGATCGCAATTTGTCGAACACTCTTTGTTGATTGGTTAAGAGAACAAAACCTACCCGATGGACAAACCATAGAGAAAATCACTATGAAAAGGCTATCGTGTGACCCATTAAGTGTGGTCAACTTCTGGCAAACTTACGACATTAACGGTTACACATTTTATACCAAAGCAAAGGATAAAAAGAGCATAGCCCAAAATAGTGATGTTCGGGTAGAGCCAGTCAACGCAAATGGATCGAAGAACACTTATTATGGGTTTATAGAAGAAATCTGGGAGATGGACTATGGACTAAGTATGTAGATCCCATTGTTTCTGTGCTAATGAGTGAAACACCCATAGGTTGTGTTCGTCAACAACTTCGGTCTAACAATTGATGACCTCAACAATGTGGGTCACAAAGATGACCCCTAAGTATTTACAAATTGTGTCACATGTTTTCTATTTAATAGACCCCACAAATAAGAAGAAGGATCATAGTAGTTCAAAATGTGAAAGATACCGAGGACTACAATCAGTATGACCAAATACCTCTATTTACATATTTTCGTAACAATATAAATCTTGTAAAGGAAACCATTGACGAAAAAAACGCTTAAATTCTACATACGGTAACAATCTTTAATAGGATAATTTACTTGGACGATGAAAATATGTAATTTGATAATTTCTGTGAATGTGTAAAATTTATGCACGATGTATATAAAAATACATAAGAAATATATTAGAATATAAATTTATCGTATGGAATATAGTTAAAGGTGAAAAATAAATATAGTAAGTATTTTTGCAAGTGGCACATGCTTTTGGTTGCCTGTGAAAACTATTTTCACAAACAACACATTGAAAGATCAAGTCTTCCAACCATGTGTTATAGAATATTTTAGTGATTAATGACAACATATATTGGGACTAACTATTTTTATGAGTTAGAGTGACAAGGTTGAGTTTTGGCACCAAGATGAGGATATTGATATATATGTTGGTGAGGAGAAGATATTGAAAATGTGAAGATCAAAGTGGCTTTGTATGGCAAGATGGTGATGGGCAAGAATGCTTAGCCACGATGGACCATGTGGTGGTGAAGGGCAAAAGAAAGGTTTGGTGCCGATGGATCAATACAATGGTGAAGGACGAGTGAAGGCTTTGCATTGATGGACCATGTAATGTCTTGTGAAGTTGCAAATGATCCACATCAACATTTGAAGAGTGCAAGATGGAGTGAAGATCAAGATGATGCGAGGCATTGATTAAGGTAAATGTATAATTGATTTGGAACTAATGTGTTTAATAACATGTAGCTGAATAGTCCCAATAGTGAAATGGAGTTGACGTTGGCAACCCTCAAGGTAAAGCAAGAACATGGTATAAAGGTGTTCCTTGAAGTATAGATTTTGTATTTGCTTTTGTGTATAGGAATACCACACTATTAAGAGGGATGCAACGTTGATATATTTGTTTATGTCTCAGTGCTAAAAGTGAACCTTCTAAGTGCTTCCTTAAGAGAAATCTAGTACTTAACATATTCTCTAAAAGGTTTTAGAGTTTGTTCTTGGTTGGGTTTGGTAGCCCTCTTAATAAGCTTTCCATGTAGCCCAAGATCGTCAAAAAGAACTCCGGAGCAAGGAGTTATGAAATTTTTATGGGGTGCTAGTGGAGACTCCAAACCTTTTGGCCAGATAGTCCAGACCAAATAGAGAAGCTTATCTAGAGTCTCTAGTGGTTTTGGTCAGAGACTCCAGACTTTGAATCTATGAGTAATAGCTAGTTTTGGGGGACCTTGCCTATTTAAACCTCTTCACCCCCTCCATCCTTTGTAGTAGTTTTGAGGCTAAGTTTTGGCAAGAGTAAACCAATCCAAAACCAAATAGCCACTTCTAAACCCCTATCTTAGTGGTAGCTCTTTGTAAGAGTGATTTTAGTTGAGAGTTGAGTTGAGAGATTGAGATGTTGAGAGCAAGTGAGATTCACTCCATTCTTTGAGCACTTGAGTTCATGGCAAGCAAATTTTTGATTACGTTTGTTACTCTTAGAGATCAAGGTCTCCTAGACGGCTAGGAGTCGCTAGTGAGCTCCAAAGTTGTGGTGAGTTACTGAAAGTTTGTGAAGGTTCATCCTTATCTCTACAAGGTAACAGGTAATTAAGTGAGAATCAAGTTGTGCTTAGAGGTTGCTTGGTAGAGCAATCTTCACCGAAGGTAGTAGCTTGTTGCCCAAGTGTGTAGACCTCAGTGGTCCCATGGGAATGGAGTTTTGCCTCGATGGTTGCTTGGATGCCAAAGCTTCATCTTTGGTGCTTGTTTGATGAGGCTTGTGACCAAGAGAGATCCGGCTCCTTGTAGTCTCTCAATGGATACGTAGAATTGTTGGGATGTAAACTTCGGGAAAGAAATCTATTGTCTC
This sequence comes from Oryza coarctata, assembly GCA_030770085.1. Lineage (NCBI taxonomy): Eukaryota > Viridiplantae > Streptophyta > Magnoliopsida > Poales > Poaceae > Oryza > Oryza coarctata. Next base: position 16,233,066 of record CM061472.1, read on the forward strand.
CATCTCTCACTTCCATACTTTACTTTCTTGCATCATTTACCATTGATTTAGATAATCTCTTTCCTCCCCTACCTTCAAGCAAGTCTCTTTCAAGTATCCTTTTGGACATAGTGAAAGAGGACAAGAATACCTAGACTCACTATCCGAAGACTTCAGTCAAGGCTCTCTATCTGATAGAGAGGCTCGTCTGGATACTCTGGCTATCTTGATCGGACACTCCAAAGGACTTTGACTAGATATTCTAGCACTTTGGCTTGGAAACTCTAGAGGAACTTTGTTTGGATACTCTGGCCATTTTGACCGAAAACTCCAGAGAAACATCATTTAGATACTTCGGCCTTTTGGTCTGGATACTCTAGCCCTTTGGTTCGAATAGTCCGGAGAAGAATTTTTATTGCATTGTGAGTGTTTTTCAGGAATGTCTATTCACCCCTCTCTAGGCGACATCAAGGTCCTTTCACACGTGCTTTTCATCGCCTGTGAAAAACCTTTTTGCAGATAGTGCATGATGTCCCCCATGTGCAAAATTCCCCACCTTAACAAGGCTCATGGGAGCGAAAAATTTTACAAGTCCCACGCAGTGAACCCTAGTATTACGCTGTCACAATGTCAAATTTCAATCCTCTACCGCCCTTAACCTCCCCGTCGGTGCCCTCGGCCTCCCTACCCCCGCTACCCTCGGCCTCTCCTCTGCTACCGTCGGCCTTCTCGTCCCCGCCGCCCTTGGCCTTCCCTCTACTACCACCCTCAGCCTCTCCTCTACTGCCCTCAGCCTCCCCTTCATTGCCGTCATCAGCCTCCCCTCTACCTCCCTTGGCCTCCTCAGGCCCGCCATCCTCACCCTCCATGAGTTATTTTTTAAAATTTTTATTGTGTGAAATTTATATGTATATGGAATGTTAAGTGTATTATGATGCGGAATTTACAATTGTTTTTTATGTGAATTTAAAAATAATTTTGATGCAAATATATAATGATTTTGATTTGATATGAAATTTAGGATGAACTTTTTTTGGGAATTTTACTTCCTAATTAATCAAAATTTGGGATTAATTTTTTTATGTGAATTTAGAAGTATTTTAGACTTACACATTTGCTTTGATGTTATAAATTAGGTGAATTTTAGATGTATGTGACTACTGGTTCATTTTTACAAGTGTATTTTAAGTAAATGTTATGCAACAATTCTACTTGTAAATTTCGGTTCAATTTTACATGTGAATTTTAATGGATGTATTACTATTAAATATTATGTACAAATGGTGGGATCTAGTTAATAATTTACGTATTTTGATAATAAACATAGACACGATGAACACCGGTGATACCCCAAACAGACCATGGAAGCGTTTCGATTGGAGGACACATTACCTACCTAGCCCACATCATCCAATGATAGCCTTCAAAGCGAAGGGTCATATCACTCTCCCAGTTATCCACATTCTAGCCCACAGCGTGGAAAGAAGGCCGTGGATAATGCTAACTATGTCCTGGAGGTAGTAAGTTATTTGTACTCTCGACTTCTGCAAGTTTATTGTACGCATCTATTTTTATAAGCTCTAATTATTCTATTTCATGCATAGACGAAGATTGCTCCATAAAGTTCCACGTGTTGCAATGTTCCATCAAAGTGACAACAAGTCGAGGAATTATTGAAAACTTCCTCTATCTTGAAGCCAAGAACAACTCATGCTCAAACAAGCACTAAATGCTAAAGGAGAGAACGGGGCAGAACTAAGGTGATCGATCCTTAAGAGATACATGTCGTGACCAACTTCAATGCTAAGGGATGTCCAATAGCCCCTGTGAAGTGGTTATTAAATGGCAAAACTAATGCGGAGCCATGATCAAGGGCCATGTCCTAGTATTAATTAATGATTGGAAGCTAATTATAGTGAGGGCCAAAAATTACCTATGGAACAAGCTAAAGAAAAGGATCATATTCCCCAAAGGAACCAAGAATGAGGCAAAGTTAGCCACCCTTCAAAATATGGCCAAGTTGTGGCGTAATTGGAAGTCAAAGCTCAATATAAAGTACATGTAGAGGGTATTGACCCTAACATTTGGGAAGATCATTACACCCGCCTAATGGAATCAGATTATCATGAAGATGAACACACCAGAAAAGATGGCGTTGAGAAAGAAGATGGCTAAACTCATGAAGAAAAACAAGTTTCACCATCGTCTATGTTCTGGTGGCTATGTTAGAAAGGCAAAGAAGTGGAAAAATGCCGATATTGACTTGAGAGCATAAGTGAAAGCTGTACCAATGGAGGATTATGACGAACGAAGCAAGAACTAGGTGCATGCATGGACCGTAGAGATCATTGACTTTGGTGAAATTGTATTTCCAGACTCTGGTCTCTAAGAAGTTGTGGACAAGATGGAGGATATCGCAAAGAGAAAAAAATATGGCTCTTTCAAGTTTGTCAGGGAGAGGGACCAGCTAAGTGCCACGTTGGGCAACCCTGAGCATGGTGGTCGCATCCATGGCATAACATCCAAGCTAAATTAGAGACAAGAGTTCATATAAGACGCACGCATCTAAAAAAGCACAACCGTTTAAAGGAGACACTACAAGGAATAGTATGGCTAATGGTGGCCTGAGAAATGGCATAGTTTGCAGCAAGTGTCATTCCAGACCTATTTTTCGAACTGTAACCCCAAATAGAGACAAGTGGCGCCAGCTTTTACTACCGACGAGTGTTAGATCTACCTCTGCCCAGAAGTTTCGTATCGACAACATATGGAAAGGAACTGCATACACACTTCATGTCCCCGTTGGAAGGGTGGGTCGAACAATAGAGGTTGTGAGGGGCAGAGCAATGTCGGGCTGCGTTTTTCACTTCCAGCCAGTCCTAGAGGATTATGCTAAGGGTGTAATGGTGAATGTCAATAAAGATCAAACCATATATGAGATTGATGTTACACGAGCAAGGGCATCAAATATCTTAGAGATGCAGTCGATCAGATTATTCTTTGGCATAGAAGACATATAATCCTGACAACATCAGTGGAACCCTCGAAGAGGCTAATAGATCCGACTCCATTTCAACCTTCATCGGTAAATCCTCTCCTAAAGGCAGAAGACATGTTCTCTGTAGTCCAACTCATTTGTACACCACCACGACAACCTTCTACAAGGACACTAACACCTCATGCATTTCTAGGCAAATCCTATGCCAACTCCCATTGAAATAAGTATCTATTAAGGCCAGAAAGTGTCTACTCCATGAGAAGCCTCTCTAAAACCTCTAGCGCCATGGAAAATCAAGCCCCATCCCCACAAGGAAAAAGACAAGAATGAGCGTTGGATGATAAAATCATTTTTAGGAAGAGAGAATTTAAGCAAAGAGCCCGATACATATATAAAACAAAAAAACCCAAAATCTATTAGGATCGATATGTATCGATCTAGGATTCGTTTCCACCAACGAAGACCTGTCGGATCAATTCATGAATGGCAAACTATTCCTCCTATCTTGATGCTTGAGAATGGTCTATTTTAGATGAAGAGATGGTGCAAATGGTACATGAGAGCCAGAGAGCTAGTAGACTTGGTATCTCCTATATTATAGCTTAGACACCGAAGGAACTCTTCATGGACGGCAAAAGCATGGTTTTAATTAATTTTAGAGATATACATGCAATGTACCATCAAGAAAAACTTGACATAAATCTCATTGCCGTATGCTACATGTAAGTTAACATATATTGATTTTACTGTTATTAAATTATTCTCTAATTAGTAGCTAATTGGAGCTGTTGAATAAACTAGCTACCTACATTAACCTGATACAAATATCAAGGTCAACACACATTGTCAACATAAAAGAAGATTCTAATGTGTTAAAGGATAAGTCTCAAAAGGAGATATTGAAATATATATAGAAAACTATAATCTAAAAAGATGATGGATGAGGACGTCTACATAGGTCGCACAATAGTAATCATGACGGACATAATATGCATAATAGCATCGTACAACAACAAATAAGTTCAATATTTATCATAGTCATGGTATATAAATAACAATTACTAACATTAATTTTTCAGCAAATACCATTACATTTGTTTTTATCATCAAGATTATAAAGTTATTGGGTTAGACTAATAGATATCTATAGGTACGATATCAATCTTTATATTTTAGATTAGTAAGTCATTAATTAATTCCTTCAACGTTGATGGATCTCAGTCCTTATGGCATATATAGATTGTTGACTAGTTTTGATTTTTTTCTCTCTAAGGGCGGAGTAGTCAAGATATACAGGAAAAAATTTCAGTGATAAACACTGACCGGTAAAATGCGATATATATCTAGTGTGTATACATATAACAAACTAGCACATGTCATTTTTTTATCATTCATAAAGTAGCACAATCAACCATCATATAATATATTATGTATTTATTATGTTACTACTATCTCCCGTTACTATAGTAACAAAAAAAAGTAAGGTAATATAAATATTTAAAGAATCTACATCTACATATATCAAATAATTAATTATATTTTTTTATATGACATGTGTATGTAAATATCTAGAATAAAATACTTGAAGATAAAGAAATTAACAACATAATACAAGACCTATGTCATTTTATTCACCGTGAGTTTTACCTTCTTCACAAAAATTTCTTCGCCATCTTGCGCAACAGGAGAGGTTTAAAGACATTATAGAGTGGCTAACTCTATGCGCCACCTAGAAAATCAATTTTTTTCAGGCAGGAAATCCTATGTATCACAAAGATACATTTTGCTAGCGAGCTATGAGCCATTTGTAAAATGTCACATTATCATAGTTCGGCCACTTAAGAAAAAGGCTTTTGACCTGTGACTACTGTTGTCTTTTGACTTTTTTGTCAGTCCTCTTCACGTTTCCGTGTTGCAAAACAGTATTACCACCACTAACACCTCCTACCAAATTACACTCGATGTAAGTTAATACTCATCCTGTGCTGATTGATTGCGTTGATAGCCTCTCTCCTCAGGAATTTAGAGGCTGACATGATCGACAGGATGGTGGTGGCCCGTGCACTTAATTTGGCGAAAGCAACTGGACATAACGGCTAACATTTATAAAACTGGTACTCTACCACTCCCGGTTATTAATTTCCATCCATTTAACCTATGATGCCCGGGAATTGTAAAAGGTAGAAGTTCTGCGTCTTGCAAACAACAAATACTGATGGAGTACTCCGAATTCATAACGTCTGCATTACTTCAGTCCATGCACAGAGGGCATTAGGTGTCACGTGAACCGTCCGTTTTCAGATGAACGGCTGTTAATTTTTTTAATTACTTAACCGCCCATGGCTGTCTCTCTCTCGGCTTCCTCTCTGGCTCTCTCTTCGAACGAAACGATCCCCATCAATCAAAAAAAAGGACCGATGAACTCCCTGCGAGGCCTCGGTGCGCCCGATCCGACGCCGCGGGAGGCGCTCGCCGCCGCGAGCCCCACGGACTGCGCCACCTGCTGTCTCTCTCTCTCTCTCTCTTCGATGGAATCCATCCCATCGACTTCCAATAGGTGCGCCCGATCCGGACGCCACGGGAGGCGCTCGCCGCCGCGAGCCCCAACATGGACTGTGCTGTCGGCCTTGCCGCCGCCGCGCACAGCCTCGCCGCTCCTCTCGCGCGCCGCCGTGTCCGAGGCGCTAGGCCAGCTCGATGGGAACGCGGCGCCGCTGGACAGAACCGTCAAACGGGATCCGCTTCGGGCCGACCTTCCTCAACGTCTCCTCCTCGTCCCGGCCATCACATAGCTCACTGGTGCCAGTAATAATCTTTGCCCCTTTGTATTTTGTACGTTGATCGATGCTGCTCGGATTACTTCATAATAACTAGGATTGATTCTTTACTAACTTGGTTTGATTCAACATAATGGAGACTGAAATTACATTATAATGCTTAAACGAAAGACAACTGATCTGGCTAGCTTCCTAATATGTCATTGATTTCCCTAGAAGTAACATGTCCCTGCTCCACTAAAATGGATTTGATCCTACCCTACTTAGTGTGAACGTCAAAATTTGATCAGCTACACCGATAAAAGAAAGACTGATCGGTTCATAGAAGAAAGTTAATTGACACAGTAAAAGAGCCGATCAGACGGATTGAAAACGAATTTAGTCTGGTCAAAACGAAAAGTCATTCAAATAGAACCGAGTCTGAAGAGGAGTCGTAAGAATCACGACAAAGTGTTTTATCTATATATAATATATTATGTAAGCTAGATAAATTTAGTTACCTTTATAACTTCTTATAGATTAGTTTTCTTATATGTTTAGAAAATATTGTTTAGGGGTTGTCCGTAAACACATCGGACTCTTGTAATCCGGAGTATAAATATAGACCTCTTGGAACCTATCGAGATATCAATCAGATTATCTACAAACACAACCTTCGGCGCATCGCCACACTAGGTTGTCTAGGTTTAACTCCAGCAGGTTCTATCTCTCGACGCGTAGTTGCATCGGTTAAGTTCAATCTCCAACGAAGAGGTAAGTCCCACCATTATCCTGATCCATTTGTTCTGTCTAAGACTATATCAGTTAGCTTCGACCTTTTAGTTCGATCAGACGTACCTCATCACGTTCGTGTGAGGCCTATTGGTACATCGGTATCTCTTCGCCGTCCTCAAGCTCATGTTGCATCAGTTAGGTTTGACCTATGAGATCGGTGGCGGTGGATCGAGCCATTGGCCTGGCAAGTTCTCATGTGGCGTTTCGTCGGAGTGAATAGCCGATGAGTTATCCTTACCACGTACCTCACACATAGCGTATCGGCTATCCAGCCAATACAAATTTATATGTGTATCTGCCTTATATCTTGCCAGCGATTAATCTGCTAGTGATTAATCTGATCCGGTCAGGTTCAGCCCAATACTATCTCAGTTAGATCCGAACTATTAGGTTCGCATCTGACAGAGCTAGCGTTAAGATCAAGAGGGTTTCATTCCCCATCGGCTTAGATAACTGATGAGGTTAAATCTAGGCATGCGTCAAACATTCGGCCGATAAGCAGTCGATGACTTTGCCCCGTCCTTTTCTATCGTTATGTTTGATCTAGCCTCTATCATTTCTATGATGTTAGCTTTGGCCTCATACTATCTTAGTTTAATCTAATCTATCGAGACTGGATCTAATGGTACCATCACGATGGTTGCTGGTCCTCGTGACTTCAGGGGGATCAGGGTCCCACTCCGTGCTTTTATCACCTACCCTATCTAGAGGGTTATTGCCTCTTTTGGCCGATAAGTCCATTATTTTATTCTACGTATTTATTACCTACACCTTCATCGGCTTTTTAGCCGATACTCAAGCACTATCGTCCTATCAGTACCCAGCTAATAGGGTGAGCCGTATTGATCCATCAGCCGATTGGCTCATGGATCTCATCCTCTATCTTCTTGTCAATTATAAGATTAAATTGACTAGCACGTCCTCGAAGCTCAAGGATTAAGCACCTATACTAGAGCTAAGTATAACTCTTAGACCTTCACATGATCAAGACATCATATTCCTCAATCGAACCTCCGCCAGCTCGTTTACGACTTCACCCAGTCCAATTGGCCCCACAAGATTTGACAACCAACAACTAGGTATCGCTCTAGCAAATGGATTTGATCCTGCTCCATTAGTTGCTGCTCCACTAGGTCCACTAAGCCTTGCTCCACCCTGCAACATAAACCAATACAGAGATGAGAAGAAAATTTAATCTTGCTTAATCATGTAAAGTACTTGTTTTACAATAACTAGCTGAGTGAAGTTAGTAAAAGATCCTAATTCTACCGTCATATGATCATTGTTCGCGAATACGTTGGGTGTAGTATTGCTTGCCCTTGTCATTTTTTTCTTGTGAAACTTGTCAACCCATGTTGGTGCCCGCCTCGACATATTCTTACAATCCACTCTTTTCTTTATGCCTTTGACACGAGCAAATTCTTCAGATAGTTTAAGTGGTTCTTGCCCCTCGGGCTGATTTGTAGTCATGTTTGAAGAGTCCTTAATCTTGTTGTCAACATCTCTTTGCAAAGTGTTAAGTACATCACCAACGAATGAATAGATTTTATCTCCATAGTCAGCTGCTCGAGAAGCAATTGCAAGGAACTTTCGAGAGAGCGACTGGTACCATCGTGTTGCATCTATTTTTGGGTTTGCCAAAACAGGGTTGCCATTAGTGTCTTGTACGGCCCCACTTCTTGCTTCTTGAGTCCATTTCTTCTAAATATAATGATGCGGCAGGAGCTTAATATTCATCATGTCAAGAACTGTTAAGGCATGACTACATAATATTCCAATTCTTTTAAATTGTCTACAGCTGCAAAAAACCACTCGGTTGGAGGGATCACCTACAACCATGTACTTTTCTATTGAAGATATTCCATCAAGAGCCCTGATCCCTACAATGTACTTATGCTAAGTGTTAGGAAATACAATAGATATTGCATTTTTCATGGCCATATCTTGATCTGTATAAATGGTTTTAGGATGCTTTTGCCCATGTGCTTTCAAAAAGGTTTCAAAAAGCCATTGGAAAGATTTTGATGTCTCATCATACATCAAAGCAGCTCCAAATACCACTGTTTCTCTGAAATGGTTAAATCCAACAAACACACCAAGTGGTCTAAATTCTTTGTTTGTTCCAAATGTTGTATCAAATGAAATGACATCACCAAATTGGGCATAGTCAATAAGCATTTTGGCATCTACCCAAAACATGTTGGTTATTTTCTCCTCACAATCTAGCTGTATGGCAGAGTAGAATGAAGGGTTTTCAGCACATCTCTCCTCAAAATATTTTAAGATACTTCTGGCTTCTCCATACATAAGATTTTTTTTTCGCCTTGTCCTCAAGTAATTATTGTGATCTATGCGTGTATAACTAAGGTTACTATAACAACCAGCTTGCCTGCTTGCTAATTCATGGGCATCCTTAGGCTTAATACCATAAGCATCTGCCATTTCAATTTGAGTGCCTTGCACATTGGAAATTTTTCGTTGTGAAGCCATTAGATGGCCAGTTTCAGGTAGCTGAAGGATATGGTTATGCTCAAGTACCAAATCATATAACTCATAATTGCCATCGACTCGATTAACTGTAATTCCCATTCTAACTTTGGAGCCGGTTCTAGTTTTAGCCCGAGGATTCTTTGTTAGGTGGTCCCTTTTATCTTTTCCCCTGAAACCAGCTTTTGCACATACAAATCTGCTCGAAGTACATACTCCATCTACTTGGCTTTTGTTATTGTACTGCTTCCTTACATCAAAACCTATCATACCACCATAACTAATTGAGAAATTCCAGGCATCATCCACTGTATTAAAACTTCATACCTACAACTGGCATCCAACTTAGTGGTTTCTCCATCCTACAAGCATAAAACAAAGCCCCAAAATCATAAATCTTGACTATAATCTAGCTTGCGCTGAATACATTTTGCATCAGGTTGAAAGTCAAAATTAGATGAAAGTAAAATGATCTGACTTACTTGTGTGACTCATCCATAGAACTTTGTTGACTTTCCTCAGGTGAAACTTTTCACATGATGGACCACAAGAGAAAAAGCAAAGAAAGAGAACAGAAGATAGATAGAACAGCCAGGAGGAGCAGTGGAGTGTTCTGACGCCAAATGAGCTGTTCTTGGCGCCCTTTTTCAGTCTAGGCTGTGGACTTTTACCCTTTATAGCTGTTGCATTTAGTATAGGTAAAATCTGGACCATTAGTTGACTTTGATAAGTGAAAGCATGTGTTAAATGGATGATATCTCGACTAATGTCCTCTCTGCATGGACTGAAGTAATGCAGACGATATGAATCCGAGTACACCATCCGGTGGTCATAAGTGGAGGAGTATTTAATATTGAAGGACTATATTTAGTCAAAATTTTTAAACTTTAACCATCAATTGTTTCTCAAATCTGTATTTTAAAAAGGCAAAAAATTATACGGGTAGATCTGGCTTGAAAAATGCTATCATACTATTATAAACTCATTAGATTTTTTTAAATTATTTTAATACAAATTGATGGTCAAAGCCTCAAAGTTTAATAGAATTTTGTCCTCAATATAAAATATTTATGATAGAATGGAGTAATTTTGTAGTAGGATGGAGTAATTTTTGTAGGATTTCAATCATATGGCCAATTACCCGTGGTTCTTTGAGTAATTAACGATTGGGGCATCTTAATCCGATGGAATGTCTTAATCCATAGATTTTTTTCAGGAAATTACATGAGGTCCAACCTCATTGGAATATCAAGTCTTTCTCTTCTTAAATTTCTATTTTTTTCATGAGGTCTATCTAAATGGTTATTTTTACATCTTATCTGTATTTTAGAATTATTTGTTGTACACTTCCATTTCCTATCAAATTCCCTCAACATCAACACATTTTACTGCTGTTTCTTCCAAAGTAGGCCAGAAGCTGTGTCAAACTATCAATTACTAAACATTCTCATGGCCTCATGAGAATGGCTATCTAGATAGGCAATAGCTTGCACTGGATCAAACGTTACATGTCTATTCCTATAAAGTGAAGTGCACCAGCAGTCACTAATCTTGTCCCGCTGTGTTATTGAGGTCTTGAGGCATGTAACATGTCATCCTAGGTTCAAAACAATCACGTCTCCTCCGAAATTTTTTGTCATTGATGTGACTACCACATGTCCTTTTTTCTCTCCCCTCTCCATTTCTTTTCTCCTCTCTCTCTTACTTGGTAGGGAATGGTTCCTTTTACAAGCTTGTCATTGTTGGGCCCCTCTCCACCCAAGAGCATCATAGTGAGCAAGCCCGTGTGCATGCATGAGATGGTGGTGGTGCATGTTAAGTGGGCAGTGTCCTGCTTGTAATTCAGCATTAGTTGAGGTGAGAAAGAGGAGACGGTGGAGTCTGATGGGGGTTCCCCCTCATCGATTTGGTGCAATAACAAGGAGGGAGGCCTTGTCGACGAGGTTTGACGTCTTTGTAGATGATAATGACAATACACCCACGGTTTCCTAGTGTAGGACCCTAGTTCAATAGGTGAAGTGCTGCCTTGATGCAGCAGAGTGGTAGTGGAGACCAGCGATGAAGGTGTGGGTTTTGGCAGCAGTTCAACGATGTGGTGGCTAACATTGATCTGGGAGGAAAGGCTCCCTTCGTCAACTTGATAGTAACATGGATTCTAGAGTCACAAGCGTCAGATAAGTCAATGGGGATGAGGAGGAGGTGGCGGAGTAGATCTAGACAACACGATATCATTGGCTTCATGTTGATGGTGGCAATGGGTTTTTCCTGACAATGTCGGCTCCATTTTCCTCTCAACCTTCCATTGTCAACAGTGACGAGCGTGATAAGAAATAGTGACAACAATCTTAGGTAGGAAAGGGTTGGATGGCACCAAGCTCATCAAACTTGCTAGCTAAAGCTCCTACCTCCTCTATATAAAGAGAAGAGTGGGTTCTATCTTATAGAAAGAGAGAGGATCTTTTAGACTTAAAATGATATATTTAACTTAGTCACAAAATCTAGATCTATTTGAGGATCTACACAATGTAATGTAAAGTTTAAGAGGATCGCTTGTTCACAACACTCTGTCTTATATAATATGATTCACCAAAAATTTATGTTTATCACATTTTTTTCCTGTAAATACTATAAGTGGATTTTTGTTCCATTGTTCTAGCGTATGTGAGATAACTGCGATCTTGCGGATCGAGCACTTTATCTCAAAATTCGGGATTTCCGCATGCATGTCACAATGCATTGTGTGAGCACTTCTCAAATGTCATGTGAATTGCTGCATTATTTTGACAGCGGTACAAACAAACCCCACTGATGTTTCCCAGGTGCAATTTTCCATTACATAGATAACGAGTTAATATGCACTCACCATGTTATTGAAGTACGTTACACAATAAATAAAAACATATAAACGCGTTTGTAACAACTGAACGTTTTAAAGGATAACAGTAGTCAAACTAAAGCTATTGCTAGTTAAGATTACCAAATATATATTATGAAATGCCGAAATGGAGATATCTATTCTCTTCAAGTCATTCGACAAACGCGTTTGCGTTCTCAGCATAGTTTGCGATCTCACAAAACTAAAACTTTGGCAATAGTCTCACATCAATCTAAACTGAAAGTTGAACAGCATCCATGCATCACATCCCCTTGAAACAACAACCAAATCAACCAAATCTCTTACTACATGTCAATTTTCAGTCAACCAAATCTCTTACTCGACATTCGAGAGTAGTTGAAGTTGTTTTTTCTATGAATCGTAGTGGAAGCAGTTAGCACGAAGTAAACAAGAGATGCCCATCAAATTGACGTGCAATGCAATGGAAGTTAGCTGGGTTTGGTATGGACAAACAGCAGAGAGATGGACTGGCAACTCCTAGCAAGTTCTTGGAAAACTCCCTCTTCTTGATGTTTTTCTTGATGTCCTTGCGACGATCACTTGCTCCATCGCTGAGCTAGCCATGTTGATGATAAGTTAGACTTCAATTCTTCAGTGGCAGTGAGTGGTCCAGGTCAGCAATAGGGGGAAAAATCTGAAAAAGCAGAAAAATAAAGCAATAAAAAGTCTCACATTTTTACTGAAATTGCAAATTCTGCTTACATGTAAGAATTTAGTTATGTGATCCGCGACCACTATTTCTGGCTCTTGGTTTACGACAAGCCCATGAGCTATTACTGTAGAGAATTACAAAAGAATATGCAAGCCAGTGAGTCAAATACACAGCCAAAACGCTACCAAATTAATTATAGACCTCTCTGTATAGATAGGACATTGAATTTCATCCAAATCCACACCGGTTCAAAAGAAATCCTAGCTACTCAAACCCTCAACTATTCGACAGTTGTTATACAACCACCATAGAAAGAATGAGCTTATCCATTAGATTATCGTGCCGTAGATTATTGGTGTCATGTTTTTTAAATACGATTTTTTTCAAATTATTTCAACGCCTATATTATTCTACTTTATAATATATGATATTTAATTTATCTTTTTATAAATAAGAAGGCTTTTAATTTATTCCTATAAATAAGAAGGCCATCCACTAACCTTCGTCTATATTTGTGAATGGGTATTATTGATATTTACAGAGGTCGGCAGTAGTCTTAGACTAATTGTATCATCTTAATATAATTATTTAAGATTAATAAATCTTCACTAAGCAATTCTTATGCCATGAGGCAGGGTAATTTGTAAAGAACAATATAACTCGGACCATAAAGAAACCACAAACTGCTAACCTTTGGATCCTGGCAAGTACAGATGATGCCTTTCAGACAACATGGTGACTTGTTAAATTGGTTGTTCTATAATCCAATAAAGGTTGATGACGTAAGTTATTGTTTGATTAATTACGTGCCAGTGATTATATGTTAGTTTGAATATAACTTTTAAAAAGATATTAAATTGAGCAAAATGTTGACATGTCACCTTATTGACTGGTAGTAATAAATATATTTGTTACAGCAATTATCAAAACACAATAAAAAGGTCAGATTAAAAGAGATGTCATGTCTCAAGAAGAAATTCAAACAGAGAATGTTTTTTTTTTCAGCCAACTCTTTTGCGCAACCAAAAAATTTCCATATAAGGGTAACATCTCTTGTGGCTAGGAGGAAAAAATGTGAAAATACATCCAAAATATATTTTCTCTGGCTATAAATATTTAACATTTAGAATAAGATATGGTTAAGATTTTAAAACTTTGAACATCAATAATTTTTCAAATGCCCCCCACTAAAAATGGCAACATCTCAATAGTTTCTATCATTTGGATAATTGATCTATAGACTGTAGAGTACAATGCATGTAAAAAAGGGAATTGCTAAAAAAAATGGTGTAAGTCTTTTGATGAAAATTTTTCAAATACAACTATAATATAATTATATAATAATTATATATTATAGTATAACTACACTATAATAACTATAATTGTAGTGTTTTTACATTGTAAGTATATTATAACTTATAATTTTGTCTATGAAACTTACATACATATTATATAAAGCAGTAAAGTTACCATATAATTATATTATAATTATATTTGAAAGTTGTTAAAAAAACTTGTGATATTTTTTAATAATCCCTCAAAATAATCACTTAGCTAAAAAAAGATATTAAAGTTTTCATCTCATATTAATGTTTCACCAAGGAAATTTTCCGTAGCATAAACAGAGCTTTCATCTATTTTTCTAAGAATCATAGTGACGCAAATGGTAGCATAATTACTTACCCCTTCTATTTCTCGGGGAATAAGTTTAGAAACAGAGTTTAACATCTTTGATGACGAACCACTGGGCACTGGCCGGATTGCTTGTGAATGACGTCATCGTACTAGTTCTGTTACCATTCCACGGATAACGGATTGACAGTGCCCAAACTATCCCCAGTTCTATCACTGATAACGGAGTGCTGTGCTCGGGGACTCACCGTTTTTCTTTTTCTTTTTTTTTCTTTTTTTCTTTTTGGGTTGGCAAGGTCATCATATTACAAAGAACAAAGAACAGGACAGTAGCACGCCAAGAGAAATAGTCAACAGTCTCTCCGGAGGCTCGTCGTCACAACTCACTACAGTCAGAACAAAAAACAGATTAAGCGTACAGCGATGTGGTGTGGGACCCACCACGGTTGACTCGTTGACTAGTCAACTCTCCTTTGCTTTTCACACGCATACATAACAGCCGAGCTCCCCCTCGTCAGTAGTTATCCCACCTCACCTCGCCTCCGCTGCCCAGCTCGTCGCCCGCGAGGAAACCTCCGAGAGGAAAAGAATAATGCCGAACACTTACCTCATGGGCGGCGCCCTCCTCCTGCTCGTCCTCGCCGGCGGATCCCGCGCCGCTGGCGGCGACCGCGACACGCTCGTGGCTATCAGAAGGGGGTGGGGGAACCCCCGCCGCCTCGCGTCGTGGGACCCCGCCGCGGCGGCGGCTGACCACTGCAGCTGGGAAGGGGTCACCTGCTCTAATGCTACCAGCGGTGGCGGCGGCGGTGGGGGGAGGGTGGTCACGGAGCTGTCCCTGCACGACATGAACCTCACCGGGTCGGTGCCCGCGGCGGTGTGCGACCTCGCGAACCTGACGCGGCTCGACCTCTCCAACAACAACCTCTCCGGCGCCTTCCCCGCCGCGGCGCTTTCCCGATGCTCGCAGCTCCGGTTCCTCGACCTCGCCAACAATGCCCTCGACGGCGCCCTCCCGCGCGACGTCGGCAGGCTGTCCCCGGCGATGGAGCACCTCAACCTGTCGTCGAATCGATTCTCCGGCGCCGTGCCGGCGGATGTGGCGGCGCTCCCGGCGCTCAGGTCCCTACTCCTCGACACCAATCGGTTCACGGGGGCGTACCCGGCGGCGGAGATAGGCAAGCTCGCCGACCTCGAGCGCCTCACGCTGGCCGACAACGCGTTCGCGCCGGCGCCCGCGCCGCTGGCGTTCGCCAAGCTGACCAGCCTCACCTATCTTTGGATGTCCAAAATGAACATCACCGGCGAGATTCCGGAGGCGTTCTCCAGCCTCACAGAGCTGACTCTGTTCGACATGTCGTCGAACAAGCTCACCGGCGCAATTCCGGCGTGGGTGTTGCAGCACCAGAAGCTCCAAAACCTCTTCCTGTTCGAGAACGGCCTCACCGGCGATCTGCCGCGCAACGTCACGGCGGTGAATCTGGTCAAGATTGACTTGTCGTCGAACCAGCTCGTCGGTGAGATATCGGAGGATTTCGGCAACCTCAAGAACCTCACCTTGCTGTTCCTCTATTTCAACAAGCTCACCGGCACGATCCCGGAGAGCATTGGGCGACTCCCAAAGCTCACCGACATCCGACTGTTCAACAACGACCTCTCCGGCGAGCTCCCGCCGGAGCTCGGGAAGAACTCGCTGCTCGGCAACATCGAAATCTCCAACAACAACCTCTCCGGCACGCTCCCGGAGACTCTCTGCGCCAACAGGAAGCTCTACGACATTGTCGCCTTTAACAACAGCTTCTCCGGCGAGCTCCCGGCGAACCTCGGGGACTGTGTCCTGCTGAATAACCTCATGCTCTACAACAACCGCTTCTTCGGCGACTTCCCGGAGAAGATATGGTCTTTCCAGAAGCTGACCACGGTGATGATCCAGAACAACGGCTTCACCGGAGCTCTCCCCGCCGAGATATCACCCAACATCTCGCGGATTGAGATGTGGAACAACATGTTCTCCGGCTCTATCCCGACGTCGGCGATCAAGCTAACCGTGTTCAGGGCGGAGAACAACCAGCTCGCCGGCGAACTCCCGGCCGACATGAGCAATCTCACCGACCTCACCGATCTGTCAGTGCCCTGTAATCGCATCGCTGGCTCCGTACCTGCGTCGATCAGGCTGCTGCAGAAGCTCAATTCGCTCAACCTGAGCAGCAACCGGATCACCGGCGTGATACCGCCGGCGAGATTCGGGACTCTCCCGCAGCTAACCATCCTCGATTTGTCCGGCAACGAGCTCTCTGGTGACATACCTGCCGATTTGGGCAATCT
Organism: Oryza coarctata; assembly: GCA_030770085.1. Taxonomy (NCBI): domain Eukaryota; kingdom Viridiplantae; phylum Streptophyta; class Magnoliopsida; order Poales; family Poaceae; genus Oryza; species Oryza coarctata. Next base: position 16,249,586 of record CM061472.1, read on the forward strand.
CAACTTCAACTCGCTCAACCTGTCATCGAACCAGCTCACCGGTGAGGTGCCGCTCCCGCTCCAGGGCGCGGCGTACGACCGCAGCTTCCTCGGCAACCGTCTCTGCGCCAGGTCGGACTCCGGCACCAACCTCCCGACCTGCCCCGGTGGCGGCGGCGGCGGCCACGACGAGCTCTCGAAGGGCCTGATCATCCTCTTACCGATGCTCGCCGGCATCGTGCTCGTCGGCTGCGCCGGCATCGCGTGGCTGCTCCTCCGCCGGCGGAAGGACAGTCATGACGTCACCGACTGGAAGATGACGCAGTTCACCCCTCTGGACTTCACCGAGTCTGACGTGCTTAGCGACGTCCGGGAGGAGAACGTCATCGGCAGCGGCGGGTCAGGCAAGGTGTACCGCATCCACCTCGCCTCCCGCAGTGGCGGTGCCGGCAGGATCGTGGCCGTGAAGAAGATCTGGAACGCGATGAAGCTGGACGCGAAGCTGGACAAGGAGTTCGAGGCGGAGGTGAGGGTGCTCGGCAACATCCGGCACAACAACATCGTCAAGCTGCTGTGCTGCATCTCCAGCCAGGACGCCAAGCTGCTGTTGTACGAGTACATGGAGAACGGCAGCCTCGACCGGTGGCTGCACCACCGCGACCGCGAGGGCGCACCGGCGCCTCTGGACTGGCCGACGAGGCTGGCCATTGCCATCGACGCCACCAGGGGGCTCAGCTACATGCACCACGACTGCGCGCACGCGATCGTGCACCGCGACGTCAAGTCCAGCAACATCCTGCTCAACCCGGAGTTCCAGGCCAAGATCGCCGACTTTGGCCTCGCCCGGATGCTCGTCAAGTCCAGCGAGCCGGAGTCCGTGTCAGCCATCGGCGGCACATTTGGGTACATGGCGCCAGGTGAGAATCTCAAATTAATTTCCCAATTTAAGATTCCATTTCAATTCTTGTTTGTTCCCAATTTAATCAGAGTAACTAATTGGTTGTAACCAAGAATCTGAAATTCAATCCCCAATCAAGACGCCATTTCAGTTAATGTTCATTCGTAAATGGAATGACTAATAGGAGGAAAATTCCATTTTGCAGAGTATGGGTACAGCAAGAGGGTGAATGAGAAGGTGGATGCCTACAGCTTGGGAGTTGTGCTGCTGGAGCTGACTACCGGCAAGGTGGCTAACGACTCCGCCGCCGACTTCTGCCTGGCTGAGTGGGCGTGGCGGCGGTACCAGAAAGGCCCTCCATTCGACGACGTCGTTGATGTCCACATCCGGGAGCAGGCCAATTTGCCGGACATCATGTCGGTGTTCACGCTCGGCGTGATCTGCACAGGGGAGAACCCGCAGGCGAGGCCGTCCATGAAGGAGGTCCTGCACCACCTCATCCGGTGCGACCGGATGTTGGCCCAGGGACCTGACGCGTGCCAATTGGACTATTTCGATGGCGCTGTGCCGCTTCTGGAGGCGCAGACAGGCAGCCGGCGGAGGAGCTCGGAGCCCGGCAGGTGGGATGACGACGACAACGACAGTGGCAACTTTGTGGTGCACGTTGTTTAGGGGCAATTCCGGTGTAACACTAGCACTGTAGAGTGATTACATAGGTAGAGCTCATCCATGGTGGCTTTTGCTGAGGAATTTTTCTCTGAACTGACAGCTCAGAAAACATGAGCCCTTCAGATCTCAGGTTGCAGCAGTAAGGCAAATATGCATCCTGCAATCTGTACGTAATCTTAACTGTAGCATAAGTTAATCTAGGATCTTTCCGATCCTTGGCATATATTCTGACAGCTAAGTATTTCTTCTTCCACGGATTGTTTGGTTCGTTGCCACGGTTTTCTTCAACTGATCATGTACTTGGTTCGTGCGCAATATCACCAAGTGGAAGTTTTGAGCATGATGAGCACATCACCTAGTGCTTAAGGACCAAACAGGTCACAGGTAAATCAGCAAACTCCAAGCTAACACAGTCAGGCAGAATGCAACGCTGGATCCAATACTCCAAGTTGCTTTTCTGAACCTCTGAAACCTTTGGCTCATTTGGAAGTTCTGCAGAAACTGGAGAAAGTTCAGTCTTTTGGAATGGACAGCATAAAACGGCCGGCAAGACACTAGTGCTGCTGCTTATACTGCTCGCGGCATGATTGTGCATGACACAGGAAGTGAACTTGTGGTGTGATTCGTTGCGACTGACTGACGTGATGAAGGTTTTTTCAAAGTGGGGGCAGGTTGTTCTGCAGAAACGAACAAATCCATTGGTTGGAATCAACTGAACATTCTGAAGAAAACAGTGGGCAAGACAAGAGCATGACTCGTGTGCAGATCGTCAATATGCTTTGGATCTATCTCATGTGCAGCCATACTGGCATCCATTCGGTGGCCAAACTAGTTAGAAAACGTGACCTGAATGCAATGTGTACAGTGTTCTGAATGATTACTTACTGATCTATTTGCGAACTCCCACCGATAAAAAAAAACCAACTTCTGATTTTTGCTGGGACACAGGGAGTACAGCACAAGATTGCCGGCAGTGAAGAAGAAAAGATGATTTTCCAGGAGCAGATCCAGCTTCGTAGTCTCATAAATATGTCTGCTTCTCCACACTGTACATGAATTTTCTAGTACTTTTCCATTTGATAAGCATTTTTCACTGAAGACGAAAAGATCTCAGAAACATTAGTACAGCAACGATTGAGCGGTGTAATGCTCAATTGAAAAGCACTCGGCCACTCAGAATGACAAAAAATTCTTGAGTACCGTGCAATCAATCGACTGATGCAATCGGCGACATGCAATCTTTGGAGTAGTATTGAATGAAAAGCAACGGCATGATAAGCTTTTTTTTCTTTTTCTTTTTTTGAAACCTAAGCTGTAGTTGAATATAATGGCACCTGAAAATAGCAAGCACGGAAACTTGAGACACTGGCATAGAAGTTTGTCAAGTTGCTTGGCTATATCACAAGCTCAGATCAACATATCTTCTTTATCCATGAAAATGATATAGTATAAAAAATTGATTTATAAAATTAGTCTATATTAAAATTAGTAAAATTAATTTATATTAAAATTAATATTGTATAATTGAATTATATTAAATATGGTGAGCATGTGTATATATCATGTTATAAAAATATATGATTGAAAAATGTTTTTTCTTGTTTATATGTGTGTAGTTATTAAATGTTGAAAATAGATTAAAAAAATCATTGAAAATTTAGAATAATTTTAAATGAAAATCGATAAATTCAATTTTAGACTATAGTAACAAGCTGAAAGTGAAAGCATGCCGGTTACACAGTATAGGCATAGGCTAGTAATAAGTAGGCTAACAATAGTGAGCAAGCAAGCCGGCGTGAGCTGACGGAGGCCAAAAGCTAGCAGGCTAATAGGTTGGGCTAATTCGATAGGCAAGATAAAAGTTAGCAAACTGATAAGTTGGACTAGAGTGGGCGATGACAGTGGACTAGGCTGGCGATGAAAGAAGGCTGATAGCGTAAAGGTGGCCTAGTAGAGGTGTGGGCGCACATGGCGGGGTTTGTGCGACTGATAAGTGGGTCTGACGTGGTGCGAATGGGCGCACGCAGGGACGTAGGAGATTCGGGGTGACAAATGTTAGCTCAAGATTGGCGCAAAGGCGTGGCAATAGTGAACGAGTAGGATTATCTACGGAAAAACATTTCTGTGGTCTTTTGTGCTTTGGGTGACAGGCATAATTTAGAGTATAGATTTTGTATCTGATGATTAAAAATAGATTGAGTAACGGTTATAAAATTTTAAGGCTATTTAGGTCATTTTCTTTGGGATTTTCTAATTATTTTTTGTTGTGGCCCAGTCAAAAATAGGCTAGCAACGACGAGTGAGCAGACTGGTGTGGACTAATGAAGGCCGAAAGCTAGCAGGACGATAGGTTGTGACGACTCGACAGACAGACCGAATGTTAGCAGAACGATGAGTTAGGCTGGCATAGGGTATGACAGTAGACTAGGCTAGTGACAGAAGTAGGCCAATAGTACAAAGGTGGCCTAGCAAAAGCACAGGCACTCATGACGGGGTTTGTGCGACTAATAGCTGGGCCCGATGTGGTGGAGGCAAGGCACGAGTAGACGCTCGTGCAGGGGCACAGCTAAAGTGATAGGTGTTAGCTTAGGATTGACTCAGTGTGCGTAGCAATAGTGAATAAGTGGGATTCTCTATGAAAATATATTAGACTTTGTGGTTTTCTATGGGGTGACGTGGCGTAATCTGTAACGTCGATTTTAAATCTGACGGTTGAGTAGTAGTTACAAAATTTTAAGGTTATTTAGGCCATTTTGTTGAGATTTTTGGTTATTTTTTGCTATGAAAAGAGGATAAGGTGTTAGGGATTTGAGAGAAAGATTTTTGATAGAATTTTTGTAAGAACAATTTTGTTAATAAATGTAGAGTTTATAGCGATTAGTGTGGTAATTAACCTCTCTTTCTTGTTAATCTTTTTGTATGACTAACAATTGATTTTAGATTAATTTATTTTTATTATTGGTTTCTTTCATATAAAAATTTGCTAGAGTGTTTTTCTAGTGTTCTGACAAGTTTGATTGATTAATTATTTTTAGATCTTGTATTATTAATTAATTAGAATTTAATTAATTTTAGTGAACAATTTTGTTTGTTAATATCTTGAGATATAAAAATAGTGATTTTAGTTATTTTTGTTTGTAAATTTTGTTTAGTTTGTTGTATCAAATTTTTAGGTCTATGGCTATAATTTATTTAGTGACGAAACAATGATATATTTAGATTCTAAAAACGTTTTATGATTTTACTATATGCATCCAGGTTATATACCAATATCATCAGAGAGTAACGAGATAATGCCAATTGCTATTGAATCAGGAATCATCTGCTGCAGGCCTGCAGCCTACATTCATCGATTTTTCTTCTTGTCCACAACATCCCTGAAATGCCAAATTTTATAGCATCATCCTTTTAAGTATAGGAGGGATGGTAATTTTCTTGAGAATTATGCTTACCAGGTGAAGCAAATATTGAGATCCAATGATCCACTTTTGTTTGTATTCTTGCTGGAGCTATACATCAGAATAATGGGGCATGATGTAGCTGAATGATCTCAAGCAGAAAGGTAAACCATTAGTTATAAACTTTCAAGAAACAGGTTAACTTTGGGGAAGGGGATTAGGAGTTTGGGAGAGGGAATTAGTGGTAAGATTGACATGGGGAATTTAACTTTTAAGTCTCAATCTCTTCTTTGCAGAAGCAACAGGAGTTTAGATGGTAACTAGATTTTAAAGTAGCCCGCACATTCGCACAGACATATTTGTTATGAAAGTACAACAAATTAATTTTAAATTTAAAGTAAGATGATTTTATAATTTTTTAATTGAATATTCAACTGCTCTCTCTTTTTCTTATGAGATCTTAAAAATTTACTAATGAATGTATTTTATGTGTGCCCTTCCCTCTAGTTCATTTGCATGCAATTTATTTGCATATGAATACGGAGAATGTATATATATCTTAGACACTGCCTCTCTATGATATGTGAGGATCATATGCTTTTTTCAACATGAGTCATAAAATGTAAATTTAATAGAAAAAAATATAACTTTTAAATATATCATTTTGCAGTGCCATTAGCAGCTTGTATTCACGCAAGATGTACACAAACTCATGACACTATTGTAAAGGATTGGAATTTAGGAATTCACATATTTGTCATTGCCTTCGTCTCTTTACACATGTCAAAGCAAAATATAACTTTTTGAAACAAATATAAAAATGAAACAAAAAGAAAATATGGTTAGGACATAGAATGAACTATTTTGTATAGCAAAGGAAGTAAATTGATTGAATGCTAGCATATGGGTTATGTGCCCCATCAAATAGTTCTAAGAGTAAAAGCATTGCAATGAATATAATTGTACAAACGATTAAAGATAAGTGGCTCCAAATAATAAATTATCATTGTACATAGATTATTAAGAGTCCGGATGTGAAATAATAGTACATATATAATCTATGTGCCTGTATCTTTTTGTTTACATTTGACATACGTTTACAACTCATTTATTCTATCCCTCTACTAGGATGAGCCTGCTCTTCTTTTTCTCAAAGAATATGATTTTCTCATTGCTAAATGAAAGTCTTGTTGAGTACAATTTAATTGTGCGGTGTGAGAGACAGCCCATGACATTGGAAATATGATTTGATGGAGAGACATTATTTTCAGAATGTGGATTTTTTTATTGCCATCATAGTTTAAATATTTTTTAATATAAATTATAATTAGACGTTAGAATTTATATACTCCAAACTGATCACTCTTTTTTGGTTTTTTTAGCTAGAGAGCATTGGGCATGAATTAAGTACATCTAGATTATATAATATTTAATGTGAAGCCTAAAGTGCCTGCCATTTTTTCTCTTCTTTGTATTAAAAAATTAGACATTTTTTACATTAATGGTAATTTATTATGTCTGTCTACTACAATCCTATATTATATATAACTATGTAGTTCATCATCATCTTAGTTTCTAGCACCTAGATAATTAATCTATGGTCCAAATTGTTTATCTTTTTTCTTCTTTTATAAAACCACATCACCTTAATTTTCCATTCATGGTAATTTATTATGTCTACTACAATCCATATATAACTATGCAGTTCATCTCCACTAGTTAGTGTCATTTTTCTCATCTCTTATTAAGCCACATCACCTCAATTATTTCTAACACCTGGATAATTAATCTATGGTCCAAATTATCTCTCTTTTTTCTTCTTTCATTAAACAACATCCCCTTAGTTTTCGTGTGGGATTTTATCTTATATTTTGTGTAATTTGATAATTTAAACACTAAAATTCTTAACTTTCATGTGACCAATATGAAATTTCTTTTGGGCTACCATCCTCTTGCAATTCCTAGATAATATGTCCTCATGGTTACAAAAGTAAGCCATCTAAGGCCATTGCACCTTCCCCTACCATTTTCCCACCACCTCTAATAATGCATTATTTGTCACTCATCAAGCATTAACAAGCCTCGCGCTTGCACAGGGAAAATCTTTGTGTTCCAAAGGAAAAAAAAATCATTGCCTCTTACAATTCCTAGTTGTTGTATGTGTCCCATGGCTGCAATTGTGCCGGAGTTGCCACATGATCCAACAACGTAATGGTGTTTGTATTCTTGATCTAAGTTGATCCTATAATTTATTCATATTTTGGTACATCATAAAATCTAAATGGATTTTAAAGTTAGTTTTTCATGTGTATAAGGAACGAACATGTTTGTACCATTAATGCTTATATTGCTTATATATAGGACTATTCATGCTTTTTAATGGTATGTTTATGGAACCATAGTAACATTAATGTGTATTAATTAGATTGTTATATTTTATTATACACTCTCTAAAGTCCAATGAATGATAACATAGAATATATTTTAGAGCGTTTGTGTGAAAGGTCAGCTAGTTTAGTTGGTTTGATCATTTGAACAAAAGACATAAGTAATTAGATTGTTGCATTGTAACATCCTTTTTTCTTTATCGTTAATATTTTTTATTTTTTACTCAGATATACTTTATCTAAATTGTATCATGTTTTGCAAAATAATGTATAAAAAATCAAATATTCTTAGTTGCATAAAAAAGTGTGCTTAGTTGCACACAAAATTAATATCCTTTGGTGAAAAACATGATGAAACGACAAACAAAATATTTTGGTAAAAACAAAACTAATTTTATAGAACTAAAAGCTTATGTTTTGCACTTATACTTTTTATATCCCTAATTTCGCAATCTCCCTATGTTTCATTGGAGACAAAAGCTCAGATGGCTCCATCTCTCTACTACTTCCTCCATCCACAAAATAATCATTTATGTGTTATTTAGTAAAGATTACGATTAAGGAGTGATAAGGGTCGGAGATCACCAACAGCAAGATACCGATAGAAACCTTCTCGGGGTGGTTCGATCTTCACGACAGTAGGTTAGAAATCACAAGATAACTTGCTGCGAACAGTGAAGGATAACTAGCTTTATATCTGCTAAGGTTGGATGCGACTAAGCGACAGGAAAAGAGGCACCAAAACCGTAAAGACTTCGACTCGATCTCCGAATGACTGTAGAACCACAAACCGGTACTAATCTACACAAAACGGTACAACCATACTAAAAACCGTAGAGCATAAAGTAGGAGACCCCAGAGGGATCTCTTCACAAGTCCAGAAAGAACAAGGAAGAACAAGGGTGTGCAAGACACTTAGCAGCTCGGATATAAAACCATACATATTATGTGTTCATTTAAAATGATCAAAAATTATCTTTTGCAGCAGTACATAGGGATACTTATACTAGTAACAAGTCTCTAAGATAAGTATGAACTGAAGTCTCCATATTAGGAAGGTGGAAGGCCAACAGGTGAAGCAATTTTGAGATGGTCTTTAATTCCCACGTGTCTTGGGGTCTTCTGCGCAGTCTTCACAATAATGGTCATTACTCCTATCTCGGAAGTCCAAATGAAGTGCCGTCAGTTGCGTTAGAAACTAGACTTTAAGCACTTTCCAACCATGTATATTATGACCGCCATCTCTTCCCGAAATGGTACAGTTTTACATTGGAAGTTAGAGCAGTTGTTATGTAACACTAGGTCTTGGCGCATAACCCATTCTCCTCGGGAACAACTGCCTTGGTGTTTATAGCGTAACCCTCAGCATCGTCGATATTACCTGACATTATCGCCTCTTGTGTAAACCGAAGTAATATAAGAGTACACGATTTAGTCAGTATATAATTCTTATCAATATCATGGTGTAACCGAAAGAAAAAAGTATGCAACTTTTGTTGGAGTAACTTTTCATGCCTGCATGTAACAGATCCTTCATAGGCTTGAGCACGTGTATCCATGGCTTTGCTTGGTGTAACCGGTGTTACACTTGTCTCTTCAAGTGTAATCTTAATTGGACTTGGTGTAACTTGTGACGTAACCGATGCACTCGGGTTACGGATGGCTAGGACGTCCTCAAGGAGAAAATATTAAATGGATATTGGTAAAATGGGAGGATTTTGATGAGGGCAAGTAGTTATCAAATAAAAAAAGATTTTTCTGTTTGATTGTATTACCAGAGACATAAGCAGGCTATAAAACTAAGTTCCAGTGGCTGTTGGACCAACAAAAGACCTTTATGTGATTCTCGCTAATATTGATGGTATTTTTTGCAACATTGCCAGAACAAAGGCTTTATCTGGGATTCTTGCTAATATTGATGTCTTTTTTGCAAAATTTCAAGCTTTGGCCGCGTGCACGAAGGCAATCGTTCGGTGGGCTCGTAACGCCCTATGGGTTTCGACGGTCCGATTGAAAACTAAAATCAAATTTGACGGTTGATGGTTATTTTCTTTTAATGGTTGAAAATATTGGTTCACAACGTGGTGAATTATGAGCAAGTATCACGTGACGGTTTAAAAGTGTTTATATGATATTTAATTAACATTTAATATATAATAGATTTAAGTGAAGATTGAGAGCTAACATTTTTCTAGACCTTGAAATCCATCTCAGCACGTACCTCTATCAAGTTATTAAAAAGCATGGTCGCCGTCGCCATCTCAAACTCCCTTATCTTCTAATATTAATAGCCTCATCCTTCTAAACTCTCATTCCCTGCTATCAATTTCCACCAACCAAATGTTCTGAGATCTGGTTAACCAAATCAGTCAGTAGATTTGTAATCACTGGCCATTTTCAATTAAGTGCAATATACCGACTCACTGGGCAATACGAAAGGGATGGTTCTTCGTTCTTCAAGACCTCAGGCAAACGACGGGTAGCTCTTAAGTTAACTAGTTGTTGAGGACATAGTGATCTGCATGAGGGGCTCGGAAAAGGACGTCGGACGTGTCTTTCCGGCACGGGCGGATGTGCCCGGCGGTGGCGGCGCTGCCGCCGAGCCCCGTGCCCCTGGTAAGGCGCGACGGCAACGGCGACCACCGCCGCGGCCACTCCATCCCGTCCGAGTTACTGAGTTAGGACGTATTCTGTTGTGGGCCTGTAAAGATCATTTGGACCATCGGTCCGTACTGCATAACAAACGTAGCCTACATAACCACCAAAGTCTGCATGCAATCAGTCGCGCAAAACCATCGTGGCGTGTGCTACTTAATAAGTAGCGCGCCTCACACAGTACACCCCCTCCGTTTTAGCTTTTGTGTTTCCCGGTCTCACTGCCCCTTCCCCTTTAGTTTCCAATCCAGATAATAAAAAATTACTACCCTCCCTCCTTAGATAAATAATCCTCCCGTTTTCAAGCCAGATAGAAAAATTACTGACCTTTCTGACCTCCACCTGACCCTCGATAAAATTATTCGACTCTTCAGACAACGAAAATGCCTTGCACTTAACAGTGTTTGGCTGTCGGAAACATACCGGAGTGAGTAATAGGTTCCTCCTGTTCCTGCTTGATTAGTATTAGTAATTTATTTACATTTTTTTAAAAAAACAATATTCTCGTCACGTTCTATAAAAAAAATACTGATAGGTTCTAGGTTGCTCCGGCTCCTCCGATTTGCATCGTTATTTATTTATTCCATTTTTTGAAAACACTGTTCTGGTCATGCTCGGTAAAAAAAATATCAATGGTTTGTTACTACATTCAATCTTCCATGAATAAAACGTTTACACACATATTTACACACGGGCACATAGAGAGGAAGATGAGATGCTGGCCGCCTCGCCGCTCATCGAAGCTACATCCTGATGCTAACCTCACGTGACCAGCTGCAAACGGTCGCCAGATCTATTCACACTCGACGAGATTCAAATCCTCCAAAGGAGTTAGGAATAGAAGAGAAATGGACAGATCTGCAATCTGTAATTAGGAAAGTTATAATTAGAAAAATTAAGAAATGGCTCTTCTAATATATAAATCTTCTATAATTAGAAAAGTTAATAACCTTTCATATGACACTAAACTACGCTAGGGTCTCCTCTTGGCTATATATAACACGTAGGTGGCACGAGGTCAAATACACGTTTTAAACCCTCTGATTATCTTTTATGGTATTAGATCCATCAAACAATAATAGATTAGATCTATCTTTTACCATATCAATCTCCTACGCCGCCGCCATCAATCCCTTGGTCGGCCAAGCTGTCTCCGAGAAGCTGACCAATAACAACCATACACTGTGGAAGATGCAAGTACTTGTCATCGTGAGGGGCGTACGTCTGAAGGGATTTCTCACAGGCACCACAAAGACCTCCACGTCTACCATAAAGACGACAGCAGATGGCAAAAAAGTGGAGCTACAGAACCCGCTCTACGTTGAGTGGGATGCTATGGATCAATAGGTCCTGGGATTCCTACTCTCTTCTATCTCTCTAAATATTTTGTCTCAATTAACTTCTTGCAAGACTGCTGCTGAAGTATGGAGTGCTATCGAGACCATATTCACCTCGATGTCACGAGCGCGCACCATCAACACTAGGATCGTGCTCGCCACAACGAAGAAGGGCAATCTCTCCATGGCGGAATACGTTGCCAAGATGCAGTCTCTCGCCGATGAGATCGTGTCTGCTGGCAAGGCCATCGACGACGACGAGTTGATCTCCTATGTTCTCGCTGGCCTCGATTTCGACTACAATCCCATCGTTTCAACCCTAGTCGTTAGAACTGAACCGATCAGTGTGGGAGAGATGTACTCTCAGCTGCTCTCATTTGAGCAACATATGGATCTTCTCTAGCCTGATAACCTCTCCTCGGTTAATTCTGCCAACCGGGGGCATGGTACGTTGCAAGACACACGAGGCAGAGGGCGCTCGCGTGGGGGTGCTCCATCTCGTGGGCATGGCCGAAGCAATGGGCAGCGCCGGCAGAATCAAGGCCCATAAAATAATCAATAGCATGGGCCTGATAACAGACCTAGGTGTTAGGTTTGCAAGATAAAAGGACATACTGCTGACATATGCTGGTACAGATTTGATGAAGACTTCGTACTAGAAAAAAAAATGCAAGTGCAACGTCTACGTCCTACGGAGTAGACACCAACTGGTACATGGATTTAGACGCTACAGATAACATCACCAGCAACTTAGGGAAACTGTCGATCCATGACAGGTACAAGGGCCACGATCAGATTCACACGACGAGTATGGTAGATATGGAAATCAGTCACATTGGTCATTCTACTGTTACAACCCCTAGTCGTGATCTTTATCTCAATAATGTTCTATATGTTCTCAAGGCCAACAAAAATCTTGTTTCAGTTCATTATTTCATATCTGATAATTCTACCTTTATAGAATTTCATACTGATTTTTTCTTGATTAAGGATCAGGCAACGAAAAAAACTCTGCTTAGGGGACGCTGTGATCGTGGGCTCTATCCTCTTCCTGCTAGGCGCACAATAAAGCAAGCCTATGGAGCTGTAAAAAATTCTTTTGATAGATGGCATTCTCATTTAGGTCATCCGGCTGCTCCGATTGTGGAAAAAGTTATCAGGCAATTTAATCTTTCTGTTTTAGCAGATTCAAATAAACATTCAATGTGTGATGCATGTCATAAAGCCAAGAGCCATCAGTTACCTTTTTCTTATTCTAGCTCTGTTTCCCAACATCCTTTAGAAATTATTTATTCTGATGTGTGGGATCTTGCGCTCAAATCAATTGGTGGACACAAATACTATGTGAGTTTTATTGATAATTATAGTAAGTTCACCTGGATTTACCTCCTTAAATTTAAATCTGAGGTATTTACCAAATTTTGAGAATTTTAATCTTTTGTTGAGCGCTTATTTAATCGTAAGATTATAACAATGTAGACTGACTAGGGGGTAAATATCAGAAACTGTATCTCTTTTTCGCCCAAGTTGGTATCACACACCATATTTCCTGCCCACATACACATCAGCAGAACAGGATAGCCGAACGCAAGCATCGTCATATCGTCAAAATTGGTCTAGCTCTTCTTGCTCACGCTAACATGCCACTAAAATTTTGGCCTTATGTCTTTCTTTCCACCACACATTTGATAAATAGAACACCTAGTCGATTACTATCATATGACACGCCGCTCTTTCAGTTGTTCAACTAACAACCAGATTATTCCTCTCTTTGTGTCTTCGGATGTGCTTGTTGGCCTAATCTACGACCCTATAATATCCATAAACTTCAATTCCGCTCTAAGCAATACACTTTCTTAGGATACAGTCTGTTTCATAAAGGATTTAAGTGCTTGGATCCTGATTCTGGAAGGGTTTACATTTCTCGAGATATAAATTTTGATGAATCTCTATTTCCCTTTCAATTTCTTGGTCCTAATGCTGGTCGTAGGTTTCAAGATGAAATTAATCTTTTACCTATCTATTTATTAAATCCGACTAGTGGGGTTCGTACCATAAGTGATCATGTGGTTGATTCTCCAATTAATCTTGCTAACAATGATTTTCTAGCATATAAAGTCATACAGGAATTGTTGTCATCACATACGGGCGTACCCGGAGCTCCTTCTGTCGAAGTTGACCCCCAAGGCGATTCACCTGTGCCTCCAACGACTTCCGCAGGTATATCTACCCAGGAGTCTAAGCCTAGCATATCGTCCCATGACACATCGCCTAGGCCAACGACCGCTTCTCCAACGCGTGTAGGCGATTCTGCATCTGGCGCACCCGACACGATCAGGGCACTGAATCCGGAGCCCCCGGCGGCCGTATCAACTCTAGATCCCATGCTGGGATCTTCTACGGCACCTTCGGCTGGGGACGAGCTACATCAAAGGCCGAAGACCCGTTTACAAAGTGGTATTCGCAAGAAGAAGCGCTACACCGATGGTATGGTTAACTATTCTTTCTTAACATCAACCGATAAGCCACAAAACTTATCAGAAGCATTAGTGGATAATAATTGGAAACAGACAATGGATGCTGAATATGATGCGTTAATGAAAAATAAAACATGGCATTTGGTTCCTCCTTAGAAAGGGCATAATATTATTGACTGTAAGTGGGTATATAAAATCAAACGTAAACAAAATGGCAGCTTAGATAGATACAAGGCTCGGTTGGTTGCAAAAGGTTTTAAATAATAGTATGGTATTAATTATGAAGATACTTTCAGTCCTATTGTTAAAGCTGCCACTATTCGAGTTGTTCTCTCTATTGCTGTGTCTAGGGGTTAGACTATTAGATAATTGGATACTCATAATGCTTTCTTGTATAGGCTTCTTAAAGAAGATGTCTATATGAAGCAGCCTCCTGGGTACGAGGGTAATTCTAGAAGAAACTATGTCTGTAAATTAGATAAGACACTATATAGATTGAAGCATGGTTCTCAAGGTTAAGTAAGAAACTTTATGCCTTTGATTTTAAAGGATCCAAAGCCGATAGTTGCTTATTTTATTACAGTAAGAGTGATATCGTTATGTTCATGTTAATTTTATATTGATGACATAATTGTGGTTAGTTCTAAACAAGAGGCAGTGGTCATATTACTTAAAGATCTCCATAATGATTTTCCATTAAAAGATTTAGGTGACTTACACTATTTTCTCGGTATCGAAGTTACCAAGACTAAGTATGAAATTATTTTAACACAAGAAAAATATGTAAATGATCTGTTGAAAAGAGCAAATATGACGGATTGCAAGCCAGTAAGTACATCTCTATCCACAAGTGATAAACTCTTAGTTTATGAAGGAGATCCGCTTGGTCCTATAGATGCATCAAGATATAAAAGTATTATAGGAGTTTTGCAGTATCTTACATTGATAAGATCTGACATTGTTTTCTCAGTAAATAAGGTTTATCAATTTCTTTATGCATCAACAACAGTACATTGGGTGGCTGTTAAAAGAATATTGAGATATCTCAAGTCATGTGTAAAGCTTGGTCTAAAGATATACAAGTCATTTTCCTTCTTGGTAAGTACATATTCAAATGTTGATTAGGCTGGCTGTCTTGATGATATAAGATCAATAGGTGGCTTTGCAGTATTTCTGGGAAATAATCTTGTATCATGGCATGCAAAGAAACAAGCTACAGTATTAAGGTCAAGTACTGAATCAAGTATAAGGTATTGGCTAATGCAACTACTAACTTTATTAAAAGAATTAAAGGGATCCAGTCCGCCCGTTTCATGGTTATGGTGTGATAACATGGGGGCTAAATATCTTGTATTAAATCCTGTGTTCCATACTAGAACTAAACACATTGAAGTTGATTTTCAGTTTGTCAGAGAACGGATAAACAACAAATTACTTCATATTAATTTTGTTCCTTCTGAAGATCAAGTGTCAGATGGTTTCATCAGAATTTTGAGTGTACGAAAGTTAGAGAATTTCAAGTACCATCTCAACTTAAAAAAGTTGTGATTGAGAGGAAGTATTAGATGAATCTGTAATTAGAAAAGTTATAATTAGGAGAGTTAAAAGAAATTTCTATATGGCGTCTCTTCTAATAAGTAAATTTTCTGTAATTAGGAAAGTTAAGAAACTTCTATGCGTCTCTTCTATTTTTGTAAGCTATATTAGGGGTTTTTTCTGACTATATATAATATGTAAATGGTATGAGATCAAGTGTACACTTTAAGCTCTCTGATTATCTTTCAGAGTCTTCCGTATCGACCCATATCCTATGATGACCTTGTACTCACCACAAAAAAGAATGACTATGAACACCTTTTGTCACGGACATTTATCACAAATGTCTATCATATTTTTTTCGTCGACGTAACTTTATCATGCTGCTAATTTGTCACTGGTTTAAGTAAAAACCATCGTAAACCAGATGCTATGGTGCTGCCGTGTGGATAACCTTTTTTGGATGATCTTTGGAATGGGGAAATCGGGAGCAATGAATATGCTGAAAACTTTTTCATATTAGATTAGATTCAGTTAAAACTTTTTTGTGACAAATCTCTGGAGGACTGTTTCAATCTGCCGCTGTTAGCTCAGCCCAATCAAGATTTTTAATTACTCGAATACCAAGTAAATGAGCTGCAGCTATGAGACAATGGAGATATTTGGACTTTCATGTGGAATAGTCAGCAATATTCTTCTACAAGACGAATTTTTTTGGCTTTACTCCACCTAGACCCAACATATGGCTTTGGAAAATAAAGTGTGTCATGAAGATAAATGTTTTTATATGGTTGCTTTTTTTATAGGTTAAATATGAGAGACATGGTTGATCAAAAAATCTGCTCACCAGATAATGCTGATCTATCCTGTTCGTTGTCTACCACTGGGGCTAGAGAGACCCTGCTGCATCTTTTTCTTATGCCCTGTTACTAGAAATTGTTGGGTAAGGATTGGACACTAACTTAGAATTTTTCCAAATGCTTGTCCTAGGAAGGCTACGATTCAGATATAAGGGTTTCTTGGAGATCGTGTTTATAGCATGTTGGCATATCTCGAAACAAAAGAACGGGAAATTTTCCAAAATATCTTACCCTCTGAATATGGTTGGTTTAACTGTTTCAGGAAGGATATTTTCCTACATATGTGTAGGATAAATGAGTCTTATAGCTTTTTCTGTTTTTCTTCGTTACAAAATTTATAATTCTATGTTCGGTTTTCTCTCCTATGTAAATATTCTTGTCTGAATTTTGTTTTATAATATAACTAAAAGGCAAGGCCTGGTAGTAATGGTAATAATCTCAGTAAAAAAAATTATGTCAGGCACATGCCCAATTTCTTGGGCCAAAATCCAAACTATGTTTGTTACAGGGCTAGTTTATGTTGGGCCTATGCACAATTTTTTGTTAGGCCTCAACCCAATTTAATTTTGGTCCTCAATCCTCTTTCCTTATTTAGGCCACAGCCCAATTTATGTCAGTCCATAGACCACATGTATATTTGGCTGTAGGCTAATCTTACACACCAAATTTTCGTGCGCCCAACAATCCGTCGAATTATTTTGATTATTTGGAATACGTGTCATTGGAGGAAGGCACAACAAATATAGCTTAGAAGCTTGACTGCACAGTAGCATGTTTCAGTACCAAAAAATAATAATAATGTTCACATATCAAACATTCACATAACAAACAAAATTTAGGGGGGGACATATAACCTGACCTTAATTAAAGCTTATCAAACAATGAAGGAAGCTGTTAGTGTGTTCTTTCAACCTCTTTAGCCGCTCAATGTCTTTTAATGCACTTTTTAATTGTGTGTTTGTCTATTCAGTCTTCTTCAAGGCATCCAACTCTCCCTTTGATGATTCTTACTTATCATTCTGAAGTTCGTTCGGTGTCATGATCTTCTACACGTTGTTTACAATAATACACTTAGTGTAAGACCATAGGTATTTCTATTTACAGCATTTATAAAATCACTTACGTTTATTGGTTACCTGATTCTGGTTGTTATGTTTGCGTGGAGAAATAGCTGATACGGGTTTCCACCTCTTAATTGCCCTTGCTTCTACGATATGAATAAAAATAGGTTATAAAATATATGGCTCTAGATTTGATGATACCTATAAAAAAATTTATAGATAAAATGAGTTTAGATTTCAAACAAAGAGGTACGAAGAATTTAAAGCAATAAATTTGTTACTAAAAAAATATGAATGATGTGAATGAAAATGTACATTCTAAAGGAATAATATTTATCAGCTCTTTAAAAATAATATTTGAAGAAAGAGAAGGAGAAAAATGGAAAATTTGTGAATTAATATAAAGTAAAACTTTGAGTTAACCTTACAATTACATAAGTTACCGAAATAGATTAGTAAAGAATTAACTAAAGGTGAACAATGGAAAAAAATAATAGATTATTTTTAAA
This sequence comes from Oryza coarctata, assembly GCA_030770085.1. Classification (NCBI taxonomy): domain Eukaryota; kingdom Viridiplantae; phylum Streptophyta; class Magnoliopsida; order Poales; family Poaceae; genus Oryza; species Oryza coarctata. The sequence continues at coordinate 16,267,352 of CM061472.1, forward strand.
AAGTCAAGAAGAAAATAGTCTAATAAAAGCAATGGGGAATATAGAAGAAGAAGAAAGATCAGAACAATACAATATTTTTATACTCATTAGATGATATAGGTCTACATAATCTTGATAATACCATGAAAACCATAGAAGTAGACATAGCAACAGAAATATAAAAATATATGGTGAAAGTTTAGAAAAAAATGGAGAAAGAGAAAGAATAGCCATGGCAGTAGGAAAATGGCTTTCAGACAAACAAGATTATTCATACAATTATATCCTAGGACAATATAGGCATATAGACACTAAGAAAAGAGATTTTGAGAGGGCTATAAAATTTTAAAATAAAAAAATTGATGGTTCTATGTTAAATTTAGCTACATATGATCCCATTGATTGGCTAAATATTATTAGCATTTGGAAGGGGTTAATAGTTCAAAAAATATATAAAATCGAAACAAGGTAGAAGATATGATAAATCTCCTAAAGTTGTATGGGAGTACTGGGTTGAAACAATCATGATAATTCTAACAAATATAATATCCAATGTTATTATTACTGAAGATTTAGAATTAGGGTATAAAGAAAATAAACAATTAAAGAAAATAGAAAAATTAAGATTAACAAGCTAGAATGGAATAAAGAAATTTTCTCAACACTATATTTATATAATGCTATAACTACTAAATAAAGATACAATAGAGGAATAGTAGAGCGATATTTCAATAAATTGCATGATACATTAGGAAACATGATTCTCAAAGAATATAAAAAACTGAATAAGCTGAAATTAATATCTCCCAAACAATAACCTTTATATTTAAACAATTAAGGAAAATATGTATGGGAATATAAACCCAAGGATCTATGAAATATTCTAACTATAATTTTTACAATAAAAACAGTATAAATAGCCCTAGAAGTAAAAGAAACTATAGACATAAAAATATAAATAGTTATAATATTAAAACAAAGAGAAAGAGAAGAGAAGATCAAAGAGCCTTTTTCTATATAAAAGAAATATAAGGTGATATAATCCAAGATATGCAGATATTTTATATGTAATTCGCTTGACCATCTAAATAAAATATACCCAAATAAAGATAAAAAATATTCTAGCAAATATGAAGAGCAAGATAGATTTTTAATTATATATAGTATAAATGAAAATATATGATGATCAATTATAGAAACAAATGAAATTTAAAATATTAATGAAGAATATGAATGAAGCATGAAGAGTTAGATTTAATTGACGAATTTGCAGGAATAAAAATTGAAATGATGAATCAAGTGAGGCTATACAAAACATTAAATTTAAAGAATAATTGGTACGTTAAAGAAATAATTTAAAATACCATAAGAAATTTTAAAAATAAATATATAGTTTTTGCCTTTTAAAGAAGTTTTAGAAATAAGTATAGTAAAATTAAAATTGTGAGCAAAGGTATTATACAAAATATTAGCACTAATAGACACATGGTATACAAAGAATATTATTTATGATAAATACTTCATAAAATGTCCTGAAATAGTTTCATTCAATCAATGACAGAACTTTCTACATATATATATAAAATAAAGAAAATTTACATCCAAAATATATAATAGGTGAGATTACAATAAGAGACTTATCAATGATAAATTAATGAAAATAAAGATACGATAATTGACCTAATATTCCAACAATAATAAGTATAAACCACCATAATATATGAGTATGGAATTATATTTATTTTATATCAAGATTATGTTTCATTTCAGAGGTACTAAAGCATGTTGGATCTATAACAAACACCAATACTAACCTTGATAACCTTAGTAGCCTTGACCCTAATGAAAAAGTGTAGAATATGAGTTTAGTGAGAATATAGACAACTATTATATATCAAACTCTAATATAGAGATATTAAGTCTAAAAGTTATATTGAAAGAATTATCCAAACATTAGAGGATATTAAATAATAGGATAAATTCTCATGAAATATTAGGAGAAAATTTTTATTATCTATAAAATAAATATAATAAATCGAGACAATATCATTAAAGATGACCACTAGAACAAAGGATACAGAAGAAGAATTAAGAATGCATATAAAAGATTTATTAAAATTAGGAGCAATAAGTGAGAATTAATAATGTATATAAAATATTTATTAAAATTATGAGTAATAAGGGAGAATAGAAGTCCACATAGGTCGACAGCTTTTATAGAAAGAAATCATGCTCAAGAATTAAGAGGTAAATTGTGGATGGTAATTAATTATAAAAAGCTAAATAATAATAAAATAGAAGATACTTATAATATTCCTAATTAGCAATAATAAATCAATAGAATACATATATATTTTTAAAATTTGACTTGAAGTATGGATTTTGGTAAGTAAAGATAGCATAATAATATATAGAATGGACTATATTTACTATCTCCAGGAACAATATAAATGGATTGTTATGGTATTATGATTAAAAAATACACTTGCCCAGAAAAATGCAAAATTGCTCACTTAGAAATAATTTTTAGAACGGTGGAATCTAAGAAAAAATAAAAAATTGTAAAGAGAAAATCAATTTCCTTGTTCATGGAATAGGAGAAGATAAAATAGTATATTGCCAAGAATATCTTAAAATTCTCTTATATTCTAAATAATAAAAAGGAATTATAATAATTTTTAGGAATAGTAAATTATGATAGAAATCACGTAGATAATTTAGTAAAACTAGCAGAACCGTTGTATACGAAATTAAGGGAAAACACACAAAAATACTTTAATTCTAAAGACATGTATGAATAATAAAACAAAGGTCAAAGATTAAAATACTTAGATTTCCTATTAGACAAAACAGATGCATCTCACTAAGGTTAATTAATTTTAAGATTTTTTTAATTATATTTTATTTTCTAATATTAACTTTTAAATCGCTTATCCATAAACTTATTTATTTATTTTTTATGACTTATTCATACAGCAAATGACAAGAGTAGCTAAGCTAGAGCCAGGTGACGAGACTGCTGGCACTTTTGTTATCTGCTGGTGCAGTGTGTGTGCAGTTGCAGCAGATAGAGATGGAAGGATTGGAGATGGAGACGGGTGTAAGGTAGGAGGTGACCCGATTAATTAGCTAGCAGAGGATTGGGGTTGGGGGGTCTTTGCCGGTTGGTGGGAAGCCATGTCACGTGCACCCATCGCCCTGCATAGATTTTGCTCTCTCCTTTCCCGAAATGGACGTCCTAACCTCCCCCTCACCTGACAGATGCAAACATTTGCATTGCCATCTGTTTGTAAATTACTTTCTAATTTTAAAATATAGCAATTTCTAAAAATATAATATAACAGTTACTCCTCCCACTCCCTCATTTCAACCCCTTTTCTTCGCTTAATCTCATATGTTAACTAATCACAACTATTCTCAATTTTTAATAATCACGATGCAGAAATTAATATATTTTAGAATAGGGAGTATTCTTTTTCCTTTTACTTTTTTTCAATCTCTAATTAATATATATTTTTTAAATATTTTTTAGTTGTATATTTTAACAAAAATATTAAAAATATAATGGTTTAAAATTGTTTTTCAATTACAGATATAGCAATTCCTTTTTACATTACAAATATAGTGATATAGTAATATTGTTTTTACATATCAGACAAATAATAATACCTTGATTTAAGGTTATGACGTTTGCAAGAATTTAAAATCCTATCTATTTGTGAACAGATCAAGAAAGCACTATATATTTTTTTACATCTTTTCAGATAACAATAAAAATATTATGAACGTCTTGGTGCAAAATGGATGGGACAAATAATATCTAGTAGCTAAGTTGGGATCTTGGATCAGCATGGCAATAGGTCGAGAAATGGTATGGCTGTGCCAAACAAAGATTCCCTAGCTAGCTTTGTGTTCGGCATGCTGTGATTTTAGTTAGTTGCAGGCTAGGGTATATATGTAGATATATAGTTCTAGGCAATTCGAAGTGAACAGAAATCTGATTGAATGCAATCGACAGCCTTGAGGTGTAGGCAGTAAGCTTTCATTCGATGCATCTAGGGTTGTTTTTGTGTCAGAAGAAGACGTTGACATGCATGGACACTTGACAAAATTGAATGCCAACCATCTCTCAACAAAGGATATATCTTTGATAGCACTATTTTCAATCTTCGTTTAGTTACTAAAATTATCTTCACTGGGCTATAATTAGAACTTAGAATCATTAGAACCCCCGAGCTGTCGCCCTGTAATCAAATTATTTTACAGTACTAACCCGTAAGGTGTCCATGGATGGTTTATATTGATTTTGCATATATAGGTATTTTATAATTTTAATTGGGTATGAATATGTCTTATATGATAGTGTTACACGAAAGTAATGTAGTTATTACTAATTCTTGCTAATTTTGCTTTCTCTTGTGAAGCCATGTTATCTCAATTATTTCTTTTGTTTGGATGTCTATGGTTGATGTAAATTAAAGGTGCATACTGTACAAAGGCATTCCTATTAGCTACCTTTATATTTAGCATTTCGTCATACGAATTTCCTACAATTAACACATTAAGTTTTCAACTTGTTTTAATAATACAAACAACCAGACATACACAAGCTTTAATTAGTTTAAAATATGATTGCCATGAATGCAACGTAGGGCCCTTTGAAACCAGGATTGAGAACAAAGGAGTTTGATAGAAATATAGGTGTAAAATAGAGAATTACAAAACAAAAAAATAGAGAAATGAGAAAAATACAGTAATTAGAGAAGAAAGAACGACTCAATAGAAAGTTTTCATGAGGTTGGACCTTATACTAATTTTCCTCCAAAAATCAACTTGTCTTCTGCCATTTCATAATAATTTTATGGGAATGTTGATGAACCAATCCTTTGTTTCAAATGACCAAATAGGAAATTTTCTAAAGGATTCAAATCATACAAATTACCTATGTTTTTCGTACAAATCAAAAGGGCCTAAAGATATAAAGGATGACATAATGAGTCGTGAGAATTTATAAGTTAAATTGGAATACTACTATTAGCTTAGTATGGCCACAAATTATTGGGTGGGACAAAATTTATCTTCCTCTGCATTATCGTATAATAAAATCACATTCTTTACTATGTTATATATAATCATTGATCAGTTAACTGGAATATTATTTTTAATTTTTTAATAATAAATTGTTGAAAATTAAGATATATATGTATGTGTGGACGATATACAAAGTTGTTTGAATGAGACAGGTTAGTCAAAATATCCATCTAATTATATATTTCCCATATTTTTTGTATAATGGATGTTATTACTTGTATTTTTGTCCTATACTCTCAATAACATTAGTATAAGTCTGATGATATTGATCTTCTTTATGTTGTACCCAAACTTTGCTTTAATATATCACATAATAGAGACAGGAGGTAATTTTCACAGATTAAAAATGCAGCTACTTATTCCTACCAACGTGCTGCAGATTGCATGTACTCCCTCCATTTTCGAATAAGTAACATTTGTTTTTTTAAAAAAAGAATATAAATACTTAAAAATATATTGTATTATCAATGTGTGTAGCCTTATAAATATAACTATACAAATTTCATTATTCATAATATAATAATTTAAAAGTAATTTTTATGTTCAAACTGAGACAACTGCGGTCAAACACTAATAATTATCTTAGCTACTTTTAAAAGCATGGTCGTCCTCCTTCCTACCCTAAAAAAACCACTCAAAAACAGCAAAAAAGCCAACCCATCACTAGTGAAAATTTGCACATCTATTACGTTTTACTCATGACATTTCAAAATATCATCATTGAATAGCTCATGTTTATGACAAAATAATGTGTTTCATCATGGAATTCTAATGATAGAGCAAAGGCACCAAAATGTATGATGAAGGTAAAAAATGTGTCATCAAACTATGCATATTTTCATCATAAATGGTACGCACTATCAACATTGCCCTGCTATTGCCCAAACTTATCCATGCATCTCTTTGTGGGGCTCAATATATCGATGTGGCTGTCCAACTCAGCATGGGGCCAACGGTGTCATTTCTCAGTATGTGGACCCCACTGTCTTTGTGGGCCTATTGTATCCAAGTGTCTGTGCAGCCCATCGTGGGCCACGTGTTAGTGAAGCTTAGAGTAGGGCCCATGGTATCACATGTTAAGTATGTTGACATAAAAAAATAGTTCTTTGTGGGAACCAAACTTGGGACAGGCAAGAAACCAAGGCCTTCCCTTACCACTAGCCAATTTTTCTATTTAATAACTTTTGATTATTTCATCCACGCGAAAAAAAGGGGTTGTTGTAGAGTCACCATGGCAGAGGGTGTTGGAACTAGGTAAAGGCATAGGGCGGTAGTAGAGGAGCAGCGGTCAGGCTATGGCATGATGACATAGGTGCCATGATAGAGGGATCCCGTCCTATCACCGTGGTGAATAAGCGAAGGGGTGCGACGGCAAAGAGTTCTCGGTTGGTGTGGTGTTGTGGTAGTGGGTTCCCTATTAGAGCAGCATGGGCAGAGGAGGTGCCTTGGTTTTTGTGACAGCAAAGGCATCGACATGGGCAAAGGGATCCCCCTTGCTAGGTTGCATAGTGCCTAGAGCTCGTTGTAAATATATATTTTCCTTTGGTTTCTCTTCTTGTTGGTCTATCTGCTATTAAACTGAGACCAACCAAATGAGAAATCACTATGATTTTGTTTACAGCTCTACCATGTTAGAAAATTCACTTGAATTTATTTTCCTAATTGCTTCTTTTACATGCCAAAATAGATGGACAGAACATGGATACATGGCAGAAATTCACAACTGTGTATATGGAGGGAGTGAAAAAATTCATGGAATTTGATGGACAAAGATTCAATGAAGACATGGACATACTTTGTGCATGCCATAGATGTCTTAATCATACTATATGTCCTCAGCAAGAAGTTCACGACCACATACATATTTTTGGGATATCAGCTACATACACTCAGTGGATTCATCATGGAGAATCAATTGATGCTAAAGTTGTCGAGTATTCACAGAAGATGAATGAAATGGATCATGAAGATGAGATAGATGTGGGCAACTATGACTCCGACAATGATAACAAATTGCCATAGTTGATTGGAGAATTATACATAGCGGCGGAGGAAGATGGGTAGTAGCCAAAGTTTGCTATTGTCCTTAAAGACGTGTATTGGTCACATTGCGTCAGATCAAACTATTCCATATTTTACTTTTCTTGTGAGGTTGATCCATATCAAGTTGTATTATCAAATTAGCAATATGGCTTTCACTACATTGTTGAAGTTGTTGTCCTTAGCATTCCCTCAATGCCTATTACCAAAATCATATGACGAAGCAAAGAAATATCTTTGTGAATTCTTGATCCATGTGTGTAAGAACAATTGTGTGCTATTTTGGAAGGAATATGCTAATGTGGATTTCTGCCCTATATGCGGTGAATCTAGATGGGAAGCTAGCAACAAGCATGTTTCTCATAAGGTTTTGAGGCATTTTCCTCTTATACCAAGGATGAAGAGGATCTTTGCCTCAAAATGAATAGCCGAGGGCATCCAATGGCACAATATGAAGTGGACGCTGGTGAACAATGAAATGAGACATCTAGCAGATGGTGAGGCTTGCAAGGACTTCGACCAGAAGTATCATACTTTTGTAGAAGATGCGAGGAATTTGTGGCTTGCCATAGCTACTGATGGTTTCAATACATTTGGCAAGGTGAGCGCGTCATATAGCATTTGGCCAATGATTATTATGCCTTTGAGTCTACCACCGTGGGAATTATCGATCAGTCAAATTGCACGATGCCATTACTGATCCCATGTCCAACATCTCCTAGAAACAATTTTGATTTATTCATAGAGCCTCTTATAGAAGACCTACTTGAACTTCGGACATGTGTTAGTACTTAAGATGCATTTAGTAGTAGAAAGATCAATCTTGATGACGCCGGGCTACAGTGCATACATGGTTACCTAACTTTGAGCACCCTGTTAGAGCCAACTACAAAAGGTTATTATGCATGTATTCATTGCAACAAAAATCCACTATCATGTGCGTTAAGATATAACATAGGTTACTTTGGCCATTGTCGTTATCTTCCAAGGACACACGCGAGGCAAAGAAGCTTAGCTTTTGATGGACACCATGAAAACTGCATTGAGCTAGTAAAGTTTAGTATAGTGGAGGTTCTAGAGCAACTAGAGAAGGTGAAAGATGTTAGGCCAGATAAGCATTCTACAAGAAAAGAAAGTGTGAAGAGAATGAAGAGACATTGATATTTAGCTGCAAAGTAGGTTTGTGGAAGCTGTCATATGGGATAGACTTCATGCTGTCACATAATCTTGATGTGACGCACATAGAGAAGAACATATGTGATAACATTCTATTCACATTGCTTACCATCGAGGGCAAGACAAAGGGCACGGTCAATGATAGGCTAGATTTGCACGATATGCGCATAAGATATAACTTGCACTTTTTGCAGGATGGAAATTCGGTTTATATCCCACAAGCCTACTACATCTTGAAGAAGGAACATAGAATTGAGTTTTACAATTTCCTGAAAAGTGTCCAGTATCCACATAGATATGCAACCAACCTAGCAAAATGTATAACTGCAGATGTTTCCAAGGTATAGGGGCTCAAAACTCATGATTGCTATATACTTTAGCAAAGAATCATACCTGCCTGCAATAGAGGATTTGTGGGCAAGGATGTATATGAATGAATTGCATAACTCAGAAATTATTTTAGAGAATTGTGTAGTAGAAATTTAAGGGTATATGTCATGAAACGGCTGAAAAAAGATATCCCACTGATCCTATGCAAGCTTGAGAAAACTTCTCTAGCATTCTTTGATGTAACGGTGCACTTGGCTATCCATCTACCTATTGAGGCATGACTTAGAGATCCTATATAATATGGATGGTTGTACCCAATAGAATGGTGACTAGGAACTTTTACAAACTCCATGAGTAATAGGGTTAGGCCTGAAGGATCAATTGCTGAGGCATATGTTGTAAGTGACACCTTAATATTTTGTTCAAGGTATATGGGCGATGTTGACCCTAGATTTGATTGTACCGTCCATAGTGGAGATGGGCCATTGGATGGTGACACCTTTGTTTTTATGCATGGTGTTAAACTCCTATGATCAAATAGGGTACAATACCTCAAGGATGAAGTCATGGCTAAGCTAGTTTGATATGTGCTAAATAACTATGAGGAGGTTGAACCATATTTGGAGTATCATTTACATATGCTGAATTATCATCTTGTGTATTTAATATAAAAATTTCCTAATGATTAAGTCACAATTTCTTGCAGCACGTGCAAAGAAGAGTTTGAGAAAGAAGATGCACATGACGTTGACAAAAGGCTTGAAAATTTTTTTGCTAAATGGTTTAAGAGTCATGTAAGTGATAAAAAATTCTCTACAACATTTGCAATTTTGAATGAATTTTCAGATTGGAGATGGCATGTATTATTTTTCTTGTATGTCAGATCAAGAAGTTGAGGAAAGACAAAACCAGAAGAGGTTAGTGAAGAACTGTATACATTGTCATGTGGTCCAGATCTCCGAGTCAAGAGCTCTGCAGCTTGCATTGTCAATGGAGTCCAGTGTAGCACTGTTGACTGTGAGAAATACCTCCAGATGCAAAATAGTGGTGTCATGGCTTATGGTACATATGATGGGGAGAACATTGAATTTTATGGTGCCCTTAGGGAGATTCTTGAGTTGCAATATAACTCTGATTTAGATTTCCATCGATCGGTGCTTCTATTCCAATGTGATTGGTTTAATCATGTTAGAAAGACGAGAGGCATTAGAGACGATGGCCATTTCAAATCCATCAACATCCTCTCATTTTGGTACAAGTCTGTCCCTTTCATTTTAGAAACTCAATCGAGAAAGATCTTTTACTTGCAGGACACCTCATTAGGCAAGGAATGGCGGACTGTATAGAAATTTGAACCTAGGGATATATATAATGTGGCCGAAAAAGATGATCACACCACTAATGCACACAAAGATGATAATTGTTCTAGTACAGAGCATGAGGTGCAAGCAGGTAATGCCGATGAGGATCTGCATCATTGGCAAGATGATAGAGAAGTCATTATTATTGAAGCTAATTTAGAAGAACTTAACAAGCAAGCTACCATGTCTGAAGACAGTGGTGATGAAATGTTTGAAGACACTATATTGCAGTATTGCAGTGATAGTGGCAATGGAAATGCTGAAGATGACATGTCAGAAGACATCGATGATTATTAATTTGTATCTTGTGTCATCTATCTGAGATGCCATATGTAACTGGGATGAGCTGTGAACTCATTTGCCATTGCATATCTGAAACGCATCACATTCAGTCTACATATATTGTTCATTGGCAAGCAATTTCAGTCTGCATATATTGATCATGGTGCTAACTGAGTTTTTGCTTTATTATGGTTAAATCCTTGTGAAGGAGTTGGGTCAAAAATTTCAGGAGAAGGGCAAAAATTTCACTTCTGTTTTTTGGGCAATCCAGTGCTCTAGGTTCAGTTAGATCCTGGTCAAGCAGTATGCAAGTCTCAAATCGACAGCACTAAGTGATGTATATAAATTTAGGTTTCTTTTGCCATTTTGTTCCAAGTGACATTTCAGCATCAAAAATCAGTCCCAATCTGGACAAATACAGGTGACATTTCAAGCATCAAAAAACAGTTTCAATCTGTACAAACATAAGTGACACTTCAAGCATCTGTTCCAACCATTTCACTTTTCTGAATTGCCATACTGAATTGATATAAAAAAAACTGACACAATTATACTCTTCACATTCTCAAATCAACACAATAATCAGTCACAAACTTGCAACAACATTCAATCATCAAATTCAGTTTACAATCGATTCACAATCGCAATCTCTAATCAATCATCTCAATTTCTTCTCAAGCTACTGTTTTCACACTCATCCAGGAAGCTGTGGTGGTGGTGGTGGTGGCCAACCTTCCTCCTGCGCCTGGCCTACCTCCCATGTCGGTGCGGTCCGTAGCAGTGCGAGGGCGCCGCCGTGGAATCTGTCGTCATCAACGATGGTAGAGAAGGCGGCAAGCAGCAGCGAGCAGTGGCGAGCAGCGGCAGAGCCATGGGGGATCTGCCCCACCCATGCCCGTGGCAGAGGAGGCAGCAAGCAGCACAGGCGGCCATGGGGGGTTTGGTTTGGATCTGAGTGATGAACATGGGACTTGGATGAAATGTGCCCTCACCATATGCGTGTTATACCGATAATAACAAGGGGTAAGTCGGTTAAAACCATCTGGTTGGTTCGATTAAAACTGCCCAGTTGAACCTTTTTTTTTAAACACCGTCCGATTCACCCGGTTTTTTAGCGAATTTAATTTTTTTTTCAAATTCAATTTTCAATTGGAACAGTCTGTGAATGGTAAACTGAGCCGATTTTATTACCAAACTGGCTCAAATTTTAAATTCAATTTTCAATTCGCAGTTTAGAAAAAAAAACATTGAGTTTTGAAACCGTGCTAAGCGGCCATAATTATTTTTTAAAACTTAAAGATAGAGCTTATATTAATATGGAAAGTAGGGTTACATTCCTTGTTCAACAGTTCGATGATCCTTATCAGAGCGCACAATGTCCACAACGCACAGGTTCCTGAACTCATTGCCAGTTAGAACATGAGCTACCCGATTTGCCTCTCTTCTTATTATGTCCACCTGCACACCCTCTGTATACGTTGTATTACTCTTTTAGCTTCCTCAATCATCGCCTCCCATGGTACTCTGGATGGACAGCTTTTCTGCAGCCGTGCAGCAAACCTTGGCATTCATTGTCAGTTTTCAGGATTATCGGCATGTGTACCCACTCCATCCCCACCATCGAAGTGGCCACAATTAGGACAGCAAGGTCAGAAACTCTGTCGTAATTAGGTGTAACGTCTTTGATCACATCCCGGAACCCTATTTTCCATTATCTAGAAATATGTGGCACGCAATCTTTGATATTGTAGTATGCACATTTGCATTGACTAAATGATCAGTGTGTCATTCAAGTATTTCAGACTAAATGATCAATGTTCCATACGCTAGCTAATGGTGTTGTTAACGGTTCACATTTTTATTTTCATTTCATTTATGACAAGGCTTTACCGATACTGTGATACAAATCTTTAAAGGAAGTATTTTTTTAGTAAGAAACTATTAACATTAATTTTGCATTCTTAAGAAGTATTAGAGTAGGACGGAATAATCAATATTTTTAAAATTATAGTCTTAATCAATTAAGATTACTATAATTTGAATTTTTTAGTTTATGGATTAAATAAAAATTCATAATTATTTATAGATAGAGGAAATTTGTTGGGTGCCTAAACCTACCACCAACAGGCCCAAAGCATCCCATTGCCAGCCATTTTTTCCAAACCTGGATGGGGAGTGCCACTTTTGTTCTCAATCTACCAAAGATCAAAACCACACCCTAGGGGCATTTTTGTTACCGGTATATATTTACAATCCCTAGTACCCACCAAACCCTAATCCTCACACCCTACCTGCTGCCATAGAAACCATCCAGTATCCCTCACACCCGTCACACTGGAGCGCTACCTCCAGTGCACCGGAGGAGCTGCTTGTCGATGACACCCGCCGCACCGAAGGTGCTACCCCCGCTACCTCATCGATGACGACCGCTGTAATAGAGCCTTCTCCGCTACCCCATCGACGATGACCGCCACACCAAAGCCTTCCCTTGCTACCCGTCGAGGACAACCGCCACACCAAAGCCTTTCTCCGCTATCCCGTCAATGACAACCAGTACAGTACACTGGAGCCAGTACCCTATCGACGTCACCTCGTCACACCAGATACCCTATCAATGACAACACTCTACTAGAGGCACTACCCTACTACCCAGTCTATGATAACGAAGACGTTGATGTCACGTAGCACGAGGTATGCAAAATTATTCTACCAGTTGTATGCTCTTAAAAATGCTCAAATGTTCGTGTTAGCTGTCTGAATTAAAGCCATTAGATGTTGTACGGCATGTGGATTGATTTGCCATCCTTTTTTTTTTGAGGAGGAGGGGGGGGGTGTAGTGCAATCTGATTGAGGTCACAATTAACATGACCAGTCGATGCTATTGCTAGTTTGCTACTGCCAATGGAATATTAGCACATGTTTCTATGTTATTTAGGCACACCTTAAAATTACTCATGCTATGTTGATTCTCGAATGAATTTTGTGCTGCAATTTGCCATAAGCATCTTCCAGAGTATAGATCTCAGATCAACAGGGGAAATTAAGGCCTAAATGTATATCCTTTTTAGCTACTACAGTATTTTTTTCATGCTGAGTTGTTTAGGTGCAGCATGATTATTGTCGTATTTCATGTTGTAGTCAGTGTATCATTAATATTTTTTCACTCCATAAAATATATCAGCAAAATGCAATCCAGTATTCTAATTATTGAAATCTTTCTATTGATTTAAGAAACTGAACTAACTGACTATGAAAGAGATCGTCATGTCCGTATCGTGGACAATTTAAGAAGGATGGAAGAACATGGCATCAATGCCTTACAATCCAGTATAAAAAATACATCAACACATACTGGATATGTGAAGTCAAAAAAATTCAGAAACCAAGTGGTGAAGCTTCTGATTCATCGGAGTATCTCCCTGAAATTGAACAAGGGTTGAGGGAAATGAGGAGGAGCTGACACCCCTAATGAATGGGGTGTTTCATCTATATTGGCTAGGGGCTAGGATATCTGCAATACATTCTCCTCTATTATACTGCATTTCTTGATTTCTGTATATATACTCTTGCTAATTTATTCACACACTTATAAATTGTGTTGTTACAACAGTACCTTTGACGAATTAGATAAAAGAAGGTCTTTGCAAAAAGGAAGAAACCTACTCCCAACATTCCTCTAGGAATAAGAGCATCAAAGAGAGTTAGGACAGGTGTACCAATCAAGATACCACCTGGAATATGAACAAGATAGACACCTCACATCCGAGCAAGCAGAGTGATGAAGGCAAGTTAATAGTTTTATGTTCCTTACAATCACTGATCGATGAATATAACCAATGTTAATGATACTTTGCAGTACCTAGATGTATAGGTCCAAGAAACCCGAGGCCACCAACCAAGGGAATAATGCTTGATAAGATGAATCGATCTATGGGAAGAAGATTGCCCATAGCCATTGCCGAGGGGAACAGAAGACCATATGAGAAGGTGCAAGCTGGCAAGTTCGCATTAAATGCTGGTGTGATCATTAGGGGTGAAGTTACCGTCCTCACTCATTGGAAAAAATACAAGAATGACAGTGACTATCTTGATAACCTAATGGGCAAGTTAGCTGTAAGTGTCCATCTACACTCTCTGTGTAACATTCATTTGTGATATGATTTGCTGCTACTAATTACTGGCTGCAATTAAAAACACCATGGATAGGCGGCTGTTGACAAAAAGAACAAGCCAACAAAGGATGCATGCACCGATGTGTTGCAGTCTAGTATCTGGCAGAAGTGCTATAACTTGAAGAACACCTACTTCAACTTTGTCCCTGCAAATGAGATCAGAACTACGTCTCCTACCGCAAGCATGACTGATGAACAGTGGAGAGCACTTGTTGCAAAGTGGTCAAGTCCAAAGAATATGGTACAATATCTTAACACATATCATTTCCATCTTGCACCTATAATTGTGTGTAACACATACATCTCATGCAGCAAATCTCTTAGAACAGGTGGAACTGTATTAAAGTCAAGTACCATTAGGCTACAATTGTAAAATTAGCTTTCGTACTCTGTAAGTGGCAGTTTTAGTATAATAGCTTAAGCTAACTGTTTTGCAATTTCCATATTAAAATAGAGGAAGGAGAAAGATGCAGAGCTTGATATGGTGGATGTCTACGAGGACCACCACACCAGCAGGAAAAAGGGTTTGACTGATGCTACTAAAGGAGCAATTGTACGTCCTTGCATGTGCTTCCTATAGAGTGTTGTGATTGCTTTTCCTTGTTATCTATGCTATTATATTATTAATTCACGGATTATTTGATTGCCATAAGTTACATAATATATTATCTTCGTGTTGACATAAATAAAAATCCACACCTCATTTCCTTGTTAACATAAAAAAAACCACATTCCTGTTTTCCTACTGAAAATAGTAGGATTTTAACTATTCCTTTCAATTATATATGACCAAATTTACTTATATATAGTTTCTGCTTATTTGATTGCCGTAAGTGGATTATTGTAATTTTAATTTGTTATGCTATTTTGATAAAGGCTAATTATTGACATGCCTATTGTACTGTAAATATTTGGATTTTAACTACTCCTTTCATGCCTACATTCCCTCATGCCTTTATGCACCCTTCTTTCTGCCTAATTTTTTTTACATGTTTTTGCTTCTTGATAGCTCCCTATCATAGTTTTTTCGTAAAGATGTTCTTGCCAATTTCGTGCATTTCATGTATTTACTTTAATAGCTAATTATGTTCAATCCTTGCAATTTGCAATCTGCCATGCAAGCAATGATGAAAGAACTTGTTGCTGAGGGTGAGGCACCAAGAACTAGTGCAAAGATTATGGCCAAAGTTATCTCCTAGGACAACTGCAACACCACTTTTCTTAAGAATACTGAGATAGAGTCGAGCTCCATTTAACCCTTCTCTAGCAAGAAATTGATGCACTAAAGAGAAAGTGGATGTTGCAGATGAAGCATTGTCAAAGACTAAAAGGGACTTCTCAGAAATCAAGCAATACCAGAACGAGAATAATAATGTGCTTTTTTGGATGTATCTTGATCTTGTTGCAGGTGAACTTTAATCCATCCCATTCTTCTAATCAATCCTAGACTACCTCATCACATGATGAATGGCAATGAACGAAGTGAGATTTTGTCAGTCCAAATTGTGTTGTAAAACCTATGTTTTAGTGGTGCACTAAGCACAGTGACCTTGTCCTGTGGTACTGTGAGTTGGCTTTTGTCAACTTGTGAACTTCTTATGGCCAGTAGGCATCCTAAACTGTAAACTTGTGAAATTGGTTTTCTATGAACCGGTGTGAACCTGGGTTTGGGTCAATATGTGGTCTCTGTGAATCTAGGTTTGTGCCAATATGTGGTTTCTATGAAATTTTTGTTCTGTAATGATATTTGAATATTGATGTTTTCTGAAATTGCCATTGGATGACATGAGAAATTACATGGGCCAATGTTGAACCTGACCTAATAATGGTTCCTAGAATAATTTGGACGGACCTCCATGCAACATCATTATCTTCTAGGTATGATGACACGTGGTAGAACAAACAACCTCCACATGGCACAACAGATTGCTACCATGTGACATCAGTCAACATGTGAAGACCCAAAAGATCAACACGTGTTACCCCTACAACTGACACATGGACGTATAGTGAATGTGGAGTGGAAATGTCTACCACCACCATATGTAAACCACATCACTTGCCACATGAAATCCACATCAGATAACCACGTGCCGTCCAAGTCAGACAGCCAAGTGGCCTGCTTTTAATCAAGTGACACGTTGACGCCACATAAGCTACTCGACGGCTAGAAATCAAAACTATAACGTCGTGTGGAAATTACTATGATCTTAATATTTCATCATAGAACAGATGAAGTTTTAAGATGAAATGCACTTCATCATGGATGGAATCAGTTCCATGATAAAATTTGGTGTTTCGGCATAACAAAACTTCTATGACACAAGTTCTGTGATGAAAATAGTTTCATCACGAGGTTTTCATAGAAGTTTCTTTAGGATGAATTGGACATCTTCCATGATGAAAAAATTCATCATAAATGTACCATTTTTCGCTAGTGCGTCATGAAAAATCGGCATAGAAAGAAACTGAAAACTGAGTCATATTTCTATCTTCCGATCCAGTTGCAATGCACAGCCACACATGTAACTAGTTTAAGAACAGAGGGAGTATCTCGTTGGAGGAATCGAAGCATCTGCTTGCAGGCAAACGAGGGGTCCGTTTCATAGTTCCATCAGCACATGGGCACACCAGGTCGAGAAAGTGCACTCTCACTTGCACTCAAGGAGCACTCATTAACTCAACTCACTGCAATTATTTCTACATCTACTAGCTAGCAAGCATACAATTATTTGCAACTTAAACCGGCCTTTTTCATTCATCCCAACTGGTTGGTGCAGTACGTATAATGGAAATGACAATAACAATTAATTAACAGACCCTCAGCTTATTGTTAAATAAATTTTCACATATTCACGCCGATTTATAGTTCTCCTATCATTTGCGTTTTTCGAACCCAAGCCAAACAACACCATACCTTAATTAACTTACAAACACTTATCAACAGGCTATCCATTTTTGTTCAATATGTTGGGATTTTCTCTAACAGTCTAGGTGTGGTAGAGTATATATATATGGATGATATTTGCTTGTTTACACATGACTCCAACTTAAGTTTAAAAAAGAAAATAATTTTATAATCAAAACATGATTTTATTATTTACAAGCACCAACCAACTTAAACATGATTTTATTATTTACAAGCACCAACCAACTTAACCAATGTTAAAATAATTGATGAGAAAGCACGAACAGTTCACTTATACACACTTCAAATAGAGGTGTGGTAATTTTTTTATGTAATTGTGCCGGTCAGTTTTTGAACTAAGACATCTAACTCCGATGTAATAATAATTAGTTCCATACAACCTAAGAGCTCAAGATGAGAGGGAAAGGTACACAAAATCACTTTTCAGTACTACGAAAATGATTTTCGCATGCAACTAATCGTTAATTTCACAGCGGATAACAATGCAAAATAATTGGTTTATGTTTACCAGGATAACGGGTTAAAAAGACATCCATCTAAATGGAATATCACGCGTAGCCGCTGATGAACACCACCCATAAAAATCATTTCAATTTAATCAGACGGCTTCCTTTGGTGACCACCCATAATAACACGATACACATAGATGGTTGCCTTGAGATGTCAACTAGAAAAATATGTATATTTACATGAGCAGTGTGTCATAGAAAAATATGTGCATTTTCTAGATGACACACTCTTAAATGTATGCCTATGTTTTTTGTCGATTTGTCTTCCACGTGCCATTAATTCAAAGTCTTCGACTATATCTGCTACCATCAGTTTTCACGCGGACTCCGGTCACTTTCTCCTCAGAAGATGAACCACCGGACGCCAATCATGCCCTCCACTATCACGATGTGCCTCCTTAGCCACTATGACACCTCTATTTTTCAATAAATAGAGGGCAATGAGGGTTTTCGTGCCACACTATCCCTCAAACCGTCTCACTTTGCTCCACTGTGTTCAGCAATGGTAGACTCACCATGGCAACCATAGTTCATCACCACCAGTAAGGAGGAGAAGAAGGATATCTCGAGTAGCTCCTCCGGAGACACCTCTTTGTCATCACTATCATGACTACCAAGCAAAATGCCTAACAATGAAGTTGACAGTAACTTCAAGTGGTGGTACGGGTCTGCACCAAAGAAGGGCTCTGGCTCTAGTGATGATGACAACGAGAGCAACAATGACGCTGATGATAAGGAGGAGGGTGGCAGAGGTAGACGTGCAGGAAGAGGCACCCGTGGACATGGCGGTGGCGGTGGCCTATGCGACCGTGGAGTTGGACATGGGCCTTACCACTGTCGTGGTATTGAAAGGGGCCCAGCGTAGCCGTGGTACAGCGGCAGTCCCTAGCATGGTTGTGGCATCACAAGCGAGCCACAATGGGGCCGTCAGCATAGGCTAGGTTACCAGTGGGCATGGAGGAGACTTTGGCAAAAGCGTAGCCTCTGAAGAAGGCACGGTCCTACCCCCAATAGTAGGTCCCAAACGGGGCTGGCAACTGGCGGCCTAGCACTAGCACCCAATGCCTGCTCTAACATAGGGTTGGCCATGAGTTCCTGCACCACGAGGATGGTAGAGATGGTGTGAAAGAGGACCCATTGTAAATTGTTTAATTTTTTTAGGCTAGAGTATGACAAGTGGCCCAAGTAAAATATTTGGTTTAGTGGCATACTTTTGCTTCAGATAGTATAGGCCTAGTGTATATCAAGTGGGTCCAATTGGAATATTTTATGGAAATTAATATATGTCATATATTTCAACTTTTGTGCAAATTAATATATGTTATATATTTTATCTCGTATCATATATTGTTTATCTTAGAAATATACATTCTCCCTGATAAGAGAACACATATAAATGTGGCTTCTAACTGACATGTAGTCCCAAATTTTTTCTAAGTGGCTCATATAAGCAAGTGCCTCTAGAGTTAATTTTCATATTATTAAAAAATTATAAAAAATCATACAAAAGCCGATTGAGATTTAAAAAGTTTCAAGCTGAACCTTACTACATTTCCTACAATTTGCTTAGGTCAAACCCTTCAGAACTACTCAATTTTGTTTGGATTCTTACTAATGTCATGATATCTAATAAACTAAAGTTAATTGGTATGCAAGTTAACAAACAGTGAGTGACCCTTGCAATGCAAGAATTTTAAAGTTGACCATATAGATATATTATTTACCATGATTAGAGTCCACCTAAATTTTCTATGAATTTTTTTTTTGAATTTATTATCACGTGCGACGCGTCCATATAAACCCCTATGAAAGCAGTTTTCATGGTTTGTTTTCTGTTTTGTCTGCCTATACAAATATTTTGAACTATGGTTAGTGTTTTCGCGGGTGGCACATGCTCACAACCACCTACAAAAATGGTTTTGATGGGTAGTTTGGTTGTGTCACCGCCTACGTAAATCATTTAGACATATAAATAGCTGAAGTGGTTTATAGCGATTCATCCTAGGGCAGAAGTGCACTAGTATTCCATGTAAAATTGCCAGTGTCGACACTGCATGCTACATATGTTGTTTACCTCAATTAGAGTCCATATGAATTCTCTCGTTTCGCCTCCTATGAAAATGGTTTTCACAATCAGCTTGTTATTTTATCCGCCCGTATAAATATTTCTAGCTATTGAAAGTGTTTAGATAGGTGGCTATTAGACACATCCGACTGTGAAAACATTTTCCATGGGTAGTTTTCTTATTACGTCGCCTATGTAAATCATTTAGACATAATAAATAGCCCAAAGTGGTTAAGAACTCTAAGTACTATGATATTATTATGTGTGAAATCATTAATGCCTCCACAGCATGCCGTCGTTGCCTGCTAGTTCCACTAATACCGTTGTTGTTATCCGATAGATCTATACTCCTCCTGCTATTCCCAAGTGCCTCCTTGACCTGCACTGCGGTGAAGGTAGACCTAACCACATCAAGTCGAGCATTATATCGTACGTCATCTCTCCTGCCATCGTCACAACACATCTAGGTAAGACATCTTACTTACTGCTATCGCCAAAGCCTTTCGCTAACTTATAACAGTTGCTTAAGCAAGCTCTCTTATTACTCATTGGAGTTTTAATAGATCTACTTGGTTTGTAGCCTAGGGTTTAGGGGTTTTAGATGGTAGCACATAGGGTGGGAATAGATATACTTATTTTCTTATCTAGGGTTTAGGGTTTTAACATGCAGTAACTTGTATAAAATATTAGTTGGTTATTTTTTCAAACTATCACATAGTGCTCGGTTAATGACATTTTGACATGGCTTGAACAGTTTAGTGCCTATACTAACTGCCTAAGACACCGTGATATGTTGTTGACTTGGTACTATGCTAATTTTTTTGACAAGGTATAATAGGATTCGTTGAGAAAGTTATTTATCAAGTGCAATGGAGCTTGGACATAATGGGAGTGTAATATTTTTAAAAAAATTATCACATCATAGTAGGTCAACGACATTTTTGTATGGTTTGGATGGTATTGTCGACCCTGAATTTTGGAAACTAGAAACCTAATGTGCTTCCCTATACCAATCCCTAAATCAGTAGTTAGTATACACATGCTCAGTTGATACATAATATATTATGATTGAATAAAGATTAAAGAAGTATGTATACCTTAAATAAGTTTAGCTGACCAAAACCTATCAGAGAAAAACAGCAGTAGAAATTGAAGTAGTAGCAGTACCTAGATGATGTGCCCACAACTAGTCGACTAGAACCACAACCTAAGATAGGCAAGTTCTCCGATCTTCTCTTCTCACCTACCTTGCAATAAATTTTACAAAAAAGATAAATTGAGCAACCGTGAGTACAAAATTACTTAACAAGCCACCATGCAAAAATGGTTAAATGTACAAAGGTGTCAATGATGGCTTGGCTTAATTTGCGCAAAGCAAGTTTTTACAATCATTTTTATAATTCCCATGATCAAGCCATTTTAACTAAAAACAAAGTTATATTTACTTGTTTAGTCATACACTAATGATCATGTCCACCTTTCCCCAAGGCTCGCTTTGGTCACCATGCCCTCAAGACCAATTTGACGTTCTTCACCATTCCAACATACCTATCCCATGGGTAACATTCAGATATATTCAATATTTCCACCATTCCCACCAAGTCCTATATCAGTTTTAAAAAAATATGAGACTAGTTAATAGTACAAGTTCCAATACTCCTTTAACCACGAGCATGGCTATTTGAATAGATTATTTTACTCATACTGCAGTGGATTTACGCTTTACCCATAATGCGTAACTTGCCCAAGACATAAGTCTAGTCCCAACACATAAAGACATGTTACATCATGGTTTTTCATGTCCATTGTAGGAAGTGGTATCCACCCCAAGGACTATGCACCTCTATACACTACCTGGCATCCCACATCATTAGTGAGGAGAGTCCTAGGTTCTAGAGATTTTCAAAGGCAAAGAGAGATAACAGAGTTATCTCAGTCTTAAATTTTCATTTATCAAGCCTCGCATGAGTCTATCATGTCCTACACGATAGATCATCATCAAGTTCAGAACCACCGTGTTTGTTGGTATCGCCCTACTCAATGGTCTTTATCCATCATGTCTATATCCATTTGAGAATATGCAGTCATACTCAATTTGTTTTCTGTGTAGCTTCTTGACTCAGCCCTTAATTGACTAGAGTCAACAATAGCCATTGCTAGACAACACCAAAATTCCATCTAGCCGCCCTGGTCTAAATTAATTTTTCATTAATTTTGGATTTTTGCAAATATTTTTCATATGGCACGAGGAGTGGCATTTTATGTCTCCGCCTACTTCTTTTCTCGACAACCACCACTACCTTGGTGATTGTCTCCTATATATCTTCATCATCAAATATGAGATCTTATATTAAGTATGGCTAAGCATTGTCAATAGTTAACTAGGGACTCAAATATAACTATGACAATCAAGGTACAAGATAGAAATATCAAGTAAGTTTTAAAGACAATGTAGGTATGCATTTTAGACATAGCATGCAATTTTATTTATAAACAAACATTTCACAATTGGGATCAATATGTTCAAGGAATTGTGGCTTGCCTTATTCAAGGCAAAATACCATTAATTGTTGCTATTAATCTGGATCGGCACTTTAGTTCCTTGAGGACATCTCCACATTCCTCGCTTCAAGAATGATATGATCTATACGCATGATACATACTAAATTAAATAACAATCAAGAAAAACACACATGCATGATTTAACCTAAGGGTTGAAGTTAAGCTAGGCTTCCTATGCCCCTGTCTTGTAAATAAAAAACTTAATGCTAGGGGTTCCTAATGATCAATAAGTTTGGGAGGTTAGGGTGGCTTAATGACCAAGCATCCAAAACAACGTCGATCTCGACAAAACTAAGTGTGGGTTTAGTATGCTTGGGAGGTTAGAGGGCTTCAAATATCCATCTTATCACCCTGACCATCTCAGGCATGCCTGTGCTGTATTAGTAGGGATATGTGAGCCTACCACATTAAATGAGATAATTAAAATAGTTCAATAAGCTCAATTCTCAAGCTCCTGCCATTAAGATCGCTAGAGGAGCATGCGAGCTCAACTAACTTATATGGAGTTGTCCCCCCATAGAGACTAGCCCGGAGGTGGAGCCCGGGTTAACCGGCTTAGAGTGAACGACCTGGCCAGACCGGCCTAGGCTAATTAGGTTGGAACTCTAGCCCAAGCTATTCAACATGTGTTGAGAAGGGCATAAGCCTGAGGCATAGTACAGAGGGCCTGGGGCTAAGACCCCGGGCAATTCATAGACACCACCTAGACGTCTTTAGGCCTCTCAGATGGGACCCATGATCCCTACTTCACCAATAGGTTCTATATTATAATTGGCACCTATATTAAAAAGATACTGGTTATTAGTTCCATATAATTAGTATCGACAACAGAATTGAAACCTATAGTCTTTTGAAACCGGCATTGATGTGCCTTTGTGTGCCAGTGACAGCTCACCCAACAGAATCAAATTTTTGACCAGAGGGAATATTAATAAAAAGTGATCTCTCACTGCAAAGGAACAAGGAGGAAAGAAAATCACATGTGACCCAAGAGCATGAAAAAAAAAACTTAGCTAGCTAGGGCAAGTCCTCATATAGCAAAATTCAGTGACAAGTCCTCAGTCACCACTAATGGGAAGTGGCAAATCCTAGAATCGCATTTTCATAAAAGCATATATTCGACTATTTATATTGTTTAAAAATTTAGTAAAAACATTAAAAATGTAAGTTATTCTTAAAAGTAACTCTATCAATAAAACAAGTCACAGGAAAGAAAATACATGATACATATTTTTAAAACAAGAAGAATAGCTAATTAGCTAAATATGATAACCTCGATACTTTCTCCTAACTTAGAGAATAAATCCCCTTTCGGTGGAGGCAGTCAAAGGATATATACAAGATGTGTGGCTGTCAAAACAAAATATGAATTCTACTATTGTACCTTCTTAATTTGTTTCAACAAGCAGTGAAAAAAATGCTTGACACTTTCCTAGCTAGCTTAATTATAATATCTCAATCTGTTGGAGCACTTTTGCTTTTACGAAAAGTAAGGGTAGCTCTCCCAGGTTACTCGTGACGAGCTCATCTATCAAGAAAATTTGTGTTTCACAAGTCTAGCAAGAATTAATACTGTGTATAACTACTTTCACACGTGTTTCATTGAATATCGTTCTTAATATCTCAACGAGCAGGCACTTAATCACCCTTTCTCTAAAAATTAAGTGCGTGCTTATTGCCGCCTGCTCCTTTTTACTTAATCACCTTTTTTATAGATCTTCTCTTGTCATGGAGAAGTTAAATTAATATCCCACTTATTTTTAAATGTTTAATCTTTCTTGATCGTTCTCGTCATATGTCAAATGACTAAAAAAAGTATTTCAAAATTGATTCCAAAAACTGTTGAACCGTTTAACCTAGGTAGCTTTTCCTGAATATAAAACCATAATTAAAACTAGCTTGGTGGACAAATAAATGAGCTAGCCCAGTTAATCCTCCATCGCCTTGAAGACTGAAATCGTATAAAGAGAGACAAGTATATGTCAAAATTTAAAAATCGATATATACACATATTCAGCATATATATATATGATCGGAGAAGCACCATTAATGATGTGGTGGAATCGTATAGTTCCATGCATCAAAGCTCAAATTAAGTTGTCCATAAATATGACTATATGTCAAAAAGGTATATTTCCATTGTAAAAAAAACCAACGGTCCTTTACATTTATTTCACCAAAGAAATAGATGTAAATATATATCAAAAAAATAAAATCAAATAATTCAATATATAAACAGTTTTGTTAGATTTCTTACACAATTTTCCCCCAAAAACTTTCGATTTGTGGGGGCAAAAAATCACGTTGAGATTTGTTCAGCGAGGAGAGGAAAAAATTGCGGGCGCATAAGGTCCAGGAGCTGGGATTCGAATTACCGACGTCAAGCGCTAGCGTGAGGACTGGTAACCAACCATGCCGTGCATGTTTTTTTATCAATTAAATGGAATTTATATATAATTTATACTATAACTATAGTTTATATGTAATTAAGCTTAATTATAATTATACTATACTTATATTTAAAAGCTTTTTACTGAAAAAACTGCCAAATGTTATACAGCTACTTCCCATATAAATGGAAAAAATGTCAATACCTTAGATGCCCTTTTAAACATGCGAACCATTTCCGATTTACATAAAGTTCTAAAATTTCTTCGTTCAAAAGAGGTCTTGGTTGCCAGAAAGGTCGTTTAACCTCCCAACCCACATTGAATGTTCTTATTAACATCAAATGTTAGTCAACTTTTTGCAGGAAAGTAGTATTCAAGAAATAATGATATGGCTAATATTTTTCACATTCGCAGGGAGAGAGAGAGAGAGAGTGAAAGGAAGTGGTCCGGTTGGTAGCTAGGTAGTCAGCATTCAGAAATTTTTTTTAGACAATAGCCAGCATTCAGATATGCATGTGTTTGTTTTTTGTGGCTCCTAAAGCCCAGCCTCGATAGATCCATCGATGGAGCCCTGTACGCACCCTGCACATCCCTGTGACCAAGCAGTGCACTCCACTCATGCTGCAGCACAGGGTGTTTCATGTTTGAAGTTGCAGCTGCAATGCTGCATCCTTATGTATTAGAGAGGTGAAAAAGAGAGAAAAAAAACTAATAGAGCATGTCTCCTTCCTGTCAGTGATGATCGATGATGAAATAATGTATTGCTGTGTTGGAGACTTGGAATAGTCGCTTTCTGTGTTTACCTCCCAAGGCCCGGCTTGCTTCCTCGCCGGGAGGCACGGCTCCCACCCTTCCATCCATCCACCGTCACCATACGTAGTTTTGGTAATTATGGCCCTTAAAATCTCTCTTTTTTCACCTCACACTAACTTTTAAGTATATTTAGAGTTATTGTTATGTAGTTATTTAAATATGCTTGACAAAGTTATTACATGTCGTATATATTTTTATAGTGGTTTTATTTTTCTCGTATTATTCCACACTTAATTATAATCTATTTTTATCGTTGAGGTTTGACGAGCGAAGACTATAATTTTTGTTTGTGCTCCTCATGTTGGTGGTCGAACTGAGAGATATATTTTTCTTAATTTTTTAGAGTTTGGGTTTGAATTAATAATAACATAAATAATACACAAAGATACCAGAGAAGAGAGGTTGTATTGGTAGTTCTTTGTTGCAGTGTGGAGGTAGTCCAACTGTCCAATTAATCAGAGGTAAACAAAGGGGGGAAATTACGATGGCTACGTGCCTTTTCACCAATCTCAAAGCACCTGGGGCGTCTCGGGCTCGGCCTCCTCGTTCGAGATCAACGGCACGTACCGCCTCGTCTCCCCCTGTTCCCCTTTCCCCGGCCAGCTCCCGGCTCCCTCCGCCGCCGGCGCTTCCACGTCAGCCTTGCCAGAGACCGAAGACGATGACGTCAGCGCCTGGGCGCGGCGCGCCTGTGCTTCCCAATCGGTGGAGCCGACGACGGAGAGCGTGAGGCCCGCGCAGCACACCTGGGCGGCGAGGAGCCCCACCCAGAGTCCGACGAACCCCACGCCGAGGCCAAACGCGAGCACCACCGCCAAGGGCATGCCCACCAGGTAGAACGCGCCGAGGTTGACGTGCGCGGCGCGCGCCGGCCTCGCGCTTCCCCGGAGCACGCCGCAGCCTACGGTCTGCGGGCAGTTGCCGAGCTCGCAGAGCCCCACGACGGGGAGCGCCGCGGCGGTGAGGCGGAGGATGTCGGCGTCGACGGTGAAAAGCCGCCCCCACATGTGGCGCATCCCCGCCGCGAACGACATGGCAGCCACCCCCATCGCGGCGGCCCCCGCCACGGCCACGTGCGCCGCGGCTCGCGCGCGGCCAGGGCGGTTCGCGCCCAGCTCGTTCCCCACCCGCGTCGACACGCCGAACCCCAGCGACGACGGGAACACATACACCAGCGCCGTCGTCTGCATGAGCACACCCATCGACGCCACCGCCGGCTTCGGCTCTGGCAGGAGGCCGCACAGCAGGATCATCACCTCGTACCACCACCACTCCAGGCACACCGACACGCAGCTTGGCGCAGCGAGCTGCGCGAGCGGACCCCAGTCGGAGAACCACTCCGCTGTCGGCCCCCCAACCTCTTTGAGAGCCTTGTCTCGCCGCGCGACGTACGCGAGCAGGACGCCAAGGAGCACGAAGTTGGACGCCGACGCCGCGGCCGCCACGCCTGGGGCCCCCAGCTGGAGACGCCCCACCAGCACGTAGTTCGCCGGCACGTGGAACATCACGGCTGCTCCCGCGGCGACGGCGAGAGGCTGAGTGATCCCCTGAGACCGGAGGTACACCCGTAGCGGGTGGATGAGGGAGAAGGAGAAGAGGTCGGGGAGCGAGAAGAGGAGGTACACCTGCGCGAGCGCCGTGATCTCGCGGTCCTGGCCGAGGAAGATGAGGATCTTGGCCATGTTGAGCCAGAGGGCAGAGAGCGGCAGCGAGCAGCAGAGCAGGAAGAGGACGGAGCGGTAGAGCGTGAGGCCGAGCAGCCGCGGCTGCCTGGCGCCGAACGCCTGCGAACAGAGCGGGTCCATGCCGAGGGACAGGCCGGAGAGCACCGAGTTGCCGGCGATGTTGGCGAACGCCACGGCGAGCGACCCGGCCGCCAGCGGGAGGTCGCCGAGAGAGCCGAGGAACAGCATCGACAGCGCCGACCGGGAGTAGAGCAGCAGCGCCGTCAGCGCGATCGGGCACGCCAGCCGGCACAGCGCCGCCGCCTCGCGCACGGTCTCCCCCACCGCCGGCATGAGCACACCTCCTCCTCCGCCACCACCATCATCATCACCCCCAAGACACTTATCCTGCACGACGCGGCGACAATGCCCGCCTTCCACGTCGCTGCCGTCCGCGGACTGGGGCAGCGACACGTAGACGTGGTGACCACCGCCACCATCCTTGCCGCCGCCAGTCGGAGCCACCTCCGGCACGGACGGCGCCGACGTGGTAGTGCACATCGCTCGTGCAGCTTGACGATTGGGAGGAGATGCAGTTGGCTAGGCAGGAGCACAGGAGAGGTGTACTCGGGTTGGCCAGTTGGGGCACACCCTGTGGAGTGAGTTCATGGGCTTTTATAGGGGGGAGAGGAAGGTGCCAGCTTAGATTATTAACCTTTTTGAAGGTGGTTGGAGTTGGAATTTTGTTATAATTTCTATTTTCTATTCAAGTACACATTGTGGGAAATGGCTTTTCGCCTTGTTCTGGTGACACAATGCACGGCACGATGAACTTTGCGCAACTGGATACTACGGGTCTGTTTCAAGAGCAGCCAATTCAATAATTGGCATGCCAAATATGTTGTAACTTAGAGGATATTTTTTTATGTATTCCTATGTTTTTCTCAATCTGTTCTGAGTTTTATCTCATCATAAGTTTTCATTTTGGTCTTCCATAAGTTTTCATATTGGTCCTTCTATACCTATTCCATTAGCTAACCATAGTTTTTTTTTCTAAAATAAGTATATTGCCCGTCTCTTATAGTTATGTGCTTAATCTACTTAAAAACATAAATCTTAATGTAAAAAATAATTAATAATAAAATCAAATGGGATAAAAATATTTATTGCCAATTTTTTAAAAAAAACAAATTTTGCACAAAAAATTATTTGGCACATCTTTGATAGCAATGCAATTTAAAAGCCTAGATAGCAATCCTGCAAAATATTTTGGCGCCAATCCAAACAACAATTTTGCAAAAAAGATTTGCAATGGCCAAATCTTATCATTGCAAAAAAATTTGGCAAGAATAACAATGGCATTGAACCAAACATGTCCTATAGTTAGTCGTTGTTTAGGATTAGTGGCTCATTAGTCATTAATTTGGTATTGTCGGATTAGAAATCGACAATGCGCATCACCTCCCGATGAAAATTTAGCAAGAAGGTTATTCCACGTAACCTTGAACAATATATATAAATGGTGGACACAATTATTTATCCACTGTGGTAACAATGATTTGCATAGGTCTAGTCGCCTGATCGTAATAGTCCACGCTATTATTGCATCTATGGAAACTATTAGAATATAGTATATTTTTGAAAAATAGACATTAGTTTATTTACTTGAATGGGTATTCAAAATTAGTTTTTGAAAAAAAAAGTAGTGGAAGATTTGTCCAGATTCTTACCTCAACTTTTGGCTCTCATGCATCACACAACTTTTAAGGTTTTCAAAGTTATAATGGTTAAGTCCGATTTATCCTCAACTATCGCAAAAGTGTACATTACCCCCTCATTTTATATTGAGCTTTCTACCTACCCCTCTAACTTCTTATACCGGACAAATTGTCTCTTCAACCTAGTTGAGAGTGACTTTTATTTTACATGGCACATTCGTGATAGCAGCTAGGATAGATGGGGGTGTCATCAGTCATCCTTTGGTCCCACCACGCCGAGCTCCTCTTCTGTCAGCTGCCTCCCTAAGCTTGGTTCCTCTTACTTCAACCTTGAGATTTTCTTCTGCCCACACCGCGATGTAGATGACCCTGGCAATCATCAGTTTAAGCGAGGGGGAGGAAGAAGGAAGGAGAGCAGCGGGCAGCTACTGTCTTCCGTTCTTTGCTACCCATGCCCTTTGCTCATTGGAGGAAGAAGGGAGGAGAGGGGAGGCGCAATCTAGATTTATCGGCTAGCCATGCCTTTTGTTCACCGAAGGAAGAAGGGAGGAGATGGGCAAGATGGTCGCCGCTCTCAATGCTCATGTCCTATGCTATTCGGATAAAGGAGGGAGGAAAGGGATGGGGGTGGCCGGTCGCCCCCTCAGCTCACTAAGCTCCATCGTTCAACCGAGAGGATATAGAGAGAAAGAGAGAGGGGTTTGGAGGAGGTAGTTAGTGAAATGTGAGACTTATTATTGGTTATTTTTGTGTGAGTTGAGTACACGTCATGTTTAGATAGAAACGAAATCGGCTTGTATTCAGTTAGGCGATATTTTATCTGGTTTAAAATGAATGAGGGTGTAAAATGTCCCGTATAAGAGTTGAGGAAGGAAAATCGTGCTTCTGCAATAGCTGAGGATGTAATTTAGACTTAACCAAAGTTATAATTATACCTAAGATTTATATCACATTTTTAATGGTTACCCACCTTTTTAAACTCTTTGTGAACGCAATCTTTTAAAATTTGGTGATTCCAGCTGAAACTTTTGTTTCAAACTTATCGAAACTCAAAACACAATTATTTTAACTCAAAGAAACACGGTACCACTATTCCAACTAATATATGTTCCTATAACCAATTTTGCAGAACTATTTATTATAAGCAATATATAACCAGTCATACCAATTTGGTTCTACTGATTCACCAAAAAGAAAAAAAAGGAAAAATTGGTTGTTAACCTATTCTTGATAAGCCCTGCAAAAAGAAGTGACTAAGATAGGGGTTTTTTTTTTGCGACTAATAAGCTGCTGAGAAAAATTGGCACACTACCTTTACCATTGTCCGGGAAGCAAGGGAGGAAAACCAACCGATTTGACGTCAGCTGCATTTCTAGTGCACAACTGCACCAATGTCACCCAATTGATGTTGTTTTATATATGTTGCATCACTTATTGATGTACCATAGAAACTAGAAAAACTAGGTTGACTGCTCTTCTCTCATCCCCTTTACATTTGCCCATTAGTTGACTCGCTGATGTTCAGGTTTGAACTTTTGTTTTAGGTGACCTCTGGCTAATCCAAAACGATTTAAGTGACGTGTTCGTTTCCCGGTCATGAAAAAGTAGTTTTCAAGCAGATGCACTTGCATTTAGTTACATTATTGCAAATAGGGCTGGCTCCTTATGGATTAGTTTTGTTTGTTTTCCTATGAACAAGTTGAGCAAAAAGACAACGTGATCTTAAGTGGAGGGTGAAAAAAATTCTTTGCAAGAACCAACGATCTTACAGAAGATCGGATTGGGGGAAACTGTGGGTAAAATTCTTTTGCGCTTTATGATTTCCCACTTGTGCATTTTTTTTGTGGAAAATCATCAATGATCACACCACACTTACTATGCTAATTAAGCCGTGGCCATATATATATATATTTTATATATGTAGTACTATTACAACAGGTTTTTACACAGCACAAGTTGCTATGCCTATGGTTGGCTAACATGTCATTGCTTGCCCATTATATCCCTCTGTTTTTTTGTCCTACTTCCTTTCCAGGCGAAAGCTTTACAATTGTAACCACTCAAACACAGTACACACAAGTTGCATTGAGAGTTGAGATCATGACCATGCACATTATTGGCGTAGGTGACATATGGTTTTAGTTATAAAAAAAACATATGGTGTTGAAGCATATTGACACTTTTGCATGTTCTCGAATGGTGGTGAAGATCACTCAATCCGTCTGTGTTAGATGTTAACAATATTGTGAGTACGCTATCGTCAGGAAATCAGTGAAATTACGGGTTTATTCTTCGCCCTATGAATGTTCATTGAATTCCCTGTAGCAATTGGGGAAAAAAAGGCTTGGCGGCAATGGAAACGTTAACGTTGAAATCTCGTGTTTTGTTTCTATCTACTACAGCTAGTACTACTGGCAGGCAAGATCTGACGGGATAAATCCCTCTGTGAAGGCGGCTGGCCCACTGTCAGACGCAGCCACCTGTACGGCACCAGATAAGGCTGTGGCCACGTGTGCGCTGCCACGTCGATCGGCTCCAGGCTGTACGGATCCGCCGCGGCTGCGTTTTCCCGAAATGGTAAGAAAAGCCACACGTGGGGGACCATTGCGAAGCCAGGAAGTGGGGTACTGAGCGGTAGGCCCGCGGCGGGGCTGGCTGACGTCCTTCCTGGAGCGTGAGTGCAGGACCCTGTTTGGCTTAGCACGGATCAGGGTGAAAGGTCAACTGCTACTAAGTGTAATTTGCAGAAGCTTCACAAGTTTAATCTGTAGTAATTGGGATTAGTTAGGTTATTTTTTGAGAGGGTCATTACAGTTTTGGAGTCCAGTGATGATCAACTAGTAGCATATAACTATACTGATTGTATATATATCATAGAGCTCCTCCATTTGATGCCATGGTCAGTTCTACTTACACACAAATTTGAAAGCAGATGCGTAAAAAAATTATGATAAAAAACTTTACAATTAAGTCCAAATTTAAGTTTTACTATTTAAATGTTGGCTACAACTTATTAGCTAAAGGACAAACGATTGGAGAACTGTTAATTTGTGAATGCTGATTTGGTAGCATTGATTAATTCCAATTAAGTTGCAAACGTGTCCTTGTAGCAGATGCAGCTAGCTACTCGATCCGCACGTGTTTAATTCCTGCAGTGACAAATTAATTAAGTTGTATTAGTTTAATAGTTCCTTCAGACAAAAACAGGAACCAACCAAACCATCCGTACGTAACTCGATTGTGTATGTAGGCATACAAAAACAAGATTTCTATTGCACCTGTGCGCTCACCTCATATGCACAGTACGTCACGCTAGCCAGCTCCCCATTGCTTGGGAGTCACCCGGGCTACGTAGTAATGTGCTTTATTATAAACTACTTAAAATTTATAAGAAGTCATCGGCAATAAGGAAAAGTTATTCGTGACGATGCCTCCAGCTTCTGTCACTTGCTAGCATCAGAGTAAACGATCTTTGTAACGGTAAACAGGTGCCCTAATTTAGGGCCATTAAGATATTTGAGCGTTTTACAAGTTGCTATATTAGTATTTTCATAACTACACACAAAGATACGTGCATGTACACATGCCACTATGTACATACATCACACGCGCATATTTGAAGATAGATGTCTAATCTGTGATGTCACTAAACTAATATTGGAAGCATAGCCTTATGTATGTAATTGTAGCATCAACAAGCACAAATGGACACACGTACTGTTCATGGTGTGCCACCTCCAAATGTGATTTAACTTAATTTCAAAGATGAGTTTCTTTGTGAATCGTGATTTTGTTTTAAAATTTAATTAGAAGTATATAAAGAGATGGGAAAAAAGATGGAAAAAAATTTAAATTACCTCTTAACTATTGAAGCAATTAGAATTATCCTCCTCAATTCAAATACCAGATATTTTACACCTCAGACTTTTCATACTAGATGAATTACTCTCAGACTTAATCTATAGTGGTTTTAGTCCTACACACACGTGATAGTTCAGTCAATAAAAAAATTAAAAAAATGATAGAGTCCACATGTAAGATTATCCCCTCTTCTTCTAATCTTCTCTTTCCCTATTCCCCAAGCTCATGACCGATGGCCGATGACCTTGGGTCATTTTGGTCGATGGCTGCTACAGCGGTGATGGAGACAGATTGAGCATGGAGGAGGCTATACTGGCAGCGATGAAGTGACTGTAGTATACTCACATGGAGATGGAGGTGAAGCTTGTGAAGACAGTGACGAGGCAGCTATAGTGGTGGTAGAGCTTAAGCGGCTAGATCAAGTAGAGATCCTAGCCAGTGAGCAAAATGGTGCCCCTTCTCGATTTTGTCCCTTGCTGGCTTGCTGCTCTGTTGAGACATTGTCTTGCCTCCTCTCCTTCCTTATCTCCATCTCCCTACGT
Organism: Oryza coarctata; assembly: GCA_030770085.1. Classification (NCBI taxonomy): domain Eukaryota; kingdom Viridiplantae; phylum Streptophyta; class Magnoliopsida; order Poales; family Poaceae; genus Oryza; species Oryza coarctata. Next base: position 16,300,836 of record CM061472.1, read on the forward strand.
CTACCTTGACTGCCTCCTTCCTTGAGAGACCAGAGTTGGTAAGCTCGAGCTTGAGCACGAGGGCAGTACTCAACCCCGAGCTCCTTATTTGCTAGCCGCCACTTAGATATCTACATCTAGACATGCTACCTTGAGCTCAAGCTCCTCGTTCACTGGTGCTTCTTGGAGCTCACATCCATGAGCACTGACCGCCAAAGGGGGAAGAGGAGTGGAGGAAGTCATTGATCGAGCTTAAGGGACATGAGCCCATAGACCATCCCAAGCATCACCTTCGTCGTGGATCTCTAGGATATATGGCTTGGATGAATCCCATCCATCTCTTGATCAAACCTATGGTTCCACACCACCCCTCATTCTCCATCCTCGTCTACACCATTGCTATCATTGTCGAAGAAGGATCCTTCCATGTTGGAGGGGGCTTGGAGAAGCAGGCAGGATGTGCACATGGTGATAGTAGAGTTGAAAGGACGGTAGCGGTTGGTAGGGATTGTGGGGGCGATGGTGCCCGAGAAGGGGGATGGGTGAAGAGGAGGTGAGTGAATAGTGAAGAAGTGGCTTGGAGGAGGGTAGTGCAAGGAGGTTGGTGGGAGGAAGAGGAAGTCGAGAGATGCATTGACATGTATGTCTCAAATTTTAAAATCTATTTTAACTAACTAGATTGCTACATGTACAATACATAGTAGCAAAACCTCTTCCGTTCGTGTCTGGAGTAATTCTTCTGCTTTGGAGAGTTTGGGGGTAAAATGTCTCATATTTTAATTAAGGGAGATAATTTGGGTGAGTAATCTGGACCATTTCTTAAAAAAGAATAATGTTCGAAATCTAGCGTTTTGACCATCGTCACCTGATCGAAACAGATACATGGAGAATGCAGACAAGCAGGTGGTTGGAAATGGCAGAAGATAGTGTAGTACTTGCTCTGGCATGCTGATTCCGGCGGATAACAGCTGCACGCCCGCAGCGCCAGCGCTCAATCTGCGTGGCACGTACGCCTCTCGTCAGCTATCGTATGCGGCTATAGATTAAAAAAGAGTCTCTCTCTTTTCATTTCACAATAATCATAATTAGGTTCGTTTAAGATAGATTATATCGGTTTTTTTAGTATTTTTTAAATAGTTAAACAGTATATTTTATATGAAATTTTTATATAGAAGTTACTTTAAAATATTAAATAAATCTATTTTCAAAGTTTTTAATAATTAAAACTTAATTAATCATACGTTAATAATTTATCTCCTTTTACGTATGCTCTTAATCTTCATCTTATGGTTATCTCAAATGAGCCCTTAATATTGTAAAGTTCTCGCATATATAAAAAAGAAAATAAAATATGTAAAGTACAAAGGTCTCCGTTAGTAATACTAGTTTTTTTTAATTCTTGCAGAAATCAAACTGATTTATGAGAAATTATATAAAACATGTGGAATTAATTCCTCCACTTCAAATAAGATTAATCTAAGAGTAAAAGTGAAATATATGTGAACTTGGAAACAATCAACTGATGGCAGGATTGACACATATAAAAGGATGAGGAGACTCCTGCGGTCCAGTGGCTAGTACGGTTGGTGTGCTATTCCACCCAATTTTAAATCCTCCGTCCTATAAAAAATTTTGATGGGGTGCTGTCTGTCCCTCGGTCTTTTTTGACAAGACTCTTAGGGTCTAGTGGTCGACGGCATGGTTGGTATGCGAGTCCTCCCAAGTTCGAATAATGTTGTCTCTCCCTAAATCCCTGTCTTGTTTTTTTAGAAAAGCATATAAAAGGGAGAATAGGGTAGAATACTGAGATCTGGAACCAAAAAATATTAATATTAAGATAATTAACAATTGTTGACGTATAAATAGATAGTTTCATATGAAAAATCCTTTAAAAAAATTCATATGACAAAGATACAAAATACTCTGGATATATCAGTGGTCATTTTTCTTGTTAATTTCATATGCTAAATTAACCGAATAGCATATAATTTTTAATATAGATGCAGAGTGGATGGACATAAATGTACGCAACGTGTATATATGTTGAATGGCATACATACATACATACATACATACATACATACATATATAGCACTAACGACAATCGTGCGTTCAGCTGGCCGCTAGCCGTACACTTATATCTAGCACTAACTAAAGTGTGACATTCTCCCTTACTAAAAACCGTCTTAAGTATGACCGTTGAAAATTTTATGACAAAGCGCAACGCTCGTGTGCTTGTATATGCACGCATGCTTGCACGCGCGGCTATCTTAGATTTGGAACAAGTCTAATTCGGAGCTCGAAAGGCAATTAATGATCACTATGATCAGAATTAGCCGTCTCTCTACTTCTTTCATGCGTGCAAGCATTGCATGCTGTTTTCTTCAGAGAGGCAGATTCAGTAAGAAACCATCATGCATGGATACTGTCCATCTTGCTTGACTTTCTCAACACATTAGGTAGTACATATATGTTCTCAAATATTTGTCCCGACATAGAGATTCCATATTCAAACTTTTATCAAGTCTATTTTAATAACAAATTTGTAAATATTTTAAGCATATATTATATTATATGGAAATATGTTGCATGTTAAATATATATAACTATACAACTTGTGTTCATCACAATATAATAATTTAAAATTAGTTAAAATTTGAAATAATATTAATCAGTATATATTGACAAGTATTTAGTAGCGGATGAAATAATGTCTATACGTCCCCCTTTGAGAAGCTCTAGTGCGCGTGCTCTCTCTCTCTCTCTCTCTCTCTCTGAGTCACATGCATGGTTGGATTATTGTGCTGCATTCCACTAAATTAAAGCAAGTTTTAATTTACAAGAGAGACAGAAAGGTATAGTTAGCTTGGTTCTCTACTCCTCTACCTAGATGTGTTGCATGTATATATCCACGTGCAAATATATATCTGGTGCAGCTAAATTAAAGGTGTCATTTGACATGGACAATATCCCCATTTATTTGCACCGATTGATTGATGAGTGCGCGCGCATCATATATATATATATATGCGCTGTTTTATGATATCATTATGTACACATCACTGCCGAAATTATGAGCGCCATTATATTAGGTGGCGTGTTCAATTCGCTAGCTTAATTTTCTACCCGGTTAAATGTCGATCGCCGATCCAGATCTGCAGCTAGCTTGCTGCATGCTGTGCTTCCTACAGTAGTAATGCATGCACACAGTCCAAATCTGTTCCTGCTCCGTGCAACGTGCAATTTGCAGTAAACTAGGCTTGAAAAATCAACAAATGTATATTGTGGATTTTTACAATGGTGGAAGCCTAGTGGAGGGGAATGCATGTATATGTAAATTAATGATTAGGATCAATTTAGAAATTTTAAAACATAAATTGGTGCGAAATTAACACCGATCGATATGGTACAGCATGCAGAAGAAATTAAAAGGAAAAATCGTGTTGAAAAGGAATTCCAAAAGGAAAAGACGGTAATAATCTCTATTGTGTGCACTTCATTGGTATAACGGACCATATGTCATCCTTTTTGTACACCACCATTCTCTTCAAAAGATCTTCTTTTATCAAATCTTTCTGACTATTATTTTTGCAAGTGTGTGCGCCATGACTCTTTCTTTTGCATATGAACACATACAGGCCTAGTACATTTTTTTCCATCATGAAGTGCTCTACCTCTGCCACGCTTAATTGAATTAGTCGGGGCCCTTGCATAATAAACTTACGATTAAACTAGATCATTTATCATATAGAAACACTAGCTAAAGTGTGTTTTGATTCGCCTCTGATAAGGATGAACATGGGACCAATCCCTAGGTACAAATTTCAATTAGTTGAACTAAGGTGGATTAAAAAGCAACTTGGATTATCCCACACCCACTCCCTCTCTGATGACCCTGTGCCTAGTAGTGATTGTACTCAATTGATCTTGTATACATTTTCCTATTTGTACATGGATATCAACAATTGTCAATGGAAGCAATGAGTAGCATATTTTTACAATAAAGATAGAGATGCCAATTGTTCCCTCCATCATATCATTGTTTCACTATATATGTATATTATAGACCATGGGGACAAGCTAGCTAAGCACTTGGGAATATATATGTCCCTACACTTTGAAACAGAGCAAATAAAATATAAGATCAAATTGCATAATTATTAATCTCAATATCGCAATCATGTTGTGTGCCGAACTTTACAGAAAGTACATGCAATCTTAGCATGATTAAAAAGGAGGCTTAGCTGAGAGAGAATGATTTCAGGTGTAGCAGTAGATCGAAAGCAGCTGATGGTTAAACACTGCTATACTTTATTCGCGGGGACAAAGGAAATTAATCATGCATGCATATATATGGTGGGCCGGCTTGACGAAAGCAAATTTATGCATAATTTACGACCAAGATGACATCACTCTTGAGCTAGCTCTCTATCTCTCTCAAAAAAAAAGAAAGAAAAAAAGTTTCATGAGTTTAATTGCTCAAGATATGTAATAAGGGTTCAAGTAATTAAGCACACATCATGTAGTGCAAACGTCCCTAGAATTTTTTTTCAGCAATATTTAGAGAGTGGGCGCTATTTATGGGAAATCTTTTAAGGAAAAACAAGTTAGCTACTTTTGTACAAGTGCAATATTTTGTATCTATACCCTGCAAATTTAGGTTACACTACATTCATTTATTTCCATCTCAGAAAAAAAAACATTATTCATTCATTTCCAAATATTTTTTAGGGACAAAAACAAATTGTAATTAATATTTATACCCGGAAGAATATGTAAAGTTTAAACTAAATCCATCCATTCCCTGCTTAGATAATACATGACGATTAATTAAAGTAAAGGTTTTCACCTGGTCATATATCTCAACTAGCTGTGCATGTCGACAGCCACTTTGCAACATGTGTGTGTTTGGATGTTAACATCGATCATAGCTGATATGATATATCTGCATGCGTATGTGTCGTCCATTTCTTGGTCCAATGCATGAAAAGGCCGTGACCAAACGGATAGAAGAACTGAAGAAGCTGCGTTCGTAGCTTGGACTAGACGTACGTCGCGTACTGTCGTCCACGAATTAGCTAGCTTTTCTTCCACGAATTAAATGCACACTTGACCACCTCTCCACAGCGATTAGCATCAAAGTGTGACCATAGCACGTGCATGGGCTATACTTCTTCGACCTGCTCTCGTGAAGATGCACCAAATAAAGGTTAAGGCAAAGCTATGCAATGCACTTTGGGAGCATATCTCCGGTGCAGCCCGCGGTATAAGAAATATTTATTCTCTGACTGGACGAGCGGGAGATAAGAAATTAACAGAATTTTTGAACATATTACAGGGGCATACTTAAGAATTTGAGACCCCACGCTAAATAAAAAAGATGCGTTATGTTTAAAAGGTACTAATAAATAAAAAAAGTAAAATTCACTTTGGGCTATGTATATTGACCAAAATTGTGTAATAGACAAAGGCTAGACCCACAATTTTTAGTTAACTCCACGTATTTAGCTATCCGTTGGAAGGGGTCCATCGCCGCTGCTACTTGCTCAGAAACGGCAACAAGCGATGACATAAAGTTCTTTGGGCTAGCGATGATTATCATCTCACACTTGATGGTGCGGCCAAGGATAAGCTCGTTTTAGCCGAATAAGAAGAGGAGAAAGAGGGGAACTTGACAAGATGAAATGAGGATGTTTCGAAACATATTGTTACATATATATTGACTTGATTGAAAAATAATAAAGTTTGAGGGCCTTTTTTTTGGTCGGGGGGGTGCCATCGCCAATGTGATTAAACTAGTCTATGGATTATATATTTTAACTGATTTTGGTACTGTATAAATCCTAATTTATCCCTGAAAGTTGATATGTTTCCTTATAATTTGCCCTTATTCTGAATTACATGTGGATCCAAGACCCACGTGTCAGTGAAATGTCAGTGGTGAGTCATTCTAACTTGCACAAATAAGGAATAATAATTTAGGTGGTGGCTTGTAAATACATTGCACCACAACACGTCTGTAAAAAATGACAATTGGTAACAACAGTTGGTCAGATTCCTATCCTTCGGTTGTAGGTAGACCAACTATGATTTTACGAGAGAAATTAAACTAAAATCCAGCAAATTAGCTGCTAGTAGATTTGACAGAGAATTATAAATAAAAAGAATATCAATGTCTTAGAGGCCGAAATAAATATTTTCCATTATCTATCTAAAAAGACCCAAGTCATTGCTCCCCATGTTCATTTTCATAGAATTTTCAAAGAGAGACGCCTGCATCACTCATTGTGTAAGTGACACGGGTAGATAGGGCAACCCTAGCTATTGCCACCCTCCATCCTGCTCCTTTGCCTCGCTGCCGCCAAAGCGAGTGGCCGAGCTTCGACGCGGCAAACAAGGATAGTGGCAACGAGGTAGATGATCGTGTGGTGAAGGGCCTAAATCTGCGCGAGAAAGAAGAAAATGACACATGGTGGCGACCATGGCAACCTAATAGCAAGGCTCATTGGCGACGGTGACAGGGTGAAGACAGCGAGGAAGAAAGCGGCAATGGCAAGGCAGAGGTGACGTGGGGGCGTCGATGGCCATAGAGAGAAAAGGTGCCCAAATTGGCCTCTCTAGGCCAAATTCAGCCACCCCTGTCCCAGATATGACAAGAGGGTAGCTTGGTCAAAGTGGAGGTGGCCAATGAATTGGAGATGGAAGTGTAGGTGGCCAGCGGAGGTCGAGGTTGAGAGGGCCGATGAGTTGGAGTTGGAGATGAAGATGGCCGGTGGAGGTGAAGATGCAAGTGGTTTGCAAGTTAGAGTTGGAGATGTAAGTGGTCGACAACCGCTTTTAGGAGGGCATTGATGTGTCTAAGTGTTGACATTTCAGTTTGGTGGATGGTGCATGAGACTCCAGCGGCATAGCCATCGGTTGATGTGTTGGGGTGGAGTTGGAGTTGCTTGGCCGAATGTAGCAAGCTCGACAATGATAATCATCTTGCTCTTTCGTCTTAGCAACATCACAGGAGTTGTTGTGCAGGTGGCTTTCTGACGTGGCTATGCGTTGGTGTTTTGGGACAGAGTCAAACCTTAGTAACGATAATCTTTACCTACTTTCGTCTTGGCAGCACTGTGGCAGCCTTAGATCTCGTAATTGGAGGGGTGAGAGAGCTTAGGCGAAAGTTTTGCTTGGTCTTTGATTACAGTTGAATCCAAAAGTCTTAGATCTCGTAGTTAGTTGTTTCCTCCCTAAAGGCATCATTGCTTTGCTCTTCTCTTTTCTTTAGATGAAAACCTTGTTTCAATATTCGAATTGATGTTGTTCGTGTCTTAAACGCTTTCTTCCTTTTTGAGGCTTAGCTAGAAAATTGTGCCTAATGTTTTCTTAGTCGTTTTAGCTGTCTAGTCTTGATCGTTTTGGTTGTCTAGTCTGTGGTTTGATCATAGAAAATTGAGGTTGGTCTTACTATAACTTGATAAGTTATGTTTTAAACTTCAGTTGTCCCACCGTAAGTGTTTATGTGGGTTTTTTTATCCTCGTTAACCATATATTCGTGAGGTTTTTAGCCTGGTCTTTTCTAAACAATGGGCACAACCTATCCTCTACGAGGTTAAAAAAAAGACCGAAATCATTTCACCGTACCGTCTGCAAGCAGTACTGTTTGCAGCCTGGAAATTCAGATCGACCTGATGATAGAAATGGCTTACGTTAGCACATCTATATGCAGTGCACGAAGTCGACTGTTTCTTGGGAATTTCTGCGCACTGACGTGCATCCTTGATTTGATTCGATTCTATCCCTGCCGGCCTGCCGGCCGCGACAACTACGTTTCAGGGGGGTTTAGACAACTAGATCACGTACGTACGTCAAGCTCCCTCGATCGTCAACATTGCGTAGTCCCATCAACCAAAAGAAAAGGTTAACTAAAGATGTTGATCATTCATTGTTCCAACTTGCATCAATATAATCCAGTTGATATTGATATATGATCATCAATTAACCAGCTGTAGGAGTTTGGCTCCAAATTAATGACCATATATATATATATACTCATCACTGTTCAGGTAATATTCATTTGGTGAAAATTTCATATATTTGTGTGTTTCATTTAGAAGATTAAATGCTACTAATCATATTTTTTAGAAAAAAAAGTTATTTTAGCAAAATATCTATCATTTCCGTAATACCTATAAACGAAAAGATAAGATATATATATATATGCGCGCGTGTGATTTCTAATATAATTTACTATTACCTTTTTATCATTTATGATATCAAAGTATTTAAAGTTTTTTTTGACAATATGCTCTTGTTGTATTTTAGCTTGTCCTATTTCATAACCAGAAATTGATTTTCTCTTTACGAATTTTTATTTTTTTTCTTAAATAAAATTAACCCATTTTGTTGTAACTTTCTAAAAAATATTTCTAAATAATCAATATGCTATATAAATAAATATGTGTGTGAGAGAGAGAGATATGCAAATAGCCTTAGATTTGGAAATGCGCACGGGCGATAATTATTTGGACCACAGATGCACTATACCAGCTAGCCGTTCATCGACATGGGGAGTTCTTATCTACTCTTCCGGCAAGTAGAAAGCACATTTTGTTCCAAACATGTTTAAACGTAATGGCGCACTAACGAAGTAGCACTCAAATATATACACTGACCTAACATATAAGTGTATCATGCATGCATGGACAATAGATTCCGGTACGATCATTGCTAATTTCTAAGAAAGGAAGTAAGTAGAAAACAAAAATCTAATGCATGATTAGCACTATAAACCATAAAAGAAGCAAAACAGAGTAATAACTGGTTTTATGGGAATAGAAGGGGACCACAAATTTATCGTATTATTTAAATTGCTAAGATAGGCGGTTCAACTTCAAACTAGATATCTCCGACTCTGATATATACCAGTCAATCGCATGCATGCACCTGCCAGTTCACCAAAAAGCTTCAAGCTGATGAGGAACGTAAGATGGTAAATTAACTTGTACTCTACAGTCAACACTAATTATCCTAGTAAATGCATGCACATACATACATTGATCGAACCTTGTGCAAAACTAGCTAGCTACGACTAAAATGGGAATTATAGATGGAATCTAGGAAGCATGAAGGGTTCATAGTGTTTAGAAATGACGGGAGTAAAGCACCACCCCCCAAAAAAAAGATTTCTTAGATAAGATTAAACTAAGCATGCTTGACCCGGCGCATGCAGGTACCAATGTCATCCTATGGACTTGGCAAATACGATGCGCATGTAGTTGGGTACCTCCATGAAGTGCACATCATTAGATAGTGCCACATCGAGCTCCAAACTACAGACTAGCACAAAGTGAAGAGTGGAGATGATTATATGCGTGTATAGATGATGCGTGCCTGATATGAATGTCCATTAATTAATATCGTGTATTAACAAAATGCATGCATTAGGGTCGGCGCGTAGCCTGCAGCATATACGCTGCTACGAAAACCATGTTTTAAAATGCGTTTGTAGAGACGGTTCAGTCAACCGCCTCTAACAAAAAAATGCATGTAAAATGCCACATTAATTCTAAGAAATATGATATGAGGAGACACGAAAAAAAGATGGGCGTTAATTCAAGGAAAAATTTGCAACAGCAATCAAATTATACTGATAAAATGCACTTCGCTAGAGTCAGCACTTAGCAGCAAATTACCAAGTTACCAGTAATAAGATGCATGTTCCATCACACCTAAAATTAGCGACACTTACTCTAACTCTATGCACCGAAAGCGCAAACTGCCAAACCAGAAGAACTCTCGACTTATTATTATTATTATTTTGAACGAACCAACTCTGGAATTATGTACTTTTTTGCCCAATATAAAGGCTCTGCTGATGCAAACTTGAATAATTTCTCTACATCCCAACGCGATGGCATTTTTCGTCTTTATCAACCAGATCAATCATATCAACAAAATTATCACATGCATTCTCGTAGTGGCCACTAAACTACTGGAGACATCACACAATTTAGCTGAATCAGCTCCATCTGGTCTCACAGTAATCTCCTCACAAGGCTAATGCTTAAAACACACAACCAGATGGATCAAATAGAAAAGGGCTCTCAAACATGTCAGACAGCCCAACTGAGACTTGACTTGCACAGGCAGCGATCACTAATTAGTAATTACTAGAAACACCAATCCATTCGAATTGGTATTGTTAGACAGACCACTGGCCTGGGCTGTATATATATAAACCTGACCCTCTCGTATACGCTCGGTGGGATTTATAGTCACTATACATATTCTACATGGTATCAGAGCGAATCTAGACATCCCGGCGAGCCGACCCTTTCCTCCTCATCATCGACGTCTTCTTCCCGTCGCCGACACTCTTTCCGGTACTCTCCTCGCTCTCTCGTCTTTATTTCTTCTTCTCCCCGTCTCTCCCGTAGTCACCTTTTCTCCGCCCCACCTCCGCGCGATCAGGTGACGGTCTCGATTCGCCTCCTCGTCCCGCCTCGCACCCGTCTCCGCTCTTCCTCTTGTTTCGTGCATCTCTCCTTCTCTGACGCCGGCGCATCTCCGCGCTCATCGTCTCCATCGGCTGGACTTGTCCAGCCATCCATCGGCTGGAAACCTCCCTCGGTTCTCGCCCTTTCCGACACGCGCAACGGCTCTCGAATGCGAACCTTCTCCCCTCACGTCCGAGCCAGTCCAATGTGTCCACGTGTCCACGGACACGAATCCCTGCCTCCCGGACGCGAACATATTCTCTTCGCGTCCGGCCACTCCCTGCCTTTTTCGCGTCCGCCCCACTCCTTGGCCTCCATGAGTCCACGAACGTGAATCTTCTCTTCACGGACGTGAATCATCGCACGTCCGTGACCTAACCACTCTCTGACCCATCCACTCTGTCCTCACCTACTCCACTGCCTACTCCCCATCGGTCAACCACTCCTCATCGGCTGTCCACTCCTCACCTACTTCGCTGCCTACTCCACATCGGCCAACCACTCCTCATCGGCTGGCCACTCCTCACCTACTCCGCTGCCTACTCCCCATCGGCCAACCACTCCTCATCGGACACCTCACTTCCATTGGCTCCTCACTTTCCATCGGCTCCCCCCACCCTATCGGTTGATCCATCTCTATCGGACCGATCGGAATACTCGGCCCACCCGACCTTATCGGTTCAAGCCGATCTAATTCCTCCTTTTCCTCTTGTCTACAGTTGCCGACTCGGAGCTGATGACGCCCCTATCCGATCAGTTCTTCCCATTACTCCCGCACCCCCATCGGCTCCAGTTCCCTCCACCTCTCACATGGTCACCCGCTCCTAGACCGGGTCTCTCCGTCCCACTCCGCGCTACGGTCTCTCCGCTATCCACAACTCTATCTCGCCCATCCCGGCGACTTCTCGCTCAGCCCTGGCTGACCCTCAGTGGTGCGCGGCTATGGCCGACGAGTACAAGGCCCTAATGGATAACGAGACCTGGCACCTCGTTCCCCGACCTCCCAGTGCCAACATTGTGACTGGTAAGTGAATTTTCAAACACAAATTTCACGCCGATGGCTCACTTGCCCGTCAGAAGGCTCGCTGGGTAGTCCGGGGTTTCTCCCAACGACCTGGTGCGACTACGACGAGACCTTTAGTCCCGTTGTCAAACCCGCCACCATCTGAGTTGTCCTCACCTTGGCTGCCTCTCGCTCTTGGCCGAACCATCAACTAGACGTGAAGAACGCCTTTCTTCATGGCCACCTGACGGAAATAGTCTACTGCCAGTAGCCCCTAGGCTTCGTCTACCCTTCTCGGCCCGACGACGTCTGTCTCCTTCAACGCTCTCTCTATGGCCTCAAACAAGCCTCTCGTACCTGGTACCAGCGCTTTGCTGCCTATCTTCGGTACATCGGCTTCGTGGCCTCTGCTTCCGATAGTTCCCTGTTCACTTTTCATATCGGCTCCGCCCCTGCCTATCTACTTCTCTATGTCGATGACATTATCCTCACAGCGTCTTCGACATCTCTCGTCGACTAGATCATGACCCGACTCCACTCTGAGTTCGCCATGACCGATCTTGGTCCTCTCCACCATTTCCTTGGCATCTTCGTAACCCGTTCTATCCACGGGTTCTTCCTTTCCCAACGCCAGTACGCCATCGACCTCCTCCAGCGTGCGGGCATGGCCGACTGTCACCCCACGGCCACCCCAGTCGACACTTCAGCCAAACTCTCTACCGCCGATGGCGCCCTCGTTGCCGATCCCTCTCACTATCGGAGTCTTGCCGGGGCTCTCCAATACCTCACACTCAGCCGCCCCGACCTCACGTACGCTGTCCAGCAAGTGTGCCTCTTCATGCACGCTCCGCGCGAATCTCACCTCGCGCTGCTTAAGCGCATCCTACGCTACGTGAAGGGCACCCTCTCCAGCGGGCTGCATCTCAGCTCCAGCCCCATCGACTCCATCACCGCGTACTCCGACGCGGACTGGGTAGGCTGCCCTGACTCTCGACGCTCTACGTCTGGCTACTGCGTTTATCTCGGTAACACTCTCGTATCCTAGTCCTTAAAACGCCAGACTACAGTGTCCCGCTCCAGCGCTGAAGCCGAGTACCGCACCGTCGCCCACGCCGTCGCCGAGTGCTGCTGGCTTCGCTAGCTTTTCCAGGAGCTCTGTGCACCCCTCTCCACCGCGACTATCATCTACTGCGATAATGTCAGTGCCGTCTACATGACCACCAACCCGGTCCATCACCGACGCACCAAGCACATCGAGATCGATATCCATTTTGTCCGTGACAAGGTTGCATTAGGACATGTTCAGGTGCTCCATGTACCATCGGCACATCAGTTTATTAATATAATGACCAAAGGCCTGCCCACACTTTTGTTCACCAGTTTTCGGTCCAGTCTCTGCGTCCGTTCCCCTCTCGCTGCGACTGAGGGGGGTGTTAGACAGACCACTGGCCTGGGCTATATATATAGACCCGACCCCCTAATATACGCTCAGGAGATTCATAGTCACTGTACACATTCTACAGGTATTTACTACTATTATCAAACAACCATGAACATAAATATTTGTTTTTGGACAGGTAGTTTAACACAATTCTGAATGATGTCCAAGTTCAACCAACATTTCATTATCAATTCAAAACAATGCAAAATAAAAATTCAGTTGCTGTTTGGTGAGGAAGTAACCTCTCCACCCGGCGAGCCTCTTGTCTATACGATCGATGATGGGCTGATAGTCAGCTATGCACAGTTTAGTAGGCGACAGGGGGAGACCGAGGTATGGCTGGGGAAAGGAAGCAACAGGGCAACCATAGATCATCAGCTGTTCTGTAAGATTTCGTTCGACAAACAGTCGAATTTCGAGCAGTTTTCAACCCAGACAGAATTTTTCCATAAACGATATACGGAGAAGATAAAAAATAAAACGCATGGCAAATAATTATCCGCTTTGCAAAACTTGCCGAAATTTAGCATGGTGTGTGTGTGTATCCTTCACGAAATTCACTTTGCTTTGTTTTCTTCACAGTTGCAGGAACAGAAAAACGGAGTTGGGCCGAACACTGGAAATTCAACCTTGGCTCCTCAACCCATCCAACGAAGAATCTCAGACCGCTGCCTTCGAGTAGCTGGGCCAGATACAAGAAAGAAAAACTGCCATCCATTTTAACCTCCAGATCGGACGGAAGAAACGTGACGGCCTCGGAATATCTGACCTTTCTTCTTCGTCTTCGCATGCGTATACCCAATACATCACCTCTTACTGCTCTATGTCCGCCTCCATTTCTCCTCCTAGCTTAATAAAATCCCTTCGTTAAACGGCAATGCTGCTCCTTGCCGTTTCAACCATCTCAAGAGACCATTTTGTAATAGTAACACAGGAAGTTCTACGATCTGAGACCCAGGGGTTCTAGCTGCACTGCAGCTCTCGTCGGCGCCGGCAGGGAGACCGGATTACTACATTTACTACTACGAGAAACACGACAATCAACGTCGTCTTACAACACCTTGGTGGTGACAACCCCCGATTATTGTTGATCCCTCGTACGTCCTAGCATAAGAACTCAACAGGACTGACTTTGTACGTCTAATGCCACCAGGTAATGATCTAACAGGAAGCAGCAACAGCCACATTCTTTTCTTTTCGTTTAGGGAATAATCATAATCAACACAACATAATGCAACGTGAAGGAGAATGGCGACAGAACGTAAAGACCAGTCTGTAAATCTTATATTACAAGGGAAGATCCAAGTACACTGGAGCATTGAGAAACGAAGATGAGCAGCACCACAGCTCTCTATAATCTAGACCTTCAGCTGGGCAAGAGCATCTCTGGGAGGAGACCGGGTCGACACAGGGACACCATACACAAGTTCAGTTCAGCATCCATACAATGAAGCCAGATGCTCCACGGTTAAGACAAAACGTCACGTGTCGTTATGGAGCACAAGCAAAGCTCTGTAAAACTTGCTGTAGATCTATGGGGTTCTCAGCGCACTAATCTACGATCTTCCCTGTAATAAAGTTGCCTTCATTGCTGCCCTACCATTGCCTGACATCATGATTTTATCGCCATCTTCCCTTAACAGTCCCCCTTGCTTGCAGATGTGTCGAAAAGGAAACTTTGTGAGTCGAGCAACTTACCATAGACTCCTTCAGCAGATGCTCTATCTTTTGACCTTTTTACACCGTTTTCCAACCTCATGCAGTTGATGTCAGACTAACCCTGCAATAAAAGTAACAGACAAGTACCAAACAGCAAGGTATAAAGAAAACAGAGCAATTGAGATACTGAACGCACAAGGATTGAGTTCAGGGTCATGCCTCAATGATGCCTTCTGGGCCGCATCCGAGGTCACACCTGCATGTGCTTTAGAAACCACTTCAATCCCATTGTTTGGCTTTATATATCAAATGAAGTGGACAAATAAAAAGGTTCAGATCATATCTAAAAAAGTCTTAATTTCAAAAAGGAGAGAGTGCACAAGAAGCAAGACCTCTAACTCTTCGGGAAGGCCATTCTGAACGACTCCATTTCCACCGAAATGCACATTTTCAACAAGGGCACTTCCCATGTCCTTTTCGGCTCTCTCCAATAGCTCCGCACTTTTGTTGCCTCCCAAGCTTTCACTTCCAACAAGCTCTGATACAACCTTTTCTGCCACAAGTTTTAAAGATGTACATACAGCTACAGTTGTAGTGGTGCAGTTCTTCATATTGGAACCACAGTTATCAAGCTCTTTAGCAGCATCACCAGGACAAACCGCTTCCACTGCAACACACTTGGAGCCTGATGTAACAGAGTCCAAACTTTCTTCAGATGCCAGTGGTGAATTCAAGCAATTTGCTTGTTCTAGATTGCCATTGGCAAGTGAAACTGGACTTCCACCACTTGCACCAGAAGCATCGGCAATATTGCCTGATGGAGGCGATGAAGTTTTCTGGTGAAATGGGCTAATTGAGGCCGTCTTAACAGATCTACCAGGTTCACTATCATAAGCCCCAGCTGTATCATGCTTTCGCTTGGGCTGCCCATCTGGGTATCTATTCGCTGTGCCATCCTCAACGTCATTTTTATTAGACTGCTGGGGATGATTTATATGCCTCAAAGGGCAAGGTCTCTTGTAGCCCTCTGGAAACACATATGATGGAATCTGCTTCCTCCGAACATGAGAAACAGCTAACTCCATCCCAGGTCTCCAGTACCCATACATGCTGATATCATGCCTAAATTCATCTACTGTTCCACGAATATCAAACTGTTGACCCTCCTGTATTTTTGCACCTTCTTTCCTTGATAAACCCATGAAGAAAGCACAATGAGCACATTGTCTGGAAGGGTCAGCATACTCATGTGGGTAAGGATGGCATTGTAACATTCCATATGTGTCTCTTTCAATCTGCACTTGTCAACAAAAAAGAAAAATACTCATCAACCACATGAAAAATAACAATAATAATTAGTAAAGTTCGTTCTGAACATTCAATAATAAATAGCCTGTTTAGTGGTAACAAAAAGCATGAAAACCATCACCCTACTAGTTCTCAAGCCAATCTGCAGTAACCACTCTAAGCTTCCCCATGGATTGGTTGATATTTTGTACTAGTACTGAATATACAATACCAAATCAACTGTCGCAATCAGACCATTCCAACTGACTCCACATAGCCTAAGGAGCAGTTCTCATAACACCGACCCTTCCAGGCAAAATAGCTCCAAAGGCAATGATTTTATAAGCTAGTACACAATAAAGAGCTTAAGCCACAAATTACCTTTAAAGTCAGTTGTCTCAACCGAGATTCAACCCATCCCTTCCAAAGTCTAAGATCTTCTTCATCTTCAGCGATGATGTCAACCTGGAGATAATTCTTATATGATTCAAAAAATTGGAAAGGCTCAAAAAGAGCAGACCAATTAGCCTTACTGATATCGATTTCCTGCATTGAAAAGCAAAGGATGCATAGTCAAAACAGCAAGCACTCACTAAAATAGTTATTTATGTAATGACAGAAAACTACCTGGCAAATTTTGTTACCAAACTGGAATTGCTCCATCATAACCCTCAGTGTGCTTGTTGAAACATTATAGCTGGAGTTCATGCACGGGTAAGCTGGGGTTATTATGGGCATATGATGAGATCTGTCACGGTGATATTTGCGTGGATCCCACACAGGAAAACCAAGTTCGTCCTCCTCAATAGCACAAAGCATCACAGGATTTGGCCATTGCCATTGAGTAAAAACTCTAAAGAATCTTGAGACCAGCATACTTGGCACAGCATTAGGGTAGAGCTGGCAGACACGTGCAACCAGTAAAGCCCAATTGACACCGCCAAGAAAACCAGTAACCTGGCAAGGAAGACAAGTCAATAACCTAATTCAAAAGAAATGTTACTGACAATAATGTACTTACATTAGAGTAAACTCCTCTTTTTTTCGCCCAGTACTTCAAACACCTTAGCGTGGTTCGAAAGTTCTACGATTAAGTGTATGGATGTTGTTAGACTGCTATCCTAGAAGAACAAAGACAAAACAAGCATATATGGTAGATTGCTCAGGCCAACCTCAACATTTGGAACAAGCCTAAGAATCTGGTCAGCTACTCTGCACCCATTAAGACTGCGAACAGTTACTTCATCAACATCATACAGTACTGATCCTTGCGAGATATCCAACTCCTGCAGCAACACATTAGACACAATGTATATCTTGAAAAGCTAGCATAACAAGGGGCAAAATGGATCCCTAGAAAACCTTCTTCTTTCATATTTGTAAGAAAGGGCAACTGGAGAAGAAACTGAACTATAAAGAACATGAAGACAAGAATCAATAGACTTGTGACATGAATATTCATGTGCTAACCACTCTGCTAAGCTCAACACCAAAAAGGTCAGATTATCATCTTAAAAATACAGAATGTTGCAAATAAAAATATAGGGTAAATGAAGTGATTTTCTACAAAAGGCATAGCAAAGAGATAACTTCCCTCATTGCCTGAACTGACTTCCTATGGATGGCAGGAGACCACCAAGTTACATACGATAATGCAGCCCAGATAACTTCAACATAGAACTTGTGGTGTTTATCATAAAACTATTGCATAAAATTCAAAGAGCAACAACAGTTATCTTCATAGCATTATCCAAGATATCAGAAAATGACTATTCCGAACAGAAACTTTAACAAAGATACAAAGTAAAATGCCATATATAGCATGTGACAAAAGAAAATCTTAGAACTATTATGCATGCATACAGAAACAGGTGAGCATATGAAAGCATTTAATTTTCAAGTTTAAATTTTATACACTTACTGGTGGTACTACTAAGAGAGAGACACTTGCATAAAGAAGGTCAATTGATATTCCATGGAATTTAAATTTCATAACAGGAACATGTGCATCAGGTACAGGTTGCAGTTCAGTAACTTCATCTGTTTGTGCCAATATGTCATGTAGTAAAATAAAGAAATCCTCCTGCAGAAAGAGTACCTATGTTAGAGGGCATTCATGACATCTCTAAACTGATAGTACAAGATAAAATTCAAAGACGTCGACACCTCACGATTCACATATGAAGGTCCAACACATAAAGTATCAATGTCAGCTCCAGGGCCATGAACCTACAAAAGCAGAAACATTAAATTATGTAAATTTGAATCAATCCATAATAAGGCATTGATAGACAGAAAATAAGAAAAATGTGCACCAAATAGAAGCATACAAAGAAAAAAACAAAACAGCTTTTTAACGTAGCACCAACACTGATGTTTTAGGAGTAGCCCACAAATAATACGATCACTGTTCTGCAAGAATTTTTAGATTGTACTCTTACTTCAGCTTGTAACAGCATCATATTCATGCCAGCACTAGGTCTGAAAAGGTTTTATCACGTAAGGGTGTATATAAGTATTCACATGGCTAGAATAGTTAAAGGGGCTGTACAAAACAATGACCAAAATATTGACTTTAGAGTTTACTTTTAGAGCTCAAAACTGTTGGGAGCCTACTTGAAATAACTCTCGTATTACTTATGTCTATATTAAGTTATCAACTAACTTAGCTACTAGCACCTACTTTTTAGAGCAATGAGATAAACATTGAGCTAAAAAAATAGCACAGAATGACAAAGAAAATAAGAAACAGGCCTAATGATTTTAACAAATGATATAATGCTAAGCTCATAACTAACGGTGGTAGAGCATGACCACACAACAAGAGGCACACAATATAGGATAGTAAGATCATATGACCCAGGATCCAGGTTGTACACAACCACAAGCTGTACTATAATCACCTTTAGCGCCCCCCACAACCTAAAAATTTTACTAATGCAGTTATTTCTCATTCCAACTATGATAAAATAATTTGTGGCAGCCATGTCAAAGGTTGGAAGTGGAAAATACTTTTGAAGTCAGAACTTAGTCACTTAGATTATCAAATCCCTCTGCTTATTACAATTGCTCCTATCCATCCATCAATTGCAACCAAATCAACAATAACAACATCAGAGCCCTTCACTCTCAAGCAAATTAGGGTAGGCTATCAGTTGCAACCAAATGGCAGGTGGATTTATTATAGTCATTTTACCCTTCTCCTACTATTACCACTGATTAGATTGTGGACCAAGAAAATTCATATTAATATTGAGGCACAAGGAAATTTAATCTCTGTTCCCCTGTTAAATGACAGAAAGTTCATATTAATACTAAGGCATAAGGAAATGTAATTAATCTCAATTCCTCTGTTAAATGGCAGCAAAGAACACTATCAATAGCTCCCAATAATATGTAAAATGATATGAGTCAGAAAAGGTAAACAATACTACAAACTATGGAGGCGTATGTGGTAGGAAAATAACATAAACACAGGATATAATATAATAGTTACCCCTAAACGGTATGACCCAAACGTGAAGAGTACAGCATTTGCTTCTTCAACCATCTGATCAGTGTAACCTCTCTGGCTGGTTAACTGCTTCACCCAATCTTTTACAATCTGCAAGTCCAAACAAGAACGGTGTTTAGCAAATGATTTTCTACCTACAACAATATACCGTAGAAGGGGACGAGAGCTTATAGTGCATTTAGAACAACAACAAAACCTTCTAAGATCAAAATGCATCTTTTTTTTCTATTAAAGCAGCACACAATTAAAATAGCATGGCACGAAAAGTAGATACCTTATCGAGCTCCCCTAGCACCTCCTCTCGCCTAGCCGACTCCTCCAGGCTCTCATATAGACCGGCTTGAACCAAGAACTGCAATTTGATCAACAAAACATATCATATCTAAGTACGAAAATACTGACAGATGCCTATAAACGCAAAGCAAGCATTAATCAAACGAGGCGAGATGATTTGTACTAACCTTCTCCAACTCCGCTGTCTTCTGGAGGTCAACCTCCGCCGGCTCAGCCAACGATATCGGTTTTGTTATTCCGTACTGCTTCTGGGGCTCGGCGGCGGCGGCGTTGCAGCCCGCCATGGAACCTCTCACAAGGAAACGCGAAAACCGTTTCGGGATACCGCAAAAGAAGAAAATTCTCTCCTCTCCTAAGAGAGAGAAGGGATCAGTAACCCTAACTAGGGCAGATCGGCGCCTGCAACCCCAAAAAAGGCGGTTCCCCTCAAACTCAGTCGATCGTAATCGCCTCAAAAATACTCAAACCTTCCTCCACAAAATTGATCCCCCGCCCCCCAACCCTCCAACATAAGCCCCAGAAGCACGACTCCTAGTAGGATTAGGAGAGGGATCCCTCGCTGCACACGGATCCGAACACGCCCGTCGCAGAATAATCCCCTCTCATGCCCCAGGAAACAACCCACCAGGGCACCACCACCACAGTCCGCGGGAGGGATCGCGCAGCAGACCGGATCAGATCGAGACCGCCCCCGGGCCCGTCCGGATCAGCGGCGCCTCCAGATCGGAGGCGGTTATAGGCGGATCCGGCGGTCCGCCGCGAGCGGGGAGGGCAGGGGGACGCCGCTCCCGGTGGCCAGCCGCGGCGGCGGCGGCGGCGGAACCCTAGGCGGTGGCGCGGCGGCGAGGGGGAAGGGGAGGGGAGAGGGGGATGGGATAGGGAAGCGAGGCGGATGGGCAGAGAGGGGAGCACGTGTGTTTTTTGTCGATTTTTTCTCGGGAGGATTGGTTTTTCTTTTTTTGCCGAGGGGTTTAAATGGATATTTTTCCGGGTGGGAGTGGCTCTCTCGCCTCGCGGTTACTGGTCTCTAATCTGAATTAATAGTTGATTAATTAATTGGTTATTAGTACCTTAATTAACCTGTGATTAGTGATGGGTTCGTTGGGGATAATAACGCAGCGGAGGTTTTTTTTTTAACGGTGTGTATTCTGTTGGCGCCGCCGCGCGGGCGTCCGTACACGCGGGTTGGGGGAAACGGGAAGGAGTGGGCGCGTGGCGCTAGATCTTTCTTCGGCAGGAGGCTACCACAGGAGCTTTTGCTCTGGAATGTTACGATCGATCCTCACGTGTGTGGAGGGTGTGTATTGTACCACGTCACCACGGTAAGCAAAAAACACTCCGGGCTTGTTCACTGTTTTGACACTCTTGACCGTACCAAATTTTAGTATATTTCAGTGTTACTAAATTTTGATATTGTTAGATGTGTTTGTTTTGAAGTTTTACTAAAGTTTGGTAAATTTTTTAAGGGTGGAAATTTGATGAAGTAGCAATGGTAAGAATATGTTTGGTGTATTTCTCCACTAAAATGTAGTAATACCAAAATTTGTTAAATGTAGCATAAAATGAAGGAGCCTTTACTTTACATATTTGTATTGTTTAAATGCAAGATGAGTTAGGTTAGTTTGTTTTAGATGATAAGTCCATTAGCTGACATATTAATACTACCTTCATTTATAAATATTTATCGAAAACCACCGCATGTCAGGGAAACCAATTTACTCCTAGTAAAATGACAAAAACGCCCCAATTATTCTCCTAGTTTTCTAGTGCAATTTGCTCATAATTAATATATTTAAATATTTTAGCATATTAAAGACACAGAACTGCTACTACTGATGGGACAAGATTGAGTCCGCGATAGTCAAATTCAAAATTAATAAAAGATGAACTAAGCTAGCACCCAAGTACTCTAGCCTCATTCACCTAAGTGAAAGGATCAAAATATCATCTAGAGAGGGATAAATGGGTATTCCTACAAATTAACAAATACTATGTATTAGAAAAAGTCTATCAAAACTAGACACTCTGATTTGCAAAACCAAATATTCCAATTTTGTCAGGAAATGCACAAACGAATGATATCAACCCCAATTAAGTTTGAGCTCAAACCAACTGGTGTAAAGCATGTCTTGTGATGTGCTTCAGCAAATCCACAGAGCACCTACACCAAAAGACATGCACAACCAAATAGATCGAAGAAAATCACAATTCAAAGAAAGAACTCAAAATAGAAGCAGACCAAGGTGGACATATAAGGATTTGTTTTCTAAAGTTTGGATTCACTACGTAAATCCTACATTTTTGTTGAGAAAGCTCCCAAAGGAGCCTGATCTCTTTCAACATCTTTTCTCTCTTCACTATCTTGCTTCTTTCCTTACGGAGGCGAAGCTAAGCTCTTCACAAACTTCCCGCAACTCACCACACACTTGGGAGCTCGCCGAGCAACGCCTAGCGATCTAGGAGACTTAACCTCTAAGAGTAACAATTGTTCATGAATGCATGATGAAGCCCTCAAGTACTCTAGGATATGATTTGCTCTCTTTTGCTCTCACACTTCAAATCTCTCAACCCAACTCACAAGATATTTCACTAATTACACAATCCTTACAAAGAGGGGTTGGGGAGTGCTCACAAGGCTTCTAGGGTATCTCTCTTTTAAGTTTGAGCCAACAACAATCTCAAAACAAAGGGAGGGTATTTAAACCCCTCTCAAAAACTAGTCGTTTGTGGTTGAGTCTGTCAAACCAAACAATTCGATTTTACAAAATCGGAACCTTCAATTTCCATGAACTAGTTATTAGGATCCAAAAAGCTCATATCGGATATTACAACCTCACATCGTATATTCTGATTCAAAATTTTAAGCCAAGATAGAGAGCTGAGATCCTTAGAACAATAGACATTTTGATGGATCAGATATTCTGACCAACCATTGGATATTCCGACAAAACCAAACTATCTTGTCTTAGAAACTAGACCGTTCGGATTTCACAGAGTTATCACACTTGGGTTTCAAAAGGTTTAGGATACTCTCAACTTCTTACTTAGATTTTCTCGAGCACTGGGACTTGTCAAACAATTCAATGTTGCAGCTCTCTTGATAGAGTATCATATATGTACTCAAGATCAAATATAAACTCTAATTCAAACACTTGAGCTTAAATATCTTCAACTTTCCATTTGTTAATTCCTTTCTTCGTGAGGGTTGCCAACAAGTCTCTTCTTCTTGAGCACATCCTTCTTAAGCTAGTGACTTGGGATTCTTCAACCCATATATGATCAATAA
This sequence comes from Oryza coarctata, assembly GCA_030770085.1. Taxonomy (NCBI): domain Eukaryota; kingdom Viridiplantae; phylum Streptophyta; class Magnoliopsida; order Poales; family Poaceae; genus Oryza; species Oryza coarctata. The sequence continues at coordinate 16,323,783 of CM061472.1, forward strand.
TCAACTTCATGTCCTCTAGTCACTTGATGTTTTCATGCATCTAAAAAGATTGGTGCTTAGCAACATATGATTTCGCATGGCCTTCATCAGTCCCTCAGCATTAAGCCAACACTTGCTTCTTCACCACTACATAGATCCTTCGGCGTCAAGTCATTTGCTTGGCATTCTTCAATGCATGGTTTATCATATCCAAGTATTATCAACCCTTCACCATCTTGCAATCTTAAGTCACTCATTACCTTGCATCAATAATATGATCGCATTTTATTCCATTTCTTCATCATTTGATATTTGCTTCAATATTTCAATTCTTGTCATCTCTTAACTAAGTAAGCTAATCATTTTTACCTTTCTTGATATGTTAAGCTCTTGATCACATATCAATGCATCTACAATATTCTTGATTTATGCAATATAATCAATGAGACCATTCAATTTTCATTGCATCATTATCTCTTTTCCCTTTATAGTTTTTTTGTCATTTCTTCACTTATCCTTTCATCATGGGACTATTATTTGTTTGCACACCATTTGAATCCATTAGTCCTTCTCAACTTGTAGATGTTCATTTAGAATATCTTCATGGGACTAAGTACCTACTCATAAACTTGCCAAATACATTAATCCCTTAATTATGTTGCCTTCAATCCACCAAAACCCACTTAGGGGGCCTAGATGCATGTCGACCCCTATTTTTCATCATGTATAATTGTACCATTTCCCTAGATCAAGTAGTTTAGTACACACAAGTACATTGTTCATAGTATCAAATGCTCATACACTTAAAGTCTTAGATGAATTTATTACATCATAATGCAGTAAGGGCATAATAAGTACTTAGAACCAAAAGGTCTGGATTACAATCAGAAATAGAAATAGATAAGGCAATGGCAACGCGATTGCCACAAGCAATGACTTGGACTAAGACCTACTAGGCTCCATCATTTTCAACACCGTCTGTATAATGATCATAAGGGTCTTTAGTGACTTTAAAATAGGGTGATTACAACTGTACTCAGTAAGCCATCACACAATTATGCAAGTTCTTAGGGTATTTCAAAAATGACTTAGGTTCTTTTCCATAGAGCTAGTTTTGCAATTATCTTTCACAATTTTATGACCTAGCATTGACTGATCAAGTTTTAGTTCCATAATTCATTAATTAGCAGATGTTCTATCCACCATCCATAATTATTTAGGGACGGCTTCCCTCCACTCTCTCATCATGATTTTCTGGGTCTACCCCTTCTTGCCTCGAGAAGTTGAGCCACTAGTCCAGAACAATATGCAATTCCCAAGCCATCATATTAAGACTTGTGAGTCTAGACAAGTGTATTACATGTTTCGATACTCCTTTAATTGTGAGAACTACTATTTGAATAGATTAGTTTATTCACATTGTAGTAAATGTATGCTTTACCTACACTCTATGACTTGTCCAACGAATGAGCCAAAGCTCCAATGAATGAGATGTGTCATGACAAAGCATTTCAATAACCTCACTTTGGCAGTACCTGCTCTATGAACTTAGGTCCTCATCTATTATGGGCATACATGGTTTCCAGTAGCTAGAGGAGTTTTGGCATTCCCAAGGGGAGGTGTCTTCGTCTTCTCAGCCATATCTTCATGGCTTCATCTTCATTCTTACTTGCAAGAAAATCCACCATGGCTTGGGTATTGCCTCCGCTCGGCTACTTACTTTGCTAGGTCTATAACCATGTGAGAAGTATGGTCGTACTTGGTTCATTCATGCATAGCTTCATGACTCGGTCCTTAATTGACTAGAGCGATACTAACCTTTTTCGGAAACTACCCAATTCAACAAATCGCCCTGGTCAAAAATATTTATTTAGTTTAACTTTGTTTCACAAATAATTTCATCAATGTCATGGCAATGTGATGCTCATGTACTCATATGACAAATCACAATTACTTTCCCAAAGGTAATTGTCTAAGTATATAGCATATGATAAAGCATAATAATAAATGCATCTAAATAGCATAAGCATTGTCAGACATATGGTATTTAAGGGTACAAAGAAATACATGGCATTCAATATTCAAGGAATGCCATGTAGCAAGTAGATATTCATCATTGCATGTAAATTTTATTTTTATATAAAACAAGTTCGCAATAGGATCAACATGCTCAAGGGATAGTGATGACTTGCCTTGGTTTAGCTCTCTCGGAATCTAAATTACGAGCCAATGATTTAATTTGAATTCAAGTGGAATTCAAATAAAATCACTAAAATTCATTTCTATAGTAATAGATGAAATTTTGGTTTAACACCAGTTTAATTAGATTTTAATCACAGGGGACCCACATGTCATACACTAGCTTAGTGATTAATTAATAGGGTGTTTATTGTGCACTAATTAATATGGTGTGTGTCCTGGCTGTTAGCCTTACACAGGGAGTGGTCGTCTTCAACCTCCCGACCGCGCGTAAGGCAGTGCAGGGCGCGGTGAGGCATGGTCGGCCCGAGCCGAGAAAGGTTTGGCAATAATAGCCCAGGGTGCGGCGACGATCTTCCAGCGACCCACCGTCGGTGTTGGCAAGATGCGGTGGCATGGCAACACCATGGCCGGGTTCGAATTTCTCAGCGAGACGCATAGAAGAGCTAGCATAGGCCCAACATGATGAGCGAAAAATAGTCCATGGCACCTAGGGGTTCTAATTTTCCATTGAAACGCTTAGGACCATCACTCTGGTGACATTCCCGCGCTGAGCTCGCCAGCAGCACAACGGCAGCCTGGCCAGCATGGCTACGAGCGCTAATCGCCAAAATTGAAGGGGTGCTACCTTGTATGGACCCAGGGGATGCTATGGGCACGGGGTTTTACCGTGGGTCGGTGAAACGGCGGCACTTGATGTTGCTGTAGGGCAGCGGCAATGAAGCAGGGTAGTTGAAGCCGGCGTGCACACGAGCTGCTCGATGAATTGCCTCGGCTTCTCGACGGCTCCTCACTCCCCTTCATTGGCAGAAATGGCTCCCTTGGCCACGGAAACGGCCCACTTGATCAGTGCCTCCGGCCTCGGCACCTCATAGCGGCGGTGTGGCTAGCGACCCATCGGTGTTCGACTTGTGGCGCAGCAGCTGCTCGCCTGATTTCCTTGTTAGCATATAAGCCATATATCTATAGTCTGTACATAGCTTAGTATTGCATGTTTTTTCTTTCAGTTATGCATGCGCGAGCGCCGAACTGTGGTTGCCGCGCAAGTAGGAGGAAGTGCCGAGAATAACTCGCGCACAACCTGGTGCCGAGTGGTGCTCGCACGCCGCGGACGTGGGGATGGACGCGTCGTGCGCGCGGTGTGCGGACACCGCCGGAGCTCTGCATGTACTTCCAATAAAAGGAGAAGAAAACACCCGAAAACGCTGCGGTTCAGTGTGCAGCACCAAAAATTACTCTGTGTCCATCGTTTCCACTTTGCGTGTGTGTTTCAGTTCTTCACCGGCGAGAGCCACCGTTGCCGGCGGCGTACATCGTCGTCCGGTTTCTGACATTCCTTTGGTTTCCTAGGAAAGAAGGGCGAGGGTAGGGGAAAAGGACATGGCGTAGAAAGGAATGGCTCGACCGCGGTTTAAATGGCCGAGCGGCGCAATGGCGCACTTGAATGTGGGGATTGCTTAGCCAAAGGGGAAATCTTGGCGCAGCGTGGTTAAGGCGATAGGATGGCGCTGGTCTATGGCGGTTGGTGTTGCAGGGCTAGGGCATGGGCGCGCAGGAGCTGACGCAGTGATTTGGTGGCACTCGAGTGCACGGCCGTGGGGATCCAGGGTGCACGGGCGTGGTTAAATGGCGGCTAGGGCGGCAGGGCTCGGAAGGCTAGTCCTGACAAGCTCAAAGGGTTGACCCGAGCCGACGTGGGCAAGGCGACGGCGATGGAAATGGGCAGCGGTCCAGTCCGAGAGGTGATGGCGCATTAATGTTGAGGAGACGGTGCATGGCGGTAAGGTGACGACGGTGTGGCGTGGCGGCGGCCACCCGTCGGGGCGACGACATAGCAGCGGGCAGGTGGGGATGTGCTGGCGACGGCCGATGGTATGGAGGGTATGGTGGTCAGCGCAGGAAGACGAGAGAGTAATGGCGCCGGTGTGGTCAGGCGCTCACGCCGTGGATGAGACGACGGTGACACGTTCAAGGGATGGGCAGCCCCGGTTTTACGGTAAGGCGGTGGCGCTGACGCGATCGTGCGCACGCAAGGACGGCAGGGCGCGGCTGGTTTCCTAGTGCCTGCCGAGCTCGGCCAGGCTTTAGGCCGAACATATGGTGGACAGGAAAAAGAAAGAGAGAAAATAGAAAAGGAAAGGAAGGGTATTTCAGTAATTCTGCAAGCTTCGAGATTTAAAGAATAGAAGGAAACATTGTTTTGTCCCACCATAATTATTTTATAAAATGGCATTCTAATTTATATTTGCCTAATCATGATAATTAAGTTGTAACCTCAATTCCTTTAAATATTTTCATGTGGTTCGATTTAATTTGAGAGATTCATGAGTTATTTTGGTTGGCACCAACAATTAATGTAATTAAAGGAGAGACAACATCACTACAGTGCAATTTTAATAAAAGTTTTTGACGGTTTATAATTTTAAGTTAAAATTTATTAATCGAAATTTTTAGGATGTTATATTACACTTTCCTAAGCTCTAAACAACCGTCATGTCTCTCTTAGACTAGAATGTATCCTCAGGAACTGTTCAGATCAGCCAAGTAGAGAGAATTGATCAAGCTTCCGTTGTTACCAAGTGTTGTTCGGCTTTAACACATACGCAAAGGAACTGTGCGGACAGTTAGGAAGCAAAGGCTGCTTAGATGGCTCTCCCCATGAAGATGTTGGTAAAAAAAAATCAGAGAGTTTGATTTGAATGTAATTCCAGATCAAGAAAAAGAGGAAAAATAGCATTGCGAACATGCAGGAGGGGAAGGCTGCTTAGGTACCTTTGCTGGTGAAGATCCTAGTCAACAAATCAGAGAATTCGATTTGTATGATTAGAATGTGGTTCTAGAGCAAGAAATAGAGGAAGAGTATCACATTCCAAGACTATCATCTTCAAATGGTAAGCTCTCCTATGGTAGACAGTGTCCTTAAATCGAATCAGTAAGTCAGGCTGCATGCAGCAAATGCCTCCGCTCAGGGGCATACTAGGGCGGTAAATCCCTGTAATCCCAAACCCCAATTTAAAGTCTCCCAATTTGTGAACATCACATACCACAGTAGCAGCTTCATAGAAGGAGGCAGGCTATGCAGGCAGCTCGATGGAGGGTGGACTCAATGGAAGTCTGAGGGGCATGTGCGAGCAGGCCAAGCCTCGGGGGATGTAGGGAACAGCGTCGCTAGCGGCGCATCGGCATCTCACGCATGGCCGTGAGGCAAAGCGTTATGGGTATGTCTTATGCACAGAGAAATGGCAGATACGCACAATGTCGTGCTTCCGTCTTTGGATCACTGGCGTGCTGGCCGACGAGAGATGGGAGAACTACACAAGTTGAAAGCACATAGATGTTGTCTGGAGCAGGAGCGTTTCTGAAAAAAATTCTCAAGTGGCAGTGGTTATATTCAATAGATCAGAATTTCTAACCCTAGCGCTTGGAACTTTTCGCTAGTACACTTAGTGAGACTTCGGAACCTCCAGCCTCCAAACTCGAAACTTCCGATCAATTGTGACGTGCCCTTTTAAGTGGCTCAGGTTTAAATAAATCTAAGAGGAGACCTACATAGAGATATAATATAGTAAGAAGGCAGTGTAAATATAGATCACTTGAACTCGAAGGAATAAAGCATGCAACACACACGACAGCAAGGGAGAAGAAAGACAAGTAATTCTTTTTTCAAAATTCAGATTACAAAGATAATACGTCTTTATTAAAAAACTCATGAGAGTTGAGTCTCAATTAACGTCTATGAAGCGCCCATGAAGATCAACTTGATTTTATTTAAAATTATATCTTTTTCTTTCTGGGATGTCCACCTCACATATTTGCTTGGGTCAATCATGAAAACCCTAAACCCTATACGTTGTACACAACATCTCGATTGGATATATATTGATGTCATTCCAATGATTTTGGGTCATCAACACACCGATCACGGGAGCTTCGGAGGCCTCCTAATCTTGATCAACATCATTGTGAGACGTGTGTCGCTTGATCGATATCACCTGTTCAATTTACAATTTTCTTATATGCTCAGCAATCATTTTCTGGGAGAGAAATTGCTCCTCATATATATGATTGAAGGAAAGAGTCTTGGTCTGTTCTATTTTGTTGCTACGGGATAAAACTTCCACATATGTCTCTTGGAAGGTGATCTCTCTATCTATGATGTATCTATCTATTTGTTTGTCTCTCTACACACGCAAAATTTTATTAGTCTTTTTCTAAATTTTCTTGATTAATATACAGAGATTATTGTTATTTTGTCTATGCAGCCCTATAACTACTAACTAATCCTCTCACTGTTAAACCTTTGGGATATTTGAACATTCATGTTGATGAGGTCATGTAGTACTATGATAAATTACGTTATTGCAGATTGAATGGTGTATATATTTCACACTTGATCTTCAATATATATATATATATATATATATTTCACGCTTTAGGTAACAGGGTTTTTTCTACAATTTGTAAGTTGTTTACCTTACAAATTGCAGGTTCATTCTACCAGTTGAATTATTTGCTCAGGGTTCCCATATATGCTCGATATGAACTATGATCGAGTTAGCTACATCCTCTGAATATTTTCATCAAGGAGCAATTATCGACTACATATATATCTGAACTTGGATTTTGCCCGCCTGTCACAAGGTGCTTTCTGCGTGTAACTCTACCACGCCTGTAATTTCATATGGCAGGGCAGCACAAAGGTAAACCAAAGATCGAGAGTGTATTTTAATTGGCCTTAAGCACTGTAATGGTTTCTAATTAAGAGTCTTTGAATAGATTATATATATTTCCATAGATTTAACTAAGAACTAAATGACCATAGCTTAGTGCTATTGTTAATCATTTGTACAATGCTACCATTATGTTCTGTGTAAATGGAGGCTTATTTAGTTCAACCTTTTGAGCATAGACTGAACTATAAAAGGTGAAGTGAACATGTGAAGAAGATGGCATTCAGTGTTAAGGTAATTAGATAATTTATCTGTCACTTTCCCTACTCTTTTTATTTACATTTGTATTTTTATCCAAATTCTTTCTTCATCGATTATCACAATCATACTTAGTGTATTCAATAATTATTTGTCAACTCAATCTGCCTTCCATCATCTTTGTGTTCTTGGAGGTTCATGGTTTGCACCAATTTGATTGATTGAAGTTTTTTTTATTTATATTTGCTTTAATTTCGTCGTGATTATGTAACCCTTTTCAGTTGGTACAATGTTTAGGAAGTAATTCAATTATCCGATAGTAACGCGTGGGATATTATTAGTTACAAGACGTTGCAACCTCCACTGCTGAAATGGTGGTTAACAACATCCACACTTTAGAAGACGCATCAGCGCTGTTCTAGGAACCATGTACTGGAGTCCAGACATGGATGCTATAATGATCACTTCAGCATGCTAATGATTATTGGTGGGCCATATTAGTTTGATGGGATTGGCACATATATGTATTTGACTCTCTTTTTTATTTCGATGACTTCACTAAAAACATGATTAGCCGGTAATGGACAGAGTGAAAATAATTGTAATACCCGCGCTCCTATTAAGCAATTTTAGAAAATAATTAAAAAAGAGGTGAATGTTTGATTTTTGAATAGTTGATCACATGGATGAACAGAGACCATGGATGTATAGAGCTCATTTAGCTGAGTGAAATAGACCATAAACTTGGTATAGTTGGAGTTCCGAATAACTCATACCAATTGATTGAACATGATTTCCTTTTCTATTTTCCTTGATCACGTAAAGAAACCAGAGAGGGAGAGAGATAGATCTATTTTGCGTGCCTCGTGTCGACGTCCTCAAGCGCAGCCTTCGTCGCCACGCCTCACCACCTCTCCACGTCGCCGGTCACCCTCGCCGCTGCCGACGCCACCATCGCCACTCCTGCTTTGTTGTTGCGTCTGCTCTGCCGTGTATGCTGCCGATCTGCGTGCTGCTGCTGGGTGCTACGGCCAGGAAAAGGAGGAGCAAAAGAAGAAGAGGAAAAAAAAAAGAAGGGAATTTGGGGATCCTAGTGGATTCACGAATTTCACACGATTCATCCCAAATTGAGTTCTTCACTGCCAGGGTAACTTTAAATTAGTCCCTAGTTACATCTATTTCGAATAGAAATTAAATTGGATTTATGGCAGTTCGCGTTTAACTTCTCGTCAGTAGGCTGAAGCACTGTTTTGAATTCTGGGATTAATTTGTAGAGAATCAAGTTATGACGTCCAAATAGAAGTAGGTATCTCTATTATCTTTCCAGAGGCGCTAGTTTCTTCCAATTCAGATAATCGGATTTAGAGATGGGGCAAGATCAGTATTGCTGACCGTGTTGGAAATCTAGTATAGCTGTTCTTCTTTTTAAATCTGACAGCGAGAGGCAAAATTAGAAGTTTTGCTTAATATGAAAGTTGTAGATAATTTTCTGTAGATGCTTTAGGAGTATTTATTTCCTATGCTTTGTTAAGTGGTTTAAAGATTGTAATCCAAACAGTGAGGGCATGTTTTTAGCCGAACTATCAAAAATTTTGGGTTTAGAGTTTTTAGATTTTAATCGATGAGTTAGTGTTACCTCATAGATTTGTGGTTATTAAAAACAAGCTTGAAAGTTACTTTTTTTTAGGGCTGGTGATTTCTGGTACTGCTGGTGTAATACCGGGTTATCATCGATATTAAAGCAAGTGCACGAGGAATGTAATTGAAGTACGATGAATGGATGATTGTTATGTTTAATTCATTTTTCATCTAATTATTCATATGAATAATTACTATTACTATTGCTTACTTCATGCTGGTCTGATGTCTAACTTTCTATTATTTATTATTTATTGAAGTTTTTAATCTTGTTACTTTTCAAGTGCACAATGATGTTCTTGCTTCAAGGTTCTCAATTCTTATTTCATTTAAATAATTGAAGTATCATATATAGTCATGGAAGTATAATTTGATTCTTCATTTGCGATCCTTGAGTAGCACTGATCTCGCTTACTCGCCTTACCTGTAATGCTAAAAAGATATTCATATTTACTCAAAATAGGAAATGCGGTGTTTCTTCATGTTAGCATAGGATGTGAACTATTGTTTTATCGAATCTAGTGTTTCTTTTCAAAGGAAAAAGCATATCCATTCTTTATTGCTAATGGTTGAATGCATGTTTTTCTAATTCTATATTTTACTCGCTGATTATTTTATACTTACTTGTGTTTATTTGGTTTTTAGCTACAAAGTGATATCAGCATACATGGATGAAAAGTAGCATCCTATTACCTCCACACTTACGCACAAATATAACTTAATTTTAGTCTCATAACATGATATTAGTTTACCTTATGATTATATTATCATGGTTATTTAAGTTATTTTAGAAAAGTGGTTTATGCTATCTTGCTTATGGGTTATGTGTGATCAGTTATGCCTATAAACGTGGTTCTATTAGGTTTGTTATAAATTTTAGATGTAAGGATTTTTATGTATGTTGTATAGCACCTAGGGTAAGTGGATACGTGAGACATTACAATAATGCATGAGATCGATCCCTGCATCTGAAAATATGTCATCAACATGGTAGGAACACACTAAGAATCTATTCTTTAGTTTTATCAATGTCCTGGTAGCATACAGCGAAGCAACCTCATTTGTGCATACAAAATAACTAATTTGAAAAGTTCAGGTCATGACCATAAACATTAATATACGTCAGAATACATTGTAAGGCAAGTGCAGACAATGAACTTAAAAAAAATGACCCAATATGTCAGAATATGAAATTCAGGTACATCACAGGCTAAGATCAGAAAATAATGTGGCAAATGTTCAAAATTTTGTTTCCGAATTCAGATATATGACTTGATAGGTTCAGATACATCTAGAAAAAATTTACTGATACGATGGTTTGTTCATTGACAACTATGGCCACCTTCCATATTCTTCCTTTATTGCTGCTGCTACTGCCTTCAGCATCCCATTTTCTGGTCTGCAGCAACGTACACCAATTATAATAAACATTGAAGAAACACAGGCCAAAACACAACGCTCATAGAAAATTTAGTTTTGTTGCAGTTCTAACTTCTTGCTGCATTCAGCATATATTAGAAAACAAACCCTGGAATTAACAATTTGCTTGTTCACTAATAAGCATGATTAATGACATGTGCATACAAAACTTAGCAAAACTGTATATGATCAAGTTTGGAACTGAAACTTAACTTTAACCCCTATGCTTAACTATATAGGAGCAAAACTGCAGGCACCCATGCACGTAAAGATCATACCAAAATATCTGAAATTGAATTGCAGATATCATCTCAGTTGATCCACTATCATAAAGCTTGCACACTGAAACTTAGCTTTAACACATATATTATTCAAGTTTGCCAAGTGGATTTGTTCAAACATGAATAAATTATTAAAATGTTCGATAAGAAATCAATGTGGAGTACATGTGTCGACTGTTAAATGCAGCTATCATCCCTCAAAAATAAGGAAAACGACAAACAATTATCCCCTTATTTGTCAACAGTGTTCCGCTCTTACTCTGAATGGTGAAATTGAGAACAGCCACCCATAACACAGAGGAAACATGTGTAGAAGTATATCTCTGAATGCCTGTATTGCTTTCTTCTAAGCACCTAGCTGTAACAGAGAGGAACAGATGTAGCCACAGAAATAACCTTTTATTGTTGGCGTTGATCAGTACATTGAGAAATGTCTTGGTCGACGTGTGGACTACATGATGTTCAGGTCGTGGACAACGAGGATGTATCACGTGGATTCCCTCACTGCTTCTGAAGCACCAATTAAAATGGTTGTTAAAGAAAACATTATATAGTCATCTATTACTGTGGTATGACAACACAAGATATATGTTTGAAACACTAGGTGTTACCTATATTCTTCACTGATTTGAGATCTTGTGGACAAAAGTACAAAGAGAAACATGGAACTTGTCTTGACCACTGAATGCTATTAGCCATATCAAAGTTGCACATGTCTCAAGTCACCCCCCTCAATTTCTTAACTCTGAAGAAATATTTTATGCTCGACTACACAATATATTTTAACAACCATTTAGTTTCAAATGCTTAACTTTTAGTTTTGAATTTTTGCAATGGTACAACCTTTCAAGGTATCATTGTAGAAGGCCAAGAGAATAAAATGACACTTCTGATGGTGCACGGTTACTTTAAAAAAAATACAAAATTGCATAAACCACCACTCTAGTTTTGAAGTTTCACCCTATAACCCATTTTGTTACAAAATCTCACCCATCCAACACAGCCTGGCCAAAATTACTCTCTACTGTGTACATGAGTAGCTAATTTGGCCTATTTTTTGCAACGTAGATTTGGTGCCGATTAACACCACTGATCGCCTCTGTGCTCAGCCCTCTCGCTGTTCACAGTCATTTTTCTACTTCGAACTAGTCTGAGAATGAGCTCGAGTCAGACTAACCTCATAGGCACACTCGACAAGCCCAATCTAGCTGATATGGTCTAGTATGAATCCATGTTGGAAGCAATGGCACGAATCAACCACTCACATGTGTTGGGTGGGTGGGCTTTTATAACAAAATGAGTTATCCGGTGAGATATCAAAACAAGAGTGACAATTGGAATGGTTTATGTAATTTTGCCCAAAAATAACCACCAAAATAGCTTCATGGTATTGAGGCATTTCACCAAACATGTATTGCACATTGGCCTTACCTGTTCATTCATCTCCATTGTCTAAAAGGTGATGAGGAAATGTAGAGGCCGGTGTGTTGAAGGAGGAGATGCAGGTGTAGTCCGGCGGCAGGGACGAACAAAGGATCAGACGCCATGGCTAAGTACAACGAGATGTTGGGTGTGGAGGTGGAGGGTGCTTGGCAATGGGAGTGGTGTCAAGGGCACTTGGTGGTGAGGGTGGCATCAGGACCCTCGGCCACGTGTGCAAGCACATGTATAGAGGGGCGGAAGTAGGGCAATGTTGGGGGCCGAAGGTTGGGGGCATTTTGCAGTGAGGGCAACATCGGGTCCCTCAGCCGCGTGTGTAAAGCGCAGGTGCAGAGGGGCGGAAGGAAGGTGCGTGCAATTAGAGACAGCAAAATTGAATGCTATGGATGGGTGTGATGGAGAATTGCATGGTTTCTCCTGGTGGAAACTATTTTCAGTCTTGTGCGTTAGATGGTGGCCATTGGACAGTCCAGAAAGATTCATGTGAAGGGTCAAGTTGCTTCATTATAGCATAGATGACTTTCATGCCTCTGTATTTCAAATCAAAGAGATGTAAAAGTATACTACATCGAATATAGATGTATGAATAAAAGAAAAATATGTTCACTTAAACTATTCCCTGAATTAATATTTGGCTAATTAGCTTGATCTTGGCTAACTCATATTTAGTGTAGGTACAATATAGTTCTTGAAATATGTTTTAATATCCTTTCATTCCTGATATTCTTGATATGCACCCCTCATGTCTAAGCTAATAATTGCAGTATGTGGTTTTCCCCATTTTCTTTTTTTCATGTCATGTTATATAGTATGATTTTATAAAAAGAACTCTCAAATGATATGCTGAGAGACCTTTATAAAGATATAGTTTGGATAATCAAAATGGGAAAATGTCAGAAAAAACTATAGAATAAATTGCCACCTCATTCTCGGTTAATTCCCACATAGTTCATCACTTATGGAAGTGTGGAGTGTATAGGTACCAAATACCCACGTGGCCTACTTATCCGACTGGAAGGTAGGTCAGATCCATATAATATAAGATAGAGTAAAGTTCGGTTATCATGTTACCTTATACCTCTAGATAGGGTATAGAATCCTGATCGAATAATACTATGTATAGATAAAATAACCAAAGCTGAGTCTAGCTAGGTTTTTTACCTTATAACCTTACCCCCCAACCTATATAAGGTGGGTAGGGAGCCCTACCAAAGGTATCATAAAACATAAATATTAGAGATCAATACATCTAGCAAAATACAATCCATTAAAACAAGAGTAGGGTATTACCTCTCATCGAGAGAGCCTAAATCTATCTAAATCTTTGTGTTCTGCATCCATCCACATTAGGGCTCATGCGCTACCCCTTTTAATTGTTTTTGATACAAAACATTTACAGTTGGCAAGCCAAATAGGGGTGACGTTGAGCTTTTTGTTGACAAATGCGATGGAATCATCTTCGTGAGTTGCCAGCTTTGTCTTCGCTCTAGGGTAGGCATTCTGCTTTGGGAGCCTCAACTTCTTCGCTGACAACTTTGGCAAGATATCCCTCTTTGACTCAGATTCAATCCAGCCGAGGAGAATGACGACTAGCCAAATCTTGTTTGGTTCACCGAATATGGCAATGATCTACTCCAAGCTCTTGAAGCGGTTAGTTCCATATGCAATCTATAACTTCAAGTTAGACATGACTCAGCCTTCTAGAATTCAACTTGGATATGACTCCGAGCCACCCATGTATAGGCCTAGGGAGGTTGGCGTCATCATAGAATCAATCTAGTTTGATGAATCTGACAGTAGCACCGACAGCTATTCTCCTCTAAGTGAGGTCTTTATGGCCTTGGCTACTCAAGATGAAGAAACTCGCTAAAGGGAACAACAAGCTTGGGAGGATGAACAACATCACAAGCAACAAGAGGAAGAAAATCAACGATTAGCTGAGTGGGAAAACCATAATAGATAATTGTGCCTAGGTGGACAAAGGGTTCAATAGGATATACTCCAAACTAGACACAATGAACACAACTTCTTTGTTAGTTCCCAATAGAATGTTGTTGCAACAGTGACTTTCCTCGACACCATACTCAATACATTGCCAAATCACCCTGTTTTGCCAACTATTGAGAAAATCAAGGCTATGGTGTGGTAGTGGTACAACAGAACGAGTGAATGGGGGAAACACCTTGATCAACTTAAAAGTTGTATCTTCTAAAACTCCACCTGAGGGGCACCCGATTGGAGGAAGGACACTAAATCGACGATCTTCGCTTCACTCATCTCAAGGTAGTCGGGGCAGGGGCACCGGAATAACCAACAATTTGATAAAATCAACCCACATCGAGTGGATGATGAACAAAGCAATCACTATAATCGATGTCCAAAACATGATGCAAACAACATACACCATCATAATGAACAACTATGTGGTAGTGCTAATTATGAACTACGACATAGGATTGAATCAAGATGACATGAGAGGGAAGAGTGTGAGAAATGCTGACTAGAGGATGAAAGATAATGCTTCGACATATCACCTCATTGATGATAGAGATCACCAGTTCATATTGATGACTTCAATGAAGTAGTCCCAGCTTTCACATCTGATCTACGTCGAGTGAACTGGTCAATTGGTTTCAAGCTGACTGGCATAGACAAATATAATAGTAATATAGATCGATAATCTTGGCTCTTGGTCTACACACTAGCAATCAGGGCAGCAAGGGGGATAGCAAAGCTATAACGAATTATCTACCAGAGATCTAGTAGAATTGGCAAGGAGTTGGCTCTTGAGGCATCCGTGGGGATCCATTGATTTCTAGGACAAGCTTCTTGAACAGTTCATTGCAAACTTTCAAGGCACATTTGAGCATTCTGGATCACAAATGACTTGTATTAAGTTCAACAGAGAAAGAAAACTCTTCAAGAATACATCAAGTTCTTTTCAGAGGCACACAACAAAATCCCATAAATCAATGATGTGATTGTCATCTTTGCTTTTCACAAAGTTGTCAAAGGCAAACAATTCATTGGCAAATTTACCCACAAGCCTCCAACTACAATCAAGAAACTCTTTGAGATGGCCAATTCATATGCCTCATCTACTGATGCCATTGCTGCTTTGTAGGAAGACAAGCCGAGTGCCTCTCAACCCAAGGAGAAGAGAGAAAACAAAGATTACTCAAGATCTTGTGAGTGTAGGAGACAATAAAGATTACTTGAGATCTTGTGAGTGCAAGAGTAAACCAATATTGCTACAATAGAACAATATCATCCACATCGCTCACGGGCCAAAGACTGTGAACAAGTGATGAATAACCTTTATCCTTACAATCCCAAAGGGAAGCACACGATTAAGGATTGCTATATGCTTAAAAAGTTTGCCAAAGAGTATCTCAAGAACATTAAACCAAGTGGAGGCAAATGTGGTTTAGGAAAGGAAAAAGAGAAGGACAAGACCAATGGCGTGGCACCCATGTGATTCTAGGATTCTCGAGCCGAGTTGAACCATATCTTCAGTGGTCTTTTGGCTTATGAATTAAAGCGGAAGTAGAAGCATACCAATAGGGAAATCAACATAGTTTCGACCGATATATCCAAATATCTATGGTGATCTGAGGTGGCAATCATGTTCAACCATTCGAACCATCCTAATTGAGTTGTCCATGGTGGCAATGCTCTCAATATTTTGTTTTCAAAAACATTGGGTGGCATGAAGATCCCATTCTCCAAGTTGAGGCTGAGTACAACTCTATTTCACGGGGTAATCCCTGGACTTTTTACAATGCCACTCAGACAACTCACTCTCCTTGTCACCTTTAGGGCTTGGGACAACTTTAAAATGGAAAATGTTTACTTTGAGGTTGCCAACTTCAAAATAGTGTACCATACCATCTTGGGTAGGCTAGCGCTAGCAAAATTCATGGTGGTTTCTTACTACACATATCTAGTGATGAAGATGCTAGGGCCACAAGGAGTGATATCTCTACACCATGATGTCAAGCAAGCCTTCACATGCGACAAGGAGAGTTACGAACTGGCTTAAGGCCAAGAAGCTGTAGTCAGGCGCTAGGATATCCAACTGACTATGGCTACTATTCAAGATGGAGATTATCCCAATAAAAAGGCGGCAAGACAAAGAATATTTCACTCGATCTGACTAATCCTACTAAGATGGCACTGATTGGCATCGATTTAGATTGTAAATAGGAAAACACGCTCATTACCTTCGTTCAAGCTAATAAAGATATTTTTTGTGTGGAAACCTTCTAATATGCTTAGTATATCTAGGAAGACGATCAATCACTCTCTAAATGTGAAACTAGATGCTAAGCCCATCAAATAAAGATTTCAACGGCTCATTCAAGATAGACGTGATGCCATTTGGGAGAAGTTGACTAAGCTTTTGGTAGCTAGGTTCATCAAATAAGTTTATCATCTGGATTGGCTAACAAACCCAATCATTGTTTGGAAGAAGACTAGGCAATGGCGCATGTGCTTGGATTATACTGACATCAACCAGTTGTGCCCAAAAGACCTGTTTGGCCTACCTCATATTGATCAGGTGGTTCATTTAATGATCTAGTGTGAGTTACTCAGTTTTCTTGACTGCTATGTAGGAAACCATTAGATCATTTTAATGGAAGACAATTGCTTGCATACTTAGTTCATCACACTATTTAGAGCATATTGCTACATCACTATGCCTGTTGGGTTGAAGATTGCTAGGGCTACGTATCAGCTCATGCTTCAAAGGTGCCTTCAAACTCAGATTGGGCATAATGTAGAAGCCTATGTGGATGATGTGGTGGTCAAGTCATAGCTCAAGGAAAATCTTATTGTTGATTTGGAGGAAATGCTTCAAAACATATGGGCCTTCAGGATGAAGTTAAACCCAGAAAAGTGTGTCTTCGGAGTACCATTAGGGAAATTTCTTGGTTTCATAGTGTAGCATCGCAGCATTGAGGCTAATGCGGAGAAGATCAGAGCCATACTAGACATGAAACCACCGAGTACTCAGAAAAGATATTTAGAAACTTACTGGGTGCATGGTGGCATTCATTAGCTTCGTTTCCTGACTAGGGAGCGAGTTACACCCTTTTTCAAGTTACTGAAGAAGGTTGACAATTTTCAGTGAACATCTGAAGCGCAACAGCTTTTGAAGACTTTAAGATGTTTTCGACAACACCACTGCTTTTGGTTTCACTGATGCCACAGGAGCCATTGCTGCTATATGTGTTGGCTACCCCTCAAGTAGTCAGTACTATTTTGGTTGTGGAGTGCAAAGAACAAGGGCATGTGCAAAAAGTTCAATGGCTAGTTTACTTTATCAGTGAAGTCATGGTTGACTTTAAAAATCAATATCCACAAATACAGAAGTTGCTTTATAGGGTGCTAATCACGGTTTGCAAGCTTTTGCATTGTTTTTAGGGGCATTCGATATCAATGATTACCTCTTTTCCACATAGAGATTTTCTTCACAATTAGGAAGTGATAGGACAAAATGTGAAGTGGGCCCTTGAGTTGATAGCATTTGATATTTCATTCAAGGCATATACAAGCCTTAGCTGACTTTATAGTTGAGTTGATAAAAGGACTACCAAATCTGAGAAGGACCTCGAGTACTAGACAATATGTGTTGACAGTTCTTTGTGGGTTTTAGAAGCTAAAGAAGGAGTGGTGCTGATATCCTCGACTGAGGAGAGACTTACATATATTTTTCAGATACACTTTTCAGCATCTCACAACATGGCTGAGTATGAAGCATTGCTTCACGAGCTTTACATCGCTATATATTTGGGTATTTGGTGATTGGTGGTTCATAGAGATTCTTAGTTGGTTATCAACCAAGTTATGAAAGACTAGTCATGCCTGGACGGAAATATGATGGTGTACTACCAAGAAGTTCAGAAACTGGAATGCAAGTTTGATGAACTAGAGCTTACGCATGTTTTGGAACAATACAATGAAGCAGCAGATGAATTGGCAAATATGGGATCAAAACATAAATAAGTTCCAAATGATATATTTGTTGAACATCTTCAAAAGTTGTCTATTAAAAAGAAGACATTGCTGAAGGAAACAGAAGGGGAAGAAGCCAAAGAGGAATCAACCCTGATTGATGCTGAGGCTCTAATGGTTTATCAAGACTAGAGAACACCGCTTTTGTAATATTTGACAAATGATAAACTCCTAATGGATTGTAGCGAGACAGAGCAAGTCAAGCAACATAGTAAGAGCTACATGGTTTCTACGGGAGAACTTTACAAGAAAATCACATTTGAAATATTGATAAAGTGCGTTGCAGTAGAAGAAGGGCAACATCTATTGCATTTGATCCACTTGGGCATTTGCAGTAATTACGCAGCTTCTAGAATGCAAGTTGGCAAAACTTATCAATAGGGATTTTTTTGGTAGACTGCTATCACTGATTCTGAGAAGATTGTTCAAGGTTGTGAAGGTTGTTAGTTTTTTGCTAGATAAATTCATGTCCTAGTTCAAGAGTTGCAAACTATAGCTATTTCCTAGCCTTTTGTTGTTCAGGAGAGCACCAGGGGGTTTCAGTCATCTCTTCGTGGTTGTTGACAAGTTTACCAAGTGGATTGAGGTCATGCTGGTTGCAACGATAACCGTCGATAGGGCAACAAATTTTATCATTAGTATCATATATAGATTTGGAGTGCCTAACAAGATTACAACTGACAAGGACACTTAGTTTACAAGCGGGTTCTCAAGGAATTCTGAGAGGAGTTCGACATCAAAATATGTTTTGCTTTGGTGGCACACCCATGGAGTAATAAACAAGTCAAGCAAGCAAATGGCATGGTGCTCCAGAGCATCAAAACCAGCATATTTAATCGGCTCTGCCCCATTTGCTAGATGATGGGTTCAAGAATTGCTATCTATACTTTAGTCTTTGCGTACAAAACCCAGTTGGACCATGGACTAGTCCCCTTTCTTTTTGTTATATGGATCTAAAGCCATCCTACCAATGGAGATGGAATTTGAATCATTGTGTGTGCGTAAGTATGATGAAGAGAAGTATAACCAGGACTAAGTGGAAGAAGCACGGGACATTGCAAGAATTTAGTTAGCAAGATACCTCTAGGGCTTTCATCGCTATCATGGTCAGAATGTTTGGAGTCGTGCTTTTTTGGTTGGTGATCTCATTTTGAGAAAACTCCAAACTACCAAAAATAGCATAAATTGTCTTAACATCTAGGAAGGATCATGCATTATCACTAAAGTGACACACCTAGGGGCTTATCGACTCAAGCACGAGGAAGGCACCATTGTGGACATCTTGTGAAAAATAGAACAACTATGTATTTTCTATATTTGAGTATTATATCTTTTATATATTTTTAATACTGTAATTTTCTTTTACTTTGACTGCCTACGTCAAGTGATTTCTAACTTGAGTCATCAATCGAAGGCTATATGCAATATAGTATAAGTTTCTTCTCCAAGAATTTTTTCTAAGTTTATTATGATTGTTTGTAACTAATTGCAAGTAAGATTAGTACCAAGTATTAAAGCTCTATTTTTCGATGTTTTTCATTTGGTGTATATATGATGGTTGCTTTGTGCTAAGTCCTAGCACTTGAGGGCTTGTTAGATAGAGTGTATAACACAAGGTTTTAATTTTCGCTGGAATAAGTCAAAGACATAAGACCTAAAACAAAAATATTGACAAATTGCTCAAAGCCATTACATCAGCAAAAGTAATGGATACTACTTAAAGTTTTTTGTATAAATATTTAGGGTTCAATATTATTGGCTATGAAAGCTACTACATTTTAGACTTTATCAACAAGTGCTATGGCTTGTTCTTCCATACAAAGTTGAAGCAAACCCTTCACCAACATTAGTTATATCTACACGTGGATACAAAGACTTCACTATGGTGAGGGCTTGACACAACCCAAGTATTGCCTTCTCCTTCACTAGCCTTTTCAACTCTTTTGGAGCAGTGTGTAGCTAGAGGAGCACTCAGTCTACATTGCCAAAGTTGGAGCCAATCTCATCTGAATACAAGATATCAAGCATTGGTTTGACTGTGTTGGCTAGCTCATCCTAGGTTGACTCATCTTATTTCACTTTTGAGTCAAAGACATCAAACTAAATCGAGTTTGGATTTTATAATCTACAAGCACAAGAAGATAAGTTATGAAGACAAGGAAAAACTATTTCAACAAAGCAGCTGGGATATATTTACCTTAAAAATCCTTCTAAGTGCTACTTGGCCACTTTGAGGGCATTTACTTCTTCCTCTAACTTAGCCTTAGCATTACTCGGCTGATTTACTTTGGAGCTCCAAGCTATAGAAAAAGGTGGTGGTCAGATAAGAATGAGAATCAAGAATGAGTAAGGATATGCTTAAGTTACTTACCTCTGAGTTATCCCTTGTTATCAAAGTTATTGTCCCTATGCTCTTGGATCTTGTCCATTAGATGATTTTCTCTATCCGCGGACTATGCCAAGATTGCATCATGGGCTTTCTTCAGAACTTCCATTTGATGAAGATGGGGGACAAGTCTATGCAATGTCTTTGACTTAGCCTAGGATTGTTGATAAAGTCTCTACAAAAGGAACTATGTTAGGATAACAATAGTTTTTAGGATATTGAAGATGGGAGAAGCAGCTTACATCCATCAGTAGGATTGACTAGTCAAGTCAGTATACCAGCTTGTCCTTCTCTTCTTCTTCCTTCATCTCGTTGAGGACTATACCTTCTTCTTGGCCTCAATAATTTGTCCAATAAATCTTTACTAGAGCGACGTGTTCTTCACCTGGGGCCTTCAAGGAGAGACCACAAGGAATTTCTTTCTCATCATCCTCGTTGGTAGGGTGGGGAGAAGGAGCAGGTGTTGGATTAGTTGGCGCTTCCTACTCTAGTTGGGGCTCAGCGTCTGGTGTCATCCTTGAGTTCGGCATGGTAGTGCCAGCATGGTGATGTTGTCAGGCTTAGGGCTTCTTAGCTTATCGGTGGTGTTGCTTGGCAAGAAGGTGTAGGAGGCCGCTCTTTTGAAGAGAGCCTAGCTTCTTCACCGAGCTGGCTACTGGGTTGATCACTAGTTGGGGACTCTTGGTTGATTCCAACTAACAAGGCCTCAGTCTGACTGCTAGTCGAGGGTTGTTGAACAACAATGTTTACGATGTCGGATGGATCATCATTACAAGGCTTCTTAGAAGAAAGAAAAGCGAGGAGTAAAATTACAACTGTTGATCACCAGAACATCATTTGCAAGATATCAGAAGTACCTAGTCAAGGCCTTGAACCTAAAGTTGGCTCTCTGCTTTGGCGGAGGCAGCATAGAGAACTTGGGGCTTGACGGAGGAGAAGTGGCAGTCTGGCTGTTCCCAACTAGAATAGTGCTACCACTTTCTTCATCATCCGAGTTCAATGACTAGTTTATATCAAGCCTGGTACTACTAGCTCGATGGATAAGAGAAGATATTTACATTTTTCCTACATAAGACATAGCAACTTAAGCACAAGGATTCTATCTAGAAGATAACAGTAATAAATCAATAAGTATAGTGATACTAATTGGATGAGGAAGATTTAGATGGTTGTACACATGTAATGGTTTATCCTTCCAAGTCGGAATAGAGATGCTACTCTAGAAGACCTTATACAGGTGCTCAGCTACCTTTTTTGCCTTAAGAGATTCTTGGGCTTCCAGAGTAGGGTCTTCAATGCTTGAGAACTCAAAGGTTGGGTGCACTCAGTCCATAAGAGGTTGCAAACTAGTTTTCACAAAGTGCCGAGTGACCCATATGCCGGTTAGCCCATTTTGCTTTAGGGCATCAATCCTAGTCAGAAGTTTATCAACTTGGACCGGTTCTTGTTTGTTGAGGAGAGAAGTCTAGGAAGGCAAAACTTTGGGAGAAAGACCAATATAAGTTTGGAGAAATGGGCTCAGGTTGGAATAGTAAAATCATTCCAAGCGCCATCCTTTATTTGAAGATTTTAAAAAGAGATCAACATAATGTTGTTTCAACTTGTTCTAGAGTTGAATATCAATACCCCCTACTACAGAAAAATTTTGCTTACCTAGTTGGGGTTTAACAAAAAAAACCAATAATGGAAGAGGTTGAAATAGGGGAGGATGCCGAGGAAACCCTCGTAAAGATTCAAAAACAACAATTTTGCTAGAGTTGGGGATAGGAAAATCCTCACTAGCACTGGGCCGCCATCCAATAATCTCCTTCACTGGAAGGACACTGTCTTTCACTATGGTCCTCAACCATGCTTCGGTCGTGGTTGACTTCACCCACTAGTTGAAGGGGATTTCTTGGCTCTCTTGCTTGGCGGTGGCCATGGTGAGCACATATCAGGAGCGGCGTGAGAAGAATGAGTATCTAGAGGCAATTTGGAGCATCGGTGAACGTCAAGAGCTATGGGATTAGAGAGGAAGCAAGAGGAACCCTAACCATAGTTTTTAACAGTGGAAGCAATTTGGTCGGTAGAGCGAAACACGGAAAGATTATTGGCGAGAAAGATGAAGGGGCGTAGTGTAGGAAACAAAGAGTTCCCCATGTTGTCCATTTATGAGAGGCCTTACCAGACACAAATGGGCTTAGGTCTAAGCATTTGCGGCCTATTAACAAGTGGTGACAATGAACTTGGCATGCGCATTGGGCCCTGGGAAGGTTGTGATGTTCTCATGGCCCACGTGATGATCTGAATGATGTCCTCAATAAATTTATGATGTGGCTTAGTTGCTATAAAATAATTGAAATCAGGTGCCATAATTTTTTATACATCAATAACCAGCTCTTTAAAGAGCCTATAGCTGGTCACCAATAAACTTGGAGTGTGGATATTATTTGATGACATCCAGTCTACAACGCATTGGGCCTTGAGATATGCATATTATTTAATACAAAGAAGATGTATGACGAGTATACCACTTGGGAGGACACTATTGGAGATCGAAGCACTCGGGCAAAGGCATTCAAATGGTTGATAGTCATTGTATTATACTCAAGATATTGTTTTTGACTCTATGTTTAGTTACTTCCCAACTAAGCACAAAATCGGGGGTTATTCCTATTCAGTGCACCTAATAAATTTTATTTTTCAGATATAATCTTACTTGACTCTACATTTAGTTGTTTCCCAACTAAGCATAGAGTTAGAGGCTACACCTAATAGTTGTATTTGTTTGATGTGCCCATTCATTTATTGACAAAACCCTCCACAACCTCTTTGCAAAATATCATAGGAGACTCAAGAAGGAAGTACTCAGAAAAAATTTGCAAGAAGGGTTGAAACACTCGGCATTGGTCATAAATAGCAAGGATGGCTACAACTCAATTGTGAAGGACTCAGGGGCTACTGTAGAGAGTATAGGTAACAGATTCCTACATGACATGCTTATCCGACTGGAGATAGGAGATGGGTCAGGTCCATGTAATATAATATAGAGTAGAGTTTGGTTACCAAGTTGCCTTGTACCCTCAAGGTAGGGGTATAGAATCATGGCCGAATAATACCATGTACAAATAAGGTAACCGAAGTTGAGTCCTTGTAACCCCGCACCTAACCTATGTAAGGCAGGCAGGGAGCTCTCCTAGGGGCATCGAAAAACACAAACACCAGAAATCAATACAGCTGACGAAATACAATCCACCAAAACAAGAGTAGGGTATTACCTCTCATCGAGGGGGCCTAAACCTGTCTGAATACTTGTGTTCTATATCCATCCACTTTAGGGCTCATGCACTACCTCTTTAATTATTGTTAATACAAAACATCGATAGGAAGCAAGCAAGGGATTGATTCGTACGGGGTGATCACATTGATGTAAGTAAAATGAGGTCAAGTGTGGTCACAAGGGATGTCATGTTAATTTAAGCTTATTACTTTGTCAAAGAGGACTACATTGGATGATTTTTCAAGACATTTGATGGTTTTTAAAGACACACTTTGGAAGCTTAAGAAGGAAGGTCTAATAAAACCAAACTCAAACAATATAAAACCATTTTTGGAGGAGAATAAAAAAGAAAGATTGCATTGGTGTATCTCTATGCTTGATCCAACAAGCATTCATTGGGATCCTATTTTCAAGGACTTCTTTAACATGGTTTTTACAAATGAAAACTATTTCATCTATCAAAGAATAATGTACATTCTTTCGGATGAAGAGGATCCTCTTTGAACATGCAAAAGCACAAATTTAATTTCTTTTGTGTGCTCTTGCTCACCCAAGAATGGATAATGAAGGGAATTATTGATGACATACCATTCTGATCTTTTGAAATGTACAGATAAGTCAATTGTGGAGAACTCGATGATGATGGTCCAAAGGCTCCACTAGAATCGATCAAACCCCTCGCAACCCATACACTACATCTCAGTTGCGTATCAATTGTATTGAACGTGGTGGACCTCACAAATAAGGCTATCTACTAATAACAAATCAAGAACATAAGTAGGAGAGTAGAGGAAGCAATTTAAATATATCACAAGTATAGATGAATCTCACCAAGTTGGCATGTCTCAAACCAAACTAGTGGCAAAAGTGCAATTGGTGGAATAATCTAAGAAAAACCCAAACCCTAGAGACAATGGCGACTAACTATTTATAAGTTATAAGACATTAAAGATCAGCCATAAAAAGGGTTGACCGAACAAGACTATTACAAGGCCTAAAACTGACTTAGATTAAAAGAGGTACGTGACTTGTTTTTTATGATTCAAACAGTTTTGGTTTAATTTTAATGTGGAACCAAAACCACGAAAGTAGACTCCAAGTGCTTTTCAACTAGTACTCATAAACCTCGAACAACTATCTAGATCAATGGCTATGTCAGCTTGAAGTTAATTCTATCAAGAGATTTGAATCAGTGAATAGGAATTGGTTTGCACCCGATGGCTCCACTTCTACACTTGGCTTCATATGCACTTCTTGATGGTCTTTTCCTTAGTTTCTAAGAAAATTAAATCATCATAAAAATTGAATAGTATGTCATTCTTAAAACATCTGTATGCAAGCTTAGGAATACATTAACCTAATATTTAAGTTGACATGTGCGCGCATGAATTTTTGGTGCGTTATTAGTTCATCTTGATGAATTTCTTGAGTAGTTGGTATGTGCGTCTCTATAGAAGTGATGTCCTCAGTTACATTGCACTTTTAATGGTAAGATAGGGTGCTTCTTTTACCTCAGCACGCTTAACAATACTTTCAATAAAACAACAAAGATGATGTATGTGTCATCTTCTTTTGCTCGTGGTTTGCCGTATATGGGTGCCTCTAGCAACAGTTGACCAGGCTTCACCCTTCACTAAGCCTTGTCACGATGGTAGCAATTCTCACAATAGTTTCGTTAGGTTTGCCATTCTTTCTAACCTTTGCAGTGGCTATTGTCCATGATAACAAAAAATAAGCAATCTATTTACACAGTCAATCCTAGTCCTAATTATCTGCAGGTGCTGTAGGCACCCATGGTTGCTATGAACCTACTCAATTCAAACACCTAATCAGAAAACATCTTCTGACAACTAAATTTGGTGGTAGTTTAAATATAGAATTAATCTAAGCCAAATTTGAAAAAGACGAGAGCTTTTGCGGAGAGGATGGTCTGACCACCATAGGCATCCGACGATCTAACTAGGCATCTGGTAGTGTGACTGGGCATATTAGTCTGACTGAAGGCTCACCTTGATCTAACCGACAACATACTCAAAGTCCAAGTAGAATGAAGATATTTTATGTATTTCTTTGCTTAGTTTTAAGGTTTTTTGAGTACTATTCATTCCAAGACCTACTGTCCAATATGTAATGGCATTTTGTAAGAACTTATGTTCATCAATGGTGATGTGTAGAATCAATCTCTTGTCATTGGATAATACACAATTTCTCAAAACGTAAAAATGGTGATTCCATTAGAAGTTTTCTTTGTCGAGTTGATTACTTGTAAGTGCTGCCACTTGCGAGAGATCATTCTTTTAATAATGAAGAAATTTTATTAGAGCATGAGTTATACAAATCTACGACCTATTGCAACTATAGTAAAAAAAAAGACCGGACTGGCAAACCGAAACCAGCCACTCCTCCGGCTCAGTACGCTCTAACCAGGGATGTTCATGCGAGCAGACCGGTGTGAACCGGCTGAACCGGACGTTTCTGGTAAAATCGAGTTTTTACGTGCAAAAATGAAGGGGGAAGTGGGGATTGAACCTTGGTGATGAGGTTATAGCCTTGTTGCACGGACCATCAGACTACCTTATGTGTTGTAAAATGGAAAAAACATTAAATACACGTAAACATGTGAAGCATGGTTTTAACCGTCACTCCACCGGTCCAACCGGTGAACTATTGAACCAAGAGCTTGGACAGTTCAATGACCGGTCTGGCTCTTTTTTACTATTGTGACTTGCAGAAGGTAACATGGAACACTGTTCCGGACTAAGTCATATAAAAAAAAGAATTTGGAAACTTTGTAGGAGTTGGTCTACCGAAAGCAAAGGCCCCAGCATTTTTGAGACGTGGAGCCGACAATTGCCTCAGTCCAATTCCCCTGCTCCACCAAACCGAAGAAAGAGAAGCAAATAAAAAGAAATTGGAGTGTTCTACACGGTCGCTAAAAGCATTTGTGCTCAAAGCTTAGATGCTGCATCAATTGTACCACTCACTACTTTTGAACAATTCTTTCAGTACGGAAGTGATTGCTTAAAAATCAACATGTTCAGCTAAAGGTGTAATATACTACTTTAAAAAGTGTTTGATGAGTTTATCTCCGTAGAAACTCAGCGCAATATGAGAATATTTCATTCTTAGTTATTACTTACTATTAGATCTTGAGAAGGAAAGGGAAGAAAGACTATCCATATTTATGGCTTCACATTTTTTATAAAAAACAATCAAATTATTTTACACTTTAAATTACATTCCTTCACGTTGTGAATTTTAAAACCTACACTGTAACTTTTGTACTACATATTATATAAGAGAATTAAGATAAAAGCAATAGATTGCATGCTTGATAGAGGGGATAGGAGAGAGAAACATACAGTACTATAGGGGATAGGAGAGAGAAGTAACAATCACATATAAAAAATGACTAGAATAAAAAAATGTGGTGGCGTATTTTAGCAAAACTGTATAAAAACGAGTTGGACATGTGCCTCTCTTGAGAAGGAACTGAAAATTGGACTTTTTTGTTGTTAAGATTGCATGGGCCCAAGTTATATTAAAAGACCGGCCATCTGGTAACGCAGCTTCTGAAGCAAATTTCTGTACGCTCCACTCACATTTCCAATGGGTTACCCTTGGGCCCTGAGATGGCAATTGGCCAATTGTTAACTCACATGATCCTATTTGTGTCGTCCTGGAATCAATTCATGGGCCGGCCCAAGAGCAGCACCATTTTCTTCTCAACGAGTTTAATTGATATTAATCGGATATAGAATATCCTCTATTTATTAAAACTCGTGTAAATCAAGTTCAATTTTTTGGACAGCTATTTTTTCTTATATAACGTATTACTTTAAAAAATAATAAATAAATAAACTCAGCCCCGCGGCGCCGATCTTGACGATGCCGGCGACGAGGGCCTCGAGTCGAGTCCGTCGATCGCGCAGTCGAGCCTGACGGGCAGGGACTCCACGAGGAAGACGAGGTCGTTGGCCTTGCTGAGGACGCGCTCGATGGCCGGGGAAAGCACCATGGCGACGTCGAGGAGCTGCCTGTCGACGAAGGAGAGCGCCGAGAGGCACCTCAACAGCAGCGGGGTCTGCACCGGAGCCGCCGCGCGGGAGACGCCCCTGGCCACGCACGCACCCCACCCGGGCACCACATCGTCTCGACCCGTTGGTACGCGTTCCTCGCCATGGCCAGGATGGACTCGCCGCAGCTGAGCAGCAGCCATGCCCGTCTTGATAGGACATCAACCCCTACACAATACCTACTACTGAACCAGCACTGACGTCATTCCCTACTACCCAAAATCCAAAAACTTTTTAAGATCCAGTAACACAAGCCCGTGCACGTGACTTGAATTATGTGATCATTTTAAAGAATAAATAAGAAGATTCTGTCTAGAAATGACAACCATTAAGGATTGCGTCATCTATGAAAACCAATAAAAGATGCTGCGCCAGAAAGATTGTTTCCATATAATACGTAGCTAATTTAGGAAATGTTAGGTGGGGGATTTCAGCCACCCATTCATGCTGAACGAAATTCGCTCCCCACCTTTCTCCTATTTAGTCCTGCTCACGCCCCCTTTATTTGGAGGTTTTCTTTGATAAGTTTAGCCATTTGCGCAAACATTCTGTACTGCAGTTGTGCTCAATGGCCACCTGTGGATAGCCATTGTGAACCCTAACTTGTGAGTGATTGATATTTAGTTTTGTCTACTCCTTGTTCTTGCTCGTTTCTTCAATTGCTTGCAGGAATAGAACCTCATGTTCAAGTTGATCTTGCCATCCAACAAGGTCAATAATCGATTGGAGTTGATTCAGCGATTGCTAAGACGCCACGACCTGTTCGTTCGTAGCTAGATCACGAGAGTCACCTCCTCCACAAATCGAATTTATCCGTCTCAATGAAAGATCGGGCACTTCAGCCTTATCAAGTGGTATCAGATTTCAGGTTGCTCGGTGAGATCTATCCCCTTTATTTGTAGTTTTGTTCATCGTCCTATCATCCACCTAAAAAGCCAACAAAAAAGTTTCAGGTTAGAACCACTGTCCAAGACCTTTTGAGCCTTTACATCTTTCATTTAGTCTATTGCTTTGTTGAGTTTTTGGTTGCATCGCTGTGTCATGTGCTGGTCTTGGCGTCTAGTCTATTAGAGTTTTGAGTTCCTGTCACGTATTAGTTCACATCTTTGCACTTGATCCTTCTTTTCCTTTGTCCTCAGTGCTCCTGTAATCTTTCCCACGTCATAGACCCCCCTTGTTCACGTCAACCTCCCACCTACAAAAGGAAAGTAATTTATTTCGGGTCTTGATTTTATCTCAGCAAGGAAACAGGCCTTAGCTATTGCATCCGTAGTGATACGCCTCGATGTCCCGATCTTCACGACGTAGGATCAATCACCAGATAACTAGCTTCGAAGAAGCCGAGATAACTTGCTGCAAGCAACGATAACTAGTGCAACCCGACGAATAAAACTCGAAGCCAACCACCGTCTCAATACGGCAACCTGAATCGAGGATTCGCCCAACCACACTCTTAAAGATACCAACCAACACAACCTACAATCAATCGAGGAGACCTCGAAGGGAGTAGGAGCACCAATTGGGAGCGGATGAAGCCGCCGCTTCTGTAATTCCTGCGAAGTAAGTCACAAGAGTAAAGGGGTAGAGATCAACTCATAGGGGTTTGCTAGCACACAGCTGAACAAAGTGGTCTATATTCTTAATATTATAATCTGTGATTACAATGAGTCTAGGGGGTATTTATACTAGCAACAACCCTGCTAGGTAGGTGGAAACTCGAAAAGAAAATAACTAGTTCGACTATGTGAAAAGACATCTTCAGAATGAGCTCCAGGAGAGTTTTCGTGTGGCTGTTAGTCTTCTGCGCAATCTTCATTGTTTTGGCAATAACTCCACCTAGGAAAATCCAAATGATGCACGGTTTATTGCATTGGATTCTTGACTTGACACCCTTTCCAACCATGTATGCCATGCACCACGTAATATTATAGAATGGTACAGTTTAATACATGAACTTTAGCATCAGGTTGGTTGTTAACCTTTCGAGCAGTATACACTAAACGGTGGTCTATGCCCAAATGGTAGCTCTAAACTGGTCAGGGCTAGACTCATTGGAAACTAGACTTGAATAGCTTTCCAAAACGTTCTCATAGACCACCATAGCTTTTGGAAATCAAAATATATGACTATTTCTTCTAGACGGTTCTGCAGAGCTGAACTGGTTCGAGTGTAGTTTGTGGGGGGCAACTGGTCTGAAGTGGTCTGCAGCTGGTCAGAACTCATCTCCTTGTGTGTTCATGTCTTCCTCCTTAGTGAACCTAACCATTAATAATGTACATGACTTAGGTAGTATATAATTGTCATTAATATTAAAATAAATTTCACAAAGTAGCGCGCGCATCTCTTGTTGTAGCTTCTTTACTCGACTACGTGTAATCGGTCCATCAATTACTTGAACTGTGTTGATGTAGGTGAGACCTAAGTTGGTGTAGCTTGAGTTGAGGGTTGTGACATCTTGCTTGATGGCGTGGTCATATTATCCTCCCTCCCTTAAAAAGGAGTCGTCCTCGACTCTGAAGTATGTTCACTTGTGAATGGAGATAGGTCAGCAACATTGAAGGTGTTGCTCATGCCATAACTTGGTGGAATATCTATCTTGTATGCATTATCATTGATTTTTGTAAGAACATGAAATGGACCATCCCCTTGTGGCATTAATTTGGATTTGCACTGATCTGGAAAGCGATCCTTGCGCAAGTGAATCCACACCAAGTCCCCTGGTTCAAACAACACTTTCTTCCGATGCTTGTTTATACTTGCAGCCTTGTGTATCGCCTTGAGCTCAATTGCTTCCTTAGTCTTCTCATGTATCTTCTTTATGTATGCAGCACGCTTGGAGGTTTCCATGTTGGTTCTTTCCTGCAATGGAAGGGGCAACAAGTCTATCGGAGCAATAGGTTTGAACCCATATACGATTTTAAAAGGACACAAATTAGTGGTAGAGTGTACTACCATGTTATAAGCAAACTCCACATGAGGCAAGCAATCCTCTCAATCCTTTAAGTTCTTTTTCACCATGGTTCATAGCAACATTGATAAGGTTCGATTCACCACTTCAGTTTGTCCGTCGGTTTGGGGATGACAAGTGGTGGAAAACAAGAGCTTGGTCCCAAGCTTTGCCCACAACGTTTTTCAAAAGTAGCTCACAAACTTGACATCACGATCCGACACTATGGTCCTGGGCATTCCATGTAGCCTCACAATTTCTCTGAAAAACAAATTAGCAAGGTGTGAAGCATCGTCGGTCTTATTGTAAGGGATAAAATGAGCCATCTTTGAAAATCTATCAACCACAACAAAAATTGAATCTTTTCCCCTCTGAGTTCTAGGCAATCCCAAAATAAAATCCATGCTTATATCTTCCCAAGGAGTATTTGGAGTAGGTAACGGAGTGTATTAACCATGAGGATTCAGTTTGGACTTAGCTTTGTGGCATGTGACGCATCGCTCCACAAATCTGATGACGTCTCTTCTCATCTTGGGCCAATAGAAATGATCACCGAGTAGCTCATATGTCTTCTTTTGTCCAAAATGCCCTATTAATCCTCCTCCATATGATTCCTGTAACAACAAAAATCTAACCGAAGAATTTGGAACACAAAGTTTGTTAGCTCTAAACAAGAATCCATCATTGATGTGATATTTTTCCCAACCTTTTCTGTCTTTACAATAGGCATATGGTTCTAAAAATTCAGGATCATATTTGTACATATATTTCGAATTTTCAAGACCCAAAACCTTTACCTCGAGTTGGTTCAGCAACACACTCTTCCGAGACAACGCATCGGCAGCAATATTGTCCTTACCTTTCTTATACTTCACAATGTATGGAAATGTTTCGATGAACTCAACCCATTTGGCATGGCATCGGTTCAGCTTAGCTTGACCTTTCAAGTACTTCAAAGCTTCATGATCGGAATGAATAACAAAATCATTTGGCCATAAGTAGTGCTGCCATGTTTCAAGCACATGTACCAAAGCATACAATTCTTTGTCATATACAGAATAAGAGCACCTCCCAATTTTTCACTAAAATATGCTACAGGTTTTCCTTGTTACATTAAAACTCCTCCTATCCCAATCCCACTAGCATCACATTCCACTTCAGAAGTTTTAGTGAAATCAGGAAGAACAAGTAGTGGTGCTTCAGTTAAACGTTTCTTTAATTTTTGAAAAGCATTTTCTTGTGTATTTCCCCATTTAAAGTCAACTCCTTTCTTGGTTAATTCATTTAAGGGAGCAGCGATGGTACTAAAATCTCGCACAAACCTTCTATAAAAACCAGCAAGGCCATGAAAACTTCTCACTTGACTTACATTTGTTGGAGTGGGCCAATCCTTGATGGCTTTCACCTTGCTTTCATCCACTTCTATTCCTTTTTCTGAAACAACAAAGCCAAGAAACACAACATGTTCTGTGCAAAAACTGCACTTCTCAAGATTAGGAAATAATTTCTCCTTTCTAAGCTCATCTAGGACTTGTCGAATGTGACTCACATGCTCTTCAAAAGACTTGCTGTAAAATAAGATATCATCGAAGTAGACAACCACAAATTTCCAAATAAAAGCTCTCAAGACATGGTTCATTAATCTCATAAAAGTACTAGGAGCATTAGTCAAACCAAAAGGCATAACTAACCATTCATACAACCCAAATTTTGTTTTAAACGTAGTTTTCCATTCATCTCTAGTTTTCATTCTTATTTGATAGTAACCACTTCTCAAATCAATTTTAGTAAATATTATGGAGCCACTCAATTCATCAAGCATGTCATCTAAGCGTGAAATAGGATGATGGTAGCGGACAATGATGTTATTTATAGCCCTACAATCAACACACATCCTTCAAGATCCATCTTTTTTAGGTACTAAGATCACAGGAACAGCACAAGGATTTAAACTTTCACGAACAAAACCTTTGTCAAGAAGTTCTTATACTTGCCATTGTATCTCCTTCGTTTCTTCAGGGTTGGTTCGGTATGGTGGTCGATTAGGTAGTGCAGCCCCTGGAATGAGATCAATTTGATGCTCAATCCCACGAATTGGAGGTAGTCCAGCCGGTGTTTCCTTTGGGAAAACATCTCCATAGTCCTGCAACAGATGAGATATAACACTAGGAAGAGAGGTGATGTCGTTAGCTGAAATTAAAATATCTTTGCACATAAGTACAAAGAGCACTTGATTTGGATTGTTCCTTACTCCTCTCATTTCAGATTTTGTGGCTAACATAACTAGATTTTCTCCCTCTCCTTTCTTTTTTTCTCTCACATTTGGCATGTGGCTCTCACTCACCGAATTGTGGATGGCACTCAATTTCTTTTGCTCTTCTCCTCCATTACTTGCTGGACCAATTTCAAATTTCTTTTGTAAGTGCTCAGCCATGATTTGTTGAGGGGTCATGGGCTTTAACACAAACTTCTTTCCCTTCAGATCTAGTGTATACTGATTTGTTCTCCCACAATGCTAAGTGTAACGGTCATATTGTCATGGTCTTCCAAGCAGCAAGTGACACACAGACATGTGTGCTACATCACACTCTACTGTGTCAACATATTCACCAATGTTGAATAGAATTTTCACACGATGCCCAATCTTAATATCTCCCGAATCATTCAACCATTGGACATGATATGGATGCGGATGTCGCTGTAGTTTCAAACCAAGCTTGTCAACCATTTCACGACTTGCAAGATTGTGGCAGCTCTCTCCATCTATGATCACCTTCACTACTTTGTCTTGCACCTTTGCACGTGTTTGAAATAAATTGTGCCACTGTCCATTTTCAGCTTGTTTCATTTGAAAACTTAAGATTTGAGCCACTACAAGAGCAACCCCCTGCTCAAATTCACACCCTGTATGTTCCTCATCTTCATGGGCTTCTTCAACATACTCTTCTTCATCTTCTTCTTTACCAGCTAATTCATACTCTCCATTATTATTCACAATGATCACCCGATTGTTTGCGCACTCTCTACTTATATGCCCACGGCCTCCACACTTGAAGCACTGAATTCCACTACTCTTGGCTGTAGAACCTACTGAAGTAGAGGTGGATGCCACTGGTTTAGAGCTCAGGTTTGGGGCAGCAATGTTCTTCCCACTAAAAACACTCTGAACATTAGAACGTGAGCCTCCAAACGAGTTTTTCGCTGATGAGGGTGCAGTAGTGAACTTCGAGACTTGCTTGCTTCCCCCGGATATGTTCCTCATACCAAATGACAAGGACTTGCTGCTCTTAGCATCTAGCTGCAATTGTCGTTCAGCTTTGGTTGCTTGATGTACCAAATCAATTAGATGACGGTACGGTTGAAACTCAACAATGCGTTGAATATTGCAATGCAAACCAGCCATGAAACGTGCAATAGTTTGCTCTTCATCTTCATACACATTGGCTCTAATCATAGCCTTCTCCATCTCTTTATAATATTCCTCAACAGAGAAACTTCCTTGCTTCAGATTCTATAATTTATCAAAAAAGATCACGCCGATAGTGCTTCAGCACAAAAATTTTTCTCATTTCTTGCTTCATTTCATCCCAAGTTTCAATAGGATGTTCTCCATCTTCCTCAAGATCAGAGAGAAGTTGCTCCCACCAAATCAAAGCATATCCCTCAAACTCTAGAGATGCCATGGCTAATTTCTTCTCTTCGGAATAATTATGCAAGTGAAAGATCTTTTCCACTTTCAACTCCCAAGTGAAATAAGCTTTAGGATCAAATCCTCCATCAAATTTTGGCATGGTAAATTTTAGTTTGCCAAACCTCTCCTCTCAGTTGCCTCCTCTACGAGCTCGGCGACCATATCGATATTGGGACTAATCATCATCCTCCTCTTCAGATTCATCATGATCATCATTTCTTCGATTTCGACCTCTTCCTCTACCATGTGCAGCACCTCGGTTCCTCCTTCCTTGCTCTCTAGCTCTTCTAGCAGTAGCTCTTCCTTCTCTTTCTTCTCCATCTTCACCGTGGTTGCTTGCACCATCACGAGGTGGATAGTGTTCTTTGATTTCAGCCAAGATGGCTTGAAGATCTTGTGTCAACCAGTCTTGTCTATCTTCTAGGCTTTGTTTGAGCTCATTAAATTGTGCAATAGTAGCACATTCTTTTATCTCAGATTCACCCATCTTCTTGAAAGGTTAGGAAAATATAAGCAATATATTTGTATATGTCGACTGGAAAGTTTTTGGTGACTCTCTCAACCTCACCTCTCTGACCAACCAAAGCTCTTATGAATTCCATGCTGCGGATTACAAATAAAATGTGTGGTGGTAACCAAAAGTGATGGCGAGGTGAATACAAGATCAGAGAGTACCGATTGCGATGGTTTTTATGTGGAGCTTGGTGGGGGAGTTGATACACAAGGAATGCAATCTGAATTCTAGTTGTTGTTAAGTTAAGTAACAATCCGAACTAGAAGTTCTATGTCCAATGCTGACCACAAGATATGATAGATATAAATAGATCACACACACGCAAAGAATTTTCAGAGTTGATGCAAACAAAGGAGTATGATTGGGATGCAAGTGTTGCGATCTAACCCAACCAAATTTTGCACCAAACACAAATAGCAAATTGGTTGTACAACTTGATATGATAAACTTCAGTACTTGTGCACTTCAACAAACTAAACTTCAGTTTTTCTTTCTCAACTTTTCTCAACTCTTTCTTTTTTATTTGTACTTTTCTTCTTTTTTTTTGAGACACTTTTTTTTCTTTATAGAACTAAGAACAAAGATTAAAAATAACAGAAGCACACTTTATAAAAGAAACAAGACACAACCAGAAGCTATAACTTAATAGGATCAAAGTTTACACAAAGGATGATAAAGGTTTCAGATTTTTTTTGTGTGGGGATTTTCAGATATATGAAAGAGGCACAAAGGTCGCACGAAGGATAATACGATCAGCAACTAAACAAGACTCTAAAGGACTGAAACTTAAGAAAACTCACACGAATAACAGATT
Organism: Oryza coarctata; assembly: GCA_030770085.1. Lineage (NCBI taxonomy): Eukaryota > Viridiplantae > Streptophyta > Magnoliopsida > Poales > Poaceae > Oryza > Oryza coarctata. The sequence continues at coordinate 16,359,372 of CM061472.1, forward strand.
GAAACAAAGGGCTATGACAATTTTATGGCTTATAGTGGATAGGACGAACAAAATTATATGTAGCTAAGGGTAAAGAATCCTACCGTGGTAACGAAAGCTCTGATACCAGATGATACGCCTCAATGTCCCGATCTTCACGACGTAGAATCAATCACCAGATAACTAGTTTTGAAGAAGCCGAGATAACTTACTACAAGCAACGATAACTAGTGCAACCCGACGAATAAAACTCGAAGCCAACCACCTTCTCAATACGGCAACCTGAATCGAGGATTCGCCCAATCACACTCTCAAAAACCAACCAATACAGCCTACAACTGATCGAGGAGACCTCAAAGGGAGTAGGAGCACCAATTGAGAGCGGATGAAGCCGCCGCTTCTGTAATTCCTACGAAGGAAGTCACAAAAGCAAAGGGGTAGATATCAACTCTCAGGGGTTTGCTAGCACACAGCTGAATAAAGTGGTCTATATTCTCAATATCATAATCTGTGATTATAATAGGTCTAGGGGGTATTTATACTAGCAATAGCACTGCTAGGTAGGTGGAAACTCGAAAAGAATATAACTAGTTCGACTATGTGAAAAGACCTCTTCAGAATGAGCTCCTAGAGAGTTTTCGCGTGGCTGTTAGTCTTCTGTGTAATCTTTATTGTTTTGGCAATAACTCCACCTAGGAAAGTCCAAATGATGCACGGTTTATTGCGCTGGATTCTTGACTTGACACCCTTTCGAACCATGTATGCCATGCACCACGTAATATTATAGAATGGTACAGTTTAATACATGAACTTTAGCATCAGGCTGGCTATTGACCTTCTGAGCAGTATACACTAAATGGTGGTCTGTGCCCAAATAGTATCTCCAAACTGGTCGGGACTAGACTCATTGGAAACTAGACTTGAAGAGCTTTCCAAAACGTGCTCATAGATCACCATAGCTTCTGGGAATCAAAATATATGACTATTTCTTCTAGACGGTTCTACAGAGCTGAACTGGTTCGAGTGTAGTTCGCGGTCGGCAACTGGTCTGAAGTGGTCTACAGCTGGTCGGAAGTCATCTCCTTGTGTGTTCATGTCTTCCTCCTTAGTGGACCTAACCATTAATAATGTACACAACTTAGGTAGTATATAATTCTCATTAATATTAAAATGAATCTCACAAAGTAGCGCGTGCACCTCTTATTGTAGCTTCTTTGCTTGACTACATGTAATCGGTCTATCAATTACTTAGACTGGTGTTGATGTAGGTGAGACCTGAGTTGGTGTAGCTTGAGTTGAGGGTTGTGACATCTTGCTTGATGGCATGGTCATATCACGTAGTCCGTTTGGGAAGTTTAGGTACAATTTGGAAAGCATATTTTGTGCCCTTTCCAACGGATACTCACTGGCTTAGCGATTCAGTTTGACCGTATCACAGGAGATCGTGAGAGATCAGGCAGTTTGTGGCTACACGAAAGGAAAGAGTTCCTGATTTCCTTTTGTTTCCCTTTGAGTTGTGCAACGTGTTGGCAGTGTCATCCAACTGAAAAAGGCTAGAGGTGCATAAAAAAAGGAGCCGCACCGAAAAAAAGGACAGAAGGTGCAAAAAGAGCCGCACCACAAACAAAAAAAAACAAAAGGAGAAGCCAAGGGTGTGTACTCGCTGTCTTTTACTCTTTGTTCTTGCAATTCTGTGACTATCTTTGTGCGTGGGCTCACATCTCTAGTATGGTCTAGCCTAGGACCAGCACAACACCAGCTTTGAGTGATTATTCAACTTTGCATTTGCAGAATGCTTGTGCTAATCCTTGCTACAAATTGAATCCTTCCCATAGCTCTGCAAATTTTCTACAGCGTGCAGGTTATGTCCTCTGGCAATCGCTCTATCCAAGCTTCGCCGGTTGCACCGCTGGTTGCAGGTCACCCCTGTTTGCATGGTAAGAACGGGTAAGGGCTTGGTAACAGCTTTTAGTTTGAGTGACTTGATCGACCCCACATTCCAGTAGGTGTAGGACATATTCCTTTATTTCATATTCTCCCTTGTTTTTTTTGGCACTAATCATGGCAGGATTCGCGGATGAGCTAGAGGACCCGAATGCCATGCCACACTCCTCTCAATTAAAATGCATCATCCATCACTTTGATCACCTAATGAACAAGCACGTGGATGACCTCTTAGAAGATGTTCGGGTCACTAATGACCGCCTTGGCCAACTTGAAACCACTCAGCTTACCACAGGTACAAAGCTCAGGGAACTACAGCAAGCACAAGCCACCACCAACACCAGCCTTGCCACCATCACGACTCATCTCGATGAATTAGTCCAGCAACTTGCTGCTGCACGAGATGGCTTTGATTATTGTGGCAATACCGAGCACGAAGATCCTGACCAGCCTCATCGGCCGCGAGGGCCTCGCCGTGTGGTACGTAATTAGGATGACTCTTTTGCCAAGATTGAATTCACCATACCTAGGTTTAATGGAAAATATGATCCTGATGCTTATCTTGATTGGGAAATTGTGGTTGATCAAAAATTCGCATGCCATGCTATCCCTGAACAACACCAAGTTAGGGCTGCCACTAGCGAGTTTACGGATTTTGCTTCGATTTGGTGGCGTGAACATTGCAGCCAACATCCCACTCACATTCCACCCACTTGGGCTGCTTTGAAAGTTCTCATGTGACATAGATTTGTTCCTTCCTACTATGCACGTGATATGCTTAATAAACTACAGCGGTTACAACAAGGTAGCAAATCCGTTGAGGAATATTTTCAGGAGTTGCAAATTGGGATGCTTCGTTGTGGTTTAGTTGAAAATAATGATGCAGCTATGGCACGATTTTTGGGTGGGCTGAACCGCGAAATTTAGATTGTGCTTGACTATAAGGAGTACAATACCATTACTCGTTTGTTCCATCTTGCTTGTATTGCTGAACATGAAGTGCAGGGACGCCAAACGAGGACACATGCTAACTCCTTTGCAGGTCGCACCACCTCCTTCAAACCAGCCACTAAACCTGAGGCTGCCTCATCATCAGCTGCACCCTCACCACCCAACATCACCTCGCGTGATTTGGCAGCAACAAAGACTCCATCCGCACCTACACCAACACGATCCTCTTCTTCTTCCAATGGGCGTACCAAGGACATCCAATGCCATCGTTGCAAAGGCTTTGGCCATGTTATTCGTGACTGCCCCAACAAGCGTGTGCTGATTGTACGTGAGGATGGTGTGTACTCTTCTGCTAGTGATTTGGATGAACCCACATATGCTATGCTTGCCACTGACGTTTTAGGACATGAGGAGGAGGAACATGTTGCTGCTATTGATGCCGACAAGTATGAGAGCCTTGTAGTGCAGCGTGTCCTCAGTATGCAGGTTGCACAACCAGAACAGCACCAGGGACACAACTTATTTCACACCAAAGGCGTTGTGCAAGAACGATCGATTCGCATCAGCATTGATGGCGGCAGCTGCAACAACTTGGCAAGTACGGATCTGGTCAAAAAGTTGTCCCTTCAAACTCGGCCACACCCACATCCGTACCACATTCAATGGCTCAACCAGGGTGGAAAACTAAAGGTAACACGCTCGGTACGTGTTCATTTTTCTATGGGCTCCTATCATGATTATGCTGATTGTGATGTCGTTCCAATGGAAGCATGTTCGTTGCTGCTAGGTAGACCTTGGCAATATGATACTGATAGCATGCACCATGGTCGTACAAATCAATACTCACTCATGTTTAAGGGCAAGCAAATTATTTTTCATCCAATGTCACTTGAACAGATTTTAAAAGATGACCTTGCTAGGGCCACTAGAAAGCACAAACCAAGTGCACAACCGAATTTACAAAAAGAAATCAAACTGAATGCTCCTGTTTTACTCGCTACACTAGCTGATTTGACCGAGTTGGATGTTCCCAATTCGCTTTGCTATGCTCTCATGTGCACTAATGTGCTGGTTTCACTTGATGACTCTGCACTTTTAGATATACCCCCTGCTATTACTAAGCTTTTGCAGGACTTTGTGGATGTTTTTCCAAAGGAGGTACCCACTGGCCTTCCTCCCAGTTGTGACATTGAACATCAGATTGATCTCATCCCAGGCATTCCATTGCCAAACCGTGCTCCTATCGTACCAATCCAGATGAGACAAAAGAGATTCAGCGACAAGTGCAACAATTGCTTGACAAAGGTTATATTTGTGAGTCTCTTAGCCCCTGCTCCGTCCCTGTTCTATTGGTACCAAAGAAAGATGGCTCTTGGCGCATGTGTGTAGATTGCCGTGCTATTAATAATATTACAATCAAATATAGGCACCCTATACCTCGCTTAGATGATATGCTTGATGAGCTCAATGGTGCTATTGTGTTCTCTAAGGTTGATTTGTATAGTGGGTACCATCAGATTCGTATGAAATTGGGGGATGAATGGAAAATCGCTTTTAAAACCAAATTTGGGTTATATGAATGGTTAGTCATGCCTTTTGGTTTAACTAATGCTCCCAGCACGTTCATGTGTTTAATGAATGAAGTTTTGCGGGCCTTCATAGGGGTGTTTGTGGTTGTCTATTTCGATGATATCTTTATTTATAGCAAATCTATGGAGGAACATTTGGATCACCTACGTACTGTTTTTGATGCTTTGTGTGCTGCTCGCCTATTTGGGAACTTGGATAAGTGCAGTTTTTGCATAAATCGTGTGTCTTTTCTTGGATATGTTGTTACATCGCAGGGCATTAAGGTGGATAGCAGCAAGATTGATGCTATACAAAGCTGGCCAACACCCACCTCGGTGACATAGATTCGAAGCTTCCTCGGGCTTGCTGGTTTCTATCGTCGTTTCGTTCGTGATTTCAGCACCCTTGCTGCACCACTACATGAACTCACAAAGAAGGGTGCGCCATTCTCCTGGGGACAACCGCAAGCAGAGGCTTTCATGGTTCTAAACGATAAGTTAACCCACGCACCCTTGCTGCAACTTCCTGATTTCACAAAAATGTTTGAACTTGTATGTGATGCTAGCGGCATCGGGTTAGGTGGAGTGCTGCTGCAAGAGGGCAAACCGGTTGCTTATTTCAATGGGAAACTGAGTGGTGCTAGTCTGAATTACTCCACTTATGACAAGGAACTTTTTGCGTTGGTTCGCACCCTACAAACATGGCAGCATTATTTATGGCCTCATGAATTTGTTATTCATTCAGATCATGAATCTTTAAAACATATTCATAGTCAAACGAATCTGAATCGTAGACATGCTAAGTGGGTTGAATTTATTGAATCTTTTCCTTATGTCATCAAACACAAAAAAGAGAAAGAAAATATTATTGCTGATGCTTTGTCTCGTCGTTACACCATGCTCTCGCAACTTGACTTCCAAATTTTTGGCCTCCAAACCATAAAAGAACAATATGTTCTTGATCCTGATTTCAAGGACATACTATTACAATGCAAGGCTGGTAAAGGTTGGGGCAAGTTTTACATGGATGATGGATTCTTGTTCCATGCTAACAAACTGTGTATTCCAGCAAGCTCGATTCGCCTTTTGCTATTGCAGGAAGCACATGGAGGCAGCCTCATGGACCATTTTGGTGTTAAGAAAATAGAAGACATCCTGGCAGCTCACTTCTTTTGGCCCAAGATGTGATGTGATGTGGAGAGATTTGTTGCACACTACACCACATGCCAAAAAGCTAAGTCCCGCCTAAATCCCCATGGTTTGTACACGCCCCTCCCTGTTCCTACTTCTCCTTAGTTGGACATTTCTCTAGATTTCATTTTGGGGTTACCTCAAACTAAGAAGGGGCGGGACAACATCTTTGTTGTTGTTGATAGATTCTCCAAAATGGCTCACTTTATACCATGTTATAAGAGTGATGATGCTAGCAATGTTGCTGATTTGTTCTTTCGTGAGATTGTTCGTTTACATGGTTTACCAAACACAATAGTTTCAGATTGTGATGCTAAATTTCTTAGCCATTTTTGGAGATCACTTTGGAACAAATTGGGTACTAAATTACTTTTTAGCACAACATGTCACCCACAAACCGATGGTCAAACTGAGGTTGTTAACCGAACTTTATCCACCATGCTTCGGGCTGTGTTAGACAAGAATCTGAAACTTTGGGAGGATTGTTTGTCTCATGTTGAGTTTGCTTACAACCGTTCTTTGCATTCCTCCACAAAAATGTGCCCTTTTTAGGTTGTCTATGGTTTCATTCCTCGGGCACCCATCGATTTAGTGTCTATTTCCTCTCCAGATGAACAACATGTAGATGCTATTGCACGTGCTGAATTAATGTTTAAAATTCATGCACAAACACAGCAGAACATAGCTCATACTAATGCTAAAAATCAGGATGCTGATAGTAAAGGTAGGAAACTTGTTACATTTGAACCTGGTGACATGGTCTGGTTGCATTTGTGAAAGAAACATTTTCCTACTTTGCGCAGGTCTAAGCTGATGCCATGTGCTGATGGCCCATTCAAGGTGCTGAAGAAAATTAATGATAATGCTTATATACTTGACCTGCCTATAGAATATGGTGTTTCTTCTACCTTTAATGTTGCAGATTTAAAACCATATGCGGGCGAGAACGAGCAGATATCGTCGAAGACGACTTTGATTCAAGAAGGGGAGGATGATGAGGACATCAACCCCTACACAGGACCTGTACTACAACGGAACCAGCACCGACGTCACTCCCCACTACCCAAAATCCAAAAACGTTTCAAGGTCTAATAACGCGAGCCTGTGTATGTGACCTGAATTATGTGATCCTTTTAAGGAGTGAAGGAAAAGATTCTATTTAGAAATGACAACCATTAAGCATTGCGCCATCTATGGAAGCCAATAAAGAGTGCTGCGCCACCTATTTTTTGAAAAAATTGTTTTCATGTAATACGTAGCTAATTTAGAAAATGTTAGGTGGGGGATTTCAGCCACCCATTCATGCTGGATGAAATTCCCTCTCCACTTTTCTCCTATGTAGTTCTGCTCATGCCCCCTTTGTTTGGAGGTTTTCTGTGATAAGTTTAGCCATTTGCACAAATATTCTGTACTGCAGTTGTACTCAACGGCCACATGTGGACAGCCATTGTGAACCCCAACTTGTGAGTGATTAATATTTAGTTTTGCCTACTCGTTATTCTTGCTCATTTCTTCGATTGCTTGCAGGAACAGAATCTCGTGTTCAGATTGATCTTGTCATCCAGCAAGGTCAATAACTAATTGGAGTTGATTCAGCGATTGCTAAGGTGTCACGACTTGTTCGTTCGTAGTCGAATCATGAGAGTTATCTCCTCCACAAATCGAATTTATCCGTCAGATGAGACACTTCACCCTTATCACGTCTTGTGTGCATCGGCGGTACTTTTTTGCCCCACGCCGCCGTCGATGTCCCCACCCCCCGGAGCAGCGTGGCAAGATGGAGGAGGAAGCCCACGCGGCCGGCGCGCCCATTGCCGTCTCCTCCGTCACCTTCGACGCCGACCTCTATGGAGACGGAGGTGGTTTCTCCGACCCCAACCGTTTCGCCGGCTAAGAGACCTCCATCGCGGCTACCACCGAGGACGACGACGACGACGCATCCGGGTCGGTCAACCCCGCCGCCCGCAGCCTCGCCTCCTATTCGGGCCACGCCATTGAACCCGCCGCCGCTTGGGGCCTCCTTCGTGCGAAGGATGAGGATGGGCTCCCGCGCTACCCCCGCATGGCCTCCCGCACCCCGGCCACGGAGGCGTGCTCGGTCTCCGTAGGTCCACGAGATGCGTCAGCGGGCGGCAGGGAGGCGCGAGGTGGGAGCTCCACCGCCGCCGCTAGCTCCTCGGGGCCCGCCGACAAGCGTGCTCCTCGCCGTCTGCATCTGCCCCCCGAGCAGTCGTCCTCGCGCGTCGCCGGCAAGACGTCCTCCGCCATCGCCTCCGACCTCGCAGCTCTTCGCTCCGTCGTCTCTCCTGGTGGGGCTCCGGCAAGGATGCGGCGGCGGCACGGCAAGGGCACTGATGGGGTCGGTCAAACGATGATTAAGTATGGTCAACACATCACATCAAACCGCTTCTGAAACCGTCCAAGTACTGAAACGGAGTCGATTTGTATAGCTTTTAAAATCTGGGGAAAATTCTATATCTGATTTTTATGGTTAAAGGATGCCAATCAAATTTAGACACGTCATTAAGAGATGTAAAGTGAAGCTTTTCCTTTTCTTCCGTCCATGCTCGTACGCTTGGTTCCGGGGCCGTGTGTGACGTGCAGCAGATTAAGGGAATGGCGTGGATTTTGATATTTCTCATTTGTTAGTTTCTCCCCAAAATCGCCGAACCCCTGTTTGTTTTTGCACATGCCAGTAAATTTGAAAGATAGATAATTCTTCCGGTTTCGAATGACTATCACTGTTGACTAGTACAGTTTTAAGTTTGGTCATCGAAAAATATTTTATATGATTAAATCATAATGTATGAAAGTTTCATAAATTGAACTTAGCATTCCACACACTTTACTAATATGAAACACCTTTTAAGTACTTATACATCTTCTTTAAAAAAAGTCAAAGTTTGAAGATGAATAATATCTGAAAACTGAGTATATTATAGTGGGGTTTTTAATTTCATTTCTCCATATTCTGTATTTAGAAGTGTTGGTGTATAAAGTGTATTTATTTATGTTACGAAAAGAATTGCAGAAAGCTAGAACTTTGGATAAATGAAGAAGATATTTCGCGTTGAACAGAATTTTGTGGTTTTGTAGTATGTTTCGAAAATCCTGCTTCTGCCACTGGAGATATAAAACCGTCTCAACAATCATATATATATATATATATATATATGATGTCACAAGGACTAACCATATAAAGTGAAGAAAATGCTACTACCATGTCGCCTCTGCAGTGGGTGTCGTCCAAGAAAAAAGGAAAAGCGTGCAAGGAAACGGACCCGTGAGGTGTGGTCGCAGATATGACCATGTGGATAGTTAGCCAGGTATGTACGTGTAGATAGAAGTATATCATCTAGCGTGGCTATGTTTATCCACAGCTAGCGTAGCACAGGAAAGCAAGTTACGTCAAGTAGTAGTAGTACATGTTTTTGAGTTCGAACGTCTGGGTAGATCAGGTGTGTTTGTGTTTTATTATTGTTAGATTTGGTACACGCGTAATAAATCGAAGGAGCAGCAGCAGAGCACATAGGAATAACAACATCAGGGTGCTCCCACGGACAAGGGTTTCAAAAATCGTTAGCTCGCTGAATACGGCTCCCCGGCGATTTAGTACGTTTTCACGATCATCACTTCAAAATCCATAAAATTTACCAAGAATTTGAATTTCAGTTTGACTTTTTTGAACTTGGTCGATTTACCGAGCCATTTTCGATTCCTTGCGCTATGAAACCCAACCCATGCAAGGGTCAGCTATGTTCAGATGTTATAATTTTATTTTGAACCACTATATATATATATATTATTGGAAATTGTAGAACTCAAAATAGGAAACATGCTGAAATTTGTGAATTTAATTTTTACCGAAACTTGCTTTGAAGTATTGAAATCTGTTCGCGCCGGATCTCGCGCGCACGACGCGAATACGTCGATGTCTGAGAGGTCTGCTTAGCTCTACTGCAAGCTGGTCGGCTTCTCTTAGTGGCTCGAGATACGCGCGTCGGGAGCCGTGGGGTTCGATCGGCTCTGACGTGATGGTACAGGTGTGAGCGTGCTAGTTAATTTGACCCTGTAATTGATAAGGAGGTAAGACAAACAGATCAGTCGGACGACGGGCCGATACGAGCGCTCGCTATCGATTGACTACCGATAGGATCGGGTTGGTCATCGGCCGCGTCTGAGAGGCCCTTCGCTATCGGTTATTTGCCGATAGGAATCAGGACGCTTTTCAATCGGCTAGAGAATCGATGGAGGCGTGGACATGTGTCAACGAGGGATCAGCCGCATAGCTGATGGAGGAACCAGGGTGTATCCAGAGGATAGAAAAGCGCACAGGATCCCTCCTAATAGTCGACAGAAGCGGTAACGGTCGTTTATCGGCTAGAAAACCGATGAAGGCACATGTGAAATGGCAAGGAATTGTATTAACAGCACGGGCTGCAAAGTCGATGCCACTCCGGATATGACAGCACGAGACCCGTCGTCCATCATGACAGCGCCATTAACACCGAACCTCGAAGATCGGACCTAACCGAGACAGTGTGAGGCCAAGACCACAGCGATAATACGGAGGACGCCAGATCGGCTGTGCTGAAGTAAAGATAGGAACGAACCCATCGGCTAGCTGAGCCGATGAGGGAACGCCTCTTTAAAGGCGGGCACGTATCGGCTGAGAGACCGACGCCCTCGACATGGCGCGCCAAGGGAAACCTCTAAAGGTCTGGCGCGTATCCGCCGAGGAGCCGATACGCTGGGCGTGAAGCTCAGATCATGGATAACTCATCGGCTAGCGCTCCGATGATACGTCATGTAGAAAACTATAAGCCTAAAACTCAATCTACCGTCGATAGCCCCGTAGGTCGAACCTAACAAATGCAGCACAAAATTGACGACGACAGAGGGAGCTTAATAGGCCGATAGGTCTTATATGGATGTGATGCGATACATCTGATCGGCCTAAGAGATCGAACCTAACCGATGTAGCCTTAGACGGAGCAGAACATATTGAGATAGTGGCGGGACTTACCCCTTCGCCAGAGATCGAACTTAACCGATGCAGCCCCACGTCGAGAGCCAGAACCCGTCAGTAAATATCTAGATGAACTAGGGTGGCGATGCGCCGAAGTTATTAATCGAGAGATGATTTACATGTCTCTAGGGGTCTGATATTTTATACCCCCAGGGTGACAGAGTCCGACACATTTATAACAATATCGGACACTATCTCTTTATAGATAACAAAAATACCTCTAAGGTAGTTAACTAAACTAACTAAACCTTTCTAATTAGATAAGATTATAATTTACAAAGATAAAATACTCTGCCGTGGATTCCACGGCTCCTCCGTAAACTCGGTCTTATCTAGATAGTCTTTCAATCTAAAACCGAGTCTTCCTTTACTATAATCCGATTGGTCTCTTCACTGTAGTGATCGGACACCTCTCCAGCCGATTGGCTTTAGGCGGTCTACCATCGGGCTATGCAGATTTTGGCGTTAACAAAATCTCAATGTTGACCTGACCACTAGAATAACATCGTACCACATAGATAATTAATAATATATCACTTAACCTTTTAAATTTTGATACCAATAAAACTGGCTTTAACAATATGCCACTAAGTTGGTGAATCCATTGCCAATATATCCATTTGGATATTTTGCCTCCACCCAATACTTCTAGCATTTTCCTTCTCCCTCCCTCTTAAGCTTCTCTTTTATCAACAAATGCAGCTACACCAAGCAAACTTGTCAACCTCCTTATAACTCCTTCCAGATGTGATCCTGTTAGCCTTTTTTTAGTTGCAGTGGTGTATGTGCAGGACAACACCTAATAAGATGAGCTAAGTCTTTCGATGAGCGGAAAGCAGCCACAAAATTGTTGGATAGGTGAAGGAGCACGTGGTGGTAAGATTAATTAGGAGAGGAGTTGGGGAAGAGGAGCTCGTAACCTTAAGCGAAGGAAGAGGCATCGACAGTGGAGTGTTCAAATAGGAGAGGAGGACTAAGAAGTGGCAAGCATGAGGGAGGGACATGGGTGGCTCAAATGAGTGAGCAAGAGAGGGTGGTGGAAAGCTTAAGCAAGATGAGGAGTCTTGGATGTTGGTGTTCTTGAACAGGACGGGAGATATGGGCAACATGATAGCAGGCATGACTTAGTGGTGGAGCCATCTCTTAAGCTAGCTATAGCCGCTAAGGCTTCATCGTCATCATTCTCATTATCTTGTTATCGGCAATTTATGTATAAATTATCGATCTTTAGTAAATTCTCTTCGTTGCCTAGGCTCGATGACGCTACTGATGTCATGACTGACAGCTACAATAGATGCATCTGTGAGATAGAGTAAAATCGACCATTTGGAAATATTTGCTAGTGTCCCGTTAGCTTGATCGCATATTGTGAATACCAAGTTAAACAACTAGACCGTATGATGTCAACTCCTATATTATCAATTTTCCTCGCATATATACCACGCTACCCAAATATCGCTTAAAAGTGTCCAGTTGCATTATCCTCTCTACAAAGAACAACATATGGGTGATGAGATAATATCCAGTCAAATAGAACGTCCACCTCTCGCCGTATGTCTCTTCATCGATCGATCTACAGGAATGTTATCAAAAGTGCAAGCATGAGAAAGAACTTTTCTACGCAACATGCATGATGATAAGATAAGATCCCTATCCATTTGTACAGATCGACTGCGAAAGAGAGGTGCCAATGTATAGATGCTATATGCCATATATTGTTGCTTTCATGGATGTCCAATCATCACACGGGATCGATCACATGAATTATTTATGGCCGACAGCAATACACGCAATTTGGAGCTTGATGCAGGAAACAGATTATTGTGGACATTAGAATTTTATTTCTGCCAGTTTTTGTCCTAAGCAAAAAAAGAATGGCTTTTCATCCCTCCATGGACGCAGTACTCATAGACATTATTATACGTTACAGAGGAAGAGGCTTACTTGATAACCCCGAATTTATTAATGCAAACTTTAACTTTTATAGCATCACTATTCAACACAGAACCGTAGTTAATTCCCTCTATTTCAAAATATATATAATATGTATATAAACAAAATATTCCCTGAACCAAACAAAATATACCTTATCTGCGTTGAGGGTAAAAAAAAGGGGGTGAAATTTTAGCTGTTTGAGTATCCTTGTGAGCCAAGAATATGCTTTAATTAGCTAGGTATACAACTGAAGCGAGCTCTCTGCTGTGATAATTAATCCTGGTTTATCTTTGGCAGCTTATCCACCGGTGAGACCGGATAGGCTCGCTCGGTCCGTACGCACACTGACAGCCACGATGGAGACGCTCTTAACATAATAAGAGAAAAAAAAGAGTAGCAGCCGCCCTTCGTCTAGTGTTCAAATCGTCTACCATAATAACAGTGTTATTACAAGCACTACCATGTGGGTTTGAAGGAGAGTAAGATCCATATATGGGTGACCACAATGACAATACTGTTATGGCAGAGAATCTTAACAATATAAGGGTAGTCTCTGTATAAACTTTAAGAGATAAGTGAAAGAGATTGATGATAAGTGTTTTAGAATTAGTATATTATTGTATATATTAGTTCTAAATTCATGAAACCTCTACCATGAAACCTGCTCTGACGTACGCAACGCACACGCTTGCCTATCTCCGTTCTGGCCGCACGCATGCGTATCCGCGCCATAATTACTGTATTTACTAGAGCGAGTGCGTTATATATGTATGGCTAAATATAGAAAATGTACCAAATGGTATATTAACGAAAAAAAATTATGATTAAAACTTTTATGTCTGTGTTTTTTAACTTAAACAATCTGTGATGAAAAAACCTTAAAAACAATTCTAAAATTCTGTTTTAAAATTTAAATTTGGATAGAAATATATGCATTTTAGGCCAACCTATGAGCCCCAATTCAATTAGTACTGTCCCTGAATTAAAACAACAGTAGAGAAAAAAGATACTTTTTAGTACATATATGTGAAATTAAAATTATTGCAATAACCATGTGAATTGAAACATTCTCAAGTCGGATTTGTTGAAACTAAATTAATTTCTACAGCAATCCCCTAAAACTTAATTTTCTCTTCCAATTTAAAGAAGTCTTTAAACATAAATTATAGTAATTATATGCACTCCTATATACAAGTATATAACCGACACTTAGCCAAATACAACATTCTTTTTTTGGGTATTGCTAGATTGCAAGCGTCTGAAAATTTGTCAAATTTCAGTCACCTAAAAATTCTTAAAGACTAAAACTTCAGTTACCTAAAAATTATACATTCTTAAGAATAAAATTATAGTAGTATGCAATATGTTGTTTTACTTGTTACTGCAATTCTGTTATTATATATGGTTTATTTTATTTTTATCTAAATTTAGATATTTTTATATGTAATTTTTTAAATCTTTATGATTGGTGAGTTTCTTTCATGTAGTTCTATAATTTTTAAGGTTATAATAGTTTATTGCTTAACTTTTTATCTAAGAAAGAAAAACAAGTGATGAGAACCATTAGATTGTTATCCAAGGATAAAAAAAAGTGACTTTCAATCACCTAAAATATAGACACTCACTTCTTTTTTACAGAAAAAAAAGAACACTCCTTTGATAATATCTTGATGTAGAGCCTTTGGATTAATTCAATTCTTATCGGAAAAAAAAAGATAGCCGATGCTTGACTGGGTTCACAGCTCCAAAATATATTTTTTCTGAACTTTTGCGGGTTGAGACGATGAGGGCTATCTGGACTCGGAGAGGAACAGGCAGAGGTAGAGATAGAGACACGGAAACCATTTCTCTCTGCATGCATATCTCTTCTCTCTTTGTTGGCCTTTCCATTAATACTACATCCATCCAACCCGTCGCCTTCTCTCCGGGATCCCTGCGTATAAAGTCTCTAGCTTCGCCTACCCAAACACCCTTGGGCCTTGCATTCCAAGCTACCCATCCACTGATTGCCTTCTTGATCGATTTGTGCGATAGTTTGATGCGATGGGCGTAGACCGAGGAGCAGAAGGTGGTGTTGCTGCCGCCGGCGGCGACGGCGACGGTGAGGGTGTTAGGGTGTTTGCTGATCAGGCGGCGGCGTCTGGGTTTTCTAGCTTTAGCGGGTCGTCGTCGTCGTTGACGCTGCGGTCGCCCGCTTCGTCCAGCCTGACCGACGATGGCGGCGAGGTGACGTCGACGTCGCCTCGGAATGGTGGTGGTGGTGACTCCTCGTTTTTGTCGTTGGAGTCGGAGTTGGAGTCAGAGGAGGAGATGATGCAGCTGGATGGGGACGAGCACGCCGACGGCGGCGGTGGGCCGCTCTACGAGCTGGCGGCGCCGCTGGTGGCGCAACTCCCTCTCAGGTATTGACACGAGAGTGGTTTTCTAATTACTTGGAAAATTTCTTGCACAACCTGGTGCATGTAATAGAGTTGCAAATTTAGTTTCAATCTCTGAATTGACGAGAGTTAAAAGATATTCTTTAATATTTTGAGGGAGATGAAAAGTCTGATATCCTACTTGTTCCAGTTCAAAAGAAACTGAAGACAACTAGGTTCAAAACTTCAAATTTTGAATAAAAAATGTGATCATCCATTGTTACATAGTATTAACACTGTAACAGCACAGGACTAGAAACTAGCAAGCTAAAAAATTGCTGCTGGAATATTTGCCAGCTTGCATCTTATATCAAAGCTCAACGAATCTCTCTTGAACTTATCATTTACTGGGAGACTGAGTATTCAAATTGTGCTAAATGTTCTTTATTATTCATTCTATGACATCTGACAAGTGCATTTCACATGCTACAGGACAGGGCTATCCAAGTACTACCAAGGGAAGTCCCAGTCATTCACATCGCTCTGCAACGCCAGGTGCGTCGAGGACCTTGCAAAGAAGACCACCCCCTACATCACCAGGATGAAGCTGCAGCTGCGCAGAGGCCTTGGCGTCGTAGTCGCGGATCGGTCGTCGAATTCGCGTCACGCTCCAGTGCCTTGCAGTAAGACGATGGCGAAGAAGACGCCGAGGTGTTCGCTCGATCGCTTGCTGTCAACAGCAAGGAGCACTAGCCTATTCACAGCAGCAGCAGCAGCACAACACCTGCACACCAGAGCAAGAAAGAGCTGTCAAGATACTAGTTATAAGAAGGCAATACAGGCAACTGCAAAATGGAGAGGAGGCTTTTCACCAGAGATGAACTCTTCAGCAATCAGCACTCTGCTGCACTGGAGCTAGAAATATATAATATCTCCAGTCTCCTGCAAACGATGCTTTCAGAAGGAAGTTTTGCTCAGTTTTTATTTCTTCTGTGGATCATTATGTATCATTTACATGATAAAATGGCTGAGCCAACGTTAAATACATTATTATGAAGCCAACTTAATCTGGAGACTTTTTAACATAATTTCGGCCGTTTCATTAGTTTTTACCAAGATGCAATATGTATAATTATAGTTGAGTCTATAGTACGGAAACTGATACATTATTATTTTGACTTTGAGCAAAAGATATACATTACAAAGCCATCACCGGGCATTGGTCCCAAACCCCACTAGTCCTTCAGCATGTCTGGAAATAAATCCGAGAATTATGTCCAAAAAATGATTCATGAATTCATTAAAGGAGGTTCCAAAGTGGGATGACAGGCAAAGAATAGGACTGGTATTTTCTCCACTTTTCACCCATAAATTCAACTGATGAAGTACATTGGGTTGGGAAGTTTGAAGGATCTCGTAGCCATTGGCAATCCCAGTAAATCACTCCACTGATCCCTGGAGTTTCCAAGTATCTTGAATCCTTCAGCTTCCAATGCTGCTCGTCTATCAGATTTGTACTGCACGGCTGTCTTGCCAATATCAGGGGGTTGCCTGTAGCACAAGAATCATTTCTATTAATGAAAAATAAGGTTGGTGCCTTAAATTATTTACAGGGTTTCTTTTTTTTTTGTTAGGACAAGACTATGATAAACAATTGCTCTACTTAGACTTGATAAACAATTGCTCTACTAATATATCATTTATGTGACATAAAAGTATAATCATAAAAAAATATATTTGAATATAAATCTAATAACATTAATTTCTACGTCACAAAAATTAAATTCTAATAGAGTAATTGTTAATCAAAACCTCGACCTAACAAAACAAAATACACCTTATATTTTTATATAGGGTGAGTAGTAACTCCTGCAGTTTCATGTTTTGCTGCCAAACAAAATTTCTATAACATGCAGGTAAGCATGTATGGCACACAAAAAAATTGTCATAACATAACAGAAAATGGAAACATAACAAGAAAGGAAAGCAGGGACCTCCATTCATAATTAGTGCAGATGCCTCGGAAAAATGGTGTGTTGTAAATCAAATGGTAGTTTGAGAAATATGGCGGACAATTTCCTTAAGTGTAATAATCCACTCTGGCAAGATGGCCAACATACATAACAGAGTTTGATGTTATACACTAGTTATGTGTCTAAACTCTAAACACTAAGAGGAGAAAGGATTTCTTGACAAATATGAGCATATTCTTCAGAACAGTGCTAAATCTGATCTCTGGAGTTCCATGGAAATTTGGCACATGTCCTTACATTGAAGAACAGTTACTTGTTACTTTCGAAGGGTAGGTCATACTGTGTTATTGACAAAATACAGGTCACAGGTCCTCTTCAAGATGCCTCTTTAAGTTCATAAAAATGTATACTAAAAGATCCAAATAATCATTTAGAAGCTAGGGCTATCAAGAAACTGGTTTGATCCAAAAGAAGACATCCTATGCAAAATAAATAATATAAGTAGCCAACTCATTGATACAAGGGTTCTACAAAATACCTCAGTATAAGTTTTTTCCACGAATGGTAGCCAGCAAAAAACAGATTCACTTGTGTGGCATTACGTTGGAATTCACTTCGACCAGTCAAGAGGATGATGTGGATTCCAAGACCCTGAAGCTCATTGTACAGTTTCAAGCTAGATGGTAATGCAGGTGCCTCTGCTACATCTACCCATTCATCGAATGAGGTCTTATTGAACTCCTGAGATCTACAAATCAGAGGAAGCATGAAAAAATGAGGCAGTGATATTTTTCAATAGAAATATCAACATGATTAACACTTCAGAAAGAGCCAGATTATACATCCCTTCGAAAGAAAAAGATACCAGTGAGTTTGCTTCTTGTAGAAATGTGTACAGTGACTAAGACCCCGAGAGTATATAAGGAGGGGTCAGGTCTATATATATACAACCCAAGCCAGTGGTCTAACACCCCCCGTAGTCGCAGCGGGAGGGGAACGGACGCAAAGACTAGACCGAAAACTGGTGAACAAAGGCGTGGCTAGGCCTTTAGTCATTATATCGGCGAACTGTTGCGCCGATGGTACATAGAGCACCCGAACCTGTCCTAATGCGACCTTATCACGGATAAAATGGATATCGATCTCGATGTACTTGGTGCAACGATGATGAACCGGGCTGACAGCCATGTAGACGGCATTGATATTGTCGCAGTAGATGATGGTCGCGGAGGAGAAGGGTGCACAGAGCTCCTGGAGAAGCTGGCGAAGCCAGCAGCACTCGGCGACGACGTGGGCGATGGTGCGGTACTCGGCTTCGGCGTTAGACCGAGATACTGTAGTCTAGCGTTTTAAGGACCAGGAGACTAAAGTGTCATCGAGGAAGACGCAGTAGCCAGATGTAGAGCGTTGAGAGTCAGGGCAGCCTGTCCAGTCCGCGTCAGAGTACGCGATGAGGGAGTCGATGGGGCTGGAGCTGAGATGCAGCCCGCTGGAAAGCGTGCCCTTCACGTAGCGTAGGATGCACTTGAGCAGCGCGAGGTGAGATTCGCGCGGAGCGTGCATGAAGAGGCACACTTGCTGAACAGCGTACGTGAGGTCGGGTCGTGTGAGGGTGAGGTATTGGAGAGCCCTAGCAAGACTCCGATACTGAGAGAGATCGGCAACGAGTGCGCCATCGGCAGCGGAGAGTTTGGCTCGAGTGTCGACCGGGATGGCTATGGGGTGACAATCGGCCATGTTCGCATACTGGAGGTCGATGGCGTACTAGCGCTGGGAAAGGAAGAGCCCGTGAGAGGAACGGGTGACAGAGATGTCAAGAAAGTGGTGAAGAGGACCAAGATCGGTCATGGCGAACTCAGAGTGGAGTCGGGCTATGATCTGGTCGAGGAGAGATGTCGAAGATGCTGTAAGGACAATGTCGTCGACATATAGAAGGATATAGGCAGTAGCGGAGCCAATATGAAGAGTGAACAAGGGAGCTATCGGACGTAGAGGCCACGAAGCCGATGTGCCAGAGATAGGCAGCAAAGCGCTGGTACCAGGCACGAGGGGCTTGTTTAAGGCCATAGAGGGAACGTTGAATAAGGCAGACGTCGTCGGGACGAGAAGGGTCGACGAAGCCTGGAGGCTGCTGGCAGTAGACCGTTTCCGTCAGACGACCGTGAAGAAAGGCGTTCTTCACGTCAAGCTGATCGATCGGCCAGGAGTGCGAGGCAGCCAAAGTGAGAATGACCCGGATAGTAGCGGGTTTGACGATGGGATTGAAGGTCTCGTCGTAATTGACACCGGGTCGTTGGGAGAAACCCCGGACTACCCAGTGAGTCTTGTGACGGGCAAGGGAGCCATCGGCATGGAATTTGTGTTTAAAAATCCACTTACCGGTCACAATGTTGGAGCCAAGAGGACGAGGGACGAGGCGCTAGGTCTCGTTGTCCATTAGGGCCTTGTACTCGTCGGTCATGGCCGCGCGCCATTGAGGGTTGGCCAGGGCAGAGCGAGATGTCGCCGGGATGGGCGAGATAGAGCTGTGGACGGCGGAGAGTCCGTAGCGCTTGGTGGGACGGAGAGACCCGGTCTATGAGCGAGTGACCATATGAGAGGTGGAGGGAACTGGAGCCGATGGGAGTGCGGGAGAGATGGGAAGAACTGGTCGGGTAGGAGCATCATCAGCTCCGGATCGGCGGCTGTAGGTGAGAGGAAAGTAGGGAACTAGATCGGCCTGAGTCGGATGGGCCGATTGGTCCAGTCGGTCCGATGGAGATAGAGCAGCCGATGGGGTGGGGGGAGCCGATAGAGGCTGAGGAGCCGATGGAAGTGGGGTGTCCAATGAAAAAGGGAATGGATCGACTGAAGCCGATGAGAGAGGTGGGGCCGATGGGGGTCCGATGGGTGGGACATCGGACCAAATAGTAGTGGGATAGGTGAAAGGTAAGTCCTCAGCAGCGGCCGATTAGGGGGCCGATGGAGGGGACAGTGGAGGAGACTGGGTCAGCACGGTGTTGGTGAGGAGGAAGTCGAGATCGTAGAGGAGGATCTCGGATGAAGCAGACCGAAGGAAAAGCATGTCTTGTTAAAAATAACATGACGTGAGATGACCCGTTGAGTAGAAAGGTCGAGACATTGGTATCCCTTGTGAGAGGAGGGATAGCCGAGGAGAATGCAGGCGGTGAATTGGGGAGCGAGTTTATAGGAAGCAGTGGCGGTGAGGTTTGGGTAGCAGAAGCACCCGAAGACGCGAAGGTGAGAGTAGTCAGGAGCCGTGCGGTAAAAAAGGGCATATGGAACGTTGTTTTGAACGGAAGAGCATGGGCGCCGATTGAGGAGATAAGTCGTAGTAGCCAGAGCTTCTGCCTAGTAAGTAGCAGGTAAGTTGGCGTGAAATAGTATAGTACGACTGATGTTATTGAGGGTGCGAAAGAGGCGCTCGGCTTGGCCGTTCTGAGGAGAGGTGTAGAGGCAGGAGAGCCGTAGATGGATTCCCTGCGAGGTGAGAAAGGTTGTAACGGTACAGTTAACGAATTCCGTACCGTTATCGGCTTGTAGAGCCTTGATAGGGAGGTTGAACTGAGTAGAAACATAGGTGGCGAAGTTAGTGAGGTGAGAGGCGACCTCTGATTTGCTGATGAGTGGAAAGGTCCAGCAATAGTGTGTATAATCGTTAAGTATGCCAAGATAATACTGATTACCGGAGACACTTTTAACTGGAGATGTCCATACATCACAATGTATAAGTTCAAACGGGCGCGAGGTACAAGAGAGAGAACTAGAAAAAGACAGACGCACAAGTTTGCCAAGTTGACACGAACGGCAAACTGTGGAGCTGCTGTGGGTACATCGGATGGAGGTGCTACGACGGAGAGTGGCGACAGCGTCGGGGCCAG
Source organism: Oryza coarctata (assembly GCA_030770085.1). Taxonomy (NCBI): domain Eukaryota; kingdom Viridiplantae; phylum Streptophyta; class Magnoliopsida; order Poales; family Poaceae; genus Oryza; species Oryza coarctata. The sequence goes on from CM061472.1 coordinate 16,380,180, forward strand.
GGTGGCCGAGGCAAAGATGCCAAAGGTTGGTGGAGAGGACGACGCTGGCGTTTGGAGTGGACGGCGTAGCGCGAATGGTGTAGAGGTCTCCGCCACTATTACAGCGAAGGATCTGTCGCCGGGTTGGGATTTCCTTCACAGAGAAACCAGACGCGTCAAATTCAATGAAGCAGTTGTTGTCTCTTGTGAATTGACGAACAGATATAAGATTGTGAATAAGAGAAAGTACAATAAGAACATTGCGAAGGGCCCTTGCCTTCGTCTTTGCCCTTGCCTTTACCGGTGCGGGCTGTGTTGCCATGGCTGGAACCATGGCCACTAGAGCCGCGGGAGGAAGCGGCAACGCAGGATGCTCGGCAGCTATTATCGCCTGCGGCAAGGAGAGCGGTGTGGGCCACTGTCTTCTCGTCATTGGCCAGACGGAGTTCTTTAAGAACTAACATGTCATAGGCTCGGACAAACGATGGAAGGGGTGTGGCGTTGGCGATGTCATCGGTGGTGTTTGAGGAGCGGGGGTTGAGACCTCGCAGAAGGGTGAGAACGAGTTGAGAGTCGGCCACAGGGTGGCGACATCCCGGAGAGCAGCAGCCTTGACTTTGAGGCGCTGACAGTACGAGGAGACAAAGAAGTCTCCTTGTACCATGGAATAGAACTCGTTGAGGAGGAAGATGACACGGAGCTGCTTGTTCACGAGGATGATCCGTTCGATGGCCACCCAGAGATCCCGAACAGTGGGGTCGGTATCGTCCATGGCGAGGTCGAGTACAGAGTCGTCGACCGAGCCAAGCAGCCAGCTACGCACGCAGCATTCGACGATGTCCCACTGGGGTCATCGGGGCGAGGTGGAGCGGTGCCATCGATATAGGACCGTAGGCCGAGCTTTCCACAGAGGGATTTGAAGAAGAAAACTCACTTGAAATAGTTGGCGTTAAGGTCAAGAGAGATAGGAACGTGAGACTTCACGTTCACAGCAGCATAGGGAGGGGAGAAGATCGGCGAGGTGGTGCCCAAAGTGTGGTCTGGGGCACCGAGAGTCGAAGCAGACTCGGTAACTGGGAGAGTGCCGAAGCTGAGGGCGGACTCGGTGGCCATGACGAGAGAAGAACAAGGACAAATAGCCGATGGAAGGAAGAAGCTGATGGGAGGGAGAAGCCGATGGGAGGACGGATCGGCCGATCAGAGAGATGAGAAGCCGATAGAGAGTGGGCCGGGCAGCCGATGAGGAGTGGTTGGCCGATGTGAAGAAGGCAGCAGAGTAGGTGAGGAAAAGGTGGTGGCAGAGTAGGTGGGTCACAGACATGCGAGGATTCACGTCCGTGGACTCATGGAGGCCAAGGAGTGGAGCGGACGCGAAAAAGGCGGGGAGTGGTCGGACGCGAAGAGAATATGTTCGCGTCCGGGAGGCAGGGATTCGTGTCCATGGACACGTGGACACGTTAGATTGGCTCGGACGTGAGGGGAGAAGGTTCGCGTCCGAGAACCGTTCAGCGTGTCGGAAAAGGCGAGAACCGAGGGAGGGTTCCAGCCGATGGAGGGATGGACAAGTCTAGCTAATGGGAGGGCGGACGAGTTCAGCCGATAAAGACGACGAGCGCGGAGGGGCGCCGGCGTCAGAGAAGAAGGGATGCACGAAGCAAGAAGAAGGGCGAAGACGGGTGCGAGGCGAGACGAGGAGGCGGATGGAGACCGTCGCCTTGTCGCGTGGAGATAGAACGGAGAAAAAGAAGGTGATTGCGGGAGAGACGGGGAGAAGAAAGAAAGGGAGACGAGAAAGCGAGGAGAGTACCGGGAAGAGGGTCGGCGACGGGAAGAAGACGTCGACGACGAGAAGGAAAAAGGTCGGCTCGCCGGAGGGAGAAAGCTAGCGCGTCGGGGATGTCTAGACTCGCTCTGATATCATGTAGAAATAGGTATAGTGATTAAGACCTCGAGAGTATACAAGAAGGGGTCGGGTAGGCCAGTGGTCTAACACTTCTACTCCATGATTTGAACAAAATTGATCTTTGTTAGCAGAAAACAATACCATGTCGCATGATATTCTACAGGAAAGATCTAAAGCCTATAGCTTAAATCTGATTAAATAGTATAAGTTATCCTACTCCCAGTTACATACAGAAATCATCATGACTCGTATAGTGTATTGAAATTTAAGGACAGATTTTGATAACTATAAACAGTCAAGTGCTTCTAATTCTTACAATCTCATTCACAAACAACTAGAATCACATCTCCTGTTGCTATATGTGACACTAAAACCAAATCCACCACAGAATGCCAGTTGTGTTGGTACTTGGCACATTATCTAACCAAATAGAGCCACAGGCTCGTACGAGTATCAAGTGTAGTTTTCACCGATTAATACCGAGTAGCAAGCACACAGAAATCATTTACTGACTCAAACTGGAGCCTTTCAATCAGCGGTAAATTTTCCCCAGTAAATACGAGTTCCAACTCGTCGTTTTGCATATCGCTCCAAGTTGTGCGTGAACAGTAACGGAAGGGGAGATGTAGAGTTACCCCCAGCCGTTGACGGTGTAGTAGGGCGCGATGGTGAGCAGCGTCTCGTCGACGTCGAACACCCACGCTGCCCTGGCTCCCCCGTTGCCGGACGCCAGGGCCTGCGCCGCGAAGGCGAGGGAGTCCGCGGCGGCGAAGGCGGAGTCGGACGCGTAGCACTCCCCCTCCATGTACGCGCGCACGAACTCCAGGCATCGTGACGGGATGGCGCTCACGGCCCCGAGTTGCCCGTCTCCACCGAGAGCCTCCAGCCGTCGCAGTACAGCTCGTCGGAGGAGTCGCGGCCGCCGTCGTTGAAGACACCGGAGGGGACGTCCGTCACGGTGCGGAGAACGGGCTTGGCATCCGCCGCCGCCGCCGCCGCAAGGAGCGCGAGGAAGACGACGACGGTGAGGCAGCGCATCGTGGCTAGCGATGAGGGTCCCGTCGAGGCTGGCAGGCTGCGCGCCTCGCCGCCAGCGACGTCGCTGGATCCGGCCGGCGAATGGGGAGGAGGAGGTGGTGGGCCCGGTGGTTATATTCCGATGGCGTCGCGGCGGGGCTCGTATTATAGTGGTTGGTCACGTGGTATCGGTGACCCGTGTCGTGTTCAGTCACCGACAGCTCGGGCCTACTGATTAGCGGGGCACACTTGTCAGTGAAGTGTGACGGGAGTCCTCCGGTTGTTTTGTGCTGCCTACAGTTTTGCTATCTTTTCTCCACACGATGAGTTGCTCGTCCCGCTTCTGGTGGGACCCGCGCTGCCTCGAATTGGACAAATTATCTGGTATACCGATTGGGAGCTGCTAATTCGCGCAGCTTCGCCCGGGCCGAACACTCGGCCCACGCCCAAATCAACCATACCCTTTCATCTCCTCCCCTAGTGTTGTTACGTTTTTAGTTTTTTTTTAACTTTCATCTTAAACACTTTCATAAAAAAAACTTTTATTCAAAAACTTTATCAAAAAACTTTCATAAAAAAACTTTTATTGAAAAACTTTTATATGAAACTTTCATATAAAAAGCGTGCGTTAGGAATATATATGTACTAAATAGTAATCCTGGTTACGCTAAGTGGCTTTTTATCCTACTAGTCATTCACAGACAGAAGTGGAGGGGGCACCACGGTGTGTTCCTGTACACCACTGGTGTTTTGAACTTTATCCGGTGCTTGCATTAATTTTGTCCTGCGGCAAATTTTGACTTGCCAGCCAAAACTACCTGGCAGGTGTGACACTTAACGAATATGGTGGACCTACAATAGTCCGACAGCCACCCCCCAAAATGACATGCGAAATGTCCGTTTTGTGCTTGTCTTCCCAAAATCCTCCCTAGATGAGCCACAATCACTTCTTTTCTCTCAGTTAATTTTTACAAAGGTTTTCTGCCTGACTTAAATAAAAGAATAGATTAAGAAAATGATGGATGATGTACTTAAAAGAAAAGAGATCGAGTTGATTTTAAGCTAGTTGATCTATCCAGGAACGAGCTTCATTGGTTCAATTCTAGTGGACAGTGCAAACTTGAAGGACTTGAGCTTGCCATACTTTTACTACAATAACGTACCTCGCTGGACACTTCTTGACATGTGTCGGTATGCTACCAAACCTAATTGATGTCTAACTCTTCAATAACAAGCTACTTGGGCCCCTCTCACTAGAGTTTTGGAAGCACTCTGAAGTGGGAAATTAGGAAGTGTCCGACGACAATCTATCTAGTGAGCTGCCTGACACACTCTGCTTCAATAAGAATCTCTATAACATTGTGATGTTCTTCGCTGGTGTCTTCCAAGAAAACCTCAGAGGCTGTGACAAGTTGAATAACATCATGGCATACAGCAACCATTGTATAGGGCACTTCCCAGAGAAGACATTGTCGCTTCCAACGCTCAACAATGCCATGATTTAAGACGAACTTCATCGGCACTCTACCAAGTGAGATATCATTTAGCATCTAAGGATTGTGATTGGGAGCAATATGTTCTTTGGTGCAATTCCAACATATGCAACTAGACTCTGTTCATTTTTAGCCAAAAACAATTTGTTCTCTGGCACACTACCTCCAGACATGTCTAGGCTCGTCAACATGACCATGCTTGATCTTTCTAGGAACCAACTATCCAGCTCGATTCCAACATCTTGTTAGATATAAACATGTAAACCCTTAAAGATTGTTACAACAGCTTGGGGGCTTCTTTTGGTCACGGCACAGCCCAAAGGGGGGCACAAACCCCCTCACCCCTGTATTTGTGTCCTTGACTGTTAATTCAAGGGCTGACACATGCCCCTTCTAGGAAAATTTACAACACCAGTTTGACAAGTAGGTAGTTAAGTCTGTTTTTAAAATACAAAGAGATGTTAGCTTCAACCTCACACAAAGAGGGATATAGGCAACACCCTTTTGACACCAAAAACTCCAATTTAGACTCAAACTGTAAAGGCAATAGAACAATTTAGAATATTTGGTAGTGTTAGTAGTTTTTTTTACATCTATTAAGGCTTTTTTGCAAATACATGGAGGGGAGTGGCTTGTGTAACCAAGACAATACACCTCAACGGTTCTATTGTCATATGAGCTACGATACTTGGGCCATGGTATGGTGTGGCTAATGTGTATTATGGCTTAGGTGTTGGGCTATTTGTTAGGGCAAAACAGAAAAGGCTACACTTTACATGCAACGCAAAATCACTTCTCTCTTGATCAGATTGTGTACACTAGGTATTGTGTGAGTTTTCGCCTTTAGCCACAGCACAGCTATCAAAGATTTGAGAAGTCTTGATTATCTCAACCTTAGCAACAACAACATATCTGGGGAGATCCTTGTAGGGATTTGGTCTTTGGGGCTGCTAATCTTCATTGTCCTCTCAAATAATGATCTCACCAGTGACGTCCAGCACAACAATAACATCGACATGTTCTGTTGCATGTCCAAAATAGATAGAATTGTAGTTGAATTGGAGATGAAGCTACCCATCTACGAGTACATGGGAACGGGTGCCTCGAGTGGTGGCTACACCCACACAAGCAGGTCGGTAAAACTAGGCAGTTAGACTGGTCGATGAGGCTGAACATCATCCTCAATGTTGCCGGAGGCTTCAGATACATGCATGAGGACTGCATGTCAAGTGTAGCAACATTCTGCTCAACTGCATGTCATCCACCAGGATGCCAAGATCGCTGATTTTAGGCTTGCTTGGATCCTTGCCAAGTATGGTGAGTTGAAGTCGGGCTCTATGGTTTGTGGCACCTTTAGATACATTGCTCCAGGTATTTATTTAACAACGTTTACCGTGGTGTCTATTGTAGCAAAAATTATTACACCTTTTATCCCTTGTTTTTATTTGAGTGACCCTAACTTTTTCTAACACCTTAATTACTGACAGAGTACAATTGTCCAATGAAGCGAAACCCTTGTAAATCAATGTCTAAGAACATTTCTATTACCATTTCATTTTCTCTTTGAACAAACGGCAACCATTTATTTCTACTACCATTTATCTTGTTTAGTTGGTGGACGACAAAATTCAGGATCCTTCCTACCTGGATGACATGTGGCCATGTTTGAGCTTGACGGAAGTGGTTCCTCCGACGTAGAGAATTCTACGTCAGAGTAACATACGATGCAGTGGAGCCGTTTATTCCACATCCAATAGCAGCTCCTTCCGATCCGTCTCTTGGCCCAGAAGTGTGAGGCCCAGGCATCCAGCTTCTCGGTTCGGTCCATTTGCAGAGGGACGTGGAGGCGCAAGAATGAGAAAAGGGTGCGTTTTGGCGCGAGGAGCTGAGGAGGCAATCACCTAACGGGACAAGCTTCTCTGCACTTCAATCCTGTGGTTAAGTTTCAACAATCTGCCTCTCCTTTGCCTCCTTTCTCATGAATGGCTCACTAAATCTATCAAACTTTCATCTTCAGGTTGCTTTGAGCTTGATCCAGCTTCCCCTTTTCTCATGGAAGAAGCAGCTGCTTGACAATCTTGTTGAGGCTTGCCATCAAAGCAAATCTAACAATCCTGTGATGGAAGGACATAGGTGTGTAGTACTGATTGTTCTATATAAATATGTGTGGTAATATGTAGACAACGATCACAGCATGCCTTTTCCAATTTTTTTGTCAGCATATCATAGCGAGCCCAGTCGGATGCTTCCACGTCCTCGCGCATGTAGAGCCTGAACAAGAACTCCCACATCCTCGCGCATGTAGAGCCTGAACAAGAACTCCCACATCCTCGCGCCCCATCTGGCGAGCAAATGACCGACGTAGAGCCGCCAGAGGAGCGCCGCATCCACCACGCTGCCGCCGTCGAGAAGAGGCGCGAGGTGGCCATTATTCCCGACCCCCCCTCGCTCTTCATACGCACCTTGACCTCGGTCGACCAGCCAAGAAGATGTACACGGATCAGAGGCCAAGACCGAGCTGTGACTGATAGATCACTCCGTCCGGTTCGATCGGGGGAGGTATTGATCTGAACAAAGATTGATTCTTAACCACCAGATAGGAGTGGATCGAGGAGGAGGCGTGGATCATGCAGGTGAAGGGCGTGCAGGGTGCGACAAGAACGCATCTCCATCTCATCTCAGAGAGGGAGATGCTGCTCTTCTGATACCTCCGGTTACTAGCTGACAGCGGCAGCAGCTACCTGCTCTGTCTGCAACAGAGAAGTGTAGTATAGAATTAAAGAAGCACTTAACTCAGATTTGGAAATAATTAAGTAATTAAGCCTTGGTCAACTGCACACTGGAGTGAAACTACACGGGAACTGTCAAATCTTGTTTGATAGATAAATAAGCCTAATGGGAGGCTACTTAGCTACTCCGTCCATTCTAAAATGTAAAAATTTATACTTTGTTTTTCAAAATCACAGTCATGTTTTATTTAATTTTTATACTACTTAATCATCTTAACCAATTATAACTATTCATCATTTAATTTCACTTAATTTTTTACTAGCCGTATCATTCTCTACAACTTTTTATATTTTGCCATGGAGGGAATACATACAGACGTGATTAATTGGTAATTTATATAAGGCTGTCAATTCTTGTATTATGTGGCAACATTTAATGTATCTTTTTCAGACCAAGTTGATCTGTGTTACTGTGGGCAATTCAATGGGCTTTAGCATCCATGATCAACCTATTGCAGGGAAGACTTTTAGTATGGTCAATTGGCCCACCTTTTCTATGGTTGTAGATTTATCATTAAAGATAAAATCTGTAAAATAGAAACTGCTGTAGCGCAGGAGATTGTTAGCTTGTATAAGAGCTTACCTTATATGACATTATAAATTAACACGTACGACGCCTCTAACTATCATCTTGCCCTCTGTATTCTTATATGGTATCAGAGCCTCTCCAACCTCTGATCTAGCCTCGCTGCCGCTCTAGCCTCGTTCTCGTCCCGGTCACCGATTTAGCCTCGCTGCCGCTCCCGTCCATTGGCTCCGTTCGTCGGAGGAATACCAAAGATCCGAGGCTCGACAGCCGCCGTGCGCTTCGCGAGTAGCTGGAGTTTTCACCGGAGGAGGCATCCTCCTCGCCTCCCAATAAACATTCAATAGATCTAATTGCCGCCCGCCATGTCTTCTTCGACCTTCCATCTCAACCCTCTCTCGGCTGACGCTGTGATAGAGAAACTTACCAGGAGCAATCACTCTATCTAGGAAGCTTAGGTGCTCTCGGCCGTGCGCGGTGCTCACCTGTACGGCCATCTCACTGGTGCTTCTAAGTTGCCGGTAACGAAGATTGAGGATAAGAATGGCAAGAAGGTCTCCAACCCGGCGTTCGAAGAATGGGAGACACGGGATCAGCAGATCCTCAGCTTCCTTCTCACTTCCGTCTCTCCAGACATTCTCAGCCACATCGCCAAAACGAAGACGGCGGCTGATGCATGGGCTAAGCTTGAGGCCATGTTTGCCTCACAAACCCGTGCACGCGCACTAAATCTGCGCATCTCCCTCGCCAATACCAAGAAAGGTAACTCATCTACTACTGATTATTTCACCAAGATGAAAGGTTTCAGCGATGAGATGGCGGTCGTGGGACGATCAATCACTGATGACGAGTTGGTTGAGTACATACTTACCGGCTTGCCCGCGGAATACAAGTCATTGGTTACCTCTCTCATCATGAGGGTAGAATCGGTGACCATCGACGAGTTGTATTCACAGCTCCTCAACTTCGAGACCAGGATGGATCTGGTCCAAGGCAGTGACCAGAACTCGGCCAACATGGCCGGTCGTGGAAGAGGCCACGGTAATAATCGTGGTCGTGGTGGTCTCTATCGTGGATGTGGGCATGGCCCTCCAAATGGTGGGGGTCGTGGTCACGGTCAAAGGAGCAACCAGCAAGGTGGCGGCTCCAACAACAACAAGAAGCAGAACAAACCGATCTGTCAGGTGTGCTTCAAGGAGGGGCACACTGCAGCTCGTTGTTGGCACCGCTTCGATGAGGACTTTGTCCCTAAAGAAAGGCACGCAGCAGCGGCAACGGATTCATACAACATCAACACCAACTGGTACACTGACAGCGGCTCCACTGACCACATCACCAGCGAGTTAGAGAAACTCTCCATACGTGAGAAGTACAACGGTGGTGATCAGATCCACACCGCAAGCGGTGCAGGTATGGCAATTAAACATGTTGGTCAATCTACTATTGTTACCCCTAGCCGCAATCTCCAGTTAGAAAATATTTTGCATGTACCTAAGGATTTCAAGAATCTTGTTTCAGTTCATCGATTTACTTCTGATAACTCTGCCTACATGGAATTTCACCCCACCTATTTTTGGTTAAGGATCAGGCAATCAAGAAAACTCTGCTTAAAGGTCCTTGTCATCGGAGGCTATATCCTCTTCTTTCACCACCAAAACAAGTCCTCACGGTGTTTCGCCCGTCCCTGTCTCGATGGCATGAACGACTAGGACATCTAGCCTCCCCGATCGTTCATCGCATCATCAGTAATAATAGCCTTTCATTTGCTTCAGAGTCCAATAATGAACATGTGTGCGATACTTGTCAACAAGCAAAAGCACACCAGTTACCCTATCCTAAGTCAGTAAGTCAATCTAGTGCTCCTTTAGAACTTGTGTTCTCTGATGTGTGGGGTCAAGCTATCAAGTCTGTTGGCAGAAAACAGTATTATGTTAGTTTTATCGATGATTATAGCAAGTTTACATTAAATATAAGTCTGAAGTCTTTCAGAAATTTCATGATTTTTAGAACCTAGTTGAAAGGTTGCTTGATCGAAAAATGAAAGCCATCCAAATTGATTGGAGTGGTGAATATCAAATGCTTAGCTCTTTTTTTACTAAAATCGGCATCTCCCATCATGTTTCACGTCCTCATGCGCACCAAAAAAATGGTGCCGCCGAGCACAAACATTGGCACATCGTTGAAGTTGGTCTAGCTCTTCTATCATGTGCCAGTATGCCCCTGAAATTTTGGGACGAAGCATTCCTCACAGCCACATATCTCATCAATCACCTTCCTAGTGCAGTCATCAATTTTACTACGCCCCCTGAAGCGCCTCTTTGGTCAAAAACCAGATTACTCCTCCCTACGGACGTTTGTTTGTGCCTGTTGGCCCAATCTTCGCCCGTATAATGCCCATAAACTCCAGTTCCGCTCTAAGAGATGCGTCTTTCTAGGTTATAGTAATCTTCACAACGGGTATAAATGTCTGGACATTGCATCTGGGCATGTCTATATCTCTAGAGACGTCACATTCGATGAAACAAATTTTCCTTTTGTCGAGATGCATCCCAATGCAGGTGCTCGTCTGCGCTCAGAGATCCTCCTGTTTTCTCCTGATTCTGTGGCTATCAAAGAGGACAGTAGTTTGGATTATCAATATGTTAACTTGCCTGTTAATTTGCCTAATGAATTTAACAATCCTGGCAGAGACTCTAGCTTGCCTCAGGTGCCAAATACAGACGATATCACCATTGGAAGCAGCGGCACGGATCACGGAGACGATCCTCGACCGATTTCTATGCCCACGTCGTCAGGCGGGTCAAGTAGCCAGCCAACAGCGCCCGTTTCTACTGAGGTGATGTCGCGTGAGGGCCAATCAGTTGCGCACTTGCCCTCACCTATTGCCGAAGTCTCTCCGACACAGCCGGTGCCTGCTTCAGGCGCGGGAACGACGCCACCTTATGCTACGACACGGAGCATGGGGGAGATTTCCACTGATGGATCCTCTGCTGGTACACCAGAAGAGGTTGCAGCTCCTTTGCGGCCGGTAACAAGGCTCTAGCGCAGCATTCAAATGAAGAAAATTTATACTGATGGCACAGTCAGGTATGGGATGTTAGCAAGCACTGGTGAACCGACTGATCTTGCTGATGCACTGTAGAATAAAAAATGGAGACATGCCAGGAACTCTGAATATGAAGCACTGATGAGGAACAAGACATGGCACCTAATCCCGCCACAGAAGGGAACCAATGTTATAGGGTGCAAATGGGTGTATAAAATTAAGAGAAAGTCTGATGGGAGTCTAGATCGTTACAAGGCTTGCCTTGTTGCCAAGGGCTTCAAGCAAAGTTATGGAATTGATTACGAAGATACATTCAATCTAGTAATTAAGGCTGCAACTATTCGAGTTATATTGTCTCTAGCTGTATCTTGTAGATGGTCTCTTCGCCAACTCGATGTGCAGAATGCATTCTTACATGGACTCTTAAAAGAAGATGTATACATGCATCAACCTCCTGGTTTTGAGGATCCAAACCGGCCTAACTATGTGTGCAAACTTGATAAAACTTTATATGGGTTGAAGTAAGCTCTTCGAGCATGGTACTCTAGATTAAGTGAACGATTGATTCAATTGGGGTTTAAAGCATCCAAGGCTGACACATCCTTGTTCTTCTTCAGTAAGGGAGGTATCACAATGTTTGTTCTTGTGTATGTCGATGACATAATTGCAGTGAGTTCCACCAAGCAAACATTAAGTGCATTACTTCGAGATCTTAAAGAACAGTTTGTATTGAAGGACTTGGGAGAGCTTCACTGTTTTCTTGGCATTGAGGTACATAAAACAAACGGTGGAATTCTGCTTACACAAGAAAAATATGCGTCTGATCTACTGAAGAGGGTTGGCATGGTAGATTGTAAGCCAGTCAATACACCATTATCTACTAGTGAGAAGCTATCTCTGTATGAAGGAACTCCTCTACGAGCTCAAGACACCACAAGATACAGGAGCATTGCAATACCTAACATTAACACGGCCTGATATCTCATTTGCTGTGAATAAGATTTGTCAGTTTCTTCATGCTCCAACTACAGTATATTGGGAGGCTGTGAAAAGAATATTAAGGTATATAAAGCAGTGCATTAGACTCAGGCTAAAGATTAACATGTTGGTTTCCATACTAGTAAGTGCCTTCTCAGATGCTGACTGGGCAGGCTGTGTGGATGACAGGAAATCCACCAGAGGATTTGCAGTTTTTCTAGTAACTAATTTAGTGTCTTGGAATGCTCGCAAGCAATCCACTATCTCTAGATCCAGTACTGAAGCAGAGTATAAAGCAATAGCTAATGCTATGGCAGAGGTTATATGGATACAGACTTTGTTACATGAGGTAGGCGTGAAGAGTCCTAATATTGTCAAATTATGGTGTGACAATCTAGACGCCACGTACCTTTCAAGCAATCCTGTGTTTCATGCTAGAACAAAACACGTTGAGGTGGACTACCATTTTGTGAGAGATCGAGTCAAGCAGAAACGTTTGGAAATTGACTTTGTCTCCTCTAAGGACCAAGTAGCTGATGGATTCACCAAGGCTTTGCCTGTGAGGCTAGTTGAGAATTTCAAGATTAATCTCAACTTAACTAAGTTGTGATTGAGGGAGACTGTTAGAAATAGTTTCCTTGTAGGTTTGTTACTAAAGATAAAATCTATAAAATAGAAACTGCTATATAAGATTCTAGAAATAAGTATGTAAACTGCGCAGGAGATTATTATCTTATATGAGAGCTTACCTTATATGACGTATATGACGTTATGAATTAACACGTACGACGCCCTTAGCTATCATCTTGCCAAACGCTTTTATCATCTGTACTCTGTATTCTTATAAACCTGAACTAATGGTGCGGAGCATAAATTTTTTCTAAGAGATTCCTCACATGAATGGTTTCATTGAACCAAAGTAAGAGTTGTGCAGGGATTGACACATTTTTGTAGAGTGCAGGAAGAATTATATATAGAAGACACATTTTTTCGTATGGACACGACATGCCGATCTGCCATCTTCATTACACCGGAACAGTTTGTTGGGGGAGAGATGGTTCTGCCAATCACTAAATCTTATTTACTGATAAACGGATGTATAATTTGTTTTGATAATTCAGGAGTTGGTAATTGCTAGTATCCTGTGCAAAAGAAAAGAAAAAAAAAGCTGCCGATCCCCTTGATTATTCCAAAGCTGTGAGTTATATCTCTGAAATCTGAAGGCACTCGTTTCAGTCATAGTACGTTCGTGAGAGAAACTGACACAAGGAGAGATCGATGAGGCATCCTATCCTACACAAATTCTTGGTCACAGAACAATAAACTTACGTTACTTTCGTCCTAAAATAAAACTATTTCTAGCTGTAATTGTTCATATTTATAGTTAGAAACTTGTCCAGGTTCATATCTAAAAATAGATTTATTTTGGTATGAGGTAGTAGTCAAGTAGGTATGATTAGGAATAAGATCAACTGTTTTGCATAACTTCAATTACCTCGTCATGCAGGCACGACTGATGGAACTCCGCAGACATTCTGCTGCTGCTTAATCCCCATCGTTGCAGACCTCATTAATTTCGTGCATGATCGAAGCTCTGAATGAACACTGCACCGATCATGTTGATCTGAAAACCACTTGATTTGTTGTTTTGGAGGATTCGCTGATCGGCGTGTTGGCTGCATTCCTGTTTCTATTGCCTCTCCTGTATTCAGGTTGCTTTTCCATGGGCCTTTGCGATGCCCACTGGATTTAGAGTATAGGTGAACGGCATTAAGGCCATCTAGCTTTGGGTCAGGATAAATTGAGCCCAAGAATTTAGCCTGTTATGTCTGCTTCAAGCTCAACAAGATGTGCATGACAAAATTGACTGAACCCAAACTACTAATATTTCTTTCAAGTAGTAGTTGTCACAAATTTTTCGTATGAACAAGTCCTTGTTGGGCCCATTAGTATATCCAAAATTTTGAGGATTTGAGATATTTCACATCGAAATTTTGAACCTTGGTTTAAGCTATGGCCGGTTTAGACCTTTTACTCCACCTCACTCATAGCACTATGGTTAGCTTCAAGATTTTCTTTTCGCGAGAACTATTAAGCATTATACTGAAAACCATTTATCAATTTGGGATCGAAAGGATACCTCATAAAATAATGAAACTTAAGTTTCAATTTAATTGGCTTTGGGAAAGCTAGCTCACATTCAAAAAAAATCAATGGCTAAATATCCTCTCGGATTCTGAAGCATTCAGTTCATATTATTACTAACTTCAACTCGTGAGATAAAGAATCAAATCCCGAAGCCAAGAACACTCCAACTACGTACTCTCATAGGTTTTTTAACTGAAAAACAACAACTACTCCTCATGATACCGGCTTTTAATTAAAAATTCAACAATTTAACTAGCATAATTTGCACCTTCGTTGGCATCCTAAGACCTGCGTAGCCAACCCTGTCCATTTTCAATTTGTACTGAGAACCATTGTCTGTTTTTTTTCTTTTTTTAATATAGCACCAGATCGAGCACACAATTAACTAATGTGAATTAATCTCTAGATATCATATATACCGTTGAATCATGCCAGGAAAGATAGACCAAATTGACCAGCAGATCGCCAGATAGGGGTAGACAGAGAAAACAAAGATCGAAAACCAAAGCCCGAGAAAACCAAGACCAAACCGGAAGTGACCGAACCGTCGAGTAATCAGTTCTTAGATTGGTCTCCTGTTTGCAAAGACTGACTTTTTACTTAGTTCTTTAGTCTGCTACCTCGGGTACCTGAACTACATGAGAATCAAATGATTTACATATATGTGGTTGATGTTTTTGGAGCAGCACAAACCAAATCAAGACAAGAGGATGAAGAGCACTGGAGGTAGCCCAATGGGTGTTATAGTCTACAAGGGCAGATCTAGAAAAGAGCCAAGGCACAGCCGTCTCATTAGAGTTTTGGCCCTATAAAACATTACATAATGAAATCTTAGAGTGTTCCATGGGCCTTTTGTCCAAAGCCCTAGGCCATGGCCCAGGTTGCTCAAGTCTTAGATCCACGCCTGACAATCTCGTTTATAACAGATCTAACCTTTCCTTGTCGCTCTCTCTCCGACTACTTTCCTTAGAATGTCTACCATTGTTGCGCGCGCTAGTTCCACCTTTTCCTTCGTCATGATGATTGTTGCCACCGTGTGTACTGATTCCGTTGTTGTCCCCTCGTTGTATGCGTTGCCTAACATATACTCTCTCGTCTCGTGTGTCACCTACATAGAGAGCTAGTTGTGAAGGTTTTAAGAAGGAGATAAGGTGGGACACCCCCATACAATTCGGCCTCCATTTGCTACCACACCACGCTACTTGTCTCATGTAAATCCATAAGGCTCTAGGAGTGTAGTAGAAGTATATGATTGTGTGTGTGTGGAGACAAGTCGACTAGCTTAGTTTTAGACCGAAGACCAAAACGATAGTTCAGTTAAATCGGTTTGTGATTTTCTATTAACAACTTTGGTTTCCTCTTTTAGGTAGATCGTCAAAAGAGGACAGGGAGTTCATGTTTTCATTTAGGAAGAGAGTTGGCCTAATTTTTAAGGGAAAAACCAGGTTCAAAAACCTCATGGCTGCATAGGCAAAACCCACACAAAGAACAAGGAGACAAACACCAACAATGGCAACACCAAGCCCTACCACAAGTCATCATTGCTTAGCTAAGAAAAGTAGCTCTGACTTCCTATGGACAACCCAAGATGCCATGATCAAAGGTATATCTTTCTAGGCGAAGCCCCCAAGAGGAAAAAGCGTCCAAAACACTAGCAACACCCATCCGAACATTAGAACAAGGTTTTCACCCAAAGGAAGGAGGAGAGCAAAACAACAATGACTTCAAGAAAGGAACGACGCCCATAGGCATTGACATTGTCAGCTCTAAGTGTAGTCTAGGCATGACTTTCATCCAAAGCTCTCACACATTGCCAAAATGATCTCTCAAGCTACTGTAACGTGACCAAAACAACAGAGCTTGAGGGTAATTATTTCCGAGCTTGCCACCCCAACAAGCGCTCCAACTCCACCCTGATGCACCATCGCATGGCACTGTTGTGGAAGCAAACATCACATCACTACCCTGGCACAGTGCATGCCACACCATAAAGGACACGTGCACCACCTTTCCATCCAAACCAAACACCTTGTTGCCACAAGCACCATCAAAGCGCAGTCAAAGCTGAAGGCCGCTCATTCTCCACCAAATGAAAGCCTCCCAACTATAAAGACATCTCACCCCTTACACTAGAACTCCCCAGGACCGACTTCTAGAAGTAGATCAACCACGAGAGGAGGATGAGCTTTAAGGGACCGGGAGAAGACCCAATCTGTTGGATGGGATCCCCTCAATGTCTTCTAGGCCACAATTGACTCCATTGTTCATCATGTCTCACTGCAAACTAGCCCAAGGGATTCAATGGCAAATTCCCCACACCAATGGCGGAACAACAAACTTATCTATGTAGTCTTTCCACCTACACCAAGGCCATCATCTACACCACACCTAGCCACCTCCCATGCCGGCCTTGCCAACCAGCCGCCACTCACGTCACCTCTGTGCCATCCAATGCTATCATCATGCCACCGGCGCCACCACCTGCGTTGCGTCAATCCCATGGTGCCCTGCTCCGTCAGCCCTGCACTTGGCCCAATGCTACCATCACCGCCGAATCGCCTCAACACTAGGCCTCCATGGTCACCACCGAGTAGCACAATCCATTTCCCCCGCATGGATCTAGGTGACACTCTTTCCTAGCCCACCGCCATCATGGCTCGATGCGCTAGAGATTGGCCGTCAGCTATAGCGGCGATGAAGTAGAGCATGGGGGTGGAGGGTGACGGCGGTGTTAGGGTTTTGGGTTGTGCCCGTGTCACCCACACAGGAGATGACTCGGGGACTATTTGATCTTTCCCCTCTCTGAATATGTTTGTATCAACTTTGGTTTCCCATTTTCAGAGAACGATTTTTCTAAAACCAAACTACATGGACCGTTTGTTCAGTTAAGACCGAATGCACACCCCTAATGCCAAGACGGTTCTAACTGTTTGCACCACATGTTTGTTCGAAAAAATAATTAAAAGAAATTAGTGTCATTTATGCAAAATTTACGTACGCCAAATGCGTGACAACCTGTCGTCTGTCACCGTTAAGAAGTGGTACTGATATTAAACGGTGATATGCATTCACATTCACATTAATCTCAGTTTGGAAGAATCTCAAAAGGGCAGTATCAGGTTCATGCATGCATGCCGTGCTCATATTCTCCCTCCACTAAACACACTGGAAAATTCTCCGGCAACTTCGATTCTGACAAGATGCCAGAATGGAAAATAAACACATGCAGAGAGAGCAGTTTTAGCATTGGCCATGGTCCAATTGAAACCTTTTTCCAAAGCAAAAAAAAAAGCAACAGAGGAAAGAGGTGCAGAAGGAGTAAGAGGGTGAGATCAAGCTTTTCGCTTATAGCAAGAGATATGACAAGCTTTTCTTTGCGCCTAGCTATCTCTCTTCTTTTGCATGTGACAGTATCACAGAAGAATATGAAAACATTTATTCCCTCCTCATGAGGAGTTTTTGGAACTAAAGCTAGCCATGCATACCTAGCAATCTTTAGAAGTTCCTTGAACATGGAATATTTCTTGGCAAATGTGTATCTTGAGAAACTATAAAAAATTCAAATCTGCAAAAACAAATGGACCAATCAAATGAGAACATGTGCCATCTTTACAAATTGACCCTTTCATTCATTTCCAACATGTTAGCTTTTTTCTCAGTATAAGACAAAAGGGAACGGTAATGGTGTACAAAATTAACCAATCATATCAATACAACAAAAGTAATAAAATTTATCATACTCCTGATTATTAGACAAACATTCAAACACTTTATTGGAAAGGCGTCGGTAAACAATGATCATGGTGATGATTTTGCATCAATCCGCGTGAGCTACCGATGATTAACTGACCTTCCTTGTGATGTCACCTTTGTTTTTTTCTCTCCTTTTTCTTTTTCTGTCCCTCCCTTTTGCTTTCCTTCAATATCATCTTTGTCTCTTTTAGACATGTAAGTTTGAGCACTCAAATGAAACTTCCATCTCGTTATCCAGACACATTGGGTGAAGAGAAAGATGAATGAGGAGGAGGAAGAGAGAGATAGAGAGGGAGGGAGCAAGCTGAGAGAAGGGGGGATAAAAGTTGGGGTTGGATTTTGTTGCAAACTTTGCCTTTTGTGTGTTTCTTGGAAGCCACTCCTCCTATGCTGTGCTACGCTTGTGCTTTTTAGTCTTGTACCCTATAGTGCATGTATATTGCTCCTATCATGGTAGTAATGATGTTGTCAGGGTTCTGGTTTTGCTTTTGGTTGCCTCACCGAGATTGGCTACTACTACTAAATGGGCACCTAGATACGTTGCTCTTTTACCCATGATGATCCTGGCTGTCAGATGGCCAGAAGGATGGGTACTGCCATTCTGTGCCATCCTTACCACCTGATGTTTCCTGGAGAGAAAAAAGAAAGTTAAAAAGACTAATTAAAGAGTGTTTACCTAGATGCTAGAGGCTATATATATGTTGAATTATTTATAAGACAAAAAGGAGACAAACACACAAAATCTTGTAATTAGTCTCCCAACTCAATGTGCCTTTGCTAACAGATACAGATAATGCATTTTTCACCATGAACAAATGGGCCCTCAACTCTCACGGCAAAAAATGACAATATAAATGCATTTTAGGTTTTCATCCAGATCTACCCTCTTTTTATGAGGGTTTTTGTTCTCAAATATCTCCATGCATGGTTGGGAAGAATGCCATAATTAATGATAAAGATATATTTTCTCACATAATTAAACTTTGTCTAAATATCATAATCGGGCTAGGCGTTACAACTTTACAAGTATATTACAAATAGCTGGCAAAATGCTTAAGTTTCCAAATCCACACTCTTGTATAACTAAATAGAATATTTTATGGAAAAAAACTAGCTTCTACCTATGACAAATAGCACAAGAAACAACAAGAAATAAATATAAGTGTCAGGTCGAATAAAACAATGTTGGTTTTCTAAAAAAATGGATGGTTCCTTGCTCAGGATCGAACCCAGGTTGATGGCTTTTCCAACTAGCTAAATTTCCTATAAACTAATCACAAAAATATTATCGTGCAGTTACATGTTTATGTGCTAAAAAATGGTGTTATATTATTTTCAGACAAGAGATTCTGTACGGTTTTTGGAGAGGTATCGCGAAGTACTAGTAAATTGTGGTGCCTCTCAGTGTATCAAGAGCTAATACAAACTAATAATAAAAATTGTGGTAACTATATACTTACTCAAGGACCATAACATCACTCTTTATATATATATAACGGAAAGAAAACTCCACTTCACCACGTACATCACATGATGCACGTAGCTAGAAATGGTATTATTATTAGAAAATACAATTGTATTTGCTATACTTTTCTTGTGCCTAATTATTCCTAAAATTAAAACACAACTACACATTCTTAAAACAAAAGTATAATATAGCTAACAGTATATCATACTATTAATCTATGCACTGTGTTAAACGTGGACGCCACTAGCTGCAATCAACAAGCTAAGTCGTTGCATGTGTGCAAACTGTACAAGATGCAAGTGTCCGTGAGTGTGTGATCAGAGAGAGAGAGAGAGAGAGAGAGAGAGAGAGAGAGCGAGATGTACGTGAAATGCTTACGTACCCCTCCTTTGGACCTCCCTGAGGTGCAGCCCATGATCACCTCCTCCAGTCCAGAAGTCGACCTCCCATCAAACTTTCGCGGTTGGTGTGGCTGTTCATCCTCCTATTGATCATTTTGTCAGAAATCAAACCAAACAGCAGGACTAATTAACAGTCAATACCAATAAATCTATGGGCATCATGACGCGTGTCTTAACAAGGTCTACAATGCAATATTGCCAAAGAATTAGTACGTGCTAATTTCGATTTAATTACTAGCTACTCCCCCATCCCAAATTATAATAGGCTCTTTCTAAATCCGGAGTATCAAATGATGTCTAATTAAATATTAAATTACTATATTTTAGAATATATGTAGTATCACCCATTATAAAAGAATGGGGTTAGAAGATTTAGGAAATCAGCGCAAAGTAATACTTCCTTCCTCCAAAATATAGTTACCATTCTAGTTTAAAATTTGAATTAAAAATGTAACTATATTTTAAAATAGAGGGGTAGCTGGTAACTATTACAATGGTTTAAAATACATGTCTTAAACATACCAAAATTATCAGAAATACTAGGGGTATATCGTTTTAGTATCTATAAAGAATTATATAGACAAGTTTATATTGCAACAAATTCTTTTGCAATATCACACTTGTACGTATAACTTTTTCCATATTTATACAAAAGAATTATATTAGTCAAAACTATATATACCTTGTTGACTTTAAAATGTCCAAAACCAAGTTTTTTTTAATTAACCGGCGAGAGTAATTAAAAAGCTAGCTAGCTATACGTACCTGGTGATGGTAATACGACGGCTCTGGCTGCCGGAGCATGACGGTGCCCTGGTGAGTCGTCGGCGGCGAGATCAGCGTGGCGATGGGGTCTGCTGGCGAGCTGACGATGTGGAACGTCGCCGCTACGCACTGCTGCTGGCCGACGTAGTGGTGGCCGCCGCCGCGCCGGTGGTCGTGCTCGTCGTGGTGGTGGTGGTGGTGCTGCTGCTGCTGCCGGTGATGGTGGTGATGGTGGTTGTGGTAGTGGTGCCCTGGATGCAGTATTCCCTCGTCGTCAGCCCTAGCACTTTGGTGATCTGACGACGACGCTCCCATTCCAGCCTGTATAATTTCATTAATTAGTTAATTCAACTTGTTTATTAATTACTTGCACGATATAGTAGCAAATACCGGTAGTAGTTAATCAATTATTCTTGGATAAATTACTAGTCCTGCACGACCATCACTCCTGAACTTCTGATGGGTTTATTACATCTGTCATTTTTTTGGTAGATAGGGAAGGTGAGCCAATTTGGAAAGCGAAAGTAAATTAATTACTATCTTAGAGTTTTATTTTGTTCATTAGTTTTGCTGTTAGATTGATCATAGCAAGCATAGGTGAGTAGTATAAGCAGATCATGCAATTAATTAGGGTTGCTTGCTGTCTGCACAAAATTTATTGTATTATACTACTATATGTATATGTCCCAATTAAGTACAGCATTGATGCTATTCGAATTTTCTACTAGGCACATATAACTACCAGATTCAAGATCTTTCCTGAAAGTCAATATGTCTATCTAGTCCTGTTTATATTAGTGATTTTGTTCCTAATTTCAATTGAAATTTAATTGTATGACAATACCATGTCTTACTTCAATTCTACGTGTAGGTCAGATACACCCATCAATTTAGGTAAGATCTCAGAGCTAGCTAGTACTGTTCACCTGAAGAAATCTGTTCTCATCCTACCATTTCTATGGTCAGATTGATCTGGACGCACAGAAAATTAGCCTTGTCATACCACACCATACCCTCCGAAACAAAAACATCTCATTCTATTCCTACCTACATTTTACTGACCAAGAAAAAGGAACCTTCATCTACAAGCAACCTACATACATTGAAAGAAAACATTAATTGCATTATTTATAGTGGTCCAATAACTAATATATAGAAATTTATGTGAATTCGATTTCTCAACTGTCCCCATTTGTAAAAAATCAATATATATAAAAGGATGTAACAGTCCGGCTGTCAGATCAGTATTCAACGTCTAGGACAAATGTAAGTGAGATTAATTATATTCTATGGTATATCAAAAAAATTATTGCGAGATATAAAGAGTTTTCTGTGTTCATTTTATTTTTCCTCTTACATACTTTCATTTTTATGGTTCCTCATCAACTTAATCTCGACCGCACGTTAGAGGTTGAACATCTAACGGTCCAAAAATAAAGGGAAAAAATCTGGACGGTTACTATAAATCTTGTCCCATTACCTGACGGACTGGTGTGGACCGGCTAAAACGTGTATAAAATGCTGAATTTAAATGCAATCATGCGTATGGTATTCGAATTCGGAATTTTTCAACATGTTTCGTTATAATTTCATGTGTTTTGACGAATTAATTAAACTTCAGTTTTGCTTTTCCTACAAATTTCTTTCGAATTTCATAAGTTCTTTCTTATTAGTTCCCTTCGAGATATTCCGAAATTCCCCGTTCATCTTTTTAGCTGTGATCGCTATATTAAACTCCTACAATGCAAGTGTGTCAAAAGGCAGTCCTAGCAAGCTAATACCTTTACAGCGTACAGGAATAATCCGAATCCCCAAACTATCGACTGCTAATTCTAATGATGAAGAAGATTGATCAGACTGATCACTGACCTCCTCGAAGCTACTCCTGAACTGCGAGAAGCTGAATTCATCAATGCCGGCGGTGGAGCCGTGGAACGCCGCCGCGGCCTCTGCAGCTGCTGCGGCGGCAGCCACAGCACGGTCGCTCTCCGACGTCCTCGTATCTACTCCAGCGGGAACCGAGGCGGAGGCGGAGGCGGCATCCCCAGCGCCGCACTGCCTGGGCTGCGTCTGGTAGAAGATCTTGGAGACGACGAGCTCGCCGTCGCGCTCCTCTTCGGCTTCGCCAAGGTGGTACTGGTGCATCACCCAGTTGGTCTTCTCCGGCTTGCGGTGCTTGCCGAAGTTGGTGTAGAGAACCAGGATCTTCTTGCACCCGCGCTGCCGGCCGCCGGCCACCACCGGCCGCGTCTTGCCGGTTTTGTGCCACCGCGTCTCGCTCCTCTGCTGCTGCTGATGGCGCGCCGACGACGACGAAGCATTGCCGCCAGCGCCACTCGACGAGGTGGCGCCGGAGCCGGAGGAGGCGTTCACCACGACGGCCGCGGCGGCCGGCGGCTGGATCTTTCGGCGCTTGCGGGTGCCGGTGGTGTAGGCCTTGGACGGCCGGTGGAAGAAGTGCCTGCTGAGGCCGTCCTTGCTGACACCTGCATGGATGGAAGCACATGTCAGCCACTCAGCATGTGTGCACCATTTTCCATTTCTGTTTGCACTGGTTAGCTACTGTCTGTTTCTCTTTGCAGAAAAAGAAAGAAAAGAAAAGAAAATATTTGAGTGATGATGCAATGGTCAAGCCATACATTGGCTGTTTGGAGGATATAACAATATTGAGAGGACAAAACCTAACTGTGGAAGATATGTAGGGGCAGAGACAGATCCCATGTCACATTTCATTCTCTCTTCATCTTCTAGAAATAGAGAGAGAGATGGTGTTGTGTTGTGAAATTTTTAGAGAGAGAGAGAGAGGGAGAAAGATGAGCTGCCACAGCAACCCATTAATTGGCTTGCTACATGCAGTACATGTACTGCAAGATTTGGTGTAACACTGTTTCCCTTTTTCCACAAGCTAGATTCCTACAGTACATGACACACTTGCAAGTATGCTTAGTTATCAGGAATCATTAAAACAATTCTAGAAATGCGAGATGCAAGGAGAAGATATGAACCGAAACAGAAAGGAAAAAAGAAACCGAAAAAAATGGTGAAAAACTGAAGCCAGTAAAAGAAACAGAAAGTGCAAACCTCCAAAAAAGAAAGCAACAATTAAACATCCTTTGAAGAACTGAACTGAACTTGATTAATTAATTATATTAACCTGGCAATTTCTCAGGGTGGGTGTAGCAGATGCCATCCTCCCCTTTAATGGTGGGTATGAACTCGTCGATGAGCGGATGCGCCGCCGCGGCGCCGCCGGGCCGGACTTTGGCCTCAAGATGTTCAATCAGCTCCTGATCCGTCGGGTCGAACTTCACCCCAGCCGGCAGTCCCACCCAGTCCTTCAGATCGACACGCCCGAAATTCAGGCATCAACAACTCCAACAGAATTCATAATTCAGACACAAACACACATATATAAAGCAACTAATTAAACATGGTTAACAAAGTGTGATATACACACACATACATACCAGCTTCCGGTCGATCTTGTGGCCGCACCTCGGGCAGCAGCTCTCCTCCGACATGTACTTGCGGTGCTCCTCGATCCTCGATCCGATGAGGCGGCGGCCGCCTGCCTCTGCTGCTACGGCACCATCCATGGCTGCTTCCTGCAGTTCCAGCTTCCTCTCTCCGACCAGATGACAGTAGATAGATAGCTAAGCTTCTATACCTCCTGATCAAGGGCTAGCTACCTACCTGTGCATGATCACATGTAACACAGGAGGATTACTCACATGGGGAAGGAGGGAGAGAGGTAGAAGAAGACGGGGGCCAGGGAAGAAGGGAAGAGGTGAGAAGAAAGGGAAGAGAGAGAGAGAGAGAGACGAGAGGGGGGGGGGGGGGTTTGAGGAAGACTTGAGACCGGAATTCCATGTGTTTGATATGGCTTTAACTGAAGGAAGGAGGAGATAGAAAGAGAAAGGAAAAGGTTCTCCGGGCACACACGAAACACCTTTGGACATACGCCAGACCAAGCTGTCCCTCTAGCCTTCCCCCCTCTCTCTCTATCTAGCTTGCTCCACCTATCCCAGGAGAGAGAAAGGGACACACAGACAGGCTTACACCTATGCTACCGCCCCTGGGTTTACTATTTCGGGAAATTTCGGAACGAGAAAATTTGAAATTTAAACAAAATTTGATCGAATTTGAATATATTTTATTAAATCAACAAAAAAATAAAAAATTGGACGAAATAGTTTCGTTCCATGGGGTCAAAATTTCTAACCGAAATTGCAAACCCTGCTGTTGTTTGCTGGCTCTTATCTCTATCACTCTCTTTAGCTAGATGATTCTCTAATAAATGCAAAATTAATCCAGTTGATACTCTAGTAATGCTGAAATCCAGTTGATACTCTAGTGATTCTCTAGGATGTGTGTTCAAAACATATTATAGAACTAGTGTAGTGTTCAATCGAAATTTCATTCTTTACCACACATCCAGGTTTTTATTTTCTCGATTGTAGAGTTTACAGAAAAAAACAAAAACTGCATAAAAAATTCAGCTGTTGTATCTATTATTGTATACTATTATTTACTGAAAGATATGTTGTGTTAATTCCATTAGTAGCATGCATGCGCCACGCATTAAAAAAACCGCCACATAACGTAGTAACTGCAAACTCCTTAGCTAGTTCTGGTTGTTCAATATCAACTGGCATATGCAACGCACAACTCCTAAAAAACAAACCCAATTTTGGACTTGAATTTTGAAACCAAGATAAAATTAATATTGTCAAATCATGGTAAAATAGAATAATATATGTATTGAAAGGCGTTGAAAACATAAATTAAAAACCCATGCATCTTTCACGCATTCTTACCAGTGTATTGTGAAAAAAAAAACAGAAAAAGGCATTAAACTCGGTAGTGCTAACATAGCGTTGTGTAGCGCTTCAGAGCCACCCATCCATTCCACTCTTTCTCCTCCCTTTTCCCTCTCCTACTCTCCCTTAATAGAGTCCTCTCACATTTATCCCGAACATTGGTTCTGTTCCCTCGGCCCAGTCCCTTTCTCTCCCCTCACTCGGAGATGTCAAAAATTAATCTAAAAATATTTTTTTTACACTAGAGAGATGTAGCATCCTGTTTTATCTTATCTATTAAATACTATTTTAATAAAAAAAACTAATTTTAAAATATTTGTTCTTTATATGTATATAGGATCTAGTGCCAGATATCTAAAACAAATCCTCCTACTTGTGACCTTAAAAATTCTGATCCAAAAATTTCCACCTAAATAAATCTCGGGATTCGATGTTTGAACTTGGAACATCCCTTCCAAGTCATACATAGAATTTCATTCCAACTCAAAATCTAATCCAGAAATCACCAAACCCATCATTTGAATTCTTTAAAAAATAACTATACCCAAAGAATTTAATTTGAAATTCGAATAGTTGATGCCTTTATTTGGATCCCATATCCCTTCTACCAAAATATACAAATCAATCAATAATACCAAAATCTCCTGATACAAATATTCCATCTATATTTCAAAACTCGTTTAAAATTCTCTTCTTTTGCCCTCCATTCTACTCTATAAATTTATTCAAAATACCATTACTCGGATCCAATATCTGTTTTACCAAAATTCCTAGAAAATTTCCATCCAAAACCAAAAATATTTCCATCTTAGGATATTCTCATTTAACCCCAGAAAATTGATAAATATAATTTAAATTCAAACCTCCCATAAAATCCTCCTCTTTAACCCTCTATTTTATTTCCCCACAAAATTTCTTCATGCTTCAAACTTATATAAAAATATCAAAATTGCTTAAAATAAGCCTCTCCTTTGAACTCCTACATTTTCTTTGAAACTCAAATATCAACTATGGATTCAAATCTAAATTCCAAATATCAATTTTCTAAAATTCCTAGAAAAATAGTGAAATGCCCCTATTCAACTTGGACCATCTCCACTCCTCCCTTCTTCTCCTCCTCTTCTCAAGCCAACCCAAGATCTCTCCTCTCCCAGGCCAGCCCGTTCAATCCTCTCTTCCACTTTAGCCCAACTCCATTTCCTCCTTTCTCTCCCCAATGGCCTAGCCTCCTTTTCTCCTCCTCCTCACTTAGCCCAGCTTGGATAGCATGCACACTACATGCTCGACGCGATGCCATGCCATAGATCTATTGAGCTACTCCGTGTCCACGCTGCCTCGCACTGCTACTGACAGTTTAGTCCCATACCACGTCACCAAGTGCTGCCCAACCAATTCCATCACTCCACCTTACCTAGGCCTGCTTGCTTGTCATCAAATCCCATCGCCAACCCCACCTTGATGTCGAGTTCCATCACTCAGCACCAATTCCCTTGTCCCGCTGCTTAGTGGATGGTTGAACAAGCACCAAACACCGATTGTCACCACCCCCATGCGATCAATTCACTATGGCACCCTTCCTCTCCACACAGCAAATCTGCACCAATCCTATCCCCTCATCATCGTTGTGTCCTGTTGACAATCACTTGGCCAATTGAGTTGCACTAGCTTGCTTCTGTCAGCTGGTCCCACTCTAATCCAGCGTTGACATGTTGCCTGCCACTAGGCACCGCACAGCAAGAGCGTCCACTATATCGCCTCCATCTCTCCTCCCATCTCCTAGCTCCAATGCCAAAACACGCCATAGCAGCACCCCGCCAACTAGCGCTCACAACCACATCTAGGAGCCTTGTGTCCGATCGAATCCAGAGGCTTCCTCATCACTGCTAACAAGTTGGGCCCTTGCCTCACCGTTCAAGCTTCCCATGCAAGCCCCCTCTACTTATAAATATTGCCTTCCACACCTCACTCAATCTCCCCATCCCAACTTGAGCTCGAGGCCGAGCCCCTCTAGCCGCCTCCCACCACCAGTTTCCATCAACAAGAAGGCCGCCGCTGGCCCCCTGCTTTCCCCTACTCTATCTGTCTCCATCTCCCTTTGATCTAGGCTCACGATTTTCATCGAGCACATGGAGTGAATCCAGGAGCTCAACTTCTCTATCCTCCTTCCCTGCCGCCTTGATCAGCCACCCTCTACCCCCTTTTCAACCTAGGTAAGCCCATGTCGCTAGAAAGAACCCCCTACCCTTCTACATTCCCTTCCTCTCAACATTGTCGCCTAATTTCGCCATCTTGCTCGTTGTCGCACCACCTCCCTTTCGTCCTCTCTGGCCACTATGGCAAAGCCCACTGGGGCTCTATCACTACTAGCAAGCCATAGAAATAGAATCCCTATGGCAAGGCAATACTCCCTCTACCTTCGCCATAGCTGAAGCTCCACTAGGACTCTATCTCCACACCCATCCCGAACCATGGCCAGCCCCATGCATGGCCATTCCACCACCATGTGAGTATCGTCACCACCTCAAATCACTAGAGCCCTACCTCACACCATCCTCCATCCTACCTCCTCTTGCCACCGCCTCCCATGGCCAGCCGGCATAAAGCGCCCACGCTGCCTCGTTGCCTTGCAAAAAAGTGAGTGGCTAGAGGCAGAAGAAGAAGAGAAAGGAGATAAAAGGGAGTTACATTGACATGCGGGCCTATCATTAATGCATAGTAATCTACTCTTAACCTTCTATCTAAGCTCTCACTTACATGTAGGTCCCCTTGTTTACAAATCTTATTTATCCCCAATTCAAACATGTCTCACTTATAGGTAGGACCACCTCTTTAACCCTCTCCCTCTTGGGCCGCAGCTTATGGGCCTTGACCTAATGGGCCTACATGGTTGTCTCTTTGGGCCATGCACAACCCCCATGGTCTACTTCCCTCTAGATTTAAATAAATACTTTTCCTTTACTTAGAAATTGTTTTAAACTTTAAAAACATATCTTCATAATCATAACTCCGTTTGACTCTGTTAAACTTCCTATTTTTTTTCTAAAATTCAGATCTATCTAATGGCACCATTAGTTTACACTAATATTGTTATATTTTTAGGGTGTTTGTGTGGATTTCTCTCATTTATGTGTAGTGAAGAGTCTGATAGTTGTCAAGCTCAGATTTCGTGAAGACCTTTGAAGAACAATAACGTGGCAATCCACTCTTTGATCATATTGCTCCTAGATTTATAAAATATGTTGTTTTCACATGTGCATTATTTAGTGTACAAATTAATTTGATTGGCCTCAGTTACATAACCGACAAATCTAACTATTAGTTGAATTATTACCTATAGGATGTTGATAATGTTCAACCTTGTAACTTCACCACCATGGTACCTCAGTGCCCATACTATTTGAGTATGGATATCAATAACCCGATGTACACCTGTGTTTGTCAAAGATTGGGAACTTGGGTTATGGAACTATTCCAAAAACCTGACACATGGTGTCGGTAGGTTTGAAAAGGAAATAGTGTTTGCGAAAGTTCTTGATGCAGAAATTTGCCTATGTGGCGTATTCACATATAAGGACGGATTCCTTAGGGAATTTCATCCAAACATCTTACAAGGTGACTACATGAGTAGTATGAGACTCTCCTAGCTAAGTAATTAGTTGTTTTAGGTAAACCTAGTATGCCAATAGATATATAATGCCACCATGTAGAAGGGGTGTAGACATCATTGGGCTCTTGAGTAAGCAAGAGGACGCAACCTACATTTATTACTCAGGTCTGGAGAGTGAAGGTGTGTTTTATGTTTATGAGATACATGTATCAAATTTAAATGCTTGGTTGAGGTAAGAGTGACCCTTCTATGTGGTATGAGGTAACCCTAGATAGCTTTAAAAAAGCCTTGTCATGAACTTCCGATACCGATGGTATTCAGTGTTAGTTTCGTGTCATAAGAGAATGTAGCCTACATTTATTACTTAGGTCTAGAGAGTGGAGATATGTTTTGTGTTTATGAAATACATGTATCAAATTTAAATGCTTGGTTGAGGTAAGAGTGACCATTCTATATGGTATGAGGTAACCCTGGATAGCTTTGAAAAGGTCTTGCCATGAACTTCCGATACCGATAGCATTCAATGTTAATTTCTTGTCTTGTGAGTAAAGCATATAACATATGCAGAGTATAGTTCAACTGTTTGAACAATCATACCTACGGTCATGGACGAATGTGCAATGATTCTCCTAGCATAGATTTTTTGCCCATGCTTTGTGAAAAATGTTTGTGGGTTGAGAATCATTATCAGAACCAATTTGTGTGACTGATGGATAACTTGAGTAGTCAAAAATAGGACTGTGTGAGCCAGGATGTCAGAAAGGCATCATAGACTAGGTTTTCTGAGGGAAAGCACTGTATTGTTGGTTTTGGATGGCTCAAGAAGCCAGAGTGAAGAATGGTCAAGAATGTTACACTTGCTGAAAATAAAATGGGCTGTGGTTATGTTTGAGAAAGTGAAAAGGAACTAACCGAGAATAAAACTAAAATTTAACTTTCTAGCTTGGTTGTTTCAAAACAATTTATCGACGAATCGAGACAAGAGTCTCCTTCCAAGACTTTTTAAAGAACCCATACTTTAGTGTTTTTGGAAAATATTTTTGAAAATAAAGATTTGTGAAACGATCTAGCTTTTTTTTTAAGCTTGCATTTTCACATTTTTCATTAGCTTGTAGAGTACGATAGTTCTCACACTCATATTGTTGTTGTTTTTGTTTTCTACTTTGATTCTAGGATAAAGATGATGAAGGTTAGGGTTTCGTCTCTAGATCTTAAACCGTTGCCTATGGTTTAGTGTTCTAGCTATGCTATCGTTCCGCTGCTACTATTTTTGTATGAAGGTTGTCCACTTGGGCATTATCCGAAGTGGCAACAAATGAAGGTATAATTTATTTATATTATTATAATTATTTATCTTTTGTTGCTATGGTACCAGTAGTTGTATCCTAGGACTAGTATCGACATCGTAATTCTATAGGGATCAGTTCGTTGTTCTCCTGTAGTGTACCCTCTGTGGTGTCATTTGTACAGTGGTGTCAGGGTAGGGTGTGACAAAAGGTGAGAGGTCAATACCCCTCCTAAAGTTATAAGATAGTTTTTTTACACAAGAAGGGATGAGAGTAATTTTGTTTACATCAGGAGGAGAGGGAGACCTTTCCATCCCCTCCCCATAGTTCCTGAGTTTCAAGATAATTTTGTTGATGTATTTTTGTTTTACATCTGGAGGAGAGGGAATAGTGCAAGGGGAGGGGAGGGGTGGAGAACTAGCAAAAGAACCAATGTTCACGTGGATAAATGTCAAAATAATTTTTTTTACATTAGGAGGGGAGAATAGCGGGACAGGTGAGTAGCTGTGAGGAGTGCTACTTAAACTAAACAACACAGTACACTCTATATAATAGTTCTCTAAAGTTTTAGTAGTTTTGAAACGAAGACAAAATTACATTGGTCAAATCATGGTAAAATTGAAGGATATATGTATTTAAAAGTGTTGAAAACATAATTTAAAAAACCCGTGCATTATTTGCGCATTCATACAAGTATTAATTTGATGAATGAACAGATTAGAAAACCGTCTGATGTTCCGGTTCCTCATTCTCTTTTACTCATATACAGCAAGCAAGGACAAAATTAGCATCAATTTGTTGTATTAATTTATTGAAAGATATGTAACTCAATTCCATTAGCAGCACACAGTTGTGGATCCACCACCGTCGACCCCAGGCAGCCGCCTTGGTTGATCGATGAACGTACAACTAAGTTTACATAGTAAACACTCATATTGGTAGATTTGCCACAGGCATCATGAGTTAGAAATCCTCTCTACAGAGAGCAACCCCTCTTTTGCTAGTTTCGATTTCTGTTGTCTACTATCAGCACATAACCCAAAAAAATTGGAAATCACTTTTGTAGCATTGAAAGATATATACCAATGATATAGGTTCACCGGTGCACTTTAATACAATACAAATCCACAATCCATATTTTTATTTTTTATGGAAATATATGCCTATATGAAATACTAGGGTTGCCCTTCAGTTAATTAAGTTGTACGTACTGGACATGGCCCAATAGACTCCGTGACACACATGGAGAGCAACCTTAGTCATAAGGATTGCACGGGCTCAAGCATAGACCACAAGTGCAATAGGGGATGCAAGAGGCAAGGCAGTGCCTGGCTCTACGTGCAACGAACCATGTCCATACTCACCTCTAAGCACCATGAACCATGGGGTGGTTCATGAGCTGTTTTTATTTGAATTTGAAATCATATATCTTTTCAAAGCATGGTAAAATAATCAAAATGAGAAAACTCAAATATGAATTTTCTTATTAATTAGGACCATAGAGATCACCAAAATAGTCGGTAACCAAATGGTTTTTCTAGACCCTAATTGGCGTGAGGATGTAAATTTTCTATATTACATTTACAAGTTATATTGTATAGAACACTATATATATTAATTAAAAAAATTGATGATGGTCCTAACTTCAGTAAGAATTTGATTTATATCTAATAATACCAATATGGAGTAATATCTTTTTCTATATTTAAACGACATGTGGGATAGTAATGCATTAATTTACGTATCACAACAGGGCATAATAATAGCCATGTCGAACAAAGAGTCAAACTTTTTGTTTCGTGATCTGGGGCGTTGCTAGGAAATAAGAAAGCAAAAGAAAAGGCAAATAAAACTACACATCAGGAATTCAGTCCTACTACCAAATAAATTACTTTGACAGATCAGCTACAAAAGATATTGAAATTAATCAATTAATTAGCTAGGTCATTTGGAGGCGGTTAGACCATATATAGCTTAGATGTTATTCCGTCATGTAATTGTTCATGTTAGACATGTAATTTTATGGTATTAGAACATTACCTCAAACTCAACCCACCGATTCCGACGATTTTCTATTGTTGCCGGCGCATCGGTGACGCCCCTCCTACGTCACGGTGGCCATTCTATGAAGGCCTCGCCATTGTCGTCCTTCTACAACGGTCACAACTAGCATCGATCAGGCCTCGCCATCGTCATCCTCGCCAACCATCGCCGCCGCTAGACTAGGCCTCGCCATCGCCATCCTCACCGACCGTTGCCACCGCTTGACTGGGCCTTGCCACTGCCATCCTCTTTGAGACCGTCTCCGTTGTCCTCTTTCAACCACAAATGATGTCGCTCCTACACTGCCTCTGCACATCCGTGCCGCCGCTTCGTCACACACGTCTCCATGGCTGGCGATGCGATTGAGCTTAAATGACTCCGCAAGGAAGTCACAGAGCTTCGCGAGGAGGCCACCCGGCGTGCTTAGGAAGATTAGTGTTGCACTGAAGCCGAATGGCACCGCATTGATGAACTCACCACCATCGAACTTCTTCAGTAGGAGGCTACTGCCGCTGAGGAAACCCATATATGCCAAGCTGCTGAAGCCGACATTAACCTAACGCCCTTGTCATCGCCAACCTCCATGCATAGGTGATTGCCGTCACGAACATCCAAGCCCTTGTTCCCGTTGTTCTTGAGTTCAGCTCCACCTCTTACCTGAAGTGGCGCAGTCTCCACCTCATCACCCTCAGCAAATACTTGTCTCTTCAACATCTATCTTCATAGAGTTTCGTTCCAGCCTCAACGTTTAGAGATATCTCTAGCCTCCACATATGGCTAGTTAGATATTTTAGGAAATGACTAGGATTATATTCAATCACCGGATGGATAACTTTCTTTTGATTAACTTTTCTTCGATTGTACTCCTACAATATATATTTGCCTAACTGGCCAATGGATTGAGCATTGCGTGTATCATTATGTGCTTTTAGTTCATCCACCCTATGCCCCTTGAAGATCAGTGGCTAGAGAGGGCAAAGTGACATCCTCAATTAATGGCGAGATCCTCGATCTTTTGAAAGTGCAGGTAAGCCACCATGCACTTAGAAGGAGAAGGATGAACAACAATTGAGATGTACAAGTTGTGGGCAGTGTCCCACACACTAGAATCGATTAATAGAGGGAATCAGCAATAGAGCATTGGAATTGGGAGGACCAAGTTTACAAGACAGTTAGAATACGACTTAAATCCAATATCAATACGCGATATTTTGTGGTAATATATATGTAGCTTACTAAATTGTTTCACAAACATTAACTAATTGTGCCATGCATTGAATGTTTTCACAATTGGTGCATTTCTCCATTTTTTATAAATGTGTTACGTATATCAAACACCTATTAATTGTGCCAATGCATTTAGAATAAATCATCATGGTGTATATTAACCTTTTTTTAAGAACACACAAAAGGGTTGTGAGTATCAACTTAGAAATGATTTTCGTAGAAAACCACCTCAAATCCCATGCGAGCCATGGAGAGCCCACCAATGACATGCTTGGTTCTTGGTGGAGGACACAGCCTACCTGCTAAAATACATTATCGTAGGTGAGCCATTAAGAGATCCACTTGTAAAGATGATGTTTATTTCATGAGTGTGCACTGAGGCCTACTTGTGATAATGTATTTTGGCAGGAGGACCCTTAAGAGGCCCACGTGCGATGATTTTCCCCTCCTATATGCATTCTTCTAGCCTGAGTTTAGCTCATTTTTTTCCAAAGTTTTTCTCTACAAAACATAGCAATACGAGAGAGGTTTTGAACTTGAAATCTTTGGTGGAAATTGGTATATAAGGTTAGATACATATATTCCTCCTCTATTTTCATTGTTTTTATTGAATTTGATCCATCTGATGCGGAGAATTTAGCTATGTCAAAAAGTGGATGCGTATGAGATGTTTTTTTAATATTTAGCTATGGTAATGAGCAAATTCTGGTTTGTATATTTTTTGCAATGGTTTTTCTTATCTTTTGTAGTCATTAAATTAACGGCATATAGGGATCTAGTTGATAAATGTAACATTCTAGATATAGTTAACATATATAGAGTGGATAGATAGATTTGCGACAAAATGTTTTTTTATGTACTTAATTTTGTTGTATGTTATTTCTTGTAGTGCTTAGAAATATAGATCTACATTTCATAAAATTTAAAATGGAATTCTTTATTATATGTATTTATGTCAAAATATATAAACACTATTTAATATTAATTAATTACTATAATGTTCCATTAATTTTGATGAGCGATATATATTTTATTCGTATCTTTTATAGATGGAGAGGGTGTGGATATACAATACGCCAACAATTCATTTGTGTATATTTCAAAAGTGAGCAAATTTATTGTAGAGCTAAAACACATGCTTTTAGAGAGAACATCAAGGAAATATGTTGTCCTTATGTTGATTGCAGTGAAGCATGATTGGTGGAAGATTACACGGTTTGGTCTCATCATGACGAAATCGCCGCGAAGACGGTAATCATGGTATCAGAGATGAAGGCAAATATGGTTGAAAATTTTATTATCAAAGACACTGCCATGATATGATGGAGGAAGATGGTCCTATTTTGATGAATGATATTAATGGTTTTGAAGCTGATTTTGATTTGAAAGATATATTGCATCATGCTGAACTAAAAGTGTTAATGGGTAAAACAAGAGAATTACACAATTTTTAGACGTTAGAGAAGGCAGTGATTGATCTTCTATACGACAAATCAAAGGGACGTAACAAGGATTTCACGGTATTGTGTTTGGTGCTTGAACTATTTAGTTTGAAGGCTAGCAATAGATGGTCCGATTAGTTTCAATGTTTTGTTGGGTCTATTAAGAAACTTGCTTCCAAAACCTAGCTTCTTGCCATACAACACATATCAAGTGAAGAAAATTATATGTGCATGGTCACTAAGGGTTCGAAAGATATATGCATGTGTGAATCACTATATACTATATCGCAAGAGTACGTGACTTGGATAGTTGCCCAACCTATGGGGCTAGTAGGTACAAAACATGCAATGAGTCCCTAGATATTGAGGTTGAAGGCCCTGATTCATTGGGGCATAAAAATAAGAAAATTCCGGACATGGTGATGTGGTACTTGCTAGTGAAAGATAGCATGAAGCATTTACTCTTAAACCCTAAAGATGCTAAACTAATGAGGTGGCATCACAAGAAGTACAAGACTGATGGAATCTTTTGACACCTACTGACGCTCACAAGTGGAAAAATATTGATACAGTATATCCAGAATTTGCTAACGACCTGAGAAATATAAGGTTTGCATTATGCACTATACATAGACGGAATGAACCCTTTCGTGACTTAAGAAGCTCACATAGCACTTAGCTAGTGTTGTTGACCATGTACAACCTTTCTACATGGATTTGTCATAAGCAAAAGTAAATTTTATTAACTATTCTTATACAAGACCCATAACAACCAGGTATCGATATAGATATTTTTTTTAATCTTTAATGGAGGATATGGCATATCTATTGGAGGATAAATTAAAGGTGTGGGATAAGTACCATCTAGACTATCCTACAAACTTTTCCCTCACGAGACAGATAAAAGGAAATATTGGATGCCTTATATATTTGGATAACATCTCATCTTAAATTTGTTAAACAACTTACAGAGGTTATACGTGAGGAAAGAGACAATAAACAATAAAACTACAAAGCTAAATGTTAAAACAAAATGGTTTGTAATGACAATCCACATAAAACATATATTTTTGGTATATTTATAAATTTAGATCTAATTAATGGTATTATTATTCTTTTTAAGTGCTACAAACAATCAGCAGTACCTTATTATTTTTATGTAGATATTCTATGTGTGAGATATTTAGGGTCAACAGAAGTGCATAACAAACCCTGGTAATATAAGTTTAGATAGCATGTTCTTTGCAAAAACTTATTAATAGAGATCTGAACCATGCAAATATTTTTTTTACAGATTCTTTGAGTCCCTCAAATAGCATAATGTATGGATAAAAAAAACACTTATAAATCTCTACGCCGACAGGTGTCACTTTATCCAATATATCTATTGCCACATATTTGGTCTGATTTTTGAGTGTGAGAGCCTTCTAGCAATAGAAGGCAAATATAAGTTGCTTGGATAGTGGGAAAAATAACGTGTAAAATAAAATTTGTTATTTTCCTATCTGAGTTGGACCATTTGAAATCATATTTTTAAAAATATGTTTATATTTCTTTGTTCGTACAGATTCAATGTATTTGCTATTATATATGTGGTAGCTTTATTTATAATATGTTAATTTTACAGAATGGCACCACTCAAACACTAGAAAAATTCAATTGGAGATATTTTAAAACAATCGATAGCCAAGTGTTGAGAAAAATGTGGTG
Organism: Oryza coarctata; assembly: GCA_030770085.1. Classification (NCBI taxonomy): domain Eukaryota; kingdom Viridiplantae; phylum Streptophyta; class Magnoliopsida; order Poales; family Poaceae; genus Oryza; species Oryza coarctata. The sequence continues at coordinate 16,416,581 of CM061472.1, forward strand.
AAAAAATTTTATCTTAGATGGCCGACTGTGATAATGTATTTTCGCAGCCAGCCCATTATGTAGGCCTAATGGGAAAAACATTTTCCCACGTGAGCCTCTTAGACACCTATGAAAATGCATTATCGCTGGTAGCTTGCTTAAACCAGCTGTCTAGGATAAAATATTTTTCCACGTGTCTAGCAACCTTGTGAAAATCCTTGAGGGGAGGTGGGCTGCCCAACCGCTTGAAAAAAAAAACAGTTTTTCTCATCTGCGAAAATTATTTCTATGGTAGTGTCTGATAAAAAAAACATAGCGAGTATGCACTAATGCAAATCAAAGTTACCTAATTTATATATACATTTTTGAAGAATTTTTAGAGGTATTGTTTTTCTTCCGAGATAGTAGAGACATTACAGCACTGTCAAATTGTGCTACTACCACAAACAAATTGTAGTGAAAAAAAAATGTGGCACTGCTATGGTTAATTCTAGAGCTATCATGAAAATATAACTTATCTTAAATGTGCTAATAATATCCACTTCGCACCATTAATTATTTTAATAAGTACTTACATTATTTGTAGTTATTTAGCAACTTAAAAAACAAATTAACCTCCTATGGAAAAAAATGCACATACACATTAAGTAAATTAGAGTGTCTCAAAATCATCTCGCTAGTAAAAACATTTAGATTATTCTTCAAGCATCTCTTTAGAGTGTAGCCTATCAAGCTCCACATGAAAATCGCCTCCAATGAATATGGGGTTTTTGTTGTGCCCCATCTCATTTGTAAACGATGGTAAGGCACCACTTGAGTATGAGAATTAATTAAGGATGAACAGCAATGTAAAGCTAGTTGAAGGGCGATGAAGTGCCCCCAACTACGAATTATATCACATATCAATGTCTTATACTTGTAGAGAATAGGTACTTTTTCCCTAAACTATTCTGCAACTATTTTTCCATACCATGAATAGTGTGCTGACCGGTGCATCTCCCATTATTTGTGTAAATTAATGTGAAATTTCTCTATTAATTAATCGTTTGCATTGACCATATATAAAATACATATTTAGATTGTAAGTGGGTAAGTTTACAGCATGTGTGAAATGACATATAACCATTTTTTTCGAGAAAGGAAAAAATCTGTTTCATCTCATAGAAATAATAAAACATGACACATAGACGAGCACCAAAGCAAAGCTCCCTCCATACCAAAGTTCAAAAGAATAAATACATCACAAAAGAAAAACCGAACAAACTAGACGAACAGGAAAGAAAAACCAACTTACTGTGTGCTGAGTTCATCCACCGCAATTTTGCTAGCATTTTATCTATTTGTTTCCAGTAAGTATGATAATAGTTGAAGTCTTTCTTTTGAAAGCATCATGATTTTCCTTTTGAACCCTAGCTAGATACATAAAACAAGCTGGGATAAGGTTTGCAATGGAAAGGCAATCGAACCTGAACATTGTTGGAACATATCCAAGCAAAACGTGGATCCACTAAAACCTGTCTGCCCGTAAGTACTACTGGGAAATACTTGCCTTATCTGAGATTTCAGATAAACTGAAACAACTTGGATGTCCTGATAAGAAAATTTACCCAAACTGTTTCACAAATGAAAGCATACATAAAAGATAATAGACAAACGTTTTTATTACATCTCGAATTTCTAGATAATGCATTTGACTCTGACATGCATGCTATGAATTAATGGTAGTAAGCTTCTGACAGAGTTGACATAGATTAAGTGCAGAGTGTTCTGCTTGTTATAGGTGAGCAGATGCAACTCTCCTGAGACCATTTAGTTAGCAATTTGGCCACCACATATAGCAACTCTCAACTACTTCTAGATCTCATACTCTGTTCAGGTAGAGGTTAAACTGAATTGACCAGGTAAAAGGTAAAATGTTTGGTAGTACAATCATCAGGGTTGATGTTGAAGGCTTCCTAAATTCAGAAAAATCCGAACAAATTAACTTGAAATGAAGGGTTAACTAACATTCTTAACGATAAAAAAAACCATAAGAAACTGGTAGGTACTGAAGTCTTTCAACTCCTATATCTGACCAGATCACCAGAGTTAGTACCGAACCTTGTAATCAAGAGTTTAATGGATGACTTGTTAATCTGCTATTACTCTCATAATTCACAATGATGCCCCCTGCATCCCTGAAGGAGGACAATATGTTAAATTATCAGAATATATCCAAACCAAAACAGCCGTGGATATGGTAGGCCAGCTACCCCTGCTACTGCTCCTTTGTAACATTTTCAGGTGGCAACTGGATAATTTCTATTACAATGGGTCAATTGTCAACTTATTTAATTAATTCAAAAGAGCAACCATAGAAATCAATGGACATGAACACATTCTATGCGCAGGCCACTGACAACACGTCACAGTCATCAGGATCCACTCACTCATTGAACTCTCATTTTTACAAGAAACAACTTTAAGCGTACAAATGCAGACTGACTTCCAGACTACCTACAGGGAGCACAGTAGGTAGGGTATTACAGTGTTTGTACAAATGGAATGAACAAAATCAATCGTGACAAATAAACCAGCCACAATAATATGAATATCAAATTAGAATACAAATTACAAAGAGCTCACTAAATTTTTTAATACAGAATTACAATTTACAAAATGAATGACAAACTACACACCGAATTTGTCACCTGTGAACTTCCTTTACAATTGCATCTTCAGAAACAGAAGATTGTGAAAGCAAGTGTTTGTCTTCAAGATCATCATCTTCAAAATGCTCATTGCTGGATGTGTGGGAATCATCTAAAGAGAAAAAGGCAACAGTAAGGCACACAAACATGAGATGGAAAAATAGCATGATCAGCTAACAAAGAGCAAGGAGCTTTATGACAAGAGGACAAGAGTATCTACCTGAGAAACGACAGTCCACAAGGTGTTTTGTCCCAGCTGACTCCAATTGCATGCTTTCTGGCAGAAGGCAGTTGCAAAAGGCACCTGAAATAATTTGGATTACCATGCATGCTAAAGAAAAGGTGACACTAACTTGTCATCTTTGCAAAAAGAATAAAAAATAGAAAAGAAAAGAAAAGAAAACAATTCAGAACAGAATTGGGAGAAGGAAATGTACATATTTTGGCATTTTAGGGTGTGTTTGGTTGGATGGATATCCTTGGATGGGAGATGGACATCCAAGTTTTGAACGTTTGGACTTTGGATGTTGATAGATATGAGTTTCTTTCCGAGTACTGGCTTGAAGTAGTGTCAAGAATGGTCAACTCAAGATGCAAAGCCAGTGATGCTAACACAGTTACGTATGATCTTGGATCAATTTCTCTTTCAGGCTCACATGCACCACAGGGGAAAGAAACAGTAGGAAAAAATATGCAGTTTTTTCTTAAAGGGAAAACTCTGGCCTGCCAACTTACCAGACTACTTATGATTTATTGATCGATGTATTTAAACTGAACCACCATATGACTCACCTATTTCTCGTATGGAAAAATATGTCCTGAGGGTCGGGCCAGGCTTTAATCTAACTTCAAACTAAATTGAAATCTAATCATCCTGATCCAAACAGATTATCCTTTTTTTTCAAAGATCTATGTTATTTGTTGGAACCTGACCAGCTTCTATGGAGTTCCTTGCCAGCACAAGCTAGCTACTTTCTCCATCATCTGGTGGAGAATGATAAATTACATTTTCTAGTTCTATAATGGATTTAAAAACTGAGTCTAATATGCTAAACTTAACAACTAAAAGAGCAACAATTAACTTTATTGATCATATACTTCCATGTCATTAACATTTCAATTGACACCTGTGAAGTGATCTAAATTCTAGCATACTCCTGAGTTTGGTCATTCAGCAATCCTCATTCATGTTGCCCATATATTACTATGTCTATGATTCGATCATCTATGATCTCATCATCATTTATGTGAATACTCTATAGTCTGTGCAGACATTACCTTTTATTCATGTCAAGAGGTGATGCTCCCTGGCAATAAATCAACATCTCATTCTCAATTGACAATGTTTTCTCCCATGTCTGAACACATTTTCTTGGGAGATGGAATTGATTTGGAACTTTTTGGGAAAAAAATAATTAAAAATCGAAGAATTTCAATCCAAATCTATGAATTGCATAATTAATACTGCACAATCCACCACTCTGACCTTTCCTCAAGCCTTAGTGTTTCACTACCTTATTACAACTTGTCTAGAATCCTGACTATTCAGGATTCAGGAAGATCGGCTGGTAGTTCAAAACCCCACATACTACAAGTTGAATGTGTTTCATTTTGCTCTGAACAACTCTCCCACATAACAGATAGACTTTATTGCAATCTTACTTATCTTATTTGGCAAGGCAATATACCAAAGTACCTGTTTGATGCACTGCTTAGTAGTGAAGTATTAGAAATACCAAAATATACTGATGTAAAAGGAGCATAAATTTTATTACCTAGCTTCGCAAGTCGATTAACCCAACCAGGAATTGGTTTTCCAGTCAATCTGATGCTGAGATCATCTGTAAAGTGGTTACAATTTTTGGAAATGAGGTGATAAGTATCTCCATGGTATTCTGAAGCCATTCCCTGAATGAAGTCTCGAAATTGCAAGGGATTCAAACTCGTGCAGCCTATGAAAATTGAACATCTGTACATGAAACCTGGGCAGCACTTTGGTTCCACCTCAAAAACTCCACTTGTCGGTTGATCATGAGCTCCAAAACTGCACTCTGATCCATGGACTGTTCAACACAGAATGAGTCAAGGAGATAAATCATTAAAAAATGCAGACATTAATGTAAACCACCACACACAGTGACAATCAAATTGTCTAGTCTACACAGTACATGCAACACCAAGAGAAGTTCACACCAGCATCATAGAAGCATGAATGTCATGACAAAACACTTAGCTAAAGTATGTACAGAATATACATTGGGGGGAAAGTTGATCACACATCACCATAAAAACACTACTAAATCTACATCTCTAGCTTTGCACACAATAAATAAGGAAGAGATAAAAATCACAGAATTGTACACATAGTCCTCATTTTGTGGAAAAGCTTCCTACAAAAAGAAAACTGACGAGTATTTGAATGCCTAACCTTGCAACAACATGAGTTAAATACATGGCATCCTATAGGTAGCCTTCTAAAACTCAAACTGACCAAACTTAAACACTAGGAAACAAATATGAGATATATTGCAGGACAGGATTCCAGTGTAACGATTTCACGATGGTGAAGAAACAGTGTGGTTGTACCAGCAATAAATACATACACAGGCCGTTAAATACTTTTCTTCAACAAGCTATTAAGTATCCCACAGTTGCAAGAGAAATTTAAAAGCATGAAACAATCCAAAAACTAAATTGCCAAGGTTCTTTTGGGGGAGTGTATGTACAACCTAGACCCTTACATCTAAAAGCACATTGCACAAATCAATGTGTCAAGACAAGATCGTACTGTCTGACAAGTTTCAGGTCTATAAGAAACAGTAACATTGTTTATCAAGTTTATCAATATGCAACATATCCAACTCATTTCCATTCCTCTAAAAAAATCATTTCCATTCAGTGTATTGTAATTCATAAATTATAAACTTATGCATTGAAAACCCAGAAGAACAGAGTGGCCAGTAACAACAAAAGTTGCAAATGATTTTGTACAGTATATAGCCCCACTAATACTTTTCAAATGTGTCATACAGCCGTATAATTTAATCAGTACCAAAAACAAAAGGAAGTGAAAACGTGCTGACAAGGAGTCTTTCCCCAAATGAATTAAGAAAAGCTTCATCAGAAACAAAATCGAAAAGATATTTGATGCCATCTTCAAAAGCAACACTAGCCATACCCTTCTTCAATCTTAAACCAATGATTTCACTTTGCAGCTTCGTTTACACAGCCAGTAAGTACACAAATCAGGAGTCACTCACAAAACTACCAGTAAGCATTCTGCAATTCAAAATGCTGGTGGTTTCCATCCCCAATTATTCTGAATCTGGTTTCTCCAGGATTCCAGCACGTCATCTAGCGATAAATCATCCCCAACGCGGACAAACCTCTCACCATTGTCGATTCGTAACAGAGAAGCCTTAAGAACAAGCCAAGATCTAGTAGATACTCTCAGGAACTAGCCACACCTAAAAAAGAGAACTAAGCTTTCCATAAACTGAAGCATGAATTCGACGAGAAAAGGTGTCAAATAATCGAAGAAATGAAAACCACATGAAATGCCTCCATCCTTAGTGTTGATTCACGCTCCAGCTCAACAGATTAAAAAAAACGAAGGATTTACGGCTGAGGGCTGGCGCCTCTTCTCTTACCCTCGACGGCAGAGTGGAAGATGCCGAGGCCGCACCAGTGGAGGTAGTTGTTGAGCGGCGTGAGGTCGTACACGTTGAGCACCACTGGGTACGCCCCCGCCCCCGCTCCGCCGCTGCCACCGGAGAGCGACCCGCCCATGTCCCCTATCCTACCTCCCTTCCGATCGCCACGGCGAGATCCCTCTCCCGCCCGCAAGCCGGTAGCCAAGTGCAGCCCCCACCCGGCTGCGGCACGCGAGGGCTGGATGGGATCGAGGGGGGAGGCGATGCGGAGCAGCGAGGAGAAGAGACGACGACGACGACGACGAAGGCAGCGTGCGAGCGAGGCGGGTGCGGGTTCGGAAATGCGCTTCTTTTTTTTCTCACGCCCGTGAGGTAGAAGGTGGCTGAGTGGTGGAGCCCAAGACTGTGTGGGACCAGTTTGCAGTGAGCGGCGTGGTCGGGAGGGGAGAGGATGGGGGCGCACGCGTCGGATCTGACTGGTGAGTGGGGGCCCTGGGTAGGGTGTCTGACGAGGTACTACTATTTGGCTACACGACGGGAGTGGAGTCTCGATCCGAAAGCAATATTTCTGAATTTGATCGATGAATTGAAAAATGAAAAGTGCAGGTCTTGGCATTTTTTATTTGCTCCTTTTTTAGTGTGTAGGATGCAGATTCTGTTGTGTCGTAGCGTCACAACTGCATTCTCGTGTGTGGGTCTTGTTGCAGACGAGGCTAACGAGCGTTTACAGTTATATTGAGATAACATTTTTTTATATTGAGATGGTTGTAGCTTGAGTTAATTTCTACCGGCTCTAGGGCGGAACCAAAATTTACTTGCTGACTATAATAATTTACATAAATTTGTCTTTGATTTTAAATTTTGAAGTATAATTTCAGTAAATATTTAGGTCTAGGGCTAGGGTTCTAGCCCAAGTTATCCTACCCCAGTCTTTGCTCTTCCTGCCACGTGCCCACTGGCCAGGTGAATGTTGTGTAGGCACTACAGTCTACCTAGTGATAGCGGCTATACCTGGAGAGATTAGTCAAGGATTTTACTGGAGCCCCAATTTCCATGTGAAGGCCAAATGTGATCTCCACCCATAATGTACAAACCCAGTTAATAAACTAGGACAAGGATTAAGGATTAGGAATAAATCATTGTTGATGGATTATACCCTAATTATAGAATTTATATCTATACGATGTATTTTGAGTATATAGGATTAGCTAATATAAAAATATAAACAAAGTAAGAGAGATTCTTATATAGGTTTAGATCTTCTAATGGTGGGTAATAGCCCTACTTTTAATGATTGGAGCCAATATTGTCTCAAGTATAAAGTATAAAAGGAAAGTTGTAAAGCTCGAACATGATAGTTAGCGGCTAACTGTTATTGACTTTCTCATATATTGATTTAATGAGATTAGGAGTGATTTTTATTGTCTACATCTATTATGGTTTATTATGACTTGTTCTAGTCTACTCCTAATGACCTGTTATTTATACACTGGATGAAATAATACAATCCGGATAATTTTAGTCAGCTATATTTCCTTCCTATTTATGACTATTTTTTTATCTACTTTATTCACATGGGAGAATTGCTTATGTATAGGATTTTATATAGTTGTCTCGTTGAGATAAGTACATATGGATTTGATAGATAGGGTGTAATATTTAATAGTTTATGTGACAATGATTTACCATATCTCTAGTATTCTATCCACTATATAGTTTTCTCATGCGGTCAAAATAAATTTTTGCATGTGGATAAACGGACCGCCTAGGACCAAAGGTTGTGAAAATCATCGGGTGGTTCCATTGGCAGACGGGTAGGATGTCCACCTGAGCAAATATTTTTGGGCAAAAAAAATCCAATCCTAGATTCACAAAATTTTAGGATTGGATCACAAATTCATAAATTGTACGCATAATCAAAAATTCATTTCATATCCTTATTTTTTTTCGATTTAGAACATTCCATTACAAAGCAATAGCAGCTTGTCATTCAGGATTCATTTCCTAATAATCAATAGCAGTAGAACATTACATGCAAACATTATAGCTCTAAAAAAAGTCACAAAACAAAGTTCAGCTCCTTGCCGTTCATCTCCTCAGCTCCTTGCCAACGACGAAGCCACTATCGAAGCAGCTGATACCACAACGAGCCGATACTCATTGTCCGATGCTGACACAAGCTGTAGCCACCGCTCCCGAGCAACGTCGTTAATGGATCTAGTGCTCCCAAGAGCCACCGCCCACAGATCGTCTGTCTCGAGTTTGGTAGCAACAAATCCACCCCTCCCCTTTGCCATTGCCGCTGCCACCCTTCACCACCTACGAGCATGTTGAGGGAAGAGAGAGGGAGGAGAGGTCTGCCCTCCACCTTTGCAACCATCGCCACACACCTCTTCCTTTCTAGTCATAGCCTTTATCTTTATCCCACTCCTACGGATCGACAACTCCCTCGACTTCACCAACAACTTCTTCTTGATCATCTAGAGCCCAAAATAAGCAAGATTGAGTACATAAGTACTCCATAAATTATATAGGGAAACTTATACTATTGCAAGGTATAACAATATAGGAACTAGTTTGACTATAAACCTTGTTAGTAGTTCACAACCATTTGCATTTTATAAACAAGTTTATATTTGAAAGGTTAATCATTTTATATCATTCATTAATCAAGTATAAATATTTCTCCAAATCTACTTATGCCTTTACTATGGATTCACCCATAGATATGTCTCAATTAATTAGGAGCACAACATATTTGAATACCAAAGAACTTTACAGTGTTTGCCTAGTTTTACCCACATAATACCCACAGCTAGCTAGACTGAAGATAACATAACATTACTGCTCTATGTTCATTATGTTATGTAGGTTATAGGACAAGTTGACTATTGGTTCAAACTTGCGTTCCAAAGCTCATAGTGGGTCCCATAGTACCCACAGTCACATATAATAAATATCTCACACCTCACATGTTAAGGTCTAAAATGTCAATATACTGAAAGGCTACAGAAGTCTAATTCACTAGAGCAGCATATGCTAAGTCTGAATACCTCGATTGCATGAATGGGTGTAAATTATGTCACTTATATTGACACAAGGGGGTTTGTCATTATTAACATCAAATAAACAATAACCTTTCCGAAGCTTTCACATGAAATGACTTAATCCACATAATAATTGTCATAGTAATAACCATCTAGTTTGAACTATGGCTATCAATGGTATAACAAGCTCAATTACAAGTCATGGCAATATATAGCAATATAGAGTAATTGGGTATCACTATTTCTAAAGGTATTTATGTAAGACAACACATGCATTGCTATATAAGTAAATGAAGGTAAGTACAACTATCCAAAATAAACCTAGCTCCATATTAGATTAAGTTTTTGATCAAAGGATGCATGACTTGCCTTCTAGATCAGTGTAGTCATACCACACTTCTCCTCCTATGGCTACGACGACATGGGTGTCTAGGGTGAACTTCGATTCTTCACCTTATGGATCTGTGACTTCGTAATCTATCAATACACAAAATAAAAGAGCTAAGCAAATAACTCCAAATAAGCATCAAAGCTCAGAAAAATAAAAAATAAGACAAAAGGAGGGGTTTTGGGAGGATTTTGGGATATTTTTGGAGAGTGGCAACCCTAGGGCTAAAATTATGGTTGCATCAATGGATGCTCAGATTGCTACGAAACTAGCATGAATAGGAGTCATGAATAGGTCTCAGATCTTTCGATTTGAGGTCAAATGGTCACTAAACCAGTTGAACTAGAGAAAATATATTCTTTGGAATTATTTTTCTAAAGGAAAAGGGTGACTGATCTATTTTTCTTTGGTTCAGGAATTTGATGGTGGTTTGAGGTCGCTAGCGATAAAGGCGGCCGGTTCCCATGAGGAGGCACCGGTTTCGAGGTCTTGAAGGCATGGTGATCCCATTTCCATGGGTACTCAAGGCAAGTGAGGCAATAGTGAGGTTGGCGGTGGCAGGCAGAGGCGCAAGAAACAACGGTGCATCGATGAGCTCCAATGAAGGCATGGTTGCCTGGGAGAACAAGGGCAATGAGGGGAAACTAAGGATGGTGGTAGCTTGGACTGGCAGCATGTGAGGTTGAAGCATACCGCGCAATCGGTGAGCTTCGGTAATGAAATAGAGGTGGAAGGAGAGGGGAAAGGGAGAACATGGGATAGGGAAGATGATGACACCTTGAATTTTTGGAGATGGCTAATGGTTGCGATAAATTTTGGAGTGAAGCACTGGTGGTCAAAACCGAAGCTTTAGTTGTTTCTTCTCCAATGATGGTGATTCTAGATGCCGAGGGTGTTGCAGCTTCTAGAAGGAGCTAGAGGAGGTTTAGGCACTCTTTTTCTCTTTTGGTGGTGATCGGCAAGGTTGTTTGGTGAGGGAGATGGAGGTGAAGATCGATACGGTGTTGGCAGCAGTGATGTGCTAAGACCGAGCTCGAGCTGATGTGCTCAAATGGTTACTCTCGATTTTGGATTTGATTTGGTGATGGATAGCTGGAGATAGCTTGCTTGGCTATCGAGTGAGAGTTTGACACATGACCGGGAAGCAGATAGGTTGGACCAGCCTAGGCTGGCCGAGCCAACATAGGCTGAAGAAGAAAGGAAAATGGAAGGAACGTAGAAAGAAAGAAGGAAGGAAGTAGGCCGAGCTGGGAAATGGGTCAGCAAAGGAAAGAAAACGGATGGGCTAGAGACATGTCAATGGAACGAACTCGTCCGTGAGGGTTTGGACAGTCAATTTGCAATTTTAGAGGAATGAAGGAGAAAAAGAAAGACAACAGACGAAGAACAAGTTTAAAATAGAATGAAATGAAAACTCAACTTAAAATTTTAGAAATCACAAGAAAAGAAAAAAGGGTTTTAAAAATTAATCAAATTTTACAAATGTTGTAGACATGCCCTCCTTCAGTGGAGTCCTACACCTTCTACCATACAAAGCTTTAAATGGTGACATCTAAAAAACTGGTAGTTGTTGGACTGGTAGTTGTTGTTATACAAAAACTGTGCAAATGGCAAGCATATATCCTAAGCTGATCCATATACCAAAGCACATGCTCGCAACATATCTTCAAGTATTTGATTCACTCGCTCTGTTTGTCCTCCAGTCTATGGGTGGTAGACTGAACCGAACCCTAACTTTATACCCATCAATTCCTGAAAAGTATTCCAAAACCTTGATACAAATTGTGACCCTCTATTGAATATTGTCGTCTTAGATATTCCACACAGTATCACAATCTTTGTCAAATATAGCTCAGCTAGCTTATCACCTACATAAGTCTACTAAACTGGTAAGAAATATGCCACTTTAGTTAACCTATCAATTATAACCCATATAGCATCATACCCATCTTTGGTCTTCGACAAACATGTTATAAAATCCATTCCTATCTCATCCCACTTCCATTCAAGAAAAGGTAATGGTTGTATCAATCCTATAGGTCACTAATGATCTGCTTTAACCTTCTGACACACCTCACATAGGTTTACATACTTGGCAATTTCTTGCTTTATGTCATTTCACTACATGATTTTCTTTAAGTCTTGATACATCTTTGTACTCCTAGAATGTATCAAGAATAAAGAATCATGGGGTTCTTGCAGTATCAGATCCATGATCTCCTTCTTATGAGAAAGACCATATCCTTCCTTAAAATTTTAGCACACCATTACTATCTTCTGCAAAATCTAGTGCTTTGTTCTCCTTGAGATCTTTTTTATCTGCTGGATTTGTGGATCTTCCTATTTTGTCATCTTTATCTCATCCTCTAAAGTTGGCTTCAATTCTATAGTGCAAACACATCATTGATCAACAAATTCTAACCTCAACTATCATATTTCTTGTAATAATGGCTCTGGGCACTCTTGAACCATTGCATTATTGCAATATGCTTTCCAACTCAGAGCATCAGCTACCACATTTGCTTTCCCTAGATGATACTGGATATCCAAGTCATAGTCCATTATCAACTCAAGTCATCTTCACTGTCTTAAGTTTAGGTCATGTTGATTGAATATGTGCTTTAAATATTTGTGATCTATGAACATCTCACACTTGTTCCAAATCAAGTAGTGCCCCCAAATCTTCAATGCATTTACAACTACGGCTAAATCAAGATCATGTGTTGGGTAATTCTGCTCATGTGGTTGAACTTGACATGATGCATAAGCCACTTCTCTTCCTTCTTGAAATAAAACACAATCAATTCATTCATGACTAACATCATAGTACACCTAAAATTCCTTCTTGTTGTCAGGCAAAGCTAACACTGGAGCAGTTGTCAACCTTGTCTTCAACACTTGGAAACTTTTCTTACACTTGTTCGTCCACTCAAATGGTACATATTTCTTCAAAAGATTGGTGAGTAGTCTTGATATCTTGGAAAAGCCTTAAATGAAGTGTCGATAATAGCCTGGCATTCCCAAGAAACTCTATATATCCTTCACTGTTTGTGGTTATTCCCATTCTGATACATCTTTAACCTCCTCTAGATCCACTTTTACTCCTTCTGCAGTGACAACGTGGCCTAAAAACTGCACTTCTTTCATCTAGAACTCACACTTGGAAAACTTGACATATAACTTCTACTCTCTTAGTCTTTCTGAAACTAACCTTAGATGCTTCTCACGCTCTTTTTCACTTGAGGAATATATGAGGCCATCATTTATAAAGATTAACACAAACTTGTCGAGATAGTCCATATAAGTCTTTTTCATCAAACCTCTAAAAACTAATGGTGCATTTGACGGCATTACAGTGAACTCATATAGCCCATACCTTGTAATGATTGCAGTCTTTGGAATGTCCTTTTCTCTAACTCTCAGCTAGTGGTACCCTAATCTTAAATCTATCTTCAAAAATACCTTGGCCCCTTTTAGCTGATCAAATAGATCATCAATCCTTGACAATGGGTACTTGTTCTTGATGGATGCTTTATTTAGTGCTCTATAATCCACACACATCCTAAGTGTACCATCTTGCTTCTTGGCAAATAGCATAGGTGCAGCCTATTTAGACACACTAGGCCTGATGAATCCTTTCTCTTCTAATTCATCAATCTGTTTCTTCAACTCCTTTAACTCAAGTGCAACCATATGATACATTGCCTTTGATATAGACTTAGTTCCAGACTTCAGCTTGATAGAGAACTCAACCTCTCATTTTGGTGGCATTCCAGGCAACCCTGTTGGAAAAATATTGGGAAACTCATTGACCATTGGCACTTTCTCAACTCTTTCTGCTACCATGGTGTTCAATGCTTCTAGTAGAGGTGGTAACAAAGGTCTCTTTACTTTAAACTCTATTCTCTTCCCTTCAACATTAACCAAATCGATGACCTTGTTCTCACAATCCGTCTTTCCCTTATACTTGTGTAACCAAGCCAATCCTAATATAACATGCAACCCTTGCATTTCTAATAGTATAAGCTCTACTAAAAATACAATTTCTTCTATCTGGATTTCTATGTTAGGTCACTTAAACTAGGATTTCATGTCAGATCTAGGGGCATGGATTACATGGGTGTTATTTAAAGCTATTAGGATCAATCCCCATTTCGTAACCAAAGTCAAAGAAATAAAAGAATGTATAGCACCCGGATCAAATAAAACTAAAGTAGGCTTTGAGTTAACAAGAAACATAACAAGAAGGATGTCTATGGCTCTAGTTGTGTCCTTGGCTAACACATAGTTGACCCTTCCCTAAGAGGCTCCAAGGTTAGGTCGTCCTCATCTTGCCACAGCCCCAACTTGTGCTCCATGATTTGGCATTGCTCCTCCATGGTTGGCAATTCTAGCTCCATGTCCTGCATGTTCTAAACCTGTGGCATAGCATATTGCACCATGTTTTGCGCTCTTGCTATAACTTGTGCAACTTCTATTGGTGGTTGCGCCGAAACTCGTGGGGACCAATCGGATTGGACGGAGCAGACAGATGTCCGATCCAATGCAAACATGCGAACACATCGAGGCCTAGGAGCCCTGCTTCGCTCTAGTGTAGGTCATTCAGCTCGCTGGATGGCATGCTCTCCCGGTTGTCCTTCGGCTCTGTTGATTAGTTCGAGAGCGCGCTGAGGTCCTTTGGCTTTGTTGTCCATTCGTTGGGACAGTGGAGATGTGGGTGTGCTAGTCAATTTGACCCTGTAATTGATAAGGATATAAAGAGAATGGGTCAGTTGGATGATGAGCTAATACGAACTCTTACTATTGGTCGGATGCCAATAGAGTTGAGATAGTCACCAGCCGTGTCTAACGCACTTGTGTAATCGACTGATTACCGATAACGACTGGAACACTCTTCCATCAGCTGGGAAGCTAATGAAGGCATAGGCAAATGAGGGTGAAGGAAACGAAAGATACATCAGCTGAGTTGATGTCACCCCGAATCTAACAAAGGCGTAACACTAGTCCATCAGCTGCAAAGCCAATGGTATTCTAGAATAGTGTATTCAAAGAATAACACATGGGATCCTCCCATCAGCTGGTTGCCGATGAAGGCTGTAACACTTGTTCATCAGTTGGAAAGCAGATGAAGGCATATGTATACTAGAAAGGAATATTATAAAAGATCCATCGGCCGCAAAACTAATGGCACTCCGTATATAATGTGCGATGAATAAGAAGTAGCGATACCTGATCCTCCCAAAGTACGAAACCCAGTGACTATTGTGATGGTACCGTTAGAGCCAGCCTTGATAGATCAGACCGAACTGAGACAGTATAAAACTGAGGTTAACGACAATGAGACAACGTACACTAGATCGGGTGTACAAGCGGAAGGAAAGGGTGAACCCATTGACTAGCAGAGTCGATGAGAGATGATCTCTGAATATACATGTGTATCGACTGAGAGGCTGATACACTAGGCATGAGATTCAAGAGAAGTCTCTGAAGACGTATATGTATCGGCTAAGGAGCAGATACACTGGGTGTGATGCTTGATGTATGGATAACACATCGGCTAACTACTCCAATGAAACGCCAAGTAGAAACCTATTGATTTATGGCTCAATCTACTATTAGCAGTGTACTGAGTTGAAGCTAACCGATGCAACACAAGACTGATAATGGTAAAAGGAGCTTCATAAGCCAATAGATCCCATGCGGACGTGATGTGGTATATTCGATCGGACTAAGAGGTTGAACCTAACCGTTGCAGCCTTAGATAGAATGAATATAATAGGATAGTGGTGGGACTTACCCTTTTGCCAGAGTTCGGACATAACTAATGCAACTCCGTATCAAGAG
This sequence comes from Oryza coarctata, assembly GCA_030770085.1. NCBI lineage: Eukaryota > Viridiplantae > Streptophyta > Magnoliopsida > Poales > Poaceae > Oryza > Oryza coarctata. The sequence continues at coordinate 16,432,182 of CM061472.1, forward strand.
CCAGAACCTGCCAGGAAAAACCTTGATAAACTAGGATGGCGATGCGTCGAGATTAATTTCATCGAGAGATGATTTACAAGCTTTCAGGGGGTCTATATTTATACCCTAGGATTATAAGAGTATGACACGATTACAACAACTATCGGACATTATTTTTCAAAAACATAAAACGAAAATATCTCTAAGAAAGTTAACAAAACTAACTAAACCTGCCTATCTTTATAAGATATCTCCTATATAGATAAAGTACCCTGCAATGGCTTCCACGACTACTCCTCAGATTCGGTCCTATCTGGATAATCTTCTATTTTTAGCTGAACTGAATCCTTCCTTGATCCATCCGATTGGCTCTTTTCCTATAGCAATCAGACTCTTCCCACTAGGCCGATCAGTTCTCCAATCTATCCCGGGGCTTACCAAATTTTGGTGCAAATACATGCCCCCCACTTTTAAAGTATGAGGACTTATGGTTTGAAATTATCTTCCTCAAGCTTATATGGCTCCAAAATTTACTCCCTTTCTTATAATCGGCTTTCATGAGCCAAAACTTTATGCATCAGATGTGCTAAACTGTTGAACTCTTTGGAAAGAAAATTCCTCTTGATGCGACTCGACAATCCTTAGAATGCTAACTCAGTTAATTCTTCCTCACTTAAGTTCAAGCTGTAGCATTGGTCTCTTATGTTATGAAATCTTCGAATATATTCTAAAACTGATTCTTCTGCCTTCGGCTTTATCAATATTAAATCCATAAGTCACATCTTGGAGACCTCAGTAAAGAAGTATCTATGAAATTGCTTCTCCAAATCGGCCCATCCCCTAATTGAATTTGGTGGTAATGGTGAAACCATGTGAAAGTTGATCCAACTAAAGACAGTCGAAACAATCTAACTGTCAAAACTTTCTAAGCCGATGCTTCTTCACATAGGCTATGAATCACCCTATGTGCTCCATCGTAGATATGTTGTCCTGTCCTAAGAACTTGGAGAAATCTGGTATTCTGTATCGGCATGGTAACGGAACCCTATCGAACCACTCCGGATACAGGTGCCGATACATAAATGTTTGATCCTTAGTTTTGATACCAAACTGCTTTCTCACCACTCTACAACTTTGGCTGACCAATCCTTCTCCCTTGAGTTCTCTCTCTGATATTGTGGTGGTGGAGTTGGTACCCACTTCTACGTGAGATGTTCCCCATGATAATTGTATGAATTGGGATTATCACCTAAATAGTTATGTCAATATCTTGCATATTAAGTAGTCTGATAATACTCTAGAAGTACATCATACCATTGCCTCTCAAATCAATTCTGTGTTGGTGGATACATATTCGTCGATAAATCCCTCATGGTTCATAAGTTTCATGAGGTAGCCCTATTTCTATCGGCAAATATACAAGATATCGATCAGGCTCTTGAGCTGGCAATTTATCCATCGTCTTCTTGATCAGATTTTGTAGTGTATCCACTAATACTCCCGATGGGTCGATGAGTGCTTGATGAACTGCTTCGTTGATCATCTCTTGTAACGGCTTCAGAGGACTCACAGGTGGTGATCGGCTCATCAAAACAAGTTTTGGAAACTATGATTTTTAAATTGACACTTGTCCAGTCATACCAAAGGACTTCAAACAGAGCTTCTAAAAGTTTACCATATTCTGCTCTATTTGCTACCTCTACTCTTCATTCAGATCTTCCATTCTCACTGCAATCATAATATCTTCATCGGCTTGTTCAAACGAATGTACCTTGGCATCAACCTCTTTTTCGGACATGTTGATGAAAATTATGGTCTCCAAGTCAATGAATAAAATTCTGACTTCTAATCAGACGATTATATAGTCCCACTAGCCAATAAGTGGAATTCTGTCACACCAGCCGATGAATGATCTTCATGTACCACCGACCGATGAAGGAAATTCGTCTCCCACTAGCCGATGAATGAAGACTTCGATCCCAGTGGGCGTGCCAAAAATGTGCTCACACCGAAACTTTTTTCTTTGAATTTCTACATTTTTTCTAACTTTTGAGATTTGTGAGCACTCTAAATGATGTTTAATACTTTTTTATTATATAGAATGATTTGATATGACATAATACATATTATCAATATTTTATAATGTTTGATTGTTATTTAGGTTGCCATGCAAAGAATAGGGAACAATGTTCAAATGCTGTATTTTAATTTTTATATTGTGAAATGTGTCTAATAAGGATCTTAAATTATTTATTTCATAGTAAATAAAACAAAAAATAAAAATAGATATAGCTTTGAAAATTATAACCATTGAGCTATTTAATTAATTGTTTTTATATTACATTAGTTAAAAAAATAGGAGAAGGAAATTGAATGGGAGAGGAGGGAATGGGAGAGTCAGAGGCGAGGGTCGGGAGACGTGGGCATGTAAGTACGGCAGGATAAGAACGTCACGAGGAAGGGGGAGGATTTTTTTTCTGTTTGAGATAGATATAATGCGTTCACTTGTCTATATTTAATCATAGATCTAATCTTAAAGAGTTAAATATATATCTTCTAATTAAATTACTTATTATTTAAATCTTATTAATTAATTTTATGTGTTTTATATTGTTGTAAGTTACATGTTGTTAATTAAGTGTTTTAAAATTCTATATGATCTTACCTTAAAAATGTGTCTTCCAATGGATAGTCCAAAGTAATGAATTTATTTTACTTGTTAAATATAGTTAATTTGGGTGTTAAATCATAACTTTTGGTGTAAATAATATAATGATGTATGTGGATAAAAAAATTAGCTATATAATTTATATCATAGAATTGTTTAAAATTTATTATCACAAAATATATTTTCTACCTAGCACAGTAAAAAAATAGGAGAGGTGGGAGGGGAAAGGAGAGAGCAGGCATGCTTCCTCCCTCCCCTCCTATCTAGTCTCTCTTCTTCTTTTCTTCAGTTATTAAAATTAAAATAATAAATTTCAAATAACCATAATTTTTCTGTAGAATTTAAATTTTGTAAAAATTATAGTTGTAAAGTGCTACTCGAGTCAGAGAATAGTTGGGGTAAGATGGAAAGTGAGGGAGTCTGAGTAGATTAATTGAAGGTTAGCCCATGCATGCTAATTTTGGAGTAGATTAACCGAAACTTTAATTAGCAGATACATCCGTGCATATTTGGTATTTTTCCCAAAGGTCTGGTGCGAGCCTGTCGTACATGGAAGCACCAAAACTCGGATTAACCAACTAACAAACATTGGAATATCATACCACACACACGTACAGGATGGAAGGGGATGGGACGTGGGCTTTTTCCTTTTTTATCTTTTAAGAGCACTAAATCAAATGATAGGAAATAATGGATTGTCGTATTTAAATAAAATCGATTTTTTTCTCAAAATTATTAGAACTTTCTCTAATTTATTAAAGTGACACGTGACAAGTTAAAAGAGTTTGTAGGAGTGCTATGTGGTGCGTTTATAGGATATTTAATAAGCTTTTATATATAATATAATATAATAATAGATAGATGTGATCTAAATAATTTCATTTTTTTTTTTGCAGAGATCGTATGATCTAGGGGTAAGAAAGTTTGTGCTATTCTCCATCCAGCCCCTGGGGTGCAGCCCTATGGTGAGGGCCTTCCCCAACGTCACCGGCGAGGCTTGCATTGAGCTGATGAACCATGCAGCGCTGCTCTTCAACTCCAGGCTCAGGTCGCTCGTTAGCCATGACAATGGTGGTGTGAGGTCTCGAATGCTTGGCGCGAGATTCGTCTACGTCAACTCGTACAAGGTCATCAGCGATATGATACACCATCCAACAAAATACGGTAATAGTTCGGCGAGCTTAAATTTCTTGAACTCAACGAAATTATTTATGGGTGAACTAATACCCTCCTCTTTTCTTTTTTACTTACTAATACTTGTGTTTTCAAAAGGATGACTTCATAGAGTTCGTGTAGTTAACCTCAAAATATTAGGATTTAAAATTTGAAAATGACATTGATATAGAAAGTATTATATTTTAATAAGTTTTATAAATATATAATTATAAAATATAATGATAAGACAAGCATATTAAAGACTGTTGATATTTAAAACGACAATAAAAAATGAAGGTACTATTTTTTTACTCGTGTTTATTTCAAAAATTTATAATCTTAAAAAAATTAAGTTATATAGGTAGCAAGTGTATTTTTAATTAAATAGCACATGTTATGTGCTTAATTTGTTTGACGATTTTTATTGCTCAGGCCTTAGGGAAACCAGTAGAGCTTGCTGTGAGGTGTCGAGGGGGGGGGGGGGGGGGCGTTCTCTGTCAGAAGGAGGGGCGGCCCATCTGCAGTCACAGGGCCAAGTACGCGTTCTTCAATGGGCTCCACCCGACAGACGTGGTGAATGCCAGGCTGGCACGCAAGGCGTATGGCTCCTACTCGCCGGACGAAGTCTACCCTATGAATGTTAAGAAGCTGGCAATGCTGTAGCAGTAGTAATTAATCATTTATAATTGTAATTAAGTCGTACTTAATTAGTAGTGCTAGTACTTAGTTGTGAAATGGATAATTAGCAGTAGGGCCATCTACTAGTAAGTTGGCAGTGTGGTCACTGGCATTGCCCATTGTGCACTTCTTGCCAAGATACCCATGTACATATAGGTTTCGTATTGTTATATACAGACCACTGGCCTGAGTTGTATATATATAGACTCGACCCCCCTTTACATATTTTGGGTCTTAGTTACTGTACATATTCTACATGGTATCAGAGCGAGTCTAGACATCTCTAGCGCGCTAACTTCTCCCTCCGATGAGCCGACTCTTTCCTTCTTGTCGTCGACGTCTTCTTCCCGTCACCGACCCTCTTCCCAATACTCTCCTCGCTCTCTCGCCCCCGTTTTCCTCTTTTCCTCGTCTCTTCCGCAGTTACCTTCTCTTCTCCGTTCCACCTCCGCGCGACCAAGCGACGGTCTCGATTCGCCTCCTCGTCTCACATCGCACCCGTCTCTACTCTTCTTCTTGCTTTGTGCATCTCTCCTTCTCTGACGCCGGCACACCTCCATGCTCATCGTCCCTATCGGCTGAACTCGTCCGCCCTCCCATCGGCTGGAACCCTCCCTCGGTTCTCGCCTTTTTCGACACGCTCAACGGCTCTCGGACGCGAACCTTCTCCCCTCACGTCCGAGCCAGTCAAACGTGTCCACGGACACGAATCCCTGCCTCCTGGACGCGGACATATTCTCTTCGCGTCCGGCCACTCCCCGCCTTTTTCGCATCCGCCCCACTCCTTGGCCTCCACGAGTCCACGGACGTGAATCTTCTCTTCACGAACGTGAATCTTTGTATGTCCATGACCCAACTACTCTCTGACCCATCCACTCTGTCACCACCTTTTCCTCACCTACTCCGCTGCCTACTCCCCATCGGCCAACCACTCCTCATCGGCTGGCCGGCCCACTTCCCATCGGCTTCTCACATCTTTGATCGGCCGATCTGTCCTCTCATCGGTTTCTCCCTCCCATCGGCTCTTTGCTCCCATTCTCCCGTCATGGCCACCGAGTCCGCTCTCAGCTCTGGCACTCTCCCAGTCGCCGAGTCTGCTCCGGCCCTCGGTGCCTCAGACCACACCTCGGGCACCACCTCGCCGATCTTCTCCCCTCCTTACATTGCTGTGAATGTGAAATCTCACGTTCCTATCTCTCTTGACCTAAACGCTAATTATTCCAAGTGGGTTTTCTTCTTCAAATCCCTCTGTGGAAAATTCGGCCTCCGGTCCCATATTGATGGCTCCGCTCCACCTCGCCCCGATGATCCTCAGTGAGACATCGCCGAGTGCTGCATGCGCAGCTGGCTGCTCGGCTCGGTCGACTACTCTGTCCTTGACCTCGCCATGGACGATACCGATCCCACCGCCCGGGATCTCTGGGTGGCCATCCAGCGGATCTTCCTAGCCAACAAGCAGCCTCGCGCCATCTTCCTCCTCAACGAGTTCCACTCCATGGTACAAGGCGACTCCTCTGTCTCCTCGTGCTGTCAGCGCCTCAAAGTCAAGGCTGCTGCTCTCCGGGACGTCGACCACCCTTTGGCCGATTCTCAACTCGTCCACGCCCTTCTGCGAGGCCTCAATCCCCGCTTCTCCAACACCGCCGATGACATTGCCAACGCTACACCTCTTTCATCGTTCGCCCGGGCTCATGACATGCTAGTTCTTAAAGAACTCCGTCAGGCCAACGATGAGAAGACAGTGGCCCACACCGCCCATCTTGCCACAACCGATAATTGCTACCGAGCTTCTTGCGTTGTCTCTTCCTCCCGCGTTTCTGGTGGCCATGGCTCTGACCACAGCACCACAGCCCGCACCGGGAAAGGCAAGGGCAAAGGCAAAGGCAGGACCTGGTAAGGTCCGACGCCCTCACAACCTACCTCGGTCCCTGCCCATCCTGTCGGTCCCATGGGTCCGTGGCTCTGCTACAACCCCTAATCGCCCCAGCCCCAGCCACGCAGCCCTATCGGCTGGCAACCCGGGATACTCGGCGCCCATCCCCAGGCTCACCTGGCATCGGCTCCCACTCTACCGCCTCAGCCGATGCTACCGACTCCACCCACCCAGTCGGTTCCCTCCTGGAACCAGGCTAGCCTCGTCGCTGCTCTCAACCAGATGACGCTCCAACCACAGCACCCTTGGGTACTAGACACTGGGGCGTCTTCACACATGGTGTCATCGGACGGTATACTTCGCTCCTGTCACCCCTCTTCCTCCCCTTTTGTCACCATCGGCAATGGTCACTCTCTTCCTGTCCAATGCCGAGGTAACTCCTCTCTGTCTACATCCGGTACTAACCTCCTCTTACGCAATGTTCTTATCATCCCTTCTCTTATTCACAATCTTATATCTGTTCGCCAATTCACAAGAGACAACAACTGCTCCATTAAATTTGACGCATCTGGTTTCTCTGTGAAGGATATCCCAACCCGGTGACAGATCCTTCGCTGCAATAGTGGTGGAGAGCTCTACACCATTCCCGTTGCGCCGTCCACTCCACACGCCAGTGTCGCCCTCTCCACCAACCTTTGGCACCTTCGCCTCGGCCACCCCGGCCCCGACGCTGTTGTCACCCTACGCCGCAGCACCTCCATCCAATGTACTCATAGCAACTTCACAGTTTGCCACTCATATCAACTTGGTAAATATGTGTGTCTGCCCTTTTCTAGTTTTCTCTCCTGTACCTCGCGTTTATTTGAGACGTCTCCAGTTAAAAGTTTCTCCGGTAATTAGTATTATCTCGCTATACTTGACGATTACACACACTATTGCTGGACCTTCCCGCTCATCCACAAATCCGAGGTCACCTCTCACCTCACTCATTTCGTCACGTACGTGTCCACTCAGTTCAACCTCCCCATCAAGGCTTTACAAGCTGATAACGGTATGGAATTCGTCAACCATACCGTTACAAACCTCCTCACCTCGCAGGGCATCCATCTCCGGCTCTCTTGCCCCTACATCTCTCCTTAGAACAGCAAAGCCGAGCACCTCCTTCGCACCCTCAACAATATCAGTCGCACCATGCTACTTCACGCCCACTTACCCGTCACTTATTGGGCCGAAGCTCTGGCTATTGCGATGTACCTTCTCAATCGGCGTCCATGCTCCTCCATTCAAAACAACGTTCCCTACGCCCTTCCCTACCGTACGGCGCCCGACTACTCCCACCTTCGCATTTTCGGGTGCCTTTGCTACCCAAATCTCACCGCCACAACTTCCCACAAACTCGCTCCCCGCTCCACCTCCTGTATTCTCCTCGGCTATCCCACCTCTCACAAGGGATACCAATGTCTCGACCTTTCAACCCGATGGGTCATTGTCTCTCATCACATCATTTTTGATGAGACATGTTTTCCCTTCGGTCTACTTCATCCGAGATCCTCCTCTATTGATCTCGACTTCCTCCTCACCAACACCGTGCCGACCAGGTCTCCTCCATTGTCCCCTCCATCGGCCCCCTCATCGGCCACTGCTGAGGATTTACCCTTCACATATTCCACCACTACTCGGTCCGATGTTCCCACCATCAAACCCCCATCGGACCCACCTCCATCGGCCGATACCGATCCTATTTATCCTTCAACAGATACCGTTCCCTCTCCATCGGACACCCACTTCCATCGGCTCCTCCATTTCCATCGGCTCCCCCTAACCCTATCGGCTGATCCATCTCTATCGGACCGATCAGAATACTTGGCCCACCCGACCTCATCGGCTCAGGCCGATCTAATTCCTTATTTTCCTCTCGTCTACAGTCGCCGACTCAGAGCCGATGACGCTCCCACCCGACCAGTTCTTCCCATTACTCCCGCACCCCCATCGGCTCCAGTTCCCTCCACCTCTCACTTGGTCACCCGCTCCTAGATCGGGTCTCTCCGTCCTACTCAGTGCTATGGTCTCTCTGCTGTCTACAGCTCTATCTCGCCCATCCCGGTGACTTCTCGCTCAGCCCTGGCCGACGAGTACAAGGCCCTAATGAACAACGAGACTTGGCGCCTCGTTCCCCGACCTCCTGACGCCAACATTGTGACCGGTAAGTGGATTTTCAAACACAAATTCCACGCCGATGGCTCCCTTGCCCATCAGACCTTCAGTCCCGTTGTCAAACCCGCCACCATCCATGTTGTCCTCACCTTGGTTGTCTCTCGCTCCTGGCCGATCCATCAACTAGACGTGAAGAACGCCTTTCTTCACGGCCACCTGACGGAAACAGTCTACTGCCAGCAGCCCCCAGGCTTCGTCGACCCTTCTCGTCCCGACGACGTCTGTCTCCTTCAACGCTCTCTCTACGACCTCAAACAAGCCCCTCGTGCCTAGTACCAGCGCTTTGCTGCCTATCTTCGGCATATCGGCTTCGTGGCCTCTGCGTCCGATAGTTCCCTGTTCACTTTCCATATCGGCTCCGCCACTGTCTATCTACTTCTTTATATCGATGGCATTGTCCTTATAGCGTCTTCGACATCTCTCCTCGACCAGATCATGGCCCGACTCCACTCTGAGTTCGTCATGACCGATCTTGGTCCTCTCCACCATTTCCTTGGCATCTCCATAACCCACTCCACCCACGGGCTCTTTCTTTCGTAACACCAGTACGCCATCGACCTCCTCCAGCATGCGGGCATGGCCGATTGTCACCCCACGGCCACCCCAGTCGACACTCGAGCCAAACTCTCCGCTGCCGATGGCGCCCTTGTTACCGATCCCTCTCACTATCGGAGTCTTGCCGAGGCTCTCCAATACCTCACACTCACCCGACCTGACCTCACGTACGCTGTCCAGTAAGTGTGCCTCTTCATGCACGCTCCGCGCGAACCTTACCTCGCGTTGCTCAAGCGCATCCTACGCTACGTGAAGGGCACCATCGACTCCCTCACCACGTACTCCGACGCAAACTGGGCAAGCTGCCCCGACTCTCATCGCTCTACGTCCGGCTACTGCGTTTACCTCGGTGACACTCTCGTATCCTGGTCCTCAAAACACCAGACTATAGTGTCCCGATCCAGCGCCGAAGCCGAGTACCGCGCCGTCGCCCATGCCGTCGCCGAGTGCTACTGGCTTCGTCAGCTTCTCTAGGAGCTCCGTGCACCCCTCTCTACCGCGACCGTCATCTACTGCGACAATATCAGTGCCGTCTATATGACCACCAACCTGGTCCATCACCGACGCACCAAGCACATCGAGATCGATATCCATTTTGTCCGTGACAAGATCGGATTAGGACAGGTTTGGGTACTCCATGTACTATCGATACATCAGTATACCGATATAATGATCAAAGGCCTGCACACGTTTTTGTTCACCAGTTTTCGGTCTAGTCTCTGCATCCGTTCTCCTCCCGCTGTAACTGCGGGGGATGTTAGACAGACCACTGGTCTAGGTTGTATATATATAGACCTGATCCCATTTGTACACGTCTTGGGGTCTTAGTCAGTGTACACATTCTACACGTATGTACTACTAGCTTGTTGATGGTAAAACTATCGTCATTAACATATCAGTAATTACCATGTTTGGGTGGCAACTGGCAAGATATAATGATCTAATCAGAGCTTTTGAGTACGGTTGATTAGGCAATAATGCGCTGGTTATCTGAAGTTCATCGTGGATTATATATGAACTTACTGCACATGTGACATTTGATTTTGCGTTTGTTCATTTGCAACATGTTTCAGTTTTGGCTACAGTTTTCAAGATGTTATGTTATATATTGGTTAAATTAAGGTGCCTCTGCATTGGTCTATCATGTTTGGTTATGGGATGGGGCACAGGGGCGGATGTTAAAATGTGCCCAAATTGTTTGGATGAACTTCAGATAGACTCTGAAGTCTGAACTATTTACTTCAGGAAGAACCAAGTGTTTAGCAGAAAGCAGCAGTTTCTTTTCTTTTTGGAAGAAACTGAAGCCAGCAGTTAAGTCTGTGAATTGTTCAATCGCAAATCTATTATAACTTTTCATCGAATCTCTCTACGTTTGTTGTTGCTGATTATTACAAGCTCAATTCCGTTGCATATATATGCTTAAGCTGCTACAGATCACTTGAGCTTCAGATGATCAGACAACTGTTGATCAAGGAGCTTGTGGTTCAATGTTACTAATGTTTCTCTCTTACAAGCACTCATTTCCGCAGATGCATCTACTTATCTGACACTCACTTGTCGGTTGTCGCTCGATCACAAGTGCGTGCACGCTTCCAGTTACCAGCGTGACACTTGTCACGGATGAGGTGGCGGTGGCCCTCCGTGAATGCGTGGAGCTCGTTGGAATTCGCGCGAAATGGCCGGCTCAGGGAAGGGGAAATCGGTGCAGATCGTGCAGAAAACTCTGCTTCTTCTATTGGTCGGTTAGTGGTCCTGTTACAACTTGAAAGATGATGCAAATTCCGACAGATCTGCTAGGTCCTTTATTTGTCTACCGATGAATTCTTCTGGTTTCATTTACTATCGTTCTTGTTTGTTTCTTCAAGACCAATGGCAGGAGCACTGCATTTCAGTTAACAAGGTGAAATAGGTTTGTGTGCAGGGCCTATCTATCTAACACCTGAAATACACTAGCAAAAATGACAACTCTTGGTAATATAAATATGAGAAGTTTTACGGTATATACGAGTTACTTAGAATAAAATAGAGAGAGGGGTAAGATACAGAATAAAATTATCGTAACCGATGATGAAGGACTAATTAATGAGTAAAATATAGTCATTTTGTCTTTTATGAATACCTGGCTTGAAAATATACCTGGCTCAATCTAATCGGTGTTAAACAACGTGACTCTTCTCAATGAGTGATTTGATCGATGTAATCGGCACAGCAAAATAAAAAAACAAAGATTGGCTTTCTTCTCCCCTTTTCTTTTTCTAGGGTTTGAACTGGTGGTGTATCAGAGAGAGAGAGGGAGAAGCGCTGGCATGACCAGGCCATCATGCCACTCCAACGTGCTCTCGGCCACGGCGGCCCTTGGCGGCCGTGTGAAACGGCCGTGCATCAGCGCCGCCTCGAGCAGGGGTGGCCTCCACAGTGGCGACGTGAACGGCGCCGAGGATGACCATGCTAGGTGAGTGAGGATGTCTCTGCCCCGGAACGTCCACGATCATGGCGTCATCCACGTCGCTGAGACGCTGACGCTGCCGTCAATGCTCAGCGAGGCCGGCTTTTCATGAGGAAATCATAGTCATATTAAAAACACAATCGAGCACGCACACAAAACACATACTGGCAGATGATGTAAATATCAGAAAAACCATGTAAACAACGTATTGGAGATGGAGAAGACAGTACCGATGCACCTACAACTAATATCAAAGACAATCTTATCCTTGTCTATCTATCAATAAAATTATCTTTTACTCAAGTACATATATCAATACTTAAATATCTTTTACTTGTTGTCTTTTATTCTGGAGCATTGGATATTTACCTTTTCTTATGCAAACACCATAAAAGTTCTCTATAAATATATGAAGGGTCCTTCATTTTCAAGTATCCTTCAATTTCTTTCTTTTTAGATGTGCGATGGCAAATGTACGAAGATATCATCGTTTCACCACTTCTTAAGTAGTACCTTCTTGGTTAGGCACAGGAGCTGACCTAGCATTTTGCCAGGCCTTGGGCCAGCCAATGGTGCTTGTCGGCTCATATGTCTAATGCATATTGAAATTACTAAGTTTCTTCGGCTTTAGCATCGAGGCCCCGGAGGTGACCCGAGGCCTGAGTCCGCCCCTAGTTAGACATAACGTAGAAAACAGCTACCACAGACAATATAAGCAAAACAAGGGGTCTAACTCAATCATGCTCTGATTGAAACATGTAGATGAATTATTAGATGCAATTGGCTAAGTCATGCTCTCGAGCAGTGCAAGATGCATTAGTGATTACAAACATCTTAATAGTGGAAAAGCTGTAGCTCTGAGCCATGAGTGCATATCATGTGAAAATGGAATAGTTATTGTAAAATTTTAAAACCCTTTAGAGTAATAAAATAGGGAGAAGTCTTCAAAACTTTTTTTTAAAAAAATAACTTTAGGTGAGGTTATGTGTTCCCTCTGTGCAAAATTTTGTTAACAGAGTAATTCAATCTTGTTTGTGAAGTACAACAAGACAAATTAGAGGTACAATCACCAACCCGTAAGTTTTATATGCTATTATTATTGATATTGTAAATATTGAAGTTCTAATATTATGTTGAAGGTGTTAGTTACCTTTGAAAGCATAGTTGCTTATATTAAAAGAGTGTCCACATCGATTACAACTGGCTAATTATTAATTTTAAATTTTAAATTATATTAATAAAATACTAAACTGAAAGTCCAAGTTTGGTATGCTACCATATTTATTATTTATGAATTTCTAAATTATTAAATTAGAGTATATTATTTCCAATGGCATGATTTATTTATCTATGATCATGATAATATGATATATTAAATGATGTTAACGTGACAACATCTAGGAATTGTCCAATTAGTATGAGTATAGATGGATTAATAATGATTTGAAAAGATCGATTCTTATCTTCATTCACTATTGCACCTAAAAATTGTCTTTTGTTATGTTGCGATGGGATTGATATTTTTAGCAGAGTTTTCACCAAGGTAAATAAACATGACCCCAGCTATAGCTGAGTTTAATAGGTTTCTTTTTTTACTTTTAACATCTACCATTGTTTTCTGAAAGAATTTTTTTAAATATCCAACAACTGGCTCGTTTTCGCATAACATCTCTCCATGAACCAAAGGACTAAATTTTCCCTATTAACACAAGTTAATGAAATGGACTGCACAGCAGTTTTAGAGGATTGAAAGAACTACTTAGTCCCCTTGGCATCCTTTACTTGCTAGTCCCTTTCCAGAAGTCAGTTGATGATAGCATTTACTATGATAGTTTACATGGAATCCATCTACATTGTCAAACAGATTAATTGCTCCAGATAAAAGAAAATGTTATCACCTTGACTCTCTCCTAGCACATGCACACACCACATTACATGCATGTACGATGTTCATTGCAAAAAAAATCAAAAAGAGCAAAAGAATAATCAGCATCACATTAACATCTGTATTGACTGAGTTAGCTAGCTAGATAGACAGATCCATGAATGAAACTTACAATATAATGGCGATGTATCACGTCATGCATCAGTAAATAACTCAAGCGCAGATCCACATCCTGACTCCATATCACAATAAAACACGTGCAGTGTTCATGTCCTGTAGTCATCTTTGTCATGGTCCAGTCGTATGCACCGGCCGGAGATGTTGGGTAGAATCCATCCCGGGACCCTGCTGGTGCATGCTGGTTCGTCAACTTGTCACTTATTTTGTACCTTCTCTTGTATTTTGGCTAATTGTCCTGCATGCCTCTCCAGCTGAGAGCTAGCCACTGTTGTTGTCCACAGCTAGCTAGGTATTTTGGAGTTGTGAGTAGTAATTCTGATGGTAACGACTCTCACAAATAGTCTCCGATGACATTTAACATATATGAATCTTGACAAGTGGGTATATATGTGCCTACAGGCTACAGTAAAGGATCTTGATAAAGGCTACAATAAAGGGTAGATATGTCCCTTATGGACGAGGATCCTGTAAAAATGTATTATTATCATAATACTTTAAAAAATAATAACCTCTATTATTTTGATATATTTAAGTTATTTATATATGTGATCAAAATTACTCTCCTGTTCTAAACTATAATCATTTTCAGGATTTAAAATTTGTCCTAAAATATAGGCATTATCTTACTTTCCCACCAATCACCTATTACTCCCTCCATCATAAAATAAAATTATTTTGGTCTACGAATCCTGTCAATATTCGTAGGTGAGTTTTTTATTTTTTACCTAATCTTATTTTTTACCACTTCCCACTCTTCAGTCACTGTGCATCATAGTACTTTCTTCTTGATCTCTGCTATAAAAGCTAAAAATCTGATATTTGGAGACGAAGTGAATAGTGTAGTTTAACTGCAGGCAATTTCTAACAGCCCATCAAGGATAAAGCAACCAATCTTTTTGTTCCCTAGGAGGCATTCACATAATGATCAAGACTGTAGTCCAATATTTTACTGTGTGTCAAGATGTAACTGTTCTACTAAAACCCAACGATTAATCTAGGCAGTTGTTTCCTAATCGGATGGTGGATATTTGCCTGTTAATAAACAGTACTGTATATCTTCTGCAACATTATTGATTCTTACAATACTGAGTATCCATTTCCAAAACGAACCTAAACTAGTAAAGCGATTTCCATTTTTCATATTTGAAATATCAACAGTTTCATCTCAAACAGCAAACCACATATATTTGTTTCTTTGAGTCAATTACACACTTCACTGCACACGCCATATGTATGTATGTATATATATATTTCTCGAGGTGATGTATATACAAATCGTCCAGTTCTGACCCTGTTAGCACACGACAAAGGCATGGCTTCTGTTTTCGAAACACGCCTACGTACGCATCCATCCCTGAAGACAGGAAGGCTTGCTGAAGTGATCAGCAAACGCAGCTGTTTTATTAGATGTACCCCAAGCTAGTTGACAATTTGGACTCATAAGATTTGGCTTACTATAACATCCTCGTATTCGTCTGTTGGCTTTACTTAACAATTGCATCGATGAAAACTGGAGCTAAGATTTATATGCCAAATCCTATTGCACTTTTCAAATCTGTTGTATAAGACAATGCAATTGTATATCAAATTCGTTAGCATGTGTACCATACCACAACAATCAGTCAAAGCTTTTGTCCAATTATATATATTAAACAGTAAACACGCATTCATGCGTGGTAAAATGCACGATTATGCACTGATGTAGTCGTCAGGAAAAGATATATAATTCCTCATCAACTGTTAGGTTGACTACAGCTCTCAAGTACCCCCAACATGCAGCCATACTATTATACCTGCATGGTATTATCCTCTTATTACAAGCTGTGGTATCTCATGCTGATGACATGGACTGAAAGATAAGTTCACGGATGCATATGGGAACCCGTCCATGTCGCAATTGATGAGTACTGTGCCTGTCAGGGGACAATGGCAGGATCATGATTCATGATAGCATGTTGAATGCTAGAGAATTTTTATTATTTTTTACCCTGTTTGCTTTTAATTTCAAAAATAAAACCCTAAAACTTATAGTTTTCAAATCTAGAGTTTTTTACCACACCAGTTAGATTTTAGGGTGTCAGAATGCAGTTGGACTGGCGTGGTAAAATCTTTTATCGCATTATGACTTTTTTACGGGCGTGACAACATTATACGCTCGATAGGGCTGTAAAAGTGAGACGTGTGAATTGCTGGAGCTCGGCTCACTCAATCTAGACTTGACTGGAGACAGGGCTCAGCCTAGCCCGAGCCATATGCCTAAAGACTGCGAGTTTTGTCAAGCTGACCTCGACTATCTCGCTAATCGGAGATACATTTAGTGGTTAAAACACGTACATATACTTCGTGAGGCTGTCTTTAATTTTGTTTATACGTGCACCAACGTGGGTTTGTGTGGCGTGAACATGGTGTAAGTGTGTGTTTGTAAAAAAGAGGTATAACTAAATTTGATTAAATATATAGTTACAAGTTTGATTTTGAAATATGCTAATCTCATAAAAAAAACCGATCACAAAAGTACTATGGGCCGGGTTGGTTTGGTTATCATGATTTAGTAAAAAATATTAACTCCAATTGAAATACCTCATAAGTTACTATTGAAATTACCAGATAATTAGGTGGGAAAGTTTTGGATTCAATCGAAACCCTCCCTTATTTACCCACCGAATCAAGTCGCATGGACAACAACCAAAATTTTCCCATGCACCGACTGTCCAAACAGTTTTATCTCGTGATTAGGCTCATTAAAATTGTTGACGATTCTACACGTGTTTCGTGCCTGATAAATTATCCATGCTCGATATTCTTGCAGGCATTTGCGGAAAGCCTGAAACACATAGTAGACAATTTAATCGTGAACTGATGGGCACCTCGTTGATATGATTTGGATGCAGAACTAGAAGGGTTGGTATGATTTGGACGGATGAATATTAGGACTACAATTCAATTGGCATTCTTTAATAAAGCAACTCGTTGATCTGTTTCTGAATTGACCTAGAATTAATTAAGAATAAGAATTTGGTTCTGGTGAGATGATTAATTAGTTGGCTGCCCTGAAATTGGCATTTATGGTTCTATACTTTTAAATCAGAAAATGTTTCCTCGCCTCTATACAGAAGCAGGTTCTATGTTGCAGAAACCCAAAAAAGATTACGGGGAAGCGATAGATTAAAAATTGTGGAAATTTTGGCCCCAAAAAATGAAAATTGGAACAATTTTTTTATCAAATTCTGCTAAATTCAAAGAAAACATTTTTTGGCTGAAATAATTCCCACTGTGGGGAGTTCTCTGTCCAAAATATTATTGAACCGATAGCAGGAGTAGAAAAGATGATGGACTCAACGTCAAAACCCAGTCGTTTTGGATGAAATGCGATGAAGGTTGTGGGATAAATGATTTATTTATATGAATAAGTTAAATATTATATATTATAAGTTTAAAAAAAGCTGAACAAGTGGTACAAGAAAAATTAAGGCAGAAAGTTTTTACTTTTCTCGAAACATGACACGAATAATCCGTAAATATCCCTAATGATAAAAAAGGGGCCTTTATATTAAAGCATTGCACTTCTTTTTTTATTATTATAGCTGCTAGATTATCCGCAGGCATAAAAACATAAAAACACGGCCATAAAAACATCAACCAACCATAAAAACATCCAGAAGGTGAATCAGCAGCGTCTCGACGCATCACGCATCCAGACTGTGGTGTGATCAATTCAAGCAGATAAGGGCTGGAAAGCGTAGGCCTGGCCTGCCAATTGTCGCGGTTAGCAAGCATCACAACAGTCTCACAGCCGTGCGGAAGGTTCATCGGTGCTGGGGGATCAGCTGAAAAGTTGTAGATGGATGCCAATTTCAGATGCTGCTACTCGATTGATTTCCGAGAAAATAATATCAAAATGATATAATACTTTTTCTATTTTTTAATATATAGCGATATTGATTTTCCAAGATATGTTTAACTACTCATATTATTTTAAAAATATATAATTATTATTTATTTTGTTGTGATTTAATTTATCATTAAAGTTTCTTTATGTATAACTTATATTTTTTGATATGTTTGTATAAAAAATTTAAATAAAATGAATAATTAAAACGTATGTTATATTAGAGAACAAAGATAGTAAATGATAGCACCGATGGCAAAGAATGAGGAAACACAATGCTACAGTACAATAACAGCAGGTGAGTCTTAAACAATGTGAAACCTATATATCTACAGTTAAACAGACAACTTTTGTACTCCAACAACTTCATTTTTATATCTGGAGAGCCAAACATCCCCGAAACAGATACTGAGAACACATACCTACGAGAAGAAAGGAAACTAAAACAACACCCACTTGGCCATGTTCTTTTTCAAGAAAAGAAGAGTAAATTTTAAAAAAAAGGACAACACTATCACTTATCACTTTGCTATAACATTAGTCGAATATTTTATAAAAATGTAACAATATCAAACAATTTTATAAGGAAATGACAACTTTAGCCGATTGTACGTAAATAATATATGGACTGACTTGCAACATATAAACTTTGCACGCTTGAGATGTGAGTCCGGACCCATAAATCAAATAAAGTTATAGTTATATGATAAAACTATAGACTATTGTTGCATTTTTATGAAATAACTAAATATTGTTATAGCAAATTAATAGTTTTGATAAAATAATTATAGCTATTTAAAATTTACTCAGAAAGAATGACGGATGAATGCTAAATAGCATGAATTTGCATATATATATATGTGAATTTATTCGCATATTAAGCCATTCAGCTATTCTTGGAATACAAAGAACAGCAGAGGGATAGCGGCATGAACAGCAGCAGATCGATGGAGCACCCACCGCCTCGGGCGTGAGGTGTTGAACACCCATAGCTCCACGCCATGGCTGAGTCACTCACCTACGATAACGCCATTGATAATCTCCATCTCCAGTCGCTGACGCCCCAGCCCCACCTCCCGCCTCCCCGGCTATAAATACAGCTCGGCTTCATCCTCAGCTCAAGCAGCAGAGCTACAACGCCATTGCCGTGCTCCTCGACCTGGACTCCGTTCAGCTCAGCTCTGATAACGTTGTTCTTGGAGTTGAGGCAGCGGCTTGGATTTAAGTACTAAGACCGGAATTAGCACACTTGGTTATCATAATCAAGATGACCATCGCCATTGAGCAGCCTCACATCGGTGAGCCCATGATCCTTTGTCCTCTCAGCTCTGAGCTTTCTTTTCTTTTTCTTTTTGGTTCTACTTGTGGTTGATTTGAGTCCATGAGGAAGAAAAGGTTCGGTAATGTTCCTGAGACGAAGATCGCCGGCGGCGGCGACAACACGGCGGAGCTCGTGCTCGACGGCGGCTTCGTCGTGCCGGACTCCAACGCCTTCGGCAACACCTTCAGGTCAGCCTTCCCGCCATTCTTTTTTCATCCCATGTTCTGAACTTCTGATCATCTACGTAAGAAAAAAAAAGAGAGTACATCATACAAAAACAGAGCAAAACAGAGTGGCAGCTAGTTTTTTTAAAAAAAATCAAGTGAATATGTGCGATTAATCATATAGTATTTATTTTTTTAATATGGAAAAGCTTATTGTTTCTAGTTGCAAAAAAACAGAGTGGATGCAAGTTTTTTTTTCAAGTGGATATGTGCAAATAAACATATATTTTTCGTATGGCAAAAACAGAGGTTGGTACTTATGTTTATTGTGACAAGACAGCCAAGATATTTTCGTACGAAATTAGTAAGCAAAAACATGGGCACAACTAATAAAAGAGATGTGTGGCCATCTTGAATCTTGTAGTTGTGGATTCAGTTCGTACACACCTCTCTCTCAAGCCGCAAAACAAGTTTGTCTCATGGCTTCAAGTAGTCTTTCCACAATTAGCCCTTGGTTTTAGTTGGTTAAAACGTCCAAACCCAGATTGGTTTTGCAGATAAAATTGGACCAGAAGAAGATAATTTTGGCTACTGGTCAAATAAAATAAAGCATTTTTCTCGTACGATTTCAAATGTTTTCGCGTGTCTATGCAAAGTGAAGGTCCCACGTGATATTTCCGTGGCTGCATTATCGTTTTCACTTCTTCAGGAATTCTGTACTTCAATTTGATGATTCTTTAAAAGGTCCAACACGTGGACGAGTCAAATACTACCTCCATCCAAAAGACTTTATGGTGAATAGCTAAAAACGGAGTCTTTTTAATAGAGGTAGTAACATTTATTTTTCTTCAAAAATGAATGAACCAGAATGATACGTGATGTTTTTAATCTCCAGGAATTATGATGCCGAGTTAGAGAGGAAGGAGACGGTGGAGGAGTTCTACCGCATCAACCAGACATACGATTTCATAAGTACAAATCCTAATTTGTGTAAGGTAATAGTATATATTTAGGAGTCGTCCAGTAACTGACAGGTAGACCCTAGATGTAGTGATATGGCATCAGTGACGGTTCATAACTCTTTGGAATTACTCACTTAAAAAGAAGAGAGAAATGAAATGGCAATATAGTGGGCCACAATTGTGACGTGTAACATTTTTTTTCAGATCTGGGCAAGGTGCTGCTGCACCCCAGCTTTGGGGAGCTTCCACAGTGGGCAGTCGTCGGTAAGAAACAAAAACACAAGCAAACAGCTCTAGTCATCTCACTGAAACTTCTTCAGATTCAGCTAGGAACAATAGCTGAACATCCATCCACCTCTGAATCTGAACCTGAATCTCTTTGACCTTTCAGATGACACCTTCCCCGTCGGCTGCGCATTCGACGAATGCAACGTCCACTTCAAGGTTAGCATTCCTCTACCAATCTGTTCAAGGCAGATCAAAACAGTAGATGGATCAAGCAGTGAGCTAATGGTCTAAGACTGAAACTGAATTTTTTTTTGTCTAAAAATGTGCAGTACTTCAACGAGAACCCTGACTACCTGAACCCAAAGCTCAACACAAAGTTTGGGGCCTACTCCGAGGGCTGTGGCCTTGACAATGTGCTCATGTCCTGGGGCCATGACGACTACATGTACCTGGTAAACACCCGGTTCATCGTCGACGCCATGTCGATTCCTCAGCGATTGCATTACATGGAGCAAATCTTCATTTCTAGTACTGAGGTTGTAGTTTTCCCTGAAATGTTGAGGCGTTTCTTGTTCATCTTAGGTGGCCAAGGAGAGCAAGACCACTCTTCCTTCTGCAGGCCTGTTCATCATCAGATACCATTCCTTCTACTGTAAATGCACGCGACAGTCTTCATTTCTTTTCATTTTGTCAAAACTTAGAAGTTCTAAGTAAGGTTTAGCTAAATTTTGCAATTTTTGTCTATGATTTAGCTCTGCGCAAGCATGGTAAGCCTATATGCATCTGATGAACGATGAGGACAATGAGAGCCTCAAATGGCTGCATGTATTCAAGTAAGCCACCAGATCAATCACCCATCTAAATGTATATATGAAAATGTATTAACCATGAATGGTTTCTTCTGCAGCAAATACGACCTGTAGAGCAAGAGCAATGTCAGGATAGACGTTGAGAAGGTGAAGCCTACTCTATGTCACACATTGAAAAGGTATGATCCTTTTTGCAGTGAATACTGAAGCCTGAAACAACCATCCTTTTTGTCCTACAAGCTGAAGAAATGATTTTTTTTCTCTGAATTCTCTTGCAGTACTTCCCAGCTAAGTTGAGATGGTGAAAAGGGCACGGAGAGAACACCAAACAGATCTGTTCCATGTTATCCTGTAATATGATGATGTTATTGCACGAGTTTAATTGGCTGTACAAGTATATAGTACGTGTACCCATTTTGTATGTTCAGAGCAGAATTTGTTGAGAGATATGCACGTGGAATAAAAGTCGCCGGTGATTGTTCTTTGCAAATAAGCTTTTGTATGTACGATCTGAACATGAAATTGCATTCGAAAAAAGGGTGAAATTTGCAAAGAGGCGTGCAAATTTTCTTCTTATGTATGACGAAAGATGAGATGAACTGGACCACTATGTGAATGGGCCTTTTGGGATGTGATGAAATGGCCTAAGTTATAAAAATGATGGGCCGAAGAATTTTGATGCTTTCAATTGGCAAGGTGACAGCTCCTTTTGGAATGGGCCTGACACGTTGCAAGTTGAATCGGCTTTTCACATTAGTCCAGATTGTTCCTTTTAGTAAATCATTTCGCATGATGCTTTGGCAGATGTAACTGAAGCATATTGTTTATTTCTTTTTTTTTATCGATCACGACACACCACCCTACCGGCACACGCTCACAAGTTAGTCCCCTTCAGCACATGCTCGCTTACGTCATAAAATGTTCGTTTAAATTTTACTCTAGTTTCAAATTACTTATCGTATAGCATTCAAAATTTACATTAAAATATGTGTCATTCTCATATTTCAAAATACTTTTGACAGTTGTATTTTACTTCCTACCATTAAACAGTGCAGGCATAGTAGTATTAGTATTATTATAAGAAATTGTAATGCTTGCTTTGGAAAATATGATTAGAATGATAAGTAAATTGAAAACTGAAAATTGAAAGGACAGTAAGTCTAGAAGACCTAGCCGGCTAACAAATAATGACCTAGCCTTGCCTTGCTTCCTTGCAGCTTGCTCTTATGCCGCCGCCGGTCGCCGCACCCCGCCACCGGCCTTGCTGCGTTGCCGTCGCCACTCCAGCAAATTGAGATGGGTGTGCAGGAGCAGGAGGCGAAGGCGGAGTCGCGGTCGCGGAATGGGAGCGCAAACGGAAGGGCGTCGGTTCGACTTCAGGGCTTTGTTCTCTTTTTCTTTTCTTTTTTTTTTTTACCATACGTACCTACTTGGGCCTTGGGCCGGCACATTTTTGGGTGGTCCTTTTTTTTACCATACGGACTAAACGAGACGACCGAGTAAACACTACGCTATCCAGCCTTGCTTGTTTCCGTGCACGAGGCGGCGGCAAGAGAGAGAGAGAGAGAGAGGGGGGCCGCCACCCAGTAAAAAAGGACGTGCTATTTTCCCTTGTTACGCGAATCAGTTGAAAGTTGAAGCACCACGTGTGAAAACGCCCCTTTTGTCTTCTTGGTTACTCCTATATTTTTTTGGGTTGAGTTTGACGGCGCGGGCGGGCGAACCACCTCGCGCGTCGTCGTCGATCCTTACCCGAACCGGCCCAGGTTGACCAGGTGGTGTGATATCGGCTCGCTCCAATCCCACCAAGGTTGGAGAACACCATGCTACAGGCCAAGTTGCATCGCGTCAGCCTTTGATTGCGAAAAGCGCCAAGTGATAGGACTGAATTCATGTGTTCCAGACTGGCGCTCTACTCTAAATTTACACATTTGCACGACACTTATTTATATGACTGAAAAATTTACAAATTTCACACGCTTTCATCCGGTGTCGGGGGCTGCTTCTACGTACACTCTTCACACGCTTTTTTTTGTAAGAAAAGGTTAACTTAGTTAGGGTCCCCATGAAGACACGATCTCCTTAATTAATTCTTGATGCAGGTTTCCATTAGAGCACAGTGCCACCATTGGACAGGTCCACCTCCTTTTCACTGCGTCTACAGCCAAATCATCTCCCCCTCCCTCCCCAAAAGCTGGATTATGTTTGCTTCGTCGTCCCCCTGCCTTGTCTTCTTCCACTGACTAATACCGATAGATGGAGGACGACCACCTAAGGTCATATTTGAGAGCTCAAAATTTTAAGAAACATGTGACAAATAGTCACCAGATAAGCATCTTATATTTTTCAGTTTTTTATTTCTATCTTATTTTCTAAATTTTATAACTACATTTTCTCAGAATTTGTAGGAGAATTGTTCGCGCTGGATCTCGGCGTGAGCACATCGACGCCTAGGAGGTCTGCTTAGCTCCAGTGCAGGCCGGTCAGCTTTTCTCCATGACTCGAGGTACGCGCGCCAAAGGCCGTGGGTTCATGTCGGCTCCAACGCGACGGTGCGGATACGGGCATGCTAATCAATTTGACCCTGCAATTAATAAGGAGGTGAGGCGAACGGGTCAGTCGGACGATAGGCCGATACGAGCGTTCTCTATCGGCTAGCTGCCGATAAGATCGAGTTAGTCATCGGTCGCGTCCGGATGGCTCATGCTATCGGCTGGTCACCGATAGAAATCAGGGCGCTCTTCCATCAGCTGAGAAGCCGATGTAGACGTAGGCAGATGTCGACAAGGATACGACGCCTCCGGGTGTAGCGGACGCGAGGCCCTGATCTATCAGCCGTAGAGTCGATGGAGCCACAGGATGAAGATGGCAGCACGAGACCTGTCGCCCGTTGTGACGACGCCGCTGGCACCGAATCTCGAAGATCGGACCTAACTGAGACAGTACGAGAACTGGGCTAAAGGCAACGGGACGGTGGACGCCGGATTAGACATGTTGAAGTAAGGGCGAAGCAAACCCATCGGCTAGCTGAGCCGATGAGTGGACGTCTCTCTAAAGACAAGCGCGCATCGGCTAGAAGACCGACGCGCTTGGTGTGGCACTCAAGGAAAAGTCTCTGAAGACCTGATGCGTATCGGCCGAGGAACCAATACGCTAGGCGTGACACTCAACGTATGGATAACTCATTGGCTAACACTCCGATGAAACACCGTACAGAGACCTATAGGCCTAAAGCTCATTCTACCATCGGCTGCCTCGTAGATCAAACCTAACCGATGCAACACGAGACCGACGACGGCGGAGAGAGCTTGATAGGCCGATAGACCCTGCACGGACGTGATGCGATATATCCGATCGACCTAAGAGCTCGAACCTAACCGATACAGCCTTAGACAAAGCGAGACATATCGAGATAGTGGCGAAACTTACCCCTTCACCGGAGATCGAACCTAACCGATGCAACCCCGCATCGAGAGCCAGACCCCGCCGGTAAAAACCTAGATGAACTAGGGTGGCAATGCGTCGAGGTTGTATTGATCCAAGGATTGATCATACATATTTTTAAGGGTCTACATTTATACCCTGGGTTTACAGAGTCTGGCATAGTTCGCTGGGCTTTTATGGCATTAAGAAGAATTCAGACTATTTAGAGAATATAAAATTTTTGGAGAAGCTACAACACCTTTAAAAACTTTTCAAACAGAGTCTAACCGATGTATTGCTAGTGCCAAAGTGGCCAGGTTATGCACTATATACATATGCGGATTGGAGATCGTTGCAATATTCAGAGGACGATTTTATAGTGCGTAGATGCTCTGTCAGAGTCATGCTCATGCATGGGGGATGATGATGATTATTGTATTGGGTAGAGTGCTCGTGCAACTACTGTATGCCACAGAGGAAGTGGACGGAAAGTATTGTAAACTCTGAACCGATTTTCCTTATCTACTGTATATTATCTAAATAATTTTTATTTTTTAAAAAAATTGATAAGTATATGATATATTACGTTCACTATATAAGTTGTAAAAAAACCATAATATACACGTAATCCGTTAAAGTTTAATTTGTTTTTTATAAATTATAGAATTTATAAAGTGACATATCATGTATTAATCTATCTTATTAATTTTTTTTAAAAAATAATTATTGTTTATATATAACATGTAAGAAACGAGGTTTTTTTAGTTTAAAATCCATTCCATGGGGACAGTGGTCAGACGGTGGCAGTAGTGTGGGTACACACGGTAACGTCGCTGCAGACCATACATAGGCCATAGGATTTAACGAGTGACGGAAGGTTTTATTCATGGCAACCATATTTGATTCATCTATAGTTGCGATTTCATTCATCGGTTAAAGAATCTAAAGACCGTTTATGGGCTAAATATCCTTTATTGGTTGGTGTGATATAATTTTATTTATCAACCAGCAGAACTCTATAAGTACCTGATTAGAAGTTATATTTTTACTCATCAACTCGAGACATCTTATTGTTAATATATCTAAACAGGTTGATTTCAAGACATATTTATCTGAAGAAGAAGCCGATAAGGATATTATAGTTCTAGTTACCACGGAAGATCTGAATGAAGACCAGAAACAGCATATAGAGCAGAACATTAATAATTTTTAGAAGTTCTATTTGGAATCTTTCAGTATAACTAAATAAGACCCAATTCAAAAAACACAGTTACCAAAATGTGTTTTAATAAAGAAATCAGACCATTCATCACTTGTAAATTCTCTCAAGCTATTACAAGAGATGTTCAACGAAGCATTTTACCAAACATTCAGTAATCCATCACGAGTATGGATGGATACACTACAAGGTTTGATCAAGAAGACGATATAAGAATTATCAACTCAAAAGTCTAATTAAGATTATGTACCTTTACCGATAGAGATGAAGTTATCTCAGGAAACTTGGTAAAACAAAAGGGACCTATTGGCAAACATGTATCCACTAACACAAGATCGATTCGGGGGGCAACGGCAGAAGATATCTCTAGAATTCTTTTAGGGTAATGACTGTAGAGAGTATCATAGGCAGAATCGGGTACCATATCCACCTCCACATGATCAGAGAGATATTCTAAGGGAGAAGGATTGGTTAACCAGAATTGTGGACACGGTGAAAGAGTAATTTGGTATCAAGTCCAAAGATCAAACAGTTATGTATCGGCACCTGTATCTAGAATGGTTTGATACAGTTCCATTGCCTCGCCGATACATAATAGATTTCTCTAAGTTCTCAGGGCAAGACAATAATCTACAATAGAGTACATCAACCGATTCTTAGCACAATGTAGAGAAGCATCGGCTGAGGAAGCTCTTAGAGTCCGTTTCTTTCCATTGTCCCTCTCTGGATCGGCTTTCACCTGGTTTTCTTTATTATCACCGAACTCGATTAAAGGATGGGCCAATCTAGAGCAGCAATTTCATAAATATTTTTTTACTGAGATTTAAGAAATGAGACTATCAGACTTGACATCGGTTAGACAGAGGCCTAATGAGTCAGTTCTGGAATACATCCAATATTTCCAAGACATCAGAAGTCGATGTTATAGTCTTGTTCTGAGCGATTAACAGTTAATTGATTTGGCCTTCCAAGGGTTGTTGAGTCGTATCAGGTGAAAATATTCTTTCCAAGAGTTTGATAGTTTAGTACATCTGATGCATGTGGTATCAGCTTACGAGAGCCGATTATCAGGAAAAGAGGAGATGTCAAAGCATTGGAGGCATGAGGAAGATAATTTTGAAGCATGAGCCTTCATACTTCGAAATTAGGGGGTATGTGTTAACGCTAAAATTTAGATAGCCCGATGATGGATTGAAAAAGGTCGATCGGTTGAAGAGGTGTCCGATCGCTATAGGGAAGAAGCCGATTGGATTAAAGCAAGAAAAGACTCGGTCCCGGAATAGAAGACTATCCAAATAAGACTGAGTTTGAGGAGGAGCCGTGGTTCATGGTAGGGTAGTCTATCTTATTTTATATGGATAGGAAGATTTAGTTAGTTAACTTATTTAGAGATATTTTCTTTTATTTTTGTTAGAAAGTAACATCCATTGGTTGTTGTAAACGCGACAGACTCTATAAACCCAGGGTATAAATATAGAACCCCTGGAAATATGTAAAGCATCAATCCTTCGATCAATACAACCTTGGCGTATCGCCACTCTAGTTTATCTAGGTTTCTAACAACGGGGTCTAGCTCTCGACGCGGGGCTGCATCGATTAGGTCCGATCTCCAGCGAAGGGGTAAGTCCCGTCACTATCTCGATATGTCTCGTTCTGTCTAAGACGGCATCGGTTAGGTCCGACCTCTTAGGCTGATAGAATGTATCGCATCACGTCCATGCAGTATCTATCAGTCTATCAAGCTCTCTCCACTGTTGTCAGTCTCGTGCTGCATCAGTTAGGTTCGACCTACAAGGCAGCCGATGGTAGAATGAGCTTTAGGCCTATAGGTCTCTGTATAACGTTTCATCGGAGTGTTAGCTGATGAGTTATCTATACATTGAGCGTCATGCCTAGTGTATCGGCTCCTCGGCCGATACGCACCAAGTCTAGACTTTCCTTTAAGCGCCACGCCAAGCGCGTCAGCCTTCCAGCCGATGCGCATCTGTCTCTAGAGAGACGTCCACTCATCGGCTCAGGTAGCCGATAGGTTCGCTTCGCCCTTACTTCAGCACGTCCGATCCAATGTTCACCGTCTCGTTGTCGTTGGCCTCGTTCTCATACTGTCTTAGTTAGATCCGATTTTTGAGATTTGGTGCTAGCGGTGTCGTCACGGTGGGCGACGGGTCTTATGCTGCCATCTCCATCTTGTGTCTCAATCGGCTTTGCGGCTGATAGATCAGGGCCTTGCGTCCGCTACACCCAGATGCGTCGTATCTTTCATCGATATCCGCCTACGCCTGCATTGGCTCTCCAATCGATGGAAGGATGCTCTGATTCCTATCGGTGACCAGCCGATAACAGGAGCCATTCAGACACAGCCGATGACTATCTTGATCTTATCGGTAGCCAGCCGATAGCGAGGGCTCATATCGGCCTGTCGTCCGACTAACCCGTTTGTCTCACCTCCTTGTCAATTGCAGGATCAAATTGACTGGTAAGCCCACACCCACACCATCGGGTCGGAGTCGACGTGAACCCACGGGCCCCGACGTGCGTATCTTGAACCATGAAAAGAAGCCGACCGACCTGCACTAGAGCTAAGCAGATCTTCCAGGTGTTGGCGTGCTCACGCCGGGATCTAGAGCAAACAGATATATGGTTATTTTGGAGAAATTAGATATGGAGTTTATCTGAGAGAGGGAGACTGTGTAAGGAGTACTTGCCGAGACGAACACTTATACTGCACTTATACAGGCCGTCACGCGTACGTATAGACATCCACGAGTGCACCAGCTTGCTAATGGATAAATGAAAAGCTAGGAAATTGAAAACTATGGAAAGTTAGGCAATATATAAGTTTTTTTTATAAGTTGACAATATGCACAAACCATTGGTAGGGTTTGATGAAATTTGTATGAATTTCAATTTGTAAAAAAATAAAAATTTCCAATAAGTAATACTCACTTATTATGTTCATCTCCTAAGTTTGAAATTTTTGAATTAAAAAATTTAAAGTTGAATTTTGCACGGTTATTGCGGTAAACGTCTTACCATGACCTGGGTGGACAGTAAAACCCATACCGCAGCCTGGTTATATTTTACTTATGTAACAACTTTATTACTAATGAAATGAAAATTTTGGTATCTTTGTTTTTTAAAGTTATATTTATATTTTGTTAGATGTCTCCAAAAATTATATTTGTATTTTAGAGACCAAACTATAAGACCATTCACAATACACCTAAGTGTCATTCAGCTATAACCTATCACCTAGAAGATTCTCTTACACATTCGCTACTATTGCACCCTCATGAAGAATCTTGTTCTCCTACAAAAAACGAGTGATGAGCCACACATGAAAAGTAGGAGAAAGAAAGCAGAAACCAACCAGCAAAGTGCTATGGCTGACGAGGGCATCGTTGTTGAGCTCCATGTCCACCACCACCGAGCTCCAAATCCACTATCACTGCCTTGATCTGCACCGACTATGAAAGGGACGGCCTAATTTGCCCTGTCATCGCCCTTCTCGGAAACACACTGGAACGTCGTCTTCCCTTCCATGTCCTTTTTGTCCTAGGCAAGGAGCCACCGCCGCGCCTAGCCATCCGATCCCTACACTTGTGCCACCTCTGCTGTCGGTATCCCTTACTCTATCTCACACCAAACCATTTGGCCTTCTCTTCTATTGCCATCTCCTATGCCCAACTGATGCTATCGGTGCCACGCTAGGCCTTAGCCTTGAGCGAGAGTGATGGAGGAAGATGAAGATAGGGAATAGGGATAGGTATTGATATATGAGAGGTAAGGTGGTATTGGCATTGACAAAGAAAGAAGGGGAGAGATGGTATGGTGTTGGCATCGGTATCAGTGGAGATGAGAGGAGGAGGGATTTGAGGGAAGACTGACGAGAGGAGAGGGGTTTGGGTGGGGGAATTAGGTAGTGACGGATGGTAAGATTTTATATTATTTTTAGATTTTGGGATGTTGAGTATAAAATGTTGAACCACTGTATAAATTAAAAAATAGAAATGGTGAAATGCAAAATATGTGTAAGTCCCACCATAAGTTGCATGCATTGTGGAGAGGGTGGTTTAAAAGTGCCCCATCCTACCTGTCATAGACCCTTATTGCCGTGTCTTGCACTGAGTGCTCTAAAGCGTTAATATTAATCTTGAAGGATTTAAGGAACAATTGATAAAAGAACTGTAGGATTTGAGCGTTAATATTCCTTCTCTATAGATGATACATTTAAGCTGTGTTCGTTTGGGTTGAAAATCTTTTTTTTTCAGCACGTAAAACGAAGTGACAAGTTAGTGTATGATTAATTAATTATTAGTTTAAAAATTAAAAAATTAATATAATTTTTTAAAATATTTTTTATATAATTTTTTTTATAAAAAATAGGATATTTACCGTTCGAAAAGTATAGGTTGAGAAAATGGTTAGCCGAACACACCTTAGAAAGTCTTCCATCATGGTGTTGTACAAGTTATTGTACGGGGGTATTGCATTGCATCACACAACGATCCTATAGCAGCGGTTACCGTACCGTTGAATGAACAGCAGCACTAAAATGCATTCAAATACTTACCTCCATTTTCAATATAAGACGTGTTGACTTTTAAAAAATAAATCATAAAATTATTATTTATTTTATTTGTGGTATGTTTTATTATTATAGATGGTTTTAGAATGACTTATGTATACATATTTACATAAATTTTTTAAATAAGATAAATACTTAAACATATATTTAAAAGTTAACCACGTAATTTATTAAAAACAGAGAAATTATATGCATTTGCATGCAACTTTTTAATAAGAAGCAAAAATTATCCGTACAAACCTGCAACAACATTGAGTGGATGGAGGATCTACAAAAGGAAAAATTATCATCATCCAAATGTCTCGATTTTACTTGAATAGTAGTAGAAAGCTTTTAGGCCATTTTATTAGTACTGGAAAGGTATAACCGTGAATATTTTTCACAATTAGGATATAGTGATTGGCATCTCTATGAGTAATTTCACCACTGTTTGTCTAATTCATGATAATTTCCAAACACGGCTATGTGTCTAGGGCTTCCTACTTGTAATGTTTATTTGCGAGATCGATCTTTCTTTCTAATTCAAACCATCAAACCATACCTCTTCTTCCAAGCTCATTGAAGGCTCCCTAGTTCAATGGCTATAGCTATCTTCCATCTTGTGTACTCACTATGAACTATACACATGTCATAGTAGGCTATATGAGGACAACACCCTTCTTGCTCCCCCTCTACACTTCCCGGTGCTTCTCTTAGCATGATCCTTCTCCCTGCTCTCTCCTTCGGCTTCTTGTTGCTCTATGCGCTGTAATTGAGCTTATGGCAGCCTGCGATCATGAATGAGGGGCACATAATTTGGTGTCAATAATCTCTTTGGGCTTTATCGATGTTTGACCAATCAACAATGGAGGAAGCAACAAATGATTGAAAATGTATGTGACGGAAGCAATGTTAAGATGGCTCGTATATATCATTCCACCACGTCATGCTTTTTAAGCTTGAGTAGCCGGCAACATACTGCTCAAGTTGGGGGCAATAAGTGTAGCAAGAACGTCACATTCTCGACTTGTTTTGATCCATCTGATTCTTCTTTTGGGTAATAGGATCATTTCGATTGCTTGATTGGTAAAATAAAACCATTAATTGAAACCTATGGAATATAAAAAAGAGGAACATCAACAAATTTCTTCAATGCTAATAAATATACTGCAATTTTTTTTGACAAACTGAAAACATAAAAAATATTTGAAAACTAGTTTTGG
Organism: Oryza coarctata; assembly: GCA_030770085.1. Taxonomy (NCBI): domain Eukaryota; kingdom Viridiplantae; phylum Streptophyta; class Magnoliopsida; order Poales; family Poaceae; genus Oryza; species Oryza coarctata. The sequence goes on from CM061472.1 coordinate 16,463,620, forward strand.
CCAAAAAAGAATCCCCAACTAGTACTATTGTTCAGTGAGAACACCCTAAGTTGAACATGCAATGACTTTGTTTATAATCTACTTCTCTACCGTGACCTTGTTGGAAATTGAACTGTTTCGAGTGAAAACAATGGTCACCGAACAAGTGAATCTATATAACGCATTTTTAAACACACATTGATACTTTTTTCGTTAAACCAATATTTGTAGCGTACTAACATAACGTCCAACAAATAGGCCCTCAATCCAAAAAAATTCAGTGCAGAAATGAAACGTAATTGTTAGGTCGCCAATTCCATTAGTAACAGATGTCTCTCTATGGGTGCCAAATACAGAAAATACGCTAAACAATGTATTAAAAAATTATGATTAAAACTTCTATATTTATATTACTTAAATATCAACGATGAAAAAAACTAAAAAATAATTTTAAAATTTAAATTTAACAGTGGTGTATATGTTTTACAGCAAACCACGAGACCCACACATACCCGACAAATTGCAGCAATGCCGCTGCACCTGCACGCAAGCATCACACACGCTCTGTGATTTCATCTCCCGTTCGGGTGCGCGCGTGTGTTTCGGTTTTCTCGCTTTCTTTCTTCCCCCGACACGTGCGACGAGAGCACGCACACCGCCACACCCGCCTCCACAATCTAAACCCTCTCACCACTCCGCTCCCTCCCCTCCTCTCCGGCGATGCTGACGCGTCGCCGCGCGGGACCCCTCGTCCGCCCACCCCGTCTCCTCGTCCTCCTCGTCGTCGTCTTCGCGGCGGTAGTCGCATTTTGCCCCGCTCTCGCCGCTGCGGCGGAGGGGGTAGGGGAGGAGGAGGAGGAGGTGCGGGCGGGCGAGGCGGCGGCGGCGGTGGCGCGCGGGGAAGGGGGTGCGGAGGCCGCGGTGGCGGCGGAGGCCGGAGGGGAGGTGGTGGCCGAGGAAGCGGGGGCGGCGGCCAATGCGACGGGGAAGGAGGGCAGCCTCGCGGAGATGATCGACCGCGCGCTGGAGAAGGAGTTCCCGGAGTCCGAGGGCGAGCAGGGCGGCGGAGGTGCGTGGATCTGAGACCCGGGTGCCTCGTGATCCGCCCGGGGGCGCGTTCGCGGCGCGGGGATCTAGTTGTCCCAGTCGGGTGGGTGGTCGGTGGCGTCGAGTACTCCCGTGTGTCGGTCGCCGGCTGGCCGGGGCGTCTAGATCTCGGCCTCCGTGGCTGCGGCGGTGGGGGATTTTGGGGTTTGGGATTGTTGAGACTGCCTTGTGCTTACTTGTCTCGGCTGCTCTGGTTTTGCAGAGAAGGACCCCGGCAGCTTCAACAACACGGTGGCTGAGAAGCAGGTGATTTCATTGCACACTTGTGTTTGCTTGCTTGCTTGCAGCTATCCGTTTTCATTCTAGGTTAGAATCTGGTTGAATTTCTTAGTATCATGCTGTGTGTGGAATGGGTGGGATTTCTGGATCCTGCCGACTTTAGTTTTGGAGGTTCAAATCGTTATTTGTGCCTGAAATTTGAGTGAGAATTGGTTTGATATGGGTGTATTCTCTGAAGAAATTTCTTACTTGGCATGCTTAAATTGGATGGAGTTGGCGTTTAAACTGAGGATGCAACTGTTAATTCTGGCTCTGATCATGGTAAATTGATAATGGTCCACTAGCTTTGCTAGCTGTGTAATCTCCATGAGCCCTGTGATCCTTCCATATGTTGCTATGTAGTTTTTGTGTCTTTTGACCCAATATAAGCCTTTTGACCTGGTGAAGTTAAGTTGACATTTTCCTAATGCTGACGACAATACCTTGGATGATGTTTGTAGTTTGTTATTGCACTAGGCTAGTAATAATTAACATTTATTTATGGTGGAACTAAGAAACTTTCAAACACATTAATATTAGTTTATGGTGTACCTAAGTCACTGTATGCAACTTGCTTGAAAAATCTTACTAGACTTCAACTAGTTCTGTCCCTCTTCTGAAGTTCCTTGTATTAATCACTCATATGATTGGGATGATGCTTACAAAGAGATACATGGAACATTTATTTCATCAGACTATACAAAGTGTTTTTTACCAGGATAACTGTAAAATTGATGCACATATGATCCATATCAATGATTATGCATAGATGGATTGCAGTTTCCATGTCTTTGTGACTTTCTGTGAAATATTGTGGGTTATACTGTATACATCACACATCTGTGTCTCTGTGGAAGTGCTCATATTGTTCTTTATTCTTCCAGGGAGTCCTTGAAACTGTGGCCAGAAGAGTAACAAACAAGAATGAGACCAAAGACAATAAGTAAGTTACTGATCGAAATCTGACTTTGCGATATTCCTTTTTAAATGATGTTATCCTGTATTATTTATCTTACTCTTTATTAAATCTCCCAAATCTATGATCTCAACCCCCTAGGTCATTCCCATTTAAGGAAGTTTTCTTGGATCGGCCTGAGCAAGACGATGTTCCCACATTGATTGATCGGAAGGTACAAGCACTGCAGTTGATTGAAGGGTTTCTTTGTCTTTAAAGCTACTGCTTGTGCACAATGTGCCAGTTATCCTTTGATTTGCTGTGCTGTATTGACACAATTGCAAATCCAGGATAATGTTTTTATTATATCAAATCCTAAGTCAAAATACCCTGTGCTGCAACTGGACCTTCGGTATGTTATCCAACTTTGATGCTGAATAGAGATAAAGTATCTTCCTTAAGTATTAACTTATTTGTTGAATGTGAACTATTGTAGATTGATATCGGATCTTGTTGTTGCTATTGTGTCTGCTACATTTGGTGGAATTGCCTTTGCTTGCCTTGGGCAACCTGTGAGTACTATACACCTTTTCTCTTCTCATTACCTGTCCAGGGCATATATTCTTGTGGCTATTTGAATGTTGTGGTTTTATATTGAGCCACCAAAGGCTACAGCTCTAAAATATATTGCAGGTGATTACAGGTTATTTACTTGCAGGATCTATAATTGGACCAGGAGGTTTTAGCTTTGTCAGTGAAATGGTGCAAGTAAGGTGCCTTTTTTCTTTGGTTGTTGCTTTTCTTGAAATATGCATGTGCATTTGCTCAATTGTTTGACTTCTTCATCTGGCAGCTAAATTGTAATCATTTTTCTATGTGCAATTTGTTTGTGCACATAGAGAGAAATATATACTGCTTAAGTGCTTATGCATTTCTATTTTCACACTCTACAAGTCCATGGGAACACTCTGTTTCTTTTGCTATCAGCTGTTAGAGATGTACATGAAAATTAAGATTTGTTTTATCTAATTGCTGGAATATGGCATTGTTACCTGGAATAATTTGTTGTTAAAGATGAATCCATATAATGAGATGTGTTTTGCATTGTCTGAAATTGGTAACTGTATGTGTACACGTGCAGTGAAGTTCACATAAATAACAGTGAGGTCATTAGCTTTTAACTTATTGAAGAAACCAAATTCCATCTGTGTGAAACATCAAGGTTCTAGTTTAAATGACTTATGTTTAGTTGAATTGATTTTTGAGCTGTGTGCTTGAGAAATTCCCTCTGGCATTTAACTAAAAAATATCATGCTTCTCGTAACATTGCAAATATTTATTTATTTGTGAACATTTCATTTTTTTTTGTGTATATATCTCAGTTGTTGCTCATCTTTTTTTTCTGGGACCATTTCTGTCCTACCAACTTACCATTGCTAACTTATTTACTGGTCAATATTCATACATGTTTCCTGCTTATTTTAGCTTTCCTACACTGCCGGACTTGTAATGCAATCAGTAAATCTACATGTGAACAAATTGAGTGTAATGCATATATCTACTTGTATATAATTTGTGAGTTTATGACATAGTTTTCCATACAGGTTGAAACAGTAGCGCAGTTTGGTGTGATATTTCTACTGTTTGCTCTGGGACTTGAATTTTCTACTGCAAAAGTATACATCTGCCTTTATTTATTATATATTTGCAGTTTTGCACTTATGTAAGCATGGACTTAACATAATAACAACATGAGGTGCTTCCCCATTGTCTCAGCTTCGAGTTGTTCGTGCGGTTGCTGTTCTTGGAGGATTGCTCCAAATCATACTTTTCATGTTCCTCTGTGGTATTTCTGCTACGGTATGTTTCATTTTTGCAATTTAAATAACCATGTTATGATGTTTCCATTTTTCAAGTGTAAATACTGTACACCCTGTTATATGTTGCTTTGGATTTTGAATTAGGATTAAAAAAACAACTTACGGTTCTTTTTCAATTTTTGCTTATTTTTAATATCATATTGCAGCTATGTGGAGGCAAAACAAAAGAAGGTGTTTTTGTTGGTGTTCTTCTTTCTATGTCTTCGACAGCTGTGGTAATTTCTAGAGAATCTTTGAACTTGCATATCTATGCATTCAATTGCCTCTCATCCAAGTTTACAACGGACCCTACTGGTCTGCTTATGATTTATAAAATCAATGGCTTATAGTTGCTTCAATGTGTGGACTGCGGAGTCCTTGAGCTGTTTACTGTTCTTTGTATCTTTAAATAGCATTGTGTCCATTCTCTCTCGCATGTGTTTTATGACAGTGTTATTGATAATCTTATTGATAGTACTTTTTATCAGGCCATCATCAGTATATATTGAACCAAACAAGAAAATATGGGGCCTGCAGTTTTGTTCGGTTTGATTTTTTTCTCCCTGTATGTTGGAGTCCACAAATCAAATAAAAAGTTCCACACCTCTATGTTTTTGTCTCTCCAAGTCCCCATCCCCCTTGAGTCAGGAGTGCTTCTGCTGCCTCTCTCTCAGTCATGTCTACTGTTTTGGTGCCAAAATTGAGTAGATTGGGCAGTTGGAGCTTGAAGTAAGCAGGATCTAACAGTAGGAGAAGAGGAACTGCAGATGGGAGATGATTTAGTGGTGGGGAGGCAGTAGCTCTGATCTTGGCTGCAAGAGGTCAATGTGTTTTTAGCACTGGTTTCGGTGGTAAGGAACTTGATAGTAAATTCATCATCGAGAGCTCTGTTTTCTGTGGCAGGAGCCCAATTCGTTGGTGAGGACTGATTGTGTCGGTGATGACCATGGGTGGAGGTATCCCTTCTCAATTATGGCAACAGCAGACATTGGGCAGAGGTGGACCATTAGTCTTGCCTCTCTTTCCAACTCTGCCACAATCAAGGATTTCGTTGCACCATCTGCCTGGGGTTCCATCTTTTTATGGTGATGTGTTTGATGGGTTTTAATCCAGAAAGCTCTGTGCTTGGTCTGGTTCCTCCAGTGGTTTTTATGCACAACAATTCTGTTCTCCTTTCTGTTGTGCACAGACAGTGGAGATGACCTTAGTATATCATTTTGTTTTGCTGATTAACTCCTCATTTCACTTCACCGTGGCATGCCACTCTATCTTTGAGTGTTTTGCTCTACATCCTCTCAAATAGCTTTTGTTGTAAATCAACTTGTTCGTGTTGGTTCCTTGTGGAACCATTACCCCTAATGCCAAATGGTTTTCAGTTTAGAACATCCTTATCTGGTAGATGATGCTTGACTCATGTGGTAACTGTGTTTCCTGAATGTTATATAACTTGTGATATGGTTATGCTTGTGTTGTAAGTCCATTTCCATCTCCTTTAGCTTAATGTTTCTGGGAAAAAAATTATTTTGTATGTAGGTTTTGAAATTTCTGATGGAAAGAAATAGCATCAATGCCTTTCATGGCCAAGTTACGGTTGGCACACTCATATTGCAGGTATGCAAGAATTGGATATCATTTTCTAAATTCGTTGAGTTGCTTGGGGAGATGAATTCGTAAAGATGCACGTTTTGCATGCTGCTTCTTAAGAATCAAACGAGTGGACTGATGGTTCTTTCTTTATCTGAGCTTTGGTACTTTCTTTTTATGGGTGATTTGACATTCCTTGTCTCAGGACTGTGCTGTTGGTCTTCTTTTTGCACTTCTTCCAATTTTAAGTGGCACATCTGGTCTTCTTCAAGGAGTTGCATCAATGGCCAAGTCGTAAGTGTAGTGTGTTTTTGGCTTAAAACTTTTATTTACATATAATTTTTATCAGTAGAATGATGTGTACACTAGATTTGTTTCTCCTTCAGTAAATTCATGTGACATCAATGTCTAAATGGTGGTACTCGAAACAGCAGTGCCACCTGCCTTTACATAATGACAACACAAAAGCTTATGGCCTTATCTCTTGATAATGACGTATCATGTTGTCCTATGTATTTGAACTTCCTATTGTCTGTGAAAGTTCTTCTATGATATAATCAGGTATTGGATTAAATTCTTATGTCACAATTTGTGACATTCTCAGGTTGGTGGTACTGATAACATTCCTTGCAATTCTCTCTATCCTCTCCCGAACTGGTGTGCCTTGGTTTCTTAAGCTGATGATAAGTCTTTCATCTCAGGTGAATATAATTGATGGACACTACATGAATGGTTTTGTTGAGCATTTGATTTAATTCTGGTTCAGATCATCATGTTATCCTATAATGATATTTCTGCATTTCATGCAGACAAATGAACTGTACCAGTTGGCAGCTGTTGCATTCTGCTTGTTATTTGCTTGGGTGAGTTTCTTTAACTGCTCTTATGTTAGTATCAAATGCAATATTGTTCAATAACATGGAAAACGATTTTTCTTTAAAACACTGGACGACTGGAGTAGCGCAGATAACTGTTACATGTACTGAACCTGGCCAAAAGTTGTGCTCTAAGTGGATCCAGATTCTAAACATTAAATTTATTCAAGAAAAAATTGTGAAAGTAACAATTTTGTTAAACTTGATTTTTTATACTATTCTATATTGATTTGTAGCATGTATCATAGTGAATGTGTAGTGCAGACTCTAGTGCGTTGCCTCCTATATCATTCTTCTGTTCCAAGTTTCTGCACTAATCTTTGTAAGTTTTGTTCAGTTTGCAGCAACTTTTTCTTTACTGTTATGGCTCATGCACACTTTGCTTGTAAGAAAATGTAGTTATGTTTATCCTTTTAACAGTTTTATTCTATCTCTTCTATTGGTATCCTAAATTGTATGGTTACTCATATGTGGCCTTCTATGATACAGTGCAGTGATAAGTTGGGCCTGAGTCTTGAGTTGGGTTCGTTTGCAGCTGGAGTAATGATATCAACAACTGATCTTGCACAACACACACTTGAACAAGTAATTCCTTGCTGTGAAATTATGCATTTTTTTTGGGTGAAGTTTGTCGGTTCTGTGACAATTTGAATGGCAATTTATTCTTTTTTTTTGTTTTATGTTTCTTTTACTGCTTTACTCAAATTTTTATAGCTAGACTCATGTAGTTAATAATTCATTATATGTTCTCTTATTTCAGATTTGTTGTTTCTGCAGATTGAACCTATCCGGAACTTCTTTGCTGCTCTTTTCCTTGCCAGCATTGGGATGCTAATTAATGTCCATTTCCTTTGGAACCATGTTGATATACTCCTTGCAGCTGTTATTTTGGTGATAACTGTAAAGACATTTATTGTTGCTGTTGTCGTTAAAGGGTTTGGCTATAGCAACAAAACATCTCTTCTTGTAAGTCTTTTGATTACTTTACATGTGCTCCCATCTGTTATTGCTCATGCAGTCACACTGACGTAATGTTATTTTTCTTGTAGGTTGGCATGTCTCTTGCACAAATAGGAGAGTTTGCTTTTGTTCTTCTTAGCCGTGCTTCAAGTATCCATCTGATTGAGGTTATTTGTCCATATTTTGTTCATATCATGTGTTGCTCCAAGCATGCTGCCTGTCAATGCCATTTTGTACTCACATGGTTACACTCAGTTCTAGCTAGCTTTTGACTAATTTCACTCTAGCTTGCTTTTGGAGTAGTCAATAGTAACTGTTTTGTTCTGATAATTTATGTTGTCTTGTGAGCATTGATGTGCGTGTACTTTCATCTGATAGCTGAATTGCTTTTCTTCAGGGCAAACTTTATCTGCTTCTTCTTGGAACCACTGCACTCAGTTTGGTATGCACCTATTTGCTTCGTTTCCTTTAAGCTATATTCTGTTCTCACTGTAAATGGTACTTAGCAAACATTTGAAGGAGCGGATCAAATGAGAGCATGATCACCAAACCTTTGTGACGTTGTTGTGGTCATGATGTATAGTTTACTTACCTCATGTGTCTACCATTGCAGGTAACAACACCACTTCTATTCAAAATGATCCCGGCAGTGATCCACCTTGGTGTTCTCTTGAGATGGTTTTCTGTCGATAGCAATCAGGTGGAGGTACACGTTCATATCAACTGAGTTCGTCTATTGATTGTTTTACTCTGGAAATCGGTTGTCAACCAATTCATTGGTTCTTCCTTTTTCAGTTGGGCCTAAAAAGTGATGGCCTCCGCATCGATAGTGGCAAGCGCATAAATTTGATAGTCCAAGGCTCACATGACTCATGACATATTTTGGCACCAGGCAAAAGGCTTACTTTTTTAGTAAGGCTTACTTTTTTAGTATGGCTTACGCTAAAACAGCCCCACGTGTAAAGTGTTTTTTCGCATGTATGAAAAGAGTTTGTACCACACATGCACGGCCATGGGGAGAGAGTGTGTGGAACCTGTGGAGCGGAGGCAAAAGAAATCAATCAATCTCGTTTCGGTTGTCTTCTTGAGATCGATTGATCTGCGAGTGGTGCAATGGTCAATAGAGTTTGCCGGTTTTGGAAGCATAGCCGCATGCCTGCCTTGGGACGAATGGCGGTGTGCTGCGTCGCTCGCTGGAGTGAGTGTAAACCCCACAAATGAGGGTTTTCTGTGTAACATAGCAGTGTATGCTGATTAATTGATTGGATTAGCGAGATATGGTTTAGTTTGGCTAGGTCCTTGTCATGGTTTGCGTACGCGTTTCTCATCGCTAATTTTGTTGTGTAGTGTAACTAGTGACCTTCTGCCATTATCGTCTAACCTTGCCCCCTTCTACTAACTTCGAAACGGATCCAAATGGATGTCATTTTGGATACGTGCATTCGGTAGCCCTTTTTTCCCGAAATCCATTTTGCGTTCGTATGTTTGTATTCAATATGCGCGTTGCAGGCCTCTGATTGTATAATTGCATCAGAATATCACATCACATCAATTGCTTGCATCACATCTAAGTATCCCTGGGCACTACTAGTTAGGAGAGTACTTAGAAAATTTCGATCCTAATCGTGAAAATGACACTCTGCGTACGGCACAAACCTTCCCTAACGAGGTCCCCTGTACAGATGTATGTACATGTGCAAATCGCCTGCCCATGTATTTATGGCACTAGGTATCCATGAGCAAGAAAGTCTTAATGTGTGGATTTGTTTGGCCTCCACGGAGGCACCGACCGAAACAACCGAAAAATTGCTTGCAAGTACATACTCAGGGAGGCGAATACGTCTCGGACGTTCGACGGCAAGCTAAAAATCAGACGCTTTCTCTTTATCAACCTATCACTGCGAACCACACATCTCCTTGCGCCTTCCAACAATATACAGCATGCACAATTTCTTATCAAACTTTCATTCAATTTTAACCTTAAATTATTTATCCGAGTTATAATCTGATTTTATCGTTCTGTAGTGGAATGTACCTATCTAACTTCAAGTCTACACTTAGTACGGGTTAGGTGCTCGTGGTGATATACTGACCCAATCTGGAAGATAGTTATAGAAATAGAATATACGTATATATATTTATAGGATGAGTATATGTAGGTATGTGAGCACTTATTTAAAAAAATGATAAACCTAGTGTGCTCACGGTTGTGTGCCGTGTGCATGTGGTATAAATGGCTGTAAGAGTGTGTGGTGTGTGCGTATATGCGTATGTGTTTTTCATGTAGGTATAAAATTGACGAGGCTCGTTCTGTTTCACGCTCTTCGTATTTATGACATGACCTAAGGTTTTTCTAGCATCACGTAATAACGAGCTGCTGTTTTGAACCTTATATAAATTTTGTTATATTTTCTTTCCAAACAGAACAATCATATCTCTGTTGTTTCACCTGTCCTAGGGCCATGCTTTTGAATTTTCTAATCTGTGACCCCTTCTATTTTTTTGATTCCAGTAATTGGCAACACAACCTGTAGTATTTTCCCGCTTTTTTGCAATTGCACACTGGATCAAATTGGCACATGGGCAGGTAGAATAGTCATTAGTAGAGAGCTCTTAACCTAGTGAAAGAGGTTAAAATATTTGTTGACATGAAAGAGAGAAGAGACAAATATTGTTGCTATGGCCAACAACGGCTCGATATCGACTCTTCGTCTCTATAAAATAGAAATTTTGCTATATATGGGTGGGAAAAAGGAAATGTTAGTAATAAAAAATAATATTGTTGGTTAATAGTTAGACCCTCTGTTGTCTCAATTATTATAAGGGTATAGTCTCTAAATGAACATGTATCCACTAAAATTAGCTCATATCAAGCTCTGCATTTGAACATTCGCTACGCAACATGTCTCGGAGGTGCTCAAATTCAAAATTCCTAGTATAGTAGTAAAGCATTTCTCCTGCAGCACACGGGCCTCCTCTGTCAATGAGGTAACAATACACCATGACAACATCTTCATCCTGGATCACGCATGGAAGCGACAACACCCCCAACGAAAAGCACAAACCATTTGGTTGGCATCATGAACTGGAACTAGTTTTCATGGGCACATGAATGGCAGGAGATTTTGTGGTATTTATGGATGAAATAAATGTTTGGTTGAGTTGGTTCAAGCTTGAAAAGAACGACTTTCTGTTTAATTTATACTGATGAGATAGAGTGAACAACTTTTGGTCAGCTTTGATAAAATATGGAAACGCACTGAACTCGTGGTGATTAGGACATAAACAAATGTAGAGTTTGGTATAAGCTATTAGGTAATACACATTACTAGACTATTCTCTCTTACAATAGTTAAGATAACAAGGCCTCTTAAGTATTAATACATGAAAATAATTTTTTATTACCTTTCTTTCATTTTCTCCACCTCATACAATAAAATTTCTTTAAATAAATGTTAAGAGTCGATTCTGAGCTAATGTCATGTGTACACTGCGCTGGATTGTATATATATATATATAGATATACGCTTTGAGGCCTTAGTCACTGTATACATTTTACATGGTATTAGAGAAAGTCTAGACATCCTCAGCGCGCTAACTTCTTCCTCCGGCGAGCCGACTCTTTCCTCCTTGTCATCGACGTCTTCTTTCCATCACCGACTCTCTTCCCGGTACTTTCCTCACTCTCTTGCCCTTGTTTTCCTCTTCCGCAGTCACCTTCTCTTCTCCGTTCTACCTCCACGCGACTAGGTGATGGTCTCGATCCGCCTCCTCGTCTCACCTCGCACCCGTCTCCGCTCTTCTTCTTGCTTTGTGCATCTCTCCTTCTCTGACGCCGGCGCACCTCCACGCTCGTCGTCTCCATCGGCTGAACTCGTCCGCCCTCCCACGGCTAGAACCCTCCCTCGGTTCTCGCCTTTTCCGATACGCTCAACGGCTCTCGAACGCGAACCTTCTCCCCTCACGTTCGAGCCAGTCAAACGTGTCCACGGACACGAATATATTCTCTTCGTGTCCGGCCACTCCCCGCCTTTTTCGCGTCCACCCCACTCCTTGGCCTCTATGAGTCCACAGACATGAATCTTCTCTTCACGGACGTGAATATTCGCACGTCCATGACCCACCTACTCTTTTACCCACCCACTCTGTCACCACCTTTTTTTCTCACCTACTCCGCTGTCTACTCCCCATCGGTCAACCACTCCTCATCAGCTGGCCAGCCCACTTCTCAATCGGTGCCTATGCTCCTCCATTCAAAACAACGTTACCTACGCCCTTCTCTATCGCACGACGCCCGACTACTCCCACCTTCGTGTTTTCGGGTGCCTCTGCTACCCAAATCTCACCGCCACAGCTTCCCACAAACTCGCTCCTCGCTCCACCGCCTGTATTCTCCTCGGCTATCCCACCTCTCACAAGGGATACCGATGTCTCGACCTTTCAACCCGATGGGTCATCGTCTCTTGTCACATCATTTTTGATGAGACATGTTTTTCCTTCGGTTTACTTCATCCGAGATACTTCTCTAGTGATCTCGACTTTCTCCTCGCCAACACCATGCCGACCAGGTCTCCTCCATTGTCCTCTCCATTGGCCCCCTCATCGGCCACTGCTGAGGATTTACCCTTCACATATCCCACCACTACTCGGTCCGATGTTCCCACCATCGGACCTACCTCCATCGGCCGATACCGATCCTATTTATCCTTCAGCCGATACCGTTTCCTCTCCATCGGACACCCCACTTCCATCAGATTCTCCGTTTCCATCGGCTCCCCCCACCCTATCGGCTGATCCATCTCTATCGGACCGATCGGAATACTTGGCCCACCCGACCTCATCGGCTCAGGCCGATCTAATTCCTCCTTTTCCTCTCGTCTACAGTCGCCGACTCGGAGCCGATGACGCCCCCACCCGACCAGTTCTTCCCATTACTCCTGCACCCCCATTGGCTCCAGTTCCCTCCACCTCTCACATGGTCACTCGCTCCCAGACCGGGTCTCTTCGCCCCACTCAGCGCTACGGTCTCTCTGCCGTCCACAGCTCTATCTCGCCCATCCCAACGACTTCTCGCTCAGCCCTGGCCGACCCTCAGTGGCGCGCGGCCATGGTCGACGAGTACAAGGCCCTAATGGACAACGAGACTTGGCGCCTCGTTCCCCGACCTTCCGGCGCCAACATTGTGACCGATAAGTGGATTTTCAAACACAAATTCCTTGCCGATGGCTCCCTTGCCCGTCACAAGGCTCGTTGGGTAGTCCGGGGCTTCTTCCAATGACCCGGTGTCGACTACGACGAGACCTTCAGTCTCGTTGTCAAACCAGCCACCATCCGAGTCGTCCTCACCTTGGTTGCCTCTCGCTCCTGCCTGATCCATCAACTAGACGTGAAGAACGCCTTTCTTCACGGCCACCTGACGAAAACAGTCTACTGCCAGCAGCCCCCAGGCTTCATCGACCCTTCTCGTCCCGACGACATGTCTCCTTCAACGCTCTCTCTACGGCCTCAAACAAGTCCCTTGTGCCTGGTACCAGCGCTTTGCTGCCTATCTTCGGCACATCGGCTTCGTGGTCTCTGCGTCCGATAATTCCCTGTTTACTTTCCATATCGGCTCCGCCACTGCTTATCTACTTCTCTATGTCAATGACATTGTCCTTACAACGTCTTCGATATCTCTCCTCAATCAGATCATGGTCCGACTCCACTCTGAGTTCGCCATGATCAATCTTGGTCCTCTCCATCATTTCCTTGGCATCTCCGTAACCCACTTCACCCACGGGCTCTTTCTTTCCCAACGTCAGTATGCCATCGACCTCCTCTAGCGTGCGGGCATGGCCGATTGTCACCCCACGGCCACCCCGGTCGACACTCGAGCCAAACTCTCCGCTACCAATGGCGCCCTCGTTGCCGATCTCTCTCACTATCAAAGTCTTACCGGGGCTCTCCAATACCTCACACGCACCCGACCCGACCTCATGTACGCTGTCCAGTAAGTGTGCCTTTTCATGCACGCTCCGTGCGAACCTCATCTCGCGTTGTTCAAGCGCATCCTACGCTATGTGAAGGGCACCCTCTCCAGCGGGTTGCATCTCAGCTCCAGCCCCATCGACTCCCTCACCACGTACTCCGACGCGGACTGGACAGGTTGTCCCGACTCTCATCGCTTTACGTCCGGCTACTGCGTTTACCTCGGTGACACTCTCGTATCCTGGTCCTCAAAACGCCAGACTATAGTGTCCTGGTCCAGCGTCGAAGCCGAGTACTGCGCCGTCGCCCACGCCATCGCCGAGTGCTACTGGCTTCGCCAGCTTCTTCAAGAGCTCCGTGCACCCCTCTCCATCACGACCGTCGTCTACTGCGATAATATCAGTGCCGTCTACATGACCGCCAACCCGGTCCATCACCGACGCACCAAGCACATCGAGATCGATATCCATTTTATCCGTAGCAAGGTCGTATTAGGACAGGTTCGGGTGCTCCATGTACCATCGACATATCAGTTTACCGATATAATGACTAAAAGCCTGCCCACATCTTTGTTCACTAGTTTTCGGTCCAGTCTCTGCGTCCGTTTCCCTCTCGGTACGACTGCACGGTGTTAGATAGATCACTGGCCTAGTTTGTATATATATAGAGAGACCTGATCCCCTTTATACGCTTTAGGTTTTAGTTACTATTCACATTTTACACTAATAAAACTGTTGTACGTGCTATTAGTATAGCAACCACCCCCGTTAGATTGTCAATGCAGCAGCAGCTATAAGCATTTGATGATGCATGCATGCCATATATCTGAAACTCTGAATCATTTGCCTTATCGATGTGCTATAAGATCTTTGATCAGATAGGTGTAGATATGATCTGGACTGTCCAATCATTTCAAGGGTAAATATTTTCCCTTCGCAGAAAAAACCACTCCAGCATTCTAATGAGAAGCTAAGGAGAAGGACAAAGATGAAAATGACATTAATAGGAAAATTATATAAGTGGGTGGGTATATAAAAGGTATTAAAAGGATAAGATTTCTTGGTTTATGAATTGTTTGATATGTTAGAAAGTAGAAATTAATTTATTTTGAGATAAAATTTAAAATCTAGCAGATAATTTATTTTGGGACGGATGGAGTACACTTCTCCAATATTTCCTGAGCAATAGGAAACACTTTCCTAGTGTTACTATCAAATTTATTTTAAAGATTAGAATCGTGGAGGATGTCATCTCAAACATCAGGCAGTTAAAACTTTTTTTTTCAATTATAAGATAGACATACACACACTAGCATTTCAAGCAAACAATTATCTTGTTTATGTCAGTTGAAGATATTGGTAAATAAAGTTTTTTTTGAACTTACACAATTATATCAGAATTATATTGAGATAATTCTCGGCCTCTCACGTGACCATACATATAACCTGTGATGATTGGATTAGAGTAAACGTTTTTCTGTTGTGTGGGACCAGAACATGCTGAACAGATGACGGTAAGTGCCCTGCTTCGTTGTACCAGCATCAATCTTATCAAATCATCTGTATGCATAGTGTTGCTGGAGCAAAAACAAAAATTCTTTGGCGTTCCTTCAAGATAAAGCAAACATGTCGGATAGGAGAAGCTGATTGTGACAAGAAGAAACAACAAGCATAGAAACGCTTACATATATGCCGAGCAAAGTTTAAATCATGGACTTAGGCCTCGTTCTTTATGGTTTATTGCTTTAGTATTTTTATTGTTTTATGGGCATATTTTTTTAATGGTTAAACGGTATGTTTATTTAAAAAAATAAAAAAAATATTTTTTAAGTTTATAATAGTTAGTAATTAATTACATTAAGCCAAGGAAAAACCTTGCCGAACAAAGTCTTATAAGAAAATTAAAACTTAGTAATCTAGCTTACTCCCTTAGTGTTCTAGCTGCCTTTTTTTTCTCAATTTTGAGACTCGAAATCTAGAAACTCTTATAACTCTTAGTTATATATATATCTACTTATGAAAACCAAATTACTATCCATTATCTAAAAAGAAATATACGCAGACCACATAGGCACATACAGCAGCCAGAAGGAAAAAAAAAAGAGAGACATGTGTTAGTATTGGTTGTCACTGTGAACTGAGCCAAGCCAAGAAGCAGAAGAAAAGCAAAGCAAGATGGCATTAGCCATGAGGCCTTCACGGACTGATATTGCACGACAACGAAGCCCTTGACTGGACCAGCATGCATTGTTATTATGAATTTCTACTACCAATCTACCATTGCTCAAATGATTGCATCGTGTATGATTTCTGAACAGTATATTGAAATCATCTCAGTCTAGTGCCTATGATGGATCGAGTTGATCAGAGGGTCCATGTCATCTGCTCCCTCTACTGGCAAACAGAAGTCGTTTTGGTCTTTTCAAAGTTAGTAAGACATGACTTTACTTGAAACAGATGGTGTCCAGGTGGTTCAAATGGTGCTGATGGATCACGATTGACGCATCTGGTGAACAAACAAAATATGTGATTGCTCGAGATACTAGGTGTGTAATTAGACATCAGGTTCCTGAGCGTGTGCTGTTCGCTCCGGAACGACATCAGGTTTCTTGTTTGGTCAAGAAATTTCACTTGCAATAGAGTTTCTAAAGGCCGAATGAATGAATGAATAATGGATGAATGGGTGGGTGAATGCCCATATTTTCCGAACTTGTAATTTTTAAAGAATTTTTTATACATTAATTTTTTATAATAACGTTTTAATCTAATTTTTATATAGTTAATTCATTCATTTGTACGTATATTATCATACATTATTTATCTACTCAATCATTCAACACAAAATAATTATTGATGAAAATCCCATTGACTACTTAATTCTTTTACATGGAAAAAATATATAAACATAATACGCTTTTGCCGCATCAAACTTGGCTATATCATTTTCATATATCCACAATCAACATTATGGAGTAATAATAACTAAATAATAATTAGGATAAAAAAATTATCTTGTATTACTCTGGGGTATCTATTCGCGCTGGATCTCACGCGCACGGTACGAATATGCCAACGCCTAGGAGATTAGCTTATCTGTTTAGCTCCAGTGCAGGTCAGTCGACTCGCTTGAGATATACACGTCAAGACCCGTGAGTTTCGCTCAGCTCCAGCGCGACGGTGTGGGTGCGGGCATGCTAATTAATTTGACCCTGCAATTGAGGTGAGGCGAATGAATCAGTCGGACGATGGGCTGATATGAGTTCTCGCTATTGGCTGGCTACCGATAGGATCGAGGTGGTCATCAGCCACGTCTGGATGGCTCCTGCTATCGGCTGGTCGCCGATAGGGATCAGGACGCTCTCCTATCGGCTAGGGAAGCCGATGAAGGCGTAGACAGATGTCGACGAAGAATATAATGGCTCTGGGTGTGGTGAAAGCAAGATCCTAATCTATCGGCTGTAGAGCCGATGGAGGCACCGAAGGGTATTAAAAGCAAAATGCGTAGAATCCCTCCTGATAGTCGACAGAAGATGTAGCGGTCATTCATCAATTGGAAAGCCGATGAAGGCATATGTGAAGTAGCAAAGAATTGTATAAATGATAAACTGACTGTAAAGCCGATAACGTTTTGGATATGACAAGGGCGAAGTGAACCGATTAGCTAGTTGAGCCGATAAGAGGACGTCTCTCCGAAGATAGGTGAGCATCGGCTGGAAGGTCAATGCGCTTGGAGTGGCGATCGAGGAGAGTCTTTGAAGACTGGTACGTATCGGTCGAGGAACCGATACGCTGGGCGTGTTGCTCAATATATAGATAACTCATTGGCTAACACTCCGATAAAACGCTGTACAGAAACCTATAGGCCTAAAGCTCAATCTACCGTCGGCAACCTCGTAGGTCGAACCCAATCGATACAGCACGAGACTGACGACGGTGGAGACAACTTGATAGGTCGATAAACCCTGTACGGATGTGATGCGATACATCTGATCGGTCTAAGAGGTCGAACCTAAACAATATAGCCTTAAATAGAGACATATCGAGATAGTGGCGGGACTTATCTCTTCGTCAGAGATCGAAGTTAACCGATGTAGCCCCGCGTCGAGAGCTAGACTCTGCTAGTAGAAACCTAGATAAACTAGGGTGGCGATATGTCGAAGTTGTATTGATGGAAAGATGTGTTTATTTTTTTACAAGTATTCAGGGGTCTATATTTATACGATTTACATAGATAAAATATCCTATCATGAATATCATGACTTCTACTTAAACTTGATCTCATATGGATAATCTTCTATTGTTGGATCGAATCTCTCCTATCGGCTTTCTTCTTATAGCAATCAGACTCTTCTTTAATTCAGCCGATCTTTTTTCAATATTTTTATGAGCTTTTCAAATTTTAGTGTTAACAGTATCCTCAAAAAATATTTATTTTAGAGGGAGTATAAAATATTAAAGGGCCAACTGTTGGCATAAATGTTGTCTGTAAGTTCACCTCTAATATTGTTTATTACATTAACATGATTACTTGTACATTGTTATTTGTCATTGGTAAAATTATAGGTTCATAGCCGTCAAATTAAATGTAAGTCCTCCATCATGCTCAAAATAGAGAAGATATCAACACCAAACCAAATCAACCCACCCCAAAAATTTTAAAATAAAACCCAACCTCCAAATAAAATCAAACGCTACATCAAAGTTAAAAAAAACTGATGATAACTACTGACTACCTACCAGGAAAAAATAATGATTTGTCACTGTAGCACCTTAATTATATTTATTTGTCATTATAAAGATTTACGATTTGATTTTACTGTTAAACCATAAAAAACACATGAACATGATATTAAATAACCGAAGCCTCTTTTATATATAAAAAAAATCTGCTGTAGAGGCTGAGATCAGTTAGGGTTTATAGCTAGATGGCTATTAATTTAAATTCAAATTTTGATATTTTTCAACCGGTTACTGTATTTCACGTTAGCCTGGTCTACAGTTTATGTATGATCCGACCAAAATCTGAGCTGAAAGCGATGGAGAGCAGTTTTCTGAGCTTCATCAAGCTCGTCCCAGCCAGCAAATGCCGCCATAAAACCGCGCGGCGCCCCGTCGCGTCCTTGGCAACAACTGGTTCTGCCAGCCAGCGGCAATGGCCGGCCGGATCGACGAGAACGGCGCCGGCACCGGCGGCCTGTCGGAGCCTCTGCTCGACGATGAGGCGCCCGGGCGGTACTCGGAGCTGTACAGCGCCGGCGTGCTCAGCCGGCTGGCCTTCTCGTGGCTGAACCAGCTGCTCCGCCTCGGCCGCTCCAAGGCGCTCGACCTCGCCGACATCCCGCTCATCGCCTCTGAGGACGGCGCGGCGTGCGCGTCGGAAAGGTTCGCCGAGGCATGGAGCCGTCTCGGCCATGGAAAGGACGCCGGTGGCAGTGGCAGCAGCGGCGGCCTCGTCGGCGTGCTGTTGAGATGTTTCCTCTGGGAGATCATGCTCACTGGTTTCTACGCGCTTGTGAAGACGCTGGCCATCGCCGTGTCGCCGGTGCTGCTCTTCGCGTTCGTCCGGTACAGCAGCCATAAGGCGGAGGAGGAGCGCCGGGACCTCGCCGCCGGCGGCGCGGCAACGCTGGTCGGCTCGCTGCTGGCGATCAAGCTCGCCGAGTCGCTGTCGCAGCGGCACTGGTTCTTCGGCTCGCGGCGGACGGGGATGCGCATCCGGTCGGCGCTGATGGCGGCCGTGTTCCGGAAGCAGCTCCGGCTATCGGTCCAGGCGCGGCGGCGCCACTCCACAGGCGAGATCGTCAACTACATCGCCATCGACGCGTACCGCCTCGGCGACGCCGTCAACTGGCTCCACATGTCGTGGAGCTCGCCGCTGCAGCTGGCCCTCGCCGTTGCCACCCTCTTCTGGGCGCTCCGCCTCGGCGCGCTCCCCGGCCTCGTCCCCCTCGTCGTCTTCGGCTTCCTCAACGTACCCTTCGCCAAGATCCTCCAAGGCTACCAAGCCAAGTTCATGGTGGCGCAGGACAGCCGACTCCGGTCGACGTCGGAGATCCTCAACGGCATGAAGATCATCAAGCTCCAGTCATGGGAGGACAGGTTCCGGCGAGCCGTCGAGGCGCTCCGCGACGCCGAGTTCACGTGGCTGAGGGAGACGCAGCTGAAGAAGGCCTACGGCGCTGTGCTCTACTAGGTCGCGCCCACCGTCGTCTCCGCCGTCATGTTCGCCTCTACGGCCATCATCGGCAGCGCGCCGCTCGACGCCAGCACCATCTTCACCGTGCTCGCCACGCTCAGGGTTATGTCGGAGCCGGTGAGGATGTTGCCGGAGGCCATGACGATGATGATCCAGTACAAGGTGTCCCCGGACCGCATCCGGAAATTCCTCGCCGAAGACGAGATCAAAGAAGACGACGTGACGAGGACGACGACGAATTCGGATGATGATCCATCGGATGCAAGAATCATCCATGTCCAAGATGGAAGCTTTAGCTGGAATGGGAGTGAAGCTGAACTGACACTGAAGAATGTTCACCTTAGCATTCGCAGAGGGGAGAAGGTGGCAGTTTGTGGACCAGTTGGCTCAGGGAAATCTTCACTACTCTGTGCATTGCTTGGGGAGATACCTAGAACATCAGGAATGGTAAGTGACAGGAAAAATGAGATGAATTTTGGAAGAAAAAAAATCAGCGTTTTACAAACAGATTGAATCACCATGTCCCTTATTTTTTTTGATCTAAGTAGTTATAAAAAATTAAAATAATTTGATGGTGTCATCTGCTCTTTCACAAACATACAAGAACAAATTCAATCTTCACATATAGAAAAAAAGATTTGTTTTTTCTTCTTCAAAATTAAGTTTGACTATTACATTTTAGCGCAGTGACAGATGGCATTATAATCTATTTTTGTTAAATTTGTGCATAATTTCTCATAATTACTTAGATAGTATGCAAAAAAATAGGGCATTATCATTAAAAACTTTCTACTTTCCCCAGCAAAACACAAGATTGTCTTCGACCATATATTATCTCTTTTCTTTTCATTTACCATGGAAAGAAAACACAAGATTGTCTTGTCATGTTTATATACAAAACATAACAAGACAAATCTAGGTTTCGAAAAGATGAACATGGTAAAACTATAATCAATTTTCAGGTCGAGTTGTGTGGCACAGTGGCATATGTTTCCCAGAACTCATGGATACAGAGTGGCACTGTTCGCGACAACATACTCTTCGGGAAGCCCTTCAACAAGGAACGGTATGACAAGACGATCGAAGCTTGTGCTCTGGACAAGGACATACAGAACTTCGACCATGGAGACCTGACAGAGATCAGCCAGAGAGGAATCAACATGAGCGGTGGTCAGAAGCAGAGGATTCAGCTGGCCAGAGCAGTGTACAGCGATGCAGATGTGTACCTCCTAGACGATCCTTTCAGCGCGGTCGATGCGCACACCGCTGCGGTTCTGTTCTACGTAAGGACTGCTCCTTGACCTGCAACCATGAATGCAAGCAAGCTGCTTCCTGATGAAAAATTTTCTAATCAGTTGCAATGTTCTTGCAGGATTGTGTAATGACAGCACTTTCAAAGAAGACTGTAGTTCTTGTGACCCACCAGGTTGAATTTCTAACCGAGACCGATCGGATTCTGGTAGGTTGATCTTCTGAACATCATTTATCTACAGCAAGGATCCTTCAGTTGAATGATCTGTCATTTCTTCAACAGGTAATGGAAGATGGCCATGTCAGACAACAAGGGGTTTATGAAGAGATAATGGAATCCGGGACAGCATTTGAGAAGCTTGTCTCAGCTCACAAGTCCTCAATCACAGCATTGGATAATTCCAGCCAGCAAAGCCAAGTCCAGGGGCAACATGTGTCTGATGAAAATACATTGCCAAGTGCATTGCAGGTCGGACGGCAGGCAAGTGATATTGAAGTCTCTGCAAAAGGACAACCTTCTGCAACCCAGCTAACAGAAGAGGAAGAAAAGGAGGTTGGAGACCTTGGATGGAAGCCATATAAAGACTACATCAATGTGCCCAAGGGAATTTTGCATCTCTCTGTGATGGGTGTTAATCAGGTGCTTTTCACATCCTTCCAGATGATGGCCACATTTTGCCTCGCAGTGGCTGTCCAGATGAACGTCAGTAGTGCTCTCCTGGTAGGGGCATATTCAGGGCTATCCATCTTGAGCTGCTGCTTTGCCTACATCAGAACCCTTTCTGCAGCTAAGTTGGGGCTCGAGGCCTCCAAAGCATTCTTTACTGGCCTAATGGATTCTGTTTTCAAGGCCCCCATGTCCTTCTTTGACTCAACACCAGTTGGAAGAATCTTGACAAGGGTATGAACTTCAAAACAAGATCAAAAGAGCTATCTTAGATTCTCCATGAACAGCAATTATAGCTCGAGTGCTTGCTAGTACCTGACGGCAGCCTTTTTCTCTGCAGGCATCTTCAGATTTAAGCATCCTGGACTTTGACATACCCTACTCCGTGGCTTATGTGGTGGTTGGTGCTAGTGAGCTCGTCACAACAATACTGGTCACGGGGGCTGTAACTTGGCAAGTTCTAATTGTAGCAATCCCAGTTACAATCATTGTGGCATATGTTCAGGTCAGTCCCCTATTGCTGCCATCAATTACCATCGTTAGTTAAACCAATAAATGAATAAATCAAATGTACCTTCTGAACTCAAGATCTCACACATTTGGTTTAAAACTTTTGAAGAGGCACTACGTGGCCTCAGCTAGGGATCTAGCAAGAATCAATGGAACAACAAAGGCACCAGTCATGAACTATGCGGCAGAATCAATTCTTGGTGTGGTGACCATCAGGGCTTTTGCAGCAACAGACAGGTTCATCTGCAATAACCTACAACTTATAGACACCGATGCGACATTGTTCTTCCATACAGTTGCTGCACAAGAGTGGGTCCTAATAAGAGTAGAAGCACTGCAAAGCCTGACACTAATAACAGCAGCACTGCTTCTTGTTTTGGCTCCTCCAGGGGCAATCTCACCAGGTATGTAAATAAGCCATTGCACCTTGCATCATGTTCCTCTTATAATGGTATCTTCAGATGTATGCTGAACAATTCCAATATGAACTTTTCCAGGTTTTGCAGGTCTCAGCCTCTCCTTTGCTTTGTCACTGACAGCAGTTCAGGTTTTCCTGACAAAGTTCTACTCCTACATGGAAAACTATATCATTTCAGTTGAGAGAATAATGCAGTATATGCACCTTCCATCAGAGCGTCCAGCCATTATACCAGAGAATAGGCCTCCAAGTTCATGGCCACCAGAGGGGCAAATAGACCTGCAAGATCTCAAGGTAAAACTACAGTAAACTGCTTTGTGTTAGAATGTCTTTTGTACCGGATTGACTGTCTATGCTTGGACATATTTTTGACCAGATCTTAAAAAGTGTGTTTTGTGAATCCCCTTTATATTCTTCTATATATACCTGCAACATTGACTGATGTATACATTATGAAATATGGATTTTATGGTATCAGAGTCTAGATAATTACTTGTTTTTTTTCACTACCCTTTTCACGTCGCGCTCACCACCGGCAACCTCTCTCTAACACCATCAGCACGATTATTCTTTGGCGCTACCGTCCTACGCGCCATCGCCATCTTGTGCGCTTTCCTCTCCGGCGTTGCCATCTCGCGTGCCACACTAGCGCTAACTAGCGTGCTATCCCCTTCGGCACCATCGTCCAGCGTGCCTACCTCTCCAGAGCGCCGCCGTTCAGCACACCAATCCAAAGCGTGTCGCTCACTTCCTCCGCCACGGCCGTGACAACTTCTTCCCTTTGCTGCGACGACTGATGGATATCGTCAACACTACTGCTCTCCAACGCACCGAGGAAACTCGCGCTGCTGCCCTAGAAGATCCTCTTCGACCCATCGCCATAGATGCAGCTGCCTAGGAGGATCGCAAGCGGGTGACCAATGGCGCTCGTAACGCTGCTCTTGCCCGTACAGTAGAAGTAGAGCGTGAGGTCATTCTCGCCTAAATCGAGCGCGACGCAGCCGACGCCCGTCTCTGTGACGCCCTCGACCGTGCTGCCCAAGAACGCGCAACTATAGAGCCGCATCGCGAAGAAGACACTGTCATAGATGATGGCTCCGTCGCAGGCGATGATACTACCGCTCTCGACGCTGCCCTTCTTCAACACGAGGTGGCCAGCCTTCCGAACCTTCATGCCCAGGCTGTCGCCGTGCCAAACATCCGCGCTCTTGTGCCACTGCTCCTCGACATTACCTCCAACTTCTACGTGCTATGCAAAACATTCCTTCTCACTATCGAGAAGTTCTCCTTGGAGCACCACATCCTCTCTGACGACACCATGCCCCACTCCCAGATTGAGTGCGCACGGATTGTGTTGTCCGCACTTGGATGCTCGAGACCATCTCCGACGACCTCGCCGACACCATCTCCTAGTGCGGCGCCACCATCCGGATGAATTGGCTCGCCATTGAGTCTCAGTTTCTTGGCAACCGTACAACCCGTGCTCTCTACGCCGACCAAGAGTTTCGCTCCATCTAGCAGGGAAACCTCCCTGTCATTGAGTACTATCAGTGCTACAAGTGGATGGTCGAAGACCTTCGTGACCTCAGTGAACAAATCACCGACTACACCCTCATCCTCAACATCATCCGAGGCCTCAACGAGCGCTTCACCGCCATCGGACTCCATCTCCGCCTCAGCAATCCATTACCCTCCTTCTTACAGGTGCGTGAAGACTTGCGGTTGAAAGAGCTCACCATGGATAAAAGCTCCCCTGCCACAGCCCTTGCCGCCTCTAGAACAGGCGGATTCAAGCCACCATCGTCCCACCCACTATCGACTGCTTCGCCAGTCGGATGTCGGGCTCGTGTACGACCAGGAACTCCTAGCAGCAACTCCAAGAGCGGGTTCAGCGGTGGCTTCCACTAGCAGCGCGGTAAGCGTGGTCGACAAGAAGGTCGCAGTGGCTCCGGTGGCAACAGTGATGGTGCAAGCATAGGTGCTAGCGCAGGTGCTAGGATGGGAGCTGGTGTGAGTTATGTTTATATTGCTCCCATGACTCCCATAGGATAGTCTCCCAATGATATGTAGCCCACTGTCTTCAACTCATGGTTCGGAACTATTCAAATATGGCCCATGCCACATGCGCCTCGTCCTCCAGTTGGGCCACCTCATGCCCTGCTCATTGGTCCACACGGACAGTGGATCGGTCGGTGGAGGGTCCCACCTCCTTCCATGGCGTTGTGTCCACCAACGGCCCTAGGATGGGATACATATGCGCTAGTAGCTAATTTTCAGACCATGACTCTATAGCAGCCGTCACAACATGAGTAGTATTTCGATTCTAGTACCACCAATCATATGACCTCCGATGCCAGTACTCTTTCTCACACCACTCCTCCTTCTTATCACTCTCCTTCTAGCATTGTTGTCGGTAACAGGAATCTCATTCTAGTTACTTTCACTGACGTTATACATCTTTCTCCTAAAAATCTCATTTCTCATTAAAAGTGTTCTTGTGTATTCAAACCTCATTAAAAATCTCATTTCTGTTCGCCAGTTCACCTCTGATAACAACTGTTCTGTGGAGTTTGACCCATTTGGCTATTCTATGAAGGATCTTCATACTTGGAGGAAAATCATCCAACGTGACAGCTCCAAACCCATTTACTCCTTGCACTTCCCGGCGGCCGCTCTACATGCATCCTCCTTGTCTTCACTTTGGCATTAGTGTCTTGGACACCTAGGACAGGATGTCCTCTCTAGACTAACACATTCTTCAGCCATTTCTTATAATAAAAGCGCTAGCAATACTCTCTATCATTCTTGCTAGTAAGATCGCCACATCCGCTTACCCTTTTATAGTTCATCTTCGCGTACTCACAATTTTCGGTTAATTCATAGTGATCTTTAGACCTCTACTATCACTAGCATTTCTAGTTATAAATATTATCTAGTTATTCTAGATGACTGTTCTTATTACCTCTGGACATTTCCTTTGTGTCTAAAGTCTGACACCCTTAACACTCTTTTCAACTTATTTGCTTATATTTGCACACAGTTTGGGGTCATCATTCGAGGAGTTCAGTGTGACAACAGCCACGAGTTTGACAACCTATGCGCCTACACTTTCTTCCTATCCCATAGCGTTCATCTTCGAATGTCATGTCCCTATACCTTCGCTCAAAATGGTAGAGCTAAACGTATTATTCACACTACTAACAATGTTGTTCGCTCTCTATTGTTTTAGGCTAGTATTCCTCCCACTTTCTAGGCTACGGCTCTCAGCGTCGCCACCCATTTACTTAACATTCTTCCAACTAAAATACTTAATTTCCTGACACCTCACTTTACTCTGTTCAGGTCGCATCCCTTCTACGAGCATCTTAGGGTCTTTGGTTACAAGTATTACCCCAATCTCTCCACCACAACTACTCAAAAACTCACCCCTTGCTCCTCCCTGTGTATCTTCCTTGGTTATTCTCCGAACTACAAAGGCTATCTTTGTCTTGATCTTCATACAAATCAAATCATCATCTCACATCATGTGGTCTTTGAGGAGTCCTCTTTTTCCTTTTCTGAGGATCCCTCTCTGCACACATGTGTGACCTTTGACTTTTTGGAGGATACCCCTAACCTAGTGCTAGATCCCTTCACGCTGTCATCTTTTTCTTCTACAGGATGATTTGACGCCATCACCGTATCGCCACATGCGGCTGGTGCCCTTGGAGCTACGCCATCTCCTGGTCCATCATCTAGATAGCATCATGCAACACAATGTCCTATGGTGCCTACGACAGTGGTGCCCGATGATCTACCTTCACCTGTGACACTCTCCACCTGTCCTTCATCGTCCGCAGGTGGGGGTTGCCCATAGGCCTCGGCTCCCCCACCCTAGCTACTTTTCTAGCTCTAGACCGGTACCGGGACTTGGTCTACTCTCGACGCCTGACTCTAGCACCGCCTTACCCAGCACCGGCCGTGGGTATCAGTCCCTCAGCTCTAGTGCCTATTCCTCCTGATGCAATTCCATTTGCTCTCGTGACAAATCAACACAGCATGGTCACGCACGGTAAGCGCAGGTTTTGACAGCATGTACTACACGAGACTACCCACCTATCACCAATTCCCCAGAGTTACCGGGCTGCTCTCGCTGATGTAAATTTTGGTGAACCAGCGTTCCTATCCAACCACACCTGGGATCTTATTCTTCAACCACCATAGTCCAATGTGGTAATAGGCAAATGGGTATTCAAACACAAATTTAATATCGATGGTTCTCTTGAGCGCTATAAGGCTCGCTGGGTTCTTCAGAGTTTCACATAGCGACTAGGTGTTGACTTTTCGGAGACATTTAGTCCCGTTGTCAAGCCAGCATCAGTATGGACTATCCTTTCTCTAGCTCTCTCATTCTCCTGGCCTATCTATCAGCTAGATGTCAATAATACCTTTCTCCATGGTACCCTATCGATAGTTTATTGTGCTCAGCTTTCTAGTTTTGAGGATTCCAGTCATCCTAATTACGTGTGTCACCTCAACCGCTCTCTTTATAGGCTCAAACAGGCGCCACGAGCATGGTACAGCAGGTTTGCCTCTCATCTTATATAGCTCGGATTTGTCAAAGCCAGGTCAAACATATCCCTCTTTATCTATCACCATAGCACAGATATTGTCTATCTTGTGCTTTATGTGGATGACATTGTATTGACAGCTTCTTCTATCGACTTACTCCGACGTATCATTGACGCTCTTCAGTAGGAGTTCTCTACGAAGGATTTGGGTACTCTCCATCATTTTTTGGGTATGCATGTTCAGCACACGAGCTCATGACTCTTTCTTTCCTAGCGTCAATATATGATTGAGATTCTTGACCGTTGATGTGAATTCGAAGCTCCTTGCAAACGATGCCCCAGTGTTTGATCCTATGGATTTTCGCGGTCTCACAGGTGCTCTTTAGTATCTCACTTTTACTTGACCGGATATCTCCTATGCAGTTCAGCAAGTTTGTCTTCACATGCATAACCCACGGGAGCCTCATCTTGCTGCTCACAAGCGCATTCTGTGTTATGTCCGTGGTACTCTGCATATAGACATGTTCTTGCGTCCCTCCTCTCAAGTACTTTGATGCTAATTAGGCTTGGGCTGACTGTCCTGACACCCGTCGATCAACCTCTTTATATGTGGTATTTTTTGGTGACATATAAGTATCAGAATATAGTTTCTCGTTCCAGTGGAGAGGCTGAGTATCGAGCAGTCGCCAATGCTGTTGCTGAAATCACTTGGCTATGTCATCTGTTATCTAAACTACACACTCCTCTGTGCAAGATAACTTTGATATACTGTGACAACATTAGCGCACTTTACATTTCTTCTAATCCTGTTCAGCACCAGCGGACTAATCATGTGAAGATCGATCTACACTTCATTCGGGAGCGTGTTGCACTTGGTGATATTCATATCCTTCATGTTACTACGATGTCTCAGTTTATGGACATATTCACCAAGGGGCCTACCATCTTCCATTTTCACCAAAGTCTAAATGTTCGGTCCACCGACGATTTGACTGTGGGGGAGTGTTAGACTACCTTTTATGCTAGACATATTCCATCGGCTAAATCCAGTCTCCTTAAGATAATTATAGTATAGTAATCCATAAATTATAGATCTTCTATCATACGATGACTACGTTTTGTGGATCTTCTTCCTTGTATTTTTCTATATATACCCATAATACCAATGTATACACTACGAAATACAAATTTACTTTCAATAGGTGGTCGCAGAACTTTCAAAAAAAATGCAGTAACTTACACACTTATACTAATGAGCAGGTCAGATACCGCCCGAACATGTCCTTTGTCCTCAAAGGAATCACTTGCACATTTGCTGCTGGAAACAAAATTGGGGTTGTAGGGAGAACGGGAAGCGGGAAATCAACACTCATCAGCTCATTGTTCCGTCTAGTTGATCCTGCAGGTGGGAGGATACTTATTGACAAGTTGGATATCTGCTCTATTGGTCTCAAGGATCTAAGAACTAAACTGAGTATTATCCCCCAAGAAACTACTCTTTTCAGAGGAACTGTGCGCAATAACTTGGACCCTCTTGGTCTGCATTCCGATGAAGAGATATGGGAGGTAAGAAACTTTACTTCGCAAAACTATAGCAGCAGTTTAGAAGATGTGATAGAAATTCTTACACAGTATTACAGTTTCTAATAGAATCACTTTAGACGAACCTTCTCTAAACATTAGCAACAGAAGAACCTGAGCTCAATCATGAATTTTGGAGGCCACAATGGTTTCATGAATTTGATCAGACTAAGTGAATGTTTCAGGCCTTGGAGAGGTGTCAACTACAAACAGCTATTCGCAGCACACCTGCCCTTCTTGATACAGTAGGTTAGTGACATCAATTTTAGAGGAAAAGAGTTACCGTACAAATATTTTGAGAACTCAGACAATTTGTTCTTTTCGCCTGCTGTAGTGAGTGATGATGGCAGTAACTGGAGTGTTGGGCAGCGCCAGCTCTTCTGTCTTGGCAGAGTTCTCCTCCGTAAGAACAAAATTCTTGTGTTAGACGAAGCAACGGCATCCATCGACTCCGCAATAGATGCAATCCTTCAGAGGGTCATCAGGCAGCAATTCTCAAGCTGTACTGTAGTAACTATCGCTCACAGGGTTCCAACTGTAACGGACAGTGACAAAGTCATGGTACTTTCATATGGTAAGTTACTACTTCACACATGAATGTCAATTTGATGAAAGCTCTGATCCAGTCATCAGACTAACAGTAGATATATAAACTAATGTTAGAACCTTTATGAACCACTTTTATCCTAAGCGAATGCACAGGCATTTAGCTAGTATAGTTATATATGTGCAGCTAACAAATTTGGATGATTCAAGCTGATGGACCTCCTGTTGAGCAGGAAAACTTGTAGACTATGACACACCTGCCAAGTTGTTGGAAGATATGAAAAAATATGGAGTAACTATGGTTGTTTCATCTTGACTCACCATAGGTTGCATGTTTATATATAGAATAAGAATTACAGATATAGATAGTTTTAAACTAGGACTTAAGTTCTATTTTATCTATAGCAAATTATAGGAGTCCATCTATCCTTGAGATATACTCGGTTACAATCCTAGTGTAACACGTTTACAATCTCTAACACCCCCGCTCAATATAAACTTTTCTAACCACCTTGAAGTTTGAGATTGCGAATAAATGTATTCATCTTTGCAACCGGTAAGGCTTTTGTAAATCCATCCGCCAACTGATCTCCAGAAGCGATGAACCGAACGTGTAGCTGTTTTCTCATAACTCTTTCATGCACAAAGTGAAAATCAATTTCAATATGCTTTGCTCTAGTATGAAACACGGGATTAGCTGATAAGTATGTTGCACCAAGATTATCACACCAAAGAACTGAGGTGCGATGCACTTTAACCCCAAGTTCGGTCAACAGTTGCTCAAGCCATATTATTTCTACAGTAGCATTAGCCATCGCTTTATATTCTGCTTCTGTACTAGATCTTGAAACAGTTGGCTATTTTCTAGCACTCCATGATATAAGATTACTTCCATAAAATATTGCGAAGCCTCCAGTAAAACGCCTATCATCTGTATCACCTGCCCAATCTGCATCAGAGAAGGCACTGATGAATGACGACAATACCTTTTGAATATGCATCCTGAGTCCAATCGTGTGTTGTACATATCTAAGTATTCTTTTAACTGCAGTCCAATGAACTGAGGCCGGTGCATGAAGAAATTGGCAAACTCTGTTGACAGCAAAGGATAAATCTGGTCGTATATTTGTTAAATACTGAAGAGCACCAACTATGCTTCTGTAGCGAGTAGCATCTTCTGGACTGAGAGAAACACCATCATAGCTCGACAGCTTCTCAGATGTAGATAAAGGAGTCATGCAGGGTTTGCAGCCGAGCATTCCAACACGCTTCAACAAGTCTTATGCATACTTAGCTTGAGATAGAGTTATGCCATCTAACTCTTCTTTAACTTCTATACACAAGAAGTAATGTAACTTGCCAAGATCCTTTAGTGCAAAGTCTTCTTTTAAATCAGCAAGAAGAGTTGTCACCGATTCAGGTGATGAGCTTGTAACGATAATATCATCAATATAGATAAGCATATAAATAGTTGTACCACCCCTATGATATATAAAAAGAGACATGTCTGATTTTGACGGCACAAAACCTAGAGTGATTAATTTGGAGCTTAACCTGGAGTACCACGCCCTGGGCGCCTGCTTCAGCCCATAGATAGCCTTGTCCAACTTACATATATATCCCGGTGTTTTAGTGTCCTCAAAACCCGGAGGCTGCTTCATATAAACTTCCTCTTCCAGAACACCATGCAAGAACGCATTCTGCACATCAAGTTGTCTGAGGCACCATCCCCTTGACACTGCAATAGAGAGTACCAATCTAATTGTAGCTATTTTGACAACTGGGCTGAAAGTGTCTTCATAGTCGATGCCATAGCGTTGCTTGAATCCCTTGGCAACTAATCGAGCTTTGTATCTATCAATACTCCCATCGGCTTTTCGTTTGATTTTGAAAACCCATTTGCAATCAATAATATTCTGTCCAGTTTTTCTTGGAACGAGATGCCAAGTTTTATTCTTAGCTAGAGCTTGAAATTCCACTTCCATTGCATCACGCCACTTTGGATCTGAAATAGCTTCATCAACGGAATTAGGTTCACCAGTAGCACTAAACATGCCATATCGAATCATACCATCATATAGCTTCTTTGGTTTGATAATACCGCTTTGCAACTGTGTTTGGTGACGCGGGGGATCAGGTGTGGCTGCTGGAGAACTAGATGTTGTAGAAGATCCAGATGTTGTAGAAGATCCGGGTGGCACAAATTCATGTGCACCTGATGCTGTAGCATGCAGCGGTGGTGGAGACTCCTCAGACGCATGCAACGTCCCAGGTGGAGACTCAGGCACCACCGCATTACCCCCACCTGTCGCCGCATTGTTGTCCTCTGGCACAGCAACAGCGGTCGGCAGCAGTACTGATGTTCCCCCAGGCGGTGTAGCAGGCAAAACAGCACCGTTCGACGAGCTGGAAGGAGACAGCGTTTTCACCTGGGAGCTGCAGCCTGGGCTATGTGCGCAACGTTGTGTCGGTAGCGCTGGGAGCATAGGCATGAGACCTGCAATTTTCTCAGATGATTCACTAGAAACAGTAGGTACGTCAGTAGTATTAGTAATATCAGATGCAGTACAGTCATCATCCCCTGGATTTCGAAGGGAAGAAGGCAGTAGGACAATTTCTTTTCTAAGAGAGGCACCGGCGTTAGGATGGAGCTTTGAAAAAGGAAACACGGCTTCATCAAAAACGACATCACGGGAGATGTAAATGCGTCCGGTGGAGATGTCAAGGCACTTGAAACCTTTGTGCATGGAACTATAGCCAAGGAAAGCACATTGGGTGGATCGAAAAGATAACTTCCTAAAATTATATGGCCGTAGATTGGGCCAACAAGCACAACCAAAAACACGAAGATTGCTATAACCGGGTGCATCATGAAAAAGGCGAGTACTAGGAATTTCAGCAGCACCATTTTGTTGATGAGCATGAGGACAGGACACACGGTGTGTGATCCCAATTTGCTTGAAGAAAGAATTTAATTTTTCATACTCGCCTCCCCAATCCGATTGAACACAAAGGATCTTCTTAGAGAACTGTCTTTCTACTAAGTTTTGAAAATCTTGAAAAACTCGAAAGACATCAGATTTATGCTTCAACAAATATATCCAGGTGTATTTGCTATAGTCGTCAATGAAGCTAACATAATAGCTATAACTCCCAACAGAGATGGGTGCAGGCCCCCACACATCAGAATAAATCAGATCAAGAGGAGCACTAGAGATTTTATTAGAAACAGAATAAGGCAGTTGATGGCTCTTGGCCCTTTAACACGAATCACAAATTGACTCAACATTCTTGGAACTAGCACACGGCAACTTATTTGAGCTAAGGATCTTCTGAACTATGGGAGTAGCAGGATGACCTAGACGACTATGCCATAACGATGTAGAAGGGACATGGACTCCAAAAACTTCATGCTTTGACTCTATTTTCTCTTCCGATGGAATGAGAGGATACAGGCCACCTTTGCATCTACCGTGATGTAAAATCCTCTTCGTTTCCTGATCCTTAACGAGAAAGTAATCAGGGTGAAATTCAAGGAAAGCATTGTTATCTTTGGCAAGTTTATGAACTGAAACAAGGCTTTTGGCAGAAGAGGGCATATGAAGAATATTGTTCAAATGAAGTTTACTGAAAGGGGTATGAAAAACTGTATGCCCAATATTACTAATACTCATACCTTTGCCGCTGGCGTTATGAACTTGTTCATTGCCACTATATTTATCACGGACGGTCATCTTGTCAAGTTCGCTGGTGATATGGTTAGTGGCCCCGCTGTCCGCATACCAATTTGTATCAACATCATAAGCTCCTGCTGGTCGCCCACGGTACTGATTGTCTTCCTCATAGCGAAAATAGCATTGATTGGCTTCATGATTTGTCTTCTTGCAGATTTGACAGGGCGCCTTTTTTGTGACTTGCGAGCTATTGCCTTGATTATTGTTGGTGTAACTCTGATTGTTGTTGCTGTTCTGTCCATTGCGCGATGAATTGAACCGGCCTCCACCACGTCGACCACCAGAACGACCACGGTTTCCACGACCGCGAGATGCCATGTTAGCTGAAGACTGGAACTGATCGGTCCCTTGATACATCTCGAGCCGAAGATCGTACTCCATGAGTAGAGAATATAATTCAGAGAGTGAAAGATCTCCTGATCGGCCCATCATAGAAGAAACAAAGGGGTGATAATCAAAGTCTAAACCATTAAGTAGATGAGCAACCACCTCATCATCCCCGACGGTGACACCGGCTGACGCGAGCTCATCCTTGATGTTCTGCATCTTGTTGAAATAGGTTGTCGTAGTGAGGCTGCCCTTCTTGGTGGTGGCCAATTGCATGCGCAGATTTGTAACCCGCGCTCTTGATTGTGCTGCAAATATAGCCCCTAGCGCCTTCCATGCCTGCGCAGAGGTTGTTGCAGTCGTGATCCCGGCGAGGACCTCCTTGGAGACCGAATTCACCAGGTAGCTGAGTAGCTGCTGATCTTTTTTTACCCATGAGTCATGCTCTGGGTTGGGAATCTCCTTCTTCTTGCCGTCGACTTCAGCTTCAAGGACTTGTCGCGGCTCGGGGATGGTTCTATCCAGAAAACCAAGCGCCTTGGCGCCACGGACAGCGGGCATGAACTGCGTCTTCCATAGGATGAAGTTATCCCGTGTCAGCTTGTCAGACACCGGATGTCCAAAAGGAGAGGACGGGTATCCTTCGCCATGAGCGGAGGACGAAGACATCTTGTCGCGGGAGGAGCGTCACGAGCAGGTCGCAGCCCCCTTATCGCGAGAATTTGACGAAATTTTTGTAGATCTATTCTAGGAAGAGGCGGCTCTGATACCATAAAAAAATATGGAGTAACTATGGTTGTCTCAGCTTGGCTCACCATAGGTTGCATGTTTATATATAGAACAAGAATTACAGATATAGATAGTTTTAAACTAGGACTCCTAACTTAAGTTCTATTCTATCTATAGCAAATTACAGGAGTCCATCTATCCTTGAGACATGCTCGGTTACAATCCTAGTGTAACACGTTTACAATCTCTAACAAGATAAACAATCAGCTTTTGCTAAACTCGTGGCTGAATATTGGGCTAATTCCAAGCGGAACACAACATGATTCTACCGTTCTTTGTCAGAGCACAATCAAGAAGACAAGCAATTCAATCATGAAAATAAAAGATTGGTTTCTCAGATTCTTGAATTGCTTCTAAGACGAGAAGGGCCTTATCACAATACTTTAGTGGTTTGTGAAATTGGAAAGACATCAACAAAAACATTTTCTTGTTAGTGAGACCGAATTTTGATCCCAAGATTGGCGCTTGATACCTTGCACGGTACAACAATATGGAAATTCTTTGCACATCAGTTAATTCAGCGGATGCGGGAGATACAGAGAATTCAATTAGGGACAAAGATGATACTGTTGCAAGTACATTGTGTTAAATAATCATGTTGTGTTTGATATTTCTGCTGTTTCACTTAGGTTAGGTCCACCTCTC
The DNA here is from genome assembly GCA_030770085.1 of Oryza coarctata. Lineage (NCBI taxonomy): Eukaryota > Viridiplantae > Streptophyta > Magnoliopsida > Poales > Poaceae > Oryza > Oryza coarctata. The sequence goes on from CM061472.1 coordinate 16,498,317, forward strand.
TGAACTTTATTTATAGCTTGAGACGACTATCAAATAATTAAGCTAGTTTGCAGGCTAAAGTAGAACAGCTAAACAAGTTTAATTAGGAACCACAGCAACAATTGCATGTCAAATCATTTGTCTTAATTAACAAACAAGTTGACAGACTTGCAGGGAACGATGCTAAGAAAGAGTTTAGGGCCTTAGTAACATAATTGGACAAGCTGCTCAATTCATTGTAGATAATGCAAAATAAAATAAAATAAATAAAGGATAATTGTACTAACAAATATGAAAAAGCTTGAGCCCTAAACCCTAATCCCCATCAATTCAATCAGCAACGAATCGAACAGACTCAGTTCCTTGGACGACCAGTGTGTGTCATGGATTTCACTGAGCCATCCACTAAATACCGGCTATCTTAAGAGCAAAAACCAAAATAAGAACTCAACAGCAAATTTCATCCGAGTTAAAACTAACGAGGAACGCCGTGATTCGAGACGTACTAGAAAAATCCACACGGATGAATCAAAGCAGGAGAAAGATTGAGATGGTGTAGTACAGTGGTGTACCAGTGTCCTGAGAAGGGGGGGGGGGGGGATCTCTCCGCCGGCGACGGCGATCGATGTGTCGCAGTCGAGGAAGATGCATGTCATGTTACTGTGGGCTTGGGAATTGAAATCAACGGTAGGTTAAACAAGCTTTGAGTTAAGATGCAGCACACGCTGTTTGCTCATTGTCGGCATATAAATAAACTCGAGAAAATGTCTCAAATTTAGGAATTATATATTATTTTCGCAAGAAGCAGGGGAAAATCACAAGCTCCAATCAACGGCCAGGCCATTTAATCTCTCGTTTCATCAGTTTAATTGGGAGGATTCCTGCATGCCATCAGTGCGCTGTGTGTATGCATACGAAGGAGATGAGATGGCATGAGATCGATGAGACAATCTGACAATGCAAACGTCCAACAAGTTGCCAGCTAGTGCGACGACGACCGGCTCGATCGAATGGCGCCAAACCCAGCAACGGCGCGCTGGGAAAGGAGAAGACCGGTCAGGACGGACCACCGCCGATCCAAGCGCGGGCGCGGCGCCGGCCAGGTGGCTTGATTTGCCCGCGCGCCTGCGAGCGGCACGCACCCCTAGATCGGCTGGAAGAAGGCAGCTAGCTCGCTCATGCGCGGTGGCGCGGGCGAAGGGGAGACGTCGGCGATCGATGGGTGGCCTGCATCTGTTCCCCGCTCGGTCACGCACGCATGCATACGTGGGAGGCACCTAGTGGGGAAAGTTTATTCCCCTCGTTTCTCGATCGACTCTCCGAAAAGGAGGAAGAGAGAGGCCCCGTCGCATGATCCGTGCGTTGGAATCCGGGGGTTGGCCGCCCGCGCGCGACACGACGAGCGTGTGTGTGTGCCCATGCCGCGCCCGCGTGCGTCCATCGATCCAACCATGCATGGACGCGCGCGCTGTGAGTTTGGTTTCTCTCGCATGCCTGTTGCATGTGCCAGCTGAACCTCTAGCGTAGGATGTACTGTTTCTTCACTGCTTTACTTAAAAAACAGAAAAAGGAAAGCAGTTTCTAAAACATCCTGTGCTTTCGGTTAGCTCCATACTCATCCTATTCCCAGATTGAATCCTACTGGTATAGGCATGCTATAATGCACAAATAGTTTTTATAAACAGACAGTCCCTACATATCTTTAAAATTAACGCATGTATATGTATATAAAGAGGTACAAGCCATAAATAGAACACATGCGAGCTACGCGGGCATATTACACAAGTTTTTACAAAGGAACAGCCCCAACCTATCTTTGAACTTGAACCATCACACAAACAATGCAAGTGCATGTGCACCTATGCTCTCTATCGTCATATTTCATTTGAGATTCGTGCATATTTATTTTGAGATTTGTTTGTACAGCACATATCTCAATAAAGAAACATCCAATGAATCTGCAGGTATGCACACATGCACTTGTGTTGTAAGAATCTTTGTGGCATTCTACTTGGCGTGATTGCGTGGAGAAACTGTTTTACGATGATATGGTCGGTCATATCTCGTAGAGATCGAGAGTGCTAATTGAAACTTAAAGATACAGTTATACCTATTAACGGAATTTTCGTTCCCCTGGTTTGTTCGCACGCAAGTGAATGAACAAGATACAAACTTGGACACAAGATAAAAGTACATAAGATAAAAGTACATATAGGCCCCTAGTAGATTTTGGCTAATTGATGACAAACGATTAAGAGACTAATATAATTATTGAGCAAATGAGCAGGCATTAGGTCCTAGAGTGAGTAAAGACAACCCTTAAAGCAAAAGAGTTAAAGTGGAAAAAATTAAAACAAAGTTTGGAAGACAGAAAGATGCGCCGAAACTATATTGTACCAAACAATCTGAGTCCTATAAAGACCGGATAGTTTGGAAGCCACTAGATAGTTCAACTGAAGATGCTTAAGAAGTCTAACTATATAAATTGTTTTGGACCGTGGGAAAAGAGGGTGACGGACAATCCAACCTAGCACCAAATTATTTGACACGTTAGGGAGTGGTTGGGCGATTGCTCGGAATACGATTATAGAAGCAATGGACCAGACAATCCTAGCCCTATTAGACTGTACAGTAGGCATTATCGGACAATCTGAGAGTCACAGGATTGTTTGCCCCTTTATGGTGTAACTGCTAGTGGTTTAGTAACCGTTGGAAAAGCATAAAGGGTCGGACGATCTGGCCTAGTACCAGACTGTCCGACCATATACAAAATCTAGCAGACTTCATGCAACAGTAAGAAACGGTGAAAAAGTTAGGGCTATAAATGGGTGGTGTTATGGACTAATTTAAGACTTTTGGACCCCCTCACCCCTAAGTAAGCCAAGCAAGTGTCTAAGTGTATTGAGAGCAAATTGAAGATCAATTATGCTGCTAGAGTTTAGTCTTGAGTGTTCTTATGTTCTTGTTTAGAAGGCAAAATTCTCTCCTAACTCTCTTTCTGTTCTAAAACTTGTGAATTGTTAGTGGGTTGAGTAGAGAGTGTGTAGAAGTGAAGAATTGTAATATTGGAGTAACTAAAGTGTATAATGTGCCTAGAAATACTTGTGAAGGTTCTATCTCACCCCTGGAAGGAAAAATATGATAAGAGTGAAAAACAAGCTTCATTTTGATAGATGCTTGGTAGAATAAACTTCGTCGGAAGTTATAGCTCGTTATTCAAGCTCGAGATCTTGGTAGTCACTTAAAGATACAGTTAGGTCTTAGTGGTTACATAGAAACCGAAGCCGCATTGAAAATTGATTGGAGAGAAAAATTGTTAATCAAGACCTGGCTTTTTAGAACTTCTCAATGGTGCTTAAATACCAACTTTAATAAATAAATCAGTTTCTCATTTTCTCTCTCTTTTTCTTGCATTTACCATTTTGTATCTTATGTTTATAGTAATCTTTTCTTGCTTGTTTAACTCTATCTATCACTACCATGCTCTTGTGAAAAATGTGCTTGAGTAGCTCTTCTAAATTATATTTTGCTATATTGCATAGGTTATGTTTCTTATATTGGCCGGAATATCTTGGCTGTCTACACTGGCCAGACTATCCCACTGCTATCTGTCCGACTCCTTCTATACTCGGATTGTCCCACGTGATAATTGTTTGGTTAGTTTTGATTCTACTACAAGTTTTTTAAATTTCCAAAAACATCTATTCACCCATCTTCCCTCTAAGCGACATATACGGTTTAGTCCCTTTGACAAGGAACTCAACTGGTATAAAAATGAACACAAGATCACAAGATACGTAGAGAGAGGGTTAAAGACATAATTTTTCCTCAAAGTTCGGATCCAATGATCGACCAGCCAAGCAGAGACAAAGCAGTTGAATTGTATGGATCCAGTTTTCACGGAGAGGAGTTGTGGAGGTGACCATAGAGGTGATCCTAGATGATTAGCGACATGGTGACTCCGGCGCCGCCAAGGGGGTGGGACTTCTCCCCCGTTGAACGAATCAGAGATGAAGTTTGGTCCAGATTCGGCTCACCAGTGCATTTTTCTCCATACTTCTCTCATCGCCCTTTTTTCTTGGTGGTCGATCTTCCTCGTTCGAATTTTCGTCTTTCCCTGTACTAAGTTGCACTCGCCCTGCATGCGGCTATTGCTGGTTCTCCGGCTTATCTCTGTGTTTATCATCTAAAAGATTAGAGCTATTGCTTTTCAGTTCGATCCAAGCATATTGGCATTTGGGTTTATAACCTTAAGTCCTACTCTTTTAAAGATTTTGTGTTTCGTTTTTTTCTCTGGCGTGATGGGGATCCGAATTGGCGTGGAGAATTTGATTCTTGGAAACAACATCAAGCTTCTGAATGGACCTTGGTCCAAAAAAAGCCAAACTGCCTACTCATTCTCTTCCCCAGTGGAAGCAACCTGATCGTCCAAAGTTTAGTATAGCTTTCCTTTGGTCAAGGCAAAGTTGTCTCAACCGGCAAAGCTTACTCAGCCAGCTGGTACTTCTGAGATTCAGAAACCTTCTGAGCCCAAGATCAATAAAAAAAATCTTCCTCTATTGTTGCCCTAGTTCCAATCAAGACTCTTTTTTATCGTTTGAAGTTTCCTGAGCGGTCTCGTTCGCCGGTGATCGCCGGAGCTCATAAATCAGAAGATAAGTTTCTTCTTTTTTTGTCAAATCAGAGAATTTCTAGGCGTAATCAAGGGTGGGACGGTAGTGCTGGTTTGACTTGTGCCCATTTTTTGAATTCTGGCCATTAAGAGTCGGCCTGTATAAATCGAGCCCACTGTTTTAAGTATTTTCGTTATGATCATCCGACCAGTTTTTCCTGGAATAGGAATAAGGCCCAGAAGTGGATTCCGAAAAAATGGCCCTCTACAAGCTCTCTAAACGATAACAAGGAAACCACGATTTCTTTGCCGAATAATGGAAGTAGATATCTCGAGTTTCCCGCAACCCCTCTGTCTTCGTTTCCTGTGCTTTGCCCAAATCCATTATCCACCTTTCTTCAGGCGACAATGGTGATTTGTCGACCTTGACCCGCAGCCATTCTTGCCCAGAGGTTGGACAGTGCGTCATGCTTGGCAACACAGGCTGCAGAGGGATGATTTGATCCTAAGCGATGAATCACCCAAACGCTACGAAGGTATTGTTGTTGCTGTCCTCCATCCTACCCCCAATCCGGATCAATTTGAGCACAATTTGAGCACAATTTGAGCAATTTTGATGGTGGCTAGGCACCTACAGTTTCTTGGGTGATTGTAAGCCAACCAATGCCTCGGTTCTTCATGAACCCCCTTTTTTGGCAGCTTCTTGCTTAAATCAAGATGATTTCAGTGGGCCTTAATCAATCCCCAGTTTTCTAGGTTGGGCCAACTGGAAAGAGTGCCTCTAAAGAGCAAGATGCCTTAGTGCCATACAGACTATGTTAGCTGCAGTTCTTATTTTGGTGAAGGAAAGTTCAACAGTCGTCCCTATTGATGATTCTTTGACTGTGCATCAGTGTGAAAGCTATAATGGGGGATTAGGGTTCGGCAGGCGTGCACACAGTGATGTTAGGAGTACATATACCTTAGGCCCAGCAAGCCGAATGGGCTTAATCTAATATGCCCCCGTAATCGAAACTGAGAACGAATATTTAGACTAAACCTAAGCTCAAAGAAAATGGACGTCGGTAGACCCTTGGTGAAGATGTCAGTCTACTAAAACGAAATAGGAACGTACAGGACACGAACTTCACCAAGAGCGATGAGTTCACAGACGAAGTGTAGGTTGATCTCTATATGCTTGGCTCATTGATGCTGAACGGGGTTGGTGGAAAGGTATACGATATTGATGTTATCGCAGTACACAACGGTGGAACGGCGAATAGGGCGGTAAAGTTCCTTGAGAAGCTGGTACAACCAGTAGGCTTTAGCGACACCATTGGCTACAACGCGGTACTCGGTTTCAGCACTAGATCAGGACACAGTCGACTGGCACTTGGAGGACCAGGAAACGAGATTATTCTCGAGTAAGATAGCATAGCCTGAGATGGATTTACGAGTGTCAGGACACCCGGCCCGATCAGCATCAGTATAAACTGTAAGATCAGTTGGCAAGGTCTGGTAGAAATGAAGACCGAGGTCTAGAGTGCCTTGTAAGTACCGCAAGATCCGCTTCATGGCGGTGAGATGGGGATCTCTCGGGTTGTGCATATATAGGCAAATCTATTGGATAACATATGCGATGTCCGAATGAGTGAAAGTGAGATACTGTAAAGTACTTACAATGCTCCTATAGTGAGTGGGATCAGGTACCGAAGCCCTAGTAGCGGACAACTTAGAACGAGTGTCCACTAGAGTACTACAGGGCTTGCAATCTCACATACCAACACGATCTAGAATGTCCAGCATATACTGTTGTTATGACATGAATAGACCATTATCCCGATGATCAACAGTGATGACTAGGAAGTGATGAAGTGGGCTCATATCTGTCATAGAAAACTCCTGTCTGAGAGATGATATAACTTGTTAAAGGAATTGCTAGGACGAGGCCGTGAGGACAATGTCATCGATGTAAACGAGCAAGAAAGCCATATCAGTACCATGGCAGTGAGAAAATAATGAGGTGTCAGACTTAGTTTAAACAAATCTAAGGGATGTAATGTGAGAAGTAAAGCGGCTGTACCAAGCTCACGGGACCTGCTTTAGTCTATATAGAGAGTGGTTCAAGCGGCAAACATAATTAGGTCACAAGGAGTCAACAAACCCTGATGGTTGGACACAGTACACTGTTTCTATCAATCTGCCATGTAAGAATGTATTCTTGACATCAAGTTGATGAATAGGCCAAGAGCGTGAGAGAGACAAACTGAGTACTACACGGATGGTGGCGAGCTTCACTACCAAACTAAAAGTCTTATCATAGTTGAGGCCGAGACGCTGAGTGAAACCCCTTAGGACCTATCATGCTTTACAGCAAGCAAGAGAGCCATATAATAGAAACTTGTGGCAAAAGATCAATTTTCCAATGACCACATTAACCCTAGGAAGGCGAGAAACTAGTGTCCAAGTGTCAGTATCAAACTCTGATTGTATAGCAACACGCGATTTCAGATTAGACAAGACCGATCGGAAAGATGTCGGGATCGAAGAGAGAGTCGTCGTGTTGAGGTTGAGATTGTCGGCTAAATGAATGAATCTAGATTTTATGCGAGTGCGCATGCCGTGCATGTTGGTGATGGTCACAACTGTCTGCGGGGTTGTGGCGGTAATACGTATAGTGGCATGCCTGGTGCCACTGGAAGTAACCTAGGACGATGTGTCCACAGGAGTCATGACGAATGGCCTGGTTGTGTCACTGACAACAGCCTAGGATGTGGTGTTCACGAGGGTAGTGACACGAGGCCGGGGTGAAGAGGTTGACCCAGCAAGTGGAGGCCCAGTAGCAGGAGAGAGCCGCGGTAAACTAATGGCGCCAGGGGCATGCATCCATGCTAGGATGACAAAAGGTGTAGACGTGCGGGTGGCGCTCCCTGGAGGTGTACTTGCAAACACAACATGAGCCCCGATGGGCAAAGTGATGCAGTCATCATCGCCCAAGAAATCTAAAGTGGTGTGATCCAGGAAAGAGGTAGACATCTCGGAAAAAGGAAAGAAGGACATGTTAAACACAACGTGTCACGAGATGATGATTCTGTTGTAATGAAGATTGAGACATTATACCCCTTGCGATCGCTAGAGTAATGAAGGAAGATGCACAAGGAAGACCGAGGAGAGAGTTTATGTGAAGTTGTGAAGGAAATGTTTGGGTAACAGGTGCATCCAAACACGCGTAGATGTGTGTAGGATGGGTATGTGCGATGAAGAGCATAGAATGGAGTGAGGCTATCGAGAGTCGTAATGGGATGAAGTTTGAGGAGATATGTAGCAATAAGAAGAGAATCGGCCTAATAAACTAGGAGAAGACTTGCCTAAAAAGGAGAGAACGCATGATGTTGTTGATGGTGTGAAGAGCGCGCTCAGCTTGACCATTTTGTTGGGAGATATATGGACATGACATATGAAGAATGACACCGTTGGTTAGAAAGAATGTGTAGGCCGAAGAGTGGTCAAATTCATAGCTGCTGTCGCACTGGACTGCCTTGATAGAGACGTCGAACTGGGTGCACACATACAAAAAAAAGTTGGATAGAGCACCAAAGGTATTGAACTTGACACGGAGGGAGAAAGTCCATGTATAGTGAGTGCAATCGTCAAGAATGATGAAATAGTACTTGTAACCTGATATGCTAACAACTAGGGATGACTAGAGATCATAGTGTATAAGATCGAAGGGGTGAAGCGCACGAGTGGTGGACCTGCTGAAAGAGAGGCGCATATGGCGACCTAACTAGCAAGCATGACATATATGGTCAGAAGTGTGTTTATTATAAGAAATAACTTTAGAGTTGATAAATTTTGATAAAGCTACAGGACCAAGATGACCAAGATGACAATGCCAGATGGTGATGGAGCAGGCAATGGTAGTGAGGGCAAGAGAGTTGACTATAGACGGAAAGAATGGGTAGAGGTTCACTCGTGCTATTGCACCTGGCGATCACACTCCGAGTTTATAGGTCCTTCACGGAGAGGCCAAACAGGTCAGACTCAATGGAACAATTGTTATCTATAATGAAATGACGAACTGAAATTAAGTTCTTGATAATATTAGATGCAAATAAAACATTGGAGAGAAAAAGAGGTCGTTGTGGCGTGGAAATGATAGATGACCCGATGGAGGTTACAGGGAGTAAGGCTCCGTTGCCGACAATGATCGATGATGGATTGAATGAAGGAGGTTGGGAGGAAGTGAGTATAATAGTGGTGTTGGCCATATGGGAGTTGGCCCCAGAGTTAGCGTACCACTCGGTCGAGACCGGTGGAGTCAAAGATAGAGTGTTAAAGTTTTTTATTAAGGATGTCTGATCGTAGGAAGGGCCTACCATCGGGGACCAGGAGCTCAACAATGACATAGGCAAAGCAGGTGATGCAGTAGTGAAACAGGTGGGACGACAGCAGCAAAGCTAGGCGGCGAAGAGGGTAGCCCTCCACAGCCGAACCCTAGCGGCGAGGCGGGCATGCCCCTACACACAGACCCTGGTGGAGAGGTGGGCATGCCCCCGTAGACAAACCCTGGGGGAGTGCCATAATCAGACAGTGTGGTGTAGTAGAGCTGGTACGATGAGGCGGTGAGAGCAGCTGGTGACTTGAACAACGAGAGGGGGTGGCGAGGTGTCGACCCTGTTATGCAGCTAGGGCCATAGGGGTGCGACCACAGCTGCACAGTCCCCATCCAAGGATTAAGGAAAGGGGCGACTAGGGAACGACCGCCATGGCTTGGGCCAAAGCCGAAGGTGCCAGCACTTGGGGAGGCAGATTTGCCACCGCAACCACGGCAACGGTTGGTAGGGCGTGGGTTAGGGCTTAGCCCCCATGGTTGCCATGTCCTGAGCCCCCACTAATGGACCTGCTAGGAGGACGCTAATAGTGCGTGGCGATGAAGATGGGCATCCTCAGTGGCGTCGTCGATGTCAATCTCTTTGAGAAGGAGCAAGGTGTGCGCTTCGTTGAAGGTAGGGAATGGTCGCTACATCTTCAGGTTGGAGACCAAGTGGCGGAACTTGCCATTAAGTACACGGAGTAGGGTTAGCACAAGAGTGTAGTTGCCGACTGGATCCCTAAACTCGAAGAGAGCACTAGCCATCGTCTCGAGATGACGGCAGAAGTCAATGATGGAAGTCCCCTCTTGTTTGATTGTGCAGAACTTGGCGGAGAAAAGAAGTGTGCACAATTCGCGCTGGTCAAGGAACTCCAACTCGAGAACAGACCAGGCGGTGCGAGCAGTCTGGTTGTGGAGCATTACCATCTGCTGGAGGTCGACGGCGTTGGTGTCATAGATACAAGTCAGGACAGTGCGGTCCATCTGCACTCATGCCAAGCAGTCAGAGTTGTTGATGTTGGAGAGGACGTGATCAGTAAGGGCATACTTGCCTAGGACAACGAGGAAGAGGGTTCACCACCGACTATAGTTGTTAGCGGTGCGATCCAGTGTCTTAGGGATGAGGATATTGATGTTGAGGACGGAAAGGGTTTGGGCGTGCACAGCAGCATGCTTGGACTCGTACGCGGCGAGGGCGATTTCGTGGTCCTTGGCGGCCTTCTAGTGAGCGACATCGGCCTTGAGCTCAGCGACCTCGCGTTATAGACGAAGTTGCTCCATAGGTGTGTCGGGAGCTATGGATTTGAGTGCACTCTTAGTGGCACATGGGTAAAGGTGTGCGCGGATGGTGAGATCAAGCGGTGACAAGCCTGGGCGAGTGAAAAAGAGCAGAGAGACCGAGTGACGAGAGGATCGGATTGAACAAATCGTCGCTGTAGCTCTGATACCATGTGAATGCTAGAATGGGGATTCGGGTTCTACAAGCGTGTGCACGGCAACGTCGGGAGTACATATACCTCAGACCGAGTAGGCCAAATGAGCCTAATCTAATATGGGCCGAATGGGCCTAATCTAACGATGAGCAATGCCCTCTGCCTGATGATCCTTTTCAGCAAAATCAATCACAATTCTCTGCTAGTTCTCTGCCTTCTGTGCAACAAAAAAGAGAAAAGAAAGCCGAAGCGAGTGGTGTTAGTGCATAATGTCAGAATAAGAAGTGGAAGAATTAATAAGATCAATGATGGCTACATGTCCCCTGATCCTAACAAGGCATTGCCAGACCCAGAGGGAAAAGTGCCAAAAAGCTCAAGGCCGTGGCTGATGAAAGTGGTATATTATTCTCCTTAAATCCCTTGCCTTCCGATTTTGAGAATAAATCTAGACTCTGATAATGACCTTGATTCCCCTCCTGCTAATTGTTCTATTCAGCTCCTACAGAAGATAGGGGTGGAAGCATGTGGACTGCAGCCTGATGAACTCTCTAAAAACGGCTCACTTCCTCGGCTATGCCAAGGAAGATTTAATCCAATCTCAGTTAAATGGATAGATCCCATAGTTTTATATTTTGTGGGCTTGTAAGATAGTTGTTTAATGGTGGGCTTGTAATAGATTTGTTTAATCACTGTGTGCTTTGGGCGAATGTTAATGTTTTTAAATAATAATGATGAAAATTTGGTTTAAAGCAAAATAGGTAAAAATAATTTACATTTAACTATTATATTAAAATTGGTATTGTTTAATTAGTTTATATTAAAATTATTTATGAAAAATATGATAAGCATATTTACGCGTTAACATAAGTCATGTTATAAAAATCAATATTATTTATTTATTTATGTGTAGATATTAAATACGTGAAATGCATAAAAAATAGTTGAAAATTTTAGTGAAATTTTGGACAAAAATAGATAAATTAATTTTCATAATTTCCTACAATAATGCACTAAAAATTTCAAACTGCGGGAATGAACAGTATAGATACAGTCCAACAAAAAATAGGCTAAAAGCGACACGTAAACAAGCTGGCATGGGCTAAAGTAAGCTGAATACAACTGGACTAGCGAGTAGATTGAGGCCGAGAAATCATTAGGTCAACGGAGTAGGCTAACATTGTGAAATGGCCCAACAGCATGGGCGTGCGTTCGGTGAGAGAGAGGCTAAGAGGTAAGTTAGATCTGTTAGCGAGCACAGGCATAAGAAAGTGCGAAAAGGTGCTACGAATAATAGGTGGGGCCGAAAGGGGCAATATGGCAAAGGGGATGCATGCTCGTGTGGGCGTGGAAAATCTAGAGGAATCCTAGCACAACAGGATTGGTTCGGAAGTGAGGGAATACTAACCAAGCGAAATTCTCTGTGAAAATATGTTGGACTCTGTTATCCTTAGTGTAATGGGTGATATGGTGTGATCTAGAGCATCCATTTTGAATCCGACAGATGAGAATAAATAGAGTAGTGGTACAAAATTTCAATGATATTTAGGACTTTTTCTTTATGAATTTTTACTATAAATAGATATTAACATGTTAATGATTTGTACATAGAATAATTAAGAAAGTTTTGTGTGATTTTTGTTACCATAATTTTGATAATAATGATAATAAAGATAAAGTTTGATAAGATAATTAATCTTTCATTTGTATGTCTAGCATTTAATTTTAGATTAGTTTGTTTTTTATGTGATTTAAATTAATTATTTTCATATCTCACATTAATAATTAATTCGTGTTTAATTAATTTCAGTAAAACTTCTATTTAATTTTATTTTATTAATATATCGAGATTCAGAAGTCTGATTAGGGTGATTGTTTAAATTTTATCTATTTTATTTAAAAAATTTTTAGATCAGTACAAATCTATGATTATAATCTGTTTATTAACATAACGGTTTATGTCCAAATTTGGTTTTGTGATTAGAGAAATTGTTAAATTTGATTTTAACTTTCACACGCTCATTAATTGTCCATCTTAATATGAGTGATTATACGTGTTTATTGTAGCCACTACATTACCCCTCTAATTTGGTTGCTTTCTGACCTTTGTTGTGCTTGGGTCAGCTCTATTCTTTTGCTATTCTGGTTATATAATGAATTCACCCAATAGAAGCTGGAATATTTTATGTTGGAATGTCATAGGTTTAAATTCAACAGAGAAGTATAATGAAATTAGACAGGAAATCTATGAGAGTTGGTGCTATGTTTTTTTGTCTCTAGGAGACTAAGAGGGAGCATTTTGACGGTGCTTATATTAAAAAATTTGCTCCTAGACGTTTTGATAAGTTTGTGTTCTCTCCCTCAAGAGGTGCTTCAGGGGGAATCTTGGTGTGCTGGTGTTCTGTTCAATTTTTGGCGCTTTGGTTGACCAAATTGATCATGCTTGTGTTCTCAGTTTCACCTCTCACCTCAATGGTGCGCAGTGGTACTTGGTAAACGTCTATGGACAATCCCATGGCCTTGAAAGGGACAATTTTGTTCCATGGCTTAACAATTTGGTAATTAATACTGATGATAAGTGGATTATTATGGGGGATTTTAATTTCTACCGATCTCTACAAAATAGAAACATGCCTGGTGGGGATATGAATGATATTTCTATCTTTAATGATATTATTAATAACGTGGGGATAATTGAGATCCCCTTGAAGGGATGAGCTTTCACCTGGAGTAATATGTAAGATTCTCCACTTCTAGAACAGTTGGATTGGGTTTTTACAACTCCCACCTGGACTTTGAGTTACCCTAACACAATTGCAAAAGCTATGACTAAAGATATCTCTGACCATGTTCCAATTAAAGTCCAAATAGAAACCTGCATTGCAAAATCGACAGTCCAAATGGAAAATTTCTAGGTACAGCACCAAGGGTTCCTTGACAAGGTTTGGTTTGGGGCTCAGTATGTTGATGATAATGCCCTGATCATTTCTGTAATGTTCAAGAGATTGAGACAGGTTCTAAAGCAATGGAGCAAAGGACTTTCCATGCTCTCCTTAACAATTTATTATTATGGCAAGGTGGTCAACTTTCTAGATGTTTTGGAAGAACACAGGTTACTCACTGTCCCTGAACATAGGTTCGGACAAATTGTGAAAGCACGGATAGTCAAGTTACTGGCATTTAAAAATGAGTACTAGAAAACGAGGTGTACCCAAAGTTGGGCATTTAAAAATGAGTACTAGAAAACGAGGTGTACCCAAAGTTGGGTTCAGTTTGGGGGTGAAAATACAATTTTTTTCATATCATGGCCACCGAAAGATATAGGAAAAATCTTCTCACTCACCTCAAATCTACTGCTGGGGATATTATTTCAGATCATGAAAGCAAAACAACACTTCTTTGGACTTCTTATAAGAATATAATGGGAATTTCATGCCAGACATCTATGCATTTCAACCTACAAGATTTGTTTTCTTCGGATCAGGTGGTTTTGGATGATCTAATTCGGCCCTTTTCAACACTTGAGATTGACAATATTATCAAGCACATGCCGAGTGATAAGGCCCCTGGTCCTGATGGCTTTAATGGATTGTTTTTTAAACACTGTTGGGAAGCAATTTCTCAAGATTTTTATAGTCTCTTTGCAGATTTCCATGCGAATGCACAAACCTGTCTCCTCTCAACTATTCCTATATCACTCTGGTGCCAAAGAAAACAATACCTAAAACCCCAAATGACTTTAGACCCATTTCTCTCGTGAATACAACGGTCAAGATTTTGTCTAAAGCAATGGCAGACATGTTACAGTCTAAGATGACAAAGCTGGTTCATCAAAATCAGTATGGTTTCATCAAATCAAAATCTATTCATGACTGTCTTGCTTGGGCTTTTGAATACATCCATTAGTCAAACATTCAGGCAGAGAGATAATCTTGCTGAAGCTTGATTTTGAGAAGGCTTTCGACACAATTGAGCACACAGCTATCCTAGATATTTTATCAACCATGAACTTTCCACAGAAATGGATTAACTAGGTGCAAATGATATTTTCTTCTGCCTCTTCTGCAGTTCTGTTGAATGGTGTTCCAGGGAACTGTTGAATGGTGCTCCAGGGAAATTATTTAAATGCCAAAGAGGAGTTACACAAGGGGATCAACTTTCAACTCTTCTCTTTGCTCTGGGTGCAGATCTGTTACAAGCCATAATTAACAGTCATCAAAGGGGATTATTTTCAATGTTAATACCAGTGAGTGGAGATAACAACTTTCCCATTTTCCAATATTCTGATGACACTCTTCTCTTCATGAAGGCTTCTACGACTGAGCTAGTAGCTTTGAAAGCTCTTCTTCACACTTTTGAGCAATCCACAGGACTAAAGGTTACGTACAATAAATCATGCATGATCCCTTTAAATTTGGACGAAGGAAAAGCACAGGTCCTGGCTGGCACACTCGGATGCACTATAGGGAAATTATCCTTTCCCTATTTGGGACTACCTTTGGGAACAACTAGGCCTCGAGTGGCAGATCTCTCACCACTCGCTGAAAGAATTGAGAGAAGAATGATGACTACATCTGCTTTTTTTTTTGTCAAATGGTGACAGGTTGACACTCATTAACTCTGCTACATGTGCTCCCTAGCCTTGCCAGCTTCAGTCATTGAGACCATTGATAGACCAAGAAGACACTATCTTAGGAGACAAAATGAGTTGAATTCATCAAAAAAAGTCTCTAGTAGCTTGGGGAAAGGTTTGTAAGCCTAAGAAAAAGGATGGAATGGGAATTATTGATCTCAGGGTACAAAATAAAGTTTTTTTGCTTAAACATCTGCACAAATTCTGTAACAAGTGCTCCATCCCTTGGGTGAATTTGGTATTGGACCACATATTACTCCTCTTCTGTTCCACATGCAACCAGATTATGTGGTTCCTTTTAGTGGAAAGACATTACGCAACTTGATATCATTTTCAGAGAAATTACAAAACCCACTATGGAAGCCGGGTCTTCTGCTCTGTTTTGGGGAGACTTATGGGAAGGCCAAGTTCGTTGTCAAGCATACTCAAGATTGTTTTCTTTTGTGAGACATAAGGATGATTCTGTCCAACAGTTCATGACAAGACATGTTCATGACTAATTATTTTTACCCTTGTCAACGCAGGCTTATGATGAATACAATAACATGAATCAGGAATTTGAGTCATTTTCCTTGTCGAGTAACAATGATGTATGGATTTATATGTGGAGCAATAATAGGTATTCTTCGCAACTCTTCTACAAACTCAGCTTTTGGTTGTTGAATCCCCCTAGTACCTTGCCCACGATCTGGAAGAGTAAAGTAATGATGAAGACGAAGGTTTTTGCGTGGCTGCTACTAATGGACAGAGTAAACACTAGGGATCTGCTTGACAGGAAGCATTGTAAGCCTGAGAATGCAACTGTTAATTGCTCCAAATGCCAGATTGATACTAGAGAGACAAGAGAACATTTGTTTTTTTTGAATGATATTTCAGTTTGAATTGCTGGTCAGAGATTGGCTTCCATTGGAACCTGAATTTGGAATTCCATCAAATGATTCAACAACAGAAAAGAATTTTTGGAGGGCCCTGTTTTATGGAAGTGTTTTTGCTTGCTGCTTGGAATATTTGGAAACAGCGCAATAATATTATCTTCAACAATGTCCAGCACTCTGTGAGGTTATGGAAAAGTGCTCTGAAAGAGAGCCTAAGTCTACATTTAATTAGGCTTAGAGAAGTAGATCATTCTTTTATTCAATCACGGATTGGCAACTTGTAATAGCTACCTGTTTGTATATAAATCTTACAAAATTAATATATTGTAGGTGCTTTCCTACTGTTTCATGGTTAAAAAGTGGCCACCAAAGCGTACCATGTTTTCAAACGACCACCAAAATTCAAACTTGGACAACGGACTCCCGCTTCTGATGGAGCTTGCTTTACTAAACAAACTCTTAGAAACTAGCTTAGTTTTACTCATCGAGTATTCCATTTCCTTTCGAAAGTAGAATAACGTTCTTATAAACATTTCTAGGCTATCCATAAAAGAAAGAGCTCATAAGCAACGCCTAGCTGGCTAGGAATCGAACTTCTATGAGTAACAAGCTCAAAAATGAACGGTAGATGCCGATCCATAAGTGCTTAAAATTCAATCCCTAGCTCTCCACAACTCAAATCCAAAACCCTCACCAAACTCATAAAGCATGCACAAGCTCTAAGGTGGATTTGGTGTACCCTAGGAGCGACTAAGGAAATAGATCTGAAAGGTGAAAGATCTAGTCACTCAAAGAGATGGTGGATACTTTTAAATACACGATCTACCCTAAAACTAGCTATTACTCATATATTTAAATTATGGAGGTTGCTAAAAAGAATTTATGTTCCACACCTGAGAACTTTGTGAGAAGGGGAATTAGAACTTTCGTTAGCAACTAACAGAACTTCCAATCCATCGTCTCTGTCTCCACGAGGAGCATTGAATGGAACTTCCATTTGCAACTAGCGTAGCTCCCGTTCCATTTGCAACTAACGTAGCTCCTATTCACCCTTTCTTGGTAGACAGAGAGCTCTAATCGGAGGTTTCAATTACAACCAACAGAAATTTCGATTTCAAAGCTATACTAAACCCATTTTTCCGATTGTGGTAAATCTATTTTTCCTTATGAGTGTTGTACAGTGTCTCTCTAAAGATCAAATGAATGTTTGAGCACTCATAGGCAAACATTAGCATTGACTAAAGTTTGAAATCAAAGGGTCATCAACCATTCATTTAATCATCGTAGTAACTAAGACCTAAGCTTTATCTCCATTAAACATAATAGTCCCTCAATTAGCCTTCTTATCAATCATCCAAAACCCAGATACACTTTCACTTCTTTATGGAACTTAAGTCCTTTTGCTTGGATTTATGAGTCAGCTTGTAAGTCTAAAAGCCAAAGCCTAAGGTCTCATTTGTTTGGGTAACTAGCTATAGCAACATTCTCGTTTTTTTTAGCATACTTTCTAAACTGTTAAACGATATATTTTATACAAAAGTTTTCTATATAAATTATTTTAAAAAATTAAATAAATCTTTTTTAGTTTATAGTAATTAATACTCGATTAATTATATACTAATGGTTTATAAAGTTTCTTTAAAAAATCATATAAATTTATTTTTAAGTTTATAATAATTAATATTTAATTAATTATGTATTAATAATTTATTTTATTTTACCTGCCACAAATAATATAAGCCCTAGCTTCTAATTCGAACTAAGCCTAAACAAATAAGCAACCTTTTCATTTGGAGGTTTTTTAAACCATCAGCCATTCTTACACTACTATACGAAAAGGAGTTTTTTTCTTATGTGTATTAGAGTAGTACTTTACTTGGAACTAAAGGCTTAAAAGCCACTGATTTATAAAAAAAAATCAAAATGCCGCCTTCAAAGTCTAAGCCAATTAGCTCAATCCGAAACAAGAGGGCTTCAATATACAGAAGAAAAGCAAGCCGTGCGCACAATGACGGCAGTCTCAAAAAAAAAAACTCATCAAGCACGCTCTGGACCCAAACGGGGGCCACAAACAACACAAAAAAAAAAAACTCATCAAACACGCTGTTTCCACTCAGATGATCCCACCCATTAACTGACACACTTTTGTTTCTAAGACATGAAAAACATGCTATGCTGACAACATTCCCACCCACACGGGCGAACCTAGGATTTTGATTTGTGTATTTAAAATATGAAGAGATTAAAAAAAGAATTTTTTACATCCAAATAGCCTAATTGGGCCATCAAACTTGTAAGAATTGTGCCATAACAGAAGGGAGCCACAGAAAGATGGGTTTATTTGCATCTTAGGTTAAATACAGTATATTTTTATGGTTTTTTCATACACACATATTACATATTGCATATACCTATTTTTTTCAAAATATTTTAGATATATATATCTAAATACCCTTAAATTGAATTGGGCCGCTCCTGCCTATTCATCTCAGCCTGTTAACTAAGATTACTGGTCTAATATGTTTTCCTAAGGAAGCCGTTGCTACCGTCTCATATAGCAGAGGTGATAGTTTATATAAGTTGTATCTATTTCTACTTTCATACTTTCTTCTCTATTCTAATATAGTAATTTAGTACTGAATAGAATATAAATTAAGTGCTACGAAACGAATCTAGGTGGATATATAAAGTATTAGATTATGCGTTACTATAAAGTAATATGTCCGAGTGTAATTTACTCAGATAAAAACTAATAAAAGTTGTGGACGATGCTCAAGTGAAAAGTTGCTGCTTGTCGGCTTGCTCCTAAACCGCGCCCCACACGTCGTCTCCCTCCCTATATAGCTAGCTCATCCCAACATCGCACGCACGCACGACAGCAAAGCGAGAGACAGAGAGATCGATACAATCAATGGAGGCGCACGTAGAGAGGGCGCTGCGGGGGTGCCTGACGGAGGAGGAGAGGGCGGCGCTGGAGCCGGCGGTGATGGCGCACCACATGTTCCCCGGCACCGGGACCACGGCAGCGGCGACGACGTGCACGTCGCTGGTGACGCAGCGCGTGGCGGCGCCCGTGCGCGCGGTGTGGCCCATCGTGCGCAGCTTCGGCAACCCGCAGCGGTACAAGCACTTCGTCCGCACCTGCGCTCTCGCCGTGGGGGACGGCACCAGCGTCGGCAGCGTCCGGGAGGTCACCGTTGTGTCGGGCCTCCCGGCGTCCACCAGCACCGAGCGCCTCGAGATGCTCGACGACGACCGCCACATCATCAGCTTCCGCGTCGTTGGGGGGCAGCACCGCCTCCGCAACTACCGCTCCGTCACCTCCGTCACCGAGTTCCTGCCGGGCCCGTACTGCGTCGTCGTCGAGTCCTACGTCGTCGACGTGCCCGAGGGGAACACCTGCGGAGGACACCAGGATGTTCACCGACACTGTCGTCAAGCTCAACCTCCAGAAGCTCGCCGCCGTCGCCGAGGAATCGTCCGCTGCCTCCTCTGGTTCGCGGCGGCGGGACTAGACGGCCTCGTGAATAAATCGTCGTCGTTCATGGCGGCCACGCCCGACTTTGCGTGGCGACGGCGGCGGCCGGCGCGGCGAGAGGCAACGTGTTATTTGTCATTTCTACTTCTTGCTTTTGCCATGTATTTTTCTTTCCTTTTATTTTTCTTGTAAAAACAGCTCTTGTGGCATAAGGAAGCCCGTTTTGGTTTGTACGGAGAAGAGTTTTCATTTCCGATTGACTGTTGGATCTTGAGCCCCGGCGGTATCACCGTTTTCGACAAATTTCGACCACATTTCAATCAAAATTGCTGTTTTGGATTTGAATTTGTTAAAAACCATTCGAAATTCCTCCCGGAAATTGATTTTGAGCCACGTCAAAAATTGTGAAAAACCGATCGGTTTTTTTATAAAGTAAACCTGTGTACGGATTGTCATTTTTTTACCTTTTCTTTTATTTACCATTTTTGGCATATCCAGAACGTTTGTTCATTCAATAATAATCAGGGTTACAGTTCTGGAATGCAAAGTAGTTTTGGGTGAAGAAGAAATTTCAAAGAAAAAAAATGACATTTGAAAATATGTTGGCTGAATCTAAACTTTTTTTGTTAAATTCAAATGAATTGGAATTTTTTGGCAGGAGGCACATCCTATCGGCCCTCACCGTCACCGGTAGGTCTGAAATTTCAGAAATATTGAACCCTGATAGTACTCAGGATTACAATGATAAGATAGGCAAGGCAAAAGAAATTTTAGTGCACGCATGATCATTTTGTTCTTTGCTGTTATCTGCCGCTGTTGTGCAATTCAGAGTTTCAGGTGGTTGATGACAGCAAGAACGAACTCAAGATGGTGCTGCTTTAATCTCCTATTTCATTTTTTAAATTCTCTTTTTTTCCGGAGAAAATCATTTCTTAATTTCATCTTTATGTCCAAACAATATTGTTTGGAGATGCCCCATCGAACGGTTGAAGACATGGCCTGAAATCTCTGGAAATTTATGCCCAACAATATGTCAATAACTTCGAGTATCTCGTGAGACCCTTTTGTACAGTTATCAAATAAATGCTAAAAAAATAAACAACATATATATAATGATGCCTTTTTAATTCGAAAAGATTCCAAATACCTCTGATGAGCTGACTCTAAATTAAATTTTAGGTGAGCAAAATCTGACCCGATGAAACTGACGAAAAAGAGTTGTTGCAAAAGCAGTGGCCACCATTGCCTGGGTAGCAAAAGCAAAAGCACTAAGCACACAGAAAAACGGCAAGAACAAGCGGCATAGATTAGGACAAGTCACTCCCTAAAGCAAACTGATCATGTTTCATGTACATGCAAATATATAGGTAGCTAAATAATTAGCTTATTGGGTAGTTAAGGTGCTTTGTGGGGTCACTGTTTGGCCTCATGAGTCACACATTTTTTTCCAGAAAAGAAAAGGAAAAGGGCATTTTACTCCGTAAAGGAGATGACTGTATCCATCAATTATTTGTGTTAATGCTTATCACACTTTATGCAAAGGTTTGACCAGAAATATGATGAATTAATAATAGGTAAATTTAGGTTCCAAGAAATTGTATATTGGTGACCATGGAAGAAAATAAGTCAAACTTGCCTAAATGTGACAAAATATGTAAGCAGAGCAAATTTGCTCCTTTTATTTACAAATGTCTAAGACGTGTTCCAAACAGAGCTAACTCTCAATTTTCTGTTAGGCTGAGTTTGTTTTGGCGGTGGTACGAGTCTAAGCATAATTAATTGAGTATTAATTATTAAAAACTAGAAAAAATATTTATTTAATTTTTAAAAAAAACTTCTATATAATTTTTTAAAAAACAATTAACAGTTTAGGAATGTACTAACGAAAACTAGAAAATTGCTCACCTCAAATGCTCATTCGAAGGGGCCCTCAATCGCATTTCATAAAACTCTCGCTGTGTAAATTTGTGATATCTCTCATTAAAGCTAGTAGCAAGAGACCAGAAATATCACAAATCAATATTACAAAATACTCCCTCCAGTCAAATTTAGGGTGCTTTGGAAGGACAGACTACTCAGGTGCATGTAAAACAATTTATTAACACATAAATAATCGAGTATAAATTTTTGTAAACTTAAAAAATAAATTAACATATATTTTTTAAAGAAACTTTTACTTATATTTTTTCACAAAACAAACTATTTAACGATTCGCTCACAGAGAACATGAAAGTAGATGTTCCAAAGTCAAATAAATTTAACTATATATATATATTACTTCACGGTATCTTTTCAATATAAAAACCTCTTGGATTAATCAATATATAAGGACTGAAAGCGTTGCCACAAGTTTTTTATTTTCGCTTTTTTGACAAGGATGAAATTAAGTACGTATATAAAACAAGAAATTCATTAACGTATAATTAATTGAGTTTTAATTATTATATATTTTAAAGCAGCTTCTACAGAAAGTTTTTACACCAAACGTATAGTTTAGCCGTTTAAAAAACATGCTAACATGAATAAAAAAATTACATGTTAATCAGTGAAGAACGGACTGAGCGGTTTCCCACGGATTCTGGAGAGCCCACAGACATTTCTGCTGAAACACTGTTGATGAATGAAGAAAGTTTGTTGAAGATGCAAAGCTGCATATGCATCAACATACATGGCCCATGGCACCTGCCCCATGCAATGGATAAATCCAGCCTTCTGTCCTCACACACCAAAGTCAATTCTCAACTAGAGAAAAAAATCTGTTTGACACAGCAGAAGTCAAAGCAGTACACTAACAAGATAAGTCAATGCCATGAAACCTACATAGGTTAGTCGGTTAGTGCATGGCTTGTTCATCTTCCTTATCTAAAAAAAAGGTTAGTGCATGGCACTTTTTACCCCCTGTTTCTTTTAAGCACATGTGCACCAATTTTCAGGATGTGAAGTCGATTCATCCGACTGGATTAGGTTGTTTTTTACGAGGATTTAAGTCAATCGATAAACAGATGGAAAACAACGAATTTTTGCAAGTTTTTTCTTTAATTCATGAACTGCCTATCATGATTCAGTGTTAAAGTTTATTATCCAACACACTAGGTTATGATAGATTAATAGACATATCCTACATTATTGTGCAGTTGTTAATTGTTACCCAATAGCTACAATTACTTGTACAAAATAATGTTAATTGTCACCCAGTAGCTACGTACATTATTAGATGATGTTTTTTTTTTGGCATGGAGACAATGATCTTTTATGGCTACAAAATTAATGCTTTGCGCAATTCCACGTTCAAAAACAAAAGGCTCTGCTTGTTATCCCACTTGGTATGTCATTTTCAGGGCTTATGCTTTATAAACTTCTACAGATCTGCATAAGGAGCGTAAAAGGATAACAAGAAGAATGAGGCCCATCGAGTTGTTGGGTTCTTTTTCTACACTTATATTCAAAGGCTGTCCCAAGCCCATTATAAAATGAACCTTATACTCTTTACCGGTATCCCAGATCTACTGGTCTTTTTCGATGCTCAACTTTTCTAGGAGCCCCATCTTTTTATTATTATCCTCTTTTTGCTGAGGCTACGAAACTACTCCCTCAGTCTAAAAGTAAGTTGATTTTCTAACTGGTTCTTTTTTTTACCGGATTGTTAAAACGGATGATTCGCTCATGCTTTGGAAAATACAATATCTAAAAAACATTTTTCTTCTACTATATTTCTTAGACTACTTATTTTAAATTATTTGTTTAAGTTTATTTATTAAAATATTTAATTTATTTCTATAATCAAGTAGATAATCTACAGTAATAATATGCTCAATGACATGTTTTAAACTAAGACTGAAAATCAACTTAGGGACTAAGGGTGATCACTGCTTCTCTTATATTATTACTCCTACAAAGAGATGCAGACACGCACTACACCCCCTGCAATGCTCCGGAGTGCGCCCTGATTCATTCATACACAAACAGGGGTGGAGCTAGAGCAAAGAGGGAGGTGCACCACTCTATACCATAAGTATAGAGGCATTATTTTTGTCAAGAAATATTGTAGCAAATAGTAAGACGCTATTAATTTTTGGCATCAATAATTTAAGAGCAAATAGAAAAATAAAACTACCAAAAAAATGCTTACAAAAATGGAGAATCCCAGTGAAAATATTGTTCAGTAACTTTATATACTTAATATATATATATATATATAGTTTAGTGGTGAAGATAGAAAGACAAAAAAATCACAACAAAAAAGTTTTCTCAAATAGAAGAGAATACAACCTCATCATCTTAAAAAAGATACAAAATGGCCTAATTTATAATTAAAAAACTATAGAACTGTCTAACGGTACAAATATATTATCTTTTAAAAACTAACTATATTTATAAAAAAATACCATACTTGATTTGTTTAAAATCAAGCAACTTACATGAAATTGCATCTCAAACCTTAAAATTACATCTCAAACTTTAAAGGACCTCAATTAGTCCCATGCATTCTAGCAATTTTCCTCAAATCATATCATCCGGAACACCAAAATCAGTCTAACAATTTTGGAGGAAAACAACCAATACCCATACCATTGGCACGAATTTGTTCACTTTGCTTAGGAAGCAACTTGCTTAACTGCCTAATATATAATCAATGGGTGATGATGGCACCTGAAATCAATAAAGTTAGGATCTGGCTGCAAACCACACATGGGCCATATGTTGACTTGTGGTGTATGAGTATGCAAAGCTACAGCCACGAATGAACTGCATGCATGGACGCCTCTTTCTACTCGTTGCTCGATCTGTTGGTCGCTAGGGATGCACACAGCTGGGCCAAGAGGATACACAAGTGGTCAACATATGGTAGCTATGAGTAACAAAAAATTTTCACCCGGGTGCCTGTGTACCCCCTAGCTCACTGTAGCTCCACCCCTGTACACAAATAGAAAAAAAAAGCTAGAGATACGTTTACAAGTCTTGCAAAAAAAACTCTTATAATATATATGTATTTATAGACTTCTAGATTTGAATGTTCGTACATAATAAACTCGTACAACCATAACATACCAAGTGATTGAGATCAACCGAAGTTGTCGCTTTAACTTCACAATAGCGACTGCGTGCAATTTGGACCGTCCGTATTTTTATCCAATGGTCCAGACTCGCGGCAAGAAACCAAATAAAACAATTGTTTGCTACAGTAAAATAGTGCTACATTGTCACGTTCGTTTCTCGTCATGTGGTGCTAGTGCAACTGGTTAAGTCATTAGTTGTAGTAGCAACTTCAGTCGATCCCAATCCCATATTCGCAGACCAAGATATCGTTCCATAATACTTCCGTGGGTACTGTAGATTTTGCTCCCCCGACTCTACCACTTCAGTCATCGTCAATCGAGAGAACACTATAAACCTTTTCCTTGTGCTGGTTGGTTTGCTAGCTAACGTTGTAGCATCCTAGAATATATAAAAGTGTCCCGATCCATCCTTGGATCCTTGTACAAGTACAACTAGATGAGTCCACATCCATGCACATATATGCACTCCTGCCATTTCATATATGAACGGTCAGCTCAAAGCATATTTGTACTTTCATAGTAGTTTCATACTACTATAGAGTATATAGAGTATGCACCAAACTACTAATGCTCGATGGAGCTTCTATCCTACTACCTCACGAACATGTGGATTATCAAATTATACTCTCACTACTATATTTTTTTATAAGGGTTAAGGAGATGATAAAATTAAATAATAGATAATTATGATTGGTTGAGATGAAAAATTATATGGAGAAATTAAATGAAATGGTTATTATTGGTTGAGATAAGAAGTAGATAGAGAAGTTGTTATGTTTTGTAGAAATTTTAAATATTAGAATGTGTTATATTTTGGTTAGGGGTGTATTAAAAAATAAATTTTTTTTCCGGATGAACACGCCAAAGTAGGCGCCAAACATTTCATGTGCTGATGATGTTTTCCTCTTTTTTCAAAATCTGTGAACCATATACAGGGAGACGGGGGCGTGATTGCAACAGGCAAGGAACAGTGCAATGCAAAAAGTGATCCAATCAGCAACAGAAGCATGCTTGTACTTGTGGCCACTTCAAAATCTTTCAAACCCCTTTTCTTTTTCTTTTCGGTTTTACCTCCATCTGTGTGACTGCGAATCTGTCATAGTGTTTTCCATCACACTGAACAGCCAAATGTGATGGCTTTTTGACCCTGCTTGGTTCAGGTTCAATCTTCAGAATGTGCACTAGATATCTATCTACATTTTGCAGACATTGTAACAGCAAGATTCTCCCGACCTGGATTTTGCCAACTTCATGTGTTCAACCAAAAGATGCCTTATACATGCATGCATAATTGGGTTGGTTATAAGAGTCACGTTGATGAAATGCTCAAATCAATCGAATATTCGTCGATCAATCATAAGCTCAAAATGGACTAGAATTATCTGCATGAAACTGTTCAGTCTTATTCCCCTGGTAAACAAGAATTGTAGCAGAATCTGCAACCCGTCGAAAAATTTGACAGAAGAGGGCAAAACACTGTCTATCCAATGCAACTTGGAGGCACCAGAATATATATATATGCAAGGAAAAACCACTAGGTTTCATAGATGAGGGCCTGTAGCCAGAGACATGAGAGTGAACAATAGTGGCTAGCTGGCCCTTAGCTGCAAATGCAGAAGCTCACAAAGCAGAACTCAGATTTTGTAAATCTGAAACTTAACTTTCTAAAGTGATGACATCTTTGCTGCTAAGATGCTCAGTTTCTCCTGCTCCATCGCTTCCTCCGGAGGTCTTCTTGAGCTCCTCGTACATGTCCTTGATCATCGGCTTCCAAAGTCGGACGCGAGCGTTTATGAACCAGTTTGAGACCTGAAAATGCAAAACATTAACACAATTTCTCCTCTATTTTTGTTTTAAGAAGAAAAGCAAATCCCTGATCTTGTGAAGTAGTAGTCTGGATGTTTGATGCTGAAAGATTGAAGCTTTTACCTGGCTCCTGCTCAGGCCACTTCTTGCCGCCAGCATGTCCTTCTCGCTGTCCTTTGGATACCTGAATCAGCATTGGACATATTATGAACTTGTGTGGCTTTGAATCATGACATTTGACATGGGTTGATAAATAGATACGGTCCATTGGACGAGAAAAGATGAAACTTCTAGTCCACTTCTACCATCAGTAGAAACTACTGTTAAAATGGTCATATTTTCATACCTATAGGAAAGTATATTTGAGATGCCAAACTTCAAAAAAAATGATTACAACTTGACTCTAAGAGTTTAAACTAGTTCCATGACATCTATCCAATCAATAATTTTCACAAACAAACTTCTCTAAAAGATCATTTGTAGTACTAAGTTTAACATGATAATTATTTCTGTCCTTTAGAATGGACATCAATACCTTTCTTTCCCTACTTCCAACATGCATTGTGTGATTATATCATGTTTTAGTTTGGAAGGAAAAAAACTGTCAAAAGGTTGAGAAGGCTTTTTCTGAGCAATCGGAGAGATCATCTGTGACGTGAGAGTTGAGAGCAAGAAGAAGAGACTGTGATGAGTTTGAGCTTACGGGCGGAGGAAGTTCTCGAACATCCACGCCTTAAGGACGGCGACGGACTTCTCCGGCAAGCCGCGCTGCGGCCGCCACGACTGCTGGTCGCCGCGCCGGAGCTGCTGCAGCGCCCAGTGCTTCTGGATGAAGGACGACTCCCAGCTCCGCTCCTTCTCCTCCAACGCCGCCGCCGATGACCTCTGCCCCTGCTGCGTCGCCGCCGCCATCAACTGCCCCATCGCCCGCCTCCTCACCCTCCGGTACGCCGCCGCCACCGCGCGCCACGCGAACGGCGCGGACAGCCCGCCGCCGTTGCCGCCGGCGCCGGTGGAGGAGCGCACCATGGTGTTGAACCTCGACGCTGTGCTCTGCATCTCGTCGAGGCATTGGTTGCACTTCTGGTCCATCTGCACAGCAAGCGAGCTCATCATCTCCGCCCTTAGTTCACTCCAAGAAACGGCCTCAGGTGTTCGACGAGGAAGCTAGGAGTGCGGAGAACTCACCAGCTGGAGTAGCTTCCTCAGCCGTTGCGCCTCCGCCTCCCACCTCGCGCCGCCGCCGGGTGAGGCGCCGTACGGGTGCTCCTCCGGCGGCGTAGTCCTCGCCGAGAAGCCTGACGAGAGCGCGGAGCTCGCCTCGCCGCCGTCGCCGTCGATGCAGTTTGCCGCGTCGGCGGCGACGTCTTGCAGCAGGCAGGCGACGAAACCGTTGAGCAGCACCTGCGCAATGTGCGCGAACCCTGACCGT
Source organism: Oryza coarctata (assembly GCA_030770085.1). NCBI lineage: Eukaryota > Viridiplantae > Streptophyta > Magnoliopsida > Poales > Poaceae > Oryza > Oryza coarctata. The sequence continues at coordinate 16,525,973 of CM061472.1, forward strand.
GACACCACCTGCGAGAAATGCAGAGGCTTCGAGTGGTACACTTCCCTTAGCTCGCCGTTGCCGTGACGGGGGTTGAACAGGGCGGCGCCGCCGGCTGCTTGCTGGTAGCCGAAGCCGACTCCGCTGCTCACGTGGGTTAAGCCGGAGCAGCTCACTTCCGACGACGCGTTCGCCATGCTGCTCGGGGACGAACACTTGGCGCCGAGCCTCAGCGACAGCTCGCTCGCCTCGGGCGCCGCAGCCACGGAGCTAGCGGCGAAAGGGCTCGAGAAGCCGGCGCCGGAGGAGAATCCCGACAGGTAAAACGGATCATGGAATGGCGCAATGCCGGACCCTCCATAGATCCAGCCGCCGCTGCACGGCGGCTCTCCGGCGAGCTTGCCCATCCTCGACGCCTGAGCAATGGTGACACCCGACGACGGCCCGAACCCAAAGTCCGCGGCGGCAGGGAGCACAGAGTGCACGGTGCTGCAGCTCTCCGCGGCGGCGTCGGCAGCAGCAGTATTCACCTCCTGCTCCGACATGCTCGCGCCACGTCCACCACTGCTCCCCTGCCGCCGCAGAGGCACGGCGCACGCCAGCTCGTCGCCACCGGCAGCAGCCACCGGCGAGGCGACCATCATCATGCCGCCGCCGCCGCCGCCCAAGAACTCACCGTCCACATCCCCGAACCCAAAACCGAAGAACGGCGCCACCTCTGCGCCACCGCCGCCGCCGCCGCCGGCGGTGACGAAGCAGCAGCTGATGGCATCCAGCCCCAGCTGCTGATAGGACGGATTGCTACTGGACATTGTCGCTACTAGCTAGCTCCAACTCCAAGCTTGTCAATGCCTTGTACTAGCACTAGCTAAAAAGACCTGCAAGCAAGAATGCAGGAGAAGGAGAAGCATGAGCCAAATAATTGGTGACATGAACACTGCTGCTGCCGCTGCTCAGAGACAAAGCCATGGCAGGGAAGATTGTTCCTTCCCTCCACAAAGTATGTTAAAGATTAAAAAAATGAGATAAGTAGTAATAAAGGTTATCTAATCTACTGTACACTAATCAGTCCTTTTGTGTTTGATATGGCACTAATGATTTGTGTTCATGCATAGTAGGCCAAAGCCATATTATAGTAGGAATGAATGAAAAGCTATCCTAGCTTACTATACATACATAGGCAAAGATATCTAAAGCATACAATAAAACAGGATATATTTGATGATTAATTACTACTAGGAAAGAAATTGCAGCATCAGAATAAATAAATGGAAAAAAAAGAAGCTAAAGGGATCGGTTACAGTAGACATTCTTGTAAGAAATTGTGCTTATCCGATTGCTTACTTCCACATTCTCAGTACCTAGTGCCAGCAGCCAGTGGCACAAAGATCAACAGCGAAATCACTAGAGATCTTCCATTATTCTAATCCGTACTTTAAGAAACAATTAAGAAGTGGAAAGATAATAAACACAACAAACTAAAGCTTGAGCCATGCAGGCATCTGCATGCTCATGTTGTAGGAAGCATCAACCAAACACTTCAATTTCAGATCTCAACAGGGAAAAAATCTTGGTGGGTTATGCAGCATATTGCATTCTAACATGAGTTAAGCATGGCCAATACTTCAATAATGAATCATGAACAGTTCATAAAGAAAAATAATGCGAACCCCCTCGACTGAAAAGAGGAAGAAAAGAACCATTGCCACCAAAGGGATACTACCATCTCAAACTCTGAATAAGAGCAGAGAGGCTTGACAGAACAAGTGACAGGTTGCAAGAACGTACTAGTACGTACCAAAGTTCAACCTCAAGCATGGCAATCCATGAGCAAGAAGAAGAAGAAGAAGAGGGTCCTGAAATGGAAAGAGGAACGTTTCCTAATAAAACGGCAGCAAGGCGAATGGAGGTTGGGGATGGGAGGCAACTCCCTCGCCTTCTTAATACCCTCGGTCGAGCAGCAGGGAAACAACCGGGTCAGGGAAGGCAGGGCAGGGGACGCCATGATCATTATCAGCGCAGAGAGAGAGAGACAGAGAAAGGTGAAGTTGCATTTGCAATTTTACCTGGCATGCAAGCCTCCACACCCCCCCCCCCCCCACCCCCACTTGGAGAGCAGCTAGGCCCCCTCTGATCTTGGCCTCTGATCAGGGATATCTGGGGCTCTCTCATCATCACCATTGCCAGGCCACACCTCACCCAAGAAACCACCCTGGTTCCCTCCTATAGCTAGGAGCCGTTGCATCTAATTTGCCAGTGAAGGGTGGACCAAAATTGTGTAAATGATGATTTTTGGAAGGGTCCAAATCTTGAAATAGCGGGGGCTCCCAATTCTAGTGGAGGTCTGAACCACACCTAAGGGAGTAAAATGCAAATTCAGGCAAGTTTAATTTATTGTTAAAACAAAAACTTGTCAAATTTTGGTTTGCCAAACTTTTGGTGAGGTAAAAGAGAAATGTTTATGAATAAGCACACATTTTTTTAGACTCCTAAATGGTTTGATTTAAAAAAAACTTTCTATATAAATACAGTTTTCAACTTTACACGTAGTAATAGTTAATTATTCATTTATAACCTCAAATAATGGGCGCGTTCGGTAGTGAGTTAGGCACAGCAACTTCATTTGTTTTAATCATGATTACTGAACTGAAACAGTATATTTTAAAAATATATATAAGTTTCTTAGAAAAATTAAATAAATATATCGTTTAAGTTTATAATAAATAATAATGCTTGTCACGTTTTACATCCTATCAAAAAATCCACCCACCACCTCTCGAAGGAACGGGGCGAAGTCATTTGGTAAAAAGAACCCTGTTGTTCTAACAGGGCATGACACGGCCTAATAACAAAATTATTCTGTGATAAAACTTAAGTAGAAAAGGCGCCTTTTATACTAAAATCTATATCTTCTATATATAGTGATACTTACTGATAATTAGTTATAAAATTTTAATATATAAATATATCACATCATTCTAATGAGGCATCATCTATAATTTATTATATTTTATTTTTAGAGTTTAAAATACGTTACCATAACGACAAGGAACAGGAAGGACTATGGTTACCCATGAGGCCATGACGTGAATGTCTCCCATTCCTAATGCGCTCTTTTTATTTGTAGAAAAAGTATAGGAAATTTGAAGGATTTTAGTCTTCGTTTTTGAAATAAAGGATCGAATCATATTATTTTCTTTGAAATTCTTATAAAATAGATAATAATACAGAAATTTTGGAGAATAGTTAGCATGAGCTATAACCTCTTAAAAATCTCTCTCTCATTCAATTTTTGCATTTTTCGTGCAGCATAATCAAACGACTATTTTACACACTTGTATTCCTATTAAAATATAATATTTTTTATTTCTCTGTTTTTTTAATCCAAAGGAGCTATAATTATAATAAGTATAAGTAGTTCTCGCAGCTACCAACAAGCTATGGTGCTCGCTTTTGCAGTTGCTCGAGCAGGTGCAAGCAAGGAAAGCAAACGCAGGCAGGCACACGGTGGAATGCCATGCAGACGAAGAGGCCAACGCGATGCGCCCAAACTCCAAAGGCCCAAAGGCAGAATGCATGCAGACAGGGGCAGAGTTAGAGAGCAAGACGAGGAGGATGCCTGCATGGGCGGCGATCCATCATGTTCAGCTGTTTCTAGGTTGTCGCCGTGCCGTCTGATAAGTACCAAGGCAATAATAAAAGGGTAGAGCCCTAGACGAAGCTAGCCACACAATTAGAATGAAAAAATTGAGAGCGATAAGAGAAAAAATCACCAAATTGGGAGGAATAATCTTAGGGCACGGTGTTACGGTGAAGCGAATTAGACAGCTCGATACAGCGAGTTGACAACAATAGAGAGAGCAAAGTGTGGATGGCGGACAACGTAACTTAGTCATTTGCCAAAACTTATTTTCATAGTTAGATCTCTTAACAAGCCCAACTGCAAAAATAATTTTAGTAGTAGAAATGGAGTCTTTCTGCCCGTTTGAAGGTGATGATAGATGATGGATGAAATTGAGTTTATAGTAATTATTTAATTATAGAAATGAATAAATTAATTATTAAAAAGTTGGTATGTTGATTTTTTAAAAAAATATAAAAAGTGCTGATGGAAAAAGTTTTTTTAAAAAAACTTGCACCGGAGTTTATATAGCGGTTGTTATAAGGGCCACATTAAAAAAAAAGAACGGGCCACAGCACAGAGATTCCTTTATCAGCAATAATACACTCAGTAGACTCTTATGATATGTGAGCTGTGCTTGTTTTCGCACACATTTCACAAGCTCACATCCATTTGGCTCGATCATCTGTGATCTGTCTGTGCAAATGATCAAGGCCAGCCAAAAGATCTGGAATCTCTGAGCCAGGCTGCTGGATGGGTCTGCACTGCTCTGGCACCATACTGCTGTTGCTGCCTCTTCCGCTCCTCTGGCAAGTTGATCCGAGCACACCTTCAGACAAGAGTCAGGGTCAGGGAGGGAGCCATTCCTGCCCTTCTGCAGTTCTGCTCCATCTATTTCTTCCACACCTGGAAGAAAAGGAATTACAGACGCATGATTAGACCATCCATGCATGGAGTTTATCCCTTTATCTAGGACTTGCTTATCTCCTTTTTCTGTTTATCTTAACCAGCTCCTAATGTATACTGTTCTTTGCCCTGAATTTGCCATGTCTTACTTAGGTGGTGCGTTTTTTTTTCAAAAATCAAATAAACTATTTTTTAAAATTTATAATAATTAATACTTAATTAATCATATATTAACAACTTATCTCGTTTTATGTGTAGTTAAAAATCCTACAGCCACCGCTCCAACAAGGGACCTTAATACTATCACTGGTTAATAGCACTAACAATAGATCAACTTTAATAGTTAACAGTAACTCTGTGTTGGCTCACCCATAACTGAAGAAGGCTGAGGAGCACTAGTCCTGAACAATGCTGGCAACAGAGGTATCAGCATATGAGGTGGCCAAGGGGTATCCAAACTCAATTCACACCTACAGTTCCATACCTTGCATTCTTACAAAACTGAATATCGAGTCACTATTTACCTTCCTATACTGTAATTTACACCTGGGGAGAAATTGACATTTTCACCTGTCATTCATGAGGATGAAGAAGTAGTAGGAGGAACGGGACACTTTGTCAGCAACAGTGGAAAGAATGCAACATTGGGAAGGTATTGACAGGGGTGAGGTCAGCAAAATCTAGTAGGTATATCTATGACAGCTATCCATGGATCTTTAAGCAACAATGAGTCACCAGGTTTTTGCACAATGGTCTTCTTCAGCTCAGCTCAACTCATGCACAGAAACCCTAAGCTCTGTAGTCTCTACCCTATTGAACTCCTGATGCCTTGGAGCTATACACTGAACAAAGGATTGCCTATGGTACTTGCTTTCGTCCTAATTGATGTACCGAAGGATTTTGTCATAAGTATCCATTTATATAGTTTTGACAACTTATACGATGCAACAACAGATTTTACTTGTCAAAAACTTGTTATGTGCCAGTAATTCTTAATTGAATAATATAAGAAAAATGCCACAAAGTCAAAATAGGATTAAAGAACACTTGATATCAAGGTTTCATAAATGGGATTGTAAGTGTGAGATAATCATGGCTATCGGCCACATCGAGCCGGTTCACATAAAGGAGCAGCACTCAAAATTATTTTCAAACCGAAGTACAAATTTTTGGTGAAAATTTTTGTATCGGTTTTCATTGTAACCGAGTGGTAATTGATATTACCAACGGGTCTGCCTATGGACGGTATTCGGTGACTGGATTCATTTTGAAACCCTGCTCAAAAGCAATCATCATGTGGGCATGTTTGGTTTGTTGCCTAAATCAATTTTATAAAAATTTAGCAATGCAAAAAATTGATGTGAGGGAATTTAATATCAATGATATATATGTGTTGTTTGGTTTGACCGTACCAGTTTTTTTTTTGTGTAGTCTTGTGATGGGAAGGTTTTGAAATTACCTAGTACTAATCGGTAAGGTTGAGATGGTAATAATTTGTTTGTTTTATTATCCTAGTATTAAATTTTGATAAGGTTTATCTTAGCAACAAACCAAATAATCCCATAAACATTACTCCTTCCAAAAAAAAATCTATTTTAGTTATAAATGTGGACATAGCCTATGTCTATGTCTAGTTTCGAGAAGTTGATTTTTAAAGAATGGAGGGAGTACTATCTTTAATGCAGAAAAAACGTGTAATGCTGAAAAACGTTAAGAAATGGGGCATTAAACAGATGCTCTAGGTTTCTTTGAGTAGAAAAAAAACAAGAATAGAGTGTCATGAGTGGCCGAATACTACAGGAAATGAAAACTCAAAGATGTGTTTGGATGCTCTGTTTGGAAATCATAGAAATTTTATTAAAAAAACTAATTACAATAGATAAAAGAGGAAAGATAAGAGACATTGCCTCAGACTTCTCAAAGGAATTGTTTGATCAAATATTTGGAATCCGCCAAAAAGTGAAGAAATGAAAGAAATCCTATATACATTTTAGAACACGATCCTATAATTTAAAAGGCTTCATAGAAAACATTTTTATAGAATTTTAATCTTTTAAAATTACTAAGAAACTCCTTAGTTTCAAAGAGACCCTGGCTAGCTTAGGGACTCTGCATGCTTAACTCTTGCAGACAACGGGGGCTTGGTTATGGAAAGAAAGATGGATGGGGGCCATTGCAATGGTAGGTATGGAGGTTGTAATGATTGGCATGTCACTGTTGCGAAAGGGCCAAGCTTTGAGCTCCAAAATCAATGAAGTCTGTTTTCCTTTCCTCTCCTTGGGAAGAGAGGCCTCGAGAGAGATGGGTCCTGCAGGTTTTTGCAGCTACCACTAGGACCAGCACCAGCAGCAGCTAGTGTTCGTTCCCTTGCGCTTTTGCTTCTCCTTTCATTTCTCTCTCCAGGATCGATCTCAGCCGTTTCCCAGCCTCCAAGCGCCATTATACGAGCAAGATTTGAGATATCAGCTTGATAAATCGGTCAAGCTTTAAAATATTTATAGTACTATTTAGATTGTTTTGGCAAAAAAATAACGGTTTTGTTTATAACGGCAGGTTATCAACGAAACCACTTAAGAACGGTTTTTCGGTAGGCAAACGGTTTTATTAACCCAATATACGAGTATATTGTCAAGGCTATACGGGGCTATAAACTGTGAGTACGTTTGATCATTTTCTCAAAAGGACTTACAAACCTAAGTTAAGTGGCTGAAGCAACGAGAATAGTTTTAAGGAAAGAACTTTTACGCTTATTCTGTCAATACTGGATGTAACGGCAAAACTCTTAAATTATCTATAGAGTTCAGCTGTAAAATTTAAAACTAATTGTAGCTTATAAGCCGTATCTCAAACAAGCAGTTTGTATGTCTTCCGGAATTCTTTTCATGCCAGAATTCAAGGTTGCCGGAATTGGAGCTTCTTTTATAGAACATATAAAATATTTTCAGTAATGTTTTTTTTAAAAGAAATCCACTACAACAGAAGTTAGGGCGAACCATTTCGTTTGAATTTGATACGGGAGTTGGAGTAGTACTACCAGAGAAACAGGGTGCGAGAGGGTACTGGTGTAGTGTACTGCGTTGTTGCAGTTGTCGTCGTCTACTGCAAGTGTATGGCACATGGAGGTGATCCACTGCAAGAAGGATTCTGTCATCTTTGCCAGTGTCCTTGCTAGAGATAGATCCTAGAGATCCTAGCCTGTGTTCTCCAATCTGTGCAGAGATTTCAAGGCCCTGGGGTTCTCTGCCCCATTATTGCTTTGTGCTTGCTCATCCGCCACTGTAAAAATACCCCCTGTAAAAAAAATTGTTGGAGTAAATCGTGTGCTTCCAGTAAGAATGGTCATTTGAGTTCAACACTTCAACGATTTTTTTACTCCCTCCGTTTCGAAATTACAAATACTCTTTCGTATTAAGATTGAAATATAATGTGAATAAGTCCACTCAAATTTACAAAACATCAATTAAATTAATTAAAATCAATATTCTAATGTTCAATTTTTACAGTGTACTACAAATTCTATATAAAAAATACGCACTTTACAAAATCTGATATAATCCTTTTTCTATAATTCAATAATGTCCGGCAACAAATGATCCTACTTGATCTTGCAACCTTGGGCAATAGTAACCTACCACTCACCTTAGCAAAATCTTTGCTGTACCATGATTTTTGTCTACAGTGTGGTAGTATTGATCTACCACACCAATTAAAATGGCTTGGCCAAGAAATGTTCAAATCTCTTATAAATGGGGTTCAAATATAGAAATAAGTTTTTTTATTTTATTCTTAATTTTTAAATTTAAAAAGGTTCTAAAGAATCTTACTTCAATGTGTTGTGAGAAGGTTTCTACTTCTCATCATCCTAAAGGCATGAACATAAAAACACAGAAAATAGTAAAAATAAATATATAAATACATAGAGATAAAAAAAATTGTAAAAGAGCCATCAAAGAATCTTTTCAGGTATTCATACAAAATACTTTTATTTCCATAAGATTTGTATTATTTTTTGCTTAATCTATAGCCGTATGCAGGTCCCATCAAGAAAAAAAGCACTCCGTTTTTGTATATTTTCATTTTGAGACCCTGGTTTGAAACACCAACCTTAACTTGTCATTTGTCAAGAAACAGAGGTATTATTACATATAAATCCTTTTGTTTGACGTTGGACATGGAGACAAACTGTAGTGTCAATACAAAGATTTTGATAGTACACAGAACAGTATATTTACAGAGAGTGGGAGTGGCATTGACATAAGAAGTCCTTTGTTTGCCCCTTTTCTGCTGGTGTCCAAAAAAACATTTATGGCCATGGCCCTGCTCAGTCAAATTTAGCGATGAATCCAACCCTTTTATTTCTACTCTTTTCCAGTTAAGATATAAATTTCATCTCAATTTTTATTATTAAATATTTTAAACTATTATTAAACGGTACATTTTGTATATATGTAAGCTGCTTTAAAATATCAAATATATCTATTTTTAAAAGTTTATATTAATTAAAATAATTATGTGCAAATAAATTTTTTAATTTGCATGTATTGATTTCATCTTTATTTTCATTAAACTAACACCACCATCATTTCGTAGATGTCTGTTTAGCAAGCTAAAAAAATTGGATGCTAAGGCGAGTAAAATCGTTTTTACATATATTTTCATCTACTCGTACAGTAATCTGCCGTTGTAAATAAGCCTCACTTAAAACATGTCATCTATTCAAACATTCCATGTTCTTTGTTCTCTATAGCCGAATGATTTGTAATAACTATTTAAAAGTAGAAAAATAAATTAACAACTATAGATTTATAATGGTTTTCTAAAAATACCATATATATAAAAAATTAAAAGTTTTGTATCGTTTAGAAGCTTGGTCGTTCCATTCCATTTCATTCAGTGGAAAAGAACAGTATATGTGTGCATTTCTTCATTTGATAGTAACGCAAATTAACATTTTAAATTCCTAACATATGGATTACAAACGATGACCACTAATTTTGGAACTGGACACACTCCTTTCCTATCTTCCATCTTCCATGTCACCCAAATTCTACGTGGCAAATCTGTTCACACCACACTGTTGTTGATGTTCTGAGATTCTTGGTGTATGAAAATTTTCCAACCTCGTTGAAACCTTTCGTTTGCGGCCATTGAGTACCGTTTTTATTTTTCAAACATTTTTAAGTTAGTTTAAAGAAACTTCCAATATTTATTTCCAAATCTAAATCTTATGGGCGTCACAACTTTTACAGATACAGCATGATGCACTGCATAATAATAGTGCTACAATAACTTGGCATGTAGTGTGTTGGACTCAGTAGGGAGAGGTCTTGTGCGAGCCATATCTAGCTGTGAGTACCTATTCGACCCCGGTGAGCAGCCATGGATGCATGACTAGGGTTCACCAAACCATATATAGCTGTTGCACCCTCACGTAAGACAGTTACCGCAGTAATAATGAAAAATCGTACAAAATTCATATTTAAAAATCTGATGGTAACCGTGTAGTTTAATTGCTTGAAAGTAATAAAACGAAAAAAAATTAAAAAGCACTTTAAATGTGTGAATAAATTTGGGATAATAAAACAAAAAATGAATAAAAAACACTTTAAATGTGTGGATAAATTTGGGATAATTATGTAGGAGGCATTTAGAACATATAAACCTATTATGTTGATGTAAAATAAGAAAATTCAGCATGACCTTTTCTATAAGTTGGACTTTCAAGAAATTAAAATCACAAGTTCAACATTAATATATAATAACGATAATTCAACAACTTCACATTTCACAACATGAATATAGAAATTATAATTTAAAATAAAGTAAACAAATAAAAATAAATAGAGACTACCACAAAGCATAGTTAAGGTATATATATTCAAATGATGATATGCCATCTTGTACTCGCCTATGGACATGAGCATTTCATGTGAGTGAAGCAATCTCATCTTGTATTCCTGCCAATTTTAATCTACACATGAAACTGTTGATTGCCATTAACCGTACAACTAAGCATACCACTGAGACTCTTACCACTTATACACCTATGTAATAGTAGAACAATCAGAAGGCTAAGGACAGTTGTAGGTGTACCTTAGATAACCACTTTTAATGCTAGAGGCACTAAATGAGCTATAACTATCCTATGGTGTGTCAAGCTAATGTCGATGTTACCGGCTTTTCCTAGTGGCGGTAATTCGTTGAGAGTTTAGAGCGCTATGATCCTAGTCCTGAGTAGCATGAGTGAAGTCAGCCTTACCTGTGAGTCAAATAATAAGAAGAAAATTAAGCACTCATGAATCGCATGATCAAGGTTAATCACTCATGAATCGCATGATCAAGGTCAAAATAATAAGTGAACTACATCATATCAGTGAATTGAACCAAACTGTAGCCTTCTAACTGTGTTGTGTGACCTCCAAAAGGCATAGCAATGACCCCTTGTTCACCTTCACCACTATCATCCCAGTCATCTATATCAGTTCTTGAGCTACTATCATAGGACTCTTGGTATTCTAGGCTTCCTTGAGCCTCTTCACTGCTATCAACACTCCTCAGTCATGTTGTGTGACTTGTTCCCTTTCCTTTTTTGGATGAAGAAGGTTTTGGCCTCTGTCGAGTCTTCCTTTTTTCAATGTGAGTGTCACCTACATTTGTATTAGCCCACTCATCAATAGTAAAAGCCCCCTTGGTCCTGCACTAGTCAGCCAAATCCAATTGGTTGGCTACAAGGAGGAAAGGCATAGGGATGTCACTCTCAGTTGAGTCTTCATCTACTTCAAAGAAAGCATTGGACCTAGCATTGTCCATTCAATCTCTTATCTAATTGTTAATGTCATAGAATGTAAGGTTCATTAGCCTTTGAAGGGGATCGTCATCCTCTTTCCTAACTTGTGCGTTTGCTTGCTGAATTCAAAAGCAAAGGTTGTAGTTAACATAAACACACTTGTTGAGCTTCTTAGGTGTAAGTTTCTTATGGACCTTTGTATGTATCAATGCAAATGTGTTCCAATTCCGCTCACATCCACTAGAAGAGCAACATTGACCAACCATACGCAACGCAAGATTCTTTAAGGTATGTTTGATGCAAATATAGCCCACCATTATGCTGTAAGTTATGAGTAACATGTCATTTTATAATTCTAATTAAGTTGATGGTATTTGGAGTTATGATGGTTTGGTTATCTGTAACATACCAGGGGAAGTTTTCTCATATGTCGCCATCTTTCTAACAAGTTGTTTTCTGAATTCACCACCCTTGCACTGATAGAACTCGACCTCCAACAAAGTGGTAGTAGCCATGTCGATGTCTGTCATCCACTCAAACGCTTAGCGGAGGTCGTGAAAGAGGGTTGCACTTGAATTGTATGCGTAGTGCGTCTGAGGGTTCAATGCCACAGCTACAAAATATGTCACGAATTAGGTCATGAGTAATTTACTATAAATTAAAGTGAAAGTGAAGAACATAAGTGCTTGCTACATACCGGCATTGATGACGGTATCATATGTTAGGTCGTGAATCCTTATATCAACAACATCCATGTAAGATACAGATTTGTCCCTTTCATGGATGAACAGACTATCGCACTCCATTTTTAACAACTGATATCTCAGTAGAACTTTACTCAAATTGAGGTTCTTATCCTCATCAGCAAAGCGAAGGAAGGATTACATTGGTTGGACTAACTTTATCACTATCTCTAAGTTTTTCCACCAACCCATGCTAGATAGGCACTCGTGCGCATATCTACCTTCCATCGAGCCACTGAATTTGCTTTATTGGAAGCTAGAGGAAGCCATCCAATGTATAAATTGATCTCTTCTTAAGAAAGCCTTCAAGGAACATATAGTTTGTGCCAAACCGCGTAGTGTTTCACTTAACCAATTCATCACCTATAGTTTCCTTCATCATAACATGTAGCTTCGAATGATTGTATAACTATCTAGAAATTTTTCTAGTACTCCCAATCACCTACCACCTATCTTATCTCCTGCATTAGTATATCACAATAAATATAAGTCCACCACCCTATACTCAATGATAACATATGAAGTTAATTTGTTACATCAAGCATGTCACCTTCCATAGGAAGTTAGCATCTAGCTCTAGCCGTTGCATCAATAGACTTATGAAAAAAATATTATTCAATACATCAAGAAGTTTATGACAGCCATACCCATTGGTCGAGCCCAGGAATCACACATGATAGTAACACCGTACTCTTCCCAATCATGCTTAAACCTCTCGAACTGCTTCTTTATATCCTTCTCTGTAGCATCAAGGTACTTGCCATCTATCTCTCTACCACTTAGAGAAGATATCTTTTCACATGCAATGAACATATCATCTCATAAGTGAACACATGTTTGCAATGGATAAATCAAATTGGGTGAATACATACCCCACTTCTGTGTCTCTTGAATGACGCTAATGAAGTACAAATTATTTGCATTTCTTCCAAGGATGCTAGATGTAAAGAAGAACCTTACCCCAAGATTCACCAACAAACTCCCTGCCTTGCTTTTCCTTCTTTGTCCTCCACCTTGTGTCCATGTGTGTCTGTACTGTGGCCTTGGCAGTTGCTAGATCGTAATTTCTCATATCAAGTGACTCCCTCTGAGATGGAGCACCTCTTAGTAGATTGGCAATTAAGTTGCTTTTACTTTTCTGTGTCTGAGGTTGAGTAGATCCACTACCACCGCCATGCTCATATATACCACCTCGTTCCTCCACACCTTTCCAAAATTCTGACTCTTTCCGTGAGGCTTCCATAGCAGCTTCCATCTATTCTTCTCGTCAACATCACTTGTTGCATCATAATTGCATCCTAGTTTCTCAACTTATCATTGTTATGCTTTGGACATGTTTCTTTGATCCTATCCAACTCGTGCCTAAAGACATCGTCGATGAAATTACATCTAGACCCCCTAATGAGTTTTAGATGACATACGACAAAAAAGTTAAGGGATTAATGTGTTTTAATAAGCTAAAGTGCAAGAGTTAATTCTCGGCAAAAATAAGTTGATGAAAAGTAGCCCCTACCATAAAAGAAAGGTATTGAATAGGACTCAACGTGTGCTTTAAATATATTTTATTTTTCTTGAGTCCTAAGAATATCATACTATTAAAAGGGTATAAATATAAGCTCGAGTTGTAAAGCAAGTGTTCAATGTGTTCATACCATTTGTTTTTTTGAGTGAACGCTTGCACTATGTGCACCTCTGGGTTTTGGTTTTTTCTCTAGAAAGACTTTGAGATATTTTGTCTAAGTCATCGGACATGTTGTTGACAAGTTTTTCTACCTGATAGTGAAAGTTATCCAAAGTCTCTATCTTTAAGTGGTAGAGTCTTCATAGAATTTTCTTTGTCTAGCAGTGAGACTTGTCTAGATGCTTTGGAGGATTTGACTGAATACTTCTAATTGACTTTGTTGCTTCGGATTCAAGTGTGTCCAGAGTCTCCTGCTCCAGTGACGGATACTGTGGAGTTTGAATATGTTAGTTATGGTTAGTTTCACAAGAGCTATGTTTCTAGCTCCAAAAACCCTCCACTTTGGTAGGTGACTATTTATTCATTTCATCTCTACTCCCTGTAGCCTTTCTAAGGTTTGCTACATCTCTCTTAGTTTCTTCATCAAATTCACCTCTTTGTTAGTGATCTTTTAAGTGAGAGGGTTAGGGATTGGATTTAACACTTGTGAATCAATGTCCGGTAAGGATTTACACTTGTTACTCTTAAAGGTTCTTCTCTTAAATGACTAGATGTCACTTGCGAGGATTCAAGATCGTGAATCATCCAAAAAAATTTATGAATGCCTTCCTTTCTTTTGCAAAGAAAGAGATAATTATAGTGGATACCGAACTCATTTTTATGGATTGGTTTTGATAGATCAAACTTCACCGAAAGTGATAGCATCGTATCTTAGTGGAGAGCTTGGTGGGTATCTTAAACTTTGTGCTAGCTTTGGTAAGAGATTAGAGATTGGATATCTTCCTAAGTTTGAGCTTAGTGAAGCTAGGGATCAAGTGTGATCTAGCTCCTTGAAGTCTCTCAATAGAGATGTAGGATCATTTGATTTAAACTTTGGTAAAAAAATCATGTGTCTCATTATGTATTTATTTCTTGCATTTATTTACAATTTTCAGATCATCTATCATCCCTCTTTCTCTATAAAGATTGTTCCCTCCATACTCTGTTTTGTGAGGCAATGAAGGAAGACCAGAATATCTAAACCTTAGGATCAGAATAGTTTCTAGTCGAGCTTTGCTGAGTCTTCGGACATTAAGACTGGATACTCTATAGGGAGTTTTAATTTTCACTATGAGTTTCATCCAAATTTTTAGGCGTGCACACCCCTCTCTATGTGACTCAAGGTCCTTTCAGCAGACATATAGAGGTACTAGATTGTAATATGTTGTTCACTTCTCTTTTGAAGCCAAGTGGATTTTAAGTCGAGTTGCTCCACCGCCGTTCTTTAGTTGATGACAATACTTGCAATAGAATCCTAGTGGTATGTTTTCCCCATGCTCCCACACAATGTCCCTATTTTCCACCATTCCCACCCTGAATCATTTTTAAAAAATAAGGCATTACTAATTAAATCAATAAAACAATATAACTACTCACATGTAACTCACAATTCAAATTAGTCTAATCTGTATTACAACAGAGTAACATTACTACTTATGAAATAAGCATCACTACCAAAAAAAACATATTTCACATCAGTACCAAACCATATATGAACTATTTCACATCACTACCTATGTAAACAAATAACATTCATTCCAAAGAGGAATAATCAGGAAACTAACATTTAGGAAACTAATTGACAAACTAGCAGGCAAACCGTGCAATTTTGAATGTTATAGTACGATAAGCCACGATTGCCGTGTCACTTTATTCCCTACCAATGACGATAACCGCCCTATATCATGTGGTCATCATGGTAAATCACGTGATTACCGTGAAGGGGAAGGAGGTTACCTCATCAGCATCTCTCCACATAGTTATTATTGCCTCCGCTATGGTAATTGCACCCATCAAGGCATCAACAACGGATTTGGCTTTGCCACCTCTTAGCCGGCCTCCACCATGCTACCAAACCCTCCTAGGGACCACTTCACCCACAGCTGATAGAGAGAGAATGAAAGAAGAGATATTTTCTCCTCTCTTGAGCCTTAATGGCCAGATGAATAGTGAATTTTATGCCTATTTCATTAATTCTTTGTTTCTTACTCTTGTTCAAAAAATTTCTTACTAGATGTCACTACAGTTAAATAACTGCTAACAAGAATTTTTGTTTGAATTTTTTTGGAAATTTTGAATTTGGCTAAACTTCACTGAACCCTATTGCCAGTTATCGGTACCATGCCACCATGGTAAGCTCAGTTATCATGGTAACTAGCAGTAATGATAACCCGGCGTGGGTGCAAGCATAAAGCCAAGTGCAATGCCAAAGGCTAATGGGCAAAGAAATGTTGTTGGGCTACACTCCTCGTCCATAGCTCGAGGCCCATTAGCTTTTTTAATGGTGCTATGGTCAAGACAGTAGCGGCGCTTGGGAAGGGAAGCGCTGAGCGTGGCGATGCGCGAGTGGTAGCAGCAGGAAATGCTTACTCCTTTTCTAATGCATGTTTATAAATGGATTGTGGTTATTGAGCTATTGAATACTGACTTTTTGGGTCTAATAAGGCACTTACGAAAGGTCGCAATGGCCATTACCAACACTAATGTATGGGTCTGTAGGAAGATGGGGCCCACTTGTTAGTAGCCATTTACGGCAGACAATCCTTAGCTATCGTCTAACTAGTAGTCTACCCATCCCAAATGTGTATTTTTAAAGTTTTTGTGGGAATTAATGTGCATTTTTAAAGGGTTTTCATGGAAATTTAAAAAGTAGGTAAATTAAATGGTGAAGGTTGTAGTTGGTTAAGAAGATAAAATAGGTAAAGAAATTAAATAAGAGATAGTTGTAATTGGTTATGATGAGATGAGAGAAGAAGAAATAGCTATATTTTGAAATAAATTTAAATACTAGAAATAGCTATATTTTAGACAGAGAGTATCATGTAATACCATGCCATTGAGAGGGTTGTTATTTTCTTTTTCTTGATCCATGTTCTATAGTTCTTTTTTTTCCTCTACCACTGTTAGAGCGCCATAACATATTGTAAAGCTAGGAATTCTATTTAGCGCAAATACGACTGTGTCACATACTTTGGGCCCATGATGCATCTTCCACTTTTTTTTCTTTATCCTTTTCATTCATGGACAATATTTTCTATCTCATAATTCCCCTAATCCCTACCAATCTGCTCCGCCTCCTCACCTTCCATGCATCCAACAGTTACCGCTCCCCTGTACCTCATGCCTTCCTCGACACAAAGGCTAGCGAGCTTGCTACTCCTCTTACACCAGCCTTTCTTCTCTCCTAACAAAACCCTAGTAAGGTTAGGACCTAGCGGTCTTCCTTCGTCCCAGTAAGATGTCGGTGAGTTATTGTTCACGTTGGATCCCGGCGCGAGCACGCCGACGTCTGGGAGGTCTGCTTAGCTCCAGTGCAGGCCAGTTGGCTTCTCTCCGTGGCTCGAGATACACATGTTGGGGGCCATAGGATTCGGTCGGGTCCAGCGCGACGGTACGGGTGCGGACGTGTCAGTCAATTTGACTCTGCAATTGACAAGGAGGTGAGGCAAATGGATCAGTCGGACGACGGGCCGAGACAAGCACTTGATATCGGCTAGCTGCCGATAGGATCGGGTTGGTCATCGGCCACGTCCGGATGACTCTCACTATCGGCTGATAGCCGATAGGAAACAAGACGTCATTCTATCGGTTGGGGTAGTCGATGAGGGCGTGGGCAGGTGTCGACGAGGGATATGACGGCTCCGGGCATAACGAAAGCGAGGCCCTAATCCATCAGACGCAGAGTCGATGGAGGCACAGGATGGAGATGACAGCATGAGACTCGTCGCCCGCCGTGACGACGCTGCTGGCACCAAATCTCGAAGATCGGACCTAACTGAGACAGTACGAGACCGAGGCCAATGGCAATGGGACAGTGGATGCCAGATCGAACGTGCTAAAGTAAGGGCGAAGCGAACCCATCGGCTAGCTGAGTCGATGAGTGGACGTCTCTTAGAAGATAGGCGTGTATCGGCCTTCCAGCCGATGCGCTTGGCGTGGCGCTCAAGGAAAGTCTTTGAATACTGGTGCGTATCGGCTGAGAAGCCGATACGCTGGGTGTGACGCTCCACGTATGGATAACCCATTGGCTAACACTCCGATGAAATGCCGTACAGAGACCTATAGGCCTAAAGGCTCATTCTACCATCGGCAGTCTCGTAGGTCGAACCTAACCGATATAGCACGAGACTAACGACGGCGGAGAGGGCTTGATAGATCGATAGACCCTGCATGGACGTGATGCGATACATCCTATCGCCCTAAGAGATCGAACCTAATCGATATAGTCATGGATAGAATGATCGAGATAGTGGGAGGACTTACCCTTTCACGGAAGATCGGACCTAACCAATACAACCCCACGTCGAGAGCCAGACCCCGCTGGTAGAAACCTAGATAAACTAGAGTGACGATACGCTGAGGTTGTATTGATCGAAAGATTAATCCCTTTACATGTCTCCAGGGGTCTATATTTATACCTCGGGTTTACAGAATTTGACGCGTTTTCAACAACCTCGTTATTTCCTAACAAAAATAAAAAAAATATCTCTAAAAAAGTTAACTAATTAAATCTTTCTATCCATATTACAAAAGATAAAATACCCTGCCGTGGGTTTTACGGCTCCTCCGCAAACTCAGTCTTATCTGGATAATCTTCTATTCTGAGACCAAGTCTTCTATTGCTTTAATTCGATTGGCTTCTTTCCTATAACGATCAGATAGCTCTTCAGTCGATCGGTTTTTTCCAATCCATCGTCGGGCTATCCAAATTTTGGCACTAACAGTTATCAACTTCCGCTTCTTTCTCCTCCACTGCCCTAATGAGATGCAACGAGCTTAAGACACCAGCTTCCTCTTCTTTCCTCCATACCATAGTAAGATGCCGACGAGCTTAGGACATCAGCTTTCCTCCTCCTTGATGAGACATCAGCTTTGCTTCTCATCAATGAGCCCAAGGCTAGAAAACTTTAAATGTTTGAGTTGTTAGTTTTAAATTTTCCAGTTGAAAAATTTTGAAAATAAAAAAATGATTTAAAAGTTTAGGGATTTGCGTAAGTTTTCAAGATTATAGTTGAACATTTTAGAGTTTGAATCGTAAGTTTTACTACTTAAGTTGGAGTTTTAATCCATAAGTAGAAGGTTTTAGATTTTGGATTGGAAGTTTTTGTGATTTTAAGTTAAAAGTTTTGAGTTTTTTTAGTTGAAAGCTTTAGAGTTAAATCGTAAGTTTTTTCAATTCGAGGGGAAAGTTTTTGCCCATCGCGGAAAGACTCCGAACTGAGAGTCACGCTTGCGCGATGCTTAGTGTCGCGTGCGGGAAGCGTGCACGACCTAGTCCCCCGGCGCACGTGCGCGTTAGCCAGACCCCCGTAACGTGATCTTCAGTTGGATGGCCGATCCGGCCCATTCAAAGTAGACTCAGAAGTGGCCTGAAATTCTCGAGAGCCCATCTACATGGGCGTGGCAGTAGGATTCCATATGGGCCCCACAACCATTCAGCCCGGCCCATATCGGCGCGAGAGTTTTGCGGTTTGCCCCTTTGCGAATAACAGAAGAGAGCAGAAAACCCTGAAACAGAAGCGAGTAACAGAAGAGAGCAGAAAACCCTGAAACCCTCGCACCCCGCCGCCTTCTTCCTCCCCTCCCCCCACACTCCGGCCCTACTCCTCCCCGCGCCGCCACCCCGCATCTTCTCCTCCGATCGGGCGGAGGAGGAGAGCCATGGCGCTCGCCTTCGACGAGTTCGGCCGCCCCTTCATCATCCTGCGTGAGCAGGAGAAGAAGTCGCGCCTGCGCGGCCTCGACGCGCAGAAGGCCAACATCGCCGCCGGCAAGGCCGTCGCGCGCATCCTCCGGACCTCGCTCGGACCCAAGGGCATGGACAAGATGCTCCAGTCCCCCGACGGCGACGTCACCATCAGTAACAATTGCCTTCCCCCGCCTCAACCTCTCCCTCTTACTCTCTGTCCTCTCTGTAGATGTTGGTTTCGTGAGATCTGGGAGGGCTCGCTCGCCGCTGGATCTTTGGCGCTGGGGATGAGGCAGCGATCAGAGGATTAGGGTTTTCGGGCGATGCAGTGCGTGGGTGGTGGCGTGGAGGATCATGAGATCTTGTTGTCTGTGTGTATCGAATGCGGCATTTTCTTTTTATGTAGCTCGTTGTAACTCAGATTTGTTCTAGGATCGGATCCGGTTTGTATTTTTAATTTTTTTTAATTCTGCTAAAATTCTAGGCTACCATTTTCTGTTGCTATCTAGTGATCTCGGGCTAAGTGATTGTTACACTGCTGTGATGGTGAGGCAAGGTGCCCCTACAGATTAGTGCTGACATGTGTTTTTGATTTGGATTTTGAGGATCTAGGTTTAAGCATTGAGATGGTTATGCAGTCGTGGGTGCAAATCATTTCTAGTGTTTGTTGATTCCAACATTTTATCTTGTTTATTGAACATGTAACATTATGAATTGCCAGCAAATGACGGGGCAACGATCCTGGAGCAAATGGATGTGGACAACCAAATTGCAAAGCTGATGGTGGAGCTGTCCCGCAGTCAAGACTATGAGATTGGGGATGGTACCACTGGTGTGGTGGTCATGGCTGGCTCCCTCCTGGAGCAAGCTGAGAAATTGCTGGAACGTGGTATTCACCCAATAAGGATTGCTGAAGGTTATGAGTTGGCCTCAAGGATAGCTTTTGATCACCTTGAGCACATCTCCCACAAGTTTGAGTTCAGTGCTACAAATATAGAGCCTCTGGTGCAGACCTGCATGACAACCCTATCCTCAAAAATGTAAGTCTTAAAATAATATATTTTTAGCCAATCTTGAACAGTTCAGAACATACAATGTTGGTTAGACCTAGATTCCACAACTTCAAGAGGATATGAAGGCCACAGGACAATTTTCTTTTCTTTTCTTTTTTTGGAACCAAGTACATGGACCTTTTCTTTTTGCAAACAATTGTTATGCCTTTTACCACTTTTTTTAAGGTAGCGCAATGGTTTTCCAGGGATCCTTTCCCCTTTGTTCTTCCCTTAACTGCCTTAGCATAATAAGAGTAAATGATTCCACTAATTCTCACTGTCATTTGTTAAGGTGCATGTATATTACTATCACTTGAACTCATTTCTATCTTCAAAACAAATCTCTCTCATAACAATAGCAACCCCGTGGTTCCACTTCTTCTAGTATGGAAGGCGTTTGTAGAAAACATTTTGATCTGCCTCCAAATATATTTGCTACAGCTTTAGAAGTATCTTTCTTAGGTCAGACTCACAGTGACTATAAGAGCTTGTTGACTGGATCTGTTACTCTTATTCTGCAGTGTTAACCGTTGTAAGAGGACTCTTGCTGAGATTGCTGTGAAAGCAGTCCTTGCTGTTGCTGATTTGGAAAGGAAGGATGTAAACTTGGACTTGATTAAAGTGGAAGGTAAGGTTGGTGGGAAGCTAGAGGATACTGAGCTAGTATATGGAATCATTGTTGACAAAGATATGAGCCACCCTCAAATGCCAAAGAGGATTGAGGATGCTAAGATCGCCATCCTGACCTGCCCATTTGAACCTCCGAAGCCTAAGACAAAGCATAAGGTTGACATTGATACTGTAGAGAAGTTCCAGACTCTGCGTGAGCAAGAGCAAAAATACTTTGATGAAATGGTTCAGAAATGCAAGGTAGGATCATGGTTGCATATTTACATATATTATTCTCTACATTTTACGATAATTGTATTTTTTGTTTGCTTGGTTGCTAACATTTCATGGTTGCATATTTATTTAATTGATCCTGATATGACTTATTAAGTTAATTCTCATTTTTTCCCTTCAGATTTCCCTGAGTACCAAACTGCCATTAAGTGAATGTATTCAGTTTCACTTTGCTCCATATCATGTTGTGTGTGTGCTTGCTAATTAATTATGTAAATCTATAATTTTTTAGGATGTTGGAGCAACCCTAGTTATTTGCCAATGGGGCTTTGATGATGAAGCCAATCATCTGCTGATGCATAGAAATTTGCCAGCTGTCAGATGGGTTGGTGGTGTTGAATTAGAATTGATTGCCATTGCTACAGGTCAATATCGATATCTCTCCATCAGAATTTGATTGGCTTGTACAGACAGTGCATAACACATAAGAACTCACTGCAGGAGGACGGATCGTTCCAAGATTCCAAGAGTTGAGCCCTGAGAAGCTTGGCAAGGTAAACATACTTGGCTTTTTCACCAATGAGAAGTAAGATTGTTTATCTTTGGTGGTGTGAGAAGTGTTATCCATTTTTAGTACCTTGACTACATGATATTCTGAGTAGTATGGCTTATCCAGTTTATCAAATCAAATTTTTCATGGAAGTGAAAATACTGATCACTTTTTTTTTGTTGAACAGAATAATTTCTTTTTTTTTAGTTGTTTAGTTGTGGAATTCCCTGGAAATTTGTGGGTTTTAATTGGTTGTATGTGGGTGAGGACAACTAGATTGATCACCAGCTAATCCAATCAATAGTTGAGCATCAGCCCTGATTAATTGTCATGCTAATTGTTATTGAGTAGGTCAGTTTAATCATGGGGATTCGTGTTGTCTTGAAAACACCATGCAAGCACCTTGCAACCTTGACTAATAGTTAAAATAGAAAATACATGCTGTTTAGACGGCTGCTATACTTGGCACCATACTGGACTTGTCTTATGATATTTTCTTTTGTGCTTACTTTTCCTAAACAGGCTGGATTAGTCAGAGAGAAATCATTTGGGACAACAAAAGACCGCATGCTTTACATTGAACAGTGTGCCAACTCCAGAGCTGTAACTATCTTCATTCGTGGTGGTATGTTATTATCATTCTTGTTTACATACTAAAATAATAATTTATATAGTACTTGTTTACATACTTCATAGGTAGGTTTGTAAAATTGATATTAATTGTCAACTGTCATAACATCAAAATCGTGTGGTCTGTTTTGTTATACTTTCTACCCTACCTTAGCTTAGTCTGACATGGTTGTGCTCAGCATCTACTTTTCAATCTCAATCAAGTAAAACTCAGTAATCTTTTCTTAATAATATCCTTTGCTTGGATCTTGTGTGATGACGAGGCTATCTACTCTGCAGGCAACAAAATGATGATTGAAGAGACCAAGCGAAGTCTTCATGATGCTCTTTGTGTTGCAAGGAATCTTATCCGTAATAATGCAATTGTGTATGGTGGTGGCTCAGCAGAAATATCTTGCTCAGTTGCTGTTGAAGCTGCTGCAGATCGGTACCCAGGAGTTGAACAGGTAATTACTGGCATGGGAGCTATACAAACGCATCCTATATGCATCCTCCTCTGATTGTATCTTTTTTACTTGCAGTATGCAATCAGGTCGTTTGCTGATGCATTGGATGCTATTCCACTTGCCTTAGCCGAGAATAGTGGTTTGTCTCCTATTGATACACTGACAGCAGTAAAATCTCAACAAGTAAAGGTATTTTGTTCTCTATAATACTTTTTGCTGTCATTCTTTTATTTAGTAGAGGTGAGCCTAGTTCTTTACTGTATCTCATTTCTTGTTGATGCCATTGTGATGATGATGGTCCAATTGCATACCATTTGTAACTAAAATGCACTTGCCTGACTTGCATGGTCCTTATGCTACATTATGATTCCGATCTACTTATAGTATTTGTACTATATCTTTGCCATTTGTATCTATGATAACATAATATTTCTGAACACCTCAGGAGAGCAATCCCCACTGTGGCATTGATTGCAACGATGTTGGGACAAACGACATGAAAGAACAAAATGTTTTTGAAACACTGATAGGCAAGCAGCAGCAGATCTTACTGGCAACTCAGGTGGTGAAGATGATTCTCAAGATTGATGATGTTATATCGCCTTCTGACTATTGATGATGCTTGGGAAGACTGGAGTTTACTGTGCTAGGCCTTGGTGACAAGCACTCCAGTAGGCTACATTTTGTCTGTCAATCGGGTTTTGATTTACAATTACGCCATGGATTGCTTGCTTGTGCTGTTTGATGAGCTATCTGTTTGTATGAACTTAACTTCTGGTACTCTATTTTCCGCGCCCGCATTTTGTATTGCTTGAGACAATAGCACAAACCACTTTGAAGTTGGCCTAGAAGTTTGGGTGGACTAAGCTCAAGCTACCATTTGCTCTTGTATTGCTCAGATTCTTAGATGCTATATAGGTTGCGCGCTGTGGTAGTAGTATCGTATTGTGTTCTGCTTCGTCAGCATGTACTCTGCTTTTCTTAATGATCACTTGCCATATGAATGTCTACAATCTTTGGACAATTATTTTTATTTTTATTTTTTTTCAACCAAGCGAAGAATGGCCTTGGAAGCTTTTTCATTGAGCTGAATTTTATAATTTTCCTTTGTTTTTAATATGTTACTAGCATTTAGCAAGAACACTTTTTATCGTGAAAAGAGAACTGCTCAACTCATACCCGTCCTGTGGCATCAAATGAATGGAATGGGGTTACGAATAATTTAGTTCAGATTACGTATCCCAAGGGATGTTAGAATAAAACTATAAATAAAATAAAAATATATTTTATTCGTTTTAAAATATATAGAATATAGTAGGACATTTTAACAATAACATTTTAATAATATGAATTTAAGCAGACTAGAGGTACATTGACTTATCCCCGGGCAGCACGGGTGAATGCCGAAGATAGATTTTCGTTGTGTTTTCACGTTTCAAAAGTTTTTGGTTCGTTGTGTTTTCACGTTTCAAAAGTTTTTGGTGTGTTCGCGTAGGATTCACCCATCACCTATGTCTCAGCTCGGTTTGGCCGGCCATGCCCGATGTAGGATTTTTAGTGTTTTCACGTTCCAAAACTCAGTTTTCCACGTTATCTTCCCAGCCCCTTACTAGGGCAGAAAAAAACTTTTTTTTTATATAGGGTTTAAGCACCGATAAAAAGAGAAGGATTATGTTAGGCTAGTTAACATAAAAACTTAGTAACTCTTATAAAGATGAACTCTAAAAAAGTTTCTTTGAAATATAACTCTCTTAGCGACGTGTCATATTAAAACCCGGGTATAGTGTTAAATGACAAGTACCAGGTCATCACTCCCATGATATGCCATATCATGATCTGAGTATGATATCAAGATCAGACAATGATATCCTTAGTAGTGGCGTGTCATATCGGTACCCTAGTGTAGTGAAAAATAATCAAGGGTCTTCACACCTGACTCGACGAGTGCGAAGGGTAAGAAAACAAGTTAAGCCAATTAAGATCTATTTAGTTAGCTGATATGTAGGGTCCTTTTTGGGTAAGTTAAGAGCTAGTCGAGACAACGGTTAGGAAACGTGTAAATATCTTACGTTCAAGAGACTAAATGGAAGGGTTAGAAGATGAAGAAGATGACAGTATCGGCTTTAAGCTTTGGCACATAGAGATAACTTCAAATAGAAATAGAGTAGGAATTCTAATTGATAAGAGTCTTAAGAATGGTGTTGTGGAGATGAAAAGGTAAAGGAATAAGATTTTCTTAGTTAAACTTATTATTAGTGATATAATCTTATAGTAATTAGTGCGTATGCACCTTAAATAGATTAGGATGAGAGTGCTAAGAGATATTTCTGAAAAGGCTTAGATGGCTTGGTTAGAACTATACTTAGTAACGAGAAGCTTTTTAGGAAGTGATCTTAATGGTCATATAGGTGCATCAGAAGAAAGAGAAAATCTTGGATTTTATTATAGCTTTTGATCTGATGATAGCCAACGTTTATTTAGGAAGAAACAATCTTATTTAGTAACTTTTAATAGCGGCTAAAACTATAGCTAGATTGACTTTATCCTTATAAGAAAAAGGGATAAACGAGCATTGTAAGTGATAACTGAAAAATGTGTGATTTTTCAACATAAGTTGGTGGTGGCCGACTTTTGCTTTTTGGCATATACTCGTAGGGATAAATAAACTAAAATTGTAAGAACCAAGTAGTAGACGTTGGAAGAGAAGACATCAAATATCTTCAAAGAAAGGGTTATTGAAGAGAGCTCTTCAAAGAAAAAAGATAATGCAAATAACATATAAGACAAGATGGTGCATGCATTTGGAATATTACTTCAAAGGTGTTTGGAGTAATCAAAGAAAGTGGATGTGTAACTAAACACACTTGGTGGTGGAATGAAAATGTGCAAAAAGCTATTAAGAAGAAAAAAGAATGATATAAACGTTTGTATTGATAGGAGTGAGGGTTACATGGAGAAGTACAAGATGGCAAACAAGATTGCAAAATAAGTTGTGAGTGAAGCAAAGGTGTGGGCTTTTGAGGAACAATATCAATGTCTGAGTACGAAAGAAAGAGAGAATAACATCTATAGAATGGATAGGGCTCATGATAGAAAGACGAGAGATTTCAGCCAAGTGTATTAATGATGAGAGAAAACAACTCTTGGTAAAGGAGGATGAGATTAGATATAGATGGTAAGAGTATTTTGACAATTTGTTCAATAGTGAGAATGAGGATACTATTGTTCAGTTGGACGACTCGTCGGGTGACACCAATAGGAGATTTGTGTGGAGGATCTAAGAATCCGATATTAGAAAAGCTTTGAAAGTATGAAAAGGGATAAGATGATGAACCCTGATAGTATTCCAATCAAGGTATAAAAACATCTTAAAAATATAGCTATAGTATGGTTAACAAGTTGTCCATCAATATTTTTAATTGAACATGATGTCTAAGGAGTGGAGAAATATATTGATACCAATCTATGGGAATAAGAGAGATATCCAAAGTTGTAGTAATTATCGGAGAATTAAATTGTTGAGCCACACTATGAACCTATGGGAGAGAATTATTGAGCACCGTTTGAGAGGAACGACTCGGATCTGAACCAATTTGATTTCATGCCCAAAAGGTCAACCATAGAAGCAATTTTTTTAATAAGGTAAGTTACGGAGCGATTTAAAGAGTAGAAAAATGACCTACATATAATTTTTTATTGACTTAGAGAAGTCTTATGATAAGATACTAAGAAATGTTATATAGTAAACTTTGGACAAACATAAAGTCCTAATAAAGCATATTTCTCTCATCAAGGATATGTACAACAATACTATAACTAGTGTTTAAACAAATGATGGTAGCACATGTTACTTTTTGATTAAAATATGACTACATTAGGGATCAGTCTTAAACCAATACCTTTTTATCTTGATAATGGATGAGGTTATAAAAAACATACAAGGCGATATGACTTGATGTATGCTCTTTATATATAATGTAGTGTTAGTTGATGAAAGTTGGATGGAAGTAAATAGTAAACTAGAGTTGTAACGGTAGACTCTTGACTCCAAAGGTTTAAAAATAAACAGAACTAAAACTAAATACTTGAGATGTGACTTTGGCACCATCGCATACGAGGAAGAATATGTGAATTTAGGAGGCCAAACAGTGTCTAAGAAGGACACTTTTCGATATCTGGGATTAATGCTATAGATGGATTGGGATATTGATGTGAACGTTAGCCATTGAATCGAAGCAGGCTGGATGAAGTGGCACCAAGCATCTGGCATCCTCTGTGATAAGATAGTACCATAGAAGTTAAAAGGCAAGTTTTATAAAACGGCAATTAGAACTGCTATGTTGTATAAAGCAGAATATTGACCTTCAAAAAGACGACATGTTTAACAGCTGAATGTTATAGAAATAAGTATGTTATGCTGGATTTGTGGTTATACAAGAATGGATCAAGTCCGAGTCCGAAAGAAGGATATACGTGATCGGCTAGGGGTAGCACCAATTGAAGAAAAACTTGTCTAACATTAATTGAAATGGTTTGGTCATATCCAAAAGAAACCCCAGAGATACCAGTACATTATATAATTCTAAATCAAGATAATAATGTGATGAGAGATAGAGAAAGACTAAAATTAACATAGAAAGAGATAATAAGAAAAGACTTGAAAGGATGGGATGTATCTAAAAATATGTACTTAAATAGAAGTGCTTCAAAAGCAGCTATTGACGTGTCTAAACTGTGATTTGAGACTCTTGTTAGGCTTTAACTCTAGTCTACTCTAACTTACTTAGGAATAAAATGTTGTGTTACTGTTGTAGTAGTAGATAGGGAGTGTCTAGATTCGTAATATTAGGATATGTTTTATCCCATTTAGATTCATAATATTATGATTTGTCACATTTAATACTATTTTTTTACATTTTAGAACGAATGGAGTATTACTGTAATAGGAGACTAGCGATGAGGTACTTCAATGATTCCTTTCATTTTCCCGAGATACTTGAATGATCCCTTTCAATTTCCCTGCTTGGTTGAGCTCCCATGCATGAAGCAATAGCTCTACCGGAGCCCCTTGCCCCTACCGATCGACGATAGCTGGCTTATCAACTGTCGTCTCATCCATGTGCCTTGTTACTAAGTATCTAGGGTACTAGACATAATATCAATTGATACCCTACCTGGTATCCTGTACCAAGCCTAATACCTATGGGTGCTAGCTAAGAATGGCATGTTAGATACCAAACTTGATACATGTGGGTGTTAGCAACGAGGATGATGTGCCCACGATGTATTTGCATATGAGCGTCAACAAGTAGTGTGACAGGCTAATGGAGCACGATAGACTTAAGAGCTACCTATACAACAACCTCGAGACCCGCATTAAGCACCCTAATGTCCTATGCTAGTAGCTCTAGATCCACGCTGCATCAGGATCCATCTCTACTTACTTCCATGCTCCTCATTGTCGGGATGGCCACCTACGGCTTTCTCCACTCAACAGTGTCTCCACCGTTGCCCCATGGCATCCGTCTCCACTAGGACGTCGTCGCTTGACACCTAGATCTAGATTTCCCCTCACCACCTCTCATCTCCTTGACTAGAATCTCTGTCTATTAGCTTCACCTCTAGACCCTTAGTTCTACCCGGCTCTACTTCTCTGCCAGGGTCACCTTTTGGGCCCGCCCATAGAACGTCGTCACACCTTGGGCTGAGAAACAACACAGTCGAGGGCATCGAGCTAGTCAACCACGAATAAGAGGCACATGTGGAGAATGAGGAGGCTTCATTGGTTAAGGAGGGAGGGGGTCTCAGGGGTGAAGAGGAGTGGGGAGGGTTGGAGGAGATGAGATGAGGGAGGAGCAAACAAAGAATATATGAGGCGCTCACATTAATGATCCCGCACATAGATGGAAAATTTTCTCGTTACTTAAAAAAATTATTCAATTTAACCACCTAGCTCTCGCTAGCATCTCATTAGCTGCAGGTTGGTCTTGGGACCTACTGATCAAGGCTTGTGGGAAGGGTGTAGGATGTCTCCTGCTTGTCATACAAAGGGTTCTAGTTTGATCACTTAACATATAATTAATTATGTATTAATTATTTTAAATTTGAAAAATAAGTTTATTTGGCTTCTTAAAACAATTTCTTATAATTTTTTTGAAACAATTTAATTTAGAGTTCCCATGCTTTTATACGAACGATTTAATTTAGATTAAATTGATAGAAAAGAACTGGTCCTAAAAACGTATGCTGGTCATTCCCATTTAATGCGTTGGTCCCGCGTATCAAGCCGATCACGACCAGTCGTCTTTACCAGGCCCCGTCCTGGCATGGGAAAAAGCATGTGCTCCGTCCAACTTGACACGTGGCGCGGACCGTAGGGCATGACCGGAGGGGGACGGCCCCACGGCATGGTATGTAACAATATAGTAATGATGTATCATGTACGTATAGTATACTGGTCAAACCGGATGCATATAACGAGTGGAATGCTTCCAAGGGAGGCAAGCCACATAGATAACACAAGCAAAGCTCAAGGAGCTGCATAGGACTTCGCTTTGGAGGCCTCATCCCTGCACAAGGTTCCTGAGCACTCACCCGGCCTCAGTGCCAAGTTGTTACACCAATCCATTGTCCACCATTCAATTTAATAGGTGTAGGATTGTTATTCTCAGTGGAGGCTTGAACCTAGGTAAATCTCTCTATATGTGTGTATATATGTATAATATTAGTGTGATTGCAGCTCTTCAACCCCACTGCCAAACACCTAGGTACCCACAGGCCCATCTACCGGCTATAGAACGTCGACCAATATTTTTCACTTATTAGTGAAGAATTTGCGGAGAATCAGCTATAACTTGATAGAAACATGTCACATAGTCAATAGTATGATAGAAGAATACAATCAAACTAGCCTAAGTATGTACTCATAAATGAATAGTTTTAAGAGTGTAAGGTTGTAAAATACTAAGCATATAGGTTTGTTCCACTCTAGGATCTGATCTCCTTTCGAGTGTATGCGGGGTTGTTTGGTTGATGGTTAAGTTAGCCGCGTTTCACTTTGCCACAAACGTGATATATCTATCACACACAAAGTATGGCTAATAAATTATTGGTAATAAGTATGGCAACGTTTAGCAAGAAACTCATTCTGTGATTCATAGCTCTAAGAATAGTATGGTGTGGCATACTGCATTTGTAGCAACCAACCAAATACTAACAAACTATGTTACATCTAAGATTTAGCTTGCTAACCTTTGGCAGCCGACCAAATAGCACAGAGTAGATCGAATTCCTTCTAGAATTCATGCAAAGTTCTACGCTCCTCTGAAGAGGGGTTCATAATTAGATTTTTCTCTTTTAGATTTACTAAAATATGGTGTCAAAATTTATTCCTTAATTTTTAGGGTGTTTAGTTTGCCAAATTTGCTAAACGCCTAAGGTTCAGCTTGGTAGCCATTTTTATTTTAAAAAATATGACGTCATAAATATGTCATGCACGGTTACCGTGAAATATGTGATGTAAGGTAACCATAAGAAACCATAAATTTTTAAAAACTAGGACACCGTATGTGATAACCGTAATAATCGTGTAATATTGTAAACCCTCGTATAACGGTAACCATTACCAAAATAGTAAAAAAAACTCTGGTGTCTAGTAAAATAAACAGACTTGAGATAGATTTGTGAACGAGTCAACTTACACCCCTATGGCGTAACCAGAGGTGATTGAGTACGACTTAGCTAAATGGTGTTTGATATCAGATGTTTTTTTTTCCATCGATTACTTCTGATTCCTTTATTTCCAAGTTGTTAGACAAATCTGAATCGGACTCGGAACAAGATGCAAGAAGTCATTGGGAAAAATGAAATGGGGCTACCCTGTGCAAATACATGCATATTACTACAGGTTTACAAAGATCTAACTCTTGAGCTTTGGGAAAAGCAATGTAAAGATAATACAAGATAACGGCACCAGCAAGCATACATCATTATATAGTACGTGTACAACGTTCTTTCTTGGGTGCATGGTTATATCAAATGAAATTTTTCCGAGTACAATTACAATGATATAAAACGATAGCATTGTTTGCTATGTTTATGGTGAAAACATCCATAGAAGAAAAATCCATTCCAACTACATGAAATCTAGCTAATCCTTCTCATGGTAACAAGAACCAATCGGTAGGTAAGTAACTCAAATCGACATCGCCGTGGCTGGCCATCCATCACATGTCATCTTCAAAGAAGGTTATTCGGATAATTTGCAGCCATCTCAACGGACTCCCTAGTCAAGGCCGGACTTGATTAGAGGTCAACTTTCTTCGCAAGCTTTGTATAGATGATGCGATTATCCCTTGCAGAATTGCTCTCAACAAGGGCGATTTGAACCAAGTCCTGCAGAAAACAAAAAGCATGTCAGCGTTAGACACCAAAGCGAAGCATCCAAAATTGATCAAATCAATGCCAGCAAAACAGGGTTTGATGTAAACGCAGAAGAGGATTTTTACATCGCAAGTGCATGTGCACGTGCATCCGGATCCATTGGATATCATACTGGGATTCATGCTGTACAAAAAAAGGGCAATACAATATTGTTCTTTATTAAAATCCGTGCTATACACACGAATCTCAAAGCAAATATGACAGATAGGTAGCTTAGGTGCACATGCACATGCATTGTAAATAGATTTTGCCATTCATTAGGTAAAAGATACACGCCGCCAATAGTTACCCCATGCTGAAACGACCAGTAAAATGCAGTTATACTGATTAAGCTATCTACTCAATCTGTTCACCTCCACTAATATAGGGCAAAGCATTACTGAAACATGGTTATTTTGAATTGACAATGTAACTAAAGAATAAGCTCAAGCATCAGCCCAGTTCAGAAAATACTAAAGAATATGCCCCAACAGAAAACCTCTCAATAGTAATAGGTTCGAGTATCTGACCTTCACGTCCCTGTTAGATAAGAACTTTCCCAAATTGTGAAGAATACACCTTAAATCATCCACCTGCAGTTATAAGATAAGAATAATGCAACTTTGAGCACCTAATAAAGGACTTGTTTCCAAAAATCAATAGTATAGGTATGGTTTATATATCCTACCTTCAAATAACCCGCTCTTTTTTGGTCGAAGTATCTAAAAGCCTAAAAGGCAGGGAAAAGATCAGACGTCAGCAGATAGTATGTGTAACATAATTTTTGGTTGAGTTATGGCCACTCCTGGATACAGCAGCAAATATTACCTGCAGTAGCTCCTTATCAACGACCTCATATTTTGCTGAATCACCTTTTTGTGATCTAGTTGTCTTTACCTCCTTACCAACTGCCTTTTCACCTTTCTCTGATACAAATTGCTTGCCCTCCACTGAAGCAGATTTTTCAACTACAGACTGTTTGTCCTCTCCTGAAGCAGATTTTTCATGCATATTAGCATTGTTTTCTGACTCAAGCTCCTCTGTGTTCTTGTTTCCATCCTCTTCAGTAGCTACTTCTTGCTTGGCCTTGTCATTCAAATTATCTTCATTCTGCATCAGATAAAATTAAGTTCCAGATAGTACACACAGAATAAGCATAGTTAGTTCCACGGCAAACAACTTTTTACATAAAAGACAAACTTAGCATAAATGAGCAATTACTTCAGATGTCCAAACATATGGTAGAAACTTGCATATCATAAATTAATCTCAAAAAATGAGCTCGGCCCAGGATAAACTTGACAAGATCAGTAATTGTCTGTTTGCCACTAAACATTAAGGCCCAGAACTTCATTCTATTGGAACCAATTGGGTATGCTCCAAATGTATAACTATATACTTCATGTTTCAAGAATAAATAATTGAAAAAACAGAGGAAAGCATACATTAATCTCCCATGAGACAGGAGATGAACAGTACAACACTGCATCAACAAGCATCTCTATAGTTATGAAGGAGCCAGATGTTCATTAATACAGAAAGTGGTTTAAAAAGTAAACACAAGCAGATTAGTGGCCTGCTCTTTCACAAATATGAATATATGTTGGATTCAAAATTGCAGAGAGAACAATACCTGTTCTACCAGTTCTTCAGCGGTAGCTTCATCCATCTCCTCATCGTCTTCATATAATTCTACTTCTTCAGGATCTTCTTCATATTCAGGCTCTTCATCCATTTTCTCATCAGCTCCAGGCTCATCATGGACAGCTGCTGAATTATCTGTGCCCATGTTTTCCTCACCCTCTTTTACCAGTTCTTTAGGGGGCATTGTTGAGTGATCTGCACGCGTCTTCTCCTTACCCTCTTTTACCAATTCATCCTGGGCAGCTGCTGAGTGACCTGCACTCATCTTTGTCTCACCATCTTTATTGGGTTGGCCAGCTGAATGACCTGTATTCTTACCCACTTTTGTCATTTCAACACTTTCCCCTTGATTACTCAGGGTACTTTCACTTAAAATTTCATCATTTGTCTTGGGCCGCTTTTCTGATGTCTTCTGGTCTTCCTTCTTTAGATCTTCCTCTCTTTGGCGTTTACGCTGATTTCTCTTCATAACATAGCGCTTATATAATTTCTGTGAAATGTGTAAAAGATCAAGGAGCCATTTTCTTCAGAATGCCCCATCCAAACCAAAAATGTTTGGGGACAATGAAATTTGAAACAGCAACCATAAGCTATTAATGAAGAACACAAGCATAATAGATAGCTGCTAAGCAAACCACGCCTTCTCAGGTTACAACAACATTCATGACACAATTTGGACAATTACCATGTAATATAATTGCTACATAGAAGTATCATAGATGAGTATGATTCTCAGTTCTAACTCAGCTTGCACCATTTTTCTTTTCAAGGATACTCAAGTACCAAATTTTATATTTGAATAGAATACAGAAAGTAAGACTTATTTTGGGAACCAATAACGAAAAAGAATACCAGTTCTGACATTATAAAAGCATACCAAACTAGCTAGTACAGTTTAACAGAAGAGACGTTACAAGATAATCAACACATGAGAAAGAAAAAGAGAAAAATGAATGCACTTAAATTAATTGCCAATTGTGTGCTTAAGGTACAATGTGCAGGCAGAGCTCAAAGGAATTTACCTCAAGAAAAGATAATATAACACAGCCCATTTTGTGTTGAAGCATTTCACTGAACGACTCAGCAAACAAAGAAAGCTGAAACAAACACAGAATTGCGCATCAGAGTGAAACCGCATGATCATCACCTCAACAGTAAGAAATTTATTCGAAGTATGATATGATCCTAAATAAGTAGTTAAAAAATATGAAGCACGGTGACAAAATAAGTAAAGAAAGCAGAATAGAATATGGACCTCAAATACTGACTCCTCCAGATCATTGGCTGTATAGTCAAGGAGGCCATCCAACGAAAGGGATGTTGAACGGACCTACAAAATAGAATTGGTTCAATAAATCTCTAAGCAACTTCTAATAACATATACAAACCAACAGTGAGTAAAAAAACAAAGGAAACTAAAGCATATTAGTCATACTTTAGAGTCTTTACTCCTTTTGGCCTGAAGAATGAATCCTGGATGTTTAGGAGGCTCATCAGATTTATTTTTTTCTTTAGTGTCAGTGAGTGACTTTTGCTTTGAATCCATCTTCTGATCTCTACTCTTTTTCTGTTTATCATTCTTCCCATTTTTCCCATCTTGCTTTAGATACTGTTGTTTCAGAACATCCTGCTGCTTAACCTTATCCCCATTGAACTTCTGGTCAACAGGAAATGACTGCCCCTTTTCCTCTGGTTCCTGTTCTTTATTCTGTTTTGAGATATCTTCAACAGGAGCTTTTGAACCTTCTTCAAGTTTAGCTTCTAAAATCACAGCACCACTCAAGCCTTCATCATTCTTCTCTGGCTGAACCTCCACTGCTTGCTTACTTGTTTCAGCAGGGGCAGTCAGATCACGAGCTGACATAGAGACCTTTTTCTTAATAACCCTTCTAATTACTTTCTTCTTTCCAGGTTTCTTGCCCTCAGCCTCTTTTACAGCATCCTCAATCTTTTTCTGGACTTGCTCTTCCACAGCTATGCTCGCAGTTTCTGCTAAAATATTCTTGTCCTCCTGAGATGATTTATCAGCTGAAGTTTCACCGGTTGGCTTTTTTCGAACTACTTTCACAACCTTTTTTATCACTTTCTTTTTTATGGGCTTTTTATCCCCAGTGACATGGTCAATAGAAGCATCACCAGAAGTGTTCCCTTCAACACCCCCACCCTTCTTCTCAATGTGTTCCTCGAGTTTATCAATATTTTGTTCCTCAACTTCACCAAGATTTTGTCCATCATGCTCAGCAAGATTCTCTTTTCCATCTTTACCCTGTTGATCCATATCACTATCAACTCTCATATTTTCAGTAGCACTGTGGCCAGCATCCTCCTCCTTTTGATCAACATCAGTATTTTTACCCTGGTTCAGCTCCCCTGAAATTTGTCAACAAATTCGGTTCATTTATTTGGTTAGTAGGCATTGATACAGGCAATATAATTATAGGTGAAAATATTCAAACCTTGCTTCTGTTTGCTTGCATCAGCTGGGCTCTAAATGCAAGGAAACAGAAATTAAGAGTTGTTAGTACTGCTTCAAAAGAAAAACAAGTATATGCTCCTGTAATCCTGGCAACTGCAAACTAACCATCTCCTTCTTCATAACCAGCTGCTCCTTTTCTGTCCTTGATTTCCTATATGCAATCCAATTTTTCTTCCATAAATCCACTGAAGGTAAGCATTCTGACAGGTTTGGCACAAAAAGTACAGTGATTTCTTTGTGACTGAAGAGTCCATCTTTGCCAACCCTGTTGTAATGGATCTGCAGTAATATGTTTTGCATTAGCAACTGTGACTACAGCAATAATATTTTACCAGTTATCTAGAGTGAAGTTAGTGGACTTAATATTTGGGACATTTCTAATCGCATGTCTGGAAGCACCTTTATCAGACATAAATAGGGTTTAATATCACAGCTGTAACTGGCCACATATCACTCACTGCAAAATGGATAATATGGCTAGTTTTGGTATAATTTAGCTCAAAGCATCAAAACCTCTATGATGTTGATATTGTCAGGATGAAAAATTTAGAAAGCAAAAAAAAATGATATCAGTAATTAAAACAAGAAATCTGGGGTAATTAATTAAAAGAACAAAATGTGACGGTTCAAAACAAGAACTCCAGAGAAGCATAGGTGACCCCGCCTTTTTTTAAACTAGCAAAACAGTCATATTTTCTTAATCCTCTATAAGCAATAGTAGAGAATTAGGTCATGTGTTCATAAGCATTTCATTTTGGAATAAAAATTAAAGCCAAAATGGCAACATGGTTAACCACAACCACAAAAATAGAAATAAATATCCTATTATCCAACAGAACATCCATTTTAGACCCTTTTTTGTAAAATGGGGATCCAAGAAAAGGATGTCGTTTTCCTTTAAAAGAACATAAAATAACAAATTCTATTTTGTAGAAAGCTCTGGGTATAATTGCATAAGTACCTCAAGAAAACGGTTCCACTGGGTACAATTAGAGAGATCAACTTGAACCAGTTCCTTAACATGTCTGTCCAAGAAGAAGTGTGTTTTTCAGTATAACTGCAACATGCATTTCATCCATGATCGATGCATTATTAAATACAGTTGTAGTGGTGTACCTGATAGCAGTCTGAATCAAGCAAGAAGAGTCAACAACCGGGTCTCCGCCATCTATTGCTGCATTCCAAGGGCCCCCAATAGCAAAAAGTGAACGATCCCTCTTGAATACAGCAAATTTTAAGATATTGTTCAGGTGCACCACTCGTTCGTCTGTACTTCTCAACGAGGTTATGTCAACAAAGGCACTGTTGCTCATGCCGCTCATCAAAAGCACCTGCACAAAGTTTGTGTGTAAGCCATGACCATGAAAAAAACAGGGCATCAAAATTTAAACACCACACTTTCAAATGAGATAAGCATGGCATCAGTACTGTAGAATGTGTACAGTGACTATGAACCCCCGAGCGTATAAAGGAGGGTCGGGTTTATATATATACAGCCCAGGCCAGTGGTCTGTCTAACACCTCCCGCAGTCACAGCGGGAAGGGAACGGACGCAGAGATTGGACCGAAAACTAGTGAACAAAGGCGTGGGCAGGCCTTTGGTCATTATATCGGCAAACTGATGTGCCGATGGTACATGAAGCACCCGAACCTGTCCTAATACAACCTTGTCATGGATAAAATGGATATCGATCTCGATGTGCTTGGTGCGTCGGTGATGGACCGGGTTGGCGGTCATGTAGACGACACTGACATTGTCGCAGTAGACGACGGTCACAGTGGAGAGGGGTGCACGGAGCTCCTGGAGAAGCTGGCGAAGACAGTAGCACTTGGTGACAGCGTGGGCGATGGCGTGGTACTCAGCTTCAGCGCTGGACCGGGACACTGTAGTCTGGCGTTTTAAGGACCAGGATACGAGAGTGTCACCGAAGCAAACGCAATAGCCGGACGTAAAGCGACGAGAGTCGGGACAGCCTGCCCAATCCGCGTCGAAGTACGCGGTGAGGGAGTCGATGGGGCTAGAGCTGAGATGCAGCCGCTGGAGAGGGTGCCCTTCACGTAGCGTAGGATGCGCTTGAGCAACGCGAGGTAAGATTCGCGCGGAGCGTGCATAAAGAGGCACACTTGCTAGACAGCGTACGTGAGGTCGGGTCGGGTGAGTGTCAGGTATTGGAGAGCCCCGGCAAGACTCCGATAGTGAGATGGATCGGCAACGAGGGCACCATCGGCAGCAGAGAGTTTGGCTCGAGTGTCGACCGGGGTGGCCGTGAGGTGACAATCGGCCATGCCCGCACACTGGAGGAGGTCGATGGCGTACTAGCGTTGGGAAAGAAAGGGCCCGTGGGTGGAGCGGGTTACAGAGATGCCAAGGAAATGCTGGAGAGGACCAAGATCGGTCATGGCGAACTCAGAGTGGAGTCGGGCCATGATCTGGTCGAGGAGAGATGTCGAAGACGCTGTAAGGACAATGTCATCGACATAGAGAAGTAGATAGGCAGTGGCGGAGCCGATATGGAAAGTGAACAGGGAACTATCGGACACAGAGGCCACGAAGCCGATGTGCCGAAGATAGGCAGCAAAACGCTGGTACCAGGCACGAGGGGCTTGTTTGAAGCCGATGAGGTTGGGTGGGCCGAGTATTCCGATCGGTCCGATAGAGATGGATCAGCCGATAGGGTAGGGGGAGCCGATGGAAAGTGAGGAGCCGATGGAAGTGGGGTGTCCGATGGAGAGAGAACGGTATCGGCTGAAGGATAAATGGGATCGGTATCAGCCGATGGAGGTGGGTCCGATGGGGGTCCGATGGTGGGGACATCGGACCGAGTAGTGGTGGGATATGTGATGGGTAATCCTCAGCAGCGGCCGATGAGAGGGCCGATGGAGAGGGCAGTGGAGGAGACCTGGTCGGCACGGTGTTGGTGAGGAGGAAATCGAGATCACTAGAGGAGGATCTCGAATGAAGGAGACCGAAGGGAAAATGTCTCGTCAAAAATGACGTGACGAGAGACGAGGACCTGTCGGGTGGAAAGGTCGAGGCATCAGTATCCCTTGTGAGAGGTGGAATAGCCGAGGAGAATACAGGCGGTGGAGCAGGGAGCGAGTTTGTGGGAAGCTGTGGCGGTGAGATTTGGGTAGCAGAGGCACTCGAAAACACGAAGGTGGGAGTAGTCGGACACCGTGCGGTAGAGAAGGGCATAGGGAACGTTGTTATGAATGGAGGAGCATGGGCGCCGATTGAGAAGATACGTCGCAGTAGCCAGAGTTTCGGCCAAATAAGTGACGGGTAAGTGGGCGTGAAGTAGCATGGTGCAACTGATGTTGTTGAGGGTACAAAGAAGGCGCTCGGCTTTGCCGTTCTGAGGAGAGGTGTAGGGGCAGAAGAGCCGGAGATGGATGCCCTGCGAGGTGAGGAGGTTTGTAACGGTATGGTTGACGAATTCCGTACCGTTATCGGCTTGTAAAGCCTTGATGGGGAGGTTGAACTGAGTGGATACGTACGTGACGAAGTGAGTGAGGTGAGAGGCGACCTCAGATTTGTGGATGAGCGGGAAGGTCCAGCAATATTGTGTGTAATCGTCAAGTATAGCGAGATAATACTGATTACCGGAGACACTTTTAATTGGGGACAGACGCACATGTTTGCCAAGTTGGCATGAGTGGCAAACTGTGGAGCTGTTGTGAGTACATCAGATGAAGGCGCTGCGACGGAGGGTGGCGACAGCGTCGGGGCCGGGGTGGCCGAGGCGAAGGTGCCAAAGGTTGGTGGAGAGGGCGATGCTGGCGTGTGGGGTGGATGGCGCAGCAGGAATGGTGTAGAGATCTCCGCCACTATTACAGCGAAGGATCTGTCGCCGGGTTGGGATATCCTTCACAGAGAAACCAGACACGTCAAATTCAATGGAGCAGTGGTTGTCTCGTGTGAATTGGCGAACAGATATAAGATTGTGAATAAGAGAAGGGACGATAAGAACATTGCGTAAGGGGAGGTTAGTGGTGGATGTAGACAAAGGAGTCACCTCGGCATTGGACAGGAAGAGAGTGACCATTGCCGATGGTGACAAAAGGGGAGGAAGAGGGGTGACAGGAACGAAGTATACCGGCCGATGACGCCATGTGTGAAGACGCCCTAGAGTCTAGCACCCAAGGGTGTTGTGGTTGGAGCATCATCTGGTTGAGGGCAGCGACGAGGCCAGCCTGGTTCCAGGAGGGAACCGACTGGGTGGTTGGGGTCGATAGCATCAGCTGAGGCAGCAGAACGGGAGCCGATGCCAGGTGAGCCTGGGGATGGGCGCCGAGAACTCCGGGTTGCCAGCCGATGGGGCTGCGTGGCTGGGGCTAGGGCGCCCAAGGGTTGTAGCAGAGCCACGGACCCGTGGAACCGGTAGGGTGGGTAGGGACCGAGGTAGGTTGTAGTGGCGTCGGACCCTGCCAGGTCCTGCCTTTGCCTTTGCCCTTGCCTTTCCTGGTGCGGGCTGTGTTGCTGTGGCCGGAGCCATAGCCACCAGGACCGCGGGAGAAAGGGGCAGTGCAAGAAACTCGGCAGCCATTATCGGCTGCGACAAGAAGAGCGGTGTGGGCCGTCTTCTCATCGTTGGCCAGACGGAGTTCTTTAAGAACTAAACTAGCATGTCATGAGCCCGGATAAACGATGGAAGAGGTGTGGCGTTGGCGATGTCATCGACGGTGTTGGAGAAGCGGGGATTGAGGCCTCGCAGAAGGGCGAGGATGAGTTGAGAGTTGGCCACAGTGTGGCCGACGTCCCAGAGAGCAGTAGCCTTGACTTTGAGGCGCTGACAGTACGAGGAGACAGAGGAGTCGCCTTGTACCATGGAGTGGAACTCGTTGAGGAGGAAGATGGTGCGAGGTTGCTTGTTGGCCAGGAAGATCCGTTCGA
This sequence comes from Oryza coarctata, assembly GCA_030770085.1. Lineage (NCBI taxonomy): Eukaryota > Viridiplantae > Streptophyta > Magnoliopsida > Poales > Poaceae > Oryza > Oryza coarctata. The sequence continues at coordinate 16,566,375 of CM061472.1, forward strand.
TGGCCACCCAGAGGTCTCGGACAGTGGGGTCGATATCGTCCATGGCGAGGTCGAGGACAGAGTCGTCGATCGAGCCGAGTAGCCAGCTGCGCACGCAGCACTCGGCGATGTCCCACTAAGGATCATTGAAGCGAGGTGGAGCGGAGCCATCAATATGGAACCGGAGGCCGATTTTTCCACAGAGGGATTTGAAGAAGAAAACCTACTTGGAATAATTGGCGTTAAGGTCAAGGGAGATAGGAACGTGAGATTTCACGTTCACAGCAGCGTAGTGAGGGGAGAAGATCGGCGAGGTGGTGCCTGTGTGGTTTGAGGCACCGAGGGCCGGAGCAGATTCGGCGACTGGGAGAGTGCCGGAGCTAAGAGCGGACTCGGTGGCCATGACGGGAGAACGGGAGCAAAGAGCCGATGGGAGAAAGAAGCCGATGAGAGGACGGATCGGCCGATCAAGGATGTGAGAAACCGATGGAAAGTGGGCTGGCCAGCCGATGAGGAGTGGTTGGCCGATGGGGAGTAGGCAGCGGAGTAGGTGAGGACAGAGTGGGTGGGTCAGAGAGTGGTTGGGTCACAGACGTGCGAGGATTCACGTCCGTGAAGAGAAAATTCACGTCCGTGGACTCATGGAGGCCAAGGAGTGGGGCGGACGCGAAAAAGGCAGGGAGTGGCCGGACGCGAAGAGAATATGTTCGCGTCCGGGAGGCAGAGATTCGTGTCCGTGGACACGTGAACACGTTGGACTAGCTCGGACGTGAGGGGAGAAGGTTCGCATCCGAGAGCCGTTGAGCGTGTCGGAAAGGGCGAGAACCGAGGGAGGTTTCCAGCCGATGGAGGGCTAGACAAGTTCAGCCGATGGAGACGACGAGCGCAGAGGTGTGCCGACATCAGAGAAGGAGAGATGCACGAAACAAGAGGAAGAGCGGAGACGGGTGCGAGGTGAGACGAGGAGGCGGATCGAGACCGTCGCCTGGTTGCGCGGAGGTGGGACAGAGGAAAGAAGGTGACTGCAGGAGAGACGGGGAGAAGAAATGGAGACGAGAGAGCGAGGAGAGTACCGGGAAGAGAGTCGGCGACGGGAAGAAGACGTCGACGATGAGGAGGAAAGGGTCGGCTCGCCGGAGGGAGAAGCTAGCGTGCCGGGATGTCTAGACTCGCTCTGATACCATATAGAATGTGTACAGTGACTATAAACCCCCGAGCGTATACAAGAGGGTCAGGTCTATATATATACAGCTCAGGCCAATGGTCTATCTAACAAGTACCACTACCAGGTCAACTCCATGGTTCTTATCCACAGAAATTACACAGATAAAAAGTATGAGCCAGGAAACACAGTGGCACTTTAATGCATTTGGATAAGGTAAGGTAGATCAGCAGTAGAAGCTATCCACTAAATGTCATTGCATGCAACAAAAAATTGGTATACAAGTTTTTACTATTCACAAGTATCAATACTTTATAACTAAATGCAATCTGCAATATGTTTCCAACATATGTTACACCACAACAGTAGGATGTATAACCCCAAATCAACAAAATCTCTAATTATATGCTGATCAAAACAACTTAATATAACTCATAATGTCAAATAATCACAAAGGTGAAGACAAAAAACCTTTGCATTCCAAATGATTTCGGAAATCATTGTGCTTGATGTTTTCGCAGAGGTGATCACTGCTCCTTCATCAGTACTATCATCAACTTCATGGATGCCTTGCTCCAAACTGTTTTAAGTCAGTAGCAGAAACATAGAAGAAAATTTACCATTACTAGTAAGTATAAGCACTTCAAGCAATAAAACATGTAATGCAGAACTATATCTAGTTATGCTTTTGCAATAAAATATACCTCACTGGTGTGTGCAACGAAAGATTTAGGCTTTCTTTAGTCCAATTCAAGACAATCTACAATGCAGTAAGTCACAAATAAGCCAAAAGAACAAAAAGGGGAAAAGTATGTCCAGAATGCCTTCAACATTCAGATTTTGAGTTTTCAATCAGCAACAGAATGTACAACCTTAGAAAAATCTGGAGCAATTGCTAGTCTAGGATATCTTTTTGTCAAAGATAAATAGTCCCTCTCATTATCCACCAAGCAAAATGGCAAAACCTGTACGGAACCCAAGCAGCAATAAGACAATCAGCATTAAAATAAGCAGCAAAATAAACTATCACATGACTATATACAAAAATAAAGGATGTGATGATGTGGTCTGTGAACAAATGGGAAATGGAGAAAGGAAGACAAGTCATTCACAATTTTTTGATCATATCCTCTACAGTATGATTAAGTTGTGAATGATCTTCAGATTTGAAGGAGGCATCTAATGATTTTCCACATCGCAAGAATATGGCACCAGAGATTTTTCGGGTACCAGAAAACAAATTGACTACTGGAAAGGCAAAAACAAGGATTGGTGAAAAGATGGATAAAATAACTATAAGTCTGAAACCCCGATCTTATCAGAGAAGGAAAGTTTCAAATATGGGTGTGTAACTTGACAAAGATACAACAGATTAGAAGGACAAGAATCACAGGGGGTTTGAAGACCAGAGCACATCAAGGAGGCCAGTAGAGAACCACCACTATCAATTGACTTCTGCAAGAACACTGACAAACGCAACTGCTCATTTACCTTGCAAATATATTCTCTCTTTATTTCTTTAACAGGTGAACGATGCCTTCAGGAGAAGAAACGAAAGCGTTAGTTTAAAAAGCTGCACGAAAGATGAAGCAGCAACCTATTGCATCCACAAAGCTACTGAGAAAACATGGAGGTCCACCTATGCACAGCATCATGCCGGGGTGAAGGTCGCCGCAAAGGCTTCTCAGCTCTAACAGAAGAAGAACGCCGCCGATCACCAGGAGTTCTAGGTGGAGTGTGCTCCCTCCTTGAATCAGCAGGGTGCTTCCTATCCCGCTCCCTCTCCTTCATGCGGCGTTCATGAAGGCGTTCTCTTTCGCGCTCAAGTTCCCTTTCTCTTTCACGTTCTCTCAGTCTTTCACGGTCCCTTTCCCTTTCCCTTTCATACTCTCGTTCACGGTCTCGTAGGTCTCGCAGCTCTCGTTCTCGTTCACGTTCATGTTCCTTTTCTCTTTCCAGTAATAGGCCCCTTCGACGCTCCTCGTCTCTTAGATCCAGTTCACGGCGATAACCAACCCGATCAACAGCACGTTCATCGACCATAGAGATGCCTGGATGTACGTGGGATAAAATGCTATCTCGGTAATCAGAATCCGAAGAAGGATGGAGAAGACCTTTCCCTGAGGCATAGTCACGTCCAGGGGGCAGACCCATCCCATAACCACTGCTTGATGACCCTTGCCCATAGGATAGGCTATCAATGTTTGTCCTAGGAGCTCCTCCCAACAATGAAGCTGACTGTTGTCCTCCATATGGGGCGGTCCCAAGAATGGACAAGTTGCGATGATCAGCTTCAACTCTTCCATACGCACCAATATCCTGCGATCCTTGATGGATTGGAGCAGACCTTCCTGCAAAGTAATCGGCTTGTCTGCCAGAAATGCATACTTACTCAGTGCGTGTGCTATGTTTTGTTGCAGTGATAAAGACAAAGGATCGCTAGTGATTTACTTTTCCAAGGATATCACTGAGTAATATCATAATAACTAATGAGAGCATAATCCTAGGGCAGAATTATTTGGAAAAAGCACATGTTCATTCATTCGATGCACTATTTTAATTGAGTAATTAAGGTATGATAATATGAACCAGAAACCTGCTGCAGTCATTAATATGGCCTAAGAGCTAACATACCTTATATCAGATCCAGAGTGCAGTTGGGGTTTCAGCAGCTGTGGATGGCGCATTGATGAACTCTGAAAAAACAGAATCATTAAGTTTATGAAAAACCAGAGCAGGGAAACGTGCAAAGAACAGAGTTTTGTGAGGCAAAAAATAAACCTACCTGCTCCATACAATCATGAATCTGAAGATAATAAAAGAAAAGGTGGGTTATTTGAATGCATTTGTTAAAGTCAAAAAGGAAAGAATAACTAAAAATACAAACAAAAGAGATAGGGCTTGAGAGGGTTGCGGGGGTGACCTGATGGACTCCAGAAATATGTTCAGGATATCTTCTATCCAAATCAGTAAGCCCATCTCTCCTGCCAAGATTAGCTGAGTGATCACCATACATTCTCCTCTCTAATGCATAATCACTACCATACTGGTCTAGCTTTTGTCCATAACCACGCACAGCCATATAGTCATCATTTGGTCTTGCTATGCTGGACCCTACAGATCCAGATGAGAACTTGGATGGCTCAGGCAGATTAGGAATACTAGAAGAAGCCAGACCTTTGCCACCAAGTCCACCAACCTGTTGAAAGGGTAAGTTGAAAGTTCATTTGAGACACTATGCAACAAGGCAACTTAAAAAATATGAGAAGCCAATTTCAACCATCAGAGAAATCAAACGATAAAGCTAAAACAGATAGACAATACAGAAGGGCATTGCAATGCACAATGAGGGAACCTGACAAAACAAGGCTCAAACAAGACAGCTGAAAAAACTAAACAAAAGGGAATGACCATTTTGCCAATAAAACGAGTTTCTGTTTCCATATATGCCAAGACACCAAAGACATCAAGTCAGTTAATACAACCAATTAACATAAATAACCATACCTTCAAGATTTACTAATTTTACCTTCAAAAGGTGGCACTTGTTTTAAATAGTGTAGGGCATGGTTATCATTTTGCACATTTGTTCCACAAGAGTATCATCAACTCCTGGATTTTGTGGGAAATTGTTACTTCAAACTAATAGAACTGACAATCTTTGGAACCCCCCCTCCCAAAAAAAAAAAAGGTTACCATTTGTGTCCCTCATTTTCATGATTTGGATGGCCCTTTCTGTACAAGATAAAGTGTGTACTGTGAAAATGTAAATATAGATGTCATTCGAGTTCAAGCACTGGGAAGGTCCATGTTGATCCATTATGTTCATCATAACAGGAGTAGTCGTTTTAATTTTTAAAGTCCAAAGGTGCTCGCTTAGCAGTTAATAACCTTTGTTAGTTTCCTTCCCTATACAGTTCCCATCAACATACATCAGACATTCACCGCGCAAAGTATTTTACACAGATAATGCTACCTCCATTTGCAAATACTTGACACAGATAATCCATTTGAAAAAGTAATAATAAAACTTAGAAAACTGCCATATTAACAAAATGTGCTACATTCTAAACATGAGCATAAAAGTTTCATTCATTGAAGTCTGACCGTTCAAAAAACATTGATGGCCAAAGTGAAAACAGTAAAAATCATAGTGCCAAGTAAATGCAAATGGAGGGAATATTAACAAGCGACAATGACAGTAGGAGGTTGAATAAATTTGCATGGAGTCAAAATCTAAAAGAAAGAAAATTTTCCAGTTATAGATAACAACCTGCTGCGTGCCATACACTGAAGCGTAAGGCCCTCCATACTGCCCAGCTGCCCCCTGCCCGACACGGGCACCAAATCGACTACCATCAGCACCACCCATTGCTGCCGAGGACGAAAATCCGCTGCTGCCAGGCTGCACGAGTCCAGTCAAAACGACATATATGAGAATGGGACACACATCTGGATTAGGTAACGAAGCTTACACCAGATAAGCAGGCATTTCAGGGACTTACGATTTGGCCATAAGATTGCTGCCCTCCGTAACTCTGCTGCTGCCCATAGGGATTGGACCCTTTCGGCGGAAACATGGCGGATGCACCGCCCGACAGGGTTTTCCGGCGGGGTCACAGGATCCGACACCCCCCCCCTCCAAAAAAAAAAAAAACCCGCAGACACCCGCCTCCCTCCGAGGTAAACCTAAAGAGAGGGAGACCGCATTAGGGACACGTGAAGAACCTCGGGTCGATCCATTCCATCAACGGAAGCGGGCAAGAGAGCTCCCCATCACCTCATGGCACGACGCGTAAGGAAAAGTGAGAACCAATAGGCGCTAGGGTTTACCTGCGGGGGGCGGACGAAGCGACGGTGATGCCTTGCGGTGAGAGTTGCGTCCCGCGGCTCCAGAGGAGATCGGGCGAGACGGGCGGTGACGCCGGTGGAAGAGCTGCGGAGGTCGGCGGCGGCGGCGGCGAGGAAGGGTTAGCAAGACAGAACGAGGAGGGGTCTAGGCTAGGCGGCTGTCCTTTCTTTTTATTTTGTCTCCGTTTTTTCCCTCTTGCGCAAATGGAGGGGAACTCCGAGAAGACCCCCGCAACTCAATTAATTTATAATTTACCCCTAATTCCCATCCTTTCGTATCACATTCCGGAATTTGAGGTAGTATGGGTTGGTTTTTGGACATTTCCCCGGATATAAACGTTGCGAGCCGGCGTCGTCTCGTCGACATGAGCCGTCACTCGTGCGCCGTTGGATGAGCATATTCTCGTGTGTTCATGGACCAGGATGTCCACCAGTCGTCCATTGCCCCCATCTGCGTCGGCCCAATTCGTCCCATCTCAAAAGGTAATGGTCAAACGGCATTCAGGCCTGTTTGGCAAAGCCAAGAGCCCAACATCTCGCCCATTTTAGGGGCGACAAGTCAAGAACTTTGTTCAGTCCCATTGAGTCGCAGAGAGTCTCTGCTTTGTAACTTTATTGTTTTTTTTAAGAAACATGAGATATAAATGTATACCCTTATAACGTCTACACACGTACTCTTAGATATACACATATATATCCTATTGACAACTTCGAAAGATTAGGGTATGTCTTAAACGTTTCACTGTCGATAAACATGTTGTCTGTTATTAAAAAAATAATTAACTATAAATACACGAGTATCCGTATCAAGTTTAGAAATTAAGTCGGATAAGTAGATTTTACCATAAGAAATCTATACTATGTGTAGTCTAATCTAGTTACCATAGGAGATTGAATACTAACAAAAAAAAATTGCGAGTATCTGTGCTAAGTTTAGAAATTGAATGGGATGAGCAGATTTTACCATAAGAAATCTATACAATGTGTAGTCTAATCAACTTGCCGTGGGAGATGGAATTCTAACAAATACAGTAGTGCTAACATTCCGTTCGGTATTGCGTGTAATGCAATGTGCACGCGAGACGGTAAGAGAGACCAGCCACTCTTGTATCAAAAGAGAGATCAGCCACTAGTATGCATGTTTTAAAATGCTTATGAAGTGAGGATGGAGTTGAGTTTATGATAATTATTTAAAATCATAAATAAATAAATTAAATATTATAAAATTAAAAAGCAGATTTTAAAAAGTTTTCTAAAAATACAGTTTGAAAGCGTGCCTGCGACAATAAGTATATGGTCTTATTGTTTTTGCATTGTTTGTTAGTGGGTAAAACTTTTGTGCAGGTAAAATAATTTATGAGTAAAATTTTTATGTATTTTTAGTGATGTAAAAGTCAATAATAGAAAATAAATTGTGAAAAAATATCAAAATCAACTCTAAAATTATATTTTAAAATTTAAATTTAGTTATCACTAATAATCTAAAAAGCAAATGATAAAACTAACCAGCCCTAACGTCCTACTCAACCATTTACAATGCTTATTGTTTTCTTGCATATGAGTGACATACTAATAACGACGAAAAGGAAAAGTCTATATCACGCGCCAAGTTATTGATCTTCTCTTAAACACTTTAAACTATTAAAACCGTGTATGATGCAACTTAATCTTCTAACATCGGACCACATGTGGCTTCGAGAGCTTAATTTATCACCCGCGGAGAATGATACTACATAAAAGAAAAAAAAACATAATTAAACAGATCCCACACATCGCATTCCATGTATAAATAAGGATGGTACGTCAAAATTTTAATGCGGTGGACACAAGTCCACTATTGTAATTGCAGATGGCTAATATTACATGAACAATATAGCTGCGGTGAGCATCACTATAGACTTTGGTACTGTATCACTTTTATTGTAGTAGTGTTAACGTATCGAATTTGGTGGGTTAGCCCGTGTTTGATTAGTCCTGACCGATTTGTACAAACCAAAGAAAAAGAAAAGAAATGAGTTATTGTAATTAGATAAAAATGTACCGGAATGTTTTAATTGTTTAGTGAAGGAGCCAATTGGTAACTACCACTAATAGATTCAATTATTGATTGGCTTATGAAATATATCCGATGAAAACCGAATTCACGGAAAATTGTGAAATCCACGGCAGCATGGTTTTTTTTATTTAGAATGTATCTTATAAGTTTTAGTTTTTTTTTCTTAATTAGAAGTAATATTCAAACGAATTGTTTGTATCCTGTTATATAAATATAAATACCATGTGTCTTTGTAAGATATCTTTTAATCAATATAATACAATTTCAGCATATCACCACTCTAATTCTCTATTTTTTTAGTGGGTTATGGCTTAGCTATGTCGATTAAATTTGATATTTAACAAAGGGGTAAGACCCACCATCCCATGGTTGTATCGGCTATATTACTATTATCTAAGGCTATATCGTTTCGATCTCTTATATTATCCTAGTTCGATCAATTATGATTGTCGATTTATCGTGATTTATTAGCTTGTCCTAAGTTTGTATCATCTCGATCTCTTAAATTGATTGATCTATTGTATCATCACATTTGCATACGATCCATTGGCTAAATATGTCTTTTTCTTATTATCAGCAATCTAATATTGTCTCAATTAGGTCCAATCTATTATATTGCTACTAATTGGTTAAATATTGTTTAGTCGATAGGTTTTATAAAATATTTCATCAAAGTGTTAGCCAATGATTTATCTTTTATTAGCCAATAAATATTCATGATGCGACTAATATGTTTTAATCTTATATTGTTACGGTTCAGCTTAATCTATCAACATTGTTATTAATAAGATTATCATCGTGAGCTATATAGATTTTATTCTTATCAGCTTACATCGAATCTTTGACCGATGTATTTATCTTCGTTATAAGCTTCAATGTTTACATTATTTGCTTTATATCTACACCGGACCCTCGACTAATTATTCTTTTTAATCTCTATCAGTAATCTAGCCGATTGCAGGAGTCCACGTCGGTCTATCAACCGATTAGCTCATTGATGTAATTATTTTTATCTTACTTATCAATTAAAGGTAAAATTGACTGCCACGTTTAAATCTTATCCAGCCAAGAACACCAAAAAACTCAAGAAAAAATAGAAATCTCAGACCCCTTATGATATGAGTGTCTTAACGATTTTTACGCCAATAACTACTAGCATTTTATCTAGGTTATTCATGGTTGATAAGGCAGTCAAGACTAGGCCTAATAAGCTGTTATCATGTGGTCTTCATCTTCGTTGTGTACATCCTTTGTTGTTGTTGGATGTAGAGGCCGAGTATTAATCCATTACTTAAAAATGTGATGTTCCTCTGTAGTAGCTAGTTGTAAGTAACTTGCTAATGTGGAGTATCCTGACTCTAATGTATGTGGTTGTAGTGCCTGGTGAGCCAGAAGCAACACCGCTTTCTTTTCATAGCCTAGATTTCTTTCAAAATGCCATGTACGGCAATATCACTCTTGATTCAAGAAAATCAAGAGTGAGATATCTGCTAAAAAGCTACTTTCAAGGGGGGAAATACAGCATCAACGCAAAATGGTTCCAAAAAAGTCCATTAAAATCTGAAACGAAGTTGCAGCCAATTCGGATGCATATTGTCTTATGGATATGTTCACAAAAGTATATGAAATGAAAGACACGCCACCTCTTTTGTCAGAGTTGCGCGCCGCACATTAGAGCACTGAAGAAGTGAAATGAACTTCATATTCCTCAATTTAGCAGAAACTTCAGTTATTCTACTCGTACATACATTTGAGCTTAGAGCTTAAAAGACTTCTTTCCCCTTTACCATAAAAATATCTCTGATGAGAAATATTTAACGTTTAAGGTGAAATTTTACCAATTTTTTAAAATTTTAACTATTAATAAATTATCAAATGCTTAGTTAAAAAATAAAAGAAATGATATATTTAGATTTATCTTGAAAATTACTAGTATAACAATATTATAAACTTATTTGATTGTCGGAATTTTTAAAATTTAACTGAAACATCAAATATTTATATTACTCGAAGAGAGTACATTCAAAACAGATATTCTAGGATCTCGAAGAGAGTACATTCAAAACAGATATTCTATGATCAATGCACAAAAACAGATATTCTAGGATCAATGCACAAAAACAGGGTTCTTCAACCTCTCTGTCATATCAGTGACTGCTACTTGCACAGCAGGGAACACAGGATGGCAAAAGAAAGCAACTGCACATACCTACTTAGTAGTAGTGGTTACAGCACTCTCTATCCACTATATTATGTGTGCGTGTCTTCTAATACATTCTTCCTCATACAGAAACATGTATCTGCCCCCATCATATCATGCTTGTTGGCACAGTAACTGAACATCACCTAATGATATTAGGACATAGAGAAAGTGCATAGGAAACAAGACAACCAGCATACCAGACAGGTATGGCCATGTCCAAACATACAAGACAACCAACCGAGTTCAATAATTGAGTGCAAATGAACCAAAAATCTAGGTATGCTTTTGGAGACAACAATGGTTCATCAGTCTAGTTCATGAGAGCAAATAATCACAGTAGGATGGTACTGGCAAGAGGAGAAGAGACAACATTACAGCACCTAATAATTGGCAACAGCTATCTTCCCTTATTTCTCTCTTTTGCTTTGACAAATAATCTGTAACAATTTACAGTTGTTTAAAGCTAGGAATCAATGGAATGGAAACCCCGCCTAACCTAAGCTTTTTCCTCTATCTACATCACAATAACAACCATCTCACTTGCCACCAAAACTTAGGAAGATATGTTAGTACAGCGACTGCCAGGTTAGCCTAAGTCTCACTTTTCACCTTTTTGTTTTTCTTCTGATTCTAAACTTCAAGATTGGCTCGTGTCTTGATTGGCTTTAGCTTAACCCCCATGTTCTTGGGTGAGAGGAGTTCCGGCGATATACAAAATGGGTTCAAAGGGCTACGAGGGCTGCAGTTTATCTGGCTTGGTCTGTACAATCCATACCCCATGAGGAAATACTCCAGCGGTATAAGCATTGCATGCGGTTGCTCCTCTGTCACAACAGATCCACATCCTTGTACCTGCAAAGACATCGAGATTGATATTCAAACCAAAGATCATTTTTTCTTAGAGTTGAACTATCAGTAAAATAAATACCTCTACGAGAGCACTATATCTCTCATCAAGCTTTGAGGTCATGTGAACAGCCTCAGCGTGGAACTGAGAGTTCTGGCCAACAAATATTAGAGTTCTGCACTGCAGCTGCTTCAAGCTTTCTGTCAAGTCATGTCTCCTGGAAAGAAGTACAAAGTTTTGATTTAATCAGCCTGGGTATATGCTCCATACAAGCATTTAAAAAGCAAAAAAGAAACATACTCATTAATTGTGTGGATAAACCGCCATACGTTCATGCTTTGCCGTTGATCTAGAAACTTGATGAACCAAGAGAACAGAGTTAAACTCATGAATTTATAAGTAAGCACAATAATTGATAAGGCGTGATGAAATGTTTTGGATAGTACATACGCTTCTAGAAGCCTGCACAATATCTGATTCGGGTACAGTAGAGCATCCCTGCACTCCCTGAGTATTGAAAAATTACAGCAAAAAATGTTCAAAAGACATCCCAGCAAAAAGCATATGGAGTAAACGAATTCTGCTTGTTACCTTACTGAAGTATCGTTGTAGCAAACAGTCCTTTACCATGTTGCACATCCCATAATAATATAGCAAATTTGACATCACCTATGAAATGAATTTGTTAGTCGAGACTTATTATTCTACATTTATAGTATACAAAGTTGAACACTGTAGGATAGATATTGGATAGGTACCTTATTATGAAACCATTCAGTCCAAGGAGGAGTCCTGCATAGAGGGGAAACTAGGATAAGTCCTAGTACTCGCTCCCTATACTTCGTCTGTGACAAAGAATATAAATAAACTAAGTAATTGTGCAAGCACTATAAAACACATTATATTTGAAGAAATATGTACTGCAAATAGAGTAAGGATGTATGCGCCGGCAGTGACACCTAAGCACATAACAGGACCCAGTCTGTAAAAGGCCAAAAAACAACAAAGCTACTTCAGCAATGTTGACAAGCTACTTCAGCAAATGTTGACAAACATCTAAAGTGTCATGGGCATTGGGCCGAGTGGCCAAGGCCCATGCGCAGCCAAAGTCCAGGTGAGCACGGTAACGTTAGTTACTGTAGCACCAACTGGAGTTAAAGATAAGATTAGATTGAATCCTTGTTTAAAGAGTAAGTTAGACCATCTTACATAGAATTGTATCTCTATTGATTATAGAGAGAATCAAATTAATCTAATCCCTCCTCAGATGTTCTTCTCCCCAGTCTAATTCCCCTCATTCCTAAAAACCGACTCCACCCGGCTATCCTCCCGACGATGGTTATCCTATCATGGCTTTGGGTCATGACAACTTGGTATAAAAGCCACTCACCATGGCTTCCGATGCCAATCGAGTTCTTCATGTCACGATGAGCCATCTAGTGTCCCGGTGGCTCAGGAGATTCTCAACCAGTTGTTTGATGGCTATGGAGCAGAAAAGAAGATCCACGTGCACCAAATAGGAACACATGTGGAGGCTTTCATTCCGTTTCAAACTCGAGCAGCCGCTGAGCATGCTTGGAATCTCAATGAATGTGCCATCTATAACAAATGTTGTTGGCTGGACATACGATGGGAGCAGCCGTTTAGCAGCACCCAAACATTGGCAACACCTCTCCCCCGAATCATGAAGGAATTGAAGAAAGAAGTGATGAAGCTAAAGGCTTTGTTGTAGTCAAAGAACGTAGTGAAGAAGGAAGATGTGTGTATCGAGCAAGAGATGGTGGTGGACCTGATGGAGACACTACCTATTGCCGTGCCATCCCCGGTGACAACCTTCATGGTGAAGCAAGAGGCGACGGCACAACAGAAGATGACAAATGAGATGAGAATAACACTGGTTGTGGCACCATCACCTCAGTTTTCTCCACTAGAGGCCAGCATCTATAACGGGCAGGAGGCTTTGCCTCCAGTGACAGCCATCCACAGGTGGCTTCTACCATTGTCTCTATATCCGCATCAGCAAGTCTTCAAACAAAGTAGATCCTTGAGGCGTCGAGCAAGCCATGGTGTGCAGCAGAAGGTAGCTCTTGCTTCCTTAGCAGCGCCAGCTTACAAAACAAGACAGCGAACAGGTCCTCTTCAGCTGGTACCTCCTCCAGGCAACCCTCGATCGTTCTATTGGCCATGGCAACGATGTCGGTGGCGGCAACGTGGAGCAAGGCAAGAGCTAACGAGGAAGGCCACGCCACGAGGAGTAGAAGAGTGCCGAGAAGCGACGGGAGGTGTCACCAATCTCGCAGGGCTCATGCCATGAAGGTGGGGCCAACTACTTATCCGTGATTGGATCTGTGGTGATTGCAGCACAACGAGCAGTGTGGTTTTCGAAGACAGAAGGTGTGGCACGAATACCAGAAGCGGCAGCTCATGCGGTAGATAAGCGGCTTGCCTTGCATGGTGGTGTTTGCGGCTTGGGCGAGAAAGGACTGCAGTGGCGCTGTTCTTTTCGTGTAGCAAGTTCACATCCTCGTCGCTTGGCAACGCTACAGAAGAGAGAAGCTGAGGATAGGGTTTTCCCTCTGCATCTAATGGGCCTACATAACCTTTCATTTAGGCCGGTCCGATGCATTGGGCTTCAAGTGCCGCAGCCCATGGCTTGGCTGTTGGGGCTGCCAAGTAGACCTCAGGTGAAGCCTAACAAGCCCATCTACTTGTGAACGTGGATAGAATGGAACAGGCTTCAACTACAGGCCTAAGTACATTGGCTGACATCAAGATTTCTCTAGAGTGGCATCATGTCCAGGTTTGCTACACGGCATGGACTCATCCTTCCGCTATAAGACGTAGGATGGGGGCCACCACCAGCTAGTGGGACAAGGTTATTAATAATGTTAGATTTATTTTTATTCCAAAATAATATAATAAGCTAAGATGTAAAATGCTAAAGTCTAGGTGTTGTTAGGAATCGTGATAGGGTTTCTTTAGTGAATCATTCAAAGGATTATATTGCAGCTCGAGTATGAGCTACTCAAAAGGAGGGGTGTAACGTCATGGGCATTGGGCCAAGTGGCCGAGGCCCACGAGCAGCCAAAGTCTATACTAGTATTATAGCGTTACTGTAGCATCAATTGGAGTTAGGAATAAGATTAGGTTGAGTCCTTATTTAGAGAGTAGGTTAGACCATCTACATAATGATGGGATTGTATCTCTATAAGTTCAATAGAGAATCAAATTAATCTAATCCCTTCCTAAATGTTCTTCTTTCTAGTCAAATTCCCCTCATTCTTAGCAGCCGACTTTGCCCGGCTATCCTCTCAGAGGTGGTTATCCTGTCATGGCTTTGGATCATGACATAAAGACTCATTTTTTAAAGATAATTTGAGAAGATGTACCCAAAAAAATCAAGTACGTCTGAAACCTGATCCACTAACTCATCAACAGATGCCACAGGACTGCTTGGTGAAACTGGAGCTGCTCCTAACTGCAAGACTCTTGCAAAGGACAATAAAACAATGCATTCATCAAAAATATAGATCTGAAATTGCCTATGCATCAAATCTTTATAAATACAACTACCAAATAATTCATTATATAATAAATACTAGAGACAGCTACGAACCTCATGTCCTGGGGGGCTGATATGGTAAATACAAAAGTTATGGAGCAGTAATGAAGATGCTTCAGGGCAGAAGAGTAGCCCTTGGAAGCATGACATATCTGATAAAAAAATTATGGACGTAAGTGCCTATAATGCATAATTCTTTATAACAAAACACAATTTAAGCTGCATCTCAAATAGTTTACAATACTATATGGAACTATAAAACTTACGATTCAATGCAATATCTGGATAAGTAACAAGTGCTGGCTTATCATGGTCGCCATACACCACAACAGATACAGAACCATGGTTTGTTTGGATATGATGTTCCTGAAGAAAGCAAGGGAAGAAGGTGTCACACGAATTAGGACCAAAATGGTAAGAACATTACTAACCCTAGCACTAAATCGTCCAATAGTAGAAAACTCCTCATGTAGTACTCGATCCAAAGAAAACCATGAAAAATTGAAAATAAAGGAGCAAATATAGCAGACGACTACAACAAAGTGAAGCTCATGCTAGCAAATAGAAATGGCATTTTTGCATGCCCTACAGTGAAATTATGGGATGCTTTGGAAGTATGGTGCAATTTGTATTCTAATAGGTAATAGGACAATCTCATTCTTCCAAATGGAAATTTCAAATTGGCAGTAGCCCCTGGATGCTTTAAGGAAGAAGTTTCTCCAAACTGAAACAAAGGCTATGAATTATGAAATCATGATTTAAGGTTCTCTGTTTCCTGCATATTGTTACACACTCATGCTAAACGTGGACAAAGGTCTGATGAGTGACAGAAGGATAATAATAGCTCCATTATGATATGTGGTGCTAAAGTGATGATTCCTATACCACATATCTTAGGCCCAAGAAAAAGGGGAAACAGAGCACTAGAAGTGATTCCTCCACCATTTCACAAGCAAATGGTAGATGCATACTTTTGAGGAAAACCATTGGCTAGGGCAATGCAATTATCTGTTCCTTTCTATCTACTCCGTAGGAAGGATGTCTATGGCAACAAGTGGCAGGGAAGCATTAATATGATAATTACATCAAAAGCACCCTATTTAATAAACAATAATCACTAAAGAACTTTGCATGATAGGAACTTGAAGTTAGATTACCCATTTAACCATTTTTAACAGGTGACTTAAAAATATTATTTTAAAGTAACCATGATACTGATTGCACTTTCTATCCAGATAATTGGGTTGTTAATCCTACAGCAAATATCATGGGCAGTAGAATTATAGGTGCCCTTGACCTCTGTGTGTGTACAGGCGCGCTTTAGAAGAGTTACAGCTGGTACTGAAGAAAGGGTTGCTATCGACATATTGAGTGTAAATTGTAAAATGCAATAGGTTTAGGACTTTGTCCACAAATCTGTGGCCCTCAAAATCCAACATTGAATGTATGAAACTTAGTGAACCTCACATATAGCCTAGACTTCTTGTAGAACATATAAAACATTAAATAGAACTCACATGGCCTTTCGGTCTAGGCATACTTCTAGGACTAACCTGATTCTTCTATAGATATTTTTCCGATTTATGTATAAAGTAAAATTAAAGTGCCTTAGAAATTTGCGATTACGTATCAATAAACAAAATTGGAGAAACATCTGGACACAACAGGGACCTTAATTCCAACAACTAAAGGGCTTCCTATCAGCAAGGAGATAATTAGTTGAAATTGGTGCTAGAAAGCTCAACTAATTAAAAAAGTGATACTACAAATTAAAGAAACACTAAAGAAAAAAGGGCAGTTAGGACACCCAAAAGCATCAAAATCGAATACTTTGCGGTTTGTTCCCCCTCTTTCTTTTTCTTCTTGGTGATAAGCACACAAAGTAGGTGATTAATTAGATTAACTGATTAGCACGCCAAGCATAAACTAACAAGGCCACGCAATCAAACGAGAACCAGTGGACAGGGAAAGAAATCGCCATGGACAGGGAAAGATAGGTAGAGGACAGGAGGACGCCTCCAAAGAAAAAAATTACTACTTTGATACTAATAAGACGCAGACGGTGAACCAGTGGAAGTAAAGAGCGACATGGGGCGAAAAGATCAGTCATAATAACAGGAAAAGATAAGAAAAATCCACAAGCAGCCGCCCCCTCAGATCACAGTTAGATACTCCCCCAAAATCAAAAACAAAATCAGGAAACGAACTCGACCAACCTAAAATACTACAAGAATTCGAGGATTCGATCTAAACCCAGCACAATGAAGCCAACAGACTACAACAACTGCTAAACAGACAAACTTGAAGAAACGGCCCTTCTCTCTGGAACCCCCAAACCAACCATACACCAAAACCGCAACTCGCTACCATCCAATCGAAGCAAAAGGCTCTTCCAAGAACCGAACTAAATCCCAGCAACACCACCAAGCTCCCATCTTCCGGCGCCCACCAAGCTCCCCTTCCTACCACCTCCTATGCGTACAACCAAATCGTCCCGAATATACAGGAATCAAGCCTCCAAGGAACAAATCAAGAAGGGGAGGAGCACGGAGCACCAACCTTGCCGCCGAAGGAGATGCGCTCGACGTCCACCGACACCACGGAGCCGCCGGAGTCGCCCGTCTCCGGCCAAGACGACGGGGCACTATCTCTCTCTCTCATTATCTCGCTCTCCTCCCTACCACACTCGCGCTCACGGGCTCACGCACGCAAGCTCACCAACCACCGCCTGCTCTTCTTCTCGAGTTCTTGGCCCAGTATATAAACCAAGCACACCAGCGGCGCACGCAGCCCTACAGGTTTCTGATGGAGACCCTGTTATTTTTTATGTTATTACAAATAAGTTCATATGAGTATTAAGCAGGACTGCAGGAGGGTATATTTCTAATTTCGTACGGATTTTGGTGCGTTCAAGAGAAACTGGCTGGTCATCAGATGATAACTTTCATCTTTAAAAAAAACAGAGATTTAAAAAGTGCTAGCTTTCTCAAAATTTAGATATAAATTCCCCGAAAAAATAGATTTAAATTGAAGGTAGAAAATGGTATTTCTACATGCACACACTTGTAATATCATCACCATCGAATGCCCGTAAGATCGATAAAAAAAATTCACAAAAAACAAACTGGCCATTTGGTTAAATGCTACAATTTCCTGCATAAAATACTAATGTATCCTAGTGATGCAAAAGATTTCTACCAAGCACCTTTTTCTCCACATTTCTAATGGGAAAAAAATGTGTTTTCCTTGGTGTTAGTTTTTTCTTATTTGATGAATAAAAGCATTGCCCACCATTTACCGGATGTAGCTGGTTGGAATAATTATAATTTTACATTTTATTTTTTAAAAAATAAATTTCTATTGCTTCAACAGGTGACCACCATCCTTTCTAACCATACGTAAAAAATATTGAACTTTTCAAATAAGATTTGACAAAAATTTTAAAATTCTGACAATCAATAAGTTATCAAATAATTTGTGTAAAAACAAAGAAAATGGCAAACATAAATTTGCCATGGAAGTACCATCGTAATTTTATAAACTTTTTCCGATATAAAACTAATATTATAATTTAAAAAGTCTACATTTGTTTGATTTTATCACGCAAATGGTACACGCAGCCCAGTGTTCCTAGCTAAAGTACGAAATAAATATTCAACAAAATCAGGTTTTAGTCTGATGGACAATAGTGACTTCACACCTCACAGGTTCAGAAGTATGTGTCACTTGATCAATAAAATAAGAATTTTCGTTAAACAACTTGGAATGTAGTATAGATGTTCTGAACAACATATTTTTGCATTCTATCCATTTTGCAAGGACGGCAAGCAAGCGACATGTAGAACCAGTATTCAGTAATAACCATTTTTCTCTGTAGCATATCGCATCCTTGCAGAACATATGCTATTTTCTTATCACGAAGGTTACCAGCCTCATCACTTGCCATATATGAAACCAGCCGATACCAAATTTAAATTTTAAAACTTAAAGTTAATTTTAGGATTTTTTAACGTAATTTCTTTTTTACATTGTCTTTTAAAAGCATATATATATTATCTATAAATTATTTTTTATCACTAATAAACTATTTTTACTTATAATCAACCGATAAGGCATAATGCTTGTGTCAAGACAAGATGGCCTCTTTTTTGCTTTATTTTGCTGCGGTGGTATGACAAATAATCATGATAGTTCAGATGTCACTTTGCGGCTTAAATATTAAATGTAACGATCATACTCAATTGGTGCGCTGTTGATGTGAAAAAAATCAGTACATTGATCGCATCAGAAGACTAATTACTAGGTGGCTTTAATGCACGACCTCGAAATTCCTAAAATTATCCTCATCATTAAAAATTAAATTGTCCAAAATGCACGACCTCAAAATTCCAAATTATCCTCATCATTAAAAATTAAATTGTCCAAATTACTACCATGATTATTAATTTTTAGAGTGAATTTCACTTTAAGCCAGCATAATTGCGTACTTCATATGCTTGAGAAGAAAGTTAGTGGTTAAAAGTGTAACAAAGAAAATATTAGTCTAAAGTGAAAATATTAGTTAAAGAATGTGGCGAAGTGAAATATGGGTAATAAAAGATAGCCATAGTAAAATTTACTCTATTTTTTATTATTTATTACGAGTTGAAATTTATGGATTGTTTGACTACATGAATTTCAAAAAAAAATAACATTCTAGTTACTAACGTTACACAGGAAAATTCTTGTGGTCCGCTTTCTTGATTGCATTTTAATTATATGCTTCTTCCAAGAGATGTTATTTGGCAGCGTTCCAGACTAACTGAGATCAATATTTTTAAAGCACACAAGCTATTAAGATATGATTAATTAATTTTTAATTATTAAAAAATATTTTAAATTAGCTTCTGTATATAAAATTTTTGTACGAAGTAATTTAAAAAACATAGTAATAAAAATCAAAATAAAATCAGAAAAGAACGGTTTTTTTTCTTCTCGACTAATTCAGCATGACAGATATACCTTGAGCTAGAAAATTGCGACACTTCAGGCCAGGAATTTCCGCGGGTTATCTTGAAATTGTGACATTGCTTCTGCACAAAGCTATAGTTAGTTGGCGATTCGGCATGATGAACACATGACAGAAATGCAGTGTAACCATTGGCTATTAGCTAGCATGTGTACTGTGTGCATTTACACAAGGCGCCACGAAGAGTGCCCAACCATGGAAGCAAGGAACCAGTAAACTTGTGCCCTTGTCCTAGAGATCGATCGATCAAACATCGTGTACCTTTGTTGATGCTGATGGGTACAAACGTGGTACAGAGGGGTACTGCGTTGCCTGTCCTCGACTACGCCCGTTCGGGTAGGCTTTCGGTGTTAGGGACTTTCTCTTTTTTCAAGTATGTTTTTAACCACTAAATCACATATTATATTAATTATTTTTTAAAAATTTGTAATAATTAATATTCGATTAATCGTATGCTAATAAATCACCTTTTAAGTGAAGTTAGATTTGATAATTTTTTTCATTAACATGTTTTCTAACCGTTAAGTTTTGTGTACATGTTTTCTATATAGAATTTTTTAAATAAATAAATATATAATTTTATAATAATTCATATTTAATTAATCTTATGTTAATAACTTATTTTATTTTATATATCATCAAGCCAAGGCACCGATAGGGACAGGCCTAAGAATGATGTCTCTCGGAGGGCTGAGTAGAATTGTTTTAATGTGTAAGTTGTTCCTGCAAGGGAAAATTGATTGATTGAAAATGTTATGAAAATGGTACTTGCTTTTGCTCGGTCATAGCATCTCCAAAAATAACCAACCAAGCCAAAAGAGCGTGCTCCAGCAGACTAGATTCCTATTAATCACTTCTAGTTAATTTTTTTTTATTATTTTACTCTCAACACCATAACGCCTCCAACCATATATTATTTAATAATGGTTATTATAGTCTTTTTTTCAAACAATCGAGAATAATAAGTAGTGTGGGACGGAGGGAGTAAACAAATATCTTCCTAAGTGGCCAAATTTGGTCATCATCCTAAGAAATAAAGGGGGAGGGTCTTAGTGGCTGACATGCCAGCTCCGCTAAAATGATATATTTGTCTTGATTCATGGTAATGTTGGAGATGCACCTCAATGGCATATTTGGTTCTAGTAATTTTGTAAAAAGGAGGATTTTGGTTCAGTAGAATTTGGGACACAATATTTTTTTAATATAAATTCCACTGAAAATAAGCTTTCTGGTGGAGACCGAAATATTTATCATAGGACTTTTTTTCCTTTCCTTTATGAAGTCCAAGGCAGGTCAGGCTATAAAGCTCAAAACATATGATTATAACTTGATCACAACATAGCTAAGATCATTATTATTTAATATGCTTATTTAGCAAGATTCCTACAGGATGAATTCCAAATGAACATACCACAGCACCTAACTTGGAAAGGTGTATATATCTCTTGGAAAAAAAATATAAGACAAAATATTAATCCAGAATGTACAAGTATATCTCTTGGATTCAATATGCTTATTTAGCAAGATTCCATTGTAGAAAGCTTGAAGTCTGGCGGTATGCATCCTTAATTGCTGGCTGTGTGCATACTTAGGGCCTCTTTGAAACGTAGTATTGAAAAAAAAATCCAGAGATAGAAAAAAACACAAAAATAAATAGAAATTCACATGTAAAATAGAGAATCGTAAATCCATAAGAAATAAATATGAATAGATGTTTAGATGGGATATAGGAAGAACATATGAATTTTACTTAAGAACTTGGGCCCACTTGCTATTGCTAGTAAATAAACTACAGCTAACACAAATTATATCCATTCATTGCATGTTCTCCCACTGTAAAGAGAGAGATTAGCAGCTTGATTGCCTTCATCCTATGCAAAGGAAGTGAAAATGAGCTCATACTGGATAGAAAATTTCATGTGTTTCTCCCATAGAATCAGCATCGGAGCAATGTTTCCTTCGGTTTTCCTGTGACCAATTCCTACAAATCAAAGGTGCTACAGTGAATGAATCCATAGTAACTTAAATCCTCCATTTTTTTCTTTACTATACCTTCATTTCAAAGGAGCCCTTAATTGCTGTAGAGGCTAGAAGTTATATACTTCCTTAGAAAGAGATAGCTTAACGTTTGAAAAAGGGGGGAAAGGGGTGGAAAGCAAAATGTCAATCCATCCAAATTCCAATACGAAAAGGAAACAATTGAGTGGAAACAAAATATCAACCTAATCGATTTATGAAGAAAGTGTGATTGATATAGTGAGAAAGTCGATCGGACGAATTGAGAATGGATTCGATCTAAATTATAGACAAAAAGTAATCCAGATAACACTGACATGTACTTTACCTATACACAATATATCTTGTAAGATATACAAGTTTAATTAGTTTTGTTAACTTCTTAGAGATAGTTTTCTTTTATATTTATAAAATAATGTCCGGAGGTTGTTGTAACCGCGTCGGACTCTTATAACTTTAGGGTATAAATATAGATCATCTAAAAACCTTGTAAATCATCAATCACATATCAATTCAATTTTGGTACATCGCCACCCTAATTCATCTAAGTTTTTACTGGTGGGTTATGGCTTTTGACGCGGGGTTACATCGGTTAAGTCCGATCTTCGACAAAGAGATAAGTTCCGTTATTATGTTGATATATTCGCTTTGCCTAAGACTGTATCGGTTAGGTCTGATCTCTTAGTCCGATCAGGTACACGATATCATGTTTGCGTGGTTATCTCGACTTATTGAGTCCCTCTACTATCATCGGTCTCATGCTGCATAAGTTAGATATGACCTATTAGACCACTAATAGTAGATTGAGTGATAGGTCAATATGTCTTTACACAAACGTTTCATCAGAGCGGCCAATCGATAATTTATCCACACATTAAGCCTCACGTATAGTGTATCAGTTTCTTAATCGATATACATATATCTTCAGAGAATTTTTCTTATCGGTTCAGCTGGCCAATGGGTTCGACTGTTCCTTCCGTCCGCGCGTTCGATCTAATCTTCGTCGTCTCTACGTCGTTAGTCTTAGTCTCATACTATATCGGTTTGGTTTGATTTATCGAGACTAGCTCTAATGGTACCGTCACGGTGGCCACTGGATCTCGTACTTTCGGGAGATCAGGTCTCGCTCCTTGCTATTCATCGCATATTATATTTGGAGTGTCATTGGCTATGCAGCTGATGGGTGCTTTATTTTATTCAGAGCGACATCGATTTTGCAACCAATGGGTCATTTATCTTATTCTTTGCTATGCGTATATGTCTTTACTGTTTTTTCGACCGATGAACGAGCGCTTAAGCCTCTATCGACAACCAACCGATAAGAGGATTCCGCATACTGCTCATTAACCACTTTATTTTAGAACACTGTCGACTCTACAGCCGATGTGTCTTTTATTCCATTCATCTGCCTACGTCTTCATCGGCTTTCTAGTCGATGGATGAGTGCTTCAACCCTTATCGGTAACCAGCCGATAACAAGAGTACATTAGACGCAGCCGATATTTATCTCAACCCTATCAATGACCAGCTGATAACAGTAATTCGTATCAATTTATTGGCCAATTGACTTATTGATTTATCTCCTTATCAATTACAAAGTCAAATTAATTGTCACACTCGCAACTCCTACAACTCGACGAAGGGACCTCGAAGCCAAAGAAACTGCACTGGAGCGAAGTAGACCTTACAGTCCTCCGCGTGTTTAGGTGTGATCGTATTGGATCTCCATCGACGAACATAGAAAACCAATTCAACTCGAACATAAATATAGAAAGCTTACAAGAAGAGAGGTAGCAATGGGTGGACATCAATAATATCAATCCATCCATTACAAAATTGAACAACTCAAAGCCATCTTATAATTTATTGCAAAACTAGTACCTCATAAGCCACATGAAAAAAAACTAGAGGCACACACCAATGTAGAATAAGAAAAGGAGATGTTAAAACATATTTATCTTTAATCGAGAGGGATGGTTAGATATACATCAAACAAAAATATACATAACAAATAATGGTGCTAGTAAATCACATAGATACATAAAAAGTAATCACCAATAGTACTAGCTCGTGTTAGGTCAAACTTGAAAGCCTCAGTGAATTTCATATTTCACTCCCAACCACATCTATAATTATTGAATATGTTACCATAGCATGTTACTTTTTTAAAACCAAATACTAGTAGTATAATAGCAGCTTATTGCATGTGCATTGAGTCGAATATACGAATGGAAAGCCATAACTAGTAGAATGTCACTAGGATTTAATTCACTTATAAGGATATTCATACTCAAGTGGTAGAAATTTGTACATCGATAAGTCGAGACAAGGCAAAAAAAATATCAACACATATGTTATAGTATAATCAACTAAGGGTGTATTTGGATCTCAAGAAAAAAGTATTCTAGCCTTGTTTAGCCAGGCTAGACATTTGGTAGCAACAAAACAGGCTCGCTTTTGGGGGCTAAGCTTGCAGGACCAAGAAAACCTTGCCCATGGAGGAGAGCCGATTCAGCTCGCCTTCAACAGCAAAATCGACCTCTTCAAAAGCAAAGGCAAATTAACTAAATTGATGGTCAAAGAAAACACGTCAATGCTAGCCTAGGCTAGTTCGGCTAGCTGAGCTATAGCCAAGATGAGCAATGACCAAACACACCTCAAATAGCTCAATGTCAAATAAATGTCCTGCAAATCCAAAAGCAAAGACCAACCTGCAAAATTTAAAAAATCGGGCAAGACTACAAATTGGGCACCTGATCCGAAGCCAAAAAAGGGTGATATTTCATCACTTGGTCGAATATTTCAAAAGAGATGCAACATTCAACAAATAACACACCAACATCCCAATATGAAACACAATTGCAACATCGAGATTTTTTTTCTAAGGACCAACTAGATGGCTGGCAGGATGTGCATCACATGCCTATGATGAGGCAATGCAAATCATGTGCAACATCCAAGCAAAACAAAATAAAACACTCAAATATAGCTAAATGCAGCATAGACAAATAATGGATTGAAAAAAAATCATTGAAAATCTCCAACAAGAGCCTACCACATACGGGCCTTCTCCTCTAGTTAGTCTCTCGCGACGTCTTCTCCGAGTATGGCGTCTCTATGTGCCACTTCATGCCTATGCCACACCGAAGATATGTCTTATAACCTATTTACTACTTTCTAAGCTATCCATTGCCACCCTCCTCTGCTCCAGGCATCGACTATGCATGGGTAGTGGCTTGGCCAGCCACCTCTTGCTCCTCAAGTGTAGCTAGGTGCTGTCGTGGCCTCCTCTTCCTCCGATCTCCTCCTCTAACGCTACATCGGATGAGCTTACATGCCTCACAAGAGAGTATTGTTCGAGAGGGAGGCAGCAAGGGGAAAAGTGGGCGAATACCTTATATTTCACTCGAGGTTGAGCATTCGAGGGAAACATTCTCATTAAAAATATAGGTGTTAAAACATTTTTTCTTTTGTTTTTAATTTTAGCTTTCTAATAGGTAACAAACATTAACCAAAATAACTTAGCAGTCTAGTATATGAATAAATTAAATATTTTAAGAAATAAATTTAATAAACAGTTATAAATAAGTCTAAGCAATAAAATCTCTACAGCAAAAGTCTTTCCTTCGTACGTTAATCCAACAACGAGGAGCTTTAGTCTGTCGGATCCAGCGTTCAGATCGTGATTTGGCGCGTACGTCTGTGGGTCCTCTCGGGAGTCCAACTCGTCTCGACTCCTCTCGCCCCGGCCCCTGCGATGCTCGTCTCCTTAGTGCAGTGCAATCATCCAAATCTCATTACACATGGATTGAAAAAAAAGAAACGAAGATCGATATCTATCGTCTTATCTCGATGGAATCGTGAGCGCGATCGTCTTCTTCGGTGGAATCAGCGGCACCGCAGTGGCCAGCAAAAGGGGAGAGGGAATGGATCATCGGGATTGGAGATGGCGGTGAGGAGCGACGACGCGGAGGGTCTTCGGTTGAGCCGTTGATGCGCCGATGGTGGCCTCCGTGCTGCTGCCGGCTGCTGTCGCTTTCACCGTTCCACGTCGCGGGCGGCAGGATCTGCATTGAGCTCGGTGGCGGCGAGCTCCGCTGGGACAGGCTCTGTCTGGGTCATGCAAGGTACCGACGGAGTACGGATCCGACTCGGCGTGATGGGTTGTCAACCTGCCTAACCGACCCAATCCGCATTGGCTAATATTATTCTACCATTCATCCATAGCAGTGTACCTCCGCGCCCTCTGTTTCGTTTGGACCTAGGATGCAACACAAATAGATTTCACTTATCTTTTTGTCCCAGAGGGCATGGTAACTTGTTATGGTGGAAACAGCTCCGTTCCAATTGATATCTATTTTCACATCATAATGTATTACAACATTCAGTTTGATCAATTTTTTCCTCGTTCGTGTTTTACACAGTAAGAGTGCCATAAAGTTGCGTACAGGCAAATCAATAATTGAGCTTTTATTTACATTATTTATTTACACAATTACGACATTAATTTTTTTAAGAAAGCGATTTGTTTATATCTTTACCTACTGATAACATTTTCGTTCTTTATCCAACTATTTTTGTCCGCCGTGCGACTCTGTTTCTAGTTGTTTTCTTCCGTACGGGCGCTGTGACTTTATTTTCGTTTTCCTATTCTGTTTTAGACCATATGTTTGGAATCACCGTCGCTTAACACAAGTCCAAGCATGTCAAGCAATCGTTATGCACAAGCATCAGAACAGCATGGATTGAAAATTCTAGAAACAAGGAAAAAAAAAGAAGCAACATGGAGATGCGCCCTTCCATCCATGTGTCTCCTCGGCTCATTCACTTTCGGATGGGTGTGAAAATGTGTCTCACCTTGCCGTGGAGCCGCAAGAGATGAATGTAGAACAATGGCGATGCTAGCTGGCTTCATGGCCCACTAGGGTGCAGCTGTCGATGGAGCCCTGGATGCCCAACTGGTCTGAGCAACGGAGTGGAGCTTTTTACATGACGACCAATTCAAGAGTAGGAGAAGACGATGTGACGGTCGATAAGATAGGAGAGAGAATCCACGGGTTTATAAAGTTGTAAACTAAACCAAACCCGAGATTAGCAATAGGTTGATATATATATATATATAAAATTTAGATATTTTTTGTAACGTACGGACATAGAACTAATAAAAAAATAAAAACAAAAACAAAACACCTGTCTTACTCATTAGGGAAATGAGTTGAAAAGAATAGTTGGAATTCCGCACTTCCAGCAGGCCGCACCGGGAAAAAAGCCCACCATGTCAGAGAAACACGAGCGCAGAGTCGCAGACACAGACCTCGACCTCCCCACGCCCTCTCCTCCCTCGACTCGATCTCCTCCTCCTCCGCCGCCGCCGCCGCCGCCGCTGCCACCTCCTCCTCCGTCTCCCCCCCAAAGCATCGCCCCCCATCCTTACAGATTCCCGGAGCCTCCTCCTTCTCCTCCCCGGCCGGGGCCTTCCGGAGCCACCCCGACCGGCCCCCGATGCGATGCCCCCGCGGCGCGACCGCGTGACGGCTGCGGCGGCATGATGAATCCCGACGACGGCGACGACCACCCCGAGGCCGCGGGAGACGGGGAGGGGGCGGGGGTAGGCAAGGTGGCGGGCTCGTCGTCGTCGCAGGGGCATCCGCTGGAGTGGCGGTTCGCGCAGGTCTTCGGCGAGTGCGCGGCCGGGGAGGACGTGCAGGAAGGTACGTTGCCACCCGCGACCTCGTGCCCCCGCCGCCTCGAGATCTGGTCCATTTGTGGGGGTTGCGGCGTCGGGTGAGTGATGCGCCGGCCGCTGGGGCGGTGTGGGATCGGGAGGGCTGCGCTGGGGGCCCGGGCTGCGATGGTAGTGGGATTGGAGCGGACCCGGTTTGGGAGCGTTTGGTCTCGTTGCCTTGTACTCGTAGGAGAATGCGCGCGCTTGGTTGACCTTGGGTTGCATGATTTTATTCCCAAGGGATAGTTTCGGATCGAGAGTGTGGCTACTGCGGTGTTCTCTGTATCAATCTGGATGATTGAAGACGGTGCTGCTCTACTAGCAGCGTCTGTTTTGAGCTGAAACTGGTGTTGTTCGTGATTTGTGAATCATCTATTTGCTAGGAAATGGTTCGAATTGGTCGAATAGTTTTTTTGTTTCCTTTTTCAGATTTAAGGCTTAGTCATGCTAGGCTTTGATTGGGGTTTGAGGAATATAGCCATGCATAGTGCTTGATCTTGTCTTTTATAGAATGCACAAATGTGCTAAGATGATGTGGAGCTTGCGAATTCTTGTGTTTGAGTTTTAGGAGATATGATGCTTAAGGTTCTCTTGAGGTCTGTCATGACTTATCTGCATTTTGAACTGAATATATAAATTGAAAAGCCCGTGAGTGGTTAGGAGTCCGTTAAAAGGAATCAATGAAGCTGTGCCATTGGTTAGAGGAATGCTGGGTTTATTGAACCTGTGTAGCTAGGGTCCTGCACGTGCTGTTGCGTTGTCTCCTTGTAGGAAGTGCGCTGTGTAAGGTTATGCCAGTAAGTCTGATTTGGCACTGGATATGATGCCTTCGCTCTTTGGATTTGGATGTATGTTGACAAAACATAAAATCTTCTGTTGGTTGCACATTTATTGTACCGTTACATTTTTGTCGGCACGTGAGACACTATATTGTCCATATCTAAGTTTATTTATGACTGCTGCACTGGTTCTATTATTCTTATTGAGAATATGGAAAATTTTAATGTATATACCTCTGTGCTTCCTTGTGGTTTCATTTGTGTGAATCAGACGGATTGGTCATTGGGTAATTAGCTTGTTTAATCTGGGTTTGAAGAGTAATTGCTAAGCACACTCTTCTTATAATAAGCTTACTTTCTGAATATATCCATTCCTTAGATGAAGGATTACTTCAATGCTAGACAAGTACAATTGTACAATTGATTGCTTCCTTGTGTGTTGATCTTTATGCTGTTTTGTTTCAGTTGACATTATCTCTGCAATTGAGTTTGATAAATCTGGTGATCATCTTGCCACCGGAGACAGAGGAGGACGTGTTGTTTTATTTGAAAGGACAGATGCTCGGGATGTAAGCACCATTAGTTGAACTTCTCTTTCTCAATTTCAATATTTTATCCTCATGAAGGTCAATCTGTTAGCAGAATGCCAGTCGGAGAGAACTGGAGAGACAAGATGCTCCGATTACTAGACAC
This sequence comes from Oryza coarctata, assembly GCA_030770085.1. NCBI lineage: Eukaryota > Viridiplantae > Streptophyta > Magnoliopsida > Poales > Poaceae > Oryza > Oryza coarctata. The sequence goes on from CM061472.1 coordinate 16,595,256, forward strand.
CCAGAGTTTCGCTACAAAACTGAATTTCAGAGTCATGAACCTGAGGTATGTTGATAATCTGGATTGGCTGTTGTAGCACGTAGTATTCTCTGTTATTTCCATGAAGTTTCAGGCATAAAATAAAATTATGACTGGCATTCTTATCTCAGAGGAAGAAAGGAATCCTTAGCTTAACCATGGGCTCGTGGCAGTATGCTCTTGCAAGCATAGAATAAAGCATTACATTATCGTGCTATGCTCTTGTTTTGTTCTTGCTTGAATTACATGCATATGGAAACTCACATCTCTGTTTTTTTTAAATGAACTGTTCTAGTTTGATTACCTCAAAAGTTTGGAAATAGAGGAGAAGATCAACAAGATCAGGTGGTGCCAGACGGTCAATAATTCACTCTCCCTTCTGTCTACAAACGATAAAACAATCAAATACTGGAAGGTATGGAGAAAATACGTTAGGACCCAGGAATGGTTTTCAATATTTCTGCATGCCAATATCTTTCTAATCTAATGTAACATTTAGGTCTGTCTTGACCAAGACCAACTCTGTTGGATGTTTGTATTTCTCTGTACTGGTGGATCAAGATGCTTCTGTTGATTATTTCATCATTAGTGGAAAATTTATGAAACTTACATGAGCACTGTCTAGTTACGCATGGAAATTATTTGTGATACCAGAGTACCAGACATAATTTTGTTATTACTTTTTTAACGTTTTGAAGCACTGACAAGTTGTATTTGTCTAATCAGTGGTTGTACATGAGCTATGCTTTTTTTTTTTTTGCTTTTTCTCACAAAATATCCACAATCCAAGTATCACCTGTTTTGACCTTGGTTACATGTTGCTTTACTTTCTTTACAGGTGCAAGAGAAGAAAGTAAAACAAGTTTCAGTTATGAATTTGGATAATTCATGGAGTGTAGGGACTGGTACGACTTCTAGTGCAAGTACCAGTAGTTCTAGGGCTCTTCTTCCAAATGGTGGATGTTCAGACAAGTCCAGTTGCTTGAACAGTGATATTTTGTTTCCACCTGGAGGCTACCCGTCATTACGTTTGCCTGTGGTAGTTGTACTTAACCTCTGAATCTTAACCAGCAGAAGATGACTTGATCAGCTCTAGCACATCTAGCTGGCATATGATAACTTACATGCCAACCTATGATTGAGTCCAAAACTGACTGCATTTCTGATCATGCAGGTTGCAAGTCAAGATGCAAACCTTATTGCTAGATGTCGACGTGTATATGCTCATGCTCATGATTACCATATTAACTCCATATCAACCAATAGGTCAGTATGATCATTGCATTGAATACTAATCTATTAAGTTGGATCCTTTTACATTTTTTCCCCATGAGTTCATTTGTATCTATTTCTCGTCATGTTGAAATAAAATAATATCGAGTTGAGCATCCAATTCTCGTGGATTGCTCTTATTGTAAATAACTATTGTAAGTATGTCTTGTTGACTTAGTAAATAAAGCAATTAATATGCTGGTGTTTCTAGCACTTCATATCTTTAGGTCTTTGCATGTAATAACAATGTGCAAGCTTTGCATTTCCTGTCATTGAGCCTTCAGATTGCCAAACCAGATCTAAGCTTTGCTTTTTAATAAAATTCAGTTTTGTGTTGGCTTCTATCACTCATGTACCTATATGTATCCCTACCATGCTGTGTATGACATTAATTGCACAACCGCACAAATCCTTGCATGCATGATTTTTTGAGAACTGTTCTATGCTCTCATCATCCAACTAGAATTATATGGTTCTCAAAGCACTTGAAGGAGGTAAGGAATAGTCATGATCCATTGAATCAACTTTAAAATCAGTTCAAACCATTGTTGTAGAAGCATACACTTTTTTATATTACCACAGTAATGCAATAGAGTTCTCTGCAATTTTTGTACCTGTATATATTCCATATACTTTTTCAATGATGTAATTTGTGAACATTGTGCTGATTTGCTTCTCTTTCCATTTAATTGTCAGTGACGGCGAGACATACATATCAGCAGATGATCTGCGTATAAATCTATGGAATTTGGAGATAAATAGCCAGAGCTTCAATATTGTTGATTTGAAGCCTCCAAACATGGAAGACCTAACAGGTAATTCCTTTTAGCCTCCTATTTCTTACATGATTTGTGCTCAACTTTGAATTAATGTACTGCAACATGGGTAAAATTGATTGATGGAAGCTTTCTTAATTTCTCTTCCTTTTACAGGAAAGCATTATCATTTTTCTTGTGTTACATGAATGAACTGAAGAATTGAAATGTTGTTTTTCATAGTCCATTGTTTATGACATGGTTACTTAGCCCTTAATGTTAATGTGAACATGGTTTCTGTATTTTCAATGAAGACCTATTCTGAATTTGCATTGTGCTGACATAATTTCTTAAAATACTTGCAATATGCGGCTGCAAGCAGCAGTAACAAATGGCGTGTTTCTTTGATCTCTGTTCATTTAGATTTAGCTTCATATTGGCATGGACACATGGCACTAATCAAATTATAGAAGCTCAATTTTGTAGATTCAGTTTGCAACTTTGCATCTTCTAGCTGTATGTTGAATTAAATAAGGAGCAGGTGTCTATGGAGGATTTACATAGTGAGAGAATAACCAAATGAATGAGATCAACGCTATCCATGTCGTTGCATGACTTTTTATTAAGAAGTCGATCTGCTATTTTATCTTACTATTTTGCTAATGATGACTTTTTTACTATTTCATTCTACTATTTTACTATTTTATCTTTACAATTACTGTAATTCATGTTCTTGTTTATTCATTTCCTGGCAATATGTTGTGCATGATGTAATTTTGTTGATATTTCAGAGGTCATTACATGTGCGGAGTTCCACCCAACTCATTGTAATACACTGGCCTATAGCAGTTCAAAGGGTTCTATCCGACTCATTGATCTGCGTCAATCAGCTTTATGTGACAAACATTCCAAGATGTTAGTAATTCATCTTATGCCTTTTACCTGCAACATTTTATCCCTGTGTACTGGAGGAAGTCGTGGACTTCTTTTGAGTGTTGGGACTTGGGGCTGCATACTATTCTTTATTTTATATTGGTAATAGAATGTCACAGTATGATGTATGAGATGACAAGAACCTTTATACAGATTTGAGGAACATGAAGCACCTGGATCAAGATCCTTCTTTACAGAGATAATCGCATCAATTTCAGATTTAAAGTTTTCAAGGGATGGAAGATATATTCTTAGTCGTGATTATATGACTCTCAAGGTATACCTTCTCCCTTTATCTCTATGGTGTCGTATAGTAATCCACAAGTAAAAAAAATTACTCATTTAGTTTTGACATATCAGAAATCATTCTGTAACTTCCTACTGCATAACATTTGAATGTTTTGTACATGGAGATCTAATTGTTGGATGAATTATAATCTAGATCTGTTAATTGTTAGGTAAAAACAAAGAGCATACTTTCAGGTGCAGCACTTCTAGCATTTATTTGCTAACGTATTTTTAGTGTTTGAATTGTTTCTCCGAGGTTGAACTTGCATTTGGATTTTGGAATAACATAAGTCAGGTGTTAATGATGTTTATATAAATGGTATGGTGGTCTGTTTGTCTAGTAACACATGTATGACTAGGAATTGTTCGATGCTTTTCATTGTCCTTAGTAATTAGCAGGAAATAGATTATCAGGCTAGTATGTTTCTCCTTAACGCCAGGCCTATTCCAGTCTGATCTGCCTTTAATGGCTGATTGACTGCTGGTAGTTGGTTTCTAGATATAAATATTGCCTAAAAACTAGTAAATGTTCAGTGACTAAGAAAATATGGTAACACTTTTTTCTTTTGATAAATTATTTGTTTATATTAAATGTGAGATCTGCTTATCCTGTTTTGCCTTATGCATTGAAGTTTATGATACCATTTTATTTTTACATGGCTTGTGATGAGCATATTTGACTTGAGTTAATAAGGTAAATTAGGTAAAGCCTAATAATTTGGTTTGAGTTTAATATCTTTGTCTTTTCCTCAGCTATGGGATCTAAACAAGGATTCAGGTCCTGTTTCAACCTTCCTGGTTCATGAACATTTAAGGCCCAAGGTGAGACTTTGTCAACTGAATGACTAAAAAGCAGCCATATGATGACCGATACATAATCTAGTACTCTAATTTGCAGCTATGTGATCTGTATGAGAATGACTCTATATTTGACAAATTTGAGTGTTGTCTTAGTGGGGATGGACTTCGTGTTGCAACTGGTTCTTATGGGTATTACCTTGCTCTTATTCGTAGCTACATGTGGCTATGTTATACTTGGAAATCATGTCTGTTAACACCTTATTTTGCGTCTGTATTTAATTGCAGTAATTTATTTCGGGTTTTTGGATGTACTCCTGGAAGCACAGAAGCGACCACTTTGGAAGCAAGCAGAAACCCCATGAGGTATGTTTAATAATGGAGCAATGATCAGATTGATATTTTTTCCTTCCTTTTGGAATGTGGACCTGGAGAAGGGTCATGATATGGTTGAATTGGATTCAACAAAGCTCCAATCAGGAGCTACTTTCTTCCACTATTTCGAAATTTATCTGTACCTTAGGCCTTCTGTTTCACATTTCAAGTGTCATACAAACTTTTGCAATTATTGTTTCTGTTATTATGGCTTGTGTGAGCTTATGTTCTATTCATTTATTTGGACACATATAGGCGTCAGATTGGAAACCCAACAAGGCCCACACGCACACTAACCTCTCTGGCCCGTGGTGTGCGAAGAGGTACATTACTTCTTGCATATCAAGAATTTTCACTAATGAGATAATATGATATTGGCAATCACTTTGACAATTTTCATATAATATGCTATAGGTGGGGAAAATCAAGGTGTTGATGCCAATGGAAATTCATTTGACTTTTCGACAAAGTTGCTCCATCTTGCATGGCACCCAACTGAGAATTCTATCGCATGTGCTGCTGCAAATAGTTTGTATATGTATTATGCGTAGAGAAGATGCTAGAGAAAATTTATTGTTTTTGGTTTGCTCTTGGAGGCTGTGGGCGTTCACATGCAACCAGAGAGATGGTGCAGGATGTTGTTGCCAATTCCTCCCTTGGGGCGAAAAGAGGCCGTTGATGCCCACAAGATGGCTTTTGTTGCTGTGACTGCGCCCTTGTTGATTCTTTAGTATGTGTAAATTATGCCTTAATCATCAAAAGTTTTGGTCCCAAGATGTGATCGCAGTTGACGGACATTCCAAAGTCAGCAGTCGAAGGCACAAATCAAAGATTGAAAGGATTCGTTATGCTAATTTCTGCAGTGAAGGACAAGCAAATATGCATTGCAATGGGTGTATGGTTATCTTTTACATGTTATGCCAATTAGAGAAGGCTAATCAGTTGTTTTAGAACAAAGAACAAAAATATCTGAACAATAGATAACTCAGTTATTGTAGTTATTCTTCATCATTTCTCTTCTATTCATTGGACCGTTGAAATAAGTCAGCACTAGTATAATTGCTATTGTTTGGGATTCTTAACCAGGATGGATTTTCCTTTTTTGAGTGGTCTGGACTTGTTTTGTGATGCTAAATGAGGTTACATTATAGCTATTTAGAATTTGCAAGAACGGAATTCAAGTGCCGTGCCTGTGAATGATATGTATCTAACTTGACTGGCCATAATCTGTGTTATCTTCTGCCTTACCTGTTTCAGGGCAAATGAAACAGCTCGGTGCTAAGTTTGGATAGTTTTGAGTGAGGATTGTTTTAAGTATTATAAAGAATGTTAAAATTATTAGAAGTTTTAAAAAAATTAATGAGCTCTAGTAGTGGTTATGAATCTAATTATCATGGTATGATCTTTTAGAGGTTGAGAACTTGAGGTTGGGAGCTTGATATGATCGGTCGAGAATTATATATTATTGAGTAAAGGTATAAATTTATATTAGCAGTAATGGATTATTTTACTTAATGTGAAAGTTGTTCCTTTAAAATATATAAAGATACTATAGAATTTATCAAGCACTCTATTTTTTTTGATGAATTCTATTGTTAGTATGAGAATAAACCTCTTGAATTCATTTTGTTATTATGCTATAGCCAATAGATAAGCCGAACATCAAGTTAATTATATGTAAAATAGATGAACAATCATAGATGTGATATATAACCTTAACAATTTATCAATTTATTATGGACCTGTTGGATGAAGTGTCATGTATCTACGTAAGTGTTATCATAGTAGTTGGTATATAGATATGAGGCTATGTTACCTTGGGAAACATTGGTAATAGAAGGATATCGTTATAAAATCAATTGATAGTTGATGATTATTAAAATTTGATGACTGATGAGTTAGAGAATTTGGCTCAGAATCGGCTATGTGCGCTCGAAAGGATCGGAGAGAATAAAGTTAGGGTGGCTAAACAATACAATAAAAAGGTATCGTCTAAATCATTTGATGAAAGAGATCTTATATAGAAGTTGATATTACCGATTGGGTTCAAAGTTAATAAGTTTAGAAAATAGTTATAGGAATAGTCTTATCGGATAAGTCGATGTTTGTCAAGCAATACATATGTATTGAAGAATCTTGAGTAAGAGGAATTTGCCAAGTCACTCAATAGGAAGTATTTCAAAATTTACCATCCTAGTGTTTGGATTGATTTCTAGATCAATAAGTGTGGTCATTATCTATAGAGCTTATCAAATATACATAAAGTCAATAAAGTCAATGTTACTTACATCATCTAAAGATAGCCGATACTATATGTATTGCCTTTAGAAGTGACGAAAGATATAATAAATCAGGCTTAGTGGCCAATTTGTTTAAATTGTTCAAGTACATCAACCCAAGGTTTCACGAATTGCCTCAACCACTCGCAGAAGGATTTGATCAGCTTCATTAATGACACGGAGGTCTTACCAGGGATAATCTTTATGTTCTTGTGCCGATAGAGAGTTTGATGCACCACTATGGCGAGCTTAAACTTTTGGTATTCAATTGCTCGCAGGAGATCACCAAGCCAATGTTCTTTAATCTTATCCTGTCGATTGGCTTCCATGTCTTAAATCAATGATTGTTGTGCCACACGATTAACTATGTGTTGCCTGGTCTTTGAAACTTGAAATTGATGAGACTAGATATGACATTGGAGTAAGAGCAGTGACAATTTCTAGGAATTGACTTCTAATATCAGCAAATATTGATCCGATCAACCTAGCATGTTACTAGAGAATCAATTAGATTGTCCAGATAACACAGGATGTCGGTTAGACAATCTCGAACCTCATTCGGAAGTATTGGCCGTCCTCATCTCTTGGCAAGAAATTTGGTGAAGGACATCAGCTTGAGGATTGAAGTTGTTAGATTCACAAGGAGTAGTTCCACATGGACAGAATCCAAGGGACTATGAATAGCTCAGGAGACAATTTTGCAACATGAATCCCCATGTTCAAAATTAGGAGGCATGTGTTGACACTAGAAAATTACTACTACTAATTGGATTTGACCAATAATAGGAAGTGTCAGATTTGAGCACAAGCTGAGTCTAATGAAGACACAACTTCATATTCAGTATAAACACATGCCAAATTCAATGAGGATATAAGTCTTGATGCCGATACGAGTTTGTGGGCTAGACAGTCTTGGTTGTAAATATCTCTTTTAAATAGGTAGTAGTCACTTTTTTTAAGTATGTTTTATCTTTGTTTGTAACCACATCGGACTCTTAATAATCTAGATATAAATATGTATATCCAAGGGCTTGTTAAAAAATCAATCAGATCAATATAATAAATTTAGTGCATTATCACCTCTAGAGTAAAAGTAACAAATTATGAGATCTTATTTCAGGTTGGGCTGTATCGGTTAAATTCGATCTTCAACAAGAGTAAGTTTTATCATATAGTAAACGTATCAACTTGGCTAAAACTTTCTCGATCTAGTTTAATATATTAGCTAAGTTTATACGTTTGCTGGTTATCTTGATGTATTCAGTTCTATCTAAGACTATATATTTAATCTTTTAGTCTGATTTGATATATCTATTATATTAGGATAAAACTTATCAGCTTATTAAGTTCATCTTGTTATTTTTAATCTTACACTGTCTCAATTAGATTTGATCTATTGGATTGCTTTTTGATAGCATAAATCTTGATAAGTCGATAGATTTTATTCAGTGTCTCATCAGAGTTTTAGCCAATAAATTATCTTTATAATGTGCTTTCACTTTCATCCATAACGAATAATTATCGAATACACTTTTATATCATATTTAATTTACTATAAATCATATATAACTTTATTTAGTTCGATCTGTTTTTTTATAAAGTAGTAACATGACTTACTAGGCAATTTCTATAGACTATACAACCAATAGTTTGAGTTCATATCAGTCTATTGGCTTATTGGCTTCTAACTAATCTCTATCGAGTTTGAGTTCGGAGGCTGACTTTAATTTTTTTTCTTTCTTATTAATTATAGATTTAATTGACTAGCATGTCCCGATAAAAAACTGTACTGGAGCTAAGTTAACCTCTTAGACCTTCGTACATGTGATGCATTAGTGCATATATTGGACAATTTTCGTGTTAACATAATTTAAATTTAAAAAGAGAACTTGGAGTACTTGTAGTAAAACAATTATTTAAGTATAAGAGTAGCCCATTGGATAATAGGTTTATAGAAAGTGTTTTGAAATTGGGTTTAACTTAGAGGAATAAATCTAAAATTTTGGATTGGAGTGTATAGTGTTTGGATTAAAGGAAAACAAAACAATCAATAAAAATGTTCGAAAATAAAACATAGAAACACATGTGCAAAATAGAGGATTGAAAAATAGGAAACTTTGTATACATATGTGTTTGGAAAGCTGGAAACTAACATGCTAGTAAATTTGTTTTTAATGTCCTAAAGGTCACTTCTTTGTATGGCCTCTCTTGTCATTTGCTCTCTTAATTCACAGGGAAAATTTCCCTCAGCTTTCACCTCATTTTTTCATTCCTTTGGTTTGTACTAGAATAGTATTTGAACAGTGAACTAAGAAAAAGTTTCCAAAGGAATACTTGGTTCTATTCCTCCATTCCAAACACCTCCTTGGGTAGAAGACACTATGGTTTTCAAATCCTTTGAATTTCCTTTGAAAATCCTACATTCCAGGGCCTTAGTGGAGAAGATATGGAGCTAGAATTTTTAAGGACATGGTTGAGTTTTTTTTTTGAAATTGTGACTAATTTAAATTGGAGCTTTAGAATTTTGAAGTGGAGGTGTAGTGTGGAAATCTTCGACCTTATTTGCGAAGGGAGAGATTTAAATATAAAACTCAACCAAGAAACTCTAAATTAATGAAAAGATTGCAATTTGAAAATTGAGATGATACTAATTTAGGGTATTTCTATGAATAGATGGAAATAAGGAAAGGTTCAAAATTCCAGGACTTTAAATCAAGATATGTCAAACATGAAATAACAATATTTAAGATTCAAAAATTTGAATCAAGCCATAAAAAGATAAAATTTTCTAAAAAGTAAAAATTTTCTAAAATTTACTTTTTACATTAAAAACTTGCTTGATATTTCTCTAAATTCAAGAAATCATAAAATGAATAAGCAAAGAATCGGCATTATGCAATTTTAGTAAAATTAAATTTTTTAGGATGTTACATAACTAAAGCATACTTTCACATTATTATACAACTTCAACCTAATTATACCTGTTTTATAAAGCAAACAAACTAAATTACTAAAGATTTAACATTTTGGAAGTACATGATATCTAGACTAAGCTTAGCAAGATTAAGGAAAGAAAAGAAAAGAAAAGATTACAGATGGAACCTTCACTACGTTCTGCTTGCTAGCTTCTGCTTGGTGATTCTGCTTGCTTCTGCACGTTGCGGTGTTGCCGTTCAGCCTTTAGCCCTCAGCGAGCCAGCGGCACAGCACTGCGCAAGACGGCGCGCACGACGCCGATGGTCGACGCCTCGACGGGGTAGGCTGGGAGGGGAGGCCTAAGGCGAGGCGAGGCCACGAGGGCCACGGGGGATCAGAGGCCGTACGTGACGCAGCCACGGAACGGATAGATGGAGCGATCAAGCACTATATGGTTAATGGGATTAATTAATTGGCCTTTCTCTATTCTCTAATTGAGCACTAATGCACTATACTCAATTCATTACAATTCGGGGCCCAAAATATTATGGCCTGTTCCATTGGCTACCTCTCCCTCTCCCTCTCCCTCATGTGGTAATTGTTAAATACCATCTAACTTTCAAAATAAATGCGTAAACTCAAAGTTTATCACATCAATTTACTTGAGGTTAATGTATTTTTTTTCAAATTATCTATTAAAATAAGGTAAAAATGTATGAAAAAGAATAAGAATGAGACCGCAAGTGCTCCTACTGGCTAGCTCGTAACAGGACAAGATGCCTAGGGTCTAACAACGTTAGCTGACCACCTTGTCAGGCCGGGCCGTCACTCCTTAGGTCGAGACAGCCGGCCACCCGTTGTGGTTCAATGGGCCAATGAATCAACGCCTCATCAATATAAGGAAGGACTGGCTAACCTACCAAGAAGTCGTTAGTGTATTTGCGAGAATTTTTTTTGGTTTGAAGGATTTTTAATGAAATTCTCAAAGGATTCAATTTCTATAGAAAAGATCACTATAGATGTGTTTGGATCAAAGGAATTGGAGCAAATCACTACTAGAGTGATAACCAAGGCCTATCGCGAAACCAAATAGCCAACGTCCAGTAGGGGAAAAAAAATCAATTGCCAACGGTTTCTGAAATGGCTGACAGTTCCACGTGGGGTATTCTTTCCCAATGACTGATGGTCTCATGTGACTGTAGCCCATTCATGTAAATGGCCGATGGGCTCCAAGTGAACAGTAGCGCATTCCTTCCCAATGGCTGACTGTTTCACGATGGCCATTGACGTAAATGACCACATTAGCCGATTGATTCCCATGATACACTACTGTTTACTAAAATGGCCTACCATATACTAAAGCAGCCTACTGGTATGATACCACTCGGATTTGAGATGGACTTGCTATGTGGTTGTATTTTAGTGTTTCATGTCATCAGTTGAAATGTATATCTTGTATTTTACTCACGATGTATGTGAATATTGATCCATATTTATGTACATACATATACTTTTTCATTAATTATAAACAAAATAATTAAACGATATTGGGTTGCCGACCCCAAGTCTAAGAGAGTGGCCTGATACCATTTTTGACCGGGCCGAGGCTTCTAATTTACAAATTCGTTAAGCCTGATTCTGACGTGTCTCAACCATTCATTCTTCAAGTTGAAACCCGTAGATCTGAGCACAAATAAACGTTTTCATATCTGAGCCTGGTCCTCAACACCCATTCTCAGATTTGGTATTGCCTTCTCTTACCACATCAGACCAATCGTCAAGAAGGAGGCAGAGAGCATAGCCAAGAAGGTGCTCTGGTGTCTGAGCAAGATGGGTATTTTTCTGTTCTTCGTCGACAGGTTGCTTGGGTGTTTGAAGCAGTCTTGGCTGAGGTTTTGAAGTCCCAGTCTTGCCATGAGCAGAGCTTGCTTGGTTGATGCTCCAATCACTTCAATTCGACGGCACCAGAAGCTTGTGCTTGTGCCAAGAACCGAGCCAAAGATTATGCTTGTGCAGTTGTGCTTGTGCAATTTGAGAAACTAGTGTACTCTTTGTGAAATTTGACAATAATTCAAACCAGTGTACTCTATCTGAAGTTAGCACCTTCAAACTAGTGTACTCTTTGTGCAATTTGACAGTAATTCAGCGATCATATCTTACTGTTTTAATGTTCTTTCAATTTGTGCAACGCTATGTACTTGAGCCATTGAAATGCCATATACTCAACCCTGTGACTACTGGAGCCATTGACAACAAAAATTGTGTCTGAATATTGACTGAATATGATTGAATGTGAGCTTCAGAGTTCAGAGTAATTTTTTTGACTGAATGTTGAATTGAGGTTGTAAATTGAGTACAGTAATTGTGTCAATTGAGTAAAGTAATTGTGACTGCCACATGGTTGTGAACATCCTTGAGCTTAACACAGTCAGATATTTGAAGACTGACAAGATTGACAAAAGAATCAGGTTCTCTAGAAGGATTACCAAATGATACTAGAAGATTTTGCAGTTTCTGGCTAAAGGAAAGAACTACTCCTAGTGATTCTGGTAAGGCATATAGAGAATAACAGGTTCAGTGCACAGAGAATATGAAAAACACACAGCTCATACTCCACATTCCAGCCAACTTGAGAGAGAGAGAGATGTCTCCATCCTAACTTTTCAGACTTTCTAAAGCATATATGGACATAGTTGCAGAATTGCAGTATTTTGTTTGAAAAAGGATTCCAGTTTAGTTTCCCTGTCAATCTGTGGAGATCAGAATATCGAAACGAGGCCTAGATGTACTCTTATTATATGGTCAGATTGTTCAGAGAGTTGTTTTTTTTATGTCACAGAGAACAATGGATCTGCAACAAGTCTGAAATTATGCTTTCTGAAATTCTGTTCTCTGAAACTGATCAACGATATAAGACTGGAAGCACAACAATTACATAGGTTCTTTTAAAGGATGTACTCCTGCTACTGAATTACACTAGTCAGAGATAAGTTTTATTCAATCTGAAATCCTGCTACTGAATTAATTTAATGACAACATGTCTGCTGCAGTTAAACATCCAAGACCAAGGTTCTGACCAAGATTATTAACTGATTATTCTCATTCTCATCCTCAGGAATTTTCTACCGATTCAAAGACCAAGGTTCAGATTGCCATTCTCATACTGATTAAGAGCATTAACTTACAGACCAAGATTCAAAATTTTGAAGTACTACCAAAATGAATACCTTCGCCAAAATGAACATTTAGCAGACAATATTGAACAAAGAGTAAATGCGACTGAATTCAGCAGACAACAGAAGATAAGAAAGCCCATAGTTTCATTTCCCAACCCTCCCCATCTCATACGAGACGACACTTGATCAAGGCAATGCAGTTGCAGCCCTTCCATCATGCAGATCCACAGTCAACTTTAGTGTTAGACCACTGGACTTATATATATATAGGTCCGATCCCCCTCTTTTATTCGTCACAACGTTCCCTACACCCTTCTATATCATAAGATGTCTGACTAATCTCACTTATATGTCTTTGGGTGTCTCTGCTACCCTAATCTAACAGCCACCATCCCACATAAACTCGCACCACATTTTATCGCCTGTATTTTTCTTGACTATCCCTCTTCCCACAAGAGATGCCGCTATCTTGATCTCTTCATCCGTCGGATTATCATCTCCCACTATGTCATTTTTGACGAGTTCTACTTCCCTTTTGGTTTACTTCATTATGGACCTTCGTCCGGCGACCTCGACTTCCTTCTAACCTACACTGTACCATCCCGACATTCTCCACAAACCACACCTCCGAACTCTACTCCGGTCATTCCTGAGGACCCCCTGAACGACTACCCCACTCTTCTCCACCCTGCTGTCATATCAATCAGACCTCCATCGGCTCCACAACCCTCATTGGCTCATCCACCTCCATTGGCCCATCAACCCCCATCGGCTCACCAACCTCCATCGCCCCCTACCCTCCATCAGCTCAGGCTAACCTCGTCCAGCCTCTTCTCTGAACCTACAGTCGTCGATCCTGAGCCGATGCCATCCTTTTCCCTTCCGACCCTGCCCCACCACCAATGTTACCATCGGATTGTACGGCCTCTGCTATCTCCAACTCCTCTCATATGGTCACCCGATCCCAAACCGGGTCCCTCCGCCCTCCTCAGTGCTACAGGTTCTCCGTAGTCCATTGTGCTGTCTCACCCATCCCGATGACTCACCGTTTTGCCTTGGTCGATCCTCAGTGGCGCGTGGCTATGGCTGATAAGTACAAGGCCCTCATGAACAACGAGACCTAGCGTCTCGTCCCTCGTCCTCCAAGTGCCAACGTTGTGACCGACAAGTAGATCTTTAAACACAAGTTCCATTTCGATGACTCGCTTGCTAGTCACAAGGCGCGCTGGGTAGTCTGCGGTTTCTCTCAACGTCTCGGTGTCGACTACGACGAGACCTTCAGTCCCGTTGTCAAGCCCACTACCATTCGAGTTGTGCTTACCCTCGCTGCCTCGTGTTCTTGGCAGATCCATCAGCTCGACGCGAATAATGCCTTCCTTCAGGGTCATCTGATGGAGATGGTCTACTGCCAGTAGCCTCCAGGCTTTATCGACCCATCCCGTCCTGACGACGTCTGTCTCCTTCAGCGCTTCCTCTTTGGCCTTAAACAGACCCCTTGGGCTTGGTACTAGCGCTTTACTGCCTATCTTTATCAACTTGGTTTTGTGGCCTTCGTCTCCGATACATCTCTTTTCGTACTTCACACTGAAGATACCACCGCCTATCTCCTTCTCTATGTCGACGATATCATCCTTACGGCGTTCTCGACAACCACCCTACAACACATCATGGCCCGACTCCACTCGGAGTTTGCCATGACCGATCTCGGCCCTCTACATCACTTCCTTGGCATCTCTGTTACGCGTTCTTCCCACGGGTTATTCCTTTTCTAGCGTTAGTATGTCATGGATCTTCTCCAACGTGCGGGCATGGCCGAATGTCACTCCACCGCCACTCCGGTCGACACTCGCGCCAAGCTCTCCGCCACCGACGGCTCTCTCATTGCTGACCCGTCTCAATATTGGAGTCTTGCTGGTGCTCTCCAGTATCTCACACTCACACGGCTTGACCTTACCTATGCTGTTCGGCAAGTGTGCCTCTTCATACATGCTCCGTGCAAATCTCACCTCGCGTTGCTCAAGCATATCCTTCGCTATGTGAAGGGCACACTATCCACTGGCCTACACCTTAGCTCCAGCCCTATCGATTCTCTCACTGCGTATTCTGACGTGGACTGGGCATGTTGCACTAACTCTCGACGCTCCATATCCGGCTATTGCGTTTTCCTCAGCGACACTCTAGTCTCTTGGTTCTCTAAGCGTCAGACTACAGTGTCTCGGTCAAGCGTCAAAACCGAGTATCGCGCCGTCGCTTATTTCATTACCGAGTGTTGCTGGATTCGTTAGCTTCTCTAGGAGTTCCGTACATCCATCGCTTCCACGGCCGTTGTCTACTGCGACAACGTTAGTATCGTCTACATGACCACCAATCCGGTTCATCATCGACGCACGAAGCACATTGAGATTGACATTCACTTCGTCCATGATAAGGTCGCTCTAGGACATGTTCGAGTGCTCCATGTACCGTCGACGTATCAGTTCGTTGACATAATGACCAAAGGCCTACCTGCACCTTTGTTCACTAGTTTTTGCTCCAGTCTCTGCGTCCGTGCCCCTCCTGCTACGATTGCGGGAGGTGTTAGACCACTGGACTTGTATATATAAAGGCCCAATTCCCCTATATAGAAACCGGGGTCTCAGTCTCACTGTATATTATATTTCAGCATTTAACATCATTAAAAATCATCAGATCATGAGCTTGTTGACTGAAAACTGTAAAACGCTGCAATTTACTAGAGTACTCCGTTAGTCTGTTTGCACGAGTCATCTGCAGTTCGTGCTACCATGATTCAAAATTCAGACCAAGATTCAATTCGTCGCATTTCTAACGAGGTTCACCCGTGATAGAGACGGACTCATCTGAGGCATGCGGGGAGGAGGGGAGTAGGCATGGCGCTGTAGCCGCGACAACCAGCCGCCGTTGCCACCGCCATGCTCCCCGTACATCTTTCTCTATGGCCACCCCACTACCATTGCCAAACCGCTGCTTAGCCATTGTGGATGTCAACGGGTTCATGGAATGGCGGAGGTGGAGCACCGCTCCGACGTTGGCGCGTGCGTGGAAGAAGCGTAGCAATGGGAGGGAGGAAATTTTGAGAAGGAATGAAGGGTAAAATGGTAAGTTCACATCTCCCTTAAATTCCTCCATAACTGTCTGAAACGTTATTTAAAAAAAAACTGGAGGAAGTAGTTGATCTTCACTTATAATGTTAATTTCCTGCCCTCTCATGCGTCCACGTCATCAGTTAATTGGAGCCGTTGGATCCGTAACAATCAGCTAATACCAAGCGTTGGATTAGATATTGAGCAGCCTCTCTCTTCAGATGCACCTTGGAGGCCCATTTTTCATGCTAGGCCCAACCCCATAACACGTGGCGAGCCTAGAGCCCAAGCGATCCTTTGTCTGTTCGCTCGAGGTGCCTCTGAAATCGTTAGGCTCAATAATTTCAATAATTTAAGTCCGTTCAAATGCATGAATGGCACTAGGGCGTCATCAATAATGACATGAATTACACGAATCAAGCCTTTCGATTTCAACTCAATATCGCATGCATTCGTTCGGTTGCTTTCCTCGAATTGCTCTCTTGCTGTATCCATGTATTGGGCACCTCTAAATGATAACAAGGCGTCAAGAGCAGCCATACGTTTTTTCTCCGACTTCCACCAGTTACGTAGATGTAGCATCAGAGAATTTAATATCCTTTAGTTAGCTCTGTTCTATGTTCTAATATGATTCCGTCTCTACACGTTCTGATTTATCATGCATGTGTGCCTGCAATCACCATGCCTGTGCCGTAGTGCCTCGAGAATCCAGATGCCAAGCCATTCACGTTGTAGGTGGTTCATTACAAGCAGAGGACTCTGCGCCATCATCCGGCGGCTGGATCTTGCACTCTTGCCAGTTGCCACAGAGTTAAGCGGAGTCATATGCATGCCAACCATTCAATATAATCTCTCCATCAAGCAGTAACCTCAGGTAATTACTACTTTCGCAATACTGTTTATGTCTAATGTCCTGTTGATTTGCTAGATTGATTTAGTCCTTAAGTAGATGCTGGAAGGTGTGGCGCCTCTTAATTTGCTATGGATTTAGTCCTTCGGTTGATTTACCCTGTTATTTGCTAGATTCATTTTAGACTTAACGTTTCTCTGTAAATTCATTTTTTGTCTTTTCTTTACTAGGACCGCATGTCTGCATTAGCTATGGGCCTATGGCAGTTTTTAGATCCAGTATTGCTATTAACAGCGTGCCATTAAAATTTTCCTGTTCTCTTTTTCGAGTTCAATAGAAACGTTCTTTGGTGTTGGATATGATTCTCATCATAATCAATATTTTCCCTATCTAATTTTGCAGGGAAAGAACGCTACAGGGCTAAAGTTGTGTGTGTGCTCATACGCTGTTCTGATTCAGTAATCCGAATAGCCAGTTCTCTGTTTTTTTAAATGATTCAGTTAAAAGAAACTTACGTTGATAGTTTGATACCTGAGTTCACAGGCTCTGCAGTATGATGTTTGTGCAATAAACTGACCTGACAAAAGAGAAAAGATGTCTCCGTCCATGTCTGGGGCTGCATCAGTGCAGTTTGGGCTGCTAGAACAATGCAACAATTACATATGCATTTTATGAATGAATGTTCTATGGTTCTTCCCCATCTCCCACAGGTAATTTGGTTGACTATCTTGATGATCTACACTAACGTATCACCATGCAATACAGCTTCAAATTCTCTCTTGGTTACTGTTTTACTTTTTACAAATATACTTCTTTTTATATATTAATCAAGAGACAATTTGGCTTCAATCAAATCCTCTTTAATTCCCGCGGCAACGCACTATATATATATATATATAAATAAGATTAAGGATAAAAATAGTTTCTCTCGCATGAGAGAAGAATATACCATCAATATAAAGAACAATTTACAACGAATACAATGTTGAAGAGTTTATAATTACATAATGTTTCCATTAAAATATTAACAGTTTTTTGCATTTTATGTCTGACTCCGTCCGGAGGCCGCCATCACCGTCGTTCATCGTTCCCAGCCGGACTCGGTCCATCACTCCATCTCCAAGCCTTGTCGTTCTTGCTGTCGCCGTCTCATTGCCTGGCGTGTCGTCCTGCTTCCCCAGACATGCTTGGCGTGGCGCTACCGCTGGCTCCCGAAGAAGACACCCGTTGAGGATGCATCAACCTCCTGCTGCAGCCTCTGCCCAGTGCCCACTACCCATCAGCCAGCGACCCTCGAACGCCCTACTGGCAACCTGCGCTTGATTTGGTACGACTTTCTTTTGGTTTGGTTCAATCTGATTCATGATATATCTTTATGCTCTAATCCATATTTCTTGTGTTCCTGTGTTTTGATGAGTCATACGGGCTGGGGATCAAGTCATCGAGCACACACTACGATGACTGCAGACATTTTTCAGGACAGATTCGTATCGGGTTGTAGCGTCTTGGGTTAGCACCATTTCCATGTTGTTCCTTTTAATTTGCTCTGCAGTAGTGATCATGAGGTTGTAGTACATGCATAGATCAAACAAATATCAAATGCTCTCAATTTTGTCAGTAGATGGACTAAGCAGTTTTTTTTTATGCTTCAGTGATTCATTTTTCTGCCTTCAATTGTAAAAGGAGAAATGCATGTACATCAGTAGTAGTTAATTGTTATCGCTAGGACCGGGTACTCCTGGTGATCAACTTGTACAGAGTTTGTTGTTCGCGGAACCCTGTGCTGCGATGTACCCTACTTTTCTCCTAAATCTAATAAAATTGATCGTCGTCCTTCCGTCGTTCCGGCAAGAAAAATAAGAAACGCCTATAAATGAAAGCCTCAGCTTGCTCTCTTTGGAAACAAAGTATTCTAATTCTTTGAAAACAGATGTGCACCAGCGTGGATGAAGTACTTTGGCGATGACATGAATCCTAAAACCTATTTTATTCTATGCCTTTTATATTCTCACCCTTTTGGTGTACTAAATTATCTGGCAATAATATTTATAGGATGTATACTTTGCACCATAACCTGAATTTGTGAGCTTGATTTATTCAGGGACTTCCTTGGAGGAGCTTCAGGTGGAAACAACAGCACATACTCACAACTTGATCACAATTGTCAATGTTCTTGTCATCAGCGATATATTGTGAAATTATGGTGATGATTTAAATTGTGCAATGAATAATTGATATTATGTATTTTCTTGATATTAAAGTGAAAAGGTTGTGTTTGAATTAAATTGAAAAAATCAGTGAATAATATCGGTCAGATTGATAAACAGTGCCAATAAGACCGGTGAAAACTTCCAGTCTGATCATAGGTATGAGAGTGGTTAGACTAGGAAGCCCGACGGTTGGACCAACAAAATTCCGAAAAGATTTGATTTTGGGTTGATTTTTTGTTTTACGATGCTTGTTCATATTTATGACTTTTAGATAATTTATATACGTGAGATCTTCTGTTGTGTGCTAATATAAGTTGGTTAGAACTTGTGATCGGATATGATTTTTTTGGTTGTTCATATACATATGTTGCTTTGATGCCTCGGGAGTATTATCAGTGACAGATTAGGATTAGGCTTAGAATAAGTTTGAGATCTAAACGGTCAAGAAGATAATACGGTATACTAAGGCTATAGAACAATACACGTGGATGCAAAGTTTTCATATGTCATACAATAGGGATTGTATGCGTATGAAAAGCGAAATTAAATTTGGATGGAGTCTAAATTAGGAAAGATTGGAGTTTGTCTTTCGTATAGATGAGTTAGATATCTGTACAAGAGAGTTTTCTATGGAATTAAGAGTGCTAGTACTAGTATGATTTAGAGTCTTTGTATAGGCACCTATGGATATAAATAGAAAGATAATCTAGGCCTTAAGGTATTACTTTTAAAAGAGATAAAAATTAGAGTTTAGACTTGAGTTGCGAGTTTAGTCGAAAGTTAAAAGATGAATGCTTTGTATATACTTTATAGGTACATCTTGATAAAATAAAGTTGCTATAATTTTAATAGTTTTGTCAACTTTTAAAATTTCTATCAAGATTATTTTTCTCTAGTTACAGTCAGTCGGACCAGCATGTTAGTGGTGATTGGACTAGATGGAGTGTAGTGTTCGGACCGAGGGCAATGCGATGATCGGACTGGAAGTTGTACTACGGTTGGACCAATTGCAGGAATCTATTTGAACCAGTGACATCCAGAGAGTCTAGGATTTTGACTACGATAAGATTAAATTTATCAATTAGAAGTAACTTTTAATTTTGCTAAAAGTTTTTTATTTTTGGTAATCCTACCATTTACCCTCCTTTGATAGGCTTGTTCCTTGTGTTCGATCCTATAAGTGATATCAAAGCCATGTTTGCTCTTTTCGAACTTAGCTGGTCTTGTGCTTTGTGGCCATGTCTACTAGTATATGTTCCTTGTTGTCTTGTGTTTCTTTGAATTGTAATTACATAAACTCTAAGCTTCCAAAAAAATAAGAAGTGATCGTCGCTCAAGAAGCATATTCTAAAGATTTGCACGAAGATGGCTAATATGGATAGTGATGATGATGTTGATAATCTACTACCGGTTGATTTTCTATCTAAGCAAGATAAGTCTTGTAATACTTATGATTCATTGCTTAAGGAGAATAAGAGATTGAAGAAAATAGTAGATTATTTAGAATATGTTAATTTCTTAGCAACACATTGTTCACATTTCAACAAATCTTATGATGATTTAACCACTCAAAACAATTCCATTGTTATGTTGAATGATGAACTAAAATCTTCTCTTGCATGCTTAATTTTTGATATTAAAGTTTTGAGATGTAATGCTCCTATACCATGTGATTATTGTGATATATAGCATGATGGTATTTTTAGTGCTAGAATTGAGATAAGTAATATGGCTACTGAAAAGGAGATGATAAATTTGGCATATGCTTCTTGTGTTGATCAATTAGAAGAGGCTAGAGATGAGATTAATGAGTTTAAAACTGGTGCTCATAATATGTCCTCTTTTATTAGTATTGTGAATAATGACAACTAGGTTTCTCCTTTCAATCATTATAAATTGTAAGATATGCACACACATAATGTTTCATCTACTTCTACTTCTTGTAATGACTTGTTGATAGAAGTTAAGGTTGTCAAACATGAGAGCAATGATATGAATACTAAGCAGATTAAGGACAATGACAAGAGTACTAGTTCTTTTGAAAAATTGGAGAAACAAGATAAAATGATTTTTAAATCTACTAATATTTTAAAAAATATTTCTACAAATTATGCAAATGCTTCTTTTTAAAAAGAAATAACTCATGTGAAATATAGTTATATCAATTGTGGTAAGGATGGCATTTGGTTCAGTTTTGCTTTCGACTTACAAGAAAATGGAAAAAAGAACACGAAATATGAGCTTGTAAGGTTAAGATGGCGCACTTTTCTTTTGATGGCCTGGTAAGACTGGACTTTAGAGGTTAGATAGATTGCTGGCCAAGGACGGTCCACAGGTGTCCTAACAGTCTGACCGATGGCTAGGTTTGGTCAGACCGGTGATGAAGTCAAGGTTAGGTCGGCGCTTGCTCAGACTGCGAGGAAAGTGGTGGTTAGACCAGCCTTAGGTGATTCTAATGCAACAATCAGACCAACCTCGTGCGATTTTCATGTGGTAAACAAACCGATCTTTTGTGAAACATCAAGGTAAATTTTCATGTAAGTTTGGTGCTGATTTTTCTCCTACACATTTGACTATTGGTTCTACTAGTAATGTGATTTCAAATTTTTTATTTCTAACCCTAACATGGAGGCCATGACATCTTTTTATTTGTCAGTCTTTCGGCGGCATACTCCTCATATGCATAAATATGAAGATGATGATTGCTTTGAGGGTAACATCAATTTAATCTCAAATTCTTGTATTATTTTTTAATATCTTTTTTGTTAGCTTTTTATGCTAGTTATGGAGGTAATAGTTTTGATATGCACTATAAATGGATTTATATCAATTCTTGAGAACCTTGGTAATATCATTAGCAATTGGTGGTATTTTTTAAAATCTTTGGTTCTTGTCGTTTTGCTACTTTTCGGGAAGAATTGGAGGTTGATTTGAGAGTGAGTTTATACTTTTAATTATATTCATATTTATATTCATACATTGCTCTTAATCTGAAAATAAATAAAAATGAGAAAAAAGATATTTCACTTTTATCTCTAATATATTCTTATGCTTGTTAGCATAAGTGATATTTATGGATCCCTAGTATAGCTTATATGTATTTTAGTCTTTATATGAGCCTTTGTTATTACTTTTGAGGGATATGATATATAACACATAATTGTTTTACTTAAATTAAAGAAATATGCAATGTTGAAACTAGTGCTAGTTTAAATAATTTATTTTTGCATATATGTTTGCTTGAGTTTTTCATTTCTCAAATACTCTATAAATGCCTCAAGTGCAAATAAAGTCAATTTGTTTGTATTTAGTTTATGAGAGGTAAAAATGGATATCGAATACTTGTATTCATGATAAGGACGTATCCGTAGTGAGGAAAATAATAGGTATCGAATTCTTGGAAACTGCATTCATGAGAAGGACATAGCTAGAATAATTGATAGTTTTTCATGAGCACAATTTTAAAGTTTAAAGTGAGCAAAACTTAAAGTAACAAATTTCTCAATTTTTATAAAAAAGCTAGTAAATTATAGAAAGATTGTTTAATTCAACCTATTAATTTGATCTTGATATCTTTGATCTTGATTTAATATCATTGATTCATGTTTGCACTTTGTTTGCTAGTTGACCATGGTATCTCCCTTATCTTGCAAAATATGCCATTAGATTTCTTTTGGTATGTCCTCAGAAATAAAAAGTTGTTTAGTACAGGTGATAGTTAGTAAATCCTTGATTCTTCATTATCTCCTTTGCAACCTTGATGAAATATTGTCAAAGAGGGAGAAATATATACAAAATACATGGTTAAAAAAATAGGGAGAAATTTGGCAATTTTGAGAGGGAGAAAATTGACTTTTTTTGTTTTTATGTTTATTTGATAAAAGTTTTAATAATTTTCATTGATTCTTAAAAATAGTTGATTTTATAATTTATTATCAAAAGAATGAAAAAGAAGAAAAAATTCTATTCTTTTGCTAAGGGGAGAGTTTTTGTTTTTGCTTTTCAAATATACAAATATGTATTTTAGAAATATTGCCAATGCATTCATCAAGGGAGATTGCGAAATCAAGTTGATGATTTAGATTGTGTGGTGAATAATTAGTATGATGTGTTTTATTTATTTTAAAGTGAAAAGTTTGTGTTTGAATTAAATTTATAAAATTGGTGAACAGTTACATCAATGAACAATGCTGATTAGACTGGTGAACGGTGTGAGATAGTGTGAGATATTGAGGATAGAGAAATAAGACTAGAGAATAATGCATATAGAGGTGAAGTTTTCATATGTCATAAAAAAAGATTGTGTGCGTATGGAAAGTGGAGTTAAATTTAGATGGAGTGCAAATTTGAAAAGATTAAAGTTCGTATTTGGCATGGATGAATTGGAAATTTGTACAAAAGAATTTTCTATGGAATTAGGAGTATAGTTAGAATTTGAAATCTTTGTGCAGCCACCTATGATTATAAATAGAGAGGCGTTCTAGGCATCAAGATATCACTTTTGAAAGAGATAAAAATTAGGTTTTAGACTTAGGTTACGAGTTTAGTCAAAAGTTAAGAGATGTGTACTTTTATATGTACTTTGTTGGTATATTTTAATGAAATAAAGTTGATATATTTTTAAGAGTTTTGTCAGCTTTTGAGATTTCTATCGAGATAGTTTTTCTTTGGTTACTGTTCGCACTGGATCTCACGCACCCCGCCGCGAACACGCCGACGCCTAAGAGGTCTGCTTAGCTCTAGTGCAGACTAGTTGGCTCGACGTACGTGCGCCGGGGGCCATGGGGTTCGATCGGCTTCGGCGCGACGGTACGGGTGCGGGCGTGCTAGTTAATTTGACCCTGTAATTGACAAGGAGGTGAGGTGAACAGATCAGTCGGACGACGGGCTGATACAGGCGCTCGTTATCGGCTGGCTGCCGATAGGATCGGGTTGATCATCAGACGCATCCAGGAAGCCCTTCGCTATTGGCTATTTCCCGATAGGAATTGGGATGCTCTTCAATCGGTTAGGGAGCCGATGAAGGCGTGGACAGGTGTCAACGAGGGATCGGCCGCAGAGCCGATGGAGGCACCGGAGCATATTTAGAGGATAGTAAAGTGCATAAGATCCCTCCTGGTAGCTGACGGAAGCTGTAGCGGTCATCCATTGGCTGGAAAGCCGATGAAGGCATATGCGGAGTGGCAAGGAAAAGCATATTGACGCATCGACTGTGAAGCCGATGCCGCTCCGAAGATGGCATCACGATGACCCGTCGCCCGCCGTGACGGCGCCGTTAACACCAAACCTCGAAGATCGGACCTAACCGAGACAGTACAAGGCCGAGGCCAACAACGACGATACGGAGGACGCCGGATCGGCCATGCTGAAGTAAAGATAGGAGCAAACACATCGGCTAGCTAAGCCGATGAGGGGACGCCTCTTTGAAGGCGGGCACGCATCGGCTGGAAGACCGATGCTTTGGCGTTGCGCCTCAAGGGACACCTCTAAAGGCTGGTGTGTATTGGCCAAGGAGCCGATACGTTGGGCATGAAACTCAGAGCATGGATAACTCATCGGCTAGCACTCCAATGATACACCGTGCAGAAAACTATAAAACTAAAGCTCAATCTACCGTCAGCAGCCTCGTAGATTAAACCTAACTGATGCAGCACAACATTGATGACGACAGAGGGAGTTTAACAGGCCGATAGGCCCTGCACAGACGTGATGCGATACATCTGATCGGTCTAAGAGGTCGGACCTAACCGATGCAGCCTTAGACGGAGAAGAACATATCGAGATAGTGGTGAGACTTACCCTTTCGTCGGAGATCGAACTTAACCGATGCAACCTCGCGTCGAGAGCCAGAACCCACCTATAAATACCTAGATGAACTAGGGTGGCGATGCGCCAAAGTAATGTTGATTGATAGATATCTTTACATGTCTCCAGAGGGTCTATATTTATACCTTAGATTTACAGAGTCCGATGCGTTTACAATCATCGGATATTATTTTCTAACAAAAATAAAGGAAAATATCTCTAAAGATGTTAACTAACTAACTAAATCTTTCTACATAAGATAAGATTTACAAAAGATCAAATGCCCTGCCGTGGGTTCCACGGCTCCTCCGCAAACTCGGTCTTATCTAGATAGTCTTCTAATTTAGGACCAAGTCTTCTTTTGCTACAATCCGATCGGCTTCTTTATTGTAGTGATCGGACACCTCTCCAGCTGATCAATTTTAAGTGGTCCACCATCGGGTTGTCTAGATTTTGACGTTAACAGTTACAGATGATCTGAGTGGCATATTAGTGACGATCGGACCAGGTGGAGTGCAGCAGTTAGATCGATGACAAAATGATGGTTAAATTAGAAGGT
Source organism: Oryza coarctata (assembly GCA_030770085.1). Lineage (NCBI taxonomy): Eukaryota > Viridiplantae > Streptophyta > Magnoliopsida > Poales > Poaceae > Oryza > Oryza coarctata. Next base: position 16,620,591 of record CM061472.1, read on the forward strand.
GTATTGCGGTTGGATCGACGGTAGGAACCCATTTGGACCAATGATATCTTGATAGTATAGGATTTTGAACATAATAAGATTAACTTTATCTTAACAATAAGATTAACTTAATCAATTAGAGATAACTTTTAATTCCGATAAAAGTTTTTTTTTATAATTCTATCATTCATTCTCTCCAATAGTCTTATTTCTTGTGTGTTCGATTCTATACATATATGTCATAAGTTTACCCATAAATACATCATTTACGATTTTTAAGTTGATTTTACTGAATAAAAATTGTGATACATGCCATTTATTTAGTTATGTTTACTGGTTGAAAAATCGAGATGTGATTTTTTGAGTTGTGGTAGTTGGGGATTACATTTTTGAAAAAGATTATTCATTGAGCTACGTTGTTGAAATTTTGAATCCTGATGTTGCTGCGGGCATGTTAGAAATATTCAAAGGAGCATGTTTATTATATATGCTTGAGAATTTTCTTATAACATAAGAGAATTCCCTTCCATCAAAGAACATTCCTTCGAAATGCATGTTATGGTCTGGAAATAAATTATCACGATTAGATTAAGAAAACCCACCTTCTTTTGGAATTCGAACACAGCACACCATGATATAGCTCAGGCCTAACAACCAAACGAGCTACAAGCCAACGTTGGGCTTGGCCTAATAAGAATATTATAACTTGAAAATTTTATAAGAATTCCTGCCAAGACGACGGATGAAGCCCATCAGCTTAGATTTTGGTGCGCAGGCCTAAACAATTCCGCGCCCTAGGCCACCCTTTCCCCTAGATCTTCTTGGCTTTTGAAGGAAACAAACCGCGCCTTTCGAAGCCAATCTTACGCTGCTCCGCCCTAATCAATCTACTCGACCCTAAAGAGAACTCGCTCTTCCCATGATCATATTCCTCTAAAACCTACTCTGCCTTCATCTCGACGGTGAGGACGCAGAGCAACGCAAGGTACCTCCCCACCTCTCTCTCTCTCTCTCTAGATCTGTATGCAAGTCCATCCTTCTGCTTTTACATCAATTTTCTGATGCACATGCTGTTTGCATAAACGACCAACCTAGTAAGTAATCAGACCATATGATTTTTTTTATCTTTTGTGTGTTCTCTTTTTTTTTTGGCTGCTCTATGACTGAACATAATTACTTAGTACATGGATGTGACACGGTGAGAGACAAGGGGCCAAGATCTGAATGAGTGGCGTTTAACTTGTTTGAGTTCGATTTGTGTGCTGTAGTTATGTGTTTCGCATCAGGAGGTTAACTGACCAGTACGTGCAAAACATAACTGATGTCAAACAGACATCTGTTATATCACATTTGCTGGGCCAAATGATTGAGACCCAGAACAATATATGTGTTTTTAATGATTTTTTACAAATATTTACATAGAGCATGGTTGTGATTTGTTTACATAGAGCTTTGTTGCTTCCGACTAGCTTATATATGTATGATTATGATAAACCTTATTTGTCTTCTAAACAACTGATTATAGATAATCCAAATTATTCTATATGTAGGTGGAGTAAGAATGGGTGACGAATTAGTTAGATGTACAAGCATTTTTTGGACCATGCATTTTCATTGCGTGAGGCTATTGCATAGGGTAAATCTAAATGCCGTTGTATTAGGTGCGTTTGTCGCCGTAAACAGACTAGAGACGAAATGGAAATGCATTTGTGTCGAAATGGATTCCAGTTAGGATATGAGAGATGGACCAGCCACGGGGTGACTGAGATGCTCCATGTCACAGAATTACATGAACCCGTAGATAATGTACACAGAATGGATGACATTTTGCTCGATGCAATTGCTGCCGAGGGAGCTTCTGTTGGAGAAGGGTCAACACATGCAGCAATAGAATTTTATAAAATGCTAGAGGAAGCGGACACACCACTGCATGAAAAGACATCACAAACGCGTTTGTTCGTTGTTGGACAGCTAATTAATGGTCACAAAACACAATATAGTTTATTAAGAGCCTGTTACAATTAATATCTCTTATACTTAACATAGTTGGGGATGAGGTTGCAAAGGATATCCCTGTAAACTTCCTTACAAACTTGTGCATAGCATCGTCTGGGCATGCCGTATGTTAAGATTTACGCATGCCCAAAAAACTGCATATTCCCTTGGCATGTGATGTAATATATTTGCTTAATGTGGTTGAACAAATGAACTTTGAATTAGTTATGCATTAAATAATGAAATGCATACCTCTAAAAAAATGTTGGTCGGCAAAACTAACACCTACTATATATTACACGCTAGATAAATGCTATAACCTACTGTGGTAAAAACTGTAGGACATATATATGGACAATGGTTAACTCTCGGGAATGCATATAGCCTATCGTTTAACTAAATTGCCGTAGGTATAGTTACCCTCGGAAAAAGGTAGGATCCAAGTAATACCGACTTCAAGACTACGACTACAATACAAGCCATGAGTGATAGAGAAGCCTTCAGCTTTTTTTTTGAAAGGAATAAATACAAAGGAAATTGTTTCTTTTCCTATGTGTCATAGGAAAAACACGGTAAAACAAACATCCACCAAAATATCATATGTTGGTTTCCTACACGCGTGAAGGAACTGGCAATGGCCGGAGCCTGCCGTTGCCGTAGTTTGCGCTGGCATGACAAACCTGCATCACTGGAAAAGATTATGTTTCTGTGAATCTGTGAGCACTAATTTGTGAAGTTTACGGTAGTAAAGAGGATAAGGTTATTTACAGAGAAAATTTGAGATTAGGCGCTATAATAATTATTAGAATTCCTTCATTCCGAACACTACATCATCTATATTTCCTGTGTTTTCCGATTCTCTGTTTTATGTTGTGAAAAATGCGATTTAAGCAATAATCATGGCATCTTTATTTCAGATTTAAGTAAACATGAGACAACACAAATATAGATAAGCCAATGTACAGTGCCATGACAGGAGCATTTCTATAGCATGAACCACAAATATTGCTCTACTCATGTCATCTACAAAACTGAGTATGGCTACCATAAACATGTGATCAAACGTAACTAGCATCATGACTGATAATTATGTTAATTGGAGTGCTCTGGCTGCTAAGAAATGGCCTCCTCGCCACTAGGGTATCATAAAACATAGTTATGAATGACAATCCTTGATCTAAACTAGGTCCCAAGACATCCAATCAAATATAATCTTACCACAGTAATATGCTAGCAAAGCTTAAAAGATGAAACAAGTACTGTTCTGGAATATAATGTCAGGAACAAGCTACTAACAGAAATAGCAACTTAATAACAGTACTGATCCTAACTCACGCACAAGAGAAATTATATAAATTCAGTGATCAGAATTAAACTAAGCAAGCATTAACATGTAAGATCAGAACATGGATTCTAACCTAGCAACAGATTGTCACGCACAACCTCAGATAAGACCAATTATCCTCACAGAGCATATACCAAAGCTGTCACATATGTCATGCAAAGATCCCCAATACAGAACAGAAGTATGGCACTTTGCAAGAACAAGTAAATCAGTAATCAGGAAACCCACAGTACACCGATCGACTGCCGGTGTCAAGTGGCAAATCGCGTCAGGGGCGCTGTCCCAGAGAACCGAGACGCCGCCTCTATGACGAGGATTCACCGGCGTTGGTTGACGAAGATACGATGCCGCTAACTGTGCTGCAGGGCACATTTTACAAATGCGTTTCTATGTTTTCCTTTCGTATGTTTTATTCTTGTGTTTTGTTTTCCTATGTTCCAAGAATGTTAGTAATAGTCAAGAAGCAGCACTGCTGAAATTGCATTAATCTTGGAGAATTCACAAGCTAGCTCGGTTTTCTCTGCTTCCGATTTCTTGAGGAACTCAATTTCACATTGTACTGTACACTGCTACATCATCAGGTAAGACAACGAAACAACTCCACAGTTACTCAGTTCAAATTCATCCATGGATTTCTCATCTAATTCAGGACCAACTCAGTTTCACATTGTACACCGCTGCATCATTCATCCAAAACAAAACAAAACTTAACATTTACGCTAACAGTTTCCTGATCTAAGGCAAAAGAGAAACGAAGATCTCAGTATCTATTGCTTTCAGGGAAGGGCCCACATGTCCCTCCTAAGAGAGATGTTAGAGCAGGTAAGTGAATTTTAGAAAACTAGTGAGTTGAAATGAGCATTGGTCTATGGGGCTTAGTCGGTGGCCTGATTTAGTGTTAAGGAAGTAGGCCCAAATGTCGGTGGAAGAGAGAGATAGGAGCTAGTCCACATATCAGGGGAAAAGAGAAGAGGGGTACATGGCCTCACCTCATTGGCCGAGGTGAGGCCCATAGGTTAGTGGCACTAGAGGAGGATTCCTTCTTCTTATTCATCCTTCTTTCTTCTTTCTTGTTCTTTCTTCCTCTCTGCTCTCCCCTCTCTTGTGCGGGACAGAGGCATGACACCGATAGGGTCGATCAGCCAGGGAGGGGTGACTGAAGGGCTAGGAAAGGAGAACTAAAGAGCAGCGGTGCTTTGACGACCAGAGAAGGTGACAACACACATGCGTAGAGGCTGAGCGGCTGGGCACAACGACGGCTCTGGGTTTGGGATAAAAAGGGGGAGATGGCATGGTGAGGTTCCAGAGATGGTAAGGACAGGGTATTTATAGGTGACATGGAAGGCTAGGTGGCATGGCCTTGAGGGCCTGCCTAGCGGTGATAACAAGATGGAGCTGGCAAGGTCGTGGATGTGAGGCAGGACTAGCGACTGAGCGCAGGGCCCATGAGCGGGTCCGCCTAACAGGACTTGATGTGTAGGGCACACGGCAATAGGGGCGTGGGGTCGATGACTTAATGAGACATGGGAGCGCCGGATCGAGCCGTGGTAGAGGGGCTACATGGCGTAGATTCAGGCGGTCGATGACGAGATTCGTGGTGTGGGGCTGAACTTGGAGCAGTATGGTGCGGTGTGTCGACGGGATTCGTGCCGGGGAGGGGCTAGGCTTAGTGTGGTGCGGTGAGGGGCACTTGATATGATTCACAGCGGTGATGTAGCACACTGGAGCAATGGGGTCGTGATAGGGGCACGCGGTGCTCGGGACAAGGTAGGGGTGCATGGAAATGGGTGGCGTCGCGTTAGCAAGCGGTTTGGTATTTTGCCGAATAGCTTACATGCTCATTGGCGTGGAGCGGCGAATGGGACGAGAGCGCGGACATGGACAGTGCGAGCGCATGTGGCATAGTGCAGTGACTAACGAGCAAGGCCCATAGGGCGCGGTAGGTAGTGGGTGTGTGCGTGGCGGCGGTAGAGTGGATGTGTGCGCGAGTGGGCGGTGAACTGGGCCATTTCAAGTGAATGTATAAAAGGGCTATTTCAAATATTTGAAGGGATATTTGAGTTTCATTTTGATATTTAAACTTAAAAAAAATCTAAGAATGTCAAGAAAAGGGCTTCAAGATCAGGACTTGTATATTTTGAGAATAGGTTTGATTTTGTGGAGAGAAAAGAGAGAGAGTGTTTCAAGGGGGCTTTGGATAAGATTATAGAGGTATTTGAAATTTAAAAAAATTCAAGCCTTGGAATTCAAATCTCGAGATTTGCTTTTGATTGAAATTTTCTAGGGTCATAAAGAAGGATTTAATTGAGATCTTTTGACATTAGAACTTAGGTACACATAAAGAACCAAACTTTTAAAACTATGATTTTTATTAAAATATATTTTAACAATTAGTCTAAAACCGGGAGGTTACACCTGGCCAGTGCAGTGGTGGTCCTTGCCACACGGCGAGAATGCAAGCACTGCCTACTGGTTCACTGTCGCTAAGATTTTGACTCCATCGATCTAGGAAGTGCACTGCTCGTTACACATGCGCTCCTTTGCCACCCTCCTATCTATCCTGCTATGGGCACTCCGGAAGGCCGTTAGTTGAAGAAGGTCATTGATTTAGTGGGCATTGCCCTTCGTCAGGTGGCCGCAAGCATCGGGCTCCCAAGCACTCAAGCAGCGGATCGTCACCAACGACTCTATGCTCATGAAGGAGGCCTCCCTCAATGATGACACATTCAGGATCATCAAGATTGGCGTTAGACTAAATGACAAGTAGGAAAGCATGATCATCGCCATTTTTTGGCAAGCTGAGTTATTTGTCTAGCAACCGTCGGACATGCTTAGGTCCCTAGGGAGGTGATCGAGCACCACTTAGCTGTGCGCCTAGAAACACGTCCTATATGTCAGAAGGTGCGACAATAAGTCTTGGAACGCCAAGCCTTCATCCACGAAGATGTGGAGAAACTACTAGATGCTAGCTTCATCTGTGAAGTCATTCACCCGAAGCCGGGGTGGATGAATTAAGTAACATGACCATGTATAATCCTTGTGGACAAGTGTGTATGCTTAAGCGTGTGCATGCTAAGGTGAAGTCATGAAGGGTGACACATAAGCTAGACCTTCTAAGGGTGCTCATAGCCCGTGGAACTCCATTATAGAATTGTGTATAGGGCTATTGGATCAAGAGCCTTAGGCCCACATGCTCGAGAGAGGGGGGAACGTCTGAGCTCGAATGTGGCCAAGCATGGGCCCCACTCATTGACGCCATTGTCCCCAAAGATGACCAAAGGAAAAGATACAATGAAAAAAAATCATTATTACAAGTACCAAACGAACTATGTCTGAGCAATAAAAACAGAGTAAAGTTCTTAAGCACACAAGTTGATAAAAAATATAAAAAGAAAGATAAGATGGGCGTGCGCATCGCGATGGTCATTCTTTGTCGTTGCCATCACCGTCACTGTCACCACCATCCAACTACTCACTGTCAGATGTAGAGTCAAATGAGATGTAAATTTCCTCAATTTCTTCCTTAGCCTCCTCCTCCATCTCTAGCTTGGGCACTGGTGCGCCATGCTTGAAGAAGCTAGCGATCTTGGCCACGGTCCTGGCCACCTCCTCAAAGAAGCTAGCGATCACTAAGCCCCGCCTTCCTCACCATGTGCTACATCCTTTTCAAGAAGTCTGCCATCATATCCCCGGTAACCTTGGCTTCAGTGTCTTAGGCACTCTTCCCCATTTCCACTGTCTTCAGCTGCTCCTCTAGCTCTAGATCCAGAGGCTCATCGCATCCTCCTGGACCATGGCGAAAATGTGTGTGATCCCCAAGGAGGGTTTGGTGACTATCCTGTGAGTGGCACGAGTAGCCCGCTTTAGCACCTATTCACGAGCAGTCATAGTCGCCACCTCTCTCTCCACTAGCTCCATGGCTTGCGCCCAGGCAACAATCTCCACATCCTGTTCTACCACTTTCTTTTTGGCTGCTCCAAGGCCTGCTCTTAGGAGGCAGCAACTGTCTCCTAGTCCATCACCTTCTTCTCCATGTCAATGATGGCAATCTCCTGGTGTATGATTTCTTGCTCGCGGGTGAGCATGACCTCCTACGCGAGGGCCATATCCACTACCTGGATGGTAAGCTCTTGCTTCTTGGTAAGTGGTTTGGTGAGGTAGCATAACTTTTTGCCTACCCGCTCATTTGTGTCCTCACAGGTGGTGGCTACAACTTCCTGGATGACGACCACCTTCTCTCGGGACTTAACTGAAGCTTCCTAAGCAGAAGCCGCCTCCTTGCGGCGCATCATCTCACCCTCACAGAGTGCCACCTCGTCCTCACATGCGTTGATTTGCTAGGTGCAGGAGCTCATCTCATCCATTAGCTACTTGGCCCCGTGCACATCCTCAGCAGCCATGGCCATCTTCTTCATGGCCACATCATGTACGGCCTCCAAGGTGACCTAATGTTGCTGTAGGGCCTTGGCATCATGATTGTACATTTCCTTCACTAGCACGACATGGGTCTCTAGTAGCTTGCTCCCTGCGATAAGGCACTTGCGCTCCACCATTAGCTTGGCACGCTCTTGGTTGATGGCCACCCACTCTGCTATGGCCATTGTGTGAAGCCACGCGACCACCTTCCCTGCGCTCTCAAGCACGCCGAGGAGTGCCTCGCGCCGACGTGGACCGGATGAACTAGGGTGTGATATCACTAGGTCTAAGCCTTCACCCTTATCCCCAAGCACCACCTGGTCCCCAAGGCACCCCATTGTGCCTAGGCTCACCCTCCTACATCGATGTTTAGGGTGGCATTCCTGTCTAGTGAGTCGCCACTGCTATTAGGGTCTAACGCGACATAGTCTTTGACGCCTGCCACATCAACCCCTAGATCGGGGTTATTACTTCATCTTGTGGCGGTGGCACTGCTGCCCTCTCTTCACCCCCTACTAGGGGCCTACCAGCAGGTGCCTTGATCGTACATCTTGCAGCCTCGCCTCTACCACCTCAGTGACGGTGGTTCTTTTCGAGCTTAGATGGCCATTTGAGCTTTGGGCCGACTGAGCAGATGGTGAAACAAGGGGAAAATGTAACACATGATGGATAAAAAATGGTTTGTTGAGAAGTGAGATTGATGAAAGTTTAGGGCACAACCGATACATTGGTCTCAGCCCGGCAAAACTCAAATCTTAGGCAGACAAGGGATCCTTGATGCACAATGAGACCATCTCCTTCTTCGTCGAGGGGGGGGGGGGGGTACGTGGGTGTACCCTGCCCCTAGCTACTAGCAAGGAGCACCCACCGTACTACTTGGTCCCAAGCTTGGGTGTGCCTCGAGCCCTGTCTCCTCAGGTGTGTGCCTCGGGCTTGGTGTTGCCGGGGTAATGTGCGGTGCTCTTGATCCCCTGGCCTTGCCGTCATGGACCCCTCTCGGCATGTTCTCGACTCGAGGGGTGATAGGGGTGCTTGTGGAAGGCTCAATATGCACTGTAGCTTCCCCTTCCCCTATAGATCCACAGGATCCTCAGGGTCGCTACTCAGGCTATCATCATTGTTGCTAGGGATATGCATCTCCTCGAGAGCCATCCTTGGGGTTCGCTCCTTAACCCCTTTCGCATCGCAAACTGGGAGGGTTTGTTAAAGAGCCACTCTCCTGGGGTCTGAGCACAACATGAGGTTGTCCCTCGGTAGGATTGCTGCTGCCACATTATTCATCTCCATGATCACTCTTATTATATGGGCGAACTCCTTCTAATCTCAATTCTAGCCTTCTCCATAGTGGGTTTGGGTGGCATCCATGTTCCTTATGTATAGCTAGGCAAGCCGACTGCGCAGGTTAATTGGGGATCCCTAACCACCATGGCGGTGTTCAGGTTGGTGGTGCATAGATCAGCTATCTAGTTCATCACCAGATTGAAGCGCACATCTAGTTGGGGGCATCCTCCTAGGAGTCAACGCGAACCACTGGTAATTGGCAGAAATAGAAGCGTGGGTGAGCTGGGACACTAATATACACCCAGTCATCGAGCCAATCCTCCCACTTCTTCTGCGGCACCTGCGGAATGTATGGTTCATTGTCTGCCCCTAGGCGAGAACGAAAATGGCAACATCCCATAGTCTTTAGGTCATCGGAGTTTTTTTTCTTTTCGATGATCTACATGACGAAGAATCGTTGGAAGAGCGCCATCGAAGGCATGACGCCAAGGAACATCTCGCACATATATGTGAAAATGACCAGTGTCACGATAGCGTTCAGCGCCAGGTGCATTAGTTAGACCTTGTAGATCTCCAATACCTACATAAAAATGCCAAGAATGGCTGTACGAGATGAAAAACACTACTGTCCTATCACCCTACCTAGCTTCATTATCACCGTTGACCTCTAGGCACATGGTGTTGGCATCAACCTGTGCACTCTCTTCACCCCCACCTCAGAGGAAAAGCGCGATTGTGGCAACACTCCGCTTCTTGCGGCGCGCAGGCAGCGTTCTGCTCTCAACATGGTGGTGATCAAGGGAAGCTGAAAGCACGGATGAAAACTATAGCGCAAGGAAAAAGATAAACAATGCGAGCGTGGAAAGAAGGGATTGGTGCGCCTTACCCCCTTATATGGGCTGTACTGCTCGTCCACGCCTCTTCAAAACCCGAATCCACCGTGCCACTAGCCCACTCGTGCGTAAATCAAGAAGGTGTCACTTCAAAACCAAGGGTCGAGCTTGGAAACACGCGCATTAAATTCCTTTCTTGGAAACACGAGCCTTACCCCTTATATGTGTGAAGGAGGGATTGGTGCGCCTTACCCCCTATATGGGCTACATTAATTTGCTTTCTTGTAAACACGTGCATTAAATTCTATAGACATAAGCTTGAGCTTGCCGCCCACTAGGGGTTGAGATCTGAGCTTCCCCACCCCTAAGCTTGGCGATTCAGTGCAACTTGGAGACACAAACCACACATTGATTATGATGAAAATGGTGAGTTGTTGTGTCCGTTCACGTGTGAACTTTGCATTAAATGCGAAACGACGCAAAATAACCCATCATGCAACTGGGTTGATAGGACAACGCCCATACTATCGTCGCATGTGACATCATCATCCCTATATGTGAAGGGGTGTGGGTTGGCAGGCGATGTGGTTTACTACCATGCCGTCTGACAGGACACACTGCCTTTTCATGCATATTGTTGCGTGTTACTTACAAGTAGACCGTGTTATCGACATCATGGATTTAAGTTTCATTCCAAGCTTTTATGTAGCCATGGACACATGGTAGGACGGCACGACCATATTCTAAACCGGCCCCGAGGGAGACCCATCAGGGCCCGACGATCTAGCCCACTTAACAGGAGGCGACACTATAAATCAGGATCCATTTACTAGTGATCCGTCACTATGTTATTCTCTCGTGGCAGGGAACCAAAACCTCAGAAGCACAACAAAAGTGTATGCTTTATAACATAGTCTTTTTTTCACCAAGTTTTAACTAAGAATACAATATGAGTAAATTATTACACCTTTACGTAGAACCTATATAATTTCTTTAGTCCCATTTTCCTCCATGACATATTCGGTTTCAGCATCCACGCTCCTTGGTTGAACAAAAAAGGATCCAACGATTTCTCGTTAGAGGACTCCGCTCAGAGCTAAACGCTGCAGCTATTTCCGGAACGAGGCTGGACCTCATGGCCCATCAGAACTTGGTTCGGCAAACCAAACAGCCCGTTCGTTATCTTCTACGGTGCTGATCGAAATAGCCCAATTTGAGTATGGATATGAATATGCACCAGCACAAGTTGCACGGTTCTTTCAGGGCTTTTACGGTGAATTTGATCTTATCCTCTGAACAAACACAAGACATCTGTCAGTCAGCGATTGCTGCTGGGCTTATTCTCTTTTATAAAGTAGTTTTGCCAAGCATATATTCCCGGAATAATTCTCTGGAAAGGTTAATTAGGACCTCATTCAGCACCATCGTACGTGTGGCATCTTAATTCGGTTTTTCTGGAAATCATTGATACGCATGTTTCAGAGAATTAGTAGTTTAACAAATCTGACTAATGAGAATTATAGACTTATTTGGATTAAAGCCAATTTTTACCCTATTATTTTTTTTCATTCAACAATATTACATGGATGTTTGGTTTGCTACCATTTTTTTTCCACATTAGTAGAAATTCTATACTACCAAACCTATTAGTGTCAAAATTTGTCAAGGTTTTGACACTATCAAAATATTGATATGGCAAAAATTAGTTCCAAACCAAACAAGCCCTATAATATATGAGAAAAGTGTTATAGGTACTTCCTAAAAAAATAATCGTGTGACGTACTGTCCTTTGTATTTTTTTATTAAAAACGTTTTGCATTTCCATTGCAACATTTTATACATTTTATTTTTCTGCGCAAGTAGTTGTTTGGGTGACTGGGTTAGTGTGGGGGCAAATTTCCCCCATTATTCCTGAAGATGCCAAGGGTTTGCACTTTGCAGTACCGAGGCACAATTGGCAAAGTCAGGGGAGGCAGAAAGATGCTTGGCCACCATCTGCAATCATTCTTGCCTCCCCATTCCTCTGAACTTAGCCGAGTCTGATCATTGTTTTACTGTTTAACTGTGAGAAAAAAAACTGAGTTTAAGGCTGTGAACAGTCCTACTTTAACTGTGGGTTGCATTACACTGTGTAAAATTTCATACTTTTACTCTGTGAGAGAGATCCTTAACTGGTAAAGGAAGAGAATTTTTTAATTATCCAGTAGTGGTGAACGTATAACTAAATTTTCGGGGGGTGCCAATATATGAAGCAGCCAGGTAGATATAGTTTTAACTTAAGCAGGTTAGATATAAAGACAAATAAAAAAACTTACCCCCAAATGGGATAGTATATTGGTTGTATCTGTAGATAAAAAACTAGCTAGCCTATATGCTCCAAATTGGTACGATAGCAGATGTAGATATGTTAAGCGGATTGATGGCGCATGCGGCATGTCACAATCCTTTTTTAATGGATGATGCATGTCACTATCGAGCATGTAGACTCCCTTCAATTATTTTCTTTTCCTTTTTTTTTTCTTTGCATCCTTAGTTTTTGGCTTTTGGTCATGGATTTCGTGAAAACAGGATAAGATTATCCTGTTTATTAGGCCTTTTGCGGCAGATGATGCCATGCTGGCAACCAGGGAACTGGAGTCTGGTGATGGAACCAATCCTGAATCATTTGTTTTTTAGATAAATAATTCTGAATCATTTGTTGCCATTAAAATATCTTGTGTTTAGTTGCGACGATATAATTATGGATGTTTTTAATAATCACGCAATCTAGTGCATTTTTTTAAATGTGGGTATATGGTTTCTTTAAGATAAGGACAATGCCACGTTGCCTTGACATTTACTTCTGGCATTGAGATTTATAAAACATAATACTCCATATCAGAAACTGTTTACATGGATGATCTCTTCACACAATCGCAAAAGAAATCTCAACCTTTACAATAACAGTGTTTATTGATAAACAAGTTTTTTTAAAGCCAATTTGATAAACGAGCTTGATCACGTGCATTCTGGCTTATTAATTTCTTCTTACCAGAGTGAGCACTGTATATGCTGAACATGGCAATCACACACTAATCAATGAAGTGATCAACAAGCATGCATGGTGAGCATGAGAGCCAGTTTGACAGCTTAGTTTTCCCGTCAACATCCTTAGCGGTTAAGCTATAATTAGAAATTAATTAAAAGCGTGCAGTAAGTGGGGATCCTTTTGTTATAAAGAAGAAAAGGTAGTGGCTAAGGTTCAATCCACATTGATGATTACGAGTATTCGCTAGTGCTACTACTAGTGTAGCTAGGTCTCTATATGATGTGATATGTAACATTATATATACTCCTAAATAATCGTGGGATAACCTTGGGCAAACAAAATTCTAATGGTTTAGCAACTTAATCCTCTCGTTATTAATTAAGTCGTTATCGCGTTTTCATTGAGGGTTGTTAAGGCTGTATGTAGTATTAAAGGTTAAAGCCTCCTTTGTTTAATTTTTTTTACCGAGTTTCATAATTCAAAATTTAGACGCTCGAATAAACACTGAACTTCTCAACCATGTTTCTCTAGAAGCCATACCCGTCTAACACTACAATTCAAAAGTTGGTGAAGGGCTGCTTTTGGATTACGGCGACTATACAAGGTCCAGAAAAAAAAGGGCTGACATAAGGACAAAATGTCATGAATTATTGTCTGGTTCAAAAACGGAAAAAAAAGACTAGCTATGTTGTGTCCAACTTTTTTTTTTTTTGAAAACGAAGAAGCACAGCCGGTCATTTAACTAGTACTATGTTGATTTAAGCCTCAAAACATGTTGAAGTATCCCATTCCGATTTAAGATAGCCGGGATCTCTTTAACATCCTGACGCTGATATGGTATGCTACATGAATGCTAACATGACATTATAAGACATCCTTATTGTTTATTGCCCAACTCGGCAATAAGGTGGGGGCATTAGCAGGTTCAAGAGACCAAAACGTGCGCATGTGTAGGATGGGGAAATAAGGTGGGACCCACCATAAAAAAGTCGAACATCTATATAACATGAGCAAGTAGTTAGTGTTGGACAGACCACTGGCCTGGGCTGTATACATATAGACCCGACCGTCCTCTATACGCTCGGGGGTTTTCATAGTCACTATACACTTTCTACATGGTATCAGAGCGAGTCTAGATATCTCGGCGCACTAGCTTCTCCCTCCGGCAAGCCGACCCTTTCCTTGTTATCATCGATGTCTTCTTTCCGTCGCCGACTCTCTTCCCGGTACTTTTCTCGTCCTCTCGCCTCTATTTCTTCTTCTCCCCGTCTCTCCCGCAGTCACCTTCTTCTCTCCGTCCTACCTTCGCGCGACTAGGCGACGGTCTCGATCCGCCTCCTCGTCTCGCCTCGCACCCGTCTCCGCTCTTCCTCTTGTTTCGTGCATCTCTCCTTCTCTGACACCGGTGCACCTCCGCGCTCGTCGTCTTTATCGGCTGGGCTTGTCCAGCTCTCCATCGGCTGGAAACCTCCCTCGGTTCTCGTCCTTTCCGACACGCTCAACGGCTCTCAGACGCGAACCTTCTCCCCTCACGTCCGAGCCAGTCCAATGTGTCCACTTGTCCATGGACACGAATCCCTACCTCCCCGACGCGAACATATTCTCTTCGCGTCTAGCCACCCCCTGCCTTTTTCGCGTCCGCCCCACTCCTTGGTCTCCACGAGTTCACGGACGTGAATCTTCTCTTCACGGACGTGAATCCTCGCACGTCCGTGACCCAACCACTCTCTGACCCACCCACTTTGTCCTCACCTACTCCGCTGTATACTCCCTATCGGCCAACCACTCCTCATCGGCTGGCCGGCCCACTTCCCATCGGCTTCTCACATGCTTGATCGGCCGATCCGTCCTCTCATCGGCTTCCCCCCTCCCATCGGCTTAATCCAATTGGCTCTTTGCTCCCGTTCTCCTGTCATGGCCACCGAGTCCGTTCTCAGCTCCGGCACTTTCCCAGTCGTCGACTCTGCTCCGGCCCTCGGTGCCTCAGACCACACGTCGGGCACCACCTCACCGATCTTCTCCCCTCCCTACGCTACTGTGAACGAGAAATCTCACGTTCCTATCTCCCTTGACCTTAACGCCAATTATTCCAAATGGGTTTTCTTCTTCAAATCCCTCTGTGGAAAATTCGGCCTCTGGTCCTATATTGATGGCTCTGCTCCACCTCGCCCCGATGATCCTCAGTTGGACATCGCCGAGTGCTGCGTGCACAGTTGGCTACTCAGCTCGGTTGACGACTCTGTCCTCGACCTCGTCATGGACGATACCGACCCCACCGCCCGGGACCTCTGGGTGGCCATCGAGCGGATCTTCCTGGCCAACAAACAGCCTCGCGCCATCTTCCTCCTCAATGAGTTCCACTCCATGGTACAAGGCGTCTCCTCTGTCTCCTCGTACAGTCAGCGTCTCAAAGTCAAGGCTGCTGCTCTCCGGGACGTCGGCCAACTTGTGGCTGACTCTCAACTCGTCCTCGCCCTTCTGTGAGGCCTCAATCCCCGCTTCTCCAATACCGCTGATGACATCGCCAACGCCACACCTCTTCCATCGTTCGCCCGGGCTCATGACATGCTAGTTCTTAAAGAACTCCGTCTGGTCAACGATGAGAAGACAGTGGCCCACACTGCTCTCCTTGCCGCAGCCAATAATGGCTGCTGAGCTTCTTACGCTGCCCCTTCCTCTCGCGGTCCTAGTGGCCATGGCTCCGCCCACAGCAACATAGCCCGTACCGGGAAAGGCAAGGGAAAAGGCAAAGGCAGGACCTGGCAGGGTCCGACGCCACCACGACCTACCTCGGTCCCTACCCACCCTATCGGCTCCCTGGGTCCGTGGCTCTGTTACAACCCCTGGGCGCCCCAGCCCCAGCCACGCAGCCCCATCGGCTGGCAACCTGGAGTTCTCGGCGCCCATCCCCAGGCTTACCTGGCATCGGCTCCCGTTCTGCCGCCTCAGCCGATGCCACCGACCCCAACCGCCCAGTCGGTTCCCTCCTGGAACCAGGCTGGCCTCGTCGCTGCCCTCAACCAGATGACGCTCCAACCATAGCACCCTTGGGTGCTAGACTCTGGGGCGTCTTCACACAAGGCGTCATCGGCTAGTATACTTCACTCCTGTCACCCCTCTTCCTCCCCTTTTGTCACCATTGGCAATGGTCACTCTCTTCCTGTCCAATGCCGTGGTGACTCCTCTCTGTCTACATCTACCACTAACCTCCCCCTACGCAATGTTCTTATCGTCCCTTCTCTTATTCACAATTTTATATCTGTTCGTCAATTCACACGAGACAACCACTGCTCCATTGAATTTGACGCGTTTGGTTTCTCTATGAAGGATATCCCAACCTGGCGACAGATCCTTCACTGCAATAGTGGTGGAGACCTCTACACCATTCCTGCTGCGCCGTCCACCCCACACGCCAGTGTCGCCCTCTCCACCAACCTTTGGCACCTTCGCCTCGGCCACCCCGGCCCCGACGCTGTCGCCACCCTCCGTCGCGGCGCCTCCATCCGATGTACTCACAGCAGCTCCACAGTTTGCCACTCATGTCAACTTGGCAAACATGTGCGTCTGCCCTTTTCTAGTTCTCTCTCCTGTACCTCGCGTCTATTTGAACTTATACATTGTGATGTATGGACGTCCCCAGTTAAAAGTATCTCCGGTAATTAGTATTATCTCGCTATACTTGACGATTACACACACTATTGCTGGACCTTCCCGCTCATCCACAAATCCGAGGTCGCCTCTCACCTCACTCACTTCGTCACGTACGTATCCACTCAGTTCAACCTCCCCATCAAGGCTTTACAAGCCGATAACGGTACGGAATTCGTCAACCATACCGTTACAAACCTCCTCACCTCGCAGGGCATCCATCTCCGGCTCTCCTGCCCCTACACCTCTCCTCAGAACGGCAAAGCCGAGCGCCTCCTTCGCACCCTCAACAACATCAGTCGCACCATGCTACTTCACGCCCACCTACCCGCCACTTATTGGGCCGAAGCTCTGGCTACTGCGACGTACCTTCTTAATCGGCGCCCATGCTCCTCCGTTCATAACAACATTCCCTATGCCCTTCTCTACCGCACGGCGCCTGACTACTCCCACCTTCGCGTTTTTGGGTGCCTCTGCTACCCAAATCTCATCGCCACAGCTTCCCACAAACTCGCTCCCCGCTCCACCGCTTGTATTCTCCTCGGCTATTCCACCTCTCACAAGGGATACCGATGCCTCGACCTTTCCACCCGATGGGTCCTCGTCTCTCGTCACGTCATTTTTGACGAACATGTTTTCCCTTCGGTCTCCTTCATCCGAGATCCTCCTCTAGTGATCTCGACTTCCTCCTCGCCAACACCGTGCCGACCAGGTCTTCCCCACTGCCCTCTCCATTGGCCCCCTCATCGGCCGCTGCTGAGGATTTACCCGTCACATCTCCCACCACTACTCGGTCCGATGTCCCCAACATCGGACCCCTATCAGACCCACCTTTATCGGCCAATACCGATCCTATTTATCCTTCAGCCGATACCATTCCCTCTCCATCGGACACCCCACTTCCATCGACTCCTCACTTTCCATCGGCTCCTCCCACCCTATCGGCTGATCCATCTCTATCGGACCGATCGGAAAACTCGGCCCATCCGACCTTATCGGCTCAGGCCGATCTAATTCCTCCTTTTCCTCTTGTCTACAGTCGCTAACTCGGAGCCGATGACGCCCCCACCCAACCAGTTCTTCCCATTACTCCCGCACCCCCATCGGCTCCAGTTCCCTCCACCTCTCACATGGTCACCCGCTCTCAGACCGGGTCTCTTCGCCCCACTCAGCGCTATGGTCTCTCCGCCGTCCACATCTCTATCTCACCCATCCCGGTGACTTCTCGCTCAGCCCTGGCCGACCCCCAGTAGCGCGCGGCCATGGCCGACGAGTACAAGGCCCTAATGGACAACGAGACCTGGCGCCTCGTTCCCCGCCCTCCCGGTGCTAACATTGTGACCGGTAAGTGGATTTTTAAACACAAATTCCATGCCGATGGCTCCCTTGCCCATCACAAGGTTCGCTGGGTAGTCCGGGGTTTCTCCCAACGACCCGGTGTCGACTATGACGAGACCTTTAGTCCCGTTGTCAAGTCCGCCACCATCCGAGTCGTCCTCACCTTGGCTACCTCTCGCTCCTGGCCGATCCATCAACTAGACGTGAAGAACGCCTTTCTTCACGGCCACCTGACGGAAACAGTCTACTACCAGTAGCCCCTAGGCTTCGTCGACCCTTCTCGTCCCGACGACGTCTGTCTCCTTCAACGCTCTCTCTACGGCCTCAAACAAGCCCCTCGTGCCTGGTACCAACGCTTTGCTGCCTATCTTCGGCACATCGGTTTCGTGGCCTCTGCGTCCGATAGTTCCCTGTTCCCTTTCCATATCGGCTCCACCACTGCCTATCTACTTCTCTATGTCGATGACATTGTCCTCACAGCGTCTTCGATATCTCTCCTCGACCAGATCATGGCCCGACTCCACTTTGAGTTCGCCATGACTGATCTTGGTCCTCTCCACCATTTCCTTGGCATCTCCGTAACCCGTTCCATCCATGGTCTCTTCCTCTTCCAACGCCAGTACGCCATCGACCTCCTCCAGCGTGCGGGCATGGCCGACTGTCACCCCACGGCCACCCCAGTCGACACTCGAGCCAAACTCTCCGCCGCCGATAGCGCCCTCGTTGCCGATCCCTCTCACTATCGGAAGGGCACCCTCTCCAGCGACTGCATCTCATCTCTAGCCCCATCGACTCCCTCACCGCGTACTCCAACGCGGACTGGGTAGGCTGCCCCGACTCTCGACGCTCTACGTCCAGCTCCTGCGTTTACCTCAGTGACACTCTCGTATCCTGGTCCTCAAAATGCCAGACTACAGTGTCCTGATTCAGCGCTGAAGCCGAGTACCGCGCCGTCGCCTACGCCGTCGCTGAGTGCTGCTGGCTTCGCCACCTTCTCCAGGAGCTCCGTGCACCCATCTCCACCACGACCGTCGTCTACTGCGACAATGTTAGTGCCGTCTACATGACCGCCAACCCGGTCCATCACCGACACACCAAGCACATCAAGATCGATATCCATTTTGTCCGTGACAAGGTTGCATTAGGACAGGTTCGGGTGCTCCATATACCATCGGCACATCAGTTTGGCGATATAATGACCAAAGGCCTGCCCACGCCTTTATTCACCAGTTTTTGGTCCAATTTCTGCGTCCGTTACCCTTCCGCTGTGACTACGGGGGGTGTTAGATAGACCACTGGCTTGGGCTGTATATATATAGACTCGACCCCCCTCTATACGCTCGGGGGTTTTCATAGTCACTGTACACTTTCTACAGTATTTTACCACTCCACAATGTATTTTACCTGATAAAAAGGACATATTTAATGCTTATTACCTATTTTTCACTATATTATGAATGCCTAACTATTGACTGACGTATGCTACTACTTGGAAAATTTTCATTTCCTCTTCTTTTTTCTTTTCTTTTTTTCCCTTTCCTCTAAGATGATAGCCGAAGCAGGCACGCCAGGGGGAGGGGTGTTGCACCGATGAGCTCCAGCAATAGGATGGCTGAAGGAGGAGAGATGAAAGAAAGAGTTTAGCATGGAGAAGATGAGGGAGACCTCAAATTTTGGACAAGGATCAACAATGGCGACAAATTTTAAAGTCAAAACCACTGGCCAAAACCCTAAACTTTGGCCTGAATGACTCTGGTGACGTCAAGTGCAATGGTTGACTAGCCTTGACATACGCGCGGTGGCGATGGCACCACCTCCGCCGTTCTTGAGGAAGCCACACACTAGGTGTAGCATCAGTAGTAGCAGCAAGAACCTCCCAAACATCGATGACTTTGGGGACAAGGGCGATGCCTTTATGTCTCGGGGAGCAATTTGGTGACATAGTGGAGACAACAAGGACACAAGTCTATCAAAGAGCAATGACATAGTCTTTGCCGCCATCGACCATAGCTTAGACTTGGTGGTGGTGACGGTGCAGGCAAAGTTCTCGATGTTGTTGATGCACTAGTCATTACAAGTGATCACCATCGCCGCCGCTACAAATCATGGTTCTAAGAAGGATCACGTGTGGTCGGCTGCACCGGTGGCGGTGGCATGCGATGACGATATCCTCATGCTCTGGCTCTAAAATGACACAATCATGGCCACGAGAGAGGTTGTTCCTAAACATGCACTTCGATCTTGAGATGGTGCCTACGACAAGGGTGCAATCCGTTGTTGTGCCCCAGGATAGGGCCTTCGTCGGCTTCTAGCCCACCATATCCATCGTCTGTCATAGCTCGTTGGAGCATGCCTGCCATTTCTATAGTCTGCCACATCTGTAGGTACGGTGGAGGTGGAGGTGGAGGTGGAGGTGGACGTAAAAAAGACAATAGAAAAGAGGAGAAAAAAAAGAAAAAGATGAAAAACAAAAAAAGCAAAATAAAACGAGTTAACTTCTATGTGGCATGCTAGATCAGCGCCATATAGGATCTCCGACGGGTTGTGGCAATCTTGGACAGGATTGACACAGTTAAACAAGATTTGTACTTGTATTTTGAGTGTTTAAAGAATTAGATGATACAAGTTTAGAGATTTGGGTGTGTACTTTACTTTAAAAAAATAAAAGATATTATTATAATATCTAATCTATAGCATATATTTCACATGATACCTCTTTGACAAGAAAAATTTATTAAACCTAGTCCATCCGTAAACACTTTGGTTAGACCAAACACACTATTGCTATTTTTCATATGCATGAAAATTTGTAAATTTCCAGTCACCTAAATTTGTAAACTACTAAGTCTTAAATTGAAGTGATATACAATATGCAATTTTACTTTTTTAATTATAATTTTGTTGTAATATATGGTTTTACTTTATTTTTTTTACCATGGTTTGAATATTTTTTGCAAGCAATTTTGTAAATTTTATGAATAGTAAGTTTATTTCTTATACTTTTGTAATTTTTCGTGTTCAAATATATTGTTTAACCAAAAAGAAAGAGGTAATGAGAAAAATTAGATTTTCATCTAATGAATGAAAAAAGTTACTGAAATTTATAAAAATTTTAGTCACCTGGAATGTGGAATGTAGACACTCACATATTACTAAATCATCAAAGCTTAAGACACACACTTTGGCATTTAGCTATTTTGGAACAAAACTGGAACAAATAATGCAAGGAAATTGAATCTATCCTATTTATTATCCCCAATTATATAACTCAAATTCCCCATTATCTAAGAAAAATTTATGTAACTACTAAAATCCTCTCCGTCTTCCTCCTAGCCTTTGGCTGGCTTGATTCAGCCAGACAGCGCGAGCCGCCCAAGGGCCACGCCGGCGCCCTGCCGGGCCCGGCCCGCCACGTGGCACCCGGTTGATGACGCTGACGCCCCTCCATCTCGGCATCTCCCCCGTCGCTTTTGCGCGTCAGCGCACGCCACCACACGACGGCATCAAAACCCACCACCCCGCGCCCGCATCGCACCGCCACCGCCACCCCCAAAAGCCTCTCTCTCCGCCTCCTCCTCCTCTTCCTCCACCCCGAACGCAGGCGGCTCGGAACCTTCTAGAACGTCCTCACATGGCCCCGCCCCCGTCGCTGGCCCCCGATCGCGGGGGCGACCCCGACGACGCCGCCCTCCGCCTACGGGCCCGCGCCGCCGCCCCCGACGCCGGTGAACGGAGGGAGAGCGGCGCCGTCGTTGGGGATGCGCAACAGCAGCAGAGGCAGCAGGAGCTGCTCTGGTACCGCGCGTCGGCGCCCGCCCACCGCCGCGTCAGGGAGAGCCCCCTCAGCTCCGACGCTATTTTCCGCCAGGTAAGTAGGACTTCGCATCTCCTCCTCTCCTTCCTTCCCGGTGATCTCGATCGATGCGGCGTTCGTGGAAGCTCCAACAAAAAAAAAAGAATTACTGCGCCTCTACTAGTTCATCAACTCATGATTTTTTCCCTTAAAAAATAATAATTAGTTTTCAAATTGCACTGTGCTATTATTAGCCGTTTCCTTGTCGGTTAGCATCTCGCGTGCTCAGATGTGAAGCCGCTGGCCCCCGAATCGTGGCTAGATTTTGATTTGCCTCTATGTGCTGGGACGGGTACAATTCGTTTCGTGGTGGGATATTCTGCTGCGGATTCAGGTCGCCATCGTTGCTCGTTTTGTGGATCAGGGGAATCAGCGGGCGCCGGACGCATGCGTTGCAGAATTTCGCGGTGGCCGGCAGAGCAGGGACAACGATGTCCGAGGATAACTACTGTTGTTATTAGCAGGCTGTGGCCTTTGGCGTGTTAGAGTGAAATAGTGAATGGGCAAACAATGGGTCATTGCATGCAAGGGTTGGAGACTTTAAAGATTTGGTACTTGGTTGGTTGTACAGACCACGGTATTGGGAATGTGATGGGAAGATACTTCGGATACAGAGCTTCCATTAAAGGACTATATATGGTCAGCATGTAAATGCTGACAGCCAAATCTAGAATTTGTGCAACGTTGCACATGTCGCTCCCCTGTTCAGATTGGTCCATATAACTCTGTGTATTGTGGGCTTGTTGCCTTGTCTTCTCCAATTCGGGGCATTGCTTCTGCATGAGGTCCATATAACTGTGTATTGTCGACTGCTGTTTTAGTTGGATATCATGTTACTTGGCACTGATATGATTCTTTACATTTGCTACTCTAGGATGTCAGTGTGCTGCAATGTTGGTCCAATATTGGGGCAAGTTATTTATTGAAATTTCCTTAAAAGATTGGTAGTGGGAACTGGGAAATGATCTGAGCCGAACACTTTGTCCATACCCTCTGATCTGGTTCTACACAAAACTTTCTATACATGCTTGCCTAAATCTGAAGAGTATCATGGTTCCAATCAAAAT
Organism: Oryza coarctata; assembly: GCA_030770085.1. Lineage (NCBI taxonomy): Eukaryota > Viridiplantae > Streptophyta > Magnoliopsida > Poales > Poaceae > Oryza > Oryza coarctata. Next base: position 16,643,374 of record CM061472.1, read on the forward strand.
TTGATCTTCAAAGCTGGCATTCCTATTAATCTGCGCATATGCTTCCAAATCAAATCTTTCCTTCTTTTAATTGACAGAACAGCATTATATTACTGAACCCACGATAAAATATTTATTACTATATTAGTACACTGGATGTCAAATTTTCTTGCTCTTTGTTTTAACTGACAGCTATTCTTTTCATTGTAGAGCCATGCAGGCCTTCTGAATCTATGCATCGTTGTGCTGATTGCAGTGAACAGCAGACTTATTATTGAGAACTTAATGAAGGTTTAATTACTTTTCCTAGTTCATTACCATTTCTTGCTCTCTTAATCTGTTTCCCCAGGAACTAGTAGCATTTATTTAGTATATGCTTTTCTTTACGTGTCTCTTGCCTATTTACATTATGATTTAACTCATTCTCATTGTCTGTATTTGCTGCTTCAGTATGGCCTATTAATAAGAGCTGGATTTTGGTTTAGTGGAAGATCACTGGCAGATTGGCCCCTTCTTATGTGCTGGTAGATATGCACTGACCTAATTCTATTTTGAGTTTTGATAAACAGTACTACACCTCTTAAAATAATCGATCTGCAAATTGCAGTCTCACTTTACCAATTTTCCCTCTTGCTGCACTTATGGCTGAGAAGTTGGCTCAAAGAAAACTTATCAGTGAACATGTACGTTTGTTTTAGTCTTTGCTAGCAGTTCTTTATAGATTTATTAAATCTTTTCATTCAAGTTTCCTTCTCTAGATGTGCCTCGAAATACTGTTTTAAGTGCAAGTAGACAGTTCATGATTTTGGTACACCTCTTGCAGGTGGTTATTCTTCTCCATATCGTTATTACAACATCTGTCCTTGTCTATCCAGTTGTTGTAATTCTAAAGTAAGAATATTTATTTTTGACTTTGTAGTTTGTTTGGATGCATCTACTTTTGACATTCGTTGAGCTCTTATATTTGAGGATACACTCATTTTTGTCTTATTCAGAGATATGCTGTATTTATGTGGTATGGGTGCAAAGTTAATTCAGGTTTTTTAGTCTCAAACTTTTTAAAACAGTTTGTTTAAGCTGGATACTAATGTAAATTTGTTGACTAAAAGATGACTTATGTAACTCTTGTCTTTAGTTACATACAATGTTATATGATATATCTGACAGACAAAATGTTAGTTTTCAGTTTGAGGAAAACAGTCAGTCTTATGGATAATTTGATTCAGTCTTGGTAGAAGCCCATTTATTTTTCATAGTACCTTCATAGTTTACCCGACTAGAACATTTTTGTTATTACCCTTTTTTCCTCGAAAACACAGGAGAGCGTTTTTGGTATTACTTGCGTGAACGTAAGTCAACTATATAATAAAAGTAAATCTTATTAGTTCCAAATGCTTAGAAGTAACCTGAGAGATATCAGCACAGTTACCACCCTGAAATTGCATGCATGTGGCAATGTTGAGCAAATTACATTTCAGATTAAGTTACTCTTATTTGTCAAACAGAAGCAGTAGAGGGCAGGAGTTACAAGTACATTTGACCTCTCTGTTGTTTGAGATTAAATAGTTCTTATATACTTATCTATTTTGGGTTCATGCATTGATATACCAAGAAATGTTGTTTATGAAGATAATGTTCTTGCATAAATCTGAATTCTCATTTCAGTTACATTTGAATCTTTCAGGTGTGACTCGGCAGTATTATCTGGATTTGTGTTGATGTTTCTTGCAAGCATTATTTGGTTGAAGCTTGTTTCTTTTGCTCATACAAATTATGATATAAGAATGTTGTCCAAGAGTATTGAAAAGGTAAAGCATCGTTATATGCTTGTATGTTGCATTTGCATGGTTTCTATTATAATCATTGGCTTCAAAACATAGAGAATGATGCAAAAGCAATTTCCGTATGTCAGCAATGAACTGCTGGCTGGTGAACTTTTGTTGTATTCCTTCTACAAAGACTTGTTCATGCCGTACTTCCTGTTTAAACTTGTTTCTAGTGCTCTTCTCTGATGAACTATAGTCTCATTTAATAATAACTACATTAAGTACCACTGAATTGTTTTTTTATCAATAAGATTTGAATTGCTTGTGCAGTGCATATTTTATAGCTTAGCTAGTTCTTTACTCACTTCCATGATTGTGGCTATGATTATTTTTTTAATATCATCTTTTATTCTTATACAATAGGGCGTGACACATGGCATTTCTATAGATCCGGAGAACATTAAATGTCCAACCTTTAAAAGGCTAGCCTACTTCATGTTGTCCCCAACACTTTGTTACCAGGTATCATTCTTATCCTTAGACCTCTGCTTCTTGCTTTCTAAACTCTAACTTTACATGATCCATTTGTTTATTACATATATTTACATATGAGCTAAAAATACAGTGAGTCCTGATTTCATTCTTGTTCACTATGCAGCCAAGTTATCCCCAAACTACATATATTAGAAAAGGTTGGGTGGTCCGACAACTGATAAAATGCCTTGTTTTTACAGGCTTGATGGGTTTCATTATTGAGCAAGTGAGCCTCTTTACATGATTCCTGATGTATTTTATTTATATAGCTTGTTGAATAATCAATATGTCCTTTATTTTTCAGTACATAAATCCAATTGTGAAGAATTCTAGGCATCCATTGAAAGGGAATTTCTTGAATGCTATAGAGAGAGTGTTGAAATTATCAGTGCCAACATTGTATGTCTGGCTTTGCATGTTCTATTGTTTTTTCCATCTCTGGTAAGTATCTTTGATTACCTTGTTTAGTTGTTTTGTCCTTGTATTACATTCTTTGTATCTTCCAGTTGGGTACCATATTCCACATATAAGGACCAACAGTTCCACAACATGTTGGATAATCATGATTTTCTACCATACTTGTTTAGATGGGTGTATTGTTTGTAAATGGTCGTGTATGTTATCTAAAAATATAAGTTTCAAGAAAGTTTTACTATCATCAGACTTGAACCTTTCATCTCATACTTCCATGCATTATTGTTCCTTTTTTGTACAGGTTGAATATTCTTGCTGAGCTCCTCCATTTTGGTGATCGTGAATTCTACAAGGACTGGTGGAATGCCAAAACAGTTGAAGAGGTGAAAGACTTGTTACTAGTATATGCATTTTTTTAAGAAAAATGAGAGAACTTTGAATAGAGTTGACATTTGTGATTTTCCATGCATTTCAAATGGGATGATCTTTCGGGGATGGACGCAGTATTGGAGAATGTGGAATATGGTAATTTTATTTTTATCTTTCGTCTTCAATTTTTTTATTCAGGGAAAAACTTTTTTTTAATTTAGTACAATAGTTCTGAAATAACTGCCAGCTTCCTTTTAAAATAAATGTTGAAAATTGTCACTAAGCCTGAGATGGTTCCCTTAGTAATTAACATTAATATCGTTCAAGTATCTAACAATTGCTTTGCATCTTGTCAGCCTGTTCACAAGTGGATCATTCGACATATATATTTTCCATGTATGAGGACTGGTTTGTCAAAGGTAATTTCTGCAGTTTATTTAAGACAGCCATGCATGGTTTATAGTGGTGAATTTCAGTATTATCAGAATATTAACAATTTGTTCCATTAAAATTGCAAGTACCTTTCTCAGTGTTGTGGGTTATAGGTATAAATGTTTTGACTTGTTGAACTGATGCTACATGGAGAACAGTCCCATGTGCAAATGGCATTTAAGAGTTAAGATAAACTGGTAGTATGATTAAGCAGATAATCATTTTTTTGCCTCGTAATGCTGGCCCTACTGAAACATGAAAACAACTGCTTGATACTGATGTTTAAATACTGTCCTGGTAAATGTTTTGCCATGATGCATTTTTTCTAGACTACCAGTATTATGCTTGTTGGTTAGATACCAACACGGTGGATGTAGAAGCTGGGACAACATGCTCGAATAAGGAACATATTGAAAATGATAATTTAACATAGAAGTTTGAATGGAATGATACACAAAACTTGCATAAACAAATGTCCATAAATATTTTTCTTGATTTGTTATTTTCCTCGTCATGCAGAACAAATGCAGTATTTTTTTTCCAATACATACTTTTCAAATTCATGATGTATCTTCACTGCAGGGTGTTGCTATACTTATCTCCTTCCTGGTTTCAGCTGCATTTCATGAGGTACTAGGTTCTTCCACATGCTTAGATCTATCATTTCTAATTTCTTTTCCTAGCCATCAACCAGGAGTGGAAAACAATTTTATTGAAAAATGCTCTGGTTTTGTATGTATTCTTTATTTCATTGTCCTTTATTCATTTGCAGCTGTGTGTTGCTGTTCCATGCCACATTTTTAAATTCTGGGCATTTATCGGGATCATGTTTCAGGTATATAAACCATTCAAAGTATACTTCTTTTTATCATCTTATGCTTTTGAGTTCCACCAGCATTTCCATAGTAGCCTTTATAGAGGCATGTAGAATTTGCCGTAAAGCCAATTTAACTGTTAGCAACTTATCGTCAACGTTAGAATTGGTGGAAATTCAAATGCAACAGAATGGAAAAGCATTTATGCATGTCTAGTAGACGCATGAATACACTCAGTGACTCAGACTCTAAAAGTTGCATTCATGCTATGCTTGTTCTAGACCAGCTCATGCATACACTTGGACTATGCTTATTTTGAACTGTTCTCAGGGATATCTCTACTCCATCTGTATTATTTAGGCTGATGTTTTTTATGTCTATCTTTCTCAGATTCCCCTGGTATTCTTGACGAAATACCTTCAAGATAAATTCAATAACACAATGGTATGTGATGCATATTACAAAAATATTTATATTGCATTACTTCTTCACACGTCATGATCTTAGGTGAGCACTCTTTGAGATTGACAGGTGGGCAACATGATATTTTGGTTCTTCTTCAGCATCCTCGGGCAGCCAATGTGTGTTCTCTTATACTACCATGATGTCATGAACAGGCAACAAGCCCAAACAAATAGATAGCTATGTTGGAAATATGTACCATAACACAGATCATCAGAAGCAAATTAACTCACCACAAGGTAACAGCGGCCTCGTTCCTTTTCACCATCAGCTGTGATCATCTTGCTAAGCTTACCTATCCGTGGGACTCATGCCGGCAATGCAGAGTGTACATTATTACTGATGTCCCAGTGTTGTAGCTGAAGATCATATGTACACAGTTCTTCTGACATGTGTGGACTCTATACTTGTCAGTCTTCATTTCAGCAGTGCTGTTTACATATAATGTCGAGTTAGATGTACATGAATGTATCACCCTGTAATACAAACTTGCCTTGAAGTTTGAATGAGCAGAAGGCTCACCTGGAGAGAGAATGGGTACATATATAGAACCGACAGCTAAACATGGTATTTAACCTGTTGTAATGTCAGACGCCCTTCCATAATTGTGTATTAATGTTGCTGGAAAGAATAATAAAGCAACATCTCCGTTCTGATTTCAAGCACCTTTTTTGTATTTCTGATCCCTTGATCCAACTTGGATAATGCTCTGATAATATGATTATAAATGTTGTAACCTCGACGGCCCTGGTTTTAGTCAAATTTACTATGATCATATTTATTTTTTTAGCAGTCTTCCACTTCTTTTATATTGTTGTGCCAGGTGCTGTATAGTAACTCCTAGTTTGTCTCATCACAAAAATAGCACGATTTGGAATCTCAAGGACTCAAGATCGGACTGCCCTAAGGGCATTATCTAATAGCACATTAAAGTTGTTTCTTCAATATGTTATACTATATCTATATCAGATTAGTATCAGAGCCTAGTAAATCAACTCTTGTCACTGTTTTCTTTGTGAGAAAGCTACAGAAAATACAAGGAATTAGGTCAGAGGATAGATATTGCAGAGCAATAGATTCAAGTTTTATGATAAGATCTTAATAGGAAGTTTTATCAGCTAGCAAAAATAATTAGAAATCATGTTCCTGCTGCTGCAACTTAAGAGAATTCATTAAAAGATGGCAAAGATCAACATAGACAAGCACATCTTCACGCTAGACTTTAACAAAGAAGTACTACTAAACAAGGAAAGCCACATGTCAGATGATGTAGAAGGTGAAGTAGATGATTTATATGAAAAAAATTGACCTTCTTATACATCAAGAAGGAATGGTGGATACGCTAGAGATACATATAACGTGAAAGCTTAAATCCCTACTTCTAGTGAAAGTGTTAATATAGAAAAATTTCTTGATTGGTAATATGAAGTTGAAGCTTTATTTTAAGATAATAAATATTAGTCAAAATCACAAAGTTTCTTTAGTTATATACAGATTGAAGGAAGGTGCCGGTGCATGGTAGCACCATCATCAAGAAGAACGTGGGTTAAAGGGTGAGCCTGATATAAGATACTGACATCAAATGAAGGTACTTTTGAAGTCTAGATTCTTACCTGCTAATCATGAGCAGACCATTTTCACAGAATTTCAGAATTGTGCCAAAAAAATAGGTTTGTTTCAAAGTATATGAAACAGTTCTTGAGGCTAAAGTAAGATACAATCTTGCTGAAACTAAAGATCAACAAGTTTTAAGATACATTAATAGTATTAATAAAGCTATTAGAGATCAATTGGCTATGCAACAAATATGGTTAATAAAACAAGCACAAGTTTTAGCACTAAAGGTTGGAAGACTTGTGAGGACAAAAAAGATAGCTAAGTCTCATTCACATTCTCACATAGAGAGCACATCAAAAGGCTATCCTAATAGGTTGAAAAATAAAACAATTCAATCTAAGACAAAACAACCTAAGCCAAAGCAAGCCACAAAGAAAGGTAGAATAAAGAGAAATCCAAATGTCGTTATATGCTACAAGTGTGGTGAAGAAGGATATGTATCTAGCAATTGTCTGAGAAGAAAGGTTGTTAACACTACATGCTATGACAATGATTGTGATAGTGATTATAGTGATTATGCTGAATTTGAAGATGAAGCTAAGGACATAATCTTTGTGAAGAAAAATGTGATGAAGTAGTGTGTGTGATCCAACGTCTCTTGTGCTCCACATTACAACCCGATAACACACAACGTAAGAAGATATTGCATAGTGAATAGCAAGGTATACAAATTAGTGATTGATAATTGTAGTTATGAGAATCTAATTTCTTAAAATTTTGTCAATCATTTAAAGATTAAAACTCATGATCATCCAAACCCATACACTATTGGATGGATGTATGAATATGAGGATCACAAAGCAATGCAATTTACCACTTTCTTTAGACAAATATTATCTATCAAATGTGTTATGTCATGTGGCTAACCTGGATGCAAGCCATGTTATTATTAGAAGACCTTGGCAATTTAATATGGATGCTACTCATAAGGGAAGGAATAATACTTCTTCATTTGGAACAAGCGGAAATCATTATTCTACATAACAAAATAGATAGTTCTACTCCTAATATGGAGAAGAATATATTGACTATCTCCCACACCTCAAATGAGTTTATAGAAGAATTGAAAGAGGCAAATTTATGTGCTGCACTAATTGTAAAAAGTGAAGAACACCCAACTGCTAAAATTTCAATAGAAGTACAATGCCTTCTATATGAATTTTAGGGTATACTTGAGAAACCACAACAATTGCCACTAATGAAAACAATCCAGCATCAAATTGACTTGATTTCTAGTGCCAGTCTTTCAAATCTCCCATAATACCAAATGAGTTTTAAAAAACATGCTTAGTGAAGGAGAAGGTCGAGGAACTGTTGTAAAAGAGACGTATTCAGAAGAGCATTAGCTCATGTGCTATAACAACTTTGCTCACATCTAAGAAGGCTAATTCATGGCATGTGTTGTGACACTCTAAACTATACTAGTCATAAAGCATGGGCTAATATAAGCCAGGGGTTAATTTAATTACATGTAAACACTATATCACTCATAGCATATATAAGCTGGTACACACAATATAATATTAGAATAAAAAATAATTAGCTTTTATTATATCACTAGGAGTAGTCCTTACATAATTTGCCATCATGAATATATGCCAAATAGGGAACACAATACAAAAAGTAAAAGCAACAACAGTGATTAAGCGAAAACTAACAGCAGAAAGTAACTTAAGCGGCTAAACACTAGACATAGCACCTAGGCAACTAGTTTATTCCATAGACACGGTTTGAAAACTAGGCCTAAAACCCTAAAATTAATCATGCTCCGCCTCCTCCTAGAGGAACACCTCAGTAGATGGGTTGACTTCTACAAACTCTATAAATATATATAAGCAATGGTGAGTACTTTACGTACTCAGCAAACCAGAGGAAAAATGACATGTTTTGCCTTAATAATGAAGGCTAAGGTTTTCATTTACAAAAGTAACCTTTTCTTTAAAAAAGTTATTTTGCAAAACACTAGTAAGACAAAATTTTAACTGTCAAAAAGAAACTCACACCTTAATCTATTACACAAGTTACTGTATAACAACTTGTCACAGTGTTTATAAGCGATTGCAAAATTCTCAACATTTTCTCATCTTCTTCTTAATTAGCCTTTTTTCACTTTGTCAACCCTTAACAATTAATCAAATATTATTTCTTAATTATTTATCATAGCTAATAGACTTTCATAGCACAAGTTTATCTTCTTGGTACTATGGTACTATGTCACTATGGTGCCATAAGACACTCTAGGTCACACAAACCCGTTTTTGACCATGAAGGTCAACCGTCTATCACACAGGCCGACTTTGAAAACAATTCCTATCACAACAACCGTGTTCACCAATCTTTGGTAAAAACAAAACTATGCCATGAGAAACACCTCACATCCGCCTATAACCACAAGCACGGCTGTTTAAATAGTTCAAGTAAATTTTGCAGAGGTTGCATACTTTACTCATATATCATAAACTTCTCTCTTTATATAACACATGCCGATCAAACATGGTTTGTAAGGAAGGGCTCACTACAAGATTTTTCCAAAACTATCCCACGGATACCTTATGTCACATAGTTAGGTCGAATTTCTTAAACTGAGTATATGACAAGTCTCATGCCCTCTTCTACTCATGACACACCAGAGGTGTCTCCTATAGCTAACCAGTCACCTTACGTGAAACTAGGATAACACCCATCTTAGGTAATAATAATCTACAATCACATCTTCTCATCCCTAATATTTCACAACTATTGATATACAAGATTTTTATGTGATATCTAATTATTTAGCAAGAGTCATCCCATATCACCCGTATGGTCGCACTGTAATATACTTAAATAAATTTTCCAAATGAATCGGTCATTAATGATAATATGTAGCTAAGCCATGGAGACACTGACTCCACACCATCCAGATAATACAAACTATTTTTATTTTACAAATAAGCCGACATCATATCAGATTTTCATGTAAATATTTAGAAGTCATAAATTCTCATACGACATCACAATCGTCAGCAGGCTAACCAACTACCTCGGTAATTATATTTAAGGGATGACGATACCGATAATTATTTAGTGAAGTTAAAAAGAATAGAGTCATTAATATTCTTCATAATAAAAGACGACTATTAGGTAGGTTTCATACAAACTGAGGCCAAATATGATTAAAATGTGATCTAGCAATACATCTTTATAAACAAAATAATTCACAAATATAGGTTTAAAATATTCAAGAATGGCTTGCCTTGGTGCGTGGCGATTCCTGCTGTGAAAAAATCCGACGTGGACACTCCTTCGGTCACGATCTCTACACACGAGAAACAAAAATATTATATGAGATACTAATAAAAGTAACAAAACACAGAAAATAATAGTGCTATTGCGTAAAGGAGGATATTAAAAAAAATAGGACTGGAATGAGGTCAAATAGAGTTACAAATAAAAGATATGAATTTTTGATGTTTAATGGATTTTTTAGAAAATAAAAATAATTCTAAAAAGAATATTCCCGAGAATATTTCTTGGCTGACATGTGGGGCTCAGTCGTCAATGAGAGAGAGGATGGTCTACGGTAGACAGGATCTATGAGGTTGGCTAGAAAGGATGGGACCTATGTGGGTCCCATCTTACTTTTTGTTCTTTCCTCGTTTTCTCACCTTATTCGTGTCTTCTTCCTCACTCCGAGCAATGCTCAAGGCGACAAAGCAAGGGCGGTGGTGGCTCATCGAGGCACAATGTCTGTCAGGAGCTCTAACGGAGGTATCTACTAACTTCCTAGAATTATCTTGAGAGCATAAGGAGGAAGTGATAGGATTGTGGCCTCATTATTTACATAAAAGGTTGGTGACAGAGCTTCTCTATTCTGATGCAACTATTTTGACTGTCATCCAAGCTCGGCGTGGCAAAAAATAAAAAAAACCAGAGGGACATGGTGGTGATGGCTGAGGGCTCTGGCTAGCCCCTAGTGTAGTGGATGGTAGAGAAACAGAAGGAGACAGAGAGGGAGCTCGGGAAGGACAACAATGGTGGCTAGGGTTTTTACTCTGGTCGCCAAGGAGAGGAGAGGGGTACGAAGAGGATTGTGATAGTGTGGGCAATGGCCAAGGTCTTGGTAGCCACCTTCGACATTTCACGACAATCCGAGTGACGATGAACTTTCGTGTGGCACCATGAATAGAGCGAAGTGAAACATTGATGCCTTTCCATATTCATCGCGATGGAATAGGACGCTGTCCTACGTTCACTATCATCTTATCCTGACTTGTTTCTTATCATTCTATGGGTTTAGGTAGATGAGCTTCACGTGTGAGTCTTTATTTAAAAGATAGATGAAGTATGCAAATGTTGTCCTGACTTGGCCTGTAACTGAGATGAATCGAAAGGATAGAGTAGGGAGAGCTGCATGGATACATGCATGCGTGTATGAGGTAGCCTGCTTTCTACTCTTCTCTCTGCTTGCCACTACATTGCTCGTGGGAAAAGGTATGAGAGGAAAGCTTGCAAATTAGTTGATTCCTGCCTCACCTTAGTGTGACAAGATGGAAGAGGGCACGAGGTGGTCTAGTTGAAAGGATGGATGATGAAGGGTTGTGAGAATGCTGACCGTGTAGCTCTTTGTTCACAAGAAAACAATAGACGATCCAACCAGCACGTGTATAGGTGAAGGGGAGAACTGAACTATGGTTTTAAAAAAATATTAAAATAGGGAAGTAAATATTCACCGAGCAATCGAGGTAAGAAAATAAAATTTAAATTCTCGAATAGAAAGGGAATTATTTGTTGATACGGTCAAAATTTTCTAGAATCGAAAATTTGACCTTTGGAATTTTGGAGATTTAAGGTTTTGAAGGTGGAAACTGGATTTAATAGCATGGAGATTTAAAGTTTTAAAGGTGGAAACTGGATTTAATAGCACCTCTAAATAACATTTTAAAATTATAATTTTAGAAAAATAGTGGACATTACATGTGTGTGGATAATAGAGCAATAAACAAGATATAAATTTGCTATTCTCCATTTGGATAATATATTAGACCAACTAAATGGGACAAAGATCTTTACTAAACTTAATTTAAGAAGAGAGTATCATCAAATCCACATTAGGCCTAGTGATAAATGGAAAACGACTTTGAAGACCAACAAAGGGTTATATGAGTGGCTTGTTATGCCATTAGGCTCTCAGATGCACCAAGTACATTTATATATTTGATGAATCAATTCCTATGGCATTTCTTATCTTAATTTATTGTAGTTTATTTTTGATGAAATCTTAATCTATAGCAATAATGAAGATGAATGCTTTGAGCATGTGAAAGGTGTTAGAAGTGCTTAAGAAAAATAAACTTTATCTCAATTTAAAGAAATATGTTTTCCTACAGAAGCAACTTTTATTTTTAGGATTTGTTATAACAAGTGAGGGTATTCATATTGATAACTCTAAAGTTGCTACAATCAAATATTGGCTAGCTCTAAATTGTTATAGAAGCAAGGAGTTTTCATGGTCTTGTGACTCTTTGTAGACAATTTGTGAAGAACTTTAGCACTGTTATGGCACCAACCACTGAATGTTTGAAGAATGCCAAATTTCAATGGAATAAAGTTGTTGAAGCAAGTTTCAATGAGATCAACGAGAAGCTCTCACAAGCTCATGTTTTAGTTTTAACTGATTTTAACATGGCTTGTGAGCTGGAATACAATGCAAACGGAGTAGGCATTAGAGCTGTTTTATCTTAAGAAAGGAAACCTATTGTTTTCTTTAGTGAGAAACTAAGTAAAGCAAGGTAGAAGTGGAATATTCCTCAGTAAGAATTATATGTTGTTTTTAGAGCTTTTAGGACCTAGGAAGTTTATTTACTACCTAAGGAGTTCACTGCCTACACCGACCATCAATCCTTGAATCATTTTAGAAATCAAAAGCATGTGGATCGGATGCTAACAAGATGGGCATCATACTTGGAAAGGTTCAATTAACTCATTGTTCATAGATCTAGAGAAATAAAAAGAGTGACTTATACTTTGAGTCGCCGTGTTAGTCTCCTAACTTCTTTTGAAGCTGAACTCCTAAGCATGGATCAAATAAAGGAATTGTATGAGAATGAAGATGATTTTGGTCGAACATGGTTGAAATATCTCAAAGGGTAACCATTGGGTGAAGAATATGTGGTGCAAGATGTTTATCTCTTCATGAAAGACCGCTTATGCATCCTAGGAAATTCTCTATGTGACAAGCAAATTAGAGAACTACATTCAAGTGATCTTAGTGGCCATGTTGGGCGTGATAAGACTATAGCTCATCTAGAAACACGCTATTATTGGCCACAACTAAAAAGAGATGCTATAGAGTTTGTGAAAAGGTGTCCGGTTTGCCAAACAAAGTAGGGCCAAGATCAAAACATGGGCTTATACATGTAGTTATGGAGGACATTTCACTAGATTTTATATTTGGCTTATGGAGAGCAAGGCAATGAAATGATGTAGTTTTTATGGTAGTTGATAGACTATATAAGATGTCCCTTTTTATTCCTTGTCAAAAGAAAACAGATGCTCAGTTAATCTTTTGTTTAGATAAATAATTCGATTACATGGTGTTTCAAGATCAATTGTTTTCGATCGAGACAACAATTTCTTTACTGCATTTTAGCTTACATTATGCAAGCAATTTAACACTAAACTTAAGTTTTCAAGCACTCACACTCACAAATAGATGGCCAAATAGAAGTAAATAAATTTTTGGGTAACTTAATTCGCTGCATATGTGGAAATAAGAAAGCACAATGGGATTTAACACTGTCTCTTACTGAATTTGCTTACAATAACTTCGAGCATAGGTCTACAGGCAGAAGTCATTTCTCTATTGTTTACACTAAAATCCTAAGACGTATGATTGATTTAAGGAAACATTAAGGGAGAGTTCAAGGTCTATCATGAATTTTACCGATAACTATTCTAATTTATTTAAAGATGTTCATGATGCTCTAGAAGCATCAAATCAAAAGTACAAGCAGTTGGCAGATAAGAAAAGAAGACCCATATCATTTAAAGTTGATGATTAGGTTATGGTGTAAACAACGTTGCCTATAGGAGTGTATGGAAAATTAAGGTAATGAAAATATGGCCCATTCTCTATTTTAAAGATAAATGATAATGCCTATATGGTTGATTTTCAAAAAAAGATGAATATTTACACTTTTAATGTAACTGATCAATCACTCTATCACCTAAAATAAGTACTTTATGAAGATAACTCGGGGTCGTGCTCCAATCAAGTAGGGGAGAATGATGAGAGATATCACATGATCAACTCATAAAGTATAGTTGTTATAAATAAATATTACATTTTGCTACTAAGAATAACAAGTCAATTTGAGTTTTACATCTACAATACATGCTTTATGAAGGTTTAAGAAGACTTATGATGTCACTACATATGTCATTATATTACTATAAGATACTTGGATGTACTATGATTTGTCAACATCCTAGCTGTCAATTATATTATTGTTTATGTATGAGTTATAGATGGCTTTATAGTCTACAAATAAAGACAATGCTATCTAGTATTATAACTTTTGTATACCACTTTATCAATAGAACTAGATATTTCTATTTTAGATCTTGGAATAAATCTTCTTTAGAGCTTTGGACTAAGCTCTAGCTATCTCTGCATTTGGACCGCCGGCATTATCTATTAGCTTGTTTCTTCAATACTTTATATTATATCTATATATCATTATATTATAGAGGTTTCTCCAATATATCATGCTACATCAATCTTTAAATACTAGATAAAGATGCTAAGAAAACATCATATTCAAATCTAGAGGCAGTATTCCATCAGTTTCAAAATATTACTATATTTTAGCTATGTAGTTACTATTGATATCACAATTTTTACACCACATTGAAATATATTCATGTTGAGAATGTTAATGAAGCTCAGATTAGATGAAACAAGAAAAGAAGACGATTTACGCTGGTGAGTCTTTTGTAGTTTCTCTTTATTGGAATATTGCATCAGTTGTTTAAAGATGTGTCATTGAAGTTTAGATGATGCATAGTTTTTTATAAAAAAAATGTGCACATGGTTTGTACTATTGTAATTACAAATGGTGCATGGAACATCAATTAAACGCATAGCATTGTGCTTTTTTAAGAAATGTTTTGCCTCTATGTTACAAATGATGCATCAACCATCTACCAAACATACATACAGAATATCATTTAACTATTTTAATAAATATTTTATCTCTATATTATAAATATTTTAGCTGGTCTTCAATAAAAATATATGATCGTGTATCGAAACATTTGATCGTCCGATGAAATTGACTAGATAAAAGTGTAATTTATAATTACTTTATTTTAGAAATTTGAGATAAACTTAGCATGTGATTGCTGATTAATATTTTAGTTAACATGGCTAAAGCGGTAAAAATCCCCTTTTATGTCTGTGTTTGAGAGGGAAAAGGAGAAGAAAAAATACATAAAACAAGATAAATCATTAATATATTATTAATTAAATATTAACTATTTTAAATTTAAAAAATAGATTAATATATTTTTAAAAACAACTTTTTATAAAAAAAAAAAACTTGAGGTCGGAAAACGTGCGCGAAAACGAGGATTTTTGTCCTCCGATTCTCTCCCCCTACGGTTTTACCGACGCAGCAGCCGACCCGAGGTGGCGCGGCGTCTCGTCGGGGACCTCGGCGATATCAGAAGCGGCGGCGCAGCGGCTCTCCGGCGACGTAGACAGCGGCGCTCGGACCAATGCGCAGGTAGCGCAGCAGCTCGTTTCCGACCTAGACAGCGTGGCGGCTCCCCGGCGCGGAGACCACGACGGTGGCAGGGGCGACGGCGCAGCGGTTTTCCGTCAACGCAGACAGCAGTTGGTCGTCTCCAGCGACGGCGACAACGGTGCTCCATCGGTGAGTGCGCTGCTCCCCTTCCCAACCGGCGCGCCCTAACCGCTCGAATGGTAGTTCATCTCCATTGAGATCTAGTCAAACTTTCCCAAATTTTTGTTGTTCAAATTCAAATTACAACTGATCGATCGATTCGTACTCATCTCCGAATCAAATTGGTATAGAGCTCTATATAATGGGAGGGCAGGGGTTGCGGGGGAGGCTAATTTCATTTCATTCGGTGCAAGGAAGCTCACGCATTAGATCGCTATCGATCGATCGATCGATTCGTATCTGCAGATCGGGATGACATCTATTTTGATTATAACGGTACAGCAGGAGGAGCAGGCCTTGCCACCGCCGGCGGTGCGATACTGCGTGGCTGCTGTGGACGACGACGAGGACGAGGGCGAGGAGTCATCCTATGGGCCACCGCAGTCGCCAACCTATGAGTGGCGGAATCCATCCGTTCCGCCGGCGCCGAACTTTCTGCTGGCGGTGGTGCCGGAGCGGAAGGTGTCCGCCGCCGTGAGTCGCCGTGCTCGCCTGCGTTACAAGAGCGCCCTGATGCTGTCTGCCATCAGGCGTGCGCGCCTGTGGCTGCGGGACAAGAACGCCCGGATAAACAAGTACAGCTTTCGCCGGCCCAGCGAAAAGAAGAACAAGTACAAGAAGTCCAAGTCGCCGCCGCCGCCGCCCGCAGCCGCTTTCACCACAGCCGCCGCCACCGCCGCCTTCTCCTCGTTCACCACAGCCACCGGCTCCTTCTTCACCCTGCGATGATTTCTACGCAACGTGGCGTGCCTACTTCTGATGCATGGCCTCGATGACCCTTTCGGGTCGAAATATGGCTTTCAAATTAAGTTTCGAATTAGTAAATGCTGTCAAAGAGGGTGGGGGTGACATACAAAAAGGAAGCAACTTATATAGAATGGCAGAGGCAAATAGAGCTCTTACGCATTTTCGTTAATCCATGAACAAAATGTAGGTACGTAGACACATAGATCCATACATCTCGATCAGAAAAGAATCAATATAAGAAGAATCGGACGATATCTTTCTCAAAACAAATAAAAAGGAAAAGAAAGAGAAAACAGAAATCATGATCAACTAAGGCCTCTTGGAGATTGCTTAAGAATAAGAAAGAGAAATCTTATGAGAATAGCATGGAATAGGGTTTTATTCTATTTATGGGGATTCGATAAATATCTCATTCCAAAAATTGAAACAGTCAGGACTTTTCGGAGATTGGATGCGGTTTCTAATTCATGAACTGGCAATGCAGAAACACACGAGCTACGCGGAGGCGGCGCTGGAGGACTACAACGGCGACCCCAGCACCAACGTCAAGTACGAGCTCGCCAGGGTCATCACTAGCAACCTCATCTTCAGCTGCAGAGGCGGCTACTACCACGTCAACTTCATCGCCAGGGGCAGGAGCAGCTCGTCCTCCTCCTGCAATCTGCTGCACGAGCAGCTGTTCTTCGCCAGGATTCGTTATGGCTTGCATAAGTGGATCCTGACG
This sequence comes from Oryza coarctata, assembly GCA_030770085.1. Classification (NCBI taxonomy): domain Eukaryota; kingdom Viridiplantae; phylum Streptophyta; class Magnoliopsida; order Poales; family Poaceae; genus Oryza; species Oryza coarctata. The sequence continues at coordinate 16,660,181 of CM061472.1, forward strand.
TGCCTCTTCTCCCTGGACGATGAGGCCGACCGAGTGGATGGCCTTGCCATCGAGGAGGAGCTGTGTGAACCGAAGATGAGCCCTTCCTTGCGGAGGAACTACTGGTTCTGCTGCCATGATGGACTTGAGCACCCCAAGGACGGCGCATCCTACCATGTCGGACACTTCCCGTAGCTTAGCTAGCTAGTCCCTCACCAGAATTCTTGCTTAAATGGTTCTGCTTGTCTTGCTTATGGTGGAATGAGTAGGAATTCAAGTGCAATAGAATGGAGAAGTGTTCATGCATGTCTTGGAGACACATTCATACAATCAGACTTTAAGTCACTCTACACCAGCTCATGCATGCACTTGAACTAGCTCCACATCTATGCTATGCTTATTTTGCATTGGTACTCATGGATATCTCTATTCCATTGGTTTTATTTAGGCTGATGTCGTTTATGTCTGTCTTCCTCAGATTCCCTTGGTATTCTTGACGAAATACTTTCAAGATAAATCCAAATGACACAATGGTATGTCATGCATATTACAAAAATCATTCATCTCGCATTTCTTCTTGGCACGACATGATCTTACCTGAGCACTACTCGAGATTGGCAGGTGGGCAACATGATATTTTAGTTCTCTTCAGCATCCTCGGGCAAGACGTGTGTTCTTTTGTACTACCATGATGTCATGAACAGGCAACAAGCCCAAAGAAATAGATAGCCCTGTTGAAAATATGTACCATAACACAGATCATCAGAAGCAAATTAACTCTCTACTTTTCAGTCTGCATGACAGCAGTGTTGTTTACATAATTGGCTTGAGTTAGATGTACATGACTGTACTGCCATGTAAAACAACTTACTTTGGAATTCAAGTTTGAATGAGCGGAAGGCTCAGTTGCAGATAGAATGGGTACGAACCGACAGCCAAACATGGTATTTAAGCTGTTATGATGTTGGTATTTAAGCTGTTATGATGACAGATGCTTCGACCAGTAGACTTTTATATATATATATATATATATATATATATATATATATATATATATATCTGATCTCCTGTATAAAAAATGGGATCAGTTTTACTTTATACTACACTTCTACATGATATCAGAGTAGGTTTAGACATTTTCGACACGCTAGCAATCTTCTCGTTGACGAGCCGACGCCTCATTCCCATCACAGATCTTCCCCTCTGGTATTTTTCCTTTTCTTCTTCGCCTTGGTTCTTATCCCCATCATCTCCTCCGCAGACGATCTTTTCCTCCTCCACCGCTTACTCGCCACTTCTACCACGTGACAAGGAGATGGCCTTCATCCACCTCTTCGTCTCGTCCAAACCCAACTTCGCATCCCCTTGTATCGGTGCACCTTTCCTTCTTCTTACATCGGCGCACCTTTACGCTCGTGCCCTCCATCAACTGGATCCGTCCGCCCTCCATTGGCTGGAACACTCTTTGGGTTCCTGCTCTTCTAACACGCTCGCCTGTTCCCCGGACATGAAATTTCTCCCCTCGCGTCCGCTCCACTCCGACGCGTCTACGTGTCCACGGACGCGAATTTTTGTTTCCCGGACGTGAACTTTCTTTTCTTCGCACCCGCGACTTCTCCCGTTTTTTGGGTCCGCTCTACTCAGTTGCGTTCACGCGTCCACGGACGCGAAACCCTATTTCACGGATGTGAAACCTCTCGCGCCCTGACCTACCTACCCTCTCACGCCTGTGACCTACCTACTCTACCTACCCTCTCATCGGCCACTCATCGATCCACATCGGCCCCCTGCCCGCCCCCATCTGCTCAACAGTCACACCTTTCCATCGGTTTATCACACCCCACTACTCTTTCACCCTCTTCCGTGTTTGACCATGACCATCGAATCGGCTCTTGGTTCCGACACTCTCTCAGTCGTCGGATCCCTTCTGGCCACTGGCGCTCTCGACAATACCTCGGGCACCCCGATGTTCTCCCCACCCTACACCGCCGTCAACGTGAAATCTCACATTCCCATTTCTCTCGACATCAATGCCAACTATTCTAAGTGGGTTTTCTTTTTTAAATCTTTATGTGAAAAGTTTGGTCTTCGCTCCTATATCGATGGCTCTGGTCCACCTCGCCCTGATGACCCCCAGTGGGTCATCGCCGAGTGATGCATGCACAGCTAGCTGCTCAGCTCGGTCAATGACTCCGTTCTCAACCTTGCCATGGACAACACTGAACCCACCGCCACGATCTCTGGGTGGCCATCGAGCGACTCTTCCAAGCAAATAAGCAGTCGCGCGCTATCTTCCTTCTCAACGAGTTTCAGTCCATGGTACAAGGGGACTCCTCTGTTTCCTCGCACTACCAATGCCTTAAGGTTAAGGCCATCACCCTCCGTGATATTGGCCACCTTGTAGCCGACTCACAACTCGTCCTTGCCCTCTTACGAGGACTCAACTCTCGCTTCTCCAACACCGCCAATGACATTGCCAACTCTACTCCTCTTCCCACGTTCGCCCGGGCCTATGACATGCTAGTTCTTAAGGAAATTTGCCTGGTCAATGATCAGAAGACTATGGTCCACACTGCTCTCCTCGTAGCAGCCGATCATAGCTGCAACAACCCTATCGGCTGCCACCCGCCATGCGCTGCTACCTCCTCTCGCGGCTCTAGTAGTCATGGCTTCGGCCACGGCAACAAAGCCCGCGCCAGTGATAACGGCAAAGGTAAAGGGAAGGGTAAGGGCAAGAGCTGAAGCGGTCTGATGCAACCACGCCCTGCTCCTGTCCCTACCCAGTCAGCTAGTCCCATGGGTCCGTGGCTCTCCTACAACCCCTAGGCATCTCAACCCTAGCTACATAGCCCCATCGGCTGGCAGCCTGGGGTCCTCGGCGCACACCCCAAGCCCACCTAACATCCGCTCCCGTACAACCGTCTCAGCCGATCACACTCTCACCAACCACCTAGTTGGTTCCCTTGTGGAATTAGGTTGGCCTCATTGCTGCCCTCAACCAGATGACGCTCCAACCCCAGCACCTCTAGGTGCTGAACTTTGGTGCGTCATCCCACATGGCTTTATCGGACGGTATACTACTCTCTCACCATCCTTCCTCCTCACCTTTCGTCACCGTCAGCAATGGGCAATCTCTTCCTATCACATGCCGCGGTGACTCCATCCTGCCTACACCCACATTCAACTTTCCACTCCACAATGTCTTAATCATTCCTTCCCTCATCCACAATCTGCTTTCTGTCCGCCAATTCACCAGAGATAACAATTGCTCCATTGAATTTAACGCTTCTGGTTTCTCTGTGAAGGATATCCCGACCTGGCGTGAGATGCTTCGATGTAATAGTGGCGGCGACCTCTACACCATCCTTGATGTGTCGTCCACTCCTCACACCAGCCTTGCCATCTCCACCAACTTGTGGCATCTTCGCCTCAGTCACCTCAGCCCCGACGCTGTCGTCACTCTCCGTCACAGCGCCTCTATCTGGTGCAACCATAACAGCTCCACTGTCTGCCACTCCTGTCAACTTGGCAAATATGTGCGGCTGTCTTTCTTCCCTTCTATCTCTTGTACCTCTAGACCTTTTGAACTAGTTCACTATGATGTGTGGACTTCTCTAGTTAAAAGTGTTTCGGGTTACCAGTACTATCTTGCACTACTCGATGATTATACACACTACCGCTAGACTTTCCCCCTCGCAAGCAAGTCCGAGGTTACCTCCCATCTCATCAATTTCACCAATTATGTTTCAACTCAATTCAACCTCTCCATCCAAGTCATACAGGTTGAAAATGGCACGGAGTTTGTAAACTATACCATCCAAGCCTTCCTCACCTCCCGTGGCATCCACCTTCGCCTCTCCTGCCCTTACACCTCCCCCAAAATGGCAAGGCTGAACGCCTCCTTCGAACCCTAAACAACATCAGTCACACTATGCTTCTTCACGCCCATCTACCTGCACCCTACTGGGCAGAAGCACTTACCACTACGACCTATTTGCTGAATCGGCGTCCTTGCTCTTCCATTCGTCACAACATTTTCTACACTCTTTTGTATCACAAGATGTCCGACTACTTTCACTTACATGTCTTTGGGTGTCTCTGCTACCCCAATCTGACTGCCACCGCCCCTCATAAACTCGCACCACGCTCCACCGCCTCCATCTTCCTTGGCTATCTCTCATCCCACAAGGGACATCGCTGTCTTGATATCTCCACCCGTCGGATCATCATTTTCCGACATGTCATTTTTAACGAGTCCTGCTTCTCTTTCGGGTTACTCCACCATAGACGTTCGTCTGACGACCTCGACTTCCTTCTCACCCACACTATACCATCCTGACATTTACCACAAACCACACTTCCGCAGCCCACACCAGTCATTCCTGAGGACCCCCTGAACGACTACCCTATTCCTCTCCGCTCCGCTGTCATACTGATCAGACCTTCATCGGCTCCATAACCTCCATCGGCTCTACAGCCTTCATCGGCTCGCCACCCCCATCGGCTCCACCACCTCCATCGGCTCACCAACCTCCATCGCCCCTCACCCTCCATCGGCTCAGGCTGACTTTGTCCAGCCCTTTCTCCAGACCTACAGCCGCCGATCCCGCCCTACTACCACCCTTTCTCCTTCTGACCCTGCCCCACAACCGATATTACCATTGGACCGTGTGGCCTCTGCTGTCTCCACATCCTCTCATATGATCACACGATCTCAAACCGGGCCCCTCTGCCCCCCTCAGCGCTACGGGTTCTCTGTAGCCCATTGTGCCATCTCGCCCATCCCAGCGACTCACCGTTCTGCCTTGGCCGATCCTCAGTGGCGCACGGCTATGGCAGATGAGTACAAGGCCCTCATGGACAACGAGACCTGGCGCTTCATACCTCGTCCTCCCGGTGCCAACGTTGTGACCAGCAAGTGGATCTTCAAACACAAGTTCCACTCCGATGGCTCGCTTGCTCGTCACAAGGCACGCTGGGTAGTCTACGGTTTCTCTCAACGTCCCAGCATCGACTACGAGGAGACTTTCAGTCCTGTCGTCAAGCCCGCCACCATTCGGTTTGTGCCTACCATCGCTGCCTCGCATTCTTGGCCAATTCATTAGCTTGATGTGAAGAATGCTTTCCTTCACGGTCTTCTGACGGAGAAGGTCAACTACTAGCAGCCTCTAGACTTCATCGACCCATTCCGTCCCGATGACATCTGTCTCCTTCAGCGCTCTCTCTATAGCCTCAAATAGGCCTTTTAGGTTTGGTACCAGCGCTTTGCTGCCTATCTTCGGCAACTTGGTTTTGTGGCCTCCATCTCCGATACATCCCTTTTCGTACTTCACATCGGGGATGCCACCGCCTACCTCCTTCTCTATGTCGACGATATCATCCTAACGGCGTCCTCGACAACCACCCTATAGCACATCATGGCCCAACTCCACTCGAAGTTTGTCATGACCGATCTAGGCCCTCTACACCACTTGGCATCTCTATTACGCACTCTTCCCACGGGTTATTCCCTTCCCAGCGCCAGTATGCCATGGATCTTCTCCAACGTGCGGGCATGGCCGAATGTCACTCCACCGCCACTCCGGTCGACACTCACACCAAGCTCTCCACTACCGACGGCTCTCTCATCGCTGACCCCTCTCAGTACCAGAGTCTTGCTGGTGCTCTCCAATACCTCACCCTAACACGACCCGACCTCACCTACGCCGTCCTGCAAGTGTGCCTCTTCATGTATGCTCCGCGCGAACCTCACCTCGCGTTGCTCAAGCGTATCCTTCGCTATGTGAAGGGCACACTGTCCACCAGCCTACACCTCAGCTTCAGCCCCATCGACTCTCTCACCGCATACTCTGACGCGAACTGGATGGGCTGCTTCGACTTCCGACGCTCTACATCTGGCTACTGCGTCTTCCTCAGTGACACTCTAGTCTCTTGGTCCTCCAAGCGCCAGACTACAGTGTCTCGGCCAAACACCGAAGTCGAGTATCGCGTCGTTGCTCATGCCGTCGCCGAGTACTGCTGGATTCGCTAGCTTCTCCAAGAGCTCCATACACGCATCACATCTATGACAGTTGTCTACTGCGATAATGTTAGTATCATCTATATGACCACTAACCCGGTTCACTATTATCGCACGAAGCACATTGAGATTGACATTCACTTCGTCCGTGATAAGGTCGTTTTAGGACTTGTTCGGGTACTCCATATACTGTCGATGCATCAGTTCGTCGATATCATGACCAAAGGCCTACCCGCAACTTTGTTCACTAGTTTTCGCTTCAGTCTCTACGTTCATGCCCCTTTCGCTATGATAAAGGGGGTGTGAGACCACTAGACTTGTATATATATAGACCTGACCCTCTATATAGAAAACGAGGTATTCATCTCACTGTATACTATCTTCTACACTCTACCATAATTGTGTACGTACATTGCTAGAAAGAATAAAAAAGCATCTCTCACTTCTGATTTGAAGCAATTTTGTTGCATTTCTGATCACTTGAGGCAACGATGGATAATACTCTGATACTTTGAAACACCATTTGCTGTGATTATAACCTTGTAACTGCGGCAGCTCTGGTATTAACCAAATTTACTAGGAGTATTGTTTTGCCTGGTGGCATACTCTTAATTTGCCTCATGAAAAAGGAAAACATGACTTGGATTCTCAAGGACTCAAGATTGGGATGAAAACAAGACAACCAGCTCGTTAAATGCAAGGCTGCATCTGGAGAGACGAAAAACGCAAGGAGGCAGTATCTTTAAATCCTGGAGGAAGATGCTAGAGAAACATCATATTCAAATCCAGAGGCTTTACTACTGATAAGTTGCTCACTTTTCTGTACCACTTTCAGACCATACAGGCATAAAATGAACTTAATTACGACAGAATTGAAGTTACAGCATTTGGAGCTTAATTACACAACGAGGAAACACTAGAGCATCCATTTATTGTACTATGATCGCACTCACATTGTCATCCTACCTTACTTCAACTGAGCTGCATATGGAGGAGATCAAGAGAAGAAGTGCATAGCAACAAGAACAACAAACACTTATCTGAATCTTTTTCCGAAACTTTTTTTATCTCTTAAGAACTCTGATTTGTGATATCTAAATAATCTGATCACGGTCAGTTGTCAAGTCAGCATCACCACCAGCCGTCCACCAACCGGGTGCACTTAACCTTGATCCACCGCATGCTGCTCTTGAGCGACACCTTCACCTTCCCTTCCATGTCGTACACCCTGTACCCGGCCACCCTCCGCCGCCGCTGCATCTCCGGGTCGCCAAGACCGAACCTGCCCCACATTCTCCCCTTCGACGCCGATGCCGTCGACGAAGACGAAGAAGGCCAGGTAGCGACCGCCTTCTTCTTCTTGGCCTTGCCGGCATCATCCATGGGAGGAAGAGGAGCAGCGTAGGTCGACGTCACGTAGTAGGCGCTGTGGCACCTCAGGTCGTTGCCGGTGCCGGCCGCCATGGTGGTGCTCCTGCTCTTGTCTGAGTAGGAGGCTGACCTCTCCATTGGCGCAATGCAAATGTGCTATGGTGGTGTGGTAGATGAGGCTTTGTTTGTTGCAAGAACCAACAAAGCCAAGTGGCCAACTGGCCAAGGATGGATGAATGGAATGGTGGTCTCTTGCTCTTAAATTTGTAGGAGTGTATGGAGGGAGAATGCCTTTTCTTTTCTTTTTTTGTAAATTAATGGAAAACATTGGAGGTTTAGAAAGAAACGTGGTTTTGCTTTGGCCTTTGGGTACTGACTTTTGAACAAACAAGAGATAGCTTGTCCTTCAATTTTGTACTACAGCATTTATAAGAGATGAGCATATGTTTGCAGAGTTGGAATTTATGACATAACTGATAAAAAAATCAGGAAAACAAATTCCCGCCTCTCCAAAAAGGCCTGCAGTTGTTTCTTCCTCACCACAGATGCTTGTTGTTTTTAATTTGGACACATTTTCGGTTAATTTTTCAAACTTCGAGTATTAATATTTTTAAAATGTTTATTTTGGATTCATGGATATACTACGCACAGATTTGTTGTAAAAGTACTGAAATAATATATGTGGTAGTTTTACTACCTTTTAAAATTTTAAAACAGAAGAAATTATTGAACAAAGTAATATTTTAAAGTCCAAGAAATTATATGATTCGGTGAAGTACATTTTATCCGGCTAATGAAGGCCTAGCTAATTTTTGCTTAAAATAATTGGTAGTGCTAAGTTATTTGTCTTGGTTAAATGCCACCTAATGAAGGCCTAGCTAATTTTTTGACAATGACCATTTCTCGTTATTGCCAAAAAAATTTAACAAGGTTTAGAAAAGCGATGAACCAAACAATCCCATAATCTGGTCAGTCCCAGCAAAGTTGTTTCAGCCTGCGTACTCTGTTGCCTACATCTTGAGCTGGTAACAATCGTGCCCTAATTCCTGGCTTGACCGGTAATGCTACAAGCAAAGAATGCAAAGATGCTGCATGTTGAAGCATCCGAACCCCCTACTTTTCTGAGTGGCATGAATGGCCTGCTTTTTAGGGACGAAAGCAACTTTGCGTTTTGGTCCTTCCTCTCGACAGTGACACTGGCGCGACAATGTTGGGTATGGATACCTGGGGCCCGCCATGACTGTCGGCACCGATCAAAATCCCGTCAGGAAACTTCGATTATTGTAGCTCTTGTACTCCGACCGTTCTTTTATTAAGATGTTTAGGAAATATTAAGATTAAGAATGTAAGATTTCTTTTTAGTCATCTTATTTATTAAATTTTAAATTGTTTAGATACTTCTAAACATCTAATTGGCTAAAAATACTTAAATTCTCATGCAAAATACTTAGATTCCCATGCATTGTAATTAGTGTTTTACAAATGTTGAATAATAGAGGTGTTTATATGTGAGAATGAAGGGAGTACATTACGTTTGTAAGAATTTTAGTCAACCTATTCATAGTCCAAACAACCTAGAAACAAGGTAGTGACGGTGGTTATAAATCTCTAGGACCTCTAACTTTATCAATTAGGGCCATTTGATTTAGATTAGGATGAAGATATTTTAGGGCATGTAAAACGAAATAAGTCATTAGCATATAATTAATTAAGTTTTAATTAAGTATAAACTTAAAAATTAGATTTATTTGATTTTTTAAAGCAAGTTTTTATATGAAAACATAGTTTAAAAATATGCCAACAAAAACCAAAATAAAATATACATCTTAATAAAAAAATGGGGCCTTATTATTACACAACGGGCATTTTGACAAGTCTTTTCTTTCCTAAAGAATTGAATTTCATAAGGAAAGGTCCAAGATGATCACCAAATTTTGTCATGTTCAACGTGCATGAAACAATTCAACACTTTTTTTATTGCCATGTTGCTTGTTTTGCATGGTGGTGTGTTTTTTCCAAAAATATTTTTGGTAATGGGATATGGTGAGGATGTACACAATCCCACTCCCACCGAGTTATGGCTAGACAAGACAATCTTAAAACATTATAATAGTTTTCCATAAGTACCAACATGGGCACTCAATTAGCTAGTCTCTACTACTTAAAAGTAAAAATAAAGTAAATTGGAGATCCTCGCCCCAGTGTGTGCAAACCAAAAAAACACAGGTCGAAAAAAAAACCAGGATATAAAAAACTAAAGCACGTTCGAGCTTGAAGTGGAGTCGTCGACCCGTCATTTAAGATCTTGCAACACACGGGAAACTTACTTGTAATAGTAATTAATGGTAGAATTTTCGTGGGAAGCTCCACGTCGAAAGAGAGGGGATATTTCGCTGATAAACTAAATTGTAAAGCTAAACAAGCTGACGACAATTCGGTAGTATTGGCAATTTGGAATCCCAGAATATAATACGGATGCGTGTGGACAGCGAACAGGCGGTTTTGGTTGTCAGGAAAGGTGTTCCTCATGATGTTGGACTCGCATGAATTTCAGGGGTGACACCAGCAGCTTCTTCTTTTTTTTTCTGTTTTCCTTTTCGTCTAATAAATCGAGAAAGGTAGCCCAATTCTGTTAGGCATTACAAAAGTTGCAAATTGTAAGCAACTTTTGCTCTCTTGCTGATAAAATGACAAAGAGCTTTAGTATGTTCATGAACATAATTCGATAGAAAATCCTTCTCGTAATATTCGAAATTTTCTTACGAGAAGGGTTTAATTGTAGTGGGGAAAAGAAAAGATAAAGCAAGCAGCTAGCTAGCGCATGCAGCAGTAGTAGTGCAGCTGTGGCCTTGGGCCTTGGCATGCAAACGAGCAGCGGCAGTGTTCAGTAGAGCAGCAGCTAGCAGGTTGATCGGCAGCAGCAGCAGATCAGGTTAGGTCCACCTCGCCAAGCAAGGAAGAAAGTGACCAGCTTATAAGGATGAAAACAATTAATTTCAATGTAAGGATGTAGTGTACACTAAAACTAAAACCTTAACTCTATACAGTGAGAATCGGGTCTATATATATACAGTCCAGTGGTCCAATGGTCTAACACCCCCGTAGTCTCAGCGGGAGAGAAACGGACACAAAGACTGGATCAAAAACTGATAAACAAAGGCGCGGGGAGGCCTTTGGTCATACTATCGGCAAACTGATGCGCCGATGGTACATGAAACATTCGAACCTGTCCTAGTGTGACCTTATCACGGATAAAATAAATATCTATCTCTATATGCTTCGTGCGTCGATGATGGACCGGGTTGGCGGTCATATAGACAGCACTAATATTGTCGCAGTAGACGATGATCGTAGAGGAGATAGGTGCACGGAGCTCCTGGAGAAACTGGCGAAGCCAGCAACACTCAGCGACAGCGTGGGCAACGGCACGGTACTCGGCTTCGACACTGGACCGAGACACTGTAGTCTAGCGTTTTGAGGACCATGAGACTAGAGTGTCGTCGAGGAAGACGCAGTAGCCGGACGTGAAGCGTCGAGAGTCGGGGCAACCCACCCAGTCAATGTCGGAGTATGCGGTGAGAGAGTCGATGGGGCTAGAGCTGAGGTGCAGGCCGCTAGAGAGTGTGCCCTTCACATAGCGAAGGATACGCTTGAGCAGCGCAAGGTGAGGTTCGTGCGGAGCATGCATGAAGAGACACACTTGCAGTACGGCGTAGGTGAGGTCAGTTCGTGTTAGGATGAGGTATTGGAGAGCACCAGCAAGACTCCGGTACTGGGAGGGATCGATGACGAGTGAGCCATCGGTAGCGGAGAGTTTGGCGTGAGTGTCGACCGGAGTGGCTGTGGGGTGACATTTGGCCATACCCGCACGCTGGAGAAGATCGATGGCATACTGACACTGGGAAAGGAAAAGCCCGTGAAAAGAGCGGGTGACAGAGATGCCAGGGAAGTGATGGAGAGTACCGAGATCGGTCATGGCGAACTCGGAGTGGAGTCAAGCCATGATCTGGTGCAGGAGGGACGGCGAGGACGCTGTAAGAACAATATTGTCGATATAGAGGAGAAGATAGGCGGTGGTGTTACCGATGCGAAGAACAAAGAGAGAGCTATCGAACACTGAGGCCACAAAGCCGATGTGCTGAAGGTAGGCAGCAAAGCGCTGGTACCAGTGCCGAGGAGCTTGTTTGAGGCCATAGAGGGAGCGCTGAAGGAGGCAGACGTTGTCGGGATGAGAGGGATCGACGAAGTCTAGAGGCTACTGGCAGTAGACTGTTTTCATCAAATGACCATGAAGAAAGGCGTTCTTCACGTCGAGCTGGTGGATCGGCTAAGAGTGCGAGGTAGCCAGGGTGAGAACGACCTGGATGGTGGCGGGTTTGACGACGGGACTAAAGGTCCCGTCATAGTCGACATCGGGACATTAGGAGAAACCCTGAACTATCCAGCGTGCCTTTGTGATGGGCAAGTGATCCATCGATGTGAAACTTGTGTTTAAAGATCCACTTATTGGTCACAACATTAGCACCGGGAGGACAAGGGATGAGGTGCCAAGTCTCGTTGTCCATGAAAGCCTTGTACTCATCGATCATGGCCGCGCACCACTGAGGATCAGCCAAGGCTGAACGAGGAGTCACCGAGATGGGCGAGATAGTACAATGAACTGTTGAGAGCTCGTAGCGCTTGGTGGGGCAAAGGGACCCAATTTGTGATCAGGTAATCATGTGAGATGTGGAGGGGACAAGAGCCGATGGGAGCGTGGGAGGTAGGATGGGGACTGGTTGGGGAGGGGCGTTATCGGGTCGGGATCGGCGACTGTATGTGAGAGGAAATGGCTGAACTAGGTCGTCCTGAGTCGATGGGGGTATATGGGCCGATTGGTTTGGTCGGTCCGATGGAGGTGGAGCAGCCGATAGGGAGGGGGGAGCCGATGGAGACGGATGGGCCGATAGGTGGGTATGAGCCGATGAAGGCTGAGGAGCCGATGGGGTTGAGGCGTCCAATGGAAAGGAGACAGGATCAGCCGGAGCCGATGAGAGTTGTGGGGCCAATGAAGGTCCGATGTGAGTAGCATCGAACCGAAGAGAAGTGGGATAGCTGAGCAGTAAGTCCTCAGAAGCGGCCGATGAGGGGGTCGGAGGTGAGATTGATGGAGGAGACCGAGAGGGTACGGTGTTGGTAAGGAGAAAATTGAGATCGCTAGATGAGGATCTTAGATTAAGTAGACCGAAGAGAAAGCAGGTCTCGTCAAAAATGACATGGCGAGAGATGATGACCCAGCAGGTGGAGAGATTGAGACATCGGTATCCCTTGTGGGATGAGGGATATCCGAGGAGAATGCAGGCGGTGGAGCGGGGGGCAAGTTTGTGAGGAGCAGTGACGATGAGATTGGGGTAGCAGAGACACCCAAAGACACATAGGTGGGAGAAGTCGGGTGCCGTGCGGTATAGATGGGTATATGGGACATTGTGGCGAATGAAGGAGCAAGGGCGCCGATTGAGGAGGTAAGTCGCAGTGGTTAGTGCTTTAGCCCAGTAAATTGCAGGTAGGTGGGCATGAAGTAGCATTGTGCGACTCATGTTGTTAAGTATGCAAAGTAGGCGTTCGGCCTTGCCGTTCTGGGGAGAGGTGTAGGGGCAGGAGAGGCGAAGATGGATGCCCTAGGAGGTAAGGAAGTTGTGAATGGTACGGTTGACAAACTCCGTACCGTTATTGACCTGCAGAGCTTTAATGGAGAGGTTGAACTGGTTAGAGATATAGTCTATGAAGTTAATTAGGTGAGAGGCAACCTCAGACTTGCTGGTGGGTAGAAAAGTCTAGCAATAGTGTATGTAATCATTAAGTATTGCAAGATAATACTGATTACCAGAGACACTCTTAACCGGAGAAGTCCATATATCACAGTGTATTAGCTCAAAAGGTCGCGAGGTACAAGACATAGAATTTGAAAAGGGCAATCGGACTTGTTTGCCAAGTTGACACGAGTGGCAAACAGTGGAGCTGCTGTGGGTACACTTGATGGAGGCGCTGTGACATAGATTGACAGCAGCGTCGGGGCCGAGATGACCAAGGCAAAGATACCAGAGGTTGGTGGAGAGGGCGATGCTGGCATGGGGAGTGGATGGCGTAGTGGGGATGGTGTAGAGGTCGCCGCCACTATTGCAGTGAAAGATCTGACGCCGGGTTAGGATATCCTTCACAGAGAAACCAGAAGCGTCAAATTTAATTGAGCAATTATTATCTCATGTGAATCGGCAAATGGATACTAGATTGTGAATGAGGGAAGGAACAATAAAGACACTGCAAAGTGGAAGGTTAGTTGTGGGTGTAGACAGAAAGAAATCACCACAGCATTGGATGGGGAGAAAGTGGCCATTGTCGATGGTGACAAAGGGGAGGAGGAGGGATGGCGAGAGCGTAGTATACCAGCCGATAATGCCATGTGAGAGGACGCACCAGAGTCTAGTACCCAAGGTTGCTGAGGTTGGAGCGAAATCTAGTTGAGGGTGGCGACAAGGCCAGCCTGGTTTCAGGAGAAAACTGACTGGGTAGGTGGTGGCGGGAGGATCGGCTGAGGCAGTAGGGTGGGAGCCAATGCCAAGTGGGCCTGAGGATGGACGCCGAGAACCCCTGATTGCCAGCCGATGGAACAGTGTGGCTGGGGCTAGGGTGCCCAGGGGTTGTAGCATAGTCACGGGCCCATAGGACTAGCAGATGGGACAGGGACTGGAGCAGGTCGTGATTTCATCGGACCGTGCCAGTTCTTGCCCTTGCCCTTGCCCTTGCCTTTGTCGGTGCCACCAGTACGGGCTGTGTTACCATGGTTAAGGCCATAGCTATCAGAGCCACGAGAAGTGGCAGCAGCACACGATGATCGGTAGCCATGATCGGCTGCGGTGAGGAGAGCGGTGTGGGCCACGGTCTTCTTGTCATTGGCTAAGCGTGTCATGGGCCTAGGCGAATGACCGAAGGGGTGTGGAGTTGGCGATGTCATCAGCGGTGTTGGAGAAGCGTGGGTTAAGTCCTCGCAGGAGGGCGAGAACAAGTTGTGAGTCGGCCACAGGGTGACCGATATCGCGGAGGGCGGTAGCCTTTACCTTAAAGCGCTGGCAGTACGAGGAGACAGAAGAGTCTCCTTGTACCATGGAGTGGAATTCGTTTAGTAAGAAGATAGCACGCGGCTGTTTGTTGGCAAGGAAGAGCCGCTCGATAGCCACCCAGAGATCTCGAGCGGTGGGGTCGGTGTCCTCCATGGTAAGGTCGAGAACAGAGTCATCGACCGAGCCAAGTAACCAGCTGCGCACGCAGCACTTAACGATGTCCCACTAGGGATCATCGGGTCAAGGTGGAGCGGAGCCATCGATGTGAGACTGGAGGCCGAACTTTCCACAGAGGGATTTGAAGAAAAAGACCCACTTGGAGTAGTTGGCATTGAGGTTGAGAGAGATGGGAACATGAGATTTCACGTTGACAGCAACATACGGTGGTGAGAAGATCGGCGAGGTAGTGCCTGAGGTGTGGTTAGAGGCGTCGAGGGCCGGAACAGATTCGACGACTGGGAGGGTGCCGGAGCTATGGGCTGACTCGATGGCCATGACAAGAGGGTAACGGGCACAAGAAGCCAATGAGGGTAAGGTCTGATGAGAGGTAGAGGGTCGATGGGAGTAAGCCGATGGGAGTGGTTGGCCAATGGGAGTAAGCCAATGAGAGGTAGGAGGCTGATGGGAGTCGTTGACCGATGAGAAAAGTAGGCAGCGGAATAGTTGAGGGAGAAGTGGGTGGCAGAGTATGTAGGTTAGAGAGTGGGTGGGTCACAGACGGGAGAAGATTCGCGTCCGTGAAAAGATGTTTCATGTCCTTGGACTTGTAGAGGCAAAGGAGTGGAGCGGACGTGATAACTCAGAGAAGGGGCGGATGCGAAGAGAGGAGGTTCGCGTCCGGGGAGTAGGGATTCATGTCCGTGGACACGTGGACATGTCAGAGTGGCTCGGATGCGAGTGGAGATGTTTCGCATCCAGGAGTAGGTGAGCGTGTCGAAAAATCAGGAACCGAGAGAGGGTTCCAGCCGATGGAGGACGGACGAGTCCAATCGATGGAGGGTGGACGAGTCCAGCCGATGGAGACGACGAACGCAGAGGTGTGTCGGCGTCGGAGAAGAAAAGGTGTGTCGAAGCAAGGAAAGAGCGAAGACGGGTGTGAGACAAGACGAGGAGGTAGATGGAGACTGTCGCCTTGTCACGTGGTGGAAACAAGGGAGGGAAGAGAGTGGTGGAGAAAGAGAAAACCATCTGCGGAGGAGACGGAGAGGAGAGAGAGCCGAGAAGGAGTACCGGGAAGGAATACCGGAAAGACGAGGAAGCAAAAAAGAAATACCGGGAAGGAAGTTTGTGACGGAAAGAAAGCGTTGGCTCACCGGTGGAAGGATGCTAGCGCGTCGTAGATGTCTAGACCTGCTCTGATACTATATAAAAATGTGGTGTACAGTAAGACTAAAACTCTAACTCACGATCGAATCTATATATATATACACAGTCCAGTGCAAGAGAAATAAGATATAGTTTAACTTAGAATTAAACAATGCTCGTGTTTTTTAGAAGTTTAACTTAGAACCATGCTTGTGTTTTTTAGCTGTTCAACTTAGAACTGTTTTCAGACTCTAGACTTATGGAATGCTTATGTTTTTATTTTTAGTAGGATGCTAGCCCCAATGTCCAGTCTATTGTGGTCCATCGTTCTGGGCCATTAGAGTTTTCAGTGTACATTGTATTTTGTGTTTTTTAGCAGATTAACTTAGAACTGTTTTCAGACCTAGGCTTATAGAATGCTTGTGTTTTTAGTAGGATGCTAGCCCTAATGTCCAGTCTATTATGGTCCATCGTTTTGGGCCGTTAGACTTTTAAGTGTATGTTGTATTTTCTAACTCTTAGGGTACCATCGTTTTTCCTCCTTGTATTCTTCTTTTCTTAATAAAATGACACGCAATTCTCTTGCGTATTCGGAAAAAAAAAGCGCTGTCAGCTTTCAACGGATCGACACCATCTAAATTAGGATGCTGGCAACAACATATATATGCAATCCTTGTCAGTCAATTAAAATGTAAAAGTTTCAGGGCAAATATCAAATCTACAAAATATAATATTATTAGACAGACCACTGGTCTGGGCTGTATATATAAATCCGACCCCCCTTTATATACTTAGAGGTCATAGTCACTGTACACATTCTACATGGTATCAGAGCGAGTCTAAACATCTCTAGCGTGCTAGCTTCTCCCTTCGGTGAGCCGACCCTTTCCTCCTCCTCGTCGACGTCTTCTTCCCATCGCTGACCCTCTTCCCGGTACTCTCCTCGCTCTCTCGCCTCCATTTCTTCTTCTCCCCGTCTCTCCCGCAGTCACCTTCTTTTCTCCGTCCCACCTCCGCGCGGCCAAGCGACGGTCTCGATCCGCCTCCTCGTCTCGCCTCGCACCCGTCTCTGCTCTTCTTCTTGCTTCGTGCATCTCTCATTCTCTGACGCCGGCGCACTTCCGCACTCGTCGTCTCCATCGGCTGAAAACCTCCCTCGGTTCTCGCCTTTTCCGACACGCTCAACGGCTCTCGGACGCGAACCTTCTCCCCTCACGTCCGAGCCAGTCCAACGTGTCCACATGTCCACGGACACGAA
The DNA here is from genome assembly GCA_030770085.1 of Oryza coarctata. Taxonomy (NCBI): domain Eukaryota; kingdom Viridiplantae; phylum Streptophyta; class Magnoliopsida; order Poales; family Poaceae; genus Oryza; species Oryza coarctata. The sequence continues at coordinate 16,677,210 of CM061472.1, forward strand.
TCCCTGCCTCCCGGACGCGAACATATTCTCTTCGCGTCCAGCCACTCCCTGCCTTTTTCGTGTCCGCCCCACTCCTTAGCCTCCACGAGTCCACGGACGTGAATCTTCGCACATCCGTGACCCAACTACTCTCTGACCCACCCACTCTGTCACCACCTTTTTCCTCACCTACTCCGCTACCTACTCCCCATCGGCCAACCACTCCTCATCGGCTGGCCGGCCCACTTCCCATCGACTTCTCACATCCTTGATCGACCGATCTGTCCTCTCATTGGCTTCCCCCTCCCATCGGCTTCTTTCTCCCATCGGCTCTTTGCTCCCGTTCTCCCGTCATGGCCACCAAGTCCGCTCTCAGCTCCGGCACTCTCCCAGTCGCCGAGTCTGCTCTGGCCCTCGGTACCTCAGACCACTCGGGCACCACCTCGCCGATCTTCTCCCCTTCTTACGCTGCTGTGAACGTGAAATCTCACGTTCCTATCTCCTTGACCTTAACGCCAATTATTCTAAGTGGGTTTTCTTCTTCAAATCCCTCTGTGGAAAATTCGGCCTCCGGTCCCATATTGATGGCTCCGCTCTACCTCGCCCCGATGATCCTCAGTGGGACATCGCCGAGTGCTGCGTGCGCAGCTGGCTGCTCGGCTCGGTCGACGACTCTGTCCTCGACCTCGCCATGGACGATACGGACCCCACCGCCTGGGATCTCTGGGTGGCCATCGAGCGGATCTTCCTGGCCAACAAGCAGCCTCGCGCCATCTTCCTTCTCAACAAGTTCCACTCCATGGTACAAGGCGACTCCTCTGTCTCCTCATACTGTCAACGCCTCAAAGTCAAGGTTGCTGCTCTCTAGGACGTCGGCCACCCTATGGCCGACTCTGAACTCGTCCTCGTCTTTCTGCGAGCCTCAATCCTCGCTTCTCCAACACTACCGATGACATCGCCAATGCCACACCTTTTCCATCGTTCTCCCGGGCTCATGACATGCTAGTTCTTGAAGAACTCCGTCTGGCCAACGATGAGAAGATAGTGGCCCACACCGCTCTTCTTGCCGCAGCCGATAATGGCTGCCGAGCTTCTTGCGCTGCCCCTTCCTCCCGCGGTCCTGGTGGCAATGGCTCCGGCCACAACAACACAGCCCGTACCAGGAAAGACAAGGGCAAAGGCAAAGACAGGACCTGGCAGGGTCCGATACCATCATGACCTACCTCGGTCCCTACCCACCCTGCCGGTCCCACGGGTCCGTGGCTCTGCTACAACCCCTGGGCGCCCCAGCCCTAGCCACGCAGCCCCATCGGCTGGCAACCTAGAGTTCTCAGTGCCCATCCCCAGGCTCACCTAGCATCGGCTCCCATTCTGCCGCCTCAACCGATGCTACCGACCCCAACCACCCAGTCGATTCCCTCCTAAAACCAGGCTGGCCTCGTCGCTGCCCTCAACCAGATGATGCTCCAACCACAGCACCCTTGGGTGCTGGACTCTAGGGCGTCTTCACACATGGCGTCATCGGCCAGTATACTTCGCTCCTGTCACCCCTCTTCCTCCCCTTTTGTCACCATCGGTAATGATCACTCTCTTCCTGTCCAATACCGAGGTGACTCCACTCTGTCTACATCCACCACTAACCTCCCCCTATGCAATGTTCTTATCGTCCCTTCTCTTATTCACAATCTTATATTTGTTCGTTAATTCACACGAGACAACAACTGCTCCATTAAATTTGATACGTCTGGTTTCTCTGTGAAGGATATCCCAACCCGACGACAGATCCTTCGCTGCAATAGTGGTGGAGACCTCTACACCATTCCCGCTGCGCCGTCCACTCCACACGCCAGCATCGCCCTCTCCACCAACTTTTGGCACCTTCGTCTCGACCACCCTGGCCCCGACGCTGTCGCCACCCTCCGTCGCAGCGCCTCCATCCGATGTACTCACAGCAGCTCCACAGTTTGCCACTTATGTCAACTTGGTAAACATGTACGTCTGCCCTTTTCTAGTTCTCTCTCCTGTACCTCGCGTCCATTTGAACTTATATATTGTGATGTATGGACGTCTCCAATTAAAAGTGTCTCCAGTAATCAGTATTATCTCACTATACTTGACGATTACATACACTATTGCTGGACCTTCCCGCTCATCCACAAATCCAAGGTCGCCTCTTACCTCACTCACTTCGTCATGTACGTATCCACTCAGTTCAACCTCCCCATCAAGGCTTTACAAGCCGATAACGGTACGGAATTCGTCAACCATACCGTTACAAACCTCCTCACCTCGCAGGGCATCCATCTCCGGCTCTCCAGCCCCTACACCTCACCTCAGAACTACAAAGACGAGCACCTCCTTCGCACCCTCAATAACATCAGTCGCACCATATTACTTCATGCCCACTTACCCGTCACTTATTGGGCCGAAGCTCTAGCTACTGCAACGTACCTTCTCAATCGGTGCCCATGCTCCTCCATTCAAAACAATGTTCCCTATGCCCTTCTCTACCGCACGGCGCCCGACTACTCTCACCTTCACATTTTCGGGTGCCTCTGCTACCCAAATCTCACCGCCACAGCTTCCCACAAACTCGCTCCCCGCTCCACCGCCTGTATTCTCCTCGGCTATCCCACCTCTCACAAGGGATACTGATGCCTCGACCATTCCACCCAACGGGTCCTCGTCTCTCGTCACGTCATTTTTGATGAGACATGTTTTTCCTTCGGTCTACTTCATCCAAGATCTTCCTCTAGTGATCTCGACTTCCTCCTTACCAACACCGTGCCGACCAGGTCTCCTCCACTATCCTCTCCATCGGCCCTCTCATCGGTCGCTGGTGAGGATTTACCCATCACATATCCCACCACTACTCGGTCCGATGTCCCCACCATCGGACCCACCTCCATCGACCGATACCGATCCTATTTATCCTTCAGCCGATACCGTTCCCTCTCCATCAGACACCCCACTTCCATCATGTCCTCAGTTTCCATCGGCTCCCCCCACCCTATCGGCTGATCCATCTCTATCAGACCGATCGGAATACTCGGCCCACCCGACCTCATTGGCTCAGGCTGATCTAATTCCTCCTTTCCTCTTGTCTACAGTCATCAACTCGGAGCCGATGACACCCTCACCCGACCAGTTCTTCCCATTACTCCTGCACCCCCATCGGCTCCAGTTCCCTCCACCTCTCACATGGTCACCCGCTCCCAGACTAGGTCTCTCCGTCCCACTTAGCGCTACAGTCTCTTCGCCGTCCACAGCTCTATCTCGTCCATCCCGGTGACTTCTCGCTTAGCCCTGGCCGACCCTTAGTGGCGCACGGCCATGACCGATGAGTACAAGGCCCTAATGGACAACGAGACCTGGCACCTCGTTCCCCGACCTCCCGACGCCAACATTGTGACCGGTAAGTGGATTTTCAAACATAAATTCCACGCCGATGGCTCCCTTGCCCGTCACAAGGCTCGCTGGGTAGTCCGGGGTTTCTTCCAACGACCCGGTGTCGACTACGATGAGACCTTCAGTCCCGTTGTCAAACCCGCCACCATTCGAGTCGTCCTTACCTTGGCTGCCTCTCGCTCCTGGCGGATCCATCAACTAGACGTGAAGAACGCCTTTCTTCATAGCCACCTGACAGAAACAATCTACTGCCAGCAACCCCCAGGCTTCGTCGACCCTTCTCGTCCCGACGACGTCTGTCTCCTTCAATGTTCTCTCTACGGCCTCAAACAAGCCCCTCATGCTTGGCACCAGCTCTTTGTTGCCTATCTTTGACACATCAGCTTCGTGGCCTCTGCGTCCGATAGTTCCCTGTTCGTTTTCCATATCAGCTCCGCCACTGCCTATCTACTTCTCTATGTCGATGACATTGTCCTCACATCGTCTTCGACATCTCTCCTCGACCAGATCATGGCCCGACTCCACTCTAAGTTCGCCATGACTGATCTTGGTCCTCTCCACCATTTCCTTGGCATCTTCGTAACCTGTTCCACCCACGGGCTCTTTCTTTCCCAACGCCAGTACGCTATCGACCTCCTCCAGCGTGCGGGCATGGCCGACTGTCACCCCATGACCACCCCAGTCGACACTCGAGCCAAACTCTTTGTTGCCGATGGCGTCCTCGTTGTCGATCCCTCTCACTATCGAAGTCTTGCCGGGGCTCTCTAATACCTCACACTCACCCGACCCGACCTCACGTACGCTGTCCAACAAGTGTGCCTCTTCATGCACGCTCTACGTGAACCTCATCTCGCGCTGCTCAAGCGCATCCTACGCTACGTGAAGGGCACCCTCTCCAGCGGGCTGCATCTCAGCTCCAGCCCCATCGACTCCCTCACCGTGTACTCCGACGCAGACTGGGCAGGCGGCCCCGACTCTCGACGCTCTACGTCCGGCTACTACGTTTACCTCAGTGACACTCTCGTATCCTAGTCCTCAAAACGCCAGACTACAGTGTCCCGATCCAGCGCCGAAGCCGAGTACCGCTCCGTCGCCGAGTACTGCTAGCTTCGCCAGCTTCTCCAGGAGCTCCGTGCACCCCCTCTCCACCGCGACCGTCATCTACTGCGATAATATCAGTGCCGTCTACATGACCGCCAACCCGGTCCATCACCGACGCACTAAGCACATCGAGATCGATATCCATTTTGTCCGTGAAAAAGTCGCATTAGAACAGGTTCGAGTGCTCCATGTACCATCGACACATCAGTTTGTCGATATAATGACTAAAGGCCTGCCCACGCCTTTGTTCATCAGTTTTCGGTTCAGTTTCTGCATTCGTTCCCCTCCCGCTACGACTGTAGGGGTGTTAGACAGACCACTGTCCTGGGCTGTATATATATAGACCCGACCTCCCTTGTATACGTTTGGAATTTATAATCACTGTACACATTCTACAAATAAGTATGCTTATTTCAATTTCAAAATAATGATCACATAGTTGCCCACGGATAGTTGTACATCAGGAAAAAATAAAGGAAATCTTTGTACATTGCGTTGGCACAGATAACATACCACACTGGAACACACCACATCCATCTGGAACCCATTATTTCCTCAACAATTTACAGAAGCAACAATAAAAATGGAGCGTGTGGTCTGAATTCTGAAGCAAATCTTCGGTAACAGTATGGTACAAACACAACTCTTCACAGCACAGCAAAGGAGAGCTGCTCCGAGACATATTAGAATGCCATATTAGCACATTCCTCCCTCACATCTGCAAAGAGATCGGAGTTCATGTATCTTTGGCCACCGCTCGGGAACATTGTAACAATCATCTTACCCTTGTTCTCCTCTCTAGCTGCAATCTGGTAATATTTATCAACAAGTCATTATCACAAATCGCAACGCAAGCAGGGTTTACGACTCGATAAGATCAGCGCTTTTTACCTTGATGCAAGCAGCTACATTTGCACCAGAAGATATGCCAACAAGCAGCCCCTCCTACTTTGCAAGCCTTCTTGCCATTGCCATGGATTCGTCTGAGCTTACAGTCACAACTTCATCGACGATAGATCTATCCAAAGTTTCCGGTATGAAACCTGGCCCGGTGCCCTGAATCTTTGTGTAACCCTGGTGAACCATCTGAATAAATCAAACAAACAGTGCTGAATAAATCATGTCAAATGGTAAAGTTTAGAGATTTATCATAGAATTAAGTTTACAGATTTCAGTAAGAAGCTCTTTCTTTCCATCTTATTGATTTTTCAATCTTACATAAATAGCTACCGTTACACAACATTAGGAGTATTCGTAGGATTGAACATAATAATCAACTCGGTGAATGGTAAGATTGCTAAAGATCTTTGTTTTTTGAAATAAAAAGATGTATATGACTTATACGAAGTTTCAGTGATATCTCTAAAACATCGTCAGTCCGACTGTCTGATCGTTTTGATTTTACTGATCCGATCGTAGCCTGAAAAAGTATATAAACTTATTACGTTAAGATATATTTAAAAAACATATAAATCACTAATCTCTTTTAAAATTAAAATCTAATTTTTCTCTCTTATAAAAAAAAGTTAGGACTCTAAGCCTTAATAACTTTTCTCTTTATATTCAAAAATTTTAGTTATATGAGGCTTAAACTCTCAAACTTCAAATTAAATATAATAACTCAAATTTAAAACATAGTAATCACACCTACTACAATAACCCATATGTTTTATTATTAATAGTAATTATTATTGGTCGATTTTTAGTAAGTTTTATTTTGGTAAAAAAAAACGCACGCATCGTTCCAGAACCACCCTGCGCTGTGCCTAGGATGCTGAAATTCTGGAGTAACTAGCCGCCAAGAACTCGTCCGATTTACGAAGGCCTCCTCCCCAGCGGATGAGAGCCGCAGCAGAGACGGGATCCCCGTCCTCCCCTCTTCCACCTCCGCCGCCGCCGCCGCCGCCGCCATTTCTCCCACTAACTAAGAATCGATCGGATGCTCGCGTCCCTCTTATATAATCCACCACCTCCCAGTTTGCAGGGCATGCAATGCACCAAAACGAAATGAATCGAATTGAATCCACCGAAGCTCCATGATCGCGTCGCTTTCTCCAGTTAATTAATTACCTCAAGGTGCTTCTGCTTCAGCACGTGGAGGACAAAAATAAAACGATTTTCAAGGTAATGGCAAAGTTTTTTTTTAATAGGATGATCTGGTAGTTGTCCATGGAAAATGTCACCGTACAGAGTTCTGAAATCACATCTATCCTGCACCAAATAAAATGGGAAGGGAATCATCTGTATATTGGGATTGCACTTGTAGTTTAGAACACGTTCTGCTGGAATCCTTACATTTGATCTGCAAAGATGCAGCAACAAAAAAACAAAACATATTTCAACCTACACGGACAGCTGCAGACATACAACCTCAGATAGTGCCAGACTGATCCTTCTGTTCTAATAATTTTGTCTACAACTGTTCCTAGTGCCTGCATAGAAATATTAGCGGATTACCTAAAATTACATCACTTGAAGGTTCCACGCACACTATATCTATAGATGAATTTTTCGTCTTCAGGTACCTTATTACGCCAAACAATGTGGAAGATGGTTTTTTCACCTTAAGGGGATGCATCTTGTTTCTCGCAAGTCATGCAAATTATAAAAAGAATTGATAGCACACATCAATACGTAATATACCACCCTATAAACATATAAGTTTAAATTCGATCTATAAAAAATTAAAACAAAAATAGCAAACTAAAAATCATTAGTACATGTACTTATCTACAATTATATTTATTATTTTTATTTTAAAGGAAAGTTTTTTTATCCCTTAAAAAATGTCAATCTTCTCTTTTGCATGCTATTTAAATAGTTGTCCTCTACTTGCATGCCATTTAAATAGTTGTGAAAATTATAAAAAAAATTGCCAATATAGGTCCATGTGTGATTGTACATGTACTGGTTAAAATTTAATTTGTTATTATTGTTTCTACTTGTACAGGCTAATTTTAAATTTACATATTTGTAAAGTGATATATCACGTGTTGATCTACATTCTCAAATATTTTTTATAATTTTTCTAACAATTTAGATGACATGCAATGACATGTAAAAAAAAAGTTCATTCCTTAAGGGACAAATATCCATCTCCTTATTTCGACTTGTGTAGGTCGTAAACTTCCACTTTGCCAGCATATTATAATTTATAATTAGTTTACAACACATGCACACAGGAGCACATCACATTATGCTGAAAATCCTTGCTCTTCCTCAACAAAGAAGCAACAACAATAAAAATGTATAGTGTGCTCTGAACTATGAAGCAGATCTTAAGTGACAATATGGAGAAAAACACACGTGTACAGTGCCTGAAAACGAGATCACTCCAAGACATCAGAAGCTCATATTATCACATTCCTCCCTAACAGGTGCAAAGAGATCAGAGTTCAGGTATCTTTCGCCACCGCTAGGGAACATTGTCACAATCATTTTCCCTTTGTTCTCCTCTCTAGCTGCAATCTGCTCGAGATCCATTAAGTCAGGTAGAAAGGAACTCTATTGTAGCAGGGTTTATGGCTTAGCTAAGATGAGCTGTTTACCTTGCTGCAAGCAGCTACATTTGCACCAGAAGATATGCCAACAAGTAATCCTTCCTCCTTCGCCAGCCTTCTCGCCATTGTCATGGATTCCTCTGTGCTTACTGTCACTACTTCATCGATGACAGATTTATCCAAAATTTCAGGTATAAAACCTGCTCCGGTGCCTTGAATCCTGTGTGGCCCTGGTGAACCACCTGAATAGAGTCAAGCAGAAATGTTGGTTAGGCACATTGAACAAGAAGTTGAAAAAAAAGGAATTATGAGCAGTATATTATCAATTACACTTTACAGCCTAAGATACCTTATTTGTGTGATCACTCAAAATTTCAAACATATGGCAGGTAACAATACATTATTTTGACATTTCTGACGACAGGGTTCTATATAATGAACTAGTACATAATGATAAACTAACAATTGTGTGAGGTTGTAAGATATCCTTTGTCCCAGAGAAAACCACCTCTTTGATAAATAGAACTGTAAGCATGCTCTCGCACACAAATGTCCTATTTTAGAAACTTCAGTAAGCATTAGGTCTTCCTTTCGTTCTTCTTGACTATCTTATCTGCATTAGCACTTAATCACAAGAATGCACTTTGAGAATGTTACAGTGATGATTCTGTTTTGTCCTGCCAAGAACTACTAAATAGAGATATTACAGGGATACCTGAAATTACAGGGCTTTCTGAAGGTTCCACGCACACAATATTTATAGATGGATTTTTCATCTTCAGGTACCTCCCTACACCTGTCAACGTGCCACCTGAACCAACAGAGGCCACAAACAAATCCACTTTGCCAGCTGTGTCCTTCCATATTTCAGGTCCTGACGATTCCAAAAATATGGATATGAAGTTTGATGCCCAGGTGTATCTTGCCAAGGAAAAATAGATGATGAAAGATGGTTGTAGTTTGTGAAGCATGGACATATGGGTTTTCCTAAATAAGTACCAGTCCATTTGAAGTGTGCCTCTGGATTTGCTGGGTTTGTTACTTGATTGAGACAATGAGAATTTGGTATGCTCTGCATGAGCTCGTCTACCTTGTCAATCATACCTTTAAACCCAACTGCAGGATCTGCAGCAAATAAGAGCAGGCATTACTTAGCACTTGTCAGAGAGCACTTAAGATAAGACAACACAGTCATTAGTTCAGAATAATTATGTAAGATATGAAAGGAACATAAGCCATCTCATTCAACAGAGATATAGTAGTTGGAGAAAAACTACTCAATGAGGCATTTAGCTGCTTATTGATTTTCTAAACATTTGTAGGAGATGAGATCCTGGTTCTCACCTGTCAATATCAATTCAGCACCCAAAAACCTCAGTAGCATCTGCTTGTCAAGCGAATATTTAGCAGGCATGACAGCAATAAACCTGTAGCCTTTCTGAACAGAAATAAGCACCAAACCGATACCGAGATTACCACTTGTTGGCTCAATCAGAGTGGTAACACCAGGTGTGATCAACCCTTTCTCCTCTGCATCTTCAATCATTCTGCAGAAAGAAAGAATTCCAAACGCCAGGGCTATGGTTGGTCACACTCTTAACACTCTTTATTCATGCTTCTCACATAAACACGATTTGTAAATAGTTTGATCTGATAAAAGAAAAATGATGCATATAACTGAAGAAAGAAGTGCACTACGTCAATCAGAACTGATGAAAGGATTGCAAGAACGCACCTGAGGGCACCCCTGTCCTTGACAGAGCAGAGGGGTTGGTATGCTTCCATCTTTCCAACCAATCGAGCATCCAAGCCGTCTTTCTTCGCGATGTTCTTCATCTCAACAAGTGGCGTCCATCCAATCAGCTGAACAAAGAGATAAGACCACAAGACCTAGATTGCTAGATGCATGATTCAAATTCTGGATTTCCTTTCAAAAAATAATAATTCAAATTCTGAATATAATACAAGAAAATAGCACCATAGTACTAGCAAACCAAGATACTGAAGAGTGAAGAGTCTGAACAAACTAACTGAGCCCTACTGAATAGCAACAAAATCCACTGGTTCGCTTCTGTTTTTTGGGGGCAAAGAGGAAGGGGGAAAGAAATCCGCGCACCTGGGTGATGTTACCGGCGATGTTCTCCTCCCCGGAGGAGAGCAGAGACGGGATGCCTTTCCTCCCCTCCTGTTCCTCCGGTGCAGCCATTTCTGCTCCCTCTCCGTGCTTAATTTCTTCTCCTTCTCCTCCCAGCTTCTGCAGAAAGTAGCTTTTATCCTAATGAATTTGGTGGGTATCTTCCGTCGCCTTCTTCGTCAGCGCCGGCCGTATCAGCTAACGACGTGAGTCTCTCTGCTGTGCGCGTGTGGATGGAATTTGTTTCCAATTACTTCGCCATATTATTACAATAGATTATTTACTTTATATATCTTTAAAAAATTCTAAGCTACTTGTTAATTTTATTTTTAAATATATTTAATTTAATATTGTAATCAAGTGGATAATAGATGGACGCTGGTTTTTCTTCCTGTTTTGTATATGTGGCGCGGCTGGCAGCGCTGTTGTGGGAGAAGGCCAGGCGACCTTGGCGTTGGAGATTCTAATCTTCAATGGAATTTTCCAACCAAATCCAAAACCAAACTCAATTCTTCAGTTTAAATCAAATAACAAGGGCCGTCTTCGGTTTCCAGCCCGAGTTGCGGCCCAATATTAAGGGCTGTCACAAGAGAGTTTTCTTACCGCTCGTGCGGACCAAATTGGGCTTCCGTTCGGCCTACTGTACAACGGACCACCGCCGGTGGTAGCCAGCATCACCAAACATTATAAATATATATTTACATATTTTTTAAATATTTAAAATATATATTTTCGTTTTCGTTTTATATTAGGAGGATTTTTTAAAAAAAATATTTCTAAATTTAATTTTTTATGATATGATAAATTGTTGTTTGCCATGAAGCGCTAAAGAGATAATAATTTTATAAGTAACCTTGTTTTTTTTTTATGGTCATCTGATTTAGCACTCGATAAACTAATTCTAATTTATCGAATCGAACATAGTAATGTAAATAGCTAGCTGCTCAATGAAGTAGCTTGCCTCACGTATTTCATCTAACGAGTTTGCACGACTTCATTAAGCATGACCTCTTATGTTCTCATGGGTCAATCTGATAAAGAATTTTATAGCTGGATGAGTGGTAGCCGTCGGCGCACGAAAACGGAGGGTTTGACATGTCATTAAATTCTATGAGAGTTTTTTTTTAAAAAAAAATCCTTCTGTTAGAGGTATAGATCCACAAAACTTAAAAATGGAAATATATTTTTATAAATATTTAAAAAATAAATATAAAAATAAAAATTCAAACATACAATTTCTGTACTGCTGGCAAATAGATGCAAATAGCTGATTTCTATGAGACAACAGAAGCAAGTTTAAGTGTTTTAACAGTTTGTTCTCCTCTTGTGACATGATCTTTTCAAAATTTCGTTAGGTATCTTCAGAATAACTAAGAGAATTTTTAGGAAATTTTTACAGTTTACAAAACTACATTTTAATTTCCTTAGGCCTCCTTTAAGCACCTTTTGACGTGGAAATTGAAGATGAGCTCGTGAAATGAAACTAAACTTTTAGCGCATTAGTTATTGTAAACTTAAAAAACATATTTATTTGATTTTCTTAAAATCTATAATTAAAATTATACACTAGCTTAGAAAGCGAGTTAATGAAAAATGAGGAAATAGCTTGTCCCATAAGTCAAATCAATACTAAATGATATTTAAGATAATATGTCATAAATTATATATTATAGTTTAGATCATATATCACTAATATGAAGATAAAAGATTGATAATCACAAACTACACAAACTTTTGGAAATGCAACATCTAATGTAGATTATTATAACAGATTGCCAATCAAACTGGATTGGTCGCAAATACAAAAGGTTCTGCATATTACAATTTGATTTGACACAACAGTACTCCAGTTTTTGCACTTCTCCCGTACGAAATTTTTACTCAGAAAAAACTGGCAATATTGGAACTTGACCCAAATTGATGAAATTCCACCAAAACCACCTACAGGCTACTGCAATTCAAAAAAAAAACTCCAATAAAGTAAAGCAGTTTGGGAACAAAACCCCTCAAAACCCTACTACTATACTCCCGGGCCCCTTCCATGGCCTGATTCCCTCCGCTTCACCGCCGCCGGAGGCGGTCAAACGATGCTATCCCTCCCCCCTCGCCGCCACCTCCTCCTCCTCTACTCTCGCCGGAGCCCTACCCTCCTCCCGCTTCCCATTCCCGCCACTGCCGCCGCCGCCCTCTCCACCCTCCCGACCACCGCCGCCCCCATCTCCCACCGCCTCCGCCTCCTCCGCTCCCTCCAGGCCGTGCCCGCCGACCGCCTCCTCTCCCACCCTCTCCCGTCCTCAGCGCACGTCTGCGTCGCCGCTCACCTCCTCGCCCGCAACCGCCTCTACGCCCACTCCCGCCGCCTCCTCGCCCGCCTCGTCGCCCCCGGCCACGGCCGCCACCGCCCCCACATCGCCGCCTCGCTCGTAGACCTTCTCTACTGCGCGGCCGTCGCGCTCGGGCCCCACCGTAGCGCGCTCGCCTCCGTCCTCGACACTCTCCTCTCCGTCCTCGCCGACCGCGGCCTCCTCGACGACGCCGTTGCCGCCGTTGCCCGCGTCCGCGAGCTGCGGGTGCCACCCAACACCCGCACCTGCAACCACATTCTCCTCCACCTTGCCCGGGACCGCAGCGGCCGGCTCGTCCGGCGGCTCTTCGTGCAGCTGCCCGCGCCCAACGTGTTCACGTTCAACATCGTGATCGATTTCCTCTGCAAAGAAGGGGAGCTCGCGGAGGCGAGGTCGCTGTTCTTGAAGATGAAGGAGATGGGCTGCTTGCCAGATGTTGTAACTTACAATTCTTTGATTGATGGGTATGGGAAATGCAGGAAGCTGGAAGAGGTGGAGCAGCTTCTGGACGAGATGAGGTCTGGGTGCAAAACCGATGTTGTGACATACAATGCATTGATCAATTGCTTTTGCAAATATGGGAGGATGGAGAGGGCATACGGTTACTTTGCTGATATGAAGAGGGACGGGGTGATGGCAAATGTAGTAACTTTTAGCACCTTTGTTGATGCATTCTGCAAGGAGGGATTGGTGCAAGAGGCAATGAAGCTGTTTGCGCAGATGAGGGTGAGGGGGATGGCACTGAATGAGTTCACATATACATGTTTGATTGATGGAACATGCAAGGCAGGGAGGCTTGACGACGCTATTGTGCTGCTCAATGAAATGTTACACCAAGGGGTGCCCTTGAATGTGGTAACTTACACTGTGTTGGTTGATGGCCTATGCAAAGAAAGGAAGGTTTTGGAAGCAGAGGATGTTTTGAGGATGATGGAGAAGGCTGGTGTCAGAGCTAACGAATTGCTTTACACCACACTAATTCATGGGCACTTCATGATTAAGAACAGTAAGAAAGCACTTGGTTTGCTAAGTGAGATGAAGAATAAAGGATTGGAACTTGACATTTCACTCTATGGTGCCCTCATTCAGGGGCTTTGTAATGTGCACAAGTTGGATGAGGCTAAGAGTTTGTTAAATAAAATGGACGAGTCTGGTCTGGAACCCAATTATATCATATATACAACTATTATGGATGCTTGTTTTAAATCTGGAAAGGTGTCAGAAGCCATTGCCATGCTGCAGAAGATTCTAGATTCAGGGTTCCAGCCTAATGTAATAACCTATTGTGCATTGATTGATGGATTGTGTAAAGCAGGATCCGTTGATGAGGCAATCTCCCATTTCAACAAAATGAGAGACTTAGGACTAGATCCGAATGTACAGACTTACACTGCTTTGGTTGATGGTTTATGCAAGAATGGTTGTTTGAACAAGGCTGTACAGTTGTTTAATGAAATGATTGACAAAGTTATGTCTCTGGACAAAGTTGTGTACACAGCTCTTCTGGATGGGTACCTGAAACAGGGAAACCTCCATGATGCCTTTGCCCTCAAGGCTAAGATGATTGATAGCGGTTTGCAGCTTGATCTCTTTTGCTACACTTGTTTTATATCGGGTTTCTGTAATCTAAACATGATGCGAGAAGCTAGAGAAGTTTTTTCAGAGATGATTGGACATGGCATTGCTCCTGATAAGGCAGTTTATAACTGTCTAATAAGCAAATACCAAAAATTAGGGAACTTGGAGGAGGCAGTTAGTCTTCAGAATGAAATGGAAAGTGTTTTACCTTCTTGTACAGATGGTGATACTTCATCTGATGGTAAAACTTGAGCTCATGTAGTGTTACCATCTCTGGAGTTGGAACTGTATCGGCATCAGTACCACTATGCTGAATTTTTTTTGATGCAGCATAGCAACATATGCCATTGATTCAGTACACTTCTGATATTTTTCAGCTGGCTCAATCTGCTAAACAAACTGCATTCGATGGCAAATTTTAGAAAGCATACCAAAATCTTCTGTTAGCCTCAAAATAGACCCATATCAAACACAAGTGTGTTTTTAAGGAGTCTGTTTCGCTACTAGTTAAGGATACAAAGGAGGAACTCGAACTAGGAAATTCTTTGAAGGTAAGGTTCATTGTATTATTCTATATTTAGAATAAATGTGCTGCCTGACCATTTGTCACCGACTCACTTATTCCTTTTCCTTTTGGATTACTCAAACAACTGTCATGACTTAGTTGCATATATCTCCAGTTAGGTTCTCATACATCTAGGTAAGGCTGCATCACTGCATGTGTTTGCAAGAAATATTTGAACTTTATTTTTTATTCTGATAAAACTTTTACCGCATTTTCCTTTGATATGTAATGATGCCGCTTGTATTTGATATGGGCTGCAGATATCACCTATCATATTTCAACTGGTGTCGATGCCAGTAACAGATCAGTGATGTGTGAACCGTCAAGCCGGCATGTAGGTGCAGGACTTTTCTCATGATGCCATGTACTTTCTTTATATTTTATTAATCATTAGTTGATGGATACTGTTCACAGTGTTTTTACTACTTGCAACCATTGTTTCTTATTGGCATGTTCACAGCATGTAGATGTCTTTTTTTATCGTCCTAATTATATTGCCAGTGATAGATAAATAAGCTTATAAGCATACTCAATAAAAAAGGGTAAGCAAAGCAACTCTTTTTGAGGGCAGATAAGCAAGCAAGTTCTGACATTCCTTTTTCCTTTTTTTTTTATCTTACTGATCTTTACTGAAGGAATTATCTTTGCAAAACTAAATACTGTATTCTTATTCATATATTAATGTCTCAAGAAGAAATGAAGAATGAAGTTTGCAGTATGTGGGGTAGCACTGTAGCAGGATAATGTAAATGCATTATCAACACTTGATTTTCAATTTCCCATGTTACTAGAAAACTAAAAAATTAGCAGCTACTGGAAATCTGTCACTTTCTAAGCTGTCATCTGGGTCTAATGCCTTTATCATTCTGTTTGTGAAAGCAGTAAAAAAATCTATTTTCACAAAGCAATCTGTGGCATAACTAATTTGTTGTTATTTCAGGTTTATCATAGGCACTATTTTGCCCAAGCCACAAGTGCCAGAAGATTTATGATGAATTCTCTCGTGTCTAAAAATGACAAGATATGTTTCCTTATGTTGCTACATTAGTCTCACATAAACCTAACAAAGCAGTGAGATATATTACTCCTAAAGAAATTGATGGATGCAGCATCAGAAACAGCATAGACCTGGAAAGTAACATTTTATTTTCCTATGGTCTGTTCTTCGATAACTGCAGAATAATATGAGACTGCAGATGAGTCTGATCTTTTATGCCTTGTCTTAACCACAGTAGCCATAAGAGTTTCCCCAGCAGCAATGCTGCTGGCTTGGTGGTAAGATCCACAAGAGAAGACTGATTATGAAGTGAGACAGGTTGATTTGCATACAGTTGTTTCTGGTGTTATTGCCGCACATAACTCTGATGGCTGCAAAGTTTTACCTTCTGTTATTCAAGTGACATTTATGAAATTTCTGTAAGCCACAGTGACTCAGTGAGCAAAAGGGTGGGGTTGAGTATCATGATCTGCAATGATGGACCTATTAGGAACTAGTAAGAAAATTGTATTAGTAAGTGTAAGCAGACACAATTGACGAGCTTCAACTTTGATGTTGGTTACAAATGTGACCTGCTCAAATTTGGGCAACCATTCCATCATCCCAATCATCAGGTGAGAGCAATTGACTAGTGGAGATTGAATACATTCAAGTGTTATTACTTTCTAGTACTTTTGAATGGCTCCCTGTTTCTGAGGTTATTTAAGTTAAGCTACTGCTTTTAGTTTTTATTCGTTCTGCACCTAACCGGTGCACACTTCTTCTTTGTCAGGGTTTTCTGCTGAAAGAACTGATGATGTGGTATTTCCAGTGTGGGGAGGAACAGTTTTGCTCATAGTGCTTTGATAAACTGGGGATGATACTATAACCTATTCTTTTTAAAGAATAGTATGGCCGTGCATTTTCAGGAAAAAGTTTATCAATATTTTGAAGAGGTGATATATTGGAACACTGCAATCTGCAGGCTTCAGAACATGCGGGAACCAGTTTTTCTAGGCCTCGATTTTTTCTTAGGCCCTCAGCCTCCCAGGCAATTAAACTTATTGAACCATTAGTCATAAACTAATAAAACAGATAGCACATTCTTAGAATATATAGAACTTGGTGTTCACATAGACTATTGTATTGCACAGTTTTGTTTTCCTAAATATTGATTGTTTTCCCTAATAAGTGATGTTGCAATATGAATATTGCAGGCTTAATGCAGAGCCAATGCAGTGATGCTAATTCTTTTTTTTTCTTTTCCTCTATGTAACATGGATTGTTGAATCCTACTAAAGTTAACACTGACAAACAGAATATTGTTTTTAATGTTTTGATTTTTTACATGATGTCTTATCATGTACTCTGCATCATCAGTTCAGGTAGCATAAATATTACAGAATATTATTCTCACGTGCTGTTCTGCTGATCCGATATCATTGCTAGTAGTCCCAACTGTATACAAAGATCCAAATGTTGCAAGTTGCAACAAGTGCTTTAGCAAGTGATCATCTGCCTGCCTAGGTGGTGGCGGCGTTGCGGTTGCTCCGGTCGACGGCGGTGAGCCTGACGCCGCGCCTGAAGATGAGCACCATCCCGAACTGGAGCTCCGGCAGCGACTCCATCCGCGGCGACCGGCGGAACACGAAGCGGCGGTAGAGGTGCGCCATGGCCAGCTTCACCTCCTGCAGCGCGAACCGCCGCCCCGGGCACGCCCTCGGGCCCAGACCGAACGGCACGTGCGCGTACGCGTGCCGCCGCTCCTCCTCGCCGCCGGCCTCGAATCTCTCCGGCTGGAGCTCGCCGGGGTCCTGGAACTGCGCCGCGTCGCGCGACAGAACCCCCGGCGCCAGCCACATCCACGTCCCCTGATCAATTAGTAGTGTGGTTTAACGACGTGCATAGAGTTCATTAGTGTGGTTTTAACGGTGAGATTAGATAGGAAATTAATGTGTTTTTTCTTTGTTTTGTATACTACCTTTGGGAGTGTGTAGCCTCCGACCTCTAACGTATCCCTCGCGATGAGCGGCGACACAGTGTAGAATCTCATCGCCTCCTTTATCACCTGCAATTTAGAAGAAAATTAAGAAAACAAAATATGTGTCTGTAATGAAAATTGACAATTGCATTGTGAAATTTGTAGATTAATAACTAATCAAACAGGTAATTAAGAAGGAAACATCAAAAGTATAATGATAGAGTATTTATCATATTTAAATTCTGATATTAGATCTTACAAGTGGATTTTCAATAATATTTTAGTAATAACATAACTTCCTCACTAGCACTTCTGCTATATTTTTTTAAGTATGTAAGTGTGATATATGTACGTATTAGTGTGTACGTGTCACAGGGAAAAACAACTAATTAAGATTGTTTTGTTGGAATCAGTGATTGATTACTTGGTCGAGGTAGGGAAACTTGTGCTCAAGATCGTCGGCCGTCGGGACGGCGTTGGGCAGGCCGAACCGGTCGACCTCGTCGAGCAGCCTGGCCTCGACCTCCGGGTGGCCGGCGACGAGGTACATGACGGAGAGCGTGAACGCCGTGGTGGCGGAGCCGTCAAGGAGGTTCTCGTAGGTGAGCGCGCCGACGTAGTCCGACGTGAGCAGCGCCCGCATCTTGTCGCTGCCGCCTCGCGCTCGGTGCCGGCGCGCTCCCGCCTCGCCACGATCTTCTCCACCCGCGCCCGCAGCCGCTCGTTGGTGCACGCGATCCGCCAGTCCGCCGTCGCGCCGGCTCTGCAGAACGATGGAGAGCGAGCCCGAGAGGTCCATCTTCAGGGAGGTGGTGGAGTGGACGTGCTCCCTGATGAACTCCGCGGCCTCGCCGCCGCCGCCGTGGGCCGAAGTCGACGCCGAACGCCGCCTGGCCGATGACGTCGGTGGCGAGCTTGAGCGACAGGTCGGAGAAGTCGACGTCGCATCGCTCCGCCGCCGCCGCTATGGCATCCGCCGCGCGCACGACGCAGCTCTGCATTGTGGGGATGAGACCGGCGAGGTGCGACGACTGGTACAGCGAGATGATCGTGTTCCTCATCGCCGACCACCTCGCATTCCTGCAATGCAAGAGCTTCTTGTACCACATTATTACGCGTTCAAACCAGGTTCACAAATCTCGACGAATTTCAAACGAATTTTGATAATCTTGGGCCGGCTCAAATCGTCCATCTTAAAGGGTTTCATTCGAAATTCGTTCGAAATTAACGAAAAATCGACGTCTCACTGGGGCTCAAAATCCATTGACCAATCGAGATTAAAATACTGTTGACGTTTGAAATTTTTAAAATCAAGTTAAAACACGTCCAAAATGACATGTTTTCGTAACCGTAGGGAATATATTTCACCATCTATAAAGGTAAAAAAAATGAAGAGAGCTTGGAATATTATGACCTTGTGAAGAAGAGGCCCTTGTGGTGAAGAGGAGAGCAGGCGACAGGCGCCGGAAAGCTCCGGTTGGCCCTGGCACCCGCCGGACGCCCCACGACGGCGCGTAGAAGTAGACGAGAAGCACGACGGCGCCGCCGGCGAGGCAGGACGCGCACCACGGCAGCAGCCATGTCTCCCTCGCAGTCGCGGCTGCCGCCACTAGCGCCTCCATTGATCGTCTTGATCGCTTGTGCTTCTTGCAAGATCACTCAGTGAGTTGATCACTGCCTACTATTCTGTTTTCTTATATGAAGGATCGCCACTGCGGATTGCAGTTGCACTGGCCATCCATAGTGGTGTGATGTTGCTGGCATTTTTTTATACAAGAGATTGAATTTTAGTGCTGTCAAAGAATGGGAACCTGGAGCTGATGAATTGGAAAGCCATTGTCTTCCACATTCTACGGGTGTACCTGAAAAAAAAAAAAGACCAAGAGACCTAGTTTTATCGTAATCGAGAAAATCAAAGACGAAAACAGTGTTGAGCCGAGTTTGGTGAAAGAAAATAAGGACTCGTGAAACATAATATGACAAAAGATGATGATGCAGTTTGTGGCTAGATCAAAATATTAATATCTTTGTGTTCGAATGAATAGCCAAGAAAAACACAAAGCGAATGGCGGAGTGACAGTTTGTTGAAGGTTGTGATAAAAAGATTAGAATAATATTTGCATCTAAAAACACAGAGATGACCATAAGTGGGTGGGACACCAAATAAAACAAAAAAAGGTGAAAATTTTAGTGTTTTGCTTGGCTGTAAATTTAGAAGATAAGTAGATGTGCTAAGTGCCTCGATCCAATATGGTGAAGAAATGATAGCCTGAAACATAAGAGAATGATATTGTTAGTAGTACGAATAATACGCTCGGATCTACCGTTTTAGGGTAAGATGTGAGGACATGACATGTGCAAGCTAACTCTCTTGTTGAGAAGAAAATGACGTAAGGTCAAGTTATCAAACTCTTGCCAGTTGTCGCACTGGACAGTTTTTACAATGGTGCCAAACCATGTAGCAATATAAGTAAAAAAATATAAGATGGTCTGAAAGGTGTTCAATTTTAATCAAAGGGGAAAAGTCCATGTAAAATATGATGAGATAATATTTATAGCGAGAAATGCTAGGCATATATGATTTCTATAAATCACAATGTATTAAATTGAAGTTCTTGACGACACGCGAATTGGATGTAGCAAAGGGTTGTCGTACATGGCTACCAAGCTAATATGCATGACACGAGGGTTCTAGCTCACGTTTATTGCATGAAACTAAATGAGATAAAGCTTCAATACCTAAATGACCAAGACGCCGATACTAGAAGGTGCTAGGAGTGGTGGAAAACAGGGGTAGGACATGGAAGGAGTAGAACCGCCCCAAGCAGTTACAATAGACGATTTCGTTCTTGGTTGTCAAATCCTTCACGGAGAGGCCAAAGGGATCAAACTCGACAAAACAAAAATTGTCAGTGGTAAATTGTCAAATGGATATGAGATTTTTAATAATGTTAGGAGAAATAAGAACATTATAAAGATATAAAGGGTGCTCAGCAGAAAAACTAGTATGACTAATGGAAATAACAGACAGCAGTGACCCATTACTGACAACAAGGCCTTATCGCTGCCACCCCTCTATGGACGAGGACACCCCATTTGACTGCTACTGCTACTACCTCGCCTTCTACGGTGTCTTCCTTTGCGGTGCGACCCCTCACGACAAGGGTCGTGGCCACAGTAAGGGGCGCGGTCGTAGAGGGCCGACGTGGCCCACCACCTTTAACCTGATGACTGAGACATTCTAGGTGTGGCACAACTACAACTCGGGTATTCTAGGCGCTCATCCACATGCACCTGGTGTTGGCGCTCCTACTCAACCGTTTCCGCCCCCGATGCCGATACTCCTATTGGTCATGCGCTGACTGCGTAGGGCACACATGGCATTGAATCCACCTTCGGTCTTCCAAGTGCGCCCCCTGGCTATGGCGTTCTAGGCACGTCAATCACTAAGTTTGGTGCTTGGACAACTTTCCTAACTGCTTCATACTGGGATCAGCAGGCGCTTGCTAATTCCTTCTGCACCATAGCACTTAATTCTTCACCGTACAGTGAGTGGTATATGGACTTCGAGGCTGATGCCCACATGACATCATCGTCTGGTGCTATTTATTTTTAATAATCTAAATTTTAGATATTTTTAAATTATATTTCTACATGGACTCTTCTCTCAATATTAATTATTTTTTTTAGTTTTAACCTAAATTTTAAAATCTATCTAAATTGTATTTCTACATGGATTCTGAATTTTCTTTATTTTATATACCAATTTCCGTATAGTTTAAATTGTATTTCCTTTTTTATCTTTTCTAAATTGTACTCCTAGATGAAATCTTTTCTCAATAATATTTATTTAATCTAAATTTAGGATATTTTGAAAATGTATTTCTATGTGACTCTTTCTTTTATCATTATTTATTTTTAATAAGAATTTTAGATGTTTCTATATTTACTCTTGTCTCAATATTAATTATTTTAAAATTTTAATCAAAATTTCAGATTTCCCATAATTATATTTATATATGAACTATTATCTTGATATTAATTATTTTTAAAAGAGAGGGAAGTGAAGAAAAAGGAAAGATTATGAGACCAAAAAATTTGGTCACTGATTAGTTCTTGGGTATTGAAATTGAAAGACTGAATTATGTTCAGTCAATAATCATGTTAGTATCCTATGTTAACTGAATAGACCGAATTGACCAGGCCCAATAAGCCCAATACGGCCTAGCCTAACAAGAGTAAAAAAAACCTAGAAGGTAGAGACATCGACGCATCGCATATTTGCATCGTTGTCAGCTCACCAGTCACGCATGCACACATCGGCACCTCGCTTCCATCGCCTCCACCTTTAGCACGTCACATCTATCTCTCAGCGAGTGGTCGGCACCTCTACCTCCAATCATTCGCTTTTACCTCTAGCTTGCCGCATCCACCTTCTAGCCACCGCTCGTGCCAGCACATCTGCCAACTGACCATCATCCTCGACAACGGAGAGGCGAGGAGGATGTCAGCTGGCAGCTAATGAAGGGGAGTGTAGAAATGTGTACAGTGAGACTAAGACCCTGAGTGTATACAAGGGGGAGTCGGGTCTATATATATACAAACCAGTAGTCCAGTGGTCTAACACCCCCCGTAGTCGCAGCAGGAGCGAAACGAACACAGAGACTGGACCAAAAACTGGTGAACAAAGACGTAGGCAAGCCTTTGGTCATTATATCGGTGAACTGGTGCACCGTAGGTACATGTAGCACCCGAACCTGTCCTAATGCGACCTTGTCACAGATAAAATGGATATCGATCTCGATGTGCTTAGTGCGTCGATGATGAACCGGGTTGGCGGTCATGTAGACAGCACTAACATCCATGCACAATCCTATATGGATGGAGTTAAAATCAACACAAATCGGAGAACAAGAACATGCCGTTCTCCACTTCTCCCTGTTCGATCATTGAACTACTGGGTTGTATATATATAGACCCGACCCTCTTGTATACACTTGGTGTCTTAGTCTTAATGTACATATTTCTACATGGTATCAGAGCAAATCTAGACTTTCCCGGCGCGCTAGCTTTCTCCCACTGGCGAGCTGACCTTCCTCCTCCTCATCGTCGACGTTTCTCCCTGTCGTCGACCTTCCTCCCGGTACTTTCTCCTCGCTCTCTCATCTTCGTTCCTTTCTTCTTCCTGTCTTTCCCGCAGACTCTTCCTTCTCTCTGTTCCACCTCCGCGCGATAAGGTGACGGTCTCCATCCGCCTCCTCGTCGCACCCGTCTCCGCTCTCCTTGCTTCGTGCATCCTTCTCCTCTGACGCCGGCGCACCTCTACGCTCGTCGTCTCCATCAACTGAACTCGTCCGCCCTCCCATCGGCTAGACTTGTTCACCCTCCATCGGCTAGAACCCTCCCTCGATTCCCGCTTTTTCGACATGCTCAACGGCTCTCGGACGCGAACCTTCTTCACTCACATCCGAGCCACTCTGACGTGTTCATATGTCCACGGATACGAATTCCTGCCTCCCGGACACGAACATCTTCTCTTCGCGTCTGGCCCCTTTTCGCTTTTTTCACGTCCGCTCCACTTCTTGGCCTCCACGAGTCCACGGGCATGACTCTTTCCTTCACGGATGTGAATCCTCGTACGTCCGTGACCCAACCACTCTCTGACCCACCTGCTCTGCCACCACCTTTTCCTCACCCACTCCGCTGCCTACTCCACATCGGCCAACCACTCCCCATCGGCTGGTTGGCCCACTCTCTATCGGCTTCTCACCTCTCTGATCGGTCGATCTTTTCTCTCATCAGCTTCCTCCCATCGGTTTCTTCCTCCTATCGGCTACTTGCCCCTGTTCTTCTCTCGTCATGGCCACCGAGTCCGCCCTCAGTTCCGGCACTCTCCCAATCTGCGGGAAAGATGAGGAGAAGAAAGGAACGGAGACGAGAGAGCGAGGAGAAAGTACCAGGAGAAAGGTCGGTGATAAGGAGAAACGTCGACGACAAGGAGGAAGAAGGTCGGCTCGCCGGTGGTAGAAAGCTAGCGCGTCGGAAAAGTCTAAATTTGCTCTGATATCATATAAAAATATGTACAATGAGACTAAGATATCGAGTGTATATAAGGGGGTCAGGTCTATATAGGGAGAAGTGGAGATCGGCATGTTCTTGTTCTCCGATTTGTGTTGATTTTAACTCCATCCATATAGGATTGTGCATGGATGTTTATCTGAATCTATGGTTGATTTGGAGATTCGATAACTATTTTGATGTGTAAAATGGATATTGTGTTGATTTGGGTTGATATGGATGTATGGCTAATTTGATTTGGTGATTCAATGATTTTTTGGATACAAAATGGCTGTTGAAATAGCTCGGTTAGTTCGGCCATGAGCAAGGAGACTGAGACCGAATTTCTCGGTCTTCATTATTTTTAGTGTAATTTGGTCTTTCCTTGGATGACAGAAATTCCCTCAAACGCTGAAGACTGAGACCTAATGCCCACCTATAGTTCTCAATGCAAGGTAATTTCTTTTACTCCCTAGAAGTATAAGATTTGAATAGAAAATTGATTCGATAGCCAGCTGTGCGAATTCTAGATTCTCGAATATGGGCTGAAACCGTATTTTCAAATCCAGTATTCAACCGTCGGAATTTAGGTTAGGTGTCATAGATAAAGTTTGTAGCCATCATCATTATGTTTCTAACGGTGCTGCCTTCGCTCGATACTGATAAACGGTTTAGAAGAAATAATAGAAATAGTACTGCTGACTGGGTATGAAACCGGGACAGCAATTCATTTTCCTGTATTCTGGAATGAGAGGCATAATTTGTATTTCCACCCAAAATGAGAGTTATTGATAATTTTTCCTAGATGTCCGAAGTTATATTATTTGCTAGTTTCCGTTAGACGGTTTGTGAGTTATGCAATAAAACGTAATGGATCTGTTATAGGTTGTTTAATACGAACTGATAGAAATACTGAGACTCTAGGTTTTTCGTTTTAGTAAATATAATGTCCTACTTAACTATCGTTAGTCGCGTATAGAGATTTATGTGTAGCTTTTGCTCTATAGGTGTGGAGGATTCCAATATCCTATGAGTTGAGCCAGGTTATTGAAGAAGTTAAGACGAGTAATGTGTGATGAATAAACAGGTTTGCTTTGTTTAGATTCACTCCCATTATTAATTATTCGAATGCTTCTTATTGTTAACTATGGTTCACTGTGGTTATGATGTTATGTTGCATATCATGCTCCACTTTATATTAAGTTCACGATATTATTCCTATTTCATAATTTTGATTGTTCCATTTAAATTATTTAAGTACCATGCGAAGCCATAGGAGTACAATTTAGCTCTTTATTTATAATCCTAGCAGTAAACATTGATCCCGCATACTCTACTGATAATGCTAAAGAAGATATTCACGTCTGCCCAGGAGAGAACTAACTACTTCTTGATTTCTTGTTTTTACCAAGAAAAAAATTAAATGTTTCATATTGGTTTCTTGTTGCTAGTGAAATGTTATGTTTTTCTAGTTCCGTATAGTACAGGTATAAAATGATATAGATATGTATGGGACGGAAGTAGCACCCTGTATTACACAGATTACTGTCTTCTAATTTTCTTTATTGTATATTCCGATTTTCATACATTTTAAATTGTATTTCAACTTGGAGTCTTTTTTTCTTTTCTAAATTGTAATCCTACATGATTTTTTTTCTCAATAATATTTATTTAAAATATTTTTAAATTATATTTCTACATGTACTCTTTCTCTTAACAATATTTATTTTTAATCTAGATGTTTTTAAATTATATTTCTATATGTCTCAATATTAATTATTTTTAAATTTATTCCAAATTTTAGATTTTTTGTATTTCTACATCAACCCTTATTTTAATATTAATTATTTCTAATTTTTTTAATCCTAATTTCAGTTTTTTATAAATTGTTGGTCCTTATGGACTCTTCTGTTAATTTTTTATTCCAAATTTTAGATATTTGAAATTGTATATTTATTTGAACTCTATTTTATTTCTTTTTGATTAATGTAGGAATTTCTAAACTGTGAGAGCGAATATGTGGGCTCTTTTTTTATTACTTTATTAAGTTAATGGATATTTAAATTCAATGCAACTAAACTTTATACATTATTATGTATACTTAGATATACTACCTTCATCTCATTTAGTGTTCAAATTTTGTCCTTTAAAAATTTGATTTTTAAGGTTACAGTTGAGGCATGCGCATTTAATTGAACTCTAGAAAATACAATGAAAAGTATTAACGAGGCACACTATAATAATTTGTTTAAAAATAGCTAGAAATGAAGTCTTTTTATACCATCTAGCTGACGCTACCAACATTACTGTTTACAGACACCAATGAATACATTTACTGTGCTGGGAACCATGTGGCTAGCCGGCTAGGTAGGATAGCAAACTAAACGCTGCGTCAAAATTTTGTCCTGCAAAAAAAGAAAAGGGCAGAGCAACATATCAGTTGCCATCAATCTAAATGACACACCTTATCCTACTTACAATTTTTAATTTTTTTTGGTAGTACCACAATTTGACCAACACTTGTCACTAACGAAATTTTGGGAAGGCTTCAAACCAAACCGTCCATGCTTATTGCCACCAAAATAAGTTACAGACTTGCAATCACAGAATGAAATTAGGCAAAATTGGTTCAGTGATATTGAAAAATTGTGCAAGATGCAAACTGAGTGTAGCTGATTAAGTTTTTTTTAGTGTAACCATGTTTAAATTTTAAACACGGTAGTCGTATTTATAACTAATTGTTTTTTCAATAATAGATGAAAAAATGATTAGAGTGAGTACGCACGCGTGCATATAAGCGTTTCGAAAAAAAATTGTGCAAGTTTTGGTTTAAGTTCAGGGCTAGACTGGGCCTTAGGACACTTAGACCTAGAATATTAGGATCAATGGGCCTTTCCAAACTCAAACCTTTTAACGTCAATTTTATTCTGGGCAAATTCACTAGCTTTGCTTCGGTGCCCGGAAGCCCGGCCCGGCCTAACCATGGAAGCCGGACGACGATTCTGGGCGCTCGCTGGTTCGCTTGCTCGCGGCCACATCAATCAAATCAAGGGCAGGATCGGCCGCGCGCATGGCCCCATCTCGTTTTCTAGTGCACATTAGAAGCTTCCAAAAAAAACATAAACAATAGTTTTTTTACTCTGAACATTCTGAAGAAGAGCTAATCGCTCCAAAGCGACTAAAACCATGCTACTACCATTTCATTTGGTTAATGGTCATTAACTGTTACGTAAAAAAATAATATCTATTGAACCAGTCAACATGTAAGTTTTTATTGTGAACCATAGATCGAGTAGTGAATTGAAGGAAGCGTCCCTATGGCTTGTGGGTGTGGACGGCAATCTTGACGGGTGTCAGTAGCGGATCTCAGTGAGTGGAGCAACGGTGACAGTGTATCGAAGGACAAAGCAGCTACGGCAATGTCCTCTATACGAGCAGAGTGGTAGCGACGACGATCTTAGCGGGCGTTAGTTGCAGATCTCGATGGACATCAGCGGCGAATACCGTCCAGCAAAGCAGTGGCAGCAATGTCTCAAAGGGTGGAGCAGCTGCAATGGTGTCCTCTAGGCAAGTAGACTGGCGGTGGCATGCTAAAGGATAGAGAATGGCAGGGACTAGCAGAGGATGTCCCAAAGGGCAAAGCTTAGTGGTGACGACCCAATAAACAATACTCAGTGGGGCCTAGCAAGTGGTGTAGCTAAGATGTCATCCTAGAGGATAGAGCACGGTAGGATCTAGTGAGCGTCTTCAGTAGATCCTTGTGAGCAACAGAAGTTCTTGCTCTAAAAGTAGGATGGAAACTGTTAGAGCTATAACTCTGAACATGTATTAATCTCGTAAATTTGCTTTCTTTCCCTCTAGTAAATTGGTTGATTAGGCTTTCTTCGGTGCGATGTAGAGGTGATTTAATGAAACTAAGGTATGCATGTAGAGCATGGCAAATATGTGACCAATCCTGTACATATGATATTACTTTGATTACTTATGGAGAAATTGCAGCTAATATATTATAGAGTGTTTAGGCTTATGATAGAAAAACACTAATGCAAATTTGTGGACCTGACTTTAAGTTATAAAAACCTAAAAAACATAATCAAGGGTTCAGATGAATTTGAACAAAATACAAAACATAATTATAAAGAATGCGGAGGATAAAAGAGGAGAGGTTGCAATGAAGGAAAAAAAATAAAAATACAGTAATTTTTTTCTTTGTACAT
The DNA here is from genome assembly GCA_030770085.1 of Oryza coarctata. Taxonomy (NCBI): domain Eukaryota; kingdom Viridiplantae; phylum Streptophyta; class Magnoliopsida; order Poales; family Poaceae; genus Oryza; species Oryza coarctata. The sequence continues at coordinate 16,705,051 of CM061472.1, forward strand.
CATAAGTGCATTTATTTCTAAAATATGAGCGGATCAACAGCCAAAGTTGGTTCAGGGCAGGAAGCACACTACATCTTCTCAATTCCTTCGAACTAAAAATACCAACTACATATTTTGTACTAAATAGTCTTTTGTTATAAACCATAAATAGGTTATGCCAAGTCTAAACATTCTCAGACCAAGAAAGGGTGGAAGGAAAAAAAAACAACTTCAAATTTCATCTAATCTTATCTTATAATATGATACAAAATCAAAAGTGACACTATATGTATCGTCTAAGTCATTTGAGCCATGATGTGGTCTTAAGTAGCAAACTGAGTTTGCTTTTATTATGTAATGTCTAAGTGACTTTAAACATTATGGTTATGTCCTGTTGATGTAATCCAACAGTACATCTGATTGTGTTTAACTATGGTTGATTTGTTTGGTTCATATAAGTTTGTCCATTACATTTGTGCTAGTACTCATAAAAAAAGTTTTTGATAAGTCTTATTCTGTAATTAAATACAAACAAAATGAAGCATCCTATTAAAAAAATTAGAAAACTAAATCTAATTGGAAGACCTTGATATAATAATGCATAAATAAATATCCTATAATAGAAAAAATTATTAAAAGACTAATTTACAGCCAGCTACCATCAATTTAGAAATAAAGACTATAGTCAATAACAACATGATCATTGCCCATATCAAACACGCTGACTTGGGAGGGTGTTATTTTTCGTGTCCAACAGCAAAACCACTGGCATTTTACCAATTACTTAACAAATACACTACCCTACTAGCGTTTATGCAATTGAAAAAAAAATCAACGCATCCCAACGCCCAAATGCACCCCACCTCGTCTTCCTCGTACCTTCCAGAATGTTTCATTCCCCTCCTGTAAATCACAGAACCCCACCTTTTTCTCCCGCCAAAATCACACCGATTTTGCCGGATGGACTACTCGACGGTGAAGCAGGAGGCGGAGGTGGTGGTGCTTGATGGAGAGGAGGCGGCGCCGGTGCCGGCGGCGATGGGGGTGCGGGTGGCGGTGGCGCCGTTCCTGGTGAAGACGTTCGAGATAGTGAAGGACCTGGCGACGGACGCGGTGGTGTCGTGGGGCGCGGCGAGGAACAGCTTCTTGGTGTGTGACCCCCACGCCTTCGCCGCCCGCCTCCTCCCGCTCCACTTCAAGCACGCCAACTTGTCCAACTTCCTCCGCCAGCTCAACACCTACGTATGTTCGTTCGTCCACCTCTCGATCGATCAAGCTCGACATGGTGAATTGAATTAGAATGCGTCGTTGGTTTTGCTGTTTCTGTTCGCTGATTCTTGGTTAGTTTGCAGGAATTCCGGAAGGTGAGCGCCGACAGGTGGGAGTTCGCCAACGAGGACTTCCTCGGCGGGCAGCGCCACCTCCTCGCCAACATCCGCAGCCGCCGCGGCGCGGGCGCGGTCTCGACGACGTCGCGCGCGGGGACAAGAGGCGGCAGCGGAGGCGGAGACGGGGAGTTGGACAGGCTGAGGAGGGACAAGGAGGAGCTGGCGAGGCAGTTGGCACGCCTGCCGCGGCAGCAGCAGCAGGCGCGGGCGCAGCTGCTCGACATGGAGCGCCGGATGCGGGGCACCGAGCGGCAGCAGGAGCAGTGCACGGCCTTCCTCGCGCGGGCGCTCAGGAACCCCGACGTCCTGGACAACATAGCGTGCCGTCACGCCGCGGCGGCGCCGGTGGAAGGAAAGAAGCGGCGGATGCTCTGTGATGTGTAATCCTGTGTTCTCGCTCGTTTTTTTTCTCAGTCCGGCTTGATCGTCATCCTCTGAACGCATCTTGTATCGCGGCCACGACGAATATATCGCGTCAGGTGCATGCTGTCAGCCATATCGCGCCATGCCTCCGAATGTGAGGAGATGTCGCGTCGTGACGCCATAGCCCTAAACGTATGTCGTGGCGTGGTGCGTGCTGTCAGTCACGCCGCGCTATGGTCCTAAATGTACGTGGGATGTCACAGCGTAGCGCGTATGGCGGAGGACCGAGATTAGCTCACTCACCTCTATTTTTTCGTTTCGTAGCTTTTTCCGATTCTTTGTGTACAAGAGAAGCTCCAAATACAGAAAACGTCGCCACGGTTTTGTGCTCGGCACCGGTGTTCCTTAATAGTGAGTTTGGAGCTCGCCGGAGTGAGCTCTCGCCGCCGGAGAAGAAGCTCCGGGCTGACATGCTCCACGCCGCCGCGGACGACGACGGCCTCACCTTCGAGGCGCTGTCGTTGGCCGCAACGGCCGTCCCTTCGTCCGACGACATCCACAGCATGGGCGCGGTCACCACGGACATGATATGGTACGAGCTCGGGGAGGAGCAGGCAGATATCGACATCGAGGTGAACGAGCTCGTCAAGTCCGCCGCCGCCGACACGGCACCGGCGGCTGAGCCCTGGGAGGAGATGGGCGAGGAGGAGGTGCAGGATCTGGTTGAGCAGATTGACTGCTTGGCCTCGTCGAGTTCTTGATCGGTGCAGGAGCTGTACGGCGTGGTTTCAAGGCTTGCAGTAGGTAGTAGCCATCAATGGCGGATCCAGTAGTTTTCTTGAGCCTGAGCAAGCATAACGATAGATAACAAATACATACAATTCTATGGACGCAAGAAAAATTGAAAGTTCCCGGTTTAAGGAGAGAAAACTAGTGCACGATGATACCTGTGTATTACACATAGGTTAGACTATGGAGTTATGTCACTTTTGCCTTCAGGTAACAGACGTGATTGTGATTTGTGTAAGCATTTGATTTACTAGTTTGGTTTAAGCATGCTAATCTACTAATGCTTGACAGACAGACTGCTAGTATCTGTTAGGTTTGCTAGTTTGTCTTTAGTTTCCAGACTGCTTCATGCGGCTGGGCGGTGACTAAGCACGGTGATTAAAAGTACTAATCAACTGCTGCATGTGGCGGAGCCCAGGCACCGGCCCAGGGTCGCCGGGACTTGGTTCCGCCACTGGTAGCCATGGAGCTAAGCCGTGAGCTACCTCTATTTGTGTGGCGTGTGAGTATCAGTAGCGGCTTTTCTGGTATGTGATTGCGATTAGTAGTACTTATGTTTGGGAATGGTTTGGTTGATATAATTCGGATTCTGCGTTTGTTCCTGCAGGATCCAGTGATGGCTAGGAGTAAAACGGAAGGGATGCAGGAAGTGGATGGATGTGGTATCGATTGATGTATAAGGTTATGTATCAACACTTCACTAGTGGTAATTCATAGTGCATCATCTCTATTCACGTACGACAATCAATCTCTTGGAATTGAAATCATTTTTTGTCTGGTAAGTTTTTTTTTCTCAACATAGGACATATACTAGTACCTGAAGGGAATGCATGGATGATTGATTATTCATCTCTAGGTTACTCCTGGTGAAAGCGCAAAATGGGAAGGATCGAATCAAGACAAAATTATAATTATTAAAAGCCAAACCTTTTTTAAATAAAAAAAACATCTGATCTAGATGTATGATGTACTGCTGCATGCCATCGATCTGAATGCGCTAGTTCGATCGTCATATATATTGTCACTCTGATCGTCTTAATACCGTCAGTCTATTCACCGTCTTTTTATCGATCTAATTGCTCATAAATAAGAATATATTTTAATAAAAGTATATTAACTTTATTATATCAAGATATATCTATAAAATACATACAAAATCATTCTTCTCTTTTAAAACTAAATCTTAGCTTTTCTTTTTTACAAAAATTATATTTATGGGGACTTAACTCCTTATATATTTATAACTAAGAATTCTACCTCTAGCTAGTGTAAAATTACAGTTAAATCATCAAATTTCAAAACCAACCAGTTGTATAACTCATATTCTTAATAGGACTTAATTTCTCATATTTCAAACCTTTTATAATTTTCTAATTTAATTTTTCTTCTTATTTTTACTCTAAATTTCTTTGTGATTTCTTTGATACTTATACACACAACTTATAAAGTCTATTATGAACACATCCCTATGTATTATCCATCTACCATATGCTATCTTATGTTCAACCTTATCATCCAATATTTTTGATAGTTTTAAACCTTGGCTCTCCTTAATCGCAGTTGTTGACCGATGTTGATTTTAAGACCTTTTAACTGTAGTATCTTAATCATAGTAGATCTCGTCTTCTTCTCAAACGTAATCCTAATCTTATATTAACCTTAAGTTATCTAATAGAAAAAATATTTCTAGCCACGTATATCATAACTTGATTTACGTTATACATAAATTCACACCAAAACTATAAATATTTTTAAATTAATTTTTATTAATTAAATTATTTATAAAACTAATTATTTATTATAAAATATTGATTATAACAGTGATTCAACCCAATGTAGGCCAATGTAGCCTTTTCGTAGAACTTGTATGTTTCACCTCCAAAGGGCGACAGGCACGCAGTCCATTTCACTGGTGATCGACGACCAAAAAGTTGGCGCTCATGAACAGGAGACAGCATCGGTATCACTCAGATTAGTTGTTGTACTATTCAATGTTCTAACTAATTTCATGGGACAGGTTCTTATTTTGATTCTTGATTATGACAGGTAGTTACTGAGAAAGAGTGGGTGTCCTTCAGCATGAGCTTGCACTGTCCAGGTACTCCCTCCGGTTTCATTTATTTGGCAGTATTGACCGCATTTTTTGTTTGCAAATACTTGAAAGTGCACAGTTTATAGGATAGAAAATTACCATTTTGCCCTTAGTGGGCCCGTTGCATCTTGCATGTAGTACACGGTGAATGAAGTACGAAATGGTGCTTAGCTATTAACCTCCAGGCTTCTAGAGTTTTCTTTGTAAAAAAACTAGTTGGCGCTTGTAGTATGTCACGGCGGTAGAACGAGCGGGCTGTGTCGTGACAGGGACATTTACTTGGCACGTGTGTCACCACTGTACAGCACTGACAGGGATATTTTGGTCAAAAACTTGCAAGCCAATAATTGCATTGGTATTTGTGTTCCGATCAAACTGTCAACTACCTGAAACGGAGGGAGTACTAATTTCATGGAACAGTTCTTATCTTGATTCTTTCTTAGGGCAGGTTGTTATTGAGCAAAAGTGGTGTTCTTCGGCAGGGCCTGCATCTTCTTGCCCATATGTTTTGGTGGGTACCATCCACTACACAGATAAAGCATGCAAAACCCAAGCTTCCAAGGGAACAGATACAAATGTGTTAGCCATTGACTGAACAAACATGGTCACAACTGTTGTCTGACAAAAGCTAACTGTATTTGTTACAAGAGAGAAGCATATGACCACTACTTGTCAGTGCTAACGTTGCATCTTCAGGAGAAAGGTACAGAAGCTATCTTGGCATTGTTATCAGTCATCATCATCCTAATCATCCAACTCCTCTTCCTCGCTCACTCTTCCATAGGCTCGTCCTCTTCATTAACTATAAAACCTCCAAGTGTTTCATCTTCCTCATCCTTCTCGTCTTCCTCATCCACTTCATTCACAGTGTTCTTATTTTCCCCTTCAATCTCAGTTTTTTCCTTGCGAGGGTTCTTTGGCTTTTTAGATCTTGTTACATACTTTGATCTCTTCACACTAGAACCTCTTGACAGTGAATCTTTTTCATCCTCACTCTCACATGTCCAATCTTCGTCTTCACGCTGCCCCTCATTCTTCTTGTTAGCCCCTCTACTCTTTAATTTACCTCCCTCATCATCTTCATCATCCGAGCTCCTCCTAATTTCCTCCAGAAACCAATTCCAATCCTTTGGGGGACGAATTCTTCCTTTTGGGTAGCTGTCAAATTCGTGGCCCATTGATAAGAACCCAAATTCTGCAGCCAAAAAATTACTGTATCATTCAATGGGATGGAAATATTTTTTACATTGTGTAAAACGACAAACAAAACTACTTCTACGCCTTAAGTTTTGGAGTAATTCATCACCTATGTACATCACGATTGAACTATTTAGCTAATAGAGAAGAATGAGAACATTTATAATCGAACTCGGTAGCACTCTTTGGTATTTTCAATGAAACCAAACAGGCCCTAACCTATAGCAAATTAGCAATGTGTCATTCTTGGTTTTCTGCATCTACATAAACATACTTCAGATATCCCCACAGAAACGAACAACCCTTTTGAACTTTGCATCAACCAACACGAGCTAACTACACATTACAAAAGCAAATGCAATGGAACATGAATTGAGTGTCGTATCAACACATTTCTGCAGCATTGACAGAAACAAAATTTAGCTTCGCATTGGCCAAGAGTCTTTTCCCTCTAATCCCTCTAATAAATCTAAAATGGAGATGAACAACGCAAAGGCCAACCTCACCTCGAACCGGGTCGATGCTTGCTAGATCAATTTTCAAATTCTCCGTTTCCGTATCCAACCCCGCACTGCTCGCCGCATCCGCCGCCGCCTCCCCCTCCTCGTCGGCGGCCTCCATGGACTCCTCCGCGGCTCGCCTCTCCCTCTCCTTCCGCTCCCTCGTGCGCCTCTCCCGCCTCTCCACCGCGCCCAGGACCTCCGCCTCCACCTCCCCATCCCCGCCCTTGCTCCTCCTCCGCACCGCCCAGAACGACGACGGCGCTCTCAGCGACAGAGCGAGCCCGTCCCCGTCCCGGAGCTCCCCCGCCTCGCCGCGCCGGTATACCCTGCTCCCACCGCCCCCCGAGCGTACGACCACGGGGTTCCTCCCGACGACCCCGAAGGCGACCCTGGGCTCCTCCTCCCCGCCGCCACCGAGGAGGCGGAGGGACACGTGGCGGCGCGAGACGGTGCGGTAGGCAGCTGCTGCAGCGGTGCAGCCTAGGTCGCTGCGGCCGAGTGCCGCCTCGGGGGATTCGCCAGAGAGGGACACCGCCGCCGCTCTGCTCCCGCCGCCTGCTGCTTCGAGCTCCAGCTCCATAGCGCCGGCCGCGGCCCGTTCCACGGGCGCCGGGGAGGGAGGCGTGCCCCGGTCTTGGTAAGCGGCGGCGGCGAGCTCTGTGGGCCGAGACGCGGCGTATTGGGCCGGGCCTCTTTTGGGGATTCGAGGCCCGAGGTTGTTAATGGAATTTGTGTTTACGGGCAAGCATGCCATTTTTTCCCGATTGGATGCACGCGCACGTACATCACAACAACCACATTACAGGTATATACCTGTAAGTGCGTTGTCTGTTTCAAACAGAGACTAGTGGTAAATCTCCGACCTTTTTTAAATCCTACCTAAAACATGCATGCATACACGTAACTATAGGCATCAAGATTAGAACATGAATCTTACTCCAGTGATTTTGCCACCTATTTTCTTAACATACACCTAAAAATTATATAAAAATTTCTTTAGCTACAAGTGTACCTGTCGCATAACTGAGAACGAGTACAAATTATTAGACGTGAGTACTATGTTCAACAGTTCGTCGACGTGAACTTCGCAACTAATAGACGATCCTAGGGAGCAGGGGAGCTCACGAAGTCACGAGCCTCGAGTCTTTTTCTCCAAGCCCTACGAATTTCCAGGAAGCTAGAGATGATGATTTGATCATCATGGGTTTTGATGCGACGCGATGGCCCCGGAGAGAACAGAGCTGAGCTCTAACAAATTTGGGTCTTTTGCAAGAGCGGCGATATGACATGACGGCCACCACTTTTAATCCATCCATCCAACCATACAGCGTCGTCGTTGGCTTTCAACCCCCTCGTGTGTCCATGCTTTGGATGACACGCGGGCCCCAGCCACGTGTGCAGCTCGACGTGACGCTCATGTGCAGGCACGTAGTTACGCTAGTTGTCCAACAGAATCGGTTGCTGGCTACCGGCCGATGAGACGACCGGTTCAGCCCCCTCTAGGGTGCACGAAAATTATTTCACTGAACTGTCGAACGGTTAGTTTCCTCCACAGTTAATTATAAGTTATAATATTTATTAAAAATTTAAAAAATAATTTATAAGTTAAACTTTTATATGTGTTATTAGCAATTAAAAACCATGTTGAAAGACAACCTATAATTAAAATAATATTAAAACCAGTTTAAAATTTAAATTTTATATACAGCTGATAAGCGAAAAAGCAAACGATAAAACCGTCATTCTTAACAAATTAAATTATTTCCTATAAATTTGATTTTTTTATCTAATTAAGATGGTGTCCAAATGCATAGCGTGCTTTAATTAAAGGCTGATGGAGTTGCCATGGAAAGAAAATTTTGAGAAAGAGGTGTACATTGCTTTCCTCCGATTGATGTAAACATGGCGGAAAAAAAACCTTTTCTGAGTTATGGAGTGAAGCATAGAAAGAGAGCACCGAACTGATCAAGATGCTTTCATGTGCACTGATAGGATATGATTCACTGAACTGAACGGTTTTATAATATTACTGTCCCATATGACATATTGAGATGATTAATACATATAGCTTTTTTTCCGGGGAATAAAAATCATATCAGTGGAGGATCTGTGTGCTTGGTGGTACGTGGCTGCACCAGCCAGTGACATGATCAGTGAGTGACCTATTAGTGAGCGTAACTATCTGCCTAGCTTTATATACACCCAACCCAACATAACCACCATGTGTCGTGTGAGTATGCATGCTGGAGCATATCACCAACCTTTATCGGCACCCCTGTTGTAACGGCGACGGCTACGGAACTAGGGTCTCATTTTTACTCTTAAAAAAATTGGCCACTACTAAAAATTTTAAATTTTAGAACTAAAGTCAATTTTAGGATATTTTCAATATAATTTTTTTAGCATTGACTTTAATTCACTATATATATATATTGTAATAGAGCCGTTAAGGAAACATCCCATATAAAGACGTGGGAAGTGATACTTTATTGACCCTATCAGCAAGCGAAGCAGTAGCACCCCTTGGCTCCATGTACCATTGACCGTAGGAACATCAAGAAAGGAGGGAGTGCATCGAGAAGAGTAAGGGAGAGGAGGAGCCAGTGGCAGGTGGCTTGCTGATCAACCAGGCGGCAACAGCGCTCTCATGCTTATGCCTTGATACCGGATCGCTAGGTATGGGGGTACTGGGTACCGAGTATCTGGTACCTAACAGCAACAAGGAGCTAGGGAACATGTTGAGGAGAGATAGTGAGAAATGGATAAAAATGCATCTAGTTTTCCTAGTGAATTTTGAATTATAGATAATAAGAAAACTAGTAGACTAATATATTAAATTAAGAAAATATATGAGTTAGTCCTTGAGAAAAGTTAAATCGATGAAAAGAATCTCTATTATAAAATAGTTATTGATTTAAATATATTTTATTTTTCTTAAACCATAGTATTGTCATACTATCAAAAGGAGTATAAATTAGTGATCAATTAGATTTAATTGTTTTTCTTATGCGAACACTTCCACATGCATATGTGGGTTTTGATTTTTTATCTAGAGAGACCTCTAAATATTTTGTCTAAGCCATTGGACATTTTTAAGCAAGTTTCTGTTTATAAGTGAAAATGAACTTGATTCTTTAGTCATTATTGGCAAAATCTCTAAAAAAATTTATCTGTCTAATAATGAACGCTGATCGAAGTCTGTAGATGTTTAGATTGGATACTCTAGACTATATGTGTTGCTTTGTATTTAAGTCTATCCGAAGTCTCTAATCTCTAAGAACATATACTCTGGAGTTTGAATATGTAATTAATGTTTAGTTTCGCTAGGGCTTTGTTTTAATTCCACCTACCTCCACTTCGAGAGAGATGATGTTTATTCATTACTTCTCATAGAATTTTTAGAGTTTCACACATCTCTCTTGGTTTTTATACCAAATCTATCTTTTTTATGAGTGATCTTTTGGAGCTAATGAGTGAATGGGTATAGATTTGATTGAGCACTTATGGATCAACACATGGCGATGGTTTGTACTTATTACTCTTAGAGATTCTCCTCCTAGGCAATTAGCTGTCGCCTGCAAGTATTTAAAATTGTGAATCGTCCAAAAAATTTTATGATGGTATTTCTCATCTCTACAAGGAAAGAGCTAACTATAGTAGATACTGAATTTTTTTAGAGATTGATTTTGATAGGACAAGCTTCACTGAAGATTGTAGCATTGTGTCTTAATGATGACCATGGTTGCTTTGAAATTTATGCTAGTCTTGATTAGAGCATGAAGACTTGACCTCCTCTTAGGATTAAACTCAGTAAGGCTAAGGATCTAGCATGACTCGGCTCCTTATAGCCCATTAATAGAGATATAGGATTTTTTTATTTAAATTTCAATGAAAAATTTTATGTCTCTTTATGTAATGCTTCTTGTATTTATTTATTATTTATGGATCACCTAACATAGCATCTTCCCTCTTGAAATATGAAGGAGGATTGAAATATCTAGAACCTGAGACCAAAGTGTATGACCAAGATTTGCTACATAGTAGTGAATCTCGACCAAAATGTCTGGTAGTTAGGATAAAAACTCCGAAGAAAATTTTAATTTCCACTATGAGTGTTTTAAAGGTTTTTAGATGTGCACATTTACATCTTATAAACGATTCAAGGTCCTTTTAGTGAAGAGGAAGAACCGATAGTAAGTGGCTCGCTAGCTACCCAGGCAGTGATTGCACTTGTTCTTTCTCCATACCTTCATACTTAGTACTAGGTACCAGGTAGTACCTAATATCGTGTACCATACCTAAGTACCGGTCTTGACACCCCAGGTACTAGACCTTAGTGCCTAGTTAATAGGCCTAATACCTATGGGTATCAGCTGAGGATGAAGTGCGCATGACATACCTGCACACAACATCGGTGAGTAGCGCGATGAGCTGGCAAGGAGCACGACGGCTTTGAGTGAGTGACGCCTACATGACAATCTTGAGACCTGTATAAAGCACTTTATGACCACCCTCATCTGCTTCACCAATTCCCTAATCTCCTTCCATGCCGATACATATCGCTTCCTCGCTAGTGCCACATGGCTCATCACGCTTGGACTCGCCTCATCCTTTTCCTCCCTCTTCACCTATAATAACATCAATGTCATCATCCCCATTACCGTCTTTCTTGTTGACTACTTCGATTTTGATAGGCCTCGATGAGCTCACACAACCTCTAGGGAGGAAAACGATGGAGATACCATTGACAATCGAGGAGTCGAGGAAAGGAGGATGAAGACAGAGATTGAGTCACCATGTGCCAATCGGAAGATGGTGTTTGGAGAGGTGGAAAAGAGACGAAAGTGTTGTGTGTCCATGCGACATGAGGAAGACAAAATGATGACGCTTCATCGCCTATCCCGTATTCCTGTACTGGCACGGGATGCTATGATGCAGTTTTTCTAATTCATAAATTATTTTTTAAATAAATTATTTTAGTTTATTCAACCAATAATTACCTTAGCTTGTGTTGAGAGGTCTCGCTCACGTCACAGGCGCACATACAGGCACACAGCTAAGCTACTGCTGCTTTCCGTTCCGTTCTTCAGTTTGCTGAGCGTTTTTTTTTTCTGCGTACCATTACGTACGTACAGTAACTAGTCCTGCGTGCCTTGGTCGGTGGTTTCAACGGACGTGATTTCACGGACACGGACGAAAAAAGGATTCCGTTCCGTTCTTCAGTTTGCTGAGCGTTTTTTTTTCTGAGTACCACTACGTACGTACAGTAACTAGTCTTGCGTGCCTTAGCGCTACAACGGACGGACGGTCGGTGGTTTCAACGGACGTGATTGCACGGACACGGACGAAAAAAGGACAGGAACGCACTACTCTTTCTTCCAAGGATGGCTCAAACACAACTCTTTCTTCCAAGGATGGCTCAAGCACACAACTCTTTTTCCAAGGATGGCGCAATGATATAAACTTGGTCTTTTGCTGGTGCATATCGTAGATTATTATGGGTACCTTTCTTATGCTTCTAAATGACGTGATTTTACAGATATTTTAGTTTGTTATTTTAAAGTAATTTGTCAATTTCTTAATTATTAATTTATTCATTTGTATACTTAAAATATTATCGCAAAATCAATAACCTATCATCTAATCAGATGAGAAGGAAAACTTCCTTTATTAAAAAAAAGGCAGATGAAAAGAACGGGGCCATCCTATACTCGTTCAGTAGGAGCACACATACTCCTAGATCGCAAGAGACAAGGGAAGAGCACACACCTCCAGGCTCAGCCAGCAGAGTGGACATGACTGCACACAATGGACATTCTCGAACAGGGCAAAAACGTTGGGAGCGGCACTGCCAGAGTGCCAACAATGGCTTAGGTCCTGTCGTACCATAGATTTTTTTGAAGGATTTTTGGAGGTTTTTAATCCTTTGAAATTTTTTTTCATATGAGCTTGTTTGGATAAGAGGAAAGGAGTTGTTGGATTCCTTTTGGTAGCAATTCTTCCATTTTCATAGCAAATAAAACATCACTTTCATCCAAAGGAAAATTTCGTTTGCTTCGTCCTTGCAGATGTGTTTATCTCTCTAAAAATTTTCCTGTGATTCAAACAGCCCAAATTTCTACACAATACCCTATTCTTGCATTTTTTTTCTTATTGTTATAGTTTTCATTATGTCGTTAGGAGGAGGAGGAGGAGGATAAAGTTTAAATTCTCATTCAGATTTAATAGTTACATTTAATAGCTGCAGCTTTTTTAAAGAATCTTTTAACTCTTTAAACAGTCTAAATTCTCATTCAGATTATAAGAATCTATAATGAATTAATAGTTACAAGATAGAAAAATCTAGTTTTTTCATATTCTCAAAAACTAGATACCAATCTACTGTTTTTTTAAAAAAAATCGTAAGCTCTTTTGAACATTGTCTTAATTTTCTATTAATTAAATTTAGTTCCCAGTGCCTTAGATTAGATTAGATACCATGAGGTACAATTTTTTTTAAGAAAGAGGTGTCATCTTCAAAACAATAAAATCACTCGTCGATTTATTCCTTTTCAATAAACCTGCACACTATTTTAGTGAACTAGAGTTAGATGACTCATTCATCCATCCTAATGCATTTTTTTGAATAACCCAAGGTTTTTACCTGATGAGAACTACTAAGTTAATATTCATATAACATAAAAAATAAGCACCCCTTAAGTCAGATGGGAAATGTATGGGCACACCCTCATCCATGGTTGAGTGAACCCCGATCCTCTTCCTTTTATCTCACTTTACTCGTTTCATACTGTTCTAGAAACTTTTCTCCGAGGAATAAAAATTAGTGGAGGGTTGAGCTAGCTAAGCTAGTGATTGTAGCTGTCTATCTCTAACAATGAGCAGTTTCAACCAACTAACTGCACCTTACAAACCCCTGTGGTAAAGGTGATTGCGACTTAACTAAACAAAAGTTCAGGAGCTCATTGGAAATCAAGTGCTGTTCTGTTCCAAAATTGTTTCATATAAAATTATTCTTCCATTTCAAACAAAGGTTCACCTTCGGTGCGCATACTTTTGCCTAAGCACAAGTACACAATGGTGAAACATTTTTGTTGACACATGTTTGATCAATTGATCTGGATACTGTCATCAACTTTTCAACTCCATGGAAAAAAAATGTGTCATTAATAGTAGGACATTGTATCTACTATATTTTTGCATCCTATATATGGACACAAATTTATGATTCCTGGACAGATACAAAGTATGATTTATGGATAAGAATTTATTAAGCTGGTAAAACCTTTAAAAAAATGATGCTGAGTCTCAAACAATATGTAGCAAAGTTGGAATATGAAACGAAATGGGAGATTCTTATCAGTATCCAGTTTTGTTGTGCCTTTATCAAATAATAGACCTTGGTGCACTTTAGAATCAAAACTATAGTGGAATCTCATTGGTACATTTATGTTCAATAATCCATACTATATGTAAGAAACAATACACAAAGTAATAATAGCTGGTGAGGGAAGTCAACAAATACTCCTACATGCCCTACCAACATAATTAAAGATAAATATGAAAATGCATCAAGATGGGAATCTCCTACTATGTTAACCACTCCTTTTTGTTTGTTAAGAAGTTAACAAAGACGATGATAAATACAAAGATAATCCAAATTCATGGGTAAAATACCATCATTTTGTCACATGCTATCATTTTCTACCAATTAGTAAGCGTCGGAGAAGATGATTATGACAGATGAAATGAGTTGGCTACGTCTAGAGAGCGGGGTTTTTTTCCTCTTGTTTTTTGATGAACATACACTATTTTCTGTAAAAAAAGTCATGGATTCTTGTACAACAATGCATGAAGTGTGCATGCAATCACCCCGGGTCCCCAACTAATTCTGCACTACCGTTTCCCATTGTTTGAATTCTCTATCATGCACATGTCACTTGAACCAGTGCATGTGATTGAATCCACACCCTAATTTTATTGTTGCAATTAGCTAAGCTAGCAATAATCTAAGCTGTTCACCTCACCAACAAAAAGGCAAGAAAAAACAGAGGAAACAAAAACACTGAATTCTTAATAATAAAAACATTAATCTCTTCGCAATGCACTATGTTCCATTTTCATGCTTGCATGTGTCTACCTCTACAGTTTTCTGACCATCTCAAGTATGGTTTGGTACAGTATAGTTTGGCACGTGAGACCCACCCTGAGCAAGGGACAATCAAGGGAAAACAAGAGGAAGATCTTTGCTCCAGCTCAGCACAAGATTACATTAATTGTGTATTGTCTGAAGCACTCAGCCAGCCAGCCAGCAATGTCCTACTTTTGTCCTTTGCTAATGTTGCCGGTAATACCTAATTTCTGGTTGATCTGATTAGTGTCCCCCACACCTGTACTTATTTTTATAACATTAACTTAACATTCTTCTAATCTAAGCAATCCTATATGGAATTGATCTTGGAAGAGAAAAGAATAGATACATGATTTTTTTATTCTCATCCTTACATTTTAGCGTTATTTGAAAACAATCTTGAAATGTGCTTTTTTAAATATGGGAATTAAACTATTCACCGTGAATTTGTGAAATTTTAGTATTCCAGAAGTGCCTTTGGGCATGAACACAATAAAAAGGAGCAGAGGGAAAGTGGTTCAGTAATATTCCTCACAGAAACCGTGTGAGTGTTGGGAAGTTTCATTTCACGTTCTATCGGCTCAATTTAAAGGTGAAGGCAAAAGTAAGGATGCAATTCGAGCAACCAAAGTAAGCAAAGAGGTGGCACCGATGTGCCTTTCACAGTTTAGAGAATTAAGAGAACCCCTTCAAACAAAAGATTTCTTGCATAATTGATTAGTTGGTTATTTTGTAAATATGTGTTCACAAGAGATTGTTGCGGTTGCATAACCGCAACAAATGCAATAAATGCATCAGAATGCATGTTGCTTGTCTGTAGCTGGCTAGCTGCAGCACAGCACAAGCGAGTAGGGGGAGAATTTGTATTTGTTTTTTATACTAGAAGTGAGTTGTGACTATATTTTTTTCTTTTAACAAACTAATTCGGCAAGATGTCATTGTTTTAATTTCTAGTGCTTTGGCCATCAAGTACAGATTACAGACACAATGTGCCGAATCAGCTGACTGTATATGCAAACTATTAGCAATCATTTACAATCCAGTAGTACTCAATGCTACCTCTTTTACTTTGGATCACTATGAATGTGATAATGGCTATACAGAGAGGCACTAGAAATTGTAGCCCATCTAAGTGGCTAATATGCTACTTTTTGACATGGACACTGACTCTAGCATGTAAGCAAGAAATCTAGAAAAGTAAGTTTTATGGCACAAAGAAGATCACCACTTTTCTTGCACACTTTAGTACCCACCAAAGACATTACCCTTGGGCGTTTTTACAACCCTATTCGTTTGAATAATTATTTGTCAAGTTTGGGATATGCATATGTACTAGGGACAATTATATACGAAGGTGAGTGGTTTGGTAGGCAACGGCATAATCAACATGATAAATGTATTTTCAATATCAAATTGCAGCCAAGAAGAATGTGTGACACTGAGACATTATGATTGACCAAGAGCTTGCGATCGATACATTCTGTCCAAGGTGGATGGAGCACCTGTTGCTAGAACATAAAAACTAGCACAGAATAGAGTGGTAAAATATAATTGGTATTTAGTTATGCACCATTTTTTTTCCTGTGGCATGTTAAAAAAACCCAAATTTTATTTTTGAAAAATTCAAATCGTTTTTAAAACTAATTCTAACACGCCACCGAAACCCGACGAGGTTCCCTTTGTGTGTCCTGCTCTTCATGGCCTCCTACCTGCCGCTACCTCCATTTGTCTACGGGAGACGGGTACAACAGCTAACATTCACACGTGAGAACGTTTCGCTTTGCCCGCAACTTGGCAAAACTAACGCGCAAATTGACGGGGTATTGCAGAACGATTCAAATTTTTTTTTTAAAAAAAGCACAGCTAGAGACAAAATAATTTTGAAATACGGTTTGAAAAACGGAGAGTTAGTGAAGCCGAAGAGAAAACAAAAACAAACCCACCCGGCCTTGCTGTCGCCTGTTCGCCTCGCAGCCGATTATAAAGACGACCCCGCTAAGTCGCGGAATTAAAAATTATTAATCCGAAATTTAATTTAATTAATTACTCTCTCTCTCTCTCTTGTTGCGTAGCTCCCCACCTCCTTCCCTCTCCTCTCTCCCCTCCCTTCTCGCTCCGCCCCCCAATCCCCAACGCCAGCCAAGCTCGCCTCCCCCCGCCCCGCCGACCACCCCGCGCGCGCGCATCCCGAGGAGGATCGGACGGTCGCCTGCCCCCGCCCAGCCGGGACTCGCCGCCTCGAGCTCCGAGGTAGGCCACGCCCGCGGACTCTCCCTCAAGCTGAGATGAGATGCTAATGCTTGTTGTGTTTTTGGTTCTGCGGGTTCTCTTCCCCCGTTGCGGTTTCAGGCGTTTGAGAGATTTTTTGGGATTTTTTTTCAGTTTGGGTTATTGATGGTGATTTTATTTTGTTCGGCTGGTTGTTCGTCTGTTTTTTTCGAGGTTCTCTTCCGTTTGTGAATTCGGCAGGTAATTACGTCTAACGCGAAATGCGGGTGCAATTTGCGCGTTGTTTCGCCTCGCGGATTGCGAGATTTCGAGATTTTTATTGGCACGAGATTTCTCCATTTATTTTGGGGGATTGCGTTTTGAATTTTTTTTAACCTCGCGAGATCACAATCTGATTACCCATTCCCCTAGGTCGAATTCGGTCGCACGCCGCGGGGATCTTCTCAATTCCGGAGGAGATTTGATCGGGTGAGGCGCCAATGCCGGGCTCCGCCTAGCCGGAATCGGAGGCCGGGACGTCGAGAGGCTGCCGGTATGGGCCGTACCGGCGGGCGGCGGCGCGACCGCCTGCGATGGAGCAAGCTCTACACCTTCTCCTGCTTCCGCGCCCCCCACACCGACGAGGCCGCCGGGCCCTCAGCCGTCGGCGGCAGCACCGTCGGCGGCCCGGGGTTCACCCGCGTCGTCTACTGCAACAACTCCGCCCTGCACCGCCGGAAGCCGTTCAAGTATCCGACCAACTACATCTCCACGACCAAGTACAACATCCTCACCTTCCTCCCCAAGGCCATCTTCGAGCAGTTCCGCCGCGTCGCCAACCTCTACTTCCTCCTCACCGCCATCCTCTCTCTCACCCCGGTGTGTCCCTTCTCCGCCGTCAGCATGATCGCGCCGCTGACCTTTGTTGTTGGGCTCAGTATGATCAAGGAAGGTGTGGAGGACTGGCGGCGATTCATGCAGGACATGAAAGTGAACAACCGCAAGGTTGCTGTCCACAAGGGCGACGGTGATTTCGAGTATCGGCACTGGGAGGACCTTGCTGTTGGTGATGTGGTCAAGGTTGAGAAGGACCAGTTCTTCCCTGCTGATTTACTATTGTTGTCCTCGAGTTATGAGGATGGCATTTGCTACGTTGAGACAATGAATCTTGATGGTGAAACGAACCTCAAGGTAAAGAGATCACTTGAGGTTACGCTGCCATTTGAAGAGGACGAGCCATTTAAGGATTTCCGTGGAGTGATAAGGTGTGAGGACCCAAACCCAAGCTTGTACACCTTCGTTGGTAACCTTGAGTATGAGAGGCAGATTTATGCCATTGATCCGTTTCAGATACTTCTCAGGGACTCAAAGCTGAGGAATACATCCTTCATCTACGGAGTGGTCATTTTTACTGGGCATGACAGCAAGGTGATGCAGAACTCAACTGAGTCGCCGTCCAAGAGGAGCACGATTGAAAAGAAGATGGATTTGATCATATATATATTGTTCACTGTACTGGTTCTAATATCGCTCATCAGTTCAATTGGGTTTGCTGTGAGGATCAAGTATGATTTGCCCAACTGGTGGTACTTACAGCCAGAAAAGTCCAATAAATTGGATGATCCAACACGCCCTGCTCTTTCTGGGATTTTCCATCTCATTACAGCACTCATTCTTTATGGGTATTTGATTCCTATCTCACTGTATGTCTCAATTGAACTTGTGAAGGTATTGCAAGCACATTTCATAAATCAGGACATTCATATGTTTGATGAGGATACAGGCAATACTGCTCAGGCCCGGACATCAAACTTGAATGAGGAGCTTGGCCAGGTTCATACAATTTTGTCAGATAAGACTGGCACTTTGACCTGTAATCAGATGGATTTCTTGAAATGTTCGATTGCTGGGGTTTCATATGGTATGGGTTCAAGTGAAGTTGAAATCGCTGCTGCAAAACAGATGGCGTCAGGCGATGATGACCAAGATATTCATGTACAAGATGTATGGGAGAATAATGAGGATGAAATACAGCTAGTGGAAGGAGTAACTTTCAGTGTTGGAAGGACCCAAAAGTCCTCAGTAAAAGGTTTTAGTTTTGAGGATGACCGTATTATGCAAGGGAACTGGACTAAGGAGCCAAATTCCTCTACGATTCTTCTGTTCTTCAGAATGCTTGCTCTTTGTCACACTGCAATTCCTGAAGTGAATGAGGCAACTGGTGCCCTTACTTATGAAGCAGAATCACCTGATGAAGGGGCTTTCCTTGTGGCAGCCAGAGAATTTGGATTTGAATTTTTCAAGAGAACACAATCAAGTGTCTTTGTCAGGGAGAAATTCACCTCATCTAATGGCCCAATTGAGAGGTTGCTTATTAGCATTTCTTGTTGCATTTATCGTTCTCTGTTCCTATTCATCTGTGTGTTTCTCTTAATCCTTGGTTGGGGATTTTCAGGGAGTTCAAGGTTCTCAATCTATTGGAATTCAACAGCAAAAGAAAACGAATGTCAGTAATTCTGAAGGATGAAGATGGGCAAATTCTTCTTTTTTGCAAAGGAGCAGATAGGTAGGATTTTGTACCAACTATTTTCTTTGCTGGTGCTTGTGTTTTAATTTTAGGTGTCAACATGCATGGGTACTTGTGCTTTATCTTGATGTCCTGGAACTCAAAATAGTAACTTACGAAGTGTTGCCAAGGATGAACTTTGCATAGTTATAACTTACTTGTATTGCCAACAGGTTATTTATGCTTCGGCTTGACTATCTTTCGTTGTTCTTTCTTCCAAACTTTGCAGCATCATATTTGAAAGATTGGCAAAAAATGGAAGGGTGTTGGAAGCTGATACGAGCAAGCATCTCAATGATTATGGTGAGGCAGGCTTGCGGACACTGGCTCTATCATACAGAGTGCTTGATGAATCAGAATATTCCTCTTGGAATGCTGAGTTTCTTAAAGCAAAGACCTCTATTGGACCTGACAGAGAATTGCAACTCGAGCGAGTCTCAGATTTGATTGAAAGAGAGTTGATCCTTGTTGGTGCAACTGCAGTAGAGGACAAACTGCAAAAAGGGGTGAGATTTGATTTTTTGTTTTTGTTTTTGTGTGTTGAGAATGGTAAAGAGATTTTATTGGGTCCTGCTGTCATTCCAGTAACATATTTTACTTGTTTTATGATATGCCTTGCGTTCTATCAGGTTCCTCAGTGCATAGATCGTTTGGCACAAGCAGGACTCAAGATCTGGGTTCTGACAGGTGATAAGATGGAAACTGCAATTAACATTGGGTAAGTTCTTGCATGGTGGAGCCTTTCCAGACCAAAAAGATTTATTCTGAATGTTACCATCTGGAAATCCAGATATTGCATTTAACATTTATGCTCTCTTTGTATCTCTTCAAGGATGATAATATGTTTAGTCTGAATGTTATGTACATTTCTTCTTTGCAGATATGCATGCAGTTTACTGAGGCAAGGCATGAAACAGATATGTTTATCGATACCCACTGGTGACCAAGTAGCCCAGGATGCAAAGAAGGTACCTTTGTATGCATTTTTTTCTCTAGTACTTTAGATGGCATTAATCTACACAGTAATTTTCTTTATGGTAGGCTTTGCTTTCATCTTTAACAACTGATCAGGCTGCAAAGGAGAGTCTCATGTTGCAAATCGCCAATGGTTCACAAATGGTCAAGCTAGAGAAGGATCCTGATGCAGCATTTGCTCTAGTTATTGATGGAAAAGCTCTTACATCTGCTTTGGAAGATGACATGAAGCATATGTTCCTGAATCTTGCAATAGAGTGTGCTTCTGTCATATGTTGCCGTGTGTCCCCAAAGCAGAAAGCACTGGTAATTCCATCTATCACCAATCCATGATCTGGATTTTCCATAAGCCAAAGTTGAGTATGCTTGCTTTCATGTTGCAGGTGACCCGACTAGTCAAAGAAGGTATTGGAAAAACTACATTAGCAATAGGTGATGGTGCAAATGATGTAGGCATGATTCAAGAAGCTGATATAGGAGTTGGTATAAGCGGGGTAGAGGGCATGCAGGTTTGTCATCCAGATTACTGTGGTCCTCTACATAACCTAGTGTGGTGCTGCTCTGAGATAGCATTAAGGATATGTCTTACCAATTAGATTTTGACTGACAATAGCTTCTTTTCTTTGGCTAGGCTGTGATGGCTAGTGATTTTTCTATATCCCAATTTCGGTTCCTTGAGAGACTACTTGTTGTCCATGGCCATTGGTGCTATAAGAGAATTGCCCAAATGGTGCTGTTCCATTATTCTTTTTTACATCCTATTGGATTATATGTGTATTAAATTTGCAGTTTAGAGTACTGACTACCAAGTCTTCTTTTATCAACCGCAGATCTGCTACTTCTTTTACAAGAATATTGCTTTTGGACTTACTATATTTTACTTTGAGGCATTTGCTGGATTTTCTGGTCAATCAGTTTATGATGATTGGTTTATGCTGCTCTTCAATGTTGTTCTTACCTCATTGCCTGTTATCTCACTTGGAGTATTTGAGCAGGATGTTTCATCTGAAATCTGCTTACAGGTTTGTTATAGAATAGCCAACTTATTTTGAATATATCATATATGGTTTATGAGAAGCAAAATATGTTTGGAAAGGAAAGTAAGGCTAGTTGTGGAATTTTCCACAAAGCAATCTAAGTAAGAAGAAGATATTCAAAAGATGGTTTATCAAACCTTGTTTTTTTTCAACTTTTCCTCTTTCTGCACTTAATAAAATGCTGTCATGGTTAGATTATCTGGTTTCAATTATCCATTCATCCAAAATAGAAGGCACAAGTCTATGTGGCATACTTTAGTATCTAAGGATGTAAAATATAATGTGTTTGAAAGATGCTACTAGCAAAAGTTCTTGTAAAAAGAACTGCATAATAGCGTGCTAAATACAGAACAAGTGTTAACAAATGTGTCTTAAATTATCTGTGCTGCCAATTTTATGCTGCGAATTTGACTGAAAATTCTCCCAACTGAGTCACCCATAACTGTGTAAGTGCAAACCACACAATTTTTTTGTGCTTAGTTGCCTTGTGCCGAATAAACGAAAATGTATAATTGATAGGGTAGATAAACTTTGAAGACAACCTAATGGGGAATGAAGATCATATATTCACGCTAGTACATTCGGTTTATTACATTTTCGTTCACATTATTACTTGTGTATAATTGTGTTTATTCCGAAACGATTATCTATCAAAATTTCAACAAAATGCAAATGATCATCAATTTGGTCCATTCTAAAATAGTTGGGTGATGCCAATCGTAATAAAATTATTCTTGTATAAGCTTGGCAATGAGTAGTTTTCATTTCTGCCAAGTAGATATTTGCTCTTTTTTACTTTCTGATCCTGGATGGTACCGCATAACCCCTGTGTCTAAGCTTGGTACTACACTTTCTAGACGTCTATCAACGGTACTACACTTTCTTACATCATCACTGACATGACATAACCTGTATTGTGCAGTTCCCAGCGTTATATCAGCAAGGACCAAAAAATCTTTTCTTCGATTGGTACCGGATTTTAGGATGGATGGCGAATGGCCTCTACTCATCTCTGGCCATATTCTTTCTCAACATCTGTATATTCTATGATCAGGCAATCCGTTCTGGAGGACAGACCGCTGACATGGCTGCAGTGGGAACTACTATGTTCACCTGCATCATCTGGGCTGTCAACATGCAGATTGCTCTGACAATGAGCCATTTCACCTGGATTCAGCATCTCTTTGTTTGGGGCAGCGTAGGAACTTGGTACCTCTTCATAATTGTCTACGGCTCGGCATTGAGGTCCCGTGACAATTACCAGATTCTATTGGAAGTTCTTGGGCCTGCTCCCTTGTACTGGGCAGCAACGCTTCTGGTGACTGCTGCTTGCAACATCCCCTACCTGATTCACATATCCTACCAGAGATCATGCAATCCACTTGATCACCATGTGATTCAAGAGATCAAGTACCTGAAGAAGGATGTCGAAGACCAAACGATGTGGAAAAGGGAGCGGTCGAAGGCCCGGCAGCGGACGAAGATCGGTTTCACCGCGAGGGTTGATGCGAAGATCAAGCAGATCAGGGGGAAATTGCATAAAAAGGCCCCATCCTTAACCATCCATACTGTATCGTAGGACATCTGAGTCATCTGACCGGCGTATCGACAGTAGTTGTCACCTTTTCTCATGCAAGGCAGCGGTTTTTTGGTTTCTCCCAGCTATACAGTGAAATTCTTTCTTTTCTTTTTCGTCTTCATTTCCTGATCATATTGGATCTTTTTTTTCTCCGTTCGTGTAAGGAATGTCGGGGGTGTGATGGGTGGCATTTCCCCGAGTAGAGTTCCAAAGTCAGCCATGTAAAAAGTATAGCTCCTTTCAATTGGAAGAAGATCCTACCTAGATAGCTCACAATATATGTATATCTTCAATTTTGCCTATTTTTTTCTGGCATTGTCTTCGCTGTAATTATTCGATATTGGTATCTGCAGTGATAATTATAGTATCTTTATTTTTTTCTGTGCCTACTGAACACTGGGAGGTATGCGTGACAGGACGAATTTTCCTGACGCAAAGTTTCCAGACGTAACTGGGGCTTGGAGTCCATAAACAACAGGCTGGTGTAGCCGTTTTATATCACTTAATCCACATGTCATAGATTCAACATTTAGACAATTAAGTGCACATTTTCACTTTAGCTTCGCCTGTGGCTTGGGTTGAATTGTAAGTATAATCCACAAAAACCAAAAGAGCTACCCAAATCTAGCTAAAGCTTGTTCGTGAAAAGACTTAAAAAGGTTTTTTAACTAATAAGCTGATTAATAAACTAAAACAAATAGGGCGAGCTAAAGCCTTTTTTAAGCTTGTGCCCAACCTCTAATATGATGCTGAAATATTCTTCCTCTCCGGAATTAATCTTCTTCCTTCTGAAATTAGGAGATTATTTCTTTTATTTTATTTTTGAAATAGTACAGACATATGCGCTTATATAAAACACACATATCCAGTTATTATCCACAAATATAAACAATGTCAAAAATATAAAATCATTATACCTCATATGTATATATATATATATTAATATGCATTATATGTTGAAAAATAATGAATGTCATGTATAATTGTATCGCTGAGTGTGCTGTGTATTGGTGTCACTCTCATAGGTCAATCTAATGTGTGAAAGTTTTTTAGTGTTAATGAAACTTTTTGCCTATATAAAGTATTTTCTACATGAGAATTTAGTTTTTACGTGATTTTTAAAGTCACTTGTAGAAAGTTTTCTTATAGAACTTTTAGCATGGAATTATTCTAACTTGCATTAAAAAATTCTTCGTGAAAACTATTAGCACAATAGTAGATGTGGACTTTGTGGCCTCACGTGCAAGCTTGCCTAGTACTCCCTCTAAACTTTATGTATGAATATAGATATAGGCTATATTTATATTCATATAAAAAATTATCTTTTTTTATATAGAGGGAGTAAGGTATGTATAAGTAGCTTCATTTTTTGTATTTCAACCCTTTTAAATTTGTCTCTTAGCATCCATGCTATATCAATTTGTGTTTTGGCCAAACTTTACAGAAAGGAACGTATTTTTGAAAATAAGAGCTATCCTAAATGTTCTTTCACTCACCTTCGGTCCTATATGTTAGCAATGTCATCATATTTCCTCCCTCTTCCACTTTTCCAATCCACAATTCTTTTCAATGGAAGGTAGTATGCCACGTGATGACTTGTCCTTTTGCTTGCATACCGTTGGACCTCGTGTCTAGCTACTCTTCTACACGATTGTCCTTTCTCTTTTCTCTTCGTGATCTTCTCCTCTCTTCAGCTGTGATTTCCTCCCATCCATAATTACCGATGGCTTTTCTTTATCATGGACTTTTGCTCTAGAGGAAAATACTGTTTATTGGTTGCTTATTGTAAATGCAATGAAGTTAGTGGCGTCCACTTAAAAAAACGACTCTATTCTCTTCTGTTTTTGTTCTAACGCGTACTAGTAGGAAAGAGAAAGTTGAGTTCTTGGTGTCAGCACGAATCACCGCGCACATCCAACGGACGCCAACCAGCTGCGCAGGCAACCCACACCCCACCCAACGAGCTAAAATCCCCACCCGAATTCTAACCTCGCTGCCACCTCACCGACCCTCCTCTACTCTACACCCGCAGCCTCTCCTCCTCGCCCAGCCCACGGCCGAGGCGGCGCCGGCAAGGCTAGGGTTTGCTCTCGCCACCGACACTAATAAACCCTACCACTTCCTCCTCCGAAGCCTCCGGTTAGTTCAGCCGCCACGCCCGGCCGCTCCACGCTTCGGTCGTCAGCTAGGGTTTTGCCTTTTTTTTCCCCTCTTCGCTGAGCTGCTGCAGCGGGGGTCCGTACCGAGGTAGTGGTGGTGGTGGTGGGTGGCATGGCGGGGTACGGGGAGGAGAACCAGAACGCCATGAACGGGTACGAGGAGGAGGTGGAGGAGGAAGAAGAAGAAGAGGAAGTGGAGGAAGTCGAGGAGGAGGTGGAGGAGGAGGAAGAGGAGGGGGACGAGGGGGCTGATGCCGCCGCGGCAGCGGCGGCGGCGGCGGAGGCAGAGGAGAGGCGAGGCGGAGGTGGAGGAGGGGAGGGCGTCGGTAATGGCGAGGCTGGTGGCGGGGAAGTCGGGAGGACCACGGGTGCAGAGGGCGGTGATGCGTCGGGGTGAGTCCCTTCCCTTTCACAGTTTGGATCTTTGTTGGTTGGATGAGGTTGGCTGAAATTTCTTGGTTTGATCTATGTGCCTCTGCAGGAAAATTTTTGTTGGAGGTGTAGCCTGGGAGACGACTGAAGGTAGAGAGGATGAAATTCTTTTTGGGGATTTTTGTTGCATATGAGGATTTTAGTTGTGCAAAGCAACGTGTTTAAGAGATGATTTTAGAGGCTAATGCAAACATATAGTAGATAGAAACGAAGTAGTTTCCTTCATTAGCTAGCAACCTAAAGAAGAATTTTGGGAAGAGTATTTCTCCAAAGCGATAGGCTTCTTGCTGTTGTACTTCATTACTTAAGATAGCATGACTACCTAAACAAAGCTTAGTTTTGCTTAGGCTGAGACGGGAAAAGGAATCTAGCAATCTGCAAGTCGTGTAACCTAAATGCTACTTCTTAATATATTAAGAAGCAATCCTGTACCTTTGTTTTTTGTAGGTGTATTTTCACATTGAAATGTAGGAACAGATCGAACAGCTTTGCCCTACCTAGTTAACCAAGTTTAGAAATTTGGTCATTTGTAACTTTACTAGGAGTTTTAACTTTTAAGCACAGATGCTATGTGAATCCTTTAATCATAAATAAGCTGCATTGTTTTTAATCATGTTGTTCCATCTAGTCATCAAGACGTGTTGTGCATGTCTGTTGTCTAATGCATACAATGTCTATCTTTTTGTTTGGTTGATTACTATTTGCAAAGCTATATATTTCTTCTGATTTGGATTTTCCAATAGTAAAAAGTAAAACTAATTGTATCTGCTGTATGGATGGGCATGCGTGTTGAATTCTTTTGTTTGGAAACTAAAATGCTTATATTGCATTTGGTTTGAATTGGGAAATGGGAATTACTTTCGCTTAAATAATAATTGAGCAAGATTTGATTCTGTCAGTACTCAGTATGACCTGGCACATTTTGTGTTGTTATTTGGGCCCAAATGCTTCTTGCTATTTTTTTTATTCTTGATTTTTCAGTGAATGCACACGAGGTGCTACCCTTACTTGATGAGAGTCGGGCGAGAGTAAGTAGAAAATTAGAGTTGTGGTGGCAAACTCGAGTACAAAGGTTTTAGAGTAAGCAGAAGTAAGATTAAATACTTGAGATATGATTTTGGCACTATCGCATATGAGGAGGAGGAAGATGTGAGTTTAGAAGACCAAGTAGTGTCTAAGAAGGATACCTTTCGATATCTGAGATTGATGCTTCAGATGTATGGAGATATTGAAACAGACGTTAGTTATAGAATTAAAGCGGGCTGGATGAAGTGACACTAAGCATATGGTATCATTTGTGATAAGAGAGTATTGCAGAAGCTAAAAGATAAGTTTTATAGAACGACGATTAGACCTACTATGCTGTATGTGACAGAATGTTGGTTTAAAAAAACGACATGTTCAACAGCTGAGTATTGAAAAAAATCCGTATATTACGTTGGATTTGGGTCATATAAGAATGAATCGAGTCCGAAAAAAAATATACGCGATCGGCTAGGGATAACACAAATTGAAGAAAAACTTATTCAACATCGATTGAGTTGGTTTGACCATATTTAAAGAAGACCCTCATAGGTACCGGTATATTGTAGAATCTTAAGTAAGATAATAATGTGAGTAGAGATAGAAGAATACTGAAATTAATATGAAGAGATGCAATAATAAGGGACTTGAAAAATTAGAATATATTTAAAGATCTGTGCTTGAATAGAAGTGCTTGAAAAGTAGTTATTAATATGCTTGAACCGTGATTTAAGTTTCTTATTGTGTTTTAACTCTAGCCTATCTCAATTTGTTTGGGACTAGCAAGCATTATTGTTATTGTTGTTGTTGTTTTCAGTGAATGCACTATTCTGTTTATTTATATTGGGTGTATGATCACAGGGCACTGTGGTCTTATTGTTAATGCATTTGGTGCTGTGTTGTAGTTTCTAACTAGAGTTGGCTCCGCAGGATGTCAGGATCACGCTAAAACTTGGTCAATTCTATTCTCAATCTGTTTGTAATTCTGTTATTTGTATATATCTCCTGAACACTGCCCATTTTTGTTGTTTTAACTATTTAAATTGGTGGAGCCTATCAGCCAACAGTAATAAAATTAAATAGTAGAATCTGGACGATTAATTTCACCTTGAAAAATGTCCATATCATTGTAATCACATCAATATTGTTTAGATAAGTGTTTTGTTTGCATATGTTGTTTATGCTTTATTTGCTTTTTATGCAGAATCGTTCACCAAGCATTTTGAGAAATATGGAGCTATATTTGATTCTGTGATCATGAAAGACAAGCATACGAAGATGCCTCGTGGATTTGGTTTTGTTACATTTTCGGATCCATCTGTTATTGACAGGGTTCTGCAAGATGAACACACTATAGATGGAAGAACGGTAAGCCTTCTACGTATCACTTCACCAATAGATGCAAACTTCTTGTAGAGTCTGTTCTCACTTCTCTGTCACACATTTTGATCTATCAAGGTTGAAGTGAAAAGGACTGTACCGAGGGAGGAAATGTCATCGAAAGATGGTCCTAAGACGAGAAAAATCTTTGTTGGTGGTATTCCACCATCTCTTACTGAAGGTAGCCCGCAGAACTAAGTTGTTTCCTTTTTACAAGCAAAAATATATTTGTATTCTAGAAAACAGTGACTCGAATACTCCAAGTTTTACAAATGTTATGTGTTGAACATATTTGTTTCATTTGCTAATACGACTGCCATGAAACTTCCAGATAAATTGAAGGAGCATTTCTCTTCATATGGGAAGGTAGTTGAGCATCAGATAATGCTTGACCATGGCACTGGGCGGTCCCGAGGCTTTGGCTTTGTTACTTTTGAAAATGAGGATGCTGTTGAAAGGGTTATGTCAGAAGGGAGAATGCATGATCTTGGAGGGAAACAGGTCGCTAGCTTTCCTTGCTTCAAGTTTTCCTTCTAGTTAATATGGTTGACTTCCATGTAATTATGAGCTTAAATATCAATTGTTATAATTGGATATTCTGCTAATGAATTGATTTTATTATTATTCACTGAATTTATTTGTTAGCATGAGGATCTTATTTTATTTTACTACTTGAAGTTTTAATATTGTTCCTTGTTGATTAGATGTCTACCATGCCAAGAGGTCAGTGTTACTGTTATAGTATTGCTTGCATGTATCTTTCTTGATTCATTCCTATTTTAGGAACTGAAATGAATCAATATCATGTACATTTGAATCAATACCTACTGGAAGCAGTAGGTAGTCTTCTTGGTGCACAATCACTACCTATTCTGTATGTGATTTTAGATCAGGAGATCTTTAATTTCTTTCTTGCTCTACCAGATTGGTGGCGGGTTGATTTGAAATACCTTGTAGTTTGTTATAGTGGTTTGTTGTGAAGTTCTATTCTTCCTTGCAGAGGGTGGACTTTTGCATTTTATGATATGAGACAAAGTGATCCTGATGCTTAGATCTTGCCATCTGCTAAAATGATACGCTTAGCACTCCATGCTACTTCCCAGTGAACCGATGAACTGCTGAAATGAAGTAGAGTTCCCTATTCAACTTCCCTTTTAGTTAGGACCTGTATTCTGGAAAAGTCCTTGGATAAAATTTTAGTGCTACTCTTGTCTCTTGTCGTTTTAATATGCAATTATCTTTGTTAATCTAGAGTTATGAGTAAGATGCATGATTTTATATCTTAAGATAGACTTTACATGATTGGAAATTTCTTAAGATTTATAATTGTACTGTACGTATGAAGTATTACTGGAATGGCACTATGGTAGTTTAACTTGAAGATTTGTTTGATAACTTCACCTTTTCTGTAACTCTGCAGGTTGAAATAAAGAAGGCTGAGCCAAAGAAACCTGGTGGGGGTGATTCTGTCTCTAATGGGAGACATATTCATGGTGGTGGTGGCTACCGCAGTTCTTACCGTGGTAGTGGTGGTGGCAATTCTGGGAGCAGCAGCAGCAGTAGCTATGGTGGATATGGTGGCGGCTATCGGTCAGCCGCTGCAGCCTATTATGGTAGCACAGGATATGCTGGCTATGGCAGAGGTTATGGATATGGAGGTAATGCTGCCTTTGGGTCAGGCTTTGGCTCTGGCTATGGTGGTTCAATGTATGGAGGTCCATATGGTGCCTATGGTGCATATGGTGGTGCCTATGGTGGTGGTGGCGCATATGGTGCACCGGGTGGCTATGGTACAGGAGGATATGGTGCTTATGGGGGAGGTGGAGGTATGGGTGGTGGTGGGAGTGCAAGTGGTCGAGGTTCGAGCAGATACCACCCGTATAAAAAGTGAGACTAAAATCATTGCAGCTTATTGAACTGATAATAAATCTATACCTTACATTATCCTCATTTTCTGCTTTGAGAAAGTTGGAACATTACATTCACCTTGTTTAACCAGCGGCATCAGAGCATGTTCTTTGATGCTTTTCATTGCATCTTATCCGGCAACAAGTACATTGATTCTATCCGCTGAACCCTGAACCTCTGTAAAGGCTACAGCTAAAACAATGTTGTATTCATTAGTTTACTGTGCAGCATTAGAACCCTTGAAACCAAACTTTGTAGGAAGAATATTTGTGCGTTTGTTACGATGTAACACTCTCAACGTGCAGTTAACTGTTGCCAGTTTGGCATATATGTAGGGAGAATCAAGAATCGTTTGATAAATGCTTCTCATTTTTTAGTTCGATATCTTTGTGGCATTTTGATCTGCAGGAAGCTTGAGAAATCTCGAGTCTTCACAGGTTATGTTGTATTACCACCTAGCTGGCTAGCTCCTTGCATGTTGTGTAGTTATATGGTATGCATTTACACTAATCTAGATTCATAACATGTCTATCCATGTGCCACAGAAGACGCTAACAGAAATTCTTGTGATCATATATGGAGTACAAAAAGGTACATCTACAGCCCTATTCTATATGGTTTGTCTTATTGTCTAGATATATGTGCCCTTAATTTTGATGAGGTATGGAAACATGATACACATCTGCATATAAATTTCGGGTATGCTCAATAGTGGACACCAATGAATAATAGATATAAGAAAGTTTTGTACATGTACTTCTAATATTACCAGTTTTGACTTTATATTTATTATATTTTAGACGTAAAAAAAACAATAGTTTTAAGGGCATGACTTTGTTAGAATTGTCTCTTTTGCTGCTTAGTTCAATATATTTAAAGTTGAAACTTTATATATATATAGGAGTAGTAATATTAGAAGTACATGTATAATTTTTTTTGTTAGTTGGTGTGCACGGTAAATTGTCTCGAAAATTATATGTAGAGGATACGTTCCCATGGAAAAAGAGCACCCTTGTTTCTTGCTCAATACTAACCTAACTAGATTGTGATTGAAAAGGTGCGTCCATCTAAGTTTTGACAAAGGTGTCAATCAAGCCAGGCCAAATCCTTGGCATGTTGATGTTGCCAATTTTGTGGCACTGCTGATGATGGGTCATCTAATCTATCTAACTACTTAGAAAAAAAACTCCGTATGGTTTCCGATCGTCCGGTATGTGCTTTGTCCGTCGGCTTGCGTCATACCACATGGTGCGCGTTGCGAGTGTTTTGGCGTCCGATTCCGCTCCACGTCGTGCGTCGCAAACTCGCAACAGGCGCAGCAAGCAAGACCCTTCTCCGATCGGTTTCAGCGCGACGCCCTCCTATTTTTTCCTTCGCGGCTCCAGCCCTCTCTAATTTCGTCGGTACCTTGTTCTGGTTGGATTGGATTGGATTGGGCCTCATCATAGTGGGTCGGCACGGGGTGGGCTAGATCTCAGCCTTCAACATGGTGGCGTAGCACCGGCGAGGCAACCAAAGATGGAGGACTCAGGCAGGGTCATCAGTCATCAGGTCCGTCGGCAGCGTGCATGGCTGTAGACAGGCAAGCTGGGCGGTGAATTGGATGAGAGATTGCGGCGCCATGGGATGATGGGAATTTAGCAGAGGGCAGGTGCGGCGGCGAGGTGGTGTACTCTGGTGAAAACTGGAAAGGAAGAGGGAGATCGTTGATGCGGAGGTATCACACCTGCTTGAGAGGACCTCGACGTTGTCGCCTCACCAGATCGAGTTTGTGTTTTGTTTAACATGTGGAGAATCAGGTCATGACACCTCGGGTTGTAATTAACCGTGTTTATTACAATTTTACTTTTTTTTTTCGTTCCAGTGCACGGGCAATTTACCACTAGATGCCCATTAATATCCCGAGGAAACACAGATGCAGTACGGCCTGTGGGCAGGTAGATCGATCGATCGGTCGCGGCGGGGCGGGGCACATGCAAATTGCAATGCAACCGAGTCTCTCCTCCAGGCGCTCACGTTCCATCGCGTGGTCCACGCGGCCTCTCTCCCCCTCACGCCATGGTGTCGACAGCCTCCCTCCCCCTCGCGCCACGGTGTCGACACGGCCATCGCAACTCCTTGTAGCTTGTACGAAACAGCAACATCGTCTACTCTCCTTTTCGTACTACCTGTCGTTTTAAATAAAATCATATTTTTTAAAAATTAACTTTAATCACTATTTTTATTATAATATATATCAACAAATATATAATTTTATTAAAGTATCTTTTAAGATTTATATATATATATATAGTTTTCATGTAACTAAGGTAAACAACTTAAAATGTATTTACAATCGAATTTATCTTATTCTTAGTTATAATGATAAGTTTTTAATTTCTAATCCCCAACCCCACTAAATAAAAAAGGAAAAAAAACACAACCCCGGGCCACTGCCTCGTGGTCCCCACGCCGGCCCGCGCCTCCCCGTCGCCGCGCAGGCGGGGGTCCACTGCTTCGCCGTACAGCCGCCGCGGGTGCCATGACGACATCCTCTCTGACCGCGGGCCCCACCTCCTCCCGATGGGAGGACCGGAGGAGAGGAGGTAGACGCACGCATGCGTCCGCTTCCTCCCCTCGCATGCATGCAGAATTGCAGATGCGCGCGCGGCAGCCTAGAGCTATATCTACATCATCCGCAGCCGCAGGCGGCAGCTAGCGCGTGCTGACGCGAGAGGGGGGGGGGGGTACGGATCGTTGCAGCTGCATCATCGGGCGGGAGTTCGTTTCATCGGCTGTTTGGAGACGCGGAGGAGAGTTGAAAGGCTGATTGGATTGCTTACCTATCCACGCATCCATCGGCAATGGCGTTCTTCGAGGTGAGGCTGCTGCTCTCTGCTCCCTTCCCCTTCCCTTGCAGGTTGTGGTTGCAGCGAGTGTTGGCTTGTTTGTTGGGTGTGGGGTTGTTGTTTCCTTGTTTGTTTCGGAGGGGGGTTTTGCTCTCGATTTCTGGTTCGCGACCCCCGGATTACGAGGGGAAACCTGTAAATCTTGTTTCCTGATGGTTTCGGTTGTCGTGTTGCTGTAATCTTCAGGAAATGGAGTCGTCGTCGTCGTACATCTCCTTCCTCCGCCAGATCGCAGGTAGGGCTCAATTTGGGAGATTTTTTTTTAGGATTTTTGATTTTATCGGCTAAACCCCTCGTGGAAGCTCGCAATTGACGCTTGGGGTGATGGAATGGCAGCGTCGGTGTCGGCGGCGAGCTGCGACGCGGCGGTGGGCGGTGGAGGCGGCGACGAGAAGTGCCGCGACGAGGCGGCGGCCCTGCGGCTCAAGATGGTGGCCGTCGCGGTCATCCTCATCGCGGGCGCGGCCGGAGTTGCCATCCCGCTCGTCAGCCCGAGGCGGCGGGGCGGTGGCGGTGGCGGTGGGGGCGCGTCCCCCGGTGGGCTGTTCGTGCTCGCCAAGGCGTTCGCGGCGGGGGTGATCCTGGCCACGGGGTTCGTGCACATGCTGCACGACGCGGAGCACGCGCTCTCCAACCCGTGCCTCCCGGCCTCCCCCTGGCGGCGCTTCCCGTTCCCGGGGTTCGTCGCCATGCTCGCTGCGCTCGCCACCCTCGTCGTCGACTTCGTCGGCACCAACTTTTACGAGCGGAAGCACCGCGAGGAGGAGGCCGCAGCCGCGGCCTCTTCGGAGGCCGCGGTGCTGCTCGAGGACGGCGCGCTGTCGGGAAACATGGCCGCTGTCGTGGACGGCGAAGGAAGGGATGGACGAGGCGAGAAGCCGGACGCCATGCACATCGTCGGGATACACGCGCACGCCGCCGCGCACCGGCACAGCCATGCGCACGGCCACGGCGCGTGCGATGGGGGAGCTGTGCATGACGGCCATGCGCACACCCATGGCCACGGGCACGAGGAGGGCCCGTCCGCTCGCCATGTGGTTGTCTCTCAGGTACGCATGTTGGATAATCCTAGCTGTTCATCTTCTTCTTCCTCTGTTCTGCTCTCAAGGTGTTCGACAGTGCGTCGCGTATGTCGCAGGGGCTGGTGCGCTGACAACGCACAGTGCCAATCGTCCATGATTTTTTTTTTGAAACCCACCAATTCGCCATGATGATATGAACACATAATCATAGGAGACCGTAAAATTACTATAATTATTGTAGGTGCTTGATTATTGTAGTTGATTACATCTGAGTTAATAATCTTATGTGTGCCTATTCAGCGCATTTCTCCTATTTAAGGCAAATTTGTTATGACTACAGTTACACTACAGAGTACAGACTAGCAATGGATGTGAGGTGTGATATCTTGGATACATGTTGTAAATCTATGTTGTATGCTGACTAATGATTGCTGTATTATCTACAAGATTCTTGAGCTGGGAATTGTTTCTCACTCGGTCATCATCGGGCTATCGTTGGGTGTCTCTCAGAGCCCGTGTACCATCAAACCTCTGGTTGCTGCCCTTTCATTCCACCAGTTCTTCGAGGGTTTCGCATTGGGCGGCTGCATTTCTGAGGTTAATACCTTGTTTATTTGTTTTTTACGGTTGACATTTCCATGCTAGAAAGTAATATGATTGTGATGTGATGTCCATTGTCTCTGACTAAATGAGTGCAGGCTCAGTTAAAGAACTTCTCTGCTTTCCTGATGGCTTTCTTCTTTGCTATCACAACACCTGCTGGGATCACTGTGGGGGCGGCGATTGCATCATTTTACAACCCCAACAGCCCCAGGGCGTTGGTGGTGGAGGGAATTCTTGACTCAATGTCAGCCGGTATACTTATCTATATGGCATTAGTGGATCTTATTGCTGCTGATTTTCTTAGCCGGAAGATGAGCTGCAACCCAAGGCTTCAAGTGGGCTCATATATAGCTCTGTTTCTTGGGGCCATGGCCATGGCAGCCTTGGCATTATGGGCTTAGTGAGTAGACTTTTAAGTAAGACGAGGCTTGGGAGAAACTGCTTGTTGTTGAATGTGCTAGGAGTTACTCCCTAGTTACTTGTAATTCTGTAGGAAGATGGTCTCTTCTTTTGTTTGTTCTTTCTATGGTGATGGGTTATACAAGTACCTCTTTTTTGTTCGTACAAAACAAAGTCTCTCATTGGGATTTATATGGTGGATATATACTGCAAGGAATAAATAGTTCTTGAATTCAACCCTCTTTGTACATGTGCATTTTATGCTTTTCTTGTGTATGAGAGGACTTTGCAATCCTCTTGCTATAAGATTTTTAATCCTGCATATGCATCAATATGGATCTTGGAACAGTGAACTAAAGAGCTTAAATATTTCAGGCCATATTGCTTTGATCACTAGTTGTGGTCACGGGCTGTCAACTTGCACTGACTATAGTAAGCTGCTTGTAGTTCTTGAGGAAGATGATAGACTTTTACTAGCCTGCTTGTTCCTGAGGAAGATGGGAGGCTTTTCTTTTCTTTTTGCTTGTTCATTCTTTTCTGGTGGTAGCCACATTAGTCCGTGTTCTAATTATATAAAACGAAGCACATTCATGTAGTTCTGGGAATGAAGAGTTGCTCGGTTTGACCAGTGTTTGGCTGGTTTACTTTTCACGTGGGTGGTAATATAGTGATTTGGCGTTTCAATCCTCATGCTATAAAACCTTTATCTTGAGCCTGCATCAATATGAACTCCACTTCAAACTTGACTCCTTTGGTGCACCTTCTACTGTTTTGGGTACATGATAATATTTCTCAATTCAAATGCAAATATGATTGAGGGTACATATTGCAGAACTGCAGATGTATCCTTTATCTTCTATAGTTTGTTGATTGCCATAATTCACTGAATGTTGCCAGTCATTTGGTGATGTGTAACTTTGTTAAATATTTTTGTTGCTTGACTGCAGATTCAAGTATAAATCATGATGGATTTCTTTTTACTAAAGTTGATTTATCTTTGTCTGGGTTGTCCTGGTTACTAATGAGCTGAACATTTTTCTTAGGTTCCACTTCCGTGCAAATATATTTTATATTTGCATTGTGCCTGTAGCAAAATATTTGTATTTTTTAACAAGTATATGAGTTCTCAATCTTGTATTACTTGTATTGATTTGTGGATATAGGATGTGTATTATCCTGATGTTATTTTGCCCCTGTGGTGTTATTTCCAATATAGTATACAATATCTCGTCATCTCAGTGCTCATTGCTGATGGAATTGTGTATGCTGTTGAAAAAATGATTAAGCATTATTTATTTAAGATTTATGTAGACGTACTGTTTATGATCTTTCATATTTAGTAGCTGAGGCCTGCAAGTGCATTTTACTTTGGCAACTTGTATACGAAGGTAATCTATTTGCATGTACATAGTTATTTGTGCGTAGGGCATCTCATTTGTATCTTACAAACTTGTTAACAAACTACAGTTACTTTCAATTTTAGGGTTTTATGTTGCTTTACCCACAAAAAAACTACTGTGCAACTGTTTTCTATCATTACTACTTAGTGAAGTTACAGTAAGTACAAACGTCTTACAGAGATGAATCTTTGACTGCTATGCTAATCTTCAACTCAGTACAAGGCTTTTCTGTTCATTTAGCTATGGTTTTGATGTTTTTTTGTCGAATCTTGTGTTGCCTGTAGTTAGCTCAAGCTTTTACTTGACAGCGACCTTTTGTTAGATGAGTGTCAAATTTTCCTTTTTATATTTTAGGAGCGCCTTCTTTTTGTTGCAAATCTATATAAAAGAACCTAACCAATACTTGTAGTGCTTACACGCTTATTTTGTCAAGATAGTAGTAAATTGTAATATCTGTAGAATCTTCATTAGAATACTACCTATGTCCATTAATCTTCTGTAATTGAATTTCTTGAGTTTATTGAACCGTTGAGAATTCCACATATTAACCCCCATATGTCTCCCTGGAAAATCTTATTAGAGATACCGATTCCTACAGTACTCATTGATCTTTGTTGACTTCAGGCTATCAATAATGGCATGTGAAGCTCGTTCATCAAGAAAGCAATATGTTTTGTCGTTGTGGTGATTCCATTTGTTCCTTGGTAATCTTTTGCGCCAGAAGTTCCCTGGACATCAAATCTTGGAAAGCTTGGGGGTGTATCTGTTTTCCACATAGAAGGGTGTTTGATTCAGCCGTTTGGCTGAGATTATGGGTGGTGCAGAAAACGGTGTGAGTTATTAGCACATCAGTATTAATCTTGAAAAATAGATTTATTTAATTTTTTAAAGAAACTTAGGGTTATAGGAAAATTTTAACCGTTCAGTAGTTTGAAAAATTTGCTCACAGAGGATGAGGTAGAATAAAAAAAACCAGAGCCTATGTGCTGTTGCTAGCTTTGTTCGTACATCAGCATGGTAAAAGTTGGAGATATGTTTTCGACGTAAATAAGTAATCAGCTTTGTTCGTACATCAGCATGGTAAAAGTTGGAGATATGTTTTCGACATAAATAAGTAATCACTTTTGCAGATTGTCAGTTCATCAAGTAAATGCAGTGTTGGTGGATAATGCAGGTTAGAGCTGATTGCGTCTGACCTTGTGTGAATGTGGTGTATGTGGTGTACGGTGAGACTAACATCCTAACTCTACAAGATAAGGTCGGATCTATATAGTCCAGTGGTTTAACATCTTCCGCAGTCGCAGCGGAAGGGGAACGGACGCAGAGACTAAAGCGAAAACGGGTGAATAAAGGTGCGGGTAGGCCTTTGATCATAATATCGACGAACTGGTGCGCCGATAGTACATGACGCACCCAAACCTGTCCTATTGCGATATTGTCACATACGAAATGAATGTTTATCTCTATATGCTTCGTGCGTCGATGATGGACCGGGTTGGTGGTCATATAGACGGCGCTGATGTTGTCGTAGTAGACGATGGTCGTAGAGGAGATAGGTGCACAGAGCTCCTAGAGAAGCTGACGAAGCCAGCAACACTCGGCGACGGTGTGGGCAACAGCGTGATACTCGACTTTGAAGCTAGACCAAGACACTGTAGTCTGGCGCTTTAAGGACTAAGAGACTAGAGTGCCACCGAGAAAGACGCAGTACTCGGATATAGAGTGTCGAGAGTCGGGGCAGTCCGTCCAGTCCGCGTCGGAGTATGCGGTGAGAGAGTCGATGGGGTTGGAGCTGATATGTAAGCCGGTGGAGAGTGTGCTCTTTACGTAGCGAAGAATACGCTTGAGCAGTGCGAGGTGAGGTTCACGTGGAGCATGCATGAAGAGGCACACTTGCTGGATGGCGTAGGTGAGGTCGGACCGTGTTAGTGTGAGATATTGGAGGGCACCCGCAAGACTCCGGTACTGAGAGGGATCGGCTATAAGAGAGCCATCGGTGGCGGAGAGCTTGGCGCGAGTATCGACGGGAGTGGCCGTGGAGTGACATTCAGCCATGCCCGTACGTTGGAGGAGATCGATGGCATACTAACGCTGGGAAAGAAAGAGCTCGTGAGGAGAACGGGTGATAGAGATGCCAAGAAAGTGATGAAGAGGACCGAGATTGGTCATGGCAAACTCGGAGTGAAGTCAGGCCATGATTTACTGTAGGAGGGATGGCGAGGACGCTATAAGAACAATGTCATCGACGTAGAGCAGAAGATAGATGGTGGTGTTGTCGATGTGAAGGACGAAGAGGGAGGTATCGGAGACGGAAGCCACAAAGCCGATGTGCCGAAGGTAGGCAGCAAAGCACTGGTACTAGGCTCGAGGAGCCTGTTTGAGGCCATAGAGGGAGCACTGAAGGAGGCAGACGTTGTCGGGATTAGAAGGATCGACAAAGCCTGGAGGCTGCTGGCAGTAGACCGTTTTCGTCAGATGACTGTGAAGAAATATGTTCTTCACGTCAAGCTGGTAGATCGGCCAAGAGTGCGAGCCAGCAAGAGTGAGAACAACCCGGATGGTAGCAGGTTTGACGACGGGACTAAAGGTCTCGTCGTAGTCAACGCCGAGACGTTGGGAGAAACCCTAAACTACATAGCGTGCCTTGTGAAGAGCAAGCGATCCATCGATGTGGAACTTGTGTTTAAATATCTACTTACCGGTCACAACATTGGCACCGGGAGGACGAGAAACGAGGCGCTAGGTCTCATTATCTATAAGGGCCTTGTACTCGTCGGCCATGGCCGCACGCCACTGAGGATCGGCCAAGGCTAAACGAGGAGTTGTTGGGATGGGAGAGATAGTACAATAGACTGCTGAGAGCTCGTAGAGCTTGGTAGGGCGGAGGGACCTGGTTTGTGATCGGGTGATCATATGAGAGGTGGAGGGGACAGGAGGATTTGTAGGAGCCGATGGGAGTGTGAGAGGTGGGGTAGGGACTGGTTGGAGAAGGGTGGCATCGGCTCGGTATCGACGACTGTATGTTCGGGGAAAGGGCTGAACGAGGTCGGCCTGAGCCGATGGAGGCGGAGCAGCCGATAGGGAGGGGCGAGCCGATGGAGGCGGAGGGGCCGATAGGTGAGGGTGAGCCGATGGAGTTGATGTGTCCGATAGGAGAGAGACAGTATCAGCCAGAGCCGATGAGGGTGGTGGGGCCGATGGAGGTCCGATATGAGTAGTATCGGACCGGAGAGGAGTGGGATAGCTGTGCAAGAAGTCCTCAGGAGCGGCCGATGAGGAGGCCGGGGGTGAGATTGATGGAGGGGACCAGGAGGGTACGGTGTTGGTGAGGAGGAAGTCGAGATCGCTAGACGAGGGTCCGGGATGAAGAAAATCGAAGGGGAAGCAGGACTCATCAAAGACAATATGGAGGGAGACGATGACCCGGCGGGTGGAGAGATCGAGACATCAGTATCCCTTGTAGGATGAGGGATATCTGAGGAAAATGCAAGCGGTGGAGCGGGGTGAAAGTTTGTGAGGAGTAGTGGCAATGAGATTAGGGTAGCAGAGACACCCAAAGACACATAGGTAAGAGTAGTCAGGCGCCTTGTGGTACAAAAGGGTGTAGGGGATATTGTGGTGAATGGAGGAGCAAGGGCGCCGATTAAGGGGGTAAGTCGCGGTGGTTAGTGCTTCAGCCTAGTAGGT
This sequence comes from Oryza coarctata, assembly GCA_030770085.1. Classification (NCBI taxonomy): domain Eukaryota; kingdom Viridiplantae; phylum Streptophyta; class Magnoliopsida; order Poales; family Poaceae; genus Oryza; species Oryza coarctata. The sequence goes on from CM061472.1 coordinate 16,744,756, forward strand.
TACGGGTAGGTGGGCATGAAATAACATAGTGCGACTCATGTTGTTTAGTGTGCGAAGAAGGCGTTCAGCCTTGCCATTTTGGGGAGAGGTGAGGGACAGGAGAGGCGGAGATGGGTGCCATGGGAGGTAAGGAAGGTTTGGACGGTATGATTGACAAACTCCATACTGTTATCGGCCTGCATGGCTTGAATGGAGAGGTTGAACTGGTTGGAGACATAGTTGGTAAAGTTAATGAGGTGGGAGGTGACCTTGGACCTATTGGTTAGTGGAAAAGTCTAGCAATAGTGTGTATAATTATCGAGTATTGTGAGATAGTACTGATTATCAGAAACACTCTTAACCGGAGAAGTCCACACATCATAGTGTATTAACTCAAAAGGTCGCGAGGTATAAGACATAGAATTTGAGAAAGGCAGCTACACGTGTTTGCCAAGTTGACAAGAGTGGCAAACAGTGGTGCTATTGTGGTTACACGTGATGGAGGCACTGCGACGTAGATTGGCGACAGCGTCGGGGCTAGGATGACCAAGGCGAAGATGCCATAGGTTGGTGGAGAGGGCGATGCTAGCGTGCGGAGTGGACGTCGTGGTGGAGATGGTGTAAAGGTTGCCACCACTATTGTATCGAAATATCTGGCGTTGGGTCAGGATATCCTTCACAGAGAAACCAGAAGCGTCAAATTCAATTGAGCAATTGTTATCTCGTGTGAATTGGTGGACAGATACTAGATTGTGGATGAGGGAGTGGACGGTGAGGACATTTCAAAGTGGAAAATTAGTTATGGGTGTAGACAGAAGGGAGTCACCATGGTATTGGATAGGAAGAGAGTCGCCGTTACCGATGGTGCTAAAAGGAGAGGAGGAGGGATGGTGAGAGAGTAGTATACCGACCGATGACGCCATATGGGAGGACGCACTAGAGTCCAGCACCTAAGGGTGCTGGGGTTGGAGCGCCATCTGATTGAGGGCGGCGACGAGGCCAGCCTGGTTCCACGAGGGAACCGACTAGGTGGGTGGTGGCGGTAGGATCGGCTGAGGTGGTAGGGTGGGAGCCGATGCCAGGTGAGCTTGAGGATGGGAGCCGAGAACCCCTGATTGCTAGCCGATGGAACTGCATAGTTGGGGCTGGGGTGCCTAGGGGTTGTAGCAAAGCCACGGACCCATGTGACTGACACACGGGGTAGGGACTGGAGCAGGGCGCGGTTGCATCGGACTGCTCCAGTTCTTGTCCTTGTCTTTGTCGTAACCACGGCACGGGCTTTGTTGCCATGGTTAAAGCCATGGCTACCAGAGCCACGAGAGGTGGCAACAGCACACAGTGGTCGGTAGTCGATGGGGTTGGAGCAGCCATGATCGCCTGTGGCGAGGAGAACGGTGTGGGCCATAGTCTTCTCGTCGTTGGCCAGGTGTAGTTCTTTGAGAACTAGCATGTCATGGGCCCGGGCGAACGAGGGAAGAGGTGTGGAGTTGGCGATGTCATTGGTGGTATTGGAGAAGCGGGGGTTAAGTCATCACAGGAGAGTGAGGACGAGTTGTGAGTTGGCCACAGGGTGACCGACATCATGGATGGCGGTAGCCTTTACCTTGAGGCGTTGGCAGTACGAGGAGACAGATGAGTCTCCTTGTACCATGGAGTGAATTCATTTAGGAGGAAGATGGCGCGCGACTGTTTGTTGGTGAGGAAGATCCGCTCGATGGCCACCCAGAGATCTCGGGCGGTGGGGTCGGTGTCGTCCATTGTAAGGTCGAGTACCGAGTCATCGACCGAGCCAAGCAGCCAGCTGTGCACACATCACTCGACGATATCCCACTGGGGATCATCGGGTCGAGGTGGAGCGGAGCCATCGATGTGGAAACGGAGACCGAACTTTCCACATAGTGATTTAAAGAAAAATACTCACTTAAAATAGTTGGCATTGAGGTCAAGGGAGATTAGGACGTGAGATTTTATGTTGACGACGGCGTAAGGTGGTGAGAAGATTGGCAAAGTGGTGCCCAAGGTATGGTCAGGAGCGCCGATGGCTGAAAGAGATTCGATAACTAGAAGAGTGTCGGAGCTAAGAGCTGACTCGGTGGTCATGACGAGAGAGTAACGGGCGCAATAAGTCGATGGGGATAAGGGCCGATGAAGAATAGGTGACCGATGGGAGTAGGCCGATGAGAAGAGTGGTTGGCCGATGGGAGTAGGTGGCCGATGAGGAGAGTGGTTGGCCGATGGTAGTAGGTAGCGGAGTAGTTGAGGAAGGAGTGGGTGGCAGAGTAGTTAGGTCACGGGTGGGAGAGAGTAGGTGGGTCACGGGCGTGAGAAGGTTCACGTCCGTGAAGAGAAGTTTCACGTCCGTGGACTCATGGACACAACAGAGTGGAGCGGACGCGAAGAAAGGAGGTTCGCGTCCGGGAGGCAGAAATTCATGTTCGTTGACACATGGACATGTCGGAGTGGCTCGGATGCGAGTGGAGAAGTTTCGTATCTGGGAGCAGGGAGCATGTCAAAAAAGTGGGAACCAAGAGAGTTCTAGCCAATGGAGGGCGGACGGGTCCAGCCGATGGAGACGACGAGCGCAGAGTTGCGCCGACGTCTAAGGAGGGAAGGTGTGCCGAAGCAAGGGAAGAGCTAAGGTGGGTCTGAAATGCGACGAGGAGGCGGATGGAGGCCGTCGCCTTGTCACATGGTGAAAAAGGGAGGGAAGAGGGCGGTGGAGGAGAAGAAAGCCGTCTGTGGAGAAGACGGGGAGGAGAGAGCCGAGATGAGAAGACAGAGAAGGGATACCGGGGAAGAAGGTCTACGACGGAAAGGAAGCGTGCCAGAGATATCTAAACCTGCTCTGATACCATATAAGAATATAGTGTATAGTGAGACTAAGACCCCAACTCTATATAGAGAGGGTCGGATCTATATATATACAGTCCAGTGATGTAACAGTCATACACCAAAGTTGTGAGTTGACATAACTGTCTAAGTTCATCAGGTAAATGCAGTGTTAGTGGACAATAAAAATCAGAGCTGATTGACATGGAAGTTGCAAACTGTCTTAATTCATCAGGTAAATAATGTGTTGGTGGATTACAACTATACATGTTAGAGCTGATTAACACTAAAGTTGTAAATTGTCTTATTTCATCAGGTAAATGCTGTGTTGGTAGATAATACAAGTTAGAGCTGACGCACACTAAAGTTGCAAGCTGTCTTAGTTCATCAGGTAAATGCTGCGTTGGTGCATAATACAAGTTAGAGTTGATTGATACTGAAGTTGCAAACTGTCTAAGTTCATCAGATAAATGCAATGTTGGTGTACTGTGCAAGTTATAGCTGATCACTTTGCTTTAGACACTAAAAGCCTGATAAGACTGTTAACCAGGATTTCTTCTGAAAGTTTTTTTTTCTTTTTCCAGGTGAATGAACTGCAAGGTGAAATGGCAAGTGATCAAGTATCAATCTCTGCTTCTTAAGTCATCATATACGAGGTAATGGATTTCTACGAATAGAAACCAAACAGGAAGATAATGTAGTGGGACTATTAGTTGTTCAGGCATTCGGATACCCAGTATCTGAAGGCAGGATCCAGGGACAACATGATATATTTGCCACTAAGGACAGAAGAATCTGGCACACAGACACAGTGGTCTTTCGATTATTGCAACTTGTAGACATGTTTCAGGACTAAAGCCACCTCTCTCTCTTCCTCCGGGTTTCTCTTTACAGACTGCAGTGCATGTGCATGGAAAAGTTTTCAGTGGTTACCCGTGGGGGAATATGGTCGCCAATTGTCCAAATAACAACATAGCACTGTATAGTGTGTAAGCAGGAAATGCGGCAGCCAGCCATCATAAACACCATGGACTCAGGGGAATCCAGTTCTTTCAAAGATGGATTCGGCATTTGAAATCTTTTGAGTTAGTCATGGCATTTGGTCTTGAGTCCTGAAAACTGGCAGTATCATCCTCCAAGGAAAACATGAACAAGTTGAAAAATCAATGCTGATGTGTTTTTGAGCTGAAGCCTAGATTAGGGTCCTAGTTTTTTTTACCAGTTATCAGTGGGGTAAGAAAGTTTCATGTTAGCTGATTACCCCGTTATTATGTTGAGTTTAACTGTAAAGTACGCAGTTAAGCTGCAGATTTTTCCTCTTAGTGCTTAACCTGTTTGTTCCTGCCACAATTGAGGAGGCACTGAGAAGAAGACTCAAAAACTCACGGGTGCACCTGCAGGCTTCAGCCTCTGCCCTGAACTGCATCAGTGGAATCTGCACTCTATAAGGCGATGACTGGTGTGACCTGGATCCTGAGGTGACTGGGCTAGCAAAGTGTATTTGTCATTTGCAGCGGCAGGTGCTCGATGACTCGAAGACAGTGTTAGTTTCAGACTCTCAGTGGTGCAGCAGAGCTGCAGAGAGCAGTTCAGTTCAATGAGCACATATAACTGCATTTTTAGTTATGAAAGATAATCAGAGAGGTTAAAGCGTATACTTGATCTCGTACTACGTGTTATATATATATATATATAGCTAAAAAGAACGACCCAATAGAAGAGATGTCATATAAAAGGCTCTTAACTTTTTCTAGTTACAGAAGATTTACATATTAGAAGAGGCGTCATATGGAAGTTTTTAACTTTTCTAATATTGCTCTAGGCGTCATATGGAAGATTCTTAACTTTTCTAATACTCCCTTTCAATCACAACTTTTCTAAGTTGAAATAGTACTTGAAATTCTCTAACTTTCGTACACTCAAGACTTTGGTGAAGCCATCTGCCACTTGATCTTCAGAAGGAATAAAATCAATCTGAAGTAATTTGCTGTTTACCCATTCTCTGACAAAGTAAAAATCAACTTCAATGTGTTTAGTTCTACCATGTAATATAGGATTTGATGCAATATATTTGGCCCCCATGTTATCACACCACAATCATGCAACAGGCGGACTGGATACCTTTAATTCTTTCAACAATATTTGAATCTAAATAATCTCAGAAGTTGCATTAGCCAATGGCTTATACTCAGATTCACTACTTGACCTTGATACTGTAGCTTCTTTTTTTGCATGCCATGATATAAGATTATTTCTCAGAAATACTACAAAGCCACCTGTTGATCTTCTGTTATCAGGATAGCCAGCCCAATCAGCATATGAATATACACTTACTAAGAAGAAAAATGAATTGTTTATCTTTAGACCAAGCTTTGCACATGACTTGAGATATCTCAATATTCTTTTAACAGCTACCCAACATACTATTGTTGGTGCATGAAGAAATTGATAAAACTTATTTACTGAGAAAGTAATGTCAGGTCTTGTCAATGTAAGATACTGTAAGATTCCTACAATACTCCTGTATCTTGATGTATCTATAGGACCAAGCGGATCTCCTTCATAAACTGAGAGTTTATCACTAGTGGATAGAGGTGTGCTTACCGGCTTGTAATCTGCCATATTTGCTCTTTTCAACAGATCATTTACATATTTTTCTTATATCAAAATACTTCCATGCTTAGTCTTGACAACTTTGATACCGAGAAAATAGTGTAAGTCACCTAAATCTTTTAATGGAAAATCATTGTGGAGATCCTGAAGTAATAAGGCCACTGTCTCTTGTTTAGAACTAACCACAATTATGTCATCAACATAAATTAACATGAACATAATGATATCACTCTTACTGTAACAGAATAAGGAAGTATCAGCTTTGGATCCTTTAAAACCAAGGGCATAAAGTTTCTTACTTAACCTTAAGAACCATGCTTTAGGTGCCTGCTTCAATCCATATAGTGCCTTATCTAACTTGCAGACATAGTTTCTTATAGAATTATCCTCGTACCCAAGAGGCTGCTTCATATAGACATCTTCTTCAAGAAGCTCATGCAAGAAAGCATTGTGAACATCCAATTGTCTAATAGTCCAACCCCAGGACATAGCAATAGAGAGAACAACTCAAATAGTGACAGCTTTAACAACAAGACTGAAAGTATCTTCATAATTAATACCATACCGTTGCTTAAAACCTTTTGCAATCAACCGAGCCTTGTATCTATCTAAGCTGCCATCTTGTTTACGTTTGATTTTATATACCCACTTGCAGTCAATAATATTACGCCCTTTCTGAGGAGGAACCAAATGCCCTATTTTATTTTTCATTAACACATCATATTCAGCATCCATTGTCTGTTTCTAATTATTATCCTCTAATACTTCTGATAAGTTTTGTGGCTCACTGGTTGATGTTAAGAAAGAATATTTAACCGTACCATCAGTGTAGTGCTTCTCCTTGCAAATACCACTTTGTAAACGGGTCTTCGGCCTTTGATGTAGCTTGCCCCTAGCCAAAGGTGCCGTAGAAGATCCCAGCATGGGATCCAGAGTGGATACGGTCGCTGGGGGCTTCGGATTCAGCGCCCTGATCATGCCGGGTACGTTAGATACAGAATCGCCCGCACGTGTTGGAGAGGCGGTCGTTGGCCCAGGCGATGTGTCATGGGATGATACGCCGGGCTCAGATTCCTAGGCAGATACACCTACGGAAGTCATTGGAGGCATAGGTGAATCGCCTTGGGGGTCAGTTCCGATAGAAGGAGCTCCGGGTACCTCCGTATGTGATGACGGCTATTCCTGCATGACTTCATACGTTAGGAAATCATTGTTAGCAGGATTAATTAGAGAATCAACCACATGATCACTTATGATACGAACCCCACTAGTCAAGTTTAATAAATAGGTAGGTAAAAGATTAATTTCATCTTGAAACCTACGACCAGCATTAGGACCAAGAAATTGAAAGAGACATAGAGATTCATCAAAAGTTACATCATGAGAAATGTAAACCCTTCCAGAATCAAGATCCAGGCACTTAAACCCTTTATGAAATGAACTGTATTCTAAGAAAGTGCATTACTTAGAGAAGAATTGGAGTTTATGGGTATTGTAGGGTCTACATTAGGCCAACAAGCACATCCGAAGACACGAAGAGAGGAATAATCTGGATATTGGTTGAACAACCGAAAAGGGGCATGTCATATGATAGTAACTGACTAGGTGTTCTATTTATCAAATGTGTGGTGGAAAGAAAGGCATTAGGCCAAAATTTTAGTGGCATGCTGGCGTGAGCAAGAAGAGCTAGACCAACTTCGACGATATGGCGATGCTTGCGTTCGGCTGTCCCGTTTTGCTGATGTGTATGCAGGCAGGAAATATGGTGTGTGATGCCAACTTGGGCGAAAAAGGGATGCAGTTTTTGATATTCACCCCCTAGTCGGTCTGCATTGTTATAATCTTACGATTAAATAAGTGCTCAACAAGAGATTGAAATTTTCAAAATTTGGTAAATACCTCAAATTTGAATTTAAGGAGGTAAATCCAGGTGAACTTACTATAATTATCCATGAAACTCACATAGTATTTATGTCCACCAACTGATTTGGGTGCAGGACACCACACATCAGAATAAATAATTTCTAAAGGATGCTGGGAAATAGAGATAGAATGAGGAAAAGGTAACTAACAGCTCTTGGCTTTTTGACATGCATCACACACCGAATGCTTATTTGAATTTGCTAAAATAGGAAGATTAAATTGGCTGATAACTTTTTCCACAATCGGAGCAGCCGAATGACCTAAACGAGAATGTATCTATTAAAAGAAATTTTTGCAGCTCCATAGGCTTGCTTTATTGTGCGCCTAGCAGGAAGAGGATAGAGGCCACGATCATAGCGTCCCCTAAGCAGAGTTTTTTTCGTTGCCTGATCCTTAATCAAGAAAAAATCAGGATAAAATTCTATAAAGATAGAATTATCAGATGTGAGACGATGAACTGAAACAAGATTTTTGTTGGCCTTGGGAACATATAGAACATTATTAAGATGAAGATCACGACTAAGGGTTGTAACAGTAGAATGACCAATGTGACTAATTTTCATACCTGCCCTACTCGTCGTGTGGATCTGATCGTGGCCTTTGTACCTATCATGGATTGATGTTTCCCCAAGTTGCTGGTGATGTTATCTGTAGCGCTCGAATCCATGTACCAGTTGGTGTCTACTTCGTAAGATGTAGACGTTGCACCTGTATATTTTTCTTCTGGTACGAAGTCTTCGTCAAATCTGTACCAACATATGTTAGCAGTATGTCATTTTATCTTGCAAACCTAACACCTAGGTCTATTGTCAGGCCCATGCTGCTGATTATTTTGTGGGCCTTGATTCTACTGGCGCTGCTCATTGCTTTGGCCTCGCTCGCGAGATGGAGCACCCCCACGCGAGCGCCCTTTGCCTCGTGTGCCTTGCAACGCACCGCGCCCTCGCTTGGCGGAATTAACCGAGGAGCAGCTATTAGGCTAGAGAAGATCCATATGCTACTCAAATGAGAGTAGCTGGAGTACATCTCTCCTACACTGATCGACTTAGTCCTGGCGACTAGGGCTGAGACAATGGGATTGTAGTCAAAATCGAGGCCGGCGAGAACGTAGGAGACCAGCTCGTCGTCATCGATGGCCTTGCTAGCAAACATGATCTCATCGGCGAGAGACCGCATCTTAGCGACGTATTCCGCCATGGAGAGCTTGCCCTTCTTCGTTGTGGCGAGTGCGATCCTGGTGTTGATGGTGCGCGCTTGTGACATTAAGATGAACATGGCCTCGACAGCACTCCATACTTCAGCAGCAGTCTTGCAAACAGTTAATTGAGACAAAATATTTGGAGTGATAGAAGAGAGCAGGAATCCCAAGACCTGTTGATCCATAGCACCCCACTCAATGTAGAGCGGGTTCTGCACCTCCACTTCTTTGCCATCTGCTGTCGTCTTGATGGTAGACACGGAGGTCTTTGTGGCGCCTGTGAGAAATCCCTTCAAGCGTGTGCCCGTCACGATGGCAAGCACTTGCATCTTCTACAGTGCATGGTTGTTCTTAGTCAGCTTCTCGGAGATAGCTTGGCAGACCAAGGGATTGATGGTAGCGGCGTAGAAGGTTGACATGATGGAAGATGGATCTAATCTATTATTGTTTGATGGCTTTAATACTATGAAAGATAATCAGAGGGCTTGAAGCGTGCACTTGATCTCATACCGTCTGTGTGGTATATATAGCCAGGAAGAGCCCCTGACGTAGCTTACAAAAATAGAAGAGGCGCCATATGGAAGGTTCTTAACTTTCCTAATTGCAAAAGATTTATATATTAGAAGAGATGCCATATGGAAGTTTCTTAACTTTTCTAATATTGCTCTAGGCGCCATATGGAAGGTTCTTAACTTTCCTAATAAGGTGCTCAATGGGAAGTAGACGAGAAACCAAATTTTGATTAAACAGATGGTGCTTGCCTGCTATCTGCTAGATATATATGTTCCAATCTACCCCTATCCTAGTTGGCCATCCTATCCTAGGCTGAGTATCTCTGGAACTAACTAGCACAACCGGGTTGATTTATCCACTTGTATGACCGCCCAAGACGACAGCTAGGTCTTGGATTGTTGTTGTAGCTTGACCTGAACTTATGCCATGTCCAACACTCATAGCTGGCGTGTGGCCACATCTCGCCCGAGGCAAATATTCGTGTCAGGTAGGCAGGAGCCGCACCCCTACAAGGAGACGTGAACCTTGCCTGAGGCACATGTACCCTCGACAGAACCACAGCTCTGGCACGCAAGGAGCGGGTGAGGAAACGCATTGAGGAGAGCTCTCATTCCATATCGTTGCTCCGCACCAATGAAGTCTCATGACATTGTCGCTATGAACAAGGTCAAGGTTGAGGTCATAGTTGTTGCCTAAATCCGACAAGCTCAAGGCCAGACCTGACAATGACGGCAAAGATGGCAAAGGGGTGGCAGGGGAAAGGAAGAAGGGCCTGCCCAGAAAGCTTCACCGGCCATCAACACCCCGATCTGTGCCTACCATCTACTCCATAGCCTCGACCACTGTCGCAAGCAAATCTGTTGTTGAGGTCACCGCTCTAGGTAGATTTACCGTCACTGCCTCGATCCATGCCGCTTGGAGGTGCGCTAGGAAGGGCTAGGTTGGCTGAGCTCAAGACTGTCGCTAGAGAGGGGAGAGGAGAGCTGGAGCTCGTCTCCTTCTTGGTGGCGCTGCCGAGGAAAGAGAGGACAGAGGTAGCGCCATCGGGAAGGAGAGAGGCGGCAATGCCGCCTAATGGGAGAGGGAGAAGTGTTGGAGATAGAGGGAAAGAAGTGGGGTGGGTGTTTATATATGTTTTGATTTCTAGGTATATACCATAAAATGTTGAATTTATATGTGAGTAAGAAAAAAAATATAAGGATTTAAATACAAAATGCAAGATTGAAAAAAAAAACATGTGGATGTGGCTTGTACTGTGTGAAGGATGTGACAAGTATAGTTTTTTCTTAGGTGACATTTCTTTTTTCTTGTGGGCTTTTATTGGCCATGCCCTTATGCCTTCCCTGTCAGAAGATACCCCTGTACAGTAGCTGGAACCCAATTGAGATTCCAGTGCTTAACCATTTTCAGGCTTAAGATTCCAAGGCGTAGGACACAGATCAGAAGGCAGGTGTACTGCAAGCATCGGCTACATTTGTTTAGAGCAACACCCATGAGACAACATGTTGCTTCCTGTTCTGAATATGCAGCCAAGCAGAATTCACAAGACGAGAAAGAGAAAAAAACGCACACTTTTCTCGTGTGAGGTAACACGGCCTTCGCTGGTGCAGTGCAGGTTTCTTTTATTTCTGGGACTATGCATCATGTGTTGAACACACAGCACACCGTAATAAGTCTCTATCTCTTACTCTCCCTGTTGAGTTCTCTGTGCATGTGCTACCAGACAGCTGCTTCAGTCAGTTTCTAGTGAATTGTGTGTTCTGAGATTTCACATGTTGAAGATCATCTCACTGGGAACATGGTGTGATTGTAATCTCAGAAAGGAGATTATCCCAAGTGATTCAGATTTCAGAGAAGGTAGATGGGCTCAAAGATTCCAATCAAGACAGTGCTGCTTCATGCTGCCCTGCCAGAACAAACTAAGCTCCAAATTATAATGCTGGGACCAATCCAAGCTCTGCCTAATCTAGTACACTAATGTGACCTGATTGATTCCACATGAAGAAGTATCACTCCATGATTTGCAGTGTAGGAAAATCGTCAGCAAATGGAACTACCAAGAATGTCTCATACACATGCTAATGCCTTCTACAAAGATGAACGGACACAAGAGAACCAAATGATTGGACCAATGAGACTCAACTAACAATGCCAAGGTGCAAATTTCACTGCACATGGTAGAAGATTTTGCATCCACATTTGTTTAAACGACTAACTCAGATTTTGCGGTCTGATTAAGGTCCTCGTCCACAGAAAGTGCGCAACAAGCAGAGCATGTTCGTAGGCAGCTTGGATCTGGCATTCTGTCCAGAAGAGCAAAAAAAAAAATTTGCCAGATTGATAGGTATTTTAATATAATTTTACATTGGAAACAATTTTTTCTATTGAGTTTCTGTGGTTTTGGAGTAGTTCACGAAGATGCAAAACCAATCGATAAGATTAAAAGCATTTAAGCGAGAATTATGAAGAAGGCTCAATACGATAATAAATAGAATATATATAGCCAAAATCTTTCATAATTGTTCAACCGATTTATATCAACAATATCGGAGACGTTAAGAGAGATTACCGATGATACAACATAAAAAATAATACATACCAAAAATAATATAAGGTCCTGCAGTCACAACATCAGTCGAGCGGATGTTAAGGTTAGACTTGAAGTCAGAGAATACCGATATAGGAAGACCTTTGATGAAGATATCAATATACTAAGACGTTGTAGAAATATGAAGGGCGCGGACCGCCTCAAGAGCAACCTTCTCCCGTACAAAATGTAAATCAATCTTGACGAACTTGGTGCGCTGAAGCTAGACCGGGTTCGTTGAGAGATAGACCGTGCTGATATTATCACAATAAAATAGTGTAGCCTAAGTCAGGGAGCATGAAGTTCATGTAAAAGTTGGTGCAGACAATAGGTCTCAACCACTGCATTGACAACAATCCTATACTTTGGCTTTGTGCTGGAATGTGATACTGTGATTTAGCGCTTAGAGGACCAGGAGACCAAGTTATCATAAAAAAATACGGCATAGCCTAAAGTAAACTTCAAAGTATCAAAACAACCAGCCCAGTCAGCATCGGAGTAAGCAATCAAATCATGTGTAGGAGACCACCGAATGACCAGACCATGATCCACAATGCTACGAACATAGCGAAGAATCTGCTTCAGGGTGGCAAGGTGAGGCTCTTAGGGATCATGCATGTGAAGACATACTTATTGAACAGCATAGGCAATTCAGGTCTGATGAAGGTGAGGTACTGTAAAGTGACAACTAAACTATGGTAATTAGTCGGATCTAAAATAGGAGCCCCTTGGAGGAGGAGAGCTTCAAGCAAGTGTCCACTAGTGTAGAGCAGGCCTTGTAATCACTCATGCCAGCAAGCTCGAGTAGCTCAAGGCTATACTAACGCTGATTGAGGAAGAGGCATGAGAATTGCCAAGTGATGCTGATATCGAGAACATGATGAAGATCACCCATATGCTTCATAGAGAACCCATACTGAAGTGCCGAGATTGCCCAGGGGAGTAAGGCCAAGGAAGAAGTCGTCAAAACAATGTCATCAACATAGAGCAGGATGTACACACTGCTAGCGCCATGTCGATAGATGAAAAACAATGTGTTAGATTTGGCTTTATGGAATCCAAGAGACGCGAGAAAGCTGGCAAAGGTGTTGTACCATACACGGGGAGCTTGCTTAAGGCTGTAAAGAGACTTGTTGAGGTGACACACCATGTCTAGATGAGAGGTGTCATCAAAACCAGATGACTGAATGTAGTACACTGTTTCCTCAAGAGTGCCATGGAAAAAAGTATTCTTGACATTCAGCTGATGAATTGGCCAATCATGTGAGGAAACTTAGAACTGTGCAGACAATAGTAGGCTTCACCAGTAGACTAAAGGTTTCATCAAAGTCAATCCTAAGATGCTAAGTAAAACCTCGAAGAGAGCCACTAATCTTGAACTTGTGGTGGAAAATCCGTTTCTTGGTGATGACATTGGCGCCAGGAGGGCGCACTACCAATTCCTAGGTGTTGTTTACTTTTAAGGATGCAAACTCGTCCTCTATGGTAGCACGCTAGTGAGGATCTGTCAGTGCTGCCTAATATGTCTAAGGGATTGGAGACAAAGTAGTGTCATGCTAGCTCTCTCTGTGCTTAGGCTACCATATGCCATCTTTACCATTGGTTACCATCGGTTGATTGTTGATGACAGGAGGCACCAGAGAGGTGCCAAGAGTGGCTGGCGATCAGGAAACGCTAGGCACACGTGCGTTGTGAGCACGCATCGGTATCACACCAATGCTGAGCAGCGGGGGCGATAGAACAACCATGGCCACAAATGGCCCAATGGAAAAGCCAGGCGGAACGGTAGTAGGAGAACCATCTGGCGCAACCAGCCTAGTAATCGCCCAACGATCGGCCCAATCGACGCACAGGGAGCCAGCCTAGTGGCTAAGCATATGGGCGGCCCGATAACAGAGGAGGCTGACCGAGGGGCCACTCCAGCAACCGCTGCTCCAGGTGGTGTAGGGGTGTTAACGCCAAAATCTGGACGATTTGATGGTGCTAAAACCGATCGGCTGAGAGGTGGCCGATGGAGATACTGGTTAGCTCGGGAGATAAAGCCGATCGAAACTGTAGAGAAGCCGATCGTAACTGTAGAGAAACCGATCAAATTAGTAAAAGATTGGATCGGCTTGAAGACAGGGAATTATCCGATCGGGGACAGGTTCGAGAAGCCCGAGGAAAGGTAGGAAAATGATCGGCTTGAGTAAAAAGAGGTCCGATTGCTACAGTGAGGAAGCCGATCGGGTTGTAGCGAAGGAAGACTCGGTTCCAAATTGGAAGATTATTCAGATAAAACACGGTTTGCAGAAGAGCCGTTGACTCCACGGCAAGATGTTCTATCTTTGTAAATTATAACTAATTAGGAAAGTTTAGTTAGTTAGTTAAATTCTTTAGAGGTATTTTCCTTTGTTCTTATTAGGAAATAACGTCCGATGGTTGTAAACGTGTCAAACTCTGTCTGTAAATCTAGGGTATAAATATAGACCCCCTGAAAACATGTAAGATATCTCTCGATCAATATACAATCTCAGCGCATCGCCACCCTAGTTTATCTAGGTTTTACCGGTGGGTTCTGGCTCTCGACGCGAGGCTGCATCGGTTAAGTCTGATCTCCAGCGAAGGGGTAGTTCCGCCACCATCTCGATATGTTCTGCTCTGTCTAAGGCTGCATCGGTTAGGTTCGACCTCTTAGGCCGATCAGACATATCGCATCACGTCCATGCAGGACCTATCGACCTGTTAAGCTCCCTTTGCCATCGTCAATTTCGTGCTGCATCGGTTAGGTTCGACCTACGGGGTTGTTGATGGTAGATCGAGCTTCAGGCTTATAGTCTTCTGCACGGCGTGTCATCAGAGTGTTAGCCGATGAGTTATCCATGCTCTAAGCTTCGCGCCCAGCGCATCGGCCTCTCGGCTGATACGCATCTGCCTTTAGAGGTGTCCCTTCACGCGTAACGCCGAGTGTATCGGTCTCCCAGCCGATACGCACCCGCCTTCAGAGAGGCATCCCCTCATCGACTCAGCTAGCCGATGGGTTCATTCCTATCTTTGCTTCAGCATAGCCAATCTGGCGTCCTCCGTATCATCGCCGCTAGCCTCGGCCTCGTACTGTCTCGGTTAGGTCCGATCTTTGAGGTTCGGTGTTAATGGCACTGTCACGGTGGGCGATGGGTCTCGTGTTGTCATATCCGGAGCGGTATCAGCTTTGCAGCCCGTGCCTTTTTAATACTATTCCTTGCCTAGTCCGCATGTGCCTTCATCGGTTTTTCCAGCCGATGAACTACTGTTCGGCTATCCAGAGGGATCCTATGCGCCTTGCTATCTTCTAAGTACACCCTGTATCCTTCATTGGCTCTGCGGTCAATTCCCTGTCGACACCTGTCCACATCGGCTCCCCAGCCGATCGAAGAGCATCCCAATCCTATCGGTAGCCAGCCGATAGCGAGCGCCTGTATCGGCCCACTGTCCGACGGATCTGCTCATCTCACTTCCTTGTCAATTGCAAGGTTAAATTGACTGGCACGCCCGCTCCCACACGGACGCACTAGAGCCAATCGAACCCCACGGCCCCTGGCGCGCATACCTCAAGCCACGCAGAAAAGCCGATCGGCCTGCATTGGAGCTAAGCAGATCTTCTAGGTGATCTGGCGTGTTTGCGCGATGTTATAGTCTTGTTCTGAGCGATGAGTAATTAGCCGATTTGGCCTTCTAGGGGTTATCGAGTCGAATCAGGTGGAAATTTTCTACCCAAGAGTTCAACAGTTTAGCACATCTGATACATGTGGTATCGGTTTATGAGAGCCAATTACCGAGAAAAGAGGAGATGCCGACGCATTGAAAGTTATCGATTGGGTCTTGGGATGATAAGTTTAGAGAATGGTCACTCAATTGGGAAGACGACTAAATCGGCTGAGCATAGCCGATTTCTTTTTTTCAAGACGGATGAGTTCTCAGAAGTGGTATCGGCTAATGATACTATTTGTGTAAATCGGCTGAGGCGTAGTCGATTTCTAATGTACGGAAGTCGATATGATTATATCGGTTACGGATGGCCGATATCGTTTAGACATCGCCGTTAGGGGATATGTGTATACAACTTTTATTGATCAAGCTGATTGAAATCTATTCCAAATAGTTAATGTTCAAGATGACATATGGGGATTTTCCGAGGCTAAAATTTTACAAGAATTTCTTGATGGCCTCGATCGCGCGCAGATGGATTTGATCTATTTCATTGATGGCACGGATGTCATCCTCATCTGATCCAAAGATAGTCTTCAAGTTCCTGTGTCGACAAACTGCAAGCCGCACTTGATCTGCTACCTTGGCCTCTTGATCTTGGATTGATTTTGGTAGGACGATGAGGTGGGACTCGGTGGAGTTGATGTCTTCATGAACCTTGTTGAGTCCCGCCATCAAATTGGCTTCTCGTTTCTTCAAGAGGCCAAGCTTGGTGTTGGTGCTTTGAAGGTCAGCTGACATTTTATCAAGCTTCTTCTTTTCACTTTGGGCAGTCAGCCGATCGTTGTGAGCCAGATGGCTTTGCTCAACGCGATCAGCTATGCGTCGTCTTGATGTGATCAGCTGGGTCCTTTGGAATTCCAAGTAGGCAGCAGGCGTGAGTGTGTCCGTTAGTTCCGCAAGGAAAAGATGTTCAATTTCCGCAAGTCTTCCCCGGATCAGCCTGCAATATTCCACCAATGAGTCAATCGGAACTTCCAGCCGATGCATAATATCTGACAACTGCTCGCGTGCATCGGCTGGTAAAAATGGTTTGATCGCTGCACTGGTGGCTGAGTCTTCCTCTACTTTCAAGTATTTGCCGATGTCGAAGGAAAATAGATCGGCTAATAACTGCATGATAACATTAGTAAATATGGGGATCATGAGTCAAGAGAAATAACATGTAGGATGGATGTACCTGGGATACAGTGGGAGCAGTTTGAGCGATTATGCGGGTATCAGCTCGATGTGGGGCAGTTTGAGTTTAGGGAGTAGATGCCATGACTTCTGAGGATACCATCGGCTTAGCCCCAGTAACAGTGTCCAGCGTTTGGACTTCAGGAGCCGATGGTTTAGGCTGCAAAGCGAAGGTGTCAGGATAAAAGCGAAGGCAACAAAGAATTGGTGCTGAAACATACCAATAGAGATATAGAAGAAGTCAGGATTGCCGGGGAAGAAGGGCTTCGCGAGGCTGATGTAATGATGGCGATATCGGTGTCGGATTTTTGTTTCTTAGAAACCGTCCGAGTAGCCGGTTTCTTGCGCTTTAGCCCTGGTGTTCGCGACACTCGGAGGAGAGTTGATGGAGGTGGACCACCCTGTCTAAGGAGGGATTTGGCCGATGGAGTTTGATAAATAATCGGCCAACCACTTGCACTGGTCATGGGTGCATCTTTGTCGCCAGCCTGTGGAATCATAGGGATCAAGACACGGTTGAAATTCAATACAATGAAGAAAAGATAGTACAAGGAGAGAGATTACCTCTTCATCGGATTATACATAGTCGGGGTTGAGGCGAAGACAATAACTTTCAGCCGATAGACTGAACAGGTGCCTTCCCTATTCTGACCACCATCGAGCAAAGACTTTTGTATTGGCTATACAGGGCTTGAAGGTGGAGATAGTCCCTAAGGACAAGGTTGATGCCATCAACCTAAGCCGGTTGTACTCTAAGCAACTTTTTACTTCTCCGTGGGTTTGGAGTTTGCCGATGAAGAACAAGCCGATGGGGAGTTGGCCGAAGCCCAACTAACGAGCACGAACCGAAGGATGGTAGAACTCGTATGATGGATGTTGGGATCGGCCCAATGAAAATCCAATCGGCAGAAGACAACGAGTTATGGAGGATAAAAAGATTGTCTTCGATTCTTCATCGGCTAAGGCGTTCATCGGATGAAACATGGAAGACATTTCAAAGGACGAGTCATCCTCGTATGCGAACCAGATGGTGACCTCTTTAGTGAAGCCGTAGTAGAAACACTTGAACCACTGGCTGAGTCTGAGGGGGGTCATTTTGCTTCCAGGAAGAGCCGATGAAGATTCACCCAGAGATGTACATCGGCGTCGGCTGGCCTTATTTTCCTCTGGGTAATCAGTCGGGTATGTCATGGAAGGGAAAGGGGATCTAGCGATGACTCTGGAGGTGTAGACGTTCAACCAGAGTTGTATAAACCACCATGGCCCGCCGATATGTCCGACTGGTTGGCCTGCCGATAGCTTGGTCTCCACTTGATGGAGCAGTTGATAAGTAGCTCCGAGAAGATATTGCCCCAGGGGAATCTGGTGTTGATCGGCCAGGAGCTCTGCCAGGCATTGTATATTGGTTGTTGGACCAAGAGTCGAACTACCAAAGACAAACCGCTCCAACCAGATATTTAAGAACGCTACGTGTTCATGCCTATCGACTTGGCCGAAGGATTTTTTATGCAGGGAAATATACTTAGTCCAACCTCCGATGTTCTTGGTGTTCAGCCGATGAGTGGGTTTGAATCTGAGGCTGAACGGGTTTATGCAGTGGGTGGTGTTGAGACAGATCAACATGGTAACGTCTATCAAAGTGGGGGTTATCAGTCCATTCCTGAACATGAAGGCATTTAGGATATCCGACCAAAAGTAAGAAGCCGATGCAAGTAGAGGTTCATTCTTTTCCATATCGGCTAGGGAAAGGTTGATATAATGGTCTATCTCTAAATCCTCCCAGAAAGACTTTTTGGAGGCGGAAACCCTAAGTTACCAGTTCCTCCATTCCCAGAGTTTGCTAGGCCAAGATCTGAAGCTATTAGCCCAATCGGTGATGGCCATAGATGAGTGTTTGAACATGATCCTTTCTGTTTTAGAGTTGATGAAATTAGTCAGATCCTCGCTACCCATAGGGCCAAGATAGAAGTGATCGGGGCGGTCAGAAACTGGAATGACAATCTGACTCTTGAGATCCTACAGAAACAAGAACCTGACTACTGATGAGAAGTTGGGATAGGGAAGATTCGTGCGAAATATAGGATGAAAGAGCAGATGATAGTTACCTTAAGGATTATGTGTGTAGAAGCCATTGTATAGATGAAGGAGTAGCGGCCAATGAAGAAATCTACGAGAGTTCGCCTTCAGTCTTCGGAGCCCATCGAGGTTTGCGGAAGTTCGCTTTTTGAGATTTGAGGAAGTTCACCTTTGGAGCTCGTCGAGGTTTGGGGGTTTTGATGGGAAGAAGTGTGTGGAAGAAGGTTGAGGCGGAGATGTATTTTATAGAGGCGGAGCGACCTAGGCGAAAATCTGTGCTAATTAATGCGGGTTTTAATGGGTCATCCTGGTTTGCGGAGACATCCAACGGCTTAAAATTTCATAGTTTGTTGGCAAACTCCGAAATTGGGCGGCATGTGTTAACACCAAAATCTGGACGATCCGATGGTGCTAAAGCCGATCGGCTGAGAGGTGGCCGATGGAGATACTGATCAGCTCGGGAGACAAAGCCGATCTGTAGAGAAGCCGATTAAATTAGTAGAAGATTAGATTGGCTTGAAGACAGGGAATTATCCGATCAGGGCCGGGTCCGAAAAGCCCAAGAAAGGTAGGAAAAGGATCGACTTGAGTAAAAAGCGGTCCGATTGCTACAGTGAAGAAGTCGATCGGGTTGTAGCGAAGGAAGACTCGGTTCCAAATTGAAAGATTATTCAGATAAAACCGAGTTTGCAGAAGAGCCGTGGACTCCACGGCATGATGTTCTATTTTTGTAAATTATAAACTTATTAGGAAAGTTTAGTTAGTTAGTTAACTTCTTTAGAGGTATTTTCCTTTGTTCTTATTAGAAAATAACATTCGATAGTTATAAACGCGTCGGACTCTGTCTGTAAATCTAGGGTATAAATATAGACCCCCTGAAAACATGTAAGATATCTCTCAATCAATATACAATCCGCCTGGACCCGCATGGATGTGCTGGAGCTGATCGAACCCCACGACCTCTGGCGCGCGTACCTCAAGCCACGCAAAAAGCTGATCGGCCTGCACTGGAGCTAAGCAGACCTTGCAGGCGATCCGGCGTGTTCGCGCCGAGGTGCGCGAGGAACCTTGGCGCGAACAAGGGGTTGCCACAACAGACCGTGTTGTGAAGCCAGGCGGCACATTCGATAGGTGGGCTCCAGTGCCACGTGCGCCCGGTCGTTGCATGGTGACCCGATCGATGGGAGCCTGTGTAACAGCAAAAAAATCCTCTAAAAAGCTCAAGTCAGTAGTACATGCTTTATTGGTAGACACCTCTCTATAAGGGAAAGAGTGCTCATCATAGGTAACATGGTGGGAGATAATGACCCAGTTTGACATGATGTTAAAGCAATGATACCCTTTATGCTCTAAGGGATAGCCAAGAAAGATGCACCAGACAGACCGAGATGATAGTTTGTTAGGAGTTATGGCAGAGATGTTTGGGTAGCAGGTGCAGCTAAAAACATGAAGATGACTATAAGAGGGTTGGGTGCCATAGAGTGCAAAATAAGATTTGGCATTATTAATAGTTTTTGTGGGGTGTCAGTTGATAAGATGAGTGGTGGTGTGAAGAGTTTCAACCCAGAAGGAAGGGGGAAGACTAGATTGAAATAGAAGGGACCGTATAATGTTGTTCAAGGAGTGAAGCATGCGTTCGACTTTTCCATTTTAAGGTAAGGTGTGTGAACAAGACATGCGCATGGTGACACCCTTTGTTAGGAAGAAATTACAAGAGAAAAATTTATCAAATTCCCACCCATTGTCGTACTGAACACTACGAATGATAGTGAAAAAAATCATATAAGCACATAAGCAAAAAAAGTGTGACAAAATGACAAATATGTTAGATTTGAGGCGAAGAGTAAAAGTCCAAACATAGTGTGAAAAATCATTATGAATCACAAGATAGTATTTGTAGCCAGTTGTGGGCTAAGAACAGCACGGCCCAATGGACCGGGCTACATGTGGATCGTTCTAACCCATGGATTGTATGGGCTGAGCCAAGAAGTGGGAGTCACTTGCTGTTGTTGACCAAGATGGGATTGTTGTGGAGCGGTGTCGCCAGAATCATGACCCCTGCCTCCATCGCCACTCCAATGACGGTTGTTGTGGGAGTTGCGACCACCATTGCTGTTGGAGCCGCTGCCGTTGCCGCCGGTTCCACTGAAGCTAAAACCAATGGCATGGGTAGGATTGGGAGCTAGAGCACCCCTAGAAACAGAGCCATGATCAATGCCACCACTGGCGGCAAGAAGAGCCGTTGAAGCGCAAGTGGGGTGACTACTGCACGTTATTTCCTCATGGAGAAGGCTTCTACAGGAAAAATTGTTTGCAAGTGATGTTACTTTTCATTCAAACCTTTGAGTATGGTAAGAACAAGCGTGCGGTCCGTGAGTGGCTTGTCGAGGTCAGCAAGCCCGTTGGCCATCGTCTTGAGGTGGCGACAGTAGTCCCTGACGAAGAGGTTGCCTTGATCGAAGGAGTGGAACTACATCGATAGATTAAGGGTGCGTTGCTCACGGTTCTCCAAGAATTGGTGTTCAAGGCCATGCCACATGAGATGAGCAGTGGAAGAAGACGTCATGACAATCTCTAGGAGCTCGGTCAAGATGAAGTTGTAGAGCCATGCGAGGACCATGAAGTCCATTTGGACCCAATCTGGTCAATTCGAGAAAGATTCATCGGAGAGGATGTGATAGGCAAGGGCGTACTTGCCGAGGATGACGAGGAACAATCCGTGCCACTTGGTGTAGTTGGAGGAAGCGAGGTCAAGGATGACGGGCACCAACGTCTTGACGTTGAAAATAATGATGAGTTGGGCATGAAGGAATGTCGTGGCGTCGTCCTCGAAAGGCGTGGCATCCATGGACGTTTTCATGGGCGATGAAGTTGCCGTAGATAGAGAGGCGAGGGTGTGTCACCGCCAAAAGTCCTGCGACCGGGGAGGGACGGCGGCTCGGTCATGCGAAGGCCTAGGAGGTCTGCTTATCTCCAGTGCAGGTCCTTAAGCCTCGAGGTTCGCAAGCGTGCCAGTCAATTTAACCCTGCAATTGACAAGGAAGTGAGACGAGCGAATCCGATACAGGCGCTCGCTATCGGCTGGCTGCCGATAGGATCGGGATGCTCTTCGATCGGCTGGAGAGCCGATGTGGACAGGTTTCGACGAGGGGTCGACCGCAGAGCCGATGGAGGAACTAGAGTGTGCTCAGAGGATGGCGAGACGCATGGGATCCCTCCGGACAGCCGAACAGTGATTCATCGGCTGGAAAAACCGATGAATGCGCATGCGGCCTAGGCAAGGAAAAACACAAGAAGGCACGGGCTACAAAGCCGATGCCGCTCCAGGTATGATAGCAAGAGACTCGTTGCCCACTGTGACAGCGCCATTAATACCGAACCTCGAAGATCGGATCTAACCGAGATAGTACGAGGCCGGGGCCAGCAGCGATGATACGGAGGACGCTGGATCGGCTATGCTATAGCAAGGATAGGAGCGAACCCATCGGCTAGCTGAGCCGATGAGGGGACGCCTCTCTGAAGGTGGGTGCGTATCGGCTGGGGGACCGATATGTTTGGCGTTATGCGTTGAGGGATGCCTCTAAAGACTGATACGTATCGACCGAGGGGCCAATGCGCTGGGCGTGAAGCTCAGAGTATGGATAACTCATCGGTTAGCACTCCGATGATACGTCGTGTAGAAGACTATAGGCCTGAAGCTCGATCTACCATCGGTAGCCCCGTAGGTTGGACCTAACCGATGCAGCACGAAACTAACGACGGCAGAGGGAGCTTAACGGGCCGATAGGTCCAGCACGGACGTGATGCAATACGTCCGATCGGCATAAGGGGTCGGACCTAACCGATGCAGCCTCATACAGAGCAGGATATATCAGGATGGTGGCGGGATTTACTCCTTCGCCGGAGATCGGACTTAACCGATATAGCCCCGCGTCGAGAGCCAGAACTCGCCGGTAAAACCTAAATGAACGAGGGTGGCGATGCGCCGAATTTATATATGATCGAGAGATATCTTACATGTTTCCAGGGGTCTATATTTATACCCTGGATTTACAGATTGAGTCCGACGCATCTATGACCATCGGACATTATTTCCTAGTAAGAACAAAGGAAAATATTCCTAAAGAAGTTAACTAACCAGCTAAACCTCTCTAATTGAGTAAGTTTACAATTTACAAAAACATGCACCCTGCCGTGGAGTCCACGGCTCTTCCGCAAACCCGGTTTCATCTGAATAATCTTCCAATTTGTAACCAAGTCTTTATTTGCTACAACCTGATCGGCTTCTCCACTGTAGCTATCGGACCTTCTTTTAGTCAAGCCGATACTTTTCCTTCCTTCCCTCGGGCTTCTCGGACCTGATCCTGATTGGACAATCCCCTGTCTTCAAGCCGATCCAATCTTCTACTAATTTGATTGGCTTTTCTACAGTTCTCCATCGACTTTGTCTCAGTATCTCCATCGGCCGATGACTGCATTAAACCTTCCATCGGACCTGTCAACCGATCGGCTTTAGCACCATCGGATCTCCCAGCCGATCGGCTTTAGCACCATCGGATCTCCCAGCCGATTGGCTTTAGCATCATCGGATCGTCTAGATTTTGGCGTTAACAGGGTGGCGCACACGCCATCCACTGTGGCCATGGCGACAGCATCGGTAAGCATGGCATTGGAGGCCGCGTCACTCGTGGAGGGAAGGACAGCCGCACGAGTGGTGGCATTGGTGAGAGCGGCGTTGGAGGCCATAGTGCTTGTAGAGGAAAGGACGGCCGCGCGAGCGGTAGCATCGGCAAGAAGAGTGTTGGAGGCCACAGCGCCCGTAAAGAAGAGGACGGCTGCACGAGTAGCGGTGCCAACCGTGATAGTGGTGGCATCAGCGAGAGTGATGTTGGAGACCGTGATGCCCGTAGAGGAGAGGATGGTTGCACGAGCAGCTACGACTATACCGATGGCATCGACAGTCACCATGGGCAGTGTAGAGGAGTTGGCAGGCACATCCATAAGAGCTATTATTGTTGGGAAGAGAAGGTGGAAAGAAACAGAAGAGATAAGTCTGATAGCATGAAAGTATTTAAGCGAAAAATATGGAGAAAGTTTAACACAATAATAGATTGATCACATAAAGTTCCATTCGAAACCTTCCATAATTATACATCCGATTTATAAAAAAATATCGAAGATGTTAGGAGATATTATCGATGATATAATAGTAAAAATAATACATGCCAAGGCTAAATGAGATAACCAAGATTAAGAGATTATTTAGGAAAAAGAACAATGCAACAGATTCCGAGGCATTTTAGTACAGTGCCTGAAGAACGTGCCAGTATGTAATGAGATCTAGGTAATACGCGGCAACCATTAACTAAGAAAAACATCAACATGGCCACATGGGAGGTGTTCTCACGGTGCAGTGTTGGTCGCCGGCCGAGTGCGTTTAACGTTTTCGTCAAGGACGAAACAACGAACTCTTTTCCTTCTTTCTTTTTTCAGATCTTAGTTTTATTTTGTGAATGATATACTCTAATCTTCAACTCCATTAGAAATAATATATGTTTCGCAGGAGCGCCATGATGAGCATCATATACTTGTCTATAGTTTGTCTCATGCTAACTACTGTTAAACGAGTTCATGGTTTCATGCATGAGGCCGTGTCGTTACATTAAAAATACTGAGTCGAGCGGTTTAATTTGTACAACTCCTTATTCATTCTTACCACTATATTATATGCATTTGCTCAACTTGGTTATTTTTCCATACATGGAGTATCATCGAGTAGAGCGAAATATGAAAGTAAATAACAGTAATGTATTCATTTACTTTGAGGAAAAATACTGAATATCAACATCATCTTAGGAGTTCAAATAGTGTTTTCTCCACTAGAAGAAGAATAATTACGTACGTCCACGTGAGGATACATTATAACATAAAGCTAGTAATTAAGGGCGAGTGATTTATAGTTGGTTTCTCATGAAAGCGTGTTAAGAGAGTGCATTACCATGTGGCATATTGTTAAAAAAGAAAAAAGAGAAAGCGTTATAAGTGTAACGTATTGTATTGCATATGATTAACTTCCATTTTCTATTTGTTTTAACAAAACCCCTCAGGTGTACTCTACTTTTTAAGTACTAAAAGGTTGTTTGACGCGTTGACGTGTATGATTTGATATATACCATGGATCATATATATTTATATGTTAAAGTGTACACATATCGCGTATAATTAACTTTCATTTTTTCCCTTTTTACAGGTAAACGCGAGAGACCTGCCACATCAGGTGTACTTTTTATAGTACTCAAAGGTTATCTCTATCATGGATCGAACCCGCGATGCATTGACACTTATCACGTTGACATGTATGATTTAACACGTATCATGGATGTTATAAGTGTACATGTATCACTTATGATTAACTTTCATTGACCTTTTTTTTAACATAACAATTGGTGTCAGTGAACGCTAGAGACCTGCCTGCTTCTTTTTAGTACTAAAAAGTTATCTCGATCATGGATTGAACCTGCGTACTGTAACACATTGACACGTATAATTTAACATATACCATGGATCATATATATTTATACATTATAAGTGCACACGTATTATGTATGATTAACTTCTATTTCTTTTTTTTAATGAAACAAATGGTATGTATGTGAACGCTAGATGTCTGTCATCTCAGATGTACTGTGCTTTTTATAGTACTAAAAGGTTGTCTCGATCCGAACGCACGTGACGTGACGCGTTGACTAGTACTGCCATTATCTGCTGAAAGGGAAAACAAAACAAAAGGAGATCTAGATCAAGTAGGAGTAAGCATTTAAGAGAGAAGAAAATAAAAAAAAATGTACTAGCTCGTGTTGACTCATCAGATCAAGTCAAGCACGCGCCAAATTAAGCTCTAACTGCTGTAGTTAGTTGGGCCTTCGTCTGCAGATTCTTACAATATGCATTTAATCAACCTAAGACAAATCGTACGTCAATAATTGTTTTGGAAAGACCCATTGATTGGTCAAGCCAATGTTTACTTTTAATTTAAACGTCCTTTTTCTTTCTTAAGAAAACTTGATTACGTCTGCGGCACGATTCATATAATCGACGTTTGACTCTGCATCCGTACGCGTCGTTGCTGCACGACGAGCTTGTAATACCTTAGATTAGCTAGCGTCATCTTGTGCGTCGGCTGCTTACGTCAACCAATGTCTCCTGCAATAGAATTGCAACGCATCGTGCCGGATGGCTATGGATTAAGATCATTTCTAATTCTTATGTCACTACTTCGAATTCAACCGTTTTCATATGAAAAAAACACTAGAGAAACACTAAAAACTCTAGGGATAAGAGTTCCCTAGGTTTCCACCTAGGATCACACCCTAAGGAACCATTCTTCAGGAAATGCAAAAATTCCCTTGGTTTTCATACCCTAGCAAACCTCATCACATATGGCGCTGATGCTGACATGTCAAGCTGAGTTGTAAAGTTGGTTTCAGTGCGATGCTTTTGCATCCTCAATGAAAATTAATGTATAATTTTTCAAATATGGATAGGAAACATTTTTTAAAGCTTCATTTTACTACATTTTTTAAGATAAAAGTAATCATGATAACATTAGACTGGCAATCAAAGAAAGTCTGTATTATATCACATTATCGATTTGCAAATACAAGATGTAGTAGTGTGGTTAATTACAGCATTGTCATTGGCAAATACCCACGCATTGAATGATCTAAACAAGAGATTATAGCTACATCTGAAGCGAAAATCAAGTAATAACTGAAGCCTCTAATGCTAATACTACTGAACACTGGAAGCCCACATTAGCCTTCCACAGCTCTGCGATTGGTGATCAGAACCTGAAATTATTTGAACAAAAGGTGAAATAAACATCAAGTAGTACTGTTAGAATGGGCATAAAGTGATTGATTTTTCTCTAGACAGAACTGTGGCTGAATCAATAACACAAGGCAGTAGAAGTACCTTAAGGTTCTTGGTGGAAGCGCAGCTCAAGTCTGCACTCCTTTTCAGATTGAGTACCTATTCTTCACTGCATAACACAAAGTGAACAACTGCATATGCAGATCATTGAATTTACTTGGAAATGAGAGGAAAAGGTGGCAGCCTGAGATCTGAGAGTAACAATACTATCAACCAATCATGCAAGACAACACAGATCAAGGCCAACTTCTGCTCGCCTCTTTATAATGAAAACAAAGTTCAGAAGCTAATATAATGCCAAAGATGTACATACATATACATCAAAACTATCAGATCTGAAGAAAGAGATACAGAAAGAGATCGAGGGGGAGATATTCGTAGGGCCGGCGCTGTTCATCCTCTGCTATTCCAGGTTCAGCGCATGGCCAAGCTTGCAGAAGGTAGAAGAAGATAGCAGTGTGACGATGCCCGAATGCGACGACGATTCCTGGAGCCAAGATCCAGCAGCAGGCCGGCAGTGGAGAAGATCACGGAGGTGGAGGTGGAGCAATGGTGATCGGAGTGGCCGAGCAAGGGGATCGGACTTCGGAGTGGCTGTTGCTACGTGCCTATGTGAGGAAGAAGGTGAGATGATTCTTCATGGTATGGGAAATGGCATTTCTATCCTCCATATTTCAGCTGTGTTGTTGGTAGGTGTAAAAGCGGTAAAAATGTCTTTTAACTAAAGGCAAAAATAATGGCAGCCAAACAAGTTATCGCTTCCGATTTTAAATTTTCAGCAGGCTGCCACGTCCGTGTGAAAGCGTTAAAGGTCAGGGACACGACGGCAGGTTTGATGCTTACGTGACCATTTCCCTTGGGTTTTGACTTGAAACCCTAGGAACTTTTCTGTTCTTTTTTTCTTTCTGCACGATGCAGGAAGTCAACCTATGCCTTATGCCTAGAGAAGTATTTTGAACCTGGGGAAAATTTTATCACCCTAGAATACTTGCAGATTTTAGCAGGTCCCATTTCCGTATTCAAAATGGCTATTGATGTGTTATTTATGCTTTTTACCGTATTTTTTGGATTAAATGTTTTTTATATCTAGCATAAAATAAAGGAATAAATTAAGATGATACCCAATACACATCCATATATCATTGTGTGCCAGAATCAATCAATATTATAGCGACATTTGTCTATTTGTATCTCCTACAAGATATGAAATATTATTATTCTATGTTGATAGGACTTATGTAAATGTTTTTTAAATAAAATGGTTGTGGTTACTTTATTATTGTTTAATATAACCTGTATTTTGTTTAAAAAAACATCTCGCTAAGTATGTGTAGATATTTCAACATGAATCTAAAGAATACAAATTACCTGGGGGATATCATAAGAGAAATATTGCGTGGATGGTGTAAAGTCAGTTTTCTCATAATTCATGTCCTAATCACAGGGACAAGCTGCCAAGGTTATTAACCGTGTATGATCCCCAATCGGTAGGTAACCAGCGTTTCATGTTAGAACTGTAATTTTGTATAGCCATTATTATAGAAGTAATATTACACATTTTCTTTCATTATTATTCAAGGCTATTTATGACTGTACATTTTATCTAAAAAATTATGACTGCACATTTTCCTTTCATTAATTACTTAAGGATGTATGTGCAATTTTTGGGGATACATATATAATGGGTATAATCAAACCATCCAACTTTATATCCATGTATGTGAATGGACCACAAACTTTAAGAACGTAGGTTATATATAAGTATAGGTAACATGCCCTCAACCAAAACTACTAGTGTACTAACTGTTGTCTTGATTTCCATGGGAGGATTGAGATGCTCTGCATAGCAACCGTGCTGTTTGACTAAACAGTGGGTGGCCACTAAAGGGTGAAGTGTCTTCTTTCCACGAAAATGTATGGTTGTGCTGCTATGCAATCTTTCACCTTTCACGAATGTTTTATATTAACCATTATCGCTTGAAAATCTATATCTTTTTTTAAAAAAGATAGTAGTAGTGAATCTATTACCTGCTAACTTCAATTCTAAATTTTACAAATTACCCCTTAGACTTTTTAATATTAATAAGTAATCAAATCTAAATAAATAGGCATATATAAAATCAAATTAAGGTGAATATTTGCTATAGAAAAAAAGAAGTAAACCATATTTCATAAAAACACATTTTTATTTGTCTTAGAAAATATTATAATATATATATTTTATCCATAGCAAAACATGTGCATTTAGCTAGTATTCTAAAATTGCACATGCTCAGCCTAGTTTCAACACTATGTAATCAAACAAGCTCCTCTTTGTATTGCTTATGCGGGCTAGGCAGCATACAGGCAACCAAACATGCCCTTGGTGATAGGTGCAGATCCTGGAACAGGTCCAAAATGTCACATAGTATTTGTTTTTTTTAAAATTAAAAAGTTTAACCTTTCAAGTGCCCAACTCCAAATGAAATAGCCATGCTAACCCATGATTGCATCATGAGTTGATCATGTGCGAGTAATACAAGGTGCTTATCATACGCGAAGGCATATCGACTTACATTTTGGAAGTTCTATGCTTACAAAGCTTCTTTTCTTTTCACAAACTGTTTGCAACGAAGTGCTTTTCTTTCAAGATCCACCCCCTCACCATGTTGAGAATCATTGTCGTGCCCAATGTCACCAGCATGGTCAGATATGTTGCATATCTAGGTGGTCGTGACAACTATATGCAATCCATCTGCAATCTTTTTTCTTCAATTTTAAAAAGCACACAGCACTTAAAAAATTGTCCATAGAATCCTCACAAAAAGTACCAGCTTGCCCCCCTCCCCCTCCCCCCCCAAAAAAAGTAAAAAGAGGAAGCGTATCAATTCACCATCCATAATGTAGCATCATCTACTAGCAATCAACATACTTAGTTTGTGAGACTTCTTAAAAGAAGGGTGAATATACCTCTATTTTCTCTTTTATATTGCACACTAATAAGCATATGCAAATGCACACATCAAAGAGAAGAAAAACATGCATAAAGACGTGTAGTTAATTTCTCGCATAAGGATAGCGATGTGAACCTCAATGATTTTCCATTTTTTAAAGGAGAATGATTTTATATTTTGGAAGTGCTATGCAGACAAAGTTTTTTTTCTAAAATAATATTTGTGAAATAAGCCACTGCTTTCTTTTGAAAACCATCATTTTCCATTATCCCTGCATTAATGCTAATATTGTCAGCATTGCTCACATAAACTTAGTTATTTACACACAAAATAGTCATGCTAGAACTCAAAGTCCTTCTCATCCAACAAAATCTTCAAAAAAGCACCACAAATGACCAAAAGCCAAAGCTTCTACTAGAGTGCACTTATCGGTTCACTTATTACCTAGCTGCTAATGAAGGATACATGTTGTCGAGATAAAACCTTACAGATTTTCTATTTTAGAAGTGCTACGATCGCAAAGTATTAATGTTGGTAAAACAAAATTTTGTGATATAACCCATTTCTTTTCATTTGAAAAACATCACGTTTCCAAGGACCATGCATTCCATATTATTAGCACTGTGACACAGACATTTATCAATCTTTAGGCCTAGTGAATTGTATAGACAATTTTCAATTTTGAAGCCACAACTCAAAGCCATTCCCATCCATCATGGGCTTCAAAACCTTCCACCAACTTAGTAAGGTGCTAGTGCTTTGTAATAGGTTAAGATAGGTTATTGGCTATTTTATAGCCCATGCAATGGTTAAGCTATTGGCTATTCTACATGCCATTGTAACTAGGATAGACTGGGATAGGGATCGAGTAAAAAACACACGATCTAATAGTTATCTTTAACCAAACTACTTGTTCTTCTTTTTTCGAGAGGGGGAGGGGCGCGCTGCATGCATGTCATGAGGAAGAAGTGTGGATGGACGACTGTAGGTAACCAAAAAATACAGCTATTTTCTTATTAATCTTTCTACTAGTGGAATGCACTAACTAGTTCACCTTCCACATGTATCGTCACCTAGTGACGATAGTTGCATACCACATGAACTCACCTTCTCTATGAAATATGAAATATAACAAGGGTAAGGATCTCCAATAAAGGATAATGGTAACAACAAAAACTCAATCACTACTTTTGCTCCATTTCCGCTTGTGAGAAGCACACTCATTAGTTCATCGGTGTCCATGTGTAGTGTCACAGGTATCGCATGAACTCACATTGTATATAAAAAAGAAAAAAGATAATAAGAGAACTCCAAAACAAAAGTACATCTCTTTTTTCTCATTTCACTTACATGAAACATATTTCTTGGTTTGCAATTCACTCAAAAACTTAACTCTAAGGAAAAGAGATGATAAGTAATTCCCAAAACAAAATGCCATCATTACCAGTCAAAAGCCACAATCTCTTCCTGACGTCCGCTCACACGATACATGCTTTTCATTTTACCATCAAGTACACCACCATCCAACGACAGCAAAGACACTTCATGGACATAATTGGATTGTGACTACCAATCTATTTTCTTTTCGTGTCTTTGCAAACCACATCACAACAACAAGCCCCTACACCCACCGGAGAAAGACCTAAACTGCCATGTTTCTCCATCCTCGAATATCTCTTTTAGACAATAATAATAAAAATTCTTGAAAACAAAAAACTGCCCCCTTTGGTCAGTCCCATTCCATCACCCTCATCTCCCCCATGTGAGCCAAACATCCCCACCACCCCCTTTAAATAACCGCTCCCTCCCTCTTCCCCCTCTCTCTTCCCGACCACCACCGCTTCCTCCACTCGAGAACCCAAACCCCACAACTCGGCGAAGCGGAGAGGAGGCGCCGCCGCCGCCGCCGCAATGCTGGAGGCCGTGATCCCAGAGGTGTGGAGCGCCGTCCACGGCTGGTTCACCCCGGCGGTGCTGTTCCTCGTGCTCAACATCGTCATCGGCACCATCGTGGTTACCTCCAAGGTCGCCGAGTCGTCGTCATCGGCGGGCGGGGAGGGGGATGGCGCTGGGGCATGGGCGGGTGGTAGTATTGGTGGAGGCGGGGAGAAGAGGAGGTTCTCCCGCGTGCCGTCCATGGCGCTCGACCGGCTCCGGTCGTTTAATCTGTCCGGCCGGTTCGCCGCTCCTGCTCCCGAGCCGGCGGTGGAGGCGCCGGTGAAGGAGGTGGGGGGCGAGCGAGAGGAGGAGCACGCGCACGCGGCTCATGTGGAGAGGAGCAGGTCGGAGGGGGCGGCGACGGCGGCGGAGCTCCCACGACTGCCGGCCCGGCTGCGCAAGTCGGCCAGCGACCGGTCAGCGTTCGCGCACTTCGAGACCGAGAAGGAGGAGGAACGCGAGGTGGTGGAGGCGCGGCGCCCGGCGACGACGAGGGAGCCGCCGCGCGTCTGGCTCTGCGTGGCTGACGACTCGGACCCGGAGTCCGACGAGGAGGAGCCGGAGAAGACAGAGGACGATGCCGACGAGGTGGACGCGCGCGCCGACGACTTCATCAACAACTTCCGGCACCAGCTGAAGCTTCAGCGCATCGACTCCTACCTCCGCCACCGCGACATGCTCCACCACGGCCACGTCGCCGCCGCGGTGGGCAGCGACTAGTGCGCTCAAGCGATTTCCATCAATCCGAGGGGGCTAGCAGCAAAACTGCTGATAAAAAAGAAGACGGAGAGAGATACAGGGTGGAAGAATTAGAGAAAAAAAAGGCAGTTTCTTTCTTTCTCCCCATCTCTTCTGTTTTGGTTTCTTCCTTTTTCCTTTCAAATGCAGCACCATATCATGTGAAAATTTCATCCTCATATGAGATTTGGAGAAGAATTAGTCTGGCAATTAAGTTTCTGTAATTAAATTTCTTGCAACCTGCAAATGCCACCGCTATTATACCATCATTTTGGTATTTGCAAATTTCAATGCAGAACTAATATTAGATATTTTCTATGTCTGAAATCAATCGAGTACAAGATGATCGATCATGCAGGTGACTGCAATGCTCAACTGCATGTGAAAATAATCATGAATTTTACGAGAATTTTACCAAAAATAGTTCAGTTTGCAGTGCCATGTCTGACAAGGAGCCATAGATTGCGCAAACACGCACAGCTCGGCTGATCACAAGTCATTAGCAAGCGTTTGTCCGTAACAATATATTAAGACAGATACGACACGATGCCTAGTCAGCAAGCACAAGGACTTGGGAATTTTATATCAACCCCTCTTGGGTACTACTCCTAATCCCATGATCTCTCTAGAAAGTACGGACAAGGGCAATTCGCTGACTATCACAGTATCACTTCTACTTGCACTGCCACTGATTTTACCCAGCAAATTTTTTTGGCCTGAATAAATGATTACTGTTTGTTGCAAAAATACTGTCTTTAATCTCTACGATAACATTAAAATTTTTTTGATAAATTTTTTTTAATAATTTGGTGAGTACAAACAGCCGCTCGGATCGTCGGCCGGTGGATCCGGTAACCCCACTTACACTGACACAGACACGGAGGCCGGGTGTGCATGTTTGGTTGTTTGTTTCCTTCCTTTCTCTCTGTTTTTTTTTCCTTTAATCGCCGTTGCCTCATGCCGGGTTCACATGGACGTCCCCCCTTAATTAATCAGATGAGCGATATGGTTAGCAGTGGCACCTGCTCGGTTAAGCTTAATCAATCGTGATCTCCGTCAGGGCGGAGCTTGATGCGATTTCGGGGCAGCTTACGCGCGGCGTTTGATGTAGAGCTTGATTAAAGTATTAATGTTGGTTAATCTTTGGGTGAATCTTTTTTTGTTACTTTCGTGAGTCGATATGGCAGAGTAAGGACGAAGGAGAAGTAAATGTCAAAAGAGAAATTTTAAGCAATGCTATTGCCAAATGCTTAGTTCTATTCATGGAGGAGACCGACGTAGCCATGTTGGCGGTATACTGCATACCATCGTTGAACCTCATCCACCCTATCCATGGCGCGTACTGCACATCCCAGGGTGAAGAAGAGGAATAGGTAGAGGGAACTGGCCTAGGGAAGGCTTTCTTTGATTTGGCTGAACAGTTATGCTTTTCCACATCACGCGAAATGAGAACCATTAATGCATGATGAATAGAGTATTAACTATTACAAATTAAAAATATTTATTTAATTATTTTTTAAACAAGTTCTATACGATTTTTTTAACAGTTTGAGAAATATGCTTACGAAAAACACGATAGTAGCCAAATCACGAAGTTGATTTAAACTCAGCCTAAAAGCAGCTTAACTACTCCTTCCCATTAACATATTTATCAGTTTTGATTTAATCTTTCAAAAAATTTCTTGATCAAAATAGGATAACTCAAATTTAAAACTGATTATTTCAGGCCGGAGGAAATATATTGTAGGAAATAATAGAAGATACATAAAAAAAGGCAGCGGTAGGTATGAGCAAGCACACATATATTGTTTCCTTTTGGAACTAAGTAAATACAGTCACTTAGAACTCATGTCCAATATGATCATAAAACCAAGGTTCGCATTACCATTTTTTGGGCAACATCAACCATTGCAGGCATTGGTGCTTGTGAGAAAAAGCTTGAGGGTAACCTAAGCTCTAGCTAGCAACAAAGCAATTAAAACTAAGTAGTTGAATCTCTCTCTTTTCTTGAACTTACTCAAGTATGTTTCCTTAATGCCATTACTTTGATGTTTTTTTTTCTATATAGGAGTGGATCCCGCCTTAAGTAAAAAGAGGGTATAAAAAAAGAATAATGGGCCACTCCGAGGACCCCATCTTAAGACCATCATAGATCTTAACCAGTTAAATTGATGTTTAATAGGAGAAAAATTCAACATATGAAAAATAGGAAAAAAATAATCAGAATTCCGGGGTTTTCATTCAACTATTTTGTGCTAATGAGTTTTGTCCAATTCTTTATATGCCCTTGAGTTTTTGTATTGATTCCCTTTGGACCACTATGTCCAATATCTAGTTGACCATTGGTGGGCCTTTAAAATTTCTCAAAATTATCGTATCACCCTTAGTACATCATCCTAAAGTGATAGGTCTCCTCATCAAAGAACAATTTTCAATTATAAAACAATATTAGAATGGAGTGAAATACACAATCCACCAAAATTATCATTTTTTGCATTGGATATGAAAGTAACTTTTAAATTTTAAGCAAATACACTTTTTTTTTGCATGAATTGGAAATAGACCAATAAAGGTGAATGCATGGTTCTGAAAAAAATGGGTTTCAAAATTATTTAAAGTTCATTCAAAATTTACTTTTCAAATTCGAAGCAAAGTTTCCAAAATATATGTAATTTCAGTGCATTTCCGTTCTTTCTAAACAGGCAGAGCTAGAATTTTCCCGAGCCAAGGGTTCAATTAGTGTAATTTACATTATTTTGCCTTTATCTTATATCTTTTCAAGTTTTAAAGTGCAATTTCAATGGGTATTTGCAGCCCTAGCCGCCTTACTCCTGTCTCCGCCCATGCTTTCAAAGCTAAAATAGTTTTTTAGGATGTTTCTCAATTTTGATTCAAGTGCTAACAACAACAAATTCTTGTTCAATTAACGGAATGCATGTGCAAACGATCAAAAGTCAAAATAAAATCTCAAGTACATATAATGGATTAACCGAATCTATAGGATATAAAAAAAATCTCTACCGGTAGTCACCAACTCTCCGTGCACCGATGGATGCACGTACAATAATAGGTCAATAGCAATGCCGCATTCCTCGGTTACCTTCTCGAAAAGTGTAGCAATTAAGCTGATTGGCATGTGCAACCAAACAGAAGCGAAAATCTTGGCTAGATCCGCATAGAAAACCGCTAGGCCCACATACCAGCATACGATATGTGTCACTCTAAAATCGTAGATAGGTCGCAACATAGAGGCCTATGTCGACAACCTGGTAGTGAAAACACGTGATCAGGTCACGCTGCTCGAGAACTTAGTGAATACTTTCGACAATCTCTACACTATGCCCATGAAGCTAAACCCTGAGAAGTGTGTCTTCGGGATGATGACTAGCAAGCTCCTCGGGTTCCTTGTCTCCAACCAAGGCATTATGGCAAACCTCGAGAAGATATGTGTGATCGAACATATTCGCCCGCTGGCTTGTCTTAAGGACATCCATTGCCTCACAAGCTACGTGGCGATCATAGGGCGATTCAACTCTAAGTTCGAGGAGCAAGCCCTTTCTCTCTTTAAGTTACTAAAGAAGACTAGAACGTTCAACTAGGCGCTCGACACTGAGTATACCTTGCAATGCCTCAAGCACTATCTTACGTCGATGCCCATCCTCTTGGCATCTAAGCAAGATAAGCCATTACAGGTGTACATCGTAGCCACTCTACAAGTCAAAAGTACGACATTGGTGGTTGAGCGTAACCTCCATGAGCTCGCGTTTCATGCCCAACCTGATCTTCTAGAACCTAAGATTGGAAGAGGCATACCTGAGCAACCAAGCACCCTTAAGCACGAAGACTCAACACCAAGCATGAGGCCATGCCCAAGCTCTCGGGTGACATCAGGTCCTGATAGGGCCGTAAGATACATCATCTTATCTACTTTATCAACAAAGTTCTACAGGATGCTAAGACTCAATACCCATAGACCCAGAAGATTCTATGCGCGATCTTAATCGTGTATAGGAAACAACACCACTACTTCCAATCACATAAGGTCTCGGTGGTTACCTTCTACCCACTGGGCCAAATCCTAGGCAATCACATGGGCACTGGGTATGTTGTCAAGTGGGTGGTCGAGCTCGTGAAATTCGACTTGCACTTGAAAAGCTGCCACGCTGTCAAGAGCCAATGCTTGGCTAACTTCATGGCTAAGTGGACCTTAATGCCAGAGCTAGAGAAAGAACACGTGTCCACGAACCACAACAATGGGGAAACCTAGCAATGGACCTCACTAGATCATGAATTTTGATGGTTCACTCTTGTTGCAAGGTGTGGGAGCTAGAGCCGTGTTCCTCCTGAAGTGCATCTGGCGAGAAGAACGTGGTGAACTTCTCACCGACGCCCACTAGGGTGACGTGGTAGACACGCATCTTTCTATGCTTTGGTTAGAAAAGCCTTTCACCAAGGGTTCTACTAGCCGACAGCCCTCAAAGACACCTTTGAGCTAGTTTAGCACTACATGGCATGCCAATTCCATGCAAAACAAATTTACCAATCAGCTCAAGCACTCTAAACAATCCCCATTTACTGGCCATTTGCTATCTAGGGGCTAGACAACCTAGGACCATTCTCTTGCATCGTCGGGGGCTACGAGTACCTCTACGTTGCCATCGATAAATTCACTAAGTGGACAGAGGCATTCTTGATCATTAAGATCTACAAGCACATGACGCACAAGTTTATACACAGCATTATCAACCACTTTGGCATCCCAAGCTGTATCATCACCAACAATTGCATGGTTAATGAGCAAGCTATTCGGGGACTACTATGAGGATGTTGAGATCAAACTTTGTTTTGCCTCACCCACCCACCCAAAGAGCAATGGCCAAGCAGAGCAAGCCAATGCAAAACCTTGAAGGGCCTTAAGATAAGAACATATAATGTCTTCAAGAAACATGGGCTTGGTTGGAACCACAAGCTACCCGTTGTATTCTGGGCTAATCGGACCACACCAAGCCGAGCTACCAGGGAAACGCCTTTCTTTCTCATATATAGCGTTGAGGTTGTCCTCTTGTCCAAGCTCACTTGTATGCTGAGGCAAATCAAGAACAGATGTGGCACGATGATGTCATCTACCTCGAGGAACATTGATGATGGGCTACGGTACAAGCTATTGGATACCAGCAGAGCATGAAGAGGTGTCATCAATGTAATGTTTAGGTCCAATCATTGCAGGTTGGTTATTTAGTACCCTGCCACATCCAAACATGTGCTAGGAAGAATAAATTATCCTCCATGTGGAAATGCCCTTTCCTAATGACTGGTGTCTCCCAATCAGGTTCCTTAAGACTAGCCATGAACGATGGGACCCCGCTCCTCAACCCATGGAACATTGAGCACCCATGCAAATTCTACCCCTAAGAGCTTTGCAAGTATGGTAGTGCTCGGGCCAGCCTAAACAAATCCCTATTCATCTTAGGTTGGTCGAAGGCTGTCATTATGTACATTACATGAAATATATCTACACAACTTATTTCATTACCTACTTCAATAGCCTCCTTTTTGAATTTTGTGCTTAGGGAATCCTTCTCCCTTTTGTCCATCTATAAGTTGGTATCGCAAGAATTGTTACTTCTCTCCCTCAATCATGAGTGGGGGTTGGTCATAGTGCATGCTTGGGTACTCCAGATAGCTTCAACCCACATGGAAGACAACTGTCCATAACGTGGACTACGCCCTATGTATCACCAAAGCCTCAGGGTGTCGAGTAAACCCTAGCTCGGGGCAACATAGACCCTGATGATGGGCTAAGGTGCTCGGCATGGCTAGCTCCATTTTGGGCATTGCCAAGTCTACACACCATGAGATACTCATTTGTCCTTACGCGTTGCCAAAAATTGGCTTCCTATGAGGCCACCGAGAGATAGAAATAGGTGAACTAAGTAGTGTGGCCATGTATAACCCTAGCATACGAGTGTCTATGTTCAATTATGAGTAGGTTTAGATGAAGCAGTGAGAAATGACACATGAGCTAAACCCTCTAGTGGTGCTCACAACCTATTGACAACATCAACTAATTTTGACTTAGAAAATAGTGGCCCATGCACGTGGCATCTAGGGTCATGGGCCTTGGGTCTGTGTGCTCTCAGGGGCTTAGGTCCGCATGCTTGGGGGCACACTCGAGCTTTTGAGTGATAAAGAATGAAAATGGTCTCACAAACATGATTGTTCCTACAAACATTCATACCACATAAAAAATATGTAAGTGTAGAGCAGATAGAGATTGAACAGCAAAAATAGTCATTTACACTAACAAACAAAAAGTTTTCAAACACTTAGGCTCGAAAGGGAGTACACAAAAAGGAAGAGAAGGGCGTGTGCATGATGTATTGATCATGCTTGGTACTGCCATCCTCATTGCCATCAGATCTAGAGTTGGATGGGATGTAAATCTCCTTGACT
Source organism: Oryza coarctata (assembly GCA_030770085.1). Classification (NCBI taxonomy): domain Eukaryota; kingdom Viridiplantae; phylum Streptophyta; class Magnoliopsida; order Poales; family Poaceae; genus Oryza; species Oryza coarctata. The sequence continues at coordinate 16,783,373 of CM061472.1, forward strand.
TCCTCTGCCTCTGGCTCAGGAATTGGTGCACTATGCTTGAAGAAGCTAATGATCTTGGTCGTGGCCTTAGCCACCTCCTCGCTAGTGGCTCCAAGAAGAAGTTGGGGTCATGTGCACGGTATGTGGTGAGGATGCACTCAGCCATAGACCACACCAAAGCATGCCCCTCCTTCATTGCCACCTTGTGCACGTGCACCAGTAGCTCAGTGAGGCGGTCGATGATGTGCGAGCAGTCTAGCACGTGATGTCCAAGGGTGCAGGCATCGATATTGGTCAATGGTACATAGCCAAGGCCTATCTTCTTCACCGCACATTGCACCCTCTTGAGGACATCGGTCATCATGTTGCCATTGGCCCAAATTTGGGTATTTTGAGCATTGTTCCCTACCTCCACTGTCTTTAGCTTTTCCTCTAGCATTTAGATCTAGAGAGGCATAACCTCCACCAAGACTATGGCCAGCGCGCGCTCGATGTCCAAAACGGGTTCGGTGCACTGCCACATATGGCGAGGTTGGTCTCCTATTCGGCCATCCTCTTCTCGCCCTATGCCAAGACCTTGCCTCCTTCTCAGCCTGCTCTAGGGCCTACATCCGGCTAGAGATGTCTAGCCTCCTGATTTACCACCTCCTTCTCGACTCACTCCAAGGCTTGAACCATAGAGTTGGTGGCCGCCTCCTTAGCTGCTCTCTATTGCTCCAGGTTAGTGGTGGTAGCCTCTTGTTCCATGGGGTTTTTTTTGTCCCTGATGATAAGGGTTGCCTCCACTAGGTTGACCTCAATGTCCCAAAGCATAAGTTTCTCCTTTATAGATTGTCCCTTGATGATGCAACGTAGCATGTCACTCACCTTGGCTAGTGCATCCTGGTGGCCAACGACTGCAATGACCGCCTCCTCTTGAGACCCAACTATGGCTTCCCAAGTAAAAGCCTCCTCCATGCAATGCACTAGTTCACCCTCATGGGTGGTGACTAGCTTGGTGTGGGAGAGGGCCTCATCCATCAGATACCGAGCCTTGCACGATACCTCAATAACTTGCACAGTCTCTACCATATCCGTGTCGTGCTGTTAATGCCAAAATTTGGTAAGCCCAGGGAAAGATGGGAAGGACGATCGGTTTAGTAAAAAGAGTCCGATTGCTACAAGAAAGAAGCCGATTGTAGGAAGCAAGGATTCGATCTAAGAATAGAAGATTATCCAAATGAGACCGAGTCTGAGAAGGAGTCATGGAAATCACGACATGATATTCTATCTATGCAAATCATATCTTATATAGATGGGAAGGTTTAGTTAGTTTAGTTAACTTCCTTAGAGATATTTCCTTTTATGTTTTTAGGAGATAACAGCCGATGGTTGTTGTAACCGCGTTGGACTCTGTAATGCTAGGGTATAAATATAGACCCTCTTGAAACCTATAAAAATATCAACATATCCTTCGATCAATACAACTTCGGCGCATCGTCACCCTAGTTTATCTAGGCTTTTACCGACGGGTTCTAGCTCTACATCAGTTAAGTTCAATCTCCGGCGAAGGGGTAAGTCCCTTCACTATCTCGGTATATCTTGCTTTGTCTAAGACTGCATCGGTTAGGTTCGACCTCTTAGGCAGATCGGATGTACCGCATCACGTCCGTGCAAGGTTTATTGGTTTATCAAGCTCTCTCTCTCGTTGTCGATTTTGTGCTTCATCGATTAGGTTTGGCCTATGAGGTTGCCGATGGTAGATTGAGCTGTAGGCCTATAGGTCTTTGTATGGCTTTTTATCAGAGTGTTAGCCGATGAGTTATCTATACCCCAGGCACCACGCCCAGCGTGTCACCTCCTCGGCCGATACGCACCAGTTTTTAGAGACTTTCCTTGAGCGCCACGCCATACGCATCGGCCTTCTAGCCGATGTGCGCCAGTCTTCATAAAGACGCCATCTTATCGGCTCAGCTAGCCGATGGGTTCGCTTCGCCCTTACTTCAGTACGATCGATCCGGCGTCCATCATCACATTGCCGTTGGCCTCGGTCTCGTACTGTCTCGGTTAGGTCCGATCTTTGAGATTCGGTGCTAACGGCGTCATCACGACGGGCGACGTGTCTCGTGCTGCCATATCTGGAGCAGCATTGGTTTTGCAACCAATGTCTTTTATATGGTTCCTTGCCATTTTGCATATGCCTTCATCGGTTTTCCAGCCGATAAACGAGCAGTACAGCTTCCATCGGCAACCAGGAGAGATCTCGCGTGCTTTGCTGTTCTCTGAATACCTTTGGTGCCTCCATCGGCTCTGTGGCCGATGGATCAGGATCTCGCTTTCACTACACCCGAAGTCATCATGTCCTTCGTCGACATCTATCCATGCCTTCATCAGCTCCCCAACCGATAGAAGAGCGTCCCAATACCTATTGGCTATCAACCGATAGTAGGAGCCATCCGGACACGGCCAATGACCACCTCAATCCTATCGGTGGCTAGTCGATAGTGAGAGCTTGTATTGGCTCATTGTCCGACTGACCCATTCACCTCACCTCCTTGTTAATTGCAGGGTCAAATTGACTGGCACGCCCATACCCGCATCGTTACGCCGGAGCCGAGCGAACCTCACGAGCCTCGGCGTGCGTACCTCGAGCCACAGAGAGAAGCCGACCGGCTTGCATTGGAGCTAAGTAGACCTCCTAGGCGTTAGCATGGTCGCTCAAGACATTTTCGGTGCAACCACATGCACAATCTAAAGGGAGGCCCTCTATAGTGCTAGCTCTTGGGCGTTCTGGTCATGGATCTTCTTTGCCACCATGACACAGGCTTCCAATAGCTTATGCCGTAGCATTCCTACTCTGCCATCAGTGCGGTGTGTTCCCAGTTGATGTCCTCCTACTCCACCATGGCTACCATCTGAATCCACGCAAGTACCTCCCCCGTGCTTCTGAGTACGTCAAGGAGTGCTTCGTGCCAGTGCCCATGCCTAGCAGAGCTAGCATCAGATGGATAGGAGAATGACCTCACCAGGGCTTAGCCATCACCCTCATGCACTGGCACAACCTGCTCCTCCCAGGGAGGCCTGTAGTCAGAGACTGCAACGTCTTACTTAGACTTCCCACCTACGTCATGATCTAGAATGGTGCCCACGTCCTGTGGATCGTCACCGGCATCGGGGGCTCTTTCTTCTTCCTATGGTGGTGTCATATTTCTCCCTCCTTGGACCTTAGCCCGCTATCGCTAGTGGGGGGCTCTTGAGGTTGCTTGCCTCCTATAGGGGGCCCTCCAACTGGCACCTCAACCGCTATGCCCTCGGCTTGTGTTTTGGTCACCTCGGGGACAATTGCAACCCCTAGGTTTGGAGTGGTCATCGATGCCTTGGGCTGGCTGGGTAGATGGAAAGATGAGAAGAAAAACCAACATGCAATCACCACAGCGAAGTCCAAACTAAGCCAAAGAGGAAAAAGTAAATGGAAAATTTGGATATGGCATTCACCTTGGTATTGGCTCGGCAAAGCCCCAATCTTGATTGGAAAGGGGGTCCTTGGTGCTCATCAAGGCCATATTCTTCTTCTTTGCCAAGGGGCCACAAGTGTATCTTGCCCTCGGCTAGTGGCAACGAGTGCTCGCCATCGTATCAGTCTCAAGCTTGGGTGCACCTTGGGCCTGGTCTTCTTGGGCATGTGCCTCGAGTTTGGCACCATTGCGGCACCATGTGGCACCTTTGATACCTTGGCCTTGCTGTCATGGGTCCCATTTGGCATGACTTTGCCTTGAGGAGGCAAAGGGGATGGCCAAGGAGGCTTGGTCCATGCCATCACTTCCACTTCCCCGTGGATCCGTGGGGTCTTCACCGCCATCATCATCCTCATTGTAATCCTTAAACCCCTTCACATCGCACTTAGGGAGGGTTTACTAAAGTGCCACCCTCTCGATATCGAGCAATGCACAAGGTCTTCCCTAGGTTGGAGCATCATCACCACATCATTCACCTCCATGATCTCCCTCATCATAAATTAAAACTCCTTTTGATTTCAGTTTTGGTCCTCATTGAAGTGTGTTCAAGCAACGTCTTGGTTTTATATGTACAACCAAGTGAGCCAACTGCGTTGATGTAGTGGGGCTAGCCATCAGCACAAAAAATCTCAGACCACCATGGTGGCATCCAAGTAGTCAGTGCAAAGATTTGTGATCTAGTTTATTACTGGGTTGAAGCACGCATCCCTTCGGGAGGATCCTCCCAAGAGTCGATACGAACTGCTGGCTACTTGGGGAAAAAGAAGGCATGCACTACACCATGACACAAAATATCTGATAGAGGATCAGTCGGCAAAGACCACATTCAAAGACATACTATCGGTGGGCAAAAGTTTTCTGGACTGACTTGAACAGTTGGAAGAAGTTTGGTCGGCATAGGGATTTCTTGACAATTTTTTACTGATGGACTATCTGACCTGTTGATTTAGAATTTCTGACTGACGCTATTTTTACTGACCAACATATTTTTGCCGACCAACAACCATTGCTAACCGGCAGTATGATGTAAGCATTAGTATTATCAACCCAAAGTCAGTTAAGCAACACAATTCCAATTCCAAACCATATACGATATACGCTCGAATATACAAAAATATAAACTTGTGCATGATCTGATCAATTCATTCATATTCAAATATTCATCCAACATGTAGGACATCAAGAACACAATTCCAGTTCCAAACGATATTCAATACATGCTCAAATATTCAGAAATATAAACTTGTGGATGATTTGATCAATTCATTCATATTGAAATATTCATCCAACATGCAGTACATCTGGTAGCAATAGTTGTCCAAAAGTTTAACATATGGTTCTACTGCAATATATGTTGTCCAGTACATCCTAAAGCAAACTCCATTACAAAATGTGACATCCAAACAAGTTATCTTAGAAATAATGTTCTGCTACATGTGTAACATTAAATTCTAATATAAGGATGAGCTTGTCTTCCCCCAAAACAAAAGAAAGCATACTTCCTATCTGTACGCAAACTTCCTAACTAGCTATGTCAGTTAGCAATCATTTTCCACCTTTATGTCCTAGGACCTCCACCTGCAAAAAGCAATTGTTTTTTAATAAAGTGGATAAATATTGTTATATATAAATATTATAAAACATGCAAATGTTATTGTTGCCTGCCATCACTTGGAAACTATCAAAATTGGAAACGTCAGTCACATTTTAAATGATCAACACATGTTTTTGTAAAAGGTACTAGTATACTAAGCAAATAGGAAATTAAAAGGAAACATGAAATGGCAACATGGATCTGTTCAGAAGGTGCAAGTAATATAGTAAAGATTTATTAAACAACATATCTCTAAAATTTGGTAGTCTACATATTATATGATCACGCTTAATTATATTACTAAGAAATGATTACCTCGTAGGATATGGTAAGCTGCAATATATACTCTTTATGGTCTAATTTATGCTGAGAAGCGGGAATCTAAAGTATTTAAAGCAATCATTTGGATAGGAGTATTTGAAGTCATTCAACAGACTTTGTCAACGTTGTTTGCTTGCCCTCTAATGGAACCATCTATATATTGCTAGAAAACCGAGGATACCAGAACTAAAAAATTATTTGCAATGAAAATTAAAGCAAATGTGACATATACAAAACACTTGTCCTATTCTCAGTATAAAGTAAATTATAACTTTCAGACTTTAACTATATCAACATGTGTTAAGGTGAACTTAACCCTAGAATATTTGGTATTTAGAACTCAACAGTGCTACAAATAATAATTGTGTGTAATTAAATTTCACATGTAAATACCTGCACTTTGGGACATAGTTGGCCACTTACTTGGCTTGATCTATCAATATTAACATTAGTTAGCATCTAAGGATGATCCATGCTAACCAAAACATGAAAAGCATCCTTCGTTTCTTACAATGGACAGCATGTGAGCATCAACCATAGTTTCAATACCATCATATGGTCGAGGAAGCAAAGCGTCGTCCCTCTTTAAGACCACATTCACAACCATCTTATAAAACTATACACCAAGAGCTTGACACCGTCACTATAGTGCTTGGGTCTAGCTAGATACCCTTTCTTCTCAGTCTATAGCACATGGGTCTAACATATAATAAATATAACTATAGTGAGTATTCGAGCAATTTTTGCAATCAATATTTGTTACCAATTCATGGCCAAGGTGAGCATGACTCTTGCTGCCAGACGTATGTAACATATGGAACTTTCCATGGTTCACTTTGTCTATTATGGAGCGAGCCTACAATGTAAACATGAAAGTATCATTTTTATTTACATATGGCTACTTTAAAGGCTTAAGAAAATTGTATCTTACTTCAAATTCTAGAGAGCTCCAATAATGAACAAGCCACTCCTGTTGTTTATCATTAAGTCTTTTATCAATTTGACATTTTACAAGTAGTTCTTCTCTGGCCAAAGTTTGATCAAATTACTTTTTTTAGGTCTAACTTAAAGCCTTTCCACTTTGTGCGTGCAGTTTCCATGACAAATTAGAGAGCTTCTTGATGCATGTCATAAGTTTTCTGCCATGAAATGTACAAATTGAGGGGAAAAAGTAATATAAATGAGAAAGATGAATGCCGATTTATTGTAGCTACACGTAGTTCAGACTATACTTTAAGTTTCTGTTTGACATTGACTTCTCTCCAATCACCACAATTAGTAGGAATTACCCTTCTCATAGTTATCCCAACCATACTAGCAAAATCTTTAGAATCAAACCCAACTGATTGGGGTAATTTTAATTTTAGGCTGATTCACTCTTTGTTGCATATGGATTCTCTTAGTGATGCCCCTTCCTCTTATCTGTTGGCTCAGTAATTGGATCAGCAAATTCTTTTTAATATCCATGTAAGAAAAAACAAGATATAGGACAAAATTACTACTATGTTACTCACAATAGCAAAAATTATACAATTTCAGCATAACCTGCAGTTTTAAGTAAAAAAGGAGTTATGTGCATACCTTCGTTCTCATCCAAGATATTTTGGTCTAGTTGATATTCTGGATCTTCAATAGCATGTTCCTCCTCATTCTCTGTATTCAATCTCCTTGACCTTCACAAGTTATGATTTCTATTGGTCGATGCGCTTATGCATCCATGTGTCTATAAGAATTAATGTAACGTGAATGTAAGTAAAATGAACTAAAAATTTTCACATATGAGATATATAAATGTTTAAAAACTCATTTATGTAACCTTTGCTATTTTGTTAGGCCATTGTTGATGTTGTGATGCATTACAAACATGAACAGGAAGGTTGAGGGCTAGCAGCTTCTCTTTATTTCCTGCCACTATTGTATCACCGATTAATTCATACTTGTTGACTACGCTTTCCTCTTACACTTTCATTGGCTCCACCTCCTTTACTCCTTCCTCACGCACTTTCCATTATTTCTCCTAAAACATAACAAATAATCAGTAAATGTTCCTTTTCTGGACAATGGTTGAGTAGGAAGTCAATTGCAATGGAATAAATTATTGCACATATACAGAAAAGAATACATGCAGCAACTTAAATAAACAATGCTTACTTTTTAGAAATATTTGCATCAACAATAGTGCCATCCATGTCATTTCTAACACAACTAATAGCACCAAAGATATTCGTAGTTACATTATTATGCATAACAACCGGCTCAATCATTGGTACATGTGGCCCATTATCAAAATTTTCATCTTCTGCAGCATGCATGTCATAGAAATCCAGAGGTTTCGATTCAACCACAATAGCATTGTCAGTATCAACGGGATCTTGAACATAGTACACTTGAGTAGTGCATTGCTCATATGTCCATTTCAGATATGGCTCTATTTTCACAAACAACCATCATAGCATCCACATATAGTCATTTCACACGTTGCTCTATTTTCACAAACAACCATCACCGAACACTTAAAATTCTATCATCTTCCTTTGAAATGATGTTGTTTTGTTGCATGCAAACACCCGAGATCTTCTTTCACTCCACCCCCATATTACTCTACATTGTTCCATGTAAGAGAAATTGGTAAATAATTGTTTTCTCTTATAACCAAATGATGGAGCACTTAACAAAAAGATGCACTGGACAATTTTGCAGCCACTAAAAATTACCTTCTTTAGAGGTGATTCTTGAGGTGTGACAAAACACTTTTTTCCTAATTCTTGAGAAAGAAATTAGAGGTGAAGCCTAAAAGGGGATGTGGCAAGGTAAGGGGAACTAGCGTTGGTTGGCAGCAAGAGAGGAGGAAGTAAAGGTGGCGTCAACTATGGTGGCTATGGAGGTTGGCGGCTGGGACGGCTAGCGGAGGTAGGGTGGCTCTAGTGGAAGGTAGAGGTAGGGGCTATGGTGGCTAGGATGGACAGCGGAGGTGGGGCCTCAGCCAATTGGTGCTTTGGTAGAGGTGGGAGGCAGACTGAGTTGGAGCAACATGAGGAGGCATCACCAGAGTGACTAGACAAGGAGACCTAGGCAATGACAAGGTAATGGGAGGAGGAGACCTAGACTATGGGCATAGTGACAGGAAGAGGAGACCTAGGTGGCCAACATGGTGACTGGAGGTGACGACCAGGGTTGACCCATGAGGAGGACCTAGAGGTGGCACAGTGAATCGACCAAGTGGTGGCATGGCGAGTGTAGCTATGGCGATTATGGAGATAGCATGCAGTGGGTGGTGGGGAGGGGATGGATCAACTAGAGACTACATGGATGGGATTAAGGCTAGGGGAATAATAGAAGAGAGAGAAAACAACAGTGTAAGAGTTTTCACCTCAAGCACTTTGAATTGTCTCACACACATCATTGTATCCGACCTCTCACGCTTGCATGTGGCTGCAAAATTTTTAGTTGTGCCCAACTATTGCCGACTAACCAGGCATCGTTAACTTTTTGCCGAACCGACCATTTGCCTATAAAGTTTATTATTGTTGACTAACAGTTTATTAGTAAAAAGTTACATGATTACCAACTGACAGTTAGTTACCAAAATTAGAACTGTCAACTGCATGTTTGTCTAAAATTTATATTGACCAATTGGCCATCTGTATATATGGATCTTTCCCAACTGAAGTGGGATGGAAATGCTAGGACATGGTGTAGTGGTGGGTGAGTTGAGACACCCATATTTAGCCAATTGTCATATCAGTCATCCCATTTCTACCACAACACATGCAGAATATAACAATCACAGGTCCTCGAGTAAGGGTGGAAGTGGTAGCACCCCATGGTCTTCAGATCGTCAAAGTTCTTCTTCCCTGCTAGGCTCATAATGAAGAATTGCTAGAGTAACACCACTGAAGGCATCACATCGGTGAACATCTCACATAGATGTGTGAAGACTACCAAAGTCACCACAATGTTTGGCACTAGGTGAGCCAGCTGGATTTTGTATGCATCCAACACCTCAATGAAGTAGGCTAAGAATGGCAGCATCAAGCCAATGAGGGCATACAAGATGAAGAAATCCACCTCATTAGGTTCCATTGGCCGGGCTGCATCTCAGCTAGTTTCACCATCACCTCCTGCCTAAGGGTGCACAGTGTTAACATTAGCTAGCTCACTGTCTGCCACCGCTTCTGTGGAGAGGTGCGATGGTAGCCACACTCTGCCTCCTGTTGCATGTTGATGGCACTCAACTCTCAGCATGGCAGTGAGTGAGAAGAAGGAAAGGTTGATAAAGCAGGAGGATGGAAATAGAGAAAGCAAATGAAAACTAGAGCTAAAGAAAAATGAAGAACAATGCAGGCACGAAAAGGAAGAGTTGATATGCCTTATCCCTTTTTATAGGCCGCACTACTCACTCATGACCCCTTAAACCTATGCAAATTCCAAATCCACTACGCCACTCGCCCAATCACGCGTAGATCGAGTAGGCATTGTGTCGAACAAATGCAAGTATTGATTCCACTTCATGGAAACACACGAGTGGTTAAATGGGAAGACAGAATAGCTCTCACCGCACTGCCTATTCCACCACCATATGTCCATCCGTTAATGTCAAATGCGTTAGGCCCAAGGAGATGGGCTAGCAACAAGTACCTTGGGCCATGAAAGGATGATATGTCATCGCATTGCCTCATTGACAAGGTGGCCCTCAACCCCTAGTCTCCAACCACTTTGTGGCCGGGGTTGAGGCCAGGGGCAACTATCGATAAAGTAGGGACTAGGGTCCCCACCACTAGTTTCACGGGAACTTGGTGACACGTCACCAAGCCAGGCGTCCCATACAAGTGTTAATCGGCTCCAAGCAACACCTGTTACACATCCAAAGGAGAGCAAAACAATGACTCGAGCTCGCCCCTACCTTGTCCCATTCTTGGGACATCCCTTGCACTCGAGCTCGCATCCCTGAGTTGCTTAGGAATACGAATGGTGCATTTGTTACAATGGGACGTGATGGGTTGCTGCACTTCTCCACACATGAGCTTCTCATTAAATACGATGAGACACATAATTACTCAACATGAGATCAAGGCAAAGGGACGATGCCTGCACGACCATCATGTGCACCATCATCACTTTTATGCGAAGAGGGCATGGACTATTTGGTGTCATGGTTGACTACCATGCCACCTTATAGGGCACACCACCTTTTCGCACGTCTCACCACCTGAGGCCGACAAGTAGGCCCCACTATTTGTAACAAGACTCCACGCTTCAACCTCAAGCTTTCTATAGCCACATGAGATGAATGGTGGAATGGTATAGCTTCATTCCATGTTGGCCCCAAGGAGGCCCATTAGGGCCCGACATCTAGGTCCACTCATCAGTAAGCAATAAGGCTTCTCGTTCCTAACACCTACGTGTTGGGATCCAGTTTCTAGTGTCCAATCACTATGGTATTCTCTTACTAACTATAAGAGGATAGCCAATGCCTTCGAGAGAGAGGGTGCGAAACTAGAAAAACTCAGTAGAAGTGCAATCTTTATAACTTAGACTCTCATCTAAGATCAAACCAAGAATACAACAGAAATAGGGTATTATGTCTCCACATAGCCTAACCCTGTATAACTAATTTTGCCTCATTTACTACCACTTCAAGTCCTATCTAGTACACTCGATCTCTGGACCGAACCCACAAAAGGTCCATCGATTTCCTATTAAAGGAGCTTTTCTTCGACACCAAGCTCATCAACTCAATCTACAACCAGGTTGATGGCATCCATGGAGAGGTAATGAATCAGGTGTTGCCATGTCAGGGCTTCACTGATTATGTGGGAGGAAAGTTAATCAATGTGGAGCAAGCAACAATTCAGGAAGAGAATGGATCGAACCATTGAGGAGAAAAAGAATGGGTCTGACCGGTGGGGTAGGGGTGTTTTTGTAAGAAATTTTAGGGTAGAAGGGTTATGAAGCAAAATAAGTAATTAAAATATAAATAGAGCATAAATGTAATATCATTGGGTCTAAACTAAATAATTTAATCATTTGGCCTAGTGAGATCATCCACGGTGAGCCAACAGTATCTTGAAACCATCCAAGCTTAGGTGGATTACCTTTTTTTTGCTGTGACTGCTGCATGGGGATACGGTCATTGTTTATGCCCTTGCTTGCCTGGAAGCCCAATAATTGGCCAAAAACCAGTGTAATTAACAGGCCTGAAAGTATTTTACTCGTTGGACAAAAAAAGTTGCTTGGATGGTCAGTAAAACACTAAATTTATGGCCATTTTGGACATATTCCTGCGGGAAAAAAATTGGCCTCGACGGCCACACTTTTAATCTGGCAAAAGTCCCACTTGGGCCATTGGGTGCTCACCTGTTTAGCCTCAAGCTCGAGCTCGCCTTACTCCGCTCCACCTTTATTTCACTCCGCTACCGCCGCTGTCAGGAAGGCCCTAATCCACGTCGCCTCACTGAGTGTATGTCGAGATTGAGGCGTTGTTCGATGGCTCGACTTCTCGCAGCTACTCACCGGTCACTAGGGCGTGATTCGAGGAGCTAACATCGACCTCAATGTTGGACTTTGGACTGAGCAAGGGCGACATCAACGATATCAGCCTCGGTGATGGGCAGAAGCAAAATCTCCAAAATGCAGCAACTACTCAAGGAATACTTTTGTTGCAAGGAGCCTATCATGACATGCCCAATGGAGGCCATACCCTCAAGTGAGATGATGAGGTAATAGCACCAAAAAACTAATTTCTTACGGAGCACTAATTTTTATTTCAGTGCTCATATTTATTTAATTTATATGAAGGTATAAAATTTTACACTAAACACCTTAAAATTTAGAAATTAATATAAAATTCTCTTCTCTCTCTACCGATCCCCACATCCTCTCCTCACTCTCCACCCACCAATGGTGACTGAGATGCACTCAATGGCAACAGTAAACTCCCCGTTCTCTCCCTTCTCTCCACCTCAAGCTCCACTCAATGACAACAAGAGCTCCTCATCGTCGAGCTGTTGCTGCTACTTCATTCTCCTGCTGCTATCGGAGCTATCGTCTCTCCCCATGCCATGCCAGTCGAGGAGGCCACTGCTTCTTTAGATTTGGCAGCCTTGCCTTAGATTTGCTCATTCCAATGGTGTACTAATAGCGCAACGACAACAACTCATTTGAGGAGGCAGCCACCATCCCCCTCCTCTTCTCATCATTCCCCATAGCTCAATCGACGAGGCCACGAAGGTGGTGGAGGAGGCCCCTGCCTCCTTCGCCACCAAGCTCTAGGGTCGGTGAGCAGTTTAGGTGGAGAAGCATCAGAGTTAGTCGAGGAGGCAACCATGATGGCCATCAATCTTGTAGTCTGCAATGCTAGGCTCCTCTACCCTCCTCCTTCACCTCGCTTGTTCTCTTCCCCTTGGAGCTGCATGAGAGGGGACCTCTCTCCACCCTAAGACCATGACCTACGCAACGCAAGCCATGCCCTATGCCTCATGCAGGGTTGCACGACGCTTATAGAAGAGCGGCGTCTCTTTGCTAGTGTGTGCTCGATGAGACTTTTTATACCATCCTCCTTTGTGGATAGCAAGGGTACAAGCCATGCAGAAGCGTTGGCTATGGCCTCATAGGCTTTAACCCTAATGGGGTCGTTGTTAGAAAAGCCCTAGGCTCATGAGCCACTTGAGCTAGGCTCGAGCTCCAAATGAGCTGAGCTCGAGTCTAAGCTAAAGCTCGCAAGCTTTGCCAAGCCGTTTGGAGCTTCTAACGAGCATTACTATATATGATTTTTATTGTTTATTTACTTTAGTACGTATATCTACACAATAAATTAGAGGCATATTTTTTCTCTTTTATTCATGTGATTAGCTAGAAAATAATATTTTTATCAAAAGGTATCCTTAATATCTACGTTATACTAATCACAGCTGACCTCGAGCTTGATTGAGCTCAAACTGAGCCTGCTTTGAAGCTTAAAGGCAAAATAAGCTCTGCTATAGCTTAGCTCATTGACAACCCGACCTATAGCGCCATCGTGCAAGCCAGCACCGTTAATGGTGTTTGGATGGCTCACAATTTAGAGTTTTTTTTTGCATCACAATTTCTGCTGTCTCGTAGCCTGTTCTGATTATTTTTTCTCCCATTTCGATCACTTTGATGAATTGATTTTGAAACTCCTATTCCCCATGTCACAGAACCTCCTATTACCCATCTCACAGATTTGGCTCAGCAATCTTTATTTTGATTCTAAATTCAAAGAATGAAGTACTAGTAATATTATTCCATGTTCTCTGACCGAATGCTCATCACTAATCTCGCAAATGGCAAGAGCATCAGCTGTTATGTTTTCAGCGGTAATCTTGGGTAAAAACAAGGTTCCAGGCAGGCCCTAAGGCCATTCACAGTGAGTGGATTTGGCATTCAGCCCCGAGATACCAGCTAGTAGATTCCTCTCCATATGAGCATCTATAGTGCCCCAAAGAAGCCTCTCATTCCCTGCGAAGAACACGTGCCCCAACTGCGATCGAGGTCACTCGGCATAGGGGCACCGTTGTGCTCTAACATTGTGGAGGTTGTGCCCTCACTCCATGGCCTACGACGTGGGCCCCTTCTGTATCTCCTCTTCTCCAACCCAATCCAACTCTGGCACCGACATGAAGGCAATAGATAGGATTGTGGAAGGGAAAATGAACACCAACAAGAGGGAGGAGAGGGGCCTATCGGCGAGAATGACATCAATCAGTGCCGCCAGAGCTTGTTCTGCCACCCTCCGAGCACGATCCCACGAGGTAGAGGATGAGAGCAAGCAATAACTGTTAGGTCCATTCACCTTGGCTTCCTTGTCACCACCAAGGTCTCCATGACCGTGTCCAAGTCCTAGCTTCGCTAGATCATCGAAGCTCGCCTCAATCTACATCAGGTGCGCTGCCTCATTGAGGCCACCGAACACATGCTGCCATTCTGTTGTCGAGGTCACCGTCGCTAAGAGCTACCACCTTGCCAAGGTCGGAGCTCATCGGTCCCAAGCTGCTTTCGTGTGGAGAAGGTGAAAAGGGATAGATGCAGTGGTTGAAAGGAAGAGGATAGGTTGATATTAATGTCAAAATTTAGAAAGCCCAGCGATAGATTAGAAAGACGATCAGCTGAAGCACAGAAGTGTCCGATTGCTATAGGGAAGAAGCCGATCAAATTGAAGCAAGAAAAGACTCGGTCTCAGAATAGAAGATTATCCGAATAAGACCGAGTTTAAGAAGGAGCCATGGCTCACGGTAGGGTAGTCTATCCTATCTTATATGGATAGAAAGATTTAGTTAGTTAGTTAACTTTCTTAGAGATATTTTCCTTTATCTTTATTAGGAAATAATGTCCGATGGTTGTTGTAAACACGTCAGACTCTATAAACCCAGGGTATAAATATAGACACCCTGAAAATATGTAATCAAAAATCTTTTGATCAATAGAACCTCAACATATTACCACCCTAGTTTATCTAGGCTTTTACCGGCGGGGTCTGGCTCTCGACGCGGGGTTGTATCGGTTAGGTCCGATCTTCGGCGAAGGGGTAAGTCCTGCCACTATCTCGATATATCTCGTTCTGTCTAAGGCTGCATCGATTAGGTTCGACCTCTTAGGCTGATAGGATGTATCGCATCACGTCCATACAGAATCTATCAGCCTATTAAGCTCTCTCCATCGTCATCGGTCTTGTGCTGTATCGGTTAGGTCCGACCTACGAGACTGTCGACAGTAGAATGAGTTTTAGGCCTATAGGTCTCAGTACGGCATTTCATCGGAGTGCTAGCCAATGAGTTATCTATACGTTAAGCGTCACGCCCAGCATATTGGCTCCTCGGTTGATATGCACCAGGTCTACAGAGACTTTTCTTTGAGCGTAACGCCAAGCGTGTCGGCTTTCCAGCCGATGCGTGCCTGTCTTCAGAGAGACGCCCACTCATCGGCTCAACTAGCCGATAGGTTCGCTTCACCCTTGCTTCAGCATGTTCGATTCGGCGTCTACCGTCCCGTTGTCGTTGGCCTCGTTCTCATACTATCTCGGTTAGGTCTGATCTTTGAGATTCAGTGCCAGCGGCATCGTTACGGCGAGCGATGGGTCTTGTGCTGCCATTTTCATCTTGTGCCTCTATCGGCTCTGCGGTCGATGGATTAGGGCCTCGCGTCCCCTACAACCGGAGGCATCGTATTCGTTGTTGACATCCGCCTACGCCTATATCGACTCCCCAGCCAATGGAATGGCGCCCTGATTTCTATCGGCGATTAGCCTATAGCAGGAGCCATCCGAATGTGGCCGATGACTGACTCGATCCTATTGGTAGCCAGCCGATAGCGAGGGTTCGTATTGGTCCATTGTCCGATTGACCCATTTGACTCACCTCCTTGTCAATTGTAGGGCCAAATTGACTGGCACGCCTGCACCCGCACCATCACGCCGGAACCGACCTTACCCACGGGCCTTGACACGCGTACCTCAAGCCACGGAGAGAAACAGACCGAGCTGTACTGGATCTAAGCAGACCTTTCAGACGTCAGCGTACTCGCGCCGGGTATCGGTGCAAACAGCTAGTGAGGCCGATGATAATGGAAGAAAAGGAAGGGGATCATTGGATTGGCGATGGAGATAGAAGGGCATGAAGGGGATCATTGTTTGATGGGGCAGAGAGAGTGTGTGGGGGAGGGAGAGGATAAAGAGAGGGGAGGGAGTAGTTAATGGTACATGTGTATGTTTTTATTTTGTCACAGATTGCAAACTGCAAAAGTTTTAATTGATACAATTATTTATTAGAGGTTGTAATGAAAAGGGTATTAAGTGGCTTGCATGGTGAAGGTAGGGTCATTAGATTACCTCATATGCAGATCTTTTAAGCATGGGGTGTGTGCCCCCATCGCTCATGCTCTAAGCTGCAGCCAGCATCCATGAAGGGTTATTTTTCTCTGTATACTTTTACTGATGCGACTGGTTGCGGCAAACAAAAATTCGGACATCGAAGCAGCAGCACCTGTGACACGTAGCGCACCATGCAGGCGTGCACAATCCATTCCCCTATGCATTCATGCATGCACTCCACGTCCGGCCAGCTACATCGGTTTAGCTATGTACGGTACTCCTAGCACGCACGCATGTGCTCTCTGCTCCGCGCCGCTGCCTCTCGCCGCCGGCCGACCGAGGAGACGCCGACTTGACGGATGGACATGTCGCGCGCGCGCACACACTCTCTCTCTCTCTCCGGCTGTGCGCGAGGGTAGGCAGGCCCGTCCGTTACAAGGCCGAGGAAAGGCCCATCAAGCATTGTAACCCTTTCGAACCCCACCTGATGGGCCGGGCCCAGTGAATCCCCCTCTACTGCTGTCCGGGCCTTTGGATCGGAATCCAACGGCCTACGAGGATCCTAACACCTGCCCAAAGAGGAGAGGAGAGAGGAGAGAGGAGGATAGTCTCCTCCCCGTCGACTGCTCGCTAGTCACCAGATCGCCGCGGCGGAGACGAAGGCGACGACGAGGCGAGGCGGCAGAGGCTCCGATCCGGCGATATGGTAAGCCCCACGAGCGATATCTCCTAGGGGTCTAGGGATTCTAGGGTTTTACGAGGGTACCGTGATATGCTGACCTTGCCCTTTGTGTGGATATGGTGGTGTGCAGGCGGCGAAGGCGATCTCGAGCCCCGTGCCGGTGTACTGGTACCCAACGCTGGCCGTCGTCATGGTCTCCGTCGGCCTTATGTTCACTGCCTCCTTCTTCATGTAAGTCGGTTCACCCCGCATCTTTTCCTCTCCGCTCGGCGTGGTTTGCGCAGGTCCGTGATCTGATCAATCCGATGCGTGTAGCTGCTTGTATTGTTTGGTAATACGTGGAATTGGCTCTGCCACGCGCCCGAGATTGGGGATCTGATGTGATTTTTCGCTGTGTAGTTTAACTTCATCTGTAGGTTGTAGCATTCTGTGCTCACCAAGGGGGTTTGGGGTTCTGGTTCTAGGCTGCTAGGCGTCTTTTACTTTTTGAATCTGTGTTCAAAATCATGCTTCAGCTTTAGAGGTTTAGGACTTTCAGTTCTCGATTATAGTGGGCTTAGCTTTGATCAATAAAATTTCATGCTTGTGGTTTTATTGTGCTAGTGGCGCCTTTGGATTTTTCTGGATTTGATTCTTTGTAGGTTTTAATGTTCATAGGGAATTTGGATTTCTGCATTATGCTTCCAGATATGTGAATTTGCAGTTTTCTATGAAATGCTTTTTGCTGTCCTCACTGTAAGATTAGTTTGAACATTATATGTAGTAAGCATCATTTGCAAACTCTGTTATTGTTTTCTAAACGAAGTATGCCTATCCTTAACCATGAGCATTAACCCATGTAAACAATTTCCGAAAACCAGCAAAAAGAACCTTCTCAAATGCACTCTTATCTGAAAATTTCATGTTAGGATTAATATTTTGAGATCAAGTATTTAAATTTGGAATGTTCTTAAATTTGGGGAACAAGGGATACCTTGTCCAGGACTGCTGTCTACTATCCAATTATCCATATAATTGTGTAGTTTGCTGAAAGTGCCAATATGTTGGGTATCTTAAACCAGCCTGTGGCCTCTTCCAAGCTGATAATGTCTGGCCTTGTTATGGTCAGTTTTATGAACCATGATTAACCTCATGGGTTGTAAGCAGTAAGACTCAACCAAGATTAACCCTTGGACTTCTGTTTTGTTACAATCCCAATTAGGAAATGTAAATTCTGTGTTCTAATTAAGTAGACCTTTATATTGTATCGATGTTTACTTTTAAGATTCCTCTATGAAAACATGATAGCCAGTAGAGTCATGCTCTTGCTCAAGTATTATCAGTTTTTAGTCTTTAGTCCTGACCTCTATGGTTTGCCTGGAAATATATATCCAATTTTTCTACAAGATGAAAATCGTTGTTGGATTTCATTTCTAGCCTACTCCAATTTGCTTGGGACTAAAAGGTTTTGGTGTTATTGATGTTGTTTTTGTACAAGATGGTATTTTCTGCCAATCAGTTGCAGATTATAGAAATGACTTGTTAGCACTGTAACTCACCATATATATTTTTTCCGTATGGAAGAACAGCCTTCTCAGAAATGGTTAGTTGTTTTGTTCAGAAAAAAACAACAGAAATGAGTGTAAAATATTGTGAACTGATTATGAACCAAATTGTATTTGTAAAATATCCGAGATAGATTATTAACTAATGGAGTGCTATAGAGCTTCAATCAAGGGAACAGAACAACCACTTATATTTTGCTACTGGTTTGGTCTATTTCAGCTATGAAGCGACTTCATCCAGGCGTAACCGTAGCTTAGCAAAGGAGATTGCCACAGCAACCATTGCGTCTGTTTTTCTGGTATGTTCCTGTACGAAATGTTCGTTTTTTTTTTGCAATACGACATGGCTACCCATGCATATCTGAGATCCTCCATTGTACTTCAGGGCTTTGGATCTCTTTTCGTGCTCCTTGCAAGTGGTGTTTATGTCTGATGGCCTGGGCCATGCCAAAAAAAAAACATTTTGTTTGTGTTATCCATCAAGGATATGTCAGGTCCTGAAAATACATGCCTGTTCTACTTCCTAGGTTATATGCCTTACGACATGGATGTGTATGTGTCATGTGTTTTAGATAAATTGATGAGAGGTGTTAAAATTGGACTGATATTCTGAAACTTATTTTGGGGCCTGCGTTAGATTATAAATCCGTCGGGTTGTTCACTTGTTAAATGCCGCCTGTTTCACGCATTTCGCAGGCGTACCGAGATTAAAAAAAAACTGGTATCTGCAGAAAATACTTATAATATTGAACCAGACTATTAACCGACTGGTTACCACTGCTTGCTGACAAGATTTTGAACCAAATATATGAGTTTAAATAATGTTACCAGCTATTCTAAATGTAATTTTTTTTATATTTTAGGATCAAATTTAAAGTATTTCGAGCTGTTTGTTTTGTTACTACCGTTCGGTTTGGAGCTTACACAGGTTTTTTGAATCCTGAGTAGTCGACACGGCTGCTCTGCTGGAGGGAGGTGGATTTGGAGGGCATGTGGGTAGCCATTATTAGCATTGCCTTATCGATGCCGTGCCCTTCTCCGCATGCTTTTCTTGTTATCTTTATCCTCTTGGGTCACCGAATTTACGCTCTCATTGCTTATAAGACATTGTTAAAGTTTAAATTTTAAAATTTAATTTTAAAGTTGATTTTAAGGATTTTTTATTAAAAATACGTATATAAAAATTTTATTTATAAATAATATTTTATCGCTAGAAAGCCATACGGCTTATAATCATCGACGGCGAGGTAGGCTCTATCAACATTCTCAGCACCAAATGGATTGGGTAGGGTGAGTAACGAGACGTAGGCCGCTCTGTCATTGGTGTGGTCGCTCGAATCTCTGTCATCTTCGTCGGTTCAATCGTTCGTTGTCTTAGCGGTGGTTAACGTCGCTGTGGGGCCGTATCGCCTCGTCGTCGTTGCCGCATCAGTGGGGTTTCGCGCGAGCTACTGCCAGCTAACTTGTTCCATACTTGAGTGGGTGCTGTTCATGTGGCCCCAGCAATCCGGTTTGCAATTTGGTGTAGAACTGTAGATGCAGAGAGGAGAAAACTACCTGCTGACTGTGAGAAGCACTGGCCACCCAATATTTTTGTTAGGCCATTCTCATTGTAGGTTTCATTAGAATTTTAATCTCATTAAATGAGATATCACATATGCTAAACTGATAACATGTCAAGAAATTTATAAAAAGAAATAATAAATAAGTTTTATCTAGATAAAACATGTTATACATATTTACCTATATTTTAAAAACAGAATAAAACCTCAATGTAATTGAATTATTTCATTTTATGTATTGAAAACGGAAATAAAATCCCACTACAATTGAATCATTTCATAACACAATCTATCGATTAAATGCTATAGCTAGCATATGAAGGCATGAAATGAACATGTGCATTGAAGGTGTTTATTTTATTTATCAACCTAAATTACTTTAGATGATGTGGTATTCTTAAAAATCATAAAATAAAACTTTAATGGCCTTAGCATCCGAAGTTCATCCCAAAGCATTGTCGTTAATAGTTCTCTCCTTCGCCTTGTCTGGTTCTCCCCTTCCCCTACTGCTTTCTTCAATCCATTGCCTCCTCTCCCAGAATCTTCTGCAACGTGTTGCCCCTCTTCGAGTGGTGCAGTTGTACGTATCATAATAAGACAATCAGATGTAGGCTTCATGCTCTAGCTCAAGAATCTCTTTCCGTTCCCCTGTTTTCTCTATTCATTTTCTCCTTGAGTGCGTATGAAAAATCAATGAAAGACCACTTCATTTATCATGGAATATATGCTAGAAGGACAGTGTGTTTCAAGTAAAGTTCTGTAGTACTCCAAATTTGAATTTCAGGGCTTGTTTTCTCCAAGTATGTCATAGTTAACTATTGAATGCTTCTTTTAGTTAGCTTGTATTAGGCCTATAGCCTCATATAAGATTATCACAGAGGCATTAATTTCACGGGTACAGACTTAAAATACATTAATAAGGGAAAAGTCTACCTTTTATCCATAAACTCTCTTGTTTTATTTCTAATTATTTTTTAGAAACACAGTATAATCATAGGCACTCACACGCGCATATACTCACTCCTGTAAACATATACATATACCCTACTCATATGGCACATTCAAGAGATTAGACCCTAAGCTTATGATTTTATGACCGATAAATCTTATTGTTATAATTTTAGTTCTAAATACTTTAAAATGGGATAGAAATGGACCCCTAAACTTTGTCGCTACGTTGTTGCTGATACCAACACAGTGCTCTATGATAAAGGTCAAAATGGTTTGACTTGTGAGTGACACTATTAAAAAAATAGTCTTTAGTCTAACAGACTAAACATAATATACCGGTTGAAAAATAACTTTTAATACTGGTTTTAAAGGCTCGAGGTCATTGTAGCATTATTAATATCAATTGGTAATACTAACCGATATAACATTCTTATTTAGTACCTATTATAAAAGTCATGTGTCCTTGCTCGTGTACGATTGTAGTAAAGATCCATATATTAATACCAACCACAATCGGTGTCAATATTACCGAACATATCGACTAGCGACAACAACCGGTACTATTGTGTAGTTATTAGTATGTTTTTAACCAATACTAAAGATCCTTGGAAGAAAGTGCAAGCAAAGTGTTGCTAAAATTTTCTATAAAAGTTTTATTTGGTGATTCACTCAACCAAGGGCTGTAAAAGGTTAGTTATATACCTCACCCTCTTAAAAATATATAAAAATAGATTTGAAAAAATAGATTTTTTAGAAAATAAGACTATATCTTAATTGTAAAAATAGAGGTAATTTAATAATAATAATAGTAGTATTTCATAATAGCAAAAATACAAGAAACATAAGACAAAAATGTTAAAAAAGAGGAAAAGAAAAAACTATAGAAATATGAAGGAAAAAAATAGAAAATTAGAACAAAAGTTTTTACCCTCAAAGTTTTTAAAATTAATTATGCTAGTTTTCTTTTTTTCTTAAATTTATTTATCATGCAATATTTATGGTTTTCAAATTATTTCTCACACTTTTCTTTTTTTTTAAATTTTGGCCAAACAGAAAAACTCTTTACTACTAATTGTTAAAAACAACTGGTACTTCAATTGTTAATATCAACCGTGACTAAAAATATTTTGGGTCAGCAAGAAAACTCTTCATTACCGGTTGTATATAGCAACTAATACTAAAGGGGATGGTATATATATATCATTTCCTCTTTTTTTTATCCAAGTGTCTGGATTATGTTCTTTTTGTATTTTCACGCCACCATCCTCCACGTCAATGTCATCCGCACCAACACTGCCATATGTCCACCTTTCTACCGATGACGCTGCCCTTGACGCCCCCACCGTCCCCATCTCCACTGATGATGTCGCCGTCAACCATAAAGCAAAAACTCCTACTGACAGATTACATAAGGGTTATTTATGAATAAATATTTAGATTTATTATATATGGACGAGGTAATTAACCATATACATATATATATATACATATACATACATATATGTATGCATGTGCATATAATATATATAAAACAATACAACAATAAAAAAAAACGCTTTAGTACCAACCGACGTTGTCCCCGTATCACGTGCGGTAGATTTTTACTACCGGTATTAGTTGTACATCCGTGACTAAAAAAATGTGAATTGGTACTTAAAAATTATTTCTCTGGTAGTATTAGCAAATGTCTAGCCTGTGTAGGGCTCACTTGCAAATCTGCCGTGCCTCAATTCTGAACATGTCTATTCATGGGGAAATGGAATTTCAATTCCTAACTATAACTATGTTATCTTTTACGACTTACGACATGTACAAAGGTTTATATTAGTAGGCTCTCTTCATCATCACATAAGCAAATATCATGACATAGAGGAGAGAGGGTGAAGGACAAATAATCAATGCTGTTGTGCATGCCGTCGGCTCATATAGCTGAAAAAAGCAAGAGTCGTGAGAAGAGGGTCTTGTAGAGTCCATTTCCAGAAAAAAAAATGGTTCCTTCGGAAACAGCTCCTATGACATAAAATTAGAGGAACGTGAGTCCCGAACAGATGAGGTCTATCCTTATAGGCCCACACATCAGAGGTATACGTCCTTCTAATGTAAGTCAGAGGAGACTCATAAGGTTTTTTCAGACCGTATGGGTGCCCTCGAGTTTTCTTCCATCTCAAATCAAGTTGCAGAACGGGCCAACCATCTCCAGTGCTATGCCACCACGCTGATGCCGCTGCCGTGCCAACACCCTAGGTCATTGACCGTGCTGCCGCCATGCTCCCCCACCGCCACCGGTTTCTCTACCAGCCATGGTCCTCCACCGCCGATAAGGTGATGAACAGGGTTAATTGATGTCTGCCTTTACGAGGGCCGCGCCATTGAGATGACCTGGACCGAGCAGTGCACCTGGATGGCCCGCACTAGGATGCCACCGTCGACAAGGGCCGCTGACAACATTGGAGCTCGAAGTGTTGACAAACGTTTGGTCAAATCTACTCCAGGCAAACGGCATTGCCGCTGCGGCGGTGGTTGCCGTCACGGACTCCGCCGTGGAAGCCCAGATGCAGGGCAACTGGGCAAGGACGAGGCCTAAGCTACACACAACAGCTACACTTAGTCTTAAGTTTCTATTTTTTCTTTTTAAAACGGCAACTTTTTTAAACGATGTATTTTATATATAAAAAATTATATAAAAATGTCTTTAAAATATCAATTTATTTTTAAAATTTATAATAATTAATATTTAATTAATCATATGTTAATAACTTATCTTATTTCGTTCGTGTATCATCGAAACTCCAGCCAAAACTAACTCGAACGAGTCTAACACGGTGTACCAGGGCGTCATTTCACCTCCTGATCTTTCTTGCTTCTGTTCTTCCCTGAGATGTTGTAGTGGCCTAATGGTGTAAGCAATGCTGCTAAGTAGTAGTAAATTAGTAATCTAGTAGTGGTGTCGAAGAAAAGGATGATGCAATTTTGTAACCTCTCTCTGCAGGCTAAGCAGATGCTTGATCTTCATTTTTTCAAATAATAATTTATGTGTTTGCTGACATGATGCTCTTCATCTTTCTTTCTTTAATGGTTTTGCTACCTCTATGTATTAGTTCTTTTACAAAGAACAAACACAAAAAAACATATGCAAGGATAACATTTATATTTGATCCTTGCTAGCACACATGTAATAAGATGTGAAGTGGCTAAGAGCCCGTGCTAGAGTGATAAGACACTATGTATATAAGAGATAGGCTGAATAATAATGATGTACTATATACTATTGTATGAGCTATCTTTTAGATTAATTGTAAATGACATGATAATTTTTAAAACAGGCAGTTAAATATACTATTAAACTTATCCTTAGATTCTACCTTCGAAGTTATCCTTAGCTTGTGAGTTGAGTATGAATGACAAGCCACTAGCTCCAAGTTGGATGTGTGTACAGATCGATATCCGCGTGTATTGGCCTGCCAAGTGGAATAACAAGGCGTGATCGACGTGTCCATGTCGCGCATTGAGTACTTGACTAGTACTTGGGTAGGATGCATGGAACGGCCGTGAGAGTACGAGAAGAAAAAAACGTACTACGTAGTACGAGGAGAAAAAAATCGTCAGAGTACGAGAAGAGCACCATGAAAACGAGAAATCTGGCTGGCTGGCTACTGACAAATCTAGCGCGAGCTCGCTGAAAAAAGCTGCATAATTTCCAGCTTTTTTGCGACGTCCGTAGATGTGAATGTTTTCCCAGGCCAGCTAGCTGCCTTTGTGTGTCTCTCTGTCCAAGACTTTGAGTGTGCAGTGTGTTCGATCTCTCTCCTCGTCCACCGGAAAATTTGGTATGTGGTGTTTGTCCACCATTCGTGTTCCTTTGTAAGCGTCGTGTACTACAGTTAAAAAAATCTTGATCGTTTTCATATCTTAGGTAACCTCTCTTTTAGAAGGAATGTCTTTAGCATGGGAATTTCGGAGGAGTTTCACCGAAGGATTTCTTTTCTTTTTTAAGATTTGATATACATACACACACCTGCAACTACGTCTATCTAAAAAACACATGTTTAAAGAGATAGATTACTGAATTTCAATTTAAAAATACCCGTTTGTGTGTAATATTCTATCACCAAAATTTAAACCCTAAGTACATATTAGTCGTTTATTTAAGACTATTATTATATCAATAGTGCTTTTTATGAGCTAAAGGAGTTTGATTATGATAAATACAACACATCAATGAACCCTTGGTTGCATTTTACCAATTTAATTTAGACAAGTGGCTCTTGAACAGTGAAGTGTACATACCAACAGTGCTGAACTGCTGAAGTAGCAGTCACCTTTACTGGTATAATTGGTGCACGCTGTGAATGCAATTTGGTACAATTGCCAAAGGCAAGGTACATATAAAAACGTGTGGATCCATGACTTGACACGGAATTTTTTTTCTTCTTTCAGTTGACACCGGTTACTTTAATAACACACTTGTGGCTACGCTGCGTTTGTTCTTTGTTGTGTGCTAGCTAACTGTAAAGATAATCCAAAGAATATTCCACATGAACATATTCTGCAGAAAAAGGAAGGCAGAAGTTAACTATATATATTGGTGTGTGCACTTGGAAAATTTATCTCGCGAGTCAATGATTTAGGAGACTAGGAGTCACGAGTGACATCAACATGGAAAAGGAATAAAAATGTTGCATTTCTTGTGTTGATTATCGACTGTCTGGAATTGTGGTGAGGCGTACATTTTGACATTGACATTTTACACACTCATCCCTCCACTTAATACATATCAATATGAAAACCCCTCCTGTCATATCTAGTTTTCTTTTTTACATTTTGGCACACCACATTCTTTTCCTCTTATTATAGATTTTTACCTATACGCTTATTAAATTTCTAAACGGTATGATTTTTTAAAAGTTTTTTTAAAAAAATTTGTATTAGTTAATTTATTTGTTGTAACCTGATTGTTATCTATCGACGAATAATAATTCGATCATAGTATCCATATATATACGGTGTATTTAGAGGAAGTAAGAAATTAACGATGAAAACAAATCAGGGTAGATGGTATGAGTAGGGTCTCAGGCCCTCTGTTTATGAGCGGAGTGTCTACTTGGGGATAGACAATGTGGATAGAATCTTAATAAAACATGCTAGATATTATCTGTTGTTTGTTTTGTGAGAAATCGTCTTGATATGGCAACTTTTTCATAACGATAATGGTAACTATTGCGAAATATATTGCTTTTGTCCCTGATAAGTAATTTTTAGAAAAAATATAATAAAAATATTGAGAATGTACTTGAAAATCGAATGTACTTGAAAACTGTATATAGATATTCTAGTCATATTAGGATATATCGTTCATATTCAGCATATATTATTGTCATATTTATCATGATCTAGAAAGATTTACATATGTATTAAAATGTGCAAGTTCCTAGTTATGAGACTATAGTCGGTCTAATATGACATGAGCTCACACAAAATAGATAGTGTAAACATAGTAAATTTTTTATTTAAAAAGAGTATGATAAGTTGAATAATATATTGTGTATCTGGTAAATATATGTCGGATGTATTTATAAAATTAGTATATTAATTTTTTTTAAAAAATAATCTACTAAATATCTTATTACATATGCGACACATCATGTCTCTGAGTATGTTTCGTGTATATATCATAACACACTTATATGCATCTAAATTGGTTAGTCTACCAACCCCTATATATATATGTACCTAAGACATTAGTAGTTGGCTCTTGAATCTCGATCAGTCCTCTTAGGTTTATACGCGTGTAATCGATACTAGCCATACAGGGCGCAAAGCTACAATGTGTCTTGGTCCAAGACTAGTCGACTTAATTACCATCTTGTTCTTTTAGATGAATCGAAGTTGTAGGAGGCCATAATGCTTCAATGTTCTCATAGCTCATATAAAAAAATGAAAAACAGAAACACCATACATGAGCAATATATGAATTGATCGAATAATTAATAGATTAGGACAACAAATCCGATGTCTTGATGAAAATCAATGTTTTTATTGGTGCATAGCCTCGCTGTTGACCGATTAGTGAATATTAGTTGACCAATTAGTGAATATTAGTTCAAAAGTTATCAGCTAGGATTCTTGATTTGAGGCTCTAAGATCGATAACTTTGAACATTGTTGCCTACGGGTGTCAATTAGGAACTCTCAACTTTGCACTGTTATTTTTTTTGACCTAGTATATTCTAGTAGGAGTCAAGCCAACAAGCAGCTGGTTAGAGATACGACCAAGTAACACTTGAACTTGGACGAACAGTGTGTATGTAAAATAGAAAATGCCACAATCTAATATATAATTAGTAGTAAAGGTAAAATCGATCTAAAAATAGGATATTAGAAGGATTAACCTGATATTGATGAAGTCATTTATGATAGAGTTGGTGTAAATACCGACGATTATAATTTCGATCTAGAAGTGAACTTACTTTGTCCTAGTTGTATCTCCTGATTCAAAGTCGTCATGATATCGCTTGGCGGAAAATCCGCCTTTGGACATTATGTCTTTGCGAATCCATTGAATACCAACGACTCCTACCTAGTGCAACAACAATCGATAAATAATAAGTTGACCGTAGTATCTATGTATATACAGCGTATTTAAAGAGTGTAGAGATCGGCTCATACGAGGATGCAAATGAATAGACACAGGAACTTTTATATAGGTTCGAACCCTTGAGAAAGGTAATAGCCCTACTCCTGTTCGATTGAAGGTCGATGTTATCATTATATCAATCTTTCATAAATACAACATATGGGTAAAAATACTCTACTCTAGTCTACATCTATATCGGTATAGAGCTCATACCAGGTTGTTGACGGCTTGGTATTATCGGGCATCTATAATATTAATTTGATAGGATTTATATTGTTTTTCTATGTTGGATTGTCCTTTCCTTCATAGGAGCATTTGTATTTATACTATAAATAGAACTAGAGAGACAAGTATGGATACTATCCGAAAAGTTTTGGCATGAGTTAAGTAGGACTTTGTATTTGTTTGCTTGTATGCTCGAGATTTTATTCATATGCATGGGTTTTCTTGTTTAGGGCTTTGTATGTGGTACTTCTATCAAATTAGTTATATATTTTTAGATATTCTACAAGTGCTATATTGACATTATAAAAAAATAATCAATAAATCCATCCATAAGAAAAAAAACTGGGTAAATATTTTTTTTAAGATAACAGAAGAGCAAATAAGGATATGAGTAACTCTTTTCTTTGGAGGTATAACAAAGGTAACTCCTTGAGCTTTTTATTTTATTTTCTAAGTTTTGGCCGGGCAACAGGGGAGATAGAGGCATGCATCTCTTTGTTCATTTCTTCTATTTGCTACTCTTTGCACTTTAGCCCATACATATAGTTAATTATATTATTGATGATGATATAATTTACTAAGCTCAAACCAAGATGCTTAAATTTGTAACCGTTGTGGTGCTGCAGTATACTTTTGAGTGGAGAATCTGTGCTGTAATAATTGAAATGACAAGGAAAGATATGGATTTATATCCTTGGGGAAAAAAGACAGCATGGTTGCTCAACAAGACAAAGACTTCGAGAATGGGAATGATTCAATGAGGAGTGACATTAAATGGAATGGGAAAAAAGCAATGCATTAATTTCAGTTTGGTTTTGTGCCCATTTGGCATTGTCAAATGTTCTAAGAAACTCTACTAGACATTTGTGGTGCAATGCAGGAAACTCGGACTAACCTAGCACTTCAGGATGCCAAAATAAGTGCATGTATAGAGTCTTTAGTGGGCTATTTCTAAATTTGGTAAAAATTTGATAGAGAAAAAGAAAGAAATGGTAATAATGTATTAATGGTTAAGAGACCTTGTTACCTGAACTATTGTAAGAGGATAGTATCTAAGTGACGTGTATTAGCTAAGAGCCCATATCAAATTTTAGCTTTGTACATGCTCTAGGTAATCCACCACATTTCACTACGATACTTCATTTTGGAAAAAAATCATGATGCGGTAATTTGATAATAATATAATGAAGCGTAACTAGCGCCCCGTCAATTGAACCTTCGAGTTCGATCTTAGTTAGCTATTCGTTGAAAGTAATAAATGTATCCCACGACTATAAATATGTTCTCCAAAGTGGTAAATGTATGCCTGAGCAATTGTTAGGAGATGCAAGATAATGGGTATGAATGTGAATTTATCCTGAAGAAAAGATCGAGGATAGATCAAAGAGCCGTGTGCAAGAGGGGACACACTTCTAAGTGGATGCAATAATCACCCAAACAATCTCTTAAGATTATATCTAGTTATTGGATTGAGTAATCATCGTCCAGGTGTGAAGAGAGTAGCTTCTTATAGCCTAAGAAAATCGATAATACCTTGCGTGCCTGGTACTTAATTCCATGGGAAAATACGGTCAAAAACAGACAAAAAACAGTTCGGTGCTATCATAATTCATAATCATGTCATATGTATCTGCATGCATTGTCTGCTAGCTACTCATTTGGCAGTAATTATGAGCAAGACCACAATCTCACTTCAACATGGATAACCATCATTTCAGCTGCAGAAACAAATCGTGGTGAATTAAGATGACAGAATAATGGCACTATGTACTGAAAGTTGCATTGTCCACTTAATTATTTTTTTATAAAATAATTTGTGCACATGTATAAATCCTTTATAAAATAATTATGCATTGGTCACATTAATTTGCAACTATAAATGCTTTCTTTCTTGCAGGTCAGCCTAAAATGTGCATTAGTTGTCTGCATCTCAGCACAACACAACGCACAGAGAGATTTTGCTTCTCCTATCTGAAATCTATCAAACGTGACATCAACTAGAATTTGGTAGATGGCATGATTAGTGGCCGTAATCATAAACCGCATGGAGTTTTCTGCAAGTGAAAATGATATAGCATGTTCTGCACGGGAAATTTTATTTGTCCTCAAGGACACGTCCCCTCCTTTCTACATCTTATCCAAAAAAAAATTTAAAAAAAATTGGTAAGATAAATCAATATATTAATAAAAATAATAAATTTAGTTCTACACAGAACGAGTAATTCATAGTTAAATTTATTATTTTTATTTCTCATTATATATGTTGAATTTAAATGAAAGTATATGTTACATGTTAATATATCTTACACATTTTTTAAAAAAAATTATGACTTTTTATACGATATGTATAAAAAAAGAGGACGTGGACGAAACTCCATCTCCTATTCTACACTACTTGTAACTTTGTTATATGTAGCATAACCGTAAAAGGACTATTTGCCAAATTCAGAACCCTGAAGAGAACAATATGCTTCTTTTCAAAAAGGAAATAAAAATCAGCTTTGCATCTAACTTGCTTAAGAAAAAGAAAGACGAGAGAATTAACCTTTGCAAGATTCAAAGTAGTACTGCCAAACATCTATGCATGGATGGAGGAGCATGTGAACCATTTTTCAACACGACAAAGCTACATGTTCATACTCAATACATATAAATATAGCTTCTTGCCTAAAACCCATCTAGTAAGAAACATAGAAATAGCGTACAAACCATCTCATGCAACCGGTTAACATTCTCCATGGAGCTACATGATATAGAGCTTCTTTGTTCCTTTGGCTACAAATGCGCAACAAAATAAGGAAAGCTGAGATACACACTTCTCAGAGCTCATGCAGGCAACTAAACACGCGCACCTATTTACGAAGGTGCGCCAAAACAAACCTAACTCCACTATGCAAAAAATATCATTTTTTCCCTGCAAAAAAATGAAGAAAAATACGCAAAGAAAGGAAGCTGAGTTCTGACTTAAGAGAAAAAAAAAGAAAAGCTTTTTGGCTAGTATACTATAAAACCTGGACAGGCCTCTCCCCATTTCAAGTGAGTGCTTCACCTTTCCTCCACTTACTAGCCATTGGAGTGGCCTCTCGCCATTGCTGCCTCGAGAAGCTTAGCTCGAAGCTTTTCAGCCATGAGGCTCCCTCTGCTGTTCTTGGTGTGCTACACTCTCATGGCGGTGTGTGGGCTTCTGCCGCAATGCGCGGTAGTGGCGGCGGCGAAGGCGAGGCACTTCAGGTGGGTGGTGAGCAACATGTTCTGGTCACCGGACTGCGAGGAGAAGGTCCTGATCGGCATCAACGGCCAGTTCCCCGGGCCGACCATCCGCGCCAAGGCCGGCGACACCATCGTTGTCGAGCTCAAGAACGGCCTGCACACCGAGGGCGTCGTCATCCACTGGCACGGCATCAGACAGGTCAGTACACTGAATAATTAAGCCAAGAACTCTCACAAAATCTTCTTTTCTATGACATGTTCAGAATTCAGATACACTTAATTTTTGAAAGAGCTAACTAGATACACTTTTTTTTTGAAAGAGCTAACTATAACTAGTCATTAATCTGGGCATTTTTGCGGGTTAATTTTGAGACGTGTTTCATGATCAGTGATCATGCAAAAATACTTGAACGTTTGCATGGGGCTGGATTGTGACAGATCGGGACGCCATGGGCGGATGGCACGGCGTCGATCTCCCAGTGCGCCATCAACCCTGAAGAAACATTCACCTATCGCTTCGTCGTCGACAAGGTACTGATACTAATTTTATCATTCCAAGATGATCCATCATTTGTTCATGCCAAGAAACTTAACACTTTCAGAATTAATTCAGAGCACAAGTACTGTAGTAACATGTAGCTGAAGAATTCAGTTGTGTGTGACATCTGAATTAATTCTGAATGATCGGTGAGTGGGTTTCCATGGCTGCAGCCGGGAACGTACTTCTACCACGGCCACTACGGGATGCAGAGAGCGGCGGGGCTGTATGGGTCGCTGATCGTCGACGTCGCCGACGGCGAGGAGGAGCCGTTCAAGTACGACGGCGAGCTTAACCTGCTGCTCAGCGACTGGTACCACGAAAGCATCTACACCCAGATGGTCGGCCTCTCCTCCAACCCCTTCAGATGGATCGGCGAGCCGCAGGTATATACCGTTCAATTATCGTCACTATCTCTGAGGAGCTGCACTAGTTCAATTATCAGTTTATCACCATCTCTGATGAACTGCACTACTGTTCTTGCAATTATTGTTTTTTCAGAGAGATCAGATGTGTGTGCAGTTTCTTTATTAGGTTCTGGATGGTTTGTGATTAGTTGAAGTGGTAATTTAGACCGTTTGGTGAAACAGTACTGCTTCAAGTAGATTATTAAGGTAGTTGAGTAGAAATGGCGCTAAGAATTTGTAGCCTAGGTATAACTTGAGATGATCTTTGAAACCAGAGTACTTTCTGATTCCCAGTATAGGCATTATGACACTAGGAAACTTACCAATTGGTGCAAATCATCTCCTCAATTGCTTTAAAAAATCATGCAACCTATTGTTTAAACTTTGAATTACTTGGAAAGAGAAGTACTCCTTTTATAATACTACCATATTTAGTTCACTGCTGAATGATATGATTTGCAATAATACACACCACTGAATTCAATTATTGGATTGGCATACAAATACACACCACTGAATTCAATTATTGCTTCTGTTTGTTCTGAAAATACTCAGCTTAGTTTCAGAACAATTTGAGTCTCTAAAAATGCTAAGTGCTGGCTTGGACCAGCCACTAAAGCTAATAAACCATGGCCTCAAAGATCTCAGTTGATTGTGATGAATTGACAATGCACACAACTAGCTTTCCTTTTCTCAAACAACACCAAAAAGCTGAAGATGCATGCAAGAGGTCCACTGAAATGATCAGAAAGGTAAACGAAAACAATGTCAGCCCCAGCCCCAGCCCCATTGGGGTTCCTAGAAAGAAACACTCCCTCTTCAAAAAGCACATCAAGTATATGACACTATGGACACAATGCCAGCAGCATATGTACAACCAAGTCAGATATCACAACAGATCATGTCTCATTGCACAGTAATACAGATCATATAGCTAGTACCCTTCTATTCTCAAATACATGTTGTTTTAGAAAACATGTAATCAAATCTCGAAATCTAAGGTCACTAATATACGTAAAAATATATCAATACTTAATATAAGACGTTGGTATATTTGTCATTGAAAAATACTTTCATGTAGTTATATTTCTAATAATTTTAAAGAATATGATTGCAAAATTAATGATTAAATATATGTATTGGAGACAGCATAGTTGTCCTAAATGACAAGTAAAAAAGAACAAAGAGAATACTAGATGTTCTCCTCTCACAAGGTCACAACAAAATTTTCTGAAGAGATGTTGGAGGGTGTCTTGTAGGATTAGGAAACCAAGACCAAAAAGGACCTAGCTGGTCACCAGGCCACATGATTTTGTGATGGGACACATGCTGTCATGCTCCAAAGAAAAAAGCATCCATGCGATGCAAGTTAGGCCCCTCCTTTTTCCTCTTTGATCTTGGGAAACTGTCTTGCAAGGTGCATGATGATGAAGGGGAGCATTGGGCCGGAAGCAGGGAAAAGGTCAAGCCAAGCATGATAAGGGTCTGCACATTGGCTGATCTTTTTGGTTATGTGCACATGTGTTGCATTGCAATGCAGTCCATGATCACAATAGATCATGGAGTTTCACTGCTGACATATACTATTACAAGAACTTTGGCATCTCAGACAGGCAGACAGGCACATAGGTTGACAGAGTCTGGGCCAGCAATGTCTATTGTTCAATTCAATTATCTAAAAAAAGAAGTGTTCAGTTATTTTCATTTGTCGATTGAATGTGATCTGAATTAGATCTCTCGCTAAAAACTGCAATCTGAACCAAGAAAAGAATTCAGAATTCAGAATCACAATGCAATGCATACTGCTCTGATCACAACACTGCATGCTGCTCTGATCAGTGACGAGAATCTTAATCTTTGCCTGAATTTTGTGCTGAATGTTCTGGTGACACGAGCTGAACTCTGCAGTCGTTGCTGATCAATGGGAGGGGGCAGTTCAACTGCTCGCTGGCGGCGGCGCACACGCCGGGAGCCAAGCAGTGCGCCGCCGCCGGCAGCAACCGGCACTGCGCGCAGGTGGTCCTCCCCGTCCTGCCCAACAAGACGTACAGGCTCAGGGTCGCGAGCACCACCTCGCTGGCTTCCCTTAACCTTGCCGTCGGGGTGAGCAATCCAAACATAATTTGTCAAAAAAGATTACAAACATTGTTGGGTTTTTGCGAGTTTGTGATTGAATTCTGGAATTGTTTTGGTGACAGAATCACAAGCTGACGGTGGTGGAGGCCGACGGCAACTACGTGGAGCCGTTCGCCGTCGATGACATCGACATCTACTCTGGCGACAGCTACTCCGTGCTCCTGACGACGGACCAGGACCCGTCGGCCAACTACTGGGTTAGCGTTGGCGTGCGCGGCCGGCAGCCCAAGACTGCGCCGGCGCTGGCCGTGCTCAACTACCGGCCCAACCGCGCATCCAGGCTGCCGGCGGTGGCGCCGCCGGCCATCCCGGCGTGGAACGACTACGCGCGCAGCAAGGCCTTCACGTACCGCATCCTCGGCCGCTTCGGCGCCATGCTGCCGCCGCCGGCGACGTCGGACCGGCGCATCGAGCTGCTCAACACGCAAAACCGGATGGACGGCGGGCACATCAAGTGGTCGATCAACAACGTGTCCATGGTGCTCCCGGCGACGCCGTACCTGGGTTCCCTGAAGATGGGGCTCAAGTCGGCGCTCTCCACGGCGAGGCCGGTGGACACGTTCGGGCGGGGGTACGACGTGACGCGGCCGCCGGCGAACCCGAACACCACCGTCGGCGACAACGTGTACGTGCTGGCTCACAACGCGACGGTGGACGTGGTGCTCCAGAACGCGAACGCGCTGGCGCGCAACGTCAGCGAGGTGCACCCGTGGCACCTCCACGGGCACGACTTCTGGGTGCTGGGATACGGCGAGGGCGCGTTCCGGGGGGACTCCGGCGACGAGGCTGTGCTGAACCTGAGGAACCCGCCGCTGCGGAACACGGCGGTGATCTTCCCGTACGGGTGGACGGCGATCCGGTTCGTGGCTGACAACCCCGGGGTGTGGGCGTTCCACTGCCACATCGAGCCGCACCTCCACATGGGGATGGGCGTCATCTTCGCCGAGGCCGTCG
Source organism: Oryza coarctata (assembly GCA_030770085.1). Taxonomy (NCBI): domain Eukaryota; kingdom Viridiplantae; phylum Streptophyta; class Magnoliopsida; order Poales; family Poaceae; genus Oryza; species Oryza coarctata. The sequence continues at coordinate 16,818,428 of CM061472.1, forward strand.
ACCTTGTAGGCGAGGTGCCCAAGGCGGCCGTTTCGTGCGGCGCCACGGCCACTGCGCTCATGGCCGGCACCAGCGACGGCGACCACGTGTGATGGTGTCTCGATCGATCTGCGAGCGTGCGTGCATTATCATGCATGCACGTACGTTGCACTCTTCGTCTAGTCGGTAATTAGGGCTCGTAATTATGATTTTTTTTGTTCGTTTTCTTAGTTATTAAGAAGTGATTGTGCATGGGTTAATTAGTGCGCTGGCGATCTGCTGGACTGGACTTTCTTATTGGGTGAAAGAGCTAGATCAACTCACGTAGCATGCGGTGTCACTAATCAGTCTCGCTGTTCATCCAAAATTAAGCGAAATGGGATCAAGACAACCATGTTGTCTGTATGGCTTATGTAGAAGAATGATTTTATGATCCTCGAAGAGATACTGGAGGCATCATATATTTTGTAATGTAAATTTAATATCTCGCTCAGTATCTCAGGTATCACAAGTTATCAAATTTTAAAGTAAAAAATTAATACCTCTTATAGATCATAAAATTTATGTATATAGAATCATGATTAACTAACGACAAGCAGGGTTGTTACGATGCTAATACTATGATAATAATAAGCCTAAACGATTATAATCCTACCATTTATCCTAATTTATTTTATAGTATTATGATCCTGTATAATCCCACAAGGTTGGTAGGTCGGTAGGATGCTATGTAAGTATTATTTATAATTAAGGTAGATTGAAAATAATACAAATAAATTCACAAGTTTTAAAAAGCTGATTAAATTTACCAAAATCAATATTATAGACTTTAATTTTTGCAATATATTGCAAATCTTATATAAAATTTTGTACTCTATAGAATTTGATAGGATCTCGATTGTATGATTCGTCATGAAAACATGATCCTACCTAGTATGATAGTATCCCAATCCTCACAGCGTTGGTATCAAGATCAAGGTTAGGGAACAAATGCAAATGACTACTAGTTCAAACAAATTAGGAGGTGGTGGTCGGGGTGGTCCAAGATGTGGACTAGGAGGTTCTTACAATGGGATGAGTGACATCGTCCATAGAAAGCTTAGGGTGACATGAATGTGATGGATGCTATAGGTTTCTTTAAGTAGAGCAGGGAGAGCAAAGTGCTCCTACAGTACTTTTTAAGTCAGACGGTGTAATTTGGAAAGTAAATATATCGTCCACATATGTTACTTTTTTTAAATACAGTACAAAAGCAGATGATCACATACAAACTGTATCGTTATATGATTAACAAAGTTAGTATTAATCGCCTATCACTAAAAAGATAATTAGCTATAAATACGACTTTCCATATCAAATCTAAAACTTAGGAAACTGACCGTTGAATCATGTAGTAAATTTACACCATACTAGTACAGATGCATCCCAAGCAAGCGTTCGGCGGCACCCATTAGCCTGGGCCCATTTCTTAAATAAGAAATGTTGGAGTCACCCAGTTGGACTATCACGGACATGGACATATCGTCTATTCATATCTCCGTAACAATCATGTGTGCTACTTGGTGTGTTTGTTCACTTCCGAATTTAGGAGTACTCGCTAAATAGATCACTTGCTCATCGGTGTTACCATCAGGTGACGCCCGGTATCACAGCGAACCATGGATCGGTAGCTTAGCCGAGCTGCTCATGTGTCACCCAACCATTCGTTGCCCGTATTGCAGGTTAATTTGATATCCAGCACAGGGGTGGACCTAGGATTTTGATGACGGGGTTACGAGACTACGAACTATCTATACAATAATAAGAAAACTAGTTTGATAACTCAATCCAAGCATGCAAATATGATATATCAAGCCAATGAAAAAATTCATCAGTCAAATAAAGCTATTCATAGTGAACAGTGAAAAGTTGATATAAGACATAACAAACTACAATTGTATGATTGCATTACCTATAAACATTCGATCCAGAAGTAGAACATGCTATTGAGTGGTATTCATGAGCAGTATATATGGTATATATATAAGCTATATAAAGAAAAAAAACTATAGTTATTCATAGCTACAAAATTAATAGAAGTATAAAGCTACATTTTTAGGTTTAAAGGCTTACTTGCTGTCCATGTTTTCAAAAATTACTAAGACTCGGTGGGATGTTTTTATAGTAATGGGATATAATATCTTTGTCATGAACTTGTAGAAAAAAACCCCGTTCAAGAAAGATTACCAAGCAATCATTCAAGTATTTATCCCCTGTTCTATGTCTTAGCTTTTCTTTCACATAGTTCATTGCTGAGAATACTCTTTTAACACTTGCAGTCGCTACTAGAAGAACTAACATAGTCCGCACATAAGTGGGTAATTGATATACTTGTTTATATCACTAAGCATGACAAAAGTTTAGCAATATTGTTCAATTTTCTAAACCTTTCATCTCTAGGCATATCAATAATAAAGCGGTCAAGCTGAACAGGTAGACATATTATTGGGAAAGAAGTCATCAGGATAAAACTGTGCAAGTTTAATCAAGTTATTCTTGTCAAAAGAATCAAATGAATTGGTGGGATTAAATGAGGCCATGCAAACAAGTAAATATATATTCGCCTCATCAAATCTATCATTTAGTTCTCTAAATTGCTTATCAGTAACACAAAAACATTTTAATTTTAAAGCAATGATGATTCTGTACTTTACTAAAGAAACTTGCTGATCTTTTAACTGGCTTGCATTTGTCATCCATTTTAGAAACTTTGACTTTGTTCTTAGTAAAAAAAGAGGTAACATCTTTTTAAAAAATTTCTTACCTATCATCCTGCCGCAGCATCTCAAATTGTACCTTTGTCAAATAAATAAGCTCAATGTCATTTACAATATATTGCTCACTCCTTTGCAAAGCTGTGTTTAAGTCATTCGTGTATCCAAGAATACATTTCAATAAATGTGTCATGAAAACAAACTCAAATGACTCAAGTAGCTACAATAAAGTTTGAGCTTTTATAGTTTGTCCTTTATGAAGGATCTTTTCCAACTTAAAATAGGATCTTTTGGATTGAGCGATACAAAATAAGAATATGTTGTAATGTTTTATAGTGAGATGCCTGACATGTATCTCCTAGCCTACCTAAACCCATCTCTTGATTCAAACCTTGGCTACTTTCAATGTCACCCAATTCCAAAGCTTCTACAATCTCTTGAGCTTGAGCTACTCGAAACATTTGATGTTTCTTCCAAAAAAATCCCAACAGCATTCAACAAATACCCAAGTTGCTTAAAAAAACCAAACACAGTCACCATTTTCCTTAGGAACAGCCACAAGAGTTAACTGCAGTTGATGTGCAAAGCAATAAATATAATAAGCAGAAGGAGACTCATTTATAATCTACTTTTGAAGACCATTAATCTCACCCTTCATGTTACTCGCCCCATCATATTCTTGACCCCTCACTCTAGACAAGATCAATGATTGTTTCATCAGTAAATTCTGGATAACAATTTTAAGTATCAAATCAGTTGTATTCTTAACATGCAAAGCACTAAGAAAGCACTCAACAACTCTGCCTTTCTTATCAACATAACGTAAGCAAAGAGCCAACTGCTCCTTTTGGTACACATCACTCGATTCATCAGCAAGAATTACAAAAAATTAATCCCTAAGATCTTCTTGGATAAGTTTAGTTGTTTCTTTAGGACAACATTCAATAAGTTGTTTTTAAATTTTAGGGCTATCAACTTACAATTCTTTGAAGCATTCTTCAGAACAACATTGACCTCTTCAAAATTTTTAGCTAACCAATTTAAAAGTTGAAGTAAATTTCCTTTATTAAGAGATTCTTCACTTTCATCATGTCCACGACAAGCCAACCTTTACCGTAAAAGAAATCTCAAGCACTTAAGTGAGAAAGTCAAGTGGGCCTTATAAACAACCTTATCATGTTTGCTTCTCTTGCGTATATTCTCTCCAATTGATGCATTAGGTCTAATGAACATAACATATTTCTCTTGAGCTAGGTTATACGCACTACTAACAGAAACAACATGTCTAAAACCCTCATTCACAAAATTATCCCCAACAATATAATTTGTTCTATCTTTGAACAAGTAGCAAACAAAACAGAACGCAGCATCCTTTTCTCACTATACTCAAGCCAACTATACCTATCAAACCAGCTACGTATGAAGGATGCATACCTCCACAACTTCTTTGAGGAAACTGCTTAAGTGGTGGTCGACAAGGCCCAAGTGAAATATACTTCATCCTCACTTCATTTTGCTGATTCAAATTATAATCATAGATGGAAATCCTCTTTCCAAGATCATGGGGAAGAAAACTGACATCTTCGTCAACATCTTCTAGTCGATCCTCCTCTTCAGATTCTGAATTTGCAACTTGAGGTTTCGATACTTCTATGTTTTCATTTGCATCTTGAGGTTCTGTTTTGCATCCCCAAATTCACATACTTTGGTACACCTAATCTCATCAGGCTTAGGTTAAGGTGCAGCTGCAGGTTTAGGTTCAAAGTCTTTTCTTGCAACTTGATGCTCAGAAGGATTATTGCTATCAACTATAAACAAACTTCTTCTTCTTTGAAGGTGCTACAACCTAAATCAAAAATCTGTGTGCACAATAAATCAATCAACAACTCAATTCACTAATTCTAATTTTTACCGATCAATTAAAGCATAAGGATGAAATAAAGTTACTATCTTACTAATACTAACCTTCTGCCCCTCCATCTCCAAGCATGTTGCCAGCAACCTTGGTCATTCCCCAGCGTCTACCACTACAGCAGCAGCAGCTTGCCCGTCGGCGTCGATCTAGAAGTGCAACAGCGGAGGTGTGGGTCTAGGGGTAGGGGAGACGGGGAGTGGAGCCGGTGTGCCGGTGCCGGCTGGAGGAGCCGAATCCCCTTCCTGCCGCTGCCGTGGAGCGGCATTCCACGGCAGCGCTGGCACAATAGCAGCAGCTTGCCCATCGATCTGGAAGTGTGGCAGCGGAGGTGTGGGGCTGGGGATAGGGGAGACGGGGAGTGGAGCCGGCATGCCGGTGCTAGTTGGAGGAGCCGAATCCCCTTCCTGCCACTGCCGTGGAGCGGCATTCCTTAGTGGCATTGGCGCAGCAGCAGCAACTTGCCCGTCGATCTAGAATAGCGGCGGCGGAGGTGTGGGGATACGAGGAGTAGTGCCAGCGTGCCGGTGTCGGCTGGAGGAGCTGAAACCCCTTCCTGACATGGAGCGGCATTCTGTGGCGATGCTGGTGTGGCACTCCGACATGCACTCACCTTTCGACCGCCGCCCCCGCTTCCACTCATGCCATCGCATCGGGTGTCGGCTGTGTTCACCCGGGAGAGCAAGAGGGGAATAGGGTTAGGGGAGAATGGGCCTTGACCCAATGGGCTGGTTAGGAGAAGGTGAGGGGACCGTTTAGATTGATATTTTTAAGTTCAATTAGTTTTTCCAGTATACCTACGTATACTTAATTATTTGCAACAAAATATGGGGTACAACTGTACCCCCATGTCCTATGTTGGGTCCGGCCCTGTCCGATCAGAACGCTGGACGTAACAGAACGACGACGACGACGACTCAGCTATTAGCCGGTCGTGTGAATCGGCCTGACAATATATGGCCTGAAATTAATTGTAGCTAGCACAAATTAGATCACTGTTCATCGACAGCTCCATCACTCACGTACACGATGTGAATCGGCCTGACAATATATATATACACACACCTTTTTCTCTCCCATTTTGTACGCTACGTACTGGCCGGTTTCTGTATGTCCTTACCTATCATCTTGATGCAGGTTTTTTTCGTCGCCCTGATCTCACTACTATAAAAAAAATGAATTTTTATAACACATGGACTTTATTTTCATTGGCATACGACCTGTACATCTAGCCTATCAATTTTTATAAGGTCTAAATAGCTCCGCTTAAAGAAATATCAATATCTTTATAAAAATTGATTTTTATAGATAGGTCTAAAGAGCCCTAATTGTGTAACTCGTGGGAGGGCTATAAAATGACACAAGGAGAAAAGTCTAAAGAGCTGAAGTCTTTCCCAACTTCAGTCAGTCCTCAGCTCTCCTAGATTTGGCCCCCTCTCACCTCTCCTTCCCACACCTCTCTCCATCCTTCGACGATAGTGGTGGTGGCTAGCGGTGGCAAAGAGGTGGGGCAGCGTGGTGGAGGAAGTGGAGCAATGGTAGATGTAGTGGAGGGATTGATCGAGCTTTAGATCCAAGGGTACTTGGACTCGGCGGTGGTGATGAAGGGGAGCAGTGGTAGGGCTTAGCGGTAATGACGACACAGGAGACGGGGTGGCTCAATCCAAATCTAGTGGTCCTCGATGACGACAATGATGAATGATGGTAGCGGTGCTCGTCTATCTCCCCTTAGCTCACCGTCACCCGTTCTCCCCTCGGTTTTAGATCAAGTGGCAGCAATGCTTGGCAGATCCAAGCAATGGTAGGGCTTGGCGGATCCAGCCGGCAGCAAGTGAATCCAAGTGGTAGCGATTGAATCTAGGTGGCGGCAAGCGGATCCAAGCTCTCTTTGACCACTGGTGCTCCACTCCTTTTTTCTCTTATCTAGATTCAATAAGGGGAGATAGAAGTTAGGAGCAATAAACTTATCCGCCTATAAAAATAGAATTTTTTAGGTGGACAGTGTAACTTAGCTATCTACTAAATAGATTTTCTGTAGGCGGCCAACGACCCACGTGTGAAAATACATGATTTTCACACGCCTTAATTCACAGGCGGTGTGACCGGTGGTATGTAAAAATGGATTTGGTAGTAGGCTGGGGATTTGTGAAGGGGCTTCATTCCATGCATCTATCTGAACGTGAAACAACGACCTTTGGTGGCAAATGTATCCGCAGGCTAGTCTGCAAGTTAATTACTTTGATCTCACCATCCCCCAGCGCTCTGCATTACCATTATATTTAGCGCTGTCAAAATTACCAAATCAAATTTATTTACAAATTTACCAATCAGCAGCTCAGATCACAAACAAATCGATCGATACTCCAACACATCATATATACTTGACCGCGCGAGTCCCATCATCCAGTCATGCATCCAGAAACGTCGTCGTCCGCGTGTATAACGACGCCGAAAGAAATAGAGATGAACGGCGGCAGATTCGCCGGCATCCGGTGAGGGTGACCGCCAGCTGCATCGATCAGCCACACATACGGAGAGCCCAGAGCGCGAAGGCACGCACGTACGTGGCAAATTGGTGCACTCTAGTGTTTGTTACTCTCAACGTCCCATTATAAGCACTTGATATTAAGACGAGAATGTAGATGAATAAGTTTAATAAGATTGGGTTGTGATAGGTTGATATAGAAAGTAAATGGAGGAGTTGATATATTTTATAACAAAATTTTAAGTACTAAGCGTGTGTACAGGCGACGCGCACACATGTGTACGTGGTGAGTGTGGATTGAGTGTATGTGTGTATCCTTTCATATTAAAAAAAAATAGTTACGTTTTGAAATGGATTGACTTAGTTAGCTAGCTCCCCACCGAACGAACGGAATCACACAGGCGAACAAGCGCGCGAGACGCTGTCGATCGCCGCGCGACGCGTCCGTGAGCGTTGCTGTCGTCCGGCGGGTGAGACAAGTAGTAGCCGCTGCTCGGTGGCAGCGAGGAGCATTTACACCTATAATTAGCTAGCTTATCGCTCTCATCTATAATAGAAAACTAGGTAGTAAGCATTAAATGCTTTTTTTACTATTTAATAATAACCCCTGTGAAGACAATAAAGAATAATATCAGGTCACACCGCTACTACAACATGCAATCAAATAAACAATGTCATCCACACGGTGTTTGTGACACAGAATAAAAAATGGGAGGAAAGCAGATTGCCATTGCTCCTCCCTGTTGCATTCTACATCTTCATTCTCTAAAAAAAACTAGAGAAGAAACATGTTGAATCAACATAGATACATTTTTATTAAACCTTGGTTGAAGAGATTAATCCCTTCGAGAGGTTTTATGAATACATTGAATCAAGGCTCCGGAAGTCAATATTCTAGTTTAAAATCCTCTCCTACTCAATTCCCCTCAACTTTCTACTAATCACAGTTTCCTAATTAGGAGACTATAGGATGTTGTAACTTCTGCCTCTACCTAGGGAGCGTTGACCTTTACATTCCCGTAGGTGCTGTGAAAGAAGTGGGAGGATTGGCACAACAACTGAGTGTACATAAGTGTGTTTCAGTCTACTCACCCCTTCTTTTTCTCAATAGCCGTTGGTTTATGTCAACTCCTAAAAGAACCCCCAACTAGATGCACACTTCAACCTAGTGTTAAACTAGATCACTGGCCTACGCATCGTTGGCATGGACGCCGCAATGGTGGTCAGGGACTTCCTACATCAATGGTTGGCCTCTGCATGTATGCTTCATGCTTCATTGGTCATGTCTAAGCACATACTTAGACCACAAGAAGAAACCGGCCAAGCAGAGATAACAACAAAGTAGCGCCGCGTCCCATCGTGACGACCATGAAAGACCAATCAAGTGCTTTGCATGATTCACGGCGCCACATGGATGGTCGTCGTCACATGGTTGTCATGAAGTGGCAAAAACGGCTAAAAAACCTAGCCGGTTGCCATTGATGGCTTGTATCCTTCTTTGCACCACTTCATTTTCTCTAAGCAACTGCTTTTTCTATAGAACGTCTTTCTCGCTTCGCCAAGCCTAGCCGACTGCCCAAAATCATCACCACTGCCAGAACAGAGTCGTCGTCACCATTATTACCTCAATTTCTTGCCGTAACTCAAGGTAGCAGCTGCCCTTCCTCTCTTTCCCTTCCCATCCTCGTTATACTTCGTCAAAGACTACCCACCGAGCCACAACCGTGCTCCCCAAACCTCTAGAGTGCCTCCATCCGTCGCGTAGGCTACCCAGCCAAGCCACGCCAGCACTAGCCGAGCTCGCCTCCTAGCCCTACTGCGTGTGCCTAAGCCTTTGGTTGTACCACTACCACAACCGCTATAGTCCTTTGCTCTACCCACAGCCTAGTGATGCCTCGCTCTCCGAGTCACCACCACACCCAATCGACCTAGGCGCCACGCATGTCTATCTTTGTGTGCTCACTGCCACCCCCAAAGCGTCGTCGCCGCCATCACTGCGTCACACCATGCTCACTTGGCACGAGGAGGAAGAAACTGAGGAGAGAGCTAATAAGGAGAAGGAAAAAACATAGAAAAAGAAAAGAGAGAAAGCAAGTGGGACCTACATAGGCCCTACCCTTTCTAGCCAACCTTGTGGACTCGGTCCATCATAGACCAGACTCTCCCTCTCACTGACATCTAGGGCCCATATATCAGCCTAAGGAATATTCTTAAATATATTTTTTTGGATCCTTTTATTTTTCAAAAAATACTTTAAAACTCATAAATTCATATCTTTTTATCGGTATGTCCATTTGATCTTATTCCAGTACCAATTTTTTTCCTAAAATCATCATCGACACAATAACACTATTATTATCTATGTTTTTGTTACTTTTAATAGTACTCCATAAAATATTTATATTTCTCACGTATAGAGATCGCGATCGAAGGACTGTTAGTGTCATATTTCGTGACATCAGGACCTACAGCGCAGCAGGGCAAGCCATTCTTTGACCACTCTTGATCTTATATTTGTAAATCATTGTTTATGAAAATTTGAGTTTATTGCTGAGATTACACTTTAATCATACTTGGCCTTAGTTTGTGTGTAACCGACATGCCTACCCTGTAGTCACACTTTTATTATATAGGATATTGATGATTCCATCCTCGTTAACTCCACCAAATATTCATCGATATTGTCATCCCTTAGATGTGATTATCGAGATAGTTGTTTAGCCCGCTTACGATTGTAATGTTGTATGGGATCTTGGGACTTCTAAATATTTACATGAAAATTTGATGTGATGTCAGCTTGTTTGTCAAATAAAAATGTTTTGTATTACCGATGATGTGGAGTCAGTGCCTTCGTGGCTTGGCTACATATTATTATTAAGGATCGATTCCTTTAGAAAATTCATCCATATTATAGTGCGACCACAAGAGTGTTATAGGATGTTCCTATATAAGTAATTAGCTATTATATGGAAATCTTATACATCAATAGTTATATAATGTAGAAGATGATATGAGATTGTAGATTGTTACTATCTGATATGGGTGTTATTCTAACATGTTTTTAGGCGATTGGTTAGGTGTATGAGACATCCCTAGTGTGTCTTTAGTAGATGAAGCTATGAGACTTGTCTAATACTCAGTTTTGAGAGATTCGGTCCACCTATGTGACACGGAGTATACATCGGTTAGTTTTAGAAAAGCCTTGCAGTGAGCCCTCCCTTGCCAACCATGTTTGATTGGCATGTACTATGTAAAGAGAGAAGTTCATGACATGTGTGTAAAGTGTGCAATCTTTATAGAGTTTAGCTAAACTTTTTAAACAACCATTCCTGTGGTTATAGGTAGATGTGAGGTATTTCTTATAGCATAGTTTTGTTTTTACCAATGGTTGGTGAACTTGATTGTTGTGATGGGAATCATTTCAAAAGTCCACCTAGGTGGTAGACGGTTGACCTTCTTGGTCAGGAACAGGTCTTTGTGACTTGAGATGTCTTGTGGCACCATACTGCCGTAGTGTCGAGAAGATGAATTGTGTTGTGAAAGCCTATTACTATGAGAAATAGTTAAGAAATGATATTTGATTAATTGTTAAGTGTTGAGAAAGTAAAAAGAAGCTAATCAAGGAGAAAATGAAGAAATGTTGAGAATTTTGCTATGACTTGTAAATACTGTGACAAGTTGTTACAAAGCAACTTATGAAATGGACCGAGGTATGAGCCTCTTTCTGACAATTAAAATTTTGGATTACTAGTGCACTTTTTTTTAAGAAAAGGCTGCTTTCATAAATAAAAACTTTAGCCTCTCTTTTTAAGCCAAAACATGTTATCTTTCTTTCTAGTTTGTTGAGTAAGTAAAGTATTCACGCTTACCTATATATGTGTATATAGTTTGGAGATGATTACATCGACCCATCCACTTAAAAGTTCCTCCCAAAGTAGCCAAAGTATAAAATTTTTTAGGGTTTTGGGTCTAGTTCCCAAACTATGCCTATGAAATAAACTAGTTTTCTAGGTATTGTGCCTAGTGCCTAGCCGCTTAAGTTAATTTCTATTGTTAGCTTTCACTTAGTCACCGTTGTTAATTTTGTTTTCTATATTGTGTTGTCCATCTGCAGTTTGTCTATAATGGCAACTTATGTAATGACTACTTCTAATGATATAATAAAAGCTAGCTATTTTTATTCCATTATTATTCTATGTGTACCAGCTTATGTATTATGGAACTGGTATAGTGTTCATAGGTAATTAAGTTACCCATTGGCCTATGGTAGCATGTGCTTGATAGCTAGTAGAGTTCAGGCCGTCATAGTGACATGCCTCATTTTTTCATCAATCTTCCTTGTTTTGATTTTTTGTTTTTGTTTTGGGTTTTCTCTATGATAACTGCATTTTGATTTCCCCTCTCTTTTTTTTCATCTGCTCAGCCAGCCCAAGATGTTGATGACCATCCTAAGCCTAGGGGTGGCTACCATCCCCAAGGTGGTGGAGGCAAGGTCCATAGGCACAGCGGCTAAGGTGCTAGTTGGTGGCCGCCCAATAGGGGATGGCGAAAGGGTGGTGATGACACCACTGGATTATCATAGGAGAGCCCTTGAGCTGAGGGGCGATGCAGTGGGAGTCAAAGACAACACTGTCGGTGACCCCAACAGCGATGGTGATGAGCTAAACAGGGACACCACCCCAAACATCGACATGCGTTGCGAGCCCTGGGAGGACGTAACTACTCCTGATCACTTGCCTTCCCATAGGGACCAGCAATCCTCGAGGATGAGGGCAACGGCTTGGCTCTAGTGAGGTTGCACCCCCATCCATTCAGTGCTCTCTAGCGTGAGGCTCTCCTCGACGTGCTCAAGAACGTGGGGAAGTGGTCACATGGATTCGAGTGGCTGCCACTATGGAGAAGGAGGTCATTCACCAGCTGATGGTAGAGTGGGAACGCCTATTCAAAGGGCACAAATTCCTAGTAACACATGTCACGCTAGCGAAGAAGGTGTACGACTATGACACCAAGGTGTTGTAGTAGCAGAGGACCACCCTAGAGGTTGTGCATGACACAAACTATGAAGGTGAGGGTAAAGGCTACTGAGGATGTGCGTGAGGCCTAGCAACTAATGGGTGAGGCATGCTCCCACACCCAATGGATCACCATCTACGAGGGTGAGGTGACATGTCGTGAGGCGACGGCTACTGCTTAGTAAGCCACAAATGAGTCCTAGGAGGAGGTGATCACCATTCAAGAAGCTACAACCACCGCCCATGAGGACACGAACAAGCAAACAAGTGACAGGCAATGTCACCTAGCTGAGGCACTAACTAGGAAGAACTAGGAGCTCGTCATTCATGCTGTGGAGGTGAGCCTCATGAAGGAGGTCATGATCGTCTGTGAGCTAGAAATCGTAGACTAGGAGGCCACCACTAGTGACTTAGAGAAAAAAGGTGATGGATCAAGAGGTGTCCATTGCCTCTAGGGAGTAGGCCCTAGAGTAGGTTGAGAAGGTGTCACGAAGCTAGAGGCAGAGATTGTCGTCTGGATGTAAGACTTGGAGCAAGTAGAGAAAAAGGTAGTGATACGCCTTGATGTCCCGATCTTCACAACGTAGGATCAATCACCAGATAACTAGCTTCAAAGAAGCCGAGATAACTTCCTGCAAGCAGCGATAACTAGTGCAACCTGACGAATAAAACTTGAAGCCAACCACCGTCTCAATACGGCAACCTAAATCGAGGATTCGCCCAACCACACTATCACAGAAATCAACCAACACAGCCTACAATCAATCGAGGAGATCTCGAAGGGAGTAGGAGCACCAATTGGGAGCGGATGAAGCCACCGCTTCTGTAATTCCTATGAAGGAAGTCACAAGAGCAAAGGGATAGAGATCAACTCTCAGGGGTTTGCTAGCGCACAGCTAAATAAAGTGGTCTATATTTTTAATATCATAATCTGTGATTACAATGAGTCTAGGGTGTATTTATACTAGCAACAGCCCTGCTAGGTAGGTAAAAACTCGAAAAGAAAATAACTAGTTCGACTATGTGAAAAGACCTCTTCAGAATGAGCTCCTGGAGAGTTTTCGCGTGGCTGTTAGTCTTCTACGCAATCTTCATTGTTTTGGCAATAACTCCACCTAGGAAAGTCCAAATGATGCACGGTTTGTTGCGTTGGATTCTTGACTTGACATCCTTTCCATCCATGTATACCATGCACCACGTAATATTATAGAATGATACAGTTTAATATATGAACTTTAGCATCAGGTTGGCTGTTGACCTTCCGAGCAGTATACACTAAACGGTGGTATGTGCCCAAATGGTAGCTCCAAACTGGTCGGGGCTAGATTCATTGGAAACTAGACTTGAAGAACTTTCCAAAACGTGCTCATAGACTACCATAGCTTCTGGGAATCAAAATATATGACTATTTCTTCTAGACGGTTCTGCAGAGCTGAACTGGTTCGAGTGTAGTTTGTGGTCGGCAACTGGTTTGAAGTGGTCTGCAGCTGGTCGAAAGTCATCTTCTTGTGTGTTCATGTCTTCCTCCTTAGTGAACCTAACCATTAATAATGTACACGACTTAGGTAGTATATAATTCTCATTAATATTAAAATAAATCTCACAAAGTAGCGTATGCACCTCTTATTGTAGCCTCTTTGCTTGACTACGTGTAATCGGTCCATCAATTACTTAGACTGGTGTTGATGTAAGTGAGACCTGAGTTGGTGTAGCTTGAGTTGAGGGTTGTGACATCTTGCTTGATGGTGTGATCATATCATCCTCCCTCCCTTGAAAAGGAGTCGTCCTCGACTCTGAAGTATTTTCACTTGTGAATGGAGATAGGTCAGCAACATTAAAGGTGTTGCTCACGCCATAACTTGGTGGAAGATCTATCTTGTATGCATTGTCATTGATCTTTGTAAGAACATGAAATGGACCATCCCCTCGTGGCATCAATTTGGATTTGCGCTGATCTGGAAAGCGATCCTTGCGCAAGTGAATCCACACCAAGTCCCCTGGTTCAAACAACACTTTCTTCCGATGCTTGTTTAGACTTGCAGCCTTGCGTACCGCCTTGAGCTCAATTGCTTCCTTAGTCTTCTCATGTATCTTCTTTATGTATGCAGCACGCTTGGAGGCTTCCATGTTGGTTCTTTCCCTGTTATAAGCAAACTCCACATGAGGCAAGCAATCCTCCCAATCCTTCAAGTTCTTTTTCACCATGGTTCGCAGCAACATTGATAAGGTTTGATTCACCACTTCAGTTTGTCCGTCGGTTTGGGGATGACAAGTGGTGGAGAATAAGAGCTTGGTCCCAAGCTTTGCCCAAAGTGTTTTTCAAAAGTAGCTCACAAACTTGACATCATGATCCGACACTATGGTCCTGGGCATTCCATGTAGCCTTACAATTTCTCTGAAAAACAAATTAGCAAGGTGTGAAGCATCGTCAGTCTTATTGCAAGGGATAAAATGCGTCATCTTTGAAAATCTATCAACCACAACAAAAATTGAATCTTTTCCCCTCTGAGTTCTAGGTAATCCCAAAATAAAATCCATGCTTACATCTTCCCAAGGAGTATTTGGAGTAGGTAACGGAGTGTATAAACCATGAGGATTCAGTTTGGACTTAGTTTTGTGGCATGTGACACATTGCTCCACAAATCTGATGACGTCTCTTCTCATCTTGGGCCAATAGAAATGATCACCGAGTAGCTTATATGTCTTCTTTTGTCCAAAATGCCTTGTTAATCCTCCTCCATGTGATTCCTATAACAACAACAATCTAACCGAAGAATTTGGAACACAAAGTTTGTTAGCTCTAAACAAGAATCCATCATTGATGTGATATTTTTCCCAACCTTTTCCGTCTTTACAATGGGCATATGGTTCTGAAAATTCACGATCATTTTTGTACATATCTTTCAAATTTTCAAGACCCAAAACCTTTACCTCGAGTTGGTTCAGCAACACACTCTTCCAAGACAATACATCGACAACAATATTGTTCTTACCTTTCTTATACTTCACAATGTATGGAAATGTTTTGATGAACTCAACCCATTTGGCATGGCGTTGGTTCAGCTTAGCTTGACCTTTCAAGTACTTCAAAGCTTCATGATCGGAATGAATAATAAAATTCTTTGGCCATAAGTAGTGCTACCATGTTTCAAGCACACGTATCAAAGCATACAATTCTTTGTCATATACATAATAATTCAGTTGAGCACCTCCTAATTTTTCACTAAAATATGCTACAAGTTTTCCTTGTTGCATTAAAATTCCTCCTATCCTAATATCCCAATCCCACTAGCATCACATTCCACTTCAAAAGTTTTAGTGAATCAGGAAGAACAAGTAGTGGTGCTTCAGTTAAACGTTTCTTTAATTTTTGAAAAGCATTTTCTTGTGTGTTTCCCCATTTAAATTCAACTCTTTTCTTGATTAATTCATTTAAGGGAGCAGCGATGGTACAGAAATCTCGCACAAACCTTCTATAAAAACTAGCAAGGCCATGAAAACTTCTCACTTGACTTACATTTGTTGGAGTGGGCCAATCCTTGATGACTTTCACCTTGCTTTCATCCACTTCTATTCCTTTTCCTGAAACAACAAAGCCAAGAAACACAACATGGTCTGTGAAAAACTGTACTTCTGAAGATTAGCAAATAATTTCTCCTTTCTATGCTCATCTAGGACTTGTCGAATGTGACTCACATGCTCTTTAAAAGACTTTCTGTAAATTAAGATATCATCGAAGTAGACAACCATAAATTTCCCAATAAAAGCTCTCAAGACATGGTTCATTAATCTCATGAAAGTACTAGGAGCATTAGTCAAACCAAAAGACATAACTAACAATTCATACAACCCAAATTTTGTTTTAAACGCAGTTTTCCATTCATCTCCAGTTTTCATTCTTATTTGATGGTAACCACTTCTCAAATCAATTTTAGTAAATATTGTGGAACCACTCAATTCATCAAGCATGTCATCTAAGTGTGGAATAGGATGACGGTAATGGACAGTGATGTTATTTATAGCCCTACAATCAACACACATCCGCCAAGATCCATCTTTTTTAGGTACTAAGATCACCGGAACAACGCAAGGACTTAAACTTTCATAAACAAAACCTTTGTCAAGAAGTTCTTGTACTTGCCTTTGTATCTCCTTCGTTTCTTCAGGGTTGGTTCGGTATGGTGGTCGATTAGGTAGTGCAGCCCCTGGAATGAGATCAATTTGATGATCAATCCCACGAATTGGAGGTAGTCCAGCCGGTGTTTTCTTTGGGAAAACATCTCCATAGTCCTGCAACAGATGAGATATAACACTAGGAAGAGAGGTGATGTCGTTAGCTGAAATTAAAATGTCTTTGCACACAAGTACAAAGAGCACTTGATTTGGGTTGTTCCTTACTCCTCTCATTTTAGATTTTGTGGCTAACATAACTAGATTTTCTCCCTCTCCTTTCTTTTTTTTCTCTCACATTTGACTTGTGGCTCTCACTCACCTAATTGTGGATGGCACTCAATTTCTTTTGCTCTTCTCCTCCATTACTTGCTGGACCAATTTCAGATTTCTTTTATAAGTGCTCAGCCATGATTTGTTGAGGGGTCATGGGCTTTAACACAAACTTCTTTCCCTTCAGATCTAGTGTATACTGAGTTGTTCTCCCACAATGCTGAGTGTAACGGTCATATTGCCATGGTCTTCCAAGCAGCAAGTGACACACAGACATGGGTGCTACATCACACTCTACTGTGTCAACATATTCACCAATCTTGAATGTAATTTTCACACGATGCCCAATCCTAATATCTCCCAAATCATTCAACCATTGGACATGATATGGATGCGGATGTCGCTGTAGTTTTAGACCAAGCTTGTCAACCATTTCACGACTTGCAAGATTGTGGAAGCTCCCTCCATCTATGATCACCTTCACTACTTTGTCTTGTACCTTTGCATGTGTTTAAAATAAATTGTGCCGCTGTCCATTTTCAGGTTCTTTCATTTGAACAATCAAGATTTGAGCCACTACAAGAGCAGTCCCCTGCTCAAATTCACACCCTGTATGTTCCTCATCTTCATGGGCTTCTTCAACATACTCTTCTTCATCTTTTTCTTCACTAACTGATTCATGCTCTCCATTATCATTCACAATGATCACCCGATTGTTTGGGCACTCTCTACTTATATGCCCACGGCCTCCACACTTGAAGCACTGAATTCCACTACTCTTGGCTGTAGAACCTACTGAAGTAGAGGTGGATGCCGCAGGTTTAGAGCTCAGGTTTGGGGCAGTAGTGTTCTTCCCACTAAAAACATTCTAAACATTAGAACGTGAGCCACCAAACGAGTTTTTCGCTGATGAGGGTGCAGTAGTGAACTTCGAGACTTGCTTGCTTCCCCCGGATATGTTCCTCATACCAAATGACAAGGACTTGCTGCTCTTAGCATCTTGCTGCAATTGTCGTTCAACTTTGGTTGCTTGATGTACCAAATTAATTAGATGACAGTACGGTTAAAACTCAACAATGCGCTAAATATTGCGATGCAAACCAACCATGAAACGTGCAATAGTTTGCTCTTCATCTTCATACACATTGGCTCTAATCATAGCCTTCTCCATCTCTTTATAATATTCCTCAACAGAGAAATTTCCTTGCTTCAGATTCTGTAATTTATCAAAAAGATCACGCCGATAGTGCTTCGGCACAAAACGTTTTCTCATTTATTGCTTCATTTCATCCCAAGTTTCAATAGGATGTTCTCCATCTTCCTCAAGATCAGAGAGAAGTTTCTCCCACAAAATCAAAGCATATCCCTCAAACTCTAGAGATGCCATGGCTAATTTCTTCTCTTCGAAATAATTATGCAAGCGAAAGATCTTTTCCACTTTCAACTCCCAAGTGAAATAAGTTTCAGGATCAGATCCTCCATTAAATTTTGGCATGGTAAATTTTAGTTTGCCAAACCTCTCCTCTCGGTTGCCTCCTCTACGAGCTCGGCGACCATATCGATAATGGGACTGATATCATCATCCTCTTCAGATTCATCATGATCATCATTTCTTCAATTTCGACCTCTTCCTCTACCATGTGCAGCACCTCGGTTCCTCCTTCCTTGCTCTCTAGCTCTTCTAGCAGTAGCTCTTCCTTCACTTTCTTCTCCATCTTCACTATGGTTGCTTGCACCATCACGAGGTGGACGGTGTTCTCTGATTTCAGCCAAGATGGCTTGAAGATCTTGTGTCAACTGGTCTTGTCTATCTTCTAGGCTTTGTTTAAGCTCATTAAATTGTGCAATAGTAACACATTCTTCTACCTCAGATTCACCCATCTTCCTGAAAGGTTAGTAAAATACAAGCAATATATTTGTATATGTCGACTGGAAAGTTTTTGGTGACTCTCTCAACCTCACCTCTCTGACCAACCAAAGCTCTTATGAATTCCGTGCTACGGATTACAAATAAAATGTGTGGTGATAACCAAAAGTGATGGCAAGGCGAATACAAAATCAGAGAGTACCGATTGTGATGGTTTTTATGTGGAGCTTGGTGGGGAGTTGATACACAAGGAATGCAATCTGAATTCTAGTTGTTGTTAAGTTAAGTAACAATCCAAACTAGAAGTTCTATGTCCAGTGCTGACCACAAGAGATGATAGATATAAATAGATCACACACACGTAAAGAATTTTCAGAGTTGATGCAAACAAAGGAGTATGATTAGGATGCAAGTGTTGTGATCAAACCTAACCAAATTTTGCACCAAACACAAATAGCAAACTGGTTGTACAACTTGATATGATAAACATCAGTTCTTGTGCACTTCAACAAACTGAACTTCAGTTTTTCTTTCTCAACTTTTCTCAACTCTTTCTTTTTTTTTTTTTTGTACTTTTCTTCTTTTTTTTTGAGACACTTTTTTTTTCTTTATAGAACTAAGAACAAAGATTAAAAATAATAGAAGCACACTTTATAAAAGAAACATGACACAACCAGAAGCTATAACTTGATAGGATCAAAGTTTACACAAAGGATGATAAAGGTTTTAGATTTTTTTTTATGTGGGGATTTTCAGATATATGAAAGAGGCACAAAGGACACACGAAGGATAATACAATCAGCAACTAAACAAGACTCTAAAGGACTGAAACTTAAGAAAACTCACACGAACAACAGATTGAAACAAAGGGCTATAACAATTTTATGGCTTATAGTGGATAGGACGAACAAAATTATATGTAGCTAAGGGTAAATAATCCTACCGTGGTAACGAAAGCTCTGATACCAGATGATACGCCTCGATGTCCCGATCTTCATGACATAAGATCAATCACCAGATAACTAGCTTCGAAGAAGCCGAGATAACTTGCTGCAAGCAGCGATAACTAGTACAACCTGACGAATAAAACTCGAAGCCAACCACCGTCTCAATACGGCAACCTGAATTGAGGATTCGCCCAACCACACTATCAAAGAAATCAACCAACACAGCCTACAATCAATCGAGGAGACCTCAAAGGGAGTAGGAGCACCAATTAGGAGCGGATGAAGCCACCGCTTCTGTAATTCCTGCGAAGGAAGACACAAGAGGAAAGGGGTAGAGATCAACTCTCAGGGGTTTGCTAGCACACAACTGAACAAAGTGGTCTATATTCTCAATATCATAATCTATGATTACAATGAGTCTAGGGGGTATTTATACTAGCAACAGCCCTGCTAGGTAGGTGGAAAATCGAAAAGAAAATAACTAGTTCAACTATGTGAAAAGACCTATTCAGAATGAGCTCCTGGAGAGTTTCCGCGTGGCTGTTAGTCTTCTACGCAATCTTCATTGTTTTGGCAATAACTCCACCTAGGAAAGTCCAAATGATGCACGGTTTGTTGCATTGGATTCTTGACTTGACACCCTTTCTAACCATGTATGCCATGCACCACCTAATATTATAGAATGGTACAGTTTAATACATGAACTTTAGCATCAAGCTGGTTATTGACCTTCCAAGCAGTATACACTAAACGGTGATCTGTGCCCAAATGGTAGCTTCAAACTGGTCGGGGCTAGGCTCATTGGAAACTAGACTTGAAGAGCTTTCCAAAACGTGCTCATAGACCACCATAGCTTCTGGGAATCAAAATATATGACTATTTCTTCTAGACAGTTCTGTAGAGCTGAACTGGTTCGAGTGTAGTTCGTGGTCGGCAACTGGTCTGAAGTGGTCTGCAGCTGGTCGAAAGTCATCTCCTTGTGTGTTCATGTCTTCCTCCTTAGTGAACCTAACCATTAATAATGTATACGACTTAGGTAGTATATAATTCTCATTAATATTAAAATGAATCTCACAAAGTAGCGCATGCACCTCTTGTTGTAGCTTCTTTGCTCGACTACGTGTAATCGGTCCATCAATTACTTGGACTGGTGTTGATGTAAGTGAGACCTGAGTTGGTGTAGCTTGAGTTGAGGGTTGTGACATCTTGCTTGATGGCGTGGTCATATCAGGTAGTGGAAAGGGAAGCGACCATCGCTGCTCGTAAATAGGCCCTGGAGAAAGCCTCTCACGCTGCTCACAAGGTGGACACCGAACTTGTCTTAGGGATCGAACACGCACTCACTGTAGTCTAGGTAGAGGTGATGGATCTCTAGATCCATAAGTTAGAAGAGTGGCTAACGATGATGGAGACGAGGAAGAGCACTCGAGAAACTGAATCCTAGGCCGTCGAGGACATGATGGTCGATATCCTAAAGAGGGCATGGCATGCCATGAGGAAGGCAGAGCTCAGCTTGTCCTGGTGGCTAATGTCGATGGCCGCACCTTGGGGCACCACTTGCTAGACTTCTTGCATGTCATGAAACACCTCATAGAGCTACCAACGCCGTGCAAAGGGTGGCGATGAAGGAGGGATGCACTTCAACATTGTCTATGGCTGAGTATACCCTCACCACATACCGCGTGTGTGACCCTGGCTTCCCCTTGGAGCTGCCACTAGAGGGCATCCCCGAGGAGAATACGGCTGTGGCCCGTGAGAAGGTGGCCGAGACCACGGCTAAGATCACCAGCTTCCTCAAGCATAGTACACCAGCTCCCAAGCTGAAGATAGAGGAGGAAGAGGCCGAGGAAGTGGCACGTCCCACAGCTAGTAGTAGGGGGATGGTGATGGCGATGGTTAAGAGTGACCACCACAACGCACACCCCTCTCCATTTTTATTTATGTTTTCCTTTGAATTCATGCATTTAGGAACTTTCGTTGTTAGTACAAAACACTATGTTTTTGTCACTCAGTCATTTTCTCTCTCTTTTTTTAAAGTCTTCAAGAACAATGGCGCCAGTGAGGATGAGTCCACACTTGCTCGCGCCCAAGCCCGGGCAGCCCAAGCTCTTAGGGGAGGAACCCCTGAGCATGCGAACTGGAGGTTCTTAAGTCAATACACCACGAGCATGATCCAACGACAGAGTCCATGAACTGTGAGTTCTCTCGAAATGTTTAGCTCACGTGTCATCTTTTGTGACTCCACATAAACCTACACACATTTAAGTGTATACACTTGCCTACAAGGGTTATACAAGGCCTCTTGGCCTCTCAATGGCCCCTTGGGAAGCCAATCATTAGCAATTTATTAGGATGAATGAGTTACTCGTGGCGCTCAGACTTTGGCAGTGCCCAAAGTGGAGTCGGTCTAACTAAGCAAAGTTGCCTATTGCTGGGATCTAAGCTACCTCTAGCTAGGGTTTACTCAAGACCCTGGGACATCCGTGATGCTCGAGGCACAGTTCAAGCCTTGGACACTTGTCATTAGGATGCAGGACCAAGTTATCCCAAGCATCTAAGTACATGTTGTATTGGCCCCCATTCGCAACCGAAGGAGATAAGTGATCACTCACGCGACAACATGCCAAGTTGCACATGGATGAAAGGGAGAATGATCCCCCAAGCATAAAATAGGAAAGAGGATGCTAAGAAAAAACCATTGAAAAAACTATGCTAATACATTTAATGTAATGTACATGATAGGAGCTCTTGGCCAACCTGTAGAGAATAGTGTTATGTTCTAGTTGGTCTGAGCACTGCCCTACTTACAAAATAATTTAGGGGTAGAATTTATGTAGGTGCTCAATATTCCACGGTTTCAAGAACGAGGTCCTATCCTTCGTGGCTAGTCTTATGGATCTAGGTAGTGGAACATCGATCATGAGGAAGGGGCCTTCCCATATAGGGGATAGCTTGTTCTTTCTGGCACGCGCATGAATGTGGCAAAGTATAAGTACCTAACCTATAGTGGCAGGGCTCGAACATTGTGCTAATGATAGTGCTTGAGGCTTTGCTGGTATCTAGTAGCTCATAGTGCAACTTGTCACTGTCGCTCCTCAAGGAAGTCAATGTCATCATGCCTCATTTGTTCTTGACCTGGTTTAGCATACAATTGGATCCAAATTAAGACAAAAGTGAGCTCGAATGGGAGGATAGCCTTGGCACCATACATGAGGAAGAACAGTGTTTCTCGGGTAGCTTGGCTTAGTGTGGTGGAATTAGCCCATAGGATGGTAGGCAAATCATCGATAGACCTGGCTCTATATTTCTTGAGGACGTTGTATATTCTAGTCTTGAGGCCCTTGAAGATTTTGGCATCTACTCACTCTACTTGGCCATTGCTCTTTGGGTGGGCAGGTGAAGCAAGGCAAAGCATGATCCCGACGTCCTCACAGTAGTCCTCGAATGAACTATGTGTCATTGTCGGTGATGATGCGGTTGGGGTTGCTAAAGTGGCTAGTAATGACGCGTATGAACTTGAGTGTTGAGTGTTTGTCGATCTTGAAGACCAAAAATGCTTTCAGGCACTTTGTGAATTTGTCGATGGTGACATAAAGGTAATTGACACAGGGGAAAGCTTTGAAGATGTCTAGCCCCCAAATAGCAAAAGGCCATGATGGGGGGATGGTTTGGAGCACTTGACGTGGAAATGGCACACCCTATTGCATTGCACCAACTTAGAGGCATCTTGGAGGGCCATCGGCCAATTGAATCCTTGGCATAACACCTTCCAACTAGGGCATGAAAAGATACATGGTTGCCGCATTCATCTTTATGGACATCGGTGAGCAGCTCACCACCTTCTTCTCACGAGACGCACTTCAGGAGGAAACCATTCGTGCCATGTTGATAGTGGTTCCCTCCACCAATACATAGTGCTTTGTCAGGCATGTGATACTCTCTGCAGCGGCATCATCATTGAGAAGGATGTATTCTTTTAGGTACCCTCTAGATTTTGTCCACCCACGAGGGCTCTCAAGTGCAAACAATGAGTGCAATTCACTCGGCAGACAACGGTGCCCAAGCAGGAAGCTCTAGGGAGGGCATCGTTTGGTTCGCCTCACTTGAATGCGAGGTTCCTTCTCAATCTTGACTAGCAGTCGATATGGATGGATGTGTGAGTCTTTCTTCAAAGGTTCCTATTGGGACCAATGCCCAAGCAAATGCTAGACATGAGAGTTCATTAGCGAGCACGTTGTCGCGATGGGGAAGTGGCGCCCTTGCCTTTGTACTTCATCTACATAAGACTTTGTCCACATACGCCGCCTTCTATGGATCTGAGCACTAGTACTCCTTGGAGACTTGGTCAACCACAAGCTGAGAATCACCCTTAACAAGCAAGCACCAGATACCGAGGCCCACGATGGCCCAACAGGGCGTGAGCAAGCCCTCGTACTCAGCCATGTTGTTGGTTGCCCAAAAATTGAGTCTCACAACGTACCAAAGAATCTTGTTGGTTGGCAAGGTGTGTACAACTCTAACCCCTGCATCGTGTAACAAGAGGGAACTATCGAAGTTCATGATCTAGTGCATCGTCCACTACCCACGTTCTCTGTCATCAGGGTTCTTCCTCTAGCTTAGGCACTAGGATCCACTCAGGCACGAAGTCAGCCAAGGCCTGGCTCTTCATGGTACAACGGCTTTCGAAGTGCATGTCAAACTTGGCCAACTCAATCATCCATTTGACGATGCAACCTATGCCCTCGTGGTTGTGCAAGATGTGGCTCAATGGGTATGAGGTAAACACCAAGACCTTATTTGATTAGAAGTAGTGGTAGATTTTCCTAGACACGATTAAGACTACTTATAGTATCTTCTAGGCCTGAGGGTAGCAAGTTTTGGCGTCCCACAGAACCTCACTGATGAAGTAGAACAAACACTAGACCTTGTGGCCCCATCCATATCCGACATCACTAGAGAGCTCGGACTTAGCCATGCTCTTAGAGGCTAAGGCTTCGTGCATAGGGGCACCCAATTGCTCGAGCGCATCACCTCTTAGCTCAGGCTTGGCCTCATGCTGAGAGGTTGAGACTTCATGCCTGGGGACACTTGGCTGCTTGGGACATCTCCTTCGAGCTTAGGCATCATGAGATCTGGCTAGAGGTAGGGCGTAAGCTTGTGAAGATTGCAATCAAGCTCCAGTGCCACACTTATGACTTGTAGGGTGGCTCTGATGTACAACAACAGTGGCTTGTCTTACTTGGGTGCCACGAAGATGGGCGACGAGGTAAGGTAGAGCTTGAGGTCTTACAAGGCCTGCTTAGCTTCAGGCATCTAGCTAGACAGCCCATTCTTTTTAAGCAACCTGAAGAGAGGGAGGGATTGCTTGCCTAACTTGGAGATGAATCACCCTAAGGCCACCATGCAGCCCGTGAGACGCCGCATGTCCTTAAGATGAACGAATAGGCACATCTATTAGATAGCCCATATCTTCTCTAGGTTGGCCACAATGCCTTAGTTAGAAACAAGGAACCTAAAGAGCTTGCCAACCGACACCCTAAAGACACACTTTTCAAGATTCAGCTTCATGTGCATGGTGTGGAGAGTATCAAAAGCCTCTACCAAGTCCTTGATCAACGTGGCCCAGTCACATGTTTTCACGATCAGGTTGTCAACATAGGCCTCCACATTGCAACCTTGTTGTGATTTGAGAGTAACACAAATTGTATGCCAATACATAGGCTTGGTGTTTTTCAAACCAAAAGACATACATACATAGCAATAAATCCCATTAGGGGGGATAAAAGAAGTCTTTTCCTAATAAGCCTCTGCCATGCGAATTTGATGATAACCTAAGTTTACATCTAAAAAACATAAATGGTCACACCCCGCAGTAAAGTCAACTATCTGATCTATGTGTGGCAAAGGGAAAGGATCTTTTGGGCATTCCTTGTGAAGGTCGGTCTAGTCGATGCATATCTATAACTTGTTGTTGGATTTGGGGTTCACGAGCCATTCTAGGTGGATAACTTCACAGATAAAGCTTGCTACTAGTAGCTTGACTACTTCCTCGTGAATAAAGGCTTGGAGCTACAAGGCTTGCTGCCACACGTTCTATCGCACAAGTGTGTCAAGGCGCTCGGCTAAGAGGTACTCGATCACCTCCCTAGGGACCCTGATCATGTCTGATGATTGCTAAGCAAATATTGGCATTAAATTAGAGGAAAGCAATGAGCATGCTAATTGATTTGTCGTCCAGTTCGTCACCAATTTTGATGGTCTTGGGCGCGTCATCGCCAAGGATGACCTCTTTCATAGGCACAGTCTTTGGTAGCAATCCACTGCTTGTGCACATGAGGAAACGAGGTCATAGGGTAGTCATTGTGATCAGGCCCCATAGAGGCGAGGTTCATAGTGCATTGCTCGGTGTAGGCGAGAGAGGTTTATGGTCACTAATGATGGTGAATGGGTTGGCTAGGCCTAGCATCTTCATCTTTAGGTACGTGTAGGGTGTGGCCATCATGAACTTGACAAGTGTGGAATGCCTGAGCATGACATTGTATGGCAAGTTAACCTTTGCCACATCAAAGATGATGCACTCCATGCGGAAGTTGTTGTGAGTGCCAAATGTGATTGGCAATATGATCTAACCACAGGGCTAGGTATACCCCTCGATGATGCTGAGGATCAACAGCGAGGGCTTGAGCCACATCTTGGGGGCCTAGAGCTTGTCATAAACCTCTAGGAAGATGATGTTGAGGGCAACACCCCCATCGATGAGGACGCAACCCACCTTGACATTGTATATTGTAGGGGAGACAACCAGCATGAACTGGACTTCCTTAGCGATGCTCACAGGACGGTCAGATTGGTCAAAAGTGATCAGGCCATTCGACCACTTGAGCTGCCAGGTCGTTTTTAGGCCTAGGCTTGCCACTATAAGCTGATGCTTCATGGTCTTGAAGATACAAGACGCATGAGTGCAGGTGCTGCCATCAAGGGTGGCGACCACTTGCTCCAGCTCCTAGAACCCAAGGTCTTGATTCTAGTCACCAGCAATTTTGCCATGCTAGTGTTCCCGCTGGTACTTCTTGGTGTGCTTAGCAAGATTTTGGACCGCTCGGCACTTCATGAGGTCGTGCAGGACAATCTCATGCACCGAGCACCACTTGCTCACCTTCACCAGCCCTAGGAGGTCAAAGCCACCTTCTTCCTCTTGCCGCCATCGCCTTCGTCACATGACAACCAGCATGGCCTTTTGTGTGTGGCAAGGACAAAAGCTTCAGTGATGCATTTCTCCTTCTTTTACTTCCTCCTTTCCCATCCCTCGGTGGAATAAGAGGTGTCTTTGCCGTTGAGGGCCTGCTCAGGACGTGGCTGATTCCATGCTCATGCCTCTACCATCTTGGCACACTTGTCCACAAGAATGAACAGATATGTAGTGGTCTCAATCTCCATGGTGCCAAACTTCTCCAAAGTCCAATTGTCATAAATGCCATACTGGAATGCATGGATAACGGCATGTGAGGGATGTGCAGGATGGTGTTGTGGACTTGGCTAAAGCATTGTATGAATTGCCTTAAAGTCTTGCCCTCCCGCTGCTGCACAATGTGGAGATTGGCCAACATCCTAAGGCATGGATACATGCCTTGGAAATTGGCCACGAACTAGTGGCACATATCTTCCTAAAAGTAGACGGAGCATAGAAAGAGGGGGATTCATCAACCAAGATTGGGCCTAGGCCATGGGAAAGTTGTTGGTCATGACCTTCTCACCTTGGCCTATTGCCTGGATGATGGCAGTGTAAATCTACAAGAACTCCACCGAGTCGACAAAGCCGATGTACTTCTTTGGGGATGTTGGGGTGAAAGTTGACGGGCCAACGCACATGGTGAAGCCCGGGGGAGAATGCACAGCACCTTGCGCCATAGGGCACACCGCCAGCTAGTGGCATGCCATAGTTTGGTGTGTTGTCTAAGGATGCCACCCCTACCCCCCAGACAATGCCTGGTCCTCGAGATGCTCATCCACCCCTTTCATGCTGGCGCTCGATGGTGATGTGCTCATCTTCATGGACCCATAGCCCATCGAGCTAGGCTCGCAGGTCCAATCCTCCTCTTGTGCTAGGGGGCGACATGTTGCAGTGGCCCTCGCGGGCAATCGGCGTCCATTCCCAACTGGATGGGCTCATCATTTGGGAGATAGGATGGAGGGTGGGGTGGACATGGAGGTTGATCTTGAGGCAGTCTGGGAACTACCGACAATGACCTAACGATGGGTAGCGCCACCAAATTAGCAACCAGCGGCCTTCCAGGGTGCCTCCGATAGGCTAGAGAGGAGGGTGATAGAGGTGTGCCTCTGCAACGAGTAGAGCACTCCTCAGACTAGCAGCGTCCTAGTTAAGGCAACGACAGGCCGGCATACAACACTCTTGTTCCCATCATATGGTAGAGGCCGTGGCTACATCGGCCGGGTAGTCCCTAGCTCCCTCGGCTTGCGAGGGCGCTGAGGCGGCCTATTTGGCATGGGGATGATGGCACGGTGTCGGCTAGGTAGAATCAAGTCACAACAGTAGGAGCCTTGGCTGCAGCAGCGTGTTTTGATTAAGTACCTTACGCTCGCCTACTCCATCCTCAAAGTTAGAAGCCCAGCGACTATGTCCACCGACCATCAATTTTTTTAATGGTGGAAACCACAAAATCTCAAATCTAGAAACACCGCGTCCCTTACCTAGCATGCTAGCTATCGGCGAGCAGGCTCCTTTAACGGGGAATCGATGGATCCTATTTTTTGGGTTCGGCCTAGGGAGCATGGATGCTAGACAGGACTTGTAGTGGTAGTAAATAGGGTGAATGGGATTATACAGATCTAGGCCATGCAGAGGCGTAACACCCTACTCCTATTGTGCTCTTCATTTGATCTTGGTCAAAAGACTCAATTACAAGGTTTGCACCCTTGTTGTTTTCTAGGTTTAGAACCCTCCTCTAGAAGGCATTTGTTCTCCTCTTATAGCTAATTGGGAATACCACAATTACCGGACACTGAAAACTGGACCTCAGTACATGAGGATTAGGTATGGAATGTCTTTTCGCTAACTGCAGAGTGGGCCTAGTCAAGTTTCTGCCTTGGTTGGCCTCCCTTCAGGGCTAGCTTAGGATAAAGGTGTGCCATCTTGCTGAGTGTCCCTTGCAACTACGGGAAGCTCAAGGTAGAAACTTGAATTCCTCTTGTTGATGGTGGGGCCTGCTTGTCAATCACCACTACGGGACATGTGGAAAGGTGATGGGCCCTATCAGACGGCATGTCAGTCAACCACACCGCCTGACAGTCGATGCCCCATCGTGATAATGGCACACACAATGGACATAGGCATCGTCCCGTTGCCCAAGTTGCATGTCAGGTTGGTTTGTGTCATGTCACATTTAATGTAAAGCTCATGCATGGATGGACACAATAGCCCGTTGTGTCTCATTATACTTATTGCTCGATTTGTGTCCTCAAGCTACTTAGAAACACTAGGCTCAGGGCTAGGGATAGCCCCTGCTCAGCCCCTAGAAAGGGGCAAGCTTGGGTCCTCATTCTGCTTTCCTTCGGATGCATAACTACTATTGTATGAAGTTGATTATCATTTGGGCAGGCCACCGGCTTGATGATGAGTCACTAGGCGCCTCGAGAAGCTCGTGATGGGGACTCTAGTTCCGACTTTACCGCACTATCAATGTCTATAAGATATAATCTCTTTATCCTAAAATATGGAGCAACTTTTAACCCTTGGCACAGCTAGTAATGAGAAGGGTAAAAAGACTTATTCACTTTATTGGGATGGGTGTAGTACAGTGAAACTGGGATAATTGGGTGATAATAAAGCCAAGAAGAGTAGAGATAGTTTAGTAAGTAAAAGTATATGTTCTAGGTTGTTATATTTGAAATAAAATATATATGAATGTTTAGAAATACTTTAGGAGAGAGGGAGTATAATTTATATTTCCCGTGAGAAATATTTTTATAATATATAATTCACATGTTGTTATATTATATAAATATTTATAAATTAATGGAGTATTACTGTTTATGAATGATCCATGATTATGTATCGTATATGAAACAAATATAATTATAAGATCAACACGTGTATTAATTGACCATAATGCATGTCTCATGGACCATGG
The DNA here is from genome assembly GCA_030770085.1 of Oryza coarctata. Taxonomy (NCBI): domain Eukaryota; kingdom Viridiplantae; phylum Streptophyta; class Magnoliopsida; order Poales; family Poaceae; genus Oryza; species Oryza coarctata. Next base: position 16,847,974 of record CM061472.1, read on the forward strand.
TGTATGAAAATACCAAATAATAATATGGACACGTATTAGAAAACATGTTTTTGGATAAATATAACCTAAGACATGGCAAGGATTATAATGTGAAATTAGTTGGTCTCAAATAATATTGGTTTAGAATCCTTGGACCAAATATTAATTGTCGTAGTTCGTGGATTACTTTAGGTCTGCCAAATGCTACTCCATAACTCGGTAGTTATAAAGTTAGTATCCAAATTTGCTACGAAACATGTACATAGTGGGACGTGAATGGTCAAGATGGGATTTGTCTCTCCTAATTAATAAAAGTGATATTTCTACGACCATTAACGTAATAGATTACGAAAGTGTATGATCATACTGAGATGACTAAGGTGGGAGTCTATAGGATCAAGGAGGCCAACTAGAGAGGGGTGAATAGCCGGTTAAAAAACTTTTGGCTAAAACTGGGTTTTATATGCGGAAGAGAATCAAAACAATTTTTGCACAATTTAAGGCCTAAATCAACTGGTCTCAACTATGTGTACAAAGAAGCTTAGCCTATGTTGAGATGTGTAAGCCTATGGTGATTAGCACAAAAAATCTCTAGTATGTAAACTTGCTCAAAGTAAATACAACAAAATAAATGAGGCAAGAGATAAATGATTTTTCATCTGAGGTTTGAAAACTCGCCAGTTTCCTAATCCCCATTGAGGCGAGCCCAACTTCACCACTCAAACCACTAAGCCTCCGAATCTCCTCTTCAAGAGATGGGCAAGATGGGAGCCGGTTCCAAAGTGGTCTACACAAGCCTCGATCACTAGGGGTTGTTCTTCCCCCACTCCGGAGATGGCGAACACCGAGTCGCTCACAATTAACCACCGGGCCTCCTCTACAAACTCCTTTGGAGAGGTCACTGGATAAACTCCTCCAATTCGTCCAGGAGGTGACAACCTCCAAGGGTAATAAGTCTAGTATACTTGCTGAAGATGATCAAGTGTCACACTAGCTCTAAATAAAACAATGCACTTGGATCGGCTCAACATACTCTTCAACACCTTACTAGATGATCTAAGTGCTAAGGGTGTGAGAGTTCTTGTAAGGGCTCAAAATAATGCAATTAAGTGCCAAAGCCTTACCTTTATTGCTGGGTAGAGTGTATTTATACACCCACAAAGCCAAACTAGCCGTTGGAGATGAGATCCTCCAACTTCTCGACATTGCCAGTCCAACTGCTATTAGAGAGCTAGTCCGACCACATAGCTTGTGCAACGATCAAAAAAAGAGCCATTACAGCACATTTAATGCGCATCTCAATCCGACTGAAGTTGAGGTCCTGGTCTGACCGGCACCTTTAAAAACCTTTTTGTAAACTCCGATCCGACCGGCCTTTAGTCTCGATCCAACCGGTACCTTCAAAAACCTTTTTGTAAACTCCTGGTCCGACTAGCCTTTAGTCCCAGTCCGACCGACACCCCTCTTTGTGAGGTCAAAACGTCTCTGGAAGACCCCGGTCGGACCCTCCCGGTCCAACCATAGGCCATTTTTCAGCACAACCAACCGATATAAAAACGACGATATCTCACGGCTCGGGTGTCAGAATTCGATGTTCTTGGACTCTATGGAAAAATTATTTAAAGAGCTATATAAAACATGAATAATCCATCCAAGAATCATAATTTTTCTCAAGGATAAATGACTCAAACTCTAAAAGACACTTGAGTAGACATAGCCATAGAGACTACTCATAATTATTAGATATGCCCACCTCTTTTTTGCATGTGACTTGAGAAAAGGCTCACCACACTTGGATAGATACTCTCACTATGTTCAAGTGAATTAACATGGCACAAGATTATCCACATGCTATAGACTCCTATTGATAGTATGGTGTCTATCTAGCAATCCAGTCTTTTCACCAAATACCAAGACCGGCAAAAGTCTAATAAAAACATTCTTAGTTTCATTATAACTTTGTCTTCCGCTATCCATATCGGGCTCGATGCTTGAGCTAAGATCAACACTTGTGATAATCCGATTGAACCATCTTTATGACGGGTCTTGATCAATCTTTATCCAGAGTTACTTCTTATCACAAGCTTGACATCATCCTTGTCAACATGATGAGTTCTTGGCTTGATAACCATTAAACCATAGTATTATCCATTAGCCTCATTGATATAGATAAACATAGACACATACATTTCATGATCTCTATGTTCTCAAAGTAATTAAGACTAAAAGGATGCGGCTCAAATAATATATTAGTCTTATAAGAACATATCGATAATATGGAAATCACATATATGTCAATATATAGATGGAGAAAAAAAATGATAGATATATCTTGATCTCTTGTATTTCATCATTGTGATTAAGATTCTTCATCAAAGAATATATCACCATATCCACCTATCCACCAACTCATGAAGAGAAATTAGTCCCGTAAAACTGGTTTATCATAAACTACCAAAACAATAATTACTCATATTTGTTTCATCATAAATCTCTCAACCTTTTTACTTTTCTGTGATCCATGACAAGCCGATATAAATTATGTAAATATGAGTAAATGATATATCAATACTAATAATCCACAAAATATATAATATGAGCTCTCCTAAAGATGTGCATATATATAAATACGGTGGAAAGCATATATACATATTTAATAAAAGACAATGGAGAAATTCACTCTATATTTTGGATCAATAAGAGAGATGATATAAAAACTATGGGGTTTAGTATATACCTCATTTTCATTTTCATATCCCAAAAAGACTATAAAAAATATGCTTATGAATTATATTAGTCTCACACAATTAGATTTGTTATTAATCACTAAAACCAAACTAATGACACTTAAACTATACAGTCATGAGTTAGTAATCTAATATATGATCGAGTTGATGATTGAGCTCTTGAAATTGCATTGAGCTTAATCGATATCGTGAGAAAAGGGGTTTATACATATGTATATATATAATATAGGTTCAACCAATAATACGATCCTTAAGGATCAATATGTTCTATTGGGGACAACCATTTATACATGAACCAAAAAGGTATTTTTCAATTGCAACCTATTATCATGAACATATGGGGTTGCATATTTAATGAGTTGAAACGACATATTTGATAGAGATCTAAATGTGGCTCAAATCAAATAAAAATATGAGTAGAGGTCCTAATAGACCTAAGAGGCCTTGATATAAGCTCTATATATTGAGGAACAAAGGGGCTTAGAGAGGACAACACATACATGTAGGTGAGAACTACATTGAGCAAAACCCTAACCGCATCTCTCTCCACAAACCAAATCCTAACCATGCATGCATAGGAGCTAACACGTCTGAGCGTGTCATTTCAACTCTAAATATATGGATACTAGTAGTGATGTTGTAATGTTGTGACGCTGATTGGTTTGGGAAGGTAGAAAGGGGACAATACATGGAGGAGAGACTTGAGCAAGGAGGAGATGTTAGATTGTTGAGATTGACTTTTTTTTTCTACATTAGGACTACCATGACTCTTCTTTCGATACTTTGTTGTGTGCTAATATCAGTTTCCTAGGAGATAGAGAAATTTTGGTTTTATGCTTGGCAGAACAGGCAACGTGTTCCACGACGTGACCGAATCGACGACGTGTAATCTGCCGTAGCGCGTGGAGCAGACACGTACAAGTGGCTACAGACTACGTGGTGCTCTGCAGGTTGGTGTGCAGCAACAGGGCAGAGGATGATAGCACATGCGCGCTACGGTGTTCGTACACGTGTACGTACACCAACGTGCTGCGAGCACTCACCCTGCTAACAGCGGTGACGTGGACGTACTTGTACCGTCCACCGGCACCTGACGTGGATGTGTGGTCACTTGTCAGTGGACGCTTTGTCTACGGTAGACAGGGGTGTTGTCACTTCGTAGATGAGGAATCGATCGATCGAGAAGGATAGAATTACGGTGGATATGATCCTCCAACGCACCTATCGTTAGATGCAAAATTGAAGGTTTAAAAAGAAACTGTCATGTATCTCTTGTCCATCGTTTTTAGAGTCTTAGTATCGAACAATTGAGTGATTGTCTCCTGATAGGTCATAGCAAGTTATAGCCCTATAAAAGTCTTTGACTGGACAAGCTTGTATCCCAGGATAAGATTATGCTGCAACTAACTAACATGGCTCCATTAGGAGCGGAGTATTTCGAAATTAGAAATTAAAACGACAGTTCTAGTCCTTATTTTATACTCTACTAGCTTTGACATGAATATATAAGGCCATCCATCCTTTTTAACTTTTCTTGTTGCCAGGTAAATTGTTAAAGTGATTGGAATGATTGATCGTATTTCATATCGTGTATAGGGGTATATATAGTTAGCTGGGGTGGCATGCAACCAATTGACTGGGTGAAAGATTATAACCACACAATTAGAAAAACATACTATAATTACATCATGCTAACACTCTTCCGTAGTCTAATCGGAAGCTCGGCGAACATTCAGACTGGATTGAAACTCCTGAAATACAGAGATGAGAAAGTATTTGGTAAAGAAGTCGACATACTAGGATGTCGTAAGAACAGAAAGTACCCGAACGTGACCGAGGACGACTTGTTTGATCAATCTCAACGTGCTTCGTGCTCTGATGTTGAACTAGATTGTTGGAGAGATAAACAGTACTAATGTTGTCATAGTAGACCAATGTGGCACGACGAGGTGGGTGCCGAAGCTCCATGAGTAGCTGACGCAGCCAAGTAGCTTCAGCGACACCATTGGCTATGGCTCGATATTCAGCCTCTGCACTCGATCGGGAGACTATATGCTGACGCTTAGAGGACCAGGACAACAAATTATTCCCAAGAAATACTACATAACCAGAGATCGATCAGCGAGTGTCAGGACAGCTAGCCCAATCGGCATTGGTGTAAACCACAAGCTTAGCAGATGGAGACCGATGCAAAGTCAAGTCGAGAGAAAGAGTGCCATGTAAATAGCATAGCATCCGCTTGAGAGCAGCAAAGTGTGGCTCGCGAGATCATGCATATAGAGGCAAATTTGTTGGGCGGCATAGACAATGTCTAGACGGGTGAATGTCAGGTACTGCAGTGCAGCAGCTAAGCTACGATACTGTGTAGAGTCGGCAACTGGAGGACCGTTCACAGATAATTTGAAGTGCAGGTTGACAGGGGTGTTGCATGGCTTGCAAGCACTCATCCTAGAGTGCTCCAAAATATCCAGAGTATACTGCCGCTAAGAAAGAAATAAGGTATCATCATAATGTGTGATGGAGATGCTCAGAAAATAATGAAGCTGGTCCATGTCTGTTATAGCAAACTCATGCTAGAGAGTGTTAATGATATGTTGGAGAAACCCAGCGGACGAGGTAGTGAGAACAATGTCATCCACATACAGCAGCAGATAGGCAGTATCGAATCCCCGATGATATGTAAATAACGAAGTATCTGACTTGGCCTCAACAAACCCAAGGATCAGGAGGTGAGTGGCGAACCTATCATACCAAGCATGAGGAGCCTGCTTTGGGCCATAGAGAGACTTATTGAGCTGACAGACAAAATATGGACGTCACAAGTCAACAAAGCCAGAAGGCTGCACACAATAGACCGTCTTTGTTAGAGTGCCATGTAAAAACGCATTCTTGACATCCAACTGATGAATAGGCCAATGTTGAGACAGAGTCAAAGGCAGAACCACCCAAATTGTCGCTGGCTTGACCACTAAACTAAAAGTCTTGTCATAATCAACACCCGGCCATTGTGTAAAACTTCGCAGAACCCAGCGAGCTTTGTAGCGATTAAGTAAACCATCTACGAGCAATTTGTAATGATAAATCTACTTGTCGGTCACCAGATTGACACTAAGAGGCCGAGTAACAAGACTACATGTGTCATTGGCGAGAAGTGCATCATACTCAAGTTGCATAGCAGAGCGTCAATTGGGATCTGACAAAGCATCATGAATAGAGCACAACAGTGGTGACATGGGCACAGCGTGAAGGTTGAGACGATCCACGGGTTGCACGATGCTAGCTTTGCTACGCGTGCGCATGGTATGTGCATTGGTGACCGGCATGATGGAGACTGGTTGAGTAGCAGTGGTATGGCCGGTGCCACTAGCAACAACCTGTGTGCTAGCAACAGGGGCAGTGATATCGACAGTATGGGTAGGCGTCGTAGAGGATGAGACACTACTGGTAGCGGCCTGTGCTAGATACACAAGGGCGGTGGCTCGGGCAACCACAGCCCTAGGGATGGTGGTGCAGGGGCATGCTCGGGTGCAGCAACAGGCCCATGCATAGGCACAGTGCTATGCACAGCCTGTGGGGGCGCTGACTCTAGAGCAGCCACGGTGATCAGCAGAGGACCTACACGCACAAGACGGGCTCCAAGGGTGGATTGATAAGATCATTTTCATCAATCAAAAAAATCTAGGGTAAAAGGTGCCATGGCCATGGTGGACATGTTAGAGAAAGGGAAAAAGGATTCATCAAAAACAACATGGCTAGAGATGAGGATGCGGTTTGACTGGAGATCAAAACACCGATAGCCCTTGTGTTTCGAGGGGTAACAAAGGAAAACACATAAGGATAAGCGGGGTACAAGTTTGTGAGGTACCATGGAGGACATGTTAGGATATCAAGCACACCCAAAAACTCGAAGGTTGGCGTAGGAGGGTCGGGTGGAATAGAGAGAGGTGTATGGTGTTGAGAAAGCGAGGGTTTTAGTAGGGAGCCAGTTCACAATGTAGGTCGCTGCGTGAAGGACCTCAACCCAGTAAACCAAAGGGAGACTCGCCTAAAACAAAAGGGAACGTAGAATGTTATTAATGTGTGAAGGGAACATTCTGTTGTTCTGTTTTGTTGAGAGGTATATGGACACAATATGTGTAGTGCAACACCGTGGGACAGGAAGAACGTGCAGGCTTGGAAATTGTCAAATTCACGGCCGTTATCACACTGGACATTCTTGATGGTGGTGCCAAATTGCGTGCGAATATGAGAAAAAAATGGGAAAGAGCAGAAAAAGTCTCGGATTTGAGGCAAAGAGGAAATGTTCAAATGTAGTGTGAGCAATCATCAAGAATAATAAAGTAGTACTTGTATCCAGACCAATAACAATAGGAGATGTCCAAAGATCATAGTGTATTAAATCAAAATTATGAAGAGCTCTAGAGCTAAATGATCTGAACGGACGACAGATATGATGACCAAGTTTGGATAGAGCTTCACACCCAAGATGCCCGAGACAACGATGCCAAAGAGAGGTGGGTATGGCGATGAATGCGGAGGTGCTGGTGGAGAGTGGGTAGAACGAGTAGAGGTCTCTAGAGCTATTGCACCTGGTGATCACGTTCTTGGTGTACAAATCCTTCACAGAAAGGCTAAAAGGATTAAACTCAATGGAACAATTATTATCGATGGTAAAATGACAAATAAAAATCAGATTTTTAATAATGTTGAGAGAGACCAAGATATTGTTAAGAACAAGATTAGGATGTGGTAAAGAAAAGGTATGTGATCCAGTGGCAGTGACAGGAAGTGACGCCCCATTACCCATAATGATAGATGATGGAGTAGATGAGGATGGTGGGGAAATGGTGGAGAGTTTATCGGTATCTGTGGTCATATGAGAACTGGCGCCTGAATCGGCATATCATTCAGAGGAGGGTGCTTGAGCATCATGGCATTGAACGAGTGCACCAGGGAGTCATGATTCCATGAACCACTGTGGATAGGGTTCTAGGGCATGGGTGGTGTGGACCAGGGCACTACTGAGAGGGCCTGAAGGCCGGTGAGGGCCCCTGGAAGGCCAATGAATATCCCTGATAGATCGAGGGAGGCAGCACAGGTGATAAAGGTGAGGCTTCCCTATAGTACGAGCCATACTGGGGAGGGTCGTAGGTGCCACCATAGACACCATCGCCGAGGATGCTGCTGAAGTTACCGCCTTAATGGGACATGACGGTGAAAGCCGAAGGAGTCGTCGGAGGGTGGCCAGACCAGTCATACGGCTACATCTGGATGGTACCCGCCCATAGATGCGTGAAGGATAGGTGCAGACCTGGTGGCGTGCCACCAGTGGGTGCAGGGGCACCGTGACCACCACGGCCGCACCGACGGCCGTTGTGCTGTCTACCAGCGCCAGGTTTGGGCGTGATCGAGACGCCATAAGGCCATGTAGGGGGAGGTGTAGGTGTCCCCAGGTAGTCTAGGGTGCCGTCAGGCGAAGCGTTGTGGCTACGAGAGCAGAAGGCAGTGATGGTAGCCGGGCCTCAATCTCAACCTCCTCCGGTAGGAGATGCGTTCGAGCCTTCATAAAGGTCGAGAACAGGCGATGCATCTTTAGGATGGATACCATGTGGTGAAACTAACCGTTTAGGTCACGGAGGAGCATAAGGACCATCTATCGATCGCCGATCAAGTCGTCAAACTTGGCAAGAGAGGTGGCCATCAACTCGAGGCGGTGATAGTTGTCAGTGACATTTAGGAAGCCTTGGCGAAAGTTCTGAAATTACGTCTCTAGGAGGAGCACATGGAACACTTTCTGGCTAAGGAACTCATCCGCGAGATAGCACCAGGCACCGTGAGTGAAGAGCTACTGCAGCATCAGCGATTACTGTAGGTCGTTGGAGATCATGGCGTAGATCCACATCAAGACAATACAGTCCGTCTGCACCCACGCTGGGCGTGAGGGAAAGGACTCTTCCTCGAGGACGTGGCGAGTGAGGGCATATTTGCCGAGGACGATGAGAAATAGACTATGCCACTTGCTGTAGTTGTTGATGGCCTGGTTAAGCACGACAGGGATAAGAGCATAAACGTTGATGATGGCGGTGGCCTGTGCCCAGTGGGAGTCGTGGGCAGCTTCATACTCATCCAAAGCAACAACGCGGAGGCAAGCCTCTTCAGTGCGGCGGTCATCATCGGCCATGGTCTGCTTAGTGCGGCGAGCGTCGTCGGCCGTGATCTCCATAGTACGGCGGGCGTCGTTGGCCACGGCCTTTTTAGCACGACGAGCGACCTCCGTGGCGAGGCGATGGCCTTCGACGTCTGTGGCGGCAGGCCCCGTGGCATCATCATCCTCCAGCATCAGGATGCAGAAGTCTCAGCGTCGGAGTCAACGAGACAGGAAACCGGCGACGGAGTCAGTGACGCGGACGAGCCAGTGTCAGTGCCCAGTGACAGAAGATTGGATTCGTGGGTTGGCGATGTGAGCGACATGGCATCCGATCGATGAAGTCAGCGATGGGGTGGCAATTCGATCGGCGATGCGCCTGGCGACGGAGTCAGTGGCGTGCCCTGTGATTCGGTCGGCAACGGACGAACCAGCGTCGGTGCCCAGTGACGGAGTCAACGACGCGACGTCCGATCGACGGAGTCAGCGATGGGGCGACGATTTGGTCGGCGACGCATCCGGTGATGGGAGATTGGATCGGGGGTCGACGATGCGAGCGATACGGCGTCCAATCCACACGGGCGGACCAACGTCCGATTGACACAGGCAGACCAGCGTCGGTGCCCAGCGACGGGAGATCGGATCGGTGGGCCGGTGACACGAGCGACGCGGTGTCCAATTGATGAAGTCTGCGACGGGGCGGTGATTCGATCAGCGACGAACGAACCAGCGTTGGCACCTGGCGATGGAGTCAGCGGTGGCTGGCGATTCGGTCAGCGACGGGCGGAGGTGGCAACAGGTGGACCAGCGCCGGCAATGGGAGGTCGATTGAGATCGGCGGCGCCCAGCGACAGAGATCGGCAACGGACCAGCGTTGGCACCTGACGACGAAGTCAGCATCGGCGACGATGGGCGGACGAGTGCTGGCGATTGGCGACACGAGAAATCGGCGGTTCGGTGACACGACGATAACAGACGAATCAGTGACGTAGGGGATCAATGACGCGACAACGACAGGCGGATCGGTGATCGGCGACGCAAGGGGTAGTGAAAAAATAGTAGATCGTAATTGTATTATATAGGCAGTTAGGGTGGTATGCAAGCCAACCGCTTGGATATAAGATTACAATCACATAATTAAGAAATTAAGAGAACCTATTATAATTACATCATGCTAACATAAATACTACTTTTTGTCTATGGATGGATGGGTCTTGGAACAGAAAACAAATACACAAATGGTTATGGTAAAATTAGCTAGTTCCATATTTAGTTCATGAACAGGATTATGTATTGGGGTTTGTATGAAATTCAAGCTACTTAGACCTAACTGTGCAAAAGAATTTGCATTTAGGGGTGATGAATTAGCGGGGAGCAGAGGAGGCTCGAGCACCTCCTACGGCTGTGCCACGAGGTGCTATGCCCCTCTTCCTCACGTCTCCAGCAATCGTATAGCACCTTGGGCCTTAGAGCATAAATCTCACAATGAATCCCAATCCCAAAATTTAAGGATTTTTGTTAAAAAATTAAATCCAACAGTTGTCCTATCTAGATCTCCAATACTTAAATTCACAACTCTAGTTTTCAGTTAGAGTCTTCACTCCCAATTCGAAGTGTAACTACCACGTCAAGTTGGATGATCACGCCTTCACTCCCAATTCGGAGCATAACTCTCGCACCGCGTTGGATGATCACGTCATGTGCCGCCTAGAGGAGATCGAACACCTAGGAAGAGAGCATTCTATTGGCCGTTTTTCAAGTGGCTCACTTTTTTATTTAGGAATTCAAATATAGGCTATCTCTTGCAGGAATGATATTTTTCATGTTTTAAATTCTCATTAGAGATTAAAAAAATTAGGGGATTAAATTTTAAATATCTGTTGATTGGCCATGTTCTTAGGCCAGGCCCATGCGTTTCTATATAGAGCATTCATTATTTATAGCAACTAAATCATCAGGCTCATGTGATTCCATATAACAGATTTTAATGTCCGGTGGTATCATGGAAAAACATGTAGAAATCATCTAATTTAATCAGTCATATCTCCTTTATTTTTTATGCGTTCAGCACTTTTTTTGAAACTGTCCTTGGTATATATATCTTCTGTATGTATATAGTTAAATCACTAGCTACTTAAACTTAACATACAAATATACCACATCATCACCCACTATCAATTATTATCGTAAAGCATCTTAAAACTCATACAAACATAACATATTATCTATAATTTATTATATTCTAGACTTAAACAATATTAAATTATTATTCTAATATTATTTTTATAATGTTTTATCATATATTTATCTATTATTTCTATAATATAATATGTATACGTATTTCATAGGAAAAGACAGGATATCAACTAGTTATATTAAAGAAGGCGAGCACTGTGAAATTTACAAGGGCAAAGCGAAAATAAAAGAAGTTGCCAACAAGATGACAGGCCGACCTGGTAGAACAGATAGGCCTATTCTCCCGGCATCAAGCTCGCTAATCCTTTTGCTCCTGCCGTTGTCCACAAGGCCATCTCGTATGTTACTTTGTGGATGACGTGATCAGCCGACGCTTCCTTGGATTGAAAGAAACGATTGATTTCCCAGAGGACTAGGATGAAGATGGATCGGAGCACTTTCATGCCTAACTTGTCAGGCATTCGTTGTCTTGCAAAGCAACCAGTCCACAATATATAGGTTAAGTGTACATTTGTATTAGTTTAGACATGCACCTTGCATAAAGAAGAACCTATCGTCGGCCTGGAGTAAAACCATATAGGAGTATAATTAAGCTTTAGCAACAGCATGTGTCAACAGTAAGTTGTAACAATTGGCTAGAATGAATGATAGCAAGTGATGTGTTGGTGGCACACACTGACAAATTAGAATTATATGGGCATGTGCAATATGGACAAACAGGTAGGACCCAGGATGTTACTATCGCTCAGCGGAGTCCACTCATACCATGAATATATGGAGTATAGATGGCAGTGGCTATCGAAACTTTTTTGGAGTCCAATCATAGTAATACATTGGGTGCATTCACCTCATTGCACACGTGCAAGAGCCTAGCTCTAGTGTAGCCGCCGACCACAAGTTGAAGAACCCATGGGCGTTGCTACGTGACATTAATATGTATGCACAACCAGATGACTGTGATTTGAGAAAATATCAGTTATCTAATCCGAAGCAAAATTGAAGACGATCAAGCGCTGAATATAACTGATGACACCATTTAACGAATGAAAATTTGTGATTGATAAATTAATGACAACTGAATTTGTCTTTCTTTTTTATTTTATGGATAGGTCAAGTTTAGACTTAATTATTGTGTGAGATACAGGATAACATATACAGATTAGTACATTGAATCAATACTGAGATTTTTTTTCTCCAAAAATTGCCCATAACTGTTTGTATGGCTTTTGCCATTCGGGGGGAGACACGTCGGTAGCACGTCATCGAGCGCTGCACAGCTACAGTTCCAGCGCTACCTTACAACGTCGGATCGCAGCGTGGCACGTACTGTCGCTATAGCGAAATGGCTGCAGCAATCGATGCAAACGCTACACAGTGCCAGACGTAGGGCCCTAAGTTTATTGACGTGGCATGTACATATTTCATCCATCTAAGTGTGTTTTGGGAACTAAAGATTGGTGAAATGTATAAAACATCTCTCACTAATACATACGAAGGTTAATGAAATTAAAGAGAGTATGAGTAGAGTATGAGTGGATGATTGGACACTAGGAAGTTATATTTATGATAAATGTTTAAATATAAAGACAGTAAAATACCTCGATCATGTTGCAAAGCTTAGGAATGATAGAGGTGGAGGGAACAATGGAAGATATCGAACACGCGGTCTGTGACAATACAGCTGACGAATATGCGTGTATGTATCTGTATGTAGTTCTATATATTTTATTTAGATTTATTCTAACTATAGTTCTAGATTTATTCTAGATCAAATATCTTTAATTTTAATTAAATTTATAAAAAACAGTTAGCATATATATTATCAACATATATAAACGCTATTTAACACTCGAAAAATCTTTAACAATATATCAAATACAATTGCAATATAATTACCGTATGATCATAATATTACTAATAATAAATAATATAATGGTTTGTAAATATACAAAGTCCTCGATAGCTCAGTGGGAGAGCACGCACACATGCTATCCTTGCGTCCCCTAGCATGCGAACATTTTTTTTCCGCCTAGCAGGAATCTTAGAGCGCATCAAACAACCAAAAAAGACAAATTTGCCCTAAAAATCTATCAACAGTTATTTAGCAATTCCGATTTTATAATAAATTTAATGAAACTAATTTGGTATTATAAATATTGATATATTTTTCTATAAATTAACTTGGTTAAAGAAATTTAACTTAAAATAAAATTAAAATAAAACTAAAACACCTTGTACTAATATGAAACTGGTGAAGTAGGCTACTAGCCGGCTCTTAGATTGGATATAAGCACACTTAATATATGTCATTTTAGTAATTAAAAGTCAATTAAATCTTACTATGTAGAATTTTTTTTTATTTTGGTTGAGATTTGAGAAGGTGAAGAAAAAAATCCAAACTAGTGGTATAAATTGAATAAGCAATATAAGATTAAATGCAAGATTGTAATGTAATATCTGTAAGATTTTTTATGGTATATTGATATTGTGTAAATACTCATCTAGCACTCGTTAACCAAAACAGCACATAACTTGTTATAAAAATACTAAGTTATTGTACTAAAATGAATCCACTTACCAAGTTTTTATAATAAAAATGGTTTAAATCTTCGGACTCTACACATGCACATAGCCAAAAAGTTTTGATATTAGAAAAAATATTAAGTGATGAGATAAGTCAAAGTCCTCATAACATTATCAGTTAAATTAAAAACATACAATTTATTCAATTCTTTAAAATAATAAAAAAATAGCTTAAATCTTCGGACTTTGCACATGTACATAGCCAATAAGTTTGGTTATTAAAAAAATGAAAAAACTAAGATATATATATAAATTCTAGCAAGTAATTTTACAGGTGTAACCTTCTTTAGCAATAGCTACCATATGTGTGTGCGTGTAACTTTGCAACTTGTAACAAATGGCTAGTTAGCTTACATAGGATGATATATATCTGCATGGATATCTAAGCTACCGGTAGATGCATATAAGCACGTTTTACCTTGCAAGTTGTGACAACTGCTAGCACGTCACTATCTACGCATAGTTCGGTGATTGCTGACACATAATTGACAGCTTTAGAATTATATGGGGGCATCCTGCCCAATTTACGAACAGGCAGGACTAAGACGTTATTGGTCAGCAGTGTCCAAACATTGCAGGGTTGATATATATGGAGGCTGTGGATATTTTTGTGCAGTTAAATCATGATTAATATGACGTAAAAAAACAAGAGTATCTAGGATTTTACTACCAATATTACACTAAAAAGCAGATATGTCAAACTAATTCGATCATAAACTTATCCAACCAAAATTTAACTCACAATTAATAGTAGTATCTACCGGTACGTATATTTCTTTAAAAAAATCCCAGTAGTATTGATTGTAAATCTATCATCACCCAAAATCCCCATTAGGGTGAGTACCACCAAAGTTCCACACCTATGGGCGAAGGTAGATTATATTTTCAACCCACAAGTCCATCAAGGTAGATCCCCAACCAAATGTGCGGGTGGAGGTGAGAGCAGATAATTGTTTCCACTTAATGGCATTAGCTTCGAGGCTGAGGCACATCAGTAATTATCTATGGCCTAAAAAAGAAAGAAAAAACCCTAAAATAATTCCTTCTAATCTTACAGCCACCGCTAGCGTCTATTGCTAGAAGTGTAAGGGTGCTAGTCCACGCACAAGTTCACCAGTTCCACCTACATTGCACGTTATCGCCCTCTCTTGCCGGCCTTGCACCTCACGCTGTTGTTCTCTCCCGTCATCTAGCATCGTTTTCTTTTAGCCAACACCCCTCTTTCCCACTAGCGGTCTCTTCACTCTCACAACCACCAGCGTGTTGCACCATCTCTTCTCTCCTCCCATTGTCTAGCACGGTGACCTACAACCATCGATGGCTAGACACATGTCTACCCGCTACCAGTCGTCACTCTAATCCATGCCATGTAGGCCCCGACAAGGCAATGGGTCCTTGCATGGCCAAGGGCTGGGTCCTGTTTTACCCCGCTTCCCATTTCTGACTCGTCTCGTTGCTAACCCTACTACCCACCATCACTGCTACGGGTCACCAAAACAGTGAGATAGGTGGACTTATGTCCTTTTCCCAACCCTAAGCCATCAAGGAAAAATTAGCAAATATAACCTAAAGATTTTACCATGGAGAAAATTTTATTTTAATTTTTGAGATTTTAAAGTGTACCATGGTGTGCTATGCACCAGCATTCAGCTGGTATACATACATGTGAGTACAGTGGCATGTAAATGCTTGCATTCGGAACACGTATATGGTTTGCACTAGTGTTTTCAAATATTTGATTTTTAGATAAGATATGATTAAAATTTTAAAATTTTGACCATCATTATAAAAATAAATTTATAAAATCTAATAAGTCTATAATATTATAATGGCAATTAATTTTAATACAAATATACACATATATGTTTTAGAAATAAGTATTTGAGAAGTAATTAATAATTAAAATTTTAAAAGTTCCCGAAAGAGTACTCCCTGTTTCAAATAAACATTTATATATTATTTAGCATATATGAAGATTAAGGGAAAATATCCTTTTTAGCCTTGTTCGGATAATAATTAAAGGTGATTAATTCCACACCTATTGAGATTAGAATTAATCCCCTCGATCTCCTCCTATCACTCCAATTCCACACCTATTGAGAAATGAAATTACTCCCCCTCATCTCCTCATATCACTCCCTTATGGAGATTAATCAAGCAAACCTCGATTACAATGGACAAATTTTAAATCTTGAATTGCCGTGGCAACAACTTGATAAACTGAAAATCCGTACACATAAATATTTATATTATGGTGCGAATTAATTTTGATTCAGCAATCTACAACAGTAGAAAAGCAGAAATTTGGCACTCAAGAATCTCCCATCTCAGCATGATTCCAAAATAACAGAAATTTACACGCTATTTTACCCTCACTAAACAATGAATCAATTTTTGGCACGCACCTATAAAAGCATGGCACCCTCACACTCCATAGTGTAAGCTCAGCTCCTCAACACGTCGCCCACCCACCACGTAAGACGTGACACACCACTATACCCCTCTCTTCTCTTGGAGAGCCATGGCGGCCGGCAAGCCGGCCGGTGCTAACGCCGGCGTGCTGCTTCTCGTCGCTGTCGCCGCGTGCTGCGCCGCCATCGCCGTGGCCAACGCTCCAGCTCCGGCGGCGACGGTGGAGGTGACGTGGGACGTGGAGTACATACTGTGGGCGCCGGACTGCCAGCAGCGGGTGATGATCGGGATCAACGGAAAGTTCCCGGGGCCGAACATCACCGCCCGCGCCGGCGACGTGATCAGCGTCACCATGAACAACAAGATGCACACCGAGGGGGTCGTCATCCACTGGCACGGCATCAGACAGGTACACTCTAGTAGCTATAGTAACAGGGCAGATAAACTTTCAAATCATCTATTTTTGAATTCAAACGACGGTTACCGGTTTACCGGCTGAAAACCACGGGTAACCGGTCCGGTCGGAAAAAAATGCTTATATGAGATATTATCATAATTATGATATTATATTTCGAATTTAATTTATATTCAAATTTAAAGTATTTCGAACGGTTTGTCCCTTTACCTGTTACGGCTTCGGACTGCCTAAAACTGAAAAACACGACCAGTTAAAGTTTTATTTTTGTCATCTCAAAAAATAAGTTTTATTTTTTGAACCGGAAATGTGCAAAGTAACTGTTGTGTTGGAACTTGGAAAGTAAAAGGCACAAACTAATAAAGTGGGTGGTCTATCTGGATTCTGGAACCACCCTGCTGCACTACCAACAGTGTCGCTTAAGAAGTTGTGAGAAACAACATCGCTCTAGAAAAAACTTGTGCACTTGTCAGTTTGTTTACCCTTTGTATCAGTGAGCTAAAAATCTGTAGTTTAATTTAGCTTAATTTTAAGATGGAGTATAAGCTGCTTTTGTATTATTCTGTATACACCAACCAGCTTAAGCTCAGTCTAAAGCTTAGGAAAATTTTGTGGTTTTTAAGAGGTATCGAGAGGTGCCAAACTAGTTAGTGTAAAATCTGACATCTTCTAGTACTTAGTGAGAGATACTAAATTTTGTATTTCCGTTGTCGTTTCTTTTTTAAAAACAATAAAATCGCTCAAAACTTAAACGGAATAGAAACGACGGTCAGTTTATTTCGTTAATAATCTTACTAAACAATTACGAGTATATACTACTATAATAATAATAAAAATAATGTAAATTACCACGCAGTTTGGCACGCCATGGGCAGACGGGACGGCATCAATATCCCAGTGCGCCGTCAATCCGGGTGAGACGTTCGTCTACAAGTTCGTCGCCGACAAGCCGGGGACCTACTTCTACCACGGCCACTTCGGGATGCAGCGCGCGGCGGGGCTGTACGGCTCGCTCATCGTCCTCGACTCGCCGGAGCACCCGGAGCCGTTCCGCCACCAGTACGACGACGGCGGCGAGCTCCCCATGATGCTCCTCAGCGACTGGTGGCACCAGAACGTCTACGCCCAGGCCGCCGGCCTCGACGCCAAGGACAAGCACTTCGAGTGGATCGGCGAGCCCCAGGTACAGATACACACCTCTGCCGCCACCATCGCCATCTCCGGCGAGAGAGAGAGAGCCCTGTCAACTCCGGCGAGCTGAACTCTAACAAGTAAGTGTGCATCGTGTTCTTGCAACTGTAGACAATCTTGATCAACGGGAGAGGGCAGTTCGAGTGCACGCTGGGCCCGGCGAGGAAGAGCTTCGAGAAGCTCCTCAACGAGAACGTGGAGACCTGCGTCAACGAGCTGAAGCTGTGCAGGGACGAGGAGAGGTGCCTGAGGAGGAGCGAGTGCGGACCGTACTGCCCCAGGAGCCAGTGCGCCCCCGTCGTCTTCAACGTCGAGCAGGGGAAGACTTACCGCCTCAGGATCGCCAGCACCACCTCCCTCTCTGCTCTCAATGTCAAGATTCAAGGGGTAAGATAATTTCATGCTTTTACTAGTTGTATTTCTTAGATTTTTTTTTTCATAGTCGCATTCTCTCTGATATCATGCTAAACAACTTAAAACATATCATTATATTTCTTATTATAATATATATAATAAATAAATAAAATTTAATTTTATTATAATACACTATGTTTTAATACATTTGAATTAAATATTTTTAAAATTATTAATAGTTAAAATTCTAATTGTTGGCCGATCTATCAAAACGTGTATCCGAAGGAGTACACTACACGCCAATGTAAGGGAGCGCAATCATAACGCTTAGTACTTTCTTTAGCACGTGTAAAGTATATAAACAAGCATGGTCACCATCTTCAACAACCATTTGATGTGACTTGTTTAACAATTTAGATGAGATTGAAGGAAGTAATTTTGCAATTGAAATCAGGCGGAAATGGTAAAATTTTGCAGCACAAGATGACGGTGGTGGAGGCCGACGGCAACCACGTGGAGCCGTTCGTCGTCGACGACATCGACCTCTACTCCGGCGAGAGCTACTCCGTCCTCCTCAAGGCCGACCAGAAGGTGGGGAGCTACTGGATCTCCGTCGGCGTCAGGGGGCGGCACCCCAAGACGGTGCCGGCGCTCGCCATCCTCAGCTACGGCAAAGGCAACGCGGCGGCGGCGCCACTCCAGTTCCCCGCCGGCGAGCCTCCTGTGACGCCAGCGTGGAACAACACCCAGCGCAGCAAGGCCTTCACCTACAGCATCAAGGCGCGGAAAGACACCAACCAGCCGCCACCGCCAGCCGCCGACCGGCAGATCTTCCTGCTCAACACGCAGAACCTCATGGATGGCCACTACAAGTGGTCCATCAACAACGTGTCCCTGACGCTGCCGGCGACGCCGTACCTCGCCGCCTTCCACCACGGCCTCCAGGACAGCGCGTTCGACGCGTCCAGCGAACCACCCGAGGCATTCCCGGAGGACTACGACGTGATGAGGCCACCGGCGAACAACGCGACGACTGTGAGCGACAAGGTGTTCAGGCTCCAGCACGGCAGCGTCGTGGACGTGGTTCTCCAGAACGCCAACATGCTCAAGGAGGAGGTGAGCGAGACGCACCCGTGGCACCTCCACGGCCACGACTTCTGGGTGCTCGGCTATGGCGATGGCCGGTACGACCCGGCCAAGCACGCGGCGGAGCTCAACACCGCCGACCCGCCGCTGCGGAACACGGCGGTGATCTTCCCGCACGGGTGGACGGTGCTCCGGTTCGTCGCCAACAACACCGGCGCGTGGGCGTTCCACTGCCACATAGAGCCGCACCTCCACATGGGCATGGGCGTCGTCTTCATCGAAGGGGAGGACAAGATGCACGAGCTCGACGTGCCCAAGGAGGCCATGGCGTGCGGGCTCGTGGCGAGGAAGGCCGCCGTGCCGCTCACCCCGGCCACGCCGCTGCCTCCGGCGCCGGTGCCATAACCTCCTCAGCATGCCCATTCCGGTATAATGTCAATTTTGCAGTAACTTGTGATTGGCCACTGCGAAATAAGACCACTTAATATGTGAAAAGTGTTTTAAATTGTTTGGTTATACAGACTCCATATATGTTCATGTAACAAAGAAATAATGCCTATATTTGCTAATTATGGTGATTGTGTAATATTGTTGCAATGTACACGAAAAATATTGCATATTGCTGGCAAAGAGTGGAAATCATGGCAGGTAGTACAAAAGCAAACGACAACCCAGCATAAGCAAATCTGCAGAAAGTACTAGAAATGAAGCAAACCATGGTAAGTAGAATCTCCATATGTGCCATGCCTCAATGTTATGGGGTGGAAAAACTTTGAAGCGGTAAGATAAAACTGTGAAGCCGTACGATAAAGTGGCATGGAATATTACAAGAAGCACTCAAACATCTTCCTTACAAAATCCATGTCATGCTACAGGGAGTACCAAGATATCTCTCGAACACAGGCAATTCTTACTCCTACCAGACTACATGTTCTACCAAAAACCATCGAATCCAGTCTCGCATCCCACTTTAATTTATATATGTTAATTGGAAGACACCATTGTATGACATTGTAGCAAAACATTGGCTAGAAGGTGCTCTACAAATGCAGATGAGGTTTCGAGCTGTCCCATCAGTCGATCTTCACAGAAGCATAGATCTTCCTCACGAACCAGAAGCAAGCATAGAAGCCAATGGTGCCAGTCAGCACGAAGAAAGCATATGAGATAATCAGCATGTAACCAAAGTAGAGAATGCCTGAAACAAGCTTCGTGATCTCCAACTTGTTGAAGAAGTAGAAGATGGCATAAGCAAAAAGATAGAGCGCTGAAGATCCAGCAGTCAGGTATGCCCTCCACCACCAATGGTAGTCCTCACTGCATAGTTGGAAGTAGCAGAGCACAATTGTGATCTCAGCACAAGTAACAATGAGGATGACAAAGACTATGAAGAGGAAGCCGAAGATGTAGTAGAACTGGTTCAGCCAGATTGATGTCAGAATGAAGAAGAGCTCGATGAAGACAGCGCCAAATGGCAATATGCCACCAGCAAGTATTGAGAAAGCTGGCTGCAGGTACCATGCTTGCTCAGGAATTTGCCTGGGTATCTTGTTTGTCTTCACTGGGTCCTCAATGGCTGGCTGCTTGAAGCCCAAGAAACTTCCTACGAAGACTAGCGGCACAGAGATGCCAAACCAAAGGAGGAACAGAGCAAACATTGTTCCAAAAGGAACTGCACCTGATGATTTCTCACCCCAGATCAGGGCATTTAGGAAGAAAAAGAGTGCAAAGATTATACCAGGAAACATAAAGGCAGTCTTGAGGGTGATCTTCTTCCATTCAGTGCCTTTGAACATCTTATATAGGCGAGATGAGGTGTATCCTGCCAATACACCCATGAATACCCACAGAAGAACCATAGCAGTCATTAGTCCACCACGGTTTGCAGGGGACAAGAATCCAAGTAGTGCAAACATCATGGTTACCACTGTCATTCCAAAGAACTGCACACCAGTTCCAACATAAACACAAAGGAGGCCTGAGTGGACAGGCGGCCTGAAGACATCACCATGCACTAACTTCCACCCAGTTTCTTCCTGAGCCTCATCCTGGTTGTCAAGCTGATTATAGTTTGCAATATCCTTGTAAAGAGTTCTCATCATGATCATGGCTACCATGCCAGAAAGGAAAAGGACAATCATCAATGAGTTAATGATTGAAAACCAATGGATCTGGCTATCACTTGAAAGAAGATAGACATCCCAACGAGATGCCCATATGATCTCACTAGCCTGCAACAGTTCAATTCAAATAAATCAAAATGAGGGGAACAAGTAGTTCATCAAAAGATTCTTCAGAAGGGAGCTATACCTCAAAGGTAACATCATAAGAGAATACGACATATGCTTCAGGAACCACATCTTGGGGCATGTGGCTACCAGGAGTTATCTTATTGTTAGCATTGCAAGTTTGCACTGTAGGATTCTTGTCATCCCAAGCACTGTATTCATGCTTAATGCTGTAATCAAAAAGGCAAGCAAAAGGGACAAATTATACCTCATACGAACAGAAATATATAGAATAGCATAATTCTTTTTCCTAACATTTGCAATGATGTGAACAATACTATACATCCCACCAACTCATTTGTAAATCAGTCAAACAATAAAAACAATGAGCAAACATGATATTGCAATGGTTTCACACTGATTAACTATGAAAATAAACCATAATGAAATAGCCTAACAAATTCACCATGAGCAGGAACTAATACAAAAAAACATGTAAGCAGAGAAGAGAAGAAACTGTAGGAACCAATGGTATAAATATAAGATTAAAATGGTATTATATACAATACCTGCTAGGAATCACATGGAAGCCAACAATACGAGCATCAGGAGAGTTTGGATCTTCATGATACAAGACTTTAAAACTCAAATGATTGTTGATATAATACTTGTCATCCTTGAGCTGGCAATATTATATGCAAAACATCAAATTAATGAAGACCCCTTGATAAGCATGTGAAGTTTAAAGAAGAGCTGACTTCTCGAGATACTCACCTTATAACCAACTCGGTAACCATGCTCGAAGCTTGGTGTTTGGCTTCCTTCCCTTGTTTGTCTAGGCACCACAACTGGGAGATTATCCAAAATCCTGAGAAGAAAAGGTTATGAAGAGAGAGAAAAAATATCAGTCGCTGTATTTTGAATGCATCTGCTGAACATATAGTACAATATATCAGCTGGCTAGATAGCTGATTAGAAATAACATGGTAAAAAATTATAGCATACATGTTTACTCGGTACTCATCGTCAATCTTTTCTTTGAAATTCTTTGCAGCTTCTGGAGAAAGCTTTGTTCGACAAACAACCTTGCAGGTCTCATCCCTCCTCATCTTGAACTGCATGAGTTGACAAAGTTAAAATATAGTTAATGAACAAACAGTTTTGTATAGTATGTGGCAAAGCTCCACTGCGCCCTAGCCCTACAAGCAGCAGCATTTTGTGCAGAAACTAGAGCAATTAGAAAAGTAATAGCCTTACATTATAGACAGAGTTTTCAATGCGATCCCCACGAAGGACTTCCCCTAAGTTCTCAGCACTGTTCTTAATTGCCTCAGGTTTGCAGTAGTCCAGAAAATAGTAGTCATATGGAAGTTGTGTCTTTGTAGATGAAAGCTTGTTGACTTTAACTTGAAGCTCATCATCCTGCAAGTTGAATGGTTAGCTAACCTTTCAAAATAAATTAGTGAAGAACTATCCGCTGCCAGTGCAACATAATGAGGGGAATCCCACAAACATAAAGCATGGGACAAACATCTCAATATGATCACATCCATGAATATCTGCTCATGCAATTGTTAATAAGATATAAAATGTATAGCATGTTTTCCAGATTCCCTTAGTATTTGGACATTTGAACTAGAAAGCACCAACCTAAGACTACTATCATGAACTATTCTACAGGTCAAAACTCTTCAATCAAACACGTGTGTCATGCTTACCATAAGGATTATCATTATAGAATACACAGTTTATAGTCATCTGAACTACATTCAACAAGACCAAATATGAGCTTAAAGCAGCCACTTATGCGGTGATCGAAAGATATCGCAGGATAAACATGACAGTTTTACAGAATCTGGACATTCTAAAATGGCCATCTTATGTGACAACTCTAGTTCAGCTAAAACAGAATTTTTTTTCATGCCTCAAAAGGTGCTCGTTTACTAAAACTTGACATATTTGACCCTACCAACTCTACTCATCACCACCAACTTTTCTCACACTATACATGTTTGAGATATTATCAAGGGCATTTTCGGTCAAACATTAGCAAAGTTAACTCCTTAACATGCTTCAGCTCAGGTCAATTTCTCCAGTTTTTGTTATTCCATTTTATTGATATTACAATCAGTTATAACAATATTACTCAATCAGCCAATATAAACAATTATTGGTGATTTGTCATATCTACGCAACCTAAACACCAACATGGTTAGAGGACCAACAAATACAAAATCCTAACACGACAAAATGGAAAAATGAAGCACCAGCCAAAAAACGGCCATAATGTATCCACGCCTCTGGATGAATTCAAATTGGAAACCCTTAAATTAGGTCATCCTACATGAGAATTGCTTCCTCAGGATTCTTAGAACCCTTGTACACACTACACTAAAAACAGATGATTCTACCACCAGAAACACTACGCCAAATAGTATTCCAACACCAAAACGAGCTATCTCACCAAAGTATAAGTCACAGGCAATCAAAGGCGAGATAGGCATTGCCTCCGTGGACTGCTCTCCCTTAACCCGTCGTATCCCATATATAAACATGCGAACCTAAGCCCATCCATTCGTCCAGATATTCCATTTCACTCGTCACTTCCATAAACCCTAAACCACGCGCGAACAATCCTACACAAATGCAGGGAGACGAAGGCATCGAGCCCGAGCTGAGCCCAGATCTGGGACCCGCGTCTCCCTGTATGGCCAGATCCACCGCCACCGACGGCCGGGAGGGGTCGCCTAACGCTAGATCCGAGGAGGAGAGAGGCGAGGCCGGGGGGTTAGGTCGGATTACCTTCTGGAAGTCGCGCGGGGCGACGCCAGGGAGGTAGAAGGCGCGCGCGGGGGAGGCGGCGGAGAGCAGGACGGCCGCCGCGACGAGGAGGGGAAGGAGAAGGCGGCGACGGGCCGGCCCGCCGGCGATCGCCATGGGGGCGAGGCGAGGCGAGACGAGGCGGAGAGAAGTGGGAAGTGTGCGCGACAAGAGCGGAGGATGGCGTGGTGATGGTGGTCGGTGGGGTGGGGACTCGGGACGTGCGAGTCTATGAGCGAGAGAGAGCGCAATAAACCAGCCGTGATTCCTTGCAGTAAGGCTAAGTATTCTGCTTAGCCGCCAGCAAAACGAAATAATATGATATTAATTATTATAAATTTAAAAAAATAGATTGATTTATTTTCTAAAAGCAACTTATGTATAAAAAAAACTTTTATATAAAATATTCCGTATTCCGTATAACCGTTCGAAAAACATGCTAACGAAAAACATAAAAGTTGTCACATTCAATTTTAAACCGGACTTAAATCATATAGAATGGATAAAGATTAGCATGAATTTTGGGGAAAATGGATATGGATTGTGGTTATAAGTTTTGATATTTGCTAGCAAGATCGTCGGATTATTGCTATAGACTATTTATTTATTTTATGTCTTTGAAAATACGTTTTTATTAAGCTATTTATTATTAATCGAATCTTTTAAAACATTTGCTAGCCATAGTTTGTCATTATTTGTTAATCAAAATTGTCACACTTGCCTAATGTTACATGCACATCTTAACAAGTCTAAAAGATATTTTTCTAAGCTACTGAAGAATGAGATTAATGTATTGGAATAAAATTTTGCAACACTATAGCTGCAACTAAACAACTATCAAGTCACTCAAATTTATCTAACCTTATGTGTGGTAAACTTTGATAAAATATGACTTGCTTCCTATAATGAAGTCAATAATTTGCTAGTGTTTTTTAAAAGAAAATGCGAACAGTAGTGAGCTATTGCTCTGTCAGTTTTGATTATTACAATTTAATGTGATTTAAAGCAACATTATAATGTAATAACATATTTTAAATAATATTGATTTGATTTGATTCGTGATCTGTGTTTCTCAAATAGTTTGAAAAACAAGCACAACACAGAGCAAGGATCATAAGTCATACCTAAATTGGTACGAAATACATATTCTCGTTCGTACAAAAATATCATAGTTCATTTTGTACTAGTACTATTAAGCTACAAGTGACAAATAAACAATCCGGGATGGACGAACACAAAGTGAACTTCGCTTGCGGTGGCAGCTTTCGTCATCTTGTGTACAAGCTGCTGTTGCTTTATTTTTAATAATTTTAAGCTTCAATAACATATTACTAATATAAAAAGCAACTTAATTCTCCATCATAAATATTTAACATTTAAAATAAAATTTAATTAAACTTTAGAATCACCATCAATAATTTCTTCAATACTTAACACCTAAGTGATAACCTGAACTACTAAACAGGTAAAAGTTTTATATATAAATTTTTCTTAAATAAATCAAATAAATCTATTTATTAAATTTATAATAATTAATACTTAATTAATTACACATTAATGCATGCTAAAAAATTCAGCCATCCACGCTAAACTCAGTCTTAGTTTAAAAACGAAACAAACAGTATATATAAATTTGCTTAAAAAGTGTTACCATAATACTATGAACTCAGTGGATTTTATAAGCCCATTTTAATATAAAATTGATGTCAGATCTGACCATCAAAGAGAGTATTACTTCAAACAGTTCATTTTGCACATGAAACATTTCCACAAATAGCCAAAGAGCATTTCCACAAGGATAAAATAATTGACAAATAGCACAACTGCATTTCCATAAGGATTAAATAATTGAAGCGTAAGTTTATTGTTCCATCTTTATTCATTCACAAAAGTAGATACAGCCAGTGCCTTGGAGAGTGGAGGTTCGAGCATCTCGGCCTACAATGCTCTTGCTAACAATTCTGGCGAATGAAAACCAAAAAGACCTCAAGTGTTTAGTTTAAAGATACATGGCATAATATTACAGAAGTTGCCGTGACAAAGCGATCTAACAACGAATTATGCTCACCCGACAGAAAGAATAGAACCAGACTATATATAACTACAGCAAAAAGACCACAAGTTCAAATATTTCAATTTATTCAAGCTGCACTTGAGACAACATTTGATTTCTGAACATGGATCAGTGGGTAGCATCTCTGCTGTAGTACTGATCCAATGTCTTTGCAGGGATACGATGGAGAAGCTCACGAGGGAATATGCGAAGCAATGTCCATGCTAGGTCAAGTGACTGAAAGATGTTTCTTGTATCATATGCACCCTGTGTAACAAATTTCCTCTCAAATTTGTCGAGGAATTCCAAATAAAGCTGCACAAGGGATAAAGAACAGTATATTAGATTCACTTACTTCTAAAGAGAACATCAGCATACGATTATTTTAATAGTGATTAGTGACAAACCAGATCCTCGGAAGAAAGTGCCTCCTCTCCAACAACTGCTTTCATGGCCTGGACATCCTTTCCAATTGCATAGTTGGCATAAAGCTGTAAAATGAAACAGCATACATGAGTTCCACTGTATGTAGTCGCCAGAGCTTAAAGGAAACCAAATGTATGTAGTCCAAAGTGTACCTGGTTAGACACATCTGAATGGTCTCGACGGGTCATACCCTCTCCAATAGCACTCTGCAAGAATTATCAGACAGTTCTTAGAACTCAAATTTAAATGGTTGTAGAATGTAACTGTTATGAGACTAGTTTATGTGAAATTTATATTGATAAGCAATCTCACCTTCATCAATCGAGAGAGAGATGGCAAGACATTGATGGGTGGGTATATCTGAAAGGAACAAGAAAATGTTTAGGTAGAGTAAGAATATAAAACATCCATAAGTTTTTCATGTGTCACATAATATGGATAGAGAATTAACAGCAAGTGCTAAATAAGTGTAATAGCTTCTTAATATGAAGCTGCCAACTAGTGTTACAAAGATGTCACCTTTGCTACTTAACAAGTAAAAAAAAAGAACAGAAAAGAAAGTACCTGTCTGTTGTGCAGCTGCCTGTCGATGTATATCTGTCCTTCAGTAATGTACCCCGTAAGATCAGGAGTTGGATGTGTAATATCTGTTTAGGATGAAACAGCACAATGTTACATATTATTTGTAATATGTTTAGGACTAAACAAAGAACACAGTAGACAACAACATGAATGGTAAAGGTCCATGCAATAAGACGTGTCTATATTGGACCCAACCCAAGTAACTTGCATCCAGCTCATAGATGTGCTGGGCTAGTGCACATACTTGTGCGCATTACTTTCAATGGCAGATAACTCATTTGCAAAAAATGGGTAAGAGAAGGATGTGGCAGATAATATGCCTGGTAGGACGATACTCTTCACATACTTCAGGAAAAATCTTATACACAATATGTTTATAGAATGCTCACAAGATAGTTCTAATGGTGGTATCAAACAGAAATAAATTGACCAACATAATCACTTACCATCATTAGGCATTGTTAGAATGGGAATTTGGGTAATGGAGCCTGATCTTCCTTCAATACGCCCAGCTCGCTCATATATGGTTGCCAGATCAGTGTACATATATCCAGGATAACCACGCCTACCTGGCACTTCTTCTCGGGCTGCTGATACCTACGTATAAGCACAATTGCCAAGTTGTATTATTGCCAATCACAATAAATAACATGACAGCAATTTTATCATTCATTGCAGCCGAACATGAAAGCATATGCCTAACAGGAAAATGCAATGCTACCATTTAGATAAGAGTTTCCACAACACACTGATAGA
Source organism: Oryza coarctata (assembly GCA_030770085.1). Taxonomy (NCBI): domain Eukaryota; kingdom Viridiplantae; phylum Streptophyta; class Magnoliopsida; order Poales; family Poaceae; genus Oryza; species Oryza coarctata. The sequence continues at coordinate 16,875,947 of CM061472.1, forward strand.
AGCAATACAAACATGAATAACTACTTCAACATCTAAATTTAGCTATTTTGGTCAACAGTAACACCATCAAATAAAAACGCATGAACTTTCCACAACATATCACAACCAAGCTAAAGTCATTTCTCATAAAGTGATCAGTCATTAGATGCTAAATATGTTTTTACAAGTGCCATGCATGCTAACTGAACAATGTGGCTCTTCATGATTTAATTAATTCAAACATGAAAGTTTCCAATCACATGGATAAAGGATGACATTAGTTCAGTAAGGACATCAAATTTGTATATGATTCCTTATAGATGCTAAATTCAATTATCTAAGAAAGAGATGACTGGAAAAATGTGCATCTGCAGAATTAATGTCTAAGAATACTAATAAAACATACAGGAAAAAAGTATACAAAACATCATAAAAGACATCACACAAAATACCTCACGGAGCGCATCTGCATATGAACTCATATCTGTCAAGATGACAAGTACATGCTTCCCACACTCATATGCCAAATATTCTGCAGTTGTCAATGCAATTCGAGGGGTGATGATACGTTCAATGGTGGGATCATTTGCCTGTAAACAGATTAGCCTGGCGTTAAAAATATGTTCTACCTTTACCAATCAGATCAACTTCTGTTAAAAAGGTTCAATATATAACCATATAGATATTAAGCACAGATCCACTAGCAGAAGTAGTTTCCATGCAATAACAAATTGGTATGAATCACAACTTCAAAATTCTACTCTAGTACCAGATTCAGAAAAAGGGTAACCCGCTCCATTGACCCATTCTCTTCAAAATCACGTTTGAAGAATTGGGCTGTTTCCATATTCACTCCCATAGCAGCAAACACAATAGCAAAGTTATCATCCTCACCACCCTGGAGATTAAAGAATTCAGCAAATAAACAGTGATTCAGCTATGATTAAAAATGTCTATAGAAAAAATTGAACAGGTAAATTCCTCTACAGCATACCATATGGAATTTTCTCCACAAAAATTCAAATACTATAATGCCACTATCCAATCATTGTCGAAAGAACAGGACATTCAAATCAAAAACTTGTGTAGGATTTTATGTACAGCTAAAGTTATTAGGCTATATATGTGAGCCCAAACCTCACAGGGTCATCAAATGTTTAAGTCAGATTATCTTGATGTGAGAGAAATGTTTGGCTACCTCTGCATGCTTGCCTTTGTCCAAGCTTTTGACAAGGCCAGCCTGACGACAAATTTGGGCAGCAATTTCATTATGAGGAAGACCAGCAGCAGAAAAGAGGGGAATCTTTTGGCCTCGAGCAATGGAGTTCATGACATCAATGGTGGATATCCCTGTTTGAATCATCTCTTCTGGATAGGTTCTCTCACTGGGGTTAATTGAACTTCCTGGAATAAACATCAGAATACATTATTATCAGAAGAGAAATATAAGATTAACCACCATCCTTACTGATAAAAGAACATGCACTTAGCCATGAACTCCCATAGCAATGTGCTTGAATTGAGCAAACTTACCAGAGATATCCAAGTAAGCCTCCGGCAAAATAGGTGGACCATTATCAATGGGTTTTCCAGATCCATTAAAAATGCGCCCAAGCATATCATGTGAGACAGGAGTTTTCAGGACCTATAAAAAGAATTATACCACACATAATAAGTAAACAACGCAGCTACTTCAGTGCATATATGCAAACCAGGAAAAGATATAAACTACAAAAACTTGCAGATTATTCAAGTCATGCAATACTGAATACTCAACGATCAACGAGACTAAAGAATCTTAACGTTCAAACTACATGTGCCTTTTCAATAATCCTTTTTTATCAAATACAACCAAAGGTGAAATCATTCTCCAAACTAAAACTGTCCAGATCAAAGTGATTGGCCTATTAGAACACTTAAACCACTATGGAAGTAACCAGGAAGTGAATATAAAAGGATATGAAAGTAACCAGGAAGTGAACATAAAAGGAGGAAAAGATGGATAAGAGGCAAGATACCTCTCCTGTGAACTGCACAGTGGTATATTTGTTGTCTATTCCTGAAGTGCCTTCAAAGACCTGAAAATCAGGTAATTCAGTAATAAAACTTTAAGTGTTCTGGATAATGGAACCACCATAGGGTTAATGCAAATTAAAATACAATCTCAAGAAAACAAGATTTTCATAAATAGGGAAGTGATAACCTGCACAACAGCCTTTTCACCGTCAACTTCCAGGACTTGGCCACGGCGAGTGGTGCCATCTCCCAATCGGATATTTACAATTTCCTGGTACTTTGGGCCCTGAAGATAGCGACATGAAGAAAGAATGCTCAGTATAAGTTGCTACCAGATTAGTCTGTTGAATTGTAGAGTAACACTACCACATACCTTTACTTTATCCAAGATAACCAGAGGTCCTGCCACACCAGAAACAGTCCTGTACTCTGCAAATCAAGAAAAAGAAAAGGTATGCAACATCTTTGTTAGGTCATTTGACAAAATTGCTGTTATTACAGCATTATGACTAACTAAGCCTGGAATACTGGAACAGTGTCTATACCACAACAAATGGTGCTTTTGTGAAAATTGCACTTTTAGATGTGCTATAAATCATAGCAAATCAATATAATAAGCAATCAAAAGAATATGGTAAATTAAAAGAATGGACTAACTACAGTACCAAGACCTAAGGACATGACATAGTGTTGCATTGTCAAAACTGCAATGTTACGCCAACAATTAACAGGGCCAATCATGATTGACACGCTAGGTTATGTACTTGAACAATACCTGACTGTGAACATAACATTATAAATAGGATAACCAGCAACTTCACGTATCAATACACCAATGTTTCCACCATTCACTCAGCAGGCTGGTGGTGAGTACTACGCTATCACAACATCCAATGATCTAACATTTAGATTAGACCCATACATAAACAAGGTGCTTAACCTCTGAAAAATTTAACCAGTTTCCTTTTTCTTTATAACAAAAATCTGGCATGCCAATGCCAATGCAGGCACTGGTCAGCTACAATAGCAGCTGTACCACAGATGCTGAAAGCCCGGAAGCAAACACAAAACGCACAGGCCAATGATCACGCAAAAGCTACGATATGAAGACAGTAACGCAAGGGATTCGATCTCATCGCTAGCGTTACTCACCCATGCCGATCTCCAGGGTCCCCTCCTCCAAATCAGCGCCATCCTTCACCAGACCCATGTTGAGCCCAGCAAGAGCAACCTGCACGCAGGGTAAACATCATCAAATCAAACAAATAATTAACCCAACGAGATCGATCGCTCTATCATCCTAATCCACCGACAACAATGAAGCCTCTCAGCCAATCTCTCCGCCCTGCCCCCTGAATCAGTGGCGGACCTAACGCGGGCCATGGGGGATTCAGTTGAACCACCCGAATTCGGATAAGGCGAAGGGAAAAGCTTCCAGATCTAGAAGAGAAGCTGAGGATAAGGCATATAGAGAGAGGTGCCGGTACGGAGAGACGAAAAATCACGGGTGGCTCAACGGCGAGAGGATGCGGCGGAATCAGCAGGACGCCGGCGCCGCTGTTCGCGGGGCAGAGATCGGCGCAGGGACGCAGGCACACGATCGGACTCGCTCTAATCCGCCGGTAAACAAGCGAGAGCGGCGGCGGGGCGCGATTGGGCCGGCGGGGGATTTTTCCGGAGAAGGCACGAGCGCAAGAGCGACACGAAGCTTACCTCGGATCGGGACCACAGGCTGCGGACTGTTAGGCCGGCGGCGAGGTGGAGGCGGAGGAGGGCGCGGTGGATCGGATCGGCGACGAGACGGGTGGGGGAGCAGGAAGAGGGGAGGAGAGAGAGAAAAACGAAGTTAATCGAAAGAAATACAAGCGGGTGTTGTTGAGGCACCAGGATCCTCTACCTACACATGTCAGTGACCGTAAAGTCACATGGGTTAAGAGTGAGGATCCTGTCTGTCGTTGAGAGGGGAGGTGGTAGTTTTGCGTGCTTTCCTCCAACAAATTCCGGATTTCTATATACTGGTAACATACATACGTTATAACAAGTCACGTCCATATAATTAGAGATTTACTAGTAGCATGATTGACGATAAAAATATTAGATTGGTGATTACGCACATGGAGCATACTCACGCATTGTGTGGTGGGGAGAAGGGGATGAAAGAAGGACAATTTCGCTTTTAAAATAGCAGATATACTCTTCTAAAGGATCCAACACTAACACGAAACATATTATAGCATAAATCATGCAACCCACGCTTACATTTTCAATCTTCCTTATTTACTATTGCAGTTTCTTTTTTTCTTGAGGGCAATTACTATCGCAATTTCTTGTTTGAGGATTAGTTCATAGCCTTTACAAATTGTAGAATCATGTGCGCAGTAAAGATCAGACCAAACGAACGGGGCACCGTGAGGAAGCACAAGCGTGAACCGATAGAGGTGCAATGCAATAGCGTGTGAACATGTCGAGACCTATGAGGTCTACTTAGCTCTTTCAACTTATTAGAGTGCACTCTTGATCGTCCTACCGAGTGTACTAAAAAATATATTTGCGTAGGCAAGATCAAACTGGGCGGAGGGACGCGCTGAGAGGAAGCGTGAGCGTTAGCCGATGAAGATTCGATGGAGGCTCGCGCAGGCATGCCAAGACTGAGAGAACTGTTTAGCTCCAGTGCAAATCCTTCGACTTGTTGAAGTGCACTCCTGATTGTCCCACCGAACGTGTCAAAGAATATGTTCGAGCCAAATCAGTCCTCTGTGTCCGCCAATAAAAGTCTGATGCGATCGCACCTGAACATGCTAAAGCCTAGGAAGTCTGCTTGGCACTACCGCAGGTTGTTTGGCTTTGAGGTATCTTCGTTGTGTTGCTGGAGTTGCGGGCATACCACTCAATTTGACTTCTAATTGATAAGAAAGACATAGAAAGTTAGATAATCAAACCAATTGTCTGATAGACTGATACAGACTTCTGCTATCGGGTGGTTGCCGATAGGGTTAGAGTAACTATCGACTGTGAGTCCGATTCACTCCTGTTATTGGCTGGTGGTCAATAGCAACTGTAGTGCTTATATATCAGCTAGAAAACCAATAACAATATAGGTGAATATCGAGGAATAAAGTAAAAGACTCATTGACTGTAGAGCTAATAACGCTCTAAACAAAGTATACGATAAATAGTATGGAATGAGATCCGATCTCTCGAAAGTACGGGACCAGTGACCACCGTGATGTTACTGTTAGAGCTAGCCTCGATAGATCAAGCCAAACAAAGATAGTATGAGGTTAGAGCTAACGGCACCGAGACGGTAGAGACTAGATCAGACGTAATGACAGAGGGACCGGATAAACCCATTGGGTGTGGGTCCGATGCAGGCATATAAGTAAACTCGTCGGCTAGTTGAGTCGATGGGGGAAACAAAACCCGCTAAGTCTCGATACTAGATCTAACAGAACCAGATCAATCGCTAGCAGATAATCGTTGAGCAATATATATATATATATATATCGGTTGAGAAGCTAATAGACTAGGCGTGAGGCTCTGTGTATGGATAGTTCATTGGCTAACCGCTTCGATGAAATGTCGCGTAAAGACCTATTAGCTTACAACTCAAATCTGCTATCAGTAGTCTAGTAGGTCAGACCTAACCGATACAGCACGAAACCGATAACAGCAGAAGAGCACGATAAGCCAATAGAACCACACAAACGTGATGTGGTGTATCTGATTAAACTAAGATATCGAACTTAACCAATACAGTCTTAGATAAAGCAGATACAACATAATAGTGACGAGATTTAGCTCTTCGTTGGAGATCGGACTTAACCAAGACAGCCCCATATTAAAAGCTAGAACTCATCAACAAAAATCTAGATAAACTAGAGTAGTGATGTGCTGAGATTGAATTGATCTATGATGAATAATTTACAAGGTCTTAATAATCTATATTTATATCTTAGAGTTATAAGAGTTCGATATTATCAAACAAGCTCTAGACGTTTTTTCCTAATCACAAAAGCAAACTTCAAGTTAATAAAACTAATTAAACTAACCTATTCTATAAGTATTATGTCGTAATTTCCACAGCTTGTGTTTAGATCTGGTATCATCTAAATAATTTTTCATCTTTAACTGAACTAAATCTATCTTGATTCATCCTTATTAGTCTAATCAGCTCTTTTCCTATATCAATCAGACTTTTTTCATAAATTGATTGGTTTTTCGATCCTATTTGCGGGTTTTAAATTTGATGTTAATAACAATATAAACGTATACGCTCGTAACACACACACACTCATCCATATAAACACATACACACAACATATTTATATGAGCATCATCCAAATGTTATGTCATTATATCGAAATTAGATGCAGTTTGCTGTTGACGGATAAATTAGATTACATACTTACATTAGCCATCAACCTATGCTATGCACAAACCGTAAAACTCTAAAATAGAATTATATATTTTTTTATTATTTTCTATCAAACAGCTCGGCAACTTATTTGCTTACAACATTCACCGGATATGAATCCATGTCGGAAAGACCATTTGCTTAACATAAATGTATGTAACTATGTACAGTAATTCATATCCGGTATTAACGGTAGATCCCATATATGGGCGTTGGATTTTTTAAAATCTTAAACTATTGTGAGAACTTCTAGTATTTATTTTATTAGTGTTACAATTACCGTTCTTTACATCTATCACTTTAAAGGCTTGTTTCTTGTGGTTTTCTAGCATTTTGTTGCATAAGTTTGACTTCAAATTCCTCAATCCACAAACACATGCATCTTGTGGAGCTTCCGAATCAGAGATCGATGTTGCACCTAGAATATGCACTCGAAATGTATCTTCTTATGTAAGAAAAACATTAGTCAAGACTGTATTTAACTTTTGAGCATCAATTACTGCTTAATTACATCTGCTTGAATTCGCAACCTGATAGCGGATGATGGGATCCCTTTTTATTTATTCATACTTAGTATTGTCGTCTTAAAAACTAAAAAAACAAAAACTTATCTAACTTTTTTACAATAGAGACTTCCAATCCGCGAACCAATATTTTTAGTTTGCACAATCGATTGCTGATTGAGACACGTGGATGTCGTGGCCGTATGAATGCATGATTATGTTTCTGTGGGACCAGTGCTCCCACATTTCTCATCTTCAAGGTTTCATTACTAATTTACTAGATCAATTCACAGTGATATAGGGGTGAATTCGATGCATTTTTTTTATTTGAGGATGTTTTTGCAATTGTACCCACTAATCCAAGCAGCAGATCACAGGTGTAGCGTGTGACCATGCCTGCTTTTCTACCAGAAACTGTGTTCTTTTGTTTCTTCAGCATATAGAAGAATGCAATAGTTGTGTTACATGATGTAAGCATGCAGCCCTACCCTACCTTGCATTGATGCTATTTTTTTTTACCTTTCAGCACATAGGATGATACAGCAGCTGCGCCATGTCTAATATGATCATCAACCAAATCAAAATTAAGTAAGGGGTTATTTGAATTTGTGCTTTGAATGGCATCTCACTTTGTCCCAAAATATAACAACATAATTAGACATATTACAGTAATACAAATCTGGACATATATTTGAACGTGTGCTTTGGATGACATAATTATTTTGCATAGGAAATATTATCATCCTACACATTCTGGAATTAGAAAACAATATCATAAATACCATAAAAATGTTCAAGGCAGCCTTATTAATCCCAGAGGTTAAAAGACTTGAAGCTCCATGAATTTTTTGGATTCACATTTTTGCACAATAAAAACTCATTTATCTTTTTGGGCCAATCAGTCCATATTACCATTTCATTACATAGACAATTTATTAATTCATTGTCATGTTTTTCACTTCAAATTTTGAAATGGAACCTAAACTAAATATTTAAAGAGCTTGAGGTCACATTTGAGATAATTAAAATTGATGGATTATTTGAATTTTTTATAGGTATAAACAAATAAATTAACTTGAAAAGTTGCTTTACAAAATATTCCGTAACACTAAATACAATGTTTAGAGTTAAAAAGAATAGGGATAGTGTTATTTGGTCCGCTACTAAAATATAATGTTTAGATGAATATGCATATATCATGAAGATTTTGGTAAAATTATTTGTTTATCTTCAGATTAAACTGGTGACAAACTAATATCCTAATGAACACAGGAATTTTACATAAATTTCATAAGAATCCTTCCAAAGTAGGCTAGTATAACATTATGATTTCCGATTTCAACATAAATCTAGCAGAAGATTGTGAATGAGTGGCTGCCACGTCTGCCAGCCTGTTAGTGCCACGTAGAGGGTTCTGATTGGTCCAAGCGTCTACTTCTATCGCCACGACGTTGCTGGCTCATGGGCAATGGATTGTTCTCGGGTTGGACCACGTGGACAGCTTGTATGATTGAGTGTGATTGGATCTGACAGAATAAAAATAACTCAATAAAGAAAAGCACACAGTGATAAAACTGAAACAAAAACACAACATGCTGCTAAATTGCATTTCCAAAAAAGAGATTTTTTGTGTGTGTGTGTGGGGGGGGGGGGGGGCGGGGGAGAGAGAGACAGGCACCCAAATATTTTTTTAGAAGGGAGGCTAGCAATTGCATTTAAAAAAAACAGAGATTTGGGGAGAAAGACAGGCCCCAAATATATATATTTTTAAGAAGGGAGGCTAGCACACCTCCTTTGCTACTATCCTCCAGACCCCAGGAGTCCTCTAAATTGCATTTCCTAATTCCTTTGGGAGAAAGAATGCAATGCTTGTGTCAAAATTTGAGTTTTCTTTTCAGAATTGAACAAAAGGGGTAAGAATGAATATGGTGATTTATACAAAGAGAGTTGTTTCTAGAGGGTGGCAAAAATTGTCAAACAGAGGACTTGGCAGGGTTCATGTTTTGGACTGAGTTTTGTGCTGCTTGAACTTGGCCCAGGCATTTTTTTGAGATATGGGCTGGGTCTGAATTTGCTGGTTAGCAGGCCTCAAACTCTGTAACTAATGTTCATGAACCCAACTTGGGCAAAATTCATCAAGGGAAGATCCGTATCTTGGGCCATATCCATCCAATGTCTATGTATCTTTTATGTCTTAGGACCCACGTGCCAGTCTTTACAACGTAGGAGTATTCCAATAATGTAAATAGAGAAAATTAGTAAAAGTACCACCAAAGGATGGGAAAAATGCAAAATACTATTGCATGTGAGCATGACACTTGGGGCCTGTAGACCCGTATTCAATTAATGATACAAAGTCAGTAATTTTTGCAATGGAATAAGGTACAAATACAATGGCTCCTAAATTTGTATGGATGGCTCGTATTTTGATTAATGAGTAGATCAAATATTCCAATCTGACAACTCATTACATTTGCTGTCTCAGCATGATCACCAACAAGAGCCAAAGAAGCCATTTCACCCAAGTGGGTGTTCTGCCAAATTATCCTGACATTGTTAACCCCAAAACCTCCCTTGTAACCATCGTTAACTCTGCACGTACGACTTTGATACAGTCCAAGACGCATGCAACCCACAAGAGCACAAATGGCAACCACGATGTCACCAACACGCCCTCCAAGGTGGATTAGCAGGCTAATTAAGCTGCTAATCTCGCCATCTTCCTCAGCTAATCCGAGCTTATAAGCAGCGCGTTGGCTTCTTCGGCGCTATAGCTTGCGTGCGGCGATGGCGAGATGGCTCTTCTGCTCCGGGAAGGCGTCGGCACCAGGCCAGTTCGTGAAGCTGGTGTTTCCCGGCGGCGAAGGTGATGGCGCGGCACCCGTGGTTCTGCGTGGCGCGCCCCGACATGTTCCGGGAGCCCGTCGGTGCCGTCGCCGCGCCTGACGCCGTGCTGGCGCTCGGGTGCAAGTACTACGTCGTGCCCAAGAGCACAGTGCGGCGGCTGCAGAAGCAAGCGTCCTCCTCCCAGCATGCTGCCGCCGGCGGCGGCTTGTCGCTGAAGAGGCACCGCGCCAGCTTCGGCGATCACGAGAGGGGGTACAAGGTCGTCCGCCGCAAGAACTGGTTCAGGTTCCTATTCGCCGGCGGCCACGACGACGGCAAGCCGCAGCAGAGCAGGTCCAGTGATGAGGGCGTCTGCCACCGCGGCAAAGACGTGGCGGCCGTCGTCGGGGAGGTCGACGTGAGGGAGACCAAGGAGAACGGGAAGGCTCCGAGCGGTGGGTCGCGTGGCCGCCGGCGCCGGCGCCTCGCGTCGCCGGTGAACTCGGCGTTTGGTAGCAGAGCCTTCACATCATAACAGAAGAGTAGCCATATGGTGCACGAGATTATTTGTTGTAGTGAGCTCAGCAATCTGTTGATGTAACTTCTGTTATGTTTGTGAATACACAGAATTCAATACGTCATGTAGAACAAAGAACAGAAGTTACAGATCGAACACAGTGTGGACTGTCGAACGACTGGCAACTGATTTTTTTTTTGACGGCCAAGTTTGCTCCCAGATTTGTGCTAGCCTTTTAACACTAACCATACCCTTCCTGGCTCGATAGCTGTCTCCCCTCTTACCCTTTCTCGCAAGGGTCGGACGAGGCCTGTTGGCAGCTCCTCCCTCTTCCCCCTGTCCACCAAATCAATCGTCGTACTACTACTAAAAACCAATTTTACAGTTAGCCAACCGCACCGCCACCGACTTAAGGCATGTGAAAATCAGCGGGTGGCCAACTGCTAGATCGATTTGGCAAGCTTGTATGAGCCGCTTGCGAAAATGTTTATTCACATGTGACCTTTAGTAGTTAGAGTCGAATGTGGAAATTGATTCCACTATTGGCATTAATAAAATCTGGCCCATATGATAATATTCACACCAATTTTAAACTTTTCTCGCCAAAAATACTTTCATCCAATTTCTAATTAGTAATACTGTAAAATTCATGGTTGATATTAGCTGTAGATACCTGCTAATTAGATGGATCGATATTAATTATATATATATATATATCATGCATGAAATAATGTGATGAGAAGTTTGAACACTTTCCAATAGATAGTAGTGTGGACAAAAATATTATATAATCTACGAGTCTAGTCCAAAGGCTCTTATATATTATTCTTTATTCTTTAGTGCAGTAGCGGTCAAAGAATATACCATCGAATGCTCTCACTGTGTAGGTATTCTAGGTCTCATTGGTAGTATGAGAATAAAGTAATTTTTAATTAATATTAATTATATAGTCTGAAGATATATAACTTATATTGAAGTTAGATTTAAATTCTTGAGGTTTGTGATGTATCTCCCATAAAACCAAAGTACATAGTGTCCACGACTGTACTCTTTGTTGTTTATAACACTTCATTAAATATATAAAAAGAATAATGCAAATTAGTTATATATGTATATAAATCAAATAACTATATATATATATATGCTCGTGTATATATCAACATAATTGTCTTCTTCGTGAGTTATGTTGTGTAGGCTTTTGTATGCAGCAATCTCCTCGTGAGTTATGTTCTTAAGTTGCTCATAATTGTCTTTTAAAGATATGATATGTTGGGTCTAGCATTTTTTGGTTGGGTCCAGATAACCGATGGGTTCATGCAGTCTATCAACATCCATATATTGATTCATGTAGAAAACAAATAAAATTTAAATTGTAGTATGTTTCTTGGTATATGTGTATAAATTGAAAATAAACGTTATATACTTATAGGCATCACACAGCTATGAGATTGATGTCCAGGCTTTTACGTTGATACATGGTGTGAAGATCCAATATACAAGAATCCTTCATTGCTCATGAAAGAAAGGGGTGGCACTTTGACTGTTATTGACATAAGGCTCTTTTTACTAGTTTGCATGTATCAGTTATGCAATCTTCTCATCTCTCACGATATTTTTGCATGAGTGTAATCAAGCAAAAAGGCTTTGTCCTTCTCAAATTTGATTGGTTGCTACATCATTCATGAATGTCTCGCTAGTAAGGTCATTGACCTTCTTCTTGTCATTGTAGCTTCTTAAAAACTCTAGACACTACCGTCACTGGGTTATCCATGTTTGGTTAGGCAGTGACTGTGTCCACATATACCATATGTTATATTTCTTCCCACGTAATAGTAGACATCGTCTTGACTTTTGGTTCATTGGGATATACTTGTTTTTATAGGCGACAACATAATGACCTCTGATTGCATGGGCGGAGGTGCTTCCTTTGGTCTTTTGGCCGGTTCCTCATCAAGCTGGCCCACTGGCACCTCAAGAGGGGTTGTACGCGAAGGTGCTTCCTCTAGCCTTGCTTGTTTATCTTCATGATGGGCTATTAGTACCTTAGGAGGTGTTTGTTCTTGCTCCTTGTTGCCTTCTTCATTATGCTGGGCTATCAATTTATTACGAGGAGGTGAATGTGAGGGTGCTGGTGGTTTATGCGGAGTGTACGTTGACGTCGTGAAGTTTATATCTTTTTGGCACCACAATATGATATTATTCACCACATCTCTGAGGAAGACTATACCATCAGTAGTTGAAATATCTATCTCGCATAACACAAATCCTCTATGCACAATTTGCACCTATACTTTCATATAATCTTTAAACATCTATCTCATGCTACCTACGGCCTAGGATCATCATTTTTCTCACAACCTCAATGGTTTTCCTTGTTCTACGTACCAAAATATGCAGCCTTTTATTGTCTATTATATCATCAACATGATATCTTGGATTCGGTATTCCTTCAAAGGCAGGGCATGACTAGTATGGCATGGTCCATCAACCTAGGATCCGATGTATCCTATGAATTTTTGGGTACTGGCATAAGATTGTTGTTATGAAGGAGGACATAACTTCTTCCCGCACTATCTATCTCACTTTTTCTCTCAAGCATTCCTTCTATTTATCTCATTTCTTATAGGTGGAGGTGTCCATTTGGAAGCCTTTCTTCCAACTAAGCTTTGAAGAGACTCCTCGAATGCAACCAAAGTGCTTAAGATTGTCTAACGCCCTGCTAAGCTAGTCCTTACTTTGGGACTTAAAAAATACCTTCTTCTCTGCTTAGCCTAATATCTTCATTTTATCGGCTACTCACTAGAGCTCAAGGTCTTCAAATACTACATCGCCCTCCTCCGTAATCTTAGGGGTTCTTGCATGCACCTAGTTCTTAGATTGTTTGTCACAGTCTTCCATTGGCATAATTTTCCATACCTTTTTTAGATTGTCTTCTTATTTTATCCATTCCTCAATTCTTGGGGGTGTATCTAATGGCGCCTAAGCAATGGTGATATTTGTTCCTCTTGGCCAATTCGGACATCTTCTTGCTCTTCGCTATTTCTTCCAACGAGGTCTTCAACTTGACAAATTCATCCCACTAGGTTGGATAATTTTCACATACTTCTTAAAATGGTCACGTCTCTTTTGCATATATTTCTGGTTTAGCGTGGTTTTTCATCTGAACCAGGCCTTTCACATATTCTACAATGTAGTGGTCCTTGCCACATATTTAGATCTCTCTAGGAATTTGAACCTTTTTAGTAACTCCTTCCATAAGAATTCTTTCACTGCTTTAGAAACTTTGTTCCAATTCATGATTGTGATTGGGACATTATTTCTGACTATGGCGTCACATTGGTTGCTGCATTTTGCGCGCGTGGTTTTTGGATCCAACGGCTCCCCCTTTGGTGGTGATCAAGGTCACCATGTAGGTCTTATTGGACAATTTGTTTATGCTTCGCTCTCCCCTTCTACATTTGGGTCGACTCTCACTACTTGAAGTAGTAGCAAATTGTTGTGGGGCTAATGTAGTTGGCACTTCGTTAGGTTCTTGGGCTTTCTTAGCTTTCCATCAGACCTTCATGTATGTTTTTCCTACGGAATAAACACTAGATTGAGTTAATATAGATAAATACCATCTATATGGAATATACACGCTAGTGTTGAGATTAAAACGTTAACACCATATCTATCTACTTCTTTCTTTTTCCTTTTAGGGTTTGGACACAGATCATCTAGCGACAAGTGCAACTTGTCCTCCTTGATCTTAACACCATACAAGCTTGACAATGGCTACATATGCATTTCTTTTCATGTGCAGTCTCCATGGTATATGGAACGACCTCGATGACTATAAGTTGTTCTTCATTGCTCTTTATTACCAACTTGCTCTTTCTTACTATCAGCAATCATTATTAATTTTATAGCCACAAGGCACGTATCGACCTATTTCAATTTCTAATTAAATTAGCACAAAGAATACATAGAAACATTGGCAAATATTTAAATATCCATCACAATATCCAAATATCCTTCCCAATATCCCAAATTCACTTTTCACAATTTTCATCACAATATAAATTCATCTAAATTCAAAATATTCATCACAATATCCAAATAATATAATTTGATCAAAATTTCACAATATCAAATTATCCTTCACAATATCCAAAATTCTCCTTTCACAATATTCATCACAATATATATCGACCTAACTTCAAAATATTCATCACAATTCATGAAATATTCACCTAAATTCTCTTTTCATATATATATATATATATATATATATTCATCACAATATCCTCCCAAAATTCGTCACAATATATATTCAATTAAATTCAAAATATTCATCACAATATCAAAATAATTTAACTTAATTAAAATTTCACAATATCCAAATATCCTTATGTGTCAGGCGGAGAAAAATGAACGGCTCGGATTTTGGCTAAGAAGCGAAAAGTGGCCAACGACATGCGGTGTCGAACTCCGACAGGAAGACGACATTTAGTCACCGTTGGCGACCAAATGGGTGGCGTAGGTAGCTTGCTAGGGCTCCGTTGGAGGCCGAGTGAAGTGAGGCAGAGAGGGAGGGGAAGAAAAAGAGGTTACCATCAATTCAATTGATGGTGCGAATTTTTTTGTTCAGCAGCGGTGGCTGTCGGAGAGGATTGATGGGGGAAAAGAGAGGTAGAGTGGTTTGAGAGCTAGGATGGTGCGGGGCGAAGCAAGAGGCTCCATAGCCTTTTATAGATGGGGATTGCATATGGCAACAATGGCAATAGGTGGTACAACATAGTGTTACGTGGGCGACGGGTGACTGTGCAGCATGGCATGAGGTGGCAGAGCATGGCATGGCACCATGATGGTGCTAGCCGAAACGAGGGAGAATTCTACGGGACGGAATGAAACAGAGATAGCACGCGCTAGTCGGGGCCTAGACCGAATGTGGTGACGACGCACTAGAGTTTGGCGGTGAGGAGCGTGATGTGCCAATTTCTAAGAAGACAGCAGTGTGTTGTCTGCATGTGTGGCACGTGCAAAGGTGACATGTTGCCAGGCATTGTCGATGTGATAGGGAGGCATGGTTGTACGCTATAGAGGTCGGTGCATTTGACTGAGCGCTCGATGTACATGGAGCAGTGATAGAGGTAGGAGATGGTCGTGGCATAGCATATTTTAACATGGTATTGAAGAAATAAAAAATATTCAAATTTCACATAATTTTTTATTGAAATAGTTTTTCTCGGTAAAAATATGGAAGGTACATTTACCTGAAAACTACTACATCTGCATGGCCAAGGCATGGGGCCATTAAAAAAATCATGGGCCTTTCTAAATTCATATAAAAGCTACGATGCTTGTAGGTAATTGCAGATACCAGGATTTGAACCTTCCGGTTCAACACCTTTAGTGTTTCCCCAAAGCAAATATTTAGTTATTTCACTAGATTCTTAGAAATAGAACTATAATAAATGCTAATGGAGCTACTTGGATGACACTATAAGTCATGCACCGTAAGATGGTAGAGAATTTCTGGCACATACTTTATCTCGCCATTTGTGTCAGAGACTTAAAGTACGTTTGTGATGTTTATTATATTACAATTATTATTACTAATAAAAGTAATTTTAACCGTTAATTTACATTGGTTGTATAAATACATATCTATTGGATTAGAAAAAAAAATGAACAGTTTAGACTAGAGGACCGTTATAAAGCATCTCTTTGTCTTAAGTGTCCTTGAAACACAAAACAAACAAGACGATTCAGGACACTTGTTAATATGAGATGTAACCAGTTAAACCAGATAATTAAATACTTAACCATTGACTGCCTGACGCATCCTAAAATATTACTTCATGTATTGTTTTGGGAATTTTATTTAGACTCTGATCCATTTTTATGCAATTTTTCGTTTTGACCACTTTACCGTTTTTCTAGAAGTTTAAATATTCTAAAATTTATTGTTAGTATTAGTACTTAACAATTTGTATTTGGCCCGTATAGTACAGATACAGACTCCAACCTAATACATTTTAACCATATTTTGATAGGTAATATATAGTTTATCCTAATCCAAACATATTTATCTTTAACATCGTTATATTTATATATTATGTTTTTAGTACCATGAAAAATATTTTTAGAATATATAATTCATACGTTGTTAAACTATACGAATTCTTAAAAAATTGATTGATTGATGGTTAAAGTTAGACATTGAAGTTAGGATAAAGTTAGAACTATAAGTAATTTGAAAATGAATGATTGAATTAATTCCAACAGCTAAGATTCATTCAATCTGGGCATTCGACATGCTAGCTAGCTCTTGTTGACCCTGAACCTTACCCATTTTTATATGTCATTGTCTGGTCAGCTCATGTGCTTTGAACTTATGATCAATCCTCTGTCCATCAATAAACAATTCAGGTTCTTTCAGATCAGAGTGATAATTTCAAAATAATGACTGTATACATAGAATGAACCGAATATGTCATACGTACGAAAGCTCAGGTTTCCACTCATCCTTAATTTATCTTTAGTTCTCTGAGGACTATTCATATCGTAGAACCTAACTCCTTTCCTCGAAATGTCAATTTAATTACCACCTATCACATGTAAACTAAGTACTTCAATATGTTCATCGTACTCATACTAATGTTATATGTCAGCAAGTCAAACGACCGAGTTAATTAATGAGCCCTGAAGTTCATGACGAACATATATAGGACTACAGGACTAGCACGCAAGGTTATTAAAGGGCATCGATTGGTGTTAATTACAACGTGGGAACTTCAGAAATCCCGAGGGGATTTATGGTTGATATTGCATAAAACCACATGTAACCTGAGTTGTGGCACATGCAACTCTAAGTTTTATGCAATATATAAATCCACTTTTATTTAAATCTCAATTAGTTATAGAAACAATATTATTTTAAGTAAATAATGATGAGTTGAACCAATCATCTTAAACATGAAATCAATATTGAGAATATTATAGATACTATGACATGAGAAAAAACAATTCAAGTACACTATAAGAAACAATTTGCACATGCCTCATACTTTATTTCCACGGACTGCTCAAATTTCTAGCCATTTGTGAAAATAAATAAGGCTGCCTCAGCATCATAAACCACCTATGAAAATCCTATTTCTACAGTTATTTCTTAAGAAAACCATATGTGAAAATGCATCTATTAAGGTTGGTTCTCCTAGGAAAAGCCTGTGAAAATCTTGCAAACCACTTGTAAAAATATGATGATTTTTTTATGGAAACATGTGTAAAAATCGATTTCCTGATGTGGTTTCTAAATACAGAAATAATACTAGAAAAACTTAACTTTTTTATATAAAGTTAAATAATAACAAATTTGATATGAAAATTACAGCTCTCAATGAGATCTATTTTATTTTTTTTTCATTTCAGATTGTATGGGCTCCAAATATTTATTACAATATCTTATATCTATATATTTTTTTTAAAAAATAGGATAATTTTTAAGTTCAGTTGTATTAAGATATCACTAGTAAAAATCTATCGGCGCTTATGATTCTTTAGGAAGTTTGCATATGAAAACTTTTTTCCTTATTCATTGATGATGCCCAAACTTTAAAAATTAACAAAAAAATCATTTTGTGTTCAATTAATGTGAACAGAGTTCTTTGAGATGCTTACAATATTTTCTTTAATATGGCCAAGTCATTATTTTTTAAAAATACTTTCATTAATATGGTCATTCCTTTACTTGACATAAGTAAAAAAATCATATTAAAAAATATTATGAGATAATGTTGAGCAGATCATATTAAAGAAATTATTATAGAACTTTATTCATCTCAATTGGACTTAAAATAATTTTTATAAAATTTTAAAGGACTTTATAAAGAACTACATGTGCTAATCGATTAGTACAGGCGGCTCTACTAACGAAATGCCACTAAAATTGGAAAAGCTCATATTTGGAAAAAACACCATAACTCTCTGTATAGCACAAGCGTGCATATTTTCTCGAAAAAACGCACGACGTGTGACTCGGGACACGCGACCGTATATAAATACCTAGTAAACCTTATGTCTCAGGCGGTTAACGAGACACATGTATATATAGGTTACTGACCGCCTGTAATCGCTAGACGCCTCCTGTATAAATGTGTTAATTGTGTAATAATTGGGAATATATGCTGTGTATATAAACTTCCGGTGCACGCACCCTACACACCAGCTAATAAATAGTACCAAAAATTATAGAAAAAAATATACATGTACTTTCATATTAAACATATATGTAATGTTTTAACTTTAAATTTATTATATTTTAGCCAAAAAATCATAAAAAAAGAAAAATATAATAATTTTAAGAGTATAAATCTATCATATTTTTATCTTTTTATTGATATTTTTGTATGATTAATTTTATTAAAAAGGTACAACACTATTGATATATATATATATATTATTTTTCCTAGAATTATCAGTGATTACTGTTAATTAGCATGCACGGTGTGTGCACAGGATATGCTCCCAAAATAGTTTTTCTGGTAGTGGTATGTGTCTCATATGTTATGAGTAGGTCATGCGCAGTAAGTTATAGTATAACATACCTAGGATTTTATACCATTTGATCATAAATCATGTGATTTTTTTAAAAAATTACTCTAAGTAAAACATACGAATATCTTCATTGCAAGTGGTTATCCAAATATCCCGCAAATAGCTAGCTTCTCCAGATGGCACACAGACTTGTTACTTCGAAGTTCAAACCATGTGTTAGTTTTGAAAATCAGGGGCGTCGATAGTTACCTGGTGTTTTTCAAAGTTCTAATCACGTGTTATGGTTAAAATTAAAGTAAAACCATGTCTGAACGCTTGAATTAGTATGGAAATTGTGGTTGACATCCACCTGTACAATATTAAAAAGCAAGATTTTTTTATTTGGGAAACTAGCTTATGCTGGGGAGTTGCTTGGAAGTGTGCGGAGAAATGGTCAAGATGAGGTGTGAGAATGTGAGATGTGCTGGAAACTAGACTGGAGTGGTCTTCTTTGGAAGGAAGAAAGAACAAGAATTCCCTACTTCCTGGTCTTTGTCATTTAATTATTATCAATTATATTGACTTCAAGATTTCTGACTGTTCACGATGACGCCAATTAACCTCTTACCTGATAGCTCCAAGAGAAAATATCATCATACAAGTGTTTTTATTTCCTTTTTACTATTGCCGTCAGCTAACAGTTATATGCACTTGTTAGGCCATACGTGAAGTCCATTTACCTTAGATTGTGTAATATGCACTGGCTCTGATTGTGTACGCTAAGACTAATAATCCATAGAAAAGTAAACAAAATAACCAAAAATAATTTATGAATAAAAACTTTTATAACTGTGTTTTAATGGTTTGGTTTAAAAGCCAAAGATGAAAAAAAATACTATGATAAAAAATCCTAAAATTAGCTCTAAGTTTTTAAATTCAAATATTGGTAGTTGCTAATAAGGCAATAAGCAGACAATAAGAGGCGAATATTTACTTCCTTGCACTGATAGTAATAAAAGGATATTTAATTCCCTTATTTGCCACTGATTATATAAGATTGCATATCCGAAGGAGCAAAATTAAAGGTATTTTGACTGTTATGACAAATAGAAAATAAATATGAAGGTTATGGTTGATGCCAGTGGCAAAAATAAAAGAAAAACACATGTCATATGATATTTTGTAGAACTCGTATATATTTGTCAATGGCAAATTATAGATTCGAGCACTCAACGATGGTGTAGAACACAAGGGTATAAATCCTTCACTGCTGACTCATAAAAATGTGCGACCTGAGTGCTCCGTTGGTAAAGTTCATTATGGTGTAACCTATCTGTCAGTTATCAGGTTCCAGTCTTATACTTACATGATTAGTTATATTTATAATTGATAGATGATGTATTTATCGACAGACGTCTGTCGTATCCGAAGCCTAACAGGCATGGATCGATGTGTAAAGATTTAATTTGTTAAACTTAACAAATAAACGGACTTATATATATAGATCCGACCAGATCTCAGTTTCACTGTATACTTCACTTCTATATGGTATCAGAGTAGATTTAGATATTTCCGACGTGCTAGCACACTCTTGCCGACGAGCCGACGCTTCCTCCCTGTCCCAGACCTTCTTCCTCGGTATTCCTCCTCTGCCTTCTCGTCTCGGCTCTCATCCTCCCCGTCTCCTCCGCAGACGGTCTTCTCGTCCCTTTCCACCACGTGACAAGAAGACGGAATCCATCCGCCTTCTCGTCTCATTCAGACTTGCCTTAGCTTTTCCCTTACTTCGGCGCACCTTCCTCTCTTCTGACGCCGATGCACCTCTGCACTCGCTGTCTCCATTGGCTAGACCCGTCTGCCCTCCATCGGCTAGAACTCTCTCTCGGTTCCTGCTTTTTCGACACGCTCACCTGCTCCCGGACACGAAACTTCTCTACTCGCGTCCGAGCCACTCCGCCGTGTCCACGTGTCCGCAGACACGAATTTCTATTTCCCAGACACGAACCTCCTTTCTTCGTGTCCACGACTTCTCTAATTTTTTGTGTCCGCCCCACTCCACTGCGTCCATAGGTCCACGGATGTGAAACCTCCCTTCACGAACGCGAACTCTCTCATGCCCATGACCCACCTACTCTCTCACACTCATGACCTACCTACTCTACCACCCACTCCTCGCTCAACTACCTCCTCATCAGCTCACTACCCTCATCGACTTATCACGCCCCGCTACTCTCTCATCATGACCACCGAATCGGCTCTTAGTTCCGACACTCTTCGAGTCGCCGGATCCTTTTCGGCTATTAGCGCTCCTGACCATAACTCGGGCACCACTTTGCCGATGTTCTAACCACCTTACGCCACTGTTAACGTGAAATCTCACGTTCCCATCTCCCTTGACCTTAATGACAACTAATCTAAGTGGGTATTCTTCTTTAAATCCTTATGTGGAAAGTTTGGCCTTCGCTCCAACATCGATGGCTCCGC
Organism: Oryza coarctata; assembly: GCA_030770085.1. Lineage (NCBI taxonomy): Eukaryota > Viridiplantae > Streptophyta > Magnoliopsida > Poales > Poaceae > Oryza > Oryza coarctata. The sequence continues at coordinate 16,897,206 of CM061472.1, forward strand.
TCATTTGTTAAACTTAACAAATAATTGTGCTTTTAATTAGTCCAAGATCCCCTGCATTTCTACTATGTTGAGTTAGGTATTGGTGTTACAACACTGGACTTGTATATATATAGACTCGATCCCTTATAGAGTTAGGTCTCAGTCTCACTGTATATTATACTTCTGCATGGTATCAGAGTAGGTTTAGATATTCCCAGCGTGCTAGCATACTCTCGCCGACTAGCTAACGCTTCCTCCCCGTCCCAGACCTTCTCCCTCGGTATTCCTCCTCTGCCTTCTCGTCTCGGCTCTTATCCTCCCCGTCTCCTCCGCAGGCAGCCTTGTCGTCCCTTTCCACCACGTTACAAGGAGACAACCTCCATCCACCTCCTCGTCTCGTTCAGACCCACCTTAGCTTTTTCCTTGCTTTAGTGCACCTTCCCTTCTTTCGACGCCGGTGCACCTCTGCGCTCGTCGTCTCCATCGGCTGGACCCATCCGCTCTCCATTGATTGGACCCGTCCGCCCTCCATCGGCTGGAACTCTCTCTCGGTTCCCACTTTTCTGACACGCTTACCTGCTCCCGGACACAAAACTTCTCCACTCGCATCCGAGCTACTCCGCCGTGTCCACGTGTCTGTGGACACGAATTTCTGTTTCCCGGACGCGAACCTCCTTTCTTCGTGTTTGCGACTTCTTCGATTTTTCACGTCCGTCCCACTCCGCTGCGTCCACGGGTCCACGGATGTGAAACCTCCCTTCACGGACGCGAACTCTCTCACGCCCGTGACCCACCTACTCTCTCACACTCGTGACCTACCTACTTTGCACCCACTCCTCGCTCAACTACCTTCTCATCGGCTCACTACCCTCATCGGCTTATCACGCCCCGCTACTATCTCATCATGACCACTGAATCGGCTCTTAGTTTCAGCACTCTTCCAATCGCCGGATCCCTTTCGGCTATCGGCGCTCCTGACCATAACTCGGGCACCACTTCGCTGATGTTCTCACCACCTTACGCTACCGTCAATGTGAAATCTCACGTTCCCATCTCCCTTGACCTTAATGCCAACTATTCCAAGTGGGTATTTTTCTTTAAATCCTTATGTGGAAAGTTTAGCCTTCGCTCCCACATCGATGGCTCCGTTCCACCTTAACCCGATGATCCCCAGTGGGACATCGCTAAGTGCTGCGTGCGCAGTTAGCTGCTTGGCTCGGTTGATGACTCCATCCTCGACCTTGCAATGGATGACACCGACCCCACCGCTCGGGATCTCTAGGTGACCATCGAGCGGATCTTTCACACCAACAAACAGCCGCATGCCATCTTTCTCCTTAATGAATTCCACTCCATGGTACAAGGAGACTCATCTATCTTCTCATACTGCCAAAGCCTAAAGGTCAAGGCCGCCGCCCTCCGTGATGTCAGTCACCCTGTGCCCGACTTACAACTCGTCCTTGCCCTCCTGCGAAGACTTAACCCCCGTTTCTCAAACATCGCCAACTCCACACCTCTTCCCACGTTCGCCCGGGCCCATGACATGCCAGTTCTCAAAGAACTTCGTCTGGTCAATGACGAGAAGACTATGGCCCACACTGCTCTCCTCGCCGTAGCCGATCATGGTTGCTCCAATCCCATCGGCTGCCGACCACCATGCGCAGCTACCACCTCTCGTGGCTTTGATTGCCACGACTTTAGCCATGGCAACAAAGCCTGCACTGGTGGCAATGGCAAAGGCAAGGGTAAAAGCAAGGGCAAGAGTTGGAGCGGTCCGATGCAATTGCGTCTTGCTCCTGTCCCTACCCTGTCTGCCAGTCCAATGGGTCCATGGCTTTGCTACAACCCTTGGGTACCCCAACCCCAGCTACGCAGTCCCATCGGCTAACAGCCAAGGGTCCTCGGTGCCCATCCTCAGACCCACCTAGCATCGGCTCCCATCCAACCGCCTCAGCCGATCCTACTATCACCACCCACCCAGTCGGTTCCCTCGAGGAACCAGGCTGGCCTCATCACTGCCCTCAATCAGATGATGTTCAAACCCTAGCACCCTTGGGTGCTGAACTCTAGTGCGTTATCCCATATGGCGTCATCGGATGGTATACTACTCTCTCGCCATCCCTTCTCCTCCCCTTTCGTCACCATCGGCAATGGACACTCTCTCCCTATCAAATGCCGTGGTGACTCCCTCCTGTCTATACCCACAGCCAATTTTTCACTTCGCAATGTCCTCATCGTCCCCTCCCTCATCCACAACCTACTCTCTATCCGCCAATTCACCAGAGATAACAATTGCTCAATTGAATTTGACGCTTCTGGTTTCTCTGTGAAGGATATCCTGACCCGGTCCGAGACGCTTCGATGCAATAGTGGCGGCGACCTCTACACCATCTCCACTATGCCATCCACTCCCCACACTAATCTCGCCATCTCCACCAACTTGTGGCATCTTTGCCTTGGTCACCCCAGCCCTAACGCTATCGCCAACCTCTGTCGCAGTGCCTCCATAACGTGCAACTACAACAGCTCCACTATCTGCCACTCTTGTCAACTTGGCAAACACGTGCGGCTGCCTTTTTTCTCTCTGTGTCTTATATCTCTCGACCTTTTGAATTAATTTACTGTGATGTGTGGACTTCTCCAATTAAGAGTGTGTCCGGTTATCAATACTATCTTACAATACTCGATGATAATACACACTATTGCTAGACTTTTCCCCTAATAAGCAGGTCCGAGGTTGCCTCTCACCTCATCAACTTCACCAATTATGTCTCCACCCAATTCAACCTCTCCATTCAAGCCATGCAGGTTGATAATGGTACGGAGTTTGTCAACCATACCATCCAAGTGTTTCTCACCTCTCGTGGCACCCATCTCCGCCTCTCCTATCCCTACACCTCTCTCTAAAACGAGCAAGACCGAATGCCTTCTTCGAACACTCAACAATATCAATCGCACTATGCTTCTTCATGTCCATCTACCCGCACCCTACTAGGCTAAAGCACTAACCCTAACCACCGTGACCTACCTCCTCAATCGGCGTCCTTGCTCTTCCGTTCGCCACAACGTCCCCTATATCCTTTTGTACCACAAGATGCCTAACTACTCTCACCTACGTGTCTTTGGGTGCCTCTGCTATCCCAACCTCATCACCACCGCCCCTCACAAACTTGCACCCCGATCCACCACCTGTATTTTTCTTAGCTATCCCTCATCCCACAAGAGATACCGATGTCTCAATCTCTCCACCAGCCAGATCATCGTCTCCCGCCATGTCGTCTTTGATGAGTTCTGCTTTCTCTTCGGTTTACTTCATCCCAGACCCTCGTTTGGTGATCTCGACTTCCTTCTAACCAACACCGTACCATCCCGGCACCCTTTACCGATCTCACCTCCGCACTCTCCATCGGCTACTCAGCCTCTATCGGTTCGCCAACACCTATTGGCTCATCAACCTCGATAGGCTCACCAACCCCTATCGGCCCCTTACCCTCCATCGGCTTAGGTTGACCTCATTCAGCCCTTTTCCCAAACATATAGTCGCTGATCCCGAGCCGATACCACCCTCCCTCCTTCCGTCCCTACCCTTCCTCTGACGCTACCATCGGCTTATGTGAACTCTACTGCCTCCTCCTCCTCTCATATGATCACCCGATCACAAACCGGGTCACTCTGTCCTACCAAGTGCTACGGGCTCTCCGCAATCCATTATAACATCTCACCCATCCCGGTGACTCATCATTCAGCCTTGGCCGATCCTCAGTGGCGCGTGGCTATGGTTGATAAGTACAAGGCACTTATGGATAACGAGACCAGGCGCCTCATCCCTCGTCCTCCCGGTGCCAACGTTGTGACCGGTAAGTGGATCTTTAAACATAAGTTTCACTTCGATGGATCGCTTGCTCGTCACAAGGCACACTGGGTAGTTTGTGGTTTCTCTTAACATCCTGGCATTGACTACGACGAGACCTTCAGTCCCGTCGTCAAGCCCAATACCATTCGGGTTGTTCTCACTCTCACTGCCTCGCGTTCTTGGCTGATCCATCAGCTCGACGTGAAGAATGCCTTTCTTTACGGCCATCTGATGGAAACGGTCTACTGTCAGTAGCCTCCAGGCTTTGTCAATCTATCTCATCCCAACGACGTTTGCCTCCTTCAACGCTCTCTTTATGGCCTCAAACAAGCCCCTTGGGCTTAGTACTAGCGCTTTGCTGCCTATCTTCGGCACATTGGCTTTGTGGCCTCCGTCTCTGATACGTCCTTGTTCGTCCTTCACACCGGAAACACCACCATCTACATTCTCCTCTATGTCAATGATATCATTCTTACGATGTCCTTGATGACCACCCTACAACACATCATGGCCCGACTCTACTCAGAGTTTGTCATGACCGATTTAGGTTCTCTCCATCACTTCCTTGGCATCTCTGTCACACGCTCTCCTCACGGGCTATTTCTCTCCCAGCGTCAGTATGCCATCGATCTTCTCCAGTGTGCGAGCATGGCTGAATGTCACTCCACCGCCACTCCCGTCAACACTCACGCCAAGCTCTCCACCACCGATGGCTCTCTCATCGCCAACCGCTCCTAGTTCCGGAGACTTGCTGGTGCCCTCCAGTAACTCACACTCACACGGTTCGATCTCATCTATACCGTCCAGCAAATGTGCCTCTTTGTGCATGCTCCGCGCGAATCTCACCTCACGTTGCTCAAGAGTATCCTTCGCTACGTAAAGGGCACACTATCCATTGGCCTACATCTCAGCTCTGGCCCCATCAACTCTCTCACCGCATATTCTGAAGCGGACTGGATGGGTTGCCCCGACTCCTTACATTCCACCTCTGGCTCCTGTGTCTTTCTCGGTTACACTCTAGTCTCTTGGTCCTCCAAGTGCCAGACTACAGTGTTTCAGTCCAGCGCCGAAGTCAAGTATCGCGCCATTGCTCACGTCATCGCCGAGTGTTGCTGGCTTCGCCAGCTTCTCCAGGAGCTCCGTACACCTATCACATCTACAACCGTCATATATTGCGACAACGTCAGCGCCGTCTACATGACCGCTAATTCGGTTCATCATCGACGCACGAAGCATATAGAGATTGAGATTCACTTCGTACGTGACAAGGTCGCGCTAGGACAAGTTTGGATTCTCCATGTACCGTCGACGCACTAGTTCACCAACATTATGACTAAAGGCCTACCCGCGCCTTTGTTCACCAGTTTTTGCTCCAGTCTTTACGTCCATTCCCCTCTCGCTACGATTGCGAGGGGTGTTAGATCACTGGACTTGTATATATATATAGACCCAACTCTCTGTATAGAGTTGGGGTCTCAGTCTTGCTGTATACTACACTTCTGCAATCGGTACAATTCATGAATGAAACTTCACTCTTTTAGACTTCTACAAACAAAAGCAAAAAAGAGGACAACAGAAGATGGACATAATTACAAATTGACGATGGTAGCAGAATATCCGGATGCCTTTAGCGGTTTGGACTTTATATTCTGAATATTTCATTGTCAATTTTTGGACAGTTATGTAGTCCATGCAAAGTGCTAGAGATAGAAATGGGGAATTTCCTTTTTTTAACATCTTTAAATTTTAATTTAATAAACTATAAAAAACTTATTTTCTGACTTCAACCATTTTGGTCACGTCGTTGGCAGGACAGCGCTACCACGCTGATAAAAAAAATCATGGCTATTATTGCCATGCCTTGAACAGTAGAGTGGCGCGCACTATAGCACCAATGGTCATGGTGTGGCAGTGTACCATGGATGTTCATAGTGTGGTAATGTTGTTTTAGCCTGTCACCTTACATGGATTATATAGGTTTTTATTTTTAAAATTAAAATTTAAAAAGGTTTTTAAAATGAAAATTCAAGAAATGGTGTCCTGGTGTCCTGTAATGTTACTGCAGTGCTGTCCTACCTATTTTTGTGAGTTTCAGAGCTAAGAGTATGTCCAACAGACAACCAAAAATCTACCCTAATTTTTTTAAAATTCCTAATCAGATTTTGAGGAGAGAATATACTCCTCTATCCAAGCTTGGATATCTAAAAATTAATTCTTAAGAATAAAAAAGTAGGCCCACCCAAACTACCAATAAAAATAGAAATAAAAGTTGCTCTTCCTCTCCAAACAATTCCTCTCCACGCATCACTCTCTCCGCACACTGGCTTGGAAATTGGGAGAGAGAGCTCTCCCGACTTATGGAGTGCGTGAAGAAAGGAGAAGGGATTTTAATTTTTGGAATTTATTTAAGGATACTGTTAGATGCTAATTTGCTTAGATGCCTAAAATATTAGGGTTGGGATATGTTTTGGGCTGCTGTTGGTATGCTTTACTATCTCTTCATAGTTCAGTAAGGCCTACTGGCCAGTTTAGTTATTTTTTCTCACTTGGGAAAAGAAACCACCTAAACTCGGGTAACCAAAAATGAGAAAAAGACCATGTAGCTGAGAAGTTTGGAAGATTAGACACCCTGTGCTAAATCTATGATTTGCACAAGGATTTTTTTTCAAAACATAGGGTAAGGTTTTAATATAAGACTAAAGCTCTGAGCGACTATAATAAAAAAAACAAAAAAACAGGTCAAGCTACACACCTACAACACAAGCCCCATTGTTGAGGAAAAAAACGAGCAAGACAACTCAACATGCTCAAATCTATCCACACCTTTAGGTTGAATGGGGAAAGGGTGAGAGAAGAATGGATCCCTCTTCCCCATGGCACACCAACCTTTCACCTCCCATGCATGTCTTCGATGCCATTGGCCACCATGCCAATGTCATCATACAACACGCTCCTCGTCTTCTTCGGCCACCCAATGCTTGTAGAACCATGCTGTTCTCCTTGTTGTCACCAAGAGCCGTCTCTAGAGATCTGTCTCCCTCATCAGAGGGATGCTAGATCCAGTAAGAAGGACGTCGGATTTGGCCAACAGGGCGCTAGATTTGGCAACCTCTACCTGTAACGCATGTGTTTTTGCACCCAAGAAAAACTAATTGATTAAAAAAAACTATTTTATAAAATTTGAATTTTTTAAAGAGCGCCAACATATGTATCTTAAATTCTCTTCAAACCTATAAAAAACCATTCCAAATATTCTCTAAAATTCTCTGAGTTCTAATATCAAATTTGAATTCAAATTCAAACATTTAAATTTTCCTTTTCAAAATATTTCTAGAAATTCAAAAAAAATATTGTTCACCTAGGTCGCTCTCCCCTCCTTTCTCCCTCCCTTAGCCCACATAGCCTCCTTTCTCTCGCCTGCTTTCTCCTCTGCACAACCCAGCTTCACATGACCCACAACCCATTTTCTTGCTCACGCACGCTTCATGTGTTGCTGCGCCTTAGCGCCTTGAACAACATGTTGGGCCCATTGCCGCCCGCACCATGGACAACCGCTCCACACATTGTGTTGTGGCTATCTCCTACCTCCAATGCCACCTCACGCATGCTGAGCGTTCGGTCAAATGTGTCGGTCTACATGGCACGTGATCAAATCTCCCTGCCACGTTGGTGACGCTTGCCAATACGGTGACCTTGCCCATGCCGAGCATGTCGACAATTTGTTGCTATCTCCCCGAGAATCGGCACACCATGCTCCTCGTCGTCATACCCTAACACAATGCCACCACATTTGATCTGGCCCCAGCGAGCACGTGCACTCCCTCCGTTTCATCTTGTCTCATCTTGGCCATCATGCAGTCATCATTCTCTCTTCCCCTTCGTTCTGGCCAGCACCATCATCGTGTCGCGCCGTGCATGGTCACTAGGCCCCTGCGTGTAGCATTGTGTTGCACTGCCTGTCTCTATTGTCTTCATGTGCACCCCCGTGCCTATAAAATGCCATGGAGCCCTCTGCCTCACCTCGCACTATCCGAACTCCCTCAAAACTCCCACATTACCGCTACCTCCTCTTCCTCTTTTCCTTTCTCCATCGAACGCCACTGCCATCACCCATTTCCTTGTTCACCAATGTAGCACGTCTGGTTTTCTCTCTCACTCTCTTCTTGTCTTTGCATTACCTCCAATTGAACGGAAGCCCAACCACCTTCGTCGCACATTTGGTCACCGCCAATGACCAAATGATGCACTCCCACCAGAGTCCACTTTCCCTAGACCAAATCTGAGACATCCACATTCCTCCCTATCCTCTACTTGATACTCCAGTGACCGTGGCCTGTTGGGAATCGATATCACCCAACGCTATCGAGCTCCGTTAGCTATGTCAACGATCACGTGACCACCACGCGGTAGCCATGTCAAATGACCGTGGGTCTACCATGCCGTTATAGCGCACCAGCCTTGGCCTAGCTAGGTGTTAGGCTAGCCTACAAAGCCGAAAGGTCTCGGCCTCATTTTCTCAGCTTAACAACACTCGCCTAAGCCTGTTAACATACCCGCCATTGAAATAGAAGTTTGCTTTATCTCCCTTGCCTTGGACCCACCATACAAATCTTTTCTTTTCTAAAAAATATTTAATTCCTTTTCTACAATCGAGAAAATGAATTAATATTTTAAAATTCATGTTTTTAACCGAAGCTCCATTTGAGCCCGTTCCACTCTCAATTTTTTAAAAATAATATCAATCTAATGTTACTATTATTTATATATATTAGGTTATAATTTTATTTCTTTTTGTGTGTTGTTGTTTTATACCATGTAGTAGTTGATGTTGAGGAGGTGCTAGTCGAGGAGTTTGTCGAAAAATACCAAGAACAAGACTAAGGCAAGTCACCCCTTAATCATGTTGATCTAATAATTTTTTTATTAAAAATATTTTGTTTGTAAAGTATTAACACCAAATTTTGGTAAACGCCACAAACATATTCAGTTATGGATTAAAGAGCCAATCGACTTATGGAGAGAGGCAAATTGATAAATGGAAAGAGCCAATCGAGAAGTTAAAGATGAAAATTTATCCAGATGACACCGGATCTGAGGAGAAATCGTGGAAGCCACAATATGGTGGTTTTTATCTTTGTAAAATATGTCTTATAGATATGTAAGTCAATTAGTTTTTCTTTTATCTCTAAGATAGATTATGTTTTGTCATTAGAAAAGTTTATCTCATGTTCCTATGGGATCCGTGTAACCCCAAGGTATAAATACAGACCCTTTGGAGTCTTATAAATCACCTCCACAGATTAATATAATCTCGGCGCATCGCCACCCTAGTTTATTTAGGGTTTTTCGGCAGGTTCTAGCTTTTGATGCAGGGTTGCATCAGTTAGATCCAAACTCTGACGAAGGGGTAAGTCCCACCATTATTCTAGTATATCTGCTCTATTTAAGGTTACATCAGTTACGTCCGACCTCTTAGTCTGATCAGATATATCACATTATATTTGCATGGGATCTATCGGCTTATCGAGCTCCTTTTACTATCATCTATCTTGAGCTGCATCGGTTATGTCTGACCTTCTAGACTACTAATAGTAGATTGAGCCTTAATTCGGCGGGTTCATATGTGACGTTTCATCGAAGCAGCTAGCCGATGAGTTATCTCTACACTGAGCTTCATGCCTAACCTATCAGTTTTTCAGCCGATATACATATATTTTCAGGGATTAATCTGCTAGCGATCGATTTGGTTCTATTAGATCCGACCTTATGCTATCTTGGTTAGGTTTGATATATCAAGGCTGCGTCTAACAGGGTTGGTGTTGAGATCTAGCGGGTTTTGTTCATTTCATCAACTTAGCTAGCCAATGAGTTTATTTACATACCTGCATTGGACTCCTAGCCGATAGGTTTACCTGTTCCTTCCGTCAGCATGGCCGATCTAGCTTTTGCCATTTCGGTGTCGTTAGCCTTAGTCTTATACTGTCTCTGTTCGGCCTGATATATCAATACTAGCTCTAATGGTATGGTCATTGGTGGTCACTAGGTCTCGTCTCTTCGGGAGATCAGACTTCTCTCTTTACTGTTCATTGACTATTTTATTCATAGCACCATTGGGTCTATATCCAATGTGTCCTTTATTTTTTTTGTCGCTATCTGCTTATGCGTTCATCGGCTTCCCAGCCGATAAATGAGTGTTACAGCCCCTATCGGTAACCAACCGATAGTAGGAGTGTATCGGACTCACAACCAATGACTATCTCAACTCTATCGGCATATCCAACCGATAACATGTGTCCGTATTGGCCTATCGACCGATTGGCTTAATGATCTAACTCTATATGGTTTTTTTGTCAATTAGATATCAAATTGAGTAGCACGTCCTAAATCCTAATAATCCAAAGATGCCAAGGAGCTTAAGGATCTGCATTGGAGCTAAACAATTCTCTTAGTCCTTTGTGTATACAGGCATATCACATCGGACCTCTATCGGTGAACATGCTCTCGCTCTTGGCACACCTAGTGGACCGATTTCAGCGTCAATAGGTACATGATATCGGTCGTGGATCGCTAGTCGATCCGATAGACCTTGAACTCACTTGTTGCACATATCCTCCTTATTCGTTGATCATCCTATACCCTTGTCGTCCTTTTGTCATATTTGTGCTCGTGCTTAGCAAAGTGTGAGTTTCAATGACACCCCTATCACTTAAAATTGGTCAATAGGATAAAATGGTTTTAAAAAAATGGTTTGCTACCGACACTCGTAGTTAGGAGAATTGTGAAATAAAATAATTTTATAAAACTTTGTCATGGGTAGTCACCACCTGTGTGGCCTAACTCCTGCATGGCATATAAGAACCGATCTCTTAAAGAGTTTCACTAATCATATTAAAGTACGACCACATGGATGGAATAGGATGTCTCTGGCCAAGTAATTAGTGGACTTTGAATGTGTGCAGAAGTTAATTGATGTGGAGTCGTTGAGATAACATCTGGGATGTGCCTGTAGGACCCTGAGTACGAAAAGTCTAAAACTTGCCCAGTACTTAGTTTGGAACCCATTTAGTTGACAATCAACTCTCTCGGGAATACTTTGGATAGGCCTTATCACGAACCTCCCCTCACCATGCATATATGTTCAATACGTATTGGATGTTTGGAGTAAGCTTGCATCATATGAATAAAGCGTATATTCTTTGTGAAGATTATAATTTATTCGAATAGTTGTGCCCATGATCATAGGTGAATAAGAAAGTGATCTCTCTAGTGTAATCTTGTATTTAGAAAAGTTTAATGGAAAAATTTGTTGTGATATGGATTCGTTACCAGAACCAATTTACGTGGACGGTAGAGGATCTGAGTGGTCTGAAATGGGAATTTGTCACCCGGAGTGTCGCTTGGCACTAGAAAGTGAGTTAGAAAAGATAAAGTTGAGTTATGATTGAGAAATGAAAGAAATCGAAAGTACAGAAATAGAGATATTGTCTGGGACCATACGCTCCAAATCAGAATCGAGACAAGTTATTATAAATTGACTTGTGAAATGGGTTAAGACATAAGCCTATTTTCGATAATGGTGGTGAGTTGTTGTCAAGCAATTTGGGGATTGAGGTGTGAGCCTCATTCCAATAATTTAAAGAGCACATTTCAAATTCATAAAGATGATTTTTTAAATACACTTGATTCCAAAATAAACCAAACCTCTCTTGATAACCCTTACATATCACATCAATTCCCGTGACTTGCTGGGTATCGTATGTAGTCACCCTTGCTATTATCCCCTATCTAGAGAACGATAAAGACTCAACTTGAAAGAGTTCCTTTAGAAGCAAGCATCCTACAAAGACTAGTTTTGACCTAAAATCCTAGTCATACTTATGGGTTTTGGTTTAGCGTTGCTTGTACTATCGTTTTTTGTTTGATATAGCATAAAAGTTTAAGACCTGTTTATGGCTATAACATATGTATTAGACTTTATCAATATATAAAATGAGATTTATTGATAATCTACCTATGTTTTTTGTATCAGCTAAAATTTTAGAACTAATACAATTATGATATAAGTATTATTCTATTGAACTATTTTTAGTTAATGGAAGAGGGACGTTACACCGCTGTTGCCTCCATGCTCACTACCCATCATCCTCAATCCCCGCCTACTGCTCCACCACGTGCTGATCCTGTCATGGAGGCCTAGATTTAGCAGTACCACCTTCTTCTCCCCGTTCACTTTGAAGCCCCAGCCCCTACAGCATCTTTGGGAGGAGAAATGAGCCCTTACGCCGCCGTCCTAGCAGCTACCTAGCTTGCCGATGAGCTGCTTGGGTGGCGGCAAAACGGGAGAGTGGAGGAAGGGGTTGACGGCGGTGGACGCTGAGGCCTGTATTTTGGGGTTGTAGCTGCGTGCCAGCCACCAGATTGCACAAGGTTCTTACTAATCAAAAAGTAAGCATGAACATTAATTGCATTAGGCAGAAACTTCGGAACGAAATATCTTCAAGGAACTGCAGATTAAAAAAATCAGACCGAATCATCATTTTCATCAAAATTTCAGAACAAAACATCAAATTGGAACAAAAATATTCAGATTTAAAAGATATATGAGAATCATCGACATGACACCTTGGAATTCTAATTGAACGGGAAGATCAGAGAACACCATTCTAAGATGACGCGAGCAACTCAGAAGGGGACAGCGACGAAGGTACGTAGCTGCAGGCCGCAGCCTGCACATATCGATGCTGACACGGCGCAAGCACTTGGAGAAAGGCTTGTTGGAATTTGGTGGAAATAATCTATTTTCGAGATTTTCCTTTGTGGAAAATAGAAAAATGAATTTGATATGGGAGTGGAGCCCGCCGAAAGAAAAGGAAGAGATAAGGTGTAAGGAAGAACATGAGAGGTGAAAATTAATGGGAGGAAGAACATGAGATAAGGTGTGAGGAAGAACCAGGCGAGTTTGTTCCGCCTCTCTCCCCATCTCTCTCCTATCTCAATAGTTGTCTCCCTTTTCTGGGACGAGCTCCAATTAAACTTCCACAAAATTCATGGTGAGGAAGCTAGCATCTTGTTCATGCTGTGTGGTAGTGCTCTTTGCTCAAGCCTTAGTTCGTCATTCATCTTGTCACGGACGCCATGCGTTGTATCTTCGGAAGCAAACACCTTGGAGTTCGCGGCAAAGGCGAGGTGATATTGTTCTCGGAGAATTTTCTCCTGTCCATCTTTACTAGCAGCATGCTCTGTTCTGCTTCAGAGAAGTGCTAGTTGTTTATTTCTTAGGAGATTTGTGATCTTGTGCCGCTGGTTTAGTGATGTGTATTTTGCTTTAGCTAAATTCAGATGTTTGCCTGTACAGCTTTTATCAACTCCCATGCTTGGTTTGATAGAAGCTATTAGATGTTCAGAGCAAGTTTCTCTGTTTAGTCTTATGTTCAGTATGGAGGCAAATTTTCTCTGTAGATTATTTCAAAACTTACATATAAGAAGTCTGAATCTTAGTATAGAGAAGGATATCATTTCCCTTTAAGTACACGTTTTAGGATCTGAATATCTAGTTGTTAGAGTACATTGGATAAACGATGGTATGCCTTGTTTGTTGAAAGTCTTGGAATGTGTGCATATCAGCCAGCAGAATATTGTTGTTTTAGTTTGACTAACACGTAGTGGTACAACAAGGCCGAGACTATGCCCCACAGTTTGGATCGAGGTAGGTAAGACGTTGGCAATGCGGATTGAGGACGAGGACATGGACGTAGAGAACTCAACTAGATGTTGAGTCCGATAGCAGTGGAGTAACCACGGGCTGGTGAGGGTGGTGTCGAGGAGATCGAGAGGAAACCAAGCCTGACAGCGGTGGTAGGGTGGTGTATGGAGCGGTGTGTAGGATCAAAACAGGTAAACCAAGCCTAGAATGGTAGCAGAAGAAAGAAAAGCAAAATCTTATGAATAAAAATTCACCCCAAAAAAATAGACAAAAAACAACTCTTTCCCATTGTTACGAACGGTTCTCAAGAAATTAACTCAAATAAAATTGAGCCAAAATATGAAACCAAATAAAACTGGAACAGTATAAAAGAGAATGAGATTACACACCTTCCTTTGCATGAAGATGATCTTTATACATCAAATATTTAAGGTGTGTTTATAGAGTGCCTATAAACTACTCCTTTCTCAACTAACGAAATCAACTCTGAACTAAAGAGCAAAGGTTTTAAACCCTAATTTTCTTCTCACACATAGGTGCCTTGCCCAATTGTTCTCCCCACTAGTGTTTATATACCTATAGCCTCTATCACCACACTAAGTTGGATTCCTATACACCAAGTACCACTTCAAATTTTGTAAAATAGACTCTCTCCAAATTAGAAATATAACTTCTAATCCTATGACTAAGTTCTAAAGAGTAATTGGGGTGAGTTACTCTATCGTGAGCACATTTTTCAAACTATTAAACAATGTGTTTTTTTAAAATATATAGTAGGTTTTTTAAAAAATTAAATAAATATATTTTTAAGTTTACACTAACTAATACTTAATTATTAATCATGTGCCTTTTTTTGTCACAAAAAACTCAATTCCAGCATCTATTTCAAACTCAGCTTAGGATTCCCTCACATTATAATTATCTTTCTAAAACTTTTCGGATTTAGACTCCCTCCAAATTTAGCTTTTTTTCATATATATGCACACCTTTCATGTACACCATACGAGAACGTTAACTTTATATGTATGGTTTTTTAGCTTGCGTGTTCTGTATGTATGATATCTTTGATTGTCTCAACCATAGCTCTCCTGAGTTGAGTTTAGTCTCAATCTTGTCACTGATCACACTCCTCTGGCCCCATGCAACGTCTACTGATAAATACTAATGAAACCATATTCCAATTACGAGTTTTTCCTAATTAAGTTGACTCAAATTAGCACTATAGTGATATATGTAACATACATAACCATTATAACATCATAAACATTAAAACCAACATGATTATACATCTTGATTAAATGTTCATCATAATTTAAATTATCACTATGATTTTATTATATGGTGTTAACAAGCTTGAGAAGATACTAAGCCCAAAGGCTGCAGTGGGTGGCGAAGGGAGTGGTGATGGGATACCGGTGAGCTTGTGAGAAAGCAGAGCCTGACGAAGGCAGAGATGGTTTGTAGAGGACAGTACCAGTGAGAGCATAAGCCGGCTTGCCAACCTGTGTCAAGGCTCACGAGGACGAAAGCCCGATTTCTATCAAATTTTTTGTGTGGTAGTTTATAAAAAGCATTCGAAGGGATGTACGCTAGTGAGATTTTCTAATAACAATTATGGAGATTATTCATATAAACAAAATTACTAATTAAGCTATGAGAAATGCACTTCTTTTATATACTAAAAATCCATTAAATATTCTACACACACGCTTGTAAGTCGTCACTTGCTACTCTTAAAAACACTTCTAAGATGTTATATAGCGCTATAATAAATTAGGAAAAATCTTAGAAATTTTAAGGGAAAAAATAAAATATCTAACTGTCAATTTTCACTTAAACATGTTATATTTGGAGACCAACAAAGAGGTTCAAGGACATGTTTGTACTTTCTTCTTGATGCTAATAATAAATTAAAAAATCCTAAAAATTGTATAAAAGTGAAACATCTCTGACAAATGATTTTTAGTTAAAATAGTAGACCTTATAGACGTCCAGATAACTAATGACTTTTATAGAAACTAGATTTCTCTCTCTTATCACGTGAAACTCACAAGCTATGGGACCGTATGCACGATGCATATATGTAGGGTCCATAGCCATTGATCTAGGTATTTTTATAAATAAAAGAATTTTAGATAATAATATCTAAATCTGTTCAAACCATTGTATTCATTATAATTAAATTGACAATCACTATCCATATTTTATATATTTCAGTGCTAAATAATATACTAAATTTAAGAAAATTCTAAAATTTTCATTAAGAAACAAAGTAACTAATGCTTAAAATTTACACCCATTGTAATAGATTGTTAGATATCTAACAAATTTCAAGCAACTTAATTTCTCTCTATGCATACATACAGGGAGATATATATAGGCATTGATCTTGGTGATTTTGTAAATAAACGATCTTTGAAGGATCAGCAATAATACCAAAATATTTTCAGTAGATAAGGATCATAATTTAAAATATTATAAAATAATATCTCAAGTAAAATTCGCTGGCACATCTTTATCGTAATAAAATTTATGAAACAGATGCCCGCGTATGTGAGCATGCTTTCTTGCTAGGTATAACATAATTATACGTCGGATCATCACCATATTCTTTCTCGATAATAGAATTCAATCCAGCCTCGACGTCAAAGATGTATTCGACCATGGTTCATCGCCTTATAATATATATATATATATATATATATATATACCGTCAGGCAATTGCGTGATCCATTGGCTGGTATATCATTATTCAGCCTTCGTCAAGGATGTGCTTCTGCTAGCTCACTTCTTTCCCCTGGGCTTGAGGTGGACGTGCAGAGGGTCAAGCTTCAAGGCGGTGAACTGCATGGTGTCCTCCATGTCCCCGTCGCCCTCTCTCAGCCTCCACTCGAGCTCCTGCACGAAGCGCGCGACGGCGACGCACGCTATGTTCATCGCCTGCAGGCTCCCCGCGCAGGTCCTCCTCCCGGCGCCGAACGCCATCGTCTTGTACCTGTCCGCCACCTCGAACCCCTCGCCGAGGAACCTCTCCGGCGACCACTCCCCCGGCGACTCCCACGCCTTCTCGTCCATGTGGCACGCGTACACGTTGATCATCATCTGGGTGCCCGCGGGGATGTTGTAGCCGGCGAGCGTGGTGTCGTCGTGGACGAACCTCGGAGGCAGCACCGGCACGGGGGAGTGGAGCCGCAGCGTCTCGTGGAACACGGCGTTGAGGTACGGCAGCCGCGGCAGGTCGTCCTCGGATACCGCCTCGCCGCTGCACACCTCACGGATCTCTTGGTAGAGCCGTTCCT
This sequence comes from Oryza coarctata, assembly GCA_030770085.1. Lineage (NCBI taxonomy): Eukaryota > Viridiplantae > Streptophyta > Magnoliopsida > Poales > Poaceae > Oryza > Oryza coarctata. The sequence goes on from CM061472.1 coordinate 16,914,040, forward strand.
GATCGATGTGCCAGGAGCAATCAAGTGTGTGTTAGTTTGGTTGGCAAAATGCTGAAATGCACATCTGAAAGAAAGAGGGACTGAGATCCTCTAAGGTAAACTCAGAGCGAAATGGTCGCTGACACGTGTGGCCCACCGCCTTCTAGCCCATACAAGGAGCATACAAAATCATTGGAAGTACTCTCTTCGGACAAAATTAATTGACGTTTAGCACAACCAAGTTACAAACAAAACATGCCAAAACATGTGTCTGAAACGGCAAATAAAACTGACTGGAGGTAGTATCAGTTAATTTCTTGCCTGTTTGTCAGGGTTCTTGGCAATCTCATACATGGTCCATTCGGTGGTCACCAGGACAGTATCAGCAGAGGCCAGGATGGACTCCGACAGCAGCAGCATCAGTTGTTCATCTGTCAGCTGTGTACTGTTCTCAGCTCCCAGCAAGAAGTCAATATAGGATATCCTTGCCTGCATGCAAATGCAACACATTACAGTTCAGATGATCTGCAGAAAGAAAGTTGTTCTTTTTCTTTTTTGGATGTGAATAAAAGTTTTGTCATGAGTAGTGAGTTTTGTGTCACCTCTCCGCGTGCAATCCTTTCCTTCTGCTTCTTGATCAACGCGTTCATCACAGCGTTTCGTCTAAATTCTGTAGCAAACACTATTGTTTCGAAGCCCTTGTTTGGGAGCCAGCTGAGGTAGGGGAAGTAGTCCCTCCAGTCAGCCTCGACTGCACACATCATTATCTCATGCACAAGGACATCGAAGATTTCTTCCTTGGATATCTCCCTCCCAAACTCTTCCACATAAACTGAACTCACATCCTCACCTAAACTCTGAAAAAATTGCAACAATCATGATCAGTGCAAGTAACTGAAAGTGCAACAATTATAAGTTGATTACAATCATGATCAGTGGTAGTAAGTATGAAATTGCAAAAATCATGACCAGTACTAGAAGTAACAAACGGACCATTGGAGAGTTTAAGTTCAGAGGTATTACACAAACCTGGGTCAAGGACAAGCCGAATAGCTCATTAATGTAAACTTCTCTGAAGTTCAGAGGGGAATGTGGGTCAAGAGCAACCAATTTATGCAAATTGCTTAACACGTTACTGACCATCCTTTCTCTTGTGTCGCGAAACTGTTTCTGAAATTTATGTGAGCATTTCATTGTTAGAGCTTAATTAACTGAATGCGACTGGTAGTATTAAACTTAAAACAGATGAGATTTGTACCTGCGCATTAAAACCTAACATGCCCATCATAATATTACGCTTTGCCATCTTATGGAAGTTACCATAGTCGCTGATCGCGACCATATTTTTACGAGTTAGCACAGACATTGCTTTTGGTAGCTTTCGAGTAGATATGGATGAGAATTTTTCAATCATCGCCTGCAAAAAGTAGTACAGAATATGTGTTTTTGTTATTTAGAGTCCAATATAAGATTATCAGTTATACGTCACTACGCAAAAATACGAAAAGTAGTGGAGTTTTTTTTCCTTTTGGAAGAATCAGATATACTGAAGATCAAGCAGAGTTCAAGTCTGAGGGATGATATCCCTTAAATTGCCTTTATTTTTCGAAACAAGGTATTGCACAAACATATATAGACCTGTCAGCCTTGAAGCCAAGAACAAGAAGGAAGATATACATCAAACATCATAGCACCCATATCATGAACTACAAGCCAACATTATAGCACAATTGCATCAACCAAAGCACTCACAGTTTTACCTCCATGGAAAAAGAGAAACAAAAATAATATCATATCAGCTCTAGAGTTCATGTTGTAGGAGGATTTCCTTTCTTCTGTATGAAGATTAATTGGAATTATGGAATTGCCATTTTATTAAGAAAATGTCCATTTTACAATCCTAAACTTTTGCACAAATCCAAAAGTCAACCCTAAACTAAGAAACGGGATATGAAAGCACCTCAAATTGTCAAAACCATGGAATCTACACACACCTCAAACTAAAAGCACCTATCCGTTCTGCTTATCTGTAAGGCTAATTTGAAAAACATAGAAACAATGGTGGAACCACACGTCACTCTCATGCTTCCTTGTTCCTCAATGCTACTATGTACCGCTTCATCTGTGTTTTAGCATTTTAGAGAGAATTTGTTTGAGTTGATCCATCTGAAACCTTGCTTGTACATTAAAAACGTTTGGTTTAGAACGAATTTGTTTGAGTTTTAGCATTTTAGAGTGAATTTGTTCGAGTTAATTCACTGATGTTTCGGAGGTTATAACTTTTGATCTACATCTTCGATTTGACAAATGACTTTTGATTTAGGTCAGAGTTTATTGGAGCATGGTTTATTTTCTCATTGGTAGGACAAATCTCGGGCGAAATCTCACCAAGAGAAAATCAAAATTTCAACCATTTTTTGTTGAATTTGAATCAGTTTGAATAGAATTTAATTCAACTTACAAAAAATCAAGTGAATTTGAAATTTCGTTGGTTTGAAAAGAATTTCAGAGGAGTCTAAGATAGCTCAAGTAATTTTTTTGAAAAAAAAATCTCAGGTCAAATTTCGAACAAAGTCTAAGTTTGTTTCCAATGAATTAGTTAATGCTTCATGATGTGGTCAGTAAGATTTACAATAATGTAATTAGACATGGCTATGTGCATTGCTTGACGCAGAGGTCAAGATAATTTTTATTCTTTTTTCTAAAATGAAAATTGGAATGCCAACATCGCTAGCTCGAGTAAACCATTGCGCTAATCGAGGAGGTTGGTGAATGAAAGAGAGAAAAGGAGTGGGGACAGCCAATCTGAACTATCTATTGAGTATAATAATAGTCAAGATTTGAATATCTCGGGGACGAATGATATGTTGGGCATATCGATTTTTCTATGTCATTACCAAGTTAGCTGCAACTAAGGAAAAACAAATGTGGTATTTTTACAAGGGATATAGATTAAACGGTTTTAAAAATTTTAGGTGTACATATCTGATTCTTAGTGTATGATTAAATTTTAGACTTCGGCAATAAGTTATTGTAAGAACAATCACTAAGACGGTCACTAGATTATCATGCAGACGGTGGAAAGTTCGAAAAGTTATAGTCGTGGTTAGACCATTAAACGCAAGGCTGCGACACTTACCCAAAGTGCAAGGAAAAAAATGCACACATTAGCAGGTAACAAAAAATGCTGAAAAAGGACAACTTGCAAGTTACCTCCTTGGCTACTTCAGTTGAATTGAGCACAACTACTGAAGAAGCTCCGGTCTTTATAGTGTAGATTGGCCCATAAGTTTCAGACCATTTTGCAAAGGTCTGATGAGGCTTCTTTTCTTTCAATTGATGCAGATTTCCAATAATGGGTAAACCAGGAACAGCTGCATTACAATAAACAATCATATGAGTACTAACGCCCTTGTAGGGGACTGAAATTTGAAATGAGTTTGTTTCGTAATTCTTCTCTGGATAAATGACGAAAACACCAAATATTTAAGCAAGTAACTTAACATGTACTAGTTCTACTTCTATCTTCCTTTTATTGGGTCATTTTTCAGTAAGAATCATGCATGCACATATATATGTGATGGACAGATGGAGTAAACTTACACAAATGAGCTAAGAATATCTGATGGAATTAGTTGGGTATATATAGACCACTAGAATAATTTGCAGTCTCAAAACACAGGTACTAGTGGTGGGTCACCAAAATAGACATGTATCTGAAAGTATCTATAATAACTTAGTGGTGGGTCACCAAAATGGACATATATATGAAACTTTCATTTTGCACGTTAATATTTTTAAAACAACTTCCTAAGCCCGCATAAATATACGAGCATGTTATGTGATATTTCATAAAAAAAAATTGTTATCTATATATAAACCGTTAACTTTTGTTTCAATGATATTTGTTAATTTTTTTCTGGTGGGGGTTGAGAAGGAACATATTACTTGCTGCCAATGGAGGTTGTAAGGATGATATTATTATAATATTTATGTTACTATTACTATTACTATTATTTATAAATTTCGTTACAATCTATTACTATTTAATATTGTGAAAAAATTGCTTTATGTTGAAAATGAACAATAAATATATAGCATATTTGATCTCAGCTTGTAATAGCATTAGGTTTTCCAAGAAATTTATAATCAGTTGCATGTGTGATTTGGTAGATGCGCATACCGAAATATTTATATATCTATCTTATTTCCACTACGTTTAATCTCCTTTTTTTGCCGGAAGGACTAATTATCATATATGACACTTGCACCGCTAATTTATAAGAATCATTTTAATCATTTATATGTTATGCATATTATATGAATGTGATAGCATTATTGTGGATGTGTGTAGCCATTGATCATGAGACTAGTATAGCGTATGATTTAGGTATTCGGGAATTTATCAGATGTTGACATTAAAAGTTATAGTCGTCTAAAATTTATCATAAATAATAAATTTTATCTCAACTGCTATAGGAAAAAAGAAGCAGCGGGTAAGTGCTGGTCATGTGGTGATAGACTTATGGCTGCATGACTTCACCTAATAGGATTAAAATCTTGATGTTTATAAATATTACACATATGCGGTTGTATTAATAGAAATTTATTATGAAAAAGGATATGGTAGCATATTAAGTTGGAAGTGTATGAGTTGTGTGTGTACGTCTGTCATTTACTTAATCGGGAATAACCCACCTTTCATGTTCTCATATTCATACCCCCAACGACTCAGCTTTGTTTTGATTGGCACACAAATTTCTTCTCTCTGCTTGCAACGAACATTGATTCACGGAGTTTTTTCATGCGGCAACCGATGACGGTGCAGAGCGGTAGGATCGGCCGGGCTATATAGATTCATTAGCGACCACAGTAGAAATGTAGAATGACGACATCTATTACTCCTTCGCCACATGTAGTTCTTGCCTTGGCCCTACAATAATTTTGTTGTTGCTTGATATACTTCACACGGAACTTCCAGTAAGAAGTAGAGGATGCTATCAATGTTCGAGGAAACATCTTTATATAATTCAGTGCCATTGTTGATCCATACTATTGCACTTATTAACTTTTTGCCAGAATATTACCTCATTTGAGGGGAAAGAGATAGAAGATTGATTTGAATCTCATCTTTGAAATATGAGGATGTAATATGAAAAGATCTAATTGTTACCAGAATATTAGCTTCATAGGCTGTCTCTGGTTGATAAGGACAGAGTTGTCTGTAGATATCGATGCAGTTGTACTTGGGAACACCGAAGACGGATGGAAACAAGATATTAAAACAAAGAAGCCTCGGTCAGGGAAAAAAGAGAGGGAAGCCGTAAGCGGAGGCGAGGGGCAAGGCCGGCACGGGAGGAGAGGTGGGACTTCAGGTCTGGTTGGTTTTAACATCAATCAGTCTAATGATTTATGATATTGGATCCTTAGGCGAAAATTAAAGATTTCAAGTTTTTGCCTCTCTCTGAATTTCCATGATTTTTTTATTTATTAGTAATACATGAAAGTTTAAAAGCGCTTCGGAAAATGTTTAACAGGGTTTAAATAGGGGTTTATAGTTAATATTTATCTCAAATCTATTTGTTTAATTATAAATGGAAACAATGGTTTAAACACGTTAAAATCAGATATGTTATCAAAATTATAATCGCTTAGCTACCTAATTATTAATTATTTATATATTGAGTTGCTAAAAATAGGGAGGAAGTAGGGAGTCAGCCATAGAGGGCATAGAGGGCACAGAGGAGACTACGTAAGTACTTGGAGGATGCTAAGCATGTACGTGCGGGAAGACCAGGAGGGGAGGGGATTTTGTTTGAAATTTTATTCTTTCTAAGATCTAATAGTTGAAAACATTAGATTTATTGGTTTAAATAAAAACTAATTTATTAGAAGTAATATATGACTACTTAAATAAAGTTTTAAAGAATAGATATCCACACGAAGAGGACGTTAAACGCGGCAATTGATCGAACGACGAACGGGAGAGACGGCTACGTACCTGGAGGCGCGTTGGAGCGGTTCTTGGGCGGCGCCACGATGAGCTTGTCGGCGAGCGTGGCCGCCGCGACGAGGCCCCCGACGGCCGCCACCGCCGCCGCGCCGATCCCTCCGGCGCCGGCTGCGAGCAACGACTCCATGCCCGCGCCACTAGATCGATCGATCACACACTCTCTGTGAGAGATTGCACTGCGCCCTCTTAATTAATTCCGGCTGCTTTATTATTTATATATAGGGGATCGGAGGGGGGCCGTCGACGAGGAATGGAAGGAACGTGTGGAAGCGACGATCGACGGGCGTCGTCGCTGTACGAACTTGAACTCTTCTGCGGTTTTATTACGTTGTTGTTTCTACTGTCGTTGTCGTCATTGTTTGGGTACGTAGGCCCATGAATTCATGGCGCTTTATTTCTTCCACGATCCTTAGAGCTTGACTTGGGAGCGAGCGTACGTACGTATGCATCGTGCGGTAAGCTCACGTGCTTTGAACTTAAAGCTCACGTGCTCACTAGTCGTCAGGAAGTAATATCCATGCACGTGTGATTCGGTTGATGAAGCAAGATTGGTTACTGATGCTACAGTAGCTCGAATGCAATCTACACCAATGAATCACACACTGTAGTAGAATCATTTTATCATTGCTGCTGTGGCTCCCTGCTATACGCAGAGATCCAGACCCGGTCTAGTCATCGTTGATTTATCTCAATTTGGTCACCGATCATCGTAAAACCGCAATGCTTAATTTTTTTCCTTGAAATGTACGCAAATTTGCCACGTATAATAGCTAGCCAGCACGTGTGAAGAACTAGAAAATCAGCACGCAAATTGGCATGTCGTTTAATTGAATCTTTAATTTTTTGATGGCCAAAGAATAACCATTTAGTGAGTTTATTGCCTGGTGTCCAATAATGAATTTATGAAAATGATATTGCAATAACAAATGTTGAATATTTCATCAAAGGGATATAAAATCATTCTTTTTAAATTAATAAGCAACGAACTAAATAATCGGTGGATTTATATATTATCCTAATGCGTGACCCTCTTTTGAGACAAAGGACAGGAAATGTAAGACTTTTCCTTAATAATTCTGTTATCATATTGAACATAATTAATTAAATAAAGGGTATGTGATCATAGTCACACCGCTTTTTATGTTCTTTCTGTTGGCGCTCGCATTGTGTAGCCTGTGTGTCCTATTAGAGTTAGTTTACAACACATAAATTTTAGAGGACTTTATTAGAGATTATCTAATTTATTTTAAAATTTTAAAAGTCATATTTTTTCATTTGTATTTTTTTCTGTATTTTCTTCTTTTTTCTCCTTAACCATTCCATTCATCATCGATTGAAGGAGGTGAAATTTCTATAATTCCAAGGTAGCAGATACTACTCTACCAGTTGTGAAGCTTCTGGCATCTGCTAGATGCGGTGCTCAAAACTTTCTTTTTGGGGAATTTTTGTGTCATATAATTCCTAGATTTATATCAAAATTTAACTCTGCCACTTGGACCAATCGGCTGGCAGTTCCACTACCAGCTTTAGAAGTACTGATATGTCAACAACATTTATATACAGTTCACGTGTAATTAAGCAGCTGGCTGGCTCACGCTAAAGGACTATATATGTATTTGTGACTATGACAGCCGGTCAAACAACGTAACCTGAGCTAGCTAGTTAGTCATGCCGCGTGCAGTTTGCGGTCCATAGCGAGGAGGATATTTTTATGTAGCACGTTTTTGTCCAAAAATCGTGGGCGACTAGCTAACTGCACGCTGTCCTGAGTCCAATTGGTCGGCACACAGATTTGTTAATTAGTCATAGCCACCACTGCAGCAGCTGGTGTGTTATTGTTCAAAGTTCAAACCACGTGTTACTGCTCGGGACAAAGTTCAGAAACACGTTTTTACTAAAGCTTGAATCAGTTGGAAGTATTCGTTCAAGTTAAATTATTTGTGTGGAATATTGGTATAATATATAGCCAATTAATAAAAACTCGTTTTGTCATAAGGTAGGGCATGTTATAGTTGAGTTTGATAGAAAGGGTGTGGAAAACGGGGAGAGTTTCCCAACTGGCTAGCTTCCTGGGAGGTTGACACTAGCGGTCCATATTTATGGCTTGTTTTTTTATATTTAATTAATTTGAACATCCATTTACACGTGGTCGTCAAGATTGTACGTTCGCAGTGGTCACTGCAAGTATTATTGTAATACCAGTATTAGTAGAAACAATTTAAATCATTAATTTATGAGCTTTAGTGTTAATACACAAAAATCTCTATTATATTATTATATTATAGGAGTATTATATAGTAAACATATGGAAAAAAATCCCACCCCCATATCTTATGTTTTTAACCATTATATCTATCTATTTTAAAATCGTTGTGACCCCTTTAACATCAACTGCCCTCTCCTCTGATTCCCCACTTGCACCGCTTATCCCATGCCTCCTCGTTTGCCACCACACCACCACGCCATGTCACCGCCTCCCACACTCATTTCTCTGAGCTACTGAACTCGTTCAAACATACTCAAATTTTCATGAAAAAAATTTATAAGAAGTTTTAATTTTGCTCTTCTTGATTTTCATTTAATTTGGAGCAATCTTGTTATAATATTTGGTCTAAATTTCATTTTCAATATAAACTCTCCATTTGAATTTCTTTCTAATTTATAAATCCCTATTTTTTATTTTTTTATTTTAAAATCCTATTCTTCTAGCACACCCCTTTCTGTTCTTTTTTACTTCCAAAATAATTGTTATAATTCCTTTGATTTCCTACTCTAAAAATGATCAAGACCACAAACAATTCCTTTTAAATTCCATCTTTTTAGATCTTATCCAAACTATTTCTTTAGAAATTACAAAGTTCTACTGTTCTTTGACCAAGATCTCTTCCAAACAGTCCAATTCTCCTTTAGCTTTTTCTCCACTAGTCCTCTCTCCTGGGCCAAGTTTGGCCTACTCATGCACTTGGCCTAGCATCAAGCCAAGCCGGCACCACCCTTTCCTCTAGGCCATGCCACCCTATCAGTGCGTGGCCTAGCTAGTCGCTCGGTCTGATTGAGCCGAGGCCCTGCTGAACCGACCCGCAAGGCCGCCTCCTCCCATCCTATGGGCGCCTTCGTCACCGCTGTCACCAAGCCATGGGTGCTGCCATTGAGCTAGAGCGTCACGCTGTGTTGTGCTCTTCTTCACCGCCATCGTTGATGTCACCCTTTGTGCTTGTTGTTGCCACGCTACTGCCACCGCAACCAGGAGCACATTGTGGCACCTCTGAGGTCACTGCCACCCACAACTCCTATCGTCATCTCTACAATGCAGTGCCACCTTGCAATTGCGAGTCGTCAACACGTTGCCATTGCCACCAAAACCGATATCGTTGACCACTTCAACGAGGACACCTGGTGCCGCCTCTTTTCCAACCCTATCCAACATTGCGTTGTGTCGTTCCTCATCTTCTTTGTTTTCCACTGCCTCCTCCTCAGTCTATAAAACTCGATGAGTTCCTCCTTTCCTCTTCATCATCGAGCTATCCCTCCTCTGTCTTCAAAATTTTCCCCACACCGCTGTCTGGCCACCGGCCTCCCTTTGAGTCCACCTCTGTTGATCGCCACCCTAGTTCCAAGCATTGCTTCCAACCGCCACCGCCGAGGCTGCTGGTCGCCGGAGCCATGCCTCCTCTTCTACAAAAGAGGAACAGTGCTCAGCACTATTCCTAGCTAGTCCAACCCAATCACTTCACTTCGAGCCATATACATAGTATTATTTCATCTTTTGTTTGATTAATTTAAATTCAAATCTTTGAAAGTCCATTTCTCCCTTATTTTAAATCCAATTTCAATGAAATTTGATTCTAAATTTGTTCTAAATTCAAACCTTTATTTTAATACCAAATTTGCTATTTAAAAAATTTATTTGAAATTTCTTTATTTAAATACAATTTAAATTTAAATTTTTTAAATATTATCCTTACCCCTTAGCCACTATACACCTGCCACAGGAACTTTGAGCCTTCTATAGAGATGTTCACGTGGTGTAAGGACCCCAACATTAAATTGTTAGTTATAAAGCTTGGCATAACCTAATCCTAAGGTCGAAGTGCTGCTTCTCGCACTCCACACCTTAATGCGTACAGTGGTTGAAACTTTTACTTTTCCCCTCGGCCTCCATACCATACCGTACACTAGTTCTTGGGCTCTACGTGACCCTTGCTGCTCTACTACCACTCCATAACATTATTCTACCCATTAAACTAGTATAACTTTTCCGTTATCTAGTCCTTATGATGCATGACTTTAGCACCGACTAGAATAACAAATATCTAACCATTGCACTATCCAAACTTAGCACTGGCTAACAAATCCAGATATCTAGCCATAATGATACCCAACTCTAGCATTGGCTAAAAATTAAACCCAACAAATAGACCCCATGCAACCAATTTCTCTTTTTCTTAGATTAATTCAAATTTCAACATTTAGAAACCAATACCTCTTCTTTTTCAAATTCAAATCCACTTTAACTAATTTCTCCTTTTCCTTTTTTGCTCCAATTTTTTCTAATTCTTATCTATAGAAATTTTCTTATAAACTTTATTTGCTATCTTTTTCATGTACATACCTATAGAAATCTTAGGATCTAACATGGACCTAGCTGGCAACGTTGTAGCCATAGGAAATTTCAAGACGCAAGCCAAGACAATTAAAATTTTGACCATATAGACAACTTGTTACAAATTTCACATTTAGCCTAATGGATAAGTTAATTGCTATACACTTCTTTTTATCAAATTAATTGTCATCCTTTAATTATTTAGTATGGCATGTGCAAAATTACTAAAATATTGATCATACATTGTAACCCACAAATATTTATTTTGATGCATAAATAAAATTTGATATGTTTTATTTTACTAAAGTAATTACCTTTTATTTAAATAATGATCATTTCATGTGTACAACATGCTTTAGAATAACATTGTAATGGTGTGGATAATATAGACCCTACGTACTACCAAGCAAGACTTATTCGATTGGCTTAACAAGAGATGAGACATGCTGAGAGGTTAGAGATAGAGTAGAATTTGATACTTGTTGTTCAAGGCACGACATATACTCCTTTTAAGGTACCCGTGTATTTGCTAAAGATAAACACAAGGAAACTGATGTCGATTTTGGTTAGGTAACTGACTATGTACCCTTGCCCCTTCTTCTACACAAGGTGAGCAGGGATTCCCAAACAAGGGATAAGCAATCTCAAATACACAACACCACAACAAATAGGACTAGGGTATTACCTCTCGCCAAGAGCCTAAACCTGTATAAACCCTTGCCTTATGCCACCGTCGTGCTTTAGTCTCAACACATAGCCCCTATTTTAGTATTACCAATAATTACATCGATAGTTGGCACCCTAGGTAGGGGGCAAAGCATTGAGATCTATTTCAATGAGTTCGGTGCATCTAGTCATTGACGTCCACATTAGCACCTTTGCCATCGGCCAAGAGTCCGCTTCTGGAATTTTGATTTTGTCACTAACAAATTTGGCAAGCTAACTCTTGTCAACTCGGATTCAAACTAGTCGGTGGGAGACCACATTGCTCCTTCACCACATCTATTCGGACTACCCAATGTGGCAAAGGCCTACCCAAGATTCTGCATTGCAATAAGGAGATCCAATATCCTCTTTGACTCAGACAAGGAAAAACACCCATTGAGATCGGATCCATGATAGTTGGCATCATCAATTCTTCAATTTGTTTTTCTAACTTGGCTTTACAAAGCAACATGGGGAGTTTTCCCCCTCCACGAGGGTTATTCACTGTCATAACTGAAGACGAGGCTACCTAAGTAGAGGCCAAACATGAGGAACGATGACAAGAAGAGCAACATCGCATCGAGGAGGAGCGAGAAGCTCAAAACCATGAACTTCATGAGAGGGGGCAGCAAGCTCAACAAGACACACTATAGACCCAATTCAACGATCGCAATGTCTTCATCACCTTGCCGCAGAATGTGATCATGGTTGCGGCACTCATAGATGCCTTAACACCACTACCGCCCAAGGATAATGCATAATGCCCATGATCGATAAGGCTAAAGCCATGATCAATCCAGCAACACAAGGACACTCCAAAAAAATCATTAGTCAAGGGTCACAATATCAAAATAGCAAAAGCAAAACAACATTCAGCTAGCTGCCTTCATAGGGGAAAATAGCCACTGGCCCTGTTACACTAGGTTCTAGCTAGATCAACTAGAAACCAATCACATGCCCCTTCATCATGAAGTAGTTGGCATCGCGAGATACCAGTCAGTAGTGACCCGAGGGACTAAATCCACTAAGACCTTCATATTGGGATCCTAAATCACCAATAGAAAAGAGAAGAAATCTGATGTCGGCACATCGAGGATGAGTGTGAACACTCTAGCATTCACCATGAAGACCATCATGACAACCACCAGTAAGAGAGGACTTCATGCTATGATGATGAAGGCATAGGCATTGTAGAATTGTTAGAAGAGCTTTAGTGCATCACTTGGCCAGCCATCTTTAAGCCTCCTAGTATCGAGAAATATGATGGCAAGACAGACCCCAAGTCCTAGCTATGGTTTACACTCTAGCTATCAAAGCTGCCAGGGGATCAAGATGTGATGGCCAACTACTTGCCCTTATGTTAGCCCATTTAGCTAAAGCATTGTTTATAGGACTTCTAGAAAGATCAATCCACTCATGGAGGGAACTCCGCAAGAGCTTCATTGCTAATTTTTAGGGCACATACCTCAGGCCTGAGATAGAGTAGGACCTATAGCAGTTGCATCATAAGGACAATATGTTTTGGGATTTCATCGGACAATTCTCGAAAAAGCGCAACTCTATACCTAATATAATAGATCATATAGTGATGAAAACATTTTGCAAAGGGGTCAAGGATCCCGACTTCATCAAGAAAATCACTCAAAAGCCAACATAGTCAATCAGATCCATGTTCAAGATGGCCAATGCTTATGCCACAACAAAAGACGCAGTCGATATGATGCAAGTGGACAATGGGTTCTGTCTACAAGATAGAAGGGCACCTATCAATTTCAACAAACCTAAGGACCAAAAGCGTAAGCCTGAAGAATTAATGGCTGCAACAAAATAATGACAACCCAGAGCTCCCTAGGCTAAATACTATGATCGAGTCATGGATACACTGTGTCCGTGGCATCCTAATGGTCACCATGAGACTAGGGATTATTACCCCTTGAAGAAATTCATTGAGGGGGTGCTCATCGCCAAAAATCCCGCGATAGGGGAAGGACAATAGCTTGGTCACGTGAAGGCTTGGAAGGTCTGCTTAACTCTAGTGTAGGTCCTTAAGCCTTGAGGTTTATGACCGTGCCAGTCAATTTGACCCTACAATTAACAAGAAAAAGGGGATAAGATATGTTCGTCGGTCGGCCGGAAGGTCTGCCCGATTCTTCCTATCAGCTAGATACCGATAGAGATGAGAATGCTAGCGCATCAGCTGAAAAGCTGATGGAAGTGCAAGAGATAGGCACGTGTAACGCACTAGAGGGCCTATCAACCAAAGAGTCGATGACGCTACCCGCATCCGATGCGCGGAGTGGGAGTTGATCCCCTACGAGGCCACGCGGATAAATACCTAGGTAAACTAGGGTGGCGATGCGCTGAAGTTGTATATTGATTGAGAGATAGATTACATGTTTCCAGGGGGTCTATATTTATACCCTGGATTTATAGAGTCCGACGCGTTTACAACCACCATCGGACGTTATCAGAAAACATCTCTAAAGCCGTTAACTAAACTAACTAAGACTTTCTAACCATATAGGATACAATTTAACTAAAGATAGTACCATGCCGTGAACCCCATGGCTCCTCCACAAACTCGGTCTTATTTGGATAATCTTCTATTTTTAGACCGAACCTTTCCTTGCTCCACCCGATCGGCTCCCTTCCTATAGCAATTGGACCTCTTTTTACTCAAACCGATCCTTTTCCAATCTCTCCCCAGGCTTCTCGAGCCTGACCCCAATCGGATAATTCCCTATCTTCATACCGATCCAATCTTCTACTAGTTTAATCGACTTCTCTACAGCACCGATCGGCTTTGTTCCACGAGCTGATTAGCATTTCCATCGGCCGATCCTATTTACAGGCTAAATCAAATTCTGGCGTTAACAGGGGGCCAATAGAAGAACAAAGGGTAAAGCCGAGGAGATGCCTACCAAAGATAAGGATAAAGGGTTTGATGGAGTAGACGTACTCCAAGACCCAAGAGCTGAGTTGAACCACATATTTGGGGGATCAACGGCATATGAGTCCAAGTGGAAGCAAAAGCTTATTGTTTAAGAGATCAATGTCGTCTCTCTAGATGTTTCTCCATTCCTACGGTGGTCTGAAGTTACGATCATGTTTGACCAATCAGATTATCCAAATCAAGTGCCACACTTAGGGCAATACCGAGTCATCCTAGATCCAATAGTTTGCAATGTGAAGCTCAAGAAGGTGCTCGTGGACGTGAGGAGTGCACTCAACATCCTTTACACCAAGACCTTGGACGACATGAAAATACCTCGTTTGGAGTTGTGCCCATGTTCTACCCCATTCCATGGAGTTATCCTAGAGTTGTCATCAACACCACTCGAACAAATTACATTGCTCGTAACCTTTGGCACCAAGGATAATTATCATATAGAGCATTAGCTTTGACATGGCCAATTTTGAGACAACATATCATGTTATCTTGGGAAGACCGGCCTTAGCGAGATTCATGGTAGTGCCTCATTATACATACCTAACGATGAAGATCCAGGTCCCAACGGAGTAATCTCCCTACATAGGTTCATCAAGAAGTCTTTTGTGTGCGATAAGGAGAGTTGTGAGCTTTCTCAAAGCAAAGAGGAGGAGGCTAGGAGAGACAAGATTTGGCTTGCAACCAATGCACTTCCAGAAGACGGCGAGGTGCTAGCCAAGACATTAAGAAGTCTAGGATCAAGGCTGATAAAGATGTTAAGAAGGTACAAGTAGACCAGTCCAATTCGGCTAAAACATCCCTAATTGGGTTAAGGCTTGATTCCAAATAGGAAGACACACTTGTCACCTTCCTCTAGGTCAAAAGGGATATCTTTTCTTAGAAACCTTCTGATATGCCTAGAGTACCAAGGGAGGTGATTGAGCACTCACTACATGTCTAGGCTGATGCTAAACCTGTCAACCAGAGGCTCTAAAGATTTGCTTAAGGACAATGAGATGTGATCCGAGAGGAGACTATGAGGCTCTTAGTTGCCTAGTTCATCAAGGAGGTATACCATCTAGATTGGTTAGCAAACCCAGTGCTAGTTTGGAAGAAGAATGGAAAGTTGGGCATGTGTGTTGATAACACCGATCTCAACAAGGCGTGCCCTATAGACCCTTCTGGGTTATCTCGCATCGACCAAGTGGTAGATTCTACTACATGGTGCAAACTCTTGTGCTTCTTAGATGCATATTCTGAGTATCAACAAATCAGCTTGAAGGAGGGGGATTGTATCAGGACCTCTTTTATCACTCCATTTGGCATGTACTGCTACATAACAATGGCATTCGACTTGAAGAATGTTGTGGCAACATATCAACCACAGTATATAGTGTTGCCTTCATTCTCAACTTGGACGCAACATGAAGGCCTTCGTGGATGTTGTGGTAATAAAATCTCAAGTGAATGACAACTTGATTGCTAACCTAATGGAGATGTTCGTTAGCTAGAGGACCTTCAAGATGAAGCTCAATCTAGAAATATGCGTCTTTGGAGCACCTTTAGGAAAACTACTTGGTTTCATCATGTCTCATTAAGATATCAAGGCCAACCTAGAGAAAATCAATGCCATCATCAAGACGACACCCCTGACTAGCCAGAAGGATGCGTAGAAGCTTATAGGGTGCATGGCAGCATTCAACATATTTGTTTCACGACTCGGCGAGCATAGGATGCCTTTCCTTAAGCTACTAAAAAAGACCGATGATTTCCAATCGACACTTGAGGCCTAATAATAATTTTTGTATTTCATGAAGTTCTTGACTACACCCTTGGTTTTGGTTTTGCCAATACCGGAGGAGCCATTGCTTTTATATATAGTAGCAACCACACATGTTGTCTGTATAGTGCTGACAGTGGAGAGGGAAGAAGCTAGGTACACTAAAAAATTTCAATGACCGGTCTACTTCATCAGCAAGGATGTAGGAGAATCCAAGGTTTGGTAACCTCAAGTTAAAAAAATACTATACACCGTATAGATTACAACTCCCAAGCATGTCCACTACTTTTAGAGCCACCAGATTTCAGTAGTCACTTACTTTCCTTTGGGAGATGTTCTCCATAATTGGGAGGCTACTAGGAGAATTGCAAAGTTGGCAGTTGTAACATCCTGAAAGGGAAATAAAAATTACAACATTGAAAATCATTTTTGAAAAAACTTTGCATCATGCTAGATCATAGTGGATTTCTTTTCTTTTCTTTGTGCGAGTGCCAAAATCAATGCATAGGTTTAATATAAAAGAAATCAAATCAAAATTCTAAATTCAAATACAAAATAAAAAAACAATAGTTATTATAGAATCAAGATTATGGGAAATTAAAAAAATAACAGTTATTAGTACCCTTAAAGAAATAATTTACAAATCCAAACTTCAATCAACTACATTATCCTTCTATGGGAAATTAATTTCCAAAATTTTTAAATCTATTTGCAAAGTCCTAACTCCTTGTGAGCCTAACCTAGCCTACTTAGAGTCAACCCTAGCTTTACCTAAGGCCCAACCCATTCTTTACTTCACTTTTCTTTCTCCTCCCTTCGTCCAAGAACTCTTAAGTCGTTCCCAGGTAGCCAGGTCAGGCTAGCCTACTCAACTAGCCGACTTGCCTAGCAAGGCCTAGCCGAAGCAGGCCAAGGCTGCCCTGGCTTGCATTGCCCAACCTACTGCCCTTACCCCATGCCAAGCCAACCCACTAACTAGTCACACTAACCCAACCTAACGCCCAAGCCAATCAAGATGGGTCAGGACAGCTCCCACACCAGGACATCCCAATCTTGCCTTTGCATAGCCTACCAAGCCACCTAGCAAGCCGTCAAGCTAAGCCAAGCTAGTAACACAGCTTGATCCCCTTCACCTCGATAGAGCTAGGACACCGCTAAGCCTGCTGCACTGACACCAAACTCTAGTCACAAGAATCATACCACCCAAGCTGTCATTGTCCTCAAACTCCCCATGCACTGCTTTATCGCTTTGCTCCTCCTATGCACCACACTACACGTCCTAGCCTGCACGTCGCTGCCACATTGTGCCAAGTAAGGGAGTGATGTGTGCTAGACAACATTGACCGTTATCGCAATGACCAAACCCATTACACTGCTCTCTCTCTCTCTCCTTCCCTTTCTAGCCACTTGCATAGCACACTTCTGCTCCATAGCAAGGTGGCCTTGTTAGCCTATCGCTACCATTCACTCGTGAGTGTAGTTGCTGTGCACCACCCTTACCGTGCACCGCCCACACCATGCATTGCATGCTTGTTTGCACCCATGTGACATGCAGTTGAGTCACCTCCTTTAGTTTTTTGGATCAATAAAGCAAGTCGCCAGCCTAGGAATCCCAATACCCCCATCAATGAGCCCTAGGTAGCATCCCAGGAATCATAATACCCCCATCGCCAACCTCGGTTTCGCTACTAGGCCATCGCACCACCAACAAACCTTGAAGTCAATCCTCTTTGTCGCTTCACCCAACCATCCTGGCCTTCATGTGCCTCCCTAGACATTCCACCGCCACTCATAGGTAGCCTCCCTACCCTAGAGCCTACCTTCACTGACCGCCCTAGGCTTCGGACTGACCAACTACCGTGCATGCTAGCCCTAGTGGTGATGCGCTTGCGTGAGAGAGAGCCAATGAGAGTGGAGAAGAAGAAGAGAAAGATAGAGGAGAAACTAACAAGTGGGCTCAGGCAAAACTAGTTTAGGATTAATGGAACTAGTTAAGTTAACTAAAGGGGTAAAATGTATCTATGACATATGGGTGATGTCTGTTAAGGAAATGTGTTCAACACTAAGTTTAAAATATGTGTCACTGATGAATGGGCCACCCCTAACTTAAAAACAATTTTAAAACTTTTATTAAGCTTCTATGAGACTAATATGTGGGCCCTTGGCCAAGAGTGGGTCAATTTGACCAAGGCCCCACCTGTCATGGACTCTCGGAGTTTCCCTTTGGAAAATAATTGGTTTTCTTAAATAAAAGGTGTTGGACCCACCTGTCAGTGAAACAAGGTATTTTCCTATAGAAAAATATTTTCAAAAGAAAATAAAAGTGGCAGTAGAGTGGCATTTTTTAATATATTTGATTTACTTCAAATTTGAATTTTTGAATGGCTTTAACTCATTTCAAATTGGATTTCAGTGAAACTTTCACCAAAATTCTTATAAAATTGAGACCTACTCAATGGCTCTAGTTTGGTGTTTTTACCATTTTAAAAGGATTTATGGCCTTATCAGTTAGACCATTAGGACATGAATTGATTACCCATTTAGTAAGTAGATTACGTTTGTGAAGATGAGACCACAACAATCGAGGAGGAACCCTTGACTGAGCAAGGCAAATCACTGCATCTGCCTCCTTGAGCATATTGCTCCTATATGGTAAAATGATTTGTTTACAACTAAAATTGCATTCTAATTATAAAATGCAACCCTAAAACTAGTTAAGCTTTTCTTTGATATTGTTGTCCTACACCATGTTGCCATATATTATTAAATTTCTTCAGTTATTTATAGTTAGTGCTCAGTCATGCTTATTTAGTCATCATCTATATTATTATTGAGATGTGGAAATATAAGTATGATTGTTGAGATGCAGGTAGAGACGTTATATAACATCTTTGTGAGGTACATTCATGACATTTGTGAAAACCCAAAACTAGTGAACAAAACAGATTTCAACTAGGGTTGCTTGGAAGCTTTGAGTGGTTCTATGCAAAAATTAGTACCGATCCTAGTCAATTAAGGACTAAATCTAGTAGCTATGTAGGAAATGAATAGAGTACAATAGCATTTCTTGAATGGGTATAGAGCTAGAGGGTTAGATGACCCAAGTGGGTCAGCACCCTAGTCACAGTAGGTTCTGCACATGGATTACAATGTTGCACTGCACTGTTGTGGTTAATGATGTCAAACTTAAAATGCACCTTATATATTATGTAAATGCTGAGATCACATGAGTTCCATGACTCCTCACAATTATGCTTGCGGGGGTTGTGTGCTAGCAGTGCATGAGGGTTCATAATCCTTGGAGCAGATGCTACAATGCGAGGGAAGCTGAAAGACAATGCCATGATAAGTGTCATGTGTTGGGTGTGTCATGGAGTATCGGCAAAATATACATCTACTGTAGTGTGAGTAAAACAAATATATTTGAATTGTCATGCTCATGGTTAAATGAGCACTAGGACTTGTACTACTCTTGATTGGCCTAAAAAATTTTAAACTTGCTTAGAATAGGGTCGGAAGATATATGGACTATTCTGGCATGTGGGAAGGTTGGAGTTGACGGAAAATGTTGTAAATTGGACACGAGGGTAAACTGAACCAAGGAAAGCTTGGGAAAGTGGATGCATCTCTTGTTAATGTATATCAACTTGAACATAACGTTTGTTTTTAGTTAAAAATCCTAAGTCATAGGTTTGTGAACTAATTTGTAAAAGTTAGATTTATGCAAACAAACCAAGTCTTCCTTTGATCCACCCTATGCACTAATGCATTTTTGTAGTAATGGCTTGTTGAGTACGGTTAGTACTACCCCTTATAAAATTGTTAAATGGTGTAGATGATGTATTATCAACTATGTATATGTGTGTACCATCTATTGATCTAGAATGTCATTGTAAACACATGAGGTCTTCGGTGTTCAAAACTAGAGGTCAATAGCTATAGAGCTGATGGCCTTTGGCATCACATTCAAGCCACATACAATGATTTTGTACAATACTTATATCAGACTTATATTGTCATTTTGCGTCAGGAATCTTGATGAGGTGCATGTTAGTAGAAGAAGGAAAACATATTTTACAATCAATCCACACGGGCATATGTGGTAACCATGCAACATCAAGGACTGGTTAGGAATGTTTATAGGCAAGGATTCTTCTAGCCAACTACGGTGATGGATTTAGAACAAATCATCCTATCATGCAAAAGTTGACGGTTCTTTGCTCGTCAAACATATGTTCCAGCATAGGAGTAGCAAACAATTACGATTTCCTAGCCCTTTGTAGCCTACGGGTTAGATATTGTGGGTCTATTCGCGCCGAGGTCCCTTGCACGCCCTGGCGCAAACACGTCGGATCACCTGGGAGGTCTGCTTAGCTCCAGTACAGGCCGATCGGCTTTTCTGCATGGCTTGAGGTACGCGCGCCAGGGGCCGTGGGGTTCGATCGGCTCCGGCGCGTCGGTACGGGTGCGGACGTGCCAGTCAATTTGACCCTACAATTGACAAGTAAGTGAGACGAGCAGATCCGTCGAACGCTGGGCCGATACAGGCGCTCGTTATCGGCTAGCTACCGATAGGATCGGGATGCTCTTCGATCGGCTAGGGAGCCGATGTGGACAGGTGTCGACGAGGGATCGGCCACAGAGCCGATGGAGGAGCCAGGGTGTGCTCAGGAGATAGCTAGGCGCACTAGATCCCTCCGGATAGCCAAACAGTAGTTCATCAGTTGGAAAAACCGATGAAGGCACATGTGGTCTTGACAAGGAATGGTATAAAAGGCATGGGCTGCAAAGCCGATGCCGCTCCGGATATGACAGCACGAGACCCGTTGCCTACGGTGACAGCGCCATTAACACCGAACCTTGAAGATTGGACCTAACCGAGACAGTACGAGGCCAGGGACAGCGGCGATATATGGAGGATGCCGGATTGGCTATGCTATAGCAAAGATAGTAACGAACCCATCGGCTAGCTGAGCCGATGAGAGGACGCCTCTTTGAAGGCGGGTACGTATCGGCTGGGAGACTGATACGCTCAGCGTTACGCGTCAAGGGTCACCTCTGAAGGCTGATGTGTATCGGCCGAGAGGCCGATGCGTTGTGAGTGAAGCTCAAAGCATGGATAACTCATCGGCTAGCACTCCGATGATACGCTGTGCAGAAGACTATAGCCCTAAAGCTCGATCTACTGTCGGCAGCTCCGTAGGTCAAACCTAACTGATGCAGCACGAAATTGACGACGATAGAGGGAGCTTAACAGGCCGATAGGTCCCACACGGACATGATGTGATACGTCTGATCAGCCTAAGAGGTCGAACCTAACCGATGCAGCCTCGACAGAGTAGAACATATCGAGGTGGTGGCCGGACTTACCCCTTCATCGGAGATTGGACTTAACCAATGGAACCTCGCATCGAGAGCTAGAACCCACCGGTAAGACCTAGATGAACTAGGGTGGCGATACGCCGAGATTGTATATTAATCTAGAGATATCTTACATATTTCCAGGGAGTCTATATTTATACCCTGGATTTACAGACAAAGTCCGACACGTCTACGACCATCGGACATTATTTCCTAATAAGAACAAAAAATATTCCTAAAGAAGTTAACTAACTAGCTAAACCTTCCTAATTAAATAAGGTTACAATTTACAAAGACAAACATCCTGCCGTGGAGTCCACGACTCTTCCGCAAACCCGGTTTCATCTAAATAATCTTCCAATTTGGAACCGAGTCTTCCTTCGCTACAACCCAATCGACTTCTTCCTTATAGCAATCGGACCTCTTTTTACTCAAGCCGATCCTTTTCCTACCTTCCCTTGGGCTTCTCAGACCTAAACCCAATTAGATAATTCCCTGTCTTCAAGCCGCTCCAATCTTCTACTAATCTGATCGACTTCTCTACAGTTCCGATCGGATTTGTCTCCCGAGCTGACTAGTATCTCCATCAGCTGATGACTGAATCAAACTCACCATCGGATAGCTCTCAGTCGATCGGCTTTAGCACCATCGGATCGTCTAGATTTTGGCACTAACAGGGTTCTTTCAAGAAAGCTCTAGGAGGATTCACACATTTCTTTATTGTAGTTAACAAGTTTACTATGTCGATAGAAGCCAAGCTCATTGCAACAATCATGGTAGATAGAGTAAAAGACTTCATCTTGGGCATCATCTATTCGTTTGGAGTGACAAATAGAATTATCATTGATAATGGCACCCAATTTACAAAAGGAGTGTTCAAAGATTTCTATGAAGAGTTTGGCATCAAAATCTACTTTCTTTCAATAGCACTTCCTCGTAGCAATGGGCATGTGGAACGAGCCAATGGCATGGTACTTCAAGGCATCAAAACATGAGTCTTCACTCGTCTTCGTCCATACACTGACAGGTGGGTTCAAGAGTTTCCTAGTTTTGTGGGCTTTGATGACCACAACTAGTTGAGCCATAGGGCGAACCCCCTTCTTCTTGGTATGTGGGGTGGAAAAGGTACTACCAACATAGCTAGAGTTTGGATCCCCAAGTGTTTGGATACAGCAGAGGGAGCTTAACAGGTCGATAGGTCCCGCACGGACGTAATGCGATACGTCTGATCGGCCTAACAGGTCGAACCTAACCGATGCAGCCTCAAACAGAGCAGAACATATCAAGATGGTGGCGGGACTTACCCCTTCGCCGGAGATCGGACTTAACCGATGCAGCCCCGCGCCCTTTTCCTACCTTTCCTCGGGCTTCTCGGACCTGACTCCGATAGGATAATTCCCTGTCTTCAAGCCGATCCAATCTTCTACTAATTTGATCGGCTTCTCTACAGTTCCGATAAGCTTTATCTCACGAGCTGACCAGTATCTCTATCGGCCGATGACTGAATCAAACTCTCCATTGGACCTCTCATCCGATCGGCTTTAGCACCATCATATCGTCCAGATTTTGGTGTTAACAACAGGCCAGTTGGATGATGGGCCGATATGATCTCTTGCTATCGGCTGGCCACCAATAGGATGGAGGTAGTCGTCGGCCATGTCCGGGTGGCTCCTGCTATCGGCTAGTTGCCGATAGATATTGGGATGCTCTTCCATCGGTTGGGGAGCCGATGAAGGCATGGATAGATGTCGATAAAGGACGTGATGACTCTGAGTGTAGCGAAAGCGAGATCCTGATCCATCGGCCGTAGAGCCGATGCAAGCACCAAAGATTATTCATAGAACAGCAAAGCACGCGGGATCTCTCCTGGTTGCCGACGGAAGCTGTACCGCTCATTCATTGGTTAGAAAGCTAATGAAGGCATATGCGAACTGGCAAGGAATCATATAAAAGACACCGGCTGCAAAGTTGATGCCGCTCTGGATATGGCAGCACGAGACTCGTTGCCCGTTGTGACGACGACGCTAGCACCGAATCTCAAAGATCAGACCTAACCGAGACAGTACGAGACTAAGGCCAATGACAATGGGACGGTGGATGCCAGATTGGCCGTGCTGAAGTAAGGACAAAGCGAACCCATTAGCTAGCTGAGCCGATGAGAGAATGTCTTTCTGAAGATAGCCGCTTAGCATAGCGCTCGAGGAAAGTCTCTGAAGACTGGTGTGTATCGACCGAGGAGCCGATACACTGGGTGTGGTGCTTGGGGTATAGATAACTTATCAGCTAACACTCCAATAGAACGTCGTATAGAGACCTATAGGCCTATAGCTCAATCTACCGTCGATAACCTCATAGGTCGAACCTAACCAATGTAGCACAAGACCGATGACGATAGAGAGCTTGATAGACCGATAAGTCTTGCACGGGCATGATGCGGTACATCCGATCTACCTAAGAGGTCGAACCTAACCGATGCAGTCTTAGACAAAATGAGACATATCGGGATAGTGGCAAGAATTACCCTTTCGCTGGAGATCGAACTTAACCGATGAAGCCCCGTGTCGAGAGCCAGAACCCACTAGTAAAAACCTAGATAAACAAGGGTGGTGATGCGCCGAAGTTGTATTGATCGAAGGATATGTTGATGCTCCAAGGGGGTCTATATTTATACCATGGCATTACAGAGTCCAATGCATTTACAACAACCATCGGATGTTATTTCCTAACAAAGATAAAAGGAAAATATTCTAAGACTAAACTAACTAAACCTTTCTATATATATAAGATAAGATTTACATAGATAGAATACCCTGCCATGATTTCCACGACTCCTCCTCAGACTCGGCCCCATTTGAATAATCTTCTATTCTTGGATCGAATTTTTATTGCTTCATTCAATCGTCTTCTTTTGTGTATTGGACTCTTCTTTATTAAACCGATTGTCTTTTCAATCTTTCCCTAGGTTTACCAAATTTTGGCGTTAACACCTTGTAATATTTTCAATTTTTGTTAGATCCGAGTGTGTTTTCATAAATTATATTTGTATCTGACTTCCCCTCTTATTCTTCAAATAAGTAGGAAGTTAGGGGCTATAAATATAATAAGGTATGATTTCATCTTTTTCATAATAAAGTGTGAATTCATCTTTTCATATTTTTCTCTGAAAGTACTTGAGTAATATAATCCGTGTAGTAAAGATTTACAATAGATGATCCCTGTCACCTATAACAAGTTCAAGGGAAGCGCCATGAGCCAACTCCCACTCAGGGACTAGGGATAAGTCAAGCAAGAGGTATATAATGCAAGGGTTTAATTGCATAAAGAAATCAAAGCAAAAAAGGAGGAACAAATA
This sequence comes from Oryza coarctata, assembly GCA_030770085.1. Lineage (NCBI taxonomy): Eukaryota > Viridiplantae > Streptophyta > Magnoliopsida > Poales > Poaceae > Oryza > Oryza coarctata. Next base: position 16,938,762 of record CM061472.1, read on the forward strand.
AATAACTAAAACTACTAGGATCAATGATATATATACATAGCTATCTTTGTTTATGTATACAAAGTCATAGATCAATGTCTTTTACATGTGCTTCAGCAATACTTCTTTTGATGTACCACAAGCAAAGCCTTTACCATCTGCTTCAAAATCCACTTGAGGGTACAAAGACTTTACAACTGCTAAAGCTAGAGAGGAGCCCATGATGGTAGTCTCCTTGATATACTTCTCCAATTTTTCTTAAGTAGCCTTTAGTCGGTCAAGCACCTACATGTCAGTACATAGTCCCTACTCCTAGTGGACAGAAGTGGTCGATGAGTGGTTGTGCATCATCTTTACCTTCTTTTCGCAATGCCTTGATGAATGCAATCTCCTCATTGACAGCTTGAAATTGACTTTGTGTTTTTATCTCGTACTGAACATATGAATTACAAGGTGAGACCAAAGAAGAAAGACTAGCAAAGACTTTAGGCAAAGTACTACTTTCAAGTTCACTATGAGCAGTGGCTTTCGCTTTCTCTACTTCGTCAAACTTCTTCTAGATTTCTTCATTTTTCTTTGTCATCTCTAGAAGGGCATAATCTTGAGTTGATTAAGGAGAATAGAAAATTTTAGGATACATAAAAGAGTAAGGCTAAAAAGGCATTTGACGTATGAATATTTACCTCGGATAGTGCATACTATGTCTATGTTCTTTGTCCTTAAAGTATCTAATTCTTCATAAAGAAGAGCTTTTGTCGAGCTTCAGACTACATCTTGATCTTTTCAACCTTCAAGTTATCAAGGTCAACAATTTGGGGAAGGAGTCTCTTCAAGAAGGCATTCTTATTCTCTGTATGCTTGATCATTTCTTGCATGAAGAGAAGAAAAGATAAAGGTTATATTCTTGACTTGCTCCTAAGTCTTTCAAGATATAGCAGTAAGTTGGGGGCTACTCTTAATACGAGTATATTGTGCAACTACCAATTGAAGATAAACAAGATAAGACTATAAATTCTTGCCTTGCTACTAGTAGTAAGCTGAGGTTACACCTATTAGGTGCATATTATGCATCTAATAAGAAGACTAACCTAGATATTATGTAAGAGGTTGATGATTCTTTCATAATTTTTGTCATAATCATAATCCTCTTTTCATCAAATATGTCCACTAAGCTATCTTCATTGATAATTCTAATCTCTAATGGTGAAGCTTGGTGAGGAGGATGAGCAGAAACTCATGAGATTTCTTCAACATTTGGTGTAGAAGAATCTATGGCTTGTTTAACAGCTATAGTAGAGGGCTAGCTGCGTAGTGGAGAGTTGATTGGTTGGCTGGCTTACTCTTGGGCAGAGCCAATCGCCTCATCTCCAATTGAGCAACTAGTCGGCCATTCCCCTTGGTTGACACCAGTTAGTGCTAGATCATCTTAGGCATATTGAGGGAGGACATTGATAGGAATCTCATTAGAAGGTTTCCCAAAAACAACATAAGTCAGGAGTTTACACCAACACTGTATGCAAATAAGCATTGTCAAGCAATTAACATGGAGAGGTCTTAATTTTTATCCTGGTGCCAGTTCGGGTAGATGTTTTCAACGATAGAGGTTGAGGAGGATCAGTTGGTATGGGATCTGGTGGCTTTGGCAAAGGTGTTGGCCTTGTTGGAGGAGGCAGTGATGACCTAGGTTGGGCAGGAAACTCCAATGGTTTCTGTGGCTAAGTGATTTGGTTCCCAACCATAGGGCCACCACTACCATTAACTAGTCCCTGCTTTTCCTTGCTCATCATTGGCCTTTTCTAGGCCCTTTTTGACTCTGGCTCATCAACACTAGAATCAGCCGCCCACTTGTAGGACTCATTTTCTTTGGACGACATAGCTAGAGGGTTGGATATGTACATAGCCCAGTCCTACATAATGAATACATCACACATCAAGGATGACTCGATTTTATCAAGTAAATCAAATGGTTAAAATCATTACAAATGTTACCTCTAGTGGTGGTTTGGATACGGTAAAGGAATTGGGGCAGTTCTCGATAGTGATGGTGGCGTCACCAATGAAGAAGGAGGATAGACACCTCAATGGGAAACCTTCCACATTTCTATTTGGATATTCTCTGGATGGGTCATTAAGACTGCTATATCCGAAGCTTGGATGAATCTGATCTTTCATTGGTTGAATTTGATAGAAAATGAAAACACATGTAATTCCAACTCCAGCTAGGCCGTTATTTTTTAGATTGATCAACATAGAGAAGAGTTGGTTTACCCAGACCTTTTCATCAATGGACATGGTTGAGGTCTAGAATTTTTGCACTTGAGGGCGATGCTTGACATAATGGGGAAGAGAATGGCTCAGATTGGAGTAGTAGAACCATTCCTGGCTCCAACCCTTCACACAAGATTTGGGCGGGAGGCCAAAATATTGGCGCTTTAACCCTTCCTAGAGTTGCAAGCCGGCACCACCAACAACATTGGGATTTGACTTGGTTGGGGTTTTAAATAAAAAGATGGTGGAAAAGATTGAAGTGAGGGGGGATTCCGAACTAGAATTCACAAAGGTTGATGAAGGTGGCAATATGGAGAATTGAGTTAGGGTTTAGATGAACTAATTTGATTCTGCAATAATTCAATAAACTATGAAAGAAGTATATAGAAGGAAGACAAAATCTACGGTGAAAGAAAGATTTAAACACCCCAATCTCGTGAGTATGAGGTGTAGGGAAGGCCTTACCTTTGGTAGGGCACCAGCCGATGAGTTCCTTAGCTAGAAGGGACTTCTCCTCCACTAGAGCAACTAGCCTCTTCTTAGAAGAGATTAACGGATGCCATTCACCAGAAGGATTTAGCAATGATGTCGATTTTGAAGCTAGGAAGGCCATTGGGTTAGTTAATTCAAAAGCAAAGGCCACTAGGATGTTGCACACTGAAGAAATGAGTAGCAGCGGAAGCTAACCCTAGCGTGATTGTTGCGGCGGAGTGGAAGAGACACATGATTGAAAACAATGGAGTGTGAGGAAATTTTCCCACTGATTCGCTTTATAAGTTAATGGGCTGCACTAGGCATAGGAGATTTGGGTCTTCATGCATGGTAACAATCTAAGCCCATAGACAGTTGGATTATCTTTTTAATTAAATTATGATGGTACATCCCATGAGAATGTAAATATTCGGTAAGCATATTGCGTGAAATCGGGTACCATTATAATAACTTGAGTTTAGATTGAAATTTGGAGATATGCTTATAGTAAGTTGAAAAGCTAGAAAATATGCCCAGATGTCTTCAAAAATTCATTGTCTAAGTTACAATGTGCCCCATGTTTGAGTAAATAGCCATAACAGTAAATAACAAAGAATAGACACTGCTCAAGTTTAAACATATGGAGGCTTATGAAATAAGTCCTTCACAAATTTGTTGCTTTGAGCAGATTTTTTGGTCATAGATCAAGACATATAAGAGCACTTGAATATATGGTATTCGCAAAAACCACTTAGGAACATAAACATTTGGATGAAAGAGGAACCAATCAGGTACATAATCACTCGGGCGAAAGAAGAACCACTCGGGTGATAAACAAATCACTTCAACAATGACAAGGAGATTTAGATCCTTCAAGAAAATTCTACCACTTGGGCTAAATCTAATGTTGGTCATACATGCAATAGATGGAGGCAGCTCAAGTGTGAAGGACTTGGGGACTAATGTAGATAACATATACCCCAAGTACCACCAAGCAAGGTTTATCCAACTAGCCTAATAGGAGGTGGGCTTGGCCGAGTGGTTAGAGCTAGAGTAGGATTGTATACTTGTTGTATAAGGCACAACTTATACTCTTTTTAAGGATACCCCTGTATTTACTAAAGATAAACATAATGAAACTGATACCAATTATGGCTAGGTAACAAACTATGTACCCCTGCCTCTTGTCCTATATAAGGGGGGCAAATATTCCCGAACAAGGGATAAGCAATCTTGAATACACAACACTCCAATAAACAAGACTAGGGTATTACCTCTTGCCGAGGGTTTGAACTTGTATAAACCCTTGCCTTGTGTCATCATCATGCTTTAGTCTTGATGCATAGTCCCTGTTTTACTATTGCTAATAATTACATTGTCAAGTGGTTTAGAATAATAATAATTATTAGATGATCATATATACTATCTTGCATAAAATGATGATGACATGCATGCTTAGGTTTCATAAAATGTCATTTCATGTTGTCTAATTTCTTCAAAATACTTTTTAGAAGTTAGACATGTAGGCAAAGTTAAACAATTTGGAAGGTAAAGCAATGTATCCAAAATATACATGTGCTTGTGTTGATGCATCATGATGATGCAAGTTTTTATGGTAATTATGTTTACTTGTGCATTTTAGCCATGCAAAACATGATGTTAGTTTTTTGATACTCTCTAGATGTAAGGACAAATCCCTTTATGCCATGGAAAATGATATAGCTTGTGCACATCAGCATGACCAAATTATTAGACTTAGCCTAGTGCATGGTCCCACTATATGAAAGTCTATAGGAGAATGTTATGGACATTCTACCAAGATCTGTCAGCTCCATATATGATACTCAAAGGTAGACTTCTATTCCATAACAATGAAGATCCATGAAAGTATGTCAATATAATTAACATTGCTTAGGCCAAGCAAGAGCCCGACTGCTATGATGGACCTGACCCCCGTTGTGTAGTAGCTAGTAGTAAGAGGGAGTCTCAAAAGGTTTTGATATCATTGGACCCGTACAATCCAAAGGTATTGTGGATAAATCATTCGAATGTGCTATACTTTCGGTTTTGGAGTTATATCATGTAGTGATTCCTATTCTATTGGTATAAGTAGTTTTTTAAACATAAAATATTGACAATAATAATGTGAATTATTGCTTTATTTAGTTTTTGTTATTTCTAATATTTACACATAAAATGATAAGCATAATTTAAAATCTTTGTATCGGTGAGGTAATTTCATTCATACCTTTTATACACCAACCTTTAATGTGTCTTGCTAAGTACATAAGTACTTACCATTGCATAATTTGATGAATAGAAGACCATTGCATAATGTGAATGGTAGAATTACTAAAACCAAAAACTTTTAGCAGAATTAAAAGTTACCTCTATTGATGAAGTTAATCTTACTATAGTCAAAAATTCCAAACTTTTTTGGTTGCGACCGCCATGCTTCACGTGGTCAAACTACCTGTAACCAGACAAAAATTATCTTAACAAAAATCTTGAAAGTTGATGAAACTCTTGAAAGTATATCAACTTTATTATATCACGATGTGTCTATAAAATACATACAAAGTATTCCTCTCCTAACTTTTGACTAAACTTATAACTCAAGTCTAAACCCTAATTTTTCTCTCTTTCAAAAGTGATATATTAAGGCCTAGATTGTTTCTCTATTTATACCCATATGTGTGTTAATGCCAAAATTTAGACAGCTCGATGATGGATTGGAAAAAGCCAATCAGCTAAAGAGATGTCCGATCGCTATAGGGAAGAAGCCGATCGGATTAAAGCAATGGAAGACTCGGTCCCTGAATAGAATACTATCCAGATAAGACCGAGTTTGCGGAGGAGCCGTGGAACCCACGGCAGGGTATTTTATCTTTTGTAAATCTTATCTTATATGAATAGGAAGATTTAGTTAGTTAGTTCACTTCTTTAGAGATATTTTCCTTTATTTTTGTTAGGAAATAACATCCAATGGTTGTTGAAAACGTGTCGGACTCTGTAAACCCGGGGTATAAATATAGACCCTTGCAGACATGTAAAATGGAAATCCTTCGATCAATACAATCTCAGCGCATCACCACCTTAGTTTATCTAGGTTTCTACCGGCAAGGTCTGGCTCTCGATGTGGGCTGCATCGGTTAGATCCGATCTCCGGCGAAGGAGTAAGTCTCACCACTATCTCGATATGTCTTGTTCTGTCTAAGTCTGCATCGGTTAGATTCGACCTCTTAGGCCGATAGGATGTATCGCATCACGTCTGTGCAGTATCTATAGGTCTATCAAGCTCTCTTCGCCGTCGTCGGTCTCGTGCTACATCGGTTAGGTTCGACTTACGAGACAACCAACGGTAGAATGAGGCTTAGGCCTATAGGTCTCTATACGGTGTTTCATTAGAGTGCTAGCTGATGAGTTATCTATACGTGGAGCGTCACGCCCAGCGTATCGACTCCTCAGCCGATACGCGCCAGGTCTTCAGAGAAGCACCACGCCAAGCGCGTCAGCCTTCTAGTCGACGCGCGCCTGTCTTCACAGAGACGTCCTCTCATCGGCTCAGCTAGCTGATGGGTTCACTTCGCCCTTGCTTCAGCACGTCTGATCCGGCGTCCACCGTCCTGTCGCCTTTGGCCCCATTCTCGTACTATCTCGGTTAGGTCCGATCTTCAAGATTCGGTGCCAGCGGCGTCGTCACGTCGAGCGATGGGTCTCGTGCTGCTATCTCCATCCTATGCCTCCATCGGCTCTGCAGCCGATAGATCAGGGCCTCACTTTCGCTACGCCCGAAGCCATCGTATCCCTCGTCGATACCTACCCATGACCTCATCGGCTTCCCCAGCCGATGAAAGCGTGTCCTGATTCCTATCGGCTATCAGCCGATAGCGAGAGCCATCCGGATGCGGCCGATGACCAACCCGATCCTATCGGCAGCCAGCCGATAGCGAGTGCTCGGATCGGCTCGTTGTCCGACTGACCCGTTTGTCTCACCTCCTTGTCAATTGCAGGATCAAATTGATTGGCACGCCCGCACCCTTACCATCGCGTCGGACCCAACCGAACCCATGGCCCCAGCGTGCATACCTTGAGCCACAAAGAGAAGCCGACAGGCCTGCACTGGAACTAAGCAAACCTCCCAAGCGTCGGCGTGCTCGCGCTAGGATCCAGGGCGAACAATGTGGTTGCATAAAGACTTTGAATCATGTTAGGACTAGCACTCCTAATCCTATAGGAAACTTTCTTGTATAGGTTTTCAAGTCATCCATAGCAAATACGAACTCCAATCTTTTCAAATTTGGACTCCTTCCAAATTTAACTCCTCTTTCCATACTCATACAATCACTCTTATATGCCATATAGAAACTTTATCTCTACGTGTATTGTTCTCTAGCCTTAGTATTTCACATGATCTTCTTGACCATTTAAACCTCAACTTCTTCCAAGCCTAGTCCCGATTAATCACCAACAATACTCTCAAGGCCTTAAACAACACTTACACATAAACAACCAAGGAAAAAATATCAAAGTATAAGTTCTCATCTAACTTGACTCACATTAGTACACAACAGAATATATCATGTATAAAAACCATCTAGAAGTCATAAACATGACGCAAACATCGTAAACTAAGAAATCAACCTGAAATCGACTCTGTTTGAATTCTACCTGTCTGACCGTCAAGCTTTTCGGTCTAAATGCTCTCATACATATAGTTAGACCAAATTGTTCACCGGTCTAACCGGTACTTTTTACTGATCTAATCAACACTATTTGCAGTTAACTGACACTGTTCACTAATTTTGTAAATTCAATTTAAACATAATATTTTTACTTTAATCTCAATAAAACACATTATGCAACTATTTATCACATAATCTAAATCATCAACATAATTTCACACATCCTTTGTTTCTAAGGATGAGTAAGGGTTAGCTCCAGATGGGAGAAATTTAGGCAGATCAAGCAGTTAGGAGATCAAGGAAGAGGACAGCGGAGGTGGCGTGGTTGGAGGAGAAACTAACTCTGAGTTGGCGATTGGATTCCCTGCCTTGAAATCCCCCTTGAAATGAAGGAGGAGGTGGTAGAGGAGATTACAGCCACTGATGTAGATGAGGGGTGGCGGAGACGGTGCTTGGGCTGCTTGCGTGCACGTGAAGGGACTAGGTAGGGAGTGGGCCAATGGGAGTCGTTTGAGATGATTTTGGCCATCGTGAGTGGACCGTGGGGGAGAGAGATATCATGATATGGGTGTCCACCGAGTGAGGTGGAGGGAGGAGCGAGCATAGGCAGCCAGACTCTGCTATGAGGTGGCCTAGATTGATGGGAGGCCAAGCACGTGCTGGCTTAGTGCCTCTCATGGCTAAGTCGGAAGGAAGAGAAGAACCAGAGGGTAGGCTGGGACCTGGGAGCCACAGAAAACGAGAGAGAAGGAGAAAAAGAAAGGGGAAGAAAGAGGAGTCAGAAAAAGGAGATGGAGTAGGAAAAAAAGAGAGAGTTTTAAAAGGGAAAATTCACGTGATTATTGGAAAATTGACAATCGCCAAGAAGACTTCCAGATGGACGAAATCTGACAAAATTAATCTCGAGCAGACTTGAAATGAAGATGTGAAAACATGGACAAAGACATGCAAATCTAGCAACAAACTGAGGCCACAAAGTGAAACTCATTTCAATATACGCTAAAAAGAAGCTCATTAAAATGATTAATTAGTTAGCTTATACCCATTTGTTTTTCAATTTTTTTGTTAAGTCAGAATTAGGTGAATGAATGCCGGACAAAAATTTTTTAATTTATGGTAAAATTAAAAAAATCCAAAAAGTTTTGGGTGTGAAAAACATTTTGATTGTTTTTATAATGTGTTCAATTGTAATGTTATGTTGTTGCCAGGTGTTGCTTATAACCAGAGATGTACAAATTATAGCAAATGACACTAGCAACTTTTGCCTCATGTTTCAATACTTTTACTTTATTTTTTATAACTTTTCACATTTATTTATAAATCTTGTTTTTTATAAACCGATCGGTTTTAGCTCAAACCAATCAATTTTCACTCAAAATTGTTGACATTCATTCTCTCAGTTTGTATTGATGAGTTTTATAGTAAACCATTCCATTTTCGACTGAATCTAGTTTTTTTTTCTTTGCTAGCACACAACTGGTCATCGAATTCAATTTTTACTTAAAATTTTAACTTATATATTTTTCAAAAACAGATCGTTTTAGTAGTTTTGTTTATTTCCAACATGGGTTCTTTTTTCCGTGGGCATGCCCAACCCAACGCACTGATTTTGGCCTATCCCCTGTACCTTGGTGCTACAGCCCCTAAAATTTGACAACTATCTAAAACCAGTTTTATTCCCAAAAATATAACCATTGAGTCGCTGTCCGTTTAAAATTTAATTTTCCATGTTTCTCTTTCTACTTCTTTTTCTTAGAAAGTGCATTTCACCCCTCCAAAAATTCCACCAATCCAATTTGAATCTCTCCCAGATATCAAACCACCAATTTAAATCCCCACTCATTTTATTCCATCTACTTCTCTCTTCCTTCCTTTTCCTCCTCTTTCTCTATTTTCTTCTCTTTTTCTGAAGCAGGCCAATGGCCTATCTCCCATCTAAGTCAACCCAGCCCAAGTATGGTTAAGCCAGCTCGGAGCCATGTCGATTGGACACAATTGTGCTCCACGCGAGACTCACGCGCTCGGTTCATGCTGCCTCATGCCCACACTGCTCTCGCCTGCGTTCCACCCTTGCCACGCCTGAGCTGTCTTTACCCGAACCACGCTTGCCACGACGACTCCATGCCATCTCCACCTCCGCTTCAGATCAAAGTCACTGTGCCACCAATTATTGGCCACGCGCCACCAATTATCGGCCTTGGCTAGATGACTGATCGTGTGTCCTCATAACACCATGATAATAAATTACCAATAGACATCTGTTGGTAAAAATAAAGAATCACTAACAAACTATTTGTTCATAAAAGTTATTGGCATACTATATGTCAGCAATACTGCACATCAGGGCACACTACATTGGAGCTAGAAGTTCTATTAGCAATTGTAAAACTACTAATAAATAGTGTGTTGGCAAAACTTACGGATCTGCTATCTGTCAGAATATACATTTTACCTCTACACTTAACAAACCTAGCCCATCCTCCCTCCTGTTCTAGCCACCGCCTGCTTCCCACCATGCCTCGCTGCATAGCACCACCTCGCACCAGATCTGCTCGTCTCTGCCTTCCTTACTCTCCCCATCCTAATTTCTCCAATCCCCAACCCTAGGACCCCTTAACACACCAAGTTCACCGGCTCTGTGGCCCGTGGCCTAGAGTCAATTGAGGACTTAGAGACATGCAAAGCTAGGCATGGAGGTGGTGGCATCCATTGCACAAGTCTGTCACCACCGTGTGAGACGACAGTGTGCAAATCTGCCTCTACCCTTCTTTTCCGCTCTCCTTTCCCTCCTCGGCCATGGCAAGTTCATCGGAAGAGATGTTGCCCCTCTCCATCTCCTAGTCCAAGTGCCCTCACCATCTCTTACGACAAACTAGATCAGGCCACTGTGATCTTGCAGGCGCCGGATCAAGCCTCCCTCAGGTCATGGTTGCTGGACTAGCTAGCCGGAGGGAAGGGAAATGAGAGTGGGCACCAGATTCGGACTCTATGTGGTTCGTAGGCACTGAATCCAGGAACCGTGCAGGGTGGTGGGATTACCAAAACGATGACGCAGCTTGGTGGTGCAAGGAAGTACTAGGAGAGATGATAAGTAGCAGCCACATAACGGACGCGCCTCGGTGGGGTTGACGTTGCTGCAACCATCGGTGGCAATAGCATCTACGCTTCAGCCACCATAAGTTCAGGGCACCAGACCACGACAATAGCTTTGTTTACCAGTGAGCATTCAATTTGAGTGAAATTGGTATGGTAAGAATGTTGTGGTGTTGCTTGCTATTGAAAAAAATGCTCATCTGCAGGGGAAAGCTGTGTGTCGACGGAACTTATCTTCGATATGTAATGTCACACCGTGATTTTTTATTCAGGAAATTAATAAATTATTTCTAAAATTTATATTAAATTACAATGAATTTAACAAGTGAAGTGTGGGAAATAAAATTTCCACAATAAATTGTCTTGGAGTATTTTTCTTAAATTCTTCGAGATTAATTATACTCAGGAATTTTCTCAAATTTTTTAAGCTAAATATCTCATTTTAATAATACAAACATCATTTTAGTATTTATTTAAATTAAAAACCCTCCTCTCTGTATGGGCCATTTTCAGGTTGTTTCTCTCATCCCCATTCCCTCTCTCTTTTCTTTTCCTCTCGGGCCGTCTCTCCCTTGTCCATTCCTCCCTCCCCTCGCCGACTTGCCTTCTTTCCTGTCGGCCTAGCACCTGTGCTCGGTCTAGCGACATGCACCCATCCAGGCTCCTCCCTCCCTCCATCACGTTAACAAGTGGACACGAGGTCTATCTATCAGTTTCATCTTCAAGTTTTGACTTGGAGCCCGGCTATCGCATGCCACCACATCCCGCACTCAATTTGGCCTCCCCTTTGCCTCTCTTTCCAAATTAGTTGGAGGGATTTTATTCCCTTATCCTCTTCTTCCTTTTCCTCAAAGAATCAGAGCGAATCTATGTCCTTTTGGTACTGTATCGAGTTCTATCCTAAACTGGTGAACCCTAGTTTTTCTGCAGCCTCAACCCATCGTTCTCGAGCCAAAATCCCTCTCCTTTGGCTTTAAATAGCATGCCCTAGAGCCCCTCTTTCATCCGTAACTCTAGCCCGAACTCTCCCCATGCCCTAGCTACCTTCCTATGCACTCCCTCTCTCTCTAGCATGCACTGCTGCCTTTCGCTGAGTCTCGCCACCATTTTAGGTCTCCTCGAGTAGCGGTGTCTTCACTTCTAGCATAGCAGCATCAAGAAGAAGCCCAGTCACCACCTCACCTTCGCTGAAGCATGCCGGAAGGTCATCATCGCCATCCACTAATGCCGCACCACCATTTGAAGCTCATTATCGGCCACTTCTCATCATCATCTACCACTGCCATCACCTAGGGTAAGTTTGCCATGCTCCACTCTTCCTCCTAGTGCCCTTCATTTCCATCACCATACCATCGTTCGCCGTGTGTCAACGGTCCCATGTTTGTCGATCATCTGCTGACGTAGCAATCCAGTTCAGCTTCCACCTCCTTTTCCTTGCTCATGTGGCCACTTGCATGGTGCTTACGTGTCAAGCCCATGGGATCGATTCAGCTAGATTGAATCATGGCCATCCGATCTAGATCATAAATTTTTGGTGGATCGCCCTATAAACCCAATCCACCGTAGACCTAGGCTCTCCTCTTTGATATGTGGGTCCCACTTATTAATGACCTCAACATCCTCCCTCTCCTCGATGATGTCGTAATTCATCTTTATCAGTGCAAACATAATTGTAAATTGTATAAAAAATATGTTTAATCATTTTAAATAGGCTTAAATTAAATTAAATCTTGTCAAATTCCTAACTAATTCTTATGAACTTGGAATGAGGTCATTCAAGTCTCATAATTCATCTAAATTCAATATCTATCTATTAATGAACTTTATTTGTATTGTTTATTTGGTTTTTTCCTTGTTTTGCATGTTAGCGTATAGTTTTTGTCGTTTTGGATGATCGCTAATTCATCGGAAGAGATCTAAAAGACTAATTGAAGATCTTTTATTGCAAGGCAAGTCATGCAGATCCAAAATCTTTTTGAGTATATTGATATTATATTTAAATTCTCGCTTTATTTTAAATATGCATTTATTTTTGCAAATATCATTGGATGGTTTGAACCTATATCTTCTGTTATGGTCAATTTACATGGATTAGCTTATATCTTGATACCTTAGGATATAATTTGAAAATACATTGGTGTGAACCTATAATTTGACTTTATATAATGGTTCAACGAGATATTTAGTGTAATTGCTTAGCCATATCTAGAAGTATTAGAATCACATATAGGAGAACTAATGCCTCACTTATACCTAATTATAATTAATTAATGATAGCCCATGACGGTTGGTCGTGTTTGATTAATTAATAAATTACCAACTAAAACTTAACTAATGGTGGGTTGTGAGTATATAATTGTGACGGTTGTGCTCATGACAATTAATGACCAACTCATAAGTTATTGTTGTAAATCATTTATCGTACTAACCACAAGCTAGTATGGACAATGGCTAGACTTATAGTATAACATGTCCCAGCAGGAAAATATCATGGTGTATTTAGTTTATAGATGGTAGTGTCAATAAATTTATGGTGACAGGCATAAGTCCTACATAGTAGTATTAAATTTATATTAGGAAGCTAAGAGTTTCTCTAGTCTAGGCCATTTCTATTAGGGACTTGGCCGGTAACTATTCTATTAGACGTGTTATATAAAGTATACTATCATAATCTCTATTCAGATACTTTAAGTATTTAAGGTTGTGTTTTATGGGTAAATTTATATACGTCTGATGAGAATAAAACTATCCAAATAGCTATATCTACGGTTATAGACAAGTTTCCCACACTACTAAATAATGATAATAATTACTCTATTGTTTTACTACTCTTAAATATTTGCTAAATATCGATTTTGCAAATAAGCCCTATTATGATATTCTTGGTCAAATCCTGTGCATCTGCACATTTATATACTCATCGGACATAGTTTTGTGGCAGGGTCGAAAACTCCAACAGGTGAGGAGAGCGAAGCTTTATTTGTGAGGGATATTACTGATCGCCGGGTGCTTGCGTGTGCTAAAGTGCTAATTGATCTATCACTATTTCGATTGACTGCGGCGCATATCTGGGTGCCGGCGAGCGTGGTGCCCTCGTGGACGAGCCTCGGCGGTATGAGCGGGACAGGGGAGTGGCGGCGCAGTGTCTCATGTAAGACGGCATTGAGGTATGGCAACCACGGCAGGTGCTCCTCGGTGACCGTCTCGTCGCCGCACACCTCTGTGATCTCTTGGTAAAGCTGTTCCTGGTCATCGATCGATATATGTGCCAAGAACAAGTATATATATCAGTAGAATTGATTGGCAAAATGCCGAAATGCATCTGACAGAATTCTTGCCTGTTTCTCTGGGTTCTTGGCAATCTCATACATGTCCCATTCGGCGGCGACCAATGTATTGTCTGCAGCCTCTGCGAGGAGCTCCCACACCAGCAACGTCAGCTGTTCATCTGTCAGCGTGTTCTCTGCCATCAAGTCCAGATAGCATATCCTTGCCTGCATTAATATATACTGCAGTTCCATCAAGTTAAAGATAAGAATTTTTATTCCCGACAAACAAAAATGGCTAGATTGTGTTGGTTCGTGCCACCTCTCCACGCGCAATTCTTTCCTTCTGTCGCTTGACCAAGGCCTGCATCACTGCGTCTTTTTTAGCTACTGCCGCAAACACTTTTGTTTCGAAGCTCTTGTTTGGAATCCAGCCGAAGTAAGGGAACAAGTCTCTCCAGTCAACGTCGATTGCACACTTCATCAACGTCGATTGTAAATTTCTTCCTTCGATACTTCCCTCGTAAACTCATCCACATAGATTGAACTCACATCCTCACCTAAACTCTAAAGCTGTGTACCATTTATTAACAGCACAAGTAATAACAAACAGATAATCTGAGAAATTCAATTCAAATTTAGTGGGGTAAGTAACACGAACCTCGATCATGGACAAGTGGAATAGCTCATCGCTGAAAACATTTCTGAAGTTCAGAGGAGCTTCTGGGTCATCGGTCACCAATTTATGGAATGTTCTTAAACATGTTATTGATCATCATATCTCTTTTGTCACGATATTGTTTCTGAAATTTATGTAAGAATTGCTCTGTTAGAGCTTAATTAATTGAGTGTGAATAGTCTGAAAAACCTCTATTAAATCTTTAGTATTGGAATGGAAAAAAGTCTATTTAACCCTTTAGCATTGAAGTTCAATTATTTTACCCTGAAGTATAAAACTGGTATTCAACCTCTCAAGTATCAAAACGAGGTCAAATAATCCCCTATGGCAGTTTTGAAGGCGGTTTGGCCAGTATCACAATCCATTTGGATGATGATGTGATAATGACCCTACAAACTAGACCCTTCCGTTTTCTCTAGATTAGAAGAGAGGGAGAGGTTATCAAGTTGCTTAAACCTAATATTGCTAGAGATTGGGTCACACAACTCAAGTTTTAGTCATTGCCACATCACCGTCCATGTAGATTGGTGGCGAACCTTCTCCAAAACCACTCTAGTCCAAAGCTTTGATACTTCAGGGGAATTGAATAACAGGTCTTATTGTTTGGACGATAAAGTTGTCAAACCTAGATATTTTAGGGGTGTAAGCAGACTTTTTCCTATTGGAAATGTTGATATCTGTACCTGAGCAGTAAAACCCAACATGCTTAGCATAAGGTTACGTTTCTCTGTTTCATGGAAGTCACCGTAGTCGCTCAAAGCAACTATAGATTTACCACGAGATATTACTAAGAGTTATTTCGGTAGCTTTCAGGTAGATATGGATGAGAATTTTGAAACAATCGCCTGAAATAGTAGCAGAACATATGTGTCATTGTTATTCATAGTCAAATATCATTCTTGTGGTATGCAGTCCTGCTGATAACCATACAAGTGGAAAAACACCAATATGTGCAGTTTATGTAAAACCAGTAATCCCAACTAAATCTTTAGTATAGCGTCCGTCCGGGCAACTCTCTTAAATAAAAAGCTTTTTTAAGGCTCATATATATTTATTGGAGATCAATATATAAGAATACAAGTTTGTGGGAAGATATCAGTTGAAATGCCTTTGATTTTTTTTTCTAGAAACAAAAAAGGATATTCATCAAACCTAGATTCCATCGTTGATGCTAACAAGAAGAAGGACGATAAAGAGAGAATTGCAAGTTTCATTGTTTTGTCCTGAGGTTAGTTTGGTCCTTCTCTTTTTAACCAAACCAGTTATCTAAATTTCCTTTTTCGTGTGCACAACCAGTCCTAAATTTGTGTGGCATCCTCAAACTCTTAAAATGTATATCCAAGTCACAAAACATGTTAAAGTGTATTATTGTTCACACCGAATCGGTCCTTCATGTTTACCAATAGAAGGTTGACGCAATCACACAAACACATCGAGGTCTGAGAGGTCTGCTTCGCTCGAGTGCAGGTCCTTCGATTTCGAAATCCCTTCTTTAGGGTTGCTGAAGTTACGAGTGTGCCAATCAATTTAATCCTACAATTAATAAAAAGATAAACCGATAAGTCAGTCGGTCGATGAGCCGATACGAACTCATGCTATTGACTATTTGTCGATAGGGTTAAAATAGTCATCAGTTGCAACTAATGCACTCTTGCTATCGGCTGGTTGTCAATAGAGACTATAGCACTCTCTCATCAGCTAGAAAGTCGATGAACACGTAGGCAAATGGTGACGAAGGAAATAAAAAAATACATCGGTTGTATAACCAATGGCACTCCGAAAAAAGTAGTCGATAGGCATTATGTGGACTCCTTCTATCTGCTGGTTGCCAATAAAGACTGTAGTACTCTCATCGGCTAAAAAGCTGATGAAGATATAAACAGATAATAAGGAATAAGATAAAGGATCTATCAACTGTAGAGCTAATGGCGCTCAGAATATAAGATGAATGAATAGTATGGAGCGAGACCCGATCATTCAAAGATACAAGAGTCTATATCAGATGCATGGATGGAAGGAACGGGCGAACCTATCAGTTAGCTGAGTCGATGAGAGGAATTCTCTGAAGATACATGTATATATCGGTTAAGGAGCCAATACACTATACATGAAACTCTATGTATGAATAACTCATTAGCTAACCGCTCCAATAAAACATCACGTAAAGACCTATCGCCTTATGACTCAATCTACTGCCATCAATCTAGTAGGTTGGACCTAATCGATTGAGCACAAGACCAATAACAGCAGAAGAGCACGATAAGCTAATAGAACCCACACGAGCATGATATGGTATATCCAATCGGATTAAGAGATCGGACCTAACCGATACAAACTTAAATAGAGCGGATACACCAGGATAGTAATGGGACTTACCCTTTTGGGAGAGATTGGACTTAACCAACGCAACCCAGCGTTGAGAGCTAGAACCCATCAGTAAAAATCTAGATGAACTAGAGTGGTGATGCACCAAAATTGTATTTATCGAGAGATAATTTATAAGGTACCATGGGGTCTATATTTATACCCTATAGTTATAAGAGTTCTAACATAGTTACAAACAACCTCTGGACATTATTTACCAAACATAAAAGGAAACTATCTCTAGGTATAGATGGCCAAATGGCCTGCCCAGCACGGGCACAACAAAAGCACGGCTCGTCGTGCTGCCAGGCTGTGCCAGGTAGGCCCATGGGCCTAATTGTCAACCCAGGCACAACATGTTATGTCTAAAATGGGGCCGTGATAGCCCGACTAGCCCGGTACAATTAACATGCCGTGCTAGCCCATGACACGAAGCCATTAATATTCAAACTAAAATCAAAATAATAGACTAAATTATCAAAATAACAAATATATTGAGGCGTCCACCAATGACCTGCAATATCACAAACAAACCAAAAGTCAAGACCTACTGGGAGTATGTGACAGCGGCACAACATATTGCGCTGAGCCTTGGCCCAAAAAAATAAGGACAGCACTGCACCGAGGATGAGAGACCGAGAAGGCTCCAAACTCTCCTTTATAGACTATTGGGGGTTTTAATTTCTCTCATCCACCAGGCCAACACCGTGTCTACCTTTATAGATCGAACCGAGCCATGCCGCTCGACGTGCCTAGAGAGCGACCCAAGAACAGCACTACTTAATGGGTCAGGCTGGCTCGGACATGAATCCTATCAGGCCATGCCGTGCTCGGGTCGAGCCTAAAAATCGGGCCTCAGGCCAGCCCAACGGGCTACAGGCTTTCTAGACATCACTATATGTAGGAATTTAGCAAAACTAATTAAACTTGTATATCTTAGAAGATATATTCTATAGAATTAAAGTAACCTGTCGTGATTTTCATGACTTCTACTTAAACTCGGTCTCATCTGGATAGCCTTCCATCTTTTGACTAAACCGAATCCAGTCTCAATTCGTCCGATCGGCTATTTCCCTTGTCAATCAGACTCTTCTCATAAGTCAATCGGCTTTCCATTCCTATCTGTGTGGCTTACCAAATTTTGGTACAAACAATTATTATGGCCTTAAATTACCATGGCCTTTCTAGATCCTACGTGGCAATAGACATTGACATTACATTATCAATAACTCTACACAAACCGACAAAATGTGGCTAATTTAAAAAAAAATCATCTTTTTTTCCATCCTTTTCTCCTTTTTCCCTTTCTTTTCCTCTCTTTTTTGTCTTTTTTTCCTCTTCTCCCATTGGCCATGGTCGTTGATGTTGAGTTCAAGCAGGAGGCCAAGTGTTGGGATTGCTGTACTTGTTGTCGGGGATGTCCTGGGTTCTAGGCATTGAGCTCAAGCAGTGGTTAGCCCAACTCCCTATGCTCCTCTGCTATTGTCGACGTCATCGTGGCTATGGCTGCCGGCATACGCTCGCATGCTCAAGCCACCACACCTGAATCAAGAGGAACGAGTTGTAGTCCACATTGGAGAGCTCTGCCAATGAGATAGCCATGGTGGTCACCATGTGTTGCTCCCCTCCTCTCCACCCTCCTCTCCACCATTGTGCCGGTCACTGCTCCCCTCCTCTCCAGTCTCAACCACCACGCTGGTCCCTCTCCTCCCTCCTCCATTGTTGCATTAGTTGCTGCTCCCCACCTTCCTTGCATCGGTTTGGCGGTCAAAGAAGGAGGGGAGCACAATGAGGTGCGGCTGAATCTAGCACCAGCAAGCTTGTGGCCACTAGATCTATCAGCGGAGAGCTCATGGCGGTAATAAGGGCAAGCTTGATGGTGGTATTGGGGATGAGCTTGATGGTGGTGGCGGGGGAGCTCAAGCGTCACAGTCGTGGGGAGCTCGGCTACAGCTGCGTCTCCATCACCGGCTACCAAGAGGCATCGGCCATAGATCACCTCGTGCTAGGTGGAGAGGGATTGCGGCGAGCCGACAACCTAGGCCCTAGTAGAGTAGAGGAGGCAGGGTTCTCTGCGGTGCAGTCCTTCTCCTCCCCGTCGTTCGCTCGCCGCACCCTCACCACTGCCGCCACTAGCAAGGAGAACTCAGTGTCCAAGCCCACTACCTCCATGCGGCGGTCTACATCATCAATCTCAATGGCCAGTAGGATCTCGAGCTCGGTGATCTCCTCCAATCTTATCTCCACCATCAAGGCCTCATCGTTGATGCTAGGAGGGTATTTGTCAAGAAGGAAATGGACATTATTTTCCAGATCATACATAGAATATATTAACGAAAACTTGTATGCTAACCCATAAGTTTAAAAGTCAACTGAACGTTGCAAGTTGCCTCCTTGGCTACTTCAGTTGAATTCAGCACAACTACTGAAGAAGCTCCGGTTCTAATACTGTAAACTGGCCCATAAGTTTCAGACCATTTTGCAAAGTTTCAGACCATTTCTTCTCTTTCAATTGATTCAGATTTCCAATAATGAGTAGACCTGGAACAGCTGCGCAACATAAGGAAATACCCAGCTTGTCGCCGGCGAAATTGAGCGGAGGGGCCCTGGGCGACAAGACCTCATGAACTGGCTCCCCCAGCTCAATCACGCCGTTGCCGAAGCCGATGATTGTCTGTACGAGCTACTCCGCCACCGCGGAAAACGGCTCGGCCCCGTGTTCGTGCCCTGTGCCTAGCTGACTCGCTCCAGCCATGTCACAGATGCTCACCTTCTTGCTCCCACCGCCCACTGTGTCGGGCACCAAAGCCGCCACGAAGCCCAAGCCCACGACGGCTGCCTCTTCTCCACCATGTCCACTGCCGACGCCATGGTGCTGGTGGCGGAGCGGCTGAAACGTCGAGGCAGCGCATGCCTTGGCCGACGCAGGAGACTACAATGCCTTGGTCTCTGGATAGTGCCGCACCAGCCTTCTCGCCGCCTTGTTGCCGCGTTCCGATCTTTCCAAACGCCTACACCTACTTTCCTGCCATGTGGGGCCTCTGTGCGCGGGGTAGGATAGACTAGGGATAAAAAGGATATGAAAATTACCGAGATTTCTGGCTGCCGTTTCCGGTCTGTACCAACCGTTTCAGTGGTAATTGTCGGTATCCAAAACGGAAACAGTAATGTCAAAAATGAGAGTGAGGTTTTTCTGTTATGTTGGTAACCGTATTTGTCCGGTAACCATATATTGTCTAGTAATTACTATAAAATTTTCAAAAAAATTTCGACTGCCTAACCCAACCCATCAGGATTAAGGAAGTCTATAAATGAAATAAGCCTGACACCCCATCAGAAATGAGAAGTGGGAAACTTTGTTACCTAGAGCATGGGCATCGCTCCTCATCCTCTCACTCTCACCTTCTCGGATTACTCTCCGCCGCCTCTGACTCCCTGCTTTCATGCCGACATGCTGCCAACACCTCAATGTCAATGCGACCACATGCCCACACTACCATACTGACACTTGGTCCAAGCCGCTGCATCGTTGTGCCTCACCGTGTTTCTTGCCGCCTTTACTGGAGAAGCACGATGACACCAGTCGGAGGAATAAGCTCAAAATGTTGCCTCCTTCTAGATCCATCCGACGGCAACAACATAGCAACATCGAGCTTACCGATGTTGCTAAATCCTCTAGGTATAACTTAACCGCTTGAGCACGATTTTTTTACATATGCAGATGAATGCTTAATGTGTTTGAGCATAATTTTTTTTTAGATGTGTGAGTACGATTTTTATAGATGTACAACTTGAGAACAATTTTTATGCTAATCGTTAATCAATGTCTCATTTTTTAGGAACTCAATCTGATGCATCTAGAAGTGCAAGTGGAAATCATCACGTAGGTGTGACTTCATCATCATCTACACCTAAATCAGCAGTGTTATGTGGTAGCATAATGATGTAAGGATGAAGTTATAAGATCATCTTCATGCATAGTTAAATGTGTGATGATGCCACAGTATGCTTTTTTCGACATGAATTTTTTATTTCCGATCGACATTGGTTCCATTTCCGATATTACTGATATCATTATCATTTCTAGGTCTACAGGTCCAATTCTAAAAAAAATGGAAATAGAAATTAGAGAGGATTTTTCTGACTATTTATGACTGTTTTCATCCTAAGATAGACGACACACATAGTGCTCTCTAGGCTGCAAGATATCACACATCAGATGGGAGATTGATACCATCCAAAGCAATGGGGATGAGATCCCATCCCCTAGCTTTCCCGTTACTTTAAATATGATGAAACCTAAATACTTTTAAGATTAAGGATGGAGAAATAAAAGACTATGATGTGGGAAGTGAGAGGGTGGTTAGGTGGTAAGTCACATCATATTTGTGGATGGATAGAGCAGTACTTTACATTTTCTGGCTAAGAGCAAGTGTAATAACACTTTGTGTGCTGCCTCTAAGGAGGGGCAAACACAATTTTCTCCAAAAACCCGGCAATAGGCAATAAATGCAGTTATTATACCTAACAAAAAACATTATGTAACCAGTAAATAACAAATAGTATGATATAGCACTATGACCTAGTAGTAAGAAATAAAAAAGTCATTATTTCTCTCTACTAAGTGTTGATTCCCCCCTCTCCCTCTCCATGCTATTGCCTGCCACCAAATTTCTATATTGTTGTGGGACCCACCTTTTCGCTTTTTGATGTTATGAAGTTTTCAACAACAAATACCTGCTTTTGTTGGACCCTACCTTACTTACCAATTGGTAAATATAAATTACATTTCCCTAAGAGTGGCACATACAATTAAGTGATTTGGTAGAGGAGAGAAACCCTAAACAAAGAGGGAGAGAGGATGAGTCATCCCTCATGCAATAGACAACTTCTACATAAGCCCTAAGAAAAGATAAAGAGAAAATAAAATTATTGTATAGTATATTGTACATAGTACATCTTAGAGATAAGTATATATCGTGGATAAAATTAGAGACAGTAGCTCCAACTCCAATTGAACTCTTGCCTTTGCTATAGCTCCTAAGAGCAAGTGCAATAAGAGTTTGGCTACTACTCATAAGAATGTTGTCGATGGGTAATACCCAAATTATGTTATTCTTGTATATGCGTTTTATCTAATGTATTACCTTTGGTGAACAAACCGAGTATAAAGTATGTAGATGAAAACCCTAATCTAACCTATGCAACTATGTTGACTATGTGGTCGGCTGCTAGTAGATGAGAATACTTTGGATGTCGACTCGATGTGGCTAGTGTTGTTGGCTTGTGATTGAATGCCCTCCCCGATCCTAGTAGGCCTTGTATTTATATCCTAGGGTGCCCTTTATCCAAGTAGAAGTTAGGAGGCATGGTGGGATATGATCAAGTAGTCCTAGCCATCATCGACTCGGAGTAAGCAGAGTCCTTCCTTCCTAGAGAAGATTAACTTATCTACTTGGGTGTTTATCTCATATTCATTGACATCTTTCTTTATATGATTGGGTATAAGGTATTTCCGATAAAGTATTTGTGGGTCTATGGGGTATTACATATTTACTACATTGTCAGTAGCCCTCAAACTATATTCAAATAAAGATGCCAGCTACATTGCTTGGCAGCCCCGAGGAGTCAACCTTGTCATAATAAACAAACGTGGTTGACACTCTATCAACTAGGTTATGTCCAACTTTGTTGCTGTAGTTGGATTATGAAATTTGAATAGGGGAGAAATCTAACTACCAAATCATGCACAAATAATCTCGCTCGGAAAACTGTCCACTTTCCATGGAATTCAAACTATCAATTGGACTTTAAAGCCTAGTGACGAGTTTTATTTGGAGTCTACCCAAATCATTGGTGTTCCTCTACTTACTCGAGTTTTCCTCCTTCTGGTGCCATAGCCTTCCAAACCCTAGCCTCCAAGTCCTCGCTCCATTGCCCCCCATGGACTCCTTCAAGAAACTCATGTATGAATGCGATGGAGCTAGCAAAGCTCGAAAGCATTGGTATTCTCTCGAAGTCTAGTGCCGTCAATTGCCAAGAAGGAAGAGGTATGGCTCCCATTCCCAAACTTGGGGAAATTGTTATTTTTTCTTTGGTGCTTGTGGCTCTCTTACTCCTCCCTCTGAATTTTTTATGACCGTCCTTACACATTATGGCAACCTTCTCCATCTCAACCCTAACTCAATCGACATGCTTAGTGTGTTCACACACTTATGGAATGCGTATAGCAGGGGTTCCCCTCTTCCTTGATTTTTTTTTTATATTTATGAGCTTTGGTCCATAGAGAGGACAAGGATCACAAGCTTATGTGGTTTTCATTTTTAAGATGGACTAAGAGATGAGTATATCTATTATATATTACAAGTTCAATAAATATCCTACAAACGCTTCTAAGATATCACATGGCACTTCTACAAATACTTCTAAGTTGTCACATGACGCTATAATAAATTAAAAAAGAATCCTAAAAATTTTAAGAAAAAATAAAATATTTAACCATTGATTTTCACTTAAATCAATTGACTCGTTCTTTTAACCTTGGGATTAACTCTCCTCCCTCCCTCCCCATCCCCGTGTGGTGTGTGTACTCCCCACACACACGTACGCATCCCTCCATCCCCTTCCATTCTTTCTTTTTTTAGCTCCATAGCAATTACAATTGAAATTATCTTTACGGATCACTATAAGGCCAACAAATAGTCATAGCAAGCTCTCCCTTCAGCCTCCACCTACCAGACTGCTCTCCCTCTGAACTTTCTCTTGTCCCTTTTCTTCTCTTTCTCTAACTATCACTTATAGGAACAATATAAATTAGACTTTAAAATAATCATAACTTGACAAATAATATATTTGACTTTTATCTTTCAAAACCATTGTATTACTTATAATTAAATTACCAATTCAAGATGTATATTGATTATATTTTGATGTATCAAAAGTATTATTTGGATATTGTATCATTATATATCACTCCGCAAGCACACAAGGATAAATTATATTTACATTGTAAAAAACATATTCAACCCTAAATTTTCTTTTAATTTGGTAGACCATTATCCATAACCATCAGATGGAGATGGACTGCCATGTTATAGTTAGTACACGTCTATAAGAGATCAAATTTACCAAAGCAAATCGACTAAAATTAGCCCACCCCTTCCTCCCACTTTCTATGTTACTTAAGATATCTAATGTCCTTGTAAACACTCTCCAATGTAGTAAATGCATTCTGTATTAGTAAGAAATAGTTTCCATGACATTAAATATATCATTCAATTTAGTAAATATGTCCCCATAAAATAGCATCATGTTGGTAATGCAATGACATTAGGCAAATAGATATATGTCAAATATAAACAATAAAGGTGCCTCTTTAGCGTTGAATATTTTTTTAAAGTATTGTTGCAATGATCAGCCCTACTCATATTCAAATGAGAAAATTGTACCCATACCACTAAAATTTGAGTAGTATCAAGTAATGCAACAGAAAATTTGTGTCATCACTCTATACCACAAATGGACTCACTACTTCAAAAGATGCCACTTTCATTGCCTCCTTTGCATTTTCTACCTCCATGACCACATGAAATGCCTAAAATACCTCCTGAGCTTTGCCCATTATTATTCTCCATATTCCCATCTTCTCTCCATCCCCTCCCAATGGGTGCCAATGATGAATCGTTTGTAAAGCTTGATGCATTGCCTTGAGAGTATCACAAGGGCTTAGAGGCTAGCTTTTTGTTATTAGTCAACCATCTAGCTCACCAATGCAATTCTCTATGAGTTTGATGACAACGGACTAGACACACAATAGATGCTTCAATGACAAACCTCACCACAGCAAGCCAATGTAGGGCCTCGATAGGTGTGTCGACAGCACGCCAATGCATATCTTGAGGAGCACGTCTAACTATGGTGAAGACGTCTTACGTTGCGCTGACCTAAGGCTCCCTTGATGCATGGACATCAGAGTTTGATAAGCCACCATGGGTATCATAGAGTCATGGATGGTTGATCTAAGTTAGGACCTAGTGGGAACTGGTGGTAACATATATCAACCAGCCATTTCACTGATGCATTAGATGCCTGATGTGGACTTTGGCATCCAACGTAGGGGACCTTCATGGGTGTTTCATTAGGATGCCGGAGCACGCCCATCAATATATATCTCTAGGAGCATAGCCATGGCAGAGCCGATGGGCCCGCACTGCGCTGGTCTTAAGAGCTGCATGGCTGCTTCGATGCCGAAGAAAGGGATTCATGCCATTGTAGTTGAAAGTCGTGGCAACTATGTGTTTAGATTCACTAGGTGCAGGAACATTCATGTTTGATTTTAGTGTTGTTATCCATGTAAGTGGTATTTTTATAAGATTTATGGCCAACCAATGGTATGGAAAGGAAATGAAATTTTTTTATGCTGAAATAGTCCCTCTTTTTTTTTGACAAATACAATTTTCTCTATTTAAAAGGCATCATGCTTTAAAGATGATGATAAATAATGGTAAGATACGGTTTGCCACAATTGGGACAAAATGATTTATGAATGAATCTAAGAGGTATTGGTATGTCCAAGTTTATGGTATATATATTATTTTTCCTATGATTATACCAGGTAATTTATAGGACCTTCTAGCCAATATGGTGGGGATATAGATTATTTTAGAATTCTCTATAGAATTTTATAAATAAACATACTCGTGCACATATTTCTTATATTTGATAAAAAAATAAACAAGATGTCAATTTGCGTATTTATTGTATTTAAAAAGAGTTAAATAAAATGCTCGCGGGGCTTTTTTTCTGTTTTCATAAAAAACCCTTGACTTCGGAATAGGCTGGTGCAAGGAGTGGTTTTATCTGGACACGAGAACCAATAGGGATTTTTTTTTTCCAGTTGCCGAACACGGCCGTAGTGCCATGCCTAATGTGGAGAGAAGAGCCAGGGTCCTTGGAGGCCATGTCGAAGTTTATCACCAAAATCGCCAGTGTGAGGACAGGTGGTCCGACAGCGTACGATGTTGTTGCTGACTTCGTTTCCCACCAAATCTCTCCCTTAAAACACCGCGCCCATCCCGCTTATTTGTTTCACGCACTACACATCTTATTTATATTAAGAGCTTATCGTTTTGCTCTATTGTGAGTTAACCCCAAAGATACATTCTTCGTAACATAGATTTATAGATCCCCGCCGCGGAGAAGGAGACCCACCGCCCCCTCACTGCACGAAGGAGTAGGCGGAGCACGATGCTGAGGTCAATGTAAGATGTTATTGCCACTCACATTCGCAAAACACTTGTGAAATTAATTTGATTGCATCTTTTCAGGATCTGCCTCTGACTGACATGGTCAGGGTGCCAACGAAGCGGACAAGGTCGAGGTGGATAAGGAAGATCAGTGGACGCTCGAGCAGGTGGAGTTTGCCAACGAGCAGACCAGGCTTCTAACGGGGGATGACGTGGGCAAAGCCCCTGTCACCGGCTGTCCTAATTAGATAAATAGCAACAATGACCATTATTATTATCGTGCATTCTTTCGATTATACAAAAGACACCATGCCCACACTGCTACATGGACACACACCTATGAGCGTGCTCCTTAGCAAACGTTCAAAGAGATGGTGCCTGCGGCATTGGCAAGGGTGCATGTGGTGTGGCATGTGTACATATTCCATGTAATCTAAAAAGAAGTTGAGCCTCATAATCACAAATGCTTCTACTAGCTCACTTCCAAAGGTGATAGGATGATATAGATTCACCACTACCGTTATAAGGTTCTTTGTAGTGGATATATCTGCAACAGATAAATATGTGTCATGATTGAACATACAACTGCTCCTATGGCTATGATCACATCCTCCCTCTGGGCGTGAGGTGGACATGGAGCGGGTGAAGCTTGTAGGCGGTGAGCTGCACGGTGTCCACCTTCTCCTCGTCGCCCTCCCTCAGCCTCCACCCGAACTCCTGCACGAAGCGCGCGATGGCGGCGCACGCGATGTGCATCGCCTGCAGGCTCCCCGCGCAGGCCCTCCTCCCGGCGCCGAACGCCATTGTCTTGTACATGTCCGCCACCTCGAACCTCCCGCCGACGAACCTCTCCGGCGCCCACTCCTCCGGCGACTCCCACTCCTTCTTGTTCATGTTGCACCCGTACAGGTTGATCACCATCTGCCAGAGATGAACGTCACTTGTCAGATTGTCAGGGCTTGATTGAAGCTGCCGGCCGGCCATTGTCGCGTACGTGCTTGTGCTTACCTCGGTGCCGGCGGGGACGTCGTAGCCGGCGAGCTTGGTGTCCTCGTGGACGAACCTCGGAGGTATGAGCGGGACAGGGGAGTGGCGACGCAGTGTCTCGTGGAAGACGGCGTTGAGGTACGGCAGCCGCGGCAGGTGCTCCTCGGTAACCGTCTCGTCGCCGCAGACCTCTCGGATCTCTTGGTAAAGCCGTTCCTGCCATGAGAAGAGCCCAAAACGAGTTTGGTTGATAATTCCAAGAATACCAAAAAAGAGCTGGAACAGAGTACCAATTCTTGCCTGTTTGTCAGGGTTCTTGGCAAGCTCATACATGGCCCATTCGGTGGTAACCAAAGTAGTATCTGCAGCCTCTATGAGGGACTCCCACACCAGCATCGTTAGTTGTTCATCTGTCAGTGTGTTCTCTGCAAGCAAGAAGTCCAGATAGCATATCTTTGCCTGCATATATATATATATATATATATATTAGTTTCATGGAGTTAAGAGATGATCTGTGGTCGCAATAAAAATTTTTAGCATAAAACAAAGTTTTCAAAGTATGCCTTTGCTCACCCCTCCATGCACAATTCTTTCCTTTTGCTGCTTGATCAAGGCACGCATCACCGCGCTTCGCCTAGCTTCTGTAGTAAACACTCTTGTTTCGAAGCTCCTGTTTGGAACCCAGCTGAGGTAGGGGAAGAAGTCTCTCCAGTCAACCTCGATTGCACACATCATCATGTCAGTCACAGTGGCGTTGTAGATTTCTTCCTTCGAAATGTCTCTCACAAATTCATCCACATAGACTGAGCTCACATCCTCTCCTAAGCTCTGAAGTTGCGACATTCATTGTCAGTTCCAGCAATAACAAATCGACCATCTGACAATTGAAGTTCAGAGAACAATCCAAACCTGGATCAGGGACAAGCGGAATAGCTCATCCTTGAAAACATCTCTGAATATCAGAGGAGCATGTGGGTCATCGGTCACCAGTTTATGGAAAGTTCTTAACATGTTATTGATCATCATATCTCTTGTCAATCGAAATTGTTTCTGAAATTTATGGAAGCATTGCGAGTGTTATAGATAACTGAAACTCTGAAAGTGTAACTGGTAGCATATAGTCAGTATTGAAATTGTACGCTGGAGTTATTTAGAAGAATAAGTATACAAAATGAATGTTGAAGTTATTGAGATGTGTACCTGCGCAGAAGTACCCAGCATGCTAGACATGACATAACGCTTCACCATTTTGTGAAAGTCACCATAGTCGCTTGTAGCAACCATTGATTTATCACGAGTAAGCACTGTCAGTGCTTTGGATAGCTTTCGAGTAGATATGGATGAGAATTTTGCAATCATCGCCTGCAAAAGAGAGTACAGCATATTGGTTTGTGTTATTTATGGTCAAACGTGAGACTATCATTCTTGAGTTATGCCACACCAGCAGATAATCACTGAGATAAGAGAAGATGTGACCATACAAGAAGTACTAAGAAATTTATATGCAGTTCTATGCAACACCATTTAGCCTAATTTTATCTGGGATGTTCTTTCAAAGGAAACTATTCTGGCAATGTATCCTATGCACACAGCCAGCACCCCCCAACTTAGGCCCTCAGATCTCAATCTGATGGATACAATCCAATAAGGCGTTTTTTTTAAGAAAACCGCCCACTTCTACCCTGATGAATTCGCACATAAGCCCTCATCTTATTTTCTCTTCTCCTGTCCAGGCTTTTTCCATATCTATTCCCAAAACCTCTTCCCTCTCCGTGCGCCCTCGTTGGTGACTCAAATCCCTTTGGCAAACCACGCTCGACAGATATGTTCGAGTCTGCCATACAAATAATGATGTTCACCTATGTCCAATTGAAAGAAAACCAAGACGAAAAACCGAGTAACAGCCAGCTAATATTTTGCAATTTCCATTCTCAGAGACGAACACAGCGAAGGTGAACAATCTCAAAATATTTCACACTGGATTACCTCACTAGAACACATCAGGATCGCTATAATATTTTTCAATTGCCTGATTCCAGAATACTCTTCTATCACCATGGAACATGGATTCAACAATGGCAGCCTTGACAATGTGCATCTTGTCCGTGCATTCTATCGTCGATCGGTCACCTAGCCCTTGCCACACTGCAGAGATCTGGCAGGTTTAATCTAGAGGATAGGGGTAGATCAATGGAATCGCCTCTGTTGCCTCAGCCGATTCCACCGCTGTCAGTGAGGAATATGTATTAATTTAATATTAGAACTTGGAGAGCATGATAGACCAAAGGAAATAGAAGGCCTCCAACTTGATTCATGCGCCGTGGCTAGACAAGTTATCTCCGTCGAGTGTGGTTTGCCGAAGATTCCAGCCACCGTGGACGGCACAATGAGCGGGAAGAGGTTTTGGGGATAGATATGGGGGAGAGCCTAGACAGGAAAAGAGAAAACAAAATGAGGGCTTATGTGCGAATTCACCCAGGCAGGAGTGGGCGGTTTTGTGATAAAATGCCCTTCTCCATCGGATTGAGATCGGAGGAGGGCCTACATAGAGGGAGTGCATACGTGCACTAGGGTGGCTGTGTGTATAGAATACATTGCCAACTATTTTATCCCCATGGAAAAAGAAAAGCATGAATAAAATAGCATCCTGTCAAGCATGCATTCTATATAAAGATCTGGATTATGAGATATTGATTTTCCGCTTTAAAAATAATTGGCCCACCAGAACATATACAGAGCGCAAAATTTTGAAAAGTAATAATCATGGTCAGACCACTAAAGGCCAACTTGCACACTTAGCATTTTACGTACATAAAAGAGTGAAAGACAACGCATGCCTCCACATACATATAAATTAGCAAATCAATAAAAATGATAGACAACTTTTAAGTTACCTCCTTGGCTACTTCAGTTGAATTCAGCACAACTACGGAAGAAGCCCCGGTCCTTATAGTGTAGATTGGCCCATAAATTTCAGACCATTTTGTAAAGGTCTGATGAGGCTTCTTTTCTTTCAATTGATGCAGATTTCCAATAATGGGTAAACCAGGAACAGCTGTATGACAACAAAATAAAATCATAGAAGGACTTAGACCTTGTACTAGACTGAAAATTTGAAATGACTTGTTTTGATAATTCGTTTGCATAGATGATAACACCAGAGATTCATGCAAGTAACTAGCCTAGTAGATGATTTAGTGTTGACAAGGTGATGGGCAGATGGAGTTACATTACTCATATAAGCTCAGAATATCAAATAGAATTAGGTGATTATAGACCACAATAATTAATACTTTGCACTCTCAACTCACAAGTGGGTCAACAAAATATATATGCATATCTGCGAGACTTTTTAAAAGAAAACTGACCGGAGCACTGCCAACTCAATTAAAAGGAAAAGAGATTACAAGAAACAGTTTGTTAACAGAGGAGGCTTGGGCGGTACAATAGTGTAAACAACAGCTAGTCCACTTCATAGACCAATCGAAATATAACAAGCTACTCAGAGGAATGAGTTAGCTCTATCTTTTCTAGTATTAATGCGTCACTTGGATAGCGCTGATCTGAATATTTTCAAAATTCTCAAGTTCGTCTCTTTCTATGTGTCACCAGTTTTTCTTATTATTATGCCATTTACCCCTTTTTTTTGTCATGGTGTTGCCCAAACATATTCTGCCATTCGCATAGACTTGCCGATTGGGCTCATTAATTCCATATTGTCGATGTTGTTCCACGAACAGACGATGTCGTCTCCAGTGAATTGGGAGTCTTTTGTCTAGTGACTAAAAGGAGGTCTATAATTACTTCTTTTATTTGATATATCAGAAGGAAAATTGAATAGCAATCAAAAAATTTAGGGAATTTCATTTCAGTTATCTTTGCAAAGTAATAAAGCTAGTGATGTGAATTTGTCCGCTGTTAATGAAAAACATATGTATGTTCCATGCATTATCATGGGCAATCAGCACATACTAACCCAGCACGAAATCTTTATGAAATTAAAGAACAAATTTTGACACTTTTATGGATTGATAAAAGTTTTCTAAAGTTTGTTAAGGCTAGTCTCTATATGATAACATTGAATTCTTTACTTAGAATGTTTCAGTGTATGATAGTTTCCTAATTTTTAAATCCACACTACGTTAGTCAGACGAACCAATGTGCTACAACAAAATCAGGAGACAACACTTCCCAACCAACTGCTATCCAAAGTGGTCCGATGAGGATTGCTTTGGAAAAGCCTACTGCGAGTGAAGAATCATTTTCAACTGTTGCAACTAGGGGTGGGGGTTCAATTTTTTAGGATTTATCGGTTCGGTTTTTTCGGTTTCTTGTAGGTTCGGTTTTTATGGAATAGGAGCCGAAGTAGCTACAGAAAAAATAAAAGCCGAAATAAAAAAACCAAGAAAGATCGGTTCGGTTTGTTGGCGTACGGTTTTCCCGAGAAAGAAGTTCACTTAGGGAGGGAGGTAGCGTGACATCCCAGGCGTCCCTGTCGCGCAGCCCAAGTCATGGGGCCCGCGTGCAAGATGCAGTACCGCATGGGGTTGCCTAGATTGGCATGCGTGCATGGTCACAAGGGAAGACGTGGGATCACGGTCCTTCGGTTTTCTTGGGTCTCTTCGGTTCTCAGAAGATAAAAACCAAACAATTATAAAAAACGAGCCACCAACCGAAAAAAAAAAAGCTCCTACGGTTCGGTTCGGCTTTAGGTTTACGGTTTATTTTTGCACTCCTAGTTGCAACTGAAAATTCATGCTTCCAGCCAAAAGTAAACTGAAGGCTACATTAACAGACACTGGTAAGAAAAAGGCATTCCGTTTTATGCTTCATGCAAAGCTATATGTTGAAATAAAATTCTTATCTGCAAACAACCAAGCTACCGCCAAGGCGCCAACCCCCTCGGCGCCTCCTCTGTCTGCAGTCCGGCAATGGTGAACCCAAACCCTGCCGGAGAGAAGGATGACGAGCTCACCAGAAGCACGATTCTCGTTTGTCGTAGTTTTTTTGTTGTTTCATTGAAAAGTTCTTGCAGCCTTTGTTGCCGTTATGGGCATGTAAGAGTCCTTTTTAACTCTCTTCTCTTCTTAATATATACTGATGCACTGCTGTATTTCGTGTATACTGCTAGGCTAGCTCAGGGTCCACAATTTCAGGGTGGAATTTCAAGTTTACCGGTGTGTCCCAGCAGGAGTGCTTTTGGCCAAAATTTTCAAATTTGTTTGAATTTAGGGGGGAAATCAAATTCAACGAAAATTTATTCGAAAGTTCGAATATCAAAATTTTCCGTTTCAAGTTTCGGGAATTTTTGTGATACTGAGAGAACTAGGACTGTCTGATTAGATAGCATGAATGCATGTCCTCCGGGGAACGACTTGCTTTTCAGTGAATTTCCTCCAAACAATTGAAAGTTTGAACCAGCAATTCTTGAAACAATTCGACCGATCTTTCTTGTTGTTTTCTTTGCTTCATAATTCAATATTGCCAGCGCAATGCCTACGTTTGTTTGAGAAAATACTAAACAGAACATCGTTCTTTTTGCAGACAATGGAAATGATTTACAATCCTGGTCTCTATCATAAGTTACTTTCGTTCTACTTCAAAAAGAACAGAATGATAAGGAGAAAAAAAAGGTAATGTAAAGCAAAGGAGAGGAGAGATTCGTCTCTGTCTAAAGGCAGGACAAAAGCTCCCGTTTCCAACAAAGGTAGATCAATAAAAAAAAGTTTGCACTTGCAAAAGGAGGGAGAAAATTAAGATGTTCCGACGAACAGCGGCATCAACTGGCGTCTCCGTCTCCGAGTGACATCAATGGAAAGATCAAGAGAGAGAGCGAGAGAGTGAGACAGAGATAGAGAGATGCAGCGGCGGAGAACGGAACAAAAATAAGTTGCGAGCTTTGTAGCGAGCGCAAACTTAATTAGCTCAAATCTTCACTGGAATCACATCAGAGTTTAGATTTCAAGTGGTAATATCTTCAATTTCTCATAGCGAGAATCTCACCTCTCCGCTGGTGAGCCATTCCGTTCGCTGCTCCCATGTTTCGGCGCAGGGACGCCGAGGCGGCATTCCATCAAATAGAGAGAGAGAGAGAGAGAGATTGGGGCTCACCTGGGGGTGCGTTGGGGCGGTTCCTGCCCGCGATCAGGCCGACCCTCTCGGCGAGCGCGGCCGCGGCGACGAGCCCTCCGACCGACACGAACGCTTCCATGGATCACCCAGGCACACTGCGCCCTCGACCCTCGCCGTCGTCGTCCGCTTCACTTATATCGTAGGCGGAGTGGGTGGAGTTGGGGAAAGCGACGAAGATTCTCATTTTTGCCTCGATGCGAACCTGGGCTCTATATATAGATGCTGTTATGAACGAGCCTACGATTCGTTACCCCAAAAAAAAATACTGGCCTTTAATTTTTTTTTATTCCGACAAAAAGATTTGTTTGACACATTCTGAAATGGCTTCTAGTTTATAAGAGCTGAGGGAATATTATTATTATTTATTTATTTCTTCAGGCCAACAGAACAATATATATGTATATTTTAAATATACGATGTTGTTAACTTTTAAATACAATATTTAGCCATTCATATTATTTAAAAAATTAAAAATATATAGGTTATAGCTATAGAACGTTTCTTATTAATAAAACAAGTTATAATAAAAACAAATGATATATTTTAAATAAGTTGAATGGTTTATATTTGAAACAAAGTAAGTAGTTGCTGTTGTAAAGGAGATTGGTATATATTGGAATTGTTTACTGTATATTTCGCTCTTCACAATAATAAAAAAGGTCACTAGAAAGAGATCGGTACATATGGGAAGTAAAAAAAAAGTGCCTCGGGAGCAATGAGTTCTATCGTATCCGTGTTATTGCTGAGAGTAACTATAATATATAAGGTCTTAATATTATCTCTAAGAGTGTCACGTAGATTCTCATAATGATATGGAGGAGAGAAGCTAACCTCGTACAAGAGGCAAGCTCT
The DNA here is from genome assembly GCA_030770085.1 of Oryza coarctata. Lineage (NCBI taxonomy): Eukaryota > Viridiplantae > Streptophyta > Magnoliopsida > Poales > Poaceae > Oryza > Oryza coarctata. Next base: position 16,972,783 of record CM061472.1, read on the forward strand.
ACAAGATAGGAGAGAGGAGAAAGAAACGGGCCAATCGATTAAGACTACTGTCTGATCTGATTTGTCAGGTACTTGCTGCATGCGGCATGCCACTACTGTCTCTTGAGTTTTTGACTCGCTCTCTGACAAAAGAACCAGGGGCAATGGTTTGTGTTATGAGATTCCTCTTGTCTTACATGGAAGCGACACGTTGTACTTTCACATTGCAATGTTAGGTCCTTGTTGTTGCTGTTATAAAAAGATGATCATTAGATTGAATAGGAGAACTGTTACAAAAAAAATGATCCTTTGATTGTCTGCACCACCGAACTAGCGAAGTCGGCCGCGTCCTCGCAACAAGTTAAAATGTGTTTAAATATATCTAAAACAGATTACAATTTTACAATCATTCTGGCAAAAGAAAGAAAAGGACTGCAATTGTATTTACATGTTGCTTCCTAAGTTAAATGGTAGCATTATCAAATATCAAATCTTTTTTGATGAAATTATGATACACTGTTGTAAACCGTTGGTATGATTACCTAACTGCTATCATTTTAATCATTGTGGTATCGGCACTTCAACCTTCTTAATGTGATCGGTTCATTCATCATCTTACCGTCAATCTAATCATTTATGATAAAACTATTGAAACTAGATTAATTTTATTATATTAAGGTGTGTATATAAAGTGTATGTAAATCACTCCTCTCTTTTAAAATTTAAGTTATACTTATAGAGTATTAACATCTTATCTATTTATATCTAAAATCTCAAGTACGAGTAAAACTCCTACTTTTAGTTAGAGTTAAATTTTTAAATTCTAATACCAACTAATTATAAAACTCATATTCCTAATAGTTCTTAATCTCTCGTATTCCAAACTTTTTATAATTTTTTAATTTATTTTTTCTCTTTTTCCTTGGTTGCACTTTAAATTTATTCGTGATTTCTCCGATACTTATACACATAACATATGAAACCCGTTATAAAATTCTCTCACACGGTGTTCATGTTCATCCATCATGTGACATCTTATACTCAATTTCGTTACCTAACATTCTTAATCATTCTGAACCTCAATGCTCTCTAAATCTAATCTCGATCTTGATTCCAAGACCTCTTAACTCTAATCATATGGCATTCTAATCATGCTAGAACCCCGCTCCTCGCTAAACGTAGTTTTAGTCATCATCATTAAATAAGGTTGATTTTAAATTATCTGTACATAAATAGACTAAGTAACTATTTTTGAGCATTGATATCGCAACTTGACTCACGTTAGTAACACACTCATACAACACCATAAATATTTTTAAACTAATTTTTATTAATTAAATTATTTACAAAGTTAATTGTTTATCATAAAATATTAATAATTCAATACTTTCATCCTAAAATATATATACTTACAATCCTCATTTGTATATATATTAATCTCTTAATGGTGTTTTATCATTTGACAGTGATATTCTAACTTTTGCAACACTGGTGTTGACATTTGTTTGACGGTCCTTAGGACTATTTGGGATATATAGAAGAATCATTTATTCGGTCTATGTTGGACTGTTAGTTCAAGATAAAATATGTCATACTTTTGAAATGAAGTAGGGAAAACTCACGAGCTCCTTAAAAAATACCGCACAACTCTTAAAAAGTGAAAGCAAACTTAAACTCGATTTGATTAGCCCACAAAATCGAATTGATCCAACGGCATAGCCACCTCCCGAGCAGGTCCTGCGGCCACCCTGGCTCCGCCTTCACTGCTGATTGCTATGTTGATTACCGTCGATGTCTGAAAAAAAGGGTCGGCTACTGAAAAATACTATTAGTTGTCTGGGCTCAGCGGCGCGGCTAGCTCGCCACTTATATTGATCCTCCGGTACTCCCAACTTTAATCTAGCCTCCCCAAAAGAGAAAATAACACTTTAATCTAGCCGACTGCCGACATACATTGGGTGTCCTAATCCCAAGCATCATCCACCTTTAAAGAAAGGTGAAAACGAAGCATTATCTTCATGTCTGGGACCATGACGAGAAAATGAGAGACCCAGAAAATTCCCATCTAGTACGCACGATTTGTCACCGACAATGTCAGCGGCGCGTAGTGTGATCACCGTTCGGTCACGCGGCGGTGAGCCTGGGCACCTGCCTATGGTAGCTGGTCGGTTGTCCTGATCCCATATGATCTAAAGGATAAGAAAAGTTTAGCGATGCTTCAGTCAACTGATGTATATTAAGCCCGTTCTTCCTTACTCCAAGAGGAGTCCGTAATTTTCCTCCTTCCGCGCCCCAAATGGTTTCATACTCTTGTAACACGAATGTTGTCGAACGGATACAAACTAGCTGAGTTTCCCACGCAACTCGCACATCTAGCTAGGCTGCATTTTAGCTGCGATTCCTCTAGAAAGAACTCTGTGCCTTTCAAAACGACCAGACGCAGCTAATATTCATTTCTCATCCCCCGGAAGGACTAGCATCCCAAGAAATTGGATTGTTCCCAACATGGAGTGCAACTTTCCTCACCGATGATGCTGCTTGGTTGATCTCTGTCACCAGCGATTAGTAAGCCAATTAAAAATATCTAATTAAATTGTCTAACCTATTCTTACGAAGAAATATGGCTAACGTGCATTCTCAGTTAGTGCAGACGCTGGAAGTAATATTTTCTTTATAAAAATAAATCTTAGGAAGAAGTACCCTTTACCATTCTATTTCCGGGAAGAGACCATATATCTAAACAAATTATGCTAGTATCCAGTCGCCAAACTGTCGCGTCATCTCAACTATATATTCACACTTTAATTTACTGTCAAAACTATATGTATTAGTCAAGGGAATAGTGGATATTAACTTGTTAATTAATTGCACATGGAAAATTAGGGTTAGTAATTAACACTGCAGCCAAGGAGGATTAATCCCGCGCTCAGATGTAGGGGACATACTGGCGGGTGAGTGTGTGTTGGGGTGGGTCTGACTAAGGGTGCATAACGATTCTGCTCGTTTAAGTTTGACTTGCTCGTTAACCTTAAGCTAGATCGGCTTGGTTCGTGAGCATTAAGCTGGTTATGTTTCTTAATAAGTTATATCTCATTTATATTAATATCTATAATTTCATCAGATATTAACATAATAATAAATACTAATTAATAAAGAGCTTACTAAATAAATATAAATAGTTTACATGTAATTAAAACACTAAACACTAATTAATACATAATAAGGATTTAAAATATAGTGATTTTTTATACTAAGTGAGCTGGCTCATTAAGCTCACTAGCTAGACTCAGTTAATTATGACTGCGAGTTTGAACTGGTTTGAGGCGAACTCAATACAAGCTGATCCGTACCACTAGCTTCGATCTTTTTCTTTCTTCGCTAGTTGTGACTTTCCATAGCTTTCAGGTTATCTTTAATGGATAAGGAAAAAAACTGAGAAGAGAATCAACGGAGAAGAGAGAAGAAAAATTTGCCCAATTAATTTGTTCTGGAAGAACACAAACGGTCCGAGGAAATCTCTGAACAAGGCCAGAAGTCCAAATGGAAATTACTCCTGATGAAATGTCATGTTATGGAATGATGAGGCAGTGCCCCTGGTTTTTGTCTTTCCAAGTTGAACCATTTCATAGAATGCGGATAACAAACTTATAGGTAGGCACATACACAGGTGCTTTTTTTTCTATAAGCGCGATGGACCCATGCAGGATACATTAATATTAGTAGGAAGGAAAATTAAGTTGATACGTAGAAATAACGGGCATGTCTATATAACTTATTATTGATGTTGGGACGGAGGTCCCAGCAACTTGCTATTTCTCTGACTTACTTATACAGACGACTCCTTTACATATAGCCATGATTCTTATATTTTTGAATATAAATAGTTAGCAGTAACTAGCTATATTATTGTACTTACTACAAACGACAGCGCTACCGATGGCTCCTCCATCGCCTATGTTACAAAATTTTTCATGACGTTTTTGAAGGAAATTTGTTGCTGCCGAGAACCTAATTCGGATGCACCCTGGATTGCATTAAAAAAATGAAAATGTTCATACATCGATGATCTGTCGAATTGAAAGTTGAAACACTCCGAGCCTTTGAACTGATCCGGATATATGACCGTGACGACCCTTCCTGTGCAGTTTCGTTTCCAACTTTTCAAACCGCTCCCCCTCCCACCAACCATTTACTTTCCCTCCATTCCTCTCCCGCCTCCGTCAGCTCGCGCGGGTTCCCACGGTTAACATACATAGGCGCCCCAGCGCGGCGCGGCGGGGCGTGTCGTGAGATGAGAGGTGCGCCCCCAGCGCGGTCCGGCTCGTCGTCGTCGTCATGGACGCCATCTTCGCGCTCCCGCAGGGCGCCCGGGCGCGCGCCATGGAGCGCGCGGCGGCGCGCCTCCCCGGGTGCCTCTACCTCTGCCTCTGGGCGCCGGCGGCCATCACCGGCCCCCAAACCAAGTGCGTATCCTCCTCTGCTTCTCTCCCGTCGATTTCCTCGTCTTCTCCTTTCGTATTATTACGTCGCGCAATGGGCATGTGCATGCGCAGCCATTTGTTCTGCTTGGACGCGTGGATCGGCGGCGGCGGAGGCGGAGGTGACCGCGCGCTGGAGCTGTTCGAGGCGTACAGGGGAGCGCTCTTTGCCGCCGTGAGCGGGTAAGCTAGGAGAGTTCCTCCATGCGTTGCAGCTAGCTTTCAGTTGTGCTCAGAGTGAGAGAGCATGTCGTGCGTGAGTGCGTGCAGCGGCGTGCCGGGGTGGGCGTACAAGGAGGGCGCCGCGTGCATGGAGCTGCCGGAGCACGACCTGACGGCGTCGGCGTCGCTGCAGGTGCAGCAGCAGTTCTATCAGGAAACCGGCACAAAGGTAAGCGCGTTTCTTGGACGCATTGCATCAATGACAAAGCCATGGATGAGCTGAGGTGATCTCGTCATGGCAGATGGCAGTGTTCATGGGATGCGAGAGCGGGGAGATCGAGGTCGGACTGTCGGCTGCTTCGGCGTCGGCAGCAGCAGCGGCGACGGTGGCGAACGAGGTGCAGCAGTCGATCCTGGAGGAGCTCCTCCAGATGCCGCCGCCGTCGTCCTCGTCGTCCTCGCTGTTGTCGCTTTCCGTCGGGAGCCCGGAGTACTCGCTCGTTCGCTCGATGGCAACGACTGTCGGCGCGGGCGCCGCCGCGGAGCTGTCGCCGCAGGCGCCGCCATCTCCGATGCACGAGGGCCTGCTTGCGCCTGTCTACAGCGAGTTCCCGGGCTCTGACGACGACGCCATGGCGCAGGCGATGCTCACAGTCATCTCCACCTCCGCGCCGCCGTCGTGGCATCCGCCCCGGCGTCGCGCGTATTCGAGCTCGTCGCCGCGCCGGGCGACGGCGTTCAAGGCGTACAACGCCGAGCTCTCGCCGAGGGCGCGGCCGCTGCCGGGCGCGCCGGGACAGAGGATGATCAAGACGGGCATCTCGCTCCTGGCCTGCGTGCACAAGGAAATGCACAACCAAGAGCTCGCCGCGGCGCGCCGGGGAGACACGCTCGCCACCGCTCCGCCACCTCCGCCTCCGCTACCCAGTAGCAGCCAGCTGCACCACATGATCTCGGAGCGTCGCCGGCGAGAACGGATCAACGACAGCTTCCAGACGCTCAGAGCATTGCTCCCTCCCAATTCAAAGGTACAAGATTACAAAATCAAGCATCGATTACTCATCTATGAATTCAAGCATTGCATAACATCGCAATCTGCGACTGTGATCATCATCATCCGTAGAAAGACAAGGCGGCGGTTCTCACCAGAACGACGGAATATATGGACAAGCTGATATCGCAGGTGTCCGAGCTGGAGGAGAAAAACCGGCAGCTGGAGGCGCAGCTCGCCATACAATCCGGCGAGCCCCAGCAGGTCACAACCGGCGGCGGCAGTTGCGAGTCGTCGTCGGAGAGAGTACAGGTCGACGTGGCCATCGCCGGCTCATCGACATCGACGTCAAGACCTGATCAGCCTCGGGAGGTGAGCATCAGGGTGACGGTGCGCGCCGAAGGTGATTTGTCGGACATCGTCATCGCTTTGCTCGCGCAGCTGAGAGAGATGGATCGCTTCGCCGTGGTGTCCGTCGACGCGAGGCAAAGGAGCAGCTCGCTGTCACAAGCCAGACTTACGCTCCGAGTCACGGTATGTTCCCTACTATTACATTTCTTGACTTTTCTAGGATACAGACATCAAGTTAAACTGTTCGGTGCATAAAACTCAATAGCACTAGTATGTTTTAAGAAAAATAATGAAGTCGTGGATATATGATTTTATCCATTAGAATTTAAATTCTGGTGCCAAAAATTACGCTTGCTTATGTTCAAATGCTGTTGAATAATACGGTCAACTTCCTATGTACTTGCATTGATGCTTCGCATGCGTGAGGTCTATGGTTTATATCTCTCTCAAAGTCTTTATAGGAAGGGAAGGGGAAGATCGATAGATCATAGCTTGACCTGGCTTGGAACATCAGACTAAATCTTTGAAATGTCGGAGAAAAAAAGATCTCCATAAAGAATCTGGACTATTGTTGCATCAATCAAAATTGTTGATCACGTAGGTCAAAATAGTATTTAATTAACCCAGCTACTTGAATTGGCCCTTGAAGACACGACTCACTTGACCAATTAAGCTCTCATATATACTATTTGTATATAGACTTGAGTTTAACCTCATTCCAACTCCAGATTCATGCCAAATAGTTTATGACGTTTATGAGTTGATAGTTAATTTAGAACTAATTAAGGTAGCTTTATCCATGTATGTTCTTCACCAACATGAAAACCTTTATCCACCACTCCAAAAAAAACTATCATCGACGGTCTCCTAAATATTATTTTATAATTAACTTGTGTGACCATTTTTCATATTCTTGGCCATCTATATCAAACATGATTGATGTGATCAATTCAAGGTAGCATCTATATTACCCTTCACTTATCTGTTGTTGTTGGCATTGACAAGTACAAGTACAATTACAGCTACAAATTCAGTCACCGAAGGGAAGTTTCAGCTAACTGTCCATACTGAAAATTACAAGGTAGATGCATTGCATGGTCAGAATACTTGCTCATGAAGTTTAACAGGAGAGTACTTGTCAAACATTGCTGTAGGCCGGCGACGTCTGCGACGAGACATCGCTGAAGGAAGCCGTGACGAAGGCCGTCGACGGAGCAGTGACGGCATCGCCGTAGACAGAGGCAGAGCACACCAGTTTTGACCGGATCAGGGAGGAGGTGACGCTAACTGAAGAGAGCAGGAGATGGCAATGTTTGGTGGCAGTGGTAGTTTCAGTTTTCACTGTCTTCTTGTTGCTTCTTTTAGGTGATTAATTTATTTCTTAGGACTTTGCTTTCGTAGAGTTAGTTCAGAATTCGGGGGATATGTTAGGAATTTACCTAGTTCTATTCAGTCTCTGACTGTGTGTGATGCAAAATGTTGTAACTCAGATAGCTTACTGATTAATTGTTGGTTACAGATACTGCATTTTTCCCTTTGTTCTGTTGTTTTTGTTGTCATACCAAGTTGGTTAACTGAATACTTGAATTATCAACTGCATCAAACTTAGGCTTTCTTCAAGTTTCAGATAACTCCTTTTATACAGAAAACCATGACCAGTCTGACGACCTTGAGAGGGAAGCTTAGCCGTTCGCTACCTCTTGATTCTTGAATGAACATGCTGACATGTAGCTAGGTTATATGTCAAATTCTGAAATAAACTGTCATCCCAAGCAATGTCCAGTCAAGTGGGCATTTCAGCCAGGATACAGATGGAAAACCTTTGAAGCCAACAACATAACTCAGAATGGAACTTTTATGTACAAGGTGACCTGTGAGTTGATAACGATTTTTGTGGCTTACATTAATGCCATTATCACATTAGTGTAAGCCTCTTATAGACAGAATATATACGTCCAGTAGATCTGTGGCTTCAGGTTATGCATTCGTTTAGCCCAGCTGGCTACCAAGCTCTATCAAGTTTTTATTCGAGAGATTGATTATCGAGTCGGCGATCACTCGGGCGCTCGACTTCATGTAGCCTCCTGAAAAGGGGGAGATGGAAAGTGTGCATGAATACCATGGCATTAGAGATTGCCTGTGATTGGCCCAAAAAACCATAAAATGCATCGATACTTACCTGATGTCAACATGAGCAGTGGGATTTTTTGATCCTTTGCAAACCTAAACACGTTCTCATCTCTGATCACCACACCCTCAGGGCTTATCTGGAAAGTGACAGATATCATGTTAAATTCAGCGGAATAGGCAAGATCTGATGCACGGTAGGTAACACTTCTGCGTCGATCATTTTCCTTATTTGTCTCATTAACAAGACAGATAAAGCCTAGGAATTACTGGAACAGAATCCAGCTTAGATAGGGAACATATTATTGCCTTTAACGATCATTTTGTGAAATATGTATGGTTCCAAAAGTTACCTTCAATCTTCCCAATGGATCACCATCCAGGATATCTGTCCCAGCATTATAAACAATCAACTGGGGCTGAAATCTACTTTCTGCGACCTGCAAATAACATGCTCCAAGAGGAACCGGTATGTAACAAGTTTGGTAAAAGCTAAAAAAAATGAACACAATAGGAATGGATAGTTCAAAGCACAGCCATTCTGCAAAAATATGGAGGAGCAGAAAGTATGCTTCTAACTTCAAAGTGCATTAAGTTGCCAATACAGAATATCAGTATTGCCAATAAAGCATTGGGCATGAAGTACTATTTTATTTTCACATCCCAGATCTCCTTGAGCACAGAGGCTAAAAACTTGCTTAATGCCACGGATGCAATTTAACTCAACATCAGAAGCTTAACTAGTAATAAAAACACCTTTTTGTTCAGTTTACTCAAAATTCTGGATATATATCAATCAAAATTTGTCACCTCAAAATGTTATACTTGACCTAATAAATCCCCTTAAAACTGCACTTGGTACAGGAAAACATCATGTAACTGCCAGTTTCAACATCACACCATTAAAAGTGTAAGGTACCTTAAGAGCCTTGTCAAGTTTATCCAAGTAGTCATCAGTCTTTGTCCCACTCTAGAATGCACAAATCACAATTACATAATGAGAAATCTAACTCAAATTTGAATTAAATGAAAAATGAAGTAACAAACAGGGTCTATGAGGCAACTTACAACTAGCTCGACTTTTTGATCTATATACTGCTTAGCAACGTGATCCTAAAATGAAGTTATGTTAATTTGCATAGAAAATCATAAAATAGCTGATATTAGATAAAAGGGAATGATAATATACAAGGGCTGGACTTGAAGTTGGTCAAAATTTACATGAAAACCATAGCATTTTTTAGTTTAAACACCATAACATTTGAATAAAGAGTTTTGTATAAATTGTAGTAATAGACAGTTTGAGTTTCATTTTTCATATGTTCAACACTGGTTGTCTAAACCTCATAAAAAGCAAAAGTTGTCCCCCACAGCCTACACAATAAACAAACCAAAACTTGTATAACCACAAATCCATATACTCCAGATGTTATTCGTACATAGGGATATATTCCAGCATTGTACATATCCAAAGTGTAAACTCTTCCTGCAAGAGAAAATTGGCATCATAATAACATATATACTGAAAAGATAATGTGCAGAAAAAATAAAGGTCATACCATCATTAGCGAAATCCTTTTCATGGCCATTTCCTTGGTGGGCATCCAGATCTATGATCATCACTCTAAAAATGATTCGAACAATATAGGCACATATGAAGATAAATTTAACAGTATAGAATCAAAATAAAAGCTTGCACAACTGCCATCTAATGTAATATGTGATTAGAAAAGCACAGCGAATATTAAATGCCAACAAGTATCACTAATCTTAAAAAAAAATGTGAGAATATACATTATTTTTGGAGATTTTTCATTTATATACATGATTTTGACATATTGGCAGAAATATTACCACGCCGCAGTGTGGGGACGCGCCTCCTTCGGCATGGCTCAAAGGTGCGGACTGACAGCCGAGGCAATGGCGCACCATCACCACACAGCACCACGGTCAGCCCTGTACAGCAACAACGCAACAACCGGTCCCGTGGCTTGGTCACATGGCACCGTGTCGATCCCGCGACCTAGTAGCATAGATACAGCGTGCTACTCGTCGTGACGGCGTGGTCCCACAGGACCGAGCAGTGCCGTGTGGCGACGGCGTGCCACCACTCCAGCCATCATTCCTGTGCCAAACAACCGGTGGTGTGTCCCCAAACCACGGCGTGGGAATATTGTAACGCCCGCTATTTTTCCTAAAATTTTAATTTCAAATTTTTCTTTAGCGGTGCCATTAAATCCCGTTTCTACCTTCAAAACCTTAAATCTCTAAAATCTCCAAGGTTAATTTTTTTATTCCAAAAAATTTCGACTGTATCGGCAAATAATTTCCTTCTCGTTCAGAAATTTTAAATTTTATTTTCATATCTCGACCGCCCACTAAATATTTCTTTCCTATTTTAATGTCTCCACAGACTGCCCGAGGTATCTACGTTGAATTTAATCACGTTCAAACGAAAACGAAAAAGGCCGAGGTTCTCTCCTAGCCTTCCCTCTTCCGTCTTTTTGAACAGCAACAACATGTTTTGCCCAATTATCTTTTCTGGTCAAATTGACCTAACCACTCATGTGCAGCTCCCCTTCATCATTTTATTTTGTCTAAAGCCAACACAGTGCATCGCTACGCGCATTCATTTTTTCACCTAAGAGCCCACATGTGCACCTCTTCTCTACTCAAGAACCAGCCAAGTAGCAGGCAAACTTGCATGCATGCCTCAACTATCATCAGCCACCATCAATTCCATCCACGTGAAGCCCCTACTTAAGCCAGAAGGCAGTAAGAACCTAGCCAAGCAAGACAAGCATCCTGCACACATACTTTATGCTTCATTGGTCATGTCGAAGCACATGCTTAACTCTTCTCCTATCTTAGACCACAGGCGACAAGAGACTGGCCAAGCGGAGATGATGGCAAAGCAGTGCCGCATCCCATCGTGACGACCACAGAAGACCAATCAAGTGCTTCATACGATTCGTGACGCCGCGCAAATGCTCGTCGTCACCCGGTTGTCACGAAACGGCGAAAACGGCTACAAAACAAAGCTGACCACCATTGATGGCTTGCATCCTTCTCTGAACCACTTCACATTCTCTGAGCCACTGCTTTTCTTTCAGAACACCTTCTTCGCTTCGCCGAGCCTAGCCGACCGCCCGAAACCATCACCGCTGCCAGAACAAAGCTGTTGTCGCCATTGTTACCTTGGTTTCTCGTCGCGGCTAAAGGTAGCAGCTGCCATTCCTCTCTTTTCCTTCCCATCCTCCTTGTACTTCGCTGGAGACCACCCACCAAGCCACAACCATGCTCCCCAAACCTCCATAGCATCATCACCCGCCACGTAGGCCGCCTAGCTAGCCCGCGTAAGCACCAGCCGAGCTCTCCTCTTGGCCCTACCGCACACACCCTAGCCTTCGGCCATACCACCACCACAACCGCCACCGTCCTTGGCTCTAGCCACTAACCAGGTGGTGCCCTGCTCCCTAAGCCACTACCGCGCCCAGTCGAGCCAGGCGCCACGCGTGTCCACCTCCAAACGCTCACCATTGTCCCCGAAGCACCGTCACTGCCCTTGCCGAGAAGAGAGCTAACAAGGAGAAGGAAAAAAATAGAGAAAAAGAAAAGAGAGAGAAAGCAAGTAGGACCCACATGGGTCCCACCCTTTCTAGCTGACCCCATGGACCAGGTCCACCATAGACCATGCTCTCTCTCTCATTGACGTCTAGCCCAATATGTCAGCTTAAGGAATATTCTCAAAAATATTCTTTTTTGATCATTTTATTTTTCAAAAAATCCTTTAAATTTTAGAAATTCATATCTTTTTATCTATAACTCCGTTTGACCTCATTCAAGTTCTAATTTTTTTCTAAAATCCTCTACTCAATAGCACTATTATTATCTATGTTTTTTTATTTTTAATGGTACTCCCTATGACGGATGGTCAACCTTCGTGGTTGGGAATAGGTCTGTGTGACCTAAGGGCTTTGTTGGCACCATAGTGTTGTAGTACCGAGAAGACGAAACTTGTGCTGTAAAAACTTGTTAACTATGAGAAATAGTTAAGAGATGATATTTGATTATGTGTTAATTACTAAGAAAATAAAAGGAAGCTAATAAAGAAAAATATGAGAAAATATTGAATATTGCTATCACTAGTAATCCCCATGATAAGTTATTGTAAAGCAACTTATGAAATGAATTGAAGTGTAAGCTTCTTTCCGACAATTAAAATTTTGACTCACTAGTGTTTTGCAAAATAACTCCTTTAAAAATAAGGTTGCTTTCGCAAATGAAAACTGTAGCTTGACTTGTTAAGCTAAAACACGTCATCTTCTCCTCTGGCTTATTAAGTACGTAAAGTACGCACCTTTACTTATATATATGTGTAAATTTTAGAGAAGACGACGTAAACCCGTCCGCCGAGGAGTTTCTCTAGAAGCAAGTCGAGTATGAAGACTTCTAGAGTTTTGGGCCTACTTCCTAAGCCGCGTCTATGGAATAAATTAGTTGCCTAGATGTTGTGTCTAGTGTTTAGTCGCTTAAGTTGCTTCCCGCTGTTGGCTTTCGTTTAGTTGTCATTGTTGCTTTTATCTCCGATGCTATGCTTCTCTTCTAAGGTCTATCCATGATAGTAACTTATGTAAGAACTACTTTCAGTGATGTAACAAAACTAGTTATTTTTAAGTTCATTACTATTCTGTGTGTATCAGCTTATAGATATTAAGACTGGTACCAGTTTGAGTCCACTACTTATAGGTAATTAAGTTGATTCTTGTTCTATATTAGCTCATGTTTTATGGTTAGCAGAGTTCGGAGCGTCACAAATATTGCTGCTAATATTTCAAAATCATGTATATAAATAAAAAATCTCTAAAAATAATATATATTCTTTTTTTTTCCACTAACCTTCCTAGTAAAAAAAGATTGACATCACAGAGGAATAATACAGATAGTTTATAGAAGCTAGATAACATAGCCCGGTTTGGTACTTTATATCTCTGGATGATAACTACAACTCAATTCCCAGCAATCTAGGCAATGGGTCAGGGGGATAATTTGTGTAAATTTCCAGGATACGAACCCATGACTTAAGGAGAATATAAGCATTATGATGGCTAAAATTTCCCCTACATATTTAGGGGAAAAGAGAGAGAGCTCGTAGCCTTGCACAGTATACTGACAGTTGAAGAAAGAAATGTGAGACACAATGGAGACTTGGTGATAAAAAGAAGAGGGTGATATCTGTGCCAAGTATTTATTCTAGGGTACAGGTGATGCACTAGAGCTTGAACACTGGCGGGCAAGCATGCACAACGATGCTTTTATCACACTGTGCTACGGCATTTCTCAAATGTGGGATACCATGTAGCATTGGTATCATGGTATAATAAGAAGCACCAAGTGTTATTTCTGCTTAGCACGCAGAAAGGTGAGCACATCTGTGCTGAGCTAGGCTCAGTCATGTGCAGAATGAAAATGGTCTGGACAACTGCACTACACGCACTTCTCAGATTACTGACATATGTTCGAGCGAGTTTTGTTTCAGACAAACAGTTCCAAAAACTAAACAAACATATATGCAGCTGTTACAGTCCTGTCAATAAAGGTTTTCTCACCTTGAAATATTTAGACGGACAAAGGCAAACTGAATGCAGAGAGAAATATCAGCATATGCACAAAACCCGCCCCCCTCCTCTGCCGAGCAATGGTGAAATCCTCCACCAACATTAATGGCCCATCCTCTCTCAAGTGCAAGCTTGGCCGATAGAATCGACCCACCCACCTAAGGAAAGAAAATTAGCTTTCCATATACTCTATACAGCTGCAAGTACCAGATCACAAGGCATCACCTGTTTCCTGAAAGGGTACAGTAGCTTTTGCTGCACAAGCCAATTAGGAATAAGTGCTACAGGAGGAACCTAAGATGCAAGAATCTCATTAACCAGCCGCACATCACATAATTTCCAGTCAATCAAGCCAATTTCACTTCTACCGAGCAATCAGTACCTCTACAACGGAAGCAACCTTCAGGCTGCTCTTGAGGCTGTTCAAGTACGACTCCGAGTGCACCTGGTTAAGCAAACAAACTATAGTTCAGAACATATCAGGCCAAGAAACACTGGTGTCTGAACTCTGAACCAAACAAAACACGGATTCTTTGCTTCTCCTAATCGCTCGTTCTTACCACCAGCAAATCGTCCTTGGATGCTTCCAATGGCTCCACCACTCGGTTCTTCTCCAGGTGCCCCTCCTTGGTGAGGAACTTGCATATGCGGCCCCATTTGGAGGAATCGAACGGGTGCCTGCACAACCACACATTGAGAGGCTACACGTATGCACATATGCTTTGGGTAGACACATGGGTAGGCAGCTCACAGCTTCTCGATTCCGAGGAAGGCGATGTTGTAGGCCGGCGAGTAGACCACCGGAGCCTGCAGGGAACAGACGCAACTGCGGTGACGAGTCGACCAGTTGGAATCAACGGGCGAAGAGAGTAACATGGGAGGAGCGCGCTATCTAGCTAGCTTTGACGCCGTTTCTTGGAAAGAGAGAGGAATCTTTCGCCGCCGCCGCCGGCGAACGACCTTGGATCCCGGGACGTCGAAGTAGAGCTTGCTGGAGAGGATGCGGTCGCGGCGGAGGGGCTCCAGCGGGGTCGCCGCCGACGCGGACGACGCGGAAGAGGCCATCCACCGCAGCCGGGAGGAGGGGGGCTCGGGCGCGGTTACGGAGGAGACGAATCGCTGCGCTGCGAGAGGGCGAGGACGTCGGCTCGGGCGCCGCGGAGAAGAGGAATGGGCGGTCACGGCGCCGGAGCTCGGGAGAATTCGGTGATGTGATATTTGCGATGCAGTACTTGGTAATTTGCAGAATCGAATTTTCACCATCTAGGTAACATAGCGGGCAAACGAGGGAAGAAAACGTCTTACCGTTCTTTGTGTATCATATAAATAATTATTAAAAAATTTAAAAATTTTGATAAAATAGACACATATCACTTTACAAATATGCATATTAAATTCGATTTCTATACATTAATAAAATAAATTTAACTATAAATATACTTTAACTATCTAGAGTTTAATTTATTTCTTTTGTTATAAATTTTAACTTGTATATTTATGAAATGATATATCATATTATTTTATCTTATTAATTTTTTAAAATTTTTATAACTATTTGACTCCAGAGTTTAAAATCCATTTTTGCCATAGTGTGGTATAGGGAGTACATGTGAATATGTGATCTGCAGAGCTTCTTTGATTAAATGTAGCACGCCATCACAAATATTTGATCAGCTAATCTAATCTTTGGAATACAAGAAAAAAATATAGAAATAGGAACTGAATGTTATGCTATTATGTAATCTTACAGGAATTAAAAACGCAAAAATGGATCGCGCTCATAGTAATTTTAGCAAAAAATATCTTTTAAGAGGAGAGAGGAAGAGAGTTGTATCATAGGTTTCTTAAAGGAATTTAAAACCAAATCCTCTTTTAAAAAGTGAAAGAAAAGGAGAATTTCTATGATATTTTTCTAACCAAATTCTAAACCCACAGCGCTAGATAGGAAATAATTCTATGGGGTTTTAATCCTTGTATAAAATGTTTCGCTTTATTGCACAATGCATACTTATATCCTCATTATCCATATACTAATCTTTGTACACAACTAAAATATTTTTATATTTTACTTGTTGAGCAATAGCTATTCCATCACTATTAAGACTAATTTTATGTGTTTTTCACTCCCTTAGTTTATCTTTATAAGGGCATATGCAACATGCTACAGACTTCAAAAGTTCAGCAGTGCAGAATCCTCCATGCACCCGAAGTGCTATTGGTCTTGCAAAGCTTGATGATGCTCGCAGGTAGCTTCTTCGAGTGTGTGAGTATTGTTGGAAGCTTGTGGGCTGACCAAAAGGTGATAGCTATGTGGGTATTGTTGTTAGCAAGACATTCATGGGATATTGAGAACGTGGAAATTGTTAAACGTACTTGTCATTTGTGTTTTGCACGTTGTGGCTTTGTCGGAGTTCAGTAGGTTTATGAAACTTGCTGCACTTGAAGGATCCATCTTCTAGTTCTATGTATTGTTGCTTATAGAGTGTTGTGGAGCTCTATTTTATCATGGCATTGTATATGTATAGCTTGAATCGCGCGCGTGTGTATATATATATGTATATATGTATATATGTATGTATGTATGTATGTATGTATGTATGTATGTATGTATGTATGTATGTTGGTTTGTTACTTGATGTAATGGTTATGTTTGGAATGAAAGCTGCAACGAAAGAAGCTGTATCGTCCTAAGCATGACAACAAATTGCTGTTTAATTGTGGCAAGCTAAATGTTAGAAAGATAATCATAGCAATCCATCTTATTGTTCGTAGATTATAATAGATTTGCCCTTCTGTAACAATTTTATTGTGATAAACAGGAAAAAAGTCATTGATCTTTGACGGATTTTCAATGTTAGCCACTGCACTTGGTAGGTTTAGACTTAGCAAGCAAATAATATCACTAAGCAATACATTGCATATGGTCTAAGAAGAAAAACTCATATGAATAGTATGCAAACTCTTTTGCACATGATCACTCTTCTTAAGTTATCTGATGCAATGATCACTATCAGACTATCACATCTTCTCCACATTGTTCTATATAGATTTCTATAACACCAATATCATACCACATAACTTTTATAACTATTTATACGGTAACAAATTCTACCACTCTTCTAATTGAGTTTCGATGTAAATCCAGTATAATTTTTAGGGGAAAAATTTAGAAAGGTTACGGGGAAAAACCTGAAGGGCACAAATGCATATTTTCACAAACCAACGAAGTGGCATTCAGCTCTTTCAGATTTTTTTTTAATTTCAACCTATAGCATAGCCTACTTATTTTTCCTTTGTCTGTAGCACTTATATTACATCTACCATTCCTCCCTTTCCTTCAACCTACCTACCTATCTTGTCTCTTTTCTTCAACCTACCTCGGCATAAGCAGGGGCAATCGGGCATGACGTTGTAGATAGGACCGTGTGTGGTGCCCAAAACCTCGTGGGCTCGGGGCCATGTCTATACCTATGTAATATGTATCGGTCCAAAGATACATAAGCTGATATATATAAAACATTGATGATACAAAGCAGTATAACATTATTATATTATTGAGATAGTTCATATAGAAACTGGCATCATAAATGAACAACACTACAACACAAAAGATGATAGCAAAAAGTGATGACACAACTAAGCGTTAGGCTAAGCACATAGACGATTAACTTATCCTATAGACACGACTTAGAAACTAAGATAGAAATCCTAAAATTCTTTAGAATACGCCTGCTCCTAAAGAAACTCCTCAACTATGGGATCACCCCTTCTTCTTCTTCTTTCTCAAAACATAATATTATCATATATATAGCAAGCGTGATTACTTTCATGCCTAGCAATCCATACAAAAGATGGCATGTGGCTTAACAATGGAGGCTAGGGTTTTATTTATGAAAATAGTGTTTTTGCTTAAACGGTTTCTTTTGCAATTCACTAGTGTGTCAAGTTGTAGTTATTGAAAAGAGGTTCCCACCCCAATCTATTTCATAAGTTGCATTACAATAACTTATCATAATGGTTAGTGAATATGTATATCTCTACTTTTATTTTATTCTCTTTTCCTCTGTTTCTTTTCACTTTCTTACCATTTCACTTAGTTATCTCATCTCATCATCTCACCTCAATTGCACATCTCAACAAGTCAAACCCAACTCTTACAAACACTACAATGCCACAAGACGCCCTAGGTCATATGGATCTATTTTCAACCACTCAGGTCTTCTATCTGCCACACAAGCTAACTTTAAAAATGATTCTCATCTCACAAACTTTGACAAATAAAACTACGCTATGAGAATTACATCATATTCACCCTTGACCGTGGACACGACTATTTGAATAGTTTAAACTCTGCATAAGTTATACACTTTACCCACATGACATAAAATTAACACTGATTACCCATCGGTATCAGAAGTTTATGACAAGGCATTCCCAAATTTAGTCCATAAAAATGATATGCCGTATAGTTGATCAAGTCTCACGATAAACATCAGACAAAACTAGCCATCGTCTATTTAGGATACACCAGGGATGCTCCACACTTATCAGCCGCCATAATAAAGGCAAGGCCACACAAGGCTAGTATCAAAATACACACAACTTTGTCTTTTCATCCATGTTGTCCATCAACCACTAGCAAAAAAGATAACCACGAACTAACTAGATACTCTTCCAAGGGTATCTCATAATACCCGTATGGTCACACTGTAAAATGCTTGAATGTAATTCACAAAAGAATCGGTCCTTAAGAATAATACATAGCCAAACCACACAATCTCAACCTACATATCAGGGTTCACAATCTAGCTTTATTTTGCAAACATACTCATACATACCATCGGATTTTAAATATTTGGTTAGAAATCCACATTTCCCACACGACAATGCAATCGTAACATGGCTAAGCCAACTACCTCGATGATTGTACCCATAGGGTAGATGTTGGCACATCATTTGTGGGGCTATCAAAGACATGATATTCCAATATCCTACTAAAAAATAAGTGTGACTATCAGATAGGTTCGTCGGTTGTACTCACAAACTAAGTCCAAACATTTTAACGTGTAACCTAAGAATGCACATTTAGAAACAACATGAATTTATACATATAGGAGATAATATGGTCAAAGGTGGCTTGCCTTGGTTCTGTGATGGTTCTTCCTCATCAAGAACAACTTCCAAATCATCCTCAGGTTTAGCAACTATACGCAAAAGGAGTAAATCAACATAAAAGCTAATAAACTAGCTATAATAGATAAAACTAAACATGTCATTAGGTAGGTCTCATTTTTTTTAAAAAAAATAAAAGTTAAAAGGAGTCAATTGGAGTTATGGTTTACAAGATATTGGTTTTTAAAATTTTATTAAATTTCTTTCTATAGACATAGAGGTGACGGTGCATGGTAGACTAGGTCTACGGAGTGCGTGGTACGGTGGAGTGGTAGACTCAATGTGTGGTCGATGGGCCAAACATGTGGGGCCCAGTTGTTAGTAAGATGGCCCATGTGGACTGGGTGCATGCACGTACAACAAGGAGGTGGATGAATAATGTCTATGGGTATAGATCTTTTAGTGGACTAGGTGTATGGGCCCTACTTTTTGGAACAGGTGCGCAGCCAATAGTTTGAGCGGGTCCTACCTGTAAGTAACTCAAGGAGTAAATGGAGGTTTTAATTAAAAATTAACCATAGTTAGAGATAGTTAGAGGGAGATTAGGAAGGCCATTACTATGTAATGTTTGATTAAGCACGGTAGGGCCTAAGTGGGTCTTACGTGTTAGTGTTTCCTTTCTTCTCTCCTCTCCTCACTCTCTCTCCCTGATCCCCTTTCTTTCTCCCACACCATGGCGAATGCCACTATGGGGTGCAGAGTGGCGGATGATGGATTAGAGGAGGTGGAGCGGGAAGGTCACTTTCGGGGCTAACAATTAGTGGTAGGGAAGTAGGCGGCCATGTGAGCAGCGCTCAACCCGGCATGATGATAGACCGGATCGAGATAGACTCATTTGCAGTGGCTCCGATGCTTCTAGGCTAGAAAGAGGGGGTTTTGGATAGTGTCATTGGTCTAAGAGGCGTGTGGCAAGTGGTTACGAAGGCAACCCTCGTGTACGACTAGCTTGGCCATGCACGGTGGTGGTTTGGTCGTGCGACGGAGGTGTTAGGCGGTAGGGAGGAGCAACATAGGGGATGTTGGTTGGTCAAGGAGGTGGCTTGGGGCGACGTGATGAAGGAGATTGGACGATGGTGGGGTAAAGCGGGCGTGGTGCGTGGGTCCAAATGGCATGGCTTCGAGAGCATGTGAAATGCTTGGCCACATGCCTATGCCCTGCCGGAGGAGTGTAAAGGCGATGGCGGCGATTGGAGAGCAAAAAAGAGGAATAAGAAAATCGTACAACGTCTTTTATAGTCATTGCTACCACTCGACGATGAAGACGGGGTAGGCAGCCTTGCCCATGTGGCTTTAGCCATCCTGACCTGATGAAGGCAGTGACGAGGTTGCACAATGATGAGAGTGACGGGGACGACACAGTGGCACAAAGGAGGAAGGATGATGACACAAAGGAAGTACGAGGTAGAGCATCATGGGTGAGTGTGGCTCATAATTTTGGCGTGGGCACACGGTCGCGGTGGTTGGAGTGCTTGAGGATAGGGTAGTGGATAGGGTGTAGCGACGTTGTCTTAGTGCAGGAAGTGGGGAGAAAAAGGCGTGGATGCGAGGTAGAGAGCAAGAGAGGTTGGGACAATGTCGATTACTCAACACGGGGCTACACGAGGGTACAGGTAGCTAGAGAAGTCATCGTTGTGAGGCCCGCGTGACGGGCGAGCATCACGGTGTGGACGTCGATGCATGGAGCGACACACCATGGAGCAACTCGTCGTGGCTTGGCCTAGTGCGACATGGTGCTATGTGAGCTACGCGGCTAGCATGACCACGTGTCGGCGGCCAAGTTAGGGTTGGCTCGGCTACCAGTTGGGCCAACTAGAACATCAACTTAAATAGACTAATAAAGAATGTTGCTGGGCTGACCAGAAGGAAAGGAATGATGGACTGGAGAGAAGGGATGGATTAGGTGGCTGAAAAGAAAATAATTAGCTAGGCCTCGAAGAAAATAAGGTGGGCTAGGCATGAAAGAAAGAAGTGGTTGAGATTAAATTGAGTTGTAAAAGGCTATAAATTCCTTTGTACGAATGATTTGAGATTTTTATTGGCACAAAACTAAAATTCAAATAAAAACCAAATTTTAAAAACAATTTTACATTCAAAATAGGTTTTAAACTGAAGTGAAAAATCAAGATATTACACTACGCGCGACGACAGTAGGCAGGGTTAGGGCCACTCGTTGGTCGGTGAAAGCCTAAGCAGGCATACACGTCTAGTCATTTTTTTGGCTTGATCGTTATTACTTGTCAGATCTAGCTGGGCTGTTCTCTCGCATGCATGCACCAGGAACATCACCGTCAAATGGAAAAGATATGCAACGTACTCAGGTACATGTCTTGGAGCTGTCTCTCACCATTCGATGCATTGTTCGAATGCTTTGCGTCGGTCGACCGACGGAATAGAAATAATCGGCGCTCTCGTGTCCACTCATTCCCAGCTCCCATCTCTCTCTACTGCCCTCTCTCCGCCGGGTAAGAAAAATATTGGGCCCTTCCCTACCATTCATTTCACACCCTGTGAACCCCTCCCTCTCCTCTCTCTCTCTCTCTCTCTCTCACGCAGGGTGCTCGGCGGGGGGCCGAGAGGAGCTGCTCGTTTCCTTCACGTCGTCGAGCCGCGGCTGCCATGAGCAGCGCGCCCGTTGGGAGGGCCCTCCCCGTGCGGCTCCCGCGGGGTCACGTGGACATCGGCACAGCCGAGAAAGACGATGGGCCTACGTAGATTTGGAGGTTGCATGGCTCTGGTTCGCCGCCTCGGTGGAGTAGAAGGGCATCGTAGCGCCTTGACGTGGATTTGCAGCGGAGACCGGAGGAGCCGCCGGTCACCAGAGAAGAAGAAACCAGATCTGATACATTTTTTCGATTTTTGATGTTTCAGTCCATCTATTAGGCATCTACTTTGATATTGATATTGTTTCGTATTTTTGTTTTCGGTTCTTACATATCTGTTGGTATTTTAGTGGTTGAAGTTTGATGTTTTATCAGTGAAGAAAAAATGTTACAATCTTAATCTTTCACATTTTAATATATTAAAATATTTTTTGGCTTAGGGCTAAAACAATTTTCTATTAAAGATGAAACATCGTCCTATTTATTGTTACATCGTCATATTCGAGGAGTAATAGCTTGATGCATATTACGAACACCTCGTTGCCTCCTCTCTTGCTAAAACACCATGGTAGCCTCATTGAGCTGCCCGTGGGTTGAACTTGAGGCTCACCAACCTACTCCGTGACATTGACGGTGGCCTTGTTGGCCACTGCTCAACGCGCAACTCATGCCGCCTTCTCCACTGCGCCACAACTGCTCGGTGACTTGCTTGTTGTGCCATCACCGCCACGCTGCCACTCAGCAACTCGCGCGTTGCACTAGCTTACCATGCCGCTATCGTTTGTGTGCGCAACACTCAATATTAAGTGGAGACAAATGGCATAATAGTCCATGTTAATGCCGTTAAGAGCATATAAGATGGAAGTGCTACAGATTGAAAAAAAAGAGCAAGCTTTAAAGTCGAAAGCGAAAAGTTTTTTTTTCTATTTTTTATCGGCCTGATCGAAATTTCTCGTTTTTTTTTCTAGGAGTGCGAATTTCTTGAATCCATACCTTTTCATCCTATTTTCTCATTTTTTGAAATTCCTTCACATTTTATTTTCTCTTCCTAGCCAACCGGACGATTTTGCCCTTGGCCCCACACGTCAGATCGAGAGTGAGTGATAGAGGGCTCGTTCGGAACAAATCTATCGATCGATTCAGATCGATCCACATCCAGAGCGCCGTACGCCGCCGCCTGCCGACGCTGCGCCTCGTCGGCCTTCCCCGGCGCCGCGCCCAGCCGTACGAGCAGAGCTTCCACGGGTTGGGCGCCGTCCGCCCGTTCAGCGCGGCCACCTCGCTGTCGTCGTTGCCGGCATCACCGCCGCCGCGTTGTGGGGA
The DNA here is from genome assembly GCA_030770085.1 of Oryza coarctata. Classification (NCBI taxonomy): domain Eukaryota; kingdom Viridiplantae; phylum Streptophyta; class Magnoliopsida; order Poales; family Poaceae; genus Oryza; species Oryza coarctata. Next base: position 16,995,584 of record CM061472.1, read on the forward strand.
ACTGGGCGGTGTGGGGGATCCGGGCGTGGTCGGGGCGGTCCTCGTAGAGCGCCGCCGCGTTGAGCGGCTGCTTGAGTCCGCGCTTCCGGGCTACGGCGACGAGCACCTGGAGGTTGTGGACGTTGGGGCTCCCGGAGCTCCACTTGTAGCGGTACCTCCTGGTGCGCCGCCTCCTCTCTCTTTCTCAGTCTCTCTCCTCCACCGCTTCCATGGCGAGGTGGCGGATATGGAGGCCCCGAAGCCGAGCCGTCCCCTTCCTCTCGCTGCTCCTCGCGCCGCTCATCTACACCGGTACGGTCCCGCCCACGCATCCTCCTCTCGATTCTTGCGAGCACAGTAACAGCTGACGCCCACCGGATCCAATCTGTGGTCGGTTCTTGTCAGTCTCCAGGCTGCAGTTGAGCTGGGCACCAGAGAGGGGCCTTTGCCTGCCACCGCCCGCCGCGCCGGAGGGGCGCTTCTGCCTGCCGCCGCCCACCGCGGTGAAGCGACCGGATCGCCTCGTGCTTGGCCCCGCCGCCGGCCAGGGACGCCCCGACCGCCTCCAGTGCCAAGGTTTCTCCTTCGTCGTCCGTACTCCCATTCGTTTGTTATTCTGTGGCCTGTGGTTGCAATGCTGCTCGGGGATTGGGAGTAGTTTTGGCAGAACCATGCTTGCAATTGGGGAATACATATGCTAGCTTCAAGTGTAGTGATGTTTCTTGTTCAAAGAATCATGAATGATTGAATGAGCACTGGGCTCATTGTTGACTGGATGTATCGTGTTTCTCTAGTATTGTTTGTTATCGATTTGTTTGAGGGAAACTACATAGGAATGTATCACGTCTTATTGTTCTAAATCTGTGAACACTGTCTGGTATTTAGTTAAACTGATTGCATCTATTTCTTGAAGTGTGTAAGCTAACATTAACACCATCTTTCAAGTTTCTTATGCTACGAGATTTTATGGTAGGTTACAGTGTAAGAATATCGCATCCTGCAAAATTTCAGAAGTAATCATTCATCATGTGCAATGTATTGACAAAAGGTGTTAATCATGTGAAATAACTGATCTGCATGGGTTATTCTCTTACAATTCCTAATTATATTGTTCATTTTGAAGCAGTTTCCAGGATGTTATCAGTAAGTAAGGATTGCATATAATGTAGACGTGGTATTGATCATTTTATATAATATTCATTTAATAGTAGTGTATGCTATATACTTATGGTTGTCCCACAGTATTGCCTGTAGTTGTATGGTGTGAGCAAAACCAACATATAGTGGTCAACTTCATCTGGCTGACTGCATTATCCATTTTCCTCAGGGCTAAAAGCTGTCAATAAGATTGGATTATCAAGTGAAAGAAATTATTCTGGGGGCCATGTTAGTTTTGTTACCGTATTCACAACATACAACTCTGATCCAGCTGAAGTAAGCAAACTCCCATCTAATGTTGTCACAGTTGGAAAGCATTCTTATAGCAAGGTGGGAAGGTCCATGGCTATCCTCAACACTTTCATTGGTTTCATACAGGTATGTCTTCTCCTCTTGTTTGTGTGACAGCTTCTAGTTAACTGCCAATATGCTTAGTTACAACTAGTTGAACTCTTTGCATGTTATGAATGATTGATAGCCAAGCCCTTCCAGCTTAGACAATTATTTTCAACTTATTCACTAAATTATTACCGCCGATTATTTGCTCCGCGCTTTTAAAATACGATTTCTCAAAAAACTCTTTTGTACTGCATTACTTAGACTACTTGTTATAATCTATTTGTTAAGTTATTTATCAAAATATTTAATTTATCCCTATAATCAAGTAGATAATCCGGACAATAATCTAGTGAATAATCTGTTTGAAATACTAAGCTATGTCCTCTCTGTTTTTTTTGCGGTAGAGAAGAGAAAACAATGGAATCTGTTTGACACAATATGAAAGTAAATATTGACATCAGTATCATATCCTTTTGTTGAAATTAAGTATGAGTTCGATTTCATTTTGTACCTATGCACTATGGCTGTTAGCCCTATAATCTTAACTTAATTTAACACAGTATTTCAGTCCCAAACAAGTTAGTATAGGCTAAAATTGAAACCCAATAAGAATGTCCAAATCACGGTTTAAGCACGTCAATAGCTACTTTTTAAGGATTTATATTTAAGTACAAATCTCCAGTTATATCTCACTCTTTTAAATTCCTTCTTATTCTCTCTTGATTTAAGATTCTACAATGTACTGGTGCTTCTGGTGATCTTTGGACATGACCAAACCATTTTAACCGATGTTAAACAAACTTTTCTTTAATTGGTTCTACTCCTAGTCGATTAAGTATTTTCTCGTTCCGAACTCGATCTATTTTTGTATGACTATAAATCCAATGTAACATATGCATTTCTATAACACTCAACTGTTGAACATGACGTCTTTTTTAGAACAACGTTCTGCTCCATATAACATAGCAATTCTAATCGTCGTTATATAAAACTTATCTTTTAGTTTCTACGGTACCCTCTTATCACAGAGGATACCAGATGATTAACGCCACTTTAACTAGCCCCGCTTTCATTCTATGGCTAACGTTCGCATCAATATCCCCATCCATCTGTAGCATCGATCTTAGATATCGAAAATTGTTCTTCTTAGACACTACTTATCCTCCTAAACTCACATTTCCTTCCTCGTGTGTGATAGTACTAAAATTACACCTCAAGTATTCAGTCTTAGTTCTGCTTAGTGTAAAAACTTTGGACTTAGGTCTGTCATCACAACAGTAGTTTCCTATTTACTCCTATGTGGCTCTTATCAATTAAAACTATATCATCTCTAAAGAGCATACACCAGGGGATATCCTTTTGTATGTTTTTCGTAACCTTATCTATTACCAATATAAAGATATAAGAGTTTAATGATGATCCTTGATGTAGTTCTATTTTAATCGAAAAGTAACCTATGTTACCATTATTTGTTCGAACACTAATAATAGGATTGTTGTACATATCATTGGTGAGGAAGACATACTTTATTAAGACTTTATATTTATCCAAAACCCACCACATAATATTTCTTGATATCTTGTTTTCAAGTCAATAAAAACCATATGTAGGTTATTTTTCTGCTCTCTAGACCGCTTCATAAATTGTCTTATTAAGAAAATTGCTTCTATGGTTGACCTTTCGGGTATAAAACCAAATTAGTTTATAGAGATTGAGATCCATATCGTTCCTCTTAAATGGTGTTCGATAACTCTTTCCTATAGTTTTATAGTGTGGCTCATCAACTTAATTTCCTGGTAATCAATACAACTTTAGATATCTTCCTTATTCTTATAGATTGGTACCAATATACTTCTCATTCATTTCTCAAGCATCATGTTCAATTGAAAAATATTGTTGAATAACTTGGTTAGCTATACTATAGCTATATCCCCGAGACATCTCCACACCTTAATTGAAATACTATTAGGGCCCATCGCCTTATTCTCTTTCATCCTTTTTAAAGCTTCTCTAACCTCGGATTCTTAGATCCTCCGTACAAAGCTCTTATTAGTGTCATCCGAAGAGTTGTTCAACTGAACGGTGTTGTTCTCTTTCCTACCATTAAACAAATTGTTAAAATACTCTTATCATCTATTTTTAATCTCATCCTTCTTTATCAAGAGCTGCTTTCTCATTCTTAATACACTTAACTTGGTTAAAGTCCCTCGTTTTCGTAGTATGAGCTCTAGCTATTCTATAGATGTCCTCTCCTTTCGTACTCAAACGTTGGTACAGATTCTCAAAAGCATGCCCCTTTGCCTCACTCACAGCTCGTTTTGCGGTCTTTTTTGCCACCTTGTACTTCTCCATGTTATTCTCTCCTATTATGATACAAATATTTATAGCATTCTTTCTTCTCCTTAATAGCTCTTTGTACGTCTTCGTTCCACCACAGAGTCTTTAATTTCACATCCATTCTCTTTGGTCACTCCAAACATCTCTGAAGCAATCTTTCGTATGCATGTTGTCATCTTTTTCCATATGTTATTTGCATCGTCTTCTTTCTTTCAAAAGCTCTTTTCGATAACCCTTTGCTTGAAGACATTTGATGTCTCCACTTCTAACTTTCACCACTTGGTTCTTGCAATTTTGACTTGTTTATCTGTACAAACATGCACTAAAAAGCAAAAATCGGCCACAACCAGCTTATTTTAAGAAACCACACATTCTCTAGGTATCATCTTATAATTCACACAAGCTCGGTTATCCCCTCTTCTTATAAGGACAAAATCAATCTGGCTAGAGTATTAGCCACTATTAAAAATCACTAAATGAGATTATCTCTTTCTAAAGAAAGTGTTGGCTATATCAGATAAAAATTATAGCAAAGTTCAAGATTTTCTTTCTTCTAATTCCTACCACTATATCCAAAACCTCCATGTATGTCTTCAAAACCTATACCTGTTGCACCTACATGACCTTTAAGATCTCCTATAAAAAGTTTCTCACTACTAGGTATAATTCTAACTAAGCTATCTAAGTCTTTCTAGAAATATATCTTAGCACTTTCATCCTATCCTACTTGAGGGGTATACACACTAATTACGTTTAAGACTACATCACTAATAATAAGTTCTAACTAAGATGATTTTATCTCCTTGCCTTCTCACCTCCATCATACCATCTTTGAGACTCTTATCAATCAAAATTCCTACTCTATTTCTATTTGAATTTGTCTCTATGTGCCAAAGCTTAAAGCCAGTACCGTCCACCTCGTTCACCTTTTGACCTTCCATTTAGTCTCTTGAACGTATAAAATATTTAGATATCTCCTAACCGTTGTCTCGACTAGCTCTCTTAACTTACCCATAAGAAACCTTACATTTCAACTACCTAAATATATCCTAGTTGGCTCGACTTGCTTCCTTACCCTTCACACCTATCAAGTCAGGTGTGAAGTCCCTTATTCATTTTTCACCACACCCGGGCGTTGATGTGCCGTGCTACTAAGGATGTGACTGTCCGATCCTTGCTCACTTGACACCATGGTCAGAGATCACGACATGGCACGTCATGGGGATGACGACCCGGCCCTTGCCCATTTAACACTATATCCGGGTTTTGATATGGCGCGCCGTTAAGAGGGTTACGTCCCAATGGAATTTTTTGGGGTTTCATCTTCATAAGAGTAACTAAGTTTTTACTTCGGCTCATCAAGTCTAACACAACTCTCGTCCTTTATTAGGGGTTCGGACCTACTATGTTGAGATACCGAAGACATCCTAACTGGCGGAGTTGTTTGCCTTATAACCTAAGTTAGAATTTTGTAATTATGTGTGCAACATGACTGTCTTTCACTAGTGATAGTGATGCTGGCTGTTTAATATGTGGTCTTATTTATAGAACCTTGCAGGTGTCAATGCCAAGAAGCAACGTGATCATATTAACTGATCCTAATTCAAAATTTTTGATAAATCATGGGAGTGCTGTGATATTGCCTATTGAAGGAAATTATTCTCGAGGAAACTTGATGCTTCAGAGGATCAGGTCCTACATAGTAAGTCTGTATCTCATGTTCTCTTCATATGTTTTCTCAAACCTAGTGACTACTCCTTATGCAATTTACATACTACTACTTCTTTCATTCCATCTTTATGCATTTGTTTTTCTGGAGTGCTAAGTTTATCTGTATTGTCCACGTTCAGGTCTTTCTAGAGCATAGACTTGAGGAGCTTGAGACAGTGGAGGATGTAAATCATCTAATTTTCACTGATTCTGATATAGCAGTGGTTACTGATCTTGGACATATATTCAAGATATATCCTCATTGTCACCTTGCTCTTACATTTCGAAATAACAAAGGCCAGCCTTTGAATTCTGGATTTGTAGCAGTAAGAGGAACCAGGGATGGCATTTTTAAGTAAGTTATGTCTATGAAGCATCGTAATATAGAAAGATGACAATGCTTATGTAACTAACTTTATTTTTTGGCGTTTAGGGCTATTGAATTCTTCAAAGAAGTCCTTGAGACATACCACTTGAAGTATATGAAGGCTTCCCGCATGCTTGGTGATCAATTAGCATTGGCATGGGTTGTGAAGTCCCATCTACCATCTGCTTTTGGAAAATTTTCTAAGCATGAGGCATTTACAGGTGAAGTGAATGGAGCATGTATTCTCTTTTTGCCTTGTGTGGTTTATAATTGGACACCACCTGAAGGTGCTGGACAGTTCCATGGTATGCCATTGGATGTAAAGGTATACAATTTTTCCTACAGATGAGGTCCTTAAGATTTTTTTTGGGTATTAACTCTACAAGAAAATAGTTTTCTTTGCAAGTTCTTTTGAACATATGATTTTAATAGCTGTAAATATATAATGAAATGAGCATTGTTTTCAATTTTATGTTATTCTGATGATGCCACAATGTGCTTGAGGCTCTGATATCTTGTTCGATATTGTTGCACGTGCTGATTTTTGCTGTTTTAGCTCCCAGACTGCCAGGGCCATGCTGATCTAAGAAACGTTCTCATTGTATAGCTTTCTTGTATTTATTTTCCATCAACTGATGCACAGAATAATTATGATATATTTTGTTAGGTTGTCCATTTCAAAGGTTCAAGGAAGCGTTTGATGCTTGAAGCATGGAATTTCTACAACTCAACCTCTGAATTATCTGATATGCTGTGCCTAATCTTAAAAAGCGGTAGAACAAAATATGACTTCTGATCATAGACTTCCGGTGAAGCTACACTAGGTACTCCCTGCCTCCCTCCCTCTCTCTTGTGCCCTTACATAGCATTCCTTTATCAGTTTTACACATCTAGATGTGCATCTGAATATTGTGGCCAGATATTTTGTGGCATATAAGTAATTATAGGATCTGGGTATTAATATATCATTCTGTTCTTCTTTTGTTTCTATTGACACTGCATTTTGGTTTTCTTTTCTGTGCCTTTCAAAATTGTGTATGCTTTGACTTCTTTGCAATGTTGTACGTATAACTATTGCTATGATTGTTATTGTTTGGAAGTTCATTTTGCTCAACTGCTTGGACTTGTGCCTTTTTGCAGTGATTTGTACGTTTGTGTTATTGGAGCAGTTGAGTTTGCTCAAAAGGACTTGGGACCTTTTCAGGAACTCTAGGGGTGCTTGCGCTGAGTATCAAGTAAAATCAATTTGTCATGAGGCTTCAACTCTGCATTTCTAAGTCGGTACAAGAATTCAGGGGGTGTACAAAATAGAGTACGCGATGCAAATAAAGCCATGAAGACCTGCTCAGCAATGCACAGTAGATGTAATCGAAATTGGTTTGAATGGCTCCCTTGCAAGCAACAGCACCATACACTGTGCAAGTGTGCATGAGATTGTGTTGAAATCCACCAACAATTGTTTGGGGTTTGTTTTCAGAGGGTTGGATTTTTCACCCATTTGTGCCAATGTCTTCGTAAAGGGTTGGTGAGGGAGCTAGAAATTTTACCCATAGCACTGTTGTGACTTGTGTAGACCGTACGTGGCGGTGCTGACGTATATTCAGGAAAAACACACAATTGGAGACTTTTGCCATATGTAGATCATATGAGTGAGCTTGTTTACTCACCTTTTTTTTATACGCTTACTTGTTAGCATTTTCGCTAGTATTTTTGACGCAACAGCATTTTATCCATAGATTCTTTTGTCATGCATTTGTCTTCTCACTTTCACCATTATTCTTTAGTCTCTTATTCATCAGAACTACCACTCTATTTCCTTTTTATCGTATATCGGACCTTTGATTGTTGAGATAGTATCAGATTGTAGATAAGATAAAAGACAGATCTTATGTAAATATGGATATAAGAGAATGAAACAATAAGAGAGATCGAGACGATGTGGATTTAGAACAATCTAGGATAAACTATAAAATTAATCTAAAATTAATCTAGTTGATACAACTGTTTGATACCTTGATAGAGTTAACATCCTCTAAAAAAACCTAAAGAACTAAGTGATGTTGCATTAAAATTATACTATTAAATCTAAAGATATTTGTATTTATATTTTAGGATTAAATAAATGCTAACTAGTATAAGCAATTTGCTCGGATATTACTCGTTAAAAATCACTGTTGCCTTCATAAGATACATGATAAATAAAAAACACCTTAATACAACATTCATAATTTTTCTTAAATTAGATATTTCTGACGTTAACAGTAGTCTTACAAGCCACTAAACCATGAGCAAAGGATTGTGGATCCTACACCAAATCAACAGAACAATGCATGCAGGTAAATTGCATGACGCTTGCCGTTCAGTTTGACACTAAAAGAACATGAATTAAAACGGGTGATTGCTGATATGGCTGTTACGTATCTAAAATGTGCTATAGCACCATCCATCGTCCGTAACAAACCGGGCCTGCTTTCTAAACATTCATATTCGAGTATAAATCTTTAACTATATATCCCACTCTTTTTTAGTGAAATAAAAGCAGCTTATCCAAAATCTGAGACATTGCACAAAAATCAACCAGTTCACCGGGTGTACCAGGTCAAATTAACAGTAACAAGCAAACTCCGAAAAAAAAAACAACTGTTTTGACTCTGAATTCAAGACCTAAATAGCACTCTGCCACTGGTGATTTGCTTCCAAACGTCGCGCCCGCTCACTTGAAGCATTTTGCATCCAGCAAGTCCTCGCCCTCAAATGGCTCCTGGTCCTCAATCATGGCATTGGCACGCTCCTTCTGCGCCTCATCAGAGATGTCAACCTTGGTCCAGTTATAGAGCTCCATGTCGTAGACCTCATCCATGACGAACTTGGGGATGTCCTGACCACGGAAGAGCCAGAGTCCCTTGACCTTGAAGGGCGGTGTGGAGCCAATAACCAGCATCTTGCCAAAAGCATACTTGCGGCACAGATCCATCCGCTGCAGGAACCCACCAACCTTGTTCATTGTCACAAATGACACGGTGTTCTCATCGTTGTACTTGTAGTCACAGAACCACAGAGAGTAACCCTCTGGGTCATACATGTCCCAGAAACCTGAAAATAGACGTAATAATGAGTCTTTGTTCATTTGAAAACAAGAAAATGGAATAAATTAAGTTCATGCCTAAATATATTGCTAAAATTGTAACAAGAAGCTACTGTAATGAAATAGTAATACACATGTATACTAATATATGCCGGCATGACAATAAGACATCATACTCCAACCTCCGTTTAAGATCGAAAGCCATTTTTACTATCCATTGGTTAAATAAATGCCTCAAGAAAGGTAAAGTAAGAACAATTTTGGATTTTCTGGGGAAAAGCAAGTCATGACACAGGAGGTGGCTTGCCCTGCAGGAAAGTAAGGCAAGAATGACGTCATGCCAAAGAGGAGCTGCCACAAATGACCTTAATTAACTCAACTCAGCATATACTTTTAGTCCCAGGTCCCAAACAAGTTGAGATAGGTTAAAATTCACGGTTGATATACGTTAATAGCTGTTTTTCAAGCATTCCTATTTAAATACAGATCTTCAGCTATATATCATTTTTTTCAAGTCATTTCTTATTGTCTCTCTTTACATTATTATTTTAATATAAAATTTCACAATATATTGACGTCTCTAGGATCTTCTTTGGACATGATCAATCCATCTCAACCGATGTTGAACAAATTTTTCTTCAATTGATGCTACCCCTTGTCGATCACGTATATTCTCATTCCGGACTCGATCTATTCTTGTATGACCACAAATCTAATATAGCATACGCATTTCTATAACACTCAGTTGTTAAACATAACGTCTTTTTTAAGAAAACATTATACTCCATATAGCATACCAGATCTAATCGCCGTTCTATAAAACTTATCTTTTAACTTCTGCGGTATGCTCTTATCATAGAGAATGTCAGATGCTTAGCGCCACTTCAATCAGCCCACTTTGATTCTATGGCTAACGTCCGCATCAATATCCCTATCCATCTATAACATCGATCTCAGATATCGAAAAGTATTCTTCTTAGTCACTGCTTGGCCTCATAAACTTACATCCCATTCCTCGTGTACGATAATACCAAAGTCATAGCTTAAGTATTCAGTCTTAATTCTGCTTACTATAAAACCTTTGGACTAAAAAATCTATAGCCACAACTCTAGTTTCCTATTTACTTTTTACGCGACTCTTATCAATTAACACTACATTATCTGCAAAGAGTATACATCAAAAAATATCCTCTTATATGTTTTTCGTAACCTCATGCATTATCAATACAAAGAGTTAAAGGGCTCAAAACTAATCCCTGATATAGTACTATTTTAATTGGAAAGTAAAATGTGTTCCCATCATTACAAATGACATTAGAGTCTGGAAAATAAATCGAAATGCAAAACAACTAGTGCAAGAGGTGGTAGGTCTAGGTTCTATGTTTGCAAATCAGTTGGGTTGGGCAAAAATATTTTGCAGCTACCAGTAGTTGACTCGATTATTATTCTTTTTTATTTGAGTAATAGTTGCACTCCGTTTCAAATTATGTCAATCTAGCTTTGTTCTAAGTCAAACATTTCTATCTCGGACCATCAATTTCTAGAAATTTGTATAGTTTAACATCTGAATAATATATTATGAAAGTATTAATACAAATTGACTTAGGACAAAACTAGAATGGAAAAACTTAATACCGTTGATATAAACAAAAAGTAATTGAAGACCATAAATTTTAAACGTGTGATAGGTCTAGGTCAACGTCCAATTTAGCAAGGCCAGCAATCAGTCAGGACTGAATAGCCTCTGATATGCCCATGCAATAATAACAGATTAGAAAAATCCACAATTCACACTTCTAGACAACACCAGCCAATGATAACAAACCCTCCACACACAAAACTTGCTAGGATATCACTGAATATATCAAATAGAGCAATTCTGAAACAAAATAGAAATGATACCTTTAATGGCAATTTCACGGAAGTTGGTCTTTGTGTTTGAGTATAGCCTCTTCCACTCATCAAGAATCATCTTGCTTGGTGGCAGTAGATCAAGAGGATTCTTTGGCTTTGGCTTTGGTGCCTCCTCTTCCTCTGCTGCCTCAACCTTTGGTTTTGAGGCTTCCTTTAGAGCTTCCTTCTTGACCTCCTTTGCTTTCGATTCCTTAGGGGGAGCAACCTTTTTCTGAACAGGAGGCACAGACTCTGCTTGCTTGAAATCACCAATGACCTTCTTGAAGTTGGGCTGGTTAACCATGGTCCAGAAGTATCGTTCAACATGAGGGAACTCGGAGGTGAAACTCTTGATCAAGATCCGAAGAAAACCATAATAGAGGTTGCATGTCATCACAATATCAGCTAGAGTAACCGAATGCCCAACAAGGTATGTATTTGAAGCAAGGTGTGTGTTCAGAGCTCCCAATGACCTCTTCAATGAAGTTATAGCAAATTCCTCAAGCTGCACATGTAATATGTAGATTATCATAGATTGCTGACACTCAATAGAAAGAAGCAATACACCAATTCTTCAACATACCGCAGGAACATGAGGGCCATAACCAAGCCTTGGATACAACCACATTGCAATATTGGCATCAAACTCTGTTGTTGAGAAGTCCATCCACTGTTCAATGTGGGCCTGCAAGAATCATAAATGGATCAACCCTACAACTCACTATGCCATGATAATAGATATACTTGATAGATCACTCACATATTCAATAAGAGAAGAACCACAAAGAGAGTTGTTGTCCTTCAAGCGAGCAACTTAAGTAGGACATCATTAACTTGGTTAGTATGGAATTGGAAAAGAAAGATTCGGAATAAGAAAAATACAAGGCTACATGCATACCATAGCGTGCGATAGCATTGCTCTCAAAAACAGCACCTTCAGGAGTCTCAAGAACAGGAATCTGCAAAGAATGATTAGTCCTTTATTCACTTTATTGGACTTATCTACTGATAAATTACTTCACATACCTTCCCAAGGGGATTCATCTTGAGAAACTCAGGGGTCTTGTTTGAGACACCCATCTCAAAATTCTTGGTCAGCTCGACCTTGACCCTAGTGTACTCTGCAGCAATAAGTGCCTTAAAGGCATTTTTGTTTCCACTTCCGCAATGCAACACCTATAGAAAGAAAAACGTTAGAAATATAGTAATGAAAATGGCAATTTGTTGCATGTATATAGTGACAGACAGAGCTCCAACAACCTAATTGATCAAACCAGAGTCAGCATTTCTCAAGATCAAGCATTTGAAGCACAAAAGACTACTACTATTTGTAGATACTCACATAATCAAGCATTTGAAATGCTAAATTATATTATTTCTAGATACTAACTAATACACTGTGGATTTCTAACGAGCTTAGAACAAGTCAACAAACCATATGGAGTATCAACAGACAATTTAAAATGAAATGACTTAACCATCCAAAAAAAATGACATGACCTAGCCATCCAAATGAACAAGTCAACCTAAGTGATGCCTATCACTTCAACATCAACGTTTAACCAAGCCTTCCAAAAAACAAATCCTACACCCGTGGCTTGCAAACTGCATCCAGGCTAGTAACGCTACACGGCCACGAACCTACAACCCGCATTGCGCACCATATCAAGCTACCAAAGCACCCATCCTTCTAGTCAAGGAAGCTGAACACCCAATCGCATCAAACATCTACCAAAAGCCAATCCGAGCCACGCGCACTGCACAGAAACAAAGGAACCACGAAATCGGATAGAGGACACTCACAAGCGCCATGCCAACTGGAGATGCCGGCCTCGCCCGATCCAAATCTCAGATCTGCAAAACCAGAAAAGCAAAATAAAATCCACCGAACAAAAAAAAAACAGTGAGACCAGGCGCGGCCGGCACGGGCAGACGGGAGAAGCCGCAGCGAAGCGAACTTCCACGAGAGGACTCAGGGTGAGCTCTTACAGGGAGGCGACGCGGGACGAGATCGGCGGCGGCGAAAACCCCAGCAGAGTAGAGGGGTTTACAGGGGATGGGGAGCTGCGGATATATGGTGGCGTGAGGAGGGGAGGAAGGGCGCACGCTGCTAGTGCTATCTACGGTTGCGGCGGCGACCGTCCGGATTGATGAGGTGAGGAGATTGGACGGCCGAGATTTCTCCGAGGATGGTACGGTGTTTTCCTTGGCGTAGGATCTATCCTGGAATTCAGAATGAGTCCTTGTGGCCTCTATATGTAAATTACTTAAGGGCAAACTTATAAAGTTGCATATCCTACTAGATGAGACAATAGTCCGAATGACTGAATTAATTAAATACTATAAAGTTGAAAAATGAATTTAAATTTTTTTATCAGAAATATATATATATAAGTTTTTAAAAATCATGCTATTTAGAAATTTAGAAAGTGTGCGCATTTCTCCGATCATTCTAGAAAAGAACACACATACAATATGTTATATTTCCTGTAAGTCCTAATTATTTCGTAAAATTTGGGACCATATTATACAACATCAAAAAAAAGAACTTCAATATCGCAATTTTCCATCTAATTGCAAATTTTTCTATAGTGTATGGTCTCTTCTTCTCATCATTTTCACCTCATCAACAAAAACTATATGTAATATCTCATATAGAAAAAAAAACCACATATCATGTGTATATATATATGTATATATATAAAAATCTAAGTACTTCATGGCTCATGTCATAATTAAGTCTAACAAAGTTCAAATGTTTTTAAAATAGTTTCTCTACTACTTAAAAATACACTCTGTCCACCCTTTACTGCCCCTCCTTTCATTGTGCATGCAGCACACTCTGCTCCTCTATCTCACTCCCTGCACAGCGTGAAACCATTTAGCACAAAACATATGTATAAAAAAAGGATGAGCTAGAAAAAGACTGAACGGTCTACTTGGCTCAAATCCTTCAGGAAACTGAGTTATGTAGTATAAAAGGAAACTTTGCAGGGCATGGCCATGAACTAAGGGCCTATTAGTTTGAAGGAATTTTACGGAAAATTTAGAGAACGTATAAAAATCCTGAGTGAAAAATGAGATAAAGTTGCATATATTATGCTCTCCTGATGCATAGGATGTATTTGTTTTGTTAGGATAAAGTTTTAAGCAATGTTCTATTTATATTTTATTTATTTGATACACAATTATAATCGGAAGAAGTAGTTTTTTTATTATAAATCTAATAACATTAATTTTATATAAAAAAACTATGTATTTATATAGTAATTATTGATTAAAATCTTATTCCGTATCGTGTGGTAGACTGGCAGCACCTCCTCGTATTCCTCTTGTCGCAGAGAACCTTTTGGGCCTCACGCCGGCTTCCACTGACCGTTGGGGCCCACATGATACCTGATGGGCCTCTCTTTTATTTTCTGTTCGGCCCAATCGAAATCTCTATTTCTCGCGGACCGAGTCGCCAGTCGTGGCGACTGCAACAGTGCGCACCAACTGCGATTCGCTTCGCCACGCCGTTCGCGCTCTCCGCCAAGTCCCCGCGCCGCAGCCATGGCGGACGGCGAGGAGGCGCTCAATTGGAGGCCACTCGCGGCCTCGCCAAGCGCCCGCGGCAGCCTGAGGTGACTCCCCCCGCCTCGATCCTCTCCATCGCGTGTCTTAGCTTCGGCTGCGTGGATGATACCTTAGCGGCGGGGTCTGGTGTCTCCGGGTCTGTGATGCCCGTGAAGTGTTCGACGGAATGCGCCGTAGGAACTTTGCGTCCTCCTGTCGCGCCTCCTCTAGGGCTTTCGAGGTGTGTTAGGGTTTGCTTTGTGCTTTCGTTCCCGGGAGCATGTCGGCGACGCTGCTGCAAGGTAACGTATTTGAGATGCTGTAGCGCGGTACAAAATAACCTTTATAGGATCGCACTTGTGCTTCGTGCAGCCTTAAGAACTGCGATGGTGAATTGCCAGTCTATTAAGGGCTTCAGTAAAAAAAAATGCCGTGGACACTTTTGTGATCTAATGAATCAGTTAAATGGACCAGATAGTATATCAGGTATTCATTTTTCCTTTTCTATTGGGGCCATCTTTTAGGTGGCAAAATTGTTCTGTTAAATCAGAAATCCACTCTAGAACAAATATTTCAATGTTTTGACCAAACCTAATATACCATCCATATCAGCCAATCAATTGGAGGAATTTTTGTAGAGTGTACGCTTATTTTAAGGAGTTTCTGTCCAGTGATTCACAAGAGGATATCTGTTTAATGTTTTTCAAACTAGCTGATTTGGAACTCACATGATTTCAGGGGCCGACCCAGGCCTCAGCCTTCAGGCCCCAGGGACTGGGTATTAAAGCCCAAATTGCTTTACTTAATTTTACCATAGTATTTTTATGTATTGGTCAATGGAGTGTGGGCTGGCTGTGGCTTGATGCTGGGTCCATATATATCGTATGTTCTAAATAATGTGCTGGATGAATCACGAATATGCCTTATCTTACGATATCAAAATTATAGTTGTCTACTTATGTAGTTTTCCAACAGAATCAATCTTGCTGGGACAATGATCAATTAATCACTCCTTCCCACTGTCAGATGACTTCATGATGGATTATTTTTCTTTGTAATTTGGTAAGGTGTAAGCATAAAAAACCGTATCATATTGAAATAAGCTATATATATTGTTTCAGTACTTAATCAACCTCTGTTTCTTGCAGTTCATATTTTTGTTACACTAAAAAAGCATGAGGAGAAAAGTGAAAGGACTAATGGAATTCTGCTATGCTAGGTGGAGGTTGGAGGTACGAAGGAGCCAAAATTGACTAACTTTTATCAACTTCATCAATTGGAGGTCACAAGAGAAAAAAATGTGTTCCTGTATGAATGGTATGTCTCATATTAAATCACCCTAATTGACAATCCTTGATACATTTGCAAATTGCCAGTGAGTTGTTGTGCTATTTGAATCAGGATTGATGTGCTGCTTGCCTGCTTCACAAATTATTTGAGCATCTGCTGCTTTGGTTTGCGCGATACCAAATATGGTTAACCTTGTTTTCTATTATTGTATACCTTTCATAACTTGTATGAAACATTCATAAGTTGTATGATCATTAATGATAAATCATATGGCATTCTTCTAATTGCACCTTTGTAAGTTGTAGTGCACTGTCTTCATCTCAGTTTGATAATGCAATAAAAATATGAGTTACCTTTATTTTTGAGTGAAGTGCACGGGTGGTCTCTAAACTTGTGCGGCTGTGTTATCTGGGTTTCCAAACTCTCAAAATGTTTTTCTGGTCTCTAAACTTGTCCTGAGAGTTACACATGTCTAAACAAGTTCCGACCCGCTCTATGCGTTGACATGATATACCATGGTGACGCCTACATATCACTGAAACCCACGTGTCACTTACATAGAAAAAAATAAAATTTATTTTTCAGTTTCTAGAATGAGAGGGCCCTAGTGACACGTAGGTATCACCGTGGTATACCATGTCAGCGCATGAAACTGATTGGAGCCTGTTTAGACCCGTGTGACACCTAGGATAAATTCGAGGACCCAAAAATATAATATGAGAGTTTGAAGATCTAGATGACACACTCACACAAGATGAGTGTAGCTTTTTAGTTGCAAAAAAATATATTTTCCATAGGGTTTTTCATTGTTAGCCATCTCTGTAGATTGATTGTTAGCACCTTGTGACCTAACAAGTATCAATAAACCTAATGTTGAACCTTTTGACTTGAATGACAGTATCTCGCGCATGTTTGCACTTCTTGATTGAAACATTGGGACATGATACATTGATAAAATAGTAGCATAGATACATGCTTTTGGACTTGTTTTTTATACACTGTGGAACCCACCTCTACTTTCAACAATATATGCAAGAAGATAAGAAAGATAAGGAAGGAACAAAACAAACGGCAATGATAAACATATTTTTCTTCTTTTGGTGATTGAAGATTGCATGATAACTCATTCTCCAAAAAAAGTCACTCATAGCCAATTGTTAGATATTGCCATCCAATCTGTTTGTTTGGTTCTTTATCTTTGTTTGAAAATGACTAATCTATGTTTAGTAAATTAAATCATGTAGCAGAAGTAGAAGCCTAAAATTAATTTATACTGTGCCATTACTTTTTTATGCTTCTTGTTATATTAATAAAACCATACTTGATACAATTGAATTGGATAAAGTTTTTATCATCATCAAATCCTTTCAATCTCAAGTAAAATGGGATAGGATAGACATGAAACATAATATATCCACATATCAAGGTTAAGGCACGGCAATAACTGTTTTTCATTCACTCTTATTAAAAAATAAAACTTTAGAAATATTCTAATATTTTAAATCTCTTTTTATTGCCTCATCACATATTAATTTTGGACTTTTTCTATCTCTCCTAATATTATTATCGTGCCTTAAGATTCTACTATGCACAGGTAGAGATCTCTGTTGGATATGTCTAAATTATCTAAGCCGGTGTTAAATAAATTTTTCTTTAATTAGTATTACCTTTAGCCTATCATGTATATCGTCGTTTTGGACTCGACATATTCTTATGTACTTATAAATTTAATACAACATACGTATCTTCGTAACACTTAACTGGGAAAAGTTCTCTTTTCAAACGTACGTATCTCCACAACATTTAACTGAGGAAAATTCTCTTCTCAAACGGAAATATTCCTTACCAATTAACTAGGTTTCTGCATCAGAAATCTAGATTGATAAAACTTATTGAAGTTTGGCTTACATAAGATAACTTTTCTGCACTATAAATGTTGAATAGAAGTATCATTCTTGGTCTAGAAAAAAAAAATTCTGGTGCAAACAAAAAAGAGGTGTGGTGATCTCTCGTATATAATAGAGGGGATTCACTTACAAAACTGAACTAAAATGAGGGATTGAGTATTTACCTTGTGTCTATAGCAAATAAGAAAATTAACTAGCCTTCATACTTTAGTTGAAACGGGGTGCAAAAGTAGCTTATACCATTAGTAGCATTTAGCACCATCATATTATGGCCCATCTTTGTTGCCAAACATAATCCCAGAATGGTAGAGTGTTTAGTACCAAAATATGTGGCCATGGTTCATCCCTTCATCCCACCCCTAGGTTTACCTTATCCTTAATTGCTCTCTTTGCTCCTTTCATTTTTGTTGTTTCTCTGATCTGATATCAACTGGTTATTGTGTAAGTGTGCGTCCCACAACCACCTACTAGCTTGCAGTCTGAACGCATCCCCATCATCGTCTAATGAATATATTTTTTAATTTCAGTGCAAAACTTATTGGATGAATTTTGAAACTTGTATTTCAGCCCTTTTAATTTTAACACTGCTTGCACTTCTTTGACTGGCCTAGTATTGCACCAAATTGTTCCTGTCCAAATTATGGGTGGGGCTAATCTACCTTGATGATAAAACCAGATATATGTTCTAATCTGTCACTGCTGTTAGATTCTCTGTTGGTCAAGGGTTCAGTACTTCCTTTTCAAATATCTTGCCCCATCTTTTTCTTAGTTAAGTGAAAAGGTGCTAGAATGTAGAAAAAATATATAATTTATGTTGGAACCCACCAATATATTAAACAGATGGTGGTTGTCATTTTGCTGATCCATTTATATATCCTAGTAATTGTACACGTGTAATACACTACGAAATTCGATCGTTCATCTCTTGGATTGGCATAATTAATTTTGATTCACTACAATCATGTACATCAGAAATAGTGCATACACCTAGATAACAAAACAATACATTAATTAAAGAAAATTAAGGCAATAGGCATAGGAAGAGCAAGGAGATCTGTAAGATGGAAGCAATGGACGGCGGAGATCAAATGTGTCAAATCTAGTGTTAATACGTGTGGACAAAACCTTTTTTCGAAGCTTCATGAGCATACATGATAGTAATGTACTAATGTAGTATAAATATAGATATAGGTGTCAAATATTTGACTTACCTCATTAATACTAACAGCCAACTCAACTCATTGTGCGCCACCATTGAAAACAATTTAAAAATTCTGTATTTTTCAGTGCTAATCATTTAACATAATCCTGTGCTTCAAGGTACAGCCGTCACCCTTAACTGACCTGCCTGTATATGTACTGTAATTATTTTCTTTTTCAATCACCAACCATTCATTCGCTGTTACCCCCACAGAGGGGTCCCTGTAGACATGGTGCACAGTGTCCTTTTGTACAAAGTCATGTCCCGTTTGGATTTGAAGAGCCTTCTGAAAGCTACATATTTGTTGGGTGTAAGTTTATAATTGAGCCTGACCTTACCACATTACAAGTCGTGACAGCGAGTGAATTACAATCTCTCCGGTCTCCAGGAGTGATTCAAAGACCGTATACGTATGCATCCTAACCATCATACAATCCAGCAGCTGCATCTCTGTTTAAGAACATTATCCAGCTGAGGAATTGTACAAGAAGTTTGACAGTGCTGTTTGAATCTTTTGTGGACTTAAGTCTGAACTGTAGTATAGCATATCTCAAGTAGTCAAGTAGCATATCAGCAAAAGCTACTATAGCTTTTACACTAGTTGTAGTCAAGAACAACCTTTTTAGTTTAAATAAGAAGTGATGGATATTCTGAATCCATAATTGACCATAATTGACTGTGTGGTTGGATCATGTTCTTGTAGAGCAGTGCATTCATCAACAAATATGTGGACCAGCTGTACTAATAGATCCCCAACTGGTTTTGAGTGACACTGTTGTACTGTACCATTGTTTCCACTGTTCTCTGGCCCCTGTCCATTGAACAACTTAAAGATGATCTGTACAGAAGGCAATTTTTTCTCCTAACAGTTGTGCTCTTCCCTGGAATCATTGGCTCGAATGCTATGCTGAAAACTATGACCGATTTGTTATCTTTTGATCTGAAACGGTTTCTTTGGATTCTCTGTTGTTTCACAGTTGCAGTACTCTCACAGTAAATTAATGATCGTTTCTCAGGAATTAAGGTTTAGGGCTTCTCTTGCTAACCTCAAACCTTGAATAGTGTTTTTTTTCCATATCTGTTTCTTAGTAAACTGTAGCTGTTCTTCGTATTATGCTTTCATTAACAACTCTTATAAAAACAATTAGACTGATCTGCAATTGTTGCCGACAGCCAAACTGCCAAGCATCAACTCCAAAAATTCTTACCCGGTTTGCAACCTGCAGTTTTTCAGGTCTGGTCTTGGCATTTACTTTCTTTCTACTTGCCAGCAAGAGGTTCAGAGATTCAGCTCCGATCTCGATACACCGAGGAAACATCCATCCTTGAAGATTTCTCTCCATGTAAGTGGGCCAACCCACGATCTCTCCGATTGCTTTTCTTTGTCCATCTCCCTTTTTTACCATGCAAACATTGCCATGAATCCTGCTGTAAAAACAAAAGGGGCTGGCTGCATGGCTAGGCTAGCTGCAGAGCTGTGCAGTGGGCACGGCCATGGTGCCTGCCGCTGCCCTTGTTGCATTGCATGGATTTGGGGCCAATGGGTCGCTTGTTTGGGCGTGCGTGCGGCCTCGCTGCATCTGTCGCCCATTGATGGCCAGATCACGAGGGGAGGGAGGTGGGGTTTAGCAACAAGTCGCCCAGATTTTGGCCGCACGCAGCAGGGTGCGTATGGGCTGGCTCATGTGGGAAGACGCCGTCGCTGTCGCGGTTTTCGACCATGTCTGGCTCGCGCGCGCGTAACGGAGGATAGATCGATCAGAGGATATAGCTAGTTAGCTGAGCTGAGAGAGATGGGTAAGGGTGAGTGAGCGCTGCTTGCATGCCCTTGCCTCTTTAGGTAACCGGCATGGATGGAGGAGAATACTGTTTCCTCATGAACTTGTTCGTACGGTGAAGTGGGGGCACGGACGCATGCACTGTCATGATGAACATTTGGGAGGAACACTTAATTGGGCAGGATTCGGTGTTGCTATATATTATTAAGGTGGTAATACCAGACAGGAGAGGAAGGTAGGTGGATAGACTGTAGGAGTAAACTTTTTGCAGCCTACTGCTGAAAGGTAATTTAGTAAATCATCATTTTATAGTCGGGGTGCAAAGGGTTTACACATAAAGGCTCTTTGTCGCTGGTACTGTGGAAGCTTTGTCTTATATGTGTTTGACAGGCGACCGTTTCTTCCTTTTTCACCTCCCCCATGTGAAAGTGGGGTGAAAGAGCATACATATCTTTTTAGTCTAAAAATGTATTTGCATGTCAATTAGATACATCTAACATCGAGAAATCTGTATGCTTTTTTTAAAAAAAGCATGTGACATTCAAGGCACCTTAAGCTATTACTTTTTACCCTTAAACTTTAAAACCGGATAAAAAAACCATGATACATGTTTTTTATTGGTTTTCTCTGATATGGAAGTGGTTTTTCTATTTTACACTTTTCTTACTCAAACATCACTTAATTAGGTTATAACCATAAAACTTAAGTAATTGAAGTTTATACTAGCAAAAGCCCATTATCATATAAAACTTAACTAATTAAGGTGTTATGTGTCTTATTTTAAAAGTTAGAGTTAAAAAATAACCAGATTTGTATATCATAGTAAAAGAATTTCCAGCAAAGTTAAGACTTTACCCTAATCTGTACGAGAATAAAGTCTAGAATTTATCCATTTAGTGAGTCAAACTAAAATGTTACAGATATATTGTGTACATATAGATAAGATAAACAAATTTGCTGCGAGTCTAGATACGGCTAGACATTCAACGGGGGAAATTATAAGATTTGCAACAATAAAAATGATTTGCCAAGAACTTGATTTTTCCCTGACAAGTCAGTACCACAAGGGAGTGGGAAATCCTAAAGTGCACCATGAATGAATTTGATCCGTAAATATATTCATTTGTTTTTAATTGTAAACATAATTGATGGATCAACACATATAAACTGAGTTGCTGGAGATCTTGATGATCTACCTTCGATTTTGTTGATATGACAATGCTTCTCAATTCTTGGATTTATCTGTAACAGTGCAAAATGGAACAGAAAAAAAAACAAATTTGTTCATATAGTGACAGATCTGGCCCTGTGTTACTAATTAAACATGATGAACTATGAACCATGCATGCAAGCTCACAGTAGTAGGCCAGGGAGGCAGGAAGCGTCTCTTTGCCTGCTCAAGCCATAATGCTCTTTTGTCTGCAACCAAAGGAGGAGAGCGAAGGTTGAGAGAGGCAGGCAGGCAGCAGAGATGCGCCGCATCCATGCAAATCAAATGAATCTATCTATATGAAATGCACACAGCCGCGCACTCTACCATTGAACTGGGCTCTATCCAGTCGATCACTTGGATGCGCTACAGTAGTATCGAACATGTATAAATGTCTTATGTCTTATGCACATACTATTGTTCAAGGAGAAGGGATTACTCACATGTGTGGATATTAATTCCAACAGTTCCATATTGTACGTACTTCACTACTAAGCAAACCATTTTCGCCTTTATTTTTCCGAGCAGTCCAAAACAAACCACGTGTAAAAATGCACAAAATGTCTGTAGTACTATAAAAACCATTTTTTTATAGTAGATCGTTTTAAGAGTACCGTTTTTATACTGTTATTTTCACATGCAGTCATTTTATATATGTCCGTCTATAAAAAAGAATATCAACAAGTATAAAAAATTAATAGTTCATTTGTACACTATGTCCGAAGCTCTCTCATCGACACTATTATCTCGCTCCTTATCCCTTCTCCACTAGATTAAGCAGATCTCCTACCGATCGAACACCATTGTCTCTCTCCCTCTCTTCACCAAGCATATCTAGCGGCCCTCGGCAACTACGTCAATGGAAGTGGCTAGCGGCGATGGTGGCTACAAGAGAGGCGGAGGAGGCATTGACAACCACGGGAATGGGGAATTTGGTGCCAGGGTCTTAGGAGGGGTAGGTCTAACACCAACAGCCATAGGAGCGGTGGATCCAGTGCTAGTGGTCATTGGAGCGGCGCCTTTCTCTCCCATCTATGGCCACTAGAGCAGCTGATCAATGATGCGTTAGATTTGACTAAGATGAAAGAGGCTGGCAACCGTGGGAGTGGTGATTCGGTGGTGGCAATAACGGAAGGGGTGGATTTGATGGTGACAATGATGAGAGTGGTTGATCCGGTGGTGGCTTGGCGACCATAACTACGGTGACTTGCTTCTTGTTGCTTGCCGCTGCTTCTTGCTGTGATTTGCTCTGTTAATCTGTGAACTTGTGGAGTTAGATTGTGAATTTGTCGAGGATCTAATTTTGATTGTGGTTTTTTCTTGTAAAAAATTATTTTTGTGGTGGGGCCTCTTAAAAAGATCGCACGTGAAAATCCGATTTTTCAGTCAGGTGGCAGACCACACGTGAAAATCTCGATTTTTACATATGATAAGTTGCAGGCGGTCCGTTCACCCACCTCGAAAATCGATTTGACCATATGCAAAAATCACTTTTGTAGTAGTGGTAGTTGTCTGGATTTTAATTATTGCACATATTAGTGGTTAGCAAAAGCTTTATTAATTAGTTTCTAGAGGGCTAGCTTATATATAGTAGTACTGTTGAAAATTAATTAGTTGAAGCGGTACTAGGTATTTGTTTACCTGAAAAAAAGTATCACATAATTGTTCGGAATAAATCCAAAACGTAATGTATTACTGTTGATGGGCAAGAGATCGGCCACTAGCTGGCCGGCCCCCTACTTTGATGTTGGACGCCATGCATGTACTATGTAGGGGTTTTGCATTACTTGGCGTTGCAATATTTATCCTGTGGAGTGTATGCAAGTATGCAATACTTCTTATACTAGCATATGCTAATATATATTTTTTGTAAGTCATTTTAGTTTCCTTTTAAAAATACTGCTTAAGAGTAATCAGTTGAATCTTGGTTTTTTCTAACATTTCCCTTGTGCCCAAATGGATGTATATCGTGCCTAAATCTTTGCATGACGGGTCGGCGCTTTGCTGCAGCACTATCCGCCTAGTTCGGCAGATCTCAGCGTACCAAGTGCGGCAGAAGTACAAAAGTAAGTTACCACATGCATTTGGCAAGGTACTCGATTCTATGCCCTAAATTAAGCTTAAATTCTCCATTAATTTTGTTGTGAAGTTGCACGTGTTGTATGGATCGAGCCTTCTGTGTATATAGTTTGTGATTATGTTGGACGTGGGGAAGTTATTAATTTGCTTGTTCTTGTATTTTAGGTCTCCTTTTAAGTGCATGAACCTTTTCTAATTCTCACGAGAAATGAATTATTTATTGTGAAACAACGGCCAATGTTCGTAAGACCCTTGTAGTTTGAACCCCTGAATATTTGTAGGGTAACGCTATAGCAAGTAGGAGGGTATGGGGGTGTTTGGTTGGTTGTCTTTGCCACGTGATACATTATTCATGTCACAGTTTTCTAGGTACGAGTTTACTTCACTGTCACAATATTGTCATGTCATATTTTTTTAGCTTTAGGACCCATATATCAGACTCTCAAATTTGAAGGTAATTAACCATACCACACTTATGACCAGCTATTTCTTACCTACACTTTTGCCATCATGCCACAATCTTGTCTAAGTTTAGTAATGGCGAAAGCATCCCCATATTCATGGCTTATATATATCATTGATATTATGATACATTTGGTGAGGAGTATAAGCTTATATGTACGGTAAAGAATACATTATTCCTTTGAAGGGTCTTAACTTTGTTCTTATGTAAGTTTGTATTAGTTTAGCAAATTCATAAAAATGCTATTGGCGTGAACAAGACATTTCTAGGTCCTAGCATAATAGGCAGAACATATAGGAAAACATGGTGCATGCTATTGTTGCCTATATAGCATTTCCACACATCTTTAGATAATATTGCTATAGACAGTTATCTGTAACAATTTCGTATAATTAATGAGTTAGCTATATACACATTTTATACAATGATACAAACATTATAAATTCTTTATAAGTTTTTCTGTCTGTTAAATGACAAATAACACCTTTCTTCTCCATGTTATACACTAAATTATACATGGCAAGTTTTATATACAGTTGACTCAACTGTGCACCCTATGGAGATCTAAATGCTCTTTTCCATTGTCATATTTAGATAATGTATAGACAACTTATATAATATGGTGTCTATTTATTAGTTGTAATAGATTCATGTAATTATTTAATGATCTGGCTCTATAAACAATATACATATGCTATTTGTAAGATCATTTACTAAACAACAGGATGCATCATCTCCCACTTTTCTCCACGTTACTCCAAATCATATCATGTAGCATCTCCTTTATTTAGATGGATGATGTCTCACCATTATTAACTCCACTAGTGTTGGGATGGCTTTAGTGTTTTAACATAGCACGTTCTAAGCCTAGTAAAGGAGGGGGCTTGTGTTAGACTTGATGAGCCAACATAAATTTGCTATTTTTATAGATATGAAAAAAAAATCCCGTTGGAGCGTAACCATCTTAGCGAAGTGTCATATCGAAACCTGGGTATAGTGTTAAATGTTAAGGGTTGGATCGTCACTCTCGTGACATGACATGTTGTGATCTAGGCATAGTGCCAGGTGAGCAAGGATCGAGCCGTCGTATCCTTAGTGACACGCCACATCGGCGCCAGCGTGTGGTGAAAAATGAGTAAGGATCTTCACACCTAACTCGGCGGGTACGAAGGGTAAGGAAGCAAGTCGAGCCAACTAGGATCCATTTAGATAACTGAAATATAGAATCCCTTACGAGTAAGTTAAGAGAGCTAGTCGAGATAGTGATTAGGAGACGTATAAATATCTTATGTGTTTAAAAGACTAAATGGAAGGGTTCGAAGGCAAAGGAGATGGACAGTACTGGGTTTAAGCTCTGATACACAAGAACAACTTTAAATAGAAATGGAGTAGGAATTCTGATTGACAATAGCCTCAAGAATGGTGTGGTGGAGGTGAGAAGATAAGGGGATAGGATCATCTTAGTTAAACTTATCACTAGTGATATAATCTTAAACATAATTAATGCGCATGCCACTCAAGTAGACCAGGATGAGAGTGTTAAGAGACATTTTTGAAAAGACATGTATAGCTTGATTATAGTTGTAGCTAGTAGCAAGAAGCTTTTTATAGGAGGAGATACTAATGGTCATGTAAGTGTAACAGATAAATGTTTCGAGGTGACAAATGGAGGTTTTGGATATGGTGGTAAGAATTAAGAGGGAGAGGAAATCTTAGAACTTGCTATAGCTTTTAATCTGATAATACCCAACACTTTCTTTAGAAAAAGACAATCTCATTTAGTGACTTTTAGTAACGATCAATACTTTAGCCAGATTGAATTGTCCTTATGAAAAGATGAGATAAATGAGCTTGTATGGATTATAAGGTGATAACTGAAGAATGCATGGTTTCTCAACATAAGCTAATGATGATCAACTTTTGCTTTTTAGTGCATTCTCGTAAAGATAAATAAGACAAAATTGTAAGAACTAAGTGATGAAAGTTAAAAGGGGAGATATCAAACGTCTTTAAGAAAATAGTTATCGAAGAGAGCTCTTAGAAGGAAGAAAACGATGCAACTAATATGTGTAAGAAGATGGCAACATGTTTACAGAAGATTGCTTCAGAGGTGTTTGGAGTGACCAAAGGAAGTGGATGCGAAACTAAAGACTCTTGATGGTGGAACGAAGACGTATAAAGAGTTATTAAAGAAAAAGAATACTATAAACGCTTGTATCATGATAGGAGTGAGCACAACATAGAGAAGTACATAGTGGTAAAAAAGACTGCAAAACGAGCTATGAGTGAATCAAAGGGGCGGGCTTTCGAGGATCTATATCGACGTCTGAGTACGAAAGGAGAGAATTACATCTATAGAATAGCTAGGTCTTATGATAGAAAGATGAGAGACTTTAACCAAGTTAAATATATTAAGGATGAGAGAGATCAACTCTTGGTAAAGAAGGATAAGATTAGACATAGATGGCAAGAGTATTTTGATAATTTGTTCAATGGTGTGAAAGAGGACACCACCGTTCAGTTGAACGACTCTTCGGATGACACTAATAGGATCTTTGTATGGAGGATACAAGAATCTGAGGTTAAAGAAGATTTGAAAAGGATGAAAGAGAGTAAGGTGATGGGTCCTGATAGTATTCCAATCAAGATATGGAGGTGTTCGGAGATATAACTATAGTATGGCTAACCAAGTTGTTCAACAATATTTTTCAATCGAACACGATGTCTGAGAAGTGGAGAAGTATATTGGTACCAATCTATAATAATAAGGGATATATTCAAAGTTACTAATTATTGGATAATTAAGTTGATGAGTCACATTATGAAGTTATAGGAGAGAGTTATCGAACACCGTTTGAGAGGAACGACACGGATCTCTATAAATCAATTTGGTTTCATACCTAGAAGATCAACCATAGAAGTAATTTTCTTAACAAGATAAGATATGGAGCGGTTTAGAGAATAGAAGAAGTAGCCACATATGATTTTTATTGACTTAGAAAAGGTTTATGACAAGATACCAAAAAATGTTATGTGGTGGGATTTGAACAAATATAAAGTCCTAACAAAGTATATCTCTCTCATTAAGGATATGTTCAACAATGCAATGACTAGTGTTCGAATAAATGATAGTAATGCATGTTACTTTCCAATTAAAATAGAACTATATTAGGGATTAGCCTTGAGCCTTTAACTCTTTGTATTGGTAATAGATGAGGTTACGAGAAACATATAAGGTGATATCGCTTAATGTATGCTCTTTACAAATGATGTAGTATTAATTGATGAGGGTCACACGTGAGTAAATCGGAAATTAGAGTTATGGCAGCAGACTCTTGAGTCCAAAGGTTTTAGAGTAAGCATAACTAAGGCCGAATAGTTGAGGTGTGACTTTGGCACTATCGCACACAAGCAGGGAGATATGAGTTTAGAAGCCTAAGTAGTGACTAAGAAGAACACTTTTTTGATATCTCAGATCGATGCTACAGATAGATGTGGATATTGATGTGGATGTTAGCCATAAAATCAAAGCGGGCAGGTTGAAATAGCCGTAAGCATCTGCCATTCTCTATGATAAGAGGTATCACAAAAGCTAAAAGATAAATTTTATAAAACAATGATTAGACTTGCTATGCTATATATAGCAAAGCATTGTATATAAAAATGTCACGTTCGATAGCTGAGGTTATAGAAATACGTATGCTACATTGAATTTGTGATCATATAACAATAGATTAAGTCCAAAACAAGAATATACATGATCAATTAGGGATAGCACCAATTGAAAAAAATATTGTCCAACATCGGTTGAGGTTGTTTGGCTATGTCTAAAGAAGACTTCTAGAGGCGTTAGTATATTGTAGAATTCTAAGTTAAGATAATAATATAAAGAGAGATAAAGAAAGATCAAAACTAACATTGAGAGAAACAATAATAAGAGGCTTGAAAAAGTGAGATATATCTGAAGATCTATACTTGAATAGGAATGATTGAAAAATAACTATTGACGTGTCTGAATCGTGATTTAAAGATTCTTGTTAGGTTTTAACTCTAGCCTATCTCAACTTACTTGTTACTGAAAGGTTGTGTTAAATTAAGTTGGTGTATCACCATTGTTCATATTTTGAATGTTGTGTAGATATACAGAATCTCTACCTCCACCTTGTTCTTTTTAGCTTATTCATGATATTATTGCCATGTATTTATTCAATGCTTCTATATTTTTTGTCAAATAAAAACTTTTAGTGCATTACTCACTAT
The DNA here is from genome assembly GCA_030770085.1 of Oryza coarctata. NCBI lineage: Eukaryota > Viridiplantae > Streptophyta > Magnoliopsida > Poales > Poaceae > Oryza > Oryza coarctata. The sequence continues at coordinate 17,024,195 of CM061472.1, forward strand.
CACAAAATAACACATTATGGCTATCATGTTACTGCCGGTTAGTCATAAATCGGCACTGAAGGGACCTCTCCGCCTACCCAGTCACCTTGCGCACTAGTACGATTAAGAACCAACACTGATGACCACTCATTAGTGTTGTTCATAATAAAAACTAGCACTGATAGAATAAAAAATGGCACAAGTAAAGGGGATGAGCTGAAAGGAGCTGAGTCGATTGCCACAAGTGAACAGTGGTCTCTAGTAGTCGAGTAAGCCTGGATTGGATCAATCTATCCCTATCTCCTTATCTTTGTCGTCTCACCCCTTCTCTATGCTTCCTCCTCTATTATCTTCTATCAAGGGGTCGCATAAAGTTGTCGACATTGTCTCCCCTCCCCGTCGTCCTCTCCTTAGAGTTCTCGACCTTGTCTCCCCTCTCGGCTATCCTCCCCTTAGAGTCCTCGATCTCATATCCCCTCTGTCATGTTGGATCGATCCACGTGCCCTAGGTTATGGGATAAAAGTGGCATGGTGGTTGGCGGTGCTGCCCCCAATCCACCAAGAGGCGACTGAGACGCCGACGACAGGTAGGAGTGGAGGTTGGCATGGCAGGAGCAAAACCAACGGTCAGGGCCTCCAGGTTCGAGAGGTGGAGAGCGGCATCGGCTGAGATAGCCATTCAGCGGTTGTGCCAGTAGCTGAGCCAGCCTTCAACAAGAGGAAGGACACCAGCAGTGCTTGCACTGCTTGTGATCCGAATGAACTGTGTTGATAATTTTTCTTGATGATTTGTGCAAACTCAGATGACTTGCGTGTGGTCAACGTTCAATCCGTTGGAAGATTTGTTGTAACTTTTTTGATTCTGTGATTTATTTCTGTTGGATGTTTTGGTTTTTTCGCCGATTTTCAAATCATTTAAGCCGGCCTAGATGTCTTAGGACACAGTGGCGGTTTTAGAACTACATGTTATCAATACCAAAATTCTCGTCCCAATTTAGAAACAGGCACTAAAGTCCCTTTACATGAATAGCCCTTGACTTATACTTTGTTAAGTTTATATCTCATAATATTTATTTTATTTTTATAATTAAATAGATAATCCGTGATAATAATCTTTCAAACGCTAAGTCGCATTTGAGTATGGCATGATGACTGTAATTATTTATTCACCCTAGGTGATTAGGGTTAAAGAGACCTTTTGTAGTAGTTCGATCTTAGGGACCGCTATGCTGTCTCATCATTTCTCCCATCAATCAGGCCCGCAGAGAGAAAAACTATAGTATTAGCTTTGCCCTGATCCGAGGGCATTACAGCGTGCTCCCGAGTATGTCTGCCACGTAGGACAGCACGTAACCATCACACGCATGTGTCAGTTTTTTTTTCTTATTGCTCTCGCCTGAATTAATTGACGGGTGTGCTTGCACAGCAGCCAACGTGTTTTACTGTTCCCCTCGGATGTGATCTACAATTCATCTCTTTGCTATCCTTCTCTCTCTGAAAACAACAACGCAGTCTCCTTCCCTCTATCTCCATCTCTATCTTCAAAAGAGATCACACGAATGATCTACACGGTCTAGAGGCCTCTCTCTTGGCTTCTTTATAAAAGGACGTACTCTCTGATACCATAATCGTACTAGATAATACTCATTGCGCGTGGGTGCTACAGTAGTACCATCGGTTCTCCTCTTCCTCTCGGTCTCACCCTGATCGATCTCCACACACCTGTACTTGCAAGCTAGCCTACCTAGAGATCTAGCTAGGAGCTGCCTCTCATGTCTACCATCTACATGAGTCAGCTCTCAGCTGCTCTCCCTCTCATGGAGGGAGACCACCACAACCATCACCACCAGGATGATCACCAAGGCCACTTTCAAGCCTTCTCTCTGCAGCCTAAGGAACCCCCAATCTTGTCCCCCTTTGTGATAAGTAGCAGCAGCAGCCCTAGTGACACCATCACTTTAAGCTATGGTTCAGACCATCACTTAAGGCAGCAGCAGCAGCAAGCCATGCTTGAGTCCCAACATGTAAGCTCTACTGTCTAATCTGTATTTGTATGTAGCTAGCTAGGGGATCAAGTCTTAATCATGTGTCGATTTGTTAATTTGTTTGTTTTAGATGCTCTTTTGGTTGTTAAATCATCAGATGATTGGAGGATCATCTGCTGGCATCTTTGCGACGCCGTTTCCGACCGTCGAGAGCATCCGCGACGACATGATCGAGCGGCCGCCGTTCGATCCATACGATACCGAGGAGCTGCAGGTGAACTGCGGGTTAGCCAAGGTCGTCGCCGGTGGCAAGTGGAGCGCGGTGCCAGCGGCCAAGATGAAGATCACGAGGAAGATGGATGAGCTGTCTGGTGTCACTGGCGGGGTAGCGACGGCGCCGAAGAAACCGAGGAGGAGGACGCATGCGTACGAGGATCACGGCCATGGCGGCGCCATGGGCCAAGCTTTCGGCGTTATTAGGGTGTGCTCCGACTGCAATACCACCAAGACGCCCTTGTGGAGGAGTGGCCCATGCGGCCCCAAGGTACGTAGGATTGGCTATGCCCTCCTCGTCTTCCTCGTGACCATGGCGCCATGGATGGTTAGTTACACTGCATCTGTGTCTCATTTCCATGGCTGTTCCATGGTGCAGTCGCTTTGCAACGCGTGTGGCATCAGGCAGAGGAAGGCGCGGCGGGCGATGATGGCCTCCGCACCGCAGGCGTCCCCCAACGCCGCCTCCAAGGCGGCCGCACAGAACGACGTGAGAGCGGCTGCGCAGCCGAAGGTGGAGAAGGAGAAGAGATCAGCCGACGTCGACCGGTCGTCGCTGCCGTTCAAGAAACGGTGCAAGGTTGTCCAGTTCGAGGATCAAACGCCTCCCGCCAGTACAAAAGCCACAGCTGCCATGGAGGAGACGGCCGAGTCCGCCACCATCGCCCTGGCACCAGCGACGACGACGGGTGGCACTCTAGTCGACAGCATCGGGCTCAGCTGGAGCAAGACTCATGCCGCCACCACCGCCTCCTCCTCCTGCAGCTTCCGGCCGTCACCGGTGGCTCCCTCCTTCGCGACGGTGCAGGACGAGATCACGGACGCCGCCATGCTGCTCATGACGCTGTCCTGCGGGCTTGTCCGGAGCTGAAAGCTAGCTACCTGATCCAACCATCCCTCCCTGCTGCCGTGCATGCATCAGATCGATCGGTCGACACCAAGCTTAATTAGACCAATCGATCGAGAGAGGCGCATGAGACGCCGCAGGCTTTTTGCAGCTAGTGCGTTAGACTGTTTTGCTCGATCGATCGTACAGTGCCCCCAGTTGGAATGTTTTGGCGTCTTGTTTCCTGTTTGTTGCTACTGTAATAACCCTGCGCCACTGTTAAGTCTTGTGATCTCTTACTTTATGCACTGTACCAGAGAGAGTGTGTAACTGCATGCTTGAGTTTAAGTGAGGTAGAAACGGCAAGAGGAGACAGAATAATTAAGGGAAAAAATGTGTGCGAGCTAGCTAGCTAGGATTTGCGTATGCACTGTGACTTCAATTTGGAGTAGCTTTTTTGGGCTGCTTCACGGCTAATTATGCCAGTGGCTGCTATATATGTATGTTTGTTCATCCTTTTGCCTGATTTTTTTAATTATTGTAAACTTGAAGGTCGTCGATCTGGATCTTATGATCAAGTCGATCGAGACATGAATTTGTACTGCTCACCGATCCGTGTACTTGCCCATTATTTTCCGCCCTTTTGACGATTACGTCAGTTATCATATGGCATCTGAAAGGCAATCTTTGATCTCGAGTGTCAATCACAGGACAATCTTGTTTGTAAACCTTTTTTTTTTCTGTTGGGGCGCCTGTACGTGTTCGAACAAAAGAATTTTAGTGGAGAACACGATAACGGAAAAATCGAAAATGCAATAAAAATTTTGAATAACACACCAAAGGTAGACATAATGAATTATAGAGGATTTTTTTAGACAACACAAAAGGACATGTTGTTTGGATTAAGGCATTAACTATAAAAGATTTTGCTGGAATATTTAAATTAATTCATATGGAAATACATAAAAAAACTAGCAGGGTGGCCGTGTGATTAGGCAGCTATCACCGATATATCTATATTTTCTCTACATTATTATATTTTTCTAATAGTCAAGTATTGGAGATAACCCTATATACATATTAAGTTAAAAAAATCTATAATACATTATTGCTGAGGAAATAATACAATAAGTAACTATAACCCTTAATCTAGCTGGTTGTCACCATCACTTCCCATTGTTATTCAAAACCATTAAAAATCGAAAATTACTACCGTCGAGATTCAGTCTTATGGTTCTTAGAAGTCATGCCGTACCTCCACTCACCCACCCATCGCCCTTCCTATTTGTTGTCATCAGGATCTCAAAAAATTAAACCTCATCATCGATAGGTTGTATTTTTATAGTTTTTTTTATTAAGAAGTCCTACCAAACACTGTTGCTCCATCGCCGCTCTTTTTTTTTTTGTCAACAAAGCCTTAAAAAATCGAACCTTCTGATCACTAGTTTCGGTTTTTAAGTTTATAGATGTCTTGCTAGCTACCACCATCCTACTCCTTTGTCACCCCTTGGCTCGCTCTCCTTCCGCTCCTTCTCTTCGCTATTAAAGATGCTAATGTATATGTCAATTATTTTGTTTGGACAATTGGTAAATTCTCTGGTTTGTATTTGTTGCTTGGTTACCTTGTGCTCTTTTCTTTGTGAGGTCGAGTCATGGCCATGTCATTAGCTTTCCTTCATTAGCTTTGGGAAGCGATCGATCAAATGGATTCTGGCGAAGTTACCATACATACAATGCATAAGGGATGCTAATTATGCAAAAGGGCTTACTGGTCCATTCTCCGGCTCAAGCATCTGATGGAAGATGCATTGAGGGCTTAGGGCTAGATTGCTGCCCACTAGAGGCCATAGTTTAGTTCCTGTTCGTCATTTGGAGATGCTAACATATGCGTCAAATATTTTATTGGGATACTTGATAAATTATTTATCTAGTTTGTATTCATTATCCAGTTGACTTGGGCTCTATTTCTGGTGAGCTCAAGTCGTGGGCCCGTTATTAGCTTTCCCTCACTAGCGTCTTGTATGCTTGCCTCTATTCGTGCTACGGTTGATCAAATGGATTCTGATTAGTGGCATGAATGTTTTACTCCTTGTTAGCTTGCTGCAACAGTTTCGTTGCTTTTTTATGTGCCAGGAGCATTTGCACGGGAACCAAGGCACATTGGCGGCTAGGCTATAATTAGTAATATTTCTTATACAATTATTATAGCTATCAATATACACCGTTGTAATCTAGATCCGCTACGATCTAATGGTTTATATTTTTTTTCTCTCATTAACAGCAATTTATAAGCATATAGAGTGAATGTAGTAGCTTCTTTTTACCATATTTATAATATAATAGATAAATATATTTTTTATTACGAATTATAGTTAATCTCGTGTTGTTTCGCACAGACACTTCTCTTAATATTCCTCAATGTTTATATTGAATTTTAGTTATTTATAAATTATATTTCCTTTTGACTCTATTTTTTTCTTTTTACCCTTCATCGTTATTTTATATGTATTTTTTTCTTATTTTTTTCACATGAATTCCACAGGAATATAGTTGGAATTAGCAAAGTTACTGTATATAGAAAATCCAATTTAGCCACAAAAGCATATTGGTACTATGCTTTACCAGCTTAATTATATACCACAAACACACATTCAGCATCTGGCAGACCGTTTGTTTCAATGCCTGAATTCCTGCAGTAAAACATGTGGAATGCATGGTTGGAACTGTTGACAGTTGACAGAGGCATCTGTGAAAACAGGGCTTCAATAATTTTTTTCATCGGTACGCTTGTGACGATCTTGAGTTAATTATCTGGAAGTAGGCACAGTCAAATTACATGCAATGCTGTTATCATGTTATTGTGGCTCGGAATAATGCTACCAATTTCCTGGTTACAGTAAGTACTGTTTTAAAATAAACAACTCCAATAGTTTAAACTTGATCACAAATAAACTAATTAATTTCTACCTTATTAAAAAATTTTATCCCATACCCCTTGCTTACCCACCTACTAATTCTACCTTCAAGCTATTTTAGCATTTTTCCCTGGCTGCTATATTTGTCATGGGATGATGGGAATTCGTTTTTTTCTGGATAGATAGAGTACTAAGTAGGCTACTCCGTCGTTCATAAATAAACATTCCATTATTTGTAATTTGTTTATAAATTAAGATATTTTAGAGTACTATTTTTCTCATCCAACCACTTCTCATTTAATTTTTATCCAAATTTTAATTACAACCACCATCCCATCACCAAACACCCCTCGTTTAATATGAGGCATCATAGTCTTTTATTGTCTAGAGAAGCTAGAATTCTTTGTTTTTATAGTGTACATAAAAAGTAGAAAGATATATTGTGGAGTGGATAGAACAGGCAGTAACATTATCCAACAATAGGCCTACTACAGGGTAACAAGCACTGAAAAATATTGAAACTCTCTCTCCTCTCTCTCTTCTCCACCTAGCCATTACTCTAAGTGTGGGCTCTGGTTTACTGCTAAATGCACATTGTGAGAAATAAAATAAATACAACCCGGTTTTGTAGGTGCTATCCTTATTACTCACTTGGTAAAGAACTGCCCTTGCTCTTATGCGTAGAGGGAGTAGCTAGTTTAGTTCGTCCATAATTTTTTTAGATAATAAAATTTATTTTGGTCTTTGGAAGTTACAGTCAATTATTATAAATTCATAGTTCAAAAAGACTGAGAAAAACAAAAGAATTAACTGATGCACCAGTCTAAAGGCGTTTTAGGGTCAAAATCCCTTGTTATGTACGGAGGAAGTATCATGCCTTTATATGACGACTTGAGCACTTCTATGAAGATTTGGAACGAACAAATTAAGATGTACTATCAAAAGTCCAAACGCCTGTTTCGCTCCAACCAGTAGCTAGTAGCCATGCATCCTGTCTGGTGTCTGCCGTGTTAATTTTGCACCACTACTCATCGATCTACGACATGAACCAATATCGACAAACAGCCACGCGCTGAAGCTGACCTGATGCCAACAAAACATTTAAAAGTACAGCTCGATCATATCGATCGAGCGAGCGAGCGAGCGTACAATAGAATATAATCCAGGAAGAAAAATATCTGCAGAAACGCCTGAACACGATCGCCTGACAGGATCACCATCAGGTATAGCTAGGTGAAACCTAGTAGCCTCTCAAGATACTCCTATACTCGACGCCAGAAAAAAAGATCGATCCATCCGCGCATATCATCACTCTCACAGAAATTGTCTTTATTATCAACTCATAATACGCATAATCTAAAACTAAAATAAGATATTTTTAGTCTAATTGATCAGTATTAAAAACATATCTTTAGCAACTGAAATTAAATATAGAATATATCACTACTCTTTAATATCAGCCAGTACTAAAATATTTTTTTATATACTAATTTTTTGTATTTTTCTTTATTTATATAAATAAATATTATATATATATGTATATGTGTGTATATATATATATGAATATGATTAATGATATGATAAATTTAATTAATTATTCTTGAATAACATTGTATAATCTATTGGAAGTAATTCTTGTTTTGAGATGGCAACGACTGTGTTGGAGTGCGAGCACATGGTGATGTCAACGGTGGAGATGAGGATAACGGTGGGGGATGGCGTAGTTGGTGGAAAGACATGCACGTGGTGACATCGGTGTGGATGACATCAACGTAGAGAACTATAGTGTGAAGAGAAAACAACTCAAAACTTAGATTGGAAAAAAATAAGAAAATAGTGTGTATATATATACATATCATGTACCGGAGTACCGGTTATATATAACAACCGATACTTTTTTTTCTCGGCTAAAATACTTTTAGTCTTGGTTGATATTTTAACAACCGAGATTAAAGATGTATTATTTAGTATCGGTTGTTTTAAACAGAGCTTTTTTCACTCAATTAAAATATCTTTATTATCGGTTATTTTGTACCATGGATATAAAAGATTTCTAAGCAATTAAATATGGTACAAATTTAAAAAACAGGAAAATATGAAAAATAATTTGAAAAACCAAAAAATTATAGAATAAATAAATTTAAGAAAAAAATAAAACTAGGATAATTAATTTTAAAAACTTCGAGGATAAAAAACCTTATGGTTATATTTTTTAATTCTTTTCTCTATTTTTTTAATAATTTTTCTTTGTTTCCTCTTTTAAAACTCTGTTTTTTTTATATTTTTACTATTATAAAATACTCTTATTATTGCTATATTACCTTTATTTTAATAATTAATATATACTCTTATTTTTTAAAAAATTATTCTTTCTTATCTATTTTTATATATTTTTAAGAGGATGAGGTATACATATATATCTAAAAATATAATGATAAAAATACCTTTTGTTAGCATCTTTTTTATACTTCCTGCTCTAAAAAATCTTTATTACTAGATAAAATATTATCTGATACTTAATGAGTATTTGTTAATGTGTTCCGTAATAGTAAAATCGGTAGGTTTTTTACGTTGGTACATTTATCTGATAGTGCGTTGGTCGATGCGTGAGTGCGTGCGTTGTCTCTTGCACCTTGCGGTAGCTGCATCAACCAACCAAACGAACGAACGAGAGCGCGGCACGGCTGGTCGCTGCCGTCGTCGTCGCGCGGGAAGCCGTAGTTTCATTTCTGCGGGGATTTTATGTGTTTTTTTTTTTCTGTGGAGCTCGGTTAGTTTGGTCGGCCACGCCGGCGACCTGGAGGCTCCGGAGCCGCACGTCGATCTGGGCGAAGGAGATGGATGGATGGACCGCCGGCCTCCACGATCGATCGATCGATCGATCTCCTCTCGATCTGTGCCGTACGTGTGTGATCCGTCGCCGTCATGGGGAGGTTCGTCGTTGACAAGAACGACGATTCAGGTTAATTAATTATCTCATCAGGTAGGTTACACTTTGTTTCATCGCCAATTAATTTCAATCGATCGATCGATCTATTGATTAATTGTAGTCTTAAAAAAGAAATTGCTAAAAAAAACTGTAGTAAGTTTTTTTTTAAAAAAACTTTCAAATATAGTGTAACTAAAATATAATTATATTATAATTATTGTAACATCTATATAACTTATATGTAATTTTTTAATACCTATATATAAATTATATAAAAACTGTAATGTGGTTATAATATAGTTATTATGTAATTATATTATAATTATATTTAAAAGTTTTTCATAAAAAAACTTGAGGCAGTTTTTTAGATAGTAAAAAAAATGATTGATTATTCTTCGACTTGAGAATTGATGAATCATTGTGGAAAATGGATTAGTCCTCAAGAGAATTCCCCGCGTATATCTTTTCTTTCAAATTCAATACAAATGGTTATTAAAATTCTAGAAAAGTTAACGTGTAGAGAAACATAGTAGTATATTACTCCACCAAAAATCAAATTCAAATACGATCTACACAATGAAAAATAAAAAAGGGTAAATTCATGTGTGAATAAAACACATATATTATTTATAAGTTGGATTTGTCTTTTTTTTATTACTCGACATGTGAGTTGAGTTTAAGTTTAAGATTTTAAAACAAAATTTAAAATATATTATTTCTTTTAACTTTTTATTTATATACTTTTTTCCACACTTTTTTTTAAAAAAATATTGGCCCCAGTGCAGGTTGGCCGTGCGGCGTCGCACGTCGGCAATGCATGCATTATGATGTCATGCTGAGGTGGCGGCGGCAGCGGCGCTTGCACGGACGTCGTGCCACACTGCGTTGTCGCACGGCGTGCGTGCAACACCAGCGCAGTAGCGCATGCTCTTCACGCGACACGTATATTTTTTTGCAAAACTTTTAAACAACAATATATTGATGAAAAAAGATCATAGTAAAAGTATATTTTTAAATTCTTTTATAGATTTTAAAGAGTGGTATATATATGTTAATATTGTATGAATGTTATTAAATTTTGTAAGATTTTTTATAATATTACCTCTGTATTAAAATAATTTTATTTTTAAGCATGGTATTAATAAAGTAATATTAAAGGGTGAATGGATAAAGATTAGTAAGAGATATTAAAGAAATAAAACTCATATATTTACCGTTTGAGAGGAGATAAGAGGATAATATAAAGTTATTACGGAACAAATGGTAAAATTGTAAACGATAGAAGTGAAATTATTTTGGTCTAATTGAGTAGTTGGATTAGCGAGAGCGCATCACTGTAGGAACTAAAATAGTTTCCGGGCATCATTGTGTACTGACAACAGTGGCTGCTGCTTAAATCAATGGGATGGCTGTCTTGACTCCTGACATGATCGATCACTGTATAAAAAGGAGAGAAGCTTATCGTCATCTTGATCAGCATCGCTGCCTTCGCTGGCTGCTTATTCGCTCGTTTGGATTCGTGTGGTGCAACTCGCATGTGCAACGAAGTTGACGGATATAAGTGTATGAATTTAATTATCCTAGGGCACTAGTACTAGTTGTAGGGTTCAGTTCGTACAGACTGATTGGATCATGCTCATGCTGCATGTGTCATTTTGAATAGTGATCAATAACCGTCAGTGTGGCATTATTGTTGATAGTAGTTCCAAAAAAATAAAAACTGTGTTTACAAATAGTGTCTGGTTTCAAAACTATTTGCAGAGAAATTATAATATGTTATTTGTGGTGTACATGATTTTCTTGATTTAATAGTTCTAATATATGAATTAATAAACAAAGCTGTGTTTTGTGTTTCGTGTAGAGGATCTATTTAAATGTTTATTGATTAAATAATGGAAGAAATTTATATTTGGTTCCTCATTTTCAAATATGGTCTAGTTTTCATCACTTAACTCTAATACGACATAAATTAAAACTCTTTCCTTAATTATCAATAACATACATCCTATTTAAATTGAATATCATATATACGATTTTAATAGTTATGGAATAACTTTTATTTAGTCTTAGAGTTGAGGAATGAAATTTAAAACCACATGGAGAGCTTCTAAGTCTCCTTTCCCTGTTTTCCCTAGTTGTGCATAGTGCATAGTGTGAAGTGTAGTATATAGAGTGAGACTAAGACCCCGTTTTTGGTATATATATATACAAGTCTAGCGGTCTAAGACACTCGTAGTCGCAGCGGAAGGGCCACACACGTAGAGACTGAAGCGAAAACTAGTGAACAAAGGCGCGAATAGACCTTTGGTCATGATGTTAGCGAACTGATACGTCGATGGTACATAGAGCACCCGAACGAGTCCTAGAATGACCTTGTCACGGACGAAATGAATATCAATCTCAATGTGCTTCGTGCGATGATAGTGAATCGGATTGGCGGTCATGTAGACGGCACTAACATTATCGTAGTAGACAACTGTCGTGGAGGCGATGGGTGTATAAAGCTGCTGGAAAAGCTGGCGAATTCATAGCACTCGGCGATGGCATGAGCAACGGCGCGATACTTGGCTTTGGCGTTTGACCGAGACAATATAGTCTGGTGCTTGGAGGACTAAGAGACTAGAGTGTCATCGAGGAAGACGCAGTAGCCGGATGTAGAGCGTCGGGAGTCGGGCAACCCACCCAATCTGCTTCAAAGTACGTGGTGAGAGAGTCGATGGGGCTAGAGCTAAGGTATAGGCCGGTGGACAGTGTGCCCTTCATGTAGCGAAGAATACGCTTGAGCAGCACGAGATGAGGTTCGCGCGGAACATGCATAAAGAGGCACACTTACTGAACGACTTAAGTGAGAGAGCCATCGGTGGCGGAGAGCTTGGCGCGAGTGTCAACTGGAGTGGCGATGGAGTGACATTCGGCCATGCCTGCACGTTGGAGAAGATCCATGGCATACTAGCGCTGGGAGAGGAATAACCCGTGGGAGGAGCACGTGACAGAGATGCCAAAGAAGTGGTGTAGAGGATCTATATCGGTCATGGTAAACTCGGAGTAGAGTCGAGTCATGATGTGATGTAGGGTGGTTGTCGAGGACGCTGTAAGGATGATATCATCGACATAGAGAAGGAGGTAGGCGGTGGCATCCCCAGTGTGAAGTACGAAAAGAGATGTATTGGAGACAGAGGCCATAAAACCAAGTTGCCGAAGATAGGCAACAAAACGCTAGTACCAAGCTCGAAGGGCCTATTTGAGGCCATAGAGAGAGTGCTGAAGGAGACAGACATCGTTAGGATGGGATGGGTCGATGAAGCCTAGAGGCTGCTGGCAGTAGACCGTCTTCGTCAGATGATCGTGAAGGAAAACATTATTCACGTCAAGTTGATGAATCGGTCAAGAGCGCGAGGCAGCGAGGGTGAGCACAACCTAAATGGTGGCGGGCTTGACGACGGGGCGTGAAGAAGCATAGTGTGACTGATGTTGTTTAGAGTTCGAAGAAGCCGTTCGGCCTTGCCGTTTTGGGGAGAGGTGTAGGGGTAGAAGAGGCGAAGATGGATGCCACGGGAGGTGAGAAAGGCTTGGATAGTACGGTTTACAAACTCCGTACCATTGTCGGCCTGTATGGCTTGAATAGAAAGGTTGAATTGGGTGGAAACATAATTGGTGAAATTGATGAGATGAGAGGTAACCTCGGACCTGCTTGTGAGGGAAAAAGTCCACAGTAGTGTGTATAATCATCAAGTATTGCAAGATAGTACTGATAACCTGAAACACTTTTAACTAGAGAAGTCCACATAGAGGGAAAGAAAGGTAGCCGCACATGTTTGCCAAGTTGACAAGAGTGGCAGACATTGGAGCTGTTGTGGTTGTATTGGATAGAGACGCTGCAACGGAGAGTGGTGACAGCGTCAGGGCTAAGGTGACCAAGGTAAAGATGCCACAAGTTGATGAAGATGGCAAGGTTGGTGTGAGGAGTGGACGGCGCAACAAGGATGATGTAGAGGTCGCCACCACTATTGCATTGAAACACATCGCGCCGGGTCGGGATATCCTTCACAGAGAAACCAGAAGCGTCAAATTCAATGGAGCAATTGTTATCTCTGATGAATTGGCGGACAGAAAGTAGATTGTGGACAAGGGAATGAACAATTAAGACATTATGGAGTGAAAAGTTATACGTGGGTATAGGCAGGATGGAGTCACTACGGCATATAACAGGAAGAGATTGCCCATTACCGACGGTGACGAAGGGTAAGGTGGAAGAATGGCGAGAGAGTAGTATACCGTCCGATGAAACCATGTGGGATGATGTACTAGAGTCCAGTACCCAGGGGTGCTAGGGTTGGAGCGTCATCTGGTTAAGTGCGGTGATGAGGCCAGCCTGGTTCCACAAGAGAGCTGACTTGGTGGTTGGCGAGGGTGTGATCGGCTGAGGTGGTTGTATGGGAGCGGACACCAGGTGGGCCTGGTCAGACGCAGGAGAGGGCGAAAGAGTAGTGAGGCGTGATAAGTCAATGGAAAAGTGTGAGTGTTGAGCCGATGGGGGTGGGCACGAGGCTAATGTGGATTGGTGCATGGCCGATGAGAGTAGGTAGGTCACGGGCACGAGAGGGTTCACGTCCAGGATATGGGGTTTCATGTCCGTGGACATGTGGATGCAACTGAGTGGGGCGGACCTAAAAAACGGCAGAGGTCGCGGGCGTGAAGAAAGGAAAGTTCGCTTCTGGGAAATAGAAATTCGCGTCCGTTGACACGTGGGCGCGTCGGAGTGGCGTGGACATGAGGGGAGAAATTTTGTGTCCGGGGGGCAGGTGAGCATGTTGGAAGAGCAGGAACTCGAAGAGTGTTCCAGCCGATAGAGGGCGGACTGGTCTAGCCAATAGAGGGCGCCGACGTAAGAAGAAGGAAAGGTGCGCCGATGCTAGGGGAAGCGAAGGTGGGTCTGGATGAGATGAAGAGGCAGATGAAGGTCTTCTCCTTATCACATGGTGGAAGTGGCGAGTAAGCGGTAGAGGAGAAGAAGACCATCTACGGAGGAGACGATGGGGATAAGAACCGAGGCGAAGAAGCAAAGGAAGAATACAAGAGGAGAAGGTCTACGATGGAGATGAGGCGTCGGCTCGCCGACGAAAAGGTTGCTAGCGCACCAGGATTTCTAAAGCTGCTCTGATACCATGTAGATGTGTAGTATACAGTGAGACTAAAATCCTATTTTCTATAAGCGTTTTCCGTCTAACACATAGTCACGAGTCCTCGGTACGCTAGTCTGCTACATGGATATTATATAACCGAGCAAGAATACATGGTAGTTTAGTTATTTACCTTGAGAAACATTTTACAACCTTGAAAAGTGTGCGTTGCGCACAGGTACCATTTACAAAGGAAGGAAGGGAGTATCGACAATACACCTCCTTAAACCACGAGGCTAACCTTAAGGTCTTAGAACACCCCCTCCCTATTACTCACAATGGAGACATACTTATGTCTCTTCTAATATACTCCATCCAATTATAGTAGTAGATATTTTTGCCCCTTAGCTACAAGTTACCCCTTAACTTACGTGCGGTTTTGGTTACCAAGCTCAAATATTCATGAACTTGTGGAAGAGTGTCTTTTGATTGACTGGCTGTTAAAGAAAGATAACTTAAAATATTATGGGTAAAAAGACTTTAATGAACCATATTTTTATCCTCTTTTTAATTACCTTTTTAATCTTGTGATTACATTTTCAATACGAAATATCTTCTCTTCGTGCATAGTGTAAACGTTCGTGGCATGGCAGATTGATTTAGTGTAGATGTCGTTAAGTTTATTCAAAATCTATATGACAACAATTTGTATCATGTTTCAAACAGGATACAGTTGAGTGCAACAGCGTTGCTGCGTTTATTCGACTAACTCGCAAACGCCGAAAATCTCTCTTTAGCCTGACTCTATCTCGAGATAAGAGGAATTTCTTACCTCCAGTTATCATTCGATGAAGTCTTAAATGAGCCCCTCTAAAGTTTTTTTTTGTTCGTCCTCTCCAAGATACATAACCTTGCAGAACTCTAGTCATTTTATCAAATCTAGTGCATTTTGCACACATCCATTAATTGTCAGTGCTCAAATCTTCAGGTATAGCTGAAGTTTAGAATATGTCTGAATTTCGCAGATATGTATATCACCTAGCTGATGTTTACTTAAATTAAAGGGAATATCAAAACCCGTCAATATTATGCATTTGCATAATTATTCAAGAATATCAAAATGTATATTATAATTCGGCTGAAACTAAACAAACCAACAAGTCAGCATAACCACAAAGCTTCTTTTAATTTGATGAACAACTAAGTATAAAATTTGATTAAATTAATTTTAAATGGAGTGATTTTGTCTGCGTACGGTTGAACCGGGTCTAGAGGCTGGTCGGACTACATGTGCGTATAGAAGTCCGAAATGGTTTTGTATGAAAATGTTCTGATCGGACAGAGAAGCTAGTTGAACCACTCGCATGGGTGAGGTCGAACCGATCAGTCCGATGGTCCGACCGATGGACTCCGAAGAGGAGTCGATTTTATGTTATTTTTATGTTTCTCAGTAATTACTTGATGTATAATGTTTCTATGGACTATATATGTATTAATGTGAGTCAAGTTAAAGAGTATTTGTACTCGAATATAGTTCCTTTGTTATTGCATGTGTAGTTAAGTCTTAGAGTCTCAAGAGTATTGTCGATGATAGATCGGGAGTTTGACTTGAGAAAATTTAATGTCAGTACGATAGAGAGATCACGTGGGATACCTATGATATACAAGAGAGATTGTGTGCGTATCAAAATTAAAGTCAAATTCGAAAAGAGTCCAAGTCTAAAAAGATAGAGTTCGAATTCATATAGAGATGGGTTGTATACCTATATAAGAGATTTTTTTTATAGGATTAGGAGTATTAGTTCTAGTAAGATTCGAAATTTTTATATAGATACCTATAAGTATAAAGAGACAGTTTAGATCTATTTTTTGAAGAGAGAATAATTAGAATTTAGACTTGAGTTATGAGTTTAGTTAAAAATTAAAAGATAAGTGATTTGTATGTAATTTATAGACATATTTTAATATAATAAAATTAATATACTTTTAAGAGTTTTATCAACTTTTAATATTTTTGTCAAATTTATTTTTCTCTAGTTACATGCAATTGAACCAGAATTAACATATTATTGATGGTTAGAGGACAGTGGTCGGACTGACGGTAAGTAATGGTCGAACCGACACGTGAGTGTCAATGGAGGACTGTTGAACTGGCTTTGATTACAGTAACATTAACTTTAATTCTAATAAAAAAGATTTGTTCTTTTTTCCCAACAGGAAGCAACCTATTTTACCTGCATGCAACTTCATCGCTTACATGATTGCACGTATTTAGTACTATTTTACGATAAACACAAGCTAGGAATGGACTATTTTACAAACCAAACCATTCAGCACCCTCGCAAATTAACTTCCTACAGTTCCAAAAACAGAGGGAAATCAAATCAAACAAACTAAAGACCAAATCAAGCTCCTAAAATGTAGCCTCTCCTTCGAATCGACGAACTTAATTCTTCCAGTCCAAAATACTAATCCTACTTACTCTGAATGTCTGGACATTACCAATGATCACTAGCTGATCTCAGCTTCTTCCTTCTACGTGCAGTGCAGACACACGTCCATTGAACGTGCAGCAAGATCGAATCAGGACTACGCTGTATGTGCACTTGCAGTATTGTGTTCTTTGGTCGCCGTGGCCGCCGCTGCGTTCGTTGGCGGCGGAAAGATGCCCTCCCCCGGCGACAGTATCGCCCGCGGGTCGTACCGGGCCTTGAGCTCGGCGACCCTGCCCCATTTCGCGCCGAAATGCCGCCTCCACCCGTCCCGCGACGCGTGGTGCGGCAGGTACTCGAGCTCCGCCGCGTTCTCCCTCTCCAGCTACTCCAGGTCGCCGCCGCCGGCCGCAGCAGCCCGACGGTGTAGAACACGTCCTCGTCCGGCGTCACCGCCGTCATCCTGTCATCCCACCTTTATACATACATACATACATATATATATATATATATATCGATCAGTTGGTGCGTCGGAGCATCACGAGATCCGATCCTGAGATCGAGACACGTTAATTGCGCCGGCGAACGTACTTGTCCTTGTTCATGGGGTACACGAGGATGAGGCCGACGGGCTTGGCGTCCCGGAGGATGCCCTTGAAGACGCCGGCGTCGAAGTCGAGGATGCGCGACCTGGGGACGAAGAGGTTGAGCCATGGGTGGGGCACGTCCCCGGCGCCGGCTGACCGGAGATTCTGCTCTTCCCGCCCAACCCTGTCGAGGAACTCCACGTGCGACGCGTCCCTGACGAACACCAAACCCGTGACGAAGCTCAGCTCCTCCAGTACAGCCTCAAGTTTCTGCAAAAATATATGTATATTTAGTTCAAATCATCAATTTGCACGCTAGCTTCGCACATTGTAAAATAAAATACGCCCTACAAAAATCAAATTCAACTTTGACTTATCAATCGCAGCCAAAATTTAAATTTTACAACCTAATTCTATAATTGCTTTTGATGTTTTTTATTTTTTTAGCATTGTCTTTTAACTCACTAAAAATATAAATATAAAAGTTTTATTCATAAATTATTTTCGGTTGTTTCATACATTTTTCTTTAGCTTATTAGCCATTGACCAACCAATAAAAAAATAATTAATATATTTCTTGACAAATAGGTTAATGGATTGTGGTTTTTATATATACATGATATAGACACGATGGTGTTATCGTCATAGTATATTGCGTCCTCAATGTAATAGATCACAATGGATCTGGTCTCGATGGAGCCTAGTGAGCTGAACTGGACCTAGCCCTCAACATAATCGAACCCGACTCCGCTAGCCCGTTTCGAGATAACCAACTCTTGATCCATAGTAAACGAGTGCACATTGGAGTAGACGAGTTGGGCCCACCTAACCCGTTTTGGGGCCAGTTCGAGCCTAATTCTGGCTCGGGTTATGACCTCAAACTGACCCAACCCGCCTAGCACCGTGAAGGAGGAGGGACAGGTTCACCTCCGGCGAACAAGTTATCATCTCACCCGTGCCTGCAACCAACAATGCTTCCTGATTAGTTAATTGTGCTCTCTGCAGTACTCGTGGACACTAATTAGCAAAAATGTATATAAAAGCGACGTGGACTTCACTAGTCATCACCCATCATTCCATCAGATATCAGATTATACGAAAGACCAACTGAATCTGTACCTGTCACCACGCCAAGCTCATGGACGTTGGAGATCTGCGGCCCGTGCCCACCTATGCCGGCGTTGGAGAGCGTGCCGGCCGACGGTGATGCGGAGGTAGCCGGTCCATACGCGTGGCACAAGACCACGCTTAAGGGCAGTGTGGAGCACGCCAATCCATAGCTGCTCGCCGCCGGCGTCCATCTACAGCCCGTCGACCGACACGGTGATACGATGGCTAGCACGGTGGTCATGACCCGAGAACCGGCATGTCGATGACAATGCCGCCTGGGGCAAGGGCCTGTGCTCGAGAGGAGTGGCCCTCGTCCCGTGACGCCACGGTGAAAAGCGTTGGCTGAGAGAGTGAGAAGTGGATTAGAGCTGTCGGTAGGGAAGGTAGGACGAAAACCCCGTCCAGTGTAGCCTCTACTATATGGCCAAAGTCGGAGGATACTTTGGTTGTCGTGCCATGATCAGTGCGGATTTTTGACATGGCATCTAGAGAAAAATACATCGCTACTAGCAAGGGCACCGCCGTGTGCCGGTGCCCCCGAGATAGCCAACAGTAGAGAGGAAGCCAGTGATGATGAGGAATGTGGCTAACCGAGCTCTCGGCATCATGCTGTTGTAACAAAGGTTTGGGATGTCGTAAGTTGTGTAGCTTGAATTTGAGTACACTGCTTGCACGAGTAGAGAGATCGATCTCAGTTTCGTGTCTGCCCTCAGGACTAGACCACTCCTTTGGTATTTATATGCTGCAGCATGAGCTGAAAAAAATTCAGCGAAAGAGTGGAGTGCTTCCACTCTTTTTTGTTTTTTTAAGATTTGAAAGTTGCAAAGGATTTGACTTCTGCCCAACAAACAATTCTTCCTAATTAAAATACTTTAGAAAACTTGGTCACCACCTCAACGGCCTTGGCTTGAGTCTATGGACGACCACAATGATTGTCATCAATACAAAATCAAGACTGCATTTTTCTAGTTTTGCCGGCAGAGACATATATATAATCATAAGGAAATCAGTTTTGTTGTTTCAATATATGAAACATGAGATGCATACATATAGATACATACTTGAGTGTTGCTTTCCTAGTCCCATGTCAAAATATTGTTGGGTATCCTAAAGCATGGTACTCTTTGTGAAACTTGTAAATCACAGGCTTAATTAGAGAGAGATCTCATGACGGAATACTTTCTTTTTAAAATGGGAGGCAGGAGATGATATAACACTTCTATTTTGCAAACAGATGGCTATAAGCAGGGGTGGAGGTAGAACTGGACGAAGCTTTAACTCCAATTAGTATTCCTTTCATTTTCATTTTTCAAATACCCATCAGCATTATTACCATTTTAACTTTGACCACAAATAACCTTAAAATGATTAGATTATAATGCACAGAAAGTTACTTGGTTATAAATATTGGTTATATTTATGAGTAACAAGTCTAACTTAACTCTAAACTATAGACTAAACTACTGTCTTAGTCTGATTTACTCTTCTCAATTATAATATCAACTTATGACACTAGATATACGAATTACTCGTCTAGCCAATCCAATTCTATAATAGACTTATGTGGCATCCAATGTGGTGATAAAAATGAACGTGTGGCAGCAGTGGGGTCCACCCGTCACCCCCTTCTTCTTTCTGGCCAGTAATCCTTCTCACCCAAGTCCCGACACAATTCAATCGCACAACTCCTATGATTTAAAATCCCATAGTATTAACCCGGCATGGGACCGGTTCTGTACAATTCCTCAGGATCCAAAATGAAAGGCCAAAATCCTTCCAAGGGACTCTACCAAAATAAAATATTGTAGGCGATAGCTATGGAAAAATAATGTAGTGATGCTATTATACCGACCCATTTGAACCATTGGAATCAAGAAATGGACGGTTGAGATTGTATGCAGTCGTACTAACAATCACATTAGATCTAAATTGCATGTCACCTCAATTCATGTGTTTTCAGTGTATGTGCAACCCAAAGATGCACTCAAATTATTGCTGCAAACTGGATAACATTTGGCTCCACTAGTGGGAACTCAACTCTCATGCAATGCTGCTCTTGCAGGAGTTAGTGACATATGGACCCCAGAACAAGTGAGATATGTCAGCCTGCAGTACTGTAGAGGATCTTGTTCCCACTAGTAGTTGCATCCATGTAGGTTAGATAAAGTAAACGTAGTTAAATTGAAAGGTGTAGTTTATATGTATTCGGTTCCTTTGTACTTCAAATTGGACTTTTAGTTAAAGCTTCTATTTAATAGGGGTTTACTCTTATCTTCAGAGAGCATGAATTAATTAATGAATTTTTATTTTATAGTGCACAATTTTCTTTATATTTCTATCAGAGAATGATATCTTTTTTATGGTAAGTGGTGCATAGTATAATTTTGAGTTCCTGCGGTCAGCTTAGGACGGCGTTATTAGATAACAGGATTTTTCAATAGGATAGCAGGATAGATATTATTATTGTACTGGTAGCATGACTATCAAGGCCTACTTGTATTCAAACAAATCAGAGCTCGAGATATGTCAACTTCCTACATAAAACCCACGAACTGGTGGTGGCCATCTACAATCTGCCTCTCATTTGTTTTTACAAAAAGGTCAATTTGAAATCTCCAACACAGGTAATGCTACCATTTATAAATAAATAAACACGTCGACTTTTAAAGTTTTAATCTATACAACACAATGGTTGTACGTCTTTTTTTCCTCAGGTACTGTTAAATTTGACAATTTTTTTATGAGAAGAACTTAGAAAACTACTCTGCATTGCACTGGGTCCAAAACTTTGTCCCTGAATCCGGACAAGATGACTTCCTGCTAAACCTAAGAACAGGTCTCCTTCAGTTAGTGAAAGAAGCGTAAAATCGAATGGTGCAATGGAAAGTGTCGAAGATTGGAGCTTCCGCAACAGCTTATGTATTATGATTTTTATATCTCCAAAGTCATGACATGTCCCCTAACAACACACAAAAAATAAAGAAAAGAAAAATGTCACAAACTCTGACAACCGTCAGGTCATCAGACCATTACACGTGTAGTACACCAACCTAACAAGTCACTGCCACATCCATCACTCCAACTAATCAGGTCATTGCTCCCATTTTAACCAGATTATTTAAACGAGGGTCCGTGCATAAAAAATTGTGTTAAGTCGATCTAAAAAACTCAATAACTCAAATAAAAATAAAACATAAGAAAAATTCATTACAACATAAACTTCTTAACGATACGTCATATTAAAACTCAGATATGATATTAAATTGATAAGAATGAGGTCACCACCTTCTATGCAACGCACCAAGTCATGATCTACACACGGTACCAAATGAGTAAGAATCGGGTCGTCGTTTCTTTAGTGGTGTGCTACATCACCACCCGGGTGTAGTGAAAAATGGATAGATGTCTTCACATCTGACTCAATAGTTGCAAAGGGTAAAAAGCTAGTTGAGTCAACTAACATCTATTTAGCTAGTTGAAATATAATGTCAGTTTTAGGTAAATTAAGAGAGTTAGTTTATATAGTAATTAAGATATATGTAAATATCTTATATATTCAAGAGACTAAATGGAATTTTCATAAGAAGGAGAAGGTAGAAAATATTAGTTTCAAGCTTTGATACTTAGGGATAACTGTCAATAGAAATAGAGTGATAGTTTTGATTAATAAGAGTCTCAAAAATAGTGTGGTGGAAGTGAAATGACAAAAAGATATGATCATT
Organism: Oryza coarctata; assembly: GCA_030770085.1. Lineage (NCBI taxonomy): Eukaryota > Viridiplantae > Streptophyta > Magnoliopsida > Poales > Poaceae > Oryza > Oryza coarctata. The sequence goes on from CM061472.1 coordinate 17,046,073, forward strand.
TTAATCAAGCTTGTATTTAATGATATAGTCTTGAACATAATTAACGTGTATGTCCCCAAGTTAGAGTGCCAAAAGACAACTTTGAAAGACTTAGATGGTATGGTTAGAAATATACTAACAAGCTTTTCATAGAAGACCTTAACGGTTATGTAGGGTCTATAAGTGCAGGTTTTGAGCCAGCATATGGAGGTTTTGAATATGGTAGAAGGACTCAGGAAGGAGAGGAGGTCTTAGACTTTGATATAATTTTGACCTATTGTTAGCCAACACTTCATTTAGGAAGAGATAGCCCATCTAGTGACCTTTAGTAGTCAATAAAATTATAGCTAGATTGATTTTATCCTCACAAGAATAGAAGATAAACAAGATTGTAAGATAATAACAAGAGAGTATGTTATTTCTAGTGTCCGACTTTTGATTTTAGGTGCGTGCCCATAAAGATAAACAAGCAATATTGTAAGGACAAAGTGGTAAAAATTTAAAAGAGAAACGTTAGTTGTCTTCAAGGAAAAAGTTGCTAAAGAGGGCTCTTGAAATAAAGAAGACGATGCAAGATGGCAACCTGTATTTGAAGGTAGTTTTAGAGTTGTTTAAAATGAACAAAGAGAGTAGATATAAATCTAAAGATACTTGGTAGTAAAACAAGAAAGCCCAAAGGGCTATTAAGGAGAAGAAATAATGGTATATGCTCTTATATCATGACATAAGTGCAAATAACATAAAGAAATACAAGACAACGAAGAAATCCGTAAAACGAGTTGTGAATGAGACAAAGAGATAGGTTTACGAGGATATTTACCAATGATTGAGTATGATGGAAAGAAAGACATCTATCAGATGGCTAAGGTTTGTGAGAGGAGTACTGTAACTCCCGTGTTTTTTATCCAAGAAAAACTATTTAAGTAAAAACATATTTACAAAATTTAGATATTTTTGAATGTCGAAGAGCGTACCTCATATGGATCTCAAATTCTTTCCAAACCTACCCTAGAATCCCTTTCAAAGTTTTTTCAAAAATCCCTAAGTTCAAATATCAAATTTGAATTTGAATTCAAACATTCAATTTTTTCCTTTCAAAATATTCCTAAAAATTCAGAAAGACTATTATTCACCTAGGCCGCTCACCCTTCTTTCCTCCTTTCTTGGCCCACACGGCCTCCTTTCTCTCTCGACCTATGTGGCATGTCTTCTCCTCTGTGGCCCATAGCCCACTTCGCCTTCTCCTACGCGCTACTCACTCGCTTGCAGCTGACGCACATGCCCGCGACTTAGTGTGCTGGTCCACAAGTTGGGCCAACCCGTTGCCCGCACCACGGACGGCCTCCCGACATGCCATGTCGCAGCTGTCGCCTACCTCTAGCACCGCCCTATGCACATCGAGCACTCAGTTAAATGCGTCGGCCTCTGCAGCGTGTGATTAGGCCTCCCTACCGCATTGGCAATGCCCACCAACACACTACCTTGGCCCGTGCCATGCAAGCAGTCAATGCGACGATGTCTCCCAGGGAATCAACACGCCGCGCTTCTCGCCACCAAACCCTGGTATGACGCCATCACATTCGGTCCAGGCCCTAGCAAGTATGCAAACTCCCTCTATTTTATCTCATCCCAGTCGTCGTGTCGCCCACGTTCTGGCCAGCGCAATCATGGTCCTATGCTGTGCTTTGCCACTTTTTGCCGTGCCGCACCGTCACCTATCGCCTACGTGCAACACTGTGCCTACCTCCTATCTCTGTTGTCACCATGTGCACCCCTACGCCTATAAAAAGCCATGAAGCCCTTCGCCTCGCCTCGTACCATTTAGAATCCCTCTGAGCTCCCACACTGTCACCACCTCCCCTTCGTCTTCCCATCTCTTCGCCAAGCACCATTGTTGTCGCTCCTCCATATTCCCTGAGATAGCATCTTCGGGTTCTCTCCTCCTCTCTTCCTATTTCCACACTTTCTCAAACCGAGCCCAAAACTCAGCCACTCCACCACCCAATTGGTCATTGGCAACGACCAAATGATGCACTCCTACAAAGTTTGCCGCCGCTCATCGTCAGCCACCTCTCATTCTCCTGCACCAAATATGAGCCATCCACATTCCTTCCCGTCCTCTACTCGATGCTTCGATGACCATGGCTCATTGGAAAACGCTATCGTTTGGCCGGACGCCATTGAGCTTTGTCGGTCATCGATTTCCCCTCTGATCAGCGACCACATGGCAACCACGTCGTATGACCACGGATCCACCGTACCGACACAGCACACGCACCTACACAGCACACGCACCTCAGACTAGCTAAGTGTTAGGGTGACCTATGAATTCAAAAGGCATATGCCAGCACTACAATATTTGCTTGAGCCTATCAACCTACCTACCAAAGAAATAAAAGTCTACTTTACCTCCCTTCCACTCGCCTCACATGTTAGTCTCTGATTTAAATCTTTTATTTTTTAGAAAATATTTAATTCTTTTTTTATAATCCAAAAAATAATTTAATTTTCTAAAATTCATATCTTTTTAACCGAAGCTCCGTTTGAGCACGTTCAACTCTCATAATTTTTCTAAAAATGATATCCATGTAATGATACTTTATTATATATATATATTAGATTCTAATTTTATTTCTTTTTATGTATTGTTGTTTTGTACCACGTAGTAGTCAACACTGATGAGCTGTCAATCAAGGAGTTCATCGCCCATTGATCATGTTGATCATATATTTTAAATTAAAAATTATTGTGTTTGTAAACTATACATGTTTAGGTATATGATACCAATCGTAAATTGCTAGTCGATCCAATAGGTCATGAACCCACTTGTTGCACATATCCTTTCTATTTGTTGATGATCTTATACTCTTATTGCCCTTTTGTCATAGTAGTGCTCATAGTCAGCAAAGCACGAGTATCAATAACACTCTTATCACTTAAAACTTGTCGATATGATAAAATGGGTTTTTAAAAATGGTTTGAAATATTGATACTTGTGGTTGAGAGCTTTGCGAAATAAAATAGCTTTTTAAAATTTGGTCATGGGTAGTCATCACCTGTATGGCATATAAGTACCAATCTCTTGAGAAGTTTCACTAATCGTGTTAAAGTATGACCACATGGGTAAAATAGGACGTCACTGACCAAGTAATTAATGAACTTTAGATGTGTACAGAAGTTAATAGACGTGAAGTTTTCGAGGTGACATCTGAGATGTGCATGTGGGACTTTAAGTATAGGAAGTCGACTTGCTCAGTATTTGATCTGGAACCCATTTAGTTGATTCCCGGCTAACTTAGGAATGCTTCTAAAAGGTCTTGTCATAAACCTCTCCTCACCATGTGTATTTGATTAATATGTAATGGATGTTTGGAGTAAACTCACTTCGTGTGGCTAAAGTGTGCACCCTTTGTAAAACTTATAATATATTCGAACAGCCGTGCTTATGGTCATAAATAGATAAAAAGTGATCCTTTTAGTGTAGTCTTGTATTTAAAAAAGTTTTATGAAAAAATTTGTTGTGGTATGGAAATCGTTACTAGAACGAGCCTACGTGACTGGTGGAAGACCTAAGTGGTCTAAAATGGGACTGTGTGACTTAGAGTGTCGTTTGACACTAGAATTAGAGTTGGATAAGATGAAGTTAAGTCATCATTGAGAAAGGAAAAAAAATTAAAAGCATAAAAATAGAGGTACCGTCAAGGACTATACACTCTGAATCAAAATTGAGATAAGTCGTTACAACGCGACTTAAGGAATAGGTTAAGATGCGAGTCTCTTCCTGGTAAATATAGTGAGTTATTATCAGACAACTCACGGAATAGATTAAGGTATGAGCTTCTTTTTTATAACTTAAAAACACACTTATAATTTACAAAGATGATTTAAGACACACTTGTTTATGAAACAAAACCAAACCCCTCTTGATAATCCTTACATGCCATATTAATTCTCATGACTTAGTGAGTACCTCATGTACTCATCCTTACTATTATCATCCTCTCTTCAGAAGTGCATGAAGACGAAGATCTAACCATAGAGTTTCTTCAGGAGTAAGCGCCGTACGAATACTTTTAGGGTTTCGATCTAAGACCCAAGTCGTACTTGTGGGTTTAGTTATAGCTTTACTTCTATTATCATCTTTTGCTTGGTGTAGCATTACAAGCCTGAGATCTGTTCATAGATGCAACCTATGTATTAGACTTTATCAATGTATAAAAATAAAATGTGCTGATGATTCACCTATATCTTGTTTGTACCAACTAAATTCCTAAGACTGATACCAATATTGTAGGTATAAGCATCTCACATCTGTTGATCTACTTATTGGTTAACGAGAGAAGGGTGTCACAAAGAGAAGAGATCTCAACCAATTTAAGTATATTAGGTTGAAAGAGAGTAGTTTTTAATGAAGAAGAATAATATCAAATATAGATATTAAGAGTATTTTAATAATTTGTTTAATAGTAACAATGAGAACACAAATTTTCAGTTGGATAACTCTTTTAATAACACCAACAGACACTTTGTATGAAAAATCCAAGAATCTAATATAAGAGAGACATTGAAAAGGATAAAGGTGGATAAAGTGATGGGTCCTGATGGTATTCCAATTGAGATGTGAAAATATCTTGGAAAGTTTGCTATAATATAACTAACTAAGTTGTCTAACCATACTTTGTTGTCAAATAAGATGTCTAAAGAATGAAAAAGAAGTATATTGGTATCAATATATATGAATAAGATATATATTCAAAATTATACTAATTACCTAGAAATTAAGTTGATGAGCTATATTATAAAGCTAGAGAAGAGAGTTATTGATCATCATTTAAGAGAAATGACGCAGATCTCTATAAACCAATTTATTTTTATGCTCATAAGGTCAACTATAGAAACAATTTTCTTAATAAGACAAGTTATAAAGTGGTATAATGAACAAAAGAAACACCTACAGCCTTCAAGAAGGCTTATAACAAAATATAAGGTTTCTTATGATGAAATATAAGGAATGTTATGTGGTGAACTTTGGATAAGTATAAAGTTTCAATAAAATTTGTTTTTCTCATTAAGTTTATATATAACAATATTGTTTCTAAGGTTTGAACAAGTGATGGAGATACAGATGATTTCTCGATTAAAATATAACTGCATCAAGGATTGAATTTGAGATGAGGTCATAAGAGACATACAAGGGGATATTTATTGGTGTATGTTTTTGTTGACAAATATAGTGCTAATCAATGAAAGTTAAATGGGAGTATATATAAAGCTAGAGTTACGATGGACTCTAGAGTCAAAAAGTTTTAAACTCAGTGCAATTAAAATTAAATATATGACATATGACTTTGGTACTGCTACACATGTGATAGAAAATATTAGTTTAGAGGGTCAAGTAGTACCAAGAATATTTTTTGCTATTTAGGATCAATGTTATAAAGATATGGAGATACTGATAAAGATATTAGTCATATAATCAAATCGTGGTGGATAAAATGACAAAAATTATTGGATATTATTTATGATAAAAAGGTACCACATAATTTAAAAGCTAATAGTGATTAGACTTATAATATTATATGATACATAATATTAGCCTATAAAAAATGACATATTCATCCATTAAGTTGTACGAATATACGTACGTTAAATTAAATTTATGGACAAACAAGAATGAATCGGATTCAAAACGATGATATACGTAATAGGTTAGAGGTAACATAAGCTTGTCTAATATAGATTAAGATGACTTGAACATATCTAGTGGAAATCTTTAGTGACAACGCTGAAATCCTAAAACACAACAATATAAGAAGAGAAACATGTGAAGTTCAAATTTGATATGGAAGAATACAATAAAAAACTTAAAATGTTAGTTTTGTTCTTAAATAATAAAAGTATATAAAAAATAGCTATTTTTTATGTTGAATTTTTGTTGGGTTTTATTCGTAACATACCAACTAAAAGTCTTTTTAATGTTATTATTGCTGATGCTAAACTTGTGTTAGTTTTTAACTTGTGCTAAGTAGCAGCTGTCTTCAATAATTGATTTGCTACAATGGCTGAAACTTGTGTAAGTTTTTAATACAGGAAAGGGTACTCAGTCTGACGGTAGGTACTACCATGACAAATTTGACAATCAGTACCAACAACGCAAGACGGCAACATATATACATTGGCTAAGCTTTGAAACCAGCCAGTAATTGTAGATTTTACTCACTAGATCAACGAAACAACTAACATCCAGTAATCTTCATAGCATGACAGTGCAGTGCAAAATTAACCAAGAGATATAATACTATGTAGCAAGAGCAAGAATTTAAAGCAAACCGGCAACGGCGAGGAGCTGATCATCAGACGGCGGCACCGATCAGTTGCGCCACTTGTAGCAGCGGAAGAGGTCCTCGGTCTGCGCGTTCTTGAAGGCGCTGCAGCCGACGACGTAGAAGAAGATGAGCCCGACGGTGGCGATGACGAGGGCGATGTTGGCCCTGCGCCACTGCTCCCGCAGGGTGGCCAGCATGCCGGCCTTGCAGGAGCTGCACTCGTAGCAGAGCTGCGCCGGGTCGTTACCCCACATGGTGCAGTCCGCGTCCGCGGCCGGGTTCGCCGGGTTCACCCACACCGTCGGCCTCACGTACGCGTACCCGCACACCGTCGGCGGCTTGCAGCAGCCGGACGGCAGAATGCACACATAGTTCCTTGTGCCTTAGACATATGGCCACTCATTTGCACTAAAATTCAGATTTCCACTTGGAAATGGAATGGTAGATCCCTCGTCAATAGTACCTTTATATCATTATATTTACTCCCAATTATTTTGCCAACATAGACAATTAAGTAATGATCAAACATAAGCACTCTACACCATATCTTTGTCCTCGGTAGAGCTGTAAATGAACAAACAAGTACTAAAGTGTGACAATATAGACATTCTGGAATTTGGAAAGAAAACAGGATATCCTAAATTCATCTAACAAGTTACTCCTGTTCCTGGACTCATATGTCAGCTAGACAGCTAACTAAACTGATATAACCTAATTGTATTGTGATCTCTTGAACAATGAATTTTACCCGGAAAGCCAGGATTTTTTTCTCCCTCAAGGTATGTGCAAAATCTAAGCTAGTAGTCCAAGGAATGAAGGAAATATGTTTTTTCTCTCTCCCTCACTTTTTTTGTGATAGAGAGAAAGAGTCCAAGGAAAGCTGTTACACAAGGAGACAAGAATGTGAACAGCATCAGGTGACATGGCCCAGCACATTGAGCCATTTTTTCCAAAAAGATCTTGCACACCGAACCATGCTTGGTTTGCACTCTAAACCTCCATTGCTACACAGGAGAAGATACATCTACAGAACATCGAAGTGCCAAAACTAATATTAAGAAAATCAATTAAGTACATGCCTCCATGTGCCGGCCCACCTTACTAGCAAATTCTTGTTCAGTTTGATGATTATATTTCAGTAAATAAATTCTAATCACTCAAAGAATATTCCCTCGATATTACATATCATCTAAATAGTTATTTTAAAAATTTAAAAAATATATAAGATAGATTAATATCTTATATATTTAAAAAAATTAAAATTAATCTCCACAAGTTGTAAAAAAATAATAAATTTATCTACGTGTGTCACATTTATTTTTTTCCACTTATTAAAAATAAATTTAAACTAGCATATTTATAGGTGATATATTATATATTAATATATCTTATTAATTTTTTTTCTAAATTTTTTAACTATTTAAACGAAATGCAAAAACAGATAAAACATCCTCGAGGTATTAAAAGAGTTTCCTTATATTTCTTTCTTTGCCCACAGAGAAATTCCACACAAATCACCACCTTTCCATCATGGATCCATCTTTTCTCTTTAGACGATTCTCACGCTAAAAAAACTGTGCGGCAACATTTGAGGATAATTTAACTCTACTTTCTACTTTCTGCTTTCTTCTAGGACGCACAAAATTGTTCCTTGCTTTCTCTTGTTGCCAACCAGTACTTATCTTTTTGTTTACTCCTCTTACCAAACTCTCTTTTTCAGGCGCATGTTTTTTAAACCCATAAAGGATATATTTTTATTTAAAAAATTCTATAGAAAAATTGCTTTATTTTTTAATTTCACGTACTAATCTGTTGCCATGTGCCAGAAAATCTTTTCCCAACTCTCCAAAACGAATGCAGGCTAGCTAGCAACTATACTACTAGTAGTCGACACCATAGAGATAGTACTAGCTAGTGGTAATCACATTGTCATGTTAAACTTAGTCGATTAATCAATCGTAGTTGAAGAGGTTAAACAATGCAATTAATGATCGATGTGATCTGTGATTAAGATTAATTGAGGATTACCTGGAGCGGCGTGAGATGGGATTGGTAGAACTGCTCGGGGTTGATGAAGAAGACGCTCTCCTGCGCCAGCTTCCTGCAGGTGTCGGAGGCGGCGAGGCAGGCCCTGATCCCCTCCCAGCGGCGCGGGTCGCCGGTGACGTGGTCGCGCAGCCACGCGGAGTAACCCTCGAGGCGGTAGTCGTCGTAACCGCGGCCGCCGGGGGCCGGGTAGGCGCCGGATCCCCGGGTGACGGCAAAGGCGAAGACGAGGAGCGCGAGGAGGAGGAGGATGAGCGCGGCCATGGCGAAGAGGTAGGCAGCGAGGAGGCCCTGGCGGTTCCAGTAGGCGCCGACGAAGCCGGCGAGGGCGACGAGGAGGAGGACCCCACCGAGGATGGCGACCGGCCACCGCGCCACGCGGGCGCACTCCTCCCCCTGCTTGGAGGCGAACCAGACGCCCGTGGCCACCACGGGGACGGCGCACACTAGCGCCAGGAAGTTGACGCACGCCGTGATGTAGTTGCTCACCGCCATGGGAGCGACGGCGAGAGCTAGTGAGAGTGAGACGGCGTGTGTGTGGGATGCGAGTGTGAAAGGTAAGAACTTTTATTTGTTTGGGAGGAGAAAGGCGAGACCTTTGCTGACTCTGCTTCTTTCTTGAGAAATTTCTTCGCTGCTGCTGCTGCAGAGCAGGGAGTGCAATGTGCACGTACGCTTATGCCAATATTAAAAGTTGGTATCGTCTGAATACTATTACATGGGTGACCTTTGCTAAATTACCACTTTTAAATCGTACGTGCTCTTTAAAATACTATTTAGATAAAAAAAATACCTTGGTTTTTCTTCATCAGTGACAACAGAGAGGAAAGTCTTACCGGTGATGAAGAGATTGCACAGGATGAAGGCGCCAAGCAATGAGCAACATGCCTCATCGTCGTCAAGTTGTAAAGAGGATGTGACCAATCTTCTTACCCCTCGGTCCACTAAGGTCTCTTTGAATCCCAACACGACGGTCAGCATCCTCCATCATTAGTAATGATATGGTTTCCTTGAGCCTCAATGTAGCGATTAACATCCTCTACCTCTCACGCCGTCGTAATCTCTTTTAAGCCCCGACGCAACGGATGAGGTGAGAAGGATGACAAAAAAAAAGTAACCCAAAGAGTGTAACAGATAGGGAGGTGGAACACAAGCGTTGTTGCGTCGAGACAAATGCACGAGAGAAGAGACAAGCTGAATACGAGAGGCGGACACAGCAGGGTTCCACCGTTTCTCAGCCGTCATCAACAACCACACTAGAAAAATAATATTATTGTTCATGATAGCATTCTAACAATAACGCACCAGTGATATTTTGACGACATAATCTCAATTTTCTCCTCTCAGATGGAAAGAAAAGGGGAAAATTGGTCGCGTTATAGACTTGTAATGCACTCTACCACCTAATGCATTAGGTAGAAAAGACTATGGAGAAGAAAAAGGCTCGAAATTCTCGGGTGCTACGGGGGAATGTTGCCGTCGCCGTGTGCTGCTGCGGCGAGGTGATGGCGGTGACACGCGCCGCGCGCCGAACGGACTCGCGCGCATCTGCGCGGCTGCTTGACTGCCTCGGTTCGTGGTCTCGGTGAGCGGCCGAGGGGGCACGTGCCGCCGCCGCATCCGCGACGTCGGCCTGGTTGGGGTTGCCAGAGGCGGCCGGAGCCCGGGCCAAGATCGCCACCGACCGTGACGCCAAGTAATTGACGAATTCAGGGCACATCTGAGTTTGGCCAGCCTAGTTCCAAGCCAACGGATTCAGCCTACTAGTGAATTCGGCCGGTATCAAAAAACTTCGGCCTTACAGTCAAATTAGCTCACCTACTGTCCACAACGGAATTCGGCCTACAGTTAATTCAGCCCACTTGTTCCCGGTCAACATATTTGGACCACGGAGGAATTCCCCTGCGGCTGCTGCTCACCGCCGGTAAACGCGGCCGCGGCGATCGCCTTCCTTCCCGCTCCCCCGCCACGGCGACAGCCTGCGGCGGCGGGCGTCTCCCGTCGGGAAAAAGCCGGCAAGGGCTGCCGCTCGGCTCGCTCCGCCGTCTCCGACCTGCTTCTTCGATGACCCGCTCCTCCAGTCGTCCATCGATCCCTTCATCTTTCATTCATGTGGTTATTCCATCCGCATCTTGCCTGGCTCTGACGAAATAACATGGCAATTTCGAAGCTTGATGAATTTGTGCATGAATTTTGCGTCAAGAATCTCTGCGTGCCGCTCTGGTGTGTAGATTGCTTGGCTCTATGTTCAGGAAAGGTTCTCCACTGAACTGACCCTGCATTTTTACAATAATTTTCACCAATGAGAGTCGCATATATAGTAGATTTTAGATGGGGTGCATTGCTGATCAGTGAGTGATCGATGCCGAGGAAACTACTGTCCTCTATCTATATGTCTCTCCTATTTATGTACTTTTACATATATTTGTGGTTAAAGCTCCAAAACTTTAATACCTGGACTGAATCTGAGCGTAAGCTTGAAGTCGGGCTGCTACAGCCAGCCTACAGTTCACCCAAATACTCAATGCAAAGAAAGTTGCTCGTCCTAGTACGTAAACATGCGCTCGTTGTTTTTCTTTTTAAGAGAAAATAAACTTGGCTCATTGAATTCTTTTGATATGCATGTGGGTTTGCAGGTTCCTAGTAGGGAGGGTAATTCAGTGCCACGCTTGCACAGCTACTTGTATTGGTGTTGCAAACAATTGTTGCAGGTTGACTTGCATTTGTTTACTATGTAGTCTAGATCTCAGATGTGCCGTGCCTGTAGTATTTAAATCCTGCGATCGGTTTTGAATCTGAAAGTTGATCGCTTGCAATATGTTTCTTTTGGGGGCATGAAGGAATCATCCTGCATTTTGTTTTGCCATTGGAATAACAAACATCATATTTGGTACAGTATCAGATTTAAATTTTCTTAGAGTCGAATGTTTCTAACTCCAGAAATCCATAAAACTAAATATATGATTACATTGTTAACATTTAGATAAATCAGTTTATTCTTATTTTATATAAAATATAAAATTTTAAACTACTATAATTTAACTAATAAACTCCAGATCCAACGTGTATAATGGCCAAAATAATGGAACGATGCTTTTTTTTGGCTAAGATGGAATCTGGTCTTTTTTCTTCTTCAGAGGCCAGCTATAAGGATGACGACTGAAAATATTATGGCAGTGAAGTAGTGAACAACAAACAGATCAAACTAGGGGGAGAGAGATGGAAGAGGTAGCAAGAAAATGGCAATATGGAAGGTGCTCGCTGTGATGATGGTCCTCCAGCTGTGGTTGATTGCTACTCCGTCAGCTGCCCAGTTTCTCGCCTACACTGAAGCATAAACCGAAGGCTGCCTTCCTTCGTGGATGCCGTGTGTCCATAACGTTGGATCGTCGCCATTTTCCGAGCCGAACAACTGTTGCGAGCAAGGTTTTGTGTGTTCTAATTTGCCTTCTAACGTTGATCATTTCATACCAAATCCTAATACCGCGAACTCCTAGAATGGTTTTGTTCCCTTGGTTTAATTTTCTCGTTGGGAAGTGTTTTCTTAGTTCTTCTTAATTAATTACTCTATTTCGTGGAGAGCCCTTAGCCCTCGGAAGACGGAAGAACACGAAGCGCGCGAGCCGGCTCGGTGTGATGCGAGACCGACGCGAATCCTAGTAACATTAATATGGTTCGCACAGTCCGAAGCTTGCATTTGCATATTTCCCTAGTACAATCGCATGCTCGTCCGTCGTCCGCCTTCGTCCACCACGAAGGGGAAGCGAGCCCGACGCGTCCACAACGAGTTCTCGCGGTCGAATTTTTTAGACATCGTTTTCCCCGCCCAACTTCCAGCCACATCTGCCGTGCCTGTGGCTGGTGAGCTTCTCGTCGCACGCGGCCGCCACTACTACGAACTGGCATAACACTAGCGGCCAGAACATGTGTTTCACATGCAGCCGACCGTGCCGTCCGTTACTGAAGGCAAGTTGAAAATACGAACTTTTTTTACAAGCGGGCAACCCACTGCCTATAAAAACAAGGCTTCATAGGCAGCTCGCCTGCGACGATATTTTCACAGGTCACTAACATTGTGTTGCTGCCCACCTGTGATGATTTTGTGTTAATTTTGAATATTAATTTCCTGCAAATTTTAAATTTATTTTTTAATTAAGTACTGTATATAAAATCAGTCGACGGGGATTTGATTAGCCATTCAACATAGAATTGAGATTTTGCACCTTATATTATAAATTCGATCGATCATTGGGGCAATTAATATGAATTTTCACTTGCAGTTGTCTACAATGTTCTCCTGTGAAAATAATGGATTTTTCTGACGGCCGGCTTAACAAGCCAACTATGATAATAAGGCACCCTATTTTCTTAAAGTTTACACAGTGGACCTGTGAAGATATTATTATTTTCACAGGTGGTTAAATTTCCATTGATGACTGCCTATGAATTTGCGTTGATTTTAAATTTTAATTTTCCATTAATTTTGAATTTATTTTTTAGATTTCATACTATATATAAAAATCATTGATTGAGGAGATTTCCTACCTTATATTATAAATGTATAAATGTGGTCAATGGAGTAATTAATACGTACACTTGAGATTCTGTATCTTATATTATAAATCCAGGTGGCCACGGTTGGTAATATATTTTTTTAAATAGACGGCCTATGTCCCCACTCCTATTTTTAGCCTGCCTATGTAGTAAAAGGTGAAAGAATCTTAAGTCGCATAGAGGAACAGTGAATATGCACACATTTAAACCTGAATTAAATAGTAGCAAAAATTAAGACTTCTCTAGAGTATCCGGTCTTAATATTTATAGTCTTCGAATATACGGTCTAGAGATTGTAAACCTCCTTAAAAATGTTCAAATGACACTAAAGTAGGTAAACTTAAGGGTTGGAGCGAATAAAAGAAAACATAATAACATAGAGCATTAAAATACAAGCAAAATTTTTATCCAAGTTCGGTTTATCTGATCCTACGTCTCTATTGAGAAGCTCTAAACACCCGGATTACAGTCGATCTCTTGCCTCATCAAGTTTAACTCTAGAGACTAGATTGGCTTCCAAACTCTCACCAAGCGTAGCATCTAGTCCAAAAGCAACCACCGAGGTCTCCACTAGGACACCGTACTCTCGCTTTCTATGAAGCTTACTCTATCAAACCAACATCTAAAGAAATACTAAGAAATCTACTAATTTACCGCTTTCCTTATGAGGGTGAGAAAAAACTTCACAAACATCCCACGTGATTCACATATTGAATCCTTACGAACAACAATTAGTCATCTAGGAATTGCTTCTCTAAGAGTAACAAGTATGAGTCTTCACCGGCTTCGATCCACAATTACTCACCCAAATCCTAAAATCCACTCTCTCACAAATCACTCAAAAAGCACGTTTAGAAAGTGGATTAGACACAAGATTTAAGATAGTGAAGTGGAAAACCTCTAGAAAACTATTAAGAGTGATATATGAATAGATAAGCAGCCTCTCTCTCAAAGAAAAGGTTGGTGGGGTTAAATAATTATCGTTTTATAACTAGTCATTACTCACAGAATTTAAACTCTAGAGTATTTGTACAAAATGTCTGAAGACTTCGAACATGCCTTTTGACTTAGACAGAGAACTCAGTCCGAATATTTTGGCCAAAGGGTTTAAAGATTTCAGACAACACTTAGCTTTGAGATAGAAGATTCAGAGTATCTGGTCTAAACCTCTAGAGACTCTAAACATGTCTCTCTGCTAGATAGAGAGCTTAGTCCAGAAATTCCAAATAAAGGGTTTGAAGACTTCAAACTGATTTATCTGTTTGACAAAGAAAATTATCCACAAGGTTTTATAAAGACTAGACAAAAACATTCGAAATATTATAAGAGAAAAACCAAAACCCTAAGATATACGCGGTATGAGTATTTACACACTTAGAAATCTGATTGAACAATTGTTTTTTTACTGGTTAAACTTAAACCGCTTTAGCTTATCCTAAGGACTCAAGAAAGAAAAAATATATATTTTCGTAACTCATTTCTTATTTTATAAAGTCTCTCATTAAACAAATTACTGTGACATTCTCAATCATAACATCCATAATTTCTTATCATCTATTACTCAAAACTAATTATAAAACTTAGATGTACTTTTAAAACGGCATCAGAAAAGACACATTCTATAACAGTACGCTGCTATACAACTCCGTCATTTGCTATCCATGATGTTCTCAACCTCTGATCACCTCACCACCACTCGTCACCATCTCCGCTGGTACACCACGTAAACTTCGTAGTTCCAGTACACTATTGTTGTAATGTGCTTGTAGTTGTAGATAAAATTTCCACTTCTTTTCCCTGTCCTGTTTCTCCTTGCAACCACACGGACCATGCGCTATAACCGCGGTGCTGGGGTTTCACTTCATTTTTTCGAACCGAGAAATCAGCCCACGACTGAATTTAGCCCAGTTAATTCTCGCTAAAAAGTTTGGCCTGCAAGTGAATTCGACCAACTTTAATGCCCATCAACAAATTCGGCCTAGAGCTGATTCTAGTCCAGCTAAATTCTAGCCGAATTTGGGCTTGCGAGTGTATTCGGACCACTTAGTTGCCATCAGCGAATTAGGCCAGTATCAGGATTTAGCTCAGTTAATTCTCTTTAAAACGTTTGGCCCACAAGTGAATTCGTCCCACTTAATTCTCGTGAACGAATTCAGCCTGCAAGTGAATTTGGCCTACTTTAATGCCATTCAACTGATTCGGCCCACTAATGACTTTGGCCCATCTTCTGTTCATCAACGAATTCGGCCTCCGAGTCAAATTGGGCCATCTACGCGTGGGCCGTTGACCTTGCTTGATGCTCCCTGCTGCTGCTCACCGCCGGTGAACGGGGGCCGCCGCGATCGCCCTTCCCCCACCTCGCCGACCCACTGCGGCGCGGCGGCGGAGCGTCTTCCGGGCGACCGGGCGGGAACTCGATCCGTGAGTCGCTTGCCTGCATCGGCGCTTGGTACGCAGCTTGCTTGCTTGCCTGAACTGGACCTGCATCGGTACAGTAATTTTCACCATTGGGGGGGGGGGGGGGGGGGTAGTCGTAGCAATTTCGAGATGAGGAGCACTGCTGACTAGTGAGTGATGGAGGGAACTACGTACCGTCAGATAGTTGTTGGCTTGTTGCACATACACTTGGAGAAGCGCTCAGGTGTATAAGGAATTGGGGATAGAACCATAGTGGTGAGATCAATCAATGCATGGCAGAGGAGAAAAAAAAGGGAGAACTTTTCAGGAGATTCAGATTTAATGTTGTATCAAAGGTAGTGTATAAGTTTGTACATTTTGTTCCTTTCAGTGAAAAGAATAGAATTGACTGACCGATCATATTGGTCATTTCCCCACCCATTCCATGTTTCTCGGTGTCGTATAGCGGCGGTCAAGTTTGGGCATGGTAGTGGTTAAAGTCTTGTGGTTTAAGACTTTGAGGTTTCTGGGTCCAATTTTCCTTTCATCGTCAAATACCAGCAGTCATTCTCCACGCAAATCCTTGAGATGATGTTAAAGTTCGTGTTCAACACCCAGCACTCATCTTTGTCAGATAAGATTTGCGCTAAATTTTCCAGGATAAGATTGCAATAACTTTTTCATGTCATTGTCATTAATCAAAGCTAACTGTGTGGTTAATATGCATCTTCTCAACAAATGGGATAAGAGAATATAAATGCCCTTAAATTCTTAGGTGACAAGTTCTCCATTCTATGTGGGACTATGTGATCAAACATGAGTGTTGAGAATTTGAGGACGCAAAAGCATGCTTCTGTGCAGCCCTCCCTTATCCCCGTTCATGGGTCCTCAGGTACTGAAATGGGTTAGTTATCAATTTATCATTAACCTGATACTAGTCACAATCACCGTCCCTACGGTGTGTTGTGACAACTCTGAGATGGACCACCACTACCATAATGGTAGGCTTGTAATGTAGTAGCTGAAGTGTCAATCTCATCCAGCAAGATTATTTCTTATTTCCTAAATGTATTTCAAAATCTTTTGTACCCAAAAGAGTAACAGGATGGAAGTAAAGAAATATAAAAAAGTAATTCCATGACACCCAATCCATCATATCTATTAAGACCAATGTGGCGTTCTTTGGTTCCGCAATACTAGCTTGCATTTGTAGATTTTTCACGCGTTTGTTCATGATTATATAGCACAAGGTAGACATGCTTGATGCCTTTATGTTTCCTTTATACTGTGGTCCTTGAGATATGCACTTTTTATCCACCCGGCAAATATCTCTGTCAGATTCCATCTTTCTTAGGTGCTCCCATTGTTCAGAAACAACTAACATTATGTGGTGAGATGGCCCTTAAGCACAGACAAGTGAGCTGTGTTCTATATATAAGGCCATTGCTGCATATTGGGGGTTTCACGTTGCTAAACCGTTCTCTTTGGAGCTGAATTGACTGTTCCCTTTGATGGAGTAGTTGATGGTGTGTTGAACGGCAGATCATGAATTATGCCATGGATGCACCAATTCAGAGATTGTCTACCAAAATGCCGGATGAAGGAAGCACTCGTCTTGAAAGCAGTGAGCAAACTACCACTAACAGGTGGCATTTTTTTGTGTGTTCGTATGCTAACATGTCCGTATGCAACTGGTACGAAGGGCTGGTCATGTTTGAACCAGCTAATTCTAGGTATCAAGGTCTGAAGTCGAAGCTTCACTTGTTTTTGGTGTCAGTATTAGAGTTTGTGGATGGGGAGCTCTAGCAAACCATCAATCAGGCCAGCTCCCTTTTGCATTATCGGTGTCATATTGCTATAGTCCTGATGTTTGTTTCTTGGAACAACGATTGTGATTGGCATTAAAACGTGACTTAGAATGCAGGTCTGGAAGCATGGAGTGATACAATAGGTTCAGGGTGGTGGTTTAGATTTCCTAGTCCAATTTTCTGAGCAGAAATAAATTCATCTGCCATATTTTAGAGTTAAAAGCTTTGCTGACTGTCACCTTATTGTTAAGTCTTACAGATATGATTTCTGGGACTGTGCAATGGCTGGTTGATAGATAAGAACAAAGAATGGTAAGAATTCCCAATAGGATCGAGCTGTGAGGAAATAACTGAAGACCAGAACTTTGGATAAGGAAATTGCGTGTGGAAATCTGCTAGCAAGCCAGATGCAGTTGGATGAAACATATGAGTTATCCAAGATCAGCACATCCTTATGTGTGTATATTCTTTGCCTAGCTGCCCCTATCATTTGTGCCTGGGCATGTGCTGCTACAATAAAAAAATGTCTGTAGTTGTTGCGTGCTGGCTCCTAGGATAAGAGGTCTTAGGCGTTGAAATTTGTCGTCAGAGAAGTCTTAGTGGATCTAGTCATAAGAGATGTGATCTGCTGTCAATATTGTGTAATATTGTATTGAGTACATGTGTTTGCTGATGCAAGATTTAAGTGGTCCGATTAGATTGGTTTTGATACACTTAGAACTACCATGCCTCCTAGAACCTAGAAATATATTTTACTTGTCAGAGTAAGCTAAGCAAAAGGTGCACGAGAGGGTAACATCAAAGAAGCAAGGAAGAGATGGTTAACTCAGTATTTTCAGGAGATAGGATAGCCATATGCATATAACTTGCACGTAATACTTTTACAGGTCAAATGGGTTGCTGTTTTTGTGGAACATAATGTATATCCATATTCCCTATATGTACTCAATTTACAGATCAAAAATGAAAAAGAAAAAAAGAAAGCATGTGTCTTTATCCTTTTTTTAATAACACACTATCTTTGTTAATACTGTATTGCAGTGTTCTCTTAAAAAAATGTACTGAAGTGTGAACTGAGCATCTAGATGACAAATGAGATTGCAGGCAAGAATAAAAAAAAAGGCAATGGCAAGCCAGATTTTACCTCACTGAACTCTTCTTTTCATTTTTTATCCTCGCTGAACTCTTTTTCTACCTCACTGAACAGTAAAACACTATGTTGTAGCTTAATTGTCCAAACCCTTGCACTTATTGGATATAGTTGAACATGCCTTTCTTTTGCTTTCGAGGTGTCAGAAATATTTTGCAGGGGATTTTCTTGGTCCATGTTGCTATAATTTCAATTAAATATGCTAATGACAAGGAGAGATCATTGTGATAAGGTTTGTATCTTGCATCTCATGTTTCGGCACCTATGTTTCGTATGATATGTAACAGTCATGAAGATCCGTTCTGATCTTGAACTCCTCGAAGCCTTTGGTCTGGAGAGATAAACAGATTAGATCTGGATTGGATCACCACGGTTGTAAGGTGCATGATTCTTGTAGGTTTCATCAGCAAAAAGCATAAGCAATACTATTTTCATAAAATAAACAGTATAGCGACGTTGCATAGCTGCGTCTTGGTTACTAGTTTTCACCGTCACTTTCTGAGTATTTTGGCATCTTTCAGTGAGAAAGACAGGAACGTACAAACTTCAGATTTTTTCTGTTCATCAGATCAAATAGAGAATCTGATTTTTTTTTCGTTCTCTTGTTACTGTTAGTCTATTACTTGCTGCTGCTTTTGTTCCAATTAGAGGTTGATATTTATTGTGTCAATTGCTTTCATATAATCTACTCGAGTGCCAATGGACATTGCATCCAGAACACTTATAGCATGCGGTTGTTATCTATGAGAAAGTGAAAAGAAGGGAATATATCCCCCTCCTCTCATTTTTTATTTTGTGCTGATACTGTCTTGAAAACATTACAAGCTATTCAGATTGATAAATTTCTGCTGTCATTTAATATACTTATTTAGATAATTATGTCCATCTCTAGTACTCGTATAAGATCAAAAGTTTGGGAATACTATTTCTCAGTTATCTTGATCAATGGACAACTTTGGAGAAAGATATATGGCCAAAAGGAGTGTATGATTCAATTATTGACTTGAAAATGGTGCCAAGATTCGACCAAGGTCATCAAGGGTAGTTAGCATTTGGTAGAGAGAGAGAGAGAGAGCAAGATGCTCCCTAATGAATAAACAAAAGAAACAAGATTGCCAACAAGTATAGTGCTGTTGTTAGGTGTGCTATCAGTATTCTTACTCTGTTAATGCCACCAAAAACCTGCAGTGGCTCATGTTGGTGTAATTTATATTGCCGCCATGTGCTTTCATGGTAGTGTTAGTTTTCACAATGTTCATCACTAAACTGCAGTCAAATTTAAATTTATTATTTAAATTGCGATTTATAACTTTCTTAAGCTTCAGTTTTAACCTTGAAAGTCTTGGTAAACAATTAATTGCTATAGTAAGATCTTATATTTAAACTTTCTGTATGTGCAGAAGTGTAGTATACAGTGAGGCTAAGACCCCAACTTTATATAGAGAGGTTGGGTCTATATATATACAAGTTTAGTGGTCTAATACCCTCGCGGTCGTAGCGGGAGAAAAACGGACGTAGAGACTGAAGCGAAAACTGATGAACAAAGGCGCGGATAGACCTTTAGTCATAATATCGGTAAATTGTTGCGTCGACAGTATATAAAGCATCCGAATTTATCCTAGCGTGACCTTGTTACGTACTAAGTGAATGTCAATCTCTATATGCTTTGTCCATCGATGATGAATTGGGTTAACGGTCATGGCGAGAGGACGATGAAGGAGGAGAAGACCGTCTGCGGAAGAGACGAGAAAGATGAGAGCCGAGACGAGAAGACAGAGGAGGAATATCAGAGGAGAAGATCTGCGACGGGAAAGAAGCGTTGGCTTGCCGGCGAGAGAATGCTAGCGCGCCGAGAATGCCTAATCCTATTTTGATACTATGTAGAAGTGTAGTATACAGTGAGACTGAGACATCAACTCTATATAGGAGTTGGGTCTATATATATATATATAATTTCATTGGTCTAACAGTATGCCAACAACAAAAGTCGTTTTCATTTTTTGCAGAGCAAACTCTGGTGATTAGAAAGATGATACATGATAATCTCAACCAGGTTGATGAATTGATGCTTCTTTCCAGAGGCCCGGTCAGTAGGCTTATTGATAAAGCAAGGAACTTAGACTTTCCGTGCCTAGCACATGACTTCATGCTGTCAAACAGCATTAGTTGTTGTCACTGGAGTTGTCAATTGTAATCCAAAGAAGTTGGTCTGGCTCCCATGACACTATCCATCACCTGTCCAACGGAATTAACAGTTTGATTATATTTGATAGAGACCTGACACTTTGACACTTGACAGAACTACAGAAGGATAGGATTGTTGTGAGAGGCAGTACACCCAAAGGTGGTTTCAGTCTGAACTGATTGAGATCCTTGAAGTCTGAGAAATTCATGCGCATTGAGCATTGCAGAGGATTCCAATTGCTGAAAGTCCAAGCATTTTTTTCTGCATCATTTCTCACCATAAAGAATTTCTTTATGAAGATATATTTAATTTTTATGGACGATATGAAAAGAGATAACGCATCATATCAGCATGCATCATGCACAAAAAAAAAAAGCTTCTTTGTGTGGTGCCAGGCTTCTCCATGACCAAAGGCTTGTGTTTTAAGCATTCCTTTCTGGCACTCTTAGCTGCAGATTCATCAATTTCTTGATGTCTTGCGCCAAATTTTCAGGTTGCGTCCTCCCTTGATAATCCTATAGCAGTTGTCCTCCCTTTTATTCTTTTTTTCAGAATATTAGCCCTTTGATTATTTGGCCAAGGAAAATAATTAAAAAATGTACATATCAGAAAAGCATAATTCTTCACTAGTTAGTTATTCTTAAATTTTCTGTACATGTACTGGCACTGTAGATTAGATCTTAATCATATCACTGCGACTGGTGACTGACGAATTGGAAACTTGGAGTTAGGGTAGGCCTAACTCTTGAGGCACTTCATTGTTGTTATCTGGTATTGGCTGCTGTTTGGGTCCCAAGAAATCTCCAAACAAGCGTGCCAAACCTCATATGACACCATCTGCACATGAAAACACTATTTAGCTAGGTTCCATTTCAAATTTAAAACAAGGATATTTCATAGGAAATGGTTTAGCTTCTACAGCAGCAGCAGCAACAACAACAATAATAATCAAGCTTGTGTTCCAAAAATGGGGCTTAATGGTTTAATTTCTTTTAATCGACTAAATATTACTTAGCTGAGTGGCACTCTGTCATTGTCTTGATTTCTCCTAATTATGCAATTGCCGTCTTGTCTCATTGTCTTCTTTTTATCATGTTCTCTTTTGTTGTTTAGAGAATGTCTTGTCTCATGCATGATCTACTAGCTGGCACTACAGTACCAAAATGTTTAGTTTTACATATCCATGCATAGCTAATAATTCCAGTCAGGCAATGATGTCACAAGCATCGTAGTCCATTACACTGGAGACGATTGGGAGATTTTGGCACCGGAGATTCTAAGGAGCGGCTGATGAGCCAGCTCGTGAGAATCTGGTAAAGCTGGTTTTCTCAACTTTTTTAATTTATTTTCTAAATTTTATAATTACTAATCCTTAAAATCTGGATAAGAATCTAGATTGAGTTGGAGTTTATGAGAGAATCTGCAACTATCAGAACCTCTCAAGCAGGGTTCAATTACACTAGTGACCTACTGCATAATTTTTGAAAAACAAAATTAAAAGCCAAATACAAGTGACCATTTTCACATGAGTACTCTACACTTATAACCGCCAATAAATCAAAACGGCTGAATTTGTGGATCTTCTAATGTGGAGTGTAGCTTTATTTCAAAGATGTAGGTAAGATGAAGATTTATCTCGATTTCCGTTAGCACACTTTACGTTCCATGTGAAATTTTTCTATATAAAAGTTATTTTAAAATATTAAATAAATCTATTTTTAAAAAATTTATAACAATTAAAATTTATTTAATTATATACTAATAATTGTATTGCTTTACATACCTAATTAATCTTCCTCTAATCGCTCAAACAGGTAACTGGTCGTTACTAATGCGGCTATGCCCCTCTCATAAACAATCTCTGCCTACTGAAAATTAATTCGGACCTACATATATAGAACTGCCTGTCAAGCAAATCAACTTTAAATTCTTTAAGTGCATGAACAGTAAAGACTAATAACTGATGAGCTAGCATTAGTCAGTGCAGCTCAGCATAGTCGTTGGGGATTTATTTATTTATTTGATGAGACGTCATGCAATGGGGATTAATCACACCAGCTAGTTAATTGAACCCATTTATTTCTCTAACCTCCGCGTACGCATTTTGTCGGTGCAGAGCAAGCTAGCTTTGTGAGTGATGAGCTTTTGGTTGTTGAGAGATCTTGTTCAGGTCATGATAATAGGAGAATCAAATTAAGATTTTGAATTGGTGATGACAATTCGTTGACACCCTATCATTGTCACTCGCAATGGAAAGGCTGAAGAGATGGTCTTAACCACTAACTTGGGCAGTGCCAATTTAATCACAATATTAGTCACCACACACTCCATTTGGAACAAGGGTTTAATCAAACATTATATAATTTTAGGACACAATTAAATTTATTGGTTCATGTTCAAAAGTAGCTTTTATATCATATAAATAATATCATAGAGTAATCATTGATAAAATCGTAATATAATAAAATAAAATCATCTTATATTTTAAAATGTTTAAAATGGAGGGAGCAACATTCAGTAGTCATATATTCTGACGCTTAAAGGCTGTACGTAATTATATCAGCACTACCGTTACACTATTACTTTCAGAATGGCAGAGATGATACAAACTAAGCTGGACTGATTGTTTATGTGCTGCTTAATAAAAGATAAGAGCTGCACGTCGAAACGATGATGATTGTCCTCTTTGATTAATTTAATTATGATTAAACACTGTCTCGAGTCATGTTGCTAGAAGATTAAGGTTTAAGAAATCGCATGCATGGGGAACAATCGAATGCTGCACTGATGCAAATCATCAGACCAGTGTCCTGTTCAGTACCAGACTACTACCAGAGAATAATCACCTTGCGTGTAGGAGTCATTTTGCGTACTTCGATCGTCGTGTGATGCAATGTGAGCGCTAAATTTTCCTTTTTGGGTTACACGTAAGACACTCCCACATGCACATCATCATACACACCGTTAATTAAGTATCATTTATAAGTAAAACATATATATATATATATTCTTAGTAAAATAAACTACGATAAAAAACATAAAATCAAAATTAAGTTTAAAAATCAAATTTCAGTTTATAAGCATATAAATAAACAAAATAATAGTGATATACTTCTCTTAACACACTTTCGAACGGAGGCAAACGAATAATAAATCTGTGTAGCCCACAAAATTTTGTACATGTTGAAGCATGCGTAAATGTGGATATTAAAAATTTAACCCCTGTTAGTAAACTTAACTTCACTGGTATACTTACATATAATAATCTTATAACTTTACGATTTAAATTATATTTTAAACTTTAAACACATTTACATATGTCCTATGTTTTCGCAACTACGAAAAAAAAGGCTTCATATAGTTTTGCATATGTATTATGTTCATGTTGGACTACCTCTTCGGCTAGGCTGATCGTCACTCCTGTCCCCTGCTGTGACACGTGTCCGCTCCCAAAACCTGCCACGTGTGCACATCGTGGCAACACGCACACGCATTCACCGTGCTGTCCTTGCATTGAAACTGGATCGATGCATTTCAATCTTGGCGATCTCGCAGAGGATTACGAAAATAACGAAACTGCATTGCATGCGTTGGAAGCATGCATCTTCACTTTCTTTTTTCCATGTCTGAGAGCTCAGTTTCACCTCTCACAATTTGCAAAAAGTCATGGGGTTAGTTAAGAGTTGCTACACCTTTAAGAAGCACAGCTTTTACCTTAAAAAAGCATAGCTTTGGTTGCAGATAATTAGCCCTTCTGCTTTAATTATTTGTCAAAAAAATGACTCGTGTTGTGCAACTACCTAACTTCATCACATTTTGACACGAGGTATTTTTCTTGTATACTTTTTATATAACTTATTATATTATAAAACTGCATATCACATCATCATCTAATCTCATATATACCGCATTATCAATAATATCATTCATATCAATTTTATAACATTTTAACATATATATATATTACCCATTATTTATATAATATTTAATATGTTTCGTAGTAAAACGTCGGTTGTTATCTATCTAAATATATATATATTGTATTTCTATGGTATGTTGTGCTGTTGAATTAACTCCCATTTTGATATAAAGTACTTACTCTATTGAACTAATATCATTATAAAAGAATAGAGGGGTAGCTATTTTTTTCGATATTGGAAACAACTAGCCATGCATCTGAACTCGGTTTAGGAAAGCTAGCATTGAAACGTATTTTCCCCCATGCTGCTGCAACTTCTCCCACAATTTTTCGTTCTCTTTAACCATAAGCGACTAAAAAATGTCGCCTGTACGTATGGGTCTCCTCGTATCCACTCCTGCATAAGTATTAGACTTCTGACCATCAATCTTGAATGCTTTCCAGGAACAGCTGCCACCGAAAAGTGAGTATAACCGCTTCAACCACAAAAATTCATCAACCGCTCATAAGCAATGATCATCCGGACATATAATTGGGATGACTGGGACTAGGAGTATAGGATGGATGGATGGCATGCCATATATATTGTCATGCATTTTCATTGGAAGTAAAAGGCACTGCTCAATAGTTGGCATGAATTCTGTCCAATTATTACGCTGTTTAATCATGCTGTGAGATTTGTGATGCTTCCACCACATTTCGCTTCTTTATCATTCAAGTTTTTCTCTATGCAATTATCGGTATTGAAGTGCCTCTTAGGGGGCGATCTTAAAATACACGTATTTGATAGAATTTTCAAAAGAAGCAGATATTTACCCGGACAAATTTTCAGATAAACTTAGTTACGAGCATGATCTTTATCCTAACCGTAACTTGTGACGGATTGCTCCATCGGCCGTGGTGTTGTTACCCTTTCCTATTATCCGTGCTGGCATCCACTCTAAAACCACTAATCACAAGCTTATCCAAAACCCCCGAGCTAACTCTTTTACGTAAGGGAGGACACAAGCAGGTAAACAACACAACAATGTTGAGCTGGCTGGCGCGTCACACCTGGCAAATCCTGCGTGGAAAATGCATGATTACACGGAAGGAAAAGGGGAAAAAAAACCAACCCCTGTATGTAAGACA
This sequence comes from Oryza coarctata, assembly GCA_030770085.1. Classification (NCBI taxonomy): domain Eukaryota; kingdom Viridiplantae; phylum Streptophyta; class Magnoliopsida; order Poales; family Poaceae; genus Oryza; species Oryza coarctata. Next base: position 17,071,568 of record CM061472.1, read on the forward strand.
GAATTTTTAGAAAGACAAAAGAAATTGATAAAGACATGAACAGTGGGCCTCACCCGTGCAGTGTTAGACAGACCACTGGCCTGAGCGACCTGATCCCCTCGTATACACTCGGGGGATTCATAGTCACTGTACACTTTCTACATGGTATTAGAGTGAGTCTAAACATCCCGGTACGCTAGCTTCTCCCTCCAGCGAGCCAACCCTTTTCTCCTCGTCATCGACGTCTTCTTCCCATCGCCGACTCTCTTCTTGGTACTCCCCTCGCTCTCTCGTCTCCATTTCTTCTTCTCCCCGTCTCTCCCGCATTCACCTTTTCTCCGCCCCACCTCCGCGCGACCAGGCGACGGTCTCGATCCACCTTCTCATCCCTCCTCGCATCCGTCTCCACTTTTCCTCTTGTTTCGTGCATCTCTCCTTCTCTGACGCCAGCGCACCTCAGCGCTCATCGTCTCCATTGGCTAGACTTGTCCAGCCCTCCATCGGCTGGAAACCTCCCTCGGTTCTTGCCCTTTCCAACACGCTCAACGGCTCTCGGACGCGAACCTTCTCCCCTCACGTCCGAGCCAGTCCAACGTGTCCACGTGTCCACGGACACGAATCCCTGCCTCCCGGACGCGAACATATTCTCTTCGCGTCCGGCCACTCCCTGCCTTTTTCGCGTCCGCCCCACTCCTTGGCCTCCACGAGTCCACGGACGTGAATCTTCTCTTCACGGACGTGAATCCTCGCACGTCCGTGACCCAACCACTCTCTGACCCACCCACTTTGTCCTCACCTACTCCGCTGCCTACTCCCAATCGGCCAACCACTCCTCATCGGTTGGCCACTCCTCACCTACTCCGCTGCCTACTCCTCATCGGCTGGCCACTCCTCACCTACTCCGCTGCCTACTCCCCATAGGCCAACCACTCCTCATCGACTGGCCACTCCTCACCTCCGTTGCCCACTTTCCATCGGCTTCTCACGTCCTTGATCGGCCGATCCGTCCTCTCATCGGCTTCCCCCTCCCATCGGCTCTTTGCTCCCGTTCTCCCATCATGGCTACCGAGTCCGCCCTCAGCTCCGGCACTCTCCCAGTCGCCGAATCTGCTCCGGCCCTCGGTGCCACAGACCACACCTCGGGCACCACCTCACCGATCTTCTCCCCTCCCTACGCTGCTGTGAACGTGAAATCTCACGTTCCTATCTCCCTTGACCTTAACGCCAATTATTCCAAGTGGATTTTTTTCTTCAAATCCCTCTATGGAAAATTCGGCCTTCGGTCCCATATTGATGGCTCCGCTCCACCTCGCCCCGATGATCCTCAGTGGGACATCGCCGAGTGCTGCGTGTGCAGCTGGCTGCTCGGCTCGATCGACGACTCTGTCCTCGACCTCGCCATGGACGATACCGACCCCACCGCCCGGGACCTCTGGGTGGCCATCGAGCGGATCTTCCTGGCCAACAAGCAGCCTCGCGCCATCTTCCTCCTCAATGAGTTCTACTCCATGGTACAAGGCGACTCCTCTGTCTCCTCGTACTGTCAGCGCCTCACAGTCAAGGCTGCTGCTCTCCGGGACGTCAGCCACCCTGTGGCCGACTCTCAACTCGTCCTCGCCCTTCTGCGAGGCCTCAATCTCCGCTTCTCCAACACCGCCGATGACATCGCCAACACCACACCTCTTCCATCGTTCGTCCGGGCTCATGACATGCTAGTTCTTAAAGAACTCCGTCTGGCCAATGATGAGAAAATAGTGGCCCACACCGCTCTTCTTGCCGCGGCCGATAATGGCTGCCGAGCTTCTTGCACTGCCCCTTCCTCCTGCGGTCCTAGTGGCCATGGCTCCAGCCATAGCAACACAGCCCGCACCGAAAAAGGCAAGGGCAAAGGCAAAGGCAGGACCTGGTAGGGTCCGACGCCACCACGACCTACCTCGGTCCCTACCCACCCTGCTGGTCCCACGGGTCCGTGGCTCTGCTACAACCCCTGGGCGCCCCAGCCCCAGCCACGCAGCCCCATCGGCTGGCAACCCGAAGTTCTCGGCGCCCATCCCCAGGCTCACCTGGCATCGACTCTTGTTCTGCTGCCTCAGTCGATGCTACCGACCCCAATCACCCAGTCGGTTCCCTCCTGGAACCAGGCTGGCCTCGTCGCTGCCCTCAACCAGATGACGCTCCAACCACAGCACCCTTGGGTGCTGGACTCTGGGGTGTCTTCACACATGGCGTCATCGATCGGTATACTTCGCTCTTGTCACCCCTCTTCCTCCCCTTTTGTCACTATCGGCAATGGTCACTCTCTTCTTGTCCAATGCCGCGGTGACTCCTCTCTGTCTACATCCACCACTAACCTCCCCCTACTCAATGTTCTTTTTGTCCCTTCTCTCATTCACAATCTTATATCTGTTCGTCAATTCACACGAGACAACCACTGCTCCATTGAATTTGACGCGTCTGGTTTCTCTGTGAAGGATATCCCAACCCGGCGATAGATCCTTCGCTGCAATAGTGGCGGCGACCTCTACACCATTCCCGCTGCGCCGTCCACCCCACATGCCAGCATCGCCCTCTCCACCAACTTTTGGCACCTTCGCCTCGGCCACCCTAGCCCCGACGCTGTCGCCACCCTCCGTCGCAGCGCCTCCATCCGATGTACTCACAGCAGCTCCACAGTTTGCCACTTATGTCAACTTGGCAAACATGTGCGTCTGCCCTTTTCTAGTTCTCTCTCCTGTACCTCGCGTCCATTTGAACTTATACATTATGATGTATGGACGTCCCCAGTAAAAGTATCTCCGGTAATCAGTATTATCTCGCTATACTTAACGATTACACACACTATTGCTGGACCTTCCTGCTCATCCACAAATCCAAGGTCGTCTCTCACCTCACTCACTTCGTCACGTACGTATCCACTCAGTTCAACCTCCCCATCAAGGCTTTACAAGCCGATAACGGTACGGAATTTGTCAACCATACCGTTACAAACCTCCTCACCTCGCAGGGCATCCATCTCCGACTCTCCTGCCCCTACACCTCTCCTCAGAACGGCAAAGCCGAGCGCCTCCTTCGCACCCTCAACAACATCAGTCGCACCATGCTACTTCACGCCCACCTACCCACCACTTATTGGGCCGAAGCTCTGGCTACTGCGACATACCTTCTCAATCGGCGCCCATGCTCCTCCATTTATAACAACGTTCCCTATACCCTTTTCTACCGCACGGCGCCCGACTACTCCCACCTTCGCGTTTTCGGGTGCCTCTGCTACCCAAATCTCACCGCCACAGCTTCCCACAAACTCGCTCCCCGCTCTACCGCCTGTATTCTCCTCGGCTATTCCACCTCTCACAAGGGATACCGATGCCTCGACCTTTTCACCCGACGGGTCCTCGTCTTTCGTCACGTCATTTTTGACGAGACATGTTTTCCCTTCGGTCTCCTTCATCCGAGATCCTCCTCTAGTGATCTCGACTTCCTCCTCACCAACACCGTGCCGACCAGGTCTTCCCCACTGCCCTCTCCATCAGCCCCCTCATCGGCCACTGCTGAGGATTTACCCATCACATCTCCCACCACTACTCGGTTCGATGTCCCCACCATCGGACCCCCATCGAACCCACCTTTATCGGTCGATACCGATCCTATTTATCCTTCAGCCGATACCGTTCCCTCTCCATTGGACACCCCACTTCCATCAGCTCCTCACTTTCCATCGGCTCCCCCCACCCTATCGGCTCCCCCCACCTTATCGGCTGATCCATCTCTATCGGACCGATCGGAATACTCGGCCCACCTGACCTCATCGGCTCAGGCTGATCTAATTCCTCATTTTCCTCTTGTCTACAGTCGCCGACTCAGAGCCGATGACGCCTCCACCCGACCAGTTCTTCCCATTACTCCTGCACCCCTATCGGCTCCAGTTCCCTCCACCTCTCACATTGTCACCCGCTCCCAGATCAGGTCTCTCCGACCCAATCCGCGCTATGGTCTCTCCGCCGTCCATAGCTCTATCTCGCCCATCCCGACGACTTCTCACTCAGCCTTGGCCGACTCTCAGTGGCGCGCGGCCATGGCCGACGAGTACAAGCCCCTAATGGACAACGAGACCTGGCGCCTCGTTCCCCGACCTCCCGGCGCCAACATTATGACCGGTAAGTGGGTTTTCAAACACAAATTCCACGCCGATGGCTCCCTTGCCCGTCACAAGGCTCGCTGGGTAGTCCGGGGTTTCTCCCAACGACCCGGTGTCGACTACGACGAGACCTTCAGTCCCGTTGTCAAACCCGCCACCATCCGAGTCGTCCTCACCTTGGCTGCCTCTCGCTCCTGACCGATCCATCAACTAGATGTGAAGAATGCCTTTCTTCACGGCCACCTGACGGAAACAGTCTACTGCCAGCAGACCCTAGGCTTTGTCAACCCTTCTCGGCCCGACGGCGTCTGTCTCCTTCAACGCTCTCTCTACGGCCTCAAACAAGCCCCTCGTGCCTGGTACCAGCGCTTTGCTGCCTATTTTCGGCACATCGGCTTCGTGGCCTCTGCGTCCGATAGTTTCCTGTTCACTTTCCATATCGGCTCCGCCACTGCCTATCTACTTCTATATGTCGATGACATTGTCCTCACAGTATCTTCGACATCTCTCCTCGATCAGATCATGGCCCGACTCCATTCTGAGTTCGCCATGACCGATCTTGGTCCTCTCCACCATTTCCTTGGCATCTCCGTAACCCGTTCCATCCACGGGCTCTTCCTTTCCCAACGCCAGTACGCCATCGACCTCCTCCAGCGTGCAGGCATGGCTGACTGTCACCCCACGGTCACCCAGTCGACACTCGAGCCAAACTCTCCGCCGTTGATGGCGCCCTCGTTGCCGATCCCTCTCACTATCGGAGTCTTGCCGGGTCTCTCCAATACCTCACACTCACCCGACCCGACCTCACGTACGCTGTCCAGCAAGTGTGTCTCTTCATGCACGCTCTGCGTGAACCTCACCTCGCGCTGCTCAAGCGCATCCTACGCTACGTGAAGGACACCCTCTCCAGCGGGCTGCATCTCAGCTCCAGCCCCATCGACTCCCTCACCGCGTACTCCGACGCGGACTGGGTAGGCTGTCCCGATTCTCGACGCTCTATGTCCGGCTACTGCGTTTACCTCGGTGACACTCTCGTATCCTGGTCCTCAAAACGCCAGACTACAGTGTCCCGCTCCAGCGCTGAAGCCGAGTACCGCGCCGTCGCCCACGCCATCGCCGAGTGTTGCTGGCTTCGCCAGCTTCTCCAGGAGCTCCGTGCACCCCTCTCCACCACGACCGTCGTCTACTGTGACAATGTCAGTACCGTCTACATGACCGCCAACTCGATCCATCACCGACGCACCAAGCACATCGAGATCGATATTTATTTTATCCGTGACAAGATTGCATTATGACATATTTGGGTGCTCCATGTACCATCGGTACATTAGTTTGCCGATATAATGACCAAAGGCCTGCCTACGCCTTTGTTCACCAGTTTTCGATCCAGTATCTGCGTCCGTTCCCCTTCCGCTGCGACTGCGGGGGGTGTTAGACAGACTACTGACCTGAGCTGTATATATATAGACCCGACCCCCTCGTATACGCTCGGAAAGATTCATATTCATTGTATACTTTCTACGAGCAGCATCAGCCAAAACTCCTCCCATGCGAGTTCTTCTTCCTCCCCTGCATCTGCATCACGCTTTCACCATTTCACACCTCACGCCTTGCTCTCTTCTCCAATGGTGAACAGAATGGCGGTAATCCAAAAGGGAGGGAAAACAATCAGAGCAAGAAATTAAATGAGAAAAAAAACATAGATAATATAAATTGAGAAGAATCCAACCGAAATCAAGAACACATATAGCCCACCGCCACCGCTTCTCTCCTCTCCCACTCTTCTTCTTCTTCTTCTTCTTCCTCCTGTCCCTCCATTGCATCTCCAGGAAACCCAAGTAGAAATAAGCTTCCACGCGCTTCGAGCTCGGCCACCGGCCGTCCTAGCTAGCGGGCGCCACCATGTCCGGCGGTGCGCTCACCCTCCTTCTTCTCGTCGCGGGCGCCGCCGTCTTCTACCCGGCCAATGCCGCCGTCTCCTACGACCACAGGTCGCTCAGCATCAATGGCCAGCGCCGCATCCTCATCTCCGGCTCCATCCACTACCCTCGCAGCACTCCTGAGGTACGTATCCAACGAGAAGCTAGCGAAGCAGTTCGGAGCTCAGAGCTCGCCTGACAAATGCTCCCGTTTTCATGGCGGCGGCGGCAGATGTGGCCGGACCTGATCCAGAAGGCCAAGGACGGCGGCCTCGACGTGATCCAAACCTACGTCTTCTGGAACGGCCACGAGCCAGTGCAGGGACAGGTATGTGTGTATCCCAACTTCTGTTCTTGCAAAATGAAACCAACAGAAATCTGGAAAGAAAAGATAACTGAAACTGATCTCGGCGATCGCCATGGCTGGCAGTACTACTTCAGCGACCGGTACGACCTGGTGAGGTTCGTGAAGCTGGTGAAGCAGGCCGGCCTCTACGTCAACCTCCGCATCGGCCCCTACGTCTGTGCCGAGTGGAACTTCGGGTCAGCAATCCAAGCGAACCCAGCAGCATTCGTCAAAATCCACGGCTTTTTTTTTGTTCGTGTTGGTTTCTGACAATCTTGTTTCGGTTTGGATTTTGCAGTGGGTTTCCTGTTTGGCTCAAGTACGTCCCTGGCATCAGCTTCAGGACTGACAATGGCCCATTCAAGGTGCTGACAAATTAACAGAGCAGCGCAATTTGTTTCTGAAAAGAAAATTCGGAAACTCTGTTTTACTCTGTTTTGATTTCGGTTACGCAGGCGGCGATGCAGACGTTCGTGGAGAAGATCGTATCGATGATGAAGTCGGAGGGGCTGTTCGAGTGGCAGGGCGGCCCGATCATCCTCGCTCAGGTAATAATCGACCAAAAATCCAATCTTTCCATTAGCACATTGATCATGTGATGGGATTGAACTGAGCCGTGAGAATGAGAGATGATCGGTTGTCCGCTATTGTCAGGTGGAGAACGAGTACGGGCCGATGGAGTCAGTGATGGGCAGCGGCGCGAAGCCGTACGTCGACTGGGCGGCCAAGATGGCCGTCGCCACCAACGCCGGCGTGCCCTGGGTCATGTGCAAGCAGGAGGACGCCCCCGACCCCGTGGTAATTAGCTGTCACTTTTCTTTTATTTTCTTTCTTCCTCTCATTTCTCATTGAAATTATGTCAAAAAAACTGCAAATTTTACAAAGATGTGACTAAATTGAGTGATTGTACGATCCTTGGTGGTACCACTTTTTAAATGTAAAATTTTGGAGTAACTCGGAAAAAAATAGTACCTCACTTTTAAGGATTGGAGAAATTGGAATTCAACAACTTAGCAATTTTGGCTGTGTATATCCACCTATAAATATAAAGGATAGATTGTTATCTATTATTAAAAAAAGAAAAAAATAGTATCTTTTGGTACCTCCTCAACAACAGTAAAATTTCTCAATTTTCAGATGGGTAAATAACCTTTAAATAGCTAGTAATAAATTTCCATTAACCACTACACTTTGCTAGCGCCTAGGGACATCACTACCAGCAGCATTCCTTTCCAGCAAGGCTGCCAACTTTGCTTGTTGGTTCCAAACAATTATACATGCCCTGCAATTGATGCTAATACCTTTATTTCCCACAAAAGAAATATCTTTTTTTGAACATATTCCTTTTCTTTTGTTAATTCTTGCCTTGCGCCATGGATGGCCACACAGATCAACACCTGCAACGGATTCTACTGCGACGACTTCACGCCGAACTCGAAGAACAAGCCTTCCATGTGGACAGAGGCCTGGAGCGGCTGGTAATAATTCAATCCAACTAAACTGAGCTGAACTGAATTGATGGATCAAAATTTTGAAATAACAGAATCTGAATCGTAATCTCAAACATGAAAAAATCGATCTTTTTTTTCTGTACTGATGTGTTAAGGTTTACGGCTTTCGGCGGCACGGTGCCGCAGCGGCCGGTGGAGGATCTGGCGTTCGCCGTAGCGAGGTTCATCCAGAAGGGCGGCTCCTTCGTTAACTACTACATGGTGAGTGCGCCAGCTACATGACCTTATCTGCTCTGCCCACATGGGTCTCACATTTAGTCACACCAGTTGTTGACTTGTTGATGTACAATCATGTTCAGTACCATGGCGGCACCAACTTTGACCGGACAGCTGGCGGCCCGTTCATCGCAACGAGCTACGACTACGATGCGCCCATCGACGAATACGGTACAAGTCTCGTTGCGCATTTGCGCAAAATTTCAGTTTCAATTTCAGTTTTGTCGTGTGATGGAGAGAAAACTAGTGTAGTACTCTGAATGCTGAGCATCTGAAGAATCGTGTTCTGTTTTCAGGTCTGCTCCGGCAGCCGAAATGGGGTCACCTGACGAACCTGCACAAGGCCATCAAGCAGGCCGAGCCGGCGCTCGTCGCCGGCGACCCGACGGTCCAGAACATCGGCAACTACGAGAAGGTCCATCTCGTCGCAATTAAACCTTCACAAAATTCTGCAAAAATTCAGAGTTGCACGCATGCTCATGCCCGTGATTATTATTATTATTATTTGTTTCAGGCGTACGTGTTCAGGTCGAGCAGCGGCGCCTGCGCGGCGTTCCTGTCGAACTTCCACACGAGCTCGCCGGCGAGGGTGGCGTTCAACGGGCGGCGGTACGACCTCCCGGCGTGGTCCATCAGCGTGCTGCCGGACTGCAAGACCGCCGTGTACAACACCGCCACGGTGACGGCGCCGTCGTCGCTGGCGAAGATGAACCCCGTGGGCGGGTTCACCTGGCAGTCGTACGGCGAGGCCACCAACTCGCTGGACGAGACCGCCTTCACCAAGGACGGCCTCGTCGAGCAGCTCAGCATGACGTGGGACAAGTCCGACTACCTGTGGTACACCACCTAGTGAGTGATCCGACCAAACCAAACCTGCAATTCTTCTCCGATCTGTTCTTCCGGTCTCTGAAGATTGTTTTTAACTGATTGTGTTGGCAGCGTCAACATCGACGCCGGCGAGCAGTTCTTGAAGTCCGGGCAGTGGCCGCAGCTGACCGTCTACTCCGCCGGACACACCGTGCAGGTGTTCGTCAACGGGCAATACTTCGGTACTCGCTGGATTTTCACCTTCTTGATGATGATGATCAGACAAATCAACCAAGATTGATCTTGGGATCGGTTCACTGATAGATGATGGATGACTGAATTTCGATCGTGTTGCAGGCAATGCGTACGGCGGCTACAACGGGCCGAAGCTGACGTACAGCGGGTACGTGAAGATGTGGCAGGGCAGCAACAAGATCTCCATCCTCAGCTCCGCCGTCGGCCTCCCGGTGAGCTCATCAGTCATGATATTCAGATGATTCAAGATTCATCATTCAATTTTCAGAATGTTCATGTTCAGAAATCAGATGATGCTTAAAATATATTTTCAATCTTGCCCTTGATACATGCAGAACGTCGGCACGCATTACGAGACGTGGAACATCGGCGTGCTCGGCCCGGTGACGCTGTCCGGCCTCAACGAGGGGAAGAGAGACCTCAGCAAACAAAAATGGACATACCAGGTATATACTACTATATTGAGTACCTTTACGTTAATGTAGTATTCTACTTAGTATTATCATCAGTAAAAATGATCTTACCTGTTAATCTATAAGTCCTATTACAAATAGGAAAAAATATTTTACTGTTAATAGTTTATGTGATAGTATAAATACATGTGATATATTAGCTCAGAAAATATAAAAGGTCTAGATTAATTAGAAAAAAATTATGAATGGCTGAGCGTATGTTTTGGTGGTGCATCTGCTTAACAAAATTTCCTATCATGTATGAAAAAGAAAAGTTTTAGCTGATCGTCATCTTGGCTCTCTACGCTTAGATTGGCCTGAAGGGGGAGAAGCTGGGCGTGCACTCCGTCAGCGGGAGCTCCTCCGTGGAGTGGGGCGGCGCCGCCGGGAAGCAGCCGGTGACGTGGCACAGGGCCTACTTCAACGCGCCGGCCGGCGGCGCGCCGGTGGCGCTGGACCTGGGCAGCATGGGCAAGGGGCAGGCGTGGGTGAACGGCCACCTCATCGGCCGGTACTGGTCGTACAAGGCCTCCGGCAACTGCGGCGGCTGCACCTACGCCGGCACCTACAGCGAGAAGAAGTGCCAGACAAACTGCGGCGACGTCTCCCAGAGATGGTAAAAATTCAAACGGTTTGAAGAAGTTTGAGCGCGGCACGGGCCCAACCACGAGATGAATTTGATCAAATTTTTTTTCTTGTTCGCGTGAAATCCAGGTACCATGTTCCGAGGTCATGGCTGAACCCTAGCGGGAACCTGCTGGTGCTTCTAGAAGAGTTTGGCGGCGACTTGTCGGGCGTCACGTTGATGACGAGGACGACATGAAGAAGAATTGTGAATAATTTAGCAGGAGGATTGCGGAACTGGGGATTTGGGGAGGAGAGGAGAGGCGCATATCAACTATTTCTTGGTCTATATAGACATACGGCGTAGATACGGATACGGCTGGTGCTGGGTATACGTACATACGTATACGTATATGAACTAGTAGCTACATACGTATACGTATATGAACTAGTAGCTTACTATTATTATTTAGTGATGGCTACCGCGCTGGCCGGCCGTACGCCGGAGCGGCTGCAGGAACTGCAGCTCCGATCACGGCGGCCAGCTGGTGTACAGTGGCTGTCGATCATTATTTACTAGTAATTTATTCTGAGCCGTTGATGATGGCTTTGAGATCAGTGCACAGGTCCTTAGCTCTCTTTATTCTCTCCCCAATTTTCAATTCTACTAGCCACTAAGTAGCGCGTCGGGTGACCATAAATATCCACCCATAAAAAAATTTATATATTGCAGTGCAACATATACGCAATGAATAGTATTAAAAAACAATCATATTTATCCAGAGAAAGAGTTCGCGATAGAAAGAACCAGGTCTGGAAAACTAATTCACTGCATTATTTTCTCACAAATGACAATGTAAATGTTCATCAGTATATAGAAATAAATTTGATTAAAAGGTAGTAATAACCCAACATTATGAAATGTTTCTGATAAATGATACAGTTTGTTTTCCTGCCGATCAAATTCTCCAATTATACTATGAATTTGACCATAAATTTGAAAAATTACTGGAACAAACATCTAGGCTACAGTATGCCATGAGTATGCCGATGATTATGTTGCAGCATTTTCACAAAAGATCTACACTTACAATACAATTGTACAAATGCAATGTAACCTTCTTATCCATAATGATATGCTTGTCTTTTGGCTAATTAATTAGAAAATTGTCATCAGAATAAGCGACGGAGTATGAACCCAAAATTATGTGGCTTCCAACCAGTAATATTCGTTTGTGTGGCCTTTAGTTTTGACTGCCAAGGCAACCCCAGGAGCACTTGCTAATATCTGGCAGTTATCATGGTGACATATTAACAGAAACAAATTATGCTTACTGTTGACAACAAATGTGAGTGTTATATCTTCAGTGGTTCTAAAGAAGTAGAAATCGGTAACACATCTTTTCCCCCCAATATTTAGATACAGCCATTCAAGTGATTATTGTTGGTGCATATCGCACTCCCTCCTCTCTATTAGGATTTATTTAGAAAGCAAAATGAACTATTATCACGATATTTATTAGGTTTCTTTTAAATGTGATGTTCACACCAATTGAGTCTAATGGAATCCACACAGTTGTTTTATAAACAGATGAACGTCATGAAGATGATTTCGTACTCAAGTATGAACGCAACACTTCAGTAATTAATCATTTTTTTGCAAGCTTCTCAAAGTTAATCAAAAAAATGCTACTTTATACTATTGATGGATACGTTTTATATGTTTTGCTTCAACTATGCCGTTGATTTTTTTCTTTCTGTGCTAAAAAATGTGGTGCATGCAGCTTCACGAAGCTTCTGTTGGAAACCTGGAAGTCTCATGAAGGTATATAGCTCCAGTTTGACTTTTTTGCATTGGTCTTTGATTGGAAGTAAGAATCCAACGGTTTATATGCTTGCTGCCTGCATATAACGGTGATTAAATTGTGACTTACTTGGCTCAATCAGCATTCAAGAAAGATTATTTCTTTCACTACTTTTAGATGAGAAAATTTGCAACGTTGAGTTGTAAATGGGAACAGTTCTTAGCATTATGAATGATAAGTTATTGTTACCTGATTTATATACCAAGAGAGAATAATTATTCTTTTGTACTATCTTGTACTTACCTTTTATGTTCTGAATATTTCTTTGTCCTTCCCAGAAATTAAATGGTGAAATTTATACGTGTAAATTAATATGCACATAGGCTAACATGATGTGAGAGCTCCACAACTGCATGTACGGAGCATAGACGGCGTGAGAAGTTGGGAAAAGTTTGGCCAGCCCTTCTTGAGTACTGGTCTAGTACAATCAGAGAGATTCAGAGACCTATTTTCAAAGGTATCAAAGGTACAGAGCAAACTTCAGCTACCACATATTCAGAATTATCAGACAATATCCTTCTGTCTGTAAAACTTCAAAAAGATCAAGCGGGAAGAATAATGTTTGGTCCAAAAGTGAGAAGGGAAAAAGGGTAAAGGGGCACTTTGAATTCAGTTCATCTGGTTCTTGACCAATATGTAGACTGTAGTACTGACTACTGAATATCCTCTGATATTCATATCTTGATGGAAAACTAAGTTCTACATGTGAAATTATGAAAGCTCCATATTAGCCCTAGTTAATGTCAATTCAGACACAATCAATCTTTCAGAAAAATCAAAGACATTCAGAGGGGTGCGAGAAAAAAAAAGAGAAGAGAACTTCACTTCCAAGAGTTGTTTCTATTAGTTGGCAAGTCAGTACGAGAGCAAAACAGCTGGACGTACGACCAAGATCAATGAAGAAACTGCCACTGCTCACTGCCAGTGTCACCGATCAGCTCCCTAGCTTGACTGCAACCATCAGAAAAATGACGGAACGGAGTAATAACTAGTTAACAGGTTTATGTGACGATCCAGCAAAGATCATGATCAGTTGGTGACCGGTTCCTTTCTTCAATTCTTCACCCAACAACCATGTCAATGAATGAATGCGTTTCCATGCAATATTGCACGCATGCACGGCCCCCACAATTAGGAAAGGTTCGATGGAGCATCTCATCACCACAGATCACTACTACACGGCACTGACCAATCGATCTTTGCAGCTAGCCCAGGCATCATCGGTGTCAATGATTCTGGCGGTTTGTGCAAACAGGGAAAAGAGGGGGTTTCTGGTTGGTGATTGCAGTGCTCTTTGTACTATTGCTTCCATGGATTCGTCTGGTGGATGATGATGATGATTCGTTCGTTAGCTTAGGACGCTCGATTCGATTTGGAGCCGCTCGTGAGATACTGTAGAAGTTATAGCAAGAGCATGTTCGTTTCGTCGCCATTTGTTGTTTCCTCTCGTTTTATTTATCCTGAATGCAATGCATTCACCATTGCATCGTTGCATGCTGCCACTAATGTTGTACGGACTGAGCTGTCAATGTAAGTCCAAACAAATGAACGGTTTAGATTAACCCAACCTTACATCCCAATCACTGTCATGCTTCTCTGTCCTAAACAGACGCTATTACTGCTCATAGCGTACTTCAAGGTGTCTGTGGGGCCCACTAAGATATAACGAGACTACCGTGGCTTATGGGCTACCTGTCTTCATTTTCTTCTAGTAAACAAAGCCCATATTCATATATAGGCCAAAAATTACAGCCCATCCAGATTCGTTTGAACAGATAGAAACCCAGGCCCGTATTTGTAGGACGGAATTTTAGTTTAAATTCCCGGACTACGCACGAGGATGGGCCAGGCCTACCCAAACAAAAAAAATTATTTTGACTCCCTCAATTATCGGTATAGTTTGATTAGTATGCCTAACTATTAAAATCAAATCAATTTATCTTTTTCACGGTGGTCTCGACGTCTATACAACACGTTGCCCAGTTTTCATCCTACGTGTGGCATTGCCATCAACGACAAAATATTAAAAAATATAGTGGATCCCACATGTCAGTTACAGGTGCCTTTTTTTTTCCTCCCTTCCGGTCACCAACCGAGCCAGATTGGAAGCGAGCCAGCGTCCCTCCGTGGCTCCGTCTCCGTCTCCTGCGGCGGCGCCCGCCGGAGCTGGGCGGCGGCGGCCACGGAGGAAGGAGGAGGAGGAGACCAGGGACGCGGGCGCGGGTACGAGAGGTTGCCCATGGACAGCCCCGGCGCCTACCGCTTCGTCGACTGGACCACCGGCCGCAGCGTCATCGTGTGGGGCGGCACCGACAACAGCCACGAGGTGAGCTTGCCATCCCCGGCGGTGCTCTCCAGGACCACACGCGTCCCCGACGGGCCAAAAGGTACCATTTTTTTGACACCGCAGATGGGGGAAAACGGCGGCATCGGAAGCGAGACAGCGCCGGCATCATCGATCCCCTTCCGACTTCGCGCTCGTCCCCGACCTGGCGAAGGAGCTCGTGTCGGTGTCCTGCCTGCCGGAGCCCCGCCCATCCCGGCCATCCTTGACACCTACCTCACGCGCTTCGCCGCCTCCCCTCGGGGCGGAGGAGGCTAGGAGAGACGGCGGCTTGGGCTGGAAGAGACGGCAGCTCGCCACCTCCCCAGCTCGTGCTCGCCATCTTCCGTCGATGGCTTCCCAGCTCGAGCTCTCCTACGCGGCGTCGGCGGACTGGCAGCGGCGAATGTCAGATCTAGGAGCAGAGCCCAAGGCGGCGGCGGCTGGAGAATAACGAAGACGACCAGCAAAGAGGAGGCGTCGGCGCAGCTAGCGGGCCGGCCGCCGGGAGCAAGAGGTCGGCCGCCGCTGGGCTCATCCCTCACCGTGCACCCCCTCCCACTGGGCAGCCGCCTGGGAGTAGAGTACATGCCGGTGACCGTGCTGGGCCGCCGCCACTGGAATCAGCCCTCCACATGCCCCCCATCTCCCTCGAAGCACTCGGTCGCCGTCCCTCCTCCTGGGAGCCGCCGCCGGCCTCCGCCTGCTCAACCCAACGCCGTAGCTCCCTGGATTAAGCAACCTGGGAGTGCCCAAACTGGTGGGAGCCGTCACCTTCTCGTACGCGTGCGTCGCGAGCTCGAGCTCGAGGAGCAAGAGGCGACGGCGACGGCCCTGGTGGAGCTCGAGCTCATCCTGGCGACGCGCGGAACGGCGGAAGCGGCGATGAAGGGAGGGGCAGTCGAGATGGAGAGGAGACGTGTGTCTTAATTTTTTTAATTTCTTATAGGTGGGTCCTACTAACTTTAAATTATTATTATTTAACTAGATAGCCACCGTACCATCGCATAATCAAACTTTGCTTAATGTTGTGCCAGAGAGAGATAAATTAATTCAATTTTAATAGTTAAAAGAATCTTTATATCTAATTTTAAAAGGTACTAATCAAACTCGACACTTGGAAAGAGTCAAAGTGAACTTTTTCTTATGTATGGCATCCGGGATGGGACAGTATTTAGCCCACGTCAAACGCGGTCATGCCGCCGTGCTCAAGAAAAAAAATTCCATTTATTCTCCCCTCTCCACCCCCCGTAATTTTGTCTCGAAATAAAAACGCGGGAAACCGCCACGCTCCCGCGCAACCGCCGAGACGATGGAGCAATGGCTCTCGCTGTTCCGCTACCTCCTCGCCTCCCCGGCACCCAACGCCGCCGCCTTCTCCTCCTCCTCCGGCGACGTGCAGTGCCCCAGCTCGCCACCTCCGGCCGCCGCCCTCCTCCGCCTCCTCCTCTCCCCGGCGCCCACGCTCCCGGCCTCCGATCCCCCGGCCATCCTCTTCCAGACCCTGCAGCCGCTCGTCCAGTGGCAGGCGCTCTCCTTCCTCGCCTCCTCCGCCGGCCTCCTCGACCCGGCTCTCGTGCGTTCGCTCTCTACGCGCGTCCTCTCCGCGCCGTCTGGCAGGTACGACTTCTGGGCCCGCCGCGGCGCCCGCCACCTGCTCGACGGATTGCCCCAGGGAGGCGGCATTGATGCCCCTGGGGAATTTTTTGATGATTTCCACGAGCCACCGCCGTGGCTCAAAGAAGCGGCGGCGAGGACACGTCCTACCCTTCCATGGCTACCTCTTGATTGGCGCAGCGTCAAGGCAAGTGGTGTTTTTAGCGGTGGACATGGTTTCGATAGAGTTGGTTTGGAGTCCTTGGTGTTGGAGAAAGACGAGGATACGGAGATGCAGGAGGCTGAGTGCGTTCCATCTCCTCCGGCTCCTCTTGGGACTCTGCCCATGCAGAGGGCGCTGGCTCTACAGAAGGAGATTTTGATGGCAGAATCAATTTTGGAAGCCCAGCGCGTGGCGAAGGATTTGCAGGAGCTTTGTGTCGAGTCTGGGAATGCTGAGGCTGTACTTAGCATAGTTCAGCCATGGAAAGCTGATGATGATACCTTGAGGGTTCTGCTTTCCAGTTTAGTGCTAGAGGGAGATGGAATGCATGGAAAAGGTCCAGCGCTTATGTTATGTTCTTTTTTCTTGCCGAAGTTACTCGAAATTCAAAGGCCAGTTTCATCAGTTCTTCTTTCTGCTGCATTGGATCTCTGCAAACGCCACCCAGCTACTGCGCTGGAGGCTATCCTTTTACCACTGGTTCTTAGAAAGGAAGGGCTAAATGTTCCTCAGTGCGATGTGCTCACACGAATTGTCAAGGATTGCATGCATCCATTGCATGTCACTGCCTTCTGCCATAGATTGCTTTCAGGGGATGAGAGAGAACGGAGGCCAGTTTGTATGCCTGAGCACCGGGGCAACATTGGTAGTATTTTGATCTGGACAGAATCCCTCTTTGCACTGTTTTACACTATACTGAATCAGGACATTTGCTTGACACCAAGTAGCACTGAAAATCTAGTGTCCGTGATTGATGAGATGGCATCAAAGCTCCCAAGATCACTGAAATTTGGTAATTTTCTGCTCTGCTTCATCTCGAAATGTTGGCGTGAGTCTAAGATTCACAGTGTTTTGCTAGAGAGAGCTGCTGAGAAAACCGACACTTTCCTGACTAAAGCTATATTAGCAAAACTGCGAACAGCAAATTGAAATGCTTCCTTAAAAACTTCAAAGGTGAATATCTGGTGAGTCTACATTTCCATTCAGATTATCTGAAATATGTGATTTCATGAATGAACTGTTTTATTTGAGTTTTAAAATGGATATGTTTTTTTCTTTCTCAAGAAATCTTGGAAGAATTATTCTTATGTAACATGGCAATTGAAGTACTGTAGGGAATTTCATTTGTGTTCACCCATGGTGTACAAATCTGTTATATATCACTCAAAAGCAACAGATCTGTCATGAATTTTAAAGTATCAAGCGAATTCCTTGTTTATATAGGCTAAGTCAGTAGGATTTATCTGGTAGTTCAACTTCCGCTTAAGTGGGCTGAGATCCTGATCCATTCAAACAGGGTCTAAAGGGTATAAAAGAGGCCTGTTGAAACTTAAGTGGATTTAAACAAATATACAAGATCCAATGATTGTTTTCCCCAGTCATTCCTATTTAAAGAATCGTGGCTCTTAATGTTAGACGTGTAAAGGCATGGTATCAAAGCATTCTCCTCATTGATACATCTATTAGCCATGAGCACATCATATTTGTCTGCTCTAGCCAGTGCCTTGCTGTTTGGTGTACCGGTGATAGAGAAGCTAGGCAAGATCAATTATTTGCTAGGGAAGGCACAAGTCCTTCCTGCCAGGAGGGGAGCCCAAATGTTCGGCTACCTCGACGGTAGTATCGTCGCCTCATCGAAGGAGATCGATGTAAAGGAGGGTGACATGATCACCTACGCTCCAAATTTGGTGTACATCGAGTGGATGTCCTCAGATCAACAGGTCCTAGGCTATCTAATGTCGTCCCTCACGCGCGACATCGTGATGCAGGTGTTGTATGTAACAACAGCGTTGTGGCTATGGAAAGCACTCGAGGATATGTTTTCCTTGAAAACTCGTGCACGGGTGATCAACACCAGGATTGCACTATCTACTACAGAGAAAGATAACATGTCAATCAATAAATATATCACTAAGATAAAGGCTTTAGGAGATGAGTTTGTGGCTACTGGAAAGCTGCTTGGCTGATAAAGAAGACATTGTGTCGTACATACTCGCTAGTCTTGATATCGACTATAAACCAATCTTGATGTATGACACGATGTCTTCTTCGCCAAGCTGCTTTCTAGTAACCATAATCTCATCTCCTGAAGCTTTCATCTTAGTGACATGTTAGTTTTCTTTATAGTAGATAGTGCAATCTGAGTGTTGATCGCCCATGCATAAGTTTTCGAGGAAAACATATTCTCGAGTGACTTCCATAGCTGTGCCATTGTTGTGATAGACACCACCTGCGTCATAATGTTGTGTGTGAGAGACGGCATTAGATGCCTATGAGTTGTTGATCCAAGGCTATCCGCTGGGTGTACGTCGGATTTGGCGCTTTGGTGATCATGTCACCTTTCTTTACGTCAATCTCCTTCGACAGGACGACGATGGTGCCATTGAGGTGGCCGAACATTTAGACTCCCCTCATGGTAGAAATGACTTGTGCCTTCCATAGCAAATAATTGCTCTTGCTTAGTTTTTCTGTCACCGGTACACCAAACGGTTAGGCACCGGTTGGAGTATACGAAGATGATGCGCTCATGGCAAATAGATGTATCTATTAGGAGATCGCTTTGATACGATGTAATTTTTTGTGGAAGCGTTTTCACCTCTCTTGAGGCCACATATCTTTGTTTATATAACCAGCAAAATGTGGTATGGATTAAATGGGAGGTTACGATTGTGAGAGGATACCTATTCTTATCTTTCTATTTTTAATATACTTCTATCTATCTATATCTCTAACAAGACGATCAAATTATCATATGTGCATGGTCTTTCTATCAGTGGAGGATTTTTGGTAAAGGGCCTCTTTGTTTGATGTGTATGGCATGTCATTCATTTTCTGGTGGACAATTTGTTCACCAGGGGTTGTGGCATATCTTTGCAAAGAAATGAGTGTATGACAAGTGGACCAGGAGAAAGTGTGGCATGTGGCGATTATGTTTATGATCCAAACACAAGCTTCAGTTCATCAATTCGCCTAAGGTAAGTGTGGCCACGTTGGCCCAGCCCAAACACCAATCTCTATTATGCCATAATTCTCTGCCATAGGCACACACCTGTTTTCCTAATGATCATGCACTTCTTTGTTCTTGAACGAATCAGCTGACAGTGCCATGATTTCTTGTATAAAGATGCTTCATAGTCCTTGCTGTGTAACTGTTTTCTAGTCATATTTCACATGTTTAACATGTGGCATACAATAAGTAATAAAGCGATATCAGCACAGTAAGACAATGAAGTAAATATAGCATATTATGTCTTCAGTGGTCGTAGCATATTAGCATAGCATAGCCACATAATTTTTATCACCGCCAATTGTTCTTTGCCACAAATCTTATGCTATTTTTTTCAGACGCAGAAAATTAAAATCCATACATTTGATATTAACTTATAAGTTACAATAGATAAAGGTAATTTAAGCACTTTATTCTCTAATGAAAATAAGGACTTGGCAGTACAACTAATATTTTTTATGAGGACCACATGATTTTTCCTCTAGGAAGGTACACCATACAGATTGTAGCTTTTGACATGTCGGCCACTTAAATATCATCTTTGTATTTTGGAACCTTGATACCTTGTCAGCAAACTTTGTAGTGGAGTAGAACTCGAGGTAGTCTTTGAAATGGTATTGACTAGGATACATCAGCTTTCGAGCTGGGAAGACTATAGCATCAGGACCTGGGTTGTATAATGTTGCGATAGATAGGCGGCTCCCGTTCTTATTGGATACTACCTGATGGCAAATGCTCTTATATATTCCATTGCTTATCACTTCAACCTGTTCACCAAAGTTTACAAAAATTCGCTTGCGTTGTGTTGGTGGTATTGGCATCCATCTACCATCTTTCAAGAACTCCAAACCAGGGACCAAGTTATCTTGGAGAAGTATGATTCCCCCAGCATCAGTGTGTCTGCAGAGTCCCATCACAAGTTCTGGATGACTGCACCTGGGGTACCTGGCCGCCTTTATGCCTACAGAAGGATTAGAGAATGCTTTCTTCAAGTAATCCTTGTCAAGCCCAAGATTCTCACTCATAACTTCTGCTAGCTGCTCAGCCAACTTGATTACTTCTTCTGCATATTCAGCAAATGTGGTACTGCATGATTCATAGCATTTTATTAGAATGCCTCAAAAACTTCTGATTTGTTAGTTTTAACATTTACTGGAGATGAGTACTATGATTTATGTTGATACTTGATAACTAATATGTTCAATTGTAGTTCACAGATGAAACTCACCAGACTAGCTCAGGAATATCGTGAGTGTTCGATTCTGGCTGATGACGATACATAAAACTGCACTCCCAGTCAACATTTGAGACAACATTATCAGGACCTAGGTTCTTTGCCGTCTCAGAATCGTAGAAGCTCTTCTCCATGCTTTGCTCGTAGTGTTTGTTCACCAATCCCTTGATTTTGTGCATGAGGCCCTCGTTAATTCCATGGTTCTCAAGCTAACATACAAAAGAAATCCCTTATTAGTTGTGCTAGAAAGGAATTCTTCTACGAAGGCAACAATTTTATATTTCATGCTTACCCAAAAGAAACCCCATTGTGCACAGGCATCATGGAGTAGCTGAAGTATCTCTGACCTCTTCTCGCCATGCAGCTCATCCATCTTTATCACTGGGATTTCCATTTCCTAGAACACTGGAAATATAGTGCTTTAACCAAATGTGTTACTCTTTTCAAAGTTGATGTGCTACAGCTACAACAAGATAAGTATTTATAATGGCCTGGACAGGTGATGGGAATGTTAGGAATTTTTTATTCTTGATTTTGAAACATGATGTGGTTTGAATAGGAAGGAGGCTTTGCTTTGTTAGGAGGCATATGTAAAAGTCCTGCCAAGTATATTTCACTATTCCCATGTGATTTAGCTAAGATAACTTGCCTAGGATCCTTCAAAAACATCATCATTTTGGTTGACTATGAACTGTGCATGAGCCCTATTTTTCAATCACGTTTTACTTCTATATAAAAATGAATGATGATGGTAATCATCTAATCATTGAGATAGTTGCCTTTAGCGGTTCAGCCTTTTTATCCGTTCAGCCGCCATGAATCGTGGTGATGGTGTTACCGCGGCACATACTGGAAGTGAAAATGTGAAAATGTTTGATTTTATTTTTTCTCATATATAAGCGGCCGGAGCGGCTAGTAAGTCAACCATAGTTATTCTATTAGACTAATATTTTTTTACAGTCTAATCGGGAGCATCACTAATATTTAGGCTGGATCGAAACTTCTGAAATAGTGAGATAGGAAGGCCCTTGATAAAGACGTCGGCATACTGCGATGCTATAGGAACATGTAGGACTCGAACGTGATCAAGAGCGATATTTTCTCGAACAAAATGGAGATCAATCTCAACATGCTTCGTTCGTTGATGCTGCACCGGGTTGCTGGAGAGATATACAGCACTGATATTGTCACAATAGGCCAAGGTGACACTTCAAGGGGGTGACGAAGCTCAAGAAGCAGCTGTCGTAGTTAGGTAGCTTCAACAACATCATTTGCCATAGCATGATATTTAGCTTCAGCACTTGATCTGGAGACCGTATGCTGACGCTTGAAAGACCAGGACCTTAAGTTATCCTCGAGAAATACGACATAGCCAGAGGTTAACTAGCGAGTGTTAGGACAGCTAGCCCAGTCGGTATCTGTGTAAACAACAAGATTTGCAGACGAAGATCGGCGCATGGTCAGCCCAAGAGATAGGGTGCCCTGCAAGTAGCGCAGGATTCGCTTGAGAGCAACGAGGTGCGGCTCTCAAGGATCATGCATATAGAGATAGATCTGCAGAACTACAAAGGTAATGTTAGGTCGGGTGAAGGTCAGATACTGTAGGGCACTAGCTAAACTGCGGTACTATGTAGCGTTAGCGACAGGTGGTCCATTAGCAGATAATTTGGAGTGGAGATCAACAGACGTGCTGCATGACTTACACATACTCATTCCGGCACGTTCTAAAATATCCTGACTATACTACCGCTGGGAAAAGAATAGACCATCTGCGGAGCGTGTCATAAAAATACCTAGAAAATGATGCAGCTGACCCATATCCGTCATAGCAAACTCACGCTGGAAAGCCTTAATGATATGCTTGAGTAATCCCGCAGAGGAGACAGTGAGAACAATGTCATCCACATATAGTAGTAAGTACATCGTGTCTAGACCGCGGTGATATATGAAGAGCGAAGTATCTGACTTTGTTTCAACAAATCCAAGTGACACGAGGTGAGAGGCGAACCTGTGATACCAAGCACGAGGAGCCTGCTTCAAACCATATAGGGACTTGTTCAGCCGACAGACAAAATCTGAGTGAGAATAATCCATAAATCCAGAGGGCTACACGCAGTACACTGTCTTAGTGAGAGTGCCATAGAGAAATACATTCTTCATATCCAGTTGATGAATAGGCCAGTTCTGAGATAATGCCAGAGAGAGAACAACGTGAATTGTCGCAGGCTTAACAACTGGACTGAAAGTCTCGTCATAATCAATACCAGACCGTTGTGTGAAACCTCGTAGGACCCAACGAGCCTTGTAACGATCAAGAGACCCATCGGCGAGTAATTTGTGACGATAAATCCACTTGCCAGTCACAACATTGACGCCAGGAGGGCGAGGCACAAGACTCCAGGTGTCGTTAGCAATCAAAGCGTTATACTCAGCCTGCATAGCAGATCGTCAATTGGGGTCTGACAGGACATCACGAACAGAGCGAGGAAGAGGCGACATAGGCACAACATGGAGGTTGAGGCGATCCACGGGCTGCGCGATGCCATCTTTACCACGCGTGCGCATAGAGTATGCGTTGGTCACCGGAGAGATGACAATCAGCCAAGTGGTAGCTGTGTGGTCGGTACCACTGGTTTGTGCGTGAGCAGCAGGGGCAGTAGGACCGGCAACACTCATAGTCGGTGTGGCGCCGCTGGCAGCGACCTGTGCGGGGTGCACAAGGACAGCGGCACCGGACGACATGGACTCGGGCGACCACGGCCCTGCAACAGGGCTCGATGGCGCAAGTGGGGCCACGGGCATGGGGTGTGCTGCTGAGGAGGCCGTTGTACCTGCACGCAAAAAAGAAGCTCCAGGAACTAAAACGGTGAGATCATGATCATCGATAAGAAAGTCCAAGGCGGAAGGTGCCATGGGTGTGGTAGACATGTTGAAGAAAGGGAAAAAAGATTTATCGAAAACGACATGTCGAAAAATGATGATGCGGTTCGACTGAAGCTCGAGGCAGCGATAGCCTTTGTGCTCCAAAGAGTAGCCGAGGAACACGCATAGAGAAGAGCGAGGGACAAGTTTGTGGGGCGCTATAGATGACAGATTGGGATAACAGGCGCAACCAAAAACTTTGAAATGATCATAGGTGGGCGGGATAGAGAAGAGAGCGGAGTATGGTGTGGAGGAGGCGAGTGTTGTGGTAGGGAAGCGGTTCACAAGATAGGTGGTGCTGTGAAGGGCCTCAACCCAGTAAGCCGGAGAGAGACTTGCCTGAAAAAAAAGGGAATACAGAGTGTTATTGATGGTACGAATGGAACGCTCTGCTTTACCATTTTGTTGGGAAGTGTATGGGCACAATATGTGGAGAGCAACACCGTGGGAGAGAAAAAAAAATGTGCGGACCTAGGAATTATCGAATTCACGGCCATTATCGCACTGGATGTTCTTGATGGTGGTGCCAAACTGTGTGCAAACATACGCAAAAAAAGTGGAAATAGTAGAAAATGTCTCGGATTTGAGACGAAGGGAAAAAAATCCAAATGTAGTAAGAGCAGTCATTAAGAATAATAAGATAATATTTATATCCTGACTCACTAACAATTGGAGAGGTCCGTAGATCACAATGAATTAAATCAAAACTGTGAGTAGCACGAGAGGTAGATGAACCGAAAGGAAGACGTACATGGCGACCGAGCTGGCACGCATGATATAAATGATTGATATCATCTTTATTGTAGAAAATGACATTGGACCTAATAAGTTTGGATATGACGTTGCGTCCAAGATGACCGAGACGGCGATGCCAAAGGAAGGTGGAGGCGACAAGGAACGCGGAGGTGCTGGTAGATGGTGCAAAAAATAGGTAGAGGTCACCGGAACTATTACACTTGACGATCACGTTCCTGGTTTACAGATCCTTCACAGAAAGACCAAAAGGATCAAACTCAATGGAACAATTATTGTCGGTGGTAAACCGACGAATGGAAATTAAATTATTAATAATGTTGGGTGATACCAGAACATTATTAAGAGTAAGATCATGGTGCGGTAATGAAAAACGGTGTGTTCCAATGGCTGTGACCGGAAGTAAAACGCCATTGCTCACAATGATAGATGAAGGAGTAGATAAAGAGGGTAGGGAAATGGTGGAGACTATACCAGCGTCCGAGGCCATGTGAGAGCCGGCACCCGTATCAACATACCACTCAGAGGCCGGTTGGTTGAGTGTCATAGTGTTGAAAGATTGCGCCAAGGAGTCCTGGTGCCAAGCCCCTCCGAGAGTGGGCGGCCAAGGCGCCATCTGGTACGCTAGTGAGGGCGCCGGGAAACCCGACGTCGTAGCTCCCCCGTAGTATGTGCCATACGGGGACGATGAGGCATCGTATATGCCTCCATAGGTGCTAGGAAGAGCACCGAAACCGCCATAGTGCGGGACGGCGTGGAAGGCAGGCTGGGGCAGTGGAGGTCGGCCGGACGGGTCGTACGGCCACATGCGCACGGTTCCAGCCCAAGGATGGACGAATGATGGGTACACAGCCGTATCGGGAGGGACGCCGCCCTGTCCACCTAGGGACGCTTCAGCAGAAGGCGCCGGAGAGCTGGTACCAGCAGAGCCGCCGCATTCCCCGTGGCCATGGCGGCAGCTATTACGCTAGCCTCCAGTTTGGGCAACGGGGCGTGGAGGAGGTGGCGCTCTCGAACGAGGAGCAATGGTGGCACCCGGAGCCGCTGGATGCGGCGTCGTAGCGACAAGAGCGACCGGTAGGGACGGAGGACGAGTGTCGATCTCTATCTCTTCCAACAGGAGGTGAGTGTGCGCTTTAGTAAATGTTGGGAATAGCTGGTGCAACTTGAGGATGGACAACATGTGGCAGAACTTACCACTGGGGCCGTGGAGAAGCGTGAGCACCATCTGCCTGTCGCCGATGGGGTCGCCGAATTTGGCGAGGGAGGCAGCCATGGATTCAAGGCGGCGGCAGTAGTCGGTGATGCTCAGGGACTCCTGATGGAAGGTGCGAAACTCCTTCTGGCCAAGGAATTCCTCCTCAAGATAGCACCACACGTTGCGGGCATTGCCCTGTCGCATCATCAGCGACTGCTGTAGGTCGCTGGAGACGGTGTCGTGCACCCAAGTGAGGATGTAGCAATTCGCCTGAAGCCACGTCGGTCATGTGGGGAACGTTTCATCCTCGAGAACGTGGCGTGTGAGGGCATATTTGTCGAGGATGGTGAGAAACATGCCGTGCCATTTGATGTAGGAGTCTGTGGCCTTGTCGAGGACGATGGGGATAAGCGCTTTGACGTTGACGACGGCGGTGGCTTGTGCCTAGAGAGCCGCGTGAGCACTCTCGTACGCATCTAGGGCATCGTTGCAAAGGCGAGCCTCCTCAGCCCGACGCGCTTGGTCAGCGCGAGCAGCATCGACGGCGAGACAGCGGTCGTTGGAAGCAGCGACACCGTTGCCTTCTCCGGCCATGATAGGATCGACAACCAATGGAAAGTAGATCGGGAGTCGATCAGATCCGATGGGCAACCGATCAGAAGGATTAGCAGCCGATCAGATCAGAGGGATCGACATATCGGAGTCCAAGCTGATCGGAGGGATAATAGGCAGCCAATCAGATCGGAGGTATCGGATCGGAGGGCAATAGGCAACCGATCAGTAGGGCGATCGGATAGGAGGGCGATCGGATCGGCAACAGGCAGGATCCGATCGGACCGATCAGTAGGGCGATCGAAAAATGTCAGTAGAGCCGATCGGATCAGAGGACGATTGGATCGATAGTAGACAGGATCCGATTGGACCGATCAGCGAGTGAGGTCGACAGTCGGATCGGATTGATAGTAGATCCGATCAGATCGAGGATCCGATTAGACCGATCGGCAGGCGATGAGACCGACGACAAGCCGATCAGATCGGACCGATTGGCGGGCGATGAGACCGGCGACACTCTCGGTGACGTGCAGTCAGCACCGGTGGTGGCGATCGGATCGGCGACGAGCGCTGGTGCGGAAGCGACGGCAAGATCGGATTTGACGACCATACCCGGTGACGAGGACAGCTACGGGGTAGGCGATCAGATCAGTAGCGCGGGCAATGAGACCGGCGACACTTCCGGTGACGTGCAGCCATCATGGTGGTGGCGATTGGATCGGCGACGGGCGCTATTCGAGAGCGGCGACATTGAGGACATCGGACCTCGACAATCTCTCATAGCACAGTAGTGGCGGAGGAGGAGGTCGACGATGATAGCAACAGCGGCGCCTTTGGTTACGGAAAAATAGTGGATTGGAACCGCTCTGATCTTATTAAAATATGAGAATGATTGATTTTATTCCCTGTCAATGTATCACTATATATAGACGGTCAGGGTGGCTCATAACATAACCACATAAGCATGCCAGCGTTATCCTATCATAATTACACTTCTTATAATTACAGACTAAAAGACTAAAATCTCAGTAATGAGATCTCTCAGGCCACAATAATCATAATATGTTAGTTGACTTTACAATTCAATGCATGAACCCTATATGCAGAGTAAAATCACAGGCAAAATCCATTGCATTTGGGTGTAAACAAGCCTAGATTTTCTCAGGGATTTGCTAGACCAGGTTCGCATTTTTTTTATGCCACACTTGTTGGACAATATTCTGGTAGACTGATTCATCTTTACACAGTTGTTGCTAAGTAGATACGAGTAGTTCCTTGTTGATCAATTAATAGCTGCATTCATCTAAGAAAAATGCATTGAGCGTTGTTGCTTTGGCATTAGTCTCATGAAGTTGTAGCTTCTGCCTTGTCCTCACCTCATCAGGTCGGGCATGCCATGGTTGGTTGCCTCTTCTATGGACTATCGGCTTTCTTCTCTAAGAACCGAATGTGTTATCTTTTTAGAAAGACTCGATTGCGCTTTTTTTAAGCTTAAAAATACCCATTTGTTTAGCTAAGAGCAACTCAAGTTTCATGAAACGCCGTTAACCCTAACCAGGCCTCTGATCGTTTGGCTACCACTGATAAGCCATAGAAAAAATAACGAAGTAAAAAAATATGGGTAGAACTATAATGTTATATTTTTAGCAGTTTAAAATCCAATTCTAGGAAAATTGACTTTGATAAAAAAGACCCCAAAATCAATTTTAATATTAAGTTCTAAATTTTAAATTTTGGCGAGCCCAAGTCTGTATCTCGACCAGTCAATAAGCGAGCACTGAAGGCCTAAAACAAAATGAGTCTAAAGCCCGAGGGGCAAGTCATGTGAGAACACCCAAGGCCCAAGAGAATTTGGCCTGTAAGATGTGAATCATTTCGCTACTATTTACAAATTCGACGATGTATTTTTCAGAGAGAAAATTTAGTGACACTTATTCCTGCACGATAGATTGTTTTCTGCATGGTTCTAGTACGCTGATGATTTAATAGAACTTTATGTTTCAGTGGTTACAAACTACTACTAATATATAAAAATACGTAAGGCAATTCCCTAGAGCATATTATTTTGCTGAATATTTAGAATTTTGTGGCTAACCATAGCTCTACATCAATACGTGCAGAAAAGGCTGAGTTGCTGGCACAAATGAAATGAAATGAGAAATATGTTGAGCCACTAAAACACCACCAATCCGACACTAAGCCCATGGCCATGACCTGACGCCCGTTAAATCTTCATGCTCTCCACTCCTACTCCACCTAAAGTCAAAACCCCTTTTCTTTTAAGTGTCTCGCGCGGCGCGCCACTCTCAGTTCATGCAGCAGCGCACCACGTAGCACGCCATCGGCGAAGCGGCACCGCCGGCGGAGGCGGAGGAGTTATCTGCACCGGTGAAGAGTGGTGACGCCGACGTCGCCATGGGCGGCGAGAGCGCCGCGTCGCCGACGATGGGCGCTATGGACAAGGAGAGGCAGATCCCAGTGGATCCGGTGTCGCTGCGCCACCTGGGCATGGTGGCCGACGAGGACTCGCCGCTGTCTGCGCCGTCCGTGTTCACGGAGGTGGTGGTGCGGTCGTCGCCGGTGCTGCCACCGCTCCGGCGGCCCACCTTCGTCGGTGCCAGCCTCCCGTGCTCGGCGGCCTCCTCCCCACTCCACGGGGCGGCCAAGAAGCGGGAAGAGCCCGCCGCTGCGGCGACGCCTAGCCCCACGGCCGCGCTGCGAGCCCTCGCGCGGCAGCATACCGTCGCGCTCGCCCACTACGTCGCCATGCCGGGCGCGGCCGCGGCTGCCCCCGCGCTGTCGCGGAGCGCGTCCCGTGCCGAGGGGAGGTCCATGGTTCCGCACGACGAGGAGGACGCCGAGTCCAAGGCGATCGCCGCTGAGGACGAGAGCTTCAACTGCGGCGCGCTGTGCATGTTCATCCCGGGCTTCTCCAAGAAGAAGTCCTCCGCGGCGGCGGCGGCGGTGGTGTCGAGCATGCAGAGGCAGCAGTCGAGCGGCGTGAGGCAGCGGCGGACCAGCGTGTCGCGGCTGGCGTCGCTGGAGAGGTTCGAGTGCGGCTCGTGGAGCCCGCCGCCGCTGGCGGCATCGGCGCCTCCGCTGGCGGCGCACGAAGCGGAGTACTTCGCGCAGGAGGTGGCCAAGGGCAGCTGCTTCGACGACACGGAGGCGCCCGTGAAGATGGCGTTCGTGTTCGACCACGGCGAGCCGCGTGGGATCCTCAAGAAGTCGGCTTCGTCGCGGCAGGAGTCGGCGAGGCCGTCGACGTCGTCGCAGCGGCACGTGAGGTTTTCGACGGCGACGGCCGTGTCGTGCCCGACGTCGCCGTGCGTGACGCCGCGCCTGGCGAGGGCGAGGGCGGAGTTCAACGCCTTCCTCGAGACGCAGAGCGCGTAGCGGGCACTCGTGGCGCGCACGACGCCGCGCGCCGCTGCGGCACAGCGCGCGTTTATTTATTTATTGAGAGGAGCACAGCGTACGGTTAGAGGTGAGGATTTTGTATCCGGCCATTGTCGTCCCCGTTGCAGCCACTGTTTGATTATGTTTTCGAAGTCTCCAAATTCCAAACCGCCATAGCCATTTGCTATGGAACTGGAAGACTATATTTTGTATTTAAAGTATTAAAATATAAAAATAATTTTTATGATAGCTGATATAAATAATAAAATCAACTATTTAAAATTTATTTTAAAAATGTGAGATGATAAACTTTTTAAAAAATATATCGTTTAGTAGTTTGAAAAACAATAGAATTGAACATAGCCTATGGGAGGGTGAGTAAATGATGCATCTAAAATCTGAATCCAAGCTTATTTGTAAATAGCTACTTGCTGTCATCAGTACACTGGTAGCATTTGCTCGCCTCGGAGAAAAGCCCTCAGACACATTCAGATGTACTCTCTTCCCTAACAAATACTTGTCGGTTTTAATAGGAGGAAAATAAACTTTGATCATTATTTTTTAAGCAATGTGAAGGCTAATAAATTTGAATATAGGATATTAGTAAAATTACTTTTGATTACAAATCTAATGGTATAACTTTGATGCTAAATAATTATATTATTCAAAAAATAGTATTGTTCAAAGTAGGGTAACTCAAAGTCAAAGTAGGTGGTTTTTAGGGAGCGGTTTTATGTGAGGAATTACAATGATGGAGAGGAGGAGAACAACTCCACATTTAAAATAGTAGAGATAAAAAAAACTCAACAGACTTTGCTTCGTGACAACAGCACCTGCTTTGCTAGGGCCTATTTGTTTCTTACTGTAGATAACCATTGTTGCTATTCTCTTCTTATCTTGATTTAGTTGACTTTTATTGTTGCTACTTCCTAACATTTGTTGTCATCGTTGATGCTTTCTCACATTGTTTGGGTAGTCATCCACTTGCCGCTCTTGTAGCTTCTATGGCAATATAGAGGGTGGCAAAGATGATGAAAGTGAAGACGACAATATTGAAGATGATGATGTAGGCTTGGTCTCGGCTGTCTTCAAATCAAGGAGAGGGAGCTGCTAGCCAACTTACTAGCAACACCATCAAGGAGGAAGCTACTAGAGTGTTAGGGGAGGTAGGCACTTAGGCGGTAGTGACGGTGCGTAGGAGGCAGATGGGCCATGGCAGTGCTTGAAGATGGAGGGGAGGCAATAGAAGTAACTCAGTTTGGAAGGCTCTAGATTTTCCACCCTTGGTGTCTAGCATTAGATCTAGTCGGCTACCTCTGCCGCTATCGTTGCCATGCCTCTTACAATAGGTATGGGAGGAGAGGTAGCAACTACTGTAGGTGCTAAGGAGGGAAGGGAGACATTAATTGAGGATGAGGAAGAGAGAGAGTAGACGAGCAATCAATCTCTCGAGTGAGGAAGAAGGGCATCAAGGCTATTTTATAGTTTCTCTTGAATATAATATTTTAATATGTGTGGTGTCTAGTAGTAAATTACCATAAATTTTAGATGTCTTCTGATAAAGATAAGTTTTTAGAGTGTCTTGTCATAAACTTTAAATGTCATACAGTAAATTTTCTTTTTACAATAAGGAAAAATTGGTTCCATAGTATCGAAAAATCATGATTTTAGAAATATACTATTCAAAATATATTTTTAGGCCTCATCCAAATAATAGCCTTAAGGGTTGTCTTAGCTTAAGGTAATGTATTTTGATGTGACCGTCCTATGCTTTGAGTCACCTCTTCCCTTGAAATAAGGAAACCTTGTCTTTGTAAGTGTCTAGAGAGAAGATGTAGGGTTTGAGGGTCAATAAAGTTGAGCACGAGTGAAGACAGTGGAGATGGAAGGCATGACAATATAGCATTGGATGTCATAAGGAGAGTTAAGCTAAAGATGGACAGTGAAGAGGAGAACATAACAAACAATTTTTAAAAGTTCAATTAGTTTTTTTTAAACGTAAAATATTTATAACGAGAGAGCCATTTAAGTTTAGTGCATTAAATTCATATGATTAAATTCCTCTATTCTATTCTAAAGGAGGATTATATTGTGCACCCTCTCCAACCACAAAAATACAGTTAATAGCATTCGCTACTAAGTGATAATGTTAATAATTTGAACTGGGTCTAAGGACAATCCTAATAAAAAGTTTTATTTTGTTCTTTCCACGAGTGCCATATCATCTAGAGTGTTTTGAGTTAATGAATAAAGCAACCCTCTTCAATGCATAATTTCATTTTGTTGTTTTATATGCAGATTATAGCATTTAATACAAAACGCTATAGAACAGTTTCTACGTTTTAAAAAGAGTGTATACTATAAAATTTCTTCTAACACTCTTCGTAAATTCAGTGAGATTTATTTATATAATGAGAATAGGATACTAGCCTAAGAATTTTTTTCCCTTTTCCAATGTAATGTCATGAATTGCGGTTGCCAATCTGCCATGTCGCCAAGCCGACGTGTCACGTCGCAACCGACAAGTCCCCTTCCACGCTGGGCTATCCTAATTCCTACTACAAGACGAACCAAGAAGCAATCTAAGAAGCAGGCCGACGAGGTCCCAGCGAGTGAAGCCGGGAAAAATGGCGACGGCGGCCGTGGCGGCGCGGGCGTACTTGGCGGCGCTGGAGCGCAACGTCCTCCCCGACGCGGCTGCTGCTCGCGCAGCGCCTCCGCCTCGGCTACCTCCCCTCGGCGCCGCTCCAGCTCCACCACCTTCTCTTCGCCCACGGGTAAGTACGTGCCGCGAAATGTCGTCCGGGCGGCAGCGCGGTCTTACGATGAACAGATTCTGTACATGTGTGATTTCTCGTTTCTGTAGAGTAAAGGTGGAAACTTTGGGTAAAGTTTGCCTCTTTTTTTTTTTGTAACTAACTCGTGTAGTTTTAACTTGGTTCTACGGTGCAGCTCTAGAAGAGATGCCCATTGCAATCGATACGGACAAAGCTAAAGACCAGCACTACGAGTTGCCGACGACATTTTTCAAGCTGGTTCTTGGAAGAAGTCTCAAGTGCAGATTCGTGCCATGATTGATGAATAATTGTATCACCAAGTTCACTGTTTTGACTAGTTTTCGAGTGGCCACCTTGCGCAGGTAACGCAGTGTTGTACTTGCTTCCAACTTTCCATTATTAGAAGCGAAAATTTATTTTTTGCTACCCATTGCAGCTGTATTCTCTCTTTCGCTTGAGAAAATTTACAATTTTCTCTTTTACCACTCTTCCGTCAGTGTATACTTTTGTTTTGCCATCACCGTCTAATCATGACCGTTAAGTTTGTAACAAAAAAACTGTTAAGCCCTTATAAATGTTCCAAAATTAAATAGCACTTAAAAATATTTTTTTCCAAAAAATAATTTATACTGGGAAATTTTGTGCATCACCATTTACTACTATTTTTTTTGGAATAGTGTAAGTGTTAATGTCAAAATTTAGAAAGCCTAATAAAATGTTAGAAAAAGATTGGTTTAAGTGAAAAATAGTCCGATTAGTACAGAGAGGAAGCCGATTGGATGAAGCAAGAAGAGATTTAGTAACAGAATAGAAAATTATCTAGATGAGACTAAATTTGAGGAGCCATGAAAATTATGGTAGGATCTATATAAATCGTTTTTTGATAAGAATGTTTAGTTAGTTTAGTTAACTGTCTTAGAGATATTTTCTTTTATCTTTGTTAGAAGATAACGTTCGATGGTTGTTGTAAACACGTCGTACTCTATAAATCCATGTATAAATATAGAACCCCTAGAAACATGTAACAATCTCTCAATCAATATAACTCTCGGTGCATTATCACCCTAGTCTCTTTAGGTTTTTACCGACGGGGTCTAGCTCTCGACGCGGTGCTGCATCGGCTAAGCTCGATCTCTGGCGAAGGGATAAGTCCCACCACTCTCCCGATATGTCTCGCTCTATCTAAGACTGTATCGGTTAAGTTCTATCTCTTAGGCCGATCGGATGTATCGCATCACGTCCATGCAGTGTCTATCAACCTATCAAGTTCTTTCCGCTATCGTCGGTCTCGTGCTACATCGGTTAGGTTCGACTTATGAGGTTGTCGATAGTAGATTGAGCTTTAGGCCTATAGGTCTTGTTTTATCGGAGTGTTAGCCAATGAGTTATCTATATATTGAGCACCACGCCTAGCGTATCGGCTCCTCGGCTGATACGCACCAGTCTTCAGAGACTCTCCTCGAGCGCCACTCCTATCTTCAGAAAGACGTACTCTCATCAGCTCAGCTAGCCGATGGGTTCACTGCATCCTTGCTTTAGCATCTAGCTGATGTGCGTCTATCTTCAGAAAGACGTACTCTCATCAGCTCAGCTAGCCGATGGGTTCACTTCATCCTTGCTTTAGCATCTAGCCGATACGCGCCTACCTTCAGAAAGACATCCTCTCATCGACTCAACTAGCTGATGGGTTCGCTTCCCCTTTGCCATATTCGGAGCGGTATCGGTTTTGTAACCGGTGTGTCTTTTATACGATTCCTTGCCACTTTACATATGACTTTATCGACTTTTCAGCTGATGAACGAGCGCTACAGCCTCTGTCGACTACCAGGAGGAATCCTGCGCGCTTCGCCTTAAATACCCTTCGATATCTCCATCGGCTCTGTAGTCGATAGATCAGGATTTCGTTTTCACTACACCCGGAGCCATCACGTTTTTCGTCAACATCTGTCTACGCCTTCATCAGCTTCCTAGCTGATAGAACAGCGTCTCAATCCCTATCGACGACCAGCCGATAGCAGAGCCACCCAGACCCATTTGCCTCACCTCCTTGTCAATTGCAGGGTCAAATTGACTGGAACGTCCACACCCGCACCATCGCGCTAGAGCCGATCGGACCCCACAGGCCCCGGCGCGCGTACCTCGAGCCATGGAGAGAAGCCGACAGTCTGCACTGGAGCTAAGCAAACCTTCCAAGCGTCGGTGTGTTCGTCCGAGACGCTTTTTTGGTGTGAACAGGAAGCTATAAAATATTTATGTGGCTGTAAAATTTTGTTTTTTCTAAATATTTCATTTCAAAGTTACACATATAAACCTTCTAAATGAATTGAAAAATTTTCCAGCAATTTTTTTCAGTGTAAATCTTCCTACAATTTTTTTATACAACTTCGAAAAACCAAAAGATAAATTATATTTTCATTGATTTTCTTATAATTATTAGCTTCACAAGAGCATGCCAGTCTTTTAGGGATAAATATGATGGTAAACTGATATTGACTAATGATAATGGCAAAAAAGAACTAAGTACTAACGGAATAGCAGTAAAAAATAGAAAGCAAAATTTTAATGGAATACGGTTTCAATGAGTGATAGAAAGAAAATTTTTGAAAGGCGTGTCTTAATGCATCGTACTGTAGCTTCTCTACATTTTCACTTTGAATGCAATGGATCTTATTCTAATTCCCTTCACCACGCATTTAAATCTGTTTTCATCTTAACCCACTTCTCATTAAATGAGAGACATCAATACATTTTTCTTTCTTATTATTTTATCTTTTTAAGTGCTATGATTTATTTTTTTAGACGGAGGGAGTACTTGATTAAGACATTCAGACTGTTTATAGAAAGAAATACATTTCA
Organism: Oryza coarctata; assembly: GCA_030770085.1. Taxonomy (NCBI): domain Eukaryota; kingdom Viridiplantae; phylum Streptophyta; class Magnoliopsida; order Poales; family Poaceae; genus Oryza; species Oryza coarctata. Next base: position 17,106,457 of record CM061472.1, read on the forward strand.
GTTCCAATGTTGAAAACTTTACTGTGTATTTTTTTTTACTTTTTGAGAACTGCTGGGACCCTCCTTTTTTTGCACTAGGAAAAGATCTAGACTGTGCTTTTTGCTGATTCCACTTGAACCTTGCGGTTTCTTTCGTTAATAGCATGTATGCATTCAATTTACTAGCTCATGTTACTTCCCTAACGATTCAAGCACCCATGAAGATGCTGAGAATGCAATGTTGGAGTTATATTGTGAGAGGGCACAATTACAGGATGGCCAAACCATTCTCGATGTCGGATGTGGTTGGGGATCCCTTTCTCTGTACATAGCGAAGAGATTTAGAAACTGCAGTATAACTGGGATTTGCAACTCAACAACACAAAAGGCTTTTATAGAAGAACAGTGTAGGTAAGTGCAGTGGTTCCAGTGTTGTGGAGAGGTCGCATGAGTGCATTCATATGTTGCTATAATTGTAATATTTCCATTTTTTTGTTATAGGGAAAATGAGCTATCAAATGTCGAGATAATTGTGGCAGACATCAGCAAGTTTGACATGGAGCGATCTTTTGACAGGATCATTTCCATAGAAATGTTTGAGGTATAAATAAATTTGGTATCTTCTTGTGGTTTGCCTAGTCAAGGCAAAGGAGATTTTGTGATGGCCTTTTTATGCAGCACATGAAAAACTATAAGGCACTTCTTAAGAAGATATCCAGATGGATGAAAGAGGACAGCTTATTGTTTGTTCACTACTTCTGCCACCAGACATTTGCATACCACTTTGAGGTGCAATAATATTCCAGCACTTTTTTCACTGGTCATCTTGTCTTGGCTTCATCATAAATAGCTTTCCTGTTGTACAGATTAATCTGTCGCCTGTTGTACATGTATCTGTATTTGTGTTGTCTGGAGTATGACATACTTAAATTCTAAACAGCTCATAGGCTCAAACTGAAATGAAGCTCTTGGTGCCTGTTTCTTAGTGATAATAATATGGGTTCCTTGGGCAACATTGTTCATTAATTAGTAACCCACACCAGCATTGTAGGAAGTAAATCCGATGCATATCTGCAGAAAAAAATTAATATGATTGCATATTATCATGCTTTACATACGAATTATTACCTCATACGTTCAACAGGACAACAATGAAGATGATTGCATAACAAGATATTTCTTCACTGGAGGAACAATGTCACAGCAAACCTCCTCCTTAACTTTCAGGTTAGGATTCCAACGTAACTTAATAATTAGGGCTTGACATTACTGTGCTTATGCAGCTAGGATATAAAATTAATTTTTGGCTGACTGTTGATCAATTTTAACATGCAATTGATGTTTGCCGATTTCTTCTTCTTTTTGCAGCACGATGTATCTATTGTCAATCGTTGGCTTGTCAGTGGCACGCATTATGCTAGAACTAGGTACGTTTCTGAATTCTCAAAGCATCCAAGTAATAGTACCCTGGGCATTCTAATATGAATTTTGTTATGCTATTAGATTGTACTCTGATTACTTAATTTATTAGGTAGTAATGAAGAATACATTTTAGTATCTACGTTTTGATTTAGAGCAAAGTGGTATGAGTTCAGATATTGAGAAGCAGAGGCAAACTCTAATGTTAATCATCAGGTATTGAGGGTAAAAATAATATCTTAATTAACATTAGATTATACCTCTACTTCTCAATACCTCCCAAAAGACTCGAAAAATCAATATAATATGCAATGGATTGTGAGAAAAATTTGAGATTATGTCATTGTCAAAAAATAGGTTTTACTCAAATTCTGTCACACGAATGGACTTCATTAAAATGACATTCTCAAACAACTTGTGGTCTTTATCGGTTTAGAGTTTTGGCACGGCCTAGCCATGCAACCTAACTTTTGACGGGGTGGTCGCCGCCAAAAAAATCCCGTGACCGGGGAGGGACGACAGCTCGGTCACGCAAAGACCTGTGAGGTCTGCTTATCTCCAGTGCAGGTCCTTAAGCATCGAGGTTCGCAGACGTGTCAGTTAATTTAATCCTACAATTGATAAGGAAATGAGACGAGCGGATCCGATACAGACGCTCGCTATCGGCCGGCTGCCGATCGGATCGGGATGCTGTTCAATCGGCTGGAGAGCCGATGTGAACATGTGTCGACGAGGGCTCGACCGCAGAGCCGATGGAGAAACCAGAGTGTATTCAGAGGATGGCAAGGCGTACGAGATCTCTTTAGACTGTCGAACAGTGATTCATCAGCTGGAAAACCAATGAGTGCACATACGGCCTAGGTAAGGAGTAGAATAAGGAGGCACGGGCTACAAAGCTGATACCGCTCCGGATATGACAGCACAAGACCCGTCGCCCGCCGTGGCAGCGCCATCAACACCGAATCTCGAAGATCGGATCTAACCGAGACAGTACGAGGCCGGGGCCAGCGGTGATGATACGGAGGACACCGGATCGGCTATGTTGTAGCAAGGATAGGAACGAACCCATCGGCTAGTTGAGCCGATGAGGGGACGCCTCTCTGAAGGTGGGTGCGTATCGGCTGGGGGACCGATACATTTGGCGTTATGCGTCGTAGGACGCCTCTAAAGGCTGATGCGTATTGGCCGAGGGGCCGATGTGCTGGGTGTGAAGCACAGAGCATGAATAACTCATCGGCTAACACTCCGATGATACGCCGTGTAGAAGGCTATAGGCCTGAAGCTTGATCTACTATCGGCAGCCCCGTAGGTCAGACCTAACCGATGCAGCACGAAACTGATGATGGCAGAGGGAGCTTAATGGGTCGATAGATTCAGCACGGACGTGATGTGATACATCCGATCGGTCTAAGAGGTCGGACCTAACCGATGCAGCCTTAAACAGAGCAGGACATATCGAGATGGTGGCGGGACTTACCCTTTCGTCGGAGATCGGACTTAACCGATGCAGCCCTGCGTCGAGAGCCAGAACCCGCCGATAAATACCTAGATGAACTAGGGTGGCGATGTACTGAATTTGTTTACGATCGAGAGATATTTTATATATTTTCAGGAGGTCTATATTTATACCCTAGATTTACAGACAGAGTCTGACGCGTCTACGACTATCGGACATTATTTCCTAGTAGAAACAAAGGAAAATATTCCTAAAGAAGTTAACTAACCAGCTAAACCTCCCTAATTGAGTAATATTATAATTTATAAAAATAAGCACCCTGCTGTGGAGTCCACGGCTCTTCCACAATCTGAATAATTTTCTAATTTATAACCGAGTCTTTCTTTGCTGCAAACTGATCGGCTTCTCTACTGTATCTATCGGACCTTCTTTTAGTCAAACCGATCCTTCTCCTTTCTTCTCTCGGACTTCTCGGACTTGATTTCGATTGGACAATCCTCTGTCTTCAAGCCGATCCAATCTTCTACTAATCTGATTGACTTTTCTATAGTTCTCCATCGACTTTGTCTTAGTATCTCCATTGGCCGATGACTACATTAAACCCTTCATCAGACCTCTCAGCCGATCGACTTTAGCCCTATCGGATCTCTCAGCCGATCGACTTTAGCCCCATCGGATCTCCCAGCCGATCGGATTTAGCGCCATCGGATCGTTCAGATTTTATAATTACCTCTGGACCACATGGCTCTACTATAGATGGACTGTCAACATTGGCCGGATCTATACTAGTGACTACTTGAGAATGTCATTTTAACGAAGCCCATTCGTGAGATGGTATTTAGGTGAAACCCACTTTTAACGATGTCATAATCTCAAATTTCTATATCTGTAAAATAACTGTTGGAGATTCTCAGTCTGCATTTCCCTACCGGTATAAACCAACGACCATTGACTACTGCGGAACATCAAAAGAACGAAAAATATTACTTTTTCACATACAATTTCAGGCAATGAAAATAACATAACTTATAATTAAATCCAGCATGTTGTGTGCTAATTGACTTTATTTGGATTGTATTTGAATGCTTGGTATTGTTTTTCCTGCAGCGAGGAGTGGCTGAAACGTATGGACAACAACATCACATCCATAAGGCCAATATTTGAGAAAACTTACGGGAAGGAATCAGCTACCAAATGGATAGCTTACTGGCGGACATTCTTCATCTCAGTCGCTGAACTTTTTGGATACAACAATGGCGATGAATGGATGGTTGCGCATTTCTTGTTTCAGAAGAAGTAGAAGCCACCCATCGAGCTAAGTAATTCAGAAGTATCCCAAAAGTTTGTGTCCTCCCTTAATGATTCAGGAATCGTTCTTTGCATGTACCTCTATGAACATTTCATTTTCTTGCATTCAATTGTAAGTAGTGAGATGCTTTCCTGTGCTATTTCCAATAAAACAATGACCCATGGTTCTTTTCCTTCATTTTTGCCACTGTTGATGGTGTTCCTGGGGAACAAGGATACAGATCATTGTGATGTTATGGATCTTATCAGGTCGTGCCAATACCTTGGACACTGAATTCAGGGTTACAGCAAGAGAACAGGCTCCAGCATTAGCTCATCAGAATATATTCTTGCCGAAGAGGAACTTACCGAACAGTGAACATCACACATAGAACTGAAAAAAAAAGAGGATTTGGTTGCCACCAAAACCACACACTATTAGGTTGGAATGAATTCAGGAACTGTTTCAAGTCTTTGAATAGCAAGAAGCCATGTTAGGCTTAGCCTTCTCTGAACGTGATCATTCTTAAGCTAACAAAACCATGTCTCTGTGCTACTATGATGTACAGCTCTCAGTGGAACACAAAAATTCTAACTAATCAAATTGCATAGACCACAAAGAAAGTAGAAAATCCCATGACTACATTAAGATGACTGCGATTTCCATTGTTGTATCGCCACACGCAAGGAATGGTTGGGAATTATGGATAAATATGAGAGCCTTTGTTTGGTGACAGGGGATGTCTTATGTTTCTTGAGCCAAGCTTTTATTGCCCTATGCTCGTAGGTGTGCCCATCAGCAGCAACATAAGGGTCATCCATTACCTCCTGCATCAAAATTTTATTTAGGATAGGAAGATAATTAGAACTGGTACTGTCAACTAGTTAGCAAAATTTACCTGAAGTATGGGGCAGATGAAGTGGCTCGGCACAGCTGCATTTGGACTTCTTAATGTAGGAGAAGCAGTAACCCTGCTCAGAATGTTTTCAAGCTCCGGCAGCACCTCTGATTCTAGGCTAGGCCTATCCCTACATTTTAAGGCTGTACACCGCACTGCCAGTTTTGCCAAGATCTCTGCCTCAGCAATTGGCCAATCAATCTGAGAACTGTCGAGAACATCGGAAATCGAGCCTTTTCTGATCGCCTCTTCTGCAGTAAGTATCAGCCCATGTGGGCGCTTGCCAGTCAGTAGTTGAAGAATGATGATCCCCAGAGCATAAACATCAGATTTCGGGCGAATTGTCCCAGTTAACTGGTATTCCGGATCCATGTAATACAGTGTGCCGGCAACTGCAGTATCTCTGTACTCTGTGAGCCCTTCCGGCACAATATCTGATATGAGCTTGGCGAGACCTACATCACCAATTTTGCTGACATAGTTCTTGTCGAGCAAGATGTTTCCAGGCTTCAGGTCACGATGGACAATGGGCTCTGGTTTCGTTGCATGCAAGAAAGCAAGCCCACAAGCCACCTCAAAGATGATTTGGATCCGCAGGAACCAATGGAGTGATTGCTGACCTTTGTTGTTAATAAGTTGATCTTCTAGACTTCCATTCTCCATGTATTCATACACAAGGCATCCGATTTCAGGACAGAAACCAAGCAGAAGAACCAAGTTGGGATGGTGAAGTTGGCTGAGGATCTCGACCTACATAATATCAGATAATTAAATAAGTAATTCTAGTGACACTAACAACTTCATTACCTGACCAAGAAAGTCATTAATAAGTTCTGATGAGAAATTAGAAAAAGGTAAGTTAGAGTACCTCTCTCAAGAACTCATCAATCTTGTCACTGGAATCTTGCTGAATAACCTTGACAGCTACTTCAGTATGATCAAGGGTACACCTGTACACATTCCCATAGCCCCCCTCACCAATCTTTTTTGCATCAGAGAAGTTATCGGTGGCAAGCTGTATTTCACGTCTTGAGTACCGCCTACAACTTTTTCCTGTTGACAGAAGAGCATCCATAACCTTTGTCTTCTCAGCAGTCACCATATCAGCTACAATTTCAGCCTTATGCTTGGAATAAGCCTCCTGAGTGAACAAAGTTTTTGCCATCTCAACTTCTGTAACAGCTTCTAGATGTTTGGTCTGCTCATCTGCAACCTTCTGCTTCAACAAAACCTCCCTCTGTAGTGCATCTTGCACCTTCTTTGCTTCCTCAGTACACTCGATAGAAAGAACCTCAATCTGAAAAATCAGAATAACATGGAAAAGAGTTAATTAAAACCTTCGTTCTTAATATATGTCATGGCTACCTTTATGAACCTAGTAGTGTAAAAAACTGGTGACAGTAAAGACAAACAGCAGGCTTAAGGACTTGACCTTATCTTGGGTTAGATCGTCACAAGCTTTATCATACATCACTAACCTTTTTCTTAGCATGGACAAGATCTTCACAAGCTTTATCATACATCATTAATGTATCCTGCAACTCCTTTCTCAGTTTTGCTACTTCATCTATGGGTTCAGACTGCAAATCATGCTGACAAAAAAAAATCAGCACACCAGAACGCATTACAATTAATACAACTATGGAATGCTTACGAAAGCCAACACTAGTCAGAATATTTTCAAGGCTGGAAACAGCTCTGACCTCATCAATTGAGCTCAAGGCAACATAAGGGACTTCCTTCAATCGGCCAATAGCATCAAAATCCCTGTTAACATCTCTGCCTGGTGTCTTTTGCCCTAAGCTTCCAAAAGGGCTTCTTCCATGACATTCTGAACTTTTACCAGCATTAGTAGAAATGCTACGAGAGCTGCAGGCATAAGAGCCTACATCAGAACTTGTATCTCGAGAAGATTTTAGTGTGGCGTCCTCAGGGTGGTCATGCAATGATTGTTTGTCTAACAGCCAGTTCTTCTGTATACGGGAAAATGATTTATGACTAATTGACTGAGTCCTCACACATGCGCTTGACTCTGAAAAAGGAAAAAAAGTCTAAGTCAAAATGAGTGCCTCACCATTGCATTTCTAAAAACAAACAGAATAAGGGCAAAACATACTGCCTGTTCGAGCCTGATTTGCAAACTTAATAGTTAATCTGCTCCTGGACACAACAAATACATTGCACAAACATGGCATAGCTTTCAAGACAGTAGAGGGCACATCTCGGAACCGTAATATCCTGAAAAGGTAACAGCAATACCATTGACCAACAGTAGATTTGGCAAAAGCGGCCAAAAACTAATATGGTACTAACTCATAGTACATGAACAGAGATCCTCATAAATTTTGGTTACGCGTTTGAAGTTGATAACTGATGAAGATAAAATCCCCTGTAAGCCGACAATCTATTTATCAGCATCAACAATGGCAATTGATGTTGTTGCTGGCCTTACCAACCAAGATATGTGACCTCGTGTGTCCTAAGTATTCAAAAGCATAAGTGCAAGAAAAAGAAGTTAAATATCAACAGAAAAGGAAATTTAATCACGATGTATGTACGTGCACGCACCCATCACCTTTTTTCATACCAGATGAGAAATGACCGACCATCCCCAAAAGGGCCTAATCTCCACTCAGTTCTTTTTTTTTCCCAGAAGAACTTTCTGTCCCCTATATATCTAATATGCACTTTCCAGTTATTTTATACTTTTGGGAATAAAGTTATATACAGGTAGGAACAAAAATCCCCTAATTCCTATCAGTCTATCACTAGCAGTTGGATTCTCAAAAGCGAAATTTCTAACCTTTAGTAGTTGGAAAAGGAGATTTGTCACCCAAAACAAAAGGAAAAGGATTTCAAAAAATAAAAATAAAAATCTACCTCCTGAACCAGTTGAGGGAGGTGGATCCGACCACCAGGTTGCGGACGCCGGACTCCGCCGAGTACCTGACCAGCGCCGCCGTGACGCTCTCCGCCTCCAGAACCACCGTTTCCACCTGCAGGGGAGCTCCAATTTTGAGACGCCGATCGAGCCAAAACGGCGGGGCTGCTATATCTGCAGATTTCGTAGGGTAGAAGAAGGGGACTGACGCTTGTGCGGCCGAAGAGGTGGCGCAAGGGGAGGAAGACCTCCTCCTGCGCCCGCGCGCGGCGGTCCTGCGCGTACATCTCCACCGTCTCCGCGTCCATCTTCTCCACCGGCACCCTCACCCCCGCTGTCCCCGCGCAGCGGCGACACACCGAGACGGAAGCAAAATACATCAGATCGAACCGAATTGACGACGAGGAGAGAGGCAGCGGCGGGGGGCTTACAGGGAGAGGGGACGAAGGAGACGGGCGGGATGACGTGGACGAGCGCGACGCGTCCCGCCCCGGGGGCGAGGTTAGCGGCGGCCCACCGGGCGGCCCGGCGGCTGGCGCGGCCGTCCCCACGCACGGCCACCGCGACGACGACCGCGCCCGCCGCCGCCGCAGCAGCAGCCGCCTGGGCAGCGTGCCCTCCCGCGGAGGAGGAGGCGAACGACGACGAAGAAGACGAGGCCATGCCGCCCTCCCGCGCGGCGGCGTCGTCGGCTCTAACCACTCGACGGCGGCGGCGGCGGGGTAGGCGTAGAGGTCGGTGGCGAACAGGTGAGCGAATCAACCGAACAAACCGCGGGGGAAGCGGCACGGGAAGCAACGGCTCGTCCAGCTTTCTTCGCGAGCGCGGGGTTTATTAGTACTAGCGGTGATGACGATAAACAAACGGCTCGGCTTTGTTCGTTCGGGCACCGGGCGCGAGGCGGCCTCACTGCGTGTGACGTCGCGTGTAGGACGGTGGGGTGATGTGGAGGCGGGGCCCACGAGTGGACCCCACTTTCGGGACGCGACTGTTGACCGTGGCGGCGAGTCACTGCGCGTGGTCCAGTCCAGCTGAATGTTATCCACGTGTGGATTTTATTTACTTTTAAACATAAATCGCTCGTAGACATGCGCACAGTCATATAAATACCAACGTACACAGTACACACTATCACTATGAATATAAATTGACGAAATTGACCGACACAGTTTTGATTTGATCATTAATAATTTTAATTCTTATATGGTTAGCCTACATGAACAAAAACTTAATTAATGATTATATTTAGGATGTAACTTTTTATCTATTTGTAAAATTTCTAAAAAAAATGAGTGACCAAAATCTAAATATGAATAGCGTCCGGTGACATGTATTTTAGAGGAGTATAAGAAATTTGACTAAGAGATGTATTTTACGCTGGCTAGTATGATAAATTGGATAAGTGAGTGAGAATGTTTCAATATTGAAAGAGATAACACATGTGATTTTTTTAAAAAAAAACACGCGTGATTTTTATGGCCACGTCAGAATTTTTGACAAAATTTGTGCTTTGAATGGTTTCATCGTAATTTTTAACAAAAATTAAGATCAAACGTTGGACTATTAGCTATTGATTTAACCGAGTTTTTAAATATACTTTTTCTATGATTTTTTTTAGAAATATACCATTTTTCAAAAAAAAGTTGGTGATAGGGGTATTTTTTATTTTTTATAAATGGTACATTCCTGAAAAATCATGGAAAAAGTATATTTTTGAAAAAAAATCTGATTTAACCTCCACCCAATTAACAACGTAACAATCCCCATGCGTAGCTTTTTCATGTGTACGTAGCCAAACAGAACATAGGCGCACAAAGCCAAGCATCAATAATCAAAATTCCAAGCAAGACACGCAGATAAATTTTTTTTTTCCTTTGAGGGCAGCAGATAAATTATTTTACTATTTCCTTTATTGAAGAAATCCACGAACGGGCGAATTTCCCAGGTCATTGTAGCGTACAAGGCCATTCTGAAAGCATTCATTGACCAACGGAACTCTCTCTCTCTCTCTCTCTCTAGTTGCCCTCCCCTTATCGGGATATTCGGATCGTCGTCGGGCGCCGCAATCTACGTCAACGGTCAACACCAATCTAGCAGATACAAACCAGAGGCCAGTTCTTGGAGGCTTTGGAACCGACCGCTTGTTTGGAAACCAGGGCATGCCCCGGCTGCCGCCACACTTCGCTCCCTGTGTGTTCCTTGATCTATGCTGGTGGCAGCGGCGCATCGACATGCCCGGCCGTCTCGCCGGCGTCGCCACGGGCGCCACTGCCAGCGCTAGCGATCGACCTTCCCCGAGCAAAACCATATATGGTCGCGACGCGACCCGCGCCATGGTTGCCCCCGGCGGGAAAGGAGGCGGCGGCGATACGATCGAGCAGCGTGATAGGAGGCCGGCCTCCCGGGCGCGGAGGCGGAGGAAGGCGACGCCGCGCGCAGCTACCACTTGCCTCCTCAACCGCCCGCGCTGCACCTCTCTCCCAGGCGGCTACACCACTCCAGATCACTCGTGGTTTCTGACTTTTTCCTTGACTCCGTTCGCAACTTGTTTGTGCTCGTCGTGTCTGCTAACGTTGTCTGTTCGGTTTTTTAAGTGCTATATATCTGTTTTAAAATATAAATATTTCTAATTTATTTAGTTGTTATTTTTTAAATTTTAAATTATCTAGATTTCAATCTGATTGTCTCCGGAATCATTGCAATGATTTTTATATTATAGCATAAAATATACAGTCCAGCTATTCTTATATTTTAAAACTAAGAAATACTTAATAAACAAGTATTGTTTCTTGTCAAACTTTTTCCCTGAAGAGCAGATTATATTGTCTAACAGAGAACCTGAAAAGATCGACGACCTAATTATTGTAAGTGTGTTCTAGAACAGCCACATTATTACTTTTCTTTTTTCCTCTCCATGGCTAACTGATAAATAATAGAGTGCAATCATTTGGCACAATTGTGCTTGTGCGTGCTGAAGCATGTAGTCTTCTTAATTGACGGTTGACCCTGATGACGTGTATTTATCCGGCTTGAGTCCAACTCGCAATTAAAATAACCGGTTAGACAACAACTAGTTAAGATTGAAACATATGTGATAAGATCATAAGAATCAAGCATATCAGATAATTATCAAAACTTAAATATTAATTGTCGGTCTCGCTTAAAATAGTTCTTTTGACGCAGTATCAGACGAGAAGAAAAAAGATGTCTTGAGTGCTCACATTTCTTAATTACTCATGATTAGTGGCAAAGGATGCTTCTTCAAGGACCAGCACACGTGAAGCTCATGGAGATGATTAAATTACTACTACATGCATTACAATTGGGACGTACTCCTATACTACGTGGTTGTAACTATGTAGGAATAGCCGTCTGGTTGGCTCCATGGGATTAATGGCGACAAAGCCGACCAGCAGTTAGGTGTAGCTTGGCTTGGACGTCAAAGTCAGCTTCCATGTTGACGCGCTGCTCGTCGTACCGTAGTCGCTGCCGGGTCTAGCTCACAGTCTAGGCTGGCATCTCGCAACAGATGAATTAACTAGTTGTCCTGGGCTCATGGTTGGTCAAGATCACATTCAAAACATACTTAAACCACTTCGCTCTCCCATTATTTTTTCCCCACGAGATTGTACTGGAGTTCGAGTAGTAAACATGAGACGAAATTGCTTTCGTTTGCGGACAAAGTTGGTGGAGAAGTAGCCTGCCATTTTCCCCGATGCCTCTTGCTGATCTACTACTAGTTGCCATTTGGCCACCATTCTGCTGTGACCTTCAAAGGTGATAGAAATGGGACGTTGATTCTGCAAAGCTTTCAGATCTCAGACCAGTGAAAGCTAAACGTACATGTTGCGGATGATAATGGCAGTTTATTTGTTTTCTTTCGCAGACAAAATGTGTAGTGCTGGCACGCATTCATCTTTGATAGTTCCATGTAAACTGTAACATCACATAATTCTCATTCCTCTCATGAACAAACTTATACCAAAAACAGATGATGCAGTCATCATCAGCTACCAGCGTACGTATGTTGGCGTGTATTCCTCTCATTTTTACAGGTGTCCCGTTCACCCGCATGTAAACATGCTTCCTTTTTTTATACCAAAAGCTACGGCGGGCTTGTGCCGGCCTGAACTTTTATTGAACTTTTTTAACAAATGGGTTTACAAGATGATTGTATCAGAGGTACCTACATGGGGCAGGGAGAGAGATTACACACTACAAATTACAAGACTCTTAAGAATCATACAACCCTGCACGACAAAGAGCTTGTGTGGTTGTTGCATTTGCAGCTCCGAATGGCCCAGAGAAGCACATCGTCAGCGCATCTTCGAGTAGTAGAAATTGTTGGCTCATCGATGCCATTGAACACCTTGTGGTTGCGGCATTTCTATGCGTTCCACAGGATGCATGGCAGAACTGTGCGTTTAGCTGACGGGGATGTCCGGCAAGTTGGTAGTCCAAAGGTGTTCCAAGGCGGGGAGAGTTTTCAAAAAAAAAAAAAAGGCGGGTAGTCCGCATTGAGGCCTAACAAAGACCATATCACTCATACTTTAGGGCATTCAAGGAACAGATATGGCCTCCGTGTTAGGGCAGGAGGGGCATCGAGGGGAGGCTGCAGTCCCTCTCCTGTGCAGCTGCTCATTAGTGTAGAGGCGACGCCTAAAGAAAAAAAAATGCGACACTGGTGTGGGGCAAAGCTGTTCCAAATATCGTCGGTTAGGGCACAGAGCGGCCACGATGCAAATACAGACGAATCGATGTCCTTGGTGCGGAGAGGCAGAGACTAGAGAGAAGAAACCATGTCTCCGGTCGGGATCCCCTCCTGTAAGCTGAAACCCAAAAGCTTTGTTTGCAGCGAGGTCGACTCCTGGCTGGCCACTGTGGAGAGCCTTGGTCGAAGTGATAGGCTGCAGGTGTGGGTCGGATAGAACAAGGGAGATCGATGCTGCGTGACACCTGAAAAAATTACTCCACCCTTCCTAAAATATTATTTTTAAATTTTGACACGGTTTTTAAAATGCTACTTTAACCAATAATATTTATAAAAATAAGTTGTTTTAAATAAAAAAAAGTTATCTAATACCATCATTTTTACCTTATCGATCATTTTTTATTATTAAAGTTAAAGTTTAAAATGTTTTACTTAGTACTATTATTTTTTAAGTAGTGACGCTTGTGCTGGATGATGAAGTTAGCATTTACGTGAAGCTAATCAACATTTCATTCTTCTCAAAGTAGAACCCATCAGTGTGATTCCGTGAGCACGTCTACACCAACCGAGAATTTTTAATTTATATATTTTTTATTAAAAAAATATATTTTCATTTAAAAATTACATAACTATACCTGAGTTTTTTTAAAAAAAAATCCTACCAAAAAGCGTAAAATCCAATGTAATATCTAACTCCGTTACCGCTCTAATTGATAACCTTTTTTAATAGAGAGTCACCTGTAAAATTTGTAATGACACGAGAGAAGTGAGGCATGTTAGCAGCTCTCTTCTACTCTCCGTTTGAGCGTTTTTTTAGTTAAATTGTTAGCCCACCCATAAAAAAGGGAGATGACCTAAAATAGCCTCTTGCCGCTATTTATTAGAGCATTTTTGTTGTCTAAAAGAAAAAATATTTTAAATAAATATATTTTTATTTATAGATTTAATTATAAAGAATTTAAAAATATGAAGAAAAAATAATTAAGATATCGGCGTTAATAACATTTCGTAGATCCATCTATATAGTACTAGACCTTGGCCATTTTGCCCATCCGTTTGGGCGTTTTTCATTTTGCAGGTCCATCTATACAGTAATAGGCCTTCAACATGTGTTCTCAGGTTAGGTTGTATTCGTTCTCTAGTCGTTTGTCATTGGCACGTGTTATATACGATTGCCAAAAATTTTGCCCTTTCTCTTAGGCACGTGGGAAACGTTTTTGTGCAATTTATCTCTCAGTTGATGTGTTGAACTCTGATAAAAGAGAAGAATCCATCTCACAAACCATCGTTATTCAAGATTTCAAATCTTAGGCTAACTTCATCATTAGGTTGTGAATCTGGTGCAACGCCTTGCAGAACAGCATATCCTGGTACAGAAATGTTCAAATATCATGCATGGCGCATGATTTAAGAAAATATGGCTAGTAACCCAAGGAGATACTAGTAATAACATTCCAAAAAAGAATGGGAACAATTACCTGATGATGGCTCCACGACCATGTCTTGAGTCTCAACATGGTACCTACAAACACCCTGTCCCTATCCCTGGAGCGAATCAAGGAAGCCAAATGAAGAGAAATTAGAGAAGCAAGCCAACGAAGGCGTGGAATGCCGGAGGCTACTCTGGCGCATGTGGGCGAATGGCGTGGTCCCCCGCGGGAAGATGGCTGGGCGACGCAACCACCCGTGAGCCGGCGGCGGAGTCACAATCCAGGAACACGAGGCCTCTGGCTATTGTCGATCCCAATCTAGAATCATGTGTGGTGGGAGGAGAGGGCTTTCTACGAGATTTGGGGCTTCCTAACTAGTCGAGCTGTGCACCTCGGCTATACAGGCTGGTATGTATAAAACTTGAGGGCCCATTGGGGAATAGGGACGGGAGACACGGGAACAGCCCCGTACCCGGCCCCGTATCTGGAGGGGTTCTGATTTTGGACCAGACATTTGGAGTTGCTTGCTCCTGTGAAGGACCATGCTACAAATCCTGGCAACCAGGGGTTCTAAAAGACGCACTCAAACTGGTTTTTTTGCACTTGTTTTAAGATCACTTATGAACTTAGTTTAATACTCACTTTCAAGTTTGTGTCCATCGTTGTCAGTACGTATATCTATCTGAACATGCCAGAGAATATAATTATTGATGCATTCTTTTCTTACATGTTTATTTTTCAGGCATGACAGGGAGATCAGTGGAGAAGTGTCTAACTACAGGTGTGGTTATAGATCTAGCTAGGGGCCCCTTATTTGGTTTTTAATGCTGACATAGCTGACATGTGTGTAACAGGACGGATTTTTTTCCCATCCTTTTTGTAGCTTTGCTGCAATTGATAATCAGGGGAAATTTATTTCTGGTGAAATTATCATCAATCTTTTGTCTAAACATCTTCAAATGAGAAGAGCAAGGCGAATCAGGATTTATTCTTGATGGTTTTTCACTTACAGTAAAACAAGCGGTGAGGATTTTGCACATTTCAGAAGTCAAATCTTCATCAATTTGCTGATTTTTATAAATTTTGTATTCTTTTCTCTTGTGGCTTGATTGTAAAGGTAGTACTAACAAATTCTCATCCATCTAGAGTTAAAAGTACGTGATGTCACTGCATAATGGCCTCATAGTAGTTAATGTCTCAGCATAATGTCCCTACAATATTCTTTGAGTACAGCTAGACTCAGGATTTTAAAGTAATTGGTAGTTCACATAGGATTAGAGATACATATAGACCTTAGATTCAGGAGCCTGTGGCATGTCCAATTATATATGTTGGGTACCATGTAGATCAGTTATTAATTATACAGCGTCAGAAAATTACAGGGCTTCACATTGAAGGCTACAAGTATTCTTCTATTTTTCCCCTCTCATCAGGATTGTGTATGAGAGATGCTGTGTGTCATGACTGGTCCTTAGCTGGATGTCATTCATGCATGGAATACTTGATTGGTGCATGAACTGGCCTTAAATTGCAGTCAAAATCCATCCATATGTTAGAAGCAGATGTTTTCGGAATACTTTTGCTGGGCTCTGAATTGTTCTAAACTTGATCACTTCTGCTAGACTTTACATATACTAACCCTCTACTGACCAGATGGGTGCTTTGATCTTTGCATATACTAACCCTGTACTGCTTTGATCTGGACTAGCATAATTAGTATAAATGGAAATACTGTTCTAGCATATTTATATGCCTGTTTGCGTAAAAATGTTGTGCTTTTTATTTAGGAGCTCCAAAGAATTTGATCGTCCAATGCAATCTGACGAAGATCAGAATCTTATTCCCAGTAGAGGTGAGCCCGTACATAATACTATTATCATGTATGTGCATTTTCATTGTACATAGACTTTTTCTGTAAAATTAACTACTAATCGTGAATAAGGGCTGCATAGAATTTGTTGATAGCTAAATTCCCTGGTTATTTCATAACTAATATCAGCTTCATGTTATTCCCTGGTTTTTCAGTCTAATATGCTGGGATAGACATTTAGAGTTTGTAGAGTTCAAGTATGCTTTTGGTAGTGCAATGTGATGAAAGTAAAAGCAGTTTTGGACAGAATCTTATTCTTTATACTATGAGTAATTGATGATAGCCATTGAACGTTCAAATGTTTCATCAACTGTGAGAATAATAATTTGATTCAATGAGGCTGTTTACAGTCTAAAAACAATTGTCTGTTGATAGGCTTCAAGCTTTCATTGTAGCTGCAGCCATATACACAAAAATATCATTAAAGCTTGGTGTTCTGAGCACTTAAATGCCAAAATAGATCTCAATTCGAATATGACCTGAGTGATTGGTTTGAGTGTCTTGAGTCTTATTAGGAAACTGGGCATTTGTAATGAGAAATTTAGATATGTGTCTGAGGTGTAGCTTGTCAACCAGAACATTTATCTCTGAATACATAATTGGTTCATCAACCAGATATAATGCACAATGTCTAGGAGATAGTCCCTCTGCCAGTTTCTCTGGCTTTACTCCTGAAAAAGCATGAAGCAACATATAATTATTTTTAGCCAATAAAGGCTGCAGTGACGTTGCTTGCTGATCCATCATGATTGGGGAACTTGCCAGAAACTCTGTATTATTGTTTTACAGGGTAGTATAAAGCTCGCTCTTGCCAAGTTGTGGTCATAAAACAAAATTTAGAAGCTTCACATCTGATAGATGCTGACATCCCTTACTGGATCATTTTGACATGACTGCTGCGAGAATGTGTGTTGGAATTCTGTCCAGGCTGTTTTCCATATAGCCAAGTAAAACTCGTAGGCAAAGTAATGGTCACAGTATGATTTTGCTTGGATTTAACTTACTGTTTGGGTAGTAACAAGTAATGCATTCCTCACAGTCATATTTCACCATGCTATCATTGTTTTCTTAAATGTTAAATACTTACGTGGGACTGCATTGGGTCACTGACGGTTGCTTGATAGCCAAAAAGAAAAGAGAGATACAATATAATAGATTCATGCGGAGGCTTCGGTATATCGCAAATTATGTGTTTTGTGTACTTAAAATTCAAGATGGTGTGGTGCAATGAGCATCTGATCATTTCCTTTTTACATCAGGTTTGACCTTCGAATTGCATCTCAGACATTTGCTTGGTCTTCAACTGGCAATAATCTTCCGGTAACCGTTTTTGGATGATTTTCAACAAGGAGTGAAAAGAAATTGATCAGCACTGCAACATTGATCTTTCTTTCGGGATGTCGCTCTTGCTGGCACTTAATGCTTTTTTTGAAGCTCACGATGTGTTGCAAAATCTAGAGTTGTCTAGCAAAATATATGTGATAAGTGCTGCAATTCCAAACTGCTCCCTCCCCCAGTGTACTGTTTGAAATGGCCGCTATAATTCTTTTTTCTATCAGTTTGCCTTATGGATGTCTTTTTTTTCTTCTTTTGGTTATAAATGGGTATTTGAAGATATAAAGTTGGGATTATGGTTAACAGCATTTTTTGGCCATAGTTTTACACCAAATTTACAATAGTTGATAGAATTTTTATGTACTCTGTTAATGTTTTATTTAATGCAGTTGCCATGTTGAGAATGATCGAGCCAATCAGTATAACTATGCTCAGATTGGTGATCTTGCATCGAATCCAAAAAGGAGCAAGATAAATCCGGATTCTTGCAGCCTCTGCTTGGAGCACTAATATTTTTTGAACTGCATATTTAGTTTTGACATGCAAATTTGTATGCATATTTAGATTCTTACCCAAGTCTTCGGAACTTATTTTTACTTTGCCTTGAATATCATATTATTGTATTTTGCCTTAAATATATTTGATAAATGACCAGGATCAAATTAAAGCTCAATTGAATGGATTCTAGGAAAATGATTTTCACTGATATGAAATTTTAATGGTTTATTAAGAAAATATTATGATGCCGTTGTGATAACACGGGCATATTAGTAGTAAATCCATGGTGCATATTACTAGTAAATCCATGGTGGAACAGGGAAGAACTAGCCGTAGTGTTCGTTTGCAACCTGGCGCCCATGGCTTGGTCGACGCCAGCCAGAAAAACGATTGGCAGGTCTGTTGGTGCCTTGGTGGGCCGAAACACCATCTGCCAGGCCTAGTAACTCTCCATCCTTGAATCCTATACAGATCAGAGCCATACAAATTACAGCCGTGTCTTTATAGCTACAATTGCTCGGAGGAGCAGCACATTCATGAGTGGTGAGTGGTGGTTGCCTGGCTGGTATGTGCTTCGGTAGTACTTCCTCTATTTCTAAAAAAAAACTATTTTTAAGTTTACATATTTGTTCTACAAAGATCTTGTTTTTAAAGCAAGGTCAATTGTATAACCAACGGCTAACTATAAAATTTACGACATATATATCTGTAGTCAGCACATAGACAAGCTATAATACACAGCTCTCTAGACAATCATGGTGAAAAGCTATTGGCTAGAAGATGTGTCACTTTTCTCTCTTTGAACATGTGTACAACATGGCTGTAAATTAGTAGCAAGTATTTTCTTTCCTAAGCATTCCCTCATACACCTCACCGTAAATCTGTTGATGTAAACTTATTATAGCTCTTGATAGTAGCATTGAACCCAAAATTCACAACGTCTTATGCACATGCAGCCAAGGGGAATACATCTGCAGCACGTGAAGACTAAACATCTCATGCAAATGCAGCATGCAAGAGTAGAGAAGCACACACTCCTCACTCAATCTCATGCCGTCAAGGCTTAATGAAGGGCAAATTAGTCCTTTTGGATTCATACTAATCTGTTTGGAATAGGCTAAAAGTAGTGTTTCATCAGTGGAGGAAGTAGTACTGTATGGTCAAGTCCAGATGAACCTGCATGTAAACTATGTGTGAACTTTTTTTTTCGAAACAGGGACCGTGCGTGAACATTTCGGTGAAATATAAATTTCTCAACTCCTTTTGAAATATAGGTTGTTTTAAAACTTTTTAGGGACCTTTTAGTTGCGTTTCCATGTTTGTTCTGAGTAAATTAAATGCTATTTCCCTCATAAATGAATGGCTCTTCTTTTGCAATAAGTATATAAATGAAAGGCAACTTTCTTAATTCTTACTCTCTTTGTTTTTAGCAGAAGACACCGTTGAGAATATATCTATTAAGTAATAGAAATACATATATTATGAAATAAGATTTAAATATTATATATTATAAGTTATTTTAGTGTTGTTGTAAGTCTTTTAACTATGTTTATTTATTAAAAGACAAAATTTGATTCTAGACATCATGATTTTAACTTTTACACCCTATAAAAGTTGGTTTTTAGAAAAGATATCATCGAAATGTAGTTATTTGCTGCTGAACAATATATCTATTAAAATATTTATTTCGGTTCGAACAGGAGAGAGAAATGAAGTGGAAGGGTTGAAAATACCCTTAGCCCCATTGGTTAGATTATTTCTCTGTCCCCCATTGTCTTGCAGGCGTACAGATTGGAAGGGGCAACGGCGATTGCATGCTTGCTCGATCTGCTCCCTCTCGGTCTCGTTGTCCAACCACCACCATGTCTAAACTCAGGGAAGCGGAGGGGCAAGGAAACAGCACAAGCGTGTCAAAAGAAAAAAAAAAAGAGGAAGCATTACAAAGCATAGCTAGGCTGGGCATCTGTTGTTGGAGTCGACAAGCGTAACGGAGCTGTGGCCGGGGCCGGTTGTCTGTCCTGTCCACGACGGCAGCGGCGGGCTTGACTTCTCCGATGGAATTCGCAGCACGTAGGAGGAAGGGTGCACGGTCGTTGTCGGCGGCGACGGCTGCGCTCGCTCACGGGACGGGAGCTGGCGATTGGGATCCCGAGCTTGAGTGATTTTTGATATCATAGGGCGCGTCCGAGCAGCGGCGAGCTCGGCGACAGCGTCCCCTGCTGTGGCGAGCGAGCGCGTTGCCGCCGCTACGGCTGGCCCCACGCCCTGTGCTCTCTTGTGCAGTGGCCCATAGCGTGTTCAGCTCGCAGCCTCGTACCGTGCCGTCTTCGTCAGGCCACGCTCCCCCATGGCCGTCTACATCACGCCGTCGTATTTGATTTGGAGGAATTTTTTTAAAAAAATTTAGAGGAATTAAACTATTTTTTAAATAAAAATCCTATAATAACTATACGTTCGGAAGAAGCTAGATAGGTATGGAAAGGGAATCTAACATGTGGTGCTAGAGCTATTTTTGATTTTTATTTTAATGAATATAACGTAAAAATATATTTTTTAAAAGTGTCTTTCGCTACCCCTTTGTATTATCCATGAGCTAAAAACACAAATTCATATTTTCTATGAGTAAATTTTATCTTATAAAAAAACATGAACACCTAAAACATTAAATCAACTTCGTTAAATCCACTATAAAAATGTTTTAATAGTGCATTTATTTATGGTTATAAATATTGTTGTATTTTTTATAAATCTGGTTAAAGCCATAAAAGTTTAATTTAGAAAAAAACTAAAATAATTTGTAATATGAATAGAAGGGAGTAAGGAATAGGATAGCAATCAATGGAAAAGAAATTTGCCTTAAATATTAACTTGACTTCTATTCTACAGGTTTCATGCTGTCTACTTCAACCTGTGGACAAAGATAAGGTCTTTCCTCCTTGAAAAAGACAAGCTAAGGTTTTTGTTGAGCAGCTGAGATTAATCTCTCCTCTCCGACGGTGTGATCTTTTCATTTCCTCTATTTTTAAATTCTATAGGATTAAAAAACATTCTACTTTAATTCCTACGTTTTATTATTATGTTCCTTCGTTTTTCTTATTTTTCGTTTAAGGGACCTTAATTTTACAAACAACCTATAATATGATGATTAATACTTGCCGAACAATTTCATGTTCATATAAATCTGACTGGACGGCTCGGGTCGGGGCGTCGCATCGCGTCTGGTCCGGGTCATCCGGGGGTGGGCGGCGCGGTTCGGTGAGGTGGGCGTCAACCCGTGAGTGCGGTCAGGTTCAGGCGAGCTCGGGAGGAGTTTTTTTTTCTTTCACGGTCCCCTGGGAGTGTTAGGAAAATATAGCTAGTGTTTCTACTTCATACATTACGCATTCAGGACCCGGGAAGTTCTTAAGCTAGAGTTGTAACCTCCATTTGCGTGATAACGCTTTGCCTATTCAGTGTGTGGTTTCGATTAAGTCCAGTGTAAATATACTTGAAATGCATTGCACAATTAGAGGACAGAACAATGCAAAAACTAAACAGAGTAAATATGAGAGATGCCGTGCCATACATCAAACACGTACTTTATTATAAGCATCTACATAAGTCATTGTATTGTACAGAGTGCTACACACAGGACTGTCCGGTACAATTGTGACAGGAATAGTATTAATTCATCTATTTCATAATAACTGACACTGTATTGTATTTAATAAATATAAAATAAATAAAAATGAGAGGGTATGTGAAGTTAAGATAAAAAGAAATTTAAATAAAAATAATTGATGGGTCAATTATCACTATAAATAGTAATAGAAATACATATATTATGAAATAAGATTTAAATATTAAAAATTCTTACATTTTAGATAGTATTGAGTATTTACTTTTGAATAAACAATAAAAATGATGATATATTATTAAAGTGTGGTATGTTCTTAAATATAAAAATATAAGTATAAAACTTTTATTTACTTTGATAACTTAATAGTTAAAGTTTAAGCGGGAAAATAAAAATAGTCAGTTATCAAATACGTAACCACGGAGGATGTACCGAATCCCCTGTCCGGGGCGAGGGTTTGCTCGGAAATACGCGTCCAGTCTTTTGTCTTTGTCTAGATGATAACAAGTTGTATTATTTTATATTTAGGCTCGTTTGATAGGGCGGAGACGGTAGAAAATTTGGCCGAATGAAAAATGATTATTAGTGTATAATTAATTAAATATAATTATTATAAATTTAAAAAATAAATTATCTGATGATTTTAAGAAACTTAAACATAGAAACTTTTTATATGAAATATGATGTTTAGTAATTTAGAAAACAAACTAATGAAAATCAAGGGAATTGTCCACGCCTAACTCAAAAACGAACGCCCTTCTCGTTTTAAAATATAAAAAATCTAGTACCATATTAGTCTACATATATCTAATTCTATATGTTTATATGTTGAGACTGGGGGAGTAAATCTAACGTTTGTGCTAGAAACATGTCAACACGGTTGCTAGAAACATGTCAACATGGTGATCAGTTCGGTGCAAAGGGTAGATTGGTACGATATTGACCACATCTGATCTGACGTCTACAGCTTTCATTTCTACAGCGTTCTCCAACCTGCTGCCTCTGCTAAACAGGATGGAGCTGCAATCAACTATTTTTGTTTGTTTAGGGCCAGTTTGAAACAAAGGATTGTTAAGGAAATTTTGAAGGGTTTAATTTTTTATGATTTTTTTCTATAGACCCCTTTTTATAGTAATAAGATAGAGAATTTATCATAATATTGTATTTCTATGGTCAAATTTTATAGGAAAATAGATAAGAGATTAAACCTCTTAAAAACTTTTCTTTGGTTGAAATTTTCCTGTAGTGTAATCAAAGTCCTTTTCTTTCTTTTCCTATGTTTTCAATTTCCGTAGAATTAGAAAAATATGTAACAAATTAAGGTAAACGAGAAAAGATCTTAGGGTTGCTCAATAAATATAGGAATAAATATAGAATAAATAGAGGTGGGAGCAGTGGTGGATATAGGATTTGTAGGTTGGGTATTTAGAATTCTAAATTAGCTTTCCTAGGTATATATCATTTTTATGCATCATTTTTACCATGACTTATTAGTGATGTCATCTCGAAAGCCTGTAACCCGTTGGGCTGACCTAAGGTCTAAATTTTGGGCTCAAACCAAGCACGACACGACCCGATAGGATTTGTGTTCGAGCTAGCCTGGTCCATTAAGTAGTGTCATGCTTGGGCCGCTCCAAGCACGTTGAGCGACACGGCCAGCCTAGTAAATAAAGTGTTGGCTCGGTGGATGAGAGAGATTAAAACCCCCAACGGTCTACAAAGGAGATTCGGATTTCGATGGTGTGCTTTCCAGTTGCAATAGGTCTCGGCTCGGTCGGTGCAATCGGTCTCGGCCTTGGCCTCAGCGATACAATGTCTCCGCGTAGTGGCGCAGTGTGCTATATAGTCGTGCGCGCTCCGTAATGTCGCCTCCGCGTAGCGGCGTAGTGCACTTTCCCCTCCGCGTAGTGGCACAATGCGCTATCAAGTCAGCCTCACTATCTCGCAGGCTCATACTTGGCACTTTCGCCTCTGTCTCGGCCTCGGTGCCTCGTACTCTCGGCTCTGTCTCTATCTCTCGAGGCCTGGTGTCACGCCTTTTGCCTCTCGGTCTCAACGCTGTAAGTTGTATCGCACTTGCATAATCACATTCTCTCATTTCTGTCTCTGAGTATTGAGTCTCTTTGTCTCTCGCTTCTTGCCACTCGCACTATCCGTCTCTCCTACAACGTCTGTGTTTGGCGCGGTGCACTATCACAGTTGGTGTCGCCTCTCAACGCAGTGCACTGTTACAATTGGTCTTGGTCTTGGCATTATCCCCGTCCAGAGGAGTCTTCCTTCTACTTCGGCTCTAGGCTTTGGCTGCGCAGGTATGAAAGCAAACCCTAACCCTAAGTCCCTAATCTTTTGGTTTGTTTGTGTGTGTTTGTGATAATACAGGTCATTGGCCGACGTCTCGTGCGTCGTGCCGGTACGGCACATACCGTTCAAGAACGGAGCAGCAGGAAAGGTGAGAAGTTGACGAGGTCACCATGGCAGATGACAATGTTGTTTATCCTATTATGGGAAATAAAAACCTCATCACGGACTGCTTAGAGGACGACGATGACTTGAAAGAGAACGTTGCTACCTTTTTAGGCAACAGTATTGTTCCGATTAATCTGGATGTGGTAGATGGCGGTGCTAATGGTGATGGGGGTTTGGGGACACTGGTCGGCTCCAATAGCACTGATGCACGATCGTCTTCGAGCTATAAGCGTAACTGATCTAGTGTTTGGAACGACTTTGATGTGGTATTTAAGACTTTGAACAGTAAGAATGTTCGATTTGCTGCTATCTCTAAGTTTTGTAAGCATAAATTATCTTCTAGTTCTTCTACTAGTACTGGGCATTTGCTTAGGCATAAAAAATCATGTAGTCAAAAAGCAAATCAATCTATCAAAGTTTAGTCTAGGCTTGTATTCAACTCCGATGGTATTGTTTGTAACTGGGATTATAAATCTGATGTTGCTCGTTTTGAGTTATATCGCTTAATTGCTAGGCTTGATCTTCCTTTAGTAATAGGTGAGACTGACGCATTTGAGGAGTACATCCATCGTGCTCATAATTATCTTTTTGCTAAAGTATCTGGGCAAATTACGACTAGAAATATGATTAAGTTGTTCAACAAACGCCACGATAACCTTAAGAACTATGTGTTGCATATTGTTTCTTGTGTTGGTTTAACCTCTGATATTTGGTCTGGTAATGCTAAAGAGGATTATATAAGTGTTGTTGCTTATTTTATCAATTCTGATTGAGAAATACAAAAGAGGGTAATAGGCTTTAGGCTTATTGTAGTCTTTCATTCTGGTGCAAACATTGAACATATTACTGCTGTAGTTGATGAATATGGTTGAGTACATAAGATTTTCAATATCAGTTTAAATAATGCTTCTTCTAATACATCTACCATGAATATATTGTCACCTATATTTACTGGTTACTTGGTCCTAATCCTGAACCTATTCATGTTGATCCTCTTAAACCTCATAGCTATAGTGTTGTACATCAGCGTTGTGCTTGCCATGTAATTAATCTTATTATCAAATCTAGCTTGAAGAGCCTTAAGTCTTACACAGAGGCTTTTAGAACTGCAATTTCTTTCTTAAATTCCTTCAATCAATACATTGCTTTGTTCAAAAACTTCTATATTACTAAGGGTGTGCGCCCTAGAAAATTTGGTTTAGATATGGATGTTAGATGAAACTCAACATATCTCATGCTTAAGCATCTAATACCATATAGGAGTAATTTCTCTATATTTATTGAATCTCACTATGTTTTGCACGAAGGTCAACCACTTTTGACTAATACTCACTGATATGTTGCAAAAAAGATCTTAGATTTTCTTGAATTGCTCTATGATTCTACACTTACTTTGTTTGGTGTTTATTATCCCACAAGTTCTTTGATGACACATCATATTCTAGAAATTACTAGCCATTTACATAACTATGAAAATAATGGTAATTTTAGGCATGTTGTTATTCCAATAAAGCTTAAATATCTCAAGTATTGGTAGCATATACCTCTGTTATATTCATATTCATTCATTTTTGACCCTAGAGCTAAGATGACAGGTATGTACAATGTACTTTAACTACTTGCTCAATGTACTGGTATTGATTATATTAAATATTTTACTGAGATTAAGACTAAATTGTATAAGCTTTTTAATAAGTATGAAAATAAGTTTAGTGCAGCTAGATTGAATAGGGTCTCACAACCATTAGGGCCTACAGATAAGAAAAAGCAAGCATGGGACAAAATATTTTGTGCTAATGCATCAGGTGTAGTTGGTCCTCTCAGCACTAACACTTCATCTTTATTATCTTCATCCTTAGGCTCGGAGCTATCAGTTTACTTTAACAATGACAATATCACTTTTTATGAGAATGAGTTTGACATCCTTTATTGGTGGTATAAGCACAAATTAACATTTCCAATTCTATCTATGTTGGTTAAGTATGTTATATCAGTTTCTGGTTCAACTATTCCTTCAGAGTCTTGTTTCTCCTTGACTGGCAGGATTATTGAGAAGTGGTGTTGGTACTTAGCCCTTAAAATAGTGGAGGCATTGATATGCATCAAAAAATGGGAGTTTGGAGAAGCAAGAACACAACATTCAGTTAAGAACAATAAGTTTAAAAGAATCATTCAAAAATCCGTGGCTTAATATTGATGTTGCTGCTGCTATTATTGGAACTAGGTTTAGGTGATAGTGATAGTGAGGAACTATGAGAGAGAACGAGAGTTGAACTATTTGATTTATAAGATATTGGGCATTTAAACTATTAAACTTATTATGAGCTAAGTTGTACTGTTTTTTTCTATCTAGAGATTTCTCACGAGGTGTGAGTTCTTATCTAGAAAAGTTTTTAATGAGATAGCCACTGCTATGAACAGCTCAATATATTTATTATTTTAGTAATTTGGTGATCTCTGTTTAAATATCGATGATTTTGGGCTACAACATGCTAATTATGTCAGACTAGTCAGGCTGGCAAAACCTGATTTTAGACATAATGTGTTGTGTCTGGGTAGGTCATGCCGAGCGGGCTATTTGGCCATCTATATGACTTGTGCATATATATGATAAAGTATATTGAAAATTTTATGATTTGTTATAATTGACATCAAACTATTTTAAAAATAAAATCTAGCAAGGAATGTTTTTTTATTAAACTTGTTGAAGAGTAACGAATAATTCGGAATTTGAGAAGATTGCATATGTTGGTAGCTTTATGGAGCAAAGATATTTTGATTTCTTGCTAATGAAGGAAAAACAAACTCACAAACAACAAAGAAATTACTGGTAATTGAATATAACTTCGTCCTATTGGACAATTGACATCAATTGCACAGCAAAATATAAAGAGAAACAACTAGATAGGCGACGCCACAACCAAGTTCTGTTGCTATGAACGTAGGAAATATATAGATGCATATACAACTTACATATATAACTAGTCTTTTAAGTAATTGCTCATTAATTGCCAAGCCAACATGTGAATAAGATAATCAAATTAGCATGAATTGCAAAAGAAAGGGAGGGACTAGGGAGAGGGATGAACTTGATGTTAATCTTGTGGGCTGAGGACAGTTAGAAAGGGGTGGAATTGAATTGTTAGGGTATAAATATCACAAATCTGAGTCAGATTATGGTGCTACATATTTATTACAGATAATATATATTGGTTTTGTTTCTAAAATTTACGGTTATTCAACTGAATACCCATAAATAATATTGGAAAAGGGAAGAAAAGATAAGATAAAAAAATTAAATAGAAAATAATTGTTATTAATAGTGATAGAAATAATTATACTGTAAAAATAATTTAAAAAATTATATTTTAGAATAAAAGGTAGTTTGATTTCTATGTTTTTTTATTAATATGTTTTTCTATCCTGCGATTCAAAATGAACTTATACGTGAATACTTCATCCCTTCCCGTGGGCCGTGGCGTCGCATCCCGCTGCCTGAAGCTTCGCGGAAGCTCCTTCCATCGCTGTTCCCACATATCACAATCAAACCGACCTCCTCTAATTCTGAGTAGCCGCATTTACACAGTATCAGAGCAGATTAGTGTGGTACTCTAGTGTAAGAATAGATCTTATCTGCTTATACTACAAATGGGATGACGGGTCAGATGCACGCCATTCGCGCGTGAAGCAATTGAAGAGGACGATCCAAATAAGCTGCTCCCGCCGACTTTAAACCTAATATTTGATCATTCATTATATTCCAAGTCTCTCCTTCTGCCCAATATAAAAGTTGCTCTCCTTCTACCAGTTTAAAAGGTGGAACTCCTGCCTTCCGCTTTAAAAAATCTTTCAAAGAAAAAGGAACATTCACATGTGAACGTGTATCGTGTCCATCCTTCAATTTCAAGCACGGTAGAAAGGCTAGACGGGTGGATTTTAAACTCTTGAGAAAATATAATCTTATTTTTTATATGTTTATAATTTTTTTAAAAATAATATATGATATATGTTAAAATTTAAAGTTATAATAAAAAATAAATTAAACTATAAGCTAATTAACATATATTTATAATCAAATTTATTTTTTTAACTTATAAAAATTAAATTTATGTTTGTTGAGTGACCTATTATATATTAATATATTTTTATTAAAAAATGAATATTTTTATTTTACAATGTCTTCGAATTAGTGCTCATCCTATAAATACCCCCTTCCTTGAGGAAGGCCCACTCACTCTCTCGTTCTTTCGTTTTTCCAACAAGGTCGTGTCGTGAGTCGTGACAGCCGCGGCTTTCCTTTGAGGCTTGTACGCCTCCTTCGAGTTCACAGTTCGCTGGCGAGGGAGA
Source organism: Oryza coarctata (assembly GCA_030770085.1). Lineage (NCBI taxonomy): Eukaryota > Viridiplantae > Streptophyta > Magnoliopsida > Poales > Poaceae > Oryza > Oryza coarctata. Next base: position 17,134,651 of record CM061472.1, read on the forward strand.
AGGGAAGCCCTGCTCGCCGGCCGGCCAGTTAGCTCACGGAGCTTGGATTCATCTTCCTGGCCTCAACTCCGGCATGGCCGAGTTCTCTTGGCTCACGGCGCTCGGGTTCGTCTTCCTCACCTTCAACTCCGGCATGGCCATCTACCGGTCAGACGGAGACGTCGCCGCCGTCGCCTTCGTCGCTGCCTCGTACGTCGATCTGGTTCTCCCTTTCGTCTGCCTGCGTCTGTTCGAGAAGTCGCCGTCCGACTCGCCGGCAAGGGGGAACTTCAAAACCGCCTTGTGGGTCCTGGCGACCCTCCTCACGGTGATTTTCTCCTACAAGGTCGCGGCGATCATGCCGGTACTGGTTTGTGCCGTGACCGCCGTGACTGTCCTTGGAGGCTTGTACGCCTTCTTCTCCTTCGAGAAGGGGGGACCCAGCTCGGCGGCGAGGGAGAAGAACCAGCAGAGGGAAGCCCTGTTCTCAGGTCGTCCGGCTGGGGAAATTGCGCAGGCCGAGATGAACCGCGACGACGTCGGTTTCTCCTGGCTCACGCTCCACGGGTTCGCCTTCCTCACATTCAACTCCGGCATGGCCGTCTACAGTTCAAACGGAGACGTCGCCGTCGTGGCCTTCGTCGCCTCCTCGAACGTCGACCTGCTGCTCCCTTTCGTCTCCCCGCGCCTGTTCGAGAACTCGGAGCCCCACTCGCCGTCGCCAGCGAGGGGGAACCTGAAGGTGGCCGTGTGGGTCCTGACGACCATCCTCATGGTGGTTTTCTCCTACAAGGTCGTGGCGATCATGCCGGTGCCCGTGCAGCTGCTGGTTTGGGCGATGGCCGGCGCAACTGTCCTTGGAGGCTTGTACGTCTTCTTCGTGCACACAGGGTCCAAGGTATGTGCTCATCTCCACCTCCATGTCTCACTTGGATTGTAGGACGACCCTCCTCCTCCTGACCTGCTTAATTACGGTTGATTTTGCTTACAAGGTCGCCGCGATCATGCCGGTATCGGTGCAGGTACTGGTTTGGGCGATGGCCAGCGCCACTGTCGTCTTTGCGGCCTTACACGCCTTCATCAATATGCACAAAGAGTCCAAGGTAAGTGCCCATCGCCATGGCTGCTCCTCCAAGGGCTCACATGGATCCCATGATGTATCACGACTAGCTCTGACTACTACGGTTGTTTTTGCCTACAAGGTCATGGCGATCATCACGCCGATGCCAGAGACGGTCTTGGTTTGGGCGATGGCCGGAGCGACCGTCCTCGGAGGCTTCTACGCCTTCTTCTTGCACCGCGAATCGAAGGTAAGTGCGCGACGATTGCCAGCATCCTAAACACAGGAATCCGAGTGCAGATTTTTGTTAGGAAAATATGTCTACCAATTATTTGCTGAAATTTAATGATTTTTTATAGGGATATATAGTATGATAAACATCCGCCAAGCCACGCAGGCCAAACAGCCGTCGCGCTGCTAGCGTGTAACCAACCAGTTTGCTTTTTAACCGAGAATATTTTGACTTTATGATAATTATTTAAATTAAAAATTACAAATTAAAATTGGATTTAATAAAATACTCTAATAAATGCTGATGAATAAAGACTTTCTTAAAAACACACATTTTAACAGAGGCATGCTTATAATTAGTAGCAATTTATAACGGTGCCTTTTTTAATAATAAATTTTATTATTGTATTTGATTTAAAGAAATTATAAAAATTGTAAGATAAATAACGGTAAGTTATAAAATTATAATTTAATTGATAATAATAAACTACTCTAAGTACACCACCTTGAATTTAAATATAGATATTTCCGTGGCAGGCTTTAGGTTAGATGCGTTTCGATGTTTAAGAAGGCAGCCAAGCCTCACGTGCGCCGGAACACTCCGACTACCGGCGCTTCGCCCTCACTGTCCCGCCGGCGGCGGCATGATTAAAGAATGGCATGAGAATATGCACCACGCAATTCATGAAGGACGTGCTATTTTACTGATTCACTTCACATTCTATACTTGGCACAAGATTGCGTTTTTTTACATTTAGCATAACATGTAATTAAGTTAATTAATACATGTTTAATATTGTTTTTACCTTTTTAAACCTTTGGCTCTAGATGATTATCTTTAGCAGTCTAGGGATTGGGTAAACCCCAGGAATTCGTTATTTTTTAGGGAAACGATAAACGTAAAAAAAATCCTTACAAACATTTTAAAACCACTAAGGTGATATACTGCGATTGAATCTTGATTTTTCGTAACTACCATCTACTTAAATTAAATGATTGAGATCTTTATTTCTAAGAATTATGTACGGATTTTTAAAAAGTACGTGAAGCACAGCTTTAGTTCTCAATTGTTTTCTTTAATTAGGAGATGGGAGTTGTAGAAAATCTAGATTAATAACAATGTGCTACATCAACGTTTGCAAGAGCTTTGCAAGATTTTTTTTGTACATATATTTTTATCCTTTTGTGTCATGTTTATGATCGAGGAAATTAACTGGTTATTTTAACTCTACTTAATTTATGCGCTAGTGTACATCCCCATGATGGAAAATACGAAAGTATTCATCATAGGTGCATAACTGCATTCATCAATGTTCAAACCATGGAGCTCACATTTAAATAGTGGTGAGTGCATCCCTAATTGGTGTAGAGGCTGAAAATTATCATTTCATTTAAAAAAATCTAAAAAGTGAATTCATTTGCTCGAGAACACCTTTTCTTTGGTAAAAAAGAAACTTCTGTAAAGAAGCGTGCAAACACGGCCGGTCCACTCACCAGTGGTGCTTTATAAAGTACTACTCCCTTTTGATCTCTTAATTAATTTTGGCCAACTCTCCAAATCATATATAGCTCATCAATAAAACTAACTAAATCTTTCGTTGTCTTGATCCACGGATAATCATATCCTGGATATGCATCCTATGCGTGCCCACAATTTACATGGCATTTTTTTTGGATTCACCCAAAGTAGGTCTCATTTGCAGGAAGGGAAGTCCTGCCGGAGAGACAGGGTCGGGCAGAACCTCGGCGTCATGGCCATCGTCTTCGGCTCCTCCGTCCTGCTTGACCACCTGGTGGTCCCTCCATCGATGGAAGGGGGCAACGGCGTGCGCCTCACCGCCTTGGTGCTAATCGCGCTCGCTACCTTTCTCTGCGGCAGCGCCGTCACGCTGCTTACCCTCCCGGGGCTCCGGTTCTTTGGCAGCCGGCTCGACGCTGTCGTGAACCACCTAGCCTTAGGCTGCATCGTGCTGTATATGCTAGCCTTGTTAGAGATTGTAAATGTGTTACATAACCGAGCATGTCTCAAGGATAGATGGACTCCTATAATTTGCTATAGATAGAATAGAACTTAAGTTAGGAGTCCTAGTTTAAAACTATCTATATATGTAATTCTTGTTCTATATATAAACATACAACCTATGGTGAGTCTAGGTTGGACAACCATAGTTACTCTATTTTTTTATATGGTATCAGAGCCGTCTTTTCCTAGAATAGATCTATAAAAATCTCATCAAATTCTCACGACAAGAGGGCTGCGACCTGCTCGTGACGCTCCTCCCCGCGATCTAAACATCCCGCGATAAGAGGGTCGCGACCCCTGCTCGTGATGCTCCTCCCGCGACAAGATGTCTTCGTCCTCCGCTCATGACGAAGGATACCCGTCCTCTCCTTTTGGACATCCGGTGTCTGACAAGCTGACACAGGATAACTTCGTCCTATGGAAGATGCAGTTCCTGCCCGCTGTCCGTGGCACCAAGGCGCTTGGTTTTCTGGATGGAACCATCCCCGAGCCGCGACAAGTCCTTGAAGCTGAAGTCGACGGCAAGAAGAAGGAGATTTCCAACCCAGAGCATGACTCATGGATAAAAAAAGATCAGCAGCTACTCAGCTACCTAGTGAATTCGGTCTCCAAGGAGGTCCTCGCCAGGATCACGACTGCAACAACCTCTGCGCAGGCATGGAAGGCGCTAGGGGCTATGTTTGCAGCACAATCAAGAGCGTGGGTTACAAATCTGCGCATGCAATTGGCCACCACCAAGAAGGGCAGCCTCACTACGACAGCCTATTTCAACAAGATGCAGAACATCAAGGATGAGCTCGCGTCAGCCGGCGTCACCATCGGGGATGATGAGGTAGTTGCTCATCTACTTAATGGTTTAGACTTTGATTATCACCCCTTTGTTTCTTCTATGATGGGCCGATCAGGAGATCTTTCACTCTCTGAATTATATTCTCTACTCATGGAGTACAATCTTCGGCTCGAGATGTATCAAGGAACCGATCAGTTCCAGTCTTCAGCTAACATGGAATCTCGCGGTCGTGGAAACCGTGGTCGTTCTAGTGGTCGACGTGGTGGAGGCCGGTTCAATTCATCGCGCAATGGACAGAACAGCAACAACAATCAGATTTACACCAACAATAATCAAGGCAATAGCTCGCAAGTCACAAAAAAGGCGCCCTGTCAAATCTGCAAGAAGACAAATCATGAAGTCAATCAATGTTATTTTCGCTATGAGGAAGACAATCAGTACCGTGGGCGACCAGCAGGAGCTTATGGTGTTGATACAAATTGGTATGCAGACAGCGGGGCCACTAACCATATCACCAGCGAACTTGACAAGATGACCGTCTGTGATAAATATAGTGGCAATGAACAAGTTCATAACGCCAGCGGCAAAGATATGAGTATTAGTAATATTGGGCATACAGTTTTTCATACCCTTTTCAGTAAACTTCATTTGAACAATATTCTTCATGTGCCATTTTCTGCCAAAAGCCTTGTTTCAGTTCATAAACTTGCCAAAGATAACAATGCTTTCCTTGAATTTTATCCTGATTTCTTTCTCGTTAAGGATCAGGAAACGAAGAGGATTTTACATCACGGTAGATGCATAGGTGGCCTGTATCCTCTCATTCCATCGGAAGAGAAAATAGAGTCAAAGCATGAAGTTTTTGGAGTCCATGTCCCTTCTACATCGTTATGGCATAGTCGTCTAGGTCATCCTGCTACTCCCATAGTTCAGATAATCCTTAGCTCAAATAAGTTGCCATGTGCTAGTTCCAAGAATGTTGAGTCAATTTGTGATTCGTGTCAAAGGGCCAAGAGCCATCAACTGCCTTATTCTGTTTCTAATAAAATCTCTAGTGCTCCTCTTGATCTGATTTATTCTGATGTGTGGGGGCCTGCACCCATCTCTGTTGGGAGTTATAGCTATTATGTTAGCTTCATTGACGACTATAGCAAATACACCTGGATATATTTGTTGAAGCATAAATCTGATGTCTTTCGAGTTTTCCAAGATTTTCAAAACTTAGTAGAAAGACAATTCTCTAAGAAGATCCTTTGTGTTCATTCGGATTGGGGAGGCGAGTATGAAAAATTAAATTCTTTCTTCAAGCAAATTGGGATCACACACCGTGTGTCCTGTCCTTATGCTCATCAACAAAATGGTGCTGCTGAACGCAAACATAGACATATTGTTGAAGTTGGTTTAGCTCTTCTTGCTCATGCTTCTATGCCTTTAAAATTTTGGGATCAAGCTTTCCTTACAGCTATCTATCTCATTAATATTTTTCCCAGCAAAGTTATTGATTTTGAAATTCCTAGTACTCGCCTTTTTCATGATGCACCCGATTATATCAATCTTCGTGTTTTTGGTTGTGCTTGTTGGCCCAATCTGCGGCCATATAATTCCAGGAAGTTATCTTTTCGATCCACCCAATGTGCTTTCCTTGGCTATAGTTCCATGCACAAAAGTTTCAAGTGCCTTGACATCTCCACCTAACGCATTTACATCTCCCGTGATGTCGTTTTTGATGAAGCCGTGTTTCCCTTTTCAAAGCTCCATCCTAACGCCGGTGCTTCTCTTAGAAAAGAAATTGTCCTACTGCCTTCTTCCCTTCCAAATCCAGGGGATGATGACTGTACTGCATCTGATATTACTAATACTACTGACGTACCTGTTGTTTCTAGTGAATCATCTGAGAAAATTACAGGTCTCATGCCTATGCTCCCAGCGCTACCGGCACAACGTTGCGCACATAGCCCAGGCTGCAGCTCCCAGGTGGAAACGCTGTCTCCTTCCAGCTCGTCAAACGGTGCTGTTTTGCCTGCTACACCGCCTGGGGGAACATCAGTACCGCTGCCGACCGCTGTTGCTGTGCCAGAGGACAACAGTGCGGCGACAGGTGGGGGTAATGCGGTGGTGCCTGAGTCTCCACCTGGGACGTTGCATGCGTCTGAGGAGTCTCCACCACCGCTGCATGCTACAGCATCAGGTGCACATGAATTTGTGCCACCCGGATCTTCTACAACATCTGGTTCTTCAACAGCCACACCTGATTCCCCGCGTCACCAAACACGGTTGCAAAGCAGTATTATCAAACCAAAGAAGCTATATGATGGTATGATTCGATATGGCATGTTTAGTGCTACTGGTGAACCTAATTCCGTTGATGAAGATATTTCAGATCCAAAGTGGCGTGATGCAATGGAAGTGAAATTTCAAGCTCTAGCTAAGAATAAAACTTGGCATCTCGTTCCAAGAAAAACTGGACAGAATATTATTGATTGCAAATGGGTTTTCAAAATCAAACGAAAAACCAATGGGAGTATTGATAGATACAAAGCTCGATTAGTTGCCAAGGGATTCAAGCAACGCTATGGCATCGACTATGAAGACACTTTCAGCCCAGTTGTCAAGATAGCTACAATTAGATTGCTACTCTCTATTGCAGTGTCAAGAGGATGGTGCCTCAGACAACTTGATGTGCAGAATGCGTTCTTGCATGGTGTTCTGGAAGAGAAAGTTTATATGAAGCAGCCTCCGGGTTTTGAGGACACTAAAACACCGGGATATATATGTAAGTTGGACAAGGCTATCTATGGGCTGAAGCAGGCGCCCAGGGCGTGGTACTCCAGGTTAAGCTCCAAATTAATCACTCTAGGTTTTGTGCCGTCAAAATCAGACATGTCTCTTTTTATATATCATAGGGGTGGTACAACTATTTATATGCTTATCTATGTCGATGATATTATCGTTACAAGCTCATCACCTGAAGCGGTGACAACTCTTCTTGCTGATTTAAAAGAAGACTTTGCACTAAAAGATCTTGGCAAGTTACATTACTTCTTGGGTATAGAAGTTAAAGAAGAGTTAGATGGCATAACTCTATCTCAAGCTAAGTATACACAAGACTTGTTGAAGCGTGTTAGAATGCTCGGCTGCAAACCCTGCACGACTCCTTTATCTGCATCTGAGAAGCTGTCGAGCTATGATGGTGTTCCTCTCAGTCCAGAAGATGCTACTCGCTACAGAAGCATAGTTGGTGCTCTTCAGTATTTAACAAATACACGACCAGATTTATCCTTTGCTGTCAACAGAGTTTGCCAATTTCTTCATGCACCGACCTCAGTTCATTGGACTGCAGTTAAAAGAATACTTAGATATGTACAACACACCATTGGACTCAGGATGTATATTCAAAAGGTATTGTCGTCATTCATCAGTGCCTTCTCTGATGCAGATTGGGCAGGTGATACAGATGATAGGCGTTCTACTGGAGGCTTCGCAATATTTTATGAAAGTAATCTTATATCATGGAGTGCTAGAAAACAGCCAACTGTTTCAAGATCTAGTACAGAAGCAGAATATAAAGCGATGGCTAATGCTACTGCAGAAATAATATGGCTTGAGCAACTGTTGACCGAACTTGGGGTTAAAGTGCATCGCACCTCAATTCTTTGGTGTGATAATCTTGGTGCAACATACTTATCAGCTAATCCCGTGTTTCATGCTAGAGCAAAGCATATTGAAATTGATTTTCACTTTGTGCGTGAAAGAGTTATGAGAAAACAGCTACACGTTCGGTTCATCGCTTCTGGAGATCAGTTGGCGGATGGATTTATAAAAGTCTTACCGGTTGCAAAGATGAATACATTTATTCACAATCTCAAACTTCAAGGTGGTTAGGAAAGTTTCGATTGAGCGGGGGTGTTAGAGATTGTAAACGTGTTACACTAGGATTGTAACCGAGCATGTCTCAAGTATAGATGGACTCCTATAATTTGCTATAGATAGAATAGAACTTAAGTCCTAGTTTAAAACTATCTATATCTGTAATTCTTGTTCTATATATAAACATACAACCTATGGTGAGTTAGGTTGGGTAACCATAGTTACTCTATATTTTTACAAGCCTCACTTGGCCTCCTGTGGCCGTTCCCACGCGAGCCCTGCCCGTACGTCGTCGCCGCCGCCGCCGTCGCTTTGCTCGTCGTACTGCTCCCTGTTGTCCCGGTGCAGCGTTCGCAGGCCAATCACAGCGCCCAGGGAGGCAACGAGGCGCCGGCGGCATACGGCCAGCCAAAGGTTGATCTGGGGAGCGCGTCCCGGATCATCTCAGCCATAACCGTCGTCGCGGCGGGATGGCTAATCGGCGCCGCGCCCCAGCTCTCCGCCACCGCACCGGCCGCGACCAAGACGGCCGCCTTCCTCCTGCTCTGCGCGGCCATTCTGGGCTTGTTTCTGACGGTGTTATCGAAGACGGTAGCATGCATCAACAGGCCGCCACGCTGAGGGGGCCACCATCTGGCAACAAGGTTTAGCGACGTTTCTTGGCGATAGCGTAAACCTTGTGCTAGTATATTAGTCAGATAGTAAATCGGTCCATGAGAAGGTGATCACAAGCTACCCGTGCTTTTCTATTCGAGCTTTTTTTTTTTTGCCAGGTCTATTCTATTGTTTCTATTTCTGTTTCATGAGTGCGTGTGTTTCTATCTTTAGCATAGAAGTAGTGAGTACGGCGTTGTCCGTGTCGTGCGCGTTCATGCAGTAGGTCGCGAAGCTTGATCCAGCGATGGTGCCCACGTTCCATAGCTGTGGGATGGCGTAGCAAAGATTGGGGCATGAGTGAACATGCAAAAGATCATGCCGAACGTGTAATCAAATTAATAAAAGAGAAGAAAAACAGAAAATGCAGCAGTTCTTGTGCTGCACCAAAATTTTCCTTCTGCCTGTTTGTTCCTGTGTTCGAGCGCGAGTTAATCGCGAGTTCCAGAGAGAGTGAGCGAGCGTTCTAGCGATCTTGATGCTGAGCCGTTTCCAACATATTCAAGCATGTTATAAGCGATACAATAGTACATTTTCCAGCGAGGGCTCATACTTGGTTCAGAGTATTTATTTCCAAAAATATCTTGGTTCAGAGTGTAATCATTAGCTGTAGTTAATGGGTTGTTGTAAACTTGTTGTAACCAAGGGCCTTAACGGGCCTCGTGGCTACTAATACAACTGCATGGCGAGCCTACACCCAGTTTCCTTGCATTGCAATTCTTCTATCATTTTTCCCCTCATTATCATGGTATATAATATTATCTCTTGAATAACTGGATCGTGTTCTTCAATTAGATATGTCTCTCAATAGTATATAAATCGGCAAATATTGATCTATTCTCTCTTATTTATATATAGGGTAAATTAATTTGGATCCTCTAATCTTATGTTATGTGACACGGATCTAGAGATATATATGTAATATGTTTAGTATTTCTAGCCACTTGAAGAGGTATTTGTAGTAATAAAATGTTTTAAATATCTTCTATATCCGCAACCAATTTAGTCTTTTATATCTTTTCTTATTCTCGATAAAAAAATTTAGTATGAACGTATCCTTAATAGATAAGAGATGATAATAGGAGTAGATGACCCATTTGCTATCAATTGTTCCTATTGCATTTTGTCTCATCATATGACATATTGTTCTATGATTTCAAAACATAGACTGATGGCTAGAGTGGGTAGAGATGCTTAAAACTATTATATGCAGTGATCACACTACCTTTTGCATAATGGACAAAATGTTTAAACTCATCCCGTACGACATGGCTTGATGAGGAAGAGGTCGCATCATTTTCCACTGATGATGAAGGTGAGATTGAGGAAAAGAAGCTAGAGAGCAATGATGCCAAGATGCTAACAGGCTGCTATGAAGCACAGTCACGACTTTATTGGTGGCGTAGGGTACAACTGGCATATGCACAACTCCGACATGACAATCAACACCAGTCTAGCATTCTATATTATCATGTTGCTTAACCAAGGCTTGGTGGGCAACCTCGGTGAAGAGAACATCAACGACCTTGCATCATGCAAATAGGGGTATGACTAACTTGAGACAATGACGACATGTGGACATCAAGTGAGCCAGCAACCGTCATTAGGGAGGACACACTACTGATAGGAGAGCTACCAACCACCATATTACTATTTGTTAGATTCTCAAAAACCCTATTTGGCACAAGGAAATTCATGACACACATGACTATAGTTTTAGGGAGCTTTTTTATTTCAATTGGAACATGAATTCTTAGTTTCCTACTTTTTATTAGTTTACATAGCAGCAAAATTAGGGGTAGAAATTGTCGGTTCCTTAAAAGCCGGTAGTTTGAAACCCCTAATTGCACCTTTTCTTGCTCAAAGTACACGATTTATTTCTTTTCTCCAGAAACAACAAGGGACTTACTATATGGATGGTGCTACATTTTAAAAAAAACAGTCAAATAATTTTTACACTTTAGTTACACTAAAAATTAATAGAATAGCAATCTAAAACCAGCTTCATAATAACGCTCTTAAAACATAATTCTTTGGCATAAATATTTAAAACATATCCTATATGATTATAAACGTTTAACGTCTATCACAAGATATGTGTAGATTTGATTTGAAAACCCTAGATTTCTTAAAAATATCTCTAATCCTTAGCGTATCGAACACCCAATTGGTAGTTTTATCGGCAAAGACAAACACATAACGGGATGAAAATTACTTTTTTAGAAAAACTACAGGTACGTTTCTTGAACAACTTGAGGGAGGTGAATCCTATAGCACCAAGGATGGAGGATCGAAGCGCTCTCCCCGTGGAGAACCACGGCCACCACCTGCATGGGCGCTCGAACTTTGAGTCGCGGATCGACCGATCGACCAGAAAAGCGGCGCGAGTGGTATTATATCTGCGGAGGTCAGTAGATGAGGTAGAAGAGGAGTAACGCTTATGCGGCCGCAGACTCATAGGAGAGGCTGCGCAAGGAGGGAATCGAGACTCCACTGCCTCCGCATTCCTCTTCTCCACTCGCACCTTGCACGCCGCTGCGCCACGCGGCGGGGACACCCACAGGGGGAGAGATGGGAAAAAAATATATCATCCGGCCGGCCCCGGTGCCTAGGTCGGCGGTGGCTGGCGTGGCTGCGCCGCTCCCCCCCTCACGAACACCGCAACGATCGCCGCCGCGTCCCCTCCCGCCGAGAAGATGATAACGACGATGACGGGCCGCCCGCACGACACGACCAGCTGGGGAAGAGGACTTGAGGTGGGTGGCGACTTGTGAACTAGTCAACCAGCCACGCTGGATGCGGCAGGGAAGCAACGGGGTTTCTTCACGAGCATACCGTGGTAGTCAAATCTATCTAATATTCCCGTTAGATGCCGAGATAAGTGAGATAAGTGTATATGTAAAACAATAAAACTATGATTAATTGAGTTTTTATTATTATAAACCTAAAAAATATATTTATTTAATATTTTAAAGAAAAAGGTTTTACACGAAATGTAAAAAGCATGTTAACACATGACTCTAACATAACATAAAGAGATTATAGATTAAATTAAAGTGTCAATCTAATATAGAGAAAATGTATCATCATAAAAATCTAAATCAGCTTTAGTTCCGAGAATTTGCTACAGATATCCAGCTTAAAAAAACTTGGAGTTAAAGTTGTCCCAAATAATCTTGTATTAAGAAGATATGTTAAATAATGCATGCAATTGTTAATACCATATAAATTTTTGCCAATTTTCAATTTTTAAATAATTTAAATTTCAGAGTTAAAAATAGAAAAAATTCTAGTTTTTAATTTCATCCCTCGGTTTCCATACCGGACAACTTATATACTGATCTCTCAAAATCCGTCACTTTTCCCTTGTCTCATTTGAATATGATTTTTGTCGTCGTGGACACATTACTCAACATTGACTAGGTTGATTCATGCATGCTGAGTCAATCCATCGCTGAATTAATAGTATAAATCTGGCACGTTAATAAAATCTAATGGCTCGTGCGTTCTTGATGATGTAACTTCATCTCATTGCTCTTTATTCACAATTATGTAGAAAGGAAGCATGTATAAGCAAAAACATAAGTTTTTTTATGTGTTGTACGGATTATTTTACTGTGAGGTGGTGCTCAGCTAGAATATACGTTTTTAATTCTAATTTGCAACCTCTACGTACAAGTTTTTAAATGAAATTTTATTGCAAAATATCTCTACTCTTTTCTCTCTCACGTGGGATGCCATATGCATACCTCCCACAACAACGGCCATGAAAAAACTGCAAAAAAACGATGCACATAACTCACCAAGAAAAACCATCAATTAAACCATGCGCTAAACAACCATAAAAAAATTGAAAAAAAAACTAACTATATAGCAACACGTGAATAGGCAAATAATATGTTTAGACCTTACCTAAAAACTAAGGTTGGGTTTCATCGAGCAACTGGCACGCTTTTCAAAGTGGTCTATTTTATGAAAATTTTAAAAAACAAAATAAATCTATATTTAAATTTTATAATATTTAATTGTTAATTAATCACTCGCTAATATTTTTTCTTGTTTTTCATGCCACGAAAAATCTCAGCCATACAGCTGAAACTAATGGGCATAAGGATCTGTTTGAATCGAAGGATAGATTGGACTTAACATTGGCAATTAGTGTATGAATAATTGAGTATTACTATTACAAACTTTATTTAATTTTTTAAAAAAACTTTAAAATAGAAAGTATTTATAAAAAAGAGCATTTTGAAAACGTGCTCACCATATACTTAGAAATTAGTTCTAGCTGTAAGTGGAATCAAATGCAGCCTTAGCTGTCTTCGGGAGGAGGGTTTGGAATCTTTTCTTATGCACAAAAAACACACTAAGTTAGTGTATAATTAATTAAGTATTAAGATATAAAAAACATAAAAATAAATTAATACAAACTTTTAAAGAAACTTTTCTATATTTTTTTAAAAAAATATATCGCTTAACTAGAAAATTGGTACAGATAGGAAGTCTAGTTAGAACAGACACCTTACTAAAAAAGGAAAAAAAGAAGTCATGCATTACAAACTTCTCTACTCACATTTCTAAATTACTTCATCTATCTCATAACATATAAGCTAAGCTAGTATTATGAATCCGACTAATCTATTTATCTAAATTCATAGTACGGTCTGTTCGAATTTATAATATTAGTTTGCTCAGATTTATAATATTAGTTTGTGCTATATTTAATATTAAGTTATTATATTTTAATACAGAGTAAGTTAATCTCAGACATTCTGATGGCAAGCATGCTTTTTTCACAACCACCGCACTTGAAATTCGTGGAAAGTATTAAATTACGTAACAATTGGGCTGGTTGGCTGCATGATTTAATGGTGACAAAGCCGGCCTGCCAGAAAGTCGACGCCTGTTCTCTTTATAGTATTACTTCCTTAAAAAAACTTTATTTTAAACGCATTCTATTTTTCCTAAAAAACTTTATCTTTAGAACCATCAATGTAAAAAAGTTTGTTAAAGTATGGGACAGATGTATTAAAGTTTATTAAAGTAAAAAAATAACATATTAGAGTTTGTTAAAGTGAATAATATTTTATTTTATTAGCTTTATATTGCTATAGAAGAGATAGGTTAAAAATGGAATCTTTGTGATCCAAAGAAAAGTTGATAGATGATGGATGTATAATAATTGTTTGAGGCATAAATGACTAACTTAAATATTAGAAAACTAAAAAATTAATTTAGAAAATTTGCTAAGAATACTAAAAAAAAGTTTTTATAAAAATTGTACGTTTAGGATATTAAAAATGTGCCGTGGTAATACCATTTCCTCTTTTTTTTTTGAAAATAACGGAATTGCCTCATGCATACAGTAGTCGCTGACTGCTAGGTATACCTCACCATCTATGCTAGGCTAACGGCATAATCAATGTATATGGATAAAAAGTAGTTATTACAGTTGGTCTCTCAGTAGGCTTTAGTTGTTTTTTTCCTTGTATATGGTCCCACTAGCAAATAAAAAACTCATCTAAGCCGAAATACCCAACTGCCCACCCCTTTCTCTCCTTGACGCCACTGCTGCTTGTGGCTTCCTCTGTGTCATTGCCGCCTATCACTCCCTCTATTGGATCGACTTCTCTTAGCCTAGGTTGAGCCCCAAGCATCGGATCAATTTTTGCCTTGGCCAAATTAACCTCGCCGTGGCGGCCTGCCTTGTGGGTTCTGAGGCCATGGCGGTGGATTCAATAGCAGCTATGCTGCTGCTTGTGGGCATGCACGGATTTGACGACGACGGTGATAGATCAACGATGACGGTGCTTGAGGGCTCTTCTCTAATAGTGCATGAAAGCTCTTTTGCAACGACGGTGGTAAGGTGCTCGCAGATAGATCCGTGCTACCTATTCCTTGTAAGTAGCTTTGGTTTGCTCCTCGTTTTCTTTCCATTTTTCATGACAGCAAGCAACTAAATCAGGAGAGATAGAGTAGCAGTAGCATAGGAGGGAGAAGAGTTTTTTTTTAATTTCTTGTAGGTGGTCCTTATGCATATAGTTACCTCAACCAAAACAATATATAAATAGGCATTAGGGGCTTAAGACTCTCTCCTATTTTCACGTTGTGGATGTCCTTACAACACATAAAAATTACTCCATCCTAAAATAAATCAACTTACTCTTTAAGTAAGTCTTGTTGTAGGGGGTTTAGGATAGCCCAAACTTAGGGCCTATTTGGGGGCTTCTTGGCCCTAGCTTCTCCAACTAGTCCTAGACTTCACAATCTCTTCCAAACTAACTAGAGTTTTCAACAATATGTAGAAGCTAGGTGAGAAAATAAACTATGGGCTAGAAGCTAAAAATACAAGCTTCCTAAGATTCTAAGGGAGCAACCCATTAAAGTTGGGAGGTAATTACCCACTATGCCATTGGGATACCTCCATGTTTTGAGGCCCTAACTCTAGCCTCCAGATATTCATCGCTCCACCCACCGAACGAGCACAACATAGGAGATAGGAAGAGGCAACGGGTGAGACAAGGTTGTGCGCCCTCTCGCTTGGCATCCCTCGTCAGCCATCCCTCGCCAGAACCCGGCGTCCCTCATTGGATTTGGCCCTTTCCCATAGTAGGTAGCCGATGCTAGCAGCGAGAAGCTCAGACAGGAGGCAGCTAGGAGGCTAGGGTTTTGGGGGCTGCATTACGAAAGAGGGAGCTCACACTAGCATACTTCCTCGTTGACTCCAGCACTACGCTACTTCATCCTCATCAACTCTAGCGGCGTCCTACTTCATTCTTGTCAACTATGTTTAGCATGGTCTAAGCAAAGGTTTTTTTATAGAGATATTTCATTGTACCTCTTTGTATGTGATTTGTGCTTGCTTGGTTAAAAAATTCTTTTCCTAATGGATGGTTTATTGATGGGCTAAAAATCCCCATTCCCTTAACCAAAAAGTTTAATTTAGAGGTGAACATCTATGTGTGTTGACAGGATGAGACGAAAACCCAAACTAGCCCGATGATGACTAGGTTATGCGGTTTGGTTTTATGGTTTGCATGGGTTAAACCATTTCAATGAGCATGTTAGTGTAGAAAGAACTAGATGCCTCGCTTATGTTAATTGGGCCTGTGATCAGATAGACAAGCTAGTTTAATTACTGCACATATGCATCCTATTAAATTGCTAGCACATTTACAATGGCACCTTACATGCTATGAACTTGACAATTAATTGATGAATATATGTGTCTGTGCGGAAATCGGTTTCACCAAAAGGTGTGTCATAAGAGTGTGTTTGCCGATGGATATCCAATGCGATACACCTATATATGCGAAGGCATGAGAGATCTATTTAGCTCTAGTGCAGATCCTTAACCTCTTTGACATCTTTGGGTTGTTGAGGTTCATGGTATACCAGTCAATTTGACCTCTAATTAACAAGAAAGATATAAAGTTAAATCGATGAGCCAATCGACCGATATGGACTCCTGCTATCGATTGATTGCTGATAGAGGTTATAGCACTTATACATCAGCTAGAAAGCTAATGATGATATAGGTACATAACAAGGAATAAAATCGCAGACACATCGGCCATAGAGCCGATGATGCTCTGAATAAAATAGACGATAAGTAATAAAGAGCAAAGTTTGATCTTTCAAAGAGATGAGACCTAGCAAACAGCAATGACTGTACTGTTAAAATCAGAATTGATATATCAGACCGAACCGATACAGTATAAGACTAAAGCTAATAGCATCGGAGTGGCAGAAGCTAGATCGGTCGTGCTGATGGAAGGAACAAGTAAACTTATCGACTAGCTATGATATAAACAAGTAAATTTATCGGCTAGCTGAGTTGATGGAAGGAATGAAATATGCTAGATCACGATGCTAGTCTTATTAAATATAACCGTGATAGATCGGAGATAAGTCCAAATCTAATAAAACCCGATCGATCGCTAGCAGATTAATCGTGGTCAATCTATGTATATCGGTTGAAAAGCCGATATGTTAAGTGTGAAGCTCAATGTAAAGCTAACTTATTGGATGGCTACTTCGATAAAACGTCGCATAAAGACCCACTGACTTAAGACTCAATCTAATATCAGCAGTCTAGAAGGTTGAATCTAACCGATGCAGCATAAGATCGATGACGATAAAAGGAGCTCAATAAGCCGATAGATCCAACGTGAACATAATGTGGTATATCCAATCGGGTTAAGAGGTTGGACCCAGCCGATTCAGCCTTAGACAAAGCAGATATACCAGAATAATTGTGAGACTTACCCCTTCGCTAGAGATCGAACCTAACCGATGTAGCCCTGCGTCGAGAGCCAGAACCCGCTGAAAATAACCTAGAAGAACTAGGGTGGTGATGCACTGAAATTGTATTTATCTATGGAGATGATTTACAACATCTCTACGGGTTTGTATTTATACCCCGAGATTACACGAGTCCGAGATGATTACAAACAACCTCCGAATACTATTTCCTAAATAGAAAAGCAAACTATCTCTAACAAAATTAACTGCTAATGCCTAATTACAAGAGATATCTTAATAGATACAAAACTACTTTACTGTGGTTTTCACGTTTTCTTCCTAGATCCAGTCTTATTTGGATAATCTTTCATCTTCATCTGATTCGATTGGCTCTTTCCTTATCTGAGACCATCAACATTTCTATCTATCCGATCGGTTTCTTCATCTATCAATCGGCCCCTTTCTATAAGCCGTCGGCTCTTCATCTATCAATCGGTCTCTTTCCATAAGCCAATCGGATCTCCAATTATTAACCGAATCTATTTGTGGCCTTACCAAATTTTGATGTTAATAATATGATCAATAGATGAAGAAAGCGAAGGTCCCAAAAACACATTGGGATGCATTTGCGAGCAAAGTGTTTTGTGAGATATATATAGGGATGAGGTTCTTATAGGGAATATACCGACGCTTGACTTGAGTACCCTTGGATAAAAGACTTGAAAGAAAAATTATTTGCAAGGATAGGGTGCCAATATGACAGTTGGGAATTAAAGAATCCCTATGATAGTTTAAAACACAATATGCTTATAGAAAGAATTCAAGCATGCAGCGATTGGACTTGGTTTTGATGTTATAGAGGGATTAATAATAGCGGAGGATGATGATTGGTGGAAAGAGAAGATAGAAGTACGATAACATATTTTATTACAAGTGTCATCTTTTCTTTGCATGCTATGCATACAAGTTTTTTTTTATTTCCCTCATGCATTTGTTTTCTTTTTTAGATTAACAAAAAAATATGACAATTTTCGATACTCTCCTATTGAGAACCTTAATGAACTAGATGTTATGCTTCAAAACATTTATGTCTCCGGTGCCTCCTCGGTTATTTCTAGTGTTTCTAAAGATAGTGCTAAAGATAAGGCTATAGTTAATATCCAGGAAGATGGTGATGTTCACCTGGTTGTTCTTGAAGAGACTAGTAGGAGTGGAAAGCGAAAGGTTGCTACTATTACCTCTAGTCCTAAGAAGTAACATTGAAAGTAGCAATTCTATGACATCACAATAAATTAATAAAGCTGATGATAAGATCATAGAGCACTTATGTCTAGCTATTATTAGATGCGGAACTACATAAAGAAGTGATAAGCAAGTTGTTTATCAAGCAATATTATTATGCAATGTTTCGCTTCTTTGAGACCAACAAAGGAAGAATGTCTTGGCTTAGTAGATACATAAAGACAGGAGAAAAAACTAGTCTAATAAATGTGTAATATCCTAACACATTATTTATTTTTAGTTGTAATATACTTCTTTATCCTAAGACATTATTTATTTTTAGCCATCATGTGCTTCTGTACTTTTATGATATACCATGAACATGTTTATTTAATTACAGCACTTATTCTAAATGCATGTCATGTGTACTTATATTTGGTTTCATGTACTGTTGATATGTTATTGTGTGTGACTTAGTTGAGCTCATCAAGTAAAAGCCAACCTACAAGTCAGAGCGATTCTACCTTATGTGAGAGTGATGGTGCATCAATTCATTTAGAGTGTTGAAAATGGATCCTTCAAGTTATCAGTGGGTCATTGATAACTTGAGTGTTATAAGAGATTGCTATCATATGTTTCGTTTGATTTCTCTTGTTTTTCATAAGTTACATGAAACATTGGTTGAAAACTATGATCTTAAAGATTTGAATTATATTGATGCTCTAGGTATGTTCTTGTGGGATGTGTGATGGTTCTCAATCCTTCAACCAAGCTAAGAGCCATTTCAAGCAGTAGGAAATTCAAAGAGGTCCTTAAACTTATCAATGAACTAGAAGAGCACAGTATAAAATCAAAAGAGTCATCCACATTGCACCAAGGCTTTAAAATTCTTGCTTTTCTCCCCCATTTCATAAATTGTATATGTGCAATTGATGGCACACACATACATGTGGTCGTGCCTAATAGTATCAGTTACTTAGCTCTATACAATGGAGAAAAGTACCACTTACAGAAATTGTAAGAAGGCCAACACATATGAGATCAAAAGGAGGTATTCAACCATGCACAATTCTCTCATAGTAATATCATTAGACGTGTGTTTGGTATGTTGAAGATGAAATAGTGAATTCTATTGCACATGCCTAGCTATCCTATTGAGAAGCAAAAGTTGATCATAATTGCTTGCATAGCTCTTCATAATTTCATTTAAGATAGTGCTTTGACTAATATTCTTTTTTGAAGATGTGATAATATTATCAATCAATTCACCTAAAGTAGAATGTTATGTTAGCACAACATTAGATGACGGTAACACGTGCGTCTTTCAGGATTTTATTATAAACTCTTTAATGGGAGATAGACATGTTACATAAAAATAAAAATATAAAGATGGTTCAGGTTATATTTTGCTACGTGCTTGATGTATGCATGGTAGTGGCTAATTAGTATTTTGCTATCTGCTTGGTATATGGTAGTGGCAAATTAGTCTGTTGTATATGCTTGTTGAACACATTGCAGTGGCAAACTAAGTTTTTGCATGTGCTTGATGCACACATTATAGTGGCAAAGTAGCATGTATGTGCTTCTATTGAGTGATTAATTTAACCCTCCTTATTACTAAAAAAATGGCAACAAGGTTTTTTTATTGGCTACAGTTATGAAAATTCAGTGTTCACAAAGAGTATTTTTAAAAATTCATATGTACATGGATACATCCTTCACAAGTTTACAAACAATCGGTACCATCTACTTCAACTTCAGGAGTATTTCAGAAAACTTAACCTTTCAGCACACCAAACAGCAAATCAATATAAGCTCCACCAAACAGGACCTCCTTAGTTTCTCAGTTTCTCAGAATCTCTACCTAGCTTCTCAAAATATCCTCTTAACACACTAACCAGTAAACCAATAGAAGCTCCTCGTAGAATCTCTGGTTCCCAAACAAGCTATTAGGCAACTTTGCCTTCTCTTGCAGATCTAGGTTGCCCCTCAGATATTGATCGGGACGTTGATATGTAAAGGCGTAAAGCTCCAGAGCAGTGACAGCCACAGATCTAGGTTGCCCCCAGGTATTGACCGGGACGTTGATATGTAAAGGCGTAAAGCTCCAACATTCTGCAAGTGATATTGGCAATTTATTTCTTTTCTTTTGCAAAGAAACAGGTATAGTGCTGGCACGTATCCATGCTTTGATAGTTCGATGAACTTAAATAACATAACCCATTCCTCTCATGAATAGACTTGTACAGAAAAACGGATGATGCATTCTACCACCGATGTAAGTTAGCATGTATAAACAAACAGAATGAAATGAGATGGGCATGCTAACAGATAAACACCATGAATGCATCTTTTTTTCAAGAACACAAGAAGAAGAGGGCGAAATGTTGGATACTGGAGCAGAAGGTTGGAGCTAGCATCTCTGTTACACCAGTCTATGTTTCATTGTCTTCAAAGTGTTTCCTCTGGTTTGTAATGCCAAGTTTGTACTCGAATAATGCAACTATGCTTCTCTAGTCTTTTGTCAATGACACACGTCATTTACAATCGCCAAAATTTTTGCTCCTCCTCTTAGTGCATGTGAAATGTTTTTGGGGCCATTTATCTATCAATCGATGTCTTCAGTCTCTGCACCTTAGCTAAAAGAGAAGAATTCATCTCACAAGCATCCTTCATGATTTCAAATCTTCGGCTAACTTCATCAGTACAATGTGAATCTCGTGCAATGCCTTGCAGAACAAAACCTTTGAGCATATCCTGTGGTATAGAATTTTCCAAACATCAAGTATGGATCATGATTTAAGAAATATGACTAGTAACACAAGGAGAGACTACTAATATTCTGGAAAGCATGAGGGAATTCACCTCGTGATGGCGCTTCTGGGCATAG
Source organism: Oryza coarctata (assembly GCA_030770085.1). Classification (NCBI taxonomy): domain Eukaryota; kingdom Viridiplantae; phylum Streptophyta; class Magnoliopsida; order Poales; family Poaceae; genus Oryza; species Oryza coarctata. The sequence continues at coordinate 17,155,610 of CM061472.1, forward strand.
CATCAGATAAGCGATTTAACCAGCTTATTTCACACTTTGCCAGAAGCGCTGCACTGGAAGACGAAACCAGAAAGGTGAAGCCTTGCTACTGTGAAAGACATTGCATCCCGCTGAAAAGCTTTGTCAAGGGCACCAGAAGTCCATGATTTGGCATAAGACTACAAAATTCCTTCGTCACCCTACAAAATTAGTGTGAAAATAATAATCAGAAAATCCATAACCGTTTTATCACACAGACTCCACAAAGTACAAGCAGGTGGGAACAGGCTTACAAAGAATCATGGCATGTGTTCATGTATGTAGCAAAATCAAATAGTTCAGAAAAATAGCATGCATTGTTTACTCTTTGCATACTCTAGGTGTGTAATGTGCAACCCCAAAAGCAATATAAAGCAAACTTCTAGATCCAGCATAAAGCAAACTTCTAGACCCAAATTTACATAGTTAATACAAAATGCCACCCAAAAGACAAGCATACAAGAAACTAAAGAAACAATACCTCAAGAGGCTCCAAGTACCCTTGGACGTCACCGATACATTTGTCTGGTGGAGGTAAGAATTCAAGCACATAAGCATCAGACAGCGCATTCCAGGCCACAAGCCGAATTGTGGGTTCAACACTCCGGTGCAAATAAATGGCTACTTGTCGACCAAAAAGAACGTCTCCATATGAAACAGCTGCAAATTGCTCAATAAGGCTCTCAACAAAAGTAGTATAGCTTGCATGAATTTTCTCCTGAAACCTGAGAACTTCAGTAGTGATCACTTTTTCTTCTTCCACAGAGGCTACAGATCCTTCTTTCTTGACAGAGTGAGCTCTGTCATATTTCTGGCATAATCTATCCAAATGCTGACCATACAATTCTTGCAAAGCATGAAAAATATCCCTACTTTTGTCTTGAGGCAAATCCATGCTACTGCAGATGCTGAAATGGCTTCCAGACCTAAAAGAAAGATGAGACCAGCTTTTGAAACGTCACCAGCATAGCTGGTTGTTAGTTTGCCTTTCGGATCATCAATGCAACAGACTGCACTTAGAATCCAGTGCACAGGAAGGGACAATCTCTGGTGTGCCCACTCTACTGTTAACATACTGCAAGGTGGATTTACAGCTTCTGCTAGCTCTGTTTCTTCTTGAATCGTCTCCAGTGTCTCTGGTATTTTTGGCACATTTGTGCCATTGTTATTTCTTGTAAATTTATCTGAATGCTTCTTCTTCTTGATGACCAACCATCTGGATCTGAAATGTGAATTCAGTACACTGCTAAAATGAAGATACTCATCTTCAGTTATGTCCCACTCAAAAGTTTTTGCTAATTTCATGTGTGAGTCTAGTACTGAAGATTTGAGAAACTTCATAACTGAAGGGTGGAAGAGGACATCGAAGGCTTTCTCTAGTGTAGAGATCAGCCCAGGTCCTGCTATCAGTGATACACTGAGGACAGAACTGATTCTCTCTGAAGTCAACTGGATCAGTCACATTATCCAAGTTCACACTTTTATTGACAGTAACAAGGCCTTCTGGCCCTGTGGACAAGATTTTCATCAATTCTAGAACAAAATGTGAATCCAATTGTGCAAGAAGGAAATTCAAAGACCAAAATCCTCCACCACATGCTCCCCAACCAAAACCAACACCAGGTGCTGGTCCTCCACTACCAAACATCTCTATGTTTTGTAATATGGACCATTGTGAGGAAATCATTGGCAACAATGAAGTTAGCATGTCCAACAAGTTAATACGCCAGAAACTGCAAATACCTTGTCCTAGTATCCTGCCAGCTATCTCTGTTTTTGATTCTTTGAGATGCTCTATACAATTCCGTTGTGGCGTTCTGGATTACTCTGTCAATAGAGCAAGATAGCTGCAATAACCTTTGAAGGCAACTAATTGAACACAATGATGTGTGAACATTACCCTGGGATCTCATATGAAAAAGTCCCTGCAACAACAATGCACCATGGAAAGATGTATGTTGCTCAAGTCCAACAGCATCATTATCCAAGAAGTTGAAAAACCCGTTAGTAATAACTCCCAGGCCAATTTTGGGTACAAAGTCAGGTATCCAAGGCAAGCAGTAACTTTTACCATCAGGTGTACTATCTGGAGATATCCTTTCTAGTATTGAATCAAACATGCCTAGCACAGAAGAAATAACCAAAGCAAAGTAGCTTCCCTCTAGTATATTCTTACTTTGCCCACTGATTAGCGAACACACATAAGGAATATCATTCAGGTGTAGCCAGGATAGCACCAAATCTACCATTGGAACTGCATAGCTCCACGACCATGTCTCAACTTGGATACCAGAAAGTCCCATATCTTGCTTGCTAAGCTGCTTAACTGAATGAAGAAGTGGAAGTCTTTGAGGCAGAGCTCCTAATACAAGATAACTCTCTGTTGCAATGCAACTAATTCGGCTACAACATTGCTTTCACTTAGCTTCTGAAACATTGGAGGGCTAAGCCACAGGCATAAAATAGCAAAGAAATCTGTGAAATGCGTTGTGCAAAAACCATAAGAGATACAGGTCCTCCAAAACTGCAGCTGCTCGACTATCAGTGCTGAAGTAAGCTTGCAGTGCTCCTTTCCGGATCTTATCCAATCCTCAAGAGTATAGGATTTTCTGTACCAGTGCCACATAGCTTTCTCAAAAACTCCATTTTTCACAAAATTAAAGCATGTTTGCCTGTTGTACTTGGACAAAACCTAGGCAAAAGGAACAAGAAATTAGATGCTAGTGAAAAAAAATCTGACAAATTTAGAAATAGAAATAATGAAGGATAATCATGGTTGCCTCATCTATTGTTTAGCATAATCTGAACTTTCAAAACTTCTAATATGATTATGGTGTTTGTCATCTTATCATAATAATGGATTAATGGGGCAACTAAAGTTTTTGTTGACAGTGAAGGCATTGTGGAAGGAATGTGATTGATTCAGATAACAGCAAGCATGTCTAATACAATTGCTATGTGTTAAGATATCAGAAGCAGCAAAAAAAGAAAACACCACATAATGATGCTGTTGGTAGCTAATTACCAACAAAAAGAAACCATTTCAGATGAACAATCAGCTATTCAAGATATATTACTGGCAGAAGGATAAACTACATCAAGTTATTATCAACCAATGATAGAAGAAAAACTATATAATAAATAATCTGCAACTTCAAGAACTACACAAAATCAGCATACTCCTATAATAAAAGATTGTTTATATCACCAGAAGTTACCTTCAAGAGATTGACTCCTTTAATCTGCAAGGTGTGAATTTCCATTGATCCTTGCTTGACTAACAACTTAACAACACTTTGAATGAGCCTTGGACAATTCAAGATAGCATCAGCAGATTGTGGAGAGTGTCTCGCTAATGCCACAAGAATTGAAACAAGATTATCTTATAGAATTGGATGCGGGTCCATCTGAATCAACAAAAACTTGAACGTTAAGATCCGTAATCATGATCATCACTTTCCCGTAGAATATGAAATGAAAACATAAACAAAAGAAGAGTCAACTAGCTGAAATAATGCTTACTAGTGAAGTAATAGAACTGCAATATAAAGCTATCACTATAAAACAAACAGTCGAACAAGCAAGAGCACCATGGGTGAACAGAACAATATACAAGACAGTCCAGTAACCAGATAAGAAGTTTGAAAGAAATATGGGTATCAGATGACATCATAGAACTACAGAATACTTACAACTGCAAATGGATATGGCCCTTAGCTTCAGGAAATAAATAATATTGCTAAAAATGAAAGGTTATACACAATTTATCATAGTTTGATTGTTAAATATCAAAATTGTAATTTTCCCATGGTAAAAGAACAGTCAAAGCCAGCCACAATTTCTGCTGCAAACCAGATTTCCTGGTGAAAACAAGTGATGTGGCAACCAGGTAAGGAGGCATTTCACTGCCATTTCAAGGATGGATGGCAAGTACTAGACAGGAAGAACATCAGGGAACCAGACAATTCACGGCTATAGTAAGCAAATGATGACCTAATGCACCCATAATATGTGTGCATGGTAGTGGGATTCTGAAAGAAACATGGCAGATAGGGGATGAGGGAGGCAGATAGCCAAACTCTCACCTCCAAAAGGAAGCAGATCCGTGGAAGTATTGCCATTCTAACAAGACCAGCAGCAACATCTTGACCTGACACAACCACATCATCTTGAATGGTATGTTTCTCATCACCTTCTTCCTCATCATTCTCACCATAATGTGGAGTATATTGGATGGTTTTGTGTTGTACTTCCAAAAACCTCCTTCAAGAAAACCCCCATTCTGGTCAGGTTTGCTATGGAAAACAGGAGCTGTACAGATATCCTTCCCTTGATCTATTACTTTCTGCAATGTTGGAAATCAGCTATTTAAGGACAAAATTCTCATTGAACAATAAATTAGAAGATAAATTAGTAAAGTTACCTCTAAAACATCGAAATGCATCTCGTTCATTTCATAGCTCAGCATAGCATTTAAAACTTTAGCACAAGTCAAAACTACAGAATCATGGTTATCATCCAATGACATCCTGCAGATATTCCAGTTAGTGACACATAAGTAAAATAAACAATGAAAAAAAACATAGGCCATTTTAAGGTCTAAAACTGGTGCAATTAACTCACATAAGAAAAGAAACTAATTAGATGGCATATGAGTGAACTAAATAATAGAAAACTATAGACAACAGTTAAGTAGGTCACACCGCAGTTTTCTTAGAATATAACTTATTATACAGGAAACAACAAACATGACTGCAAAAAGAAAGACAATAAGGACATGTCTAGTGCGCTCCTTGACCAATGCTAGCAAGCGGATTTGAAGGCATAGCTTTGATTCTAGGCACTAGAAGAGGATATGCTAGGAACAAAATCGATGCATGTAGATGGTTTGATGCCAAGCAAAATATTTTATTTGCATACACTAGGAAAGGCAGTTTTTAATTTCTAGTGGGGTCTACTCAAAAACCAGAATCGATGCTAGCACACTAGAGAAGAAAAAATATCCACCCCATGTATCACATGACTGTGATGTGACAAGCTTAGCTTCGCCTACACTAGACATGCCCTAAGTTAACTGGATACATCTTCTTACAAGTGCTCACAGATAGCTAATGGACAAGATGACCTTCTGTTGTTAATGCTTGCCCGCTATCATGAATTCATGACTAAAATACAAGATGCGACAGCGTAATTGTTCAGGCATACAATTTTAAGCATAAATGCAGGCACTAAAGCGTGTTACTGAAGTGTGTGTGTTAAGGTTTCATGATTATTTAGTCTTGATAGAATTGTCCAGTATATTTCAGTTAAGTAGCTTTCTTCACTTTGATAAACTAATAAACTCTTGCATGGAATAAGCAGTCCAAATTAAAATTATTATTATAGTTTGAAAAGGACTAGTTTACCTTAGAGAGAGAACCAACTCAGGTTCAGGCCCAATGGCATATGCCCAAACTGCTTGTCAGTCATTAAACTTGTCATCACCATTCGATTCTTTAATGCTATCAATTAGATCCATCTTATGCAGGTTCTGCAAGGCCCTATTAAGAATCGAAGCAAGGAGCTGAAGTGAAAGCACACGCTGTCCAGGAACCTATGGTTTGAACATAAACACTGAATTATTGCATTTCTTTATCTTGCAATATTTTGGAGGCGCACTTTAAAAATGATGTAAGAAAAATATTAAGCAATGATGATGTATATCAGTTATGCATGATATGGCAATTTAAAAAATAAAACATAACAAAATCCATACACATGCAAAGGTTAATATCGCTAAAAATACAAAAGATGAAGCTAGATGGTGTATTGCATTGGATAAAGTCCATTTTTAGCCCTTGAACTTTACTCAAAGTCTATTTTTCACCCTGAACCACAAAGCTCCTGGTAAGTGCCAAGTGAAAGCACACGTTGTCCAGGAACCTATGGTTTGAACATGAAAACTGAATTATTGCATTTCTTTATCTTGCAATATTTTGGAGGCGCGCTTTAAAAATGATGTAAGAAAAATATTAAGCAATGATGGTGTATCTCAGTTATGCATCATATGGCAATTTAACATAACAAATCCATACACATGCAAAGGTTAATATCGCAAAAATACAAAAGATGAAGCTAGATGGTGTATTGCATTGGGTAAAGTCCATTTTTAGCCCTTGAACTTTACTCAAAGTCCATTTTCCACCCTGAACCACAAAAGAAAGTAACAAACCATGCTCCTGGGAAGTGCCACTGCTTCATTAATCGTGTACCCAACAGCTGCAGGATCTCCCTCTGTTTGAAGAAAATCACGGTCACCTATAGTTTCCATGTGTGCTTTCTTGCCTGTAGGTGGGAAAGCCAGGTTTACATGTAACGGGTACCAGAACACTTGAAGCTAAAAGCAACACGAGAGCAAAGAAAAATCATGTACCATGTTGTTGCTCCTGACAAGATTGAAACCCCAAAATATCTCCTTCCAATGTGAAGCTACACAACCTGATCTGCTCGACTCTCTCACTCCACGCCTTCCAAGAGTGTCTGCTATGCTCACCAGCTGACAACCATTCTCCAGGCACAGCCCTCAAGATCTTCCCCAGGCCTGCAATTTCCCCACCCTAGCCCTTTCCCCCATCTTTCCTGCTCCCAGACTTCCCCCTCCCCCATCGTTTCAGCATCTCCACCATCTTATTCATGATCTCTGCCTGTGACTCTGCAACCTCCCCAGCTGACATTCCTGCCAGCCTAGTCATGTTCTCCACATTAATCTCTGCGGCAAGAGATGGTTCCCCACTATCCAATTCCATTCCATCTCCTCGAAACTCCACATCCCGGGAACTACCCACATTCCTCACATCGTCTCTAGCATCAACCTGTTACATGGGTTTCCTTGGCGCCACATCAGACATCAAAGCAGCTCCACCCAATTCTTCCTTACCATTTCCAATTTTCAGCTGCATGCCGGTTCCCCTAGAGGCCTTCTCCCGTGCAGCACCACCCACCATTGAAGGCACAACCCCATTGTCAATTTTCTGAGCACTATGTTTCTTCGGCTGCAATGGCTTTGCCTGCCTTCACTTTGGGGGCGCGTCATCAGCGACGAACTCCCGCCACCTGCTGAATCCATGCCCTTCTTCTCCTTCCTCTTCACGGGGCTAGCCGCGGCGGCCATCGGCTTGTAGTCCGTCTCGTCCACATCCATCCCTTCCTCCTCGTCATCCCCCTCCGCCCTGCCAGCATCCCTCGCCGGCGGGCTCCAATGCTGCGGAAGAGCAGGCAGTCGGTCAGGGAGTACAACCAAAGCACCAAGCCAAGCAAAGGGCAGCAGGTTGCTGGGATTTTAGGGTTCCGAGGTAGGGGGGATGGCGGCGGCTTACGGGGCCGTGGGAGCGGTGGCGGGCGACGGGGAAGGGGAGGACGGTAGGACTCGGGGCGGAGGAGGGCGCAGCGGCGGAGAAGCCCTTCTCGACGATGGAGCCGACGAGGTGGGAGGAAGGCGCCGCCGCGGCGGGAGGAGGGGAGGGGTCGAACGGCTCGGCTCCTCCACGACCTTGCGGCGCGCGGGGTGGGCGGCGCCTCCGCTCCGTCGCGTCGTCCATCGCGGTGGGGGTTTTGGTTAGGGGAGCTCGCTGTCGGCTGTCGCCGCGTGGCGACGGGGAAGCAGAGGGTAGGGTTTAAGGGGAGGAGAGCGATTGATTTGCGTTTGGTCGGCAGTCACTCGTGCCGCCGCCGCTGCCGTGTGTTTTGGCAGAAAGCCTGAAGGCAAGCGAGGTCAAACCGTCAAAACAGGTTCCTTGGCTGCCACTTTCTCCCACTCGTCTCAGCCTAAAACAGGGTCGATGTGAATTTGAATTATTTTTTTCTGTAGATTTGTGTATTCTAATTGGCATATGTATTTTTATATTTTGATACTGATAGTACGGGTTACACAAATTTATTATTTTCTTAGTTTATTCAAACCAGTTGAAAGCATAATTTCTTGTTTTATATCTCCATGTTTATATACTAGTGTAATTTTTCACTAGATTTTTAATACAATTTTAAGAATATTTTTCTAGCTAATAACATAGAAGCATCGTACAATTGAGTAGTATAGGTTACTTTTCATTATTAAACTATAAGCTTTTTTTAACTAAAAAACTATAAATATGACAATAGAAAGTGACAAGTCTATGTCATCATAAAGTTTCAATATTTGTACATGCTAAAGTTTATTTTTAAATATGTGCAAAAGTGACCTCTATTTGATAGAATGTATTATCTATGTTATCCTCTTTTCTACTCTATGATCATAACTACCGCTTCACGACTTCTATAACATAACGCTAACCATATACATTGATGTTATGCTTTTTCAACTTACACTACCACCACCGCATCCACTTTCAATTGTCGGATCAATTTGACGTGACCATGGTTGACCTGTCAAGAAAAGGGTAATAGAAGATTGAAGGACAGGGGGAGAGGGGGAGAAGGGCTGACCATGAATCCTAGGATAATAACAACTAATGGGCACTGAGTTAGATAGAGGAATAGTGTGCCGAACAAGAAGAAAATCAGAACTCAATGAAATTGATGGGCCGCACAAGCAGGATAGTACGTTGATTAATTCAATGCAAAGCTAACAACCTTATCATACCATAAATTCTATTAAAAAAAGAGGATGCCCTCGAGAATGCAGAGGGAAGGAAGAAGATAAAGATATTTTAGTTAAATAAATAGTGAGAATATTTCACAACACCTTTTCACATTGTAATGTCAAACTTTACTATAACAATTTTTCTGATCAAACATTTTTAGGATGGTGTATATTTTTTGCAATTTTTTTATTTCTTTTAAGTCATTGGGAAATTCTAAGTAACTTCAGCTTCAAAATAATCTTACTTAGCTCCCTTCTTTTAATATTAGATCAAAACTCAATAGAGTTTATAGCATGGTTGGATGAGCAATGAATGAAAAATCAAGGGAGTCTTTGGAAATGGGATCAGAACCCATGAAACAATCTTAATTGTATGTTCATTTAGCAAACCAATAACTTAAGCCACTTAGGCCTTGTTTGGCTGAGCTTCTAGCAGCTCTAGTTTATTTTTCAGAATCTTCAGGTTACCTAGATTCTGATAAATCTATAGCTAGAAAATTCAAAAAATATACTAGAAGCTGACTACCAACCAATTACTTCTCATAATCTCCTCAAACAGGGTCTTAGCCATACCTCCAAGTTATTGATCGGCACAAGTTTTGTGATGGTTACAATGGAGGATCAAAGTGGTATTGTAACTTATTTGTGAAGCCTGTCTTCAAGGATATGCAAACCTACTTGATGTTGGATCTCCTCCAAGCTAAAGCTTGAAATGGGGAGAAGTCTAGGAATTATGTCATGATACGAATAGGTTGATTGTGGCACCGACAATCAACATCCAATCATTGGTTGTGTCACAAGAACCATAAAATTCAAAACACGTACTTTCAGAATGTATGTCACATAGTGACTTTGTGAGGATGAGGCTTGTATGGTTATATTCCTGACAAAACTATAAATGACTATATTATCTCACAAATTTCTTGTTTTCATGCCAACTTAAACAATAAACAACAATTTTTTATGTGTGCTAGTGAACATTGATTAGTTGAGCAATAATTATGGCAAATAATCAATCTCAATCTCAACTCAACTACTCAACTCAACATGATCATTTAGTTCCAAATAAGTTGGATATAATAGAGTTAAAAACCCAACAAAAATCTTTAAATCACGATTCAGACACGTTGATAACTAATTTTTAAACATTTATATTCAGATCGTACTATTTTTCAAGTCTTTTTTTACTATCTTATGTTTTCTTCTACATCTTTTTATCTTATTATTTTAATTTTAGATTTTACAATAGACTGACGACTAAAAGCATTCTGAACAAACTATAACCGAATGACAAATAATCAATAATCTAAGAAAATGTATCATACCTAAACACCTATTTCAGCTCCGTATAAAGGAAGATTATTTTAACCACTAGCACTGCAATTATTCATTGGTGCTTCATTGTATATGGTTTTGCACCTCAATGCTAACAGCTTGTAGAAGAAAGAGAGGGGAGGTTGTAGAGCAGTGGAGGAAAATAGAGAGTTTCTTCTATTATTACAAGCCAGAAGCGGGTTGGCTTGACCACTTTTATGTATTTGCTAATTGGATGTCACCGGCTAATGCTACAACACTCTCTATAGGAAGATGAAAAAAAATATGGATGATCCATTCAATATATTGCACCCAAATTATAATAAATATGTCTCAATCTAGTTATTAATGCAAACATGCTATTAAATATGCCATAATAACCGGGCAATAGACTTAAAACCACACACTGATTTCCTACCAAAATTCGTAATGAATAATATTTTGTTGAGCAATAACAACTACCAGTCATATGCCTGTCACGTTGTTATGGCTAAATTCCAAGTACTAATTATGATTATAGCCAGGGATTTACAACACAACAACCCATCGGCATTTCTAACATCAATTTTTTTCTACCACAAATCACATAATTACACATAATATTTTTCATAAAAACTACTATTACAACTAATAAGTCAACTTAAATATCAGTATCAATATGAAGCTTAAAGTTTTCAGAAATTTCCTCCAAATTATCCGCTGATGTCGTAAGCTCCTGCCTCCAATTAGAGGCTAAAAAAACTAACGCTGCTACATCAATTAGCGGAGCACCCGCAGACATCCTCTCCACGAAACATCCTGTCTTTCTCTAATCTACCGCACACCTGGAAAGTACGCCGCTTCCATATTTCCTCCTCAATTAATTAAACAACTCACAAAATTTATTCTTTTGGACCAATCCAAATCACCAATCCCCCGAAAGCCAAAGCCAAAACCCAAACAAACACCGTCTATACAGGCGAGAGCGACCACGCGGTCGCGCAGAGAGAGAGAAATGGAGGCATGAGCACCTCCACCTGCTGCTGCATCGCCACCTCCCTCGATCCCCTGGAAACCCTAGCAGCCGCCCCCCCACCTCCCCTGCGGCGGGCTCGCCGGGACGCTGGTGAGGAGGAAGGAGGCGGCGGGCGGTGAGCGACGATGCCGTCGCACGCGGATCTGGACCGGCAGATCTCGCAGCTGCGGGAGTGCAAGTTTCTGGCGGAGGCGGAGGTCAAGGCGCTCTGCGAGCAGGCGAAGGCGATCCTCGTGGAGGAGTGGAACGTGCAGCCGGTGCGGTGCCCCGTCACGGTCTGCGGCGACATCCACGGCCAGTTCTACGACCTCATCGAGCTCTTCCGCATCGGCGGGGACTCCCCCGACACCAACTACCTATTCATGGGCGACTACGTCGGTAGGTTCTAGCTTTCTCTTCTCTGGCCTCGCGCCACACAGGTTCCCAGCGGCCGCGTGTTCCCTTTTCGGCCGATCTGCGGGTTTGGTGAGGTGGGTCGATCGGTCGATCTGATAAATGGAGCGTGTGAGATAGGGGGTGAATCCGTTAGATCCTGATGCAGTGTTGAGGTGCTGTGGTGTTCGGATTTGGGAGTGTTTGTGCCAGGGTTGTGGTCTTACTAATGTGCTGAATTGATGATCATTTTTTCTTTTGTTGTGCGATGGCTCGGTAGAATTTTGATGCTAGGCTTTTTTTCCTCCGGATGATTATAAATAGGTGTTCTTCTAGATTTGGTATATTAGGCAAGTAGAACTTTATGTGAAAAGTTATTGCTATTGAACATATTAGGCATGTTGGATTTTTTTTTCTTGATGGACATGAATGGACGTCCTTAGGCTCTGGAGTGCCTATTCCTTAAATAGTGATATGGTCTTAGTCTTAGGGAACTGATGAGATGGATTTTGTTGCTTCATTTTCATTGTTTGAAGGTTTCATGGAAACGGAGAGCTTGCGTGCACTTTTAAGTTTGAACATAAATGGCATCTATAGCTTGTCCCTACTGGTACACAATATATAAGGATCTTGTCTTGTCACTTGGTTCCACTACACTGTTGCTGTATTTGTTTTGTTAATCATATGTGCTAAGCATTCTTAAACTTGAGGTCATCATGACTATGGTCATCTATGTGTATTCATCGCATGCTCCTGATGTGTATTAGTATGAAATCTGTATCTGTATGCACTATAATACAACATGTCGGACAAACAGGGCACCATTCATTTAAGGATTAGACAATTTGTACGGAATGCCTTTTCAGATGAGTAGTTGAATGAGATGCCTTTCTTTCTATCATAATTACTTTTTCTTGGATTGTGTTTATTTGTTTCTATTTGTAGTTGAATTGATTTTATTGTCTCTTGCTGCAGACCGTGGCTACTATTCAGTGGAGACTGTTGCATTATTAGTGGCTCTTAAAGTCCGTTATAGAGACAGAATCACAATACTGAGAGGAAATCATGAGAGCAGGCAAATCACCCAAGTGTGAGTTTCTATTCCTCTGATCTGAAAAAAAAAAACTCTGCACTGTCTTCAGTAGTTGCCAGTTGCTAATTTTCAGCACAGTATCTCTATATGGCAATTTTTTGCAAAACATATATGACCATGCTGCAAATCTTACCAAATGATTAAGCTTGAAATTGATCTTTTCTGCTTCCTTAGACGAGTACATTTTTGTTGGGCATGAATGAGAGTGACAGTTTTTTTTTTCTGTTGGAAGATTATGATTATGTTATCTCGATATCTTATGTTTGTGCGCTTTTTTGTTTGCAATACTGGTTAACGTGCGAGAAAAAACATTGTGATCTTAGTTGCTTTAACTCCCTTAATTAGTTGTATTCAAATGCTTCTTATATAAGTACATTGCTTTGATATTGAGCATAGCAATATCCTTGCAAAGGTAAACTAGCATATTAATTGAACTAGATTTTGTGGCCACCTAATATCTGTAAGATTCATGCAAATTCTGACAACATTATAATATTTGATTATTTAATTGTTTCCTTGTACTCCATGGCCTATCCCCTTGGTATTTCGTTAGTCAACTTGTTCTATTTTAGAATCAGGAGTATCCTGTTTCTAGTTTTCATAGATGATATTCAACTTCCGTATGGTTGAATACCCTCTAATAAGGGTGACATAATGGCTGTATGGTGTCATGCCAAACATCAGAAATCCTATAAGCTGAAGAAGGAATCTGTCTCTTGTCTTGGTGTGGAAATTCATGCCATGTAATTCAACACTCTTCTATTCTCAGTCTACACATCTGATTAGATATGGCATTGTGGATTGAGGTAAAATAGCAATCTGAAGCTGATTGAGGTACTTCAAAGGAGCCTGACAACCTCAACAGCAAAAAATTTTAGAAAGAATTACAAAGTTATAATAATTTCTTGCAACACCACTCCCATATAGGCAGGCAGTCTATTTACACAATGATTTGCATTTCAACAGATATATCAATGACCATAAACACTCATTTAAGAAACAAATTCCTTGTTCTTAAAAGGCATGGAAAGTAATCACCATTGCTGGTTTATTTGGTTGACTTGGGCTCCAGGCTACAGCACCAATGGAGGAAAACAACAAAGGTGATTTGTTTTCTGAACTGGTGATGCAAAATGTCCGAAGGCATCCATTGTGCTTCAGAACTTTGGCTTCCAATTTCCCCCTCCTAACTGCTCTTGTTTAAGAGGTCATGGAACAAAACATGTTAATTTTTCTTGGACTCAGCAGGGTATCTGGTACTGTAGTTTTTAGCTAGCATGATATCATAAGAATTAGATCATGTAATGTTGATGGCGCTTTATATATCATAAAGTTTGGTAAATACATGACTTTTTTGGTTAGAAACCTAAAGAAATAAATGCCTATCTTTTCCTTAGCTACAATGCAAATTTAGCAATAAAGATCATTAATTTTATATTTTAAAATAATTAGCTGGGTAAGTATCCTTTGTGAGTTTGTAAGTTAGGTTATGAATACTTGCAGAGTTATTGTGATAGCCATATTCATGGCATAATTGTGATAATCCCTTTACGATGGCTCCCAGCTTCTGACTCCCTAATCTGATTCTGATCTAACAACCCCACATAGAAGTTTAGGTATTGGCAGCCAATGATTTACTGGAGGTTTGCACCAAATTCCTAGAATATGATGAATTCTTTTGCAACTTTATGCTGACTTTCTGCCATGAAACCTCTCAAAGTAAAGAAGTTATGATTGCTCTGGGTTTGAAGATTGCTATAACAAGAAACCTATTTTATAATGTTCTTCTCATGACATGAACTTTCGCCAATATTTTCTGCTGCATTCTACTTTGTAAAATGCAGGCACACCAACTTTGCCATGGGGTTCTTGACATGGAGTGTTTGGATACAGGTATGGCTTCTATGACGAATGCTTACGGAAATATGGAAATGCAAATGTTTGGAAGTACTTCACGGACTTGTTTGATTATTTGCCTCTCACAGCTCTTGTAGAAAACCAGGTAAGCTCTTTTCGCCAAATGTTTGTTCTATTAATATGGACATAGAACTCAGCTTGGCCATGTATATGGTATACCTGACAAAAGAGGAAAATTTTCATTTTGTAGGTCTTTTGCCTCCATGGCGGTCTCTCGCCATCATTGGATACATTGGATAACATTCGTGCTCTCGATCGCATACAAGAGGTATGCAACACTTTACCCAGACCTTTGAGCTAGTGGTCTAATTGTGCATCATTTTACACATCCTTTACTTGCCATGTCTCTATAGGCATCCTCCTTTTGAACTGGGGGTAATGCTCATGTTTTTTACTTCCTTCAAAGATTCATGAGAGCTTGAGAATAGGTCCAGGAGTGTTAAATCATTGAACCTATATTAGAGGATAGCAGATACCATTATTTGCCATTGGATCATTCGATGTGCTCTAACAGTTTATCTTGCATTGGGCATTCTTCACATATATGTTGATCTCACACAATAACTATATTAATATAAAAAAAATGTTCTGGACGAAGATCAAATGATATACAAAGGTTGATATAACAGGTTACAGTTATGTGATTTTCTGATGTACCATTGTGTGTTTTACAAGATGCAATGGACTATGGGAGAAGAGCTCAGAAATTAAGCAAACTAAAAAATCAATATTCCTGTACGATTTGTTTAAGTAGTTACAGATATGTGTTTCCTAGTTTATTGTTGGCCAAGCATTTTGTAAGACTAAACATGACTGCATTCACAATATACCATTCGCACATTATATTGTACTTGCTGGTTCAGTGTTAGTACCTGCAATGCATATATATCGAATTTGTTGGTACATGTCATTGATCGTACATTGCTTAAACTAGTAACTGAAGGTGGCCATCATTGAGCATTTGTGCATATTAGTGGCTGTCTTTGTGTAGAACATGTGTGCTGTATTTGCATATTTTTTTATATCTTGATAATTTATAATTTATGGAAATCATATCTCTTGACTACTCTGTTCTCTTTGATGGTTATAGGTCCCTCATGAAGGGCCCATGTGTGATCTTTTGTGGTCTGACCCGGACGATCGATGTGGATGGGGAATTTCACCAAGAGGGGCAGGATACACATTTGGGCAAGATATTGCACAACAATTCAACCATACAAATGGCCTTAGCCTTATTTCAAGGGCCCATCAACTTGTGATGGAAGGCTTCAATTGGTGCCAGGTTGGTATACAATGTGCCATTTGCTTGTTTTCATTCGTCCCACACAGAGAGCTCTGTTCACGTAATTGTTATTGGTCTTACTAATGTTAGGTTAATCCATTTTGGTATATATATCAGGGTCTTCCAATTATTCATAATAATTTCTGGTGCTCTAACTAAGTCATAGACTCATAGTGCGTGCTGATGCTGAATCTAATAATCATTTATGATGTTATGGTACCTGAAATTCACATTATCTAAGTGATCTGTTAAACAATGACAACATCTTCCCACATAGTTTATGCCTTGTAGTGATTGCTGATTATTTATCTAGGAGGCATAACATGTTTACAATCTATGGGGTACATAAAGAACGTGCTTGATACAGTTCGCAAATAGGTCTGTAGCCTAGTGGTTGCAGCACTGTAGTAGCATCTACCAGCGCCTGGGTTTGGCTCCCCTTGGGCGCAAATTTTCAGAGTTATTTTTAAAAAAGGTCACTAGCTGGCCCCATGAATAAAACATGTGTTAAGAAGCGATCTATGGTGGGCGGGCCCTTGTGTACGAGGCAGGGGCCTCAAAGCACGGGTTAAGGCCCAAACCATGGTGTGCGGATCCATGTGTCAAGGGGCTAGGGTTCGTGGCTTTTCTCAGCTGGTTTTGGCTGAGTTTTTTTCTTAGTGAAAAGCCATGGGGTGGTCTTTCCCCATCAGTTGAGGGTTTTTTTTAATGCTTGATACAGTTCTATAAGATGAGCAGAACTTTGCCTGGTTTGGATGTATGGTCTGTGGTTTGTTGTTGATCTCAGGATTATTACTATATGTTTGGTTTTCATGTATCATCACATAGGAGCATGTACATAGAACCTTGCCTTACCATCAGTCCATAACCAGCACTTGAGCATCAAATTACAAAAAGCTTGATTCTTAATGACGTTGATTGTTATGCAGGACAAGAACGTTGTCACGGTGTTCAGCGCCCCAAATTACTGTTACCGTTGTGGTAACATGGCAGCAATTCTAGAAATCGGGGAGAACATGGATCAGAACTTCCTGCAGTTTGATCCAGCCCCGCGGCAAATAGAGCCAGATACAACACGCAAGACCCCCGACTACTTTTTGTAATCACAGCGTTGATCTTTTTTAACTTCTTCTGTTGATGTTCCTCTCTGCTGCGTCTGGTTTTATGTAGATCTTCGTCCTTAGAAAATGGGTTCCCTCCTCGAGACATGCTGTACCTCTCATTCTTTGTTTGGAGATTTTGTTGCAGCTCCTCAGAACTTCCATAGAACATGTTAAAACGTACATGGCGTTGTTTTTTTTTTCCTTTTCTTTTTTATGCACCCCCATTTTGTATTATTCTCAGACGGAGAGATGGGAAAGCTGCAATAGAATTGTCTCGTGGCATAAGTCTTGGTCTCCGGAAAAGATGCATGGCCTGATGGTGTATGCCGTTTTGTGGAGGCAGTCTGCGTCACCGCTGGTTCCACAGGAAGCTGCTGCTGGAAGTTCAGGATTCAGGAATATGTTCCAGTGTCGTTTCTGTCGATCTGCTGCAGCGTTTCTGTGGGGCAGCCGACAAAAGTTAGGCGAATACGGACGAGTATAAGGTACATCGCGTGGGATTATTTAGCTGGCTTATCATTCACCTCGTACTAGTTACTTCCCATGGGAGTAGGTCGCTGGCCATGTTCACTGTTGACCTGCTGAGAACACGACACTCCCGCTGAATCGAATCGTTGAGAGGATCCTCACGTCATCACCAACAACTCTGGTTTAGTATACATAATATAAATGCATAAATACAACTCCCTTCATTCTCATTCTCAAATATAATCATTATCATTTATAGAATCTAAATTTTGTATACGTATGGGACATTACTTCTATAACACAGGAAACTACATATTTTCAGACAGACAATCAGGTGATTAGAAGGAGAATTAAAAAATTCAAATTTAACCAACAAGTTGATTGATTTCCCCTTAATTTTAATCTTTGTGAAATAATCTAGAAATATACTTGTAGTTAAAAACGAAAGAAGTATACTACCCTCTCAAAGCATAAATATTTAAACATTTATCATAAATTTTATATTAAGATATATTTATAAAATATAACAGGACAATTATGTTCTTGTTTTTAAAATGTAATTGTGGTATTATCCTCTTTTTTAGGTTTGTGATTTTTGTTCCTCTTTAAAAGTTGTTTGCCCCTATTTTAAATGACCATTTGATACGCCTAATTTGAGTGAGTTAAGAAATAAAATTTATTTATTAATAGAACATCGTTATACATTGCCCCCTCACAACGCCTCACTACCTCTGCCCATCCCGATCCCCAACCCAACTGGCGGCAGCGCGCGGCTGGGCGAGGCGAGCAGCACTTGGCCGGCGGCGCGGGGGCCGGGGGTGGGGGTGGGTGTGCTCTCCGCACCACGCCACTGTGCGCCGGCAGCTCGGCCCCAGGCTCCCAGCCCGTCCTCGCCGACAGCAGCCGGGGAACTACCCCAGGACGACACGCTGCGTGCTGCTGCTCCGTCCATGTGTGCCCATCGCTGCTGCGAGAGGGTGTGCGGCGGCCACGACACGACCAGCTACGTTAGTTATAGTCGGCTCAATCTCGACCGCAGAAGTGCGTTGATTCTTCCCTGATTTCCGCTGCACACTATGCTCGCTATTTATGACTTTTTCTTAATATTTATGCAAGCTATGTCAAATTCTATCATATTTGTCAAAATTCTGTCATATGCAAGTTGTGTCAGCAAAATTCATGTCAAAATCCTTGATATCAAAACAGGGAAAAAAACATAACCGATGACCAAAAGTAGGGAATATGCAACAATATTCAAGGGTACACATGTTTTTTTACCACGGACTAAACATCATCAACATGACTTAACAGACTAGGGACAAACCGGAGCTCTGTTTCAAAATAGTAAGGGCAACATCACAAACTCTAAAAAAACATGGACAAAATTGTAATTGCATCTTAAGGAGGGGGCAAGAACATAATTGCCCGCAAATCTACTAGGTTTGTTTTGGAATACTATGATGTATTCTTTAAGCCAAACCTATGCATACGGTACCATTTTCTTATTGTTTTTAAACTAAGTATATGAAACTATTGATAGTCAAAGTTTTAAGAGTTTAACTAAATCTGTGCTAAATGTTAAATATTTATGAGCGGGGGTAACCGGATAAGTAACACTGGGGGCATATATTGTCATCACCACAAAAATGAAGTAATTAGTTCTTTTCCTATTCATTTACTGCTCCATGAAGCATAAGTGGTTCCATTGATCAACTGATCATCTAACTGCAGTAACATTCCCGTTACCCTGATTTTTAAGCAATACATGTGTACGTACTTGAGTTCAAACCTGCTGTTCCAAGATGCCCGCTTCCCTAAGAAGACACTTCCCAGTGGTTTTGTATAACAGCAACGCTTGAAAGATCAACTCCAACGCTGCAGCTCCACCAAAAATGGTTGCAAGCTCTGTATCACTACTCCTCCTCACTCTCCTTCACCTGCTTTTTTGCATCTCGGCTCATGATTTCCTCTCGCCAGGCTCCTCTCTATCTATACATGATGTGCTCCATTCGCCGGATGGCACTTTCACCTGTGGCTTCTACAAAATCTCCCCCAATGCCTCGACCTTCTCCATCTGGTTCTCCAACTTGTCCAAAACGCCTATCATCTGGAGCACAAATTCTCTCCACCCCGTGTACACGATCCAAAGTTGAGTTAAAATTTGATGGCATCATGATTTTGGAAGATTATGATGGCCAGATGGTGTGGACCAACAATGTGAGCCCTTCAGATTCCCAGCATGCTCAAGATCAGCTCTTGGACACTGGGAACCTCATTGTGAAGGGCAAAGGTGGTAACACTCTATGGCAAAGCTTTGATTCCCCTACTGATACATTGTTAGCCACTCAGAGCATTACTGCTGCTACGAAACTTGTATCTACAAATAGGTTACTTGTTCCTGGCCATTACAGTAACCGTTTTGATGATCAATACTTACTTTCACTGTTTTATGATGGGAAGAATATATCTTTTATCTACTGGCCAGACCCTAGAATGACTATTTGGGAAAAGTTTAGAACTCAATTCAACAGCGCCACAAATGGAGTTTTGGATAGCTGGGGGCATTTCCTTGGAAGAGATAATGCAACATTCATAGCTGCTTATTGGGGTCCTGGTACAGTGGGGAGACTAACACTGGATTATGATGGCAATCTCAGGCTGTACAATCTTCATAAGGCAGTCAGAGCATGGTCAGTGACATGGATGGCATTTCCTCAGCTCTGCAAAGTACGTGTTTTGTGCGGTCAGAATGGAATATGCGTGTATACACCAATTCCTGCATGTGCTTGTGCCCTTGGTTATGAGGTTATCGACCCAAGTGATCGGAGCAAAGGCTGCAGCCCAAAGGTCAACCTCAGTTGTAATGGACAGAAGATGAAATTTGTTACACTCCGCAACGACACTCGAAAAGGCGGTTCCCAAAGACCTCGATGGTCTATGCTTCAACTGCTTCACTAACGACCATGTCAAGGAAAACTGTCACCACCCTTCATCCTGTTTTTGCTGCAAGAAGCCAAGGCATCATCTGGACGACTACCTGTTGCCTCCCATAGCCGAGCATAGCAATTGATAGAAACACTAGCAAGCATGGTCATGCCATGCTACCTCTTAGCGGTGCTGTGCTGACTTCCTCTCGCTATGGCAACATGCCTACCCGATGTTTTTCCTAACCAGGATGCAGTTGCTACTAACATACGACGATGGATGACCTCAGCGTCACCGATGCTATTCGGGCTCTAGGTCCCCAAGCCTAGGGTTTGACTCAAGAAGCCACTCCCTTTTCTACCATAAAGAATATGAATCCCAACCTTCTGAAGAGTGCAATTGTTGGCTGTTGTCCTCCTTTGAGGAGCAAGAGTGACCTCGCAAGAGCCTCTCCCTAGCTTTTGGTTGTAAGCACCGAGGTCCTTGTTTAGGGTTTTGGTGATTAATGACAACATCATCATCAGGATTAAAATTGTTTGCTAAGTGTAAAAGGAATTCGATGTTCGATCATTAAATGTGCTACAATTATTCATCCATAAAGAAGTAATTCATCCCCGTGATTAAATGTGCTTCAAAGATACATCATAAAGGTATTTGATCAGTCTTCAATAAGCAATGTGAAGATTAAGGACCCTTTCTCACTAGTTTACTACATCAAAGGAGTTGGGAGTGATGTGGCTATAAAATAGGGTTTACTTCAAGTTGACCGTACTATAAAGAAGAGATGAAGAAAGTAGTTTAATTGTTATGTTGCTAGGAAGCTAGATGTGATGTACACTACGTCTTTTCTAGCACTAAATCTATACTATATCCCAAGAAACAAAAGTGGAGTTGAGCTGGGGCAAAGTTTGGATTGCAAATCAACAATTTGTCATGGAGTCTCAATGAACCAGATAGTCTAGTGTCTCATTGAACCGTTCACCCTAATGAATCATGTGTTGATCCAAGTGTACTATTTGTATGTATCGAACAGTCCAACATGTTTTGTCCAATCGAATCATGTGTTGGTTCATGCCATACTTTGTGTATGGATCGAAAAACCCACCTGTGTGGGACTGTCCAGTGGATGAATTGTTTGACCAGAACATGTATTGTTCTAGACCATGCTGTGTACATGGACTGGATAGCCCGACTGTGTGTCAAACCATTTGGAGGATGGATTGTGTGGGCAAACAATGTGTTTGTCCGAGCCAAGCTAATACATGGACCAACAGTCCGGTCAAGGTTGGACAATATGATCAAACCATGAGAAGGACCTAAAGATTGTATGGATTGGACAATCCGGGGTATAACTAGACTATCTGCCTCATACATAGGTCGAACAATTTGGGTATGGTAGTATTGTCTAGCTCTTTATGGTTCAATGGCTAGTTGTAAGTGACTGTTGAAAAGTTTATATAGGGTTGGATAGTCCTACAAGGCACTAGATAGTCTAGCTCTATGTTTTGAGTGGTTGAGGCTATACATACCCCATTGCTTGGACTTCCTCCATGCCTTTGGAGTTCCTAAACACCTTGATAATGTGTGTGGGGGGGGAGGGGGGAGTTCTAGAGTGCCATAGATCATTTGGGCAAGAATTAGCATTACACTTTGTTTCTAAGTGCTAGTTATAGGACTTATGTGCATCCACTAAATTGCTAGACTTCTTGTTAGTCAAGTGAAGCTGCATCTTGTTACTCTTAGCATCTTGGCGTGCCTAGACAATTGTGGAGGCGATTTTGGTGATCTCTCAAGAAGATTGTGGGAGACCCAGGAAACGTGTGGAGGTTACGATGCTCACCTATCTAGAGTGTAGAAGAGCTATCCCTAAAGAGCGTTCATGGACTTCGTGACTATGAGCAGGAGTGAGACTCTTGTGTAGAGTGCTATAATGAGGACTAATGAAGATTACTGAACCTTTAATACTTTATGGTTACACGGTTGCCTATATTGTACGCACAATACATATGTGCATGAGCTAAACCTAATATGTCTTAGGGGATTTGATTCGCTGGCAAAATAGGGACTTTCTACTGAGTACATCAAGGGTATGTGACGTACACACAGTACATATATGCTGGAGCTAAACTAAACATGCCTTAGGAGATTTAATTCATTGGGCAAAATAGAGACTATCTACTAAGTACATTGAGAGTACTTCACCTTACATATAGCTTCCAATCCTGCATCCTTAGCTCAGATGACCCCTCTCGCACTTCCTCTCCTTGTTGGCTTCACGGGCTTCTATGGGTATATGTTCCTCCTCCTTCACACAGCTCTTCTTGAAAATGTTTGTACTTCCTCCTCTTGCTCATGCTCTTGACGTAAGAAGCATAGATTATTCATAGTTACCTAATGTATGAAGTATATCTGCATATGTCTTCCTTTGCTCTTTGTCTATCCATTGAAAGAAGTCACACAAACATAGGTGGGAGGGAGGATGTTCTTCATCGTAGACAGCAAACCAGTATGTCGGTCATGCATAATGCAAACATTTGGCTTGTTCTACACTACACACCTCTTGATTTGTCATTGAAACCAAAACTACCTTAATGTATTCTTGCTTTCAACAAATACAAAAGCTACATGGACCACGTGGCTATCTACGAACACAAAGAATAGTTGCTATTTATTTGCTAGTCATGAATATGCTATCCACATAGAGTAACAATATGCAATTCCTAAAAGCCTCTATCATACACCCAAACGACCAAAAAACATGGTGAAGCATATTTTCACCTTTTCTATTAACCTCATCATCAAATGCAATGTATGTGCTCAGTTCCTTGCCTCCATCCAGTAGTGGGGGGAAAGTTATGATATGAATTCTCATAACTTCCAAACATTATCTCCAAGGCTTTCTACTTCTACTCCAAGCCTTATCATATGATATCTAATATCCATACTCTTTCTCCATGTCGTGCATTATTGTGAACAATAACAAAGATGTTTTCTTAATCTCCTTTGAATACACCAGTTATACCACAAATACATCAGTCATGTTCCTATGCATCAAAGGAGTATTGTCCAACAAATAGGCATGCTACTCAACCTTTGAAAGCCAACCATAAGTTATCATGATATTGTTTGTAAAAATGCACTCTCCAAGGACATCCGAGCCTAGTGCACTTCACGTCATACGTCGTCATATTTGAAATCTTGATGCTAAACTCTCGCCTCTGTAGGAAAGCCTATCTCTTGACTGCATCTTGTAGGTGCATTTCATCATGAAATATTTGACTAACCTGCACTTACCTACAATCATACCGCTAGTAGGTATCGAGACCATCATTAATCCTTAGATGACTCATTGAGGTGTTCATCCAATCACCAAGTACATTGGTTTTCATGTCCTACTATATTGTATCTTGGCCTTCCACCACAAGTGTAATGTATTTCTCATTTTCTATTTACATCTGTTTCATTTACACCTCATTCTCTTCCACTACATCAATAGCCAACGATGAGTCCATCTTATCGTTATCCGAATCATTCACCGGACAATTATCATCTAGTGCAATAACCTCTTCGGTTGCCTCACTCGAACTAGAATAAGGAACATTTACCTATTGCATAGGTTCGACAAGAGTTTGTTCCACTTCCATGTGAGGACATACTTTTTGCAAAACCATATGTTTTCTTCTGCACCAGTATCTTTACACTATACCCTTTCTCCATCGCTCTAGCTACAAACTTCCTCCAACTCTCGATAGATGCAATCTCTACTGCTTTTCACTACCTTCCATATTTACCCCTTACTGGCCCATAGCCTTCACGACAAACTTTTGAACCATTGGATCTACCCCAAACATATTATGTAGCCACCTTAGCACATCATAGATAACCAACTACTCCATTGCATTTAGACTTATATCAACAAAGGCATACATGGTCAAATCTACCTCACTATTGCAATATTGTATAGGAGCATTGTCTTAATACACACAAACAACCATATCAGCTGGCATTCTCATCAAACATAAAAAAATAACTACAGTACTAGCTTCTGAACATGTTAACCAAATAATTCTAAGTATAATTTGATTTTTATTTGTACAAATATGACTTCCATAAAATATGTACAAAAAAATAAATACATATTCCTATTAAAGTACCAACAACTAAATCCAATATTGCATACTTCTATCTAACTCTAACTCTATGTAATGTTCATCCTAATAATAAACTAGTACTAAATTGCAAAAATATATAATAAGCTACTGCTAACTTCAAAGTTTAACTAGTCTAATCTAAGCACACTAATTAAAAATATGTAATAACATTTAACACTAATTTACTAACCAATTAGCACCATACCTAGGGATTACAAAATCATATCTTGCAATTGATCGGGATTTGAGCACGTGAGGGGCTCCACTGCCGCTGCTCTCTCCTCGCTAGAGCAACCCCTCTCACCGGCAAGGCCTCCTCTCGTGCCAACATTTCCACCATGTGCTGCCATAGCTGCTTGGTTTTGGTGGTCCTCCTCTCCCTTAGAAAATGACTGGATCTAGTTAAGGCCATGACCTTTAAGGCCTATTGAATGCCCATTCTTCGATAGGAGCGGTGGCTAGGGACCTATCGTATAGCATGGTTCAACAGGTTTTACGGTTGTCCGGTGTGAACCAATCGAATAACTGTAGTTCAACAGCCCTATTGAACTTTGGTAGGTCAATTGGCTCGCCTTGTTGCTTGAAATATCTACCGTTCAACGGGCAACATATTGAATTGTAGCAGTTTGACAGGGGGCAATTTTTGTGATTTCTCCCAAATGGCAACTATTTTTGCAATTTTTATTAAATTAATATTATTTCTTAAAAAAATCACAACTTAACATATCCCTAGAGGGAATTATTTATGGCACGTGTAGGTGTGGTGCCGAATCGTCTGAGAAAACGATTTCTACAGCATTATTTGGTGCAAATTGATAAATGTTTTGCTCATGCAATGTGCATTTCATCAGAAGAAATGTCTTTATAGAATTGTTCAGGCGCAAAAAAAAATATTAGCTTCTTTAGAAAAGGGGGATGAATATGTCCATGTGCAGCCGTTTAAGATGGAAGTACACGGAACTCATCAACATATTGCAAATTTTACTTTACTGCCTAAATTAACGGATCCTGATAAGGACACGTCATGCCACACTGCCACTCGTGCAGCAGGTTGGAAATGTATACATGAATTTGCATAGTTTGAGCTAAGAAAACCGCACATTGACTCCCTGAATAGCTGGCTGAGTGACTTTAATGCTATCAACTTCGTAGTACTATATAGAATGTTAGAATCTCTCACTTTTTTCTGCAAGTTTGGGGAGCTAATTCCTATAACAGCGTGCATTGCTTGTCATTTGAAAGATCAACTCGAATGCGGCAACCACCATGGATGCAATCTGCTTCTCCTCACATTGATCCATCTGCTTTTGCACTCCCTGGCTCTTGATTTCATCTCAAAAGGCTCCCCTCTCTGTTGAGCACAGCGCGGATGTGCTCTACTCACCAGACCGTACTTTCACCTGTGGTTTCTACAATATCTCCCCCAATTCCTCCACCTTCTCCATCTGGAGAGCAAATCCTCTCCACCCTGTGTACACATGGGGATCCAAAATTGAGTTGAAATCCGATGGCAGCATGCTGTTGAAAGATTATAGTGGCCATATTGTGTGGACCAACAACGCGAGCCCTTCAAATGCAGAACAAGTTCAAGCTCAGCTCTTGAATACTGGAAACCTCATTGTGAAGAGCAAAGGTGACACCATTCTATGGGAAAGCTTTGCTTTTCCTACTGATACCTTGCTACCCACTCAAAACATAACCGCTCAAATTAAGCTCATATCTACTAATAAATTACTTGTTCCTGGTCGCTATAGTTTCCACTTTGATGATCAATACCTGTTTTCACTGTTCTATGATGAGAAGGATCTCTCTTTGATCTACTGGCCAGATCCAGCTCAGAATATCTTGGTGAAGCGAAGAAAGCCGTTTAATAGCACTACAAACGGTGCTCTTGATAGCTAGGGGCATTTTCTTGGAAGTGATGATGCAAACTTCACAGCTGCTGATTGGGGTCCAGGATTATGAGGAGATTAACACTAGATTATGATGGCAAATCTCAGGTTGTACAGTCTGAACAACAAAAACTGGACATGGTCAATCACATGGATGGCATTTCCTCAGCTCTACAATGTGCGTGGTGTGTGTGGTAGAAATGGAATATGTGTGTATATGCATGTGCCTGCATGTGCGTGTGCCCCTGGCTATCAGTTCATTGATCCAAATGATCGGAGTAAAGGCTGCAGCCCAAGGTTCAATATCTGTTGTGATGGAAAACAGAAAGTGAGGCTCCTTAGGCTTCAAAATACTGACTTCTTAGTGAATGATAGAAGTGCTCATCCTCATGTTTCTTTGCACGATTGCAAGAAGATATGCTTGAATGACTGCAAGTGTGTGGGGTTTGCATACCGGAAAGGAAAAGGTTATTGCTATCCGAAGTCTTTTCTTCTTAGTGGTGTAAGCTTTGGTAGTACTGGTACCAAGCTTCCTAAGGAATTAAACGTGTCGGATCATCCAATCCCCCATTTACAGCCTTTTGGTCTAAAATATGGCACTAACTGTAGTACAGCTAACCAATATTTTATACTGGATTTCTTGTACGTCTATGGTTTCTTATCAGCGATATTTGTTGCAGAAGTATTATTCATTATATTTGGATCGCTTATTTTGCAAAGGGAGGACAAACAACTAAGAGAAATAGCTGAGGTTGGCTATGAAATGAGAACCAACCATTTTCGCAGATACACCTACAGAGAGCTGGTGACAGCTACTAGAATGTTTCAGGATGATAACCAACCATGTTCTGATGATCCACACAGGATATTGGTTTCAGAATACGTGGAGAACGGTTTGTTGGATAAAATACTATTTGACAGTCAGGGATCACAGGCCTTACTATAATGGAAGCAATGATTTAAGATTGCTCTAGGGGTGGCGAAGGGATTGGCATATCTTCATCACGAGTGCTTGGAGTGAGTCATCCACTGTGACATAAAACCTGAAAATATACTTCTTGATGAGAATTTGGAGCCCTGACTTTGGCCTTGCATAGTTAACCGTGTCACGGATCCAAGGAACTAGAGGCTATTTAGCACCTGAATGGGTTTCTAGTCTTCCAATAACAGCAAAGGTTCATGTGTACAGCTTTGAAGTGGTGCTTCTAGAACTATTAAAAGGAGCTTGTGTTTCGGACCTTGAAACAAACAAATATGAAGAGGTGGAAATGGTTCTCGGAAGAATCATTAGGATGCTACAGAATTTGAAGTCAGATGGGGATGGACAATAATGGATTGCTGACTTCGTTGATGCCAGATTAGATGGCCAATTCAATGAATTGCAAGCAAGAGCGATGATGAAGCTAGCTGTTTCATGCCTGGAGGAAGACAGGAAGAAGACCCACCATGGAAAGTGCGGTGCAGATGCTTGTTTTGGTTGATGAAGCCAGTTGAACAATTTAGGAGTCTTCTATTTGGTAAAGAGATTTGCCATTTGACTCTGTATGGCAAATTTTCTGAGATATCATCTACTATACTAGTACTAAATGTGTCAAAAAATGTCTTTTTGGTCTCATGTATTACGACGAACTGCTTAAGTCCGGTGAATATGCAATGCATCGATTTAGAAATAAAAGAAGCGCAATATTCCAACTATAGCTGGTGCCTGGAGAAGGGTGCTCCAGAATCATGAATTCAGGATACACAGTTTATAT
Source organism: Oryza coarctata (assembly GCA_030770085.1). Taxonomy (NCBI): domain Eukaryota; kingdom Viridiplantae; phylum Streptophyta; class Magnoliopsida; order Poales; family Poaceae; genus Oryza; species Oryza coarctata. The sequence goes on from CM061472.1 coordinate 17,183,531, forward strand.
TAGCATCCTAATGGTAGAAAATGCTGTGCTGATATTTGCATCACATCCTATGATAATTAGTAGCCTGCTACGGTCCATTGCTCATTCCCGTGGTAGATTTGATACGCAGGCTGCGACTCAACTTCAGCATCATATGACTCGCTGCATAAGCAGTACACATCTATTTAATTGGAAATTTAACAAGATGAACGCCGGCGCGGGCGCGGCGATGATCCCCTTTCTACCCAAACCTAACGACCTCGTGCAGACAGAGAAAGGGAGCAGCTATTCCTCGTACCGGTGGAGAATAGGGAGATGGACTCTGCGGCAACATGGCCGCGGTGGCCGGCGCGCGTCCCCAGCTGCCCACCGATGCGCGTCGCCGGCGCGCGGCGGGCAGGACGGCGACGGCCACGAGACGACAGCGCAGGGGGTGACAAGCTGGCAGGGCCAAGGAGGAGCCGAGACGACTGTGCCCGTGAGTCGTGGTGGGGCCGCTAGCGGAAGCAGATCAGCTTGGTGGGCTATGGGTGACACAGCTAGCTGGGCCATGGGTAGTTGGACTTAGCTTACATCAAAGTCCATTTGACCTCGCTCAACTATTGATTTATATCCTAAAACTGATATAAGGCCTTCCTTAATTATTAAAACTTTTTTTTTCTCATTTAGCAGTTTGGACAGTGATTTTTTCTTATGGAGCCTCACATACAGGTTGGCTTGGATTTCATTCTATATGACACATATATAGTATTACAATCAAGAAAAAAAAATTAAACCTCCACATGTCAGGGTTAGATATCTCTTTTCTCCTCCTATATTCCCTCCTCTCTCTCCTCTCGTATCTTCCTAAAGGGGATGAACATTGCACCAGCCACAGCAAGGATGCGTGTGCCGTTCCTCTGGTTGGCCACCGCTCCCGTCACCACATTGGACTAACGGTCATCAAAGCAGTCACGTATACCAGCTAGATGACTACATGTGTACCACGATGGCATGGTCCTCTGCCCCACACCACCACCATGACAACATATCGTCCCCTTGGCCTTGATTCTTGTCTCCTCCAGCCACACCACGTTTAGTGGCACCATGGCTGTCGGAGCTTGCTAGGATGGAGGCAAAGATGGAGCTCATTCAACTGAGGTGTTGACCGACCTTGGTGGCGGGAGTGGGAGCTTGGCACTAAAGGACGCCGAAGCTCAAGGAGGCTGCGGTGGCACAAGAGCTCAAGGAGTCTGTAGCAGCGTAGGAGGACGTGGGAGCTTGAGGAGGCTATGGTGGTGTGGGAGGACATTAGAGCTTGGAGAGGCTGTGACGGCGATGCTCTGTCTTTGTTTGCGTCCTCAGAGACAGGACGCTCGACGAGGTCGGGTTCCACCGATCCCGTCCTCCTAGGCTTCTACAGCCAATAGACTCATTGTTGAGGTTCTTGTCTCCTCGATGTGTCGTTTGACCCACGTATGGGGGAGCTTAACCCCCGAGGGGATGTCCGGCTATCCCCCCTCTCTTGTTGTCACCAGCAAGGGAGACGTGGTGGCCAATTCCACCCGATGGCATAGGGACAAACGTGACAATTGCGATGGAGAGGGGAAGAGGTGTGCTCTATCTGAGGGGATGGCCAGGTAGGGAGGAGCGAGGTGTCGACGGTTTCACTGGTAGAGAGGAGATAGGATTCGTAGAGGACAAGAGGCATGGAGGCACACGATGATGTCTTGGATTCCACCGTCCACTGTCGTCTTCCTCCTTTGCATTGCTGCTCGCCATCGTCTGGTTCTCTCTCCCTTCACCAGTGAGAGCGATGGAAAGAAAAGAGGGAGAGAGAGAAGAGGGAGAAAAGGAAGGAGAGAGGATGATACGTAGGTCCTAATGATTTTTTTATTTTTTTAAAGGCTTACAAGTGGTCCATATATTTTATATTTTTTTTGCTAGAATGCCATGTAAGTGCTATGATAACATAATAGGCTAGGTCAAAGTGCCGTAGAGAGATAAATTCATCCGGTTTTAACTGTTGATGATGGTGTCTTTATATTTGATTTTGTGATTGAAGGATGCAAATCATATATAGTTGAGGGAGGCAAACAAACTTTTCCTCGGTGTAAAGAAGGTACCATTTTTTGTTGGAAGAAACGATTGGTCCAACTAAGGCCTAAGAAAAGCTTACATAGGAGTAGCAGCTTCGTGCCTTCGCGGCTGCTTGGCGCGTTGATCTTTCGTTTTCGTCGTCGCTAACGCATGACTGATCGTTGTGGAGACGGTGAACTTATGAAATGAGCGATCGAAACAAAGGGTGACTGAGTCCATTTCCAAGATAAGAGAAATCCTACTTACTACAATATGTAAGCTAACTGAGGTCCTGTTTGGCTCCCTAAAATTGAATGAAATGTACCCTATTTATTTCACGCTGAAATCCGTTTTACACTCTCAACTCTAATACTGTGTATTCAACCTCTTCAATCATGAAAACTGTTCAAATTATCCTCTCGATTCAAATTAAGGTTATTTTTATCCACGTGACTCTTACAGCAATCCAGTTAGCAAACATTAAAAAAAAAAGAAGCAGCTAGGTCCTTTCTCTACTTATCGTCATTTCCTCTCGTTCTCTATGAGACCACGAGCCTAGAAACTTGGTAGGTTGATGGTGAGCAGGATGACCTCATCGTGCACAGTTTCTTCAAGTGTACCACTCATCGAGCTTTGTACTCGGAAAGATCTCCCTCCTTTGTGAGCTCAGTGCAAGCGAGCTTAGGTTCGAGCTCCACCTCTACCTCTACTATCTCTCTCTTACTCACCCGTGACGACAAAACCGAATGGGGTAGTGATGAGACAGACAATGCCAGAGGTCACAGATTTGATGGCGATAGGTCTCACGTAGGCAGGCAGCTGAGCTCGTCAAGGCAAGTGGTGTAGGAACAAACCTGCTTATCCCAAGGCCTCAAGGTGCTCATGGCTATGGGGAACCTTGGGAAGGAGTGCATTGGGTTTAGTCATCCATCCTTCTTCATTGCTATCATTGCCACTCCTTTCCTAGTCAAGCTCGAGATGAAGAAATGTGTGCTCAAGCCAGCTGCAGTCAAGCTTGGCGATGACCTTGTAGATGATTATTTGAAGGAGAGAGATAGATGGGGTAGAAAGGGGAGGAGGCATCATAGCAGCAGCAAATCTTGGTGAGGAGAGGCATGGTGGCGAAGCTAGGAATAAAAAAAATCCCGACCATAACAATATCGTTTCTATAAAAATAATAAATTATTTTTGACCATTTTTTGTTTGTAGCCATATGTAATTTTTTAAAATTTTTTGTCTATATCATATTGAAGTTGCTACTAAGTAGCTAAATTTATAAATATAAAAAAATTTCAACCGTACCAATACTATTTTCATAAAATAATAAAAAATATTATTGTTTCTTACAATTGGTGCTGATGGAACAAAAGAGAGGGGAGAGAAGGAAGGGATGAGTGGTTAACAGGTGAGGCTCATGTTTTTTTAAAAAAAAATGCTAACAAGTCGCTATGTAGGTGAAAACCATCTAGTTTGAATCGGAGGAGATAATTTACATGGTTTTAATAGTTTAGAGGGTTAAATAAATAATATTAAATTAAGGGATATTTTTAGACGAACGCAATAGCCAATAGCCAACAGTTAAGAGGTAGAATAGACCTTATGGTTGAATGTAATATTGAATTCGGATGTTTTTGTGTTGGGTGTTACTTAGAATCTTCTTCCAAAATTTCTTTTCCGAACCAGGGTATACAACGGATAGTGAATGGTATCTTTTGAATACGATATTTTTTCTGCGTGAATTAAATTGTTTGCTATAAGTTCTGCGAATTTACTAGGTTCCAAAAAAAGCCCTAGATTGTTTACACTGTGCTGGAGTCCATGTCCCCACTTACAATTTCGTGGAAGTAACAGGATATACACGCACTACTGAAAAAGTTGCCGACGCCACGACACCAAGCAACGCACACTGAATCACAGGAACCTTCCCATGAACTCTTTTCTTTCTCCTATCATCTTCAGCCGCGCGCACTGAAACCGCGTAAGGACGTGTAGGCAAGTACGGAGAACTAACCATTAATTTGTTTGTTCCGATTAGATCGGCCTCTTAGATGTTCATGTCGGCCTGGTTAAGCTCTTTTTTTTTTGTAAGGAGGGGGCCGGTTAAGCTAGCATCTTGTTGGAAGCCCCAGCGAAATGCCATGGCTTGACTTGAGAAGTTCAGAAGCTGCGTCACTGACTTTAACAATGGCGACAGTTACTTTCAGGAACACGAATGCCGGCCAATTCACATTCACGGTCCAATCAAATGCGTTGGGTTGGCAACCTAACCTTTGTCTCCTCTCGCGTTGGCTTTGTGAAACTGAACCCTCAATAAGAGCCCCCCGTGGCCTCCCCGAACGACACCGCGTACGTGCGTTGGCGGCGAGACGAGACGATCCGCTAGCTCGCGCGAGGCGCCATCCCGCGTTTCTCGCTCTCCCGTGGAGGGGGGAGATGCTCAGCAGTTTCTGAACATAGGTTCATTGCTTCTTTTTTTTTTCCTTTTTACGAGTATACTGCATGTCACTCCCAACCAGGGGCGGAAGCAGGGTGGGGGCAACTTAGGGTTTAAGCCCTAAGCTGAGCTCTATAATTTCACTAAAATCCTATTAATTTACCGTGTAAATTCTGAAACGCTAACTCAGCCGATCAGTTTCTGGTTCCGCCCCTGCTCCTAACACACATTTTTTTTCTTTTTAACGAATTAAAATGGCGGGAGCTCTGACTATTTAATGAAGAAAAGTACGAAGAGAATCACGTACTAAGGTTTAAGTTACATGTTGAAGTTACAAGCGAGGGCATCAACTAAGACAGAACCACTCATTTATGGTTAAATCCCATTGGCCAATCTCGTGATATCTAAACAATATTGGAGGTCTAACCTCACAATATTAAGATGTGCCTTTTTTTCGTGTGATGTTCGTAAACAAGTCTAGAATAATCTCAAACATACATTTAGATATTACATACCTGAGCTTTTCCTCGTTGTTTCTAAGCTTTTAGATCAGTGGGTTGGCTTGTTAATTAAACGTAACATCTAGGTTAGGCCAAAATGTTGTGCTCCGAAATTCTTCTATTATTAAGATATTACATCTTAGGGAAGCACACATGCATCTGATTCGATGATGAAATCGTGGGTGTATAGTTTCACTCACCATTGTTTAAATTGAGTGAATTCTAGTTTGGACCCTTTTCTTATATCAAAGTTTTATGTTGGGTCTCTTTTATGTTATGTATTTTCCCTTTGACATATGTTCTAACCTTATTGTTTCAATTGAACCCCTTACCAAAGTTTCATGTTAGACCTCTTTTATATTATGCTTTTACTTTATTTTTTGTTTCACATTGGGCCTCCTTTTCTTAAAAAATCCATAATTTCTGAGAAGTGGAGTACGTTAGAACGGTAGTGGAAGCACGAGGTGCATGGGCAAGGAGATCACAGTTATGCACTGAGTTTGAGCTTGAAGAAAGGAGTAAAATGGATCTAAAATAAAAAAAAGCAAAAAAATGGGTCCAAAGCGAAAGTTTAGGCCAAAGAAGTGAAACTTTACTAAACTAAAGGATCCAAATTGAATTTCACTCTTAAATTTTGCTGGCAGCAATTACACATATATAGATACGCTTCTAGAAAAAATTTGTGAGGCACATAGATGCATCCCTAATTTATAATATATTATTAACCATTAATTTATTTTATAATATATTATTAATAACTACAAAATTGACACCATATTAATACCATACGAAAATACTTTTAAACATAAAGATAATGGTATCATGACACTAAACATATATATTTATTAATTTAATTAACGGTAAAAAGTTAGAGGTTGGTTTTCTTTGTAATAATAATGAGGATGTATTGTATCTTAAGAAAGAGGGGGTAGAATGGTATCTTATCTTCTTCACCAATGCTCACCAGAGTTCTATAGCAGATAGAACCCTGTCACGAAATGTAAACTACATTGATTAGTATCTTCTCCGAGCAATATCTTGGATGCATATATCCCTAAAACTAAAGAAATGACGGAGATACGACTTCCTGCTCCGGCCGCCGCTCTCTGCCATGTAAAGAAAAAGATCATCACCGCGCTGTTCTCCGATCGCGCCCCGCAGTTGCCGCGCTGCTTCTCAATTGCGCGTCGGCGCAGATCGGAGGGCCCTACCTCGCCCGCGGCCGGCCACCGTACAGCCACGGGGGATCGATCCATCAGCTCTCGCCCTTGACGCCAGAGGATCATGGTGCTTCATTGGCCGCTGCTCGCCTTCGCTACGAGGTAAATATTAACCTACGGTTCTTTGATGCTTCGGCCACCTCCCCGTGTCCGCATCTTCGTTTTTCTTCTCTTTTCTCTTTCTTGCGTCAGCCCAATGGCATACTCCTGTAATTCTTAATGTTTTACACAAAATTAAAATCAAAATTTTAAAACTTTAACTATCAATAACTTTAAAAATATTTAATATAACAACATATATATTAGTGTTAAAAAACACTATATTTATATATTATAATAAAAAATTATAGTTAAGATATATTTTAGATGCCTAAAACGTCGATAATTACTAAGTAAGACTTCCTGTGACGTGTGCCCTAAGGGGTCCACTGTCCCTTGTCATCCTCCTGCCTGAGAAGGATCTTCCAATTACAAATAAAAAATGAGATGGATATCACTGTAGATTTGCTAGTTTTAATATTGTTCTCTGGCAAATCTCTTCTTTGATCGATTTATGTCAATCGTTACCATCGTTTGGAAACGTACCATTATATAGCAATACGCACTAGATTCCCTAATTCCAAAGGGGAAAAAAATAGATAGATGTGGCTATTTTGGTATTTGTCATTGGGATATATTTTCTTTGATTTATGCCACTCACTACTTTTTTTTTAAAAAAACTATTGTATAGAAATACAGAATGAGGTGTTGACAAACTCAACGTTATCAAATTTCAATTTTGGTATGACAATAAATATATCACCTATTACCCTACTAAATTTCAACGGCTTTCAAAGCTTCTATTCTTAAAAACTACATCACCAGTGGTGTGACGGTTGAGCTGTGGTGTATGATTTTATATATCAATAACGTGCGTTATGGCACACATTCGTATGTGTCTAAGTGTGGTGTTACGTAAGTAACGGTATGTGTGCGCATGTGCATCTACCATATAATCGGGAAAAAAACAAATCATGGCAAGGCTTAGAATCAAGACTTATCTTAACACACATCTTACCTAAATTTGACCACCAAAAATTGGCATTGATAAGGTTGATTTTGTGGCAAACCAAACAGGCCCCAAATTGCCTCTAACTTTCTTCATTGTCTTTTTTGCCACCTTCACTGGGGCTGCCCTCCTCTTGATCTTCCACATCGTGTGATGGCTATGACCGCATTGATTAAGTGGCACTTGGATGGCATGACAATTGGAAGTAAGGTTGTAGCATCCTGATCCGGAAGATTATGATTCCACCGTGAATCCTAATTTCTACAGTACCCTGATCCTATGTAAGAGTCCATACGACCGTACAGATCGTACAATTAGATATTGTTATCAAAGAGGCATGCAAGAGGGAATCCCGGATTTGCTAATTTCATACACGTGTGATTTATTCCGATAAGAATATGACAGGCTGCATATGTACACATGATATGATAAATTAAACTGTAGAAAAATATTAAATAGAGAAGAAAATATTAAACATGTGGTCCGGGTCTGAAAATAAAATTTAAAATTTTCGTATAGGAAGAAAATTATTTGGCGATACAGTCAAAATGTTCTAGAATTTAAAAAATTAACCTCGGTGATATTATGGATTTAAGATTTTAAATGTAGAAATATGATTTAATGACACCGCTAAACACAATTTTAAATTAGAATTTCAAAAAAATAACCGATGTTATAATGTAGCATCCTAATCTGGCATAGGAAGCGTGGAGTGATTGGATGCGATAGCAATGTGACCATGGGCTATGGAAGAGGTTGTGAGAACAGAAAGAGGAGGCTATGAAGTGAGAGAGAGAATTAGAAAGGTTTACTATGTTGTATTTAAAAATACATGAGTGTTATTTATCAGATCATGTTTTTGGATAAAATCTTCTCTCCACGCACGTATGTATCCCTATCCCTTCGTTTTCCATTTGCAACTTTTTTCTCCACCTCCTCCATCAGAAACTACTTCTCCCACTTTCTCCATATCTCAATGTGGTAGAATAAATGGGCAACACATCGACAATGGCGGCGAAGCCAAACCTCCTGCAACTTCAATAGGTCAAAGAGCCGATGCCACTCTATAGAATGAAGGTAACAAAAGTGCAGAGTGAGGCTCGATCCCCCACGAACTCATAAGGACCAGCAACCACATTAACGGCACCGTTAGAAATAGCCTTGATAGATCGGACCAAACCGAAACAATATAAGACTAAGACTAACGGCACAAAGATGATAAAGACTAGATCACATGTAACGACGAGAAAGGAAGGGCGAGGTCATTGGCTGCTTACCGGCCGAATGTCCAACGTAGGCCTATATTTAACCTCATCAACTATCTGAGCCAATGAGGAATAAAACCCTATAGATTTCGACGCTAGCCCTATTAGACACGAAACTAAGAGATCGAATCTAACCGAGACAGTATCATGTTGAATTCGATGTGACTAGATCGATCGCTGGCGAATTAATCGTTTGAGTGATATATAAATCATATATTAGGTGAGCAGTAAAGATAACTTATCGACTACTTACTCGGATAAAACGTCACATGAATACTCATTGGGCCAACAGCTCAATCCACTACCACCAATCTCATAGGTCGAACATAACGAATGTAGCACGATACTGAGGATAGCGAAGGGAGACCGATGTACCAACGAGCCTCACGAGTATATGATGTGGTACGCTTGATCAAATTAAGAGATCAGACCAATATAATCTTAGACAGAGTAAAATGAATTATGATGGTGGTAGGACTTATCCCTTCACCGAAGATCAAACTTAGCCGATATAGCCTCGTGTTAAGAGCCATAACCTATTGGAAAAATCCTAGACGAGATAAGGTAACAATGTGCCAAAGTTGTATTTTATAATCTATTGATGATGATAGGTTCCAGATGGTCTGTATTTATACCTTGACAAGAGTTTGATGTAGTTACAGACAACTCCTAAATAATATTTTTTAAACATATAAGTAAACTAATATATAAAAAGTTATAAAGCTAACTAAATTTATCTAGCTTATATAATATATTCTATATAGATAAAACACACTGTCGTGGTTCTCACAAATTCTTCTCAGACTCGATCCTATTTGGATAACCTTCTATCTTTAACCAGACCGAATTTATTCTCAATCTGTCCAATCGACCTTCTCACTGTGTCACACCGGCTTCCCTCTACAAACCGGTTTGTCTTCTCTTCATCGGTCGATCCGATTTGTCTTCTCTTCATCGGTCGATCCTGTTTGCAGACTAACCAAATTTTAGCGTTAACACATCGGTGATAGGATGCACAAGTTTTCATTTTCTTCCTCCTCACCAGCAACATCATGCATATCAATATGGCTTTCTTTCTTGCTGCTGGTATGGGTATCGGTCGATGTCTATCAGTCTGATACATGGCAAGTATTAGAAGATATCAAAACCTAACCTCATCGGTATCAGAACTTGATACCTAAGTATCATCCAGTTTGGACGGAATCCGGTGGTTTACCAATCCCAAATTTTGAAATTTCTAGTGACACCTAGGAACAGTAAATTTACATTTGAAATAAAGACGGCGATTTTGGCAAACCTGCAACCCTTCTAGAGCCAAAAGTACCATTCTCTCTTCCCTGTGCTGTCTTCTTTTTTCTTGTAATGTAAAGAATACGTGTGTTGCCTTCCATGTTCCCCTCGACGCGGTTTGCTTCACCGAGTATCACCCAATCCCAATTTAACGATGTGTGGAAAAAAAATCGCAGCATTCGGAAGCATTTTGTTTTAATCCCTCAAAAAATCCAAAATTAAAACCAAAAAGACGTAATTTTGTATTCTCTCCCCTCGTCAAGTCATCCATCTGGCCGATAAATAGAGCTCTTCACTAACGCTCGAGCTCATTCCTAACATAACTCAACTTGAGCTCTCAAGGTGGAGTAAGAAATAACCATTGAAAAAGAAAATAACAGCCATCTCCATCCCCTCCCCTCTCCTCTCCGCGTCCTCCGGCCTGCTGCTCGGATTCCGGCGACGGCGCACGGCCGGGTGGTGCCGCCGGAGTGCGCAGAGACAATTAAACCAACAGCCAAGCAGGTGGCGCCCAGGTGATCACTTATGACCATCCTTAATTTCCATTATACGGTTTAGCTTCTCGGTCGACTCCGCATGCGTTCGTCGTCTTCTCGTAGCCCGTGGTGTTGGCGTGTACCTAGCTCTCGTCCTCTCCTCTTGGCTTGTCCACCGTCTTCGTGCAGCCGGAGCCGGGCATTAGGCACATGTCCGTACGTCGGATGTGCTTTGGCCGCACGGCCGTGATACTCTCTGACGAGCGCGCGCGTGTAAAACTGTAAATTAACCAGCTAGGGTTTCAGAGCTGCTCTGAACTTCTGTCTGTTTTGGGGTTGGCGATCTGGCACTGCTGCTCGTGCCCTTCGTATGTTTCTCTTTATGTTCTTTAGAAATGTTCCAAGATGGGAGAAATTCAAGCATGCAAATCTCTGTAGCCGTGGCTGCAAGATAGCTTGGAATATGATGCTGCAGGGTTAAATGGGCTTTTTCTTGATCTTTGAAAAGAAAACCTTTTCTTAATAGAAGAAAGAAGGCAGGCGTTACTGGAAAAGAAAGCATTAACTGAAAATTTTGAATGATATTTTGAAACATAGTTTACAAAGTTTTAGCTTTTTCACAGGTCAGATGGGTTGTTTTTTGACCGGTCAATTGGGTTGTTCTTATTACCAGCGTATTTTGTAGGGCAGTATGTGTCTTTACCTGTGATGCTGAAGTGATTGTTAAGTTTGTAAAGGGAACCAGAGCAAATCAATTCTAGATTTGCTTTCTTTTTTCTAACGACCAGCTACCCCTTCCAGGAAAATTTCCAATAGATTTCCCGTAGATTGAGTAAATTTATAAGAAAGAGTTCAGAACAAATTTTTGATGCAGATAAGTACACGCTATTAACTAGTACTTCCGTATTAGCGTATGATTAGCTGCACTAACCCTACTTTTGCCGAGCTAGCCAGCGGAGATAGAAACTGCACGAGGAGGAGCTAGCGCCGTGGCCGACGGCGACGAGCTCAGCACAACACCGCTCGCAACCCTGCCGTCTGCCGCTGCTGAGCTCACCAGCGCTGACGTTCTCCCTGACATGGGTGAGGTCTATCGTATCACTTCTCTCTCCTATATATTTTTTATAAAATTTATAGCTTTAAACTTCAACCATCTTCTTATTTATATCTGTACTAATTAAACATTGTCCAATCCGCCCGCACCGCTACAGTACAGTGTGAACAGTAACCGCGCATATTTCCTTTTTTTTTTCCTTTCAATTTCTCTATAAAATTTTTTGACCGTTCACTTTTTAATCTTGAACTCTATCTACAAATAACTCCACTTTTCATACACATATACTCTTTTCATATACTATATAAAAATTTAACTTTATTGTTTTCTAGTTTTAGCATCATAAGGCTTCCAGACATACCTATATATAAATTAATAAATAATTGTACAATGCACATAATTTACACACGCTCACGTCAACATGTTGAATATTTTTAAATTATTTTTATTAATTAAATTATTTATAAAACCAATTATTCGTTATAAAATATTAATGATTTTACATCTCTCCTTGTAGGTTCGCCGCCATCGGGCGGGACAGAGAATGGCGCCGGTGGGTCTCGCCGGCCGACGCCGCAGCAGTCAGTGTTGCTGCCGCCCTTGTCCCAGGTTAGTGATTGACAAACGCATCCTGCTTGCTTTCCCCACGACGACGACAACGACACGGTGCGGACAGAACGTACGTGGCGTTGAACGATTTGACTACGGACGTTCGCATGGATGGATCAGTTGCTGAGCTGGGAGTTGGGACTGCGGCTTCGGTGACAGTTGGATCGATCTAACGGTCATGATTCTATATGACAATATGATTGAGAAAACAGACTTGCTGTGCCGGTCATTTTGGTGTGCTGCGACAGTGGGACCGAGGAGTTTGGTCCCTTCAAGTTGAGACTGCATGAATCAGTCAGGGCAGGGTACGATTCGGTTTCGGAACTCTTTGTCAGAGAGCACTTGCCTCAGGATCAAAGCGTGTATGACGATGACTTACGAACAGAATAGCTACCCTCGGTTCATCAGACGGTGTTCCATAACTGAACTTTTAACTGTCAGTTCACCGGATTTGGTCGTCGATAAGAAACATTTAAGACACCTAACTTTATAACATGATTTCACTTGAAAGAAAACTTGGGTGTCCAGCAGTTGAGCACTCTAACTTGAAAGAAAACGAACCTGCACCCGAAATTTACAGCCATAGAAAGATATGAAGCATAAAAACATAACGAAGCAAGCCATGATTGAATCATTTCACTTCTTGAGCGGGCCACTTTTCCAGATCAGTTCTTGGACTTCGACACACACAAGGCTTAACAGCCCAATTTAAAATTTACATAAGATAAGATCGTTAAGCAAAAGAATACTCCAACTTAACATTTTGAGGCCCAAAAACCAGTCCAGTTTGGGCTTGGGTCAAGTTGAAACATTCCAGGCCCAACTATGAATGGATTACTTGCCTGTCGTTCATTTCTTTATAATCGTTTTCCCCTTTGTATCCACAAATTAACCGGTGCTGGTGCACAAGCCTCCACTACCGGACTAAAGTGAAGTCTTCCATTGTAGGACGAGGAGGCCGGCAATGCAGCCAAGAGGAGGAAGGAGGAAGAGGAGCTCCGCAATGCCAAGGCGAAGGCGAACCTCGAGGCCGGCGGCATCGCCGTCGTCTTCGGCTTCGCCGTGCTCACAGCCTTCCTCTGCCTCCCCAGCGAGGCGAAGCACCCGAGCAACACGCGCTTCAACGTCTCGCTTCTGCTCGCGTTCGGCACCTTCGTCAGCGGGAACTGCCTCATGTTCCTCAGCATGAACATGATCGGGCTTCGCCGGCAGCTCGTCTCCGGCGTCCAGCGCGGCGCCTCCCGCTGCTTGTTCGTCCTCTGCGCCGCGCTGTACACGATGACGCTGGTCAGTCTTCTGGCTCTACTCCCTGGAAGGATCTACCTATGCCTCGTAGGCCTCGCGATGCTCACGGTGGTCGCGCTGCCGGTCGCGGCTGCGCACTGGTACGTGACGCGCCGTGGCCACGGAGCCGGGGGTGGAGTTGCGGCGATGGCGGCGCCCTGTGTGTACAGGGAGGAGCTGGAATCCGCATGGAAGACGACCTCAGGCGTCACCAACTCGGCGTTCGGGGGCCTCGTCGGCGTGCTGTCCGGCGCGTCGAATATCTCCGGCGCCACCTCCAGGACCACGGCCACCTACGTCGCGATCTTCTTCATGTTCTCCACCGCCATCATCGGCATGCTCGTGATGACGGCGTCGAAGAAGGTGCTCAACGTCACCAACCGGCGGCTCCAGCGGTTCCTCGTCGGCGTGACCAGGTTATCGAACGCCTTCTTGCTCTGCTTGCTCGCTTCCGCAGCGCTCGCGGCGTCCTACGTGGTCCTCGGATTCCTCATGGTCGCCGCGTTCGCGCCGCTGGCAATTACATCCCTCGTCTTCCTATTACTCCATCACTGCACTCCCCTCCGCGCCGGCCGCCTGTCCGGCCAGCCGGAGGGCCAGGTAGCGCGGCTGAAGGCGACTGAGGACATCGCGAGAAAGGTGACGGCGGCGACGATCGGCGCGATCATGAGCGTCCTGGGAGGGTCGCTCGGCGAGGACGACCATCGGAAGGCGGGGCCACTCGACGCCGTCATGGTCATCCTCACCTCAGCGTTCGTGTCCGGCTTCGGGTTCATGCTCCTCGCTGCCATGCCAGCTAGCTCGTCGGCGAGAGCGCGTCTAGCTCCGGTCGCCAAGGTGCTGGCCTGGTCGTCCATGGCGATGTTCGCGGGCACTGCCGTCGCTGTGTACGGTGTACAGGCGTGGAGAATTTGACAGCACAAGAACCAACGACTTGCCGGCCGGAGTTGTTCTTTGGACTATCAACGACAAGAGGCCGGGCGACCAGGACGGTGAGCCAGTTGAGTATGGTGCGTTATATCCATTTTTTTTTTCTTTCCCCTCACCTTTGCTTCTCGATATGGTTCGGGACAGCGACATATTATATACTGAACCATTGGTTTGGTTTGGTTCAGGACGATGAACCGTTTGTTCATCAAATTCCATTAATTAAAGTTCCTTGAATTTCCAAAAAGGAACATATTTATATACATTGATAGAGAAACGAACATGTCTTCACCTTCACCTGGGCTTCAAAAGAGGTCAACTTGCACTATGAACAAGTACTGTACAACGTTTTGAGGTGTACCAACGAATGTAAGCAACGAATTTTCTTGTGGCATGGGCGGCGTGTCCGGCCAGTGATTGGCCTCGGCCGCTCGCAAGGCTCGTAAGAAATAGAAGGTTTCATTTGTTACCTAGATGCATATATGTACCAAGGTTTAAATAGTTTGCAAAAATCTTAGGAAATATGAAAAGATAGACTGTTAGGGTGTTCGGGCAACAAAATTTCTGCTGCTCGTAGTGTAGCTACAGCCCAGCACCGGCTGCAGCTGGCTGCCAAGCAGCACAACCGAACAAGCCCTGTAATGATACAAGTCAGTAGCTACACAAAACATGTAAATTCAAATCCAAACCAATACATAGAAATTGTGCAGTAAGATCTTGCGTTGTATGTTTGCGTACAAACGTAGCATGTCTGATGGTAGAGATGTCACCAAATCGTTTCAACTCTTTTTTCAGATATTATTCGTACGGGAGCGTACTGCATGCGTAGCCGCGTTGTAAGTTGTAACTCAGGGTGGCGACGGCGTGATGACACAGCAAAATTTTTGCGAGCTTTTTGTCCGTGATTGAGTCAACTCCTCATCACCAAGTCGGTCAACTCACGCCAACTGAGCAAGGGCCCCCACACGTACGCCCAACAGTACAATATATGCTCGTCACAGCTCCTGCTCGTCGGTTCCCCGGTTCTCCGGCGACTCGTCGGCGCCGTAGATCTACCGCTCGGCCGGCTCGCCGGCCGTTGACCCGCCCGCGATCTCCATCGACAGCCACCGAAGGTTAGCGTCTAGCGAGGCGGCCGGCCTACCTGCTTTCCCTTGCTCTTTCGATTTGCTAGCTGTTCTTTTGGACTCTGATCTGTCAGCCAGATCGGATGATGAGAGGCATGCATGCATGCAGTGGCACAAATCTAGTAGCACCAACACGTGTGTTGCGGAGGCTAAGCTCGATTTTTTCCCCTTTTATGTTAACTTATGATCTTTATTTGGGTTTATCGAGGAAGTGTGTGTCGTCGTTTTGGTGTCAGATCTCGAGGATGTGGCTGCAAATTTTAGCCGTACGTACGTTGACTTGGACGATTCGATCCCTTCAAGCTCTCTGCAGGTTAACTGTTTTTACGTTTTGATTTGAAGACATGATATGATGAAATTATTTATTACTTTCAAGACATGACTATCCGCAAAGTTAAATTTATTTTTCTTTAGTTATACAATTCACTCAAACTACTTGAGACATCTCTGAAATGCTTTATTTATGCTAATATTTACAATCTTACTGTATTTTACAATATAGAATAGTATTTGTACTTTAAAGCTTGTCATGGTTATTTTATTGTCTTTTGTATGAAATAGATTATTTTTTAAGCTTTGAATACCCTGTGGCAAAATCCTGGCTCTGCCACTGAGATGGGTTGTTTCATGTGCTAGAAGAGTAGCTGCAGTGTTGGGCAACTGACGCTGGTTTTGCTTTTCTTTCTGTCGACGTCCTAGTTTGTATTCGTTGGTTGTAATTTTTTACTCAACTATCTTAATGCAATCGGTTGGCTGTCCTTCGGCCAACCCGGCCAAAAAAAGATGCTGTACTAATATGCAATCCTAGTTAAAGATCACATGGTCAATTTTTTTTCAGATGTCAATGCAATCAGGGCCATATGATTTTTGGTCCAAAAGGAAAAGGATCACATATTCGCATGCAAGCCATTATTATTCTTTTTAGAAAACATGAAGATTATATTTAGAGTTGTGATCCATTTTTCTAATTCTCTGTTCTTTGTAATAAATTTTAGGGAACATGGGAAGTGTTGACATTTTTTTTGTCATGCCACCAATATGAGATCTAACTAAAGTCTTACGGTGTTGATTGGAGTCGATAAACATCTTAATCTTGAGAAACTCGGATTTAGAAGATTAACACCGGCTAGTGAAGCCGATTTAGATAAATTAAGGTAAACATCTGTCTCGTGAGCAAAATAGAAGTTTTATGAGATAAATCTAAAAAGTTATCACACTCAAGAAGGTAGATGATTTATAGTATAAATCGATAAAGATGGATGAATAAGATAAAAACTTCGACAAAAAGTAGATGCAAAGTTAAAGAACGATTCAATTGATTAATTGTGTTGGTGGTAAGCTGTGCTCTTAATTGAACTGGCCATAGGGCCTTATAAAGATATTAGTCTTGTCTTCACACGATATTCTCCACATCCTACTTAGATTTAAATTTAGAGATTAATTAGAACTTAAGAAACCTTGAGCAATAAAATATAAGAAATATCGTAATTGGACTTGGTTTTAGAGTCAGACGTTCGACCGTCAGGTTCTCTAGTCAGACTGGCTCTATGCTACCGGTCAGACTGGCCTTATGCATATGGCCCGAATATCTTCCTAATTTGATCAAATCCTACTATAAATTTTTTTTATGTGTCAAATTTAGGTGTCAAGGAGAATGACTTGCTTGCCACTGCATTAGGATAGTTTTGAAACCTAAATTGTTTGAGCACATCTCAGTACATCCCAAGATAAAGTGGCAAACGATCTAGAGATACAAAAACCAGATAATTAGATCAAAGGGAGCTCCTAATGAAACCAACCTGCGCAACAAAATTAAGCCAACTCCCCAGAAAGTTTGGCCGACCCCTTTTCTCCAGAACAGCACCAGTTCTTCATTTCGTCAATAATTCTTTTCCTACCCTGTCCTAGTTCCAAAGTTTCATTGTTGAGTATTCTTTGATTCCGCTCTTCCCACAGTGCTCCATATGACAATGATTACAATTGTGTTGAAGCCTTTTCACCACCATTAAGGGATGGAATATTTTACTTGCAACATCCACCAAACTATAATTGGTTCATGCTCCCTTGGCACGAATTGGCTCATATTCTATTTGCATAAGATCCACATCCAAAGCTGCCTACTCCAAGGACATACTATGTCACACGATGGGCATGATCCATGATCCATGATTGGGAACGGCCCTGTGTTGGGGCCTATAGATGTCCAACAATACTTCTGGTGGTCGACCAAAGGACGAATTTGCACTTCAACGGTGCCCAAAATAGCTTATGACCTTCCATTTAGACTGCACCAAGATAAAAACACATTATAGACAGGTTCAGAAAAATATGTTAGAAAGGAAGTCCAACGCCATCTTACCACGTCCTCAACTCTAATTGAGAGGGTAAGATCTTGAGGTCTCGCCCATAGCCTTCAAGTAATGTTTTATTGTGGATCTGAGGCGTGGCCAGGTTCTGAAGAGTCGATTGTTAAATCATATACTGACATTCAAATTATCAAAAGAACGACAGGTTATCACCAAGCTCGAAAATAGTGGAGTCTTGAAACCTGTTGACGCATACACCCATGGCCCCTTGCAAGGTCACCATGTTCTGAAAGTCCAGTTCTCTTTTGGCCACATCCATTATACTATATTCTGTTAAAAGTAGACATGCTAATGAAAATCCATCTTGATATGTTTGGATGGAAACCACTAGTATTATATTTGATTATCTCATTATCATTCTATAAATGTTAGTAATCATCGTGGCAGTTTGGTATGAGAATTGAACCACTAGAATTCTATTCGATTATATTATCAACTATTGTTGTCATCCATTTTTGGTTGTCCTGGAAACATAATTGACGGTGGAAAACATGCTTTCAAATTTTGTAGAAACAAGTCCGTTTTACCATTTTTTTTAACATTTAATCCATTCTTCATTTAGAAAAACACTTCATGGTTAAGTGCAGCTATGGGAATTATGTACTAGAAATCCAACGTGCTGTTGACTTGGACAGGACCAGACTAGCAGAACACTTAATTCATTAGTTGCACTTGTGTTTTTATTGTTACATAAGGAAGCTTGACGTTACTTTAAAATGTCAGAATATATCTGTGAATTATCTTATGGACTGGCCTGTAGCTTACCATAGAGCTTCAGCACTTTCGGTGTTCTATTAAATATTTGTTGGAGTGCAGGCTGAGTGATGTATCACTTCGACTGGGGAACCATCCCACACAGTCAAAGCCCAGGAGAACATGGAGCTTGGAGCCAGCATTGCTGGCTTAAACGCAAGCATGACGGTGGCTTGGTATTTCCTCTCTCCAGAGGCCAGAGGTGCACACAATCTGCGTGGTATATCATCCCAATGCTGCTTGGCTTCATATGCTTGATCAGTGGTATTTGCCTGATGCTGCTGAGCATGAACCTGCTCGAGCTGCCGGCAAACCTTGTCACTGAGACCCATTGCAGGGCTTCCAAATCTCTCTTATTTGTGCAGAACATTGCCAGTGGTCACGCTGCTTAGCCCCTTTGTGCTTTCCAAGCATAAGGTCTACAGGTATGTTGGCCTTGCCCTTCTGATCGTGGTGATGGCTCCACTTGCTTTGGTGCTATGGTACATTGGAAGCTTGTCTGAGGGAGGTGACCAAAAGGCAGCACACGAGGAGCACAAGGAACAGTTGGAGGCTGCCTTTAAATTGATCTCAGCCATCAGCAACTCTGCTAGTGGTGGCCCGGTTAGCTTGGCAGTCAATTACAACGCCACCGGTGGTTCTGAGAAGACTAAAACCGCTGTGCTTGTGCCTGCCTTCTGCATATTCACTATTACAATATCAGGTCTGCTCTCCATGGAGATCCGTGGGAAAGTGCTAGAGATCAAACGCCAAAAGCTCCGAGTACTCATCGTCAAGTTGATGTGATTAGCTGTTGTTGTCGTGCTCTTATCACTGGCAGGTGCAGTTCTCGCAGAAGTTTTCGCCATAGTTGAGTTCTACATCTTTGCCGCATTTGCACCTTGGGTTTTTGCCGCACCTGTCTACTTTTTCCTCCAGCACTGCATGGTGAGGCCACAGCATTGATGACGTGGCGACATAACGAAGATAGATCGCCATCGTGTATAGCATGTCCAGCTAGATTGCCACCAGTGCGTCAGCGAGCTGCAAGGCCACCACTTTGGCTTAGCAGTGTTTTCTTGACAATAGAACCGTCCAGCAGACATTTTGTATCAGGAGTGGGTTGTGGAATGGCAAAAATCTTATCAGATTCTAATTAGCTTTGATGATGGTGACGCTTTAGGCGTCATTTCGTTCTTAGAGGCGTTGTCACCACACTCCATCTCTACAGACTAGTCTTTAGGTGAAAATATTTTTTTCTTTTTTTTGTCGTTCTCCTTCGCCTCCCCTAATACTACAGCCTTGACACCACATGTCTTCTTATTGGACCTACCTATACTTGTGCCTTTCTATGCTCTCCTACTCCACTACTCCCTTTCCCTATCCACCCCGTAGCGACTAGAGATTAGGTGTTTGGTGAGAGTAGCCATCCTGTTAGCAAGAGGTTTTCTCGCTCCCTTTCCTCGCCACCCCTACTAGCGTTGCCCACATCACCATCACAGTGTACCTTGCTTTCTCCGTTCCCGACTTCGATGCCACCACGAGAGCCATCTTCGAGCACAAGGATGAGATAGAGTGTGCGACGGCGATGACCATCATTGTCATAGGCAATGGCGATGACTTCTCTCCTAGATCCGCCATCAGAGATCGAGAAGGAGACTACGCTATCAACGAAGGCACTCTCCTATGTGTCATTGTCGACACCATTTGCTTCTACCCACCAACGTCGTCCTCTACCATTGTAATAGAGCCCTTCCCTCCTTTGGCAACAATGACCATGAGTAGTGTGTCGAGGTGTGGGTATGTCAGGGAGAGGCCGCTTGTGCTAGACCAGAGTTGTCGCTTATTGCCAAAAATATTATGGTAAGGAAAGATAGATTAGAGAGAAGTGAGGCTTACAAGTGGGTCCTATAGCTTTTTTTTATTTTTTCCTTCATCACTTACATACAGAGTACTTACTTCTATTTTTAATTTCTTTAATTACTAGGCTACCATGTTAGCACCAATGGACCAAGTTAATATGCCACATCAATAAAAATTGCCCTTAAAATAAATGAGAGAGTCATTTTACATGACTAATAGTTAAAAGGGATTCAATATGTCTGATTTTATAATTGTGTGTGGAATGGACTTTTTACCACTGGATGATTGTGAGGGCCAAGAGTATCTCTTCCCACGCGTGGACGCGCGGCTACGTGGGGGCCGTACGTGATCGTCGCAGCGATTCGGGAGGAGCAGCTTGCGTGTGACGCGTGCTCGTCTCTGGTTCGGGTGCGCAGCTTCCCACGGATCGACGACCCAGTCCAAGGCGCGCGCGCGCGCGCACGGAGATGCGGAGCAAGTGAGACGCATGGCTTTGTCTGATTGGCGCGGACAGCTCTCTCACGGATCGACGAATGGGTCCACGCGGGAGCTCGGGTGCATAGCGATGCATGGCGGGCCGAGGTCGGTGCGGCCTGACGCTTCGGATGGAGGCCCTGCGCGGTAGACGGTTTGGACGACGTGGCAGCTATCTGAAGTGGTTCCTTGGCCGCTCACTATGTATGATCACTAGAGAATAGGCTGAACGGTGTCTACAAAAAAATTGAGAGTGTTTTTTTTATCAAGCCGTCTTTAGCCTATATACAAGGAGAGATGGGGACTAGGGTTTTGATGTATCTAGGAGAAGAGCTTTTAGAATTTTCTGGGTGGAGTTTAGACAATTTAAATTTAAGTTCAGGTATCTTTGCGTAGATTTTTTTTAACTCTTTTTTATTTGTATGCAAATGAATATGGTTTATAGTCCTACAATTTATTTCTTGCCATTTAAATTTCTGCAATTTAAATTTATACATGAGTATTAATTCGTTGTTTCCTAGATTCTGGGAAGTGTGTTTTCTCTCACATTTGATCTTTTGGGTATAAGCTTGCAATAAATAGGAAAATCATCAACATTATGCCTTAGTGTAAACTTGTTGTGATCGTTATATTTATTTATTTATTTTCTATCCAAAATCTTTTGGACGTAGCTCTTTTCATAGCTAGTTTTTGGATCTAGTTGCTCCATGTTAGCTAGATCTAATAATTGGATTTTTGACTAAGGTTTTTGACTATCTCTTTTTACTCATCTTTTTAATTTAGTTCTTCACATGGACTTCTAGAGTCGGAGCAAACGGATGTGAAGGAAACTTTCGATTATTATTCCACAGAAAACCACATAGAAACCAATTTGGTCGATCCAATTGATTCACAGCATATTGCTGCACGGCAGTACTGCAGGTTAATAATAAACATGTCGTTCATCGACAAAAGAGAGCATGCGCTAGCTGCTTGTGATGCAAGTGTGCATTGACGACGTTCGTGATGCATCTGTGTGGTGTGAGTTTTTGCGTGTGAGATGTGCTGTCCGCAATATATATGGCTATATGCACCATGTTTATTGCCATCTTCATGCATGTATATATGGGTGAGCATTCCATCAGGAGATTTGCTCGGTTTCGGTTCCTATGATGATGCATGTCATAGCTGGGGAGTTGATACATTCTATCCATGCCCCGGATCCCCTTTCCTTCTTATCTCAAGCACCATGATTTTGCTTACTACTCATGGTCGCTTACCCTGGTGCAAGGCCTGTTTAGTCTGCGTTCTATAATCACCTTTTGAATCTTCTACTTACTTCTTCTTAGCATGTTTTTTTTTAAAAAAATATTAAATGGTATTTTAAATAAAAGTTTTTCAGTAAAATTGTTTTAAGAGTTATATTAATCTATTTTAAATTTATTTTAACTGATACCTAATCTGTCCTCGGTAATATAATCTGTCCTCGGATCCTCCTCTTGTTCTGTGCTTATCGTTTCCCATAAGCTAACGCTCTTGTGATCTTGTCGCTGTCGTTGTTCAGCTCCTTTGGCGGAGTCTCCCAGGAAAAAGGCTACTAAAAATGTTAATGCTAAGAACATTAACATTAGCTTGTAGTCGTCGGCAGAAAGGGAATATATCAATCCGTGGAAATCTGTGGACAACTGGACATTGTTTGTGGGGACACAGCTGCTTGAAAGCTAATTCCAATTTTGCGATCAATTTTTTGTTACTCCGGAGCGGCTGATGGGCTGGTTCGACATCGACATTTTGATGTTCAAAAGGTGGTGTGGCAGCGGAACATTTCGGTATTTTCAACGTCGTGAAGGTTCGCGTTGCCCTGTCAACAAGGTTACGTCCCGGGCCGGGCGAGTACGCGTCCCCATCAGTCGCTAGCCAAACTCGTAAGAAAACAACTCTGCTTTGAAAAAAAGGGCCGGAGGTATAATATAAGACGCAGCGGCCGGAGTTTTATTGGAGTCGATTGCGGAGTATCTGTCCCCATCCAGCGTCCGTTCGGTTTCCCGGGAACCAGTCTTCGCGTCGTGCGGTGGTGATAATTAAACGGGTCCACCAACCACTCTACCAGCGGATGGGCGCAAAAATTCAATGGATCGGTCGGCACCTACTAGTACTGGGTGCGCATGTGCGTCCGCGTGGCGCGGCTGCTCCGGGGAGGACAAGTTTGGTGCGATTCAGAAGCACGGGCTCCTTTATTTACTCCTACTTTTCTGTTCCCAGAGGAAGCAAGTCCTTAGAGTCGCCGACGCGTGCCTTCTTGGTCTATCCTCTCTATCTTTTCCTATTCTGCCTAGTTTACGTCAAAGTCGCCGTCGGTGGCTGCCCACTCAAATTGAGTGGTCGCTTGCACATCACTCGAGCTACCGAGCGCGTCTCGTCATCTTGCTGAATCATACCGTATATTATCCTCGGTTTGATATGTCAGCAATCCACACGATACATTACTCTATGCCAATTACCGAGTCAGTCTTGCCCTGCCCATGGCAATTTCCCACCAGATTGAGTCCGTCCAAATTACGAAAGGATGGTCTTAGAAGTTTTGCCAACGAGCAAATTTCTTGTCTGCCTTTGCTTCCTCGTTCCTCCCTTGTCCGCTCTCCGGCCAACGCCACCGCTCGCCATTCCTCCCCCATAAATCCCCTCCGGCGAGTGCTTTTCCTACTTCAGCTGACGTCACCCGGCGCGTGTCATGACCACCAAGTCTTCGAAGATGGCGGAGCAACAGGGGGAACCCCTGCTCGGCGGCCATCAGGCGGTGGACGCCCCGCCCGACCGCAATGGCGGTTTCTCCTGGCTGGCGCTGCTCGGCTTCGCCTTCCTAACCTTCAACTCCGGCATGGCCATCTACCGGTCAGGCGGAGACAAGTACGCCATAGCTTTCGTGGGATTCTCCTACATCGATCTGGTGCTACTGTTCATCTGCCTGCGTCTCTTCGAGAAGGCGGAGCCTAACTCGCCGGCGAGGGGCAACCTGAAGGCGGCCGTGTGGGTCCTGACGACCCTACTCACAGTTGTTTTTTCCTATAAGGTCGCGGCGATCATGCCGGTGCCCGTGCAGGTGTTGGTTTGGGCGATGGCCGGCGCGACTGTACTGGGAGGCTTCTATGCCTTCTTCGTGCACAGAGAATCCAAGGTAAGTGCCGTCCATAGCCATGGCTGCTTCTCCAAGACCTCACCTTTTTTTTTTGTGTTATCTATACGTAGACATTTATACTACCACTGGGGGTTATCAACGAGCCAGTTCGACTCTGCTCGTTTACTTAATGAGCTAAAAAGCCAGCTCGGTTTGGCTAATGAGCTACCTCGTTAACGAGGCCTATCTCTTTTATATCCCCTCTAATAATTTCAAATTTACTAACTTACCATATGTTAACACAATAATAAATACTAACCAGTAAATAACTCCCAAAACACACAATTTTGAACTAATTAAAGGGCTATGTGTTAGTTAAGAATCACTATGCATACAAATTTGTTGACCTTCTGTATTCACGAGTAAAATGAATAGCTCACGAGCTGGCTCATTGAGCTAATTTATAGGGAAGGTTGAGGGAGGACTGGCGTTGGGTGGTGGATATGGACAGGTGGGCGGTGATGAGATTGTGGTGCTACCGGAGCCTCGGGGATGGACAAGGAGGGAAAGGGTAAGCAAGTGGTTAGGAGGAAGGACAAAGAATCCAACATTGTGAACCATGGGAAACGAGGGAAGAGAGTGGAATGGGAAAAACACACCAGACAACCATCAGACACATGGAAAGAGGGCAGGTTTGTTGTTCGGTGAAGTCAAGGACTTGTCGAACAAACAATTGTCTAAATTGTTCGGTTGTTGTACCCGGGGCTTTCCTTACCTCCGATTATCGCACGGTTACCATAGTAGCTAGGGTTATCCCTAGGATGTGGTAATGGTAAGGGTTGGATAACTCCTACCACCATCACTAACAACAAAGTCTTTTTCCAAGTAACTTATGGTATGCTAGAGTTGAAACCTAATATAAGCGTTAAATCATGGTTTAGATATCTCAATAGCTGCTTTCCAAGCACTTTTATTTAAGTACAGATCTTTAGATATAATCCAATCTTTCAAGTCCCTTTTTATTGCCTTTCTCCATATGCTCGCCACCAAACCTCGCGGGGGAGGGTCCGACCAGGCCGAGCGGAGGTCTGACCGAGGAGAGATAGCGGCTCGGTCACGCGAAGGACTAGGAGATCTCCTTAGCTTCAGTGCAGGTTCTTAATCTTTGAGGTTTGAGGGCGTGCCAGTCAATTTGACCCTATAATTGACAAGGAGAGAGAGGATGAGACGCGTAAGCTGGTCGGCTAATGGACCTATCTGGCTGGGTGCCGATAGGGAAGGCAACGCTCGAGCATCGGCTGAACAGCCGATGGACGCGTGTAATATACTAGAGAACCTATTGACCAAAGAGCTGATGACGTTTCGCCACATCCGAAGCGCGGAGAGGAGCCCGATCCCTCGCGAAGCATCTTAGGCTAGCGACCGAGGTAATGACGCCGTCAGGACCAGCCTCGATAGATCGGACTAAACCGACACAGTATGAGGGTAGGGACTAATAACACGAAGACGACGGAGGCCTAGACCGAACGTGACCACGAAGGAGGAAAAAGAGGAGGTCATCGGCTACCTAACAGCCGAACGTCCGATGCAGGCCTACACCTAATCTCATTGGCCGCTCGAGCCGATAGGGAACGAGACCCGCTTGATCTCGACGCTGGCCACGTTACATGCGAGTCCTGAAAGATCAGACCGAATCGAGATAGTACCAGGTGGCGTTCAACGCGTCTTGATCGATCTCTAGCAGATCGATCGTTGGAGGATGCGCGAGACGAATGCGAGGCCTACGGTGAGGATTGTCTACTCCAATGAGACACCGCGCGAAGATCCACCGAGGCACCGGCTCGAACCACCGTCGCCGATCTCGTAGGTCGAACCTAACCAATGCAGCACGAGACCATTGACGGAGGAGGAGCCTGATACGCCGGTGAGCCTCGCGCTGACATTATGCGGCACGCCTAATCGGGCCATAAGGAATCATATAAAAGACACACCGGCTGCAAAGTTGATGCCACTCCAGATATGATAGGCGATGAACAAGGAGCGGTGCTCGATCCTCCCACAGTATGAGACCCGTCGTCACTGTGGTGACGTCGCTAGCACCGATCTAGAAGATCAGACTTAACTGAGACAGTATGAGACCAAGGTCAACGGCAAGGTGGACACCAGATCTGTCGTGCTGAAAGAGGGGTAGAGGGAACCCATTGGCTTGCTGAGCCGATGAGAGGACCTGTCTGAAGATATGCATGCATTGATGCACTAGGCATGACGCCCGATGGAAATCTTTGAAGACGGGTGTATATCGGCTGAGAAGCTAATACGCTAGGCGTGTTGCTCAAGGTTAACCACTCCGATGAAACGTCAAACAAAAACCTATAGGCCTACAGCTCAACTCTACTGTCGACAGCCTCGTAGGTCGAACCTAACCGATGCATCATGGGATCGAAGACGGCAGGGAGAGCTTAGTAAACCGATAGATCTCGTATGGACGTGATGTGATGCACTTGATCAGACTAAGAGATTGAATCTAACCGATACAGTCTTAGACAGAGCAAGATATACCAGGATAGTAGCGAGACTTACCCTTTCACTAGAGATCGAACTTAACCGTTGCAGCCCTGCGTCAAGAGCCCGCTGGTAAAAACCTAGACAAGTTAGTGTGACGATGCGCCAAAATTATATTGACTAACTGATTAATTGATTGATATCTTACAGGCTTCTAGGGGGTCTATAATTACACCCTAGCATTACAAAGTCCGATGTGGTTACAACATGCATCGAATGTTATTTTCTAAAAAAATATAGAACGAAAATATCTCTAAGGAAGTTAATTGAACTAACTAAACATTTTTATTATAAGATACGATTTACATGGATAAATTATCCTACCGTGAGTCATATGGCTCCTTCTTAGACTCGACCTTATTTAGATAGTCTTCTATAATTGGACGGAATACTTCCTCGCTTCCTTCAATCGGTCTCTTTCTTATAGCAATCGGACTCTTCTTTACTAAATCAATCGTTTTTTTAATTTTTCTCTGGGCTTACCAAATTTTGGTGTTAACACCGTGTCAATTTTGGTCTTCTCCTACCTCTCCTCATATTATTATCTTGATTTAGGATTTCACAATATACTCATTATTATCTTGATTTAGGATTTCACAATATACTCATTATTATCTTAACTTAGAATTTCACAATATACTTGTGCCTTTAGAGTTTTTTTTACATGGCCAAACCACCTTAATCGACGGTAGACAAGCTTTTCTTTAATTGGTGCTATCACTAACTGATCATGTATATTATCGTTTCGAACTCGATCTATTTTTTATGACCACAAATCCAGTGTAACATATGCATTTCTGTAATACTCAGTAGTTAAACATATTGTTTTTTTCTATGTCAACATTTTATCCCATATAACATAGCAGATCTAATTATTGTTCTATAAAATATCCATTTTAACTTGTGCGGTATTCTCTTATCGCAGAGAATGCTAGATACTTAGCGCTACTTTATCCACATTGTTTTGATTTTATGGCTAACCTCTGCTTTAATATTTTCATCCATCTGTAGCATCGATCCCATATATTGAAGGGTATTCTTTTTAGACACTACTTGATCACCTAAACTCGCATTTCTCTCATCGTGTGCAATGTTGCTAAAATCATACCTCAAATATTCAGTTTTAGTTCTACTTACTCTAAAACATTTGGACTTAAGAGTTTACCGTCACAATTCTAGTTTCCTATTTATTCTTATCAATTAACACTAAATCATCTGCAAAGAGTATCCAAGAGATATCTTGTATATTTGTTATAACCTTGTCCATTACTAAAATAAAGAGATAGGTGCTTAAGTCTAATTATTAATATAGTCCTATTTTAATCAAAAAATAACCTATGTTACCATTATTTATTCGAATACTATTCATAGCATTATTTATTCGAATAACCTATGTTGTACATGTTCTTGATAAAAACAACATACTCTGTTAGGATTTTATATTTGTCTAAAGCCCACTACATAACATTTGTATCTTGTTATAAGCCTTCTCCAAATCAATAAAAACCATATGTAGTTTCTTTTTCTATTTTTTAAACTGCTTTAGGAAAAATACTTCTATTGTTACCTTTTGGACATGAAACCAAATTGGTTTATAGAGATCCGTGTTTTCCTCTCAAATTGGATAATTTCCACCAAGTTTAAAAAAATTTAAACAAAAAATTGAACTTTTGGTAATCATTTACCATGGTATTTGTGTGGTTTTTAGGCTTACCACTAGGTTGTGATAACTTACCTAAAAATGGTGATGTAAACCCTGGTTGTACCAACTCCTTCGGACTATCTGGCCTCTAATGGATAAACCGATCCATGTAATCCCTCATGCAACACAAACACATTTTCCTCACTGCACCTATATGGGGTGGACCATCCAGTCACCGTTGTTAGACTGTTCAGTCTATGCTCCTTTGTTTGAACCAAGACATGGTTTGGTTGGATGATCTATTGACCGAACTGTTCACCATTGTGGAGTCAAACTGTCCGAATCGTTGGAGCACAACGTTCGGACAACCAAGAGCTACGGTGTACAACCCACTGGCCGGACTGTCTGGCTCTCTAAGCCTTCAGAGCAAATTGATGATTTTAAATCCAAACTTTGCCCTATTGTGGTTAATTGCCAAAACTCGAACAGTGGCCTAGATGGTTCCATTAACTCCACTGTTGCAAAAGAACCTAGCTAGCACAATGGTTGCATGCATTGAGTGATACTAAACAAGTTACAGTTGTGGCCTAAAAATTAATAATAGTGCAAAACAAGTTTACATTGTACACTACAAACGATTAATTACTCATTCATCGCCATTGAGGATACGTTTGGTGTAGTTCTGGCTCTTTGATAGTCATAAAGGGGTGTTGCCAAGCGGTTCAATCCTTTGAGGTGTTGCCCTTGACAATAAATAAATGTTCCGATAAAGAGGAAATCATCCAAGGGTGCTCATTTTCCTCATAAAATTCTATATTTTTATTTTAAACTCAAACAAGGTGTGTGCTTAATGAGATTAACTCATGTACCAAACATACCAAGTTGTATTTATTTCAAGTTTGCAACTACACGAACGAGGGGGAAATGAGGGCTTGTGTACATTCCAGCTTGTTTGCCATACCAAAGGCGATGGCCAACTTATGTTCTGCTATGGGGAAAAATAAGTTGTTTAAGAGTATTTTATAAAGAAAAACAAAGCCATCCCAAATGCAATATCGATGTATGTTCTAGGGTCTAGTAAAATAATATAAATATATTATTATTCAATTTTATTTGTAATCATATTTGGAAAATTACCACATGATATCAAATATGACATAAATGAATAAGTTCATAGCACAAACATAGTTTTAAGAATCAACTGAGCTATTGACTGCATCTAAGCGACTAGGCCGAATTCTAAGGAAGGTTCAGTCATGGTTGGGATGCTACTGAAATGTTTAGTTTGGTAAATCTAAGCCATTGCAACCAAAATTGACTGGAATGGTCGATAGTACGACTGAAATGGTACACCATTGTTGTGTACTATTTTGAGTGGTGGAATGGTACATATCGGCCATTCTGGTCGGTATCAGAATGGAATTGACAAGGTTGGTGTCATGCATGTGTTGCTCTGCTCCAGTGAGGGAGGATTTTCACTGTAAATGGAGGGTTGAACGAATGAGTTAGTCCTTTTCTCTATCTTGTTACGGACAATGGTTCTAATGCAATGTTTTGGTTCCTAATTCCATCCGCATCTGTGCAGGTGGAGAGGCGCTTGCAATGCAGAGATTTGCTCCTTGGCATTCTAATTGTTGTAGCTCCAAAATAACTCTTGAAAAAGGATTGTGTTTTGTTTGAAAAGAACAAAAAAAGCACGACAGAATAACCGTCCTAGGCTCCATGTCAACGCTTGGAGAGTATTTCCGATTTGGCCATGTGTGGTGGTGCTAGAGTCACATGTCAGTCGCTTGTTGGCTGCTGGCCAGTGTTCTTTCCGAATAGTGTGAACAGGCTGTCCATTGCAACTTGAAGGCCTTTGCCCAAACTTTGTGCAACACCTAGCTGACTGGACATAGTGGAAATTTGAGCAATGGACATTGACTTCGCAAGTCTTCATGGCTGATCAACCAAAATTGTGAGGTTTTATTCTGACTTTCACTGCTTGCCTTTTGGTTCTTGTTTTTTTTTTCATGAATTTTGTTGGTTTTTTTTTCTTTGAAACCTTATTCACTAGCAGTTTTATTATCAGACTTTCAAAGGTATGCACGCTGACATCCAAAATGCCAAAAGTATTACAACAATCAAATAAAATTCAAATCACATTTTTATCTCTCTCTCTCTCTCTGATTTAATACAAAAGTACAAATGAGGATACAAATTTTACACATGTTCTGCTCAAAAGAGGGCTGAAAGGGTTTCCGAATGAACACTACTGCTTCTGTCACCAGGCCTGCCTCTTTTTTTTTAAAAAAAAAGCCTATTTGTTATTTACTTATCCTAATTTTTTTCTGCTTTGTTGATTTTGTTCTGATTTTTTTGATGCTTCATAAAACTTTGGATTCCTTTTGTAGATGGAAGTTTCGATTCTTTTGACTTAAATTTCAAAACTCCTTTTCTTAGTTATGAATTTTCTAAATACTTGTCCTTCATTCTCTGTCTTGAGATGATAATCACAAACAGTGTACCAATGTAACTTGGCATAGTTACATTTGTCAATGTTATAACGAACGGGTCAAACCATTCAATTTGTGTTACTTGGTACACGCATAAAAAACAACAACCGTTGCTTCTATATGGAGTCAAAGTTTGTCACATGGTATCTAGAGGGAAGTTGGCTGAATCATTTAGTCACCTGGACAAGTAATTGAGATGGAAAAGTCAATGCTCATTGCTCAATAAGAAAGAGTTGATGAATTGTTTTGACAGTTGCGGTTGAACAGCTTGTACAATGGACAAAGACTTTCTTGGGCAGAACCGCCATAACACATTATATAGTTTCTTGTTGGACCAAAGTCAGCAAAGAATGCTCTGACAGTGATTAACATAGCATCCAAAACAAAGTGAAGTCTGGAAAGAAAGTTTGAAAGGGACAGTCGTGAGTTATCAGACTAAGCTGAAATCTTCTTGGTACTAGTTGGGGGACCGAATGGTTTGCTTCCATCCTGGTTGTACGCTACAAAATGAAATTATAAGAGTGGGTCATCAGCTGCAAATCTTGAGTCTGGTCCATCTCTCTCCATAGGTTCAGGCTTGTCAAGATTAGTGCTGCTTAGATTCAAGGACAAATAGCAAATTTTGAATTTAGCATTGTACTTGCATTCAAGGGAAGTATTGGGATGTGTGAATAAGCGATTTGATAGTGATATCATGATTTACTTTTGCCCAAAATAAGATGTTAGAAACAAAACCCGACATTGTCGGTTTGTATGCTTTGTGCTAATTAATGAATCCTTTAAACCCGTGTTATTATACAATATTTTAGAATAAGCTATTCATTGTTCCCTTTGAACAAAATATTGTTCAATATGCTATTGTGCTGAATAAATGTAACATAACACGAGGTTCTTTTTGCTTTGCAGGAAGGGTAATGAACCGTGGCAAAAATTCAATGGGAATGGCCCTGTCCTCACCCCGGTTGCTCATGGTCCAACATTAATGGAAAATGTCAAGGTACATGTTCTCCTTGGTAAAAAAATGCATGTTTTGGACTAGCTTACCTGAATCAAGGCTTGCAGCCCCTCACCACTATGGTCATCTGCCGAGCTTACGTGTAGTAGTCTACCTTGCTGCCACCACCGCTACCGCCCTCGTCACCGCCACTACAAACAACCTTCGGCTCTGCTGCACCCAGCAAAGCCTCTTGCTGCTATGCATAGTAATAGTAATAAGGCTGATCTGCCAGTTGGCAACCCCTGGACTCCCTGACCTCCTCATACCACCCAATGTTAATAAGGCTGTATGGTTTTGGGGTTTTGCAATGCGTGAAGCAGGTGAAGCACTTGTCCAATGGGGCTCGTTTGGATAGGTTACAGGGTATTAAACCCATCCCTTCGAATTGGTGGGGTTTTTAGCTATATCACTGCCAATGCGAAGGGATCAGGAACCTATCGAAACAAGCTCTATGCTCTAGCTGATGTGCCTATTTTTTTGCGAAAGGAAAGACGGTCCTTGACTAAATAAAAAACAACTGGTCAAAAGTCCAATGGAAGGCGTTCTATGGAGGGAAAACATAAGCAAGTTTGTGTTCATAAGCGGTTGCCCAACTGTCTGTTTCACAGCTTTGCTATGTTCTCTCTTGATGAGACATTTTCCATTGAACTGTTGTCCTTTAAGGGCCATGAGAACCAGAGCGAGGATGGAGTTATTCCTGTCGAATTCTGTCACAGAATTGGTAGCTGCGACGCCAGCAAATACATGTATGCTTATGAATAAATAAAAGCTCAAGAACAAGATCGTATGTTGCTCTGTATGCAGTGTACCATACGTGTCTAAGTGTTGTCGTCTTGGGCCTTTGGCCATGTGTTGCTTTGTTTATGTCCACATCAATTGAGTGTGTACAGACTAACTGGTTGAATTTATGTTGATCAGTTGAATCTTTTTTTGAAACGGAACAACAGCAGGAGCTTTGCCGGAATTTATAGAAGGATAGATAAAGAGTCACAATATAACAATTATTACAAGAAAGAGACAGCTTTCAGGAGGAAGGGTCCTACATCAAAAGTTACAGATTAGGGTGGATCGAAAATGAAATTTCTTTGGTCCATCCCTTTGGCTATTAGATGAGCCACCTGATCCACTGACACCCTTTTGCCCTGGAAGGTTCTTCTATTTCTCTCTAACCAAATATTCCACTAGTCAGCAATTTGGTATTTTAGGACTTTCATACTTATCTCTTTTGGCTTAATCATAGAAAGGGTGGTTCACCATTTATTGGGGTCATCCGTAAGATTAGGATCAAGTTGTTCCAAGCCTCCCTAAGAGCAAATGGTCTGCTAGACTGAGCGGGTGAAATAGTAATGGATGAAAAGGTGGCTGTAGTCTTCAAAGCGCTATCTGTACATAGGCAATAAATCTAGTTACATGGCTAATGTCTAATTAGTAGGTTTTCTATTGTTAATGTCTAATTAGTAGGTTTTCAAAGCTATCTGTACGCACGTCTGAATTTGTCAATTCTCTTAGACACCCATTTAGGTGCCCGGATGGTAGTAAGGTTTAGATTGGCATGGCCGAGAGGACTGATTTCACCAGCGTATTTCTTCCGGCAAACATGAAAAAACGACCCTTCCAGCTTGGGAGTTTTCCTCCTATCCTATCTATTAGGGGAAGAAAATCAATATTTCTCAGTTTTCTTCTATGTAACAGCAGGCCAAGATAATTGCAAGGGAAAGATTCTTGATTTGCCGGAAAAGCTTGCACAATCTGATTGATCGAGAAGATTTCAGTCTTATGGATGTTTGTTTGTAAACCTGTTGCACCTGCAAAAAGTTGCAGAAGCTCCTTTAGAGTGATTAGATCTTAGGTGGACGGCATGACAAAAATGGATACATCATCCACATACATAGAACACTTGAAATGGCCAAATCTTTCATTGAAGGGGCTAGTGCTACCATCGCTTTCGCCACCTGAATCATTTTCTGTAGAGATTCCATGACTAGGATGAAAAGGAAAGGCAAAAGGGGTCACCTTGCCTAAGACCCCTTGCGTGTTTTATTTTTTTCCTAGGGAACCGTTCAATAGGATGGAGGACGATGAAGATGCTAGTAGCTTTGCAATCCAATCTCTATCTTGTTTTGAAACTTAATTTCTGTAGCATCTCTAGCAGGTACGGCCAACTTCCTGAGTCACCTTTGAGATGTCTACTTTGATAAACAAAGTTGGTTTTTTTGATCCATACAATGTTTGGATCATATCTTGGACGAAAAGGAAATTGTCCAGGATTGTCCTTTTTTGGACAAAGCACTTTGGTTATGGGAAACCAAATCATTGATCCTGGGAGCTAAACGGTTTGCTAACATGTTTGTAATTATTTTGGGGAAACTATGTATAAGGCTTATTGGCCGAAAGTGCTCTACTCCCGTGGCCTCCACCTTTTTGGCAATGAGGCAGATGTAAGCCATGTTGAGCTCTTCTAGCTAAGAGGTGTTTAAGTTCATAAAGGATTACATTGCCAACAACTGGTCATCTTTTATAGCATTTAGGCCCCTTACATTCCTGTTAAGATGACGACAGTTTAACTGTGACATTTGGGTGTGGGTGAAGCAACTAGGATGTGTCCATTGCCCTCCCCATGGTACAAATAGGAACATAGCTAGCCATTCTGGTAGAAACACTACCTACAAGTAGGGGTAAGGGCATGCATACAGCATGTCAACTTGGCGACATCACGTTTCCACCACAAAAGTTTACTAATACCACAATGCCAACACAAAAGGAACATCAATCTACTTGCTACCCTTAGGTAGGGGCTTGCCTAAAGATATGCATTGTTGTAGACTTTTTGGGGAGTTGCTATAGTTGTCCAAAAGCTCATCACAACGAGAGGACTTCTAGTAGGGTCTAGGAAACTAGGACTTTGCTTCATGTCCTATTTGCCTCCTGGGTTCTTGACCAGTGGCCCTAAGACCGTCACCACCATCGTATTCTTCTTCGCGGCAGGTAGCTTCTTGCAACCACCTTGGTCCACCAGTGACTTGATCATCTTCAGTGAGGCCTGCGAGGGTGGTTTCTTGAAACACTGCAAATAGATTTTCTTAACATTTTCATCAAATCGATCGTTATCATTTAGAATGTCAAATCTTTTTGCTAGAATTTCTTCAGCAATAGTTTCTATCTTGGCCCTTGTCCTATTTTTCTTGGCCAGGCGCTCACTGTGACATTGAGGGGATTGTAGGATCACCTTCGAGAAGCATGATGTGCGTTGGTCATCGGAGTTGGAAGGATAGGTTTTGGCATCAAGGTCATGAGTCCCTTGATGAAGTTGCCATGAGCCTAGACTAGTGGTTTAGACCTATTTGGCGGGGGCACCACCATCCCTGTCTATAAAACAAATGGCACAAACGTGGGTGAAGGAAAGCGGCCAGCATCAGTGATAAGGGAGTACATAGGGTGTGAGATGGCAACCTCATGTAGCATTGGGTCAGTGAACCCCCTCCCTGCACAATTCCCTTCTTCTATCTGCTCGAATGGCAATAGAAACATTTCAGCCAAGTCTTGCAGATATGTGATTTGTTGCAAGCTCAAAAGGAGAGGCTGAGCCAACCTTAGGGCTTCAACTGTGATGTGAGGAGAGGAAACGGCATGGAGAAGCAACTCTATTTTGCTAAGGTAAAAGAGGAAACGAAGTATCTCTGAACTGTCTCACCTCGCCCATCTTGCGAGAGCGCTGGCTACGACTCCCATGGGCCTCGTGCTCCCTAGTCCGTTGCCTTTCGCAAGTCTCTTAGTTGTAGTGAGGGTGGTCTCGCCCCTCTGGTTCCCTACTGTGACTAATTGCCCTTCTGCCTAGTCTCACCAAAGAGTGTGACTACAGTGACGCCCATGAGCATGCTGCTCTTGGCCATCTTTGTCATCCTCTGGCTCTCTCGCTGCATTCGGCTCAGGCCTACATGGTAGAGGCCTGACACACGGTCGCTCTAACAAATCCATGGACCCATAGGTCCACTGGTAGGAGCGCGTCTGATGGAGTTAGAGGTCCTCTACATTGTCTAGGTCAAAGAATATTTGTCTAAACCTAGAGATCAAAGATTATGATGTAGTTATGCCTCCTTGAGTACTCTTCCACATAGTGGATAGAGCACCTACAACCAATAAGCTTGGCCGCAATACTCTCGGTCCATGCATGCATCGTGATTCCCTTGATACATAGACGGACTCTATACCTAAAGTTCACGGCCTAGGCATGGCGTCTCTCATCCCACCGAAGAGATAGATTCTCCTAATCCGTATCTCTAGTGTTTCCTAGTTTAGGATCACATCCCTATCGCGTTCATTTGAGATCATGATGAAGAAATCCTCGGGATGTTACTTGGTGACCTCGATGTTCATCCACCTAATATGAAAGGCAAAATGGATGTCGTTAGCAAAAGTAGTGAGCTCCACTCTATTGCCCTAGTCTCCCACTGACCAGACCACCACAGAGTGGGCAAAGAAGTGCTAATGCAACCTCTCCACCTCACCGGTGGTAGAGACCACATTGTGGTCACTCTTTGGCTGCAGCGCTAACTCATCCCTATCTTAGCTTGGCCGAGGAGGATGAAGGACAACCTTAATTGATGGATGGGTGGAAGTGCAAGCTAGGAGGGGAAGAAAAGGGTTTGAAGGATCTACTAGTTGTGATGGGGGAATTTAAAAGATTCTTTCCTCCTACTGCTGTGCAAAGCTAGGTGGCCAAACCTTAGAAAGAACTAGCATTTGAGAGGTTTCATGCAATCTAGTACTTGATGGTTTGTACCCACACATCTGAAGCATTTTCCTCCCATATGCTTAAGGAGGCGGATTCATCTTAACTGCAATAACTCTTGGTTTTCTGCTTGCTTTGGGGTAGGATTTTTCTTCCACCAATGTTTGCTCTTGACCTTAGTCCAACCCCTACTTGCAAGATTCAATAAGGATGGGATCAGGCAAGTATGTTTTCGGTAATGAGAGGTCTCCTTAGTCATTACTACTTTTTTACCACTCTTGAGCTTCTTGATGAGGGGAGCAGCACAAGGGATGCCCTAGTAGTGAAACGACAAACCTTGAGGAGGAGGCTGTCTTGAGCCATGGAGAGTAGCTACTGAGGAGTAAATACGTTGATTACTTGCAATGCAAACTTCCAACAGGGCAATTTGCTAACAAGAAGATGGATCTAGGGAGGAGGAGGGAGTGGAAAACCTTGAAGAGGGCTGCGGTAGGCTGCCTTGTAGGGGGTGATCTTCAACCTGCTTGTCCTTCTTCTTGGGAAACTTCAAAGATTAGAATGGGGCAATTGGATCTAGGTTTAGGGAAATATGGATCTTTCTAGGGCTACTAGGTGGGTTTGGGCTAGTGAGGATGCTTGGTAGATGGCTTAGGGAAAAGCATCGGTAGGGAAAGGTTATGGACTCTATGGCCAGAAGGGCTAGAGACAATCAGGATCACCGATGTCAGGGGTGGGTGTCAAGCATAGGCGAAGCTAGCTAGGTGGCACTATGGGTATGGACAACCTTAAGATTTGGTCCAAGGTTAAAACTATATTAAATGTGGTAAAGATTATATAGTGGATCACGGTTTGATTTAACCCGTTATATATAGATGGACCACCTTTATTCTAAATCCTAACTACGCCACTGGTGTCAGGGCTCAAGGAAGCCATGCTGAAACAACTCACACACACGACGAATGATGAGTTGAATCTTACTCATCCACTCTGTTTGTTGGACTGGTATTTGGAAAATTTCAACACGCCTGTCATGTCATGATCTCAATGCTTGACCATGCTCAGGTCGTTGTTGTAGTAACTCCATTGACTGAATATTCTAGTACTATCAGAATGAACGAAGCCACTTGGGGCTGGCCGACTTGCTCGCCGGCTATGACTGACGAGAAATTGCATGGACAGCGACAAGAGCAGACTGGACGGCCGAATTGTGATTGCAACTGCAGCACCTTATGTTTGTGTGTTTGTC
Source organism: Oryza coarctata (assembly GCA_030770085.1). Lineage (NCBI taxonomy): Eukaryota > Viridiplantae > Streptophyta > Magnoliopsida > Poales > Poaceae > Oryza > Oryza coarctata. Next base: position 17,221,002 of record CM061472.1, read on the forward strand.
GGAGGAAATGCAGCAGAAACGAAAAGTAACCATTGCTTGTCAGTAGTTTGTTGTTGTTGTTGTTGTTGTCCTGGGTGTCTGAGCTGGAAAGCGCGTGTCTCAACCGGTGACAGTGCTACGAGCGGATGACGACAGAGTTTGATTTCCCTGGAATCTCTAATCAATCAAGAGCCGAACGGAAAGTGACCCGAAGTCGCCATTTTGTCATGGTGTGGGAGTAGCATTAGCACTTCAGCAGATATTGAAGTTTTCCCTCCCAGAATCAGTGAAGAGCCGCGTGTTTTGCCACTCGAATACGATGATCGAGTTTGCCGGAGATATATGGCTGTCATCAGGGCTGTGTGAAAATAAATAGTCAAAGTTCCTCAAATAAAGAAAAGGTCAAAGTTGGTGGAGGTTCGCAGAAAGAAATGGCCCCCTTCTTGAGTGTTTTGCAGCGATCTGGAGTTCTGGACTCTGGATCGTATTGCATTTCTCAGTTTCCGGCAGGGTCAACCGCAGATTGCCAGGCTACAGTTTTACGTCCACCTTTGAGACAGAAAGCTTGTGGGCTGGAGGCCCGGAGCGTAGTCCGAGATTGGGCCCGTGTGCAAGCGAGCGTGATGCATGATGGGCCGGGTCAAGTAAAGCCGAACTGTCTCGTCTGCAAAACAGGTGCTTTTCTTCTTCTTTTTTCTTTTGCAACAGAGTTCAACACGGTCGCTGTGCTTAATAAGTTCTCGAGCGGAAGAACCAGATCATTAAATCTGTAAACCACAAAACAACATAACCATTGAAGCATTTTTTTCCTTTTACCCCGCCAAATAACTTGATAGTTTTTTCAGGGCAGTTGAGGATGTCCCATCACCATTTGTTATTTTTATTCCGTTGCACAACTTATTATCTGTGTGCCATGCAATAGACTGAGAATGTAAATCATTTATATTATTAAAAAAATTGATAGTTCCTTATGACCTAGTCACATTTTTTAAGCAAAACCTCCTCGACAAAATTCTAATGACCGTAGATTGCATTGTTCACTGGTGTATTTTTGCCTCTTTTGGAGCAGAGGAATTTTCATGGGAATTGAGCTAATTTATATGAAAATCGTGTTTTTTTTTTGCGTTCCAAGCAAGCCCTTATCAGGGTATGAACAATTTTGCTTAATTGCATCTTCTATTCAGCCGCCAGCCAACCAATTCCAACACAGCAACGAAAAGCCACATTAACATTCCTTAACCTCCCTCCCTTTTTTTTCTTTACTTTGCCAGATAATTAAACACATAATTTCCACTTAACCCTGCATTTCAGATTGATCATTAGCCCTTGATGACTCCGGCGTTTCTGTACTTGTACCGGATCGCCCAGAACAAGAAGAAGAGGTAGTTGAGCGTGCTGAGCACGCACATCACCCAGTAGAACCTCTCCAGGTGGTAGTGGTTCAGCTTCTCCCCCTGCAGCCACGGCCGCCGCCGGCCGCGCCCCGTCGCGCCGTTCACCACCGTCACCAGCACCGAGCTAAGGTAGTACCCCAGCGCCAGCGATGCCCACGACAGCGACGTCGCCAGCGACCGCATCCTAGCCGGCGCCTCGCTGAAGAAGAACTCGAGCAGCCCCGCCAGGGTGAACAGGTCGGCGGACCCGAGGAACAGGTACTGGAACGCGATCCAGAAGAAGGAGATGGGCAGCGGCGGGGCCGCGTCGAGCATGCCGGCGTTGGACGCCACGTTCTTGCGCTTCACCTCGACCACGGCGGCGACGGCCATGGCGACGATGGAGAGGACGAGGCCCGTGCCGATGCGCTGCAGGTGGGTGATGCCCATCTCCGTGCCCGTGGTGCGGCGCGCGAACGGGATGATGACGTGGTCGTAGACCGGCGCGAGGAGTATGATGAAGGTGACCGGGAACACCGGCAGCGACGCCGGCGGCACCTTGAGGCCGCCGACGCGGGTGTCCATCGTCGCCGCCTGCTCCACAGAGAAGGTGGACAGCTGCGCCAGGCAACTGTTGAGAATGATGGTGGAGAAGAAGATGGGGAACACCATGAGCACGATCTTGACATCCTCCACCTCCTGCACCGTGCACGACGCCCCGCACCGCGGTTGCCACTGCACCGCCCGGTTCAAGAACACCAGCTCCTGCGACGGCTCAGTCATTGCCTCGGCGTCGGCGACGCCGCAGATGCCCCCGGGCATGCAGTACTCCTTCACGTTGGTGCTCCCCGTGGGGCTGGGCGCGCGGTCGATGACGGCGCCGTTGCTGGCGCTCTGCGCGCCGCCTCGGCGGGCGAACGCGGCGACGAGGACGACCTTGGCGATGGTGGTGAGTGGGCTCCCCGTGGGCACCTTGTTGCGGTAGAGCCTGGAGCCAGCGACGAACACCGGTATGGAGAGCATGATGGCGATGGTGGAGATGCCGAACCCCCACTGCCACCCCTTGTTGTCCTCGACCCAGACGGCGAAGGTGACGGCGATGAGCGCGCCAACGGAGAGGCAGAAGACAAAGTAGTTGAAGAAGGTGGAGCGGCCCTTGCGCCCCCGCGGGGCGTGCTCGTCGAACTGCTCGGCGCCGTGCGACGGGAGGGACCCCTTGATGCCGCCCACGCCCAGCGCCGTCAGGTACAGCCCCGCGAACAGCATCGCCTTCTTCGCCCCCGACAAGGGCTCGCACGCCGCCGCCGATGCGCCGGCACCCTTGGTGCAGCCCGGTGGCATCAGCGACGGCGTCCTCGCCTGGATCGTCAGGATCACAAGCCCCTGGAACACATTGCGCGCAGACGACAAGTTGAAGTTCAATAAACAGACGAAGTCCCATGTAAAATCTTAAAATCTTTACATGAAAAAACATAGTAGCAAATCTGTCAGGCCCATGCAGTATCTGGCCCAAGGCCGAACACTCGCGACCGTTGTGCCAAAATTGAAAATTCAACTGCATTTCCCCCGTTGCAAAATTGCATTGCCATGTTGCAACAGATCGTATCAACCGATCGGAACTGCGACGCCATGTCCAGTCTCCAGTGGTTTGGTTGGGGGAAATATCAGGTGACAGCGAGAAAAGTTTCGTGGTGAGGCAAGTGGTCGGCGTGCTGCACGTGCCGCGCCCGCGCGCCGGTGCGCGACGCGACGTTGCTTTGCCTCGCCGTGGCCCGTGAGTCGGCTAAAGCGGAGTAGGGCGACGAGACCGACAGGGGCGCCGTCGCTGGGTAATGAATGGGCTAGTAACTTTTGTCAGCGCTGACCGGCAAACAAAATTGTAGAGCAACCGTGCATGGGACAGCAACAGTTGGGCTGAAAAACTGAAGGCGGTTTTTGAAGCTGGTATGTCAAACGGCGATCGTTTTCTGGCGCTCTCAGGTCAGATCAGCAATCGAGTTGTAGTAACTAGTGGTACGGAGAGCCAACTAGTAGTAATAGTCGTATCTTGATTAGCCCGTCGCATGGGTACAGAGAAGATAGTGAGAGGGGTGCACTGATGCTAGTGTACATAGAAGTAACAGTATTGGGTACCGTTCTGTTTTCAGTGGCTATTCTTTCAGGATTCACGTGGCACAATGGACTACACCTGGAAAGGGAAAGGAAAACAACGGAAGTTCTAATGGCCTATCCTTTCGTTCCCATTAATTCTACACCGTATTGCGATTTGGTTGGTAGCTATATTATATTCAGCCGAAAATAAAACTAGTGCTAGCTTCTCCTTGTTTTTTATGACATGATAATCTTTCGAGAATTATACCTGGAATAGTTAGTTCCCGTATAAAATTTTACGCGCGAATCACTCGGGTGCTCACAAGTCAGGCAGGTGGGTAAGAGAAAAATGTGTGCTCCGGTAGGGAGGCAAGCACATCCAAAGAGACCAAGCAAACCCACAAACCAGACAAACCCCCACTTGATCCGGAACGGCGCAGACGCGGCTGCAGTCTAGTGGACACCGTACGTACGTGTGTTGGTGGAATGAGAACTGCCCGGATCACACGGTGACTCGAGTGGCTGCTAGGCTCGTGTTCATAAGACCCGTGCCTATCCGTAATTCCGTGTACTGTGCTATTCGATAAATCGCTAATTTGCTACGAGTCCTAAGTATCGATAAATCGCTAATTTGCTACGAGTCCTAAGTACAAGTAGGCAACGTAGCCCACCGTCGTCGTAAATTTCCGTTGTTCACTATGAGTGATATTCCGTGTGCAGCCGTCTCTCTTAATTATCACCACCCCTTTTCGCGTTTTCTGGTGATTGACCAACTCCGACGTAATTGACAGGCGAGCCACCCGGTAAATGAAAAAGAAAAGGAGATCGAAATACGGCGCAGTCCAGCTCATGGTGTGACCTGTGACGTATACTAGCAAGATGCAGGCTATACCTATGTTAGGGTGGTCCTTCGCCCATTCGCCTTTCGACGACGGCGGCGACGTAGTCACATACCTGATTGATTGATTGATCGATCATCTGGCTTTGTTACTCTATGGCCGTGTAACCGAGTGTACGGCGTTTCTGTACGTGTGCCTAGACGGGTTTCCCGACCGAATTCAAGATCCCTAGGTTTTTGGTGTCAGCTTGATGCTCATCTTCTCTATAGTCGCTTCCAACGTGTATTGCAAACCTATTGTAACGTCCACACACAAGTCGCTTCGTCCGTGCAAAATTGCCCTACGGTACACGACTGTTGATATGTACAGTGACTGTATTTTTTTGATCAAGTACAATCATGTTCACCTCGCCGGTATGGCACTCGACATATAAGTACGGTTACTGCGCCCACGTGATCCAATGCAACGCACACGTCTCTATACCCTATACGCCATATACATCCACTTCCATCCTACGTACTCATCCTATGCATGACTAGCTCTACCCACACAACCATAAATACACGACATTTTTTGACTAAAAATCAAGCACACAAAAAAAATTATTGTATGAATGACGCATAACGCTTTAACTGAACTGGTTGCAAATACATATTTGTAGCTAGATTTCAAACGATTGAAAATTAGTACATTCATAAGCCCAAAGTTGTAGTTGTATGCAATGTGCGATTTTACTTATTTTTAACTGTAATTTTGTATTTTACTTTCATTTTTATCTAAATTTAAATATTTCTTCATGTAATTTTGTAAATTTTATGAATGGTAAGTTTATTTCTTGTAATTTTATATGTTTAAATATACTGATCAACCTTTTATATATATATAAGGAAAAGAATAGAGGGGTAATGAGAACCACTGTTTTTTCATCCAAGAGATGAAAAAGTAACTGAAATTTTAGTCCCTAAAATCTAGACACTCCTTTTGTCAAAATGTCTAGTAGAATTTGAAAAAAAATTAATTGTGTTTGGAAGAAAGTCTAGAAGTTAAAATCTTGTTGTTTTCTCTCCGTCGCTAAAAGCAAGCAGTAGACATCTATGATCTATCAGAGGACCATCATAGGTGCAATCCAGCCAAGCTAGCCTAAGGCCAAGCTTGAGGACCATGAATTGATCGATTGTCCAAAGCCCATGCATAAAGCACGCCTTGTGATAGATACTCCTACTGACATATCCTGGCTAGCTAGTGCAGTCACAATACATAGGGGCGCGATCGGTACAGGGTTCCCTTTGACCCAGGCAATCTCTGCTTGCTTGCCCATCTTGTTAGCGAATAAATTGATGGTTACAATTTAATCATTGGCCTAATTAATCTCTAGATGTGAGTATGCGATGCCATCTAACCCAAATCACAGGGAATTGCGAGCTCTGTTTGGCCAATTAATTTCAGGCGATTGTCAGATGGAACCCGTGGAGGAAAAGAGATTTCAGGGTAGGGCCAGATCACAAAATCTTTGGACAAATTGTGGTGGTTGTCGAGCGGGAACGACAGCCGTTCGATCCTGCCTCGAGATCAGCATTTGTATGGCTAATCTAGGCAGCCGTCCTTTTTTGACCCTGTCTAGGAATCTTGTGGGGTCAGTTCTAATTGGACGGCTAGGATGACATCATCGGAGCGGCTCTGATTTTACTGACAGGCCCCTTCAGGACATAGGCAGCGAAATTCTAGCGAACGACCTGGCCGGTCAATAAAACATGCTATGATGACAAAGGCCAACGGGCCCAGGAGAGAAAAACGTCAACGATGACGTGGCAGCCCAGACGGATAGGATATCCCGGTATATTCCTTCCACGTCAGCATGGATCACCATGCACGTCGTGCGCGCGCGCATATATATATATATATATATAATTTAAGTACATGTCTATCCGGAAACATCTTATGATCTTATTATCGGTATCAACGATCGCGTAAGCTGGCATGTTTTTTCCTTGGCTTATTACGCGAAATAAACAAATTAGGTGTGCAATTAACTCGTATACCAACTAAGGTAAGAGTAATTACTCAACAAAAACACACCAAAAAAATGGTACTACTATATGCATCTAAGCAAAGATGTGTTACATACCAGAAACTCGACGAGGGCGCTGATGAGGTAGATGGCATAGGTGGTGAAGAAGGCGTCGGAGAGGAAGCCGCCGAGGAGCGCGAGGAGGAAGGCCGTGCCCATGAAGTTGGTCACCGTCGTCGCCGACTGCGACGGCGAGTAGTGCATGAAACCCATGAGGTAGGTGACCAGGTTGCTCGCGTTCGCCAGGAACGCTAGGTTCTCGAGCACCTCCACCACTGCAACAACGGTCAATATCTTTATCCAAATTGATCTTTCAGAAGAAAAATCTTTATCCAAACCAGTATATTAATTAAATTAAGTTATACTGTATATTGGTAGGTTTCTATTGAAATTATTAAATTAGCCTTTTTTTCTTACTAACTGATCTACCGTGTGCTACTGAATAACTTCAGATGGGGGTGTGAGCGTATTTTAATCGGAGGTGTTTGCGGTGGTAACTGATATAACTGCCCCAGCGTTATGTGTGCGGTTCCCAGTGCAAACCGGCCAATTTTCTCCTTGCGATTCGTGCCCGTCTTCAATGCTAGCGTAGCGACAGTTTTGGACGGGTCAAATTAAATGGCAAAAATTTCTCCCTGAGACCCGTACGCCATGGCTGCTGCTGCTGCTGCTCTCTCTCAACCACCAGAGCCAAAAACAGAGTTCCACACATGCGAGCAACACCAGTAGTAACCCCGAGTCATTTTCCAGCTGAACCTTCCGGATCAGCAGGAGATATCGAAACCGAAGCCGCCGCTGCCACCATCAGCAGCAGCGGCAGCAAGCAGAGGTCGTTGTTGAGACCAGGACATCGTCTTTTTCTCAGGTGCATGCATGCATTTGATGGAAAGAGAGAAGAAACCGGAGGAGAGGAGGATGCCAACGTTTGGAGCGTAGAAAGCTCCCACTGATGACGACGATGCACAAGTGCAGGGCAAGTTGGGTTCCCCTTTTGCCCTGCAATTGGGGGATGCCCGGCTGGTTTTTCCACCCAACTTGCAAGAACAGGGGAGAGGAGATGGAATCATGGAAATCAACCTCGTTGGGAGAGAAGAAAACAGTGTGTGAAAGGGAAAGGAAGAGACAGGGGAGAGAAATGGATCCCAACGGCGACCAGTGGGAGGAGGCGAAAAAGAGAGAAAGGCACTGGTTTTACGAGCGAAAGCGGCCAAATCCGGCGGGGAAAGGGTGCGGTCTGATCAGGAAAAGGAGGAGGAGGAGGAGGAGGAGGAATGAAGGGAGGCGATGATGGCCGATCTATCTGACCACGGTGCTGTGCCTTTCAGTCTCCAGGAGAGAGAGAGAGAGAGAGAGGTGCAAGGAACGGGAGGAGAAAGAAGAAGGGGAGATGGCCCATGGCCGAGTATCGTATGCGAGCTTTCTTTCGTGATTGAATGCTGCTGCTAGCTAGCTGCAATAGTGCAATGATACGATCGATATTTTCTCCCTTGTCCCCTGCATACTTGGTTAATTAATTCTGGGCTTATCCATCGGCTGTGTGGGTTCGAGAAGAATCTAGAATAAAAGAAAGAAAGAAAGAACGAAAGGAGACGTGTGGTTGTACTTACCGAGCACGAAGGAGGCGGCGAGCATGCCGCCGTGCCGGCCGCGCACCGCCGACCGGTTCCTCCAGTCGACGTACCCCTCCCACCTCTCCGCCTCCCGCGCCGCCGACCCATCCTCCTGCAACGCCATGGACACAACAAACCCGATCAGCACCATCAACGCAAGAACCAATCAGTGGTTATCATTTGTCAACAAAACCGCTCCACGGACAGAGGCAGAGCAGCTTGCGGCAGTCCATCCATGCACGCGTTACACGACGGCTACTCAGCACTCACCATGGCGCCGCTTGCGCTCAGGTTACGGTGGATGGTGCAACTTGCTCCTGGAGCTCGCTCGCTCTAATGGCGGATGAACAGAGCAGCAGCAGAGCAGAGGCGAGTCTCTGTTCGTGAGGAAGACGGGGGAGGTGGTGTATTTAAGAGTGGAGGAGGGGAGGGATGGGTCTACTTGGGGCAAAAGGCAGCAAACGAGGGCGCCACAAACGGGGGTGACAGGGGCGTAACCGCATCCACAAGGAGATGCAAGCAGGCATGTCGATCTCAAGATGCCCTTCCTCCTCCTCTTGTGAGCGAGTGAAAAAAAAGTTGGAAATTAGGAGGAGAAATGATAAGTTTATTAGTGTTCTTGTTTGTTTTTTTCCTTTGGATATAAGAGAGATTCAGTACATATGTTGTTGTACTCCATCCTCCATGGGATGTACAACAACGATTATTAGCTAGCCTAGAAACTGCCAACTAGACTAATCCGCTGAGTGTATAGCAGCAATTAACAGCTGGCCCGTAAGACTGCCAACGATCCCAATCTGCTAATGTGGATGAGAGAGAAAAATTGATGTTAATCTTCACGCAAGGAAAGAGAGAACTTTTGCTAGATAAGGTGAGAAAAAGGAAGAAATGACATTAATGATAAGGGCATTTATTGTCTCAACTATCGAAGAAGAGAATAGCCTATGTACTAGGGCTATTATGGTTTATGGTCTGTAGAAGGCTCAACTATTATACTTGCCCTAAGGGCTGATATTGTCTTTCCACACGTTAAATTATCATTTAATTAGGTGAGGTTATACGTGAAGGACCCATCTTAGTCAGGTAAGGGCCCTCACTTTTGCAATTATATTGTTACGATCTAAAACTGTTTAAATTTTGCAACTATTACTTTCTAAAAATTGTCGCTACGATGGATGCCCCCTTTTCAAATATGTACTATAGAAATTCAATCATTTTTAATTTCAAATTCAAATGCTAGTTATCTTTTTCCACTTTGTGCAGAAAAGACCAGATTAAGATGAACATTGGAGAGTGTTACCTGGTCAGTACCGTCTAAATCATTTTTACAAATGCCTGAAATGTTGATCCTGTTTATCATCCTGGTTTACCTCTACAGTAGTTTGGTAAAATGGAACCGCCGAAAAAGCTCATCTATCTCACTTCTTTATAAATGAATGGCACAGCCTAAGAGAAAAGATAATAATATTAACATGCATATGAATTTACTTCTTCCATCTCAGAATAACTTCCTAGATGCTCAAAACTATGTGGTGAAAAAGACCAAAGTATCTCGTCTATTAATTATATATTAAAAATTTATTAAATATTCTATAAATGCTCATAAGTCATCATATGTAACTCATACCAACGATTCTAAAACGCCACGTGATGTTATAATAAATTAGAGAAAACATGAAATTTAAAAAAGAATATCTAGCCATCATTTATACATAAGTAGATAAACCCATTATTTTCAAGATCTATTAAAGAAATCCATTCTTCCCTCCCTCTCTAGTATAAGACCTGATAAAATATCGGAGTTGCTAAAAAAGTGGCTAAAGATTTTTTTTCCAAAAAGCTGTCGATTTCTGAATCGTCTGATATGCCTCAAGATTCGTGCAATATCAGAAAATAAAATAGCGCGTGACAGCAGGGTCGAACCCATAACCAATGCCTTGAAAGACAACTAACCTACTAACCGAACAACAGGGCTTTATTTTCGTTTGCAATTTACATATAACTTATAATGTAATTTCAATAGATTTATACTATAGTATTTTTCATTAAAAAAACTGTCACCGTATCTTTAGATATTTTCCCCGTTTTATATTATAAGAATTTTTTTAGTTTGATAAAGAAACTAAGTAGCATTTACAACATAAAATTAATTTTATTAAATCTAAAATTAAATATATTTAGATACTATATTTATTTTATATTGAAAATATTGTTATATTTTCTATAATTTTTGTTAACATTAAAAAAGTTTAAAATAGAAAAAGGTCAAAATATCTAATAATATAAAACAGTGGAAGTAGACGCTATTTTTAATGTATCTTCAAGAGAACAAAATCCACTCCCTTCCGGCCTCCCCTCGTGTACGTACGTACGTACGTACCTGGTCAACAAGTACCTCCCGCTTCCAGGATTGATTGGATTGAGAACGTATCTCCACCCTTTCATTTTGATGATGAATGGTCCAGATTTACAGTTACAGTAATCAAACTACAAAGACATAAACAATATTTTATTCTACAGTCCTGCTACAGTCTTGATAATCTGTGCCTTTTGATTCAGATCGAACGGTAGCTGCTACGACTGCATAAGTTTGCAGTCAGTAGTATAAGTGTATGACTACCGCTGATCCGATCCGGCTCGTCTCTCCTCCCTCAAGGTAGCAGCCCAATATATAACAATTAACAAGCTAAACACCGTTTTTTACATCCAATTTTTAAATTGTTTCAACCATTGTTCCATTTATAAATAAACCACTTGGACCAATTATTTACAACAACTAGATTAAATCTGTAAAAGTAATCCCCCTCCTAATCTCATGAGAGAAAATTGAGTACGTACTATTCATCCAAAACAGCAAAAAAACATACATACATACTAGAGACTACTATTCGCTGGAAAAAAAATACATATGTATCCAAAAAAATTAATCCTTCCCTTCTAATACTCAAATTAAAAATTAAAATATTATTATGTTTATATATATACACACACAATTAGTCCACCCCCTCCTGTGTGGCTCCTTTCACTCCCTTTTTTCTATGGAAAAAATATTACACCCCATGTTAACTATATTTTGATTAAAAATTATCACGTGGAACAATATTGTAGGTTTTTTACATCTTTGTCATCCAAATAATCTTAATAATTACTCCCTCCTTTTTAAATAACTAATAACAGGCATTATATTCATTTACGAACCTTGTCCACTCATATTTTCTATAAAAAATTTATAAATATGTTAATTATATTTTGATTAAAAAATATCATATAGAACTACATTTTATATGTTTTCATGTTATTCTCATCCAAACAGTCTTAACATTCGATAATATAGATTATTTCATTGTATATTACCCACGAAAATGTATATGTGAATTAGATCTATTATACAAGGAAAAAAATCAAAACTCATATTAACTCATATCTTTACAAAGGATTAGTACTCGAGCAAATATTTTTCCACGTGGTTTTCACCATTAAAGCTATTAGATTTTTTTTGAAGTAGTGTGAAATGATCAACTGTGCTTATTTTCAAAAATAAAATTGTATTAGTACAATAGTAGTATCGATTAACACCATAAACAAATTGACTCAACTTAAAAAAACTATTTTCATCATCTCGATTTTCTCAATGTCATTCCCTAAAGGTCGCTAAGTATGAACAACAGATCTTGTTACACTGCCGTAAGTATGACAAGGATATACATATGGCTGAGTTGAAGTGGCTCTAGTGAGAGGCCATCGTTGGTAATCGAATTAAACCGGCTAACTTACCGATGTAGTCCGTTATGAGTGTACTGATAGTGAATTAAACATTAAAATTGTGCACCACATTGGTCTTCAGGAACATTACTATATCGATGTAGGACGTGTATCAAGGCATCACAGAAAAAAAGCCTTGGCAGCTATGGTTGGCATACCTGTTACAGGGCACTCATATCTAATTTGAATGGTTTTATCATATTAATTGTTAGAAGCATTATAATTAAATATTTATACATAGATTTGACAAAGCCACACTTCGATATGAAGTGGGGATAGACTTTTTATTGTATTATTAGGTTTAATTTTTTGGGTACATATGCAATTCTAAGACACACCAACTGATAGTCGAGTTTATATATAATCGGGACAAAGTGATTTTTGTTTGAATATGAGAGGCACTCTTATCATTTAGTATATTAAATTTCATAATTTTTTCATGGTATAGATATTTCTTTCTTTTATAATTGTATAAAAATTGATTATTATAGTGAATATGGCGAGATATGACTTTTTTATGTTTTTATAAATTATAAATAAGTTGCTGATGCATCTACGTTGGATTTTTTCCTAGTTGTTAGAACAGTAGTATGGGTGGATGGGTACATGAGGATTGGTGAGGAGAATTAAAAGAATAAAACTCATCTATTCATGGACGGATGATATGTAAGAGAGTAGAAATAAAATTATCTTACAATGAATGATAGAGGTTAAAAATAAACTTATTTTTGATGGAGGGAGCAAGTGATATGAGTATTTTCTCACTGTTGACATGATCATGCATGCATGCATGTATATCCAAGTTCATTGGGAAAAAAACTATATATATCCATGTTGACTTAATGGTTGTCCTATACTGTTCCAAATGCTCACGTGTTTTTTTCTCTTCCATTTCCTTTTCGTTTGAAGATAAGTGATCGACTCCTGAACACATATACCGGCTAGCTGATATCACGCGAGAGTGTGACGCACTGAATTGCAAAGGCTAGCTTGGTTGCAGTATTACAGTTTTTCCATGATTTCGGGCGAGGAGTAAGGCAGTAAGCAGTTAATTTTACGTATCAGTGTTGTAAACTGCAGTACTCTAGCTAGTACTACTAGCTTGTTGTCGATGCACAATTGATTGAACATGACGACTTTGTTTGCTACCTGCACGTACCGTGTCGCTGCCATAGAATTAATACTCTATCATTACTGGTTCATAACTAACATCATGCAAAATACACGTGTGCAGTATACAGGATTCAAACATCAGAATAAATATGAGAATGCGTCCTCCATGCACGTGAAGCGCATGTACCACCTCATCTATTTAGTCATACCGGCCGTTAGCATAAAAATGCTTCTTCCTTTAGTCATTCTTGTCCAAATCTTTTGATGAATATTTACATGGTCTTGGATGAAAAAGTTGTCAACTGTACAAAGTTACTGATATCGTTGACATCTAACATTCATAAAATTTTAGCTCCATTCTCGTATCTAAAAAAAATATGAATTTCTAAATACAAGATATTCTACCATTATCATGCCGTTTATAATAAGATAATGCAAAAGCGTAACAATTCATCAATGCTACAACACTATTTTTTTTCATGAACTATCTCATTACTACACAATCTATCTTTATATATAACATAGAGAATGAGTTTTTGTAGGCAGGTAATCTGCCCGTCTGAAAGGTATGTTAAAATACCCACCTGTATCAATTATCGTAGCTTCTTTCATCAATAACTGATTATTTAAAATTATCACCAAATTAAATATTATTCGTGCACTAGTAATTGAAATCACCATATGTAGGACAGTAATTGATATAAATAATTATTTATCATACATAAATTAATAATTATTACACAATATACTTCCAATATGATTATTCACCACAAATATAACAAATAATTGTTTCATTTGTAAGAAGTATATGTTCTTTTTCTCACTCTCTAATTTTATTGTACTTGTGATCCCTCGCATATAACGAGAGTTTGAAAAACAGACCAAGTGTGTTATGTATGTCATGGTGGATGAAATGACATAAGTCAGCATAGAGATTTAGAAGTGTTATCTTTTTCATCCTTTGAGCTAGTCCAAGTACTTAGATACAACCGTAATAGAAATAAGATAAGCGAGACATTCCAAAAGTACATGTGTTTGTATTAACAAATTTAACTAAGTATGTACGTACATTATCAAGCTGTGATATAAACTTGCCATGGATTCTCATCATCTCGTACAGAGAATAGACTATACAAGTTGTTTTTAGCACTATCCAAGGAGTAAAAACAACGTAAACTAGATATGAATATGTATTTTGAGATGTTCTTATCACTACTGGCCATTTTGTCTTAACAAATAGTTTTTCCCTCTTCTTTTTTACTGCCCCTTTTTTTCATGTAGAATGTGTGTATTGTTCAAAAAAATTAAGTAGACATGGTATAAAAAAATAGATGAAGAAGACCGGACGTATATACAAGGATGATTTTAGTTACTTATAGGTTCAAAAGAATAAGTAATTTCATATAATTGGCCCCTAGGTAATTGGCTGGATCATAGACCAAGATTGTCATGTCCTTTGATATATAATGAATAAAATATAGTGGTTGCTACATGTGAATAAAAACATGTTAAGTCAATAGTTTTAAAAGTTCTTACAGGAGAAATAGCAAACTTATTTAAAGTTGTACGGGGCCATTATGCATATACTATCTTGATAACTTAGCATTGCCCATCCAATGTATGCCCCTACTTCATGGCACTTCTCGCTTAGAGTTTCTCGATTTATTTATTCTTCTCCTCCGGTGACTTGTCCTTGAGCTCCATAGAATTGTCATGTATGTTGACGGTGTGTTGCGTCTTGTTGATTTTGGTTGGGTCAAGATAGCCAACTGGTTCTCTCATTTTATTCGTATCGTATAATTGTAACATAGACATGCATAATAGCTCAAAATATTAGTCACCATGTCAATAATAGATTGGTCGATTTATATATAGAAAGAAGAGTGATTGATATACATACTTACATGGCACATGTGCCAACAATATTGACATCTATGTTTTTTCTAGACGATATATGGCATGCATGCCCTTAAAATCAATAAAAAATATGCCCTATCTCCACCCATAAAAGCGTCTTTTGGCACCCTGGCACTTAGCCAGCTTAGGCTTGCTTTACTAACTTTCATGTACTACTGATGTCACCTGATTATCTGCTATGGCAAAGTTCTTAAAATGTGCATCGGAAGAAAATGCTTGCCATTTTCGAATTACATAGGGATGTCATCAATAGCACACAACTCTAACTCATCCTTGGTGCTTAGCACTGATTTCTAGCTTGTATCGGGTGTTTTATCTTTCTTTATGTCATCTCTACCTATGAAGAATGTAAACATAAACTTTTCTATGTTTGAGTTTGCCTTGTGATCATACATGATTATCTTCTGTGGAACAACCTGAGGTGGAGTGGACGGTGGAGGAGGTGGTGGTGAAGGTGGATTTGTTGGGGCATCTCGAGGTGGTGGAGAAGTTGGATGTGGTGGGAAAGATGACGGTGATGGGGAAGTTAGAGGTGGTGGGTAAGGTGGATATGGTGAGGACTTAGGTACCTTGTCTTTGAGGGACTCTGGATCTTTCAGTGACAAAGGACCTAGCGAGGATGTCAGCGCCGATGCAGCAGCTGTCTTCTTTAGAGCCACGTTCTTTGATGTACTTGCAGATGACAGTTGAAGGAGCACAATATCTTTACGACACCACAATATGAATTCATTGACTTCATTGCCTAGAAATTTGATTCCGTATGGTGTGGGAATGTCAAGATTGTACTTGTTGCAGTTGGCATTGACCTTTGTTAGCTTTATCCTCACGTAGTCATTAGGTATATCTTGACAGTGAAACTTCTTGCCTGGTATCGTCTTGTCACTAGTGACCTCCCTTATTCGGAATGCCCTTCCAATCATCACATTCTGAAGGATCTTGAGTTGCATAGAGGGGGGAAGGGGTGAAATGTGCACACTGAAAAACCTGTAAGAAAATCACAGCAAAAATTAAAACTTTCTCTGAAGTATCCAGTCTCAACTACTAAAGACTCTAGTCGAGGTTCATTACTGTGCAACGACACTCGGCTGGACACTCCGGTGCTAGGGCCCGGAGATTCTAGTCCCCTTCACTACTTCTAAAAAGGATACATCAAGGAAGAAATCTCAAGAGAGAGAGATGGGTATAGTAGGTGATCCAATGATAGTAAATAAATACAAAAGGCACTTCACAAGAAGACACAAGATTTTTCACTGAAGTTTGGATCAAAAGATACCATGTCTCCATTGAGAGACTCTAAAGAGCTAGATCACGCTTGATCCTTAGTCTTACTAAGCTCAATCCTAGGAAGAGGTCTAGTTTCTAAGATTTCACCAAGGCTAGCACAAAGTACAAGGCAACCTCTAAGGTTTTCTCTATAACATGATGCTACAATCTCTAGTGAAGCTTGCCCTATCAAGACCAATCTCTAAGAACGAGCTTGGTATCTATTATAGTTATCTTTTTCCTTGCGGAGGTGAGGAAAACCTTCACAAACATTTTTGAATGATTCACAACTTTGAATCTTCATGAGTGACGTTTAGCCGTCTAGGAGGAGATCCTCTGTAAGTGCTCAATTAAATCTCTAACCCTCTCACTCATTAGCTCTAAAAGATCACTCACAAAGAGATTTATTTGATGTAGAAGCAAAGGGAGAGATGTGTGAAACCGTAGGAAAGCTATGAGAAGTAGGAATATAATGAATGAATAGCCTTCTTCTCAAAGTGGGGGTTGGTGAAGTTAAAAATAAACTCCCTGCAAAACTAGTCGTTACTCACAGATTCAAACTCCGGAGTGTCCACCCCTGAGGGCTAGAGACTCTGGACACACTTAAATCCAAAGTAGCATAGCCAGTCCGGAGTATTTGGTCTAAACCTTTAGAGACTCTGGACAACATTCACTGTCTAAAAGAGAAAATTCTCTAGAGACTCCGTGACTTAAGGTCGGAGACTCTGATCTATTTTCACTGTTAGGTAATATAATTTGTCAAAAATATTTGATGACTTAGACAAAATATCCGAAGGTCTTTCTAGAGAAAAACCAAAATCCAGAGGTACATGTGGTGCAAGTGTTCATTAAAAAAAGTGAAGGAACCTAATTGAGCATTGGCTTTACAACTTGGGCTAATATTTATACCCTTTTTGATAGTATGGCAATCCTAGAACTCAAGAAAAATAAAATACATTTAAAACATAATGTCAAGTCCTTTTCGATACCTTTTTTCATGGTAGGTGTTTTTTTCCAGCACTTTAATTTCTCTTAAGGATTAACTTCTTCACTTTTCTTCAATTATCACATTAGTCCTCTAATTTTCTTGTCATCAATCATCCAAAATCCACTAAGTACCTAGATGCACTTTCACATGCAACTTGCATAGCGTAGGATGGTGCTAAGCTAGGTTCCTAGTGCTGCACAACATGTTGCAAATCTGATGGCAATTTTTTTTACCATTTTTATTTATCAAATTAAACAATTGCTCGGCCACTTCTTTTTTGATTTCTTGCCTCATGTTCTCCTTGTACCTATTGCGTCTTTTGTAACTTTCTACGTTTTTTGGAAACCCTTGCTTCCAAGCGAGCATGGAAGATACTCCTCTGACGAGGCCAGAGTGCTCAAGGTTACGCAACGTAGTGTTTAGCTGATCTCCCTCTTTTTTGGGCATAAACTCACCACTTTTTTGCTTCTCAAAGATTTCCTTGAAAACTTTGGCTATTTGTTTGACATTGGAGTCTTTGAATACCAACTTTCCATCATCAGTAACTTCTTCAGTGCTCCTAGCCTATATCCATTTCTTGCTATGATCAATCTAACCCCTTCCCTTCCAAGGGTTTTCCCTTCGCCTTCTCTTTTTCTTCCTTCTTCCTCCATTTGTTGATTTTAGGGTCATATCCAGTCGAACCTAGATGATGTGGATATTGATTTTTCTTTTCCAATTCACACATCTTTTTACTTTTCTCTAAGACCTCTGTTGTAGTCTTCTTCTAATGAACTCATCTTAGTCGGCTGTGAGGATTTTCCCATATGTTTGAAAGGGGCTCTGGTTCCATCCAAAGAAGTTCCTTCACCCTATCGCTTACTTTTTCCTATTTATTTATGAGGAAATGATAGTGATCCTTTACCAAAGCACCATAGGAGTTGCTCCATTTTATGGGCATACCTTTAGGCTCCATGGGGTTCCCTCTTCGCCCTACGCATGTGATGTCATGTACTTTATGTGTTAGCTTGTTCTTTCTTCTCTCACCATGCTTTCATTTTTTGTCGATGGCTTCACTCTAGTTGTAGCTATCTCCATCCCAACATGGCTGATGTAGCCATGTCTAGTTTAGTAGGATCATTTGTACCCTAATCTTTTGCGACAATTTTTCGGTGAGTATGACGTCTTATTTACATCTATTGTACATACAACAGTAACACTATGTTAGATAATAGGAAGCCAACTATTATCACTAGTAAACTTGGTCTAACTTGATGCAATAATTATAGCATGTTCAATTGGAATGTAATCAGAGTTAACATCCTCGTCATTTCTTGCCCTCTCTATAACAGGATGCAAATCACTAGGGTATGCCATGATAACTCATTAGACGACTTGTCTTATTCGACATATGGGGCGATTGTGTCCACTAGATTAGTCTCACGTTGCATGTCCTTTCCATTCATCATTCTAATATAAATAATATTTTTATACAATTTAATATTGACATGATTGATGATCTTCATATAGCATAAAAATGCATAAAGACTGAAAATCGAACAATCTATACATATGGACATTACAAATAATGTTCTTAGAATGTGATGAGGTGTGGGGTTGGAATAGATGATATCTTGTACATCCACCATACCTAGTTGTCATATTCACATATTAAATAGGGACAAAAATTTAGCAAAGTTAGATGAGTAATCTTCATAGGGCAAAAGAGAACATAGAAATAAAATAAAAATTTCCATACAAATTAAAATATCCATACATTAATCATATTGTCCATACACATTAAAATATAATTTATACAAATTAAAATGTCCATACATGAATCATAATGTCCATACAAATTAAAATGTAATTCATATAAATTAAATTATCCATAGATTAATCATATGTATTTCATATCGACATGACTGCTAATTCATAATATCCATATCTCAACAAAAAAGAATTATTATAATATTTCATATATTTCATAACTCATATGTGTTTCATATATACCAACTAATTCTCATTGAATTGAAATTTCATAATTCATAATACCTACTTGATTTCATCCAAACCCAAATAGCCCAATATATTGTATTCACATAAGCATCATATAGCAACTAAATCCAATTCAATAATGTGGATGAACTAGATCATCATATACTAACTCAATCACATTCAATTGAAATATACCAAATTTGAATTGGGTCTTCACAGCAGTAGGACCACAATGGTGGTGGAGGTTAGTGTATGCTTGGGGCAACGAAGGTTGAGGCAGTGTAGGGCTTGAGGTAGAGGTCGACTACTGTAGGCCTCGGGGCATTGGTCAAAGAGGGGGTTGGAGAGGCACTGGCTAGTGAGAGAGGTCAGGGATGCGTTAGGCAACGTGGCTGACGAGCCGGTGGAGACAGCCGATAGTGGGGAGCTAGTAGAGAGAGAGAAAGGCAATGATAAAGGAGACAATGGAGGCTAGATCTAGTGGAGGCGGACTAGCAACAGTTGGTGAAGGTATGGGCGTGATGGTTGGACCTTAGGGATTATGGGGGTCGGCAATGACAGCGCGAGGACCTTGGGGGTATGGTGATTGGGTAGGGAGAAGGCGAGGGTTGGCAACGATGGTATGAGGATCATGGGGAGCGACAACGGTGCAGCCTAGCGGTGTCGGGTAAGGGCTAATGGCGGCGCAGTTTGGCAGTTTGGCGCCATCATCTAGATTTGGGGAGAGGGGGCGCCAAATGAGTTAGAAAATTTTCACTTCCCACATGCCCCGTATACAATAAGCATCTTTGCATAGGGGCGACTAAGTCACCCACTTGCGATAATCATATTGACCATTTATCTACTATATGTAATTATTTAAACAACTAATTAATTATCAATAAAGTGTAAAATGTAAGTGAAAATTCTAAATTAATCAAGTAATTATTTAATGAAATAATTAATTAGGACTTGTAACATAATAAAGTGTGAAATGTGCATAAAAATTCCTAACTTGTAATTAATACATCACAAATATCATGCAATCATATATATAGAGTTCATAAGGTTATGAATAAAAACACAACATGACGGACAATTGACGTACACGTGTAATTACATGTAAACACACGATTCAGATGTTACACATAGGACCCAATAGTAGTCTTTCACAATTTTTCCAACACCATTAGTGCTCATGTACGGTTTTATGGTATCTTCATTAAAGATCTCTTCGATGCCCTTGGTTTTATAAGGAAGGTTAGTAAACAATGACAGTGCATCGTACTGGTTATAATTTTTGGCATCTTCAATGCCATTGACACCAACGATACTTTACTTACTCAACACAACTACGTCTTTCTTCTTGTGCGTAGGGGCAATAACATAGAAAACCTATGCAACAAGCTCAGTTAGTACCCACGAGTTGTCCTTGTGACCTACATTGAAGAGGTTAGCAATTGTTAGCCAGAAGTTGTCCATGAACACTCTTTTTGGGTGTTCACCCATTGGCATCGAAACAAGGGACCCAAATGTTAAATCCATACTCCAGTTCCCATATTTCATTTATGAACCTATAATAGGTGGTTTTCTATCCATAGTTTTCTATTGCATTCACTCAAACCATGATTTTTTGAGTCATCCCTTTTTGTCCTTTGACTTTGTATAAAATATGTACCTATTAATCTCGTACATCTCTCATGACATTACTAAACTTGAGGGAGTCATCATCTGGTAGGTTTTGGTCCTTGAACCATATGGTGAATTGATGCTTGTGCTCTTTCACAATCCAATCTTCTAATCATCTAATGTTATCGGCTCTAATCTAGTTTAAATTTTGTTCGATGTAGGGTAATATCACAAGCTATTATTGGACGCTATATTGTATTGTTTGCATAGTAACGAACTCATTGTCATGAAATTTTTTTTCCAATGGGATTGCTTTTGGATAATCTCCCCTGATGATGAGACACATGTAAACCAATGGGTTTGGCATCTTCTAGGTAATCTATGCAGTAGTTGACAACTTCTTCAGTGGTATATCCCTCTATCATTAACTCTCCTAGATGAGCACGGTTTTAGATGTAGCCCTTCAAAGTAGACATGAACTATTCGTACGTCCACATTTGTTGTAAGTACAAATGACATAGTTCAAGTATCCGAGAAATGATGTGAACTATTAGATGAACCATCATATCAAAAAATGATGGAGGGAAGCACAACTTGAGTTGGCATAAAGTCTTTGTCAGAAATGTGTGAAGTGGTCCTAGTTCTTTAGGATCTAAAATTTTCTGTGAAATCACATTAAAGAAGTAGCAGATCTTCATAATGACAACGTTAATCAGAGTTGGTTTAATTGCTCTGATTGCAATAGGAAGAACCATGGTAGTCATCCAAATTACTGCTAGAGATAGACAGACAAGTCCTTCATTGAGAGTAGTTTCTTGATGTTTGATGAAAATCCAATAGACACTCTCAAAGCATGTAAAAACTTACACATCCCCTCTTCTTCTCAAGTTTTAGGGTGTAGCTTATTGGCGACAGGTATATTTTTCTATTATCTTGTGGCTATGGGTGAATCTTTTTTCTAATCTTCAAATTCACCAAGTTATTACAAGAGTGTAGATCATCCTTAGTCTTACTCGGAATATCCTACAAAGTACCGATAATGCTGTTGAATACATTTTTCTCGAGGTACATGACTTTGTTGGAATGATGAATCTTTAGATCTTTCCAGTAGGGTAAGTACTTAATGAAAATTGAGTGTTCCTTGAATGGAATGGTTGGCTCATCTTTGTCTTCCCCATTTTTCTTCCTTTTTTGTGCATTCTTCTTCGCCTCCAACAAAACAACCTTAAGATTGAAGGTCGTATCAAATACCCATTTGTCATTGCGAACTTTGGGTGTAGACCCATTCTCTATTGTCTTGTCAAATAGTCTTGCCATCCCCGATACCTATGCTTGCTTGTTAAGAACCATCGGTGCCTCATGTATACCAATTTTTTTGATGATGAAAGATAGATAGATGCAGTTTTATCATGCACGTTACATAACCCGTCTTTCCTTAATATCTATCCTGAGACAAAAAAGTTTTTTCGGGTAGTCATTGATGGTGACGAAGATAATGACTCTATAAGTGAACTACTCCCATAGTTATTCGTCCCACACTTTGATTCCCTTATCCCATAGATCCACCATGTCCTCTAGTAAAGGTTCAAGAAACACATCTATTTCTATTTCAGATTGTTTTAGGCCTTGTATAAGGCAACAGCTTCATTCCATGGTACTTAGCGCAAATATGATATTCCTTAGATCAGAGGCAAAATTTGGGTGTATTACATCAAAGTTTTTCTACTAGCGAGCATCGATAGGATGGCGGAGCATCCCATCAATCTTGCACTTCTCATGATGCCATCTTATTAGTTAAGCATCCTTAGGTTTCAAGTACAAATGCTTCACGCGATCTTTCACTGGTAGATACTACATCACTAGGGTAGGAATTTTATTCTTGTTGTACGATGATGAATCATCTTCTTGCCTGTCAAAATCTTATAATTCGTTATATAATTTGTACTGACTGGTCCCACATGTTGGGCAGCCTTCTAAGTATATGTGCTCTTTACGATACATGATACAATGGTTCTTACATACATGAATCTTTTGTATACCTAGTGATAATGGGCATATGAGTTTCTTTGCTTCATATATGTTGGTCGACAAGAAGTTAGGCAACGGAAGGATCTTACTTAGGAGAGTTAATAAATCATTGAAATTACTATCCGACCTTCCGTTATATGCCTTCAATCTTAGTACTTAAAGCACTGAATGTAAGACTATCATCTTCTTAGAATAACCATTTGATTCTTTGTACAATAAATCTTTTGCAATGTCATGTAAAGACTCGAAATTATCTAACCCTATCGTAGAACCCGTCAATACTTCTGGTTCAGCATGGCATAGCATCTCCTCCAGATCAAAACTAGCATTATCATTCATGTCATTCATCATTTTTTTCATCTGACATATCTACTATGAAATTGTTGCCATCTCCTTTCTTCTTGATTACCCTCTCCTTGAGGTCGACATTTTCACTATGATAGGACTAAACCTTATAATCCACAACAAATCCACACTCACCAAATGTGGCATTATTATATCTAGAACGATCCACACTTTTTGATTCTTGCAATCAACACACCAACAATATATTTCCTTTCTATCCACTATCAAAGCATGTGCCGCCCTTGCTACTTCAATAAATTTTGAAATCTCCTTCATATACGCCTGCTAAAATCATGGCATATTATACATCTATGTCCTATCCATCTAAAAATTTAAATAAAATTAATTAATATTAAACATGCAAACATACATATCCAGTAAAAATAATCCTTGGTATAGCACAGTTAAAAGCCCCAAATACATTACAAATCAAGCCATATTAATTATTAAACATCAAGAAAAAAATTGATTGCAACAAAAAAAAACCTATTTTTGGAAAAAAATTCCCACCTCTTTCTTTCTCCAACTAGATTTAGGAGTTCATATACACATTCAAATTATCTTATTTTGCCTTAAAAAGAACTTAAACTGCGTATATATGGATTAAGCATATCATTGCACTAGTATTACATAGATATTTTGGTTCAATTTCATGCTAAAAAATAAATAAAATTGTCATATCTAGGTAAAAAAAAGCACCAAGCAAAATTCTCACCATCAAAATCGTAAATTCTAAGAAGAACTTATTAAATATAGTAGAAATCATGATTCTAACCTTAGGGAGGCAAATCTCCTGAGAAATCCAAGTTCAAAACCTCCCCTTATTTTTCACAAGAGAGAGTAATGTTAGGCTAGGGAATAAGAGATTGGCTAAGTTGATATATAGATGGAGGACTTCACAGGTGGGCAGTATAGTGGGCTGGCTATGATGATAAATAGGCAGACGGCTTAGTAACCCGTCTACGATAATGTTTCTTCCTAGACAGACCATAGCAACCCTTGGATTGGGATTATCATAAGCAGGCCTCATTTTGGTTTGCCTGTGACCTCTAGGGTACATATGTAAAAACCGAATATGTAGTAATGTTGTTACTGTTCACGTATAAAATACTTGACAGTGATAGTAGCGTCTGAAATGATTTTTATGCTGTCGTGGCTTTACTATTTGGTCTGCATGCGTATTCAGTGCTTCATGTTGACACAGATTACCTGGCCCGCTGGCCGGCATGCATATGCTTGGCTTGGTCAGGCCGGCAACACACATTAATCATGCATATATATCACCGACATCATGAAAATTCCTCTGAAATTTTTTAAATATAACTATAATATAATATAATTATAGTGTAATTATATATACAGATGTTAGAGAACTTTCAAAACCGTGTGTCTGCTTGTGGGAAAAAGTGGTTGAGAGATCAAATCCCTTCATTCGCACGCTCTCGGAGCAAATCTAATGTTTAAATTTTGACAGATTTTCTAAAGAATTTATGTCGACAGAAATATAGCAATTCCAATATAAGAAACCTTGTGATGGTAAGCAACTAACTAGGGACTCCATTTGGCTGGATGATGCATGCATCACGCATGCATGCGTGCGTGCACCGTTTGATAGAAACCTCTCCTGTGCGTATACTTTGCATTTCATGCATGGTTGCCTGCGGCATCATCCACCAGCGTCGTCTGCATATGTCTACTACTACTCCAGCAAACAGGGCGTGTTTCATGTGGCCATGGTATTTTCCAGCTTTGCTAGTAACTATTCTGGAGGGATAAATGCAAAGCGAACGTGGAAATCGACGAGGTTCCTCTTTGCTACTAGCTAGCTAGTGGCGATCGATTATGATGATCGTCTCTAATCTCATCCAGGATCTTAAGAGACGAGACAAGTTCGTTAATTAATTCATTTGTTCGATCTGGTCGCCTTTTTTTTATGCGTTAGTTCTTTCTTTATCTGTGTTCAGTTCCATATGGGATATGACCGGAGAGGCAAAAAGTTAATTTGGTAGAATCACGCTTATCAGAAATGGAATGTGAATATATGAAAGGTTGACTGTACAAGTGAGAATGCAGATTAATTAATGACCTATAGATGTGAACTTTCTAGTCTTGCTACAATTGAGTTCACAACATTTTTTGGTCTAAGTATCCTGTAATGTGTGCCGCCCTGAAATAAAGTGATACTGTTAATACTCGCTTTATTCTTTGAATTTGGCTGTCGTGATCAGTCACCAGCTGGAGTGTCGTTGCATTGCTCCAATAGCCTTATCAAGGCTACATGCGTCCTTCGATTCTCCAACGGCCTGACCAAATCTCTTCTCGATCTGCATTCCTACACAAGCCATTCTAGCTATCTTGTTCACTGTACCAAGGCTGTTACATGTCAGGTACCAAGTGTTGTGTGTACCAAGGTTGTTACATGTCAGGTACCAAGGGATGTATATCGCTCGTACAAGGCCAGCAATTGCTTCACTGCCAGCTTCTATTCTGTACTAGTGTACACAAATGTCGCCGTCTTATCGATATAGTACGTACATCGAAAGGTTCCAGAAGAAATCGAAATGGCCATACACATACACAGTGTTTAACTTGTCGTGCTCTCACAACACTGCACCAATGAATCCTGTTAATTGTGATCAATAAAACATGGAATATGCTTTACATGCAAGAGAGCTACGTGAATATCAATTTTCTCCCCCTGTTTGTGATGTTCTAGGGACCAAAAAAGAAGCAACGAAAGGTGTGGTCATAATACAGTGTTACTGCTTGTGGAAATGTCATAGCCTCCTAGACGAATCACGTCTCTTGTCCCTACATACTGATTATTTTGGGTCACATCGAAATTTATGGAGTATATTTTGTGGGGTTTCTCTATCGCATCCGAAGATTATTTTGATAAAAATGGAAGTTCTTGAATATATATGCAAAAGAGTTTAAAAAAACGGGGGCTCTTGAATAAAATTAATACAGGAGTTTTCTATAATTCCTACGGGAAATTTACCTATCTACCTATCTATCTGTCTGGCTGGTTGGATGTCCCTCTGTCCAGTCCATAAATAAAAGGGAATTTAGCTACTGCCCCCGTTATATATGTGGAGGGAGGTAGTATCTATCAATCTATATAAAATAAAGTTCATTAAAAATTCTTTCGACTGGTCACTACAAATTAAAATAAATATGAAAAAGAGATCCAACCTTTAATCTGGTGGGCCCTAGTAGATAAGATCCAAATCAACCTTCGGATTTTATGTTTGGTGGACAATGTTTCTAGTTTGGTAAACTCTAATTAGAGATTGAATTTTATGTTTGGTGGCCCACCTACGGAGGCTTTCCTTCTTCCTACACAGCCACCTCAGAGTGCTCATCTAGTGTGGTAAAAGAACTCGAAGTCATGGCTCACGGATTGGAACTGAGTTGGGTTTCTAGCTCATTATCTTAAAACTGAGCCAGCTCACGCGTTACTCGTCTACTAGCTTGCTAGTAGAGGTCATCGTATCTTTTTATTTTATACTCAGTGTTTATTAACTTAGTATTTTGTATTTATTATTATATAACATATAATAAATTGGTAAATTTAAAATTATATAGTATATAAATGACATAGATCAGTTTATTTCAAGCTTGGCTTGTTAATTCACCCCTATCATTATGTAGTGTCTTCACTTACGGTGCCAAGAGTACAATCTTGGTGACCTATACAAGATTATAGAACCAAAACATAAAAATGAACAAATAAGCAACATACTATGACACAAATAGCCCGACAAGATATGTAGTATAGCTAGCGTGACAGAAACATATATGGCACTGCGGTCCTGCGGATGCTCTAACGCGGTCATTGGTTAGTTGTAAGCGCAATTCCAGATGCAAAATATCCAGCTTTTTGCACCATAACAAATAGAATGCTTCATGCATGCATGCATGTTCATCCCAAAAGCCAAAGTGGTTCCGTACTAGCAAATATTCTCTCTGTCTAAGTACCTATTTCAAGATCTACAACGCACGGCAACAAAGATAAACTTAAGCAAACCTAAGGCCATCAGCTTTTCCTTTTTCAAACATTTAAAGGATGTTTTTGCATGAATAAAATCATATTAGTTAAGTACTAGAAACTTCCATGCGTCGTCTTCATGCATGCCGCCTCCGTATATATACTTTTGTTTTGCAGGAATAACGAGAGAAGCGTGACTACTGATCCAGGTCATATTAAACGCAGTATAAAAAGCCACAAGTGGACTTAAAATTAGCGACACAAAGTAGCCCACAGATTACAAAAAATCGTCCACTAATCGAATCTTCATTACATGGGGGCCATTTCCCATCTGCAGGATGAACACATTTCTAAGTTGCTGCACTCTGTCTCGGTGGTATGGGTCAGATGCCCACTTTATCATTGGAATATGGTTCTCACGGTCACAGGCCTGCGGTTTTCTCACCCACATGCATGCTCCCTAGCTCTTTTCCTCTTGACAAGATCACTGCAGGATATGCCTCACTGCTACCCTGTCGTTGCTCAATTTACCACTTCTTCATACGTTCTGAAATGTAGTATATAGTTTTAAGGAGGAGCCTACAGCAACCACCTTCTGTCTTCTTTACTGTTGGCAACTCTAGAACCACCGTCATGTAAGAGCATCCCTAGTAAAAATACTATGTTAATGTATCAAAGATGCAAACCCTTTGGGCTGAACGCATGCAAAATACGGGTTGACATGTTGTATCCCTTTCCAAATCTCTTTTCTCTGTCTTTCAGCTTGTACATTGTCAAACCCTTGTACCACTCTTATTTCGTTCCATAAAAGCATTCAGGTGGTGAATGGCCCCTCCACCCTCCCCTGATCTTTTATTAAAACAAGATAATAATTTCTTAAAATCTTAACTCACTAACATATAAAACTTTAATATTAACATGAAAAATTAGAATATAAGATGTGACAATGCTATCATAGATTTGTCACTACTTCCATGTAAATCTATATTTTTAATGATTCTTATGGAAAAACAATGATAAAATGTATACACTAAAAACTATACGAAGTAAATATCCTAAACACGTAAAAAACAAATAAAATGTTAATACCCTACCTCCAATATCATTATGCTTAGCTCCCATATGTAACAGGCCCACATACAAATAGTATTATACTCATACTTTTATACCCACTACATATAAAATGGTTAACTTGGTGCACCAAGATTTACACTTATCTACCTAAACTTTTAATATAATACTAAACTAAATATTATAATCACTTCTAGGTCACATGAGTCTCAATTACATCACTACCATATGCTACAAATGGATTGAGGTGTTACAATCACCCTCTCTTAGGGACTGGTGTCTCGGCAGCTCACCGCATATACGGCTGAGGTCCACCACCCCCAGATGCTGACCACGGTGGTGTATGGTATGAAAGTAGTTTCTTATTATGGGCCTGAATAGTTTGGTGCGTGCACATACGCACATGCATTCTACATGTGTAGACATGTGTAGGGATAGATTAATGGAGTCAGCCTCCTAAGAGCATCTACAAAGATAAAGTCTGGTATGGGCTCTTAGTTAATACACGTCGATCATAATACCTCTTAACCATTAATACATGAAAATAATTTTTTATTATACGTTTTTCCTTTTCTCCACCCCATGTAGCAAATTTTTTTAATAAATACGACTCTAAGGTATATATATATATATATTGACGATATTTTTCCTTCTTTTTTCTCTTATGTCCACAAATTTATTTATATAAAGACATGACCTAAGGGCTAGCTCACTACGAGGGCCATCACCCCTAGTGCTAATCGTGGCCTATGGTTAAAAAGTAATTTCTTATTAAATGGGGCCTGAACAGTTCGCTCCGTGTACATACGTGCATGCATGCATTCTACACGTGTACGGAAATCAACGGCAGCTTGAGCTTTCGACGGACTGTATGGATTCCTTGAATACACTTTACTGCTTTATTTTTCTTCTTGCTTTCTGCAATGCACCGTATGTACTCAACAAAGGTCGCGGTCCACAAAACATTTGAGCGAGACCAAAAGATGAGTGTGACATATATACATATGCACGCCAAGATTAATTATTTCATCATGTATACGCCCCATGGTATTGGAGTGCATGTAACATCCAAAAGAAGTACTAAACAGTAGTATTGTAAAAAAAATCAATAATTATTTATGTGTGGCCATCGGAATGATGCTCTCACTTGGTGTTCATTACTGACTGATAATGTCATCCACTTAATATTACATTCTACTAGCGAAGAACAGCTAGTTAGATATATCTGCACGGCTTAGATTTGGCTTATGTTAATTCAAGTCCAAATGGTTGATTCTGACGTTTTGAATAAAGTGTATATAATCCACTTTTTTTTTTGCAAAACAATCTGGATGTCTGGATATCATGATCATATAGGCATAGCTGCCAGCTAGGGCATAGTTTTTGCTATGATACATACGTGTACCTGTTTGCCGTCTCTGTCCACTAAGTTAATAGAATTTTGAAAGTTTATTGGATTTATATATAACTCTCACCTCGGTTTTTATAAATACATATGCGCATTTTTATATAAATACTGTTTCGTTTATATAAATATAGAATTTGTATTTTTTATAAACAACTATATCAATCTTCATTTTATAATTTTAGACCCCACACCAAGATAAAGATGTAAATATTTTTCTTTAATTAATATGGCATTTTTTAGGCCTCCAAGTAAAGATTTATTTATGACCTTTCTTAGTAACATGATCAGTGGCGAAGTCGACGGTGCCGCCCGGGCGACTAATAGCATTTTTAGGCGTCGGCCGCTGAACACGATACAAGTGCAGACCTTTGCACTACGTTGCGATGACTTGTATACATGTGACGTATAGACTGCAGAGGACTTTCAGCCAGCTAGCTACCGTCTCTATCCAAAACATAGTTATCTTTGAAGCTATACATACACAGAGTTTAAGAAAATAGATAAAAGTGATGTGATGATAGTTTTGATTGGTTGTGATAAGAAATCATGTGACAGAATTTAAACAAGGATAATTGTAATTAGTTGAGACAAGAAAAGATAACTATATTTTGTAAATGCTAAAGTAGATATATTTTAATACGAATAAAGTAAATTATACATGTGATGTACTGTAAACTGTCGCTGTACTCTGATGTAATGTGGCTATTCATGTCACCATTTACAAAGATTTGTGCTATATTTAATTGTTATTGTCAGTTAACTGTCGCTTGCATGCATTGATCAATTTGTGTACAGGGCTAGCTATCTAGCTAGCAATGTTTCAGAGTATAGATGCATGCAGGATAGAAAGATCATCAGCAAGTTACACGCTGATAATGAAAATGACCCTTGGCTGGTTGCTCGATTTTAATTTCTTGTACGTACGCACACATCGTATGTGGCTTTAATAAGTTTTAAGAAAAACATAATTGTTGTAAAGATCATCAGCAAGTTACATGCTGGTAATAAAAATGACCAATGGCTGGTTGCTTGGTTTTAATTTCTTGTACGTACGCACACATCGTATGTGGCTTTAATAAGTTTTAAGAAAAACATAATTGTTGTAAAGATCATCAGCAAGTTACATGCTGATAATAAAAATGACCAATGGCTGGTTGCTTGGTTTTAATTTCTTGTACGTACGCACACATCGTATGTGGCTTTAATAAGTTTTAAGAAAAACATAATTTTTGTTGGACATCTTGCAAACAACAAGATATGGACGGCTAATAGACTGTAAAGAAGAGGCTGGGGAAACAACTACTTCTGTTACTTATGTCATCATAATTTAGAGACAAAGCAATCCCTCTTTGTGGACTATATATCCCTTTGTGAAATCCATCTGGCAAGACATCGGCAACAAAATTGCAGCTGACTTCTCTCCAGGGAACAAGCCTTTAAATGACTGGTGGGCTATAAAGAGTTTCGCACTGGACAAACGAAGAAAAAAAAAGAGGCTGAGATCGGTGCTCATCCTAGTCTTTTGGGCAATCTGGAAAGAAAGAAATAGCAGTCTTCAGAACAAGAGGAATCAACAGCATAGACGGTAATGAACAAGATCCTAGAAGAAATGAAGGGAAGATGGCCGGTGCAAAAGGGATGGAAACAATATTGACGGGCGAGTAACAGTGCTTGGTAGCCATTTTTCTGTTTGTACTCTGCAATGGCTGGGATGGTGTGAGCTTCTTCTTCTATTTTTTTTTTCTTAGCGACCTTGGTTCTCTGTACAGTTTTCCACCCCTCCTTGTAATAATATATAATACCAGCACCGCTGGCTCGGTTCAAAAAAAAAAAAATCCTTGGAGGAATATTGTGTGGGCTTTTTTCCTTCGTGCATAGAACAGGGAGAGACTTCTGGTACCTTTGCACATGTAGAAGTTTTACCTGAATTGACTTTGGTTATCGAAAAAATAGACATATAGAAGTCTTTGCACTATATATGAATTTCTCCCGGCCGGTTAGCTACTTACGGGGAGGGCCAAATTTTTTTTTAAAAATATACTGAGCATAATTAGGTTTCTTCCTGTCGGGGTGTGATCTAGGTGTGCATTGGAAATATATATAATTATACTACGTAAACCAGATTAGTTCGTAAGTGTTGACCTTGCAATGCACGTTCAATGGCGGCTAAGCTGGTCAAGAAATCATAATATGCGGTGGTCCCCGAAAAAAAACATCTGGGGTGTGCATTGGAAAATCTATATACTACGATACTATGTAAACTAGATAGTTCATAAGTATTGACCTTACTAGGCATCAGGAGGATCTATGCGAGATTATGTATAATAAGGAGTTTTTTGCAAAATAGCCACCACGCGTCAATTTCTCTTAGGTGGAAAAAAAATTCAAAAAAGAGGAAATCGGAGCGTGTTTGGCTGTTATAACCGGAGGATTGCAATACACGTTCAAGGGTGGCTAAGCTGGTTAAGAAAGCATGCGGCTGTCAACACAATTCCAGAGTTATTGGGAGAGTCGTCAACTTCTGGAGTATATTAATTGAGCAGGAATCGAAAATTTTTCTTTGTATATTTCCAAATGGTCCTTGAAGTCAGGTAGTCCTCAACACAGATCGAGATGTTCGTATGGACTATGGAAGATGATATATAATTGTGAGTACTAGCCAGTCGCATGGACTATTATTCAACGTGATAATAAACACCACACAACTATTTCTGGATGAAACATTATTTTGAATGCATGTCAGTGACTACGTAAATAACTTTTTACAAGCATATTTTATTTTCTAGTTGTTGATTCCAAATATGTATGAAAAAATATATTTGCATACAAATCAATTTACTATATATCGAAATTAACAATCCTGAATTTTGGAATAAATAGAATTAGTTTTAATCGCATTGTTTAACATAAGTAACACACATCATAGCCACCCACCTGCTTTGGCTCCCACTTCCACACTCCCTCCTTAGTGTAAGAAAAAAAACTTCTACCTATCCCTAATTATTGGTTGCTCTCCACCCATCCCCTCTCATCCTCTTCACTCTTCCACTGCCCCACTCCGTTGTAAAAAAATTACTATCATCAAATAACTTTTTTTTACTTTAGGAGGGTGACAGTAATTCTTTTTGCATCAAGAGGAGACAGCTAGAGAATAACGAGAGAACCAATACTCGGGTAAATAAATTACCAAAACAATTTTTTACGTCCATAGCCAAAAGGGGTGAGATTGTTTTTTTTATCAGGAAGAGAGAGAGTAGGGGAGGGGTTACCAAGATAAACTTTTTAAGCTAGAAGGCGTGAGAGTAATTTTTCTCAGGAGAAGAGAGTGGGGAGAAGGGTTAGCAAGATAAATCTTTTAAGCTAGAAGGCGTGAGAGTTTTTTTTCTTACGTTAGTGGGAGATGAGAGAAGGTAAGTGGGTAGCTATGAGGCATGCTGTTTAGAGCTACCAATTAATTTCAATAATATTTCTAAAATCCAAATTAATAGTTATCTACTACCTCCATTCAAAAATATAATTTCTTTTAGCATTTAAATTTGTCTCACAATATAGCTACTTTTCTGCCTATTTTTTCATCTCAACCAATCATAGTCATCTCCTATTTAATTTGTTTATATACTTTCTTATCTCAATTAATCACAATATTTCTCACTTCAAACTTAATTTCTCCTAAAAATGACATAAGTATCTATGTTTTGAGACGGAGGTAGCTATGTTATTCTATTTTCTTAATCTAAAAACTTTAGAAGCCATAACTGGCACTACTACTAAAAAGGTGTCATAGACGGTCAAAATAAGTTTTCTAGGTAGCTGGGAGCCTCGCTTGCGATCAATGGCCAGTGAAAATCAACGATCTACATAGGCGGACCTTCACCGCCACTGCACTTCGATTTTCACAAAGTGGCCAACTTAATTGAGCAGCTTGCGAAAATCGATTTTTGCTGGCAGTGATGTTAAAACGATCACTTGTGCTATAGATTTTAGGTTTTAAAAAAATGAAAGTTCCAAAAACTCTAACTCCCTTAGGAATATCAGGAACCCTAGCTCTCTCAAGAACCCAAGAACCCTAGCATCCCATGAACTCACTTAGAAGCTAGTGCTCCTGGTGGATCTGTCTCGTCCAACACAGCCACCCTCGCCTTTACTGATGTCACTGCCAATGAGACTCCCCTTTGCTGAAACCATGGATGAACTCGCTAGAATCCCTCGTCGCCATTGCCATTGCCGAGCCCTCTTCGCAGCCCTCGTTGACATTGCCGAGCGTCATTGTTGCCCCTCCCCTTCACCGCCATTGAGGCAGATCCAACTATACCAAGCACCGCCGCTGTCGGATCCGCTTACTAATAGCTATAGCCAAAAACCTTTGCCACCATGGAGGTAGATCTGACAGTCCCAAGCATCGCAGTCATCGGATCCACCTTCCTAACCATCGACTCCCAACCCTTTTGTCGGTGCAATATCTACCTTGCCGCTATTGACCTATTCGTCAAATGCTTTAGCCAACCAGATCCACTAGCAGAAGAGGTCAGGGTTGCTAGATTTGATTGCCTTAGCCTTCTCGTTGGCTGATGCGGCCACAGTCCTTAGTGATGTTGGCCTCCTCGTGGAAGGAGGCAATGGCGATGGCGTGCAGCGTTAGCACGTCTTGGCGGCGGTGGCCTAGAGGGAGAGGATTGGAAGGAGGAGAAAGTAGGAGAGGCGGAGAGAAGAGGAAGCAAGGGGGTGAGAGAGTGGGGAGGACTTGTCCAAGGGATGGTAGAGTGTGGTTAGATGGGCCATGAGGAATTTTAATATGGAAAAAAATTATGAGTAGTACTCTTTTATGATCGTCAACAAAAATCAATTTTTATAAGCATTCGTTTTAGAGATCCACCTAGAAAGTTAGGATTTTTTTTGCAACTGGATCTCTTAAGTAATCTCCTGAGAAAATAGAAATAGATTTTTATAGGTGATTTGTAAGGAGGCCCACTCTAATGCATTTTTATAAGCGTGTGTTTTTTTAATCTACAGATGGTGTCATAAAAATGGGTTTTTATAGTGTAGTGCATGGAGTTATAATTTAGTTTTTCATGATTTAATAATTTTAAATTTTAAAATTAATTAATATGAGTATTGAGCTGTACTCGTCTCTATGTCTAAATCTACTGTTCCTTAATTTAACAATTCTTAAATCTGAAATTAATTATCACAAAGTTGTAATTGCCGTGGACGTCAATAAATTAAAGGGGCATCCTTGTAGCCTGTCTCAAAGGTCAAGATCGATGGATCATCATGACGGGAACATCCCAAACGTGACTGATCGATGCACATGTATCCTTATCCTTCTCTCTCTTCTTTTTTTTTTCTTGTTCTTCTTTTAAATGGATTGCATTGAGATATTTTGCAGCAGCTAGCTAGCCCTTCATCGATCCTGACCTGACAATTCTGCTGCTGAGACGGCCAGTCAAATTATTCCTCTCCCATCTCTAGCTAGCTAGCTCTAAGCTTTTAACCACACAAATTAAAGCTAGCGACACAAATAAGACATGACACACATAGAGAAGAGCAACAGTACTGAATCAGACGTGTACGTTAAGAATAGCGATAGACACGACAGACGACAGGAGATCAGCTAATATCAGCTCAGCTCCAATGCCGGCAGTTAGCTAACTAGTGAGTTCACCGTTGACTGTCCCGTCAAAAGCTACTCGATCCTACGTACCACGACGCCGTATACACGTACGCTCCGATCGCGTGGTCCGGTCGGTCGGTCCACGCACGGAACCGATTGGGCTCGGTCACGTCCGCAAATCAGCTTTTGGGCGGATTCCGGCTCGTTCGTACGGCCGAGGGCTATATATAAAAAAAATAATAATATATATAGCATGGTTTAGAAAATAAATATTTTGACAGCACCAAAACGACGGTTACTATTTATTTACTAGTGTCGGTACTAATCACTATTTAGGATATATATACCTGGTGAACAGTAATCAGCCCGAACAGTACCGCTACAGTGCGCCAAAAAATATTCTCTCAGCAGTGTTTTAGTTAGCAAATTAATTATATATTTTTCTCTAATCATATTTAGATATATATCTAGCAACCGAAAAAGTTTGAAAAGTCTAAAAGTCTCTCTCTATATATATATGGCGTCGACAAAAAGTAAGCATGCTTAAGTGCCTTTCGTTATCTTGCTAATCAATCATTTAGCTAGTAATTAATTCGTACTTGCTTGGGAGTTTTGCAGTGACGAGTAGTACGGACTACTAACTTCGGAGACGCGAGATGCGTGATCGAGCCTATGCATAAGCGACGCAGCCATGCAGGATTGCAGTGCACAGAACTGGCGTGATCAGATCGACTGCAGCGTGGGGGCTGTGGCAAGCTGTGGTTTAATTTGGTTTATTTTTTAAGTTATCTTGCAACTGAAACTTATAGTTGTTACAATTTAGT
Source organism: Oryza coarctata (assembly GCA_030770085.1). Classification (NCBI taxonomy): domain Eukaryota; kingdom Viridiplantae; phylum Streptophyta; class Magnoliopsida; order Poales; family Poaceae; genus Oryza; species Oryza coarctata. The sequence continues at coordinate 17,256,868 of CM061472.1, forward strand.
TTTCATAGATTAAAATGCAGCTAGAGTAAATTGCACTTTTTGTTCACAAGCTGCGCAAATATGTGCAACAACTTGCGAAACGTTCGTTACAGTAAAATAAACTAGCCCATGTAAATTTTGTGCAAAATGGCCACGCAAGGCCGCAAGCAGATTAACGTTGTTGAGGAATACATTGTTTCAATTGATGCACCAACTTTTTGTGTATATAAGTCACCTATCTCGATAATTCATGATACAATGCGTCTTGCCCCGACCTATCCCTCACGTGACTCAATTATCAACAAAACGATTTGGTACGGGACGTGAGTAGTAAGCAACATTAGAGGCATGCACGTGCAATGTGACATCACCATGCGTCTTACTCACTATTAAGCCGGCCTGGCATTGTAATCAATATAGAATATCGTTAATTTGCTTGCATGATGTATCCTGGACCTAATTTGCACGGTCTAAGTAAATTGTTGCACGGAATGAGCGTTTTATAAGTTGTTGTACTTATTTGTAATCCACCACACAAGTTTGCATGCCATGAGTATAATTTACTTGTGCAGTTAATAAAACATATTATCTATTCAATTGTAATGTCTTTCTCAACTGCTTGATATTTATTGAACATAATGACATTAATTATAGTTTGCAACACAGATTGAAGAAAAAGCAACAGTGTGACACCGACATTTCTAAAAGAAATTGCACCAAAAGAGATTTATCATAACCCATCTTAATGGCAAAGGGAGCTGGAATAGTCTTGTCTCGTTTTTGTTGAGAGGATGAGGCTGGATAGGGCATTGATAAGATTGCTTAACTACTAAATTAGGTAAAGGAAAATTTTAATTGTAGATAAGTTATAATTGTGCACACTACTGTTTAGTAATATTACCTAAGAGTATTCCAAGAATACTTTAATATTAATTATAAGACAGTGGAGCCTCTTCTTTGTCTCGACCCCTCCCCACCGCGGTGTGGTTTGGGAGCCTATGGTGACGGGGCGTTGGTGAACCTGGTTGGGGTTGTCCCTAGGATAGGATTTGGCCTATTCCAATCGAGATCTAGCATCTCTAGGGTAGAGGCCGCACATGGGTGTGATGAGCAGTGACGATGGTTGGTGGTGGAGCAGCTTTTGCACGTGAGGACGTGCTAAGTGACGGTGGCTAGCGACATACAAGGTGGCTATCAATATGAGGAGCAAGAGGAGGACGAGGTGTGGTGACTCACCATGTTGCCACCCCCACCCTCTTGGATTTGGCGGTGTGATGGATGACAACAACAACAGGTTGTCTCTCTTTTAGCGATGCCTTCACTTTTCCCATGGAGCTCCTCCCCTCTTAAGGCCAAACCGCCTCCACATCCGGTCAGAGGGAACTCGGTGGTGATCAGGGGTGCGACCTCGCCATGGTAGTTTGTGTGTGGTGATCCAATCGGACAATAGGTCGATTCGGACTCGGTGGTGATCTAATCGGTCAATAGGTCGATTCGGACTCTTGCTATTGGTTGGATGTGTTGATAGAGTTAAGATAGTTATCGGCTGTAAGTACGATGTATTTCTGCTATCGGCTGGTTGCCGATTGGGGTTGTAGTACTCATACATTAGTTAGAAGGCCGATGATGTTATAGGCAAATAGTGATGAATAAAATAAAAGATAAATCGGTTGTAGAGTCGATGACGCTCTGAATAAAATATATGATAACCAATAAATAGTGAAGTTCAGTCTTTCAAAGAGACGAGATGTATTGACCACCGATGACTGTATCGTTAGAGCCGGCCTAGATAGATCAGACAGAACCGAGACAATATAAGACTGAGGCTAACAACACTGAAACGGTAGAAGCTAGATTGGTCGTACCAACGGAAGCAACGGCTAAACCCATTAGCTGCTATCAACTATGAGTCTGATGCAGGCATATAAATAAACTCATCGGTTAGTTGAGTCGATGGGAGGATCGAAACCCACTAGAACTTGAGACCAGTCCTATTAGATACAACCTTAATAGATTGGACCTAATCGAGACAATATAAGACCGTATCTAACAGAACTAGATCGATTGCTAGTGGATTAATCATTGAAGATATATGTATATCGGCTAAAAAGCTAATACATTAGGCGTGAAGCTTAGTGTAAAGATAACTCATTGGTTGGCTGCTCCAACGAAACGTTATGTAAAGACCTGTCAACTTAAGACTCAATATACTATCAGTAGTATAGAAAGTCAGACCTAACTGAAGCAGCTTGAGACTAATGATGATAAAAGAACTCGATAAGCCAATAAGATCCTGTGCGAACGTGATGTGATATATCCATTCAGACTAAGAGGTCGAACCTAACCGATGCAGGCTTAGACAGAATGGATACAACAGGATAATGGCAGAGATACCCCTTCGTTGGAGTTCATACCTAACCGATGCATTCCTGCGTCGAGAGCCAGAATCTATCGGGAAAAAAACTAGATGAGCTAGGGTGACAATACACTGAGATTATATTGATCTGTGGAGATTATTTACAAGGCTCCAGGGGGCCTATATTTATGCCCTGGGGTTACACTAATCCCACACGAATATGGGATAAACTTACCTAATGATAAAATAGAATCTTAGAGATAAAAGGAAAACTAATTAACTTGACTATCTATAAGTCAAATTTTACAAAGATAAAACCACCCTACCATGACTTCCACAATTTCTCCTCAGATTTGGTTTCATCTGGATAATCTTTCATCTTCGACTAAATCGAATCTATCTTCATTTGTTCGATCGGCTCTTTTTCTGTATCAATCGGCCTCTTTTAGCTAATCGACTCTCCTCTCCTGAATTGAATCTGTTTGTGTGACTTACCAATTTTGGAGTATGACGACTTATGCTTCAAAATTATCTTCTTCAAGCTCCCATGACTCCGAAATCTCCTTTCTTGCTTCTTTCAATCGGCTTTCCTAAGCTAATATTCTCTACATCAAATGCGCTAAACTGTCAAACTCTTGGGAGAAAAAGTTACTTATGATGTGACTTGATAATTCTTGGAAGTCCAGCTCTGTTAACTGTTTATCGCTTAAATCCAAGCTATAGCATCAACTTTAAATATATTCTAGAATCAATTTCTCCACCATTTGCTTCACCTATATCAAATCTATGAGCTGTATCTCGTGGATCCCCGCAAATAATTGCTTGTGAAATTTTTCCTCTAGATCAGCCTATCCTCTGATTGAATTTGGTGGTAACGATAAAAACCAAGTAAAAGCCGATCCATATAGTGACAATAGAAACAACCTAACTCTCAGAGCTTCTTCCATAGATGCTTCTCCACACTGAGCTAAGAATCGACAAATATGTTTTACTGTTGATATATTGTCTTGCCATGAGAACTTAGAGAAGTCTAGTATCTTGTATCGGCGCGGTAACGGTATTCTATCAAACCACTCAGGGTATGGACGCCGATACATAAAATTTTCCTCCTTTGGTTTCAAGCCGAATTGTTCCTTCATCACTTTAAATATCCTGCAGTCCACTCATTGTCTCCATCGTGTTGCCCCCCCCCCCCGAGCTGAACATAGCCATCAAACTAATTGAACATCAGCATCTGTGGACCAATATTTGCTGATATATAAACAAGTGACTCTTGAGCAATTAATTCATCCACTCTTTTTCATATCAAGTCCTAAAGCATACTTATCAACATTCTAGATTGATCAATCAGTACGTAATGTATAGCTTCATCAACTAATTCTTGAATGGATTTCTACAAACTTGAAGCTACAGGTTGAGTTGGTTCACTGATTAGAGTTGGTCTTAGGAGCTAATTCTTCTAGATTGGTCCTTCTTGCATCATACTAAAGTATTGCAAGCATAACTTCTCAAAATCCTTCACAGAGTGCTCCACCTGCTGCCTCCGTGTATCCGTTAAGTCTTCTAATGCGAATAAAATAATGATGTCTTTATCAACCTCATCATCGGACGAGCGCGCTTTGGCATCAACCTATTTATTACACATATTGATTAAAATTATGTCCCACTGGACATACAAAAAGAGTGTTTGGGTAAGAATCGGTCCATTGGGTTAGCCAATGAAGGTCCAATGTGATGCGTCTGAACACGCAAAGGCTTTAGAGATCTGCTTAGCTCTAGTACATGTCTTTAAGTTCCTTGGCGTCTTTGGGTTATTGGGGTTCAGGGCGTGCTAGTCAATTTAATATTTAATTGACAAAGAATATACATAGAGTTAGATCATTGAGCCAATCAACCAATAGATCGATACAGACTCTTTGCTATTGGCTAAATGTATTGATAGAGTTGAGATAGTCATTGACTGTGAGTCTGATGCACTCCTGCTCTTGGTTGGTTGCTAATAAGGGCTATAGCACTCATGCATCGGCTAGAAAGTCGATGATGGCATAGGCAAAAAGTGAGAAATAAAATAAAGGATACATTGGCTGTAGAGCTAATGGCGCTCTGAATAAAATATACAATAAGCAGTAGTAGTGAAGTCTAGTCTTTCAAAGAGATGAGACCTATCGGACACCGATGACCATACCGTTAGAGCCAACCTTGATAGATCGGACCGAACTGAGACACTATAATGCTGAGGGTAACGACATTGAAACAGTGGAAGCTAGATTGGTTATACCGATGGAATGAACGGATAAACCCATCGATTACTATCAGCTGTGAGTCTGATGTAGGCATATAAATAAACTCATCAGCTAGTTATGCCGATGGAAGGAACGAAACACACTAGATCTCGATTCCAGCCCTATTCGACATAGCTTTGATAGATCGAAACTAACCAAGATAGTATAAGGCTGGATCTAACAAAACTAGATCGATAGCTAGTGGATTAATCGTTGAAGATATATGTGGTTGCGCCGAAAAATGTCTCGGGCGACCACGCCAACACCTGAGAGGTCTGCTTAGCTCCAGTGCATGCCGGTCGGCTTCTCTCTCTATCGTGACGGTGTAGGTGTGGGTGTGCTAGTCGATTTGACCATGTAATTGACAAGAAGGTGAGACGAACGGGTCAGTTGGACGATGGGCCAATATGAGCTCTCGCTATCGGCTGGTCGCCGATAGGATCGAGGTAGTCATCGGCCGCGTCCGGATGGCTCTTGCTATCGGCTAGTCACCGATAGGGATTAGGATGCTCTTCCATCGGCTAGGTAGCCGATAAAGGCGTAGACAGATGTCGACAAAGGGTATGATGGCTCCGGATGTGGTGAAAGCGAGATCCTAATCCATCAGCCGCAAAGTATTAAAAACAAAGCGCGTAGGATCCCTCCTGGTAATCGACGGAAGCTGTAGCGGTCGTTCATCGGCTGTTGGGGGTCTATATTTATACCCTGTATTACAGAGTCTGATGCGGTTACAACAACTATCGGACATTATCTCCTAAAAATATAAAAGGAAAATATATTAACTAAACTAACTAAAACTTCCTATAAGATACGATTTACATAGATAAAATACCCTGCCATGATTTTTACGGCTCCTCCTTATACTTGGTCTCATTTAGATAATCTTCTATTCTTAGACCGAATCTCTTCTAACTTCATCCGATCTTTTTTCTAACCTTTCCCTGGGCTTTCCAAATTTTGGCGTTAACAATATGTATATTTACTAAAATGATAATACGTTAAGCATGAAGCTCAGTATAAAGATAACTAATTGGTTGGCTACTCTGATGAAATGTCACGTAATGACACGGCGACTTAAGGCTCAATATACTATCAACAGTCTAAAAAGTCGGACATAACTGATGCAACTCGAGATTGATAATGGTAAAATGAGTTCGATAAGCCGATAGATCTTACATGAACGTGATATGATATATTCGATCGGACTAAGAAGTCGGACTTAACCGATATAACCTTAGATAAAGCGGTTAGATAAAGCGGATATACTAAGATAATGACTGATGCAACCCCACGTTAAAATCCAGAACTTTCTAGGAAAACCTAGATGTACTAGGATGAAGATGCGCTGAGATTATATTAATATGTGTAGATGATTTATAAGGCTACAAGGGCCTATATTTATACTCTATGGTTATACAAATTCCACATGAATATGGAATAAACTTTTATAATGATAAAATAGAATCTATAAAACTAATTAACTTGCTTATCTATAAGACAAATTTTACAAAGATAAAAACCACCATACCATAGCTTTTATGATTTCTCTTCAGATTCGATCACATCTTGATAATGTTCTATTTTTAACTAAATCGAATTCATATTTATTTATCTGATCGGCACTCTGCTCTTTCTATAAGTTGATCAGCTCTCTGATCCTAAATCGAATCTGTTTGTGGGACTTACCGTATTAACACTAACTGATTATAATATATAACATGTAGTATAATTTATAAAACATTTAAAAGTTTAAATAATATTAATAGTATGTGCTATTAATATTAATAGTGTGTATTAGTGTTGTGATATGGACAACTAATAGTTAGGTTGAAGGTCTAAAGTAAGAAAGAAATGGGATGTCTCACACCTTCCGTGGATATCCGAATAGCTGTGTTCATCATATATCTGTATTATTATCTGTATCCATTGAAAACTCCGATACCATATTCATATTTGTCTCTAGGAAAAAAATCCATATTCGTATTCGTATTTGGATTATCCGCTCCAAGCTGCATTCGTATTCATTTTTCTTTGACCGAACAGAAACTATCCGCTCCGTTTTTATCCCCTGTTAAAGTGATTGAAAAAAATGAGAAAAAAATTAGTTGAAAAAGAGTACCTTTATTGTGGTTTGGATAGTATTTTATGTAAAACCAGTATTATTACTAGTAGAACTGATCTTAACCATTGATTTATGATTTCTACTATTAACATAAAAAAATTATATCACAACCAGTTATTTTGGTAGTAGTATTAATAGCATTGGATTAAAAATGATGAACAATCTAGATTGATTCTTGATTATACTATCCGTATAAACCATAGTAAAACATCTAGCTGAAAAAAATAAGAGCAAATAATTAGTGTGTAAATAAAAGTATCCGCTGATCAGAACAGAGGATTTACCCTTCTTTTACTACGAGAGCAGAATTATAGGGGACGTCATTTAGCTAGAGATAAAGTTTTGTTTCGCCACAAAGATGTTTTAAATTTTTTTGTTTTAGTGTTAAACCCACATATATGACTAAATTTCAATATTTAATAAAACTAGCTAGCTAGTTGACAAATTAATTACTCTACATCTCCGTACGTGCATATATTTAACAAAAAAACTGTCTAATTCCCTAATAGTGTAGGCATTCTTGTCTGAGATCCACATATCTTAATTCTGCTAATTAAACTCAATTAGATTCGAACAGCCGAGAAACAATGTGGATCTTGTTCCCCCTCTCCATACATAGGAGGAATAAAATATCTACTTCTTTTCGAGAAGTGTAGGATTGACTCACGCTTAGTTAATCAGTGGGGTAAATGACTGTGAAAGTAAAAAAATAAAATTTAACACTTTTTCTTAATCATTATAATCTCAATCTATATAAAACACTATTTGTTATTAAATAGATTATAGCTGTACATCAATTTACAAACAAACCTAACTATAACAAAAAAATTAGAACAAAATTAATTAAACACTAATTAATTAATAATACAACACATAAAAATAATTAACCGATCAAAATTTTTAAAACACTAAGAAAAACAAACTAGCTAAAAACTAACTAGCTAAATTTTAGCTAAAAGAAACAGATTAAAATCACAAATAAAACAAATTAATCTAAAACAAATGCTAGACATGTATACGGAAGAGAGATTAATTAACACATAAATCCTCACTAAACTTTACCTTTATTAAAAATTCATGCTCACAAAAATCACACAATACTCTCCATATTTTTATATAAATACCTAACATCTCACCCTATATTTATATTTATAGAAAAAATTCTCAAGAAAAATTTCTTTGATATTTCACAACTACTACTCTATTTATTAAAAAGACGCTCTAGATTACGCCACGTCACTGGTGTGGTTACATCCAACGTATTTTTCAGCGAATTCCACTCGGACACTATTCCCACACTTCTGAACCAATCATATTACACCGCGTCACTTCTAAATCTATTGCGCCCTCCATGTCTCCTCCTCTGGTCCCACCTGTTAGCTGTTGCATCACTGTACGTCTATGTCCGCACTTGCTAACATGTCTGATTCACTTGTTAGCTACTGTACCACTGCACGTCCTTGCTCGCTAACATGTTTGGCTTATCTATCAGTCTGTACACTTTTGCCACATGTGCTCTTGTGGTGCTGGACTTTTACTGACCTGCTAACTTCTCATCCAGCTTGTCAAGTCAGCTCACTCGCCAGCCCAGTTACTTTTGCCTCCTTCAACCTGTCTTTAGCACATCTTGATTGCATCTATATTGTTCAGTTGGCTTACTCACAATTTCGTCCCATTATTATAGCAAATTCTGAAAAATAATTTCTTAATTTTTATCTAAAATTTCTCTAATTTTTTTAGTGATTTTTTATCTATTTCTCACATTTAATACCTACACATAAATAAAAATATATTTTTTAACACAAATTTTTATAAACCGACCTATATCAATGCATATATGCTCACCATATTTTTTATAAATAATATTAATATAAATCAATTAAACAATATCAATTTTAATATAAAATATTTTTTTCTAATTTTAATATAAATTATTTTTTCCAATTTTACTCTAAATCAATTATTCATCATTTTTTTATTTAACAGGATAAATGTAATGGTAGGAGCATTAGGTTATATTCCCATATACTCTTATATTAAGGATTGACATCCAGATACAGAAATGGCTACTCCTGCCATTGAATTAGACTATGTGGAGGCCTCCTCCTTTTCTTAGACTTTTTTTTTCTGCCTATCCGTTATATTCAACCAAAACCTTATCACCTAGGTCATTCTTTTATTAATCAATAATGTACAAGTACTTATATATCTTCTAGTGTAATGTAGGCCTTTCAGTTTATTACCACTTAATTAGTTTTGGATACGAATGTTTTGCGACTTATCGATCGACTATATGCATTTGGATAAATATTTTAGTTATTGCAAATGGCAATGCAGCTAATTTCTTGACCAAAGGATTTACTAGGGTTTAAACATCCAACACTAGATCTCTAAAGGGAAAAAAAACTCTTTGCTAGCTCACCGCTTTGGCGGGAAAAAATGTTTCAATACAAATCGCAGAACTGTGAATTATTTTAAGTGAAAAACTGTGATTAGTATATTGGCTGATTTTGCTAAGGGAACTGCATAAAAATTTCCTATCTATTAATTGTCTGATGAATTATATATAAAATAAAAAGAATATATAGACTCAACCGTGATGTTTCTAAATCATTCATGATTAGATAATTTATAATCTAAGAAATCGTATCTAGTTATACTACTATCTCAACTATTTTTTTATAAGTAATATAACTCATAAATTAATAGTGGAGATCATTTCTGTTGGTGATAATGCTGGTAGTAGAATACTTAGTATAGCCCTTATGGTTGTTAAACAGCATATTTAGTCATGCATGGAATCTAATATCTGCCGTTTATATGAGAGAATCTTGTGTGCTGATCCTTATTTTCGTAACCTATATATCCATGAGATCGCCGGCCATTCTTGTTTGTTCAAGTGGAATATCTATTATGAATTATTGTGAGAAAATATGGTGAATGCTTTTTCTTCCACTGATCGATTCACATTGTTTGACATCCTTTAACAGTCTTGTGGTAGAAAACTTTTACAGACTGCAAGCAATTGAACCTGAGGTCGCCTCTTCTCCTTAATTTATAGCCGCATTTTCACCAGGTTAATTGCCACCAGCAATTGGACTTCTGCAACACATCATTTGGATCGCTAATCTTTCATCGGAATTTGTTTTAACCCATTATTAATTGCATGTAGCCACAATAATATGATAGTAGGAGTACTTCCTAATTTGGTAGCAGGACAGAGCAAGGAGGAACTAGTGATTGGTTTTATCCTACATCTGAACTGCAAACTTCCCTTTGGAATAAACAAACATAAACGCTGTTCTTGGGAGAGGCAGGCCAACCAAGCTACGATTGTAGTGGAATCCAATGCACACACAACAAGATCTCCTGGAATTGCTTTCGTGAGCATTAGAAGTGTGGAAAAGCATTGCTTTTTATGCTATTGGCTACAAGAACTTAACGAAGAAGTTTCGGAAATCATGTTAGAAGCTTAGTTTCTTTATCTTGAAAGCAATGCAAGACTTTATCAAGATATAAATCAGTTGGTGTGACAAAAACTAGTACAGATGACAGTTGTTGTTGTGATTAAAACAAATTCTAGAAAATATAAGACTCGACGTGTTCGAATTATGTAACAGAAGAAAGAAGTTGATCGATGTATAGTTTAAGTGACGCGCTTCCATCGATCACGACGCAAAATAAAAAATGAGACCTTGTAAAACTGTACAGGAACGATGAGATGATACCTATTTCATTTGGTTGTATACGTTTCGATCTGATCATGACTTTAAACTATCTCTACTCAACCTAATTTTTTTATTAGTAATTTATAGTGATCGGTCATGTTCAGGACGGCTCCAGAAATTTAGGTGGCGTGAATTAACGGCAGCACATGATAGTGATTAGTGTGTAACCTACTTCTTCAGAGCTTCATCATGTCACGGAAATATAAGAAAATGATTAGACTACCTAGAGCATCTAAGAGCACATCAAGTGGTTGACTTTAGATTAATTAACTTATTAATACGCTTAGCAGCAACAATAATAAAGACTTGGTCCCAGGAGTACGATGCATGAAAAGAAACTTAAATTATCTTGCTTTGTTGGTTCATTCTGATTCCACCAGCTGTTTCTATGATGCAACATCTCTAGTATTTTCTGAACTTCACATGTCAGACCGTTTACTTTGGTGTGCCATCAGAATTCAGAAATGAAGAGAGTATGAAACTGACAACGAAAGAAAAGGAAGAAACAATACTTTTAATTGTTCAATCGTCGGTTAATTAAGTTATGATCCATGTTCAGCCATGTTGTGTGCGAAATTAAGACGTTTTAATTAACCCGATAAAGTTCATGGATTCTGCAAGAGAGTGATGCTATCGGTGGACCATGTCTAGGCTCACACAGTCACACGCAGGCAGCAGTCAGAGTGTACACACGCGTAATCGATCTCTATAGCCTATCTTGCTGAAGAAACACGACTCATGCTTCGTCGGCAGAGCTGCTCGATGGCTGCAACAATGTCGTCAGCTAATAGCTAGCTGCATGCGTCTCCTTCCTTATCTGATCAACACAAGATTATCCAAAGAATGAAACGAAATGTCACTCGATCGATGCTTATCTTTTCTTACATGCATGCGTATGTCTGCATGGCAAGCCAATGCTCTCACGCAGACAACGTGATGCATGGCTGGCTGCTGCTGATAGCTGGAGCGCGTCATCGCTGCTGATACAATGAATCGGTGACGACCAAAGCAGCGAGAGCAGCCGGTTTTCGGGTGCAGAAACCTTGGCCATCGCGACGAGCAATCAATCAAGGTGGATTTTTTTTCTGATCGATTGATGGTTGCGGCGGTTGGGGACGAGCGGTCCATCACTCCGAGTAGCGGATGTCATCACGGCGGCTGGCTGGCTGCCTGCGGAGATTGGGCCAGGGAGCCGACTAATTTACTGACTCTCTCCGCCGTCGTCTAGCCATTTACTGCTGCTGCTGCTACTGTCTCGGCGGTGTGACGAACGCTGAGGCAAAACCATCCCGGAGCTGACGATATTGGTCACGGATGACAATGGTGGTTGTCTGCAAACGTCGTGACCATGTTTAGAGAGAAACATTGGGAGATGGTAGTGCCTTGGCGAAATTAATTGCGAGGTTAATTCTATTTGGATGGAGGGAGTTGGATTAATTGATATCATCGAGACCCATTACAGTCCATATCCTGACCATTAATCCAAGTTTTCTGTTGGGAAAAATCATCAAGCTCAATGATCATTCATCGAACTGAGGCCAAAACTTAGATAGTTGTCCTTTTTTTAAAAAAAATGGGCATGTAATGTGTGGCCAAAGAACAAGATTGATCTGTATTCTTTTATTTACTTTATCTTTCTGATGGACCCTTACCCTTCAATTTTAAAGCAGAAGACAGCCTGCTTCACTGATGGACCTGTCATTAGGACCCGGTTTGTTTCTGGGCTTAGAAAGGCCTAACAGTTACTTTTAAACCAATCGTTCCGGCCCACCACCTAACCGGGCCGCGGTGCCTCGGCTTCTCGCAGAAGAGAACCCGTCTCTTTTACCACTCGCCGACATTGCCGGAGCCGCGCGGCGGCCACCGGAGACCCCGGATCCTCACCTAACCCTGCCGTGCCTTCCTCCTCCAATGCGACCTAGACGCCTTCCCAGCTCCTCGCCTACGTGGCCTCGCCTCCGCCTCCGGTTCCGCCGCCCCGACGTGTCAGCTTCCCGTCCACTCTCCGACGCGGAAATTTCCTTCTACTGTTTTGCACGGCACCGCCAACGAATTCCCCCGCGTTCCTTTTCGTCTCGCAGTGAGTTGGTAGTTTGATACCCTTGGCGACCGCAGCGGCGCATCCATGGCGGCGGCGGGATCCCTAGGCGTGTACAAGGCGGTGTTCGCGGCGCTGGGTGTGCTCATGGTGGGCACCCTGGCGTACACCTGCGTCACCGACGGCTCGCCGTTTCGCTCTGAGCTGCTCACCCCGTGAGTACTGCTACACCACTTCGTTTTCCCTCTATGGAGGAGGATTGGATGCTAGTTACTGCGGCAAATTTTGGTAGTGTTGCTAGTTTCAGATTTGTTCCCCAGTCCCTTACGGATTGCTTAGTCAGCTATTGTGTTTTTTTTTATGAATATAGGATGGTTCAGTAATCAAGTAAACCATTTCAAGCTTTTTGATTTTTTTTAAAAATTAGGCGTGGTTTTGCTAATGATTAGCAAATGTTGCGAGTCCTTAGTACTACTTAAGTATTGTTCCAGTTTTATTGTCTGTGACCTGCAAAATGGTGCAGCTCTTGATGGATGCAACTTTGGATAATTGAGTGCACCAATTATGCTCTAGAACTCTAGGTTTATAGTTATTCCTCAAGTCTTTGAGAGAGTTGGTATGTTCTTAACCAATGAACTATGTGTTGCATCAGGGTAGGGAGATCAGAACTCTTGTCCAAGCATGTTTTAAAAGCACCTTAACTTGTAATTTTTCTATATGTAGGTGGTTGGTGACAACACTGATTGATTTTTATGTGAATGTGACTGCAATTTCGGTAATTCATTTATCTCTGTGCTGTACTTTGCGTCCTCTTCACCAACTAGTCAATTTGTTAAAATTTTGTGATGTTTACAAGCAGTATAGTTAGAAGGAAGTGTTTTCTGAAGCTTGAAGTGAAAGCGGCAAGCTGTCAATTGTTTGCATGCATTGTACAAAAAAAGTGCACTAAGTACTACCCTTTTTTAATATGTTATTTATGAACAAATTCAATGTTGCCAAAACATATTGCACAATAGATATAATTCTTGGAGTTAGACCTTTTTTTTGTGTGTACTCCAATTGATAAAATATTTGCTAAATTTGCTAATATGGTGAAATTTGATTTCCACCAAACGTAGTTCCTGATCTGTATGAGGGAATGGTATCTAACTGGCTGAAGCTATAACTAGATTGCACGAGGGTTGATCTCAGATATGAAAATCAAATGATAGTAAAGTTCTGTTGTATTATCTCTCTTAACATGTAATATTTTTTCTTGTTTTGTGTATAGTTTGGAGCTTGTGCTGATATTTATGTTCCAACTGCAACCTGTGTACCACTGAAAAATTAACAAAGTTTTTTTGTGCATGTCTTATCCTAATTTGCTCCTTTCCCCTGATTAAGACAAACAATTTCTAGATTCCACCTTAAATATATACAGACTAAAGGATATTTGGGTCTGCAAGGGTTGACCACTAAAATGCTTTTGCTTTACATGATATAAATAATGTAAAATAAAATAATAATTTATTTGTCCGCTTCATGTATGGAGATACAATTTTAAATATTACTCCATATTACTCCACCAGCTAGAGGTGTTCTTGCATGTTGCAGGCTTGGGTTATCTACAAGGAAGTAAATTGGATTAGTTCTGTCTTCTGGGTAGTTCTGTTGTTCAGTTTTGGCAGGTACTTGTTTCCTTCCTCATAATATTCATGGCTTCTCAAACTTTCATAATTCTGTTTCAATTGAGGTATTCATTTAACTAATGCGATCATCTTTTTTTTCCTGTTGTCGTTTCAGTGCTGCTACAAGTGCTTATGTTGTTGTGAAGCTTTTTGAAAAAAAAACTCCAGGGCCTTTACAAGATCCACTTGATCTTCTATTCCTCAGGTACAGATTCAAATCTTCCGATTATATGCAGGATGAAAAGATTTTAGTTTGATATTTTTGACAGCTTAATTTGGCAGATCAATTAAAAAATATTTGGTTTTATTTTTTCCGTGCTGATACTGAAAACAGAAATGGATTTGGCAATTTTGTTCTTTTTCTGGGCTGGGGGCACTGATGGACTGTAAGAAGCTTATATTGGTTCGTGGCTACGCTATGTTCTCTTTCAACTTTTGGGGCACCTGTGAAATGTGTTATCCTGTAGATTTTAACACCTGCAACAAGAAACCTTTGCTTTCACCGTTTTTGCACCTTTTGGGTTTAGATCCCTCATATGTTGAGTAGTATACATAAGACTCCAGATTCCATAGTTCCATGGTGCAAGCTCTCACCAATGTGGTGACCTTCTTATATCATATTCTGGATGTCTAAGGAATATTGTTGTGCATATATCAATTGTCATTCTTATCTTCTGTGTCTTGAGGTCTTTTTCAACATCTTTTCAGGCAAGAAAATCTATCCCAAAGAAAGTCCTCTTTTGTCATAATTGGGAGAATTATATTCAGCATTTTGGGGGCAATGATGGCTGCAGTCGTAATATATACTGTCATCACTGATGGACAACCTTTTAGGAAGGATTTGTTGACACCGTAAGTGAATCATATTTGCTCAGATTGTTTAAGAAACATTATTTTCATTAAGTACATTCTAAGTCCAGTTGAATGCAGCAAGCAAAATGGATAAACGCCAGTGATTAAATGAAAGATCACAGAGGCATAGAATGACAAGACAGCTAAAGGAAGTTTTGAAAAATATATATTTAATAAGCAATACAAATGTGTATTTACAGGTGCTATAAGCACCCTATGCTGAATTTGCATTCAAGAGTTAACTATTAACTGCTTGTTAGGAGCACTTAGCACTTACCATAGTTTTGTACAGGCACATGTGGGAGAACATTACTTGTGTTCTGAACTTTTTTTTCTAAAAAATTGACCGCAAGTAGTCATAAAAAATTCTGAATAACTTGGCAATATACATCATCATCTAAGAAACTAAGAAACAAATATCAGTGAGTAGTAGCTTTCCCTTTTTCTTTTTCCCTATTCTTTTTTGCCATTTCACTTTCTGTTGAATTTTTCCTTCCTATTTCATGTCCACAACAAATTTAGATTTGAAATTTTCAATCTTGATAGTTGATAGGTTTATTTTGTATCACTGCTACCAAATTATTTGAGATATTTTCATGACTATTTTCACCATAAGAGTAGGAAGCACAGGAAATGTAATTGTCCATGCAGAGTTAAAAGAGAATTGTTGGAGGCCAGCCCTAAGTAGTGCTCTGGAACTACATTTTCGATTAGGATAATGTTGTATATGTTTTCAAGTGATTTGTTAAATTTATCAGTACATGCTTCAAATCTGCTAACTATATAGAATTTTTCTGGCATTTTTTATGGTTTTTTTCCTAATCATACTTGCGTTATCAATTAGAAAAATATCAAATTTACTATTTTCCTTTGCATTCAGGTGGATGGTGGCAACCTTACTTGACTTCTATATAAATGTCTTCGCAATATCGGTAAAATATCTTATTTGGCTTTTAGAAATTGTTCGGAGTAATTAGGTGCAACATACTAGTTTGCCTGCATGAATGCATCTAGATAATTATTGTTCATATTTTTGTGCAAACGGTGGGAAGCAAATTTTCATTTGCTAAAATTAATATTGCATGACTCTGTTGTTATTTGGAACAGCTGTTTTAAGCTCAGCTCAAATCATGCCATGGCACCCACAGTTTTCTGCCAATGTTTTTTTTGTATTTGCTATGAAAATATATTCCATTAAAATTGTCTACAACACATTAATCCTTATGTGCAGTATATATATTATTTTTCTGTCCTTTTTGTAAATGTGTGAAGACAATCTTATTTTTTTAAAAATAAAAACGGAAGTGCTAATTAGCAACGCTAGCACAACCTCCCACCTACTGAAAAGGTGTTTGCACTAAGTAATTAATACATCCTGCGACTATAAAATGTCAGGGCACTGGTAGGCCGGTAGCACCCTAGGCACTGGATAGTAGATCTAGAATTAAAAAGAAAACCTTGATAGTGGCTATATCTTGTATCAGTAATTTTTTGGTGACATGTCTGCAGGTATGGGTTGCTCACAAGGAGTCAAACTGGATATCTACTGTCATTTGGATATGCTTGTTAATATGCTTTGGAAGGTAGACAATTTTTTTTATTGAGGCTTTAAAAAAGCAGCATCTCTTATATTACTACATTGCATTGGGGTTCTTTTTTTCCTTGTGACTTGGATTTTACTGCATTAATTTTGTAGAATATTTTTGCTTGAACTTAAACATAAGGTGTAACTAGTAGTTACTGCCACCTATCAAATACTGTAGATAAATTATAGATTTTGGCAACCAATTAGTCAAATTCTCAAGTATACATAATATACAAAAAATATGCCAATAGATTCATATTTCAAAGCACATTCATACAATATAAGTTTTATAACTACTGAGAAACCAAGTATATTTTTTTTGAGAGACCAATTATCAAAGTTTAATCTTGAAGACATTTTGGAAATGAAGTAAGCCATATAAAAACCAATGGAGGTAGTGCCATGTTAGCTATATGATGCATACATTTTTCCTGCCGCTTATATGAGTACTTTCTAGTGCTTCTTCTTATGAGTAGTGCCCCCTAGATTGTGTTTGATTCATATATGGGAGGCACTTTCCTGCTCAAGAATAGTTATTCAAGTAATATGAACATCTATAGTAAATTCATCAGTGAGTTATGTGCATTATGATGTATTTATTTGTAAGTAACTTATTGACCCTTGTCACTTTATTCATTTGATCTAGCATCACGACATGTGGTTACATTGTCATACAACTTTTCCGAGTGTCATACCAAGACCCGATCTATCGTGTGCTATTGAACTCTCATAGCAAGTATGGCATTGTTCCGTCCCAATAATCCTTTATCTTCTCCAAGCCTTGTAAGCTTGTGGTTGTCTAAACTTTGCTTGACATATGGTCATTTATCTGGTATTTATCTGCCTGAAATGTAGGAAGATTTGAAAATTTCATTGAAGGGCTATGTTATTCTTGGTATACAATAATATTACCTCAATAAATGGTATATCATCTTGCAATTAGGGAATTCTCGGTGTAATGACATAACTTCAGCAATTTCTCTACAAAAAAGAACCAGACTATTTATGCAGTTGCGGTTCCTTTATTTGTACTGTTTTTGAATTAAACCCTTTATTTGTATTTCTGATTTAGTCGATTTACAAAAGTTTTCTTCATTGTAGTTCTTATCAAAATTGTAAGGTCATTTAACACAAAGGGTTACTAAAGTCAAGTAAAGAAAATGTGACTGTCTTGCTTAATTGGGAAATTACTTGAATTGCCAAATAAGTTTGCATTCTTGCGGAAATCAGGCTTGCACGGACTCTTTTGATTTGATACACTTCTATCTTGAGTGTGTGAAGGAGCATTAACGCAGAGCAGGGAAGACTTCCAAGCATTATACCCTCTAGCTCTGTCAAAGCATGAAGAATATGTAAGCTATCTTTTGGCAGTTCTTTTGCACACAGAATTCCAATATGCAGAGATGCAGATCATTCTCATTCTGTTGTTTCTGTTGGAGTTGGAAAAATCTTTGCTTCGGCATAAACTCAAATATAATAGCTTCAAATTCCAGACCCCTGAAAAACCAATACTTGGTCACACTGTTAAGATTTTCACAAGGTTTTGATGTCTAACACTCTTAAAGGCCTAAAGCTCACATTCTTTAGGAAAGCTTTGAGATGCCACTTGTTGCTGTAGGTTGAATAGCTTCATGGAGCAACACCGAGGCTGTGTGCGTTACTGCCTTCCTTGGCAGATCGGGGCCAAAATGCTTGCCTACTAACCGTAGCTCTGTACATGGATGACCTGGTTGGCTGGTTCCAACATTTCCTATAGTATTACTGCCAACGTAGGCCTAGAAGCGGCACCGACACCCCTCATCTCAGCATAGGTCTGCAAATTCCGGCCGAAACGAGAAATCACGTTACCGTTTTAGTTGGCCTAAACGAGATTCCAGGCCAATCTCGGCCAGAATGAAAAAAAAATCGCTTTAGGTTCTCAAGTTTAATTTGCATCTCGCTACCGTAAAATTGAATTAGGTATAAAACATTTCTTAACTTCTAAAACCATTCAATTCGCACGGGGCATAAATATAAAAATTAAAATAAATATATAAGATCCATATGTTAGATAATTATAGAGTCACATCTCACCTCTATATCTCCTTCCCCTTCTCTCCTATCTCTCTCCAACTGCGGCTTCTTGTAAGATAGATCTCACTCGTGTCACTGGCATGCAAGATAGAGGGCGGCGAGCTTAAACACCACTACAGGTACGGATGATGAGGGAGAAGGGCGTGACACACGAACAAAGAACAGTGAGCTGCATGCAGTGGTGGAGATCCCTCTCTCCTCGAGGAGATGTACTTCAACACCACCTTTCTCGAGATCGCTACTCTTCACATCGAGCTCCCTCCACACCTCACATGGTAGCTAATCCACCCGTGCCACCTAGGCCCACCGCTGTTGGCTTCCAAATCCATTCGCCCGTCAAGATGTAGGCCGATGGCATCGCACGATCCCCTATCACATGCGATGCCTCTACCGCCTCCACCGCTGCCGTGGCAGGATGGACCTCCGACGGGCCGCGTGCTCCTCCTCCTCCGGGGGCGTTTCCACCAGATCAGCTTCGTTACTTCGTCACATCCTCCGACGCTGTCGCGGTGGCGTCTCGCTGTGTCTGCTGTCGCGTCGTCTTCTCTAGCCTCTCCATGGGGCCGATCTCCCGCAATTCGACAACGAACCAGCACAGGGTTAGCACCCCTCCGCCCAAAATCAAGTGCACGACCTGTCCAGCTAGCGGCCACGCGAGAAATGCGGAGATTCCGGCGGCGCGCGACGATCTCGTGTGGATCTCTCGCGGCTTCCGGTCTACAGCGAGGTCGTCCCGGCCGCAGCGGCACCATCCACCCGCGGTTCCGTTCCACGCACGCCACAGCAGCAGTGGCTATAGGCGGAGCATATTTCCTGATGCACGCGGTGAGTTCATGAGCTCCTTTAATTGTGACATGATTTTGATTTCCCACAAAAAAAGGCTTACTTTTTTCTTTGCATTTGAACCTATCGTCTCGGTTTTTCTCAAATTGAACAATTCTTCTTCCACCGTTTTGTGTAGCTTTGACATGCCTACAAGTTTTGAACATTGTCCATTAATTTATTTCACAGCTTCAAACACATGCATGACTAGCTAGTTCTGATAACTCATGTTGGTTGATCTCATGGCTGACCGAGCCAGAGTTAGGCCTAGTCCACTCAAGCCCATGTGACGGTTTGAGTCTTCAAGCTTGTGCACATGTTCTCCTCACGCGTGACAGTCGGTCGCACTATTTTTCTCCTCAACAGAATTACTCCCGATCCTCTCAACGCTGCGCTGAACAGAGGTCGAATAGCGAATTCCATTGCCACTCGCCATAGGTGACAGACCCAGGGCCGGCACCCTTAGCATGGTGAATTCATCAGCTCGATCTTCCTCACAGGCGTTATGCTACTGTGCCATCTACTACACCGATGTAACAATGGCTGACTCCTACGGATTCATTGGTTAGTACACCACCGAATTCAGCATAAGCAAAATTAAGTGATTATACATAGCCTAAGTTAATGCTCATAAGAATTAGCTCCAATATTGTGGCATCAGAGCCATCTTAAGCCTTGGCTTGATTCCATAACTCTGGTTATGAAGCCACTAAGCCACATTAAGTTTTTTTTCTAGCATTGGCTCGTTCAATTTTACGGTTTATGTGTACGGTTCATGTGCAATTAAAGATTGTTTAGGGTTCATGTTTGTATTAATTGGAATTAAGGCTCAATTCATGTTTATATTGCTACTTTTAGTTCAAATTCATGGTTTAGGTAGCTGATAAGAGGGGATATCGAATTTGAGTTGAAATAAAGAAAGTTCCGCAAAATCTCCCAAACCCTAATTTCTGAAATCCCCCCAAATTAAGAACCATAATTCCCAAATTTGGCAAATCTCAAATGAAGAGAACCCTAAGGTTTGGAATTAAGGACCCACCAGCTCAAGAGAAGTCGTCATCGACTCACCACGCGCCTGCATAAGCTCGTTGGGCGCGCGTCCCCATCGGCTTCACCGCCTTAGCACGCCAGAGCCCGCCGCGAGTGCCTCCGTGTCCCTCCGTTCTCTCTGTCCAAGTGATGCGCGGCACCGCCGCCGCCGCATGCCCACATCCGCTGCTTCGGACCGGTCTCAGTGCCACGTGCCAGCCCGCCGCGCGAGATCGAGGCTTGCCTCAGTGTGGCTTCGCGCCACACCACGGAGGAGAACCGAGGAGGAGGAGCAGCCTATGGCATCAGCTTGCCGCACGCTAGCCCACCGTCGCCGTCGCCCCTTGATGTCGTCGGCGTTTAGTTCGCACCCGGCTCAATCGCGGCTCCTGCTGTGCGTCGCATCCACTAGTCCCGCCGAAGTTGTGCGCGACATCAGCCCGTTGAGCACGGGCGGCTCGCTAGCGTCGCTACGCCGGATTGCTGTCGCTCCTCACGCCCGCGCCGGAGAAATCGGGAGAGGGGGGGAAATGTGGCTAGGGTTTCGTTGAGCTGACGAGTTTTGTTCCGGGCGTGAATGGTATGGCCCGTCCGATCGACAGTTGCGTCCGTCGCCGACTCGATTCGCTTTCCGTGATTACGGCCGTCGATCAAGATCCGACGGCTTGCGCTCATGGCCCTTCGGGTGGATGTGGGCCGTGCGCCGTAACAGGCCTGCCCGCGTTTCGGCTGCAGAAGTCCGATGGACCTAATTCTTTTCCTTTTTTATTTGCTCGAATAATTCTTCATTCTTTTTACAGAAATGCATTTTATTCCATTCAAGCCGTTATTTGATGCCTAAAATTGTAGTAGAAAATTTCCTTATGTACTTAGAAATAGTTCTAGATAAATTGAATTAGTGAGTAGTTTAGCTAGAACATTTAATTTATTTCCTTTCTCTTTTTGAATTTTGACCTAATGGATTACGATTTAGGATTTGAATTCTAATATTAATAATGTTAATTTTTCATGTTAATTTTTTTATTTATATTTATTGGAAGTTTATGTCGGACCAGGGTTTGATCTCAAATCCTATGTGTATGACATGCTAGTTCCATAATTAATTGCTAGCATACACATTCTTCGTACCTTATCAATGTAGAGTACATAACAGACAATACATAAGTGATAAAATGGTCTAAACTTAGCCATTATAACATGGGTCAACTAAGTCAAATCCATAACAACATAAGAGAGTACAACACAATGAAATATATAGATAATTTAGTCACAAAAAACTAGCAAGTGTGCCTTCGATTGCCCACAAGCATCTGACCAGTAAATCTTAGTAAGCACTATCATCGTCGTCTTCAAAACTTGCTACATAGAAATACTTGATTGTTGGTTCCTCCTCTATCATCTCTAAAAAAAGAAGTTACCTAACCATGTGTGAGTACAACACATACTCCACAAGACTTTTAGTGCTTGCAATAGTAATCCATAGTATACAAGGATAAACAAGGAATGGTTCAGTTTTTGCAATTTGCAAAAAAACATAGCGTATACAGCGAAAACAACGTCATTTTACAATGAAATTTTCATAGAACATCATTGAAACATAAAATAAACTTTTAGACCTCATTCCCATATGTTCTAGGCCTCCTGCCTCCCTGCCAAGGCCTGCCAACTCTCAGCCATAACTAGAACACCAACCAACACCCGAACCCACCATTCATGCTAGGTTTTTATCCAAAACTTTGTAAAACTAAAAGCTACTATTGAGGTTTTACCGAGTCATTTATAATGGTAGACACGGCTATCTAAATAGTTCTAATCTCTACAAAGTGTCCACAACTTTACCCACATGACATGTTAAACTCGAGCTACCACACAGGAGGTGTGTTCCAATGTGACAAAACCTTTCCACTACTAGCCCTTGCAATATCCCGCTTCGTGATATGTCCATGCGTAGAGGAGTGCCCTCCAATGCCCTAGGCTCAAATGAGTTGCAAGTAAATCTCAGCCACTTTGCCAAGACACTGACAAGCATGTCATCTATGCTATCACAAGCCCAATGCCAACTATATGACTTACAACTACCCCCGATGGGTCTATTGCAAGGAACTAATAATATACTTAGATAGGAGATTCCTATAAGTCGCATGTGGTTTGCACTAGTGTCTTGGATCAGGCTTCACCAAAGAACTGATCCTTAAGTGACTCTAACGGGACAAATCCACCTATCGGTACCGAACACAAGGCACTGAACTCTACAATCACCCAACCAAGTCGAAATCAATTTGGACTCATTTTTCCACCAAGATCGTAGAGGCACCACCCTTTGTTCATTACCATGATTTCGCAAACATTCTTGTTTTCAAAGTCCCATAAATCAAGTAAACTTGCACTATTGATATAAGCAAGCTAAGCATGTTCTACAAGACTATCTTCCCACCACTTGAACCCGATTCCCAATGGTAACATAGGCGATAATGAATAATGATATTCAAGCAACAAGGACAAGGCGTATGCAGCAAGTGGCAAGTTACCCAAGCATCCCACGTATTTTTGAGTAAAACATCGTTTGCATAATAGTTTTGCAATCAACATAATTTGTAAATTTAAAATATAGGAGCAATTCATCATGGGGTGCTTGCCTTGGTCCTAAACCTCCTAGTACTCCTTTGGTTTCTCATCAGCTGGATTAGCAATGTTGTGCTCTACGCGAATATCGAATGAGTGCAATGAATACAACGGCAAAAATTAACAATATAGTAACTTCAAATATTTTTGCATAATATGAAAGTGCATGATTTCATATGAATTTAGGAAAAAGAATCGCTTGAATCTAGGTTCATATGAGGGAGAAAGAGCTAAACGAATTCTACTTTGTCCTAAAATCAAAAATAAATAGAAAACGGACCAAACTGCTGAAATAGCAGAAAACGTTCTACCGACTTAACGGGTCATCTATTTGGGATGCTTTTGGTTCTAGGGGTGTTTCTAGGACACGAGACCTACATGAAAGCTATGGTGTGCTTACAGGACAACCTCTAGGAGCAAAATGCCGCCGCTGACGAAATTGTTCATCATATTCCCTTGTGAAACGTGAAAACAGCTTAAACTAGAAAATGTTTTTTTTTGCTCTTGTGCTAACCAAGAGCATTTTTGGAAAACAAAGGGTTTTTAGGCTTAGGAGTCACCTATACGTGCAAGTGGGACCTATGGACAAGGTTTGGTAGCGGCAAACACCTTAGCCCAAAAATAATGTTTTTGGCCCTTAACGGAAAAACAACATTCATTCGCATGAGAATGGCAAAAACAACCAAAATAATCCTTCTAATTAAATGAGCGTTAATGGCTGAATGTTCACAATAATGAAAAAAACTGTTTTCTATGTTTTCCCTAAACCAATGATTCCGCAACTCGGTTTGCGATGTTAATGACTACCGACAAAATCGTGAACTCATCGACAGTGGATCACTTGTGGTTTTGTCATTTTTGTAAGGCTAGTGGGACCAACCTAGCAAGCATAGGGCCCATGGAATGGCTATGGCTCACTCAAACATGAGTGCACCTAAAGTGTTCGATGAAATGCAAAGCTAAAATACAGCTTGTTCACCTCTATCCTCTCACTCTCTAGTGTATGGCTAGTGAATTTAGAGGCACGTGGAGGCTCTAGGGTTCTAAATGCAAGGTACTATTTAACTCGTGGTCATGCTTCAATTGAGCCTTGGCCATGCATGTGGCATCAGTGGCACCGCTTGGGCGGCTGACCAAATAAGGACATGGTAGGCCAAGACAAGGGCGTGGGGGAGCATTAGTTGCCTCCTAGGAATAAGTGGTAAGCACATGCAGAAACATGAGCTCACTAGTTGGGGCTACCGGCAAAGTTGGTGGCAGATGGAAGAAGTTGTCCGGTGGCAGAACTCCCGGTGTTGAGGGCTGTAAGTGTGCACAAAAATGGGATAAGAGATTTCCCTAGAGGTGTGTGAGCAGTGAAAAAGGGACTCACTGCTCAGGAAGTTTGCTCCGGGCGACCGAAGGTACGTTCAATTGAAGTTGGGAAAGATGACCGGACAGCAGCAAGTTTTACGAGGGGAAAGAGGGAAACAGAGTCAGAGAGCTCCCATGATTCCATTCATGCAGTAAGATTGACGTGAGACTCACCGGGGCATCACAACAGCGGTGGTGTGGTCATGACGGTGTCCTACCATCATTGAAGAAGAAAACAGAGCAATAGCTGTTCTCTGTGCAAGGAGGGGACAAAAGCAGAATCAGAAGGGAGAGAGAAACCCATTCATGAGGTTGGTCATGACATTCCCTACCACTCACCATTCCTCCCGAGAACACACGGAACGTGGCTCCCTAGAGAAGCAGACAAGGCCATGTCGCCGGAGCACCGATCTAGCATGTTGGCGTGGGCCAGAGCGCGGCCCTACACCCATGACCTGGACGTAAGAAGAAAAAGGAGTAAGTGGTCAAAAAATAGCGGGGGCAATATGGTCTATAAAAAATATACTATAAGAAAAACTGTTTCAAAGGTATATGAGATATATAATGGCGTGGTTGAAATTTACCATAGTCTCAGTGTTGGCCCAGCTCTCTCTCACAACTCACATAGGAACTCACGATGATGAAATAGGCTAGTAGATGAACACAGAAGCACTCA
Source organism: Oryza coarctata (assembly GCA_030770085.1). Classification (NCBI taxonomy): domain Eukaryota; kingdom Viridiplantae; phylum Streptophyta; class Magnoliopsida; order Poales; family Poaceae; genus Oryza; species Oryza coarctata. The sequence goes on from CM061472.1 coordinate 17,282,052, forward strand.
CGCACAAGCACTAGATGCACACAGAAGCAATCTTTTTGTGGCGCTGCCCACTAGCGACCTTTTTTCTCTTCACACGCACACCTTCTAACCAAAGCTGATTATAAGGATTAAATACACAACGCACAGGCTCAGCCACACGTCGGCCGGTGCTCACGACTCCACAACTTGCGGGTGACTCGGCCACCACTGCATGCACACCCTAAGATTAGGCCAAAGTCTCTCGCAAGTAACTCCACTAACTAACTGCATGCAGATCACTTCCCCCATTTTATGCATGCCCCTGCGCTAATCTCTTCCACTACCTGAATTCAGTTAGCATCCACATGCGTTGAACTGCTGATCCGTCGATTACGCACGCACACACTCTATGCTTCACTATCCACAGACCAACTCTCTACACCATGCAACATGCTAGCTACACTGATCAGGACACTACACGACTACTGACACGTAACTAAAATAAACCAAAACAAATAACAAGATTAACTCTAACACTCAGGAGCATTCCCTTAGTTTGAGCTTTTGTAATGGCATTTTTTCATACTGCAATTTTATCATAGCTTAGATCCAATTAACCCACGTAATATGGAAAGGTAAAAAAAAAGTCCGGTTGTGTATCCATCATGTAGGGGCGGAGCTTGATCAAAAGTCTAGGGGAGGCCAACCATTGAATTTTTATAAAAATATTACGTGTTACATCATCGCTAACTCTAATATTGGTACAAATAATTAAATTGAAGAGAGAATTGAGTTTATGATGTTGAATACAAGAGAGAGCTGAGTCCAGAATCCTCTAAAAAAATACTGAAAGTTTAAGCTGCTAAATAGAGAAAGGAAAGAATTAAGTTTAAAGTTGTTGAATACTAGTAGGGGGGAGAGGGAGAGAGATAGAGAGAGAGAGAGAGCTGAGTCCAGAATCCTGAAAAAGAAGAGGAAGAATGACTGGGTATGCTAGGAATCGAACACATGTACGTACTGCTTGGAGAATGCTCGTAGCAACCAACGCAGTAAAATGATTTTAGTGGACTAGATAGACTGATAGGGGAATGTTTGAAATTCCTCGGCGTGAGTCGGTTGCTACTAAAGTGATCACTACGTAAATTTCTACTAATTAATAGTTTTAGCAGTGCTTGACTTAGAATAAAGCTAAAATGATAAGTAATTTAAAATAGAGGGATTATTTAAATTTGTTTGTATTTAAGCTTGAACTTGTACATTTATAGCCAAAATAAACCTAACCAAATTTTATTAAATCAAATTTTGCTATTACTAAATTTTGTGGAGGTAAAGAATGTGTAAGTATGTTGAATTTTTTATCATACTGAGTTTTAAAGTAGTTTTATGAGTGGAAGTTTCTGAAACTACAAAATTTGGTAAGATGTAGCATTTCAAAACATGTTCATATGCTCGTTTTGTTGCCCAGCCAAAACATGTCCTTAGTAACGTTGCTAGCTAGAATGGGGTAGACTCTGGACTCTGTTTGTTTGGACCGTTTGAGTTCATGGTCTCAGTCACGATTATGACGACGTACGTCTCCGAGAATCTGGAGCCTAGCTATGTAGCCGGTCACAGGACGTTGCACAGGCGAAATTGATGGTTTTTTTACTACTTAGCGCAATTGACATTTGGCTGTAGTAAGTAGTAGCCCCTCAAATACGAACAAATTAGAATCGAGCATGTGAAATAAATTGGGATGAAAAATTAATTTTTAACAAAATTAGCAAATTTGGTTTATATCAAAATTGATAAAATTAATTTATATTAAAATTACTATTGTATAATTGATTTATATTAAATTTATTCTAGTAAGTGTGATGAGAGTGTATTTACGACATATGTTAAATTATGAAAATCTAAACTTAAAAAATATATTTTTATGTGTATGTAAGTGTTAAATACTATAAATAGATGAAATAAAATATCGTTAAAAAATTAGAAAAAATTTGGATGACAAATGATACATTAAATTTCAAAGTTTGCTACAGTGAAGGACCGGAGCAACCTAGATGCAAAGTATGGTTGCGGCCTAGTCGGAAGTAGGCTGATGATGGTGAGTAGGTGGGTGGAGGAAGGTGAAAGCTAATAGATTGAGCTGACTTGACAGACAGACTGAAAGTTAGTAGCCTGGTGTAATGGGTTGACGACGTGGAATAAAAGTTAGTAGCCTGGTGTAATGGGTTGACGACGTGGAATAAGTTCAGTAGCAGGCACAAGCATACGTGGGAAGGATGTGTGACTGACAAGCGGGCCGACGTAGTAGTGACACGTGAGCACATGTGTGTATGCACGTGGTAACACAATAGTTGACAGGTAGGACTGGCTTGGCGTGAGCAAGAACGCGCGGGGCATAGGAGATATTAGGGACATGTGTCGATTGGCATAGTGGCATGGCAATAGTATACGAGCGAAATTTTCTGCGAAAATATGTCGGGCTCTCTGATCTTCTATGTGTCGGGGTGATATGACATAATTTAAAGTGTACATTTTAAATTTAACGGTCGAGAATAAGCTGAGTGGTGATTATGAAATCGTAAGAGTATTTATTTCTTTTCTTTTAGGATTTTCTAATTATTTTTTCTATAGTAAGATATTAGGGATTTGTGAGAGATTTTTTTTAGAATTTGGTAATCACAATTTCAATAATAAATATAAAGTTTATAAAAAATTAGTGAGCAATTGATCTTTTTTCGATTTTATATTAATTTGTTTTTTTATTATTTAGATTGGTGAAGTGATTTTAAGTTAGTTTTGTTTGTAGATTTTGTCTCGGTTTTTCAAATTTTGTAATTAGAGATAATTGTTAATTTTTATTATTTACTTCTACCGCTGTTCACCTAGTCTATCCTGATACTACTGAGTACAGTACGTAATTAATCTTTCTTTCCGTCATCCAGCGGTCAATTTTATATTAATTTTATTTTTTTATTATTTAGATTGGTGAAGTAATTTTAGTTAGTTTTGTTTGTAAATTTTATCTCGGTTTTTCAAATTTTATAATTAGAGAGAATTGTTAAATTTTATTATTTACTTCTACTATCCTTCACCTCTCTGATCCTACTGAGTAAAATAATAATAAAAACACTGAACAGGACTTCGCCGCATTGTGCACGCTCGTGTAGAACCAAAAACTCAAAAAAGTACGACGAAGAAGAGCGTAACGTGTACGATGGGATCAAATCAGATCAAGCGCTAGCTAGCGGCGGCTCGCATGAACGGGTTAATGTGTGGCACTTGTTCTGCGATCTGACCCGTTGATGGCAGTGCAAATACAAGATGGTTGGTCTCGAGTCTCGACGAGCTATTAGTGCTATTCCTTGGCACTAACCAAAATTGAATTCGTAACTCCGGTCACGAGTAACGACTTTAATTTGCAGTGGCATACTCCTTAAAAAAAGTACAATCATAGAATATGTTTGTTAATGTTTTCTACAACTTTAATACACTAATATTAGAGTATGAAATCCTGGTGCCTTCTCAAAGTATATGAAAGAGAATGTACTCACGGCATGTGAGTATAGTGTACATGTACAGTGTATAGTGGTGTATAATCACAAAATGGAAATGAGTATATATGTTAAAAATACAACATTTCAGTTGAGTAAATATGCGAACAATATTTTATTTTTTTCATTAAAGTTAATGCACCTATGCTACATTTTAAGCATCGTAAAATCAAATAGTGGTAGATATATGTCTCAATTCATTAGTATATAAATATTAATGCCCATTATTACGTACACCTCGGTGGCATTTTTATTATGAAGTATTATCGTTGATCTTAATTTCTTAAGCATGTTAAATGATGTGTGTATACTTGTGATGAACATGTTTGATGATGTATACGTGTCTTTTATATATCGGGGAAAAATATAACCGGGTATATGGTTTTAGGTCAGATTTTCCTCGTAAATTGGATCAATTTCCTTTTCTTCTTAATGTAAAGCAATAACTCTCTGCACTTTACCTTAAAAAAATAATCGGAAAAAATAAATACCCTGTTAAGTAAATTTTCTAACATATGTTTTCTTGTGAAATTTCTGAGCTGAAAAAAAAGGAGATTTGGCTACCCCACGGCAGCTAAATCAGGCAGATCAGGAAGCAGCCGCAACCGTGAACCGTGAGTTTTTCTTCACTACCGCTAGCTTACTATGAAACTGTCTAATTAATAATAATACCCGTGAGATTACCTTCATAATTCGTTTGCCTCTCTAGCAGATGATTTTTCGTTTTTTTTTGACAGTCTGTTTCATGCTAACTTCGCAGATAATGGGGTCGGTTCACCAACAACTCATATGGCACGAGTGCAATTCTTTCTGGAAACGGCCGCATCGCGGCTAGTAATTGAAAAGGAGTCGGCGCCCTGACACCCACCATCACGCCCTGATCAGCAGTATAACCATGGGCGATATATATACGGCCTCATCAAAACATTTCTTTTAGGCACGCGCTTTGACCAAATAACACACCTGTTAGTGGCATAATTTGGCTTATGGTTAGTTCGTTTGGGCAGGCCAAATTATTTAGAATAGCTGGCCGGTGTAAATTGTCTAGTGATTTGCTTGGAAAATCGATTCAACTTGTATGTGCAGGAATTAGTGATGCATTAAGGAGATGATGTGTGCAAATTACTGGGTGCATGGAGATGTCGCATGCTTGCAAATGGCTGGGAGGCTACAATTTTCAACTCTGTTAGCTGTTCTTCGGTCCTTAGCTGTTCGAACCGCTAACTTTAATTACACTACTACAAGTAAACATTTTCTCATACTGGTAAAACTAATTTTTCACAGGGTGCCAAACCAGCCTCTTGGTGCAAGTGTCTATAAAAATGAAAATTTTTACGGATGGCTGGTTGACCCATATATGAAAATCGATATTTATAAAAAAGACTAAGTGCTAAAAGAAAACAACTTATGCATATGTGGGCGGATAATAAACTTTGGTGGTGGACGGCGGGCAAACTCCGGTTGCAATGGAGTGTGAGCGGTGCTAAGATATCGTTGTTGGAGAAACCACGTCAACAGCACGATAAGTGAGCGTGCGTATCACCATGCGCAACTAGACTTCGGTCCCAACATCCAAATGTCAGAATGCTGCCTCCATATTGGCATCAACTTGCTGGGCAGCGTCCATCTATTTGAGATGTTAATAAATATGTGAAATAATTATGGACATAGAAAAATGATGTACAAAAATGATAACAATGTGTTGACTCACTACATGTAAGTAGTACTGGTCACGATGTCAGGATACGCGTCTAAGACCATGGTGACATGTGCATGTGGATCTGCAAGCATGAAAATCACTTGTGTGCAGGTGCAAGGCTAGTACCACCTAAGATATCCGAGGTAGGCAGCCTCCATGTGTGGATGGACTTCATCTATGACATCCTCTGTTGTCAACAATCGGTTGTTGATGTAAGGCTGTAAATGGGGAATCCACAGGGTGCTAGTTGCCCATCCCCTACGTGAGTAGTTGCAGAAATCATATGAGTAACCTATTTAATTACACAAATGTTGATTTGCAACTAATCAATGAACGGTAGGTGGCATGACGAGCAGCACAGTCTACTGCATGACCACGGGAAACTGCTACGAAGACCGAACTATCACATCACCTACTACGAGTAGTGTGGCCTGACGAAGATGTCAAACACTATTGGCATTGTTGTCATCCAATAAGCCGTGTCATGTGTGCATTGCGAAGAGAGGCCATGTGGTGCATGAGCTAGATGATCTCCTTAGTGTATAGCTCCTAGACAACATCATTGGGTTGTAGGCAACCGAACTCTAAGACAGACTCGGAGTAGTTCCTCCTCACCTGCACGAGGGCGTAACGACGCTGCAATGTACGAGACAAAGAATATGTTAGTGCATGATAGATGGTTAGAACAAAAGAAGTTGACATGTTCCATACCTCACGTCGACACCAGACTGTCCCATTGTAGGAGTTCTTTACTAGCTGCCGTAAGTATAAGGCATCCTCATAGGAGGAGTGGTCCATCATGGGGTCTCGTAGCTATAGAAGGAGAGGGCAACTAGCAATAATCAATCCTAGATCGATCTTCGTGCACAAGTCCCAAAGATCACAGTATGTCACCGTAAGCATAGTAGATCCCTACTGAGGTACACTGCCATCGTCTGCATTGACTATCAGGCATGTGTACTGGATCATTCCCTTATTCACCATGTGGCCCGTCGTGCTGGTGAACATCACCCAGCTAAAGAGCTAAAGTAGATATGCCTCAAAGCTATGTCTGACCGAGTAATCATCGATGTCAAGGTGCAACCTATCAACCTACAGACACAAAATGAATTTGTTCGAGTAACAAATGCATGGTAGTTACAACGAATAGTAATGTAATAAATGTGCAACTTATAGTGAAGTATAGCAGCCACTTCTTGGCTAGGGTGACCATAGTGTAGGCAGGGAGTACCCCATGGGGAGGAAGGCTAGGTAGAAAATGCACGCAAGAGAATTGCTCAATGATGTCCTGCGCCCATCCCTATAAATCATCAATCAAACCCATAACGTCCCTAGCTAGAGGGAGATCTAGCAAGTACAAGACGTCCTAAAGTGTAAGTGCCATCTCCCGTACGGAAGGTGAAAAGTGTTCGTCTCTAGCCTCCAGCGGTCAATCACCCTAGCTAGGTCCTTATCATCCATAGTACCCTCGACTAGCCTACACAATAGAAGAAGCTAGCCTCATTACAAACCCAAAGGAAAAATAGTTAGTATTTCCGAACATAAATAAGACAACTATAGCTAAAAATAGTAGTTATGGTCTCACCTGCCACAAAAACATAGGTTCACATGCAAGAGCTCTTGTGAAGGACATGAACAGAAGGTGGTTAGCTCGACACCCTCAACCACTGAGAGGTAAGACTGGTGGGATTGATCGATCCCCCACTCTAGTAGCTTCAGTGTTTGATACTCTATATCTATATACAATTTAAAAGTTAGTATGGTTTTGAATATGAAAATATCAAGAAACAATAAGTTAGATTACTAATATATACTTATACATAACATTTTATGGTAAAAGTTTAGACTATTACTACATAGTGTTGATACAACATAACATATATGATGCATATGATAATATGGTACATAGCATTCAAACAACTCAACAACATAAGATCTAGGATGCAACAAAGTTCGACAACTTAAGTTACATAACCATTATTACAATAATACATGAACCAACACTACATCACCCTACCAGCAGGTGCACAAGAACGTCTAGGACGGGGTCGCCTAGTAGTAGTACCTTCACATGGGGGACAACTTCTATTAGTGGCTGATCTAGATGGACCAACTTCTGCTACACTTAGACCCGATGCATCTTTAGGACACCTCTTATAAATATGGTTTGCCTGGTCGCACTTGCTACAATGCTTAGTCCTTTCACCTGCTTTGGACTCATCCATGTCATTCCGAATGCATTTTGTCTTCCGGCGACCTGCTTTGTCCCTAACTTTTGTTGCATTAGGAATGTAAATAACCTATGGATTTTTTGCTGTGAATATCCCTGCAATACTATAGCCATATATCTTGTCACTCTAGGTTTGGATAATCACTTTTTCCTAAAATAAGATGAGACAAAATAATGTTATGAAATTTCACACTTAGAGGCAATGGCAATTACTTGAGAACATGGCTTGTGAGTATATATGGCTTTCGGCATGTGCAAGCATAGGTCTTGTCGTCCTTTAGCATACATTCTTACATAACTCTCTTATGGTAGATGCCATACCCATCCTTATCAATACAAAAGATTTTGAACCTACGCTGTTCATACTTAGGGTACAACTCGATTCGGGCCTTATTACCTTTTTCTTGCATGTACTTCATTGTTAATGTGCCAAAGAAAAGACTATTGTTTGTCGTCAGCTACTTTATACTGCTCCCTGCAGTACTTACATGTGCTATGTAAGATAAATTCAACTATGTCGACAAGTGGCAACCCTCGAATACTATGCATCACCTAGTCATCTATACCAGATCATACCTAACATTCAATTTACTATAATATAACTGAAAAACCAACTTATTTTACATATTTGTTAACAAAAAAAATAGAGTCAAATTATATACCAAAGTGATAATCATATCTATTACAATCAATTTTTACATAATAAATGTGTAGTTCTAGTAGTACACATAATGTAAAACTAGTTACAACAAATTTTAAAGACCTATGAAACTATAAATCTATAAAACGAATAATTCATTTTTATATTGTATTATACACAGAAATGGTTCAATACTTGCTCACCGCCAAAAAAATCCCACGATCGGGGAGGGACGCCAGCTTGGTCACGCGAAGGGCTAGGAGGTCTGCTTATCTCCAGTGCAGGCCATTAAGCATCGAGGTTCGCGGGTGTGCCAGTCAATTTGACTCTGCAATTGACAAGGAAGTGAGACGAGCGGGTCCGATACAGGCGCTCGCTATCGGCTGGCTGCCGATAGGATCGGGATGCTTTTTGATCGGCTGGGGAGCTAATGTGGACAGGTGTCGACGAGGGGTTGACTGCCGAGCCAATGGAGGAACCAGGGTGTACTCAGAGGATGGCGAGACGCACGGGATCCCTCCGGACAGCCGAACAGTGATTCATCGGTTGGAAAAACCGATGAACGCGCATATGGCCTAGGCAAGAATTAGCACAAGAAGGCACGAGCTGCAAAGCCGATGCCGCTCTGGGTATGACAGCAAGAGACCCATCGCCCGCCGTGACAGCGCCATTAACACCGAACCTCCAAGATCGGACCTAACTGAGATAGTACGAGGCCGAGGCCAACGGTGATGATACGGAGGACGCCGGATGGGCTATGCCGTAGCAAGGATATGAGCGAACCCATCGGCTAGCTAAGCCGATGAGGGGACGCCTCTCTGAAGGCGGGTGCATATCAGCTGGGGCACCAATACGTTTAGCGTTACGTGTCGAGGATCGCCTCTAAAGGCTGATGCATATCGGCCGAGGGGCCGATGCGCTGGGCGTGAAGCTCAGAGCATGGATAACTCATCGGCTACTCACTCCGATGAGACGCCGTACAGAAGACTATAGGCCTAAAGCTCGATCTACCATCGGCAGCCCCGTAGGTCGGACCTAACCGATGCAGCACGAGATTAATGACGGCAAAGGGAGCTTAACAGGCCGATAGGTCCTACATGGATGTGATGCGGTACACCTGATCTGACTAAGAGTTTGAACTTAAACGATGCAGCCTTAGACAGTACAAAGCATACCAGGATAGTGGCGGGACTTACCCCTTTGCCGGAGATCGAACCTAACCGATGCAGCCTCGCGTCGAGAGCCAGAACCCGTCGGTAAACACCTAGATGAACTAGGGTGGCGATGTGCTGAATTTGTATATGATCGAGAGATATCTTACATGTTTCTAGGGGATCTATATTTACACCCTGGATTTACAAACAGAGTCCGACGCGTCTACGACCATCGGACATTATTTTCTAGTGAGAACAAAGGAATATATTCCTAAAGAAGTTAACTAACCAGCTAAACCTCCCTAATTGAGTAAGGTTACAATTTACAAAAACAAGCACCCTGTTGTGGAGTCCACGGCTCTTCCGCAAACCCGGTTTCATCTGAATAATCTTCCTATTTATAACCGAGTCTTCCTTTGCATACCAGGATAGTGGCGGGACTTACCCCTTCTCCGGAGATCGGACTTAACCGATGCAGCCTCGCGTCGAGAGCTAGAACCCATCGGTAAACACCTAGATGAACTAGGGTGGCGATGCGCTGAATTTGTATATGATCGAGAGATATCTTACATGTTTTTAGGGGGTCTATATTTATACCCTGGATTTATAAACAGAGTCCGACGCGTCTACGACCATCGGACATTATTTTCTAGTGAGAACAAAGGAATATATTCCTAAAGAAGTTAACTAACCAGCTAAACCTCCCTAATTGAGTAAGGTTACAATTTACAAAAACAAGCACCATGCCATAGAGTCCACGGCTCTTCCTTAAACCCGGTTTCATCTGAATAATCTTCCTATTTATAACCGAGTCTTCCTTTGCATACCAGGATAGTGGCGGGACTTACCCCTTCTCCGGAGATCGGACTTAACCGATGCAGCCTCGCGTCGAGAGCTAGAACCCATCGGTAAACACCTAGATGAACTAGGGTGGCGATGCGCTGAATTTGTATATGATCGAGAGATATCTTACATGTTTTTAGGGGGTCTATATTTATACCCTGGATTTATAAACAGAGTCCGACGCGTCTACGACCATCGGACATTATTTTCTAGTGAGAACAAAGGAATATATTCCTAAAGAAGTTAACTAACCAGCTAAACCTCCCTAATTGAGTAAGGTTACAATTTACAAAAACAAGCACCATGCCATAGAGTCCACGGCTCTTCCTTAAACCCGGTTTCATCTGAATAATCTTCCTATTTGTAACCGAGTCTTCCTTTGCTGTAACCTGATCGGCTTCTCCATTGTAGCTATCGTACCTTCTTTTAGTCAAGCCGATCCTTTTCCTTCCTTCCCTCGGGCTTCTTGGACCTAATCCCGATTGGACAATCCCTTGTCTTCAAGTCGATCCAATCTTCTACTAATTTGATCGGCTTTTCTATAGTTCTCCATCAGCATTATCTCAGTATCTCCATCGGCCGATGACTGCATTAAACCCTCCATCGGACCTCTCATCCGATCGACTTTAATACCATTGGATCTTCCAGCCGATCGGCTTTAGCACCATTGGATCGTCTAGATTTTGGCGTTAATACATGCCCCCCAATTTCGGAGTTTGCCAACAGTCTACAAAATTTTGAGCCGTTAGAAACCTCCGCAAACCAGGATGACCCATTAAAACCCGCATTAATCGGCTCAGATCTCTGCCTAGGTCGTTCCGCCTCTATAAAATATATCCCTTTCTTAGCCTTCTTCCACACACTTCTTCTCATCAAAAACCCCCAAACCTCGACGAGCTCCACAGGCATCCGCAAATTTCCGCGAATCTCGACAGGCTTAGAAGACTGAAGGCGAGCTCTCGCAAATTTCTTCATCGGCTGCTACTCCTTCATTTGCGCAATGGCTTCCACACATGTAATCCCTGAGGTAACCATTATCTGCTCTTTCATCCTATGTTTTGCACGATTCTTCCCCATCTCGATTTCTCATCCGTAGTCGGGTTCTGGTTTCTGTAGGATCTTAAGAGCCAGATCGCTATTCCAATCTCCGACCGCCCCGGTCACTTCTTTCTTGGTCCTATGGGTAGTGAGGATCCGTCTGATTTCATCAACTCAGAAATAGAAAGGATCCCGTTCAAGCACTCATCCATGGCCATCATCGATTGGGCTCATAGTTTCAGATCCTGGTCTAGCAAACTCTTGGAATGGAGGAACTAGTATCTTAGAGTTTCTGCCTCCAAAAAGTCTTTATGGGAGGATTTGGAAATAGACCATTGCATCAACCTTTCCTTAGCTGATATGGAAAGGAACGAACCTCTGCTTGCATCAGCTTCTTACTTCTGGTCGGACATTTTGAATGCCTTCATGTTTGGTCATGGGCCGATGACCCCCATCTTGATGGATGTTACTATATTGACCTGCCTCAACACCACCCACTACATAAATCTGTTCAGCCTCAGATTCAATCCTAAGCATCGATTAAACACCAAGAACGTCAGAGGTTGGACTAAGTACATTTCCTTGCATAAAAAATCCTCCGGCCCAGTCGATGGACGTGAACATGTAGCGTTCCTTAATCTTTGGCTGGAATGATTCTTCTTTGGTGGTTCAACTCTTGGTCCAACAACGAACATGCAATGTCTGGTAGAGCTCCTGGCCGATCACCATCAAATTCCCTTAGGACATTATCTTCTCGGAGCAACTTATCATCTGCTCTATCAGGTTGCGACCAAGCTGTCAACAGGCCATCCAGTCGGACATATCGGCGGGTTCTAGTGGTTTATACAACTTTGGCTGAACGTCTACACCTCCAAAGTCATTGCTCGCCCCCCTTCTCTTCCATGACATTCCCGACTGACTACCCAGAAGAAAACGAGGCTAGCCGACATCGATGCATTTCGCTGGGTGAAGCTTCATCGTCTCTTCTTAGAAGCAAAATGACCCCCCTCGGACTCAGTCGATGGTTCAAGTGTTTCTACTACGGCTTTACTAAAGAGGTCACCATCTGGTTTGCGTACGAGGATGACTCGTCCTTTGAAATACCTTCTAGGTTTCATCCGATGAATGCCTTAGCCAATAAAGAATCGAAGACCATCATTTTATTCTCCATAACTTCTTGTCTTCTGCCGATCGGATTTTCAATGGGTCAATCCCAACATCCATCATATGATTTCTACCATCCTTCGGTTAGTGCTCATCAGTTGGGATTTGACCAACTCCCCATCGGCTTGTTCTTCATCGGCAAGCTTCGAGCCCACGAAGAAGTGAAAAGCGGCTTGGAGTACGACCGACTTAGTTCAATGATATCGAACTTGTCCTTAGGGACTATCTCCACCTTCGAGCCCTACATATCCAATACCAAAATCTTCGCTCAATAGTGGTCAGAATGGGGAAGGCACTTATATAGTCTATCGGCTGAACATTATTGTCTTCGCCTCAATCCCGACTATGTGGAATCCGATGAAGAGGTAATCCTTCTCTTTTCACTATCATTTCTTCATCGTATTGAATTTCAACTGTGTCTTGATTCCTGCGATTCCACAGGCTGGCGACAAAGATGCTCCTTCGACTAGCGCAAGTGATCGACCGATTATCTATCAACCTCCATTAGCTAGATCCCTCCTTGGACAAAGCGGTACACCTTCATCGGCTCTCCTCCGAGTGTCGCAAGTGTCAGGGCCAAAGCGCAAGAAACCGACTGCTCGGTCGGTTTCTAAGAAACGAAAACCCGACACCGATGTTGTCATTGTTGCATCGGCTTCGCGAAGCCCTTCCCCTGCGGCAATTCTGACTCCTTCCGCATCTCCGTTGGTATGTGTCAACATCAATTCATTGTTGCCTTTGTTTTATCCTGACACCTCCGCTTTGCAGCCTGAACCATCGGCTCCTAAGGTCCAAACGTCGGACCCTGTTACTGGGGCTGAGCCGATGGTATCCTCCGAAGTTTTAGTATCCACTCAAACCGCCCCACATCAAGCTGACACCCGCGCAAGAACTGCTCCCACTATCTCTCAGGTACGTCCATCATACATGTCATTTCTCTTGACTTATGATCTCCATATTTGCTAATGTTGTTATGCAGTTATTAGCTGATCTATTCTCCTTCGACATCGGCAAATACCTGGAAGCAGAGGAAGACTCAACCACCAGCACAGCGATCGAACCATTTTTGCCAGCCGATGCACGTGAGCAGTTATCAAATATTATGCATCGGCTGGAGGTTCCGATTGACTCTCTGGTGGAAGATTACGGGTCGATCCGAGGAAGACTTGCAGAAATTCAACACCTCCTTCCTGCAGAACTGTCAGACGCACTCACGCCTGCTGCTTACTTGGAATTCCAAAGGACCCAACTGACTGCATCAAGACGACGCATAGCCAATCGCGCTGAGCAAAGCCACCTGGCTCACAATGATCGGCTCACTGCCCTTGATGAAAAGAAGAAACTTGATGAAACGTCAGCTGACTTCCAACACGCCAACACCAAGCTTGGCCTCTTGAAGAAACGAGAAGTCGATTTGATGGCAGAACTCGATAAGGTTCGTGAAGACATCAACTCCACCGAGTTCCATCTCATCGGCCTACCAAAATTGATGGCTCACAGTCCGTCAGCATAGGAACTTGAAGACTATCCCTGGATCAGACGAGAATGACATCCGCGCCATCAATGATATAGATCAAATCCGTCTGCGCGCGATTGAGGCCATTAAGAAATTCTTGTAAAACTTTAGCCTTGGAGAAATCCAGATGTCATCTTGAACATTAACTTTTGCAGTAAACTTCAATCAGCTTGATCAACGAAAGTTGTGTATATATATTTTCTGATGACGACGACTTAAACGATATCGGCCATCTGTAACTGATATAATCATATCGGCTTCCATACATGAGGAATCGGTTATGCCTCAGCCGATTTAAACAGTATCACTAGCCGATACCAATTCTGAGAACCTATCCATCTTGAAAAGAAGAAATCGGCTATGCTCAGCCGATTTAGATGTCTTCCCGATTGGATGACCGTTCTCTAGACTTATCATCCCAAGACCCAATCGGTAACTTCCGATGTGTCGGCATCTCCTCTTTTCTTGATAATCGTCTCTCGTAAGCCGATACCACATGCATCAGATGTGTTAAACTGTTGAACTCCTGGGCAAAAAATTCCTACCTAATGCGACTTGACAACCCCTAGAAGGCCAAATCGGCTAATTGTTCATCGCTCAGAACAAGCCAATAACATCGGCTTCTGATGTCCTGGAAACGTTGGATGTATTCCAAAACTGACTCATTAGGCCTCTGTTTAACTGATGTCAAATCTGACAGTCTCGTTTCTTGAATTCTAGTACAGAAATGTCCATGGAACTGTTGTTCTAGATCGACCCATCTTTCAATTGAGTTTGATGGTAACGAAGAAAACCATGCGAAGGCCGATCCAGAGAGGGATAAAGGAAAGAAACAAACTCTGAGAGCTTCCTCAGCCGATGCTTCTCCACACTGTGTTAAGAATCGGCTGATGTGTTCCAATGTGGATATGCTGTCTCGTTCTGAGAATATTGAAAAATCTGGTATCATGTATCGGCGAGATAGTGAAACTCTATTAAACCATTCTGGATATGGGTGCCAATACATTACTGTTTGATCTTTGAGTTTGATACCAAATTGCTCTTCCACCGTATCCACAATCCTGGTTAACCAATTCTTCTCTCTTAAAGTATCTTCCTGATCATGTGGAGGTGGATATGGTACCTGATTCTGCTTGTGATATTCTCCATAATAATTTCTCTAACAAAATTCTGGAGGTACCTCCTGCCGTTGCCCCCCGAGTCAATCTTGTATTGGTGGATACATATTTGCCGATAGGTCCTTGTTTTCCTCCGTCTCTATTTGCAAAGGCACATGATCCTATTCGGTCTCTTGAGCCGATGACTCTTGTATTGCCTTCTTGATCAGATCCTATAGTGTATCCATCCATACTCTAGATGGATTACGGAATGCTTGATAAAATGATTTGTTGAATATTTCTTGCAACGGCTTGGAAGAATTCACAGGTGCTAAATGGCCCGATTCCTTCATCAAAACACATTTTGGTAATTGTGTTTTTTGAATCGGCCCTTGTTTAGTCATACTGAAGGATTCCAAACAGAGCTTCTGAAAGTTATCCATATTTTGCTCTATATGCCGCCTCTGGTCTTCATTCAAATCATCCATAGTAACTGGAATTGTTATCTCCTCATCGGCTTCATCTTCGGATTAATATGTCTTGGAATTCACCTTTTCTTTAGACATATTGACAACAAGATGCCCCTCGGGTTGATGAGAAAAATCTAACTTCTAATCAGGCACTTGTAGAGTCCCGCTGGTTGATGAATGGAATTATATCACCAGCCGATGAACGGTCTTTAGGTTTCTCCAGCCGATGAATCCAGTCCAATCAGCTATGGAATGAAGATTTCTACCCGATCGGCTGATGAATAAAGTATGGTCCTTAACGGCCGATGAATGAAACCTTCGGTCCCACTGGGCGTGCCAAGATGCGTGTCGTCGCCAAAAATCCTGCGACCGGGGAGGGACGGTGGCTCGGTCACACGAAGGCCTGGGAGGTCTGCTTATCTCCAGTGCAGGTCCTTAAGCCTCGAGGTTCGTGAGTGTGCCAGTCAATTTGACCCTGCAATTGAAAAGAAAGTGAGACGAGCAAATCCGATATAGGCGCTCGCTATCGGCCGACTGCCGATAGGATCAGGATGCTCTTCGATCGGCTGGGGAGCCGATGTGGACAGGTGTCGATGAGGGGTCGACTGCAGAGCCGATGGAGGAACCAGGGTGTGCTCAGAGGATGGCAAGACGCATGGGATCCCTCCGGATAGCCGAACAGTGATTCATCGGCTGGAAAAACCGATGAACGCGCATACGGCCTAGGCAAGGATTAGCACAAGAAGGCACGGGCTGCAAAGCCGATGCCGCTCCGGGTATGATAGCAAGAGACCCATCGCCCGCCGTGACAGCGCCATTAACGCCGAACCTAGAAAATCGGACCTAACCGAGACAGTACGAGGTCGGGGCCATTGGCGATGATACGGAGGACGCCGGATTGGCTATGCCATAGCAAGGATAGGAGCAAACCCATTGGCTAACTGAGCCGATGAGGGGACGCCTCTAAAGGCTGATGTGTATCGGCTGAGGAGCCGATGCCCTGTGAAGCTCAGAGAATGGATAACTCATCGGCTACTCACTCCGATGAGACGCCGTGCAGAAGACTATAGTCCTGAAGCTCGATCTACCATCGGCAGTCCCGTAGATCGGACCTAACCGATGCAGCACGAGATTAATGACAGCAAAGGGAGCTTGACAAGCCGATAGGTCTTGTATGGATGTGATGCGGTACACCTGATCTGACTAAGAGTTCAAACCTAAACGATGTAGCCTTACATAGTACAAAGCATACCAGGATAGTGGCGGGACTTACCGCTTCGCCAGAGATCGTACTTAACCGATGCAGTCCCACGTCGAGAGCCAGAACCCACCGGTAAACACCTAGATGAACTAGGGTGGCGATGCGCTAAATTTGTATATGATCGAGAGATATCTTACATGTTTCTAGGGGGTCTATATTTATACCATAGATTTACAAACAGAGTCCGACGCGTCTATGACCATCGAACATTATTTCCTAGTGAGAACAAAGGAATATATTCCTAAAGAAGTTAACTAACCAGCTAAACCTCTCTAATTGAGTAAGGTTACAATTTACAAAAACAAGCACCCTGCCGTGGAGTCCATGGCACTTCGGCAAACCCAGTTTCATCTGAATAATCTTCCTAATTGTAACCGAGTCTTTTTTTGCTGCAACCTGATCGGCTTCTCTACTGTAGCTATCGAACCTTCTTTTAGTCAAGCTGATCCTTTTCCTTCCTTCCCTCGGGCTTCTTGGACCAGATCCCGATTGGACAATCCCCTGTCTTCAAGCCGATCCATCTTCTACTAATCTGATCAGCTTTTCTACAGTTCTCCATCGGCTTTGTCTCAGTATCTCCATTGGTCGATGACTATATTAAACCCTCCATCGGACCTTTTAGCCAATCGGCTTTAGCACCATCGGATCTTCCAACCAATCAACTTTAGCACCATTGGATCGTCCAGATTTTTTGCGTTAACAATACTATAAACGAATGGACATTGTGAAGAGACAAGAAGTATGAGTCTGCAAATTAGCAAGACTTCATAGCTTGCCTTCTTTTTTTTAGATTTAATGTATTTTTATAAATTTTTAGGTTATTAGAAGGGGTTTTATACCAAGCTGCCCAAAACATGCCCTCCTAGAGGGCAGCAAGGGGATCGCCTGCATAATTTTTCCCCTCATCTCCCACCCTCGCCCGAGAGAAGAAACTTTGCAAGCGGCCCCCTAATCGATGAGAAAACACCCTGATGAAGGGCGGTAAGGGGGCCGCCTGCAAATATGACAAACATGGGGGCGTTACCTTATTCGAGGGGTGGCATTTTACAAGTAGCTCTTTAGCAGAGGAAAAATGCACACTACTTAGATGATAGGTGGGCTGCCTGTAAAATTGCAATCGCACGACCAAGCCACTATCAAAGGTAGCCAACAACCATTTGCCATGTAGAATAAAACACTCTTGGAGGGTGTTTTCAAAGAAAAACTCAGAGGACATTGGTGTATAGATTTATAAATAATAAAAACAAAACTATGCTTTTGTAAATATAAAAAAATTCGGGAATCATCTGATCACTTTTGAGTCATTTAGTTGTGCTCGAATGATTTTGCAGCCGAGAGGTTCTTGTGCGGTATTTTGTCAAAGTGAATAGCCGATGAATTATCATTATCGCGTGCCTCATATCTGTTTTATATATCATCTAGTGATTAATCTGCTAGCAATCGAACCGGTCACGTCGGATTTGGCCTAATACTGTCTCGGTTAGGTCTCTATTAACGCTGGAATTTGATTCAGCCTGTAAATAGGATCAGCTGATGGAAAATACTAATCGGCTCATGGGATAAAGCCGATTGATACTGTAGAGAAGCCGATCAAACTGGTGGAGATTGGACCATTTTGTTTGAGGACAAGAAACTATCTAGATGGAGTTGGGTCCAAAGAGGAGTGTTAACGCCAAGACTTAGAAAAACCTAGGGAAAGATTGGAAAAGGATTGGCTTAAGTGAAGGGGAGTCCGATTGCTACAGGGAGGAAGCCGATCGGGTGGAACAAGGAGAGATTCGATCTAAGACTAGAAGATTATCCAAATAAGACCGAGTTTGTGGAGGAGACGTGAAATTCACGGCAGGCTATTATATTTAGGTAAATCATAAGGAAGGTTTAGTTAGTTTAGCTAACTACTTTAGAGATATTTTCTGTTATCTTTGTTAAGAGGTAACGTCCAATGGTTGTTGTAAACGCGTCGGACTCTGTAAACCCAAAATATAAATATAGATCCCCTAGAAATCAATGAGGAATCAACATATCTATTCAATACTACTTCGGCGCATCACTATCCTAGTTCATCTAGGCTTTTACTGGTAGGTTCTAGCCCTCGACGCGGGGCTGCATCGGTTAACTTCGATCTCTGGTGAAGGGGTAAGTCCCGTCACCATCCCGATATGTTTTGCTCTGTCTATGGCTGCATCGTTTAGGCTTAACCTCTTAGGCCAATTAGATGTATCGTATCACGTCCGTGAAAGATATATCGGCCTATCAAGCTCTCTCCGCCGTCGTTGGTCTCATGTTACATTGCTTAGGTTCGACCTATGAGTCTGCCTATGGTAGATTGAGCTTTAGGCCTATAGGACTCTGTACGGAGTTTCATCAGAGTGTTAGCCAATGAGTTATCCATGTTCCTAGCACCATGCCCAGCGTATCGGTTCTTAGGCGTGTTAAGGTCGGGTGTAGGCTGCGTAGAACTTTCGGCCATTAGGTGGCCGATGGCATCTCCTCTTTCCTCTTTCCTCGTCACGTTTGGTTCAAGCCTCTGTCGTCTCTGTGTCATTAGTCCCCGGCCTTATACTAACTCGGTTCGATCCGATCTATCGAGGCTAGTCCTAACGGCGCCATCACCGCGATTGCTGGCCCACATGGCCTCGAGGGGGATCGGCTCTCGCTCCGCGCATCGGATGCTTAGCAGCATCATCAGCTCTTTGGCCAATGAGTCTTCTAGTATGCTACACGTGTTTATTTCTCACGCCTCCATCGGCTTCTCAGCTAATGCCTGAGCACTGCCTTCTCTATTCGGCACCCAGCCGATAGGGAAAGCCAGACAGGCCTATTGGCCGACTGACTCACTGGCCTCATCTTTTTTCCTTGTCAATTGCAAAGTCAAATTGACTAGCACGCCCTCGACACCTCAGAGTTTAAAGACCTGCACTGAAGCTAAGCAGACCTTCCAGGCCTTCGCGTGACCAAGCCGCCGCCTCTCCCTGGCTACGAGATTTGGCGGCCAGCAGTCTCATCTATCAGGTTTGTGTCTAATGGGGCTAGCGTCGAGAGGGTTTCATTCTCTATTTGCTTAGAAAGCCGATGAGGTTAGATATAGGCCTATGTTGGATATTCGGTTGATAAGTAGCTGATGACCTCGCCACTTCCTATTTCATCATTACGTTCGATCTAGCCCCCATTGTCTCTATGTTGTTAGCCCATAGTCTGATATTGTCTCAATTTGGTCTAATCTATCGAGGCTAGTTCTTATGGTGTTGTTATAGTGGTCGCTAGTCCTCGTGACCTCATGGAGGATCGAGTCTTGCTCCACGCTTTCGTCGCCTTCATTATCCGGAGCATCATCAGCTCTTTGGCCAATAAGCCCTTTATTTTATTTCACACGTCTATCGCTTATGTCTTCATCGGCTTTTCACCCAATACTCGAGTGCTATTTTTCCTATCGGCACCTAGCCGATAGGGTGAGTCGTATTGGCTAATCGGCCGAATGGTCGTGGATCACATTCTCTATCTTCTTGTCAATTTTAGGGTTAAATTAACTGGCACGCCCTCGAACCTTGAAGACTAAGAACCTGCACTAGAGCTAAGCAGAATTTTTAGGCCTTCGAGTGACCAAGGTGTTGTCTTCTCCGATCGAACCTCCACTAGCTCGTTCATGACCTTGCCTGGTCCGATCGGCCTCCGTGAGATTCGACGACCAACACGCTCTTTGGCATGTCTAGTGGAAAAAGACAACTTCAACTCAATGGCAGGGAAAGAGATCAACTCAGAGAACATAATTCCAGTGACAATAGAGGATTTGACTAAGGATCAAAGGTCATAGATAAAGCAGAACATGGCTAACTTTCAGGAGCTTTGTCTAGAGTCTTTCAATATGATTAGAAAAGAGCCGATTAAGAAATCCACATGCTAAAGCCCATTTTGGTGAGAGAATCGAACCATTCACCGCCCGTGAGTTCTCCCAAGCCATTGTAGGAGATGGTCAATGAAGCCATTCATCATGCACTCATCAATCAGTCGGGAGTGTTAGTGAACACCTTGCACAATCTGATCAAGAAGATGATGGACGAATCCATTATTTGAGAACTAGATCAAGGTCCGATGTATTTACCGATGAAGATAGAGCAACCATAAATTACTTATGGAACTAAGAGAGACATATTGGCAAATCTATTTCCACGAGCACAAGGTCGGATTGACGGGCAACGCAATGATATTCTGCTAGGGTATCATCGAACTGCTTACTATGGAGGATATCAGCAAGTCTACCCAGGTGGCAATCCCGATACAAGCATTCGTCTAGGAGATTATTCCAGATAGTATCGAGCACCATCTCTACCTCCACAATATCAACAAGAGAACACAAGAGAAGAGGATTGGTCTGCCAGGGTTATAGAGGTGATCAGGGAGCAGTTCGGTATCAAACCTAAGGAGTAAACCTTTATGTATCGGCACCTTTACCCAAGGTGGTTCGATAGAGTTCCGCTGCTGTACCGATACAGGATACCATACTTCTCCAAATTCTTGAGGTAGGATAACATATCTATAATAAAACTAATTAGCTGATTCTTAGCCCAATGTGGAGAAGCATCGGCTGAGTAAGCCCTTAGAGTCCATTTCTTTTCCCTATCCCTCTGTGGATTGGCATTCACATGGTTCTCTTCATTACCCTCTAACTCAGTTCGAGGATGGGCCGATCTAGAGAAGCAATTTCACAAATATTTCTTAGCTAGAATTTATGAGATGAGGTTAACAGATATAACATCGGTTAGACAAAAACTTGATGAGTCAGTCTCAAAATACATTGAACGATTCCGGGATATCAGAAACTGATGTTATAGTCTTATCTTAAGCGACAGACAGCTAGCTGAGTTGGCCTTCCAAGGGTTGTTGGCTCCAATTAGAAAATGCTTTTTTATCTCAAGAGTTCGAGAGCTTGGCACAACTTCTACAGAAGGTATCGGCTCATGAAAGCCGACTCATTAAATCCAAGAAAGAGATATTTCATCAGAAGGGTGCTCAGTTACAAGTTTATGCATCAAACTTAGACAACAAGAAATCCAATTGAGAGGTTGGTTTGGCAGAGTGGAGCAGGAATAAGAAATATGTATCACATCCCTAGGTGAAGAGTATCAGTAAGGAGGAAAGATATGACTTTGAGATCAATAAAATTGATAAGATCTTCGATCTGTTACTTCAAGAGAAACAGATTCAATAGACGCCAAACCATATATTACCATCAATCGAGGAACTTAAAAAGAATAAATACTGTAAGTGGCATAATTCAATCTCTCATTATACTAACGAGTGTAAAGTTTTTCGGCAATAATTACAATTGGCTGTTGAACAAGGGAGAATCAAATTTAAAGATAAAAAGCCAATGAAGATCGATGGGCATCCTTTTTCTATGAACATGGTGTTTGCAGGGTCTTCTAGAGATTAGGCTAATGAAGAGAGATGTAGGGGAAAATAAAAAGTCACCTCATTGGACCTGGTCAAAAAATATTTCAAACGTCAAGACGAAGAACGGTGGGCCATGGCGCATAAGGAGAAATATAATCTGCATTGGGGCCGTCTGTTTTTTTAATTCTGCTAGGATTAAGATAGATATGAGAATGACAACGATTGAAGAATGTCCGAAGTGCAATTAGCCGAGATTGCAGTGTGCTGAGCAGGAGAGGACTTCACATAATCGGCCACCTGTTAAGCGAGCATTGGTACATAGCTAATTGGGGCCAATTAATGAAGACCACAATCAAGAAGCAGTTAATGACAGGGAATTGCATGTGGAACATGACAATTCTAATCTCTAGTGGTGTTCATCTAGAATCTTCACCAAGAATCAAAAGAAGAGGGCACAAAGATTGCACCATAGGGAGCAACACAAGAAGCAATGGCAGGAACATGAGGAAGTCGATCGAAGCCAAAATACTAGACACGTCTAGCACACCAAGCATAAAGACAATGGTGTTGACACATCGGCTCCAACTAATGGTGTTCTTCTTGCCTTTGGAGTACAAAGCTTTTTCATCTGATGAGGAAGATCAAAAAGAAGTTTTCACTCAGTTGTTGTTGCAGACTGATCAAGCCATATTTGACAAACCTGATAAATCTAAGCATCAGCACTTAAAGCCATTATATATCAAAGGGTATGTAGATGGGAAGCCAATGACAAAGATGCTAGTTGATAGAGGTGCAGCTGACAACGTTATGCCGTACGTGACGTACCACAAGCTGGGAAAGACGGCCGAAGATCTGATCAAAACAAATATGGTGTTAAAAGACTTCGGCGGGAATCCATCAAAAATGAAGGGCATGCTGAATGTGGAATTAACAATTAGTAGCAAAATATTGCCCACCAGGTTCTTTGTTATCGATGGCAAGGGATCATATAGTCTACTTCTAGACAAGGACTGGATTCACACCAACTGTTGTATTCTTTTCACAATATATCAAAACCTCATACAATGGCAAGGAGATCAAGTTGAGGTGAATCCAGACGATCAATCGACCAACATTGCGGTGGCCCATCTATCAATATGGGAAGCTGATGGGGTCGATTGCTTGTCCAAGAAGATGTGGGAAGGAGATTTCATTGATGTCACCAACTAAGGAATAAAGTCAATCCAACAAATTGGCTCGGAACTATTGTTCTAATGGGCAGCATTGAAGATTTTAAAGGAAAATTAGGGTAAGGATTTACGTCAGCCGATGATTTGGAAGAAGTTAATATTGGTCTAAGAGATAGGACAAGACCGACATATATTAGTAAAAAATTTATGTACCAAGTTCCAAGAAGAGTTAATAAAATTGTTGAAGCAATTTTAGGAATGTTTTGCTTGAGATTACCATAAAATGCCAGGTTTAAGCCGATCAATTGTTAAACATTGGCTTCCTATCAAATCAGGATATCGGCCGTTTGAGTAGCCTTCGAGAAGATTCAAAGTAGTTACATGATGCAATCAAGGCAGATATCACGAGATTGCATAATGCAAATTTCAAATTTCATTAGACTGTGCTGATATGCTGAGTGGATATCCAACATTGTCCTAGTGGGGAAGAAGAACGAAAAGCTGAGGATATGCATCGATATTCAGAATTTGAACAAGGCTACCCCTAAAGATGAGTATCTGATGCTGATGGCGGATCTGTTAATTGATGCAGCATCAGGTCACAAGATCATCAGCTTCATGGATGATTTTTATAATAGAGGAAGATACTCACAAGACTACGTTCAGATGTACTATAGGTATCGGCTTGTATGACTGGGTAGTCATGATGTTTGGATTAAAAAATGCTGGTGTCACTTATCAGAGAGCCATGAACTATATATTTTTTGATCTCATCAGCCTACTGGTAAAGATATATATTGATGATATGGTGGTCAAATTCAAGAGTATTGAAGATGATATAGCCGATCTACAAAAAGTACTAGAGAGAGCGAAGAAATATAGACTTAGGATGAATCCTCATAAATGTGCTTTTGGTGTATCAGCTAGACAATTCTTAAGCTTTATGGTGCATAGGAGGAGAATTGAAGTTAGTCAACGAAGCATCAGGGCTATCCAAATCATCGAGCCACCGGTCAACAAGACACAACTATAGTCTTTAATCGGCAAGCTTAACTTTGTGAGGAGGCTTATTTCAAATCTATTAGGAAGGATTGAGTCCTTCACTCCCTTGCTAAAGTTACGAGAAGATCAAGAATTCATACGGAGTGTCAAGCAGTAGAAAGTGTATGATCAAATTAAAGATTATTTGTGTTCTCCACCAGTATTGATTCTGCTGTAGAAAGGGGTGCCATTCAAGTTATATCTGTCAGCCGATGAGAAGTCCATCGGGCTGGTGCTGATACAAGAATTTGAAGAAAAAGAACGAGTGATATTCTATCTGAGCTGATGACTTCTAGATACTGAGACAAGATATCCTATGGTAAAAAAGTTATGCATGTGCTTATATTTTTCATGTAACTAGTTATGTTATTATTTGCTATCGGCTGAGTGCATAGCAGTTTGTAAAGCCAATGTGGTTAAGTATATGCTATCGACTCTAGTCTTAAAAGGGTGAATTGGTAAATGGATATTCACATTGATGGAGTTCAATCTGAGGTACGAATAGACTAAGACAATCAAAGGGCAAACTGTGGCTGATTTCATCGTACAACATAGAGGGTTCCATAAAGATTTTGTATATTCGATTCAGTGGACTTTATTCTTTGACGAATCGGTTCGCAAGCATGGATCTGATATCGGCTTGTTGATTATATCACCTCGGGCGATAAGTTTTGAGTTCGCTTTTACAATCAAATCTTATCGGACCAATAAGCAAACAGAGTATGAAGCAGTGCTCAAAGGTCTTCAACTGCTGAGTGAAATCGGAGCCAATACGATATAGATTATTGATGATTCTTTATTGGTGATTAAGCAGCTATCTGAGGAATATGAATGCAAAGATGATGTCTTGAGATTATATTATGAAGAATGTCAACATTTATTGAAGGATTTCTAGATGGTATCATTGGATCATATTTCTAGATAACATAATTTAGAAGCCAATGATCTTGCTCAAATTGCTTCCAGATATTGGCTAGATAGTAAGATGAAAGCTAAAATAGCCGATATTCATAGTCATATTGAAGCCGATGATTAGAAACGAGAGATTATCCAATATTTGCAAAATCTGTCACAATCGGCTTCTAGGAAACTTCACTATAAGTCTACCAATTATATAGTGCATGATGAAGACTAGTATTATAGGACCATTGATGGAGTATTGTTAAGGTGCCAGGGTATAGAAGAGGCTATGATAGTAATGAGCGAAGTACGTGAAGGTGTTTATGGAACCCATCAATCAGCACACAAGATGAGATGCCTAATGAGAAGAGCTAGGTAATTTTAGGTGACAATGCTGGATGATTGCTTCAAGTACTACAAAGGATGCCAAGACTGTTAGAAGTTTAGAAACGTGCAGCTAAGCAGAACTACTAGGCCTTCATGTGACCAAGCCACCATCTTCCCCGATCATACCTCTGCCGGCTTATACACGACCTCACCCAGTCCAATTGGTCACTGTGAGATTTGTCGATCGACACGCTCTTTTCAGCCACCATTATGTTGAAGTTGTCCTGTCCCACTAAGCGTGCCAAAAATATGTTCGTGCCGAATCGGTCCTCCATGTTCGCCGATGGAGGTCCGATAGAATCGCCCAAACACACCGAGACTTAAGAGATCTGCTTCGCTATAGTGCAGGTCCTTAGTCTTCAGGGTTCAAGGGCGTGTCGGTCAATTTGACATTGCAATTGATAAAGAGATAGAGAATGAGATCTAGAAGTCAATCGACCGATGGGCCGATATGTCTCACCCTATCGGCTGAGTACCGATAGGAAAGGTAATGCTTGATCATTGGCTGAAAAGTCGATGAAAGCATAGGCGATAGACACGAGGAATAAAATAAAGATCTCATCGGTCAAAGAGCCAATGACGCATCGGATAATGAAGGCAACGAAAGTGTGGAGTGAGACCCGATCTCTCACGAGGTCACGAGGACTAGCAACCACTATAACATCACCTTTAGAACCAGCCTCGATAAATCGGACTAAACCGAGATAGTATGAGACTAGGGCTAATGGCATAGTGATGATGGGGGTTAGATCGAACGTAACTACGAAAAAGGAAGGGGCAAGGTCATCGGCGGCTTATCGGTTGAATGTCCGACGTAGGCCTATATCTAATCTGATTGGCTATCTAAGTCGATGGGGAACGAAACCCTCTAGGTCTTGACACCAACCCTGTCAGACACAAACATGATAGATAGGACATAATTGAGACAGTATTAGACCGAATTCGATGTGACTGATTCGATCGCTAGCGGATTAATCACTTAACGATATATAAAATAGATATGAGGTGTAAGGTAATAATAACTTATTGGCTACACACTTTGACAAAACGTTGCAAAGAACCCATCAGGCCAACAGCTCGATCCATCGCCACCGATCTCATAGGTCGAACCTAACCGATGTAACACGATACTGGGGATGGCCAAGAGAGACCGATGTAATGACGAGCCTCATACGAATGTGATGTGGTACGTCTAATCAAGCTAAGAGATCGGACCTAACTGATACAACCTTAGACAGAGCAAAACAAACCATGATAATGATGAGACTTACCCTTTTATCGGATATCGAACTTAACTGATGCAACCCATGTCGATAGCTGGAACCCACCGGAGTAAAACCTAGATGAGCTAGGATGTGATGCGCTGAAGTTGTATTGTGTATAATCTTGTTGATATGTTGATAGGTTTTAGGAGGTTCATGTTTATACCCCGAATTTATAAGAGTCTGGTATAAGAAAACTAATCTAGAAGAAGTTATAGAGCTAACTAAAATTATCTAGTTTATATTACATATTCTACGTAGATAAAGCATCCTACCGTGAATCTCACGATTCTTACTCAAACTCGATTCTATCTTGATAATATTTCGTCCGGATCGAATCCGTCCTTAACCATCCAATTGGTTTTCTAACTATGTCAATCAGCTTTCTGTCTATAGTGCTAACCAAATTCTATCATTAATAGCTTGAAAGTGACGGCGGAATATCCCAAGACGACGGAGCAACTGCACCGATTATCCCCCTACTTCTCGTTGCCGCCTGTGATGAGCGTTGGTCAGCAGAGGATCACGGCGAGGTCGTTGCGGCTGACGAGCTCTGTCAAAATCGTTGCAATCCTTGGGCTGCCGCGCCCGAGTAGAACATGGATTGATGTTACAAGGTCAGTGAATCACCTTTATTACTGCAGTTTCCCCTGCCCCGCTGCCCCAAACGTGTCTGGATTTTAGCTCAATTCGTGTGCAGCATGTCATTTGGGACTCTTTTCTGATCAACAAACAAAATAAACTTGGTCATTGGGTTTGTTTTGTTCATACTGCTTATAAGAGTATCTTTATGTTTACAACTTCACTCATTTTTAAGTTGTACTACTAGGTCATAGGCCTGGTCAACACAGCACAATCAGTACGAATGTGGAGAGCAATCACAATCCCACATGTGTAGTTGTGTGGTTGCCCTGTAAGCTATCCTGGTCGCCTATATATGCTGATATATTGACAGGGAATAGAATCAACAATTCCCATATTTTTCATGATATCAGAGCGCTCCAATCCACTATCTTTCCGTAACCAAAAACGCCGCCGCTATTGCTGCCGTCGCCAACCTCCTCCTCCGCCACTACTGTGCTGCAAGAGACTACCGAGGTCTGACGCCATCAACACCACCGTTTCTGAACTAACGCTTGTCGCCGATCCGACCGCCACCACCGGTGCCGACTGCACGTCACCGGGAGTGTCGCTGATCTCATTGCCCGTGCTGCCGATCTGATCGCCTACCCCGTAGCTGCCCTCGTCACCGGGTGTGGCCGCCGATCAAATCCTACCTTCGCTTCCGCACCAGCGCCCATCGTCGATTCGATCGCCACCACCGGGTGTCATCGGTCTTATCGCCCACGCTGTCGATCCGTTGCCGACCAGATCGCCCACAGTCTTATCACCCGCGCTGCCGATCCGTTGCCGACCAGATCGCCCGCTGATCTGATCTGATCGGATCCGTCGATCGGTCCAATCGGATCCTGCCTATTACCGATCCGATCGCCCTCTGATCCGATCGGCTCTCCGTTGCCGACCAGATCGCCCGCCGATCTGATATAATCGGATCCGTCGATTGGTCCGATCGGATCCTGCCTATTACCGATCCGATCGTCCTCCGATCCGATCAGCTCTACTGCCGATCTGGTCCATCCGATCTGATCGGCTGTCGACTCGATTCCAATTGATCGGCTGTCGACCTGTTTCCCATTGGTTGCCGACCTCTCTGATCCGATCTTCGATTCGATCGGCAGATCGGCTGTCGATCCGACTTCTATCGGCTGCCGATCCCTCCGGTCTAATCGGCTGACCCCTCGGATCCTATCAGCCGATCAGCTGTCCCTCCGAGATCTCCGATTCGGCGAGAGAGGCAGCCATGGAAATTAACTCTCCCCCGTACTATGGCGTTTTCGGTGCTCTTCCTAGCACCTATGGTGGTGCATACGGTGCCCTATCGTCCCCGTATGGCACGTACTATGGGGGAGCTACACCGTCGGGCTTCCAGGCACCCTCACCGACATACAAGGCGGCACCTTGGCCGCCTACTCATGGAGGTTGGCACTAGGACTCCCTGGCACACTCCTTCAACACCATGACGCTCAATCAACCGGCCTCTGAGTGGTATGCTGATACGGGTGCCGGTTCCCACATAACCTCAGATGCTGGTATACTCTCCACCATTTCCCCACCCTCTTCATCTACTCCTTCATCTATCGTTGTGGGCAATGGTGCTTTACTTCCTGTCACCACCACTAGATCCCATTATTTTTCCTTACCGCACCGTGATCTTGCTCTTAATAATGTTCTGGTATCACCTAACATTATTAAAAATTTAATTTCCATTTGTCGGTTTACCACCGATAAAAATTGTTCCATTGAGTTTGATCCATTTGGTCTTTCTATGAAGGATTTGCAAATCAGGAATGTGATCACCAGGTGCAATAGTTCCGATGACCTCTACCTATTTTTTGCACCATCTACCAGCACCTCCACGTTCATCGCTACACCCACCTTCCTTTAGCATCGCCGTCTCGGTCATCTTGGGCGTGATGTTCTGTCCAAACTTCTTAGGTCCAATGTCATTTCCTACAATAAAGATGATATCGATCATTTATGTCATGCATGCTAACTCGGTCGACATGTACGTCTATCTTTCGGTTCATCTACCTCTCGTGCTACTCATAATTTTGATTTAATCCATTGTGATCTATGGACCTCTCCACTTATTAGTGTGTCAGGATACAAATATTATCTTGTTATTCTTGATGACTGCTCTTACTATATTTAGACTTTTCCCCTTCGTCTCAAATCCGAGACATTTTCCACTATTTCTATCTTTTTTACGTATGTTCGCACACAGTTTGGCACCACCATCAAGAGCATCCAGTGCGACAATGGCCGTGAATTCGATAATTTCTAGGCCCGCATGTTTTTTCTCTCCCACGGTGTTGTCCTCCGTATGTCGTGCCCATACACTTTCCAACAAAATGGTAAAGCAGAGCATTCCATTCGTACCATCAATAACATTCTGCATTCCCTTTTGTTTTAGGCGAGTCTCCCTCTAGCTTACTGAGTTGAGGCCCTTCACACCGCCACATATCTTGTGAATCGTCTCCCCACCACAATACTCACCTCCTCCACACCATACTCCGCTGTCTTCTCTGTCCCGCCCTCCTATGATTATCTCAAAGTTTTTGGTTGCGCCTGTTACCCCCAATATGTCCTCTACAACGCCCCACAAACTTGCCCCTCGTTCTTCTCAATGCGTGTTCCTCGGCTACTCCTCGGAGCACAAAGGCTATCGATGACTCGAGCTTCAGTCGAACCGCATTCTCATTTCTAGACATGTCGTTTTTGATGAATCCTTCTTCGCTTTCTCAGACATGTCTATCACACCCATGACACCCTCCGCCCTGAACTTTCTTGTCGATGATCATGATCTCACCGCTTCAGTTTCTGGAGCCCATTTTTTGCGTGCAGATACAGCAGCTTCCTCAGCGGCACACCCCGTGCCTAAGGCCCCACTTGCGCCGTTGAGCCTTAGTGCAGGGCCGTGGTCGCCCGAGTCCACATCATCCGATGCCGCTGCCCCTGTGCACCCCGCACAGGTCGCTGCCAGCGGTGCCACACCGACCATGAGTGTTGCCGGTCCTGCTACCCCTGCTGCTCGCGCGCAGGTTGTTGCCAACGGTACCGGCCACACAGCTGCCACTCGACCGATTATCATCCCTCCAGTGACCAATGCGCACTCTATGCGCACGCATGGCAAAGCTGGCATTGCGCAGCCCGTGGATTGCCTCAACCTCCACACTGTGCCCATGTCGCCTCTTCCTCGCTCCGTTCGTGATGCCCTGTCAGACCCTAATTGGTGATCTGCTATGTAGGCTGAGTATGACGCTTTGATTGCCAACGACACATGAAGTCTTGTGCCTCGCCCTCCTGGCATCAATGTTGTGACTGGGAAGTGGATTTATCGCCACAAGTTACTCGCCGATGGGTCTCTTAATCGTTATAAGGCTTGCTAGGTTCTGTGGGGTTTCACACAACGGCCCGGTGTTGATTATGATGAGACTTTCAGTCCAGTTGTCAAGCCTGAGATAGTTTGACTGGTTCTCTCCCTAGCATTATCTCAGAACTGGCCCATTCATCAGATGGATGTGAAGAATGCATTTCTCCATGGCACTCTCACTAAGAGAGTGTACTGCATGCAGCCCTCTGGATTTGTGGATTCTTCTTGCTCAGATTTTGTCTGTCAGCTCAACAAGTTCTTATATGGTTTGAAGCAAGCTCCTCGTGCTTGGCATCATAGGTTCACCTCACCTTGTGTCACATGGATTTGTTGAAACAAAGTTAGATACTTCGCTCTTCATATATCGCCGCGGTCCAGACACAGCCTACTTACTGCTCTATATTGATGACATTGTCCTTACTGCCTCCTCTGCTGGATTACTCAAGAATATCATTGAGGCTCTCTGGCGTGAGTTTGCTATGACGGATATGGGTTAGCTGCATTATTTTCTGGGCATTTCTGTGACCCGCTCCGTAGATGGTCCGTTCTTTTCTTAGTGGTAGTACAGTCAGGATATTTTGAAGCGTACCGAGATGAGTGTGTGCAAGCCGTGCAGCACGCCTGTTGATCTCCACTCTAAATTATCTACTGATGGACCGCCTGTTGCTGACGTTACACAGTACCACAGTCTCGTTGGCGCTCTGCAGTATCTAACTTTCACCCGACCAGACATTACCTTTGCAGTTCAGCAAATCTGCCTCTATATGCATGATCCTCGAGAGCCGCACCTCGCTACTCTCAAGCGGATCTTACACTACCTACAGGGCGCCCTATCTCTTGGGCTAACCATGTGCTGATCTTCGCCTGTAGATCTTGTTGTTTACATAGATGCCGACTGGGCTAGCTGTCCTGACACTCGCCGGTCAACCTCTGGCTATGCAGTATTTCTCGAAGATAACTTGGTGTCCTGGTCTTCCAAGCGTCAACATATGGTTTCTAGATCGAGTGCTGAAGCTGAATATCGTGGTATGACAAATGATGTTGCTGAAGCTACCTAGCTGCGACAGCTACTTCTTGAGCTTCGCCACCCCCCTCGACATGCCATCTTAGTCTATTATGACAATATCAGTGCGGCATCAGCGGATAAAGCATGTTGAGATTATCTTCATTTCGTTCGAGAGAAGGTCGCCCTTAGTCACGTTCGAGTTCTATATGTTCCTACGACATCGCAGTATGCTGACGTCTTTACCAAGTGCCTTTCTACCTCACTATTTCAAGAGTTTTGATTTAGCCTGAATGTTAGCGATGCTCCTGATTAGACTGCGGAGGAGTGTTAATCTAATTATAGTAAGTTAACCCACGTGTGTAGCTGTGTGGTTGCCTTGTAAGCCGTTCTGATCGTCTATTTATACTGATACATTGACAGGGAATATAATCAACAATTCCCACATTTTTCAATTTGGCTCAATATGAAACGTAGTGCCCAATTTTTCCCTTATATTTCAACTCTTGATGACATGCCCATATTTTTAACTAAAAATATTCTGGGGATATACATCATTTGCGGGTGGATGCCTTCCAATTTAAATAGTAAATGGATGGCTTACTAGATGTTGACTAACAATAATATTTGTGATCAAGAGGTTTTATACAGCTAATCTGCTTTCATAGAACATGCATCAAGTAGACTAAACAAATAGCCAACCAAGATATATATCATTAGCAAATGAACTTTATTTTATAGAAGCAGTCGTGATCCATAATCAAGATATATATCATTAGAAAATGAATGATGAGAAATGCAAACTTTTCGAAGGAAATTAACTGTCCTTAAAGATAACTAGGGATAGGCCATCATGCAACAGTAACTTATCAATAGTTGAAGGAATTCCTTTTCCTTAACCCTGTAGCTCCAAAAATGTTTCTTTGATAGCAACAACTTCAACATAAACCTCTTGCATTACTGGTCGATCTTTTGGTATCTCTACTGAGCATGAGAGACCAAGTTTAGCCAGTTGCGTGATACAGCTCAAACTTGTGACCATTGCATGGTTATGGCGTTCATCTTCTAAATTTGGAATGATATTAGGATCTATAATCTTGCCAATGTTATGAGGAAATGCCTTTTCCACAAATTTGTGAAGGCTCAACCCATCATTGAACATGCCATCAGTTGGACGCTTCCCTGTGAGCATTTCTAGGATGATAATTCCATAGCTATATACATCGCCCTCTATAGAGATTTTGCTTCCAAATCCATATTCTGCAATATTATATAAGAGCATTCAAAATATTGACCACCTCATACTATTGGAATATGAAAAGAAAAATGAATAGAAAAGTGAATTATGAATGAATACTAAATAAACAGAAGACATAAACATCGTACTGTTTCTGTATTAACAAAAATGTTACCTGGTGCAATGTATCCAATTGATCCTCTTGGTCCTACTAAGCTCGTAGAACTGTTAATCGTTGAAGAACTATAACTGTGAAGAAACTTACTTAACCCAAAGTCACCAAGACGTGCACCCATGGCATCATCTAGAAGTACATTGCTGGGCTTTAAATCACAATGGACTATAGGTGGTACGCAAAGGTTATGTAGATAATCCAGGGCAGCAGCTATGTCAGCTGCAATTGTTATTCTAGAGCCCAAACTCGATTGTTTATTCAATTCATATGTGATCAGTTTTGGATGGAGCCAGTTCTCAAGGTTACCATTAGGCATATAATCAAGAATAAGAGCTTTGAACTCATGTCCTATTGGATCAAATGTTGAGCATGCAGTAATCACTCTTACAAGATTACGATGACGAGTATTCCTCAGTGCCTCACACTCATTAAGGAAGCTCTTTGGTGCTCCAAGTTGATCAAGTTTGAAAACTTTGATAGCAACAACTTGTTTTTGAACCTCAAAAATGCCTCTGTACACTGATCCATATTTCCCTGAACCAACCATATTGACTGAGGAGAAACCATTTGTTGCTTTGTCTATATCAGCATAAGTGAAACTCGCCTCATCCTTGCAAGATCGATGAACTACATGTTTGACTTTCTTTCTCTTTTTCAAAAGAATGAGGGCAAAGCAAGATAACAGGACCAAAGGAAGAGCATTAAATACTACCATCTTCGTAATGTTGGAGATGTGCCTTCCTTTGGATTTCTTGGTGTTGCAAAGTGTCACCTGTAGCAATGGGGTGCTGGCACATAACTTCGGATTCCCTTGAATGAACACCTCGCTTGCATTTTGAAATATCCCACCTGTTGGTACTTGTCCTTCAAGATTGTTGAAGGACAAATTTAGAAGCCTCAGATTGTTGAAGGAATAAAAAAAGTGAGGGATTTCACCAGATAAGTTGTTTTGAGAAAGATCCAGGACAGTGATGCCTCTTAAATTACTGAAAGAATCTGGGATTTTGCCATCAAGAAGGTTCCCTTCCATGTGGAGGGTCTCCAAGTGGACACACTCGCCTATGGTAGAGGGGATTTGTCCAGATAACTGGTTATTGGAAATATCAAGGGGCCCAATGTTGATAATGCCACTAATCTCCAGTGGAATTTTTCCAGAGAGCTTGTTGTGAGACAGATCCAGACCTTTAGAAAGGGAGGAAAGAGTAAATAACTCCCTTGGTATGCTACCATTAAAGTTGTTATGCGAGAGGTTCAAAGTCTCCAAGTTTTTGCAACGCCCTAAAGCTTCTGGGATTGAACCACTCAAATAATTTTCTTGTAAATAGAGTTCACTTAATTGACTGAGATTACCAATTGAGCGTGGGATTTGCCCAGAAAGTCTGTTCTGGTATAAGCTTAGGGCAAACAGGTTTTGAAGATTTCCAAGTGAAACAGGAATATTTCCAGTAAGCAAATTCTTTTGCAGGTAAAGAACT
Organism: Oryza coarctata; assembly: GCA_030770085.1. Taxonomy (NCBI): domain Eukaryota; kingdom Viridiplantae; phylum Streptophyta; class Magnoliopsida; order Poales; family Poaceae; genus Oryza; species Oryza coarctata. The sequence continues at coordinate 17,316,701 of CM061472.1, forward strand.
GAGAGGTTTGTGAGGTGCTCCATTTCTTTTGGTATGGTACCAGATATTTTATTTTCTGTCAAAAAGAGTTCCTCTAGGTTTTTGGAAAGGCTTGCAATGGTACCTGGCAGTACTCCTTCAAGTATGTTTGAATCCAACAGTAACCTCACTAATTGTGTGCAATTTGTTAATGAGGATAAGAAAGACCAATCTCCAGCTTCAAGCCGATTCTTGCCTAGATTCAATTCTATTAAGTTAGGCAGAGTACCAAAAGAAGGAACAACTCCCTGGAATGCGTTGTCCCGGAGATTAATCACCTTAAGATTTGTTCCGCTTGCTAGTGAAATGGGGATTTGACCTTGAAATTGGTTCGCTTGCATAATCAAAGTTTGGATACTAGGAAGGGTATATCCAATGCTGAATGGAATTTTCCCAGTGAGACTTCTTGCCCATGCCAAGGTACGTGAGTGCTGATATGTTGTAAACAGATGCGGGGACAGTCGCTGAAAGAATGTTGTAAGAAAAATCTAATACTTGCAGGTCTGGAATTGTACCTATACTCGTGGGGATGCTGCCTTCAAAACTGTTATTCCCAAGCAAGAGCCAGAGAAGTGAAGAGAAATTCCCTATAGTGGAAGGTATGGTGCCTGAAAGATCATTTGACTGCACGATAAGATATTGCAAGGGTGAGTCAATATTCATTAAATTTGGTATTGACCCCACAAAATTGTTCACTCCAAGAGCTAATTTTTTAAGTGACGTGCTATTAAACAGGGCAGGAGGAATCTCTCCAGTGAGATGATTTCTTGTTAAGCTCAACACTTGAAGTGACGAACTGTTAGCTAGGAAAGATGGAATTGGTCCTGTGAGGCTATTATTTGCCAGAATCACAGACACAAGGGAAGAGCTCCTACCAAGTGAGAGAGGAATGCTGCCCGTCAGACTGTTTCCAGCCAGACTTAAAACTGAAAGGTTTCGGAGCATCCCCAACCCTTCTGGTATTCCTCCAGTGAGCATGTTGCGATACAAGTTGAGCACTTGAAGATTTGAACACTGTCTCAGGTTTTTGGGAATCTCACCTTGTAGGGTGTTGCTTCCGAGATCAATGGTTTGAAGCTGATGACAGGAAGATAGAGTGTTTGGGATCTTGCCATTCAGTTTGTTCGAGCTCAGATTAAGGTACTGTAGCCTATATAGTTGCCCAAGTTCAAGTGGGATATCACCGCTAAGCTGATTATTTGGGAGGTGTATCCTTGTGAGGAAAGTGAGATTGGCGATGCAAGGTGGTATTTGTCCATTTAGGCCGAATGAGTCGAGTTCCAGTGCAACAACACGAGATGAGTTTCTGTTGCTGCAAGTAACACCAGACCAATTGCAGAATTGGTGGGAGTCATTCTTCCATGTTGCTAGGATTCCATCTGTGTCAGCGAGATGGAGCTTAAGGCAAAAAAGCGACTGGAATTCGATGCTTGGTTGATCATGGAGAGTTGTAGCACCTAATGAGGACCCAAAGAATGATAAGAGACAAGAGAGGACAACGGCAAAGGGCAGCCAAAAACTGATAGTTCCCACGAGGCACTTATATTGTCTATTAGACATGGTCGTGCTAAAATGGTCATGCGCCTTCAGCTGTGATGTTGCGTCTTCGTACGGTGGTGGGCGTTCCTCATTTATAGGGAAATGAGCTTAGAATTGTGTGGTATGCGTAAAAGATTTGCTAGCAGTGACTGATGTCGCTGTCTTCCTAACCCGTCAAACACGGGAAGTCATAATTCTCACTCAGAGAATTTCGTGACTGAAATTCATTACGTTATATATGCGACAGACAGACAGTCTTCGGTCGTGCAGAGTGACCCACTGACCCGTGTAAAACACGGCCAACCGGATCCCCCGCTCCACCCACCACTCTCTCGCGGATTCGTATTCTCTGACGTAACAGCAGGGCAACGTGATGGCTGATGTATACAATGGGATTACATCGGAGTATCTATTTCCCCCCTGCACAGTCCAAGTTTAGTTCTGAATGAAGCCCTATATATATGCTGGCGGCTTGCTTCCGGTGCTTGTAAGCCAGTTTTGCCTTGTCAGGAAAATGGTAGCCAACACTTATCATTTTCTGATTCACTTGCTTTTTCTCCTCCTCGTTTATTTTTTATTTTTTGTCAGTGGCAGCCTTGGAGGTGGTTCGGTTCCTTCATGCGGCCATAGTAAGTAGCAAGCGCAACTTTATAAATAAAGAGTTACACTAGATACTATTGTTCTTTTTTTTTAAAAAAAAAATACGCTTATAATATACACACTCACTCTTGTAAACACAGGTATATCTTATCTGTATGATTCAAGACTAAAACATTATATCTTGAGATCAATAAAATCACTATAGACACCTTTGATAGGTACTGAAAGAATAACCATATAAAATCTAGAATTTTAACCTAGATCAATAGCTTATATCACAAAAAACTTAACTAGTTGAGCTATGCTTATTTCACCGATAACAGATAATATATTCCTTGTCCTGTACCCTTCATTAAAAAATAAAGAAAAACCAACTTCTCCTTGTTCCTTTTTTTCCCAAAGTGTATAGGAAACTTGTCGAATATGGGCATACTTTTATGTGCAGTAATCTGGTCATCATTCCGATGTTTTATATATATATATTAGTATTTGATAGATTGTAAGCCTCTTATTTTTTTAAAGTTTTGCAGTCACCTAACATGCTGCAAGATAAAACTGCAGAGTTATGTAATAATGTGTAATGTTTGTACACTTTTCTACAATTTTGTTAATGTATACGATTCTACTTTAGTTTTATTGAAGTTTAAATATTTTTATTTTTAAATTTTAGAAATATTTATCAATTATAAATTTATTCATGTCTAGGTTAGAGCAATTCGTCATTTAACTTTTTATTTAAAAGTTTAGTAAATTGACTACTTTCAAAGATTGGAGACCCCTAAAAACTATGCAATCACATTTTTCTTTTTTATCTTGTACTGACGTTATTTTCAACCATCGCCGTAGATGACCCGAGTCCCGGATGCCCATCATTGCCCAATCCATACTGCCCAGGCTGTGCATACAGGGGATAGGAAGCGCAGGCATTCATCGTCGGAAGAGTGGCGCTGTTCATGTCATGCGATTCCGAGCAATTTGTTGAACTATTCGATGATTTGAACAAGGGACTTTGTTTTAAATTCTCTTAATGATTTTCGATTAATTGTTGCTGAATTTGTACGTAAAGTGGCATAAAATGTTGGTCATTCCACAGGAGGATCCATTTATTGCCTACGTAATTTTATCTACTCTCTTGGTCTTAAAATATACAGCTATATTTAGAATTCTGCACATGTATTAAGAGACTGAAATTAAATAAAAATAATTATAATTGATTGAGATAAGATTATACGCAGAAAAATAAATAGGATTAAAAGATGTATTTCTTTGTATTGTTGTGTTTTAAAGTTGTCTTGTCATATTCTATGGTTGTTCAATATTAAACCAACAACATTGTAATAGGTGTTGCAGCTTTTGTTAAAGTAAAAGCCGGATCATCTATTATCTTAAAAAAAGTGTGAAAGTTAAATAAAATATTAAAAAAAGTAGGTATAGAAGTAAGTATATTTTAAAATAAAATTAAAACTTTACATTTAAGACGAAGGGATAACCTATTACTCCCTCTATTCATATACAAAAGTAAATTTAACTTAGAACGAAGATAAGAACGGAGATAGTAGTTTGTATATGCAATGTTTTTACGTAGACCAAATGTTTCTATTTATAAAATTTCAAACATTTATATATATAAAGTTTATATATGAGTATTTTATGTATAAAATTTATATACGAGTATTTTATGTATAAAGTTTATATACCATATCATGTATAAAGTTTATATATCAAATATGTTTTTTAGGCACATATAAATATGTTTATATACCTGCACATATATAAAAATTATATTTGTCAGACATACATTGACCTATATCAATAAACACTTACCACATTTTGTCATAAATATTTTTAATATAAATAAGTTATGTCATATCAATTTTAATATAAACTAATTTTACTAATTTGAATATAATCTAATTTTGCTAATTTTAATATAAACTAATTTTTATCACTTTTATTTCACATCACCTACTTGGAGTTTATCTTTGTCAAAAACTGCAAAAGAATGTTAAGGATTTAAATTGGTTCATAACGCTACTATGGAAGAGGAGAGCCCGGATTAGATTTTGTGCGCTAGGGGACGAAGATACAAAATTCTACCACAGTGCCAACCGTCAATAAACAAAGAAGCGGAATCAAGATGGTTATAGAGGATGGTATCGAACACTTCGACAACAGAAAGAAACTGGAAATTGCAACAACTTTTTTCCGTCAGTTGTTCAGTGAGATTTCACCTTCAGGCAGAAACTTTCCCTTGTCCTCGCTATACCCAAATCAAACTGATCTACATGGCTTATGTACAAGCTTCACAAAAGTGGAAATAGTAAAGGTTATACATCGAACACTGAATAATAAAACCCTGGTCCAGACGGTTTTAAAAATGAATTCTACAAAAGATCCCTCAATAAATTAATACCTGACATTCAGGAAATCTTTCAGAATATAACAGGAGTCAAACAGTCATATATAACTCTCCTACCGAAGACTACAGTTCCAATTAATATAAAGGATTTCAGAGCAATCTATCTCGCTTTTGGACCGCCTCCCCAGACTTCTCAGCAAAGTCCTGACTAATAAACTACAGTATGAGATAGCCAATTTGATTAATCCTATGCAATCAGGTTTCATAAAAACAGATCCATCACAGAAAACTTCATTTGGACCTAAAAAATGGTTCAATATGCTCTAAAAAGAAAGAAGCCAATGTTAGTTCTAAAGCTTGACTTTCATAAAGCTTTTCACACAGTTAGTTGGGCAGCGCTCTTCACTGTACTAGAAAAAAGAAGTTTCCCACAAAAATGGATTGATTGGATCAAAACTCTCTTATGTACTCGTAAGGCCCAAGTTATTATTATTAACGGCGAGAAGGGAGACCAAATACATTACTAAAGAGGAGTCCGTCAGGGAGACCCACTATCACCCTATCTGTTCATTCTAATTCCTGACGTTCTGCAAAAGATAATCCAACAGGCATACCAGTCTGGCTAATTATCTCATCCTCTAGATATAGAAGGAGCTCCACCAACGCTACAGTATGCAGATGACACTTTGATTCTCATAAAAGGGGAAATCAATCAAGCAACAGCACTCGAACAGCTATTGGATTCATTTGCACTTTTCTCGGGACTTAAGATCAACTATAATAAGAGTACTTTAGTTCCAATCCATATGAGTGCAGAAGATTCAGAAATGGTGGCACAAATACTACAATGTCCTACAAGTTCCCTACCCAGCAACTAACTTGGTCTGCCTTTATCTACCACAAAGATAACTCACAACATGCTGCTACCAGTAATATCGAGAATAGACAAAAGTTTGGCTGGTTGGTTGCCATTGTCATCTGGAGGAAGGTTAACAATGATAAACTCAGTTATTTCAGCAATCCCAACTTATTACATGTCCTGTTGTCATTGGCCAGAAAAATCTATTGAAACATTTGACAAATTAAGATGCGCTTTCCTATGGAAAGGTGATAAAGCGATACAAGGAGGACACTGTCTAGTGGCTTGGATAACAGTATTATTGCAAAAGCAACAAGAAGGGCTCGGTGTTAAAGATTGCTCACAATACAGCTCTGCTTATGAAAAAAGGAAATAAAATGCTAACAGGACTGGATGAACCGGTATGCACTTATTTCAGAGAAAGATATATGCATAACAACATACCTTTGCAGCCTAGGACAAGTGACACCCGACCTGGAAGCTCGTCCTGTCTAGCATCCAACTTTTGATTCCTACAACACAAGTTATACATGGAAATGGCAGCACGACGCTGTTTTGGAAGGATAAATGGACGACATGTCGTTTCTCTGTAGAATATCCAACTTTGTATCACAGTACCAAAGTCATTCCTGGCATATAAGGCTTTATCCAAATCTTTCCCTTCAAGCACAATTAGAGCTTCAAGAAATCCAGGAAACTCTACATGACCTACCCATTCCAGAGACACCTGACCGAAGAGAACTCCTATACCCAACAACTCACATTTCTACTGCAAGTACATACCCTAACATAACATGGATCACTTTGGAAATCTGCCGATCACATCTGGATCAGAGTTATTCCCAACAACTGCAAAATCTTCCTTTGGTTGGCTTTCATGGATAAATTAAATACTAAAGCCAACATGGTCAAGAAGAAATGGTACAATAACCCTCATTGTGACGTCTGCCCGGCAATAGAGACTGTTGACCATATCATCCTAAGATGCAAGGCTGCTATGAACTTGTGGGAGAAATTAGGTTTATTAGACCTCGCTAATATTTCTGAGTCAGCTTCAAGTTTTCTAGAGACAGTTATTGACAACAATCACAACATTTAGGACATAGAACCCATCTGGTTTACAGCCTGCACTCACACACTACGGAAGTCAAGGAATAACAGGATTTTCGAAAGACAGCAATCCCGGCTATCAAACACAACACAACAAATCACCAACTCTCTCGACCTTTGGAGTCACCGAGCCAACAATGAAATCAAAGTGAAAATCAGCCTCTGGTACATTCGCTTGCTTCTATATCTCCTTTTCCTTTCCTCTTCATTTTCTCATATTCCTCTTAGTCATGCAACTTTGTAACTTTTCATTTCTATCAATGAAATGGCTATAAGGTAGAGCTGGCTCTACCTTCTTATGTCAAAAAAAGAAAACTCTTGGGCGCTCCAAGTTGATCAGTTTGAAAACTTTGATAGCAATTGCCTGCTCCTCAAACTTAAACCTACCTTTGTACACTGATCCATATTTTCCAGAAACAACTAAGTTGGCTAAGGCAAAATCATTTGTTGCTTTGACTAGATCAGCATATGTGAACTTGTTCAACTCCTTGCAGGAAGGATCAGATGCTTGCTTGACTTTATTCCTCTTGTTTAACAGAATGAGCACTAAACATGAAGTCAGGGCCAAACAAATAGCCATAAACCCTAATATCTCAAGTATTTTAGTAGTCTGCCTTCGCTTTGATGCCTTTGCATTGCAATTTGGTAATTGTAGCAATGGATATCTGCTACATAGCTTCTTGTCCCTTGAATAAAAACCTCATTTGCGTTCTGAAATATCCCTCCAGTTGGTACCGGCCCCGTAAAATCGTTGAAGGACAAATTGAGAAGTTTCATGGAGCCAAAGGATTCGATGAATTCAGGTATTGTACCAGACATATTGTTTTGAGAAAGATCTAACTCAATGATGCCTCTAAAATTTATGAAAGAATCAAGAATTCGAACGATTCTAGAACTAACTTATTTAGTTAGACTACATCTGTACTAACACTGCTTTCATTCTTGTTTTGCACAGGAAAAATTCAAATTCGGAGTTATTGGTCATCGGCTATTCTACTTGGTCTCACTCAAAGCAAACGCTTGAGGTGGGATTATTCGTGCTACAGTACGACGTTACTGTAGCAGAGAGGCGTTGCGCTGCTGTTGCTGCTCTTCTGCTTTTTGGGCTGAATGCCCAAGACCTGGTGGGCTGCTAGCTAGCTTGCTCTTTTCCTTTTTTTTTTCTCCTTTTCTTTTCTCACTTATTTGCAGGGCGTCACACCCTTCCATACGGAGAGAGCTTAGGTGGACCCACTCGCCAATAGTGGAGAGAATTTGTACAGACAATTGGTTATTTGAAATATTTAGAAGATCAAGATTGATCGAGCCACCAATTTCTACTGGTATTTCTCCATCGAGTCGGTTGTGAGACAAGTCCAACATTTCAGAAAGAGAGGAAAGTATTTACTTACTTCGGTATGTTACTATCAAATCTGTTACAAGAGAGGTTTAAAGCTTCTATATTCTTGCAACTCCCCAAGGAACTAGGAAACGGTCCACTCAAATTATTTTCCTGTAAATAGAGCTCACTTAAATGACTTAGATTACCAATTGAAGGTGGAATTTGTCCTGAAAGTTTGTTTTGGGATAAGCTTAGGATAAACATGTTTGGCAGATTTCCAAGTGAATCTGGGAGATTTCCAGTAAGCAGATTATTTTCCATATAAAGAAGTGTAAGGTTAGTGAGTTGATCTATCTATTGTGGTAAGATACCGGATATTTCATTTCCTGTTAGCAACAACTTTTTTATCTCCTCCTCGTTTATTTTTTATTTTTTGTCAGTGGCAGCCTTCGAGGTGGTTCGGTTCCTTCATGCGGCTCTAGTAAGTAGCAAGCGTAACTTTTTACAAAGAGTTACACTAGATAATATTTTCTTTTTTAAAAAATATACTTATAATATACGCACACTCACTCTTATAAACACATTTATATACTATCTCCATGGCATGTACGTTGTTTATTATTGGAAGAATAATTAAATATAAATTCGAATATCCGTCTGAAGTCTAAACTTAAACCTGGATCAATAGATTCTATCACAAGAATCAGCTGAGCTATGCTTATTTCACAGATAATATATTTCTCGTCCTACACCCTCCGTCAAAAAATAAAGAAAAACCAACTTCTGCTTATTCTTTTTTTTCCGAAGGGTATGCAAAACTTATAGAATATGGGCTTATGTACAGTAATCTAGTCATCGTTCCATTGTTCGCATGACATGAACAGCGCCACTCTTCAAACGATGAATGCCCATATATATAACAATGACCAGATTACTGTACATAAAAGGAGGTGGAACTTGCTCATAAGATGGACCATCGTTTTCTGGCAACTTTTTCCCAAGCAAATTCATCCTTGCCACCATTGATGCCGCCTGAATTCATGGCTCCATCAACGCCACATGCTCTGCACTGCTCTCATCATCACTTCCACCACTGCTCGCTGCTGGTCGTCACCGCCCTTGCTATTTCTGGGGTTTTGGAGAGAGAGAGAGTCGGCAATAAGATAGTGTGGTTCAGGTCTGGTTGATCCATACCCAGCCAGATACATGCCTCTGGCCCAAGGGGCATTTTATTTTTATCTCTCTATTTGGCTAGGAAATAATAAGATATTAGCTACTGTGTTCTCTAGCAAATTAATACCCCTCTCTGAATCTATAGGATTAGATACTGTCTAGATTTGTAGTATAAGAATATGTCTAATCATAAACTAGGTTTCTATATTTTGGCATGTACGTAATCAATTTACATTGGCATAACTAATTATATATTAATAGAAGAAAAATTCCTTAGATCACATGGAGAGAGTGATTATGGAAACCAATTTAAAAGAAAACATGAAGTGAATTAAAAATCAACACTAGTCGGAATATAGTTTCATATCATAAAAAATATCAGCTAAACTTCCGGTTGGTTCTTAGCTACAAACAATTTAATATGCTAGGGTAAAATTTATCACAATTTTCAGCAATTTTAGATAACAAAAAAAAGATGCAAACTATTATGTAACACATAAATCAATTAAAATCAGCTAGAAAATGTGAAAAAAATCAATGGGAGAACGAATTTTCACCTCCATCCTCCTAGCCAACACACCACTTCATGATGTGAAAAAATTGGGGGAAAAACCCATCAATGGGAGAACGGAATCATAGTTTCTCCATGAATTGAGAAGATGAAAAGATCAAGAAAGAGAGAAAACCAGGAATAAAAAGAAAGTAAAGGGGAATCGGGAGGGAGAGGGAAGGGGAGAGAAGCGAGAGTCAAAAGGGGTTTGGGTGGAGGAAGAGAAATAATAAATGCACTCAACTGAACACAAGAGGAAAAGGATGGGAAGGGAATAAGGGATGGGTGTGGGCTTATATGGGCCTGACCATGAGCCTCCAATGTGCATGCGCTAATTAGTGTTTCCGTACGTGTGTATCCCTTTCTTATACTTGTGGCCACCATGGCCTGTTAAGCTAGTAGTAGCCCAATTTAGTGTCGGAGCAATGATGGCCTTCGATCAAGTGAACAGCCAAGATTCGTTGCGATCTGAACAAAATGCTAACCCAGACAAAACCCTAACCTAACCCTATTTCCTCCCTTTCACCCAATTTCTCCACTCCATTTGAGTGTGGTGATAGCGATCCATCGGAGCAATGGCAGCAAAGTGCCCATCCGTGGCGAGTTGATGCCATGCAAGTCTCCCGCGGGACCTCGGTAGCGCCATGCAACAGGAGTAGAGGACGAGCTAAAACAACCAGTGCTAGTGCGGTGAGCAAAAGCCACACAGGGACGGATACGATGCTACGAGGATGCATGCTTAGCGGATTTAATACCATGCACGACCAAGCACTGTCATGCAATGCTTGAATGACAACAATTCGATATTGTTGCCAATCGGAACTCTTTCCTTGTCAAGAGACCATTGGCAATGGTGAAGTTCTTATGACCATTAGCATTCACAACCATATTACGCACTACAACAGATTTGATGTTCAATGACGTAAATCCTCATGACAAATAGTTATTTTTGTCATAACTTATAACATTCTATGATGATTCAATACGTGATGTCGCAAGGCCAGTTGAGGTAGACGAAGTATATGATGATTTTGTAAAATCGTCATAAAATAGGAATACCTAGTCATCATAGAATTTATCATGGGGTTTGACTGGTCAAGTGAATATTTCATCTATGACGATTCACAACTTTATAGTGATGAAATTTGGTTGTCATGGAATTAAAGGTGTTAGTGACAAATATCTTTGTCATAAATTATTTAAGAAATAAGACTATTTAATTTCATGGTAAATAAAAGGATTACCATGTTTAGAATAGTGACTACATAAGCTTTTTAGTAATTTTGGGTAAATTCGTAAAGAAGCAGAGGCAAAGGGCTTTATAAATCCACATGATGGATTGTTTTTTAAATCCATTATCTATCTTTAATTTTCGTCTAGTATTTTACAACCTCGTTCATGAACGTATTGATCATTTTAATTTTGAGTTAAGTATAAAACACTTACGTGACTATATATCTATTTATATTTTCAATTCATGCGTTGCTATCTCCAACCCCCTCTGATATACCGTTGTGTGCATCCAATCATGTTGATGACATTCATGAGTGCAATATCATTTATTAGTGACTATTTGGATCAAGTTCATCACAATTGTTCTAGCAATTATGACGGTTTTTTGAGATTTCGTCATAGAAGATTTAAATTTGTGATGAATGTGACGCTTAATGTCATGTATTAGGGGCACACCCCATGATGTTTTCCTTATCTTGATGCACAGCCAAGTTATTATTCTAATGGAAAATAAAATAAATCAGTCATTCACATAATTATTTCTTCAAAAGGTTTATAAAAATATATGCATATATATATATATACACACACAACATACTTAGCAAGTTAACATAGCATAGTGGCGAAACGTGAAAACAATGAGATTGACCTTAACAATAGCTCTGCAAGTGGCATGAGTGGCTCGAGTGAACATTTTAGAAATGTCACATTGTTTGGTAAATCTATCTAAACCCATAGGAGCTGAAGTGGTACCGAGGCAGGTATAACAATATTGGCTATTTGTTAGAAAGATGTAACATGTGATCATTCACAACAACAAGCTTGTGGCTGTGTGCATTATATGTCTACATTGTGTTGAAGTAGAGTGTTACATATAGTACTTTTTAGGTGAGAAAAGAAAGTCTTTCTAGTATTTAAAGATTTATTTTACATATCCTCGATTTAAAGATTTCCATAACTTTCATCACCATATTACATTTCTATTTTAGTTTAAAAGGAAACATAAGAAATGTGAAGTCATAATATTAATTATTTATTTTATTTCAAATTTGTAGTTCCTTGTGAAAAGAATATTTTGTTTTTCCTTTTCTAAATGTGTCATCCATGCTATTTGTTCTCAAATATAAATTTTTCCCTTCGAGGAGTACAGTGCTCACGATACATATTTCTGGCATCCCACTAAATGCCAGTTTTGCCCCTGTCAAATTATTGCGGTAGCATTCTCACTTGTTGGGTAACTTTGCACCATGGCAGCTCTACACCAGGGGTCTACAACTCCTCAGAGTGCTCCCTCCTCCTCCTACTAATCTCCCCCCAGTCTCTCGTCGTTGTCTACCCAAGCTCACCATAGGACATATGCCATCCTCCCATTTCCTTAAGCAACATCCTCTCTAATCTCCACTTCCACAGATGCACTAAGTTTTTGGAGCTCTACTCCCATCTGCTCCTCCTCCATTCACCTCCTTAAGATCTAAAGTGTTGTAGCGTTCGGCCTTTGCATAATCAATCTTTTAGTGCTTTAAGAAAAATACTACATCAATAAAAGTAACTATATGTATTTGTTTATGCAACTCTGTTGAAGCAAAAACACAAGAAATTCTTAAGCTACAAAAATATTTCTATTGTACATGCAGCATGATTATGATGTGGTAGTGAGTGGTCTTTGTTTAATCAATCTGTCAAGGCCTTACTTTGGGAGTACATATTGTAAGTATATGTGCTAAGTTTGAACCTTTATTATGAGAAAAAAAACCAAGTGTGAATTGGTTTCCAGAACAATAGCAATAAGCCAGTATCTAAAAGAAAGGTAGCCTCCATGTTATCAGCTGCATAGGGATATGCATTAGGAGGTGCACTTACTTAATTTTATCCATGTTTTGTGCAGTTATTGAAGTTTCAGGAAAAAATGTATGCAATGACTGATTTGGTTCATTTTTTTATCTCAAGTACTGTTGCTCGGTTAATGGATTTCTCAGTACAGCCTTGCTTATAGAATTTCCATTCTCATATATTATTCCTGCCTAGCAAGTCCATATTTGGGTGATATTTGATTGGTCTGTTTTCATGCTTGGTTTGATGATTTTATATTGTTTGATTTCTTCTTCTTTTGGTCAATGTAAACATCTCTCTCTATATATATATATTAGTTTTGCACTGAAAACATTTTTTCAGCATACATTTTAGAAGCAAATCTAGATAATATATTTTTATTAAGTTTGTACATACCTACTAATTCATTTGTTTTACTTGGCTTTCCCCAAATTTTATATAGGATTCATTGGAAGCTTCTATATTCTATATTCTGTCCACTGATTATACGGCATAGTCTTAAGCACATGTACCAACAACTTTTTATAATACATATTCTATGAAGATACTTGTGACGGGATATTTTTGTCATGGTGAGTCATGTATAACGAATTTAATTTTTTTTGATATTTTTCCATCATCATTAAATCACGAATTTGTTGTAGTGACGTAGGTTTTGTCTAGAATCAGGATCATTTGTATACCCTTTACAGACCTCATCCAACAAGATGGGTTGCCAAGTGGGAATAGCCCCCAAATAATTTAATCCCTTAGGAAACCTCCTTGACAAGGCTTCCACTGCTGAGTCTTTGTGTTGACGCAAAAAACAAGTTTCACGCCCAAACACACCAACATCGAGTGTTCCGACAAAGTTCTAACAAAACCGGAATTATGGTACGCATGATGCGGACAGCGAGCTGCCAATTTTCACGTAGAGTTTTTTTTAAACCTGTGAACAGTCGGGGAGACCCCTACGGTATATATTAATTTTTAGAATATTTACAAAATTTATATACAATTATCCATGATTGAAGGAAAGGACTATCTGTATCGCCTAATACCTAGTTCATCTCTAAAAGACATTCTCCATAGCGCAACAGAGGGGTTGACATTGTTGAAGATAAAAGTGACGTTCCTTTGCTTCCAAATATTCCAGTAGACACTTGAAAATCTCCATAAAGCAAGTTGAGCCAAATCTGTTCCTTTGCAGTAGCATCATATGATAAAAATCCAAAGTTCATATTCTAAGTAAAGCCAATAGACTACATGTTAACGGTAAAAATTGGTAAATACCAGAGTATCGGCATAGTGGCTGATGTGTTTGATAAAAACCTATGATCTTTGATAAAGATCAATGGTGATGAATTAGCTAAACATAATAGTTGATGAATCGGCTGGTAGTTTTGAGTTTGGGTTCGGTGGATCAATTAGTCTATAAATGACTGATCCTAAGTCGGTTTGTGTAAGACAAAGAAAATTATCTTTATGGATATTTATTTTAATTAAGAAAGATTATATTGTAATTAGAAATATTTGTTAGTTTTGTGGTTGCCATGAATATTGTAACTATATAGCACTCATGTAATCTCAGGATATAAATATAAACCCTACGTTATTATAAAAAAATGACACACAACTCAATACAAGAATACTCTCGGCGCATCACTAATCCTAGTTCTCTAGGTTTTTCAGTGGATTTTGGCTTTTGATGCAGGGCTGCATCATTTTGCTCTCCGATGAAGGGATAAGTCTTGCCACTCGGTAGTTGTATCAGCTAGACAGGTCTTGTTTAAGGTTGCATCATTTTGATTTCTTAGATTATTTTAGTTTGATTGATACAATTACCGATTTACCTTGATATGCTGGTCTTGTATAAGGCTGCATCATTCCAATCTCTTAAATTATTCTAGTTTGGTCAATACAGTTATAGGTTTACCTTGATATATCGGTTATATGACTATATCATTTGATCTCTTAAATTGATCTAAGTATATCCATCATGCTTGTATAGGATCTATCAGGTAAATAGGATTTTTTTTTTATTATCTTCAAGCTAATATTGTCTTAGTTTGATCCGATCTATTATATTATTGTTAATAGGTTAAATTCTACTAAGTCATTAGGTTTTATTCAATGTTTTATTGGAGTTCTAGCCGATGAGTTATCTTTATAATTAAGCTTTAAGTTTAATATGTATTGGCTCTCTAGCAGATATATTTATCTTTATCATAATCTATCTTTACACATATCAGACCACCAGCCAATACTCATATTCTATTTCAACGATTAATATAGTATTGATCAATCTAGTTTTAGTATATTCGATTTTATACTATCTCGATTTAGTCCGATCTATCAAGGTTATCTTTAATAAAATTAGCATCGTGTTTTAGTAGATTTTGTTTCTTCCATTGACTAAGCTAGTTGATGAGTTTACTCACATATATCACTTTACATGTATCTCTATGCCCACATCAGTCTTGTCGTTAGTACGCAAGTGCTACCATTTCCATTGGCCATCAGCTGATGAAAGAAGCTCGTATTGGCCATTAGGCTAATTAGCTCAAGGTTCTTATTTTTGTTCATGTTTCTTGATGAATGCAAGATCAAATTGACTGGCACGTCCTCAATAAACCAAATTATGACCTACACTGAATTTAAGTAGATCTCTCAGACCATCGTGTGTGATGCAAGGGTCTTGATGCTTTTTGCGCCAACACTGCCAGCAAGCTGTACTAAATGGTCATTGAAAGAACAAATGATCTCTAGTTTTTCGAACTCCCCTATTGCAAAAATAGCAACCACTACACTAGATCGACCCATCTTAGACGATCCATCTATGATGAACCGAAGTGCCTTATCACGAATGACCTCATCATTGAAGTGTTTAAATGGAGCCCATTCCAAATGAGTCTGTTGGCCACGACCTATCACATGTAAGGGATCATCTGTGATGGACCCATATATTCATCCAACAAAGATCACCTATGACGAGCCTACATGTCCGTTCATCATAGGTGACCCCTTATTTGTGATGGGTTATATATGTGCACCCATCACAAATGAGGTACCTCATATGTGATAGGTGTTAAACAACACCCGTCATAGTTGAGCACTCACTTGTGATAGGTGGTGAAAATGTCAACCTGCCAAAGATCTTTGATGGGTTTGATCTACTTACTCAACAAAGGTGAGTTACCTCCTATATATATCAACACCCTCTAACTGTTTTTCCATCCTAGCTTTGTGCATTGTTCATATTTTGAGTGGAAGGACTAGGAGGTAATTCTTTGCTCTAATAGAGGTAAAAAATATAATATATTGAGGTAAATTGATTTATTATCTCTAACAATTGTTATGTCTTATCATAATGATATAGATAGACCAAAGTTGGATGTACTGTATTTGTCATTTAAGTCAAGAGTATAGGAATGGAGTTATTGAATTCCTAAATGTTGCGGATAATGATGAGATTACTCGAATGAGCAAATATATGTCATGTCCATGCATAGACTAAAAAAATAAGAAGATGTTCACTGAAAAAGTACAGGTGCAATCTCATCTGATACGTAGAGGATTTATGAAGGAGTACACGTATTGGACTAAGCATGGACAGCAAGAGCCACCGAATATTCCAGTTGATGAAGTACCAAATGTATAGAACGAGCAAGATCGAGATGGCATGTTTGTCACATCTCCATTAGACGGTGATATCATCAATTTGGACACTGATACCTTCTCAGAAATGTTGCATGATATTAAAAAGCTAGCCCACATCAAGAGGGATTATGAGAAGTTTAGCATGTTGGTGGTTGATTATGAGACGCCTCTGTATCCTAGATGCAAGCTGAAACTCATCAGGTTATCTTCTATCTTAGAACTTATGAAGCTTAAGGCAAATAATGGTTGATTAGACAAGAGTTTCATAGAAGTGCTTGACTTCCAAAATGACTTGCTCCTAGAGGGGAGCAAAATGCCAAAGATGACATATGAAGGAAAACATGTATTATGCCCATTAGGTCTAAAGGTTAGAAGAATTCACGCTTGTCGAAATAATTGCATATTATACTACAAAGAGTATACTAACTTGGATGCTTATCTTGTATGCATGGTTTCTTGATACAAGTGAGATAATAGTAGTGTTGAAGGTAAGAAGTCAAAGAAGGTTGGCCCCTCAAAGGTTGTGTGGTACCTCCAAATTGTCGACCACATTAAAAAGAATGTTGCGAATCCCAAGGAGACTTTGTTAGTTCATTGGCATGCAACAAAATCTAAGGTCGATGGTAAGCTAAGGCACCTAGTAGATTCAGTGCAGTGGAGTAATATAATAGAATTTAAGTAGAATTTATGGAGGACCTAAGAAATATAAGGTTTGCCATAAGTACGGATGGCATGATTCTCTATATAGATATGAGCAGTCGTCATATCACTTGGCTAGTGTTTTTGGTAAACTATAAGCTACCCCCTTAGTTGTGCTTCAAGAGGATGTATATTATGCTTTGCATGCTCGTTCAAGGACTGAAGCAGTCTGGCAAAAATATTGATGTGCACTTAGAACTGATAGTCGATGACAAGGAAAGTCTGGCACGAGGGGTCACAAACATGGGTCGCATATGGACTGGAGTACTTTCGGTTTCATGCCAAGTTGTTCTGCACCATAAATAACTACCTGACACTTAGTAACCTTTCTGGTCAAATTGTGAATGGAAAAAAGGCTTGTTCAGACTATATGGAGGAAACACACAGTAGGTGGATGAAGAACTCATACAAGATGGCCTACATGGGTCATAAGAGATTTCTCCCAAAGTGTCACACTTATAGAAGAATGAGGAAGAACTTCAATGGTAAGAGAGATTTAGTCAGTGCACCGTCAGATTTAATAGGACAATAGGTGTATGACTTAGTGAGGGAAATTCGTAATGATTTCAGAAAGAAGAAAAAGCTAGTAACCCAAAGGAGAGGAGGATGTGGAAGAAAAAGTCGATATTCTGGCAACTACCATGTTAGGAGCACCTTGAGGTTCGCCTTTGTATAGATTTGATGCATATTGAGAAGAATGTTTGTGAGAGTCTTATCGAGTTACTGCTTAACATCAAAAGAAAGACAAAGGATGGGCTCAAGACACGTCGAGATTTAGAAGATATGAATACCCGTGTAGACCTACAACCCACAACCATAGAGTCCGAAAGAGTGTACCGCCCTCTAGCTTACTATATTTTGTCGAGGGAGGAGAAAAATAATATGTTGATATGCTTGAATGGTATTAAGTTTCCATCTGGGTATGCTTTGAATGCTACATTTTGTCGAGGGAGGAGAAAAACAATATGTTAATATGTTGATCTGCTTCATATGCTTGCTACATTTTGATAGATGACCTTAAACTAATTGGAATGAAATTGCATGATTGTCATGTCTTAATTACATAGCTTCTTCTAGTTGCAATTAGGAATATTTTACCACCGAAAGTCGAGCACATGATAATGTAGTTGCGCTCCTTCTTCAATACAATTGGTCAAAAGATCATTGATTCAGAAGAACTAAATGACCTACAAGCAGTATTGTGAAAACCCTATATCATCTCAAGATGTACTTTTTGCCTATATTCTTTGTTGTAATGGTACATCTCATTGTGAACCTAGTAAAGTAGGAAAATTTGTGTGGTCATTGCTCGCCGCCAAACCTCATAGGGGAGGGTCTGACTGGGCCGAGCGGAGGTCCGATCGGGGAGAGACGACGGCTCGGTCATGCGAAGGACTAAGAGATATGCTTAGCTCTAGTGCAGGTCCTTAAGCTTCGAGGTTCGAGGGTATGCTAGTCAATTTGACCATGTAATTGACAAGAAGAGAGGATGAGACCCGTGAGCCGGTGGGCCTGTCCAGCTCTCCCTATCAGCTGGGTGCCAATAGGGAAGGCAACACTTGAGCATCGGCTGAACAACCGATGGAGGCATGAGAGATAGACATGTGTAATATACTAGAAGACCTATAGGCCAAAGAGCCGATGATGCTCTACAGCATCCGAAGCGCGGAGCGGAGCTCGATCCCCCGCGAAGCCTTGTAGGCCAGCAATCGAGGTAACGGCGGCATCAGGACTAGCCTCGATAGATCGGACCAAACCAAGATAGTATGATGTTGGGGACTAATGACACAGAGACGACGGAAGCCTAGACCGAACGTGACGACGAAGGAGGAAAATGGGAGGTCATTGGCTACCTAACAGCCAATCGTCCGATGCAGGCCTACACCTAATCCCATCGGCTGCTCAAGCAATGGGCAATAAGACCAGCTAGATCTCAATGTCAGCAACGTTAGACGTGAGCCCTAGAAGATCGGACCAAACCAAGACAGTACCAGGAGGCGTCCGATGTGAGACGATCGATCATTGGATGATACGCGAGACGGATGCGAGGCCTACGATAAGGATCGGCTACTCACTCTGATGAGACACCGCGTGAAGGTTCGCTGGGGCACCGGCTCGAACCACCATCGCCGATCTCGTAGGTCGAACCTAACTGATGCAACATGAGACTGTTGATGGAAGAGGAAGCCTAACGCACCGATGAGCCTCACGCGGACGTGATGCGACATGCCTGATCAGGCCACAAGGAATCGTATAAAACACACACCGATTACAAAGTCGATGCCGCTACGGATATGATAGACGATGAACAAGGAGCGGTGCTCGATCCTCCCACAGCACAAGACTCATCGCCCACCGTGGTGATGCCGCTAGCACCGATCTCGAAGATTAGACCTAACCGAGACAGTACGAGACAAGGCGGACACCAGATCGGTCGTGCTAAAGGAGGGGTGGAGGGAACCCATCGGCTAGCTGAGCTGATGAGAGGACATCTCTGAAGATATGTGTGCATCAATGCACCAAGTGTGACGTCCAATGGAAGTCTCTGAAGATGGGTGCGTATCGGCTGAGGAGCCGATACGCTGGGCGCGTTGCTCAAAGTATAGATAACTCATCGGCTAAGCACTCCGATGAAACGCCGGGCAGAAACCTACAGGTCTACAGCTCAACTCTATTATCAGCAACCTTGTAGGTCGGACCTAACCGATGCAGTATGGGACTGATGACGGTAGAGAGAGCTTGGTAAACCGATAGATCTTGCACGGACATGATACAGTACACTTAATCTTGCACGGACATGATGTAGTCTTAGACAGGGCAAGATATACTAGGATAGTGGCAGAACTTATCTCTTCACCGGAGATGAAAATTAACCGTGCAACCTTGCGTCGAGAGCTCGCCGGTAAAAACCTAAACAAGCAAGGGTGGCGATGCACCGAAATTATATTGACCGATTGGTTGATTGATTGATCAATATCTTACAGGCTTCTAGTGAGTCTATATTTATACCCTTGCATTACAAAGTTTGATGTGGCTACAACATGCATCAGACATTATTTCTTAAAAAATATAGAAGGAAAATATCTCTAAGAAAGTTAACTAAACAAACTAAACCTTCCTATTATAAGATACGATTTACATAGATAAATTACCCTGCCATGAGTCCCACGGCTCCTCCTCAGACTCGGTCTCATTTAGATAGTCTTCTATGATTAGACCAAATCATTCCTCTCTTCCTTTGATCGGCCTATTTCTTGTAGCAATCGGACTCTTCTTTACTAAACCGATAGTTTTTCCAATCTTTCCCTAGGCTTACCAAATTTTAGTGTTAACACATATGTTCCTAAGGCAGATGTATCATTTTGAAAGATACATAGGAATTATGAATGCTTACGTATAGAACTGGTCCTACCCTGAGAGAAGCATCATTGAAGGGTACACGACTAATGAGATAATTCACTTCTCACCATGAAGGGAAGCTAGAAGGGATCGGCACCGTCGGAAGCAAAAGGATGAAGCTAGATCAGTATGATAAAGCACATTGCACGGCCCTCTAGCATTTGACCGAATTAATGCCATACTTGGAAGAACATGAGGTATTGATCTGACAAGAGAACTTGCACTGATTAGAGTGTTGGGTCTAAAAGAACCACATTGCTCATTTCAATAAATGATTCAAGAATCGTATTGCTAAATCGCACAACACGGCAAGTGAAATCATAAAATGGTTGTCACAGGGTCCTAAATGGGATGTGAACAGTTGGCAAGGATATGACATCAATAGATACACCTTTCATACAGCCAAGCAATACAACAAATGCACTATGTAGAATAGTGGGGTACGCATCGAGGCAACAACTAACCAACTTGAGTGTCGTAATTGGTACTATGGCCACATAGAGAAAATTTTGAAGCTAGATTATGTGAAGTTCAAAGTGTCATTATTTATAAGAAGGGTTTTACAGTTGTTAATCTATCAAAGAATGCATACAAGGATGAGCTATTTGTTCTAGCAAAATAAGTTGTCCAAATCATCTACATGAAGCTTCACGTTGTTCATGAAGGAAAAAGAAGAATTATTGGTGTGGACAACGTTGTAGACGAGGAAGATTATAACCACTACATCCACATTGTCGGCCAAGAAGTACCTCTACAAGAATGAGGTCCTATGTGCATGAGTTGACCATGAAGAAGGATTATTTATGTAATTGAATCCAACGATATGTATTATGATTATTTGCTCAGTTTAAAATTAGTAATGTGACAGTGTATTTTGAAGTGAAATTATGGTACGGTTAATTTTTAGTTTATATTTGTAATTTTGCTAAGGACCTAATTTTAGGAAGTTAAAATTACAATTAAACATGTGTACACACCTGTTGGGTAAAAACATAGAAGTTACAGTTAAAATTTGTAAGAGAAATACTTTTTATGAAAAAACAATCTAAACAAAATCAACAAGCAAAGTCAATCCAGTCAAACTCACCTGTGATGGGCACCAATTTAGGGCCTATCAGAGGTGAATCATCTGTGATAGGCTGCAAAGTGTGGCCCATCAGAGATAACTCACCTGTGATGGACTCATCTTTAGGGCCTGCCATAGGTATGTTGACCGCTTTTTAGGGTTGGACCCATCTTGACTAGGCCAACCCTAGATCCATTCGCTCTTGTGAATGCCACTGCCGTTCATGTCTCCGTGAAAGCACCGGCACCACAGCTACCATCAATCTCCCCAATCGGACTACGCTAACATCTCCTTCATCATTCCTAAGCACCGTCGCCGCCTCCCCGAGCATCTCTATCATCCCTAAGCTCCGATGCCACCTCCTTGACCTCTGGCCTCCATGCCTCCTCCCCGAGAGTTAGTGTCACATCACCTCCCTGAGCACCACTATCGGCCTCCATGCCACCTCCTCAAGTGCTGCCACCGACTCCTGGAGTCATGTTGCCGTCATCTCCAAGCATCATTGGTGTTTCTTTGTTCCCAAGCCTGGCGTGGCCGCCTCGTCTCTAGCCTAGCGCCACCACGTCGTCCTCGGCCCGACGCCGCCTACACATCCCAACTCGGCGCCACCTCTTCATCCCTGAGTCCAGTGCCACTGCCTTCTCCTTGTGCCCAGCATCATCAACCTCATCTCCAAGCCTAGAGCCGCCACCTAGTCCCTGAGCTTGGTGCTGTCACAAGTAATAATCCTATTGACTAATTAGGATTCTATTCGATATATGGGATAGGAAATGGAACAAATTATTAGCTTTTGTGATTGTGGACGTGCTGGCCACTGCTACCTTTTCTAGAAAAGAGTTTTGTTGAAATGTTTAGGACATTTTTGGGAGAAAGGGTGTTTGGACAAAAGTGGGGTTAGTACTAGGATTTAGTTCACGTATTTTCTATGATCTAGTTCTGAAATTTGAGTTAAGTGATTTTAGGTAAGTGGTTGAATTTGTGATTTATTATTGAATTATTTGTGACTTTAGTGATATATTGCTCTATGAAGATATTTTCTAAATGATTAGGATCTTTTAGAATTTTTTTAATGTTTAAGATATTTTAAATGTTTAGGATCTTTAAGCAATTTTTTGGCTCATAATGAATATGGGTCTATAAGATATGTTGCACTTATAGCCTCCACATTAAAAATACAAAATATTGGCGCCGTACACAACCAAAGGAAGGAGAGGGCCACGATTGTTATCGTAGGTATCCTTAATGAATTGTGGCCTCCTCCTCCTCATTGTATACATTTGCCCATTCTATTGCCACCTTAGTATCCAACTCCAAAATTTGCAACAATTTGCAACATACCTAAATAATACACCAATGAATGACCCGATAATTTGATATCCATGTTTTGATTTTCACATTGATTTTAAAATAAATTACCAATGGTAGGACTGTATGCAAGCAAAAATATTAGAACATCAGGAGGTGTCCATGCTGGATGGAACAAGTGGAGCGACATCCGACCGAAACCATAGGACATATAATCGCCTGTCAACTGAGAGGCAAGTTATCACCGTGGTGGACAAAAGTGGTAGGCCTATTGTGCTAAGAAATTTCATCTTGAAATGGTTGAGTAGTTGTGACCGCATCGCACGAGACCATTTGGGGATCCTACATAAAAACATCGACCAAGTCCTGATCACAAAGAAAGATGAGTTTCGACATCGTTGATTGAGAAGTTCGAGTATCTAGCTCAAGTGGAAGATAGACTAAAGTGCAAGTCTTTAGACCATGCATAGAAGAACTTCAAGAGCATGCTCATTAGAGAGTTTGTCTCCCTCCTGGTAATCGCACCCTATTTGTAGTTTACCCATAGATAACCCTAAAAGTGTGGGCAAAATCTTATGCTTCGAAGACCATCGCGTAGTTCAAGGAAACTAATGAGGCACATTGACTATTGCAAGCTAGGAATGAGCACCCACACTAACTTGGCATAGCAAGGTAAATAAAGAAGGAACAACTATGAGCTATGGAGGATGAAGCTATATCTACAGCAAATATCGCTACCCTATTCACTGATATCCTTGAAGTACGACCTCAGAACTGGGCTAGAGCCAAGGGTAAGGTTAGCAACAAATTTGATGCTATGGTCTATTGGCAACTTATGAGTTTCCTTAATACTTAAGGTGCACACACTTTACATTTCATCTTATACTACATATCAATAATAATTTTCCATTAAATATGTAGATGAAGTTGATTGCCAATCAATCTTTGCAAAGTGAAGTTGAGTTAGCGCCACATAGGTGTGAGGATGACAACCTCACCAAGGCACTTGAAAACCTAGAACATCCTAGCCGAACAAGGGGTATGAGCTCGGAGATGCCTTGGAACCATGGCTTAGCCCCATTATAGTGTACAATATAGGAAATGGCACCTAGCAAAACAATAAAAGGAGGCACGCCTTAAGGAGCAGTTGAAGGAGGAGGTCAAGGATAAGGTTAGGGAAGAACTTGCTAAGGAAATGGACGCATTGTTTGAAGAAAGGTAGCATGCCTAAAGCTTGAGATGTAAATGGGTAGACACCCCTCCTTAGCCTCATGTACCCTAGCCAGCCCCTCAACCTCATGTGGGCGCAAGCCCCACGCAATAACGGAGTAGTTGTGTGTCCACAGGGTTGCTCGATCAACCAGTGCAAGTCATATGCACAATCAACCACATAGATGTAACTCATATAAAATAATACTTATCCTTAAAATGCCTTGAATATTGCCAAAATTTACCACTAACATGTATTATTGAACTGCAGGATATAGCCTAATGTGTCCTAGTAGTTAGGGTCAAAACTGACATTTAACTCTGATGCCATAGAGGGCCAAGTTTATAAACCCTCTACAGATCAAAACATACACAGCACATACCTTTTGGCTAGTTATGCAAAGGTCTAGGTCAATTTGGTCAAGGACAATTGGGCCAACTGGCCATTTCAAGTCCCTCCGACTGATAAGATTCTAACTTTGGGGGATACACGTGAGACCTTCATAAAATGGCCCAAGTCAAATATAGTAATAAAGATGATTTCTCATCCAACTCGATTGTTCCATACATCTCCTACACCTCCTCTATCACAACCATTGATTGAGGCTCCTCGTGATCTAGCTATGATAGAACAGCTAGAACATGGAGCTCAGCTCATGGATTTGGATGATATGGTGGCTATCTTGACTCCGGTTAACACAACTGCTAAGGCTAATAGTTTCACAACAATTGGCAAAAGAATCAAAGTTGGAAGGGAAAGAAGGAAGGGTAAGAGGAAGGCAAAGGAGTAGGAGACAGTGGACCCTAAGTAGCTATAGCTTAGTCAGTTCGTGCTAAACATGCTCTTGGTGAAGAACCATGTATTAGCTTTAATGGGTATTGCATGCCAAGTACTGTACAAAAGATACATGGAGATGAGCAACTCCAAGAAGAAGAATAGGGAGTTCTCCATAATTGGCCACCATGGACACAAACTATTCGTATCCCATCCGATGCATATTATTTTGAGCTTCGACTATCTCTTCAATTTTTTTAGGCTGCGCATGGTGAACACAGGTCTTCTAAAATTTTAGTCATTGCAAGTGCACATGGCTCTAATATGTTGTTCTAAATATTGACATTCAAATTGTTCTAACATCTCTTCGATCTCTTTAGGTTGTGTTGGAAGGAAATCTAGAGGATGGCTAGTCAGGTGAGTTTCCTATATCCATCGATGATCAATGTGCTCAACCTCAACTCCAATCTAGATGATGTCATCGACTACGTTAACCCATGCCTATGTGTCCACCAAGACAAGAAATACATAATGTGTGCACACAATTAAGAGTAAGGGCCTTGGAATCTCAAGAATTTTTCTTTGAATATTCCGTTTCTATTCTTTGCAATCAATTCAAGTTCTTTATATGACATGTCCATCATGCAGAAGGCATGAGATTCTATTGGGATTTACTACCTTAACTATAGCAAGGCCAGCACATACAATTTTAGTCCTCTCACCACCGTATTAGATGTCGCTTGGGCAACTTATGTCCAAAAAGGAGGTAGGCACAAAAGAGGATAAGGACTCTCTTCATCATGACTTCGACTTTAAATATGCACAATAGATTAGGGACCAGTGTGGTTTCCACGTGTGCCACAACACGTCTAAATTAAGATAGGTGATCGATTTGGATTATAAGGTTTGTGCTCACCAGCACGTCTTATTTATAAATACTGATATTATTTCTCAACACATATTAACTAATGTCGTCTTTAACAGAAAACGGTCTAAAAATTTGAGGCCATCAACCCACTAGCTATTAGAGGGGAAGTTGTCTTCATTCTTGCAGAAATTATGAATAAGAAAGGAAGCAGTGGAGGCTCGAAATGCTAGCTGTAGTATGTAGATAAAACAAGTTTTGTTAATTTGTGTCGTAACATACAAATATTCTATTCTTATATGTGTTAGATAATATTATTTTTTTCATATATACAATCACTTATGTTCTACTATTATTCAACAATTCTTTTTAATATACTAATATGACATGACAGTTTGTGGCAGAACGACTTTAATGTTATATGAGCAGTAAGTTTGAATGATAAATGTGTGTAATTATGGCTATAAGTGTTAAATGTGGATACATGTCATTTCTATATGTGGTTGTGAATATATGTGTATACATGGATTGAATGAATTATGTGATTGCACATGTGGATACATGTTGTTCAGTCTAAGAAATTTCTGGGTTTTTTATAGGGCGTGGCTAGCAAATTCCTGAGGCTAGCCAAAGTTTTTTTTTTTTGCAAAAACCACATTACTGATGGGTCCAGACCAAAACCCATCATAGATAAGCTCACTTGTGACGAGTACCATACCCATCATAGATCACCACATCTGTGATGGACTGAAATGTATCACCTATCATAGGTGAGTCATCTTTGATGAGTGGTAACGCCACTAGGTTAAGGAGGTCATCCACATTTGTGAAGGGTGCTATACATGGCCTGTCATAGATGATTCATCTGTCATGAGTGACAATATTATCAAGTCAAGATGGTTAACCTCATAGGGGTTTTACATGGCCCGTCATAGGTGTTTATCACCACTAATAGGTCTTCATCCATTAGAGATAAGGTTAAGTTATCACTGATCACTCATCTCTTATGAGAGCCAAACCCATCACATGTGACAGTATTGGTCTATCAGTGGTGACTTGGGCCGGTGTAATGAGGTGATTACAGCATTCCGGGGTTTGCAATTCTTCATATCCTGCAGGTCTGTTGCATTAGATCTATCCGTAAACAGCAAAGAGGTAAAAACCTTTATCTTCATAAATGCTTTGTTTTTCCATATCCATGAGAAAGTGACCAGGGGATTCAGCAAATAAAAGCTAAGCTTATAAAAGTGCTGCGATGTGTATTTAGCATTGCCCCAAATGTAAATCCATGTGTCATTAACATTGCTAACACAGAAGGAAGCTAGATCCTGATTCATTTGAACATATTCTTCATAGGCTTGTGGTGACATTAACGAAACAAATTAATCTTGGACTTCTCCCTGAAAATCCTTTGCAACAATATCGTTCTTGTTCCTGGCATAAGAAAACAGTTTTGATAGGAATGTGCTCCTACTTCTCCTTCCCAAAGATTATCCCAAAACAGAGCAGTATCTGTCAACTCTTATTGTGCAATTTACTCAAGTCAATTTTATATATTTAATATATAATACAAGTACAAATTATACCCTCTGCACCAACAAAACGTTCAAACTGAACGATATCGCCATTAAATTTGTTCCTTTTATCATATTTCCCGAAATCCGGTTTTATAGAAACTGCATGTGTGCATGGAGTTTTACCCGACAAAATGCAGAGAAAAGAGCAACTCATTGGGGCAAACTTTTGGCAAGAACTTTGACTGAGGCACTCAGGAACCAAAGCCCACGGAGCCAGGCAAATTTATAAATGGGGTGAGTGCTGCGCTGCTCCTCCAGTCGATCCACTGCAGGCTAGTGTGTAAACCACAGACATATGCACTAATGCACTAGCAAATTGAACAGCACAAGCAACAGCTCTGTCAACAACCACGCTAAGAGGACAAAAAAAAAACTCACCGCGACGCGTGCAGAACGGCATGCCGCCGACGATCAGCCTCCGTCTTCCTCCCCTGCCTGGCTCAGTCATTGTGCGCCATCCAGCTCGTCCTGCTATTGCTAGTCGTTCTCGTTATGGCCGGCAACCTCCTCGTGTCCCCGGCGGCCGCTGCAACCGGCCGGAGCGTGGGCCGCACCGGTGGTGGCACGGGGAGTGACTACATCCGTGGCAGCACCGACGGCGACCACACAGGCAGTGACCACACCAGTGAGTACATAGTACTCCTGTTCTTTAATAGGTGTCAATTTTATCAAATGATTTGTTTCGAAACACTTATCACCGTCACACTTTCATTAGTAAAGTTTCAATTTTTCCTACTCTAAATACTTCTGGTTTGGTTCATCCATTTTCCCCACCTCACATTATTTATTTTCTTAATTCCATTTCATAACAAATTGGTCATAATTTTTCAACTAAATCGTTGCCTTGTTCTGCGTAATATATGTGTTAGACCACTGAACCACTGAACTGTATATATATAAACCTGACCTCTCAGTTAAAATCTTAGTTCTACTGTACATCATATTCTTACATGATATCAGAGCAGGTCTAAACATTCCTGGCGCGCTAGCATCCTCCCACCGACGAGCCGACGCTTCCTTCCCATCGCAGGCCTCCTTCCTGGTATTATTTCTCTGCTTTCTCGTCTTGACTCTCTCTTCTCCCCATCTCCTTCGCAAACGGCCTTCTCCTTCTCCACCACCCTCCCTCCTTCCTTGTTTCTACCATGTGACAAGGCGACAGTCTCCATCCGCCTCCTCGTCTCGTCTCACACCCGCCTTCGCTCTTTTCTTGCCTCGGCGCACCTTCTTCTCCTCCGATGCCAGAGCACCTCTGCGTTCGTCGTCTCTATCGGCTGAACCCATCTGCCCTCCATCGGCTGGACTCGTCCGTCCTCCATCGGCTGGAACTCTCTTTCGGTTCCCGCTTTTCTGACACGCTCACCTGCTCCCGGACGCGAAACTTCTCCACTCACGTCCGAGCCACTCCGACGTGTCCACGTGTCCACAGACACGAATCTCTGCCTCCCGGCCGCAAATCTCCTCTCTTCGCATCCGCGCCTTCTCCGAGTTTTCGCGTCCGTTCTACTCCTTTGCCTCTACGAGTCTAAGGACGTGAAACTTCTCTTCACGAACACGAATCTTCTCACGTCTGTGACCCACCTACTCTCTGACCTACCTATTCTACCACCCACTTCTCCCTCAACTACTCCGCTGTCTACTCCCATCGGCCAACCGATGCTTCGTGCGTTGATGATGGACCGGGTTAGCGGTTATATAGACGGCACTGACGTTGTCGTAATAAACGATGGTCGCACTAGGACAGGTTTGAATGCTACATGTACTATCGGCGCACCAGTTCGTCGATATTATGATCAAAGGTCTCATCACGTTTTTATTCACCAGTTTTCACTCTAGTCTCTACGTTCGTTTCCCTCCCGCTGCGACTGCGACGAGGGTGTTAGACCACTAGATCACTAGATTGTATATGTATAGACCTAACCCTCTATATAGAATTAGGATATTAGTCTTACTATACACCATATTTTTACACTATACTCAAAATATCTATTATTCAATAACGAAGGGAGTAATACAGTAAATATTAATTATTATTCTCTCTTCCCGTGCTGCCTATTTACATGTATACATATGCTTACGTTTTTTGTGTTCAGCCATTCCTCCACAGATCGGCTGAACGGGCGGTTCGTCTACCATCCCACCGTACGTGCCGTATCCCCGGACGGTTCATACAACCGGTTGTTTGAAGCGCCCTAAGCCCTGTTGTATATTGTCCTCCAGAGACTAGTGTAGATTTTAAGTATCTCCTGGAAGTCTTTGTCCTAGTCTCTATAATTAAGGTTTTGGATTCTATTAGAAGCTCCAAAAGACTCCCCCTATCTTACCCTCTAAACTTATGGGCTCCCTATTTTGTGAGTCCAATGTTTCTCTTCCTAGCTTTTTTTTTTATTTTGATCTAGAAAATACGATGTTGCATGGGAAGTTATCATGCAATACCAATAAACGTCTGACAATGGATATAGCGAGTGAGATTTAGAGGATGTGTTAGGGAGCAAAGAAATTAACTTAGAGAGGGAATATTTTTAGAGAGCTTTCTATAGAATTTAGGGATTTAAAAGGGTGTTCAGAAATTCTCCTATTACTCTAGTAGAGGAATATAGTAGTAGACCCCTAGCTGGTGATGATGACAAGTTACTCCTCACTCACCTACATGCGCAATACCGACAAGAACAAGGTTTACACATAAATGTACCAACAAAAATATCTATGTTAGCTTCATATCCATCGAGATCTCTAATCTCTAAAATATAATTATATAAAAGAAACTAGCGTTGGTAGTAGTTATGAGTATCTTAATGCATGTTTGGTTAGCTATAACTTATCACACTTTCCTACGTCTCAGAATAAATATGTTCGATTAACTTAGGTAGATTCTCTTCTAACAAACTATAT
The DNA here is from genome assembly GCA_030770085.1 of Oryza coarctata. Taxonomy (NCBI): domain Eukaryota; kingdom Viridiplantae; phylum Streptophyta; class Magnoliopsida; order Poales; family Poaceae; genus Oryza; species Oryza coarctata. The sequence continues at coordinate 17,346,719 of CM061472.1, forward strand.
CCGTGACTTAGAAAAGTATGATAAGATTCTTACGGGCTTGCTAAAATGAGGTAAAGATTTTGAGCACCTAACTTTATGCATGTTTGACAATTTTTACTAACAAATGATTGTGGCTGACAACCAAACAGACTAACATGCTATCCCACCAATATCTCTTGAGTTGTAGTAGATTTTTTTAGGATATTTATATTAAAGTAATGTTGTTTAAATATTGATGTTCGTTTGAAAATCATATGTATTTTCTTCTAAAAAAATGTAAAATTTCTTGGGTTTTAATTTTTTTTATATTTAGATGAAATCCATTGCAAGTCATAATGCATGGGTATTTGACTTTATACTGTATATTCCTATAAACGGATTGCAAGTGTATCTTCAATCACCACACCATGAGTCAGTGCGGTGCCCCATGGATAAATATAGTCTGTGCATTTGTCGTGTAAGATGACAATTTGTAAATGTGTGTTTGGTAAATAATTATATCAAATGTTTATTTGAATTCGTACGGGTATTTTTGCTTGTATCTAACTATCGATAATGAGTATTAAAGTCGATAGGGAAACGTTGTCTTGTGCACACGGTAGATACTCATATATATACCCACGCGCATGCTTACCACTAAAAACATACACACCTTACAATTTTAAATGAAATTTATGAGATTAACAAAATCATCACAAGCATATTATTATTTATATTTATATTATTTATTATTAAAAAATAATTAGTTATAAATATAAGTACATATATGCAGTCTTGAGTAGACAGTTTCCACTATAAATTTTTATTTTACATAGATCCTATAAACATATGTTTATGGTAATGAACAATACCAAAGATCAATTTATCACCGCTATAACGCACAAACACTTACTAGTATTTATTACTAAGTAAAGAAAAAAAAAGGAAAAGGAATATGGGAGCCGGGGGGGCTCGGCTCAGAGGCAGCGAGCCCGAGCGCCGACGCGATCGATCGGCCGCGTATCAGCGCCCCATTGTGACTTTGCCTGCGTCCATGCTCCTGCTCTGAAGGACATATTTTCTGCAAAAAGATGCAATCGTTTCTTGCATGCGATTTAAATAGGTAAATGTAAAAAAAGTTATTATATTGATTGTGATGCTACAAGTCTATATACAAACACATACGAGTCTATATACAAACTATATACCTTGTCAATTTGCTTCAAATTTTTATTTTACTATTTATATGACATGCATAGGTGCTAAAAATACTTTCTGGTGCTCCGAACGATACCGTTTACGGTCGGCATCTCAGCACCAAGGCGTTCGCTCTGACCGTACGCACCACGGCTGACGGCAATGGCGTCACGACCACAGTGACAGCCATCAACAAACCGCCGTACCCATCAGAAGCTGGACTGACCGCCCCAAACAAACTTAATACGGATGACGACCAGGAGAACACCAGGAATAAAATGTCAAGACATGTTAAGTGCATATTAACAGTTGGAATAAATCAGAATTCATCGCGAAATGAGCATTTTTAAGACAATGTTTTTTCCAACAGGTAGTAGCGCAGTAATATCTAAACAACTACGGCACGCCCCTATGTTACATGTAGTATTAGGGATGGGAGGAGAGACAAAGATGGCTCCCACCAAAGCAACGCCTGCTGGCATGCCCCTATACATACATATACATACAATACCAAAGTCACAACCAACGGTATGACATATGTATCACATTGCTCCATGGGTCCAGAATATTTTGCACCACTACACCGATTACTCGACAGCAGCCAGAGTAGAACTAAAGCTAATGAATACCATAATAGTCAGCCTGTCATAAATGTATTGCACAAACATCCACCAGTTCGAAAGGTGTACATACCATTCGAGATTTGGTATATAACTTTTGGTATTGCATGAACTCTCTGCTTCAAAGTTGAGGTTTCTCCAATAGAATCAACGGAAGACAGATGGAATCAGTTACTAAGTTTCAAGGTAGAGAACAATTATGGCTTCTGGTGCACCGATGGTTGGCCCTGCAATTTGTTTGAGCTATCTGGCTCAACTTTCAGGGTGCCTGGTTAGTCTATGGCCATTGCACTTGCATCCGTAGGCTGCAGTTGGCAAAGAGCAAACATGAAAAGGCAGCCGTTGTTACCACAGAGATCTGTGACAGTACTTATGTGGAACTCTACCTTTTGCAATATTACAATTTACAAGTTCACATAAATAAAAGAGCACTTACAACAGTTTGTTTCAAGGAACCAACTCCATCAGCCACAGGTTCTGTGCCCTTGTGCTCTGCAGAGACTCTATTACCATCCTGCAGCATACAGATAGCAAGGCAAAATATTACCAACAGAGAATAACAGTGTCCATAAAAAACAACACTCCAAAAGAGAAATTCCATTATTTGCCATCTAAAGTTAACAAATTTCCTTATTAGCCATCTAAAATAAATGCTTACCTTATATTACTGTTCAACAATTTTTCGCACCTCTCAAAAGCCACTATGGACAGCATCATTAAAAATTGCCATTAGAGACTTGAGCTTGTCAGTAGTGTAAGCAAATGGCAAAATGCCCCTGAGCCCACTTGTCAGCATCATCTCTTTTCATCTAAAATAGATGCTTCCCTTATATTACTATTCAACAATTTTTCACTTCTCTCATAAGCCACTATGGATACCATGTTAAAAATTGCCGTTAGAGGCTTGAGCTTGTCAGTAGTGTAGGCAAATGGCAAAATGCCCCTGAGCCCACTTGTCAGCATCATCTCTTTTCTATTCTTCTTCCTCATCTCTACCAATCTAGCTCCTCCCACCAGCCCTGGATACCGTATTCAGCTGCCACCGCACTTAACAACCCTCGTGGTGCCATGCTCACCCATGCCATGGTGGACTGTGACTCAACACAGGCACCCCTTCCTCCAGATGATGTCCACCATGGTAAGGGCAATGAAGTTGTGCAGAGCATGTTGGCAGCAGGGTTGTGTGCCGGCACCTGTGCTGAACTGACCCTAGGTTTAGCTCCTCCTGCTCGACCTGAAATGACAGGCTTCACTACATTTGGAGCTCATGATATGAATCTTCGAATCTTTGGATTGTAATCATGCCCCCTCTTTGCTGTGTCCAGTGCATGAACTGAGTTAACCACTTCCTCACAGCTTGTCCAGAATTCCAGATCTTGTGGGCTCAATTACATTCTCAATTTTATTTGACTTCTTTTTTCCTCCTGGTGGTTGAAAAACTTAAGCTGTGTGGTAATATTTTTTCCTATTTTGTCATGCATTTTTTTTTCTACATTCACATTGGTAACAAGACACAGCCCTGCTCTTTGGAGGTATGAGGCAATTGGTTCCCAGAAGCAATGATCCCGTTCAGTGCTTGTGTAGCGCCCAGAAGAGAACACATTGATGAGATGGATCAAAATTTCCATTTGATGCCATATGAGGGAATAGAGATTTTTTAGTGGCAAATAAGGAATTTGCTATAGTTAGATGATCAATGAGACAATTCTTTTACTAGAACTGCACCAACAGCAAGAGACCGCCAGTAGAACAAAGGAGAATCAAACTTTCACAAGTCCAAGGAAAATATTTGATATACATAACCACAGTGAATTGATAAATTAGATTTGCATTTGCAAAGAAAAACTATACTCCCTCTGTCCTAACTCGTCCATGTACTTGAAAAGTCAAATTTTGTAAGCTCTAACCAACAATTAGTCAAATTATACTTGCAAGTTTACTGTATAAAAATTGTACCCATGGATTCATATTTTGATGTACTTCCACATGATATTGGTTTTGTTTCCATTAACAATATATTGTAAGAGAAGTGTAACTGTCAAAGTATATTTTTGAAGCCTATGCAAATCAAAATATGCCCTATAAAATTAGATGGCATGAGCACTTATCAGACAGAATTAACATTAGAAATAAGTCCAACAGGGTGCAAATGTGCACCAGAGCATTTGAGAAATCTGAATTAAATATCTGAGTCTCAAGAATCAAACCAGATATTACTGGATATAGCTTCATTAATCTTACAAGCTTAACTAGAATTAAGGACTAAGGCTGAAAAAACTAATATTACCTTCCAAGGACCGTAAAAGCAACCATGATACAGACATACAAACATGCAAATACAGTACTGATGCATTATCCAGAAAAATGAAATAGTAGCATAGATCCATGATGTATACTCGCATCATAATAATTGTCCTTCACTCTGGTAATTCAGCTATTCCAATCCTTAATGTTTAATTTCAAAAGTTGAGTATGTAAATTTCAGAAGTGTCACTACAGCAAGGATTCAAATTCAAAATGTTCAACATCACAACACATCAACTCAAATTGATGTCTTTCGCAGTCCAAAGCTATATAATATTAATATGCTCTCTGACATTTAATAGCCATTCAGAAAGGAACAACCAGCAAAATACATTATTCATGAAGGAAAGTATAGCCGCTTACACACCTTTGAGCACACATTCCAAAACAACTGTCATTACCAGCATATAACATTACATCAATGAGCTATAATAGAAAAATACCTGATCCACAGCATCTGTTTCAGCAGACTCTCTCTTAACTCTCACATTCTGAATACTGCTCCTCCTAAAACATAAGGATATACATCACTATGTCATATAATCATTACACTGCTAGAATCACCTGAATGATTACAAAACTGAATAGAAACAAATACCTTCCTGAGTCATCCAAAGGTTTGACATCATCCATTTCCACATCAGAATCAGCATGGTGTCTTTCATCAGGATCCTCTTGGTCTTCATCTTGCTGCACAAGACACAGATGTAACTAAGCGAAAATATAATGAATCCTTCCTCTCACTTCTGAAACTACATCCATAGTCGATATGGATATCATACAAGACTATCAAGTTTCAAGGCTATAAACTGAGACACATCAGACAACTGGTCCTTAAGCTAGGAATTAGTAATTTAAATTATATGCATTCAGCTGGAAGAAAAATCAAAGTTGATTTGAAAACTATTGATAGAATGTGAAGTGCCAATATAGCGCACACATGACAGATTACTTCAAGCATGAAAAAAAATCTGCATAGACAATTCATACCATAATATAAAGCTTTTGACTATAAAACTCCAAACGAACTTCTCAAAATTCAATCATTTAAATAACTAATGACCTATCAATTTGGCATTCACTGACATACCAATTAACCTTACACAGTAGCAAAGACTATGTATGCACACAACAAACTGGAATGAGAAGGAGCAAGGGAACTGCAATAAGCGCAATTCCCTACTATCAAAGATGCAAGGTTATGCCTGAGTAGAGACAGGGTATGTTCACGAGCTTCAAGAGACAGAAGGCAACTCTTCAACTACTTTCATCTTTGTGAAATGCCAGTGGGTACATTCCTCATGTTCAAGCAAATGGGCAGGAGGCGTTGCAAATCTCAAATTAGGAGTAATTTCATCTTTGTCGCACACTGGTGTCAGTCATAACTTTCAAGTGCCACTTCTCATATTACGTGATTTTTAAAGTGTCACTCATAAATATCCCAAAAGAAATGTATCAATGTTCCATCACCCTTTCGGTTTTTCTTAATAGCACATAAAATTGAATATTTAGATCATATACTAGCTTTTCTCTATTAATAGAAGTATATTTATCATATAAATTTGGTTGTGTGTTCCCTACCATTTCCAGAGAGGAAAAATTAGAGCATCCAGGTTCAACGTTTACGGTTCATACAAATTGTGAAATATTATTATTTACAGAAACTACTAGAACGCCACCTTATACTCATTTATCCTTGAATTTGAGGAATTTTACAGAACAAAAAGAAGCACAATGCATCTAATTTCATGCTTATAAGTTAACACAAGGCTCACCTCAGGTAGCTCAGCCTCTGGGGGTCGCTCTTGAAATTGGACACTAGGAGCGTGTCGAAGTTTTGAAAGATTATCAAGAAGTCTTGATCTTATATCATCCAATTGCTGGCACGTGTTTTTGTTCTCCATGTTACTTGGTGCAACATGAAGTGTATAATCTGGACCAAAATACTCATAATACTCATTTGGAGGCATCTTGTCAGTAAGCTCATGACCAAGTGCAACCCCTGTCTGCACAAACATAAGGAGACAAATAAGACCACGGAAAAATAAATTTTGAGATGATTACAATAAAAGAAACATATGTCTAAAAGCATTAGAAGCTCGAAGTATTTAATAAAATACTCAGACAATCATTGGTTATATACTGTTGAATTTCAGTGATTAAAAGTACAACAATTATCAAATACTCCATAGTTGTTCATAACAGAGTGAGTTGTGATTAGTAGAATAGCTAGAGCAGTCTGAAATGAGAAAAAAAAGGTAATTTTTACATAAGAACTTATAGATGTGAGTCACTTAGTCAAAACAGTTGTCCATGGTGATACATACACATGTTGGGCATAGTGCCGGCACTAAAAAGGATGCTAGAAGAACTATGCCATTTCCTACATATTTAAAGTTAATAAATTAGTGAAGGCTCTTCAAATAAAAATAACAGAGAAATTTACTTCTCCAGGAAATGCCCCTGATACATACCTCATAGCACCAACATCGCGCAACATTTCTTATGGTATACCCACCACCACCAAGCAATAACAGCGGGACGTTGAAGGACCTCATGAATCTCGCACATTCTGCGTGCCCCCTGATTGATAGGTTGAAGCAACCCAACCTGTCACCTGACAAAGAGTCTGCACCACACTGGAGCACCACCGCACCAGGGCGAAAAACCTCCATCACCTTGCCCATGATTGGCTTGAACAACGACTGGTAGCTCTCGTCATCAATACCGTCATCCAAAGGGACATTCAGAGAGTAATACTTCCCCTTTGAGTGCCCAATATCACGAATGTCCCCCGTCCCCGGGAAATAATCCCCAAACTTGTGGAACGAGACCGTCATCACCCTGTCCGTCGTGTAAAATGCCTCTTCAACACCATCGCCATGGTGGATATCGATATCTACATAAAGAACACGCTGCGATACAAAATATTTAGCACACTAAAAACCCTAATTTCGCAAAAAGACTAAAGCATCCAGTCTCCAGCACGCACCTGGTGGTACTTGAGGAGCTCGAGGATGGCGAGGACGATGTCGTTGACGTAGCAGAAGCCGGAGGCCTCGCACTTCTTGGCGTGGTGGAGGCCGCCGGCCCAGTTGATGGCGATGTCGTGGCCGTGGTTGAGCTTGACGGCTCCCCCGACGGAGCCGCCGGCGTAGGTCTGACAGAAGCTGTAGAGGCCGTCGAAGACGGGGCAGTCCTCGCCGACGTTGAAACGCTTGAGCGCGCGGATCTGGTCCTGCTGGGTCTCCGGCGTGACGGAGCGGAGGAAGGCGACGTAGTCGTCGGCGTGGAAGCGGCAGAGGTCGCGGTCCCGGGCAGGGTGCGGCTTGAGCACCTGCATCTGGTCGAGGAGGCCGTAGTGGGCGAGCAGCGCGTGGGTCATCCGGATGCGGTGGGGCTTCATCGGGTGGCCCTGCCCGTAGTAGTAGTTGCCCACCTCCGCGTCGTAGAAGTAGCACACCCGGCGCTTGGCGCCGTCCGCGCCGGACGTCGGCAGGGAGTTGCCCCCGCCGCCGGCGGAGGCGTCCATCGCGGTGGCGGCGGCGCGGAGGAGGAGAATTTTTTTTTTCTTTCCCCTCTTCGGCCTCTCCGGGAACCTCGGGTTTGGGTTTCGGCTCGCGGCGGCGTTTGAGTTTGGTGGTGGGAATGAAGAGAAAGGTGGAATCTGGGGAGGAAAATAGAAGGATGGGCCGTTCGATCGTGGAGATACGCAACGCTGGCCGTCCGATGCGCTGTGATGCGAGTGCGAGGCGTCGTCAGGTGTAGAAACTAGAAAGCTCCCGAGCAAACCTGGAAAACTCTGGGGAAGAGACCTGAGATTTCAAGGGAAGTTCAAGATTTCCTCCCTAAAAAGAAGGAAAGTTGAAATTTACAATCCAAAATTTTAATTAAGTTTATAAAGCTCAAATTCCAAACGTTGTTTCATTTTCCTCCGTTAAGGTCATGTTTGGATTGAGGGCCTCTTGTTTGCCTAAAAAGAATTAGTTGCTGCTAAAATTTAAATTTTTAAATTTAATTTTAGAGTTAATTTTAGGATATTTTTAGTGTAGTTTTTTTTCAACATTAAGTCATTATTTTTTTATTACTAATAAGTTATTTTGGCTTATAATTAGCTCTTGCCAACAGTTGGGGCTTTGAAGGAATTTCAAAGAAACTATAAAGAATTCTATTCCTTTGGAAAATTTTCACCGTTGCACCATTTGGAACAAAGGAATGTGTGAACAGTATTCGTAAGATTTTAATTCCTTTCCTCCGCTTTTTTACCATCTCGTAGGAAAACAAAATCCCATCAAAACTTCATGAAATTTTCTTGTACGGATAGATGGGGCCTTTATCGGCTATATCAATGGCTATTTTGGTTTTTTTTTTCATGACATTGTCTCTCAACCGCATTCCTGACACCTTCTTATGCGCTCATATTTTTCCAGCGACTTTTAGCTAGGCACAACAATCATGGAAGGTTGACGTTGATTTTTTTTCTGTTCAGGATAAATACTCTTGGACTCCACAATCCACAACAAGTTGTCGACACAAATATTTATTAGTACATTGTTACAACAAAGTTAAAAAGTGTTACATGGTTCTAGCATATGTGCACGCAGTAGAGATTAACAAGTTAACTGCAAAATGAATCAGACATCACAAAACCAATTACTGAGTCTCCAGCCCTGAATCGCTGATCGTAAAAGCCAACCTGATCTTCCAGGGTATGGCATGGCATGGCATGTTCCATAGTGACATAGATGGGCACGGAATACATTCCTAAGTAGAAGCAGCTAATAAAGTAACAAAGCAATGTAATATCTCTGTTTACCTTTTAAGCTAGAAGAGCTGTAGTTGCATTACCATCAACGAGTAATCCAGTCCTTTCATAATGGACAAAAGGGATGCCCAAATGGAACGCTTGCAATCAACGGTTTCAGACTTGAGGCTTAAAGTGGTCACTTTAGTGACCGATTGACAACAATTATTCTCACTGGGGTACTGCATTTCAAGGCCAAGACTCTTGCCTTTTCCAGTCAGCAGGTCGCTTCCTGAGTTATCCTCAAATAGTCTGCTAAAGTTTTAGTCAAGTCAATAGAATTTGCAGATAATCGTTGCAACACAAATGTGGAACATCGTTTGCGCTTATGAACAGTAAGAGGCCATGAAAAAGAATCTGAGGAATTTACTGTTGGCAGTACACGAGAATCAGGTTATACTGAGTCACAGCTTAATAGGAAATCTTTATTCAAAAAAGCTTAATAGGAAATACAGATGAGCTGTTCTAGAAAACATGGCATGCAACAGAAGATTGGCTTGTTTGACGGTGTGCCCTAAGATGACCGTCTCTCTTTCATTGCCATTTGCGAATTTGCTGTGTCAGCCACTCAGCCAATCAGGTTAAAAGCATTCGAAGAGGATCGCCAAATTATACTGTGCACAGAGCATGAAAGGACACAGCTAGCAGTGGTTTACACGTCAGTCCTGTCCTTCTCACAAGGACACGGCTTTGAGTCTTTGATCACAACCTGCAGGCACCATTTGAAGGTTCATGTACTTCGGTTTCAAAAGAGGGTTCATACTCTTACTTGAAACTCGACTCTATTTAAGACTGGTGGGTTTGTCTTACCTGAGATGCGATACGTTATAAATTTTGTCTCTTGATCATCCCGGTTCAATGGAGAAGACCCTGCAAATGCACAACAGGTGCATCCTGGGCAGTAAGCTTTCTTCTTGCAGTTGCCTTGCTGTCTAACACCTCAAGCTCCACCTCCTTGCTCAAAGCTCCAACCACAAGCACTGCCTCCAACAGCTCAGATCTCTAAAATATGTACAGTGAGACTAAGACCTCAATTTTATATAAAAGGGGTAGGGTCTATATATATACAGTCCAGTGGTCCAGTGGTCTAACACTCCCGCAGTCACAGCGGGAGGGGAACAGACGCAGAGATTGAACCAAAAACTGGTGAACAAAGGCGTGGGTAGGCCTTGTCACGGACAAAATGGATATCGATCTCGATGTGCTTGGTGCGTCGATGATGAATCCGGTTGGCGGTCATGTAGACTGACGTTATCGTAGTAGATGACGGTCGCAGAGAAGAGGGGTGCACGGAGCTCCTAGAGAAGCTGGCGAAGCCAACAGCACTCGGCGATGGCGTGGGTGACGGCGCGGTACTCGGCTTTGGCGCTGGACCGTGACACTGTAGTTTAGCATTTTGAGGACCAGGAGACTAAAGTGTTGTCGAGGAAGACGCAGTAGCTGGACATAGAGCGTCGAGAGTCGGGGTAGCCTACCCAGTCTGCGTCAGAGTACGCGGTGAGGGAGTCGATGGGGCTGGAGCTGAGGTGCAGCCCGCTGGAGAGCGTGCCCTTCACGTAGCGCAGGATGCGCTTGAGCAGCGCGAGGTGAGGTTCGCGCGGAGCGTGCATGAAGAGGCACACTTGCTGGACGGCGTAAGTGAGGTCGGGTCGTGTGAGGGTAAGGTATTGGAGAGCCCTGGCAAGACTCCGATACTGAGAAGGATCGGTAACGAGTGCGCCATCGGCAGCGGAGAGTTTGGCTCGAGTGTCGACCGGGGTGGCCGTGGGGTGACAATTGGCCATGCCCACATGCTGGAGAAGATCGATGGCGTACTAGCGCTGCGAAAGAAAGAGCCCGTGAGAAGAATGGGTGACGGAGATGCCAAGAAAGTGGTGAAGGGGACCAAGATCGGTCATGGCAAACTTAGAGTGGAGTCGGGCCATAATCTGGTCTAGGAGGGATGTCGAAGACGCTGTAAGTACAATGTCGTCGACGTATAGAAGGAGATAGGCGGTAGCATTACCGATATGAAGAGTCAATAGGGAGCTATCGGACGCAGAGGCCATGAAGCCGATGTGTCGAAGGTAGGTAGCAAAACGCTGGTACCAAGCGCGAAGGGCTTGTTTGAGGCCGTAGAGAGAGCGTTGAAGAAGGCAGACATCGTTGGGACGAGAGGGGTTAATGAAGCCTGGAGGCTGCTGGCAGTAGACCGTTTCCGTCAGATGACCGTGAAGAAAGGCGTTCTTCACGTTAAGCTGATGGATCGACCAGGAGTGCGAGGCAGCCAAAGTGAGGATGACTCGGATGGTGGCAGGTTTGACGACGGGACTGAAAGTCTCATTGTAATCAACACCGAGGTGTTGGGAGAAACCCCGAACTAACCAGCGTGCCTTGTGACGGGCAAGTGAGCTATTGGCGTGAAACTTGTGTTTAAAAATCCACTTGCCGGTCACAATGTTGGCACCGGGAGGACGGAGGACGAGGTGCCAGATCTCGTTGTCTATGAGGGCCTTGTACTCGTCGACCATAGTCGCGCACCACTAAGGATCGGCCAGGGCGAAACGAGAAGTCGTCAGGATGGGCGAGATAGAGCTGTGGATGACGGAGAGCCCGTAGTGCTTGGTGGGACGGAGAGACCCGGTTTGTAAGCGAGTGACCATATGAGAGGTGGAGGAAACGAGAGGCGATGGGAGTGTGGTAGAGGTGGGAAGAACTGGTTGGGTAGGGGCGTTATCGGCTCTGGATCGGCGACTGTATATGAGAGAAAAGGGGGGAACTAGATTGGCCTGAGCCGATGTTGTTGGATGGGCCGATCAGTTCAGTCGGTCCGATGGAGATGGAGCAGCCGATAGGGAGGGGGGAGCCGATGGAGGCTGAGGAGCCGATGAAGGTAAGGTGTCCGATGGAAAGGGGATAGGATTGGCCGAAGCCGATGAGAGTGGTAGGACCGATGGGGGTCCGATAGGAGGGACATCGGACCGAATAGTAGTGGGATAACTGAAGGGTAAGTCCTCAGCAGCGGCCGATGAGGGGGCCGATGGGGAGAATGGTGGAAGAGACTGGGACAGCACGGTGTTGGTGAGGAGGAAGTCGAAATCGCTAGATGATGATCTCAGATTAAGCAGGCCAAAGGAAAAGCATGTCTTGTCAAAGATGATATGACGAGAAACAATGACCCGTCGGGTGGAAAGGTCGAGACATCGGTATACCTTGTGAGATAAGGGATAGCCGAGGAGAATGCAGACGGTGGAGCGGGGAGCGAGTTTGTGGGGAGCAATGGCGGTGAGGTTTAGATAGCAGAGGCACCCGAAGACGCGAAGGTGGGAGTAGTTGGGCGCTGTGCGGTAAAGAAGGGTGTATGGAACGTTGTGTTGAACGGAGGAACACGGATACCGATTGAAGAGGTAAGTCACAGTGGTCAGTGTTTCTGCTCAGTAAGTTGCAGGTAAGTGGGCATGAAGTAGGCGAAGAGGGGTCAGACGCGAAGAGAAGATGTTCACACCCGGAAGGCAGGGATTCATGTCCGTGGATACGTGGACACGTTAGATTGGCTCGGATGTGAGGAGAGAATGTTCGTGTCCGAGAGCCGTTGAGCGTATCGAAAAAACGAGAACCGAGGGAGGGTTTCAGCCGATGGAGGGTGGACAGGTCTAGCCGATGGAAAGGTGGACGAGTTCAACCGATGAAGACGACGAGCGCAGAGGTGCACCGATGTCAGAGGAGAAAGGATGCACGAAGCAAGAAGAAGAGCAAAGACGGGTGCGAAGCGAGACGAGGAGGCGGATGGAGGCCGTCGCCTTGTCGCGTGGAGGTGGAAGGGAGAAAAGGAGAGTGTCTGTGGAGAAGACGGAGAGAAGACAGGAACTAAAACGAGAGAGCGAGGAGAGAGTACCGGTAAAAAGGTCGGCGATGGGGAGAAACATCGACGACGGGAAGAAAAAGGTCGGCTCGCTGGTGGGAGAAAGCTAGCGTACCGAGGATATCTAGACTTGCTCTAATAACATATAGAAATATGTACAGTAAGACTAAAACCTTAACTCTATATAAGTAGCAGTCGGATTTATATATACAGCCTAGTGGTTCAGTAGTCTAACAAGATCACTCCGCACTCCTCTCTCATTCAAGTCACCTCATAACCGACGAAGACTCCTCTGGAGCGCTCGCCTCATGGGGAAACAGATCATTGCACCACTGCAGATGGCAAGGTGTGACGTGCGAAAAGCGTGGGCAACGTCGTGGTCGCGTCATCGCGTGGACCTTAACTTGCTTGAGCTGGTTGGTAGCATCTCCCCTTCCATTTCTAATCTTACGTAGCTCAGGAAGCTCCACTTGTCACAGAACCAGTTTAATGGTCACATACCACATGAACTCGGCCTTCTCAACGATCTTGAGTTTCTCAACTTGGGTAGCAATTCTCTCTCGAGAGAAATTCCGACATCTCTATCTCAATGCTTGCGGCTCCAAACCATCAGTTTGTGGTATAATAACATCCAAGTCAGCATTCCATCCAATCTTAGCCTCTGCTCAGACCTCCGAACCATTGAGGTCTTTGCTAATTATCTTGAAGGAGAGATACCCAGTGAGCTTAGTTCACTCCAACGTCTTGAGCTCCTCAATCTTTACAACAATAATCTCACAGGAAGCATCCCCCCTTACATAGGGAATTTTAAAAAATTAATCTTAATTGCTATAAGTGATAATGGCCTCACTGGATACATCCCCCCTGAAATTGGAAAGCTTCAAAATTTGCAGTTCATGGACTTTGGAAACAGCAAACTTTCAGGATCCATTCCAGCATGTTTAGGTAACATGTTCACCTTAAATTGGTTGGATGTTGGAAACAACAGTCTCATCGGAACCATCCTGCCATCACTTGGTGGACTCCCTTATCTCAGTACTTTTATTTTAGCAGGGAACACACTTGTAGGAAACATCCCTCCATCATTAGGGAACCTTTCTTTCCTCACAGAGTTAAACTTTGCAAGGAATGCATGTTCAATACCAGGAAAACGGATTTTTTTTTTCTAGCGGCCAAAAACAAGTTTTCGCAAGCACCGGCTATGCCGCCTACGACCTAAGGCCGTGAAACTCGTGCATTTTAACAGGCGGACGGTTGGCTGCATGCGTAGGAGTATTTTCATAGGTGGCCAAGCTAAGCCTACTACGAAAATCGATTTTTGCAAACAGAAAGATTAAGCCGACCACCTGCGTAGAGAAATTTTGGAAAAAAAAGGAAAAACCCCCACATGCAGCTTCCCATTTCCACGGTTCCATTTCCATAGATCAAAGACAAAATGCAAATCAAATCACCACACAAATGAGGAAGAAGAAGACTCAATTGCACATTTCCAAAGATCAAACGCAAGCCGACTGACTGCATCACCTCCTTCCTTGGTGCACTTGCGCTTATGTCATCATGGCAGAGGAGAAAGGAGGGGTCGGCAGCCATGAGATGGCAATGGCGGGTCATGCTTGCGGATGAGGCTAGCAAGGCGGTTGTGGAGGTCCTCCTCAAAGGCAAAGATGAGGTTCTAAAGGCAGTGGAGGTGGTCCTCACAGGCAAGCAGCTTGAGGTGGAGCAAAGATGTGGTTCTTGCTACATGTATGCAGGGTTCCCCCTTCACCGTGTAGATGACCTCGCTTCGCCTAGATTCTCCTACCGCCATGAGTTAGCCTAGATGCCGGTGATCAAAGCTGCCATCAACGCCCACATGCTCTCGTTCTTAACCCCCCAAGCCGCAGTTGTCATTGTTGAGTCGATCATGAGGACTGCTCTCGCCACAACACTAGCTATTGATGATCGCCACCGCTAGATCTAGCGATCTCGAGACTCGGCGCTGCTAGATTTGGCGGTCTCGAGTCTAGCCACCATGTTGCTCCTCCTCATCGTTGACCCGCTCATGTCTGTCTCTAACTCATGGTCATTCGAATATAGTCAGGTGGTGGTGGTGGTGTCACAAAACCCACTTAGGAGAAGAGGTGATGGTTGAGGCACGCATGGACGGTGGCGGCACATAACCCACTTAGGGGAGAGAGGAGTGAGGAGGTTGGAGAAGAAGGAGAGGAGATGAGATTGAGAATCGCCGGAGAGAGGAGGAGGAAGGTGGATAGGGAGGCAGACAAGTGGCTGGGAACGACTAGCTAACTTTTCTTTGTAAAAGGATAATTTTTAAGCAGGTAGTGCTACTAGGGTGTCGCTTGCAAAAATTGATTTTTGTAGGTGGTATATTAGGAGGGCCACCTATAAAAATAGAGATTTTTACAAGCGATCCTCATCGCTTGGGAAAATCTTACCAGTGACCCCTATGTATTTTCCACAAACATGTATTTTTTTAATAATTCTGTAAAAATAAAATGGTGTTGTTGCTAAAAATGGTTTTTATAATGGTTAAAAAGAGAAAGGTTTAGGATTGAAACACAAGAACTAAACTTACTAGAGGGGTGAATCATAGGATTACCAAAAACTAAATAATTTATTAAATAAAAAGAAATCTTTGACTTAGATGAAGTTGTGATGCAATGTTGTATATTAATGGTGTGATTATGTACATGTCGTCGTTTTAATCACTGTGCTGTTGGTTTTATTGGCAGCAATAATCTCATTAGATATATCATAAGGTTTAGAAACTTTTTACCAAACATTAAAACTCTAGAAAATTGCATCTTATTGTATTAATAAGAAAAATTAACTCTATCAAAAATATATGGCTTGATCAAAAATCAATTAACCATGGTGAAATTTCATGATCGATAAATATTAAATAGAGAAATAAGGCTCTCATACCAATTGTAATTAAAACACAGCCTACAAAGGAGAGTAAATGATAGGATTATAAAAACTAAATCTTTTTAAGGAATAAAAAGATATATCTGATTTAGATGAAGTTATAATACACTGTCGTATATAGACGGTGTGATTACATAGTCTCAGTTTTGTCATTAATAGATGTTGGATGTAAGACTTTTAACTCTAGTCTAATTTTATCATATACTATTTTGATCGTGCTAGACCTATATTTGTCTTTGAACGTAGTTCTAATCATCATCATTTAATAAGGTTGATTTTAAGTCACCTATATATAAATGGGATAAATATCGCAAACTACACAATCATACAATATCATAAATATTTTTAAACCAATTTTTCTTAATTAAATTATTTTTAAAACTAATTATTTATTATAAAATATTAATTATAACAATGATTTAATATAAGTCACCATTTGAACTGAATCTTTGGCCTAGCTAGGCTTGTTTGGCAACCAATATGGTAAAGATAAAGAGAGTTATATGAAAGATATTTCTATTTCACTCCCTCTCTAGTTCAAGCTTGAACGGTTCATTTCTTCAATGCATACTGTAGTCATCGAGCTGTCGAGTAAAGAAAGGCAATTTTCTTTACATTGGTACGCATTGCTTTACATTCAGACAACTAGACTGTACATTTAGATTCCTTTTATAAAAAAATATACAGAAGATTTGCGTACCATCATATTAAGAAGCTAGACTACAGTTGACGAGTGGGCTTAAGTTGCAGTAAAGGTGAACATTTCTGTTTATTTTTTATAATGGTAAACAGTTGTACACAACGCTTTACATTTAGACGACTAGACTGTACATTTATATTTCTTCTAAAAAAATAATATTCAAAAGATTTGCATACCATCATATTAAGTAGATTGCAGTTGACGAGTGGCCTTAAGTTGTAGTAAAGGTGGACATTTCTGTTTATTTATTTATAATGGTAAACAGTTGTACACAATGCTTTACATTCACACGACTAGACTGTAAGAATGTACATTTGTATTTCTTTTATAAAAGAATATGCAACAGATTTGTGTACCATCTATTAAGAAGCTAGTCTATAGTTGATGAGTGGGCTTACGTTGTAGTAGAGGTGAACATTTCTGTTTATTTATTTATTTATAATGGTAAACAGTTGTGCACATTGCTTAGTTGTAGACACAATTAGACATATGAAACGCGAAAACGCACGAAATTAACCAAGCTTAATTACGTGCTACACTTAGTAACCCATAAGACTTGCTAGAGACTAACATACAGCAAGTGCCTGCATGCTTGCAAACCAAGCAGCTGGTTTTTGGAAGTAGCGAGTGATCGCCTGCATAGTTAGACCAAATCTTGATGAATGTAAACTATAAAAAATGGCCCTGAAATGACCAAACGTATTAGTGACTCTGAGATGCCGGCTTTAAGCTTTTCTTATCTAAACAGTTGCTCCGTATCTGAATTCAGGAAAGAAAAATAATTATTTCCTCAAGTTAAAATGCATAGCCGGCATTATTACCTTAATATATTCATGGCATTTCAAATCCAGATATCCAATGCGTGCATCACGCTATGCATCACCACTGTCATTGTCAGTAGCGTCCTGTTCATTCATATAAAGCTTGCAGGATTCAGAACTTGAGTACAGACAGCTTTGGTGCCCAATAGGACACTCATCCCCGTGTCACTACATTTGAAAAGAAAATTCATGGAACCTTTTCATAAAAGTTTATATTTATCTGAAAAAATGAATTACAAACTCAACCATGATACCAAGAAAAATGAAATAAGTAGGATGAAAACAATCGAAATCGGTTGTATCTCATGAGAAACAATGCTAGATTCGTCGGTCGGTAATTAATCATATTTATCAATTTAACTAAGTAAATATCAATATCAAAATAACACTAAAAAAGTTAGAATAATTTATATATTGCTAAAAACTAAAAACGGCTCGACTTATATGAAAACGACCTTGGTCAGTTGAAAATTTTGGTCACATAAGATAAAGCTTTGGTACATCCCATACAATCAATTCATTTGGTTCCAACACCGATAATAACTTTAGCATAAGATATATAATTTACGGTATATTTATATGTAAGATTTTAAGCTTCCTACGTACTTTTTTAAGTAATTAAGTGAATTCTCACGTATGTTTATGCCACAAAAAATTTTAGCATTTGATTATCTGCATCTTTATATATCACTTTAAGAGATTTTTCTAATACTGATTTTAGAGGATGTAGACTTGATAGAAAAAATATTTCTGGTGCTTGTTTTACTTATTGCTTGGTATTTTAAAAACAATCTTTGGATAGTAGTTACACTTAAAGATTGTAGTGTTAGTTTGAAAAAAATATTTTACTTTTATGTGATAACATAAATGTCATTTGTATTGCTAAGAACTAAGTTTAACAGACAAAATATATTGATAGTAGATTTTACTTTCTTAGAGATCATATTAAAAAAGGTAATATGTCACTTTATTATATGGATACTAAACATCAATTGACAGATATTTTCATAAAATTTTAGATTTTTCTCATTTTGCTTGTCTTGAGAGAGAACTTGAGATTATTTATACTATGAGGTTATTCTAAGGAGGAGGATCAACCTTTGTAATATAATTTTTTTATATGTTCTTTATTTAAAAAGAAAATTTTATTAAATAACAAGCACTACATATAATTTAGGTATATTACTTACAGTTATATTTATATAAGCTACGAGTGTTGTTTCTATATTTATGTTGTTGATCTACTTAAATGCAATGATAACTTAAATTAAATGTTGACGTTGACATTATTTAAAGTTCTTATCTATTTTGATCTTATTTTAAAAGTACTAATATGCTATGACAAAATTGTGAGAAAAAATTAAGAAAATATGCATTGTTACACTTATTTTTAATGAGATTGCTTACTTTAAAAACTTGTGTATGGCTGAAACCTCATTTTTAAGCTTTCAATTTTCAAAAGATATATACTTAAACAGGTTAAAAAAAAGTAAGTCTAATAGTGCATATAATTTCTTACAATATATGTCATGATTTAGATCAATCAAGTTCTCAATTATTAAAGAAAAAGAGCATAAATAAATTGTATCAACTTATTGCAAAATAGTGAGTACATGTCTTATAATAAATTATTAATTATACTTGATTTTTAGTATGATAGATTTTCATTACATATATATTAATATGCGAGTGTAAATTACTTTTAGCATGAAATGTATGATTTGTGGTGCTAATCAAAATAAAATAAATAAATAAAATTGGTACAAAATTAAAAAAAGCTTTCTTTATTTTATGTTTTCTTGATGAAACCATTATCAAAAAGTGGGAGAGAGTTTAATGCAAAATTTCTGGAAGTTAAGTACCAATGTTTTTTTAAAGAAAAATGTCAATGTTCAATATTCATTTGTTATTGGCAACATTTTCGTCAGGAGAGAAATTGTTAAATAAAAATGATGAAAAATTGGTTTAAGCAAAATTGGTAAATAATTTATATTGAAATTGAAAATTTTGGTTTATGTTAAAATTGGTATTATTTAATTAGTTTATATTTAAAATTATTTATAAAAAATATATAGTGAGCGTGTGTGTTGACATATGTCACGTTAAAAAAAACAGTGATAAATAATGTTTTTTTATTTCTGTGTAGAAATTAATTTCAGGAAATAGATAAAAAAATTGCCAAAAAATTTAAAGGAATTTTGAATGAAAATTGAGAAAATAATTTTCTAAATTATTTACAGTAACCGACTGGATTTACTATCAAGCCAAATGAAGATTAAAAGTTGCAAGTAAATGAGCCGAAAGTAAGTAGGCTAACCGAGGAAAATGGCCCGACAGAGTGGCAATCCTCCAGGAATTTGCACCATGATCGTTGTTAGATCAACATTGGCATATGGGGAGGATCTCAGTTTTGTGGACGTTAGTGTGGTGGCCTGATACCTTTGAAAAGAAAAGCATGATCTTTGCTAAGGCCAACACCTTATTTTTGACCGGCTTGATGAAGATAGCCATATCATCCGCATAATGGGAACATCTGAACCTGGTTGCTGTTGAACCTAGGGGGGAGAGCACGAAAGCATTCTCGGGCACCAGAAAAATTTTATGGAGGGGCTCCATTGTTAGAATGAATAACATGGCAGACAGGGGTCCTTGTCGCAGCCCTCTATCACGATCTAGCGGATCACCTGGCATCCCATTCATTTGAACCTTTAGAGAGGAGGACCCTATAAGATTTGATATCCAGTTTCTCCATCTCAACCCAAAACCTAGGTTTGTCAGAACCTCTAGTAAATACACCTAGTTAACTGAGTTAAAAACTTTGGAAACACTACTTGAGTATTGGTCGGTAACTAAATACTATATTAGTATCAGTTTGTAACACCAATCGATATTAATATTAAAAAATATTTAATATCAGTTGATATTATTTTAAAATATATTTTTAATATGGATTAGAAACACTAAAGATATCTTTAGTATGGATTTATGAATTTAAAAGAAAAACATCTCTATTCAACTTAGTACAGGTAAATTGGTAAGGACTGAGATGAGAGGTTTTGGATTTGAATCCCATAACCACACATATTTTTTAACTTAATACATAACTTTAGTACGGTGCTAAAAATCGAGAAAGGGGTTTGAAACCGATATGAAACAGATATTATCTAAGTAGTGAGATGTCCACTTTTCTGGCTTCTTTGTTTGGTGGAACTTCTTAACCAGGTTCTGTACGTACAAAAGAAATGTCGTGAATCGCCCTATTCCGGATAAGAGCACTCTGGTTCTGGGAGATTAGCTCGGAGAGTCTCGGGGCTAGGCAATTTGCTAGCAATTTGGTGACTATACGCGTGAAACTATGCACCAAGCTGATTGGTCTGTAATTTTCTGCGCCCGATGCCTGATCTTTCTTCGGAATTAGACAGATGAAAGCCGTGTTTAAGTCATGCAGTTGCATGATGTTAAGGTCCATGAAAGGCTTGATTCATGCAAAAAGATCATCTTTGATGTACTGCCAGGCTACCTTGTAGAAAGCACCTATAAACCAATCCGGCCCTTTAGCTTTATCTGGTGGTAATGAATTGATGGTGTGCTCAAGCTCTTTCATCGTGATTTCTTCTTCCTGGTCTGAGATATCGAACGAGGGGAGATTGAGAGAGCCCTAGTTTAGTCATATTTCCCTTGCTGAGGCAGGCCAAACCTGTCGGAGAAAAAGCGATAAAGCTTGTCGTGTTTGTCTTGTGCCGTGACTGCAACGCCATGAGGAGTCTAGAGGTATTGGACGAAGTAGTTTCAGTTTCATAATGGCCAGGGGATTGGAGGCATTCAGCGGCTTATTCAAGGAGTCCTCAACAATTTCTTTGAAATTTGGAAGATGCAGCCAAAAAGCTTCGAAGCGAGTGATGTCAGGCTTTGGTTGCTGGTCATCTCCAACTAGAAACAGAGGCACGTGATCAGAGAAAGATGTGGAAAGAGGGAAGAGTTTTGCGGACTGGAACGTAAGATCCCAATCAGTGGAAGCAAAAGCTCCGTCTATTTTAGATTGTGTTGGATTATCGCCAGTATTAGCCCAAGTGAACTTTCTGTCCAGCAAAGGGAGTTCCTTGACCTGGATTTTGTCCAACAAACCTTGGAATCGCTGCATCCTACGTCTGTTTAAACGTTCGTTGCTTTTGTCACTCGCTTTGTAAAAGAGGTCGAAATCACCGACTAGCAACCAAGCCGGTTTGACAGCGGGCAAAAGAGATTCAAGCTTGGCAAGGAAAAGAATTTTGTCAGGTTCGAGCTATGGGCCATAAACTACTGTTATGGACCACTGAACGGCATCAGCCCTCATTGTTATTGTCGCCGAAAGAGAGAATTGCCCCACTGAAATATCTGATAAGGTGCAGAAGTTTTCATCAACTGCTAGTGTATGAAGCTCTTGCAGTTTGCAGTTTGGTTTCCTGAAGACAGACTATTGTTGTACCACATTGTTCAATTTGCAGTCTGACACAGTCTTTTTTTGCCTGTGCATTGAGTCCCGTAACATTCCAGTTGAACAGTTTGCAGTTTACTTGTGCCATTTAGGGAACACAGGTGTACTATGACTAACATCACCACAGCATAGGCCTGCCTTATATGTACAAACATCCCAGCAGAACCGAACTAAGATCATAACAATGCCAATGGTAGGGGCAGGCTTGGAACAGCGTGCAGCCCGGGACAACAAAAGCCATCTCATGGGGGGGGGGGGGATTTCACCTTAACGACAGGGTTCAAAACATTCCAACCCTCGCCTAGGTATTGCAAGGCCAACATAAGGTGGGCGGCAAACCCAGGCTTGTGATGAACTGCATGCAGTCTGGGACAACATGAGCCGCTTAGATCTACTTAAACAAGTGGTAAACATCTTGACGTTGCACTGGATGTGGAGGCTAAGGATCATCAGTGCGATTTGCCTCCTTTCACAGACATCCAAAAGGATCAGACTAGAGCCACGGTCGCCTTCTTTTTTTGCAAGACGTTCGCTATGCCTCTAGGTTGAAAGGAAAGTCACCTTAGAGCGGCATGGCCTGCGCTGCTTTTCCCCTGGAGCCGGGAGAAGCGGAGGGTGGACTGGAGTGGCCAAACCATCCAGGAAGTTGTCCACCTCTTCCCCGGCGCCCCCTCCACCGTCCTGCTGCAAAACACGCACGGCCTGGTCTGAGGGGAACTAGTCCGGTGAGGGACGCCTTGGAGAATCAGTGGGAGGGGAGTACACGGAAATCTGCCTCCAGCAGCATTGGGTCTAGGTTGTTGTTGCCTGGGACCTAAGGGTGCATGCGTTTGTGGCAGGAACAACAACTCAATGGCGTGCAGGTCGCGATCAGGGGCATCTTGCACAATGCAAATATGACTCCGATGCGGCAGATGCAGTCTACAAGGGTCAGAAGAGTCTGGTGCATGCAGGGATGGGGGGGGGGGGGGGATATGGGCCCTAGGAGAGTTCGGTGCGATTGAAGGTCTCAGCTCGCCTGGCTCCCTGGACCGGCGGCTGCGGCTCCTACACCAGGAGGGCTGCCTTGCACGTTGCCTGCCTCTGTTCTCTTGGTTGTACTGCTGACGGTCCATCCTGTCCCTCTCCCTGCTGCGACTTGAGGAGCGGACGCTGATTCGGTTCCACAAGGACTTGCTACTGTGCCTTGTCCTAGACCTCTGCTCCCCGTCGTCATAGTCCTCGTCTGGCCCCCGAGCCGCATTTGGCTCCGCCCTACAAGGCCAATTGACGTACCAGGACGAGCAGCACGCTTGGGGCAATTGAGAGCTTCATGTCCAATCCCTCTACAAGACCAGCATCTAAATGACTCTCTGCAATTTACAACTTGATTGTTTGTCTCAAGACATCTAAAGCATTTACCTTCCATATGCTTGACGAAGCAAGCTCTTCTTAATTGCAGCTGTTCTTGGCCTTTCACTGGGCTTGGGGATGATTTCTCCTCCACTAGTGTTTTGGCTTCCACTGGCTAGCAGCAAACTGGGGGTCTAGAGCACTGGTAGCTGAGAGGGCAGCAAGGACTGGCGATCTGGATAGGGTTGGATTCATGCCTAGACTGAAGAAGGATTTAGGAGTTGCTGGATCTGGCCATCTGTTACTAAGAGCTTCTGGCCTGAGACTTTGGGAACCAGCGTTGACTTGAACTCATCTGTCGGCGGCAAGATTGCTTCACTGCGCCTTGCGGTAGTGTAAGCTGCTTTTCCTTCTTTTCGGCGCTCGGAAAAGCTGAGGGGTCGACGATCTGCGCCTATTTGAACTAGATGGAGACGAGCGGCGTCAGGGTGAGGTGGTTGGGGGAGGAGCAATCTAGGGTGGGGCTGGCTAGGTGGGCTGTGGGTTCACCGGCGGGGGACGTTGACAAGGAATGAGGTTGCCGGTGGCGAGGGTGGATGTCAGGGCTTAGGGAGGAAGCCATTTTCAAACATTCATTTGTATGATTCATGGGGCATAAAGATCATTGCTTTGTACCAATGGCACCGGATCATTGTCCTCGGAATTGCTTTTTGTATACAGTTTACATTACACTCTGCAATGGAGTGCAATTACCCAATTACTCTATCTTTGATCTGTCAATCTCCGCATGCTTGAGATGACTAGACTGGTGAATCTGCATATTCTCAAGAAATGGTGGAGAAATGTTTTGAGAAAGTGGAAATTCCTTTGGCAGATACTGCACTTTCGCTTTAACTGTACCCAAACCAGAGGTCTGGTACCTTATGTTGATCTTTCTGCTTGTATTGTGTTTGTGTCCCATGGATGGCATCAGTCATGTTGTATTACTGCATTAGCATAGCAAACCACAAAACTGATTCCTAAGTAGACTGCACTCTTTTCAGAAAAAAAGAGAAATAAAAGAAAAAAACAGGTGGCAATCTATGACGCTACGATAAGCATGACAATGGTAAAGTTCTTAAACCTTACTTGCATTACCATCTTAACTATATCCTTGTTACATGCGCAGCAAGCTCCAGAGGCTCTAGGCGTTACAGCGGCATGAAAAGCTCATCATTTCATCGAACATCAAGACAACCCCACCATGAACTGATGGTGGTAAGGATGACCTTTGACCTTTGGTAGATCACCTACTGTCTGCCGATATGGTGGAAGACGACGGTGCTGGACTGGGCTGCCGGTGGTGGCGCACTGGAGGTGGAGGTGGACCTCACCGCTTGCACTGTAGCGCGGAGAAAGGGAAGGAAAGAGGGAAGTGGACCAAGTCGCCTGGCCCCAGCCTCGAGCGTAAGCGCGTGTGGATCTCTGGAATCCAGATCTGACGATCGGTTTTCAACCAGCATTGCTGCATTGGAGGAACCGCAGCTCTAATTTCTGTAGGAGTTGTTTTTCACAGTTTGAGTGCACGTGCTCTTAATTGTTTGCTGCTTCTTAAATATCAATTAAACAGTTATAATAAATTATTCAAACTCTTACTCACTCTGTCCACATTAGAGATTTTAATCCTTTTATTTATCTACAAATATAAGAGATTTTAAAATCACCAGGAGAATAAAAATAAAATAAACATCACTTCAATTGTCATTGGATCCTCTCAACATGTCACTTTTTGTGTTTTTTTCTTGTTAAATGTGCTAAAAGTAGCACAAACATTGCTGTACTTTCTTCATGTCTTAGCCAACTTATGAGGAGAGATAAATAATTTATATGCTAATTATTAAATGAGACACGTTTGTAAGTAGAAGGAGATGAGAAGATAATTGAATGAGAGGTGATTGATGAAATAAGTTATCAGTAAAGTGGACACTGAAATGCCCATCACCGGCTATTCAAGGCACCTAGTGCGATGTCATCGTATTAGGCAGCCCACACAAGTATCGATTGTCCTTAAGTAATGCTCGTTGCGCTCTTGAAGGAAAGCAGAGCAAGGACTTGATCTCACCCTTGGTTAGAGCTAAGCTTAGGATGCTTTCCAAGACCTAGTGTTGAATTCTAAGCTTAAGACATGGTCCTTACCTACCCTCGAGTTCGGTGTCATTGAACAACTTGAGGACAGCAACACCACATTTATGGCGATATGATGCCGTGTGTTACGTGCTCATCTATTCTTAAGCCTCTCATTAATGCGATGAGATGCATATCTACCCGACATGTGGTTGAGATGATGGGATAGCGCCAACATGCCCGTCACGTGCTTTATCATCATCCTTTTGGGAAGAGGGCATGTGCTGTTAGGTGGCACAGTTGACTGCAATACCACTTGATAGATCCCACAATCTTTCCTCATGCTTTGCCACCTTAGACCGATAGGCAAGCCCCATCGTTGGCAATACAGCCTTAGACTTCTAGCACAACGTTTCTATGGCCACACAGGACATGTGGTAAAGTGGAATTGCATCAATCCAAGCTGACCTGAGGGGGCCCTGTCCGGTACCCAAGCCCGCTTGTTAGTAAGCAACAAGACTACCCTTACATAGCCCTGCATGCTAGGGTCCATCTTCTGTTGATTGACCACTATGGTATTTTCGTATTGACTATAAAGGAAGAGCAAGACTCTCGAGAAGGGGTTCTAGATGAAAGAAAGAGAATAGCAAGGGAAAGCATTAACACTCTCATCAAAGTGCAAGAGAATAACACGTTATTACGCCTTCGCGCGTTTTGGACCTGCCAATTTCGCCCTATTTACTACTGCTTTTACTCCTGACTTGCATCCCCGCTGCATGAGCCAAATCCACAAAAGGGGTTTTGCCAATTCCTCGCTACATGAGCTTGTTCAGTCTAAAGTGGTTAATTATTTTAGAATAAATTTTAAATCTAGAGTGGTCCCTTATTTTGGAATGGAGCGACCCTTAATTTTTGCTAAAAGTAGGCAATCACTTTATTGGTGTGACGCATCGAAAATGCCCTTATCCTTCTCCCAATTTTTTAACTGAAACTTGTTACTAATTGAAATATTTAAAGATTTTAGAATGTTTTAGAGCTAGCACAAGGATTATTACTCTAATACTTTCAATCGGGTGTTCTAGAGCTTTCATTCCTACTTGTTTCTAGTGCTCTAGAGTTCCCCATTGATTTTGTGCACAATATGGACCCACAGAAGGGCAATATAGGAAATTGTTTTTTTAACAAAAAGTGACAAGTATTTGTAAAAAAATGGGTCAAACTAACAAGTAAATGTGGTATTAATATAAATTTTTCTGGTTTGGGATTATAAATTTGGAAATTACTGCAATAAGAAGGTTTGTCCAATATTTTTCGGTGTATTGTAGTTGGTATCAAGAGTAAAATTCATGTATTTTTTTTGGTTTATAATAAGATGGAACCATGGGGCATACATACTACTAAATATAAATCTGAAAAAACAATTGGTTAATTATTTACATGCTTAGATTAGGCACCTCTAATTGTATGCAAATTTATTGCTGATGATATATAATGAGATGGAACCATGTGGCCTACATACTAAGGCTTAGAAGTACTGAACTGGTTTTAAATAAAAAAGAACATCAAATATGAGCCTAGCAATGTGACCAGCTCTATACGCTAGACTCTACGTGGGTGGGCATGATGAAAAAAAGATCTCTTGGTGAGACATATGCTTCCAGAGACTTCAAGGCACTTTCCCCTCTTTAGATGTATTTGAGAACTCTTATGGTTAGCACTACCTCTTGGCCAGTTTTATCTTATACCATATTTCCACCATTAATTCAGTGATTACTTTCTCAATATGACGGGAAATAAGTTAGTGGTGATTGTTGATGCTATGGGGAAGGGAAAAACAAAACTGTGAAATCGACATAGCCAAGGCAATTGGTGGTGAAGTAGTAATTGATGATAAGATGCAAATGTGTGACGGCCTGGATATCGCCCCAAACAAGGTTGCTCTGGAGAATCGCTGCGGTATACCTCATCACCTTGTTGGGTCTTTGACAAACATTGCATGCAATTTTCCTGTATCCTTTTTTCGATCTACTACGTCAACCATAGCAAACTCTATTATAAGGCGTGGCCACGAACCAACTGTCGTTGGTGGATCTAACTCACTAATTCCTGGCTTGGTTGCTGATAAACTTTATCGATCCCCTGTGGATACCTTTGGGTTATTGAGGTACTGACCAACTTTTCGCTATAAATGCTATTTATTATGGGTCCATGTTAATAAGGTGGTTCTTAATGAATATCTCATATGCCGTATTGATAGCATGGTTGATGATGGATTGATTGAGTAGACTAGCAAGTATTACGATAAAATATCTGTTAAAGAGATAGCTTGGCCTCATACTTTCTTATTGCGAATATTATACAGGTGCACGGTAAAAAAGATATATACACATTCCCTCAATCGGATTTACTAACAACCGTTAATCTGTAGTTTCTGTAGCCAAAAGAAACTATTCTATCCTTTCCCTCTCCGTCCATCCAGCCAGGAATAGCCAGGCTCTAAGCACCAGCCGATCAAGGAATGCATACACACAACACAAAGCCATTGCAATTCTCTAGCTCCATAGACCAGGATCGAAACCTCAGGCTTGTGGCTCGCCTCCCTCCGCGCTTCACCGCTGCCTAACCATGGCATCCAGCCATGCATCCCACGCTATATATTCGTCTCCATTCCTCCACGCACAGGCCGAGCAATGGAGCTCACCGTCCTACCTTCATACAGTTGAAAAAGTCACTCACAAGATAAAGGTAGGAGGAGGGAGCTCGATCGATCAATCAATTGTGGTTTGTGTGGTACGTACGTAGGAGAGGAGATCGATTTTGAGTAGCTAGATCGAGTTGAGTTTAGAAATGGTGGAGTTCCGGTGGAGCAAGCTGCCGGCGGCCGGCTCCTTCGTGTTGTACGCCATCTTCTTGCTGTCGGCGGCGGCCATGTCGGAGGCCAACATCGGAGACTTCGACGAGTACTGGCAGAAGCGTAAGCTCGCGGCGGATGCCGCTGCCGAGGCTACTTACAAGCATGACCCCCTCGAGGTCACCGACGGCTTCAACCGCGCCGTTCACAGGCACGTCGTCGTTGTCGTTCGATCAGTCGCTAGCTAGAACATGCAATGTGCTAACGTGGGATATACGTACGGTCTGGTGTGCGCAGATCGGAGCAGGAGAGCGGGAGGAGGGAGCTGATGATGACGAAGAGGAAGAAGTTCGCGGGGCCGTGCAAGGCGACGAACCCTATCGACCGGTGCTGGAGGTGCCGCAAGGACTGGGCGACGGACAGGAAGCGGCTGGCACGGTGCGCGCAGGGGTTCGGCCGGAACACCACCGGCGGGATGGCCGGGAAGTTCTACCTGGTGACGGACGGCACCGACAACGACGTGGTCAACCCGCGCCCGGGGACGCTCCGGTGGGGCGTCATCCAGGACGAGCCGCTCTGGATCATCTTCTCCAAGAACATGATCATCAACCTCAAGGAGGAGCTGATGATCAACAACGACAAGACCATCGACGGCCGGGGCGCGCAGGTGCGGATCACCAACGGCGCGCAGATGACGGTGCAGAACTCCAACAACGTCATCATCCACAACATCCACATCCACGACATCGTGCTCGGCAAGGGCGGCATGATCCGCGACTCGCCAGAGCACTTCGGCTTTCGCACCCAGTCAGACGGCGACGGCATCACCATCTTCGGCTCCACCAATGTCTGGCTCGACCACCTGTCCCTCTCCAACTGCCAGGACGGCCTCATCGACGTCATCGCCAAGTCCACTGGCGTCACCATCTCCAACTGCCACCTCACCAACCACAACGACGTCATGCTCTTCGGCTCCAGCGACTCCTTCTTCGAGGACCAGATCATGCAGATCACCGTCGCCTTCAACCACTTCGGCCGCGGCCTCGTCCAAAGAATGCCCAGGTCAGTCTCTACACTAGTCTATTCGTCCCTCGAGAGAACGCCTCCTCGTTTTTGCATGTCGCCTATACTTCTGTCATGTATGTGCAGATGCCGATGGGGATTCTTCCACGTCGTGAACAACGACTACACGCACTGGCTGATGTACGCCATCGGAGGGAGCAAGAACCCGACGATCATCAGCCAGGGGAACCGGTACATCGCGCCGCCGAACCTGGCGGCGAAGCAGATCACGAAGCAGCTGGGGGCGTCTGAGTCGGAGTGGAAGAACTGGGTGTGGCACTCGGAGGAGGACCTGTTCATGGAGGGGGCCTTCTTCACCACGTCCGGCGGCGACATCCAAAGGAAGTTCAGCAAGAAGGACCTGATCAAGCCCAAGCCCGGATCCTACGTCACGAGGCTCACGCGCTTCGCCGGCTCCATTCCGTGCAGGCCCGGCAAGCCGTGCTAGAGCGCGGCGGCCACGGTAGCCGGCCGTATGGCTAGCCGGAGACGATTCTTCTGTAGTTGTGTGAGCTTAATTTTCTTCTACATACGTAAGTATTCAAGAAATCTTGATCTGTGGCCGGGTTCTGGTCAATGTGATCCTATAGGTTCTATAAAAAAATTGTATCAAACACATTTTCGGAAGCGGGTGGCGTTGCAAATTCAGAGGGCGATGGAGAGAGGAACATGCATGTTTAATTTGTTTGTGTAGGTCTAGTTGTCGATGGAGATAAGGAGAGCCAATGGATTGTCATGACAGAGATCACGCCCATTTATGCAAAAGGGCAGGAATTAATTTTTTTTCATTGATTGTTTTAAGGGACTGTCTTCAGTTGCCTAAAAAAAATCAGCCAAATTTGGATGGCCAGGAATTCTTCAAGATTCATACATCCCTAATCTTATCCTCCTCCTTCTCCTAAGTACAGATGCCATCGCCACTCGTGAAAATTATCTAATATCTATGGATGCGTCACACGTATGAAGGCCGCTTAGCTATAGTGTAAGTCCTTAAATTCTTAAGATTTAAGTTGTGTCAGTTAATTTGGCCTACAATTAATAAGTAAAATAAAAAAGGACTAACGAGCTAACCAATAGGTCAATATGTACTCGAGCTATCGATTGTTTAGCTGATAGAGTTATTAGCTATCTAGTCGATAGAGATTAAGTGAGATAGAATCTGTTAGATCATATTACTAACTTTATTAAAGATAATATTGATATATCGAACTATACCGAGATAGTATACATTATAACTAATAATATTATATATGATTAATAGCAGATTAAATGTGATATGTAAAAAGTATATGAGATAATGATTCGATATGTATGAAAATGAAAGTACAGTATAATCTATTGGCTAGAATTCTAATGGAACGCTGAATGAAACCAATTGATTTATCAAGATTTATCTTACTTAAAATCAATCTAATAAATCGGATCTAACCGAAATAGTACACGATTGATAACAACAACATAAACATAATTAACCAATAAACTCTACACCAGTGTGATAAATGCACCAGATTGGACAAAGAGATTTAATCAATGCAGTCTTCTATAGAACAACAACGTATAAATTTAGCCAATATATCGGACCAAACCAACAAAGTCTTAACTGAGTCGATACGTTTACTATATGACAAGACTCACTTATTGTTGAAGATCAAACTTAACCAATACAGTCTAGCCCGAAATATGATCTCGTTGGAAACTACATTATTTCTACTCCTATAGGTGGCAATATGCTAAATTTGATGTATTGATCTTATCAATATATTACATAGCCCACCTAGTGTATATATTTATATCCTAGTTTATAAATAGTCCAATGTGGTTAAAAACAAACATATTGGATAAAATATCCTAAAAAGAAAAGAAAAGTGACTACTACTGCCTATTTACAATTGATATTTACAAACAAGACGATCTCGTCCACAAACTCATATTAGCATCTAGACTTATATACTCATCGGACTTAGTATGTGTTTATACCGGATATGAAGTCGTGTCTTCATTGGACTCAGCTTGTGCTTAAATCAAACGCTTCTAGTTACTAGTTGAATTCAATTGGCAGTGATGATTTTCTGGTGTTAGCACATGCCCTCTAATTTTGGAGTATGAGGACTCATGCTTTGTTAACACCAAAAAATCACCACCATTAATTTGATTTGGTCAATAACAGTAAGTGTCCAATTTGAGTGCAAAACGAGTTTGAGGAATACACGATTCCATGTCCAGTTTAAACACATGCCAAATCCGATGAGATATAAGTTCAGATGTCGATATGTGTTTGTGGGTTAGTTTATTTTGTTTGTAAATGTCTCTTATAAATAGGTGGGAGTAGTCACTTTCCTTTTCTTTTTTGGAAGTTTTATCCAATATGCTTGTTTGTGACCACATTGGACACTTAATAACCCAAGGTATAAATATATATGCCCTAAGGGCCCTGTAATGGAGAATCAATCGGATTAATACAATCAAATTCAGTACATCACTATATCTAGGAGTAGAAGTAACATAGTTTTTCTATGAGATCTTGCTTCAGGTTGGATTACATCCGTGAAGTTCGATCTCTAGTGAGAGGTGTGTCTCGTCATATAATAAACATATTGGCTCGTTTAAGACTTTTTTAGTTTGGTTCCATATGTCAACTAAGTTTAATCTTGGTGTATTTAGTTGTATCTAAGATTGTATTAATTCAATCTATTATTCGTCTAATCTGGTGCGTCTATCATGTTAGCATAGAGTTTATCGGCTCATTACGTTTATCTTATTTTTATCAATCTTTTGGTTAAATCTAATATATTAGATTGCATTCAATAAGATAAATCTTGATAAATCGATAGGTTTTATTCAGTGTTCCATTGAAGTTCTAGCTGATGGATTATTTTTATACTATGTTTTCACTTTTATTTGTATCAAATTATTATCTGATATATTTTTTATATATCATGTTTAATCCATTATCAATCATACCTAACATTATCAACTACAATATTATACTATTTTAATTTAGTCTAATCTATTAAGATTATCTTTAGTAAAGTTAGCTAGACGGTCGATAAATCAAGTCCATATCGGCCAATATTAATCTCTATTGGCTACATGCTCTTTTAAATATCTATCGGCTAGACAGCCGATAGCTCAAGTTCATATAAGCTTATTGGTCGATTAACTTGTTGGTCTAATTTTTTCTATCTCACTTTTCAATTACACGTCAAATTGACCGGCATGCCCCGAACCTCAAGTATTTAAGGGCCTGCACTAGAGCACGCATTGGCACGGATACCGGATGATTTTCACGTCAATATGCTTCTAAAGTATCCTATGTGGACTTTTATAACTCCAAAACTTTTTCATGGATCATTACAACCTTTTATAGTCCATTTGTCCTAGCTCAACTAACAATGCCTCCAGCGTTCCATGGTCTTATTCGACGCTTCTTTTTATAAAACACCTTCATCTCTCTTAAAACATCACATCTTGCATACTCATTGCTAGAAACTCTCTGCCTCCTCGAATCCCTCGGCGAATATTTGATGACTCGAAGCCTTCGTCTCCTTCTGCTCTGGCAAATCTCTGGTGACTCGGAACCTACGTCTTCTTCTGCTTTGGCAAAATCCCACCGGTCTCCATAATAGCATCTTCAACCTTCATCCTAGAGGTAACCTCTTCTCTGATTATTCTTTTTTCTCATTGTGATTTAGGTCTGCCCCCGGTCCCTCCTATTCTATTCATCATGTTCTTCATTTTCCTTATAGTACCTTAAGAACTAGATTCTAATCTCTACTGTGGACTACCTAATTATTTTTACCTAGGCCCCATAGGTAACGAATATCCAAAGACTTTATTAATGCTAGAAAGGTTTGTCTTCTATGGCTCAACTCTAGGTCTCACAATAAATATGCAATGCCTAGTAGAAAGATTAGCTAATTATCAAGAGATCCCCTTGGGAAAATATGTTTTAGGGGCCACATACTTGATGTTGTATCAAGTAGTCACAAAGCTACCGACTGGTTAGCCCGTTGGACACATTAGGGTCCTTGGTGGTTTCTGCAGCTATGGTTGAACTTGTACACCTCCAAGGTATTGAACACCCCTTCTCTTGAAAGCCTCTAATTCCCCTCATCAAAACATGCAAAACATGAAGAAGCCATCCAATGCTAATGCACATCTTACGGTGAAGCAATATCAGCTCTCACAGGCTACAAATTGTTTCCTATCGGAATCTGCAGATGGTTTAAAGGTTTTTACTATAGTTTTATCAGGGAAGCCAAAATTTGGTTCACCTATGACAACTTGGTGTCCTTTGAAGCACCTTTTTAATTTGACTTTTCCAACGTTGTCACTGACGAAAAATCTAAGGCCATATTCACATTGGCCATCACTCTGTGCCTCCTGCCCACTAGTTTGCTCTAGGCCAATCGTAGCAGGTGCCGTATGAGTTTTGCCATCCATCGACCTACTCTCACCAGCTCAGATTCAGGTAGCTACTGATCAGTTTATTCTTCATCGATAAAACTCAATCTAAAGACATGGTGTAGAGCACATTGGAATATGATCGACTGAGAACTTTAACAGA
This sequence comes from Oryza coarctata, assembly GCA_030770085.1. Taxonomy (NCBI): domain Eukaryota; kingdom Viridiplantae; phylum Streptophyta; class Magnoliopsida; order Poales; family Poaceae; genus Oryza; species Oryza coarctata. Next base: position 17,380,281 of record CM061472.1, read on the forward strand.
ATTACTGCCACTAGAGAACTCACCGGATGGGAGATTTGTACCAATAGCTTAAAACTCTTCTTCCGATGGTAGAGCTAATGGAGAAAACATCTTTTCAATCTATCAGCTACTCACTATTGCTGCTCCTTAAACCCAGACTATGTCGAATCTGTTGAGGAGGTTTCATCTTTTATGCTCTTCTTTCTTTATTCTAACCCTTGTACTTTTAGATATTTTTGACTATTTTGCAGGCTGCCGATAGAACTACTCCTAAAGTGAGCCAAAGTGGCTAGTGGATTGTTTCTAAAGCTCCATCAGCTTCTCCAAACTTGGGATCCAATGCACCTTCACCGTCATCTCTCCTCCAAGGACCAAAACCCGCGTCCAGAAGAGAAAGAAAACTTCAGCCCATCCAAGCCATAAGAAAAGGAAAACTTTAACCAACGCAATTGCCCCTACTTGGACTAGCCATATTTCGGATGCCTAAGCAGCATCAGCTCCTCCTTTTCCACAAGTTTGCACCATCTCTCTTATTATTTCTAGTTCTTCCTTTACATCATACTTAGTTAATTTGAACCCATGATGCAACATGAATCATCGGCTCCAGTGCACCAAACGTCATCCGATGCTCCAACTAGGCCTGAGCCGATGACTACCAAGCTATTCCAAAATTGTATGCATCTGAACTTCAAGCTTCCGAACACAGCGGCGATATCGAGATCATCCCCACCATCACTGCTTATCTATTGCACATCGGCCATCGCTAATAAGACTCTATTCCCACGGTAGATATCAATGTTTCAGAACATACCATCGTCTCCACCATCTTCTTTCATTGTCCTAACCTTGAACTTTTTACCAATATGCAGTCCTTAGTCGTTCTCTTTTCTTTTGACATTAGCAAATATTTAAAAGAGGAAGAAGAAGTAGTCACTAGCACACTGACAATGTCATTCCTCTACATTGATCTCTGCAATCAACTGATAGACATTTTGCATCGGCTAGAGAGCCCCATTGATGTGCTGGTGGAGGACTCTAGGCCGATTCAGGCGATATTTTTTGATATTGAAGACTAGCTGCTAGAAGAACTTGTCGATGCTTTGTCTCCTGTCACCTTTTTGAAATCTTATTGGTTTCAAGTCATTAAAGTAAGGCAACACATGGATTATCATGTTGACCAAAGGACCATGACTTAGGATATACAAATCAATCGGCTAATTACCCAATTAGAGAAAGTCAAGCTCAAACAATGATGGCTATACCAACCCAATCTCAAGCCCATATTGAACAACTAAAGAAAAAGGAGACTAATTTACTGGTGGAATTAGAGATAATGCATAAGGACATTAAGTTTGAAGAACATCGGCACAGCAGCCTACCCCAAGTAATCCAAAAATAGGGGGCCAAGCTCACAGAGGTGGTTCGTCGGACCCTCTATCAACGCAAGAGCATCAAATCCATTTTAGGCTCCGATGAAGAAGACACTCATATCATTGATAAGGCTAACAAGATCCGTTAGCGAGCGGTTGAGTAGATTCAGAAATTTCTTGGCTAACATAAAAACTTTAATGCTTGTTCGATGGTGTTTTATAATTACTAAACAGATTGATCTTTAAACATGATCTACTAATTTCACTATCTTCAAAACATATTTTCTCTATTGTCCATGTTTCTAAAGGTGATACGTATAGTGTCACCTATCTTTAGGCAATGTAAGTAGCATCGACTTTATATATGTTAACCTCTGTAGACATCGACCGCATTTAGCCAATCTAGAAATCGATCCAAACGCTAGGGTGGTATCTTTTTAATTACTTTCCACTGAGTGCCATGGCAAATTCTTCTCCCTCAAGATTCTTCAATACATACACATTGCCTAGCACACATTGACCATTTTTCAAACTCGTTATCTTTGGACTCGATCGGCAATATCAACTTCCACACGAGATCCCCTTCACTAAATGATTTAGGCGATACCTTTTTATTGTAATGTTTAGCCACCCTAGCTTTATTCTCCTCAATCCATTAAGCACACGAAGTCTCTAAGCGAGATCCTCCAATAGATTAGTCATCAAATTATGATAATTACCAGTTGTTAATTGATATTATAGCAATATCCTTCTAGAGCCGATGTTAGTTTTCCAAGGTAGCACAACCTCATATCCATACACCAACTAACATAGCGGCACTTACGTAGATTTATGGCATGCCATTCGATAGGCTTATAATAAATCATCTAAGGTTGTATGCCACCTTCATGGTTGTTCATCTATTTTGTGCTTGATCAACTTGATGAGACTTTTATTTGAAGTTTTGGCTTGTTCGTTGGCTTGAGCATAATAAGGAGATAAATTCAAGAGATTAATTCCTATACTGGCAGCATATAGTTAAAACTTATTAGACACAAAAATAGACCTTTGATCTGTTGTAATTGTATAAGAAATTCTAAACCTGTAAATTATATGTTCCTTGATAAATTCTATGGTATCTTGGAGGGTAACTTTTTTGAAAGGAATAGATTCCACCCATTTAGTAAAATAATATGTTGCCACCAATATGAATTTGTGCCTTTTACTCAATGGAGGATATATCTGGATGATCATATCAATTCTCCACCCTTAGAATGGCCATGGCTTGATAATTAGGTTTATAGCCCACGGTTGGGCTTGTTCCAAACTTCTTACAATCTTGACATACTTTATAATACTTGAAATAATCCTCCAGCATCATTAGCCAAAAATATCAAACACTTCTAAGCATCCACTTTATTTTGTATGCCAATTGATGAATTCCACAAGTACCCTCATGTCCTTACATAACTACTTTGTCTTCTTGATCCAGGCACCTCAATGAAACTCCCTTAATCATCCGATGGTATAGTGTTAACACCAAAATTTGGAAAACCCATAGAAAGATTGGAAAAAAGATTGGCTTAAATAAAGAAGAGTTCGGTTGCTACAGAGAGGAAGCCAATCAAACGAAGCAGGAAAGATTTAGTCCAAGAATAGAAGGTTATCCAAGTGAGACCAAGTTTGAGGGGGAACCGTGGAACTCATGGCAGGGTATTCTATCTATGTAAATCGTATCTTATATGGATAGGTGCTCACCACCAAAAATCCCGCGACCGGGGAAAGACGGCGGCTTGGTCACGCGAAGGCCTGGGAGGTCTGCTTAACTCCAGTGCAGTTTCTTAAGTCTTCAGGTTCGTGAGCATGCCAGTTAATTTGACCATACAATTAACAAGGAAAAGGGATAAGACGAGTAAGCCGGTCGGCCGGAAGGCCTGCCCGACTCTCCCTATTGGCTAGATGTCGATAGAGATGAGAATGCTAGCTCATCAGCTGAAAAGCCGATGGAAGTGCGAGAGATAGACACGTGTGACACACTAGAGAGCCTATCAGCCAAAGAGCCAATGGCGCTACCCGCATCTGATGCGTAGAGCGGGAGTCGATCCCCCACAAGGTCATACGGGCGAGCAACCGCAATAATGGCGCCGTTAGGGCCAGCCTCGATAGATTGGACCTAACCGAGACAGTATGAGGCCGGAGGCTAACGACACCGAAATGGCCGGGGTTTGGACCGAACATGACGACGAGGTAGGAAAGATAAGATGCCATCAGCTACCTATAGGCCTAACGCCTGACACGATCCTATATCTAAACCCATTGGCCGCACGACGATGGGGACCTACGTCTAGGATAACTCATCGGCTACTCACTCCGATGAAATACCGTAGAGAGACCTATAGACCTAAAACTCAATTCTCCGTTGGCAAACCTGTAGGTCGGACTTAATCGATGCAGCACGAGACTGTCGATGGCGGAGGGAGTTTGATAGGCCGATAGATCTTGCATGGACGTGATACAGTATACTTGTTTTGACTAAGAGTTTGAACCTAAACAATACAGCCTTGGACTGAACAAAATATACTAGGATAGTAGCGGGACTTACCCCTTCGCCGGAGATCAAACTTAACCGATGCAGCCCCGCGTCGAGAGCCAGAACCCGCTGGTAAATACCTAGATGAACTAGGGTGGCGATGCACCGAAGTTGTAATGATCAATGGATATCTTTACATGTCTCCAGGGGGTCTATATTTATACCCTAGTTTTACAGAGTCCGACGCATTTAAAACCACCATCCAATGTTATCTCTTAACAAAAATAATAGAAAATATGCCTAAAGCAGTTAACTAAACTAACTAAGACTTTCTAACCATATATGATATAATTTAACTAAAGATAATACCCTACCGTGAACCCCACGGCTCCTCCACAAACTCGGTCTTACTTAGATAATCTTCTATTTTTAGACCGAATCTTTCCTTGCTCCACCCGATCGGCTTCCTTCCTATAGCAATCGGACCTCCCTTCACTTCAAGCTGATCCATTTCCAACCTCTCCTTGGGCTTCTTGGACCTGACCCCATCGGATAATTCTCTGTCCTTAAACCGATCCAATCTTCTATTAATTTGATCGGCTTCTCTACAGTAACGATCGGATTTGTCCCACGAGCCGATCAGTATTCCCATCGGCCGATCCTGTTTACAGGCTAAATCAAATTCTGGCGTTAACAATAGGAAGGTTTAGTTAGTTTAGTTAACTTCCTTGGAGATATTTTCCTTTATCTTTGTTAGGAAACAACGTCCGATAGTTGCTGTAAACGTGTCGAACTTTATAAACCACGAGTATAAATATAGAGCCCCTAGAAACATGTATCAGGAGATCTTTCAATCAATACTACTTTAGCACATCACCACCCTAGTTCATCTAGGTTTTTACCGGTGGGGTCTGGCTCTCGACGTAGGGTTGCATTAGTTAACTTCGATCTCCGGCGAAGGGGTAAGTCCCGCCACTATCCCGATATGTCATGCTCTATCTAAGGCTGTATCGTTTAGTTTCGACCTCTTAGGCCGATCGGATGTATCGTATCACGTCTGTACAAGGTCTATCGGCCTATCAAGCTCTCTCTGCCATCATCGGTCTTGTGCTGTATCGGTGAGGTTCGACCTACGAGGGTGACGATGGTAGATTGAGCTTTAGACCTATAGGTCTCTGTACGGCGTTTCATCGGAGTGTTAGCCGATGAATTATCTATACATTGAGCAACACGTCCAGCGTATTGGCTCCTTAGCCGATACGTACCAGTCTTCAGAGACTTTCCTTGAGTACCACGCCAAGCGCATCGGCCTTCCAGCCGATACACGCCTGCCTTCAGAAAGACGCCCTTTCATCGGCTTAGCTAGTTGATAAGTTCGCTTCGCCCTTACTTCAGAACAACAGATCCGGTGTCCACCGTCCCGTTGCCGTTGGCCTCGGTCTCGTACTGTCTTAGTTAGGTCCGATCTTTGAGATTCAGTGCTCGCGGCGTCGTTACGACGGGCGATATGTCTTGTGTTGCCATATTCAGAGCAGCATCGGCTTTGCAGCTGGTGTCTTTTATATAATTTCTTGCCAGTTTACATATGCCTTCATCGGCTTTCTAGCCAATGAACGAGTGGTACAGATTTCGTCGGCAACCAGGAGAGATCCCACGTGCTTTGCTGTTCTCTGAATACCCTTTGGTGCCTTCATCAGCTTTGCGGCCGATGGATCAGGATCTCGCTTTCACTACACCCGGAGTCATCACATCCTTCGTCGATATCTATCCACGCCTTCATCGGCTCCCTAGCTGATGGAAGAGTGTCCCAATACCTATCGGTGAACCACAGATAGCAGGAGCCATCCGGACGCGGCCGATGACCAACTCGATCCTATCGGCGGCTAGCTGATAGCGAGAGCTCGTATTGGCCCATCGTCTGATTGACCCATTCGTCTCACCTCCTTGTCAATTGTAGAGTCAAATTAACCGGCACGCCCATACTCGCACCGTCACGCCGGAGCCGAGCGAACCCCACGGGTCCTGGCGCGCGTACCTTGAGCCACGAAGAAGCCAACCGGCCTTCACTGGAGCTAAGCAGACCTCCTAGGCGTCAGCGTGTTCGCACCGGGTGCGCGGGATCCAGTGTAAACATATAGTTCCCCATTAAGCAAAACTTATTTGATGGAATTGTACTAAAGCTTTCTTTAAACCAATTGTGAAGTATTTTGTAAGTAATCTATAATTTGCTTTCTCCAATCATCAGCCTCAACAACAGTTACTACGATTTCCACATTTTCTTTAATCGATCGATAACCCAAAAAAATTTATGCAAGATCATTGGCTTATATATTTTTCTCTTTAGGAACATGACTCACTGATAAAATATTAAAATCTCTTAGCAATTGCTGGCACTATTCATGATATGATTTTAAAATCTCATTCTTGTACTCATATTCTCTAGGTAATTGTTTAATTACAAACAATGAATCTCCCATAATCTGTATAGCATTTGCTTCAATTTCTTTCAATAGCTAAAGTCCCTTGAGCACCGCTTCATATTTTGCTTATTATTGACACAATAAGGCTTAATTGTAAAAGCAATTCAAAGCTTGCCACCTGAGGTGATATGATGACCAAGCCATTGCCACACCCGTCTCTATACACTGATCCATCAAAAAATAAAGTTGAAGACACTGGCCTCATGTATCCTATAGAATCATCACGATGTTGTACAATGAAATCGACTATTGACTGTACTTTTACTGCTTTAGCCAATTCATACCACAAGTTAAACTCCATCAAAGCAAATATACACTTTCCAATCCGACTCTTCAACACTAGAGTCGATAACATATACTTTTCCACATTAGCTTTGCATACTATTGTGCACTCAGTCTATAGAAGATAACGCCTCAATTTTGTGTATGAAAAATATAAACAATGGTAAAGTTTCTCCACCATGGAGTATTCTTTTTTAGCATCCAAAAGTCTTCAGCTAAAATAAAATATGACTCACTTTTTTCATTCAAATTCTTGAACCAAAACATATCTGATAAATTTCTCATTGGCTGATAGATATAACTTGAATGGCCTCTCCTTCTACGGTGAAACCAAGACTGATGAGGAATTCAAATAATCTTTAATTTTATCAAATTCCTTGTGCTGTTCAACTCCCTACATAAACTCTTGATCGGCTTTTAATTTCAATAATGGAGTAAAAGGCTCAATCCTTCCTAATAAATTTTCTCACAAAATTAATCTTACTGATCAAGAACTGTAACTTTATTTTATCAACTAGTTGTTTTGTATCTTTGATAGCTTTAATTATTCGTTCACTTACCTCAATGCCTCTTTCATGCACTGTAAACCTTAAATATTGCCTAGCCAATTTACTAAAAGCTCACTTATTGGGATTCATCTTTAGTCCATATTTTCTTGTCCTCTACAACACCCTTCGCAAATCGAATAGATGCCCTTTAATACTCTTGGATTTGACCACCACATTATCTATATAAATTTCTAACAATAAGCTGATAAGATCATAAAATATATAATTCGTAGCGTTCTAATAAGTAGCACCGGCACTTTTAAGTCAAAATTTCATAACTACCCGTTCATATAAGCCAATTGCTCCTGAACGTCTAAACATAATTTTTGAAATATCTTTTTCAGCCATAAAAAATTGATTATATCCTGCATCGACATCCATAAAATTGATAACTTTGTGCCCTGATGCTACATCCATTAGAAGATCTGCCATCGATATTGGATACTCATCTTTAGGTGTAGCTTTGTTCAAGTCCCAAAAGTTGACACATACCATCAATTTTCCATCTTTCTTTTTCACTGTGACTATATTAGATATCCACTAGACATATCAATATGGTCTAATAAACTTTGCATCATACAACCTCGTAATTTTTGCCTTAATTTCTTCAAATAATTTTATCTTGAATTATCTTGGAGATTGTTTGTACGGCCGATATCATAGCTTGATAGGAAGCCAATGTTCAATAATCGATCGGCTAAGTCCTAATATCTCATGGTACTCCCAAGCAAAACAATGTTGATATTTTTCAATAATTTTATTAACCCTCTTTTAAATTTAGGCCATAATTTAGCACTTATAATTGTTGGCCTTGACCTATTACTAGGACCCATATATCCACTTCCTCTAAATCATCAGCCAATATAAACAACACTTGTCCAAATTTTTCATCTATATCATGTAGGGTGCCTTAGAGTAATAATTGTTTGTCGATTTCATTGATCGGTTGTATATCGTGGTCTATAATCTTTAGGAAATCCCCTTCCCACACATGCCAAACAAAAAGTCAATTTTTTAAATTTTCCAAACTAGTAGATCTGCTATTGCAATGTTAACCAATCTATCGGCTGGCACAATTTCCACATGATCTGCCTGCCACTAGATCAAACTTTGATGCATAGTAGAACGTACACAATATTTTGCATGAATCCAATCCCTTCCAAGAAGCAAGTTGTATGATCCTTTTCCTTCAATCACCAAAAACGTTATAGGCAAGATCTTGCTTCCTACAATCAACTTCACATTTAAAACCCTTTCGCCTCCATTAAATTCCCTCTAAAGCCTTTTAGAACCATATTTGTCTTGGTAATCTTTAGTGGCTTTTTCTAAGCTAGTGATACATAGTGTAAAACATTAAGTTCACGGCTTCTCCCACATGAACCAATATTTTTGTCATCGACTTACCATCAACATGTCCTTTGATGTATAGTAGCCGCAAATCCTGATGCTTGGATTATTCAAGCTTATAAAATATAGCATGTTGGGGTTACAACATCAATTGAGCCATAGATTACTCGCTCTCGTCATCATTCGACAAAGTGACTTTGTACTCTATAGGTAAAATAAACACCATATTGACTGGAGCCGATGGACCTACTTCATCGGCTTTTTGTTTAACATGCCACTCCTTCTAGGTCCTTTTGGGTTGACAATTCGCTTCCTCGTAGTTTTACTGTTGCTCTACTATTTGTTCTTGGTGCCATAGTTGTTGCACCCTTGTTTTTTGATTTTTGGTTAAAATTTTACTAGGGCACCACTGAAGGTTCTAAACCTATGTCCTTTATAAAATTCCTCATTAATTACTTCATCAACTTCATCATTAATCTCTTTAGAAAAATCTTCATGAATCGGCCCTAAACGGTCATGAACTATATTCATTTTCTTGATGGTCGATCCTGAACATGTATGGGCTTGTGTGAGGACCTCCCATGTTCAAAGCATCGTGTCTTTCTATCGTTGCACTCAGGACAAGCATTAATCAATGGCAACCTCATTCCCTGATCCTAGCATAATCGAAAAAATGGGCAATCACATTATGGATCACATAGGAACACCTCTCTGTATGGTGAAGCCCAAAGTTCTTTTTTTTTGGCGCCTTTAGTATTTTTCAATTAGTTGTGGTGACTTTTGATTTTTAATAATTTTGATTTGCCCGGTGTCCATTGGCTTGATCTTTTGAATATCCCTCATACACCATGTTTATTAGGAAATGGTGCCTATCTATTTTCATTGACTTTTTGTATCATTAAACTTAATCCTCCCTTACTCCACACCTGATTGAATCTGTTAAAAAAACACTTTACACTCATTTGTATTGTGAGAAATTGAATTGTGCTATTTGTAGTACTTTTTCTTCTTAAGCTCATCGGCTAATAAAATCATGTAGCTTTGTGGAAGATATATTTGTTTTTCTTGAATAGATCAAAAATTTTATCAGCCTTATTTATATCAAAATCATATATTTTCTCTTTTCTTGTATCTTTGATCCATGGATATGATACTGTTATTTTGTTTTTTGTCCACTCCACTAGGACGATTTCATTATCAAAATCCTCCTATTTTGAATCTGATGAAAATCTCTGCATTTGTGCAATTTCCTGCAGGAACTTTTCCTTCCTTGTCTCTCAGAATCGACTTTCATGTGATGATACTTTCTACACCAAATGTGCCAAGCTCTTAAATTGTTGGGAGGAAAATTGCTCCTTCATGGGAGCTAATAATTCTTAGAAAGCCAGCTCAGCCAATTGCACATCACTTAGATTTAAACTATAGTATTGGCTACGCACATCACGAAATCTTTGGATATATTCTAGCACTGATTTGTTCGTCTTTTGACACACCAATGTAAGATCTGTTAACTGCATTTCATAAATTCGATCAAAGAAGTATGTATGAAATTATTTTTCCAGATGAGTCCATCCTTTGAATGATTTTGACGGTAAAGACAAAAACTATGTAAAGACTAATCCAGATAATGACAATGAAAAAAGTCTAAATCTTAGGCTTCTTCTATCGAAGCTTCTCCACATTGAGCTAATAATCAGCTGATGTGTTCCGTCATAAATATATTATCTTACTTTAAGAATTTTGAAAAATTCGACACCCTGTATTGGTGAGGCAATAGAACCCTATCAAACCAATCAGGACATGGATGTTGATACATGAAGGTCTATTCCTTCAGTTTTAAGCCGAACTATTTTCTCATCACTTCGGCTATCCTTGTTATCCATTCATCATCTCACGCATTATCCATTAGATACTTCTATAAAGGCAACGGTATTAGTTCCTATGTTTGTTGATCTCTTCGTGCTTGATTCTGGTGTCCTCTATAATAGGTGTTGTGATGGTAACCAAGAAGAGTTCCGTTATGTTGCCCCTAAATTGCATTTGTCTAGCAGGAATCAAACTGGGAACTACATCTCTCTCTAGTCCATAAGTTACTTGAGGAACCTCTGATGTATTGGCACTTATGCACTAATGACAATGTGTGCCGATATCCTTTGTGGAAGATAAATAGGACCTTGATAAGGTTTCTGAGCAATCAATCCATCTACTGTATTTTTAACCAACCAGATTCTAGAGTGTGTTCACTAATATCATGGATTGATTTATTAATGCATGGTGCATAGCTTCGTTGACCGATTCTTGGAATGATTTCTACGGGCTACTAGATGCTTGTTGACTTGATTCTCCGATTATAACTTGTTTTGGTAACTGTGTCTTCTAGATTGGCCATGTTGCGTCATGCTGAATGATTCTAAGCACAGCTTTTGAAAATCTTTCATGAATTACTCCACTTGTTGTCTCTATGCTTCTATTAGGTTCTACAAGATTACTGAAATTATGTTGTTGGTTTTAATTTCCTTCCCGTATACATTGATTCGAAAAAGATTGTTCCCACTAGATTTAAAAAAGGTTGTATCCTACCGAGTGTGCCAAAAGATTATGTTGACATGAAAATTGTTCGATATTCATGCTGATGCATCACACACACGAAAGCCTAGGAGGTATGCTTAGCTCCAGTACAATTTCTTAAATTCTCGATGTTTGGGACGAGCCAACCAATTTGATCTGCAATTAACAAAGGAGATAGAAAAATTTAGACTAATTAGCTAATCGAACAATAGAGTGATATATACTTGAACTATCGACTATTTAGCCAATAGAAATTAAGATAGAATTTGTTAGGTTACGTTACAAACTTTATTAAAGACAATCTTGATAGATCGGTCGAGACAGTATAAGATTATAGCTATAATTTTAGATATAATTAATAGCAAATTAAACATGAAATATAAAAAGTATATGAAATAATGATTCGATGCGAATAAAAATAAAAACACAATATAAAGATAATCCATCGACTATACCTTTGATGGAACGCTAAATAAAACCTATCAACTTATAAAGATTTACTTTATTTAAAGCAATCTACTTGATCAGATCTAACCGAGACATTACAAGATTGACAATAATAAAATAAACGTAATGAACCGATAAACTCTATACCAGTGTGATTGATGTATCAGATCGGGCTAAGAGATTGAATAAATATAAACTTAGATAGAATTAAATGTATCAAGATAACTAGTAAATATATAAACTTAGCTAAGATATCAGATAGAACCGAGAAAGTCTTAATCAAATAGATGCAACTCAATATAAAATAAGATCTCATTAAAAACTACTTTACCGATATGCTGAATTTAATGTAGCGATATGCTGAATTTAATGTATTAATCTGATTGATATATTACAAGCCTTCTAAGCATACGTATTTATATTATAAGCTATCAAGAGTCCGATACTGTTATAAACAACCGTATTAAATAAAAACATCAATTTAACATAGATATTTATAATTTATCCACAAACTCATATCGATATTAAGACTTATATTCTGATTAGACTTTATTTATACTGAATGTGGAGATGTATCTTTATTGAAGTTGATTTGAGCTCAAATTAAACACTTACTGGTACAGATCAAATGTAATTAGCGGTGATGATTTTCTGATATCAACATGCTCACACACTCGTTGGAAAGGAGTAACCTAGTCGGTACGGGGATGGATGAACGGGAACATCCGTACTAATCGCGAGCGCACACGAACGACTGACAAAAATACGTCTCAGACAAATAAAAATAGCCTTATTTTAAAGCTACATAAGATATCTTCTGTCTCCACTTATTTAAAATCGAATACAGCCTCACAAGGGTGCCTGTCCATTCAGCAATGAAGAGAGCACACAAAATCGTTCAGGTCCTGTGCAACAGAAGATCCTCATCTCAGTGGTGATCGTCGTCGTCAGAGTCTCCTTCCCCATCTCAGATCGGTCTAAAGTCCTCGACTGAACCTAGCACCCACCAGCCATGGCTCGAGCCCTGCCCTTCCTCCTCCTCCTACTCCTCTTCCTCCTCGTCTTCTCCTCGCTCACGCCCGCCGCCGCGGCGGCCGCGCTCGTCGGCCTCGATTCCTTCCTGGCTGCGGCGGCCGCCAGGGACCCCACCGCCGGCAACGACACCTTCGGCGCCCTTCCAGCCCCGCTCCTCCGCCAGCTCTCGACCCCGCCCCCGCTGCTCCCCAGCCGCCTCCTCTCCCTCTCCGCCCAGGTCCCCGTCACCGTCCGCCTCGCCGGCGCCTCCTTCCCGTCCACCGCCGGCCGCCTCCTCGAGTCCTTCGTCCACTCCGCTGTCTCCTCCTCGCGCTTCCTCTCCAGCCGCCGCCCCCACCGCCTCGCGCTCTCCCACAAGATCCACTTTGAAGTTGCCGCCCCCTCCGCATCGTCCCAGCTCGCGTCCCGTGCCAGAGCCGCCGTTCGCGCGCACCTCGACTCCTCCGCGGCGCCCTTCCACACCACCGCCCTCTCCTCCGTTCCCTACTCCGTTGTCGAGGACCTCGTCGCCGAAGACTACCGTGCGCTCGTCGACTCCGGCTCCGCCCCGTCCGTCTACATCTACTTACTCAACCTCGGCCCGCAGCCGCGTCCGTACGCCTACACTTCGGCCTCGTCGGCGGCCGATGCCCATTCACCTGGCTTCTCCCGCTGCCTCGCCCCTGTCTGGGCTGGCAAGGAGCGCTACATTTGGATCGACCTGGGTGCAGGGCCGGTGGACTACGGGCCTGCGCTTTCCGGCGAAGGTGTGCTCCCCCGTGGCGAGTTCCACCCCCTCGCTGCGCTCCACGGTCGGCCCAGGTCAGAGAAGGCACTGGTCGCTGATCTTGCTTCGCTGGTTCTTAGTGCTTACAAGTCCTTGCTAGTGCCTTCGCTCCGAATTCCCGTGCATTATGAGAGCTCGTTGCTAGTTCAGTTCTTTCACATCCATGGACACGAGAGGGATACATCTGGGCTTGATTGGGGTTCAATTGAACAGTCAATTAGTGATGGAAATCTGGCATATGATGGGCAGAGCCTGAAGTTTGATTTGCACAGGATCAGGTACTCTGACTGCCCAATTTGCTCGTTTGCAGTTGCAAGGTCGACAACCTCATTTACATCCAGGTTCTTGTTTGATAATTACACGCTGATAGTGAGTGAATACTTGGACTCCAAGCGGATGAGGCAGGTGCTGTCTGACTCATTGGAAGAGTTGCATAGAGTTGCTGGTGTTCATGATAATGATGACTATGACAAGGTTGTGCCTGTGTTTGTGTTTGATTTGGATTATGATAAGCTTCTGTTTCTAGATAGGTACCACCAGGCTGTGGCTTTTCATGATATGGTCATTGCTGTGAGGACAAGGAGCTCACAGACGGTGAGTGACTACAGCTGTAATGGTCGACATGTGATTACAATGACTAGGAATCTTGACCGTCCGATCATCGCTTCGGTTCTGCAGAGCATGTGGGGTGTGTCACCGACACACCAGTCATGGAGCCCTGAGCACAATGCTACCATCGTTGACTACACTTGGAGCACTGGACATACACCATTTGGGCCATTCTCAGAGGCCAAATCGCTTTCTTTTGTGCAGAAAGACGCAGCCCGTAGGAATGTTCTTCTAACCACTCTGAACTACACAATCACAAGCGCTATTGATGTTTTGGAGTCGATGGTTGCCCATGGCAGGGAGAGTATACTCCTTAGGAGGAAAAGGCGTGTTGAATTCATTCAGAGATGGAATCTTCTCACTTATAAATTGGAGAAGGTGGTCTCAGCCATGTCCCTCCTGGACTACAATAAAGCGATGTACTTTCTGAGATCGTCAGACCATGATCTGTATGCCATGCACACTTTGGTGTATCAGGCGTCTCAGGAGTTGGAGGCTTCTCTGGTTTGCTTCAAAGATCCACCATTTCCCTGGTTATCAGTTTCCATGTCTGGAATTTTCGTTTTTGGTTTCTTTTATGTGTACGCGAAGAGAGATAAATTGTTCAAGAGCAAAAGGAAACAGTTCTGACTGCATTTCAGTTTATGGATTCTGTTTGACTGTTTCATCTTGATGATACCATAGTCAGGATTCAGGAAAGTTACATCCTTGCAAAATACATGGAGATATCACTGGATGCATGGAACCGGTGCATCTTGTTTTAATAGATGAATTCATCTGTACGGGATATACTGGGTTTCTTTAGGAAGCACAGCTCCCATTAGTTTTGTAAGTTTCATGTGCCCCAATTCCCTCGGTACATACTGTTGATCTATATTTTGGAGACATGCATATATATATATTTCTATTCTTGACTAGCTTATTCCTATCATATTTCCTGGGTGCATAACCTATGTGGATGCTATTCTCAATTGATTATGTGTACTTTCAAGTTAATTATTCTAAATAGTGCATTCACAGGATATTATGCTTATACTTCAAGAACTTTAATTATGGTTTAAAATTCACAAAGTTGGTTGTAAGTCAATAGGGTTTTTAGTCCAGTTCCTTTCTAGCAGTTGTTGTTTTTTCCTGTTTGTTACCCTCTCGTTCTTTGTTTCTATTCAAGTGCCCCAGCCTGGGAAATGAATGCAAGTTTATCCCATTAACATAAGTTGTGTTCTTACCTGCTCTATTAACTCTTTAGAGCCTATAAATTAGATCGTCACCTGATAATGGTAACTGTAATTATTTTAGCCAATTAGAATAAGAGAAATTTTGATCTGTAGCACAGAAATAAGGCCATTACCAAAAAATAACACAAAAAGTTTCCGCTTTCGACTGGTAGCACAGGTCACTTGTTTTTCTTCCATCCATAGTACTTCCATGACAGCTGTGGTTTGTGTCAAGTGTTTAGCCCTGAATAGGGACGGAAAAGGATGAATTTACCCTCAGTCCTCTCTATTCACATGTGATTGGTTGGGCTGGACCATTCCTGTTCTTCATTGGTTCATCACTTCATCCTCGTCCGGTCATGAGAGCAGGTGACTAGGCGGTGCCTACGGCATCTGGCGGCTTGGGCGGAAAGGGTGACGATGGTGGCAGCTGGCAGAAGGGGAACAGTGGCTGGCAGCTTGTGCAACGGCGCATGGGATCAAGGTCGCTGACGACGGTGGCTGCTGACGGCTCCTTCCCATCCCTAAACCCCATGATGAACTTGTTTGTTGCGTCATGTTCAATCATTGATTTGCAAAAAAATAAATTCAAAGGGACGCCATTGATATGCATTGCAGAGCTCACATCAGGCTCTTTAACAGAGAATTAGTTAATTCCTGTAACAGAGAACTGAGCTGCATTCTTCACATCTCTGTCTCCATCTTCTTACTCAATTCCTGCTACTTGTGGTGACCACTTGCCCCTTCCTCTCTGACTTTCTTCTAGGGAGAGAAACAGGGAACTGCTATGTGCCAGTGATGAGCTGTGCCTCTCCGCCATTCTCCATCTCCATTCTAGGGTTAGTTAGGGAGGTGAGGATGTGGGGGGGGGGGAAATTGGAGATGCGGGCATAAGTATGTTAAACAGGGGCAGGGGCAATTTGGCCCAAGATACCTCCGTTAGCTCTATTTTTTGGTAATGGCTTTATTTCTGTGCTATAGATCGAAATTTCTCTTAGAATAACCATAGTGCTAGCAAAATATCAGAATGCAAATGCTAATCACAAACTGGAGAAGTCCTTGGGTGCATTTGGTTCAGAGATATCTGAATTTCTAGCGACTAAACAAGTAGCATCATTTTAGCTTCGACCAGTAATCCCATGTATTAGGTTGTTTTCTTGCCTACACCGTGATACATGATGAGCTACTACTAGCAGCGATCATAATTTGTTGCACGTATGGTTTAATTTTTTTTATCCAGTTTTAGTTTGTACATTAAAGTCGTTTCTTTACCCTTCTTTTGCAATACAAACTTGGCATGTGCGATACATATACACATAGGATATATAAGCTCTGCTGCACGAGACATAGTTATATGCGATTGTAGTTTTCATAGTGTCTGGATGAAAAAAAGAAAAAATAGTACAAGTTTGTTTTTGTAGTTATGCCCCATGCATTTTACTTAAATACTCCGCAGTCCAGCCTGTAAAGTGTTGGCGGCATAAAAGAAGTATTGCAGCCTCATATCCCCTGGAAGAAAAGCTAGCCATGCGAATAGCAGCATATAGTAAACGATCAGTGAGAACGGTGAACCAACGTACAACGGCAAATCTTTTACAGTATCAACCATCAGACATAGGTATGCAGATCGTAGTAGCTGATTATATTAGGGATCACTGGAACGGCGTGATGTATCCTGTTGGCCAGTTGTATATCATCGAAGAAGCAAGTAGAGAAGGCGCAGAGGCAACACTTATTCCCGCACGTAGGTGTTGGCTTCGTTCTTCGGTCCACCGGCTGGCAAGGGCTCTGAAATCTGGATTACTACTGTGCAATGCCTAGTAATAGCAAATGAAGTTAGCCTGGAAATCTGGAAGGGCTAGAGAACTCGCTAATCAGGCAACTATACATATTACAGTATACTTATGTAGCGGCACTCACTTTGGGGCTGTTTGGTTGCCTGCACAGGGGTTGGCTCGCGCCCGCCGTGCAGGCACCACCCTGTTTGGTAGCCTGTACTTGGCTCGCGAGCCAGGCCTGCTCGACACACCGCGCTTGCATCCGCGTGAACAGTGCTGCACCAGCGGCTGCAGCGTGCTTGCTGGGGTCACCCCTCCACCCCAGGAGCCTCCCTCATTTGCTCTCCTTCTAATGCTGTTCTCTGCCTCTTCTCATCCTCAAGCTCGAGCTCAGCCCACCAAAGACGGCAGTGAGGTTTGATCTTTTCTTCTCGAGCTCGACTGTCCACATGGTTTCCATCACCGCCTATGCCATCCCCTCCCATTTTTAGCTGTTGGATCTAGCCACCAATGACGATGGGCGGTGGAGCGGTAGAGAGAAATGGGTAGCAGTGTTGATAGGGAGGAGGTGGCGACCGGCATGGTGTAGAGGAAGAATAGGACAGCGTGGCGGCTGAGAACAGCAACCGATGCTAATGTAGAAAGAAATTGGCGACGAGATCTACATCGTCAAAAGAGTTGGACGACGAGGTTAACGGAGAAATCTTTTTTTTCTTTCTTTTACTTGACTGGTCAACATGTATGTACAAAGTTTTGATTAAACGGTAATCCCATGGTTGATATAGGCAGTTTACTATTTATTTTTAATATTACACATGTATTTTTTTTATCCATGCATTTCAAGGGGTAATCTCACCATAGAAAAAAAGAGGTAACCAAACTCAGTAACCAAGCAAAATCCTCTTTTATGGACAGCATTTGTTGTACAACAAAACAAATAACATCTTAAGTTAGTCAGCCTTACTAAAACAATCAACCAATCGATCATTTTGCACACGTCCATCCAGGCCACAGTCAGCCTAGATAGCTCGTACGGACTAGGCTAGACTAGTGCGAGCAACCAAACACACCCTTTGTGAATCAGCGGAGATTGTAGTGGCCACTATGGCAGCTTTGGGTGGTTCATGTATGCAGAGGAGCACCACCTGCACCTTCTGCGGGTGTGCTGTGCACATGAGCATGTTGGAGCTGGACAACTCTGAGGACATCTACATGATCACCCGGATCAGTGGGGAGAATAATTTGGCGAAGCCGATGATACAATGCGAAGACAGGTTCCAGGCAGGCCAGCAATGTGGCGCGATCCATTTCTTGATCAGCTCCACTACTCGTGCTGTGCCGTCGCCTTGTTCGTTCTTGGGGTATTTATGCGCCATGTTCACAGTTACATATGTTACATCTGATAGGTTATTCAAGATAACCACCCCCTAGACTCTGCTGAATCATCTATCTTCGCGGTAGGTGGTTTACTCTGGAATATGACTCAGCTGTCTCGGCGTCAACTAGAGAGTCGAGACGCGGAAAAGGCGGTGGTGTTGCTCAGTCCGAGTAACAGCTCAATGATGCAAGAAGCAGTAACCACAGAATAAAAAAAAATTCAGAAATGTGCCGCTATCTAACAGCTCGATAATACAAAAACTGTTCAAAAATTGTTCTGATACATCGCTGTACTTGGGAAAACCAATTCTCTATTGGTTCTTGAGACGATTCACCACTTTATAAAGGTTGACAACCATTATGAATCGTCAGTGATTGGGTTAATCCGAAAAAAGAGTAAATTGCACCATTGATACCACAACTTGCAAGGTGGATACAAGTTAGACATTCTTCTTGTAAATTGAACAAACAAGTTACACAATTTGTTTGGTGAGTGTATTTGTATCACAAGAAGGTGGATACAAGTTAGACATTCTTCTTGTAAATTGAATAAACAAGTTACACAATTTGTTTGGTGAGTGTATTTGTATCACAAGCGTTGCCACACGGGTGTTAACTAGGATGCCAACAAAGCTAAAGAAGATGCATGCGTGTTCCATGTAGGCTTGCTCATTGGGGTTATCTTTTCAAAGTAGCTCACTTTTGTTTTTTTCTAAAAAAAACCCTAGATAGATGAATACATAACAGATGGGGTTCGGATGATTTTTCTCTACTTTATCTCAGGTTGAGATGTCCCTTGCCTCTCGTCTCTCTCTCTCAAGGTATGAACCTTTTTGCAAACATACTACCCAGGTCCCGCTATTGCATGTATGGTAGTCATTATTTAGCCCATGTGGCGTGCTTGTGACTTATTTGTTCAATTTACAAGAAGGGTGACTAATTTTCACCCATCATGCAAGTTGGTATCGACGATATTATTTACTAAAAAAATCACGAATAAATTTAGCACCAGTAGAGTTTGCTCGTAGACATTTTGTGCCCAACACTAGAGCGAGAAGAGGGATTTAGACCATTCGCAATGCAATGACATGGTGTATTGGCGTGTGGTTCTGAGCGTCCATCTAGGAGGTTCCTATTCACGTCTACATAGGTTGTGCTGGCAGAGGGGATGCGTGCCCAAGCTACAGTGAGGCCACTCAAGCACATGGCATGGCTTGTGAGCCACATTGGAGCACCCATGTCCTCACGTTTTGTTCACATTGAAAGAAGGTGGTACGAGAGAGGAGAGAGAGAAAGGAATAATGGCGCCAACTTGAGCTTGATTCGTCTCTAGGGTCACTTGATCTGCCATCGGGGCCACTTGATTTGCTGCCAAGGGAGCTCAATCTACTATCGAGGCCTCAATCCGCCACTAAGTGAGCTCGATCCGCCGCTGACTAGAGGAAAGGAGAAGAGCTCAACGACATGCCTCCCTACTCAAAGCAAAGGGGAGGACGAGCATGCTCCTAGAGCTCACTGGCCCCTTCTCCTTTGACCTACGTCGGCCTAAAGGTAATTGGCCCTGCCAACTTTGATCCGTGACCGGCCTAGAGCTTATCAACCCTATAACCTTTAGCTAGATGAAGGGGAGCAATGAGAGAAGCCGGACAGAAGGAAGCAAGGTGAGATACCAACAGTAACAGGGGTGGGCGACGGCGAGGGAGTAGTGGGCAGCAAAGGGGAGGAAGGAGAGAGAAGGGAAGGAGTGGCTCTTGGTGATGTGTATTTGGGAAAGGGGTAATTTTATTATAGTTTCTATTTTCTTAGAGGAGTTTAGGGTAAAATCTGGACTTGTACGTAAATTAAAAGTATATGAGGATAAAACAAATATCAGAAACTGATATGCAAAATTAAAGCCATCATTTAAGTCAGGATAAAAAATATTGTCTCAGCCCTTGTGGTACTTTATAACTCCTCTTAGAAGTGGTTTTTAAAAACAAGACAGACATATAAATATTATCATTTAAGTAGACGATCAGTTAAAACAGACAACCAACATTTAGAACAACATATTATGTATCCTGTCATATAAATTACAACATTAACATCATCGAAGAGACAAGAAGAGAAAGCACAGCCGGCAACACACTGTTCCCGTACGTAGGTTGTGCTTCGTTCTTCAGGCCATCGGGCGGTAAGGGCACTGAAATCTGAATTAACTACTCTGCAAGGCCAAGTAATTTCAAATAAAATTAGCCTGGATGTCTGGAAGGATTAGGCATTAGAGAACTCGCTAATCAGCATACAGTAGTAGTACTATGTAGCGGCACTCACTTTTTGAATCTGCAGAGCTTGGAGTGGCCACCTTGCCATCTTTGGGTGGTCACTTCCGCTATGTTCAGGAGCACCACGAGGCGGAGAACCGGTTGACGTCGAATTTTGTGTTGATTTTTTTGTGCGGTATTATATGGTACAGTGTTACACATCTTAGAATTGCAACGTATTTTTTGTGATTTTTATACACTTTTTAAAGTTTGGTAGCACGGTAGTATAACACTGTTTGGTAGCACTCGAGATTTTTAAGTTTGATAACACGGTTGTACGGTATTATTTGGTATTATTTGAGATTCTCTAGACAATAATAGTAACAGTAGCACTACTATCAGGCAACAAGCACTAAATACATACTAAAACTCTCTCCTCTCATCCCCTCTTTTCTCCATGGAGCCATTTCTAGGCAGACTACTGTGAGAACTAAAATAGCAAGGTATTATAGGTCCTGCCCTACTACCTACTATCCACTTAGAAATATTGAGAATATCGTTAGTGGTCTTGGCATCAACGCAAAACCCAAAAAAGTTGGTGTCGCCAAGCCTAAGTAACAATAATGTAAGAAGTAGTAAGACAGTAATCAAAGAATAGTAAAATTTATTCAGAATCTATCGGATAATCACTGTAATTCGGAAAACTAATTCTTGTACAACCGTCAGCAACCCGCTAAGTTCTAAATGTTCACCATTATGAACAATAAGAGATTAGAATATTATAAAAAATATAGTGAAAAAAATCTCGTTCTGGTTTTTGAATCAAATGTTTTGCGATTTCTGGGATAAAAGTTTTTGATTTGAATCAAAAGTTTTTTATGATTTTGAGATGAAGGTTTTCAATTTGAATCAAAAGTTTTTATAATTTTGAGATGAAAGTTTAAGACCGATTTGTGATTTTGAGATAAAAGTTTCATACTGGAATTGAAAGTTTTTGTAATTTCGAGATGAAAGTTTCCATACGTTTGAATTGAAAGTTTTGTAATTTTTTAGATAAAAGTTTGAGGCAAATTGAAAGTTTTGAATACTTGGGTAGTTTTCAATCGGAGTTTCACTCCTTGGCTACGTGAAGCAAAACCGGCAAGAGGAGGGAATGCGTGCATGACTTGAGTTGCTAGCCAGCTGCGCCAAATAGCAGCCTCCCAAACTCTAATCCCAATGAATAATGAAATCAAATGGGAAATTCCAAATGCATGTGTGACAGTGTGAGTGGATAACGACCTTGGCTCATTTGAGCTCGCTATTTTAACGAGTTAGTTTGGCTTGGCTTGTTAATCTTAACAGCCAAAAGGCTAGCTTGGCTCAGCTTACGAGCAGGACCACCGTTAATGTATTTGTATCACCATTATAATTTTAAATTTAATATTTTATTATATACTCACTCTGTTTGTCTTTCTATGATTTAAAACTTATTTTAGTTGTCACTTTAGAGTAATAATTATTCCATCCATTACTTTCTATTTAAATTTCTTCCTATTCTACCTCCAACTACCCTCTGACTCTATACAGCATTTAATAAAGATTCTTAAAACTTAATATATGCTAAGCATGCAATTATTTTAGGTAAAGGCAGTATAAACATACAAATAAACACTAACTAATAAAGAAATCACTGTATACAAAACGTTTGGATCCAATTAAAGGACTAAGCACATAAGAAGATAAATGATTTCTTATACTAACGTGCTAAACAGGTAGTTCACGAGCTAAGCTCATTAAGCTCAGAAGCTAAAAAAACTAGATTAAAACTAGATTAGCTCGGGCTCACTAAGACTTATAAGTTGATCTGATCCGAGCCAAGCTCCCTACAAGCCGATCTAAAATCGAGCTTCGAGCTTTTTTTTTTCTACCGCTACTCCGGTCAAATTACATTTTTATTCCTGATGACTACTTGCCACGGTACGACATACGAGTAGAGTAGTAAACTTCAACAATCCCAAATGGTCCAAGGCTCCAAGCAAGCACACCTTTAGCTTCAATCGTAGACAATGAAAATGGGTGTGCCAGTTGGCGCGCCGGCTAGTTTATAGCCTGTGCCATTTTAATAGTTTATATCCATGAGAACAAGAATCGGAAAAACTAGCCTGGCTTAAGTAGTGGCTAGATTAAAAAAACTGTTGGATTCTTTAGAAACACGTGAATTTTGCATGACTTTTATAGAAATCATTCCAATTCTGCAACAACCCTACCAAATTCATTTATTCCCAAAGAGACTAGATTACTTAGACACGCCCTTAGAGATGGGCTCACCCAAATGCAATATTTTCTTTTTGGCATGCTTTAGTTGGACTTAATGTATGAGGGCTTGTTTGAAATGATAGAATTTTATAGAATTTCATGAGAATTAGCTAGCGCAATTCTGCAGAATTTCTTGAAAAAAATCCTCCAATTTAAAAAAGGCCACCATCGATCATAGGAGTGAATCTGGTTACAGACTATAATCAACATCGTATGGACTGTGTATCTATGGATAAAGACCGATAGCAGTGATCCTATGAGACCTCTTTTGGAGTCAGGTAGGGGATGAACGTGTTGAGCTAACTTGGATATCACGAAATGGAGAAGGGGTTAAACAAGAGAGTTTTAAACAGGTTTGTATACCACTTAAGGGCATAACACTCTACTCCTACTCGTGCATATCTTTCTTTTCTAGATTACAAGTTAGAAGGTTCTTCTCTCTTTTCTTGGTCCTATTCTCTCCTTATATACTTTGAGAGGCACCACAATGACCTTCGAAGTATGGACTAAAGTTATCCATCATGGTAATAACTAGGATAGTTGGTGACAATCCCTATGTCAAATCCTGCACCCAACCAACTCATCCGATTTTCCTGCTATGGTGGTCCCCATACGAGTGGGGCTAGGGGCACATGCGCCTGCCACGTGCCCTTGACGATACAGACTAATGTGGGAGATGTTTCAATGGGGATGGCATCATATATAGTCGACCCCTATGGTCCCACCTATTGGTGTCCGGACAAAGTAGAGGGAAAGGCAGTGGGACTAGGCAAACTTCATAGAGTTAACCACACCGCTTAACAAACCACGCATGTCATTGCTAGAAAAATGGTATGGGTTGTCCCATCCTCAACGTTGCCTGTCTTAGAATGCAGATAGCTATCATGTCACATTTAATGATGTCAATGTGCAAGGGGTGAGGTAAGAAAGTGCAACCCGTCATGGCACATTAAATATATTCACAGCAGTTAGATCCTTAAGCATCCTCCTAACCAGATGGGTCGTGGGTTCTCGGAGAAGCAATCAGCTTAGTGCCCCAAGCAGACCTTTGGAGCATGCTTCCCCCGAGCTCAAGGAAGATGGAGTGTGGCCTTTGAGACAGACTAGGGACCATCTTATTAAGCTCATAGCCGGATGACGTGGTGCCAAGTAGTCCTCTGCTCATCACGGAGGAAACTCATATCCTATATTACTGAAACTGTGGTAACCAATCAAATATTTCAGCTTTCATTCTTTTTATTTTTTATTCTGGATTAAGGGTTTTTTTACTTTAAACTAGATATTATTGGTAAATGTTGTACATTGGACCAGGTGGCCCACAAGTAAGTAAGACATGAAAAATAGATATGGTTAGTCGGCCACCTGTCCAAAAGTGCTAACTTTTGTTAAAAATAATCATAGTCCAAGCAGATGGAAAGTAAAACTTTATGAAACATATGTGGCACAGAGTGCAATTTACTCTATTCATTTAACATCCATCTGAAACATGCAGCAACACGCCATATTATTTAGATTCAAATTAGATGGGAGGGTACATTTCATGACACTTCGTACATGGTTTATTACATTCGCTTCATGCATGGTTGATCTCATTCAAGAAGAACTGTATCTAAATTATTTATCCTGCAAAACGTAGACACCATGGAAGAAGCCAAGAGAAGGCGTAGTGGACGGACGTCTTACATTTCGTCCCGCTGCTGCCCAGTGGTGCCTTGCTTCTTCATTCCTGTGGTACTGTGGTTCTCAGTTAGAAAACCTCTGTTAAAAAAAAGTACATATATGCATTGCCTTGGCAAAATAATCCCAGAATTATACTGTATTATGAATAATATTTCATATGTATATATAATATCGTATCACTCACTCAGTCACTGTGGATCTGCAGCGAGCGGAGCAGCCTCCGCCTCGACGGCACGGCCGGTCTTGTTGCGTCGTGGTGATGGTGTCGGCGCTGGTTTTGGTGGTGGTGGTAGTTGGGGTGGTCCTTCAATCAAATGCCCTGTAGAAGCCACAGATCGGTGTTCCGAAGCCTCCCCTGCTTTCTCCGGATCCCCGGCGCCGCGCGTCGTCGTCGATCGACGAGACAGTCTACGAAGCCCGCCGTACGGCGGTGGTGCGACGACACGGACGGACGGTGTCATGAAACGCATCATTCATACCATTCTCCTATATGCGCGCGCACAGCTAACACTGCACTGATGCGGTGCTCGTAGTCCTTTTTTTTTCAGGATAATGGAAGAGAAGCGCTTAGTAGCTAGTTGATGGGTCGATGAGTGAAGAGATCGTCACTGATGACTGCCTCTCCGGTGAAGAGTTCGATCGTTGCTGGCTTCCGGCTTAACTACAAGGGTATTTATGTGGTGTGTTCGGTGAAAGATTACAACCGAGCTGTCAACCAAGGCACCAAGCTAACTACTCCCGCGGTTGGACTGAGTTATTTTACCAGTGAATTGTCAGTCTTTGGTTTTGTTCTGTTGCATATGATTCGTTGTTGTCGGGGTCAACGTAACACAAGCGTGAGTATAAGAATGTTTGGCAAGACCTAACCTGTATGTACTCAAGGGCCGTATGTACGCAGTATCATGGTGCCTCTTCTCTTGCGACTACAAAGTAGATAGACTTCAACAACTACTATCCCGAATAATCCATGAAACCAATCAAAAAATTTAAGGGCTAAAACATAGTTGACAGGAGAGCAGGTGAAGCTAGTCAGCCTGACTCCCAATGGAAAGGCCAAAACTGTTGCTCCCGGAGCTGATAGCTCCAACTAACTCCATTGATCACCGCACTACTTAAAAAGGTTTATTGACATCAGACTTTTACTTTACAGGATAAAATAATAAAAATATTACTATAGCTATGTTCATATATAAAAATCTATTTTTACATATAATCATCTTAGAATAACCGCTTATAAAAATATTTTTACATAAAGTTCGTAACCTATTTGAAAATAAATTCTTATGAGTGATACCATTAAATGGCCATGTGAAAAACAAGTATAAAAAACACCACACATAAGAATCACCATCTCTCCCCACCCTTAACCTTATCCTTCACTCCCCACCACATCTCCCATCTCTCGGTCTCTCCTCTCTCTCCCCATCAGCTCCGGCTACTAGTAGCAGAGCTTGGACACTGGCCACCGATGGGGGTCACCAGCAGCGGAGTTCAAGTATAGATGGTGGATATGATAAAGTTACTACACATGAGGTGTAGCGACAATAAGAGGTGTGGGTGACAGAGTTCCACCCACAGCCACAAGTGGGTTAGGGAGTGGTGGATCCGCCACCGGTATACTCAAGAGTGGTCACCGCCATCGCTGCTAGCATTGTGGGCGCTTTGTGCTGCCAGCTCTGGATGGTGCTCGTTAGCATTGTCCTTGCCTACACGCTGGTTGCCAGCTGTCTCGCCTTCTTCTAACATCACCTGAGCAGCAGAAGACCCCAATCCCCACCCTTATTTGTGCCGCCAGCTGCAGGTCTCTATGATTTGTTCTGTGAACCGTCTTCTTGGTTCTGTACAATTTTGTTTTGGACTGGAGTTTATTGCCAAGAATTTGTATTTTTGATTGTGGATTTGCTCTGTGCGGAATCTGTGAAATTGTGTTGTGGATTTGCTCTGTGCATGAGCTTGGGGAATCTGTCAATGTGTGATTATGCCTACAATTAATTGGGGAATTATTGAATTATGATGGTGGAATTGCACTGTAAATTTGTGGATTGGAGTATATTTTTGATGTGAATTGAAGGATATTTAGATGTAGATTTTTTTTTATCTAGAAATCATTTTTATAGGTGGGTGACTAAAGGTGCCATCTGCGAAAAATAATTTTTGCATGTTAGGATGTCCATCTATAAAAAAAAGTTGCCAGCGAAAATGATGCATTTGGCCGCAGCGAATGCAAATTTCGTAGTAGTGTCGTGCATGCTTAATAATCCCATTAGGCATCAGACACCACCACTAAAACCTTAAACTAGTCAATCGTTTACATCGGTTTCGTACCACGCGTACGTCCTAATCCTTTCCGAGGAGCAGCTATGTAGGTCCTAATACCATTAATTTGTCGCTTCCACGTCATCTCGTTTCTTTTGGATCATTGATTCAAATTTGTGAGGCGGGATTAGCTACTACCCTCCCACCACGTTATCGACTCACTGGAGCCGTCCGACCAATTGTGTAGTTTGCCCAGACACTAACTCGGACCATCTCTGCTCCTCCAGTGGTCCCCACCACCATCAATATCTTCTACCGAAGTCACGTGACATTGTCCTGACATGTGGGCTCGATAAATCAGTCCCCTATGTTAGTGATGAAGGCACCATAACTTTGAAGGCATAGGATCTCAATCCCCACTGTGACACACACGGTTCGGCTCCCCCTTCGATCAACTGTCCAATTCAGCAGCACGTGCAGCTTGGATTCATGGTGGCAAGCTCCCTCTTCCCTGCAGCAATTTAATTTACACAAGATCGCTACATGGCATCCCTTCTTCCATGTCCTTAAATGTTGAAATCACAATTCCGTTGAACTATCGTGGGATCGCACTATGCCGGCTCAGGTTACCACTGACGGACCCATACCGTCTAACAAGTTCAGCCTCATCAGTGATTGGTCAATGATGATTTTATCTCATCTTTAACGAGCTTAGACCCGTTGGTGATAATCAACATAACTTGTGGGCCATTATATAAATAGCCTATGATGGCTTAAAACCAGCACCCATCACGGATAATCTTATGACGGGGTTTTATTTAGACCCATCAGTGATGAGTTTCTTAAAAAAAATTAATTTTGTCTAGCCTCAGAAAATTGCTATCCACATTCCTTAAAAACCTAAGAAATTTCACATATCTACATCTATACATATATTCTCATATGCATAATCACAATTCATCCAATTCACATAGACACATATAGTCACGACCACATATAGAAATAAAAAGAGAGCCATCACAACCTATCATGGTAGTAAGTTAAAAAAAAACATTACTTATTAGTAGATGCATTGTTAGCCCTCAGATTTAAGTTCTAGAAACCTATTGTACATATTATATCAACCCGATCAGTACATTAATACATACAATCAAAGGCATACATTTGAATAAAGATTCAAAGTATTGATTATTACACAGAATATAAAAGATTTATAGGTTTGTACCTAACTATATATCAGAAGCTATAGAATTGACTAACTCTACTGTTTTTTTATTATAGGATGAAACCATAACTTTAGCATGATACTTAACTTGTATCTTAGCAAGGATCTTTAGAAGTAAATCACATAGAATTAACTTAAAAAATATAATTTGGACGATGGTTGAGTACAATGTACTCAACAAATTATTATATTCAATATGTGATGTATGAAATATAAGGCAGACATATGGTTACTTACATAAAGTTGATTTTAGAGAATGCTAAACCTAGAGTGTTTCTATGCAGTATAATTCAATAAAATCTTAAATCTTCTCACCAACAGACATAAGTGAGTCTCAGTGTATATAAACATAAGCATGGCTATTTAAATAGATTAAGACAGTATATTATATCTATAATCATAACATTCAAAAACCTTAACTTAGTCCAACTTTTTATTTTTTTAAGTAAAAGTAATATCTGCTCTATAAACTAAATTTCTCGTACAATTTAAATATAATAGTGTGAGGAGTTTCACAATTAATTTTTTTAATAAAATCTCCTAAAAAATCATAATTCAATAAATAACTATATGAGTAATAATCAATCTCATTTACATGAAAATAACAAACTCATTCGATCAAAACAGGAAACACTGTGCATGGAGACGAGGGTGCGCCACTGCTGATGCCAGCCCCGATGAGGGGATGACCTGCTGCCGCCGTGTGCTACGTGCTCGCCGAGGCGCCGCCGTCGTCGGCTGCCGCTGGGCTTAGCTGGCTGACTTCCTCGGTAATGGACTAATGGTTGGGCTATGAACTATGGACTATTGACTTGGGCTGGTGTCTCGTCGACCTCTCTAGGACCATGTAAGCTGTGCAGCAGTGTAGGCCGGTCTCAAATTCTCAATCCTGAAGCGTCTAGCCCTGTGCTTCCGGCTACACTAATGACGATTGCGGTGCCGGTTTTTATAACATCTCCGGTGCGGTACAGTACAGTCATGTCTATCCGGGCTTGATGCTTGGGTTATCTATCGGCCATGGGCTATTAATCCTTCCTATCAAATAATCTTGGCCTACCAAGGAAAAACATATCGGCCGGGTGTCATGCACCCTTGTAGCCCCTAGTCAGCTCTATTTGTGTCAAATGCTACGTCCTGAAGTGTCTTAGAATTTTTATAACTCTTTTAAAACTTTAACTATCAATAAATTTTTAATTTACTCATAGATTTTAAAATATTTTGTTTGAAAACATGAAAGCAGTGCATGTAAATTCATCTTGAAAATTGTTTTCATAATCTCATAAACTTAATAGATTTTATAAAGTTATTATGATAAAAATTATGGTTAAAGCCACATGCCATATGTCTGTCCATTTTATAATATAAGTTATTTTAGTTTTATCCGTTGAACTCCATCGAGTTTATAAAAAATATATTATCAACAACATTTATGTTATGATAATATATTTATTATTACTATAGAGTGTATTTTTTAAATTTAGAGAAGTTTGACTTAGCTTAAAATTAAATTTCTACAGCATGGCACATGATCATGCGTATACGCTTATATGCGGCAACTAGATCGTCTAACACCCTCTCACAGTCTGAGCGTCACTAGCCATAAGGACGAACGTTCAAACTGAAAACTCACTGAAGGCGACAGCAGGCCCTTAGTGAAAATATCGGCGTACAGGTTGGAATGTGCAGTACCCAAATAGCGCTGGCGGCGACTCGTTCACGGACAAAGTGAAGATCGATCTCGATATGTTTGGTACGCTGATGTCACATCAGATTCATCCAGAGATACACTACACTAATATTGTCACAGTAAATGAGTTGCGCGCTAGATGGAGACATGCAACTCCTATAGTAGTTGACGTAGCCATGATGTTTTAGCAACAGCATTAGCAATGCCACGATATTTCTCCTTAGCACTGGAACGAGAAATAGTGGGTTGCCGCTTCGAAGACCAAGAAACAAGATTGTCACCCAAGAAGACTACATATCGAGAAGTTGAATGACGAGTATCAAGACAACCGGCCTAGTCTATATTAGAGAAAGCAACCATGGTGGAAATATTCGTGCGACAAAGCTGTAAGCCATGATCCAAAGTCTATGCAGATAACGAAGAAAGCATTTGATCAACGCATAATGAGCTCCTGTGGATCGTGCATATGGAGACAAACCTATTGCACGGCATAAGAAATATTCGATGGGGTGAAAGTGAGGTACTGTAAGGTGCCGACCAAACTCTGGTAAAGAGTCGAATCAACAATAGGGGACCCCTCAACCCCAGACAACTTGGCACTCATATCAACTAGCATAGAGCATGGTTTACAATCTGCCATACCAGCCCACTCAAGAATCTCAAGAATGTACTGCCACTGACTTAGTAAGAAACCATCATCCTGGCGAGCAACTGAGAGACCAAAAAAATGATACATAGGACTAAGGTCCTTCATGGAGAACTCTATTGTAGTGCAGTAATAACTTAGTGAAGAAGGGATGAGAAGGATGCCATCAAAACAATATCATCAATATAAAGGAGCAACTAAATTGTTTCACCACTACGATGATAAATAAACAATGATGTGTTGGACTTAGCACTCACAAAACCTAAGGAGAGAATATGAGTGGCAAAGCAACTGTATCAAGCATGGGGAGCTTGCTTTAATTCATAGAGAGATTTATTGAGGTGGCATACAAAATTCGAATGAGCACTGTCAATAAAACCAACTGGCTGCACACAATATATGGTCTCGTCAAGGGTGCCATGGAGAAAGGTGTTCTTCACATCTAGCTGATAAATAGGCTAATCATGAGAGAGAGCAACTGTAAGCATAGTGCGGATGGTAGCGGGTTTGACAACATGACTAAATGCCTTATTGAAATCAATCCCAGGACGCTGAGTGAAACCGTGGAGGACCTAGCGTGCCTTATACCGATCCAAAGAGCCATCAGGGTGGAACTTGTGGCGATAAACCCATTTACTAGTCAAAATATTGGTGCTAGAGGGAGGGACCAAATCCCGAGTGTTGTTAGCGAGGAAAGCAGAAAACTCATCAATCATGGCAGCCCACCAATTAGGATCAGCTAGGGCCCCTCAATATGTTTTCGAAATTGGAGATAAGGGAGCCGTATGAAGGTCGAAGATGGCCTTGGGCTGCCGAAAGCTGTGCTTCGCACGTGTTACCTTGATGTGCTCATGTGTCAATAGGGAACGAGCATAGCATTGGGAGGTAGGGGGCTATTGAAAGAGGCTATGTGGGCCATAGTAGAAGTCGTACCAGGCTGGATAGAGGCAACTGTGCTAGCCTACACCGATGGCCAAGTAGTACGTGGCCTACCAGGTGAAGACCTAGGGGTAGTCGGTCCAGTAGGCGACATCGAGGGCTAGAGGCATGGCCCAACTGTGCAAGCCATGCCAGGGGAGGCCGCGCTTGGCTTGGAAGTAGCAGAAGGGAACTAGATCACTTGGAGGCATGCGACACGCCCTATAGGGACAACCCGAGGTTTCCACTAGCAACTATCTGCAACAGGTGTCAGCAGGGGCATCGGGACACATTGGGGTGCATGGGGAGGGTGGTGCAACATCAGTTTGAGGGGCCTAATTACCTTAATAGGCGTAGCATCAAACTTAGATAAGAAGTCAAAGTCTAATGAAGGGGGATGAGTCCTCGAAGAAAGGAAATGAGGTTTCATTGAAAGTAACATGACGAGAGATGATGAGCCTATTAGAGGAGAGGTCAAGACAGTGGTAGCCCTTATTGTCAGAGGAATACCCGAGGAAGACGCAAGTTACAGAACGCGAAACCAGCTTATGGTCGACGGTTGCAGAAAAGTTAGTGTAGCATCGACACCCGAACACACGAAGGTGACTATAGGAGAGCTAGGTTCCGTGGAGAGCATAGAAAGCCGTAGTGAAGGCCAGAGTCTTAGTAAGGTGGCGTTTTACAAGATAGGTAGCTATGTGGAGGGCTTTGACCTAGTAAGAGGGTGGCATACTAGCCTAGAACAGGAGAGAACGAATGTTGTTGTTGGTAGTACGGATGAAGCGCTCGGTCTTGTCGTTTTGGGGTGAGATGTATGGGCACGACATGCGAAGGATAGCGCCTAGTGTAAGAAAGAATATGCGGGCAGCGAAGTTGTTAAACTTATGGCCATTGTCGCATTGAACGTTCTTAATGAAGGCGCCGAACTGAGTAGAAACATAGGCAAAAAAATTAGCGTGTGAAAATAGTGTCAGACTTTAGGAATGAGAGAAAAGACCAAAGAAAATACAAGCAATTATCAAGAATGAGTAACTAGTATTTGTAACCAAAGATAATAGCAAATGTCACAATGTATTAATAAATGGGAGACATACATGGCGCCCAAGCTGATAGGCATGACATAAATGTTAGGACTCTCTTATGACATGGAATGTCAGAAGATGACACTAAACAAGACAGGGCCTCGTAACCAAGATAACCAAGTTGTCGATGCCAAAGATTGGAGCTAAAGTTGGCGGAGAGTGCTAGGGGGACGGGATGCCGAGGCAGCGAGAGCCTGCGCCGTTGCTCCTTTCTTAGCATGCATGGTGATCTCGACAAGCCGGAGGTCAAAGCGCACCTCGATGAAGGTTGGGAAGGGGCGTTGCTGTTGGATCAGTACCACCATATAGGTGAACTAATCGTTGAGACCACGAAGAACATTAAGCACAAGAATGCGGTCACAAACGAGTTCACCGAGATCGGCAAATTGATCAGCCATGGTCTTGAGATGGCGACAATACTCGTCAATGGATAGATTGCCCTGGACGAATGTGAGAAACTTGACATCGAGGAGAAATGCACAAGTCTCCTTATTGCTGATGAGCTGCTGCTCTAGGGTGAGCTAGACTATGTGAGCAGTAGGTAGGCCCTCCTCGTGATTCATCACTGTCTTAAGAAGCTCGAGGGTGATTATCCCATAGAGCCACAATAGGATGGTGCAGTCCATACACTTTCACAAGACATCGTCGGAGAGATCATTGTTGGAGAGGACATAGTCAGCCAACGCGTATAGCTCAAGGGTGTTCAGGAAGAGGCCATGACAGCGATTGTAATGTGGCAAGGTGAGATCAAGAACAATCAGCACTAACGCCTTGATGTTGAGGATCACCGCTGCTTGGGCGTGCAAGGTGGCGGTGGATGTGGTCACCTACTCAGCGACCACCAGAGCACGTGCATCAATGTCGCAACGCTCTTGCTCTAGGTGAGCAGCCTCCTAGCGCTCAGCCTCAAGGCGAGCGGCCTCTAGATGCTCGACTTCTTGACAAGCAGTCTCCCGACACTCTTCCTGGGTGAGGATAGAGACACACCGTTGCAGCTCGGCACGAATTACTACAGTGGCGACGGGATCAGGCCGAGTCGACATGGGTTAGCAGAAGCGGGTCACAGAGGCAAACTGCTCTAATACCATAAAAGCATGAGATTGTTTTGGCAAAATACACAATGATTGATTCATTAGCTAAGTGTTAGGCTACAATCGTCCATATCTCAACCGGTTTATAGAAATAGATACCCAGAAGATTAGGATGGAAAGAGCCTATACGGCAACTAAACATGGTATGTAATCATGCGTACACGTGTATATGCAGCAACCAGATCGTCTAACATTAACATGGCAAGTAATCATGGCGTATATTTGGCAACCAGATCAGATCAGGTACCAAAATTTTGACAAATCGTCAAATTTTATAAAACTTATTTTAAAAACAGATCATGCTAAAAACTTATTATAAAAATAGATGGTTGGTTTAACACCATCGAGATTGGCGCAGAGATATAACGCTTTAGCACCATCGCCGAGGTGGCAGGAATTTGCCACGTTAGAGGAGGTTAGCAGCCACTATGGCTGGCGCTGAGATATTCACTGTATAAATGAGCTTTTCTGACTAGATGTTCACCCATGTTGTAAAAGTGTTGGCTAAAGGTTTTCAGTTCTGAACAAACACCAGGTAGCGAATCTGGTTGTGCGTCTTCCTTGTTCCTTGCCACTATATCTTGGACTAACAAGAAAACATTTGAACAACCATTCCCAGAGTTCTCTTGTTGATTGTTGTAATTAACAGCAATGGCTTCTTCGAGTGTCCTGTCACCAAACATCGCATGGGTTCTTTGTCACTTCACCTTCTTTTGCTCCATATCGTTAGCCATCTGCAATGAAACTGAATATGATAGACAGGCTCTCTCCTTTGCTTCAAGTCTCAGCTCTCTGGTCCATCGAGAGTTTTATCCTCATGGAGCAACACATCCTTGAATTTCTGCAACTGGGATGGAGTCACCTGCAGGGCTCGAAGTCCTCATCGTGTCATTGCAACAGATCTCTCATCAGAAGGCATCAAGGGCACCATATCACCTTGCATTGCCAACCTAACCTCTCTTATGACGCTTCAACTGTCAAAAAACAGCCTCCATGGCAGCATACCATCCAAGCTTGGCCTCCTGAGAAAACTCAGGAACCTCAATCTCATCAGGAACTCTTTAGAAGGTAACATTCCATCTCAACATTCTTCATGTTCCCAAATTGAAATCCTAGATTTTTCAAGAAATTCCTTCCAATGTGAGATCCCAGCTAGCCTAGGCAAATGCCTACATCTTCAGGAGATTAATCTTAGCAGAAACAACTTGCAAGGTAGCATCCCCTCTGCTTTTGGGAATCGTTCTAAACTACAAGCACTAGTCCTCACTAGCAACAGGCTCACAGGTGACATACCCCCAACTCTAGGCAGCAGCTTTTCCCTCATATACGTTGATCTTGGGAATAATGATCTCACAGGAAGCATACCAGATTCCTTGGCAAACAGTTAATCTCTCAAGTACTTAGGCTGATGAGCAATAGTCTTAGTGAAGAACTCCCAAAGTCTATTCAGTACTTCATCACTTACTGCCATTTGTCTTCAACAGAACAGCTTTGTTGGTTGTATACCTGCTATTACTGCCAAGTCATCCCCTATTAAATATCTTTCCTTAAGGGACAATTATTTCTCAAAACAATACCTTCCTCCTCGCTAGGTCTCGCTAGGTAACTGATAGACAGACCACTGGTCTAGGTTATATATATATATACCCGACCCTCCTTGTATACGTTTGAGATCTTAGTCACTGTACACATTCTATATGGTATCAGAGCGAGTCTAGACATCTCCGGCGCGCTATATTCTCCCTCCGACAAGCCGATCCTTTCCTCCTCATCGTCGACATCTTCTTCCCATCGCCGACCCTCTTCCCGGTACTCTCCTCGCTCTCTCGCCCCCGTTTCTTCTTCTTCCCATCTCTCCCGCAATCACCTTCTTTTCTCCGTCCCACCTCCGCGTGACTAGGCGACGGTCTCGATCCACCTCCTCGTCTCGCCTCGCACCCGTCTCCACTCTTCTTCTTGCTTCGTGCATCTCTCCTTCTCTGACGCTGGCGCACCTCCGTGCTCATCGTCTCCATCGGCTGAACTCGTCCGTCCTCCATCGGCTGGACTTGTCCAGCCCTCCATCGGCTGGAACCCTCCCTCGATTCTCGCCTTTTCCGACACGCTCAACGACTCTCGGACGCGAACCTTCTCCCCTCACGTCCGAGCTAGTCAAACATGTCCACGTGTCCACGGACACGAATCCCTGCCTCCTGGACGTGAACATATTCTCTTCGCGTCCGGCCACTCCCTGCCTTTTTCACGTCCACCCCACTCCTTGGCCTCCACGAGTCCACGGACGTGAATCTTCTCTTCACGGACATGAATCTTCGCACGTCCGTGACCCAACTACTCTCTGACCCACCCACTCTGTCACCACTTTTTCCTCACCTACTCCGCTGCCTACTCCTCATCGGCCAACCACTCCTCATCCGCTGGCCGGCCCACTTCCCATCGGCTTCTCACATCCTTGATCGGCCGATCCGTCCTCTCATCGGCTTCTCCCTCCCATCGGCTTCTTTCCTCCATCGGCTCTTTGCTCCCGTTCTCCCATCATGGCCACCGAGTCCGCTCTCAGCTCCGGCACTCTCCCAGCCGTCGAGTCTGCTCCGGCCCTCGGTGCCTCAGACCACACCTCGGGCACCACCTCGCCGATCTTCTCCCCTCCTTACGCTGCTGTGAATGTGAAATCTCACGTTCCTATCTCCCTTGACCTTAACGCCAATTATTCAAAGTGGGTTTTCTTCTTCAAATTCCTATGTGGAAAATTCGACCTCCAGTCCCATATTGATGGCTCCGCTCCACCTCGCCCCGATAATCCTCAGTGGGACATTGCCGAGTGCTGCGTGTGCAGCTGGCTGCTCGGCTCGGTCGATGACTCTGTCCTCGATCTCGTCATGGACAATACCGACCCTACCGCCCGGGATCTCTGGGTGGCCATCGAGCGGATCTTCTTGGCCAACAAGCAGCCTCGCGCCATCTTCCTCCTTAACGAGTTCCACTCCATGGTACAAGGCGACTCCTCTGTCTCCTTGTACTGTCAGCGCCTCAAAGTCAAGGCTGTTGCTCTCCGGGACATCGGCCACCCTGTGACCGACTCTCAATTCGTCCTCGTCCTTCTGTGAGTCCTCAATCCCCGCTTCTTCAACACCGCTGATGACATTGCCAATGCCACACCTCTTCCATCGTTCGCCCAGGCTCATGACATGATAGTTCTTAAAGAACTCTGTCTGGCTAACGATGAGAAGATAGTGGCCTACACTGCTCTTCTTGCCGCAGTCGATAATGGCTGCCGAGCTTCTTGCGCTGCCCCTTTCTCTCGCGGTTCTGGTGGCCATGGCTCCGGCCACAGCAACACAGCCTGCACCAGGAAAGGCAAGGGCAAAGGCAAAGGCAAAGGCAGGACCTGGCAGGGTCCGACGCCATCACGACCTACCTCGGTCCCTGCCTACCCTGCCGGTTCCATGGGTCCGTGGCTCTGCTACAACCCCTGGGCACTCCAGCCCCAGCCACGCAGCCCCATCGGCTGGCAACCCGGGGTTCTCGGCGTCCATCCCCAGGCTCACCTGGCATCGGCTCCTGTTTTGCCTCCTCAGTTGATACTACCGACCCCACCCACCCAGTCGGTTTCCTCCTAGAACCAGGCTGGTCTCGTCGCTGTCCTCAACCAGATGATGCTCCAACCACAGCACCCTTGGGTGCTGGACTCTGGGGCGTCTTCACACATGGCGTCATCGACCGGTATACTTCGCTCCTGTCACCCCTCTTCCTCCCTTTTTGTCACCATCGGCAATGGTCACTCTCTTCCTGTCCAATGCCGAGGTGACTCTTCTCTGTCTACATCCACCACTAACCTCCCCCTACGCAATGTTCTTATCGTTCCTTCTCTTATTCACGGTCTTATATCTATTCGCCAATTCACAAGAGACAACAACTGCTCCATTGAATTTTACGTGTCTGGTTTCTCTGTGAAGGATATTCCAACCCGGCGACAAATCCTTCGCTGCAATAGTGGCGGAGACCTCTACACCATTCCCGTTGCACCGTCCACTCCACACGCCAATGCCGCCCTCTCCACCAACCTTTGGCACCTTCGCCTCGGTCACCCCGGCCCCGACGCTGTCGCCACCCTCCGTCGTAGCGCCTCTATCCGATGTACTCACAGTAGCTCCACAGTTTGCCACTCATGTCAACTTGGCAAACATGTGCGTCTGCCCTTTTCTAGTTCTCTCTCCTGTACCTCACGTCCATTTAAACTTATACATTGTGATGTATGGACGCCTCCAGTTAAAAGTGTCTCTAGTAATCAGTATTATCTCGCTATACTTGACAATTACACACACTATTGCCGGACCTTCCTGCTCATCCACAAATCCGAGGTCGCCTCTCACCTCACTCATTTCATCACGTACGGGTCCACTCAGTTCAACCTCCCCATCAAGGCTTTACAAGCCGATAATGGTACGGAATTCGTCAACCATACCGTTACAAACCTCCTCACCTCGCAGGGCATCCATCTCCGGCTCTCCTGCCCCTACACCTCTCCTTAGAACGGCAAAGCCGAGTGCCTCCTTTGCACCCTCAACAATATCAGTCGCACCATGCTACTTCACACCCACTTACCCACCACTTATTGGGCCGAAGCTCTGGCTACTGCGACGTACCTTCTCAATCGGCGCCCATGCTCCTCCATTCAAAATAACGTTCCCTATGCGCTTCTCTACCGTACGGCGCCCGACTACTCCCACCTTCAAGTTTTCGGGTGCCTCTGCTACCCAAATCTCACCGCCACAACTTCCCACAAACTCGCTCCCCGCTCCACCACTTGTATTCTCCTCGGCTATCCCACCTCTCACAAGAGATACCGATGTCTCAACCTTTCCACCCGATGGGTCATCATCTCTCGTCACGTCATTTTTGACGAGACATGTTTTCCCTTCGGTCTACTTCATCCGAGATCCTTCTCTAGTGATCTCGACTTCCTCCTCACCAACACTGTGCCGACCAGGTCTCCTCCACTATCCTCTCCATTGGCCCCCTCATCGGCCGCTGCTGAGGATTTACCCTTCACATATCCCACCACTACTCGGTCCGATGTCCCCACCATCAGACCCCATCGGACCCACTTCCATCGGTCGATACCGATCCTATTTATCCTTCAGCCGATACCGTTCCCTCTTCATCGGACACCCCACTTCCATCGGCTCCTCAGTTTCCATCAGCTCCCCCTACCCTATTGGCTGATCCATCTCTATCGGACTGATCGGAATACTCGGCCCACCCGACCTCATCGGCTCAGGCCGATCTAATTCCTCCTTTTCCTCTCGTCTACAGCCGCCGACTCGGAGCCGATGACGCCCCCACCCGACCAGTTCTTCCCATTACTCCCGCACCCCCATCGTCTCTAGTTTCCTCCACTTCTCACATGATCACCCGCTCCCAGACCGGATCTCTCCGTCCCACTCAGCGCTATGGTCTCTCCGTCGTCCACAGCTCTATCTCGCCCATCCCGGCGACTTCTCGCTCAGCCCTGGCCGACCCTCAGTGGCGCGCGGCCATGGCCGACACGTACAAGGCCCTAATGGACAACGAGACCTGGCGCCTTGTTCCCCGACCTCCTGGCGCCAACATTGTGACCGGTAAGTGGATTTTTAAACACAAATTCCACGCCGATGGCTTCCTTGCCCGTCACAAGGCTCGCTGGGTGGTTCAGGGTTTCTCCCAATGACCCAGTGTCGACTACGACGAGACCTTCAGTCCCGTTGTCAAACCCGCCACCATCCGAGTCGTCCTCACCTTGGTTGCCTCTAGCTCCTGGCCGATTTATCAACTAGACATGAAGAACGCCTTTCTTCACGGCCACCTGACGGAAACAGTCTACTGCCAGCAGCCCCCAGGCTTCGTCGACCCTTCTCGTCCCGACGACGTCTGTCTCCTTCAACGCTCTCTCTACGGCCTTAAACAAGCCCCTCATGCCTGGTAACAGCGCTTTGCTTCTATCTTCAGCACATCGGCTTCGTGGCCTCTGTGTCCGATAGTTTCCTATTCACTTTCATATCGGCTCCGCCACTGCCTATCTACTTCTGTATGTCGATGGTATTGTCATTACAGCGTCTTCGACATCTCTCCTCGACCAGATCATGGCCTAACTCCACTCTGAGTCCGCCATGACCGATCTTGGTCCTCTCCACCATTTCCTTGGCATCTCCGTAACCCGTTCCATCCACGGGCTCTTTCTTTCTCAACGCAAGTACGCCATCGACCTCCTCCAGCGTGCGGGCATGGCCGATTGTCACCCCACGGCCACCCTGATCGACACTCGAGCCAAACTCTCTGCTGCCGATGGCGCCCTCATTGCCGATCCCTCTTACTATCAGAGTCTTGTCGAGGCTCTCCAATACCTCACACTCACCCAGCCCGACCTTACGAACACTGTCCAACAAGTGTGCCTCTTCATACACGCTCCGCGCGAACCTCACCTCGTGCTGCTCAAGCGCATCCTATACTACGTGAAGGGCACCCTCTCCAGCGGGCTGTATCTCAGCTCTAGCCCCATCGACTCCCTCACCGCGTACTCCGACGCGGACTAGGCAGGCTGCCCCGACTCTACGTCCGGCTACTGCGTTTACCTCGGTGACACTCTCATATCCTAGTCCTCAAAACGCCAGACTACAGTGTCCCGGTCTAGCGCCGAAGCCAAGTATCGTGCCGTCGCCCACGCCATCGTCGAGTGCTGTTGGCTTCGCTAGCTTCTTCAGGAGCTCCGTGCACCACTCTCCACCGCGACTGTCGTCTACTGCGACAATGTCAGTGCCGTCTATATGACCGCCAACCCGGTCCATCACCGACGCACCAAGCACATCGAGATTGATATCCATTTTGTCCGTGACAAGGTCGTATTAGAACAGGTTCGGGTGCTCCATGTATCATCGGCACATCAGTTTGTCGATATAATGACCAAAGGCCTGCCCACACCTTTGTTCATTAGTTTTCGGTTCAGTCTCTGCGTCCGTTCCCCTCCCGCTGCGACTGTGGGGAGTGTTAGATAGACTACTGGCCTATGTTGTATATATATAGACTCGATCTCCCTTTATACGCTCGGGGTCTTAGTCACTATATACATTCTACAGCAACCATTCTTCCCTACTTGAACTTCGCATTTCTAAGAACAATTTAGTTGGTAACATCTTAGAGAGCTTAGGTCATATCCGAACACTAGAGATATACACCATGAATGTAAAGAACTTGTCTGGCCTAGTTCCACCATCTCTCTTCAACATTTCATCCCTGATATTTCTTGCCATGGGAAACAGCCCGCTGATGGGAAGATTACCCTCCGATATTGGCTACACACTTCCAAAAATTCAGGGCTTTATCCTCTCAACAAGCAAGTTTGTTGGCCCTATTCCAACTTCTCTTCTCAATGCCTACCACCTAGAGATGCTTTACCTTGGTAATAACAGTTTCACTGGATTTGTTCCATTCTTTGGATCATTACCAAATCTGGAAGAACTTGACGTATCATACAACATGCTAGAACCGGGCGATTGGGGCTTTATCACATCACTCTCGAATTGCTCTACATTGACTCAACTGATGCTAGATGGGAACAACTTCCAAGAAATTTTTCCAGGTTCAATCGGCAACCTTTCCAGCAATCTTCAGTCATTATGGCTAAGAAATAACAAATTATACGGCCCATACCACCAGAAATAGGTATCTAAAGATTCTCGTTGAATTGAATATGGATTACAATCTTTTTACCGGTAATATACCATCAACAATTGGAAATTTGAACAACTTAATTCTTCTAACATTTGCACAAAATAAGCTCTCAGGCCATATCCCCGATGTTGTTAGCAACCTAGTTCAGCTGACAGATCTTAAATTGGATGGGAACAACTTCAGTGGAAAAATACCTACAAGTATAGGGCAGTGTACTCAACTCCAGATACTCAACCTTGCTCACAACTCATTAGATGGGAATATACCAAGTACGATATTCAAAATTACTTTGCCGGAAAGTTCCCGTCCTCCCTTGGCCAGTGTGTGGCTCTGGAGTATCTTGTGATACAAAGCAACTTCTCTGTAGGAGGTATTACACAATCTTTTGTGAACTTAGTAAGCATAAAAAAGATGGATATATCTCGGAATAATTTGTCTAAAAAAATCCCAGAGTTCCTCAAATCATTGAGGTCCTTACAAGACCTCAATTTATCCTTCAACAATTTTTATGGAGTAAATCCAACGGGTGGCGT
This sequence comes from Oryza coarctata, assembly GCA_030770085.1. Taxonomy (NCBI): domain Eukaryota; kingdom Viridiplantae; phylum Streptophyta; class Magnoliopsida; order Poales; family Poaceae; genus Oryza; species Oryza coarctata. Next base: position 17,421,953 of record CM061472.1, read on the forward strand.
TTTTGACATTGACGCTGCAGTGTCAATTGAAGGAAATGATCATTTGTGTACAAGCGTTCCAAAAGGAGGTATTCCTTCTTGTTCTGTTTTGGCTGACAGGAAAAGGAAACTCAAGATCTTCGTTCCAGTCCTATAGATACTAATACCAGCTATCATTGTTATAATCATTCTAACCTATGCTGTGAGAATTTATCGAAGGAAGGAGATTCAAGCAAACCCACATTGCGAAAAAATTAATGAGCATGTGAAGAACATAACATAACAAGACATTGTAAAGTCTACAAATAGGTTCAGTTCTGCCAATTTAATTGGCACTGGATCATTCGGGAAGGTCTATAAAGGTAATCTAGACTCTCAGCAAGATGATGTTGCCATCAAAGTATTTAACCTTGGTATTTGTGGGGCACAAAGGAGCTTTAGTGTGGCGTGTGAAACATTCGCCATCGAAATCTTGTCAAAATCATCACTTTGTGCTCTTCAGTGGATTCTAGTGGGGCAGACTTCAAAGCCCTTGTGTTCCAATATATGGCCAATGGGAACTTGGATACATGGCTACATCTAAGGGCCCATGAACATAGTGAGAGGAAAACTGACTTTTAACCAAAGAATCAATATAGCCCTGGATGTAGCATTTGCTTTGGACTATCTCCATAACCAATGTACATCTCTGCTAGTACATTGTGACTTGAAGCCAAGCAATATCCTTTTAGACCTTGACATGACTGCGTATGTCAGTGGCTTTGGCCTAGCAAGATGTCTAAACATTACTTCAAATGCATATGTAGGAAGTTCAAAAAGTTTGGCTCTCCTAAAAGGATCTATAGGATACGTCCCACCAAGAGAGATAACCATGCTCATAATGGGCAACTTTTTTGTTCTTTATAAAATTCTGGAGACAGGACATGTGTTAATAATATACATGTTTTAGACATGTGGTACAATGTAGCCTATCAATAATGAATCATGAAGAATTGTATCTAAGGCTACCGTTGTTTTGCCAGTTTGTCTGACCCAATAATTAACTCTCGTTGACCGTGTCCTGTGAGGATCATCAAATCGATAGCAATAAGCCCGTTTGATAGGGTTCATATATAAAACGCCTAGAAATTATATCCGGAGCAGGCTATTCAATTAAGGGAGATTTTAAAGCTACTATTCCTATACAATTGTATATATGTAGACACAGCATGATGGTATGACCAGGACCATATCGACAGGGAGTTTTCTGACTGACATAAAGGACCAGTATGACTTGTTTTCTGATGTAGTGTGCCATTGGCACAATTGTAACTTGCCATGTAAAAACTGACATGTCATCACAATTTAGTTAAGGGCCAGTCCAACCTAGCTAGCTTAATCATCTGTCTTTGAGTGACGTGCTGAGTTGAAAACCTCCATTTGGTCCAGTCTAGTGAATCTTGTGACTTTTCTTTGTTCACCTAATCTTCTGCATAAACAATAGTGCCGGTATACACTATGGTCAGAGTCTACAGTCTTCAATCGAGAAGGAATTAGTATGCAGCTAGCCTGAATTTAAAATCAAGAGTCGAGCTCCTTAAAAGGCATGCATTGGGATGATCTGATACGGCTGCCAGGCAACAAGCATAATCCTTCAGCACGAAAGGAACTCAAGGTGATCGATCGAGCTGGTCGAGAGCCACATATATATGGCCGTGGGAGCTAACCGTTCGAACGTTTTGGTGCTGGCAATCCTCTCCTTGTTGCTTTGCCATGCACTGGTAAACTGCTCGCACGCCATGGATGTTCCACGCAATCTACGTGCAGTCAGTCATCATCCTCCAGGAGATGATGCTCCTCCAGCTGCTCCACGCCGTGAGGCTGCTGCTACAAGTTAGTAGTGCATATATATACGACATACATATAATCAATGCCTTCAGATCGAATTTGGCATATAATTAATTTCCTTAATTTCGTTTTCTTTTCCTTCAATGTCCAGCTGATACCTTCAATCAACTGCCACGAACCTATCCGGATCCCCATGGAGGAAAAGTTTCCCCCAGGAGCTGTTGCGGATGAAAATCATATTCTGTGTAGCATGCACCGCAGATATGCGTGCAGATGCAGGAGATCTCCAAAGCACAGAGCTGAGACTTGATGCAAGGGATCTCCAACTCGGCGTTTCTTCAAAATGGTGCTACAAATGTTGTCGGTCTTCATATAATGAGCTCTATGAATATTTTGTGTTTTTGCCTTTCAATAGATAACTGCTGTCAGTATTATAACATGTTACACCGTGTAAGCACATTACTTAAACAAGATTAACTAGGGGCTTTCAGCCCTAACTGAATTATCTACATATTTTTATACTTGATTTTCCTGAAAACTTGTTAAATAGTCATCTAGCTGTTTTAGGATTTAAAAAAATCTAACCTTATCATTGGGTTTTTAATTTTATATAGTTTTTTTAAAAGTCACGTCATCTACTTTTTTTTCGAGAAGTCTTATCAACTACCACCACTCTACTCCTTTAGAGCCTGTATGATGCCTCTCCTCTTTACCATCATAGTTATTTTAAAAATTAAACATGGTCATTGTTGGTATTTTTTCATTTTTTGTAGTTCCTCTCGCTAGTCACTATTGCCCTACTTCTTTATTACCCCTCTACAAGCTTGGCAACGGCGGCCCTTGGTGGCCATGGCTCTATAGGCTCAGTGACAGCGACTAGGGTGGCTTAGTGATGACAGCAACAACGACACGATGAGGGTTGCAACTTGGTGATGGTAAGGACGATGACCGCGACGAGGGTCAATAACGGTGGCTTGACTGGCCACATGGGTCCTAGCGAGCTCATCCATGGTGGCAAGCAATTGAATTTGGGAAAGTTTTTGCTAGGTAACTAGAATTGCTGGATGTGAATTTTCTGAAAGTTTTTTTGGAATTCCTGGGAGCAGCAGACCTTTCTAGAAATTTTTGTGATTTTTTTTTTGCCAAAAATCATCTGTACTAGATCACCGTCTATTAAAATCAATTTTCGTAGATGGTCCTTTAGATGTATGCCTGCGAAAACACTTTTCGCATGCAGGTGTGGAATGGCATGCCAACATCAGTAATTTTCAGTGCCATTTGGTTCCAGGCGGTCTGTTTGTCAACCTGCGAAAACTCATTTTAACCACTAGAAATTCCTCGTTCTGTAGTAGTGCTTACTACCCCTATTACACATTGGCTTTATTATAGCAGTTCGGTCCTATATCACACCCATTCAAAAAAGTAACCAAGACTTTTTACGGATAGAGTACTAGTAGTAGATAATTTTCTTCGGCATACTATCTAACCTATGTTGAAAAGAAAAAAAGTAACCAAGACTTTTTACGGATAGAGTACTAGTAGTAGATAATTTTCTTCTGCATACTATCTAACCTATGTTGAAAAGAATTAGTAGCTAAGATTGCAGCTAGCCGGAAATGGACCATAAATACCTCGAGATCCTCCCTCATATACTTCCTTCTCTCAAATTCAATACAAATTATTTTGAAAAACATAATTGATAATGTAGAGTAAGGTGATAGATATCACCATCAAAAATTAAGTTCAAAATCATCATATACATTAAGGAAAAAAAACAAATTAATGTGCGAATAGTATCAGTATTATCCCTATATTGGATTTGTCCTTTTATTTCTTCATATGTGAATTGAATTTAGACTTAAAATTTTATAAAATGGTATAAGTATATGTTGTATGTATGTAAATATTTTTTAAAAAATTGTAAAATAGAATTTAGATGGTATTTGAATAAAAGATGGGGCATTCCCTAGAGGATCGGAGTTCAATCGGCGAGCCGTTTAATTATACGGAGTACTCCGTATGGATTAGTTGTTTCGTACAATTGCAGATCTGCAGCTGCAGATCGGTCCTTCCCTATTTGAGTTGTTTCGTTCGACCATCCAAATTGCGACGCTGGTATCCAAACTGACCATCGCTTCACTGGTTGGATCCAGATGGACTGGATTTGAGCAGTCCACTATTTGAAGATGATGTGACAAGTCGAAGCCAAGTGAAGGAAATGATCATTTGTTCACAGAAACTCCAACAAGAGGTATGCCTCTTTGTTCAAAATCGGTTGACAGAGCTGCTGCAGGTTTGCTACAAGAGACACTGCCCAACTCTGATTATAAAACAGACTTTGCCAAAGCATTTGACTCGGTGATCTGGTCAAGCATGTTCGAAATTTTGAAAGTAAGAGGTTTCCCAGAACCTTGGATACAATGGATACGAAACATCCTCGCCACTCAGAAATCTGCAGTTCTTATCAATGGGGTCCCAGGGCGCTGGATTAACCGCAAGGGACTACGGCAGGGCGACCCTATACCACCGCACCTGTTCATCTTAGTGGCTGATGTCCTAGAGCGTCTTTTGGAAAAAAAAAATCCTCTCCTGCGGCTCCCAATATACCATGATCGCCCCTGTGCCACGGTGCAATACGCCGACGACACCCTGATAATATACCACGCAACGGAGGGAGAAGTCCTTGCATTGAAAGAAAGTCTACATATGTTCTCCATGGCAACATGGCACCACATCAATTTTTCGAAGAGGACAATGATCACAATCAATGTCGACAACGAAGAAGAGGCACGCTTGTGTAACGCCTGTCATTTTTTTTAAAAAAAAACTAGTTTCAAATTTATGTATTTTTTAAGCAGTGCCATTAATTTCCAAATCTCGGAATCCTTGGCTCTCCCAAAAACTTCTGAAGTTAAATTTAGAATTCAGAAATTTCAATCGTACTGACGAAAATTCCTTTTTGTATGAAAATTTTAAATTTTGATTCCGTATTCGAACTTATACCAAACTGACAAATATTTCATTTATGTTTAATAACCTCTCAAACCACATTCTAGTTTCGCATGCTTAGACTAGTTTTCTCAACCCATTTTTTTCTAGTTAAATTTATATGGTGTGCGGACAAATACATGCTTGGCCAGGATTCTGATAGCCCTTTCTGATGGTCATATAATACACAAACTAGTACACATAGAACATTGTTGATACAAAGCAGTCTAACATTATTATATCACTAGGATAGCTCAAATATAAATTGTCATCATGGAGTGACCTTAAATGGGCAACACTACAATACAAAAGGCAAAAGGCAACAGCTGAAGCGACAACAAAATAGCAAAAACTAAAGATGGGAAGCAACTAAGTGACTAAGCATTAGGCTAAATACCTAGGTAACTAACTTAATCCATACGCACAGCTTGATAACTAATCCTAAAAATCTTCATACTCTATATATTCCTAAAGAAACTATAGGAGGATCATCTCATTCTTATCATTCTTCCTTAAAACCTAAAATAATTATTAAGATAACAAGGGTGAGTAATTTCGTGCTCAGCTAAGTCATAAAAAAGATGATATGTGTGGCTTAAAAATGGAGGCTAGAGTTTTATTTGTGAAAACAATATTTTGGTTAAAGGATTTCTTTTGCAAAACACTAGTGTGTCAAATTTTAGTTGTTAGAAAGAGACTCACACCTCAATCAATTTCACAAGTTGCTTCACAACAAATGGTCATAATGATTAGTGAATCTTATACTTCATTCATTTTCTTTTCCACTTTTAGTTTCTTTTCACTTTCTTAAACATCTCTCTTAGTTTTCTCAATTCAACATGCCATCTTAGCTTAACTACATCTCTCATCAAGTCATCTTAAACTCCTACAAATTCAATGGTGCCACAAAGACACCTCAGATTACACATACCTATTTCCAATCACTCAGGTCTTTCGTTTGTCACACAGGCTGACTCTGGAAACAATTTTCATCCCACATACCAATTTTGCAAACATTGATAAACAAAATTACACTATGAGAATCACCTCACATTCGCCCTTGACTATAGGCACGGTTGTTCGAACAATTAAACTCTACAGAGGGCGTACACTTTACCCACATCACATGAAACTAACATCAATTACATGTTGGCATTGGAAGTTTGTGACAAGGTTTTTCTAAAGCCAATCCATGGAAATCACATGCCACATAATTGGCCGAGTCCCACGACAAGCATCAGGCAACTCTAGCCATCATCTACTCAGGATACACCGGGGATGCTTCTATATCTATCGATACCGTGAGCGCCATAATAGAGGTGAGGCCACAAAGGGCTAGTATCAAAATGCACAACTTCGTCTCCTTATACCCATTGTCCCTTAACCACTGGTACACAAGATATCCACGAACTAACTAAGTACTCTTCCAATGGTATCTTATAATACCTGTGTGATCATACTGTAAAATGTTCAGATGAAATTCACAAAGGAATCGGTCCTTAACGACAACGCACAGGCTCAGCATATATATCATTAGGGTTTGCAATGTCTTTATTTCACAAACACACCGACACAAAGCTTCGGGTTTTAAATATTCATTTGGAAAACCACATTACCCATACGATAGTACAACCGCAATAGAGCTAAGTCAACTACCTCGAAGATGACACCCATAGGGTAGACGCCGGCACATCATTTGTGGAGCTATCAAGGGCATGGTGTTTCAATTTCATATAGAAAAGTATGTGTATCTACTAGGTAGCTTATGTCAGTCGCAATCGCAAACTGAGCCCAAACATCTTAACATGTAATACAAACATGCATATTTACAAACAACATAATTTTACACATGTAGGAGTCAACATGGTCAAAGGTGGCTTGCCTTGTTCTTGCGGTGGTTCTTCCTCACCAAGAATAGCTTCTAGATCATCCTTGGGCTCAGCAACTACACATAGAAAGGAGCAAATCAACACAAAAGCTAATAAATTAACTATAAAAGATAAAATTATTGGTGCCATTAGGTATATCTCATTTTTAGAAAAAAAATGAAAAGTTGAATGGGCTTAAACGAAGTTACGATTTACAAGATATTGATTTTTAAAATTTTATTGAATCTATGTCCACAGGAAAAAAGAGTCTTTTTTTATAGAAAAGAATATTCCAAAGAATAATCCTCCATAGGCCTAATGTCATAGACATAGGGGTGCCACCTCATAGTAGACCAAGTCTACCGAGCACGTGGGGTGGTGGAGTGGTGGACTAGGCTCATAGTCCATGGGTCAATATGCGGGGCCTAACGATCAGTGACACAGCTTATGTGAACCGAATGTATGCACATGCGAACAAAGCGGTGGGTGTACAAGGTCTATGGTGGTAGACCTATTAGTAGACCGGACGAATGAGCCCATGGGTCACGACTCCAGAGTGGTGGACCAAGCACGTGGTTGGCCAAAAAAGGATGGGTCCTATTTGTAAGTGAAACAAAATACAAATAGAGGTTTAAAAGATATAAATCAAATCTGGCCCACATGTCATGGAGACACTAAGGGGATTAGGAGGGTTATTACTGTTCAAAGCTTAATTAAGGTATGTGGGCCTACATGGGTCCCACCTATCATTTTCTCACTCATATTTTTCTTCTCTCCTCTTCTCTTCTATTCTTCCTCGTTCTCTCCTCTTCTCACTCTTCCTGATCCCCTTTCTCACATGTGCCCAGGAGAGACCAGGTGCAGCGGCATAGCAATGGCTGAGGCCGGTGGAGTAGGAGCGACACTAGAAGAGGGTTGCTACCAAGGTCATCGAGTGTAGGCAAGGGGAGGTGTGCAAGCAAGCTTCACTTGACCTTGTGTGACGATGGCCCGGATCGAGGCAGAGTTATCAGTTGCGGCTTTGGTGTTTTCTAGGCCAAGCGGAGGCAAGGAAACTAGGAGAAGGCTGCCTTGGTCCAAGGAGACTGACGGGCAGGCAGTAATGGAGGCTGTGCACGTGTGGGGCTGGCTTGGCCGTGCCCTACTCAGGACGGTGGAGGTGCTAGGTGGCAAGGAGGAACGGCGTGATAGGGCCTAGCTACAAGAGGCAGTGATAGCAAGCTAGATATCGAGAGGACGATGCAACGATGGCATTCTTCCTATCAGTATGATGGCGGTGACAAGATAGGGCGAAGCTCCTCCAAGCATGCACCAAGTGCTCGGCGGAATGCCAGGCTTTTCTTCGTTGTGGCTTGAGGTGGAGGCAAGATGATGGTGAAATAGGCAACGTGGTGGTTTGGGTGGTGGCTATTGGTGATGGCAATGGCAAAGTATGGCAACGTTGAAGATGCAAAAAAGTTGGACCAAGGAGGGAGTGCTACTACTCTTGTAGCCACGACAGGAAGGCAGGAACTATGATGGTTTTTGGGTGAAGGGAGGAGGTGGGGTGGCACAGGGGAGTGAGGACAGCGAGAGGTGCGGTGTGGATGAGCTTGGCTCACCCTTTCAACGTGAACATGAGACATGGAGTAGCGACAGCAGTCCACTTTGGCACATTGGACCAGGAGCATGGAGACAAGGGGAAATCATTGGTCTTAGGCAACATAGGCATCGTCCTCTTGCACTATGGCTCTAGGGCAGAGAAGTGCAGCGAGGGCGAGATGTCCAATAGGTAGAGGTAAGGAGAAAAAGGGTGGCAAGCCAGGTGTCGTGCAAAGGACGTGTGACTATGAGAGTGGTCAAATGGATGGAGTTGACAACTCGACGTGCGGCTGAGAGTGGTCAAGCAAAGCCAGAAAGAATCGTAGCTTGATGACACGATCTCCAAGACATCCAACACGGGGCGGTGGTACAAGAAGGCGAAGAAGTTGTCATTACGGGGCCTTCGTGGCGGTGGTACAACAAGCGTCACAAGGAAGAGGTAGTGACACGTCCATGACTTGTCGTGGCACAGCGTGACACACATGCGAGATCAGGTCGTACACAGCGACACACATCGCTATGCGATGGCTTGACATACCGCTCGGCCTAGCTCGACATTTCATCGAGCAGACGGTGTGCACGCGCGACTGTGAAGCAGTGGCGTAGTTGCACAGGCATGAGGCTGCACTAGGGTCTCCAACTAGGCCAATTAGGCCAACGAAGGTGGGTAAGGGATGGATGGGCCATCCTAGCGAAAGAGAAGAAATGAGGCAGGCCGACCTGTGTAGGAGGGGGAAGAAGGGCTGGCCTAGGGATGAAGAAATGATAGTGGGTAGCATAGGTAAGAGTGCTAGGCTGAGAGAGAGGGAGTTAAAGCCCAAAGGAAAGTATCCTTTTTTATTTTCTAAAAACTTAGAGAATTGTATTTTGAGAGTAACATCGAATTGAGTTGTATATAGACTATAACTATAATGATTATAGGATCTTGTAGGTAAATTTTGGATGAAGTATTTGAGATCTTTAATGGCACAAGAACCAAAGATTGAATAAGAACCAAATTTTAAAAATGGTTTTGTAATCAAAATAGGTTTTACAAGTGAGCAAAAATTGAGATGTTACACTACCTCCTACCCTCTTCCATCTTGTCACACTAAGACAAGGCAACAACCATCTTTGCCAGTCAACCTTGGCATCTGTTATGTCCTATGCATGAACGCAACACAGCATGCGTAGTCCCATTCCTTTCTTTTCTCCTAGGCAATACATAGATGCATGCACACATTAACTCATGTAAAGCCAAGATTTCTTAAGCAACCTATACAAGGCATATATGCATTTGTCGTTCGTCCATGTGAAGCAATGCCTACTTATACATGCAAAGCTCCTCTCTATGCTGCCAAATGCTTGAACGAGACAAGTGACAAAGCGACCAACTCACCTCTTCTTTTCATCTGCCCTAGGATGCTACCAAGCTTAGTCAGAACCCCATCCCATCACAACAAACTCAGGAAGAACAGATAAACATTTAACGTGATTCTCGCAACCACGCGGAAACTCGTTGTTTCTCGTCTTGTCATGAAATGTCAGAGGACAGCTATTAAGCTAGAACCCTAACCCTACCTCCAACTCCAACACGCTTATCCCTCTAGTCTCTCCCTTTCCTTTCTTTCTTCTCGGCAAGACCAAGCAGCTGCCATTGTTGCGCCCCTGATCTCTCTCTACCTCCCCCTCTACCTCATCACCCTTAGAACAGAGAAGCTCTGTCACCGACCGATTATGCAACAATGAGACCATGATCCTTTTGTTTTCTCCCCATGCCCTCAAGACAGTTTCAGGAATTTAGCCGATGCCTACATTAGAGCTCTCAACCACCGCCTGCAACCGATCGAGCCACATCCACACTCATACCTCCTCTCAACCATTGGCTGCTAGCCCACAGTGATCACCTTCTCATGCTGCCCCTACTCTGCCTAGCTCGCGCCGCCCTCAACCGCTCTAGGATAAAGCCGAAACCTCGCCATCATCACCATCCCGAACGCTGCCACCATCATGCACAAGCAGCTTGAGCTCATGCGCTTCGTTTGCTCTCCACCACCAATCGCCACCACCTCACTCTTTCCTTCTCCTCTAAGTTACCACCACTGTGAGGACAACCTTTCTGAGATAAGGCCAGCTTCCTAACACCTTCGTCGCTCTAACCACCCTTAGAGCACCGCCACCGCCCTCACCTCATCGCACTGAGTGAAGAAGAAAATGAGAGAATGAAAGAAAGAAAAAAAGAAAAGAAGGAAAAGAAGGTGATAGGGCCCACTAGTAGGACTCACACGTCTGGTCAACTATGCACTCGGTCCATGTGCGACATAATAATCTTTTTTAATTCTAGAAAGTCAATTTAAATTTCAAAAATCCATATCTTTTTATAACTCCAATTGACCTCATTTTAGTTTCAATTTCTTTTCTAAAATTCTCCTCTACATAATGTCCCTATTATTTTCTATGTTTTATTACTTTAATAGTATTTCATGTAATGTTTGCATTTCTCATGTATACAAGTCATGACCAAAGGTGTTTTCGCCCAAGATTTGGTTGCACTAGGACCCATAGCATACCAAAGCAAGTCAACCTTTGACCATGTTAATCCCAATGCTTCTAAAATATTTATTTGCAAAGTTACGTAATTATGTACACATGAAACATTAAAGCCATAAATCACGAGACAATCCAGCAAGCCTAACCTAATTGTTGCATTATATTTTTACCTTTGGAATTGTTATATCATGTCATTGTTAGCTATGTTATATCCTAGGGTCCATATCACGGGTACAAGTATCGCTAGTATTTACTTTCTTATATATTTTGATGGTTAAGTTTTATGAATAAATTAATGATTATGTGTGATGGGTTAAATTGATAAAAATGGAGAAAATGGGTTGTGAAATGTGATAAAAAAACTAATATGTTGATGTCAATAGTTTGCGAAATAAAAGGTGATTGGTTTTAGAGAAAACTCGTGGTGCAAAGTTATCGCCTGTGTGATAGGGCTTTGTATTTACACATAATGACCGATTATTTGGGAAACTATACTCAGCATAGTACAATGCGACCACATAGGCTAGGAACGCATGTTGCTAGGAGTTGTGGAGTCACAAGAGTAGCCCTAAGAAGTGGTACTCATAGGATCCTGAGTACGAAAAAGTCTATGACTTGTCTAGGACTTGGTTTAGGACCCTTATGGCTGCCAACTAATTATCGTAGTTTTGCTTTAGAAGAGCCTTGTCATTACTCCTCTTTTCACTTGTTGTATATGATCAATTCATGATAAGTGATCGAATGCGGATAAATATCTTGTGGGTAAACCATGCACCTTCCGTAGAAGTCTAGTCTAAACTATTTAAACAGCTATACTCACGGTCATGGATAAATGTAAAGTAATTTCTCTCATGTAGAATTATTCGTAAATGATAGTGAAATAAATTTATGGGACGTGAATCGTTTTCAAAGTCAGCCTTTGTGGTGGACGGATAACATGTGTGGTGGTTAGATACAGATCTGTGTGGTATGGAAGTCAAATGGTTTTATACAGAGAGGGTAAGATGTCAACCCTAGGCTTGAGAGAAAAACAATTTTAGAAATCATAAATAAAATAAAGTAAGTTTTATAGTCATGGTGATTAAACTGTCGTAGGTAGAAAGCTCTAGGATCCATAAAAATGTTGGAATTGCTGTAAAAACGAAGCTTTGAGAAAAAGACATTTTTTCTAATAAATTACACTAAATAAAGTGTTTTATGGTAGGATTGAGGGCATAACCTCAGTCCAAGAAACGCACAGCCTTGACTCTCAAAGAATGGTTTTAAATAAATTTATAAAATAAATCTAGCCATTTTTTAAAGCCTATATATGTTACACTTTTCACATGACTTGCTGAGCAGATGTACTCACACTTACTCCTCTACCCCATAGCAGACCAGAGTGAGACTATTGGAGACGAAGAAGCCACTGAGGATCCTTCACTTCAGGAGTTTATATAAGTTCAAGCCGACTATAAAGGTTTATAGAATTTTATCCTAATTTTCAAGCATAACGTGTAGATTAGGGTTATGTTAATTTTCTTCCATAAGTGTCCTTGTGGTATGATGGATATGTCTATTCAACCACTTGTGTAATGTAGTATTATTATTATATAATTAATAAGTATTACAATGATAGATCTATCAGATTTCCTGTGTGTACAGGTATATTGATGTGGCGCGGTTCTCTCGTAAAACTATGCTACAGGACTAACAGGAGAGTAGTATCACAGCTTGTCAGAAGTGCTACAAGAGTAGTGTCACAGCTTGTCAGAAGTGCTACAGTGCAATAAAGAAAACTTCCCCATGTTATATTTGGCCCTTCTCTCTCTCGGTGGAAAAAGGGCAGCCAACTTACAGCCTACAATTGCAAAGGTGGACAAGTTTTTAGCTGGATGGGAGGCAAGCTTGTTATCGCAAGCAGAGTAGGTAATCAATATTAAGCAGCTTGCGAGTTGCTAGGCGGTGTCATCGAAGCAATTGACAAAAAAAAAAGAAGAGCTTTCCTCTAGGTAGGGGAGGATACATGTTCAGGAGCACGATGCCTGGTGGCATGGGAAAAAGTCTGCCTGCCAAAGGACAGAGGCGGCCTGGGAATCAAAGATCTGAAACTGCAGAATGAGGCGCTTCTGATCAAGATACTCTTTCAGCTGCACCAGTCGGACTCTTCATGGGCAAACTGGATCTGGAGTAAATATGGAGAAAATTCAATTGCAACGGATCTCAATTTAGGGTCACATTGGCGATCGTTACAGAGTCTACTACCAGCCCTGCAGGAACTCACAAATGTTCAGCTGGGGGATGGCTCGCGAACTTCCTTCTGGAAAGACACCTGGCTCCGAAACACCAAACTGGCAACACACTTTGAGTCTCTCTACGCACATGCAGTTGACCCAGATGCAACGGTGCAAGAAGTCCTACAGGCTGGGGTGATGGAGTGCCTAGTGCTGCGCCTATTGGCAACCGCCAACAAGCAGCTGGAGTCCCTGCTGGCCATGTTACAGGAAGTCTCACTAACAGAAGAAGAGGATCACATGTACGATGCACAGAAGAGCTCATACACCAAGCTCCCATCCAAGCAAATTTATACAGTGCAATTGACAGGAAGCGAGGATAACCCAAACTGGGCCTTCATGTGGAACAACTGAGCTCCCCAAAAGTTCAGTTCTTTGCCCGGCTCCTCAGCAGGGAACGGCTACCTACAAAACAAAATCTCATCAAGAAGGGAATTGTCAGCTCGGTAACATGCGACCTATGTGAAGGAGCTGTTGAATCAGCTAGCCATCTGTCTCCACTGTCCTTTCATGTGACTTTTCTGGGATGTAATTGGCATCCACTCGACAATACAGTATGTGAGATCGCTCCACTGCCTGAAACCAACACCAAGACTGCTGATAGCACATTTGCAGGTGTTCTACCTCCTCTGCTTCTGGGCACTGTGGAACCACCGGCACAATGTCATCTTCAGAAACCTCAACCCGTTGATCAATAATACATTGAGGAAGTGAATTGATGAAGCTGGCCTATGGGCCGAAAGACTGAAAAGGAATGACAGAACGGTAGTTTCTGTATGGAAAAACTTATTTTCTTCCCCCTTCACACTCTAAATGATTTGTAACTAAACGCTGTATGCCCCTCTCTCATTTTCAATGACCAAAATTCAGGTGGGGAAGCTCTCCCCTCCGGTGACTTCATCTAAAAAAATCGGTTGACAGGAAAAGGAACCATAGGTCATTTTTTCTAGTCCTAACGATAGTAATACCAATTGTTGCTATCACTTTAACTTTCTTATGCCTTGCAAAAATAATTTTGACGAAGAGAATGCAAGCAAAGCCACATGTACAACAGCTCAATGAGCACAGGAACATAACATACAAAGATGTTCTAAAGGCCACAAATAGATTCTCTTTGACTAACTTACTTGGTTCAAGATCATTTGGAACAGTTTATAAGGGTAATCTGCGTTTTCCTTTCAAAAAAAAAAGGGCAATCTGCATCTTCAGGAAGAACAGATCACCATCAAGATTTTTAACCATGATATCCATGGATCTAATAAGAGCTTTGTTGCCGAGCGTGAAACCCTACAAAATGTCACCACCGAAATCTCATGAAAATTATTACTTTATGCTCTTCTGTGGATTCCATTGGGGCAGACTTCAAGGCTATAGTATTCCCGTATTTTCCAAATGGGAACCTAGATATGTGGTTACATCCAATATCCCATGAACATATTAGTCAAACAAAGGTTCTGACTTTAAGACAAAGAATTAATATAGCCTTGGATGTAGCATTTGCTTTGGATTATCTTCATAACCAATGTGAAATGCCATTATTGCATTGCGATTTGAAGCCAAGCAATATTCTGTTGGATCGTGGCATGGCTGCATACATCAGTGACTTTGGCCTAGCAAGATTTGTATACACTAGATCAAATGCACATCAAGAAACATCAACAAGCTTGGCTTGTCTAAAAGGATCCATTGGATATATTCCAACAGATGAGATAAGCTAATTTGTAAGTTGCTCGTTCTGTTTAATGATACATGTGGTGCCTGGTTTCTAATTTTATGACTTATGTAAATCTAAATGCAGAGTACGGCATGAGTGAAGATATATCAACCAAGGGTGATGTCTACAGCTTCGGAATCCTCTTAGAAATGGTTCCAGGTAGCAGTCCTACTGATGAAAAATTTAATGGTGGCACAACCCTGCATGAGTTTGTTGATAGAGCATTGCCCAATAATACTCACGGGGTTGTTGATCCCACAATGCTACAAGATTATAGCAGTGTAGCCGATGTCATGGAGAGCTGTGTTATTCCATTGGTTCAAGTAGGCCTCTCATGTTCCATGACATAGCGTAGAGAGTGGCCAGAGATGGGGCAAGTTTCTACCATGATCCTTAGAATCAAGCATGCAGCCTCAAACATCGGTGTCAGATGAGGCAAATTAGGATTTGGCAGTTTCATGTATGCAAGAATAATAATGTAACATATATGTAGCTTTTTTTTGTTTTTGAACCAATATAATTAGTGGCATTAGCATCAGTGCCACATTCCTTTTAATTCTTCAAATTGAATATTTATACAAGCCCAGTTCTAGCCACCAGAGCTAAATCGATTTGCACAACTAGCATCAGACCAAACCAAGTGGATGTTTCTAGAAGCTGATTTTGTGTCAGATTAGCACCTAAACCTCCAATTCGGGCGTGAATCCAGCGCAAAATTCGCCCAATCAGAAGTAGAGCAGTGTGGAGACGGATGCATACAGATCGATCTCGCGCAGCCTAATCCAGCCAAAATCCCACAATAAATCAATCAGGCAGACGGATGAGCGCGTACCTCCTAGTCGCGGAAGCCCTAGTTGCCGCGCATCCCAAGCGCCGCCCGCGTGCTGCCGCGCCGCCGCCTGGACCTCGGCGACCGCTATTCACCGCAGTGCCTCACCACAGCTCGTGCCGCTTCGTATCGTGCCTGAAGCCCGGCACTCTGCACCGCCGCTCGCCGGTCGCGACTCCCACGCTTTCGCCGTGGGCGCCGATTCGCCGACGAGCCCTGGCAATCGCCGGTGTCGCCGGGCGTGCGATGGATGGACGATCTCGAGAGTAAATCACAACCGTCAATCAAGCGGACATGGGTAAAAGATGGTGACGGGCCATGGCGAGCTATTCAAGTCTGCAGCTCAGCGTGTGACGGTGTGAGCGTCATCTTTTTTCTTTTTTTTTTTGAAAGACCTTATTACTTTTTATTTTACTTTTTTGCCCTTTTCATTTTTTAGATGGATGACCTGCATACTGTTACTAATTAGAGAGAAGTGTTACATACACGGGCAGAGCCATGAATTTGTTAAGCCTAATGCTCAACCAATGTAATTTGTTCAATCTCATATGGCTCAAGCCCTAATTGCCATGAGGCCTGTTTCAGCCCTTAGTTACATCAACAAAGGCATACTAACCAGACATACATATACAGTTACTAAAAAATCAGCACATCTGATTGACGCGCCCTACTAATATAACCCATGCTAAGATCCTTTTGGGAAAAAAATCTGGAACAATATATTACCAGAGTTAATCAAATATATGTAAAACCATTTAATTTGTTTCCATGAGTGAATAAAGATTGTATTAAGAAAATATGTTTGAATAGGTCCGTTACTTCATTATAAAAAAACCAAGAATTTATACAAGGAATTAATTATAGATTTGATTAATTTTATGTGCAAATTATATTTACGATTGACTTGGAAAGTATACAGATATAACTTAGAAGGAAGATTTATTTTGAATTGATTGTATTTTATTTATAAAAGAATACATGTTATTAATCAGTTGTAAGCAATTTTATGGTAGCAATTTTTATTTAAATTTTTTTTATGTATCCATAGTTTATCGTGGCAAAGTTAGTGGCTGACTGTCTGAGCCTCGTTTGGTGGTCGTCAAGCTAGGCTAGCATTAGGCCGCATGAGCGCACACACCTGAGCACAGAGGAAAAAAACTCTGGGAGACCTAGATAGAACTCCTTAGATTTGTCACTGCGCGACAATAGCTCGCCGTCCGGCACGAGATCTGCGCCGCTGCCGCTATCCATAGCAAGTCTGTTGTGCTTTCGGTGAGCACCAAGGACCATCTTCGCTTAACTCTCTCAACGATGTCAGATTCGTAAGACGAAGCTGAGCTATAGCTCATCGGTGGCAGCGATTAGCGTTTTGTTTCGTTGGTACGGCAGCAACGAAGGCATTGACATGAGCTTGATGAGGTTACCATGAAGCCAACGACAGTGCCGTAGGCAGCAGGCAAGTGCAACTACCTTTTTTTTCAATGTTTGATTTTTTTGTACGGTTTTTTTCTTGACGATGGATTTACTTTCGATTGGAGAAGTTTAAGGAGTGGAAATTTATTTGATTGCGAAGGGGGAGAAACTTTGTTTTGCACCACACATATGCGTTAACATTAAAATTTGATAAAGCCCACAGATCATAGAGTTGATCGACTTATAGAGGTCGATTGATATAGTCAAAGAGCCGATCGAATAAATGAGAGTGGATTCGATTCATTAAAAATATCTAGATCTAAGTAGAAATCGTAGAAACCACGATAAGGTGTTTGTATCTTTGTAAAATATATAGATAAGCTTAGTTAATTTTATTAACTTTTTATAGATTTTTTTTCTATTTATAGAAAATAACGTTTGGATGTTGCCCTAGGATATAAATATAGATATCTTAAACACTTATAAATCATCCACACAAATCAATACAATCTAAGCACATCAATACTCTAGTTCGTCTAGGTTTTTATCCATGGATTTTAGCTCTCGACGTGAGGCTATATCGGTTAAATCTGATCTTCAGTAAAAAGCTAAGTCCCATTATTATCCTGGTATATCCGCTCTACCTAAGACTACATCGGTTATGTCTGATCTTTTAGTTTAATTAGATATATCACATTATGTTCACATGAGTTCTATCAGCGTATCGAACTCCTTCTACCATCATTGCTCCTATATTACAGTTAAGTCCGAACTACTAGACCATTGATTATAGATTAAGCTATAAGTCAATAGATCTTTATACGATGTTTCATCGAAACAACCAGCCGATGAGTTATCCATACATTAAACTTCACACTTAGTGTATCAGCTTCTCAACCGATATACATATATCTTGCTCAACGATTAATCTGCTAGCGATCAATCTGGTTATTTTAGATCTAGCATCGAGATCTAGCAGGTTTTATTCCCCCCTATCAGTTTAGCTAGCCGATGAGTTTACTTATGTGCTTGTATCGAACCCACAACCGATAGCAATAGATGGTTTTACCCAGTTCCTCCATCATTACATCTGATCTGGCTCCCGCCATTTTCATGCCGTTAGTCTCAGCCTTATACTATGTTAGTTTGATCCGATCTAAACAGGCAAGGAAAGATACAAGACTTTTCTACAAGAATATTATGATACATGAATGCCACGAGCACCATTGATACCAATGGCATGACGGCATCAATGACCATTAGGATCCATAACCTTATCCTCAAGTTTTGGGGTGACGACTGACAGCTCTCCAACGATTGAGCTGATTGCAGACAAGACAGATAGAGATCTTGTAGAGGTGAAGATTGTAAAGATGAATATCATCATCACTATAAAATGTTGAAAGAAACCAGTAGACAACAAAGCGGGTGGCTCAGTAGCTTAGCGATAGCTATTGTGGTGGCATAAACCCTCACCCAAGCAAGAAGAGATCAAGCTGATATGGAACAACAGCTCAATCACCGGCTATGGAATCTCCAATTGGTGCTACAAATGAGTTAGCAAAAGCGACTAAACTAAAAATAGATTAGAGAAAGGTACATTGACTAAAGTTAGAGCATGGAAAGAAGGATGTATGAAATAAGGAGAATATAGTGACTGAAGATAGACCACAAAAGAGATTGCACGTCATAAGAGGGGACACATGCCCTTCAAGGACATATGCCCCATGATCCACCCTATCTACTAATTGTAAATATATTATCCATCACATAATTCAACACTAATGGTTGAAAATATATTGTTTAATATAAAGTTAAGCATCATAACTAATCAATATATATAATAAAACGATTCCTTATGAGTATGTACTGTGTACTCCACCGTTCATCGGCCCTACTCGACACCCTCCTCGACGATATATAGCTTGCCCTCATTTATTAATGGGTCACCGGACCCATTTTGATTTTTCTTATAAGCCAATCCTGTGATATCTGTAAAAAGCTCTATCCCGTGTTAATCCAAATCCCACCAGTCATTTATCATTTCGAGACCGATCAAACGAGAGCTTACACAAAACACAGACGGTGGAGGCTGTGATGCGATGCAAGACCATCTGCGACTAGCATCATTGGAAAGCTTGTAGCGTTTTGGCGTCGTTCTATTGGTAGGTTGTGCAGTGATTCCTACGCGACGACGTCCACCCATAAGTAGACCCTTGTGACAATTTGCAGGCAATGGCGTCGCATCAGCAGTCCATGTGATGGTCATTCCGGGGGGTGATGATGTTGATCCATGTCAATGGCATCAGATGATGGTGGTGCCTAGAACACCGACATTCGGCAGCAGCTGGCAACTCCGACTGATCCTCACCGATGGTTGGACAGCCGATGAATCATGGCACCGATGTGCAGTGGAAACATGAGCTTTTGGTTTGATTCCTACTATAGACTCGTACATAGTAATCAATTGGTGGAATATTATGCTCCCTCTATTTCCAAATATAATCACTTCTAGATTTAAATTACATGATATAAATATTTCTAGGACAAGAATTCAAACATTTTTTTGTCAATTAGGGGTTTAGGAGAGGAATCCAATCGATTCGAAATTTAAATTTTGATCAGTGATTGGAAATAAATCTTTCTCCATAGTTTGCTAAACAATTTATAAATGCACGGAGGAAGTAGTTGATTTTTCAACTTGGGTGGCTGGGATTTCTAGCAAATCCGTCTATTCTGGAAGTTTGCATCCAAGTGGCCTCGTCTAGATCTGGATGGACGACAGCAGCTACGCCGATGAAGTTCTATGAAATTGAAGGATACAGCAATAAACCGAAATAATTCATTCTTTTAGTATACATAAACTTCTTCTATGTTTAATATATTACTTCTTCCATGTCTAACGCTGACTTGGTTGTCGTAGGATACTCATACTGCATGCTCCTGATAAAAAAAAAAGCTGCATATTCTCCGACCGATGGTTGTACTAGCGTGAATCAGCTTCTAGCACCATGCAGTTACTAGTGCCACATACTACTACATACATACAGTTAAGTAGTATATACTCATCGAAATATGTAGCATATACTCCTACGAAGCATACAATTTACCTGCATCCTTTTTACCTTTTTTTTTCCTTTTCTTTCTATTTTTTAAGATGTATGATCTCATCAACAAAGGCAGCATAAATCCAGGCACGGTCATGAACCAACAGAGAGGAACAATTATTAAACAGGAAGAGAACTTGACTGTTTTTTGGAGAGTAAACTCACAAAATAACATTGATCCCGAAGATGCTGAAAACAGAACCCGTGATAAATCTATGTTGCTTTGAAATCCAATACTCCTATATGAGCAACCAATCGATATTCTTGTTTCGCATCATAAATGCATAAGAAATTTCCGAAAAGAATGTCAACAAATAAACAAATTAACTAAGAAGATAAGCTAATAGCAGCAATCTACTTTGGTATCATGGCCAGATAAATGTGCAGTACCATTTTTAGCAGGAAACTTAACCAGAAAGGCTCAGTGCCAATTTTACACAGATTTGACCGATCTACATGGCTGTAAAACCAATACACCATCATAAGCTCTCAGACAGCCAGAGTGACCATAGCACTTATTTTCTGTTCAATCATCCCAGAGATAATTTGATTAACGAATAGGCATTTGCAACTGTACATATTAACATCCAGAGACAGCACTAGAATGTTCATTAACATACAGGATTATATTACAAGGTAGTTATTGGATTGGTGCCACAGAAACATGAAGAAACACATGTATAAACATGTCTGACCAGGGAAAAGAACATTCAGAAATGGAGATGCTTGCACTGAGAAGCAACAGCCTCTGAGGGGCAGTATGGGCATTTGAAGGGTCTGGAGCTGCTCTTTGATAACTTCATTATCGATTGTTTTGACACGACATGCCCGCAGGGCATCAGCATTGGAGGGTTTTCATCACTTGACTGCTCTCTGAGCACCGGACATACAAAGACAGAGTGGTACTGGAATTCTGGTCCAATATCTACAGGTACTGGCAGTTGTTTCATCACCTGCCACTCCTGTTTTTTGGCAGCCATCACCGTCGTTAGCTTCAGCAAGGTTGGTAATCCTTGAAAACCAGCTGATATTGCTACACCAAGTGGGCTCTCACTAGATTGCCCCAAAAGACTGCAGAATTGATTGGTAAGCTCCTGTGCTAGCTTCTCCCAATGAGTCGATGACATGAATTCAGAATAAGGGGACTGATCAAGCCTATCAGCCCAGAGAAGGCAGGCCATTAGCTTTTGGATCTCTGCCTTGTGGAAGGATGCAAAGGGCACTAAGTGAGTTCTTGCATACTTTAAAGCCTCATCTCTACTTCCTTTAGTTAGTATCTCAACAAATTGAAGCTGATGAAGTTTCAACTCAAGCATTGAGCCATTCTGCAAAAGCTGATCATGGTTTTTGGCAGCCCAACTGAGAGCAGGTTGGAGGTTTCTAACTTGCATTGCTTCAAGTATTGAATACATCTCTTGGAATTGTAGTTTCAAGTGCGCCCCATCTGATTCACCACACTCACAGACAAATGAGTCTCCAAGATCAAAAAGGCCATGGCGGTAGAAATGATTTGCTATTATGCTGTTTATAGCACTGGCCTCAAAATCCACATTTCGGTATGCTTTCGATATGTCTGGACTGAAAGACTTCTCAAGCAGCTTGAGATATTTGCTCAGTGCAACATTCAATTCCTTTTGACAACCTTCTAGTTGGTTTAATGGTGCCAATTCATTCAGCTTGGCTTTCAATTCTGCCTGGACAGATGAATGGTCAGCACTACCCATGGAATCTGTATTCATCATCTGCATCTCCATGATTGCCTGCTCAACTTCACTAACTATCTGATCAATAACTTCCTGGGCTTTAGCAGAAGATGAAGCATGTTTTTCAATAACTCGGTCAAACGCCTCTCTTAGACTGTCAAGCTCCATTATTGTAGACTTGTAGTGCGCAGTGCACCCAACTCAGTAGCAGAATATCACTGCCCTGTACCAGGTCAAAAACCACAGATATGTAAGTAGTTCATTGAGATAACTTCCAGACAAAAAATGTTTGAAAGATGTATTATAGAGTCTAACTGCTATTAAATCAGTCTATGTTGAATTGCAGAAAGCATAACACAGGTTCAGCAACCGTGAATAGAAAAGGATAAATATGTAGTGATCAAAAAGCTACAGAAAGAGCACAATGATAAACCATACAACCATAGGTATTTAACTTTTCTCCTTGTTTCTGAGCTAAAAACATCAAAAGTGTAGAACATTGTCTAGATGCTAGAAGTAAGTGAAGTATGTTTGGAACAAGGAAATGCTTAATGGCAAGTTGCAGGGTTCTATTTTGCATAACAACA
This sequence comes from Oryza coarctata, assembly GCA_030770085.1. Classification (NCBI taxonomy): domain Eukaryota; kingdom Viridiplantae; phylum Streptophyta; class Magnoliopsida; order Poales; family Poaceae; genus Oryza; species Oryza coarctata. The sequence continues at coordinate 17,444,351 of CM061472.1, forward strand.
ACATTAGAACACGTCACAATGACCTAACATAGTCATATCCTCCTGACACTGAAAACTAAGAATGGGAGGAAGCAAAAGTATGTTATCATGTAAGCCTGATCTCAGAATCCAACACCACTCACAGTGCATGTGTTCCCACTCCAGAGAAAAACAAAAAAGGTCCATTTCAATCTTTATATATGCATTGCTTGAAATAACTCGGTTGTTCTGAACAATCAGTTAAGCATCTCATGTGTAAGAACTGACTGCCTTGAGGACATTGCAAATATTAACCATTAAAACCCTATACATGCATAAAGGTTTCCTTCTCTCTTGATACATAACATAGCAACTACTATGCTTGATCTGTTAAAAAATAATCGCAGTACCTTATATGATAAAGGCCTGTAAAAGATGCATTGCTGTCCGAAACACGTAGCTCAGTGAAGAAACAATCCATTTTACTAATATATATAACACGATTCATGACTCATATTTTAAATCCGATCTAGCATACAGAGCCAAACATCCAATGGAAGGCTCAATCCAGACCCCGTTGGATAATCCAGACACGAAGAGAACCTATCAGTGCGTGTTCATGCTCACCACGGATTGGCGCTCCACGAGGAGTCAAAAACCAGAGCACGCAATCAGTAGACTGCACGCTCGTGTCTGCGGCAGCGAGTTCGAACGAGGCCTCCCAGCTCTCTACCCAGCCCTTCTCCTACGGACAGAACCCTAGGGTCTCTACTCTCGACAGCCAGCAGCGGGCAACACGATCCTGCGCGAGCAAACGACCCAAGCTAACCCCGGCCGCATTCACCAACCGGATCGACCGCCCCGCGCAGAGATCGAACGGGTCGCCGGATTCCAGACTGGGGGAAAAAGTGAGAGCGAAGGAAGGAACCAATCGAGGGACGCTCACCTCAGGGAGCTAGCCGGCGCGGGGGAGGTGCGGCCGGAGGACTACCGGGGTGGATCGAGCGAGCGCGGTGGTCCTCCCCCTCGACTAGCAACGGCGAGGAGCGGCGCCGGCGTCGCTTCGGTGATGGAGGAAGCGGTGGTTGGGGTTTGGGATGAGAGAGACACGGGAGAGAGATGATGGGGTTGGGGGTAATCTGGTAATTTGGTGCGTGATGGAGTTCAAGACGGAGCGTGACGCGTGCGCCCTAGGCCTACGCCATGCTAGTAGGATGGATGGATTGGGGGTAACGGGCCGGGCTTGGGCCAACAAGATGCGAACCAATGAGGCAAAATGATCTGATTTTACACCGTTACATCTAATTTTATGGTAGAGGAAGAAAAATGGTCGAGGAGCTAATAGACCTTTTCATAGAATTAACTAGAGGACATGGGGCGGCTAATTGGTGTAGTTACAAATACAAGTCATGCATACCCCTTCCCCTTGTCGATTCTACTTCGTTCTATGCCTCCTATATGCCCTGAGTCTTCAATTCATTTATGTTGCAAACTTTTATCTCAAAATCACAAAATTTTCAATTCTAAAATATGGAACTTTTATCTCAAATCATAGAAATTTTAATTCAAGTCTAAAACTTCCATCTTAAAATCACGAAACTTCCTATCAAATATATAAACTTTCATCTCAAAATCACAAAAAAAAATTCAATTCAAAATCTAAAAACTTTGATCCAAAAAATTCAATTAAAAAATCTCAAACTTCCATATAAATAAAAAAAATACCTCTTCTCCCTCGGCCTCAACTGTAGTAGCCTTCCTGACCGTTGTTGCAAAGGTCTCCTCCTACTCCAGAGAGGTCAACACGAGCCCAACACAACACGATGGCGGTAGCTACAGCAAAAAGGGTAGAAAGGCTCCCTATGGCAAGACCAACGACTGACAATCGACATTGTAGCCCCCATCAATGCTAGGGTTTAAGGAGGTAATGGCACCCACTGCATGGTCGAAAAAATGCAATAGGAAGGGATATAGGGTGGTCAAAGATAGGATAGTGATTGCTAGGGGATGATGAGATAGGGAGGGATGGATAGTGACTAAAGAAAGGGACGGGGATTACTGATCACCAATATAGAAGGATAATAGGCAACAACTAGCCACTTCATTGCGTGTTGTATGGAAATGGAAAGAAAGAAGGGAGAATAAGAAAAGAGGAATCGATGGTCTCTCTGCCTCCTAGCCTTATGGGCCGATAGACCAAGAGCATAAGCCATGGCCATATATCTACATAAGGTATTTTTGAAGTCTTTGTTTCAAGATTACAATTGAACGCTCAAAATTATGAGCAGTGCTACACATATAAAATTCTTACTAACAAAATTAAACTGTTTGATTCGACTAGAAGGGAGTTATATGAAATCTAAATTAAATCATAATGTGCCACATATGTAGGGTGCCTGAGCGCTCCATGTCACCCACACATGAGCGACTCAGGGCAAAACCCTAGCTACCCCCTTCCTTCACCTCGCCACCATCGGAGCACACCACCAAATAACTGGGTGGTGAGCGATGGCGATGGCGGGGCCAAAAAAATGACAAAGCTCTATCCTCGACATAGGAAAGGTGAAGCGACATGCGGCGACGATGAAAGCTAGGTGACTGAAGGCGGAGGCCTGCGTTCTGGTGAGGACAAATTGTAGATCCTTCATCATTGCGCCCAGGTATGGTGCCCTCGCGAATAGATCTGGTTGGGAACGAGCTCTTGACGCAACGCAGCCAAAAACGACAAGTGGCACGACCGACGGCTGTGAGAGGGTAGTGAGGCATCTTTGCGGCTAGATCTTGTGTATCCATGATGGATCTAGCTAGGGTTGAGCAACTAGCATGGTAGGGGTGATGGGAAGCCGACATGGCCGACAACGGTGATAGCGAGAGACAACATGGGCAACAACATCGGGAGGCTAGCATCGGTGATAATGTCAGACAACGCTAGGAGGTTGGTGTGGCCATGCGCAAAAGCTAGCAGTGGTTAGCTTCCTCGATGGCTAGCACATGTGGCAGTTGTGGAAGGTTGGCATGGATGGCTTGAGGCTAACGGGAGGCCGAAGCATCACACTGGCGGTAGCTAGACGATGACATGGTGACGGTGCCCGAGATGGTAGCGTCATAGGCGTGGGATGCAATGCTACCACACAGGAGACCCCACAAAGGCAAGCAATAACAAGCAAAGCGACGGCGATGAGAACAGGCAGCCTAAGACAGTGGCAATGCAATGAGGTGTGCTTTGTAGGACTACGGTGGACTTTTCTCTTGACGCTAGTCCTCTTGCAGCCATAAATGGCTATGTTGGTGGACTGGTGTGGGAGAAAGGGGATCCATTCTTCTCTCCCACCCTCTCTCTCTAACCCAAGCGCATGGATAGAGGACAAGTATGTTAGATGCTACATTACTACTTGATGGCTGGTTAGTGGTGAGGCGGTGAAGCATTGGTTGTGCGTTGAAGGTTTTTAGTTGGTGGTGGTTACTGACACCGATAGGTACACTTCGACATGAAAGGGTAGGAAGATTATGGCCAAAAGCTTGATCTATTTGGGCCAACAACGATAACGCTTTTAGGCGTCGCTTCCCCTTAGAGCATTGTTAAGGAATATCTTCTTCTTTCCTTGATGGATTTCTTTAGGTGAAAAACACGTCTTGATCTCCTAGGATGAGCGGCGGCGACACTCTCAATGTCATACCCTCACTGGAGGCGTCGTTTGAAGATCCATTCTTCTAGGGGTGTCGTGTTATGTCGTGCTCCTCAACAACGAGAATCCGGTTCTAGACATGTGATGTGGTTGTTTTTCTTTTTGTTTTCCTAGGAGTTACGGAGTTTTTTTCTATATTAATATAAAACATCGCACAGTATTGTAGGTTGTTTAAAAAATAATATGACTCATTAGCATTGTAAAAAAATGTATGCGCAACCCTATGCGCACACGCGTATACATATGCTATGTATAGAAAAAAAATTGTGAGCTTTGGAGTTGCATAGATGTTTAGAGACAATTTTAAGGGAGTTGCAGCAAAAGGTAAAAATTTAAGGGAACGCACACACGTCTCCAAGTGTGTGCCCTCAGGTCGCAACTACTATAATTTATGACAGGAAAACAACTGCAGCTGCTTTGCTGCAGCAGATTTAGTACACAGTATGTATTTTGAACACTAGTGTTTAATATATCCAACACGTTCTCTATGCGTAGAAAAAGAATGTTGAGCACATACGGTAACAACGCTTTAGGTCTCAAAATGATTGGAACAAATATACACCACTAAAAAAGCATTACATTACATTACAGAAAAGCTTTAGACCCAAAAAAAGGCATCGCTGCAATCTATTGAAGTACAAATGAAAACAACGGCGCAACAACAGGACATTGATGTCAACAAGACGACGGAAAAATAATTGCGCATTACATTACAGAAAGAATATGATCAATTCAAAGGTTTTTGGTCAAAGGTTTGTGATTCTTTTTAGACATATACGCGCAGCAACAATTTGACAAACAGATATAAAATACAACCACCAATATACGCGGACACACACCATCTTATTCTAATACATACACATACTCTATCCACAAGAAGTCAAAAAAAAAAAAGCTGAACAAAAACAACAAGCCATCAACAGGATCCTTATGTACAGAAATGGGCAAACTAATGCCTGACAAAAGAAATCCTACTTGGTGTAAACAGATCGGCACAGTAAAACACTTTGCACCAGATCATGAGAGTTCTTCGCTCGACTGCGCCCCTTTGGCGACTTTGACGAACACATCTTCCATGGTGGTGTCTGCGAGCCCCCACGCCAGGACCTCCGTCCTCCTCTTGAATTTCTCCACGGCCATGAACACATCTGCAATCCTCACTTGTTGCTTTGGCAGCTCGTACTTCTGTGTTCCTGACAGATGGTATACCTTCCTTGCGTTTGGTGAGAGCTTTCGCGCCAGATTCTCAACTTCTTGCTCAAACTCCGGGGATGTTGTCATTGTCAGCACGTAATACCCTCCGTATCGCGCTTTAAGCTGCCATATGAACTTTTGTGTTAAATCTTCGCATGAAGTAAGGAACAATGCTTCCAATAGTTATTGCTGTTGGAGTATGAAGTAGGTTTGTAAGATGCTTATACCTCTTTGGGTGTCCCTATGCAGTGGAGGCTGCCATCTACCATGATGCACAACCTGTCACAGAGAACTTCAGCTTCTTCCATGGAATGGGCTTCAAAGATGTGTCACCAAAACAAAAGGAAGTGTGTTAATTCAACCATGGAAGAGAAATTATGTCCAAACACAAGGTAGTATATCAAATGATATGTAGTTTGAACATTACTAGTAAGAACGATGGCTCTGTCTTGCTTTGCTTGCTTCACAGCATCCCATAGACTCTTCCTCGAAGCCGGGTCTAATCCTGTACTGGGCTCATCCATGTAGACAACCTGAGGCCATTTATGAATGTATAAGCAGGGAATTATCGACGAGTCATAACGCAAGAAAACGTTGGGAGGTGCTGTAGAAAGTGTACTTTAGCATCTCCAATCAGCGAGATGGCAACACTAAGCCGCCTCTTCATGCCACCACTGTACTTCCTGACTTGCTTATCAGGAGCACCACCTTGAAGTAAATTTACACTTCTTAAAGATTCGTTAACAGCCTGCAAATCATTTTCATTTCAGTAAATAACTCTCAAAGGTTTTTAAAATAGAAAAATTAGGAAAGTATCCTGCTGAATATATTAAATATAAACATACTACGTCTAAAAAATGTGCTGAAAATACTTACAAGACAATAGAGAATAAAGATGATGGAAAAAGGCATGGAAGACTATATGGATTCTATCCATTCTTTCAGTTCGGATAAGTATTTTGCTCCATGAAAAACCATGGCACTTTATGCTTCAAACCACCCTTCTGATTCTCAATACATGGCTCAGTGCTTTCGAACATCCACACATTTCTAGTTATTCTAATCCTATCAGGTTTCTTTGGAGTTTGGAAATCCATGTAATTAAGTACTTCTATGTGTATTACTAGTTGAATTCAAAGACAGTACATAAATTTTTAACATGAAAGCAATAACATGTGTTGGCTTCACTCTAAAAATTATACTATCGAAAGAAGAAATGAGGGACCTGGTATACTTGATATAACTTACATGGTCCAAATCAGAGCCATTGAGGCTCTTCAGTCGTCCATAAAACTGGAGATGTTCTCTGCCGGTCAGCATTTCCCAAAGCATACTGCATTCAACATAACAACAGCAAAAGTTGATAATCCGAAGGTGTTTTTACACGAGCTAGTATTATTGCACACAATAAATCTGCAATAGAAGGTTGCATATCCTACTCATTCTGTGGACAAACCCCCATGCTGTTGTATATCTTTTCCATGTCAGTCTGTATGCTGAAATATCGTACAAATGCATTTCCCGATGTAGGCCTTGTAAGCCCAATCATCTGTAAGGCAACAGCGAGAAGGAAACATAGAGATTACAGAACACCGAATAGAATTTTAAATAATCGAGACGCAAAAGCTATAATATTAGGAATTTAAAAATGGCATTTAGTGGTTCTATTAATTTGATGGTCCAGAAGGCATAATTTAATTCTACAGAAATATATTGCACATTAACAAATAAAAGAGAATATTAAAGAAAAACTAATTGGTACGGAAAAGATCCTAAAATTATAATTAACGTGTTTAAGCAGAAGAAAGATAAAATGACTAGGTAGAAAAATTAATCAGCTTTTTTGCTGTTTGGATAAAGTATGCCATGTGAGGGATCAAATTACAAACCATGCTAATGAAAGAGCTCTTGCCAGCTCCATTAGGACCAAGAATGCCCATGCACTCTCCGTAAGGCAAAGCAAGTGATAGACCTCGAACAGCAAACTTATCAGGATTACCGTCTTTTCCATGATATACTTTCTTGAGATCATCACAGATGACTGCGTAGCCACTACTCTGTTGTTGTAGTACTTGATCGACAGTTTCCCTCTGTAATCCAATCAAACAAATTAGCAACCACTAGTCCACTACTAGATATCAAGTAGCAGGTGACATCTGATATGCAGATTTATTTATAAATCCAAAGTAATGTGATTTCCAAGAAATGAATAAAGTAAAATTAGTACTGGATGATATACATAATTATGTAGAGTAGTTTGTTGAAAAATATTGCAGCCTTACAGGCAAAATCCTGAAATTTCAATGTAAAAATTACAATGCATTGAGGTGCGAAATTGAACTGTCTGAAACACTGACGACTGCAATATGAAACTTACTTCTTTAGTAATATCTTGCTTCACCATTTCTACGTGAACAGCATCGTTAACTACTTCGTTTACAGATAGCCTTCTCCAAGTGGGATTCTTCTTCAGCAGATTTTTTATTAGGGAAAGCAAACTAGATCTGTGTCCAACTGAAGCAGCATGGTCCAAATAATATGCAACAGGAAGCAAAACCAACCATTCTAGAACAACAATAATCAGTACATCTCTCATTCCATTTTCAAGGTCATTTAGATCACTCCATCTCATGCCATGACTTCCAGCTTCTGAAGCTCTAATAGCATATTGGCCAAGCTCATATAGCCCTCGATACAAAGAAAATGCAGGTATTAGCTCCAGAACTGTAATCCAGTGTTCTGCAGTAACACGACAGGAAAATTTTATGCAATTATTTCAGCACCATGTATCAAAATAAATTGACCCTAAAAAATATAATTAGAATGCTAGCAGCAGGAAAGGTATCCCATATGGCTAGTTTACTTCTGTTCAAAAAATGATGTTGCCTTGCTATGGCATAGTAAAAACTGTGACATAATATTAAAAAAAAAGGTAATGTGATTGTTAAATAGATCCATTTCGTAATATTTGCTAAACTTACTTGGGAACTTTCCACCTTCAATAAAATTGCGAATAAGAGATCCTGCAATCAACCCCGATCCAAATATGTACAGATATCCTATTGCTGGTAGAAGGAAGATAAGAAATAAGAAATATCACATATCTTGCAGCACTGAATAGGTCACGGATATGGAGATAAATGGCGTAGGTTTGTTATACCTTGAGCAGTGTTTACTTTAGAAAATAATGTTGCAGTTAGGAAGGCTAGTACAATCTGCAGGTTCATGAAACTAAAAAAGAAAACAAATTGGATACTGTAGTCATTTATCTTGAAAAAGTTTAGACCTGCAAGTTACAACTGAGTTAGATAAATGGGTCAAATCAAGTACTAATTGGCTAAGATAACCATTGGGAATAGCTTCCTACCTATAACGGATCCAAAAATGACAAATAGAACCAAATACACTGTGGATAAAATAAGGAAATATGCATAGTAGATAATCCAGTAAGGTCCATCCCCAAGTCCATGCATTTTCATCATTGTTCGGAGCTTATGTTGCTTCTCATATACAAGGTATGTCAACATAACCTGCATTAAATCTTAAGAGCTTCAAATTTTCATCATGCGTTACAAAACTGATCATGATTTGTTTCAACATTTCTCTACTTTACTCCAATTCAGTTTATCTAATACGAGGATTTATAGAAGTGTAGTATACAGTGAGACTACGATCCTATTTTCTATAAGGGGTCGGGTCTATATATATATATAAGTCTAGCGGTCTAACAGCCCCCTACAGTCACAGCGGGAGAGGCACAGACGCAGAGACTGGAGTAAAAAATGGTAAACAAAGACGCGGGTAGACCTTTAATCATGATGTCGGCGAACTGATGCGTCGATGATATATAGAGCATCCGAACAAGTCCTAGAGCGACCTTGTCACGAACGAAGTGAATATCAATCTCAATGTGCTTCGTGCGACGATGGTGAACCGGGTTGACGGTCATGTAGATGGCACTAACATTGTCGCAGTAGACAACTGTCGCGGAGGTGATGGGTGTATGGAGCTTCTGGAAAAGCTGACGAATCCAGCAGCACTCGGCAACGGCATGAGCAACGGCGTGATACTCGGCTTCGGCACTTGACCGAGACATTGTAGTCTGGTGCTTAGAGGATCAAGAAACTAGAGTGTCACCGAAGAAGACTCAATAGCCGGATGTAAAGCGTCGAGAGTCGAGGCAACCCGTCCAGTCCACGTTAGAGTACACAATGAGAGAGTCGATGGGGTTGGAGCTGAGGTGTAGGCCGGTGGACAGTGTGTCCTTCACGTAGCAAAGGATACGCTTCAGCAGCGCGAGGTGAGGTTCACGCGGAGCATGCATGAAGAGACACACTTACTGAACGACATAAGTGAAATCAGGCCGTGTGAGTGTTTGGTACTGTAGAGCACCAGCAAGACTTCGATACTGGGAGGGGTTAGCGATGAGAGAGCCGTCGGTGGCGGAGAGCTTGGCGCGAGTGTCGACCGGAGTGGTGGTGGAGTGACATTCGGCCATGCCCGCACGCTGAAGAAAATCCATGGCATACTGGCGTTGGGAGAGGAATAACCCATGGGAAGAGCGTGTGACAGAGATGCTAAAGAAGTGGTGTAGAGGACTTAGATCGGTCATGGCAAACTTCGAGTGGAGTCGGGCCATGATGTTCTGTAAGGTGGTTGTCGAGAACGCCGTAAGGATGATGTCATCGACATAGAGAAGGAGATAGGCGGTGGCATCCTTGGTGTGAAGTACAAAAAGGGATGTATCAGAGACAGAGGCTAAAAAACCAAGTTGCCAAAGATAGGCAGTAAAGTGCTTGTATCAAGCCGAGGAGCCTGTTTGAGGCTATAGAGAGAGCGCTAAAGGAGACAGTTGTCGTCAGGACGAGATGGGTCGACGAAGCCTAGAGGCTGCTGGCAGTAGACTGTCTCCATCAGATGACCGTGAAGGAAAACATTTTTCACGTCAAGCTGATGAATCAGCCAAGAACACGAGGCAGTGAGGGTAAGCACAACCCGAATAATGGCGGGCTTGATGACGGGACTGAAAGTCTCGTCATAATCGATGCCGAGACATTGAGAGAAACTACGGACTACCCAGCACGCTTTGTGATGAGCAAGCGAGCCATCAGAGTGGAACTTGTATTTAAAAATCCACTTGCTGGTCACAACGTTGGCACAGGAGGACGAGATACGAAGTGCTAGGTCTCGTTATCCATGAGGGCCTTGAACTCTTCGGCCATAGCCGCGCACAACTGAGAATCGGCCAAGGCAGAACGGTGAGTCGCCGGGATGGGCGAGACGGCACAATGGACTACGGAGAACCCGTAGCGCTGAGGGGGGCAAAGGGACCTGGTTTGAGATCGTGTGATCATATGAGAGGAGGTAGAGACAGTAGAGGCCGCACGGTCCGATGGCAATATCGGTTGTGGGGCAGGGTCGAAAGGAGAAAGGGTGACAGCGGGGCGGGATCGGCGGCTATAGGTCCAGAGAAAGGGCTGGACGAGGTCAGCCTGAGCCGATAGAGGGTGGCGGCCGATGGAGGTTAGTGAGCCGATGGAGGTTGATGAGCCGATGGGAGGTGGTGAACCGATGAAGGTTGTGGAGCTGATGGAGGTCCGATCGGTATGATAGCGGAACGGAGAGGAGTGGGGTAGTCATTTAGGGGGTCCTCAGGAACGACTGGTGTGGACTGCGGAGGTGTGGGTTGTGGTAAATGTCGGGATGGTACAGTGTGGGTGAGAAGGAAGTTGAGGTCGCCAGACGAAGGTCCATGGTGGAGTAACCCAAATGGGAAAGCAGGACTCGCCAAAAACGACATGTTGAGAAATGATGATCCAACAGGTAGAGAGATCAAGACAGCGGTATCCCTTATGGGAAGAGGGATAGCCAAGAAAGATTCAGGCGATGGAGCGTGGTGCGAGTTTATGAGGGGTGGTGGCTGTTAGATTGGGATAGCAAAGATACACAAAGACACATAAGTGAGAGTAGTCGGGTGTCTTGTGATACGGAAGAGTGTAGGGAATGTTGTGATGAATGGAAGAGCAAGGACGCTGATTCAGCAGATAGGTCGCAGTGGTGAGGGCTTTAGCCCAGTAGGGTGTAGGCAGATGGGCGTGAAGAAACATAGTGCGACTGATGTTGTTTAGGGTATGAAGAAGGCGTTCGGTCTTGCCATTTTGGGGGAAGGTGTAAGAGCAGGAGAGGCGAAGGCGGATGCCACGGGAGGTGAGAAAGGCTTGGATGGTACGGTTTATAAACTTCGTGCCATTGTTAGCCTGTATGGCTTCGATAGAGAGGTTGAATTGAGTTAAAATATAATTGGTAAAATTAATGAGATTTGAGGTACCCTCGGACCTACTTGTGAGGGGGAAAGTCCAGCAGTAGTGTGTATATAATCATCAAGTAGTGCAAAATAGTACTGATAATCCGAAACACTTTTAACTACAGAAGTCCACACATCACAATGAACCAGTTCAAAAGGTCTAGAGGTACAAGAGATAGAGGGAAAGAAAGGCAGCCACACGTGTTTGCCAAGTTGACCGGGGTGGTAGACAGTGGGACTGTTGTGGTTGCACCGGATGGAGGAACTACGACGGAGAGTGGCGACAGCGTCAGGGCTGAGGTGACCGAGGCGAAGATGCCATAAGTTGGTGGAGATGGCAAGGCTGGTGTGAGGAGTGGACGGTGCAGCAGGGATGGTATAGAGGTCGTCGCCACTATTGCATTGAAGCATCTCGCACCGGGTCAGGATATCCTTCACAGAGAAACCAAAAGCATCAAATTCAATAGAGCAATTGTTATCTCTGGTGAATTGGTGGATAGAAAATAGATTAAGACATTGTGGAGTGAAAAGTTGGATGTGGGTGTAGGCAGGATGGAGTCACCGTAGTATGTGATAGGAAGAGATTGCACATTGCCAAAGGTGAAGAAGGGTGAGGAGGAAGGATGGCGAGAGAGTAGTATACCGTCCGATGAAGCCATGTGGGATGACGCACCAGAGTCCAACACCTAGGGGTGCTGGGGTTGGAGCATCATCTGGTTAAGAGCGGCAATGAGGCCAGCCTAGTTCCATAAGGGAGCCTACTAGGTGGTTATGGTCAGACGTGGGAGAGGGCGAAAGAGTAGTGGGACGTGATAAGCCGATGTGAAGGTGTGATTGTTGAGTCGATAGGGGCGGGCGGAGGGCCGATGTGGATCGATGCGTGGCCGATGAGAGTAGGTAGGTCACCAGCGCGAGAGGGTAGGTAGGTCACGGGTGTAAGAGGGTTCACGTCCGTGAAGTAGTTTCACGTTCGTGTACTCATGGACGCAACTTAGTGGGGCGGACCAAAAAAAAGGGAGAAGTCGCGGGCACGAAGAAAAGAAAATTCACGTTCGATAAATAGAAATTCACTTTTATGGACACATGGATGCGTCGGAGTGGCATGGACACGAGGGGAGAAATTTCATGTCCGAGGAACAGGTGAGTGTGTTGGAAGAGCAGGAACCCAAAGAGTGTTCCAGCCGATGGAGGACAGACAAGTCTAGCCGATGGAGGGCATGAGCGTAGAGGTGCGTCAATGTAAAAAGAAGGGAAGGTGCGTCGATGAAGGGGAAAGGAAGGTGGGTCTGAATAAGACAAGGAGGTGGATGAAGGCCGTCTCCTTGTCACGTGGTGGAAGTGGCGAGTAAGCGGTGGAGGAGGAGAAGACCATCTGCGAAGGAGACAATGGGGATAAGAACCGAGGCAAAAAAATAAAGGAAGAGTAACAGAGGAGAAGGTCTGCGACGGGAATAAGGCGTTAGCTTGCCGACAAGAAGGTTGCTAGTGTGTCTGGGATGTCTGAAACTGCTCTAATACCATTTATAAGTGTAGTATATAGTTAGAATAAGACCTCGTTTTTCTATAAAGAAAATCGGGTGTATATATATATACATGTATAGCGGTGTATATAGTCATATCAAAAGTAAAGACTACTATCAATATGTTGCCACTTACCGGAAAAAGCAAGGCAACAACCCATTCGAAAAAGAGAGGACCAATAACAGAAGAAAAATCAAATGTCAAACGAGTCTCTTGCTTAGGCATTTCTTTTGTGAACGCAAGCAACAGTTTTACACCTGATCCTTGAAGAAACTGGAGATATGCATTTGAGACCTACACAGATGCCCAGAAACATATGTTATTGGCATAAATGAGCTGTATAGCTTCCTGACTTCTTTGCAGAATAGTATTTTCAAGTTAGAGATATTTTTAAAAAGTATGGTATTACTGTAATGATAATGGGACCAGTTTTGATCCTTCAATATTCTAAACAGAGCAGAAAATTATAATTTAAAAAGGACAAGAAAGGTATTGTCCCTCATAACTTAATAATGTGCTACTGTACTTACTAGAGAACAAGCTGAAAAAAACATGATTATAGCCTACAGTACTATTCTGATTCGCATCACAACCATAAAATGATCCAGAGTATAGCAGAATGAAATATAAAAATGTTTCAAACTTTTCAGTGGGTTGGCTGACAAGAAAAATAAGAATGAGAGGTCAACTTTACAAATTGAACAGATATATTTGATTTCAAGAAGAGTGGTAACTTGAACCCATTATCTCAACTATGATCTACCACTAGGCCACATGTTTTGTCCCCTAATAAAAGGTCAATTTCATGAAGTGTGACCCACCGCATTCAAGGAGCGTGGGATACGCAGAAGTCCAAATGGCATTGGAACATAAGATACATTCTGATAAGTTGAGTTATATAAAGTTAACACGTTGAAACGCTTCTCGTTTGAGTCTTGGAAATCATAGGCTGTAATAACAGAAGTAGTTAGAGTTGTTTGCAACTTTAATTCCAGCATATGATGCAATAATAAACTAATGGCATAGGTAAGAAATGGCCGCATACCCATTGGAATTTCATTTATCCCTTCCTCAGTTTTCCCTTTTCTGTAGCCGTTGAAGGTTTCTTCATTTATTATTGCTGAACTATTCCTCCACAAGGGTAAACCTTGAATACATAACATCTCTACTAAAACAGAATTTGAAGTTCAGATATTAATTCAAGCAAAAATGTTCGAGAAAACAAGAGGCAGATAAATGGTAATACACAGAATGTCATTGTAGGAATGTGTTAAACCTAGACTTGTATATATATATATATAGATCCGATCACCTTATAGAAAATAAGGTCTTAGTCTCACTGTATACTACACTTATATATGGTATCAGAACAAGTTTAAACATCTCGGTGTGCTAGCAACCTTCTCGCCGGCGAGCCAACACCTCATCCCTATCGTAGACATTCTCCTCTGGTATTCTTCCTTTGCTCCTTTGCCTCGGTTCTTATCCTCATCGTCTCCTCCACAGACGGTCTTCTCCTCCTCCACTGCTTACTCGCCACCATGTGACATACAGACGGCCTTCATCCGCCTCTTCGTCTTGTCCAGACCCACCTTCGGTTTTCCCTTGCATCAGCACACCTTCCCTTTTTCTTACGTCGGCGCACCTCTGCCCTCGTGCCCTCCATCGGCTAGATCCGTCCGCTCTCCATCGGCTGGAACACTCTTTAGGTTCCTGCTCTTCCGACACGTAAACCTGTTCCCCGGACATGAAATTTCTTCCCTCGCGTCCGTCCCACTCCGACGTGTCCACGTATCTATGGACGCGAATTCCTGTTTTCTGGACGTTAACTTTCTTTTCTTTGCGCCCATGACTTCTCCCATTTTTCAGGTCCGCCCACTCAGTTGCGTCCATGCGTCCACGGACGCGAAACCCCATTTCACGGACGTGAACCCTCTCGCGCCCGTAACCTACCTACCCTCTCACGCCAATAACCTACCTACTCTCATAAGCCACGCATCGATCTACATCGGCCCCTCACCCACCCCATCAACTCAATAGTCACACCTTCCCATCGGTTTATCACGTCCCACTACTCTTTCGCCCTTCCCGCGTCTGATCATGACCACCGAATCGGCTCTTGGTTCTGGCACTCTCTCAGTCGCCAGATCCCTTTCAGCCATCAATGCTCTTGACAATACCTCGGGCATCCCTACGCCGATGTTCTCCCCACCCTACGCCGCCGTCAACGTGAAATCTCATGTCCCCATTTCTCTCGACCTCAACACCAACTATTCCAAATGTGTTTTATTCTTCAAATATTTATGTGAAAAGTTCGGCATTCGCTCCTATATCGACGGCTCCGCTCCACCTCTCCCCGATAACCCCCAGTGGGACATCACCGAGTGTTGCGTGCGCAGCTGGCTGCTCGGTTCGGTCGATGACTCCATTCTCAACTTTGCCATGGACAACACCGATCCCACTGCCCGTGATCTCTGGGTGGCCATCGAGCGGCTCTTCTAAGCAAATAAGCAGCCGCGCGCCATCTTCCTTCTCAACAAGTTTCATACCATGGTATAAAGGGGCTCCTCTGTCTCCTCATACTGCTAACGCCTTAAGGTCAAGGCCGCCACCCTTCATGATGTTGACCACCCTGTGGTCGACTTACAACTTTTCCTTGCCCTCTTGCGAGGACTCACCACCGATGACATTGCCAACTCTATCCCTTTTCCCACGTTCGCTCGAGCCCACGACATGCTAGTTCTTAAGAAACTTTGCTTGGCGAATGATGAGAAGATTGTGGCCCACACCACTCTCCTCGCCTTAGCCGATCATGGCTGCAACAACCCCATCGACTGCCGCCCACCGTGCGCTGCTACCTCCTCTCGTGGCTCTGATAGTCATGGCTTCGCCCATGGCAACAAAGCCCACTCCGGTGGCAACGACAAAGACAAAGGGAAGGGCAAGGGCAAGAGCTGGAGCGGTATGATGCAACCGCGCCCTGCTCCTGTCCCTACCCCATCAGCTAATCTCATGGGTCTGTGGCTTTGCTACAACCTCTGGGCACCTCAACCCCAGCTACGCAGCCCCATCGGCTGGCAGCCCGAGGTCCTCGGCGCACACCCCCAGGCCCACCTGACGTCCGCTCCCGTACAATAGCCTCAGTCAATCACACCCTCGCCAACCACCCAGCCGGCTGCCTTGTGGAACCAAGCTGGCCTCATTGCCGCCCTCAACCAGATTACGCTCCAACCCCAGCACCCCTGGGTGTTGGACTCTGGTGCGTTATCCCACATGACTTTATCGGATAGTATACTACTCTCTCGCCATCCTTCCTCCTCATCTTTCGTCACCATCGGGAATGGACAATCTCTTCCTATCACATGCCACGGTGACTCCATTCTACCTACACCCATATCCAACTTTTCACTCCATAATGTCTTAATCGTTCCTTCACTCATCCACAATCTGCTTTCTGCCCGTCAATTCATCAGAGATAACAATTGCTTAATTGAATTTGACGCTTTTGGTTTCTCCGTGAAAGATATCCTGACCCAGCACGAGATGCTTCAATGCAATAGTGGTGGCGACCTCTATACCATTTCCGCTGCGCCGTCCACTCCTCATACTAGCCTTGTCATTTTCACCAACTTGTGGCATCTTCATCTCGGTCACCTTAACCCTGACGCTACCGTCACTCTCCGTTACAGCGTTAGTCTCACTGTACTACACTTCTACAGAATGCACAGAAGTTGATGGTTCTTATGGCAAACAATTAAAATCATAAATCTGTCATTGTTTGCCAACATTGTTATTTAGAAGCGATACATAATACGAACTTTACCTTTCTGAATATTAATATCACCAAACGTAATGGGGACTGTAACTGAATCACTGGCTTTGCATTGAGTTCTAAGAACATATACGGGTCGATCTGAGATAAAACCAGGTTCAATGAAGCCTGTATAAGTACCTGGTACATCTGTCCCCTGGAAGTTACATGATAACAAAGTAAGTTCTTTGATGTTCATCCTTCAAAAAAAAAAGCCATACAAGTAATAATATGGTTATTTCAACTTACAAGGAGAAGACTGGATATGCTCGCATTATTAGAAAGATTTGAAAGTGGTAAGCTTGTGAACAAATTCTGCATGACAACTGCCAAACAAATGGGAAAAATTAGTGGATTATATAATATGGTGAATACACTACAACTTAACAGATTTTTCTTCTCTCAGATAAGTCATATGATAATTATTTTCATCATTACTGAAAACAAAAATTGGTTACTTCTTTATCCAACAGGCCCTAAGCTTTTTTCTAAAGGGGCCCTAAGCGGACTTGGAGGCAGGTTAAAACAAGCATATGGTACAGAACTACAGATTACTTACTGTTAGATAGGGTTTCATTTGCTCCTGTGAAGGGTATAGTAGCCGAGCAAGATTGTGACTTTCTGCATGATTCATCTGGGAAACCTGTATACAGGGAGGAAAACTGCATGGCGCGATACTCAGGGCGCGGTAATTGCAAGAGAGCAGGCCATTCCGGAGGATTCGGTATGGGGCAACTGCCAGCCTGATCCAACGTAGAGTACTGAATTCCACACGCATTTTGGCAAGAACCTGTGCCGTTGACATCAACACACTTGCAACCACACCTGAACTTAGGCTTATCTAGAACACTGTTGATGACTCTTTGAAGAATGGTGAGTAAGAGGCAGAGGTATATTGGAACTACGATTAGTCGAATGGTTCCTTTCCTGTTTCGTTTCTGCAAGACGATCAAACATGGATGCCACCTCTTAGCCTGACTCAACGACCAGCGTATAATTAACAAAAAAAGAATTACAATCTTTTGCAATGTAAAAAAAAATCCTTCCTTGCCATAGACAAGGCTAGAAATATTAACATCACTTGGCATGAATAATCTATAGACGAAAACAGCCAGCAAAGTGAAATACGAAGCACAAAAAACAAATGAGATTACAATGCGCCTTTTCGCGTTTCGAACATTTGTAATTCGGACGATCAAGAAAATTCACCCTTGCCGTGTTTTGGTCCCCGAATTCTTTTCGTTTTGACATACAATAAGTCCAATCTAAAATCAAATATACGTCAAAAAAATCTAAAATCAACGGACAACGGACATGCCAAAAAGTCAACAACGACGACAAGAGAATATTCTGAGTAAGCATCACTCAAGCGCACGACTTCCCGCAAATAGACCCAAATCTGATCGCGGTAGCAGTAGATTACCGTAACATCACAAGAACAACGAAAACTAGCAAATTAAGCCGATTTTTTTAAAAAAAAACAAGCGAAATTTTGCACTGTCCACCATCTTGCAGTTTTCTCTTTAGTCTTTTCCCTAAGGCATCAAATCAACACTCACACAATCCAAATCATTAGAGATGAAAGAACAACGAAGACTAGAAGACTCGTCCGAGTACCAAACAATCGTAACAGTTAAGGCGAAGAGAAAATGGCCGGATCCCGGACGGAAGGGGATTAGAACCTGGAAGATGAGGTTTTTGCGGAGGAGGGCATTCGTCTGCGCGGTGAAGCTCGGTGGCCTCGACGCAGCAGCGCCAACGCCGCCGGCCGCGGCGCCCGCCGAGGGCTCCATCACGTCACGCGGCGGCAGTTCGCGTGATTTCGCTTTCTTTCTTTCTCGCTCTCCTGTTGACTGATTGAGGAGTTGGAAGGGAAGAAAAGGAGGAGTTATTAGCCGTTAAGATCTGAAGAGAGGATTTCATAGGAGCAACGTGAGAGGCAGGCAGATTTGGTTCCCGCCATTATATCTTTTTGGGTCAACTCTCGTAATTTTCTATCCTCGTTTACTGAAGTGTAGCGTGGCAGTTTATTAAATTTGACTATTATCCGAGAAGCACCAGGGTTGTGTTGGTTCATCGGAGTTAAAATCTTGACATTCACGCGAATATCCTTTCCATAGAAATTTAGTATGGGCAGTGATTCATCGTTGCCCTCCTCCTTATGAGCACGTTTAAAGATTTAACTCATGGCTATGTTATATGTGGTGTATCGATCATGTGTTAAGGGGGTGCAGTGTGTGTATGTGTCTTCGATGCAATTTTTAAAAAATAATTTAGACTCATTATGTTTTAGCGGTTAAAAGAAGAGAATAATATAAAGTTTAAAGAGTATGAATTTATTAGTTTTTTCTTCTTCTTTTTATGTATAATGTTTCTGAATTTAAAGTTTTGTGAATAGTTGGAGGAAGATTCGAACTACATGTAACATGTAGATTTTTTTAAAAAAAATTAATGTGTATTTGTTAGTTGGTGTATACGGTAGTAGCACAATGTTTTTCTTTTCAATAGAAGGCAGACCTATCTGTAATAAGCAAACGGGAAAAAATGCTCAGCAGTGTGCACGTGTATTCTCTGCTGTCTGAAAAATCAATGAACCGCGTTAATCGATGTGTAGGAATTTTCCAGACGGATCCTCAGCAAATAACTTCAACACAGGACAAAACAATTCATGCAAGTGGCGATGTCAAACATTCAAATATCACACATCATCTCTTTAACGTTTACTCTGAATACACATGGATCAAACCAAAGTTGATTTTTTTTTAAAAAAAAAGGATGGGACGTAAGCACCGGGAATATCTTATCGGCGTGGTATTCGAACCATATATACTTACCTGGCAAATACTCGTGCTGACTGACAGCAACCCATATGAAATTGCATTCGAGTATTTGACCGCATAGTAATATTTAATATTATATGATTGACTCATTAAGATAAGGTAAATAATTATGGAAGTTAAAAGTAAAATTTAACACTTCTCTCTAATTAAAAACCTGCTTTTTTGTTGGGACTTCTAATATCAAGATATTAATAAAATAAAATTAATAAATAGAAGATTGACGGAAATTTTTTAGCTACATCAAAAAAAACCAATTCAAATCACTGAAAAAAAACAAATTCGATCATTAGTCATACGTAAAGATAAATAAAAAAGATTACCGCACTAATTTCTTATAAACTTTATTTTATTATCAAAATTATACTTATAAAACTTCTATTTTATAAGATCTCTCTAATAATCATAACACTTTATCTAAAAATAATTAAAAAATTCCAAAGAAAAATAACTTAATGTCTTAAGATTTTATAACCACTATTTCAGCTGTCAGATTCAAAATCAATGCTTTAAATTACGCCATGCCACTCGACACATAAAGAGTCATAGAGTTCGATATGTTTTAATAGAGAATCCCACTCACACACACCTGCCATGCCACTGCTCTAATCACGCCCTAACACTTGTCTCTCCGGATTGCCTATGCTCGTGTGTGCGCTTGCTCATGCTAGACACCGCCATGCCAGGCCCATCTATCAGCCGCACAATCCCCCATGCTCGCGCACCACTGCCACACCGGGCCTACTAGTCAGCCGCACAACCCTCGCGCATGCCCATGCTCGCTCGTGCCCGTGTCTCTGGTAGGTCGTTTTCCACTGTGTCGCCCATTACACCGGCCTACTAGCTCTTGGCTTCCACTAGCCTACGTCAATCCAACTCGTTTGCCTGCTTACTCATCGTTGCTAGCCCACTATCGGTTAGGCTGCGTCCATACTGTGTAACCAGCTTATCCGCACTTTTTGTTATTACTGTAGCAAACTTTAAAATTAAATTTATCAATTTTATCTAAAATTTCTCTATTTTTTAATGAATTCTCAACTATTTCCAACATTAAATACCTGCATATATATATAAACAAAGAAAATATTTTCCAAACATACATTCTCACAACCAGACCTATGTCAGTATATAAGTGTATATATACGCTTACCACATTTTATTATGAATAATTTTAATATAACTTAATTATGCAAAATTTTAATATAATCTAATTTTATATCAATTTTACTAATTTTAATATAAATATATTTTCATTTAATTTCACAAATATACCCGCTTCCTTAGATAATTATAAGGTGTTCCTGTTTTTCAAGGTTCAAAATTTTTGTATAACTTGGAAATTGATCAACGCTTGGTTGGCTGACAAGCTGTCAAGCTGCTATGCTGCCCACTGGATGGACTATAAACATCCACTCAGCATGTCTATTTCCTCATCATATTTTCGAAATTCGTGAAAAACAACTTTTTATATATATATATTTTTTTAAAATATTCTAATAAATCTATTTTTTAACTTATAATAATTAATAATCGATTAATGGATTGCTCATTTCACGTGTCGCCGAAAATCCCAACCCATCCTCTGTTCCGAACGAAGCATATTCGATTTCATCTTCCTCTTCTGGTTATCTAAGCTAAATACTTAACCAGGTGTTCGTGCAATGGTGCTCATTTATTTTATTTTTGTTATCATTGACTCAGTGGATGTCCAAAATATGACAAGAGGGTGTGGCTTCTTCATGCAATGGATGACTGGTATTCCTTCGTACGAGAATTCTCCATTAGATGAGGAAGGAAAATGGATTTGTTTG
Source organism: Oryza coarctata (assembly GCA_030770085.1). NCBI lineage: Eukaryota > Viridiplantae > Streptophyta > Magnoliopsida > Poales > Poaceae > Oryza > Oryza coarctata. Next base: position 17,465,473 of record CM061472.1, read on the forward strand.
GTAAGCTAATTCCGAACAAATGCTGGCCTAATACCTTCAATATGTACCAAGCATTGTCTGCGTTTACAACTAACACAAGTTCCTTCAGGTATGAGTATGACGTCGATGTGGCACAGACTGTTAAGATATTGTTTCCAGAAAGCACCGTTCTTCCATTCTCCAACTACAGTTACTAATTAGTAGTGTTGGATCTCAGGATGTCAAAACACTTCACACTATTATTACTACGTGCTCCAGATTAGCTGCGATCGTGCTGGTATTAAATTACGGCAGGGATTTTGCTTTGGGATGAAGCAAGAAGCAACCGAGTAGTCGAACAGTAAGTTTCAATATAACTAATCAGTTCCTTTGACTTCACCGGCAGACAGTCGTCTCCTTGACCCGTCTCAGTCTGGTCGAGATGAGATCTGCACAGGCTTCTTCCCCGTGGAATGCAGTGGGTTTCCCGTGCTGAAGTCAAAAGTTGGTGGTAATTAACTCGTTGCACTTGTCACCATGCAGTAGGTTTAATTTCCCTACTGAAATCAGCTGCGAATAATCTGTTTATGATACGTAACATTTTTCTGCGAGCTGGTGACACATTGTTTGCGCTTGAACCATGCCCATCGAAAAATATGTGGAGTGCCTGATATATGTGCGGCATTCAACTTTTTTTTTAATTTTTTTTAGAAACAGATCAATATAAAGCCCAGAGAATATCACATAGTCGTTTACAAAACGAAAAGGAAAAAAAAACAAAGAAAGCTGACAGAGACTGGGGACACCAATTTTTAACTAAGACACAGCACTGTGAGAGTTGTGACCACTCCCAATCACAAAAGCCTCCTAAGCACCTTCCTAGCAACTGGTTTCCACCTAGATATCTTCGAAGTTGCACCGTCTTTAGCTACCGACTTTTCTTCTCTCCTTCCTCCCGCTCCCTCACAAATACTCTCCCATTGTCTTTTATCTAACATCTCTTCCCCTCTCTCTCCGGCAGCTCATCACTAATGAGGGGCATAAGAGGGATGGGCCTCGCCGCTTACTAATTTTCTAAGTAGTAGTAGTTATCGGTTTCTCTCATTAGTCTAGATTATTCCTGTTTGTTCTGCTTATTTTGCTTGGGGTGGTTGTCGGCACTAGTTGTCCTTGCGCTAACCATGCGGTGAATGTCATCGATCTTCCCAAATGTTGATCGAAATGGCACTATGTTTGTGGTCCTAGCCATCAGTTGAAATTCCTCTAGATTTGCAAGAGCAAAGGTTGTGTCGACCTTCATCATCTTCTCTAGTGAGCCCTTTCCAAGCGAGGCGGTCTCATTCTTAATCTCTAGCATTGGATCTCCTCAAGGCAGCTAAAGTTTTCAAGCCATGTCGAGACGCTCTCAACATCCCAAGAGTGGAGGCCCCATATAGGTAAGCCCCTTGGCTTCCTCTACAAGTTGTCGTGCTTTTCTAGCTCTTCTCGCTAGCGGATGGATAGATCTGGTTGTCTTAGATGAAATGCCTACCATAGTGTCAATTTTCTTCAAAAGCTCTAGTGGAAATCTCATGTGGTGTAGTTAAAAATTTGCTTCATTTGCCAATGCCCAAACCTCTTCTTGTGTGAGGCATCTTCTAGGATTGTGCTAAGGCTTCTTTGTTATAAAAGTTAGTCGATATAGCAAAACAACAACTAACCTTCTCAATTGTTGCAACCATTTATCAACCCATACACGCCAGATGACAACACATGAATACACAATGTTTGGTAACGGAGTTCAGACAAAGCCTGCATCTCCAGGGCTCTATTTATTGGCACTCCTTCCCAATTAGCATAGCACCTAGTCGTTACAAGTCTATGGACTTGCTACCATCCTCTCCTTGCATGTCTACGGTACATTGTAGTCACCATGGTTGTATTATGGCCCCTCCTCTCTATTTAAAGGGTTGCCGGGTTACAGCGTTCAATTTTAACTCCACCTCCTTCTACCTATTCTAACTCCAAGTCCAGTTGTAACCTAATAGGACTAGTATATTCAACGCATATTCTAACAAACTCCGCCTCGACGAATATACACCACCTAGAAGTAGTAGAATCACCATGCCAATTCACCGGTCCTCTAGACCTAGGTTGTCTTCTTTTGCAGCTTCATTGCAAGTTACCCAACGAGGCTACACCAGAGTCACCATCATTAAGAGATTCTACTATCCCTGTAACTTCTTCTTGACTCCATCTGCAGCAAAGCTCTATCTTCTCTCCTATCATTATAGTCGTCTTGCTAAGTGAAATCGAACTCCCATACCACTTGTTATAAAAGTTAGTCGATATAGCGAAACAATGGCTAATCTTCTCGATTGCTATGGCCATTGATCAACCCAGACATGCTAGATGATGACACAAGAACACATGATATTTGGTAATGGAGTTCAGCTAAAGCCTACATCTTCGAGGCTCTGTTTATGGGCACTTCTCCCTAATCAACATAGCATATAGCCACTACAAGTCCACGGCATCACTGCCATTCTCTCTCTGCGTGCCTACGCTACGTTGTAGTCAGTATGGTTACATTGTGGGGCCCCTTCTCTATTTAAAGGGTTGTTAGGCAGAGTTCGACTCTAACTTTACCTCCTACCACCTATTCTAACTCTAAGTCGAACTGTATCATAATATGACTAATATATTCGACACCTATTTTAGCATTCTTCTTATGCAGCTCATTGGGTTCCGTCGACGGCAAGCATGTCATCGTCACGACGTTCAAGATAGATGTAGGAGAAGGACTCAATTGTCTTTTCTCATTCGTTTCAAGTCCTTTTATGCAAAATGTCAATCTTCTGTGTAATTTGCCTATGCTCAAGGGGCTTCTTTGCAAAACTAGATGTATCCTAGTGTTACGTATGCTACTGATCTTCTTTTAATAAATATATGCATGAGTTTTCAAAACAAAAGCCCCCTAAGTCTTGAGATCACCTTGTGCAGCATTCAACTAGAGTGTTAAAAGCACACTAGCTAGCCTAAAACCACAATACTTCTTATCCATATCATACATATACGGCCACTCCTTGAAAATATCCTCCAGGAGTATGCCTCATGTCTTCTGTCATGGCCAATGTTTATTCCCCTTCTATATGCACAAGGTCTTCTAAACTTTTACTATTAACCCTCTACTTAAAAAACTAACCATTTTAAAATATGACATCAAGCCTCTAAGGCACGCTCTTACTTATATGTCTTGAGATTAACAAAGTCACCACCAAGTGCTTCGTTATCAATGGGAATGCTGCCTACTATTAAAAAAATAAAACTACTAGAAATGGAACATTCAGGTACTGCCTAATGGTAACACCTACTCCCACGAGATACAAGATCACCCACAACAACTAGCTGCCCTTGAGAATTAAAATATGAGTGAAACATACAAGATAACCATAGCATCTTGCATAAACTCAATTCAATTCATCCAACAAATCAATAGATCAACTTACAAGAGGCCAACATATATACATTCACAAAAAATTAACTCGGAACTCAATTCATTTAACATATCAACAAATCAACTCACAAGAGGCCAACATATCATCAACAACTATACATTCACAACAAACCAACTCGCAACAGATCAATAGATCATAGAAACTTAAATCCAAAAATTAACTCACATCGAGCCAGCAAATATGTTGGTTTGTGTCATAGCCGCCTCACCATTGGGCACAACAGCCAACATCTCCTCACCATTGGATCTATCAGCCACCATCACCTTGAGATGCAGGTGCTCGGACCCACCTGGCTCTGGCTGCACCAAGCTAGGCTCATGGCTTTGAGGGAGAGAAGGCTTAGAGAGAGAAGGAGAGAAGCGGTTGTGAGAATAAAGCTTGTCACTGGGAGCTCATCGCCTCCTTGAATCCACTGGCATGGACATTGTACATGCCTTCTTGAATCCTAGTGCTAGCCCCTTGCCGTCAACTTTGAACGATCGAATTTGCTAGCGGAGAGGTCATGGCCATCGAATCCGGTAGGCATGGCCTTCCCTCTGCCAGGTCAAGCTCTGGTGACGAGGGGGAGAGAGGAAGATAGGGCGGCTAGGAGAGGGGGAATGAGAGTGGACAATAGTGGTACAGGTCAGGGAGTGGGCGGTGGTGCATGGCCGAGAGAGTGGGATCAAGGATAGATGCAACTTGAGGGAGACAATGAGGAGATGGAGGGGAAGAGGGAAAGGGACTTATCTTTTTACCTCTCCCTAGCATGTGACCCTTACCTATATTTCTGCCACCTAATAAAGAGTATGGTCCGCTTGGTTTTCTACCGGTTCAAGCCATGAACCAACAGTAATACTATCACTATTGGTTCAAATCAATTCAGGGCATGAATACATTACAAACCTGTATTGATGGGCCGGTAGTTATGAGGTTTTCTGTGATAGTTTATGGCTATTGATATCTATTAGTACTACCTTACCACCAAATAAGAGTTTGACCCAATACTTCATTTCTATCTTAGTGAATCATGATTCGGCATTAATAGTATATTGATTCTTTCCTAATTAAAAAGACTATTTTCTAGTAAATAATGCATGTTTGATTGTATCCCTCCTACACTCTAAGTTCAAATATGGATACGAATTCAAGTACCAAATCGTTATGTATGGATAATGAATAAGATTCTATTTGTAAAGAGCCAATTCTAATAGACTTTATGGAATGTTAAGTCACTAGACCTACTTAAGTTCCCTATCATTGCCTTTTCTCACTCCTACACACTAACGCTGCAAAGCCCCCATCTCCACATTCTTTGACCCTTACAATGACTCCAAGTACCCTCCTTATCAAACTGATGCTGTCTACTCCCTGTATCATGTTATTGTTGTATGCTTCAAAGCCTAACCCATGGCTCACCCTGGTAATCCCTACCTCAATGTTGCCATGTCTTACGATGCTATTTTCCCTCTAGATATGAGAATGTTTTTGACAACATCGTTGCTTGGTTGTCTTCCCTTTGGTGAAGGTGTCGCTTTAGGCATCAAATGAAAAATATTGCTTTGATTTTGGATAGCAATGGTGGACAAGTATCAAATCCTTTTTAAAAAAATTCTACACATACATTTTTGAGAATATAATATTAAATTTTCTGCATATAATACTTCCATATACAACAAAATTATAAATATTAGTCACACAACAAATTCCTATATATATTCCAATGGAAGATTTCAACATGTTTCTACATCCATTCCATTCCAAAACAATAAAACTAACTTTTTCACACATTAAATGGTCAACTAATGTTCAATTGACGGAAAGGATATTGAATGGATCAAAATCAAAATTCAAAGACAAACAAAAACGAGCAAAACTCATGATCACAAAAAGGATCGATTAAAATTTTAAGGGCATACAACAAATTTTCTCCATAGAGAATGAGCCTGAAGTCCAAACCATAAAGCATACTTTTAAAAAATTGTAAATTGCACTTTGGGCTTGTTGAAACTTGATCTAAGGTCTTAGCCAAGGTTTTCACTTTGGACCACATAAGGGCATCCTCAATGCAACGAGATTTGAAATTAGGTTGGTTACGTGAATAAGCGTCTCCTGAGCATCGACATCTCATCAAGTAGCGGCCACCAAGTATTAGCATCGGATTGATTTAATGTGTCAAAAAAACCAGGGGTTTTTCTTCTAAGCATCCCTATAAGCACCTTGTTGAGGATGGCCTAACCTTGCCATCTGTTTCACCCTACATCATCCTCTTATCTTTTCTTAGTCAAGCAACTCATACTATCTTCTCCCTCTTGTTGTAGCTATGATACTTTCTCTCATCCTTTTGCCACCACCTGTGTTATATAACCTAGCCTAGGTTCAAATCTGACCACAATAGGAGACATGGTGATGACTCTAACACTCTAATCTAGGGGAGAAGTAGCAAGGCTAGCGACACTAGAGGTGCTTGAACTCAAGCATAGGGCTAGCTCAAGCATGGGGATAAGGGACAACATCTACGATGTTGGTGCTTGAGCTCGGTGCTAAATCTTGGGCTTCAGTATGTAGGCCAAATGGTGGAGCTCAATCTCAAACATAGCGGGGATAGGGTAGTGCTTGAGCTCTAGCTCATGCTCAACTCAAAAAAGAAAGAGACTAGAGGCCAAGAGAGGGTGTAAACACCGGTCCAATCTAAAACTTTTGCACTATCCGATGTGAAAAATACTTGTTCACCGTGGTTCAATGTGTATTCAAGCGATGTTAGTTAGTAACGTATAATTAATTAAGTATTAATTATTTTAAATTTAAAAACTAAATTAATAAGATTTTAAAAGCAGCTTTGTTATAGAATTTTTTTAAAAAAAACTAGTTTAGCAGTCTGTAAACGAACACGCGGAAAAGCTTTTCTTTTTTCCTTTGCTTGCCACGAACGCACCCTTAGTAACAAAATTAAAATAGCAGGTACTACTACTTCCATTACTAGGTAGAGCACATGGGCCCCGGCTAATCAAACAGGCCCGCGGCCCCTTAACCCCGCGACACCAACCAACGCCATTTACGCCCACGCACCCCACGCCTCCCGTTCGAAATTTCCCGACTCCGCTAGGGCCGCCTTTTCCCGCCCGCCCGCCCCGCGATTCAAACGGCGCCCGCGGGCCCCACAGCCCCCGCTCCGGCGCTCCCCCATTCCCCTCAAACCGCACTGCACGAAACCATTTCGTACCCCATCTCGCTGATACGTGGGCCCACAAACCAACGGCACAGGCCGGGGCCCGCACTCCGGCGCGGCAACACCTCGCGCGTAGGCTTCCCAGCTGTGCGAGAGCCCGCGAGGGAGTTATTTATACGTGGGGGATTAGCACTAGCCATTTCCCCCATTCCAAACACAAACTCGTTTCTGGAAGGCTCCATCCGTCTCGTCCGCATCGGCGGTTTCGAATTGGGTTGAGAGGATTGGAGAGTGTTGGGAGGTTGAGGAGGTCTCGTTCCCGGCGGCCGATTCGTGGATCCATCGAGCCCATGGCGACGGCTTCCGGCGATCGGTCGGCCGGCGGCGGTATGCGGAGTAATTTCCTTTTCTTTTGAGAGGAGGTTTTAGGTGGGATATGCGTGTGGTTGGTCGGTGGTGATATGGGTTTTTGGTCGTGCAGGTTCTGCGGCGAGGGCGTCGAAGTTGCGGTACCCGCTGAGGTCGGCGAGGCGGGCGAAGGGCGCAGCTGATGCTCCTCCGACGAGCGGCTCCGCGCCGAGAAGGTCCGTCTCTCGTACTCGAAACTGCAAGTCCTGTATGCACCTGAAATTTAGGCCTGTCTGTGTAATACTTTCTTCAGTTGGAATTTCAATGATTTGCCGTCGCTCATTTAGTTACAAGGAACGCGTGCATCATGTGAGTTAGATGCCGGTGTTTACGCTAAAAGTTCTCATCTGATTATTTTTAACCAGATTTTGTTGCCAAACTAAATTTTGCTGTTCCGTCAAAGTTCAGTACGCTTGAATTAGCATTTTATTTTGCTTGTGTACATCAACGTGTTGTGAAAAGGATTTGTTGTTCCAGAATATGCAGTACAAACATGTAGCTAATACGAAAAGCATAGCTGATAGGCATTTACGTTCTCAAGTGGCTGATAGATCTGGAAATACTTTGGTGAAAAGACATTTATCGCAATAACAACAATGTATCAAATGGAGTGTACATGGATCTTGTATGGTTGTGTGTTATACTCCAGTTAAATCAATTGACGCGTGAAAGGTAGTTGGTGCCATTCTCAAAGATTGTGCATAACCAGCTCTGGTTCTTTACTTTTAGTAATAGAGAGCAAGGACTTAGCAGATAATATCCATATTAGATGCATAAATCTGATATTTGTTAGTTGCACTTACTGTCAACGAAGTAAAATAGCCAAAACGAGAACAAATGTCACAGAAACTTTCTAAGGACTTAAGGAGACACTTGTCAACCCACTTGCCAAAGCGTAATGCAAATTTTGTTTGTTAAGAGGCTGGTATACCAATGCTCTATATTGAAAGTGCATGTAAGCAAGCTAATTTAGAAAGGTTAATCAATAGAGTTTCTGTTCTGCTTCTTGTTGAACCGTCTATTGATTGTGATTAGTTGAAATAATGATATAAGTACAACAAAACTGAACATATTCATAAGGACTTGGGCATAGTATTTTTGAATTCAAAACAAAGTAAACAAAATACATCTTATCTTCTATAATATTGTTGGTTAGGCCATGCTAATGTCCATATTTTTGTTTACATCTTACATAAGATCATAGTGTTAACTGTGACATTCATGGTAGTCCTAATTAGTTTGTTCCAGAGGTTTAGCCCTCACAAGGCTGCATTGTCAATATTTCTGCAAGCTTCTTATGGGAAAACAATAGGCCAGCATACATATGTGTATTACTTAGAAACTAAGCATCTCATGGTTTGGTGCTATGTCAATGCAAAATAGACTAGAAACTTAATGCCTCTTAGATTCCAACTATAAAATTTGCAGGATACTAGCTGTCTTTGATATCATTAGTAGTTTTATTCCTTGCAGAGTAAAACCATCTTTGGATGTCAGCAAGAGCGTTTGTGGTCTTGATCTTTCATCGGTGAAAGATAATTCAGCCAAACCTCCACGGAGGCACTCGATACAGACCAAGCCAGGTGTTAGCCCCAGGCCAACTCCTGCAGGAACTAGCACTCCTGTGTCATTGGTTCGATCAAGGAGATCGAATAGCCAAGGGAAGTTTGATACCCCGATATCAGAAGTTTCCATGTCCACAGCAAGGCACAAGTTCTGCACTCTGTCCTCAAACTCATATTGGATGACCCAAATCAGGCTTGCAGAGGCTGCCTCCAAGCACTCTATATCGTTGGGCTTCTTTAAGCTTGCCCTTGAATCAGAATGCGAGGTGAGCATCAAGTGATCATTTATGAGTTCAGTTTCTTTTATTGATCATATTATCATGAGTGTGCTTTTCCACAGCCTTTGGATTGTATGAGAGATGAGCTAAAGGCTTACGTAGTCCGGCATGGCCTTGCAACAGAGTTGGAGGAACCAGTAAAGGATATTCTTCAGGTTTACAATATTGTGGAGGATCTTGAGAAGCTAAATATCACTGTGAACTCTTCAGAACAACCCAAAAAATCTGACAAGGCTGCTCATATTGCCACCAATGTGTCACCAAAGGGTAATCTGAAGCCAAGGTCGTTGAATTCTGGTGCAGCTCAAAGTAAAGAAGCAGCTAAGAAAGACAACATTCAGATGAAGCCTGATGCAAAGGTTAGAGGCTCCTACAACCGGAATCCAGCCAAAAACCCTCCTGCAAAAGAAGCAATTTCTACGAATACTGGTAAGAAAGCCAAGAATCAGGTCAAGGGGCAGCAAGAAGATTGCAATGGAGGCAGGGAGGCTTTGCCAGTTGGAACAGACCAAGAACCTGGTAAGTGCCATCATGTATTCCAGATCTTGTAATTATCAGTAGTTCAGTATATCACTGTTAAAACCCCAGAATTCCTAAATTCCTCTGGTAATGGTAATTTATATTTCAGTTGATGTGGTGAAGGAGATAACGAATGAAGATAAGGAGAACATGGTAAGGATGGCAACAGTGTAACACCAATTGTGATAAACAATACATTTTCTGGAAAATTACATTATACTTTTTTGTCTGGCTAATCATTTCACTTATACTTGTAGGGGGACACTGAAATGCCAATGGATGTTGGCATAGCCCAAGAAATCTAGAACAGCGCTGGATATGAAGTAGAGTGTGTTGTGCTTGTTTTTTTTAACCTCGTTTGTTCATATGTTGCTGGTGCTTGTCTTTCTGATTGTCAGAACAGTAAAGAGTTATTTTTTGTACCCCTTCCTTTAAGTTTGCAATTCTGAATTTGTCCAGTCATGCATCTGAATATAGTTGAATTCTTTATTTGTGTGATATACACTACTTCTGGGCAGATAATCCTTGCTGGTGTTTGTGTAATTTTCTTGTATTATACTGACAGTGCGTCAGAGCGTGGTATAATCTTCCAGTGCGTGCATTATAGTACTAGTAGATTGCATATTTGCAGATTACAATCAGGGAATGAATTATATCCATGTGTGTACACGTTCCATGCTGTTTATGTGCGATCACGTGGGTCTGCTTGTATTATTGGATCTGTCATAGAATCCAGAGCACATACGGTTTTGGTTTTGGTTATCTGTAGGTTGTAATAAACATTACTTTTCTTGGGACCTTGTTTGCAATTTTTGCGTTCTTTTGATTTGTTCCTCTATCTCCAGCATTCAGTTTTATCTCTAATTGTTGGCATTTTCATTTACGATTCTGAAGTGATTAATGTGTTCCAGCAACACAAGATGCTCATCTACATCACAATTAGTTGCAACATCATTGCACCTGGAACAGGATAGACCTGTGACTTGTGGGAGCATTCCCATCACAGAAATTGGGCCAGCTATATCTAGAAGTAGTTCCAGAAACACCCTATTCATTGTTGTTTCTTGTCTTTACAACATAAAACTGCATTTTCTTGTAACAATCGCTATCTTTCCCTTTTCTTCTCTCCCTCTGAACTGTCGTGGGACCAAAGTGTCTACATGAATATATATTAATGTATTCCTTCAAAGGTGTGTTTACACAGAATAAGCTTCATTTCCAAAAAGGCGTGCTGGTTTCTCAATGGGGAAACAACTTGAGAAAATTCCCTGTGTGCCTATAAAAACTAAACCAATTCCTTTCATACCTCCAAGTTTTACTAAATTTTTTCTATACCCCTAAAATTTTGCTTGTATCCTTTCTATGCCCCTACTGTTAGTTAGGTTTGAAATGTCCATTCTACCCTTGAGAATGAAGGAGCTTGGAATCTGTAGTTGACAGTGATGTTGATAAAGATTGAAATATTTGTGAGTGTGTCATATGCGCATTTTATGAGACTTAAATAATCAGTGTATAGAAATTTGGAAATAAGTTTCCAAAAAACAATTTAATACTTTGAAGTTTTGTTATATCGTTCAATATTTTTTATGAAAATGTAAAAGGATAGTGCATCCAAAAAAAGGGTGATCTGAAAATTTGCAAAAATAACGGGACATCATGAGCATCCATACAAAATATTATAATCCATAATTAATAAATTAGGTCATACCATAAACACACCACATTACCATTTTCATAAACAAAAGTTTGACAAACTAAATTAACAAGGCAAGGCAAGTACTGTATACATCATGGGCATCATTGTCTTAATAGTACTTCACCACTATATCAAGCAATCTTGGCATTACAGTAGCAAAATATGGCAGAGCAAATCACTTCAGCACTCCCATTACATCAAATTTCATCCTAGCTTTTTTTTGCAATCCACCTGTAGGCGCCATTTGCATCCTGCCATATGCTTTTAATCTGAAAGCTGAAACAAGCATGGAGAGCTGAAACAAAATTTGTAGGTAGCTGAGTTCTTGCAAATTAGTATTCAGAGTCAGGGCACATAAAATTCAGTGTCATCATTTGTTCATCTTTACAGAGAATTGTAGTTTACCAAATTTCTTTTCAGATTCCTTTCAAAGAGAACATTTTGATTTAGTTATCCTCCTAGCCACTAATACGAACAGAAATGGCAAACATAATAGAAGCTAGCAGTCAATGCTGGTTATTGCGTCACGAAGGAGAGAGCAGAAGTGGCTAGCTACTGACCTTGGTCACCGGGGAAGGGAGCTCGGGGCTGATGGGAGCCACTGCCGGGGATAGGAGCTTTAAGGCTGATGGGAGCCGCCACCATGGACCAGAGCCTGAGGATTGATAGGAGTCGTCACCGGCGATGGGAGCTCGTGGGGCGATGCGAACGCGGGCGCTGACGGGAGTCGCTGCCGACGACGGGAGCACGGGTCGGGCGGCGATGGGAGTGCCCCGACGGTGGAGCGCAATCCCAGCGCATCGCACGGCAACAGGAGGGCTCCCGACGGCAACATGCTTGATCGGCGACGAGGTGCCGCGTCGCCCTCTCGATCTGTATGTCGATCTGATTAGGGAGGATGGGGGTTTGGAGTAGATTGCTGCTTAGCTAGGCTGTGAGGGTATTTTGGCCTTTTTTTTAAAAAAAAAACTGACAAGCTAAGGGATACATCACACACGAATCTGAATGAACCTAACAATAGGAGCACATAAGGTATGCAAGTGAATTTTAAAGTTACAGAAGTGATTGAGTAAAATTTAAAGATAGAATAGATTATGTTAGTTTTTAGTGGCTGCTCTTATCTTTCTCCTCTATCTAAGATTAAAAGTTGACGCTGTGTTTAATGGAGGAGAAAAGGGAATGGGAAGAAAGATAAGTAGTAGCATATTATTAATTAAGTATATATTATTTTAAATTTAAAAAATAAATTAATATATTTTAAAGTAACTTTTGTATAACATTTTTTTTTAAAAAAATAAATGGTTCGAAAAACGCATCCTCTCTGTTTTTGTCGTCGGCTCGATCGCAGACTAACAGGTGGTGTAAGCGGACTGATATAGTACAAGCTAATACAGGTTGTATAAGATTCTGACAACTGTGCAAGACGAGTAGAATATGTACTACACAAAATGACACGGATCATAATTGGTGGCCGCGCAGAAACAGACGCAACAATGCAATGTTGAACAAGAAAACAAATAAGTTAGGTGCAGGCAATAAGAACATCAGTTCAGACAGTGGCAAAAGGCCATTAAGGGAAAGGAACGAGTTAGGTTCCTCCACCCTTTGCTCTGGAATCCTGGTGTTCTTCGCTGCTTCTTTTTTTCTTCCCCTTTATTTTTGTTCCTTTTTTTTCTAAAAGAGAGTTTATTCATTTATTACTGAAACGAAATAGGGAGGAATAAACTTTGTTCATTGGTTTGTTCATAACTGCAGAATTGGTCCTGCTTCTGCACAGCTCCACTAGTGCAGAACAGCATAGCTGCAGATTGTGCATCCGTCAGTGCTGGGAGCCCACCATGTTCGGACGAGGTGTTGCAGGCGCAGTGCATGAAGGCAGACGTACGTACGCTGCATGATGCTGAACCCATTGATGGCATTGGGCGCTTTTGCCGGTGGCTGCAAGCCTGGAAAATGACATGTCCTCATGTCATTCAAACTGTTCTTCTCCTGACTCCTGAGAATCACTAGCATGCCACATTGCCATGGTAATTTGCACAGTTGCAGAGGACTGGCCTATCTGTAAGGTCAGGTAAACCTAAGGAAGAACGTAATACTAGCATAGACTAGTACCACTCGTAATGTACAGATTAGTTCAAAATACCCATAGATTACCCACAGTTCAGTGTACAGATAGGCATCATACAGAGAAAAAACCAGCATTGATTATCACAGTATAAAACTTGTTGTTTTAATAAAAGACAATGCTTTTTTAAAAAATAATTTTAATCACTATTTTCTATTATAATATATATATATATATATTAATACATATATAATTATATTAATATATATATAGTTGTCATAAATATTTTAAAATTTACTTATAGTTAAAGTTTAATTTTAAACTTATTTAAAACAATAATTACAGAGTCGAAGAGATTAGTACGGTATATGATAGGATGACTCACACGCCACATCAACAAATAAATAATGGGCATCGAGTGGCACACATCCAGCGCGTAGCTGAACCATGAGCTTACTGCGAGAAGAAAGTGTCCGAAGAAGGAACCGGTCCACGTCAGCACCGACACACGCACCAAAGAAGCTCCAGCTTTTTGGCCTTGATGATTGAGCCGGACCACGATTCATGAGTGATGGTCTCCGATCTCGGAATTAAGGCGAAATTGGGGATCGAGCGACCGGGGTATAGGACTATGACATGTGGGTCCAGTAGTATGAAACGATTTTAATGATCGATAGTGCGGGTCAATGCTGAAAAACAATGGTCCATTGAGAAACACTCCCGTACGTCCCACAAAATTTTATTTTCAGCATTTAAAATTTGTCCTACGAAGAGTTAATTTAGAGTTTGTTTTCTTTGACTAATGCATATTCAATTAATGGGCCTCTGTTAATCAAACTGACACCACGCAATCAGCGCACCCGGGAATTTACAACTGAGAGGATAAATGGGAATGTGTCTGAAAATTGCTAAAAATAAAATCCTTTTATGGGATGTGGGAGTATAAGGCATATTTATTAGCTTTGGACACAATTTCTAATATTAAACTTTAACCGATAATTTGTTTGATAATATATTATCAACAACTAAAAAAATAATATATGTGTAAGTATTTGAAATATGAATTTCACTTGTATGACACTGAACATATAACATATTAGCTTAATTGCTAGTTAAATTTTATAAATGTTTACTTTTTAAAATACATGCACGCACTATATATTTCAACGAAGGAGTATTGGATATGACACTGTTTATTGTACAGAAAATACCTGCTACTTAATTAACGGAAGACAGATATGCACACAAATTACTACGCACGACAAAAACGTACACATCTATGAGTATATCCTCTAAACATGCACAAAGAGAAATCGCTAGTGTCAAATCTTTAACTCCACTCCACTAAATTCGTAATGAAAACTTATTTAGATATTAAAAGATAAAGTTTTCTAAACTTAATTATGAAAGTTTCAATGATTAATAACAATATATATATTAGAATTAACTATTCTTAAAAGTTTGAGTGACTTAGATTAAATTCAGCATCAAAATAAGAATATTGATGAATATACTTGTGAAAGAAAAGATATTAAATATATAAAGAGCATAGTGGTTTTGTATGGTAAGACAATAAAGGATAAGAAATACTCAGATACGATGGACCATACGATGGTAAAGGATAAGTGAAGTGTTTGACGTCTACGGACCAATACAATAGTGAAGAACAAGTGAATGTTTTGTATCAATAAACCATACAACGCTATGCGGAATTGTGAAAGATCTATATCAATTGTTGGAAGAGTGCAAGATAGAGCGTTAAAGATCAAGATGATGCGAAGCATTGATCATGATAAATATATAAGTAATTTAGAACTAATATATTTAATAAGATGTATATAAATAGTCCCGACGATAAAATAGAGTTGATGTTGGTAATCCTCAAAGTAAAGTAATAAGATGACATAAATGTGTTTCTAGAAGTATATCTTTTTTATTTGTTTTTAAGTATAAAAATGATGTACTGTTAAAAGGGATATAACATCTTGCTACTCAAACTAAACTTTCTAACTATTTTTTTTAAAGAAATATAAGGCTTAACTTATTCTCTGATAGGTTTTAGAGTTTTTTCTTGGTTGAGTTGGTTAGCCCTCTCAATAAGCTTTCCATTGAGTCTAACATCATCGAAAGTGGAATTTGGAAAAAGGAGTTATGATCGTTTTTGTAGAGTGTTATCAGCGAGTAGCAAATACTTCAGACTTTTTACTGGATACTCTAGATCGATTTTGTTGGTTAAAAAGAGAAGCTTCTTCGGAGTCTTTAGAGGTTTCGGTCGGATACACTAGATCGACCTTGCTGGTCAGACAAAGAAGCCTTTTCGAAGTCTTCGATGGTTTTGGTCAGATACTCTAGACTTTAAATCTATAAGTAACAACTAGTTTTAGGGACTTGGATATTTAAACCCCTCCACCTCTTCCATCATTTGATGTTGTTTTTAAGACTATGTTTTGATAAGAGTAGACCTATCCAAAACCAAATATTTCCTCCCAAATTATCCACCTTGGTGATAGCTCTTGGTGAGAGTAATTTAAGAAAATAAAAAGTTGAGTTAAGATTGAGAGGTTGAGAGCTAATTGAGCTTTTCTCCATTATTTGATCATTTAAGATCATAATAAGTAAATCTTTGATTTTATTTATTACTCTTGGAGATCAAGATCTCCTAGATGGCTAGAAGTCATCGATGAGCTCCCAAAGTTATGGTGAGTAGATGAAAGTTTTTTGAAGGTTCATCCTCACCTTTGCAAGTAAAGAGATAATTGAGTGAGAATAAAGTTTATACTTAGAGGCTACTTAATAGAGAAAACTTCACTTGAGCTAGTAGCTCATTGACCAAGTGTATAGATCTCAATGTTCACGTAGGAACGGAGTTTTATCTTGCTGGTTGCTTGAAGACCAAAGTTTTATATTTGATAATTGTTTGGTGAGGCTTGAAATCGAGAGAAATTTAGCTCATAAGAGTCTTTCAACAGAGACATAGAATCTTTAAGATTCGAACTTTAGAAAACAAATCTTTTATTTCCGTCTCTCACTTATATAATTTAGTTCATCTCTTTCTTCCACTATCTTCAAAGGTATTTTTTCAAGTATCCTTTTGGATATAATGAAAGATACTATCTGAAGACTTTGGTCAAGTCTTTTTGTCTGATAAAGAAACTTGTTCGGATATTTCGGTTATTTTGACCGGATACTCTGGAGAACTTCATCTAGATACTCTGTTTTTGTCAGATACTTCAGCTATTTTGACTGTATACTCTATAGGAATTCGTCTAGATACTCTAGCATTTGGTTTGAATATTTTATAGAAGAATTTTATTTTGCTGAGAATGTTTCTTAGGAATGCCAATTATAGATACTAGAATCCAACCCATAACAGCTTTTGTAATAAATACTCATCCGCACCTATGTAATATTTCTAGGCTATTTGGATCGGATGATTTTTATAGTAAAAATAAAGAATTTGAATCCTTAGGATTTTTTACTAATGAGGTTCTTGGTTTGTATGTTTAATAACTCAATTTCAAAGTATTTGTAACACGACCACCGGCCACTTGATTTTTTGTTTATATTGTTGATCGGAATGCAATCTCTCTCTTTCTCTGTCTACTCTGAACTTAATCTAAGTAATATATAATCTCAAAATTCTTTTTTTACGAGCCATTCAAACACATGTGTTTGAGTAAATCATGTAGTTTTATTTTCCGTGAGATTCAGCATGTTGTTTCATTCCAATCTTACATTTTTTTATTCCTGCATTTCAAAAAAAAATGTCAAATCATGAACCCGCCACATCTTTAGTACTTACTCGAAAATACTGTTATTAGCGGCTGATGTGTTGCTACCTCAGTACAGGAACCAAACAACCATCATTCATGGTCGTGTAGTCAATCCGCTACTTCATGGCGTGGCAACCAAACAGACCCATCATATACACCAACAGTCCAAAGTTCAAACACCATACCATAAAGTTTCTGTAGCGTATTTGTCAAGCTAATTAGTAGTAAAGGCTATAGGCAGGGTCAGCTGTTCTTTATGATGGTTTCAGAAGTTTTTTAAAGCAGAGACTCACGGGGTTCAAACGCCTTGCAGACGTACAGTATTAAAAAAAAAGGAGTATTAACTAAAAATAATAATGTTGGGTATTAAACAGAGATTGATTGACTGAGTTTCTGCTACTCTTGAATCTTGAACGCGCAACGAGCATTTTAAAATAGCAACCAGTACGGCCTGAAACTGCAGGAGCCTGTTCAATGGTGTGTTTGCAGCCGCTCAATCTTAATTACAACAGTTCTTTTAGTAATTAGTCAAAGTACATTTGGTAACGACTGCATGTGGTACCCGATGTCACAAGTACCATAACGAATTTGATTCCATTCTCTCAAAACAAGTACTCCCGCAATGAAATTGTACATTTTAGAAAAGAGCAGTTTTACGCTTCCCCGCTAATTTAATGCATAACAAACTTAATACAAATTTGTCAATAAGCAAGGCTGGCATTGTACGTCTTTGTTATGGTAAAATAAAACTGTGCATCTTCATTTCTGAAGAAATATCAGTGGATGAAGCAAATGCATGCAAATTACAGGAGTAGTGTGCTTTGTCAACCAACTAAACGAAACGAAAACGGATAGCTCAAACCAGAGGCCGTAATTCCCACCAAACTATGTACACAAATTAATACCACTGGTCACTTGGTAGTATATACCACTAGCTTTCCACAAGAGATACAGCCAAAACGGATCAGGCCTAATCCGTCCGTTTCTCTAATGATTTTTCTCCATCCCCCGATCGATGCGTAACCGACACATGGATGGCATCTCACAAAATCCACTCAACTTTCAATTCACTTGTGCTTTTACTCTTTACACCCAAATGTAATGGCCTGTTGCTGCTTAATTAGCCTGATCGTTCCGGCTTAGCAAGTACTTACGGTAGGTTAAAAATAATTGTTGTTTTAGACATGAATGCAGTCTTTTAAAAATAACACCACTAATCTCTATTACAATATATATAAAAATATTAATAAATATATGTTTTAAGTATATTATTTTTTTAAATATTAATATATACATATGGTTTAAATATTTTTAATGTAAATATTTTAAAAGTTATTTATAGATATTAATTTTATCTAAAATAATAATTATTTTTAACCGGAGAAAAGTATACTAATACTAGCTATCCAAGCCTGAAAAAAAAGAGCGAATCGGCGCAACCGGTTTGACACTTGGACGACCCCAGCATCGCGCATGCGGCATGCAACGGCGCGCGCACTAGCCTAACTTTTCGACGAAAGGTGGCAACGCACGTGGTGGCTTTAGTAGCGTCCTTGTCCACGTGGCGTGATCAGGAACATAATGTACTACCTGGCCCGTTTTTCTGTTTCGTCACACGCGCGGGGTCACACGGCCTGGTGTCCCGCACCGCGACGCCCACGCACGCCTCGCACGTGCCATGCACCATCTCATCGCTCCGACCCCAACCACTGCTGCGCTGCAGTGCAGTCAACTCCGGCCTGCGCGCCTGGCCCCGCCCGGCCAGTTTTCACCGCACCTGGCGTGCAGGGACACGTGGGACCCCGGGTTCCTCCCCGGCCCCACCCTCCAGAGACACCAGCCTCCGTTTACCGGCGTGCTGGTGAGATGCGATCGACGCCACGTCGTACGAGACACTGACATGGATGGCCTACCGGAGGTGGGACCTACGTGTCATGGAAATATCTGGTCCAGATCGCGGAGGGGACAGTGACACCGTGTGCTTAACCACTAGCAGTGGAGTAGTAATCCTAGTCGGCCCCTGCAAGTTTGGGTGGCATGCACTCGCTCCATGGCCACCACTTGCCACTCGCCTTTCTTCCTCCTCCCACCAATGGCCAACTAAGCGCACGCTCTGCCTCTCCCTCTCTCTCGCTTCGCCATTGCTGACCAAAGTAGCAAAGCTTTTCGATTGCTTGAGCCGCCGTCGCGAACGAATGGCGTCCTCGTCGTCGTACAGCGAGCGTGTGACAATGGTGTTCGTCCTACTCCTCATCTGCTTCTCCACGCTGGTGGCCGCGCAGCCGCTGGTGTCGTCGCAGGCGAAGACGCTGCTCTGGGTGCGCCGCCTGCTGGGCTTCCCGCCGGCGCTCGACGCGCTGGCGGGGGCGCCCGACGCTTGCGCGCTGCCGCCCACGCCGTCGCTCACCGTCGCCTGCGCGGGGGGACAGGTCACCGAGCTCTCCGTCCTCGGCGACCGCACTCCCGACGCCGCGTGGCGCACTGTGCTGCCGGCCAACTTCTCCGCCGACGCGCTCTTCACCACGCTCACGCGGCTGCCCGCGCTGTCGCGGCTCTCGCTCGTCGCGCTTGGCGTCTGGGGCGAGCTCCCCGGCGCCAAGCTCCACCGCCTCCACGCGCTGCGGGTGCTCAACCTCAGCGCCAACTATCTCTTCGGCGCCGTCCCCGAGCAGTTCTCGCGGATGTACTCGTTGCAGAGCCTCGTGCTGTCCCGGAACCGGCTCAACGGCACCGTGCCGCCGCTGTCCGGGCTCGCGTTCCTCGACGAGCTCGACCTCGGGCACAACAGGTTCGGCCCGGCATTCCCGGAGGTGGGCAACGCGGTGGTCAGGCTGGTCCTGGACAATAACAACTTCACCGGCAAGATTCCGGCGGAGGTGAGCTCGCTGGGTCAACTCCAGTTCCTGGACGTGTCGAGCAACCGGCTGCAGGGGTGGATCCCTTCCCCCATCTTCGCGCTGCCGGCGCTGCGGTACATCAACCTCTCTCGCAACCAGCTCGCCGGGCAGCTGCCGGCGAGCACGGTATGCGCCGACGCGCTGGAGTTCGTCGACGTGTCAGACAACCTGCTCGCCGGGGCGCGCCCTGATTGCATGCAGGGAAACTCGTCGGCGCGCACGGTGCTCGACGCGGGCAACTGCTTCCGCGACGCCAAGTCGCAGCGGCCGAGCACGTACTGCAACCCCGGCGCGCTGGCCGCCGTGCTGCCGCCGACGCAGGGGAACGGAGGCGGGAATGGCGGTCCGGTGGGGATGGTTCTTGGCATCGTCGGCGGTGTCGTGGCCGGCGCATTGCTGATTGCGCTGGTGATGATGGCGGTGCTGAGGAGGGCGAGGAGGCAGCATCCGGAAGTTAGCGTCTTGCCCAAGTCGCCGCTGGCGACGCCGGCGAAGAAGGCGGCGGACGGCCGGAACGCTCTGTCCAAGGTGACCCAGAGGATTATTACTCCTGCTGATAAGAGTAAGAGGAGAAATGCATTTGCTTTGCTTGATTCATTTCGTTTTTTTTTAATTTTTTGTTTCTGCACTTCAATTGGTACCATGAACTTAGTCTTAGTTCAATTAATTACGAAAAGGGGACACAAGATTATGTATGGGCCTCATTGAAAGGTATATGATTAGTGATAGAACGGAGGAACACAAAGACTGAGGTACTAATTAGAAGCAATTAAGATTAGTTTTCTATTGCATTGTTTCTGCTGTGAATAAAGTCTACTCACTTTAGTGAAATGTGAAATATTTAGGAAGCTTTGCGTGAGCTAGCTAGTGTGAATCTTTCTTAGACTATGAATTTTGAAACATGGGCTGGATCTTTATTCCTTACTTCAAAGAATACTTTGAGAAAGTAAAAGCAGCAAAACCAATAATCAAATTAGAAAAACAAGAAAAAACAACAAGGAGCAATGACTTAGTGACCACTAAACAATTTGCAGGATCATCATTTTTATTCTTTTTTGGTTGGCTAACATGAAGTCCATTGTCATAGGGCATGCATCACAAGCTGCAAGGGTGAATACACTGGAAGTACCAGCGTACCGTGTGTATACACTTGAGGAGCTCCAAGAAGCAAGCAACAACTTTTGTTCATCCAACTTAATCAAGAATTCTCCTGTTGCAAAGGTATGCAGGATTGCAGGAATAAAATCAATTTGAGCTTCAAGTGGAAAAGCAAAGCAATAAATGCACATACAAATGTTACTCTATTCATATTAACCATTTGAAGAATAGTATGCATTTCAATTTTCAAAAGTAAATTGATATGTGCCATGCATATTTTTCTTCCTTTCTTTTCTTGAGTATATTTTGAACATGTATACTGCTAGCAAACTCAAATGGAAATTGTAAAAAATCATCTCCATTTTGTCAAATAGTCCACTACTGGTCTCTGCTTCTCAAGTCATAATGGACTAGAGTACACTTCGGACTACAAAATCTTGTGTATTTTTTTTGTCTCACTTTATAAATTCGATGAACAAAAAGCTCTAGGTGAATATAAAAGAATGCATTTTTATTGGATTTAACCTTGCAACTAAGAACCTTGATGCCCCTGTGTTAGACGGACCACTGTCCTGGGTTTGTATATATATAGATCCGACCCCCTTGTATATTTTTGGGGTTTTAGTCTCTGATACAAGCGTGGTGGGCCCATAACCCACAGGTTCTGGTGCTCCATATATCATCGGCACATCAGTTTACCGATATAATAACCAAAGGCCTGCTCACGTCTTTGCTCATCAGTTTTTGGTCCAGTCTCTGCGACCGTTTCCTTCCCGCTGCGACTGTGGAGAATGTTAGATAGACCATTGGTCTGGGTTGTATATATATAGCCCCGACCCCCCTTATATACTCTCGGGGTCTTAGTCACTGTACACATTTCTACACCCTGATTACTTTTAACCATCGAGCAATTACTTTAGTTTTAACTGCCTAAAGAAGATAAGTATTTGGAAGTAGATAAATTTGAGGCATTGTAATTAAGATAAATGATATTCCTTTCTTCCCCAGTATTTACAAAACATTATATAAGCTCAATTGCGTAAGTATCATGTTGCTTCTAGTATATGTTGAAGGTATTGGCTTATTGTAGGTTACACATGTGTTGTTTTTGTAAAAGAAAGAAACAGGAAAAAAAACACATGGAATGGCTCACATTACCTGTTCTGTTTATTTATTCTTAAGTACTTTGCCACTTTTATTCGTCGTTTATTGACCTTTGGCCATATTTTCAGTACAACTTTTCGGCTAGAAAATTTTGTTGGAACTAATTTTGTTCTTTATGTGTGCCTTATTCTCTTCTTGCTGATAGAATTACAACGGTCATCTTCAAGATGGTTCTAGAGTGTCACTGAGATGCCTGAAACTGAAACCGAAGTATTCCCCACAGAGCCTGACCCAATACATGGAGATAATTTCTAAACTTCGACACCGCCATTTGGTTAGCATCATTGGTCACTGCATTGTTGAAGACCAAGAGAATCCTAATATTGCTAGTTCAGTATGCCTCGTTTCCGAATGTGTGACAAATGGATCCCTAAGAAGTCATCTAACCGGTAATTATAGTTTATGACATCATTCATACCACACTGTAACTAGATATCGGCAAGTATTTGAATTTATCCTTGTACTGGCTGTGTAGAGTGGAGGAAGCGTGAGATGCTAAAATGGCCCCAACGTGTTTCTGCTGCCATTGGTGTCGCCAGAGGGATCCAATTTTTGCATGATGTGACTGCTCCGGGCATTGTACACAATGATCTAAGCATTGAAAATATTCTTCTGGACAAGACACTCACTTCTAAAATCAGCAACTTTAATCTCCCGTTGATATCAACTAGCAAGAATGGCAAGGTAAGTTTGAATATTGGAAAGCTCCTAACTTGCCTACCTGACAGCTAAGTTGTAACCATGTTTATCTTTCAGATATTCTCAGAAACCCCCTTTGCCGCATCTGAAGACAATGATCTTG
This sequence comes from Oryza coarctata, assembly GCA_030770085.1. Taxonomy (NCBI): domain Eukaryota; kingdom Viridiplantae; phylum Streptophyta; class Magnoliopsida; order Poales; family Poaceae; genus Oryza; species Oryza coarctata. The sequence goes on from CM061472.1 coordinate 17,488,341, forward strand.
GCAGGTACGGTATCCTTTTAGATGGAAAATGGCATTCCCACTTGCTAAACTATAACAGTTTACAGTTTTTCTGAACCTAAATGATTGGTTGTTGAAACTCAGAGATGCCACCGAACCTACCTTTCAGCATGAATGACAATCTGATTAATCTTTTCAACTTGTGAACTAAAATGATCATGATTGTTTCTTCTCTCAGCGTGCAAAGCACAGAACAAGGGGACAAGGATGACATCTACCAGTTCGGCCTAGTACTTCTGGAAGTAATCACAGGCAAGCCAACAGAGTCCCAAAAAGACCTGGACTCTCTGAAAACCCAGGTAAATTGAGCATGGGTTTTCACATCACAATGAAAGACACCTCACACCAGCAAAACAAAAACAAGATTATTATCGTTTTGATTCTGAACCTTCACCATCGTTTACTTGCAGCTAAGCGAAGCCATAGCAGCCGAAGACCCAGACTTGCTGAAAGACATGGCGGACCCAACGATCCGTGGCACGTTCGCCGTCGAGTCGCTGAGCACAGTGGCCGACATAGCACTCAACTGCAATGCAAGTGACCCAAGCAGCCGGCCCTCCATTGAGGACGTCCTCTGGAACCTGCAGTACTCCATGCAGGTGCAGGACGGGTGGGCAAGCAGCGAGAGCCTGAACTTGAGCACCAGATCACAGGGGTGAAGTAAGCAAAAAGGATGCAATTTCACTTCTGAGTCAAGCAAAAAGATGCAATTTCACTTTCAGATCGGTTGCGATTTTGCTGTAAAAGATGTGTGTATTCTGTTCGTTCCTTTTCCTGCGATTTTGCTGTGGAAGAGGTGTGTGTGTGTGTGTGTGCGCGCGCGTCTTTTTCCTTGTGTATAGGTCTTTTTCTTCTTGTTGCCCAAAGTTGTAAAATTCCAGCTAGAGCAATCAAGACCAAAACTATTGGACCAATATTACTTATGGTGATCTGAGGATAGCATTTACGGCTCCACCAAACGAAAGAGCACACATGAATTCCACAGGAACCCACAAAAGTTACAGGATTCTGTATACCCCAGTAGTACCTATGTTTTTATCACAAATTAACTTAAGAATATTTGTAATGGACGAGTTGCAAAGCAATAACAACCAACAAAACATTTAAAAGAAACTGAACCTTTTGAGTCCATAAAATAAGGATCCATTTCAACAAAAATCCTAATTAACCATCCACACACACCGTAACATCACATGAAAAAAAGCAACATAAAGAGTACACAACCATAACATCTTCAAACAATCTGCGAACGCAATCTGCTAAAAGCATAAACTGAATAGACATCTAAACAGTTCACAAGAAAACAGAAGTACGTCCAAAACACACGACTCAAAAAAAGCCATCTTATTAAGATAATTCATCCAACAACCACCACCGCTCAGGTGGCGATGGAGGAGGATGTTGCGGCAGCGTCACCGTCGCTCGAGCCTGAAGCGGCGGCGGCGGCGGTAACCTCCAACTCCAACACCTTCATGGCCTCACAAACCTTGTCCCGGAGAGTATCTGGCGATTCTACGAGGTTCAGAACTTCAGTCTTGTCCAGCTCAAGCAACATTCCAGTCACCTTGTAAGCTTTCTCATTCACCAGCTGCTCGACGAGTGGGAACAACAGGTTGCCAAGAATCTGTACATCAGAAAAGGGAAAAACTAGACATTGGTAAAGTTGTAATCTAACCGTCAATAAGACGGCAAAAATGCCATCTCAACAGGAATTTCGTATGGTCAACACATTAGTAATTTGTCTCATCTAATTGAATGTTCTCTTTAAAGCACCATATTAGTTCTAGGAGGTAAAAAAAACTTTGCAACATTAACGTAGAATTGTCATATTAGTCATAGAGAAAGAATCATGATAGTCAGATTTTCTCTGTTAGCCTTAACTCCTACATGTACGTCAGGTGGAAATAAGTATCAGCACCAAGCTGGCATACATGTACGCGATTTGGAGCAAGAGCCATCTTGTATGCATACGTGGAACAAGAGCTGGCATGCATGCAATTACAAAAGGCAAATCGTACAGCCGACATAGGCAAGAAGTGAAGCTTGGTACAGATTTACATACAGTCGAGAAGTAAAAACATTGTTCTATTGGTTTTCTGCATGCCTAATAATCCTCATATGGATTTCTAACTGATACAGATTAACAGAGAGTTAACTGATAAATAATTTGTCACGCTGACTGAGAAAAAAATCTAGATTCACCACATTGCTCTTGTGACAATAATTGCGTAAGAAAATACATATCAAAATGGAAAACAAAACATTCCATCTATTCAATTTTTCACAACATGATCGATTTGACATAGATAGGTTTTTCAATTTGAAGTTTGACCATGAAAATTACTGGGCAATGTAATATGTGAATTTGTTCAGGCATGGGTGGAAAGCAGAGTAGAACATCCATATACCTCTCGTTGTTGTTCCGGGTTCGCAGAAGCTAAGGATGTCCGAAGGTTGTTGCTAGGGACAGATGGGGCGTGGAATTTACCCATGGGTGCCACATGCTTGACAGCTTGTTGAATTGGCTGCATTGGACTAGAGAAGTGATGATGCAACATTACAGGGTTGACCACACCATTCCTACGGTTTGGCATGTGTCTGAAGCCTTGGTTGGCATTTTGATGAAACATCTACAAAGAAACAAGCGAGAGATGTTTTAGGTGAAGTGAGTCCTAGTTAATTAGTGGAAGTTGGAGTAATTGACAACATTAGAAAAATAGACTCCATCTGTTCTAAAATATAAATATTTCTAAGTGTTTTTCAAAATATATCTAGATAGAGAGATGATGTCCAGATATATTTTAAAAAACACGTAAAAATGCTTATATTTTATAACGGATGTAGTATATAATAATTGAAATAACTTATGATTCTTAGTCCACAGAAATACCTGATGAGGATTATGCATTTGTCTTGGCATTCCTACATGCCAAGCACCACTTCTCTGGCCATGGTGCCTTTGCATGTTATATGGCATCATCATGTTTGGAGCATGGGGACCTATACCTGGAACAAAATTTGGTTGGAACCCAAAGCCTGCAGGTGGTGGTGGTGGGATCAAGGCAGGCACCCCATGGCCAAAGTTGAACTGATGGGGAGCCATGTTTGGTCCTAATGTGGGTGCCGTTGTGGCTAGATCTCTAACACGAGCAAAATATGCCTAGCAAACAAAGAAGATATGAATATTAAACTTCTAACAGACCTTTGTAACATGGAAAAGTTCTATGTTAGAATAGCAAACTTTATTAAGTGTCAAATATAAGAAAGAAAAATATCAGTTATTTTTTCATTAATTAAAAAACTCACAAGATGAAGATTAATAATCAGTATATACAAAACCTACCCTAAAAATCAATTCACATGTAATAAAGAGTTACATACCGCTAAAAATGCCTTTCTCTCCTCCTTCCGTTGAGCTACGGCAACATATAATGGCTTTTTTCCGACCATTTTCCCGTTCATTTTTGAAATCTGAAATATTTTATAAAAAATATTAATTATATAGTAATAAAAACTAATTAGAACTATGGAATTGGAAGTACGAGACATTAACAAATGAATCATTTTGTAACATACAGCATTGTTAGCATCTTCAACAGTTGCAAAAGATACAAATCCACAACCCTTGCTCCTTCCATGAGAATCTAGCATGACCTACAACAATTGTAACATAATGAATGACATTATGGAAGCAAAAAAACAAACGACGACACACTAGCAATATACATACATAGAATGAAGTAAAAAAAAACAGAGAACAAAATACCTTGCATGATGCTATCTCACCAAAACGTTCAAACAACTTCCTAAGATGTTCATCATTGAAGTCATCATCCAAATTCTTCAAGTACAAATTGACTGCTTGAAGCTTCTCAATTTTCCGATTTTTATCATGCTCAAATTTTGCTTTTAACTCAGCTTGTCTTTCTGATTTTTTCTGAGCCCTTCCGACATATAACATCATATCATCAATGGACTTCCCGTTGAGAATTTTAACTGCATTTGTAGCACATTCTGATTTCTCAAAGTTTACAAAGCCAAAGCATCTCGACAATCCATTTGAATCTCTCATGACAATAGCACTAGTAATTACACCAAATGGTGCAAACTCATTTAGTAAATCGTCATCAGTGAACTGTCTCGGTAAGTTCTTCACATATACATTAGTAAAATTGCTAGCGTCTCCAGTGTATTCCCTCTCCTGACGGCGCTTGAACAGATCAACAAATATATTTCTACCATTAGCCAGCATGCCATTTAGGCCATTGATGGCATCTTTAGCAGATGATGCACTCTCAAATTGTACAAATCCATATTCTTTGGATTTGCCGTTGAAATCAGTGGCCACCTTACAGGAGAGGATGGTTCCGAAGGAAGAAAACATTTTATACAAACTCTTATTATTAATATTTGGATCAAGATTTTTTATAAACACATTGGCAAGTCCATTCTTCCGCAGACTTTGATCTCTGTTTGAGAACATAACTCTGATCGGCTTCCCATTGACAACAGTAAAATTTAGATTTTCCATAGCACGTATAGCTGCAATCAATCAAAATAAAATTGCAATTAGCACTGTCAATCTACAGTGAAGCAAAAAAAAGGGTAAAATGTGGAAACAAACAAAGGTGCACAATCTATATAAAACAACTAAACATAAAAGGCACAAAATAAAATTCTTCTTCTATTCAAATTAATGTTAACACTACACATAGTTTCAAAAAATCAGAACCCAATACTCATAATACTCACAATACTCACAATTTAGCATCCAATCATTGTTCTCAACTAGTATAATACATCATAGCCAACAGCCCAACACTCAAAAGTAAAACCTGATCACCCCATTAAAAATTAAAATAAATCTAACAAATTAATTAAACTTACAATTTTATTAACAACAGTAACAAGTATGCTATAAATATGCTAATAGACTCTATAGGAAACTGATCAAACAAACAATGTTTACAACATCGTACACAGATAATTAACAGGTATACTAGCAGATCGACTACAGACAAACTAATAAAGAAAGAGATAAGTCTCCGTAATCTAAAAAAAGCGATAAACCTCCAGAAGCAACTATTGACCCGTGCCCATACGAAGATCACGTAAACCCCAAACCTTCATCACAATTGATCAGAAAAATCTTTAAGTACGGCCGATCACTACGCCCTGATCATAATTCAGAACCCGCAACGACGATCGAATCAAAGCCGATTACCCAGCACTGAGAAGTAGGAGAAACTAACCGTCTTCACGCGACATGAAGTTGACGTAGCCATATCCCAGCGACTTGCTGCCGCCGGCGATGTCGCGGCAGACATGGGCGGACGCGACAGGCGCAACCTGGGAGAAGAGCGCCACGAGCTGGTCCTCCCCGACGCTCGCCTCGAGGTCTCCCACGTACAGCGACGCGCCGGTAGCGGCCGCCGGGGTCGTCTGATCAGCCCCCGCCGCCGCCGCCTCGGGAGCCGCATCGCCGGCTTGTGGCTGAGGCGCCTCCACAGCAGCTGCGGGAGGAGACGGCTGTGCCGACGAAGACGTGGGGATCGCCATTGCCCGTCGCGTCGACGCGAACCGGAGGCGGTGGCGGCGGCGGCGGGTCTAGGGTTTGCCCGACACGTCGCCGACTTCCGTCACGACGCCCTGGAGATTTCTCTCCGTTTTTTTCTTTATTTTTCTCCCCGGGTGTGGGGACTTTTTTTAAGATGCAAGCGTCGCTCCCGGTTTATATATCGCGGGGACGGAGCGGCGGAGTCGTAGGTGGACCAACGGCTCAGCCACAGAGTTGGTAGTCTTGTACGCGTGCGTACGGAGGCGGGTAGGGCCCAGATTCAGTGAGACACTCCGCGTGCTTGAGTTGGACTCCGTTTGTTTTTTTTTTCTTCCGGCGAACCGGTGCATGCATTGCATATTTAAAATTCTCGACCTACCGGTGTTGTTTCCGATTTTTACCGATCGAGCAACGTGAAAATGATTTCTGACGAAAACGAAAATAATAATAATAAACATAAAAATAGAAACAAAAACGATTTTATGTTGATAATTTCTGAATTTTCATTTTCATATCAATATTTTTAAATACACTAACATTTATCTTTATTTAACTCCTCAATCCAAATGCGTAACAAAGGTAATTTGTAATTTCTATAGTATAGTGTTGAATTTATTTTATTTTATTATATAATTATATAAAATTAAATGTGAGATTTTTACAGTTTAATATTCTCAATATGTTTCATGTTATTTTTAGTCTTTCGATATTTTTGATACTATTTATTTTCATTTTTAGCTTTACCATTTTCGATTTCATTTATGAAATAGTCGAAAGGCTTTCCGAATTTAATATATATATATATATATATATCATAGCAATATCATCAATTATTACATATATTAGTCGGATCAAATCTGTATAAAACTATCTAACTCCTTTTTTTTTATTTTCGTTTGCATTCTGCTAATTTATACATCCTTAAAATACTCGATTTACCTATCATGACAGTATAAAGTTTTCTACCTACAGAGTTTACATGTATAAAGTTTATATACATAAAGTATTGTATGCGTAAGATTGCAATGAAAGTTCTTTATGGGCCAAAAAATACTAGTTAGACTAAAACCATGCGGGATGAGGATGGCCTGTAGCTGCACGTGGACCCCTGAAATATAAAGGCCTAGCAAGTCAGATTAGGCTCCTAATCGGACATCCGCCTGTTCGCGGGGTAACGGGTGCACGAACGTTCGCGGAACAGAGCTACTGCTCCTTCCAGTTGAAAATAATTTTCTTAGAAGGCGATGGAGCGCTACCTCCGTGCGGTCTCTCCCATGTTTCTATATGTTTTTATTACAATATATATATATTAATAAATATACGTTTTTATTGAAATATTTTTTAAGAGTAACTTATACATACGTATATGGTTAAAGTTTTTAAAGTTTGACATTAATATTGTCTAAAATGATAATTATTTTTAATTTAGAGGGAGTACTACACAAAGCTTCACTGCATTGTCCTCTGTGACCTGGCTCGTTGATGTTGGCTTTATAAATTAGTTAAGGCATAAATTTATTTTCTGCCCGTTGCATATAACATGTTTAGTTTCCTTATCAGCATGAGATAAATGTGCACGTTTCAGAGTTCGTTACTGGGACGTGCGCCTAGGATTCTCCGGCTGAGGTGTGCTGCGTCCACGCCGGCCTGAAGTAGCGAAACCTGTGGCTTGATCGGGTGGACTCCGTGGACGTGGGATGGCACGGCCAATGCGGATCACGAGCTGATTAGTCCGAGGATTAGTTGTTTTTTCTTTGTTGAATAAAAGGAAGAAAACCCACGAAAAGCTGCGGAAGTTGAGCAGCGCAAAAACTCTGTTTTTTCCTCTTGCGCGTTCTCTGAACACTTGAGCGTTTTCAGAACTTTTCAGACGAACCACAGTGTCGTCTTCCACCTTCGATCGGCTAGTTGCTTAGGTTGGGCGCCTGTAAGTGGAGTAGTGGACTTGGCAGCGGTAGCAGCAGCACCAGCTCTATCTATGCGAATGCTGAGGATGGGAGTCTCGCCGGACGCCTCGTGCAGCAGCTCCTGCGGCACCACCAAGAATATCCCATGGTCCTCCGCTGCTGGGAACCCGCTAGAGAGGTCGCTGCTCCTCACCATCGACGCCATCATGACCATGTTCTCGTTGTTGGTCGAGAGCCCCGCCCAGAGCTTGCACCTTAACTGGCCCACCGCGACGTCGCCGTTCGCCCTGACGCACACCACGCAGACTGCGGTGCCCGCGCCGCCTACGGCACACGGCCACACGAGGAACAGCGGGCGGTTGTCCTCCCCGACGAGCAAGTGGCAGCGCCTCGGCGGCGGCACGGCAAGCTTGCACGGCTTCCCGTAGCTGATCTCGGCGACGGGCCAGAGGTGGTGAGTGGCGAGGTGGCCGAGAAGCGTCACCGGCGAGTTGTAGAAGTCGCGGCTGGGCTCCGGGCAGGAGCAGGCCGCGCACGGGCACGCCCGTTGGTGGTGGATGGCCGCGGCGTACACGAGGTAGTTGTCGCTGCCGTACGGCGCGTGGGGGCACGGCACCTTGGCGGTGCTGACGATGGCGTCCAGCTCGCCGCAGTGAGCGTAGACGGCGGTGCGACCGCATAGCTGCCCGTGGCCTCCGCGGCAGCCGGAGCACACGACGTGCCCGGCGTCGCATTGCAATCACAAAAGCTTAAGGAGAGGAGGAGGGGTCACCTTGAACAACAGTGAGGAGGAGAGAGATCACCTTGAACACGGGAGGCTTGAGGGGGAGGTGGCTGGTCTGGCAGGGAGCAAGACGACGGCGATCCTCATGTCGATCTGTTGCGGCTCGTCCATGGAGGCCAGCGCCACCACCGGAGGTCCCGTCTTTCCGCTCTCTTCTTCTTGCCTCACTTCTGCTTCTTCCTCTTCCTCGCCGTTGTTGGCCCTCGCGTTCTTGCCGGCGGTGTGGCTGGTCTCCGCCGACGAGCGCCTCTTGTTCTGCTCAGCCCTATCACCACTAGTGGCCGGAGCTGATCTAGCTGACCTTTATTCTTGGGTAGAAGACGAAGTGGGCTGTTTGCTCAGTCTACTAGTCCGTTCGTTGAACCAAATTGAGAGAGAGCTGTTGAGTCATGTTGTGGGAATGGATGAGCTGTTAAGTGGACCAGTCAGTTACCAGAAACGGTTATAGGGATTAACAAGTCTTCGCCGACGATTGCTATCTCTGTTGATTGATGATAAAAGTCGATTCATTACGCATTGCAGTTCGGTATCTTGTTAATTCAGCAATACACAATTTAGACATGGATTTTTTACACTTAGTTACAATTGCACCATTAATTACATGCGGCTTAAATAATCATAGAAAATTTAAAAGAAATTGATCAAATAGATTGTGATGCTAGAACACCATATTAACATGCAAGTCTATTTTTAATCTACGCTTATAAAAATAAATGAAAATGCTAAAGAATACCATCCCGTTTTGAGCAATGGAACGAATAGCTTCCCAACAAGATGAGCGTTGTTTCTCTCCTAGCACCGCCTTCCATCATGACCGCCCCACCGCCGAGTAGTGTAGTGTCATCTCTCCTCACTTTTCCATTCCCACTCTCTTTCTCCCTCTCTTCTCTTCTGAACATAGGGCAGAGGCCAATGGCTGTGACGTGGGGCCAAAGGGTAGATTGCCGAGGAGCGAACGGCAGAGGTCGGCGTGCGGTTTGCCAACAATAGCAACAAGCAGAAGGGGGTCATTGTTCGCGTCGGATCTCGTGCGTCCAGTGGCAACACGCCGACGCCTGAGAGATCTGCTTAGCTCCAGTGTAGACCGGTCGGCTTCTCTCTGTGGCTCGAGGTACGCACACCGGGGCATATGGGGTTCGCTCGGCTCCAGTGCTACGGTGCGGGTACGGGCGTAGCAGTCAATTTGACCCTACAATTGACAAGGAGGTGAGGCAAATGGGTCAATCGGATGATAGGCCAATACGAGCTCTCGCTATTGGCTGGCCGCCGATAAGATCGGGTTGGTCATCGGCTATATCCGGATGGTTTCTGCTATCGGCTGTTCACCGATAGGTATAGGGACGCTCTTCCATCGACTGGGTAGCCGATGAAGACGTGGATAGACGTCGACGAAGGATATGATGACTTCAGGTGTAGCGAAAGCGAGATCCTGATCCATCGGCCGCAAAGCCGATGGAGGCACCAAAGGGTATTCAGAGAACAGTAAAGCATGCAGGATCTCTCCTGGTTATCGACGGAAGCTGTACCGCTCATTCATCGGCTAGAAATCCGATAAAAGCATATGCGAATTGGCAAGGAATTGTATAAAAGACACCGGCAGCAAAGCCGATGCTGCTCCGGATATGGCAGCACGATACCTGTTGCCCGCCGTGACAACGCCGCTAGCACCTAATCTCAAAGATTTGACCTAACCGAGATAGTATGAGACCGAGACCAACGGCAATGGGACGGTAGACGCTAGATCGGTCGTGCTGAAGTAAGGGTGAAGTGAACCCATTGGCTAGCTGAGCCGATGAGAGGACATCTTTCTAAAGACAGGCGCGCATCGACTGGAAGACCGATGCACTTGGCGTAGCGCTCAAGGAAAGTCTCTGAAGACTGGTGCGTATCGACCGAGGAGCCGATACGCTGGGCGTGTTGCTCAATGTATAGATAACTCATCGGCTAACACTCCAATGAAACGCCGTACAGAGACCTATAGGCCTAAAGCTCAATCTACCATCGATAGCCTCGTAGGTTGAACCTAACCGATACAGCATGAGATCGACGACGGCGGAGAGAGCTTGATAGGTCGATAGACCCTGTACGGACGTGATGTGATACATCCGATCGGTCTAAGAGATCGAACCTAACTGATGCAGACTTAGATAGAGCGAGACATATCGGGATAGCGGTGGGACTTACGCTTTCACCGGAGATCAAAGTTAACCGATGCGGTCCTGCATCGAGGTCTAGACCCCACCGGTAGAAACCTAGATGAACTAGGGTGGTGATGTGTCGAAATAGTTTTAATTGAAAGATGTCTTTTACAGGCTCATAGGGGGTCTATTTATATCCTGGCATTATAGAGTCCGACACGTTTACAACAAGCACCAGATGTTATTTTCTAACAAAGATAAAAGAAAATATCTCTAAGAAAGTTAACTAAACTAATTAAATATTTCTATCTATATAAGATACGATTTACATATATAGAATACCCTACCGTAAGTTTCACGGCTTCTCCTCAGATTCGGTCTTATTTGTATAGTCTTTTATAATTGGACCGCATCATTTCTTACTTTCTTCAATCGGCTACTCTTTTTTACTAAATCGATCGTCTTTTTAATTTTTCTATAGGTTTACTAAATTTTACGTTAACAGTCACTTCTCCACAATGATGAGATCCAGTGGTCTTCCTTGTGGCCAGGGATAACCCCTTTCTCCATCTCTCTATCCGTGGAAGCACAACATTTGTGTTTCTCCCATTGACGCCGGGTCTAAGATTTTGTTGGTGAGAGTTGGTGAGAGGATGCACAAAATTTAGCTTTATCCTTGTCGGCGGCAACTGGATGCATAAACTTTAGTTTTCTTCCTCTTTGCCCGCAATGAGTTCACAAGATTTGGGCTTCTTCCTTGCTGCCAGTAAGAGGATGCAAATCTTTTTGGCTTCTTCCTCGTTGTTGGCAACATGATGTACATCTATCTGGCTTCTTCTCACCGTAGTGGCTAGAAATTCACCTCAAATTAAAAATCATATTTTTAAATGGAATTTTAAAAATTATTGAAAGCTAAAAGATAATCTCAAACATTAAAGTGATACAAGAAAAAATCAATATAAGCTTGGAGTATTTTTCTTAACTTCTTTATGGCTTAACTTGTCCCCTTAATTTTTACATAAATTTTTAGAGCAAAATAACTATTTATTAAGGCAACAATAACCAATGTTATGACCGTTGGCCACTGTTGATAGTGGCCTGGCCGTGCTTTGTTAATTTTATAAGTGACCCTTTTGCCACCTAGGTAGAGCATTTTTTGCTCCATCAAGGGCCTACAAAATGTCCCCACCCAGCTGAGGGCGTGCTCCCGAGCCTAGTAATTTTACAGACAGTCCCTTTACCGCACTCTGCCAGGAAGTTTTAACCCTAGCCAGGGGGACACCTGCAAAGTGCTCTCTCTCGACTAGAGGCTAGGGGGAAATTATGTAGGCAACTCCCTTGTTGCCCTCCAAGAGGGCGTTTTTTGGGCGGCTAGATATAAAACCCCTTTTCAACCTCCCAAAAATCCATAAAAATGCATAAAATTAAAAAAAAAGAGAATAAGTAAGGCCTAAGGGAGGAGGAGAAGGGAGTGGCGAAGCCCTACTAGTTTGTGAACTCATACTTAGGTAAAAGATCATATCCCTTTGCAATGTCCATTCGTTGTGATGAAATAATGTATTATGTGTAGTATTGAATCAATTCTGTTTATATTACAGTATAAAAATGAATTCTTCCCTTCATAGGTCTATAGTTTCATAGATCTTTATAATTTGTAATAACTTGTTTCACAGTATGTGTACTAGTAGAACTAGATAGTTGTTATGTAAAAAACCGATTATACTAGATATGATAAGCACTTTGGTACATAGTTTGACTCCAATTTTTCGTCAATAGATATGTCGAATAAGTTGGTTTTTCAGTTATATAATGGTCAAAGAAATGTTAGGTATGGTATATATGGCATAGATGTATTAGAGTTCAGTTCAACGACTAAGGACATTGATAGGCTAGCTAAGAGAAATTTCGGGTCCGTGTATAATTGGTTGATGCGAGGCTTCTAAGTTGACCCCAGATCAACATAATAACCATGTATGTTATAGTCAGTCGTGCAACTGAAGGTTATTTTTTGGGAACTTATGCCGGTGGATTACACTCCGACATAAAGATGGTATGTGGAGAATGCATTACAACATGGTTGGCCACTAGGTATACTCGTGTATGTGTATGAAAAGGACAACACCATTATAATAGATATGTAAGATGATGAGAGTCCAAGTGCGACTAGAAATGATGTCAGAGCAATGGAGGTTAATGAGGGAGAAGACGAAGAAGAAAATAGGCAACCGAGAGGAGCAGTGGATGAGGGAGAGAGAATTTCCACATCGTTGATGAAATGGACAGGGAAGATTATGATGTCAAGCATGCAGAGTATGAATCGTTGAAACAAAAGGTTGATAATATTATTCTTGCAGAATGGACCAACAATTACTTCTCCAATCTTATTATCTTGGAGGGGCATTATGTGCCATGGGAGTACAAGGAGAATGATGTTGTTCAGGAGACTAATTATGCTAATGTGGAGGATTTAAAGGAGGCAGTGAAGCACTTTGCGATGTCATTTTAGAGGGAGTTTTGGATTGTCAAGTTAAGCAAGTCAGTGTATGAAGTGAGGTGCGTGAAGAATGGGTGTACATAGCGAGTATATGCATGCAAGGGTAAATGAAAGGATTAATGAAAAGTGTTGATCATGACCGAGCATATTTGTCACCTAGAAGGGTTACATAATACCACATAAACATGATATCTGCACTTGTTGTATCAGAGATGTATGCCCACATCGTTAACAACCTAGGGTACGAAGTAAGGTTAATTGTTAGGCAGATCGAAGAGAAATTCAAGTATATAATTAGCTATATAAAGGCATGGAGGACGAAACAAAAGGTAGTGGAGATGTGGTTTGAAACATTCAAAGTATCATATGATAACTTTCCTCAACTTCTATCTTGAATTCTTTAGAGGAATACAGAGAGCTGCTACGATCTCAAATCATTTCTATCAATTTAGCATCCTTACCAGAGTGTGTTGCAAGGCATTCTTCACACTAGGAACGTGCATTAATGCTTTCATGCATTATCACATGCTTTGGATCGACGAGACATTCCTGATAGGAAAATAGAGAGGCCAGATATTGATAGCTATTGAGATTGATGAGAACAACCAAGTGTTACATGTGGCTTTCGCTTTTGTTGAGAGCAAGAACACTAATAGTTGGTACTGGTTACTAGAGAGGGTTCATTCACAAGTTGTAAGGATGAGACCAAGTCTATAATTTATACATGTCCATCACACCAAAATGCTATAGGCAATTTAGGAATTGTGCTTAGGCAGTGTGGAGAAGGGCTATCCACCAAAGTGGCCAGATGTTCAATGCAAATAGTGCATGTGTCATATGGATGCAAATTTCTACAAGCAATTTAAGAACACACACCTTATGGATATGTTCAAGAGGCTCTATGCGCAGAATCAAGAGAAGAAATTCAACAAGTTTTAAGGAGGTTGAATGAGTTGACTATCAAACAAACAAAGAAGTAGTCTAGGAGGCTATCACTTATAGGGGATGACACTCCTCAAGCTCTTGGACCTCTTCCCACTAACAATGAGCACATAAGAAGGAGGTCAGTAGGCTTGATTAGGCAATTTCCTGAGTGGATTGAGAATGAGACAAATGATAAATGGGCCCTATCATATAACGTTGATGGTTTTAGATTTGTTATAATGACTACAAATTTGAACAAGGTTTAATGTTAGATAATAATGATGAAAATTTGGTTTAAAGCAAACTTGGTAAAATACTTTGTGTTGAAATTAACAAAAATATTTTATATTAAAATTGGTATTATTTAATTGGTTTTTATTTTAAATTATTTATTGAACATATATGGTGAACGTGTGTTCGTTGATATAGGTCAGGTTATGATATATGTGCTTAGAAACGGTTGTTCTGTCTATTTATATGCAGATGACTTGATGTCAACATTGGTCGAAGACTAAGACTAAGCTCAGGGATAAGCAAAGGTCTAGCACAGTCGGGATGTTGTGTGACAAGGTGGGACTAAAGTCTAGAGCCAACATCAATCAACGACGGGATCAGGACTAGGTTCAGGGAGAGCTGAGGCCTAGAACAGTTCAGGATGCCGAGTGACGAGATTGAATACAAGTTGCCACATGGTGGATGGACACCGTGTGGAGAGAATTTCGTAATGGGTTTCACATGTTATGCGTGCAAGCACCAGAACAATCTTAGAGAAATTTAGGAAGAAAAATAGAAGTCAAATTGGAGAATGATGGTTGTTAAAATACATCAAAAATACTATAGCTCATAGTACTATAGCTGGATGTGCTGGCAATCCGATCTGGAGTCTAGCTTGGAGAGAAAGAAATTAATTTAGAGAATTGTAATAGGTTTGGAAATTAAGTAGTTGAGTCCTAGGAGGAGTAGGAGTCCTACACCTAGTTGGAGATAAATTTTTTTGTTATAAATAGAGAACAAGACATGAGGGATTGAGATAAAAAAATTGATAGAGTTTTTCACGTAACTTTTGTAAGCGCGATTTTGGGAATAAAGGTAAATTTTGTCAGAATTTTGTGTGAAATTTATTCTCTCTTTTTTGCATACCTAGTATTTGATTTTGGATTAAATAATTTCCTTAGGGTTTTTATTTGATTTTTTGATCCAAAATTTAGCTAGGGTGTTTTTCTAGTTTGATCTTTTAATTATTTTCAGATCTTGTGTAATTAATTAATTAGTGATTAATTAATTTTAATCAACTTTCTATTCAGTAATTTTGTTTTGTTAATATCTTGAGATTCAGAAGTTCGATTGAGGTAATTCTAGTTGGGTTGGTTTCCAAATTTTGTTTAGTTTATTTTGTAAATTTTCCAGGTAAATCAGTGTTTCGGATTTTTACTATAGTATGTTTAATAACAAAATAGTGTTCTATTCAGATTTAAAAATTTTAGTTTGTGAGGTTTTGTGTTTAAGAAAATTTGTTAAAATTTTATTTTATCTTCTGCAATCATTCACCCCCTCTAATTGCTTTCTTAATATGATTTGATTCTACATTTACAACCAAGTGGTGCATGGTGTTCGTGGGCTACCACCTGTCGACATAGTTAAATTTATCTTGCTTGGCACATGTAAATACTTCAAGGATCAGTACAAAGCAGCTAGTCCTTTTAGGGCAGAAAATGGTATTTTTTTGGCACATTGATAACTAAGTACATGCATGACAAAGGGAATAAGGCCCAAAAATATTGAGTTATACCCCAAGGTACATAACAATATAGGTTCAAAATCTGTTGACAAGGATGGACGTGACATCTACTGTAAGATAGTTGTGTAGGAATATGTCCTAAAGGACGATGAGACCTGTGCTTGCTCACGCTAAGTCATATCAACTCCATAAGTCATGTTCTCATGTAATTGCTGTCACCTCTGAGTGTGGAATTCTAGAACATTCTCTATACCTAGAGTGGCGAGATATATCATTATAGTGTTGTAGGGACATTCACAGCAAAAAAATCCATAGGTTATTTACATTTCTAAGCCAACAAAAGTTGAGGACAAAGCAGGTCAATGGAAGACAAATGCATTTGAAATGACATGGATGAATTTGAACCAGGTAGAAGGACTAAGCATTATAGCAAGTATGACTAGACATACCATACTTACAAGAGGTGTCCTAAAGATGCACCAAGTCAAAGTGCAGTGGAAACAGGTCCATCTAGATTTGGCACTGATTGAAGTCATCCCCTAGGTTAAGGCACCACTACTATGTTACCCTTTCCTAAGTGTTCTTATGCACCTGCTGGTAGGATGTTATAGTGTTGGTTCATGTATTCTTGTAATAATGGTTATGCAACTTAAGTTATCAAACTTTGTTACGTCCTAGACCTTATGTTGCTGAGTTGTTTGAATTCTATGTACTGTATTGTCATATGCGTTGTATACTTTTTGCTATATTGTATAATGCTATGTACTAATAGTACGAACTTTTATCATAAATTGCAATGTATTACTATCTTTCAGTTCGCTAACTTTTTGTTTATTGCTATTTTTATATTCAAAATTCGGCTAACTTTTGAATTGTATATAGGTATGGAGTACCAGACAATGGAGCTGCTAGAGTGGGGTATTGATTGGTCCCACTAGTCTTACCTCTTAGCAGTTGAGGGTGTCGAACTAACCACCTTCCATCCACGTCCTTCGCTCTATGACAGGTGAGACCATAACCACTATTTTTAGCAATAGTTGTGCTTATTTATATTCAGAAAAACTGACTACGTTTCTTTGGTTTTATAGGCTGCATTAGGCTAGCTTTCTTCCATTGCGTAAGCTAGTCGAGGCTATTGTGATAAGGGCGCATCAAGGCGGTGGGATGCAGAAATGTCTCTTTTGGCAGCATTGGTGTACCGCTAGAGGCTAGAGACACATAGGTTCCTCCTTTTGTGTGAGGGGATGGCACCCACACTTTAGGACATCTTGTACCTATTAGGTCTCCCTCTATTAGAGGATGCTTTGGGTCCAGTTGACGGTTTACAAGGATGGCACAAGATCTCATTGAGAAGTTCTCTTATGTGCACCATCTACATGGCCCTCCTATCCTAAGAGTACTCCTTACACAATTGTCGACCTAGCCAAGAAGTGGCTTATACACTTCACTGTAAGTCACGTATTTATTGTATTACTATTCATCATAAGTATAGTGCATTTGTTATTATGACAAATTGATTTTATGCTTGTAGGTTGATAAGCTACATCCTAACGCCAACGACTACTCAATCAGAGATAGCTTTGAGGTGTATCTGCTCTAGTTCTTCGGCTGGGTGATGTTCACTAGCATGGTGAGCCACACGATGGACAAGGGAATGATCCACACGCGATTGCCAATGTACTTACACCAGCCAGGCCAAGGATTATCCCATGATGGGGACAGTCTAGTGTTGATGTGAGGTATGAAACGGGCTAACTTCTTTTGTTTTAACTATCTATTATGTGCTAACATATTCTTCGTGTCATACATTGTAGTGTTGTTACACCCACATGCAGGTGAGGAGGAGCTACTTCGAGTTCATCTCAAAGTTTGATCGCCTGTAGCCCAATGACATTGTCTGGGAGCCATACACTAAGGAGGCCATCCATGCTCGCACACCGCATGACCTCTCTTCTGTATCCATGTGTGACATGGTGTATTGGATGACAATGAGTGTTTGATATCTTTATCGAGCCGTACTACCCACAGTGGGTGATGTGATGGTTCAGCCTTCATCAACACTTCCCCCTAGTTGTGCATTAGGCTGTGCCGCATGTCATTCACTGGTTAGTACCAAATCGATCTTTATACAATTAAATAGGTTTCTTATTGTTAACACTAATACTATTTCTGCAACTAGGTACTCACGTAGGGGACAAGCAGTCGACACCTTGTGGGTTCTCCATTTGCTACCTTACGGCGACAACTTGTTGCTTGTGATGGAGGAAGTCATCAACAAAGTCTAACTAAACACGAAGGCCACCTACCCCGGATATCTTAGGTGGTACTAGCCTTGTAATTGCACATGAGTGACTTTTATGCCTATAGATCCGCAGTCACACGTCACCGCAGTCACAAATGCGTACCCTAGACACCGTGACTAGGACTACTTCCGTGCTATGAGTCTATACATTGTTATCAGTTTCGTACATCATTTGTTTGGGAGGGCATTTTTAAAAAAACATCCAAGATTTTTAAAATATACTCCGGGTTAAGAGTATAGATTTTTAAATAATGAAAAAAAAATACTTTTGTAAACATTAAAAAAATAAAAAAAATCACCTTTCTCCTTTCTCCGAGCATCTCACCGCCTCTCCTCATCGCCTAGGCCATGATTTCTCTCTCCTATAGGACGTTGCCCTAGTTGGCCTCCTCCTCTTTCCATTTGCCAGGCCATGTCAGCCTACTCGCACCCTAAGCCACTTGCCCACCCACCTAGGGCCACCTCCTTAGTCAGCCCGAGGCGCTCCAACCACACGCACCCTTGTGTCGACATGCTCAACCGCCACCCTTCTCCCCGCTTCCCGCTTGGCCAAGCTAGCCTGTGAGGCTGCTCTCATAGCCTGCCTATGCCCCTCCAACATTGATGGGTGGATGCCACCCGTCAGTCATCTTCAACTTCTAGCTGTTGTCGTCATGAAGCCCTAGTGCTGGCCACCTTCTCCGATTCACCCCCCTTAGTATCTTTACTCCAAAACGAGTAGGCTAAATTACTCCTCACTTCGTCCTCTCCAATTTCTTGAACATGGCGCACTCAATTGCGCATTCAATTGCAAGTAGGAGTTGATTTCCTTTAATGGTCAACCTCTCAACGTTGCTGGTGTTGATTGACCTCTACCTCTAGGTATAAGAGGATGACCTCGTCCTCCTCTTCCTCCTTGCCACCCCTGCTTGAGCCATCTCACCCCCACGCCATCTCTTCACATTGTCTCGCTCTCCTCCATGGTTGATAAGCTCCAGTTGCCATTTTCTTAGTGCCAGAGCTCCACCTCGTTGTGTCGCCACTGCCTTTGGCACAATGATGGTAATGGTGAGCTCAGCCGCCTCTCCCCTAAGCCAAAAGACCACTAAACGCCATTGTCATCACCATCCAAACTCGACGCTACTCCTTTCTTGTCATTGGCTATCTTGACCACCTTATTTTCTTTGGTAAGCTCACTGCCCTTTGTTCTTGGTGCCAGATGAGGCTAACTTTGACCTGGCTCATGGGGGCATGTCTCGTCTCGAGGATCCGACAATGTTTACTTGTCGGGGACTAGCGAAGGTCTAAGTATTGACTATATTTGTATCAATTTTATTGTGGTGTAGCTTAGCTTGTTTTAAACAGGGATTAATACACTAGCTTTTGAAAATGTTATTTTTCCGCGTGTGACACTCACCACCAGCAACAAATGCACTGTCATCACCACCAAAGTACTCCGCCGTCGAATCACTTTGTCGTTGTTGTCGCTATGACCCTTGAAGGACAAGCCCATGGTATCCATAATTATCAAGGCTGGTATCTGGGTATCGGCATGATATTGACTAGTATTGGTCTATTACGTACCCACCTGTTATCTACGTGTATTAAATCTAGCACTCGCTTGGTATCATATTGTTTCAGAACAAGATCATTTACAATAGCAGCCCCAAAATAATAATAACAAAATTTGACACTGCAGAACACAAGCAAAATTTGTTATTTTTGTTTATTTTAAGTGTATATTGAATTTATAGTTGCATGTGTACTAACTTATATTATCAAAATATATTTTACATTTTTTAAAAAAAATTCAATAACTATTTAGATCACACGCTATACCTACGTGTTAAACATACTTTCCGTACACAATTTGCTCTCTAAAAGAAGAACTTTTTGCTCTTGAAAACATCCATAGGCACATAGCTAGCAAAGCAAATTTTTCTCTGTTTCAAAATATAAAATATAAAGATTTTTAGGATTTAAATTTTATACCATAATATAAATATGTTTATGTTGATTCCTATGATTATTATTTTTTAATGATTTCAAATCCAATCAAATTTTTAGAAAGGGACTGTAACCAATTTAAAATTCAAAAATTAATAGTAGAAATAACTAAAAAGAAATCTTTTGAAAGATTAGTACATGCTAATCAAGTTAGAAATCCTTATATTTTAAAATTTTGAAATTGATGGGCTAAATCTTTGCTGCCAGGTGCCAGCAGTCTGAATATGTCATAGGCCTTGCGATAAGTAAAAACTAATTCCTAGGACCGGGCATAGTAATTGGATGGGTAGATAAGGAGTATAGGAAAGATAAAATTTTTCGAATTGAGAATAGAAGGTTAGTAAAAAAACTTTAAATTAATTTATTTTAAGATAAAGTTTTAACTCTAGCGATTTGTTTGTTTTAAGATGGAGGTAGCGGAACAAAAGTTGCAGTCGCATACTCGCATTCTTCATCAAACATAGTTTGGTTGAATGTGCTGCTGTGCAATCTCTCCAAGTGAAAAGCCGATTTCGCGATGCCACTAGAATGCGCCATGTAATCAAAATAATACGAACCGTACGATTGACAAAAAGACAAAATCAAGAAGTAGCCAAAACCATCGGATCGGAGAGATTAAAAAATTCACCACGCAGGTGTAGCCACACGGGACATCGGATTGAAAATAAGAGAATTGCTAACTATTTGGTGATAGAAAATTGTGGGTTAAATCTTGCACTTTTAACCGTTGGATGTGTTTAAAATTTATGCTAGCTCTTTCATAGGCATCAGGATTATGCTTTCTTTGGAAAAAAAAAAGCATCGCGCAAGCTAAAATCAATCATATGTTCTTATATGATGTAAGACGCACGACTCTTCTATTTATAGATTGATATGGGCTTACATACTACTTATACTTATAATTATATGCTAGCTATACTTATAATTATAATATATTTATATTTATATTTTACTTATATTTTTGGAATAATTTTCAATAGTAAAAATAAAAAAAACTCATATCCCTCTGAGGCGGAGCCGCCGCCAAGCTCACGCCACCTCTCCTTGTCGTCGCCTCAGCCGAGTCGCCGGCTCCTACTCAGACGTGCCTCCCGAGTACTCCTGCAGTGCTAGCTTGGTCGCCGTCGATCCAGAGGTTGAGGCTAGAGGCAGATGACACTCCCTTGGGCGCGGCTCGCAATCTGAAGCCACCCGCGGTCGATCTCGCCGCCGACACTGCCCAAACCAGCAGCAAGAGGCGGAAGCCGCTGCCGCGCTCGTCACCAGCAAGGTCGTCTCTGTGCTCGCCGCCTTGATGCAGACACAGTCGCCATGAGTTGGATTCCGGGAGTAGTGATGGAGGGGTAGCATGCGACACCGCGCGGCCAGCCCTTCCTCTTCTCCACAGCCGCCACTGGATCCGACGCCCTGCACCGTCGCCTGATTCACACGCCTCCGACTCGTCCCGCCGCCCGCTCGCTGCTTTGTCCTGCTCCTCGTCATCTCCAACGCCGTAGTGACCCCATCCGCCGTCCACATCTGAAGCCCGCGACCGCCGCCGTTGCCGGATCCTCCTCCTCATCCCCCTCTGCAGCGCCCCCACGAGCCCAGCGATGGTGCGGATCCAGCATCAAGCTCAGCGGCGGCGGCGCATATCCGGTGAACGGCGCACCACTCCGCTCCGGTCCCCAAGTCCGCCGCCTCCGCCGAATGGGACGCCCCACCCTTGCCCCTCTTCTCCACCCGCCGGTGACCGCAGAAGCAATGCCGGTACAAGGGGGGACCAGAGGAGAAGGCCGGATATGGCGGCACGGATGATGAGAGAGAGAGGAGGAGGAGGAGGCCGGACTGCGCGAGCGTGATGGAGTCGGCGGCGTGATTGAGACAAGGTGCAAGGCACCGAGGGAGAACGGCGAGAACGAGATCGAGAAAGATCGAGAGGAGAGACTGCGGCGGAGGCAGCCGAGCTGCTCGGCTTTACCGAGACGGTGGCAGGCCGAGCTCCAAGTGAGCCAAATATTCCAGATTTACAGAAGGCCTGTTCAATGAAATCTAAAAGAGAATTAAAATAAAAAAATATTATTCCTTTGCAAATAAAACTATAAATTAATTAAGAATTTCACCAATCAAATTCCATTACATTAAAATTGACAATTCTTCCATTCATTTAATTAAATCAACATTTCAAAAGTAAATAGCATCATCAAAATGATTTTCAGAAAGGCCAGAGAAAACTAGGGGACCTGATCAAGCCAACTCTCAAGCTGCCGAATAGGGAGCGTTTGAGTCGACCTGAGCTAAATGAGCAGGAGGTGGAATATATATAAATGGTCTTTACGAAAAAATTACAAGTTTAGTATAAACATAGTAAATTATCTATTGTATTACAGATCAAGATAAATTTTGTTGTATTGTACTTAGACATACTGCCAAATAAGTTTGCTGAAAACAGATGATAAATGGAATATAGGAGAAAGATAAGGGTCATGCAACAGCCGAGATGGTGACAAGGCGATGAATCAAGTAGTAGTGAAGAGGGCAGGTATGGTCGCGCAACCCTTTTGTGCTTTGCTTAAAAAAAAAGACAAAGGTACAGTCACGTAGATAAGAAGGGGAAAAGATGAACAGAAACCTTAACTCTAGCTGCTGCACTCACCATTTTGTTCAGTCAATAGATGTGCTGGGCATTTCAAATTGCAAACCTATTTGTAATATTACTACAAATGACATGTACAATATACTCTTAAGTACAACAGATCAAGATAAATCTGTCAATGTTATACCTACGCTTATGGTAAAGTATGTTCTATAAACACTTATTTAGATTGTTAATTGTAATTATAAATTTAAGTTAATTACTATAATTAACTTATAAAGAAATTTCTTCCTCACCCTGCGGGTAGCCACTTTCCATTCCATATTCTAAACTCATTTAATAGTGAGGGAGTAATATCTTTTTTTCAATTACCGTAAATAAGGCATGTAAATAAATATCATTTCCAATTTGAATATATATAATCAAAAATACTTACTTTTGAATGCTCTTTTCTCTACATATCTTCATATATAAATAACATAACAGAATGAATGGTTAGAGTCCCATGAATAAATTGAAAGTGGCAACATTTCCTACCGTCTATTAATATAAAACTAACAAATTGTAACTACATTTCTTATCATATATGTTCTTGACGAACCTGTTTACAATATTACTACAGTAACATATTTAAAAATTTAACAAAAAGACAAAGGTGATGATCACGCAAAAGCATGGTAATTATTAGTTGTCATGACCAAATCATCCTTCCCCTTATATCCATATCTCGCTATCACCAAAAATAGTTTTCTTTTACTTTTTCGCCACTCATATCTTGCATATATATTCTACTTTGAACTAAAATTATTTCTCAAAAAACCACTAATCATTATATACACTTTCACATTATATTTTTCAATTATACATTATATTATTATTAGATGTCTAACACACTGCATGATTTCATATACTAGTTTTGCTTTGAAAAAGTTGACGCGTCAGGCCCTCAAAGTTGGAAAAGAGTGAAACTCTACACGGGAATAAACTGCATTTTTTTTCTTTTGCTCTTAGAAACTGCAAATTGTTCGAAAAGCAAGCAGTAGAAATATAGCCGTGATAGCCTTTAGGATCACAGGATCACATCTACGTGTCGGCTTCTAGCTAGCTCCATACGAATCCAGAAAAGGTTCCTGGTAACTTCTGTTGCATGCAGAACAGCATCTGAAACTCCTCATCATCAGAAGTTTGAACATATACGATCCATCTGTGAGAGTGCTCTTTAATTTTGAACCAGAAGCTTACATGTCTCTGTGCAAACCCACAAAGCACTCATCAGGCTCTGTAAAGACTCTAAGCCAGCAAAGAGAAAAAAGGACAAGCAAGCAAACTTGGAAATATTTGATGGTGTAAGCTATTAAGCAAAGAGAAATCTCGGCAAACGAAACACAGACAAGAACATCGTACCATGGATCCAAATTTATTTAAGCATAGGATGCTTGTTCACTACAAAAATTTCAACCAAACACCATTTTTAAATTTAAGGTTTTTTCTTCAATAAAGTGAACAAGCCCCTAACCTTCCATCATAGAGTTCCTACTCCTCGAGATGTCAAAACTATCTCACTTCCCACTAGCCTAAGAAAGAGATAGGTGATATAGTGGAAGAGTCATTAGTCCGAGACTCAATTCTAGGCCTCATGAATATTACATAAAAAAAAATTGCTAGATTTTAGAATCTCACTCATCTCCAATCTAGCACTGAATTTGGAGAGTAAGGAGAAAGGGAGGAAAGAAGAGGAGAAACTCACTAGCGATGACAACTCCTTGACGGTGGCGATAGCAACATCGAGGCCCTCCTCTCTAGCGATGGTGACATTATTGAAACTCTAGTAGAAAAAACCTAGGGTTTAGGTTTTAGGGTGAGGGACGGAGTGAGGAGAGTGGGTAGGAGAAGGGTTCCTAGGCTTTCGAGCGATGGTCTTAAATGTTGGTCGGATTGGCGGTGGGTGGCAATGATAGGTGGTGGCGAGGCAGCAGGGGCGTCGTCCTAGCTGTGGGAATGGAGGCCAGCTAGGGGAAGGGAGGGGTATGATTTTCAACCAGTCGACAAGCCCGGGGGTAGCACGTAGTGGCTAGGGAGAGGTGTTGAGAGAAGGAGAGGAGGAAGGGATAAGGTTATCCTTGCACACAAATCTCTATGCAATTTTAGCAGTAAAAAAATTAACTAAATTTGTGATATTTTCAATCACTTTAAAACTAGACAATCCCATTACACAAATACTAGGATATTAGTGAGGCTAGGATTTACTTATGTTTCCTGTCTCTCTTTGAGCATTTGTGATGAGGCACATTAGCATGCGTGTATTTAGTATTCGTGTGTAGTGGTGTGTGCACATATGCATCTTTATTTTAAACGAAAAAAGCCCAGTTGCCCAACCACTTGAATGTTGGACTATACTGCCGCCCTTCTTCATGTCCTGCGAGTCGTAGCCACTGTCAATCTCGCTAGTGCCGTCAATGGCGCTTTTAATTCACTTGCTATAGCCCATAGCGCAATATGTATAAGCCCTATCCGGGCCATTAGATCGCATGCCCCTGACTCATTCATCAAATTTTTTTATTTATATATTTTTATTAAAATATTTACAAAAATATGTTTTGTTTGAAAAAAATTACAAATCATACTCCTAATGCTCTCTAGAAGGTTTTTGTTAAAAAACGCTCACTCAAAAAACGTTATATCCAACATGATAAACACACATTCGTCTAAGTTAATAGTGGTTTGGTGAGGGCTACAAAATTTACAGACAGTTTCTTGCCACTCTATCCAAGGGCATTTTTTTCTTACGGCATGGGGCCATCTATAAAATCCCTTGTATGATGCGCAAGGGAAGAGAGGGCATGCCATTTTTTAAAGAAGTTTTTAACATTGTATAACTGGTTATTGTAAGACCTTATAATAAACTCCAAGATTCACGTAATAATCATTTATATCGTAGTGATCCGAGCAATTGAAGGTTTTTTTTAAATTGATACCGGTGAATTTCACTATCACTTAGAGACGGTACGTGAAGATTACATTGCAATGAGGTTGGTCACCTAACATTCTTGTGTCAGTATACAAGAAAGACAACATTGTTTTAATGGCTATACAAGATGAATATGGTTCATATACAATGGGAAGTGATGCTGAAACAGTGGAACAAAATGAGTGAGGGCCAAGAAGAAGGAGGAGGAGATAGAGGAGTAGGAGATAGGGAGCCAAGAGGATTGTCATATGAGGGAGAGAGAAACAACACCATCATTGAGATAATAGATAGGGATGATGAATCATCGGACGAGGAGGATGATAATGTAAATATCTCACAATGGTCTAACGAGGACTTCTTTGAACATGTTATCGCTGAGGGGCCTCATATGCCATGGGAGTACAAGGAGAATGAGATCATTCAGGAAGCTAAATATGCATATAAAGAGGAATTGACAGAGATAATTAAGTATTGGATAGTATCACTTTGGTGGGAGTTCTAGATCATGAAGTCAAACAAGTCGGTGTATGAAGTGAAGTGCGTGAACTAAAGTTATGGGTGTCCATAGAGGGTGCATGTATTAAAAAATAAATGAAAAATTATTAGAAGGTGTCAATCGTCACTTAGTATAATTGTCACTTATAAGAAGTCAAGAAATACTACACAAATATGACATCTGTATTTATTGCAATAGAGATATACTTCGATGTTATGCACAACCTAGGGTACCAACCACGATAAATTATCAGGCACATTGAGGATAAATTTAAATACACAATTTTCTATGCAAAGGCATAGAGGGCAAAACAGAAGATTGTCAAAGCTTCATATGATAATTCCCCTCATCTTTTAGCTTGCATTCTTTAGAGAAATCCGGGAAGCTACTACGATATCAAATCACTCTCATTACTTAACCATCCTCGGTAGAGTGTGCTTCAACGGTTTTCTTTGCATTAAGTGTGTGTATTAACGCATATGTACATTGTTGTCACATACTCTGTATCAATAGGACATTCCTGACTGGAAAGTACATATGGTAAATATTGATAACAATTAGAGTTGATGAGAATAATAAAGTGTTACTCATGGCTTTCACTTTCTTTAAGAGCGAGTACATTGAAAGATAGTATTGGTTTCTGAAGTGGGTAAATGATGTAGTTGTGCATATAAGGACCTGTGTATGCCTTATACATGACCATCATGTCAGCCTTCTACGGCTATTGAGTATTTGAGAGATGGTAATATGGAGAAGAGGTATGTATAAGAGTGGATAGATATTCGCAATAGATGATGCATGTGTCATATGGGTGCTAATTTCTACAAGCAGTTTAACAATAAATATCTTATAGATCTTTTTAAGAGGTTATGTGATCAAAATCGATAGAATAAAATAATGGGCTTTGGAGGTTGGACAAGCTAGCAACAAAACAAATATATGAGTAATCAAGAAGACCAACACCTATAAGTAAGGAGGCTCTCGAAGATTTAAAACCACTCCATAGGGATGAACATACTGTGAGAAGGAGGACGGAGTTCTAGGATAGAAAATTTTTACACTGGATTGATAATGATCCAAAAGAAAAATATGTCTTATTGTATGACAATGATAGTGCTAGGTTTGACATAATAACCAGTGATTTGTATGAGCTTTATAATTAAGTGATGCATGGTATAAGAGAGCTACCATGTGTTATCATTATTGAGTTTATCATGTATGGCACATGTAAGTATTTTAGAGATCGGTACGAAGCAACTAGGCCGTCTATGGCACATAATGGTATTTTCTTTGACATAGTGACAACAAAGTACATTGATAAAAAAATGTAAAAAGGCCCAAGAACATCAAGTAATATCTCAAGATACACAACAGAATAGATTGAAAATCTTGTGTGCTGACATTGCCAAGCGTGGAATTTACCATAAGAGAGTTATGCAGTAGAATGTCCTAATGGACAACGAAATCTATTCGTACTCGTGCCAAAAGCCAAAGCTATACCATAAGTCATGTTCTCAAGTTATTGTCGCGAGCTCGAATTGTGGAATACTTGATCATCATGTTGTGTCGCCTTATTTTAGAAAGGAAGCTATCTTGCATACCTAAAGTAGCAAGGTATTTAGCTTTGGTATTATGGGGTCTTTCACAGCTCAACAACCTCAGTTTTTTACATTCCGAACCAAATGGAAATAATGGACGTGACAAGTCACCGTAAAGACTAGACAGATTAACAATTTCATAGATGAGTTCAAAGTAGGTAGAAGGTTCCAACGTTGTATCAAGCACGATAAGGAGGAGCATACTTATAAGAAGTGTACTAAAGATGTGGAGATTCCGAGTGAAACGGAAGCTCCTCTATCAGGAGTATGGGCCAATAGAAAACACCCCACAGGGGAAGGCACAACTTCAAGACCAACCCAACCTAAACGTTCTCATGCACTTTGTGGTTCAGTCATATAGTATAAATCTATATATTATTTTAAGAATGGATGTGTACCTTAAGTTATCGTATTTTAGAGAGTTGTGAACCTTTTATTATATGTTATATGAACTATATGCATCGTAATGATATTTTCTTTCGGTGTTGTAGCAATGGTAATTGTTGTTCATTTTCTCTGATAAAAATTTATTGTCAGTTCTATGAATTGTATATTATATTTTTTATTTTTGATAATTGTGCTAACTTTCCTTTTTAATGCAGGTATGGCATACGAGACATCAGAGCTACTAGACCACAGTCTTAATCAATCACACCACTCCTACCTCTCGGCTATTGAGAGCGTCATGCTAACCACCCTTCGTAAACACCTTTCACAACACTTAATGCCTGTGGATGCTTGCTTTCATGCCAGGTAAAAGATATACTTGTTTTTTGCCATTACTTAAAATATGATTCCTAGCCAACAATACATACATTTCCTTTTTTTGTAGGTTACGTGAGGCTAGCCTTCTTCTGCTGTGCATGATAGTAGAAGCTGCAACACACGAGAAGGATCCGACCAAGTGGTGTTTCACAAACTAGTTTCTTCTCACAACACTTCTAGACTGTTGGAGGCTAGAGATGCACACTTTCACCTATCATTTACCATAGTTGGTACTAGCCTCGTACCCACACATGTGCGGTGTTCACTCCCGACGCTTTGCAGCCACACGTAGTTGAGGGATGAGACGTGTACCCTAGACATCATGACTAGGACTTCTTCCGTGTGGTTAGTCAATAAATCTTTCATATCTTAGTTAAATGTGCTACGTCTATTATGTACAACATGTCATATCAAATAGGTCGACGTTGTGTGGCATATTGACGGCGAGCTTGAGGTTGTGTGCCGACGGTTGGAGGTTGAGGTTGTGCTGATAGAGGACAAGCAGAGGATTACCTTCGATAGGATGCACAACACGATGTGCATTGCCCTCTGTGGTCTCACCTATCGTGCCGCTGATGTGGTTCCTCCCGAAGCAGCGGCGGTAGCAAGACTCCACCCTATAGGAACACAACCTATAGGTAACATTGGCTATACATCTCTGAAATAAATTGCTTCCTCCTTGCCGTGAGATACTACTGTTAATAAAGTATATATTTTTTACAGCTTTCTCTACCACCATATCCTACTACCTCTATAACAGGAACATCGACATAGGGAGTAGGGACATCGACACAGGGAGCGGAGATATCGACACAAGGAGCGGGAACATCAGCATAAGGGTTTTCAGGTTTGCCACACAATTCATATTTCCATTCAGTCCATGATATTCTAGTTTGCATTGCTCAACTATTTTTTTCACAGGGTTACAGGCTACACCGCCATATATCTCTGCAGTCACAAGTGGATCTAGGCAAGCCATCTTTGGATGGGCTCATAACTCCTTCGATCATGATGACCTAACGACAAATCAAGATGTACTTGCTCATCCTAGCTTACAGGAGCTCTGCCACTACACATATAGGAGTCAAACCACAGGTCCACGCTAGCTGTGGCATCCCAACTGACCAACTCACCTACTCATATGTTCACATGTGAACGCAGGGTAGGAGGATGAAGAGGGGTAGAGGGCAGGCTCTGGATAGTAGTATATTGTGCCATTTGTACTTACTATTTATACTACTTTATATTTATTATTTTAGCTCTACGTATTTATATTATTTACTATGTATTAACACCATGTCACTCTCACTATTTATTGTGCACACATGACATCATGTCGCTTTCAACATAACCCGATGACCAACTTTCAATGCGTTAATGTTATGCCACATTCAAAGGATTTTTTACAGAGAGGACACTTTTCCCATGTGAATGTCACATCATTTTCAATGCTTTTAGTCATGTCTTCCACACCTAACACAACCTACCCTATATATGACCTCTATATGTATGATGAACCTCAAGTTTTTTGCCTGCTAATATCCTTGTAAATCCCATACCACCCGTTTGATCTATCTCCAATAGCATCAAATAACAATGATTGCTAAACGCTCTTTAACTGAGGATCCAGACTGTAGAAAGGATCCTTTCGGTTGGCTAATTCCACCTTGGTGTGACCATCTGTTTTGTAAATGTGGTGAACAAAAGAACCTTAGGTCGCACAGAGGGAGGTGAATGTGTAAACCTAAAAACCTAAACTCATAGTGGAAATTAAAACTCACTCTAGAGTATCTAATTCTAACAACCGGAGACTCTGGTCAAGGTTCACTACTAGACAGCGATCCTCATCTAGACACTTCGGTCGTTGGGTTCGGATATTCCGATCCCCCTTCATTGCTTCAAAAAGGTTACATTGAGGGTTCAATCTCAAGAGAGAAAGTGGGTATGGAAGGTGATCCAAAAATAGTAAATAAATGCAAGAAGCATTTTACAAGGAGATATAAGATTTTTTTATCGAAATTCAAATCAAAAGGTCCTACATCTTCGTTGAGGGACTCTAAGGAGTAGGATTGCGCTCGATCCCTAGCCTCACCAAGCTCAATCCTAGAAAGATGACTAATCTCTAAGCTCTCACTAAGGCTAACATAAATTCTAAGGCAATCATCAAGTTTTCTACTAGGACATGATACTACAATCTCCAATGAAACTTGCTCTACCAATACCAATCCCTAAGAACGAGCTTGGTATCTACTATAGGTAGCTCTTTTCTTGTAGAGATGAGGAAAATCTTCATAAACTTTTTCAGTAGATTTACTGGCGGTGCCTAGCTATCTAAGAGGAGAACCTCCAAGAGTAACAAGTGCAAATCCTTGCCTAACATCGATCTACAAGTGCTCAATCAAATCCCTAATCCTCTCACTCACTAGCTTCAAAAGATTACTCACAAAGAGATGTATTTGATGTAGAAGCAAAAAGAGAAAGATGTGAAACCCTAATAAGGCTATGAGAAGTAGGAATGGAATGAATGAACAACCTTTTCTCAAAGTGAGGGTTGGTGGAGTTAAAAACAAACTCTATGCCAAACTAGCCATTACTCACATATTCAAACTCCAAAGTATTCGCCCCTAAAGGTCGAAAACTCTAGACACACTTGAACCAAAGCAACAAAGGCAGTCTGGAGTATCTGGTCCAAACCTCTGGAAACTTCAAACAACCTTCATTACGTGATAGAGAAAATTCTCCGGAGACTCTGCTACTTAAGGAAGGAGACTCTGGTCCATTTTTACTATTAGGCAATGAAAATTTTCTTAAAATATTTGATGACTTAAACAAAATAGCTGAAGGATTTTCTAGTGAAAAACCAAAACCTAAAGATGTATATGGTGTAAGTTCACTTAAGAAAAACAAAGGGACCTAATTGAGCACTTGCAACTCGGGCCAATCCTATGATGCAAGAAAAATAAAATATATTTAAAACACAACATCAAGTTCTCTTCTATGTCTTTCTTTCGTAGTAAGGGTTTTCTTCTATCAAATCAATTTTTTCGGAGACTAACATCTACACTTTTCTTCACTTAGCACATTAGTCTCCTAATTTTCTTATCATTTATCATCCAAAACCCAAGGGCCTAGATGCACTTTCAATGATCGATACTAGCTTATGATATCTCGAAACCCTAACAATCGTGAAAGAATAGTATTCTAATATCCAAACTATTCTGATGAGATATGTATTGTATGCATCTATTTTTTCAATTATTCCTTATCACAATATTTTCTTTGAATTAATATTTTCTTTTCTACATTTATAGAAGGATGTGTACCTTTATTCAGTGTATTGATATAGAAAATCTAATATTTGACTATAACCGCTGGTTCTCCGAGGGCCATTGGTTTTCTCCCTTAGAATCTAACGAATAGTACATGAGGAATTAGGAGTACGAATGACACCTATGAGCCAAATGGTCAGACTGTAGCCTGCAATCTACATAAGGAATGTGGAGTATGAATGATATCTATGAGCCAAATGGTCAGACTGTAGCCTACAATCTCTTGTACTACTCCATGGCAGGAGCATACTAAGTGCGCTTATGGTAATCATTGCTAGGTGGTGAAGTCAATAAGTGTCCATACTTATTGGTAGAAGTTACTTTGTCCAAATATTCTTGATGATGATTTAATCGTAAGTTCGCTATACATCTCTCTAATTTGCTTCAATTTGTAATCATTATGACTACAATAGGTATGTATGCACTTTTCTTCCACAGGAAGCACCAAGAAGGTGTGAATTCAAACAATGGATATACATGAAAAAATCACCGTACAACTCTGCAGAAATCATATAGTGATAAATAATTGAACAATACATACAAACTAAAGTGAGGTGCGAGCAAAGAGTCGGCTCCTCTAGTAATTGGTGACTACAAGTGGACAGTAGATGATGATATCAAGTTTTAAGGAAACTTTTATACCGTATTATCTATTGTATTATTTATATTATATCTATATTCTGTTCGTCAATTTCGAAGTATGAAGGCTCATGCTTTAAAATTCTCTTCCTCAGGCCTCCAATGATTCGACATCTCCTCTTTTCCTGATAATCGGCTCTCATAAGCCGATACCACATGCATCAAATGTGCTAATCTGTTGAACTCTTGAGAAAAAAATTTTCACCTGATGCGACTCGACAACCCTTAGAAGGCCAAATCAGCTAACTTTTCATCGTTTAGAACAAGACTATAACATCGGCTCTAATGTCCTAGAAATATTGGATGTACTCTAGAACTGACTCATTGGGCCTCTGTCTAACAAATGTCAAATCTGATAGTCTCATTTCTTGAATCCCAACAAAGAAATATTTATGGAATTGCTGCTCTAGATTGGCCCATCCTTTAATCGAGTTCGGCGGTAACAAAGAAAACCATGCAAAGGCCTATCCAGAGAGGGATAATGGAAAGAAACAGACTCTGAGAGCTTCCTCAGTCGATGCTTCTCCACACTGTGCTAAGAATCGGCTGATATGCTCCATTGTAGATATATTATCTTGCCCTGAGAATTTAGAGAAATATGATATCATGTATCGGTGAGGCAATAAAACTCTATCAAACCATTCTAGATACGGGTGCCACTACATAACTGTTTGATCTTTGGGCTTGATACCAAATTGCTCTTTCACCGTGTCCACAATCCTAGTTAACCAATCCCTCTCCCTTAGAATATCTCTCTGATCATATGGAGGTGGATAGGGTACCCGATTCTGCCTCGATACTCTCCACAATAATTACCCTGAAAGAATTCTAGAGGTATCTCCTGCCGTTGCCCCCTGAATCGATCTTGTGTTGGTGGATACATCTTTGCCAATAGGTCCCTCTTGTTTTGCCAAATTTTCTAAGATAACTTCGTCTCTATCGACAAAGGTATATGATCTTGACCAGGCTCTTCAGCTGATAATTCTTGTATCATCTTCTTGTTCAGGTCTTGTAGTGTATCCATCTATACTCCCGATGGATTATTGAACACTCGACAAAATGCTTCGTTGAACATCTCTTGCAACGGCTTGGGAGAATTCACATGTGATGAATGGCCTGATTCCTTCATCAAAACACATTTTTGTAACTGTGCTTTTTGAATCGGTCCTTGTTTAATCATACTGAAGGATTCTAAACAGCGCTTCTGAAAGTTGTCCATATTTTGCTCTATATGATGCCTCTAGTCTCCATTCAAATCCTCC
Organism: Oryza coarctata; assembly: GCA_030770085.1. NCBI lineage: Eukaryota > Viridiplantae > Streptophyta > Magnoliopsida > Poales > Poaceae > Oryza > Oryza coarctata. The sequence goes on from CM061472.1 coordinate 17,521,821, forward strand.
ATGGTAACTGGAACTATAATATCCTCATCGGCTTCTTCTTCGAACGAATATGCCCTGGAATCAACCTTTTCTTTAGACATATTAACAACAAGATGCCCCCCGGATTGATGAGTAAACATTCTAACTTCTAATCAGGCAATTGTGTAGTCCCGCTGGTTGATGAATGGTCTTCAAGTTTTTCTAGCCGATAAATGAAATCCCGTCCAATCAGCTAATGAATGAAGATTTCTACCCCACCGGCCAATGAATGAAGTATGAGTCCTATCAGCCGATGAATAAAATCCTTGGTCCCACAGGGCGTACCAAAAAATATGTTCTCTCCGAAACCCGGCGCGAGCACGCCAACGTCTAGGAGGTCTGCTTAGCTCCAGTGCAAGCCGATCGGCTTCTCTCTGTGGCTCGAGGTACGCGCGCTGGGGCCTGTGGGGTTCGGTCGGCTCCAGTGTGATGTTGCGGGTGCAGGTGTGTCAGTTAATTTAACCCTGCAATTAACAAGGAGGTGAAACGAACATGTCAGTTGGACGACAGGCTGATACGAGCCCTCGCTATCGGCTGGCTACCGATAGGATCAAGTTAGTCATCAGCCACGTCTGGATGGCTCCTGCTATCGGCTGGTCGCTGATAGGAATCAGGGCGTCCTTCCATCGGCTGGAGATCCGATGTAGACGTAGGCGGATGTCGACAAAGGATAGGATGCCTCTAGGTATAGCGAACACGAGGCCCTGATCCATTGGCCGCAGAGCCAATGAGGGCATAGGATCGCACTCAGAGAGTAGCAAGGCGCGAAGTGGCAAGGATTTGCATAAAAGGGACCGGCTGCAAAGCCGATGCCGCTTCGGAGATAGCAGCACGAGACCCATCGCCCGCCTTGATGATGCCGCTGGCACCGAATCTGGAAGATCGAACCTAACCGAGACAGTAGGAGACCGAGGCCAAAGACAACGAGACAGTGGACGTCGGATCGGTTGTGCTGAAGTAAGGGCGAAGCGAACCCATTGGCTAGCTGAGCCGATGAGAGAACATCTCATTGAAGACAGACACACATCGGCTGGAAAGCCGATGCGCTTGGCGTTGCGCTCAAAGGAAAGTCTCTGCAAACCTAATGCGAATCGGCCGAGGAGCCGATACACTGGGCGTGACGCTCAACGTATAGATAACTTATCGGCTAACACTCCAATAAAACATAGTATAGAAACCTATAGGCCTAAAACTCATTCTACCATTGGTGGCCTCGAAGGTCGAATCTAACCGATGCAGCATGAGACCGATGATGGTGGAGAGAGCTTGATAGACCGATAGACCCTGCACGAACGTGATGCGATACATTCTATCGACCTAAGACGTCGAACCTAACCGATGCAGCCTTAGACAGAACGAGACATATCGAGATAGTGACGGGATTTACCCCTTCGCCAGAGATCAGACTTAACCGATGTAGCCTCGTGTCGAGAGCCAAACCCCGCTGGTAAAAACTTAGATGAACTAGGGTGGCGATACGCTGAGGTTGTATTGATCGAAGGATTGATGATCATTACATATTTTCAGGGGGTCTATATTTATATCCTGGGTTTACAGAGTTCGACACGTTTACAACAACCATCAAACGTTATTTCCTAACAAAGATAAATGAAACTATCTATATAAGATAGGATAGAATACCCTGCTATAAACCACGACTCCTCCTCAAACTTGGTTTTATCTTGGATAATCTTCTATTCTAGCACCGAGTTTTTTCTTGTCTTAATTCGATCGGCTTCTTCTCTGTAGCAATCAGACACCTCTGCGCCTCAGCCGATCGTGTTTCCAATCTATCGCTGGGCTTTCCAAATTTTGGCGTTAACAAATGTATAAACATCTCAGTAACCGTATAATATTTTACCACTATTATCTAAATAATATCCTTGTACGAATCTATTAATCGTCCGACCCTCTATTTAATAGTATAATGATTTTCTAGTATTAACGTTAAGTTTCTTACATAATTACATCTCAATTATCTTTTCTACCTACTTTCAAATTTTCTTTACAACTATATCTATAAAAATAGTTTTATTTAAAATATTTTTTCGTTATTTATACGGTGAGAACAAAAACACCCTAACATAGAACATCAAAGGAACTACTTATCAAACGAGCCTGTCAATTTTACAAGCATTTCCTAGAAGAGAAAAAATGTCTAACCAAAGAAATATAATGGGCCGCTTGCAAAAAAAAAGACAGGCCTCTATCTTCTCTCACACGCTTATTTTACAGATGAACCTCTGCCCCACAAAAAAACTATTTTAGCTAGGCCAATAAGGAGGCTGAATGTAAATTTAATAGCTCATTGTTATCATATTGTTTATATATCAATGAATGTTTGTTATATCATATTTTTCGCTCTGGTGAGTTGTTTTTAAAAAAAAAAACTCCCTCAATATGCATTGGGAGTATACATCTATAAATTTTTCAAATATATATATATATATATATATATTCGAATGACAGCAGTATGGGCAGGCATGGCACGTCGAGTCAGAGCTCACCCCACAGCGAGGGCCCAACCGACGGCACGTCCCCGGTGGGCCGTAGCTTCTGCTCCGTATATGCCGGCCTCGAGGGAGAACCGGGACGGCCGGGGGTCCATGCATGGGTGATGGGCCTGTCTGTACTGTCACTTTGCATGTCTATCCGGCTTGCAGTACTGTAGCTATAGTAGGCTACTGTTCTTCTCTCAGTAATCTGTATTATATTCTGTAGGCAACTGTTAAGCTGGAGTAATCAGATTCTGATGTCAATTCTTCGTATTACACCCACGATACTTTTGAGATTTTGTAAACCAAAGACACAGGTGTTGTATTGCAGTAGCAAAGAAATAGCCGCGAAATTTTCCCATTCAAAGTTCACCAAAATGAGCTGCAACGCCATTTGGAGCTGTACAAGAATTTCCCTAACTGAAGCTAGCTAGGCACTTATGAAAAATCAATCCTACTTCCCCTTCCTGAGCCACTGAATCCACTACTACACCAGCTGCAATGTTCATTCATGTTCATGTTCATGTCACCCTTGCTGGCTCCCGGGCTTGATGAGCGGCTGCTGGGAGATCTTCCCCCACTCCTCGGGAGGGCACTTCACCTCCTTGAGGAAGGCCACCACCTCCTTCATGGTGGGCCGCTCCGCCGGCACGGGGTTCACACAGAAGATGGCGATGCCCAGCGTCTGCAGCATCTCCTGGACCAGCTGGTCTGGCATGCCGCACAGCTTCGGGTCCAGGATGTTCACCGCCGGTTCATAACTCCCCATCTTCTTCTTCGCCCACTCCACGATGTGGAGGCAGTCCCCCACCACCGGCTCCACCGCACTCCGACCGCTCAGGATCTCTAGGAGCACCACCCCATAGCTGTATACGTCACTCTTCTCGGTGATCTTTGTGGTGTAGCCGTACTCTGAAATGAGGACAACATGCCAAGATAAATTACTTGTATGATTAAGCATATCAACATAATTTTGAACCAATTATTTCAAGCAACAGTATCTAAGTCAACATGCTTCAATGGACATCATAGATGCTTGTGATTTCAGAAACTTGTAGCTGTGTAAGTACTACAATGGCAGTTAATAGCTAGTCAGACTGTTCAGTTTCACCAGCTTAAACTACAAGCAATCAACTAGTCATGGTCATGGAATCAGAGCAAGGTTAAGATTACTAGAAGCAACTTCAGGTCAAAGATCGATTTTTAGATAGCAGCATTACCCAAAGAGTCATTAAGCTATGGCATTAACTGTTGCTGGTCTTGCACACTACATTCTACTACTATATGTCTAGATTTTTAAGAAAAAAGAGCATGCAGATAAATACTTGAAGTAGAAATGACTTGCCTGGAGCAATGTATCCATAAGAACCAGCAATGCGTGACATGGCATGATGATAGTTGGGGGAGTTCATCAGCTTGGCCAGCCCAAAGTCAGCCAAGTATGCTTCACACTTCGAATCAAGAAGTATGTTATTGCACTTGACATCCCGGTGGAGTATCGCTGGGACGCAATCATGGTGCAGATAGGCCAGACCTTGTGCTGTGCCAACAGAAATCTTGTAACGGGTATCCCAGTCCAGGCTCCTGTTACCTTTCAGGAGCTGTTGCAGATTACCATTGGGGATGTAGTTGTAGAGCAAGAGCTTAACAGACTTGTTTGAGCAGTAACCAAGCAGCTTGACGATGTTCCGGTGCCTAATGTGCCCCAATATCTGAATCTCAGCAGCGAATGCGTCGATCAGCTCCTCCTTTGACGTCTTCCACAGCTTCTTCACAGCAATGATCTCCCCATTTGGCATTTCAGCTCTGTACACAACACCTGAGCAACCTTTGCCAATCACATTCTCATCTCTCAGGCACTCCAAGATGTTATCAACTCTGAAGTTCAGCTTCTGGAATGGTGTAAACGTCCAGGGGTGCGAGAAGTCATCACCACCCGCAACCGACATGCTCATCGCCTTCTTGCCTTTAAGTGTTCTGCTCCTGTTGATCAGGATCCAGACCACAACAAGCAACAGCATGATTGATCCCAGAACGGCACAGACTAGGATCACAGTCTTGACAGTCTTCAGTGCTGTCCAGCGAACCATGTCCGACACGCAAGTGTGCCCATCATAGGACTCGCATAGGTGGGGATTGTCAATGTAGGAGCTCGATGACAATGTCTTGAAGAACGGCGTCACTGGGATGGCGCCGGAGAAATTGTTGTACGAAACGTTGAGAGATATCAAGCTGGTGAGCGCGCTCAACACTGAGATGCTGCCATACAAGCCATTGCTAGACAGGTCGAGCGACTGCAGCTGCGTCAAGCTGGACATCTTGTCCGGCAGCTCACCGGTGAACCTGTTCGAGCTGAGGCCAAGGCTAATGCTAAGGCTCGACAGTGCGCCAATCTCCGGCGGTATCGGACCGGAGAAGCTGTTGTTGCTCAGCTCCAGCATGGTCAGCTTCTGCAGGTTCCGAATCGACTTTGGCAATGGCCCGGAAAGCATGTTGCCGCTGAGGATGAGTTTGTTGAGGTAGCTGAAGTTGCCGAAGCTCGCCGGTATATCGCCGGTGAGCTTGTTCATGCTCAGGTCAAGCTGCTCCAAGTTCATGAGCTCCCCGAACTGCGGCGGGATGACCCCCGTGAAGCTGTTGTTGTGGACGTCGAGCAGCTCCAGCACCGTGATGTTGGCGAGCTCGGCGGGAAGCGCGCCGGTGAACTTGTTGGAGTAGAGGTCCAGGAACACCAGGTTCTGCAGCTTGCCGACCTCCCTGGGTATCTCTCCAGCGAGTTGGTTCTCGCCGAGCCGGAGCCGGACCAGCGACGCGCAGTCGGCGACGCTCGGCGGGAGCTTCCCGGAGAGCGCGTTCCCGAGCAGCAGCAGCTTGCTGAGCTTCTGTAGCGCGAACACCTCGTCGGGGATGCCGCCGGCGAGGCGGTTCTTGGACAGGTCGAGCGCGTACAGCTCGGTGCAGTTGCCCAGCGACGGCGGTATCGCGCCGGACAGCGCGTTGCCCCAGAGGAACAGCATCTGCAGCGCCTTGAGCTCCCCGAGCTGCGGCGGGATTGCGCCTGTGAGGCCGTTCTTGTCGAGCTGAAGGGCCGTGAGGCTGCTGCAGTTGCGCAGCTCCGGCGGGATACGCCCCGTGAGCTGGTTGTCCGACAAATGCATCTGCTCGAGCGCGCCGAGCCGGCCGAGCGCCCCGGGCACCTTGCCGGTGAGCCGGTTGCCGGACAGGTCGAGCACCACCAAGGCCGAGCAGTTGGACAGCTCCGGTGGGATCCTCCCGGACAGGGCATTGCCCCAGAGCAGCAGGCTGGTGAGCTTCTGCAGCCTCCCGAGCTCCGGTGGTATCGGCCCGGTGAGCTTGTTCATGTGGAGGTACAGGTTGCGCAGCTCGGCGCACCCGCCGAGAGCAGCGGGCACGGGGCCGGACACGCAGGTGTCGTACAATGCCAGCGTCTGGAGGTTGACGAGGTTGCCAAACTCCTCCGGGATGGCGCCCGAGAGCGCGGTGGCGGCGGCGCCGAAGACGGTGAGGTTGGAGAGCGCGCCGAGGGAGGATGGGATGGGGCCCGACAGCCCCGGGTTGCCGCCGACGCGGAACTGCTGGAGCGTGGTGAGCGCGCCCAGCGACGCCGGGATGGTGCCGTTGAGGAGGTTGTCCTGGACGCAGAGCACCTGGAGCGCGGCGAGGTTGGCGAGGGAGCGTGGGATGGCGCCAGTGAGGTGGTTGGAGTTGAGTAGCAGGTACTGGAGCCCCGACAGCGCGCCGAGCGCGTCGGGGATGTCGCCGTAGAGCGCGTTTGACGAGAGGTCCAGCACGCGGAGCTCGGCGAGCGACGAGTACGATGGCGGGATGGTTCCGGAGATGTTGCAGGTGGAGAGATTGAACAGCTGGAGCGACGACAGCGAGGCGAGCTGCGGCGGGAGCGAGGAGAGGTTGAGGAAGGTGTTGGGCAGCGACAGCGACACCACCCGGCTCTGCGGCGAGCACGTCACCCCCTGCCACGAGCACGGCGTCGCGGCAGAGGGGTCCCACGACGGCAGCACCGGTGACGGCGCCGCCGGCAGCAGCGACAGCAGCGCCTTCCCGTCCAAGGACAGCGCCGAGGCCGTCCGGACCACCGCCGCCACCTCCAACAGCACCATCAGCACAGCCGCGGCGATCTCCAAGAACATGGCGCCCCGGTGCGCCATTACCCCCGTCGATCAAGAAACCACAAGAACTAGAAAAAAAAAAGAACAAAACTTCCCCCTCCCCTCTAATCTACAGCCGCGAGAACTAGCTCACGACACGAGAGAAGCTTGCTTGCTAATGGGAAGAGCCCAAGTTCCCCTGATGGCGAGGCATGTGGAAGCAAATACTAGTGCGTAAGGAAGCCGCGAGGCAAGGAGACAACGACGAGGAGGAGGAAGAAGAAGAAGAAGAAGAAGAAGATTGCTTTGAGCTGGAGTTGCTTAGGCCGCACCCCACCTGGCATATGGAGGCGAGGAGATCGATCAACCGGGAGCGGAGGAAGGCGCTGCCGCCACTATCCCTGCCGCTGCCGCCGACTCTCTTTAGCTACTCACTCTCCAGTAATGTTTTGCCTAAAGCCCCCTTGATTTGGGTTAAAACCTCGGTCGATTTGGTCTCATCTGGGCGTCTCGGGGTTGGAGGAGTATTTAATGGGGACTTTGAACTTATGATATGAGGTCGTCTCAACTAGGTCGGGGGCTATACCTAGGAATTGCCGCTGCACTGCACTGCACTGCTGCTGATGAGCGTGTTTAATGTTTACTTCTTGTTTAATAGCGGGAGTCTTGGTAACTCGCTGGTTGGACTTTTACTGCCAGTGTGAGTTCTCTTTTCTTTCCTTCCTCGCGAGAACAAGTAGGCCAAGCCACCTCGTGAGTGTGCTTTTGAAGGATTTATAAAGGCGTGCTGGGTTGATAGGAATCGCTCACTCCACCCACGACTAGAAATGATAGACTATTGTCACATACATTATTTTTGCCTGTCAACCTACACTAGGATGATAGTTGCATGTGACGGATCCTATCAACCTACGCTAGGTCGGTAGGTGACTGACGAGACCTGTAGTCCTATGGTAAATCGATAGGTCCTATGTCGAGCCACGTTGATCTACACCAATCCGATAGGGTTACGTATCATCCTTTGTTTGTTTGATATGTCCCTACTGTCCTTCTGTTGTTCCATCGGTAGCTTATTATTCATCAAAGACTGCTACTATCTCTGCGATTTTCACCAACCGAGTAATATTTTTGTGATTTTTCATTAAAAATATTGTTTCTAAAAAATCTCCTACATATAAGGTTTTATTAAGAAGTGAAATACTTTTCATGTTTCAACTTGATATCAAATATTGCTTAGCCAAGCTAGGAGAAACTAGATGACTTATAATCCCTAACTCAAGAAGACAGGTTTCTTGTTTGCTTACACCATTTGTAAAGACGTTCTAGGCGTGGTGGTTTATTGCTTCTTGTTTAGGGAAATCCGATGGTCTCTCAGCAGTGACTAGGTTTTGGTGGTGGCAAGTTACTTTGCCTTGAAAAGCAAGATTATTATCTTTCTATCAAACTTCTAATCCTACTTAGGTTAATGCTAGTGTTTTCTTTGCCAAGTATCAAAACTCATCCCTAGCAGGTGGATTTTTTTTTCTATGTAACTGATTTGAAGCCCGCCCCAAGACTTGTCAATGAGCTGCCAAAAGAAATTTCTCTACCGGAGAAGATGAAAATGATGTTTTCCATACAAACACTTGTAATTGAGAGAATTGCCTAGCCTCCAAGAAGTATCGAAGGTGCCTCTTTTTTCTCATATTTTTCTTTTTTTCTACTAAAACCTTTTCTGAAACTTAACAGTACTGAATTATATTGGGGAGAATTATCCTGCAACTGTGATATAGAACTTGTAACTATAGTTTACACGAAAGAGGTGTGAGATCATCGCGACAACCGTGTGAAAACCGCACTAGTGACGAAAGGCGTTGGGGGGTAATATCTGGGATAAAATCTTACTCGAGCAAACCTAGGAGAGCTGTCCGCCGTGCCATGTGACCTGGGGCTTAGCTGCACTCCCTTGTCCGTTCTCCAACAGCAGGGCCCACTGGTCAGTGTCTCTATCTTAATAATTTCCCTTATCGAAAAAAAATCAGGCTTTCCTGTGTCTGTTTAGGCCTTGAGGAAAGTTTCAGTTTCTCATAATAAAGGAAAAGCTTCTTGTTTGATCATTACTAGACTCCTCCCCTTTCTATTCATGGCCGACCAATCACTAGTGAGCATAGGTCAAACTGGGGTTGCTTAGATATCACGAGTGAATGAGTGATTATTGGCCACTGTTTGATCAAACAAAACATGGGGTCCTGCTTAGTAATACTATCTTCTAAACTCTACTCATCTTAAAGAAACGTTCACCTTTTAGTGCAACGGGGTAAGAATTGTAGCTGAGAAAGCCCCGGAAAATAGGGGCCTTATATGCTAATTAAGCAGCACACTTTCTCTAGATTGCTTTTTATTATTGTCATTACAAACCACAATTGGTTGTAGGCTAAAAAGATATTAGTGCTCAGCCCAAATGTTGTAAGGTGTGATTGTATATACAAAGATCCAAGTTTTTAAAATTTGATCAACTAGCAAAATTTTGTGCATGTTTAGTAAATTTGATTGTAATATATTCTCACACGATCGTTAACCAGCACCCAAGGCGCTATAGTAGTATCCCACCAACGGTGAATGCAAATGTATTTCTACAAATTAATAAATGTATTTTTGCAAAGATGTAAATGCATCTCACAAACTGTAAATATATCCTTATATCCTCCAAATACTAACTCTGTATCAAAATATAGTAATTTTTAGTTATGTATTTAAACGTAACCTTATGGATATATAGCCAGAAGTTATTATATTCTTGTACTAAGTAATAAATGTGTCTTTCTCACGTTTAAAATAAATGTGTCTTTCTATGGCTTTACTCTATTTATCCCAAAATAAATTAAATTTTAGAGTTTAAACTTTCTTCTAAAATAAATCAACTTCTACTCTCTTATATACTGTCAATCCATCCAGAAATTTTATCTCTTCCATACCTATTATCTACCCATTCATCAATACTACTATATTATTTATAAAAGTTATTTTGATCTTCTCTTCATCTTCTTAATTTCACTGTGGGAATATAGGAGTGGGTTTTTTTTATAGGAAATAGGGAGTAGACAACATGCGGCTGACACTGGTAGGATCCTATGCACAAGCTAGACAAATAGGTGTATTTGGAAGTATGGTTTATTCTGCGTTAGCTCTCCAGCCATTGACAAAATTTTGCAAGAGAAATTAGTGATAGTCTAATTTTGAAGACCATATCACATTAAAATACTCACAATAGAGAATTGAACATAGGAAGTAAAGCTTATAGCATTCTTTCTAAAAGACAATTATGTTCTTCTTTAATATAATGCTGATAAATGATCTTAAAAACATGCAGTTATGGTCATCAATAACCAAAAACCATTCTCATCCAATGCATGAGATGGAACTATATAATAAAAACTAATTGATTTTTTCTTTACAATTTCTTTTTAAGGGATGAAAGAGAAAAGGCAAAGGACCCATTGAGCCTTCAGTTTAATGGCCTCAAAGACCAAGAAAAAGCCCATGGGTACCCATTGGGATTGACAACAACAAGCCCATACTCTCCAACTAATAACCTAAAACCGCTTGTTGCTAATCCCAACCTTGCAAATCCCTAAATACCCACTAATTATCATATTTACCCTCCAAACCCTAGGTCATGTTTCACAGCCTCTCCAACCAAATCCTGGGACATTGTAGCCAATCCACAGCACCTTGGGGTCAGATTCCTTGGGAAGGGCAAAATTTTGATGATATTGAGAGCTAGGCAAGCAAGCAGGCTGTCTGCTCATCTCATAGGGGTGTGTGTTTAAAGTAAAAGAGGTTAATGAGAGAGATGGGAGGGAAGCAAAGCGCCCATTTTTAAGTTTTGGGATTCTTAAAAGGTGATTAAAATTTTCCTAATACACTCCTCCCTCTCTCATGGTTCATCAGGCACAGCCCAATTGGTTTGGTCTGAAGTGTCACATAAGGGGTTGTGGTGGATGCCTTTGTTTTTTATTTACTGTGCTTTCCTTTTTTTTCCTCTGTTCCTTTTATTTTTCTTTTTTACCATGGTTTGTGTGAAGAGGGGTAAAAGGAGAAGAGGCGTGATAATTGTGCACAGGAGACTATGGGAGGTAAAAAACTGGGAGGTGAGCTTTCCAAGGAGGTGAAGGTGGGTGGGTTTGGGAAATTGGGTTAAAGAAATAGAGAATTGCAGCAATTTGTACTTGCATCATGTTGCCTTTTGTGTTGACGCTTTGTACGTGAAGTTGGTGATGGTTTATGGAAAAAAAGTGATATGCAAAATACTTATCTGTATAACTGACCAAACTTGAATTCGGCCTAACTCACAAGAACCAAACTTGAATTCGGCCTAACTCACGAGAAATCAGTCACCAAAACACAAAACTAAATGTTGTGAAAAACTTGGATGGATGTCAAGAATGTTAGTATTGAATAGTGGAAAAATGCTTAACATGGTATGAATTGTAAAATAAATTACTATTTTTTAATAAACCATGTAGCTCTATTACCAAACTTCGTGTCAAACCAATATTGTATATGACAGGTGGGCTTAATTCAATCAAATGGTGGCACTACTAATAACAGTAGTTTCAGCAAACACAATAATGTCCATAAGATGGAGGACATGTACTCTCAGAAAATAACATGATAGGGAAAAATAAGGAAGGATAAAATGATTTAGATTGAATGGATGTTGAAAAGAAAGTAATTTCTGGACAGGACCTAAGCTCGTAGCCCGGCGTGTCTGGCATCTGAGGGAAATATTTTAGTTGGAAGTGACGGTTTTTAAGGTTGTTTTTATGCTCTTCTGACTGTACCCGCTTGGGACAAATCACGGGGCACGGGGTGAATCTTGGGCCGTCCGATTAGTGGTCTGGATTGTTGTCTCTAATTGTACAAAACCCGACCCGTTAATGTTTTTTAGGCAGAGTTAATGTTTTTTTTTCTCACGGTTACATGTATTAATAGCTTGCACAATATTACCTCTAGCTGAAAATAACTTCATTTTTCATTCATTTCTCTCACATATACCAATATAAAAGAAAAAAAACTAAAATACCATGTACTTTATTAAATCACAATACAATTGTCTAGTTTTAATACATTTATCTCATACAAGATGAATTTATTTTAAAATAAATAATAGAGGACAAAAATGATTATTTTATGACAGAGGGATTACCAGGTACGAAGCTGTGTTATTCCATAATTGATAGTTAACCTTAATCACAATAAGAGGTGTATGATTGCTCTACTGTACATTTATTTTGAGAGCGGAGAGATTTGATAAGAAAAGACACTAAATGTTCTTTCAAGCCCTTTGTACTCATAGTTTCTTCTTCTCCTCTTTTGTTAAACAAAAATCTTGTGTAGGTTTAATTTATATAACAACAGGAGTGGCTGTACATCCAGTTGGATGTAGAGGTTGGATTTATTAATTCATTTTCTAAAGAAAAATATGATAAGGTAGGAACATCCTTCCTTTTCGATTTGTCAATTGACTGTTTATTTATATTTATTAACCACTTTTGAAAACCAGACCAAAATATAATAACTCATACCTACAATTTATTTTCTTCTAGTTGTGAAATAAATAATATTTAATCTAAACTTATAAAAAAATATACTTTGTTGTTCACGTCACCGATATGGAAAAAAATATGACCTGTGTAAATATAAAAAATACGTTCAGATTCGCAAAATTAATATTATAAAATAACACAAATTTGAAGTTATAGTTTTGTATATTATATTATACAACTACTGTGTAAGTGTAGTCGTCTAGAAGGCTACTATCTCCGTTCATTCGTATACATTTTTGAAAGCACATATAAATAATTATATTTTAAAATAAATAAAATAATATTTAAAAAACAAATAAGACAACCGATAAACGGCAAAAGGTCTCTACGAAAAAGGTCGCACTGTTTTTAATTTGGGCAATACTTACGAGGCAGAGACGCTGTGGGTGAGCAGCCGAATCCCCAAATTAACCGGCACCCCGGCCATCCCGACGACGGGCTGTAAACATTGGCCATGGTCGTACGGCGAAAACCTTGGGAAATCCGGACGCGCACGTGAGGTCGGCGTGTGCCATCTTGCTACTATCTGCTCTGCTCGTCGGCAGCTGGTAGTTACTGCGCGCCTGCCCAGAGAAAGAGGAACAGCTGCACCCCGCCCCCATCCTCACCCACACCGGCTTGACTCGCCGGCCGCTCCTCCCAGCACCAGATTTCACGCCGTTCTTGCCTCCACCTCGTGGTTAACCACTACTTACTTACCCTCTAATACTACTTCTGGTACGGTTGGGTCAAGTCGGCAGAGTAATTAATTAATTAGTGGCAGCATCAATTGATGCTATGCTAATTGCTAAACTGTAGTGTGTGTATATATAATCTTTGAGATGTCATACATGAAGTAAGAAGAGGCAGTAAGAGAATTCAGAACATGAGTTATATCGTACCATGTCATTGAGTGTTAACACGGCAATACAATGGCACCGAGCTGAGATCGAAACAAATAGCAGGACACGGAGCATGAATGCCGCAGCTGGCTCGCCTGCTACCTGCGCAAATCTCGGCGCAACTAATTAATCAGGCCTAGTCGTCGATCGATGCATATGCATTGCCTCGATCCCTTGTGTACCGGACAGTGCAATATTGCAATCCATATCGTGCAGTTAGTCCACGACGCAGCCAGGTGTAGCCAATGCAACACATCGCTCCTCTTCTACGGTAGGAATCAAACCAAGTCCACACCTACAAAACACAAGTGGTAGCTGTATCTAGCACCACTAAACACACCCTAATTACCGCTAAAACGACAGGATTAAGATTAATTAGAGCGCAAGTGCAGGGGGTTAACTCAACGGGCGGCGCTAAACAGTAATTATCTGGCGCCCTAATCGCAGAGGAGAGGAGAGGAGCAAGCAGGCACAATTATTAACTCCACTTTTCCTCGTCTCCCGATACCGGCGCAGTGCCGTGCCGACGTGGCAGCATCTGTTTTTCTATACAGATTGGGAGGAAACCAACGATGGCTAATTAATTAATTGATTATTTTTTTTGCTTATCTAACGCAGCAGCATAGAAAAAAGGATTAGTGGGAGTACTTGAGGCATCAGCGAGAGCAAACCAAGAATACAACCCTATTATATACAGGACAGTAGCATTAGTAAATTAGTGGTAATTAAGCTAGGTTAATTATGCTAAGCATATAGAGAGCTGCTTAATTGGGCTGTCTAAGCTAAGCTAAGCTAGCAAGCGTCAGGTATCAGTATCCACTTGGCTTCATGTGTAGCTAGTTTGCAATCTAGTTAAGCCAGCTTTGGTTGTAAGGATTAAGAAATGGACAAGGATGGATAGCTAGTGCCCCATCATTGGTACACATCTAGCCATGGACAGCATGGAGCCCCAAACCCTAATGAACGTTCTTGCATGTAGCCAGTTTGAAATTAAGCAGCATCATATCCCTTGGTAAGATTTTGGCTACTTTTCCTGAGGTTTATGCATCGAAGTCACAAACAAACACGTTGGCCGGAGCAGCAACCGGGTACACACTAATGGAGAAGTATTGATCACGAATATCGATCTTTCAGAACATGTATAATGACGTATGGTTTGTCCTATAACATATATATAATTATTATTATTTAAAATTTAAAAGTTAATTTTAGTTTTTTTTATCATAGGTTCTTTTTCAATATTGTTTTTAAGTAGTTAGGTATATATATATAAGTTTTAATTATAAATTATTTTTTATCGTTAATATGTCATTTGTTATATTTTCAGTAAGTGCTGCCCATAGATTGTATTGTTTAAAAATCATCAGATTAACTGATTAAGGATAATAATTTAGGCAAGCTTTGGCTTTTGGGTTACTTTTGTATTATTTGGTAGCTTGATACAATGAGGATATCGGGCAATTAGGTCCCCAGTCCCATATAGGCCCCTATTACGCCCGGTTTTATACCTTCAGCCCAACTTAAGCCAACACGAAATATCGCCCAATATAGTTGGTGACTGAATTTGCTCTAGCAAACAATGGAATTTTTCGGCATTAAAAAACATTGGTCATTAGTTATGTCCGTGCGTTGCTAAACGCTAACTTCACAGTGCGAGAGGGGAGGTTTATTAGAGATAAAAAAAATTCTAGTATAGTAAACCGATTATGCACACAATTAAAATGAAATGTTGTCTAAACCATTTGTTATATGTGATAGGAAAACACGGGTACGTTTGCAATGGAAAAAAATACGACAACATATCTGAATCGTGAGGTGAAAACCTTTAAAATTTTTCATATTGATTCATCAGTAAGGCACTGTTGAATCTATTATTGATTAGCCATTTTGTTTTTTTTGAAGGAGTATTTTTTGCAATTTATAAATTAATTATATTCACAGGCAAATAGTAGTAACTTATGATTACAGAAAAAAAGAGAAAGTAGAGAAGACATGGAGAAAAAAAAAGGCAGAAAGGACCGAGAGAAAAAAAAAGTAGAGCACAAAGAAAAAAATTGTATTAAGGTAAAGTACCGTAATAAACGATAAAATTAATTATTATAAAATTAAAAATCTACTTTAAAAATATAAGATAATAATTTTTTATATAAAAAAATATTTTTTAAAAAATATTAGATAAAAAACATACGGACAAAATCCGAGAAAAAGACTCCGAGCACCTGCGAACGCGGCCTAAACCCTCAAAATCCCTTTCTCCTTCACTTTCCCCACTACTCTCCTCCTGTCTCCTCCGACTCGACTCTCCGCCACTGGACCCCCCTTCCCCGTCGTCTTTCCCTCCCCACAGCCCCCCACCTCCGAGCTCCTCCCCTCCCCGATGGCTCCCCATCTTCATCTCGCGGCGGCGTCCGGATTTGCACCACATCGGCGCCGCAGATCGAGCAGTCGGCGGTGGCGGTCTGCTTCCGGCTGTTCTCTCCTCGGTGTGTGAAATGGTGGGCGCGTCGTCGACATCGTGTGCCACGTCAGTGCCATCTGGCTTGATGTGCGGCTGTCTCCTGGTCTCCATGCCGCCGGCAGCCTCCAACGGCGCACATCAACCTCGTGTGGTCATGGCGGCTGTCTCGATCTTGGGAAGCCATGGCGGCGCTTGGACTCGCCGTCGGTGCTCGAAATCGGCACCACCACTGTCCGGACATGTAGCTGAGGTGTCACAATTATCTCTGTATTTTTGGGCGTGGAGGAGCTTGCTTGTTTGTGCTGGACTAAATTAGTTGCTATTTCAGGGTTGAGAGATTTAATTAAATTTCGTTACTGCATCACAGGATTGAAGTATTACATGGGATAGACATAATCGTGAAGATCTCGATGGCACACAATTGACTGAAGTAGAACTGCATGTTGTGCTGCCTATTATCAGAGTGCTATGATCTAATGTATATACGGCTTCAGAGATGTCTTTCAGGAGTCTTTTTTGAATTTTTGTTTACTCTTTACCGGTTATATTCGTTCTCCTGTGGTGGTGTTGAACTGAAATATAGGAATAGGAATAGAAATAGGAATAGGAATAGGAATAGGAAGCAGTAGTCGTCAGTACAAGGGTTTGGGCTAATAGGAATAAGAATAGGAAGCATGGGCTTGGGCTGATAGGAATAGAAAGCGATCAGTACATGGGCCTGGGCTGTACGTAGGCTGGGTCGTTGGGCTGCTCTTGGTGAAACGATGGGAGTGATGAACATCGATCGGAGAGACTCGTTTTTAGACGTGGTGTGCTCGAGATCGATGAACACAACGGACTAAACCAGTCATATGCGGTAGGGCAGGGCGACGGACGACAAAAACACTACCAATGTTTTAAGTAGGTAAAAATAAAGATGTTAGACAACATAACGTTTTAGAACAAAATTTAGGTTTCGAACCGAAGGCATGTCAAAACTCTTGGAAAGTATGACCTTTTTGGCCACCTGTGCTTCAAGCAAAACGATTGTAATAGAGATCTAATTTTCAAATGGATGGTGCATGCTGGTTTGTCATTAGTGTTGAAATAGAAAGAACTCATGAGTCGATTTTAATAAGTACATAGCTTGCAATATTTTGTTGAAAAACTAAGTCATAACATTAAAGTTAATCCTTTCATCTTTTTGACAAAAAGTTTTGGCTTTTTTTTTCACTAAAACCATATTCTGTTAGGACATGCAAGTTGCAAGAGGGAAAAAAATACTAGAGCTTGTAGCTACAACACACTGCATAATTTGAGACGCTTTACCGGCGGCAGTATGTACGTCCAACAATTACTGGACAGTCTAGGTTAATTGACCAGTAGTATCTCGCGCATAACGTGCGCGGAACAAAGTTCTTAAGCTGCACGAGAGATCGTCATCACACAGTTAGGATGGGAACTTCTCTCCTGATGCCTCTCAACACTAGCGTAAACTGGTTTGCTAAGCAGCGGATGCAAGAGCATACATTGTCACAGTATCACTACAGTAACTAGAAAGGTGTTGAAAATAAGTTGAGATGATTTGTGAGTAGAATCCTCTCACTGTCTCACATGTAGGGTACTTGGATATATATAGTCATGTTCTTCGTGTGGCTGATACTAGCCTTTCTCATGTGAGTTGTGACGTTTCAATTGGCACCCACTTTTAATTTCCTTCGTCATTACTCTAGTACTATACTAGTACATTTCAATTCAGTTGTTGCTTCATGTTGTGTTTCATGCACTTGTACAGAGTCAGGGCTTGGCAGGATGCAGAAAGCTAATGTGCTAATGTGCCTAGTGAATAAGTTACTGACGGGGCAAAACCATATTATGTACTGCAGCAAAATGCCATTGGGTGGTGAATCACAAACACTCCATGTAATGTATAAACAATGCTTTGTCAAGTTGCTTAAAATTTCCACCAAACAAAACAAGACACGCTCGAAGAAACATACTACAAGAGCTCGAACTCAACTTGATTAAG
The DNA here is from genome assembly GCA_030770085.1 of Oryza coarctata. Lineage (NCBI taxonomy): Eukaryota > Viridiplantae > Streptophyta > Magnoliopsida > Poales > Poaceae > Oryza > Oryza coarctata. Next base: position 17,539,396 of record CM061472.1, read on the forward strand.
GTTTTAACCGCTTTAACGTCTGATCTGAATGCATTATTTCAGTAGATAGCGGGGGCATGAGCATCAATTGAAAGCCCATACAATTGTAACATCCAAGAAGTCTAGTTTGGACTAAAAATGCTAATTACACATTATCACTCACAATCTGTAACAAAGCTCTTCAGCATTTTGACTTGAGTAGTTCAAGCAACAGGGCCAGGTATAGGTACACATTTAATCATGGAAAAAAGAAACCTTGTCACATCCCCTTTTCACATTTTCAAATTCACTTACTTTTGAAAATTCACTTTCACATTTATTTTCCTAAAATATCTTAGTGAAAATTTCATTTAATTTGACTAAACAAAGTAATTACACCGCCTTTTATTTTATCGTTTGTTACTTGGAGTTATTTGGTTTTTATTTGTCTTTTGAAAATGGAGCTCAATTCCTAAAATTTCCTAAAAATTCCAAATCCAAAAAATATCCAAAATTTTCCACATTTAGAATTTTTCTAGAAAAAAACCCTATCCTTTTCTCTTTTTCCTCTTCTTCCTTCCTATTCCCCCTCCTCTAGCGATGGCAATGGGTTGTGTCGGTTTTAGGTAGAGCAAGAACATGTCCGAACCAAGACCCAAAACTCCTAGCCCGCCTAGGCCCAATACTCAAATTGGACACAAAATAGAACCAATGCCCATGCTTGTCGGGTGTTGGGTACCCATTAGGTACCTATGGTTTTTTGAACAACATAATGTAGTATATCTATTGATAAGTATAGACTATCACAATTAGGTATCTATAAAACCACAAACATCAATATTACAAGTAACAGTCATTTGTAAAGTATTAAGTACATACCAAATCCATAATTCTATGATTACAAATTATTTTATCACCAAATAAGAAAACAAATGACTAATCCATTAGTAGCCTATGACTTTGGTACACTTATACATTCATGTTTTAGTTAATGTTGATACACAATCAACCAAAAATCAAATACGGATATGTATATTTGGGTACCATAGGTTACCCACGAGCATAGAATAAAATCCACAATGTGCCTGTTAATAACTCGGGTTTGGGTCGGACATACCCATGGACACAAAATCTAACCCATACCCATGCCTATCAGGTGCAGTAACCACGAGTATCTGGATCCATGGGTAAAATTGACATCTTGGCCTCCTCCCTTTCTTTTTCTTTCTTCCTCCTTGGTTGTCTTCTTCCTCTGGCCAGCAGGAGGCCGAAGCCCCCATCTCTCCCCCTCGTCACCAGAAGCGTGGCCTAGGAGGCCAGAGCTCGAGCCGACCCGCATCCCACTATCGCTAGTAGGGTCCAAGCCATCTCACGTCACCTTTGTGCTTCAGTCCAGCAGGCCACACACTCCAACCACTGTGCTCTTGCTGTCGACTATCAAACTGCCATGCTATTTTTGTTCCACCATAAAAGCTACAGAAAAGATTGACTCAACGCAATGAATCCATTGATAGATAGAGCATGAGTACATACATGATAGGGACCTTCCTTATCTCTAACCAACTTATAGAAATGTTGTCAGGAGAATGGGAAGGAGATCTGACCAAATACAATGAGATGAGTAACAAACTCTAACACCCCCTCGCAGTCATAAAAGCATACCCTTGATGAAGATGTCGACATACTACGAAGATGTGGGAACATGGAGTACACGAACCATGCCAATGGCTACTCGCTCACGAACAAAGTAAAGGTCAATCTCAACATGCTTGGTTCACTGATACTGAATTGGGTTTGTTGAGAGGTAGGCGGTGCTGACATTATCATAGTAGACAAGATTAGCCTTGTCTCTACAATAGCATTGGCTACTGCCCTATAATCAGCCTTAGCACTAGACCATGACAATATGTTCAGATGGTTGGAGGACCCTAAAATGAGGTAAGAAAACTACATAGCTAGAAGTGAATAGCCTAGTGTATGGATAGCTAGCCCAATTGGCATTAGAGTAAGTGACCAGTTCAGTGAAGAGCTCTAAATATGAAGACCATAATCCAATGTGTCTCAAACATAGTGAAGAATCCGCTTAATAGGCAAGGTATGGATCCCAGGGATTGTGCATATAGAGACAAACTTGTTGGACATCATACAAGATGTCAGGTTTGGTGAAGGTGTTCGACATTCTTTTGTAGTATCTCTTTCCTGAGCGTAGCCTCAATCTCTTCTAGTCTTTCATTGACAGTATTAAATATGTATACATTGATATCATATCTTTTCATGTGTCAATATCCCATGATGGGCTTGTCGCCAATCATATAAAATTTTCACTTGTGCTACTAGTCGACATTCTAATACGATCCTTAAACCATTAATTGAAATGAGAGTTATGCTCTTTGTTGATCGAAATATTCGGCTGACTCATGTTTTCCTATTAGATCTTCACTAAATGCTCTTCAAAGTATGGCACAACTTTTTCCAGATGTTGAAGGACAGTGAAATTGGCTTAAGCTTAGGCAACTTGATCTAGGATAATTTTTTTTGCCTATGGTGCCAATCCCTATGAGAGTTGGGAACTCCAATTGGATCGATCTTAGACATGTAATCAACATGGAAGTCAAATACCTCCTTAGTTGTATAACCTTCAATTATGCTCCCTTCTGGTTTGGCTCTATTCTAGACTTCAACTTTAGAATTCCCATGTATCTTTTGAACGGGTACATCTCCCTAAGGAAAGCAGGGCTACATACTTTTGTTTGCTTTAGAAGATGGGCAATGAGAAGAACCATGATATCAAAGAAGGATAGGGGAAAATACATCTCTTGATGACAGAGGTTTTTTACAATATTTACATGCAAGGCATAAAGTTCTACTCGATTAATAATTGTCTGACCAATGGCATAAAAGAAGTACAAACGCATAATCCTGTGATGGACCTTGATTGATAAAATATTTCTAATAGCAATTGGTAAGAGTGTTGTGATCAGTATATGACAATCATGGGACTTCATGCCAACCAGTTTCAGATCGTCCATTGAAACAAACTTACTAATTCTCAATGAATAACCCAAATGAACTTTAATATCCTTTAAGAAAGATAACATATCCTTTTTCTCTTCCTTCAACAAAGTATAAGCTAGAGGTAGTTATACTCTACCTATATTATGTTTAGTTATAGGTGCGAGTTCACTCCAGATTTTCATATTCTATAAATCTCAACGTGAATTCAACATGTCCTTTATCTTCCTAGGAATAATCAGCAATAACTCAGTCAGACATTCACACACATTCTTCTCTACATGTATTAGATCAATACAATGCTTCCAGTATAGTAGTCACTAGAATATATACTTTTTCTTCCACATACGCTTGTGTTTTGTCTTAGTACCTTTCCTTTTCTTTTCAAACTTATTACTACATCCTTCACCATATCATGCACCTCCTCCCCGGTTAAATTCGCTAAAGCACTCCCAAGTTCTTTCTTACCATTGAAACTTTTCTTCAATCTTTTGTACGGGTGATATTGCAAGAACCATCTCCTCTGACCCATGCAGATCATCTTTCATGAGCTCTCTAGCCACTTACTGCATGTTTGTTCCTTACAATATGAGCAAGTCTTCTTTCCTTTTACAATTTATCCTAAAAGGTTACCAAGTATTAGATAGTCATTAATGTTGTATAATAATAGGGCATGTAGGTTGAAGTTTTCCCACCCGTATGTGTCCTAGCTTTGCACACCATCTCTCCAAAGTATTTTTGGGTCATCGATAACTAGCTCTAAGAATTCATCATTATCATTATCAGCCTGTTTTGGTCCTTCGATTAGAAAGCTCAACGTAATGTACTTCCTTTTGAAGAATAACCATGGGGTTATGTTGTAGTTTGCGATAAGAACTAGCTAAGTGCTATGATGACTGCTCGTATCTCCAAAAGAATTCATGTCATCTATACACAAACAAAGCCTCATGTTTCTCAGGTCTAATGCAAATTTGGGGTATATTATTCCTTCATTGCATCGAATCTATAGTGTGCCTTAGTTTACCATCAGCCTTTTAATCTATTGTATTCCAACGAACTAACTTAGCTTTCTTGGGATTGGCAAATATTTGCTTGAAACAATCGGTTATAGGGAGATACCACACAACCTTTGTAGGACCACCTCGTTTTGACCTTTTTCCTTCATTATAACTACTCTTTCACTTGTATCGAGAAGCCTTGCATACATAATATATATATATCCAAGTTGGCATATTCCTTATAGCACAATATGTAGTCATTTGGATATGCGTAAATTCTTCAAACCTCTAACCCCAATGGGCACACCACATATTTTGCTTCATATGTCGTCTTGGATAGCATGTTCTTCTCCAGAAGTAAGTCCTTCAATAAACCCAACAGTTATATGAAACTCTTGTCTGACTATCTATTACTTGCGTTAAGCTTTATAAGATCCAAGATAGTAGATAACTTTATGTACTTTGCTTTGCATCTAATGTACATAGGTGTCTTTGAATCATTCACCAACCTGATGAACTTCTCATAATCTCTCACATTATAAGCTGTCTTCTCAACATCATACAACATTGCATTAAGAGTATTATTGTTGATATCAAATGTATCACCACCCAACAGTGAAGGGACAAACATGTCATCTTTATCTTATTTCTTATTGTGTCCACCGCACACTTCATTTGCAATATTTAGCGGCTCTTGCTCTCTATTCCTAGTTCAACATGTTTAACCTTTCATGAATCCTCGACATATGTATTTGTATTCTTTTGGTAAACATCTTCTCATTTTTTGCAATTAACGCATGGACAAGTTGTCCTTCTAATTTTCTCCTTCTCCACAGCATTTAAGAAATTTGTAGTGTCACTTCTATACTCTTGGCTCAAACCACCACTTCTATGCATTTAACTTTAGTCCATCTATAAATATGAATAAATATTAAATATAATGTCTCTTGCAATATATATTAGGGATTTGTAGTCATAATTTATTACCTATAGAGCTTTTTCTCCTTTTTTTCAAATAAAAAGCAAAAATTTACTCCTCTAGACCTTCCACTCGAAATGTGAAAGTATACTGGGTTGAAATGGCTATTTCATCATAGCTTAGTGGGTATATATAGTTTGTGCTACATATGACAAGCTATAAATAGGAGCTTATCAAAGTGGTTAGCGTGCAACATGGCCATGAAGCCAAATATTCAACAGGTTGTATTTTGGCCCATCACAAGTGAGTGCTTCTGTAACAGGCCGCTAGGTCATTCATCTACGATGCCTGATTCTGTAGCAGTGTCTTCTGATATCTCTCAACCTTAACATGAATTGGTGTCATGAGGAGTGTATGCATGAGCACCCGTACATGATCATTATAGAAAGGTGTTGAAAATAACTTGAGATGATTTGTTATTGGAATCCTCACACATGTTGGGTATATATGGGCTTTGTGATACTAGCCTTTTCTCTTGTGGCTTGTGAGCTGCTGACACTTCAATTGGTACCCACTTTTGATTTGCTACCTTTTATTGCTCCAGTACTATACTGCTATATTTCAATTGAATTGTTGTTTCATGTTGCATTTGATTCACTAGTGCAGAGAGTTAGGGTTTAGCAGGATGCAGAAAACTAATGTGCCTAGTGAATGTGTTAATGGCAAGGGAAAACGATGTTATGCATTGTCACAAAATGCTATTAGACGGTGAATCACAAACACTCCATGGAATGCATACAGTGATTTGTAAGGTGCTTAAAATTTCCATCTAATTAACTAAACACGACGCCCAGAAAAAATCTAGAACATGGCTTGAAACAAATGTGAATGCATAATTTGTAGTTGATAGCAGGTATAGAAGTATCAATTGAAAGCCCATACAACGTAACATGTTTAAGAAATCACATGCTTTTGGACTAAAAATTCTAATAACACTGTAACACATTATCACTAGCAATTCGCATCAGAACTCTTGAGCATTCTTGTGCACTACAAGCAACAGGGTCAGGTACAGGTGCCAATTTACTGGCCCTGAAGTTCTTTCTGTTGTCGTAGGTAACATGTATGAGCGTAATGAATTAATGATCAATGAAATAAGAAACATGGATACAAGTTGCTAATTGAAGACAACTTGTTTTATTTCCCTACTTGTAAGACAGGTTGCCCTCACAAAGACGAACTGCGAAGTTGGCTTTGTATCTCCAACTCCTCATTAAGTCCTCTAGATAGTTGTCTGGTTAAATATTACAATGGAAGATTTCGTCCTGATACCTCACAGGATCATTGCTCAAGCATACATGCATGATCACCGCAGAAAGGTGTTAAAATAATATAAGAACACTATCTTGGATGGTGGCAATGCATGTCTAGGAGTATATGGTAAGTTTGACGTGCATTTCTGGTGAGTAAGATGGCAGAGTTGGCACACCTTCCATTGCTAGCTAGATTTAAATAGGTAGAAACAGAACATTTTGATTTTCAATTAATTAATTTATGTACTTGCATGGTGCATTTCGGATATAAAAATGCCTACAATGGTGGATGGAGAAAAAAAACAAAGGACATGGGAAACAATGCAATCTTCACCGCTAGGCATAGACATGAGGTTCCAATTGATTCATTCCAGTTTAACAAAACTAACGAAATGCATAACGAACGTGAAAAAAAATTATAGCTCATCACTACTGCATTACAGGCTGACTTTCTTGGCCTTCTTGGAGTGAATCCATTGACAGCCCAATGCAAATAAAAAGCCCAACTGTAGTCAGGTCAAAAGAATATTATTTATTTATTTATATTTACAAAAGTATATTTTTGTTTCCATTATTTACAAATCGATACCAACGCCCAAGCGGCCGTCTGCAAAAATAACTGTCGTCTGGCTAGGGAGCGAGGACAAGTGCTAGGTTTTTTGTTTTTTATGTAGCACTTATTGGTGACATTAAAAATTTATTTCACGAGTAATATTATGTTGTATTGCAATTGGAAAATACTAAAAGGGTACACATTGGTTTAGAAGCTAACATAATTTATGTAACAATAGAGAAACATTACACGATTTCATATAGATTGAGCTGCCTACATAATTGATGTAAGAGAGAATCCAAGAAATACTATTGACAAGCACCCAAATGAAAGAAATGTCATGAACGAGTTCAAATTCCATTGTACAACTGACTTTATCCTAGAAATACCATCGCCATTAGATTTCCATTAGATGCCTCCGTTAAGTGCTATGAAATTATAATATTACCCTTGAGCGGTGACAACTAAAGAGGATAAATCCAAGGTCTCCTTTATGTGGTTTGGAGGGGTAAAATTATCTTTTCGTGGTATTTAATGGAGGGCTTCTAACAGAAACCTAGCGTCAATGGCATTTTTGAGACAAAGTCGCTTGTATGATGATATTTCATGAAACTCGCACTCGTCGATAGTATTTCTTAGAATTGGACATTTGTCAATGGCATTTCTTTAATACTCTCTTGATGTAATAGTAGGAACATATAACTTATAGGTTGACACACTAGGGTAGACATTTAGCGAAAATTCACATAATGTGTCGGCACACTTCTAATTTCGTATCGATGTCTGGTTTTAAGCTTTTGTAATTGTTCACCATTCCTCTAGTTGTAGTCACTTGTTACTAGCGGAGTCCAATGTTTGATTGTACTTCACTTTCACCTACATGTATTGTGAAATTATTTTGGGTTATATGATCGACTCTCGCTCAGTCAATTTCTCTCCATGTCCATCTATTGTTGGAATTCACACCGTCTTGGCTCTTCTCGTGAAAAAGAAATAATACATATAGGTATTATAGATAAAATGTTTAAATAGTGTTAGAACAGTAGAGGGATGTGAAGGGAACTTACAACGAAATCATTGTTAAAAATATTTGAACAAGTAAAATATCTTCTACAAAAGTACCACGTCATATGGACCTCAAGACTGGACAAGGATCACCGCATCTGCACTTAGGACACTTCAGTCATGTAGATAGTCCCAAAGGATGACGCCTCTAGTCTAACTATTTAGCTTCCAAATGTTGATCATTTTCCTCCTTTCTCCTTCTGTATTGTGTAGATGTTTTCAAAAGAGCATACCAGCATGTCCCATCGAAAGAAGGATTCTCTATATCAACCTATTGAATGTAGTTATGGAGGAATCCATGGTACTATCAAATAATGTACTAGTTGTAAGACAATGTTGAGTTAATGAATTACTAGTAAACATCTAGATAACATGGCCATAAAATCCTAACCCCATGACAGTTTGGGCGTTGGAAGAATGTTCTACCATGAGTGTCTGGCTTTCGAGATGTCATGACTTGGCATCAATCACAACATATGAATATCATATGGTCAAACCAAAGTGGATGTAGCCAAGCTGAAGGATCCCTTCTCCATTTCGAATCCTTAGTGAGAGGGGTTTTAGTAGCCATTGTTTCCTTGTTACTATAGGAGAGAGGTAAAATGGTGGAGGGGGCTTGTGTATGTTTCTAAAGAGTGTTCTACGCTTGTGTGCTCTTATATAGTGTTGAGTGTTATGCCATAGGAACTCAAAGTGTCAATGTTTGAAGCAACGTGCTTTGCAGAAAGTGACTTGACCTGCACATGTAGAAAGTTTGTTATTGTTTTTATCATTAGATGTTGGATGTGCTGCATTGATTGCGACTTGACACTCCAATGAAAAATATAAGGTTTGTAGATAAAATAAGTATAAAGTGTCAATACAGTGAATACACAATAGTATGAAAGCGATAACATATGTACGGCAACGTACTACTAGCTCTAACTAGGACCTCTAGCCGTCTTCATCTTCCTACTCCACTCTCGCACATGGCCCTAAGAGTAGGTGAGCCAGTCTGGTGATAAGGCACGGCTAGCGCGATCCTCGGGCATGGGTGTGGAAGCAGATTGCTCCTATATCTACAGTGGCAAAGCTCCTCTACCATGAGAGGATCTGTGCACCTCATTGATCTCCAAGCCCTCCAAGTCATTAGACTTGAAATCCTCATGCACCCAACTAGTGCCTTGTGCATAGGAGTCAGTGCCATATGGTCCCTATGCGGAGGAGCCAACACCAACAAACATCCCCCGTGGTGTAGAAATGAACCCTAAAAAAATTAGGTTAACCATTAGAAAGTGAATAGGTAGTATGCATCGTGCATCTAACCTGAAGGATTTTGTGGTATCACCATGGGTGTGTGCGCTCCTAGCTTGGACGCAGCAACTCCGAAGGTGCTGAGGTAGGGTGTACCAAAAGTTGTATGAAAGCATATTTGTGCAAAAGGTCTAAGTAGTGCTACAAAGAAATAACGTATGGATAGGTAGATAACGGAATTTACCTCTTGGAGAGGGGTGTGTGCTGGAAGCCAGTTGGCTAGCAAACTCTGGATGCAATGAAGTGTGGACAGTGTTGAGGTACCGCTGTTGGAGGAATTGCGTCAACAGTACAACAAGTGAGCACAAGCATCACCATGTGCAATGAATGAGGCATAAATCTTGCCGAAAGTCACCCTCTGCTCCTCCTCAATCGACACTATCCCAATGTCCAACCATCAGAAAGTCACTTCCACATCAGCATCAACTTGCTGAGCAGCGCCCAACTTTTTAAAATATTAATTCATATGTGTAACAATCATGGATATAAACAAATAATGTATGAAAATGATAACAATATATAGACTCACCGCACAGAAGTAGTCCTAGTTACGAGGTCTCGGGTATGTGTTTGTCACCACGCAACATGTGACTGTAGATCTATAGGTGTGACAGTAACTTGTGTGTGGGTGCGAGGCTGGTACTACCTGAGGTGCCCAAGGTAGGCAGCTTCCTTTTATGGCTAGACTTCACAATGACATCCTCCGTTGTCAACAACCATTTGTCAATGTAAGGCTACAAATGGGGAACACACAAGGCGCCGGTTGCTCTTCCCCTATGTGAGTACCTAGTTGTAGAAACTGTATTAGTGTCGACAATAAGGTACCTACTTAATTGGACAAAGGTCGATTTGGTACTAACCGATGAACGGCGGGCATAATAGCCTGTTGCACGACCATAGAAAAGTGTTGACAAAGGTCGAACTATCGCATTACCCATTGTGGGTAGTGTGACTCGATGAAGATGTCAAACACCATCGGTGTCATCATCATCATCTAGTACACCATGTCACATATGCATAGCAAAGAGAGGCCATGTGGTGCGCGAGCTTGGATGTCCCCCTCAATGTACAGCTCCTATACCATGTCATTGGGCTACAGGTGGCCAAACTCCAAGATGAACTTGCACGTGGGTGTAGCAATGTTGCAATGTACGACACGAAGAATATGTTAGTGCATGATAGATAGTTAGAACAAAAGAAGTTGACACGTTCCATACTTCACATTGACATCAGACTGTCCCCATTGTGGGATAGTCCTCAACTAGCTAGTGTAAGTACGAGGCATCCTCATAGGTGGAGTGGTCCATCATGAGATGTTTGATTGTGAACCACTTGGCCGCCCATAGCTATAGAAGGAGAGGGCAACCGGTGATAATCGATCCTAGATTAGTCTTTATGCACGTGTTACAAAGACCATGGTACATTGCCGCTAGCACTGTGGATCTCTAACTCCACCGAGGTACGCTGTCGCCCTCTGCATCGGCGATCTCACTTGCATAGTGGACCATTCCCTTGTCCAACATGTGTCCTGCCATGCTGGTGAACATCATCTAAACAAAGAGCTAGAGTAGGTACTCCTCAAAGCTACTTCTGACTGAGTAGTCGTCGGCATTTGGGTGTAGCTTATCATCCCATAGGCATGAAATCAATTTGTCAAAATAACAAATGCATGGTAGTTACGATGAATAGCAATGTAATAAATGTGTGACTTATAGTGAAGTGTAGTAGCCACTACTTAGTTGGGCCAATCATAGTGTAAGCAAGAAGTGCCCCTAGTGTAGGAAGGCCAGATAGATGGTACACATTAGAGAACCGCTGAACGATGTCTTACACCCATCCTTGTAAACCATCAACCGGACCCACAACGTACCCTTCTAGAGGGAGACCAAGCTTGTACTATATGTCCTAAAGTGTGGGCGCCATCTTCTCACACAGAAGGTGGAACATGTGCGTCTCTAGCCTTCTATGGTCTACTAGTGCTGCCACAACATACCTATTTGCATCCTATCGCCTCGTTGGGTCCTTATCATCTATAGTAGTCTCAACTAGCTTGCACAACGAAAGAAGACCAGCCTCACGCAGCCTCCAAACCCAAGGAAATATTATCCGTATTTCCAAACATAAATAAAGACAACTATGGCTAAAAATTGTGGTTTTGCTCTTATCTGTCATAGAAATGTGGGTTCATGCGTAAGAGCTCTCGCAAATGATGTGGACGAAAGGTAGACAGCTAGGCACCCTCAACCACTAAGAGGTACGACCAGTGGGACTAATCGATCCCCCATTTTAGTAGCTCTAGTGTTTGGTATTCTATACTGCATATAATTCGAGAGTTAGCTGAATTTTAAATATAAAAACAGTAAGAAACAATAAGTTAGCAAACTAAAAGATTTATGTAAAAGTTCATAGCGTTCCTACAACATAGCAAATGTATACAACAATACAGTATATAGCATTTAAACAACTCAATATGAGAAAATAAAAATAATAAAATAATTTGTAGTTTAGAGTATGTTTTATTATAAAAGTTTTAGTTTCGACCGTTCTTTACTTAATCTTTTAGTTTGGACCGTTCTTTACCTAATCTTTTTACTTTTTGACTAGATAAATTTATCTATATATATCACTCCACCTTGACACCCAATAACTATTGGATTTAGTGCGCCCAGTGAAATTAATGTCAAATTACACAGTGTGCTGTAGCTTCGATCTCTCATATTATATTTTTTTCATCATGCAACATTCAACTCATTCTATGTTAAAGGTGTGATTTTGGGAATTATGATGTGCAAGAGTTATTGACATAGTTGACAAGAGAGCTAGGGATAATCTAAAGTAATATAAAGATAAAATTATCTAGTCTAAGGTGAAAATATTAGTTAAAAGTGGTCTAAAGTATGGTAATAAAAGATAGATCAAACTTTAATTTCCTCGTAATAAATATAATATGAGAGCTTCGTAGCTACAACACACCGCATAATTTGACACATTGATTTGTTAGGCCAGCAAGTTGCAGGACGAAAAAATATATAATATGAGAGTTCGTAGCTACAACACGATTAGTAATTTGACACACTAATTTCACTGGGTGCACTAAATCCAATAGCTACTGGGTGGTCAAGGTGATTATTAGGACCAACAAGTTTCACGAGGAAAAAAAAACATGAGAGCTCATAGCTACAACACACTGCATAACTTAACACACTAATTTCACCAAGCGCTGTAAGTACAATAATTACCAGGTGGTCAAGGTTAATTTACCAATAACCAGTATTACTTTCATGCTAGCCGGTACTGGTACAATTTGGAGAGTTGAACCATGCAGTCAGAGTTGTAGTTCTTAAGCTCCACAAGGGAGATCGTCATCCCACTATTGGGATGGGAGCTACTCTCCCGGTGCCTCTCAACCCTAGCATAAACTGGTTTGTTGTGCAGCGCATGCAAAAGCATACATAATCACTATAGAAAGGCGTTGAAAATAAGTTAAGACGACTTGTGAGTGGAACCCTCTCACACATTGACGTCAACAATATATGGATATATATAGATAATCTTTATGTGGCTGAAACTAGCCATTTCTCTTCTGAGTTGTGACAGCTTGAGTTGGTACCCACTTTAATGTTCTACCTTACCGCGATAGTACTATACTGGTACGCTTCAATTAATTGTTGCTTTTTTTATGTTGTGTTTCATTCTCTAGTATAGAGTTAGCTTCGGAGGTTGCAGAAAATTAGTGTGCTAGCGCGTTACTGACAAGGGAAAATGATGTTATGCGTTGTCATAAAATGCCATTGGATGGTGAATCACAAACACTCCACGGATGTGTACAATGTTTTGTCAAGTTGCTCAAAATTTGCATCTAAATCTAGTGCAAGGGCTTGAACCCAACTTCATAAGACTGTACATCTGATCTCAATGCATGATTTCTAGTAGATAGCTGGTACATGCGCATCAATTGAAAGGCCAAATGGTAACACGTCTTTAAGAAATTGCGAAAGTTTGAACTAAAATGCTAATAATTACACATTATCACTCACAATTTGTACACATTATCACTCATAGTTTGTACAAGAGTTCTTGAACATTCTTGACCTGTGTAGTACCAGCAACAGGGTCCGGTCAGGTTCTCATTTTGCTGCTGTGGGTACCATGTATGAGCATGCATGGTGACAGAGGGAATGAGAAACCTGGACAATTTTCTAATTGAGAACAGTAGTTTGGTTTGTTTTCTCCACATGTTCAGCATATGTTTTGCGTTGATCTCATTCACACACCTGCATTTGGGATTGCCTCACAAAACGAACAATGAAGTTGGCTTTGTATCTCCAATTCCTGATCAACTCCTTGTGCCAGATGTCTGGTTAAATGTTACGGTGGAAGATTCTATCCTGATGCCTCATAATCCTATATACCATGCATTTGTTTTCACACAGGATCACTGCTCAAGCATATATGCATAATCGCTACAAAGGTGTCAAAAATTTAAATATATGAGGTATCTTGTACGGTAGCAATGCACACTTTATGAATATAGGGGAGTTTGATGTACAGCTCTTCTGGTGAGTGAGATGGTGAGTGTCATCGCATCTTCCATTGCTAGCTAGATTTAAATAGATAGAAAGATAAAGTTTTAATTTTCAATCAATTAATGTGCGAGCATGGTTCATATCAGACATAAAGATGCCTACAATGGTGGATGGACAAAACAAAATTCTAGTAAACAAAATACACGATAAACTTGAAAAAAATATTTAGTTGATTTACCAATAAAGACTCTAGATTGCAAACTCACATTTTGGACCATTGATCCATTTTGCAGCCCAATTTTGGCCCAATCGAACTTAGGATCAAAATGTTGGCCCTGGATTTAGGACTAGGATACCTACCGTGTTTAATGTGGACCAGTACATTAATACATATGGACAAGGCTGTATCTTTATTGCATATATTTTAAAAGGTTGCAACATAGATTCAAAAGATCAAACTATTACATGAAGTATAAAAGATTTATAAGGTTTGTAGCTAGAGGTTATAGAATAAATCAATTCTACTATTTTTTAATTATAATATTAAACTTCTAATTATACTAAACGTGAACTAGACCTAGACTTAATATGAATCTAGATTTGAATCTAAACTAAGTCTTAAGCTTGAATTAGAACCCTAACTTCTTCCAATTTAAAATCATAGTGAGAAACTTTGAAAAATAAAGCAAGGGTGATTTTGTAGAGATATTAAACCTATTATGTTTGAAATACAATATAATTCAATAAAAAATATATAAGCAATTAAGTTTGTAGCCAAGAGACAGTGATGAGTCCTAGTGGTCACATAACCACGAGTACGATAAGTTTTGGCGTTTCCAAAGATAATAGAAAAGTGCATGATCGTATGACACATGTCATCACAATCAAGTTTCTCAACAAATCTCCTTTGATATATCAAAGTACGGATTCATCATAATAAATCAAAGTGTTCTTGGGACAAATCATAAATCCAACAATATTTACTCATACAGTGTAAATATTAACATATTTACCCATACAGAGTAAATAACAATTGATGTAGCAATCAATCTCTACTTTTCATAAAATATGAATCACTATGCAGAGGTTTCACTTTTACTTAGATTGCCCAGTAACTAGGTCTATACCCATTTAAGAATTATGATAGTTCGTTCTCTATATATCTTTGGCATAAATCTTATATCGATTAAAAATAGTACAAGCCGCCTAGAAATCATCCATATCAAATGTATTATTTTAATCTAAGTTTATTATATTCTATACATAATCTAAGCAAGGCAGGCCAAGAAATAGAAATACTAGTACTTATATCTAGTTTTCTATGTTTATGTTGTGCATAAAATATTAAAAAAGCATGTATAATGCATAGAATAAAGTATTTAAAATATAGGATCAATATGATAAAAAAAGAATAGGATAATAACTTGCTTTGCTCTAATGCATAGAAAGTCATGTTAGACACCTGGAAGTCCACAGGTTGCCTTAAAATAAAGCAGATTCCACTAATAAAAAGGAAGAGCCAATTTAATAAAATATAGAATAAACAGAAAATCGATAAAATCAAAAGGTTAGAGTTTAGGGTTAGTTTACTTATTTCATAGGGGTATTAGGATGGCAAGGGTTATGTTTAGAAATTAGTGATATAAGAGATGATATGTGGGCAACATAACGGCTAGGGTTTAGCTTTATTCTAGCTGATGCTTAAGTTGGGCAGCATAATACATAGATATTGGTGTGTTCTCTTGCCGGTGTTGCTAGGTAGCATAACAGTTAGAGGAATAGGAGGAGTTGTAGGTTTTGTAGGACGGATGTGTTACTCCGACAACCATGGGTGGTAGTAGAGCGGCTAGGATCGTACAAAACTTAAAGAGTTATGTGTGCAGTGTGCTATGGAGACTAAGGGAATAGTAAGACTTTGACTACTTTACGTATCAGCGTGTGAGATGTGAGGAGCAACACTTTGATCTTATGATTAGGTTATATCGGACTTTGCAATCAACGGTTTAACGTCAGGGTCCTTAGGCCACACGAACGTCCACATGGAAGGTGTAAAGTTTCAACCAGTAGATTTTTAGTGGCTAAAGGATAATTTAGAATAAAATAATTAATATTTTAAAAGCCAAATTTAAATATAAATATAAATTAGAATTTCAAACATAAGTTCAAATGGCATTTGAATAAATTAAGGAAATGCAAATAAAATATGAAAATAGAAAAATGGGCATCAATGTATAGAGTTTGAATTTAGAATAATTTAGGTTCAAGTTTGAATTGATTTGGATCTAATGAATGAGATATGGCCTTCTAAAGAATTAATTCTGGAAATTAGAAAATGTAACTATTCATGGGGCCACTTGTCAGTATCCGTCTTCAATCTTTTTTTTTTCTTCTCTTCTTCTTCCTCCCGACTCCTCTCTCTCCTCTTGCTGGCGCCGTGGCTACGGTTAGCGCGTGCGGCGCCGGTGATGGCCGGAGGTTGGGTCGGAGGCTGAGAGGAGTCAAGTGGGGTACTCCGGCGGCGACGGAGCAAAGGATTGCACGCCTATCGCTCGGAACGATGGGGTACGACGGCGAGAGATGGAGGCCGAAAGGGGAACCGGGGGTGCTCGAGTTAAATTGAAGGTACGGAAAGCTTCAACTCGATGAGATAGATCCATTTTGAGCTTTTTTTCACAGAGGAGGCCGCGAGGTGGTTGACCACGGCGGCGGTCATGGTGGACAAAAGTGCTCAATCAAGGAGGGATTATATGGTTCAAGATTGTTAAATTGATGGTGGGTATAGATGATAGTATGTATTTTGGCGCTAGAAACGTAATATATCACCAGATTATGGCCGGATGTCAAAACGAGGTTGCTCACGGTGCCGGCCGTGGGAAACAGAGCAGCGCACGAGCTTGGTGAACTCCGACGAGGTCCGGCAGCACGACGGCTAGAAGAGGGCTTGAAAAGACGCCTAAGGATTGTGTTCCACTAGAACATGACGAGAGATTGAGGGTGAGGAGCTCGGGCGGCAGTTGCGCACAATATGCTCGACCGGCGTTGCGGCACAACTCGCGCAAGAACGAAAGGAGCGGAGCTTCGGAATATAGTTGTGGAGGTGAGAGATGGATGATGATGAATGGAATTGGCCTGGGATTCATTTTATAGCCGGTAATGGCGGTGGCGAAGGTGATAGCTATGGGAGTTTTCGGTGGGCAGTGGCGGCTTCAGGGGTATGCGTTGCCCTGTCCAACGATTTTGCGAGGCGAGGTGATGGAGGAGCGGTGCTGTCGGTGACGGCAAGAAGCGGCGACAGCAGTTGGATGGAAAGTAGCGGCGGTGATCGTGGCAGCGTAACTGCGCGATGCGCTGGGCTGCTGAACCATTGGCGCTGGCGATGGCGTGGCATGGCCAATCACGGTGTGACACCAATGGGATGGGGATGCCGTAGACGACGCTGGCGCATGGGCGGCGGCGGCGACAACCGTGCCTATCTCTTCCTCGATCGAGTAAGGGCTAAGATGTTGGGGTAGAGATGGATTTGGGTTGATGTTTGGGCTAGGATAAAAGGTATTAAGCTTGGGCCAGAGTATTGGCCGGATAAATGGGCTAGATATTCTGTCGAGCAGTTTGTAGGCATGACAGTATAGTTTCAAATTTTTAGGAAATTTCAGAGAATAAAAAGGATAGAATGGAGGGGCTTTTATGCAAAATATCTGTGTAGGAGTAGGCCAAGATGTTGTAGGAATTTGTGGAATTTTTGTGGAATGATGAAAGGATATGAAATTCAAAATGGGATTTGAATTTGGGAAGGAAATTTGAATTTAAGGATAGAATTTGGAATTTAGCTAACTTGGAGGGTTGGAGCTAAACCTTGACAATAGGGGTGTACATGATAATTTGATGGGATATTTTGGAGATTTGGGAAAGAATTTAAAGTTTGAATATGAAAGGAAACTTCTTAGCACAAGGGCAATCTTCAATAATTTTGAGAGGTGCCTTGTGCTAGAAAGGATATTAAACCTAAAAGGAAGTTGGGTTATTGGAATATATGGAGGGGTTTATAGAATATTTGGAGGTGGATGAATTATGAAGGATTTGGAATTTAAAGCTAGAGAAAGAATATGGGATTCTTGAACCTTGTTTGAAAAGGGATGAATTTAACCAAAAATTTTAAATTAAAGAAAAGGTCAAAGTTTGAAATTTGAGGTTAGGCTAAATGGGATTTTTCTATAAATTGACGAGAATAGGAAAAAGGCTTAAAATTCAAGAATTCAACTTAAGAAATATCAAAAGTGACAACCAAAGATTTTTAATTAAAAAGAAAGGAATTTCTGAAATTTATTTTCATATTTTTCTTAATTGAAGAAATTAACTCAATAGGAATGAAAGAGCGGCATGATGCAATATTTAATTTTTTGAGGATGATACACAAAAGTTCGGCCCAACTCTGCGCCATCGGCCAGCGAGGCCGCCGCTTGACTCCGGAGGCCCTGCGCGCTTTCTCCTCTTCTTCTTCTTCCTCTCCTTGTCTGAACCTTCCAGAACACGAGTGCTTGGCACAGCGACGGGGCAGTATTTCCTCCCTGCATAGGTGGAGGACATAGTCCGTGGGAGGAGGATGTGTCTCCACTCTCTAGATTTCGTCTTGTGCCATTAATTCGTGGTTAGCGAAGAGAACACCGATGTCTTATTGTGCACTTGAGTAATTTGGGGGGATTGTTTTGGGGGAGGCGCAGTGCATGGAGGACAGCGGTGTTTGGGCTATACGGCTTCGCGCAGTTCATCAGATCCGGCTTTGTGTAAGCCTAATCTCGCTGAATCATCTGGCTAATTTCCTCTTGGTTTTCTGTAGCTTGCATTTTTCGTGCAATCATGTTCCATCGCTCAAACAGGAATGTCTTGCAATCCCTTCTTGTGTTTGAATCGGTATCCCTTGCAAAAATTGCAAATTTAGGGTATAATTGATCTGGATAGTGTTGAGATGTGATTATGATTATAGGAACATTATGCGAATTGTGAACCGATACCGCAACGCCCTTGTGTAGTTTTATTGTTGGAAGATAGAGTCATAGAGAACTCCTGTTCGCGAAAAAGTACTGGAACAAATAGTATCCTTTATTTGATCTGTAAAAGGGAATCTATACACAGTTTGGCGTCAGATGAAAAGTTGTCAAAGGATGCAATTGTTGAGACTTTCTTTTAATGTACCGTACTGATGGCCTACTGGGGATTCACTTAGTCAACACGCAAAAAAAAAATCAGAGAGGAGGATATGAAGATCCGGCTGGATGGGAAAAATTTCACAGCCGAGGGCTTGGCACCATGGTATGAATTTATGCCTTTTCTACTATCACAATTTGTTCTAAACATGTCAACTTCTTCTGACGATACGTGATTATGTCGTCACCACAAACATGATATATGTGTATTCTTATAATTCTTTTTTACTTTTTTCGCCAGGCTGGCGACGGATTGCCGCCAACATTTTATTAAGAGAAGTAAAAGAATAATAAATGGGTTAGTTCACAGGGCATAATTTGCAAAGTTGAACCAACAAGCACTCAACTTTATGTTATATCTCATCTTGCTATGCTTAATAGTAGTGCTAAAGCTTTACAGGAGAGATTCCCATCACACTATTGGGATAGGATCTTCTCTTCTGATGGCTCTCAACCTTACCATAAACTGTTTGCTAAGGTGAGTATGCAAGAGCATACATGATCACTGCAGAAAGGGGTTGAAAATAAGTTGAGACGATTTGTGAGTGGAACCCTCTTACACGTTGGTGTTGAGAATATATGGACATGGATATTCTCCATGTGGCTGACACTAGCCATTTCTCTTGTGAGTTGTGACGCCTCAATTGGCACACCCACTTTTGATTTCCTACCTTATTGCTCTAGTACTATACTGGTACACTTCAATTCAACTGTCGCTTCATGTTGTATTTCGTTCACTATTAGTATAGACTACAGAGTAAGAGCAGGATCCATAAAGCTGATGTGCCTATGGAATGAGTTACTGACTGCAGAAAATCATGTTACGTATTGTCCCAAAATTCCATTCGATGGCGAATCACAAACATTCAATGGAATGTATACAATGATTTATCAAGTTACCTCAAATTTCCATCTAACTCAACACGACACTCTCAAAGAAAAATCTAGTACAAGAGCTCAAACTCAACTTGATTAAGGCTTTACCATATGATCTGAATGCATGATTTCTAGTAGATAGCAGGTAAATACACATGAATTGGAAGCCTACTATTGGATACAACATTTTTAAGAAATCATGTATGCCCCACCTCCTTGTAAATGATTTGAGGCAACTAAATTAAGTTTGGACTGAAAATGGTACTAACACTGTATCGGCCGCAATTTGCATGAGAACTCTTCCACAAGAAGCATTCTTGGCTTGTGTAATACAAGCAGCAGGGTACCAATGTAGTGAACAAGGAAAAAAGAAACATGGACACAAGTTGCTGATTGAGACCAGTTCGGTTTATTTCCCATTTGCGCGGATCACGTGTACACATCTGATTGGGATTTCCAATTCCGATCAAAGGAAGCCCCTGAGCTGTATGGTTAAATAGTACAATGAAAGCTTCCATCCTGATGCCTCCCAACCCTATATACCATGCAATGATTTTTTTCAGGATCACTGCTCAAGCCTATATGCATAATCACCACAGAAAGGTGTTGAAAATATTTGAGGTATCTTGTATGGCCTAGGAGTATACAGTGAGTTTTATGTGCTTTCTAGTGAGATGGTAGAGAGTCGTTGCTAGATTTAAATAGGGCAAACAGAACATGATTTTCGTGGGAGAAGAAACGGAAATTTTGATTTTCAATCTACTAAATGGTGTATGATGCTCCCAAAATAGTGGGTAGATGAGGAATCAATGTCGTGGAATGGAAATACTAGGAGTAAATTTTAGTTCACAAAGGCATACACGCAACTACACTTTCAATAGAAAATTGATAAATTTAGTGAGTTCAGGATTTATCGTTGATCTCTCTATTGAAGTGTGTGATTGGAGACATTTCAGAGAGCGCAATAATATATGGTATATATTACGTATATCTTATTTCTAACTAAAAAAAGAGAGTAAACGTAAACACAATCACATATGTTGTCTCAACGTAGATCTCAAGTTCTATTAAAAAAAAAGAGATTTCTTCCCTAAGTTATGTTAGGTTTAACAAGCTCATATAAAAAACCCTAGCTACTCAAATAGAAATAAAACTTAAGAGATAACCCTCTTAGCATTATATTAGAACTTAGGTATGGTGTTAAATGGTAATGGCCAGGTTGTCATGTCCTTTGTGACACGATATGTCATGATCTGTATACGGTGTTAAGTAAGTAAGGATCGGGTTATCGCTCTCTTAGTAACGTGATACATTATCACTCGAGTATAGTAAAAAATAAGTAAGTATTCACATTTGACTTGAGTAAAAAAGTAAGAAAGCTAGTGGAAATCCATTTAAATAGTTAGAACGTAGACTTCTTTATAGCTAAGTTAAGAGAGTTATTGATAAAGTGATTAGGAGACGTGTAAATATCTTATATGTTCAAGAACTAAATGTATGGGGTCTAAAACGATGATATGTATGATATGCTAGTAGTAGTATCAATTAAAGAAAAATTTATTTAACATCGGTTAAGATGATTTATATATATCTAACGGAGACCTCTAGAGACACTAATGTATAATAAAATCTTAAAACATGACAAAATTAAAGTAGAAAAACGTAATAAAACAGTATTTATATTGTTGGAATATTTGTTGTGTAATGGAAAATAGCTATTTTTACCTAAATATATGGTTTTTGTGAGTCTTATTTCTAATATGTTTTAATTTATTTGAGATTGAAATGTTTGATAATGATAATAATTATACGCAAAGACAACAACACAGTTGTAGGGTTGCTTCGAACCGGCAAATGACCACGATAAAGCCCACAGCCTCACATTCCACGGTTCTGTACAAAGCCTATGAAAAGATTAAAAAAGGATCGACTTAAAGTAAATAAGAGTCTGGTTGCCACAGGAAGGGAGCCGATCGAACGAAACAGGAAAATATTCAGTCTAAGATTAGAAGGTTAGCCAAATGAGATCGGATTTGAAGATGAGTCATAGTTCACGGTAGGGTGGATAGGAAGATTTATTTAGTTTAGTTAATTTCCTTTGAGATATTTTCCTTTGTTAGAAAATAACATCCGTTGTAAACGCGTCGGACTTTATAAACCCAAGGTATAAATATAGACCCCTGAAAACATGTGCAGATGATATCTTTCGATCAATATAACTTCGGCGCATTGCCACCCTAGTCTATCTAGGTTTTAAATGGCAGGGTCTGGCTCTCGACACGGGGCTACATCGGTTAAGTCCGATCTCCGGCGAAGGGGTAAGTCCCGCTACTATTTCGATATGTCTCGCTCTGTCTAAGGCTGCATTGGTTAGGTTCGACTGATAGGATGTATCGCATCACGTCCGTGTAGTATCTATTGGTCTATCAAGCTCTCTCTGCCGTCGTCGGTCTCGTGCTGCATCGGTTAGGTTCGACCTACGAGGCTGCCAACGGTAAAATGAGTTTTAGGCCTATAGGTCTCTATACGACGTTTCATCGGAGTGTTAGCCGATGAGTTATCTATATGTTGAGCAACACGCCCAGTATATCGACTCCTCGGCAGATATGCACTAAGTCTTCAGAAACTTTCCTTTGAGCGCCACGCCAAACGTATCGGCTTTCCAGCCGATGCTTGCCTGTCTTCAAAGAGTTGTCCTCTTATCGACTCAGCTAGCCTATGGGTTCGCTTTGCCCTTACTTCAACACAACCGATCTGGCGTCTATCGTCTCGTTGTTGTTAGCCTCGGTCTCGTACTGTCTTGATTAGGTTCGATCTTTGACATTCGGTGTTAGTGGCGTCGTCACGGTGGGCGATAGGTCTCATGCTGCCATCTTCGAAGTGATATCGGCTTTGCAGCCGATGCCTTCTATACGATTTCTTGTCAGCTCACATATGCTTTCATCGGCTTTCTAGCCGATGAACGACCGCGGCAGGTTCCGTCGACTACCAGGAGGGATCCTCAGCGCCTTGCTACTCTCTGAGTACAATCCTATGCCTCCATTGGCTCTACGGTCGATGGATTAGGGTCTTACGTTCACTACATCCAAAGCCATCATATCCTTCGTCGATATTCACCTACGCCTTCATCGGTTCTCTAGCCGATGGAAAAGCGTCATGATTCCTATCAGCGATCCGCCGATAGCAGGAGTCATCCAGATGCAGCCAATAACCAACTCGATCCTATTGGCAGCTAACTAATAGCGAGGGCTTATATCAGCCCGTCGTCCAATTAATCTTTTCGCCTCACCTCCTTGTCAATTGCAGGGTCAAATTGACTGGCACGCCCGCACCCGCACCGTCGCGTCGGAGCCGACCGAACCCTACGGGCCCCGGCGCGCATACCTCGAGCCACAGAGAGAAGTTGATCGGTCTACACTGGAGCTAAATAGACCTCTCAGACGATCGTCGTGTTGACGCGCGGGTTACGATGCGAACAGGTTCTAAGGCCAATTATTTTTTTTCATGGAGTTCTTCGAATACCTCATCCATTTTTCGGCCCAACCAAATAATTTTAGCGCAACCAATTCTGGCCCAAAAATCCTGGAAACCTCGTCAGACTGTCACGGCCTAGTCAGGCCGAACGCTACACCAACGGCACCGTGCCGGAGACGGAGAAGGAGGAGGCGTGGCCATCTGGCCCATCTCTCGCGGCGCAGAATCGGCCAGCGGGGCCGCCGCTTGACTCCGGAGCTCCTACGCGCTTTTCTCCTCCTCGATTCCTCCTCTTCTTCCCCTCCAAGTTTGAACCTTCCAGAACGCGCAGGGAAGAACAAGCGCTTGGCCCAGCGACGGTGCGAGATTTCCTCCCTGCATAGGTGGAGGCCGGAGTAGCGAGGGAGGAAGATGTTCATCCAGAAGGTGAGGATGTCTCCAGCTTTCGTCTTGTACCATTCATCTGTCACTAGAGTATAGATTCGACGTCTTCCTGTATGCGTGCGTAATTTTGGCGGATTGGTTGTGCGGGGAGGCGCAGGCATGGAGGACGGCGGCGTTTGGGGTCTACGGCTTCACGCAATTTACCAAATCCGGCTTCCTGTAAGCCTAATCTCACCGAATTACCTGGCAAATTTCATCTTTTTTTTCTATAGCTCGCCGATTTCGTGAGGTTATGTTCCAGCTGTGAAACGAGAATCTGTATCCTCCGTAGAAATCCCGAATTTTTTAGGATACAATTGATCTCGGCCCTTATTGTGATGGTATGTAACGGCGCGTTATTCGAATTATGAACCTATACCGCAACGCCCGTGTGTAGTTCAATGCCATTATGCCAAGTAGTGCAAAGATAGAGAACCCTGTTCACAAATAACTACAACCTACAGGAATTATTAGTTATCACTGGAGCAAATAGTAGCAAAGGATTTTAGTTCATGTGATCTGGAATTGAGGAATTTATTTGCGTGTAGCAGGTTAACAACTTTCACACAGTTTGGTACTGAATGAAAAGCTGTCAAAGGATGCAACTGTTGACACCATGGCTGCTTTCTTTCCGTGTTCCGTGCTAATGAGGATTCGTTTATTCAGGGAGCACGCGAAGAAATTCAGAGGGGAGGATTTGCAGATCCGTCTGGATGGGAAAAATTGCCTAATAACTGGGGCAAATTCCGGCATAGGTTTTGCAACAGCTGAGGGCTTGGCATCACGGTATAAATCTATACCTTTTCTAGTGTGATGATTTGTTCTGAACATATTAAATTCTTGTGAGAACATATGATTACGTCATGTCACCACAAACATGTTTTGTATTCTTAAAGCGGTGCCACTGTCTATATGCTTTGCCGTAACAAGGAAAGAGGAGAGACTGCTCTCAGTCAAATACGATCTAAAACCGGCAACATGAATGTTCACCTGGAGGTACATGACGCTTCAGAACCGAATTTTACTGCATGCTAATTTGCAACAAAACCTTGGTGATGTTGTACAGTAATAATGCCTGAACTAACACAACAATTATTATTGTGTTGCAGATTTGTGACCTTTCATCTATCAGTGAAGTCAAATCATTTGCCACAAAATTCTCTTCGACAGATAAACCACTTCATGTACTGGTGAGCTTTAATTTGCCTCTTCAAAATTACTAGCCACTTAGTCGTGTGTTGCACGACTTTGTATGCCTGTATAAAAGCCATGTATATATGCGCTGTAATTATGATAGTCATGAGATATATACACACCATAATTATGATAGTCATGAGTAAATTTGAATTTTTGCAAAATCATAGGACTTGATAAAAAAAAATTTAGTTAAATCTAGACGAACCTATATTCCTAACTAAAGGTTCAAACGTTATATTCAACCGCTTGCTTTTGGTTTCCACAACAATGCTCATTCTAGGGCAATTACAGAATTGAAGAGAAGATGCTGCCTGCACAAGTAGCAGCAGGATCAAAAAGGGCACAATGCTTTATGTTCCTTCAACCAAGTTGAAAATGTTACAAACTAAAATTAACAGCCAAAATAATAGAATTCAGTCAGAAAAAAGCCACCATTTGATCATCAAGCATAAGTACTGTTTTTAAGAGAGAACTTTCTGCTGCAGTAGTTGAGTCCTCTAATCTTGGACCAAGAAGATCAATGAACATGATGTTGTATTCTCCATCCACTCCAAACAACTTCAGATGAGGACTTCTAGCTGAAATTTATAACCAAAACATAAAATTAAAATGAGGAACAAATTTATTTGAATTAATAAACAATTTCTGGTAGGCAGGATATCAGTCTCTTTGTTCACCTTTTGAAAATGACATGCAGGCATTGAGCATAGGGGAATTCTCAAGTCATCAGCTAAATGCTAACCTGCTATGACCTGAGACTTTTTATTTGTTGATTGGCTGGTAAAGAATCAATAAATTCTGCATGATGTATGCAGACTATGCCTTGCAGTATAAAAATGTGCTTTTTCCTTACTGTTCGTACCAATTGATAAGCATTTGGATAGTAATTTTCTACATGTAGGTGATGACTGAATTAATGGCTATTTATTAGATTTGCGTTAGTTATTAAACAATATCCAAACCTGACCAGAACATTATCCTTGATCCTGAAAGAATACATACAGCCATCCTAGACAAATCAGGTACTGCCTGCTTTCATTTTTCTAATTCTTACACTATGCAAGTGAGTTTCTCCGCTTGCAGCAACTGAACTACTGAAGTGCCTGTCGAGTTTCCCATGTTTCTGATGAGCTGGCGTAGAAGAATTGGCAAGCACTGCATCTGGGGGATCTTACGTGCCTCATCAAGTAGTTAAAAAGGCCTAAATTCAGTGGATTATCATTAGTGTTAAATTGCTCTAACGGCAACAGAAAAAGGCTAAATTCAGTGGATCATCATTAGTGTTATATTGCTCTAACGGCAACAGAAAAGGCCTAAATTCAGTATGTAGCCTCGCCAGTGCCTTACCAACGGCGCGGGACCTAGAGGGCAGCGGCGCAGCGCCATGGTCGGAGTAGGCACGCGCCGTCAGGAGCATCGGGAGCGGACGGGCGGGGAGAAGAAGGCCTTGGCGGCGGCGGCGGCGTCCAATGCAGGGTGGAGGCGTGCAGCGGCGGAGGGAGCTGCAGCGTAGGGTTTTCATCTGGCCCTCGCTGCCGGCGGGAGGGGCTGCGACGGCAGTAGCGTACGCCAAGCGAGTAGTAGCGCTGGTGGCCGGATGTGGACGACGAGGGTCGAGGGGTCCGCGCCGGCTAGTTCTGGCCGCGGAGTGTGCGGGGGGGTGCGGATTGGGGCGAGGAGGAGGCAGGTGGTGGGGGCACAGACCACAAGGCACCGGCACAGGAATGGGATGAGGTGGACATGGTGCAGCATCTGGGAGTGGGACATCCCCAACCGCTCCGGCGGCCAAACGGGAAGGAAGGCGCTGCTGCAGGAGGCTACGGAAAGGCAGAGGCGGCGGCACTGGGAACGACGACGAGGAGGAGGCATCGGTGGAAAGGAGTGAGCCAGTGGTGATGCGGAAATAGGAGGGGAGGCGACGGAGAGAGGAGGCGGCGGTGCGTCATAAGCGAGGAATCAGGCGTCAATACGGCGTTTTTTCTCTCTTGTTCGCTTCTTCCCGACGTCTCCTGAATACTCTTGACCATATTGACTCTCTTTTACCGATCCTCTCCTACTACTTACTAGATCCTACGGCTGGGTTCATATTGAGCAGATGACGTGGCGCAATATAGTGACGAGAATGATAAATTCTTTCCCTACTTTATATTAGATGTCGTATTTGTGTTTCTTGTCTAAATTCTTTCGATTAGATGTCGTATTTATGTTTCTTGTCTCTGGCTGTTCCTGCTTTGAATCATGTTTTGGAATTTTGTGAAGTTTTTTTAAATTACATTAATCATGTTTTGGAATAACCAGCTATAACAGACGGGTTGTTGTTCTAGGTTAACAATGCTGGTTTACTAGAGAACAAACGTGTGACTACACCAGAAGGGTGCGTGATACTCTGTTATCTATTTTGCTTAATATTAGCTCCCTAATTATTTTCGTACTCACCTTCCCGTTTATAAACCATAAACTGGACATAATGTTTTCTTTTATAACTGAATATTTTTAAATTTGAAAAATAAAATAGGTTGGAGCTCAATTTCGCTGTGAATGTAGCAGCAACATACACTTTAGCGGAGCTAGTAATGCCACTGTTGGAGAAAGCATCACCTGATGCTCGTGTCGTTACAGTTTC
The DNA here is from genome assembly GCA_030770085.1 of Oryza coarctata. Classification (NCBI taxonomy): domain Eukaryota; kingdom Viridiplantae; phylum Streptophyta; class Magnoliopsida; order Poales; family Poaceae; genus Oryza; species Oryza coarctata. Next base: position 17,566,827 of record CM061472.1, read on the forward strand.
TTCAGGAGGAATGTACACTGAGCCATTGAACAAGGATTTGCAGGTAAATTTGTTTCCTCTATGCCCTTTTTCCACCTTTGAACGGAAGAAAATTTGCAACGTGTGAAAGGGAAACTTAATCATTACTGCTTTTCGTTTGTCATGCCTCTCTTTCTAAAAAAAATAAACGGTTTTTTTCGTTTTTAAGTTTTCAAGTCTGTTGTTAGGAAAAATATATTTCTACAGTAAAATTTACCAAGAGGATCCACTAGGAGGTTAGCAAAAGGGAAGAAAATAATATAGTTGGAGGAACACTTGATTTTTTTTCATACAATTCACTTTGTGGTGCAATATTTAAGTATTCCATTTATCTAGTTTCTCAATTGATTATCACTGAAAACGAATTAGCTTTGGTGTATTATGGTCTTTTTTTTGGATATCTAAAGTATTTTTTTATGAAATATGCATGTCTAAAGTTATGGAAACCATAGAATTGTGATGTTTCGTTTGTCAGTGAAAATGAAGTACTCCAGTTCAGTAAAAGAAATCAGATATACTGCTGTAACAGTCCCTTTTCACTATTGTTTGTACTTCAGTTCAGTGAAAGCAACTTCGATGGTACACAACAATATGCTCGTAACAAAAGAGTTCAGGTTTGTAAACCTCGAAGTGGTTTCTTTATTGTCAATGCTAGTCTTATTGGATTGAGAGAACATAACAATCTGAGAACTTCATTCAGGTTGCACTCACCGAATGGTGGGCTGAGAAATACAGCAACAAGGGGGTAGGTTTCTATTCGATGCATCCGGGATGGGCTGACACACCTGGAGTCTCCAAAAGCTTGCCTGGACTTTCAGAAAAGTATGGCTTTCTGCTGTCCTAACTGCCTATCTTGATCCATCTGCTTTTTTACTTAACATCAAACCCATAAACTTGTATTACAATTTTTGTGTCAGGTTATCAGGAAACTTGAGATCAAACGAAGAAGGTGCTGATACAGTGATCTGGTTGGCTTTGCAACCCAAGGAGAAATTAACCCCAGGGTCGTTCTACTTTGACCGAGCTGAAGCACCAAAACATCTGAAGTTTTCTGGGACTGCAGCTTCGCACGGGCAGATAGGCTCGATTGTGGATAGTCTTCGCTCCATTTGTGGTATATAGGGCAAAAATATAAACAAAAAGTGGAAGATTGCACCAGCCGGGAATCGAACCCGGGTCTGTACCGTGGCAGGGTACTATTCTACCACTAGACCACTGGTGCGCCGTTACTAAGTGGGGACTATCATTTGTAATCGTTGTTTAGCTAGTATAACGATCATTACTTCGAGTAGGGAGCGTGGATATTTGTAATGAAAGTTTTTTTTTCTGTCATAAGTGCATCATAACGCTATCGGGTAGTACATGCGATAAAAAAAGAGAGCAGATGAACAGTTTGACACCGTGCAAGCATCTGAAATGTGACTACAAAACAGAGTGAGGCTTTGTTTAGATTGGCCAAAATCATAGTCTATCCAAGTAAATAGGCTGGTATTTGAGCTCAATTTCCCGGTCTATTTATGCATGGGCTGGGGCCAAGGCTTAACCAACAGAGGCCTGAATAGTGTGGTGTGGGGGGCAATTAACCCTGACTTTGGAGTTTAACTCTTGATGAAATGGTACTAGGTTTTCCTAGATGATGAGGCTCAAAAGCGTTATCTAATGCAGCTGCGTTCCTAGTGCACACTTTTAGATAAAAGTTTTTACATTTTGAGTTGAAATTTCTATAATTCAAGATGAAAATTTTGAGGCTACAGTTGGAAGTTTGTATGATTTAAGTTGAAAGTTTTATATAAAAATGCTACTAAAAGGAAAAAAGTTTGCGTTAGAAATATACATGTGCTAATTACCAATCCCTGATGAGGCCCAAGCATGGATGACTCGGGGTCGGGGACACATGCTGCTAACTGGAGGGACGATGCAGGGTTTGAAATATCTGAAACTTTGAGGGGGGTTTTTTTTCGCATGAACACTTTTGAGATTCTCATGACACGCTGTGACGTTGGCTATGATCGATCTGAAATATTGTTGTGAGCTTGTGGCATAAATGATGTTTTCATGGTATACTGCGCAGTAATTGCTTCCTTACGAAAAGAAGCCAGTAACCAAAACATGGCTTTGGCTATTGGACATGCATAATATATAGTTTGTGAATCAGCCTGACTTTTGTGTCTTGTGTGGATCAGCCTGACTAACCCGAGACAAGAACCAACTGCCGTACACATGATTGAAGAGGAGATCGGCAAGAAAGTGCCGAGATAAGAAGAACAACGGCGCGAACACCGTGCATGCCCTGTTCCCACAAATAGGCAGAGAGAGGCCCTACACTTCATGTCGATTACTAGTTTGATGGACGGACTCCATATATCCTTTCTTCGGAGCTCACCCATTGCCATTCTTTCAAGCTCCCGTTCATTCTCCCCAACTCGATCCTCTCGGCTCGCCTAGTGCTGCATGCTCTGTTGCTGATCGGCGTCGGAGATGAACGACCTGTTCTCGTCGAGCTCGTTCAAGAAGTATGCGGACGCGAGCCCGGCGGGCGGCGGGGGCGGCTGCGGCGGCGACATGGAGGCCGGCGGCGAGAGTGTGGTGAACCTGGACAGGTTCTTCGAGGCCGTGGAGGCCGTGAAGGAGGACATGCGCGGGCTGGAGGCTCTGTACAAGCGGCTGCAGTCGACGAACGAGGAGACCAAGACGGCGCACGACGCCCGCGCCGTCAAGTTCCTCCGCTCCCGCATGGACGCCGACGTCGAGCAGGTGCTCCGCCGCGCCAAGGCCGTCAAGGGCAAGCTCGAGGGCCTCGACCGCGACAACGCTACCTCCCGCAAGGTCCCCGGCTGCGGCCCCGGCTCCTCCACCGACCGCACCCGCACCTCCGTCGTCGCCGGCCTCGGCAAGAAGCTCAAAGACCTCATGGACGACTTCCAGGTACGCAACAGAATTTACCGTTCTCAGGGTGATCGATCGATCCTTGGACACAGGCCATGAACACGACGCGACGTGGAACGCAGGGGCTGAGGACGAGGATGACGGCGGAGTACAAGGAGACGGTGGCGAGGCGGTACTACACAGTGACGGGGGAGAAGGCGGAGGACAGCACGATCGAGTCGCTCATCTCGTCGGGGGAGAGCGAGTCGTTCCTGCAAAAGGCGATCCAGGAGCAAGGGCGCGGGCAGGTGATGGACACCATCTCGGAGATCCAGGAGCGGCACGACGCCGTCAAGGAGATCGAGCGCAGCCTGCTCGACTTGCACCAGGTGTTCCTCGATATGGCGGCGCTCGTCGAGGCCCAGGGCCACCAGCTCAACGACATCGAGAGCCACGTCGCGCACGCCAGCTCCTTCGTCCGCAGGGGCACCGTCGAGCTGGAGGTGGCGCGGGAGTACCAGAAGAGCAGCCGCAAGTGGGCCTGCATCGCCGTCCTCGCCGGCATCGTGCTCATCGCCGTCCTCGTCCTCCCGGTGCTCATCAACCTCCGCATCTTAACGCTCAGATGATTCAATCCTTACTAGCTAACCCAGGAGTGTCAAATTAATTTATTTACTATTTTTTCCCCAGCAAGTATGGTAATTTCGTTTTTTCGTTTAAAAAGGCGTTTTTTTTTTGTTAGAAGTTGTAGTCTTCAAACGTTTGTACCTTCCTCATTGAATGAGAAGCAAGGAAGATGTATATTACAGTGATATAACATTTCTTGATCAAACTTTTCCCAGATTGTCAGCAAATTGAATCTTTTAGCTAGGAATTTTTTTGTTTGGGAAACATTGCGCAGATTTGTTGCTAGAACCACAATTTGCATCAATCTATATAATAATGATTGTGACCTACTAATGTTAAAAATGCTCATTACATTTATTTATAAAAACTAATATAAGTAATTGATTTCTAAGTTCTACTATACTAAAAAAATCTATTATTATTATTTTAGTTAAATTGTTAGTATAAATATATATGATCCATTGAATTAGAAGAAAATAAAAAGTGAAAAATCTACCAGTAGACTATTGTGAAAATTCTCTCTCTGTCTGGGTAAAGCAGTTTGATATTTTTTACATGGACAGTGCAATTTGAATTCTATGACGAGACAAAATTAAGGACACATCGGGCGTGCAGAATTTGCAATTTCACAACACATTTGAACGCTGCAAAATGGACAATTCAATTCACGCATAGACCCTCTCTTTACATATACGCCACGCAACCACCCTTCTCACACGGTCACACCAGCACCATCAACAATGCCAGCAACGCCGCCGCGAAGCCGACGACGGCCAGTGCCGCGGCACGGCGGGCAGCGCTGATGACCTGGATCGGGAACACGCAGCCGCGCGCGGAGGCGTTGTTGGTGGTGATCTTGGCGAGGCCGTCAAAGTCGCAGGCGCGCACGTCTTGGTCCTGCATCTGGAAGTACATGTTGAAGGCGTAGGAGATGTTGCTCTTCTCGTCGAGGCCGTTGCAGGAGCATCCGTAGCCGAGCGCCGTGCAGTCGCCGCTGGCGCAGGCGTACTCGATGTTGCCCGGCAGCTTGGACTTGTCCTTGGCCTCGTCGTCGAACACGCACCACTGCTTTGGGAGGTACTCCACGCCGGGCACGCCGGCGAGCTGCTTGTCGTTGCCATGGCCGGTCAGGTCCATCGGGAACTTGGGCTTGCCGTCGTAGGTGAAGATGCCCCAGTGACGCTCGAAGTTGCCGGGGAGGATGCTCTTCATGTCCTCGTCGAAGAGGCCGAACATGTACACGTCCATCTTGCCCGGCCGGAGTGGGGTGCCATCCTTCTTGGCGAGCTTCTTCAGGAGGCCGTCGTAGTACCGCCGCGCGAGCTTGATGTTGGCGTTCTTGTTGCCGTCTGTCGGCCAGCCGACCTCGCCGACGACGACCTTGAGGTTGGGGACTCCGGCCTTCTTGAGCGCGGTGACCAGCGTGTCGTAGTTGGCGTCAAACACGTTGGAGTAGCTGATGCCGCCCTTGTCCTGGATGGTCTTGCCGCCGTCGACGAAGGCGAACTCGAACGGGAAGTCATCGCTCTGGTACAGACTGAGGAAGGGGTAGATGTTGACGACGAAGGGCGCCCCCTGGTCGTGCAGGAACTTCACCATATCCGTCATGAGGCCCTCGATGTCCGGCCGGAACTCGCCGGAGGACGGCTTGTTGTCCGGCGAGACGTACACGTCGGCATTGAGCGGGACGGTAGCCTTCACCTTGCCGCCGACGCCGGCCTCGTTCAGCGCCTTCTGGATGTTCTTCAGCGCCGGGAAGGTCGTCTTCATGAACGATCCGTTGTACGCCTTGAGAAATGGCTCGTTCCCGACGGCGACATACCTGCTCGATCAATCAAACGCATGATTACGATCGTCACGGGCTCGCGGTCATGGACGAACACCTTCGCGAGCGGCATGCCCTACTTGATCTTGAGCTTGTCGCCGTAGCTGGTGACGTTCTCCTTGACCCAATCTTTGGCGTTCTCGTAGCTGTTCATCGTCTCCAGCATGTCGTTGGGGATGCCGAGCATAACCTCGATGCCAGAGTTGACGAGCGCGCCGACGGGCCACGGGTCGGCGTCGAACAGCTTCACTTTGAAGATGCCGTTCTCCTTGAGCATCTGCACAACAGACGACGGCAGCAGCGGGTGCGACAGCTGCGAGCCCCAGTTCACGCCGACGTCCACGACGGTGGCCGCGACCGCACGGGACGCCACGGCGAGCAGCAACAGCAGTGGCAGAAGCGCGGCGGCGCCGGCCGGCAGCCGCAGAGGCGGAGCCATGCCGGAGTTGTCGTCTCTGATCTCCCCTGTTTTGGATCGATGGCAGCTCAGAGATGATCGCATTTGGCGGTGTTCGAGAGCTGCGTCCTCCCTCCCCTCCTGTGGAAGGATGGAGAGGAGGGGAAAATGGCGGGTAAAACGGTTGGAGTTTGACCAGAAAACATGCAAGAAAATCTCATCACCTGTAGACCTTTGTTTGACCACATCAATTTCGTGTAACAAAATAAAACAACCATATAGTTGCATGCACACGAGTTATTTTTCAACAAACAACACAAATTTTGGGGCAAGAAATGCTGCACATTGGCATCGGAAGAATATCAAATTAACAATCCTACAAGTGTTCCTTTGTGAAAAACTACAGCTACATTTGTAGTTGGATTTAATTTTTCCCCAATGTACAAGTTGAATTTGATTATGTACTATGTCTGCACAGTGATATGAGACATAGGGCTCCACTTCATTGCAAAAATAAATCTTATCAAATTTGATAGGGTAATAAACTAAATAAGATTTTACCAATGCCACATTACCATACTCTACCAAAATTTGACTACTCTAAAACCTTCCACTCAAAAAACTACACCAAAATTTGATAAGATATCAAACCAAACAACATCTTTATATTTTTTTTACCTTGCTAAAATTTAGCATTCTCAAACTTTGGCTTTATCAATAAATGGTAAAGTTTATTTTGGCAATGGAGTGAATAACCCCTTAGTAATTTCAAAAAGTCTATTTATCCATCGAGAGATATTCCCTCGTTTTTACATATCACTCAAAAAGTCATAAAAGATCTAAAAAAATTGACAAGATATAATATATCACTACAGAAAGATATAAGTTTAAATTTTACACATATAATTAGAAACAAAAATAATAAATTTAATTGTGAATAGTGCAAGAAATTTTAATTTTTTGATACTTTTTTATCATGTAAAAACGAGAGGATGTCGTTCCAAAGACAAAAATCCGAAGCCGTTAGGCAGCTTAGGCCACCAATAGTGCCATAAACATCGATGCAACGGTGGGCTGCAGCAGCTACAACCCTGTCATCCGAAGAATTTTATTTGGTGGAGGCAAAAGATCTCAAGCTTATACTGAGCGCTTTTGAAAAGTTATCTGTTCTAAAGATTAATTTTCATAAAAGTCAATTATTTTGTTTTGACAAAGTAAAATAGATGGAGAATGGTATCCCGATGCACCATATGAGAATTTCAAACATAAATTGGCAGGCAGTGGAGGAAAGAATTGGTGGGCAGTTGAGGAAAGAATATAAAAGAAGTTGGGCAGTTGAAAGGGAATTTTTTGTCGGTAGGAGAAAGGTTGGTCCTAATTAATTTAGTCTTGAGTAGCCTAGTCTGTATATGTTGTCCTTTTTTAAGGTACCTAAAGGTACTATCAACAAGTTAGACAATTATAGATAAAGATTCTTTTGGCAACGTGATGAACATAAGAAGTGTAGGCTAGCAAATAGAGTGTGCTGTATAAACCTAAAGAATGTGGAGGGCTAGGAATACATAACTTAGAGGTGCAAAATAAATGCTTGCTTAGTAAATAGCTATACAAGCTCATTAGTGGAGGAGTCTGACAAGACTTGCTTAGAAAGAAATATTTGTCTAAGAAAGCCATCACACAAGTTAAAAAGCGTCTTGGCGATTCTTATTTTTGGGCTAGGCTCATAGGGGCAAAGGAATCCTTTATTAGGTATGGTTCATTTGAGATAGGTGATGTACTCGGTTGAAATTCTGGGAGGATCATTGGATGGGAGATTCCTCGTTTGATAGGCTATATCCCTCCTTATATAATCTAAGTATGAAATAAGGATGCTAAAGTAGTAGAGATGTTGAACAGAGCACCTTTAAATGTTGCTTTTAGAAGAACCTTGGTTGGAGAGAACTTAGTAGCCTGGTATAACCTAGTGGCTAAAGTGGCTTTAGTGAAGCTCTCCAATCAAAGAGATAAGTACATTTGGAAGTCTGACAAGATGATTTTGCATGAAGATGAGCCAAGGAATACTTTCATTTAGAGACATAGAATTCCATTAAAAGATGGTTATTTTGACAAAAGACAATTTGACAAAGAGAGGGTGGAAGGGCAACACTAAGTGTTGCTTTTATAATCATGACAAAACAATTCAATATCTTTTCTTTTATTGCTATGTCGCTAGATTTATTTGGAATACCCCCTATAACGTTTGGGATCAAACCGCCTAAAGATATTGCTAATCTTAGGAATTGGCTATATGATTTACAATCTAGGCTAAGATATTAAATCTTTGTAGAAGTTGCAGCTTTGTGTTGGGCGGTTTGGATATGTAAAAATGATGTGGTCTTCAATGGCTTCAAAATTAACTTTTGCTTGCAGGTACTTTTTATGGGACTTACTGAATGCGACAATGATTTTTGTTGCTTAAAAAGAAGGATAGCCTTTTGTTGAAGAAGGCATGCAGATTGTTGGAAGCCAGGCTATCTTCGCGTCCGGTGGTTGGAACTTGAGAAGGAAGATAGAGTGGTAACTTGGGGGTCTTTGGATGTAATGTCCTGGTTTGTGAGAATTTTTGCCGACACTATTCGGTGTTGGAGCATATGTGCTCTGTTCAAGTATGGCCTTTGTATTTGCTGTTTTGTTGAGTCTATGTACTCGGTGACTTTTTGGCTATGTACACCCTGTAGAGGCCGGGTTTTAAATTCATTATCTAAAAAAATGTAACTGAAGAGTTCGGGTAATTTAATTTTTTCTATTTACAATACTACGTCATCCACTCAAGCATGATCCATGAATCTTTTGCTTTCCACTTGAATGTCTCATTTTAGTAGGGTTTGTACTGTTGTTGTATCTCGAATTTGTATTGCTAAAATACACTTACGCGATTAGGATGTCACCAAAAATTTCTAACCATGTTCTCATAATGTTTCTTCCCAATCTACTACTACTTTGGTGAATCTTTATAATAAACATCTACAAGGAAGAAATTGTATGTACAAGCTATTCACATCATTTACAGATTTTTATCATGACCATCCATTTAAAAAAATAACTAGAAAAAAGTAAACTGATCAACCATAGAAAGAAAATGTATTAGTACTATGCCATTCATGTCCCTAACATTCTAGATAGTGATTTAATTTTTTAAATGTGTACATGCTCTTTCCATAATTTATTGTTTTTCTAAAATAAAATTAAATAATTTCTTAATCAATAAAGTCTTAATTAACTTCGTACGATTTCGTTCATACTGATGTTGGCATACGGCATATATGAACATTGTAAACTAGTACTAAATATCTTCTTTCCATATTTGTCTACAGGTTACATACTTGTTAAAGCCATTTATCTATACGTAGCAATCCCGTAGTAAAGTTTGAGGTATTATCTAGTTAATTGTAAAACTGGTACATATACTTTGATAGCCATATACCATTGGTTAATTAAGTAGAAAGTCACAGTCGCAGCCGTGGTAATTATAGTCACAAACAGTGAAAGAATACCTGGATCTCAGCTTATTGATGTGTCACATTCTCACACACATATAGTAAAATATTTGTGAACAAATATATGTTTCGAATTAGGAACATGGGAACACGAAGATTTATATATAAGCATGTTACTCAAAGACAACTTCAATTTTCCAGCACCCAGCCACAAGAATACCCTGCCATGGCCGCCTCAGCCAACCACGCCGCGAACGGCACCGCCGGCAACGGCGAGCCTGAGGCTGGCCGCGACCACGTCATCATCTTCCCATTTATGGCCAAAGGCCACATGCTCCCTCTGCTCCACTTCGCCACGGCGCTGTCGGTCCATCACCAGAGCCTTCGCGTCACGCTGGTCACCACCCCGGCGAACCTCGCCTTGTCCCGCTGCCGCCTGCCCGAGTCAGTGCACCTCGTCGAGATTCCGTTCCCGTCGCTCCCGGCCGGCGTCGAGTCGACGGACGCGCTCACCTGCCCGTCCCTCTACCCGACGTTCTGCGCGAGCCCTTCGCTGAGTTCATGGCGTCGCTGCCCTCCCCGTCGCTCACGCTCGTCTCCGACTTCTTCCTCGGGTTCACGCACGGTATCGCGGCCGACGCAGGCGTCCGCTGTGTCGTGTTCCAAGTAATGTCCTGCTTCTCCATGGCCATATGCAAGTCTCTCGTCATGAGCCCGCCCGCTGCCGTTGAGAAAGGCGGCGCCCCTTTTCACGTGTCCCGCATGCCGGAACACGTCACAGTCACGCCGGAGAAGATCCCGCCTACCGTGGCGAACTTCGCCGACCCCTACAACCCGATTGCCCGGTTCATGATCGAGAACGTCGAGTTGACAAACGTCCGCAGCTGGGGCGTCCTCGTCGGGAGGCTGATGGACGCCAGCGCAGAGGAAGGGCGCAGGATGAGGACGCAAGCCGCGTGGGCTGAGCAGGCGGCGATGTCGGCGGTGAGCGACGGCGGCACGTCACGCGTGGCGTTGCAGAAACGGCGGGGAGACCTTCAGGAAAGCTACAATGTCGTTACCAAAGCAGAATGACGTGAGAACAGATTATTACAAAAATCAAGTTTGACGATATTGTAGGGGTACACACATCATGGTTTGCAATTAATAATTTCTGAAATTTCGGATCTATTAGTCCCCGAAATTTTTTGGCTTTCCGCAATGTTGAACCGTGACGAACGCATCACATCTTGTAGAAAACTTCCGTTTCTATTTCCATGAGACTACAAAAGATAGAGACATTCAAAATTACCAAATTTTCTCAGATACCATCGAAAACTCGTTATTCCCTTATATGCCATCTAATGAAATTTCATACTCATGATATGCCCCTCCCGTTACACTACTGTAAGAGGTAAGAGGCTTGTCAGATTTTTTTTCTAAAGTGACGAAAATACGTCCAAGCTTACCCAGTCAATCTTTCTACTATAGTTGACTTCCTAGCTTATTCGTCTTAATTTTAGCAGCTATCACTTTTCCGAGAATATCTATCTCTTTAAATAACATATATTTTTACTTGGATTTTAAGAAGCTATCGTAGAATTTAAAAAATAAACTTAAAAAATAAAAGCTGAAAAACTTAACTTTTCTATATTTTCAGAATCAAACTAACAACCAACTGCTTCGTGTAATTATAAACTCCCCATACATGGACTAAAACGCACGACACTCCCACAGGGGCTGCCCACGAGCTTTGGGATGCTGGAGCTTGAATTCCAGATGAAGTTCTGGTTGCGGTCAATGTCTGCTTCAAAATCAATCCTCACTTTTTTTTTCGCCTGGCCAGCGAAAGAGCCGGCCGAACTTTTATTAAGATAGGTATGAAAACCAAAGCAAATCATTTTGATCAGGAACCAGCAGTAGGTTGCTGGCCATGGTACAAACGCCAACTCAAAGCACTAGCTACACTAACCTACTACTATACAACAAGCAGCAGCCACCGAGCCGCTAGTCCTCAACTTTTTTTGTATTTTTATTTTCTTTTCATCTGAGGCCACCTCCTATTTTTCTAGCAGGTGTGCTTTCGTGATTACGCATATATTTCTTCTAGAGAAGGTCAAACGTGCTGGTAGATTTTTAGTTTCGGCCCACTAATTTAATTTGCAGTTCGTCAGCCTCTGTAGCTTTTCTTATCCATTATTTCCACTAGAGCTCGGATGAGTGCCATCAGTGGATTTGCTGTTTTTCAGTGCTATGTATAAAAAATTATACATTTCTTCCTGCTGCTCAATATATATTTCTTCCTCAGCGACGGAGCCAGAAACGTTTAAAAAAATATGTTGGAGGTGGGCTGAATCTACATTAACTTCAGTGTAAAAAGTCAAGACATGGGGGACACTGCTCGCCTCCCCTGTCTCCGTCCCAGTTTCCTCACATTGCTATTATTTACGGTGCGTGGATTCTATGAACTGCAGGCAGCGTGGTCTATGAAAAGGATAAGAAAGGGGGCGAGGAGAAAGACAGAGCTACTTTGGACTTTTCAGCTCACTTAACATGAATATATGAACGACAGTGGAGTTAAGGGTTATAAAATTTCGCTCCGTGCCATATAGGGAAATAGGATTTTTTTTCATGGCATATAAGAGAGGCTAGTAATAAGGAATTGTCATTAATAAGTATGGGTATATTTGGAATGACATAAGAAATTGTCTCTGATATGGGTATATTTGGTATTCCCACAAAAGCCTCACATTGATGGAAATGCGTAGGTGATAAAGAACAATTTTATTAGACATAGTGCTGCTGCTAACACATGTTCCGTTCCAACAGGCTGGACGCCTGTTCGTTACTGATATGTAGGTACTACGTATGCTACTTCCAATTTGCAGTACAAAACATGTAGGCTCTGTTTGTTACATGCTACATCTTAGATTCACACCGAGTCTATATTTTTGAGAATCTAAATAATGTTTACTTCCAAAATAAAAATTACACACTGAGGGGATAGTAGTATTCTCTCCGCTCCTCAACTGAAATGGAAGCTGTATCAAATGTACTCAAAGTTTGGAAGTTAAACTAAAGTTGCTAAAAATTTTACATTTTATTTAGAATAGAAATAAAATGATTTATTCAAATGCTATCAATATAATTATAGATGTAGATCCACCATTTCTTGAGTTATGAATACATAGCTAAAAAAAATTGGATATGAAGTTGTACTAAACAGGACTAATGTTAGTACTTTACTGCTACTCCAATTCACAGTATTTTTAATGTGGATCTTAGATCGGAGACATCACTATTTCATTCTATGCTATTCTATCGGTATGAAATTTGATATATCTAGGCACGACTTCTAATAATAAAGATATATTTCTATACTACCCCGTTAGCAACTTTATACGGTTGGATATAATATGGTTGTATAGCTGCACATTGTCCTCCACCCTTGCACCGGCCTATCGCAATGTCGCCAAGCCAAGTCCCGCCTGCCGCTTGCGAGTGCGGCCAGCCGCGCGTGCAGGCGCAGGCAGGAAAGATGTCACGGCAGCGTACTGTGAGCGGCTTGCGTGGCAGCAGTCACACGATCATTTATACCTGTCATGCTTTTACATAGACGGGCGCGCCCCCTAGGTCCACAAGCGGGCCTTCTTTCGGCTCGCCCGCGGAAAACTTTTTTTTTTAGTTGTGGTAGTAGTATATTGTTTGCACCATCGATAATTAAAATTATTGCGGACTCTAGTCGGTCCCAAACATTTGAAGTTTTGTATAATATACATTTAAAATTTTGAGAATAAATTATTTCTCAATTGCTTAGTTTAAAAAATAAAAAAATAATATATGTATATTTATCTTGAAAAAAATATCATAAACTTATTAAATTTTATAAACTTATTTTAACTCATACATCATCTAAAATTGAAAAACATGAACTACTACTGTACTAAATATCAAATGACAGGAGGAAGTAATAATTGATTATATTTAACGGTCAAGTATTTCATGTCATATGTGGCTAATTCTACCATTATGGATAGTGCTTAGAGAAATGACCCTATGTCCTCATCTTCATAATTATAAGTTGGTGCAGATATTATCTCATAATTATAATCGTTAGATATAACTTTTTATTTTTTATGAACCTTTGCAAACAAATTGTATCAATAAACTGTTAAACAAATAAAACAATTATAGATTTAACACAACCACCTACAAAGTCAAAAGTAAATCGTGCGACACACACTTGTCTTTTTTCTCTCCTTGTTTTCTTGTTTTCCATTGGATGCGCCGGCCGCCTATCCCTTCCAATTCACAATGACAGCCATCACACCCTCCATCTCCAGTGCTAGTGGCTGCTACATCCTTATCCCCAGGTCAACCATTACTTCCTCCATCCCTAGTGTCGAACTCTACCACCCGTTGCTGCATAGTCCACGTCATTGCTCTAGCCGTTGCCGCTCCATCCACGTCCTCTGTGACCACCGCAACTTCAACCACGTCCTCTGGTTGGGAGCCACCAAATCTAACTAGCCATTTGTACCTTAGGGAAGGCTACATCCAGTTGCCCCTACAAGATAAGAGGGATAGGTGTTCTAGATGAGTGGCAACACCTACGATGAGCAGGGGCATGTGACCACATCCACGAGGATGATGACAAGTGGGGCTCGGAAGGATGAAGTGACAGTGTGTGACTCTCTCCTATTACGAGGGCCAATAGCAATCTAGCACACGTTGATAATACGACGGATAGATCAATACGATGGGGATGGCTATAACCACCGCAATGATGATGAACATGACACACAACAACGACGATATTTGTTTATTTTTATTTAATGATGGCTGATAATTTGCTGACAGATAGAGGTTGCCATTATTTGTAACGGTGTAGATGAACGGGTGTTCGTCCGTTGTAGATAGGGTTCCACAGTCATTGATCATTAATCTGTAACGACAACATTACACGACAAATGAAGGCTACCACGCGATGGCGATGAAGATTTTTCGAAATAATAGTAGCAGCATAGCCGCACACGTTTAAACCGATGGATACATATACAACAGCAACCGAAAAAGACACACTTATAACCAGCTATATGATTACAAATACAATGTTAACCAAAGCTTTTATAATCTCACAGAAATAGATACTGATGCGCGTGGGTCCCTGCAGTATCGTCATCTTCGTTTCGCAGTAATTTTGTGAACACGACGTCACTCAGCTTTGATGACGACATCGTAGCTTCTCTGCAGCTCTCCAACCAGCTTCTTCAACGCTACGCGTGACGTGCCGCCGTCGCTCACCGCCGACATTGCCGCCCGCCGAGCCCACGCGGCCCGGGCCCGTATCCTCTGCGCCGCCTCTCCGCCGGCGTCCATCAGCTTCCTGATCTTCTCCTCCACCTCCTCTCTCCACACGACGGCCGCGCCGCCAGAGTCCACCCTGACTCCGGTGCCGACGATGTCCACGATGTGCTTCGCGTTCAGATTCTGCTCAGCGATCATTGGCCACGCAAGCACGGGCTTACCGGCGGCGAGGCTCTCTAGCGTCGAGTTCCACCCGCAGTGGCTCACGAACCCTCCCACTGACTCGTGGGCCAGCACGCTGCGTTGTGGGACCCATCCCCTGACGATACGCCCTTCGGGCCCCACGTCCACCGGCGGCGACCACGTGTCGGACCGCACCGCCCACAGGAAGGGGTGGGCAGATTGCACCAGCCCGTGCGCCAGCTCGTCGAGCTGCTCGTCGGCGACATGGGCCATCGTGCCGAACGACACGTAGACAACCGACCCCGGCCGCCCAGTCCTCTCGTCGAGCCACGCGAGGCAACCCTCGGGGTCCTTCTCGTCCCGTTCCGGCATGTCGCCGGCGGCGGGTAGAAGTGGACCCACCAACCAGGCGCGGGCTCCCTGCTCGTAGAACGACTCTATTGGAGCCACGTAATCGCCGTCAACCGCGGGGAAGCTGTTGATGAGGATGCCCCAGCTGCGGACGTCCGACAGGCCGACTTCGTCAATCAAGAACTGGGTCAGTGGGTCGTCCAGATCAGTGAGCTTTTTAATGGCAGATGGGATGTCCTCCGCCGCGATCGTAACATTTTCCGGCATGCCGGACACGTGAAAAGGGGAGCTGCCGTGCTCGACGCCGGTCGGTGGGCTCTCGATGAGCGACTTGCAGACGGCCAAGGAGAAGCAGGACATGCCGTGGAACACGACGCGGCGCACGCCAGCGTCGGCCGCGACGCCGTGCGTGAACCCGAGGAAGAAGTCGGAGATGACCACGAGCGGCGGGGAGGGCAGCGACGCCATGAACTCCGCGAAAGGCTCCCGAAGGAGCGCCGTGGCGTGCAGGAACGTCGTGTAGAGGGACAAGCAGCGAAGCGCGTCCGCCGACTCAACGCCAGCCGGCAGCAGCGGCAGCGACGGGAACGGAAGCTCGATGAGGTGCACCGACTCGGGTAGGCGGCTGCGGGCAAAGGCGAGGTTCGCCGGGGTGGTGAGCAGGGTGACGCGGAGGCTCTTGTGGTGCACCGAGAGCGCCGTGGCGAAGTGGAGCAGAGGAAGCGTGTGGCTTTTCGCCATGAACGGGAAGATGATAACGTGGTCGCGGCCAGTATCAAGGCGTTCACCGTTGCCGGCGGCGCCGTTCGTGGCGGGGTTGGCTGAGGCGGCCATGGCAGGACCTTGTTGTGGCTGGGTGCTTCAGAGTTTGGCTGGGGTGCTTCAGAGTAGAAGCTGTCCTTGACCGATGTGTTTATATATAAAACTTCATATTCCCATGTTGTTCAACAACTTGTTTCAAAACATACTTTTATTCTTAAAAAAATATTCCTTTTCCGAAATATTTGTATGCTAAGGAGTAAAGATTTGAGAGTGATGCATCAATATAAAATGCTGAGAAATAGGTATTTTTTTGCCACTTAATTACCTGGGCAGCAATCGTGACTCTCTACTTGGCCAAGGGGCTATGACAGTGAATATACTGCCAACTACTCTCAACAGAAGAGACAACGAAATCAAAGAGGTTTAACTGATCCATAGTAGCATATATACTAACTAAAGGACATAGACAACAGTAATAAATGTGCCATCCCTTAATTTATCCAATACGAGGGGTAAGGCTGTTCGGTAGAAGTTGGTAACTTCTCTGGAATGAAAAATGGAGCAGTGGATTAGGATATAAATAATTAAATATTAGTTTAAAAACTTTAAAAATAAATTAATATAGTTTTACTTTTTTAAAAAATATTATTTAATAGTTTAAAAAATACTTATGAAAACTGAGTTAATAAAAGTTAAAAAGATGACATTCCAACGCATGGGAAAAACAAAGAGAACAACAATAGCATTCTTATGATTGGTACATGATAAAAATATGAGAATGATCGATTCTATTTCTATCAATGTATTAGTATATATAGGTGGCCGGAGGAGCGGCTCACAAGATAACCACACAGCCATGACATAATTAACCTATTATAATTACACTTCCTATAATTATAATAGACTAACACTCCCCCACAGTCTAATCAAAAGCATTGCTAACATTCAGGCTGGATCGAACCTCCTTAAATAGTGAGGTAGGAAGGCCCTTGATAAAGACGTCAGCGTACTGCGATGTCGTAGGAATATGTAGAACCCGGACGTGACCAAGAGCGACCTTCTCTCGATCAAAATGGAGATCAATCTCAATATGTTTCATCCGCTGATACTGCACCGGGTTGCTGGAGAGATATACAATACTGATATTATCACAATAGACCAAGGTTGCGTGTCGACGGGGTGACGAAGCTCAAGAAACAGCTATCATAGCCAGGTAGCTTCAGCAACACCATTTATCACAGCACGATATTCAGCTTCAGCACTTGATCTGGAGATCGTATGCTGACGCTTGAAAGACCAAGACACCAAGTTATCCCCGACAAATACGGCATAGCCAGAGGTCGACCGGCGAGTGTCAGGACAGCCAGTCCAGTTGGCATCTGTGTAAACAACAAGATCTGTAGGCGAAGATCGGCGCATGGTCAACTCATGAGATAGGGTGCCCTGCAAGTAGCGCAGGATTCGCTTAAGAGCAGCGAGGTGCGGCTCTTGAGGATCATGCATATAGAGATAAATCTGCTAAACTGCAAAGGTAATATCGGGTTGGGTGAAGGTCAGATACTGTAGGGTGCCAGCTAAACTATGGTACTGTGTAGCGTCAGCGACAGGTGGTCCATCAGCAGATAATTTGGAGTGGAGATCAACAAGCGTGCTGCATGGCTTGCATGCACTCATCCCGACACGCTCTAAAATATCCTGACTGTACAGCCGCTGGGAAAGGAACAGACCATCTGCGGAGCGTGTCACAGAAATACCCAGAAAATGATGCAGCTGACCCATATCCGTCATAGCAAACTCACACCGAAGAACCTCAATGATATGCTTGAGTAATCCCGCAGAGGAGACAGTGAGAACAATGCTATCTACATATAATAGTAAGTAGGCCGTGTCTGGACCGTAGTAATATATGAAGAGCGAAGTATCTGACTTTATTTCAACAAATCCAAGTGACACGAGGTGAGAGGCGAACCTGTGATGCCAAGCACGAAGAGCCTGCTTCAAACCATATTGGGACTTGTTGAGCCGACATACAAAATCTGAGCGAGAAGAATCTACAAATCCAGAGGGCTGCATGCAGTACACTGTCTCAGTGAGAGTGCCATGGAGAAATGCACTCTTCACATCCAGTTGATGAATAGGCCAGTTCTGAGATAATGCTAGAGAGAGAACAACTCGAACTGTCGCAGGCTTGACGACTGGACTGAAAGTCTCATCATAATCAACACCGGGCCATTGTGTGAAACCTCGTAGGACCCAGCGAGCCTTGTAACGATCAAAAGACCCATCGACGAGCAATTTGTAATGATAAATCCACTTGCTAGTCACAACATTGACACCAGGAGGGCGAGGCACAAGACTCCAGGTGTCGTTGGCAATCAAAGCGTCATACTTAGCCTGCATAGCAGATCGTCAATTGGGGGTCTGACAGGGCATCACGAACAGAGCGAGGAAGAGGCGACATAGGCACAGCATGGAGGTTGAGGCGATCCACAGGCTGCGCGATACCAGCTTTACCACGTGTGCGCATAGAGTGCACGTTGGTCACTGGAGGGATGACAATCGGCGAGTGGCAACTGTATGGCCGATACCACTGGCAACAGCCTGTGCACGAGCAGTAGGGGCAGCAGGACCGGCAACACTCGTAGTTGGTGTGGCGCCACTGGCAGCGACCTGTGCGGGGTGCACAGGGGCAGCGGCACTGGACGACGTGGACTCGGGCAACCACGGCCCTGCACCAGGGCTCGATGGCGCAAGTGGGGCCACAGGCACGGGGTGTGCCACTGAGTAGGCTGTTGTACTTGCACATAAAAAAGAAGCTCTAGGAACTGAAACGATGAGATCATGATCATCAATAAGAAAGTCTAAGGCGGAAGGTGCCATGGGTGTGGTAGACATGTCGGAAAAAGGGAAAAAAGATTCATCGAAAATAACATGTTGAGAAATGAGAATGCGGTTCGACTGAAGCTTGAGGCATCAATAGTCTTTGTGCTCCGAAGAGTAGCCAAGGAACACGCATAGAGAAGAGCGAGGGGCAAGTTTGTGGGGCGCTGTAGATGACAGATTAGGATAACGGGCGCAACCAAAAACTTTGAGATGATTATAGGAGGGCGGGACAGAGAAGAGAGCGGAGTATGGTGTAGAGGAGGCGAGTGTTGTGGTAGGGAGGCGGTTCACAAGATAGGTGGCGATGTGAAGGGCCTCAACCCAGTAAGCCGAAGGAGACTCGCCTGAAACAAAAGGGAACGCAGAGTGTTATTGATGGTACGAATGGAATGCTCTGCTTTACCATTTTGTTGGGAAGTGTATGGGCACGACATGCGGAGAGCAACACCATGGGAGAGAAAAAACGTGCGGGCCTAGGAATTATCGAATTTACGGCCATTATCGCACTGGATGTTCTTGATGGTGGTGCCAAACTGTGTGCGAATATATGCAAAAAAAGTAGAAATAATAGAAAATGTCTCGGATGTGAGACGAAGGGGAAAAGTCCAAATGTAGTGAGAGCAGCCATCAATAATAACAAGATAATATTTATATCCTAACACACTAATAACTGGAGAGATCTATAGATCACAATGAATTAAATCAAAACTATGAGTAGCACGAGAAGTAGATGAACCGAAAGGGAGACGTATATGGCGACCAAGTTGGCACGTATGACATTGGACCTAATAAGTTTGGATAGGACATCGCGCCCAAGATGACCGAGACGGCGATGCCAAAGGGAGGTGGGGGCGGCAAGGAACGCGGAGGTGCTGGTAGATGGTGCAAAAAATAGGTAGAGATCACCGGAACTATTGCACCTAGCGATCACATTCCTGGTTTGCAGATCTTTTACAGAAAGACCAAAAAGATCAAACTCAATGTAACAATTATTGTCGGTGGTTAATCGACGAATGGAAATTAAATTCTTAATAATATTGGGTGATACCAGAATATTATTAAGAGCAAGATCACAGTGCGGTAATGAAAAACAGTGTGTTCCAGTGGCTGTGATCGGAAGTAAAGCACCATTGCCCATAATGATAGATGAAGGAGTAGATGAAGAGGGTGGGGAAATGGTGGAGAGTATACCAGAGTCCGAGGCCATGTGGAAGCCGGCACTTGTATCAGCATACTACTCAGAGGCCGGTTAGTTGAGTGTCATCATATTGAAAGATTGTACCAAGGAGTCCTGGTACCAAGCCCCTCTGGGAGTGGGTGGCCAAGACGCCGCCTGGTACACTGGTGAGGGCACCTAGAAATCCGACGTCGTAGCTCCCCCGTAGTATGTACCATATGGGGACGATGAGGCACCGTATGCGCCTCCATAGGTGCTAGGAAGAGCACCGAAATTGCCATAGTGCGAGGCTGTGTGGAACATAGGCTAGGGCGGCGGAGGTCGGCCGGATAGGTCGTACGGCCACATGCGCACGGTTCCATCCCAAGGGTGAACGAACGGCGGGTACACAGCTGTACCGGGAGGGACGCCGCCCTGTCCACCTAAGGACGCTCCGGTAGAAGGCGCCGGAGAGCTGGTACCTACAGAGCCGCCACGTCCCTCGCGACCACAATGACGGCCGTTACACTGGCCTCCAGTTTGGGCAGCAGGGTGCGGAGGAGGAGGCGCTCCCGAACGAGGAGCAGTGGTGGCACCTGGAGCCACTAGACGCGGCGTTGTAGTGACGAGAGCGGCCGGTAGGGACGGAGGACTAGCGTCGATCTCTATCTCTTCCAACTGGAGGTGAGTGCACGCTTCAATAAATGTTGGGAACGGCCAGTGCATCTTGAGTATGGACACCATATGGCGGAACTTACCACTGAGGCCACGGAGAAGCGTGAGCACCATCTGCCTGTCGCCGATGGGGTCGCCGAACTTGGCGAGGGAGGCAGCCATGGATTCAAGGTGGCAACAGTAGTCGATGATGCTCAAGGACTCCTAATGGAAGGTGCGGAACTACGTCTTGAGGAAAAGGGCACGGGACTCTTTCTGGCCGAGGAATTTCTCCTCGAGATAGCACCATGCGTTAGGGGTTGTAGCACTTATACATCTGATGTGAGGGCTAATACGGACTCCTGCTTTTGGTTGGTTACCGATAGGGGTTGTAGCACTTATACATCAGCTAGAAAAGCCGATGACACTCCGAATAGAATATATGATAGATAGTTAAGAGCGAAGCTCAGTCTTCTAAAGAGATATCTTATAGATACGACTAGAGTTAGCCTTGATAGATCGGACCAAACCGAGACAGTATAAGACTGAGGCTAACGACATTGAAACGACAGAAGCTAGATCAGACGTACCGATGGAAGAACGAGTAAACCTATCGGCTGCTATCGATTGTGGATCCGATGTAAACATATAAATAAACTTATCGGCGAGCTGTCCCGACAGGGGAACAGAACCGGTTAGATCTCGATGCTAGCCCTATCAGACACAACCTTGATAGATCAGATCTAACTGAGACAGTATAAGGCTGGATATAATAGAACCAGATCAATTGCTAGCGGATTAATCATTGAAGATATATGCATATCGGCTGAAAAACTGATCTGTTAGACGTGAAGCACGGTGTAAGAATAACTCATTGGCTAGCTACTTCGATAAAACATCGCATAGACTTGCTGACCTATGGCTCAATCTACTATCTATAGTCTAGAAGGTTATACATAACTGATGTAGCTCGAGACTGATGATGGTAAAAGGAGCTCGATAAGCCGATAGATCCCATACGAACATAATGTGATATATCCGATCAGACTAAAAGGTTAGACCCAATCGATGCAGCCTTAGACAGAGTAGATATACTAGAATAATGGCATGACTTATCCCTTTGCCAATGTAGCCCCCATATTGAGTGCCAGAACCTATCGGGAAAAACCTAGATGAATAAGGGTGGCTATGTACCGAAATTATATTGATCAATGGAGATAATTTACAAGCCTCTAGAGGGTCTATATTTATATTCTAGAGTTATACGAATCCGATATAGTTATAAATAATCCTAGGACATTACTTCCTAAACAGGAAAAGAAACTCTCTCTAAGGAGTTAAAAAATTAGCTATTCGTTTGTAATTACAAGAGATAACTTATAGATACAAAACCAGCTTACCGTGGCTTCCAAGATTTCTTCCTTGAATCAGTCTCTTTTGGTTAGTATTCCACTTACTGATTGAACCGAATCCATCTTCTACCCGATTGGCTATTTCCAACTATCAGTTAGCCTCTTTCCATAAGCCAATCGGCTCTCCATCTATAACCGAATATATTTGCGGGCTCACCAAATTTTAGCGTTAAAACACCATAGTTCATCTAGGTTTGTCCTAGCAGGTTCTAGCTCTCGACGTGGAGCTGCATTGATTAGGCACGATCTCTAGCGAATGGGTAAGTCTTGCCATTATCCTAGTATATCTGCTCTGTTTAAGGCTACATTGGTTGTGTTCGATCTCTTAATCTGATTAGATATATCACATCATATTTGTGTGGTATCTATCTTCTTATCGAGTTTTTTTTACTATCATTAATCTCGTGCTGCATCGATTAGGTCTGACCTTTTAGATCACTGATAGTAGATTAAGCCTTAAGTTGGTGGGTCTTTACGTGACGTTTCATTGGAGTAGCCAACTGATAAGTTACCTTTATATTTAACTTCGTGCTTAACGTATCGACTTTTCAAACGATATACATATATTACCTACGATTAATCTACTAGTGATCGATCTAGTTTTATTAGATCCGGTCTTATACTATCTTGGTTAGGTACGATCTATCATGGTTGTGTTTATTAAGGCTAGCATCCTGATCTAGCAGATTTTGTTCCTCCCATCGGCTCAGCTAGCCAATGAGTTTAATTGTTTATAACATAGCTAGCTGATAAGTTTACCTATTCCTTCCGTTACCATGACTGATCTAACTTTTGTCGCTCTAGTGTTGTTAGCTTCGGCCTTATACTATCTCGGTTCGGTCCGATTTATCAAGGATGGTTTTAACAGTATGATCATCAGTGGTTGCTAGGCCTCGTCTCTTAAGAAGACCAAATTTTGCTCTTTACTGCATATCGTCTATTTCTTTTAGAGTATCATCGGCTCTATAGCCAATATGTTTGTGATTTTCTTCCTTGCTATTTGCCTATGCCTTCATCCAGTTTCTAGCTGATATATAAGTACTACAACCTCTATTGGCAACAAGCCGATAGTAATAGTTTGTATCGGTCTATCGACCAATTGACTCGTTGACCTAATTATTTCTATCTCATCATCAATTGAAAGGTCAAATTAATTGGCATGCTTGCAAACCTCGAGATTAGAACCTGCACTGGACCTAAGCAGATCTCCTAGGCCTTCACGTGTTTAGGCACATCATATCAGAAATCCATCGGTGAACACACTCTCTCGGCATGCCCTTTGCCGAGATCGATTTCCACGTCAACAGACGGACATGGGATAATTTTTCCTAAAAAAAGAAAGAAAGCTACTCCTAATTATTTACAACAGAAATTTACAAATAAGGAACCGCATCTTAATGGCTCACATTGAAACTTCCTTACATTTGACTTTTATTAAATAAGCTCTGATCAGCTAATTCCTGCAAACGACTCTTTTCCTTAACTGAATTCAACAATGGTTAGTATTATTTTTCTAGAGTTTACACATGCCCCCTAATTTTAGAGTGTGAGAATTCATGCTTCAAAAATACCTTCTCCAGGCCTTGTATAGCTCCTAAACTTCCTTCTAAGCTTGAATGGGCCCGAATAATCATCTCTCCTAATGGTCTAGAGCTTCTTCTTTGGTGGGCATATTTTCCTATAAAATTTATCCTTCTCTCTCCAAGCCCTACTTCCACATTCCTGCAACAGCTAAAAACCTTTCCTTTTCCCAAGCACTTTGGTGAACTTTGGAGCATTGAGCTTTTGCCTCTTCTTCGAATGCTGCACATTCTTTAGATTTAAAATGGCTTCCTCAACTGTCATGCTAGAGGTAACTTTCCCCCTGATTCTCCTTTCTTTCCTTTACAATCTTGGTCCGCTATATTCCCCTTAGATTCATCATGTTTTTATTTACCGTAGAGCCTTAGGAACAAGTATCTAATCCCCATTGTAGACCGCCCCAATCACTTCTATCTTGGTCCCATGGGTAGCGAAGATCTGATAGATTTCATTAGTGCTAAAACACAATGGATTCCATTCAAAACGCTTCGATGTCTATCAATGATTGGACCAACAACTTCCTAGCCTAGCAAACTCCTAAGGTGGAGGAATTGGTACCGCTATGTATTAGTTGCCAAAAGAACACTGTGGGATAAACTAGATATCGACCACTGCATAGGACTATCACACGCAGAAAGGAAATGAACGAGCCTCTGCTTTCATGAGCCTCCTAGTTCTAGTTTGATGGGATGAACACCTTCTTATTCATATATGGGTCAATGATTCCAAACTTGATGGATGTAATTATGTTGACTTGTCTTAACACCACTGCATCTGTCAATCCATTTACTCTTCGATTCAAGCCACAACAACGGTTCACCAAGGACATCGGTAGATGGTCCAAATAAATAGTATCTCACAACAAAACATCTAGGCCAGTTGATGATAGGGAGCACATTGTCATTGTGAATTTATGACTAGAAAGATTTGTCTTCTGTGGATCGATCTTGGGTCCGACAACAAACATGCAATGCTTGGCGGAAAGATTGGTTAATTTTCTATAGATTCCCTTGGGCAAATATCTTTTGGATGCCACATACTTGTTGCTACATCAAGTAGTCACAACGCTATCAGCTGACTAGCCCGTTGGACACATCGGAGGTCCTTGGTGGTTCCTATAACTATGACTTAATTTGTTCACCTCCAAGGCAGTAAACACCCATTCTCTCGAAAGCCTCTAATTCCCATCGAATTATGCAGAAGATGAAGAGGCCACCAAACGCTTATGCACATCTTTTGGGAAGTATCATCGGCTCTCCCTGGTTGTAGAATATCTCCTATCAAAATTTACCAATGGTTCAAAGGATTTTATTATGGCTTTACTAGGGAAGCCATCACTTGGTTTACTTATGACGATATGGAAACTGTTGAGGCACCCTTCAAATTTGATTTCTCCAATATGTCAACCAATGAAGAATCGAAAGCTATTTTCACATTGGCAATCTCTCCATGTCTCCCACCCACAGAATTTGCCTTGGGCCAATCACATCGACCATCCTACGAGTTATATCATCCATCAGTTTAATCTCACCAACTAGAAATTGGTCAACTGGTGACCAGTCCATACTTCATAGACAAAATCCAAGTCAAGGTTACAGTGAAAAGTGCACTAGAATATGATAGGATGATGGTTTTGACTAAATCATTATCATAGGGAGAGTTCACCAGATGGAAAATCTGCACACCCAATTAAAAGATCTTCGCTCGATTGTGGAATTAATAGAGAAAATATCTTTTCAACCTATCAGCTACCCACTATTCCTCTTCCCTAAACCCAGACTATGTCAAATCTGATGAGTAGGTATAAACTTTTATGTTATTTTTCTTATTTTTGTACTCTTGGATACTTATGCTTCTATACTATAGTCTACTGGTATGACCGCCCTAGAAAAGAGCCAAAGTGGTTAGCTAATCATCTACCAACCTCCATCGCCTTCTCCAAATTTTAGGTCTGACACGCCTCTACTATCGTCGCTACTCCAAGAGCCAAAACCCATGGGCAAAAAGCGCAAAAGGACATTTGCCCATCTAGGCTAAAAAAGGAAAGAATCATAGCCGATACGACCGCCCCACCAGAATTAATTAGGCTCAAGTAACATCGGCTTCTCCTTCTCCTCCGGTACGCCTTTATCTATCCTTAACCTTCTTTACACATTTTTGATCATCTTTAACCTTTTTTATAGCTTGAGTCATCGGCTCTAGAGGTCCAACCATCAACTGATGCCCCTATAAGGATAGAGTCGATGACCCTATCAACCACTCTAGAACTATAGGAATTCGATCCCAAAGCTACCAAACATAATGGCAAGACCGAGATCATCCCTACCACCATTGCTTCTCCATCGACCATCGACCAATGCTAAGAAGACCCTATTTCCATGGCTAATGATGATGCCCTAAGTAAATTTGCTTACCAAGAATCTCGTATTTCTTTTTATCATTATCAAGTTGAAATTTTTTCAATGCATAGCCCTTAGCCGATCTCTTCTCCTTTGACATCGACAAATACTTAGAAGGGGAAAAAGAAGCAGACACTAGTACACTAACAAAGTCATCTCTCTTCACCAATGTCCACAATCAACTGACATTCATTTCGCATTACTTGGAGAGCCCTTTTAATGCGTTGGGGGAGGACTCTAAGCCGATTCGAGCAAGATTTTCCGATATTGAAGACCAGCTGCTAGAAGAACTTGTCGATGCTTTTACTCCACCTACCTTCTTGGAATCACATCAGTTTCATGTCATTAGAGCAAGGCAACATATGGCCAATTGTGTTGACCAAAGAGCCCTAACACATGATATGCAAATCAATAGGCTAGCTGCCTAATCAGAGAAAGTCAAGCTTGACGAGATGATGGCCTTACCTACCTAATACCAAGCCTGTATCGAACAACTAAAGAAAAAGGAGTCTGATCTACTAGCGGAATTGAAGAAAACACGCAAGCACATCAAGTCTGAAGAACTCTAGCTCAACAGCTTGCCCTCAGTGATTCAATAACAGGAGGCCAAACTTACAAAGATGATGCGTCAGACCCTCTATTGGTGTAAAGTTATCAAATCTATTCTAGGCTCTAATGAGAAAGACACCTACATCATTGATGAGGCTGATAAGATCTACTTACGAGCTATTCAGTCAATTCATAAATTCCTTAGCTAATGTAAAAACTCTAATGCTTGTCTGATGATGTTTTGTAATTCCTGAATAGATTGGTCTTCAGGCTTCATCGCCATCCTCAAAACATATTTCCTCTCTTGTGCATGTTTCTAAAGCTAATACATATAGTATCGGCAATCTTTAGGTGATGTAGGTAGCATCGATTTTATGTATGTTTGATAACCATTGGAGACATCAACCGTACTTAGCTGATTTAGGAATCAATCGAAACAATAGGGAGGTGTCTTTTCAAGTACTTCCTATTGAGTATCTTAGCAAATTCCTCTCCCTCAAGATTCTTCAATAAATACGCATTGCCTGGTACACATCGACTTATCTGATGTTGAGTACCTTGCCAATTAGATGACCATTTCCAAACTTGTTATCTTTGGACCCGATCAATAATATCAACTTCTACACGAGATCCCCTTCATCAAATGACTTAGGCGATACGTTTTTATTGTAGTGTCTAGCCACCCTATCTTTATTCTCCTCAATCCTTGCTAGCACGCGTAGCCAATTCTAGGCCAAATCCTTCAACTCATTAGTTATCAAATTATAATAATTATTGGTTGTCAATTGATTTTATAGTGATATCCTTCTAAAGCCGATGTTCATTTCCCAAGGTAGCACAACCTCATGTCCATACACCAACTGATATGGCAGCACTTGCGTAGATCCATGTTACACCATCTAATAGGTCTACAATAAATTAGCTAAGGTTGTATGTCACCTCCATAGTTGTTCATCTATTTTATGCTTGATCAACTTGATGAGACTTTTATTTGAAGCTTTGGCTTGTCCATTAGCTTGAGCATAATGAGAAGATAAATTCAAAATCTTGATTCTCATACTAGCAGCAAATTATTAGAACTCATCAGACACAAAAATAGACCTTATTCTATTGTAATCGTATAAGGAATCTTAAACTTATAAATTATATGCTCCTTTATAAATTCTATGGCATTCTTAGATGTAACTTTTTTTAACGGAACAGTTTCCACCCATTTAGTAAAATAATTCATTGCCACCAATATGAACTTGTGCCCTTTGCTCGATGTAGGATATATCTGGTCAATTATATCAATTCTCCATCCTTTGAATGGCCATGGCTTGATAATTGGGTTCATAGCTGATATTTAGCTCATTGAGCATTTTCAAACCTCTAACAATCTTGATATCCTTTTGATACTTAAAACAATTCTCCAACATTGTCGATCAAAAATATCCAACCCTTCTAAGTAGCCACTTTATTTTATACGTCAATTAATGAGTTCCACAAATACCATCATGAACTTCGCACACAACCACTTTGTCTTCTTCTAAATCCAAGCACTTCATCAAAACTCACTCAATCCTCTGATAGTATAGTTCCCTATCAAGCGCAACATTTTTGTGGCCTTATACCCAAAGCTTTCTTAAAACCAATTGTGAAGAATTTTATAAGTAATCTATAATTTCCTTTCTCTAGTCACTGCCCTCATTAATAGCTACCTTAACTTCCACATCGTTTCCAATTGGTTGATAACCCAAAGCAATTTGTGCAATATCATTGGTTTTTGTATTATGCTCTCTAGGAACATGACTTACCGATACAATCTTAAAATTACATAGCAGCAGTTGTTGGTTTTCGTGATATGATTTTAAAATCACATTCTTAAACTCATATTCCCTAGACAATTGTTTTATCACCAAATATAAATCTCCCATTATCTCTATAGCATCGTCTCTAATTTTTTTCAATAGTTGAAGTCCCTAGAGCATCGTTTCATATTCTGCTTAATTATTAGTACAATAGGGTTTAACTGTGAAAGAAAATTTGAACCATGCCCCCTAAGGCGATATGATTACTAGGCTAATATCACACCCATGTCTACATACTAATCAATTAAACCTGGACATATAAATGTAGTTTTTAGAACATCTTCTTCAGCTATAAAAATTTGATTATATTATGTATTGTCATCCATGAAAATGATAGTCGACGCATACCCTCAATTTCTTATTTTTATTTTCACCTGAACTATATTAGATATCTACTTGGCATATTAGTGAAGTTTAATAAAATTTGTCTTAATTTCTTCGTATAATTCTGCTTTGAATCACCATAGAGGCGGTTTGTACAGCCGATATCCCGGTCTGATATGGAGACGATGTTCAATAATTGATTGGATAAGTCCTGACATTTCAAGGTACTCCCAAGAAAAACAATCTTGATGTTTCTTTAATAATTTTATTAATTCTCTTTTAAATTCAGCACATAATTTAGAACTTATAAATGTCTGCTTGTCTCTAAGACCTATGCCCACTTCTTCCAAATCATTAGTCAACATAAATCCTTATCCCAATTTTCCTTTTATATCATCTATGGTGCCTTAGAGTAATAGTTCTGAGCCGATTTCATTAAACAGCTATATATCATGGTCTGTAATCTTCAGGAAATCTCCTTCCCATATGCGTCTAGACAAGTAGGCAACTCCTTCAATTTCCTAGACTGGCAGATCGGTTGTTACAATAGTAAACGATCCATTGCCTGGTATAATTTCCACCTAATCTCCCTATCACTGAATTAAACTTTGATATATGGTGGAATGTACTCAGAAGTTCACATGAATCAAATCCCGGCCTTGGAGCAAGCTGTATGATTCTTTTCCATCAATCACAAAAAACATCGTAGGTAAGGTCATGCTTTACATAGTCAACTCCACATTTAAGACCCCTTTTGCCTCCAAAGAATTCCCTCTAAAGTATTTTAGTACCATATTTGTTTTGATAAGATCCATGGTGGTTTTCCCTAGCGTGTAGTACGTAGTGTAAGGCATCAGGTTTACTACTGCCCCTTCTTAACCAACATTTTTGTCATTGGTTTACCATCAACATGTCATTTGATGTATAGTAGTCACAAATATCGATGCTTGGATTCTTTTCGTTTGTGAAATATGCCTTGTTGGGATTGCAGCATCAATTGAGCCACAGATTCCTCGCTCTCATCATCATCGAACAAAGACACTTTGTACTCCATGAGTAAAATAACTATCATATTGAGAAGAGCCGATGGTCCTGTTTCATTGGCTTTTTGCTTATTGTGCCACTCCTTCATGTTCCTTTTGGGTCAATGATTGGCATCCTCATAACTTCGTTGTTGCTTCGCTATTTGTTCTTGGTGTCGCAATCGTTGTATTATTCTTTGTTAATTTTTGGTTAAAATTCCACTAGGACACTACTCAAAGTTTTGACCCTATCGTCATTTATCAAATTGATCATTAATTCTTTCATCATGTTCATCATCAACCTTTTTTAAAAAATCATCATGAATCATCCCAAACGGTCATGAACTGATATCCGTTTCTTTGATGGCCAATCTTGAATAGGTATGGGCCAGGGTGAGGACCTCCCATCTTCAAAGCGTTGTGATCTTCTATCACTACACTCAAGGCAATTATTAATTGATGGCGCCTCATCCCCTGATCCCAACAGAATTAGAAAAACGAGCAATCCCAATGTAGATCATATTGGAACACCTCTCTATATGGTGAAGTCTGAAGCTCTCTTTCTCAACACGTTGGTATTTCTCAATTAGTTACTATCATGTGACCTTTAATTCTTCATAATTTTGATCTGCTCAGTGCCTTCTTTTATCAACTTGATCTTTTAAATAACTCTCACACACTATATTTACTGGGAAAGGGTGCCAAT
This sequence comes from Oryza coarctata, assembly GCA_030770085.1. Classification (NCBI taxonomy): domain Eukaryota; kingdom Viridiplantae; phylum Streptophyta; class Magnoliopsida; order Poales; family Poaceae; genus Oryza; species Oryza coarctata. The sequence goes on from CM061472.1 coordinate 17,597,153, forward strand.
CTATTTTCATTGGTTCTTTTCATCATCGAAGTTAATCCTCTCTTGCTCCATAGCCTATTAAATTTGTTACCGAAACACTGTGCACTCATCTGTATAGTGATAAATTAAATTATGCCACTTTTCATACTTTTCTTCTTAAGTTCATTAGTTGATGTAATTATGTGGTTTGGAGAAAGATGTATTTGTTTCTCTTGAAGTAATAGATAAAAAATTTTATCGTCCTTATTTCCATCAAAATCATACACTTCTTCTTTTCCAATATCTTTGATTCATGGACATGATATTGTTTTTTTGTCCACTTTCCTAGGCTGATTTCAATATTAGAATCCTCCTCCTATTTTGAATTCAATGAAAATCCTTGCACTTGTATAATTTTCTACTAGAACTTTTCTTTTCTTGCCTCTTAGAATCAGCTTCCATCAAACGATACATTCTAAACCAAATACGCCAATCTCTCCAAATCTTTGAGAGAAAATTTTCTCCTTGATGGGAGTTAAAATTTGCCACGTGCTCCCTCTACTCCACAAGAGCCTCTATGTCACCTAGGTCAATATTCTCGATAACCTTGCCTCTGTGACCATCTATCTAAATTTATCGCTAGGCTTTCCAATCTATCGCTAGACTTTTCAAATTTTAGCGTTAACACTGGTATAAGAGTATGGTAACATTTAGACCAAGTTAGGGAGGTAAAATTTTCTTCCTTGATCTCTTTCACGATATTGAGCAGGGCACGCTAAACATGCGACAAGATCTCTTTAATTCTCACCTCGTTTGCTCACTTAGGACCCTCACATTAACATAAGGTGTAAATTTGCCGTGTTCGATTCGTTGTGGCCATGCATGCTCAAGCGATCGAACATAGACCGGGCTATAAAATCTCGCTGTTCTAGGATGCTTCTGGGCCAGCTGCCCAGCACCCGCCAGGCTGTGACATGTATCACACGACGTGCGAGCCGCGCGCTGCGTGAGTGCGTGGTGTGCCATTGGAGTGGACGATCTGTGGTGCACTGGTGCTAGCGCACTAGCTAGTTGACCTCTCACCCGGTGCGTCGTGCGAGAGCGAGAGAGTGCCATATATGACGATTGATGAAGACCGAACGGATTCGTCACCATGCGCAGACATCGAGACTCGATAGATCGGTCGATGTATGCTGGCCTTTTTTTCAATTCGCCGGTCTTCCAATGCACGGTTATGGCCAGTGGCAGGGCCCATAATTTTAGCCATAAAGCATTCTATATAATCTTACCATCCATAAATATGTGATTTTAGTTATGTATCTAATCGGGATAGTACTTTGCAAAGCACAATATGCTACACTGGTTACTAGGTTTGGTTTGACACATGCCATCTCCCTTCGTTTCTTTTTCTTTTTTCATTAGACTGGTAATAGGCCTATATCGAATATCGGTCCTAAAAATCCTACACCCCTCTGCCACAGGTTTTTACAGCCAGGCTTAGCTTCCTTTGGTTCATCCCTAAACTTCCAAATCAAAGTCAAAGTACCCATTGGAAAGTTGAATGCTAAGTGAAAAATGAAACATCGCCTCAAGATGCATTGGTGAATTTAAGTTGGTATGTTTCACAATCCATCTCGTGTAAAATGTCAAAGAATTTTTGTAAAAAATATACGTGAATTGTCCCTCGATTTTGAAAGAATAACCCATTTTCTCATAAATTTACGAAAATATCCGTTTGGCTCAATGGATGGGAGACATGAGCAATGTCGCCAATCGAATAGGAGAGATTGGCCCATGTCATCCATCCAACGGGCAACAAGTTCGTTCATAAGAGTTGTCACCCAACCATCAACCATGACCAAGAAATAATTGTCATCTCAGCTGACGGTGGGGCCACAGCCAAGCTAGTCTTGGGCAACTCACTTGGCTAGATGTCTTGTTGTCTTGGCCAACTATGCATTAAAGATTACCAACTTCCCTAGATAGAGATTGAGTGAGAGATTAGAAAAGAAGAGCTAAACAAGAAAAGGCACTACTTAAAAAATATTTTTGGAGATGAGCCCCTTTAACTATGCAGGCAAGCCGTTTGCTTAGTGAAAGGCCATGGGGCCGGGGGGCCGGGGGAGACTGCAAAGATCCATTATCGCATGTAGTCACTGACAGCATGTGATAAAGGGTCCATTTTCATAAGCGATCGTCTTAGGTTGCCACCTTTAACATATTTTCATAGTAGTGCCATAAGCCAGTTGCCTACGAAAATGTGGCCCTTACTATAAGACATCCTTCCTCTAGCAGCTTAGTTTATCCCGAATTTTATAAACCAAAATTGGTATTTGTGCCCAAGTCAATTTTGTACAATTATATAACATTTGTGTCCACACTGATATGAGCAAGATTGTAACTATTAATTAGCTACATGAGTTTGTAAATATTTGCACTCACCTTTCTCTGATAATCACATGTATATGTATTGTGTATCTATTATTTCATGCATGCATATCTACATATATAATTAATATAATATCTCCTATAGCTATATGTATAACTAGTGTGTTCATGGACCATGAATTATGATACTATTAATTAGAAATTGAACGGAAGAACTTTGATAAAAAAATAAAAAATGATGCGAATACTATCACAGACAGTCAAATTTAATACATGCCAATAGTGGAAATAATTTTCACAAGCAGCCATAAGTACTAAGGGCAGCCAGTGAAAAACCATTTTCATTAACAACTTGTACTATCCAGTCGCTCGTGAAAATCCATCTACGTACGCGATAAGCCGCGTGCCGATGAAGTTGCCTGAATTTCATAGGCCTTAAATCACAGGCAGAGTGACCGGCCGCCTATGTAGATGGAATTTGACTACCTACGAAAGTGCTTGTTATAATAGTTAGCGGAGGAAAGGAGAGAGAAGGGAGGATAAGATTTATGGAAGAGGAAGGAGGCAGGACAAGAACTAGAAAAATGAGGTGGTAAAATGTTTTTTTAAGTGTTACATTTAAGGACATTATATAATATAGACATATACAAATTTCATCTCATCAGTTAGTTGTTATTTTCTACAAATAAGATATAGTTGGACATAGATTATTTTTAAAGGATGGATTAGTTAATGGTAGTAGTTACTATTAATATTATTTAAGTTTGGCCAAATTTGTATAAAAAGTAGTAACATTTATAATACCAAATTGGTTTTATTAAATATTAAATATATTTTAATAATATATTGATTTTAAAAAAATCAAAACGTAATGGATTTCGCCTAGCTAGGGCATGTTTGAAGCAGTCGTCCGATCAAAAAAAATCGACGTAAAACCGTTATTGGAATTTTGTTCTAACAAGGAAATCATTTGAGCTCCCCCATCTACGCAACACAAAAAGGACGGGCCGTGGTATCGATTTCTCTTTTTCCCTGGTTCTGCGCAAGCGAGAAAGGACACCATGCATGCCGCTCCAGGCTTTCGGTTTCCTGGATCAACAACACAGGTTCCCAGCCCAGCCATTCCAACAGATGGACTAGCTGCAGGCTGCAGCCTCCATCCTCCACTGCGTCGTCGCGGGCCGAGAGCCCGTGAGACGTATAGGCGCGATCACGAAGCGCGAGGCGTACGTGCGCTCGTGCGAGGGGTTTTGCACTGCCCATCGGCAACCGCCGGCCGGCCGGCCCCGTGTTGCCAAGCGGCCAGCCGATCGCACGCATGACGCGCCCATCGATCGGACCGTGGTGTGTGCCAGTGGGCGATTCGATTGGTAGAGCTAGCTAGCTTGTCTAGTGCCCACCTAGCGCACTAATTGAGTTATCATCTCTTCGTAGGTCCTATCGAAAGCGCCACGACGATTTACTTAGACCGGCCGGAGTCTTCGACGACGCACCCCGAGACTATATCCATTGATTGATATGTGCCGGCCTCTTGATTTTTCAGTTCTTTTACGTCGTGATTGTGGCCAACTTAACCATGACTAACCGGAGAAGGTGAACGGCAGAGGCACTACCATGCATACAGATTCCTCCTCCATGTACGTAACGACGATCGCGACTATCTTTACGTGCAAACGCTCTAAAAACCAAAAGCAAAGTGAAAATTCTGTGAGCGGTGAGCACCACATAGAAATAGACCAGAGCAATATTATGTTCGGTTAGAAGATAAATGTAAATCGAGGGGCCCAATCAGATGATCGTTTAATTTTCTCCTCCTTGAGGCGCCTATAAAAACTGGCTTAGCTGCAAGAGTTGTCACAACATCCGCGTGACCGTGGGCCGTTTTCTCGCCGGTTGCACCCATGGCGACCTTGACTGGACGTACCCGTCTCCTGGCCACGCTCGTCGTCGTCTCTGCGGTGATCATGCCCTGCTCCGTCGACATCTGCCACGGCGCGCGCGAGGGTTAGCTTCCGCCACCTCCTCGTCCTCTCATCTCATATTGACTTCACTTTCCTACTAAACACCGGCGTGAGAGAATTCACAGGTGTGGCCTAACGCTTGCATGCGCGCGTTGATGCAGGAACATTTTCGCGTCCTGATCGTCCCAACGACAACGTCTACATTCCCGGTGGGGGCGGCTACATACCTCGGGGCCCCGGCTACGATCCCCTGATCCCCGGCCACGGCGGTGGACTGGTACCTGACAACGGGCCTGATCTCCCCGCCCCCGGCTATAGAGGCGGACGCTATCCCTGCTTCCGACCTCTCCCGTACCATCCCACGCCGCCGCTGCCACCGCAGAATGGAGACATCCCGCCGCCCTGATCATGGCCAGGTGCCGGCCGACGGCACCCTATACGCGTACGTACGTGCGGTTAAGAAAATATGCACACAAAGCCAGCTCCCCATGTCTGCTCTCTGGCAGGTACTACAACGTACTATAGTTTGAACGGATGATAAGTGCTAGTAGTGTTTATTAGCAGGAATAAAACGGACAGTGTCAGTGTGCGTGACTGTGGTCTCCAAGAAATAAAGTGCTGCTGTTGTCGACGATATTGGGTTGGTCCGGGCTCACACGTATACCCGATGATACAAACTCCTCCAGAATTATGGTAGATCTACCGCTACGAAAAGCATTTTCGCATGTGGGGACTGGGCCACCTGTATAGATCGGTTTTTCAGGCGGGGTACCTAATATCCTCATCTGTATAAACCTGATTTTCATCGGCGGCCATTTAAGTGGCCGTGTGCACAAACCTATTTTTTATAATAAAAAAATGAAATTCATTTTTAGAATTATATTCTCTGCCCTAAAATAATATAAGCAAACAGATTTAACTCCTAAAAATTTTGGATTGGGACCATAAAAAAATTGGGCCCAAAAATCACCCCTGACATAAAACATTGCTTCCAAAAATTTTAAAATATGTCACATCATGTGGGCCTGCTTCAAACTGTTTATGTTTTATTTTCCTTTTTTTGCGGTAAGAGGGAGATGGGCGCTGCCAGCCGCTCAGCGACGCTGTGCGGCAGGGCGATCGCGCGCGTGCCTAGCGGCTGCGGCAGAGCACAGCGAGGGCACCGGCAGGCCGCCATGGCGCGTCGCCGCGTCGAGGGGGACGGCAGAGCACAGCGAGGGCTCGGCCATCCCCCGGCAGGGCACGACAGAGTTACACATGAGGTTCCTTGGTAACCTGAGCATGGTCTTGGATTAGCACTTTTTCCTATGAACTGTCAGCCAACTAGCAACAAGTTAGAGTAACAGCACTGCATTGGTGTCTGGAGTAACAGCCACACTATGCTTGCAAGACATGACCAGTAAGGGCAACTTACGCAAAAGAAGATATACAAAGGCTTGAGGCTTTATCAAGTGAGACATTTTGTCATTTCTTTACGAACGTGTTGATGAAAAACTAAATAAAAATTGATATTTATAGTGTGTATATATATTTCTGTACAATAACTTAATTAAAGTAATAAATTTTGATATTTTGATTATTATTTGATAGATGCATGTCTAGTCAGCGCACGATTTGTTATTATTACATGATTATTATTTGTAATATAATTTAAAACCCCTAAAAATGGCATGAAATCTCTTCGTGGGCGGCTCCTAATCCGTATGAAAAAGAGATTTCGCGGGCAGTTGACCTTACGAGTGTAGCGTGTAATATACATCACCTACAAAGATATATTTTCAAGGCGAGTTAGGAGCCATCTAAAAAAGGCTGATTATTGCAAGCATTCAATCGCAGGCGGCTCTACCAGCTGCCTGCTTGCAGATGTGTTTTAACCGCTTGTAAAAATGTTTTTTTTGGAGTAGTGCTTTTTTTCTGTTTAGGAAAATATTCATAGTCATATCAACCTTGATAATCCTCCAACTCATATGCCTTCTATAGTAGCTGGCCTCTGGAACCAAAATAAAAATTGGGATACTCCTAAGATTACTCAAAATTTTGACAATGAGGCAACAAGTTCTGTTTTGCAGGTTCAAATAAATTCTCATGATGCAGAAGATAGACTTTGCTGGATGCACACATCTTCAAGTGAATGCAATACAAAAAATGCTTACAAGGAGGTTTACAAGCAACTTCACTCTCATCAAAATGCCATTCCCTCTCTAGTCACTAATCTACTTAAAATAAGTTAGAAAAACAAAAGTATTCCTCCCAGAGTTAAAACTTTTCTTTGGAGGCTTCTCAGGAAAGCTTTACCTACTGCGACTACTCTTTATTACAGAATTTCAGGTATTGATCCTTTTTGCTCAAGATGTGGAGAGCAAGAAGATGAACCTCACATCTTTTTTCATTGCTACTTTAGTAGACTAATATGGTTTATCTCTGACTTATAGCTCAGAACAGATGCTCTCATTTCTATGAATTCTATGCATGATATTCTTGATTTTCTTTTAGCAAGTGTTCCCATAAACAATCCTCTACAAAAAATTTCAATCATGCTTTGGCAGATTTGGAAAGCTACGAATGATCGCAATTTTAAAGCCAAACAATGGGAACCTTTCAGGTCTGTAATGCAGCAGATTCTATGTCCAACATATATGAACAGATCGTCCAAATTGACAGACAGGAACCTGAGGTATCACAAGACAATCAAAACTCTGCTCAAATTAGTTTGCCTATACCTGCAGGTACTCGTTACTATTTTGATGCTTCCTGGAAGAACAAAGTATCAGGATTTTGAATTTTCATTTATGAACCTGACTCTCATGCTGCTATTCTTCCTCTCTGCTTGCCGAACTTGCAGGAATCATTTTGGCTTACAAGATATGTTCCAGCCTTCAGATGCAGCAACCTATTTTACTCTCAGACAACAAGACAATAGTTCTGACTTTGCAGCAAGAAGTTTATATCCACCATCCAGGACATTGATCTCTTCGGCCTTTGCTTTCTCAAATGCAAGATTTAACTGACGGTACACCGATCAACATCAGGTGGGTACCAAGGCAAGCAAGCAAGCATGCTGATAGTCTTGCAAACAAAGCGAGAACTTCATCCCACAGCTCTATTACTTCATATCTCTTTTGTCATAACAATAGGCATGTCTGTTTTCTTCCAGTTGCCCCACTTTAGGCAACCATTCTAATCTCCCTTTGGGAGACATTACCATCACTTATGTAATATATTTCTGAACTCTTTCACTAAATTAAGTTCATGAGTTCAAAAAAAAAAGCATCCCACCCGTGCCAACACATCAGATGGGGTATCTCTACGTCGTCGCGGGCCATGAGGCCGTGAAACATATCGACCCAACCACGAAACGGAGAACGCGGCGTGCGCACGTGGGGTTAGTTTGCCACGCTCAGCAACGGACGCGTGTTGCCAACACATAGCACTCGATTTATTTGCGGGTAAGGATAAAAACAGAGTGGACATGGAAGCATGACACTCATACCATATTTGTTTTTTAATTTTTAGCTGGATACAAAAATGAATATAAATAGTTCGGATGCGAAAACAAATATGAATTATCTTTAATGTGAAAAAGATCAAATATGATTAGACACAAATACGAAAATAAATATTTCTTGGAATATAAAAACTACCTAAATTTTTAATAGAAACAAATGCTATCACGCATAATTAGCTCATTAGACAAAACAATACCAATATCAATTAAGTTTAACATATACAACGCTACTAATATAACTACATATTTAACTAATATTATAATATATATATATATAATTTATAAAAATATTTAAATAATATTAATAGTGTGAGCTAGTGTTGTAAAAATTTAAAGAGATAGATTCAAGGAATAAAGTTAGAAAGAAATAGAATATGTTTTATGGCTTTAATGGATACTTTTTTATAATATTATTTGTATCTATCGAAAATTTTGATAGCATATTGATATATAGGTATCGATTATCCATTCCAAACTATATCTTTATTCGTTTTTGTCCAAAGCAGACACTATCACCTGCATTTTTCATCACCATCAGAGCGAGGACGTCATCTCGATCCCGCGCCGAGGCGCGGTGCATCGTCACAATCAAGGAGCGGGTCGGGCGACGTGCGAGTGCAATGCGCGCACGCCTGGTGTGCCAGTGGGCGATCGGTGGAGCTAACTAACGCACTAGTTGACTTCACTTCTTTTCGTGTATCGGTGCGTGCGAGCTGATCGAGCTAGAGTGCCATACATATGACTATTAATTGACGAAGACCAGCCGTAGTCATCGACGTATCCACCGAGACTTGATCGGTCGGTGATGGATTTTCATTCCTTAAGGATGTGGTCTTATTTTTATATGCCATCAAATGGTTATAAAAAAATTAAAAAGATAGATCACCATAAGATATACCGCTTTAAATTCAATATATACCAATTAGAATAAAAATAATAAATATGGTTGTAAAAAGTGAGGTTGAATTTGTTTTTTTCAAACTTTCTTGGTTGAATTTAAACCTATACATTTATGAAGTGACATTTCTTTTAAAAAAATTTATAGCAATTTAGATGGCATCCAAAAATAAGGGTATATCTCTTAGAGGATGAAAAATACTTTCCTATATATACCAGCCTCCAAATTTTACCGTTCTTCCACGGCGCGGCTTTGGCCAAAGCCAACCTTGACTAACCGGAGAAAGTGAGCAGCAGCGCGTGGCACTACCATATAGATTTCTGAGAAACAAGCAAAGGCACTATGCTGAAGTCTAAAGTTATTATCGGTGTGGCTATTCCCTTAATTACAATGAAGTCGTTTTTAAAGGTATTTTTATAAATATTTTTATATATTTTTTATAAAAATAAATAAATCTATTTTTCAAGTTTCACATTCTTCTGAAAATCTAAGCCGGGCAGTTGTTTCGAACTCAGCCCAAAACAAACAGAGAATTCTGTGAGCACCACATTTAGTATATGGAAATAGATATCAAGCTCCATGGCTAATATTATGTTTGGTTCAAAGAGACATCAAGGTAGAATGGACAGGTATCTAGCTGAACTTTTTCTCCTCCTTGAGGCGTCTATAAAACCAGAGTTAGCTAACTCCAAGAGTTATCATCACAACGACTCAGCTGCGAGACGCAGAAGCAGGGTAAGGGAAGCTAGTACATCTACGTGTGCCCCGTTAATTAAGGTCGTTAATTCCTCGCCAGTTGCATATGCATGGCGACCTTCACTGAACGTACCCGTCACCTGGCGGCGGTGCTCATCGTCATCTCCGCGGTGATCATGGGATGCTCCGTCCACGTCTGCCACGGCGCCCGCGAGGGTCAGCTACCGCTACCCCTCCTCCCGTCTCATTTTTTTACGACTTTGCTTCATAGTAACAACAGCTAGCTAGAGAGAACTCACATGTGTGATCGTACGTTTGCATGTGCTCATGAATGCAGGAACATTTTCCCGTCCTGATGTAGCTGACCGACCCGGCTACGGACGAGGCATGGATCCCTACTATCCCCTTCCCCGCCGCTACTGCGTCTGCATCGGCCGGCGTTGCCCGCCGTGCCCCAGACCACCCTATCCCTTTATAAGCCCACCTCTCCCATACCATCCCACGCCGCCATCTTCGCCGTCGCCGCCCAAGAACGGAGAAATCCCGCCGCCATGATGGTCAGTCTGCCTGCCGTGGGAGCTGTGACTCGGGGGGCTCGAGAATAGCTAGAGCCGCATGCATGTACGTACGGCTCTCTCGAGCGGACCATCATGGCAGTACCGTATCTAATTAAAAGCAGATGATACCGTGCCGTGTGCTTGTGTTTATTAGCTAGAATAATACTGGTGTCAATGTGTGACTCTTCCAAGAAATAAAGAACTTACATTTGTCGATGCTACAGTTACAGTGTCACATAAAAATCAAAACACTTTGTGAAAAAAAATCAAGTATATACGGACTATATATAATACTACCTACATATGATTTTAGTTGGACCAGGTTTGTCAAATTAATGTATATGTACTCCTACCGGTCCAATTTCATGAAAAAGTTTTTTTAAGAGCACCTCCAAGAAAATGGCTAAATAGTTCTTCATGCTAAATTTTAGCAAACACAAGAAAAGAAAAATTTTAAAAAAACACCTCAAAGTAACATGCTTACTACCTAGATGGCCAACTCATCTTGCTGGCCAAATCTAGCTAGGCTTCCGGGCTGACCAAAAGGTGAGTCCCACCGCCTCTCCTCCACACGACTCGATCTCCTCCCCATCCCTCCATTCTCGTGCAGTGTTGTCTCTGGTTTCTTTACCACTCCCAGATTATCACACCTTTCTTATTATTTCAGTCATTTCTACATAGTACACGTCAGCAGAAGTAAACAATAATGAAAGGGAATTAAATTAAGTACATAACAACTGTAGCTTAATTAGACAGATAATTGCTCGAAAAATAGAGAAAGCATCGATGTCAAGTTTCAGACAGCAGGCGCCATCTCCGTCAAATTCTATACAAGGTACCTAGGCAGTTTGTGTTGGTTCATGTCCAGTACTAGAGCAATGTGGTACAAGAAGTTATTTCATAGATGCGAATTCTAAGTTGAGAATGCTTTTTGGAAATCAATAGTATAAAAATGATTTTCACGGTCACCTCACCCTTACAAGTGATTTTTTAAGTTTACAAGAGTAGGGTAGGGGTTCAAGAACCATCTAGGTAAATAGAATACCACGGATGGCCGTTGACTTTCTCCACTCATGAAGATCATTTTAATTTACCTAGGCGGTTTTCTTAAGTGACCGTCTGTTGTAACATAGTTTCTTTGAGGTATTGATGGAAAAAATATGTAATTTACATGAATGGTATGACATAGATGGTCATCTATGTAAACTATATATTTTAGACGGCGCTCTTAGCGTTTGTGGTGTTTTTTTTTGTTTTTCTCGCACCATTACTTCAAGTCTTTAACTACATCCACTGCCATTATTTTTCGTGGGACTTCAGTTGCCTTCTCCTTAGAAGATGAAGTGCCAGACACTAGTCATGTCCTCCATTACTACTACCATGACGTGCGTCCTCAACTCCCACAATGCCTTTATTTTCTAATAAATAGAGGACAATGGGGGATTTCTTGCTATGCTCTCTCTTTTTCTATTCCACCATTCTCCATTCTCTCTGGCCATAGCAGGTTCATCGAAGGCTTAAGGCAAGCCACTGTCATCCTCTCTAGAAGTACAAGGATCTTCATTAAAAAGCGTTCATATATCCAAGTGTTGAATGCACTCTCCTTACCTTCAAGGATATTCATCGTTATGACCACCACCTCACCACAACCCATGAAGGAAGAGAAGAATTTCTCTTCATGATATTGTAATGAGACCACAGTGGTTGAGAAAATACCATGAAGCTTTAATGAACTGTACTATCACAACATAAAATCCCCCAAATGAACATATTGCGATGAAAACTATCCATAAGAACCCATAGTCTTTTAGAATCTGGCATGAGATTAGGATCATGGCATAAAGACCAAGAAATTCCCTAAGGAATTTGTGTGTCCCACTTGTGCAATAGGAAAACTGATCATTCAACTATCCTATGAGAAGTTGAGGGTTAAACCCCTACGGTTTTTGAACAGAATTTTTGGATCATTAACCCTTGGTCTGGACTGTTTAGATATTTTATAGTATTGATATATGTTTCTATAAGATAAAGCCATGTATGTGTGTTGTCTATAATGAAAAACACTTTTGCCAAGTTCATCACACAAATCATTCGTTTGCGTGTAGACTTCCTCGAGAACCACATTAAAATGATTCAGTAGGATAATTCGAGTGAATTCACATCAAAGACATTCATTAACTATTGTATGGCCTTGAGTATTACTGTAGAGCATTCAGTTCTCCGTGTTTACACTTAGAATAGGTTTACTGAGTCAGTGGTCAAAAGGATCAAGCTAGTTGCCAGACCATTACTACAGGCTAGCAATTTGCCCACTACATGTTGGGCTATATAGTGTTGCACACTCCAAAGCTAATCCAGTATAGATTGTCTCCATATTACTCTAATTCACCCCCATCAACTTACACATGATCAAGAGCCAGTGATTTTTCATCTATGTTGTATATGTGTTGATCTCACCACCCCCAGCATAAAACTATAGGACTACACCAAAAGGTGGGAGTCTATGTGGTTTATGAGTCTCCATCCATAATCTACTACTTTGAGTCTAAAATTGGGGATCTGTTTATGGCTTAATACACTAATTGTATCTTCAATAAAAAGCATTTCCTAACATTAGGGGTAGGAAAGTATCTCGACTTTAAGGAATGACGCGAAATAGAATGAAACTCAAGAAGCATCCATACTCTTGACCTACATTTGCCAAACACTGAACGGGAAGTTCATCGTATCATATACCATCAAAACTTAGGGAATAATCTACCAAACAATTCCCGTGATCTAGTAGGTGTGTCGAAGTCACATATTCTTATGACAAATACATTAGAGAGAGTAGAGATACTCATGAAGAGAGACTCTACTCTAACCTCTAAGCCTAGGAAGAGAGAGAAATTCACATGGTCCAACTTAGGCTAAGTGAAGATGTCCACAAGAGCTAAATACGGGACCACTTGCATCACACTTACATCTAGTAGTCTCAAAGGAGAAATGGCACGATCTCCCTCTTCCGAGCAAGCGCCTCACATGCAGTGCATCTTATTGGGTCGGATCTATCCACAGGATTGTTTTGTTAAGCCCATAGCATGTGCTTGTTTTGTCTAAAAAAAGCCTCCTCAGGCCCCTTTTTTTAAGCCTAGATTGCACTTGCTCACATCGCAGGAACAAATTGGCCCAGATTTACAAGAGCACTCTGCCGAAAATCAAAAGGACCATTGACCCTGATCAACAGGAAAAAGGCTTCAACTCTTCCCTTAAAAATTTCCGGTCTTTCAAGTATATTTGAAGCTTATGCATTGATGTCCAATGTACTGAGCTTTATCTATCTATGCAAATCTGAGTTGAGTAATTTCTCAGTATTAGGGCTTCACATGAAAAAAAAAAGATCGAATAAACTGAACAAAAATTCGGATCAGTGATTAAACTAGGCGAGAAGGTATAATCAAATGGTAGAGAAATTAATCTCTTTGTTCATACATCTCCCATTGAACAAAATTCTGTAAAATCCCAGGACCTTGCAGGCACAAAACTTTATAGAACAAAACTAAATGAGAAACCTCACCTTCAGATCCACCAAGATCTGAGTGCAAGATATTACCTTAAAAAACTAGATGTGAAATCATAATCATAATTAATATTTTATGATGAATAATTAGTTTTATAAATAACTTATTTAATAAAAATTAGTTTAAAAATGTATGTGAATGTTGATGTGAGTATGTGGCTAATGTGGATCAGATTACGATATCTGTATCTAGAATAGTTGTTTTGTCTATGTGTATACAAGTGGCTTAAGAGGGAGGAGCTAAAGTCTAATTTCATATGACAAGTTGGATTAGAGTAAGGTCTTATGGTCGATCTCGTTTAACGGTAGGATTAGAGCTAAATTTAAGAAAGAGTTAAAAGATCCAAAATAATTAAGTATGTTGAGTGACGAGATTAAATATAATGTGACATATGATATATAAACATTGTGTAAAAAGGTATTTATAACGAGCTTTATAAGTTATTGCCTAAGCTAATGCTAGAAAAATCGTGGATAGATTTGGAGTAGAAAGAAAGAAAAAGAGTGGAAAAAACGAGGTTGCTACAGTACCTCGAGGTACATTGCATGTGTGCGGGCTGGCTGAGCTTGGGAAGATGACGGCCCAGCATGCAGCACCGTTGCACGTGCGATCGGCAGGAGGGCGCACGCGTGAGGTACGGCTACAGCGTTAGTTTTACTGGTTTTATATATAAATATATGAGATGTTAAGTGTATAAAGACAACTTTTAAAAATATAAAAGTTAATATTTTTTTACTTTAACAATTTTATTAAATTATATTCTTTTATTTTCGTAGATCATATCGTGTAGATAGAAAGGTGATAGTTTATCAATTTAATAAATCTTTTATTTTCACAGATTTAGCTTTTAATAATCCTATAATTCATCCATTAAGTTCCTGTGTTTTACATATTATAGTACAAACCAGACACAGTTCAATAGAGATATGTTAATTAAAAATGTACTCCAGGAACTTACCGTTAAACGAATATCATACCCTACAAAATGAACCTCTACAAAAAAGCCCTACACTTTCCCAGTCTGTCTACATCTACGAAACAGATATAAGTCTACTTGACATGATTTTACATATACATATATATATATATACATGACTAGTTAAAAATAATAATTTCTATATCTGTGTATCAGAATTGTGTGAATATAATACCAACGATCATATGTTTACATGGTTGACAACACTATGTATTTATTAATTGCTTACAAAACTATAGGTGGTAGCTCCGAACTAAGTACTATTAACTAACAAAACTAATCTCTATGGACTGAAATTTGTTAGAACAGAACTAACAAAACTAGTACTATGTATACATAGTTTAATTCTAATTACTAGTTTCCTCTTAAATTTGTTAACAGATGATGCATTTGAAATATGACAAAACTCAATTAGTATTTTTATAATAAAGTATTTAAATTGCAGGTAATGTTAGAGGCTGACAAAACTAAGTATTTATTATTAGTAGATGATAAAACTAACCTCTACTTGCTGAAATTTGCTTACAAAACTTACTATTTATTAGTACAAGACAAAATAGATCATGTGTTTACAATATTAGAGGGTACGTTCAGTGACAAGAACTAACTTTGGAAGAAAACAGAACTTGTATACTTATGACCTATCTGTACTTGAATGATCAATCCAGAAGTGAAAAGAAGTCCAATTTCGGAACTTGTATATGCATAGTAGTGTAGAACACTCACAAAGTCACAAAAAACAGAATGCTCCTTATACTGCGAACTTGCAGATGATGCTTGAATTCCAACAAATTCTCCGTATCAGTAGCTTGCACTCGACATAGTTATTGGCCTAATGCAGAGATCAGAAAAATGAGGAAAAGGTGCACAATTAATATTTCAAAAATAAAGAGTATTAGCAAAACAGACGCACACTGTAACCCAAGGCCATGACGGGATAACCAACATAGAAGAATTGTGGGGCAGCATCAGCTACTCTAGAAGGATGTAGATTTAAACTAGGAAGAAAAACATTGAGGAAAAGGGATTAGACTAATTCTGATTCATTACCTAATCTAACTACCATACAATCTCTCCTTATATAGCGATACAATCTCTCCTTATATAGGAAGAGAGAAGTAGCCAAATCTAACGCTATCTATCTGACTCGAATTAACTAAGCTACCACACCGTATACGAGAAAGGGACAGGAATAGCGCTCTCTCAACCGATACTAGGTTGTCCTTGGGCCTTGGTCTCTTAAACCAACAACCACTATATTACATTTCCTTTTTGAGCGGTTCATCCTCGAACTACAACATAACTTATAGACTTTTAGACTTAAATGACTTCCTAAATAAATCTTAATATAACTCAAGCCTTTGTAATGAAAACACGCAAGATTTAGCTAAGACTGATCAAGGTCACCACATTATTTTTTCATCTAAATATGTACCAACCAAAGAGTAGTCACCCAACCAAAGAGTCATAGTAGGTATGCCTCGAATCTCCATCGCACTAAGTAGTAGTCAGCCTTAGAATAGAGCTGATCAGGCTACACAGGAAGAAGATTATTTCTATAAGTAATTAATTAGACATAAGTGTGCATATAATAGCATAGGAACTGCTTGATATACAACAAACTTAAGTACCCACACCTAGGTAAGGGTTGCCCGTGGTGTAGCGAAGGGATGCACATGAAACTACAAAACTAGACAGGTGCTGAATATGAGCGAAACGCTTCTGAACGTCATCGCATCATCCCTAAAATCCATCAACTTGACCTACTAGGTCCTTCGCAAGCGGAAGAGCTAGAAGGTATGAGACATCCTGAAGTATAGGAGCCATCTCCCTGCAAAGCAGGTGGAAAGTTTGCGTCTTCAACCTCCAACGGTCTAGAAGTGTTGCAAGAAGGAACCGATCTACGAACCACTACTTCACCGGGTCCTTCTCATGTGCTGAGGCCTTAACTAGCCTACACAACGGAAGGAGGCCAACCGCACATAACATAAAAAAAAGGAAACATATGTATTATCAACCAGGAATCTTATTCAAAGTTACAGCAAACAATAATGGTATCTTCTACCTAGTATAAAAGCGAGGGTCCATAGGCAGTAGGTGTTGCGAAGGGCATAGGCAGAGGATAATCGGCACGGCATTCTTTCCCATTGATAGGTACAAGTGATGTGATCGATTGAGGCCACAGTCTAGCAGCTCCGGTGTCTGGTACGTCATACCTATATTAAAAAAAGTTTCGAGTAAAGCAGAAGCTCCATATCTTTTAGACACTTCTTGTAATTATATCACTCCTTGTCACACTTTCTACAACGTTTTAACCTTCCATCTGCTTCAGACTCATCCATATCGTTGCGAATTTGTCTAGTCTTGCGGCGATCTGCCTTGTCCCATATTTTTGTTTGGTCCGAAATGTAAAAAAATTGAGGTTGTTGAGCTGTCAAAGACCCCGTAATACCAAAACCATATACCTGATCACTCCAAATATACAAGATAGCTTCATTCCTAAAATAAGATGTCACAAAATAACGGTCGAGTATTCTACACTTCAAACTCATAGCAATAACATGAGAACATGTCTTGTGATAGCCTTGGCTTTTGGCACAAAAACGAGCAAGTCCCATCATCCTTCAAGACACACCCCTGCACAACTCTTTTACGATAAATTCCACCCTTTACCTTGTCAGCACATAAGATTTTGAATATGTGTTGCTATGTACCTTGAAGTATAACTCAATGTTGTTGGGCATTTTTACATTTTTATCCAATTACTTCGTCATTACTGTGCCAAAGAAAATATCATTGTCTAACATAGAGAGCCCAACTACTTTATACCGATCTCTAAAATACTTGTATGTGCTAAGCATTATAAACTTAATAATGGCAACAAGCGATAGCCTACTTACACCACGTATCACCCAATTATAAATCTTAGCTAAATTGGTAGTCATTATGCCAAATCTAGCACCACTATCGTCATACAATAAGGTTTATTTCTCCTTTGGATCATTCTCAATGTAGTGCAAAAAATTTCTAACCTGAGATGCCAACCTCTTTCTCACAGTATGATCATCAATAGGGAGTAGTACTAGAGCTTCAGGAGCCTTGTCACATATAGGTGTTGCCTTCTTAACTGCTCATTTGTTTATTTCGTTGTTAGCTCGTCTAACCTCTTCCAAAGCTTACTGAATTTTTTCTACTGATTCTAGGGACAAAGCCTCTTGAAAATATATATAAGGTGTTTGTTCTTAAACTACTTGTAGAAATTAGCACCTATGTGACTAAAAGGACCTTGATGTCGCTTAGATGAGGGTGAATAGGTGTTTAAAAAACATTCCCAATGGAATAAAATTCTTCTCTAGAGTATCCAGACCAAAGTACTGGAGTATTCAGATAAAGTTCCTATGAAGCATCCAATCAAAATAGCCGGAGTATTCGGACAAGCCTCTTTATTAGACAGAGAGCCTCGGCCAAAGTCTCCAGATAGTGAGTTCAGATATTTCATTCCTCTTTCACTGCATCCAAAAGTATACTTGAAAGGGACACACTTGAAAATAGGGGAGGAAAGAGGCGATCCAAATCAATAGTAAATGATGCAAAAAGTAAAGTATACAAGTAAAAGATAGAGATAAAAGATTTGTTTTCTGAAGTTCATATCCCAACAATCATACGTGTCCGTTGAGAGACTCTAAGGTGTCGAAGCTCTCTCATTCCTAAGCATCACCAAACAAGCACCAAGAATGAAGCTTTGGCATCCAAGAAACCATCGATGCAAGACTCCGTTCCCAAGTGACCACCGAGATCTATACATTTGGGCAACGAGCTACTACCTCTGGTAAAACTTGCTCTACCAAGCAACCTTCAAGCACAAGTTTTGTTCTTAGTCAATTAGCTCTTCCCATGCATAGCTGAGGATGAACCTTCACAAACTTCTAGCAACTCAACACAACCATGGAAGATCACTAGCCACTCCTAGCCATATAGAAAACCTTGATCTCTAAGAGTAACAAACACAATCAAAGATTTACTTGCTATGAACTCAAGTGCTCAAAAAATGAAGTGAAGCTCACTTGCTCTCAACCTCCCAATCACTCAATTCAACTCTTTCTCTCCTATAATCACTCTCACAAACAAATACCACCAAGATAGAGGATTTGCAATGGGCTATTTGGCTTTGAATAGGTCTACTCTTGCCAAAACTCAATCTTAAAAATAGCAGCAAAGGATGGAGAGGTTTAAATACCCAAGCCCCCAAAAGCTAGATGTTACAAATTTAAAGTCTATAGTATCCATCCAAAACCTCTAGAGACTCCGAAGAAGATTCTCTATCTAACCAACAAGGTCGGTCTAGAGTATCCAGCCAAAATATTCGGAGTATCCGCTACTCCTTGATAGCACCCTATAAAAACGGTAATAACTCCTTTCTTTGGAGTCTGTTTTCGATGAACTTAGGCTCTATAGAAAACTTATTGAAAGAATTACTCAACCCAACTAAGAAAAAAACTCTAAAACCCCTCAAAGAATAGGTTAAGGCTTGGATTGCTCTCAAGAAAGCACTTAGAATGTTCACTTTGAGTACCAAGACATAAACAAGCACATCAAGGTTGCATCCCTTTTAATAATACGGTATTCCTATACTCAAAATCAAATAGAAAAGCTATAATACTAGAAACACCTTCATGCCATCTTTTTGCTTTATCTTGAGGGTTGCCAATGTTAACTATATTTTACCATCGAAACTATTCGCCTATATCTCATTAAACATGTTAGTCATAAATCAATTATACATTTGTCTTGATCAATGCCTCATATCGTCTGGATCATAGACACTTCATCTTACACTATTTAAATGATTTATACGGTTCTTCCATAACTTCGCATGGCGTTGCATGGTCCATCAACACGAATCATTCACCCATCATTCACCACCGTATTAGTCCATCGATGCCACACCCTTCGCTTGCCCTTCACCACCGTATGGTCCATCACAGTCGAGCATTGCTTGCCCTTCACTATCTTGTTATACAAAGCCACTTCGTTATCCACATCTTCATTATCTTCTCTTTACTAACATATCCATTAATATTCTTATCTTGATGTCGAAAATCAACCTAGTCACTCTAACTCATGAATATAGTTAGTCTCAACATACATTGTCATTAATCACCAAAACATCCTGTAACATAAGATTAGGACAATTGATATTTTAGTGAGGCATGCACCATCTCATGAGAACATCTGATCACTCTTGTGCATATCCCTTTCCCACGTTACCATCCCTTAAATACTCAATAGCTCATAGAAAGTCGGCATGACGGTCATGTATAAGGCATACACCTAGCCTCAAGCACACAACTACGTTATTCACTCACTTTAGAAATCAATACTAGCTTTCGATGTTATAGCTCTCAACAAAAGCAAAAGCCACGGGTAACACCTGATTGTTCTCATTAACTACAATTGTTGTCAATATATGCCCTCTATACTTTCTAGTTAGAAATGTTCAATCAATGCAGAGTATAGGACAACAATGCACAAATACGTGAATGCATGCACTTAATACGAAGAAAACCCATTGAAACATACTCTACTAAGGATGTTCAAGTGATGGGAGTAATTTGAAGTCATAGTAGCTCCCTGGATTCCTATGAAGATTGCAAGCTAGAATACAAGGCAAATTATCGTATAAAGTTTTGAATGTGTCAAACCTCATCTCTAAAATCTTCTATTTTGCCCTCCATACTTTTACATAGCTAATTATGTAGTTGAAGTTGTCCAAAATGTATCTTATAATTGACCTTATTTCGTACCCCAAGTTGTACATAACTTCGGAGTACATCTCTATGACAACAAATACATTCTGTTGTATTTTTTAACCCTATGTAAGTGATAATTATGCTCAATAATAATTGACACCTTTTAGTAATCCTTCCATTTACTCTTGAATATGTGCACCCTCTATGGATACTCATAAATTAAGTTCACGTACTTCACTTCGTACACTAACTTGCTTGACTTCGTGACCTAGAACTCTCGCTAAAGTGATACCACCCAGTGCTTAATTGTCTCTATCAATTACTATTTCTATGAATATTTATCCCCTTAAATGACCTTATTCTCCTTGGACTCCCATGACATGTGATATCCCTCAAAGATAACAAGTCTAGAGAAGTCCTCATTGGATTATTATGATGAATTTACATTACTATCCTCCTCATCTGATGATTCATCACTCTCTACATGCTTGTTATCAGAATCTTCTATATCTATTTCCTCAACGATGGTATTGTTTCTCTCTTCCTCATTTGCCAATCCTCTTGGCTCCCTATCTCCTCCTCCTTCTCCTTATTTTTGGTGCTCTGATTTGTTCCTTTCACTATTTCAGCACCACATCATGTCATACTCGTACCCTTTTTATCTTGTACGGCCATTAAAACAGTGTTGTCTTTCTCATACACTAACACAAGAGTGCTAGATAGCTAACATTGTTCCAATGCATTCTCTATATACTATCACCAAATGGTAGTAGAATTCACCAACATCAATTTCTAGAGAAAAAAAATTTGGTTGTCCGTCTCACAACGATATACACGGTTATTGCATTAACTTATATGTTGATTTCAAAAGCCTCGCATTAACCAATTGTACACTGCTAGAAAACTTCTCTCAACTGGCCTTTCAATATCCTTAAGGATTAAGCCGAGTTCTGATAAATCTATACCATATAAACCATACCTAACATTTTCTCAACCGTGATATAACCAAAATACCAATTTATTTAACATATATGTTTATAGAAAAATAAAGTTAAACTAATTAAGAAATTAACCTTCATATTTAGGTACATTCATTTCAACATTGATATCTTCAAACATTACAAACGAAATGGATTTAGGAACGAAACTATTAAACCACGAATCTAAGAACAAAACTATTTACGGATTTAGAACAATACTACACATATTATTTTATTTCATCACTAAGAATAAATATTATAAAGTGTATAAATATTTATCTCTATACAAATTCCAAGACAGCAGGGCTTCGCCGCTTACCTTAGCCTCCCCTTAACCCTCTATCCTCTTTTTTTCTATTTTTTTTAAATAAAATGGACTTTTAAGAGGCTAAGGGGGACTTTATATGTAGCCGCCCAAAAAACACCGAGGGCGTCATGGGGGCTGGCTATAAAACTACCAAACCATCCTCCTCTACAGGCGGGCCTGATAATTTTGTAAGTATTTTTCTCGGAGGAAAAAAACATCTAACTAGAGAGCTGCAGGGGGCCGTCTACATTGTATTTTGCAAACGGGTCCTATCTCAAAAAAAACACCCTCAACTAAAGTGGTAAGAAGGCCACATATATTGTCTTACTATTAACATATGTCAATAAACATTTATCACACTAGATTTCTCGCTATGTTTTTAAAAAAACTCTCAAAGAATATTGGGAGTATAGATTAGTAAATTTTAATATATATATTTATTTATATTTATTAATAAAAAATATATTAAAAAATTTCCCAATTCACACCATCACATTCTGCCCATGCAAAACATCAAGCTAGGCCATGCATGCTGCTGACGTGAGCCATGCTATCTGTTTCACCCTTTCCCTGCTCTGCGGCTCTGCGAAAGCGAATCAGGAGTTTAGGACACCGTGTTGTTGGAGGCTTTCGGGATGTGCGGTGCCTGGGCACCTGGCTCCTCACCCGGCCGGTACCAACTGATGGGCCATGTCTGCCTCGATCCCTCACGCAAACCGCCGTCCCGCCGATACCTCCGTTGGCTCCGCGAGGCCGTCGCGCCGCGGCGGGAGGCGGCCGTGTCACTAACCCCCGTGGTAACGCGTCCATGCATCGATCGGGGCGGTCGATCATATCGATCATGCGCGCGCATCGGCGCGATCGTTGAACGACGTGCGAGCGTGCTGTGTAAGTGCTTTCTCTAGTTGAAAATATAATCATTTTCAAAATTAAATATATTTTTTAAAAATAATTTAAAATATTATAATTAGTTAAGAATAGAAAGTATGTGAAAAAAATAAATAGAGAATGATTTGATTTGTTAAGATAAGAGGATAGATAGATAAATAACTGATAAAGATTAAATGGTAGAAATAATTTCATTTTGAAAAGAGAGTAGCTAGGAGGTGGATTTTTGTCTCTTGAAAGATATCCTTAATGTTATAAAAAAAATAAAAAAAACTAAAAGATAAATATATGATATATCACTTTATAAACATACAAACTTAAATTCGACTTAAACAAAAATAAACAAAAATAGTAAATTTGATTGCAAATAGGTCTAGTTAAATTTATTATTTTTTCTATTGAAAATATATTATATATTAACCTATATTGTTATTTTTTTAGGTTTTTTATGAATTTTTTGATGACGTGTAAAAACGAGGACATGTACTTGAGGAATGAATAGATTTTTCCTAATTACTTCACATTTAAGCTCACTTTTTTGCCCTATCCTGCTGTGTACTATATGTGAGATTTAGCTTATTGCTTGTGATGAGGACATAACACCAACGATACATCCTCACCGACACCAGTACCTATTGCTGGTCCTATTACTCGTGTCCGTGCTCGAAAACTTAATCATGAAGTGAGTGCCCTCTTGAGCTCTTATCCATCCTGTTTAGATCTTGGAGATACGTGCACTCTTGTTTTGATTAGGAATTAAGGAGAAGACCTAAAGGGAAAAGGACTCACGTAGTCTGGATTCGGACTGCAGCACACCTCTAACTTGTGACGGTCACCACAGTTGCATACGGAGTTGGATTTGGGTGATTCTGGACTTGTTGGAAAGCTAATCAAGTCTACTTTCATATGGATCTGGCCTCATGCTCATATCTTCTCAGAAGTGGCGGTAATCATCAAATCATCACTGAGAGGTTTTTCTGTCCAGGGTGCTGTGCCACCTTAATTTAGCCCAATGGGCTGAATATTGTTTAGAGTCCAATAGAGACACATCCTAGGGTTAGAGTACGACCCAAACACTCCTTTCGTCATCCTCTCCACGTTATATACCCCTTAGCTGTCACCAGGAATACTTGGGTTTTGTTTAGATCAAGTTTAACCTTCGCTACTTGCCTGTAGGCGCGCGTGCTGGATCAGCCACCCGTCTCCTTGTCTTCGGAACCCTACTCTTGATTAAGATTCAGTTTGCAACCTTCAATTTCATCTTACAATTCAGTGATTGTTTTCTTGTTATTGCTAGTTCTTCGGTTGCTTGCAGGACGGGAGCCCTAGGGGTTGGTTGTCGCGCTCCACAAGATCGTGACGGCCATTGAAAGTAGTGTATCGGTCGCTAAGGCGCGGTCTTAGAAGGCTGTAGTTGGGCCAAGAACGTCATCTCTATCCACCAATCGAGTTATCCCATGCCTCTCATCGAAAGATCGTACAAAAAAAAACCTAACGGGTTCATATCAATTGGTATCGGTGAGAGACTTCCAATCCTTCATCGTTTTTATTTTTTTCCTATAGCCTAGACAAGCCAAAAAAATAGTAGATTAGTTTCCTGCAATCCTATAAACCTTTGAGCCAAGGCTAGTGCTACCTAGTTAGGGCTTGTTGAATGTTCGGTTGCATTGGTTGTGTCGAGTTACTAGTCTTAGTTTTATTCCCTTAGAGTTTCGAGTTCTTGTCACGTTTATATCACAACACGGGCTGCCATATTGTCTCTCTATTGGTTGAATATGAGTAGATTTTGAAGTTTCCATCCGACGAGAAATCGGTTAACCCTCTCTATTGGCCGAGTCTGAGTAGAATTAGAGGTTCCAATCGGACAAGGAATCAGTTCACCTTGTGCTACAAATACCAAAGTAATCACGCAGCAAGTATTTCATATATAGACGCTCGGCTTACTCTAGAGAGAGAGAGAATTAATGGAATACCCCTGCCCTTTCTGAAAAAGTGTGTGGTGAATTGCTCTTTGGGAGTCTTCTGGTTCATATAATCAGTTTTGAGTGTTCCCTGAAAAAAAAAAGAGAAAGAAACAAAAAAAAAGGTGTGTTTTTTGTTCGCTTCGGGTGGTGTGTTGTGCCTTCCTTTGTGTTCAGGCTCGCGTCTTTAGCATAGTCTAGGCTAGGACCAGCACAGTACCACCGGTTGAATGATTATTTAGCTTGCTTTTTATAACTAACGTGGTGCTAGTTCGTTCCTTATTTCAACCCACCTACAGCTCCACATACTCTACAGCTTGATAGGTCTTGTGCTGTAGCACCGATACACTTCATCCATTGTTGTAGACTTGTTGGTAGACAACCCCTCCTGTCGAGCAAGGTAAGAATTGGTAAGAACTTGTGTAACAAGTTGAGAGTGAGCGACTTGCTGTAGCTACATCCTAGTAGTTGTAGGGCTTTTATTTCTTCACTTGCTTTCTTGTTGTCTTTGCCTTTGAACCATGACAGGGATAGACGATGATAACCAAATACAACATTCACCTCGCACTAAGGGCATCATACAACATTTTGAAAGAAAAGTGAAGTTGCACACAGAGGGACTTGATAACGACTTGCAAGTGACAAATGAAAAGCTTGGGCAGTTGGAGGCTACGCAGATTGCCACAAGCAACAAGCTTACAAGTTTGGAGGAATCTGTTGCTAGTTTGGACAAAAGCCTTGCTGCTCTTCTCAGGCATTTTGATGACTTCCACACCGATGATAAAGAGAAGCATAAAGAAGAAAAGGAGGAAGATCGAGAGCACGGTAGTTATGAAGATGACTACACTGCTGATACTGAACATGATGATGGAGACAGTCGTGATCGACGTCGCCTACGTCACAATTGTAGAGGTATGGGTGGCTACCACCGATGCGAGGTACACAATAATGATGATGCTTTCAGTAAGATTAAATTTAAAATACCTCCTTTTGATGGTAAATATGACCCTGATGCATACATTACTTGGGAGATTGTTGTTGATCAAAAGTTTGCATGTCATAAATTTCCTGAGACTATACGTGTTAGGGCTGCTACTAGTGAGTTTACAGATTTTGCTTCTGTTTGGTGGATAGAATATGGCAAGAAAAATCCTAATAACATACCTAAAACTTGGGATGCGCTAAAACGAGCCATGAGAGCTAGATTTGTTCCATCTTACTATGCTCATGATATGATAAATAAGTTGTAGCAATTGAGACAAGGTTCTAAAAGTGTAGAAGAATATTATCAGGAATTACAAACGGGTGTGTTGCGTTGTAACTTAGAGGAGGATGAGGAACCGGCTATGGCTAGATTTTTAGGCAGGTTAAATCGGGAAATTCAGGACATCCTCGCTTACAAAGAATACAATAACGTAACCCGTTTGTTTCATCTTACTTGTAAAGTTGAAAGGGAAGTGCAGGGATGACGCGCTAGCGCAAGGAGTAATATTTCTGCAGGGAAAGCTAATTCATGGCAGCAACGCACGGCTACAACTCCATCTACATGTACTCCTACTCCATCATCTAGTGACAAGACTCGAGCTGCCCCCACAAATTCAGTTGCGAAGACGATGCAAAAGCCTGCTACGAGTACTTCATTCGTGGCATCGATGGGTAGAACAAGCAACATACAATGCCACCGGTGCAAGGGATATGGGCATATGATGCGTGACTGTCCAAACAAGCGTGTTATGATTGTCAAGGATGATGGTGAGTGTTCATCTGCTAGTGATTTTGATGAAGATACACTTGCATTGCTTGTGGCTGACCATGTAGGTAATGAAGAACAAATAGAAGAACATATTAATGCAAGTGAAGCGGACCACTATGAGAGCTTGATCGTACAGCGAGTGCTTAGTGCACAAATGGAGAAGGCGGAGCAAAATCAGCGACACACTTTATTTCAAACAAAGTGTGTCATCAAAGAGCATTCGTGCCGCATAATCATTGATGGAGGTAGCTGCAACAACTTGGCAAGCAGCGATATGGTGCAGAAGCTTGCCCTCAACACCAAACCACACCCGCATCCCTACTACATCCAATGGCTGAACAACAGTGGTAAGGCAAAGGTAACTAGACAAAGATATTGTTGAATGTGATGTTGTGCCTATGCAAGCTTGTAACATTCTGCTAGGTAGACCTTGGTAATTTGATAGAGATTCTATACATCATGGTATATCAAATCAGTATTCTTTTCTATACCATGATTGAAAAATTGTGTTGCATCCTATGTCTCCTGAAGTTATTACGCAAACTGATGTTGTTAGGGCTGCTAAAGCAAAGAGCGAGAGCAATAAAAATGATAAATCTGTAATCGATAACAAAGATGAGATAAAACTAAAAGGACGTTGTATGCTTGCTACAAAATCTGATATTAATGAGTTCAATGCATCCACCTATGTTGCTTATGCTTTGGTACGCAAGGATGCTTTGATTTCAATTGAGGATATGCAACGTTCTTTGCCCCCTGCTGTTGCTAACGTTTTGCAGGAGTATTCTGATGTGTTTCCAAGCGAGATACCAGTAGGGCTGCCACCAATACGCAGGATTAAGCACCAAATTGATCTTATTCCTGGTGCATCTTTGCCAAACCGTGCGCCATACAGGACAAATTCGGAAGAAACAAAGGATATTCAGCGACAAGTGCAAGAACTACTAGACAAAGGTTATGTGCGAGAATCTCTTAGTCCTTGTGCTATTCCATTAATTTTAGTACCTAAGAAAGATGGAACATGGCGTATGTGTGTTGATTGTAGGGCTATTAATAATATCACCATTTGATATCGGCACCCTATTCCACGATTAGATAATATGCTTGATTAATTGAGTGGTGCTGTTGTGTTTTCAAAAGTTGATTTGCGTAGTGGGTACCACCAGATTTGTATGAAATTGGGAGATGAATGGAAAACTGCTTTCAAAACTAAGTTCGGTTTGTATGAGTGGTTAGTCATGCCTTTTGGGTTAACTAATACACCTAGTACTTTCATGAGATTAATGAATGAGGTTTTGCGTGCTTTCATTGGGAAATTTGTTGTCTTCTATTTTGATGATATACTGATTTACAGCAAATCTATGGATGCACATCTTGATCACTTACGTGCTATTTTTAATGCTTTACGTGATACACGTTTATTTGGTAACCTTGAGAAGTGCACTTTTTGCACCGATCGAGTATCGTTTCTTGGCTATGTTGTTATTCCACAGGGAATTGAAGTTGATAAATCCAAGGTGGAAGCTATACAGGGATGGCTCGTACCTACAACGGTCACACAAGTGCGGAGTTTCCTAGGACTTGCTGGTTTCTATCGCCGCTTTTTGAAGAATTTCAGCATCATGGCTGCACCGTTGAATGAACTAACAAAGAAGGGAGTCTCCTTTTCTTGGGGCAAAGTACAAGAGCATTCTTTCCACATTCTAAAAGATAAGTTAACACATGCACCTCTACTCCAACTCCCTGATTTTAATAAGACTTTTGAACTTGAATGTGATGCTAGTGGAATTGGATTGAGTGGTGTTTTATTACAAGAAGGCAAACCTGTTGCATATTTTAGTGAGAAATTGAGCAGGCCTCTTCTGAATTATTCTACATATGATAAGGAATTATATGCTCTTGTTCGGACATTAGAAACATGGCAGTATTATTTGTGGCCCAAAGAATTTGTTATACATTCTGATCATGAATCTTTGAAATATATTCGTAGTCAAGGAAAAATGTATCGTAGGCATGCAAAATAGGTTGAATTTATTGAATCTTTTCCTTATATTATTAAACACAAGAAAGGGAAGGATAATATCATTGCAGATGCATTGTCTAGGAGATATACTTTGCTGAATCAACTTGATTACAAGATATATTTGGATTAGACACAATTAAAGACCAATATGTTCATGATGTTGATTTTAAAGATGTGTTGCTACATTGTAAATATGGGAAATCGTGGAACAAATTCATCGTCAGTGATGGGTTTGTGTTTAGAGCTAATAAGCTATGCATTCTAGCTAGCTCCGTTCGCTTGTTGTTGCTGCAGGAAGCACATGGAGGTGGCTTGATGGGACATTTTGGAGCGAAGAAGACCGAGGACATTCTGGCTGGTCATTTGTTTTGCCCAAAGATGCGATGAGACGTGGAGAGATTTGTTGCTCGCTGCACAACATGTCAAAAGGCTAAGTCATGCTTAAATCCACACGGTTTGTATATGTCTCTTCCTGTTCTTAGTGCTTCTTGGAAAGATATTTCTATGGATTTTGTGTTGGGATTACCACGGACTAGGAAAGGGCGAGATAGTGTTTTTGTGGTTGTGGATAGATTCTCTAAAATGGCACATTTCATACCATGTCATAAAACTGATGATGCTACACATATTGTTGATTTGTTTTTTTGAGAAGTAGTTTGCTTGCATGGTGTGCCAAATACAATTGTTTCTGATCGTGACGCTAAATTTTGTAGCCATTTTTGGATAACTTTATGGGCTAAATTGGGGACTAAGCTTTTATTTTCCACCACTTGTCATCCCCAAACTGATGGTCAAATTGAAGTTATAAATAGAACTTTATCTACTATGTTAAGGGTTGTTTTAAAGAAGAATATTAAGATGTGGGATGATTATTTGCCTCATATTGAGTTTGCTTATTCGCTGCATTCTACTATAAAGATGTGTCCATTTGAGATTGTTTATGGCTTCTTGCCACGCGCTCCTATTGATTTAATGCTTTTGCTAAGTTCTGAAAAATTGAATTTTGATGCTAAGCAACGTGCTGAATTGATGTTAAAATTACATGAAGCCACTAAAGAAAACATAGAGCGCATGAATGCTAAGTACAAATGTGCTAGAGATAAAGATAGAAAGCAATTGATTCTAGAACCTAGGGATTTGGTTTGGTTGCGTTTACGAAAGGATAGGTTTCCGAAACTAAGAAAATCCAAATTGATGCCCAGAGCTGATGGTCCTTTCAAAGTGCTGCAACGAATTAATGAGAATGCATATAAGCTTGATCTTCCTGCGGATTTTGGGGTTAGTTTCACATTTAACATTATAGATTTGAAGCCTTATTTGGGTGAGGAAGATGAGCTTAAGTCAAGGACAACTCAAATGCAAGAAGGGGAGGATGATGAGGACATCAACACCAATGATACATCCTCGCCGACACCAGTACCTATTGCTGGTCCTATTACTCGTGCCCGTGCTCGAAAACTTAATCATCAAGTGAGTGCCCTCTTGAGCTCTTATCCATCCTGTTTAGATCTTGGAGATACGTGCACTCTTGTTTTGATTAGGAAAGGTAACTAGACTTGTAAGATTCAGTTTGCAACCTTCAATTTTATCTTGCAATTCAGTACTTGTTTCCTCGTTCTTGTTAGTTCTTCGGTTGCTTGCAGGACGGAAGCCCTAGGGACTGGTTGTCGCGCTCCACAAGATTGTGACGGTCATTGGAAGTGGTGTATCGATCGGTAAGGCGCATTCTTGGAAGGCTGTAGTCGGGTCGAGAACGTCATCTCCATCCACCAATCGAATTATCCCACGCCTCTCATCGAAAGATCGTAAAAAAAACCTAGCAGGTTCCCAATTAATTTAGTTCATCTCCTCTATCCTCGTCAGTTCTTAGATAAGCAAGTCTTATCAATTAGCATATTATTATATGATATATACACATTAATATGAATTATTGAGCTTAATTTCAGTTCTGATACTTGGCCGAGCCTTCTTCATCCGTGCCGTTGTCTTGAAAAACCTGCATAGGCCAATCCGCCCTGATGACAAGATGTACTTGGCTACTAAAAGCTCTCACACATGCGTGGCTTGGGTCCAAGAGAAAATGACTACGCACAGCATTACCATGCATACTTTCTAATCATCTGCATTGACTAAAGGGGGAAAGCAATCTCATGGGTATCTCTTGTATGTTGTCCAAATGATTACGAAAAGTTATATAAAAAAATAGGTGACATGTATTATTGCATTACATGTCCCTCTATCAAATTTTATCTATGCACAAGGAAAAAAATAAATCAGCCATAAAAGTGCAGATGCAATCACGGTTGGATGTATTAGTTTAATTAATTGGTATATTCATGTGTATATCAAATTTAACCTTAAATGGTTTGTGGAAGAGTTATGTAACATAATACATATATATATATATATATTGTATATGATTTTCTCGAACTCTTCATAATCATTTAGACTGTCTGCAAAAGATAAGTGTACATGCCCTGGAGAACTTAGATATATTTAGATATATTTGGATAATGGGTTATAAAGGGTGGGATTGGAAAATGAAAATGAATAAAGGGTTAAGATGAACTGAGTTAGTAAGACTGGATGGTTAAGATTTAAAGATGCCCTTTATTGGGTGAGAAATTATTTTCCTATCCCATTAGCCAAACGATCCCTTAAGATTTAGTCCCTTGACTAAAGCACATGACAAGGTAGAAAGCCAAAAGATGTTGGGCATCTAGCCTCTAGACGCCGTTGGATTTAGACTCGGGCACCCACTGCACTCATGCCAGTTGCCCAGTTGCATGGAGACGAGTAACAGTAACGGATATGCCTATAAAGCACGGCCCTGAAGGCCACCGAGAGCATGCAGCAACTAGCATAAGCTGTGTAACGTAGAACAGACCAGCCAATCGAGCCGACTAGCTAGATAGATGGCGTCCTTCGCTCGATCTGCCCGTTCCCTGGCGCTCCTGCAGTTGGCGCTGCTCGTCGCCGCCGCGGTGATCACCAGCAGCCCCCCGGTCACCGGCCGGCCAGTCGAACACCGTCAGTACCTCGCTCCTGGCTACCAACTTAATTGAGTTTTGTTTACTTCCCTCTTCCGTGCACCTGGCTGTGCAATACCGTAAGCGCTAATTTAATTTGTCTCCATTTACAGTCATATTAAGGGATCCATGTGACCTTTCCAAACGCGGCCCTTGTCCGGGTTCAGGTCCGGGTTCAGGCTGGGTCGGCCGCGTGCCCCGTGCTGCCGCTGGTGCTGAGGGAAATCACACGCCTTGATGGCTGCTTGGCTTCTGGCTCGATCAAGTTCGCCACTTCGCCTGTACTCTAGCTATAATAGCCGTAAGTAGGAATAAAACGGTAGCCAATGCCGGCCAGCTGCTCAGTTGCCTAGCTCTGATATGATTTGAGTGCGTTACGTTGTAAAAGCTTCGGCTGATGAGAATATCAATGTCGAATTGCTTTTGTGTTCCGTTATGCAAGGCTTCCCTCCCTTTCTCTCCCCTCTCAGTAGACAGATGCTATAGCCAGATGCAAAATAACACATCCGTAGTTCAATACCGATAGTATGATATGGCTGTTGCTACTTCCTCCAGAAGGAAGAGGCACGCTTAACTGAGCTGGACAGCACAAACGTACGGAAATAAAAAGATAAGCAGGTTCTATCAATTTTCAGTTGCTCTGTGTTCAAGAGTGGCTGTAAGCCTACAGCAGTTAGCTCAATTGTTTTGTGAATCAATGTGGTCTGAATAACATCATCCATGGTTTTTTTTTTTCTAGAACACCATGATGATTGGTTGCTAAAGGCTCGAATCATTTATTATTCAGATGGTTACTAGCCGGAAGGCATGAATCGATCGTTATTCTGCTGGATTGCTTGTTCCATGTTTGCACTTGCAGGCCGTTCCGTGGCCTTGCCTTGTCATCTCATTTCCAGCAACAAGGAAGTATGCAGTGTGCCTGTAGAAAGAGGGCAGTAGCAGTATTAAGGTCCTAGGACGAATGTACAAGCCTGCAAGAATTCAGCGGTAGTACAGACCTGAAAAAATTATCATTTTGGTTTTTGTGTCAGCGTCTATGCTGTCAGTAGTATCCACAGCTTGCTGCATATGGTGCAGCCATCGCTCTGCAGCCTGGTGGGTAACAGGGAATGGTCGATGTCGTGCTATCAGGGCAGGATGTCCTACAAAGAAAATCAAATAGGCAGATCTTAGGTCAACAAGTAATTCAGGCGATTGTATTTGATAGATGTGCCGGTGTGCCGATGTGTGCAGTGACAGAGTGATCTAACTGCTATTGGTTCGTAACAGAGTAAAATCAAAGAACACATCCAAATTTTACTCAAGGGCAGGGTATGGAAACACTAAATAAAAGTAAACATTATAAGGTATCATCACTTGAATTTTTTTAGAAATAATACTATTTTAATAAAAAATTTCAAAATAAAAGTCGACCGGCTAAAATTACAAATTTAGCACCCTATCAAACAACCAAAGTTCGATAAGTCCCTATCGAACAACCATAATACAATTAGCTATGGATCACATTAGATCAATAAATACGCAACTGTTGTTTAATAGGTACCTATCGAACAACAGTTGTTCAATAGGCTTGTTGGCCTGATAAAAAAAAGTAAAAGCGCAAATGCAAGGTGCCTATCAAACTATGCGTGTTCAATAGGTCCTACTCACCTACCTGCAACAATAGATATGCAGTAGGCCATACACATGTGCCGTAAGTTTTCAATGTTTTTTTTACCATGCCAATCCTGTCGAATAATGGCTATCACTAATGGCTATTCGATAGGTAATTGTCGAACAGCGGCAGTTTTATATATACCCTATCAAACACACAAGGGTTTTAAATTTGTGATTTTAGCTGGCCGATCTATATTTTTGTAATTTTTCATTAAAATAGTATTATTTCTAAAAAAACTCATCATCACACAATTCTTGCGCCAAAATAGATAAACTGGCAGATTGCTGATAAATCAGTAGAGCCAATTGAAGAGTGAATATGTCACTAAACCATCGCTATGGCCTATGAGCTCCCAGCCAAATCTTGCTGATCATATGGGTGTGGTTGAAAGAATAAGATCATCAGAAGAAAATTCACTAATGATCAGTGGTGGTATACAATTGGATAGCGGACCAATGAAGATTTTTATACAGGGTTCTGCCCTCTCGCTCAAAACGAAAAGAAGAAAATTCACTGTACTGAGTCTGAGATTCACCGCCGGCAATTACAACGAAAAAGCAAACGATACTACAGCAAAAGGAGAATGTAAATAGTAATGAGCTAAATTCTACCAACTGTACCTAAAAAATGTACTTAGTAGAAGCAATGCTTTCACATTGCAGTTGAGATTGCACATGTTAATCATTTAATTCTAGAGAAGGAAGATCTCAGAGAATGACAACATATCTTATCTTTTCTAAGCATCGTATTTATGAGCAAGGGATGAATCTGCAGAAAGACAACAAAAAATGCTCTCAAAAATAAAAGAAACATCGACATAACACACCTTTTTGGGGCTTCACACGACCCATTTGAGGCCCAAATTGTACCCATAAATGAAGTTAAGTGAACCATCTAGCAATAGGCATTGGCAAACTCGTCTGGCTGGGTTAGGATATATGCAAATAAATATTCTTCCACAGAAACTCTCCGTCAAAATTAAGCAATGCAGGATTCTAGTTTTAGCTCGTTTTGAGATTCAGATTGTGGTACTTTGAAGCAACTAGCTACAGGATTCTAGTTCTAGCTGGCACTAGCAGCTAGTGTCATTGTGACAAACTTGGCAATTAGCTTGCAGTTAAATCTGGGTTATCACTTGTAATTAAAAAAAAGATGAATCCCCTCATCCCTCAACTCTTTCCTCCACAACCAACAATTGCCAACAGTTAGATTATAGCTCTTATACTAGTCCTAATACTAGTCCTAGTCTAATACTAATCATAGTCTAATATGTACCTATACAAGCCAATGGAATAAGCGTGTTTTATGGGCTAAAACTGTTTCTACGGCTCATTATTTAATTAATCGCTCTCTAAATTATACCATTGATTTTCAAATTCTAGAAGAAATTTGATCAAGTAAATGAATTAATTATTCTCATTTGAAATTGTATGGTTGTTCTGCTTATGCTCATATTAACACTGAAAAATTAGAGTCTAAAGCAAGAAAATGTGTATTTATTAGTTATGATTCTCGTATCAAAGGATATCATTTATAATTTTCTGATGCTCATAAATTAATCATTAGTCATGATATAACTTTTCAAGAAAATGTTTTTCCCTTCAAGGAGAGTGTTAATTTACTTACATTTGAATCTGAAATTAATAAAGATGTTGTAAGAGATATAGAGTTTGAAGTAGTTTCGCCTACTATTGAGTCTGATTCTTTAGTTACTCATGCTATACATCATATTACTACTAGTAAACAATAGGTTTCTAATTTATCATCTTTCAATAATAATGATCAATTTATTGCTTGTGATAGAACTAAAAGAAATATTCAGTTACATGTTAGATATCATGACACTAATTATATAGCTTGTTATACTCTTCTCGATGCATGAGATGTTAGTGATACTGTTGAACCTTCTTTTTATTCTAAAGATATCTCATATAAAAAATTTTCTAAGTGGTTGATAGTTATAAATGAAGAAAGTGAGAGCCTTAATAAAAAATTCATGTATCAGAAAATTTCAATAGGTAAAAAGGCATTAAAGTACAAATGAATTAATAAGAAAAAATAAAGGTATTTCTAGAGTTGAACATGTAAGATTGAAAGCTTATTTAGTGGTGAAAAGTTATGACCAAAGAGAAGGTATTAATTTCAATAAAGTTTTTTCTCCTATTATGTCACTCTTGAATTTGAATGGTACTTGCTTTTGTTGCTTTATTTAACTTGGAATTAGAGCAACTTGATATTAAAACTGCTTTCTTATGTAAAGATTTAGATGAAGAGATTTTTATGACATAACCTAAAAGTTTTGTTGCTCCAAAAATGAGCATTTAGTTTATCATTTAGATAAATCTGTTTATGGTCTAAAATAAACTCAGTGATATAAAAGGTTATTTTTTTATATAATTGTACAACAATATTTACACAGCAATTATGACAGCTATGTTTATTTTAAACAATTTTCAAAAAAAATATTTTATCTACTTGTTGCTTCATGTCGATGATATGCCCATTACTTCTTTTGATAAGTCACTAATTGATTAGTTAAAGACTCAACTTAGTTATTAATTTGAGATAAAAAGATCTTGGCGACATGAAAATTCAGCATGGCCACTGTAACTATTTCTTAAAAAAGTTATATTAAGAAGGTAATTGACAAATTTAGTCTCAATAATTGCAAACCTGTTGCTACACCTTTAGTTTCGCACTTTAAATTATCTTCAAGTTAATATCATACTAATGAAGATGACAAAGACTATATGTCACGTAATCCTTGCGCCACTGCTGTTGACAATCTTATATATGCTATGATTTACACTCGATCAAATTTAGCTCATACAGTTAGTGTGATTAGCAGATTTATATATAATCCTGACAAAGAACATTGAAATACCGTGAATTGGATTTTTTTTTGAAAGATACTTTTAATTTTGGCTTAATGTTTAATAAGAATAAAGCGAAGACAAATAATGTTGTTGGGTTTATGGATTTTGATTATGCTAAAGATCTTGATAAAAAATATCTATTTATAAATATATCTTCTCTTTACGTGGTTCAGTCGTCAGTTAAAAGTCTTTACTTTAGTTTGTTACCGTTATTTCTACTATCGAAGCAAAATATATTTCTACCACTAAAGTGTTAAGGAAGCTATTTGATTGCGAGTTCTTATTTCTAAACTTGGTATTCAATAGGATATTAATATTGTTTATTATGATAGTCAGAATCCTATTTGTTTGATAAAGAATGATATGTTCATGCAAAGATCAAACACAATTATATCAAGCACCGCTCAAGTGCAAATTATTGTAGGAAAGATACATATCGAAAGCAATCCCACAAATATGATTACCTAGTCACTCTTAAATATAAATGCATTGTTTAGACCTAGTAACGTTTATGATGCTTAGCTCTTCAGGGTTACGAAGATATTTTCTTCTAACATATATTTATAAGTATTTTGAGTTATTTTACTATGACGCTAATACAGTCCTGGTCTAATGTATGTCCTTTATACCTGTAACATATTGATTTTGTCTCTGTTTTCCATATTTTTACCTTACACCAACGATTGTCTGATGTACTCAACAATCGATCGCTCTTCAGACACCCGAGCATCACCACCACACGAGCAAACCCAAACAAAACTACGAGCTGAGATTTCGCGTGGGAGAGAAGAGAGAAGTTACCTCTCCTCTGGGAGAAGAGCTGCGGGCCGCCCATGCGCTGCACCAAGAACTCGTACTGGTTCCGGATCGCGTTCTCCTTCTTCGACCCCGCGAAGATCTGCCGGAACCACTCCTCCTCGTCCTCATAAACCCTGCTCCGCCATATCCAACCACGCCCACAGAATCAGAGTTCCAATCGGGGGAACAAAACAGAGCAGGATCAAACCCCGCCGGAGAGCGGCAGCCGGAGGAGCAGATCGACGGCGGCGATCGAACCTGGTGTAGAAGTTGGTGGAGAGATCGACGAAGGGCTGCGTGGTGCCGCCGAGCGTCTCGAAGACGTTCCCCTCGTCGATGGCGAAGGCGTCCCCGGCCGCCACGCCGCTCCACTCCGACGCCTTCTCCTGCAGCGACTGCATCCTGGCCCTGGGCCCCCCACCACCACCACACACGCCGCCGCCTCGCCGCCGTAGCTGCTCAGATCCCCAACGCTTGGTTGCCGTGCGGTTGACTCGTGGTGGGACAGCAGGAGAGGACGGCACACCCTTTTATACCAGCCACGCTCCACTGGCCAATCGGGGCGGCGGCCAAGCGACGGTGCGGGAGGGCCTACCCGTCGGCGAGAGGGGTCGTGATACGCCGGCCATGTCGACACGATTTGCCATGGATGGCGGCATCTACTGGCGAACGGTGCCGATGCTTTAGCGAATGGTGCCGATGCTGCCCACGGATTTCGCGGCGAAACCTTGAAACAAGATTAGCACATGGTTTCGCTACTTGGGTTGCATCAGCCCCTTTTTGTTTTTTCGAGAAAAGGCGGCCTCGGACAA
Organism: Oryza coarctata; assembly: GCA_030770085.1. Classification (NCBI taxonomy): domain Eukaryota; kingdom Viridiplantae; phylum Streptophyta; class Magnoliopsida; order Poales; family Poaceae; genus Oryza; species Oryza coarctata. Next base: position 17,634,486 of record CM061472.1, read on the forward strand.
TCGAGTCGGTCAAACCAGTGGTTTTCTGATAAAACCAGGTGATTTTTTTAGCTCTTGACACGCTTTAAACTAATGACTGCCCACGTGCATAGTTATTAGAACCAGACCGGACCGATGGTCGACCGAAAATACCAAACTAGAGCTCAGACCAATTTGGTTCGTTCTAAAGACTGCCCATGCAATCAAACCGCTTAGGACCGGGCGAACCAAACGGTTTTTACAAGAACCGGGAATTAAACGACTGTTCAACTGGGTAAGAGGGCATCAATGCCTGTAAGTGGGCTGAATGATTCGTCTAGTTCATTACCGAAGGCCCACCGATCATTTCACAGCAAAAATGGAAGAAGGTGCATAGCCACCTCCAGTCGTGTGGCTGACAACCGCACCTTCTAACCATTACGCCACCGTAACATTTATATTCATACGGTAACATATAGTAAATATTATACAAACCGTGGTCGAACAACTCGACCGACGAACCAAGAGCTCAGCCAAATTATTTAACGGCCCAAGTTTAATAACTATGCCCACTCGTGCTTATGCTCATTAGCAGTCAAACCATTACCGGCAAACCAAGAGCTCGACCGGTTCATATACCGGTCTAGATTTATTAACTATGCCCGCATGTGCTCGTCAGGTGGAGTCCAAAGTGCACGCGCGGTAGAGAAAAAAGGGTTGAGGATGGGAATCAAACCTATAAGCAAGTGCACAGAGATTTCCCACTACTTAGGTATGACGGCTATTATGATTATAGTGCAGCATACATATATTTAATCCATTTTGAACCGGCAGTGGTCAGACCAATGAACCAAGCACCTCCGTTCCTAATAACTATACCTGCGGTGAAATTGCATAGACGACGGTTTATTGGGCTGTATTACGAGAAGGAGAGAAATACCTGCGAATATGTTGAGAAAAGGCCCACCGTGGAGTGACGGACCATATTTATAACGTGAGAATGGACCAGGCATGAAACAGCTTTAGCTAGTAGTGGACCTTGTTAACACATGAATGGGCTTGGATTTCAGTCTATCGAAACGGACATGGAATCCCTAGTCTGGCCTTGTTGGCTTGGCATCGGAAAAAAAAGTCCAGAAAACGCTATGTGTGGGACATATGAAGGAAATTTTGGCCCAAAATGAACCTGGTTTCTGGGGGAAATAATTGGGATGTACCAGAAAGACAGAGTAAGTGATAAGTATAAAATCGGTTCAGATAGTTACGGATATCTGGATGCGTTTTCGAAAACGGATAGTGGATGGATAATTTTCAAATAGTACAAGGTAAAAAACAAATACGAATAGTTTTTTTAAAACAGAAATGAATACGGTAAGAGTAGTATCCGACGAAAATCGAAAATGGTCCTTTCTGGATTTTTTTTATATCCAAAGGTAGAGATTAATTTCTAAAAAAACACAAATATATGCATAACTTTATCGGATAAACACAAAGTTTATATCAAAATTGTAGAGTTTGACGAGATATACAATGTTGATAATTTTATCATTTGAGATATTTAGGAGTCTAAATATTCATTATAAAATCTTATATTTATTTTACTAAACCACTATGATTCACATGGATTCCGATAAAGACATGCTCTATTGAAGTTATAAAACTCAATAGAATCTACTATGATATTTATATTTAAAATTATTTAAAGTGCAAAACAACTTTTAGAGAGGTGACTAGAGCTTGATAGACGAGATGATAATAAGCAGGTCTGGGGTTTAATTAAGGACCAGGAAGTAAAATATTATTTTTACATGCGGATCCTTAAAACAGCCACTATGAAAATTAATTTTTAGGAACAGTTGTAGAACCGCATATAAAAATTGATAATATAAAATTTTGAAATGTTGACCTATTATTTTATAAAAATAGCAGGCAATATCTCTTTTTAAAGAAGCTCATTTTGAGGTTTTTTTATATTCCGATAAATATCCATTATTGTATTCGTTCCGTTTCATATTCGCTCCATATCATAATATTTGATTCCATTTTCGTATCTACGGTTTTGGTTTTGATTTAAAAAAAACATAAAAAGGATATGATAGAGCTAGTTTCCATCTATTTCAACTCCATTTTCAACCTTACATCAACAATATAAGAATATTATATCTTGTTTCATTTTCCACTGGGTTTATTAAATATTTTCACTCTACACTAGTTTGTGTCAGAATAAGTTTTACTTTGCATTACATTGCTTCATATAACTGAAGAGAAATCTAGTAAAATATGAATATAACATATGAAATTTCTTGAATTTCGATCATATTTCATGAGGTTTGAAAAAATAATGAAATTTATATAGGTTTAATGATACACCCTAGTGTTAAGTGAAACTCATATCAATAGACTTGGTTTAAAGTAAAAAAGTCTGCTAAAACTGGTGAAACGTGAAACAGGTTGTATTTTATTTAGTGCGTAATTTAGTTAAAATTAATATGTACAATATAACTATATACTATGCAAAGATATATCGTACGATATTCATGCGTTCGTCACCCCAGAAGTTTGCTCTAATATGCATTTGAATAGTATAGGTACTGAAAGAGACTCGGTACATTCTTAAGTTGCAATTTTCAACGGTATAATAGCTCCCACGTGCGGCACCTGCGATTTGCTCGGCCTTATGGCGTACGCTGTGTCCGTGTGCATTTTCAGATCTTCTGGAGAAATTTTTGCTTGCTTATGATACATGAAGTTAGTTACGGCACTGGAGCAATTTAGCTACGTTTCTTCTCCCAACTTGTGCGTTCTAGAAAATGACGCATATAACGTACTAAGGATATGTCAAGACAATAACACTGGATTTGTTATTGATTGTTGTACTGTTGCACAGTTGGCGCTTAGGTCGTGCCGTCGTTATATTGGACTTTAATTACTCTCTCGTTTATTGAGTAAGCCTGCAGAGCTGTAAAAGCACAAGGAAACAAAAGGTTGTCTTTGTTTTTTTTTTCTAAGGCAGTGTTCAAATATTCATTTTTCAATCTTCTAATCTCTTTTTTTTATAAGCATACTTCTCAAATATTTTTAAAAAAATATTAAAAAAATATATTAATCTATTTTTAATTAATTATATGCTAATATGCGAGGAAAGATCCGTTCCCTTTCAAACTAACACAACTAAGTATAGTTGTCATCATCTGATCATTACGTACAGGAACCATCTTCCATGTCATGTCATGCCCCTGGTCACTTTACATCATCACCGACTATTTTGTGGAAAAATTAGTGAATCGTCCACTTCGTTTAACCTTTTGGTTACAAAGCTGGTCAAATCCTGGGTCCCTATCTAGCTTAGGCCTGTTACGGGCCTAAAATTTTTAGCCTATAAATTTTAAGGGTTTGGACCAAAAGGGTAGGGCTAAATTTTGCATTTGTGTTTGGAACTAAAAAGAAAAAAAGATTGGGTTGGATTTGTGAAAGAGCCTATGAGCTGTGGCTCATTACCACCCAGGTCTAGTCTTACCTTAGTCTCGCCTGTCTCATGGCGAGCAATGATGCCCTCATTTTCCCATCTGAAAACATTTCTTGGATCTCAAATTTTGTCTTTATTTACTTCAGGACTCGTCGCTCCATGCCATTAGAACATTTTATTTTTTAAAAAAAACTTCTTCCCCCTTATTTCTTCTTTTTTTTCCTTACTTCATCATCACTTTGCTTGGACATAGTAAAAAAGCGTGATAACCTCCTATGCTCTAGCATGGCAGATTCTCATCCTCCTTCATTCTCACCACATTGACCATCTCCAATAAAGAACAATGGCAATGGAAAAGTGTATTGACGGCAAGCTTTGCCCATTAATTGTTGAGGTTATGTCGAAGAGATTAAGCTTGGTGACACGAGCCACTAGATGGGACCTTTGAACTTGAGATTGGGAGCCAATGATTGGCCCTTAGTATGAAATTTGACAATGAGGATTGAGTTTGTTTTTAAGTTGGTACGGTGCTTGAGCACAAAGACGGGCACTCTTATTTCTATGGTCGCAGAAGAGGGAAGAAGGGTTAAGATTAAATAGGTCTTTTTACATGCCATTTATAAGTCATAGGTAGCAGAACATACTAGGATGACCATAATTGAGCGTGATTGCTAGCTTGAGCAATCTCCCTGTTTAGGTGTCCCATCGATTCAATCTATCATGCATTGTAGTATAGGGGGCGGCCTTGCATGCGCACCAAGGCACTAAATGCAAATTGGTAGGGATCGACTTAGAATGTCTAGCTTTTCCGCTCTTATACTATGTTTAGCAAAAAAGCTTGTTAAGTCAAACCGGACAGCAACACGAGTTGAGACAACAATAAGACGGACGTGTAAAGATGGTATGCCAAGGCATGCAGGGGGGCATAGAGTTCATCGGGGTTATACGCAAAGCTAAGATATATTGAGCTGGTAGGTGGCAGCAATTGTGGAGGGGAGGCAAAGTGACCTTATTAAAAATAGGACTATCTAATAAAAAAACTGTAAGTTTTTAAGATAATTTTTTTTAAATATAACTGTATTATAATTATAACGTAATTACACTATAAATATATTAAAATTTTATATAACTTACATATAAGCATTAAAAATACATGTATAGCTTATAGTATAACACAGTTAAAGTGTAATTATAATTATAGTTATAGTGTACTTAGCCTACAATTATATTATAATTACATTTTGTTTTCCAAAATAAACCTGTGACCTTTTTTTAGCAACTAGAAGGTAACACATGCATTCACGAGGACATGTATCGTAATATGCATTTGAGAAATTTATAAGGACAGAATATCAACTAGATTGCACATACTGAATTATGTTTTCTTCACAAATTTCTTTGTCAGTATTGCTTGAAAACCTTTTTAAAGATATTTGTTAGCATTATACTATATAATATTTAATTCATGTGTATAAGCAATTGCCTAAAATCTTCTTCCTCATTTAAAAAGGAGGTATATTTAGTTTGTTTCATAAACATGTCTAACTGTAAATTAAAAATAAGCTATTTTTTCCTTTCTAATTGAATGTTTTGGGGCTCTTTTTTAGCAAATCTCAAAAAACTATTATGGCTAATAAATATGTTTTATTTGTACCATCAAGCTAGCCCTCCTTTTTAATTGATTCATATTGATGTAATTTGTTATATATACTTACATATCAATCAATAAAAACAAAGTAGGTATACATATCCTAAACATTTCTTCCTATGATATGTATGATCTACGTAATAATATATGGAGAAACTCAAAATGCCATGACAGAGAAGACCATTATATCTAATCACTTAAAAATGATGCAATGTTTATGGTAATGGTTGTTTCAATTTAAGTGAAAATTAAGAACCAAATTGGTTCTAAGAAATTATAAGATTCTCTAAAATTGGTTCAATTTACTCCCTATTGATATTTTTCTATTTTCTATTTTATTTTATATAAGTCTTATTTTTACTTCAAAAATTACAATATGATAAATAGTGACAGCGTTACACTTTAAGTGTCATCTTTAAAAAAATCAATCACCTTCTCTATTGGTAAGACTGATATTGCTTCTTATTTGTTTATTAACAGTGGGTCATTCTACGCTAAATGCATGGGCATTTAGACTCCAATGTGTTTGTATTTTGTGGCAGAGACTCGTAGGCTCCAATACGTTTGCATTGTGTAGTAGACAATCCATCCGTAATATTTGGTGTAGAGTGTGCGAGGCTCTATTCAGCCTACTGTAAACATAGCAGGCAACATTATTTTTGAATGTGATGTATTATGATTGCTTCTATCATTTAAATATTTTTCTATAATTTTTTTAGCTAACCTGCACTTGGCATGAATTATGTAGATTTAGATTACATAATCCTTTATATCAAGCCTACGACACCTATCCAATCCAATTGCCATAACATTCTAAAAATACCCTAGAAAATCTTTGTATTCCAAAGATCAAATAAATTCTTTTAAAATATTTCACATCTGTAGCATGAATCTTGTTGGACCTCTTGTTGCTCTTAGTTAATATGCCTCGTGGGTAAAAAAGTAGAGCCAACTAAGCTCATTGTGTCTTCTCCCACTTTTCATTGATGCATTATTCTTAATTCATCAAGGTTGGTCTAGCCCTCTCTCTCTACTTCTCTTTCTCTCCCGTATATTTTCACAAGAAAATATTTGGGTTCCAAAGTGTAATCAAATTCGTTATAGAAGTAGATCTAATGTTTGAAAGATAGTTGGTCCATTTGATTTAAGTGGAATTCGATAGTCAAATATTTTTCTTTTTTCTTTGAATTTATATGTTTTTTCTAATTTTTGAAACGTGGTGACTTAAAAGCATGTTTAATAATATGTTTAATAGATTTTTATTATGTAGAATGATTGAATATGACATAATACATATTATCAATATTTTATAATGTTTGATTGTTATTTGGGTTGTCATGCAAAGGATAGGAGACTATGTTCAAATGATGTAAATTAATTTTTATATTATGAAATATGGGTAATAAAGATCCTAAATTATTTATTTCATAATAAATAAAAAAATAGATATAACATTGAAAATTATAAATATTTAGCTATTTAATTATTAATTGTTTTTATATTACGTTGTTAGTTAAAAAATAGGAGAGAAGGAAATTGAATGGGAGAGTAGAGGAGGGGAGAGTCACTGGGGAGGTCGGAGGGAGACGTGCACATGCAAGTACGGCAGGAGGAAGGATTGATTTTTTTTCTTTGAGATAGATTCAATAGGTTTACCAGTTTGAGTTATCTATATTTAAACATAGATTTAATCTTAGGGATCCAAAGTAATATATTTATTTTACTTATTAAATAAATATTTCCCAATTAAATTACTTATTATTTGAATATTATTAATTAATTTTATGTGTTTCATATTGTTCAAATGTAAGCTATGTGTTGTTAATTAAGTGGTTTAAAAATCTATATGATTTTCCCTTAAAAATGTGTCTTCAGTGAGCAATAGCTAGTCCAAAGTAATGTATTTATTTTACTTGCTGAATATAGTTAATTTGGGTATTAAATTTTGTTGTAAATAATATAATGATGTACATGGATAAAAAAATAGCTATATAATTTACATCAGATAGTTTGAAATTTAGCATCACAAAATATATTTTCTATCTAGCACAACACAGAAATAGGAGAGGGAGGGAATAAGAGAGAAGGTGTGTGAGGAAAAGGAGAGCGCGGGCATGCTTCCTCCCTCCCCTGCTATCTGCTCTCCCCTCTCTTCTTTTCTTTAGTTATTAAAACTAAAAAATAATAAATTTTAAATAACCATAATTTTCTATCGAATTTAAATGTTATTAAAAAAATATGGTTATAAAAAACTGCTCTTCTTCTACCACCTATCATTTAAATGCGTCCAACCATCTAATATTTAAATGCGAGAGTAGTAGGAGGTAACTAGATTAATTAAAGGTTAGCCCATACATGCCGATTTTGGAGTAGATTAACTGAAACTTTGATTAGCAGACACATCCGTGCATGCTTGATATTTTTCCTCGAGGGCTGGTGCGAGGCTGCATACATGGAAGCATCAGGACTCGGATTAACCAACCAACAAATATCAGAGTATCATACGCACGCACACGTACAGGATGGAAGGGGTTAGGACGTGTGCTTTTTTCTTTTAATCTTTTAAGATACCAAATCTAATAAAAAAATAATGGGTAAAAAAACGATGGTTAATTTTTTTGTTAGGATTTTTTTCTAATTTATTAAAGACCGTTTGTAGAGGTTTAATAGATTTTTAGTTTCTCATTAAAACCAAAGTTAGTAGCCAAATGCTATTTTTGTGCGAGCAAATATGATACGGCTTATTGGCAAAGATCGATGAATGTCAAACCAAATAACCTATAAACAAACCAGGTTTTAAAATTAAATGGGAAAGAAGGATGTTTCTCACTATATCGATGTATTGAAAAAGAGACCATCAGAAACAGCCAAGCCAAGTTCTTCACGTAATCATGTGTATGACCTCGCTCCAGGAGTACTTGACTCGTCGGTTTTTTTTTCTAGTGTGCTGGTGCCTGGTGGTCAGGTCTTGCCGTCTTGGTGGGAAATGAGGTGAAGAAAATAGGCCAGTCAAATCTGTGAATGGAAAAGAAAAACTGTCAAATTTGAAGGGCACGGATAGCCCCAGGTGGGCAAGCTGCGCCCGGGCAGTGCGCACGCTTCTTTAAATTCGCGTATCGCCTCGCCCAAATCCCCACGCAGCTGCAAGCAGCCCGCGGGGAGTCCGAGCCAGAGCGAGAGAGGCCACGCGTGCCGGAGGAGGAGGCGCGAGCGACGCGCGCGCCATGGCGGGCGAGAGCAACGGTCACCACGCGGGCGGCGAGGTGCGCGCGGAGAACGGCGGCGGGTTCATGATGCCGGAGATCAGGTACACCAAGCTCTTCATCAACGGGCGCTTCGTCGACGCGGCCTCCGGTACGTGTGCCCGGGCGGTGCCATATATGTTAATCATACCCCCTTTTCTTCCAGATCATTGCCATGTTGCTCTCCTCTATTCCCTTTCTTCCAAACCCTGAGTAATATGAAATTCCTTATCGCAATTAGGAACAGCAGTCCATGTAGTTTCTTAATGATTCTCTCCATAATTAATTAGTACCAGCCAGTCCAGAGGGTTCTTAAAGATTCTCCAGTCCATAGTAGTAGGAGGTTAGCTATCTGTATTAATTATGGTTACTAGGTCCATAGGAAGCAAGGTTCGAGGTTAGCTTCCGTGGTTAGTATACGCTTGCTCGTAGTCTCGTAGTGTGCCACGTATGCTCTCTTCTCAATGTGTAGAAGCTTAAAGAGACATGTAACAAAGCCACCGTGATGAGGGTGGTAACTCCGCGCCCTAGGCTGCTTTTCAAACGGAGACTCAGATGCCTTTGACAGGACGTGCACGCCCCCCACGATGCCACTCTCATGATTGAGGTGGTGACTTAGCACCAACGTGGAGGCTCGAGGCCCCACTCAGAATATCACCTCATTATAAATGCCTATAAAAATTCAGTCCAATTGATCGGCACGTGAGCCCCTGATGCGGTCCTCGTTTTTCAAGGGTTTTTCTTTCTCTGGAAGCTTTGGACAGATCAATGGGTCCATCTTGCGATCATGACACTGTATCAACTGAGTACTCCCAGTCTTCAATCAGTGCTTTTTTTTATGACGTGGATTGTTTGCGGACAAAATGATATCACTAATTCTAAACAAATACTGTAGATTATTTATCTGATATATGAAAATAGTATGTTAAGTTTCCATAAAAATAATATCATTGTATTACAGTTTTTGTGCTCAAGGTATAATACTACAAACTTTGTCTGCAAAACCACTCAATATTTAACAATGAAAAATAATGCGGTACAATAAACTTTTTTCGGACTACGTGGTTTAATACTCAAGTGTTTTCTTTAAAAGAACTACTCAAAGTGGCAGACTCTAAAAAGAAAAGCATAAATTTTAAAGAGCCATGGTACCTTTAAAATTCAGGAAGTAAGCGTGTGGTGCTCCTAGCATCGTACGGTTGGTGGCAAGATAAGATCATGGGAAATTGATCGTGGGCAGTTCGCCATGTAGTAACACGACAAGAAAGCATGAATGCCTGCAGTTTTCTGTCGCTGCCTGCCTGCCTCTGGCATCTTCCTATCGTCCCGTGTCTGCTCTGTCCATATGAATATGCGATTTTTGTTGCCATGTGCTTCCCGCCCCGGCTACTGTTTTTCATCTCTCACTTTTTTTATTCTAGATTAGCTATTTCAAGTTTTCTAAATAACTATTCAAATCATTGTGAGGCTCTAGCGGTAGCACGTTTCAGATTTGGAAGTTTCTAAATTTTCAGAAGAAAAAATGCTTCCGTACTAGATATCTTCCATCTTGTTTTCTTGTGTACCTTTGTACTGGTTTCGTGCTCTGAAGAAAAATCAAATTCGGGGTTTGTTTCATTAATTCGTGCTAAATTGCTAATACCATCTCAGTAGGATGGTAGAAAAAAATTCACATAATTCCATTCTGATCACTGAGGGTCGTTGCGCACCGTGCTTCTTCTTCTTCAGGTAAGACATTCGAGACCAGGGATCCCCGCACCGGCGACGTGATCGCCAGCGTTGCCGAGGGTGACAAAGAGGACGTCGACCTGGCGGTGAAGGCGGCAAGGGAAGCATTCGACCACGGGAAATGGCCCCGCATGTCGGGATCAGTATGGCATCTTCTTCCTCCGTCTCAACCATCAACGTGGGAAAATGGCTTCCCGTTGGAACAAGAACTCGAGCAGTGACCGATCGATGGCATATTGGCATGCAGGAGAGAGGGAGGATCATGGTGAAGTACGCGGAGCTAGTGGAGCAGCACACGGAGGAGCTGGCTGCGCTGGAGAGCCTGGACGCTGGCAAGCCGCTCGCCGCCACCAGGGTGGTCGACGTCGGCAACTCCCTCGACAGCCTCCGCTACTTCGCCGGCGCCGCCGACAAGATCCACGGCGAGACGCTCAAGATGTCGAGGCAGCTCCAGGGGTACACCCTCCGCGAGCCCGTCGGCGTCGCCGGGCTCATCATCCCCTGGAACTTCCCCGCCATCATGTTCTTCTCCAAGGTCTCCCCAGCGCTCGCCGCCGGCTGCACCGTGGTCGTCAAGCCCGCCGAGCAGACGCCCCTCAGCGCACTGTTCCTCGCCTACCTAGCAAAGCAGGTAAGAATAAAATGGGACGAACAATGTAGTAGCAGCTCTGTTCTTGCATCTGCCATTTCTGCTCTGGGATCGCTGGTAGTCTGAATCTCTGAACTTTTCGAGTTGGATCTGCAGGCAGGAGTACCAGATGGGGTGATCAACGTGGTCACAGGATTCGGTCCAACAGCAGGAGCTGCAATTGCGTCTCACATGGATATCGACGTGGTAAGATATCATACATACATCTGTCAATTAGCACATAAACATTGATCGATTTCTTACAACCAAAAATTTTCAGGTGGCATTCACGGGATCTACAGAGGTTGGACGGCTCATAATGGGGGCATCCGCGAGGAGCAACCTGAAGCCGGTGGCCCTGGAGCTCGGCGGCAAGTCGCCGCTTATCGTCTTCGACGACGCCGACCTGGACAAGGCCGTCGAGCTCGCCATCAATGGAAACTTTTTCAACAAGGTGAACACATATGGATTAACAGATAGGCATAATCATAATCTGATCTACGCTCACCATCAGCTGATGCACGTACGCGCGGCGCCTGAAATCAAATTAATCTGCAGGGAGAAGTCTGCGTCGCCGGGAGTCGTGTGTTCGTGCAGGAGGGCATCTACGACCGGTTCGAGCAGAAGCTGGCGGACACCATGAAGAACTGGGTCGTCGGCAACCCTTTGGACCCTCGCGTCAATCAAGGACCTCAGGTGAGTCTGAAATTTCTAAAATCTGAATCTATCATCATCTGACCAACATTTTTCTTGTTTCTTGCAATAATTTAGTGATGATTCAGGCCTGATTGACTGAACCAGAGACTGATCACAGTAGTGTTGTACTGTTGCTCTGCTGCTATGTTGCAGGTGGACAAGGCTCAGTATGAGAGGGTGCTCAGATACATCGAGCACGGCAAGGCAGAAGGGGCAACTGTTCTTACAGGAGGGAAGCCCTGCGGCAAGAAAGGATACTACATCGAACCCACCATTTTCACCAATGTGAAGGTAAAATAAAATAAATTAACATTCAGAATTTACCACAAACACACCATGTGTCTTTGCAGTCTGATGATTCGCTTGAGACTCTGAACGACAGGATGACATGGTCATCGCGAGAGAGGAGATCTTCGGCCCCGTCATGTGCCTGATGAAGTTCAAGTAAACCTAGTGCTATCATATCAATCCAGAGATCATCATAGCAAAATGGAATGGAAATGTTCATTAGTAACTGAGATTAATTAATTTGATCCAGGACGGTGGAGGAGGCGATCGCGAGGGCGAACGAGACGAGGTACGGGCTGGCGGCGGGGGTGGTGACGAGGGACATCGACGTGGCGAACCGGATGGCGAGGTCGATCCGGGCCGGGGTGGTGTGGGTGAACTGCTACTTCGCCATGGAGAGCAGCTGCCCGTTCGGGGGACGAAAGATGAGCGGGTTCGGCAAGGACGACAGCATGCACGCGCTCGACAAGTTCCTCGCCGTCAAGGCCGTCGTCACCCCCGTCCACGGCTCTCCCTGGTTCTGACTTCTGACCTCGTCGAGTCCGGCCGTATGCACGCCTGTACACATGTTGTGATGTTGGGCAGTACTGAGCCTTTGTAACGGTGGAAGATTAAAGAGAGTCAATAAGCTTCATTATCCATTATTTTCCTCATGCCAATTAGTTTCCTTCTCCTTTAACCTTATTCAAGAGCAAAATGCGACGTAAAATGAAGAATTCTATATTTTCTTGCGTACCCCAAAAAAACTAGTCCGTACGTTGGGCATGCAGAAGTAAATGACAAGGCCTATTACGAGCATTTCGAGAGAACCAGTCTTTCAAGACCTAGAATACGATCCACCAGTGGATGAAATCAGCATACTTTAAAGCCTTTTTACGAAATATATTCCAAGGAAAATGTTCTTCTGGAGTTCATCTGTTTCAACTTTCAAGCGAAAAAAAATGAATGAATAAACATTTGGTTAGGTGAACCCACTGAGTCACTGACTTGACCAATTTTACGGACCACCGAAGCTCTCACGGTTAGAAGCAACCGGACAATCGATGAGACATGAACAGAGAACAAGCTAGGCACAACTCATAAGAAGCAGAGCACAACGATTCAGCAGATATGTATTGAACAGAACCAAATCGAAAGCGCTCCAACCAAAAGATTTGGTAACAAATTCAACGGAAATTTAATTTCTAGCAATTATTCTCATACGCATGAGCTAATTAGCATCATGGTTTCCCCCAAATCAAGCCAACAACACAAACAAACTGCACATTCACAACGGATCAACGCCAAACTACGGGCGCGGGTGCACCGACCGCCTTGCGGCGGAGCTTAACCTCGAGCGCGCGCTCCATCTTGGCGAGCACGGCCTGGACCGGGACGGCCTTTCCGCTCTCGTACTCCTTCTGTAGATTGTGAACAGTGACTAAGACCCGAGTGTATACAAGAGGGATCGGATTTATATATATACAATCCAGATCAGTGGTCTGTCTAACACCTCGTAGTCGCAGCGGGAGGTAAACAGACGCAGAGACTGGACCGAAAACTGCTGAACAAAGGCGTGGGCAGGTCTTTGGTCATTATATCGATAAACTGATGTACCGATGATACATGGAGCACTCGAACGTATCGTAATGCGACTTTGTCACGGATAAAATAGATATCGATCTTGATGTGCTTGGTGCGTCGGTGATGGACCGGATTGGCGGTCATGTAGATGGCACTAACATTGTTGCAGTAGACGACGGTCGCGGTGGAGAGGGGTGCATGGAGCTCCTAGAGAAGCTGGCAAAGCCAGCAGCACTCGGCGACGGCGTGGGCGACAACGCGGTACTCGGCTTCGGCGCTGGACCAGGACACTATAGTCTGGCATTTTGAGGACCAAGATACGAGAGTGTCACCAAGGTAAACGCAGTAGCCGGACATAGAGCGTCGAGAGTAGGGGCAGCCTGCCCAGTCCGCGTTGGAGTACGCGGTGAGGGAGTCGATGAGGCTGGAGCTGAGATGCAACCCGCTAGAGAGGGTGCCCTTCACGTAGCGTAGGATGCGCTTGACAGCGCGAAATGAGGTTCATGCGGAGCGTGCATGAAGAGGCACACTTACTGGACAACGTACGTGAGGTCAGGCCGGGTGAGTGTGAGGTATTGGTGAGCCCCGGCAAGACTCCGATAGTGAGAGGGATCGGCAACAAGGGCGTCATCGGTAGCGGAGAGTTTAGCTTGAGTGTCGACCGGGGTGGCCGTAGGGTGACAATCGGCCATGCCCGTATGCTAGAGGAGATCGATGGCGTACTGGCGTTGGGAAAGAAAGAACCCGTGGGTGGAACGGGTTATGGAAATGCCAAGAAAATGGTGAAGAGGATCAAGATCGGTCATGGCGAACTCAGAGTGGAGTCGGGCTATGATCTGGTCGAGGAGAGATATCGAAGACGCTGTAAGGACAATGTCATCGACATAGAGAAGTAGATAGGCAGTGGCGGAGCCGATATGGATAGTAAACAGGGAACTATCGGACGTAGAGGGCACGAAGCCGATGTGCCGAAGATAGACAGCAAAGCGCTGGTACCAGGCATAAGGGGCTTGTTTGAGGCCGTAGAGAGAGTGTTGAAGGAGACAGACGTCCTTGGGACGAGAAGGGTTGACGAAGCCTGGGGGCTGCTGGCAGTAGACTGTTTCCGTCAGGTGGCCGTGAAGAAAAGCGTTCTTCACGTCTAGTTGATGGATCGGCCAGGAGTGAGAGGCAGCCAAGGTGAGGACGACTCGGATGGTGACGGGTTTGACAACGAGACTGAAGATCTCATCGTAGTTGACACTGAGTCGTTGGGAGAAACCCCGGACTATCCAACGAGTCTTGTGACGGGCAAGGGAGCTATCGGCGTGGAATTTGTGTTTGAAAATCCACCTACCGGTCACAATGTTGGCACCGGGAGGTCAGGGAACACGGCGTGAGGTCTCGTTGTCCATTAGGGCCTTGTACTCGTCGGCCATGGCCGCGCACCACTGAGGGTTGGCCAGGGCTGAGCGAGAAGTTACCGGGATGGGCGAGATAGAGCTGTGGACGGTGGAGAGATCGTAGCGCTGAGTGAGGTGGAGAGACCCAGTCTGGGAACGGGTGACCATGTGAGAGGTGGAGGGAACTGGAGCCGATGAGGGTACGGGAGTAATGGGAAGAACTGGTCGGGTGGGGGCATCATCGGCTCCGAGTCGGCGACTGTAGACGAGAGGAAAAGGAGAAATTAATTCGGCCTGAGCCAATGAGGTCGGGTGGGCCGAGTATTCCGATCGGTCTGATAGAGATGGATCAGCCGATAGGGTGGGGGAGCTGATGGAAACTGAGGAGCCGATGGAAGTGGGGTGTCCGATGGAGAGGGAACGGTATCGGCTGAAGGATAAATATGATCGGTATCAGCCGATGGAGGTGGGTCCGATGGGGGTCCGATGGTGGGGACATCGGACGGAGTAGTGGTGGGATATGTGAAGGGTAAATCTTTAGCAACGGCCGATGAGGGGGCCGATGGAGAGGATAGTGGAGGAGACCTGGTCGGCAACGGTGTTGGTGAGGAGGAAGTTGAGATCACTAGAGGAGGATCTCGGATGAAGTAGACCAAAGGGAAAACATGTCTCGTCAAAAATGACATGACGAGAGACGATGACCCGTCGGGTGGAAAGGTCGAGACATCGGTATCCCTTGTGAGAGGTGGGATAGCCGAGGAGAATATAGGCGGTGGAGCGGGGAGCGAGTTTGTGGGAAGCTGTGGCAGTGAGATTTGGGTAGCAGAGGCACCCGAAAACATGAAGGTGGGAGTAGTCGAGCGCCATGCGGTAGAGAAGGGCATAGGGAACGTTGTTGTCTCTCGTGAATTGGCGAACAGATATAAGATTGTGAATAAGAGAAGGGACGATAAGAACATTGCGTAGGGGGAGGTTAGTGGTGGATGTAGATAGAGAGGAGTCACCTCGGTATTGGACAGGAAGAGAGTGACCATTGTCGATGGTGACAAAAGGGGAGGAAGAAGGGTGATAGGAGCAAAGTATACCGACCGATGACGTCATGTGTGAAGACGCCTCAGAGTCCAGTACCCAAGGGTGTTGTGGTTGGAGCGTCATCTGGTTGAGGGCAGCGACGAGGCCAGCCTGGTTCCAGGAGGGAACCGACTGGGTGGGTGGGGTCGGTAGCATCGGCTGAGGCGGCAGAACGGGAGCCGATGCCAGGTGAGCCTGGGGATGGGCGCCGAGAACCCCGGGTTGCCAGCCGATGGGGCTGCGTGGTTTGGGCTGGGGCGCTCAGGGGTTGTAGCAGAGCCACGGACCTGTGGGACCTGTAGGGTGGGCAGGGACCGAGGTAGGTCGTGATTGCGTCGGACCCTGCCAGGTCCTGCCTTTGCCTTTCCCGGTGCGGGCTATGTTGCTGTGGCCAGAGCCATGGCCACTAGAACCGCAGGAGGAAGGGGCAGCGCAAAAAGCTCGGCAGCCATTATCGGCTACGGCAAGAAGAGCGATGTGGGCCACTGTCTTCTAATCGTTGGCCAGACGGAGTTTTTTAAGAACTAGCATGTCATGAGCCCGGGCGAACGATGGAAGAGGTATGGCGTTGGTGATGTCATCGGCGGTGTTGGAGAAGCAGGGATTGAGGTCTCGCAGAAGGGCGAGGACGAGTTGAGAGTCGGCCACAGGGTGGCTGACGTCCCGGAGAGCTGCAGCCTTGACTTTGAGGCGCTGACAGTACAGGGAGACAGAGGAGTCGCCTTGTACCATGAAGTGGAACTCGTTGAGGAGGAAGATGGCGCGAGGCTGCTTGTTGGCCAGGAAGATCCGTTCGATAGCCACCTAGAGATCCCGTGCGGTGGGGTCGGTATCGTCCATGGCGAGGTCGAGGACAGAGTCGTCGACCAAACCAAGCAGCCATCTGCGCACGCAGCACTCGGCGATGTCCCACTGAGGATCATCGGGGCGAGGTGGAGCGGAGCCATCAATATGGGACTGGAGGCCAAATTTTTTACAGAGAGATTTGAAGAAGAAAACCCATTTGGAATAATTAGCGTTAAGGTCAAGAGAGATAGGAACATGAGATTTCACGTTCACAGCAGCGTAAGGAGGGGAGAAGATCGGTGAGGTGGTGCCCGAGGTGTGGTCTGAGGCACCGAGGGCCGGAGCAGACTCAGCGACTGGGAGAGTGCCGGAGCTGAGAGCGGACTCGGTGGCCATGACAGGAGAACGGGAGCAAAGAACCGATGGGAGAAAGAACCCAATGGGAGGAAGAAGCCGATGAGAGGATGGATTGGCCGATCAAGGATGTGAGAAGCCGATGAGGAGTGGTTGGTCGATTTGGAGTAGGCAACGGAGTAAGTGAGGAAAAGGTGGTGATAGAGTGGGTGGGCCGGAGAGTAGTGGGGTCACGGACGTGCGAAGATTCACGTCCGTGAAGAGAAGATTCACGTCCGTGGACTTATGGAGGCCAAGGAGTGGGGCGGACGTGAAAATGGCGGGGAGTGGCCGGACGCGAAGAGAATATGTTCGTGTCCGGGAGGCAGAGATTCGTGTCCGTGGACACATGGACACGTTTGACTGGCTCGAACGTGAGGGGAGAAGGTTCGCGTCCGAGAGCCGTTGAGCGTGTCGAAAAAGGCGAGAACCGAGAGAGGGTTCCAGCTGATGGAGGGCTGGACAAGTCTAGCCAATGGGAGGACGGACAAGTTCAGCAGATGAAGACGACGAGCGCGGAGGTGTGCCGGTGTCAGAGAAGGAGAGATGCACGAAGCAAGAAGAAGAACGGAGACGGGTGCGAGGCGAGACGAGGAGGCGGATCGAGACCGTCGTCTGGTCGCGCAGAGGTGGGACCGAGAAAAGAAGGTGACTGCGGGAGAGATGGGGAGAAGAAGAAACGGGGCGAGAGAGCAAGGAGAGTACCGGGGAGAGGGTCAGTGATGGGAAGAAGACGTCGACGAGGAGGAGGAAAGGGTCGGCTCGCCGGAGGGAGATGCTAGCGCATCGGAGATATCTAGACTCGCTTTGATACTATGTAGAATGTGTACAGTGACTAAGACCCCGAGCGTATACAAGGGGAGTTGGGTCTATATATATACAACCCAGGCCAGTGGTCTGTCTAACACCTGCACCACCTGCTCTTACTTGTTGATGCCTTTGACCAGCTTCACCTAGCTCCACCCTTTTCCCATGTGTGCCTTCTGGATTGTGGCGCGCACCTCTGCGCCCACGCGCCCCAGCCCCGCCGGCTCCATCGACTCGTCCAGCTTCCGCATGGGCGCTGTCGCCTCCGTCGCGGACGATTGTTGTAAATAAGCAGATCGTGCTCCGTCTCTCTCCCGTCGTGCGCGTGTTCTATTTTTCTTCGCTGTGTCGTGTGCCATCACTTTCACTCAACACAGCGCACGCCCATGATGAGGCGTGGCCCGACGTACACACCCATGTCACGGAGTAGTTGGTGATGATACAGCTGAGTAGTCACACCAGAAAAATGGTGGCATCATGACGCAATAGGATCAGGGCATGGACGAACACATCATTCGCCTCACAAGTTCCACTCACAAGAACCAGAGCACAACGATTCAGCAGATATGTATTGAATAGAACCAAATCGAAAGCTCTCCAACCAAAAGATGTGGTAACAAATTCAACGGAAATTTAATTTCTAGCAATTACTTCACATACGCATGAGCTAATTAGCATCATGGTTTCCCCCAAATCAAGCCAACAACACAAACAAACTGTACATTCACAACGGATCAACTCCAAACTAGGAAGGCTCGGAGGGGCGATTCCTACGATGGATCACTTGGAGCCGGCGGGAGCGGGTGCACCGACCGCCTTGCCGCGGAGCTTAACCTCGAGCGCGCGCTCCATCTTGGCGAGCACGGCCTGGACAGGGACGGCCTTGCCGCTCTCGTACTCCTGCACCACCTGCGCCCGCTCGTTGATGCGCTTGGGCAGCTCCGCCTGGCTCCACCCTTTTCCCACGCGTGCCTTCTGGATCGTGGCGCGCACCTCCGCGCCCACTCGCCCCAGCCCCGCCGGCTCCGTCGACTCGTCCAGTTTCCGCGCGGGCGCCGCCGCCTCCGCGGCGGACGATGACCTCTTGTTCGTCCCCGCCGCCGCCTTCCGCACTGTCTCCACTGGCGCCCCCGCCTGCATCGCCTGGTTCACCGCCTTCGTCGACTTGAGGTACGCCGCCTTCGGCTTCGTCCGCCGCAGCACCACCGGCTCCCAGTCCTGCGTGATGTTGCCGCTCAACCTCCCCGTCGGCATTGCGCTCTGTCTCTTCTCTCTTCCACGCTCTTCTTGTGCTTGTGATTTGGGCTACGAGGAAGGATGGAGAAGGTGGAGGCATATATAGCGCGTTCTGGAAGGTTCCGGGAGGGTGGTTCCGTTGTTTTTGGCCGTTGATTTGAGTTATCTGGGCAATCGGGTGGGTGTGGATGGGCTTACTGAAACTTGGTTGCCACGGAAAGGACTCTGGTTCAAACAAACTGTTGGCGACGTCAATTATAATTTCATCATCATACACAAATTCTAGTTCAAACAAACTTCTCGCCGATCGCTTTAATTATATTTTCATCATCATAAACAAAGTATATAACTGAATATACTGTGGTTGAAGTGACCACGACGTGTCCTAAGATCAAGGAGCTCTTTGAATGTTTGTTTGATTGATTTTTTAAATAAAAAATCGGTAGCTCAGTAGCTCTCCCTTGCCGTTCTTTTGTTTTTTTTTTTAAAAAAACTTATGTAGAGAAGGGTAGCTAATTAAAGTGGCCAAGTGATGGGCTTTTCCAGCTTTCCTTCGCGGGAAAATTGATGGGCTTCTTGGCCGAATTAGCAACGAAATCACAAGAAGTTAATTATAATTGAATTATACTTAAAATTATGATGAAATTATACTTCAATCACAAACCACAATGTAATCAAACAAAATTAAAGCGACGGGCTCACCAAGCCCAGGAAACTTGGCGGCCACCCTTGTAGTGCTTTGCGATTCGTGCTCATACCACCATAGATGCTTCGTGGGAAAGGTTTGAAAAGTCTGAGAATGTGTTTTTCGCCGTAGATGACTCCTCCCACGGTTAATTCACAAATTCTTTTGAGTTCTGAATATGTAAATTACGGAGAAAAAACTTACTATATATACACCTTTTTACTGAACGACACTTTATTTTTTTGCTAGATCTCATATGTGCATCGGCTCAACTAAAGAGATGTGACGTGTTGCACTCCTTGGTAGAGCTGTAGGGTTGGGCTTCTTTTTTTGGTTGGAACAATAATCTTAATGGGCTTAATAAATATGGTGAGTTAACTTGGGATTAGCTCTTAGGCTATTTGAGTTAAAAAGTCTATCCGGCTCAGGTTCGAGCTAAGCCGGCTTGTAAACTTTAATTTTTTTTATTCTCGTCTATATTTATTTTTAGCCTATGTCATTATGTATGACCGGTGGATATAGAGGCCGAATTCTTAATCATTATTAAAAAAGACATGTAGTTTATTAATAATTTATTGTGTAATATTAGACCAATATAAAAGACTACAGTCTACAGGTAGTTTCGGTCTGTAACTTAGCAACGAGGTCATCACAAGTCAAAGCACCAACCCACAGAGCCAAACGCGACTGAGTAGAACTTTTTATTCGACCAGAGATCCCCGACTCGTCGGAAGCCCGCCCGTCCTCTTCCCGTGACCCGTTTACCCGCTAGTGTTCGTTACCTTCCGCCGCACTAGTGCTGTCTTCTCCTTCTTCCCTCCCCCTCGCGATCTCGCCTCTCCCTTCCCTCTCCTCTCCTCCCCCGCGCGCTCCACATCTCCGGCGAGCGAGTCGCCGTGCGCGCCCGGGCACACCACAGACGCGTCGTTGCCGCTGCTTGCCTCCGACGTCGCAATGGTACGTTCCCAACTCCTCTCGCCACCGGGCACCAACCCGGCATCACAAGCTCCGTCCTCTCTCTCCCGCCGCTTCCGCGGAAATGGTAGATCCGGACGCGAGGCCGGTCCGTTCGGTCCTGCCGGACCCCGCGACGGCTTGCCAGGGCCGAGATCCACGGCTGGGACGATCGGTTCCTGCGTGGATCTGGGGTTCTTACGTGTGTTGCACTCGTGTAAATGCTGATTTGTTCGCTTTGTTTGTGTTTTTGGTGCGTTCTTGTCGGTGGTGGGGATGATGCGGCAGCCGCTCCGGTTAGAGATCAAGGTAATTTTGTGGTTGATCTGTTAGCTCCCGTTAATTTGTTGTGGTTTTGTTGTATCGCTTACTGTGTTTGGTGTTTGCTTGGATCAGAGGAAGCTCGCACAGAGGTCAGAGAGGGTCAAGTCCGTAGATCTTCACCCAACCGAG
Source organism: Oryza coarctata (assembly GCA_030770085.1). Lineage (NCBI taxonomy): Eukaryota > Viridiplantae > Streptophyta > Magnoliopsida > Poales > Poaceae > Oryza > Oryza coarctata. The sequence goes on from CM061472.1 coordinate 17,655,470, forward strand.
CCGTGGTGAGTGGGCTGGTCTTTTTTGTGTTGGCCCAATTCCAAGAGGACGCATTCAGCATTTGAGCATGTAGAATGTACGTTATAGTTTGTGACGAATGCATTGCATTGTTCTTGTAATGCAGGATCATGTCAAGTCTTTACTCTGGAAGTGTCTGCATCTGGAACTATCAGACGCAGGTATGTTGCTCTTAATATCGGCAATGTTGGGTTATTCATGTCGTTTCAGTAGGTAGAATTCAACACCAACTGTTCATCTGTAGGACACAGTCTGTGGTAGTTCCCATGATTGAAAGTTTGCAAATGTCAACTTATGTACTGATGTACGGAGATAGAACTTGTGGAACTTCATAGTCAGGAAACAACATGTTTGAGCTATCCACATCATTGGCTTATCCGCAATCATCTTTCTATCATCCTTTCAAATACATCACCAGAGAGTTTTTGATAAGTACATAATAGTGATTTGTCATTTTAAAAATGGAATTTTAAAACTTTATGCTTGTTCCATGATTTGAACTAATTAAATTATGCTCATTTATTGCCAGACAATGGTCAAGTCATTTGAAGTCACCGAGTTGCCAGGCATGCTTTCTCAGCTTACCATTTGCATTCCTACTTGTATGCTATTATGCTAATGTAGTCATGATATCTGCAGTTCGTTCGGCTAGATTTATTGCGCGGAAGCAATGGGTTGTGGCTGGTGCAGATGACATGTTCATCCGTGTGTACAATTATAATACAATGGACAAGGTCAAGGTTTTTGAAGCCCATACTGATTACATAAGGTGTGTGGCAGTTCATCCAACCTTGCCCTGTGTGTTGTCATCTTCTGATGACATGTTGATAAAGCTCTGGGACTGGGATAAGGGCTGGACATGTACTCAAATCTTTGAGGGGCACTCTCACTATGTCATGCAAGTCACATTTAACCCAAAGGACACCAATACTTTCGCCAGTGCTTCCCTTGATCGTACAGTAAAGGTATGCCTTTGATCTTGATACAGAAATTGAACGTTTTTCACATGTTTCGTGTTACCTGAGCCTTACAAGTAATCTTCTGTACCTGAAATTTTCAGATCTGGAGTCTTGGTTCTCCTGATCCAAATTTCACATTGGATGGTCACTCCAAAGGTGTAAATTGTGTTGATTACTTCACAGGGGGTGATCGGCCATATATAATTACAGGTTCTGATGATCAGACTGCCAAGGTGTGACGCCTTCATTGAGTCGTACACTTATGAGCATTTAGAACATCTTGACAATTCATTGTTTTGAAACAGGTTTGGGATTACCAAACAAAGAGTTGTGTTCAAGCACTTGAAGGGCATGCACACAATGTCTCTGCTGTATGTTTCCATCCTGAGCTTCCAATAATAATTACGGGTTCAGAAGATGGGACTGTCCGCCTGTGGCACTCCACTACGTACAGGTTCATACAAAGTTGTTTTAATTTTGGCTTGTGGCCTGTAGCACTGTCTATTTATTTAGCGAGATTTACCTGCTTATCCACAGCATGATCGTGGGACATGCGTGCCCACCACTGTCCAGATGTTAGGTCAATACCCAATACTGAAAACCCTAATCATTAAGCCCAGCACAATGCTCACATTGACACTGAAATAAAAAGCAAAACATCACAACGGTACACTCGTTTCCTGAATTCAGATATTGAAAATGCATAACTGTTTAACTAATTGGTTTATCATTGCACTACATAGCAATGGACCTACAATTGTCAGTTGTCAGCAGGTAAACATTCCCTTTATACTTGCCATGGTTATTAAGGCGTCACTTTGGCGTCGCCAAAGCGGTAAGCCCTGCACAGGGGTTAAGGCGTCACTCTGCCTTAACGTTTCCCCACCTTACATGCAAAAAACAGAGAAGATGGAGGGTAAGAAAGAGGGGGAAAACTCATCCTGAATCCCTAGATGGCGGTGCTTCCATCCAGCCATGCATCTGCTGTGCCATCCTCCTCCTCTCAGCCTCATGACCAGCATCCTCCCTCCCCCCTTCTTTGCCCTGCCTCCTGCTTGTGTGCAGCTGAGCCATGAGCCACCACCATCATCGCTTGCTATAGCACAAAACTGCTAGAGACTAGAGAGGAAAGGATGGCGCAGAGGAGAGGATGGGGCAAAGAGAAAGATTGAGGAGAGATGGATGTGGCAGAGAAGAGGCAGCTTGTGCAATGGGGAGAGAGTGTGGTGGCAGCTGCTCTAGGAGAGGGAGTAATGCTGCTAGGGCACCTGTTCTAGGGCAAGACTGGAAATATGCCTGGTTGGTGGGCTTTAAATGGGCTGTTGGGCCGAACTTAACTGCACAATACTAGGTAGTGGCTGCTTGGTTGCAATTCTGGCCCATATTTTTTGTCGTACTCTTCTTCTTCTATCTTTTTGATTGCTTAAGGCGTCGCCTCGCCTTACGCCTTATGCCCTAATGCTTAGGAGGTAAGGTGTGGTGGGGTTGCCTTACCTCGCCTTACCACCTTAACAACCATGATACTTGCCCTCATACCTATAGATCTGACCTTATGAAACAATATACATGCATTTTGTTGCAAACCTTGGAGTTAACCTTATTCCTATGTTTTTTTATCGTTCTTTATGGATTTAACTACTGTATTTACTATTGTTAGAATTTAACATTATGGTTGGTGCTATTTGTAGGCTTGAGAACACACTTAACTATGGCCTTGAACGAGTTTGGGCATTAGGTTATATGAAGGGCTCAAGAAGGTTATGAAAGATTTTCACCCTTTTGTTCCTTCTATTTTCTCCAAACCAGGAATTTTGTTCCAGAATATCTTCAATTTATTCAGGGTTGTGATTGGGTATGATGAAGGAACAATAATGATAAAGATTGGTCGCGAAGAACCCGTTGCTAGCATGGACAGTAGCGGCAAAATTATATGGGCAAAGCATAACGAAATTCAAACTGTTAACATCAAGACAGTTGGTGCAGATAATGAGGTGGTGGTTCTTGCATATATGCTACACTGCTGAGAACTTTCAGCTGTTTACATATACTGATCTGTGTACTTCAAATTGTTTCATTTGTCAGATCACAGATGGAGAACGGCTACCATTGGCTGTGAAGGAGTTAGGCAGTTGCGATCTTTACCCTCAAGTAGGTTCTGTTTGATATTTACAGAACGCCATACTCATGCAGAGTGTTTTGCTACGTAGTGCTTTGACCACAAGGGAAAGAGACCTTGCTATGATTCTGCATGGTGTTGCATACTTGCTTGCATTATGCGTGCATCTACTTTATTGAAGTGAAACAAGTCAACATCATTAGACATTTTAGTATCATTCCTGTTTATATCTTTGCTTATCTTTGGATGGCAGATATTATTACCTTGTGACTTGTGTGATTGCACTGTTTTAGCCTTGTTCTGAATTGTAATATTAATATGCTTGTACCTGAATTAACGGTAACAAAAGTTGGTTTATAAATAGCTTTTGAAACTTAGCTTCGTGGACTAAAATAATGTATCCAAGATACTAAAAGCACTAACAGATGCTTCTGGCCAACACCAAGCGTTTTGTAGTTCGACATGCAGTCCTTTTTTTTTTGGTGCTGCAAGAAAGCATGGTTTTGTGATACATATGTTAGGCTCCAACTCTTGTTAGCAAAGTAAACATGTTGATGGGTATCCTCTTTTGTTCTTCTAGAGTTTACGGCACAATCCAAATGGGAGATTTGTTGTTGTATGTGGAGATGGAGAGTACATTGTATACACTGCGCTTGCATGGAGAAATAGATCCTTTGGGTCTGCTCTTGAATTTGTCTGGTCAACTGATGGAGAATACGCTGTCAGGGAAAGCACATCAAAAGTAAAGATTTACAGTAAAAATTTCCAGGTCTGTATTAAATTTATCATTCCATATTGTTGTTATTTTCTCATCTCTTGGTTCTTAGTCAATTTTTTACATTGGATCACAACTATGCACTTTCCTGAAGTTCTATTAGAATGATTAACTACACCCAAAGAGAAAAAAAAAGTTTGTGTCCATTATGCCCCTGTGTAAGCTGTAAAACTATTAGGATCAGATATCAATAAGGAGTGCCTACTATTCTTAGTACTCTAGTGCTTTGAGATTTTAATGTTGCCAAACCCAGTCGTACTCATGTCTTATGTCTGCTTTCAAGAACAGGAATTGACTAGTATAATTGACTGCATCGTCTTATGTCTGTTTTCGATAACACTAATCTAGTTGTTACAATGCTACATTTTGCTCCTTATACAGTCTAATTTTCAGATTGGGGAACAGTTTTGTTAAAATGGGCAGAAGGGCTACTCTTTTGTTTATGTGTAAACAAAATCAACTTAGGTTCCATAATTCGATATGAAAATATGTTTGTTAGGGTTTGGAGACACAATCTAACATGATGTAATGATAATTTCAGGAGCGGAAAAGTATAAGACCAACCTTCTCTGCAGAGCGTATATATGGTGGAGTATTGCTTGCTATGTGTACGAATGACTTCATTTGTTTCTATGACTGGGCAGAATGCAGGTTAATACGCAGGATTGATGTGAATGTTAAAGTGAGTTTTCTTTGTTCCTGGGATGGATTTTTATGATGTACATCTTAATTCTTTTTCATATATCATGCACGCTAGAAATAATTTCTGTTGACTGATGCAGAATTTATATTGGGCCGACAGTGGTGATTTGGTAACAATTGCAAGCGACACATCATTCTACATTTTGAAGTACAATGTGAGTAATCAAATGCAATACTAACACAACAGTGCTATTCATCTTTCTATTGCCCCAGTGCATCTTGTACTGGTACGCATGAGCCTGTCTTTCTTTATCCTTCTGTGTAATTTCCTAACACAACTGTAACTTGGTACCTTCTAGAGGGATGTAGTTTCTTCTCATCTAGATGGAGGGGGTTCTGTTGGTGAGGAAGGTGTGGAAGACGCCTTTGAATTGCTTCATGAGATAAATGAACGTGTTCGTACTGGGTTATGGGTTGGAGATTGTTTTATTTACAATAACTCTTCGTGGCGACTAAATTACTGCGTGGGAGGAGAGGTAAGCGCATAATATTCACCATATTCAATGTAATTGTATTTGTACCTTCTCCGTGAGAACACTTGGTGCATCTGTTTACCATCCTGTGTCTGTTGTGTTACAGGTCACTACCATGTTTCACTTGGATCGTCCAATGTATTTGTTAGGCTATCTTGCCAACCAAAGCCGTGTCTATTTAATTGACAAGGAGTTCAAGTGAGAGGCATTACATTGTTTTGCTCACAATGCTCATTCATGGTGATTTCTATGAACATTAATGGTTAACAGCTTTCTTAAATTGCAGTGTGGTCGGGTATACTTTACTGCTCAGTTTGATTGAGTACAAAACACTTGTGATGCGTGGGGACCTGGAACGTGCAAATGATATTCTACCTACCATACCAAAGGAACAACACAACAGGTGTTGCACGTTTCGCTTAAATTTAGTGATTGCACTTATAAATTAATGCACTCCATTTTTAAATGATTGACTTTTGGTTTTCAGTGCGGCACATTTCCTTGAATCACGAGGCATGCTAGAGGAAGCCCTTGAAATAGCGACAGACCCTAATTACAGATTCGACCTGTCTGTGCAGCTTGGTAGACTGGATGTTTCAAAGGCATGATCCAGCTATATTGTTTATCGTGATACTATTAGTGACACATTCCCATGGAATTTCACCTTCTATTTAAATGAACCATAAAAAATGAATCCTTTGCAGGAAATCGCCATTGAGGCACGAAGTGAGTCAAAGTGGAAGCAATTGGGAGAATTAGCTATGTCGACAGGGAAGGTGTGTGTGCCATGTAATTGTAGATGTCCAAATAATACCTGCTGCATTTTTTATGATCTTGTATTTGCAATATTTGAGTTCAGTATTTATTAGTGATGAAAAAAATGATTAGTATGAGTAGTAATGAATCATGATGATTAGTTTTTAGACTTGCAAAATATTCTCTTTTCCATGATCATTCTTACTGCTTTGAGATATTTGGATGTTTTAGAAGTCAGAACATATCATATGAACTGTGACATGACAACAGGCGTTATTTGTTGAACTTTAATTTGTTTGGCCACACAGAACAAGAGTCTTTTCAGAACTTGTTTTCTACAATACCATAGAACATAAGCACAATACAGCAACCTTAGATTGAGCCTAAATGGTGCTAAGCTTGATTCTTGAGTAGGGAATGCATTACATGAGGCTTGTCCATGTCTCTTCAATTCTTTATGTTCTCTTTTGGTACATGCCATCTTGTTTATGAACTGATACTTTTATCATTGTGTGTTTCTGCTACTCTAAAATGTAAACATTCAAACTCAAGGAACTCATCCTAATATACAATAATTGTAGCTGGAAATGGCAGAGGAATGCCTCCTTGAAGCTGCTGACCTTAGCGGACTTTTGCTTCTATACTCATCTCTTGGCGATGCTGAAGGGGTCACAAAGTTAGCATCCATGGCTAAAGAGCAAGGAAAGAACAATGTTGCTTTTCTTTGTTTATTTATGCTTGGAAAATTGGAAGAATGCCTTCAATTGTTGGTTGATAGGTATAGACTTCTGCTAGTTCATATTGTTCAGTGACTATTTAATTAACTCTTGATATGCATTGCTCTTTCTTAATTTGCATTGACCATTTAGCTGTTTCTTCATACAGCAACCGCATTCCAGAAGCGGCATTGATGGCACGGTCGTATCTTCCAAGCAAAGTCTCTGAGATTGTGTCAATATGGAGAAAGGATCTTCAAAAGGTATCTATGTTTTCATATCGTCCGATCAATTGCTACTCTGACCCCGATATGGGTCTACTACTCGATTTGCTAGATCAGAAAACCGATCATCCGATTAGTCAGCGATAAAGTATGATTAATCGTCCGATTTGGGTGGAGAGCGATTTGGAATGCTACTTCAATATGCCTAATCGTGTATTAGCACAATTTTCTGGTTGCATTATTGTGGGATGATTAGGATCCTTATTATTCCCTGCAAGAGGACTTGCATCAAATCTCAGAATTGTGATCCCACATAATCACACTTCTAACATGGAAATGGCCGATGCATTTTTGTGCCTGATTTTATTAATGATTCTTCATTCTTGTGGTATTAGAAGTTCATTATCGTGCCCACGAGCGGGTGTGCCACACTTATGCTTTACCGCCTTGTTCAAGTCACTAGGCGATCTCTGGTTCATTACCATTTGGTCCTACCTTGTCTATCAGGTGAACTCCAAAGCTGCAGAGTCTCTGGCAGATCCTGCAGAGTATCCTAACTTGTTTGAAGACTGGCAGATTGCTCTCAATGTAGAAGCTAGTGTTGCTCCTAGAAGGTATTTATTCATCCTTAAAATAGTTTATCGCAATTCCCTCCAAGGTGGATGATTGTTCTATCCAATAGACATCAAAAGTTTCTAATACCCCTGAAAGATAATCTAGTCATCAGTGATCAATCGAATCCTCCAATTTTCTGGTTTTTAACTTGATATTCATCTCTTTCTGCTATGATAGAAATATAGAGATATGAGAGTAATGCATTCATTGCTTCTCCCTGTACCTTCAGCACGGCCCTTTTAGCAATGTTTAGGACATTCACTGCTTCTCCTTGTTCTGATTATATCTTGCCAGTATTTTGTCCTACAAAAGATTTCTGTACCAAACTATTATATTCAATGTAATCTCTAAATAGAAGATGAAGAGTGTGGGAAAGGATGGTATCATTTGAATTTTAAGGACGGGACAGTCTTAAACATCATTTAGGCTGGAAGATGGCATTCTATTTGAGAATTACTTCGTTCTCGAATAACTGACACTGTTGACTACTGCCATTTCACTTTGACCGTAAATTACTTTAAATTATTATTTTTTGATGAATGAAAGTTATATGCTTATGTTTTTTATTCTACAATTCGATAATATAACATACTTTGAAGTATGTTTTTTTTGCTAAAAAAGAGGTGGTCGAAGTTTGAAATTGAATAATGCCAGTGTTAATTATTCAAGAACAGAAGTAGTAACATCTTTTTCGGGGAGTTTTTTTTAAGATCCTTGGGTATCTCCAAGTGCTATTTTCCAGTATCTTTCATTTCCTACACCTCTCGTTAATTCATGATGAACAATAGAATATTACTACCTCTCAAATCTCAATACCTCCCTATGCAAAAAAGCTCTTATTTCTTGGGGGGACATTCTTACATGTTATTAATTTAATAGGGGTATCTACCCACCTGCTGAGGAGTACATGACATATGCTGAAAGGTCTACCGAGAGTCTTGTAGAAGCTTTCAAAAGTATGAATGTACAAGAGGAAGAACTACCAAGTGAAAATGGAGATGTTGCTCCGGAGGTATTACACTTGTAGAATAGTTGGCCTGTTTAATCTTCCAAATATTAAGAGCATCATATGTTATTGATATTTACTTTTGTTTTCTTTTCGTATTGGTTGTTGAATGTGTTTATATAAAATATAAACAATTTTGTCATCTGTCTGTTAGGTATGTAGATACATCTAATAAGTTATGAACAGTATTAGGTTATCATTGTTCTCGTTAGCTGTTTTTTGGACTGTTTACCACTTTGCTTTGTGCTTTGACTTTTGATGCTTCCACTGGAAAAGATAGGAATAATAACTAGCTTTTTTTTAGAAGTGATCCCATATACTTTCTTCTCATCCTTTTAAGAGTTTTATCCCCACAATTGCTGCTGGTATTGCTTCTCTCTTTTTGTTAGTTATTTTATGGCACCAAACAAACCTCAACAGGTTATTGAGGATGATGGTTTTGAGGAAAGTCAAGAGGATGACATTGAAGTTGAAGCTGATGCTGATGATTCAACAGATGGCGGTGTCCTTGTGAATGGGAATGATGGTGAGGAACACTGGGGTATGAACAATGAAGGAAATTCAACAGCATAAAAGCAGTAGTTGAACAAGTATACAGTCCAAAAACCTTTTAGTCTATTCTTTTCATCCTAAATACTCAAAAAAAAAAAGGGAAACTCACTGGAGAATGGGTGCTGATATCTCTATTTTGCACATGCTGGTATCCTAAGTAGCCTGGCCTCACGGTCTAACCCTTCACCAAATTACCATAGTAGTACAAGTATGTTCAGGGATCATTTGTTACTAGTACTTGCTTTGCAAATTCATAAATAACTTTACCCAAGCAAATTCATAAATAGCTTGGGTTATTATGTAGTAACTATAATCTAGTTTTTTTTGGGAATAGTTTGTAAGAGAGTCATCATGCACATGATTTTTGTGCGTCCTTTTAAGCAGAACAATCACTCAGCTGTTTTTGTTGAAAACTGGCTGTCCATGGCGTTGTTGGCAGTCCTTGCAGTTCGAGGACTAGCTACCTATTATAACGTTCCGCTGATACAAGAAACAGATCCTTCTCTACATTTCAGACTGCATCTTCTATTATTCTTTATACTCTCAACATGACCCAATGCATGCTAATATTTACTGCTTTTTTACTTTTTGCAGTGCTAACTCCTGACCAATAGTAAGCTTATTATAGCAGAATCTTGCATCACCAATATGGTTATTTTTGTAAAGGTTAGTATCAATTTATTTGTAAAGAACAATTGCTCCTATATATTTGAAGTCAAGAATTATATAATGTTGTGTCCATATGGTCGCTTACAACAATCTATCCGTGCGCCAGGGCGGGCATTTATACCAGTTTTTCGTGGTTAATTTTCTTGGTGTTATAACTTATGTTCTGCAGGTTGCCACCTGTTGTTGAGACTTGAGAGTTGAGACATTTGTGTAAAAGCTGTCGGTCTCCATTTGTACAAGGCGTTGCGTGCGTGGTTAGTACCGAGGATACAGGAACAGTGTGGGATGATAAATTAGCACTTTGTCTAGTGTCATATAACAATTTTTGCAATTTGATTTGTTTTTCCTGGTCTTTGGAAGCTTTGTAGATTTGTGGTATATCATACCTTGTACCCTTTTATATGTTTACAATATATCATCATACTGCCATTCTTTAAGATTGGAATTCGGTTCGTGGACCGCAACTGCAGTACATGTGATCACTGAATCTTGGTTCAACGAATAATAAATTGTCTGATTTCTTCCATCTGAACCTTCGTGTCAGCACTGTAGGACATTGGTTATGTTCTCTTGCAACTATATTGACTGATGAGTTCAAAATAATTATGACGTAACTTAGTTTGTATGTACGTTTTGTCTGCTGTATAGGCCAAGAAACACAACGTTTCCAATCTGACATTAGTAGAATCGTAGTGCTGTACTGCTGTTCATTTGGTTACAGGGGCGGATCCATAAAAAAATTTAGAGGGTCCTGAGAATAAATATAGACAAGCAAGTAATATAACATTTTCATATTCATATAACTATATTAATTAATAGAAAGTGCTGACATGAGCCCAAGAAAAAATAAAATTATTTTCTTCTAATACATCATCCTTTTTATCCTTCTTGTAAAAAGAATAAAGTGTCTTCTTTTTAGTTTTAGCTCTATGTTTGAAAAGACTGATTAAGGTATTAGGCAAGAAAATCTGACTCAAAAAATGAACGGTTCACCGTAGCCAGTAAGCAGAAACATCAGCATTTTTCTTCTTCCCTTGGTAATAGACTGACAACAAACAGCCCAATAAAATAAAATCACAAAAAGCCCAGGCTTCATCGTTCTCTCCGCTTTAGCAGGTATACAAAGTCCAGCAGAAGGGAAAAAAAGAAGAGGAAGATCAAGAAGAACAAGAAAATTGGAAGAAGAAGAAGAAGAAGAAGAAGAGGAAGAAGAGGAAGAAGAAGCAGAAGAAAAAAAAGAAGAGGAAGATCAATAAGAAGAAGAGGAAGAAAGAGGAGCATTTACACGAAGAGGAATAAAGAGGAACATGAACAAGAAGAGGAAGGGCGCCGGAGAAGAAAAGAGAAGAAATACAGGAGAAAAAAAAGGGGAGAAAAGCATGGAGAAAATTTGAAATGTGATTTTCATCAATCTGACAATCTAGTCTCATGATATTGTGCTGCTAAAATTGAATTAAACCCTAGGCAATGAATGAATGAATGGATGCCTGGCCTGGTTGCTGTTTGTCGGTCACAGTCAGCAGCAAGCAAGCATAGGCAAGGCATTCCTCGGTTCAGAAATTCAGAACTGAACACGGCGAACTGGAGCACTTATCGCCGAGACCGAGAGGAAAGAGGAGGATTGCAGAGTGGTCAAGCTAGCTTTCTGCAGTTCTGCTTCCTAGTTCAGTACGGAGCTGATAAACATCAAGCAAGAAAAAAATGGAATCTTCCGCTTAACTTGGTGCAGATAAACCGGAACTCGCCGCCACCGGACGACGAGACTTTCACGTCCCCCACCGCCGCCGAGTTCGAGCAGCTCCTGACCAACGGAGGGAGTGGAGGCAAGGTCTAACCCAGTAACCCAGCTCCTCAATCTCTTTCTATGACGCGCGGTACCCGAGGCGGAAAAGATTTTCAATAAAAAAAATCGAACCGGCCTCCACTGCACTCTTTGCACGAGTCGCCGCGAGGGATGAACGGTCCAGAAAATGAATGAAATCGCTCCGAAAAATCATTCGACTGATTTCCAGCATCTCCAAATATGAAATTTGTTGGGGGGGCGTCATGGCCCCTGCCAGTCCCGCCTCCCTCCGCCACTGTCTGGTCATGCGTTGGCCATGTATCCTAATCTAGTGCTTGCGAATGACAAAGTCTACTTCAAACAGCCTTTTGGTGCGTTTTTCGTTGTAGTATCCGACTGCATTTCTTTTTCTTAAGAGGTTCAACTGTATTTCTACAAGAAAAACTAGGTCACGGTATATCGTTCAGATGGTATACATGTCTTTCCTACCACACTTAGTACGCAACTCCTGATCCGACAAGGGTTCCGTGCCCCCGTGCCCAACTAGCCCCGCACGTGAGGACACCGCAGCCTGGCTTGATGGCCCACGTCAGCTGGTTGGGCCACGGACTCTCTCCATAAGGCATATTTTTTGTTTTGTTATAATAAAACTTTAATCAATTTCAAAATCTTCCTTACAGAGGGCAGATTATTCAACATATGATGAGCTTAACGATAATAGGGAAGCAATAAAACAATGGAAGTCAACACTAACCTGCTCACTGTAAGAAAGATATTTCCTATCAAATGTGACTATCACCCAATCTTTTCCATCAGCACCTTGTACCTTATCAACTCAACAACAGAAGTCGATAGCAGACATGCTACAGTAGGGAACAATTACATTGATTCATGCTCTCTCTCTCTCTCTCTTCAAAGGATATAAGCATATGGGCCAAAATTATACGGTCGGTAGCCTTGAAATACATATTATTAGTTGGCATCCTGATACTCAGGATTTCACCTGTCACCAGTTACCACTATTAAAGTATAAAGAATATAGTGATTGATCTAAACAACAAAATGCTGAAGCCCTAGGGATGGGTGGCTTTCTATAATTTGTTGAGTGAAATTAAGGTGCATGCTTTACATCAGTCCCTACTATATACAAATCCATAAGCTTATGAATTTATTAAGCGTATCACATGACTTTGTCCATACCAGGAAGGAAGGAGCATGAAGTCAACAACTAATCCATAGATGAACAGAAAATGGAATAAAACATAGATAGATATCTTACATTTCATTGACAAACTCCTCATTGATAATTTCCTTGATACTCTCTCTAGAATGCATAACAGATTAATTAAATTTCTCATTTCTTAAATGAATTATGCACTAAACCTATAATCATTTTGTAAATTTCCATAGATAAGTCAGAGAGATTATCTTCAAGTACAATAGGTCAATAGCACATATATGTAGATAAAAAGCTCCTGCGTGTTACAAAGTACACAAATAGAACTAATTATTTTGTTAGCATATCATGTACTACCTAAGTTAAGTATTTCAACTTCTAACTCAGATCATGTATACCTAAGTTAGCCTATCATGAACCAAGCATACCATGCACCAAAGAAATTACTTAATTTCGGTATCCTGACTATAGCAAGCATGTGAACACTGACAAGACCAAAATATTACACGAACAGGCGAAATGTAGCATCAACAGACAACAGGTATGATGTGCCCTGCAAAAAAAAAAAAATGTCGGTGAGCTCCACGAGCCGCCGCAATCGGTGAAGTTGGAGGTAGAAGTGGAGGAATTGAGGACGAACCAGTTCCAGATGCCGAGCTTGAAGGCGTCGGAGCGGTGGTTGGAGCAGGGACGGAAGATGTCAATGTGCCACTGGGCGAGGCGGGAGATGGTCTCCACGCGGAAGTCCGTACCGCTCAGTTTGAGCCGTGTGAGTGAGTGTGTGACAGAGAACGGTGGCTCCATCTCCACTGACGAGGCGACGATTGTATAAGCCACTCCACTTGTAACTGCCGGTGAGACATTGAAATGGATTAGAAGAAGATGAGGAGGAGGAGCTGCAAGAAGTTATCATGGAATTGGTCTTACCGATCTGGCAATCCCTGAGCAGATTGAGCACGTCCTCAACATCCACCGACGCGCAGTTGCCGTCATCGTCGTCCATCGGGAGCGGGGACAGGACAGCCCCGCCGGCGATGCTCTACCCTACGGCAGCCCAAGCCTGCAATACCGGCCGCCGGCCTCACCGACGCAGGAGGAGCATCTGGTCTCAGGCGACTCGGACAGCCCTGCTGATGATGGCCAGGCGGAGCAGGCGGTCCCATCGGCGGTCGAATCGCAGCATGGCTGGCCAGCCCCTTCGCCGGCTGAAGCTGCAGCCTGCAGGGCCTTCCCTCAGGCTCCCATCTGCTGCCGTCCACGACCTGCAACTGCGTGCCTCCGCCGCCGCCGAAGTCCACTAGCCAGCTAATCTCAAGGTCGACCGAACACTCTTGGCTACCACCACCACCAAAATCATACACCACATCAACGGTGCCCCAAAAACTTCGAACTTGTTTGGTCATATTCATAGCAAATGATAATCCAAGGGAAGAGATCCGGAGGAAAGTTGTACCCTTGTAGGAGATCAGAAAGTGACTTGTTTGGTTTGCCTGGATAAGAAAATGGGGGCAGTCACTTAGTTGCCAGTATACAGTAATGTGTTGGATTATGATTTAGTTATATTTTTAATACTAGCATCTAATACGTGGCTATAAATATACCATCCTTTATTTATAATCTAGTATTGTTATTTGTTGATTGTCTCCTATGATTTTTTCCATATTAGAGAGTTTTTTCATATTAAAATTCATATCTTCTCTTACTATATTTTTACCTAACAAGTATTAGAGCATTAAAAATTTGACATACTCAGTCGTCAGCGGATATATCTTTCTTGGTAAAGTTCTATTGTGAGATTAATTTTCAACAAGATCAAGTTGATGATATCGAATACGGAGTTGCTTCTACTCCGAGTCAGTCCCATTAAAGCGTTGCAAACCGAGCAACATCCCCAACCATTAGCTATATACATGGTTTCCAAGGCGAGGAAAAAGAATTTCACGTTGCGATGGCTCCTATCATGACCGTGCGAGATGAATTTTCTGGCGAAAATCGCTAAGCACACCCAACTCAACGTATTAGGAAGTTTTTCCAACATCACGCGTATTCTTATTTACGTGAATTTAATTTCACATTAGTTTTTTTTGTTACATCCACGTACAAGTGCACTAAGAAGCTTTGTTTTTCTTTCAAACCAATTATATTTTTTATCTACAATTTATTCTTTAACATGTCATCACTAAATTTGACATTAAGAAGTTCGATGATAAAAATCAATTTCAGCATATAACGGATTTAGATGAAAGTTATTCTTATATAAGTAAGTGTTTGTAAGTTATTGGGTGCTAAACTAATGGCTATGACAGATGATGAATGGAAGAAATTAGATAAAAAACATTATCCACTAAACAACTCAGCTTACCTATATATGTTTTGTGAGACATCTACGTCTTTATTGTGGACGGAATTAGGGACGTTATATATGAAGAAAAGTCTCATAAACAAATTTGCCTTAAGGAATGTCTGTACACAATGTAAAAGTTATCTCTATCTAGTCTCATTTTAATAAGTTTAATTTACTCATTATACATCTTGAAAAGTTAGATGTAAAAATTAATGATGAGGATAAGGTTATTTTACTGGTTGTCTCTTTGTCTGCTATCTTTAAATGCTCTATGGCAATCTTCTTAGTTTTGAGAATGTTAAATCAAATTTATTTTCAAAGGAGAAATTTGATATTGATTCTTGTTCTAAAGTTAAGACTGAGAGTTTAATCGTTAGAGATAGATCAATAAAAAAAGTGATTCTTTCATATCAAAATCTAGATCTAAAGTAAATCCAGATATTTCTATAAACATTATGTTTTTGACAAATAAAAGAGAGACAGTTTTACTACTGTTACTCATCAGACTAAAGAAATTCTTGATTATATCCATTATGATATTTGGGGTAAATCTTAAGTTTTGTTTTATTAGTGAATGTGAATAGTTCATAACATTCATAGATGTTTTTTCGTAAATTTTGGGTTTATTTTTTAAAGCATAAAGCTAAAGCTCTTTTAGTGTTTTAAAAATGGAAAATTTTGGTACAAAATCGAACTGGTAGAAAAATAAAGAAGTTTAGAAGTGATAATGGATTGAAATTTTGGAGTGGTAAGTTTAATAATTTCTATGCTAATCATAGTATTGTAAGACATTTGACTGTTACATGACTCATAAATAAAATGGTATGACAGAGCATATGAATCGCACTATTTTAAAAAGAGCTTGTTGCATACTTTCAAATATATATAGTTATATGAAATAAGCATGCTTTATGGGCTAAAACTGTTTTAACATCATGTTATTTAATCAATTGTTCTCCCAATTCTACCATTAATTATATGGTAAACCAGTTAATTATTCTAATTTGAAAAAATTTTTGTTGCCCTGCTTATGCTCATGTTAGCATTGAAAAACTAGAACCTAGAGCAATAAAATGCATATTTGTTGATTATGGTTTTAATGTCAAAGGCTCACAAATTGATCATTAGTCATAATGTTAGTTTTTATAAAGCTGTTTTTCTATCCTCGGGTAGTATTAATTTACCCACAATTAAATCTAAAACTAATGAACCTGTTGCAAGGGATATAGAGTTTGAGATAAAATATATATCTAGGCCTCTAGTGGTTTTTGAGTAATAAATGATAAGAAATTAGGAAGTTAGTATGTTGTGATTAAGAATATCACAGTAATTCGTATAGTGAGAGATTATTTTTGTTAAAAGAAAACCCCATGAAAGTTAAAAAAGAAAAAATAACTTGAAGGGATAAAAATATAATTTTATTATTTATTGAGTTCTTAGGACAAGTAGAATTATTAAGAGGGTCTTTTTAAGCAGTTCGAAAAATAAGTGATCAATAAAACTTCCAAGTCTAGATGAGCGAACATTTACACCACATACGTCTTGGGTTTTGGTTTTTGTTTTGGATATTCGTGTCTAGACTTTGTGTTAATTTGTGGACAAGTTTATCTGTCAAATTGATAAATCAGGTTAAAGTCTTCGGACATTTATGTCGTAGACTCTAGACTAAGCTCTCCCTCTAGTAGAGAGGTCTGTCCAGAGTCTTCGGATAGAGCTCTTTGTCTGATAGAGAGGTATATCCAGAGTTTCAAAAATTTAAACTGAACCCTCTGAACCTCCTCTCTTTCTCGAAGCTAAGTGTTGCCCGGAGCCTCTAGATTGTTTAACCGGAGTCACTGGACTAAGCTCTTTGTTTAGGCCGAAAGCCCTATCCAGAGTCTCTTAATATTATGTTCAAATACTCTAAAATTTGAATTTTATGACTAACAATTAGCTTCGAGAGGGGTGTGTATTTAACCCCACCAACCATTTTTGAGAAGATGACTCCTCATTTATTTCTACATTACTTCTAAGAGCTTTCTAGAGTTTCTCCAGTCCAATCTCTTGGATCTTGAGGTTGGTGATTTCTGGGATATTAAATCTTGATTTTTGAGTGACCACTTGTGAATCAACACCGATAAAGACTCAAGCTTATTATTCTTAGATAACCAACTTCTAAACTACTAGGGATTGTCCATGAGGATGCAACATGTGAATCACTCGGGACATTTGTAAAGGTCCTCCTCACTTTCGCAAGAAAAGAGATATATTAGTGAATTCATGAGTTTTTCTTTAGAGATTGATTTAGTAAAGCAAGCTCCATAGAAAGCGAGAGTGTGCTGTCCTCGTGAAGACTTTGATAGTTGTCTTAGATTAAGTGCTACACTTTAATGAGAGCTTAGAGACCAAACTAGTTTCTAGAGTTGAACTTAGTGAGACGAGATCAAAAGAGATTTGGCTCTTTGAAGCTCCTTAACGAAGACGTAGGATCGGTTGATCCAAACTTCGGTGAAAAGTCACTTGTCTCCTAGCATCTCATTACCTATTTTATTCTCGATGATTTTGTTTCCTTGCTTTCTTCCCAACCCTCAGGGTTTGCCTCACTTAAGTGTTATTTGGTCATTTTAAACAAGGTTTAAAATCTCCGGACTATATAATTGGAGACTTTGGACTAGTCTCTCTGTTTGACAGAAAGACCGGTCTAGATACTTCGGACGTTAGGAACAGAGACTCTGGAGGGAAATCTAATTTCCACTGCTAGTTTATTTCAGAATTAAAAGTTTGCATATTCACCCTCCTATGTGTGACTCAAGTTCATTTCAATTGGTATTAGAGCATTATCTTCGAATAAAGCTTAACCGCTAGAAGAAGTGTCACAATTGAAAGATGATCCAATTGATCCAAGCAAAGAGAATGAGATTGACTTCACCAGCAAAAGTTCTTCTAAAAAGAGAGTATCTATTACTTTAGATTCTTCCACCCACTGTCTATGTGCCTTTCGGACGTGGTCCTCATTTTGATGGGACACACCATACCGCTTGGAAGCATAAGATAAAATTGTATCAAATTTCTTTACATTTTAGTGTGTGGAAGATTGTGCTTATAGGTCTTGATATTTTAGAGGACACCGAGCTCACACACACTTAAGAGGCACTTGTTCATTGCAATATACAAGCCATAAGCATGATCCTTGAGCCTCTAAGTTCCAAAGAGTTCAACAAATGGACAAACTTGAAGATGCCAAAAAAATTAGGTAATTCTTCAATTGGCACATGAAGGGTTTCCTAGAGTGCGAGAATCATAAATCGAATTGTTAGAATGACAACTTGACGGATTCATGATGGAGGATAGCAAGACACCACAAGAGATGTATAACCACATGATAATCATCGTCAACAAGATCAATGGTCTTGAGAGTGAAGACATGACCAACTACGTCGTTGTCAAAAAACTTCTCCAAGCTTTCACGCCAAAACAACTTAACCTTGGTGATGCTCATTCGGGAGAACAAGAATTTCAAGAGACACATTCTAAGCAACGTCCTCTCAAGAATCATTTCTCAAGAGCTCTCATAGGAAGACGCTAAGCACGTCAAGGCCTTGATAAGAATGCTGCCATCGCTAAGAATAAGAAGGTGGCATTGAAGGAAAAAGCAAAAAACAAGATGAACTCAAATGATGAGTAGAGCGAAGATGAGGACTTCGCTCTTGTTGTCAAAAAGTTTAAGAAGTTCTTAAGAAGCGACGGTTACAACAAGAAGGATAACAAGTCCAAGACTCGTCAATTCAAAAAAGCTTACTACGAATATAGTGAGCATGAGTACTTCATCATCGATTGCCCAAGAAGAAAGTTCAATGCGACAAGCCCAAGTATTATAAAAAAAAAGAGCTCGGGGCATGCTCATATTGGAGAAAAGTGGAACTCCCAAAGTGAGTATAGCTCTGAGGATGAGACGAGGGTGGCGACAATCGCCATCAAGTCATCGTCATCAAAGGAATCACTCTTCAACAACTATTATGCTCCCACATGTCTTGTAGCATCGACGAGGAAGGTACTATCTCTTCCTAAACTCTTGGATAGTGATGACGATAGCAGTGATAATGATCATGAATTTAATTATAAGTGCATTAATAAAAGCATATTGTCTCAAATAGCTAAGCTTATAAAGGCATTAGAGAGTAAGGAGGAGACTCTCAAGAGGCAATAGAACTTTCATATTTTTGCTCATTTATTAAGAAAGAGAGAAACCTTTCTTACGAAGTCTTTGGCTAAGAAAAGAGAGAATATTGAAAAATTGACTAACACTCTAAGTGTAGTCAATGAATCCATGGCTACTCTAAAGAGCTCAAATGAGACACTTGTAGAGAGGTTTGGGAGTTTGAAAAAAAAACTCACAAATCTCTCAAAGTAAAATTTAAAGCTCTTTCGTGTAGCACATTCTCCTCAACTTAAGCCACCAAGCTCTCTAATTCCTCTACAAGTAATAGATGTGCTAGATATTTTAATATTGTTATGAATTTTTATTCTACTAATATGCAAGCACTAGATGAACTTATAAATGAGAATGTGAGGCTTAGCACCTTGGTTAAATATAGGTGCATGAAGACGTATCAATCTAAGAATGCACTCTACAAGATACTCTCCAACCACAACAACAAACATCACTTTAGACTCGGCTTCCACCCACGTAGAAATAAGCCATCAAAGTAAAAGAATGTAAAGTACAACAAGCTAATCAAGATTATGAGAAGTGGAGGAAGTACACAAGCTCAAGAGAAAAAGCATATGCCTCAACAATTGTTATATGCTTCTTACATGTTTAAGAGGGATCGTCGTATTAAAGTGGTAGCTCGCTTTGTTGGATCTCATAGTGAAAAACACGAGAAATTCCTATGGATACACAAGTCGTTTGTTGCTAATGTTCTAGGATCCAAATATTTGGATGATCTATTTGCATGCCAAATATATATCGATGATATAATATTTAGCTCTACTAACAACGAATTTAGTGACGAGTTTAGTAGAATGATGACCAAAAGATTTAAGATGTCGATGAGGAAGGTAAATTTGTTTACCAAAAACGTTTTCATTTCATAGTAGATTCATTGCTTTACTTTTATGTATTTAGACCTGATATCATGCTTAGTGTATATATGTATGCTCGCTTTTAAGCTTCTGCAAAAAAATGTTATTTAGTAGCTATAAAAAGAATTTTGAAATATCTAGTTTATACTCTAAACCTAGGGTTGTAGTAATCGAAAAGCTCAAATTTTGATTTAATTGGCTATTTTGACTCGAACTATGCCGGTTGTAGAGTGAATAGGAAAAACACCTCTAGCACTTACTAATTTCTTGGAAGATCACTGGTCTATTGGCCATCCAGGAAGCAAAACTTTATAGCCCTATCTAAGCCGAAGCCAAATACATAACCGCCAGAAGCTGTTGTGCCCAACTCGTTTGGATGAAACAAACCCTGCATGACTATGGGTATAACATGACACACATTTCGTTCCTATCAATATTGTTTATTGTGATAGCCAGAGTGCTATTTGTTTAAATGAGAATGATATGTTTCATGCCAAGACCAAGCATATTAATATCAAGCACTATTTTATTAGTGTAGGGAAGATACATACTGAAGATTATCCTATAAATATACTTATCAAGTCAGTCTTAAATATTAAGTTTAATCATTAATTAAACTTAGTAGGTATTTATGATGCTTAGCCCTTTAGAGTTTTAGAGATATTTTCTTCTAGCACATATTTATAGGGGGTTTATTGGATTATAAGTTAAATATTAGTTATATTCTAATACTACTAGTCTTAGTCTTAGTTTAATATATGTCTAGACCACATTGTATCTGTAACCTAGTACCGTTATTAGTTGATTTTCTCCCATGGCTTTTTTCTCTCCATATTGGAGAGATTTTCCATGTTAAAATTCGAATGTTCTTTTACTCTATTTCCAAATCACTATTGTATCTTCCCTCAATTAGTGGGATCAGCATGCTTTTCATCTTTCTCAACAAGCTCATCCTACTGCATTGCCAAACACAAGCAATCATAAGAAAAATTCTAAATCTTACTATCCTTATAAATTTTTCCAATCATGTACTTTAATGGACACACATAGATTTGTTGAATATCAAAGGCTCTGATCTAGCCATACCCATAACCATGATAAGGGCAAAGAGGGTAGAGAATTGTGTTAGGACGTATAAACAATTAAATAATGAGCCAAACTGAGAAGTTACTATGGGAATTTCACCCATGATGCCAGCCTCCAATCAATATTCTAGCAATTTGACAAATTCTAGAGAAATTTTCTATGCCATAAAGATTGCTCGGTATTAGAATTTTATTGCCTAGTTTTCACGTGCTCTAAACTCACAGATTGTTTACATGCGTCAGCAGATTTTGAGTTGGAAATTGTAAGTATAAACAGAAAAAACTAACCTTTTAATTAACTGAAAATGGGACTCGTGATTTTCAATTTCCCTAAATTTATTGCTTTCGATTAACTGAAAACTGAACTCTCGTGAGTTTTGATTTCCCTCAATTGATTGTACCAGTCAGGAAGCCTACCTGCAGGTTGATCATCAAATCTTATTGCAGATAGCACTATGTTCAGAACTTAAAATTGCACCTGAAAGAATACCGAAAAATCACAAGAGAGAAGACATACTAACTGATATAGTCTTAATCTGACTGACTACTGCCGAAAAAAAAATATCAATGAACATGGACAGCTAAGTGATGAAAAAAGCTCAGAAAATCGTCAGGAGACTTTCAAAGTAATTGGAATCTGAGTGCAGTAATAAATCTCACCTTCATTGCCCTGCTCATTGTTTCGACCAATGAAATCTAGTCCTGACTATTGTGATGATATGAATGCTGGACTGATGTCATAATTATTGGAAGAAAATGCCATCTGAAAAAAAAAGGTGGTACATTGATCATCCGGGAAAAAGGCAGTACATCTAGAAAAGTAGGCAAGAATAGGCGGTGCATCACTTTTCTTATATATATCCTCTTTTCAGTCTGAAGAATTTCGATAAGTACTGTCAAGCATCAATGCATCACAATGGTATCTCCCATCGGCCTCTTCTACCTACCGATATTGATAAGGTCTCTGAATTTAGCTGCACAACAGGAGTATTATACTTGAAATTAAGTGAGATCTAACAAGTCCAAGGAACAATTGGACCACTGCTTATCTCACGGCTGGGTATTCGAATCGATGAACTCAGTGCCACCATGGCTGGATCGCTGGTAGGAACGTCGCCTCCTCATCTTATCTGATGGGTGGGGGATGCATTGTTGCTGGACTGTGCAAGCCGATGGCGCCTTGATTTTTCTGATTCGGTGTATAAATAGTGGAGAACATTTTATGTCAAAAACAAATTATGGTACAGGGATAATGATGGTTGTTTGCTGCTCCAGATGTGCAGTAACGAACAAATGCAGAAAATTTTCATTTGGACGGTGAAAGTTGCATATTGCTGGTAACCATGTTTGCTCGAAGCCTGGGACATCATCAGAAAGGTGTTTTGCTCCTCTTCTGGCTCCATATTGATCATATTGGTGACTTGTCCGCCTGCATCTTGCAGAATTATAACCAATAATAAGTAGATGCTTGATTCAGAACGTCAACAGAATGCATTAAGTGTTCAATACACAAAAATACTATGCTAAATTTTGAATGAAAAAAAGACTGCTAAATTTTGAAAGAATTGGAGGCCTTCTGCCAAGCTACAAACAGGGCAGCAAAGATGGAAGAAAAAGAAATTTGCTGCACGGCAAATACCTTTTTTACATTGTCAATCATTTATCAGCAAATACGCAGCCAGTTTTTTTGACTTATGGACGATGGGACAAGAACAAAGGTACAGGCCATATCCAAAATTACTAATTGTCTGTGCTGCAATTGCATAATTTCGTTGTAAAATCGTTCATTCGTTCTTCTTGACCAAAGATTCCTTCATTCCCTAAGGAATAACACCACAATTTCTTCGATCCCAGCATAAGAATGGAGCAAAATTGATAGAAGAGGTGAAACCATATTCAGGATTTAGAGACAAACCTGCCACTTTGAGTGCGTTGGTGGTGTGGCAGGAAAACAGAATGCTGCATGCTTCCTTCGCTGTGCTGCGCCGTCGCGCCGCCTGCTTCTCCACGGTGCCGCCGCCCATCAAGTGCCTAGGGGTGAGGAAGGGGGACGGGAGTACAAGAGGTCAATAGTGAAAAAAGGCACACCCAAGTGAAATTAAGTGTCTAATTTTTCTAGAAACATTGTCTTGAAATTCATGAAATGGTTTGTTAGAAATTAAATAGCTGCAAGTCCACAACCAGTTTGTTCTTGTAATAGCAGTAGAGCATTTGTACCCAAGAAATTGTCTTATACTTAGGCATTGATTGTTGGATATGATTAACAGCACTAATGATCTGATCTATAGTGACCTGAGATAGTGAGATATGATTAACTAGAGAAAAAAACGAATGTACGCACCTTGCAGTATGTGAAGCAGGGGTGGTCGAGCTGGCTGGCGCTCCCGGCGACGACCACGTCAGTCATGGTGTTGTCCGTTCCGAACGCCGCGACCGCAATCACCGCCTGCCTCCCTCGCCGTGCGCCGCTGCCGCCAGTTCCCAGCGTGCGTTGGGAGAAGGAGAGACGGGAGAAGAGGAGGCGGGGCGCCTCTTGCGGCGCCGTAGCAGGCGCGAGAACTCGACAAGTTCGAGATGGGGAGGGATCGAAACGAGCACAAAGGATCGGTAGACGTTTGGTTGTTTTCCAGAATTCTGTTTCCGCGGACGGCAGGTTTGGGCTGCGACGGGAGAGATCGATGCCAGGCGGAAGTCGACGGTAAAAGTGCGGAGAGTCTGTTTTCTAATGCGTGGGAGGATTCTCGTCCATTGGATCTTGTGCGATCGGACGGTCAGATGCAGTAGTTATAGAAACCACCGCAACCAGTACGGTCTTTTTATTTTCAGTAGTATATCAAAGATACGACCCACAAGTTAGTACCCGCCTAAATAACATTACTGGCCCAGTACATCAAAAGGAGAATCGGCCCATTCCCCTGCCCTTCCCTTCCCTTGCCACGCCAACCCAACCAATAGGCCGTCTCTCGTGGCACTTCTCCCCTAATCATATCACGCCACATCACGCCTCTGACGCGCGCGTCCCCTTCTCCACGGTTGCGCCCCCGGGTTCTATAACACGCGCCTCCGACTTCCTCCCCGCGCTTCACCGCGCACCGATCTCCCTTCTCCGTCGCCGGCGCGCCGAATCGAGCGCGCCATGGTCACCACGCGCAAGGGCCGCGGAGGCGGAGGACCTCCCCTCCCCCGCGTAGTCGACGGCGGCGGAGGGAGCATGGCGTGGCGCGTGGCCGTGCTCGCGTTCTGCGTCGCCGGGATCTGGTCAGCGTACATCACCCAGGGCGTTCTCCAGGAAACCCTGTAAGCGCCCTCCTCTCTCTCTCTCTCTGTCTCTCCTCTCTCTAATGGTGCTCGGAACAGAGGGGAATTGGGCTCTGTTTCTGCGGGTAGCTGAATTGCTTCCCGTTTCTCCCCGCGGCTCAGGTCGACGAAGCGGTTCGGGCCGGAGGCGCGGCGGTTCGACCACCTCGCGTTCCTCAACTTCGCGCAGAACGTCGTCTGCTTCGTCTGGTCCTTCACAAGTGAGCACCCTCTCCTCTATCTCTCTCCCCTGCCCCTGCCGTGTGGTCGCATGCCATTGCGCAGAATGTGGATCGCGCGACTCTGGTTTGTGATTGCGGATCGTGTGAGGAGTTTGTGACCCTGGTTTGCTCGCGCAGTGATCAAGCTGTGGTCGAGTGGTGGGAACTCCGCCGGCCGCGCGCCGCTGCGGAAGTACTGGGGCGTCAGCATCACCAACACCATCGGCCCGACCATGGGGATCGAGGCGCTCAAGTTCATCAGCTACCCAGCTCAGGTTTGGTTGCAGCTGCTTTTTGTCATCTCGCTTGCTTTGTTGCGCTATGCGTTTTGTGCGGCTATTGTATCTGTAGTTAGGTGTTTCCATATTCGTTTTGGGTAATAGGCAACGTAGTAGTATAATGCCTGTGAAGTGGAATGCTCTACTTTTGGATTGTTCAACTGAGCTAAGTAAATGAGTGACTAGAATGTTCTATGGCCTCGTTTCTGCCTTGATGCGATAGGTACGGTCCTTTGGAGAGTTTATGCTGTGTTAGTAATTATTGGAGAAGAAAATTAAGTTTGGTTTAGTGAAATTACGAATTCAGACTCTCTGGTTCTTCTATTGGTATTCTGATACACCTGGAGGCTGGGAGCTTTGAATTAAGTTTGGTCTGATCAAGTCAGACGGCTTATGGCTCCTTCAGAAATATCTGAACATATAAACAATGTTTAGGTATGTTGTTTATTAGCAATATTTATACATAGAAAACATATATGCTAACTGGTATGAATATGATGAAGAAATACCAAAGCATGACGATTCATGATACTCTTATGGCATGGATGGGTGAAGACTGAGAACCATATTTCCTCATCAAAGTTTTGGATTGAACTTTGAACCATCCAATATACAGTAAACACATCAAAATGTGTTTGGCTAAAGCGCAATGTAATTTGATTTATCCTTTGAACTTATTGGAACAGTCGCAACAAGCCTGTGTTTTCTGAATATCACTTTTATGTCTAATTTTTGTGCCGTAATAATATATGCTCATTTGATTAAACAGCACAGTACCGCTTACAAAGGAGTTATTTGCTCTGTGTTAACAGGTCCTGGCAAAATCTTCTAAGATGATTCCAGGTGAGTTTGCATTTATTTATGCATGCTATGTAGTGTAACTTACTGAAAATTATATGCATCTGAATAGTTCATCTGATCATTACTTTGTGCTTGGGTGGGTCCACTCCTCTGAGCAGTTTCTGTGTAAAGAGAACTATACTGGAAAATTGAATTTTAGTTTGGCACCCACAATATTGGCTGCTTTAGCTGTTAGCACATACAGTTCTACCCCACTAAACAGACAATACTTGCATTCTTTATCAGAACCATACCAATTTCATGGCAAGAGTATTTCCATTTGTACTGGTATTTGGTGGTTGTAGTGGTGTAGGTAATAGAGCAATCAGTGTTAAGAATAACTATTGACAATAGCCCCTTCATGTTTCATAGTGTGTATGTGATTTGTACAGTGATGTACGCATATTTCTCACCAATGATTTAATATGTACAGTAATGCTGATGGGAACTATACTGTATGGTGTCAAGTACACATTTCCGGAGTATATTTGCACCTTTCTTGTTGCTGGGGGTGTATCATCCTTTGCGTTGTTGAAGGTAAAGAGTTAGTCTATTTCAATTATTCACCAATAGCCCACGAGCCTTCAGCAAAAGTAGAAACCTTTGGCAGACTGTTTCACTCCATAGTACAAATAGGACAAAAGAATCTGTTTTGGTCCTTACTGTCATTTTTATTATGATGAATACAAATTAGAAGACAGCCACATCAAAGTCAATATAACTAGGAATCTGCATCTCCAGTGTTATTAGAAGCTGTAGATGGCCTAATAAAATTTCTATGTGTGATGTGCTGATATTAACCGTGTTTTCATTTCTGAGGACTGTGTTTGTTGCTAATGTATCAGACAAGCTCCAAGACAATCAAGAAGCTTGCTAACCCTAATGCGCCTCTTGGCTACACATTGTGCTTCCTCAACTTAGCTTTTGACGGTTACACCAATTCGACCCAAGATTTAATAAAGTCTAGGTAACTATACCCTGTCCTTCCATATTAAGGCATTCTGGAAAATTTATCGTCTTCTTTTCTACATGGAAAGTAATGTCGTGTTATTGCAGGTACCCAAAGACTAATCCATGGGATATAATGCTTGGCATGAATCTCTGGGGGACCATATACAATGCTGTGATTATGTTTGTTGCTCCATTACTTTTCAGTAATTGGCCTTACGCCAACGGTTTTGAGGCAGTGAGATTTTGCCAGGAGAACCCAGAGGTGGCGTGGGACATTCTCCTGTTCTGCCTGTGTGGTGCCGTGGGTCAGAATTTCATCTTCCTAACCATCAGCCGATTTGGCTCTCTTACTAACACTACCATCACTACCACCCGCAAGTTCATGAGCATTGTCATCTCATCCGTCATCAGTGGCAACCCACTCTCCTTGAAGCAATGGGGAAGTGTTGTGATGGTCTTTTCTGGTCTCTCTTTACAAATATTTCTCAAATGGAAGAGAAAGAAGGTCAGAGACCACAAGGAATGAGTTTAATATTTAAACTTATTCCAATTTGTAGCTTTGATTGGACATGTTTGTTGTTGGGTTATATGGGAGATAATTATTACAGCCCATTACAGATGCAGGAAATTTTTTACATCGATAAAAGCCTGTGAAATGTATGGTAATAGCGAAAACAATGCTGGTAGTTTCTGTTCTACAGGGTGAAGATGCAATGAATTGTATTGCATTGAGAAGTAGAATTGTATGGGCCGGTGGTGCCGGACGACGAAGCGTCTCTGTCGAACACGGATATGTTCCGGAGAGACGGCGCGAGCGCGTGCATGGATTGGCTGGGCACGAAGCTGGCGCGCTCCGTGCTGTACGTCTCGTTTGGGACCCTCCTGTCGATGGGCAAGCGGCAGGAGGAGTGGAGGTGCGGCCTTGAGGTCACCGGCCGGCCGTACTTGTGGGGGCCGCGCCAGGGCGCCGGCGAAGGCGGCGCGACCTTGTACAGCGCCACCGGCGACAGCGCCGGCGAAGGGCGCGAGCAAGGGATGGTGGTGGAGTGGTGCGACCACATGAAGGTGCTCTCGCACCCGGCGGTGGGCTGACGCACTGCGGGTGGAACTCGGCGCTGGAGAGCATCACCCGCGGCGTGCCGATGGTGGCCGTGCCGCAGTGGACGGACCAGCCGACGGTGGCGTGGCTGGTCGACGCGTGCATGGGCGCCGGCGTGCGCGCGCGGCTGGACGGCGAGGGCATGGTGTCCGGTACTACTTGTTAGAGCATTCGACCTCGTTGGGTATACATATTTTTATATAGTATCAGAGTAAGTCTAGACATCCTGACGTGCTAGTTTTCTTTCACTGGTGAGCCGACCTTTTCTCCCCGTCGTCGACGTTTCTCCCCGTCGTTAACGTTTCTTCCCGTCGCCGACCTTCTTCCCGATACTCTCTCCTCGTTCTCTCGTCTCGGTTTCTTTCTTCTTTCCGTCTTCTGTGCAGACGTTTTTTCTTTCTCCTTTCCACTTCCACGTGACAAGGCGACGGTCTCTATTTGCCTTCTCGTCTTGCCTCACACCCGTCTTCGTCCCTCTTCTTGCTCCGTGCATCCTTTCTCTTTCGACGCCAGCGCACTTCTGTGCTCGTCGCCTCTATCGGCTAAACTCATTCGCCCTCCCATCGACTGAACCTGTCCACCCTCCATCGGCTGGAACTATCCCTCGGTTCTCACTTTTTCGACATGCTCAACGACTCTCGGACGCGAACCTTCTCCTCTCACGTCCGAGCCAATCTGACGTGTCCACGGACATGAATCCCTGCCTCCCGGACGCGAACCTCTTCTCTTCGCGTCCGACCCCTCTCCGCGTTTTTCACGTCCGCTCCACTTCTTGGCCTCCACGAGTTCACGGACATGAATCTTCTTTTCACGGACGTGAATCTTCGCACGTCCGTGACCCAACCACTCTCTGACCTACCTACTCTGCCACCACCTTTTCCCTCACCTACTTCGCTACCTACTCCACATCGGCCAACCACTCCCCATCGGCTGGTTGGCCCACTCCCTATCGGCTTCTCACTTCTCTGATCGGCCGATGTCTCTTCTCATCGGCTTCCTCCCATCGGCCTCTTACTCCCATCCGCTTTTTGTCCCTGTTCTCCTCGCGTCATGGCCACCGAGTCCACCCTCAACTCTGGTACTCTCCCAATCGCTGAATCTGCTCCGGCTCTCGGTGCCCCAGACCACACCTCAGGCACCACCTCGTCGATCTTCTCACCCCCTACGCTGCTCTGAATGTGAAATCTCACGTTCCTATCTCTCTTGACCTTAACGCCAACTACTCCAAGTGGGTTTTCTTCTTTAAATCCCTCTGTGGAAAGTTCAGCCTACGGTCACACATCGATGGCTTCGCTCCACCTCGACCCGATGACCCCCAGTGGGACATCGTCAAGTGTTGCGTGCACAGCTGGATGCTTGGCTCAGTCGACGACTCTGTCCTCGACCTCGCCATGGAAGATACCGACCCCACCACCCGGGATCTCTGGGTGGCTATCGAGCGGATCTTCCTCGCAAATAAGCAGCCCTGCGCCATCTTCCTTCTCAACGAGTTTTATTCCATGGTACAAGAAGACTCCTCTGTCTCCTCGTACTGCCAGCGCCTTAAGGTAAAGGCAACTGCTCTTCGAGATGTCGGCCACCCTATGACCGACTCTTAACTCGTCCTTGCTTTCCTGCGAGGCCTCAATCTCTGCTTCTCAAACACTATCGACGACATCGCCAACACCACACTCTTTCATTATTTGCCCGGGCCCATGACATGTTAGTTCTTAAAGAACTCCGTCTGGCCAACGACGAGAAGACCGTGGCCTACACCGCTCTCCTCACCGCAGCCGATACTGGCTGCCGAGCATCCCGCGCTGTCGCCCCCTCCTGCGGCTCTGGCGGCCATGGCTCTACCCATGGCAACGCAGCCCGCACCGGCAAAGGCAAGGGCAAGATCTGGCATGGTCTAATGCAATCGTGACCTGCTTCAGTCCCTGCCCAGTCTGCTAGTCCCACGGGTCCGTGGCTCTGCTACAACCCCTAAACACCCCAGCCCCAGGCACGCAACCCTATCGGATGGCAACCAGGGGTCCTCGGCGCCCATCCTGCCGCCTTAGCCAATGCTACCGACACCACCCATCCAGTCGGTTCCCTCCAGGAACCAGGCTAGCCTCATCGCCGCCCTCAACCAGATGATGCTCTAACCACAGCACCCTTGGGTGCTGAACTCTGATGCGTCCTCCCACATGGCGTCATCGGCTGGTATACTCCGTTCTTGCCATCCCTCCTCCTCCCCGTTTGTCACCATCAGCAATGGCCACTTTCTTCCTGTCCAATGCCGTGGTGACTCCTCTCTGTCTACACCCACCACTAATCTCCTACTTCGTAATGTCCTTATTGTACCCTCCCTTATTCATAATCTCGTATCTGTTCACCAATTCACACGAGATAACAATTGCTCAATCGAATTTGACGCTTCTGATTTCTCTGTAAAGGATATCCTAACCCGGCGATAGATCCTTCGCTGCAATAGTGCCGGTGACCTTTACACCATTCCCACTACGCCGTCCACTCCACACGCTAGTGTCGCCCTCTCCACCAACCTCTGGCATCTTTGCCTCGGCCACCCCAGCCCCGACACTATCGCCAACCTCTGTTGCGGCGCCTCCATCCAATGTAACCACAACAACTCCACAGTTTGTCACTCGTGTCAGCTTGGTAAACATGTGCGTCTGCCATTTTCTAGTTCTTTCTTGTACCTCGCGACCGTTTAAGCTTATACATTATGATGTATGGACTTCTCCGGTTAAAAATATCTGCAGTAATCAGTATTACCTTGCCATACTTAACGATTACACACACTATTGCTGGACTTTTCCGCTCAGCCGCAAATCCGAGGTCGCCTCCCACCTAACTAACTTTACCACCTACGTTTCTACCCAGTTCAACCTTTCCATCAAAGCTCTACAAGCCAATAATGGTATGGAGTTCATTAACCTGTTCAAACATTCCTCACCTCGCAGAGCATCCATCTACGCCTCTCCTGCCCCTACACCTCTTCCCAGAACGGCAAGGCTGAACGTCTCCTTCGCACCCTCAACAACATAAGTCGTATTATGCTGCTTCATGCCCACTTACCTGCAACTTACTGGGCAGAAGCACTGACCACTGCAACTTACCTCCTTAATCGACGCTCGTGCTCCTCCGTTCGCCACAACGTTCCATACACTCTTCTTTACTGCACGGAGCCCGACTACTCCCACCTTCGCGTTTTTGGGTGCCTCTGCTACCCAAACCTCACCGCCATTGCTCCCCACAAACTCACTCCCTGCTCCATAACTTGCATTCTTCTCGGCTATCCCTCATCTCACAAGGGATACTGATGTCTCGACCTTTTCACCCGACGGGTCATCGTCTCTCGTCATATCATCTTTGACGAGACATACTTTTCTTTCGGTCTACTTAAACCGAGATCCTCATCTAGCGATTTTGACTTTCTCCTCACCAACATCGTGCCGTCCCGGTCTCCTCCACCGTTCTCCCCATCGGCCCCCTTATCGGCCGCTGCTGAGGACTTACCCGCCAGCTATCCCACTACTATTCGATCCGATGTCCCTCCTATTGGACCCCCATCGGCCCCACCACTCTCATCAGCTTCGACCGATCCTGTCCCCTTTCCATCGGACACCTTACCCCCATCGGCTCTTCAGTCCTCATTGGCTCATCCACCTCCATCGGCTCCTCAGCCTCTATCGGCTCCCCCTCCCTATCGGTTGCTCCATCTCCATCGGACCGACCGAACCGATCGGCCTATCCAACTCCATCGGCTCAGTCCGATCTAGTTCTCCTCTTTCCTCTCACATACAGCTACCGATCTCGAGCCGATATGCCCCTCCCCAACCAGTTCTCCCCACACCTACCACACTCTTATCGGCTCCCGTCCCCTCCACCTCTCACATGGTTACCCGCTCATAGACCGGGTCTCTCCGCCCCACCAAGTGCTACGGGCTTTTCGCCGTCCACTGCTCTATCTCGTCCATCCCGGTGACTTCTCGTTCCGCCCTAGTCAACCCTTAGTGGCACGCAGCTATGGCCGACGAGTACAAGACCCTCATGAACAACGAGACATGGCACCTCATCTTCCGTCCTCCCGGTGCCAACATTATGACCGGCAAGTGGATGTTTAAGCACAAGTTCCACGCCGATGACTCCCTTGCCCATCACAAGACACGCTGGGTAGTTCGGGGTTTCTTCCAACATTCCGGTGTCGATTACGACGAGACTTTTAGTCCCGTCGTCAAACTCGCCACCATCCGGGTCGTTCTCGCCTTGGCTGCCTCGCACTCCTGGCCGATCCATCAGCTTGACTTGAAAAATGCCTTTCTTCACGGTCATCTAAGAAAAACGATCTACTGACAGTAGCCTCCAGGCTTCGTCGAACCCTCTCGTCCCGACGATGTCTACCTCCTTCAACGCTCTCTCTACGGCCTCAAACAAGTCCCTCGGGCCTGGTACCGGCGTTTTGCTGCCTACCTTCGGCTCATCGGCTTTGCGGCCTCTGCGTCCGATAGCTCCCTATTCACTGCGTCTTTCTCGACGACACTCTAGTCTCCTGATCCTCAAAACGCTAGACTACAGTGTCACGGTCTAGCGCCGAAGCCGAGTACCGCGTCATCGAGTGTTGCTGGCTTCACCAGCTTCTCCAGGAGCTCCGTGCACCCCTCTCCTCTACGACCGTCGTCTACTGCGACAACGTCAGAGCTGTCTACATGACCGCCAACCCGGTTCATCATCGACGCACTAAGCAAATAGAGATCAATATCTATTTTGTCCGTGACAAGGTCGCACTAAGATAGGTTTGAGTGCTCCATATACCATCGGCACACCAGTTCGCCGATATTATGACCAAAGGCTGTTCACAACTTTGTTCATCAGTTTTTGGTCTAATTTCTATATCCGTTCCTCTTCCGCTACGACTGCGAGGATTGTTAGACCACTAGATTACTGAGCTGACCCGACCCTCTATATAGAGTTGGATCTTAGTCTCACTTTATATTTTCTTACACTATTCTTATCAGGCTAGTAGCTTGATTCATAATCTGGTAGGAAATAGGCAACGATCGTGGATAGACGTAATGGAATTTTTCAAAGAGATTGGACGACCATTGCCAACACGATCCGAATGGCCAATTTCCTACCACTATAAATATCGGTATCGTGTTGGCAACGATCGATCTAGGAAATAGGCAACGATCGTGGTAAGCTAGGGCATGAGCTGAACAGAAAACGACCTATATCTGTGGATACAGGATAGAGAGAGTACGAAATAGGCAGGCCGGTCAGCGATCTTAAGCAAATTCTTATCTCGACGGCATTGCCCGTGAGGAATTAAGTTCGATCGGCGAGCAGACAGCGAGAGCCGTCGCCTAGCTAGCCAGCATTTAGCTAGGATCACACTTTGTGTAACTCATTACTAAAAAACATGTTGGTCAAAGTTGTCAAAACGGAGTATCAAAGAAGCTGCCGTCATTATCTTAAAAAAAAGAAGAAGATGCGTGAATTCGACACCATGGATCAATTATTCAACAAGGTAAGTATCACGTTTCAACCTCCTCGGGATAAGATACATACGTATTCACCGTTTGTCCATATATGACGGCTTGTGTGGTTGATAATATGGTTGTATGCATCTCGAAATATATGTATCCGGAAAATTCACATTATCAAACAAGAGAAAACTTCTGCGCCTGCCACTAAATTTTCACTTAATTCTTTTTATACTCAATTGTTTTGCTTTACGGCATATACATCCCTAATTAACTTTTTGGGTTTGCTAAAAAAATATGGCGCCACATTTTTCACTTAATTTCAATCCCAATTCTTTTATACATTGTGTACTTTAAAAAATACAATATAACTATAATATAATTATTAAAACCTACAGAATTACAATATAAGTGTATTTAATTTACAGTATAAAAATAATTTCGCTGTTTGTTTTAAATTATGTCTTTATAAATATATACATGCACTCCCTTAAGTTGTCATAGTGGACAGATTTTCTCCCTTAAGTTGTTATAGTGGACAGATTTTCTCCTGTTGACGTCCTTTTCTCGTAATACTAAGGAAACCTCACTAATTTAAAATAGTTTAGTTATTTGAATTGTTTTAAAATATTTTAGTTATTTGAATTATTTTTTAGTGAGACAAAATTATCAAACTCAATAAAAATTTGAAATTCATCCAAATTTTAAAACCAAAATTTAAACATTCCTATGAATTTCAAGCTAATCTTGTTGAAATTCATTAAAAACTTTGACAGTCTCATACTATCTGTACAATGCTTTTCTATGTTAGTAATGGTATTACAATTTATACATTAATATTATACAACACAACAAAGTATATTACAAAACCTCCATCAATTTTGTGCTTGTTTAGCATGGCCTGAACTCCTAGATCCTTGCATAAATGAGAGTTTGTATATTGAATTAAAATGGTTTATATTAATCTTTTGTTTTGATTGAGGGTATGAATAAAATTTCTCAACCTAACGTTAATCTACTTAGCAGCTCAACTCCAAGAAATTCTAGGGATAGGAAAACTTTTAACCCAATATTGTGTAAAAGCACAATGCAAATGTATTGGTATGATTTTTAGACACTAAACATTGTTCATGCCATGCTTTGGAGACTATTGAGTCACCAACACAACAAGGTCTTGAAGACAGCCACTCTTTATCTTCAATGAGCATGGAGGATGCAGCCTTATGGTTATGGGCTGAACGAACCAAGCCTGCGGACTGAGGATTGGCATAGAACTTTTTTATTTAATTTACTAATGAGTTTATTTCTATAGAACACTTTGGTTTATTAAAAAAAGATATAAAACATTCAAGTATTCTTATGGATCAATTTAGTAGGACTATATTTCGACGAGAATAAGCAAAAGGTTAATCTCTTTGACAATTTTTTAAAAACTTTTTTTGTGCAATTAAAGTTTTCTGATGTCATTTCGCCTGATTCGTTTATTGAAAAAACTTACCAGTTCAATTCTTATGTTTTTTTATCATGTATTCAAGTGACCTAACTTTGTAATAGACACATTATAATTTTCAATGAAGATATTCATCTTGGAAGCTCCACCTCTCCTCTCCTGTGCCCACGCCAATAATCGATAAAAAGAAAAAAAATATAATACTAAATGTATTTGTTATTTGTCTAATTGAGCATTAACATCTGCAAAGTTTGAATTTAAAAATAAAAATAGAGCTTATAACGTACACAGCTCGTTTTCAAATGTCACTTCTGGCACTTTCCACGAAGGCTATCAGATTACGATCCGACGAGCCTCCTTTCCCTAGAGCCTCCGTGACCGCACGTTTCCACGCCGCCGCCGAGCACCGCACCTCCGCCGCCGCCTCCCCGTCTCCTATCAATTCCTCGACGCGCCACCGCAGCTCCGTCGCGCGCAGCACGCCGCCGCCGTCTACCTCCGCGCGCACGCCGACGCGCCAGTCGCGCTCGACGAGCCGCGCGTTCATCCGCTGGTCCGACATCCGCGGGACGCCCACCATGGGCACGCCGGACGCGATGCTCTCCAGCACCGAGTTCCAGCCGCAGTGCGTGACGAAGCACCCCACCGCCGCGTGCGACAGCACGCGCACCTGGTCGCACCACTCCACCACCACGCCGTTCTTGCCCCCTGCCGCCGCCGCGTCGCCCATCTCCGCCACTGCGGCCTTGTTGTCATTCCGCACGACGCAGAGGTACGGCCTCCCGCTCTCCTCTAGGCCATGGAATAGCTCGTCGAGCTGCCCCTTCGCCATGACGGTTATGCTCCCGAAGGCAACGTACACCACGGAGCCGGCCGGCTTGGTGTCGAGCCACTCCATGTACTTGGCGTCGTCCTGCTTGAACAGGCCGGCCTCGTCGCCGGACGGGAGCACTGGGCCGATGGGGAGCACGTCGTACGCTCCGACGGCGGCGAGCGTGTTCACCTCGAGTTCTTGGAACACATTGACAAGCACGGTGGCCTTGGGAGTCTCCCTGTCGAGGGTGTCGAACAGGTCACGGAACGTGGTGAAGATGCTGTGGAAGTAGTCGGAGGGGTCGGTGGCGTCGGTGAGGAAGGACGGGAGGTCCCCGGCCGCCATCGGCGGAAGGCCTGGGAACTCCATGATGAACGAATGGTCGCGGCGGTGCTCCTCGACGACGCCGCCGAGGCCGTGGAAGTAGTGGTAGTAGATGGCGAGCACGGCGACGGGCTGGATCCAGTAGAGCGCGGACGGCACGCCGCGCTGGCGAGCGACGTCGGCCGCCCATGGCAGGAGGAGCGTGTAGACGACGCGCGACACGGGTCGCCCCCGCGCCGCGAGCGCGTCGACGAGCTCCCCGACGCTGCGACGGCCCGAGGCGTGGAAGGACGCCATGTATTCGTTGAGCTCCGCGACGTCGCCGCCCTTGATGAACCCGTTCTCGGTGCCGTCGGAGAACGGGAGGAGCTCTAGCCGGCCGTCGTCGCCGCCGCCGTCCTGCCCCTTGGCGAATATGCGGTGGTGAGCCGCGGCGGCGGTGGAGAAGGTGACGAGCGCGTCGGGGGCGACGGCCAGCAGGTGCCTGGCGAGGCGGAGCGCCGGCGCGATGTGGCCCTGGAGCGGGAACGTGAGCACGAGGAAGTGCGGCCTCGGCGACATTGTTCAAGTCACCAGCGTGTGTCTCTCGCTTAGCTCGAGCTCGTGAGAGTGAGAACTGAAGCGGAGAGAGGCGAGCAGTTGGCTAGTAATTTACTCGTATTTACTAGTGGTGTGGTGGTGTTTTCGTGTGGCAAGCAGTGAAGCGTGGAGAGGCGAGCACGAGACGTCGAGATGGCAGTGTCTCATCCACGAACTCAACCAGATCAGCGCGCTGCTTTCGAGTTGGACGCGTCCATGGGACGCTGTAGAAAGCTCTAAATTAGTTGGCGTCATCGCTGAGCTTATGTGGATTAGAAAAAGGACGAGTGAGGCTGTTCTTACTGACCTCAGCCTGTCTGTCAGATTCGCCCTGGATCTTGTCGTCTGTTTGCCTGTTTCGTCGTGGAGTTTGAATCCAGCGACATGTCCCTCTGCTTGGCCAATGTCTAGGCTAGAAAGTTTGTACTAGTGCCCTCTTAGTTGGTGTTTGGACACACATGTACTATCTCTTTTCAGAGCAAACGAATGGAGGGAGGTGTTTTGCACGATGACGCTGCCAAATGCCAACTGCTATTTTCCGAAAGTGAATTGGCAAAAAGATTGGACGCAGTGATTGGTTTTTGGCTATGAGATCAATGAACACGGTAAATGGATATGGACATGCGGTAGTTAGGCGGGAATACACCTGTGAAGTTTGTGACTAATTTTAAATTATATTTAGTTGTGCATTAGTCAGATATTACAACCAAAGTTTTACCTTTGATTAGTAAATCAGGCCGTATAATACCAAAGTCTAATATCTTATCCCTTTGTCTTAGAAAATTATGATTTTTAGCCTTCAAAATTTGTCAAAAAATATTAATTTCTAGCCTAGTCCACAAATTGAGAAGTCTTATTATTCTTTATATGTCCTTACCTATTACTTGGTGATACTATTTTTCTATTAATGGGGCCATTTGAAATGGAGGATTGGTAAATGATTTTTGAAAGATTTTATTATTTTTTTTGGGATTTTTTCTATAGATCCTTTGATTCATATGAAATTTTTCATAGGATTGTATTCTTACGATCAGTTTTATAGAAAAATAAGCAAGATATTAGATCTCCCTTTGGTTTATTCTTTCCTATGATGTAATCAAAGAGTATCTCTTTCTCATATTTCATGTGTTTCTAATTTCTATAGGATTAAAGAAACACGCAACTTCAATTCATGTTTTTTCTATTTCTGTGATTTCTGCGTTTTAAAGGGTTCTAATTTTTTTGGATGGCTAGAAAAAAAATCTTTTTGACAGAGGGAGCATTATACACCGGGGGCAATATTATCTCCCTATCTCTTTGTCTACTAGGTTGTTAAGCTTCTGATCTAGCCTCTGCCACTTAACCAACTCTAGCACTAATGCAATGCGTGAAGAAAGAGAGGCGATGAATCCATAGCCGCCATGAGGTTTTGGTGCCCCATTATGGAATTAGAAAAGGGGGCTCTTAGTTCAAATAAATCTTACCAACTAGTCAATTACAAAACGTCGGTATCCCTCGTCTCTAAGCTGTCGGCAGCTGACACTTGCAGCATGCAGCACGCTTGCACTACAGGCAGGCAGAGGCAGCCAACCAGGCCACAGGGGCCCAGGTGATGGACAACAGCCTAGCTAAAGCTTCCCCGTTAACGAAAGTTCACTTTACGTGTATTATCTAATAATTAAGTTTTAATCATATCTCTTATAAAATTAAGGAAAATTTCACTTTCCATGTCTTATGTAATGATTGAGTTTTAATCACATCTATTATAAAATTAAATATAACATATCTCTTATTTTATAAAAATAGCGTAAATATAATCCCAAATATTAAAGCTAATTTTTTTCGAATTTAATGCTTACTTAGTGTATTGATTAGGTCTTTATTCCATATAATATTATTTAATAGTTGACTTTTAATCGTATTTTTTATATCTCTTTTTTTTATAAAACTAGTATAAATATAATTTTTACTGATGTGATGTTTATATAAGTATATTGACTGATTTTTTATCTCACAATTATGTATATGTACCATTTTAAGTAAAATAAAATAAAATACAGTAGGATGCAACTACCAGCCTCTTGTATTCTTCCTCCAACCACCCCTCTTCCCCACATCCCTCCAACTCTCCTCTGCCCCTCTTCCTCCTGGTCTTCAGGGCGGCGCCCGTCGGGGACGGGGGCGAGGGCGGCGAGGTGATGAGGCTGCGGAGCACGGGACTGGAGAGAACGTTCCGCGGCGAGGCGGTTCGAGGAGAGGTCGACGGTGCTCGTTGCGCACCGATGACT
The DNA here is from genome assembly GCA_030770085.1 of Oryza coarctata. Taxonomy (NCBI): domain Eukaryota; kingdom Viridiplantae; phylum Streptophyta; class Magnoliopsida; order Poales; family Poaceae; genus Oryza; species Oryza coarctata. The sequence goes on from CM061472.1 coordinate 17,694,095, forward strand.
GAACCAGGCAGGGGGAGCAGATAAGCTCCGTCGCGTCCATGGCCTCCCAGGCGACGATGTTGAGGCTCGCCAACGCTTCAATCGCGAAATTCATGGCCCGCGCGTTTGGCCGGTCCACGTGAACCACGTCGGGTCGTCTGGAGCGGTTGAACATGGAGGTACTTGGCGCAGTCAGAGAAGCCATATTCGACGTGGCCGCCGCCTCGCCGCTCGTCGCCGTGGAGGCCGCGGCTAAGCTCACCGCCGCGCTCACCGACAACATGCTCGCGCTGGTGGTCTTCAAGACGGGCGTCGCCGAACCGCTGGGCCGCCTCGCCGCGTGGACGGAGGACGACAACCGCCCCTGCTCCTGGCCCGGGGTCGGCTGCGACGCTCACACGGGGCGGGTGACCTCGCTCTCGCTCCCGGTGGCGTCGCTCTACAGCAATTATTTCAGATTACATAATTTTCCATATTTCATTTTTGAACGGAATCAGAGTAACAATCATATATTTTAACACATCCATCACATTGCAGATTTCAGAACATCCAACACGCCAAATATATGCCAGGATGAGGCCCTGGAGGAAGCCCTTGGCGTGCTCGTCGGCAGCCTCGTAGGTGCCGTCGAGCTCATCCTGGATGCGGAAGTAATCGAGCTCGTCGAGCACGTCCTCGGCATCGTAGGCGAGGCCGCGCAGCTCCAAGAGCAGCTGCTTCAGCGCGGGGCTGCGAGTCTCCCTGCCGCGGACGTTGTCGAGCATCCCCTGCGCGTAGAGCAGCTCCATCTTGACGACGCCGACGTTGGGGCCAAGCTCCGTACTGGCCACCCACGCCTCGACGAACCCTCCGGACAGCGGGCTCAACGCCTTGCTGACCACCCACCGCGCCGCGTTCACGGCCACCGACTCCATCGCTCTTCCCCGCAGCGGGCACGAGCAGGATCTGGATCTCGCTATGCCAGCGATCGACCGGAATGTCGCTGCTTCGTCCCCCGGCTGCCACCAATCTCGGAGAAGGTGCAGGAAGAAGGAGACGAATCAAAACAAGCAGAGAGATAGTAGTGGCAAATTAAAGCACAAGCTTTCGTTTTGATTCCCTTCTGCTTTATCATCCTTGTATTGTAGCCACTTTGCACCTTTACTCCTCGTACGATCAAAGACAGCCGGGGCGGCCAACTACTTGAGCGCGGTTAACTTCGCTTCGTTAACTAGTCGGAATCATCCATGCCCTGGGACTGCACGGGATGCCGGCGTCAGCATCTGTTCGCTTCGTTTGAGATGGTTCATGTCTGGGAACCGGATGCCGACCGCAGCAAGTAAGCAAGCAAGCATCTGTTCGATGCTTCCTTCCCTACCCTGATCGTGAAATATCACTGTGCCAGGCGGCTAGCTGTTACTTAATTGCGCTGCACCTGCTGCGTAACCAAGAAGTTTTTGTTCATCTTCAGGCTTCAGCTGCTTCTCTGAGGAAGATAGACACAGGTGGTTTGTGCAGTAAAAATTTTGCCTGCAGAGCCAGCATTGGAGCTTCCTTTCGGTCCTTCCCGGCGCTAGACCAACAAAGTTGTTTCACAGTAGATGATGCGTTGTGCATGCAAGCACTGCAGCTAAACTTCTGTTAATCTAAGGATTACCCATAAGTTGGCTAAGATTACGCCTCCTACCTAAGTTAAACATCAGAAAATGACACAATTTATTGTGAAAAGCATTGCGACGGAGAAATTGTGACGGATCCTATGGACACAAATCGCATCACATTCCCGTTAAAAAAAAGGAGGCGAAAATAACTGTGGATCTATGTGTCTCTGGAATTTGGAAAAGGAATCAGTAGAATGCTCTTGAACGTATAGCTAAATTCTCTTTTCAATTTGTGGAATCCAAAGTGGAAGCCAGCAAGTCTGCAAGACGAGGACATGGGTGAGGTGGAATCAGTTTGAGCCATTAGCTACCGAGGCTGAGTTAAATGTATGATCTTCACAGCAAACATGTAATATTAATTATTTGTACCTGAATACCCTCTTCAATCACCCTTCGATGTTGCAATAAGAAATAACTAAGCATAAACACGATGCTCATCGAACCGATAAATATCGTCAGGATTACAGTACCTGAAACTTGAGTAGCAATGAACTGTATTGTCATTTGTGTTACGATCCAACCTGGGCTTCCTAAACGGGCCGAAACTTACCGTCTCACGGAGTATTAGAGCTCTCTATTCGACTCAATTTCACGTTGTGGATCTGTTCAGCCCATAAGCCTATGCCGACGATGTTAGAGATCCAATCTGGTCCGTTCTCGATGGGCTCCAAAGCTTAACCGGCCCGTTTTCTCACCAGAGTCCAGCAAAGAGGGCCCACCACGGACATCCCCCGAGGAGCGGAGGCGGCGCCGCGGGACGCTGGCTCTACACTCTGTGTGGCTGGCCGTGATCGACTGGTCGTGTGGGGAGCGGCGAGCTCGCAAACACGGGCGCTTGGATGGTCATGGAGGAGACAACGACCATTAATCGACCAAGCAGACCATTCTTTTATGGCATCTTCGTTTCTCGATTCCAATTACTGATGCACAACCATGCGTTCCCTACAAGGTATAGTGGTTGTTTATGGTCTTTTTACCTTTTTAGCATGTACTGTATGAGCCTCCCCTAGTTTAGCCATATACTCTGTTTGTCAGCTTGTTTTGATTATTCTGTTTAACATACTCTGCAGTCACCTTGTCTTGAAACCAAGGGATTACAGATGTCACTCAGTGAACTCATTCTTTATTTCGAGCTAGTATCTGGTTCAATGATTTTATGAAACAACGTGGCAAACCAAAGCTCGTCTCGCATTTCAGTTTGACTGCAGCTAGCTTCTGTTCTTCCAAGCGTTATCCATATGTTGGCTAACAATACGCTTCCTACATAAGCTAAACTTCCGAAAATGACACCGCCAGGCTGGATCCGGATAAGCGCCGCCGGTCGATCGATCCGACGCGCTGCATTACCACGCGCGATTGCGTGGCAGAGACCGCTCCGCCACCGTTCGTCGCAGCCTCCCCCGCCCCGACGGCGACGCCTCCTTACCCCGCGCGCGGCGTGGGGCCTGGAGAGACACGGGCCCTGGTGAGGCGAGACGAGATAAGGAAGCGCGAAAGTGGATTAGCGGATAGGGCTTACCACTTCTCGATGCCACCCGCGAACTAGCGGTGATTCCGTCCACGGCGTTCGGCCGCTTGATTCGGACAGGGCCCGGCGAGGCAACTAGGCAGGTGGCTGTCCAGATCACCGGAGAACCCATCCGTTGTTTTTCTCACCCTGTTTTTCCCCACTTCTCCGCTCTAATCCCGCGTATGTCTCTGTCGTTAAAAATCCCGGGGGCGCGACGTTGCGCGTGGCGTCGCGTAGCTGCGTGCACAGCAACAGCAATTTCCGCGATGTGGTCATGCCTATTAACCCTTGCCGGGTGTAACCATGGACTGACACGACGCCGCTAGTTCGGCGGGTCACCGCATCGACGCGTATATGATCACGAGCACGTTCACGCGCCGACGCCGCCGTCCGGCCAGCAGCGAGCTATCGGGCACACGACGTGTGGCGCCGGGCGGCGGCGCGCTGCTCGCGTGATACTCATACGTTCCACGTTCATGAAGGCAGGTCGAACCCGCGATGCGGGCTGAGCTAGCTTGCCCGCGCGGCTTCTGTTCCTGACGCGTGCACGCGCTCGGCAATAATGAACGAGGGAGGGAAAACCGTCGCGATGCAGATTCAGATACGGACGGCACCTCGGCTCGCCGCGAAGGCGTTTGAACTCCACGCGACGGCACATCGACGGTTCGACGGCGGCACAGCGCGATTCCCGCGCTGTACCCAACACGTGTGCGGCTGCGTGGATAATCTTTGTTAGCGACACAGTGCCAGTCCTACATTAAAAACCGTGCTAGATCGAGTGTTACTACTAGTAGTAAAATTGGAAATTAATTACTCGTACATGATTGGACCGAGCGTGTTCACTACTAGTAGTACTCTATTGTTAGTGTCCAAGTCTGTTCTAGAAGATCGGCATGGACTCGATCAGCCGCCGCATGCGGCGGAAAGAGTGAGGAGCGTGACAAGGGAATCCCCAATCCCCATTCATGCGCACGGATTTTTGGAGGTCCTTTGGGCCCAACTTGTTGGCTCCTCTCGCTCCCCGGTCCCCCACGGAGACGTCCTCCGTGTGCCACAGTGCCACAGCTTGGTCTTTTGTTGCATTTGACACGTGTACAGTATTAGTAAAATTTTGGCACTCGTCTCATCTCGTTCTATTTTGTTTTACTTCTTGTGAAGTGGGCAACACCAGACGAAAGATTTTGCTGTTTTCCTGGTGCAGAACCAAGCAACAAGTTTGCCTGCCGTATACTAGTACAGTACTATTAGTTCGTTAGCCAAACGAAGTTGGAAGCATGGTTGAGTTACCTCCACACAAACAGCCTCATCCTCCACAACATACATCCGACGTGGCACTCTTAACCGAAACAGAGCCTCCCAAAATGACAAACCATATCATCAACTCCTACTCGAGAGCTAATCTACTCGATTTTACACGTCACAGAGTCAAAAAAATATAGAAAAAGGCCAAACTGAAAGAAACATAAACCATAGCCGTGCAAACAACCGGGCCCACATAAACCCTCCAAAAAAATCACGCAATCCATCCATCCAAGAGCCGTCCGTTCCCTCGCTTCCCCTGTATAAAGTAGCGGATGCCACTCCCGCCACTCTGCCTCACACAAACACATCAACACACCAAGCAGAGAAGAGAAGCGAAGAAATCATCTCACGCATTTCTTGCTCGAATTCCAGTTCGATTGAGAGATTGACGAAGATCATCATGGGTGACAACGAGCTGATTCTCGGGTTGCCGGAGGAGGTGGCGAGAGAGTGCCTCATCCGGGTGGGGTTCGACCAGCTGCCGGTGATGCGCCGCATCTCGCACCAGTGGAAGGCGGAGGTGGAGTCGCCAGCGTACAACCGCCTGAGGAAGGCGGAGGGGCTGGCGCGCCCGGCACTCGCGCTGGTGCAGGCCCGGCCTGAGCTCGGCGAGGCGGGCCCGGCGAACAAACAGTCGTCGGCCGGCGGTGGCCCGGGGAACTCGTACCGGATGGTGCTGTTGGACCCGGCGGAGGGGAGGTGGACTCCGCTGCCGGAGCTGGCTGGAGCGAGTGGGAGCTTGCCGCTGTTCTGCCAGGTGGCGGCGGTGGACGGCGGCGCGGAGGGGAGGAAGCGGCTGGTGGTCGTCGGCGGCTGGGACCCGGAGACGTGGGCGCCGACGGACTCGGTGCTCGTGTACGACTTCCTCACGGGCGCGTGGCGCCGCGGCGCTGCCATGCCGGGCCCGCGCCGGTCGTTCTTCGGGTGCGCCGCCCTCGGTGGGAAGGTGTTCGTCGCCGGTGGCCACGACGAGGAGAAGAACGCCCTCCGGTCGGCGCTGGCGTACGACCCGGACGCCGACGCGTGGGCCGCGATCCCCGACATGGCAGAGGAGCGTGACGAGCCGCGCGGGCTCTCCGTCGGCGGCAAGTTCCTGGTCGTCGGCGGGTACCCGACGCCGTCGCAGGGGCGGTTCGTCGGCTCCGCCGAGTCCTTCGACCCGGCGACGTCCACCTGGTCCCCTGTCCAAGAAGGCTTCGTCGACGACGGCGTGTGCCCGAGAACCTGCAGCGCCGCTCCCGGTGCCGGCCACCGCATCTACATGCTCCGCGACGGGCACCTCGTGGCGCGCCACGGCGCCGCCTCCACCTCCGCGGCGTGGCGACCTGTGGTGCCGGTGCCGCAGGATGCTCGCACAGCGGCGGTCGTGTTCGTCATCCCCGACGGGCGCGTCGTGGTCATCGGATCCGACTGCCACGGCGGCGACCGGACGGTGTACACCCGGAGCGAGGAGGCCGGCAAGCCCGCGTCCTGGGCGCGCGCGCCGGCGCCGCCCGAGTTCGCCGGGCACGTCCAGGCCGCCTGCTTTCTAGAAATCTGAAGCGTAATACAGAAACAAAATTGCGTGTATAGTTATGTATACATCTATGTACATATGTGTGCGCCGCGTTTGTTGTGGCAGTACCAGAGCTCGAGTTTGTACAACAACTTTTGCAAGGAAAAAAATGGTTAAACGAGTGTACTATCAAATTTGATCAACTGACACTGTATCAATTTTGATCAAATGATGCTGTATCAATTTTGATATCGAGTAGAGATGGAAGCTACACGAAACGGTTGCAGCTTGTGTTTGTTTGTTTGTTTCAGTTCCGTTGGAGTGTTTCGTGGCTTTCGTCTCAGAAGGCGAGCTGCTTTCCTCGAGCGGGAACACTCTGTTTCGAGATCGCAGTGTTCGGAAGCTTCTGGAAAGGCTCACGCACAGCGAATCTGACAAGGTGATGTTTAAAAGTCATGAAAATTTTGGATCGATATATTATTTGATTTTTTATAGTAATTTAAGAATATAAACGATCGAATTAGTTACAATAATTTTTTTAAAAAAATACTTTATAAATATTAGATTAAAAACTTTTATATAATTTTTTTACACTAAACATACTGTTTAAAAGATTAGCAACGGTGTCCACGAAAAATAAAAAATCCTCGTAAGATTCGAACGGGGCGAAGTAATGAATAAATCCTCTTTGTCGTATCCTTACCGGCCACCTCCTGTTGTCTTCTCACTGCATTCGCTGCTACTCCTTTCCTTACCATTCATCTTTTCCAGGGCCAAATTCGCACTGAATTCATACACACAAGTATAGTAGTACTCCTAAAATACAGGAAAATCCCGTTGTGCGCTGGCTGCTTCTCGTTGGTGCACCGCCGCCGCTGCTCGCTCGCTCGCTCGCTTATCTGATTTTGGAACGGCGGCTCGTCAATGGATTGGTCGGCGAGACAGCCAAGCCAATCCAATCCACCCTGCAGTTAGCTTTAGCTGGTCGCGTTCGGGCGGATGTTGCCTGTCTGCCGCAGGGCGGCGGCGTCAGCAGCCAGGCTCAATTAATTCCGGGCGTTGTTTGGATCATATCGACGTCGTTTTTGTGTGGAACCGTGGATGAATTTTGTGTGGAACCGTGGGATGAAGAGGCCGCGTTTTCGGAGCAGCTGCGCCAAGGTGACAATGAGCCGGCGCTTTGACTAAACTGGAGTCAGGTGGTCGGCAAGCATAGAGGTTAACGTTATATGGAGTGAATGGAATTTTTTTCCGTGGAAGAAAGATGTATTAATACTAAAATTTAACAAACCTGTAAATAATCGAAGAGCCAGTCAGCATGATATATATAGAAAGAAACAATCCGAATATTATGCAGATGAGACCGAAAGAATCTTGAATGTTTTCGTATCTATAAAATATATAAGTGGTTAATTTTATTATATTTTTAGAGATTGTTTTCTTTTGTAAATAATATCTGAAATTTATTTATAACCATCTCGAATTTATATAATTTTAGGGTATAAATACAAACACCATAATACCTTATAAATCATCTCCATAGACTAATACAATTTCGATAAATCGCTATCCTATTTATTTAGATTTTTTCTTATGAGTTCTAGTTCTTACGTTAGCCTACATTGGTTAGGTCCGAAGAGCTAAGTCCTGTTATTATCCTAATATGTCTTCTCTGTATAAGATTGTATCAGTAGGGTTCGACCTGTTAGTCCAATCGGATATATCACATCATGTTTTACATTGGATTTATCGATTTATCGAGCTTCTTTTTACCATTATCAGTGTCGTGCTGTATTGGTTAGGTCTAACCTTCGAGACTGCAAGTCGGTGGGTCTTTACATGATATTTTATCAGAGCAGCCAGCTGATAAGTTGTTTCACGTTTAACGTATTAGTTTTTTTATAGATATACATAGATCATCCACGGTTAATCTGCTAATGATCGATCTGTTTTTATTAGATTCAATCTTATACTGTCTCTATTAGGTCTGATTTATTAAGTTTGTGTTTAATATGGCTAGCATCGTGATTTAGTAGTTTTTGTTTCTCCCATCGGCTTAGTTAGTCGATGAGTTATCTGTTCCTTCTGTTAGTATGATTGATCTAATTTTTATCGTTTTAGTGTCATTGGTGATTGCTGGGTCTTGTATCTTCAAAAAACTAGATTTTACTCTTTATTATTTATCATCTATTTTATTTAAAATATCATTGACTCTAAAGTTAATGTGTGTGATTTTATTTGCTTTCTAGCTGATGGATAAGTGCTATAATCCTATCAGCAATTAAGTCCATATCAATTTATCAGTTGATTGGCTCGTCAACCTATTTTAGAGAAACTAAATAGATTTCTCGGAACTTTTCTTTTGTTTAGACGTATTATATCTCTGTCCATGAATACGGTGAACCAATTTGGCTTAAACACGATATAATATTGTTTTGTTGGCCGGTGACATTTAATCAGTGGCGGTGGCAGCTCCCGGCAGGTCGGGCGACCACTCGGGCTCCACCGCTACCGTCTTCATTATCAACCGCCGTCAATATGTGTAATCGTCCGGGTTCGACGACGACGCTGGCTCCGTCACTGCGTTGAATGGCATGTAAGAGAAACCAGATCAATGAAATACACATCAATAGATAGCACATATAACCCCAATGCTTCCTTTAGAGTAGGCCCAAGCCTAACGAAGCATATGCCCACATGCAACGGGAATTAAGTAGGACTACTAGTTTGCCCACATGCCGACTCCTTTCTCTGTACATATATTCAAAGCGTTTTTTCTCCTAAATTCCTACGTATGATCCCATTACATTATTGAATTTATTATAATTAAATCTTTCGAATAAAATATCATATGATTATATTTTGTAACAAATATTTTTTTAGTTTTAATGGAATTTTTAAATGTTGTATATAGTTATAGTTTTATTTGAATGATTCAATAAGTATTTTCATTAGTTCATTGTAAATGTTGTACTTAGTGTTTTTTGTCTTAAAAAACTTATGTGATGTTTCAAAAGTCACAACTCAATGTTTCATTCGTGAGATAAAACTATTTTAACAAAATCAAGTATTTGTAAATATATTGTATGTTTAATATGATTTTTTATATACTTTTTCATTCTATGTTTTACTTATTGGTTATTTTTTAATATTGCATATATTTGAAACATTTCACTTAGGTCCTATCATTTTCCATACAACATATATACCGCTGTCAAAATTTGAATTCTAAAACTTAATTTTGAAATTGATATTGATATTTTCATCATAGTTTTTTAATATTAGTTTTTCAGTCACTATGAACACATATATTTTATCGCTAATATGTGGTTTGAAGTATTATTAGCAATTGACCTACTGATCAGGCTAAGTGAGTTGAAACATTTGATTGATTGATAAAATAATTTTCTACAAGTGGTGAAATAATACCCAATTTTTTATATATTGTTAACGTTTAGCAAGCCAGTAAGCAAATTCGGTTATAGATAGAGAACTGATCAGCTTATGAAAAGAGACCGACTGATGGATGAAAAGAGTCAATTGGAAAGAAAATGGATTTGGTTCAAATTGATAAGTGGAGGATTATTTAGATGAGACCGAATTAAGGAGTTTTGAAAACTATGGCATGGTGGTTTTGTATATATAAGATATCTGATAGGAGTAGTTAATTTTATTAACTTTTTATAGGGAGTTTTCTTTTCTATTAGAAAATAATGTCTTGTTTATAACAATCTCGGACTTATGTAATTCTGAGGTATACATACAAACTCACAACGACCTTATAAGATATCTCTATAGAGCAATACAATTTCGGCGTATTATCACCTTAGTTCATCTAGGTTATTCTCGGCAGGTTCTGCTCTCGATACGGGGTCGCATCAGTTAGGTCTAATATCTGACAAAGGGGTAAGTCCCGCTATTATCTTAGTGTATCCGCCCTGTTTAAGGCTGCGTTGGTTAGATCTAATCTCTTAGTTCGATCGGATATATCACATCATGTTTGCGTATGATCTATCGGCTTATCGAGTTTTTTTATCGTCATCAGTCTTGTGCTGCATCGGTTAGATCCGATCTTATAGACTGCTAATAGTAAGATTAAGTTTTAAGTTGGTGGATCTTTTCACGATGTTTCATTGAAGTAGCCTATCGATGATTTACCTTTATACTAAGTTTCACAAATAATGTATCAACTTTTCAGCTGATATACAAAGATTGTCTATGATTAATCCGTTACCGATTGGTCTGGTTCTATTAGATTCAACCTTATACTATCTTGGTTAAGTATGATCTATTAAGACTATATCTAAAGAGCTACCATTATGATCTAGCGGGTTTTATTTTTTCTATCGACTCAGCTAGCCGATAAGTTTACATGTTTATATCATAGCTAGTCGATGGATTTATCATTTCTTCAGTCAGCATGACTGATCTAGTTTTCACCGTTTCGGTGCCGTTAACTTTAGCCTATACTATTTCGGTTTAGTCCGATATATCAAGGATGGCTATAACGATATGGTCATTAGTGGTTGCTAGGTCTCGTCTTTTCGAAAGATCGAATTTTGCTCTTTACTGTTTATCATATATTTTATTTAAAGCGTCATCGACTCAATAACTGATGTAATCTTTATTTTATTTCTCATTATTTGTCTATGTCATCATCGGCTTTTTAGTCGATGTATAAGTGCTATAAACCATATCGGCAACTAGCCGATGGAAGGGGTCCGTATCGGCTTATCGGCCGATTGGCTCGTCGATTTAATCCTCTTAATTTTCTTATTAATTACAAGGTTAAATTAACTAGCACATTCTTAAACCTCGAAGTTTAGAATCTATACTGGAGCTAAGCAAAAATTTCTTAGGTCTTTACGTGTGCAAGTGCATCATATCGGACCTCCATCGACGAATATGCTTTTTCTAGGCGTGGTCTTTATTGAGACTGATCTAAATACATATATATAATTAAGGAACTTGTTGTAAATATTTGATTATAACGAATACAACTATGTAATTAATTGTAAATCGAATAAATAATTAAGGAAGAATGTAATTCGAATAAATAATTAAGGAAGAAAAATGGTTTAAAGATACAAATTATATATAAATGCAGCCTAGAGAGCGACTGAGTGAGACAAAGATGGATGCTTTTCTCTTGCTTCAGTCTCTTGCCGCGTCTGCGATGGATGCTTTTGCTCGCTGCATACTTGCAGTCTCCGCAGTGCGGCGTCTGCGTTGCGTCCCTTGCGGCACGGAGCGAGAGCAGACAGTGACATATGGAGGTGGGCGTCCGATATTGTGCGTCCCAGCCGGCCGTAGTGCTCTCCCACATGTGAGTGTGCGACAAATTTCGTAAGGAGCTGCAGCAAGGAGTAGCAACGATGAGCCTACGGCCCATACCGTCATACATGCAATGCAACGATAAGGCCGAGCTTCGTGGACTTTGCCCGTGATCCCTGACGCTAGTCATTTTCCGGTGGCCGAACAGATAAGCCCGAGCAAGCTGACGCCACGCACAACCCAATAGGCCCACCAAATTTGGATCTCAACTAATGGTAGCATCCAAAATTTGGCTCGGCCGCATTGGGGTGCATCATCCGTACGAAAATCTGGCTATTGCGTACAATGGACTAAACAATCCTGGTCCTACGCTACCATACAAGCCCCGTTCGTTCTTATGATCGATTTTTGATTTTCACGGGCACGCGTTGCGTTGCGTGTAAAAATTTTCTATATAAAAATATTATTTGATTTTCTTAGAGCAAAATTTTAACTTTATAATAATTAATTCAGCTATTTATATCCTTAAAGAACTGTATCAGATAATCCATCAATCCTTGGAAAAGAACACCACACATGGATGCTCTTTACTTTTAAATAGGCTACCAACTATCATCATGCACGGGCCCGATGGGATCAAGAATATAGCCCAATTGACGAAGAAACACAGACTCATATATGGACCAGCTTCTACATGGTCCAGATGGGCCTCAAACAATTTGAATCCATAAGCCTGTCTCAAGCAGGACGAACTTTTTTGGGACAAAGAAGCCATATTATCTGTGGTCTTTTGGTTGGGCCGAAAAATTTGTACTAGACCTAGGACGAGTGTGCATGCCCGCCACCCAGCCACTCCTTGCCCTTGGACTGAGACCAACTCCCCTCGGTTTGGTCCAGTCGGCCTGTCAAAATTTGAACAGTTGCACTGGACGGGCGCCATCCGCTGAGCAGTCAAGGCTCAGGAGTGGTCGTGATAACACCGTAACACTAACGCTCCAGCCTAGTGAAGCAGCTGGTTTTGTAGGCTTCTTCAGTCAACGCCGTGTTGGTGGACAACAACATGAGTGTCCTTTTCATTGCCAACACTTGTTCGAGTATCATCTGTGATGATTTGCGAAAATGCTGCCAAGGTATGCATGTATAGCTAACTCGACTACTTACAATCGCTTTGCTAGAAATCAATCAACGTTTGCCTGCCACGTAAAAAATACATAGAGGTATCACCACCACTGACATAATTACTCTCCGACCTTCTTCCAATACACCGAGCAACCATCATTTGTCACTCAGGAAGAAAAGCTATAGATTTAGCCTACCCTGTCATCGTCATGACATGTTACTGATGCCCTACTGACACCAGATCTGGCTATAGACGTGGAAAAGAGAGGAGTGGAACTAGCCTGTTCGACTCCTTCACAATGGGCCTCTGCTGCCAGAGAGACACTAGAATCAACTAGGAGAATACTGGATTTGAGTCCTCGTAGCTGCTGGCCACTCCCAAAAGCCCTTCGCCATCATCACCTGCCATGCCATGCTTGAATAGGACCTCATTGGCCACTAGACTTAGTTGGATTTAGCCATGCTTACCATAGCAAAGACCCTCGACAACCACCAAACTCAGCCGAACCTGACCAAAGAGGGTCGCATCTCCGATGATCATTGCTCTACTTCCTACCATGACCGCCTCCAAGCCCCGAATTCCGACCATAGGGACTAGATCCATGTGACGTCATCGGTTGCCTCAGTGAGAGAGTATCATTGCTGCCATCCTCACAGCCACTTGAGTAGCGGCAAGATAGAAGAAAAGGGGTGTCAGCTAAAGGGTCACAGAGAGGGAGAAAGCATCTCCTAAGTGGTTGTTACCTGGTACCATCTATAATGATTTTTAATTAGTTTTAGATAAAAACTTAGCACTCTAATGTATCCTAACTTATTTGATTGAATACAATTTTATGAACCTTTTCTGTCTACGTAATTTTTTCTCTAGCCATGTTGTCCGTTAGCTCCTCCCCAAATCACATGAAGCCTGTAACACCGCCTTTTAGAGAGATTGGAGAAAACCATGAGTTTTGTTAACGAAAAAACTAGTTGGATAGTGATTTATGCTCGATTCATACTTAGTCCATCGCTTTTGTATGGCCGTTGTAATGTACTAATATGTTACATGTACTGGTGTACTGATGATGGAGATCTATCGACTATCAGTTTGTCATATACACATTCCTCTAAATTAAATCGACTGTCAAAATCAAATTGCCTGCTAATAGACAATTTATAGTAGCGCAGATTAAAATTTATTCTACATTATGCAGTGCTACTCTATGGTTACGTACCACACTACCAGCGAGACAAAAGTTCACCGTTTACATCGGTGTGTCACAGCGTGATCATCTGAACACCTAAATGATCCCTTCAAGGTCGCTGCGGCCGGTAATTTAATCCGGCAGTCTGTTTGCCAGAAAAAAGATTATAATCGTTGATCATCATCAGTGATCTTGTGAAATACCTTAATTTCGAACTTATCCAAGGCCATCACATGTTTCTCGTTCTCTTTTACATAAAGTAATATAGAGACGGAGACCAAAAATAGGAAAAATACACATTAACAAGAAGTACGTTACAGTTCAATACACATTATACCCCCATGATTAAATTAGTTTCAAAGTCCAATGTGTATAAAATGTTATCCTAAACGTCAGCTTACGTTATCCCACTTTGCTACACTTCAGTTTCGTCCACCACATCTACTACTACTACTGAAGTGATCGAATGATCAATGCAGCGTCTATGTACGTGATAATCCAAATGGTTGGTGAAAATGCAGTACACATACGTCATAATCTAATTTTTTTATCTTCAGTAATCATGCGATATATTTTCTTCGCTCGAAAAAAACAAAAGAGAAAATCTTCTGCTTTTTCTCCAAACGTACATAAGTAACGGCACCTGCATTTTAAAAGCTTGCCATTTTGCATTTTTAAAATCAACAGATGGATGCTGATTCGAGGGATGATCCTGCTATTGCCACCAAATCCTATGCAATCAATGGCGGAGCTGGGGCCTAACGACCTTGGGCCGGTTATCGGGCTCCGCCGCTGCATGCATTATTAGATAATACTACTATGGAACAGATTATCTATGATAGTTATAAATCTCATCTCTAATAGGTAGATGTCTTGTCAGAGATGAAAAAACATCTATGACGAATCAACACCCAACAGTGACAATATCATCTATAGCGGGTCTAAAAAACACACCTGACACTGATGACATTAGTGGTTATTTTAACCCGTCACTGATAAATCTCATATTTAATGGGTTATAGATTTGACTGGTCACAGAAAAAAAATGCAATTCACACATCACCACTCATCACTGATATAGATTACCGTTGAAAATAATTCTTTAGCCTTGCCAGTTGTCATCACATTCATCACTCACAAAAATCTCTAAGAAAAAAACATATTGCTATGCTTTGGTCGCTTGTAGTGTCAATGGTGCCTAGAAGATGATGTTGAAGAGCAACTTGGGACGGTCGTGGCAATGGACGGTGACCACTGAGTCATTGGCTAATTGGCTCATTGATTGTCACACTTGCTCAGAGACCTTAAAGCTGAAAGACTTGCACTGAGGCAAACCAGATCTTCCAGTCCTTTACATGTTCACGCGATCTCATTGGACCTCCATCAGCTTATGCCCGCTCATCCTCTTGGCGCATCTCTCCACCCGGTCCGATCCACTCGCGTGTCAACACTGGTCTAGTGTGCTATCATAAGTGTATCGACGGCTTAGAGTCATGTGTCCAAGCCAAAAGGCATGAGTCACGTCTAGCTATCCACTCTCACCTTCAATCCTCCGTAAACTACTCATCCTTGAAATCCCTCAATGGCTATGGTTGTTGTCACATTGTCTTTGCCATCCTGCACCGCCCATGCTTCCTACCTTGCTCACAAATCAAAGCTGGCCGACACACCTTCTCCCCTCCTCACCACGACAATAATGGCCACCTCGTCCTCCTTCTCCCTTCTTTTCGCATCCATCTCACTGCTGGCTAGTTTACTTTGTCACGCCATCCACCAGCCACCTTGCTTATCACCTTCATCTCATGGTCACCACCACGTCCGAGCAAAGCTTGAGCCTCATCACGTGGAAGTGGAGCTCCACACCACCTTTGCTCGTCTTCGAACCCTTTGCTTCTCTACCATCTCTTTCACATCCGAAGGATGCCATCGTGCCGCGTCACCGCTCACCATCATCGGGCCTCGTTCCCTTGAAACAGCTTCGCCACCACCTTCTTGGGGCCTTATTGATCCCGTTTTGCCTCATGCCACGCCCAATTTGAAGCATGACGGAAACACCCAAATCAATCCGCTGTCGGCCTTGATTTCTCACTACATATCATCTTCCATCGAATCCTCTCCACATCTACCTTCCTTGAGCTCCTAGAAAGCACCTAGAGCAGCCTACTCTACCTTCGGCCTATCTTTCCTCTCTAGTGTCACCACCGCGCTCGGCTAAGTCGACCTGATGTGAGCACCACCTCCATGATCACCTATCACCGGTCTCCTTAGACCTAGGATGCCACCTAGAGTGTCCTTCCTCCTACTCTTGTCCTAGGAGCCATCGGAATCTGCCACTCCTCTTCGATCAAGCTGGCACGACCATGCTCTGCCAGGCCAGATATGAGCGGGCGACACCTCCCCAGTCTCCAGCCATCCTCGAAATAGAGAAATACGCCATTGAGCTCCTTGTCATCCCTGCTATAGCTCTTCATGACTGGTCGTAGTCGCACACCCCCACATTAGCCTTTGTCTCAACCTTGGTATGGAAGAAGAGGAAGGGGAATGGATAGGAGTACAGAGAGGAACAAGGAAGGAGAAAGAAAATAATAGGAGAAAGGAAAATAAGAAAAGAAAGAAAAGAAGAAGAGAAAAGAAAATAAGAAAAGAAGGTGGGACCCATGTTAGTCCCACTCCTAATCTAATTTTTGCATAGTGCTAATGTCATTAGTCTACTCTAATCGTTGAATGACATGTGGGCCCCTGTTATTTAAGTCTGTTATAAACCTCTCTTATAAACTATGTCACTTACCTATGGGCCACACCATTGGTCCATGGTCTAAGTAGTAAGCTAAAGCTAATCGGCCGATGGGCCAAAATCTTTGTTCGCCACTAGTTTATCCTCAGCTTAGCCATGCTCGGCCCATAGGCCTTCGCTCCTTTAGCCCATAGGCTATCTATAGAGCCCACTAAGTCGAACCATCTCCCTAGACATGGTTCACCATAAGCCATAGTCTCTTAGGTCTTCTGGTGTCACTGACCTGTGGGCTCCTATTGTTAGCTCGAGAATATTCCTTTAGAATATTCCCTCTCCACCTTTAATAAGTTTCATTCTATTGCTAAAAATACATTTAAACTTCCAAAAGTCATATCTATCACACCGGTAGTCTGATTGACTCCATTCAACTTTTAAAATCTTTCTCAAAAAATAGATCTATTAAATGGCACTATTATTTTATAATAGATATTATTTATTTTATAAGTTTTGTGTGGCTTTCTCTTGTTTATCGCATAGTAGTCGTTTTGGAAGGTTTCATGGCATGAATTTCTCAAAGATTTGAAGAGCAATAGCAAGGCATGCCACTGTTCAATCATTATACTCCTAGATTATAAAATATGTTGATTACAAATTGCATTTTTACTGTATACGTTATTTTGATCAGCCTTGTTTACGAGCGCAACCAATATACTAGCCTAGTAGTTGTATTATCTTCCATAGGATATTGATAAACTTAACCCTTGTCGCTCCAATAAAGTGGTACCAAGGTACCTATACTCTTCAAGCATAGGTATCAACCAACACCACCCTCACTGATGTAATATCAATATGGGGAATTGGGTTGTGGAACGGTTGCGAAAACTCGATTCGTGGAGTTGCTGGTTTTGAAAAGGAAAATATGTTTTATGAAAGCTCGTGATGTGAAATCTTGTCCATGTGGTTTGGTTTTGAATTCGCATGTAAGAACCGATTTCTTAGAGAATTCCATCAGAGCATCTTATAGTACGATCACATTGGTGCTGTGGGATACTCCTAAATTAGTAATTAGTAAGTTCAGGGAAACTTTGGATGCTAGTGGTTTTAGGACATTGAGGATGAAGAGGCGAAGTTTTGTGTTCTGATTTTAGCCCTTCATGGCACTCGCCTCTATTGTGATGTTACGATATCAATAGATGTAGGAGCATTCTTGGTGTGCCCTGAATAGATGTTGGCTGGTCTTACTTGAGCATCGACCAACTATGTGGCATGAGGTTTTCTTGGATTAACTTAGGAAAGGTCTTGTCACAAATGTTTGATACCGGTGGGTATCGGAGTAAGCTTTGTGTTGTGTGGATAAAGCGTACAGTCTCTACATAATTTAGCTAATCTATTCGAATAGCTGTGACTATGGTTATGGGCAAATGTGAGGTGGTTGTCTTCACGTAGAATTGTTTGCTGTGCTTGGTGAAATTGATTTGTAGAATAGGAACTGTTGCCAGAGTTGGTTTGGGTGACTAACAGATAATCTTAGTGGTTTGCAACAGGCTTAAGTTACCTAAGATATCGGAATGATATCATAGAGTATGCTTCCTACGTAGAAACATATTGCTATAAGATATAGATGATTTGGAGGAGCTAAAGTATAGGATTGGACAAAATAGTTAACAGAGGTATTTGAGAAAGTGAAAAGAAAATGATGAATCACAAAATAAGAAATTGAATAAAACTAAAATTTGACTGAGTTGAAAGCAACTTATCGTCGGATCGAGACGGTAACCCACACCTACAACTTGTTTTAAAATAAATGTTTTGTAAAATAAACCGTACTGTAATGGTATAAATTATATTAGTACTGTAATGATTTATTTTAACTAAGTTACTGACATTTATATCAGTACCGACAAACACAATTCTACGATAGATGGTTTACCGTCCAGCAGCTCATACTTTTTGACACTGTCTATATGACATTGCTAGGGTGGGATGTGACACTTAATCTATTATTGGAGGTAAGATCAGACAAGCTAATAAACCAAACACACACACTCACGTCTCTGCAGCCTGAAGGCAAAGTGAACTCTGAAGCACTCATTATCCTTTTTTTCTTTTCAAGATAATAAATTACTAGTACCATAGTCCATCCCAGAGCAAAACACCTCACCTCATCGATATAACCGCTTGCACTCGTTTTCCTCTCCCTAAATCATAATTCGATAAAAAAAATTCCTTGTGGTTAAGTGTATGGATTTGCTATATCTGTTATTAGGTTTGCCCAGCCTCACAAAAATTCCTAGATCCATCACTGCCTACGCTGAATTAGGTTTTTAGATAATGCATAAACCAACGGTTGTGTCAAAGACACAACACTGCTGGATTAGGTTGGCGAGGACAAACAAAACAAGGTTCTTAAGACGCTGGGAAGCAGTGCGCGATGTGATGTTTCAGCCTCTGTCTTTGTATGGAGTACATATAATTGCTCTAGCTTTCTTGCAATCAGCGAAAGTGTCAACGAAAAACAATGTGCGTTAGATATAACTAGATTTAACTGTAGCTCAAATTAAACCTTTTCTTCTCTCAATATTGAGTACATCGGTGCCGGTTGGTGTCTGAGATCTTCAGTTTACCGGTCACCTTCCTGTGTGCAATTATAGATCATTGCACGACTTGGCGTTTGTTGCAAGAAAGTGAACAGAACGTTGTTATAAAAGGAGTGGTGTTTATGCTGATTTCAGAGAGAGAGAGAGAGAGAGAGAGAGTTACTAGAAACACACAATTAAGCTGATGTGAACTCCTAGCTTCCAAATAATGATTGTTGTAGTAAGTCCTTCCATGTGTAGTAGTAAACTAGTAATGAGCCTGAAAATTGTAAGCAGGTATAGCCGTATAATCATACTACAAGTATTCAACGTGAGTTGGTCTATCGGGCCTACAATCAACCAGTCAAAATGCCTGGTTTTTAATAAATAACACAATAAATTTTTAGACATATTTTTATCATTTATATTATTTAATTTTTTATATAGATATAAAAAATATAAGTTATTTTTAAAGTACATTTATCATAAACTAACAACGAAATAAATGATCAATAGCGTCGTGTAAATTTTTATCATATTGGTAGATGCTATTAGTTTTATTTTAAAATATAGGTATTTTTAGGTTTTTTTTATAGATACAATTTAGAAGAAAAGACTTTAGTGCTCTCAATAAAGCGCAGGGATGGGTGAGGGTTAGATGTGAAGAAATTTAATGGAAAGTGATTGATGGAACAAATAATACTATAAATACTATTAAAAATCCTTATATTTTAAAACATGATTTAAATGCTAAAATTTCTTATATTTTTGAATGGAGAGCATATAAGTGATGTTTAGGATATGGCGTGGACAAATTTTAAAACTTTTGACAACCTATTTTTATTAGAATAAGTTTGTTTAATAAGTTTATGATATTATAATAATATTTTTAAAGACATATGCAAGCATATCATTTTTTTATTTTTAAAACTAAGCATTTGATTTTTAAGTTTTATAAAGTTTGAGTTTGACTAGACATCCATATTTATAGGGGACGTAGAATCTCTATGCATCATTATTCTATCTCTATATCTTTATTACATATGAAAGGAACGTAAATCATCTGGTATAATAGTAGTAAAGTAAAAGAGATGGCAGTTCCAACATCGAACAAATTAACTAAGAGCGGGGGATGACAGTTGAAATTAATCCAAGGGATGGTAGTTGAACTTGCACCTTTTGTCTTCACGTCACTTCTTCAACTTCATGCCATACCATGCGTATACACTATCTCTTTTTGGACCAAAATTTAATTTGGTTAATTATTCTCGTCTACTATCCCCCAAAGCTTAATTATATAGGAACGAAATATTTTCTTAAACTTTTTATATAATATTTATTATTAAAAAAGATTAATTCAAAAATAATTAATTGATCATGTAACCACTTCTACCATGATAATGGAAGATTAAGACAATGTTGGCCGAACAAAAGAAAGGTAGTCGGGCAGGCTCTGAAGTGACCAAATGAAGTCCGGTCACAGATCACTAAATAATTAGGTAAACACTAACCACCTGAAATCAAACGAATCATCATGTATATTTTATCAACGTCCTATTTTCTTATAGATTTTTTAATCAAAATATTGTTCTACTTAATTGTGAATCATATTAGTCATATCTGTTTAATTATTCTATGGACAACTAAAAGGGGTTTTTTTTTTCTCTTTTCAGCTTACAGACTTTTATAGACTTATGGATCATGTATGATTTTTTAAAGTATGATTTCTCCAAAGATTTTCTACATCAATAATTTAATAAATTGTTATAAATTAACTATTTATTAGGATTATAATATACTTGCTTTGTTTAAGAATATTTGTCATTTTAGAAAATTTCTCAATAAACACCGAGATGTGGCAAATTATATTGTTATCCTCATTAATTACATTATATCCTAATCTTTTTCAGCAGCATGAACTTTGATTAACAACTGTACATTTAAAATGCTTTGTGAAAATGATAATTTTGATATTTTTTTTTGAATATTAGAATGACAATTAATATGAAATGCTGAAATGGAGAAAGTATAATATTTGATTTATTTCTATAAGTAACTGTCCATAATCTGTCCAACCATCCATAAAGAACATAGCAATGATTTTGATTCCGTTAAAGATATAAGGTTCCATAGGATTGTTGGGAAAAACAAAGAATTTGGTTCATTAGAGTGAATTTAGATTTAAAAATAAGGTTACCAGAATTAATTGTGTAATCCTGAAATTAGAGTGAGAGTATCAATATTACGGTGATCATAGATAACGGTGGCACAGCGAACGTCGTGGAATTGACTAATTACCAACTTTTCATGACATAGCAATCGTTCCCCTAGCCGTTAAGTCAACTGATGATGACTTTGACGAATGATATCATCTACAGCAAAAGCTAGCTACTTTTTTTTAATTAGCCCGATCGAGCAAGTGACAGTACTAACATATTATTGCAAACATCCATCTGAAGAGTGCCACTCTCTTGGGGACTATCTGCAAATTGATCGGAAGGCCATGTGTGCTAGCTGAACCTTGAACCTTGAACCTTTAACCAGATCACAAACTGGAACACGTAGAGGGTACACTGTAAAATTTATTTTTCACCATCTGCATATAATAATATTTTTTTAGCGAATGCTACAGAAAATAAAATTTCACAGTAGATATATTTGACTCCACATTCTCCTTTACATTATTACACACAACCACACACTCATAAGGTAAAACATATACTTACATTAGTATATATAATTAATCCTCTCCAAACAACTTAAGATTTACAATGTCATGGGTGATTTCACAGATTATAACACTATGGAATATTGGTACACCCACGTGGCTTAGTGATAAAGCACAATAGCTACTGAGGTTGTGGGTTTACACCTCTTTCACTCACATTGAAATCAGAGATAGGTAGCTCGATCCTACCTATTATCGTACTTTTTTCCCATGAAAAAAAATATATAGCACAATAGATAACACTGCATCATGATATGCATATACACGAGCAATTAAACATTCCATAAAATTGGTAAGTGACTAATAATGTTGGGGCGGCCATTAGACGAGATCCTCCCTCATCCTGCCGGCGAAGTCGTCGGAGTGCTCCTTGGTGACGCAGCTCGCCAGAAGCCGCGTGCCAGCGAGCGGCGCCGGCGCTCTCATGACGATGACCGACGAGATGAGGTCGCAGTTCACCAGCGGGCCGGCCGTCGAAGGCGCGCCGTACCCGTAGTCGACGTCGTTGAACCCCAGCTTGCTCCAGTCGGACACGTACACGGACTCGTAGTCGAACGTCATCTGGAACGGGTCGCGGCCGCCGGTGCGTCCCTCCGCCCAGCTCAGGCACTCGCCGACCATCCGCCGCTTCGCCTCCCGGACCATTGCGACGAGCTCGACCACCGACGAGGCGGCCACCTTCTCCGCCGGTGCCGACACCTTCACCGGGAAGATGGCGTTGCCCCAGTAGCCCTTCTCCAGGTCGAGCACCTGGCGGACGCTGGCGAAGAAGCAGAGCTTGACCTCCGCGGCGGGGTCGGCGCCGATGGCGCTCGTCCGGCACTGCCAGAGCTTGGCGATGACGATGTCGAAGGCGGAGCAGACATTGCCGGCGCCGGTGGTGGCGGCGTACTGCGCCTTGAGCTTCCCGAGGTAGGAGGCCGGGAAGTCGAAGGCGATGTACTGGAGCGGCAGCACCGGCAGCTCCGGCAGCGGGCCGGGCTTGATGTCCGGGTCGGGGAAGCGGTCGCGCGACCAGATTGGCTTCACCTGCGGCTCCGGGAGGCCGCGTGCCAGGTCGCCGACGGCGTTGAGGAACTGGGCGGCGCCGGTGCCGTCCGCCACCGCGTGGTTGGTGCGCAGCCCGATGACGAAGCCGCCGCAGGTGAACGTCGTGACCTGAAAAACACACATCACACCATCGAAAGCACGTGAGCTCTCAACTGATCCACTTGGAAAGAATCTGCGCGTCTGAATGGGAAAAAAAGTTTTTTTTTCTGTACCCAGGTTCTGACCTAGCTAGGAACCTAGCTAGGAGATGCAATCACGTTGGTACGTAGATGCACAAAAGGAGGAGTATTTTCTTTTTCACAAAATTAAGTTTGACGTGCAAGTGTTTGATTGCTAGATCCAAACTGCCGCATGGTCGTTCTCATATCAATTTCTCATCAGATCAGTGCAAAAAAAATGTAGAAGCAGGAATGCAGTATTCACCTGTATCATGGCGAGGCTGTTGTGCGGCTCGACGGACCACTGCTCCGGCGTGGGGCACGGCACGAGCTGCTCCTTGGTTAGCAGCAGCGGCCGCTCCAGGAAGTTGACGTCGGCGAGGGTGCAGTTGGCGGCAGCCTCCACGAAGTAGACGCCCTCGCCGGAGCACAGCACGGCTGGGCGCCCCGGCACGTCCTCCACGATCTGCCCCGCGAACGGGTAGTAGTGCACCAGCGCGTCCGCGAGCGCGCCGCGCACCACCGCCGCAGGTGGCTTCTTGTTCATCGTCGTCGTCCTCCTCCTCTCGCCCAGCTCACATGGCGCCGCCTCCCCTTCCTTCTCGACGTCGACCGGCACAGGCTCGACGGCGGCGTCGGCGTCCTTGCCGTCGTCGTCGCGGCGGAGGTACACGTGCACGGACTCGACGAGGCCACGATGCGTCGGGTATCGGTCGACCCAGGCGAGCGGCAGCGTCTCCGACGGCGTCGAGGCGGACGGTCGGACGGGGCCCTCGGACACCTTGGTGACGGCGAAGACGCCCATGGTTCTTCTTCTTCTTCTTGCTGCAGCTGGTGGCGCGCGCTCGCGGACAAACGGAAGCGGCCGCTGCAAATCAAGCAAGCTAGAGCTAACTGTGTGTGTGGTGGGTGACCCGGCTTGCCTTGCTGGGTATTTATAGAAGCAAATTCGCTAGCTACACTTTTTTCCTCCATGTCTTTTCTGAACTTTTTTCTTCAGACATTTGAAAAGAAATTAAAAAGGTAGGGGAGATACTGCGGTTGTAACTTAATTAAGCACGTTTTATCTGCTTTGTTAGCTGTATTATGGTGCACTGATCACTGATCAGGTCGACTTAATTTGATGATTGTTTTCTATCGTTGCGTAATAACGTCATTTTGCATCCCGGTTCACACTAATAATTTTGGTTTACATGGGCGTCGTGCGGTTAGACCGGCCGAGACCTCACCAACTTGTACATGTTGCCGGTGCAAAAGTGATATCCAATTAATCTTGCATAAATAATGCATAATGCTAAGATTAATTATACTAGTCACCAACTCATAAGTGATATCCAGGAAAGAATTCAAGGCCCAGTACTTATGGGCAGGTTCTTACTGCGAACCACAGTTATGACGACAAGCTACCCTAAACATCCAACCACAATGCCGTTCACGCATCATCTGTTAAAATGGATGTCAAATATATTAATCCTAAGAGGTTACAGTTAAAATTAAAGTTATAATAAGTGTTAGAAGATAAAGTTAGCATTTCAATAAAGAGAGAAATGCTACAATGTAACAATAACGAGAATAATATAGAGTAGATGCGCAAGGAGAGAATGAAAACTAGGCCATAGACATGTAGCGGCTTAGGTGTAATATGTCGATTGGGAATTAGCATCAATAATTATAGCTAGCCTAGGAGACATAGGTTTTGGTTGAACCTCATTAACAAAACTATTCATGTGTCATTATTTGGTATATCTAGGTTGATCAATAGCTGAACAATGATCGTTTCGTTATATTGACTAATTTTTATAACAAATTGAACAAAACTTTGGATCTAGTTGACATTTAAATAAGGAAACACGGGATAGGATTGTATCAATGGAGATGGTCAGGTGATGAGATAGATGGCAACAATAAGGCCATTATGGAGATGATATGTCATGTCGTGATCAGACCAGCACACCAATAACAGTGGAACATGATAGAAAAACAAAGTTGGGCATAACCAAAGGCAATTGGAGATATAGAAGGGGTAACAGGCAAGGAGGCCAACTGTCACTATTAGAGAAATGATCTTTAATACTGTTTGCAATCTCTTTTAGTCCGGTTGTATAGCCGGTACGTACAATACTAAAGATAATTATTTTTAGTCTCGGTTCAATTGATCGGTACTAAAAAAACTATCTAATACCGATTGGTGGTACAAGTGATAGTTAGCAATGTGATGTTTTTTTTGCTCTACCATCTTTAGTACCATTAAAAATGGTGTTTTTTTATGCTATACTGCTTTTTGTTGTTTATTTTACTATGATGCTTGTTTGCTATTTTCTTTATTGCTGTACTATTATATATATATATATTACACATATACACATATATGTTTATAGCATTACATATATAAAATTAGAATTAAATATATGCAATTAATATATGACAAATATATGTACAAATATCATTTCTCATATTTTATCATACATTACAAATATATTATAAATATATAAAACAAAGAGGACGATCATCGTGTAATTCTTCCGACGGATTAACGATGTCGTCCATAATAAATCCCATAATTTATTCTTGAATAGCCCATATATAATCCACCAGAAGGAGTTCTTATTTTAAAAATTATGAATATGTTAAATCAATAATTCAACACAATAAGAAAAATATAAATTATGTATGAATGGTGTTTACGTACTTGGATATCCATACTTAGTGTTAATGCCTTGTGTAAGTTGGTGAATGAATTCACAAATGTAATAGCCGTACAAGTTGTTCCCCTTTTCCTATCATAAACAGTAAAGGAGAAACAAAGTTATGAAATATTTGTATTATAAAATAAACGAGCATTTTTTGTCCATCTACATACCGCAAAGTTCATCTTCACATTGAGTGTTTTCTTGAATGGACCACATATGTCATTATGGTGCAATATATGACATTACTTATTAAGCAATTCTATAATTTGCTTAAAATTCTCAATTGCTTTTCGCAAGGAGTCCAGGACATGAATCCTGCTTTCAGCAACATATATCATAAGAAGGAGCTAGTGTAATCTACAGATTGTATTGAGTAATGTACATAACATTGTGTGTCTATAAGAGGAAAAGAGTACAAAAGGCGATAAAAACTCACTTAAAGTTGTAAGGCAAAAGTATAAATGTGTTATAATGTTGCTGTACTAGGAATTTGTGAATGTTCATATCTGTTTCCTATGGAAGTTCCTGTATAGTCTTCTCGTTAATAATCACGGGGTCCATGAAACCCACCTTAAAGTATCCCTTTTTATGGCATCTTTGAATCTCTGTTTTGCAGCACATAAAAAAGAAGTGAGGTAGTACGCAAATGGTAAATATAGCGATGATACATATGAATGGACTAAGATAAGGAATAAAATGACTAAGATAAGAAATAAAATGATACTTATAGAACCCAGCAAATAACAAGAGAGAGGTCAAGAGCGTCTTGATGGTATACTTTATAGATGTCCTTAAAGTTCACCCATATCTTGTACTCCCCACAAAAGTAATAACTATCTTTAATCTGAGCAGCAAACATGACCCTACCTTTTCTCGACTGTTCTATATACGAACTATGGAATTGGTACATTTGTATTTGTAGGGTCTTGACTTGCTTTGGCCTAACAACTGGTTCATCGAGCTTAAATCTAGGCTTGATAGCAACTTGTGATAACTTCTTGATAGGGGCCACCTCTAGTAGTTGATCTTTGGTGATACTTGTATCTTTCATAAATTGCTATAGATTGATTTCTCATTCAGATGGCATCGGATCAATCGCTTGTTTTGCTTGATGTTCGAGTTAGAGAACAGCATTCGACTGCCCTCTTTTCATCTTCTGATAAGACTTGATGAGCGAGCGTTCGTAGTCTGATAAGATCTTCTTCATTGGTTCGCACATCTTCTAAAAAAATGCCTTCGTTGCTAAATCTATTGGAGCCTCTTTTCTTTGGACTTCACCGCTTGATGTGTTTCTTCACTTGCATAGACACTTTTGCTCGAGTCTCCATATCAATCATATTGTATGGTCTTTTCTTTGGTACAGATTTCTTCGGCTTGTCTAATGATTGTATCTTTTTTTGTTGATACCTTGACGACACAGGAGAAGGTGAGAGCAACCTTTTCTGACATGGTGGAGACGAGGCTGATTTCTTGCATATACCAGCAGACTGCGGTGGTAGAGACAGAGGATGTGGAGAAGGTGGTGGAGACTGATGTTGGGGAGGAGACGGTGGAGACCAATGTTAAGGAGGAGACGGCGGGGGAACTTCGGTAGGAATCGATGCTGCCACCTACCCGAAAAGCATGATATAGCGCTTGTGCCATAAGATGATGCAATAGGAGGCCTTCCCTAGTGTCCTCTCCCCGTCACCTCTAGGGAAGTTGAGCTCGTGATCCTCAAAACCCTTGCATTCTTGCTCCACCTTGACCTTCGAGTAGCAAGTCAGAATTAGCATGCATTGGATTGTCTGGCCTTGCTCTACTTGTATGGCCATGCCGTATGCCACCATCATGAGAAACAAAGTTAATTTGTACATATTCATGACATATAATAAACTACAAAATGAGATGTACAAACTAGAAGCATACCTTGATGGATAGGTTCTTGGAAGGAATATACAATTCACATGGTGTTCGCTCCATGATTTCATCCACTGGTTAGTGTGGTTCATCAATCAGTGGCAGCGCTACAACTTTGTGGGTCTGATCGGCTACTTGCTCTGTAGAAGCGCAGCTACTTCAATGGCCTAAAGGGCTAAGCAAGATGTTCAGATTAGTTCCTATTTGTAGCTAGGTCTCGCTAAGTCCTAGCGTGACCTGTATTTTCACCTATTCAGTCATTCTTTGATCGGTCTCTAGGATCTGCTGCTCCCACATCCAAACCTGACATCCTGCTTGGTCTTGCTTCTCTTACTACTCCTGTATGAGTTGATGTTCTCGCAAAACCCATACTTCCACGGGACCACACCATTTATGCACGTTTGTCCTAGGTGCTTGGGATTCTGGCCATTGTGAGCTCATCCTTCTCTCTATCAGGCTTGAATGTACCTTAGGAAGAGGACTTTAGGGCATCCATAAGATGGTGTGCTATGTCTCGTATTTTCAGGCTAAAGATGAGGGATCCATCCTCTGCACTAAGCGTGCCACCATGAGCATAGTACCAATGCATTGATCATTCTAATCATTTGGGCCAGTCAGTTGTGGCCAGAATGATACCCCTTGCTTTCAAAGCGTATTCCATCTTTTGCCATTTGGTAATCCTCTTATTACAACCGCCCAACCCTAGCTTATAAAAATATTTTTTTCTAGGTGGCATTGGATTTGTTCCACACCACCTTCTTTCCACTTTCCTCGGATGACTTGTATTCGACAAATGTGTCCCAATGATCCCATAGCTTTAGGTACGCATTGAAATTCGGAGTTCAGTTGTTCAGGATATAATTCTTATGTACATTTTCTTGAAGGTTTGAAATTGTATGGCCATCTTCTTGAGAGCCCACTCCTTCACTTTAGATTGTTCTGGCTCAGGGACATCGAGAGTGAAGTTTTGTAGCAGGGTTGTCCACATCATGTCCTTCTCTGATTGTGGGAAAATGTTTTGATCACCCACCCTTGTGGACTGCCATTTCTGTATACAAATCAACATGTGATCCCTCATGATAAAACCACATTGAGACACGAACTTCTTTGTAGCGGAGACAGGAGCAACTGGTTTGCCATCTTCTTTCTCTTAATTTATGATATAGCTCCCCTCCAACTTTTTTGTGGCACCTCATTCCTTCTTCGATCTAGCCTTCTTCTGTCCCCTCCTCATCATTGTCCTCCTCATATCCTGACTCGTTGTTGGGTCCCTCCACATTTTCGGTGCCTTCCTTATTGAAGTGTTGACTACAATTCTCACCCTTGTCGTTCTGGTAGTATTGGCTATTACCTATGCAGATGGTCTATGAGGAATATTTCGTCATATAACTCTCCCATTTTAACTAATAGGATAATAAAAAATATAAATTAATATACATTATACGCAAGATTATACATTAAAACATATACTTTTTATTTACATTTTTATTGACCTAATTTTTTTCTTTATTCTCCTTCCCAATGAAAAAACTAGTTTGATAATGAACATATACTCCATAGGCATGCAATATTTTAATTCCAACATAGGTTCGATTGAGCGGCTGGAGAGGCTATTCATGTTTACAAATACAAATAATAAGAATATATAAAAATAGTTGATGTATAAAAAATGTAAGATACAAATATATAAAAACAATTCATGTATATAAATACACATATATAAAAACAACTCATATATAAAAAGCATATAATATATATATATAAATAGGTTAATTTATACAATTCGGTGAGAGCCCGGCATGGATCATGGCGCCATCATCAATAGAAAAAGGCAACGACATCGGTACGGATGGAAATGGTGGCATCGTCGATGCACTACGACGGCGTCGGTGGGCAGGCGTGTGGTGGCGTCGACGGTGCAGATGAGGATGGTGATAGTGTAGAGGGCAGCGTCATTGGTGGAAAGGTCGACGTGAAATGGCATCGGTGCATATGGTGTCGACGAGGAGGACGACGGTGGTCTTATTGGTAAGAATGAATGAGAAGAACTAGAAGATTAATGCAATCTAGGGACATAGATTGAAAAAGATGTGGGGATGGTTTATATATACCATTCCCTTTTGTCCAGGTTGGTATTAACAAATTGGAATAAAGATAAATTTTTTAGTATCAGTTATTTAGGTAATAGAGTTTTTTTGCTCGACCAAAATATTTTTAGTCCTTATTGGTATTAACAATCGGAACAAAAGATGTATTCTTTAGTATCGGTTGTCCAGTAATAAAGAGTTTTTCCACTAGGTCAAAAAATATTTAGTATCAGTTGTTTTATATAACGAATACAAAAAGATTTTCAAGGAGTTAAAATATGGTAAACAATCTAAAAAGCAGGAAAAGTGTGAAAAATAATTTGAAAAACCAGAAAAATTACAGCAAATAATATCATAAAAATTAGGATAATTAATTTTAAAAACAGTAAATGTAGGATAAATAAATTTTTAAAAATAAAACTAGGATAATTAATTTTAAAAACTTTGAAACATAGTGTGTTGAGATGTAGGGTCTTGTGTCGGCACTGATATTACAGGATTTGTCATTGTTAGCAAAGTTGACTGATATAATATGCATAATAGTGTGTTTCATCTGTTAAATATTACAATAAAAATAGGAGGCTGTAAATATTAAAAAAACACAACACATGTAGCCTTTATACATTCAATCTTATGATCTGAAAGCAGAGACAACAAACTTTTTCCTTACAAATGTCCCTTAGCTATGATCACGATGTAAGTATGGAGTGTCCTCATTTGATAGGTGGGGGCTCGGGTCAATGGCCACTACGAACGGAGGTTGCGCGTTAAATTGATTGTAGTCTTTATCTGTCTTGTACTTAACTCCGACGATTTTACTTTTTCCTAGGAGAACCACATGGCACTTTGGCTCATTAAGCACTTTACTCGTTTGCTTATATATAGACATGTTCTTCACATAGAAAACTTGAGTCACATCATTGGCTAGGACGAATGGTTCATCTTAGTACCTAATCTTGTTAAGGTTAACTGTTGTCATCCTGCACTCATCAACCATTACATCTCTACCAGTCAGCCTCACCCATTGGCTCCAAAACAGAGCAACCTTCAAAGGAGCATACTTGAGTTCCCATATCTCCTAAATGAAACCATAGTACGTATTGTTTGTCCTATTGTTATCTATGGCATATATATGGATAACACTGTTTTGGTTGATACTCTTTTTGCCTTGGTCTCTTATATAAAATATATACCCATTTATCTCGTATCCTTGTATTGTCAAGATTGAGCAAGATGGTCCCCTCTCTCTGAAAGCCAAGTGTTATAACTGCTACTCATCTCTCCGAAAGGATTCTTGTCATCTGTACTTAAACCAAACCTTATGTTCCTTGCATTACTTCCGAAGTCTAGGAATGTTCTATCGAATTTTTGCCACTGGGACCCATTAGTGGAGTGTCTCAACATCATGTCTTGTTTACGTTCTTCTGCGTGCTTGTATATCATTTTAGTAAGCGCTTTGTTCCTGCACAATCAGTTTAGATGTAGTATTATAGAGAAATACTACATGACTTTAGTGGGGTGTCTGTTCAAAGGCTATCCCTCAACATCACCGGGATCATCTCATTTGATCTTGTTTCATAATGCCTTACAAACTGAGCATGCATCTAGGTTTTCTTACTTTTGACCATGATTGAGGATATAATCACTTAGACATGCATGTATCTTCTCGACTTCTAGTCCTACAGTGCAGACTACCTGTTTTGCTTTGTTTGTTGTTGTGGGCAATTCGTTACCTTCTGGAAAAATATTCTTTACGAGTTTCAATAACTCCTCAAATGCCTTCTCTGTCACACCATTTGTTGACTTCTATTGCAAGAATTCTAATGTGGTACCTAACTTTTTTGCCCCTGTTTACAATCTAGGTACAATAACGTTTGTGGTCCACTAATATACGCTCCAATTTCTTTAGCATCTTTTCACTTTCATAGTCTTTCTTTACATCTCGCAATATCTGACCACGATTATCTGCACTGTTATTTTTTGCAACCCCTCCTTCCACCTCGCCCATTGTAGTATCTGCAAAGCCACAGTATTGAGCCTAATGGAGAATGTTGTTGTCTTCTTCTTCGTCTTTCATTGCAACCCCTCGATCTCTATGCTCGGTCCAACAATTATAGTTAGACATAAATCCCGAGTATAACAAGTGGCTGTGAAGAATCCTTGAGGAAGAGTACTTCTTCTAGTTCTTGCAGCTTTTTTATGGACAACATATGAAATACTCAGGCTTGAAGGCATTGGCCACCCCCAAAAAATAATGCACGCCATCGATGAATTCCTTCAACCATCAATACCAGTTGTACATCCGTTACCTGTTCATTTATATTACAAGTAAAGAATTACTTAAGAAAATTAATAATTTTAAACGTCATAACCTCAAAAGTTGAGTGGATGAAGAGTATTGCTAACCTTTCTGTAAAGTTGAAATCTACAAAAATATATGGACAAATCTGACTGCACCTCCCCTATACCGGTAGTGCCACGAACCGATAGAGCTCCCTGTAAAAATATCAAATATGACATTCTATTACTAAATTTCCTGTATTTTTAATATTAACACAACCTCTTGTCTTTTCCTATTTTTCTTAACCCTTTATACTTTTTCCTCTATTTTTTATTATTTCCCCTTTTTTCTGTTCTTTTAGTATTTCCCCTTCTTTTTTAGATGTTATGTATTTGTGCACTAAATTTTCTATTTTACCTAATTTTATTTTTTAATCTATTTTTCTATAATGTTGCTTTTCCTCTTTTTTAACCATTTTGTCCCATGTTCTAGGTATTTTTTCTATTATGAAATACTATCTCTATTTTTACATTACAATTAAGACATACTCTTATTTTCTTAAAAGTTTTATTCTTTGTCATCTATTTTTATATATTTTCAAGATGATGAGGTATACATATATATATAGATAGAAATACAATATAGTTGTCAACCTTTTAAAACCCCTTCTATAAGTAAAATCATCAAAAAAAACTTTTATAAAAAATTTTGATAACACCTTGTACTTCTTCCTCAATCACCGTATTGTTGCTCTCTGTTTTTTAATTTATCAGGTTAAAGTAGGAAGAAGAGTTTACAAGAAGAGTTTATAAGGGAATCTTTAGACCTAGTTGAAAATACCAACCGATAATAATAGCTATACACATTAGTGTATATTTGTGCCTTCAGCCAATACTAATATGTTTAACAATATTAGTACTGGTTGGTAACCATCCAGTACTAATATATAAATATTCAGTATTAAATGGTATTATCATCATACACGACTATTAGACGACTATTGAGGACATCCGATCATTATAACCAATAATAATACTACAGTGACAACGGGACTTTAGTAAATGTTATCTTTAGTATCATGCATACAAAGGACGATGTGATAATGAACGATGAACACAAGAGCTGTGGCTACGGTGCGTGTGGAGACACAAACAACGCGTACAGAGTACGTGCTATATATGCACAGTCGATACACAGGACGAGCCAAAGTATACACGCGTGGAGACGGGCGGACCGTATGCTGGAAGATCACCAACAGGTACTGAAAAATTGTGTGCATGGACTTAGCATGCTAGTATATATATTGATGCACATGAACGTGCTTGCACGCTTGTGAATGCTCTGACCAGGACGGATGGGTTGTATGCATGCACCAACAGGGATAGGTGTCAGGCTGATGCATACGCATGTTGTGATGCGACTGGTTCACAGAAGCTGGAAAATTGCTAGAGGGACTTGGAGTTGTCTCGAACTGACACGTTCGTGTAGAAACGAAACACAACAACCAAGCCCTACAGGTAAATGGTAGAATTATAAAAAACTAAATCTTTTTATAAAATAAAAAATGTTACGATACACTTGTCATATATCGTCGGTCTGATTGATTCTCTATAATCATCGTGTTGTTGGCACTTTGATTATTTTCATGTTGTTAGTTCATTTGTCGCCTTACCATCGATCTAAGCGCTCATGAATAAACTCGAAGAAAACATTAAAAATAGATTGAGTTTATTATATTAAAATGTGACTACAAAGTGCATATAAAATATTTATATCTTATAAACTAAATTATAGATTTTCTTTCTTACAAAAACTATTCACATAGGGTCTCAGCCCCTTATCTATTTATATCCAAAATCTTCATCTTCAAGTAGGAGTTTTTACTTTTACTTAGAGTCAAATTCTTAAATTTAAAGGCCAACTAAGTGTTAAACTCCTATTTCCTAATAGGACTCAACCTCTGATATTTCAAACCTTTTACAATTTCATAATTTAATTTTTCTGTTCTACTTCAAATTTATTCGTGATTTCTCCGATATACACAAATTGTAAAGCCTATTACGAAATCTTCTCCATTCACCATATGCCACATTGTGCTCAATTTCATCACCTGATATTCTTAACCGTTCTGTATCTCAACTCCCATGAACCTAGCCCAAGTCCCGCCATTGTAAATGTTGGCTCTAAGATCTCCTGACTCTAGTCCAACTTTATCACATGACGTCCTAATCGTACTATACCTCTATTCTTTCTTGAGCGTAGTCCCAATCATCACCATTTAATAAGGTTAACCTTAAGTTACATACACATAAATAGAGAAAACAACTATTTGTAGATACAAATATCACAAACCTAGACTATATTAGTCACACACACTCACAAAACATCATAAATATTTTCAAACTAATTTTTATTAATTAAATCATTTATAAAATTAATTTGTCATCATAAAATATTAATTATGACAATAATAACAGTTTGGAGCTGGATGTGCGATTGCAGCAGCAGTGCCATATGATGAGCAACCCTAAACATCCAAATCCAACCACAAGACCTTTTACGCATCTTCTATCATCTGGCCATCATAAAATTATGAGTGAGGAATCTCCCAGGTAAACGCACAAATTTGCATAAGTTGCCTCTGACATTAGGATTGTACATTGTACTACTTGTGAGAATAATTAGCATGCCATATTGCTAGCTGGTATGAATATATACATACATACATATATATATAGACACACAAAGATGTACATGTATCCGGCCTTGATTTTGGAGATCGGAAATCTTCTGTGTTTATCATTACCAATCCCTAATTCAATAGTTGCTACACACATACATAGCCATTTCACAACATATTATGAGTAAATCAAGGCTAAAGATTTAGATCCTTACATTAAGAATGACCAGGCTGATAACTATAAGAGAACAATAGCGAAAAACTAAATAATATAAGGGCTTGGTTGATATGGCATAAGCAGTTGACTACGGAATGAAACACACATACTTCAATCATCCTTTAAGTACGCAAGCGTACGAAGAAGACATTCTCTTCAAGCACTCCGGCAAAATTATATAGAGAGCAGTAATGAGTACAAAATTACTCAACAAGCCACCATGCAAGATACAATAATGCAGCGGGTAGCACAAGGAGTGGTTTTGGTTAGTTTGTGTAAAGCTAGTTTTATAGGTAATTTTAACCAAGCATTAACTGATCAAGTTTTATTTTCACTGTTTATTAATTCAGCGGAGGTTCTATCCACCATCCATAGTTATATAAGGATAGTTTCCCATCACTGTATCACCATGATTTTCTTTGGTTTGCTCCTTTTCGCTTCCTGAGAAGTTGATCACCCAATTCAAAATAATATGCAACGTGTCTCAATGCTATTTGAATAGATTGATTTATTTATATTATAGTGGATGTATGTTTTATTCGCACTCCGTGACTTGCCCAACGAATAAGACTCATCCCAACACATAAGATGTGTCATGATAAATCATTTTAATAACCACACTTTGATAGTATCCGCTCTATGAACTTGAGCCCTCATGCACTCTAGGTGGCGCACATGGTTTCTAGCATTGTGGAGTTTAGATGTTCCTGAGGAGGAAAACACACACATTCATTAAGTTGTAATTAAGTCAATTTTATTTTCAGTTACACACTTGATGATTATCCACCAATCAAGCTCTTCACCTAGCACACATCTAAATAAATCCACTACGCATGGGTACTTACCTAGCACACAGCCTCTACTTGGCCACTTACTTTGCTATGTCTATGCCCACACGAGAAGTACAATTGTACTCGATTCATTTCATACATAACTTCGTGGCTCAGTCTTTAATTGAATAGGGGTGTCGCTAGTCTTACCCAAAAGCCACTCAATTCATAGATGTCCCAGTCGAAAATATTTGTTTAGTTTAGTTTTGTTCACAAATTATTCCTCGATGTCATAGCAACGTGGTGCTTATGTCTTCACATGCTATATGTCAATTACCCATAAGGTAATTGCTCAAGCATATAACATTTGATAAAGCATAAGAGTAGCATGCATCTAATACAACATAATTAAGCATTGTTATATTTGGCTAGGGACTCATATGATAAAATGGGTATAAAAGAACTATGGTAATCAACATTCAAGGATGGCATAATAACAAGTATGATATTCATCATTTCATGCAAATTTATTTATAAACAAAATAAGTTGTCAAATAAGATCAACATGGTCAAGGGAGGGGTAATGACTTGTCTACTCAGTCCTTATTCTTGATTTAGATCTTAATCAACCATCTCCTCCTGGAAGCGACACACGTTACCTCACAACTAACTGATACACATATTCTATAATGCGCAAGAAAACCAATATTCAAACAACAATCAAATATGCTCAATCAAAATATAAATGTTGGGAACATACCTAGAGCTGCTCATACTACTCTTGCTTGCTAATGGATTCCAATATGCTAATAGGTCTCAACTGTAGGCTTCAACTCCTTATATAGACAAGGGAAAATTAGGACAGCTCAAGAGCTAAATTACATACCAAGCAAGTAACATATAGGACTAGAAAGCTTAGGAGCTAAGATTTCTATTATTGGTAAAGCAACTTTGGAAGCAAGGAAAGTTAAGATCTAAGGTTTCTTGATATTCCTAGTTGCCATGGTAGCTTAATTAGGTGCTAACTAGCAACTAATATGCTTATCTTGCTAAACCTTGGTTTGGTTTAACTATTGGCCATACTAGGTCTAACGTAAATTAATTAGTTAGTATTAGAGGCTTACAATGGCTTATAGAGTAATATGATTATAATGGTTCAAATGAAAAAGGCTAGGCATTGATCTACTAATGAATGGTTGGAAATCACATAACATTAGCAAAACTAAGATATGAGGGTGATTTGACGGTCTAATTAACTTCCATTAGCATTATTATTGGAATACTCCATATGACCATACGATATGTAGATTTTGTAAATTATTCATGCTCTGTGAGTTAACCAAGGTTGGATTTTGTAAATAAAAGGTCTAAATTATAATTGAGCTAAAATTAGGTGATGTCATGGTTATCGATATTTGTCCAAATATTCATATTTTAATTTATCCTTGGTTTAATATGTAAATAATAGGCTACAGATTTATTATAGAAGTTGAACTTAGCGTACTGTATATGTGAGTTCAGGAACTTGGTACTGTTTGATTATTTACTGGATGTTGACCAACTCAAAGATAGGTTATCCAATATGATATTACACTGACCGAATTTAATACGTCAATATAGGTGATTCAAACATAATACCTCTCTTACTATTCCTCATAAACAAGCTTACATATGACGTGTGTGCTCAGACTTTTGTTACAAGATTATTAGGCCAATACTTCATTAGAAGCTATGGGTTTAATTATATATGGATATAGAATAATTAATGGCACTAGTATTTCCTATATTTGACTTAATTTGAAATAACTCATTCATCTATATTTACATGGTTTCTATACTAATAAAACATGTTAGAGGAAGCATAAGTATATTTATTTTACGGCACAAGCACAATTTTATTTATTATCACATTTTCATGATAATATTATTTAATCATTTGTTAATAATTATTTTATAAATATGAAATATATCTTATCAAATCATGAATTATATAACAATGGAAAGTTTATGAGTTTAGATGAATTTAGGTTTAAGATGTGCTTGAATCGGAGCTACGAGGATTGAGATATAATTGAAACAAAAATTTGAATTTGAATTAATTAAAATAATTGTGAGATGGTACTGTACGGATATGATTATTTTATTCGGAATGATTCTCATTAGAGAATGACAGGTGGGACCTCAGGGTTTTATTAGTTTTCCAATTTGTTTTAAAAGGAAACAACATAGTGTCACAAGCAGGTGGGATCAGTGATTTATTGTTATTTGCTGAATTATTTTTCAAAGGAAAATGATTATTGTCCCTGACAGGTGGGACCAGATTGTCGGTGATACGGGCTGGGGGTCGTCTTGTACCTCTCTCCCGAGCGAGAGGCAGAGGCGAGCGTAGCAGGGCGCGACCAGGGACGGACCGACGGCGGCTGCAAGATGGGTGGCCAGCCTCCGGAGACTCTCCTCCGGTAGTGGCGAGGCTTAACGGGGACAGGGACGAGCGGCGCGGTATGGAAGTGCCACGGCCGAGCTTGGCTGCACACAGGGAGCGTGATGGGGTTAGTACCCAGCCAACATGATCAACGCTACAAAATCTACGGAGATCAGGGGTTCCAATTTTGCAACGATCTGGCTAAGAGGAGCCCTGTGATGGATTGTCCACGGCGAGCTCGACGGCGGAGCAAAGGCACTCGGGCTGGCATGGCTACGGTCACTAATCAGTCAAATCGAAAGGGGATGATCCGTGCGCAAGGTATTACCGTGGGACGATGAGAAGACGAGAAATGGCTGCTCGGGGTGGCGGCGGTGGCGATGCAGAGTAGTCGAACCCAAGGCGCACGCAGAGCGCTCGACGAATGCTCCGGCTCCGGGAACGTGGCCTCCAGCGTTCTTTCTCGGCGTCTTCGGGTTCATGTACTCCGGAAACGTGGCATCAAGCGTTCTTCTCCGGCGTCGGTAGCGTCTACCGGCGACGCGGCAATCGCTTGTTCGAGCTCGAGGAGGAGATGGATGAGAGGGCACGGGCTTGGCGAGCTCGAGCTGGGCTTTTATAGGCGGGGCTTGGCTTGTGATGGAAGCTGAGCATGGCGTGGAGTATAAGGAGGCTTGCTGTGTCCCAGTTGGCACACTTGATGGCCTAGTTGCCGAGGCCGACGTGTATCATCAATGGCGACGGAACGGCGGCGAGATGATAGGGCTAGGGCGAAGCAACCCGGAAGCTCTGCTTGATTTGGGGAATAAGCTCGCCAGCCAAACTATGCTATGGCATGGAGGCTAGAGGCGAGGCCGAGCTGGCGCACTCTAAGGCCAGCTACGTTAGGCGAGATGAGGTCGACGTGGCCATAAATGGCGACACGATGGCCGGCGAGTGTGAGGACGCGTGGGTCTCCGAGCAATCAAGTGCTCTGCCGCGGGAAACCAGGCAAGGCTGGCAACAGCTTGAATGGTGATAGAACGTCGCCGAGGTGGGCTGGCGTTGGCAGTAGTGGCAAGGGCGTAGTGGCACGCTGTGTGGATTTAGCGTGGCGCGTGGCTTCCCATGATGGTGCAGGGTGACACGAGCGGCGGTTACCTATTAATTGACAACGTGACAAGCGAGAGAGAGCGTTGCTCCTAGGGCACTCGATGATGGCGGTGCAACGAAGTGGGGGTGCGACGCACAGAAAGGCTAGGAGGCGCCTTGTGATGGCCTAGCTTGAGGCCCGATTTTTGGGCTCGACTCAAGTACAACATGGCCCAATGGGATTCATATCCGGGCCGGTCTATCCCATTAAGTAGTACCGTACTTGAGTCGTTCTCCAGGTACGTCGGGCGGTACAGCCCAACAGGGTATATAAAGTTAGGCATGGTGTTGGCCCGGTGGGTGGAGAAAATTAAAACCCTCAATGGCCTATAAAGGAGATTCGGATTTCGACGATGCGCTGTCTAGTCGCAGTCGGTCTCGGCCTAGTCGGTGCAGTCGGTTTCAGTGGCCTCGGCAATGCACTGTCTCTGCGCAGTAGCACAATGTGCTGTCTAGTCGTGCGCGTCGTCGCCTCCGCGTAGTGGTGTAGTGCGCTATCAAGTCAGCCTTGCTGCCTCACAGGTTCGCACTCAACACTCTCGCCTATGTCTCAACCTCCTATCTCTATTTCTTGGGGTCTAGTCTCACGCCCTTTTCCTCTCGGTCTCAGCACTGTGAGTTGTATCGCACTAGCATAGTCGCATTCTCTCATCTCTGTCTCTGAGTACTGAGTCTCTTCATCTCTCGCTTCTCGTCACTCGCACTCTCTGTCTCTCTAACTCTTATCTCTCGTCTCTGATTCTCTGACTCTCACCTCTCGCCACTCACACTCTCTAGCTCTCGCCTCTCACCACTCGCCGAGGCCATCTCTCCGATTCTCATCTCTTGTCTCCTACTCCCTTCGACTCTTCATCTCTCCGACTCTCGACTCTTGCCACTCGTACTCTCCGTCTCTCCTACGACGTCTGTGTTTGGCACAGTGCGCTGTTACAGTTAGTGTCACCTCTCGGCGCAGTGCACTATTACTATCAGTCTTGGTCTCAGTGCTATCCCCGTCCAACCATCCTTCATCTCTCGCCATCCTAATGGGTCTCCCTTCTTCTTCGACTCCGAGCTCCGGCTGCGTAGGTATGAACACAAACCCTAACTCTAAGTCCATAACCCTAACCCTAACCCTAACACTAAGTCCCTCATCTTTTGGTTTGTTTGTGTGTGTTTGTGACATTGCAGGTCATTGGTTGACGCCTCGTGCGCTGTGCGGGTATGGTGCACACAATTGAGGAATGGAGCTATAGGAAAGGTGAGAAGCTAACGAG
The DNA here is from genome assembly GCA_030770085.1 of Oryza coarctata. Lineage (NCBI taxonomy): Eukaryota > Viridiplantae > Streptophyta > Magnoliopsida > Poales > Poaceae > Oryza > Oryza coarctata. The sequence goes on from CM061472.1 coordinate 17,734,277, forward strand.
GTCTCCATGGCATATGACAATGTTGTCAATCTTGTCACTAGTAATGAAGACCTCATCGTGGACCCTCCGGAGGACGACAATGACTTGGAAGTGGACGCTGCTACCTTTTTTGAGTGACTTGGAAGAGGACGCTGCTACCTTTTTAGGCAGTAGTGTTGCTCCAATTAATTTAAATGCCGTAGATGGCGGTCCTGATGGTGATAGGGGTTTGGGGACACTGGTCAACTCCAACAGCCCTGATGCACGATTGTCTTTGAGCTGTAAGCGCAGCTGATCTAGTATTAGGAACGACTTTGGTGAGGTATTTAAGACTTTGAACGGTAAGAATGTTTGATCTGTTGATATCTACAAGTTCTATAAGTATAAATTGTTTGCTAGGTCTTCTGCTGGTACTGGATATTTGCTTAGACATCAAAAATCAACTAGGCAAAAGGTAGACCAAGCTATCAAAGTTCAGTCTAGGCTTGCATTCAACTCTAATGATACTATTCGTAACTGGGATTATAAACCTGATGTTGCTCATTTTGAGTTATGCCACTTAATTGTTAGGCTTGATCTTCCTTTAGTAATAGGTGAGACTGACGCATTTGAGGAGTACATCTAGCGTGCTCATAATCCTCGTTTTGCTAAAGTATCTAGGCAAACTACGAGTAGTGATATGATTAAGTTGTTCAACGAACGTCGCGATAATCTTAAGAACTGTATGTTGCCTGTTGTTTCTTGTGTTGCTTTAACCTTTGATATTGGTCTGGTAAAGCTAAAAAGGATAGTATAAGTGTTGTTACTCATTTTATCAATGCTGTTTGGAAAATACAAAAGAGGGTAATAGGCATTAGGCTTATTGCAGTCTCTCATTCTGGTGCAAACTTTGCTAAACATATTGCTGCTATAGTTGATGAATATGGTTTAGTACACAAAATTTTCTCTGTCAGTTTAGACAATGCTTCTTCTAATGCATCTGCTATGAATATATTGTCATATATATTTGCTAGTTACTTGGGATTCTGAACCTGTTCATATTGATCCTCTTAGACCTTGTAGCCTTCCTGTTTTGCATCAGCATTGTGCTTGCCATGTAATTAATCGTATTGTCAAATTTGGCTTAAAGAGGCTTAAGCCTTACACAGAGACTTTTAGAATTGCAATTTTTTTTCTTGAATTCCTCCAATCAATGCATTTTTTTATTCAAAAACTTCTGTATTGGTAAGAGTGTGCGCCCTAAAAAGTTTGATTTGGATATGGATGTTAGATGAAATTCAACATATCTCATGCTTAAGCATCTAATACCATATAGGAGTATTTTCTCTATGTTTATTGTATCTCACTATGGTTTACATGAAGGTCAACTGCTTTTGATTGATACTCAATATTATGTTGTAGAAAAGATATTATATTTTCTTGAATTGTTCTATGATTCTACTGTTGCTCTGTCTAGTGTTTATTATCCCACAAGCCATTCGATGATGCATCATATTCTAGAAATTGCTAGCCATTTACATAACTATAAAAATGATGGTAATCTTAGACATGTTGTTATTTCAATGAAGCTTAAATACCTCAAATATTAGTAGCATATACCTTTGTTATATTCATATGCATTCATTCTTGGCCCTTGAACTAAGATGACAGGTCTATACAATGTGCTTCACCTACTTGCTTAATGTACTGGTACTAATTATACTGAATATTTTGCTAAGATTAAGACTAAATTGTATGAGCTTTTTAATAAGTATGAAAATAAGTTTGGTGTAGCTAGGTTGAATAGGATCTTACAACCATCAGAGCCTACAGGTAAGAAAAAGAAAGCATGGGGCAAAATATTTGGTGGTAATGCATCAAGTGTAGTTGGTCCTCTCAGCACTAACAATTCATCTTCATCATCTCCATCCTTCATCCTATGAGGATGAGTTTGACATCCTTCATCGGTGGCATGTGTACAAATTAATCTTTCTAATTCTATCCATGTTGGTTAAGGATGTTATGTCATTTTATGTTTTAACTATTTCTTTAGAGTCTTGTTTCTCCTTGACTGGCAGGATTATTGAGGAACGGTGTCAGCACTTAGCCCCTAAAATGGTAGAGACATTGACATGCATCAAAGACTAGGAGCTTAGAGAATAAGGAGCACAACACTCAATTGAGAACAATGAGCTTGAAGAATCATTCAAAAATCTATGGCTTGATATTGATAATGCTACTGTTGCTACTGTTGGAACTAGGTCTCGGTGATAGTGATAGTGATAGTGATAGTGAGGGACTGTGGGAGAGTGAGATTTTAACTATTTAATTTGTAAGACATTAGACATTTAAACTATCAAACTTATTATGAGCTAGGATGTACTCTTTTTTTTCCTTTCTAGGGTTTTTTCACGAGGTGTGAGTTTTTACCTAGAAAGATTTTTAATGAGTCAGCCACCACACTATACGTGAACAACTCAATATATTTGTTATTTTGGTAATTTGGTTTGTTATTTTGATTTCTGTTTCAATATCAATGGTTTTAGGCCACATGCTGACATGACACATTGATTGTGCTGAGCTAGTTGGGTCGGTATGGCTTAATTTTAGGCACGACGTGTCATGTCTAGGCCGACAATCAGCCCCATGGGCCTAATTGGCACAGCTCGACGGCATGGTGTGTTGTGCCTGGCCTGATAACGTTTGACCATGCTTTTGTCGTGGCCGTGCCAGGCGGGCCATTTGGCCATTTATAGAGGCAACCATACTCTGCAGAATTCCTCGTTGGCTATGACTTTATCTTCCCTAGCTTTCTCGGAGGATTGTCACGAAGTGGGTGGTTTGGCAACGAACGCGGGCTAGGAAGGCCTCAATGCGGCTAGGCTGGCTCGGCCAGGAGATGGCAATGCACTACGCATTGCCAAGGCTGGCGCACAAGTCCATGTGGTTGGCTTGGTCGGACAAGCCAGATCGGCATGGTGGTTTGACTAAGGTTCTACTTGGGCTAGCGTTCGATTGAACAGGTGGCAGTCAATGAACAGTATCTAGCTGGATTTAGAGTACAAAATGGAAATCTAATTAGGGAGGAAGGAAGGGGTCTAGCTCAAAAATGTTGGGGATTAGAATGAGAAATTTGAATTGGAATGTGATGCTATAGCTCTGAATTTGTTGTTGAGAATTCAGATATTTATATGGATTTGAATTATTGATTTTTCATCTAAATGAAGTGGTTTAATTTGATTTGGATTTGTCTTGAGATGAACTCATATAAATTGGGATGTTGATTCAAAATATTATATTTGGACCATAATGATGACATATTGGTTCATTTTGTTTGCACCACCATTATTTCATGTGGGTGGATTCTTTCAAAATATGTCTGGATTCTTCAATTTAATTTAAATTGACCTGTTAGTTTTATCGTTGCATTTTCTTGAAAACATGACTAAGCTTCTAATATGGATTTAAATATTTTGACTTGCAATTTAATTTACCTTGTGAATTTATATTTATGGAGTTATTAATAATTGCATTATCCTTGCATTTTATATCTCTCAATTCAGATGTGGAATGGCATTTTAATTTCCATTGTGAAGATTTAAGATTTTGTCACGCAATAAAAATCACAACATCCAGCATGATGTAAAAGTTTTAAAAAGATTAAAATTTTACTAATTTTTATTATTAGAAATTTTCAGGGTATTATAACAGGGGATTCACAATTCTACATTCTGAACGTGGTACACCATGCATATATAGATGAATTCTTCCTAACACAGATAGCAATCACCAACCGTGCGGCCGAACCCACCCGAAGGTCCGAGACCAATTTGGTCGAGTAGTCCAGTGGCACGTGACGTCCTGACGAGATATGGATGGATCGACCACACATAAACCTCGGACGATGGATGGTGGCCGGACATGTACAGGGCGTAGTAGGAAGGTAGTAGGTACTTAAAGCCTGAAAACGATCGAGTTTGGGAAAGGCAGATTGGATACGTTTACAATTAGATTGGAACCAGACATATAATCAAACAGTTAATTTGCAGTTAAGCTATCCATATCTAAATGAAATCTTTTTTACAAAGGAATTTAAGAAAGATCATTGTGTTTTGAGAAAATTCCTTACACGTCTTTTAGTTTTTCTCAATCCCTTACGTACCGTTAAAATTTAATACTCTATGTACTCTTAAATTTTAATTTTAATCCTCTTTAGTTAACCATGAGTTGATTGTTAATTTTTTCTAAAATGTTTATATCACTTGCAGTTTCTCTTAATATGTGCTATCTACTTAAAAACATACATTTTAATGTGAGAAAATTAGCTTATAAAATAAAATCAAATGAGACTGAATTATTTGATGCCAAATTTAAAAATAAAATTTATATTTTCAAACAAAAATTATTTTTTTATTAAATCCATACAAGAGTTTCACCAAGAAATTGAGAACCATAATTATTTTTATTTGGATTTAAATTTTTCATGAAAATGTTGTACAGATTTAATCAAAATTATTTTGATATTAATTTAATTTTTAAATTTTAGTTTTAAAATTTGTGGTCAAATAATTCTATACTCTTTTTTCGACAAATGAATCTTTTTTTCATTTGAGAATTATTATTTTCTTGGTAAGCTAGCACGTATGTATGAGGGAGTGGCAACATAATTATTTTGAAAAAAAATAATGGTCAACTAACAGAACAGAATAGGTATAGAGGAGATACAGAAACTCAAAAATATATAAGGAATGAGACAAAATTTAGGGGCACATAGAGGATTGAGCGAAAACTTAGATACACGTAAGGAATTTTCTGTTATGTTTTTTTACATGTAGTAGCTGGACCTCCAAAATTAACGCTAGAAACTAGTGTTATCTGACAAATTTTATGATGGTCTCTATTTATAGTAGAATAAATATAGACATTTTATCTTTTTCCATCTAACAAATCATATTTATTTATACTAACACATCTACTCAGTAGAATAAATTTTACTACTTGGGCCTGTTTAATGCAGCACACACCTGAGCTCCTAAATGATGAGAAGCAAAAAATAACTTTCTATATATAAATTTCTTAAAAAACTGTTTAAAATCTATTTTTAATCATATAAGTAATAGCTAATTTGTTTGTTTGTACCTTCAAATAATATAATTTATAAATCTACAATTAAGATTGTTTCTACCAATGATAATAGTGATAGTAGAATAAAGGGGTCCATTTGTAGTATTTTGTAGTATGAGAAATTTGTTGGATTTTTGTGGGATGCGAATTGGATTTAATTTGGATCCATGCATTCTATAGGTTATCTAGCCCTTATTTTCTCGAGTTGTTGGCCCTAGCTGTCACCCTGCTTGCGATTGCGTAGTGCTGCGGCGCCGCTGGAATCTATGTATAGGTTGCAACGTCCATCTTAACTGTACGGATAATGCATCGTCTGCATACAAATTGTACCGGAAAAATATATATGATGATCAAGTTCTGTCACTTTGTGTGTAGAGAAAACATATATAGCAGACCATTGCCGCTATAGTCCTCACTAACTAGTCTATGACCATGCTGAGGAAGAAGAATATAGTTCTTAAAAAAAAGAGGAATATGGAAAAAAATTCTTTGACTTCGAGAAAATTAAGACACCCGAGTTGTAGTGCTATACTAAACGTCGGATGCGAGCTAAATGTATCTAGATTTATGTGCTACGGCAGAAACCGACACCAATTTTTAACAATATTTCACCAATACATCGGAATTATAGTGCTATAAATAAGTCAATGTTACTAGGTGATTTAGGTGCTTTTGAAACAGCTTCTGCTACCTCGTTTTTTTAACGCGCTTTATGTTTTTTTAAAATTCTACATAATTTTTTTAAAAAAATTAAATATATATATTTTTAAGTTTATAATAGTTAATACCAACTAATCATATATTAATTGATCTCCTTATCTTATCTTGTGTGCCGCACAAAAGCTTAGCTCGAACGAAGCCTAAGGGCTCCTAGAGTGAATAAATTTTACATGATTTTGTTTAATTCCCCAATAAGTTTTTTGAAATTCCTTCTTTTCAAAAGAGCCCGAATTAACTGAAAAATACATAGTGAAACTATCAAATAAGTGAAAATCTGTGAACATTAGACCTAGAAGTTTTATAAATTCATTAAAAAATTAATAGAGACATGCATAGGCATAAACTATACATTACCATCAAATCTCAAAGTTCAAACTCGATTTCATTTAAGAGGAAAAACAAATTTTAGTACTTTAAGTCAATACTATTGCTTTTGTACCCAAAATAATTAATGGAAATGTATGATCTCACCAGTTTTTCAGATGCAGCATCTGCTACAGTAATCGCAATGCTCTCCCTCACTTTATTTGTTTTCCTCGGTGGCTTATACTTCGCTAACCAGGAACCGCTTCCAATATTAATTAATTACTTCTGCACCTAGAATAATTAATTAATCAACATATATGCATGGTCTCATCAACCGCACATTCATAGGTTGCAGCCAGCCGGCTTAAACTAGCAAGAGGTAGGTGCTGTACACGCAGCAAAACACAGTAGATCCATATACGATAAAGGACAAAGAAATTATACAGAAGCAAAGTACGAACAAAAAGTTAGTAGCAGGCTGATATCATGGGCATCTCACATAATCTAGTGATAATAAACATGATTAGGACCACGAAATAAGTCTCTATAACGAACTCGATCCATCACGGTCATGACGGCTCGTGAAGAAAGCAAAACTAGCTAGCTAACCCTCACACCTAACTGTAGTCCAACAAAATGAATGAGCTTGTAGGTAGCTTGAACAGTGTAATTGAGACAAAGGCAAGCTCAAGTAAGAGGTGTTGGTATTATAAATTAAAGCTGCTGTTCGATCACTGCGTCTGATTGATATATATTTGTAGTTTTATTTTGGTTAGTGCATCAATATCGGTCACAAATACTATCTTTATTTAAAATATAGTTATTAGTTCTAGATAAGATATATCCTAACACTACTATAAATAAATACGAAGATACTCTACTCGTTGTCTTTTTTTTTCGTGATGTGTTCATCGCTAGTGATAGAGCATATTATATGTACATAGTCAGCTAGGTGCATATGTGTAGCTTTCGTTAGGCGTGGCAATATTATTATTGTTCTATCACAATATGGTTGATGCACAATATTATATTATAGTAAATACTGTCTGGTTAATTTGTATTTGCAGATCACTAGGTGTTCTTCTATATATGTAACAAGATGATTCCTTGCGGTGTTGCTACGGGACAGCGGTACGTACATGAGCTTTAGCAACTTTGGAAAGATGTGTACACCAAAAAATGGGACAAACCACAACACATATACTGTTGTGCTTAATCGTAAAACCATTAATTTCCCATGTCCCAACGTCAATATGAAAGAAATAGTGCCAAGCGACAAAGTTAGTGTATTTGCTTCTTATTGACAAAGTTATTTTTAATTTTCAGATGATAAAGGATTATATTAATCGCTGAAAAAATTCGACCTCTACACCTATTACGAATACATACAACCATAAAAAGAAAATATCTGTTGGTCAGGTTCTCATTGTTCGAAACATGTTGTCAGAATAAATTTGTAGAGGGTGTGTGCACGCTATTTTGATCCTATGCACTAGCAAATTTATCTCTATCTATGTGCGAGATATTTGATATGCCTATACAGCAAAGCAGTTCCAAGATGGAAAATAGTGGAAAGTACATCATTAGAAATTGTTAGCGTCATCCTAATCATGTGTATGTATATGTATATATATAATTATAACAAATTTGAGCTGCTGAGTACATTAAACATGAAATTAATTAATGCGCAAAACAAAATATGTGAGTAGGCTGAAATTTATTTGCTTTTGTTGATCGATGGAACTTTGAGGATGAAATGGTTGGCTGTTTCTGCCATTCTAATATTCCTTTTCGCCAATATAATTCTCTACAGAACTATCAACAGTGACTTGAATAATTTCATTGCACTGAGAATAATGTGAATTTCATTGCACTGAGAATAATGTTTTTTTGAAAACATGTGAAACCAGACTAACCTATCGATGAAATCACATACTCCAACTGGGAAACACTCCAACTGGCTGGCTGCCACCATGGCGTGGACCTCGTTGGCTGTGCCAAAGAATTGGAATGTCAATGGAGAGAAGACAGACAAATAGGTTCTATAAAGGAGAGGTATTTAAACTTTGATTGGCCAATTGCACTTAAAATTTACTATCCATGCATGAAGGAGATATGTAAACTCAGATATGCCATAATTGCTCATCAAATCGCTGCGTTGTACTCTCTGTAAAAAATTTTTTATAAATCTAGATTCATCCTAAAAATTGATTTTATTTTTTTGACGAAGAGGGATGATATATTCACGACTTCTCGATTATACATGGCGAACTGATTCTCACATTTTTTTTCTCGTTAGCAATCCAACTGGGGATGCTAGAGCTGCGATTCATATGGGAATAGTCTGATCAGGATGTCAGAGTGACGTGGCATAACCTCAAGCTATTTATCTAATGCAGATTATTTACTCGAGACTTTAAAAAATAATTTAAAATATTTTTTCCGTTGTGTATGTATATATATATAGCTTAGATCACTTATATAAGCTATAATCTATTTATTAGGTTCATAATATATAATATATATATTTTTAATATAAACAAGTAAATTATCTATCAGCTTTTATCTACCTATACGAATGACCAAAGGCTAAAAGGATGCTATCTAGCTTATACGAATAATCAAAGGTTAGTGAATTCCAAACAAACATATATATAGTAATATATGATATGTCGGACCTCTATGAATAATGGATTGTTACATCAACCAGTTTAACCCAACACTCACTTTGTCGAGTGGGAGAGATGTACTCGTACTTCGACAAATACAGAGTACATGCTTAAACCGCAGCTACTACATCGATATAATGTTTACAAGTAAAGATAGAGGTAAAACGTCACCTCGAGCTAGCTTGATGATTTTTTTCCTGCCAACCATTTCATCAATAAATAGCCCGGATTATCTCAGTAATCACAATGAAATTAACTATGCAGAGCAGTAAAAAATGGTAGTAGTAGTAACAACCATAAACAATGGCGTTTGTCGTGTGATCTTCAGCTGAAAACACACCGTTTTTCTCCTTTTCTTAATTGAAGACGACACGTTTTTTTTTTTTTTTGGTTTCTGCCTCCTCCCGTGGATGAGCAAGACAGCTGATTGATGGTTAACAGCAAAACAGCCCTCCCACCCCTTTCATCTCGTTGTATTTTTTTTAGAAAGAGCCTTATTCTTGTGTGAAATATGAAACGAAAATAAGAAACTTCTGTTTTTAGGGACAGGACTATAATCATGAAAGTATGAGGGCATTACTGTAAGAATACATCCTATCGCCTCCTCATGCTACTGCTAATCATCATCAACGATTTTCTGAGAGGAAAAGCACCAATCAGTCTCGTCAAAGATGCCGTCGGAGACCTTACTATCACCATTTGTTGATTTTTAAAATTAATAGTTGATATTCTAGGTAAGGATGTATCAGGATTAATTCGTAAAGGCACTAATAGCCTACTTCAGCGTCATCAGCACAAAGTTCCTTCTTGGAACAGGTTCATTTTGGATCCCTTGACTTCACCGCCAACAGCATCAGAGCTCTCCATCCCCTCAACATCATTGGTGTCATTGGTCCTAGCCACTTTAGATTTGGCCCCGGATCGACTTTTCAATTTTGGAGCCTCGACTTCACTACCAACAATGCAGGCGTACTAGTGTTGGCCCTGCCATCTACATGCAGCTCGCATGGCACCTCCATCACTCCTCCTTAGAGCCTAGCTCCCAGCTAGTCAAGAGGGAGGTCCGACAAAACCACGTCGCGTGCAAGGAGACGTGTGCCACACCGCTGAGTGCCCTTTGGGCTCTACAACTCAGTGGCAACCTATCCATGGGCAATATCATGGCCTACTCAGGTCCCACTCAGATATGACCCTGCACCAGTTGAGATCGGATCTAGGTGGGTCAGGTTCATCAACGAGACAATAAGCCTCTCTAGCCTCGAGTCTGACTTTTTGACAAGCGCCTCTTCCTCCTCACCTCGTGAGATGTTCACCATCCTCTAGATGTGAGAGGAGATCAAGGCCGAGGCCAACCAGCACCGTGCAATGGAGGAAAGACTCAAGCGTGAGCAAGAGGAACTCAACAAGTGCAAACTAGAGCTATGCCTACATGGCCAAAAGGCTCGGGAATATATCTTTCAGTTCAACCTCCATGGCCAAGAGGTCTTCAAGACGCCACAACACAACGTCGTGGTGGCCTAAGCCCTCCTCGACTCCATTAAGGCAGTGCTGCCTTTGAAGCATGTCACTACCCTGACTATGGCCCGTATAAAGGCCATGGTGGAAATGGTCATTGTACAACACTGTGAACTCGCCCCCACCGAGTTGGTATCACCATCCAGGCGACAGGAGGTGACCAAATGGCCATGGCCAAATACCTTCCCATCACGCTGACAGGAGCATAGCTCACAGGTATCTCGGCTAGGTCGATTGATTTCTAGAAAGAGCTATCTGCATAGTTCATGACCAACTTCCAGGGTACCTACCCTCATCCCAAGACCACATGGGACCTCTATCAAATTCATCAAGGCAAGAGTAAGTTGTTCCAAGATACATCATGTGCTTTTTTGAAAAGTGCAATGCCATTCCTAATGCCTTTAATGAGGTGGTCATGGCATTCTTCTAGAGCAGTGCCCAAGACGAATACTTCATCAAGAAGTGAGTGTGCAAGCCACCTACCAGCGTCAAGGTCATGTTCGATAAACCCAACAAATATGCCTCCTCGGGTAACACCGTGGAGATGTAGCACGTAGATGGCAAGCCCAAGAAGGACTAGATCAAGTCCTCCGAGGGCAAGAGCATCAAGTGCAAAGGTGAGGACATCATTGCAGTCACTGAACGCTGAGCTCAACCACCTTCCATAACCCTCACATCGAGCTCAACCACCTCTTCAGTGGGCCTGACATGTATGAGTCTATGTAGAAGGAAAAGTTGACTACCCGGAAGACCAATGCCATCGTCTATGATATCCCCAAGTACCTTAGGTGGTTGGAGGTCCCAATAACTTTTGACCTCCTTGACTAAGTCCAACACCCTAGCTAGTACCCACTCATTTTGGATCCAATTGACCAAGGCATCAATCTCAAGAAGGTCCTGATCGATAGAGGTAGTGCTTTGAACATCCTTTTCTCCATTACCTTTATCGACATGAAGCACCCTTGCTCATCCCTATGACCGAGCATATTGCCTTTTCACAGGGTGATCCTAGGGTTCTCCTCAACACCTCTCGAGTAGGTTACTCTAACTATCACATTCGGTACCAAGTAAAACTTTCATACCAAAAACGTCTGCTTCAAATTGGCCAACTTCGAGATGACGTACCACTCCATCTTTGGTCGTCCGACCTTGGCAAAGTTCATAGATGCCCCTCACTACACCTATGCCATTATGAAGTTGCCGGACCTGACTGGTTGTCATACCCTACCATGGCACCACCTATGGTGACACCAAAGGGAGTGCATGTAAGAAATCAACGTGAACCGACTCCCATGGAACCGCGTTGCTAGTACCAATTCTAGGAAACCATGTTGATACTTGCAACCAATGAAGATGTATGATAGCAACTATTATAACTTAGATTTGTTATAACTTATTAGAGGACACACCTTTGAAAGAGCTCCGAGCATGTAACCAACAAGCAAAGAAACAACAGCGGAACTTAGCATAGTTAGAACCCAATCTACATATAATGGCTTAGGACTAGAAAAGAAATCATAACCTTCAATTTCATCTTCCTAGAAGAGGAAAATAATAACAATTGAGTACTTACATGCTTAATAAGTCACTGGGAAAAGTGAAGTATGCATGCTTCAAAGGGAGACTAGTGTTTTTTTCGCAATCTTTTATTTGTAAAACATTTTTCCCAAATACACTAAGTATGGGTTGTTTATCATGTGCTCAGAAAGAGACTCTCATCTCAATCCTATCCACAAATTGCTTTGCAACAACTCAAGCAAACAAATCAAATTTTAGTTGATTAAAGCTAATAGTGAAGTCCACTCCTATACTAGTTGTCAGACCACGACATCGGTTTAGAACCACTTGCTATCTGGCAGCTTTCAATTCATTTCTCATTTATTAGCTTCTTTTCATTTCCTATAATCATCAGGCAACAACCCATCTTATATCTCATATTTTTGGCTCCTTAAGCCATCCATGATATCAACCTTAAGCACACATGGCTTTCACTAGGGAGCCTAGTCTATGATGTCATTCGACATCCCGATTCATACATGATTGTTTCAGTCCATATAATGGTCATCCATTAGCCTAACAGTTCCAATACCACAAACCATTTTTACAAAGCAATTGCAAATAAATCTACACAAGAGAAATTACTTCACAATCACCTATGATTGTGGGCACAGTTGTTCGAACAATTTTATCTCTACAGAGGTGCATGCTTTATCCATATAATGCAAGCTTACTCCCTGACTGGTGAAGTAGGGAGGTTCACGGCAATGCCTTTCCAAAGCCATTACAAGGATACCTCATGCCCAATAGATGGATCAATCCATTCTCAATCAAGGGATACTGCATGCACATAAACCCAATCACTTTCCACCTCAACCGAGTAGTCTAGCAAGCTTCTCTATCCTTTCTCTACTTAGGAATCCAGGGTCTCACCTCACTCCACATCCCGGCATTCATCATCTACTGGCATACAATTTACCCTATTCTAGCCAATTACATAGTCAGAGGTATCCCATACCACCCATGTGGTTGCACTGTATTATGATTAGTGCAATTCCAGAAGAAATTGGTCTTTATATGCAAATACAAATATTCTCACTTTGCATCATAAGTTTTCACAAACCATTTTTATTTCGCAAACCACCAACAACATGTGTTGAGTTTTTAAAATTTCGCAACCAAAGTTTTTCCTATACCGACAAACAAGGGTGTTTGTAGTAGGATCATTGATATCCGTGGTCACAGAGCATGGATGCTGACGTACACGTAGGAGGAGTGAAAAGGAATAGAGCATCAAGGTCCTATAGAAATAACGCAACTACTAGATAGATATGTCAATTTGTCGTGCAAACCGAGGACGGTCAAATTAATGTGCACACTTACAATTCAATTTTGCAGACAAAACATTTTAAAAACTAGAAGCAATATGATAAAAGGGTGACTTGCCTCAAGTCTTTGTCTTCAAAGTCTTTGAATGTCGACATTGAAATAATTTCCATCATCGTCGGCTACATGCAAAAGAGAGAAAATCAAACAAAATCATAAAAAGAACATACTATTGTTAATAACTAGTAGTGTCGATCTCAATTTTAGAAAAATTTGAAGACTTGAATGATGTCAATAGGAGCTAAGGACAAGGAGATACAATTTTTGGAAGATTAAAGAATTTTTTAGAAAGGAAGATTAAAGAATTTTTTAGAAAAAGAAAAGAATTTATTGAAATTAGAAATAAATATTCTTACCAGGTAGGACCAAGGGTTTGTAAGAGGACAAGGAAATTGAGACTTTGTCTATGACAAGTGGACTTCGGTCTCATTGGTTGATCCATTAGGCCACGGCTTAAGGAGGAGAGGAAAGACCCTAGTGGCAAATTGACCGGGACGGCCTAAGAGTGAAGAAGGGATGGTGGCTACGGTTTGTCAGCCTTGTAGGCCCTAGGCCTAGTGGCTTGTGGCCTGGCCCGAGGTGGTACGCCTTGATGGCAAGGGTTGGCCCACAAGCTAAGGTGGCCCTCTATAGGGCTCACCATGTTGGCATGGGCCAAGAGGGTTTGACCCCAACACCGATCGACAATTGACAACGTTCGTCGGCGTCCGGCTAGAGAATAATGACTTATAATGGGTGGCGACCATGAGGACAATGAGTGAGGCACAACAACACTTTGAACAACTTTGATGAGGGGATAGGATTATGGCAGCGGTCAGCGGCGCTAGACTGAGAGTGACGACGAGGCCATGCATCGTATGGTCATCGCTGATGACCAATTAGGTAGTGAAGGGGCTTGATACGTCTTTGTTTGGACATGGTGTAGTAAGTGATAGAGAATAGAGGAAGCAATTGAGCTCTAGCTTCAACCATGGAGTTAAATTGAGGTGGCACTAATGCTGGGACAGCGGTGGTTGATTTGGGCGATTCAGCCTTGATGCCGATTGGCATCATCGAACGGTGGGAATGGAGTCACGAGGTCCTAGGAAGCTCGATGGATGCAGTGGGTTGGACGATTATGGATAGAAGAAGTGCTTTCTTGGTTCGAAGTGATGAATGCAGAAGTAGAGCATAGTGATGGCAAGGGAATGATGACATGATTGGTACTCGAAGTGGGGAGCTCCCAAAGGGACTTAGGATCTATTTATAGCAATGGGGCAATCGAAAAGGACAGGGGAGAAAGGTGGTGGAGCATGGTGGCATAGTGAGATTTTTCTCATGCATTGGATGGACATAGAGAGGATGCATCACGATGTGGTGTGAGCGGCACGAAGCAAGACAACAGTGGGGATTGTGCGGGTGTTGGATTGGATGGTGAGGAGATCAGTTTGGTCTAGGCGATGAAGATATTTTTGGCATTCTGTTGACAACATTTGATCGAGCATGTTTCATGTGTGGTGAAGGGATGGAGGTGGGATGTGACCGCACGGTCAGCTAGAGCACTGCCCATGGAAAGAAATAAACGATGGGTGCTCGCTTGGTGGGCTTTGGGCAACCACGTGCGGGAGATGAAAACAAGTCATGGGCCGACTGCCTTGTTGGGCCAGGTCACATCCGCGCTAGTGGAGAGACAGGCCGTGCTATATGGTAGAGAGGCTGAGTGTGAGCGAGTTGGAGTTACGACAGGGGTTGGTGGCCTACTTACTGGCCTTGGCCGCACGCGAGGGAGAGGAAAGGGAAGAGGAGAGAGGCTGTTTGGGACGAGAAGGGAAAGAAAAGGAGGGTGGTCCCAAGGAATAGGAGGATCTTATATTTTTCTAGGAATTAATTTGAGGAATATTTGAAAGATTTGGAAGGATATTTGGATTTAATTTTTATATTTGAACTCACAAAAACATAAGGGTTACAAATAAAAACCTCTTAGCTAGGATTTTGAATGTTTTTGACATAGTTTGAATTTTGAAAGAATTTGGGTAGATGATTGGAAGGGAAAGATGGGGGGTTCAAAAGAGATTGTGATTTCCAAAATTCAGAATATAAACTAGGGTTTTAGGAGAGAAGTTTTGACTAGAATTTTAGATGGAGAGGATTGTGATGGACAAGGAATTTGATACATGGAGATTTGAATGATTTTGGAGGAAGAATTCGAATTACAATATTTGAATCCCAATATTTTGAATTTGCTTCAGATTTTTAGGGGTCTCCAGGAGGGATTAATCGAGATCTTTAGCACTTAGGTCAAAACCAAAATTTTAAAAATAGGGTTTTTATTAAAATAGTTTTTAATGGCCTAAAACCAAGGCATTACATTGCCATCATCACTCCTTGTGCTGACATCAAGCAGCCCTTTGCATATAAGCTAGCCCAAAGCTAGTACACAAGGGTTGGCAAGCAAGCCATCCGCCAAGAAGCCGCTACCTGCCCCACCAAAGATAAGCTATCTTTACATCGAGCTTCATGCCTAATGTTTCGGTTTTTCAGCCGATATACATATATTGTCCATTAATCCGCTAGCTATCGATCTAGTTCTATTAGATCCAGTCTTATACTATCTCGGTTAGGTCCGATCTATCAAGACTGTCTAATAGAGCTAGCATCGAGATCTAGTGGTTTCGTTCCTCCTATTGACTTAGCTAGCCAATGAGTTTACTCATATGCCTATATCAGACCCATAGCCGATAGCAGCCAATGGGTTCACCCATTCCTTCCATCCGCATCATCGATCTAGCTTCCGTCATTCTCGTGCCGTTAGTTTCAGCCTTATACTGTCTCGGTTAGGTCTGATCTATTAAGGTTGCCTCTAACGGAACGGTCATCGGTTATCTCTAGGTCTTGTCTCTTGGGAATATCAGGCCTCGCACTCTATTGATTATCATGTATTTTTTTAGAGCATCATTGGCTTTATAACCAATATATCTTTTATTTTATTTCTCACTATTTGCCTATACTCATTAGCTTTCTAGCCGATGTATGAGTGCTACAACCTTTATCGGCACCCAGCCAATAGCAGGAGTGTATCGGGCTCATAACCGATGACTATCTCAACTCTATCAGCACATCCAACTGATAACAGAAGTCCATATCGGCCTATTGGCCAATTGACTTAATGAACTAAATCTATTTATCTTCCTTATCAATTAGATGCCAAATTGACTGGCACGCTCACAACTCTAACAACTTGAAGATGCCAAGCAGCTTAAGGACCTACACTAGAGCTAAGCAGACCTCCTAGACCTTCATGTGTATAGGCGCATCGCATCGGACCTTCATCAGTGAACACGCTCTACCTGAGCACGCCTCTTTACCTGGTTCGATCTCCATGTCAACACTTAGTAGCCCACCCACGGAGCAATGGGCAAGTTGAGCACACTAACGGCATGGTGCTCCATGGAATCAAGATAAGAGTGTTCAACTGGCTAAAGCTATGTGCTAATAAGTGTATTGCCAAGTCATCATCTATGTTATGGTCACTCAGGACCACCCCTAGTCAGGCTACGAGGCAGTCACCCTTCTTGCTAGTACATGGGACTAAGGTTGTACTTCCAAACAAGCTCGAGTTTGGGTCACCACGGGTGTGAGCCTTCCAAGACAACAAGAACAAAACCAGTTTGTTGGTCGAACTTGACTGACTAGAGAAAGCATGGGATATTGTAGCCATTGAGTTAACCAAATATCAGCAAGGCCTATGATGCTATCACATCCATAACATCCATGGTCACATGTTCTCAGTCGACGATTTGGCCTTACACAAAATCCAAACTACGAAAGATTGGCATACGCTCTCTCACATATGCCAGGACCATTCATTGTCAGCAAAGTCACTCACCTGGGGGCTTATCAACTACAGTGTGAAGATGGCTATATGGTTGATAACTCCTAGAGCATAGAACAACTACGTCGCTCTTACGATTAAACCTTGTATTTATCTACTTTTTCACATGAATAAAGACACTCGGACACTACTTCTTGGCTTTGGCCTCCAATCTTTTTGTACTGCTCATTGGTTGGCTGCCAATTGCATTTCTAGCCCGAGTTATGCGCTCCTATACAGTCACTAGGATAAGGCTATGTGCTGTAAAACCTATACTTGGGGGCTCAACTACACTCGGCTAAGACTTGCTTCGCATACTCCATCTGAGTGGTCATGTCAAGTAATAGCAATACATCGAAAGCAACACATGGTCTTACATAGCCCACAAAATAATGTTTACAAAGATACAAGTTTGACCATTTTCTTAACTAGACTACTTTCTACATTTTGAGGTCCTTGACAAGCTTGACCGTGGTGCCCTTGGACTCTTTGAGTAGAACCAAGATATCTTCATCAAAGCATGTGCTAGCAAATCCCTCATCGACTACCCTAAGGTTGACATGTGGGTACAACGATTTGACGATTGCCAATACTTGGTCGATGCTCGCTATTGCAATAGCAGACGTGTGCTCTTTTATTGCTTGCGGCGCCACCTCCAACTAGTTCGCTAAATGGATGCACCATAACTTGTCATTGCCACCCTTGTCACTGGGAAAAGAAACTCGACAAGGGGAGCAGTAGCTTTCTCCATACGCTCTCAAGTGACACACATATGCTGCATTTCGTCTTCAAAAGCCTTGAACTGGGTATGGATCTTCACCCGGTACTCTGCAAGATGTGACAGCTCAAGGCAACTTAGACACATACGAAATAAGCCCATGCGCCAACAAGAGTGTCATCACGAAGTTCCTCACAAATCATGTCACACTCCATCGTCAGGTTCTCAATTTTCTTCTACGCATCTATAGCCAAACAAAGGTTAATTCACTCGACATCATAGGAAACATCATGATGGTGGCAAATAGCATGGTTTGCACATATCGGCTAGTTTAACGGCCAACTCGGCGGTGGTCTTCTTGACTATCTTTTCTTAGCTCTTCAAGTCATCATGCTCGCTGATGATCTATTGCAAGTCTTCCCACACTTCACCAAGTCAAGATAGCAGATATAAGGACCAATACAATGATATTTTATTTTGGCTAAGTCCTCACAAGTCAATTCAATTATCAAGATATATCACTTATGGGTGTGGCGTGCCTTGTACTTCAACCAGTCGATCTTCGAGTGCAGCTCACGTTCACAGCATTGACAATCAATGGCGTATACAACATGTTATGCTTCAACAACCTCGACGGCCTAGCGAATGCACTTTATCTCATCTATCCTTCCGAATGTTCATTTAAGCACCTCAGATTTTTTTTCTAAGCAGTCAATGGCTTTCTGCAAAACAAACATTTTTTCCAATGGATTAATTTTATTGCCTATCAAGTCACTATGCGCCATGGAAGGCAATTAGGGGTTGCAATACCTTCATCAGATCAATGGCTTGTAGGGTGTGGGTGTAAAGTCCTTCCTTCTCCTTCTTCTCATTGTCATCATCAAACTTCTCCAAATGCCCTTCCAAGTCGGTGAACCATGCAAACTAAAGGGGTAAGACGTACACGGGAGGAGGTGGTCAGTGTTTTTTCCACATCCTGAGTGGTGCAGCGGCTATATGAGGCTTTGTTTCCCTCAGCTAGATGTTTCGCTTTGGAGCCATATGCTGGATCAATGCTAACTGCTGTCCCTAATACACTAGCAGCCAATTGGCTACCGACCGTATAAGTAGCAACACTAGCCGGTTGGCCTTGACTGGCCTGATCAATATCCTGAGTGTTGTTGTTGACTATTAATGCTTCATCAAATGTATAGCTACATCAATAATATGACATGAGATGTGCTCCTGTAATACAAAATTTTGAGAGACTAAACTCTTACTTGTTCGACCGCCTTAGCTTGAAGGTGGGGACACTGTGTGGCCTTGGCTCAGAGCTTCACCCAGACTAGTTGAGCTTGGAGGTGGCTTTGCTAGCTAGTTGCCTATCTGGGTGGGAGGCAATGACACCAGCCTTGTTGTCCACTCTAGTGATACGGCAGGACATGCATCATCATCGGTTGTCGATCTTTCCATATAGCTAGCTCGACTAGCTGAGTGTAATGGCTAAGATGATGAGTGGGTGACATGGGTCATTCTAGTGGCACCTCCCTTTAGCAACGTGGTGGGTCTAGGCGATGTTCTCCCCTTGAGAGATAAGGGAGGCATCTTGTTGTACCTTGAGCCACCTACTCTAGGACTACCTCTTGTGGCTTGGGTAGTCATATCTACATTCTCTTTAGTCACATGTTGTTTCCCAGCTTGCTTGGAGTCTAGAGAGTCATCAGAGTCCTCCGCTATGCATTTACATGAGGCTCTTGCTAACAAACTCGGGGGCTTAAACTTAAAGTCATCTCATCCCTGCAAAGAAGATGTCACCTGATGTGTACAACCATCCAATCAGGTTAAAAGTACAATGCATTGAGAGCCATACCTCATGCGAATAGCCATTAGTGGTGATCACCATGTTGGAATCGAAAAAGGTTATCGTCCTAGTTTTGGCCCGTCATTGAAGTACTTCTCAGGGGTCTCTCTAGTTGGGTCAATATATCCTTAGTATTCAAAGGCCAGGTGGACTCAGCACTTGAGCTATTAAATGCGGCAAAGCATGAAGCATGTAGCTATCTGGACACCAGTTAGGCCGTCATTCTTCAATTGGTGGATAAGCTTTAGAAAATGGTTGACATGTCCATCTTCACGTCACTTGGGAACGAGGACCATGAGGTAGAAACAATTGGGACCTGACCAACATAACATAGCAGTGGGGGGACAGATTCAAGCAATAAAACTACTCTTGCCGCCAACCCTTCAGAGAAGTTTTGAAAGGGAGATCAAAATATTCCTTTTTTTAGCGGAGTTGGAAGCTGGTGCCTCCTACTACTTGAATAATGGATTTGGAAGGTTGTGCCTTGATGTGGTAGAAGTATCAGAAAAAGAGCAAAGTAGGGAGCTATTCCCAAAAATGATTTGCACAAATTCACAAAGATGGCAATCTGGAGGATGGAGTTGAGATTCAAATGGATGAGCTCAAGGCCATAGAATCTCAGTAAGCCTTGAAAGAATTTTTAGATAGGAAGAGTGAAGCCCTAGTTGAATAACAACTCAAAAACAATGATTTCCCCTGTGTTGGGCCTTGGGAATGACTCACTCATAGCAGAATGCCAGCTGATGATCTCCTTTGGGGGCAGCAAGCTCCCTTTAACTAGCTTTTCTATACTCCTCTCTATGGGGATGGAAATCAACCACTCTAGATCTGAATTTAGGAGTGAAACCGAGGCTTTCGATGCTTTTGACATGGTGATGCGACATCTAGGGTTTAGGGAGCGGGTTGAGGCGAGTAGATGGGTACGCTAACTCAAGCTGCAATGGAGTCGAGCTTACCTTTGGCCGAAGAACCTAACCCTAGCTGTGGTGGAATCAAGTAGAGGAGAACGTGAGCCTGGGGGAGACAAACTGATGCACTTGAAGGAGATGAAGAAGCAGGTGGCAATCAAATTGTTTTGTGGATTTTTTTGCCCCTTAACCTAATTTGGAAATATATACTAAGTGGCGTATTCTAGTGGACCTATGTTGCTATGGAACTCTAGGCCAAGGATTACATACACACGCCTGGCAGGCCACCAGTAGGCTTCAATTAATTGGGGCGCCAATGCAAAACGGTATACACCATGTTGTTTCGAGTAAGTCGCATAAGTTTGGGTTGGTGCTGGAAGTCATTACATGATAACCGAGTGACACAATCCGACTAAAATGCTTGGCTATATGACTCGAGACAATTTGGGGAGATTGAAAAGATGGAGTCTTTTGAAATCTCGCCACTCTTGTTTTCTATTTCACAGGTAGGCAGAGTCAAATCACTTAGGAACTTGAAAGCTTTACTTGGAAGCTTCATGGTGACTTCGTAAAGCGAGTACGTCGATGGTAAAGAGCTCAAGGGCTACTGTGGAATACATGGGATCTAAGTATCACCATGAAGGGCCAAGCTGACTAGGCCAAAAGAGGTGGGCCCAGCAGAGGGTTCGTATAGCTGGATATCATAACTAACTTGTAACCCAAGATGATAAGAGAAGAAGATAGAATATAAATCTATGCCTAGATATCTAGGAAAGATAGATAGAATGTGATCTGGCTAGATTTGTTAAGCTAGATCTCTAGGAACTCGGCCCATGTGCCTATATAAAGGGGCCAGAGGATCACATGTGGGGGTTAGATACTCATGCATGCATCTATAGCCCATGCTGTAAACTCTAGAAATAACCAATCTAATCTACATATAGGACGTAAGGTATTACTTTCCCACAAGGGCTTAAATCTAGATAAAAAACTCTCTATGCCACCATTAGTTTGTAGATGTACACCTCTATAAGTTTATTGTCGATTTTTAGAATCAACAGCTATGCCTCCTAAGCAATTATCAGTTCAGTGATAAGATTACTCAAACCGACCTATTTCTCAACTGCACTATGTACTTTCTGTTCTATGGTTGTTTTAGAACAACAGTTTTTACGCTGTATTACATTTGGAAACTATATACACTGGACATGAATGCTTCTAGAGCATTAATCATCACAGTACTTTGTCACTCATAGGTTCTTTTTAGAAAATTGTAGTGCAAGTTTCCAAAACACTTGTGTGCCTGGACTTATTTTGATTAATGACTATTACATTTGTTTGGTCAGGTTTATTTTCTAGAGTGGACAAATGATCTGGAGGGTTTTGTGCTAAAAGGTTATGGTGAGTCAATAAGCTATCAGATGGGACTGCCATTGCTCAAGGATGATGTTCAGTCAATGGAAGAAGCAATCATAGCTAAAGAATGTAGGGATGCCTCCCAAGTTTAAGTTCATCAAATAAGATCGTTGATAGTACCCGCCTCTGCCATCCTACATTCTATGGCTTTGTCTTCCACTGATTATTTGCTTGTAATTTCCTTACATCATTTGCTTGATTGTTTCCTTACAGCATTTGCTAAATGTACAGTTAGAACTTGCAATGCCATATAATAATCAGTATTGAAGATATTACAGTCTTACATGTAACATTGAGGTGTAAACTCTAAAATTGACATTTACAAATCTTGAAATTGTAGAGAACCACCCTGATGGTACATATGAGAATGCAAGGCTCCGATTTGCACATGCTAAAACTGTTGTCCCTTTCTCATATATTCTTGGTCTTTTTCTTGAAGGATCATGTATCTTTCCTTATTAAGAATTCCATTCACACATGATCATTCTCCATGAATAATATAATGTGTAATAGATTGCCCATTTGAAACGCCTTGTCTTTCATACGTAAATTTTGAGAAGATACAACGGAAGGAATCGTTGGATATACCTCCTCTGCCACCATAGGGAATAAATTGGAAGGGCAGTGTTGTAGCACCATTTGCTGGTAACAATGTGTTGGATTTATACCAGTGCCCAGGAAAAACTAATGGCAGTAAGATTTCTCCAGATCAGAAGATTATAGTCAGGAAAGGGAAAACAAAACCACTACCACCACGCACTAACATCACCTTCCCACACAACCAAAGAAGGGATTAGCATCGAGCCGACAGCCGCTAAGCATGACTAATTCTCGCTAGACCAACATAGAGCTATAGTTGTACCACCAATGCTGACTCCAAACAACTAAGCACCTCATAGATGTTGCCGGAGCGAAAGGTTCTAGAGAGAGAGGGTGAGAGAGAAGAAAGATCCTCTTCCTCACACCGACCCGCTGCCATCCAAGGGCTTCACATACACTGTCTTAGAGCGGTTTTGGTGATAAAGGGGCCTCCTAGATGACATCTCTAGGGAGAAAAACAACAAAGAGCACCACCGTCGTACATCGAGGTCTCAAGGAGATCTAAGACAAGGTTTTCACCCATCAGCCTCACCAGGGAGAGAGGGGCATCTCGACAACGGCCCAAGAAGGAAAACAATGCCCAAGTCACCACCGTTGTCAGCCCGACAAGACCGAGCTAGGCTTATGCCTATCTCCTGCCTCTATTGATCTGTAGCTACCACTCTAATGCTCCATCACTAGTCACCCACCATCAGCGTGTGGACACCGCTGCACTGAATCCCCTTGTAGGCCATCCTCCACCCGCCTCCATATGCTAGTGTGGTATACATGTTGTCACCATCATAGGCCTCTACCTCGAGGATCATTACCATTGGCCACCCCCGAGTATCCTCTATCGCGTCGCCACCCAGGGAAGGGCATAGCAGCATCTCGCCGCATCAAGCCGGTCGCATGCCACATCGCCTCCATGGCCAAGCGCCGCCTTGCCTCCATGGCCGTACCCTGCCACCTACTTCATAGCAGCACCTTACCTCCACAGCTTCCTCCCTCTATAGTGCCTCCACACATCGCCGCTCTTGCCGTCATGTTGTCGTCTACTCCCCTACTTAACCCCAATAGGAACCACTACTGGGGTGACGAATCCTACCACGGGTGCAATGGATCCTACCTTAGGGGATGGATCCAACCATGTTGACACTAGATCTAACCACATCGACACCGGATCTAGCTGCCAACCACCCTCTTCACGTCGTCACCTAGCCACCTCACGTGCCACCACGCTACCTCCGTGCCTGCACACCACGCCACCACGGTATCCTCCTCCTCTCTGTCTTGCCCCACATCAACACGCTACTCCATCTCACAGCTCGCCACTGGAGAAGAGGCCCTGTCATCATGGCTCACCGTGCAGTTGGCTAGCGACTTGCTCCGACAACGGAGAGGTAGAGAGCAGGGAAGATGGGGAGATGGCTAGGGTTTTTTATACTAAGCCACCAGAAGCGGGGGCAACACATGTGCCTGTTGAATAGAATGGTTCTCATATTTTTCTCGTGTAGTCAGTGAGGGGCAACGAACCACATGACCTAAGATTACAAGTTCCGTTGTTAATGTTATGCCCAAAATTCTATTCTGTGCCCTTTGCTTTCTCAAAATTGAACCCTCATAATTTCCGGCTTTGATATTTTCTTACTTCATGGCATGGAACAGAATAAATGGCTCAAGGAGAATTCACGTCTAATAACTTCTGGCATTCGATAGGCTTTAGTAACTTCAAGGACTTCATCCAACAATTGTAACTATTCATTTTTTTAGTAATTTATATAACAACGAAAACGAACTGACATTATCGCATAATAAGTACCATCAACATACAATTTCTAAAAAATGTGTAGAGGTTTTGCATATAACTTGAATAAGCGTGGCGGCAGAGCCCCTATACCATCTGACTTTTTCTGTGAGCTAATTATGTAGATCCCCTAAGCAGGCTCTTTTTTCTCCAGGGGTTTGGGAACAAAGATTTCTACCCAATTGAAGAGTCAAGGTCAATGAAATTGCCTGGTGCTAATGTTCAGACATCGTATTCAACAAACAAACTGTAATTCCCTTAGCAGTTACCTGCTGAACATCTCTCATTACCTGCTGCTCATCTCTCGAATTCCTTCCTAGGTTTGTTGTCGCAGAAAGGATACTGTGTTAGTGCTTAGGATGTGAAGACGGAACTGTAGGTTTATCGTGAGCAGATGGAGCGTCTTCTACCTTTTGCACTAAGCTGCTACTGCGTACTATCCATCTGCCATGGATAACCAAGGGACTGGCTTGTGGACTAACCTATGGTGTTTCTGTACTTTGCGACCCTCAGTTTGATGAGCGAGTCCAATGTGTAACACGCTATCACTGATGTCCCTGTTCTTCTCTGTGAAGACGTTCGCTGATCAATGTAATATTTGTTTCAATCTGAACTTTGCCGTGCGCGGAGGTGAACGCGTAAACTGGATTAACAGAGGAGCTGTGATGTATCCGTGTATGTGTCAAGAGGAGACCATACGACCCATAAAGTTGAAGAGCATAAAGAGCATCACAGGATTAGACACTATCATTGGTTAGGGATGAAGATGAAGTTAATGTTTTGAACGCATATCAAATGGACATTAATCCATTAACTACAAATTAGCTGATCCACTAAAAAAGGTGTACCAGTACTTCTTTACTTGAAAACAAATATGGATGAATGAGCATGGAAAATGACAACTCGATTTATGCTACCGTTGTATATTACAGGGATAGCGATAGAAATTAGAAACTGAAAAGAAAAGGAAGAAGAAAATGCCCCCAGGACGTTGATCTGTCAGTGGCCAGTGGCAAATTTCTCTGTATTGTCCCATGATTGATCCCATGCGTGTAGCTTGAAGGAAAAGCAATACTTAATTAGCAGGGCAATAAATTAACTGTTGTTTCTTTAGGCATTTGTTCGAAATATAAGCTCCTCGGTAGTTGCATGAGTTTACCTGGGCAGAGCATAGCTCCCTACTGGCCAACAAATTTGGCTCCACGGAGTGACCATGTGATTTGTGATTTTTTAATATCCTGTAGCATTATCTCGCGATCTTTTTGTTATTTTTTTATCTCATAAAGAATCTCTCCAATATGTGATTTTTCTCTGTCAGAAATTTCGGTTATGATCGGGACCAAAACTGAACTATCAGAACCTGATTGGTTGGTCCTGACTTTTTTACAAAGAAATTTGGTCTTGAGTTTGAGGTCACCAAAGTCCCCTCATGAACCAAAGACCGAAACTGAAGGTTAGACCGAATATCCACCCCTAGTCTCCAGCACCTAACAAGAGATCGATCTGCTTTCAATTTTCTGTTTCTGATTTTTTTTAGTATGTTCAGTTTTTTTTAAACGGCATGTGGGGATATGAAGAGTAGGCGCGTGGATGTAGGAGGGGGCTCAAGAAGCGGGGGAGACGACGACGTACCATGCAACGGCCTTACAATAAGAAGTAAAGATATAATAGAAACGGCTTAGATAATAATAATAATAAAATTGGTTTTTAGTGAAATTGGTAAAATAGTTTAGGTTGAAATCAGTAAAATATTTTATATTAAAATTGGTATTATTTAATTAGTTTTTATTTTAAATTATTTATTAAAAATATACAGTGAATGTGTGTTTACGCTGACATAGGTAAATTTGAAAAATATATGTCGAATGATGTTTTTTGTTTATTTGTGTGTAGAAATTATATTTAGGAAATGTATGGAAAATTGTTGAAAAAATTAGAGTAATTTCGAACAAAAATTAATAAAAGAATTTTCTAAATTTAAAACAATAACGAGCTGATTTTTAGTGGCACAGTGAAATATAGTTATGGTATGACCAGTAAAATAGTGAGCTACACGATGGCCAACAATGATGTAAGACTGATAGATGAGACTAAGCTGTTAGCAAGAGCGAGGGCATGAGCGGCGACAGCATAGAAGTTGATAGGTAGGAACAGGCTCTCAGCGGGTGTGAGCGCGCGCACTACGACAGAGGAGCGGCTGACAGATGGGCTAAACCTGTCAGTGGGCATATGCACGAGTGCAAAGGCGCTGCGACTAACAGGCAGACCAGACATGTCAATGAGCGTGAGTGTGGACGTGGCAAAATCTCAGCGACTAACAGGGCCAACAGGAGCAACATGTTGTGTACGGAAGCACACGTGGGCGGCCGTAGGAGATACATAGGTGATATGGTGTGTTCTGATTAGAGTGAAGTTGCTAGAATAATAATTGAGTCAGATTTTTCATGAATTTAAGTCGGACTGTGTAGCCTTATATATGAAGTGTGATCTAGCGTAATTTAGAGTGTTCATTTTAGATGAGTCGATTGAAAATAACATAGTAGTGGTAATATTAGGAGCACGTAGGTTATTTACTTTAGGATTTTTGTATAAATAGAGTGTAAGTTGTTAAATATTGAGAAATAGAAAATCGAGAGAGTTTTTTTAAAATTTTTGTAAGCATAGTTTTGGAAACAAATATAAAGTTTATAAAAAATTTGTGTGAAAATTATTATCTTTTTTTGTGCTTACCTAGTGTTTGATTTTGTATTAAATTATTTCTTCTAGGTTTTGATTTGATTTTTTTATAGTTAGGGTGTTTTTCTTTATGAAAAGTTTGATCGATCTTATGTTATTAATTAATTAATGTTTAATTAATTTCACTTTCTATTTAGCAAGTTTGTTTAGTTAATATCTTGATATCCGATTAAGAGTTCAGTTTGTTTTATTCTATAATTTTTTTAGGATTTTTAGATTTAGTAATAAAATGGTGTTGTGTATAGATTCAGAAAATGCATTTATGTTTTATATTTAAGAAAATTTGTTAAATTTTTATTTTATTTTTCGCAGTCATTCCTTCTTTTCTTAGAGCGATTCGATACTACAGTTAACTTGTGAGAGTTGCCGATGATGGGTAGTTGCAAAAGTCTGTTCGTCAGCGAGATCGCTTGGGTGACTTGCGGAGTTCGATCGGTTGGGTGACGGAGATCGATAAAAAAGGGAGCGGTTTGGTTTGCATCAAGCAGGCAAAAGGCCAGCCGGCTGTAGTGGTTGTTAGTGCTTCAGGATGGAGATTGGAGCATGTGAGTGCGTGCACTGGACAATGGTACTTGGTTTTTGGACGTTTTGCTGGTGGATTTCATTGTTTTTGGTAAAGTTGGTGACATTTCGCTCGAAAACGGAGCATTCATGGGACAAGGGTTGACCAATGGAGGGCATGGAGCAGCTGAGCTCCACTTCGGCCTTTTTTTTTCTCTTCTTTATGATTATAAGGAAAACGAGTACACCTCCTTTACCACCTTTAGAAGAAAGATAAATCTATAATCTTACCACCACATCGTTTAAGATGAAATAATACACACATGTAACTTTACCACACATCGTTTAAGATGACTTCTTGAAAATCAATTTTATCCTTCCACATTTTAGTTCGAGCTATAGAGTATTGTGTCGCATTGGATGCTATGCTACTGTGGGAAGTAAAGAATTGGAGGACATGAGAACGGGTACGTACCTAGGTGGATAACAAGTTGGACTATTGATGTTATCTTCTTTGCCACTTGTTCCATCGCATGAGGGGCAAATAAATGAAAAGTCGAGAATAAGGGGAAAATAAAGTGGCCGGGTGGCCAGTTGTTACGGGCCAAGGAATTGCATAGTCTACGCAAAATGCATGAGAAAATTATCTCAATCCGAATGGAGATATGTAGCGTAAATACCATATAGTTTTGATCGCAATTGCCAAGAACACCACGTGGAACCTGGAATGACGTGTCATCCACACAAATGATTGTGTTCTTACAAATTATAAAATTCGTGCCTGAATTGTTTCGTATTTTTTTGGAATTTAACTATATTATTATTTAGAGTAAAGTGTACGAGCAGTTGCTAAAATTATCTGACTATATCATCGTATTCCCAAACTCTCATAATACAATTTTAGATTCTAAACTTATAATCCTAAGTGTTATATAGATCCAAACGGAGCTCTAACCTACTCTGTGCATTGATATAACATACCACGGTTGATCCCCTAGACTATGTCCTGACATGTGGGTCCCACCCAATGATAGGGCTCACATGTCGACATCCCCCTCATCTCTCCCTCATCTCTATCCCCCATCTCTCTCAATTTGCCGGTCAGAGGAAGTATTGGTGACCAAGTCCTTGGGTGGCATAGAGAAGATGGTGGAGGTATCCATAGTGGTGACCTATAGAGGTTATAGGGGCAGCGACCTGTAGAACTCAAGTGCGAAGGCGGCCAATGAGCATGTTAAGGTTCCTTTGCAGTGCTAGAGCTCGAGCGCGAGAGCTTGCTAGCAAGGCATCAGCATCTTTGTGGTGGTGGTAGGTGGATGACAATGACGATGCACCCAACCATGGTGTCAGCAGTAATAAAGAGGTGTCAAAATAGATTTTAGCATCGATAGGGACAAGGATGCAAGTGGAGTGGACACTGGGTAGCAGATGGCATTGAGATGGATCTAGGGTTTGGCTAGGCAAATCCACTGATGGCGATGGCGGAGTGGATGTAGGTGTAGGAGGCGACCATAGGTGCGGCCTTGTGCTACGGCCGCACGCAACTCAAGCAGATCTACAAGTCGCATCGCCAGTCGACCTCTCTGCTCAAGCACATCTACAGCGCCGCAACTGCATAGAAGTCACAATGGGCAGTGCCAGCAACCATCACTGCCCAGCCCCACAACCTCCGTCACGAAGGAGCTCGAGGTCAGCTACCATCACCAAAGAAGGAGATATGGATGAAGGAGCTTGACAACAAGGATGAATATAATGGTGAGGAGGAACTAGGTCTGATGGAAGTGACGAGCGGTGTGGCAGGCGTGCTTGTGTATGGTGCAATGGTCGCTGAAGTCGAGCTTGGTCTCAGCTCTATCGTCCTTATCAGATTAGGGAGAGAGAGGAGAGATAGGAGAGGGAAGTAGAGATGGGTTTTTTATTTCATTTTTCTCCATGTGATTAATATATGGTCCCATAAATTTTTTTATGGCCCAATTATAATTACGATTGACACATGGGTTTCATTGTATTTTTTTTAATTCTTTGATGACTATATTTGCACGTAAGCATCTTAGACGAAGAAGTCCACAAGGATCCACCAAGGCATGCCACGTCATGAAGCGGGTTGAAACCTATTTCGATCTATGTGACATCTAAGGACAAGTTCAGTAACCTAAAATTATATTTTAAAAGTTTAGAGATCTGAATGATATAGTTGATAAATTTAGGGACTGCCCATGCACTTTACTCTATTATTTATAAAAACAGTTTACTAAATATCAAAATGTCTACAACGTAGTTGCACCCAACATAATTATTATAATTCATTTGCAATAGCTAAGTGCACCCCAAGTGTTTTTCCTTGAGAGAGAACGCACCCTAATGTGTTTGATGGGAGTTGTGTTGGATGGGTTGTTGTCAACAAAACCAAAACCCAATTACTCGGTAAACTAAGTTCCAGCCCCATTTTGAAGGTGCAGGCAATATGGGCCCATCTAAGCCCGTGGGGAGTTCATATTTTCTTCAGAAAATTCTATTTTTGAACTATTTGCTGAATCTTATTTGAATCCTACAACTATAAAACCAGATATATTCTCTCTCAAGTATTAAAACCAGTCCAAAATAACTCCTTTAAATATTTTGGAGGTGATTTTGACTGATGTGTCCATGTGACAATCTAATCATTAAAGAAATTAAAAATAAAAATAAAATCCTATTGTACCACATGTCAGTGTCACCACACGAATCAACCATAATGAGCCAATCCACCTTCATCTTTTCCTCCCCCACCATGTGCAGAGAAGCAATGTAACTGTGCAGCAATACCGGTGGCGTCCTACTAGCCGAGGGAGGCGATGGTGGTGGTGAAGATCTTAGCTAGCATCAATGCGGGAGGTTGTGGTATGGTGGGCGCGTAGTAGTGGCAGTGCAGATAGAGGCCTCTAGATCCAATCTCTCATCAATCGGGGGCCTAGCCAATGGCATCATAAGGAAACCTATGCTAGAGACGGGCCACCAAGAGACGGTGGCGCCAATGATCTGTGAAGTCGATAATAGCCTACCGTAGAGGTAGCTAGGTAGAGGGAAGAGAGATATAGAGGAGGCCTAGCAACAATGAAGGCTTTCAAATCTATGGTGAGCCTCAAATGCGGACGTGGGATGGAGATGGGGGTTGACGAAGGTGTGGTGTTGGAAGAAGAGGTGGGGGTTGTCGAAGATGGCTAGAGCTACCGGCCAGCGAGCAAGCGCCAGAGGAGAGCCCAACGGCCACGGTGTTGAGCTCGTTGTGGTTTGAGGAAGAAAGAGAGGAGAGAAGAAGAGCGGGCTCTTACACTTAGTTCTAGTTTTTTTCTTGTCACTTATATTTAGGCTTCACGTCTATTTTTTTTAATTTCTTTGATGATTACACTGTCACGTGGAAAAAAACAACCTTCAAAATAGCCAAAGAAGTTGTTTTAATATTTAGGAGAGAATATAATCGTTGATTATGTGAATCAAATTCGACAGGGAGTAAAATGTATTTTTTCCTATTTTCTTACATAATTAGCTTAGTTTGGCCCAAGTAGTTATTCTGGACGACGCTGGCGCAAGTACTACTACCCGTATAGACGGTGCAAACAGTATTCCGTCCAAATCAAATCACGATACAAAACGAGCGCAGCCCGGCCTGCTCCCTGGAGATCTATTGAGCCGTCAGTCAATTCTTCCTCCTAGAACTGGAGAGATCGATCAATTATCTCCACTAATCAAAACGAACATGGCAGGGATCAGGAACTAATCTCTAATCAGCACAAACATTGAATTACTTTCATGGAAATCTGGTCAACACAAACTGATCAAAACAAACACGACAGTTCGTTCTCCTGTTATGTCCTATTTTTTCTTATTCCTGATGGCATCCAGTTTGCCGGTGGCTGTTTCTGATCACGGGAGATGGTGATGACCGCAGTGCCATGGGACGTGGAGAGGCTACAGGCAGTCGGAGCCAGCGCTTACTGACGCTGCCACCTATCTCGACTTAGAACCGCGACCTCGCCGCCTCCAGCCTCCCCGCCCCGGCTTCTCCATGCTCTCCTTCACTGGTAGTCTGGGACAACGGCGACTGCGCTGGGGCTCCTCCCCCTTCCTCTCGTGGTGCTAGTGGCGGAGCTGAAGGAGTTGCAGTTGCGTGCCAAGGAGGAAACCTGATTCGTATTTATGGTAAACCCTCCGTCAAAACCGTTTAAGGTGGCAAAATAATCAGATTTTAACGGTTTGAGGAGTTTTGTATCTGGTTTTGCAATTCAGGGCCATTGTCAAATGGACTTTTTCCATCAGTATTTTTGATGGCTTTGTATTCCAACAATTGTAGGCTACTGTAATGGCCCAACCTGTGATTTCTCGCTCTGCCGAGGGGGCTCCTAAAAAAGTTTATTAGTCCACTCGTTCGGCCCGGGAGGATGGCAGATCCAACACACAGCCACATAGGGAAGAAAGAAATTTATTGACCCATCAAAGAATTAAATTAGGGCCATGATAACATTTCACCATAAACCATGTAGCCAATTTATATGTTGAGTTTTTTTAGAGAGAGTAAGATCACATGGTGCATGGCTAGAAGTTATACTTTACCTGGTGCGATGGTCAAGTTATACTTCTATTGTTATTTTTAAAACCCGCCAACCGCATAATACGTAAGTCTGTCTAGCTATTTGCACTAACTCTAGCTAATTTATTTGTTGAGTTTATACAAAATTATCATCCTAGGACACAACACAATAATCTATTTTCACTTACAGAACATCGTAACAGCCCAATTTATAAAGATTTGGCCTGAACAAAACAACGGAATATACAATTAGATATAAATTAAATCAATAAATTGCATGGTCTACAACTCTACATGTTACCGGAGCAACAAGAGTTAAATAGCATACATTCTCAATTTAAACGGTTATAAAAAATTTTGGGTATGAAGATTACTTTGTTTACTAACTACAAATAAATTTATTTAAGTTTAAATAAATTTATTTAAAATTATAGCAACATCTATACCACAAAATTGACTTTATTAGAATATATTTTGATATTATATTTATTTTGCATTAAAAATGTTACTATATTTTTAAAATAAAACTCAACCAAGATCAACCTATGATTTTTCATTGGGAAGAAGCTGAAAGTGTGGGAAATTGTTGGTTGTATTTTCTGTTAATGTATCGGTATATATAGGCAGCCAAAGTGGCTTACACACATAATCATACAGCTATACACGCGGATTAACCTGCTATAATTACAGTAGACTAACACTCACCCGCAGTCTAATCGAGAGCATCGCTAACATTTAGGCTAGATCGAAACTCCTGAAATAGTGAGTAGGAAGGTCCTTGGTAAAGACGTCAGCGTACTGCGATGTCGTAGGAACATGTAGGACCCGAACGTGACCAAGAACGATCTTCTCTCGAACGAAATAGAGATCAATCTTAACATGCTTCGTCCACTGATGCTGCACCAGGTTGCTGGAAAGATATACAGCACTGATATTGTCACAATAGACTAAGGTTGCCAGGGGGTGGCGAAGCTCAAGGAGCAACTGTCGCAGCCAGGTAGCTTCAGCAACATCATTTGCCACAGCACGATATTCAGCTTCAGCACTCGATCTAGAGATCGTATGCTAACGCTTGGAAGACCAGGACACCAAGTTATCCCCGAGAAATACTGCATAGCCAGAGGTCGACCGGTAAGTGTCAGAACAGCCAGCCCAGTCGGCATCTGTGTAAATAATAAGATCTGCAGGCGAAAATCGACGCATGGTCAGCCTAAGAGACAGGGTGCCCTGTAGGTAGCGCAGGATCCGCTTGAGAGTAGCGAGGTGCGGCTCTCGAGGATCATACATATAGAGGCAGATCTGCTAAACTGCAAAGGTAATGTCTGGTCAGGTGAAAGTCAGATATTGCAGAGCGTCGGTGAGATTGCGGTACTGTGTAGCATCAGCGATATGTGGTCCGTCAACAGATAATTTGGAGTGGAGATCAACATGTGTGCTGCACGGCTTGCATGCACTCATCCTGGCACGCTCCAAAATATCCTGACTGTACTGCCGCTGAGAAAGGAACAGACCATCTGCGGAGCGGGTCACAGAAATGCCCAGAAAATGATGCAGCTGACCCATATCCGTCATAGCAAACTCACGCCGGAGAGCCTCAATGATATTCTTGAGTAATCTAGCAGAGGAGGCAATAAGGACAATGTCATCAATATAGAGCAGTAAGTAGGCTTTGTCTAGACCGCGGCGATATATGAAGAGAGAAGTATCTGACTTTGTTTCAACAAATCCAAGTGACACAAAGTGAAAGGCGAACATGTGATGCCAAGCACGAGGAGCCTGCTTTAAACCATATAAGGACTTATTGAGCCGACAGACAAAATCTGAACGAGAAGAATCCACAAATCCAAAAGGCTGCACGCAGTACACTGTCTCAGTGAGAGTGCCATAGAGAAATACATTCTTCACATCCAGCTGATGAATGGGCCAGTTCTGAGATAATGCCAGAGAGAGAACCACGCGAACTATCGCAGGCTTGACAACTGGACTGAAAGTCTCATCATAGTCAACACCGGGCCATTGTGTGAAACCCCGTAGAACCCAGCGAGCCTTATAACGATCCAGAGACCCATCGGCGAGCAACTTGTGACGATAAATCCACTTCCCAGTCACAACATTGACGCCAGGAGGGCAAAGCACAAGACTCCATGTGTCGTTGGCAATCAAAGCGTCATACTCAGCCTGCATAGCAGATCGCCAATTGGGGTCTGACAGGGCATCATGAACGGAGCGAGAAAGGGGCGACATGGGTACAGCATGGAAATTGAGGCAATCCACGGGCTGCGCAATGCCATCTTTGCCACATGTGCGCATAGAGTGCGCATTGGTCACCGGAGGGATGGCAGTCGGTCGAGTGGCAGTTGTGTGACCGGTACCACTGGCAACAACTTGCGCCCGAGCAGTAGGGGCAGCAGGACCGGCAACACTCGTGGTCGGTGGGGCACCACTGGTAGCGACCTGTGCGGGGTGCACAGGGGCAGCGGCACCAAATGACGCGGACTCGGGCGACCACGGCCCTGCACCAAGGCTCGATGGCACAAGTGGGGCCTCGGGCACGGGGTGTGCTGCTGAGGAAGCTGCTATACCTGCACGCAAAAAAGAGGCTCTAGGAACTGAAGCGGTGAGATCATGATCATCGACAAGAAAATCCAGGGCGGAGGATGCCATGGGTGTGGTAGACATGTTAGAGAAAGGGAAGAAGGATTCATCAAAAACAACATATCTAAAAATGAGAATGCGGTTCGACTGAAGCTCGAGGCATCGATAGCCTTTGTGCTCTGAGGAGTAGCCGAGGAACACACATAGAGAAGAACGAGGAGCAAGTTTGTGGGGTGCTATAGAGGACATATTGGGGTAACAGATGCAACCAAAAACTTTGAGATGATCATAGGAGGGCGGAACAGAGAAAAGAACGGAGTATGGTGTGGAGGAGGCGAGTGTTGTGGTGGGGAGGCGGTTCACAAGATATGTGGCAGTGTGAAGGGTCTCAACCCAGTAAGCTGGAGGGAGACTTGCCTGAAACAAAAGGAAACGCAAAGAGTTATTGATGGTACGAATAGAACACTCTGCTTTACCATTTTGTTGAGAAGTGTATGGGCACGACATGCGGAGGGCAACACCATAGAGAGAAAAAACATACGGGCCTAGAAATTATCGAATTCATGGCCATTTGTCGCACTGGATGTTCTTGATGATAGTGCCAAACTGTGTGCGAACATACGTAAAAAAGGTAGAAATAGTGGAAAATGTCTCAGATTTGAGACGAAGGGGAAAAATCTAAATGTAGTGAGAGCAACCATCAAGAATAATAAGATAATATTTGTATCCTCACGCACTAACAATTGGAGAGGTCTATAGATCACAATGGATTAAATCAAAGTTGTGAGTAGCACGAGAGGTAGATAAACCGAAATGTAGATGTACATGATGACCGAGTTGACATGCATGACATAAATGATCGATATCATCTTTATTACAGGAAATGACATTGGACCTAATAAGTTTGAATAGAACGTCGTGCCCAAGATGACTGAGACAACGATGCCAAATGGAGGTGGGTGCGACGACGAATGCGGAGGTGCTGGTAGATGGTGCAAAAAATAGGTAGAGGTCACCGGAACTATTGCACCTGACGATCACGTTCCTGGTTTGCAAATCCTTCACAGAAAGACCAAATGGATCAAACTCAATGAAACAATTATTGTCGGTGGTAAACCGATGAATAGAAATTAAATTCTTAATAATGTTAGGAGAAACCAGAACATTATTAAGAGTAAGATCACGGTGCGGTAAGAAAAAAAGATGGGATCCAGTGGCGGTAAATCACCATTACCCACAACGATAGATGAAGGAGTAGATGAAGAGGGTGGGGAAATGGTGGAGAGTATACCAGTGTCTGAGGTAATGTGGGAACGGCACCCGTATCAGCATACCACTCATAGGCCGGTTGGTTGAGCGTCGTGGTGTTGAAGGAGTGTGCCAGAGAGTCTTGGTGCCAACCTCCATGACTAGGCGGCCAAGGTGCCGCCTGGTACGCCAGTGAGGGCGCCTAGAAGCCCATTGCTTGGTACGTCGGTGAGGGCGCTTGGAAGCCTGGCGGTGTAGCTCCCCCGTAGTACGTGCCATACGGGGATGATAGGGCACCGTATTTGTCACCATAGGTGCTAGGAAGAGCACCAAAACCACCATAGTACGGGGCTGTGTGAAACACAGGCTGTGGCGGTGGAGGACGACCAGACTGGTCGTACGGCCACATGCACAGGGTGTCAGCCCAAGGGTAGGCAAACGACGGGTACATAGTCATATCGGGAGAGATGCCGCCCTGTCCACCTGGGGCCGCTCTAGCAGAGGGCGCTAGAGAGCTGCCACTAGTAGAATTGTCACGTCTACCGCGGCGGCCGTTGTGCTGGCCTCCGGTTGGTGCAGCTGGGCGCGGAGGAGGAGGCGCCCCCGGACGAGGAGTAGCTATGGCACCTAGGGTTGCTGGACGCGGCGTCGCAACGACGAGAGCAGCCAGTGAGGACGGAGGACGAGCGTCAATCTCTAGCTCCGCCAACAAAAGATGAGTGCGTGCTTTCGTAAATGTTGGGAACGACCGATGCATCTTGAGAATGGACACCATATAGCGAAACTTGCCACTGAGGCCGCGGAGAAGCTTGAGGACCATCCGTCGGTCGCCGATAGGGTCGCCAAATTTGATGAAGGAGGTAGCCATGGATTCAAGATGACGGCAGTAGTCGGTAACGCTCTGGGAATCCTGGCGAAATGTGCGGAACAGCGTCTCGAGGAGAAGGGCACGAGACTTCTTCTGGCAGACAAATTCATCCTCGAGATAGCACCACGCATTACGGGCGCGTCCGGGCCGCATCAGCAGCGACTGCTGCAGGTCGCTAGAGACGGTGCCGTACACCCACATAAGGACGCAGCAGTCTACCTAGAGCCATGCCGGGCGCGCGGGGAACGCGTCATCCTCGAGGACGTGGCGGGTGAGGGCATATTTCCCAAGGATGGTGAGAAACATATAGCGCCACTTAGTGTAGGAGTCTGTGGCCTTGTCGAGGACGATGGGTATGAGTGCCTTGATGTTGATGATGGCGGTGGCTTGTGCCTAGAGAGTCGCGTGAGCGCTCTCGTACGCGTCCAGAGCTTCGTCAGCGCAAGAAGGATCGGTCGTGAGACAGCGGTCTTCGGAAGTAGCGGCGCCAATGTTGTCGCCAGCCATGTGGGGCACAACAGCCGATCGGCAGCCGATCAGGCCGGATTGAAGATCTCGAAGGGACAGCCAATCGGTCGATCGGATCAGAGATCTTAGAGAGACAGCCGATCGGTCGATTGGATCGGAGGGATCAGCCAATCAGAGTCGGATCGGCAGCCGATCGACCGATTGAATCGGAGATCGGATGGCCGATGAGCAGCCGATCAGATCAAATGGATCAGATCAGCAGTAGAGATCGAGCAACCGATCAGTTCGGAGGCCGATGAGCAGCCGATCAGATCGGATGGATCAGATCGGCAGTAGAGATCGGATAGCTGATGAGCAGCCGATCAGTTCGGAGGCCGATCGGATCGGCAATAGGCAGGATTCAATCGGACCGATCGATAGATCCGATCAGATCGGATCGACGGGCGATCTAGTCAGTATCAGAGAGCCAATCGGATCGGCAATAAGTAGGATCCGATCGGACCGATCGATAGATCCGATCAGATCGGATCGACGAGCGATCTAATCGGCGGCAGCGCGGGCGATAAGACTGGCGACACCTGGTGGTGGCGATCCAATCGACGACGGGCGCTAGTGCGGAAGCGCAGGTAGGATCAAATCGGCGGCCACACCCGGTGACGACGGCAGCTACGGGGTAGGCGATCAGATCGGCAGTGCGGGTGATGAGACCCATGACACTCCCGGTGATGTGCAGTCGGCACCGGTAGTGTCGGTCGGATCGGCGACGGGCGCTGGTTCAGGAACAGCGGCATTGAGGGCGTCGGACCTCGACAGTCTCTCACACAGTAGTGGCAGAGGAGGAGATCGACGATAACAGCAATAGCGGTGGCGTTTTTGGTTGTGGAAAGATAGCAGATTAAAACCACTCTGGTACCATGAAAGTGTGAGAATTGTTAGTTGTATTTCCTGTTAATGTATCAGTATATATAGATAATCGGGATGGCTTACACACACAACCATACAGCTATACATATGGATTAACCTACTATAAGGAGACTAACAGAGGCATCAACCAAACTAGCAAAAAAAAGCCACATACCTTAGCCCCCTATATGCACACTCATATGAATCAGTTCTTTAACCCATGCTTTAAGGCCTCTGCCCTATACACAAGGGCTCATCTTCCGTTGGTTGATTTTTTTAACACATGTTATTAAAGGGGACTGGAAGTAACTTTTTTTAACTAGGCTTAAAATTCACTCCATTGAGAAGTTAGGTGCTACTTAAGCACTGCAACCATTAGGCTATAGGCAATTTCGCAAATTTAAAGTAGTTTAACTTAAAAAATTAAAACATCTTATAATATAAAATAGATGGAGTAGTTCAAACAAGTTTGAACCAAATTTGAGCCTATATATATATGCCTTTTTTGTTAAAGTTTTTATTCTACATATGTGCCATGTAGACATATAATTACCAAACTTTGTGATATGAGCTAGTGAAATATCCTTGCAATTTAACTGTTTTGTTACAAGGTATGGGCATACACAGAAGTAGAAAAAATCCAAAAATATATTCAATTCGAGTTGAATTTGGGTATTTCCGCATCTGATATAAATCCCCATATGAAATTTAACGAATGTATATATATGCTCTCCCAGAATTAATTGGCTCGGAAAACAAATTAGATATCAACAATTTATAAAACCTCCATAATCCGTATCAACATTTGGCCAGCTGAGCACAATCAAAGTATGTCCCACTGATAATGCTCTAATGTGGTCCTCTTTATGGTTGTGGACAATACGACAGTTTCTTGAAGCAGCTCTGAGAAAAAGCCTTCGCTGCTGTGTTCTTTTTATTAGCCAAGGTGTTGGCATCGTTGACAATCAATACAAGAGCACTTAATCTCTATATGTGATGCAAAAGTTCATGGCAGCCAACACACTGAAAACGAAGTACGAACTATACCTCACTACTTCAGTTGAGTTTCGAGAGCGCAAGTTCAGTTAGGTTTATTTGCCACGTAAATTACTCTAACAAAACAAATTGACACCTCCAACTGTTTAAAGGGTAGTAACAAAGTGAGATCTTGTTGCTGGCATTGTCTGTCTGTTGTTGATGCAGCACTCGAGAAAGATCCAGGCATGAAACATCAGCAAATTTGCCACGCCAGCGCATGTGAAGAAAGATTCAGAAGAATTGTCCGAATTGTATATCGCTCCCAGTACCTTCTGCTGACGAAACTATGGAAGGCAAACCACTGCCATGAGAAAGTCAATGTCTTCTCTCTTTTTCGCCAAAATGTGAGCTAGCCCTAAGTAGTTGGAGAGGTCCCATCCATCACTATTAGAATACCTCGTGCGTCCCACTCTGAGGTCTTTCTTCATCAAAATATGACACATATGCTAATAAGAAACTATCAATAAATTTGCAATCTTTGACGCAGAATCGACCAATAATACATTCATACTAGTATAAAATATCCATTTATATATTACATCTACACATGGAGAAGTACATGATGAAATCAGAATATGAATAACTGATTCTTTTCCCCTAATATAGTTCAAGGTTTCTGTTGATGTTTTTAAGGATGCTTGTTTATTATCAAACCAAATTTTTTCCATGTGGAAAACAAAATTTTCTACGAATTTTTCATGGCCCTTCCATTGCATCATAATTTGATAAGGGATTCACAGAAGCACCACAAGAGTATAAAGCTTCATCCCTACTTCGAAATTAATGACCTTAGCACATTGATTTCCATCTTGAATATCATAGCGTCATAGGCATATTATTGAGACAAGAAACTAGAATCTAGAGACACCAAATTGCCAGAGAAAAGAAAAAAAAATCCATGGATCTTGCACTGATGACTAGACTACAAATAGGATTGCTTTGAAATGCAACGAAGCAAGGCTCTCATACCTGCCAACTTGGATACAACTAGTTCATATAGTTGGCGTACCGTCTACGTGCCAACTGTAGTTAACTACTAACAAACTTGGAAAGAACAAATATTGTCCGCGACCATGATTCAACGATTCAAAGCTCTTCTTAATTACAAATTTACCAGCTAGCCATTATCTGTGCCATATATATTCCTTGCATTCTTTAGCAATTTCAAGTTGTCTCCATAGGCGTAATTTACTCTTTTTTCACGTCTATGTCACCATGAAACTTGAGTTGGGGAATAGGTAAAGGTGAAAAGCTCCTTTCAACCAACCAATATATTCATGATACATGCTGCTTTCATTAAAGTGCGCCGGATGAAGGGATATGTCTTTGCTACTTAATAGTCATGTAAATTATATTTTGTCAATGGAAAGGAACAAGTACTATGGTGGTATCGAAAAGGTGTGAATGAGTCTATATGTTGTCATGTGTTGTATTGCCCTTCCTAAAAAATACATTTAGAGGAGTTTGATCGGTTGAGGCAATTCACTGTGTATATCATGCTGGCAATGGTAGAGCTAGAAAAAAATTCTAAATAGGGTCTACAACAATAAGTGTGTGGTGTATGTATATATATATAAGTTAGGTGGCATATACAAAGCATAAGGAAAACCATGGCCCCCTAATTAATAGTCCACATTCCCTTCATCATTTGAAATAGGAAGGTTGGTGATGGTATGAGAGACGATAGCGACACCAAGTATGAAGACTAGGAAGAGAATAGCAAATGACAAGCCTCAAAGACGGTGTGGGGTGACCAAGGGAGGCCTTAAGAAATTGTGTGCTTGACATTGCAGGTCACCAGCTCGAGTCTGTCAGTCCTTTGTTTGGACCATCACTAAGAAGATCTAGTTTGAAAATGAGGAATGAAAAATCAGGATGAAAACATAGGGTGATATTTTGAAATTTTTCTTGATAATCATTTTCTTTTTAGGATGGGATAATTTTCAGAATTGGTTATATTTAGATAGTGGGAAGAATTTTATTAAACAATAAAATTACACCTGGCCTCTTCATCTACTAAGGATTACATAGCCAAAGAAAGAAAGAAAGAGAAAAGAAAAGGAAATAAACACTAAAATAGACATGAACATGATAGCTAACTTATAAACAATCGACAAAAGAACGCAAAAAGCTAAACACGTGCTCTAGATCAACACCTTCAAGAAGGACCTATCGCTCCTACCACTTGTCTGCCACTATCATCCAAAAACATATCGAGATTTTCATTCGAAGTCTGAGACGACACTTTCAACAAAGAAATAACAAACAACCAATAACGCTGCCAAATCTAGAAGAACCAAATCAGGGTTTTCACCATCGATTGTTGAGAGCTTACCGACAGCAACGCATGCCCTCAATGACTGCTACCCACAAAAAAATCCGTGTGAGCCACACACAAACAGTCAAGACTATCGAATCTCCTTCAACAATCTACGACCGAGCATCCTGAGCACAATGGGAGTTGCTTCCCATGCAGCCACCCTTGAGTGATAACTAGCCATCAAGAATCTGGTAAAATCATATAACTATCAATCACATAACTATCTAAGTAGTGGCTGCCCCATGAATGGAAAACAAGGGCCCTATTTGCAAGAATAGATCAGCTGGCAACAAAGCGAGGAAGAGTAGGGTACCAATCAACCAACTATAAATACCATCAACAGGCAAATATACAAAGTCGTTTTGATCAGAAAAACAAGATCTCCATCCTTGGCCAAATCAAAACTAGTGTTTGATAGCCAAAACCGCTAAATCACGCTCCATCAGCAGGCAACGCTATTGGCATTAGTTCCCCACCTCTGCAACAACATAGATGTCATGGACCAATGTACGTTAGAAAAACAGAAACCATACGCCTAGCTAAGAAAATCCCATAGCAGTTGCAAAGCATCGGCCCGAATAAACGCCATCCGATCTTATCCACTTTCTGCTAAGATCCTTGATTTTCATGGAGTAGAAGTTATGAATTTTAGATGAAAGCTCCAATCTAGAACTCTATAGTTTGGAAGAAGCATCGCAAGATGACGACACCATGACTGTACCAGTTAAGATCCACCAGAAAAGGCTGTCAGGCAGCTTGAGGGTGTAGCCGTTGTCTTTGCTTTTACATCAGTAGCACCAACTGCGATAAAAGTGAAGATTAGGGGAGGTGGCGCCACGAAATGTAGGTGCCTCCAAAATCGCCTCACAGGAGGTGATCCAGAAGCTGC
This sequence comes from Oryza coarctata, assembly GCA_030770085.1. Lineage (NCBI taxonomy): Eukaryota > Viridiplantae > Streptophyta > Magnoliopsida > Poales > Poaceae > Oryza > Oryza coarctata. The sequence goes on from CM061472.1 coordinate 17,776,703, forward strand.
CCAGCATGGTGACTAGAAACCATCTCTCCTTGTGAATTGGTTATTGAAGTTGTAAATAAAATATCGTCGTCTTTGCTATTAGTGTGCAACAAATTACCTCATTTCAGGTTTCAAAAAGGGATTAGTTCATTTCAAGTATCACCTACATACCTTTGCAGTGACAAATACCTAATGTTTCCAAGATGAATAAAAAAGCGCAGTGAGTATGAATAACAAAAGAAAAAAAAGAAAGAAAAGTTCTAGCCCTGTTGTCACTCTTGATTAGGTCGACTGTCCAATGATCTTTTTTTAGACCTCAAGCTTGCGATCTTTGATTGAGTCCATTTCACAGTCAGAAACGATTGCTTAATCAGGTGAGAAGACACTGGTAGCTGTCTAACGACCACTTCGCGTTCAGAACACCGGAAACACACGGTCGTTGACAGCAACGTGCCGTACGCTGCCTGAAAAATGGCAGCAAATTCAGAGAAGAGGTTACACGGATTGTACTTGTTCAAACTGAAGAAAAGTTCGTGCCACGCACTTACCCGCTTACTGCTTCCTGAGCAGAGCTCATACGGTTAGAATTGGCATAATGAACAGTAAGTTTCCGCATTATTATCAAATCCGGTACAGTTTTACTTCAGTTTGTTTTACATGAAATTTACTGCACAAGTACGATGTACTGTACTATGAAGTAATAAGCCATATCAAATTTTGATAATACCAAAATTTAGTAAGATAACAACACATTCATAAACCTCTACTCTTAAAAAGATACATCAAATTTTTGTTACCGATTACCTGACTATATCATGTGACAAACTGAAAGTAGCATTTTCTTGTAAGCAAGTACTGTTGTTATTTGTGATTCTATTCCCGAGTGATTGGAGAACCAAAATTGCGAATCTGATTCGTCCATCTCTCCATCGTGCGGTGGGTAATCCCTTTCACATCCAGTCATAAACAGCACGCTCACGCACACGCAGAGAGAAAAAAAAAAACTAAAGAACTAGTCGTAGCGGCCACACTACAATTTACAAGAAAGACCTTACAAAATCCAAGAACGGCCACCTCCTGCTTCCAAGCCAAGCCAGCCAGCCGAGCCAACCAGTGAAGCCAACCACCTCCACCACCACCCAGATCCCCCACCTCGCCGGCACCATGCGGGGCGCGGCGGCGACCGTGACACGCGTGGCGCAGCGAGTGGTGGCCCCGTCGGCGCCGACGCCGGGGGGCGCGCTCCCGCTGTCCTGGCTCGACCGCTACCCGACGCAGCGCGCGCTCATCGAGTCCCTCCATGTCTTCAAGGGCCGCACCGACGCCGCGGAGGCGCCGGCCGCGGCAATAGAGCGCGCGCTGGCGGCGGCGCTCGTGAGCTACTACCCCATCGCCGGCCGGCTGGCGGAGTCCGAGGACGGTGGGGGCGAGCTGGTCGTCGACTGTACCGGCGAGGGCGTGTGGTTCATCGAGGCCACCGCCAGCTGCTCCCTCGAGGATGTGGACTACCTCGAGTACCCGCTCATGGTGGCCAAGGACGAGCTCCTTCCCCACCCCACCTACCCCGCCTCCGACCATCTCCCCGAAGACTCCCTCATCCTCCTTGTCCAGGTAAAACAATGGCGAGAAATTTCGAGCAGTTCTTTGAAGTCAACGGCTTGGTTAGCAATGGCGTCGGATTGAGCCGTCCGTTCCCCAATGCAGGTCACGCAGTTCACGTGCGGCGGCTTCGTGGTCGGGTTCCGGTTCAGCCACGCCGTTGCGGACGGCCCCGGCGCGGCGCAGTTCATGACGGCGGTCGGGGAGATCGCGCGCGGGCAGGAGTTGCCGGCGCTGGAGCCGGCGTGGGGCCGCGACGCGATCCCGTGCCCGCCGGCCGCCGCCGTCGGCCCGCTCCCCGTCCCGACGGATCTCCGGCTCCAGTACCTCGCCATGGACATCTCCACCGATTACATTGACCACTTCAAGGCCCGGTTCCTGGAGCAGACAGGCCACCGGTGCAGCGCGTTCGAGGTGCTCATCGCCAAGGCGTGGCAGTCGCGGACGCGCGCGGCCGGGTTCGCGGCGGGCTCCCCCGTGCACGTGTGCTTCGCCATGAACGCCCGCCCCGTGCTCCGGCGCGCGCTCCCGGACGGCTTCTACGGCAACTGCTACTACATCATGCGGGTGACGGCGCCCGCGGAGGCGGTGGCGGACGCGTCGGTGTACGACGTGGTGAGGCTGATCCGGGAGGGGAAGAAGCGGCTCCCCGGCGAGTTCGCCCGGTGGAGCGCCGGCGAGGCGGGCGCCCACGGCGAGGACCCCTACCGCATCACCTCCGACTACCGGACGCTGCTGGTCTCCGACTGGTCGCGCCTCGGGTTCGCGGAGGTGAACTACGGCTGGGGCGCCCCCGTCCACGTCGTGCCGCTCACCAACCTCGACTACATCGCGACGTGCATCCTCGTCCGCCCGTCGGCGCACAAGCCCGGCGCGCGGCTCATCACGCAGTGCGTCACCGCCGACGGCGTTGACGCGTTCCACAAGGACATGATACGGCTCGAGTGATGAGCGAGCGAGCTCACCGTCCGTCCATCCGCCGCCGGATTGCTGCTTTAGCAGCCACCGACACCGCCGGCGCAATTTAATTCGTTCTTCTTCTTTTTTTCTCTCGCTATATGCACGCCATGACTTTGGCCGTAGTAGACTAGCAGAACGAATAAATATATACACACACACACACATATATATATATATATACACACGCGCGCGCGCGCGCCTGTAATGCGAAGAATTTGTGCTTATTCCTTCGATTAATTATTAAAACCGGTTCCCTTTTGCTGCAAATTTGCTGTTCATTGAATGTTTTAAAAAATTTCAGAAACAAACGCTCAAGTAATTTAAACCTTTTGGCAGGCCATCCGCAAAAACGTGCAAAAACATTGTTACCACGTCATAAATAGTGAGCTGTATAGCTAACACGAGCTTGACATGTTCCTGTTTATGGCGTAGCAAAAGGTGATTAACTCATACCGTCGTAAGTGTCATTTTCTATATGCTATCATATAATTATTCAGATAAATGTTTATAATGATCTTAGAGTACTATACATATACATATATATACCGGAATTGCTAAATAGTATTTGACAGAAAATTAACTTATGATTTATGCTCCGATGACCTTATCTGCTCTCACGAATTGACAATATCCAATGAGTTAGAGTTTTAGGTCACAAGGAGTGAGATCATCAGGCTTAGAGAGATAGCATGAGAGACGGACGCCATAACGGTGAACATGTAGACGATAGGGTGGCGGTGGTAGCGCCGAAGCCACAGGGATAAATGAGGACAATGAACCGATATTGATGATAGAGCAAGTGGTTACCGATGTTAACGAGTGAGCAAGTGGTTATATTAAGAGACACGGATAATGATGATAGATTCGGTTGCAAGGAGTCACTAAAGATAAAAAAATAGCAAGATAAGACATCTCGCTATTGTTGGCTTAGAGGGGAAGAAAGAGGAGGTTAGGCAATAGCACGTTAGGTGAGGGAGGTAGCCGTAGAGACATTGGTATCATGTGAGTCTAGACCACACATCTATATAATAGAAATATAAATCTAAAATAATAGAACAGTTAGGAGTTGTTTTCTTAGGAAAAGGGTATACGTACTAAAAAAGCATCAAAATTGCAGTTTATATCATATATTGGATTAAACAACGTGTCGGTACGTGGAGAGGTTATCATTTGTGGTGTTCTGCTGAACGACGAGTAGTTGGGGAGCAACTGTCGGGATTCTCTTCTTGCTTAAGCAAAGGGATCGACAGCAAGTGAAAGTGTGATATATGCGTGATGATGCATCTGTTATTTTTCGCTTCATCTATATGCTAATGTGCTCATGTCTAGCTATATCTATATGCGTCGCCGTCTCGATTTGCTGAGCTCCGAAGTCCGGAATTGTGTGCGCTTCGGATAGATTGCTTCGCGGACAGGGTTTCTCGCTGCCGCCGCTGCTGCTGCTTGGCCAGTCGTGCCAGGGTTTAATTTGCTTGGATGGAGGAGTTACCGTACCCGGCAGCAAGCTGTAGTTATCACAATGAACAGTAAAAACAAACGAAAATTATCAAACATTTAAAATTTTAAACTTGGTAAGTAGTGAGATACTTACCGTTACTGTAGCGACGGTAAGCCTAGTTAGCACATCCTAACAATGAGTCGATAACCAGTGGTAAGAGAAACATGGTCGTGTATCATGTTCCCTAATTACCAGTACTCGCTTAAAAAGTTCAAAGACATTTCATTTTGGGCATGTATGTTCAGTGAAATTTCATAACACTGACTGTTAATTTCCAAAACTCTGACTAGTATTTACTAGAATGGACGCACATAAATCATACTATCAAAGAGTACTTCACAAATTTTTACTTAATGAATAGCTTAGGTTGCATTTGAAGCATGGCAGACATTGAAAAATAAAGTAAATTTCATAAAAACATAGATTTTAGGGCACATGTATCAAAAAAAACCCTAGGTATTATGATTTATGATTTATTTCAAGAACTCTATATTCTAAGACAAAATGTTTAAGAAACCCATATTTACATTAAATACTCATAATTATATTATTATATATTATATTTTTCATATATGTTTATATTAGCAGACTCAAAATACATATCCTTCTCTCATGTATTTTATCTTCTTTTTTACTCTTACATTACATGATAAAAAACACAACATAATAGCACATTAACGTGTTACTTATATATATAAGCAATCATACTAACAATACTAACAATAAACGATGCTAATTAAAATAAGACTAACATGTATATATATTCAGAAATATCTCATATTATTATTTTTAATTATTACGTATAAATATATTAGAAAAACAACTATGGGTTTTGAAACATTGTATTGGGGTTTTTTTAAAAAAATATGGTTATGTGAAATTTACTTTGAAAAAAAAAGTAGGGTTTAGATCGAGTTCGATGAAGGGTATGTTGGTTGGATTGTTTATTTGGATGGTGGATGGGTGGTTGAATAAACAAGTTGTTGTGTTCGTGTTCTAGAAGCTAGCCTCCTTGTTCGGTGCGGTGCTACACAGTCTTGGGCTAACTTTTTTTTATTTTTATATTTTATTTTTAATATTTATAAAACTATATTTTTTTCATTGTTACATACCTATTCCCAGAGGGTTTCCAAAGGGCTTTTTCTTATGTGGCAAACGGTTCTCCGTCCATATTATCAAGTGATGTCTAATAAATTTTGTAGATGGTCTCATTATCGTTCTCTCTAAAGATTTTTTTTCTAACTAGGCATCCTGAAATGATTTGACGCTCAGTATACTCATCGAACATATGTGAATATGAAAATGTCAAACTTAATGAAGTAGTTTCATCCTAATTTATCAGATCGAATACAATGACATCATAATTTATTAGACCTTTTAATGTATTCAATCCGGGATTTCATTGAGCGTATCCTTTTTATATTCTCATGTGTTTGATCTAATAATAAATTAGGATGAGTTTATCAAATACTAAATTATTTCATGCCTCCTAACTAAAAAAACCGCCCTCTAGAAGTGTGGGAAAGAACCGTTTGTAAAATTTTCACTCTAACGGGTAGGCGAACAACCGTTTGCCATGTTATGAAAGACACTAAGGCCTTTTTTTTAAAAAAAAAACTCCTAGTCGGCATTAAAAATATAGATCTGTACACTTGAAAACAGAAATATACTTATGTAAACATTAAAAAAGTAAATAAAAAAATAAAAAAATTCCGGTGCGACACATCTAATTTCATGAACACTATCCCTGCAAGATCTGGACCATCAAATCAGGATCTAACGGTGGCTACAGCAACGGCCGAAATGAACGCCGGAGTTGGTCTCTACACGACACACCGCTGCTCCGTTGAGAGGACAGATCGAGGCGCACCCAACACCAAATTGTGAACGGGGGCAATCAAAACTGTGGCACGCGTAAAGCAAGAACAGCATATCATGGGAGCAGCAGTCGGTTGCAAGTCACGTCACATCACAGTTACGCTTCATCGTCTTGCAGCTCAAAAGTTGGAGCAGCCTTCGCAGCTGGATACGGCAGCGCCTTGCTACACCATTAAGTATGCAACCAGCAGCTACCTAAGCGGCTAGTAGTAGTCAACACTTTTATCTTTTTTATCTGGGTGGTGCAGTTCGCATGATTTATAATTACATGAACTGCATGGTAGAAACAAGGGAGAAAAGGGGACCAAAAACATCAGATGCTTGCTGACTTGCACAAAGCTAAGGTAGCCGCTGGGGCTTCAAGACATGGAGCCTTGGTTTCCATTAGCATAGGCTTGGCAACTACCGTCAGGCGTCGCGGAAGAGCAGTACTGCTGCACGACGTTGTGCGGCGGCCAGCCACTGGGCGGTGGTCTGCCAACCAAGCTGCCCAGATTGAGCATGAGCAGGCTGCACATGAGTCAGCTACGGCACAGGCATGGAATGCTGCTGGGAGTGGGACTGGACGTAGTAAGCCTGGGACAAGTTCTGCGATTCCTGTGTTGCATGATACTGCTGCATGGAGTGTTGGTACTGCTGCCGATGCTGATGGTATGGGTGCATTTGCTGATGAACAGGTGGCTGTGGATGCCGTGTTTGCTGGAGATTCAGATTACTTTGGTTTGGATCCCATTCTGGTATGTCGTCATCGTCATCCTCCCAACGTTGGGCTGCGGCTGCAGGTCTGCTACCATACTTGCGAACCATTTCCCTCAACAAGGTCTACTGGACGACGGCATGCGGCCTGAGAATGCTGCTGGCTCCGGTATGCTTGTGATTGGCAGCTGCGTTTGGGACGGTAACAAAATCATATTCAAGTAGGTCATCGTCCTCCCTAACAACGCCAGGGCCAAAGCCCGGAGGAACGTCATCGGTTACAACATCCTGACGGTGGTGGTGACGCTGAATGGTAGGCTTGGATGACAAGGGCACTGCACTGGCAATCACGGCCTGCTGCTTCCTTGAGATGGATTGCCTTTTGGTGCCATAGTTCCTGACGGGTATCCTAGGTGAAATATGGGGCCTCCGCCACACGACGACTCCAATAGCAGACGTTCCTGTCACAGGTAAGCTACTTGAGTGCTCCTTGGGCAGGTTCTCGGCAAGTATCTATGCTGCCTTCCCTTGAGAAGGGCAGAGGTATAGCTCCACACCATCAGCTGGCTTCACTAGTCCTACTCTCTTGTCTGCAATATATGAGTCGATGGTCTGCACAAGAATTTAGAGGTGGTTAGCAGATCAGAAGATGCACGATAGGGTTACGCTGAGCCTATGCAGATGGTAACAGATGATAAGAATAAGGTAAGGACCAGCAAGAGATGCTGACGCCAACTCTCAAGAGAGCCCTCCTTCCAACGCAACTCAGTTACCTGTAAAATAAGTAAAAAGATTCTTAATGAAAGAAATGTTTCAGGAGCAGAAATGAAAGATCACCCATCTGGATGATTCAAGGTAAAGCATTGCCCATCAGATAGCATATCTATATGCACAAATCAACATTTATTGCATGAACATGACTTATTTATTTGGGCTTATCAGGTATATGAAATATTTGGGTGCAGTCACTAACTTAAAGAACAAGAACTTGTATATGCAAAATTGCTAGGCTCTAAGCAAAAGGAAAGCTAGGAAGTTCAAATGAAAATTGTGGAATTCTCATAACATGGAATGTGGAATCTATATGCAAAGCACAGTGAATAATCAAATTCAAGAGTGCACAAGTACAGGCGCAATTCCGATAGTCAACTAACATGATTAACATGTGTGCAACTTGTTTTGCTAGGCCTTTATACCAAGTCCCACAAGGAATCAGTTTCAACTGTAAGGACAAAGAGGCGACAGTCCATTCCACTGAAGGTATAGCACTATATCTGCAGTGCAATGCAATGTGTAGAAGGAAAACACAACCAGAAATCAACAGCGACATTGAATAATGCTCTGCAAAAAATAGACAAGAAAGAAATTCCCACAGCATGCAGTGTTGATCCAGTATTTCCTTTAAGAAAGGAATGGCTACCATCATAGATTTATGGAATCCCCTGAACACACAGTTCAGCATATTTATGCAAATGCCTAACATTAACCACAAAGATTATCTTACAAAACGAAAATGTGTGTCCATAGCATCTTACAATCAATCATTCACAAGAAGCAGTAGATACTACTGCTAGCAAGGCGATAGGTACAACTGTACAACATCGATGTATTCACATTTACATACTGTGGTAATTGCCTATTTTAATTTAAAATATATAGTCATCCAACTGAGAATAGCATATGAGAAATAATTATTACCATTATAGCACGGCTCCTGGACTTAGGAAGTTGTTCAAGAAACTAAGCCTGACTCTTCCCTTGATATCAACAAAGTGGTGTCACTCATTTGTGGATGTCTTTTCACAGCTGCAAAACAGACAAAAATAATAATCGACTGAGGATATCACTGAAATATTAATGTGTCAAGTTGTGCACTATTCTATAAAATGGTACCATGAATTGTGCTCAAGATATAGAAACTAGCAAGAGAAGTACTTTTGAATAGTAAATTGTATACACAAGAGAGATAAGCAGTGAAGAAACAAACCCTTTGAAGATAGCAACAACATTTGTGAGTGACGACAAGGAAAGTTGAATTGTTCCATCCCATACACCGTCATGTGTCAGCAAAGCATCAGGAGCTGATTTATAATCCGTAATAGATTCAGGGATCGACTGACTGCCAGTATCAATGTTTTCAGCATTGACCTTTTCAGGGGAGGATTTGACTAACAGATCTTCCTTTAGTTATTCAACTGGAAACAAAATTGAACCTGGTTCGTTCTTGAGTGACTGTAACTTGGACTCACACTTGTCTTGAGGAGATAATGCTTGAGAATCAAGTTGAAAATCTGATGCAGCCCTATCCACATTTTTGGAAGAATCTTCCGACTTCAGTGAAATGTCAGTTTTGTCAATAGAACTAGGATCATCTTTCACAGTTTGAGTGGAATCATCTTCAGAAGGTAGTTCAGAATCAAGGGTCTCCATGAATTCATCCAATGACATAATTGGTGGAAGATTCTCCGCTTATTTCAGGTCATCTACCATCAGGTCCTGCATGAGATTTGTTTTCTCATTTGCTATATGTTCTAAATTGCTTGGCATGTTATTGATGCCTGTCCCGACAACTCCGTCTTGCTCAGTATTATCTGATTCTTTTTCTTCCTTGTGTACACTTTTATCATCAGTTTTGGTTTGACCTTCAGTAGGTCTTGATAGAACATGCGAAAGCAAATCACCCCCAATTCCAACCTCAACATAGATACCATCAGTTTCTTCCACCTCAACTTGAAATTCTCCTTCGTGTGTTTTCCTCACCAAGCGTCTGACTTCCACTTTATTAAGAAGAACCACCATCTTTGCAAGCTCTTCAGCCTTAGCCAACTGCCAATCTAAAAGCTCCTTTGAAGCAAGTTCTTCAGTAGTCATTGAACATGGGCGTTTGGGTGTTATGTCTCCAGACAAGACTCGTTCCCTCAGTACAGGATAACTTTTATCATTCAAGTTAAACATAAGTGACCGAACCTTCTCCTTGTATTTCTTGTTAACTCCAAATAAAGTGAACAGCTCACCTTCAATTTTAAATGCTAAAATTTGGGCCTTTTGAGTTACACTCTGCTTTTCTTCTGCTGCCCCATCATCAGTATTTATTATTTTAGACTCGTGTGCAATGATAGTTACATCAATGCCGTCATCAATATCAGATTTTCTGACTCTCTCTGGATTGGATTGAGAAATGGTTTCAGAAGCTCCAACAATAATGTCGGAAGCCCAGCAAAGTCCATGGTCTTCCAGAAGCTCACCTAAAGTGCAAGAGTTGTTCTCCAGTACTTCATTTTCCAAATGTTGCTGCATATCATCACTCACCTTGATGGTCATGTTTGATGCCAGATTGCTACTTAACATGTTATCTTGTCCACTTTTCCAAGCACCAGTCTTTGTGACAGAATCAATACCAGCTTTTCCTGCATCCTGGGATATAGCAGTTGGCCCTTGCAACGCATCTCCATCTGCTTGCTTGTTCTCACTAGCAGATCCAATATGTGACACAGTTCCAGAAGATCGATGGGCATGCTGTTGATCACAATCCATATTCAGCGCAGCAGCCAGAGTCTCCCTGAACTTTGATCTCACTGACTCGAACAATGGGCAGCAGTTCCTGTACAGAACGCTTGCCACCAGAAGAAAGCGCGGGCACAGACTTCATCATCTGAACCTTTGGTGATGCTGCCGTCTTCTTACCCACCACGGACGGCGATGGCATCATCACAGCCATACCAGGCAAAGCCGTCTGAACACTTAGCACCTGCTGCGGCGGCCTCAGCGACACCCTACTCAACGGCCTCGCCCCGGATAGGTTCGGCGCGTTGGGCTTGGGCACACCAACCTGCGCCGGTGGCAGGCTCATGGGCACGATCAGGTAGGAGCTGACCGGCACCTTCGCGCCCCAGTGGCCATTGTAGAACACGGCCGGGTACCCGACCTGTGCAGGGTGGGAGACCGTCCCATGCAACGGCGCTGCCGCCGCCACCGTGGCGGTGCTCCCCGCAACCCGCGGCAGCTGCCCCTGCTTGGGAAGCTCCATCACAGCGCCCCCTTCCAGAACCACGCCACCTAGTCGATCCAAAACTAGGTTACATCAACACGTTCGCACGAACAACCTAACTACTCGGCGTCAAACGGCGCGTAACCGCAATATGTACATTCCGGGGAGAGGGGTTTTACGAGGGGGCTCGCCTCCGGTGCGGTCGAGGACGGCGGGAGTGGAGCTAGGCCCGGCGCGAGGGCGGCGGGCGGAAGGAAGCCGGCGCAGAGAGGCGGCTGAGGTGGGGAGTCTACGGGGGTAGGGTTTGTGGGATTTCCGATTTTGTTGCGGCGCGAGCGAGCGGTGCCAAGCGGGTGGGAGGGAGGGCGGCGAGGTGCGATGCGTCGCACGCGTGGCGTGACCGACAAGGCGACTACTGCATGCGAATATTCAGAATTCAGATACGGTTCAACTCAAAAAAAAAACAGAGAATTCAGATGCGGTTGGGCCTAGAAGCCGAAGCAACACTGGGCCTTCTGGATGCTTGAATAATTGTTAATGGTCCTTATCTATGCCTAATTTTTATGGTCCTAAATGCCGGCGCATAGAATATATGGGCCTATATTTTGGTTCAATCCTGACCTAAACACTTGGTGACTTGGAGAATTTTTGAGCCCATCCATATCTGCTGGAGAAAATGAGTGTGCGATGTGGCAAAGAAATTGTCTACCAGACTACCAGCATCTTTCAGAAATTGCCTGCCAGCGCAAGGAACGGAGATTATTCTACTAGTAGTACTGTACAAAATAAATCGTAGCAATAATCAGCAGCCGCACGTGTCATTCTCCAGGCTGTGACGAGGGAGTATCTGCAGCCATCAACGTCCACAGTGGTCAACCCAGATTGCTAGCTGTGGCCGAGTTAATCGCCAGAATGGAAGCGTGGGCGTGTGGACGAAAAAAAACCAGTTAAGGTGAAGGTTGGTTTGGTTGGTCGCCATGTGGTAGCCTCCGCCTCCACATGTATAACCATGGATGATCGCAACGCACGCGCGGTGTGCTCCAGTCTTCCGCTGCTCGGCGTCCAGCTAACTGGATTTGCGTGTGGATGGGCATGCGGACTAAACAGTCGGGGCGGTAGAGAAGTAAGTAGTACTGCAGCGTGAGGGACACCATCTGGTTTGGGGGAAATTTTTTTTCTTTTTGCGGGGAAGGTTTTGGGGATTATTGTACGTACACGGTACACGTGTCGTGTGATGCTGTTGTTCTGGAAAACTGGCCGAGTACCTGGCTGGGCATTGCCAGTTGAATGGGAAACAAAGGTAGCCCCGATGAAGAGGGAAAAAAACACGGGCCAGGTAACCGAGAGATGTGCTTACGATGAAGGACGGATAATTTACTACGGTTGCCGGCAATCTCTAGTTCCGCTCCCATCTCATAACCGATTGTTTCCCAGAAAAAAACAGCGAGAGGGTACGCGGTTGCCATCCTATAGCATGTCCCTGCCTTCTTGCGATCGATCGACCACACGCTGCACGCACGTATGCCGGTCGATCGCGACTTGCTTTCCTCCCAACACACGCACGTCGGCACGGCACGTACGTACGGCCTCCGCCCGTATCAAACACGCGTACGTGACATGGGTCCCCCAATCTCGCATAGCACTAGTAGCAACGACCGTGCGTGCGTGACATGGGTCCCCCAGTCTCGCGTCGCGCGAGGCGACCCCATCGAACCGAATCAAAACCCACACGCGAATTCGCAAACGAAACGCCCTCGCGCGTCACAGGCGGCCCACGAATCCTCGGTCCGGCGCAGCTCGGTCCCCCTCCTCCCGCGTTGCGTATCGCACGAGATCTTTGCGTGGACGTCATCCGCGGCCGCGCGCTGCGCAAACGCGGTGGTTGCGTCCGCGACGGATGGGTGGATGGATGGACGCCTTGATTCCGCGAGAACGACGGGCACCGGCCGCGCCCGGAGCGCGGCTTAAAAACGACCCAACCAACCAACCGGCCGTCGCCCCAACTAGACGGAACCGGGGCTCTTCATACGCCTCGATCGCGACCGCGTCCCTGCTAATTCCACGTGTTCGTTCGCCATCATCATCGTCTCTAGCTTGTTATCGCAAAAACAGTACCGAACAGGACACGTTCATGGTGGGGACGACCAAATACAAAACCAATGGCTGTATAGTTGATTCGTTGTCTAAACACCCTATCTCATATGGAGTCTTAACACGTTTCTCGAATTACTAATATATTTTTTTTAAAAAAAATCGTTATTTTAAAAATTATATTAAACTATTTTTATTTTTTTATTTAATAATTAATTAATTATGTATTAATAAATTGTTTCGTTTTACACGGAGATTAGTTACTAACCCTCTATGCCTAACACAGGCTAAAGGAGTACCTCAAAATCGCCACGCCGAAATGACTCTCGTCGATCGTGTCAGCGGCTCAAGAACACAGGAACCCCATCCGATCAATCTTGCTCTGCAGCCGCAACAGAGCCGACAGATTTAACAAAAACGGGGTCGCCGAGCTGTAGAGGGCGCAACTTAAATTGGGGCCGGGCGGTTTGGGCGCCGGTACGCGTGCTTTTCAGCGTTAACTGCTGCTCTCTCGCCTGAACCAGCTGCCGCCGCTACAGCCGTGACTTCACTGTCGCACCTTCATCACCTTGCTTGGCGAACGCTACTGCCACTATTAGTCTACTACTACCTTCTGCTTGGTGTCTCGGCTGGTTGCCACTCACACTCACACACTCAGGAGCACTTTAGAAGGTTCGTTATGAATCCCTTTTGATTGTTCCCTAGCCGTACAGGCTACGCGCATGGAGGAGAACTGGAGAAGTAGTAGAAGAAGAACAGTGTTAGTTAGCTTATGGTTATAGTGCATTCAACATTTTTTTCTTGACAAGTTAGCCGAAATGATGTACTCCATCAATTCTTAAAAAAACGATTTCTAGGTTTAAATCTAGTCCAGATTTAAGCCTAAAAGTTACTTTTTTTTATAGTACTTCGAGTTTCATAAAGTTGGAGGAATTTTGCACGATGCCTGGTTTGGCAGCTTACTCTCTTTTGACCGGCTCATCGAGTCATCAGAGGTAGGCAAATTCTTTTGTTTTTTCAACTGTTAGTAGTAGGAAAATCCTAACCGAATGTTGCATTCTAGAAAAAGAGAAATTTCTCTCTGAAAAGTAAAAACTGATACTATGAAATTTCTCCCCAAGAAAAGCCCATGTTGGAACTCCAATTCTGAATCCCAGGATGAGCAAAACCTGAACGAAAAACTGAAGACGATTTGCAGTCTTGCAGACTGATCGAAATCCAGAACTGCAAAAAGGCAACGTGAAGCAGAGCCATAGGAAGAACCTTCTGGCATGGCAAGCACTCGCTGAAGAACAGTAGAGCACAGTCTGAACAGTATTACTGCATTTCAGCAACTGTCAACTGGGTATCACTGGCTGCAACAGGTGAGTGAGTGCAACTGGGACGAAAGGGATGTTCAACGAGACCACTTTAATTCCCCCAACCGGATCACCGTCGTCAGAGTTTACCAAAGTCTTCGGAGAAACGAAATCAATGAGCTTTCTAGGCTTCTGCCTCATAACTTTGCAACTTTGCATCCACTTAAATTGGAGCTTTGCATCTACTTACCATTTAACCACTTCCTACTTTGCAGTACTGTCATCGCCGATGCATTCAAGTTTTGCAGCATGGTACACAGCACAGAACGAACGATCGGGATGCACGGTGCTTAATTAGGCTCTAGGGTTCTGTAATATTGTGATAATATTGTAAATAAGGCCTCTCTCGAACTTATGATAAGGATGAAAATTAATTGCACACATAAAACGAGAAAGCTAGCACATAATTAATTAAGTTTTAATTATTATAAACTTAAAATATATATATATATTTATTTGATATTTTAAAGCAACAAATGTTTTCGTATGAAATACACTATTTAACAATTTGAAAATTTTGTTAATGAAAACTGAAATAAAATCGACATCTTAATAAAAAAGAACGGAACCTAAGTGCAGTTAAGTTCGGTAACATTTCCTAGAATTGCACTTGCTTCCATTTTGAAATGTTTGTATTTTTTTAAAAAAAAGTCATATCATTTTATGGGGTGTAAACCCTAATACATTGCCATATTAGTTAGAAGCATTGAACCATCATTATAGAAGGATAGGTTAACTAAACTAAGAAAGCAATGTTTCTAATGAAAGCGAATAATGGTATAAGAGCATATCAACAAGAAGCTGCAGCAAATGCCACGATGATTGCATCCTTGGACCTTATTAGATGTGCATACCAATAACTTCGTTTGGCTATCTGCATTAAAACAAGAGTCGTAGATTTGTGTATAAGCTTCATCAGACTCATCAAAGTATTCTACGAAGTTCATCGTTAAATCTGAGAAGCTTGGACTACAATCCTAACAACCGGGGTTACACAAGTGGTCCATATTCTACTTAAACAATAACCACAACCACCATCAGCAGCCGCCATCGCCACAACCTCTATGACCTCGATTATGGTGAAAAACCAAAATGAGACAAAATCTGACTTACAGGAGACCTTAAACTACAGAGATACTCTTCTAAACTAGAAGGAGAAGATAGCCTAACCTCACTTCTGACAGTCGCTGGCAGCAAGCTGCCGAAAATATAGAGGAAGAGGGGTCAGGGAAAAAACTACTGTAGCTATAAGGACGCTCTTTCTGTCTCCGGAGGCTTCGAGAAAGCAGGGGTCTGGTCCCTAATCCTAGAGGTTAGTCTTGAAAGGTTTGTAGACATTTCTTTCGACTTTGACAGGTTTAAAGGAATAGTAGATATTCATCACCGCATTAGTTGATAAAAAATCTCACAAAACATATTTAAATTACGTTATCACATAAATTCACAAAGCTGAAAATAACAAAATTAGAAAGAAAAACAATTTGATTCGTGGATTATCAGAATTAAAATATGGTTTTCTACTAAAATTCAAAAGCAAATATGGAGCTGCTCTCGTAGATTTTTGAGTGATGATGCTTCAGAAGTCAAAACTGTCACTAGGAGTTTATATAAATTTCACGTTTCATTCATATCAAAACCTACAACCACAATTAGCTTTTAAGAATTTCGCTTCTGAAGATCACAATACAAAAACAGATTGTGAGAATAAAAAAAAATCAAACAAGACCTAAATATTTAAGCCAAAATATCACAGATATTCACAAAACTGAAAAAAAAAAGGGAAAGAAACTAAGGGCTCCTTTCAACCCTTCAGATGTTTATGAAAAAAAAATGTGTTCCAACTTGCAAAGGGGGAAAATTCATAGGAACAGAGGTGTAGTACTAGATAAGCTGCCATTTTTTACAGTAGAGCAAATTCCTTATCTATCCGTGAGTTTTCGTTTGATCTCTAAATTTTGTCCTATTTCTTTTATATTTTAGAGTTTTTATTTTGATCCGCTCTATACCCATTTTAATAGCCAATTAGTTGTGTCGATAATATATATATATATATATATATATATATATATATATATGTATATACGTCAAGTAAATAAGTATAGACTCATACCTAGGCTTAACTAGGACAGTTTGAATTATACTAATAATAAGTTATAAATACAAAGCCAAATGGATGAGAGATATAGACGTTATAAGCTAACTCCAATCTTATCAAACTAAAGTGCCGATAATAGTTAACCGTCAACCAGCATATTAGATTATGTTTTCTTAACATACTGTTTTACTTGAGAAATTGATATATTATGGTAACATCATCTTCGGCTAATATGATTAGGGCTATTATCCGCTACAAGGATTCAAACATATATAAAAATCCTATCTCGTTCTTTTTACAGGTTATTTATATATCCCTACATCCTAATAACATATCGTATATATACACATACAGTAATCAAGGTATAAGCTATTGACAAGTTGACAGTTAGTTTTATCTTAAATAATCAAATTGCCTCTCTATTAGTCTTACTGCTTTAAAACATAAATGTCAATGGGAATTTTTTTAATTTATAATAACATTACATTGGACAAAATTAGTTGACGTCAAATTTAAAAAAACATAATTTAAAATTTCATACAAAATTAATTTATTATTAATTCCATACAAGAGTTTCACCCAGAAATTGAAAATCAAAATTATTTTTAACTTGGGTTTAAATTTTTGTGAAAATATTGTATGAATTTTATCAAATTTGATTTGGAATTTATTCAAAAAATTTAAATTTCACTTTTCAAATTTGTGGCCAAATAATTCTATCCTTTTTATTTTTCTTACAAATGAATCTTTTTCATATTAAGAATTATTTTTTTCTTAATAAACTAGCACGTAAGTATAAGAGAAAGAAATATAACCAAAGTTAACACTCGACTCATGATCAAATCAAAATAAAAAATTGTAAATATGTAACCGATGATGTAAAATTAAAAAACTATAAAAAAATTAAGCGAAAACTTATTAGCATGTGAGTGAGGAATTTTCTAATATGTGATCATTTGTGATCATGCATTCGCATCGGCTCTACTAATTCCACGTTTCTACTCGTGCCCCGCACTGTCTTTTCCACGGTCCATCCCAGCCGTCCGATCCCCAGAGGTGTCAGGGGTAGGACGGTCATTGCACACGCCGCGCCGCATCAGAGAAAGCATCGGTTTTTAAGGTCGCCGTGGCCAGCGGCAGCGAGCCTGTGTGACAGCGGAGAAAGCAGGGTAATCCGGTCCCGCCAAAGCAGCCGCCTCCACCACCTCCTCCTCCTCTCTTCCCGGCGCCAATGGCTGCGTGGCCCGCGTCGTGAGCACAGCAGCAGCAGAGACAGGAGAAGGAACTGCCTTGCCTAGCCCCCGGAAGGTCGGTTACCTCGCCTTCGCCGCATTCCGCTGGCGTCTGTTCGTGTTCGTCCTGGGTGGTGTGGCGGTTCTTGGTTGGGTGGATGAATCGTTGTGGAGCGGGAGGGAGGGGGCTCTCTCACTGCCGATTTGCCCGCTATTTCTGGGCGCGCTTCGCCGCTGGATTCGGCTAGCTTTCACAGCTGGGGAATCACTGGAATTCAGGATCTTTGTTTGTTCGGTGTTGGATCTCGGGTTAAAGGGAAGCTTAATTCGCGTCGTCTTATTCTTCACCGCGAGATTTGGGTCTTTCTCTCTCCTTCTTCTGTACGGTCTAGTGGTGGTCTACGGCAGTGGTAACAGTTAGATTTTTCTGTCTCGTTTTTCTTTATTTAGGCAGCTTGCTTCGCTTGCTTTGACCAGCGGTTCTCCTCGTTTCTTCCTCGTGAGGCGTGAGCAAGCTATGATCTGCAGCTAATGATTGTTTTGCTTGGTTGGATCGGATTGGATAAAAGATGCTGCTTCTCTTTTTCCCGTTTTCTGAAATTTGTGACTTTCTGGTTATGATAATTTGATAATGTTGTGCTCGTGTTGATTTAGGTTGGGATCCCCTATTCGCTCGCGTCCTGATTTGGCGCGTAAAATTGTAATCCGTACTTCGGATGGCCGGTTCAATTGCCGCCTCGGCGTTCTTGCCGGGGTCGCCGGCGCAGGCGGCGGCCGCGTCCAAGAGCGGCCTCGGCGAGCGCCCGGACAGCCTGGACGTCCGCGGCATCGCCGCGAAACCGGGCTCCTCGTTGTCGGCCGCCGTGAGGGCCGGCAAGACGCGCGCCCACGCCGCCATCCCCAAGGTGAACGGCGGCAAGTCGGCGCTGGCGGATCCGGAGCACGAGACGATGTTCTCCTCCTGCTCCCCGGCTCCGAGGACGTTCTACAACCAGCTTCCCGACTGGAGCATGCTCCTTGCAGCCATCACCACCATCTTCTTGGCTGCCGAGAAGCAGTGGACGCTGCTCGACTGGAAGCCCAAGCGGCCTGACATGCTCACCGACACGTTTGGTTTCGGCAGGATCATACATGATGGATTCATGTTTAGGCAGAATTTTTCCATTAGGTCCTATGAGATTGGGGCTGATAGGACGGCGTCTATAGAAACGCTGATGAACCATCTTCAGGTGAAATATTGTGATTTTGAGACATCAGATTGCTCTGGTTGGGCATCAGAAAATTGAAATTTTTTGGTTTTGATGCAGGAAACTGCACTGAATCACGTGAAGAGCGCTGGGCTGCTAGGAGATGGTTTTGGCTCAACACCAGAGATGAGTAAACGAGACTTGTTCTGGGTTGTCAGCCAAATGCAGGCAATCGTTGAGCGTTATCCATGCTGGTATATAATTATAATTCACATATCAGCATGTTCTTGGTTTTTGTTTTCTGATAAATTTTGAGCTCCGAATAGGGTGTAGCTTTTCTGCTTTCACGTTTCATGACAGTTAGGAGACACATATGTATGGTTGGCTACAGCTTGTCTCCTGTTGCAGTACGTTACTGTAGTTATAGTAACTATCATTTTTCTTCACAGAAGTCATCGAACAACAGGTTTAGGTAAATGGAGTTTTCAATTTATTTGGCAATGAATATGAAAGAGATTGTCCCAAGTGTTTATGTCAATTTTAATTGGATGAGCAACTCCAACACCCATCTTTTAACTGTTTGTGCCATGTGCATTAACTATTTGTGCATTCTATAGACTTCCAGTAATTTATGATGATGCAGAAGCTTCCTGTGCTCTTAAATCTTAATATTGATCATGTGTTAAATTTACTGTCTGATGTTATAATGGTTTATGTTTGTTAGGTAAACTTGGCATGTTGCCAATTGTCAATACCTTTCTTGTTCTGAATTAGCTTCTTATCCATCTGCAGGGGTGATACTGTCCAAGTAGATACATGGGTTGGTGCTCATGGTAAAAATGGAATGTGCAGAGACTGGCATATACGTGATTCTGTAACAGGCCATACAATATTGAAGGCTACAAGGTTTGAATTATTATTACTCATAGATACTGTTAATCATGAAAACTGTATTAACATCTGCTATTCAACTTCCTACCCATCTTATTACCATTGTTTGCATATGAAATCTAGGTAGAATTTTGTTTCCTCTGAATATATTGTAAGCTGTGTTACAGCAACATGAAGCCGCCTATTTGTTCTAATTGTTTGCTCAATGTGCAGTAAATGGGTTATGATGCACAAGCTTACTAGGAGGCTTGCAAGAATTCCTGAAGAAGTGCGCACTGAAATAGAGCCATACTTTTTTGAGGATGCTTCTATTGTAGATGAAGACAACCGAAAACTTCCAAAACTGCCAGATATTGAAGGTGCTAATGGAGCCAAATATGTCCGGACAGGCCTGACTGTAAGTTTTTTGGAATTGTACTTACAGTGTACAAGTATACAAAATGTGCTTGTTTTTCTTTCATTGTTTTACATCTTTTTCTGTCTCTTAATCTTAATGCAGCCACGATGGGCCGACCTTGACATCAATCAGCATGTTAATAATGTTAAATACATAGGGTGGATCCTAGAGGTAAAAAAGTTTCCCTATTATGTTCATCTTTATTGCCCTTGCTAACACTTGTGTAGATGACTATTGAGAAAAAAATGCTTCCTGAAGTTCAGTATATTACTTTCAAAAAAATTATCCATTTGTTTTTATATTACTGTAAACACTCCATGGAGTTGCTATTAGGCATCATTGTCATGGTATTCCTAATTAAGTTGTCACATGGTGGAGCATAACTTTGTGTTGCTTTGCTCACCCTTTTCTCTTTGGGCGTACATTTGGTACTGTTGATGGTGCTACATAATTCAAAGAGATTCATTTATATCGTAATGTTCCCATATGTTCTGTTCCAAGAATTTAGGAACCAATAGTTTTCAGAAGAATACTGGATTTGTAGGTACTAAAGGGAGGGAGGGGGGGGGCTCAAAATCATGCCTATGATTAGGCATTACTGTAGGAGTATAAGATAAGCTTGGTCAAGGTCCCAAAAGTGTGTGCCTGTGCATCTACAACAGTGTCCACCTAACTTTATCCTCACGTACGCAAGCACTTACCTGGCAGTTCTGTACTCTTTCAAGCTATACGAAAAATCTGTGTTGCACTAGTTGGATAAGTAATGTATCCTGGTAGATTTTATTATATTAGGTTGGTCACCTACGTACATAACCCTGCACTCTTGTTGCTTTCACTAAAGAGCTTGCCCGTGATACTTATATGCAATTTGATCACAAGCCATTCACTCAATTCATTTTTTTTGACTGAACAATGCATGCACATAATGCCTGGTTGACTGGTTGACAATCTGCCGTGTGTATGTGTGTTTTGGAAGAAGGGGAGGACTAGTCATGTATGCATTTATTTATACAGTGGACTACTGGACTACATAATCAGGAAAACAATTGTTCTGGTGACCTGCAACCTAGATGGGCCCAAAACAACCCAAAATATGAGGAAAATTAACACTTAGGCAGTACCTAATATACAGATATTTATTAGCTACATGTGCACATGTTACTTAACCATACCTTTTTGTCTTTTTCCCCATAGAGCGCACCAATCTCCATTCTGGAGAAACATGAGCTGGCGAGTATTGTCCTGGATTACAAGAGGGAGTGTGGCCGAGACAGCGTGCTGCAATCACACACTACCGTGTACACTGACTGCAACAAAGACTCTGGTCAAACTACTTTGCACTGTGAGCATTTGCTGAGCCTGGAATCAGGACCTACCATTGTGAAGGCCAGGACCTTGTGGAGGCCAAAAGGAACCAAGCCCCAAGGAACCGTCATTCCACCTTCTTCGTGAAGTGCATAAAATCTGTCAGGTGTTGATTTTGGTAGCAACAGCCTGGGTAAACGGAGGACAACAACTTGTGTTCTCTATGGAAAGGCATAACCTGGATGAAATGAGTATAATCACATAACAATGTGGACATAAGTTATTTGCGAACAGAATGTATGAATTTGGAGGAGTTCAAAGGGGGAAAGATGGAGATAAGAAGCAGAAAAATGCAAAGAAGGCGTATTGTGCATGATTTGTGTTTCAGTTTTTCCTTCTATTTTTCCTTTCATTAGCAAAGATATTCAATTACACAGATGGGTGTTGTAAGTATTGAAATTGTAGCTACTGCTGTACAATGGGAAGTGAAATGCTTCTCATGCATGTTCTGTCTGGGCTATGTCTATATTATGAGCCCTCGAAAGCAGATTGCCTGGTCCGAAGTGTTTTAAATTTTAATTTCACATATTTTATTGATTGATATTTATTTTGAATTTTTCAAGTTTCTTCTCTTCTCATGATTGCCAAGCCGTGTTGAAATTTTGGATCTGGGTCTGACCCTGCCCAATCTTGAAACGAATTATATTTTGTCAGCTACTTTGACTTGTTTAACTGAAGTAGACAGCTTGACGTAAGCAATGACAGATTCACGATCTAGTTTGTATTTAAAATACCTTGATCCTGAGATCTTTCAACATGGTAATGTTCCTGCCTTTTTATAAATTATTTTTGGGCAACTGAAACCACACGGCTCCATTTTTCATTGGAAAAATGGAAACTTCGGATACTGGCAAACTAGAGCTAAAAAGATTCAGACGATTAAGTTATTACAACTCAACATACTCCTACTCAGGGGAACTGAAGTAACTGAATATACTCCAACACCAGAGATTCAGAGGCAAATTCAGCAGAGTAGCAGAAGAATCCATGTTTCTGTTAATAGCCATGAACAGCTAATAAAAAATGTGACCCATGAGTGATGCTCCAGGTATGGACCTGCAAAGAGCGAAAAGTTGATCAGCTTCTTGCTTACAACTATATAGAGGAATCATGCATGTTGTTTTCTTCCTAGTTCGTGCAGGACTCCTGGACACCGGACAGACTTATGAAACACAAGTTGATTGTAAACTTTGCATGTGAGCATGTGGCATTGAGTTTGACTCAAGCATAAATGTTGCGTTGATCACATGCTAAACTTGGAGTATATTGTCAACGTGTTGTTGTTGGTTGTTCGAGTTGGTTTACCTAAGTTGATGGGGATCTTAAGCCAAGATTGTAAGGAGGAAAGATGGATAAGTAATGAATAGGGACAGACTCGCCTTGTTTCTTTCTGAATCTTCCCCATGGGTCTCCCGTGTTTTGCTCTGAGGATTGTTTCTTGAGAGACCGTTCTTCTTCCCTTGTCGCAGTCAGCAATCTGGCACTGTTGCTTCTCTGATCGTTTTGCAGTTCAGCGTTGTGTTGCCGGCAGCACTTGTAAGATCTTATTACAAGTTAAGCGGTTTTACACGGCTCCACACACGTGTCAGGTAAGGCGTTAGGAGAACTCTTGGTGTCATTAGTACTGGACATAGATGTAACTTGATTCAGGTAGGCTCGGCCCAGGGAAAAAAATTTAATGTTGTTGGGCTTCATTTTACGAATAGTCTAGTTCGCAAACGCGCGCGAACGCATCTGTTTTCCGTTTTGGGAGAGCCCACCTTGTCCTTTCCCATTTTCCGGTTTTCTTGTTACGCGCACGTACGTAAGCATGTCGATCCCGCTTCTTTTTCGGTGGAACAGTAGAAGCGATGTCACTTGGGTTAGCAAGCCTATTGGGCTAAAATGAGGTGTGCGTACACTTCTTTTTTTTACTTTTCTTTAATTCTAGTTATTTGTTGTTTATTTTACCATCATCAAACATATAACATAATATTTGAAATACATTTTAAACAGTTATACCAGTAAGGGGGAAGTTTGTATGTATGTGCTACAAAGTTTATAAATTATATGTATAAAGTTGATATGCATAAATTTTATATGTATAAACTTTGTATGGAAAATGTTTATTTCACATATATACTAAATTTTATATGTACAAAGTTTGTACACACATACAATTATATGTATAAACTCTCTATGTATACAGCTCTATGTACGCATTTTTTTTTTCTGGCCAAGCTCGTTGGGCTCAAGGCCCAGCAAGCTTTTTATGCTGCTAAATCAAGGCTAGTTTGAATGGTCAGAAAAAAGCCAGATCAGCCTAAACCCACCATGAGGAGATACACCTCGTTGCTCAAAACTCCATTTGGTATGGCCCAAGAAGATAGGTTTGTTGGCCCAATACCCTACATATCCTTGGGAAATCCTTCCTCGACCCTACCTGGTGGAATGAATCCCCCACACGACCGCACAAGCATCTCTCCTCTAAGCACCATATCCCTTCATCTACCACCATCGAGACTCTCAGGCACATGTTTCATGGTGTCGGTGTAGCCTCCTCCAAGCCCATACCCGCCACACTAGGCATGCCCCTTACACTCTTCCTGTCGTTGCCATGAGCTTTTGGTTGCATCAATGTCAAGTGCGCTGCCGGAGCCGTGGAAGGCAATAGACGTGGAGGCAAACGGTGATGTGGTATCTTGCCTACAAGTAATCCTCATAGTAGTAGTGTTGGGTAAAAATAGAGGCATGCTACTTGTAGCGTTTGACAATCTACTGCAGAGGATGCTAGTTTAAACATTTGATCCTTGCAAGCTCCTACCTATAAATTGGAGGCATGGGTGCCATGCTTCATTCCATCTTATGGTACCCTTACAACACCATCTTAAAGCCCTGCTTTGTTCTATCTTACCTGAGCTACCTCAGAGCTCCAATTTAGCACGTTGCATGCAATTACCACCTGACCTCCTCGTCCCGAAATCTTCATCAAGTTCTAACCAAACATGATCCTAGGCCCTATTTTGCCTTCCCAAAGCTCTTCCGGAGTTCAGCACAATCAGCGCCACCGCTGTACCAAGCCGAGCTCTACCCCGCATCAGCTTGCTTTGCTTCTCACCACCGAGAGCGCGCGTAGCTTCTTTTTGCTGTCCGACCATCCCTCAATGAGCCCATACATCATAGAATCTATATCCCCCATTAATTTTATTAATCCTAGTCTAAAACCCCACCTCGATACACCTCCATATCCTCCATGAGCAACCATCATGGCCGACCACTATGTTGACCATGCCGCAGGTAAATAATCCCCAAAATGAAACCCCCGCATCAAGGAGAACCTCCCCAACTCCTCACCTCGCCATAATTACCACCAAAGTGCAGATTCTCTTTTTGGCCTCTATGCCCTTCTGCCACTCCTAGCCACCAAGCTCGCTGCTGTCAAAATTAGCCACTCCACTACGACCATACCTTGCCGGAGTTGCCCTTCACTTCCTCTTCAATTCCACCCAACCTCCGATCTCCACCACTACCATAATCCCCAACCCTAGCTTAGCCGAGAAAAGAAGAGAGAGAGACCATCGAGAGGTAGAAGAGGAAAGAAAAAGAAAAGAAAAGAACACAATGATAGGTGAGTGGTACAATTTCTTATTTTCTTGATTTTAATTCAATCCAATTCTTTAGAAGCCTCTATCTCTTCAATCCTATATCCGATTCCAATGAAACTTGGACCTAAATTCTTATAAATTCAAACCCTTCATTTTGACACTAATTTTTCTATTTTAAGATTTTATTTGAATTTTCATAATTTATTTAAATACCATTTGAAATTATATTTGAATTCCCAAGTTAAACTTCTATTTGGCATTTTAAATGTCATACATTCATCCAAATTATAACTTAGCCACCAAAAAGCCGTCGGTCGGCACTTCATGCCTTCCATAGGAACGTTGGTGTGGATCAATGGCCCTGATGTTGAACCATTAGTTGTGCAGCCCAACATAACTAAATTTAGGGCCGAAGTGTTGCTCCTTGCACCCCTCACCTCAAGACGAATAGTGGTCAGAGCTTCACTATTCCCTTGGCATCCCATAGCATGCCACACACCTAACTCTCGGGATCTGTGTGATCTTAGTTGCTCTATTGTCACTCACGGTTGTCCCTCAAAACCCGCACCAACCTTCCAATCCTCTAGCAGTTATGCTGCCCGTTAACGCTGACTAGAGAAAACACCCATATCTAGCCACAATGTTGCCCAATTTTAGCACCGCCTAGAATAGAACCAAACCCTAGCCATTATAATGCCCAACCCTAGTACTAACCAAAAATACACCTCTAGCAGTTATGCTGCTCAACTCTAGCATTGACTAGAAAATAAATAACCACATCTATATACTACCTTGGACATTGCCATTCATTTAACCTTACCCATAAAATACCTATGCTCCAAGCAATTTCAATTGCTTAGCCCTCCAACCAAGCCTAACCTATAAACAAATCATAATCCCTAGCCATCATGAAATATCCATGAAAGGAAGTAAAACCACATTCTAAACCCTAGCCTATATCGCCTTTCTTAATTTTCTTATTTGTTGTTTGCTTTTGTTTGAACTTAGCCTTTCTTTCTTGTTAGTAGAGTCTACTTTATTTTGGGGCAAGTTGTGATCTTCTGAGGATGGATAATCAGATTGCGTGTTAAAGATTTCTTTGCGTCAAAGCAATGCAAGTTATTATCTCTCCCTTTTGATCATATTGATCATATATTCTAAATCTCTATTATTCTATGTACTAGTCATACATGCTTTAGAATATCTTATATCTCATGCATAATATGAAGATAGAAAACTAGATATATATGCTAGCTTTGCTTATTTTAGATTATGCATAAAATATAATGAACTTAGGTTAAGATAGTACGCATGATATGGTTGTTCTGGGTTGGCTAGTACTGTCTTAATCAACATAAGGTTTATACCAAGGATATGTGTAGAATGAACCGAGTACAATAGCAATTCTTGAATAGGTATAGACCTCACCAATTAGGTAATTAACAAAGGTGGTACCTTTGTATAGTGGTTCACTTGAAATTGAGGCCTTACTGAGAAGGCAAATACCACCAAAGAGGGCAATTGTTATTTACCTTGCACATGTAAATTATTTATTTGAGCTAAATTGTGATCATGTGAAGTTTTGAAACCCTTATTGCGATGACGTGGTGTCATATAATCAGTTCTCCTTAGACTCCGAGAATGCTAGAACTCTTTACACTGCTAATAACGCACTTTCAAGATGCATGAGGGTTAGAATTCACAGAACATATACCATTGTTGTTAGATAACAGAAAGGCTGGGCCATAAGAAGACTATTGTGGGTAGTACATCATAGATTATAGGTAAAATATACATCTACTGTAGTGTGAGTATTTCAATTTATTCGAATAGTAGTGCTCATGATTATATGAGCATAGGGACTCACATTTGTCTCTTGGCTAGAAAATTAATTATTTATGAAGGTTTTATTGAATTATATTGCATTTTACACATACCAGGTTTAATACCTCAACAAAATCAACTTTCTAGTAAACATATCCCTACTTGAATAGTATTATTTCATGCATCATTATTTGATATAATAACTTGCTGAGAATGTTGTGCTCACCCTTGCTTCAACTTTTCAAAATTGATCTTTGATGATTTTGATCTTGGAGAAGCCAGGGTTCACATTCAAGTCTTGCTTCAAATTTAGGTTTAGTTTAGATGGTTTAATTATATCAGTCAAAAACACTAGAGTTAATTCATTCTATAGCTTTTGCTGTGTAGTTAGCCACAATTCTTATAAAACCTTTTATATATGTAATATATGTCCTTCTTCAAATATCTAGCTTGTATATGCCTATATCCATGTACCAGTCTAGGGGTTGATATAATATATATGTCTATTTCTAGATCTTAAATTTGGGAGCCGACATCCATGCTCATTCACGTAGTGGCCGGTGATCTTTTATCCACATCAGAAAACTATCCATCGATCTCATGCGCTTCCTCTCTAGCTATGTCCTACAAAACAAGTAAGAATAGTGCACAACTAATGATGATTGGAATTATGCAAGAGAACATAAGATGGATGCACAGATGGCCGAGGAAGCTCACCAAGTGGCAATAATGGCCCACTTTGTTTAAGCTTAAGAAAAGTGTTGCACCCTGATGCAATAATTTTGTTTTCTTTATGAAGTACAAAAATGGAATCTGTACTACCTAGAATGGGTGCTAACATGATTGTCCCAAGATTTGAAATGGCTAGAGAGAAAAAAGCATAGGCAAACTACAGTCTATCTTATTCCATAACTCCAATAATTATTCTAAGGCCAAGAAAACTACTGCTCCTCTTAATCACGTGGCTAAGCTGGATCACTTGAAGATGCAATTGGCACTGCATTGGCTCCTATGATGACAATGTTGTTAACCTGACCTTGTGACTATTGGTGCTTTAGCTTTGGACACTCTCTTGCAAAATGACCTAGCTCAAAGCAGTTGTAGCACAAAAGCTACTTCTTTCCATTATTGTTGCCCTCTTGAGATTGATCTTGCTGAACTGGCATAAGTTGGGGACCTTGCTCGTTGTTGACTTCATTGCTTGTATTATTATTTGACTTGATGTCACCATCATTATTGAGCTGTTGCAATGGTGCTTGAGATGTAGAAGATGATCCACTGATCTGAAATGGCTTGGTACGTTGCCTTTGATTGCTACCTTGTACTTCCTTGAGAATGATCATTCTTCTCTTGTGGTTGTCCATCTTCTTCTGCTTATCTTCATAGTGAATAACTTTGTCCACTAACTTTTGGAAATCAACATAGTCACCAAAGATCAATTTAACTGACAACTTATCATTTAGTCATTCTAGGAACTTCCCTTGCTTTTATTCATCAGTACGCACATCCTCTAGAGCATATCGTACAAGGTGGCTGAACTCGTGAAGATACTCTATCACAATGCTATTTCTTTTCTTGAGTGCCATGAACTTATGCTTCTTCAAAGCAACAACTCTTGCTGGTATGTGTGTCTTATTGAATCCTTTAATAAACTTAGACCAAGTGATGGCATGGCCTTTAACTCTGTTCATCCAAAAGTGGCCCCACCATTCTGATGCAGGTCCACGCAACTAGTGTGAAGCAAAAATGACTTTCTCCTAGTCACTCCACTAAAGTAGATCTAGCTTCTTCTCAATTGTATGCAACCAATCACTAGCTTCAATAGGGTTGGTTGTATTAGAAAAAGTAGGTGGCCTCACATGAAGAAAATATGTAAGCTTGTTTTGGGGCTAAGCGACATGTACATGGTTGTTCCCCTAGTTGGTTATGTTGATTCTACATTAGCTACATCATTGTTGTCATAACCTGAATCTGGTGGACCAAAACTTGAGGTGTCTAGTTCTCTGTCATGTTTGGAGTGTTGTAGTTGTCTTGAACTAATCCATTGGCTCAAGTGCCTGATCCACTAGCATCCCTATTGTCTCGGTGTAACTTCCATTCATGGTGTTGACCATTTGTTGTAGTTGCCAAGGAGAGAAAAGATGGATTACACTAAAGATAATATCTTAACCATGTTTACTATTGATATGGTGTGGATATAATGTTATTGTTCAAGTTGATTAAGCAAACAATCTAGAACAATTACACACTCATCAATGAACTACATCAATGATAGGAATGTAATCATACCTACAAACAAGCAAACAGCACACGTCCTACTTACTAATGACACTACTCTACAAGGTCACTCTAGTGGTTTGGGTTCTAGGGTAGGTTCCAAACTCCATTCCACCTTGACAGCTTGACACTTCAGTCCGATCATCATCCTCTTGTTCCACGATACACTTGACTTTCATATGTAGACAACATCAACATCTTCAAGTTTATCTAGCAAAATCAACAACTAAACAAGTTGAAGGAGAGAAGAAAAGGATTAGTAAACCATTTTTTAAAGAATTTAGGAGAAGAGGAGAAAATTTTCACAAATTGAAAGTGCATTTAGACCCCCTAGTGGGTTTTATGTGATAAATGATAAGAAATTAGGGAGCTAATGTATTGTGATTAAGAATCTCACAATAATTCACCAAAGGGAGACTATTTTGTTTAAAAGAAGACCCCATGAAGAAAAGAAAAGAATAGAAAAAGAAAAAGATACATGAAATGAAAAAAATATTTTTTTATTATTTTTCCTTCAGTTCTTAGGATAAGTCGTACCATTAAGAGGAGCTTAAATTTAACTGTGTTGAGAAGCAAGTGCTCTATAAAATATACAAGTCTAGATGAGCAAACATCTGCACCACGTACACCTTGGGGTTTTTGTTTTTCTTGTCTTCTATATTTTGGATGTTTGTGTCTAAACTTTATAAAAACTTATAGACAAGTTTCTCTGTCAAATAGAGAAATCTTTTTAGAGTCTCCAGACCATTTGGTCAGAATCTCTGGACCAAGCTCTCTGTCTAGTAGAGAGACCTGTCCGGAGTATCTGAAAGTTTAGACCAAACACTCCGAACCCTTTCTCTTCTCGAGACTAAGTGTTGTTCGAAATCTTCGGACCACTGGCTGAAGTATGCGGACTAAGGTCTCTATTAAGGCCAAAAAGTTTGTTTGGAGTCTCTGAATTGTTTGCCGGAGTCTCCAGACTGGAGTCTTTGTTAAGGCCGAAAGGCCTTTTTGGAGTCTTCGAACATTCTATCTAGTTACTTCAGAGTTTAAATTTTCTTAGTAATGGCTAGCTTCGAGAGAGGTGGGTATTCAATCCCACCAACTCCTATTTTGAGGTGTGGGCTACTCATTCATTGCTAACTCTCCTAAAACCTTTTTAGAGATTCTCTACTACACTCTCTTGAATCTTGAGCTCACTCCACATTTTGAGAGTGCTTTTTGTTGATTTGGGAGAAGTTAAATCTTATGATTTATGTGAGTACTTATAGATCAACGCCGGTAATGACTCAAGATTGTTACTCTTGGAAAATCATCTTTTAGACGACTAAGCGTTGTCTATGAGGATTTAACATGTGAATAGCCCGGAAAATTTGTAAATGTTTCCATTAACTCTATAAGAAAAGATGTATTCTAGTGATTTCCTAAGCTCTTTCTTAGAGATTGATTTGATAGAGTAAGCTCCATAGTAAGTAGGAGTGCATGTCCTAGTGAAGACCTTCGTAGTCGTCTTGGACTAAGTGCTATACTTTGGTGAAAGCTTGAAGACCAAACTGATTTCTATGGTTAAACTTAGTAATGTAAGGGATCGAAAGAGATCTGGCTCTTTAGAATACCTCAATGCAGACGTAGTATCTGTTGATCCAAATTTTGGTAAAAAAAATTGTATTGTTCCCTAGTTTACTTTTGCTTTTTATATTTACTATGATTTTTTTAATCTTGCCTTATCCCCAACCCATTGGGTTCACCTCCTTTCAGTGTCCCATGGATATTTTGAAGGAGGTCCAAAATCTCTAAACCATACTACCAAAGACTCCAGACTAGCTTCTATATATGATAGAAAGACTGGTTCGGAGTCAAGGTCCTTTCACAAATAAGGTTTTTGGAAAACTTATCCTTATGGTTTGACCATTAGCTTATCCTATAGTCGAGATAGCTCTAATACCAACTTGTCATGCCCGAAAATTCACTAGTAATTTTTAAACTAATTTGTGCATTCAACCGTTGTCTAGGAATAAGCCAAACTACATAAATAAACAATTCAATATATAGATCCAACAAAAATATAAACATTAAATACTTACAAAAGAGTCACTTAGTCCTTACAAAGAAAAAAACAACAACAGAAAGACAATCTAGCGAGGCTTTAGCTACATTCTCATAAGCAACTCAACTAGGATATAAGTCAGTTCCTCTAACTCCATCTTCTCTAACGTAAATTTACTCTTTTGAATGAAGCAACATTTATTTGTTGACAGCAATTATTATATGGAATATTCAGGAAGTCATTCATCAAATATGTAGTTGCACGGGATATGACAAAGAAAGTCATAATATGACTCATTTGCAAAAGCATCATTTAGCGAATATTTGAGAATAGTAATATAGTAGAGTTAATTAAATAAAAATATTAAATTACTACTAAACATCACACCAATGCTGCACAGGCCCAACCATCTATGAACAACCAAACCCGTTTATATAGATATATGTCCACTCTATGAGCTAACAAACTATCATCATCAAATCATTATCATTAATGAGCAGTGTGTGACTAATCACGAAAAACATTGTTAGATTCGCTCATAACCACGAGCATGACTATTTAAATAGTTTTACTTTGGTAAGAGGTGTATAAATTACCCACTAGACATGATTACACACAAGTTGCTATGCCTCAAAATACCACCATGGTACTACAAAGGGGGAAATCGTGACAAGACACTTCACATAATATGCCCAACACAATGGTCATCGGCCAAGTCCTAGTAGAGATGAGCCAACCTCTAAGCTAAAGAAAATTTTGGCTCCTAAATGGACTTAATACTATCATATAGGACTTATGCTTTTCACTCTGAATTTATTGAATTATCACCAACAAAATGTATCATTGTGCCTTCTATTGGGACATGCAACACTATAGATCCAGTCATTGCTCGTTATGACTTATGGTTAGTACGTTAAATACTTTGTAACAGTAGCTCACAAACTGGTCCTTAATTATCACGAGCATAATCATCACAACCATGTGCTCACAACATACCAGTAGTCAAGTTTTAGTTAGAAATTATTAATTAATTCTTTACCAAACACGACCAACCGTTGTTAGCTAACATTAACCGATCATCATTAAGTATAAGTGAAGTATTAATAATCCCACATAAAATGATACTAGTATTTCTAAGTATATCTAAGTAATTACACTAAATGTTTAGCTAAAACATTATATAGAGTCTAAGCTAGTCAAATTATATCTAAAGATATCAAGATATAAGGCAATCAATGAAAATTGGTCACAACGAAGGAATATAGTTTTACACCATCTAATGACATTTAAAAATAAATGCATAGTTGAAGTAGAGCGATAATTTAAATCTATGATTAACATAATCAAAGGAGTTTTGGATCTTTATGACTTGCTTTGCAATCAAAAGGTCTTCAATTAATCTTCTAAAACTCTTCTGAAGAACTTGCGATTTGAAGAAAACTACACGCTAACACGCAAAACTAGAAAAAAGTCTTAAAAACTCTAAAAGAATGATATATAAAAGTAAATAAACACATAGATCTTGATTTATGAATAATGAGACTTCAACAACCTCAATGTGAGTTTGTATTGATTAATTACAAATTTTATAATATCTAATCTAATTAAAGCCTATTTAATTTATGACACAATTTATAATTATTTGTACAGTGATAAAGATGAACCGGCAAACAAGATGACTAAGGTCACTAACAAGAGGACCATATAAGAAGAGAAGGGTGGACTGGGTTTACACACCATAGTTGACGGGACGACTCAGATCGTCTTCGGCCGGATGCGCCACGCAAGATGTCACGCAAGTTCTCACAGGGGACAGAGAGGACGATGTGGTGCCATATCGGCTCGATGGCCGGCGAGCACGAAACCATGACGCATGGCAAATGGCGACGCGGCAATGGAGACAGAGGGCACAAACGGGTAGAGGAGGTCGTGACGATGTTCACCAACATGACGGCGACGACGGACGGTGAAGGGAGAGACCGATGGCGAGCTTCTCGGGTCCATGGCGACAATGACATTCTGGTGGCTTGCGGTGGCAACGAGGTGGTGGTTGGGCTTTGGCTTGACACAGTGAAACCAACGGAGGCGACGGCAAGCTCGGATGTCGACGAAATTGGCGACGAGGCTCGGCTGGAGCGATGACCAATAGTGGAGAGAGAGGAGCGAGCGGGGAGGCGGCTAGGGGTAGTAGGGAGCTCGAGAAAAAGCGGCGTACGAAAGAGGAGGCTGAGGGGATTCTATTTATAGGCAAAGGAGGAGGAGACCGACGTGGAAGCATCGGGATTAGGCGGTGGAAAAACTAGGGTGTTTTTGAGTTCTCTGGGATGGAAACAGCTGTGAAGTCCGCGGGATTTCCTTAGGGAAATTTGGGCTTTCTTGGGGAGAAGAAGAGGAGATTGATGGGATTCTGTTTCCACATCCAAATTCGAAGGAGAGACAACAAGGAGGCTGAATCGAGAGGAGGAAGCAGCGGCGTGCGGCTTCGGGTATCCTGGCTCGAGCATGAAGACGAAGCTGGCAGGTGGGGCCTCGGGTCTACCTGTCAGCGTGATGGAGGGAGGGAGGAGGTGTGGGCTGACTCGGGTTGGACCGGCTTGGCTGCTAGGCCGCTTGCGCGCGCGGGTGACGAGGGGCTTGCCAGCTCGGAGGCAAGATAGAGGCCGGAAGCTGGGCCGACGCAATAGAGAAAAGAGAGAAAAGGCCAAAAATGGCCTAAGATCTTGGAAGGGAATTTTAATTAGTTTTTAGTTTAAATAAATGCTAAAATAATCTTGTATTATTAAAACTACTTATTGAGCTGTGAAAAATCAAAAAAAATTCTAGGGAGTGTGATTAATCCTGGAGAATTTAATAAAAATACTCCAAGAGATAATTTATTAGGAAAATTTTATTTTCCACATTAACATCACTTGTTAATGTGCACTTTATTTTAAATTCTAAAAATAATTTATTAATTCTCTGAAACAATAGTCAGGGTGTGACAGCTATGATTATCATAAACACTTATCAAATCTAAGAAAAATCAAGCCCGTTCTAGTGAGGGTAGTGAAAGAGGGGGGAACTTAGAAAAAAATGGGGTAAGATTGTTCTCAAACATACTTAGAAGTATTGGATTGGATTGAAACTCCTAATTTTAGGCGGTCGAGCACTCCGCATACGCCCATATATGGGCCTAGATACTTGTCTGAATTGACGCAACATGCTAGATTGCAAGGCCGCCTCATCAGCTCGTATACTAATTGTGCATATGTTTTTTAATACTGGAGATGGTGTTAAGAACCAACTTATGTAAATCAGTAACATTGATCTAATTTCATTCAGCTGCATATGTATTTAATTAAGCCATTCCTTTTTATTTTCATTAGATTAGTGCTCTTGTTATCTAAGGTTGTTATCACATTTGCGTTAGTCAAAGATTTAAAGAACTTGAATTTTGTGTTAGTCAAGGAAGTGACAAACCCTTCCTCCCAACCCTTGTCATCCAGGGTTGAGGGTTATATCCGCAATAGCAGTAGTGTCCAATCAAACTCTCTGTCAGAGATATTAATTTGTTTCATGTTCTCACTTTCTATGGCGGCGAGGAACTTCCATTACGTTCACATAATCCCTTTCAAAGATTTGGTTATTTTCTTCCAATCTGAGGGTTATATTGTATTTAGGGTAGTGCATTTGTTCAAATATTTGGCAAGATTTATATTTATGACTCGTGAGTGCATGGTTGATGCAATGAATTGTGCAATGTGAAGAATAGAAATGCCGCGATGACTTGTTTTCTTTGAGGTACAGTAGTAGTTGAGGCTGCACTGAAAGAGTAACAATATGAAACTTTGGTCAACTTGGGGTTGCATGGGAGGGGACCAAGCGCGTTGCGGGAAGACGGCCTCGCCGACGCGTGGCTCCATGTCATGGCTCCGCACTTCCAGAGCCAAGGCTAGCATGATCTGCAGAGGTCACACGCGGCCTCGTGAGGCCACCGGCTCGGCTCCAATGTGGCGCCTCGAAGTCACTCGCCACGTCCTTGCGTTGAGCATGCCTTACGACGCCGCCACGCAGCATCCGCAGCTCCAGGGCTAGCGCAACTCCCACCTACTCCCTGGACAGCTGCAAGAGACTTATCAAGAACTCAACACGTTGTGTTTCTCTCATCTAGATTTTTCCAACAGGGGTGACTCTGTTAGGTTTTGTAGCAGATGCAATATGTATGCATAAATCTGCAGCTTAATGGCTTCAGGTAACCTAGGTATGAACTGTGAAATTCTTGCTGTAGATTGACTAGCCAAACACGGAGAATTGACTTGATCTAACACCCTGCTGCTATTTTCTGAAACTAGTCCCTCGGTTAACACTAGATGTGATTTTGCTTTATTTTTACCTCTGTATTTTTAATGACAATGATTCAATTATATTGAGTTTATAACAGTACATGGCAGTGTGCCCGTGTGCATTTCACCTGCAGTTTGTTTAGTAAATTTGATTGGATACAGTGGCAATTAGGAGACTCTTGTTGGGCCAGCTATTTCCCTTCCCATAATGTTCCATATAGCACAGAATAATTCAAACTTATAAGCTTTGTTCCTATGTGAGTATTAGAGTATATGTGATAATGTCAATTTGTGAAGTTACAAACAATATCCTTGTTTCGTTTCAATATGATGGTACACATCACCTAGTGGAATAACTTGTGCATACTGAAAATTATGTGAAATCACTACTGTTAGAATGAAAACAATGTGGGCTATCGTATTCCACACATCAGGTGTTGACATGTCTTGCCAGGCTCGGTTTGTAATCTAACAAAACCTCTGTAATGGCTGTCGAGACCTCGTTTGCTTTCTTCTAATATTGAATGGCAGAGCTCCTGCCAATTTCCCTAAAAAAAACACGTCCAGGCTAAACTTGACGGTTTGAGGGCTGGAATCATTTTACATATTTCTATTTTGTCAGTTTTGTTGTGCATGCTCCCATACTGCTTACATCTTTTTTTTTTTGTTCAACTGCCTAGGATTCATCAAATGTATAGTAATGTCATATGCCTTTTGTAATAATCTGTTACCAATCTGTTGCTACAATTGCTAAAACATATTTGTTGACCTACAGAAGTGAGTAAAATAAACCTATCTTCTCAGCTCGTTATGATTTTTGCAGCTCAAGTTCTGATCAACTCATAATGATTAATTAATTTGTGCAGTTCTTCACTTGTAGCTGCCAGCTTCTTGTACAAGTTCTCAACTCTTACTGATTGCCATAGATCAACACAGTAGTGCAGCCCTGATCGGTTTTGTCGCCAATATCTACGAGCATTTAGGCCCTGTTCCAACCTGACGAAGATAAAAGATTAAATTAGGACACGCAAAACGAAAAAGCTATTAACATATAATTGAGTTTTAATTTTATATTTTTTTTTAAAAAATAAATTTATTTGACATTTTAAAGCAACTCATATGAAAAAGCGTTCATACAAAATTTACCATTTAACAGTTTAGAAATATACTAATAAAAATTAAGATAAAATATGTATGTTAACAACAAACTAGAGCAATTTATATTAGTGCACTTCCTTGATCGCTTGTTACCCGATCAATTTTGCATTGGATGGCATCGGAGTGAGTATGGGTGATAGAATATGCAAAACAAATTTTTCATACGCATGTTTTATTTTTTAAAATTAAAAAAGAAAGGCAAACCAAAACCACGAGACGTGGCATACGTGTCAGCATCACGTTAAATTATTTTGTTTGCATAGATTCCTGATTCGCACAAAAACCAAGCAAGTTGTTATATATAATGGAGTGCACAATTTACAAGTTATACCAATTTACACCTACCACGCAAGTTCATATATTACGAGGGTAATTTATTTTTGCTATTTTAGAAAATAGAAGAAATACTAGTGATAAGCGTTTGATTATAAGAAAGTTTTAAGAAATGCCTTCATCGTTAGCCTCTTGACAAACATTTAATTCTAAGAAATATCATTAACGAATAAGTTTCAAGAAATACCATCATCACCATTAGCCTCCTAGTAATAGCCCTCTGTTAGGTAGTGGAAAAAATACCATCTTACCCCTACCAATTGTTTAAGCTGATCATGGACAGAACTTAATTTTGCTCTTCCTGTCACCTCAGCTTCCACTCTGTCGATAGTAATTTTCAGACAACATGAGTTGCATTGATTTAAATTCCACACACATTTATTTAAGACCAATTTCACCATAATTTCCACAAAATTGTGAAACAAATTATTTCAAGAGTAACTGAACGCATTTTGCTATCAATTATCAATGTAAATGTGATCTGAGCTAAAATATTAGCCAATTTGTACAAGAACATTAGCACTTCAGTACACAAGCTGCCAATTGCTATCGAGCCATACAATCCAAACAAACCAATCTTCACATATGATGATTTTTTCCTAAAATGAAGGGTTCACAGGACTTAGCAGCTAGAGTAATGACACCTACTAGACAAGGAAGATAGCAGGTGTGAGGGAGGTAACAAGCGAGATAACATGTGAGAAGTACTTCACAGGAGCACTGTCTCCCCTCATCCTCATCTCAGCCTATAAACGCACCACCATCAACTCCTTGGAGGGTCACCCACCGCCCTCGTTGCTTGGAACCATAGGCCCCCACTGTTTGGCTTTATCCCCACCGGTTAGATTGGCCATCGTTATCCCTGCCAAGGGGCACCGCACCACCGTCGTCGATGCGTGGATCCGCCGCACTACTTTCTTCCGAGCACCACTTCACCATCATCAATGCCTAGAACCACCACGCCACTGCTTAAATTTTCCCCGCCACTGTCATGTGGATTTGCCTCGCCACCTCTATGCTGGTGTCGGAGCTGCCTGGATCCTTTCTAGAGTTGTCACATATTGTATCAAGATTTTCTCTAGGGTGAGAGCTTGGTAAGAAACAAGTGGGGGTAATTTTGCATTTTGAGAAAAAAAAAGATAGGTCTACCAAAGTGGAGATGACAGATCTCTAACAGTGTTTTTGGACAAAGCTGTTTATATGATGGCGTTTTCTGTTAATGTCTTAGATTTTTTTTTTTTATGCAAGCTCGATAGATCTGTTAGTAGTAGTCCAAGAATCTTCTGCCGTAAATTGGCATTGGGCCTCAATGAGAGGGAACATTCAGCCAATTATCTTCGTAAGAATGTGCCAAGTTTGATTTTGCTGTCATGCTTCCATTCTTATAAGCATACGTTTATGATGACAGCATTACTTGTAGCTACAGAATGATTATTATTATTGGTAAATTATATTTTGTATTTTGTATTTAATTTGATTAAAGGGAACTGTGCGGTTGTTGCTAAAATATGGGAGGGAGGCAACAAGCGTTATGTTATCCTTTCACAAATAATAACTTTACTTTACCCCTCCCCACCCCCCCCACCCCCCAAAAAAAAAACTTTGCTAATAACCCGTAGAAACGAATATGTGAATGCTGGTCAAATAGTGCTTTTATTCTCCTAACATGATCTTATTATATAAGAATACAATTACTCAACTCTTAAGTCCTTAACCTAATTATTTTTTTAGCAGCATATTGCTTGGATATATACTTGGATTGAGCATGTGTACAAGAATCTAATAACGACCGGTACTCTGTATTTTAGTATGGTATATTGGTGATATACTTTACATCGGAAGGCAGAGATCGATGCTTATAATATAAATTTAGCCCCATGTTCCATTGTCTGTTGTGCATGTGAGACAAGAGATGATTAGCAGTAGAAAAAAATACAATGATACTTTCTCTAATGCAGAATCAGCAAACAATCATTTCTTGGATGCCAACAAAATTTTCCATACATGCATGGAGAGATCTCTTCCAGGCTCTATTGTCGTTCCAAGTTGTGTTGACTGAAAATATTGCTCCCTCTTACTAGTTTCTGTTGTAATGAGAATAAATATCAAATTAGCATGGCCTCCTGGAAAAGAAAAAAACAGGGGTACCATAATGTTGCAAGAGTTAATTCTACATTAATAAAATGAGGCATCTTTACTTGGTGATTAATTAGGACGTTGGTTTGAAGCATATTCTTATAGTTCTATATGTTTGATTGGTTATGTGCCTAGGCTAGATAGATACTAGTACCTACTGAATAACCGATCATTGTGCACACCGCATAATATCATACATGATACTCCGGAATAGTAGTAAGATTATTCTTGCCATAGGAATTAAGTTGAGACCTAGCTCAGACGATATGATCGATTGACAGGGGTACAGTTATAACGACAGCCGGTAGCTTGCCTGTTGTTAATTGGAGGTTTGTTAAGTGAAGAGGCCTATTCTCGCAACACGTATTATTGATCACAGCAAAAAAAAATCCATGTACTGTCATGCACTAATGCCCCTGCAGATTCGCATGTCCCTAGTGCCTATCATTATTTATGGTGTTATATGGAGTGTACGCTAACTAACACTATTGCTATCATTGTCAGCTCCCATCAGTATGATCAAGGAGGCAAGTGTGGGGGGCGGACCCACTGTAATTCAAGGGTATTCAGATGTATACCTATGTTTTTTTAAAAAAAAGGTACATATAGTGTATAATACGTATATACATAAATAAAAAAGAAAAAAGAAGGCCACATTGAACCCAAAGAGACCAGAATGCCACATTGCCAGTCACTTGGGCCTCGCTCTCCTCCTATGATGCCTGATGGGCCCGGCGTGTTGGCCTAATTCGCTGTCCCGCACCCTAACCCACCAAGTCTCACCGCATTGCACTCCCCCTCCCGCACCCTAACTCCGCCGCCGCGCCGTGACGCCGACGGCCGACCCCACCCTCCCCGGCGAAGGCTGCAAACCGCAGTCCTGCGGCTCGCCACGACTTGCGAGAGGACAGGAGGGAGCACCGGAGGCGGGCTACCGGAGCAGAGCAGCGTGCAGCCGCCCGCCGCCCGCCGCCCCCAGGTGGCAGGGCCCCAGCCGGTAGCTGCTCGCCGAGGCAGCCGTCCAGCCGCTCGGCCGGGCGCCGGGCTCGCGCAACACGCAGGCGCGGCCACTCGGCCAGGCCGAGGCCAGCAGGGAGCAGGCCTGGCTCCAGCTGAATGGCTCACCGTATTGGTGCGACGCCGGTGCCTCTGCCGAATTGCCGAGCTCGGAGCCTCGAAGCATCAGTGCATCACCATCTCTGCTTCTCACTCTCTCGACCCAGTCTCAGGTCTGTTCATTGCTCAAGACTTCAAGTAGTTCAACTGTTCAGCAGTTCTGGTATTTGTTGCGAATTTCGATTTTGTTACATTGAATAGTTCAAGTTGCCGCCAATTTAGATCTTGTTAGCTTGAATGGATCAATTGAACTAGAAGGGAAGGGACCCTGTTCTTGTTAGGCATTTTGATTTACTGATTTAGTCATTTAGAGACATCAAGAGACATTAATCCCATTCCCATATTGTTGAATTTTTAGGTCTAAAATTTGAAGAGAAAGGAAGGTCCTGCTGTTGATATGTCGAACAATTATCGATTCTATAAAAAAAATCAAGCATCAAAAAGTTCTTCTCTAAATTGTAAGATTTGGTATCAGTTTGCTATTTTCTCTCGTCTTTACTTCCATAAGTTAAAATAATTTAAATTTATGGTTAATTCTACGAATATATGGTGAATTCTATGGATTCTATTAGTTTAGGACTACATGATATTATACATAACAAATATTAGGCTTTTAGTTGTAAAACATTTTTTATTCATTTTCATTTCAAATACCCAACCTCAAAATTCTTGGCCCGCCCCTATAAGTGTGTGATCAGTGATCATACTAATAAATAATATTATATGATATATCATCACAAACATGTACACCCAACTCTCAAGGCATCCCCTAAGCAATAGCTTGATTATACACCAAATTATATGCTACATTCCAAGACAGCCAACAAAAAAATTGTCATGTTTTCATGTGTAAAGCGCTAGCCGTAGTAGTACATCTCACACCCCCAAAAAAAACATGAGTAGTAGTACAAGAGAAGAAACACTAGAGCTTCGAGGAAACCAAATATCACGTTCCTTGGTCACTTTAATTAACTAGCTACTCCTACTTGCTTAATTAATTAGCTATATATCATGCCCATAAGCGCGTTACTTAGAAATCAGAACGTCACGATCGACGTCGTCGTGGTTTTACCCGACAAGCATATCGAAAAGCACCTGCGTAATCTGCTAAAGTAATTGGGAGCAGGCTCCAAATGATGCTTAGCTACGCTTTCGGCCAAAAACGCTGCACTTTGGCCTTAGTTTAGTGCCAGTCAAATCTCCCATGATCCCCTAAACCCCTCCTCGATCTCCTCCATTATCGTCTTCTTACCCACAAGCAGCCGGTGCAGCTTAATTAGTTTAATCTCTCTTTCTTCTGTTTTTCTCTTAGGGTTTTGAGAGAGATAAGTGATTCATGCATCGAACATCTCCTCGTGCCCACTATCTAGGGTTTCCGCGCAGCCAGTACTAGTAGCTAGCTAGGTAGCCTTTGACGAAATGCCATTGAT
This sequence comes from Oryza coarctata, assembly GCA_030770085.1. Lineage (NCBI taxonomy): Eukaryota > Viridiplantae > Streptophyta > Magnoliopsida > Poales > Poaceae > Oryza > Oryza coarctata. Next base: position 17,818,126 of record CM061472.1, read on the forward strand.
TCGCTGGATACATTGGAACCTTAAAAGGTTGAAAAATGGCGAGGCCTGGAGGGATTAGGGTTTGATTTTGTGGGAAGATTCCAACAGAAAGGTGCGTCAAAGATGTTTTTCAGGAATGGCTTGTGAAACTTAACATCACACATAGAAGCATGCATTGCACAGTGGCATCAATCAATCAGTGCGTGCAATTAACTGTTGAGAACTCCTCCCTAATTAATCTCACACGTACGGTGCATTCCGCATCTACAGTGGTAATGGCAATCATGTGTGATCAAATGTACATGTGCATGCATGCTGATCGATGAGTTCTAACTGCTAGAGCTAGCAAATTAATCTTGTACTATGGGCTATAGCAAACAATGCATGGGCAGTGAAAAGGAAAGGCAGGAGATGAAGAACCAGCATGGGGTCATCAGCGACGGCGTGCGTGCTCCGGCCGGCAACTCTCCGGTCGCCGTCGCCGGGGAAGGAAAGAGAGGAGACAGGACGAAAGGGAGGCATCGGGTTGGGTTGTCAAATTGCGAGCAAGGGGGACAGCGCGCCGACATGCCAACTGCCCCCCAACCCCGTCCCCGTCCGGCACCACGCTACGAGTTGCGGGTTGATACCTCTAGTGACAGACAGGTGGGGCCCACCTGAGGGTATGGGCCGCTTGTCAGTGGGAGGGGGTAAGGTGGCCAGGAACGGTGGGTAGGGGATCTCGTCGTCGATCCTGGCCTTTTCTCTTGTACTGCAGCTTTGTTTGTTCTTGGGTATTTTTTGTTGCACTCCTTCAGAGTTTCTGTATTTGTAATTTTAAATATATACGCCGAGATTTAATTTGATTGTAGTTATAGTAATGCTTCTGCATTGTCATGCCACCAATGCACTACCATCTCTAGATCAAATTGTTAGGCAAAATGGCTTAGGTATTTATTCCTACCTCAACTCAATTATTTTCTTTACTTTGAGTGCAGCTTATGATGCAAATGTTCGATGGTTACCTTTCAACCATATTTTTGTAAAAATTATTTGAAACCAAATACAGAGTACATAAGAAACCTATTGGTATCATTTTTACATATAAATATTAATATTTACATAATGACTCGAGATTGTAAAGTTTGACTACACTGAAGCAGTCTAGATTTTTTTAATAAAAAAACTAAAGCGGTCTAGTTAACAATGGAGAACATCAGAGCAGACAGCATGTTGTCTTCAGAAAAAAGAAGAAGAGCAGACAACATTTTGGGGCTGAAAAGCGGAATTCTCCATTTCGGCGAGGCTCTCAAACCAAAAACCACCCACACGCGCACGGCGCGCACAGCAAACCGAGGACGAGGCAGCACACACCCACCCCCCGACCGCGCGCATCTTTATAGGCAGAATCCGCGCGGCCGCCACACCCGTCATCTTCGCAACTCGAAGCGCCACTCGCCCGCCGCTCCGACAGCGACACCGCAGCCGATCATCCACTCCAGCCGCCCGCCGCCGAAGCATCAGCAGCAGCAGCAACGCACGGTGCGCCGCCGTACTGATGTCGATGAGCTCCGCCGACTCGTCCCCGCCCGTGTCGGGCCTGGACTACGACGACACCGTCCTCACCCTCGCCCTCCCCGGCTCCTCCTCCGCCGCCGCCGCCGCCGACCCCGAACGCAAGCGCGCCGGCGCCGCCCACGCCGACCACGACGACAAGCCGCCGTCCACAAAGTACGTAGCTTCTCTCTCGATCGCTGTGTATGGATGCGTTCTCGGGTTCTGACCTGGCTATCGATGTGTACGTGTCCGCAGGGCGCGGGCACTGGGGTGGCCGCCGGTGCGGGCGTACCGGCGGAACGCGCTGCGGGAGGACGCGGCGAAGCTCGTCAAGGTGGCCGTGGACGGCGCTCCGTACCTGCGCAAGGTGGACCTCGCGGCGCACGGCGGCTACGCGGCCCTCCTCCGCGCGCTGCACGCCATGTTCGCCTCCTGCCTCGCCGTCGACGGGGAAGGGACGAAGCTCATCGACTCAGTCACCGGCGCCGAGTACGTGCCCACCTACGAGGACAAGGATGGCGACTGGATGCTCGTCGGAGACGCCCCGTGGAAGTAAGCAACACACCCACACACACCTCCTAATCAATCAGTTCTTGCCGATCAATTCACCTAAATAAAATGCAAATCTGATCGCTTAATCCACGCAAATTAACACAGGATGTTCGTCGAGTCTTGCAAGCGGATCCGTCTCATGAAGAGCTCCGAGGCCGTCAACTTATGTAAGAATTAACAATCCAATCCACGATACTACCTCCAAGACATTACCTGCTACTAACTGCAACTATCAGTGAATAACATTTCGATTCTGATTTGTTTGATGCAGCTCCAAGACGATCATCCAGGTGATCGATCCTACCACGCGTGTACGCAAGGATGCTATTACTCTCTCTGTCTGAATTAATTCGACAGAAGGTGTGCAGTGGAAGAGGTTTGGCTGTTCAAGTCCTCCATGCATGTACCTATACCGTAGTAGGATCAGTGATCAGCCAAATTGATGTGTGTACTGTACAGGCCACAAGGACGAAATTTGTTCTCTTTAATTCAGGTGCTCCCTGCCGGATCACGGCACAGTTTGGTTTTTGGACGACGGCGGTGAGGATCTAAGGGAAGCACCGCCGCGGCGGTGTACTTTTCAAGTTGTCAGCTACTCTCTTCGTAGTTTGTTTCTTGATTCGGTTTCAGTCACGGCCAGCACTTTCATTATGTCAAATGTATACATGATATACTGGTTGTCGTTGTTGTTGCTGTTGTTGACTTTGTTTTGTCTTTTGATGCATTGTAAGGTCAAATATACGAGCACAATTTGTCATTTCTGCGGGCTTTTGCTGTCTCCTTTTGCCCATTCTTTCCACCAATTGGTGCTGCTGAATGTTGTTCTTTTGGTTGGAAAATTGCGAGCTTGGTTTGGTAGATGGTGATTGCGGCTGTGGATATCAGTGGCAGTGGGAATAATCCATTTTGTGCATGGGCAATTCATCCATTGAAGAAAACCAGTGCAGAAACTGAACCAAAAAGGGTAACAGATCGAGCTACTAGTTGCAGTGCATAACCCAAAAGAATATTCTCAAATCTATTTTTTAAGATAAATGAGACATTTATTTAGCCTACACAATTATATCAAGTTGATACAATTAATTACTTTAAGATCACTTCCGACCTCGTTTTAACTAAGAAGATGCATGTAACCTATAATTATTAAAATTAAAAAAAAGATGGCATAACAACTAATATCATGCCACGGCAAAACTAATATCAAATTTCACTGAAGCAAAACTTAGATTATGAAAGAGGCTCTTCTCAAACGACGCCTCAAAAAGCCAGACATAGGAATTTAAACTATAGTCGAGAAATCAGTACTTAAAGAACACCACCTAATTAAAGTTTTCAGTACTGTTGCCCTCTTATTCCAAGTTGAATCCTCCATCCCTCTTATTCTTTGCCCAATTACAATCGGCCATAATCACCATAGTTACAACCTTCTTTAGATATGCTACCCATTAATGATTAGAACATGAACAAGGCAATAGCCACATGTAGACAACTCATAGGGTCCATTTGAAAGATTGGCTAAGCTGTCCACATAAACAATATTGAGAATCGTCCATTTGAAAGATTGGCTAAGCTGTCCACATAAACAATACTGAGAATCAAAGATGACTCTAGTCTATTGGTTAGAACGAAAAACTTAACTAAAAATAAAGATAACGTCATGAGGAGTAGTTGCTAGTCACCAGTAGTAAGATATTGATGGAGAAGTAAATGCCACCATACCATCGATGACGACGCCAAAGCCACTTCAAACGCATGCAGCCATCGGTCCATTTCACCGGGGTTGTAGCCAGCCGCATCATAAGCATGGCGGCCATTGTCGTTTGGTTATACCCGACAACGGTATTTTAGGGATGTAGGGTACAACATAACCAAGGTATTAGCAAGATTGGAAAAAGAGAATATAGGACAAGAATTATATGTATAGCTCTAGAATGTATAATACCGAGTACAAAGGAGAGCAAGCAACCTAGTCTAGCCTACCAAACTAATCTTGATCTGCAAGGCAACTTAGCTTCAGCCAAGCAAGTCTAGCAATCAGTGCGGCCATGCTTGTGACGCCCGCAAGTGCGCTTCTGTCCTAGACCTACATGACAACATCAACGCTATTCACCGTGAAAAGGAAGAAGATCGCTGGAACCACCTAGAGGATGATCATGAACACTTTGGCATTGGCTATAGCAACGACTGCCTGATATTTTTTGGTATCGGCTCTGACAACTTAGTGGCACTAGTGCATTGTGATATACAACCGAATTATTTTTGGTATGCCCAATATTGGGCTGCTTGTTGATTGTTGTTATGCGATGATCGAGTACCGCCGACAAGTTGCAAGGGTTTGAGTGATTAAGTCATTTGCAATTTCATCATCTAGCAAATTTTTTTGGCGATTTTCTATAAAATCTATAGGTACTTTGATTTAGGGTACTTGGCTGCATGGCATTTAGACTTGCAGTGGCTAGCCACAAGCACTCAGGCTTAGCTTACTCGAGCAAGTTTATCTTTATCAAGAACAACTCAAAGGCGAAGACTTAGGGGCTACTATGGAATACATAGGACCCAAGTACACTATGATGGGCCTTGCCATTTGGGCCAATAGGAGGTAGGCTAAGTAGTGGGCCTGTGTTGCTGGCTATACACAGTAACTTGTAATCCAAGATATGGGAAGATAAGAGATAAAGTTATAAATCTCTCTATCTCAGGTATCTTGGAGAAGTAGATAGCAAGTGATCCAGCTAAGTTTGTTAAGCCAGCCCCTTATAAGCCGGCTTCTCATGTCTATATAAGGGGAGTAGGGAACCCTCTGTTAGGGACATGTACAAGCATTCATGCTGAAACCCTAAACACAAGCAATCTCATCTACAAACAAGATATAGGGTATTACCTCCTCTCGAGGGTGTAAACCTATATAAAAATCTCTCTTGTGTTACTATCAGTTTATATATCTTACACAATCCCTATAAGTTTATTGCTGATTCCATAAATCAACACTAATGTCATGGGGTCATACTATTAATGCTTACAGGAGTTGCCCCTGGCCAATGTTATCAGGGAACTTGTAGATCATTAGGAAACCATCACGACCAAGAATGCAGCAAAAGTATAGACAGGATCCACCAATGCAGTGAGAACTATAAAGGCATCTTCCCAACCTGGCTTTGGGAAAACCAAAGGTGAAAGTGTCCTAACAAAGGGCACACACTCCTCGGTAAGCAACTATTCTCACTACTAGGTCCTCGAGAAGACAAAATTAGCAAACAAAGCTCCTTATACATCTATTTCTATCTCATAGACTTCTTTCCCCAACAACGTACCCCTCGGCAGCCAACTTTGGCCTATCACCTTGGCACCGAAGAAGAAAGCCATGTAAGTATCACAAAGTAACACCGTACTTATTATATTCTTGGTTAACGTTATCAGATGATTGATCCTTTATTGACTTTGTTGGGCTACCGCAACCATCTTTGAATAGAGTACAAGGAAACATGATGAAGCTAGTTCCTATCCTTTGCCTGCCGTGGCAATCTCACCCTTTTTGCTCCTCCTCCAACCTCCAATGTTGTCGTTGTGACATCCTTGAGAACATTATTCGACTGTTTGTCCCATGCCTGCCAAAGGTTATTCTCTCAACTAAGACGGCCAATACCAAGGTTGATCGGCTTTTCGTCAAGCTCACCATCACGAGTGAGAAGGTGGGCAAGCTCAAAGAAGAGTTAAAGTCAATGAAGATTGACAATGATAGCATACACCTTCTCATAAAGGAGAACTCAAAAATTCACAAAGAGGTCAAGAAGGCATTAGCATGCAAGAAGGAAAAGACGGAATCCCTTCATGATGGCCTCAGGAAGAACTTCGTCACGTTGAATGATGTGGCAATGGGACTTGGCCGCAAGGTTGAGCCACCATGATTCCCTGATAACGTATTGTTATTATTATGTCTTGAGGAGTTGGCTAGTGAGCTGGAGAAGGCTTCTAGAGACATTTCTAAGAAGGAGATCAAGGACGCTCACAATGGTCTTAAGATCAGAGCCTGCCACATCCTTGCCTATGTCAAGATGCAATATCCAAAGGTAGATCTAAAGAAGTCACTACAAGAGGGCACAACAGAGGACAAGTAGGAATAAGTGGTGGACCAAATGGAGATGACCGGAAAAGAGGTGGCGGACTTCTATTTGGACTAGTAATATCTTTAGACAATTCTTTAAGCATTTCTTTTCTAGCATCATGATCAGAGCAATTTGTTGTACTTGGAAACACTAGTATTTTGTCTTGTATTCTAATTTCCCTTTATCGATATTGCATAGTAGTGAGGAGGAAGAGAACACAACGGCTAACCAACAAAGTGGTTAGCCAAATGCTCTGATTGTGATACTAGATTCGCCTTTGAATTCTGTATGTTGTGATGAAGTGACCTCAAGGAAAATAAACTCCCTACAAGCGCAACTTGACTTTTTATAGGCACTATGTCTAAGTAATATTTCACTTCCTATCTCCTTAAGGTATTAGCTCTACTAAAGCAAGTCTTAAAGATATAAGCATACCACTTGTAGATTATAAGGATCTTGTGAAGATTTTCAGAGACAAATAAGACGTTTGGCTATGAAACTCAAGAAAGACAAGCTAGAACATGAGATTATTCTACTCCAAAAATACCAAGAATATAAAAGACCCTACGGGATAGGGATATATGGTTCTTGGCCTACCTAAATAGTCCATGTGAACTTCTCGGCCACATATGTTAAGAGCTATGAATTCTACGTCTGGCTCCTCACAAGTCGTTATTAGGCTATCTTTGTTGGATGAGTGAACCATGCAGGCTTCTTGGAGATATCTCCAGTCGCAACGACCAATGCCTTAAAGACGAGTGTCACTAGGCACCCTACATAAGGCATGCTCGTCCACCTTTCAACTTATGCTTTCTAAACACTAGCTTTAGTAGGTTTTATCGGTCACCCAAAGAGATAGATGCTTTAGCCAGGTCCTTTATAGGAGCGGCCAAGAGTGTCTTTAAGACCTAAATTGGCAATGGTTGTCCTGGTAAAGTAATATATTACACTATCCTAAAAAAGTACTTAACTAGTAGTACTAGTAATCTGATGTATATAAATCTAAAATACTAGTGAAGTATGTATTGAATAAAACGTATTGACATAGTGTGAATTTTGAGCATATGTTTTTGTTTTCTTGGGAAACCTCATCCGATAACGAATCATATACTTCTCCTAGCCCATGGTTGTTTTGTTAGGAATGTTATTCTAAGAAGGCAACTAGAATACATACACAAAATAGTAAAAGCGGAATGCCCCTAGCCCCTGATTGTGATGTTGGAAGAACCAATGTCCGACTGTACATATAGTAATATGTTATAATGAGAAGTAAAGTCTCCAAGCCCCTAATTATTCAGAAATATAGGACATCTCCTACTTATTGAGTAGCCAGAGAAGGCATAAAACGTAGAGGTTGTATACTTTAGACTCAAGTTAATATGTAAAATTTGGGATCCTTGGGGAGAACATGGCACACTTTATTGATATAAAATAAAAGATACATCTATGTAAAAACTTACAAGCTAGACCAACTATACATAAAAACTTACGTAGTTGGTTGATATTCCATGAACTAGATAACTCCTAACCTTCATCATCGGCAATTTGGTATGCATTGAGTATAAGTGTTTGGACCACCTTGTAGGGACCTTCGCACTTGGAAGAACGTTTATTTTGTCCTACTTAACTTTGAACCCGTCTCAGACATAACCTCCTATGGTGAATGCGCGAGCCAGAATACGCTTCTCATAGTATCAACAAAGAGCCTGCTGATATTATTCCACACATAAGGCAACACGTTATCGGTTTTCCCCCAAGTAAATTGATGTTGTCTGCATATCTTTTCTCTTATTCCTCATTGGAGTAAACTCCTACTCTGGTGGAAACATGATGTAGCTCTATTGGGAGCATAATCTTAGATCCGTAAACTAAGAAGAAAGGAGTCTCCTTGATAGTCGTATTTGGTATTGTTCATGTGGCCTATAGTACCGAGGGTAACTCATAGACCCAATGACAATTATAGGCTATGAGCAAGTCATACACCTTGGTCTTAATCCCTTGGAGTACAATGAAGTTTGCGCATTTGACTTAGCCATTACTTTGAGGGTAGGACACTGAGGCAAAGTAGATGTTAGCTCTAAAGTTGTCATAATAATCTTGAAAATCACCACTTTGGAATTGGGACTCATTGTCAGTAAGACTACAATGAGGAAGACCAAATCTATAGAAACCTCCCTTGATGGACTTGACAGCTTCCTCAAACTTTATTTCCTATGTTGTCTTAGCTTGAATCTACTTGGTGAACTTGTCAATAACTACAAACAGGAACTTGTATCCACCTTGTGATTGGGGAAAATTTTTGAGGATATCAAGCCCCCAACATGAAAAAGGTCATAAGAGGGGTATTGTCTACAAAGTTTGTGTAGACATCTTGATGTGCTTGCCATGGAATTAACAAGCTTCGCACTGACGTACCAGGCTACAAGCATCCTATAGGGTGGTGGGCCAGTAGAAATCTTATCAAAATACTTTATTGACTAACATACACCCCTCAGCATGTGCTCCGCATATTCCCTCATGGATATCTATGAGGAGCTCCATGTCATCCTTAGACATGATGCATTTCTGTAGAACTCTATTGTGTGCCCACTTGTATAGGTCATCCCCAATCATGGAGTAGAGCTTTGCTTGGTGAGCCAACTTTTTTGTTGCTGCATCATCATTTGGAACTCTTTGTGAGACTAAATATTCCCAAATAGCCAAGCAACAATCATTATCTATCTCAACACTGGCAACAGCGTTGTTGACCTGGTCTATGTCAAATTTAGACATTGTCAGAGCCCCATTTCCTTATCGGTGGTAGGCAAGACTTCATCCTCGAGTATGTTGCAAACCAAAGGCATTGTCAACACTTCTAGAAATGTGCCATTTTCTACTAGTTCTCTGCTAAAAGCATGACGAGCTAGTTTGTCAGCTGCAAAGTTATCTTTGTGATAGACGTGTCAGACTTCAATACTGTCAAACATGCACTCTAGCTTTTTGACATCAACTAAGTACTTGGTTAGCTTGGGATTGGAGCACTTGTAATCCTTGTACACTTGGTTGGCGACTAGTTGTGAGTCCCCTTTCATGACTAACCATTTTATTCCAAGTTCAGTAGTTGCTCACAATCCGGTAAGTAATCCTTCATACTTTGCCGTGTTGTTTGTAGCGTGAAACTTGAGTTGTATTACATACTTGAGTTGATCGCATGTTGGTGATGTAAGGATAACCCCTGCTCTCACACCTTGGCTGTTGTGTGCTCCATCAAATTCCATGGTCCATGTTTTGCTGGTTGTGTTGTTAATCTTGGTATCCATTGGAACGGTCCATTTAGCGACAAAATCAGCAAGTACCTAGGCCTTTATGGCTGATCGGAGAGTAAAGTAGATGTCAAATTGGCCGAGCTTGATGGCCCACTTGGCAATGTGTCAAGCCACATCTTTACTTTGGACAACTTCTCCATTAGGGTAGAAGGAGACAATTATGAATTTGTAGGCTTGAAAATAATGGTGCAGTTTTTGATACGTCATCAAAACCGTGTAGAGCAACTTTTGGATCTAGGGATACCTTGTCTTCATGGATAACTTTGCCTATATAGTAGAATGTCCACTGTATCTTGTCATGCTCGATGATGAGGATGATGTTGACCGAGTAGGATGTAACTACAATATATAGAAAAAATTACTCGCGTGGTCAAGGGGTGACAAGAATGGGAGGGTTTGCAAGGTACCTTTTTAAGGCAAGGAATGTGTCCTCAGCTTCCAGGGTCCACTCAAATTGTCATGTTTCTACAAAAGCATGAAGAGCAACAATCCTTTTTCTCCCATCCTTGCCACGAATCTGCTTAGTACGGCCATGCATCCTATTAGCATCTGCACCTCCTTCAACCTTTTTGACAACTTTATATTCTCAATCGCTTTGATTTTTGGGGGTTGGCCTCAATGCCACTTCTAGAGATGAGGAATCCAAGTAGCTTGCCCGATGTTACACCAAATATGCACTTCTGTTGGTGTAGCTTCAACCGATGTTTTCGAAGATTATCAAATCTTTCTTAGAGGTCTTCTATTAGGCGATCTCGAGTTTTGGCATTGACAACCACATCATCGACATAGGCTTTAAAATTGCTATTGATCTGAGTTTGGAAAGCCCCTAGATCTCACACTGGTATATGGCGCCAGCTTTTTTTAACCCAAAAGGCATCTTTATGTAACAAAACACATTGTAAGGTGTTACAAATGCTATGTTTTCTCGTCCTTCCTTGCCATGCTAATATGATGGTAGCCTAAGTAGGTGTTAAGGAAACTCAACACCTCACATCTAGCCATAGAATTGATTAGTTGGTCTATCCTAAGGAGAGGGAAATGGTTCTTTGGACATGCTTAATTTGGGTTGGTGAAGTCCAAACCCATTCTCTCCTTGTCATTAGCCTTTCTTACCATGATGGGGTTAGCGGGCCACTCAGGGTGAAGGACTTCTCAGATGATCCTTGCCTTTAGGAGCTTATTAATCTCGTCCTAAATTGCTTTCTTGTAGTCGGTCACAAACCTTCTCAACTTCAATTTGAGTGGTTGAGAGTCCAGTCGCACTATTAGTTTATGCTCAATCACCTCCCTAGGAACTACGAACATATTGGATGGTTGCCAAGTAAACATGTCTGAGTTCTCCCATAGGAAGGTGATAAACTTGAGTTTCTTTTGTCATCAAGCCCAGCCCTGATTCGAATAGTTTTTTTGAGGTTTGAACTTGAGGAGAGATACCAACTTCATGGCATCATTAGGTTTTGTGGCAATCTTGGGCTTGCCATGTTTCCGAGGAGGCTCGTCTGTGGTGGGTGCAATGGGTGTTTCCTTTACCATGTTGAGGCTCTGCTTATCACATTGCACAACTATTTTAGCATTCCCGGGTATAGTAATGACACCCTTTGGCCATGGTATCTTGAGAAGCTGGTACGCATAGTGGGATACTGCCATGAATTTGGCCAATGGTCCTATTGAGGAAGGCGTTGTAGGTTGTATCAAAGTCGGCAACAAGAAGCGTTATATTCTTGGTTTGAAAGTTATCGATCGTGCCAAAGGTGATCGGTAATGTTATCTTCCCTAGCTGTTTTGAGGATGACTCGGGGTTAATCCCATGGATGGGCTGCTCCAAGGGCTTGAGCTCATTTCTAAGGATTCCCATGGCGTTGAGGGTGCTAGTGAAGAGCAAGCTAATGGAAATATCACCATCTATCATGATGTGTGCAACTTTTACGTTCCTTATAGTGGGCTCAACTATTGTAGGATATTTGCTCGGAGTAGTGGTAACAGCTAGGTGGTCGTCTTCCAAGAACTCAATCTTTTGATCTGACCACCATAGCCTTGTTATTTGTCCGTACAAGGTAGAACACACTTCCCATTCAACCTTTTTTAACTCCTTTTTGGAAGAATATGAGGTTTAACCATAGAAGATGTGTGTTGTGTGGTCATCGAAATTGAGGTAGTCAGTGCCAACTGATGACTTGGGGACACTGAAAGGACCATGATATCATCTAGAGAGGGTGAATATGCATTCTGGAAAATTACACAACTTTATAGCAGATTAAAAGGATCAGAACTTTCAAAGCCCTTATCAAAATTTTTGAACTATCAAAAACGACAATCAAAATATCTGATAACAATGGGAGTATAAGCACTAAGTATAAACTTGAGCTAAAACAAACAAAATCTATATGAACTAAAAGATGACAAACAAGGTATCTAAGCAAAATATATGGTCACCAAATAGATCAACTAAGTAGATTGGGTAAAAATTGGCAAACCAAGAGGAGACACATGATTTGTTTCCTAAAATTCAGATTCACCGATCCTACGTCTCTATTGAGGGGCCACAAAAATCTAGTCTCTTTCAACCCTTTTCCTCACATGGTTGCCACATGGTCTCTTTCAACCATTTTTCTCATGAGGTTGCACAAATGCGCTCCTCGATTTCACTCATTATTTCTTCCCTTATGGAGGTGAAATTGAAGCCTTTATAAACTTTTTGTGGCACACCACAACCTTGGTTGCTCACCGACAACACCTAGCTGTCTTGGAGACCTTGATCTCCAAGAGTAACAAACATAATCGATAATTTGCTTGCTATAAACTCAAGTGCTAAAAGTATAAAGTGAAGCTCACTAGCTCTCAAATCGATAGGAATGTCTTTATTCCATCTTCCTTTCTTTGTCTTGAGAGATGTCAACACTATAACTGTTTTATAATATATTCTTCAAATGATTGATGTATGTTACTTGTAGCTTCAAATGGCCTCGCACGATTCATCACAACAAAGCTTTCACTCAACCTTCACCACCAAATTTGGTCTTTCAGCGTCAAACCCCTTGCTTGCTCTTCACCACTGCATGGTTCATCGCGATCATGCATCGCTTGCCCTTCACTGTCTTGTCATAGTAGCCACTTCGTATCCCACATCTTCAATATCTTCACTTTGTCATTCTTGAAATCTTTAGATGTCATGATATCACTTGAGTATCAACACAATTTCTAATTCTTGGGACTTATTTCTCTCATTCAACTCAATAAAATTGTTAGTAACAATGATCCAATTGTCAACCTCCACTTATTGACCAACCAATCGCATATATAAAAGGATATAAATAAATCAATGAGTATTAATCAACACCATAAGTGTCATATACCCACATGTATGCTCAAAAGTAGTGAATCTAATTAAATATAAGTGAATAGCTTGAATCAAATACATACATGTATAGGATTTTCTCCCCTAAATATATCCATACAAAATATTCACTTGAAACAAAGTATATGCATATTTAGAGATAAACCAATAGAAGTTTATCAAATACAACAATAGAATGTATTTATCAAAAATATAGATATAATAATAAATACAAACATTTATCATCTCTATGTTTTTAATGTAAAGAGACTAAATAAGATATGGCTCAAATAAAACATTAGTCTTACATGCACATGTTAGTAACATGAAAATAGTATATACTAACACATCAATATATACATGGATAAAAAGAGTGATACATATAGCTTAATCTCCATGCATTTCATCTCTGTTGAGATTAAGGTCCATTATCAATAAATATATTTGTATCTCAACTCATATAAAGTTCAAGAATGACCTATTTGCTAACTCATAAAAAAAGTTAGTCCCACAAAACTAGTTTGTCATAAATCACCAAAACAATAGTTATAAATTATTGATTATGGATCCTTGAATCTTTTCTTTTTCGGTGAAGGATGGCAACCCAATGTAAAACATATAGAGTTTGAGTTAATGATACAAAAGTAGTCCCTCCTAAAGATGTGCATATATATGAACATACAGAAAAACATACGCACATACTTAATTAAAGGCAACTAAGTAGTTCATTGTATATTTTGGATCCATAAGAGAGATAACTTTAGAATAATAGGAGTTTATCACATACTTCTCATCATTTTCATTTTTATATCCACATGAGACTAGACAAAGAAATGCTTATAAAAATATTGGTCTCATATAATTGGATTTTTTATTAATCATCAAAACCAAATTAATATCACTTAAACTTTCAGCCACCACTCTCCTTCTCGATCACACACACTCATTGGTCCAGGGGTAAAGTCATCTGACAACTCATCTCTTTATAAAATACTTGGCATCCGGCTAAGGAATACGAGCTTGTTATGTGTATTGGGCACCACTTCCTTCCATGAGCCTCTCTACGGGACTCAAAGCATCAAGGCTTGTGTGGTTCTCAATACATGGGGAGTACTTCTCCTTCTACCTTGCACTTTTTGTTCCCTTTATTGGGCTATTTCGGCTTCTTGTTGGTCCTAGGTTCATCTTTTTTGATCGGTTCCTTATCTTCCACAATCTTCCCTTGCCATCGTTGTGTCGAATAGCCTCCTCTGTGTGTGCACACCTATCCACAACTCCAACAAGCTTCATTGATGATGTGATCTTTCTTGTCTCCAATTCCTAAATAGTGTACCAATCTTGAACTCCCAATTTGAATGCCCTTATGCCAGATGCATCAATGATCTCGGGGATTGTATTACGGCACTCGTTGAAATGCCGTATAAAGTCCCCGAGAGGTTCACCGTTCTTCTATCTCATAGCGTGAAGGTCGTCCTCGACCACATGTCTTTTATATGTGCTTTAGAAATTGGCTACAAACTATTTGTAGAGGTCCGTCCATGAACTAATAGAGGCGGTTGGGAGGTGGATGAGCCACGACCGAGCAAATCCCTTCAATATAGTTGGTAGATAATTTGCCAAAGCTTCGTCATCTACTCTAGCTGCATAGAGGATGATGGAGTAAATGTGAAGGAACTCCTCAGGGTCCGTACTATCATCATATTTCTTAATAGTTTTGGGGCAGAATTTTGCAAGCCACCTTACTTCCCACAAAGCAATGGTGAAAGCCTTACAACCTCCTCTAGACTAAAAAGCTAAACGGCGGTCGTTAGACCAAGAAGGTCTCCAAGACTGTCTATTGATGTCGAGGACAAAGATGATGACATGGGGTCACCATGGTGAGGGGTGGCATTCCTAGAGTAGCATTCTTGGTCCTCATCGCACCATCCTTGGTTTTCGTGACAATCATGATTATCGCAATCACCATGATCTTCACAGTGGTTGCAGTCTTCACGATGGTCACAGTTGTTTTTCATGGCAATGATTTGGTTATGGAGGGTTGTTGTGATTATTCTGGCCTTTTCCGTTGTCGTGATTTTCACAGTCTTCCTAGCACTCATGCTCCTGCCTTCATCCTTTGATGTGTTGCTATAGGTCCTCGTCTAGATTACAAAGTTGGCTTTTGCATGGCGTATCGTCTCGTCCTCAGGGGGGATTTATTATGCCTATTGAAGTTATAGTCCTCATTGGCAATCTCACAGTTGTGACTATCTCCATCATCCTGAGGTAGAGTTGGAGATTTATCTACGCAGTGTCATCCTACCAAGTGTTGGATCCCTAGTTATGTCATGGCAACCTCTTTGAAAGCAGTGTTCAAGTTGGCTATTGTCAATTTCATTTAATCTAGCCATGTTGTCGCCTCTGGGTTGGCTGAGAGATCGATGGGAGGTTGAGCTAGGACTCCACCTTGGCCGACATAGGTAGAGAGTAGATGATCTTACATATGCATTGTCATCCTAACAACCGATGTTGTCAACGCTGTGCCACCCCTTCTCTAGCCTCATCTAGATGCAACAACCACCACCAGATCCAACCATAATGGACTTAAATCTAGCTTGGCCACTGGTGACCCTAGATCAGGGCACCCTAGATCGCTGATGTCGATGGTGCAACCTCCGACATAGTTGTAGTCACTATCAACGTTAGCCAATGAGCACATCAAGACAAAGATGCAATAGCAAGAGTCACGGAAGCCAATGGAGGCACGCACGTCATCGAATGGGAAAACTACTTGCACATTAGTGGAAAGATGATTGTTTCTAGGTTAAAGACTTTCTAGGTTAAAGACCCTGCCAGCGGCTTCTAGTGCGCCCCTCCAACAATGGCAAGGGCAGGATGGCAAGTGGTGGCGATCGAGAGAGAAAGTGGGTGTCAACCTTTGGTGACTAAGGAGAAGAAAATTCTCAGGAATGAAATCTGTCGTAAAGATTATGACTTAAAAAATCCTTTTCTGGAAATAAACTACAGCCAAGGTTGCAGATTGAAGTATGTGACTTACAAAATTATAACATAATTAAAAAAAAGAAAACTACTTCGAACATCAACCCAAAGAAAACAACTTCCATGTATGATAAGCAAGGGACCGTATAATCTTTGGTTCACAGCAGCTTGTCTTTTACATGTAGTTATTGTTTTTCTTAAATCAGGTAATAGCATCTCTGAAAACGGTGTTCAGATATTGTCACCGCCACATCAAAGTCGATGCTAACCATGACCATTGTTGCACGAATTCTCTAAAGCAACACCTAAATGGGGGACACGACGTGAGACGTCTTGAAAAAACGGAAGGTTTTCACATGAAAACTAGTGTGGAGAGATGAATTGTTATATGCTGATGCAAGATATCCTGTGGCTCGATCATTCCGTCCACGAAGTCAGTTTCTGCACATATTAGTTTCTGCTCAATCGCTACGACGAGTACAGAATACTGCTCCCAATTCAGCTGGTCCAACACTAGTGCTCAGACAGCCCCATTCTGATCATGTTTACACTTGCAGTTGCTGATATATACATGTCAGTACGTCATTGAAATTAAGTACTAGTAGTAACATCCTGACAGCACATCAGACTTGTTCTGCATGTGAAGAAATCAAACTTGCGATGCAGCATATACGTGGAAGTAAAATTGGCCTTGGACGGCTGGACCCCTGGTGATGATCCATGTGCTATGCATTTATGTCCATTTAGTGTATGGTGTACAAGAACTCATACTGTTTGGGTTATCTGCTGTCAGTTTTTTTCAAAATGCAAAAGTCTTGAGTATCGATATATTAGAAGGAAGCAAAATAGTTTACATCTGGCCAACTACTAGCAGCAATGTTAAAGAGAGAGAGAGAGAGAGAGAGAATGTACAAACCATGCACTAGCTAATTAAGGGAGCTACCAAAGAAAAAGGCAAACTTGGGAAGAAGCTAGGAAGGAAGCCATCAAAGCAAAATTAGCATTGGTGGCCAAAGCGGGTGCTAAGATGGTGCGCCCATGCTGCCGTCCAAAGCAAAGGCTCTTGAAGAACAGGGTTGAGCAGGGCCGGCACGAACGTGAGAATGCCATCAAACACGCGGGCGTTTCGCTCCTTGCATAGGTGCCAAACGATCAAAATGACAGGCGAGTCAAACCCCCGTCTGACGACCCCCGCTCCTTGTGATCAGCCACCATTCAGAGATGGATAAGTAGCTGAATGGCACTGCAGGTAGGGGAAAAGTAAGCGGTCGGTGCAGGGGTGGATATAGTATAGGCCATGGGGGTACAGTTGTACCCAAAATTTTTTGCAAAACATGAAGTATGCAACATGTATGTTATGTATTTTGACTATTAGTTGAGTCTCAATAACCAATTTTTTGTATGATTTGCATAATTATATTGAACATATTGTTGTTATATACTATTTACACTTTAAATTCTATGAACCTTTTATCTTATCAATTGAATTTTTTTTGACGTTATATCCCCATTCTAAAAATCCTAAGTCCGTCACTAGGTAGGCGTAATCACACTTTCTGGAGTACGCGCGTGCGATGAGTACATGGTTCACCGTTTCCTCTCTGTGCCACACGGGGGGCACGTCGAATGGCTGTCTGCTTTCTAACAACGTCCATGAAAAGCGAGCCAGACGAAAATCTTGCACTTGTTGGAGTTAGTAGTTATAAGATGGAGAAGTTGGATAGATAATGTAGCAGGCATGCATCACAGAGATGTCAGTAGGCTGAGGTGACCATGAATGCCTATCCATCTTGACACTGTCACAGGAATGTCAACACTGAATTAAAAAGTAATAGTAACCACTCGGTTATCACAATTATTAGTTTTATTGCACTGTATATTCACTATATTTTTTTGCGAAGAAACATTTCATTATATTTTGAAGTGTAAAATTTCGATGAATAATAATGTTCCACCAAGCAGGCAAATTTAGCCCTTCCTCTAAGACCTCGTTTGGAAGCAAACAGGTAGGGGAAAGATTAAAACATTCAGACATTTTGGTTTAGCTCGGCTAACTTAATCAATCGGTCCGCTATTTTCCCTACAATTTACCTTGATTTCATATTGACTTCTGAACTGATTCAGATTTTGATATCATCCTATTTTTCTTATCAAACAAATGGTTCCATTTTTAGCTAAAGATGTGGCCTTTAACTGACGAAATTAGTCTTTAGATAAAAACTTGCATCAATTTTGAGCTCTTTGTCTGCTTGCATTTTCACTGTTTCTATGTGACACATATTGATATCTATGAAGACTAATGAAAAGCACACTATGTGCCTCTTAAGTACCACTACATCAACGAACGTAGTATCATCAAGTTTTCCAATTTTATTTGTGTTTCTTGCTCGCCTCCTGTTCCGTGCTCGCTCGCCTCCTGCCAATGGCTGCCACACGCAGGCGCCATATCGGAACTGCCATCACGTGCACCCTGATCCCTCCCAGCTCCCATAGCTCGACACGTGTCCCACAGCACGTGTCGTCCGCCCGTCCACTGCTTGCGCCGACCCGGCAAAACAGCGTGAGACCCGCACACCGGATCACGCGTCCCACAAAACTAACCCAAGTCCTAATCGAGATTAGAGAGGCGCCATTAGTCTAAACCACATTAAAATTTACAGAAATGCCCCTAGCCTCCCATTTTTATTTTATTTTATTTTCCGTGGCCACCCTTCTCTCTTATCGCCCGCGTACTGTTCACCTCCACAGCATGTTCTCAGCGACGCAGCTCCAAATCGGAACAGTAACCCTAGCCCTCTCGTGCTCGTTCCGAGGTCATCCCGCTGATTCCGAATCTCTCTGGGGCGGCAGCGATGGAGGAGCATAGGCTTGGCGGCGGTGGCGGCGGAGGCGGGGGAAGGCCGCCGATCCCGGGGGCGGCTGGGAGGAAGCCGGGGCTCGCGCGGCACACCTCGTTCGTGAGTACCCCGCCCAAATCTGGCTCTTTTCGGTGTGCTAAGCTTGGTTGGTGGTGTGATCCGTTCGGTAGGTGGGATTTTGATGTGGTTTCGGGGGGGTTAATTGGGTGCTTACTCTGTGCTGTTGCGTCCGGTTCCTTCTTCGCGGTGAAGGCGAGGCGTGAGGTTTTTTTGCTGTCGAGAATTTGTGGATGATATCGGCATGATTTGATGGGCGATGGAGGGTCCAATTTGGGGATGGGGAGAGAGGAGAGGGAATCTTGTGCTCTGAAATTGCCGGTATATACTGTTGTACTTGGTAGTACCGCAACCTGGGGCAAGATGTTTGGATCCGTGCGGTTTATGTGGAAGCATGGTATTGGGACTCTAGAAAGCCGTCTTAGATGCTTGTGATCCGATGGTCTTTTGCAAAGATTGCATTGGGTTCTATGAAATGGTTGATTTTATCAAATGACTCTGGTACGGGGTACACACGGAGTGTCCTAGAATGTTTGCGTAAACTATGTTAGCCATTGTCCTATCAGTGTATTTCTGTGGCTTGTATTTTTTGCAGAATTTGGTAGTGGATATGATGTTATAACTTTGCGGTCTCATTAGGTATTTCTTCCTTGAAAATTTGTTGCCTAAATATGCATGTGGAGAAAATTCTGGCCATGGATTGAGGGCACTGTAAAAGTGAGGAGAGGGGGGAGGGGATCAGACTGGTAATGTAGTATTGTATGTGTCGTGAAAGTGTCTTAATTCTTTTGGTACTTTTTACTCTTGTTCTGACTACATGGACCCATAACATCCTTGAAAAGAAATAAATGAAAAGTTACTTTGATTATCATCATCATCAAAGCCTTTCAATCCCAAACAAAATAGGATTGACTATAAATAAAACTTAACAGAAACCACTTATCAAGGTTCATACATAAATATAGTTGTTTTTATACACTCATATTTAAGGAGGGAATATTTCAACATTTCAAGTCTCTTTTTATTATCTCGTTCCATATGAATTTCGACATTTCCTTGACTCTGCTTGCATTATCATCGCGCTTTAGGATTCTATAAGGGGTACTTTAATGTCTCTGCTAAATAGTAATTGCCCATTTAAGTTCTCCACAGTTGAAAACAGCAAAGCTGTTCTCAATGATATTCTATAAGGGGTTTGCAAAAGTGGTAATTGACTTAATATCATCACCTTGCCGCAAATTTTGGTTTCAATCTCATCATTCATTTTGGTATTGTTTAGATTATAACAGTGGATTCTTTAGATCTATACTGCACATTGTTTTTTCAATAGAAGCCAGATATGGTGATACACATATCATGCTTGTTTGTTTTGTCCCAATTCTCATTACAGTAAAAGAGTAAGTGTAACAAAATCTGTGCACTTGCTGTCCATTTGTACTTGCCTGACACCTGCATCTTGCTTGGTAATTTCTAGTAACTCACATTATTTGAGCAAGGAGTGGAAAAATTATAATGTCACACTTCATTCACATGGGAGGGGACAAGAATAGTTCTTTCATAGTTGCAACTAATATGCACAGCTTTTGGGCATGTGGCAGATCCAGGGAAATTTTAGAGCCTAGGCAAACTTAACTATAGCTAGTATTTGCTATAAAAATTCTCTCTTGAACCCTTCCAATTTAATAAAATTTTAATGGAGCATCCACAGATGAGCCAGGACATGGATCAGCCAGTGGGCATGAGTGATGTTCACTTTCAAAAGAATTGAATGTATATGACATTGATATGGCACAGTGAATTTTGTTTTTGACTTTTGTTGGATCAACATTGTTAATATATGTATGATATAATATGAAAATCCCTTTATGGGTCATGGTAGCACCACTTCATAATGAAAGAGCATACAGCATAGAATATTATACTCTCTCTCTCTCTCTCTTTCTCTCTGCAATATGGTTAATTATTTTTTATCATGCCTGGCATTGGTTTTGTAGGTGAGGAGTCCTGCAAACAGTACCAAATCTGGAACTGAGAAAACCTTTGAAAACATGGATGCTGTTGCATATATGCCTGTTGTAAGGTCTGGAGGTTGGGCTGATATTGGGTCAAGGCACACAATGGAGGATGTATATATTTGTTCTGATAACTTCATGCAAGACTTTGGACTTGAAAGTTTTGGAGATGGGCCGAGCGCATTTTATGGGGTATGTTTTTGTTCTGCTGTACTCAAGGCCCAGTTTTGTTTCTTGATGTATGTGATATATGTTAGCCAATTCTAGCCATTTCATGACTGGACTAACAATAACAACTTACCTCTGTGAGTAATTTCATCACCCTGACAGGCATTCTGTATGTTATTTTAATGTTTCAGGTTTTTGATGGGCATGGTGGAAGGCACGCTGCTGACTTTGTGTGCAGCAATTTGCCAAGGTTTATCGTTGAGGATGAGGATTTTCCAAGGGAGATAGAGAAAGTTCTGTCCTCAGCGTTCTTACAGACTGATGCTGCTTTTGCAGATGCTTGCTCTGTGAACTCCTCTCTTGCATCTGGCACAACTGCTCTTGCTGCTCTTGTGGTTGGGAGGTATTGGTCTAACTTATGAAACCGTAAAGTGTTGTACTGAGTCCCTGGCAGCATATCTGTTTAACTACTATTTGATGTTTGTCATTACTTATCAATGGTAGGAACCATTTTTCCCCCTGTTGTGGTCATAAGTTCTTGTTTCGTTGCCTGTGGCCTTGTGCAAATTAAGTCTTCAATGCACACATTTGTGCATGCATACGAAAGCCAGGGGCTTCAAAACTTATCTCTCATGAATAAATAGCATTGTTTCTTGATCTTTGGTTCTTTGCAATTGTGTGAAGTGCATCGATAGTCTTGTAGAAACATGTGTTTTGCTCCTTTAGGGAGAAACATTTATATCACCCTTTTGTTTTCTGAACAATTATCTTCTTTCTATTTTGACTATCTCGTCGACCATGGTTAATATCAGCATACATTATGCTTATTGCATGCTACAGTATTCTCTTTCATGAAAGCAACTGTAGTGTAAATTTTGGTAAACAAAAATGGGACTGTTTGGCACCTTTTAAGTCCATTCTGTATTTATCCTTTTCTGTCTATTTCAGTATCTGCTTTCTTTCTTTTTATGTATGCTATGATCTCTGAAAGAATTGTGCTTTCACTTGAGATAACCAACTTTCTTCTCTTGACCATTTTGTCATCCTTCATAGGTCACTTCTAGTAGCAAATGCTGGTGATTGTAGAGCAGTACTTTGTTGTCGTGGAAAGGCAATTGAAATGTCCCGGGATCACAAGCCTTCTTGCAATAGAGAAAAGGTGCGCATTGAGGTCTGTGGTGGTTATGTTTATGATGGCTACCTGAATGGGCAGCTTAATGTTGCGCGGGCAATTGGAGACTGGCACATGGAAGGAATGAAGTGTGATGGTCTTGGACCTCTTAGTGCTGAGCCTGAGGTGATGATAAGGAATCTGACTGAGGAGGATGAATTCCTAATAATCGGTTGTGATGGGATCTGGGACGTATTCCGTAGCCAAAATGCGGTAGACTTTGCACGCCGAAAGCTCCAAGAGCACAATGATCCTGTTACCTGCTGTAAAGAACTAGTTGATGAGGCCATCAAGAGGAATTGCGTTGACAACCTTTCTGTAGTTGTGATCTGCTTCAACTCTAGGCCGCCTCCTGTCCTAACAACTCCAAGGCCTCGTGTACAGAGGAGTATATCTTTACAAGGCCTGAGGGAGTTGCAAAGCTTACTTGATAGCTTGGCTGATTGACATGAGGCTTCTTCCTTGATAGAAGCCTGACAGACTGTCCCTAGTGTACTTCCATTGCTTAGCATGGAATTTAGGTTTAGTGCGGCTATTCCAAGGCTTAGTGCCAGCTATCTCACAAATTCTCTGAGATAGTAGCTGTTGAGTGATCTGGTGTTGTAATATATGCTGCGGCTAATTCTATCTGCAGTTAAGTATTTATTCGTTCCGGGATATGCTGTCTTAAAAGTCTGGTATGATCAGAGAACATTTCTAAGATCTCTGAAATGGTGTGATATTATCTATGACTGTATTGCAAATTTTGGCATACAATGGGAACAAAGCATGTTTATTTTTTGTGTCTGCAGGGAGGTGCTCTGAACTTGTAGGTCCGTCTTGCACTTGGGTAGATCAGCTACACAGTGACTATGCCAGAAGTAACTCAGCTCCACAGTCCACACTACAGTCAATGTGACCTCAGATATTTTCAGCAGCATGTTTTTTTATGTTCTCCCATGACATCAGGTACAGTAGAAGCTGAAGCTCTGCATGTGCCCTCAAGCATTCTTGCTTCTGAGTCTGAAGACGTCGACGGAGACCGGCGACGATGAGGAGGTGATGTCGAAGGCGTGTGGATCCATCTACCACCATCAGCAGCTGTTGTTGAATGACGAACCCTCTCGCCATTATGAACACTCTAGCCAGTCATTGCTGCTCCTTTCTCCTGCAGCAATCTGATCCTGATATCACAACCTCTGAACTGAAGAGCTGGAGTAGTAGGAAAAAAGAAAAACTGGACAACAATCAATCATTCATTCATGTGGCCTGCGATGGAAATCCAGGTCGGCGAATGGCTCTCTGAAGATTGTTTTTCGATTCAGAATTTCTTTTGGATTATACTATACGGAGATTGGCGGTCAATCCTAGCTTGGCTGAAATCCATCCACCTCTAAACACATATTCAAAGATACGTAGACTCACTAAAATAAATTTAGTACTAACACACGTTCAAAGAGACTAAGCACAAATCTTAGTCTGACTGAAATCCTATAAAAACGACTAAGCACAAATCTTAGTCTAACTGAAATCCTATAAAAACACACACGTATGAACATCAGAATTTAAATCTCAATCATGCACCACCCCACCGTCGGTGCTTCTGTGCTGCTCTCAAAATATTAGTGGCATCATAGGACTCTACCCAAAAAAAAAAAATCAGGCTCTACCCACTCCCTCGCACCAGTCCTCGCTTTATCGTGCGAAGTTGTAGCTTTTGCTGGCCCATAATCATAAAGAGATCGATGCAGGCCCATGTCGATGGCAGCCGGGGCCCTGCCTCAGTCTCGGGGCCTGACTAGGTCACTCTACTTCAGCTACAGTTCGATGATTTGTTCTCTCTTTTACCTTTGGAGATTTGTTATGGTGTTGGTGTGGGTCACTGGGTGGTCTGACACTCCAACATCCATACTCCATGCAGGGACATTTTCGCTTTGTCCTGTAGCTAGCTAGGTAAGCTATATTTGTACTAGCTTGTTTAGTACTTTCCTAAAGAACATTAGGCACCTTAAATGCGTTTTGAGATTTAGGTGAAAAAATGGTAGGGTCACATGAGGTTACTGTCATCTAAGTAAATTAGCCATATTCAGATGCTAAGGGCTAGTTTGGTTATCTACTCTACCGATTCATAGCGACAACCATGCAAGCTTTGGCGCTACTATTCTACCAATCAGTTGGTAGGGTAGAATTCTAAATTTGTTTGGATTGCTACCAAAACCTACCTAGAGTATAAAAGAAGGTTTAGGTTGCTACCAAATTGAGCTCGGACATAGCTAATGATTTGGCTCCAATCAAACTTACATGATTACTATTCAAGCTACCAATTACTACTATTCGGTAGGGCACATTTTGATATCAAACCAAAATGGCCCTAAGTTTGCCTTTGCCACTGTCACCCTCATCTCAAACATGGTAATTTCATATGCAATAATTAATCTGATTCTGTCGGAACCGGAAACTCCCATGTTGCAAACAGGACCTAAATTTAAATCTTACGGTAACTCAAGGTGCGTCAGAAATGTAACTCTCATTACCGCCTATGTGATTTGTGTGTTCGTAGATTAACAGCGAAACTTTGAACGGCGAAATGATTTAATCTCTTCTCAATCATTGATCTACAACAGGGCTAGATGCCACACCACAAGACCTTGAGTGAACATCAAGCTTTGACATTTTTCATTGTCCACTATATGTGGGACTCAAGTCACTCAACTCCAAGGGACCCATCTCCACCACTAAAACTGCCTACTCTCCTTCATGACACCACACATCACGGCCCAACAAATTTCTCCATCAGCCACGGCCGTCACATCGCTGGCCGTTAACCGCATCTCTGCATACACAACCATCTCTCTCTCTCTCTCTCTCTCTCTCTCCATTGGATGCTTTCAACTCCATGAAGGACCAAATCAACTCTCTCTCTCTCTCTCTCTCTCTCTCTGAAGCAGCCTGGTACTAGCAGCGATATGATTAGATCCTGAACCATAGTTTGTCGATCGTCTGGATTTTCACAGTGGCAGTAGCTAGTTCCGCTGCAAGAGCATTGCAACTCCAGTAAACAAATGGCAGCAGAGGTAGTAACATTAATGGTGAACGACGACGACGACGAAAAGGACTAGACCTGGGCAGGCAGGCAACCCTGCCGTGCCTGCCATTGACGACTATAGTGGGGGTGGCCCAGCTAGCAAAAGCCCCATCTTGGATGCAGTCTCGGATGGCTGTTAGCCTGTTACACGTAGCCACCACCGCATTCTATTTCAAATTATTTACCGTTTTAAATTTTTCATAAGTTAAACATTAACAGTTTTGAACATCATTTTTTTAAAAAAATTATATAGTTTACAATCATAAGTTTATGTTTTTAGATTTACCATAGAAATTATTTTATAATATATATAGTTCACATATTGTTAAACTATATAAATTTATATAATATAAATTAATGATCTAAATTAAAAATATTTGACTTAAATAATAAATAATTTGAAATAGAAGGAATAGTGTCAAGAATTCAGAGGAAAATCAATGCAGGTAAAATGTGTATAGGTCTTGTACTGCTACTAGTTGTTTGAGCACTTCTAAGCTTGCAATTGCGCCCTGGACTGAAGCAGTATCTTATCAGAATCAGCGGCAATGGTGCCATCGCTTTCCTTAGTGGAAACATCAGGTTTCAGGTCACAGGCATATAAACAAAAACAATATACTTTCTTCCATGGTTTAGCCATCAGGCAAGAGTGGCAAGTGGCCATGCATGCGTCTAGTAGCAGCTAGTTTGATCAAAAGCTCAAAAGCAATTCTGCTTTAGAGGGGGCGCATTGTTCAGAGTTGAGAGCAAGGGCATGCGATACGGCAGTGAAGGTGATGGAGGAGACCTCAATGGAGGGCCTCCTTTGGTCCATGCGTCCATGTCTCCATAGGGTACCATGACTACCACCATATTATATGTGTGGCAATGGCATCATCAACAGGACGTCTTATGGTCTCAACTCTCAAACATTGAAAAAGATATAGGAGGACATGAAGGTCCTAGCACACATCATAATGCAGGTATGTGTTAGAATTGCAATCCAGTAAGAACTATATTAGATTATAGCTTGTGTTGAGATTGTATTATTTGTTATACGAGATAGAGTTCGTTTCAAACTATACTAGCCTATATAGTAAACTTCAATGTTACCATTGAAGACAACATAGATATATATAGACGAGTAAAACAACAGTCTAGAGCTAGCCCTAGAATACCAATATGTGTCAGGGTTGCATTGAAGGTATTAGAGGACGTAGGTTATTCAGCTAACCTAATTTATATATGTAGTCAACAACATAGAGATGTAGTTTTGGGACAAACTATATCAACAAATGTTGTATTTTTTGTCATCCAGATTAATAAATATACAATAGGGAGATTATTTCTTCCACAATAGGCGTCTTTCTATTGAAGGATTTTTGGGGAAAAATTGGAGGAACTAATCCAAATGAATAATTTCTATAGGAGTCATTTGGATGGTAGGATTGCTTCAAATTAAAGTCCTCCACATTTTGAAGGAATTCTATCATGAGGTCCATTTCAAATTCCTTTTAGATTTTCAAGGCATCTTCTCTCTCTAGCTTATCTCAAAATTCCTATGGTTTTTCTGTGATAGCAAACACATGTTTTAAATAATTCCTATAGTTTTCTTTAATGTGGGATTTTATATGGCATGACATTCCAATCATAGTTTGTTCCTATTTATGTATTTTTGGGAATCATGCATTTCAAAAGAGCCATGCAATTTCTTAACAGCATAGAGTAGTGAAAAACATATTCCTGGTCAAGATTTAAGGCCTTTTAATTTGGAACGCATGATGGGAAAAAAACATAGAAATAGGGAAAAAAATCACATGAACAAAGTGCCATGGCTAGCCAAATCCTACATGAAATGAAAACAGGAGAATTTGATAAAGGAGATGTTTCATTACTCCATAGGATCACCACAAAATTTTTGAATGGAATACTTCATTAGAATAGATAAAAGAGGAGAGATAAAGAGACATGTTGCATTGGAGTTCTCAAAGGAAATGTGACATGAGCTTTGGTCAAATGTTTGAAATCCTTAAAAAGTAGAGGAAAGGAAGAAATCCTATAGCAATTTTGGAACCCATTAATTCCTATAGAATTTCAATCCTTTGAAATTCTAAAAAAAATACTTTGTTCTAAAGGAGCCCTTAAAGGTTTTATTCATAATGTGTTTTAAGTTTATAATCCATATGTTGACTTTTTTCTAAGTTAAATTTCTTTAAGTTTAAGCAAGTTTTAAAAAATATGGCAATATTTTTAACACCAAACAAACAGACTATTATAAAAGTTCTTATATTTTTTTTTATAAATTTAATCATAGAAGTTTGACTTAGAAAATTTCAAGATATTGCGGGACAGAGGTACATTGAGAATTTCAAGCTATACGGTATACTATTTTAGAGGATTGTTTGGTCTATTTTGATACCTGCATTGCTAGCCACTCCATCGAAGGGAGAATTCAACAGATAATGAGTCATGCAAATGTAATTTCATTACTTATGGAGAACATGCAGCAATAACAATCGTTGTAGTGGTCTAGCTTGTATTAGAACATGTAAGGGGGGAAATCCATAATGGGCATGTTCGACAGTGCTGCTTTGCAGCCAGCTGCAGCCTAGCTACAGTAAAGCGGTAGAAATTTTCTTACGTTTGTTGCGGCTGCTGCGACTGTGCAACCACCGCAATCTCTTCCGAACACCCCCCATTGGAGGCCTAGCTAGCATATTCTTACAAAAATAAAAAACCCGATCGAAAGGCGTCCTAAAAGATATGCTCCTACATGTACTTGCAGACAGCGGCAGTACTGCAATAGTACGTATACTCCAATGTATCGGCACTTTGGCAGGTGAAGCAATGATGATACCGTCCTCTGCTCACCCATACGAATACAACATAATGAGAGAAGTAGGTTTGAGCATAGGGTGGTCTGCAACCTTAATAATTACATGATAACTCCATCAACCAAATTGCTGTACTTTAGCCTCTGATTGCAATTATGAGGAGGAGCAGGATTTGGATAGTGGGAGAATAATCATAAATTCTCCCTGGCATGGCATTGAAGCTTTGCTATGATTTGCATGGATGCTTGATCTATCTGGTGGACCAGCCCGGCCGTGCAAAGGACATCGTCTCCATGATCGAACTGGAAAGTTTGGAAAGTTTTAAGCTTTTGCGAGTAAATAACTTGTTTTAATTCTGACGCACAATCAAAAGATTTTAGATACAATCACTTTTGAGTACAGAGCTAAGCAACTTCAATAATCAATCAGATTGGAGTACTACTCAGCTGCACAACTGTGCAATTTTGGTGGATTTTTAATATGTACATTTTTTTATTATAAAAAAATATACACATCTACACACCATTACATGCTTGTACATCTTATAATATACACTGAATGCGTGCCTAACATATATTCAAATAGATAGAGTCCAACAATAAATATGTAAACTCACTAAATTTTTACATAAAGTCACATGCGTATTTATAATGTAATATTGGTAGATACCACTATTTCAGTTCAATCTCTCATCCTAATCCTGGAGTGCTGTTCCTATCTTTGAGCCAAAATATCTCTATATTTCAGAAGCTGTTAAGTTTATTTTCATAACTCTTCGCGCTTTTTTCATGTTTAGTGATAAGACTCATTTTAATTTCATATGCCAATGACTCTAAAAAGGTGTATCAATATTCATCGTGCTAGCTAAAATATGTTGCCAGATTTGATCGCTTAGGCAAGTTCAACACAAAAAATTGTGACATGCTTTTACAAACTTAGTATATAAATAAAACAATCCATCGATCAACGTGGCCAGAGCAATGCACTTGGGAGACAGAAAAAATTACGCACCAGTTCAGTCATACGAGGGAGAGATAAGAGTGAATCCACGTAGACATGACAGGAAAAGCATCTCACCGAAGTTCAGTCACGACTGAACTGGCATAGAACTAAACGCTGAACAGTCACCGTATAGTCTAGACGACCTAGGCCCCTTTCCTTTTGTTTTGCACAACCCAAGTTGTGTGTGTTGATTTGATTTAGGACCAAACTTCCTGGGAGCAAACTCCAAAATGGAGGACGACATGGACAAACTAGGTTAGCTTCGCCTTTACCACTTTATATAATCACGCAGATGAGCATGCAGCTGGGGCTAGTGTTTGCAAGCATATGCATGGCATGGGCCATGGGGGTGAGTCAGCAGCAGGTGTGCTACAGAGATTGGGAGGGTTCAGACGTTGGTGGGCTAAATCACTCCGCACTACTAAAATTATTCCACCATCAAAAGATCCCAGTCAACTCATCATCGACGCTCTCAACTCTAGGTGGACCCTCTTCCTTGTACGCTGTCGGGGCCACGGGACAGTGACACCCGGGCCATGCGTCTGGGGGATTTATGAAGTTGAGACCTCGACGAGGGCCTGGCTATTCAGAGCACCAAGGATTTCGGCCGTTGGTATCGATCCAAGTTTTTGTGCCTCGTTAATTATCTGATTTTTTTAATCTATCGGTTACCTATTTTTCTACCGAGATTTGTGGATGAATGCCCTTCTCTCTGTAGATGCACAAAATCAAGTTTCCATTCTATCTCATTGCCTCCCTTCCTCCCTCGCTATTGTATATCATCATCATTGATATCACTTCTCTTTGTCAATTTCGATAAGATTTTTTGGCCGTCTTCTTCTTTAGCTTCAACTATTTAGCTCTATCCAACCTATCAACGTATGGTTTTTATTTCTCCTATTATCTTTACTGTCCACTACCCTTCTTCACTCCTGTGGTGCCATCACTAATCTTTTACTGTCCTAGCAATTCCTTAAGCCACCCTCCCCTATCTCTTTTCACCAACCATTGACTTCAACTTCAAAAATATCATCATCGCTAATGAATCTCCTCTATCTCGCTCTTTGGTTTAGAGGTTGAAGATAATGTCTTGGATTCTTGGACTGTCATCCAACGGCGGCTAGGCCAAGTGGCTGAAAATTATTTCAATTTTAGCCAAACGACGCATACGTAAAGGTGTAGATTTTTCACGCTGTTACTTGTTGGCATGTAGTATAAGCTTGAGGATCTGTAGCAACATTGCAGCTATGATCCAAAAATGTTTGGGTCAGACAGGATCTGACCAGATCATGTAGAACTCCGAATACGATGAGCTGATACTATGTGTATGAACAATTACAAGATCCTAATCCCACCAAGAAGAAAAAGCCGATCCTGGTGAAGGATATCTTGGCATATCCTTGTCCACCAGACCACCACAGCTGATCGTAGCCACAATGAATGCGTGCATCGCCACACGAAGCTGTAGCATGTAGCTCTCGACTCAAATTCCTCGAACCCACCTAGCTACCCTGCACTGCACGCCGGTGGGCTATCCTCCCCCGTAACAGCAACATGCGAGTTTTCTCCGTACGACCTTGTAAGTCATTAAGTTTGATGATAAGATCATATATCAGTCAAGTAAAGTACGTAACAGAAACTGTTTCTAACAGCAACAGCAAAGGAAAGAAAAGCACCGAGCCAGCCAGCGCGCGGCTAGCCGAGGACTCGGTGACCGTGCCCGGCGCCGACCGCCGCGTGTGCGTTTGCCCAGGCCAACAAAAAAAAAACACGCCCAAAGTGCACCGCAATTGCGCGAACTCCGCCCCCGCACCCCCCCCCCCCTCTCTTTTGCACGCCGCCGCCTAAGCTTATCCTTAGCTTACCTTCCTCGTCGGCCGCGGTTTTCACGGTCTCAAACTCCTCGACTTTTCAGTTTTCACCGCGGTATACGTACGTACGTAGCGGGCCAAAAGAAGGTAAAGTGGGGGGGGGGGGGGGGGGTAAAAAAAGGGATGGGTGGTGTACTGGTCCGCGTACGTGAAAAGACTAGCTATCGATGCGTGCTGTGCGTGCGCGAACGGAGAGGAGCACCAAGGCTTTAGTTTCGCCTTTTCTTTTTCCCGGCTTTAAATAAGGCTTAGCCGGTCGAAGGCCGTGCGCCACTTTGGGTGGGAACTCACTCGTGTTTAGTCTACGCTGATCAGTAGTGCTACTACCACTTTAGGTCGGATCGAGCTGCCTGCAAATCTGCAATAAGCTTAGGTCCTTCAGCAAAGAGCAACGGCTAGCTTACCTCAACCCCCTCGTCGCTTGCCTCACCATCACCATCGTCACCAAACACTCGTCAGGTACGCTTCTCGCAGCTTGTATGGATGCAGTGCTACGGTAGCTGCTACTGGTTCTTTGGTTCTTCGATCGTGTGGGCCTGTGACGAACTCGCTTGTGCTTAATCCTTTGGGGGCTTATTCAGCTCAGACGACCAGATGCAAGTCTGAAAGTCTCGTCTGTTAAGCCTGTAGCCTTAGCCCGTCGTCTTCTCGTGGGCCTCAGGTTGGAGGAGTGGGTTTGAGATGGTAGTAGTTTCGTACCAGTACTTGTGCTGCTGCCTCTGCTCGCTGCACATTGAGCTGCGTGGCGTATGCGCAGCGCATTTTGCTGCCTTTGCTCGGATGCTCGTCGGCGCATGCCATGCACGGTCTTCTCCTCTTCTTTCGCTGCTCTCTTAAGGAGAGGCCGGCTTTCTTTTGCCCCAGAGCTGCGTGGCCATGGCGTGCAGTCAAACGCGTCACCCACTCTCTCTCTTGACACTGTCGAGATACCAGTCACGCATCACGCCCATGTACGAACACGCCACCTCTTCTGCAACCTGCCTTCTCTCTCCTCTACCTCCTCTCTCTATCAAACTGTAGTCGTAGCTCTGGCAATGCATTAAATGCAAGCGAGGAGCTTTCTTAAAACTCAGGCACAGCTCATGATTGCGTCGCTTGTTGGTTTCCTACTCGTGTTCCAACTTCGATCTGCCTCTGGGAGAGACGACTTGCCTTGTTGCCGTCGCAATACGGTACCCTAAAACTGAGGTCAGCTGTGCGGCTGTAGCCGCTAACAGGTTTTTAAGTTAGAATTATTAGCGTACAATTAATTAAAAATTAATTATTATATTTTTCTAATATAAATAGAGAAATATGGTAACGAAAAATAAGATTTGTTACAGTAGACAGGTCATGGGACGGGGGCTTAGATACGGTACGCGAAAATGGCGAGTAATTAGTGTAAAATTAATTAATTATTATATACTTAAAATGGATTAATATTTTAAAGATATTTTTTAAAAAATACTTTTATGTAGAAAATAAAAAGTAGCTTAATAAAAAAAAGAGAAACCTGACGTTGTGGATAGCCTCGAAGAGCTAGGCATTAATCCTTTCCATGCCACCTACGACGAACATTGTTTGCACAGTGAGGTTGTAGCGTGCAGTGCGAATCCTTGCCCTGTCATGAACATCACAAAGAAAAAAACGAGTAATTTATGTCTAGAATCTTGGCTGGCTAAGATTTCTATAGCTACCTGAACAGGGCATTTTGGAGTAGTATTGGAGTACCAGTACTTTATGATTTTGTGGTGAGCTAGCTTTTGTATGTTTTGTTGTACTAGTAATAACTTTGTATTGATAATACTAGTACTTAGAAGAAGATGAACCTACTTATAGTTATGGTACTAACAACTATGAAAGATTCTATTATCTATATATAGAAAAGGTATACAAAGGAGAATTCTGAAAAAAGAAAAGCATGCAACTCCTCTCTTTGATTTATTTGCTTTTGTCTGTCCTTGCATCGCCAACTGTTAAAAAAACCCTTGTTGCTGCGTCATGGGTCCGCAGCACCAAAAGCCCCTCCTCCCCTTTTGCAGAGCATTTCTTTCCTTTTCCCTCAGCAACGAGGGTAAAAGCAAGCTAGGAGTATCCTACTCCTACTACTACCAGTAGCCATTTCTGTGGTCTATCCTGCCAGGCTACCACTGCCACCCTGCACGTCACCGGTCGCTTTCTCATCCATCCATCCATCCATCCGTCGGGGCATCATCGCCTGCAGCGTCACGCCTCACAACGTTGGTGAAACGCTAGAAAGTTAATCTCGCCTTCGCTCCAAAAAGAGGGGCAGAAAGGGCGGGGCTGGACCATTCGCCGCGCGTGGTTTCATCTCCCCGCGGTAGCGCGCGGGGTCGATACGGGACCAACCAGCCGCGCGCGCGAGCCCGGCGCCGAGCTAGCTAGCCACCAATTCTAACGCGCATGCGTGGTCTCGCGAGAACGGTCGGGCCCTCGGCGTGGCGAGCGGTGTGGCCACCCGGCTTTGTTTGCCTTCGTCGGAGACGCGTGGGATCGGATCGGTTTTTGCTTGCCTGTCCCGTGCTCGATAGGCGTCGACGACGACGACGACGACGCCTTTTCTGCTCTTCTTGGTGCCCCCTTGCACGTTGCGTCGCTGTCCCTCGCTGCCACTTCGGCTAAAGTCGTGCGACGACGGGGATGTGTGCGCTGCGTTGATTGTAGTAGTATATTTTCACCTCCCCGTAGAAAAACTGAGATTAGTAGGAGTTTTTTTTTCCCCTCTTGTTCGTAGCCTTTGCCATGCGATGCGATTCGCACCGAATCTTGTCTGGTCGGAGTAGGCATGCACGCCTCAGGTAGCGGCGTCACGTACCCATGTTACGTCCTTTCCAGCTTCAACGCCGCCATGATTGCGCTCAGCCGCAGCGGCAGAACCGCATGCGCGCGGTGGCGCCGTCAATAATGGCCTCCTCCACCCACAGGCCACATCCCACCGAGTCAACTCCTCCTTCGAGTGCACCCTCTTCCATGGTCAGCCATCAACCCCCGAATTAGTCCCAAATGATCTCCTTTCGTGTCACCTTTTCCGGTTTTTCCCTACCATCAGGCGAGGAGTACGTAGGCGGCGAGCACCATCGATGGCACGCCGTGCTAGTCCAGTCGATTACGGTGGCAGCCGTGCCATGCCGTCTCGGCGCGACGCGGCCGTGGTCCCTGCGTCGCGCACCCCACGCCGGCGCCGCATGCGATCATGCGCAAGTTCGTCGCACCGGCTTGGCCTTTTGCCGCGCGCCACGGCTTTTCTGACCAAAAAACGGCTGCAGCGGTGCGCCCAGCCAACCAGCCGGTCGCCGTCGCGCGCAGACGTTGCACGTACGTACGGGGGAAACACGCACGGTGTGGGAGAAGTAAAAACTCGTTTAGTTGATTGGGTGGCTCGGTTTAAAATTGTTTCTGTTATTCTAGTTTTTTAATTATAAAATAAAAATTGTTTAATTTTTAACGAAACTTTTTTTCCTGTATTACACTTTTGGCTCGTTAAAAAAGTCTCCAATATGTAGTAAAAAAATAATTTAAAGTAGAGCTCGTGCGTTAATTGATCTATTGCTACAGCATATAACTTTTTAAAAAGTACTACTATGGTATCTAGACATCTGGCAATGGTATAAATTATTATAACATTTTTTTAAAAAATTAAGAAGCAGAAGATAAATTGTAGTACAGAATTTGATAGTTAGGAAAATAAATTAGAAATATAAAAATTGATAGGTGAGAAATATAGACTACAAAAGTTGGTTGGTTAACATGAAATAAACTAATAAAAAACTATGCCTCGAGATCATAAATCTTTAATATTTATGGATAAAACAAATCTTTAATATTTATCGACAAAACAAATCTTTTGATATTTATCGACATAAAAAAAATACATAATCCTAATCCTTCGTATTATTGGCAAGAGGGAGCATGATCATTTAACATATTATTCTTTTGTACGCTAGTAGAAATTTCCTAGGTCAGTGACTGGTCGTAGAAGCATTGGTGGGTGTGATCTAAAGCGAGCGTAGTTAGAAGACGGGGATGGGGATATGGTTGAGAGAACGAGAATGGAGAATGCCATCCTGAATCCACGGAGCAATGGATCGAGTCACGATTGTTACGGGCAGTTCTCGTCATGGCGGAGGTGGATCCATTTTCACGCCGGGCGTGGTCATCCATCAATGCTCATGTGTTGTGCCAGCGATCGCAGGCGATGTATTCATCGTCTCATCGGAAATTCAGCGAGCCGGGAAAAAAAAAACTCTCCCAAGAACTCAGTACCGTGCGGGTGTACCTAATTTGCGTGACGAGTCCGTACGAGCCCTTAACAGTACTGTACTTACTGGAGTACCACTCATTAATGCCATGTTTGCCATTGCCAGCAGTCAATCTTACTGCAGATGAGACGAGCTGATCCGTCCGAAGAAAACAGAGAAGGGACCCAGCCGTGGTGTGATGATGGCGCCTTTTGAGCACGCAAAAGAGGAGACCATGCCGTGCCGCGGCAGCCGGAAGGCGGTGGCGTGGCCTTGCCCCTTGCCCTGACCCCGACCCCCCTCCTGCCGCGGCGCCTGCACCGGCGGAATTGACGCCACACGCTCGTAACGTAGGAGCACCTCGCACACCGCGGCCCGCCGCGACGGAGAACGCGGCCAAGGGCGAGACGGCGGCACGGCTGCTCGGTTTGATGGCCCCCGTCCCGCGGCGCGACCGTACTGCCGCGCCCCGGTCTGCCGCGCCGGTGGGGGCCGTGTCGTGTTGCCTCTGACCGCGCTGCGCGAATGCTCCGCTCTGTCCGTCCACGCGAGTACGCCACACACCGCACACCCATCCATCGGGCCGTGCGCCTCGCTTGGTGGCGTTTTTTGTTTGTTTTGTTTTGGTGGGTTTTGTACGCACGCCACGGTAGGCGGACGGTTGTCGCGGCGCTGAGTTCTAGGCCGGCTAAGGCTAACTAATGTCGGTGCTTCTGCGCGTGCGCGCGTGAGTAAAAAATGGGTCTCGGCCCATGAGGAACTGAGGGGCGTTCTTCAATTCTGCGATAGTGGAGCGCCTTCTTATCGGGGGGCACGCTTCCAAAGTTGTACACCGCCACCGAGGGGGGCAGCTCGTCTTTGGGACAGTGCATGCTGCGTTGCTGGTGGTGTAGCAGAGGTGGTGGTGTTCAAGGCCGTTTCGTTTTCTCTACTGCCTGGGCCCATACTGCGGCAGCAACAACAAAAAAATTTCCTCCAAAACCCTCCAAAATTTGTGCTTGATAGGATGATCGTGCGGTTGAATCAGATTAATGTACTAGTGTCAGCATAGAACAGTGTTTTGTAATCAAAGTTCCATTATTATTTACGCTATCTGCTTCTCACTGATAGTACTAGTACTACTAGTAAGTTACGTTAAAACCAACCGGGAATTGCTCCTTCCTCCGAGTTTTTGATTGGCGTGGGCTCCCATCCATTTTGCATAAGTAGTACTTCATGGTAACAGAACACCACGCACTAGCGGCCAG
The DNA here is from genome assembly GCA_030770085.1 of Oryza coarctata. Lineage (NCBI taxonomy): Eukaryota > Viridiplantae > Streptophyta > Magnoliopsida > Poales > Poaceae > Oryza > Oryza coarctata. The sequence continues at coordinate 17,854,415 of CM061472.1, forward strand.
CCACACGAACATGTCATACACACACTTCTCAATAACAATCCCCATTCATTCTTCCTTCCATCCCTTCTCGATAATAACCCATCCCATTGGAACCTCAGCTCAGCCCAGCCTCACTCCTTCTCGCGTTTCACGCGCCCCAATTAATACACGGGCCACTACGTTATAAGTACCGTCCCCCCACCCCCAAAACCATTTCTTCGACGCCTGCCACCTTTGGTAAAAACCGGGAGCATATTTGCTTCATCCGCCCTGCCGTTTCCCTGTTCGATCTTACTACCGGCAAGGCGAGCCGAGGCGAGCAACGCAGGTCTATTTATTTACCGCGAGAGGCGGCCGGGCCGGCCACTACCAAACAGGGTCAAAACTGCTGCAGTAGTTGCATCAGTGCAAAGGGTTCTAATGCCTTTCTGTCCCGCATCGCATTAATTCTTTGGCTTGGTTGGATGCGAGAGAAAAAGGGGACAGTTTTTAGTGATTTGGAGCTGTGGTAGAACGGTAGAAGAGTTCTTTTTTACGGTTGTTTGCATGGTTTGGTTTCTTGGTGGTGTTTGATCACGCGGAGGTGATGTGAGGTGGTGACATTATAAGGGCGCGGTTGCGCAGGGCGTTAGGCGTTCGGCCAGCGGGTGACGAGGTCGGTGAGGTGCTTGCTCACATGCTCGAGGTGCTGGACATGGCGCCGCCCCGGCACCAGCCGGCAGCTGGGAAGAGGGGTGGGCACGACCACGGCCACGGGCATGGTGGTGGGGCGGCGGCGAGGAAGCAGCTGTTGCAGAGCAGCATGGCGCAGCCCAAGGCGGAGACGGCGGCGGCGGCGGTCGCGCCGCCGGAGGGAGGGAAGAAGTGCGGTGGAGGTGGGAGGCGGCGCGGGCGGGGCGGCAGGGCGGGGGAGCCGCGGCCGGGGCCGGCGCCGGCTGTGGTGGCGGCGCCCGCGGCGCGCGCCGTCATTGGGCCGCCGGTAGCAAGCAAGGGGCTATCCTTCTGCCGTCGGCCGGGGTTCGGGACGGTGGGCGCTCGGTGCGTCGTGAAGGCCAACCACTTCCTCGCCGAGCTCCCCGACAAGGATCTCACCCAGTACGACGTAAGTCTCTGCCATTCTCGCTTCATGTACTTGATGCCCAGCGACGATTGAGATGGAATGAAGGTGTGAGCTTTTCTTGGTTTCCGCGGTGCGCGCCCTTTGCAGGTCAAGATCACGCCGGAGGTGAGCTCCCGGAGGGTGAACCGGACAATCATGGCGGAGCTGGTCCGCCTGTACCGCGACTCCGATCTCGGAGGTCGCCTCCCGGCCTACGACGGCCGCAAGAGCCTCTACACCGCAGGGACGCTCCCGTTTGACGCACGCGAGTTCGTCGTGCGCCTCACCCACGACGACGACGGCACCGGCGTCCCCCCACGGTGCGCACCCGCGTTTGCCCCGCGCTCCATTCTCCAGCTATTCTAATTGCCATTGCGTTTCTGCAGGGAGAGGGAGTACAGGGTCGCCGTCAAGTTCGCCGCGCGCGCCGACCTCCACCACCTCCGGCAGTTCATCGCCGGGCGTCAGGCCGACGCCCCGCAGGAGGCTCTCCAGGTGCTCGACATCGTGCTCCGTGAGCTCGCCAACCGCAGGTACGCATTTCTCGTCGTCGCAGCTTGGCCTTGTGTTCTTGCAAGGGAAAAAAAAAACTAATGCTGCAATGCCCCCAATGCTAGGTACGTCTCGATAGGGCGGTCGTTCTACTCGCCGGACATAAGGAAGCCGCAGCGGCTCGGTGATGGCCTACAGTCGTGGTGTGGGTTCTACCAGAGCATCCGGCCGACTCAGATGGGGTTGTCCCTTAACATTGGTGAGATGCACGCGAATATTTGGAGCCCTCACGCATGTATTTTCCTGGTTGTCTCGTGCTTGCTTCTTACATGGTGATGATGATGCCAGATATGTCATCTACTGCATTTATCGAGCCGCTACCGGTGATAGAGTTCGTGGCCCAAATAGTAGGGAAGGATGTCATATTGAGGCCATTGTCGGATGCAAACAGAATCAAGGTAAATTTGTGCTGTGGGGAACAAAGAATCTAGCCTGTTACTGTAGTGGCATGTAACAGCTGCTATTTGGATGTTTTTGGTTATGGACTGTTAGAAGGCTTGAATGTGATGCTTTGCTTGATTATCTGATTTTCTGTGGAAATTGCTGATGCCATGCAGATCAAGAAAGCCCTGCGGGGCGTGAAAGTTGAAGTCACTCACCGGGGAAATGTAAGGCGGAAGTATCGAATTTCAGGGTTGACGACACAACCAACTCATGAACTGATGTATGCTATAGTGTAATTTGTTTCTAGTCATGTGCTTTTAGTTGCCAAATGTCTTGCACTGAGCTTTCACCAAAGTAGAAGCATGCATGTTAAGCACACCAAATAGACCAAATTAACTATCAATATCCATTTTTCATTTTTCATATATATTAGCTACTAGGCATAGTGTTAAACTATGGAGCTGATTTTTTTTTTGTTTTAACAGTTTCCCAATCGATGACCAAATGAACATGAAATCTGTCGTAGAGTATTTCAAGGAAATGTATGGCTTCACCATTCAGCATCCTCACCTTCCCTGTCTTCAGGTGGGAAACCAAAATAAAGCAAACTATCTACCAATGGAGGTTGGTATTAATCTCATCGAGCCACATATTTCGTTAGCTGCTTAATTATGTAATACTCAACCCTTGTCAAATACATCATCATTTTGAGATATTTCTTGCCAGGCCTGTAAGATTGTTGAGGGTCAGAGATATACAAAGAGGTTGAATGAAAAGCAGATCACGTCACTGCTAAAGGTTACTTGCCGCAGGCCTAGAGAACAGGAGATGGATATTCTACAGGTCTAGTGTTTTCTCCTAATCGGATTATATTGTTTTGAAATATACGGATTGCACGTTTGTCAGGGGTAAATGTTTCATGTATTTGGTCTTAACTAAACAGGATCATTATCTTAACAACAAAACTGGATGGCCATGAAAAAACAATTCTGTGCATTAGAATTTAGAACGGATGCATACAAATGTACGTTGATTGTCCTATGCTGAAGTCTTTGTTTTCATTATCTAGTGGTCCAGACATTCCATGCAGTTGATCTTCCATAGCTACCCATCCAATAAATGCTACTAGGGTTTTTCTTCACTTGATCAGCACTCTTGTTAAAACGGTTCAACACTAAAATAATTTCTCTCCAGACAGTTCAACAAAATGGATATGTGCAAGACCCTTATGCAAAAGAATTTGGGATCAACATAAGTGAGAAGCTAACCTCTGTTGAAGCTCGGGTCCTTCCTGCACCTTGGGTACGATTGTCTTTGTTAATCTCAGTAGTTGTCTAACTGCTCTTAGCTAATAATTTGGGTATGGAATTTTGTGGCTTTCAGCTGAAATATCATGATACTGGGAAAGAAAAGGAGTGCTTACCACAAGTTGGTCAGTGGAACATGGTCAACAAGGTTAGATTCCCCGTTTTCCATGGCTGTATCAGACGTCCTTTTAGTTAATGATGATGGACTGATGATTCTGCTAATGTTGCACTAATTAAGCATATTTTTTTTTGCAGAAAGTGATAAATGGGTGCAAGGTGAATCACTGGGCTTGTATAAATTTCTCAAGGAGCGTGCAAGAAGCTACTGCTCGGGGATTCTGCCAGGAGTTGGCACAAATGTGTCAGATATCGGGAATGGTATATAACTCTTTAACTTCATCCAACGTTTTTGCATAATATTGGTGCTTATTTGTTGGGCACATCTTTTCAGTCTTATCTTTGCTGTTCTTTCAGGAATTCAACAGTGAGCCTGTGATACCAATATACTCAGCTAGACCAGATTGGGTAGAGAAGGCACTTAAGCATGTGTATAATATGTCATTAAACAAGCTCAAGGGTAAAGAACTTGAGCTTCTTTTGGCCATTCTCCCTGACAACAATGGTTCTTTATATGGTGAGTGTCAGTTTGGTAATTGCATTGCGATTTTTCCCTGGAATCCTCATATAGTGTGAGATGCTTAAGTTGTAACTTAAAATTTGCAGGTGATATCAAACGTATCTGTGAAACTGATTTGGGGTTGATATCACAATGTTGCTTAACCAAACATGTTTTCAAGATCAGCAAGCAGTACCTGGCAAATGTCTCACTTAAAATCAATGTTAAGGTACCAAATACTTAAACCAAGCAGTTAATACTTAGCTTGTCTACACAAATGTAGTGTAATGCAGTATGCAGACTTGTAGCATTGCTAATGCCTTGTATTTTGGAGCTGTGACACAGATGGGAGGAAGAAACACCGTGCTGCTGGATGCAATAAGTTGGAGGATTCCTTTGGTCAGTGACATACCAACTATTATATTTGGTGCAGATGTCACACATCCTGAAACTGGGGAGGACTCTAGCCCATCCATTGCTGCTGTAAGGCTGAGCATTTTTATGGTTATACATGGCCATCCTTTTTTTTTATCAACCATTTCCCCTCTAATAAGCTGCATGCAGGTTGTTGCATCTCAAGACTGGCCAGAAGTTACAAAGTATGCTGGATTGGTGTGTGCTCAGGCTCATCGGCAAGAGCTCATTCAAGATCTTTATAAGACATGGCATGATCCTCAAAGAGGCACTGTAACAGGAGGCATGATAAGGTCTTTTTCAAGGAACAATTTGTTCTTCCAACCAAAATTAATTGATGAAGCCTCCTATTAGATAAAGCCTCCTATTAGATAGCTTAGGGTTACCTCCTACTGAGTAACTTATTTTTTGTTCTGGTCTTGTTGTGTAGGGAGCTCTTAATATCCTTCAGGAAGGCCACCGGGCAAAAGCCACTGAGAATAATTTTCTACAGGTATGCTACTGCAGATACTGTTTATAAACTAAAGTTCGTAGAATACAGTAGCTGGATATTTGTGGAACCAATTTAATCCTATGTATCTGCAACAAGTACTGACCTGAGTGTTTTTGTTTGCTATTTACTGTGAAGTAGGAAAGTTGCTGTTATTAAGAGTCTTCTTTGTATCACCGCCACATTATTTGTATCTCTGCTAATAGTATCGGTACTGCCTCTCTTCTAGGGATGGTGTCAGTGAAGGCCAATTCTACCAAGTTCTCCTGTATGAGTTAGATGCTATCCGCAAGGTTCGATGCATTTGTATTTTCTTTGCTAGATATTTTGTCCACTTTCTTAGGTTGCCTGACGAAATGTTTTCTTTTAGGCATGTGCATCTCTAGAACCAAATTACCAGCCTCCTGTAACATTTGTGGTTGTTCAAAAGCGACACCATACAAGACTCTTCGCAAACAATCACAAAGACAGAAGTAGCACGGACAAAAGTGGAAACATTTTGCCTGGTAATTATTCATCACCTCTTAAGGCATATCATGGGATCTACCACAGATGATAATCTAACCAACATATTGCAAAACTATTTTTTTTTTATTTTAACTAAAATCCTCAATTTGTTGGTAGAACTGTTTCATTGATTCTATACCATCTTGTTTTCCTATTCATAATATTACATGTATAACTGTTTTTTTGGACTATTTAAGGTATCACTTTGGGTGAAACTTTTGTATTTACTGTTATTCAGTTGATTTCTGTAATTGCTCATGACGTTTGCTCAAAAACAGGAACTGTTGTTGATTCAAAGATCTGCCATCCTACAGAGTTTGATTTCTACCTCTGTAGTCATGCTGGAATTCAGGTAAGAATATTGTAGTGGTCCTTTTGTAAGGCTGACATGTGCTGAACCTGTCGTTTCTCTGGTCCCCATGTCTTCTGATTAAGTATTTGAAGAGACTTCATATTGTCTTTTCAACAAGCTAGTAGTAATCACAGTAGCTAGTTACTGTAGTACCTAGCAAAGGGCACATTTGCACATGCTAGAACAAACTTACTATACCATGGTCAAATTTTTAATCATGTGATTGTACAATTATAGTACTTGGATCAGCAAATATTCTGTCTGTAGTAGCGCTGGAATATAATTCCCAAGCTTGTCCTCCCTGTACTGAAATGACTGATGTGTTGAGTTTACCAGGGAACAAGTAGGCCAGCTCATTACCATGTCCTCTGGGATGAGAACAATTTCACTGCAGACGAAATGCAGACGTTGACAAACAACCTTTGCTACACGTACCGCATTACTGCATCTTGTTAAGTTTATCCTTTCGCATTCTGTGCTTCTCTCTTTAAAAATTGTCTTGACTTGATACATTTGCTGATGCAGTTACGCGCGGTGCACACGCTCTGTTTCTGTTGGTATGTTCTTCTGAAATGATCTGAAGATTTTTCCCTCTTTGTATGCACTATTTATTATTAGTTGAGCACAAATTCTGAAGCTGAATCTTACATTTCCTTTTCTTGGTCCAACAGTTCCACCTGCATACTATGCGCATCTGGCGGCATTCCGAGCTCGGTTCTACATGGAGCCAGAGATGTCGGAGAGCCAGACGATGTCGAAGAGCTCCATCGGGACGAACGGAACCTCGGTGAAACCATTGCCTGCGGTGAAGGAGAAGGTGAAGAGGGTGATGTTCTACTGTTGACTGGGAAACTACTTTTAACTACTCACATATTATGTACCTAGCATTGTAGAATTTAGTGGTAGAGATTTTGGATTAGCTTCCTTCAGGAAAGGGAGCAGGGCAATCATTTGGATCCTGAGCGACTTCTTTTGACCACTCTGTAAAGTTTAAGTAACGTATGTATAATAGTTGGATCAGTCTGAAAAAAGGAAGTGCACTCAGTACTTGTTTTTCCAGTTCTAGGATGATTTTCTCTTCATTGTTATGATCTGGTAAGAGATCCAGAGTACATGAATCCATTGCCAGGATAACACCAACAATTTTGACTTAAAGAACATATTTAAAAAGCGTGTTAACAAATGAATAGCCTAATAATTCTAAACACACAAAAAAACTAATCTGCAGGATAAGCATCATTTATTGCTGCTATTAAGGACGGTAACTAAGTATATCATGCTGAATCTACGAATTGATGCAACAAATACAGTAGTTACTTAAGACGGTCTGAAGCGGGTCCATAAAACCCGACTTAAAACCCTTGTTGGTTCTGATTCCAGGCGAAATGGTTCTTTTATTTAACTGTGACTTGCCGACGAACCTAGTCCATAGAAATGATGTGAGGCAAGCCAATGCATGTTGTCTCCCTGTAAAATATCTTCTGTCATCAATAAATATTGCATTCATGTCCAAGTGATGTTTTATGTGTTAGTGAGTTTTGAGTTGAAATGCTGAATTCATCAACAAGCGCACACTGAAAATCCAAGTATAGCATTTTGAAGCTGAGAAATGACAGAACCACGCAGGCATGATAACTTTGGTCCATCCATTGTTAAGAAGTTAAGGTTGTACATTAGGTATGTTCATCCGCGCTAAAAATAGTCCCCCCCCCCCAAAAAAAAAAACTACTGGCATGGATCACTAACCTTGTTTTATCATCCTTAGAACTATGTTCCATTTCCTTGCAGGAGTTAAAATCCAGCTCTGGTACAAGACCAGCAAGCTAGCTTAAGTTCAGTAGCCCTCAAATTAACTAACTGTTAAGCCTGATCACTCGAATGCCTGCCCAGACACGGTTCTTCAAAATTGCTAATGAAATGGCTTCCGGTGACTGATTATGCTCTCTTGGTCCAACCAAATTAGTGGATGTTTTAACAAATCCTTTGTTGAAGCATTAGATGTATACTCCTCAGTACCCCTTCACCTCAATCAAGCTATACCCTGCAGTCTTCTTGACAGTGGGGTGTGCCATCTTACTCCTTACCCTTATCACATCCTCCCATCTACTTGCTGTTGCATACACATTAGACATGAGCAAATCCACATCAGTAATTTGGGAATCTTGCTCACAAATTCGTTTGGTTAACCGTTCACTCATCTCAACATTCCCATGAGCCTTGCAAGCAGTGAGGAGTGCACCAAACAGTGGCATAGCATCCTTGTTAATTGTAATGTCACTGATCAACCTCTCAGCTTCATCAAGTAGACCAGCACGACCTAGGAGGTTCACAAGACAGCTATAATGTTCAACTCTGGGTTCTATCTGATAAACCTCCTTCATTGCATGGAACTGCTTCCGGCCTTCATCGACCAAGCCACCATGGCAACATGCACTTAGCACCCCAATGAATGTAACACTGTCAGGCTTAACTTTACTTCTCTGCATATCTTGAAACAGTTCAAGAGCTCTACCTGCCTGACCATTTGTGGCCAACCCACAGATGATGGCAGTGCAAGCTGTGGCGTCTTTGCCTTGCATTCGCCAGAAGACCTCCAGCGACTTCTCAACATGCCCACACTTAGCATACATGTCAATTAACGCGGTGCCTAGGACTGCATCAATCTTCATTTTCTTTTCTTCAGCATATTGGTGAATCCATTCACCTTGATCAAGATCACCAAGATTGGCACAGCATGTCAGGAGAGTGACAGCAGTGAACCTGTCCGGCTCAACCCGTTGCATCTGCATGTCTCGGAACAATGTCAGCGCCTCCTCAAAGCATCCGTGTTGCACACATACGTTGATCATTGCAGTCCACAGAATTAGATCCTTCTCTTTGCACTGGTTGAAGAGTACTCTTGCCTTGTCCAGCTGCCCAGCAAGACCATATCCTGACACAAGTATGGTCCAAGAAATAATGTTCCTCACGGGCATATGCTCAAACAATTTTACCGCCTCTTCCAAGCAATCATTCTTCGTATACATGTCCAGCAGAGCATTTGCAACTGGCAGATCGAACCCAAAGACGGCGTCCATGTACACATGAATTCTCCTTCCTAAGCTCAGGTCCCTCGCTCTAGAGCACGCGGTCACCGTAGTCACCAATGTCACCCTGTCAGGTGTGACACTGCTTCTCTCCATTTGTTCAGCCAAATCAACGGCAGCCGAGTATCGCCCACACCTAATGTAGCACCTGATCATCATGTTCCACAGCACCAGAGCCCTACGCGGCATTTCGTCGAACACCTTCCGCGCGATGTCCGCACGGCCCAGCATCGTGTACATCTCCATCAACGAGCTCCCTGTGTAGGCGTCCCACCGGAACCCGGTCTTGACGGCGGCCGCGTGCACCTGGAGGCCCTCTACCGACAGCTTGAGGACCCCGACGGCCTTGAGCACGAACGGGTAAGTGAAGCTGTCCGCGACGAGGCCCCTCGCGCGGAGGTCGTAGTACACCGCCATGACGCGGGCGAAGCTCCCCCTCCTCGCCAGCGTTCTGATCAGCAGGTTGCACTCCCAGAGCGGCATCCCGTAGCTCCTTGCCGTCGCCATCGAGAGCGTGGGTGGGTGGCGGCGAGGCGTGACGCGTGGAGGAGGCGTGCGCCGCGCCAGATGGAATATTCTCTTTTTTTGTGATGTCGTATAGGTGGGCGTGTGACAGCGGAAAGTCATAGGAGACAACGGCGTTTCTCCCCCAAGATGGGCAAGCGAGTGGCGGTGGTGGTGGGAGGGAGCGTGGCGGGGCTGGCATGCGCGCACGCGGTGGCGGAGGCGAGGTGGGAGGCAGTGGTGATGGAGAAGGCAGCGGCGCCGGCGACCGGGAGCGGCACTGGCGCGGGGCTGGGGCTCGACGCGCAGTCCATGGAGACGCTCGCCCGCTGGGTCCCCGGGTGGGAGGGCCTCGACGCCGCCACGCTGCCTCTCGCCGTCGACCTGGTAAGTTCCCTGTAAATCCGGTGGCTTCCTTCCTTCCGTTGACCCACCCGTGAGAGCGCGCGCTCCGGCCGCCGTTGAAACCACCCGCAGAACAGGGCGACGGACAGGGAGAAGGCGGTGCGACGGTCGACCGGATCACATATACGGAAGGATACACATAAAGGTTATAAACATCACCAAGGATAATCAGAAGATACAGCTAAATATAGATGATCTACTAATATATATTAGACAACAACTTCTCAATTTAGACGGAGATAGACTAAGTTTAGATGACGTCGTAAACTATAGTAGAGAGTAAGTAGAAACGGCTTAGTTATAATGTCGGCCACCCAATCCTTAGATGAGATAAAGCGAACATCGAGTTGGCGAGAGACAACACGTTCATGAACAAAATGGTAATCAATCTCGACATGCTTCGTGTGACGATGAAATATGGGATTGGCAGAGAGATAAGTGACACCAATGTTATCACACCATAAGAACGGTGGTCAAAGTTGAGAGATCCTAAGTTTTCTTAGTAACACTTGTATCCATATTACTTCAGCGATAGCATTAGTGATGGCCTTGCATTCAGCCTCTTCTCGAGCGAGAAATAGTTGGTTGTTTACGAGAGCTCCAAGAAACATGATTGCCACCAAAGAAAATGGCATAGCCACCTGTACTACGCCAATCATCTGGGTTCCCGGCCCAATAGGCATTAGAGAACACATTTAGCAATGAAGACCTAGATTTAGTGATGCATAGCCCTATATTAGACGTGGAATGAAGATAACGCAGTATGCGTTTTACTGCCGCCCAATGAACTGTTGTTGATGCTGATAGAAATTGGCATACCCGGTTGACAGAGAAGGAGATATTGGGGCCAGTGAAAGATAAATATTGGAGAGCCCCAATAATACTGCGATAGCGTGTAGTATCTTCAGTTAAGAGAGGGCCACCACTCTTTAAGAGTAACTTGTTGTTGGAAAGCATATGTGTTGGAACATTATTAGAGGATGTCATATTTGTATGTTGCAGCAGGTCTTGGATGTATTTATGTTGTGTCAAGATGAGGCCAATAGAATTATGATGTACTTCAATGTCAAGAAAATATTCAAGAGTGACAAAATCTTTCACGGTAAACTCAACTTTAAATTGAATGAGTAGATGATCCGTAGCTGATGATGAAGAGCTCATAATAATAATATCATTCACATAGATGAGAATATACATATGAATGCCACCTCTGTTAAACATGAAAAGATAAACATCAGCCTTAGAAGCCTAAAACCCAAGTTGTAATAGTTTGTTACTAAGACGAGAAAACTAGACACGTGGGGCCTGTTTAAGGTCATATAATGACTTGTCCAACTTGTAAAGATAAGTAGGACGAGCCGAGTCAACAAAACCAGATGACTGTTTCATATAGATGTCCTCTTGAAGATGGCCATGTAAGAATGTATTTTGGATATCAATCTATCGAAGAAACCAATCACGAGAGATTGCAAGAGACAATAAGACTCGAATAGTGGTAGGTTTCACTACCGGGCTGAATATATCATCATAATCAACTCCATACTGCTGCTTTATAGCGATAAACGGAGCCATTAGCTTTGTGCTTTAGTTTGAAAATCTACTTGTAATCAATGACATTAAAACTGGCACGTGGAGGAACCAAATGCTAAGTCTTGTTCTTGACAAGGGCTTAAAATTCATCATTCATTGCTGACCTCCAAAGGAGTATGCCATAGCAGTAACATACGATGTAGGCTCTGTATCTGAAGTCTGTATGGCAGAATAAGTAACCGTGCCGTCGATACGAACCTTGGGCTTCTTGATGTTGTGGCTTAAGCGCGTCCCATACTTGTGGGCAGGAGGATCCGATGCATGAACCTCTAAGTGGTGCATGGTCTCAGGCCGGACGCTCGGTGACAAAGTTTGCCATGATACTGGTGATGATGGGCCGGTAGATGACAGTCTAGCTGCAGCCTCTGTGCTTGTCGTAGGGGACATAGGAGAGGCAGGCGGAGACTTTGATACAGGCAGGTCAGCGTCAGGCGCTGCATGTGGAGCGCCTGCCTCGGGTGAAGAAGCGGGCGCAGAGAATGTCGGTGCTAATCCTGATGAGGTTTTAGGCATCCCGGGATCTGCTGCATGCTGAGGGGCTGCATTCACAGGGTTAGCAGGAAACATATGCATATCGTAATTATTCAAATTAAAACTGCTACTGTCCTGATTAGATGCAACGTTGGATAAAGGATAAGTGGAGAAAGGAAAAATTGTTTCATCAAATATAACGTCACGGGACACATACACGTGTCCAGAATCCATATCGAGACATTTGTATCCCTTGTGAAGACCATTATATCCCAAAAACACGCAGACTTTGGATCGAAAGGAAAGTTTGTGCTGGTTATAGGGTCACAAATTGGGCCAACATGCACAACCAAATATACAGAGCATGGAATAATTTGGTACAGTTTTGAGGAGGCGTTTTAGAGGGCATAGATTATCAAGGACTCAAGTGGGCAATCTATTGATGAGATAAGTGGCGAACGGATCATAATATAGAGGAAGACCCGCTAGGAGATAGGCAATGATCTCATCATCACGAAGAGGAGCATAAGCCATAGCCAGCTCGGAGGCCAGACTCTTGATCTTGTGGAAGTAATCGGTAGTAGAGAGGTTGCGCTTCTTGGTTGTAGCAAGGGTGACACACACTTGGACAGTGCGCGCATGTGTGGCGGAGGAGAACATGCGTCGAAGAGTGTCCCAGGCTTCTTTGGATGTGGCGGTAGATACTACGTCTTGAAGGATGTCTTCAGTCATCGACGAGAGAAGACCACTTAGTAGTTGTTGGTCTTTATCATACCACAGGCAATATTCTAGGTTAGACACGAGCTCGTCACCATCAGCAGTCGATGAAGGAATCTACTGGGGAGGCGCGGTCATGGATCTGTCGATGAAGCCTATAAGCTTTGCACTCCGCAGATACGGGAGAAGCTGGGCGCGCCATAATGTATAGTTTGTTTTGTTGAGTCGAATGGTGACGGCATGATGAATTGATATAGGGACAAAGGTAGTAGTAGAGGAGAGGCTAGAAGTGAAGACAAAGGTGGTGGAGTAGGAGGTAGAAGATGATGTCGACATTGATTTAGACAAAAAAATATTGACTCTAATACTATGTTAATGTAATTGGCGCTAAATGACCTTTATGGGTCATGACGAGGATCACATACATGGAAGTTTACGCATACATAGAAGGTTACAAGCATGGCCAATAACAATTAGGAGACACATCTCTAAATATAGATATCTCTTACTAAATATATATTAGACACTTCTATGTTTAACAGTGTGGACACTGACGAGGGATGAGGGATTCGACTTCCGGGCGGCGCACTGGTGCGACCTGCACCGACAGCTACACGAGGCGCTGCCGCCCACGGTGACCGTGCTTTGGGGCTACCAGTTCCTATCATTCGAGGCGCCAGCGGATGTAGATAGCGAGGCGGGCGAGGGCGGTGGGGTCATGGTGACAGCCTGCGTGCTCCGTACCGGGGATACGGTGGAGGTCACGGGGGATTTGCTCATCGCGACGGATGGCTGCACGTCGGTGATTCACCGGCGCTCAATCTGAGGTCAGCTAGAGGTTCTAGACTACTGCATTGGTTATTGGTTGTTGGACGCATTTTTTTTGTTTTTCCAATTTAGATACTCCCGGTGCTCCGGCCTAAAAAAAAGAAAATGCTATAATTTTTAATATTTACAGACACTTCTGCTTATCTTAAAATCGATTTTTTTATAGATGAGGGTTAAAAAGATTCGAGTAAAAAAACCATGAGCACTATTAAAAATCACATCGGTATAGTCGAGCAGTGTTTCATATCTCTCTGGCCTCCCTCAACTCACTTCAGCATCCTTACTTCTCTTCCTCTCCATACCTCCCCCACCTCATTCCTCTCCCTAACATGCTACAACATTGCACTTAGTCTTCCTCCTCTATTCTCGCCCGCTGCTCTTGTTAAACATGCCTACAGCTGGACCTCAACTAGATAGCGATTGTGCGACGACAATGGCGTGACCTCAAGAGCACAGATCCAACGTTGCCAGGCCTCAAGAGTGTCAGATCCATAGCTGTGGAGCCTCAAGAGTGTTAGATCAGTCACTGTCGGGCCTTGAGAACGTGGATTGGGATCTAGTGGGCTACATGTGATGTACTTTGGTGATAGGAAGCTCTTGTCCATCCTTCTTGTTATGGCCATCCTTGGCCTCCGTCCTCCCTCGACAACATCGACACTGCTATGTTGCTTTGGTTTCTCATCCAAGACACTACTTGAAGACGTTCGTGAAGACGTTGTAGAGGACGACTCCGATGCTGGGACATTGGTGATGACATCCTTGGTGGAATTATTTGTCCAATATTTATGAATTCATGATGGTGAAATTGCATTGTGAATTGGAGGACATTTGGATTTGGATTTTCATTTATTTATGCTAGAAATTCTTTTTGAAGTCGGGTGACTTAATTGTGCCGCTCGTAAAAATCGATTTTCATAGCGGGGCTCTTAGGTTGGCTAGCTATGCTAATCGATTTTCACATGTTGATGAACATCCACCTACGAAAATCGTTGATTTCCACTAGCGGGGAAGTATTTGGCCGCTTGTAAAAATGTGTTTACTTGTAGCGTACCATGGGTAAGAGTTACTATATTGTAGTGTGGTTAGAGATTTAGAGCTGACTTCTGCCTATTTGATTTGTGTTTTGGAACATATTCGATGATTGGCTTAATTTTTTATTATTTGAAGGAAAGCTGGCACACACATGCATCCTATTTAACCTTGCTTAAAATTTTTTACCCTAAAATGGGTGACTTTTTAAAATATTCTTTTGATTCTATTTTGTTTATCGATTTTGCAATAATTTGGTTGCGACAGCTATGAACATTGCATTGTCACGATTTTCATGTGAGTACCATCATAAAGCATATAATTGTAAACTAAATTTAGTTCAAATTATGTGATCTTGAATCTATGAGAAAATATTGTATTGTCACAATGGATTTGGTTTCTTAATTATTGTTAATACTTGTTAGGTCCCAAAATTAACATACTTAAAAACCAACAAATATACTATATCAACCCCTAGACTAGTACATTGATACATACATATGCAAACTAGATCTTCATTGCATATATTTGAACAATGATAACTATTACATAAAATATAAAATATTTTATGACAATTGTGGCTAACTATACAGTGGAACTATAGAATTAACCAACTCTTTTGTTTTTGACTGATATGAATAAAACATCTAAACTAGACTTAAAACTAGACCTCATCGTGAACTTGACTTTAAACCCTAACTTCTCTAAAAGCAAAGTTATAGACTTTAACTTTGAAAAAATAAAGCTACAATGTACTTAGTAAGTTATTATATTAAATAATAAATGCATGAAATAATATTATTTAAACTAGAGATAGAGTTGCTTGTAAAAAGCTAATATTGTAGAAGTATTCAATCTAGTATGTTTGAAATGTAATAGAATTTAATAAAATCTTCTATAGACAATTAAGTTTCTAGTCAAGAGACAATAATGAGTCTTAGTGTTCATATTGCTGTGAGCACGACTATTAGTGCTCATATAGCTGTGAGCATAAATATTCGAATAGATTGAGATACTCATACTACAGTAGATATACATCTTACCAGCAATCCATGACATACCAAACAAATTAGCCACATTATGGCTTAGCCTTTCGATTCTCTAACATTAGTGGCACCTGTTCCATGAACTCTAGCCCTCATGGGCTTTGAATTTGCGTTATCAGCAGCAAGAGAAGTTTTGGCATTCTTGGGGGTCTAAGAAGAACGGGTTGTATGACACCATGTAATCGCAACTTGGTTTTTAAAAAAATCACATACAACTTGAGCAAATATAGTTCCCTAGACTATGTATATCAATATATTTACCTACACTTGATATATATCATTTGCCCTCCTCGGCAATATTCGTCTTCTCAGCAAGGCTACAATTTCAAATAAACCACTATTTAGAGGTACTACCTTTGCTAGATTATCTAATTAGCTAGGTCTATACCCATTCAAGAGTTACGATCGTACTTAGTTCATTCTTCATATATCCTTAGCATATACATTATGTCGATTAATATAGTACTAGCTAATCCAGAATAACTATTTCATGCATATTGTCTTAACCTAAACTCATTATATTTTATGCAGACTAACTATGTATGGGTAAACAATGCTAATATATATGGTTTTCTATATTTAAGTTATACATGAAATATTAAAAACATGTATGACTAGTGCATAGAATAAAAATTATAGGAATTTAGGATCAACATGTTTAAAGGAAAGAAATAGTAACTTGATTTGCTCCATAGAAATTCGAGATAGACAACCTGATTACCAATCATTTGAAATATTCTAGGTTGTCTTCAAATAAAATGAACTCTACGAACAAGAAAGAAATGCCAATTTCAAATAAAAGTATACAACAAATAAGAAAAGTGAACGAGGGCAAGATGAGCTAGGGTTTATGATGTGGTCTAATTTTCTTTCATGGGAATTTCATGATGGTTAGGGGTTATTTGTTTTTATGCTTGGTTGGAAGACTAAGCAATTAATATTTTCTTATAGTATAGGTATTTTATATGTAAGGATATGTAGATGATGATGGCCGATATGGTATTTATCTTCTAATTTAATTTAAGGTTGGGCAACATAACTAGTAAGGGTATACTTTTGGCTGGTGCTAGGGTTGGACAGAACAAATGGCTAGAATTTTGTTACGTTCTAGCTGGTGCTAAAGTCAAGTAGCATGGTGGCTATATATGGATGTTTTCCCTAGCTGATGCTAATGGGCAGCATGACGGCCAGAGGAATGGGATATTGGTACACGTTTTGAGGAAGCATATGTGTTACTCTAACAACTATAGGCGGTAGTAGAGCAACTAGGATTACACAGAACTTAAGAGCTAAATGTGTGGCATGTTGGGGAGGCCGAGAAATTAGTGAAGCTATGATCATTGTTTGCATCAAGGCGAGGGTGTGAGGAGTAGTACTTCAGTATTGTGTTTTGGCCCTAGGTTTGGTTATGCCGGGCTTCATAGTCATCGTTTCAACGTTAGGACCTTGTGACCTCACGAACGTCCCCATGTAAGGTGTGAGGTACCAACTGGTGGCATTTTGTGGCTAAAGGGAATTTGAGTGAAAGGGTAATATTTAAAAAGGCTAAAATTTAACTAGAATTTTAAATTGAAATTTCACATATAAATTCAAAAGGTATTTAAATACATTATGAAAGCCTAATAAAATTTTAAACTAGCAAAATGGGTATAAAAATAAAGGATTTGAATTTAGAAGAATTTAGGTCCAAGATTTACTAGAATCAGATCTAGGATGAATGAGATAGAGGCTTCTAAATATTGAAATTGGAATTAAATCAAGAAAATAAAAAATAATACTGTTCATAAAACCTACTTGTCAGTCATATTTTCTTTTTCTTTTTCCTTTTCTCTCTTTCTTCCCCCTTCGACACATCCTTCTTGTCCTTTCTTTGCCACCGGCTAGGGTTGGAGCGGGCAGTGGCTATGGCTGTTGGAGGTTGGGGCGGAATTGGAGAGGTGGGTGATCGGTAGACGGTGGTGGCGCAGCTGGTAGCACTCACACGAAGCAGGGTGGTTGGTTGCGGCGATGAAAAGCGGAGGCCGAAAGGGAAAATGGCGCTCCGATTGAAATTGTGTTAAATTGATGGTGTGGGAGGTTCTAGGTGGATGGGAGGAACGCATTTTTGGGTTTTGTTTCTCAAAAGGACGCTAGAGCGGTTGTTAACCTCGACAGCGGCCATGGCGGGCATGGAAGCTCACCGGCGATAGGCATGAAGGTTAGGATAGAGAAACTGAAGCTGTGGCTAGGCATGGAGGTTAGTGTATATGTGGATGCTGGATATGGGATGATTCACCGGAATTTGGCCGTATGGTGAAGAAATGCTATGTGTGGTACTGGCAGCAAGAAGCAGAGCATGACAACGTAGATTGGAGATCGGCTAGGCGCAGCAATGGTGCCGGTGGTTCTAGACTCCGGCAGGGCTTCGGGGAGGCAGAACAAGACCTAAGTTTTACGTTCTGCTAGAACTTGATGTTGAATTGTAGGCTAGGAGCTCGGGTGGTAGTTGCACAGCAGGTGCTCGATCGGCGGTCCACGGTGGCTCGAGCAACAAGATGTGAAGCAACAGATGGTGGAGTACAAAACGAATGATGGTGAAGTGTAGAGGGTTGGGGTACTTTTATAGATTGGTTCATGACGGTGGCTCTTGACGGTGGAAGAGGATGAGTTCAAGCCAAACTCATTCGGGCTATGGCGGTGTGGGAGCGATGGCGGTGGGGGTGCGCTAGCTAGCTAATGGCGTCATGCAACTGAGGCCGTGGTGGAGGCGGCTCAGTAGGCTTGGATATGAAGCAGCAGCAGTCGACAACATGATGCAGCAGCGGCGATCGTGGCAATCTGATCATGCGTCGTGCGGAAAGCGATGCCAGGGGCGCGCACGGTGTGGAAGGTGGTAGCGCCATGGCGTGCTTGGCTTTGGCTGGTAGAGGCGCTGGGTTGGTGTCTTGGACTGCTTTAATCCATTCAACAGAGTCATCTACAACAGAGTTAGAGCCTTATGGGTCCTGCTTGAGGTGTTCGAGACATTTGAGATGATGCATGTATATTAAGCATACACAGCTTACAGGTTAAAATCTTAAAAGAGTACGGAGTTTTTTTTTATCAAGAACATTAGTAAGCAGTCAGTCTGGAGTAAGATTTCGAGAGATGAGATCAGGGAGTTCCCTGACAGCTTTCAGACAAGCTTGTGCTGCATACTTAAATTTAGTTATGTCAAATAATTGTTTTATTGTCGCAATGCTCTACCGGATATACTTAATCCTATAATGCAATGCTTCATAGTCATCCTGGTTCAATTTGATACAAATTTTAGCTTTTTGGGAAGCTCATGGGACTATTTATTGATAGGCTGGCAAAGCTCTGTACTTACCTTCCACGGTCCGTACTTGATAAAGTTTACAATACTCTTAACAATTGCAGTTGCTTTGATGTGCTATAGAGTTCATGGTTCTTACTTTTTTTTTTCGTTTAGTATGCACTTTTGTAAATAGAAGATTAAGGATAATATGCTTCTCAGCAGAGTATTGGAGAAATTTTGCACATGTAGAGAATTCCACAACACACTAAATAAGTTTACCGAAGTCATCGTTAAATAGTATTATTATAACTTCCCGATATGCTGGAAGTGCAGGATATTTGGGACCCAATACAGAATAATGAAAAATTTTGTTTTGAAGGACTGTGGGATGTCTTCAAGCAGGTAATTTGTCATGACTCTACATTTTTTTTAATTTGTCGAACAAATGTTTGAACTGGATCTCTTGATTCTGCACAGCTACGGATTTACAAGACCCCTGATATAGAAACACCAAAGTACCTTATCCTGAAATGGACTGCAAACTATGAGGTACTAATTTTAGGAATTCATTTTATATCTGTACTGAAGTAACAACACTGCCATATTCTCATGATCCATGCTTCATATGAATTAACCATACTGATAAGTATCCCAAATTATTTTACTTGATTTTTGCTAGTGTATAATATTGCTAATGCGATCTCTATAGTAGTCAGAACTCAGAACATCTAATCTACACAGCTGTTACTTCTCCATGGAACTTTTAAGGTGAAATTATGAACATAAATTCTTTTTTGCAGATTAGGAGCTACCCACCCTTCTTAATAGTTGAAGCAAAAGGAGATAAACTAACCGGATCATCAGGTTTTAATAATGTAACTGGGTGAGTTCTTTTATCTGTTACAGTAGATATTTAACCCTGTATATACTAATACTGATTACTTGTAAGCGCTTGTAAATATAGGTATATTTTTGGAAAGAATGCTTCCTCTGAAAAGATTCCAATGACTATACCTGTCTTCACTCAGGCTTCTGATGACAAACTCTCAGATGTATCAACAAACTCTCAGATGTATCCATCCAGATAGTTTTGCCGATGAACAAAGACTTGGACAGGTCTATCTTGTGCAATGCATGATTTCAGTTACTAACAGTGCGGTTTTAAGCATTGATTTTGGACAGCGGCGCAAAATTAAACGGAAAGTAGTTTTATGGATTTATTTCTATTGCTAACAGTAGTAATCTTGTTCAATCAGCTTACCAGCTCCAAACACGGAAGCTGTCAACTTGCGAAAGGTAGAAGGTGGCATTGCTTGAGTGAAAAAATTAAGTGCGAGACCAAAAGAGGAAATTGTGACCCAGAAAGAGAAGGAGCTGCGCTCCCAATTACTCAAAGATGGGTTGAAGCCTCAACATGGTTGTTTGCCTGCACGCTACAATGATCCTAGAACACAGAGCTTTATAATGGTATGTTTCCTTTTATGCTGCCCCTTATTATTTTAAGCTGACACGTGAATTTTGGATATACTTGACTATAATGTTTCTGAGACAACTAATGAGGTTTATTTTACGATTAAGTGTTGGAAAGTTGATTTTTTATCATCATTGCTTCCTTCCCGAAAATCCAGTTCACTTTTCTTTTCAGTTTTACATGTCCAGTTCAATTTTTTTTTCAATTTTACATTCAATCTTTTATTCTGAAACTCTCGTGTTCTTCCTTATCAAAAGAGGAATGAGGTGCTAATATGGTTAAACGACTTCACACTGTAGTAGCCTTCACTGTCTACAACACATTTCTGCAACATATTAGGCACTTAGCATTGGAGCTTTCAGAGCATCATAGAAAGGTAAAGTCATTGTTCATAAAGCATTACTTGTGTGGTTTTGTGGTATTTTAAAGCTTCATGTTCTCTTCTCTATAAATGCTTTGTATTCTTTACATGTCAGAAAAAAGTACTAACAATTTATGTACCTAATTGCATCGTGCAACTTAGTTATTTTCATGGATTTTTCATGCCTCTTTGTCATCCATGTTTTAATTTTTGCACTATTCTCACTTAGCTTTTGCATTATGCAGGTGAAAAATTAGAAAGATGCATGGATGAAATGACAGGAGAATGTAAATACCGAAAAGGTCATTATACATTTATACTACATGGTAATTCTAGTCCATATGAAATATGATTGTGTATAACAAAATTGAACCGAACAAAACGAAACTGTTTAGAACAAAAGGAATAAGTTTACTTAACACCCTCACCGTCATTCCCAGTGGCGTGCCTCTGTTCTGCCTCTCCCCCTCATCTCCAAGTAACATAAGAACATACAGAGTAGGCCAGGGTTTGAATATCCGTCAGTTAAGGTCCTTACTAGAAATCTTCCATGTCACCTTTGTTTCTTTGTACTTTTCCGCTCACCTTGGAACAACCGCTTACTTCAGACCAATTGGATTACTGTTTAAATAACTGAAAACTCATAATTTTGGTCAAAGCTTTGTTGATATTTGGATTTGAACTCTACCATACTGAGAGTCCACTTATATGTTCTGGGCAACTATCCTACCTAGGACAACCAACATCTAAAAATCGGTATGTTGATTAATGCTAAGTTATAAGATTAGTTATAAATGATACCTGTGATGCACGTTTGCAACTTACATGTAACATCAAACCATCATGAAAGTGTTGGCTAAAATTTGCAAAATCTGGAGCACACTATGCAATCCCAATAGCTCTGACTGATTACCGAACTCTTGGTTCAAATAATATTCAGCACTCTCTTAATTATGACCTGATCTCAAACAGAATCATATTCATTGGTCCATGCAATCCCCACTCGTGCATGTAAATCCAGTCTGTGCCCAATTGATGTCGAAGGTTGCTAGGTCTGTATCTTGGTTCAGCTGTCCTGCCTGTCCTTGCACACATGCAGCTCAGCATATAGCATAGTACCTAATGGTTGGTGAACGATCTTCTCTAGATTCTAGAACACTATTCATTCATGATTTATTTTACATCCGGCAGTTGGCAACTTTGGCCCTAGAGGAAAGACCTCCCCTGAGGTGTTGCACTAAGGAGGAGCTCGTCCGCAGGACCAAGACAAACTCCTGAACCTCATTACCAGGACCTGTGGCCTTTAATAGTTAGTAGACCACGTATTTTATAGAATAGCGGTGAGAGGGATTTTTTTTAACCATATCTCGAAAATTCGCTCCCACAAAGAGTCGAACTCGGGTCACCGGGATTCTACTAAGGCACTACAATCTTTAGCCTGTAGGCTGGTTCACGGCACTTTCTAGCAAATCAGAAGGGCTTAAGAATTCCTGGAGGGTAGAGTTGGATATATCTGGGATTTAAGAACTCTTGAAATGGAGTACTCCTACTTCAAATTAATATGTTAAATAAGGTAGAGGATAATAACGCGACCCACTTCATATATTTCACAAAAGGATTCAGTTATCAAAAATGGAATTTCAACGAGATATAATAATACGAAGGAATACTAAAAGTTTAGGACAAGGTCACTAGTACAGAAAGCGTAATCGATGCTGATTCATAACCAGTATCTCTGATAGTTTTCGAACCGGCGGTGGGCATACGGCAGTTCATACACAAAATCGGCAGTGGTAACTTGGTATCACTGCCAGCTTATGAAACAAACCCTGTTTTGCTCTAGTCGGTCAGGTAGCCTGATCCCTAATGATATATGTTTGAGAAAATTCCTTCTATGCCATAAAATTTTAGCCAATTCTTTCTATGCCATCGAGTTTGTTCACTTTCTTGTATGCTCCATACATTTTGGTTTTAATCTCCATTATTCCCATTCGGTTTGTTGACCAGTAATTCGTATAAAAAAAGATCTATTTTAACTTTAGGTATATAAGAAACATAGAGTTCTATAGACTTTATTGTTGGATGTTTAAGTTTGTTATATAAAACTATTATATTCATGACTTTTTAACAGGCCATTATTCATAGCAAAGTTTATTTTTACATAATGATAGAGAAAATTAAAATTTATGTTATTTATTTATTAAAAGCGTATATGTAGCATAATTTTAGGATGGTAGCTCAACAGACTAGTCCCCTATTGTATATATTATATGAAAGAAATGCTACCTAAAATTATGTTTACCATTTCAAAAAAATGTTACACATACTTTTTAATATATATTAAAATTTCTATACATAGTACTTCCTCATACAACAAACTACAGTTACACAAGAAATTACTATGTTTCTAATAATAGATTCTACAAATTTCTACATATTCCTTGCACATCCAAAAGTAAAACCGACTTTTTTTTACACCTATTAACAGTCAATTGACGGTAAGAATATAGAAGGAATCAAAATTAAAATTTAGAGGTATAGAGACTTACAGAGGTAGAAGGGTTGGCTAAAATTTCAGCTACATACAAGATTTTCTCTATATTTGTTCTGCTTAACAAAGTAGGACAGAGTGATCAAAGATCAAATAAATTTGACTTGGTATATATGAAGCTACAAGGTAATCTGACTTCATCATCACCTGATTCTTTTATAGTTCTTGGTCGTTCAGTGTCAATGGCTTGTCTGCTAACATCACATAATAATGTAACCACACGTCATGAGATCACTACTTTGAAAATAAACTAGCAACATAACGTCAGTGATGCCTTCAATGAAAGTTTTGCAGCTTGCTCGCGTCATCGCATAAATTTTGCTAGTAAGTCAATGGCTCCATCTGACAAGATTAGGCACGTATGGGTATAGATAAGACTGTTTCAGTCATGATAATACAAGTTAGTACTTCATCTCGAAAAAAAATGTTTTGCGTGACTGCAATTACGAATGAAACAAAATTGGTAGGCGTGTCTTATTTCGTGTCAAAACAACGTTTATCTGCTGTAATTTTTTTGAATTTTAAGGGCTACCAAGTCAATAAGTAAGATGGCAGTAAGGCGAAGTCCAAAGAACAAGAATGTTTTGTATTAGGTCGTGATCCAAGTACAACTGTATGGAAATGCATGAGTCATTCCTAACATTTCCCACCCGTCAAAAAAAAATTATTCAGATTTCCCCATCGACCAAACAGGCGGTTTCAAATTCATAGATGGACATAGAATGCATTAACTAGAAAAGTTTTGTATGGGAAACCAGCAGAACCATAAAAAAAACCCCTCAAGAAGTACTCCCTCTAATTAAAGTCAAAAAGGTTCTTAGATAAAGAGAATAAAATAAATTTCACAAAACTATATATATTTTATCTAAATCATTATAAAACTACAGAGTTTGTATTGGGAGAACTATAAATTTTTTGCTAAAGCGGTTACAAAACTACAACTTTTAGGTTCACCATCATATGCACCGTTAAGTGTGGTTTTGCATATGAGGGTAAAGCCTAAAGCCATAATTTTGTAACTTAAACACAAAATTTGTTTCCAATAACTAGCACTACTACGGAAAGGGAACGGTTCATATGTACCGGTTTATGCATATGAGACATTTATTGTCAGCCCGAGTAACTGAATGGGGCTCAAATTGCCGGTTGTTTAAGAAAAACTGGCATAAATAATAAAAGTATTGATTTATTAAAAAACCAACACAAATATAAAACGATGGTTTTTATTTAGCCTGTGGCTTGGAGGGAAAAAATCGTTCAAGTCTATCTCCCTCTCTTATCTGCCTTGACCACTCATCTCGGCGTCTTATCTCTCTCTCAAACAATCTTTTAGTTCTCCCTCTCTCTCTTCGGTTTTCATTCTCTCCTGCCTGATCTCTCCTCACATCTCCAAGCCTAGCTGATGGGTGGCGACAACGGCTCTACGAGACAAGGAAATGGGATGGCGATAGCTCCACATGATGGTAGAGTGAGCGGGAGGAGGTGGCATCCCCCTCACCTCCCCATGGCGACAACCTCTCCTCACCTTCCCTCGGTAGCACCCTCCTTACCTTCCCATGGTGGTGGTGGCCTCTCCTCACCTCTAGGGTTGCCATGAGGTCAGGTGTGGTCGAATCTAGCCAGTATGGCTCAAGAACGATTAGATCTGACTGCCACAGGTGCAAGGATGGCTAGATTTGCCCTCTATGACCTTAAGGGCGGTGACGTCATGGCTTTCTTCCCCTCAACAAGCTCAAGGGTGGTGGCCTCCCCTTGACGTCATTGAGTGCTAGGAAAGAGCAAGCACTGCCGATGGCGAGTCCCTTCGTGACGGCTTCTCCTTCCTCTTCTAACGTGGGTTGTGGCTACGGATGCAACCAACGGTGGTTTGATTTTGTGTTCTTGATTTCTTCCTGATTTGTGGATATTCTTGATCCATGGATGTTGTTTCTAGGATGTTCTTTATCTATGGATTGTTGGTTAAGTGATGTTCTTATATGATGTGGATGTGTATCATGAGCGGCGGGGAGGGGTCGCTTGAAGCAATTGGCTTGACATCGAGCCGATTCATCCAATCGTGTTTTTTTTGCTTGTCAATCCCCATCGGTGCTGTTTGTCAACTCTAACACTGATGATGGGATCCCTCATCATTGCCAGTAATTAGGTGCTGGTTCTAAATGTGGCACTTTTTGGTATTTTGGAGCTAGCATTTGTTAGGGTTTTTAGTAGTGTAGTTATGCGATAATTTAGTAAGTATATGTTATTTTGTAAAATTTTCTCCAATAAGATTAATGGAAATGTTCCCTTCCTCTGTGTCATGCTAGGCATATAACCAACAATACTTACATTTCTAAAGACTATTCCAAACATAGCTAACCTAACACATCCAACGGTATATACCTTGTAAACACTGTTGCTACACCCACCTGATCAATAATAACAACGACCCTTCGTATACCTTATTTTCTACATATGATAAAGTATGACTTTGTGGCACTCATATTTACTACATATTTGCACCAACGAAGCGTCCACTACACGCAAAAATTAAGCCTGCCTGCCTACTTGCATCTGTATCACTGTATACCTGTATGCCTAGCAAGACATACCCGTCCTGCAAGTCTGCAGTAGACATGCAAGCAGAGACATATAAGGGCATGAACAATGCACCACGCTAGCAGGGAGCTCTAGCCCTCCAAATTGGAAAGAGAACGTGGTCCAGCCTCCACCTAGCTCTGTTGGCGTTTCTTGTCTCTTGCAGAGGACACGACTGCCTCATCAGGGCAAGACCTGTGTGTGCAGAGCCACACTCCCAAGCTGTGCTAGGTTAGACCGTTGCTCTGCGTGTGGTCACCCCCCTCACGTGTACCATACCTCCAAGCGGTGGTGATCGAAATAAGCCCAAATCTAGAGCAGGAGAGTGGTGAAGGACGATGAAGGAGGGGTGGGGGTGGAGGGAAGTACCAAGAAAGTCGGGAGGACCCCTGCCATTAGAGGGAGCAAGCTCTCTGAGCTCGACGATGGCTTGTGCTTAGAGCTAGCAAAATAGCTCTCCTAGATCCAACCGCCACTAGATCCCCATTATAGTCATCATCATCCTCATCCTCTTCTACTCCCCTAGATCTAATCATCGCTTGCCTTTGCCATCCTCAATGGCCGCTAGCCTCGGCTCGCCACTTGTGAGTTCAGAGAGGAGAGAGCAGTGACGGTGAGGATGTGGGGATGAGGGTAAAGGAGACGGAGGCAGAGGAGAAGCTGCAGCGACGGTGAGGATGTAGTGCTAAGGACGAGACTGACGGTCACCAAGGCAAAGAAGAGGGGAGAGGAGGCAGAGGAGAGGCCACAACGATAGCAAGGACGCAGAGTAGGAAATAGCAACGAGCTTGCTTGCCCGATTAGGAAAAGGAGTGGAGAGAAAGGAGGGGTGGAGAAAAAAAGTGGGTGCGAGCTATTGACATGTGGGTCTACCTATATTGTAAGGGCATGTATGTAGGCCTTGTTTTTTTATAGGCTATAAAATGCAAAATATTGATTTCTTTAATATATAATATTATTATAGAGGTCAACATAAAAATAAAAAATGACTAAAATATAAGAGGTATTGAAGAATGGTCTCCATCGTAGAGGTAGTAGCTTTATAGTAGCCTATTCCACATGGCTTGGTAAGAATCCACCTAGAAGTGTCTCCCATTGTTCATGCCCGGAGTGTAACGTGACCAGCAGGCCGCGGCACTGACTGCCAGTCAGCCAGTGGTGACATGCATGCGAACATCTTTATAATGGCACAAAGTACGCATGGGTGCATGCACATCTCTCTCTCGTACATGCTCATGGAATGAAAGGGAGACCCGATAATAAGTAGCGGCGACGCCACATCCCCATCTAAAAACTGACACAGCATCAAGACACAATTCAATTCCTTAGCTAGGGTTTGCAGCTTGTCTCGTGGCAAAACATTGAAGCTAGTATGTGTGGGCGATGATGCAGTCTCATCCATGCGCTACTGATGATATGATGCATCGCGTTGTGGTCACTACTATATAATCACGTATTAGTGCCGTTTCTAAAGAATCAATAGTGTGGGTTTTAAAACCAGCACTACAAATCTACAATATTGGTACCGATATTAGTGCTAGTACAAAGAACCAATACTAACAGGGTTTGCCAGTAAAAAAAAGAAGCTGGTTCGATGAAAGCCAATGCTTCAAGTAGCTCACCGCCATTCACATCCACATAGAAAACATCAGGCACACATAATTAAGGTTGGTCAGATATCAAGAATAGAAGTCATCCAACAAGTCATAGACTAAGAACTTCACATTCACAGAATCAAAACAAATTGAACATGCACGGCCACGTACAAAAATTCTTGAGCACGCCACATACCAAGACCAAACACCATGTCCTTGATGAGCACCTTGCAGTAGAACTTCTTGAGCAGCAAATCGATCCTATAGGACAAGGATGAGGGAGACACTGACCATGGGTAGCGAGTAGTAGAGTCAGTGATAGGTTGAATTTGATGATGCGACAATGTAGACTAGATGGCGGCATATTAGATCTAGGGATGCCTACACTTGTGGTTGTGGCTGTCTCCA
Organism: Oryza coarctata; assembly: GCA_030770085.1. Classification (NCBI taxonomy): domain Eukaryota; kingdom Viridiplantae; phylum Streptophyta; class Magnoliopsida; order Poales; family Poaceae; genus Oryza; species Oryza coarctata. Next base: position 17,882,028 of record CM061472.1, read on the forward strand.
TTGTCATCTTTGATGCTTCCACCTATTGACATTGCACCGAAGCTTGTGGTGGCCAGATTTAGTGGCGCCCATGTTCTAGAAGGCCAAATCTGACAGGAAGCTTCCAAGCTCCTGTTGGGGATGAAGATCCGTTGCTTAGGAGAGAGGTGGATGGAGCTTTCAAGCTCCTATTAGGGATGGGGATCCGTCGCTTAGGAGAGAGGTGGATGAAGTAGACACGCTAGGGAAGGGTGGTCGCTGCTTATTAGGGAGAGGTGGCCAACTCCATCGTCGTCTTCGATGCTCTTGCCCATTGCCGTTGCATTGGAGCTCATGGCAATCGGATCTGGCGGCATCCAAACCCCAGAAGGCTGGATTTGGCGGGGAGCTTCTGAGATTACGTTGGGGATAAGGGAGCTATAGGGATAGGTGGTTGCCACTCGTTAGGGAGAGGTGGGTGCCACTCACGAGAAAACAATCGAGAAAGTGAGAGAGATATAGAGAGAGGGCAAGAGAGCGAGAGATGGAGAGAGGGTAAGAGATGGAGAGATCGAGGCTTCTTGTGAGGAGCAGGAGAGACATAGGCTCAAAAGATTTTTGGTTGGTTGGTTGGCTTAGGTTCAACTCACTTCTCTTCCATGCCAGTTTTCGACTTTTATAATAAACTGATATTAATTATATTAGTATAGATTTTTTTAATAAGCTACTACTAATAGGGCGGTCCAAATAAAATGTTTGGTGGTAGCGGATCCAGCTAACTATGCTTGCTAGTCATCATGGATTATATTATAATTTACATTGCACAAAATTAGTTCAAAATTAGTTTAATTAAGGTCATCTGTCTCCTAGCCACTACTCTTTTTGTCTCAAAATATAGCTAATTCTAGTGTTTAAATTTTATCCTAAAATATAATTACTCTTTTTATTTCAAAATATAGCAAGTTTTAGCCATTAGTATGAGTATTAAGAAGAGAGGTAAAAAGACTAGCTCAGTTGTCTCATCGAGGTAAGTGAGATATAGACTCAACTAGTTAAAGTTATAATAATGTAAATGAATAATTGGGATACAGTTTAGTAGTAAAAGTCATTTTTTATGAGTTATTTTAAGATGGAGGGGTACTTCTAAATATATCAAGTGGTTTTTCTAGTAATGAAATGTTTGAAATATCTATCATCTCCATAACTCCATCCACCTCATTCAAACTGAGACAATTATTAAAAGGACAATCTAGTCTTTTATTATATCTCCATTTAATCTATATAGAAAAAACTCGACAAGCAGCTATATTTTTTAAATGGAGGGATCAGTACCTTTCTTTTGTTTGATCCAACGGACAACAGTACAAGGGATACTGGGAGCTAGTGTCAATGTATCATATGCTTAGCTTATCCTTTCTCGGACGGCTAAACAACAATTGTATTTTTACAAATATATTTCTATAAAAGTTTCTTAAAAAATCAAATAAATTTATTTTCAAGTTTGTAAAAATTAATAATCAATTCAGTAATAACTCATCTTGTTTCACGTATCACCAATTAAGCCTAAAGTTTCTTTACCGATTATGTCCTCCATTTCTGATTTCTCGATCAACTTGGATCCATGGATGGATGGTGGCGAAAAGCGTTACACTCGCAAAGGTCCACATATAAGAGGGATCTCATCAGTAACTCGATCGTCAACACATCTACACATGTGCTGTGATAGTTCAAAGTCACAGGAGATAGGGACTGGGCTACAACAGGACATGGGCGTACATATGTACACCCAAAAATTTTTAGCGAAAGATTGAGTACATATACATTAGACATCAATACAATAATTGAGCCTAAATAGCTGGCTCATTTATAGAGCAACCATAGAGAGTTGGAGTCACCCAAAGACCACCCATTCACAGATTAAACATGGAGATGCATAGTTTTCTTTTTCGCTTTTGTAAACTCATTTTGAAAACCCTACCTCCACGACTAATAAGAGTCAAATTGTCCTTGGTAATCACCATACCATTTATCTCAAACAATTTTATCGAACATGAGATATTTTAAATAGTTGTCTCCGATAGCTCATATATCCGCGATAAACTTTTCTGTATGGATCAGTTAGCGAGGGCTCCTTTAGAATAAAGGAAATATAGATGTTTTTTAAAAAAATATTGAACTCTCATGGAAAATTTTTCTAGGTACTCCTTTAGAACAAAGAAATGGGCATTTGAGATTCCTACAAAATTCCTATGGACGACTTGAATTCTAAGTAGATCTCACTTGGAACTTTTCTTGTATCTCTCTCCCAAAAATCCTATAATTTCCTATCAAGTATCCAAACAACTAGTTTCACATAATTCCTGTATTTTAGAATTCCTAAGAATCAACTAGTCCTGCCACCTTGATTCATACTCTATATTTTTTTTCTGTTTTTCCTTTTTTAACTCGTGAGCTTAAAAAGTAGCCCTAAAACTAGAACAAGAAAGGAACAAACAGAGGAGAGGACGGACGAGGAGGAGAAGGGGGTATACCACACGACCGGCCAGCGCCGGAAAGGGTAACGTACGGGATATGATGTTGCAGGCAGGAGATCGATCGAAGGTATGCAGGGTTCGTCACATGGGCGGTCTTGTGGCCGCCGGCCGGCCAGTACATGCTCCTTACGCACGACATGCCTCTGCACTGCGTCTGTCCTCATTTAGTACATTGTTATAGCAAATTTTGTCGAAAATCACCTACATATATTAAAAGTTTTTGAGAAATGCACTATTAAAATATGATAAATTACTGTTAAACATTGCATCTATTAAAATATTTATTTTCATTTGAGTAGAAGAGAGAAAACAACACAAAAGCTTAAAAATGCCCTATAGCCCACTTGTGATATTCTTCATCTCCCTCCCTTCTTTTCCTGTGCCCCTAAGATTGCCACATTGACATTGTACTTTGCCTTCGCCGAATCAATGATGAGCTCCACACCTTACTCTGTCTGAGCGCTAGCTGCACCACATGCGCTAGACAATGTCATGCGCGGGCCATACTCCATGCTAGATCACAAGTCGGGTCATACTGTACGACTGACCATACAAGAACACCTCGCGAGTAAGTGTCACACATGTAACAGCCGTCTACAACATGGACTTGCACTGCACGAGGTCAAGCTGGCCGTGCCCACACTGAGTGCGATGCACTTGTGCCATACCACCATGCCGTGCGTGGACATGAAGCGCCGTGTCATGCCAACACAGGCTGGCCATGTCATCACTTAGAAGAAAAGAGGAAGAAGATATAAAAAATAAAAAATAGAGCGGAAAAAAAAGAAAATGATAAGTAGGTTTACGGACATTTTTAACCTTGTTTTTATCCCCTATTCTATTATGAATAAATATTTTAATGGATATGGTGTTCAATGGCAAATTATCACATTTTTACAGTATATTCCTGCAAAATCGACTTTTGCTTAAAACCAGTCTACATCAAAATTTGCCATTGTTATATGGATGCAGTATGCTACTAGCTAGCACTAGCAGCTGCAGCGTCTGGAGAGAGAGGAGAGAGGGATAGCTGAGTGATCATACCCCTATCCATGGCGTAACGACACTGTCCCCTTCAATCCTGTACGTACGTCGTCTTCGCTCTTCAATTAGGGGATGATGCTGCAACGCTACCAGCTTATTTCTACCACGTACGTGATGTGAGCTAGCTAGCTAAGAACTAAAGCTCCGTGGGCTAGTGTCCGTATCATGAAGATTTATGACATGCTATCAGGTAGTCGCAGTCCAGTGTCTAGAAGATATTAGTACTTTTGTACTATTGTACATGGCAGGACAGGCAAACAGCTTGTAATGTGCGGCTAGTAGAGCTGACCGTCTGTTGGCCTGTCAAGAGAGAAGCATGAATGGAGCAATAACCAAGATCTGCATCAGCTAGGGGGAGGCCAATTATGGTTCCTAGAAGGCTATAACCTCTCTTTCTAAAAGGTAGTGTAAAAGAATGGGCAGTATTTGCCGGTACAAGAGCAGCGTAAATTGGAGAGTTGGTATAAGAGATATATAATGATATAAAATTCGGTACGACAAAAATTTTGATCTCTTGACTATAGCTGGGATGTTGTGATGGCAATAAAAAAGCCACTTGTGCGAACTCAATTGTCAATAGCCTGACCACAGGATTAATGTCATCGTAAGCGCAAGCCATAAGGTCAATGTTATTTAATTTTTACACTCTTATCTACTCTTAGTTAAAAAAATATTTCTTGAATAATATCTCATATCTACCCACTTTCTAATACTACTTTTCTAATAGTGAGGGTGAGAGACACTTTCGTATTTTTTCTTACTATTTAAATTCTCTTTAGAATAAGAAGAACCTATTTATTTTATGACAAAGAAAGTAACTAATATTAAATGCTCTATGATGTTGTTGTTAAAATTGAGATCTCAACCGGATGAGTGGACCATCACCCCAAAGGAACAACGTAGACGCAACAAAGAGCTTGAGGAGATGCCATCAAGCAACACCGCTTGTAGGGCTCTGTACTACTAATTGTGCAAACAAGGATGAAATTACTGCTCAAATCGTTGTCGGCGGTGTTCTGGTGGGCTGAGCTTGAGCAACTGCCATCTTTGCAGTGGAGTCACTACCGCCCGAGAATCTCCATTGCTCGTTAGGTAGGGCGTTGCCTATCCTCATAGTTGGCTTGCGACGCACCCTGATCCGTATGAAAGAAGCTGCACCATTGCCATGGACCTTTTGCTTGCCATGCCTACGGCCTGCTTTTGCTAGGCGAGAGGGAGACGGGGTGAGAAGGGAACAGAGGTTAGAGAAAATTTGGGGCTTTTGCATACTTACAATCAAAGTGCAGCCTATCTTGGATGGGAAAGCAGGGACTAAACAGATCACTGGAGAGAGAAAATGAACACTAGTGCCGGTATGTTTAATGTGGATTTTCCCCACAAGGTGGTACGTATACTTCATACTAATCATACTCTAATGGTCCCGACGACCTGACGTTGATTAGTTCTAGTATCAGGTAGTGTAACTTCTAGCTAGAATGTTGTACTAGGCATGTAGTAAGTGTCAACTTCATGGATGTTGCATTCAGGCGAATCTGATAGCTAGGCTAGGGTGAGACCAATAACGGGTACCCTATATATCTTACGTAGAAAAGGCCTGCCTTTAAACTCCCTGTCTCAAATGGGTATAGATGTTTGTGTCGTTGTCCTCATGGTCCTTAATTAGCACAGCTTGTAGATTCAGCTAATCCTCGAGAAAAAAAGGTTGAAGTTGATGCCAAGGATTCGTCAATCTACGATTTATCGATCAAACCAGAAGTTGTTATCATTCAAATCACTTCCACCAGTTTTCTCATAGTTCCCTATGGTCTCATTTTGGTTGGAGGATTTTCCAAAGGAATTCCGCGAGAATGGACTAATTCCTGCAAAGATCCTATAAAATACCTTCTTTCCAATAGAGCACATTATTGTTCTAGCACACTCACTACTACAGACCATATCATTAATGCCCTTCCGAACTGGCAGACCTGACACTGATAAGGTTGATAAGGCTATGAGGCATAAAACAAATGAGCAGGCTTGATGAATCAGCTCAATTCATCCAGCCCCACAAGAACAAGAAGCACATACACAACAATTATGAAAACAAATCAAGGATTATCCAACAAAACAATAATTTTAGTAGTAAAAAATTCATCCAACAGAGAGAATAACAAAAATCATTACAAAAATCACTCCTCTTGCCATCGACTAAGCTCCACATGATAGTACACCACCCTTCTTGTTGGCCCTCTGTCACAGCTCCTCCCGCTTGCCCTATCTGATGTCACCACATACCCCCTACATCAACATGCCGTCATTGTCCCGACATGGTGGAAGAGGCAGTGTGGGGTTAGATCCGATGGCCCTCAACCTTTATTTGCTGGATCTGATAGGATGGAGCTTGGGGGCCACCGGATTTGCCCCCTTCCCAATCGAAGTGGAGAGGAGGGTCCAGCAAGATAGCTGGGCGTTGAGCTCTCAAAGAGGGGGATAGGAGCAGGAAAGGAGTGGGGTCGTAGTGGTGGAGAGTCGCCGCCGGTCCCCTGTCTTAGATCCTCTTGCATGCCCCGTCCGCCATTGCCACTCATCCCCACACCGGCATGCCGTCACTGTTGCTGTCTTGCCTCCACCTCTCCCTCTCTTCTCCTTATCGGCGTGGTGGAGGCAGTGAAGGAGGCCAGATTCGGTGTCCTTGACCTCCATCCCCTAGATCCTATGGATGGAGCTTGGGGGTTGTCAGATTTGGCCCTCACATCGAAGAGAAGGAGGGGCTAGTGGGAGAGATGGGTTGAGCTCTTGAGGAGAAAGAAAGGAGCTCGATCCATATCCGGGATCATGGTGGTGGGGAGTTATCACCACTTGTCGGCGAGATCATGATAGTGGGGAGAGAGGAGACGGGATGGAAGAAGTCAAGGAGACGGGAATGAGAAGTCAAGGAGTTGATTTAGGGGATGGGACGGACTAAAAAAGATATTTTTGCCCCTCCCACAAGTTATGTGCTCAATCGGCTACGTGGCTCTGCTCGGTAGTTTTTGTGCTACTTAATTAAAAAAAATGGTACTAATGGGCAATCTTTAGTACGGTTTGCACAAAAGATCAGCACTAATGACCCCCCCTCTTTAGTGTTGGTTTGTACCTAGAAGTGGTATTAAAAAGTACCGATCAGTGATGATTATTTTAGTAGGGCACAATCACAGCTGTGGTTGGACAGGAGAGGACTCATCAGTGCCGGATCTAAGCAAATCGACGCTAATAGGACGACCCTAATATGGTGCTATGTGTTAGTGACTATACATGGTACGAAGAAACCATATAACAATCATTTTATAAGGCAAATTACCTCAACTTTATCATTCTTTTCCTGCAGCCAAATAACCGATGATGGTCTTCTAGCCTCCATCACAAATCCTTCGTACATCTGATATTTTTCCTATAACAAAATTAAGTAAACCAAGGAAGGAATAACAACCAACTACTAGCCACTAGCTACGATCCACTACTCCAAAAATAATTTTTCAGGTGAAGGGAAAATATTTTTATAAAAGTAATGTTATGGAAGAACCTAATATCTGTCTAGAGAATAGTATTCATGATGGCTTTGCTGTTGTGATAGATAACGATGACCATACAATGGTGGATGAACCTAGTATCGAATTAGAGGAGATGTTGTGATATGTTGAACCAGAAGTCATAATAGGGTTGACAAAAGGCTTATATAATTTTGAGGTATTCTAGAAGGCAAGAAAGCAATTGTTGTACAACGAGTCAAAGGGTTGTGACAAGAACTTCTCCGTACTTTGTTCTATGCTAAAACTTCTTAGGTTGAAGGCTAGCAATGGATGGTCCAACAATAGGTTTGACGATTGGTTAGTTCTCTTAAAAGATGTTGTCGAATCCAACTCATTGCCAACAAATACATACCAAGCGAAGAAACTCATATGTCATTTATCATTAAGTGTTTAGAAGATTCACGCCTATATCAATCAATGCATCCTATCTACAAAGAGAATGAGAATCTTGACAGTAGCCCTTCTTACAGCACAAGTCAATACAAGATGGGTACCGAGTCTTTGAATAAGCAAGACAGTTTGTTTGATTTGAAGAGAAAACTATCTACATGGTGATATGGTACCTTTAGGTAAAAGATTGATTGAAATATTTGTTCTCAAATCCTAGAAATGGTGAACTAATTTGATGGCATTAAGAAAAATGCAAGAAGGACAAAAAGCTTAGGCACTTCGTGGATGCACACTAGTGAAAAAGTTTTGATGAGAAGTACGAGAAATTTGCTAAGGACCCGAGAAATGTTAGGTTTGCATTAAGTACCGATAGAATGAACCCCTTTGATGATCTGAGCAACACACACAACACTTCGCCAATACTTATGAACATATACAATCTAGCTACATACCTCTATCAGAAGCGGAAGTACATGTTGTTGTCCATACTTATATAAGGTTTGAGACAACCAGGTAATCACATATATGTCTTTCTTGTATCTTTGATGGAAGACATGGCAGATCTATAAAACAATGGTTTACTGATGTGAGATGAATATATGCATGAGTACTTCACGCTAAGAGCCATTATTTTCATTAGTATCAATGACCTCCCTATGATGTTTTCTCTATCAGGATAGATGAAAGGGAATACTGGATATTCGGTATGCATCAATAGAACTATGTATAAGTATCTCACATCATATAAAAAGTTAGTGTACATACATCATCAACGGTTCTTAACCATAGATCATAGATACCACTCCATGACAAGTCATTTCGAGAATACAGTGGAGAGTGAGGATGTACAGACAAAAACTGAGATGGAGAAATTTGTATTTGAATTGAAGAAGAAAGTGAAGGTTGTATTTGAAAAGGCCAAGAAGAAGACAACTAAGCGTCAGAAGAGAACAAAGTGTACGGAAAATATGGAGGAAAAAGAAGAGCCGAAAGTACCATTTAAGAAGCATATGATCTTCTTTAAGTACTTACCATACTGGCAAGAGTTAGATGTTCACCATGCCATCGATGTCATACACCTTGAGAATAATATGTTTGATAATACCATCGTTCTCTTACTGGACATACCGAGTAAGACAAAGGATAGACTGAAATCACATTACGACCTGGTAGAATGAGCATAAGGGAAGAGCTTTACGCTATGGATGGACCGAATAGAAAAGTATACCTTCCTTGGGCTAGCTTTACCTTGACAATGAAGGAGAAAAAGTCGTTATGCAAGTGGCTTCACGGGGTGAGAGTGTCCACTGGTTTCTCGTTAAATATCAAGAGACTAGTCTGTATGAAAGATTTAACGTTGTCAGGCTACAATTTCCATGACTATTACATGATGCTAACTATATTCCTCCCCATTGTAATCAATGCAATAAAAGCATTACATTTAAAGATGGTAATCACTATAATGTGTTACTTCTTTAATACCATTTCATAGAAGGTTATTGACTCCAAAGAATTGGGTCCTCTAAAACTATTCATTACAGAGATGTTATGCTAACTTGAGATGTGTTTATCTCCCTCCTTTTTTGACATCATAGTGCATCTCATGGTTCATATTATTCCTCACATAATTGCACTTGGTCCTTTCTACTTGCATCAAATATGGGCTTATGAGCATAACATGCCCATTCTAAAGTGCTACGTACGGAATCGTGCTTACCCAGAGGGCTCAATGATAGAGGGATATACCACCGAAGAAGTCATTGAGTGTTGTATTGACTAAAAGATACTCAGCTGGTTAGTGTGTACCTAGACATGAGGATAGATTGCGTGGAAAAGCGACCTTAGTTAAGAAAAAATTCATTGATGAGGATTACAAAGCAGTCCGAGAAGCGTATTTTAGTGTCCTATAGCAGCTCACAATAGTATAGCCATATATCGAGCAACACTTGAGCCAGATTAGATCATAATTTGTTGGACACTCAAATTATTGGATAATGAAGATGCACAACATCTCTTCTTTGAGTGGTTAAGGGACCAAAACCTACCCGATGGAGAAACCACTGAGGAAATCAGTATGAAAAGGTTGTCGTGTGGTTCATCAAGTGTGGTCAACTCTTGGCAAGCTTATGATATTAACGGTTACACATTTTATACCAAAGCAAAGAATAAATGAGCATAGCCCAAAACAGTGGCGTTCGGATAGAGGCAATTGAAATAAATGGACAGAAGAACACTTATTATGGGTTCTTAGAAGAAATCTAAGAGCTAGACTAACTGAGTATACAGATCACATTGTTTCAATGCCAATGGGTGAAACACCCATATGGCATGTTCATTAACAACTTCGGTCTAACAATTATTGACCTCGATAATGTTAGTGATATATTCTAGAGGCAATATGAAGATATTGTATATATCACATACTATGTTTATAATATATTGATTTGTTTCTTGAAATAAATATTATCATTATTGATTAATGAGTATGTGGCTTATTTATGAGATTCATAATGTCAGATGTTGCTATTTCTAAATGATCCCTAATTATATGTCATATGAGAAATAAATATGATTGTAACATCAGTATATGTATTGATTGATGATCATATTTCATAGATAGTATGGAGATACCAAATCGATAATATGGACATAAATTAGTGAACATATATTGGATAGACTCGCTATGAGATACTGTAAAGATTTTATGTATCATCGGTTAATCTGAAGTAGTGTTTATGTGGAGTTTTTATACTTAAGATCATCATGGTTCTCAACATACGTAGTAGCTTACTTTGAGACTACCAAACACTACTCCGTAACACAGCGGTCATAAAAGTAGTTTTTAAATTTGCTATAAAATATGTAGTTAGATATGAGTAATCAAGATAGAATTTATTTCTCCTAGGGGAAAGATATCTCTGGGTTTCTTGATGTAATGGATTATGAAAGTGCATGGTCATACCAAGATAATTGAGGAGTCAATCATAAGTTTATAATCCATAACAGGATCGAGAGAGTGATTAAGCTATTAAGAGAATGACACAAGTCTCGCCTTGAGTTTGATTAATATCGTAAGGCAAACGAGTTTGTACATGATAATATTATAGGTTCAGCCGATATGAAATTTACGTATATTTTGATGTTAATATGCCTGTTAGAGACAGCTATTAATAGGGTGACTGGCAACATGTTTCTGGGTTGCAACCAAATATATGTGAACCTACAGGGTCGCACGCTTAAGGGATTGGATTACTTATTCGAATATAATTCGAATAAGGGCTCAATTTAGATAGAGATCCGAGTAGAGTTCTACAGGTCCATGATCCCCTAGGCCCAAGTAAGGAAGCCTATATATAGGGAGATGGGAAAGTTCAGGAAAGATACCTCTGTTTATCTCGAGCAAAACCCTAGCCGCCACCTTTCGAGCTAAACCCTAGCCACTTGCGAGTGCTAAGTACACCTGCAATTGGCGTTCTAACCCTAGATGTGTGGATACATGTGGAGGTATTGATTGGCATTAGTATCGCAGCAATCGACTGCTTTATTTACTATGTCAACGTGCGTGTGGTTCAATTGGCTTCTTCAACTCTACTTCTGCTACACTGTACGTCTTGTGGTAACGGTCCATGATCCTTGTTTTGCATGATGTCCTGGTGTGCATGGTAGAAAAAATTGGTTTTATGCTATCATGTGCGTGGTAGAAAAATTTAGTTTTATGCTATCATAGCCTACACCTTCCCCTTTAGACAATGCTGGTCACAAAGATGACCCTTGGTACTTGCTGATCGCGTCATATAAGTTTTCCATGTAATTGACCACACAGACAAGAAGAAGAAAGTTGTGAACATTGGAAAACAAAGAATCCTAGGAGTTGAAAATATGGAAGATGCCGAGGATTACAATCAGCATGACCAAATACATCTATTTATAGATTTTCGTAATAATATAAAGCTTTTAGAGAAAACCATTGATGAAAAAAATGCTCAAATTCTACATAGGGTGACAATTTGTAATAGGATAATTTGTCTGGATGGTGAAAATATGTAATTTGATAATTTCTGGAAATGTGTAAAATTTATGCATGATGTATGTTGAAATATATAAGAATTATATTGGAATATAAAGTTATTATATGGAGTATAGTTAAAAGGGAAAAAATTATAGTGGGCATTTTCACAAATGGTGGAAAGCACACACTGCTTGCAAAAACCTTTACACGGCCCATTATCCTGCTTGGGTTCACCTTTCGCATCGCATTGCAAGCCAAAGCCTTGTTTCCCTTACTCTCCTTTCCCATACATGGTTATTGCATCTGCCTTAGCCTAGGGAGATCGATCCTCTCCACCTTCGCCTCTACCTCTATCACACTCCTTCCTACTCTGCCTCTGTTGCACTCTCGGTTGTGAAAATCACTTTCACAAGTGGCACGCACCTTTCGTCGCCTGCAAAAACCACTTTTGCAAGTGGCACATGCTTTTCGCTACTTGCAAAAAATCTTTTCATAGGTGGCACACGGTTGTTTATGCACAGAGGAGATTAGACCAGACCGAGGGGCAAGCCAAGAGGGCAAGCGAGGTACCGATGGAGATCCGATGCGATCGCGCCCAAACACGTGAAGGCCTAAGAGATCTGCTTAGCTCCACTATAGGTCCTTCAACTCGTTGGTCCCATTGGGCGTGCCAAAAGAATATGTTTGCATGCGGGACGATTGGACCAGGCAGAGAGAATGCGTTGAGATAGATCGAGCATTAGCCGATGGAGGTCCGATGCGATCGTGCTCGAACACGCGAAGGCCTAGGAGATCTGCTTAGCTCTAGTTCAGGTCTTTTGGCTCTTTGGGGTCTTCTGGTTGCTTGAGTTACGGACATGCTAGTCAATTTAATCTCTAATTGATAAAGAAGACATATAGAGTTAGATCATCAAGCCAATCAGCTGATAGGCCAATATGGACTCCTGTTATCTGTTGGATGAGCTGATAGGGTTAAGATAGCAATTGTCTGTGAGTCCGATGCACCCCTACTATTTGTTGGTGGCCAATGGGAATTGTAGTGCTCACACATCGACTAGAAAGCCGATGACAGCATAGGTGAATAACGAGAAATAAAATAAAAGGGTCATCGGCTGTAGAGCCGATGACGTTTTGAATAGAATATGCGATAAGTGCTAGAGAAAGAGGTCTGATCTTCTGAAGGGATGAGACCTAGCGACCACCAATAACGGTACTATTATATCTAGCCTTAATAGATCGGACCAAATCAAAATAGTATAAGGTTGAGGCTAATGGCACCGAAACAGCAGGAACTAGATCGGACGTAACGACAGAGAGACCAGGTGAACCAATCAATTGCTATCGTCTATATGTCTGAGGCAGACATATAAGTAAACTCATCAGCTAACTAAGTCGATGGGGGAAATGAAACCCACTAGATGTCAATGCTAGATCTAAAAGAACCAAATCGATTGCTAGCAGAATAATTGCTGGGTAAGATATATGTATATCGACCGATACACTAGGCATAAAGCTCAGTGTATGGATAACTCATCGACTAGCCACTCTAATGAAATGTCATGTAATGACCTATTGACATACGCCTCTGTTAATGCCAAAATTTGGTAAGCCCATGGATGGATTGGAAAAATGATCAATATAGTAAAGGAGAATCTGATTGCTACAGTGAATAAGCTGATCGAACAAAACAAGGAAGGATTCGGTCCAATTATAGAAGACTATCTAAATGAGGCCGAGTCTGAAGAGGAGCTGTGTAACTTATGGCAGGGTAATTTATCTATGTAAATCGTATCTTATATTGATAGAAAGGTTTAGTTAGTTCTGTTAACTTTCTTAGAGATATTTTCCTTTTATATTTTTAGGAAATAGGGTCCGATGGTTGTTGTAATCGCGTCGGACTCTATAATGCCAGGGTATAAATATAGACCCCCTCGAAGCCTGTAAGACATCCTTCGATCAATACAATTTCGACGCATTGTCACCCTAACTTGTCTAGGTTTTTATCGACGGGTTCTAGCTCTCGACGTGGGGTTGCATCGGTTAAGTTCGATCTCTGATGAAGGGGTAAGTCCTGCCACTATCCCGGTATATCTTGCTCTGTCTAAGGCCGTATCGGTTAGGTTCAACCTCTTAGCCAGATCGAGTGTACCGCATCACGTCCATATAAGATCTATCGGTTTACCAAGCTATCTCTGCCATTGTCGGTCCCATGTTGTATTGGTTAGATTTGACCTCTGAGGCTGCCAAAAGTAGATTTGAGCCGTAGGCCTGTAGGTCTCTACTTGGCGTTTTATCAGAGTGGTTAGGCAATGAGTTATCTATACCTTGAGCAACACACCTAGCGTATTGGCTCCTCAGCTGATACGTACCCGTCTTCAGAGACTTCCATCGAACGTCACGCCTGGTGCATCGGTCTTCTGGTCGATGCACGCATATCTTCAAAGATGTCCTCTCATCGGCTCAACTAGCCGATGGGTTTCCTCCGCCCTTCTTTCAGCACAACTGATCTAGCGTCCGTCGTCCCATTTCCATTAGCCTCGGTCTCTTACTATCTTGGTTAGGCCCGATCTTTGAGATTGGTGCTAGCGGTGTCGTCACGGTGGGTGACGGATCTCATGCTGTGGGAGGATCGGGCCCCGCTCCTTATTCATCGCCCATCATATCCAAAGCGGCATCGACTTTGGAACCGGTGTGTCTTTTATACGATTCCTTGTATCCCGATCAAGCGTACTGCATCATGTACGCGCGAGGTTCACCGGCACATCAGGCTCCCTCTTCAGTTTACGGTCTCATGCCTTATCAGTTAGGTTCGACCTACCAGATCGGCGACGGTGGTTTGAGCTGGCGCCCCGGCGGGTCTTTGTGTGGTGTCTCATCGGAGTGAGTAGCCGATGAGTTATCCTCACCGCATGCCTCGCATCCATTTCATGTATCATCTAACGATTGATCCGCTAGAGATCGATCCAGACATATCAGACGCTTTCTGGTACTGTCTTGGTTCAGTTCGATCTTTCAAGTCTCGCGTCTGACATGGCCGACAACAAGATCTAGTGGGTCTCGTTCCCTATTGACTCAAGCGGTCGATGGGTTTAGGTGTAGGTCTGCATCGAACGTTTGAGAGTTAAACAATGACATCGCCTTTTCCTCTCTCGTCATCATGTTCGGTCTAGGCCTCCGTCGTCTCCATGTCGTTAGTCGCTAGCCTCATACTATCTCAGTTCGATATGATCTATCGAGGCTGATCCTAACGACGTCGTTACCGCGGTCGCTAGCCCACGTGGCTTCAAGAGGGATCGAGCCACGCTCCACGCTTTGGATGTCGCAGAGCGTCATTTGACTCTTTGGCCAATAGGTCCTCTGCTATTTCCATGTGTCTATCTCTCATGTCTCCATCGGCTATTCAGCCGTTGCTAGAGCGCTGCCTTTCCTACTGGCACCTAGCCAATAGGGTGAGCTGGATAGGCCCACCGGCCCACCGTCTCACAGGTCTTATCCTCTCTTCTTGTCAATTACTGGGTCAAATTGACTGGCACGCTCTCAGACCTCAAAGTTTAAGGATCTGCACTGGAGCTAAGCAGATCTCCTAGGCCTTCACATGACTGAGCCGCCGTTTTTTCTGGTCGGACCTCTGCTCGGCCCGGTCAAACTTTTCCCTGCGAGGTTTGGCAGCAAGCACGCTCTTTTCAAACTACTATCAATAGTTTAGTGGGTCAGACATAACCGATGTAGCATGAGACCGATGATATTAGAAAGAGCTCGATAAGCCGATAGAACTCACGTGAATGTGATGTGATATATCCGATCAAACTAAGAAATCAGACTTAACCGATACATTCTTAGATAAAGCGGATACACTAGGATAACAACTTGACTTACCACTTCACCAAAGATCGGATATAGCCAATATAGCCTCGCATCGAGAGCTAGAACCCGCTGGTAAAAACCTAGATGAACTAGGGTGGCAATGAGTCGAGATTGTATTAATCTGTGTGGATGATTTACAAGTTTTCAGAGGGTTTATATTCATCTCTAGGGTTACACGAGTCCGATATGGTTATAAACAACCTCCAAATGTTATTTTCTACATAGAAAAGAAAACTCTCTCTAATAAGTTAACAAAACTAACTAAACTTACCTATCTTATAAGATATTTTTACAAAGATACAAACACCCCGCTGTGGCTTCCATGACTTCCTCAGATCTAGTCTCATCTGAATAATATTCCATTCAAACGACGTCCCCTGCCTACGAAATTCCCCACCCCCATAAGGCACACTAGAGGATAAAAAATTCTAAGTCCCGCGTACTGAACCCTAGTATTGTGCCACCAGGCTGCCAAAATTTAAACCCTTACCGTCCTCGGCCTTCCCTCCGCTACTCATGGCCACCTTAGCCTTGCCGCCCTTGGCCTTTCCTTTGCTATCATCAGCCTCCTTGGCCCCACCATCCTCGGCCTCCCTCCCGTCTTCCTCGGCTTCCATGGCCCCACCGCTGCTAGCCTCTCCTCCGCCGTCCTTGGTCTCCTCGAGTTAATATTTATTTTTGGAGAAAATTTTATTGTGTGAAATTTATGTGAATTTTATATGGATATGTTAAATGCATTTTGATGCAAAACTTAGGTTTATTTTTTCATGTGAATTTAGAATTAATTTTGATGCAAATTATAATGAATTTGATTTGATATGAAATTTAGGATGAATTTTTTATGTGAATTTTTGTTTGTAAATTAATCTAAATTAGGGATTATTTTTTGATGTGAATTTAGAAGTATTTTAGATGTACGAATTTTGATAGATGCATTAATGTTATATATTATGTGAGTATATGTGAATTTTGGTTTATTTTTAAAAGTGTATTTTAGGTCAATGTTATATTTCAATTTTACTTGTGAATTTTGTTTTAATTTTATATCTCAATTTTAATGGATTTATTTTTTTTAATTATTATGTACAGATGGTGGGATCCATTTAAAATTTTACATATTTTGATAATTAACATAGACATGATTGACACGATAATAGAGTTTAACAAACCGCGAAAGCGTTGGGACATGATGACACC
The DNA here is from genome assembly GCA_030770085.1 of Oryza coarctata. Lineage (NCBI taxonomy): Eukaryota > Viridiplantae > Streptophyta > Magnoliopsida > Poales > Poaceae > Oryza > Oryza coarctata. Next base: position 17,898,572 of record CM061472.1, read on the forward strand.
TTATCTACCTGGTCCATATCATCCGGCGATAGCCCTCAAAGCGAAGGGTCATATCACTCCCCAACGAACCACATCCTTGCCCATAACGTGGAAAGAAGGTCATGGATAATGCTGATTATGTCCCGGAGGTGGTAAGTTTTTTTACACTCAACTTCACTGAATTCATTGTACGCATCTATTTTTATATAGCACCGACTATTCAATTTAATGCATAGATGAAGATTGCTCCATGAATGTCCACACATTGTAGAGTTATCTCAAAGCGACAACAACAAGTCGAGGAAGTATTAAAAACTTCCTTTGTTCTAGAGGCAGAAACAACTGCTACTCAAACAAAGTCTAAACCAGAAGGGGAAGGGGAGAACGAGGCATGACTAAGTTGATTAATCCTAAAGAGGCACACGTCGTAACTCACATCAATGCTAAAGGATGTCCAACAGCCTCCCATGAAGTGGTTATTAAGTGGCAAAACCAATGCGAGGCTATTGTGAAGGACCATGTACTCATATTAATTGATAATTGGGAGCTAGTTGTAGCGGGGACCAAAATTATCTATGGGACGAGCTGAATAAAATAATTGTATTCCTCAAAGCAACCGAGAAAGAGGCAAAGGTAGCCACCTTTGAAAATATGGCCAAGTCATGGCGTAATTGGACGTCAAACCTTAACACAAAGTGTGTGAAGAGGAGATTGACCCTAAAGTTTAGGAAGATCATCGCACCTGCCCATTGGGATTAGTATGTTGTGAAGATGACCACACTAGAAAAGATAGTGCTAAGCAAGAAGATGGTGGAACTCATGAAGAAAACAAGTTTTACCATCGTCTAGGCTCAGGTGGCTATGCTGAAAAGGACGAGAAGTGGAAAATGGCCTATGATAGCTTGAGAGAGCAAGAGAAAACCATGCCAATGGTGGACTATAACAAACAAAGCAGGAATTGGGAGCATGGACCCTAGAGATCACTGACTCTAGTGAGATTGTATCCCCAAACTCTAGCCTTCAAGAAGTTGCAGACAAGATGAAAGATATTGCAGAGAGGAAGAAATATAGCTCTTTCAAATCTATCAGGGAGAGGGAGTAGTTGACTACCGCGTTAGGCAACCTCGAGCATAGTGGCCACATCTCATCCAAGCTGAACTATAGACAAGGGTTCGTATAAGACACACCCATCTACAAAAAGCATGACCGTTTTAAGGAGACATTACAAGAAATAGTATGGGTAACGGTGGCCAGAAATGGTGAGGTTTTGCAGCAAGTGTTGTTCCATACCTATTTTCCCAACTGCAACCCCAGATAGAGGAAGGTGGCGGTCAGGTTTTACTATAATTGCCGCAAAAAGATTTGGTCATAGTGCCGACAAGCATCGGATCTACTCTAGCCCTGAAGTTTCCTATCGATGACATACAGGAAGACACTTCACGCACACTCTATGTCCTTGTTGGAAGGCCAGGTCAAACAATAGAGGTTGTAAGAGGCAGGGCAATGTCAGGCTGTATTTTTCACTCCCAGCTAGTCCTAGAGGATTATGCCAAGGTTGCAGTGGTGAATATCAATGAAGATCAAGCCATGTACAAGATTGAAATTCCAACAAGCGGGAGCATCAAATATCTTGGAGATATGATCAATTAGATTATTCTTTGGCATAGAAGAGATATAGTCCTGACAACATTTGTGAAACCCTTAAAGAGGCTACTAGATCTAACTCCATGCCAACCTTCGTTGGCAAATCCTCTCATAGAGGCAGAAGACATGTTCTTTGTAGGCCAGCTCACTTGTACATCACCACGACAACCTTCTGCAAGGACACAATCCTACACCAGCTCCCATTGAAAAAAAATATCTCTCAAGGCCAAGAAGTGTCTGCTCCATGAGAAGCCTCTCCGAAACTTCTGGTGCCAAGTAAAATCAAACCCCATCCTCATAAGACAAAAGATAAGAACAAAGAGCGATAGATGATAAAATTATTTTCAAAAAGAGAGAATTTAAGCACCGAGCCCGATGCATACATCAAGAGAAAAACTCAAGCTCTATCAGGATTGATAGATACATATCTAGGATTCGTTGCCACCAATGAAGACATGCTAGAGCAATTCGAGATATCAAACCATTCCTCTCATCTTAGATGCTTGAGGATGATCCATTTTACATAAGAGCCAGTAGACTCGGCATCTCCTATATTACATCTTGGGCATCAAAGAAACTCCTTAAGGATAGTGGAAGCATGGTTTTAATTGATTTTAGAGATGTACCGTTGAGAAAAATATGACGTCAATCTTGTTGCCATGTGGCACATAAAAGTTAACTTGTATTACTGTTATTAAATCATTCTGTAACTAATTAGAGCCGCTTTAAAATTTTAGAACGCAATATAGCATGCCAATGAAGTTGAATAAACCGGTCGTCTACCTTAACTCGCTATGAATCTTAAGACCAACACACATTGTCGCCATAAAAGAATATTCAAATATGTTGAAGGATAAGTCTCACTAGGAGAGATTGAAATACATTCAAAAAGTACCAACTAAAAAGAAGATGAATGTGGGTGTCTACATAGGTTGTGCGATGTAATCATAATGGACAGAATATACATAATGGCGCCATATAACAACGGGTAAGCTTGATATTTAGTATAGTCGCTGTAAAAACAACAATTGCTAACATTAATCTTCATACAGAGATCATTATATCTATTTCATGATATATCCTCGGAACTGCAAAGTCATTGTGTTACTTCCAATAGATATCCCACAGGAACTATACGAGCCTTTAATCGATGTTATAGATTAATAAGTTATTAATTAATTAATTTGATATTGATTGACCCCTAACTTTAATTTTTCTCTTTAGTACTATCGTGTGAACGGCAGAGTAGTCGAGACACAGATGGAAAAGTTTCTAACTTAAGTTCAATAGGTGTTACTATAGCAGCCTTAAAAATATAAGCTAATATACATATTTAAAGACTCTATATCTACACATAATAAGATAAGATATTTGATGATAAAGAAATTAAGAATATGATATAAGTACTCTTTTATTTTATTTACCATGAGATTTGCTATATTTGTAAAGATTTTTTCGATAAAGAAAGATACCTCATGCAATAGAAGAGTTACAAAATTAATTGTAATTTGGTTTTTATAAAAATTGAGTAATAATTTAAGCGTTTATAGTAGGTGTATATATATTTATATACGATAATATATATATTAATTAAATTACATTAATGTAATATATATATAATCTGGTTTGCTATTTCGATGAATGTATGGATATATAATATTTTAAAATAAATTTTATATAAAATTTAGGATGAATTCTAGATGTGAATTTTAGTTGATAAATATTTTTTTAAAGTCTAACCCTATACGTCGTGTAAAAAATGCATTCAGTGGACCAGAGGCCATCTTATTATAGTGGTTTCTCCGACCTTGTAAAGATAGGTTTTAGCTGTTTTAAAAAAAGGGTTTTTACCAGTTGCTCAAAGTCCTTTTCTATATATCTACGGCTTCATCGAGAGATAACGCGATGGCAACTCGATCGATCGTGTTGTCATGCGGTGCAAATGCACGTTAATTTTTCATTTCATTTCATCTACACGAAAGCCAGAGTCGTACAACGTACGTTGGCCACTTGTGCCAGTTTCGAGCTTCGGTGCACTTGCCGTCCATGGCTGGTCTATTTGTCCTTGATTTTTTTATGGCTTACCGGCGAAAATGTACAAGTTTGTTTGACGGCGAAAATTGTATGGCTCACCTAACACAAACAAGCTGTCAACCAAGCCTTCAGGTTAGCAAATAGACCACGGTACGTAGATTGCTGAGGGGTCTCCACGAATTTTGACTTGACCAAAGGTTAGATCGAGGCTGCCAAGTTATAATGATGTATTTCTTCGTGGTACAATTAAGTAAATTACACTAGTATATCATGAATTATGTGATCTTTTTTTCTCATATAATTATATAAAATGCGCGGTGCACCGACCGACATTACTATAAAAATAATATCATTTTTAATTCTAGAATTATAATTTTTCTAATTTTTATCAACATCTTATTAAAATCGATAAATTAATAAATATAAAAAAATTTCAACCAACTGAGAACTAGAAATGATTTTATTTTTGACTGTTTCTGGCTCTCTTTATCCCTTGCTAGAGGTTCTAAACAGAGATAGATTTTACTTGACTCGAGCTTCTTGTTGTTTGACCTTGGCAACTCATATGTATTGCCAGTGCGCTGTGACGGATGATTATCGTTAATATGTAAAAAATATTATTACGTGGACTTAGCAAAAGAACAGGCTCAAAAACGACAGAAGCCAAATTTCTTTATCTCCAAACAAAAAAAAAGTCCAGTGGTATATATTTGCATTTATCCATCCTTCGTCAAAAAACCAGTAATATGGTTCAATTCCGGTCAAAATTTGTAAATCGTGAAAAGGACTTGAGAAAATTACTCCTTGCAAAACTAATTCCTGCTCAAAAGGGGAGTTTTACACATATAAATGAAACTAGTAACTTCTAAGATATACTACTACTAGTGTCAATCTCTTTGGAAATGTGTTGGACCTCATCATTTCCCATGTAGCTTATAAGCTATTGCTAAAATTTAAATTTTAAAACTTAATTTTAAACTTAATTTTAAAGTGATTTTGATATATTTAAAGTAGTTTCTTTTTAAGTATAATCTCAAGTTGTTAAGGACAATCTATAAATTATTTTTAGTTGCTAATAAATCGTTATGGCTTATAATCAGCTTAGGTCATGTATTATTCAAGATTAAATATACTACACAAATTCAATCACATGAAAACCCGTATAGACCACGAACCACAGCTAAAACGTCATCTAAAATCACAAAAAAAAATCACACGTGTAGATAAGATAACGCTGAATAGCCAAGTAAAAAATCTTATCCAAATTAAATTTTTTTAGATATAAAGATAACAAATTTAATCTTATCTAAATTCTAACAAATTTGAATCAAATCGCTAGGACTGTTTCTACCCTATATTTCCCTATTATTCGCTTCCAGCCTCCCAGGACAACCATGGGCCCCACCTTTGGCCCCACATTCAGCCATGTTGCGTTGCCAACTGCATGGGCCCCACATGCGCTTAGAAAAAAAAGTACCGGCATCGTTATTGATACAGGTTGATCCCAGCCGTCCATTTGGACACCAGAGCTATTGTGGCCGTCGATCTTGGCACTGGATTTTCGTTGCACAAAATAGCCGAAAACGATGGTTGTTTTACCCATGTATCCTGGTACTTGCAGAAAATTACGTACATGTAAAGGCCTTGTGTGTGTTTGTACAAAATCACACACAGAAAGGGATACTTGTTTGCTTGTTTTGCAATTAGGATACTTATGTTACTTTTGAAATTCGAAGTTATACCTCAACTAGGTGATGTGTTTCTATAGTGGATTATACTTTACAAACCTCCAAGGTGGCTTAATATGTAAATTACTTTCTCGGTGTCAAAATATAAATATTTTGGAGTATGCAATTGAATATACTCTTTAAACCTAGAGGTTTTTATGCCACCTTAGAGGTTTGTAAAGCCACCTTGTTTCAAACATGGACATACTTGATATTGGAAAAGAGAAAAGGGCTTGTGAACTAAACGTAACTTAGTTGATTAGGTTTTTTATGGTAAGACCTATATATCCGAGTTTATGTTGTATTGATAGCTAATTATTTTTTTAATGATAAACAACCTACCTATCGATAGTGAGGATAACTTTGTCAATATCAAGATATATTGTCTCAGTCTTTTAAAGATGTTCATAAAAGTAAGATATGAATAATATTTTGAAGTTGCTCATCGAGATATGATATATGTGTGCGCTTTTTAAAGGTGAGTATACACATATGTATATGAGTGTGTGTTTGTACTGCTTTTAAGAAAAAAAACATCAATTTTTCATGCAAACTAGTAGGTGTGAGACAAATAAATCAAAACTAAACTACCAAAAGCCATAACTTGATGGTCTGAATGATTTTGCTTGTTTTATGTACCTAGTTTACATTCATTTTGAGGCAAGTTTACATAAATTTGTTACCAGACTAAAGAGATGTTATATAATCTAGAAACGGGAAAAAACTTTGTATAACAAAATGTGCACCAGTTAATGCCAGTTATCAAATGTTTGCCCTATGCATATAACCCTATAACTGCATTTGCTACATTCTATACCAAAGAAGGTGAAATTTACTCATCCACAAAATGCAAACAATTGGAGGTTGAAACTGCAAATAGCAGAAGAATTCAGGGTGAAATTTACTCATCCACAAAATACAAACACTTGGAGGTTTAAACTGCAAATAGCAGAAGAATTTAGGGCAAATTTTCTCTCTTCCCGTAGTTTTGGTCGTTTCCCTCTTCCTCCGCTATTAAAGGCCGCCTCCCCTTGTCCCCGTGGTACTCGCGGCCGTATTCAAGCGGGAGAGAGAATCGAGGAGAGGAGGGGCGGCTCGAGTCGTCTTCCTCGTCTCGCCGCATCCGATCGGAGAAGATCCCGTCTCCCTCGAGGCGGCTCCCCTCCTCCAAACCCGCCTCCTGGGTATGCATGCCTCAAAAATCTCCCCCTTTTTTTCGTTTCTCCTCCCGATTCGCCGCCCCGCATTGCGGTGGCCTTCTCTTGACTCGGAAATTTGGTTGCTTTGCGATTCGCATCTCAATTCCTAAACCTGATTCAAAGATTCAGAATTGTTGCCCCCGGGATCTCGCCATTTCGGTTCTTGCGGCGCAAATCTGCGATTTTTAAACTCTGTTCTTGTTTGCTTCAGCCAGGATGGAGACCTCGGCGCCGCCCAATGGCGCCGCGCCGGCGGTGGCGGCGGCGAACGCGGCGGAGCCGGCGCAGCAGCGGCGTCGGCTTCCGGACTTCCAGCAGTCGGTGCGGCTCAAGTACGTGAAGCTGGGGTACCACTACCTCATCTCCCACGGCATGTACCTGCTGCTGTCGCCGCTCATGGCACTGGTGGCCGTGCAGCTCTCCACCGTGTCCCCGAGCGACCTCGCCGACCTGTGGGAGCAGCTCCGCTTCAACCTCCTCTCCGTCGTCTCCTGCTCCACCCTCCTCGTCTTCCTCTCCACCGTCTACTTCCTCACCCTTCCACGCCCCGTCTACCTCCTCGACTTCGCCTGCTACAAGCCCGAGCCCGAGCGCAAGTGCACCCGCGAGACCTTCATGCGCTGCTCCAACCTCACCGGCTCCTTTACCGACGCCAACCTCGACTTCCAGCGCAAGATCCTCGAGCGCTCCGGCCTCGGCGAGGACACCTACCTTCCCCCCGCCGTGCTCCGGGTTCCCCCCAACCCGTGCATGGACGAGGCCCGCAAGGAGGCCCGCGCCGTCATGTTCGGCGCCATTGACCAGCTCCTCGAGAAGACGGGAGTCAAGCCCAAGGACATTGGCGTCGTCGTCGTCAATTGCAGCTTGTTCAACCCGACGCCGTCTCTGTCCGCCATGGTCGTCAACCATTACAAGCTGAGAGGCAACGTCATCAGCTACAACCTCGGCGGGATGGGATGCAGCGCCGGCTTGCTCTCCATCGACCTCGCCAAGGACTTGCTGCAGGTGCATCCAAACTCGTACGCGCTGGTGATCAGCATGGAGAACATCACGCTCAACTGGTACTTTGGCAACAACCGGTCGATGCTCGTGTCGAATTGCCTGTTCCGGATGGGCGGCGCGGCGATCCTGCTGTCGAACAGGCGGTCTGACCGCTGGAGGTCCAAGTACGAGCTGGTGCACACCGTGCGCACGCACAAGGGCGCCAACGACAAGTGCTTCGGCTGTGTGACCCAGGAGGAAGACGAGGTCGGCAAGATCGGCGTGTCGCTCTCCAAGGACCTCATGGCGGTGGCCGGAGATGCTCTGAAGACGAACATCACCACCCTCGGGCCGCTGGTGCTCCCGTTGTCGGAGCAGCTGCTCTTCTTGGCCACATTGGTCGCCAAGAAGGTCCTCAAGATGAAGATCAAGCCATACATTCCCGATTTCAAGCTGGCGTTTGAACACTTCTGCATCCATGCCGGTGGCCGTGCCGTGCTGGATGAGCTGGAGAAGAACTTGGAGCTGACTGACTGGCACATGGAGCCATCAAGGATGACGTTGTACCGGTTTGGCAACACATCGAGCAGCTCACTCTGGTATGAGCTGGCGTACACCGAGGCGAAGGGGAGGATCAGGAAGCAGGACAGGATCTGGCAGATTGCATTTGGATCTGGGTTCAAGTGCAACAGCGCCGTCTGGAAGGCACTGCGAACGGTGAATCCGGCGAAGGAGAAGAACCCCTGGATAGATGAGATCGACAACTTCCCAGTGGAAGTTCCAAAGATCTCAAAGGTTGGAAATGCATGACATGAAACGCCTTGTTTGTCTGAAGAGTAGTAAAGTGTGCTGGGTTGATTGGCATTGGCATTGGTACGGCACGAAGTTTATCTTCAGATTTCTAAATTCGTTTGCAATTGTTCAGAGTTCTTTGTTTTCAGTTGTAGCATCTGTGAGGTGTACTTAAAAACTGTAGCTGATTCAATTAGGTAGAAAACTGTGTGTTTTCTTCGCTAGGGCTGTCTGATAATGCTGTATTTATTCAGATTGGAGAAAACAATTGGAGTTCCATGTGCAAATGGATTGCTCTTGTAGCACTGTCACATTCTCTCATTCAATTGATCGGTTCTAACATGAATACATGGTGGTGTTTTGTCTTATCGTCGTTGCCTGATTGTAATTGCTCTTGTAGCACTGTCTCATTCTCTCATTCAATTTATCGGTTCTAACATGAATACATGATGGTGTTGTGTCTTATCGTCGTTGCCTGATTGTAATTGCTCTTGTAGCACTGTCACATTCTCTCATTCAATTGATCGCTTCTAACATGAATGCATGACGGTTTCTTGCCTTATCCTTCTGTCGGGTTTGCTTTGGTTGTTCGTCCGAGTTCGTGTGCCACTGAATGTGATGTCGCCATATGTTTGAATGCCGTGGTTGTGCAAGCAAACCTTTCAACATCTTCTCTATAGATCTGGGCTTGCCAGAATGATCAAGCCATGGAAACTGAGAACCAAAATCTGCATTTAAATTTGTATTCAATGTGTAAGCTGTCCTAGTACTTGTAGTCTGTGTCAAGGATATTGAATGGTGGCACTTGTGGGTTGTTTCAAGAATACTGAAATAGTTGAATGCAAATCTGGTTTACTGGAACATTCAGAAACACCGAATGCCACGACATGTGCATGCTAATCTGCAGTGAAAATGCACATGATGAAACAGAATTTACACCAAATTCATATGTATATCTAATTATACATAGCCAGCCTGCCAATGCATGTGTGCGCTGCAGCGGTCAGCACAATGCATCTGGCTGCTGTTGCCTTCTGTAGCTGCAGGAGGACATCTGCTTGGCTGTAATTGCCAAACGACAACCGCTTCTGCAGACTGGAGCAAATGGGCCATTCTGGAAGTATACTTATCATATTAGCAAGTGGCAAAACACAAGCTTTTACAATAATTCTGTAACACCCACGTGAGCATGATTCAGAGCACCGCTAGCACGCAGGAAACAAATCCAGGCTGCTGTGACCACCTTTCTTCCTCACCACGAGTTCGTGACAGCAATTTTTTTTTTGCAGATAAAAATGGTAGATGAGCAGATGAGGTTTTGCAAGAAACCAACTTGGCTAAAATCTAAGTCATCTACTCATCTTTCTTGATCATACACTTTCACCTTCACAGAGGCTGGATGAAATGGAGGCATCCACGGATTTTACCATCATTGTTAGCGTACTTGTACCAATCATGAGGTTGGTCGCCACTAATCTGAAGAGCAACTTCACATGGTAGGCACCGCTTGATGCTGATGCCGGGGTCAGTGTGATCGCAGAAAGGCCGCGCATTTGCGATGGTATGGATCTCATGGCGAAGCATGTGAAGCGATTCCTCCTGCAGGTGCAGTGACGAGAAAGATCTACGCACGCACAGCACAACGATGCCATGTCCAAATTGTCCCCTCACAAGGTACCCTTTACAACGCTCATAGAATCAAATTATTCACATGACGAGAAGACCATGTACTGAAAACAGTGTTGTACGAACGAATGATCAGGTAATTGGTCAACGATACTGCACGATCTTACTGATCATAGCAACAGCATGATTGAGCTGGACACAAATCTGAAACTAGATGTCTAGCCTCACATGAACTAGAAAACTTGCCGTGTTTAGTATGATGTAGGAAGAAGAGATCGTCTATAGATTGAGACAGTACAGAGAAGATCGACAAATGATACGACAAAGCATAAACGACAGCATCAGATGCATCCAGAGGGTAGAAACAGCGGCAATAAAAAAAAACGAGCAATTTCTGACAAGAAAAGAGTCCATAGAAGGGTAGGGGGGCAAAAACCGGTGAACACAATGGCATCTGTATCACGGCCACCAGCGGAATACAAGACTTCACTTCTGTGAATGCAATCACGATACAAAACTACGAACTTGCTTTCCTTTTGGTTTATTTTGGCACTTTAGATAGATACTATCCTGACACTGTCTATTTGGTGAGGGCCCCATACAGAAGTCCACCGTTTGGTCACGGAGGACAAGCTCTCCCCTCCTGGGTGGGGAACGAAGGGCATCAACAAAGCAAGGGCGAAACGGGGAGAGGAGCATCGGCAAGCAATCTCCCAGTAAGCACCAAGCACTGCCATGTTTGCCAACCTTGTAGTCCTACCCCTCAGTCTGCTGCTGCTCCTCCTTGGGAATATGGAAGCCTTCGATCTTGCGTGCAACCTCATTTACCCCAACTGTTGGTTTGCCATTTGAATTGACCACCTCATTGTCATCAGTGTTAGGTGGGCTCAGCTGCCAGATCCGGATGGTGCCATCTTCTGATCCTGATGCATAAGATTCACCACCAGGTGCGAAGCGGACACAGTGGACAGGACCATGATGCCCCTTGTTACAGGCTGCATATTGTTTTAAAAAAAACAATCAACTTCATTGGAACGGAGAGTGCAAAGAAATAAAAGCCATTTGTCAGTATGGCTAAAGACATTTGAATTTCAGATTCGAACAATTCTAGAATTTCCCAAAGCAATGTCCCATAAAAAAACTCTTCAAAAGGTCACACTATATATAATATAAGTACAAAGAGTCGAGCAACTAAAGTAGAAAATTGTTCCTAAAGGTTAGGACTGAAATAGAACTAGTGCATAGCTATATGAGAAGAAAAGCATGGCGATATCATATACTCTCCAATCATAAATATTTGGCATTTAGGACAAGCTTTGATCAAACCTTTTAAAACTTTAAATTATTTAGGAAGAGCCAATCTCAATTAATAACTTTTAGTAGCGGCTAACACTCTAGCCAAATTGATTTCGTCCTTACGAGAAGAGGGAATAAACGAGCATACGTGGATTATAAGGAGATACCTAAAGAATATGTGATTTCTCAACATAAGTTGATGATAACCGACTTTCGCTTTTTGGTACATACTCGTAAGGATAAATAAGCCACAATTGCAAGAACCAAGTGGTAGAAGTTAAAAAAGGAAACATCAAATGTCTCCAAAAAAAAAAGAGTTATCGAAGAGGGCTCTTAGAAGGAAGAAGATGTAAATAATATATGGGAAAAGATGCAATATGCATTTGGAAGATTGCTTCAAAAGTAATTTGAGTTACCAAAGGAAGTGAATACGAACTAAAAACACTTGGTGAAACAAAGACGTGCAAATAGCTATTAAGGAGAAGAAAAAATACTATAAACACTTATGACAAGAGTGACGACCATGAAAAAGTACAAAGTGACAAAAAAGACCATAAAACGAGCTGTAAGTGAGACAAAGGAACGGTCTTTTGAGAATTTGTATAAGACGAACGTCTGAGTACGAAAGGATACATGATAGGAAAAAGATGGATTTCCAGTCAAGTGTATTAAGGATAAGAAGGAGTAGCTCTTGGTAAAGGGGATGAGATTAAACATAGATAACAAAAGTATTTTGATAATTTGTTCAATGGTGAAAACAAAAACACCACCGTCCAGTTGAACGACTCTTCGAATGACACTAATAGGAGTTTTGTACGGAGGATCTAAAAATTTGAGGTTATAGAAGCTTTGAAAATGATGAAATGGAGTAAGGCGATGAACTCTGATGGTATTCCAATCAAAGTGTGGAGATGTCTTGGGGATATAGCTATAGTATGGCTAACCAAGTTACTTAACAATATTTTTCAATCAAACATGATACCGGAGGAGTGGAGAAGTATATTGGTACCAACCTACAAGAATAAGGAAGATATCCAAAATTGTAGTAATTACCAGGAATTAAAGTTCATGAGCCACATAATGAAGCTATGGGAGAGTTATCGAACACCATTTGAGAGTCACAATGCGAATTTTTTTCTTAATAACAAGTTATGTAGCGATTTAAAGAGTAGAAAGACTTATATATGACCTTTATTAACTTGGAAAAGACTTATGACAAGATACCAAGAAATGTTATGTGGTGAGCTTTAAACATTCATCATGGATATATACAACAATGCTATAACTAGTGTTCGAATAGATGATGGTAACATAGGTTACTTTTTGATTAAAATAAAACTACATTAGAGATCAGCCTTGAGCCCAAACCTATTTGACTTGGTAATAGATGAGGTTACAAGAAACATATAAGGAAATATCTCTTGGTGTATGTTTTTTGCAGATGATGTAGTATTAGTTGATGAAAGCTAGACAGAAGTAAATAGAAAACTAGAGTTGTGACGACATATTCTTAGAGTCCAAAGATATTAGAGTAAGTAGATCTAAAACTGAATATTTAAGGTGTGACTTTAACACCATCGCATACAAGGAGATGTGAGTTTAGGATGGCAAGTAGTGCTTAAGAAAGATATCTTTCAACATCTAGGATTGATACTACGGATGGATGAGAATATTGATGCGTACGTTAGCCATAGAATTAGAGAGGGCTGGTTTAAGTGGCACTAAGCTTCTAACATCCTGTGTGATAAGAGTATGTACCATATAAACTAAAAGACAAATTTTATAGAACGTCGATTAGACCTGTTATGTTATATAGGATAGAATGTTGGTCTAAAAAGACATCATGTTCAATAGCTGAGTATTACAAAAATGTATATGCTACGCTGGATTTATAGTTATATAAAAATCGATCAAGTCCAAAATAAGAATATATATAATCGACTAGAGATAGCACAAATTGAAGAAAAACTTATTTAGCCATGTACAAGAGAGACCCCCTAGAGACGCTAGTACATTGTAAAATTTTAAGTCAAATATAATAATATGAAGAGGTAAAGAAAAAACAAAATTAACATGGTGAGGCAATAAAAAGTGACTTAAAAGAGTGGGATATAACTAAAGATATGTACTTAAAAAGCAACTATTAAAAGAGTGGAATGCTTAGAAAGCATCTATTGACGTTCCTGAACCGTGATTGAAAGCTTTTGTTAGGTTTTAACTATAGTCTACCCCAACTTAATTAGTACTATAAGACTGTTATTGTTAATCTATTTCATATCCATTATGCATTAATGGAGGGCAAAAGGTTAGAAAATAATTGTTTGATCACATTAGTGACTCACGGTCCCCATGATAAGCTAGTTACTACAACGGTGCAAACAACTGTCCACTACATAAATCTATTATCATAAATGTACAAGGACTGTTAGAAATTCCTAAATAGAAGATCGGTACGGACCCAACTTCTGAATTCAGGATTTTGGCTAAAGTTGCAATCAAGACTTGAGGTCAGTATCAAAGCGTGCGTTGCAATACTACTAACATGTTTAAATGCTCTTTAGGTCACAATAGTGTAAGGTAATGTTCTCATTTCGAAAAAGCAAAACCACATTAAAGTTTGAGGGAAGAGTGCATGAAAAATATAGAATGCTTACTTATTTCTTCACCAGTGAAGAAATCAAATACATGAACCCACATATCTTCTCCCCCAACAATAAATTTGCTGCCAGATTTTGGTTCCAGTGAAGCTGACTCCACAGTGCAAGGCATATCATAGCTTTTAACAAGCCCAAAGCTGCAAAATAACCAGCAAAAAATGTTTGTTGGAAAGGATTCAATAATTTTGCATGACACAGAACAATGGGTACAATGGTGGTAGAAATAATACGTACTGATTAGCATCCCAAAATTTAACACTCGAGCCATCAGCTGTAGTGATGAACCTGCTGTCTTGACTTACTTCTGCGCTAGTCACAGGTGCCTTGGTTTCAAGAGTTTGGACAATTTTTCCAGTCCTCACATCCCACAGTCTGTGCAGTGCCATAATAACAATTAATCAAGGAGAACAAGATTACAATAAACTTGGAAAACAAGTGGTAGCAGCTCTTCATATTGAATTAAGGTATTTTTTTCCAGACACACCTTACTCCTCCCATATCAGAGCATGAGCTTAGTATTGTTTGATCACTATGAAGCCAAGCAACAGTTCGCACGTTACCAGGTGCTTTGTCAAGTTCTCTTGGCGCTGCATCTGGATGATTCATATCATACACACGTAAAATCTTTTCCACACCTCCAGTGAGCAAGAGGTGGGTATCCTACAGTACCAATAGCCAGTTAATTAGCTTTCAAACTGCTCACAAAGGACAGGACAGCATTATTTTGAAAATTAAATGCTGCAAAAATTCCAGATATCAGAAGATAGAAAGAAGCTATAACAGTTGCAATGTTACATGGGTATACCGACATACGCTTAGTTAATAAGTGATTAAATACTTTTGTCTCATGGATATGAATCAGCCCATGGCCAGTCTACATTTTTATTAAGATAGTCAATGATCTGTGCACAAGCATAAGGTCAGCAGGCCTTAGTTTAACAGCCCAGTGTCTGGAAAAAATAATCAAAAAAAGAAAAGGAAAACATATACTGTCCATAGGGCACAAAGAGAATCCACAAAGCTAGCACTGATGATTAAAACATTCTGGAAGCATTACCTCAGAAAACGAGCATGCACGGACAATGTGCTTGTGTTCAAATGAATGTAGCTCATCGCCTGTTAGTGCATCCCAAACTTTGCTGGAAAAGAATTCAACATGCATCTATCATAAGAGCAAAATAAACTTGGAACGAACATAACTCTTAAGTACCAACACTAAAGGACTAGAATATTAGTTGAGCAGCAAAGATCCGCTATTTCTTTGTGTTGCAACAGGCCTCAAACAATATAGACATACATTATGCTGTAGGCCCCTAAATGTTGCAACTTAGAATTGCAAAACATCAGCCTACTGGCAGCATCAATGTAGATCGCATTCACGAGATGAATTGCATACTTATGAGTGCACTGTACATTCATAACTAATTTATTCACAACAGCCAACTTCTGGATACACTAAAGATTGTCCATAATTCTAAATTCCTCAATATGCTAATCTGTAAGTCATGTGCTAAAATTACAAAATTATTTTACTATGCAAATCTTCATGCTAAAATTGAACTTCAGGCGCCCTCTGATCTTTTAGGCACAAATTGATGGCAAATTGTGTGCTTCTATATGAGATGCAGATTTCTAAACTATAGATCTACCCCAGAAAAAACATGATTGTCTTCTAAATCATTTCCTTTGGCTCCACATAATCTTTATGTTGAATAATCAATCCATTATGTTATGATATTTATGAATGCGATCAAGAGCAGAGAACCCAAAATAAGCAACTCTAAAGCACTTTGAAGAACTCCAATGCTGAAATTTATACTCAGTTTGAAACATACTGAAGATTCAATTCCCCATGCTGCAAAAAGAATCAACGGTATGCAAAAACACAAGAAAGATATGCAAGCAAGCAAAAAGAACAAATTCAGTTTTTATCCTCAGTATTTTTTGCAAGGCGAACATAGTTATGCTAAAGCTAGACTATGCTTATATGATGACTACAAGTTTAAGAATGTGTGTTATTAATGACTAGATCCATAAGGATCATGTTTCTTCTCGGCTAGAGAAACTTCAAGTTAAAATCATGCTTTGAAAAAAATATTACATCATCTGAAGTTATTGATAATTTTTTTTCCAAAGGCAAATAAGAAAGACACTAGATACCATGAACAATTCAGAACTGAACCAAAATATTAATTGTAACACCTGCAACAGTAGCACATGTCTGGATGAAAAGAAAATTGTAATAAAAAATAAATACCAATGCATGTACATTCCATTTTGTCAAAGATAAATAATTGAAATAGAACACTGAAATTTCATAGGGTGAATGTCATACGCTGAAAAGTCAGCAGAACCAGATGCACCACGCAAAGCATTTGTGTCTAGGCAGCAGCTCCAGACAGCCCCTTTATGACCCTGAAAAGTCCCAATCCAATCTCCAGTCTCACCATTACGAAGCATTGGATTTCCATCTAAGATCAAAATATACAATATCACCAAATTAGTGCTTGTATAATAAACATCAATCTAAAAAACAATAGATTTCTACAATGCATTATGAAGTGAAAGTCATTTTGTTCGGACTAAAAATAATACTGTTCAAAGTTCACATAAACCCAATGACAGGGTATGTGCCCTTCTCAAATGTTAGCATTTTTCACAAAGTTCTCAAGTAAAACTAAAGTCATTGTGTTACTACATTACCCATCATGCCAAAGCTCAACACTATTAAGGCTCCGTTCATTTCTGATTAAGATATAGATTTTATCTTGGTTTCCGTTAGCATGTTTTTTAAACTGCTAAACGGTATATTTCGTGCGAAAACTATCTATACAGAAGCTGTTTTAAAATATCAAATAAATCCATTTTTCATGTTTGTAATAATTAAAACTCACTTAATCATGCACTAATGGTTTTCTCATTTTGCATGCACTAACTTAATCTTCATCTGACTCAGGTTCGAATAGGGCATAAGACTTATACGAAAAAGCATGTATTAGCAGGTGATTGTTATGCCTAATTTAAAGCATTGAATGGTTGGTGCTTGCTAGTTACTATACATCATCATCCCATGGAAGCAAATCTAGAGCATAAAATGCAAATATGCAATCCCATACTAACAAACATGAATTGAACATATGCCCCATAAACGAAATGGCAACAAGGCAACAGCTATGACAGAACACATACTAGCTATCTATCTTGTTTCAAATCATGGATACAAATATGTAGCTTTTACAAGGATCTCCTTATTACTATATCAAATTACATTAGATTTGTTCAGATTTCTAGATTACAACATGGAAATACTGAAAAAAAAACAAATGTAATACTAGTCACAAAGACCCCCACTCCAACAAAGCATTAACTACCTTCTACGGACGTCCATACAACCCAGAAACAGTGTTACCAACATAAGAAATATAAATGAAGTAGATGTTTATGTGCAGAAAAGAAAGCTAGCTTCCAAAATAACAGGACACATAGGGTTTGCACAATAGAACTCCTACATTGCTTTATAGTTGCAAGCATTGTTCTAAAAAGTGGTTGTGCCTATGCATCACCATTCTACATAGAATCTAGTTGCCTAGTTAATGCTTAGCATGTCTAGGTTGTCGCCTAGTCCAACTAATCAGCCATGCTCACTAGGCATATGCAACTCCCTGCTAATAATAAGTGATATCAATAATGAGCCAAAAAATGATGGGTCCTCATACTACAGCTTGTTTTGCTAATACCCAACCATGTTAGATTTGCTCAAATCCCTAGCCACATGGTGTCCAAAGTATGAAACCAAAAAGGTTTACTTATTTGTAGACTCATTAAATGAACTCACATGTTAGAATTGATTTGTCTAAGTAGCCTTCTTTTTTCGGTCTATTTGGCTATGTTGTAATGCCATTGTGTTTGATAAAAAGAAAATTGTTAATCCTACACAGGTTAATTCCATGTTTTCATGCACTCCAACTGGTTGTGATTCTGAGCACCGCATAGTGTCCATTGCAGCTAGTAACAGTTTGGAGCAAGTGGTCATGGAGCTATGGATGGTAGCTTAATAACAGGCTTTGCAATCAATGGGTTTCTTTAGCTTCTTGTATTTTTTTTTTGTATCAATAAAGTCGATTGTCGCAAAACTTTGTGATGACACAGCTGTGTACACCTTCAGGTGTAGAGGCCAAATGTCATTCTTCCATTGTCTGAATAAATGACCTCATCTGAAGCGCCCCCCCCCCCAAAAAAAAAACTACTTCCTGCAAGAATATAATAAACCTGGGACAGTTCCATTCAGTTCAACATACAAATATCAATGAAGTAGGTGATCCTGCCTAATTCTTCAGAATTGGCAGCTCACTTCCAGTTTAAGAATAGATACCTGAAATAAAACATTGCACAATAGAAGGCAAGATGTTGCTGTACTGTTACGATCAATGTTTAAAAGATGATTGCTTAGCTTGTGGCTAGACACCACCCTTACAAATAGCACATAGTCAAAGTTAAACTCGTCTAGGCAGCCACCTATACCAAAATAGTCAGCGATTAAGCTCTAGGTGCCACCTTTTAGAACACTAGCTGCATACCGAGTGACTAACAGCATATCAGTAAAATATTCTGCACCGCACATATTGGCACACATCATATGAAAATTTCACAAATAACAGCTCCGTCCTCCACTCCTCCATATATAGGCCATTATAGCATAACTTGGCTAGATTGCAACATGCAGCACTAGGTACATTAAAACATTCAGGTACACACCGCTGACAACCACGCTCAAATATCCTTGCCCATTACATTTAAACCAACAAAACTCATGCGATCATGTATTGTAGCCATCATCCTACTTCTGACCAAATTAACAAATAACAACACATTTCATGACCATGACAGTGCATTAGAAGACTAGCAAGGCAAACTATAGCAATCATGTCCAAACTGCATTAATGATCATTGCCATAAACTAGATTAATACATGAGACATGAACTACACAAAGTAGCCACAATGTCACGGTAGAATCACACGATTAGCATAGCTTCCGCATGAAAATAAAATACAGAAACATTAGAATCACGGGCTAAAAAAGCGGCAGCATCAGATCACATCACAAAGCCCGATCCAGACGAATCGCAGCAGGAAACTAAGACCGCATCAAAGAGCGAGCGGGCGAGCGGTCGGATTGCTGCTTACCCTTGCTGGCGCTGATGAGAAAGTACCCGTCGGGCGTGACGGGGCTATAGAATAGGTCGACGACCGGCCGCGAGTGGCCGTGGCACACCAGCGGCACCGCCACCTTCTTCTTCTCCATCACCTCAACCCCCTTCCCTTCCTCCTCTTCCCCCCGACGGAAACCCTAGCCCGTCGGTTCCGGCGGCGGCGGCCCGAAATGCGGCGCCCCTAACCCTAGGTTAGAGCACTACCCGATCGGAAAAAAATGGGGAAAAAATCCGGTAAAAAATAGCGCGCGCGCGGATCGACGAGCGGCGGGGCGATCCGGATCCGTGGGGGATCGATTCGTGCGGGTAATTTTATTGGGTAGAGGAGCAATGGGGTGGGGGGATGAGGCCGCGGCCTAGCTGGCGGGCGCAAGGCGAGTAGACAGGGGAGAGGGGAAGAGAGGAGGGGAGACGGAGGCGCGCCTTTTATAGGGCCGAGGCGGTGCTCCGGACTCGAACGGGACCAGGCGAGGCGACCGGCGGCCGCGCCCGCGGGTGTGGGGGTTGCGCTGCCGTTGGATTGCGAACGGATGGTTCGGATTTGTTCCAGGTGGGCCCTTTGGTAAGAGATGTTCTTGCCGGGCTGAGCCGTTTTTCACTTATCTTTGCGATTTATACCTCGGCCTTGTAATGACGGAACGGCCCACTGAACTGGCAAGGATATAGTAGTACTACTATGTACCTTTCGAGCTTAACTAGATTTATTTTATAACTTTTAGTATGAAATATACACAATTTATTTGTCACAGCCTTAGTTTCGGTACCAAGTAAATTAGGTTTACTTGCCTCTGTATGTAGGCTGCATATTTTTATTTTGCATTATCATTTTCATGAAAATAAAAAATAGGACAAAATGAAACCTTAATCGGTAAAATGATGCAACTTCTACAATGTGCATTATGTTCAACAAAAGGGTATAGATTTCGTAATTTATTAAAATACTATATTATTTATCATAAATTATTATAATTTTTCAGAATTTATATCTTTAGTTTTGATCTCCTAAAAATTCAAACAAGTTTCAGCCTAGCCTCTTTTCTTTATTTTCCTGAAATTAAAATAAATTGAATTTTCGAATGCAACTTGGAAAAATAGAAACAGATACCTTGGTCTACCACCGCACAAATCCACCATATTTTATCATCTTTCTAACTTATTCAAATGAGTTTCAAAGAGGGAGGGAGATAAATAATTCCGAAATTCCTGAAAATCAACTAAAATCCGTGTTCACTCCAATCCTCACCCCAACCTAGTATAACATGATCTGGACCCACGTGGCAGTGTCCTTGGCTTGCTCACACTTGTGTTCTACCTCTTTTTCGCGTGGGACCCACCCTGGACAAAGATGAGAGACGATCGACACGTACCTAACGTTGTGCCAACGTCTTCTTGTTCCTCTTGCCCTCCAAGCCTCCCAGCCAACCCTCCTCACTCCACCTCAGAGCTAAGAAACCGAGGTGGAGAGCTCCTTCTCGTCCTCCTCGCCCTCCATCCTCCTGCCAGCCGCCGGGAAGACGCCATCACCGCCACACGTCTGGTCATCGTCGTCGCCATCTTTCTTGCGTTCCCTACTCACCCGGCACCCCAGCATGCCGTAGCTTGCCCTCTGAGCTCGTCCTTTTTCTCGCAGCCAATCGACGGGAACGCAGCCTCGCCACGAAGCCCCTGTATCTCGGCCGCGGCATCGGCGTCGCGCCAGCCGCGCCATTGCGCATTCGCGCCGGCGTCCCCGCTGCGTTGGTTCTCCGCCGGTCGAGCTGCTTCGCCACCGACACCACCTCGGCACCAGGAGCCAAACGCCCCAAGAATTACACTAAACCGAGCCCCGAGCAAGGAGATCGGCAACCGTCTTCTCCGGCTCCGGTCAACCGCCGCCGCCGTCTATTCCTTCATCTCCGGTGAGCTCCAGTGCCTTTCCTCGCACGTGCAAGACCACTAAGACCTTCTTCATGCTTAGATTTGCTCTATGGATGGCCACAGACAGCATGCATGGAGCAGCAGCCGTGAGCTTTCCCCGCCGAGATCGCCGCCGGTGAGTCTTCGGCGGTTCGGCCCTTCCCCGACAGAATCTCCGAAACCCACGGGTGCGCCTTGGTCTCCTCTCCCCATTTTAATGGTCCTCCCCCTGAGCCATCCTGCCGTTTGGCGACGGCGCCGGCGAGAAGAGGTGCCGGCCGTGGCTCTGCTCTGGCTGTACGTTTGGAAAAGAAACTGGAGTTCGTTGCGATTTTGGAAATAGCAGGGTTCAAGATGCAAAAGTGTCACCTAAAAGAAATTAGAAATTCTGGAAAATAGCAAAAGGAGTTATTTTACAACTAAAAACTAGGAAAATTTTGAAAATGCATAAATAATTCATTTTAACTCCAAATTGAGTTAACCAATTTTTTATAACCAATGTTTTATGCTCTTTCTTTTAAAATTTGTCACTTGTATAAAAACTTGCTAGAAAATGTCAGTTTTATTTCTTAATCTAGTTTGACTCCATTTTTAGTGTATATGTCTTGTTATTTTAGTATTTCGTAAACTGGAAATGAAAATGGAGTGATTCTTTCACATAAATTCATGTTAAAATGCACTCTACCTTCTGTAATTGCCTCATGATTTATTGAGCATTTTGTATTTGCATGTTTATTTTGTGTTTTCTTGATAGATTTGGATAATCCGGAGTATGTAGAACACGACCATGAGTTTGAGGATGATTACTCACAGAAGCAAGGCAACATAGAAGCATATACAACTTTCAATAAATTGTTTTGCTCGCAAAACTATATTTATATATGTGCTTGTGTTTACTTGCTAAGAAATGTTGGTGTTAGGTAATGTTGTAGCATTTTTCTTCTTGTATATTGCTATTCATTTATCCTTCCATCTCTGGTTAGAGTATTTGGAAAGGTTTCTATTCTTTTACCGATGCTTAGCCATAATTAGTAGGAAAAAATCGATGAATAGAGCCATCGGTTGTTTTGTAGTCAATACAAGTATATGGACATAAAATTTGAGAGAATGTTAAATCTGGTAATGTTTTGACTTGGACATGTGATAAAGCGATGATGGGATAGAGTTTCTTTGATGCAAGTAGCCTCGTTCGGTCACCAAGGACCAAATATGTTGACATCTATTTGAGCACCTTACATACTTACCGCACATCAGACAAGTCGGAAAAGTCATAAGGGTTGTTTTTTCTTTGGAGTGTCCTAATCATACCTAGTTTTGGCTGGGGTTTTTTCCCCTAGGTGAGCCTGTCTTAGTCACATCATATGCATACAACTAAGTTTTTAAGGATCCAATGTGATTTAGGTGGTTGAGGTGTGGCTAGGAAAGAACATATTATGAGCTTGGATTACTTGTAGATCATAATTGTGCATGTGAAGTATTTAATCTTGTTTATTTTGTATGTGCCTTAAAGTAAAAATATTCGAATAGCATATTCATGTTAACGGACGATGCTTATGTATTTTTTAGTTAGGTTAATATCAAACTTTGAGTTAAATGGTTTTGTTTAGTCTTGAAGATAATATTGTTTATGATTGAAATGAATTGTTGGGTAATGATGAGGATGAAAGCATCCGTTGTGCTTATTTTTTAATTCAATCTAAGATTGGTATGCCTGCTGTCTAGAGTTTTGTGCAAACTGCACCCTTTGGTCTATTTCAAGGTAGAAGCTTGCATACCCCTTTTTTCCATATATATTTATAAAATGGTGTAAGTCTTGTGAGTATAATCATATATAAACTTATAAAAGTTGACTTAGAAAAAATCAAGGTGTCTTATAGCAGAGGAAGTACCTATATTATAGAGCTGTTTTCCCATCAGGTGAGAATAGTTAAACTCGAGTCACTTTTCACTTGACCGTTAGATCCAAGAATCTGGGATAAGAAAGAACAAATCTCAAATCCAATCCAAGGGATCACACTGTCCACTGAGAGCTATGAAAATATCATTTGCCAGTCTTAAAAAAATCATTCACCTAACAAATAACAATCTTGCCTATTTATAGTCAATATATATGTGTTGTTATAATCTGGTCCACCGCAATCTAAGGATGTAAATATATCCATTTTCTCAAATTAACGTGGTAGTTTTTCTTCAATGGTGTAAATATTTCTCTTTTTTTAATTAACGTGATAATTTCTAAGCCTATTAAGCGAATGTGACTTTTTTTACATGAGAAATACATAGATGTATTACTAGTCCATTCTCATGTAGGCGAAATTTCATTCCGTAACGTACATTGATCTGTTTTGTCGTGTTCAGACAATATATATCATATTTTCCTTGCAACTCTAATATTACCTATTTATGGGACTATCTTCCCATCAGGTGAGTATGGTTAAACTCAACAATGTAATTGTTTCGTCAATAGCTAATTATAATCTGTTTCCATTTAATGGTGTAAATATATCTACCTTTTCAAATTAATGTGGTAGTTTTTATCTAATGTTGTAAATATTTCTTTTTTTCCTGATTAACGTGGTAATTTCTAAGTTTCTTGAGTAAGTGACTTTTTGACATGTTTTAATAATATGATAGAGAAATACATAGATGTATTACTACTCCATTCTCATATATCATATTTTGCTTACAACTCTAGTATTGGACGATCTTCTCATCAGGTGAGAATGGTTAAACTCAACAATATAATCGTTTCGGCAATAGCTAATTATAAGCCGGACCATTTATTAGTGATAAAATAATTTATGGTTGTATAACTTTTATTTTTATATATGTGTTTTTATAGGATGTTAAAATCCAATGCTGAAAATAAATTACGATAAAAGAAATAAAAATTAACTCTTCTAAAATTAAATTTTAGCCAACAGTGTAGCTGTAATTGGTCACTTTTCAGTTGGGGCCGTTGGATGCAAAATCTTGCATGAGAGCGGACAAATCTCCAAGATAATCAAGGGATCACACTATTCATTGAGAGTTAGAAAAATATCATTTACATAACAAATAGCAATCCCACCTAATTATATTCAATATATTGTTATAATCTGAATTCATCATGATTAAATATTTTTTTCTTATATTAGTATGATAATTTCTAGTCGTATAAAGCTTTTAAATTTTAAATTTTAGTTGCCGCTCAAAACCTAAAGAGTAAAGGATACGGTTGTAATTAGTCACTTTTCAATTTGACCGTTAGATCCAAAATCTGGGATGAGAGATAACGTATCTCAAAGACAGTCCAATGGATCATACCGTAGAATGAGAGTTAAAGAAATATCATTCGCCTGATAAATATCAATCCCGTCTATTTATATCTCTACTATTATATAAATTGAACTTGTTTGCGCCTGTTTTGTTTTTTTTTTGTACGTCGTTCCCCCGAGCGTCGGTTGCCAGATCGGTTCAGATCGGGAGCGCGAGCGTCCGTCGTCCATCAAACAGAGACCCGATACGATGCTGCAAAACGCACCAGTCGCACCCAGCCCACGCGAAAATCCAGGCCCATGCTGCCCGCGCGAGACTTCCATGGTTCCACCTCGTGCGTGAAGCCATGGACGTGCGCTGCCCTGCCGCCTCTCCACGCCAGCCTCACTGAGGTGGCCAGGTAGACGATCTCGCCGAGGAAGAAGGACGAGCAGAAGATGGTGAAGACGAAGCAGAGAGGGTTGGACATGGCCAGGAACACGGGTCGTCCCTTCTTTTCGATACACCAAGCCTGGAGGTAGAAGGAGACGCCATGACGACGAAGCCCGTGTAGGCGACGGCGAGGAGGCCGGCGTTGAGCCGCAGCCGCCACGCCGCTGGGTCGCCCCGACCGCCGCTGCCCGCAGAAACTGAAGCAGCGTGGCGAGGAGATTGTTGGGGTACTCCTTGAGCAGCGAGGCCTGGAGCACGATCCAAAGCGACCATGTCGTGTTGGACAACCGCATCAGGTATGTCCCCTTCATCCGCCTCGCCCTTGTCCCCACGCCGACGCTGCTGCTCATCTCTGCTGCTGCTGCTTCGTTGCTGAATGCGCGATGATGGTTGAGAGGGCTGATCGCCGGGCTGGCTTAAAGCAAGATGGCAAGTACGCTGGTCGTCTTTGCCACGCCCCACAAGATCGATATGACATAGAAATTATGTGCATATAAAAAGTAGAGTTGAATTTAGTAGAAGTTCAAATTTAGAAAGATTAGAGTTCGTATTTGACAATAAGTGATTTGGATATATATACAAGAGAGTTTTCTATGCAAATTATGAGTGCTAGTCCCAGTATAATTTAGAGTTTTTTTAACCATCTATAGGTATAAATCAAGAGACGGTCTAGATCTCAAGGTAGAAAGAGAGAAAAATTAGGCTTTAGACTAGAGTTATGAGTTTAATCAAAAGTAAAAAATTAGTGCTTAGTATGCACTTTATATATATATTTGATGAAATAAAGTTGATATAAGAGTTTTATCGGTTTTCGATATATTTGTTGATATTATTTTTATCTAGGTGGTTGGTATAAGGATAGAGAAATAATATATGCCTAAATTATCTGACTACTACAAGACAATTCAGCTAACATATAAAAATTAAACTATACAATTTAAATAAGATACAATTTAGAAGGGCTATTGAAACACACTTTGTACAAGAGCTAGTGATAAATAGAGCTAAATAAGTGAGCAAATATCATTACAAATATAAGATAGAAAGCAGTAAATACAAAAGTAAAAGAGAGGAATGGAAACATTGATTTATGTAGTGAAATTCATATTCAAGTAATCCTATGTCTATGTTGGGGGAATTCCAAAGAGTCGGGTCTCGATTAACCCTTTTTCCATCCAAGAACCTTCGATGCGACTTCGGTCTCTAAGCAACCACCACCAAGGCCAAGCTCCATCTTTAAACGATCACCAAGATTTGGAGCTTGGATGATGAATTATAAACTCCGATAAGACTTGCTCTAACAAGCGCCAACTAAGATAAAGTTTTGCTTCCACTATTATCTATTTCCTATTGAAGGTGAGGTATCAACATTCACAAGTGTTTCTAAACATCTTAGTTGCTCTTAGATTAAAACTCTTTAAACATCTTAGTTGCTCCTAGATTAAAACTCTTTACTTTCATATACTCTCAACTTAACATACTAACAACTCACAACCTTTAGAGACGAGAGAGATAGTTGGGAGAGAGTTTTGCCTTCTAAACACAAACACAAGAATAATCAAAGCTAAAATTCTAGCATAAATGATCTTCAATGTGCTCATAATGCTCTTGGACACTCGCTTGGCTTATTCAAGGTGAAAGGGAGTCCAAAAATTATAAAATTAGTCCATAGCACCATCCATTTATAGCCCCAACCCCTCCATTAGCCATTTTTTATTGTTGCAAAAATGTTGCCAGATTTTGTATAGTGTCAAATAATTCGGTACTAGACTAGATTGTCTAATCCTTTGTGCTTTTCTAATGGTCACTGAACCATTAACCATTGGGCCACAAAGGGACAAATAGTTTGAAAGCTTTCGAACTGTTTGACAGTGTTGCCTCCTGAATAGTCTAACAACTCTCGGACTATCTGAACTTCTCCAAATCTTTGTCAAGCAATTATTTGATCGCTCTATAACGTGTTGAATAGTATAATACTAGGCCGGACTACCCAGCACCCTTTGTTTCCATGATCCAAAATGATTTGTCTACTAAGTCTTTTTGAGCGTCTTCTCCTGGACTGTCCGGTGGCTCTCAGACCATTCAAAATTGCCTTTGAGGGTTGTCTTTGCTCACTTTTCAACCTCGTAGGACCTAATGCTACTCATTACACAATAATTGCATTAATCCTCTAATTGTTTGTCATCAATTAGCCAAAAGCAAATAAGGGGATTAGCTGCACTTTCAATCTACTCTTTTGGTGAATGATAACAACCCGATTAAATCTCATAAAATATTGAATAAAATTTGGTTTTAAATGCAAAAATATTACTTTGCGCTCCCTCTAAATATGTGCATACAAATATGTGAAGTGAGCCTCATATGTATATATTTTTGAGAATGTGAGAGGTCCTCTTATCACTTTGCATTTGTGGGGTGCGAAGCGCAAAGCGAATGCAATGATACCCATTTTAGAAAATGGAAGTTGAAGACACAATTTGAAAATTTTTCAAATTTTCTCCGCTCCATATGCTCAAATTATCTTTCTTTACTTTAATCTTTCTTCTCCCCCATTGTCATCAAAGCATAAAAAAGTTATAAAAAGGGATATATGAACAAGAAGAATCATGGAAGATATAAAAAAACTATTAAACCAAGTTTTTAACAAAACAAAGGCATTTAGCTCATTTCTTAGTTTATAAAACCTATGCTCATCTAAAGTCTTGGTGAATATATCGGTGAGTTGTTTGTCAGTATTCACATAACTTAGGGATATATCACTTTAAGTTTCATAATCTCTTAAAGAAATGATAGCAAATATCAATGCGTTTGGTTCTTGTGTGTTGAATGAGATTATTGACTATTTTAATGGTATTATCATAGTCACATAGGAATGAAATTTTGGTGAGATTGTAGCCAACAGACTCTTAAGGTTTGCTTCATCTAAAGTAGTTGGGCACAACAACTTCCCGCTGCGAGATACTTGGCTTTTGCAATGGATAGTGCTATGGAATTATGCTTCTTGGGGGATTGGCTAAAGAATTGGCAAGTGTAGGTGGTGCTTTTACTATCTCAAGTTAGAATAGTCAATTAAATTAAAGGTTGAACATTTTAGATACCACAACCTTAGATTTGAAGTGTAAATTAGATATCTTAGGATTCTCTCTATGAATATAAGGTGAAATTCCTTGAGAGCCACTTGAAAATGAGCATAAATATAAACAGTAAGCATAATATCCAATTTAGATGCACAAACATAGAGCAATGAATCGATAATCGAATGATAAAGCTTTTGATCAATCAGTTTACCACCCACATCAAGATCGTGATGCCCATTGGTTGGCATTGGAGTCTTGATAGGATTGGCATGCTCCATGTCTAACTTCCTCAACATGTCCCTCACATAGTTGGTTAGGCATATGAAAGTCCATTTTTTAAGTTGCTTGATTTGAAATCAAAGATAGAATTTGAGCTTGCTCATCGTTGAAATCTCGAATCTCTTTGTCATGATTCTACTAAAATCCTTGCAAAAATAATCATTAGTTGAACCAAAAATAGTCATTGATATAAATTTGGCACACAAAGATATTCATATTAATGTGCTTATAAAAAAAGAGTAGAATCGATTTTTCCTATCTTAAAGCCATTCTTGACAAGAAAATCTCTAAGTCATTCATACCATGCCGTAGTGACTTGCTTGTGTCCATAGAGAGCTTTAGGAAGCTTGAACACATGATTGAGGTATTTTGGATCTTCAAAGCTAAGAGGTTGCTCGACATACACCAATTTCAAGATTAGTATATTAAAAATGCACTCTTGATATCTATTTAGAATAGCTTGATATCATGGTGAGTAGCGAAGGTTAATAGAATACGAATTGACTCAAGTCTTGCTATGGGAGCAAAGGTTTCACCGAAATCCAAACCTTCCATTTGATTTAAGTCTTGAGCTACCAAGCGTGTTTTGTTTTTGTCACTACCCTATGTTTATCTTGCTTGTCATAGAAGACCAATTTTATTCCTATCACGTTTTGCTTGGGCCTCTCCACCAAAGTCTAAACTTCATTTCTTATGAAGTTGTTTGACTCTTCTTTCATAATCATCACCCAATCCAAATCCACAAGTGCTTCTTCTATTCTCTATGGTTCAATGGAAGAAACAAATAAGTAATGTTCACAAAAAATAGCAACTCGGGATCGAGTGGTTACTCCCTTTCTAATATCACCTAGGATATTGTCGATGCAATAATCACGTTGAATGCTTTGATGAACCATTGGGTGAGACACTTGATCTTGATTTTGTGATTGTATGGCTTTAATTTCATCATCGTCGATCAAGATGTTTAAGATATTTTCTTTCACTTGAGCTTGATTTTGATCATGTTTAACATTTAAGCTTGAAAGTTCAACTTGAATTGAACAAGATGGTTCTTGTACTATATTTGAGGCTTGATTAACCTTAATCTTTGGTGGCTTAATCTCTCTAATTGCCATCTTCTCAATTGTTTTTCTTAGATCATTATTTCCTATCAGATTAAGCTCAACTTGCTCTATTTAGGAGCCATTAGTCTCATCAAACATCATGTCTCTCCTAGTTTTTATTGAAAATACAGTAGGCATAGCGTTCGTCTCATAACCAAGTAAAAGACCTTCATCAACTTTCGAAGCAAACTTGAAGACCGATGTCTCTTGCTAAGAACATAATATTTGCTACCAGAAACTCAAAAATAAGCAACATTGGACATTATGGAGATAGAGTCGGTTGATGGCATAGCAAGTGGTGTTCACGACCTCCACCCAAAATATGTCTGACGTCTTTTATTCGTTGAGCATAGTCCTCACTATCTTGATGAGTGTGCAGTTCATTCTCTTAATGATGCCATTTTGAAGAGGATCATATGGAGCAAAGAACTCGTGCTTAATTTCTTATTCATCAAGAAGCTCTTTTACTTAAGTATTCTTGAATTATCCTTCATTGTCGCTCCTCACTTTCTTAATCTTAACTTCATACCCATTTTGTGCACACTTTGTAAATTACTTAAAGGTGTCTTGAGCTTCACTTTTGTTATGGAAAAAGAACAACAAACTGAAGCGAGAATAGTTATCAACAATAACAAACCCATTCTTGTAACCTTCGATACTTATGTATGCGACGGGTCTGAATAGGTCTATGTGAAGTAGATCCAAGGGTCTTATTGTAGTCATGACATTTTTCGACGAATATAGAGATCCAACTTATTTTTCCTCTTGGCAAGCATTGCACACATGAATTTTCTCAAAAACAACATTTGATAACCCAAGGATGTGTTTGCTCATTAGAAGTTTTGATAGATTTCTCATCCCAATATAAGCTAGTTGATGATGCTATTGCCAACCCACCCTAGACTTTGTTATCAAGCAAGTCACCATGTTTACCCTATCTAGAGTAGAGTCCGCTAGATAGAGGTCACTCTTTAACTTGCTTTTTGAAAGATATGGAATTATCATCGCACCTAAAGACTGTCACATCTTCATCGATAAAAAGACAATGGTAACAAAGTTTACATAATTGAGACATAGAAAGCAAATTATAACTAAGGGTCTTGACAAGAAGCATATTGGAAATAGAATGGTCATTTAAAATAGCAATTTTATTGAGACTAAGTACCTTTCCTTTACTGGCATTCTCGAAGACTATATTTTCATGTTATCCTCCATCCTCATCAAAGCTTGTAAAGATACTTCTCTCTCCCATCATATGGTTGGTGCATCCACTATCAATCAGCTAACTTGATCTGCCGAAGGAGTATGCCTATAACATAATGCTTGGGTTTAGGTACCTAAATTTATTGAAATTTAGGTCCTTGCATGTTAGTAACCAAACCTTTAGCCACCCATAAACAATGCTTGCATTTTTCATTGTGAGTTCCCGTAAAGCAGGCTACCACTTTAACACGGTGGTTTTTCTTAAGCATATATGAAGCATAGAACATGGATTGAGATATGTGACATTGAGTGCTCTTCTCTTGTGGCACCTTTTGAACCTAATTACCATCTTTGATAAAACTTACGCAGCCCTTACCATTTACAATATCGCGCTTGGGGTTCTTGCTCTCATGAGCTCAAAACCCAAGCAAAAAATTTAACTTGTTGATCTCGATGACAATGGTCTTATAGGGTGTATCTTTTGATTGATATGTCTTTATGCACCCATACTTGACCAAGGTTTCAAGCCTCTCATTCTCTTTCTTAAGGACCTCCAAAGCTTGCATGTTTGAGATATAAGAGTTTACATTAAGGTTATAGCACTTAGTATAACCATTGCTTGTGGAGGTATTGAAAGAAATATTGACATCATTTGAGAAAGATGTGCTTAACCAAAGAGTACGAATTGCACTTGTAGGTCTTTGTGAGATTTTTTTTGAACTCACAAATTTCTCTAGAAGTGGATCATTTGAGCTCTTTACGCAAGTAATCGATTCAATGACCGAATCAAGCTTTTCGGTCAACTCATCAACATTTTCTTTTTCTTTAGCCAAAAGCATCTTGAGAGTTTGGTTTCTCTCCTTTTCAAAGATGAGTAAATTCTCTTGTCTCTTAATAGTCTTTTTCTTTCCTTTCAATACCTTCGTTAATTTAGTCAGTTGAGCATATCATTATAATCACCACTATTCATCATATTCATCATCACCACTATCATTATAATCACTTTCCATGTGTTTAGGAGATGGAGTTAACTTGCACCCTCTTGTCATAAGACAAGTGGGAACATAGTAATTATCGTCGTCATTTAAGTTGTCGAAGAGTTTGTTTAAAGTACACAACTTGATGAAAATGGTTGCTACGCCCTTTTCATCAATGGAGCTGGCCTTATTATTGGAGTACCACACTTTTCCCAAATGAGCTTTCTTAGAGTTTTTCTTCTTGTAGGGCTTTGGCTTGTTCTCCTTTCCCTTATTCTTGCTTACACAATTGACGATGAAGTGTTCGTACTTCGCACACTCATAACATGTCTTGGATGATTGTCTTTTTATTGACTTGTCATCGCATCTTTTGTTCTTGCCGAAGCGATTTCCTTCAAGAAGTGCTTAAACCTCTTAATGATAAGATCAAGGTCTTCATCCTCGCTCTACTTGTCACTAGGTGCTTGTTTTTTTGTTTTAAAAGCCACCTCCTTGTTCTTAGCGATAACGGCGTTCTTAGTGATCTTCTTGACTTCTTTGGCTTCTTCTCCTAAGAGCTCATGGGCAATGATTCTTTTGAGGATATCACTTGGGAAGAGCTTCTTATAATCCTTCCTCTCTCGAATGAGAGTCTTTAAGGTAGGCTTTGTTGGTGCAAAGGCTCAGAGAAGCCTCCAAACAATGAAGTGGGCTATTATCTCCTCACTCTCAATTTTTTATATTTGTTGACGATGACCATTAGCTGTCATACATCTCTTGTAGTGTCTCGTTGTCTTTCATCATGAATTTTCTAAGCTTCCCATCTAAGAGTTCAATTCTTAATTCTTTTACACCGGATGTTTCTTCATGAGCAACTTGAAGCATATCCCAAATCTCCTTGGCTTTTTCAAGTTGATCAACCTTGTTGAACTCTTCTAGACTTACGGAACCAAGGATCACACTTGCAGCTTATGCATTGTAGTGGATGAGTTGTTCTTATTATGACATGAGCTCAATATCATTCTCTGAAATATTAATACATGTGGAAACAACCTCCAAACACTTGGATGTAAAAGAGATTAGATATAAATTCATCTTGTGCTTTCAAGCGGCATAATATGTCCCATCAAATTAGGGGCACATTCGAAAGGCACGAGATGTAGTTGCTAGAAAGATTAAGCTTGTTGTAGTTGAAATCAATAGATAGTTCTTTCTTTGAAGTACCATTATTTGTGGAGGAGTCATTATCATCACCTCTTCTTGGTCCCTTCGGGTCAATCTCCTCTTGCGACATGTTGATCTTTTCAAGCGGTTAAACCTATCTGAATATTAGGCTTCGATACCAATTGAAAGGCCCTTGAGGATCTTATATGTTACCTAGAGAGGGATGAATAGATGTTTCCTAAAAATTTACAAACTTGCAAAATAATTAGACCTAACCATATAGTCTGATTATGGAGGAGTCAGACAATTTGATGGTTGTAGGATAGTCCAGTTAGTATAACAATAGAGAAAAATAATATGTGCTTGGATTGTTCGACTACTATAGGATTATCTGGCTAACATAGGAAAATTAACATATGCAATTTAAACAAGATGCAATTTAGAAGGGCTACTTAAATGCACTTTCTACAAGAGCAAGTTAAAGATAAATAAAGTTAAATAAAAGATCACTATAAGCATAAGATATAAAACGGTAAATACAAGGTAAAAGAGAGGAATAGAGACACCAATTTACTTACTGAAGCTCATATTCAAGTAATCCTACACCTTCGTTGAGGAACTCCGAAGAGTCGGGTCTCAATTAACCTTTTTTCTCTCCAAGTAACCTTTGGTGTGGGTTTGGTCTCCAAGTAATCATCAAGGCCTAACTCCATCTCCAAGCGACCACCAAGGTCTTGAGCTTGTATGGCGAGCTAAAACCTCTAGAGAAGCTTGTTCTACCAAGCGCCCACTAAGATGGCGTTTAGCTTCTATTATTACCTCTTCTCTTTCGGAGGTGAGTGTTAACCTTCATAAGGGTTCTCTAGCATACTACACCCCTTAGTTGCTCCAAGATTACAACTGCTTGCTTCCACACACTCTCAACTTAACCCACTAACAACTCACAAGTTTTAAGACACAAATAAAACTGAGTGAGTTTTATCTTCTAAACACGAACACAAGAACACATAAGGCTAAAACTCTAGCACAAATGATTTTAAATTTGCTCTCTATGCTCTTGGACACTTTCTTGTCTTGCTCAAGGTAAAATAGGGTATAAAGTCTTAAAATAAGTCCATAGCACTGTCCATTTATAACCCTAACTCCTCCATTAGCTATTTCTTACTGTTGCATAAAGTCCACCAGATTTTATATAGAGTCCAATAATCCAGTAGTAGGGCCGAACTATCTAGTACTTTATGCTTATGCTTTTCCAACGGTCACAGAACCACAAGCCATTGAGCCATGAGAGATGGATAGTCTGACAACACCCGGACTTGCTTACAGTGTCTCCTAGATAATCCGATAACTCTTGGACTATCTAGCCTATGGCTTCTCCAAACGTCCATCAAGCCATAGTCCAACTGCTCCATAATGTGTCATACAATCTAGTACTAGGTCGGACTATCAACATACTTTGTTTCTATGGTTCAAGATGATATGTCAACTATATTTTTTTAAGCGTCTTCTCCTAAATTATCCAGAGGCTTTCGGGCTGTCCGACAGTAACTATTTGGTACTATGCCAG
The DNA here is from genome assembly GCA_030770085.1 of Oryza coarctata. Classification (NCBI taxonomy): domain Eukaryota; kingdom Viridiplantae; phylum Streptophyta; class Magnoliopsida; order Poales; family Poaceae; genus Oryza; species Oryza coarctata. The sequence continues at coordinate 17,932,653 of CM061472.1, forward strand.
ATTGTTTAGTCCTTGTAGCTTGGGTGTAACTTGATGTTTTATCTTCTAAAATTTGTTCAATTCTTTTTCACTTCAACTCTTTTATTCTAAGTGTTGTATTTGCTCACTTTTTAACCTCATATGATCTAAAACATATTCATTATATTAGTTCTCTAATCATTTATCATCAATTAATAAAAAACATCTAGCTATACTTTCTGACGTATATTGAAGCTTGTCTTAATAGGACGTGTAGATCTAGAAGCTTGTCTTAATAGGACGTGTAGATCTAGAAGCTTGCCTTAATACGACAGCCAAGAAGGTGACGACGCGCAGAGAGTTGCTTGTGGCTGATGCAACCGTCGCCGAGGTGTACTTAGACTTATGTTGTATACGTTCATGGTTAGTGTGTTCCTGCATCCAAGTTAATTAGTACATGCCGCCGCCTCCTGCCACCGCCTTCCGCCTCTCCACGCCGGCCTTCTCCGTCCTGCCTGCTCTACGGACTCGCTGGGCACCAGTCAGGTGAAAGATGCCACATTGGATCTGATGAGCACCAGTCAGGTTATTTTTTCCGGTGATCTTTAAATGGGAGGGGGTCGGTGAATAGTTGGATTAAATGATGAGCGAGGAAGCACCAATGTGGATTAAGACATGATTATTTTGCTAATATACATGTCTACGAAATGGAACACACTCAATGACTGGAAGAAAATATGAGGCGAAGAGAAAGTACCGAGCCTGTGCCACATACTTTTTTTTTTTGCAATTTTTGCTTAGAGTATATCCTATTATGTTCTGTGGAACAGCTTAGGCTACCTATTCCTTGTGTTTATATCGATTCTTTGCAGATGTACGGGGTAGCAAAGTACACATGTACAACTCTGGGCAAGGCACATTTGCTAGTTCAATATATGTGTTGTTATAATCTGTTCCACCACGATGCAAATGTTTTTTTCTCGTATTAATATGGTAATTTTTAGGCTCTAGTGATAATATCGGTCTATCATGTAAATATTTCTCTTTTATTTAATTTATTAAGCCTCTTGAGCAAAGTGATTCTTTTCGACATGTGTTAATAATATGATAGATAAATAGATAGATGTAATGATGTAAAACATAGTTATATTGTTAAACAATCATTGCCCATGTTCTTAATTTGATTTCCCTCAAACTGTATCGTAATTCAAATAATATCCAAATCTACACGGCCATTGAGCTTTGCCAAGTTAGAGAAAACTGAAAATACATAGGCGGCAGGCCATACTTGAATGAACCGGCAATCTTTTGCAGCCAACGTATTGGAAAACTCTGACGTGACCGTGAATCCGTCATGGTTTGGGAGAAGGAGAGAAGGCCAGTTTTTGGAAGGATAATTGGCTGGAGGACCGATTGCCCTAAAGATATTGTCCCTTCTATCTTTATCTTGGCAGGGCAAAAAAACAGAAGTGTCAAATCTGAACTATAAAACTATCACTGGCTGTTATCCTTGTGCCAGATCACAATGATCGAACAAACAGACGAACTTGTAGGGCTAGGCACAAGTCTTTGACACGCAGTTCCAGATGTCGAACGGGAGGCTGATATTACTTGAAATTTTACCTCTAACGGTGACTACTCTGCTAAGAGCGCTTACCTCCTACAATTCCAGGGGTCCTTTTCGGGTACCAAATTCTAGAAAATCTAGAAGACACCGACACAACCAAAACATCGTTTCTTCGGCTGGCTCACTTTGCATCAGAAAGCGCTCTCCGCGGAGAATCTACTTGTAAGACACTGGCCGTGCAACTGGATCTGCGGGTTATGTTCTGAATGTTTCGAAGACACCGCTCAACTGTTCATGGATTGTGTTTTCACTCGCAAGGTCTGGGAACAGGTATGTAATTGGAAAGGGCTGGGACTGATTAACCCACCCCATTCCTCTGATGTCTCTATGTGGTGAAATGATATAGCAACTATCTCCCTGAAGGAGAGAAGATGGAAAATACAGGGCATCCTGCTCACTACTTGGTGGAACATTTGGTTGGAGACGAACGGACGAGTTTGCCAACAAAAGACCAAAACAGTTTTGCAAGTCGCCGCCATTGTTCTCCAAGACAGACCAAAGGGCAATTGCTTTCCGTCCGCCTTAATAGCCTAGCTTTGGTGTTTGTGCTTGGTTCCCTAGCTGATCTTTAGTTTCGTTTTTTCTCTCCTTCTTGCCTGTAACCTGTAATGTCTTTTGTACTTTCGCCCCCAGAGCGAAACTTTCCCTCTCTCAATATATCCGGCAGAGCTCCTGCCATCACAGTTTAAAAAAAAATCATGAGGGTTTGATGCCTTTGGGGCTGGAGTACAAAAAAAACTTGTAGTCCTGTAGAAGACTTCTAACTTGACAGTTGTGTAGATAGAAAGAGGCTTCGTAATATTGTGTGATACGGAGATAGTTTCTGCTGTTATATTAGTTTACAACTCTAATTTATGATATATATCTATATTTACTTTGATCAATAATATTTTTTCTCTTTTTGTCCGATTAACGTGATAATTTTTAGGACTCTAGAGCGAATGTGTGTTTTTTTCAGGCTATCTTGTAACTAAGTAAGGTGACGCATGCATTTGTGCAGCTAGATTAGTTTTAAATGTTTTAGTAATATTCAAATATTCACAAATTTGTAAGTTGACAATGCATATTTTATCTATTCACACAATTACACACTACCAAAATTTTCTCTTGTTCATCCAAGAATAGCAAGTTTATATCTTACTCAATCTCACTTATTTCATGCTCACATCCTACAATTTAGCCTTTGTTCAAGGGTGGTTAAAAGGCCACATCTTATCTGCTTGTTTATAAAAAAGTCCTCATGTTATAAAAAACATTCGATAGTTCATTATTGATGACATCCTATTAGTTTTTTTTACTTCAATAGCCTGTGAAGTTGTTTGGGAATATAAGAACATTTTGTTAATTTTAGATCATAAAGTTAAAATCGTCGCAATCAAACATCTCGTAAACATACTTCTCAACTACTGAAAATTTAGAGGCTTGTGTTCCTCTATCTCTAAGTAACACTGGCCCTTATTTCTCTCTATCTCTCCCCTTCCTTCACTCTTCTCTATCGTCTATATTATTGGCAAGAATTTTTTCTCCCTTAGTTCTGCTGGTGTATTGGCTTTAAAGTGGTAAGAAGGTGATATGTCACTATAGTTTGTTTGTATACAAATAAGATAGATAATTATGGTTTTTATTCAAATTTCAATTATTTGTGTTTATCGTCAACTTTTGATATTTCTATTTTTTATTTTTTTATGTGGTACACACACCATCCAAAAGGAGTTAATTTGTCCTGTTAAAAATTTATCAAAAAAGATCGAGTTGATTTATCTTGTCCTTTAATCCTCTGCTCGCTTGATAATACAATTTTCGATTACTAGTGCTTTAATCTTTTTCTCTAACCACTAATTTGTATTTGGAATTGACTCTTTTTGATAAAGGTAGTATTTGACATTAATATTTTCTGCTATTTCTTCATTATTTATTATTTTAAATTCAAGTGATATATGGAGTCAACCAAAATTAACTTTGTTTTTTCTCCGATTAATGTGAGAATTCTTAGACCGCAAACTTGGTGCCTTCCTTTTGAGCTCTCTCTCTTTATAGTCCCATTCCACCATCCATGCACCGCAATAGTATTCAACTATTGCTTTCATTCTTGTACCAGCTCTAAATTGATATCATGCATGCATTCTAGGCTATGCACATCACATGAGTTTAATTGCATAATAGGTACATAATTATATTTTATTAAAAAAATAATCTTCCACATTGATTTTTATAATATTTTTAGTTCATATTTAAAATATTTGAAATTCTCACGACAATTGAATAACTATATTTTTGTTTAATTTTAATTACTCTCAAACATTATATTCAACATAGACACAATTGATATTTTTTCAATTATAATTTTTTTATTGATTTAGGTATTTATTGGGAAATTTGCTTTTAAATGAAATGTCATTGATTTTAATTTATTGTTAGTTAGAGCTAAAATTATTCTAAGATATTATTTCACATGGAATTTTTTAAATAAATTTGTATTAACATTTTTCTTTATAATTTTATCCTTTGTTTCAAAATATATCAATTTTTATGGCTTAACATATAGTTTAAGTAGTGCTATTATTTTTAACTTATCCACACGTGGACGTGGATGATCTAATTAGATTTATACTCTAATTATTAGCTTTAATACTACATGTTGCCTATCTGACTCCTAATTCTCTAATTACTTATGATTTTTGTTACAATTAAGGAAATGTTGGTGTTAATTTTTAGTAATCATTACTTTCTATTCGGACTCGTTTCTTCCTATTAATCCGTGTGGCTTGAGCGGCTTGCTACTGTGCATTTCGTTATCACTAGTGGCGGACTAATGTGCATAGCCTAATTGTAGAAAGTTTTAGATGATCAATTAGGATAATCAAACCAGTATTTCAGTTATTCCTTTTTTTTATTTCAAATTTCAAATATATTCTAAGTTGTATTTCTACTTAAACTTTTGTTTTTCTTTTTTCCTGATTAATGCGAAAATTCTATCCTACAAAACAAAACGAAAGTGATGTTTTTTTTTTCAAGATTGTCTAAATAATATAATTACCAGATAAATAGATGGAACACCTTAAATTTATTTGGATGGAAAAATTTGTCACATTTGAACTGAATTTATTGGAGTACAATAAGAGGCGATCTCGAAAGCAAGAACCCAATGCACTATGCTTATTCTCCTCTAGAACAGAGCCCGGGAAGAAGATAGAACACCGGACATGGCGGAGGACTAGAGTCTAGAGGCCGCCAAGCAGGTAATTGCGCAGCTTCATGGCAATGGCAGCGGCAGCGACACAGAGATGTGGGAATTGGCCGGCGACGAGGGACAACATGACGAGCGAAACGCCGAGCAGCCACATATGGTAGGCGACGAGGACGTACGGCTCGGCATGGCCGGGCGCCGCCGCGTGTATCGCCAGCAGCTCGTGAATAAGGATGGCAATGCCGAGTAGCATGAAGGTACGGCCGGAGTCGAGGAGGAGGAGGATCACCCGGCGGTGATGTCCGATCGCGACGGCGCGGCGGCGCTGCTGCTGGTTGTTGCGTCCGAGGTAGCGCATCCGCATCGCCTCGTGCCCCTCGTCAGCCATGGCAGGCTGCTCGTGTGTGCCTGTTAGTAGTAGTAGTACAGGAGTACTTGCTGAGGTGTTTGCTGCTGCGCTCTGAGCACAATATAAGCCTTGGAGCAGAATGGACAGTTTCTGAGTTTCTGAGAGTTTCTTTAGTTGGTAGTCAGAAGAGTTTTTCTCCGGTCAACTAGTAAGCAGGGGAAGGATATGTCCCGCACAGTTTAAGAGGAGGGAAAAGGAGAAAAAATATATGTAAAACGAGATGATTATTAATGTATGATTAACTAAGTATTAATTATTTTAAATTAAATAATAGCTTCTCTGTAAAAAAATTTATTATAAAATACACCATTTAACTATTCAAAAAACCTAAAAACGAATAGTTTTCTGCCTAAGTTCTTTAAACAAGCGCAACCAGTTGCAATCTTTGAAAAATTAAATGACAAGATGGCCTCGTCCACCTCCGTTCGTTCTCTGTAAAGCGTGCGCCCCCTCCGTAATTTGTCTTGTGCTCTGCCAGCCACTGCTGGTGCGTTTGAAATTATTAGCACTTCAAAAGCGACTGAGGACCCCATTGTTCTGGCTTATACATGCAATTATATATAGAACTTTCATTAAAAAAATAAATAATCTATATTTTAAGTTTATAATGATTAATATCTAATTAATCATACATTAATAATTTATATTGATTCACATGCCGCCGTTTAGTTTCCTACCGTCGCCGCCTTATCGAACGTGCCACGCATAAAAATAAACTTCGCCCAAGCCGCCCTCTATCTCTCTCATCGCAAATGCTTGAGGTCATGCGTTATGCGAGACTCTGCCTGTAGCATTATGCGAGCTTCACAGCATTTTCTAGGACTAATCAGAATCGCAGTGACGTTGCCCACGGGATTATCAAGTCATGGACGACTATACCCCTAAGGTAAGATTTGGCCTCTCCATAGTGTGTCGTGATTACTGATTAGGGCCGAGGCCAGCACCGGTATTTTGCAGGTGGGGGCACTGGGCGGGCAGGTGGGCAAATTTACATTTCTAATTTGAAACATCAAATGACAAGAAAGGCTCTAAAAACTGTTAATCTACTGATCTACTCCCACAGTTTTAAAATTTTTTAGCATCTATCCTTCGTCTCAAAATAAATTCAATTTCTCTCTCTTATCTATCCTCAATCCACAAATCAATAAGTTTTATTTCTTTAATATTTTTTGCCTATTCTATACATGTCTATCCATCAATATTAATTTACTATTAATAAGAGACACTTCAGTCTTTTTATCTCTACCATATTTTTCACATCCAAGATTAAAGATGAAATTATGTTAGGACAGATGGAATATATATTTAATAAATGCTTTTAAGATAGCATAAAAATAAGTTATTATGTTTGCTTGGGAAGCTAGAAATTACCAAGATAATCCAAAAAAGAAAAGAAAGCCATGCACTATTAGGAGGCATGTACAACCGTTATCGGAGCTCTTAACCTTAAAAATTTATTGACATAGAATAGAGAGGAGAGAGAGAATAGAGAAACAACGATGTTAAAGCTTAGTATGGAGATTAATGGCTAGAGATTTTGTTGTCTCAACAGTGGTAAGGAATAATCTCTAAATGATGTGTATCATCTCAGAGACCATACCGGCTCTACGACCTCTATACATGCTCTTAGATCATTTGCATCAAAATTATAAATGTAGATTAATTAATATAGTTATGTGCAAAATATAATATTATTTATGTAAACAGAATCTCACCATTGCACGTCGAATTCAATTACCTTTTAAAATTTATTGTATGCAAATTATAATTGTATGCTGAAATCGAAAGCTTAGGATATTTTCCCTACTGTCATCCAAAATTTTGTTAAAACTTGGGCAACTAACGAGCTCAGCAATACATGTTAGTAATAAACCAAACCGTGGCTACATATCTATAGGGAAAGGAATGAATGGTTTCATATTCAAGCCTTCTAATTGGTATATGGTTTCATGTGTAAAAGTTCATGTTCCTTTTGCACCATAGTACTTATAGCCATTATCTGATCGAGGCTTAATATGTCATTTCTTTTTATTATGACATACTTGATTACCATGCCATCTGTGATCCGCGTGTCACAAAGGCATCTGGCGGATTCGCAGATTCAAAGTTACTCCAAGTGGCGGTGGTCAACAAACTTAGAGCATGCTCAACACAAAGTCTAAAAATCTCTCTCTAAAGTTCAATTAAATTTTTAGTTCTAAACAGATTCCTCTGTTCGACATATATCCCAATAATTAAAAATAGGTCTATCCAAAACTACTGCATAGAAATCGTTCTCCTTCCCCACCTGATCTGCCCACTATCTGCCCCAACACGATCTCTCCTGCATAAACTTCCATTAATTGGTAGAATGGGAAGACCAACTTATGAAGAGCAAGATCCATGGATTAGGGTATTTAATTATTTGGAATCTAGATTAGAGGTCTGTTGGATCCAATTTTTTGAAAAGTTCAATATTTTGGGATTAGGAAAAGTATTGGGTATCTCTTAGGCATGCTCTTAAGCAAAGCCGGTAATGCCAGCGTCATTATTTATTCATAGCCAATGTTTGAGAGATTAAGCTAGAAGTTAAGTGGTCATTTTTTTACTGTTACTGCTTCACAACGATTTGCTTAATCTTGTATGAATCTAAATAGTCAATGGACTTATTTCCCCTACAGGTTAAATACCAATTATTATTCTTAAATAGTAACTTATTTTTCACATTATACCATCTAATTTTTTATTAATGTTTTGAAATGATGGTTTCATGCCACAAATATAGACTGCTTGATAACATGTAAACAAATTAGCTGATACTTTGTATATCAAACTGTTGTATCTCCATGTCACTCTACTTTTATAATACATGTATCAATAGATAGATTGTGGGTTGTTTTAGAAAAAAAAAACATGTGCTCTCACTTGAGCCCACAGGTTACGTGTAGCTCCACCACTGCTCTTTGGTTCCTAGGTAAATGATTTCGAGCATATGAGCTAAATTTGGTTGCACAAATCACGTTGCAATGCCTAAGCCCATTTGCTTAGGGTAAAAACGAAAGAACATGAGGAGGACTTATTCTACCTTAATTTTTTTATCAGCATGAAGGGGGTCTTCTGGTCAGTGCATCCTGTTTATATTAAGCCTTAGAAACACTGAGTTTGAAGTGCATCCTGTTCATCTTAAGCCTTAGAAACATTGAGTTTGAAGTATAGAAATGCCAATCATATAACTAAGATGTAACACTATGTTAACATGCTAGATCATTATTTAGCTTATGATGAATACACGACTATATCTGTTTTCTTAAACAATTTCAAGCTGACTGTTTAAATGATAGTTTTACTTTAGGTTTTCTTGGTATGGTAATATTTGTATGTCTAGACAATTTCCTTCAACCTTAACCAGGATGTTAATATAATGCTTACATTTCATTTACTCAATGGATGTTTTCAAGAGGGCATATCATTTAGTGTGTAAAATCTGCCTACCATCGCTAGGTCAAGTGCTTGGTGGACTGGCATGAGGAAACCAAAGGTTGAGATTTCCATAAAACCTCTAAGGTTCTATCCTAATGTAAAAAAGATTGAACATACTGTTGAACTTTTAGATTAACAAACCAACTATTGGCATATCTAAGTCCAACAATATTTTTTTCCTTTTACAAGTGATAAAAAATGTTTAATACTACATTTCTATATGCTTAACCCTTTTTTTTACTATTTCTATCAATACGTGGACTCAATTGGGACACCATGTCACCGTATGACTTTTAAGATGATCTATTCCAAATTATCGTACTTTGGGACAATATGTTGTAGCTATACTAAGAGCAAAATGTGAACAAAGTAAGCTGATGTGTCCTTATTAGTTTTGTGCTAATCTATCTTATAAGCAACAAATTATCTACTCATATGTGATTGTTATTTAGACTATAGTTTGTATTCAAAGGTAACGGAAGTTTGATTCTAATTATTTATAATTTGTTTTTGCTATTCTAATCATCATACAAGCTTTTATAGGTTAAAAAATTAACCTGGTAGAAAAATCTTGTCATAAGAAGATTCTAGGTGGATGCTTACTTGATAATTGAACATTTATGGTATAGAAGAATTAAGGTAACTGAGTAGCTATTCATTTCTCTGGCTAAGAGATGGTTATAAATGGGATACTTGCTAGAACTATATATGAACCTTGTGTATACATTTAGCTAGCATGCTTGCTAATGATTAGGATTAACTATCTTTTGCTGTAATTGAATATTGTGTTCGATGTCATCCCATCATTTTTGGCTATATTGTTGGTAGTTTCATGAAATTTTCATGTCTTTTGCAATGAAGTTGTAGTCCTATTAGGGCCAATGTTCTCAAGATTTAAATGACTTTTTAGATAATGGATAGAATTCCCGCCTCTATATCTACACAGTCAAAAGTTTATTAGACTCATAGGCTTAACACTGAGGAAAATAAAAGGCAAATAAGAAAGCTAGAAAATTAATAAAGAAAGCTAGAAGACTAAGCTTCACTTTTCTTCTGTCCTTGCTTCAAACTTGCATGCCTTGAAATAGCGCCGTAGACACAATCACCTTCTAGCCTGCTTCCAAGCTTCTTCCAACATACCTAGCAAACTCACCCTTCTCCTAGAGTTCTCCACCGCGTCATGAGAGGGAGGAAGGGGAGATGCGGTCTAGTCTACCTAGCCACATACCATCGTGCCATCCCTCAATCTCTGCTTCTTGTCATCATCTGGTCCAGTTGTGGGCGCGGAAAAGGAAGGATCTTGCCCACCTTATCACCGTCACGCCTACCCAGTGCTAGACACAGCTTTCCTACTCCAAATACGAATACAAACATGAAGGAAGATGAGCTAGCCCACTTGTCTCACTTGTCCACCGATATTGCCTAGTGCACATCTGTATGGAGCCACCAAGTAGATCGACATCTCCTCGTACACTGACTTCTCCTAACCCACCATCCCAACACATGGCACTGACACAATGCTCGTCGGCGCTCCTAGCACACCGACAACTCACTACTGCCACCACCGACTCCTACCTCCTTTGTCACCGTTGTCCTGGCTTGTGGCACCACCATAACACTTGCTAATGCTCCTAGCGCACCGTCAAAGCAAGGTCTTCACCAAACCAACTAACCATCGGTTTTACTACCTCTATTATCACTGTCCTGGCCTATGGCGCTGTCCTGGCACTCGACAACACTCCTAGCGCGCCGCTGATGCTAGGCCATCACAAAACCAACCAGCCACCACCAATTTTGGCCACCTTTGCCATCGCCACCACCCTAGCCATGCCATCCCACTAGATCTAGAGCACCGCACCAAAGCCACACAACCACTGTCCTAGTGGCCAACAAGAACTCGATGAAAAGCATTACAATGATGGAGCGCTGCAACAGCCGTTGCCTTCGACCACTGTGCCACTGCTCATCTCCATGGCTAAAATTGTAGCCTCCGACCTTGCTACTGCCCTAGCCCACATGACTCCGCCATAGGGCTTTCGATTCTCCTAGCACATCACTACTGGCCTAAATGGCTCCGCAACGACGCTCACCATCATTCGATTTGTGTGCCACCACCCTATGAGCGGCCATGGTAGCCTTGACAGTTGCACACCCCTACCTTTCGATCAGAACCACCGTGTCCTCACTGAAATCATGATGCCGCCTCTATCCAATCAGGTACAACCTTACCACACGACCCTTCTCTTCGTGCTGCGCCAACCTCCTTCTTGTCTCGCCACCATGTCGCTCCTCATTACCACGCAAGACTCTAGCCCTACCACTACTATCGTAGCTTGTCACATGGAAACAGCAACTCGCTCTAGCGATGGCGATGGCTAGGGTTTAGTATAAGTTGTAGTAGCTTTATTTTTTCCTATTGTAACCCATGGAACTAGTACAATAAAAATTGTTAAATTATATACATACATACATACATACATACATACACACACAGTATGTATGCCCTCCACTCTACAAACTCTGTGCATATACAAGGGAAGGGCAAATGATCGAGCCAATATTCAAAGGTCAAAATGAGCTAGGCGATAAAAAGGTTGATGGGCAAACAAGTGTGCACGCATTCACTGTGTGAATCTATCGGCCTTCCTTTTTGACGCACTTAAAACATGCTCTCCATTTCAACCCTTCCTTTTTTTTCAGCAAACACGTAGCTTGGTGTCAAGATGTCTGAGTCCGATTTAACGGTTCGATCGGAAAACTTCATAACCACAAACTTTCTACATGCAAACTTTCCATCACAGAAACTTTATATAAGCAATCTTTTTATCACAAAAACTTTATACAAGCAAACTTTCCATTCAAAAACTTAATACATGCAAACTTTCAACCATGAAAACATTCAACTGGAAAACTTTTCATAAGTAGAGAAATCTCCAATGTATAAACTTTGCACATTGAAACTTTCAATCTAGAAACTTTGAGCATTAGAATTTTCAAACAAATTCCAAAAACTGAACTCTACACTCGAAATCATGAAGGTTCAAATAGCGGTAAGATCTAACATGAGAGTGTAGGGAGAAAGAACCACTAGCATCTCGTTGAAGAGGTAAAAACAATGGGTGCTACCTTCTCTTTAGGGAGGAGGAAGAAGCCCCTAGGATATCCGTTGACTTGTTGGAGGGAAGGAAAAAGGGGTGCCGCTGCCTCTTTTGAGAGTAGGGAGAAGCTCCTAGGACATCTATTGTCTCATTGGAGAAGAGAAATAAGAGGTAGACGTAGCCATCTCATACTCTTGTCTTGAAGAATGTAGTGGGAGGCGACGTGCTTGTCAAGAAGGGGAGAAGCAGGGTGAGAATCATCACATCCACGGAAGTGTGGGTAGCATCGATGCTGGATTGGTCTATATTCTTTGTAATCGTGGGCAGCTTGGTAAGAAATGTTTTTGCTAGTTGGGCCGTTTTCTCTTTGCTCATCAGACCTTGAGTGACAGAACAGAACAGAGTACTCTATAGTCTGTACATTTCGAGCGTAAAATTAATTCAAATAATGGAGCACCGTAAGTATGTTCAGATGGAAAACTAGTACTCCTATAAGATAAAAAAATTAGAATGAAATATATTGCAGTACAGTAACAAGCCTATTTGGAAGTATGACGTGTAGGGTCCTAATAAAGCAAGAACCTAGTAAGGACTTAACCAACGAATTTCAGATGATTTTCGGGGAAATTGAACCAACTCCTGTGAAAATTCTGTAAAAATGTTGTGTTCCAAAATAGCCCTAAAGGGTGGATTCTACCTAGAATAACATAGCACGTAATCCCGGACTAGAGTCTAGAGACCGCCTAGCAAGTAATACTGGAGCCCAATTGCGAGTTCGCGACAACAACAGCGACGGCAGCGAGCGCAGGAAACTGGCCGGCAACGAGCGAGCGCCGATCAGCCATACGAGGAAGGCGACGAAGACATTATTAAGTTCGGAGTGGATGCAGGGCACGGGCACGCCTGCAGTCAGCTGGTGCATCAGGATAACGGTGCTGAGTAACATTAAGGCGCAGCCGGAGTCAAGAAGCAGCCGACGGTGGTGGTGGCCGGTGGCGAGGGCTCGGCAACCCTGCTGGTTGGCGCGTAGGAGGTGGTGCTCCGCCCGATCCACCATTGCAGGCAGCCTTGTGTGTACTGTGATCTGTCCTCTGATCTTCTCATGATCTCATCGTGCCATGTATTTATAGCTTGCTGCTTGCTTGTCATGTTGTCAGCCAGGCAAGGCAATGCCCCCAGGTTAGTGTTGGCACATGTCATCGTCATATGCGTCGACAAGGACCGGCCATAGAGGATAACTGACAGATTTGACGTAGACTGTGACGTGCATCGCCAGCACGTGTGCAGCAGGGTCACAATTTCGTTCGAATTTCATCGTCCTTATTTTAGAGCTCCCCTAAATACCGCTCGGTCTATCGTCCTTATTTCATCGTCATCGTCAGTAAGATCTCGCAAATATTTTGCAAAATTCGTCATATCTCTGAGGCTCGCGTTTCAACTCAAGACGAGAATGCAAACCTCGGTGAGCAGTGGATAGCTTAAAAAAATGTAGCAAAAAAAATCACACTCGGTTTGGGGTTTGCCGGTTTAGACTTTCGGGCGATGGTGCTGAGAATTGGGGATGAATGGCGAGGGGACTGGATCGGCGGTCTACATCACAGAATGTACAGTAAACGTGAGAGGAACGGTACAATGCATGTAGCTGGCTAATGAGATGCTAAAACCTTCGACTCAAACAGCTAGGCAGCACGTGCTTCTGAGTTTGGTAGTCAACTCTAGTGTTTACCCAAAAAGTTAGTTTTTTTAATAAGTAAATTTTACAAAATATTTTAATTAAACTATCACAAAACTACGGATTTAACATCGAGAACTATAAAACTTTATATTTAATATTAAAGTTATTATAAAACTATATATTTTAAAGTTTAGAACTATCACTAATGTTAAGTTAAAGTAAGTTTATGATTCAATTTATCTTAAACTTACAGTCTTATTAATTTTATCATTACATCTTAAATATATAATATATAGTTTTATGATAAATTTAATATTAAATTTGTAATTTTATAATATAATGTATTAAATCTTTAGTTTCGTAATAGTTTAATCAAAATATATAATTTTATAAAATTTACTCTTTTTAAATAATGGAAAGCATTACTTTTTTTACCCTTTGCACTAGATGCACACGGCTAATTGTTCTAACATAAGAATAAGAATGAGTTAGGACAAGCCCCGATTCTAAAGTATTTATAACGATTCTGAGATGGGACAAGCCCCAAACTTGAAAGCAGTAATTGTGAAAAACTTAGAAATAAAGATGTTTTAATCTGCTCCTAATCTAAGTATGTTATTATTATGCCAACCATAATAGAAAAAGAGACCCTTTGTGACCGATTCCAACAATGTAGCTCCAATTATAAATGCAGGCTGGCCCTCTGTTATTGCGTCATAGACCAAGTATGGAGCTAATTGATACATACGTACATAACATGCACATGATTATAGATTATCTTTTTTGTCAAAATAGACCAATCCAATTGATACATCATATATCATTTGGACAAATTAAGGCAAATAGACCAACAAAGCTTACTAGCACCAATTGAAAGATACGTCCTCAACTTTTTGTTTCTACTTTTGTCTGATTACCACACATATATTTAACATTGTTTGGTTGTGGGATATTGATTGCAACGGAAACAATCCTCTGAAGAAAACGTGTAAAAAAAAAGTCAAAGAACAACTATTGGATCAATTCTTCTATGTTGCAAAATGCGCGAAGCTTACTTCCTTTCAACTAAGGGATTGAATTGGTTGTCGTTGGTAAGCACTATGCCTTTGAAAAGACACCACATGAAAATGTTTAATTTCAATGGCATTTTACCAAAAAAGTTAGTATGCAAAATGTTTGACTTCACCAAAATTTTCTTGGTCTTGTCGGTGTATTTCATGTGTTAACTACGCAATTTTTGTTCCCAGTTGGACTCCATCCTCTCTTCTTATCAAAATTGTACAGTTATACTCACACATTAGTTACAGAGATCCAGTTGATACTCCTTTTTGCTCATAATTAATTGTCGGTTTTGACTTAGAGTTTCTTACTTTGACCAATGGTATTTTTTTAATAAGCTAATTATTTATCATCAAACTTATTTCTTTGGATTTTTAACTGAAAGTACTTTACTAATACTTAACATTTAGATATATTCACTTTGACATCGTTTAAAAAATAATGCTCAAAGTTCATCTATGTATCTGTAGTCAACCAACAACTATTCGTGAACAGAGGGATTAAAATAGAACGAAAAGAGTCGCAGTGATATATTTGTTACATTAAATATACTCCAATGTTTGAAAACTAACCGTCAGAATTTAGATTTTGAATGATAAAAGGTGTAAATAAGCCACCCTATAAATTAGGCCTGTAAAAAAGCATTCAAAAAGGTTGAAATGTGGTCCAATTCTGCAAAACGATAGAAGAAAGCAAACATTCAAAATTGCCGCAACTATACAAAGTAACAAGATACAATAAGGGTTTGAACAAGTCCACATATATTCTATTGTACAACATATAAAAAATGTTGAATGTTAAGGACAAATTAATCTTATCCTATAAATGTGTACAATTGTTCTCTAAACGACTTAGGATTAAAAGATTTTATTATTGTTATTATGTCCTCTGCAAACTTACACTGCAGCAGTTTAGTGAGCTGGTAGTGTTGCACTGGCCATGGGCTGGTGGCTGTGTAGCGAGCTGGGACTTATCTAGTGAATCTATTATAATAAATAAAGCCTTTAAAAAAGGAAAAAAATTGGAATCAACAATAGTGAGCTTGAACATGTAGCTTTCAAGAAAAAAAACCATTGAAGGAAAATTTAGTTTCACACTATCAAAATTGATTTCACAATGTTGCTTTCTCATGTAACCACCTGCTCGCCCATCTTTTTTTAAAAAAAGGAAAACTTGATTTGACACTTAAACTTTGGCGAGTGAAGTTCTATACCACTAAAATATTATTGTTAACTTGTTTACCACCCAAATTATGCGAAGATGCTAATACGCATGTGCGTGACGAGACAAGAGTTGGTTGGATACTTGGATACACATCCTGTGCTGTAATGTAGAAAGGCACCGTACAGTCAGCACCTTGTCTCTGATGCTACAGTAAAATAACGCGTAGCAAACACCCGTTTGCAGTGTCCAATCTACGGTTCTGAAAATTACCGTGTAATATTTACTATTTGTGGTCTACTGTAGTACTTTGTCAGATCGGAAAGCACAAAACATAGCTTAATGCACCCGACTGTAGCTTCTCTGCATTTTCTTACTTCAATGCAGAGGATCCCTGTCCTATACACGACAGCATGGACAGTATTTTTTTTGTGGTTATATTGATGTTATCTGGTCCTTAATACCGTACTTTTAGAGTACCTTTTAGCTTTTCACCTTCGGTTTTCATTTGAATTACTTTTATTTTAATAGCATATAAGTTTTCTTGAAATCTTCCTTGTAGTAGTATTTCGTTTTTGACAGAATGTATTTACCCTTGCCTGTAGCTGGTTCCCCTTGTGGATTAGGAGAGCTAATAAATTTTCCCTCGCAATTTGCGTAGTAATGTACACATTTCCATAATTACATTGTGTTTTGTATAGAACTATTGTTTGTTTCTATGTCCATAAATCCAATTTATATATAACACTGCATTTTCCCCTATAAATACAATTGATATGCTGAATTTGTATTTAGTATAGAACTACATCCATCAATCTCCATAATCTAACAGTATAAATCTCCCTGTTTTTTCCAATTAATTTGAGAACCTTTAGACCCCATAGTAAACATGGTGGCTCTTTTAATAATATCATAGATAAATAGTGAAATATGTGGACTTTAAAATTAGCCCACGACACCTGATGTTTAGTAGATTTTCCTTTTAAAGAACCACATAATTTGAATCAGAAAAAAAAACCTAATATTTAGCCCTAGGATTGACACGCGCACGTATGAGGTGGTAAACGATATTCATGGCATATGGGCCCCACCTCTGCCTTGTTTGGTGATCTCGGTGGTAAAGACGAACAAGATTGGAGCAAACAACTCTGTTGTGCTAGCTATAATGTAAATAACCCAATAGAGGTAGTTAAAAGATAAACAATATACTCCTCTGTGTCAGATTTAAACCCCTTTAAAACCGGCGTCACAAAAGCATCACTAATGAGGATCATTAGTATCTTTTATGGTAACGGTTCTAAAACCGACACCTGTGAGGTATATATATGTGCATATATACAATCAGAAGCATGTTTTTTTTTATTTTTATTGTTACAGGTGCAAAAAGATTCTAAAGATATTTTTTATTTTACTTAGACATTTATATGCGGGTTTTCACAACTCATGTACTTTTTTTCTCTCAAAATATGCGCACGTGCAGTTTATAAGACTTGAACCAGAGACAAACTTTTTTAACATCTTATCTATCAGGTATCGGTTGTCTTAGCAGCCGATAGTTTGTAATATTCTTATCCAAAATTTATAATACATATTTAACACTATAGATTAGCTAATGGAAATATTGCCAACATGAAGTTATAGATCTCAACATTTACATAGATTTTATCTCCATCTAAATTCGTTTAAAATTTCACTTATACCCATACATGCCAGCAAAAAAAAAATCAGAGCACGTGCGCATATATGTATATAACACTGACGTCATATATACCAATAATTAGTAAAAACTGGCATATTATATGTACCATGGATTTTCTTGAGAACTGGACACAATGAGGATGTATGTGCGTCAGTTCTCAACTTTAGCCCCTGCACTGGTGGAAATACCAACCCATATATATATATATGAAGACTATATATAATCAGTGTTCCCTAGTAGCGAGAGTTACCATGTAAACAGCAGCATGGTCCACACAATTACGTAACTTACACTTACATAAATTTATATTATAATGTAAAATTATCTCTAATTTTTCTACGTATGGTAATATTTAAAATTTGTTAAACAGTTGACTCGTTGTGTTATGATATTAAAAAAGAATCGAGTCGAGTTTCTAATTTTATCGTTTTCAAAAGTCTATGTGCCACCTGCCATCCTACCCGTGTCATCCCTTCACTTGCTCGCCTGCTGCCACTATTCTTCGTCTTTTGGCCTTCAAAAATCGAACCTTGTGGTTACTGCTGGTCTGTTACCACCCTTTGTCTGCTTGCTGCCCCCCTCCTTTGTTATTGTGAGACTTTAAAAGTTAAAAAAAGTTAAATTTTATTGTCACTATTATAGTTTTTAAAAGTCCTGCTAACGCCACAGCCCTACTTCTTTGTCACTCATCGGTTCGCCCTCTGACGGATCACTTGGAAACACTCGTATATGTGTTGAATATTTTATTTTGACGCTGGGTTGATTCTAGCTTGTATTTGCTGCTCGGTTGCCTCAAGCTCTTTTCCTGGCGAGTTTAAGTCGTGGCCTTGTCATCAGCTTTAATTCCTTCACCCAATATGCTTTGCTTGCCTGTTGTTTAGACCTTTAAGATATCATTCATATATATATATATATATATAATACAATTTACAACATCATACATCAACCCTGGCCCATAGTATAACTACTACATGACCTTGTCTCCATTTCTAAAAGCCTGTTAGAATATTTTTAATTAACAGTCATAGGTTTTGTTGTTTCGATCTAACTAAGGTAACCCGTGTATTTGTACGGATAGATTTTTTTAAGTATCAAATGATATAATTTGTACACATGTAACAAAGGGTATATTGATATAACTAATGGCTAACATTATATTCACATGATAATGTGAAGTAATTCATTCTTAGCCACAAATCAAATAGGATGCTAGCTGATTTGGGTGCATCCGCACGGAATAGCAAACATACGCGTGCACAGTAAAAAAAAGAACCTTAATGTACGACACGACATGTTCACTTTGTTGTCTAATCCTTGTATTTATAATTATTATATATTTGGGTGCGTAATTATGCCTAGAACTACACATTTTTCTTATATAATTTATTTAAATATATACATACAATTTTCATTATTATATTATAATTTATATCAACAAAAATTAGTGTTCCGAACTCAATCATTTTTTACTTAAGTTTTTAATTTGAGTAAATATAGCCCACATAGTAAACATATTTAACGTATTAATATTAATATTCTTTTACTTTCCGTGACTTTATATTAATATAATGATATAATTATATTATTATTAAAGAATCTTAAAATAAATCCTTATCTTTAAAATAAATCTTTTTTAAAAACAAATCCTTATAGTTTTCAATCTAAGCATGTTCAAATACATGAGATTGAAAAAAAAAACTTTGATAGCCGCTTTTACTTCTCGAAATCTGTCATGTATGTATCATAGATTCACATGGAGATAGACGAACGAGGATCTATACGGCCGCATGAGAGCAGTTCAGATCGGTTGTGTATGCATCTTTGTTTTTCTTTGTTTTTTTTCTTTTTTTTCAATAGGAAACCTCTGTCCGATGTGCATTATTTTAAAGGTCTGTGAATGCATGTCTATTTTCTTTTTCAAATACGAAACCTCCAAATTGTAGTACTATCAGGATTCTAGTGCTTGTTCGGGAGCTTTAGAATCTAAAATTCAGCTGGTCTAGCTGATAAGAATGAAACTGGAAAAACCAGCTTCTGACCTTCTAGTTTATTTTCTAAATTGTATAACTACAACTTCAGCTACATTTTCTGATTAGAAAAAGCTGTAACTGTTTACTTTAAATAGGCTCGAAGTACGTGTGCCTATCAAAGAAAAATCCAGTTTCAGAATTTACTTTGGTTTTTAATCTAAATTTTAATTAATCTCGTGTTGTGTTGCAGCTACTCTTCTTTCAATATTTTATTTCTAAATCGTATTCCTACTTAAACTCTTCATCTTTTTTTATTATAATTTTATTTCTAATTTTAATGACTTTTAAAGTTTGTTTGGAATTCATATTGAAATCTAATTTTGGGATTTATTTTATTTTGTACTTCAAATTTTAATTAATCTTGTGTTGTGTTCTAGATGACTTCTTTTAATATTTTTTATTTTATTATAAATTTCAATTATTTCTAAATTGAATAGTTGAATTTTTTTTCTTTTCTTCGATTAATAAGGGAATTTTTAGTCTTCAGAGTAAACGTGTGCGACTGTTTTAATAATATAATTGGCTGGGTGGTTCACGTATTTGTACAGCTAGATTTAATTTATTTTTAAGTTTCACTTTATTTCTTTTGCTAAAACCAAGTGAATATTTTACTTACTAGCCTTTACAATATAACTCCATTAAATATTTTTTTTGTTGGCAAAATTAGTTATTTATCATTTATTAATTGTAATTTGACATATATTACCGAAAGATTCCAGTTCACTACAGTAGTTATCATCTACAGTTAGTTTTTTTTCTTCCAAAAATCAGGACACAAAATACTAAAATATATTTTTTTCGTCCTTCCTCTAGCCCTCATCTCTTTCCTTCTCTTACATATCGAGCTACCCAAAGCTTAGTCATGGTTGTCCATGAGAGCTTGCCAATTGCCAACCATCGAGCTCACTCAATGCCCCTTATGTTGCTACCCTCGCGCTTGCCTGCTACTGCACTCAGGCTGTCCTATTGCTGTTGCCTCTCTTGGTTCACTCACCGCTACAAACATGGTATCCTCAAGCTCACCTGCTGTAGTTATGTTCTTGAGCTTGTCTGTGGCACTGCACCCTTAGCTCACTTCTAGCTGCTATATCTCTCAATCTTGCATAATGTCATTGTAATTGTTGGTGACGTTATCCTTGTGCTCATCATAGACAATTCTCTTAAGCTTGATATTGAAGCTCATCTGAAGTGGTTGGGCTCTTAAGCTTGTTCAGTCACCGGCTTCCTCAATCTCACATGATGTTGTTGCCATGACTTTAAGCTCGTTTATGGTCACCATATTATCGATCTCACATGATATTGTAGTTTTCTTCTCTGAGATTGCCCATTGATGTGCTTTGGGGAAGATGATAAGGACAAAGAAGGATAACAAAAAATGTGCGCTTGGAAAGAAGGATAGCAAAAGAGGTGACCATGGAAAAGGAAACAGTGGTTTTTGATGGAGTGCTTAAAGATAAAAACATGGAACTTCTGATGTTACTAAAGTGAGCCAAAAAAAATTGAGGTGCTATATTTGATGTATAGAATCAATTGTCCCTTACCTAAAATATTTTAAGTTGAAAGAAATAGCTTTGCAGCAGACTATTACTCATACTAATCAATTATATCCATAGCTATGGCGAAGACTGAAGTATAACTGTATGGTTATACATGGCCGCATGAGCATAGATTCCAGATTGAATGACTTCCAGTTGCACTGCCATTTGTTTTTCTTTTCCCGATAGGAAGGCCGATAAAATTTACGTCGGTCCCAAGATTCCTTTTCTCTTCCCAATCAGCTCAGTCCGTATTGACTGGAATCCATTAGCCATACAAACATGTTTTTTTCTTTTTATATAGCCGCTATCTACAATTATATATTATAATCTAAACCAACATAATTAGACGATACATATTTTTATTTTTTTTCTTTGAATAATGTGGCATCTTTTCTTTGAATTTCAGTTTGAGTTGTTTTCCTTTTTATATTTTCAACAATATCTGTTTTGTGCTTCTACCTTTTTTTCATATGAATTGCCAAAGCATTGTTTAAGCAAGAAAGGTTTTTCACTATAATAAAAAAGTTAATTATTTGATTTGGATTAAAAGGTGATTGACAGTTAAGAAAGTCTTTTCTCGATGAATATATCTAGGTGTGCTGTAATTAGGTTGAAGTTATTTAAAACGGTAAACTAAATGTGAGAAAAAAATAAAAATACATACTGTGTGCAAATTGTGGAGACTTTGATTTGCGTCACATCCAACACATCGTGATTCTTCAGTTCAATCTACAGAATAGGCCCACGGCAAGTTCTCCAGCAACAGGCCATCAAAACCAACGGCAACTGTATATTGGCAATTTGAAGCTGTGGTGGTTAGCTTCTTGTTTGTCGATAACCGTATTTATTCGTGTCTTTTCTAATCTGACATCCATGTTGGACTTGCTTAACTTGTTTGAAATTCGATTTATTCCATCAATCTGGCCGTTTTGTATATACAATCAATTTCTTGTGTGCCCTAAAATTTCAGCCAATCCTTTCTGTACCCCTGAGCTTTGCTCACTCCCAGTAAAAAGTAACATTTATTTTATATTAATTAAAAATAATATATGTAGCAAATAGTAGTATAATAAATTTACCACATGTCATATATATTATAAAAAATGCTACATATGGCTATTTGTTTTTTCCATTTTAAAATGTTACACATACCTTTTTTTAATATATACTAAGTTTTCTATATACAATACAACAAACTTATCAATATTATAGTTACACAGCAAAGATTTTTACAAATTTCTTCCCAAGGGTAAAATTAACCTTTTACATCTAGAAAAGGGTATAAAGGTATTAAAACCAAAATTTGGGTGTATATGTTGATGAGAAAAACTCAGTGTCATAGTAGATATTGACTAAAATTTCAAAGGTACACAAGGAGTTGTCTTTTTGTAAATATACATATTAAATCATAATTGTTATAATTTAGAGCCATCATGTAGATATTTTTTTCACTAAATAACATGGTAATTTCTAAGCAAATACGGTAATATTTAACGGCTGGATGTGAGGTGATTTTTTTTTTGACTCAGCCCGCTACGTTTTTCCAGCCTGTGCCGGGTCTAAATTAACATTTGGCCTAATAAGTGTTTATGTATTTTTTTATTTAATTCAAATATTTCTAAAGTTTCTATATTGAAAGTTTTACAAAAGCTCCTATACTAAAGTTTATATTTATAAAGTTTTTATATACCAGATATTTTCTATATATTTATAGGCGTGTTTCTATATATAAAGCTTTACATTTGATTTTTCTATGTATACAGTTGTATAAATTTTTTGGTCCAATATGTTACTTTCACTGGGCTAAAACCGTGTGGGTTAGACTTAAAGTTGGTCGCAACCGAAACAGAAAAGAAAACAGCCGATAAAGAGAAAAAAAAAGGCCCGTAGGTTCCCACGAACGTGGGCTTGTCGGGACATGTAAAGACGCGTTCGCGCGGAAGCGACGCGTGCGATGCTTTTGTGTGTTAGCCCCCCCCCCCCCCCCCCCCCCCCCCACTAATTTAGAGCTACCTACCTGGCTATGCCAACATGCATCTTCCCAAATCCTACAGCGTTGGCTCTACCTGATGTAACGAGATTTATTCTACAGTTATGCAGATGTATATTCCTATTGTAATATACCTCCTTAAACGTCGTAATCAACGCCGTCCTGTGGATATCTATTCGTCTATTGGAGTCAATTGCCTCATCAAATCTTCATTACAATAGGTTGATTCGTTTTGCTCAAAGCTATTTCGTCCCTATACTATACATGAATGTAATATATTCACACCGTTATAATTTAGACTAATAACATATTTTTTCTCTTTTTTTATTAAAGTGGTTATTCTAGCCATGCATTATTTGCGAGCTATCTTTACATTTCTATGATTTAGACCATTCTATTGAAATTAATTGCTTATTTATTGTATTTTGATTCAAATTTTAAGCAATCTTGTATTGTGCTTTACATGGGTTTTCTGCTAATATTCTTTATTTTTAATCTGATTACTCGAGATCGTTTGCTTGATCGTATCCTACACCAACTGGTTTGCATCCGGCTGGCGAACTTGCGGCCAACATGGATCGTTTACATGGAGGACCAGTAGAGTATTTTTTGGCAGTGTGGACTTGCTAAAGCGGCTCTCAACGCCGGAAATACATTGCGCGGTGCCGGCGGCGAGGCAAGCCGCAAAGGAAAACAGAAAACGGCGAGCAGAGACAGAGCGCATGTACGCGCAAGAAGAGAACAGGATTTTTTTTCTTTCCATTAACTTCTTAAACTCTATAATCAACCTGATTATTCTATTCGTCAAATTTCAATTTCTTTCCTTGTACGACTCTTGTTAGGATTTGATGTACTACGCACTCTTATTTCTATTGCCATAGATACTATGTATACAACTCTATCAATTTATCCCACGGTTATAATTTAGACCCGTACTCTTGTTTCTGCTGTCATAGATACAACTTTTTTTTACAACTCTATCAATTTATCTCTACTGATATAATTTAGACCGACCTAACCCTAGGTGTATAAATATTTCTTTTTTATTTATATAGTAATTTCTAGACTCTTATTTTTTTAGCTGACTTAATAATATAATAAATATATCTACTGATGTCGAGCATATATTTGGTTCGATGGAATAACCTGTCTAAGCATGTATCTGAGAGAAAGAAAAAAGAGAGAAGACTGAGAAGATATGTAAAATGAGATTAGTATTAATTAAGTATTAATTATTTCAAACTTAAAAAACTGGTTTTTTAAATAACTTTTTTATTAAAAAATTATAAAAAATACAACGTTTAACTGTTTGAAAAAAGTAAACACAAAAAACGAGTTTCTTTTCAGCCAATCTCTCTCAAACACATCTAAGTAGACAAATTTAAACTGAAATGAAGCACATGTTTATAACAAAATTTGATAAGTCTCACAGTTAAGATTAATGAGCCAATCGGCTCATGAAAAGAGTAGCGAAAAATTGATCAGACGGATTTAGAATATATTCGGTTCAATCAAAAGATAAAAAGCTATTTAGATGTAACCAAGTCAGTCGTATAAACTATAGCAGTTATTTTATATCTATAGAATATATCTTATATAAGATTAGACAAGTTTAATTAGTTTTGTTAACTTTTTAGAAATATTTTTTTTATATTTTTAGAAAATAACTTCCGATACTTGTTGTAACCGCGTTAGGCTCTTCTAATCCTAGGTTATAAATATAAATCTCCTAATACCTTATAAATCATCTATCAGATTAATATATCTTCAACACATCACCACATCACCACCTTAGTTTATCTAGATTTTTTACCGATAGGTTTTAGCTCTCGACGTGGAACTACATCGGTTAGGTTTAACCTCTTAGTCCGATCGAATATACCATATTACATTCGCGTGAGATCAATCGTCTTATCAAGCTCCTTTTACCTTAATCAGTCTTACGCTACATCGGTTATATTTGAACTATTAGACTATCGATAGTAGATTAAGGCATAATCTAATAGATCTTTACTCGGTATTTCATCAAAGTAGCAAGCCAATGAGTTATCCACACATCGAACATCATGCCTAGTGTATCAGCCTCTTAGTTGATACGCATATATCTTCAGAGATCTTCTCTTATTGGCTCAGCTAGCCGATAGGTTCACTCTTTCCTTCTGCCCACACGTCCGATCTAGCATTCGTTAGGTTGTTGCCATTAGTCTCAGTCTTATATTGTCTTGGTTCGGTCCAATTTATCGAGATTGACTCTAACGATATCGTCACGATGGTCACTGGGTCTCGTACTTTCAGATAATCGGATTTTGCTCCTTCTTATTCATCGCACATTATATTCGGAGCACTATCGGCTTTATAGCTAATGGATCTTTCATACTATTCCTTACCAATATATAAATGTATTCATTGGCTTTTCAGTTGATGAACGAACGCTATATCCTCTATTGGCAACCAGTCAATAGAAGGATGGCACATGCTATTCTTTGAATACTTTATTCCAGAGTATCATTGGCTTTACAGCCAATGGAATCGTTATCATATACTTTAAATATCGTTTTAGCCTTTCGTCGGCTTTACAGTCAATGTACCAATGTTACGCCTTCATTATATTCAGAGTGTCATCGACTATATAGCCGATGTATCTTTTATTCCTTTCGTCGTGATCTGCTTATGCCTTCATCGGCTTTTTAGCCGATAAAAAAGTGTTCTAGCCTTTATCGACAACTAGTCGATAGCAAAAGCGTGTCAAACGCAGCTAATGACTATCTCAACCCTATTAACAGACAGCTAATAACAAGAGTTGGTATCGACTCGTCATCTAACTAACCCATCTTTTCATCTTCTTATAGTCAAGTTGATTGGCACGCCTATATCTCCATCGTCCTGACGAGGGTACAACAAATCCGAAGGAACTCAATGTGCTCTTGAACAAACCAACAAAGCTGAAGGACAATTGGGAGCGCACACCACTCAACGAAACCGAAGTATCTGCACTGGAGCGAAACAGATCTCTCAGACCTCGACGTGTTCGTGAGTTTCGGCGCGAACTTATCTTTAACATGCTCGGTGAAACAATCAGAAGTGCACTCTAACAAATCTCAAAACCCAAGGATCTATACTAGAGCGAAGCAGATCTCCTAATTCTCGGCATGTTCGTGAGTTAGGACAATCGGGAGCACGCTCCAATAAATCTCAAAGCCGCAGAAACTACACTGTAGCGAAGCAGATCTTTTTTGTCTCTGCGTGTTTGTAAGTTTCGGCGTGTACAACACAGTAAGAGGCGATTCGAAAGTATGGTATACAGGTGCAGCAGCCTAAGTAAACAAAAATCCAGTAAACAATGCATATTAATATTCTACCCTAGAGCTGACATGCATGGTGGGAGGACTAGAGAGTCTAGAGACCACCAACGAGGTAATTGCGCAGCTGCGAGAGTGGGGAATTGGCCGGCGACGAACGACAGCATGGCGAGCTCAGCGCCGAGCAACCAAAGGAGGAACGCCACGAGGCCGACGTACGGCTCGGTGTGGCTGCGCGTGTGAGCGGTCGTGTCCAGCAGCTCGCTCATGAGGATGGCGGCGCCGAGTAGCATGAAGGCACGGCCGGAGTCGAGGAGGAGCCGGCGGTAATGCCGGTGATCTTAGATCGCGCCGGCGGGGCGGTGGCGCTATCGGTTGATGCGTCCGATGTAGTGCATCGCCTCATCTGCCATTGCACGTACGCACTCGCGTGTGGCTTGCAGTAGAACAGGGCCGGCTCAATAGTTTCGAGGCCTAAGTGAACTCAGCACTATAGATCTTTTAGACTAAATATTTTTTACTTGTGTTTTGTAGAGGGTTAACTACAAATTTCTCTACATCCTAGTGCGATGGATTGAACCTTGTTGTTTTCATCATTTGAATAGATAAGCTTCTCGTGATTTTCTTGTTGTTGGTTTGCCGCCCAACCTCTCTTCGTTAGAGGGTGCACGTATGTATCATGCTACTGCTGTATATATGTACTGGCTTAGTCGGTGCTGTATATATGTACTGGCTTAGTCGGTGCCGCGTACATGTATTGATCTTATTGGCTTACCGCTAATTAAATAACCGTAATTAAGGGCATGCAACAATATTAGTGAAGCATATACATATGTACAGCTTCCGGGTCGGCTGGGCCCCTCAACCCGGGTCTAGGCGGTCTCACAAACCGCCTATGCCCAAAGCCAAGCGCCAGTAGGAAACTAATTAAGCAAGAATGCAATGCACAGTACGTATTCAACTTCAGAGCAAAGCACGGAGAAGAAGATGATCAGTGGACGCGGAGGATGGCTAGAGACTAGAGACCACCAAGCAGGTAATCGCGCAGCTTCTTAGCAAGGGCGGCAGCGGCGGCTGCGAGAGCAGGGAATTGGCCGGCGACGAGCGACAGCATGGTGAGCGCAGCGCCGAGCAGCCACAGGAGGAGGGCGACCAAGGCGTCGTAAGGTTCAGCGGGGAAGCTGAACAATGCTCCGCCTGTGGTCAGCAGGTGCATGAGGATGACGGCGCCGAGGAACATGAAGACGCGGCCGGAGTCGAGGAGCAGCTGGCTGTGGTGGCGGCGGAGGACGGCGAGGGCTCGGTGGCGTTGCTGGTTGGCTAGTAGGAGGTGGCGCATCGCCCGATCCGCCATTGGAAGCAAGCACCGCAGCAGCTTCTTCAGTTCTTGTGTTGTGGTGTACTTGTGCGTATGTCTGTTTTTAATAAGAGTACCTTGCTCTCGATAGTCTCTCCTATTTATAGGAGTCACAGTTAATGGACCTCTTATTCTCTCGAATCAACTCTTGTGTTGTGTCGTGTTGTGTACTTGGATAGGGCAGCAGGCTATTGTGTTGTGTACATGGA
The DNA here is from genome assembly GCA_030770085.1 of Oryza coarctata. NCBI lineage: Eukaryota > Viridiplantae > Streptophyta > Magnoliopsida > Poales > Poaceae > Oryza > Oryza coarctata. The sequence goes on from CM061472.1 coordinate 17,960,408, forward strand.
AAGCGGGCTATTCGCTTCTTGTGTTGTGTACTTTGAAGTTGGAGTGCAGGCCATTAACTTCTGTCGTGTACTTGGAAAGCTGATTATTCACTTCTTCTGTTGTGTACTTGGAAAGCAGGTTCTTTGGGCGTTGGCAAAGCAGGTTCGTAAGCAGGCAAAGCAGGTTGTCGTTGAGTGATGGTGCGCTAGTCCAAAGGGAGCTGATCAGCTGATGTTGATGGCGCCATAACGAAGATGAGGCAAGCCGATCTTGAGTGGGATCGAATCCAGGGCGGCTATGGCATATCAAGATTTTGGATATGGATTTTCCAACTTACACTGTTTTTTTTAAGAAGTGCCTAAAATATTATAGGTGACTGAAATTTTTAATCACTTTTCACGTCCCATGGCAATTCAATTATTCTCATTGCTTCCCCTGTTTTTCTTATAAAAAAAGGTTGGACAACATATTTAAACAAAAAATGCAAAACTACATGAAATAAATTTACAACTCATAAAATTTATAAAATTACATGAAAAAACTTAAACTTAGATAAAAATAAAGTAAACCTTATATATACAACAAAATTATAGTTAAAAAGAAATAAAATTATGTATTGTACACTACTGTAATTTTAGACATAAGAATGTGTAATTTAGCAATTCTAATTTTTTTAATACCATAAATGTAACATGTTAATATATGACACAAGTATATACTTAATCAAAAGTACATCATACTATATTAACAAGACATTTTTACAAGTGCGTTGTGAACATATACAAAGGAACGCTCGGTCCTCAAGCCGACGGCCTTGTTATTTTTAATTTTACCAGTGCGTTGCAAGGACGGGACACGTCCGCCGCTGCTCGGCTTCCACAGTTCCACTTCCACCCCATGCTTGAGAGTTGAGAGAGCCCGGTGATACATGTTTCAGTTTTTCTTTTTCTCTATGCAGTGCGTCCATCCGGAGACGTAGGTAATCATAGTTCAGTTTACTAACGACCTTCTGCCCCGCCTCAAAAGAATACGATTTTGACAAATGCATCTATACAGGCATTTGTTCAGGACTTCAGCTACATAAGAATTGCACTCCCTCTGTACAGAGTTGAACCACTTATACTTTTTCTCACTTTTCCACAAATTATCTACGTATTCTACAACTGTTTGCGCACGCCTGTTCGTTTTTACTGTGCGTATTCAATGAACATCGGGTGACGTAGAATTGAACCATTTGCATTCTTGCGACCATTTGCATGATTGCGCGTAGCTCTACCTTCCTTTGCATGCGACTGCTTACATGTACTATGGGCTAAATGGCTAATGGGAGAGATTTTGGCTAACGGAGAGATTTAGTTCTACTTGATCTCGCTGCACAATTGTTATACGTTGATCAATCTTGGATGGAGGATTTTTTTTTTGACAGAGGTAGCATCTTGTTTTTCGATGAGACGGTTTTCTGTGCATCCATTAGTTTTTGCTTGGAGCCGTTTTTTTTCATTGTCCTTTGGTGGGAACTATACGCTCAGTAACAAGGGTTGGTGGACCCATAAAACCCTCCTTTCTGAGTAATATAAATATAGAGATTTTTTTTTGGGTGGTGCTCTTTTCTATAAGAGGGTATTTGCTAGATGCTTGGATATTTTTTATTTTCAGCCGATTGCATATTGTTTAGGTTAAAATTGCAGTGCTATAATATGTCATTTTAGTTTATATTTTGCATTAAAATTCTGATAATGTGCATAGTTTTGTTTTATTTTATCTTATCTTATCTTATTTTCTAATTTAAAATATAAGTATAAACAACTTAAAAGTATAAGCTAATACCTAAGAAAACTAACGGGAGTCTAAACTAACTTTTCTATGCGCCACACAAACCCGTCCTAAGGCAAAACAAAGCGTTGGTATGACAGACCTTAGACCTATGTTTTGTTTGCATACCTTTCAGAACTCGCTGAAAATTAGAGTCCTACTCAATCATTTTCTGCATTGCAATTTGTAAGAGGCTATTCATGCGAACGAGTTTTTGAAAGAAATCACCATCATATAAACCATCTCATCGGACTCTGTTTTTGAAACAAAAACGAATGAACCGCACTGATCATCACAATCTGTTTCCTACCCCATTAGTGCATCTGAATTGACGGGAGAGGCCATAATAATATGGGATTGTCTATTACACATTTGAAAAAAACAAACATCCCCCTTAAAATCAATTTTTAGACTGTTGGATCGTTTTGAGGTTCATGCAGATTCCAAAACCCTAATTGTTTCCCCTTTTTTCTTCTTTCCTTAGCACCGCACGTCCAAACCAATGTTTGCTTGATGCCACTTGTCACCTCTACCTCCTCCAATGCCACCGTCCAGCGTGCCACCGCTCGACCTCGCCTACTAGCCAAAAGGCATCAACTACGCTAGCAAGCCTCCCTTCTCCTCCCCCAGTGTAGGCCTCCTTCTTCCTTCCTTTCCCCTCTCCCCTCTCCTCTCTACTCCTTCTCAAGCTGGCAGCAGCAAGGTATCCTTGCCCTGTTGTCTTCCTCATCTTTGGTGGCTCCTTGTTGTCGGATTCGTAACCACTAGCCACCACCTCCTAACCCATCGCTCCTCTTTGCCCCTTCCACCAATGCTGTCCTACTGCCAGCTATCAACCCCGTGGCTTTAGCAGCGTCATAGCCACCTTGTCACCCGCTAGTTCCGCCACCCACCGTCAGGTCGTCGCCTCTCACAGTCATCCCTCTAAGCCTAGTGATCTCCATCTTCTTTCCCTTCCTTGTCCCCCTCCTACCCTCACCTTAACTTGAGACCCTAATCCGTAGGTTCTCCACTGGAGTTTTGGGTGTCGTTGGCATTGAAGAAGAGGAGGAGGCCATCGGAGTTGGAGGAGAAGCACCTAGAGCACGAATCGCAAAGCATATCCAGTGGCCTAGAATCTACAAGATTTAGGATGGATTTTCACAATTCCGTAATAATATTACTCCTCTACATGAGCCCAACAAGAACTGAGCATTCATCCTCATGAAACATAAACTCAATCAACACGACAAACCCCAAGCAGCAATCGAAGCGAGTGAGCGATGGTGATGGTGGTGGTGGACATCTCGTGGCCCTCCTCCATGCTGTTTCCGGTGGTGGGAGATGGCAAGGGGGCGAGGGGGAGGACCAACAGCGGTAGAGAAGGGCTATGGTTGTACTACTAGTAGCACATCCAAAAGCTATAGCTCTAGATACATCTTGGTTTTTTTTATTTATGAAGTTGATTTTTTTGTGGTGGGAGACTATGCATGCGATAAGAATGGTGGGTGGATGGACAAAACTCTTGTTTTAGAGTAGTAGGGATTTTTTGGGTAATGTTTTCCTTTTTTATGGGGAGGGTATTTGTTAAATTTAGATTTGAATCTTTTTAATTTTTTGGCCACTTGCACAAGATTAAAATTGCAATGCTATATAACATGTCATTTTAGTTTATGTTGTATTAAATATTTTCAATCTGTATGGTTTTATTTCATTATTTTCTAAATTTAAATGTTTTATATTTTTATAAATATTTATCAGTTTTAATTTTTTATGTGCAAATTAGAAAAACTATTATACAATCCTTTATCTATGAAATAAGAGATTGTATTTAAATAGTAAATCTGAGGAGTAATAAGTATAAATAGCGTAAAAGTGCATAAACTAATAAATCTAACAAAAATAAAGGGAGTCTAAAAGAAATTAGCTTTTCTTCTAGCCGGACAACCCTATCCTAATCCAAAATAGAGCGCTTGTAGATTTTTATTTTAGTTTTGCTAAATATATGGCGCCACATTTTTTACTTGATTTCATTCACATTTTTCCTATGTGCTAATGATCTCATATATACTTCTATCTCTCCTATCTCCTATTCTCATATATATTTTTTCAAGTAAATAATCTTGATTCTTATATGGTGTGTATTAGGAAAAATACAATGTAATCCTTGAAAGTTACGGTGTAGATTGTAAGATATGTAATTACATATTGTAAATGTAGATAATTTACAGTGTAAAAATAATTTAATTGTTTTTATGGAAATTGTGGCACCATTAATATAGATATAGCTAGTCTTTTTTTTGTTTATATAGCTTTTCAGAACTCCCAGAAAATGCTATATATTTTTTGTTTGTAATCATCATTTTTGGAATTGCAATTTTTAAAGACTCTTCTGGAACAAAAATGAACCACAGAGAGATCGAACTCCAATCTTTCTGCACATCTGAGTGGGCCGGAGAGACAAACTCCTCCTCATCTTAACCTTAACTTTTTCGTTTTTCGTGTACGCTAAAAAAATCTATAAAAATTTACTTTAAAAATTATATTAAAATTTTTTTAAATTTTTTTAAACTAATAGTTAATTAATCACATATCTGAACCAGCCACGCCGAACGCAGCCCATGAGCCCAACACGAACACTGCGTTCCTCCCAAAACGCGAACTCGATCAGCGGCGCGACAAAGACGAACCCCCCGAAGCGGCGAGCGATCGAACCGAGCGAGCGATGCCGACGCTGGACATCTCCCAGTCCTCCTCCGCGCCGCTCCCGGCGGCGGGAGATGGCCAGGGGGCGAAGGGGAGGGCCTTTCGCGGCGGCGGGCTGCGGCTGTACTACCAGCCGCGCATCCAGGACCTGGAGCTCCAGATCCGCCACGGGACGGACAACCTCAGCCACCTCGAGGCCCAGCGGAACGTCCTCAACTCCCGAGGCAACGACCCCCGACGATCCCCTCACACCGTGCCGCGCGCGGCAGTCGAATCGGTCTCTTGAGTTTGGTTTAATCTTGGCGCGTTTGTGCAACCCTAGCTCCTGTCTCATGTGAATCCCCTCGGAGATTCTTGATTTTGTATCAAGATTTTATCTTTTTGCATGATTTGTATGTTCGGCATCCCTGTTTCTTCGGTTGGATGGAGTAGTGATAGGATACTAGCTTTTCTTTGTATTGATATACCAGCAAATAATTTTCGGTGAACTTACATTAATTTCTGCTTTGTACCGTAATGTATTCATCCTTTTTCCTTGCTATTTTGATGTTGCAGTTAAAAAGCTGCGGGAAGAGTTGAAGGTGCTTCATGAACCGGGCTCATATGTTGGTGAGGTTGTTAAGGTTATGGGCAAGTCCAAGGTTCTAGTGAAGGTACATATCCTTTGCTTTCTTACCTTTTCTTAGTACTATGTTTCAGTATTTGTGCACTTGCTTTGTAATCGGGGAAGACAAATAATTTTGTTGGTGAAGCCTTTCTTTTAGTCAGATCATGGCTGCATATATTTTAAATTTGGGTAGAAGCTACAATTTCTTTTGGCAGCACCCAGACGTAGGCTATACAAAAAGATGATATGCGAAAAGTTAATAACCATGTTTTTTTTCTCTCTATAATGTGCAGATGCAATCGATAATAATCAGTTAACTAAATTTTAATCTTGAAGAAGTGCTACATGTTCACTTCATATGGCATATTATTTGTGTTATTTCCATTTCATCACATGCTATGGTGATCATATATAGTTTTAAATGTACACATTCTTTCACTAACACAACATATACAACATTAAGTATGGTATTACTAGAGCAGACTTATTGGAATTTGGCATGCATTCTTTGAGAGTTTTAGCAATTATTCATCTCTCTATGTTAACTGATCAATTGCAATCTTTCAGGTGCATCCAGAAGAAAATTTGTTGTCAATATCGATAAAAGCATCGATATTACAAAGCTCACTCCTTCAATAAGAGTTGCTCTTCGAAATGACAGCTATATGCTTTATCTTATCCTGCCCAGCAAAGTCGATCCATTGGTTAATCTTATGAAGGTTGAGAAGGTTCCTGATTCTACCTATGATATGATTGGCAGCCTTGATCAACAGATTAAGGATATCAAAGAGGTTTGTAACAACTTCAAAGCACACCATATTATGTTCGATCTCTACCTGCCTACCTCTCTGTCTTACCAACTCAATTTTCAGGTGATTGAGCTTCCCATTAAGCATCCTGAGCTGTTTTAAAGTCTTGGAATTGCCCAGCCAAAGTTAGAACTTGTTTGCCAGTTTGCATTTTGTTTGGTATCAACTGCGTCATTATTAGTGGAAAATATTTACCTTTGCTTTCTGTAGGGCGTCCTTCTTTATGGGCCTCTGGGTACATGAAAAAAACTACTGGCTCCAGCAGTTGCTCATCACACCAACTGTACCTTACCTTCATTAGGGTGTCAGGTTCCGAGTTGGTTCAAAAGTATGTTGGAGAGGGTTCCAGAATTGTCTGTGAATTCTTTGTGATGGCTAGGTAAACATTTTCTGTTCATGTTACATTGAAATTTACCATTTATATAATGGATCTGAAAATTCTTCCTTGGGAAGGATGCTTGCATTGTGTTACACAATTCAGTAGGCTGACATCTTTGGTTTGAATTTTGGGCAAGAGAACATGCTCCATCCATAATCTTTATGGATGAAATAGATTCCATTGGATCTGCTAGAATGCAGTCAGGATCTGGTGGTGATGATAGTGAGGTTCAACGCACTATGCTTGTGCTTCTAAACCAACTTGATGGCTTTGAAGCATCAAACAAAATTAAGGTTCTTATGGCGACAAATAGGATGGATATATTGGATCAAGCTCTCCTGAAGCCTGGATGCATTGATAGGAAGATTGAATTTTCAAATCCGAATGAAAATGTAAGTGGTGTAATCACCATGATAGTATCATTTTTTTTCTGCGAGCAGCAGAGTTCGTGCTACTTCATCTCATCAGTGCTAATCTTTAGTTACTTAATGGCATTTTTTTCTCCTGCAGTCCCGCTTTGATATCTTGAAGATTCATTCAAGAAAAATAAACTTGATGCGTGGCATTGATCTGAAAAAGATTGCAGAGAAGATGAATGGAGCATCTGGAGCAGAACTTAAGGTGTGTATAGTTGCCACTTATGAGCCATTTTCAAAAGTACTTGTCATAACAAGCTGAAACAAATATCATGAACTGAAACAAATTTAGGCCCAGTCATCATTTTGATCCATATTGTTAGTACAACCAAAATTTATATGGAAACTGCTAAATACCATGAACAGATGATTTGGTCCTGGTAGTAAGTACAAGTGTTCTTTTTTCGAAGTTAGCTCGTTTTGGTCATTGTTTTACCGCTGTTATGCTTCATATTGATGCTATCAGTTATCAGTGTACAGAAGTTACTCACCTTGATTTTCACTTTGTGGGTTTCAGGCGGTCTGCATGGAAGCAGGAATGCTTGCCCTTCGCGAGAGAAGGGTTCATGTCAACCAGGAGGATTTCTTGATGGCGGTGGCAATGGTGATGAAGAAGCACACCGAAAAGAACATGTCCCTGCAGAAGCTCTGGAAGTGAAGAACCTTCTTTTCGACGTCAATGCCATGTCTGAACAGAAGCTAGCAGCGCCTTGATGCATTGATGGCTCTAAATTCCTTAAACATGTCGAGAACGGCAACTTTCAACACCTTGCAGTAGCTTCTTTTTAAGTTAGAATTCCTTCATTGGATTATCAAAATGTGGAATGAAAAATTTTGGGTCAATCGCTCGCTGGTGTAATGTAACGAATATTTGTTCACTGGATTGGTTGGAACCTTCTGCTTGTGTGTGCTGAGATTTAGCCCAGAGGTTGTACAGATCAGGATCAGGTGCTGTCGTAATAGACTGCAACTTTGGCAATTGCATGATCCATATCGCCCATATTGGATCAAACTGTCAATATCGTTTAACGAGCCTACGAGCCGATCTAGGATGAAAACAACTTTTGTTCAAAAGTAAAATTTTATTTTGAAAGAAAAACTAGATCGATCGAGCAATTTTAAACGGATTCAGCTAAACGACCTTTTTTTCACCCTATAAATATTGCTCTCCCTAGTCTCTCGCGTCAAACGTTGAACTTTTTTTTTTCAGAAAGTTCACCGTGACACCGTTTGATTCATTCAATACGGATGGTGTGGATCATGCAACGGCCAATCCCTGTCCAGATGTGGTCCATATGGATGGGCCGGGCTTGAACTCTGAAGCCCATCTAAATGAGCCTTTTATGAGGGTCCAAAAAACACGTCCACTAATCCTGGCCCAAAAGCCATCTATTCTCTCTACATGTGGATCTCCCATCGTACTCGTGGATCTCCCGATGGGCCACAGCCATGTGGGCCAGCGTAGTCAGCGGCCGTCGCACGCGCGTGACGAACGGAGTCAATTCAAAGCTACCTCACCTTCGCTTCCCGAAACGTCTCCACCGCGTAAGGTGAAAGCCACCGTTCCACTCAGGCCTCCAGCTGGTGGGCACGTGTACGGTGGGTACGGTGCCCACGCGCACATCCGATGGTCAGGGAGAAGCCGCTTAGACCTCAAGCCAAACCCCACGGCGCGGTCGCGTCCAACCCAAGCAGCACGCGACGCCCGTATAAACCGCCCGCGGCGTCGTCTCGCCTCGCCGTCCCCAACCCGCCCTCTCCCTCCTCGTCGCCGCCGCCGCGCACCACCGATCGACTGATCGATCGACCCCGTCTTCTACTTCTTCGCGAAGGTTTCTCGGTTCTGAATGGTGCGTCCTCTCTGTGCTGTCCTGGATATTTTTGTTTGTTTGCTTGCTGCTGGGGTTGGATCGTCGATTCGTCTCCCGAGTGATTGATATTTCTGATGATCTGCGTTGATTGTTGTGAGATTGTTCTTGTGATATGAAAGTTTCAGCCATCCTTTTGTGTTCTCAAATTTGAACAATCACATTGGTCATAAGGACCCTGGTTGTTCATTACTGAATAATGATCCGATATAGTTGGCTATTGGATCACTTTAATTCATCTCTTAGAAAGTGTCTGATAATTCAGAAACGTGATGCAAGTACTCAGGATCTGGATCAACCATGTTTTCAGTAGCCCAGAGTAGACAGCTTGAAAATAACTTTAATATTATGCAAGAAGCAGTAGAAATCCATACAAGAGTGGTTACTGGAACTAGATTTGTTGATATAAATAAACTTGTAACTTCTGAAAAAAATTTAGTGCCATGATGTTATGATCAAAGAACTAGAATTTTTTTGCTCATGTGTACAGTGTACGCTAACCCGAATTTACTGATCCCTGCTGCTTTTCACCAGCATCCATGGTCATTGCGCAATCATCATGTTCAATGTCACCTCACGTCTCACTTACAAGAACGTTCCCACCTGGCACAAGGATATCTGCAGGTGAAGTTTTCTCTCTCCTCCCAAATCACCCTGAAATTGTTCCTCTTCAGTGCCCTGAACTGATCATACTGCTTGTGTCTGTATATCAGGGTGTGCGACAACATACCGATCGTGCTGTGCGGCAACAAGGTGGACGTGAAGAACAGGCAGTTGAAGGCCAAGATGGTGACCTTCCACAGGAAGAAGAACCTCCAGTACTATGAGATCTCTGCCAAGAGCAACTACAACTTCGAGAACCCTTTCCTCTACCTTGCAAGGAAGCTCACAGGGTAATTGGTAACTAATTGTTGCCACTCAGATTAATTGTTGCAGTTCACAACCATTGCTCATTTGCCCTGATCTAACACTGTACTGATTCTGAACAATCTGTCTGACAATGTGAATATGTGATGTCCGATTGCAAAATGCGGGGACATGAACCTTCGGTTCGTCGAGGAGCTGGCCCTCCTTCCTGCCGACGTCACCGTCGACCTCATCGCGCAGCAAAAGTGAGTGAACATTTTGCAATGCGTGCTACACGAAGACCATCACCTCTCATCTGAACTGTCTGCAATGTTAGTTTCCACGTCTTATGCTGGTAAAATTCTTGTGTGTGCAGGATTGAGACAGAGATAGCTGCCGCGGCGGATATGCCCCTCCCGGACGAGGACGAGGACAGCATGGATTGAACTCATCGGAGGCCATGCTTAGTTTAGACGAAGTTTAGGTGATCATGATACAGTTATTATGGCCGTGTTCAGAAATTCAGTAGGGTAGTATGAAGCTGATTAGTTGGTTTCTGATGTTGCTCCTGGCGTTACTGGATGAATGAATCAACGTGAATGCTACTTTCGTAGAATTATTCTGGAGTTTGGTACTCTGCTGTGTATTTCTTGACTGGCGTAATGAAATAAGGTTTGGATTTTTTAAAATTTTATTAAAAAGGTCCAGAATTTAAAAACAGCAACAATTCCTTGATTGCCTGTTGCTGGTACGGCTCTGCCACCGTCGTTTGGCTGGCGAAACCAGATGGCATGTTCCTTTCAGAACTCAGACTTGTCAATGTACCTGAAATTTTCTTATGACGAGTTTACATCGTGATCCTTTCGCTTTCTCTTTTCGTTGAAAACTTCAGTAGTGAATGATCTGCATTCGTCGAGCAACTTAATTACCTTATTGCTTGCTAGATTTTATCATCAGTGTAAATTAACATTAGCTAGCTGCTGTGGGCTGTAGCAGAGAAATGACAACAGAAGGGATTGGGCCAGGGGAAGCAGCCGATCGTTTCATTCGCTGTTGATTTCACGGGAAAAACGCAGGAAAATTTCCATTTACCCGGACCACTTTTTCCGTTTCCTTCGCGTAAGATTGACGAAACCAAGCGCTGAACAATAAGCAATATCAGTGAACACAGGAGGAAGAAGCAGAGCACACCTCACTACGCTATTTGGCCTGTGAAGGAATGGGGCAAAGCAGAAGTTGGATGTAATAAACGAGAACGAGATTGGATCAGTGAAAATGATGAAGATAGATAAAATGAATTAATGTTTACTTCCTATGTTGGTTCCTTCCCTTGGTTCCAATGCCCCTCCAAAGGTTCCCATCTTTCAAATTCTTGTGTTTTTCAAATCCTTGTTGAATTTTCATCCAAATTCCTTTTCGATTCCTACCCCTTCCGTATCATGTTTCAAAGGACCCTAGTAGTTTACCACTGTTAAAATTAAACTATATTGAAATTGGTAATATAAAATTAGTTTATATTAAAATTGCTATTGTTTAATTAGTTATATTAAAATTATTTATGAAAAATATGGTAAGCGTGTGTCCTGATATAAGTCAGGTTGTGAAAATATGTATTTGAAGAATATTTTTTATTTGTATACATGTATTAAATACTGTAACATATGAAAAATCACTCAAAAAACTTGAAAGAATTTTAGACAAAAATTAAGAAATTAATTTTTAGAATTTGCTATAGTAACAAACTAAAATTATGAGTAGACCGAATGTACATTACGTACATACCCCAACTCAAAGTAGGCTAACAACGACACGTAATCAAGTTAGTATGAACTGAAGAAGACTAAAAGCAAGTGGACTGACTTGGTAGGTAGGCTGAGAAATCAGTAGACTAGCGGAATGGCTGATAGCGAGAAATCAATCAAATAGCAGCACAAGCAGATGTGGGTGAAAGTATGTGGCTGACAGGTGGGCTAGACATATCAGAGTCGTGCGTGATGGCACAATGGTTGACAGGTGAGGCCAAACGAGGAAGAGACAGGGCACGCGCACGTCCACCGACACAGGAGATCCAGAGAGATATATGTCATAACCAAACTAGTGTGGAGACGATGGAATAGTGTTTAAGCGGGATTCTTTATAGAAATATATAGAATTCTGTGATCGATGTGGCGCAATTTGAAATGTCGGTTTCCAATTTAACAGTTGATAATAGGTTGAGAATAAGCAAAGTAATGGTTATAAAATCTTAAGGGTATTTAGGGTTTTTTTATTTTTATTATAAATATATGATTATAAATACAGGATAAGATGTTAAGGATTTTAACCTAGAAAATTGTGAGAGTTTTTATGTAAATTTTGTAAGCATAATTTTAGCAATAAATATAAAATTTATGAAAAAATATTGTAGTAATTATACTTAGTTATTGATTTTAAATTAATTTATTTTCTCTGTGATTTGGATTGGTTTATTTGATGTAAAATTTAAATTTGATGTTATTTTAGTGTTCTAGATCGGTTAATTATTTTTGATATTGTATTATTAATTAATTAAAGTTTAATTAATTTTAGTCAATATTTAGTAATTTTATTTCGTTAATATCTTGAGATCCAGAATTACGATTGAAGTGATTTTAATTAGGTTTGTTTGTAAATTGTATAGTATATTCTGTAAAATTTTTAATCGATGTCTATAATTTAATTAGTGGTAAAAAAGTGTTTCATACAGAGAAGTGTTAAATTTTATTTTTGATTTCTATAAATATTCACGTCTCTTTAATTATCTTTGTGTGTCGATCTTACAACCACCTACGTACCTGTTCGAGATCCTGTCCCCACAAAGTAGGTACAAACCTACGAGCAGAACGTACAACACACCATCGAAGTGTGATACACGAGTAGTGGCAGTGTGGCACACATCGATATCTACATGCACGCGTGTCCACCAGAATCTTGATTACCATCCCCCAGATGCCTCGGCATTTTGCTGTCGTTGAACAGCATATCATTGACTCCAAATGCACAACATTCCTATCTCCCTGGTGTCGCTGCTGCTGCTACGCATTATGCCATGGTCTTTCGGTCGTCAGATGCTGGATCAATCGATTGATCGGGAGGTTAATTAACGTCGGTCGTCGTCCGATCCAGCACGCTGCGTCCATACGTGCAGACTCCCTGTGCTTTTTGTCGACCGGTCGGTCATCTGCTTGCATGAATGGGACCTGCACACGTATAGAAAGTTATAGACACCAAATATGACGCGTATACGCGTAGAAATCCAATGGTTCTTAATATGTCGCGTGTTTTTCCGGATTGGTATATCGGTATATGGCTTGTTCAATCATAATCGTCTTTCTTTTTGGAATGTTTGGGAGGGTTAGTTAATTCGGTCGATTCATTAGGTGATGCAAGTCCCTGGTCGTCAGTGATAGGTGATCATGCTAAATTGCTAATGGCCTAATTAATGTTTTATCAGCGTTATCATCTGACCTAACCTAGATAGATATTCAACAACTGCAGAATTTTCCAAAGTAACTCTGAAATTCTGAACACAAAACATTTCTGAAATTTACGAGAAAAAGAAATTGTTTTCTTTTGTCCATCTAAAGGTGGCTAATGCATGATCTATATGCTTGTGTGCCTATCTGTATTTCAGATGGTTTCTTCAGCGTGTTGCTCTCGCTCAAACTTTTCCCCTTTTGCGTTTTCTGCTGCCGGTGCATGCGTACGTCGTAGTGGTTACACCCCCTTTACGTCGTCGAGTCAAAAGACGTCGCGTTTCTGACGTAGTTTAGCTTTGTCGTTGATTAGCTACCATGCATCATCACGAGAGGAAATAATCAATCAACAAAATGACGATTAATTAGATTAGATTCTCCCTTTTTGGTCGCCTTTCACACTGATCTGCCGGACGGCCCAGAAAGCAAAGATAAAGCGGACCGCGTAGAAAGGCTTGCCTCGTTACAGCTTGACAAGCGGAATACAATGCCGTCAGAAGTCTGCAGAGAAGATACTACTACTACTGCTACAACCTACAAGAACAAGTTCCTGATCCTCCAAGATGCACTGTTCCTCTAATCGTCATGCAAGCACTAATTAAAGTGAATGGCCTTTCTGGGTGTGATTAGAAATTTGTTCACAGGATCGCGCCTTGAACGTGCCCTCCACTTTTTATAATACTGCACCTGTTCTTTCGTACTCTCCCATCATAAATAAATAACGTTTTACACTTTTGAAAGTCAAACTTAACTTTCCACATAATTGGTTTGCATAGATAAAAAAATTAATCACATACGAGTAATATTATAAAAGCTTTGTTTTAACACAATTTTTTATTGAACTACTGCAAGGAGACCCCTGCAGTGTATTTTATATATATTAAAAAGCAAAATTACAAAAAAACAGTTACAGGTAGAGTTTGTTATAACAACTTTGACCATGCTATTTTCATTACCCCAAATCTAAACAATAGTTATGATCAAAGCTAACCTGGTTGGCTTCATGGATTCTTAAACAATACTTATTTGTGACAAGAGAGAGTATTAATATGACGTTTAATCGTTAATTTTTTTATAATATATAATAGTACATTCACAAAAAAAAAGAGTAATAATTTATTTTTCATGACAAATCTATTAAGGCTATTTTTATATATTAACTTTTTTTCCATTTACTAGCTAGTGAATATTCTGAGTTTTGACTACACATTTCTCAAAACAATCGAATGGACTGAGAATGCACTAATTTAATTGATCCGTGCGTTAATACGTGAGACTGTAGTTAGTGCATGAATCTTGATAATTCGATAGCAAGACTTGATACACACGTGAAGTACTCTATGACAAGGGTTCTCTTTGTCCAATAATGCTGCATTGGAGGAATTTGATTGACCTAGTATTTGCATGTGTATAAGCATATATAATATTCGAATGTCATTGATGAGTACTTAGCGCACTAATCTTGTAACCTTTTCCGTCGACCGACCACAGATATCGCAACAATGTCGACAAATTATTCGGGACATATAGTATTTGATTTGGTGCGCCGACTCAGCAACTTCGGACTTATCCTCTGCTATATGATGATCTATCGAAAACAGGCTCTCTTTTTCTGACAAAGCAAGTATTACTTCTGGCTTTTAACAAGAATGCACGTAGTCATACTCCCTACATATTAAAAATTATTATTATTATCAACAAAACTAATATCAATATTTAAAAACTTTAACTATAAATAACTTCTATAATATTTACCTTATAAAGTATTTCAATAAAAACATATATCTCTTGATATTTCTATAATATTGTAAAAAAATAGTGGTTAAAATTATTTTTTTAGAGAGCGTGTCTTTATCCGAAACGACAATTACTTTTAACCCGGAGAGAGAGTATTTGTGTTCTCTTCTCCTTATCGAAGTTTTTGTTAGCAATTGTTGTTAAGTTTATTAAAATCTCGATTCATTTTACGGATTCAATGATTGTAGAATTTGTGATGTTATAATTTTTATGTATACGATTTTATTATTGTGATCATATTTAGAACTTACGATTTTGATTCATGATCATGATTTTAACAACCTTATTGTGCATTATGGATTGATGTACTGTTAATTTGTTGGAATTTTCGCATATTTTAAACAATGGAAAATTGCTCCTTTGCCATGAAGTTTGTTTGTTTTGTGAAGAAATGCCACAAACTTCAGTGGAATAACTCTCTTTTACTCAGAAAATCTTGTACCAAAAATCGCCCATGTTTTCTTTTATTCCTCATCTTCCTCCTCTCACCTTGTCTCACCTCCAGCTCATGCCACCGTCTCTCCCAACTCCGGGCAGCACTGTGCCCAAATTCACCACTAGGGCACGATGACTTCCATTGTCTAGATGACACACGCACACCTATCGTCGTCCCCTGAGGCAATGCAAGTGTGGAGCTCCACCTCGTGCAAGAGGCAGAAAAGACCTGGGAGGCACACAGTCAACGGCTATGGAAGGAGCATATATAGTACACTAGCGGCCACACATGGGAAGCGCAGCACCGGTTGTCAGGAGGCGAGAGGCGTACGTGAAGCCGATAGCAGAGGGGTGGTGCGCAAAGAAGTGCTCCTCTCCGTCGTGCTGAGGGCGAAGGAGGAGGGGCAAGCGCCGGGTGTGGTGGTGCAGATGTGGAAAAGCGAGGGGACATGAAAGGATGTGGATGCCGGTAACCGTAGCCAGCTGGTGATGGTGATGACCGGTGTTAAGGGAGAGGCAGGGAAGAGGAAGAAGATGTGGGCTATCGTGGCATTTCACCCCGATGAAGATCTGTTTGTCTTCTGCAGAAAATAATGCTTAGCTTGCTTCTTTCCTACAAAAAGTTTGAAAGCTATTTTGACGTAGATTTTGATCGATAAAAGCTGGACGTACTCGCAAAAAAATTAAATGAGTGCTGTACGTCACATTTATATTAGGTTTCTTTGTTGAGAGCTCCTTGTCCTTGCATGCAGGTCGCTTTGCAAAGTAATAGCAGAACAATGAATTAATGCAATGCACAAGCACAAAGTAAATGGAAAAAGGAGGATGAGAACGAAAGATGTATACTAGTATTAGACATCATATCCTCCTATACACATATACATTATATATTCTTTATACACCAACTAATAAATTTTATTAAAAATTCTAAAAAAATTATACACATTATATTTATATGTAAAGTATTATCTTCAAATCTATTATATTTTAGCTATAAAAAGATAAAATTTTAACACATATATACTCTTAAAAATATTATATTTTTTAGACTAAAATATAATAAATTTAAAGTCGAGATTTCACATATATATATAATACTATTAAAAATGCACATATATTTTTTTAAAAATTTTTAGTGGCATTTATTAGTTGGTGTGTATGAAGTATATACCAAAAGTTACGTACACAGCATACGTTCCCCTATACTTATCTTATGAAACCATGTTTTTTAAGATAATCTAATATCAGTGTATACTTTACGTCTCTGCAATGCACACAATCAATTTGTAGTCTTTGTATTTATAACCTAATGAAATCATACACTATGACTCTACTGCATCTGCACATACGCCGAGTTATATGAACTCATATATAAATTAATTGATCATAGATGTTGACCAAACTAGGGACAACGTTTAGAACTTAATTGAAACATGAGTTTTTTATAATGGAATTATAATGCCTGAGATGCTTAATCAAGGTATACAGTACAACTGTATCCATAGTTTGAATAAACAAACGATTTATTCGGGTGTTTTCAATCAACATACAACTTCAAAGAGTTAATTATTATTATTAGCAAGAGATGAATCAATCATTTGACATCTTGAAAAAAAAAACAGATCATATCAAGACATGTAGGTAGGAGGAAGGCATCCCAAAATATGCGACCTGTTCAAAGCGTGTTCTGGCCTGTGTAAACAGGCAGAGACAAGCTGGGTAATACTATGTTTTGCGGTCTGGTCTGAACTACCCTACCGCATTAACATCCAAAACGATTTCTTAGTTATAATATATATCCAACCACTAACGGAGGAACGTGTTTCTCATGGTTACAGTGAAAACCGTATTTACACCATTATTCCTAATTGTAGTCGATTAGTTTCTCTCTTTGTGTAGCTCTGGCAGTAGTTATGCCAGCTAAAGTATGTGTGGGTTGTTTGACATCCTTCTATTGATGTTTGTCATCTGTGTAATATTCATGGTGGCTATCTCACTTTCCTTTTTTTTTAAAAAATATCGTTTCTTTCTCTCACGTATTTTTCATATATGCATATCAACAGAAAATACAAGAGAGATGTGAGTATTATATTCACCCTAATTATGTCAGACACGTGTACACATTTGCCTAAAAAGAACAGAACATTTATTAACGCTTTCTCAAAGTAGTGCTTTTATTAAGCACCTATATTGTTGGGTGGAGTCACTCATAAACATTACGTATACTCGGCTGCATTTTTAGTCGAAATTTACTGGTGTCAAGGGTTTATTGTTTACCTTCGTTTTTTTAGCGTGTTAGAAAATATATTTGCAGGTATGTGCGTAGTGATGTGTTTCTTTCATGAAATAAGAAAGTGAATTTAAATTAAAAATGTAATACTTTTGTGCAAGTTGACATATATCTGCAAATATAGGGGTTATACATCACAAACATTCAATCGCTCAAGAGCAAGCAGTACACGCAAGCAAGTCTTCCCCTTCTCTCATTTTCCCAACTGAACGTTGGTGATATACCCCAGTTTGGTCAGCTGAAGGCGGTTTCTCACACTTCACCTACATCGTTGACGCCCCCCTCCCCATCCCAACTGAATTTCGGAAAACTGTTTGGTCATGTTTTCTCTTTTATCTAAAAACTAATTAAATAATTATAAAAAATAAATTTTTTTGATAATATTCATACAACATATTTATATCACTCATCCATAGAATTTTATGTTCAAATACAACTTACATATTAAGACCAAGCCACCGTGGTCTTGAGCGATTGAATGTCACCGACAGATCATCTCCCTCTCTCGCTGGGCCCCAACGCTGCCGGCCGCTGCGCTATATAACGGCCGCCTCCTCCCGCCATCCTCGCCTTCCCATTTCGAAACCACCGGACATACCCGCCGCACTCACCGGAACAAGCAGCTGATTCTGTGTGCGCTCTGTTTCAAGAAACAGGGGAGGCGGCCGGAGATGGAGGAGGCGGCGGAAGCGGGGTGGTGGTGGACGTGGCGGGGTGCGGCCGTGGCTGCGACGGCGGCGTGGCTACTGCTGCACGTGTCGGCGAGGGTGGCGGACGCGCTGTGGTGGCGGCCGAGGCGGCTGGAGGCGCACTTCGCGAAGCAGGGGGTGCGCGGCCCGCCGTACCGGTTCCTCGTCGGGTGCGTGAGGGAGATGGTGGCGCTCATGGCGGAGGCCACCGCCAAGCCCATGTCCCCGGCCGCAGCTCACAACGCGCTCCCCAGGGTGCTCGCGTTCTACCACTACTGGAGGAAGATCTACGGTATGTACGGAACGGACGGGTGAATCGTTCTTAGTTGTCCAGGTGTTTGATGGATGGATGGGAGGATGGATTAATGGCGGTCGCGGTGGCGCAGGGCCGACGTTCTTGATATGGTTCGGGCCGACGCCACGGCTGACGGTGGCGGAGCCGGAGCTGGTGCGGGAGATCTTTCTCACGCGCGCGGAGGCGTTCGACCGCTACGAGGTGCACCCCGTCGTCCGGCAGCTCGAGGGCGACGGCCTCGTCAGCCTCCACGGCGACAAGTGGGCTCACCACCGCCGCGTCCTCACCCCCGGCTTCTACCCTGACAACCTCAACGTGAGTCTCCTCTGTTTCTTCTTCCGATTGATCGGTGGCGTAGCGCGACGATGACGACTGACACGACCGGCGACGAACACTCTCTCTCTCTCTCTTTTTCAGCGTCTGGTGCCTCACGTCGGCAGGTCGGTGGCGGCGCTGGCGGAGAGGTGGCGCGCGATGGCGTGTGCCGCCGCCGGCGAGGTGGAGGTGGACGTGGCAGAGTGGTTCCAGACGGTGGCCGAGGAGGCCATCACGCGCGCCACGTTTGGCCGCAGCTACGACTCCGGCCGCGTCGTGTTCCGCATGCAGGCCCGCCTCATGGCGTTCGCCTCCGAGGCCTTCCGCAAGGTGTTCGTCCCGGGATACAGGTACACGCCATGAACAATCCAAACTGCTAACGATTCACCATTTTCGCCGAAATTGAGCTCATGGTTTGCGCCGGAATTCGATCGAACAGGTTCCTGCCGACCAAGAAGAACCGGCTGTCGTGGGGTCTGGACAGGGAGATCAGGCGCGGCCTGGTCCGGCTCATCGGCCGGCGCAGCGGCGACGCCGGCGAGGAAGACGAGACCACCACCGAGCTCAAAGACAGGGACAACAGCTTCAACGACTTGCTGGGGCTCATGATCAATGCCGGTGTGAACAAGACGATGCCGGTGGAAGACATGGTGGAGGAGTGCAAGACCTTCTTCTTCGCCGGCAAGCAGACGACCACCAACCTGCTCACCTGGGCTACCGTGCTGCTCGCCATGCACCCGGACTGGCAGGATCGCGCCCGCCGTGAGGTCCTCGCCGTCTGCGGCGACGCCGGCGAGCTCCCCACCAAGGACCACCTCCCCAAACTCAAGACGGTACGCACCAAACCATCCATGGCCCAGGGATATTTCGGTAATTCCACGCAGCCAAAAGTCTCACCTTGTTGGGTTCTCGCTGTCATCTTCTTCTTCCAGCTCGGGATGATCCTGAACGAGACGCTGCGGCTGTACCCACCGGCGGTGGCCACCATCCGCCGCGCCAAGTTCGACGTTACCCTCGGCGTCGACGGCGGCCTCTCCGTCCCGCGCGACACGGAGCTGCTCGTCCCGATCATGGCGATCCACCACGACGCCAGGCTCTGGGGCCCCGACGCCGCGCAGTTCAACCCGGCGAGGTTCGCCGGCGGCGCCGCGCGGGCGGCGAAGCACCCGCTCGCCTTCATCCCGTTCGGGCTAGGGTCCCGCATGTGCATCGGACAGAACCTCGCCATCCTCGAGGCCAAGCTCACCATGGCCATCCTCCTCCAGCGCTTCGACCTCGAGCTCTCGCCCAGCTATGTGCACGCGCCCACTGTGCTGATGCTGCTCTACCCGCAGTACGGCGCGCCGTTGATCTTCCGGCCGCGCCAATCTCAGCCGTCTGTTTAGCTAGGCATCAAAGGCAGCAGCCGTAGTACTACTACTCGTTCACTAGCTAGGTAGGAAATGACAGGAAAGCCCCTGTCCGTTGTGTGCATAGTGACACAGAAAAGGCAAAGGGACAACTAACAAAAGGCTCTGCCCGTGGCAGTGGCAGCGCCGGATTCCGAAAATGCCCTCGCTAACAGACTAGTACGATCAGAGCACTACTTTTAGGGATTTGATGGGTCAGAACCCAGAAGAGAAGAACAGAGACAGTAGTAGGCTAGTAGCCCCACATCCACTGCTCGGTTGCTTCCATTTGTTCTCTTCTCCTTCGCATGGATTCTGATGTATGTATCGATCAAAATGCATGTGCGTGTTGTGTACAGGTGTGTGCTTATTTTTATTCCGGACACCCAGCACTTCACAGCAAAAGAGAATTCCATTTGGAAAACACACACAAGAAAACAAGGGGGGGAGAGAGAGTGTGTGTGAGTGAGAGGAGGATATTTGATAATTGGTTGTACACGGTATTCCAGCCTTGTGCTCCTCTCCTTTTCAGCGTCTGGTCGGTGTGGTGGTTGCGTTGACAATCCATTCATAGATTGAGTAGAATCTCTAACTAAGCCCGGTTATAGTAGGCTTTCCCTATGTGTACAGTGTTGCTGGTTATTTTGTATATATAGATACGGGATGACATGAAAGAGAACACAAGCAATCCATATACTAGATGTTTCAATTTTTCCGTGGGTTAAGTATGTAGTAGTAAAATTAGCAATTGTGTATACTAGTAGTCTACTGGTAGTAGTACGTACTCCAGGTAGATAAGAGCTCGTTTTCTTTTCGTGGAAAGTAGATTTCGGTCGGAAAAGGAGAGCGAGGTAAGGAAACGAGGGTGTGGACTTGTGGTTTGGATGACCGACGAGAGGAAGCTGATGGCACGTTCCCTGCCGTGACGGGGTAAAATCCGCGGGCGGAGAGAGAGGAAAGTCACGGGCGGCCCGGCCGGCCAGCCAGCCAGCCAGCCAGCCGCGCTCGCCGGCCGGCACGGCAGGCAGGCAGCCTTTCCGGTCAGATCAGGCGCCAGACGACGCATACCACATGATGGCGTAACGAGACACGGCCGGCCCCAGCGCAGCGGACGCGACGAGACGAAGCAGGCGTAGGTCGACGCGACGTGCGGTGGCCGCCAAATCGGGTTGGTGCCCCCCGCGGGCGCGCGGGTGGCGGACCCGGGTTGCCGGCCTGCCTCCCCCGCGCGAGGGGGGCGCGCATCCGTGCATCGACCGGTCGTCGTTGGCGCGGCTCTGGTTCTCCTCCGCTGTTCGTCGCCACCCACGGGGAGCGCGCGGTCGATCTCGGCGCCACGTTGGTTCAACACTGCTCCACCAACCCCTCCCCGTCGTGGCGGATGAACTCGAGTCGTCGGTCGGGCACAGCGCGGTGGCCAGTCGTCGTGTCTGTATCCGTGCGCGGTGTGCATCAAGTGCGCATGGAAAACCTCCGCTAGCCGTACGCCGAGATATAGCCGTATGGGAAGTAGATCAATTTTTGGGTGGGAGAATAACCTTTGATTTTTGGGGTGTTTAGTACTCATCCTCCCTAAAATCACTTCCATCAAATTCACTTGACCCCCGCAAAAAAAAATCTCTTAACCCATCGTAAATGATCATCCAGCTATATTTCTTATATAATTAAATAAAATATCATGAGCGTACATTATTGTGTCCAAATATACACAACCATCTAGGCTCAACACTTACATATCTACATATCAATGTGTCGATTTTTTGCTCATGGCAATAGCCTGCTTTAATGACATGTTTCCTCATCTATTTGTATTCTCCGTAGTTTTTTTTCTCCAACTAGCAACTTTTTAGTGCTAATCTCGCTACCTCACCGCTCTACATACCATCTCAATCGCCAACCCTGGCTGATCACTGCCATCTCAACCGCCAACCGCTAGCTAGGCACTAGCTAGCTGATCTAATGTCGCATAGCTAGGTCCTCCTATAAACCCTAAAAGTCCACCCTGCCCGCTTAACTAAACCACATCTTAGCCTTAGTTAGCAGCTTATTATCATCATCGAGTTGAGAGTAGAACTCCCTTGCATGCCAAAGAGGAAAAAATGGTACGTATCACAGTTTAGGAACTTTATCAGAAGAAAAAACATTAGCTCGTTCTTCAACAATTTTGTAGATACATTTCTCAATGTTTTTTTATGGTGTTTGATCTACATCAATGTTTTATTACATGCCGCAATGGAATAACTTCAGCTCTCTTCAACCAGGGTGGGCATAGAGACTAAGCACCATGGTAGCTTCCTGGGCTTACCTGTGCGGATTAAGAGGCTAGACATATCGTGTCACCAGTATCTATCAATATCGACACTAGTTATAGTGACTGTTGTCCAGGCTCTAAAAAATTGATGGACCCCCGTTGCTTCACAATATCACAATGACTAGAAACAATTATTCCTGCCGTGCTGAAAAAAAAATCTAGTTTTCCTTGTTGATTTTTTTCATAGAAGTTTTACCGTGTTATATATATCGGGGGCGAGAGATTTACACGTTGTGGTTTCTGTTTCCTACTCGCGAAGCCAAACAGGCACTAACGTCAAAAAGACATGTCGTCTGAGGTCTGACTATGGAATGCAACGACGTCAAAGTATCGATCGATATTGCTACATTTAATTTGTCAGTTACTTGAGTCGTGCCACTCGTGAGTCATTGTCACTGGTGGTCAAAGTACGTTTCAGAAAGAAGAAACTGGACACGATCAGCGAAAAGGAAAGAATTCAAGTTTTTTGGTCCTGCACCACATACAGAATGTAGTGCACGCGCGATGGAATCTCATGCATTTTGGTGTGACAACCATTGATGATTTAGACGCCGAATTGCAATATTGATTATGATGTGTGTGTGTGTGTCCATGTTTTTAGGCGCAAAGATCTTTAAAAATGTGTTTTGTTTGAAGGTGAGTGCGTGAGGGTAACATCTCTGGCTTTAGTTTAGCCGCACTTATCAAAGGACGTGGTCTACACCAAATAAGAACTACCATTCACCGCTTCATCTGGAAAGAAGAATTACCAACCTTTTCGATAGGTTGCTTGGCCGTTTTTGTGGTTCAAATCCTGCAATGAAAATGCAAGTTCTTTTTAAGATTATTATAGAATTATTAAAATAATTATTTGCTTCATGCTTCGAAAAATATGTTTCTAAAAAAACTTTCTTCACGGTATTACTTAAACTTAAAACACTTGTTTTAAACTATTTATTAAATTTATTTTTAAAAAAATATTTATTTTTCCCCTAAATTAAGTAGATAATTCATGGTCTAAATTAAACGGGGCCGGTATACTTCTAAAAACACACCAAGTGAAGAGCTAGCACAGTGAATTACCCACTGTTAATAATTGAAAATACAGGGTGCATGTGCACTAGTTAATTAAGGGACCTTCAACTAGCTATATATCTGCATCAAGCAACAGGATGGCTACTTTTCAGTCGGTACGTAGGGTGCTAAAAGATGGACGGTCCCAAGATTGCAGCGGCCGTCATTATCTGCATGCCACTAACATCCAGCCAGTAAAGTAGGAGAAGCCACTGATCAGTATACATCGATGTAAACAAGTACAGACATCCTTATTGGTCCAGTCTTCAGAGTTCAGGGAATTTTTTTTTTCACTTGTCCTTCAGAGCATCAACGATTGATGGGCAGAGCATCCAGCATTGCAGCCTTGAAAAACCTCTTGTTGATTATCTATGTATTTGACAAGCCCCATGCAAGCATCCTCTGCAATGGAATGTGACTTGCTGCAAAGCAGGCAGCACAGCAAGAGATCTTCAAAAGTCGTTCCAGTGCAGCAGCTAAGGTGTGATGAGATGAGATGCATGAGATGGGCAATTGTGTTCTTTGTCATGTGATTTTAATTCTGGTCCCCCTGGAGAGGCATGTGGTACAGTAGAAATGGGATATATTCTTTGTTGCTTCCTGCATGTGTGCAGCAATTGCTGCAAGTCTCTGCAAACAGTAGTTCCTATGCATAAAATAGAGGGGGGAGCCCATGTGGCTCAATTCCTATAGTGCATTATTTTGCACTCAATTCCAATGGAGTATTAATTATTAAGCATCATGTAGTAGATCAGTGGGTTTTAGGTTCATGAACCTTGATTTGATCTGAACAGTAGTCTGGAAATGTTCATCTCATTTCCTAGGATTGGTAGCCTACTCCCTTTGCTTTAAGGAACAGCAAATTTATGACCAAAACATGGCATGTTTACCTTTGTAGAGACAGGTGTGAAGTAACAATGGTAGTAGCAGGTGCAGTTGATGTGCTGCTGTCCAGACAATGAGCTAGATTGTCTTGATGTTTCAGATCCGTAGTCTTGATAGAGCAAAGGGAAATGATTGGCAGGTAGGAAGCAAGAGGTCCCTTTGGCTCCTTGCAAGCAGGCACCAGCAGTTATCCTCTTTGTTCAGTGCTCACCATCTGATCCTGATGTCTCAAAGCAATATCTGCATCATCACCAGCCAACAGCAATATTATGCTAGGGGCACATCTTGTTTGTTTGTTTGAGTGCTCAGCTAAGGCAGAGTGTAGTTAATATGTTTGATGCTAACGTTGCATGATTAAATTCTTGTTCTTTGGTCACAATTCCGCCCCTAAATTTTTAGGTTTGCATTGAACACGACAAGAACATAAAGCAGAAACAGTGGTAGACCTAACTCTCATGAGTAAACAGCAGTACTGAAGAACTCTGAAACTAGACTAAATGAAAAAATAGCAGCAGAACCCCTTGAATTATCGCAGTATGTTGCACACACCTTTGAAGCTGGATTGAGCTATAACTGGAGACAAGACAAAATCTTGTACCAACAACTGCTTCTCAAGCATCGTTCTCCATGCTCTTCTGCCTGTTGATCATCATCTTTACACCACCAGGCTTCCAGACGTCCTCACCGGCGTACAAGCGGCAGGCTTCCAGACGCCCTTACCAAGAAGGCGGTTCATAAGATATGTGATAGTGTGAAGGGTCTTAGGAGACTCGTCTAAAATAAAAGAGAACGCAGAGTGTTATTGATGGTATGAATAAAACGCTTTGCTTTACCATTTTGTTGAGAAGTATATGGGCACGACATGCGGAGGGTAACACCGTGGGAGAGAAAAAAACATATGGGCCTAGGAATTATCGAATTCACAACCATTGTCTCACTGGATGCTCTTGACGGTGGTGCCAAACTGTGTGCGAACATACGTAAAAAAGGTAGAAAGAGTGAAAAATATCTTAAATTTGAGACGAATGGAAAAAGTCTAAATGTAGTGAGAGCAGTCATCAAGAATAACAAGATAATATTTGTATCCAAACACACTAACAATTGGAGTGGTGCATAGATCATAATGGATTAAATCAAAATTGTAAGTAGCACGGGAGTTAGATGAACCGAAAGGTAGACGTATATGACGACTGAGTTGGCGCGTATGACATAAATGATCGATATCATCTTTATTACAGGAAATGACATTAGACCTAAGAAGTTTGGACAGAACGTCATGCCCAAGATGACCGAGACGGCGATGCCAAAGGGAGGTAGGTGCGGCGATAAACGCGGAGGTGCTGGTAGATGATGCAAAAAATAGGGAGATGTCATCGAAACTATTGTACCTAGCGATTATATTCCTAGTTTGCAGATTCTTCACAGAAAGACCAAATGGATCAAACTCAATGAAACAATTATTATCGGTGGTAAAACGACGAATGGAAATTAAATTCTTAATAATGTTAGGTGATACTAGAACATTATTAAGAGTAAGATCATGATGTGGTAAGGAAAAATGATGGAATCTAGTGGCGGTGACAGTAAGTAAAGTACCATTATCTATAACAATAGATGAAGGAGTAGATGAAAATGGTAGGAAAATGGTGGAGAGCATACCAGCATCCAAGGTTATGTAGGAACCGACACCCGTATTAGCATACCACTTAGAGGCCGGTTGGTTAAACATCATGGTATTGGAGTGCGCCAAGGAGTCCTGGTGCTAATCTCCATGAGTAGGCAGCCAAGGTGTCGCCTGGTACGCCTGGAAGCCCGGCGGTGTAGCTCCCCCGTAGGACGTGCCGTACGGGGACAATAGGGCACTGTATGCGCCGCCATAGGTGCTCAAAAGAGCACCGAAACCGCCATAGTACAAGGTTGCGTGGAACGCAGGCTGTGGCGGCAGAGGTCGGTCGGACTGGTCATACGGCCACATGCACACAGTGCCAGCCTAAGGGTGGGCGAATGACGGGTACATAGCCGTACCGGAAGGGACGCCGTCCTGTCCACCCAGGGCCGCTCCAGCAGAGGGCGCTGGAGAGCTACCACCAGTAGAACCGCCGTGTCCACCGCGGCCACGGTGGCGGCCGTTGCGCTGGCATCTGGTTGGTGCAACTGGGCGCGGAGGAGGAGGCGTCCCTGGACAAGGACCAGCGGTGGCACCTAGGGTCGCTGGACGCGGCGTCGCAACAACGAGAGCGGCCGGTGGGGACGGAGGATGAGTGTCGATCTCTAGCTCCTCCAACAAAAGGTGAGTGCGTGCTTTCGTAAATGTTGGGAACGGCCGGTGCATCTTGAGGATGGACACCATATGGCAAAACTTGCCACTGAGGCCGCGAAAAAGCGTGAGGACCATCTGCCGGTCGTCGATGGGGTCGCCGAATTTGGCAAGGGAGGTAGCCATGGATTTAAGGCGGCGGCAGTAGTCGGTGACGCTCAGGGATTCCTGACGGAATGTGCAAAACTACGTCTTGAGGAGAAGGGCACGGGACTCCTTCTGGCCGAGGAATTCATCCTCGAGATAGCACCACGCGTTGCAGGCATGTCCTTGCCGCATCATCAGCGACTGCTGCAGTTCGCTAGAGACGATGTCGTACACCCACGTGAGGATGCAGCAGTCCACCTAGAGCCATGCCGGGCGCGTGGAGAACACGTCATCCTTGAGGACGTGGC
The DNA here is from genome assembly GCA_030770085.1 of Oryza coarctata. Classification (NCBI taxonomy): domain Eukaryota; kingdom Viridiplantae; phylum Streptophyta; class Magnoliopsida; order Poales; family Poaceae; genus Oryza; species Oryza coarctata. The sequence continues at coordinate 17,987,474 of CM061472.1, forward strand.
AAGTAAGGGCATATTTCCCAAAGACGGTCAGGAACATACAGCGCCACTTGGTGTAGGAGTCCGTGGTCTTATTGAGGACGATGGGGATGAGCGCCTTGACGTGAGCGCTCTCGTACGCGTCCAGAGCGTTGTTGTGAAGGCGGGCCTCCTCAGCCCAACACGCTTCGTCAGCGCAAGCAAGATCGGCCATGAGACAGCGGTCTTTGAAAGTAGCAGCGCTAGTGTCATCGCCAGCCATGAGGGACACGATAGCCGATTGGCTGATCGGATCGGAGATCGGATCGAAGGCGTCAGCCGATCAGAGTCAGATCGGTAGCCGATCGGCCCGATCGAATCGGAGATCGGATCGGAGGGATCGGCAGCTGATCAGATCGGATGGCCGATGAGCAGCCAATCAGATCGGAGAGCAGCCAATCAGATTGGATGGCCAATGAGCAGATCGGATGGCTGATGAGCAACTGATCAGATCGGCTAGAGCCGATCGGATCGGAGGGCGATCGAATTGGCAATAGGCAGGATCCGATCGGACCGATCGACGGCTCCGATCAGAACGGATCGACGGGCGATCTGGTTGACAACGGAGAGCCAATCGGATCGGCAATAGGCAGGCAGGATCCGATCAGATCAGATCGCGGGCGATTTGGTCGGCAACGGATCGGCAGCGCGGGCGATAAGACCGACGACACCCGGTGGTGGCGATCGAATCAGCGATGGGTGCTAGTACGGAAGCGAGCAACAGATAGGCAGTACGGGCGATAAGACCGGTAACACCGGGTGGTGGCGATCGAATCGGCGACGGGCGCTGGTACGGAAGCGAAGTCAGGATCGGATCGGCGGCCATACTCGGTGACGAGGGCAGCTATGGGGTGGATGATCAAATCAACAGCGCGGGCGATGAGACTAGCAACACTCCCGGTGACGTGCAGTCGGCACCGGTGGTGGTGGTCGGATCGGCGACGAACGCTGGTTCGGAAACGGCGGTATTGAGGGCGTCGGACCTTGGTAGTCTCTCATAGCACAGTAGTGGTGAAGGAGGAGATTGGCGACGGCAGCAACAGCGGCGATATTTTTGGTTGCGGAAAGATAGCGGATAGGAACCGCTCTGATACAATATAAGTGTGAGAATTATTGATTCTATTCCCTGTTAATATATCAGTATATATAAACAGCTAGAACGGCTTACAAGATAACCAACTACATAGCTACATATGTAAGTTAATCTACTGACTAACACATCTTGCAGCATCATGAGTATGACTGAGAATGTGGCACACATCATGTGCAATTAAGGAGTTGGTTGTCTTACGCATCACTTGCTTCTGACTGCTGAATTCCAACGCAATCATCAGTGAAACAAACCAGTGATGCAATCATTAGGGATGTATTAGACAGGTGTCACCTCAATTATCCACTAGAGAAGCTATAATAATGAGATAGATGGTGCCTGGAGAGGTAAGCTAGCTTAATTAGACCAGCTTAGCACATGAAGACCAAGGACAATATGGTTAGTACTACTTAACTGATACTCTGCTGCTTGATCAGCACATGACATGAATGCCACTCCAAAATTTAATGAGACCGGAACTAGTAAATCTTGGCGCCAAAATACTAAAATGGGCTAAGATCAAGCTAGCTGGCATAGTTAACCGACAAAATGAAGATCGATCGTAGCTTTTATATACTTTTTAATTATATTATAAGGTAGCTAGACATGCATGCATATACACTACCACCACGCACATGCCTACAACTGTGGATGATACGGAAGAATCCGAGACCTCATGGAGCGTTATCATGCACTTTCTTGAGCATTGAACGAGAGAGTGACGCAGTCGTGTGTAAATTAGATATAAGTACCATGATTTGATTCCTCTTGGGTAAAGTTTTACTTTCAAGTCTTAACTAATGCACTACATTGCAACTAAGACTTGTGATCCAAGATGCAGTTAATAGGGCACACGCACAATTAGATGGTCCTAACAGAGCTTAATTGATTACGTGCTCATCAGTTTAATTACTAATTTGTTTATTAGCTCACTACCCTGGCTTGGTAGGCTAGCTAGTGCTTTCGGTTGCCCTAGACTCTTGCTAATCTGTCCCCAAAGAACACATGCTGCCTTGACAAGAAATTAATGAGAGGGGTTGTATTACATATTCTGGGCTAATCCAAGTCATGTACTATGTACAGTGAGGTACACATGATCAAACCATGGAGAAACTCTAAAACTTCTGATTAGGTATTCATCAGTAAATTTTCAATAGAACTACTCTGTTACAGATGAGCAGTAGTGCAACTCACTTGCATTGTCAGTAGCTGGCCATCTCATTACTGGCAGAAGAACAGAGCAGATGAACCATGGCTTGAAGGGAGGCCGTTCAGTTTTTTATCATCGTCAGTTACAGGAAATCTGCAGCTGTTTAACTTAAAATGTTACTAAACAACTTACAAATCACAAGTAGAACTTCAGTGAGTGAAAGAGAAAAGTGAATCAAGGTGTCAAAGCTAACACTGCGAAATTAAGGCAGTTACTTATCAGTAACCCAATGGCTAGCTTAGCTAGAGGTGGCAGATGCCAAGTGTCAAAACCTACACTAGAAAGGCTCTTGAGCTATATCTGACGCAGCCATCATCACATTTCCGGCATGCACATGACGAGAGATAAGGACTAGGAAACAGCAGCAACTGCTCAAAATGGGCAAGTGAGTGTAGCCTGTCATTGGAGGAGTAGCGACGAAAGCTACACGCAGCAGATCATCAGCACACACCAGGTCCACAGTACAAGCAGAGAGATCGACAGAGGAGTTGGTCCAGTTGCTTGTTGTTGGCATCTCTGCCTAGCTACTTGCTAGCTTAGCTTTGCTTGCCATTTGGCCTCATGAATGCCATTTGGCTGCTTGTACTTGTCAAATGCCATATCACGTTTTGCTTTGGATAAACGAAAGCATTGCTCTTTGATACAATCATTTGATCGATGTGTGAAGCTCGCGTGACGGCGACAATCTTCTAGGTTGAATTGGCTGGTGCATGCAACATAACTCACCCGTGAGCCGGCTCGCGGCTGCTAGCAACCCAGCATCACCCCACACACAATCATTCAGTGGTGGTGGTGGCAGAGCATACTGGATACTGCATGCATGACTGCATCATCTCGCGGCATCAGTGCGGACAGCGTCTGGTACGCTTTTGTTCCAGTGCTCAGGATCATCATCATCAGCCACGGCTCCATCTCATGCCCATGCACTACAAATGCAGCATAAACATTCACTACAGCGACAGCAGCAGAAGCCGCGGCAGTGCCAGACTGCCAGTGTTCGTTCAGCTGGTCGCGGCAGCGGCGTACAGGAGGCCATTGATGCAGGGTGGGTCGTCGTCTCGTCTCGCCGTCGCCACCGGACCGGAGCAGCAGCTGGTCCCCAGGGCCGGCCGGCCGGTTGCCGGTCGAGAAGCTGTCGCCTGGCATGGCGTCTGCATGGCCCCAGCTCGTTGGAGCATTTGCTCGAACACCATGGCGTGGAGAATCTACTAGCCCATACATAAAAGTAGTGGCTTGGCTTGGGCTCATGCTCGCTCATTGATTCCTTCCGTTCCACCGTGCAGAATCTTCGCCAGAACAGGATGGCCTCTGCTGATGTTCTTGAAATCGTTTTGGCTTTTTTTGCAGAAGTGGAGAACAACGTAGTGAATGTAGTGTACCTGTTGCTTGCCTTCAGTGGACACCTGAAAGGGTTTGCATCGTTTGATCCGTTGTACTCTCTGATTCTCTGCTGCTGTGAATGATTCCCTATCATGACATCCAATGCAGAGCACATCGAACAGGGTTTTCTCTGAACAAATGCGTCAACTAAATCATCACTTAACCGGAACAAAAAAAATCTTTTATTTTCTTTAAAGAAACTTGCTTAAATGCACTTGCCTAAAAAAAGAGAGTGTTTGACTTGTATATATACCCGACCTTTTTTTTATAGAAAACGGGGTCTCAGTTTCACTATATACTCTACTTCTGCATGTTATCAGAGTAGGTTTAGACATTTCGGCGTGCTAGCAACCTTCTCGTCGGTGAGCCAACACCTCCTCCTCGTCACAGACCTTCTCATCTGGTATTCTTCCTCTGTCTTTTTTGCCTTGGTTCTTATCCCCATCGTTTGCTCCGCATACGGTTTTTCTCCTCCTCCACCGCTTACTCGCCATTTCCACCATGTGACAAGAAGACGGTCTCCATCCGTCTCCTTGTCTCATTCAGACCCACTTCTGCTTTCCCCTTTCTTCAGCACACCTTCCCTTCTTCTTATGCTAGTACATCTCTGCGCTCGCGCCCTACACCGGATGGACCCACCCGTCCTCCATTGGCTGAAACACTCTTTGGATTCCCACTCTTCCGACACGCTCACCTGCTCCCGAACACAAAACTTCTCCTCTCGCGTCCGCGCCACTCCAACGCGTCCATGTATCTACGAACGCGAATTCCTGTTTCCCGGACGCGAATTCCTTTTCTTCGTGCCCACGACTTCTCCCGTTTTTTGGGTCCGCCCCACTCAGTTGCGTCCACGCGTCCACGAACGCGAAACCCCACTTCATGGATGTAAACCCTCTCACGCCCGTGACCTATCTACTCTACCTACTTTCTCATCGGCTATGCATCGATCCACATCGGACACCCGCCTCCCCCCATTGGCTCAACAGTCACACCTTCTTATCGGCTTATCACGCCCCATTACTCTCTCGCCCTCTACCGCGTCTGACCATGACCACCGAATCAACTCTTGGTTCTGGCACTCTTCCAGTCGCCGAATCCCTTCCGGCCATCCGCGTTCTTGCGAGGACTCAATCCTCGCTTTTCCAATATTGTCGATGACATTGCCAACTCCACTCCTCTTTCCACGTTCGCCCGGACCCACGACATGCTAGTTCTCAAGGAACTTCGCCTGGCCAACGATGAAAATACTGTGGCTCACACCACTCTCCTCGCCGTAGCCGATCATGGTTGCAACAACCCCATCGGTTGCCGCCCACCATGTGCTGCTACCACCTCTCATGGCTCTAGTAGCCATGGCTTCAGCCACGGAAACAAAGCCCGCGCTGGTGGCAACGGCAAAGGGAAAGGGAAGGACAAGGGCAAGAGCTGAAGCGGTACGATGCAGCCGCGCCCTATTTCTATCCCTACCCCGTCTGTCAGTCTTATGGGTCCGTGGCTTTGCTACAACCCCTAGGCACCTCAACCCCAGCTACGTAGCCCCATCGGCTGGCAGCCCGAGGTCCTTGGCGTACACCCCCAGGCCCACTTGGCGTTCGCTCCCGTCCAACCACCTCAGTCGATCACACCCTTGCCAACCACCCAATCGACTCTCTTGTGGAACCAGGCTAGCCTCATCGCCGCCCTCAACTAGATGGCGCTCCAACCCTAGCACCCCTGGGTGCTAGGCTCTAGTGCGTCATTCCACATGGCTTCATCGGATGGTATACTATTCTCTCATCATCCTTCCTCCTCCCTTTTCGTCACTATCGGTAATGGGCAATCTCTTCCTATCACATGCCACGGTGACTCCATTCTGTCTACACCCACATCTAATTTTCCACTCCATAATGTCCTAATAATTCCTTCCCTCGTCCACAATTTGCTTTCTTTCCGCTAATTCACCAGAGATAACAATTGCTCAATTCAATTTGACTCTTTTGGTTTCTCTGTGAAGGATATCCCAACCCAGCGTGAGATGCTTCGATGCAATAGTGGCAGCGACGTCTACACCATCCCTGCTACACTATCCACTCCTCATACCAGCCTAGCTATCTCCACCAACTTGTGGTATCTTTGCCTTGGTCACCTCAGCCCCGACGCTGTCGCCACTCTCCGTCGCATGCCTCCATACGGTGCAACCACAATAGCTCCACTGTCTGCCACTCTTGTTAACTTGGCAAACATGTGTGGCTATCTTTCTTATACTCTATGTCTTGTATCTCTAGACCTTTTAAACTGATTCACTGTGATGTGTGGACTTCTCTAGTTAAAAGTGTTTTGGATTATCAGTACTATCTTGCACTACTTGATGATTATACACACTACTGCTAGACTTTTCCCCTCACAAGCAAGTCCGAGGTTACCTCTCATCTCATCAATTTCACCAATTATGTTTCAATCCAATTCAACCTCTCCATTCAAGCCATACAGGCCAACAATGGCACGGAGTTTGTAAATCGTACCATCCAAGATTTTCTCACCTCCCGTGGCATCCATCTTCTCCTCTCCTGCCCTTACACCTCTCCCCAAAACGACAAGGCCGAACGCCTTCTTCAACCCTAAACAACATCAGTCGCACTATACTTCTTCACACCCATCTACCTACACCTTTTTGGGCTGAAGCACTCACCACTACGACCTACCTACTAAATCGGTGCCCTTGCTCTTCCATTCGTCACAATATTTCCTATACCCTTCTGTATCACAAGACGTCCGACTACTCTCACTTACGTGTCTTTGGGTGTCTCTGCTACCCTAATTTAATAGCCACCACCTCTCATAAACTCGCCCCACGCTCCACAGCCTACATCTTCCTTGGTTATTCCTCTTTCCACAAGGGATACCGCTGTCTTGATCTCTCCACCCGTCGGATCATCATCTCTCACCATGTCATTTTTGACAAGTCCTACTTCCCCTTCGATTGACTTCACCATGGACTTTCATCTGGCGACCTCGACTTCCTTCTCACCCACACTGTATCATCCCGACATTCTCCACAAACCACACCTCCGCACTCCACACCAGTCGTTCCTGAGAACCCCCTGAACGACTACCCCACTCTTCTCCGCTCCACTGTCATATCAATCGGACCTCCATCAGCTCCACAACCTCCATTGGCTCCACAACCCTCATCGTCTCGCCACCCCCTATTGACCCCACCAACTCCATCGACTCAGCAACCTCCATCAGCTCACCAACCTCCATCAGCCCCCCAACCTCCATTGGCTCAGGTTGACCTCGTCTAGCTCCTTCTCCAAACCTACAGTCACCGATCCCGAGCCGATGCCACCCTTTCCCCTTCCGACCCTGCTCCACCACTGATGTTACCATCGGACCGTGCAGCCTCTGCTGTCTCCACCTCCTCTCATATGATCACACGATCCCAAACTGGGTCCCTTCGCCCTCCTCAGTGTTACAGGTTCTCCGCAGTCCATTGTGTAGTCCCATCCATCCCGGCGACTCACCGTTCTATCTTGGGTGATTCTTAGTGGTACGCCTCGTCCATCATCCTCTCGGTGCCAACGTTGTGATCGGTAAGTGGATCTTTAAACACAAGTTCCACTCCAATGGCTCGCTTGCTCGTCACAAGGCGTGCTAGGTAGTCCGCAGTTTTCTCTCAATGTCCCGGTGCTGACTACGATGAGACTTTCAGTCCTGTCATCAAGCGCACCACCATTCGGGTTGTGCTTACTCTCGCTGCCTCACGTTCTTGGCCGATTCATCAGCTTGACGTGAATAATGCTTTCCTTCACGGCCATCTGACAGAGATGGTCTACTGCCAGCAGCCTCCAGGCTTCGTTGACCCATCCCGTCTCGACGATATCTGTCTCCTTCAGCGCTCTCTCTGTGGCCTCAAACAGGGCCCTCGAGTTTGGTAACAGCGCTTTGCTGCCTATCTTCGGCAACTTGATTTTGTGGCCTCCGTCTCTAATATGTCACTCTTCATACTTCGCACCGGATATATCACCACCTACCTCCTTCTCTATGTTGACAACATCATCCTTACGGCGTCCTCGACAACCACCCTATAGCACATCATGGCTTGACTCCACTCAGAGTTTACCATGACCGATCTAGGCCCTCTACATCACTTCCTTGGCATCTCTGTTACACGCTCTTTCCACGAGTTATTCCTCTCCCAACGTCAGTATGCCATGGATCTTCTCCAGCGTACGGGCATGGCCGAATGTCACTCCACCGCCACTCCGGTCGCACTCGCGCCAAGCTCTCCATCACCGATAACTCTCTTATCACTGACCCCTCCTAGTACCAAAGTCTTGCTGGTGCTCTACAGTACCTAACACTCTGTTGCCGCCAAAAATCCCACGACCGGGGAGGGACGGCGGCTCAGTCACGCGAAGGCCTGGGAGGTCTGCTTAGCTCCAGTGCAGGTCCTTAAGCATCGAGGTTCATGAGTGTGCTAATCAATTTGACCCTACAATTGTTAAGGAAGTGAAACGAGCGGGTCCGATATAGGCGCTCGCTATCGGCTGGCTGTTGATAGGATTGGGATGCTCTTCGATCAGCTGGGGAGCCGATGTGGACAGGTGTCGACGAGGAGTCGACCGCAGAGCCGATGGAGGAACTAGGGTATACTCAGAGGATATCGAGACGCACGGGATTCCTCCGGACAGCCGAACAGTGATTCATCGGCTGGAAAAATCGATGAAGATGCATGCGGCCTAGGCAAGGAGTAGTATAAGAAGGCACGGGTTGCAAAGCCGATGCTGCTTCGGATATGACAGCACGAGACCCATTGCCTACAGTGGCAGTGCCATCAACACCGAACCTCAAAGATCGGACCTAACGGAGACAGTACAAGGCCGGGGCTAGCGGCGATGACACAGAGGACACCGGATCAGCTATGCCGTAGCAAGGATAGGAACGAACCCATCGGCTAGCTGAGCCGATGAGGGGACGCCTCTCTGAAGGCGGGTGCGTATCGGCTGGGGGACCGATACGTTTAGCGTTACGTGTCAAGGGATGCCTTTAAAGGCTGATGCGTATCGGCCGAGGGGCCGATGCGCTGGGCGTGAAGCTCAGAGCATGGATAACTCATCGGCTAGTACTCCGATGATACGCCGTGCAGAAGACTATAGGCCTGAAGCTCGATCTACTATTGGCCGCCATGTAGGTCGGACCTAACCGATGCAGCATGAAACTAACGATGACAAAGGGAGCTTAACAGGCCGATAGGTCCAGCATGGATGTGATGCGATACGTCTGATCGGCCTAAGAGGTCGAACCTAACCGATGCAGTCTCAGACAGAGCAGGACATATTGGGATGGTGGCGGGACTTACCCCTTCGCCGGAGATCGGACTTAACCAATGTAGCCCCGCGTTGAGAGCCAGAACCCGCCGGTAAAACCTAGATGAACTAGGGTGGCGATGCGCCGAATTTGTATATGATCGAGAGATATCTTACATGTTTCCAGGGGGGTCTATATTTATACCCTAGATCTACAGACAAAGTCCGACGCGTCTACGACCATCGGACATTATTTCCTAGTAAGAATAAAGGAAAATATTCATAAAGAAGTTAACTAACTAGCTAAACCTCCCTAATTAAGTAAGGTTACAATTTACAAAAACAAGCATCCTGCCGTGGAGTCCACGGCTCTTCCATAAACCCGGTTTCATCTGAATAATCTTTTAATTTGTAATTGTGTCTTCCTTTGCTGCAACCTGATCGGTTTCTCCACTGTAACTATCGGACCTTCTTTTAATCAAGCCGATCATTTTCCTTCCTTCCCTCGGGCTTCTCGGACCTGATCCCGATTGGACAATCCCCTGTCTTCAAGCCGATCCAATCTTCTACTAATCTGATCGGCTTTTCTACAGTTCTCCATCGGCTTTGTCTCAGTATCTCCATCGGCCTTGTCTCAGTATCTCCATCGGCCGATGACTGCATTAAACCCTCCATCGGACCTCTCAGCCGATCGGCTTTAGCACCATCGGATCTCTCAGCCGATCGGCTTTAACACCATCGGATTATCCAGATTTTGGCGTTAACACACTCACACGCCCTGATCTCACCTATGTCATTAAGCAAGTGTGCCTCTTCATACATGCTCCGCGCGAACCTCACCTCACGCTGCTCAAGTGTATCCTTTGCTACGTGAAGGGTACACTATCCACTAACCTACATCTTAGCTCCAGCCCCATCAACTCTCTCACCGCGTATTCTGACGCGGACTAGGTGGGTTGCTCTGACTCCCGACGCTTCACATCCGGCTACTGCGTTTTTCTCGACGACACTCTAGTCTCTTGGTCCTCCAAACGCCAGACTACAGTGTCTTAGTCAAGCGCCGAAGCCGAGTATCACGCCATTGCTCATGCCATTGCTGAGTGCTGCTGGATTCGCTAGCTTCTCCAGGAGCTCTATACACCATCGCTTCCGCGATCGTTATCTACTGCTTCCGCGATCGTTAGTGCCGTCTATATAACCGCTAACCCGGTTCATCATCGACGCACGAAGCACATTGAGATTAGCATTCACTTCGTCCGTGACAAGGTCGCTCTAGGACTCGTTCGGGTGCTCCATGTACCGTCGGCGCATCAGTTCGCCGACATCATGACCAAAGGCCTACCTGCGCCTTTGTTCACCAGTTTTCGCTAAAGTCTCTGCGTTCGTACCTCTTCCGCTACAATTGCGAGGGGTGTTAAACTACTAGATTTGGATATATGTAGACCTAATCCCATTGTATAGAAAATGGGGTGTCCGTTTCACTGTATACTATATTTCTGAACTAGCCATTCTTCAGTAATGAAACATCACTGGGCTCGCTTTCTCACGTGCTTTAGGAGGCGAAACTATTCTGCAGAAACACAAAAAAAAACATTTTTCATCTACTTCTGATTTTTTTTACTGTTAATGAATCTCAGGATTGTGTCTGCGAGTAGTTGTAATTCTGGAGATGCTCTATCCAACGAACACCATGCTTGACACACTTCCTCGAAAAAAAAGTCTCCGAAATCACTCGGTGAGTTCAAAGCTTTAAACCTGACAGAGTTTCAGATTTCACTACTATGTCAGAACGAGATGACACCAGAACACTAGACTCTCCCTCGCAGAGGGGAATTGCTCACTGAGACATGGACAATCCCTAACCTCCGGTTCCACTGCCGCCGCCCCGGCATGGCGGCATCCTCCTTCTGCATGTCGCTTTGGGGGCTAGAACTAGAGGAAGATTAGGGGATCAAGACCTCGACGATTTGCCCTATGACTTGTAGTCTAGAATGAGAAATGAGGCGCGGTTTAGGATATGCGCGCTAGCCGCAACGCTATCTTCGCGCCCTCGCCGGCGGCCGCCGCCTCCCCGTCGTCGGCGTCCCCCGTTTTGCAAAGATAATACAGCATAACCCGAGGGCTCCTACGCAAAGACACCACATGTTCAAGGTCTAACAATGGGACCAAGTTTTTTAGCTTACAATTCTACAAATTTTAAGGGCCGGACCAAAAAAGATTGTGGGCTCAAATTTTTACGTGTTTTTTTTACCTAAAACTAGAGAAGGGATGAGTTGGGTTGTGAAAAGGCCCATAAGTTGTGTGGCCCATTAGTACTGACACTAACCCATCATCAATCTCTGTGGGAAATTTAAGTATTTGTCGGTTACATTTAACAACTATTCAAATACTTTCCTTAGATTTCTACTTAGAAAATTAATTTTTTAATTATTTGTTACTTTTGTCTATGTTTACGAAGGTGGTGTGGTTGACTGAGTATACCGAGAAACCAATTATTATTCAGGCTATGTTACATATGAACAAATGACATACTTTATCATCTCTGAACCTAGGTCCCTAGGACAACTAATACAATATTGTGCCATGATCTTACAGTCATCACGCAAAGTGTCGAATGGACACTTTGTCTCTATTTATATATGATATTGTCTCTTTTTTACTAACAAATTCTCCATTAAAATAAAACATGACTCCAGTTGCCAACAAGTCTACATATTTATAAAACTCCATTGAATCTAGTTCCTCAACACCCCCGACACCAACTTTATAAAATAATATCTAATAAAATAGCACTAACTTGAACAGATCAAGATCCCTAACGCCACTAATCAATTTTCCATCCACACCGAATCGAACAAAACAACCGAAAGAAGCCCAATATAAAACTACACCTAAATCGAAATACTATGTGGTTGTTCCAACAAAATGTTGCCACGAGAACATACCTCCACCGATTTAGTCGTGCAAATCGACTAGCGCGACACCCTTTGGCGTCGCCACGCCATGCTCCTCATTGCCTTCCAAATCATTGTCCGAATCGCCTTCTACGCTTCGGGGATATCTAGGGTTTTGGAGAAAAAACGAGCATGGAAAGAGAGTGCAGGCACGACGTCTATTTATCCCAATGCCCGAGCTAAGTTAGCAATTTGGACCGTGGTCAACTAGCCTTGTCAGCATAATTGGCTGTCCATACTATTCTATAACCAAATTTAAACGGGTTTTGTAATATAAGGGGAAAAGATTTTTGGTATTACGGACAAGGGGTGATATTTAAACTTGGCGTAAAGATGAGGGACTACCAGTAGACTTTTTCCATCCAAATTTGAGTGGGCTAAATAGAAATATAGTACTATAGAAGGGCCTTATTAAAAAAACTACCTTCAGCAGTAGCACTGCCCCGATCTCTGCTGCCTAAAATTAATCGAACGGCTAGTGAAAGCACGATTGAAAGCCAGGCTGCTTACCGCGTTGGATTCTTATAAAATATATATACCTTTAGAAGCTTGTAATTATCTCTTACATCAATATGATATCGGCGCATCGTCATTCTAGTTTATCTAGATTTTTACTGATAGGTTCTAATTTTCGACGCGGGGTTACATTGGTTAAGTCTGAACTCTAGCGAAGGGGTAAGTCCTGCTATTATACTGATATATCCGATCTATCTAAAGTTGCATCAGTTAAGTCCGACCTCTTAGTCTGATCGATGCATCACATCACATTCACGTGGTTCTATCGGCTTGTCAAGTTTACACTACTGCTATCGATCTTGTGCTGCATCAGTTAGGTCTAATCTACTAGATCGCTGATAGTAGATTGAGCTGTAGGTCGATAGAACTTTACGCGAATATTTGATCGGAGCAGCCAGCCGATGAGTTATCCACATATTGAGCATCACGTCTAGTGTACCAGTTTCTTAGTCGATATATATATATATATATCTTTAGAGAATTTCTCTCATCGGTTTAGCTAGCCGATATGTTTGCCCATTCCTTTTGTCTACGCGTTCGATCTAGTCTCCGCTGTCTCTGTATCGTTAATCTTAGTCTTATATTATTTTGGTTTGGTCCGATCTATTGAGACTGATTTTAACGGTGCCGTCATAGTGGTCACTGAGTCTCGTACTTTCAAAAAATCAAGTCTCTCCTTACTACTCATCACACATTCTATTCAAAACGCTATCGGTTTTGCTGTTGATAGGCTTTTTCTCTTATTCGAAGCATCACTCTATTCTAGAGTGCCATTAGCTCTGCAACTGATATGTCATTTAACCTATTTATTGTTATCTGTCTATGTTTTCATCGAATTTCTAACCAATGAATGAGCGTTACACCTCTTATTGGTAACCATGCGATAGGAGATATCTATATACATGGTTATTGATTATCCTATTTTAGAATGTCATTGACTCTACAGCTGATATATCTTTTATGCTCTTCATCGTTATCTGTTCATACTTTTTTATCGACTTTTTAGCTAGTAGATGAGTACTTCAATCCATATTGGTAACTAACCGATAACAGGAGTGTATTAGACACAACCAATAATTATCAACGACTAGCCGATAGCAGGAATTGGTATCGAGCTATTGACCAATTGAATTATCTTTTTATTTTTTTGTCAATTATAGGATCAAATTAATTGATATACCCGTAACTCTAATCATCCCGATGAAGAGACTTTAAAACCAAAGTGAGCACTGAAGCAAAGCAAATTTTCCAGGCTCGAAGTGTTCCTGACATTTCATCAGGCCTTCATCAGTAAACACGGATAACCGATTCAATGCGAACAATATTACACCGTACCACGTAAAGAATTGCAACTAGGTGCCCTCAAAGTATACCTGCTGCAAGATGCCACAATCACAAAACAGAAGACGGCCAAGAACTGTCTTGCCTTTTTCAGTGCTCGTCTCGTATTTCGATCACTAATGCAGGACATACTTAAAATTGTAATAAATTGTAACACTTTGTTGCCAAACAAGCCACTCCAAATGCTTGCAATTAAAAACAAATAATGATCGACACACAAACACCATGACACACATCTTGCGTGAGAACCTTCTGAGTCCTGATGGAGCATCTGAATTAGAGATTTTCCAGATGAACACTACAAGAGGTGAATTACATTTTGTAGATACGAGTACGGACGAGGCAAATAATATAGTACAACCTTACCTGACTTGCTGCTGCGATTGCAAGGTGTAAGGGCCTATCTACCTTAATTTCAGTTTAATTGGAAGTAAGTTGCAGCCTTGCAGGTCCTCAATTTAGCAAACTCACATGTGCTCTTGAAAGCAAGATTGACAGCCAGTAACACAAGTAGTTGCTGTTGACAAAGTGACACCACCAGTAATCTTTTGGAAATTTCCCTGCTTTACTGCAAACACCTTGTCTGCGTGGGAAACTTGAGCTGAGTCCACACACTCTCCTAAGCACAAAACAATTCAGCATCACTCTCTTCCGAACATAGAAATTGAGCTTCTAAGGATATCATGAAACAATGATAGAGAACTCAGGAGAATTCACATCAATTTCCACATGTAGATGTATTGAGTATTTGAGCTGCTCACTGTGAGAAGCATCCATATGTCTAATACAATATTTGAGCGTGCACATGTAGAAATATTAGATGGTAAACAATATTGAAATCTGCCTACTGAGATAGATGAAACTCATTAAGACAACACTAAGCAACCATGTGAGTAAGCTATAATAAGTCACGCACAATCACATAACAAGCATATCATGAAATGAGAGAGCAACTGATTTGTGAATATCTACAGATAGATTTCATCGAGCCAGCTAGATACCTCAGTGATTAAACATGCCAGGGTGCATACATTAATTAAGTAATCACCATATATCTTGAAATAAGACCTCTTAGCTTAAACATTCCGCATATTCTCAATTTCTCATATATCTACAGCATCATCATTTTGCTTATACTTATTATAAGCAAAACAGCTTATTAACTATTAAAAAATAATTTATGCGTAAAACTTTTATACGTGTTCTTAGTAATTTAAAAGTAAATGTTGGAAAATAAACTACAACGAAAAAACCCTAAAATCAACTCTAAAATTAAGTTTTAAAATTTAAATTTTTTTACTTATGCTTATAAGATGAATGCTAAACAATAGGGTTGCTAATCTTGAAACAAGGCCTCTTACAAAGTCTTTGCAGGTCATATTTAGATTAAAGACCACTCAGCAACTTCTGATTTTGGTACAAAAGGGTAATGTGCATATTGCAAATAGGTGTTAAAAATTGTACGGTTGTAACTGTGATGTTTATAATTGTATTAGCATTAATGCTCTATATGTTTAAACTTATTGATTGTAAACACTATTTAACATGTCATGCAAAATCTGCAGGTACTCCTCTCAGTTCCCTCCTTCTAAAGAGAAAAAAATATATCAAAATATGTCAATACGATAATAACTTCACTTTTAGTAGTAATTGATCCAGATGTGCTTACCGTATACTTTTGTTTCATTGTCTATGAATGAGGTCTGAACCCCCCTATGGAAATTATACACTTTCACAATGTTCTCAAGAAATTTATTGGCCAATCACATCCAAAAGCAGCACAAAAGAGAATCCTAAAGCAAAAGGAATAACAAAAACAAATAAGGTAAGGTACCAACAGAAGTTTGATGGAATGTTGCCACAATTAACATACAGCAAACCATGTGGCAGACTCCTCCATCGACATGGACCTACAGAAGGATGCTTTACAAGCCTCTGACTTTGGCCCTGGAAAATTTATGAGTCAGATTTCCATTTTCCAACTTTTCTCATTGCAAACTTTGCCAAGAACAATCCTTGAGTGGTAATTTTCCGAGTACAAAAGATGCATTGTAAAGTCAGTTAGCTATCTAGACATGAAAATGGCATCTGAAGATAACATAATGATATTACTCACTGTTCAACAGTTTTTTTCTTACTAATGGGGTTCTCACCATGATAGGTCATGCACCAATGTTCATGACATCTAGAACTGTTGAATAATAAAAATAAGGTGGATCAAGCAACCAAGTAAAGTAAAATCATTGGCAGCTTAAAGGCTCAGATATATACAACTGGACTTCAACGAAGACCTCACTTTCATATTGCACCACTAAACTGAAAGCAGAGTTTGATCATAGTACTGTAAAATTCAATCAGATGATCACAAGCAACATAAGCAATGTAAAGCTACAAACTTCAGTGTGAAGAAGTGAAGAACAGTAATTGTTTGAGAGAATGTAGCAAAATTTCATATTTCTTGGCAGGTCTATGGTACAAAAAGATCTGACTAGGTAACTCTTTTAACAGGAAATACAGAGCATCATCTACTCAAGTACCTCATACCTAATGGGATTTCCCAACTTACAATGATTTCAAAACAACAAAAATGTCATAAATGTCACCAAGAAAGTAACTACAACTGATATCTAGAAGTAACAGCCGAGGAAACCAAATTCCTCAACTCAGCTAGATGTTCATCAGTTGAGATGTTCAGTGTAAGCCTTAGATTAGTCAACAACGCCTCCTGCTCCCAGCTAATTGACCCACAAACATATAATGCCAACATTGTTGCATGATAAGCATGCAACTCCAGCAAATGGGTATCTTCCTTTGGTATAATCTTATCATGTTGAGATATTTCTCTTTCAGATATGGCAGCTTCAGCACCATCAGTTCTACTACAGATATCACCACTTTGGTCGGCTGAGTAAAAGTGCCGTGAACTATTAGGACTACTGCTGGGACTACAACTACCAACAGAGGATGAGTTGCTCTCGGTGTCACTAGGATATGCACTTGTTAAAGGACAGAATATTTCAGTATCCACATTTACCCCAGCCAAGTTAGTTTTATGAACACTATTTTTTCTCTTATTTAAGGAAACATGCATGTATTTTTCACCCAGCATTAAGCATGGGGAATCAACAGCATCTACCTTTTCAGCCAAACAAGGAGAAACTCCAGCAACCAGTGTCGAGTGCCTTCCATCTCTATGGGGTGTCTGTAACCTCTTAGTCACTTCACCACACTGGGTAGGGTGTGTTGATGTAGCAGATGATTTCCTCTTCATGCCTCTAGACTTATCACCCTCAAAAGCTTTTTGGTTCTTTAGTAGAAGATTGTTGTCCATTGCACAATACATCTGCCTTTGCTTGCCAAAATTGCTTCCAAAATTTCCACATTTTGGTTGACCTCTGAATGAACCACCGAAGCATCTTGTAGAATCCTGAAATCAATTGAAGACGAACCATTAGGGTGTTTTATTGATACATTAGAATCGAATTTATTTGCCCACAATAAACATCAAAGAACATCCAATTTTCAATAACAGATTTGTTGAAGATAAGATTGTGCCAATCTGCCAGATAATAAATTCAACTTAAGGAAATAAAGTAGCTTATTCTATTTTTCAGAGTCAAAAACCTTATCATAAATAATTCCATAACAAGGATTTGAAGGAATGAGCCATTACCTTCTGAAGAACAGTCCATTTGCCATCTTCCCAATGCTTCCTCAACCGAAGTTCCGACCCATGTTTTCTCAGCTCCAGTGATGATCCGAGAAGCCTGACGAGATAGCAATCCTTGCCAAGCACTCTCACCATCTCAGCGATCTTCCATGAGTAGCTATCAAAGGCCTCAAGGATGTCACCCACAGCCCAGCATACCGAATCATCTGGAGGAGGGCAAGGCCTTATCAACCTTCTCTGCACCCTCTCGACAGCGGTGCAAGAGTCAACCGGAGAAGGATCATATCTCAGATAGAAGCTCTGGGTGTTGCCTAATACAATCTCAGCACCCCTCCAAGAACCTAGGGGCACCTCCGCCTCCTGCAACACCTCCACCTTGCTCCCTTTGACTAACTTCATTAAGCTGTTTCCCTTCCAAAACTCTGGTGCAAACAAAAAAAAACAGTAATCATCAATAATCGAGTAAAGTGGATTACGGGATGAACCAAAATACATTTATTTTCAACTTCTACAAGGTCCAGTGCAGATTACACAGACAAGATCGCACCCTAGTTTCCAACATTGTTAAAATCACAACAGATTGCAATGCGAAATATATTATGCTATGAGCAAATCCCGAACTCGCGAGTCAATAAATCGTTTTGACTATTGCCCTATAGATCACTACTTCACACAATTCAGGTTATGGAAATCGGAAGCATTACAACCGGAGCATACGGGTCTATTGATCTATTACAGGAGCAGAAGAACAAACTCGCGATGGATCACATAACATAGGGCGATCGAAATAACGCACGGACCATCACCTCTGCAAGAGCAATTTGCGGCAGATTGCAGCGAAAGTAAAATAACTATCTATTCCGCCGGAAATCGAACAAACGAAACAACACAGAGAGAAATACACCCCCTCCAAACAGCAACTCAGCAAGGCGGAGTCATCCAGCTCAAGATTTTCCAAGAAAACCACGAACTCCAACACAAGCGATTCCCCCAAAGAAAAACAGCAACCACAACACAAGAGGCGCAAGAACAGCCCCAACAATACCAGACCACGAGTACCAAGACGATGTAAGCGTCAATCATACCGAGTACCAACCAAAGCAAGAACATTTGAACTGGTCAATTGGGGCCAAGCAAACAGTAGCAGCAATCACCACACCAAAATCTCACGGCGTTCCACCCCTCCCTTTCCCTCCAATTCCTCACGGGAACACACCAAAAACACAAGAAAAACTCAACGCAAAATTGAAAGGGGGCACGAACCTTGCGATCCCGGCCGCGGCCGAAAGGGGCGACGAGAAATCCAGGCGAGAACTCCCTCCTCTCCGGCGAATCCCCGGGGGGTGTTCTCGATTACAACGCGCTCGAGATTGGGCGAGCAGAGAACCGAAGCCAGGGCAAATTCGTGAAGCGAAACGAGGAAATCTTTGCTGCTGATGCGGTGTGAATTTTTTTTCTCCTTGTGATTATACTCGCTAATCCGTGATGCGGCCGCGGTTATATGTGAGGTGGGATGGGCTTGCGCCGCATCTCAGCCGTTGGATCGGAACGGCGCTGAGGGCGGTTTAGGCCAGCGGCCAGCGCGGACCGCTGCTGGCCGTCCGATCGAGATCGGACGGCGAGCGGAAGACAGGATTCTTGGTGGCGATGCTGCCACCGGTGACTGACTGGCCGTTGGCTTTGCTGTTGCAAGCCGATTCTTTTCCTGTTCGGAGAAAGGTCGGTAACCAATGGGATTTTGTTTGTTGTTTTATGTTTTTTGAGAAATACCAATCATATGTATATGTATATATATATATATATATATATATATATATATTCAAAAGTATTGGTCCAATTGCCAAAAAAATTTATGAACAAGTGACTGATCGTCGAGTGATGTCATAATTTACATGTTAAAAATATTTTATTTTCAAGTATTACTGGTATGATATTAAGGAATTTGTAGCTGAGTTATTCATCTTTTAATTATGTGTATGTTAAATAGACGTTCAAAACATAAATGTACGCCAATTATGAAACTAAATTCTTTGATGCCTGAGGAATGGGTCATAAATGGGCTATAGAAGGTTTTGAACGGTTCGTTGAACCTAAACTAGAAAATAAATAGTCCATGTCACAGTAAACTTCGTCACTGCCCAGAATAAATTAATGAAATAGGCATGTTACTGATCACGTGCTCTAGGTTTAACATAAGTAATTATTACGATTTTGCAATTGAATTGTCCTAATAAATATGGGACATTGGATAAAAGTTTTAGCGCGCGGCAGCTCCTTCATGTTAGCATTTTTTTATGAAATTGAATGTAAGTATATAACCTTTTGATTTCTAGAAAATGTGCATACACACTATACTCGCACTTTTGCTTTAACACATGCTCAACAACTCGAGATGTGGCCCAATAATAAATGTGTGAACCTCACTAAAACCTATTGAAAAGTATACTTGTATGTATATAAATATAGACTAGGATTTAAACTCTGTTACTTAAAAAAATTTTAAACTACTCTACCACTACAACTCCAATGCTTTCTTTGCTGAGATTAAGTTTTTTATTTCTAATTTCAATGGTGACCAAAAAGGTTTAGCACATAAATTATACTTCCGGCATTCATTCGTTGGGTTGCTTTAGGAGCAACCGTCATATTTGCTTTGCTTCATCACTTGGCTTTCATATTCCTCGCGGTGCAGGAAAGGACGAGTGGATGACCAGAAAAATAGAATAAAACTGCACAAAGATAAGCTCGTTTTTACAGATTAATCAACCAACAAAACTAGAGTACAAAATAATTTGAGATAGTATGAGTTGGAGACGAACGTTACAGCATTCCTCAGCGCTAGTAGCTTTCAAGCCTAGTTTGTTTGGTCGGATGCAACGGGTGGCTCCCATCGGGCGATGCCATGCACTAGGCCAAGAATGGCCAAATTTACAAGGACATCTCGAATTTTTGTGACATTGATTAGGACACATGAAATTTCTTTTGCCAGAATTTGCATAGGTTCATATTTTTTATGAATTTAGTTTTTGGGTTTGTGGCCGTGTGTAGAGTTGCATATTTTGCTTCACGCATATAGCAACCATCCAAGCCTATCTCACTGGATAGGTCGTGCTTTCTGGTGAAACAGATGGATCCCTTTTGTGATAGCATATGATAAAATTGTTAATAATATGGTTGCTGCGATAGTGAAATAGTGAGAGTTCGGTCTGCCATTGACATCCAAAAGAATTTGATTTCTGGGTGTCAAAATCGACAAAAAATTGATGTTCAACATCTTTTTGTCCAAATGGATATGATTATGACAATTTCACCAAAAAATTAAAAACCCTAATTGCGATGGAATAGAGTTGGGATTTAACTCCCTGTTTGGCATAGCTACAAATCCTAGATCGACGCTGAACCTATAGCTTGTAAGTTCAATTACAACAGCTTGAAATTTTATGTTTACTCTAAAATAGGAACAAATAGATATTATCAATATAATCACAGATCTACATCCATAGATTTCTAGAGCCAACTCTAAGAAATCTTAGAATCTGAAGGCGTACCAAACAGGGCATAAGTAATAAGTGTATGAATTATCATTTGTCCCTTTATACACTGGGGGATGCAATCCAAGAACAGAATAAAAGGATAACTTCGAACAGAGCTATATGCACAACACAAACTGGATGTGAATTAGTTAAAAATAAGAGATGCTTCTTTGAGCAAAGACATGCAACAGACATTTGCTTCTGCTAGAAATCACATATTCACATGTATAGAATGTGAAAGAATCGCATCAGATGTATTACATGTGTAGTGTAGCAAAAGAGTACACACTTCCTTTGTATACAAACTTTAATGGTGGCCAAATCATCTCAACTCCAATCTAAAGTTCAAAGAATATCTGTATGGAAAACGGCTACCCTTTTTCAGGGGAAACCAAAAGGTATAACTATAGTAGATGAGCCTCTTGCTGTGGTAATCTTTTTGTAACTTAATGCCTCTGTGTTTTACTTGATTATGCTTGATCTAGTTCACTTGTATTTTTGTTTTCTATATAAACTCTACATTCTGGTGTCAAATCCACTTGAAACACCCATTGGTTATCAATCTGCATACATCAGAAAAATCATTGATGTCAGGAAGCATTTTGGGGCAAAAGCAAACATAACCATATTTATTCAAAATAACAACAACGAATGCAAGCTAAAACACAGGGTAGAGGTGCCTTGCATATACGGGTAGCAAGAGGGAGCTTATATCCCAACGGTAGGGCATTATGGGGAAGGACCCCTATCTTCTATGACCATGAGCAATCAAATATATTGAAGAACTTGAAGAAGGCAAATTTTGGTCACACAGATAGGGTGTATCTTTTCCATCTCAATCATGCAATGCAAAATCATTTTATGTGTATTGTAAACAAACTTCAAGCTGGTCACACTCCTTAATCAACTGATTGCTATAAAAATTTGGTTCATCGGTCAAGAGGTAGAGTAACCATAACAAAGAAATTGATATGTGGTTTGGTAGTGCTGACTGCTGAGGTACAAAGAAACTGCTCTGAGGACAAGTGCATTACATCCCTTGTACTGTGATGTCACAACAGAGCATATTTCCCGCACCAATAACTGATGGAACCAAAAAAAGATGACATATACGTATGCGATAAAACTCCAAGATGCATACAACCACATGCAACTACCTACTCTAAAAAAAAACAAGCGTTGCAACTGCAAAGTGGAGAAATTCCATTTATGAGGAATGAAAGACATTGTTCAGAATGAGAAGCCTCAGGGAAGCATCTTTAGCATCAGATGCTGGAGATGATATAATTGAATGGTATAGTTCTTGTCAAGCTCGACCATTGTGTGTATTTTATTCCGATGAAATATAGCTTATACTAATTTATGGTTGTTTTTCTTTTGTGAGTACAAGTCGGACGCACACACACTAAGGATCAAGCAAACTCAAAGAGACAGGAAGGAAGGTGGTTGATTAACATAAACAAGGATCAAACATTCTCTAACCCAGATCATCCAACATCTCTTCCTCATTAGCAACAAAAGCTTACATGTAACAAAGAGGATTGTTCACTAGCCTGAAAATGGTCATATAGAATGCCACACAGTGGGGGTACCTGAAACATCCCCTTGGTGCCTCAGTGGAAACTAATTAGACAATCAGATTATGTCTTCTCATTTTTTCTGTACTTCCGTTTCATAGAAGGTAAAGAAACATTTTGCAAAAAAAGTGCCGAAGCAACTATATTTCTTGAATTCTTTTTGAAAAAAAAGATCAGGAGCTCTAGCACTCACATTCAGTAGAGGGGATGGACTGCCATATTAGCATGCCAATCATACCCAATTACTCGAGTGGTCGGGAGCTTAAAGTGTTTAACAACTTCCTCGCCACCAGACCACTCGTCTTGAATTAATTCTAGTTCGGCGTAGAATACTTTGAGCCTAGTGCAGATTTGCAAATCAGTTATTTTCGGTAAGATGGGACTGAGCAAGAAGGAAACGGGCAAATCCTGATGGAAAATCAAACAATCTCAAAGGGAAAGGAATAAAATTGATGCACCCAAGGGAATGTTAGTCTGCTGTACTGAGGGGAATGTTTGCCTGCTTGTACTGAGGAGGATTGCAGAAACATCGCAAAAAGGAAGTCCAGCAACGAAATTTATAAACAAGGAGAAGCTCAAGAAACAAGAGCTTCTGGGATGATATCCCAAAGGGTTACACATTGCATTGAGATGGTATCAGTCTTGAGATTAATGGGAAAATTAATCATTGTTTGGGATTATTGCTGGTCGCGCCATAAAATTTTCAGCTTGATGCTGGGATGTGATTCGTAAATGAATCGTACAGACAAGAAGCGCCTTTTTGGATCTCCCGACGCGTTCGTTACAAGGCGAAGAAATGGGGGAAGATTCGATTAGATCACGCCGCGACGATCGCTATCCTGCGGAGCTAATTAGCATCTCGTTTGTGGAGAGATCGCGAGAGATAGGGAGACTGGTTGGTACTCACCGAAGCGGGAGGAAGAGGCTCAAGAGGCGGAGAGCCAGAGGAGGAGAGCGCAGAGGATCAGCACGAGAGGGATGCAGTGCACGGCGCGCTCCAGCGCCCGCACCCGCGCCGCCTCCCTCCGGCCCGCCACCGACTGCGGATCGCACGTAGGCAGCCCCGCAACGTCGATGTCTACGCCGCCTCCGCCTCCGCCGCCGCTGCCCTCAGACGACACGCGCGCCCCGCTCGACGACCGCCGCATCCTCCCTGTCCTCGCTGAGCCGCGCGGCGCGTGAAGAAGACGAGGCGAGGTGCCCGCGAGTCGGTGTACCCGCGAGGCTGCGACCCCTGCGCGTGCCGGCGACGCCGAGCTTGGCCTTCTGCCTGCGCCGCCGCCGCGTTGGCGCAATAGAGTGGGTGTGCGCCGAACCGGTCAAGCAGGTGGAGAGAGACTAGAGAGGGAGACGCGTCAAGGCCGCTTCCGCGAAGAGCTCGGCCTACTAAGAACTCGTACTTACGGGCCTAAATCGAAGCCCATATACGTGCGTGGGCTGGGATTTTTGCTTATGGGCTAAAATTAGGCCCAAGTAGGCCCACGCGAAGATACACGGCACATTTGGATTTTCGAGACTGCGAAGCCAAAACCCACGGAGACGGGGGCAGAAGTGGGAGCGAAAATATCCGAAGGGAGCTCGCGGGGATGGCAGAGATGGTGGTGGCGCCGCTCGCCGTGGCCGCGGCCGCCGCTGCTCCAGGGACCCGCGTGTTCGGGGTGCCGGAGTCCGTCCGGTGTTTCGGGGTACGGCCTCTGCTCTGCAGCTCGCCGCAGGGCGTCGGAGGCCCTCCAAGTACAAGGTCACCTCGCAGTTACTACTACCTCTAAACACCCTCAGTTTTTTTACTGTAGATTAGTGTAGATGAGATGGCGCCCTGCGAGCGAGTGGAAATTCGGGTGGTGGTGAATTGCTAAACTTGTGGTGAACTACTGAACTTTGTTGCGTTTTACACCAGCTCATCGAAAGAACTTGCTTGCAGAATTGTATATACTATTGCTTCATAATCATGTAGTCGGAGAATATTATCAATTTTGTGTTTGTTGCCTGCACATTTTATCTCGGAATCTGTCGTAAAGGATGTGTGAGATTATGCGTCCGTCCCCTAAATGTTCCCTCACATAAGCTGTGGCTGGAAGGCTTTCTGATAAATCCAGAATGAGGAGGTCGTAGCGGAGGATGACATTGACGGTGGTGGTGAAGACGACAACGACGACGAGCTGGAAGCACTTTTTAAGCAGTTGGAAGAAGATCTCAAGAAAGATGATTTGTCTGTTGAGGATGATGACGATGGAATTTCAGAAGAAGATATGGCAAGATTTGAGCAGGGGTTGGCAAAAGCTCAGCTCTTCAATTCAATTCAATTAAAATCCAATAAAAATCTTTAAATTACGGTTATAGTTTTTTTTTAATTATTACTATTTAATTATAGATCTTTAACTATATCTTACTGTCTCTTCTTATTGACTTTCTTCATATTAATTTTAATTTTTCTCTATCTCTCTTTATGTTGTTATTTTAATTTATACTTCTATAATATAATACGCTGTCTTTTTTATATGTCCAAACTATCTTAACCGATGTTGAACATTTTTTTTAATTGGTGTTACTCTTATATCTCATTCCGGACTCAATCTATTATTGTATGATCACAAATCTAACGTAACATACGTATTACTGATAGCTATTAAACATGATATTTTAATAGACTAACATTTTATTACATATAGCATAGTAGGTCTAATTGTCATTTTATAAAACTTATATTTTAGTTTCTACGTATCTTCTTATCACAAAGGATGTCAGATGCTTATCGCCGCTTCAACCAGTCCATTTTAATTTTATGGCTAACGTTCACATCAATATCTCTATTTATTTGTAGCATCGATCCCAGATATTAAAAACTATTCTTCTTAGACACTACTTGGCCTCCAAAATTCACAAACTCCCTCCTCATGTGCGATAATGCCAAAATCATACATCAAGTATTCAGTCTTAGTTCTGTTTACTCTAAAACCTTTTTACTCCTGTGCGACTCTCATCAATTAACACTATATTATCTACAAAGAGTATACACCAAGTGATATCATATTATATGTTTCTCGTAACCTCATCTATTACTAATACAAAGAGGTAAGGGCTCAAGGCTGATTCCTAATATAGTCATATTTTAATTGAAAAGTAATCTGTGTTACCATCATTTATTTAAACATTAGTTATAACATTGTTATACATATCCTTGATGAGAGAGACATTTTGTTAGGACTTTATATTTCTTTAAAGCCTATCACATAACATTATTTAGTATCTTATCATAACCCTTCTCTAAGTCAATAAAAACCATATGTAGATTATTTTTCTACTCTCTAAACCGCTCTATAACTTATCTTATTAAGAAAATTACTTCTATAGTTGATCTTCTAGGTATGAAACCAAATTAGTACAACTTTAGATATCTTCCTTATTCTTATAGATTGTTATCAATATACTTCTTCTTCACTCCTTAGATATCATGTTCGATTAAAAAATATTGTTAAATAACTTGGTTAGCCATAATATAACTATATCCCCGAGACATCTCTACACCTTAATTGGAATATAATTAGGACTCATTGCATTACCCCCTTTAATCCTTTTCAAAACTTATCTAACCTCGGATTCTTGAATCCTTCACACAAATCTTCTATTAGTGCCATCTGAAGAGTTGTCCAATTGAACGATGGTGTCATCTTTCTCACTATTGAACAAATTATCAAAATACTCTTTGTCATCTATGTCTAATCATATCCTCCTTCACCAAGAGTTGCTCTCTCTCATCTTAAATACACTTAACTTGGTTGAAGTTCTTCATCTTTCTATCATAAGCCTTAGTTATTCTATAGATATCATTCACTCCTTTCGTACTCAAACGTTGATACAGATCCTTGAAAGCCCACCCATTTGTCTCAATTACAGCTCGTTTTATGATTTTCTTTGTCACCTTACACTTCTCTATATTATCCTTACTCCTATCATGGTATAAACATTTATAACATTCTTTTTTCTTCTTAATAGCTCTTTGCACGTCTTCGTTCCACCACCAAGAGTCTTTAGTTTTATATCCACTCCCTTTGATCACTCCAAACACCTCTGAATCAATATTTCATATGCATGTTGACATCTTCTCCCACATATTATTTACATCGTCTTCTTACTTCCAAGAACCCTCTTCGATAACCCTTTTATTAAAGACGTTTGATGTCTCCCATTCTAACTTTCACCATTTGGTTTTTACAATTTTGACTTGTTTATCCCTACGAGCATATACTAAAAAGCAAAAGTCGTTCACCACCAGCTTATGTTAAGAAACCATACATTCTTCAGGTATCACCTTACAATCCACACAAGCTCATTTATTCTCTCTTCTCGTAAAGACAGAGTCAATCTAGTTAAAGTATTGGCCGTTACTAAAAATCACTAAATAAGATTGTATCTTCCTAAAAAAAGTATTGGCTATCATTAGATCAAAAGCTATAGTAAAATCCAAGATTTCATCTTCTTCTTAATTTCTACCACCATATCTAAAACCTTAATGTGCCGTCTTGAAACCTATACCTGTTACACATACATAGCCATTAAGATCTCTTTCTATAAAAAGTTTCTCACTACTAGTTATAGCTTTAACTAAGCTATCTAAGTTTTTATAGAAATATCTCTTAGCACTCTCATCCTAACCTACTTAGGAGCATATGTATTAATTACGTTTAAGACTACATCAGTAATGATAAGTTTAACTAAGATGATTCTATCTCATTGTCTTCTCACATTCACCACACCATCCTTGAAGCTCTTATTAATCCGAATTTCTACTCCATTTCTGTTTAAAGTTGTTTCTGTGTACTAGAGCTTAAATCCGGTACCATTCACCTCCTTCGTTTTCTAAACATTCCATTTAGTCTCTTGAACGCACGCGAGATATTTACATGCCTCATAACCACAGTCTTGACTAGCCCTCTTAACTTATCCGTAAAGAACCTTACATTCTAACTATCTAAACGAATCCTAGTTGGCTCGACTTACTTCCTTACCCTTCGCACCCGTCGAGTCAGCTGTGAAGACTCTTGCTTATTTTTTACCATACCTGAACGTCGATATGGTATGCCACTAAGAAAACGACGGTTCGATTCTTGCTCACTTGACATTATGCCTATATCAATATTATGGGAGTGACGACCCAGCTATCGTCAATTTAACACTATATCCGGTTCTGATATGGCGCGTCACTAAAAATTACACCTAATGTGATTTTCTTAGGTAAGCAAAAGCGAAACCCCGACGCCTCTGTGAAAGCCAACCCACATGCGCGCACAACATATCAGAACCTGGGCGTTTGCAGAAGCAATTGGAGATACTGGTGATGTTGATGAGTCTGCAGGGGATTCATCGTCAGGCTCTGGCAGTTATGGGAATAATGAAAGTACTGATGAAATCAAACAACCAGAGCGGAAAAATCGACAACTTAAGAGGCTGGCTCGTGCTCTGAAAATAGGTCACCGTAAAACTAGTGTACGTAGATAATCCACTTGGATTCTATTTAATTTACATTTCTGAAATCTGTATGGTTTCTGTTTGTAGGGAGCACTCCTTTATAGTAATAGGCTTATATCCAAACTTCAAATTATCGCACTTTTTTATTTCTGTTGTCTTAGATGAATTTGTTTCCATGTCAGATAAAGAATCTTGCAGGGGAGCTAGGCCTGGATAGGACTGTGGTCATTGAATTGCTCCGTAATCCACCTCCGAAACTTCTATTTATGTCTGATTCTTTGCCTGATGAAGACCTTTCTAAACCTGAAATCAATGAAATAGAGCCCTCTCCAGTAGTTGACAACGCTGATGTCACTGAAACCAAGCCACACACGGAACTTCCTGTCCATGTCATGTGCGCAGAATGGCCTTCACAGAAAAGATGAAAAAACGTGCAGCTGGAGCCATTAGAAAGAGTCTACTACCGAACCAAAAGCCCCACAGTAAGTGATTTTTCCATTATGATCATCGTTTTACATTCAGTGAAGTGCTTAAGCTTTAGGTTTGTTATTTGTATCATGTTAGAGGATTGCTACTGACAGTCTTAGCTAGATAGCGATCCGAAAAACCTTAACAGGCCTTCAGCCCATAGACCTTCGACAAGCAGACTTTCGGTTAGAGGCCAACATGAGCTAGTCTTCAGTCAGCATGTAGTTCTTTAGCTAATCCATAGGCGCTAGCAGATAGTTCTTCGATCAGTAGGCTTCCGACCGCTAAGCCCAAAGAAGATAAGCCTTTAGCTAATAGGCTTTTGGCCAGATTAAATCCATAAAGTGTTCAAGAGGAAGCCCATGAGAAAACTAGGTAGTGGTTTTAGCTTAATTATACCTAAATATAAATATATATATATATTTCTTTTTATACCATTAAAAAACTCTTAGTTTGCCTTCGATAGACAAACAAAGAGAAAAAATGCTTTGTTTTTTTTATATACACGTTTTTTAAAAAAAATTAAAAAAATTATAGTAAATATTATTTTTAAAAATTGTATTAATATATTTTACAAATTTAAAATAATTAATACTATAGGCTAAAGACTTACCTTATTTTATATATCTTGTTCTTATTCTCTTTTTCTCTTCGCAGCTTTAATTGTCACTTAGACAATAATCTCTTTTTCTCTTCTTTCAAAAGCATCTTTAATTGTCACTTCGAGAATTTTGTTGGTTGCACTCTGGACCACCATTTTGACTATTAGTTTCAGTGGAAGTCGGCTTGGGGTCCGTTGACCAGATCTTGATTTTCTGAATGATAAATGTCACAGTAAATTCTGTCAATGTTCTTGGTTAGATTGGTTTTCTGATTGGAAGCAAGGTGTTTCACATAATCTTTTCACTGGTCTGGTTTTATGGAATATGTGCCCAGTATATGTTTTTTTTCTTTTATGCACTTGATGAAAGATTGCCAGAAGTATAAGGTTATGCTTGAACATGACGTAGATAAAGTTAATGTACATAAAAAAAAAACAATTTATATATGATTAATTACTTTTAGTTATTATAATTTTGAAAAATAAATTTATTTGATATTTTAAAACAACTTTTATATAAAATATTTTACACAAAACATATTGTTTAGCAGTTTGAAAAGTGTGCTAATAAAATCCTAGAAAAAACTATATCTAGAACTATTTAGGGTGCATTTGGAAAGAAGTGGTAGAAACTTATCTTCCATCATGTAAAACGATAGCTAAAAAATTGTAAAATAGATTAATATAATTTTTTAAATTAACTTTCCTAAAAAAACTCTTTTGAAAATATAGGCATGAAAAACTAAGAAAAGTCGGCCGAAGGCAGCTCTAAGATGAAGTTGCATGCCCATTAGTTTGGGAAGGCAGCAACAGAGTAGCTGACACGATTGTTTAAATGTTTTGACGTTCACATTTTTAGCTGAATGTTTGTGGTCAAGATAGGTGACTTTAGTATACTGTATTAGATCAAACCCATCCTTTAGGATGGTAAATTTCTTTTTTTTATTAACATATTTTTAAAAAAAGAAGTTATTTTAAAAATTAAATGAAATGATTTTTTAAATTTATAATAATTAATATTTAATTAATCATATGCTAATATTTTTTCTTACGTGGTCTTAAAAATCCTAACGCTGCTGCTAAAGTCGAAGCGGCCTTACTTTAATCGAAATCGTGTTGCTATTTTTAATGTGAGTAGTTTGGGCTTGTGGTCAGCTCATCTCTTTGCCTTGGTCATGTCATCATGAAAGGCTCATATGTCAGATTGTCAGTGACACGGATGATTAGGCATATTTACAGGATTGATATATTGTCACTTCTTTAGTAACACAAATATATATTTACCAGTCCTTGAAAACTTTGCAACTCTATGATGATTTTTATTCTGTAATATGAAGTTCTTGCCACCTACTGTGGGGTACTGGGGCGGATGAATAAATTTCGGTGCTCATCAGATGTAAACCATGTGGAAAGATAGGACGCAGGTAGCATTTGGGATCTGCAACACAGTGATAGTGAGGTTGGAAAGGAATGAGAAAGACCTGTGGGGCATGTGTGATAGGATCATTAGAGATATACTAAGTCTGTCTTTGTTTGGGGTTGCGACCTACTCTCACAATTAGCGTGTGAGTAATTAAATATTACCTTAAAAACTTTAAAAATAAATTGATATAATTTTAAAGTAATTTTTATATAATTTTTTTAAAAAATGTGCCGCTTAAAAGTTTAATAAGCATAAAAAACTAAAGTTCTCAACTTTCAGCTGCCGAACGCAGGGTAAGAATGCATTTGGCATCACGGGTTACTAACCTTTCTCCTCGTTTTTCACGGGCATGTTTCACCAACTACTAAACAATGTTTTTTTAAAAAATTATAGTAAAGTTGCTTTTAAAAAATATATTAATATATTTTTAAATTTTTTAAACTAATACTTAATTAATTATATGCTAATCTGTCGTGTGCTGGAAAAAAAAAGTCTCAACCCTTTTTCCCAACTGAGCCTAAGTAGGGTTGTAGGGTGAGACATGAGGCTAAAAATTAGAGGGAGTAAACAGATGTCGGTGATTTACATATATACTCAACCACTGGGTAAAAATCCTTATCGATAGATTAATCCTATCAAAAAATTGAACTTTTGCTTTTCGATGATATATAACGGTACTTCATGTTGTCTAACAATGGTTGGTTGTCTGCTGGTGTTAACTGGAGCGGAATTAATACAATTGCCATTTGTCATCACTTGTTTTCACTATGTCCACACGACTTTTTCTTCTGATGTACTGTCCCTAACTAACTGATTTCTGGTAGAGATGATAATAAAGGTTCGCACCAACACTTGTCAGTTATGTTCCTCATTAACTGAATTTTGGTAGAGGCGGTCCAAATTAATGGCTGGACCCAACACTACCCTTGTCAGTTATATTCATCATTTTTATGCCGACACATATTACAGAATTTAGGGTGTTTTTTTTGGGAGGGGAAAACAGAGAAGAAGATACACAAAATAAAACATGTCATTAACATATGATTAATTGAATATTAATTATTTAAATCTTAAAATAGATTAATATAATTTTTAAGATAACTTTTGTATATAAAATTTTTATTAAAAAACATAGTTTGGGAAGCGCATGTATGAAAAATGAGGGATTTTTCCTCTCTATGTCCTTCAAAGGAATGCAGACCTAGATATTTTTTCTGTTAGGGAAAAATAGATACAAAAGTGACATGAATTTTTACATAGAAAAACCCCTCTAATGTGGGGGAGAAAAAAAATAGGAAAGAAAAAAAAATAACTAATGACGATACAGTGTTACATGTATAAGGCATATTTACAGCCACATAAACTAGCCTCTAGGAGTATAGAATATATTTGAGTCATTATCCAATAAATTTTTTCTTAACTCAAAATAGGGCTGCCAAGTACCTTGAATACGTACTAAATCCAAGCAATGCTAGTATTTAATAGTGACTTAGTAAATATATCTACGAGATTGTCATCGGTATGTATCTTCCTTATAATAACTTAACTTTGATCAATAATATCACGAATAAAATGATGCTTGATATCAATATGTTTAGTCTTGACATAAAACATATTATTCTTAGTTAAACAAATATCACTCTAACTATCATAATTAACATTATTAATATCTTACTGAATACCAAATTGACCTCACAATTAAATAGCTTTTTTAATATCTTCAATAGTTAAAATTTATTATATTTATGTGGTGGAAAGAGCAATAATAGACAGGAATGAAGCTTTCCAACTAATGGTTGAACCATATAAAGAGATTATATCTAGAAATAAACCTTTTTTAATTAAGATCTTTAGTATAATCAGAATCAACAAATCCAACAACATTACCTGTCTTTACATTTTTCTTATCAAACATCAAACCAAAATTAAAAGTATTTTTCAAGTAACGAATAATTCACTTAACATCATTCCAATGTTCTTTGTCTCAACTATACATAAATTTGCTAACCACACTAACTGCATGAGTTAAATTTAGGCGAGTGCAAATCATAGCATACTTAAGATTGACAATGGCATTGACATAAGAAACATGTGACATATAATCTTTGTCATTTTCATAAAGCAAAAGTTGTAGAAATAGGTTTGTAATTACCAAGATTAAATTTATCAAATATATTCTCAATGTATTTTTTTCTGAGATAGAAATAATTTAACAGCCTGTCAATCACACTAAATTTTTATACCAAGAATTTTCTTTGCAGGATAAAAATCTTTAATCTTAAATTTATAACTAACTTAAGTCTTCAATTAATTAATCAATGACTTTTCATAAGAAGCAATAAGCATATCATCAAAATAAAGCAACAAATAAGTAAAAGATCCATTATGAAACGTTTTGAAGTAAACACAATTTATCATAATTGCCATGTGAAAGTTTATATACAAGACTTAAACATTTTATACCACTGATTAGGAGCTTATTTAAGATCATAAAAAGATTTATTTAAATGACAAACTAAATGTTTTTTTCTTGGAACAACAAAATATTCAAATTGTGTCATAAAAATCTCTTCTTTTAAATCTACGTGTAAAAAAGCAGTTTTCACATTAAGTTGCTCTAATTTTAAGTCAAATAAAGTAACAAAAATAAGCATCACCCGAATAGAAGAGTGGTGTACAATAGGAGAGAAAACTTCATTAAAGTCAATACCTCCCTTTGGTCAAAAACTTTCACCACTGAGCACGCTTTCTATCATGTACAACTCTAGAAATAACTTTTTTCTTCTTATAAATCCATTTGCACTTAGATGGTCTTTTATGTTAGAAGTTTTTTCAAATTCTATGTATGATTCTTATGAAGTCTCTCAATTTTTTTATGCATAGCACTCAACTACTTCGAAGAATTTTCAGCTTTAAAATAAGAAGAAGGTTCAACAGTATCATTAATGCTTTATGCAGGAAGAAGTGCATAACTGGGCATATTATCAGTGTCACAATATCTAGCATAAAATTAAATATTTCTTCTATTTCTATCTCGAGCAATATAATGATCATTATTATAAGAAGATAACAAATCAGAAATTTAGTAACTAAAGAATCAGCATAACAATAGGTAAAACTACATCAAATTATGTATTCCTTGTAACAATTTTATTAGTTTTAGATTCAATTATGGGTAAATCATCACTACAAAGACATCTTTATTAAAGCTGACATCATGACTAATAATTAATTTGTGAGTATCAAAATACAATAAACGATATCCTTGACACTAAAACCATAACAAACATGCATTTTTTTACTCTACGCTCTAATGTTCTTGTGTTAACAGAGCATAAGCAAAACAACAAAAAAAATCTCAAATTAGAATAATCAACTGGTTTACCTTACCAAACTTCTTATGGAAAAAAAATCAATGATAGAATTTGAAGAACAATTGATTAAATAATAAGCCGTTGAAATAGTTTTAACATATAAAGTACGCTTATTCTATAGGGTTGCATTTGAAAGCATGCAACAAGCTCGAAGAGTGAAATTCATACACTCTACCACACCGTTTTGTTCAGGAGTTCTTAAAATAATCCAATGTCTTACAATACCATAATTAGCACAAAAATTATTAAACTCACATTAACAAAATTTCAATCCATTATCAGTTCTAAACTTCTTTATTTTTCTGCTGGTTTGATTTTCCACATAAACTTTCCACTTTAGAAATACCGAAAGAGCTTTATCTTTATGTTTTAAGAAATAAACCTAAACTTTGTGAGAAAAATCATCTATAAATGTTATAAATTACTCATATCTACTAATAGAATAAAACTTATACTTGCCCTAAAGATTAGAATGAATATAATCAAGAATTTGTTCCGTCTAATGAGTTGCAATATTAAAACTGACACTATTTTATTTGTCAAAAACACAATGTTTATAGAAATCAAGTTTGCTAATGTTATCTAAATGATCTTTTTTGCAAAGAAATGCATACCTTTCTCAGTGATATAACTCAAACATATATATCAAAGCTTGGTAGTGTGAGAACCTAATGCAATTGTGGAAACAACTGCAACATATGTAACCGTAGAGCCTTACAAGTAATAAAGATAGTTGATTCTATTGGCTTTTAATACAATAAGGTTGACTTTTAAAATCTTAAGAATACCATTGTCATTAACATATTTATATCACAAGAATTTAAGATTTTCCAAAGAAATATTATTTCTTTTCATTCTAGAAACATGGCAAACATTTATAAGGGTCATAACAGTGATATCATGTGTTTTAATTTGAACAGAACCAATCCAATAATTTCAAGTGGAGATTCACAACTTTACCACTATCAAAAGAATCATAAGTAGAGAACCACTCTTTATATTGACTTATATGAAAAGTGCAAGCCGGATAAATAATTCAAACAGTTCGATTCCCTATAATAGTAGTGCTTGTTAGAACCTCTACATCAAAATCATGGGTGCTAAAACTAGCCTCATCAGATTTTTCACTTTGAGTTTTATATATTTCGTCCTTCTTTTCAACTTATAATACTAAGAAATATTATGATTATCTTTCCAACAATAATGGCAAAAATTATGGATTTACTTTATCTTCATTTAGATCTAGACTTTGATATAAAAGAATCACCCTTTTGGAAAGATCTATCTCTAACAATTCACTCCTTAGCTTTAACTTCAAAATAAGAATCGATATCAAATTTTTTTGACATAAATTTGATTTAACATTCTCAAAACTAAGGGTATCATAATCGCCACAAAGCATAATTTCTTTAAAGTATCTAAATATAGCAAGAAAAAGACAACCAGTAAAATAGCCTTACCCTACCATTAATTTTTTACGACTAACTTCTAAAGATCAATGATGAGTGAATTAAATTCATTAAGATGAGACTGAATAGTGCTACCTTCTGCCATGCGAATTGTGCACATATATTCTTTGAGGCGCAATTTGTTAGCGATATTTTTCTTTATATATAACATCTCCAATTTCTTCTACAATGAGAATGTAGATGTCTAATTAAAAACTTTATATAGAATATTTGTAGGCAACTAAATTCTATGGCATATAACTCCTTATTATCCAAATCCTCCTATTGTCATGTGTCATCCCATTGGTTTATGACCTAATGTTTTCTAAACATTAAGAACAGCTTTCATCTGAACTTGTCATATGAAAAATTGATATTATCGTCGAATTTCTCAATGTCAAATTTAGTAGCTGACGTATTGGAGAAAAAAATTACACATCAAAAATATATAACAGATTCCAAAGAAAAGAAAGTTCCCTGTACAAAGGTTGTGTGGACGTAGCAAAATCCTCACGTGAGTGATAATGGCAGCAAATTTCATGGTACTTTGACTTAAGTTTACTTAGCAATTTTTGCCGAAAAATTCACCACACATGGGAGTCGAAGAATTTTTTTTCCTTGTCTCGAGAACTGTTTCTATAATGGCTGTGGATGCTTCTTCATCTGCTGCGATTTGCCTTTCCTTTTTTCTCTTCGATGAGGCGCGGTCCGACTCCGACGCCCAAACTGATCGGACCGATTCGACGGCAACGACGAACGGATGACGCGAGTCACGCGACGAGCGCTTGCTGCTGCCGACGAACAGCCGACAGCGAAAGGGCAGATCGGATCTACTTTGCTGTCGTATAACTTTTTAGGAAAAATATATGAAAAAAATACAAATTTTTACGTGGAAATCCCTCTAATGTAAAAAGGGAAAAAACAAAAATCAACTAATTATGGTTTAGTTTATATGTATAAAGATGTTCTATATTTATATTTATAGACATGTATATAGAATATATTTAAGTCAATTTTGTGTTGACATATCATGGACAATCTTTTCATACAGTACCGTGCACAACTTGCCAAAAGAATTTTATGTATTCATGGTCCGGTTGCTCTCAGCAAATTGTCCTCTTTTTGTGGTGGCTTGGTAATGTCGAGTTTCTTCGGCGCAGTTGAATTGGATTCTCCATTTCCACATGCTTGGTGATGGAAAAGTAAAACCAGATGCATGTGGTTCAAACCAGAAAGGTGCATAGTTGAGTTTACCGTACTGTTCTACTACCTGTTGTTGATAAACTAATCCCTGCTTAACCTAGTTAGTTAATGGAAGACAGCCCCTGGTACCTTTCCAATGGCACCGGCTGTTGACTGCTCTTCTGTCTGTACATTAATGGCTGTCTCTTTTCAGTTCACATATATAGGCATTGGAAGCCTGCAGAGGCAAGCAACCCCAGGAGAAGAAGAGAACACACCGTTCAGTTCATCCTCCCCTCTTGTTCTCCATAATTGCAGATAAATTGCTTCCTTTTTTGCAGAAAGGAGAGGTGGTTCGGTGGTGCAGATGATGGCTGGCTTGCAAAGATCAGCGACAACATTCAGAAGGTCCGGTTCGTCAGGCCTGGTCTGGGACGAGCGGTTCTTGACCGAGGACGCCGAGGCCAAGGCCGGCGATGGCGATGGTGGCGGCGCGGAGGAGCCCCAGCCAGAGCTGCGGCATTCCAAGAGCGTCGGGAGCATCGGCAT
The DNA here is from genome assembly GCA_030770085.1 of Oryza coarctata. Taxonomy (NCBI): domain Eukaryota; kingdom Viridiplantae; phylum Streptophyta; class Magnoliopsida; order Poales; family Poaceae; genus Oryza; species Oryza coarctata. The sequence continues at coordinate 18,024,559 of CM061472.1, forward strand.
GATGCGCCGCGTCGCCGCCGACGACGGCGGCGACAACAAGAAGACGACGAAGCAGAAGAAGAAGGATGTCCAGAAGGAGGATGACAACCGCAGCCACCAGGTGTTCAGGACCAAGGACATCGCCCCGGACGTCGACCCGCCGTCGCCGAGGGTGTCCGGTTGCATCCTCTGCTCCATCTTCCGGAGCTCCGGTTCCGGCTCGTCGGCGACGTCGCGCCGCGCGAAGCCGAGGAAGAAGTGAAACAAACGGTGACACATAAATCATACATACCTTCTGGTGGTGCATCATCTGTTACTGTAAAGCCGTGTGAGCCATGGATCTGGGGCATCTCTATACACTCGAGTGACACATGAGTTTGTACTGCTTATAAACACATATATTTGTCAGGTTAGTTCTTTTTTCTCTTTTGGTCATCAGCTCCTCGATCCAGATCCATGGCTCCAACCATAGTTAGAGCTTCTTAGTAGCAACCAGCAGCTACTGAGATTTGGGTTGTTGTTGTTCTTCAGTTCTTGGACTGGTTCCTCTCTCCCATTTCTGCATCAGCTGCTGAGTGAGCCTTTGGATCTCTGTGATCGATTGATTGCTTTGCATGTGAGTGAGCTTGAGTTGTGCTGTGTTTGTCGCCTGTATGGAGCAAACTGCTATAAAGAATTTGGCATGATTCAAGGCTGGCTGGTATGCATATGGGCATGTGGAGATGGTGTGGCGTTTGTGATTAATTTTGTGAGGCTGTTCTTGTTGGAAAGATGATGATTTTTTTTGGTCGTTTTGTGTTCGTGGGGATGTGGCGCACATGATCATGGTTCATGATGGGTACAGATGGCATGGTCGGCATGGCGAAATTTCGCCGCCCTAGACACCCGTACCTCTAGGTATGATCTCTCTTTTTTTGCCCGATGCTCTAGGCATCATTTCTGATCTTGCATTCTTTTTCTTTATGCAACACACACACATATATATGAAAACATAGCAAGCACCTCCATCTCAAAACCTTGAAAGCTTGAGTTTTTTTTTCTGATTCCTGAGGAAATCAAACTAATGCTGACTTTCTGAGCACATTCTTGTAAAATCCCTGTATTCCAAAAAAGGCCTTATGTTAAAATTGGCGTTTCGGATTTATATCATGTACATGTATCCGTTGCAAAAGGAGTGTTGAGATAGCAGGATATAGCTCCAGTTACCCCACTGTTGTCTAAGGCAAAAAACCGAGGAACAATTGATGATCATGATGACCTTTTTCCTCTGCTAAAAAGCCAGTTTGGATCCACACCTCCTTTGGGAACAGAGGTGAGACGATGGTCTTTGATAGATGGCAACTCTCTTTCTGATAGCTCACACACCATGAAGGGACAAGGGATCATAGGGACATTGCAGCGTGATTCTTGATAATGATTGATATGATCTTAATGGATCACAGCATTGCACATGACAGGGGCAAAGTATACACAGGTTAGAAAGAAATAAGATTTAATCCCATAAAATTGACAAGAAAATTGTAATGATAAATATACCTATATAAAAATGTAGGGGAGGAACTACCGCCCCAAAACCTTAGGTGGCTACCCAGTTTCGTCGGGAAGCAATCAATAAGAATTTCTATATAAATTGAAGATGTCATTTTCTCAGCAAACAATCCTTACAGTTATTTGGGCTCTAAAAAAAATCTTAATCTGCCACTGGTCCTAAGTAATCAAGCTAAACCCGCAGAATAAAATTACTATTGACCAGGTAAACCCTAACGAGCTATAAGTTCACGAGAAATTAACATCCCATCACATAGCCCTATGATGATTGTTACCCCTCCACTTACCCCTATGTGCATTGAATTTGAAGGAGACGACCATCCATTCCGATGCTGACATGAGTATATATCTTCAAGTCTTGAAGTGTATTGGATTCATATCGTCCACCTAAGTGCCCAATAATTGGCTCGTCATCCCTCGCCTTGGTGCTCGTCTCTCTCAGTCTTTTTCTATGGTGTTCTTGAGCCACTGTCTCTGCGGTTTAGGTTGGAGCCAATTAGGTCCTTGCTGGCTTAATTGACATCATTTGGTGAGCGTTAAGCTGGTTTACAAGTGCAAGACCTGGGTCTCTCAATGATTGGAGCTAATTGTCTCAGTCAGGGGCATTTGATAATATACCATTCTTAATATATAATATGAGTAGCATATTATTTACCATCCTAATTCACATTTAATAATCTCACATATTAGTAAGAGCGAGAATTACACCCGGCAAATTATCAAAAAATCCCTCAGTCACTGATCTTCCTCATACCAAGCCTTGCTACCCTAAGTAGTGTTCACAATTTTGAAACAGAATTTCTAAAATTTTGGGTATACCGGGTGGTACCGGTACAATGTATTGTTAGCCAAAAAAACTATATTTGTCTCAATTTAGCAAAATATTGTTTAAACTTAGCAAAAACTTATTCAAATTTTTTAAAAAAAATCAAAATTTCTAAAATCCCCCCCTCTTTTTCATTTGAAATTTTGAGAACAATCGCTTTTATCTCCAGTTACTTTTCACAATTTTGAAGTGGATATATAGTCCAAGGAATACCAAAACTACTTGGAAAATCAATATTTTAGTCAAGAGTTACTCTATCTGTTCAAAATATGAGTATTTTTAAACTTTTTTTATGGAGATTAAGAAGAGATGTGAAGTTAAATGAGGAATAATTATGATTAATTGAAATGAAAAATTATATGGAGAAATCAGGTGAGAAATAGTTGCCAGACAAGTAGATACATATATTTTGGAACAAAATTTAAATACTATATTTTATATTTTAGGATATAGTTGATTCCTTTTTTAAAGGATTAAGCATGGTAATCAAAAGAAGACCGTATTATTGCTTGCACCCTCTCTTACGACAGAGGAAATAACCAGGCATCCTCCCTTCCTCTCCGTAGGTCCAAAAACAATCTGTTTCTGCCCCTCCTTTTTAGCACACAGAAACATAATGATAATTATACAGATCATCTATGATCCAGACCGTGCACCTGATTCAAATATTATACTGTAGAATTAGGGGGAAATGAACCATGTTTAATTAACGGGTACTTGGTGCTTTTGAGCTGTCCGAAAACCCGGAAATTAAAGTACTCCGTAGTACTGCTGCTGCTCTGCCGGTAGGTAGGGTAGGAAGGGAGATCGCCCGCTGACGTCATCAATGGCGTAGGTCGTCATGATCCGCCGCGGTCGACGTCCATGACCGTGCCGTGCTTGTGTGCATGAGCCCATGGGCTCATTCAAGCATGTGGCAACGGGCCCAAGCCCATTACGTAGATAGCAAGGCTCAAAGCAAAACAAGCTTTTACCCTAGCATTTTTTTTTCTAGATAGCTTGTGTTTGTATATGGTCATGCTTAATGCTTAATGACTACACCGTCCTATACTACAATCTTTTTTAGAGGGATTAAGTTTTTTTTCTTTCGTTCCATAGAAGAGATATACACAGCACTATATGTTCACATACCCATAAATGTGTTAGACAGAAAGGTTAGATGCATGTGTATTTATCTTACCATATTGTGCCAAAGCCAAGAGATCTAGATTGTCTATGTATAGAAATAGATTATCTATGTATAGAAGTTTTATATTTAAAAAAGATCTCTTGGCTTAGCCCTCAAGTTGTAACGCCTATATATAACTGCCACATATGGGGCTATTCTACATCCAATCAGCACACAACCATCGCACGACCCAGATAGGGCATCGGTGTTCTCCTCCGCTCCTCTGAACATTCATATGGTATCAGAGCAATCGCTTTTGAGTAGATTGCATCTCCTCTCTGCAACTACAATGGCGTCATCATCTGCTTCCTCCAATCCTCTCCTCGCCCAGCCTGTCACGGAAAAGCTTAGCAAGAACAATCACGCCCTGTGGAAGGCACATGTGCGTGCTGCGATCCGTGGTGCTCATCTTCAGGGGTACCTCACGGGTGCCACCCCTATACCTACGGCGGAGCTTGTGTAGAAGGGCGCTGATGGGAAGGAAGTGAAGGTTCCCAATCCGACGCGCGAAGACTGGGAGGCCATGGACCAACAGGTCCTTAGCTACCTCCTCACATCGGTCACCAAGGATGTCCTCACGCAGGTGGCCACCAGCGCCACCGCGGCGGACGCCTGGAAGATCATTGAAGACATGTTCGTGTCACAGACGCGAGCGCGATCCGTCAACATGCGGATTGCTCTGGCAACGACCAAAAAGGAGAATTCGTCTGTTGCCGAGTACTTTGCCAAGATGAAGGCTCTTGGCGACGACATGGTGGCTGTAGGACGGCCCCTAGAAGATGAAAAACTGGTGGAGTACATCATCACCGGCTTGGGCGAAGATTTCTCGCCCATCGTCTCTGCTCTATGCGCTAGAGTAGAACCAATCTCCGTTGGTGAGCTTTATTCACAACTTCTCAATTTTGAAACTAGAATGGACTTGATCTATGGAGGCAGCCCTAGGTCTGGATCGGCAAACTCGGCATCTCGTGGTCGTGGCTCGTGGCGCGGGAAGAACCAAACGTGTGGGAGAGGCCCCTCGCGTGGGGGCGCGCAGTCTGGCTGTGGCGGGTCCAGTCGCGGGCCTCCTGTAGGAGGTCGTGGCTCCCACAACAACAACAACAACAACAACTCCCGCGGCTTCTACAACAACAATAGTCGCGGGACATCTGATGGTGTGCCCGATTCAGATGACAACAGGTGCCAGGTGTGCTTCAAGAAGAATCACTCAGCCGCTAAATGCTGGCATAGGTTCGATGAGAACTTTATGCCAGATCAGCGTCTTGTTGTAGCAGCTACAAACTCGTATAGCATGGACACCAACTGGTACACTGATACCGGTGCTACGGATCATGTGACAAGCAATCTCGAGCAGCTGTCTCTCAAGAAAAAGTATCATGGCGGTGATCAGATCCACACGGCTAGTGGAACAGGTATGAACATTAGTCACATTGGTCATACTACAGTTCGTACCCCTACTCGTAACATACAATTAAATGATGTTCTTTACGTTCCACAAGCCAAGAAAAATCTTGTTTCAGTTCATCGTCTTACCGCTGACAACTCTGTCTTTATAGAATTTCACCCTGATTTCTTTCTGATTAAGGATCAGGAAACGAAGAATACGCTCCTTAGAGGAAGGTGTCACAGGGGTCTCTATCCTTTACCTGTGCCAACAATAAAGCAAGCCTACAACTCCAATAGATTGCCCCTGTCTCGATGGCATAGTAGGCTGGGTCATCCATCTTCGTTAATTGTTAAGTAAGTTGTCAGTAATAATAGTCTCCCATATATCGATGAGTCGTTGAGTCAGTCAGTTTGTGATGCTTGTCAGCAAGGGAAGAGCCATCAGTTGCCTTATCCCAAGTCTTCTAGTATTTCCAAGTCTCCTTTAGAACTTGTGTTCTCTGATGTCTGGGGTCATGCACCAGAATCAGTTGGTCGAAAACGATATTATGTTAGTTTCATTGATGATTTTAGCAAGTTCACCTGGATTTACTTTCTTAAGCACAAATCTGAAGTATTTCAAAAATTTCAAGAGTTTCAATCTCTTGTTGAACGCTTGTTTGATCGTAAGATTCTTGCCATGCAAACTGACTGGGGAGGCGAATATCAAACACTTAATTCCTTTTTTAATAAAGCTGGCATCGTTCATCTTGTTTCTTGCCCACACGCTCATCAGCAAAATGGGTCAGCTGAGAGAAAACACCGTCACATAGTTGAAGTCGGTCTCTCTCTCTTATCTCATGCGGCTATGCCCCTAAAATTTTGGGATGAAGCCTTCCAAACAGCAGTTTATCTCATCAATCGTGTACCCAGCAAAACGATTGGTCATGCTACGCCTCTAGAGCGTCTCTTTAATCAAAAACCACATTACTCCTCGATGAGAGTTGTTGGATGTGCTTGTTGGCCTTATCTTCGCCCCTATAATAAGCACAAACAAGAATTTCGATCCAAAAGATGTGTCTTTCTTGGTTATAGCACCTTGCACAAAGGCTACAAGTGCCTTGATGTCTCCACTGGCCGTGTTTACATCTCTAAGGATGTGATCTTTGATGAAAATATTTTTCCCTTCACCGAGCTACATCCCAATGCCGGTGCCCATCTTCGCTCCGAGATCTTATGTCTTTCTTCTGATCTTGTTTATCCGTATGTAGGGGGCGAACACACGGTAGATCAATGTGCTAATGGTTCATCTAATTCTTCTAATGTTTCCTCTGAGTTACATGATGAGAATCAGGGAGAAGCCGGTGAAAATTCGGAAGGAACCGGTGTACACGGAGCAAACCAGACAGGCGCAAACTCCGGAGGCGATTCGCATGTAGGCTCGGGATCGGAGTCTGATTCGGGCGTGTCCATTGGCCAACCGCCGGACGCCACGCTATCTCCGCTTTCCCCTCTCGCGACGGCGCCCGATCCGGACAACGCGCCGTACCAGCCAGGCGTGGCCACGTCTTCTTTCCCGCGTGCGGGAGATTTGCTAGGCCAGGCGGGCCAGACTGCTGCTGCGCCAACAGATCCGCATGCGAGATCGTCTGCGGCACCTCCAGCTGCAACACGACCTGTAACCAGACTTCAAAGTGGCATATGCAAGGAGAAAATATACACAGATAGTACTGTCAGGTATGGATTTTTGACAACTATAGGGGAACCTAGTAGTACTGATGAGACTCTAGCTGATAGTAATTGGAAAAATGCAATGGATCTTGAGTACAATGCCTTAATGAAGAATAAAACTTGGCACCTTGTTCCACCTCAAAAGGGTAGAAATATTATTGGTTGCAAATGAGTATACAGAATAAAGAGAAAATCTGATGGTAGCTTGGATAGATATAAAGCTCAATTGGTAGCAAAAGGTTTTAAGCAGAGATATGGAATACATTATGAGAAAACTTTCAGTCCTGTTGTTAAAGCTGCTACTATTCGTATTATTCTGTCTCTTGCTATTTCTTGAGGATGGACTCTCAGACAACTTGATGTACAAAATGCTTTTCTCCATGGCAATCTTGAAGAAGAGGTATATATGTAACAGTCACCTGGTTTTGAAGATCTTTCAAGACCAAACTTTGTTTGTCGCCTAGATAAAGCCTTATATGGTCTAAAACAGGCGCCCAGAGCATGGTACTCTAGACTAAGTGCTAAATTGATATCACTCGGTTTTCAATCTTCAAAGGCTGATACCTCTTTGTTCTTTTATCGCAAGAATGATGTTAGCATGTATCTCCTTGTTTATATTGATGATATTATTATAGCCAGCTCTACACCACATGCTACCACAGTGTTACTTCAAGATTTGTATGGGGAATTTGCTCTAAAGGATCTGGGAGATCTGCATTATTTTCTCGGTATAGAAGTTGCCAAGGTGCGAGATGGCATTGTTCTCACTCAAAGCAAATATGCTTCTGATCTTCTAAAAAGAGTTGGTATGTCAGATTGCAAGCCTGTTAATACTCCATTATCCACTAGTTTAAAATTATCATTACATGAAGGATCATTGTTGGGACCAGATGATCCATCACGGTATAGAAGCATTGTTGGTGCTCTTCAATATCTAACCCTCACTAGACCTGATATAGCCTTTTCTGTTAATAAAGTCTGTCAATTTCTTCATGCACCTACCACAGTACATTGGGCAGCAGTTAAAAGAATATTACGGTACTTGAAGCAATGCACATAATTGTGCTTGAAAATACAGAAGTCTCATTCGACTTTGGTGAGTGCATTTTTAGATGCAGACCGGGCTGGCAGTGTTGATGATAGAAGGTCTACAGGAGGGTTTACTGTATTCTTGGGTTCTAATCTTGTATCATAGAGTGCAAGAAAACAGGCTACTGTAAAATCAAAATATAAAGCAATTGCTAATGCTACTGTAGAAGTTATGTGGATACAAACTTTACTGCGTGAATTGGGTATTCCTAGTCCAAAGGCAGCAAGACTTTGGTGTGATAATATTGGTGCAAAGTACTTGTCTGCTAATCATGTTTTCCATGCTAGAACAAAACATATTGAAGTTGACTATCATTTTGTCAGAGAAAAAGTTGCTCGAAAATTACTAGAGATTGAATTTGTTTCATCAGGAGATCAAATTGCAGATGGCTTTACAAAGGCCTTGTCTGTTCGGCTGTTATAAAATTTTAAAGTTAATCTAAACCTAGAGCGGTTAAGATTGAGGAAGTCTGTTAGATAGAAAAATTAGATGCATGTGTATTTACCTTACCATATTGTGTCAAAGCCAAGAGATCTAGATTGTCTATGTATAGGAATAGATCATCTATGTATAGAAGGTTTATATTTAGAAAAGATCTCTTGGCTTAGCTCTTAAGTTGTAACGCCTATATATAACTGTCACATACGGGGCTATTCTGCATCTAATCAACACGCAACCATTGCACGACCATATAGGGCGTCGGTGTTCTCCTCCGCTCCTCTGAACATTCACAAAATGCACCCGAACACACACTTAAAAATTAAAAATATAGAGACCAATAAAAAATCCTTAAATTTACTAAATTTGTAATGAATATATCAGTGCATGTGTAATATTGGTATCAAGATTTGAATCTAGTGTCCATGAATTTACCACGATACCAAATAGTAGCATGATTCTCATGTCATCATTTAAACATTGTTCTCGTGATTTTCGCAGAGAATTTACACGAGGAATAAATCGACTCCATGTCTGCGATAATGATCTAGAAAAATTCTTACAGTCGTCGAATCCAATCGCGATCAATATCGTAAGCGCGCACGCAGTCACAAAAAACGACGGGCTAGATCCGACGCTAGCCCTGCCCTGCTGGCGCATGCTACGGAGCACGTGCGGCGGCCATACCATCTGGCCGACGCCGACAGCTCGCGCCGCGCGCCCACGAGCACAAGCCGCGCGCGCGCGACGAATCCACCGTCAGCTCCAGCGACTCGACGCGACGCGCACCCGCGGCTCCTCCCCGCTTCGCGTGGCCGACGGCGAGCCACTCGGGGTGGCGCGCGCGTCGGCGGGGGAGGAGGGGTCGGAGCGCGGGGGGTTGCGGGGACGGGAGCCCGGCCACGCGGCGCGGCTCGCCGCCGCTTGATGGCACCGGCCGAACGCGTGGCCCCGCGCGGCGAGACGTGGGGGCAGGGGTGGCCGCTCGATCCGGCGACGTTGGGAGCACGGGCCGTCCGATCGAAACGGGGAGTTCCCTCTCGGTATGGGAACGCCAGGGTGGATCTTGCAAAAAGGGCTGCCATTTCTCCACATGGCCCCATCATTTTCTTGCAAATGTTGTATACTTGTACGGAGTATGTACAATGCGTCTCTCATGCATAAATAAGTACAATACTGGAGTACTTCTTATGTTAACATGAAAAATCCTCAGTTCAAGAAAAACATATGTTTACATGAAGATCGATCCATGGATTTATCACCTTCGATTGATAAAAAATGGAACGAGTTGTGGCGTTGGATATAGAAAAATTGTAGACAGGAAATCACCGAATTAATGTACGTATGCAAATTTTGACGTTGACATTCATCGCTTTGAGTGCGTGTTAAGGGGTATAGTCATGGATGTATACATGCATACGAGTTTTCAATGTAATCGACGGTGGGAAAAATGAATCGGTGTATAACGCAAAACTAGTGACCAGGGAACACCTTTTTTTTTTTATGTGGAGGAGCAGAAATAGTGAGGACTTGCATATGGAAACAACAGGGGGTGGACTGCTAAAAGTCTATGTTCCATATGCCTATTTTCGACAAAAAGAGTGGCCATGTCCGGACGCACAGCGCTACCCCTACTTACTTGAATCAAACAAAACAAGAATCCAGTGCGACACCAGGTGACAGAGAAACATGCCCACAATTACTAATTCCCTAGCTAGCTAGCTTGCTATCTCAGCTCCCAGACGAGCTAGCTAGTGTGCCTAGCGAGTGAGATAGACAGCGAGAGAAGAATGCAACAAGATCATCACAGCTCGCCGCCGGCGGACTCCAGCAGCGAGAGGTCGTCCAGCTCCGCCCCAAACACCGATGACGCCAAGGAAGGCACACGCTCTCTCGTCGTCTACTTTGTTTTGTTGTCATATCTCTAATAATTTCTGTGCTCTTGAGGATCACCAATAATTCGATCGCCATGGCTGTCGAGTAGCTTGTTGCCTCGACCTTATACAGTTTTCTTGATCGACGATCTCTTTGACAGGGATGGATAGCGACGACGAGATAGGGAGCGTGCCGGCGTCGACGTCGGGCGGGGGTGTTCTGGCGGCTGCAGGGGACGCGGCAGCGGCGGCGGCCGGGACGTCGTCGTCGCCCGCTGCCCAGGCCGGCGTCGCCGGCAACAGCGGGCGCCGCCGCGGACGTAGCCCCGCCGACAAGGAGCACCGGCGGCTCAAAAGGTGTGTAGTGTAGGCTTCCACTTCGTATATATACTGTATAGTACTAGCTCGATCCAACCTGTACGTACGTCATGTTAGATCGCTACTGTGTACGGCTGATACTCCTATATAGAAGTATATGCGTACTGTACTGTACGCCACGTTGCTTTTTAATTAGATGATTCTGTATAAAGTGATTATGGTCTACTGTAAGAGGCTAGCTTGCTTAGTTGCTTTAATTGGTATCTCCACTGTTTTAGAAGAAAATATGGATCTCCAAGCAGAAGTCTAACAATCGGTTCGATCAAAAAAATATACCGTTTAAATTTTTAACGTCTTCGAGGTGCGACATTGACTTACAACTTTTTTAATGAGTAAATTACACTTTGGGTTAGTTTTTTGTTTTCAAGTGTTTCAATTTAGACCACCCCTCAATTTTTATTACCAAATGTTTCGATCTGGACATGTGATCCACCAGTCAGAGAGAACGAAGCTGAGCGATGACAATGCGACTCAGATCAACGGCAAGCTCTCTCTCGATGCAGTCGCGGCGGTGGCCAACCTCTGCTTGACCACCGAACTCGAGCAACGTGCCCGTGCTGCTGCGCTAGTACCAAACCATTTATTTTCCGATTAAAAAAATCATCTTCTTAGAATGTTACTCCATGTGGTCGCAAAAGAAAGACGTTTTGAATCAACAAGGCATAATTTGACTACTTAATCCTTGTGCTAGGACAAAGTTGGCTGCATTGTCTTCATATGGCTGTAAACTACATATTAAACAATTAATAATTAAGATCAAAGTTGCTTGTGTTTGTGTGTGACTACACATGTACTAATATGACATTCTTTTATGACCATAGGGAATACATCTATTGTTGACTGGCCATATAGAACATCATATAATTTGTTCTCAATTATACACTCTCGCTAATTCTCTAATTAAGACCTTGATTTTGTGGTCGGCGTTTTGGAATTAATCCACCGCTAGATTGCTGAGGAACCGGGTGTCAGCACAGCAGGCTCGGGAGAGGAAGAAGGCGTACATGAGCGAGCTGGAGGCGAGGGTGAAGGACCTGGAGAGGAGCAACTCAGAGCTGGAGGAGAGGCTCTCTACACTGCAAAACGAGAACCAGATGCTTAGGCAGGTAACAAATTGTATTCTGATTTCCCTAACAGGCACGCACGCACGCATAATTCTGATCACCTCTTCATATACACACTAATATAAGTCATTGACAGTTGACATATTTTAATTAAGTTTATCGCCTTGTAATTAAGCTTCCTGTCAAATAGCATCCCTGGTAGACATAATACGAGAATGCAGAAAAATTAAAAGCTGCATATAGAAGGGTATCTGAAGATTATAAATATGCTAGTAGATGCTGAGATGCTATATTGTTTAACTTCATGTATTCCAGGTACTGAAGAACACAACAGCAAACAGAAGAGGGCCAGACAGCAGTGCCGGCGGAGACAACTAGTATCCGCAATCTAAATAATGGTGGTCCGGAATCTAGAGTTCGATTAATTTTGTTAGCTTGGCTAGCTCCATTTGGAAGAGTCACAAGACTCACAACTAAGACTCAAAAGGAAGCTGCTCCCGATTTATAGTTTCTTGGATGAAGTTAATTCCGTACACAAATATAAATATTTTTGGTTATGCACCTCTATAATTACTTGTTATTGTTAGTGCTAGCCATATCGAGACAAATGAACTAACCTATTTATGCCATCTCGAATCAACCATGGAAGACATATAACTGTTTCCATATCTACCTCCTACTGGTCACGCCCTGTAAAAGTGTAATAAATGTGTATAGAATTCCGGCCGTGTATAACGGTGTATACAAACGCCTAGATGACAGTACGGTATACTGTTGAAGAACAGTAGCCAGTATTCAGTAGGAATGTGACTATGTGAGTGTAATGCATGATGGAAAATGCAACTCATTTCAAAGCTCGCATCAGATTTATTTTATCTTTTTTATGTTTTCCTGTGTGGTTGTATTTACCTGTGAGAGAAGATTAAGCACCGAAGTGTTCGTGTTCAGCTTGTAACTCGATCAGGTTTGTCCCTGCACAGGTGTGGGTAAGAAATTAAGAATACCATTCTCTCCAAAAAAAAAGTTGTGTGTGTGTGTTTGTCATTAGGCCTCAATCTAGTTCACTCTTTATATACATCAGTAAAAATTACAGGAGAGAATTAATAGATGCTGCCTCTCCTGATTCCTCACTTCCTCAGAACGTACATAATGAATTCATCCTTTGTATTATCCACTTTGTTTGTTACTTACCTCAAGTTGTAGACTTGTAAGTCTTGTAAACTCATCTCACATCTTGTGAGTGAGGATTTGTCTTCTGATTAATGAATTTCCCGTCCCCCCCCCCCAAAAAAAAAAAAGGTGTAGACTTGTAGCAGATACTGCACAGAGGCAGCTTGTCTAACTATGTTGTTTCTTTCACTGAGGCTGCCTCGCAAACAACGCAGGAAGTTAATATGGCATTTTGTCACTTCAAGTTGGATAGTTAAAACTCAATTATATATGATCTAGGATTGGATTGGATTTGACACCACGGTACAGTTATCAGATACCATTTTTAAGAGAGCTTTGTTTGGTCTGACTAGCATCCAAACTTAGGCTACTCAGATGATTTTGTAGATAGTAAATACTGATTCCAATGTTTGCTGAGTTGTGTACCTGTTAGCTTTGAGATGGATGGAGACAGCCCAGAGATTACGCCTGTGGAATGCCCTGATCCGAAGCCTGCATCTTCAGAAAGGTAACCACTGGAAATGTCATTAGTTATAGCATCAACCCCCAACAACGCTAAACCATTTCCATGCTAATTATTCATAACTAATTCTGCAAATAGTGATCAAATTAGTAACACTGATCATTAGTTGCACGGTTAGTTACCTTGTATTTGTTTTTGCAAGATTGAAAGGGGAAACAGATGAACAATTTGTGCTTGCCTTTTGCAGTGGTGTTGAGTCTTATGACCATGACATTCCTGAGCCTCTCAGCAGCAGGCTGTCCATACCGTCCGGCGAGCTGAACCTGTACCGCGCCGCCGTCGCGCTTCGGGTCCTCCTCCTCGCCGCCTTCTTCCACTACTGAGCCACCCACCCAGTCGCCGACGTCCACGCGCTGTGGCTGACGTCCGTCGCGTGCGAGCTCTGGCTCGCCGTGTCATGGCTGGCCGGCCAGCTCCTGAAGCTTTCCCCGGCCAACCGCTTCACGTACCTCGACAGGCTAGCATCAAGGTCATCTCATCTACCATGTTTCTCCGACGAGTAATCGCCATGTCCCTGGCATGTATGTACGAGAAGCAGGGGAAGGCGTCGCGGCTGGCGGGCGTGGACGTGTTCGTCACCGCGGCGGACGCGGCCAGGGAGCCCCGCTGGCGACGGCGAACACTGTGCTGTCGGTGCTCGCGGCTGACTACCCGGCGGGCGGCGTCTCTTGCTACGTCCACGACGACGGCGCCGACATGCTAGTGTTCGAGTCGCTCTTCGAGGCGGCGGGCTTCGTGAGGCGGTGGATCTCCTTCTGCCGCCGCCACGGCGTGGAGTCGAGGGCCCCCGAGCTCTACTTCGCCCGCGGCGTCGACTACCTCCGCGACAGGGCCGCGCCGTCCTTCGTCAAGGACCGCCGCGCCATGGAGGTGAGCGAGCGATCTCGCCGAACACCTTCTAGGCATGTTCGCATCGATCAAGGTGAGCCTGACTGACTAATTCCGTCGCCGCTGTTGCAGAGGGAGTACGAGGAGTTCAAGGTGAGGATGAACAACCTCGCTGCGAAGGCGCGCAAGGTGCCGGAGGAAGGGTGGATCATGTCGGACGGCACGCCGTGGCCGGGGAACAACCCGCCGGATCACCCTGACATGATTCAGGTGATCGAAGCCTCTCCATTTCAGCCTTTTCTCTCGAGTGCTTACCATCATTTGATCGAGCTGGTTCGTCTCTCTCCAGGTGCTCCTGGGATATCCCGGCGACCGCGACGTCGACGGCGGCGAGATCCCGCGTCTCTTCTACGTGTCGCGGGAGAAGCGGCCGGGCTTCCGGCACCACGGCAAAGCCGGCGCCATGAACGCGCTGGTGCGTGCGACACTAGCTTATCCATGCCATTTATCTGGTTGCGGTGTATACCTCTCGTGACTTTTGGTTTGGTCGGTGCAGCTCCGGATATCTGCTATGCTCACCAATGGCGCCTACGTCCTCAACCTGGACTACGACCACTGCGTCATCAACAGCAGCGCGTTGAGGGAGGCGATGTGCTTTCTGATGGACCCGGTCGACGTGAACAGGACGTGCTTCGTCCAGTTCGCTCTGCGAGACTGTGGCGACTGCGATGGAGACGACGACAACGACTCTGTCTTCTCCGATGTAAGGGATCGAAGCAGCTCACGCCCATATGGCTGAATTGCGTGCTCTCGCTGATTCTTCCTCCTCGATCTGTTTCAGATCGAGATGAAATGTCTGGATGGCATCCAGGGCCCGGTGTACGTCGGCTCCGGGTGCTGCTTCAGCCGGAAGGCGCTGTACGGGTTTGAGCCCGCGGTGGCTGACGACGGCGACGACATGTAGACGATGGCGAACTGGGAGCTGTGCTGCTTCGGGTGGGGGGAAGAGGAAGAGCGCGTGGAGGAGGTCCATGTCCGCCGTGCCGTTGCTGGACTCGGAGGAGGATGGGGATTCCGACGAGCAGGCCGAGGCGGCGGGGAGGAGGAGGAGGTTGCGCGCGCACCGCGCCGGGCTGAAGCGGCACTTCGGCCAGTCTCCGGTGTTCATTGCCTCAGCGTTTGAGGAGCAAGGGCGGCCGTGGCGCGATCTCTCCTCAAGGAGGCCATCCATGTCGTCAGCTGCGCGTACGAGGAGAGGACGAGATGGGGCGAAGAGGTGGCATCTTCGTAGATCATTGCTTCGCCTTCAGCCTCCCATGGATCACAGGAAAAATCTCCATGATGATGTTGATGTCGTCGTTCTCGTGCAGATTGGACTGTACGGCGACGGCGACGGCGACGGCGATGGCGACGGCGTGGCGACAGGGTTCACGATGCACGCGCGCGGGTGGTCGTCGGCGTACTGCGCGCCGGCGAGGCCGGCATTCAGGAGCAACGCGCGGGCCAGCCCCTCGGGCGTCCTCGCTGGTGCGTCGCGGGGGGCGGTGGCGGCCATGGGGATCCTGCTGAGCCGGCGGCACTGCCCCGTCTGGCCCGGATGGGCGGCGGGTGCCTCAGGCTCCTGCAGCGGCTGGGCTGCGTGAACCTCTCGCCTCCCTCCCGCTCACCGTCTACTGCGCGCGCCCGGTCGTCTGCCTCCTCACCAGCAGGTTCACGTTCCCTGGCGACGTGAGCTACTATGATGGGGTCCTCCTCATCTTGCTGCTCTTCTCCGTGATCGCGTCGGCCGTGCTCGAGCTGAGGTGGAGCCGCGTGCCGCTGCGGGCGTGGTGGAGAGACGAGAAGCTCTGGGTGTTCACCGGCACGTCGGCGGGCCTCGCCGCCGTGTTCCAGTGCACCGGGATCGACGTCGGCTTCTCCACAGAGACGGTTTCGCCACCCAAGCGACCGGCGGCCGGAGATGACGACGGCGAGGAGGAGCCACTGGCGTGGGAGACTCCGACGCGCATGGTGGGGTGGACGAATCTGCTGTTGCCGCCAACGAGTGCTGGTGGCGAACCTCGCCGTCGTGGTGGTGGCGGTGTCGTACGGGGTGGACCACGGGTACCAGTCGTGGGGCCCGCTCGGCTCGAAGCTGGCGCTCGTCGGGTGGGTGGTGGCGCACCTGCAGGGGTTCCTCTGGGGACTCCTGGCGCGGCGAGACCGGGCGCCGCCGACCATCGCCGTGCTCTGGTCGGTGCTCTTCGTCTCCGTGGTGTCGCTGCTCTGGGTCCACGTCGCGTCCTTCTCGGCGTCGACGGCGCCGCCCACGACGCAGCAACCGATCCTGTGAGACTCACAGAGTTCGGAGGGATTGTAGGGCCGAGCCGGGCCGAACCAGGCCCCTCGATGCCAAAAAGAACTGAAATTTCAAAACTGCAAATCTAATTTGAAAACTTGATTTTCAGTCTAAGCCCAATTTGGAACACTTGAATTTTGCCATTAACAGTTCAGCACTTCAATTTCCGCAAGGGCATGAAATATTTGTATTGGTGGTGCAATTCTAAAAGGACCTGGTATTCGAATTAGAAGGACCGGATATAAAACTCTATACGAAACAGTGAGGACATAGAACAGCTGCAAAAGATTACTGGCACACAAGTATTGATTCGTCGTCTAGTGGTCACTCGTCCTACGAACGCTTCCAAGCTAGGAACGCTTTGCAGTGCAGCGACCATATTGCCCGGAATAGGTTGCTGCGATAGGGAGGGGTGATCGGTGAGGGTGCCGTTCTCACGGTCCCCACCACCTCGACACGTCTTTGCCGGTGCTTGGCACGCTTCGGGCACAACACAGCGACTCGGCAAGTAATAATTGCCCCGTTTCCCTAAATAGTACTGCTAGTAGGAGCCTGCCCGACGACCATCGTCACCATCCACCGGAAGCCGACGAGATCACGAGAGGGAACGTTTTTTTTAAGGGAGCGGATTAGTATATAATTAATTTAAAATTTAAAAATAGATTAATATGATTTTAAAGTAAATATATATATATTAAAAAACACATATTTTTACGATTTTAAAAAACGTGCGTGTAAAAAATAAAAAAAGAGACCATAGTAAGATGCACTCCCAAATGCAGTAACTCGAATTTTTTTTAAAAAATTAACAGGATATATTAGTATGTAATATCACTTCACAAATATATAAATTTAAATTTAACTTAATAGAATTGACAAATTTTCTCCTAAAAATTTATCAAATATAAATACACATTATAATAACTTCAATGCAACTTATATATAATTATTACATAATGTTGAACCAGATTTGCTTCAATAAAAAAAATCATAACGCACGCATAGATAAGGAGATCCCATCTCGCAACCTCAGCTTTGCAGAAATATCATGTTGGCATGGAATTTTTAAAAGTAATATATAAGTTGTATTGTAAGTTATATATAGATTATAATATAAGTTTAATTTATTATTTTTTATGATTTGTAGAATTTTAATTTATATGTTTGCATAGTGATATATTGTATAATAATTTATCTTATCAGTTTTTTAAATTTTTTTCGCTAACATGTAATAAAAAAAGGTGGACCTAACCTTACAATTCCTCTCCGAACACGAGACTGTTTCCGAGAAAGAACGCGCTGTCCATAGCTGCGTCTTTCGTACGGCCTGGCAAGGAAATAACCATGCATCTGGTCTCTCATGGAACTACCAAACATTCCTACTTCATCACCCGGCCGCTTCGCGCTCCAGGCACCGGCTATGGCGTTGAGGGCCACTAGCTCGGGTATGGCGTCGAGGGCCACCAGCTCCTGCCTGCTCGCCCTCCTCTTGCTACTCCCGCTCGCCGCACTGCATAGGAACCGCTTCCCGTCGGCCATCCGCCTCGTCTCCTTCGACGCGTCGGAGCCGCCGGCAACCTTCTTCGAGGTGGACCGTCCGGTCCGGCCGCCGCGCGAAAGCGTCGGGCCCTGCTCAGAGCTGCCCCTCTCCCACTCGTTCGGCTACACCTACGGCCGTCCTCCCGTCACGGCAGCCTACGAGCCGCCTGCCTGCCTGTCCGCCGCCGCGCGTGGGTCCCTCGCGCTCGCGGTGCTCGAGTGGAGCGCCGACTGCCGCGGCCGCCAGTTCGAAGTGGCTCTCCTGCGCGGAGCTCCTGCGCAGCTGCACCGCCGAGCCGCGCGCCACCGGCATCGTCTGGTCCGTGTCCCGCGACGTCACGAGGTACGCGGCCCTCCTCGCCGAGCGTGGCGAGATCGCGGTGTACCTCGGGAACCTTGTCGATGGCACATACACTGGCATCTACCACGCCAACCTCACGCTCCACCTCTACTTCCACCCCGCGCCGCCGCCTCCGCCTCCTCCGCAGCAAGCCGATCTAATCTTGCCCATCTCAAGGAACCTGCCTCTGAATGATGGCCAATGGTTCGCCTTTCAGAATGCCACCGATGTGCACGGCAAGAAGCTCACCATTCCGTCGAACACCTACTGGGCGGTCCTTGAAGCGTTCGTCTCCTTCCACTCCAACGATGAATTCTGGTACACCAATCCTCCCAATGATTACATTGAAGCAAACAACAAGTCCAACATCCGTGGGAATGGCGCATTCTGGGACGTCATCGTTAAAGTCAACGATGATATCGTTGGTGATATTTGGCCGTTCACTGTAATTTACACCGGCGGTGTCAATCCGCTTCTGTGGCAGCCAATCACCGGCATTGGTTGATTCAACCTACCTACATATGACATTGACATTACACCGTTCTTGGGCAAGCTATTGGATGGCCAGCAGCATGATTTTTGGTTTGGGGTGACTAATGAATGCACTGGATTTATGGTACATTGATGCATCTTTGGTTGGATCACATGTGTGAGAAGACAACTGGAAGCCTGATCAGCTATGAAGCCCCAGGACTGGTGCTGAATGTGGACTAAGGGTTCAGTGAACTGGATGGGCAGTTTATAACTAGCTCAAGCCGGCAAACCTCCGCCACTGGGCTGGTGAAATCGTCTTATGGGGAGGTCACCACAAATTTCTACCAAAGATTCAGTTATGAGAACAGCAATGTGTACAGTAAGAATGGCTCTCTGCAAGTGGTGAACCAAACCATTGATGCAAAGTCTGGTGTTTTTGCAAGGATGCTTTGGCTGTGCTGCTATCAGAGGAACTTCATCAGATCTTCCCTCTCTATGTTTATACTGGAAGGTCAGATCAAGAAGCTGATGAGTACACATTGATTTCATTTGTCAAATTGGGCGTCAACGAGAGGAAGACATTAGGTGGGAATGCACAGTCAGCCCGTGGCAGTACGAAGGTGAAGAAGAATTTGGTCGTTGGTGGATTGGGGAGACCCATCAGGTGTAAATATGTTGGTATTGATGGATGCTATTTCAGGGATGTTGCATCTCCCAAAAATTAGGCCCCTATTAGGGGCTATCTCAATATAAACTAGCCATTAGTCGCGGGACTTTTAATGCCCATATAATAGTCCTGCATAAATGGCCCGTAATATATGATAATGAAATATTGTGCTTTAAATTTGATTTTTCTTAAATTATTGGACTTGATAAACAATTGGTTAGAACTATAGATCCAGACGAACCTATGTGTCCAACTAAGTCGTGCATTCGCATGACCTTTGATCACTCTTGTATTATAAAAATTTGGACATATATGTGCTCTATTTAACATATTGAATTATTCGTTGGTTATCATGATGATACTATCATGAATTTAGTCCAAATAAGTAAAATCATCCTGATGTACCATCGCCAAGTTATAAAACAGAGCCGAGAATCAAAATATTAGATGCCAACCAAAGGACACCAGTCTAAAGATCATCATCTTATTCAATAGGAAATAATATAGCGAACAGCAAATTAGAACCAAGTGTGTGCAAATGGTCACATATGCAACCATAATTTTAAGGGTTAATTGGAGCCATGCCATTATAACTTCTCCAGTTTTAAAAAATGCCATTACAATTCACGATATTTAAATTGTGTCTTATAATTTTATATTTAAGATATGTAACTACATATCCCTTGAATGTACTTTTCAAAATTTTTAGACCAAATTGTCATTTTCTTCTTTCTCCATCATCTTCTTCCTCCATCTCCATCTCCTCTCTTCTCTAGATTTGGCTGCCTACCTCTATAAGCCACAGATGGTCTCCAGTGGTGTGGAAGTACCTAGAGAGGTTCTTACAGGTAGACGGTAGCGGTGGGGATGGGTATAGGTTAGAGTTCATCAGCAGCGAATAGGAGTACATGCCATTCTGGTATGGGAGGAGGATTTGCACTAGCGGAGCGGATGGCAGCCTACTCACTCGTGATACTACCGTAGGTGTTCAAGTGGGAGTTATTGGCTGGCGAGCGGCTAGAGCTAGCCAAGTGGTTCTGCATCATGATGAAGAAGGCCAGCCTCTCTTGGCCATGCCATCATTGGTTTGTTCTCCTTTCACCATCCTAATGTCATTGCTTTTACATATCCTTGCATCCGCACCTTCGTCGCTGCCTCTACCGTTGATGACTAGCTCTAGGTGGCACCCTGGCCATAACCTTTTCATCTCCTCCCCTCTAGGGAAGAAGGCGACGCAATGCTAACGCAAAAAAGGGGGAGGAGAGGTGTAATAACTATGGGAATGGGGAGGATGACACGCTATGTTTTTACGTCTGAGAAAAACTTTTTTGAATAAAAGCCTATTTATAAAATTTGATTTTTTTTAGATTTCTGAAAGAGCGTGCCAACATATGAATCTTAATTTCTTTCCAAACCTACCCTAGAATCCCTTCTAAAGATTCCCTGAGTTCAAACATCAAATTTAAATTTAAATTCAAACATTCAAAATTTTCTTTCCAAAATATTTTTGAAAATTTAGAAAGACTACTATTCATTTGGACCTTGGATGTGTATGAGAGCCAACGGACATGGAGTCATCGTGGTGACATCTAAGATATGCCTATAGGACCTTGAGTATAAAAAGTCTAGGACTTACCTGATACTTGGTCTGGGACCCGTTTAGTTGATAAATGACTATTTTTGGAAATGTTTTAGAAATGCCTTATCGCGAACTTCCTCTTACTATGTGTATCTAATCAATATACATAGGGTGTTTTGAGTAAGCTCATGTCGTGTGGGTAAAGTATGCACTATTTGTAAATGTTATAATATGTTCGAACAGCTGTGTCCACGGTCATAGGTGGATGAGAAGTAATCTCTCTAGTGTAGTCTTCCATTTGGAAAAAAATTATAGAAAAAAAATGTTCTGGCATGAGAATCATTATTAGAACTAGCCTAAGTGGTTGGTGGAAGACTTGAGTGGTCTAAAACAGGACTATATAACCCAGAGTGTTGATTAACACTAGAAATAGAGTTGGATAATATGAAGTAGAGTTGTGATTGAGAAAAATAAGAAATTGAAAACATGGAAATGGAGTTAACTCTAGGACCGTACTCTTCAAATCAGAAACAAGGTAAGTCATTGCAAAGCAGCTTATGGAATTGGTTGAGACACGAGTCTCTTCTTGGTAAATGTGGTGAGTTGTTGTCAGGTGGCTCACAAAATAAACTGAGGTGTAACCCTTTATCCAATAACTTAAAGAGTACACTTAGAATTTATAAAGATGATTTAAAAACATGCTAGATTTATAAACAAAACCAAACCCCCATTCTTAACTCTTGCATGCCACCTTAATTCCTATGACTTACTAATTACCTCGTGTACTCACTCTTACTATTATTATCCCCTACTTAGAAAAGCAGTACGACAAAAATCTAACCATGGAAAAGTTCCTCCAAGAGCAAGTGGCGTACGAAAGACTTATAGAGTTTCGATCTAGAACCCAAGTCGTGCTTGTGGGTTTAGTTCTAGCTTTGTTTTTACTGTTGTCTTTTGGTTGGTGTAGCATTGAAAGCTCGACGTCCGTTCGTAGCTGCAGCTAATATATTAGACTTTATCAATAAATAAAATAAGGTTTGATAATGATTTATCTATGTCCTATTGGTACCAGCTGAATTTCTAATATTGCTACCAATATATAGGTAAAAACATTTTATTTATATTGATCTATATATTGGTTAGGGGCACTATAAGCGGCAGCGGTGGAGATAGAGAGGTGACATGAGACAGGGAGGATGCTAGGCCACGTAGGAGGTAGCCTGTTGTGACCGATGTGATGCCTCAAACTCTGTTAGCCATAAAGCATGGATTAACATAGGCCATGAGTTAACTTAATTATCTATGAATACTGGACTAATCCTAGGATACACAAGTTGGTACATATAAAAAAATAGTGGACAAACCCTAGATGAGCAACACAATATAGGAAGCAAAAGCAACAACGATGACTAAGCAAAAAGCAACTTAAGTGGCTAAACACTAGGCACTATACCAAAGCAACTAGTTTATTCCACAGATATGACTTGAGAACTAGGAGCGAAACCCTAGAAGTCTTCATACTCGGGCTGTTCTTAGAGGAACCCCTCAGCATACAGGTCTACGTTGTTTTCTCTAAACTCTATTATATATATATATATATATATGTGTGTGTGTGTGTGTGTGTGTGTGTGTAAGCAAGGGTGAGTGCTTTACGTCCTCAGCAAACTAGAGAGAAAAATGACATATTTTGGCTTAATAAGATAGGCTAAAGTTTTCATTTGTGAAATTAGCCTTTTCTCTAAAGAAGTAATTTTACAAAACACTAGTAAGTCAAAATTTTAATTTTTGAAAATAGAATCACACCTTGATCAATTCCACGAGTTACTTTGCAACAACTTGTCACCATGTTTATATATGATAGCAGAAAATCTCAACATTTCCTTATCTTTTTTATTTAATTCTTTTCACTTTCTCAACACTTAAAAATTAATCAAATATCATTTTTTAACTATTTCTCATAGTTAACAGGCTTTCATAGCACAAGTTTATCTTTTTGTTACTACAACACTATGATGCTATAAGACACCCCAACCACGAAACTTGACTATCTGCCACACATGCGAACTTTAAAAAAGATTCTCATCCCAACAAGTTCACCAACCTTTGGTTAAAACAAAAGTAGGTTATGACAAACACCTCAGATCCACCCATAACCACATGCATGGTTGTTTAAACAGTTCAGCTAAACTCTATAGAGATTGCATGTTTTACCCACATGTCATGAACTTCGCTCTGTACACAACACATGTCGATCAAATACGGTTAGCAAAGGAGGGCTCATCACAAGGTTTTTCCAAAACTAACCCATAAATACGTTATATCATATAGTTGGGTTGAATCCCTCAAAACAGAGTATTAGACAAGTCTTATGCCTTCATCTACTTATGAAACATTGGGGATGTCTTCTATACCTATCTAATCGCCTTAAAAGAGGCTAGAAAAACACCAATCTCGAGTAGTATGATCCACAACACCATCTCCCTATTCCCAATGTTCCACAACTACTAACTGTTAACGTCGGGATTTGATTTAGCCTGTAAAAAAGATCAATCGATGGGAAAATACTGATTGGATCATGGGGTAAAGCCGATTGATATTGTAGAGGAGCCGACCAAACAGGTGGAAGATAGATTCGGTTTGTTTGAAGATGGAAAGTTATCCAGATGGAACCGAGTCCAAAGAGGAATAATGAGGATAATGGCAGGTTAGATGTTTGTATAAAATGTATTACGTAGGCTAAGCAAGTTTGAGTAGCTTTACAATTTCATAGAGATTAGTTTTCTTTTATATTTTTAGGAAATAACGTAACTTTGTAATCCCAGGGTATAAATATAGACCCCCTGGAAGCTTGTAAAAAAAGAACATCAATCCAATAAACCTTCGGCACATCACCACCCTAGCTCGTCTAGGTTTTTACCGATGGAATCTGGCTCTCGACGCAGGGCTGCATCGGTTAAGTTTGATCTCCGGCGAAGGGGTAAGTCCCGCCACTATCCTGGTACGCTCTGCTCTGTTTAAGGCTACATCGGTTAGGTTTGACCTCTTAGTCAAATCGAGCGTACCGCATCACATCCGCGTGAGGCTCATCGGCACGTCGGTCTTCCTCCTACGTCCACGGTCTCATGCTGCATCGGTTAGGTTCAACCTACGAGATCGGTGGCGGTGGTTCGAGCTGGTGCCCCGGTGGGTCTTCGCGCGGTGTCTCATCGAAGTGAGTAGCCGAGAAGTTATCTACACTGTTGGCCTCACATCCGTCTCACATACTGTTTAATGATCGATCCAGACATGTCGGACGTGGCCTGGTATTGTCTCAGTTTGGTCCTATCTACCAGGGCTCGCATCTAACATGGCCAATGTTAAGATCTAGAGGGTTTTGTTCCCTATCGACTCAAATGGTCGATGGGTTTAGGTGTAGGCCTACGTCGGACGTTCGGTCAGTAGGTAGCCGATGACCTCGCCTTTTTTCTCCCTGATCGTTACGTTCGGTCTAAGCCTTCGTTGTCTTCGCATCGTTAGCCTTGGCCTCATGCTGTCTCGGTTCAGTTCGATCTATCGAAGTTGGTCCTAATGGTGCCGTTATCGCGGTCGCTGGTCCTCGTGGCTTCGTGGGGTATCGGGTCCCGCTCTACGCTTCGGATGCTATGGAGCATCATCGGCTCTTTGACCAACAAGTCCTCTGCCCTGTTCCACGCGTGTATCTCTCACGCCTTCATCGACTGTTCAGCTGATGCTCGAGCGCCGCCTTCCCTATCGGCACCTAGTTGATAGGGTGAGCCAGACAAGCCCACTGGCCGATCGACTCGTGGGTCTCATCCTCTCTTCTTGTCAATTGCAGGGTCAAATTGACTGGCACATCCTTGGACCTCAAAGATTAAGGACCTGCACTGGAGCTAAGTAGATCTCCCAAGCCTTCGCGTGACCAAGTCGTCATCTTTCCCCGATCGGACCTTCACTTGGCTCAATCGGACCCTCCCCGCGAGGTTTGGCGGTGAGCACTAACATATAAGATTTCCATGTGATAGCTAATTACTTAGCTAGGGACATCTTGTAACAACCATGTAGTTGCACTGTAATAGGTTTGGTTGAATTTTCTAAAGGAATCGATCCTTAATGATAATACGTAGCCAAGCAATAAAGGCACTGACTCCGCACCATCCAAGTAATAATATTTTTATTTTATAAACATGCCGACATCACATTGGGTTTTTAAGTAAAGTTTAGAAGTCCCAAGTTTTTCCACATGACATCAAAATCATAAGCGGGCTAAGCAACTATCTTAGTAATCGCATCTAAGAGATGACAATACTAACGCACATTTGGTTGAGTTAATAAGTATGGGAGTCATCATCCTACATAATATAAATGCTATTATTGGGTAGGTCCATCGGTTTCACACGAACCAAGACCAAGCATCATTAAAGTGTAATCTAAGCAATGCATTTTTATAAACAAAGTAATTCACAAATCTAGGTTTAAAATGTTCAAGAATGGCTTACCTTGTATGCAACAGTTTTAGTGCGACGAAATCTAGTTTGAACACTCCTATTAAAAGTAGCCATACACAGAAATAATAGTGTCACTATGTAGAGGAGGATTTTAGAAAAAAATGAAACGAGGTTAATTGGAGTTATGGATAAAAGATATGAATTTGTAAAGTTTAAAATTGATTTTCTAGAATTGAAAAAAGATTATTAGAAATTATTAGAAATATTTTCAAGAATATTCCCTCAGAGGGGCTGACCGGTATGTCCTAGGAATTAATGACCCGCCACACGTGGACCAGGTGCACGGTAGATCCGACATATGGATCCCACTGGTAGGTCTCACCGTCTTCTTTTCTTTTCTTTCCTCTCTTGTTTTCTTTGTTCTCCCCTTTTCTTTTCTTCGACGTGGTGAGGCGAGGAGGCGGTGGTGCTCTGAGGGTGGCTAGAGTGGCGAAGTAGGGGAAATGCAGGAAGGTGGTTGCTGCGGGAAGTAGTGGCTCGCTAGGGTGTTGCAGCGATCATGGCCTTAACAGAGGTGCCGGCTAGATTCCTAAGGCCACCTTGAGGGCATAAGGAGGAAGAACGGGGGTCAGGTCTCACCGAAGATGGAGTGCTACTGGTAGCAGTGTTCCTCTGTTCTGGCGTGGCATGAAATAGAGCCAGAGAGGCACAAAGGTGTCAACTGTGACCTTCGATGGGCTCTAGAGCAATGGATGAGGGAGAATGATAAGGGAATAGAGAGAGCTAGAGGAAGAAAACATGGTGGCTAGGTTTATTACTTGGATTGCCAGGGAGAGGTGAAGGAAAATGGAGAGGATGCTAATAGTGTGGGCAATGATCGAGATCTTTGTAGCTGCCTTCGACATTTTGTGACAAATCAAGTGATGACAAACTTTCGTGTGGTGTTGTGAATCACGTGAAGCTTTTATCGATGTCTTTCTACATTTGTCACGATGAGACAGGACGCTGCCATGCATTCATTGTCATCTTCAGTTGTCCGCTCTGCTTTAATGAATGAGAGAAAAAGGAAGGCTGGTAAGCTGCTTCATCTCCTGACCACATAGGTGCACATGCATGCATGTAGTGGTGGCTCTGCTTAGGCTTGAGACACAATAAAAAGATGGAGAGGCTACATGCAAATGGTTGCTCTGTTGTTTGTCTTATTCGCGGGCGAAGGATTCGTATGCCCGTGCAAGCTCTCTGATGAAAAGATGGATGAATATAGTGACGCATTGCTTTAGCTAGAGACAAAATGAAATGATGGAGGGGAGCTACACATGTGTGGGTTGGTTTAATTTGACTAGGAAAGACAAATGTATGTTGCCTGGAAAAAGGGGAGGGGCCAAAACATGTTGTTACTCTTTAAAGAGGTGGAAGAGGAAGGTTGGGAGAGAATCCCAGCTTTTGCCATTTTCATCCACACGTGATTAAATTCATCGTGGATATGACAAGTGGTCTGACCCGCAAGTGTACAAGTGAAACAAAAAAAATTGAACTATGGCTGAGAGAATATTAAAATAGGAAAGGAAATTCTCACCGGGAGGTTGAGTTCTGAAAATAAATTTTAAATTTCTTGAATGGAAAGGAATTTTTGTCGATATGGTCAAAAATTTGAGCTCTGGAATTTTGGAGATTTAAGGTTTTGAAGGTAGAAACATGATTTAATGGCACCACTAAACAAAATTTTGAAATTAGAATTTTAGAAAATAGCGGGTGTTACACCATAGGAAGAGCCGGGGAAGGCAACACGATTTTTCTCTAGGGACATAGAAGGACCTTCTTGCAAAAACAATTTTTTGAAGTTTGCGAGGAGTTTTCAATAATTGAGGGATCCAATGGGTTGCCTCTTATGGAGTGAAAATAGGACGGCTTGTATATATTAGATGATGTGGACACTGTAACTTTGCAAAAATAGATTACTTCTTTCAGTACTTTAAATATATGCCATTTCGTTGGTTATTTCTTTTGAGTAAAATACATGACCAGTCCTTAATGTTGAATGGTTATGTCACTTAGGTCCGTAAACTTGTAAAATACATATCTATGTTCATTATCTTGTTTTAATGTATCACAACAAGTCCAAACCTCGGTTGATTGGGTATGACCAATGATATGGTGCTCTATGCTGACAAACATTTTGCATTCGGCCCTTTTTCAGCACACCATGGCAAAAAATGCATTTACCCCTTTCCTACTACAATGCAACTTTTTCCTTCTTCTTTTCTCTCAATTTTCCTTTCTTTTCTTTGTCTTCTTCCGATGCAACAACCACCATGGAGGTCAGTTGTCATCATGCGCTTGCGTGCATGTAGCATCGTTGTGAGGAAAGGGCCAAAGACGAGTAGTGTCTTGGGACTACGCCATCTCCTCCCCGAGAGGGGAATCATGCTCGGTGTTGCCAAGGCGCAAACAACGAAGGCTTAGGGACATGGGGTCACCGGAGGCATGCTCTTGGAGTGCTTTCCTACTGCACCAACTACCTACTTCACCTAGCCCCTCGACCCCGTTCTAACACCTTTGACACATGTTCCTGCTCCATCTCGCCTCATTCTTTCTTGCTCCTTGAAGTCTAGCCAGCAGCATGCTCTAATGGACCCGTGGGATGAGCTCACGATGGGTATTGGTGGATGACAGGGATTTACCATGCCAACATTTCTCAACTGTGCTTTGGCTCAACAAAGGTCTCGCAATTGATTGGTAAAGGCTTGAAAGGTGAGGAAAGGGGTGGTGCAAAGAAGATGTTTGATAAATGCCCAAAAGAACTCAAGCTTGAGTAATGTGTGCATTTAAGCAACCATGGTAGGATGCCTCCGTCGACAGCGTGGTTTGCTTCTTAATCTCCAATGCCACCTCGTTGCCGCATCATGCCTCTACAACCTTTGACGCTACCTCACACATACATGCCTCCTCCCCGAGGCTAACTACTAGTGAGAAGAGCTGCAAGAGGAGGCTTACCGTCATTAGGGTTGAGCTACCCCATCCCCATCCCCATCTGCTCCATTGTCGCATCACCGGGCTTGAGCTTCATCACCCCCATCCCCTTCTCTCTGTCATCGCCTCATAAACAGTTGGTGGCCATTGGAGTTACAAGACGACAATGCAAGGTGGCGAGCTTGGCCTGGTGCCAAGGTTGGAGTGTCGATGATGCATCGAGCTCTCCTGCGGCCATGGGCCCTCAAGTACTCACTCCATGACGTATTTTGAGGTGAGTGAAGGAATTAGAGAAAATGGAAGGAAGAAAAAAAGACAAGGAAAAAGGAAAAGGAAGAGGAGGAAAAAAGAATGCAAAATGCATTTCACTTCCCTAGGGGTAAATATTTTTTTTCCATGGTATGGTGCAGAGGGCGGCGAACAGAAAATGCTTGCTAGTGTAGAGTGACATCTAACTAGTCATACTCGAGGTTTGGACCTGATATATTAAACCAAGCTAATTGACCTAAATTTGCCATTTGAAAGTTCACGGATGTAAGTGATACTATCATGTAATTTTAAGCAGCATTCATATATTTTACTCTATTTTTTTCTTTGACAACCTCTAATACTCCCTTCTTTATTGATATTATTTAGGGCAACGTCTTGACCGATGAAAAATATTTAGAGGAACATTAATGTATGCTCAATGGATATGGACATGTGGGATTCACATGAGACAATTCTATTTGAAATAGAAAAAAATATAAGAAATGCTATTGGCAAACGTCTCATTTCATGGTTTGCCATTGCTGAATGCTAGTTATAAGAAATACCATTGTACAAGCCAATTTGTGCAAAAAAAATGCTATCACCGTTAGGGTTCCATTCATGCCACTCCATTAGCCCATATAAAAAGACCATTTTGTCCCTAGGGTTGTACAATGTATTCTCTAACATAAAAGTTAACTTTATATGCATTTCAAGATAAATTAGTTTAATATATCCAAATTTCATAGATGATTATATTTTCATATACAAGAAAGGAGATTGGCTGCTGTCCTCTCGCTATCGACAGCAATTCATTCCTCCGCTCGCTATCGTTGCCTCACTCATCCCTGCTACCGCCATCGATTGTCACTGTCATCACCTTGCTCACTGCCACCGTCACCGATGACCGCTGCCGCTGTAGCTCGACTCTGCTAGCATCGTCTGCCTTATCACCGACATTGCGTGCCACTATCATCATCATTGTTGCTGTCACCTACCTATGCTAGCGTTGACCGCTGCTGCCATCATCGTTCTTCTTATCGTTGTGATGTTGCCAACCACAGTTAGCAACCCTGTCTCCACTGTCCACCATCTAGGCCTACCACCACGACTGGTTGTCATGACTCTCCTCATGAGAACGGAGGATGCCATGGATCTAGAAGACTTTATTGTCCTCGGGCCTATCTGCATCTTCCTTGTCATCCCCCGGACATCTACTAGCATTGCCGCTCAAGGGAGGAGGCATCTTGTCAATTCGCCTTTGGCTATGCTTGCTGCTGCCAGCCTCTGCATCTGCCCGAACTCTGCACATGCAGATCTAGAGGCCGCTGGCTCGCTCGATGACTCATCTCCTTTGCCACCAGGTTGCCTCTCCTCATGTTCTGCCCGGCTGTCTTGCCAACTCCTCTCTGTGTCAACGCTCCTCCACGTCCTTCTTCTCCAACTGCTGGTTGAGGAGGGGATTTGGTCCTAGGTAGTGGAGGACAATTTAGTTATTTCGACAAAATCAACTGTGTATAAGTGATGACGATATCATTTTTAGACAAGTTAGCTCGTACAATGGTATTTTCTAGAAGTTATATTCGTCAATAGCATTTCTTAGAATATGTAGTTTGTTGATAGTATTTCTTAGATTTTATCTTTAAAATATAAATCTCCAGCCTACAATATTACACCTACTTGATTTGTTAAACATGAGATTTGCACAAATTCCCTTCGGTGACTTCCTACGATGGTATTGATTGCTTAGCGCCATTTTTTGGTTAGTTTCAACTTCAGTTTTTTTTAAGGAAAACTTTAGTATTTGCACAATGTATAACATTGATTCTATCTCTGCTCTCTTTTGGTATCGATTCAATGTTACACATAGCATACATTTTTCTTTTTTTCTTATGGGCTTGCGTTCATACTCCTTTGACTCAAAATACAACCACTTAGGCCTCTTTTTAAAGAAATTAAGGTGAGATAAGAAAGTAGAAAAAAATAAATAAGAGAATATTATGATTGGTTAACATAAAGTTATAGGTGGAGAAGTAATTATATTTTAAGACAAATTTGATTTCTATAATTATCTATATTTTGAGACAGGTGGATTACTTTTTAACCTTCCTTAAGCAAGATATGTGAGTAGAAAAAATAGTCCCATCACAAATAGAGATAAAGCTTCAAATTACTCAGAATTTCAAAAACAAAGGGAAAAAGTGAAGTAATAAGAATGTATACACACATCAATTCTATCGATGATATAGGAAGCAAGGTCTCTGTGGTCAGCGGCCCAAAGTAGGTTGGTGTCACGTCATCTCTTCCTTGAGTTGATGTAGGAGGATCACCCAGCAGCACGTGGCTCTCCCTACAGACAGTAGGGAATGAGATCTTTGGCAATAAATATAGAGCCTTGACCTCTTAGCATCAGCAGCCCAGCTTGGGCACATTTCTCAAGCTGCTAGAGAAGATCTCTCCCAAGGTGATTGATTACAGAGCCAAAAACATTCGCAAATGGAGGTTGCATTGTGCAAGTCATCTCGCCTCGTGTCTTGATCGCCTTTTTATTTAAGGGCGATAAGACAATTATTCACCTTGTGGCGCACGGTGGGTGGGATAGAACAACAATAACTACCCTTCGATGCCTGTCATTTAGGCCCTTGATAGGGATGTGGAAAAGTAGAGGGTGTAGTTAACTTACCTCACCATCTGCCCTGGCCTATCATTTCTTACTAACCTTTGCCAGACATTAATAGGTGGGCTCACAACCAACACGATGTGGTAAAACTCTTCTAGTGAGCCTGCGTGGATCCAGCAGGGGCGTGTGGCAAATGCACATGCCCCGAGCTTGGACTTCACAGGACCCATCCAAGCTTGGTGGAGCAAGCAAGATGGAAAATTACTGACAATACCTTCCATATTTAACCCTTGTATACTTAACACCTCTCTCTCATAGTTCGATTATGTGGTGTTTCTCGGTGAACTATAAGGTGAGAGTCAAGACTAAGGAGAGAGGTTCGAACCCAAAAAGATAACATCCAAAGATAGAACTACTCTAAGTTTGTGAAGCTTTGTAAGGTCTTTCTTTACCAATGAAGATGTGAATAACATAACAGGGGTAGTGTGTGTCACACCCCATTAGTCTGAACATGTATAAATTGAACGCCTCACCCCCTTTTCTCGACGAACTCACAAAAGAGGTCCTGCTAGATCTCTGCTATCAGCATCTAGACGCCGGCAAATCCATAGAAAATTTTCCAACAGATTTGAGTGGATGCAAAATTTCCTATATTTTCTATTTACAATTTATAGGAAAGGAAAATTTGTATTGATTTTCTTATATTTCATTTCTACAAAACAAATGACACTTTTAAGAATTTTTGTAGTTGATTATAGAATATTTTCAATATAGTTTTTTTCTAAAATTAATTTTTAAATCGCTAAGGATATATATATATATATATTAACTATAAATTATTGATAAAGTGATTTCGCCTAATAATCAGCTTGGTGCCATCTAACGAGGCCCTCTGCAACCAAAAAGATTCCAAGGGAAGACCAACCTTCCCAACCGTTAACTCGCAAGAATCGATACCCACATGCCAGCTCGGCACCCCCCGATGCTCTGCCCCACATGTCAGCCTCCGATGGCCAGGTACGAAACACTCGGGTACGCGTAGTCGCGTGGAGATCCCTCTCCGGTGTCAGAAAAAAGCAGAGGTGGGCTCCACTCCCTTCCCAGCGCGGGAAACTCCGGAGCCGCGTCCACCAAAATCCCCATGCACCGCCTCCGCTTCTCAATCACAACCTTCCATCTCCAATCTGACGGCTGTAATTACCCCCTCAACCATACACCGGATTCACGTACCGAATCTCAGTTCATCATAGGAAACGCATCTCAGCCGTTCAACTCTCTGAGGCGGACAATTGAACGGTCAGGACATTCCCTCTCTTGTGGACTCGGTGCAGCTAACTTCTCAATCAGTCCCCACTCACAGAGCCTACGAGAGCTCGCCTACATAAACACGCCAACCACCCCTTTGCCTTCCCTCCCAGTGATCACTCCCCCTCCCCCTCCCAAAAAGAGTCGAGAGGTCTCCACATGGCGGCGGCGGCGGCGGCGGCGGCAAAATCGGTGGAAGCCGGGGGCGACCCGGCTGGTGGTGCGTGGACCACCGTCTCCCGGACCGGACGCTCCTCCTACTCCGCGACGGCCCCCGCCGGTGGCATCGACGGCGGGATGGCGGCGCCGAAGGTGGGGGAGGTCGCCGAGGGTTTGGCGGGGCTCGAGATCGGTGGGGACCAGAGGCTGGACAAATACGACATCCCGGTGGAGGTGAGCGGCGAGGAGGTGCCCCCTCCCGCGGACGGGTTCGAGGCGGCCGGGCTAGTGGAGGCCGTGCTCCGGAACGTGGCGAGGTGCGGGTACGAGAGCCCCACGCCGGTGCAGCGCTACGCGATGCCGATCGCGCTGGCCGGCAGGGACCTGATGGCGTGCGCGCAGACGGGGTCCGGGAAGACGGCCGCATTCTGCCTCCCCGTCGTGAGCGGCCTCGTCGCTGCGGGAGGAAGCGGAATCGGTCCTCGGGAGAGGCCCTCGTTCAACCGCGCCGCCGCGAAGCCGCGCGCGCTCGTGCTCACGCCCACGAGGGAGCTCGCCGCGCAGGTAACAGGCTCGATGTCCTCGCTCTCTTTGGTACGATTTTGCGCGATCCGGCTTGTTATGTGTGTGTCTGGGTCGATGGGTTGCTGTGTGTTGTCTCGCCGAACTGCTGCGAGGTGGAGCGCTCTCGCGCCATGCGGCCGCGTGATGCGTTTCTGTCTCGTGCCTGTTCCACTGCCCACGCCCGTATTCCGGTCCGAGTAGAGTAGGCGTCGCTGTGTCGGCGTTGGCACCTGTGCGCTTCTGTGTTGTCTTGTCTGTGCGCGCCCTCGGTAGCGATCGGCATGGCGTCGCGTGCATGCCTGTTTCGTGCTGGAGATTATGCAGTCCAACCGATATATGAGGTTAGTGGCGCTGTTTGGTTCTCGTCTCGCCGTGCGCGTGCCGTGCGAGCTCTGAAGCATGCCCTTACGTGTGGCGGCCTGCGCGGGTGCGCCCAGCTAGCCGTCGCATACTTTGCGAGTTGGCGCCCTCGTGAACAGGGGTTTTGCCTTTCTTCCTTATTGCTCAAACTGCATTGCGACTGATATCCTGTAGACTTTGTTTGTTGACTCTGTTGGTTACGATTTTCACAGTGCATGCTTGCTTTGCTTAATTGCTTTTATTTCACAAATATGTTCTGAATGTCGATCTTCCTAACATTGTTTTGTTAACAAAGCATTGCTATATTAATGTGTGTTTTTTTTCTGATTGTAGGAGTAACAAGTTGTCTATTAGGTGAAGATATAGATATCCAATTGCCAATTTCAGTATTCTTTTGAGTGTGCTTACTGTCATCAGATAATGTGAATTTCATTGGCACTTTAAACCAAATTTTCTCTTTGTTCTGTTGTGAAGAATTTGCTATGAAAATGTGCATTTTTAGTTTTGTTGGAATTTTAGGTTGTGCACATGCATGTTGTGCAGGTAACTAGTTTTAGAAGTTATTTTCCGAGTTATGTGCATTGTGCTATACTTTTCCTGATTTTGTGGGTTGATGAGTTGGTAATATGTGGATGAAAAGTATATGTGCCGTGCATCATAGGTGGTACTTGGTAGAATCACTATCCATTAGTTGCAAATATGTGAGTTTTGTCTGTCGACCATAAACCATGTTCTGATTCCTCAATCACTTTCTGGGCCTGTTTCCTTGTGACTCAATTTGCGAGTGTAACAAATATTCTTTTGCACTTATCTGAATTTCACAACTGACTGCTGCTTGCATTGTTTCAGTTAGATTCTGAGGGGACTGTTGTTATTTGATTATGCTGGCCATTTTTTTGGGTAGTTTTTATTTGCTGAATTTCTTTAGATTATGCATGTATTTATCTGAAGCTAGTTCTGTTCCTTCAGTCTGACCCTGTATGCATTTGTTCTTGTCTCAGCTGGTGTTGTTAGGTGCATGAGTTTGCACATGTGAATGCATGGTACTGTGCATAGACCCTAGAATAAGGAGTTATTCTGCAACAGCATTAGTTCATGTGTGAAATTCAATATGGCATACGATCGTTGTTTAAGTAATTTCATGGGCCACTCTTTTGGAAAATGTTACATGAGCACAATTTAACTTCACTTTTGCGTGGATATTTGGTCCTCAAAATGTGATTGGCAGTTTGTCATTTAATGTATATGTTTTCCTTTACTTCTATATTTTCTTATGAATTTATCCTTGGAAGGCATGTGGATTTTGATTCACGCATACTTTTGTTGCGTGTGGTAATACTTCTGCTTATATCTTGATATTTTAGATTAATGAGGAGGCCAAAAAGTTCTCTTTCCAAACTGGACTCAGAGTTGTGGTGGCCTATGGAGGAACTCCAATGTACAACCAGGTGATTGATGCTTGCACCCTTTGTTTGTTTCTTTTTTTTTCTTTGGGCATGCTGCCTTTTGTTTCTTTTCCTATTTGTGAAGCATATTTAACTGTCTATCTAATTATGCTGAAATGAGTTTCATGTATGATTATAAATAGAAAATATATTGGGAGAATTTAATTTGCAAAATTATGCTTGCCACCTTGCCTGCAAATACTTCATGCAATGCTCAAAAGTAAAGATATAACTTTGATGGATGTTTGTTTTGTGTTTATATACTTTTTCTTTTAGCTCTATTCTTGTGCAATATCCATCTTACTGCTTTTTATTCTTTCTGTCTTTAGCTGCGTGATCTAGAGAGGGGCACTGATATTCTTGTTGCGACACCTGGTCGCCTTGTGGACATGGTTGAAAGATCTAGAGTCTCCCTTGAGGCAATTAAGTACCTGGTAATGGATGAGGCCGACAGGATGCTGGATATGGGCTTTGAGCCTCAGATAAGGAAGATTGTTGATAGGATGAACATGCCAAGGAAGTCTGTGAGACAAACTATGCTTTTCAGTGCAACCTTCCCACCAGAGATACAGGTAAATTAAGATTTTATTTATTAAGAGAGTTTCATGCAAAGTAGGAATGTAGGATCAAGAATGGAGTGTCTGCACTTGTTGTTTTTGGCGGTAGCATCAAATCAACTTTTAAGTTTTCAGCGACTTTGCCATAAAAAAGATAGAGCTTAGGTTTTATACTTCACAAAGCTTGACATTATTTATGTTGTTGAAATGTTTTACATCTCTGCAATAAATTACTACATGTTTTTCTAGCTTTTGTGCTATATACTGTCAGTATATCCGAGTATAGATTAATTAATGTATTTGACTTATCTGCTTTGATACATTTGACTTATATTCAACTTTCTAAATTTGATCTTGTTTTCAG
The DNA here is from genome assembly GCA_030770085.1 of Oryza coarctata. Classification (NCBI taxonomy): domain Eukaryota; kingdom Viridiplantae; phylum Streptophyta; class Magnoliopsida; order Poales; family Poaceae; genus Oryza; species Oryza coarctata. The sequence continues at coordinate 18,060,516 of CM061472.1, forward strand.
AGACTGGCTTCCGAATTTTTGTCGAACTACATATTTATCACTGTTGGGAGGGTGGGGTCAAGTACTGACCTAATTATGCAGAAAGTCGAACTTCTCTCTGATGGGGAGAAACGAGGCTACCTGCTTGATCTTTTACAGAGGCAATCTGTCGGTGTGGCTAACAGTAAGGTAGTCTATTATTGGTTCCCATTTATTGAATTGGTTTACTGTTTCTTGCTTGAGAACGTCCTTCTGATGTTAGCATGCAAGTTCTGTAGCTGCAGCAACCTCTAACGTTGGTGTTTGTGGAGACAAAACGAGAGGCTGACTCTCTGAGGTACTGGCTATATAGCAAAGGGTTCCCTGCAACAGCGATCCATGGTGACAGAACACAGCAGGTAAATGCATTTGCCTGGAGTCCTTGGTAACCACCTAACTGTTTCTCTAGCAACACTGCAATGACCAAGCAATATTTCGCAATTCTAGTTTGGTGTATCTGCTGTGCTGGTTTGATATCTCTGTGGCTCACCGTTTTAGCTTGCAGTTTCTGCTGGACCACCTGTTTTCAGTTTTAAACATTGAAATCTTTAGATAAGGTCTCATTTTTTCATTAACAGCCTGATTGGATGGCATTTCCCCCCTGGCCCCTGGCTTCTGCATCTGCATGACCTTTCACTTTTTGCTAGGTTATATTGATAATTGAATCTGCATGGAACATCTCTGCCAATGCTTCTGCTACTTTGTCATGCAATTCGTGTTATCTCACTTGGCTCGATGAACAAATTACAGTTTGCATTTCTAAAGACGGTTTTGATCTGCCGTCAAAAAACAGAGTTTACTTATTATCACTATGTAGATAGCTGCTTCTGAATGCTTTTCCCAGATTTCTACTAAGATAATGTCCTCACTCCACTAACCTGCATTCTATTATTTGTGCGATACATGGCACTGAGCATTTTAATCACCATTTATTTTATCATAACATTCATTTGTTTATGCATGCCATTTGTAGGAGAGGGAGAGCGCACTGAGATCCTTCAAGACTGGCCTTACTCCCATAATGGTTGCCACTGATGTAGCCTCACGGGGCCTGGACGTCCCAAACGTTGCTCATGTGATCAACTACGACCTTCCCAAGAGTATAGAGGACTACGTCCACAGGATTGGAAGAACCGGAAGAGCTGGGAAGGCTGGGTCGGCCACCGCCTTCTTCACTGAGTCTGATCACTCCCTGGCAAAGGGCTTGCTGGAGCTGATGACCGAGGCAAAACAGGATGTGCCCGACTGGCTCGTGCAGTATGCAGAGAGGCCGTACTGTGGAGGTTCAAGCTACGGTCGAAGAAACCGGAGGTCCAGTGGTGTGGGCAACAGGTTTGGCGGCAGAGATTTCTGCCGCGGCAGTGACTACTCTGACTACTCTGGTGGTGGTGACAGATACTCAGTCGGTGGTGGTTACTTAGGTGGTGGTGGTGGCTACTCAGGCGGTGGTGGTGGCAGTGGTGGCTATTCAGGTGGTGGTTGCTACTCATGCAATGGCGGTGGTGGCGGCTACTCAGGTGGAGACCCCTACCGAGCAAATGTTCCACCCCCGCGGTACTACCCTTCGTACCCGATGGGCACGGCCGACATCAACGCCTCTGGCTGGGACTAAACCGGAGATCTCGGCGCTGTCCTCACTTCTCAGTGCACATACCGTATATAGTACTACCATGCTTAAATTACCTAGTAGGGGGACCAAAATGGTGGGGGCACGCCTGGTCTCTGCTGCTCTTTTGCCTTGTTGATCGCCTTATCTCGTGTCTGATATACCTATACAACGGTGATGCACAGAGGTAAGTGGCTCTGTTGGGAAGTCTGGGTATTGGCAAGAATGTGGCGGTGGTGGTAGTGACATTGTGATGATAAGGCTCCACTTGGTGCTTATTGGTTTATGTTATTGTAAGTGGCAGCTGATCGACACTGCTATATTTACGGGCGGTTAAGGACTTTATATTCCTCATTGATGCTAGATGTTTCTTCCGAGTCTTGGACTGGCTCAGCAGTGGCGTCGAGTGGTATGGATTTTGCCCTGTGCTGTATGCTTGCTTTTGTGATCAAGGTTTTTAATGCGGTTTTGGGAAAATGCCTGGATTCAAACTTCCGGCTTGACTAATACTCATGCGTAATATTACTGTGGCACCCCCTCTCCTACTAGCATGTAACACATGCTTAATTACATCAATATACCTAATTCCATTTAGTATAATTTATTATGAGAAAAAAGCATGTCTCAGAGTTTCGTTTTTACAGCAATTTCAACACTTTTCAGTCTTTTAGATCCATTTACAATATTTTTTCTATTTTTTAAAACTTAAATTATTTTACTTTTTTACCACATAAGTCTCAGCCACTCAAGAAAACAACCATTACATAGGACTTTTAGCCGTTAGCCACATATGCAAGCTTTAAAAATGATTCTTATCCTATAAATTTATTTCAATCATTTAGAAACAATTCTATCCACTTTATATTCACCTATGATTATGGATAAGAACATAGAAGGTGTATGCTTTACTCACAAGATATTTATCTTTATACTATCACTTATTTATCACTTAGTATGAATTGATCGGATATAACTAATAAAATGGGGACTAATGACAAGGTCTTTTTAAAATAAAACTAGGATAACCAATTTGAAATAAAACTAGGATAATCAATTGTCAACTAGAAATGTTCTAAGACCAGGTCTCGAGCAAATCCTGAATTTTTCATACTCAGAATCCTATGCGAACTACTTCTTATGGCTACTTTAATGATTTCACAACTCTCAAAACGCCCATACGGTTGCACTGTATTATACTTAGTATAATTTCTGAAGGGATTGATCCTTGTGTGGGAATACAAAGGCTTGTACCATGAGTTTTCTGTAAAAACAACTACTTTTTATTTTGTGAATCACTGATATCAACATGTTGAGTTTTTATCACATTTCACAACTCATTTTCCTATTTTGATCAATTTAACCCATCACACACAATCATCAATTCATTTATAAAACATAATCACTAAATGTAGGTAAGGAAGTAAATACTGGTGATACTTGTAGAGTGGTATAGACCCTAGGATATAACACGGCTAACAATAACAAGATAAAATAATTTTAAAGGTAAGGATATAATGCAACAATTAGATTAGGCCTACTAGATCGTCTCACGATTGAAGTCTTAATATTTCACGTGCACATAATTATATAACTTTACAAACAAATATTTTATAAGTATTGGGATCAACATGGTCAAATGATGACTTACCTTAGTATGTTATGGGTCTATGTGCAACAAAATCCTATGCGAAAACACCTTCGGCCATGACTTCTACACACGATAAACATAAACATTACATAAAATACTATTAAATATAAGAAAACATAAAAAATAATAGTGACAATGTATAGAGGAGGATTTTAGAAAAATTTTGGGCCAATAGGAGTTATAGATAAAAAGATATAAATTTTTAAAGTTTCACCTAATTTTTTGGAATTAAAAAAGATTATTAGAAATTATAGGGAATATTCTCAAGAATATTCCCTTAGAGGGCTAATTGATAGGGCATAGACGTTAGTGACCCATTTCATGTGGACCAAGTGGACAGTCGATCAGACGCATGGGTCCCACCACCTTCCTTTCTTTTCTTTCTTTTTCTTTCCATGTTCTCTCCTATTCTCCACTTCTTCTTTCATGCATCAAGCAATGCAATACACGACGAGGCAAGGGTGGTAGCGGCGCTTCGAGGGTGACCAGAGCTACGAAGTAGGGACATCGTAGGAAAGTGGTTGCTACGGAGCTAGCATCCGATAGCTAGAGAGGAGGCACAAGGGAAAACGTGGCTCAGTCGGCTGTAGGTGGTGGTCAGGAGTGGTGGAGTGGCTAGGCGGCGCGATACAGAGGGACGGCAGGAAGCAGCAGCTATCTAGGGCGCTATGGCGGTTAAGGGCCTTAACGGAGGTGCTAGCTAGCTTCGTGGGGCCACCTTAAAGGCATAGGGAGGAAAAATGAGGATTGGGGTCTCACTGAGGATAGAGAGTTGCTGGCATTGGCGGCTCTAGTGACCAGCGGAGCTTGGCTTGGCGAGAAATAGAACCACTTTACAACCACCTATGACTTTGGGCACGACTGTTTAAACCATGTAGACAAAACTTTTATAGAAGGTGTACGCTTTAACCATGAGACATTCATCCCCATACTATCATTTAGCATGAATAGCCAGTGAAAGGGGCACTAATGATAAGGACTTTTTAAAACAAAATTAGGATAACCAGTTGCTAGCTGGAAGGATCCCATACCAATTACTGGATAAGTCCTAGACTTCTCGTACTTGGATCTCATGAGAACTACTTCTCATGGTTACTTCGGTAATTTTACAACTTTCAGCAAACAAGTGATTCTAGCCCTACTAGTTATATAGCCAAGGCATCCCCTACCATCTATGTAGTCGCACTGTACTATGCTCAATGCAGTTTCACAAGAGATCGGTATTTATGTATGAATACAAAGCCTTGCCACATAGATGACAACTTCGAACCATGAGTTTTTTTTCTAAAAACAACCACTTTTTATTTCGTAAACCATTGACATCAACATGTCGGGCTTTTATCACATTTCACAACCCATTTTCTCCATTTCGATCAATTTAACCCATCACACATAATTATCAATTTATTCGTAATACTTAATCATTAAATGTATGTTAGGAAGTAAATGCTGACTATATTGGTGTGATGAGGCAAGGGCGGTGGCGATGCTCCAAGGGTGGCCGAAGCGGTGAAGTAGAGGTAGCCCTAGAAAGTGGCCGCTGCGGGGTTGACAGCTAACAACTAAGAGGAGGCATGAGCGCTAGCGTGGCTCGGCCAACAGTAGACTATGGTTGGGAGCGGCGGAGTGGTGGGGTGGTGCGGTTAAGAGGGGTGGCAGGAAGCAGTGGCTCGCTAGGGCACTACAGCTGTCGGTGGCATTAATGGAGATGACGGCTAGCATACTAGGGCCACCTTAAGGACATAAATTAGAAGAACGAGGGTCGGGGTCTCACCGAAGATGGAGAGCTACTGGCGGCGGTGGCTCTAGCGACCAACGGAGTTCGGCGTGGTGAGAAATAGAACCAGAAGGATACGAGAATGGTAGGGGAACAGAGGGAGCTTGGGGACATTGCGGCTAGGTTTCTTCCTCAAATTGCTAGGGAGAGGTGAGGGTAAATAGAGAGGATGGTGACAGTGGGTACTGGCCGAGGTCTTTGTAGCCGCCTTCCACGTTTCACAACTAAGTGACAACAAACTTTTGTGCGGCGCCATGAATCATATGAAGCTTTCATCGATGTCTTTTTACGTTCGTTGTGACAAGACATGATGCTATTCTACACTATCATCTCCGATTATCCACTCTGCTTTAATGCATGAGAGAAAGAAAAGCCAGGAAGGTTGAACTATTGCATGTCTTGATCACCCACGTGTGCATGCATGTATGCATGCATGGGACGAAGAAGTGTAGGTGTTGGCTAGGCAAAGGTTGAGCTTCTAGTATTGGTTAGTGAGTAAAGAGAGAATAGGAACAATAGGTCAGGTACTGCAGTTGAATGGTTTCGAATTTATCTACGTGTGGACTAATTCTAAGGAAAACGACATGTAGTCTGACCCGAATGACAACCAACCCATTATCATTCTGGGCCTTTGCATTTAGTGCATAGCCGACATACTCGGCCCAATAGGCCTTTAGCGCCTGATCAGGCCCTTGAAAATCCTAGCAATAGATTTAGCCATATGATTTGCATGTGGGCCACAATTCCATTCTGGTTTCTGACCTCTCATGTGCTTACCAAAAAAGCCCTAGGGGTAGGCCTAGCTCGAGTCGTCGACTTCCTCGCCCAACGCCGGTGGCCGATGTCCCAGCACCTCTAGCTGCATAAGAAGGGAGGTGACGCCCACAGCTCCACCGAGCGGCGCTGCTTGGGTCAACCCTGCTGCTTTCTCACCATAGGTATGGCTTGCCTAGCTCTAGTAGTAGCAGTGGTGCGTTTATACTCTAGTATGTTGGATGAGTGCATGTGTTATGTTGCTCTAGGAGAAGCAAACCCTCCCTGTGAAATTTAACTATTTATTCTAACAATATGCTACTCCTCAAATACAACTCTTACCACCGTCTCTAATTTTTTTTATCACTATAGCCTTGTGAAATATCCATCGTACCCCTCCTCTCTCTCCTCCCACATCTCTCTTCTCTCTATGATGAGATGCTCAGGTGGTAGGGAGCGAGCGACAGAGCTCTGGCTCTTTCCTAATCCCCAAAGTGCCAAATGTGCAAGAGAAGGCAGCGGTGTCTTTGAGGTTGACCTCCTCATTGAAGGCAAGCCAACTCGAAAGACAGTGAACCCATGCACGCAGGCCTTGATGGCCTAGTCAGTGATGGTGGAGCTTAGGCCATCCTCACCTCTATATTCTCCTGCGCCAATGGAGCTCAAGCCATCTCCTCGCGGTCTTGTCTCCGTCTTCTCCTGTGCTGGTAAAGCTAAGCTCTCCCCCTTTGCCTCCGGTCGCCATTACTGCACATGCCGTGATGTTGGTTGGTGAGCATAGCTCAGGAGCAGCGATTTGAAGGTGAGGAGGCTGAGCTCCTCTGCCACTATTGTTACCGATGCCTTCCCGCTGAAGCATAAGCTTTGTCGCTACGCCATTGCTCAGTTTGGCTAGAGAGAGGAGAGAGAGGAGAGGTACAAAGTGGCAAATAGTTAAATCCCCTAACAAAACAAGTTGATGCCCTAATACTTTCGCTATGCAGGTTGAATGGTTGGTAGCGGGTGCTCATCTCCTTGGAATTTCCATGGTAAGGATGAAGAATGCCAATCTGTACCCATGTATTTCTTGCTTGCGCTGAAGTTGTGCTATATCGCACAACGTTTCTGTTGAACCTGGCACCGGAAAACGGTAATACTGCAGGCAAGATTTGCACAGGCAAAGAAATTTGCCATAGCATTCTATATTTGTGAACACCAGTGCAGTAATTTGACAAGCCACATTTTTTTCTAAAAAAAATCTACAGCACAAGCACATCTATGGACAAATTACGCATGGTCCATTGATGCTAGAGCATATTTTGCCTCGTATAATTTTAATTCCTCACAGTACAGGCTAGCAATATATTACATTGATGCGTCAAGTGGTTCTACATTTTGATTTGTCTCGTGTGGATCCGAAGATAAAGTGCTAACTCCGTTTATTTGATGCAGGATTGCTAGTTTGGTATGTAATGATACTTTCTTCATCAATTGATAGAAGCATCTGCGCTACATTCTACATTGTTCGTGCTTGCAAGCAGTAGAACTGACCATTCAATCTGGAGTCAACGAAGTCAGCGATCCACGACTGTTCGCTGCCCTCCTGCAACTTCACATTCTCTGCGAGCATCCTAACTGCCCGTCCAAGGACCTTTTCGACCTCATCATCTTCATCCTCAATTTTTGCCCATTCTGAAACACGACTTCCCTTCAGTAGTTCTAGAAGGACCACTCCAAAACTGTAGACATCAACCTTTGCTGTTATTGGGAAGCTAGAATCCCACTCAGAAGCTATATAACCTCTAGTTCCATGAATCCACGATACATTTTTATTGCGTCCCCTCTGTTCAGGAGTTTTGCAAGGCCAAAGTCGGTGATTTTTTACTCCAAGTTCTGATCTTATTGTATGTTCTTTTGCTTCACGTCGCAATGGATAACCCACTCTAAGCACTCGTGATGAAGATATGCTAAACCTTTGGTCACCCCAAAAGCAATCTTAAATCTTTGCTTCCATTCAAGTAAGATCTGCGAGCTCTCACTTCCAAATAACATATTGTCCAACGAACCATTCTCCACATATTCAGAAACCAACATCCTGTGTGAACCATCAGAACAGAATCCCCAAACCCTGACTAGGTTCATATGGTAAATCTTGCTGATCACACTCAACTTATTCTGGAATTCTTCTTCACGTTGGCTTATGTCTGCCAACATTTTCACGGCTGCTGTCCTCTTGTCTTTCAAGATTCCCCTATATAATACACCAGATGCTCCCCTATCAAGTTCGTCCTTAAATTTTTCTAGTAGCTCTCTGCAACTCCTTGTAAGTGTATCTGCAAAAATGGCTAGTTATCATTTCATAGTTGGCTTCAGCTGGCCAAACTCCTGTTAATTGCCTGCCCTCCATTCTCAAAATAAACCACCATCCTAATGCAACAAATATTACCTCGACGAGAAATATTGCTGACAAGAATCCGTAGAAGTACAAAAAACGTGATTCACTTTGATCACTCCTTGAGATGTCTGAAAAATTTGCAATAAATATACTGTTTTTCTGCACTACAATTAGGGCCATACCGATGACCAGAAGGCTGTGAGCGGGGAATGGAGGACTCGGGAACTTCTAAAGCCTCAGGAAGCTTGAGAAAGGTTGAACCAGGCAATGACTGGCTTGTTACACCACAAACAAGTGAAGACTTTGGATAGCAGTTGCCATATCCTTGCCAGTATGAGAAACCTTTGCAGTTGCAATCACTCATGCATAAGTTCTTGCAAGTACTAAGAGAAACCTGCTTATGTGTACTTTGATCATACCCTATGAATTCAATACTGTGTAGCTTCACAAATTTCATCTTCTGCTTCCCATCACAACTAATTCTAAACCTTGGCTTGCATCCTTTACTCAAGTCACATGGGTCACTGATCTCGTGTCCGGAGGCACATACACATGCAGGCTTAGGTGCATACACACATATTCCATTCATGCCGCACAAACCACGTATAAAGCAGAGGTTAGTAAATGCCATCCATGTGACTAGCCAAGTCCCATCTGTCTTATTGAGACTCTATAACCTAAGATTACCATCATAATCTAGTGTTCATCTTCTCATAGTCCCAGGACCCCAATCAGCAGCCGTAAAGCTTGCATTATCACTCCCAAGGAAATACCCTGAGCTATCAAGAACTCTAATCGTTGTGGTATTAAATGAGATTCTTTGCTTTGCCCATATATTTATATATGGATTTGGCCAATAGATAAAAGAGACATCCTTCTCATCATCAAACAATGTAAGCAAATGTTGATCATCAAAATGAAAGCTGTAGTGGCCAGTAACAAGTAATCTATTACTACTAGTACTAGTATCATTAATAATCTGATTGAGTAGCAAAGTATCAGTTGGTATCACCTTGGCCTTTCACGATAAGGTTCCCACTCTCCAATAGCCGAGCTTCTTTGGACATTTGAAGAGCTCACATTGTTTGTCCACACAATCAGACCACTGCAATCTTGTAAAACCATACTTCCATCGATAATTAGCTTGATTTTGGATCCCCAGGTGTACACAGGACGATCAAGATTTGCACTCCGCACAAAAGTCTTTTCAGCTGAGTTGGAGAACCAAACAGAGAAGATGGAGACATTGGGGGAGATGTCATAGAACCCGCAGGTGAAATTACCATCTGGTGAATAGAGCACATCAGAACTGTGCTCTATTGAGAGAGAGGAGCCAGGTGAGAGGAAATCACTAGCTGATATGTGCAAAAGAAGATGGATCAAAGCGAGGAGAAACATGGAAGCAGAGTGTGCATCCATGGTTGCCTCCCCTTTCTAGTTGATCTTTGAAATGGTCAGAAATATGCATGTTATTATAGGATCCAACTAGCAATATATACAGACTCCATAGGAGAGGGGAAGCATCGATACTTAATCTTTTTCTCATCCTTTTCCTTTTTCTTTCGTCTTTAATTGAGACAGCGACACCTTCTAGTCAGTCAGCGATTCAATGAACAGTGCACTGACTGTTGTGTTCAACGTTAGGTGGTCTCTTGTTTCAGTGATACAGTCTTTCAGCTAGCTGTACTACTCTTCACGCAAAGCTGCAGACATGTCATTCTAATGACTTGTGGTTCATCATCCATGCAGGGGAAAAGTGAGAAGGAAACTCATTTACTTCAATTGTCTCTTGACAACGGTATACTACTCAACTTCCTATACAAATTGTCGGCCACAGTTCATGATGAATTGGTAGACGTTGCCGCTTCTCATTGTTGGCTTGCTGCCCATCGACACCTCTCAGTAAATTTCAAACCTTGAAAATTCGAGCACAACTGTAGCAGTTGATGACCGTTCATGAAAAAGATAGTAACAGTTGTTGCACTCATCTTTTTTGATGCGAATGTGTCAATGGCCACAAGTAAATGCACAATGAGTTAATAAAGAGCGACAAAAAAATTCAGCTACATTAAAATTAGTATTATATATTAAAATTATTATAATATAATATGACTATTGAGTCATTTTGTGCAAAAATATGTCTAAAAATATTTTTTAACAGTGTGCAGTATTAAACTCCGAAAATTAAAAAAGATCGCTAAAAGAATTAGAGAAATTTTAGATAAAAATTAACAAATTAAAAATTTTAGATAAAAATTAACAAATTAAAGATTTACTACGGTATTTTAGATACTGTTACTCATCTAGCACAAAGAGTAGGCCAAAAGATCAGCTGCAACGACCCAACAGGCACGAGTGAGGGAGCTAGGCGCACGTGCGGGCCAACGCGAGTCAGCCTAGCGACGGTGAGCGCAGGCAAGCCATACTGACGTGAAGGTTTGCGTGGGAGCGTGATGGTTTGTTGGGCGCGCGTGTGGAAGCAGGCCGACGGCGTGGGCGTGGCCCAAGTCGATTGTGGGCTGGCGGAGTATACAGTAGAAGGCCATGTCGGCTACAGTGATGGGCTATGGTCTAATACCGTTCACGTTAAAAGGAAATTTTTTTTATAGATAATAGATTAAAGAACTAATCTAGTGTTTAGAGGATTTTGTGAAGAAATTTTAGATGCTTTGGAGATGTATCTTGTAAATATAAAGATAAATTTATAGAATATTAGTACATTAGTTAACCACTCTTTCTTTTATTTTTTACCGTTCGATTTTATATTAATTTATTTTTCTTTAAAATTTATGTTATTTTTTATTGTATTGGTTAATTATTTTAGTATCTCGTATAATTAATTAATTAGAGTTTAATTAATTACAATTAACCTTAAGTAATTTTATTTTGTTAATATTTTAAGATATATAAGTTCCATTGATATAATTTTAGTTTGTTTTATTTGTAAATTTTGTATAATTTATTCTGATAAGTTTTTAAATTGATTGAAGTTATGGATTTACAGTTACAGTGATAAAAATAATGTTTAAGAAAATTTTAAAATTTTATTCCTTATATATACTTATATAGGACGTGTCATTAGATTTCTGAAACTCTAATGTCAATACATTTTTCATGGAGAAGTACAAACCCTCTTGTCCAAGCATTTTCTGCACCGTGAATATTAGAGAATCTTTCCCATTATATGCTTATTTCTATGTATAGAAAGATGGTAACAAACTAAAACAACTTTGTGTGTGGTTTTGTGCTGATCATCCTATTTGATGCGGATGTGTCAAAATGCCTAATGATTAGGCAAAGGCGATGGTGGCGAAGTGCTGCAAGTCAAAGGAGAGAAAGGTGCGAGTTGCGTAGAAGAGGTGGGCTGATCAAGAAAAGACGCAGGAGAAGGGCAAGACTAGCATCTTCATGGTCAACTCACTAGATAGGAAGTTGCCCTAGTTCTATCTGATGACAAGGGCTACTTCATGGAGGAGGGCCTGGCATGACCTAATCCGTACCAGACCTGTAATGAGGAGTAGTTTGCCTCCAAGGACCTAGTAGACATAGAGGAGGAGATAGACTCTGACAAAGAAGAGGAAAAACTCCATCACACTGACAGCTAGGATGGCAAGGACGACATGGAAAAGGTGGTTGAGCACAGCAGTGGCAACACATTATCCTTCTCGAATGGTGATGATGACAAGGACAATGACAGGGAGGGGACAATGGTGGTGAGAAGGAGAAGGAGGTGGTCGAGGAGGATGAGGTCAAGCACTGCAATAGCGATGACAATGAGAAAGACGATGCCAGTGAAGTGGAGAAGGAGGCGGTCGAGGAGGATGAGGTCATGCACTGTAGTGGCGGAAGCGACGAGGACGTTGATGCTAATGAGGAGGAAGGCAATGGTGACAAGGACAATGACAAGGAATATGATGATGATGGGGATGACGAGGTGCCTAAAGATGATAGCGATGGCCAATAGTCCTAATGTGTTTTGTGGAGGATTAGCTAGGCCTCCTCTTACATTTTGTGAACTAGAATGGAGTATTAGATATGGCTTAGTGTTTAGTTAATGTATAGCTTAGTACTACTAAGGGGATATTCAGTATTAAGCAACATTTTGTGCAAAATAGAAACTGGCAATTTTGTACTGCTAAGGGGATATTTAAACTTTGCCAAAGATACAAGGTAGACAAAAATCATTAGGATTCTATGGTATAGGATGTAAACAAATAGTTTGTGGTGGCAAGTTATGAAGCGATGGACAAACTACCGGACAAACAATCCCTACATGTGACTGAAATTCATCCTACCTAAGGGGAATGGGGTTTTTTCTTTTTCTGTGGTGCAGACAGTGCAAACAGATGAACCGTCTAGGGGTAAATAAATGCATAGTGTGAGGAAGAGGGGTGGGAAACGAAGGGATTTTTTTATCTTACTTTCCTAAACATAGGATTATCCCATGAGAACATAAGCTCTGCCTGGTACACAAATGTATATTTTTAAATTATGAAAAATATATTGACTTCCAAAACCTTCACAATAAACTTGTGATATAAATATAAAGACATAAAAAACCAAGATTATATTAAAAATGATAATAGTTAACACGTAATCAACTTAAATATTGGTCTGCACATTTTGTAAATTCTAGAATTTACAAAATAAAAGGGTTGTTGGGTGCGCCATGCACAACGACATGGTAGTATATATGATTCACATAAGTAACCACCGAACAGTCAACACACCCAAGTAATACTTTCGAAATGGACTTGGGGGCCTACATTTATAAACCGGTCATGCTATGATTCAATAAGTGGTATGGTACTAAATGAAAGTAAAGAAAGATGATGAGCAATGGTGCACAAGGACATGATACGGCCCATCGGTCCAAAAGGCCCATCCGCCATGTAGAAGGCAACTTATAAAGTGTTGGACAAGCTACTGTACAAATGGATTCAATGGGGATAAATGAGTGAGCACATCAAACAATGCATGGTTTTCAAAAAAGTTCACCAACGTAATTTCTACAGAAATAAAATGTGATTGTACATATCTTTCGTACAAATGAGCTCATAAAGACTACAATATCACCGTCCAATGAGTTGAGAAGATACTCGTCATCGCTATCACCATTTGGAATAATGGGACCATCATTGTCACTAGCGTATTGCAAGTGAGTGTCGTCTACTTCATCATAGTCATTTTCATCACTATGATCACTCAAAGGTCATCAACTACACTTGCAATAATGATATCACAGTCCTCATCAGGCCGGCTCGTATTCTCCAAACTATCAACATTACCTTGCACATTATATTTTTCATAGCCATCATCTTGGTATGCAAGAACAGTGCCATTGGGTCCTGAAGTTGAGTTGGTTTCGCTGACAGTCCACTTATTCCTAGGCTTAAATTTTTGCATGACTCTTTAGTTCTGACCATACTTCATATCTGGCAAGTAAAACAAAAATATGCTTAGAAAGTAAATTTTTGTACCAGTAAATTATATTGTTTATGCTCTTGAAGTATCTCTCATCTTGAATCCTTGAATTCTTTCAAGCCAAATCAAACCAGTAACAATAAAACAAAACAACCGATCAATTGATGCCCATATTTGAGTTATACTTCAACTGAATAATATCTATAAGATAACCATAAAATTCTATATTTTCTCCGTTACGTGTGGCCTCAACTTTTACTCCACTATTCTATGTCCTTCTATTTTCTCATGGTCTATTTTGTTGTATCATACACCATCAACAATACACGCTAAAAAAGTTCAAACTCATGGATCTGGTTTACATGCCAATGCAAATAGGTCATCAGTAACCTCTTCTACATTCATGGAACATAATGTTGCAATTAGTACAGCAAAATTATACAGCAAGATGAACACTTATTTAAAACCAATTGTATAGAAAAAAAATTAGTTGGAGAATACTCACACGATTCTTAAACCATGTTGCAAATTCCTTCTTGAGCCATACTTCAACATTTGGGTATCAATGTTCTTTAACTCTTACTAAAATAGTAGGCGAAATTATCGACACTTCTGTAGTAGAGGTAAATAGTACATTGTTTACACAAATTAGTTAGTATATTAAGGGATTACTATTGCATATATGGCACAACCTCAGCACAATTGTTCAGCACATAACAAACCATTTTGTGGTAATCAGCTTGATGATATGTCATCGTCGAGGTACCAAGTGGATCAACACTATGTTGGAAAACAAATAGATCACTTGTTGTGAATTCAACATGCTCTCTATTCCTGCCCTTCCTATTGAATTGTGTATCAACATCATTAAGGAACCTTGAGAAAAATATCAATCACTCGTTAGCAATATATGATTCTACAAAGGATTCTTACAAAACGCTTTAATATGCGTAGCCTTCTTTCAACTGGATACATTCATCCATATGATACTGGCCTTTAAGGATTGCATCATCGGCTAAATGAATTGCCAAGTGCACTATGACATCAAAAAGGGCAAGTGGAATTTTTTTTTCTAAATGAGGGGTATCTCATCTTTCAATTTATGCAAAACATCTACCTTAAGAGTTTTATTACTTAATTGCTAAAAGAAGTTCCCCAATTCAGCAACTACTTCATATATGTCTTTATCCATGATTTCCCTCAAGGAAATAGGCAGAATCCCTTGCAGAACAGTATGACAATCATGAGTTTTCAGTCCTTGTAGCTTGCATCTCTCAACACAAACACATCATGCAAATTTAGAAGCATAACCATCTAGAAATTTGAGATCTCTTATAAATTCATAAAATGTCTTCTACTAGTCTTTATTCATTGTATATCGAGCTTTCGATATACGGTATAAATCTTCATCCATCTCCATGTATAAGTGGCATCTTATGCCCATGTCTTGCAAATCAAGTCTAGTATCGAGCATGTCCTTTGTCTTCCTTGATATGATGAGAAATCCCAATAAGGTTTTCGCTTTTTTTGGATGTGCATGACATCAAGATTATGAGGCAACTTCAAACTTATCCAATATGGCAAGTCAAACAAACAAGCCCTTCGGCTCCAACATTGGTAATCTACTCCACACTTACTTTTCTTGGTTCTAGAATGCTTTCCTGATCAAACATCTTTGACTTTTTTGAGTTACTCTAACAACTTATTTATACTAAACTCACCTAGCTTCTCACGCATCTCGAGTAGGCCATCATATTCCAAGCTTTTTCTCAATTCATGGTCTCTTGGAAGGAAACAACGGTGCCAAATATAGCATATCTTATTTCTTATTTTCTTCAAGCAGGGATTTTTATCACATCACACACAAGCATGATATTCTTTTGTGACTTTTCCCATTAATGTGCCAAATGCTGGATAATCATGGATGTACCCATATAACTGCATCATCTAGATCAGGTATCCTACAACTAACTACATCAGAAGTACGGACACCCATCCAAAGCTAAAGAAACACTTCAATGAGAGGCTCCAAGAACACATCAAAATCCTTTCGTGGAGAACTCAGACCTACAATGAGTAATGTCATCATTACATTGGATTGTTCCACACATGACCATGATGCCATGTTGTATAGCACAACAAATACCAACCACGTATTGTATAAGGTGCTCATGTTGCCAAATGGATTGAAACCATCGGTGGCAAGCCCAAGTCTCAAGTTCTTTGCAACTTCAACAAACCACCCAAATTTTGTATCAAAGTTTTTCCATGCCTCACCACCAGCTAGATGACTGAGTTCATTGTCACTGGTTGTCGCTTCAACTTGTGCCACTATGCCTCCTCTACTAATTTATTATGAGCAAAAATCCTTTTCAACCTTGGAATCATGAAAAATGCCTCAATACCTTCTTAGAAATGCGCTTCCTTCCATCTGCATCTCTCCATCTTGAAGCACCATACACGGGACAGTCGTCCATTTTTGCATACTCCTTCCTAAACAATACATAATTATTTTGATACACATGTAATGCAACGTATCCAAGTCCAATCTTATGACAAAAGTTGTTTGCCTCATTGTAAGAAGTTGGAAATGCACAATCTTGGAATGCATCGGTTAACAACTTCAAAAGTGCAGTAAATGCAACTTGCTTATCTGATAGAAAGATTTTATATGAAGTTACTTCAGAACAAATGAAAATCTAGTAAAACCCTTGCAACCAAAGTATAGTCCATGCTATAACTCTTGTAATAGATTTGCAAAAATTGGTTGCCCACCACCTTCGACCTTAGCTGTGTATATCTCAACAAATACTTCACCAAGTATATCATTACTATCTTCATCGTTATTGTAATCAACATCAAATGGTTCATCTTGCTGAATGTGTGCATTTTCATCGGCTCCATCTCCTAATTGTTCTCCATGATGGATCCATCTATCGCATGTCCTTGCCATATGGTGAATGTATAATTGATCCTGGACATGGGTAGAGTATTTCTTCATTCTCTCAAAATCTGTTCTTAACAAAACTCATAAATCATTGACCCCATCAGTATGTCGCTTAGTAAAATTGGAAGTATGTATCCAACTTTTGTCCATTTGCATAACATTTAAAGTAACAAAAAAATAAAAGCTCATTAAAGTCCACACATTAAACCAACATTTACCTTACTTCCAAAAGTATCAGGAGGACCTCCATACCTTCATCCGAAGCATGCACAATCGAGAGAGTGAGTAGTCACCAGCTACCACAGTACACCATTTTCTCATAATTTTCAAGGATGCGCCATGTACTCAAATGGATTTGCCAGTGGGCGTAGGATTTCTTCGTGCCAATTCCCAAAACATATATGTTGCTCTTGCTAGCAACTAATAGGTAAGCCCCACAAAAATACTGTTTAGAGTAGCCGGAATCAATGTTATACTAACCGGACTTTCCAGTCATTCATAAAAAAACATGCATTGGACAAATGAAATCCTACAAATAGTGCACAAATACGTGCCATACTGCTGTGGAGGCTAGTACTACTTTTCATAAGCCACCCTGCGGCCCACCCAAATTTCATGTCTACCACATAAAATCCCTAAATTCATATTTGCAAGCTTCCCTACTGCTATCGGCAGTTCCGTGTTCACTGCTGGATTCCATAGCTTCTCACTATCGCCCTTCCTCCAAGATAGTTCTCTTACCCTAGCACTTGCCCCTGCACTGCTTGTGATCATGTTGCTTGCAGAATATGAGTGGCATCGAAGGGGATACCGCCTCTTCCTATTCTGATCTGGGATAGAGGAGGTTGGGACTTCCTCTAATCCTATGTCCCACTTGTATGAATGGAACCAACCAGGTTGTGCAGAAGAGGTCAACCATTAAGAATAACCTAGAGCATATCTACTACACATGCTCGAGCCATAGAGTGAGTAAAAGGGTTTTATTGGTGTGGTTTTAGTTCTGATCAAATTGCTGTAGCAATGAATAATTGCATCCTATATATATTGTTTTTACATAGTTTAATGGAGATGGCTATCAGTTTTGGTATTTGGAGGACACTTATGCCAAACTATTGATGGAGAACCTAGGTTGATTAAGGCATCCAAGAATGATGGTTTAGTAGAAATTATAAAGGAGATAGCTTCATTGTTGAAGATATTTGCTGCATTAGTTCTTTGTGTACTTGTAGTTCTAGTAGTTAGACCATAGTCCCAGGTACTTAGATTTGAAAGTGATACCCTAGTTGGGTTCCATTAATTAATATGTACTTCTATTTTGTAGCACTATTTGTATGAAATGGAGGAAATTTAGATTTGGAAACGAACCTTACACAATATTTTAAATTCTAAAAAAAGATATTGATATGCGGGACCCATACTGACACTAGGAAAAAAATTAACAAAGTTAACTACTACTGCATATATGTATACAAACTACCAGTTCATGCACAAATAATTCATTGAATCAATAGTCCTTGTAGATTATATTGAAATGATCAATACAATATTTTAAATCTAACATATTATAAATTGTAAATCATGGTGACCTAGAATTTGTTTCTAGTAAGGCTTTCTTCTTCTCGAGCTCGGCGAGCTCGGACTTGACCTTCTCAATCTCCTACCTCAGCATCTCGTTCTTAGCAGTGGTAGCTTGGATCCTCTCTTCCATGTCCAGCAGGTGGAGGAAAGATAGGGTTGAGCGGTGGATTCCCTGCTGTCGTAGCTCCATCGTATCGTCGTAGCAACACCCAACAGCTTTACCTCCTTTGTTGTTCTCCATTACTCTCCTCGTGCTTCTTCTTCACTTAGGTGTTTTTGAATGGAATAGGGGATGGATGAATGTACCATTAACTGGCTAAATCGTGGTATTTATAGATGAATAAACCATTGGGAACATGCCTCCGTAACTAATGGTGCCATCTCTTGCCTCCGTAATGACCATCTCTTTGACTTTCACCATTGACTAGAAGAGGAAGCTAGATGGTTTGGTTGACATGTTTTCACATGACTCAACCACACCAGGCTCAGAGATGTGGTCACCGAATAAATTGGCTAATTAGGAATTACAAACGCTAGACAAACACATACAATCAAAGTAAACACTGAACAAACTGCCTCCTCCTTTAAGTTTTCACATACTTACATGTGGGACCTCATCGTAACAATTGTTGGCTACTTTTATGACAAAAAAACTTTGTCACCATGTGTTAGCCCAACTATAGACTTAGTTTATGACAAATTTGTCTATACAATGTCATACTTATAAATGGGACCGGCTTGCTTTGGGTCCATGAGGACCGTGCCTGCCAAGTTCTATGATGAAATTCTTTATCATCTTGTGATAGCCCAACTTCTAATGATGAAATCCCTAGTATTTATGACAATCTTGTTTGTCGCCGTGAACATTTCTTATGACCAAGACCTTTGGTCATCGCTAGAATCAGCGAGACTTTATAATGTTTTTTGAGAATTCATCATAGATCAATGACGGATTCCTTGTTCATCATAGGGAGTCTATCAAGGAAGGCCAAATCTATTATAATGCTCTCTAGGTTTTCTACACTTCTTCCTACCTTAATCTTATGAAAAATTCTTGTGAGAGAGAAGGGATTTGGATCTAGAGACTGTGTGAGCTAGGGTTGTTTGGATTGAACACTTAGGATTGACGTTGGCCATATTCTTTAGTTTGTTACTCTTGGAGGTTTTTCCCTTAGCTAGCTAGGTGTCATTTGCGAGCATTCAATCTTGTGGATAGTCCAGCATTTCCTCACCTCCTCAAGGAAACAAGCAAGTTAGTGAAGCCCGAGCAAGTTTCTATAAGTTCGCTTGGTAGAGAAAGCTTCACCTAAGGAAGGTGTAGGTGTTTCATCCTTGACCCTTGGTATTTGGGTGAAAACCTATTAGTTCTTGTGGATGCTTGGAGACAAGCTTTTTCCTGGTTATTAGCTTAGTGAGGCAATGAATCAATCAAGATCCGGCTCCTTGGAGTTCCTAATTGGAGAGTAGGATCCTTGGATCCAAACTTTAGGAAAAAATCGTGTGCCTCCCTTATGTCTTGTTTGTTCTCGTGCTTAAAAAGGTTTTCTCTTCTTCTATTCCTAATTTTTCACGAGGTTGCCCCTTGCTTATCTCTAGAATATCCAGTCAAAGTGTTCTCTGAGGCCAAACATTTCGATTGGAGTTTCTGGTAGCTAGGACAGGATACTCCGATAGGAGAATTTAAAATGCGTTACTAATGTTTTTAGAGACGCACATTCACCCCCTTTACGTGACATCAAGTATTTCGAAGGTGAAGCTCTTTTCTCTCTTTTTTTGGAAGCTTGGATGATGTCTACTCCCTCTATTCCACATTGTTAGTTTTTTAAGTTTTGTCCTAAGTTATTTTTTTAACTTTAATCAAGTTTATAGAAAAATATATTAGTATCTAGAATACCAAACATATACACTATCGAGATATATTTTATGGTGGATTTAATTAAACTAATTTGATATTGTAGATATTGGTTTATTTTTTATAAATTTGATCAAAGTTAAAAAAGTTTGATAAGAACAACTTAAACGGCTTATGATATGAAACAAACGGAATAGGCCACTAGGTGTGAGTCTTTCAAGTTTAGCATCATTCATAGAATTAGTCTAGCCTACACCCAATTGATTCCTAAACATCAATGATTATGGGACACAATGTCCCGACATATCCTAGCCTATTTTAGCCCAGTTGCGACTAGCCTGGATAGTGTGTGTTCATCTGGACCGTCCCGGATGGCTTCTTTCGGCCAAGAGTTGCAAGTGAACTATGTCAGGCTAATTTGAGCACCTCCCTTGCCCAAATCTTCCTCCACCTTGTCCTACTACCATAACAACATCTCCATGATGAGAAATCCCACAAACCATGCAGTTATGGTAGTAGTTTGTTAACAACCTACTTCTCCAATTCAAATAACAGTAGGGATCAATACAACTATCAAATAGAATAGCAGCAATCTTCAAGTACAATTGTGGGGGATGGAGATAGAAGATGGAAGGGATACAAGGCTAGAAGGTTTTGGAAGCTTCTGGAATAGGTAGAGGAAGAGGAAGGGTAGAGAGAGAACAATAACGAGCCAAGCCTGCTCTAGATCCCCATTGATGTTCTACCGAGCCACCGACTGATCGATCGATGCCTAGAAGTATAGTAACTATTGCTATTGTATTACTCTCTCTTAGGCTTGATTGGGCCGAGGCTTAGGTGAGCGGTTGTTCTGGACCATGGTACAACCCAAGTCCCTAACACAAATGGCTCAAGAAATGGAGTGACTTGGAACAAAATAGAGATAAAGATATAAACAAAGATGGTGACCATCATCGTCGTGTCATAGTGTGAGCAAAAGCAAAAACGGTCGCTTGGATGGATTAGCATAGAGATGGAAACATGGACTTCTCCATCGGGGAATGCAATCCCATCCCTATCTCATCTAAATACAATAGGAACTTTGTTCCCATCCTTGTTTTCACACGGGAAATTAATCCCCACGGGTTCCATCCCTGCTTAAAATAACATATACATCTCAAATTATATACGTAGTGTAACACATATAGTCACACTTTATATCAATATATATCCATTAATTTATATGATAAAAACACAAAATTTTCATTCAACAAAAACACAAGTAACATAATCATATGGCATAAGCAAAAAGCATTGAACTTAGACCCATATGTGGGTCTCTTGGGTAGTGGGGAAGGGAACGGAGGAGCATCTCCGTCCCCATGAAACCCAACGGGACATATTTCCTCCCATTTAATTCCCCACAGAGAACCAATTCCAATTATCCTCATTCCTAATAGGAGAATTCCTCGTAGGAAAATGGGGTCCCATTACCATCTCTAGGCGAGATAACCGGAGTTGCAAGGACAGTGATGGTAGCTACGCGGTTGCCTTCACGGGGAGAGGGCTACCGAACGGACCTAAACAGTAACTACGTGTCTACCTCAACTCGTCACGCCCCTGCATTGTCCGTGTAGCAATAGAGTGCTATACTGCAATAGCTACTTCCACCATGGCACGATGTTGGATGAGCTCAGGGATGCCTCAAGTGTAGGCGGCACTCCCGTCCCTTGGTGACGACCCCATTGGCGACTCGCAGAAGGAGTAGGAGACGTCATGTGACTAGCATCGGGGCCACGTCCGGAGCCAGTCTATGCACCACTAGAGCTACTCCCACTACCCATTCCACGCATAGCTATCACCGTCATCGTTGTTGTCTTCTCTGATGGCACATGCCCTGTCGGTGTCGTGGTCATCGCCATCCTCCCACTAGGAACAAATCTTAGTAAGAAGAGAAGAGGGTAGATAGAGGGACGGGTCCTACTGACATGCTCAACATATTTATTTTAATTTTTGTAAACTAAATTGGTGGTTTTCATTGGTGTTTTTATTTTTTTTCAGTGACACATAAGCACAAAGTAAACGTCACAACGAAGAACAAGTTAACTACATAAACGCTATGACAACCAAAACCATCCTCAATAATGTAAACGGACTTGATTTGGTTTTAGATGGTTAGGGGCACGAACTAAACTCGCCGTTTAGTGGAGTGAGAAGTGGACTTTTTCCGCCCTAGAATCTCGTCGATCATGGGCCCAATGACCCGGCCTAGCTGCGATTGGGCCTGGACAGTCCGTATCTGTCCCGTGGCCGCTCCCAAGCCAGAGCTGCAACCGCACCGCTTCGGACCGAGCCGGACCCGAACTCGAACCCGACCCGAGCCCCCTTGTATTCTTCCTCCCCAAATATAAGCAGCCACCACCCGATAGGGCTTCCCCAATCTCGCCGCCGCCGGATTTGTTCCCTTGCGATTCGTCTTGCGCCGCCGCTGCCGCTTAGTCGCCGACGCTCGCCATTTCGCCGTTGCGCCGCGCCGGGTTGCGTTGTGTTGTTCTCGGCGGCTCGTTCGAGGGTTTCTGTTTAGAGGTAGAGAGATTTATTAGGGTTGGGCGGGATGGAGGATGTGACGGAGGCGGTGAACAACCTGTCCATCACGGAGCAGCACAAGAAGAACCGGATCCAGGTCTCCAACACCAAGAAGCCTCTATTCTTCTACGTCAACCTCGCCAAGGTGAAGATTCATACCCTGTTTGTTTTTTTCCGGGATTTTGTGTGGCGTTTCGTGAGGCAATAGCGAGTGGAAACTGCTGCTTCGTCGTCGATTTGATTTGACCGATTCTTGCCCCCTCATCCCGCCGGGAAAAAAATCCCTTTTGGTTCTTCGATCGGTTGGGGTCTAAAACCCTAAAAGATTGCTTTTTTGATCTCTTCCGTTTATGTATTGTTTTTTCCTGCTCTGTTCTTAATTTTCAAAGACTTCTTTTGAATGAAGTTCGTTTTGTTCTCATTGTTATTCTCTATTCTGCTCTGGAGGCTGCAGTGATAAAGCAATGTAAATGTAAATATTTAGCATTGTGATGTTTGTTTACTCAATAGTTTGACATTCGTGCTAATGCCGTTCTGATGATTTCAGAGATACATGCAGTTGCATAACGAGGTGGAGCTTTCGGCCCTTGGCATGGGTGAGCACTTTTGCCCTTAGTCCTTAATCATTTTGGGTAAATGTATGCATCTGTTGTTTTGTTGTTTTGGTGCTTGCAACCTGTAATTGTTGACAAATTGATGCAATGAAGTAGTTATGATAGTGCAATGAAGTAGTTATGATAGTGCTGATTACCTGATTGAGCTGTTTATATACCTATCTCATGTATACCTCATCCAAGTGTCTCTAGTGTCATGTTTGGTGACAGAATGTCCATTGTATAATTTTGTTTTGCTGGCGTTCATTTCAAATTCCCCATCTCATGATCATGTATTGATTCCTTGTGTAAGTTCTTTATGAAACGTCAGTAGTAGAGTGCACAGTTATTACGCCTGTATTAACTAATGACCATAAACATGTCTCTTACAATCATTAATTCCCTGTGTAACTTTGCATTGCATTTTCTGCTGTTGTTTCGTTCTAGTCATCCATCTGACTTCTAGGGAATTTCTACCATGATTGTGTTTTTAATTGGTACAATTTGTATGTTAAAATCTGCTGATGTTCATCTAGTTGCCTCTGCTCATGCTTGTTGTTATAATGTTTTCAAACTGCTGAACCTCTTGTTTATTATTTCAGCCATTGCCACTGTGGTGACTGTTGCGGAAATTCTGAAAAATAATGGCCTTGCTGTTGAAAAGAGTAAGTTCCTAATGCCTTATTTATCCTGTTGGTCGATGCCGAAATTCTCTCTTACTAAGAAGTCAATGCCTCTTAACTACTCGATCATCTCGCAGAGATCATGACATCAACTGTTGATGTCGAAGACGACTCAAGGAGCCGTCCTATGCAGAAGGCGAAGGTTCGATTTATTTTCTCCTATTCCATGCATGATATATGTAGCCCTTTTTCGTTATCAGTATAACTCTTTCCTTATTATGATCCTGTTGCCATGGCCAGATTGAAATTGTGCTTGGGAAGACAGAGAACTTTGACGAGCTGATGGCGGCGGCTGCTGAGGAGAGGGAAGCCGCTGCTGCTGCTGAGGGCGAGGAACAAGGCTAAATAAACAATTTTATAAGTTGACTGTTGAATTTAATTTAGTACCCTCCTGCTAGGTTTAAGTTTCAGTTTATTGTGGTCAGCAAGAGACATCTTGTGTAATAAAAAAGCTCTGCTTATTTGATTCGTTTGAATTGTAGTTCATGGTGTCTATTTTGGTTATTTCTTGTGTATTGCAATGCTGATGGGCTTAAAGCGTTTAGCTTCTCGGTTTCTCTTTAAATTGGTGCAAACCATCATTCCCAGATAAACCCAAGAGTGTAGTTTTTCTGAAGAAAAATATAGGTTGCTCCGATGGAGCAAGAGAAGCATAAAGAACAGAACAAAATCGTGACAAAACTCTTTAATTATCTGAAGTTCTTAAAGAAGTTTTTAAGTTGGCTGTTTGATTAGCGACAGGAGACAGATACTATCTTGTGCAATAAAAAGGCTCTGCCGATTTGATTCGTTTGAGTGGTGGTTTATGGCATGGTAATTATGCCGATTTGATTCGTATGAATGGTAGTTCATGGCATGTTAATTCTTGGTTACTTCTCTTCACGTGCGTATCGTAGTCATGCTGGTGCCATGTGTTGCGTAAGGGGCCAATATTCTTTTGACAGGACAACATTAATACGCATAAATCTAACAAGAATAAAATCACGACAAAACTGCTTCAGCTCCAAAGGCAGGAGAATACTGTTAATAGATTTCAACTCGAGCACAAAAGAAGCCAATAATCCTTTGACATAAAGCCAAAGCCAAAACTTGATCTAACAGATATCTCAAATATCTTTGACCTAAACTTTTGATTCGTTGATCATCCAACTTGCATTTATCGACGGAAAGAAAACTAGGGGACTCAACTTCCTTCAAGAGCAAATGCTTCACTCACTATCCTGATCATCTTCCACCAGTATCTTCTTGCAAGCTTCATAGCACATGAATGAGATCCCAGCTGCAGGCATCAGCTTGATGCAGCTCGGTCCAAGCCCCTTGTAAAGGCCTCCGATCCCTTCATTCTCCATTATGCAATACAGAGCATGGAAGACATTCTTGTAGACCTGCCTGCTGCCTACGGCTCCAACCTGCATTTGCTTGCGAGCTACCTCAAGAGGGAAGGTGGCAGTACTTGAGATGGCA
Organism: Oryza coarctata; assembly: GCA_030770085.1. Classification (NCBI taxonomy): domain Eukaryota; kingdom Viridiplantae; phylum Streptophyta; class Magnoliopsida; order Poales; family Poaceae; genus Oryza; species Oryza coarctata. The sequence continues at coordinate 18,085,798 of CM061472.1, forward strand.
CCTGCAGCTGAACCGATGAGAAGAGTCGCAATGTTGCTGATCTCTTCTTGCTTGAATGTCTTCCTGTATAGCTTCTTCAGGGTGTCATAGGCATAGTAATTGGTTGCAGCATATGGCACCACGCCGATCAGACTCGGTGTCAGCCCACGGTAGAGCTCTGAGGGGCCTTCCTCTCGTAGTATCTTGACGAAAGCATGGAGGAAGTTGTTATAGACATCTTTCTGCAGAAAAAAAAAAGTAGGGTGTAGGGTAAGGTGGGAGTTTAAGTTGTTGTAGACTCTTCTATAAGTTAACAGAGTTTTATTCACCTCAATAGTCAATCGGGTCTTGATCAATTCCAAGGGGTATGTGCACAATGTTGAGCTAACTCCAGCAAGTGCTCCAGCAATAAGTGATGGAGGGAATGGTGTCTTAGGGGACTCATCAGCCTTTGGAGTTAAGAATTTCTTGGCTGTATCAAAAGCAAATAGCTGCATTTGGACAAAAGACAAAAGTCAGTTGAATTAAGGTGTTGCTATGTCTTAATAGGTGAATCAAAGAGAGTTTGATTAGTTGCTACAAATCCTAGGTTCCTCTGAAAAAAGAGGTCACATAATTCACGAATCACGATCAAAGTCAAGTGTATCAAGTATCACTCTGCAGTGCCATACCAACCAAAATAAATGTCTTTAGAAATGTAAGACCATGGAAGTAAATATTAACAAAAGCAAAGCTGCTATTCATAAGTTTATTTTGGAGGCAAACAGAATTTCCCAGAAGTTAAACACCTTATTCATGTTTTGGCATATAACCAGTGCCTAACAAAGTCTATATTACACTTAAATAAAGTGAGTGAGCTCAAAATGTCAGAAGGAAACACTAACGAAAATATAACAAAGCACACAGTTGCGATTCAACAAATAATTAATATATAGTAGGAAAAAATCTAAACATAAACTACATAATCCATACTTTGACTTGATAAAAGTCTCAAGATCACTACATAGCAATATAAATCATTGTAGTCAAAGAAGAATACAGAGTCACTCATGACAATGGAGGAAAACACTAAAACACATTTATGTGAAGCCAAACTCGTTTCTAAGAAGTGTGTTTACTAATTGCATACCTACTTTATTGGTAGAAGGCTGAGTGCTATATAAAATTGACTACAAGGTGACACTGCCTTATTATTGGGAAAACCAATCTTCCATGGGATGTTTTACTGCTTCTGATAGGCCATCCGCAAAATGAAAGTGGTTATAGGATAGTACTTAATACAAAACGTCTTTTCCTAAGCATCCACCTAAAATTAACATCTCAATGAGAGATAGAAAACTATTATTTTCTCAAAATTGAAAAGGAAATGGTTAATTAGTAAAAAACTCGGTTAGAATAACCATACAATACAACTAATATACATTAGTTACATCTTTGTTCAATGAAACAGGTATTAGGTATATATGATAAAGTTTGGCAATAGGACCTTTCAACTTTGTAAAGCATCAACATAATGCAACATTTGTAATTTACCTCAATAGCCTTGCTTGGTGCAACTCGGATGACATTGACAAAGTTCCCACGGAACAGCCCTGTCCACCCCTCAGTCTTCATGATTGACTGGAATACCTCTGTCATAGAGTCCCCATTGCTCCCAACCATCAGATGGGTCCTAATCGTCTCCAGAGGTGCCACGCAAGTCCTCGAGACAGCCCCTGCAACGGCTCCGCTAACCAGCCGCCTCAAATGTGGGTTCCAAATCTTAATTCTCAGCTTCAGCCCACGTTTCTTGGCCTTCTTCACGGCCTTCCCATCCACAACCTCTTCCTCATTTACAGATTCAGCCTCAGTCCCAGGAACTTGGTAGCCCACTGCGGAGGAGACATACTTTATGCAATGATCGGCGAACGGAATCTTGAAGTCATTCTCCACAGGACTGGGTGCCATTGCTGGGGCAGCTGTTGACACTTTGAGACCAACACTAGCAAACAGCCCACCATGAGGGGAGGCAGAGCCATGTAAGCTCAAACAGAAGCCCTTGTCTTCATGCAAATCCCAAGGGAACCAGAGCTCCGGAAGTTGTGGGACAGACCAGCCCTGCTTCTTCTCCAAGGTCAGCATGCCATTCTTGCTCTTGGCCGACATTGCCACCATTGTCGCTGCCATCTCCTGGAAAATGCCTTTGCTTCAATCTGCAGCACACAGTGAAGGCAGGCGGCAGCACTGCAGTGACAGCCACAGCAAGGAGCGTATATTCTTAGCCACAAATCCCAAAAGTTGGAAACCAAAAATACATCAAGTACCCTACCATCTCCACTACCACAATTCTAGCACAATGGGAAGTGGTCAAAATTACAACTTTTGATGGACCAATTAAACATTTTCGCTTCTTGGCTATAAACATGGGCAGGTTCAATGAACCTACCCACCCTCTCCAGAAATCGCTATGTATTACTAGAAAAGGCAAAATCTAACGTTCCTTTGAGCATACATCAAGCACGCAAGAAGCAAAGAATCTAGGTAAGCAATTAGCAATGGCAGACCGTAATAAAGTCCAAAGTACCCTTCAAGGCAGGGGCAGACCTAACATGGGGCATGGGAGTTGAGCTAAACCACAAAAAAAAAAGTTCTTTTTTCCCCTTGAAACAAGCTGCTATACTACTGCACCACACAGCAAGTAAACAGAAACATACTAGATAGATTAATCGGAGGAAAAGAAACTAATCCCAATCCGGATGAATCTCCAATCTACGCCTCGTGAAGTGGCACTTAGGAGGAAGCGGGACGCTACGAAGCGGCGCTGGCGAAGGGGGCTAAGAGGCGGGATGCTACGAGAGAAGAATGAATACCTTACCGTCGATTCGAACCGAGATGGAGATCGCCGAGAACAAGGCTGACCGCGTTGCCTCCCCCGAAACTTTGCTCTCCGGCCGCGCGTGCACAGGGGGAGAAGGCTAGGCGGGGGCAGGGACGGAGAAGAGGCCGTCCACACCCTCCGCGCACCGCTCGCCGGCCGCGCGCACGAGGAGGCGAAGCGAGGGGTGGCCGTGCCTCCGCCGGAAAGAGAGAGAGAGGCGGCTGGGGCGGCGTTTCGAGGATGGAGGGTGGAAAAGGGAAAGAGGGATATGAAAGGGGAAGACAATGGAGGGTTGGGTCGCAAAATATTCCTTTTTTATAATTCCCGTCGTTTTTGTCTGTTGAATGTTTTTTCTTCTGTTTGTTGGACCAAAACCATTTATGGTTTTAGACTTCTTTTGTCAGCTGCTAGGGCCGCACAGCAACGGCACAAAGCGAGCCGCGGAGGTGCACACCGAGAGGCACATAGACATGGCCGCATCACGCAGACATGGCCGCTTGTTCTGGTTTTCGTCTTTGTTGATGTTTTTGTTCTTTTTCATTTGTTGACGTGTTAAAGCACCCTAAATATCATGTGAAACCATGCCAATGCTCGTAGATATACCGCTAAATGGATATCGTAAGTTCCTATCAATAAGTTCTAGTATAAATATATTCGTTGAACGCTTACTTAAAAAAATAATAAATTATGCATATCGACCGGCTAAACCTAAAAATGACTTTTTTTACCTTAGGACAAATTTTTTTGTTTTAGAAGGTTAAAGAGAAAGGAAGGAAAGAAAATGTAAAAGTAATAGTTTGATTTTGTTAATTATGTATTATCTTAATAGGTATTGTCCCCTATATTTATATTTATAGAAGTATTGGTTTTGCCTCGTATCTAGGTCAAAATCTTTTAAAATCTAGACTCAAATCCTTCCTAAACTAATCTTGAGGCAGACTAAAAGTTTTGGTCTTAAACTAAGTTACGAGGTCTCTTTATCCCGCATTATTTTACAACTAGAAGTTCTAGTATAAACACCGGAACTTATGGTGTTATTTTTCATTCGGAAGTCCCTATGTTATGATCCGAAGTTACCTTTATTCTAAACTAGGGTGTCAAAATTTGGTGTAAATACATGCCCTCTAGTTTTTTTTTAAGATTACGTGGCAAAAAATACTTTTAGTCTAATTAAAGACAACGAATAACACCACTCAACAACTATTACTAAAGGTGATAGCATAATGTTGTCCATATGCACCTCTAAATGTGAATATTTGAAGGTAATGCAGAAACTACAATGACATCCATACCTTCATTCAACTAAGCACAACCATGCACCGGCGGATTTTCATGTCAAATATTTGAGTCTTTGTCCTTATCGCTGCTAGATGCCAAAATAATTTGCTTTGGCCTCGATTCTTGCTTTGCAGGGCACATATGTTTTACCACATTATACGAACTATCCTATATCACTTGTTCCACCAACTTTAACTTGTGGAACGGTTGCGACCTTCTCTTTTGGGTATGAGATAAGATTGAGGGACACCACCTTGGATGTAGGTACTTATGATCTTGCTTGTTGATACACACGGCAACCTAAAAAATGAGTGAAAAACTAAGAGATAAGCCATCCATTATAGAGTAGTCCTATACCAATAACAAATATATAAATTAGAAACAATGTTATTAGTCATGAATGTAACAATTTCAGGGCTGTTGACTAGAGTAGGGTACTTATGTGATCCACATGTACGATACTTGTATCATGAATTTGGGTTACTATGTGATCTTGTAAGTTTTGCTACTCCCTTATCATAAGGGTATTCTAACTAAACATGGTTTGGTAGTCTTAAATTTTTTTATTTTGAATTTTTTTTTAGTAGCATGCATGGAATGTTCCTTTATTCCATAAGAATTTCCCATCATTCCCTTCACTATTATTGTTACTTCAATCTATACTATTCACATAATTCTTAGTTACCTTATCTAGTAGAGAGAATTCAAGACATATTTTTGACAAGCATCATGTTCTTAGAAATGTCATCGATAAACATAAATTTTAGAAAATGCCATCATACGAACCAACTTGTCTTAGAAATATTATTGTTATCCCATCACTACTCTACTTGTACTCCATTAGACACAATGTAAAGACCATTTTGTCCTTCGTACAAACCAACTAGCCCCACTTGTCGGCTCTCTATCCCCCTTTCTCTCCTTCTTTTCCTCTCTCTCCCTTCTAGGCATTACATCGAGCACATGGTGTGTTGCCACCTAGGACCGTCACGCTACCACCCTAGGACCATCGCCTAAAGACCCACGCCAAGTTCTAGAAGAGCTCGATGAAGGTGGCTATGAGGGAGCTTGAGGGTGGTGTCCACGAGGAAGCTTGACCTCGAGGATGAAGGCCACAAGGGAGCTTGAGGGCAACGACCATGGAGGGAGCCTGAGGATGACAGTCGTGAGGAGGCTTGAGGGCGGCAACCATGAGGAAGCTCGAGCTTGCATGCCTGCCACCTATTGCAGCATGCCCACCACCCACTACACGCCATCACCTGCTGTCGCCATAGCACGTCGTGCACCTGTCATGTCTAGGCAAGCCCTAGAGAGAAGAGGAAAGGTGGAGAGAGAATTAGAGATGGGGAAGAGAGACGAGAGGGGAGGGTAGAGGAAGAAGATGAATGAACATGTGGATCCTAAGAGAGGGCAATTTGGGCATTTTAAAAAAAGGAATCCATGTAACAGGGTTGAATCATTAGAAACCTAACAACAATAGTATTTCTTAGATAAGTTGGTTCGTATGATAGTGTTAATGAAAGTTGTGTTCCATGGCATATCTTAAAATAGGGCTCATGTTAATGTCATTTATTGGATTTTATCTATCTAATATTTGTGACATGCTTGACTATTGTCTCATGTGCTATGGCTATAGCAATGAGTGGTATGTATGTTTATAAGATCTAGGGAGGTATGAGGAAGCACATATTTGAAAGGATTCAAAATATTTTAGAAGGAAATATCTACATTAATTATGTACAAAAATATGAGGGTTATCCAATCCTTTTTTGTAGTTTTCAAAGTAGAGTAAAATTGTCCTTAACTTCCTAAGTTTGCTAAAAAAACCTACCAAGTAATATTTTTCCCAAACTTTAACATTCCAAATGACAGTTAGAAAATAGGATCGGTGAAACCTTCTATTATCATGAATTATTTATGAGAAAGCCTTATCGCACTCTCACTAATGCTGGTCATTAAATGTGTATTCAGTAAATGTAAAAAAAAGTGGTTATGGCATATTTGTTATCAATACAAACATATAAAAGTGGTGGAAACATATTCTTGTGAGTATGCCTTCTCACTAAAAAAATGTATCAAATAATTCAAGAGCTATTGTATAGAGCGTAACATTTTGTTTAGCATAGGTAGCATGCCTCACAGCTACCCACCTGCTCCTGCTCGACTCCCCTCTCTTCCCTCCTAATGTAAAAAAATATTCTCACTCATACCCAAACATTTCCAGTCTACTTCCCTCTCTTCCCTCCTGATATAAAAAAAATTACTCTCACCCATACAGAAACATTGGTTTCATCTCTAAGTTCTCTACCTGTCCCCTCCCATATCCCTACTCTCCCTCTTCTCCTAATATAAAAGAATTACTAGGCTCAATGCCATTATAACAAGCTTGTGGATCCCGTATGCTCGTGTGGTTTGTGAAAAAGAATGGAAGGAGAGGGTTCAAGGTGGCAGTGCAAGACTCTGGTCTCTAGCCACACCATCGTCGTGTGCTAGCAAACATGATGACATGTGATGCAACTTGGTTTGGATTTGTTGCATGTGGTGATGTGCATGGTTGTATGCTATTAAGTCAATAACCTCAACGGTGTGAGATGTTGTAAAAGCTTTTTGGAGACATGGTGCTTTGTAAAACTTTTGAGGCTTGTGGAACTAGTGCCTCAAAACCAATGGTTTATTGATATTTACTCTAAGTTTTTTAAACTTGGAGGTGTGAGACTAATTTTTTTTATCAGGAGGGAGAGCTTAGGGAGAGAAGCAATGTTGTAGTAAATAAATTACTAATATATTTTTTATGCTTGGTATGTTTAAAGGGGTGAGATTTTTTTTACATTAAGAGGAGAGGGGAGTTGATAGTATTTTTTTTATTATGACAGGAGGGAGTGGGGTAAGGGGACATAGTGGAGAGCCTAATGATAGAAATAATGTTTCGGTAAGGGTGAGAGTTTTTTTTACTTTACGAGAGAAGTAGGAGATGGGATGGGAGTAGGACAGGTGGGAAACATGTGAGGCGGGTTCTAGTGCTACAGTAAATAATTTATATTTTATTCTTTGTTCTAGACCTTTACACTTGAAATGATCCAAATATAGTACTACCTCTTTTAGGAATAACAAGCAAAACATGGTGCTTGAATGATCCATGTGTAGCATACTTGTATCATGATTTTGGGTTACCTTGAGATCTTGTGCATTTTTCTACCCTATTATACAAAAATCAAAATTGGTATTATCTCATAGTATCTTATTATGAAAATTTTAGGAGCACTTCAGTATAAGGCACAGCATGTTCCTCCCCCTAAAGATTTTCCCCATCCTTTTCTTCACTATAGTTATGTTGTATGATACATACCCATATTACCACATGACCTTTTATGATTATGGTTAATGACACACGCCTCTTTTAACATGTAAATTTTTGTTATCACATCTAACTTTTGGGACATACTAGTTTGACTCTTTGTGTGTAAGGTTGTGGTGATAAGCAGTTTGTTGATATCGTAAATGCATGAAATGCAGATGATTTACACAAATGTGAAGGTGAGAAAAGGAGAAAGCACAACTCCAGCGGATCCAAAATATTTCAGAAGTAAAGCTTCTACATTAATCATGTAACAATAAAAGGGTTGTTCATGTTTTTTGTTTTTAAAGTAGAATGGACAATTGTCCTTTCCTATCAATGATAGAATCTAGTTCTGCCTATTGTGGCCATGACAGAACATGATGGACAAGTACTACGTTATTATTGCTCCATTGCATTATACACAAATTTGCAACTATTCGTGTAGCCAATCAACTACAGAATGTAGCGTCTTCAAAAAGTAAGTAGAAAGAATACTTTTGTGTAATACTACAGTACAAAGTGCATTCGAAAAAACAATGAAAACAATTTAGACATGATGCTTGCACAATCTGTGCATTGGATCCATCTATTGTGATTTTGGGTTACCATATTTGTGCATTTTGCTACTCCCTTTTTTTTATGTGTTCTACATCAATAGGGATCAATAATCGCTCAAATTTTCTTATTGTTTTATATATGTGGGTGCAATTCAGGAGAAGGCATGGCATGCTTATCTAGCTCTAGAAATTTCCTTTATGGTTTGGTGATATACGGTGACACCATAAACACAGAGGGTTTATAGGAAAGAGGGGATAGTTTTGTAGCCACTACACAACCAAAGCCTGAATCTAGTGGATTCCAAAATATTTTAAAATGAATTATTTTATGCTAATCACTGATCAAAAAACACAACAATTATCCCTCCCTAACTTCCTCCATATAATCCTTACATTTCTCCTTTCTACTTCCTTCCAACTAGTACTACCTATCACAGAGGGAAAACAAAACTTTACATATAAAGTTTCTGTTTTTATTTGCTAAAAACCTACAAATTAATTAATGCTTTATGTTATCATAAATCTTTTATGTGTGAAAAGATAGATGGAAAATAGAGCTGAGAAAACCTTCAATGATGAGTCTCCTTGTGAGAATGCCCTCTCACTACTGTTGCTCTTTTTTGTTTAAAAAAATGTTGGGCCAATAGTTGGCTTAGAAAGTGAGTTGGCACTCCTGTGACAAGTGTATGTACTGTTAAACCAAGGTAACCAATCATAAACATTATGGACAGCCACGTTGTCAATATCCTAAACTGAATAGTTTGCTATGAAATTAAATTTTGTGATAATCCTGCAAAGTTTCCAATAGCGCTAAACAGTCCATTGTCTACTGCTATCTTCGTCTTAAAACAAGATTATTTTTGCCCCCTTTTGTTTCCCAAAATAAATTCATCTTTCATATTAGAGTTTGTGATATAAAAATAAATGCATTGAAACTAGATAAAGTGGAGGACAATTGTATTGAAATTTGATAAAATAAAGTTATTCTAGCCTTTTTGCTTTTCTATTGATATGTGTGGGTTGGGTGAAAAATAAAGTTATTTTAAATAAAGACACGACTTATTAAGTGGAATGCCTCACCAGTAACCCACTCATCCCGCTCTCTTATCCTCTCCTCACCTCCCCTCCTAATGTAAAAAATAATAATATTCCCACCTCTACCCCAAACATTGGCTTTGTTGCTAGACTATCCACCCATTCCTTCTCTCCAGTCCCCTCTCATTCCCTTTTCTCCCTTTTCCTACTCCCCCTCCTTCCGATATTAAAAAAAATATTCTTACCTCTTCCGATGTAAAAGTATTATGTTGGTAGCTCCCCTCTTCCACACACAAAGATATTATACTCTCACTTTTTTGTGTGTATCTAGCATAAAAAAATTATCTTGATAATTTATTTACCCAAACATTAATTATCTGGCTAGGCTCCCTCTTAATAAAAGAAATTACTCTCACACCTTCGTGCGTGAAAAAATTATCTTGTAATTATTTGTCCAAAAATTGATTCTCTCGCTAGCGTCTCTCTTCTCTCTTATGAAAATTACTCTCATCCTATACACCTTAAAAATATCTTAATAAAAGTATTTATTTTATGTCAGCAGAAGAGTAAGTAGGGAGAGTGATGGAACAAAAGAGTAACTAAGGAGAGTTGTGGAACAGAAGGAAAAGTGAGGGAAGTGAGTGTACGTGTGTGAGGAGCTCTACTTATGTTAAATACCTCGATAAGATCTCCATATATAAGTACTCCAAAGCTTCTATATTTTATAAAATTTTCACATATTTCAAGTCAAGAGCAATTTAGAACTACAGTTTTAATTAACTGACTTAACCTGTTCATCATTTGTGAAAGGATAAAGAATTACAGATATATTTTTGGTACGTTCGTGTGCATCAAGCAATTAAATAATGGTAAAGAGAAAATTTAGCAGCTTTTGTGCCCTGCAGAACCTGTCGTGCATTACACGTGTTCACCGGCAAGGATTGACACCACAACAAATGCTGCATGCATTATCATTAGCACCAAAATCCATACATGTTTGCTCCACTCTATTATAAGCGGCGCACGCGTCGTCAGCATCGACCATCCACGATCGGCAGGAGCTGGGCGAGGCAATCAGTGATCAAATCGAATTTGCTTACACCACACGCCGACTGGCCTGACAGTGATCGAGCAATTAGCTAAAAACCAGTGATAAGATGTACTCGGAGAACTCCTACGGCGGACTACATATGCATGATTTTTTTTAAAAGTTAAACGGTGTGTATTTTTATAAAAAAAATTTCTGTTGAAAATTTGTTTTAAAGATCATATTAATCTAATTTTTAAGTTTTTTTAATACTTAATTAATTATAAATTAATTCGCTGCTCTCTTTTCCGTATTAAAAGAATCTTTTTCCAACAAAACAAACACAGTGCCGCCGCGGCCGCTTGCCTGAGGAACTCCCCCCGTCTGCCTCTACCGCATTTTCCCAGTGCCGTAGCAGTCGCTGAGAGGGAGAAAGGAGGAAGAAGGGAAGGGATAACAAGTGGGTCTAATATTTTATAATAATATTTTTACTGACCGAATTGTTGACAAAAATTTTTAAAGTTGAGATATTCCTTACCTTCTTCCATCTCTAAAAGAATATAGTTTTTTACTTAGTCAATACATGTTAAACGAGAGACTAAAATGGTGCTATCTCATTCATTCATACAGAGAAGACGATGAGGATGTACGAGAAATATTGGTTCGCTGGTTAAAATGGGAAGAAAATAATGAAGTTGTATTAAATAGGTATGATGAATCTCAGATTACCGTTTTAATATGATAAAATTTTAAGCTAAAAATGCACTTTTAGGCACGAGGGGTGTATGTTTGTTAGACAAACAGGGTAATATGAACTTCACCCAAAGAAAAAGAAAAAGGAACGTAGGGTAAGGTTAACAAATCGAAGAAATAATTAATAAGTTAAATTAACTTGTAGATTTTGCGAACGTGGAGATATGACTAGACGAGGTTTCTGCGGTTTCGCTAGCTGGCAAGCTCAAGGAACAAACTCAACGCTTATACCATCTCGCCGGTGACTCATCCTGCAATTGCTCGACCATGCGCGGAAGATGCGAGGGCGCGTGGTAGCACAAGCAGAACGGGATGCTAGAAGAACCGAACCCGGCGAAAAAGAACGACCTAGAAGAGGAGACAGATCAAATCACCAAGGAGGAGGAGAAATACGGGAGAATTTCCGTCCATGCCTGCGGCGGCCGTGGCGACTCCTCACTTTGCCGCGCGACCGCGTCGTCTCCGTCTCGCCCGAGATCCATAAAAACAACACGGCGGCAGCGCATCAATGAGGCCTTCCTCGTCAGCTTTCGGCCAGCGGAGGTGGCCCTCGCGGGTCAGGGTGGTGTTGTTCGCGTGGTCTGCTCTGCTTTGGCCGAGGCTCCAGTCGCCTCTCATGTGCTGTGTCGTCGGCGGGGGCGGCAGGGTTGTGGCCTTTGAGGCCGGTGATGGTCGGAGCCGCTTGGGAACCCGGCAATTTCATCAAATCAAACGCAGCATTCCGTGGGATTGGATGGATGAGACTGTCTCAAGCATGACAAACCCACATTGAGACCTTAATTTGGTTGGTCCGTGGTACTTTATCTTCACCATATTAAAGAGTTTGAAAGTTAACCGTATATTTTCTTTGTGATATCTCTTAACAGATTTGATAGAGTAGTATCTGAATCACACTCTAAGAGAATCAGTGCCGGTGTCTAATGGTCCAAGTGAATCCTTCGAATTGTCCAAAACTATTAATTTAAATACCAATTCATACCGCAATCCTTTATCTCAACATGGTACGATTCATAAAGTTTATTCCAACTTCCAAAGAATGCATGTGTAGTTGATAGGCTCAATAAAAAACTATTCACACCAGAGGATTTTGAATAATCCCATGAATCTAAAGACAAAAAGAGAAGTACAATACAACGCATTAATGAATTTTCCTACGGTCTACCTCGTGGTAGAATCTCAAAGAAACGAGTGGCGCAGCAAGAAGTAGCACATGCCAATCTCTCGCAGATGATCCAAGAATTCTGCATTGGCGGCTCGAGTTTCCAGGGCCAAATTTTTTAAGCATGATTAAACTAGAGACAACCTCCAAGATCCACCGTCCATTTTGTCTACTGTTGGTGCAACTGGGCCCACACATATTCTGATTTTTTTTACGATTAACTGTGCAATTGCTGTTGATAGGTAGGAGTAAACACCAAAGTCTACTCCAGAATCCTGATGTAGGTGTACTCAGCAACGTCGCCTTTTCTACACGGAATAATACGGACGATTCTGCAGTTGATAAGCCAGGTGAAGTTTATCTTAGGGCAGAGGTGTGCGGTTGGTTGGACAGATGACAGATCTAGCTTAATCGTGTAACTAAACCATTAAATCAGCAGGTATCCCAACTGGCAAATGATTAGTTCTCTTAATAATAATAGAGATATGTTTTATTTCCTAGCAACTAATTAGTACTCTACCATAATTAAGATTTCCAATCAAATTGCTCTCAGCACATTGCACGGCCGACTATTGTTGATTATCATATTAATAAGAAATATATATATATATATATATATCCTACAAGAAAGGCAAAATTGCATAATCCACCCAGATTATTACTCCAGTTTTGTGAGTCCACCCAATAACCCATTTTTGTTAAAAAAAACCATCCACCTAACACACGTGAGTAACTAATTTTGCCCAATTCTTATGACGTGGATTTGCAACATACCATATCTGTTAGATCGGGCTCATCCACGTGACTACGAAGTGAATCCGATTAGAGCTCATTCTTAGGCTAATTTGAAGCGTGAAGACAACAATGAAACGGTGAGAGGGCTGAGTGCGGAGGTGACAAGTGACGATGATAGATAACGAATCTACATTGGAAGAAATATGATGAATCAACTACTCATGTGTATGGAGGGAGCTATTTTGGCCTAGTAGCGTTGGGTGTGTGGGCTTTTGCTATAAAATAGGTTATGGGGTAGAATTTCAAAATTAGAATGACAATTAGGGGGGTTAATGCAGTTTTGCCTACAAGAGATAAAAATATACTGTAAGATTATAAAAATATAGGAACAGAAAAAATATAATGACATGTGCTACCAAATCCTACAATAATCTTAAAACACATGCATATGCAAAAATGTTAACCTGGGCTCCCCCATCCATATGAATCGTGCTTGGTTTTCATTTTTGGCAACACATTTTTCTCAGGTAAGGTTGTATACCAAAAGTTTATATGTCCAATTTTGAATTGGATTTAGATTTTCATTTAAAATCAGCATCTTTTAATGTCAAACATTTCTATATTAAAAAATTCTATATATAAAGCTTACAGGCATAAACACGTGAGCTAGACTGAGCATGTTTGCATGCAGCCTAGGATGCGAATGATTGCCCATTAAGCCTACCATAGTATATGTGCTTTGTTTGATAGTTTAAAGGAAAAAAATATACCCGAATAACATAGGAATTCGGTGGAAAAGAGAGAGAGAGAGAGGGGAAGGGAACTTAATATATAAATTGAGGTTTGAGCTCGTTGTTTAGAGTATATTTTGTATGGCTCTAACTCTAGATCTTGTCTAAGTGAAGCAAGTGCCAAACCAAAAAATACTAGATCTTTAGTTTTTAAAAAGAGTAAAGTGGTTGGATATACTCTATAAAATAAGATAGAGCTATCTTTTTTTCTAACTCTACAATTTCAACTTATTTAGAGCTCTACCAAACTGTCGGTTTTCAATGAAATTGAGGTATAGTAGCTCAATCCATGGAAATTTGTTGAGCGAAAATCTTATATTATAAAGGACACATAGGAAATTTTCTAGTTGTAATCCTCTTTTTCCTATTGGAAAATCCTACAATGATCCTTTGGTTGTTCTGCTACTGCATATTCAAATACGCCAGGCAAGAACTCATCTGGAAGAAAAAGAAAGAAAAACTATGAAACTAGCATTTGTTCCGTTATCCAGTGATCCGTCATCCGTACAAAGATACCGGAACTGTGTCAATTAGGATTGATTTTTTACGCGTAACGAGATTATGCCCATGCTTTAATTTAGTCCTTGTTGGACAAGTGTACCTCAATTGCACCAGGAGATTTTATTTTTGAAGTCAATCACGAGAAAGTGTTATGAATGCTTTTTGTTTTTGCCGCACCATGCATCAATGCATCATGATCAGCTATTTGACTCCTAATTTGGAGCTTCTCTTGATAAAGGTAAATAGGAAAACACACATGTTTTGATATTAATGATGGATGTCAGCTGATGTAAAGTAAAAGATGAGGATGGGATGAGGCACATAGAAGATCTAGCAAAATTTAGAAGCATCAAGAAATGAAATAGCGAAGTCTTTTAGGACACCAAGGAATTTTTAGAAATCTTCCAAATGTTTTTAAGTTGGGCTTTCATTAATATAAATATCAAGCACAATATCTAAGTTGATCTTCACCGCTTAAGAAAACCAATAAGCACAGACTACAAATCAACACATTATATTTATTATAAAAGATTTTTCATAAAGTAAGTCATGATTGAAATAATCATTTGAGGCCTAGAGAGGAGATGAAGGTTTCTACACCCTCATTATCGCTTGAGCTTGATATAAAGTAGTCGGAGTCTCACATCATTAACTATGTGTGCTTGATGCTTATCTTCATGCTTATTATATTTATGCTTTCTTTTATCACTCTTCTTATTGTTCTTATCATTTGGACAATCGGTGATAAAGTGCCTGGATTTGTTACACTCATAGCATTTTCTAGAAGAATGTATTTCTCTTGATTTGCCGGAGTACTTCCTAAAGGATCTTCTCTTAAAAAAACTACTTCTCTTTATATATATTCTAAGTCATTTGATGAAGAGTGTCATCTCTTCATCAACTCAATCTTTGATATCACAATCTTCATTATTTTTGAGGCTTGACTTGATCTCTTACTTTACCTTAAATGCCAAGTCTTACTTTGGAGGAGTTACACCTTGGTTAATGAATTAATCACCTCCTTAGATTCTTATTGCAAGATTTATCCTACCATATCATGTGGCATCATCTTGGAGTAATCAGGATTCTCTTGAATGAGTGTCACAAGTGTAAGGTTTCTTGGAGTGATTGCATAAACCATCTTCTTTATCACTACATTATCAGTCATATCATTGCATTCAATTATCTTAATCTCATTTACAATCTTACTCAACCAGTCATATATCTAGCTTGGCCCTCATCATTATTCATGATAAAGTGTTTAAATTACTCATTTGATATTTTAATCTTTGACTCCCGAACACTAATAACTCCTTCATACACATTGTGAATAGTGTTCCAAATCTCCTTTATACTCTCGATCCTATTTACTCAGCTGAATTCACTTTCACTTAAGCCACTAAGAAGTGCATTAGCGGCTTAAGTATTCTTGTGCTCATTCTCATCATCTTTCTTTGTTGGATCCTCGTGATTCTGCAAAACATAGACTTTTTTTTACTATTCTTCAAATAGATAGGTTAATAGACTTTAAATGCATCTTCACTTTTAAGTGGCATAGTTCATATCGTTAAAGTATGAAGCCTTGTTGCTTTAGATATACACATAAGACGTAGATGGAGCATTGCCATAATCAAACAATATATTGATGTCTGTCTTGACACTACAAGTACCATTACCTCTAATATCCTTCTCTTCCAACATGATCTCTCAAAGCGGTTAAGCCTAATGTGGAGATTAGGTTTTGATATAAATTAAAAGGATCGTTTGGGCCTAAAGGGGCTAAATAGATTTAAAAATTTAAAGCAAAGCTGAATCAATAGTTCATAATGGAATATCTGATGATAAATAACGGATACTCTGTTGGATTCTAACGGAATTTTTGTTATGCACAACAACAGCACACGAAGCTAAACAATATGATTGACTAGGTCTAAATCTAGCATAATATATTTATAAAAACAACAACTAGATATTTGGTGGCCACAAAGAACAAAGCAATGCAAGAGCTACTGAATCAATAAGAAATGAAGAAGTGATATCACTTAGGTAAACTTGTAGACATATTTTCCAAAGTTCAAATTATTGAGGGATTCTATTCTCTGTTAAGGAACTCATAAAAAGTCAGGTCTTTGCAAATCTTTTCTTCAGAGATTACATAAATATACTCCTGCTTTTACTAGTGGTATTTTTTTCCTTGTGGGAGCGGGATCTAGCATTCATAAACTTTGTTGGCTCACTACAAGCAAATCAGTGGCTTGAGGGTGACACCTAGCTATCTAGGAGTCCTTAAGCTCCAATAGTAATAAATGCAACAAGAACCGATTGGGGTTAAAAAGCTAGTGCTCAAATAGAATCAAGAATACATCAAACACCAACTCATTCTAAAACCAAATTCACTCACACAAAGTCAAACTCAGTAGATCTAAAGAGAAATGGTTTGAAAACAATGGCTCAAAGTGAGAGAGCGAGATGAAAACCCAAAGCTCAAGAATAAGAATATCTAAAGTGACTAGTTTTGCTTGCTTTGGTAGTGGGTGGAGGTTAGTTATAGCACCCTACAAATTTTACCTATTAGAGGCTGAGATTTCTCCTAACGAATATTTCATTATATGTTATTGGAATTTTTTTCAATACTAATTTCAAACTTCAGCTCACCACCAGAACATATAACGGAAGTTCTATTATAACACAATAAAAATTCCATTAATTTTTCATCAAGGGCAACAGAACCAATTTAGATCATAACAAAAATTTCATTAGCAACTAACGAAAGTTCCATTAATTTTCACAACAGAACCAATAAAACCGATTTGATCAATAACAGAAATTCAAGTTTTGTTAATTTTTTCAACATAACCAACATAACCGATTTAACCAATAACGTAAGTTTTATAAGCACCTAACCAAAAGTTCCATTAATATTCCAATAAAACCAACATAATTGATAATACCAATAATGAAAATTATGTTGATGCACACAAAAATTCTATTAGTATCTCAATAGAACCCAACAAAATAAAAAAGAAAGTTACATTAGTAACTAACGAAAATTCCGTTTGATTGAAAATTCCAGCATTTTGAAAGATTTTAAAAAGCACTTTTGAAATAATAATTTGAGCACCAAACTTTCAACCATAAGTTTTAAAGCGAAATACATCTTAATAGCATGACCTTTTTTATAAATTAAAGTAAAACAAATATATATTTTACTACATTATCTACCTTCCATTTTTCTCAAGATAGCAAATTCACATAAAACCAAGCTTCTTACATTTGGAAGACTAAATTCTCTCTAACATAACTCATTAAAAAACAATAATCATTTATTTTTTTTCTATAAATTACAATAGAGATTTAATTTTATATTTTATATAGACCACGTGAGTAGGACTATATTGGTAGGGTGGGTGGATAAAGCATGATATTATTTTTAAGAGTGACTATTGGAAAACTCCTGTTTTAAATAGTATTTTTTTTAAAATGCTATACAAGACCTATTTCACCAAGAGTCTACACACCATAATCGGACTAAGGATGATAGTGTCTCAATTTACAACGAAAGACCGGTGAATTCAAAAGAAATAATACTCAAAATATGCCAAATATTCCAAACCCCACCCTCTACTCCACGACCAAAAACCAGAAGAGATATTTGCCGTCTCAAACAAAAAAAAAAGAGAGAGAGAGAGATTTGCCGTCCCAATCCTCGAGTTGCCAATATGCCAACCCCAACCCAACGCGACCGCCGGCAGGCGGAGACGCATCATCATCCCGCACCAAACAACCCAATCCGTAGGCGAGCCAGGCGCACACGATATTTCCTGGGCGTTTTGCCCTTTCTCCGCACGCATCCATCCGCTCGTGAGCCCCGCCCCGCACCACACCACACCACAACGCACGCCACAGCGCGGCACCAACCGACGGCCACATTTAATCCCGCACCACCACCACCACCGCGCCCCCCGGCCGCACCCGATCCCATCTACGCCGCGCCGCGATCCACGCCGGTGGCCGGAGCTGGTTGAAGGAAGGATGTTGGAGACGAAGCCGCCGTCGCCGGGGTCGGCGGCGGCGGGGACGGGCGGTGGTGGGTACCACCGGAGGTGGGCGGCGCCGCTGCTGGCGTCCGTGCTGCTCTCGTCGCTCCTCATCGCGGCGTCCCTCTTCTTCTCCTCCTCACGCGCTCTGCTCCTCTCCTTCTCCCCGCTCCCCTCCGCGGCCTCCGCCGAGCCACTCTTCGTCGAGGCCAAGCTGCGCCAGCAGCAGATGCGCGCCGGCGGTGGCCCGGGGGCCGCCCCGCGCCGGGCCGTGCCGAGGATCGCCTATCTCGTCTCCGGTTCCGCCGGCGACGGCGCCGCTCTGCGCCGGACGCTCAGGGCGCTCTACCACCCGACCAACATGTACGTCGTCCACCTCGACCTGGAGGCCCCGGCCACCGAGCGCGCCGAGCTCGCCGCCGCCGTGCGCGGAGACCCGGTCTACTCGCGGTTCCGCAACGTCAAGGTGGTCACCCGCGCCAACCTCGTCACCTACCGGGGCCCGACCATGGTGGCCAACACGCTGCACGCCGCGGCCATCCTCCTCCGCGAGGGCGGCGACTGGGACTGGTTCATCAACCTCTCCGCCTCCGACTACCCCGTCGTCACGCAGGACGGTAAGCACAGGATGCGATCTGCCCCCGCCTCAATCCAGTCGCCGCGATGGGATCGCTCAAATACGCGAGCTCCGATCCAAAGTTCGCATCTCCATGCTCGCTAAAAACGCGATCTTTCCGCTACTCCGTATGGATTTGGGCTCATTCAATTCCATGTTTGGGTCACTGGAGAGCATATTGGGATTGGGATTGGAAATTTCAAATTTGGACTGGTCGTTGGGTGGAAGAGTTTGGGGGAAAGATTGGATTTTTATACGTTTGCAGTTGCCGATTGCGGTATGCAGTGATTTTTTTGGTTAATTTATGCCATGTTTACTCAACTGGTTTAGGAATTTGTTAAGATTCGATTAGTTTTGCCCCTTCTAGATGGTATCTGGGGTAGGCAAATCTTTGGCTGTTCTTTCTTTATATGGATGCTTCCATTGCTCTGCTCCTCTGGCTCTGATCTTGCTTTATATTTCTATTTCGATCTACAGCTACTTTATCATAATTTGTCTTGCTCGTGAAGATCATTGGTCTTGGCCTGTTTGGATTAGGCTTGAGTAAATTGAGTAAACCTGTTTGTTGGAATTTACATGTATGGATGTTAGGCTTACTTCCCTTGCCTGCTTTGCAGATCTGTTGTATGTGTTATCTGACTTGCCAAGGCAACTTAACTTTATTGAGCATACCAGTGACATCGGATGGAAGGAGTAAGCATGGAATTTGGCGGAAAGGGTTGTTTGTTTTGTTCCTGCAAGTTTCTTGTGGCTAAAATTTTCTCTGTAGGTATCAGAGGGCAAAGCCGGTGATAATTGACCCTGGGCTATACAGCCTGCAGAAATCTGATGTTTTCTGGATTACAGAGAAAAGAAGTGTTCCAACAGCATTCAAGCTCTTCACTGGTAAATGCTTCCTCTAACCTGATGCTTATTTATGAGCTATCTCTCCTTGTTCTTTTTGTTGTCTTCCGTCAATCTGTCATGGGCATTAGGTCACCTTGAGCATTTGCCATCGTTCAAAGTCTCATGCTATGTTTATTAGTAAGCAATTGTTCATCGTGCAATCAAGTTGTACTTGCAGCTAACCATGCTAGAGACATGGAAAAAGATTTTTTTTGGCTGACCTCTTGGTATTATTTGTTTTTATTTTGGTTGACCATGGGTCCTGATGTCAACTCTTCTGTCAACTTACCATGTGTTGAAAGAACCAAGTTGGAAGATAGCAATTGGTGTGGGACTATGGTTTGGCATCTATTGATAACATGTAGCAAGGTAGTTAGTACCAGTTGAGATGGCGCTCCATAGCTTCATTGCAGTTCTCCAATACAATGACATCTTGCTTGCTCCTTTGTATCAGCACCTAATCTACTTTACAGAACCAAGAAAATCACTTCGGGCAGATTGCCTTGCATTGATGAATCCGATGTTTTTGTCTTTATCAATTAAAATTCTTAACCTTAATAGCAGCCTTTCATTCCACAGGTCATAGGCTAAGATCATGTTTTCCTATACTATAATTTATGCTTGGCCATGTCATATTGCTTACGTTTTGTTGTAGCTGACAAAGCAGCTGCTAATCTTACTACTAGTTATTCCTGAAATCATCATGCAATCTCAACCTTTTTTTCTTTTGTTGGACAATCAAAGTCCAGTTGCTTATTCAAACCTTGAGCCAAGCTGTTACTTCTGACCACAAAACTATGGTTATCCAGTTGCGTGCTGAAACCTTGAATCATTTGCGCATAACAGTTATGTTGACCATGTATAATTTGGTCATTTATTGTGCAAAATTCATTATCTTCATGGAGTTCATATTTATAAAATTTTCATCCACTTTGCACTCAGAATGCTAATACATGCTTTAAATGTATCATGTTCTAGGCTCGGCATGGATGATGCTTACTCATCAATTTATTGAGTACTGCATATGGGGTTGGGACAATCTTCCAAGGACAGTCCTGATGTATTATGCCAATTTTCTCTCTTCACCAGAGGGTTACTTCCACACAGTCATTTGCAATGTCCCAGAGTTTCGCAACACCACTGTCAATCATGATCTACATTTCATTTCTTGGGACAACCCACCAAAGCAACACCCTCATTACCTCACCCTCAATGACTTTGACGGTATGTTTAACAGCAATGCTCCCTTTGCTAGAAAGTTTGGAAGAGAAGATCCTGTCCTTGATAAGATCGACCAGGAATTATTGGGCCGTCAACCTGATGGGTTCGTGGCTGGTGGGTGGATGGATCTGTTGAACACAACAACAGTGAAAGGATCGTTCACTGTTGAGCGTGTACAAGATCTCCGCCCAGGGCCTGGTGCAGACAGGCTAAAGAAACTTGTCACAAGATTGCTCACCCAGGAAGGCTTTGATGACAAGCATTGCTTGTGAAACTTGCAGTAATATGATTCTGGGGTAGGTTACACTATCAAATTTGAGGGTGTTGCGCCATTAGCTAGTCATCTACTAGCTGAAGCAGCAACACATAGCATCAATTCCACATGGATGGAATGGTCAGATAGGTGATCTTTTACACAACCACTTGAGTTGAATCACCGTACAGGAGACCACGGCCATAGCACATGGAGATTATACAGCACTAATAGCTCATTAGGTTATGTTAGAGGATTATATCAGCCCCCAACCATTAATAATCTCAGAGTTCTTGATCTCTCTGCGCTGTGGGTTGTCCAAGGTTGTCCATTATTCGTTCAGAAAACCATGGCAACTGACCATATCAATTTGCCACCAGCAGCGCTTGAGATTTCATTGTATTAACTTGGATTCTTCTAGGCAAACTGGCACATTTTGATTACACACATGTATTCTTTGATTTCTTCTCCCTTGTCCCATTGCTGAGCATAGCGAATTACTTGCTCCGTTTTCTTGCCCCTCTGGTGAGTGTGCATCCTATATTTTTTTCTGTGCAATTTTTATTAAAATGAGTAGATGCAGTTGGATGTTCAGTGCCAGGTGTTCTCATTGTTTTCTGGATAGTTCAAAAAGCCAAAATGGGCTTCATTTCTCAGACCTTACTTGAGTACTTGACAAGTACCAAGCAGGTGGAAATGTAGAATGCAGAGTGATCGCATGCTCTATGTGTTTTGCTGATTTGGTTCGACACTCAGATACCTGATTGGTACTAGTTAACAGTATTGCACACAGTGTTGTGACCAGTGAGTTAAATCCACTCAGATACTTGGCTTGGTACATGGCAGCCGTGCTATCTCAGATTGAAGGCCATGTCCTTAATGCATACTTTTACCTGAAGAAAGCAACATTGTTTCACTGTCAGTAAATATCTGAAGTCACCTAAATTTATTTGACTCTCAATCACTGACATTCTTAATAGCTTCTCTCCGGCGATGGCTGTGTGCTCCTATGCCAGCTTGACCATCTTCTTGCTGATGCTCTCGCCGCGGAACAGCGCCGTGAAAGCCGGTATGCTCTCCAGGCCGTCGGAAACATGCTCCATGATCTGGACCTTTCCCTGACGGATCCAGTCACCGATGAGGCCGGTGAACTTGCCGAACCTCGTCAAGTAATCCCAGGCGAAGAAGCCTCTGATGGTAATGCGCTTGTAGATCACCTCCAGCAGGCCCGGCGTCAGTGTACTCGGAGATGACGCCGCAGAGGGTGACACGGCCGTAGGTGTTCATGCTTACCAGCGCCGCCTCCACCGTCTCACCGCCGACGTTGTCGAAGTAGATGTCAATCCCGTCAGGGAAGTGTCTGTCAAGAATGTCACGAGCCATGGAGGAGTAATTTTAGTACATTTTTTAGCAGGTTCTAAACTTTGACAAGGGTATGAACAGAGATCATTAGTGGTAATGATCAGAATAATTACCTCTTCAGTGCTGATTTCATGTCAGGCTCCGAATCCGAGCTTATTTTTCACCAGGTCAACCTGTGAATATTGATATATGAATCTCTATGATCAGGATGGTGCTGATTTCAGAGCATCTGTCGCAGGTTAAAGATTGCTAGTAGCAGGCACACCTGAGTTCAGTACTCTTTAACTTTGACAAACAAACAAACTAGAAATTTGAACCTATGTTTTCTGAATTTCAACAAATTTTGCTAAATGAAAAAAATGGGATCCACGTAATATCACCCGGAAAATGATAGACCAACTTCAAATTTCGTTCCCAAATTAATATACTCCTACATTGTAAGAATCTCTCGTTGTCAGAATACGAAAGTGACAGCTTTACTTAGCTTAGCTTAGCGCCTGACGAATTGTTAAATGGGCTTTGTGTTTGTCTTACCTTGGCGTTGGTGCCGGCGCAGCGGACGACGTAGCAGCCAGAGAGCTTGGCGAACTGGCCGACGAGGCTGCCGACGGAGCCCGACGCCGCCGACACGAACACCTCCCCTCGCTCCGGCCTGCACACCTCGTACAGCCCGGCGTACGCCGTCATCTCGCTCGTCCCTGAATGCTCGATCGCCGGCGCCGCCGACACCAAAACACTCAGAATTGCATCTGTACGTGTCGCGGCGGAGGAGGACGAGGTGAGAGGCGGCGGCGCTCATCTATTGCGCTGAGGTGGTGGGAGAGGGGGAGATCGTCGGAGGCGGCGAGCTTGGACATGAGCACGCCGGGGGACGGCCGGAACAGGGTGTAGTCCTCCCACCCGAGCACACTGGCGACCATGTCGCCCACCTTGTATTCCTCGCACGCCGACACCACCACCTCGCCGGCGCCGTACGCGTCAATATTCTTCACAAACACACGAGCAGAATGAGCTCTACGAAGTGTGCGAGCTAGCTTCCGACTTTGCGAGAGAGAGGGTGAACAGTTAGTCAGTTACCTCGCCGGGGACGATGCCGTCGACGGAGAGGTGGGACGCGCTGCGGCGCTTCGTGCGGTTGAGCTGGTAAGGTTCCATGGAGAGGTAGAGGTTCCAGATCAGCACTCGCCGGATTCCGGCGTCCACCTCATCTTCACCTTCTTCACCTCGAAATCGTCCTCCGATGGGAGCCCCTGCACGTGGTGCCTCACGGCCACGTACCGGCTCTCCACCTCCATCACTCACCGGCAGCAACACACAGCTACCGCAACCTACTGTTGCTAAAACCTAAACATCCAAACGCAATGTGCAGGTGGTTGCAGAGGAATTGAAGAAGGGCGAGAGAAATATATGGATCGAGGAGGAAGACGACGACAAATTGAACCGGCAGGAGAGGACGGCGAGGTAGGGTTCGAGATGCCTAGGCGGAGATGCTTTCCGGTGGCATTTCGTCGTCATGCAGAGGAGAGGGCGTGACAACTGACAAGAGGTTTAAAGCTGCGATCCGGAGGTTCACGCAAAACTCTACGAACAATTAGCGCAAGATTAAAAAAACTTTAAAAAATTAATTAATATATATTTTTAAAATAATTTTCTATATAAAATTTTTAAAAAACCGTTAGCAATTGGGAGAGAGAAGAAGAGATTACCATATTGGCTTGCCAAATACAGCCTAACCTTGATGGTGGATAACTACTCCTAATGAAAGAAAAGGGATAATTATGATGCTATTTTAAAGCCTAGGTATCAATTTGAATCCTCTCAATTTTAATTATTTCACCATACTTTTTAAAAGGGTTAATTAAATCTATATCACTATTTTAAAATATTTCATTACTATTTATTTTATAGCTATTTATATGTGCTTACTCACTCTTTAAATATATTTTCTAAGATTTTTAAACAAGTTATCCCTGTCTCCATCCTTCACTTCCTCGTCTCATCTCTGTTGTTCATCTTCTCCACCATGGACTTGGTGATGGAGTCTGCACAGGCACTACAGTCGTCTACAGTACAGGGGAATCTGAATTCTGGAACTCTTAATTAGCCGTACTCCTGCAGTGCCGTCCTCTCAAGCCCACGTAGGTGTACATGCTGACGACCTTTCAGTTCTTGCAGCCTCTCTTCTCCCCCCTCACTGCACGTGGTTCGGAGAAGCAGCGGCGAAGCTACTAATCCTTAGGTACAGTGAGTAGATCGTGATGTCATGGCCATGGCGGCGTGCCTGCCTGCATGCGGCGATGGAGGACGAGCCGAGCAGATCGCACATCAGGGGAGCTATACTAGGCTGCTCGTAGCTGAGTACTAACACTCTGCAGTGCAAAGCCTGCAGTGAGCTAGAGTGAGATGGCCATGGCCGGATGCAGGGATGAATAGGAGATGGCGATGGAGAAGATGAAGCGAAGAAAAAGAAGAGGATAAAAGCAAGATGATACGGATAATATGGTTTAAAAATTTTTAAAAATACATTATAAGAATAAGTGGTGTAGCTAATGGTATATTTTAAAACCATAAAAATAATAATGACATAGATTAAATTAATCTTTTTAAAAACGAAGCGGACCCTATTCTACCCAGAATTCATTTAAAAAAAAGAACAAACTACATTTACAAGATGAAGAAGACCAATATACGCCTGGATGGAAACAGAACCCAGCCAATCCATTCCCTCTCGTCACGGCTGCATCCCGCTGCGCTAGGGTTTGCGGCGGAGGCGGCGTGGAGGAAACCCGGAGCGTGGCGCGGTCGCGGAGGGGGACAGGAGCGCGGCGTGGTGGTGAGGGAGCCAGGCGTGTCGGGGAGGGAACCTAGCCCAGCGCGCGGCGGAGGTAGCCCGAGCTCGAACGCGAAGGGACCCCGTCGGCGCCGCCGCAAAGACCTCGTCCGCTGCCACGGGCGTCCTGCGCGCCCTCATCTTATTTTTCCGTTTTGGTTTGCAGGAGATGGGAAAACGGAAGTGCACTAGACTAGGAGAACGAATATGTGACGAATCCAATCTGATTGTTGCTTCCTCCCTGTTCTTCGCTCTCCTTTTGCTTCCTCTCTGTCTTCGTTCTTCTCGTTTTCTCTTCAGTCACAATGGCATCGGGCATAAATGACGTTTTGGCCTGAGGTAACACTGTTTTGTTGTTTTTACGTTTTCTAAAAAACATAGGGTCAAACGAATAAAGTTGAGAAAATATGGTCAAATTGGTAGTAAGTCATTAAAAATAAGTCAAACACACAATTGCTACAAAAACGATGGTATGTGTATTATACCGTGGCGAAGCTCGGATTTAAACTTGAGCGAACCAACTTAAACTAAATATTATGTGACAATGATCCATAAAAAAATACATCACAATATAAGTAAAATTCAACCATTTTACACGGCGTATAAACATATTTATATGTTTTGATCATACAGAATAATATTTTCATGCCTATTATTTATAATTGGCTACATACATGATTTTTAAAGATTTTAGTATTTTAAATTAAAGTAAAGTAGAGAGGTAAATTAAGTATTAGGAGTTACGAAGAAATGAGTATTAGTAGCAATTAACAACGATATGCGGCTATTGGAACAGTCAAGCCGTCCAAACGTCTTTGTTTTAGCTTGTTGTAGGATGCATTAATCACCATGAAAAAACGACATACCTCGTTTGTTTGGGCATTCAAACATGGTTAGTCTTGGAAGCTTACATGCTTACAGCAACGTGCTTGAATATTTAAACTAATCACGTAATTAAAGAATTAATTAGTATGTGGTAAACAGAAAATGCATCGTTGAGGAGGTGGGGCTCCCTCCGCCCCCTCCGGTCTTCGCCCTGGCGTGCTTATATATATATATATATATATATATATATATATATATATGTGTGTGTGTGTGTATGTATGTATGTATGTATGTGTGTGTGTATGTATTGACAACATTGACAACCTCTATGTAATTCTCTGTTTGCAAGTTGTATGTCATATCTGATGCATTTTATACAATTATGGTCCAGTTTATAGCATTTATTAGATCGATATGGATTTGTGCCCAAGCCTTCGTCTGCCTCTGAGGAACATCAGCAGAGAGACGGCCAATTTAGAAAAACACGTTGTTTTTGATATATCTGTAAGTTAGAATTTAAAACTTTGAGCATCAGTGTATTAAAAATACTTATTATATTGGATATAAATTTGTCCTAAAAATTACATCCATAATATTATAACTTTGCCTTTTTAAAATAGAAATTAGTCCTTAAAGCTTTATACTATATCGATATTGAAAATAACGTATAGAGAGCATCAATAGTAATACATTAAGATCACAGAACATTGTTGGAGTTTTTCTTTTCAAACGCGCAAAAGAGCTGCATATCATTATATTAAAAAGAAGGAAAATAGTTTAAAAGAACTCAAACAAGCCTATTAGGACATGGTTAGTACAAAAGAGCTTGTCAAAGAAATATAAAAAGGACTACGACTATCTATAGCCAAATAGTACTAAGTCTTTTGGCTCCCAGCATACAACATAACTTGGCCTCATCTCTAATATCCTACATGACGATATTGTAATTAGGTGAAGTCCAGCCATTCCTATGCTTTCATAATTACCAAGCCACCAACATAACCTCAGAATTGAAACCTTTAGGGTGTTACTTCTCTACTTGCTACAATGCTTTTCGCCATCAATTAATGAAGTTGAGATCATCAGGTGTTGGTGTTTGTTGTTGCAGCCCCCACCAAGGATAAGGCAGACAACTATACGCTTCTTGAAAACACACCTGCAGTAAGCAAATGTTGTAGTTCTCCTCCTGATCGTTATAACATTGGTCAGGATGATCCAGACCTCGACAGGCCAAACGATCGGCTGTTGTTGGAGTTCTTTGATGTCGGTCGGCGCAAGCTAGCTGCCATATAAGCGGATCGTCCAAGGGGAAGGTCCGTATAACCATATAGCAAACCACAACACCGCTTGAGATTTCAAAGAATCAATAAATCCATTTTATTATTGTAAAATATACCTTGGCCCACAAGTGAAGGATATATTTTCTTGTTTTACACCAACCAAGAAGAGACTGAAAATGACTAGGTTACCATGTTTGTCAGTGTCTGCATATGGGAGAACACTCCACTTTTCATTCCTCAGCTATATATCACGACGTTTGATTCCATCAATTTACATCCTTCTACTATGCAAACGGTTCATTTACCATCCCTCACCGAAGCCCACAACGGTTTTCAAATGACATAGCAGGCACGTGGCGCAGCTTCGAACAACTTTGGGCATTACAAGTTCAGGGCTTCAAAATGTAGGATTTTAAAACACAGAAATAAAAAATATAGGATTAGAATATCATCGCACCTTAAATCTTAAACAATGAAAAACATATACAACCGTTTGGATGGAGTATAGGAAAACACAGGATTTAGAATAAAGATATAGACACAAAGCAAAAATTTCAAAAGCTTGTAGCTAAGTTATGAATCCTCCAAAATTTCTATGAAACATGCCATTTCATAGGAATTTTTTAAAAAAATCTAGAGACTCAATCCTTTGTTCCAAAAGGCCTCATATGAAGTTTTCCTATAGGATTTAAATCATTTAAAAATTTTCTATTTTTCTTTTGTTCCAAAGGAGCCCTGAAAGTGAATGAGTGCAAATACTGGTATAGTAATGATATATACTATTTCTATATAATTAAAACTAAAAGCTCTACATTAAGTCACATCACCCTAAAAATTTAACAGTTGGATCATCCATTGCAGGGATAGGATCCCTAAGAAACTGAAGAGTTAAAATATTTTATTTTCTCTTTTTTCACATGTATTTCATCAGTGTAATTATGGTAAATTCCGGCAGCTTCAGCTTTCAGTTGGAAAACTATTGATCTTCCTGGCCAACATTAATACGTCATCCCTTCTCATGCTAACCAAAGAGGAATGTTAAAAAATCTACAGAATGAAGCATGAATCAAGTAAAGTTATATAGCAAATTTAAAAGCAATCGAATGTGCCATACTAAAATAATTCTGCAGTGTGATTTCGGCAAAAAGCAGAGTTTGAGTGCTAGAAGGTCTCAGCTTATGTGACACTGAAGCTCGAGCCCTATAATTCTCCTTTGTTCACATGCATTTCACCGTTGTAATTATAGTGCGTTCATACAGCCATAGTATTTAGTGGGAAGACTATTCCCCAGCCATGTAATCAAAGAGTTCAAGTTCCTTAATTTTCTTTTATTCGTCCCTTCTTTTTATTTAGTTTGCATTTTTTTTCAAAGCTATTTATCTATACATAGTTATCCCGTAGCAAAGTGTGTTGTCTTTCTTCCTATAATAGGAATGCCATAGAGATTTGTCGTCTAAAAGTGGCGCCGCGTGTCTATCACGTCATGAAAACCGCTATGGTTTGGGTGAGGGATAGAAAGTGATTGGTTTGACGTAAATTGGACGGTACCGAAGTTCAAGGGGCGAAATTCAAACCGTCACCATAATTAAGGGATGGACTTTTCTCATACATGTGTTGAGATGTTGAACGGTGAAGTTGCATATTTATTAGGGTTTGGAGGGAGCAATGCATTTAGTTTGAATTCGAATATGAAATGAGTAACATATGTTGATAAGCCCATTCAGCAAATACGTCCGTATACATCTGTAGTTGGAGGGAGACAACATTTATTTACTCCGTATGTCATTGGGTTTGTTACATTTCGGTAGTCTGGAAACGCAAGAAATTTCTGTTAAATTTGCCATATGGCGGTTATCAAGGAGATGCCGGCACTGCAACAAACAAGTGACACAACGAAGAAGGATTATTAAAATTTGGCAATTTGATGGAAGGCAAGGCCAGCTGGATGAGTAGTAAATGATATCTGCCCAGTGCCCAGTAACAGTCTCACTGACGTGAACTAGTATTTACAGCGTTTAGCAAGACTAGTAGATAGCAGACACCGTGATCAATTAGCTTAGGTGAATATGTGACGGAGGAGATCTCCGGAATACGAGAACGACTTCTCCGTCTCATCCAGGCAATGGTCCTTCTCTTCCCGGCTCCAGCTCTGAAAAGCCAGTAAATGCAATAATTGCGTTTGATTATTAGCACAATCTTATACTGTTCGTATCAAGAATTGGGGGAGATCATGGCGTGGCAAATAGAGCTCCGGGTCTTACAGAAGCGACTTGGTTAAGCTTGTTGCGGACATTCTGCAGCAGTTGGGACAGATCGCCCTCCCATTTGTAGAACTCCAGCTCCTTCTTGTTCAGAATCTTCTCAGAGACCTAAGATGATAACAACGACATGATTAAACGTTTGAGAAATTCAAATAAGGTGAATCAAATGAGTTGGTTAGCATGGAAAAATGCTATGATATGCTCGAAGAAAACAGCATTGTAATAATTTCAGATGAGTGGAAAAACCTTGGCGTAGTAGAGCACCACAACTTAAGAACAGTATTGGCAATAGGATCCTAAAAGGGACTGTGCCAAACCACCCACTGCCTTCTGTAGTATTTTTATTATCTCAACTAATGTACTCTAATTTTGTTAGAACAAAATACCAATATAAGCATCCGAAGTAACCAGGTCAACCTAATTCCTAACAAAAGAAACCATCACGCATGAAAAGTGCTCACACTAAACAGTGAGGCAAGCACAACGAAGCAAACAACATACATTCTGTTGGTGCCAGTTTTGTTGTTTCGATAGCTAATATACCTGGCATTTATAGGAATCCATTCTGAACTATGTTACTAAAAGACAGTGAGCATTTGAATGATATCAGAAATTTATGATTCAAAAAGACAAGAAATGTACCTTCTTCCCAATCATTCGGCCTCCAGCCATATGAGCAAAATACACGTTATAAAAATGGCTGATAAAAGCTTGGGGGTCCTTTTCGGCCAGCTCTTCCAGATAGGAAGCATATGTAGTGCCAGGAGCTGATGGTTCTGGAACTGTGTGACCCTGTTCCTTGAACCATTCCAGATCCTTCTTCAGTTGTTCTGATCTCTCCAACCCAGTATTCCTGAACTCAGCATCTGAAAAAAACAGATCGAAAGTCAGTAAGCAATCTCTAGATAACATAGATGGAATTCTTCTAGTATCCCTTTTGTAAAGAATATTAAATTGCCTTCTAAAAAATAAAGAAAAAGGCGCCCATAACTCAAACTAGCAGAATAACTGCATGATGTGCGCCCCCTGAATTGGAGGCAACGTTTATTGTTTTATTTGCATACCAGACCATAGCAGAATAACAGAACAATAGCACATAAAATTGGGGTACCATGGTGCCAACGTAAGTTGTTTGCAAGTACAAACCTACCAGGTAATTCAACACATAGCATGCCAAGTGGTAATATAAAGACTTCTAATTCCAAAAGTTAAAATAACTGATGCAATACAATGCCAAAATACACGACTTTTACATGATTAAGGGAAGCAATACAGGAATGTGGATACAGAAAATAACTGTGCTGGGGATGTCACCCCTAAACATCAGAGAGGGTCGCAATGGAAATTTTAGAGATTTAAGGCATCCATGAATAGGAATATAGGATGTCTCTCACAGAAGGTCAATACATGTTTGCCAATATAAAAGGAACATTACTAAGGTATTCCCTCTGTTTTATATTATAAGATGCTTTGGCTTTTTTTTCTAAATTAAACTTTTTTTAATTTTAATTAAGTTCATAGAAAAACGTAGCAATATTTTTAATACAAAATAAATATAATATTAAAATATATTTAATTTTAGATTTAATAAAACTAATTTAGAGTTATAAATGTTTCTATATTTTTTTATAAACATAGTCAAACATGAAAAAGTTTAACTTAGAAAAAAATTAAAAACATCTTATAATATAAAACTGATGGAGTACTACTTTATATGATTATACTGCCAAATGCCAATCAACTGCAAATAGATGTGCCATGGCTTCCTGTACTTCTTACTTGATACATATAGGAAAACATTGATAATTTGATCATACTCTTAAAGAAGTGTTACCTGTAAAGCATTTTAACACTTTTGAAACACCTAAATAATTTTAGCAAGACCCTTCCAAAAACATATTCTGGATCTGCCAAATGTTTTGCTAGCAGCATGCCAGGCCAGGATGCCTCTCAATGACGAGAAAATCCCTTTATTTTATTTTAAAAAATGTGGGTTAAATGTTACTTCAATTAGATCCACCTGCACATGGCACTGGTCATATGGTCAGTGGAAGAGCATATCATGTAGTAACAAAAGGGGAAATATGCATCCTTTTCAAATTACAGGTCGGCAGCTGCCTTAACCAAAGCTGATGCACGTCTCCTCTATGACATATGAAATAATCATAGGCTCAAAGCCTTTTAATACCTTAACGTGGATTTCATATATTTCTCAAACATCCAAACCAACTCAAAAACAAGGGTTTGCATGTGCTCCTACTTCCACCATGACTACATGGTACATTCAACTTCAATTTGAGAGTTTCTTTACAAAAACTATGCACCCATTATTTTGGCTAAGAAAATTGTACTTATTTGACTATTCTAGAACGACATAAGAAAGGTGAGAAACATTTCCATCTTTCATTAGTGTCGCCGTATGAACGAATCAAATATCACTCAGTTGAACCAAAGGTTTGCGTAGCACCAAAAAAACGTCATCCAAAAAATTTTTCAAGCGGTGCAAAGTTCTGCACGGGGGATTTCCGATCACTCACACCAGGGGACGGCGGCGTGGTCGACGATGCCCTCGAGGGTCTCGAAGACGAGCTTGCTGTCGACGAGGAAGCGGAGGTAGCCCTCCACGGAGGGCTCCCACCTGGCCACCGGCGGCGCCTGGGACTCCTTCTCCCCTTCCTTGGCCTGGTCCTTGGTGTGCAGCCGCATGGCCGCGGCCCTCATCTCCTCCACGAACGGCTTCCCCTCCTCCCCGCTCGCCGCGGGGGTCATCTCCGCCGCCGTCACCGCAGCGACCACCATCCTCCCCCTCCTCAGCGGCACCACCACCGCCGCGAGAGACGCCACCGGCCGCGGCGGCGCCCCGGCGTGCACGGACAGGCCGCCGCTCTTCCTCCCGGGTAGGGGCGACGTCGCCGCGAGGCGCGCTGCAGGTGCGTGGGGAGCAGTGAGCGACGCTGCCGCGGGCGCCATGGATCCCCTCCCTTATAGCGCTAGAGTTCCGTTTCGTGCGGGCGGTGAGGAAGCGTGGAGGCGACGACGATGGCGACGGGGGCGTTTGCGGGCGCGGAGGCGGTTGGCGTTGGAGTGCGGCGTTGGTGTTGCTGCGGAGCGAGGACTGAGGAAGAGGCGGAGAAGGAGGAGTCGAGAATTCTATACAGATTAATCGGAGAAATCGATTAAATAATCGAGCTCGCGCTTGTTGGTGCGATTGGATTGGAACGGCCGGGATTAGCAAGCAACGCAGCAATGGCGTCAGTGTCGGCTCGAGGAGGAAGACGACGGGTGCGGGACTCTCCTTTCTCCCCTACATAGCGAGTACCCATATCTCTACTGCTCTTTTAAACGCCGCACCAAGTCCTCATCTCTGAGAACCGGTGAAAACCAACACTACAGTTTATCATATTACTTAAATTTAGTAGACGACATATTAAAAAATAAATTGTAGATTAAAAAAATGCGCATAGATGACTTGAATGTGCTCAGTAATCTGTTGAAAAATTCACCAGCCTACGGTCTGGTTTGGACAGTAGCAGTAATTTCTTTTCTTACATTGCCTCGGGAATTGTGCTCGGTTGATGGAGGGCAGGGACGCGCGCTGGTGCTCCTATCCTCCTCGATGCGCGCGGGGATTGCTAAGGTAGGAGTGGGTGCAAGTGCCTACGCCTGACTGTTTGCTTTTGATCTGCTGCGTGGTTGGAGTCCCAACTTGAGTCCGCTTTAGATGCAAACTCAATCTCATCGAATTGACTTCGACGAGACAACGATGGGACGGTAACTGCGTCGGATTGGTTGCAAACTGGCCAAACAGGATTAATTGACGAGATGATGAACACAGTAGCGGCTGTATCACCGTAAAAGTAAAAATAAGAAAAAAAGAGACACGGATTTTACTATAGAAAACCTCTTTAATATAAAAAGAAAAAAAGACAAAATTTACTTAGACCAAGGTGTTCTATACGTAAATCTTGCGCGCCCGGCACGAACACACCGATGACAAGAGGTCTGCTTAGCTTTAGTGTAGATCGATCGACTTCTCTTCGTGGCTCGAGATACGTAAGCCAGGGGCTGTGGATTTCGATCGGCTCTAGCGGTACGGGTGTGAACGTACCAGTCAATATAACCCTGCAATTGGTAAGGATGTGAGACGAACAGGTTAGTCGGACGATGGACCGATGTGAGCTCTCGTTATCGACTGGCTGCCGATGTTAGTCATCAGCTGCGTTCGAATGGCTCATGCTATTGACTGATCGCTGATAGGAATCAAGACACTCTTTCATCGGCTGAGGAGTCGATGAAGGCGTAGGCGGATGTTAACGAAAGATATGATGGCTTCGGGTATAGCGAAAGCGAGATCCTAATCCATCGACCGTAGAGCCGATGAAAGCACCAAAGGGTATTCAGAGAACAGTAAAGCACACGTGATCTCTCCTAGATGACGATGGAAGCTATAGCGGTCGTTCATCGACCTAAAAACCGATGAAGACATATGTAAGTTGGTAAGGAATCATATAAAAGACAGCGGCTGTAAAGCCGATGCCGCTTTGGAGATGGCAGCACGAGACATGTCGCCCAGCGTGACGACGCCGCTAGCGCCGAATCTCGAAGATCGGACCTAATCGAAACAGTATGAGACCGAGACCAATGGCAACGAGACGATGGACGTTGGATCGGTTGTGCTGGAGTAAAGACGAAGCGAACCCATCGGCTAGCTGAGCCAATGAGAGAACGTCTCTCTGAAGACAGGCGCGCATCGGCTGAAAGGCCGATGCGCTTGGCATGGCGCTCAAGGTAAGTCTTTAAAGACTTGGTGTGTATTGGCTGAGAAGTCAATGCGCTAGGCTTGTTGCTCAACGTATAGATAACTTATCGGCTAACACTCCGATGAAATGCCGTACTGAGACCTATAAGCCTAAAGCTCATTCTACCGTCGGTAGCCTCGTAGGTCGAATCTAACCGATGCAGCACAAGACCGATGACGACAGAGAGAGCTTGATAGACCGATAGATCCTGTACGGACGTGATGCGATACATCCGATCGGTTTAAGAGGTCAAACCTAACTGATACAGGCTTAGACAGAGCGGGACATATTGAGATAGTGGTGGGACTTATCTCTTCGCCGGAGATCGAAGTTAACCGATACAGCCCCGCGTCGAGAGCCAGACTCCGTCGGTAAAAACCTAGATAGTTATATTGATCGAATGATCGCTTTTACATGTTTCTAGAAGTCTATATTTATACCCTGGATATATAAAGTCCGACGCGTTTACAATAACCATTGGACATTATTTCCTAATAAAGATAAAGAAAAAAATCTTAACTAAACTAACTAAATCTTCCTATAAGATATAATTTAGATAGATATAATATCTTGTTGTGAATTTCATGGCTACTTCTTAAACTCGATCTCATTTAGATAATCTTTTAATCTTTAGACCAAATATTTCCCTGTTTCGTTCGATCGGCTTTTTCCCTGTAGCAACCAGACTCTTAGCCGATCTTTTTTTTAATACTTCCGTGGGCTTTCCATATTTCCGTGTTAACACTATATTTATAAATATAGACATATTAGTCTAAGACTAATGTTAAAATATAACTAGTATTTAAATCATAATCAAACACTAAATGTTGGCATATGACTTTTTGAGCCAGTGTTCTCATATCAACATCTCTATGTTACTTTCTCAGGCACGTATGTAAGAATGCACTAACTTATTAGATTTTTTCTTATGATTGCTTCTTCATACTTTAGAATAATAACATTAAAGGATCTATTTTTATTATTTGTATTATGTTTGTTTTATATATTATGGATATGAAATGCTTTCTACATAATTATTTGTTACACAGAGTTATCATTATTGTTATCCAGTTTGTATTTATATCTTTTTTAATAATTATTTGAAAAGCTTAAGTTCAGTTGTTTACTTTGGTACAAGAGGAATTTTGTGTTTTTAGGATGACAAATGTTTTCTCGTGGAATACGGTTTTATAGCAACGTATAGATATGTAACTAGTCAATGAAACGTGGGACTGTGCTGTCAGTGGCTTGGAGTAGGGTGCGAAAGAAGAGGGTGGGGTTTCTGAGAGGGGATGGGGTGAGAAGATGGGGAATAGTGGTCAAGTTGGTCGCTGTTTGCCTACGTGGCGGTTGCTGCCGTGTGGGCTAGGGTGGAGATGTGTGGGTGGGCCAATGGGCGTTCAGGTGACGATACTGGGGAGGTGAACTTATTTATGTCGTCTTATGTTCGTTCTTGGGCCGGATGGTCCCATATCGAAATGTCCGCCCATTTCTAACTGTTCTTTTTTATTTTTTCATTATGTGGTATATCAGTGTATAGTATGTGGTTAAGGGACATTGGTAGAAACAGTTGTTGTTTATTATAAAATAAAAATCAATCCAGGCATGTCAGTTTTCGCAATGTAGAATTTGTATGCGCAATAGTTTATACGAAGAACTGGGCGGACCTTAATATATGTTTTTCTTTATGGTTATTAAGGGTGGCTCAAGGAGTCAAGAACAGGTACAATTGTCTATGCACTTGACATGATTGATAACACTGTGTCACAGATAAGCCATACAGTAGTTCATCTGTAGAACTGTAGTACATTATGTGATAATCACGTATTCTCATATAGAAATATATAAGAATTCATATGGAATCTTTTTCTGTCCTCCTATTTACTAATCTCTTCATTTTAAAATATAATGATTTTTAGGATTCAAATTTCTATATTGATTCATGATTCTGATCATTACAATGATATCAAAACCAATAAAATTGTTGCAAAATCTAAGCAATTCAAAATTAAAAAAAACAACTATGACTTAAAAAAGAATCTTTTCATTTAATCTTATTATTTAATAAATAATCTAGAAATTTTTATGTTTTAGAAAAGAGATATATCAATCACTTCAAATTCTACTAAGCAAAGCTTATACAGAGGCCTAACACCACTTCAGTGTAGCAGGGCGGCCTCTACATTTACCTGGCTAGATGTGTTTTAAAAATTTTAGTATTGGATAATATTACTCAAAATTATAATAAATATTCATATATTTGTAAGTTGATAATGTATATTTTTATCTATTGACACAATCACGCAGTAATATAATATTTCTTGTTCGTCCAACAATAGCACGTCTGTCTTGCTCAACCTCACTTATTTGATGCTTGTTTTCTACAATTTAGTGTTTATTTAAGGGTGATTGAGAGCCAATATTTGGTTCGCTTGTTTGTGAAAAAATCCTCGTGTTATAGAGAATATTTGATAGTTCATTTACTAATATGATATCCCATTAGTTTTTTCCTTTAAGAGCTCAGGAAGTTTTTTTGATATAAGAAATTTTTGTTAATTTTAGATTATAAAGTTAAAAATATCATAATCAAACATCTCATAGGCATGCTTCTCAACCAATTGAATCAAGTTCAAATCTATTAACTGTAACCGTTGATATGAGGTGAGCTCTGACATAAATATATGACCACTAGTTTCTAATGGCTTGCATTCCTATGTCTCTAGTACCCTACCCCCTATTTCTCTCCATGTCTCCTTCTCCTACTCTTCTTTCTCGCCAACCCCTTAATACCTATGTTATCAGCTAGAATTATCCCTTAGTGAAAGAACCATAATATCGCTTAGAGGGATGAATAAACGTTCCTAAAAATTATATAATTCTTAATAGTGTAATATTCCTATATAAAAAACAAGCAGAAATAGAATTACACTAATAGGAATACATTCATTCCATCTTTCTTTCTTTTTTTCTTTGTCTTGAGGGATGTTAACACCAAAATCATTTTACCTTGTATTCTTTAAATGATTAATGCGGTTACTTATAGCTTTAAATGGTCTCACATTGTCTATCACGACAAAATCGTCACTCATTCTTCACCACCGAATTTGGTCTTTCAGAGCTAAACCCTTTGCTTATCCTTTACCATCGTATGGTCCATCGTGACCAAATATTACTTGCCCTATTGTCACATTGAGTCTTTAGGTGTCATGATCTCACTTAGCATCAATGTCTTATTCTCTTAGGACCTATTTCTTTTATTCAACTCAATAAAATTGTTAGTCATATTGATTTGTTTTTCAATCTCCAATCGATCGCATATAAAAGGATAAAAATAAATTGATGAGTATTAATCAAATACAACAAGTGTCATATACTCATGTGTATGCTCAAAAGTAAAAGTGCATCTAACCCCTAGTGAATTTTAGATGATAGATGATAAGAAAGTTATGTGACTAATGCATTTTAATGAGTTAGTCCATGGTTAATTAAACTGATGAAAAGAAACCCATATCACAAATGAAAAAAAATCATGAAAGGACTCGATGTTATGTTTGAAATATATTTTATTTTTCTTAAGTTCTAGGTTTGTCATACTATCAAGAGGGATGTAAATATTAGCCCGAGTTATAAAGCAAGTGCTCGATCAGTTATTTTTATTTTTCTTGAGTGAACACTTGCACCACTTGCATATTTAGGTTTTGGTTTTTCTCTAGAGAGGTCTTCAGGTATTTTGTCAGATACTTTTTGGGCAAGTTTCCATGCCTGGCAAAGAAAATGCACTAGAGTCTTCGGCCTTAAGTGATAGTCTCTAGAAAATTTTTATTGTCTGACAGTAAAAGTTGTCCGGAGTCTTCGGATATTTAGACCAGATACTCCAGACTGATTTGTCTACTCCAGATTCAAGTGTGTTTGGTGTCTTCGGTCCTAGGGGCGAATACTCTTGAGTTTCGAGGGGGCTTTGTTTTTAGCTCTACCAACCCTCATTTTGAGAGGTTGGCTATTCATTCATTTCATTCCTACTCCACATAGCCTCTCTAGGGTTTTCAACCTCTCTATCTTGGATCTTGCATCAAATCCATCTCTTTTTTAGTGCCTTTTGGATCTTGTGATTGAGAAGGTTTAGTGATTTTATTGACCACTTGTGGATTGACACCCGGTAAGGATTTGCATTTGTTACTCTTATAGGTTCTCCTTCTAAATAGCTAAGTGTCAATCGTGAGGATTCAAGATTGTGAATTATTCGAAAAAGTTTGTGAATGTCTTCCTCACCTCCGCAAGGAAAAAAGGTAACATATAGAGGATACCTAGCTCGTTCTTAGAAATCGGTGTTGGTAGAGTAAGCTTCATCAGAGGTAGGAGCACCGTGTCCTAGTGGAGACATTTGTAGTTGCCTTGGACTTTGTGTTTGACTTGGTGAGAGCTTAAAGATTGAACATCCTCCTAGGTTTGAGCTTGGTGAGGCTTAGGATTGAATGCGATTCAGCTCCTTGGAGTTTGTCAACAGAAACATAGAATCTTTTAATCTGATATTCGATGAAAAATCTTATGTCTCCTTAAATATTACTTATTGCATTTATTTACTATCTTTGGATCACCTACCATATATCTTTCACTCATGACATTGCTCTCTCCACACATCTTTTTTGAAAGCAGTGAAGGGGGATCAGAATATCTAGACAATCAAATTGGAGTGTCTGGTTGAGCTTTATTATCTAGCAGTGGACCTCGATCGGAGTCTCCAGTAGTTTGTACTAGATACTCTGGAGAGAGTTTTAACTTTCGCTATGATTTTCTTACAGTTCTTTAGATGTGCATATTCACCATCTCTCTGTGCAACACAAGGTCCTTTCAAAAAGTAATGATCCCAATTAAATGTAAGTGATTGAATTGGATCAAATGCATGAATGTATATGATTTGCTCCCTCTAAATATATGCGTATAAAATATTTACTAGAAGCAAGTGTGTATGTATTTAGAGAAGAATCAATGGGAGTTTATCCTATACTACATTAGAAGGTATTTATCAAAAATATATACATAACAACAAATGCAAACATTCGTCATATCCATGTTCTCAATGTAAAGAGTCTAAATAAGATATGGTTCCAACAAAACATTAGTCTCACACGCATATATCAACCACATGGAAGTAATATATATGAACACATAAATATGTAGATGGAGAGTAAAAGTGTATCTAACCTCCTAAGTCAGTTTTTGATGATGAATGATAAAACGGTTAAGAGACTAACATGTTTATTGAGGTTCATATAGAGATTAGTACCTAGAAAACTAAGTGTAACCATGATGACCCCTACAAATTCATAATTGAGCTATAGCGAGAAGACTCGGAGTTTATTTTAAACTTCTTTTGAATTTCTTTTGAGTCTAGGAAAGTTGTACGATTAAGAGGGGTTACAAACAGTGCTTCATGTCTACTTTTGTGCTCCAAGATCCATTTCTTAGCTGAGAGACACATTTGCACCACACTTGCACTGCTCTAAGTTTACTTATGCCTGTGGGTTAGAGGTTCTAGTCTTAGGGGATCAGATGTTCCAGTCCACAGTTGGTTGCCAGTGGCTAAGTATTGATCAGAGTTTTTGGGAGAGGGGTTGAAACTTCTAGTTGTTTAAATTTATGAGTAATGGTTAGGTGACATAGGGGAGTGAGTATAAATATCATCTTTCCCTTATAGAGCCGTTGAGGCCTTTCTACTTTTATTTTCCTATCTTCTAACTTCTCTTAGGACGTAAGACACCCCTTCCACCAAGTTCTTGAGTAAAGTTCTTGAGTGGTTAGAGTGTCTTTTCTTATGAGAAGAGCTAGGAGGATCTTGTGTACTTAAGGATAGGCGTGGGTCGTTGTTTGGAGCTTATTACTCTTGGACGATTAGCCATCGCCCATAAGCTTCCTCAAGCTTTGGATTGTCCTAGGCAAGTTTGTGAGGGTAGACCTCACCTCTGTAAGAAAAAGAGATAACTGATGAAGTGAGAACCAAGTTGGCCTTTGTGACTACTTGGTGAGGCAAAGAGTCGAGAGAGACCTAGATCTCAGGAGCTACTCTATGGAGACATAAGCTCTTTGTGATCCGAACTTTGGGAAAAAAAATCCTTGTGTCTCCCTCTCTCTGTTTGTGAATTTTGTGTTAAAGTTTGCTTCTTTTATATGTTGTTTACTATTTCATGCATTACAGTACTTATGTAGCTATTTATTGCTTCTATTGCTATTACTTATGTTCATGAGATTATGGAGAAGGACTCGAAAGAGTTCATCTCATGCTTGATTGGAAATTCTAACCCATTGGTCCAAAAGTTCCGGTCAAGTTTGAATTTAACGACTACATTGAAGTAATTTTCTAGAATGCATATTCATTTGCCCTCTAGGCTATCTCCAGGGCTTTCATTTGGCATCAGAGCCAATCTATTTGGATTGGCTTAATTGCTAGAAGAGAAGATGTTGGGGACGGATCTACACCACCACATATCGGCAATAATCCTTCGCTTGTCGGTAACTCCACCAACAAAAGAGATGCTAAGTGAGTTGCTATACCTTTTGATTATGATAAAATCGATTCACATTCTCATACTTAATTTGTCTCTATGCCTTTTGGACAGCTGCCTCACTTTAATGAGACCTTCTATGTTACTTGAAAGTACAAGATGAAGTTACACCTAATCTCTTTGTATCCAAGTGTTTGAAAAATTATGTGTATAGGTTGTGACGTGCCAGAGGACACTGAGAACCCCATGTCGAAGCAAGAGCAAATGATCCAATAGAATAGTCAAGCTGCTAGTGTCATACTTAGTGCTTTAAGCCCAGAAGAATTCAACAAGGTCAAGGAGTTAGGAGATACTCTTCAACTTGCTCATAAAGGCTCTTTGGGCACGAAGGAGTCAAGGATTGATTTGTTGTAAGGACAACTCAGTTGATTCATGATGGAGGATGATGAGACACCTCAAGAGATATATGACCATATGATGATGATCATCAACAAGATCCATGGATTTGGTGGCGAGGGCATGGCCAACCAAGTTGTCAT
Organism: Oryza coarctata; assembly: GCA_030770085.1. Classification (NCBI taxonomy): domain Eukaryota; kingdom Viridiplantae; phylum Streptophyta; class Magnoliopsida; order Poales; family Poaceae; genus Oryza; species Oryza coarctata. Next base: position 18,127,215 of record CM061472.1, read on the forward strand.
CAAAAACTTCTTCGAGCTCTCGCCCTAAGAAACAATACCTTGGTGACTCTCATTCGAGGGATGAAGAACTACAAGAGGCTTACTCTATGTGATGTACTCAAAATTCATTTCTCATGAGTTTTATGAAGAAGACGCCAAGTACATCAAGACACTCTCCAAGCAAGCCACTCTCACCAAGAATAAGGATATTGCTCTCAAGGTCAAGAAAGAAGTTTCAAGTGATGAGGAAAGTGAAGATGAGGACTTCGGACTAGTTGTGAGGAAGTTTAAGAAATTTTTGTAAAGTGAAGGTGGCTTTGGCAAGAAAAAAAAGGCGATAAGAGCAAGAGTTAACCAAGCAAGAGGGCGTGCTACCAATGCGGTGATCATAGACACTTCATCGCCAATTATCCCAACAAGACTAAGGGCAAAAACGACAACACCAAGCATCGCAAGAAAAGAAGTGGTCATGCACACATCGGTGAATAGTGGATTTTCGGTGGTGAATTTAGAGTCGAAGAGGAAGATGACAAGAAGTGTGGAATTACTACCTTTTTCTACAAGTCTTCATCGCCAATGGAATCTCTTTTCTAAATCTTGAGTGACGATGAGAACTTCAATGCTCTTATTTGCTTTATGGTGAGAGCGCGTAAGATAATTCCCAATCCCAAATCTCTTGATAGTGATAATGAGGAAAGTTCTATGCTTAAGGTGTGTATCAAGGCCACATTAAATCAAGTAGCCAAGCTTATAAATGTATTAGAGGAAAGTGATAAGACTCTCAAAAGACAAGAGGATTTGTTCATTCTTAAGAAGAAGAGAAACTATGTTCTTAAAAGGTCTTTGGCCAAGGAGAAGGAGATGGTAGAAATATTAACCATTCAACTTGATTCAGTCAATGAATCTATTGCTAATCTCAAGTGCTCAAATGATGCACTTGTTGAGAAACTTATAGGCCTAGACAAGTTCCACAAAGGTCTTAAGGTGCATTTTAAAGATCTTTGGAGTAGCTCCTCTACTTGCCCTCAAATTACTCAATATTCTAATACCTCCACAAGTAATGGGTATGCTAGATGTTATAATATTGATGTAAATGCTTTTTGCTACTAGCCTACAACTTAAGAGGTCATCAAGAAGGGGAATGAAAGATTGTGGACTCTTGTGAAGTATGGGTTCATGAAGTCTTATTAATCACAAGATACACTCTACAAGATCATTGCCACTCAACAACAAGGAAGGATATGGATTTGACTTTTGTACATATGAAAGTAGGCCTATAGCCAGAAACATTATGAAGGGAAAATAGTGCTTGAACTTTGTCAAGTAACTGAGTGCACCATCACCCTTGAAGAGCACTTGGTTTCCTGCTGGACAATTGGCTAGATGTTCTAACCATATGGGCAGGAGGTTATGACCAGGGTTCTTGGGTCAATCGAGATCCTTAGCCAAAAGTTTTGGTCCATACAGGCAAAGGTTCCAACCAAATGTCTCAAGTAGGCTAAGAGAGCCAGCCAAAGATTCCAACTCTAATGGTCGAAGGTTTCGAGCTAGACAACTCTACTATGATTCACATTTGATCACCAAGGATCATCATGGTAAAGTAATCACCCTCTTCACTAGTGGTTAGAATGATGAGTATAAGGCAGTTGTGTGGGTGCTAAAGGCTATTGTGACTAATGTTCTAGAACCCAAACTTCGATAAGTTTAGGTTCCTAAATCCCTAGTTTAACTTCCTTTTATAGGCATACTCTTCCAGTAGATCAAGTTGGGTTATTGATAGTGGGTGCTCCAACCATATGATAGGGGAGAGGAGTATGTTCACTTGTCTTGATAAGAACAGAGGAGATCATAACAACATTAAGTTTGGCAACAATGGCAAAGGAGAGGTAAAATGCATACATAAAATAGACATCGCTAATAATCTTTCTATCTACAATATTCTTCTTGTTGAGTCATTGAGCTATAATCTTTTATCAGTGTCTCAATTGTGCAAAATATGATATAATTGCTTATTCACTTATGAGAACTTAACCATCTTTATGAGAAGTGATAACTCCGTTGCTTTTAAGAGAAGACTAAAGTGTGATCTCTATCTAGTTGACTTTGAGCTAGATGAAGTGAACTTGGAAGCTTGCTTAATTGCTAAGTCCTCCATTTGGTAACTTTGGCAACAAAGGCTTGCCTATGTAGGGATGAAAAACTTATCAAATCTCTTAAAAAGTGAGCATATCTTTGGGCCAAGAGAGAGGAAGTGATGGTGGCCAAAATAAACTCTACAAGCATCGGATAAGAATGATAGTTTCGGTTGGTCACATTGGGCATGAGATAGTGGATTATCGACATAATGTGGTAGGGGGAACACTGATAGAAGAAAGGATTTAGACACACTACCTCAAGATACCATTGTTCCTAGATTCAAGGCTACAGTGCAGTTGGATTGGTACAACACAATGTGTATGACCAGACCCAAGCCAATGATTAAGATTAAGTGGATAGACTATCACTAAATAAGTTAGCAGAGATCTATCATCTTTAAGGATGTGCTAAAGCTATGCTCAGAAAAAGACTTGGGAGGTATTATGGATTTTGAGCACGATTAGTCTAAGCAGGTGATTCTCCAATTTTACGCCACAGTGTTTTTTAAAGAGAGTGACTAGGGGGAGCTACAGATGAGGTGGCTAACTTAGGGGAGACAGTATGTAGTGACCATACCATAGTTTGCTTTGATTTTGCACATTGACCCAAATGATCTTAACAGGGTCAACATTCACATTAAAAAGCCTCTTCTCATCAGTCGCACTGTTTCATGTACGATAGAGATGCTCCTAGGAATTGCATGGGAACCACCAAGAGTATGTTGCCTAACTAAAAGATTCTCATAAATATGTTAAAGGTTACTATGAGTTCCAAAGCTGGTGATGCTACTGCTCTTTCTATCATGCTTTATCATCTTCTTTCTTGTCTTAGATCCAACAAGCCTCCCATAAGCATTGCAAAGTTCATCTGGCTTGAAATCTTCAACATCTCCACTGATCCTAAGAGGATATGTGCCTATGCCCCTATCTCATGAGGGTTATTGAGGCATTGACTGGCATCTCATTCTACAAGGTAGTTCACAAGTCCTTTTACCCAAAGGCGTCTCCTACTCCTTTCAATCCTTATGTAGGCACTAGCTCAGCTCCACATCAACCTCATAGTTTTAGTGCATCTTCTTTGATCATCAGAGGTTTCATGGCTATCTTCAACAGCTGCAAGAGAATTGATGCCAAGATCAGTAAGATGGAGAAGAGGCAGAAAGAGTCTCCAATGAAGGAAGTCTCTAGTGATTCTAAGGAGCATAAGCTTGAGGATCTCTTTGCTCTTTATGAGGCTCCTAGAACTTGGTTGCAGGTGTTGGTTCTTCTCAAGCCTATAAGGAAGTGCCAAGAGTCACTCAATACACAACTTTAGACAATGAGATTGATGAGGAATTCAAGATTGCTACTAAGGGAGCGTCTAAAAGTGTAGCTGATATAGAACTGAGAAATGACAATGATGTTGCTGCTAGTGGAGATACCAAGAAGGCACCTTCCGATGATAGCGATGGTACAAGTGTGCACTTGGGAGATACGGAGGTGGACTATTCAGATGGTGCGTGATTCCTCTTTTCCCTAGCTTTGCAACCTTTTTTGGTTACTTGATGCCAAAGGGAGAGACAAATACAGAATGATAGGGGCCAATTTAAATTTCACCTCTATCAATTTGTTTTGGTCAGAAGTTCTGACCAGACCGTCCCTTTTATCCTTTCTATCTTAATAAATTATGTAATCTTCTGTGGATAAGTAATTAATCTGTGTGAGCTAGAATGTAATGAATGTTAGTTTCTTTTTTAGCTTAGTTTTAGTCCTTATACCATTGATTGCTTGTGTGGTGTGATATTCTTTTATCTTTATATAGGCTTACCATTCATATGCATTGTTTTTATATCATTGTACCACACATTGCACCCCCATTGCTAAAAGGTATTGAATTGAGCTTTTTATATATTCTTTCTTACTTATGCATGTATGCTTCATTGATATCACCCTATGTGCATTCAGGGGAGCTCAACTCACATCTTCTTATTCAAAATTCAATTCATATTTATTATGTTGTAAACTTTAACTGTGTTATCATCAATCATCAAAAATGGATAGATTGAAAGTACATATAACGTTCTAAGTCTAAGTCAGTTTTGGATGATGAATGACAAAACGGTTAAAGGACTAACATGTTTATTGAGGTATATGTAGAGATTAGTCCCTAGAAAACTAAATGTGAGCATGATGACTCCTATAAATTCAAGATTGAGGTATGGCAAGAAGACTCACATTTTATTTTAAACTTCTTTTGAATTTCTTTTGAGTCTAGGAAAGTCATAGTATTAAGAGGGGTTGCAAACAGTGCTCCATATTTACTCTTGTGTTCAAAGATCTATTTTTTAGTTAAGAGACATATTTGCACAATACTTACACTATGGGTTTACTTCTGCCTATGGGTCGGAGGTTCTGGTCTTAGGGGATCAAAAGTTCTGGTCCACTACTATCTGTCAGTGGCAAAGTTTTAAGTCAGAGGTTCCGGGAAATAGGTCAAAACTTTTGGGTGTTCAAATTTGCGAGTAATAGTTAGGTGACATAGGAAAGTGGGTATAAATATCCACTTTTCCTCTTAGAACTATTGTGGCCTTTTCACTTTTATTTTTCTGTCTCCTAGCTTCTCTTAGTTGTTAAGAGCTTATTAATCTTAGAAGACAACCTCCTAGATGGTTAGGCTTTGCCCGTGAGCTTTCTCAAGCTAGACAAGTTCATAAGGTGGACCTCACCTCTGTAAAGATAAGAGATAACCGATGGAGTGAAAACAAAGTTGGTTTTTGTAACTACTTGGTGAGACAAGCAGTCGAGAAAAACCTAGCTTTCAGGAACTCCTCAATTGATATGTACGACCTTTGTGATCCGAACTTTGAGAAAAAATTGCTGTCTCTCTCTCACTTTTTGAATTATATGTCAAAACTTGCTCATTTTCTATGTTATTTATTATTTTATACATTATAGTACTTGTTTGTTATTGTTATTACTTGTATTAATGATATTGTGGAGAAGTACTTCAAGTCTGACCAGCATTCTCGGCATACACGAGAGACGATATATTGGTCCAGAAGTTCCATTCAAGTTTGAATTTAACCACTAAATTAAATTAATTTTTAGGTATAACTATTCACCCCTCTAATGTTCAACCGTTGCTTTGCCATACTCGTACCAGCTGTAAATTGTCATCATGCAAACAGTTAGAGATGAAAACTGTCCCAATAGGTCAGAAAACGTCTCAAACATTTCTATAACCGTATCTTTCTCATAAATGGAATGGAAAATGGTAAGCCATAAATAAAAATATAACGGTATTAGAAATATTGGAAAACCAGAAATGAAACTATATAGACGCAGTCCATCACAAACCAGTAATAAATATTGGAATAATATTGGAAAACCAGAAATGAAACTATATAGACGCAAACATATTAGTGTCCATCACAAACCAGTAATAAATATTGGAATGTAAAATCTTACATTTAACTTTGCATAACTCTATGATGAAATAAATTACACCATATAAATTACAGATTGTCTCCTTTTAACATTCTATTCGAGTTAGGAATTTGATTGAGAAGTTGGTGGACTCTAGAATATGGTATGGGTCAGATAAAGAAATACACCATAAATATTAGCGTATTTAGAAATAATATAAAAAGGTAATTTACGGTAAAATTAAAAAACGATCGGTATACCACAAAATCATTTCTGTTTCCATTTTCATTTTTTTTACCATTTTCGTTTTCGTTTTTGTAGGTAACCATTTTCACATTGCCATTTTCTCATTGCTCTGCCAGTAAAAATCGAAAACAAGGACCAGTTGGTCTGGAATTTTCATGACTGTTTCGGTTGGTCAGGAATTTAGCTGATGGTTTTCACCCCTACGCGCAATCTAGGTTGATGCAGACATGTAGATCATATGAGTTTAATTAGATAATAGGTAGAAAATTCTATTTTGTTAAAAAACAATATTCATCCTTCACATTGGTCTTTATACAATTTTTTAGTTCATATTTCAAATCAAAAAATCTAGAGAATTGAGATTTCCACGGCAATTGAGTAACTATATTTTTATTAAATTTTAATTACTCTTAGACAATATATTCAATTGATTTTTTTTCAACTATAATTGTCTTAGTGACTTAGGTATCTATTGTGGAATTTTCTTTGAAAAAAATTCCATTTATTTTAATTTATTTTTAGTCAGAGCTAAAATTATTCTTCAATATTATGTCATATGGAATTTTTATAAAGATCTATATAGTTAATTAAGATAATCAGAACATAACTCTATTTGAGTGCATATAGTGCCACGTAAAGGTAGATGTTCTATTATGGGCACATTACTATTGCAACATGTGTTGCTTCTATTCAAAATTGATTCTTACTCTAACTTTATCAATGCGAATATACTTTTTATTTGTATGGCATACGTAGATATTATGGTACTATGCTACTCTCGCACGCACATCAATGTCCAATTTGAAACAATAATATGTTGTATTCAAATAAAAAAGAAATCAAGTAGTCAAATTTGTTCATAGATATAAGTTAAATCTCAACAATTATAATATGGGTTCATAAGTATATAACGGTATATTTTTTTCTTTTTTCTTCTAGCCTCAAAAATAACGTGGTGCCTAATTTGAAGGTTATCTTAAGAATATGATGGATAGGTAGAATTTTTATTCTGAATTAAATCTCGTGTTGTGTTTTTGATTGGCACTTCTCCCACTATCCCTTAATTTTTATTATAAATTTTAGTTATCTATAAATTATATTTTCTTATGGACTCTATTTTTTCCCTTCCATGTTATTTTATACGTATTATTGTTATAATTTTTGAATTATTAATTTTTAATATTTATATATTGTATTTTATATGGTCTCCTCTTAGTATGTCATCTTTGCTTATTTATTTATTATTATACTTTTATTCTGAATTTGCTAGATTTTTTAGGTTCATTTGAATTAATATTGAAATTCAATTTTGGAATTTACTTTGTTTTTTATTCTGAGTTTTAATTAATCTTAATTTTAGATATCTATATATTGTATTTTCTATGGACTCTTCATGGTATGTCATATTTATTTATTTATTACATTTTTGTTTTGAATGTTAATGATCTTTTATGTTTATTTCAAATTTGTATTGGAAATCCAATTTTGGAATTTATTTATTTTTTGTTCCGAGTTTAAATTCATTTCGTGACTCTTTTTTAATATTCCTTTTTATTCTGAATTTCAATTATTTTTAAATTATATTTCTATTTCTTTTTTTCTCTTCCGTTTATTTGGAACTCATATTGAAATCCAATTTCAAAGTTTTTTTTATTCTTAATTTAATCAGTCTATTCTTTTAATATTCCTTATTTCTAAAATCCAATTTTTAAATTTATTTTTTCCTCTAAATTTTAGTTAATCTCTTGTTTTGTTTTAGATGGAATCTTCTTTCAGCATTCCTTATTTTTTATTCTGATTTTCACTTATTTCTAAATTATATTCTACTTGAACTTTTTTCTCTATTATTAATATGGTAATTTCAAGCGTCCATAGGGATTTTTTATTATATTTGAATTTCGTATTTTAATGATTTTTTAAGTTTATTTGGAATTCGTATTGAAATCCAATTTTTGAATTTATTTCAGTTTTTATTCTGAATTTTAATCAATCTTTTATGTTTATATAGAGATGATATAGCTTTTCGGTGCTGTCACGCAGTGAATTTAGAAAGCGTGGCCACATGTACTTTATTCAATGTTGCCCGCTAGCTTCACCCACACAAAATTGGAAAGCAACATTGATCGTTGAAAAAGGTTGAAACTATATTTAAATGCTTGATTTCAAAGCTGGGAATTTTCCGTATTCCTAATTAGTGGATTAAACTGGATATCTTATAGGATGTACCTATATTTTTCCTGCGAGTTTTTTAACTGCGGCCTTAAACTTCGGCACGATGGTTTAGTTTAGATATGACCGTATGTCCATCTGTTAGTGCAAGCAACGAAATGGATATATAAAAGCTTATGAATTCAAGATTAGTGCAGTTATGGCAGGCGTGCACGTTACAGCTCCCGGGTTTAACTAAAGAAGAAATCAAACTGCTTGCATTTGAAAATAGTAGCTAGGACTAAAAGTTAAACCCAATTTGATTTACTTATTAGCTGTACATTGTTGTACCATCTTGCAGTTTAAATCCTCACCGGGAAAAAGAAAGCTTGCAGGTTAAACTTTAACACCTTAAATAGGTTTTCTTTTATGCTGACTTTGGGACTTGGTGCTATCACCAATCACCGCAGCGGAGCCAGCTCCCAGTCTAACTGAGCAACAATCCAAGCTCCGTCGATTGTGTTGTCTCTGCTTACCGTCTGAAAACATCTGTAAAATGTTACCGACTACTAGGAACACTCTTTTTTATCGTCTGGGCTCAATAACGTTGCTGGCTCTGCCATCACAGATGACAATGGTCAGCTAGCACCCTAGCATTGCTTCTTGTTACCTCAATTAAAAGCTTTTGATAATAGAAACAGTGGCCTAATCCTTTCTGCTGGGACGGCCGTTGCATGCAAACGCTTTCTTCCAAAGATGATTGCAACAATCTTGTGACGGTGAGCCGGTGACCTTAGTATAAGATTATAAGGTGTTGGTGGTTGGTCGAACATATCCATCAACAATGTAGAGAGAAACTACTTTCAATTAATCTTCGATAGAACCAACACTGCAAAAAAATAGATCGATAGTTTCTTTATCTAGTGATAGGCGTGGGCCGATTGATGGGTAATAGTTGGTCTATTTTAATTCAACTTGTAATCTATTCTTTTATTTAATATAATCGCCCTCTGTTTCCAAAAAGAAAATGGATCGACTATTACTCATCGGTCAGCTCATCCATATCTTTGTCACGTTATCTCTCGTAATATTGGTGGATCCAGTTTTTTTTTAAAAAAAATCACTCCAACAACCTTGGATTTTGTGTGTAATAAAAATAGAAAAAATAATGGACTAGTAGTAATTGATCGATCCCAGAGAACAAATTGCTTCAAAAAAAATTCCTGCTACAGTGATTTCTCATATAAATTGAATCTCTGCTTGTGCTTAAGCTTTTCTTACGGTTTGCTGTGTACAGAGAATTTTTTTCAGGTGTGAAGAAAATGGGCCTTACCATGTGGCCTATATCTGGATTGGGCTTAATGGGACTTTTTCTTGCCTTGCATCACTTGTCTTCTCTGCCGAGCTTTTCGCAGAAATTTCACTGCACGGTAAAAATGCAGCAACTATCAGGATTTCAGCTAGAATAGAAACACTATGGCTGGTCGGAATTAACCGCGTAATCGCGTGTATTTTTACCCTAAACCCCAAGAGGATGGATGGAGAGCACACCGTTAATCTGCCAAAGATTGAAGAAAAGAAAATTAAAGATGTGCTGTGCGTCCGACAACACCATGAACTGAAAACAATAAAAAAAAACTAACCAACATCATGAACTGAAAACATTAAAAAAAACTAAGTGGAAGCAATCAAATAGTTGCAGTGGGTAAGCTAATACACTAGGCATGTTATTCTGTGTAATCGTGAAAGCTCTGAAGAAAATAACGGGGCATTGCGAGAATTGAACTTTGGACCTCTTGCCCCATAAGCGAGAATCATACCACTATACCAAATGCCCTTCGTACTCTTACTTTTTATCGCAGATATTTTAACCATGTTTGGTAAGTGTTTTAACTGCTACTAACTGAATACCGTTCTCAGATAGCTAATGGAGGCGCACGGTTTTAAAATGAAAATGTGAATTATCTGGTGTAAATGATTTAAGAATAGGGCAAATGTGACCAATCTAACCAAATGCCCTTAAGAATATTGTCTTTACTTCGATCAAATTATAAGAAATGGGCAAATATATTTCCAGAAATTCTCAAGATACTAATGATATCAATCAATGAGGTTTTTAATAAGTCAATTACAGATTCACGAATTGACTGAATTAAGTGAGACCAAAACTAGAGAATTGATAGGAATACTATTTGGAGTTAATGTTGGCCTGTCTCCCCTATCTGCGAAAACAATCAAATTTGACTTTGAGATTGTGCAAAATTTACTAGTATAGAACTCTATTCCATATACACTCCTCTTTTACATATACTGATTGATAATTTTAATTTTAAAATGCACACACAACTGTTATCAGAAAATGCACACCACTACGTTCGATTTAGAGTTCCATTCCCGTACCCTATGCATCCAACTGCAATTAATAAGTTAATTACAACTAGATCAAGATGTCAATTTGGCAGTTAATTGATATCTAACTAGCTAATTTGGCATATCTGTCAATGTTGATCAAGAGATATATATCAATCATCTGTGAATCAAAAACCGATCTGCTCTTAATTTCCTCGAGCAATTAATCAGAAGTCGTTGTTTCCACGTCCAAGACAGAATGACTAACCGAGCTAGGAAAGGAAAATTCACTTGTATAGATCAACAACTTGTGCACAACTATATAATAATAATATTCGTGTCAAGCGCGTAATTAATTCACCAGCTGCACGAGCAAATCACTGTCAATTGATCTACTTGCACGACACTACAACGAGCTAAAAAAACTAATTAATTCATCATAATTAAGTGCATCAAGATATATTTACAATGTCTTGCAAGAAGTACTGCACAAAACAGTTAAAAACCACATGGATAATATCCCATATCATGATATGGTCCATGCTGTAACAAAAAAAAGTTGCACAAGCGAATTAATTTAGAACAAGCGAAAAAATTAAGAAAAAGGTAATATCTATGTATGATCAGATGAACAAACCAATAGAACACAACTCAATCGATCTCTTCCCTTTGCTGCAACCATGGCTCATGCATGCACATAGCATCAATCCAATCCTTTTGCATACAGAGGCATGAGAGCAATTAAGGGAATTTGTAAACCACCTAAATTATCTACAACTTTGATGAACTAATTAATATACAAGGCTATACACATGCAAACCAAGATGATTTTAAGCTTATTTCGAATTCTATTCTATTATTACGCCGTGCAAGGTCACTAGAGGAAACCCTAATGGCGACCATGCATTCATGGCGGTTGTGTCGTCGCCGACTCGATGTCGTCGTTGCTCCGGTGAGATATGTATCATTGGTGCTGCGATGGCAACGGACCAAAGATGTCGAGGAAGGCGGACGGCGAGCCGAGCGCGGCCGGCGCGCCGACGGAGCTGAAGAATTGGTCGCCGACGTGGTGCAGCCAGCTGCCGGGGGAGACGAGGGGCGCGGCCTCGCCCTTGAGCGCGGCGCCGCGGAGCGGGCTGAGGTCGTGGAACAGGAACCCCGACGGCGACAGTCCGGCCGCAGCCGAAGACGTCGACGCCGAGGGAGGGGCGAGCTGCTGCTGCTGCTGCTGATGCTGCCGCGTCGCCGTCACCGACACGGACACGGCCGGGCTGGCGGGCCGGTTCATGGCGCGAGCCTTGACGCGCACCGGCGGAGCTCCGCCCTGCCCCCTGCGCGCGCCACCGTCCTCCCTCGCCGACGAGGACGATGATGTCTTCTTGTCGCCGCCGCCCGCCGCAGCTGCTTCCGGGCCGGTGAGCCTCTGCACCAGCGACATGAACTCGTGGGCCTCGACGTGGATGATCTTGGGGGACACCATGTAGATGATCACCGGCTTCCGCTGCTGCTGATGCACCGTCGACCCCGGCTTCCCGATCTTGCGCGACGCGGCGTGCACGCCGAGCGCCCCGGCTCCGGCGCCGTCGAAGCTCGCGGTGGCCATGGATGTATGGACGACGACGGCGGTGGAGCGGGTGCAACTTGAGGTGGATACCAAAGGATTTGAGGGGGACAGCAAGAGGCGAAAATGGGTTGCGGGACAAGTGAGATATATAGAAGGAGAGGAAGCCGTGGCAGCATTAGGGATTTTAGAGCGCTTGGTCAACTTGAGAAATAAAAGGGCACAGGACAAGAGTGATACCGCGTGGCACGTGCCTCTTGGTCCATCCAATGTGTTCACGTCTTTGTGGTCCTCTACCGGGCGGCTTGTGCAATGTACAATGTTAGTCGACTTTGAAATATCATTGGTGTTACAATGTTATTGGTTTAAGTTTTATAAAATATTTTTATAATTTATTCTATGACAATTAGGTAGTACTTGATAAGTGTCTTTTCTATTTCATAATTTAGGTAGCACGTAGCTTTTCAACCAATCTCTTAATCTAATAATGACAAGTTATAATGAAGACCACAAATATAACGTACAGGTTATATAGAAAGCAAAAGTTCTGATATGCCAAAGGTTTACAGCTTACAATCCAATGCCACACTCTTAGCAACATCACATACTATCCATTCTCACTCTAGCAAAAAAAAAAAGACAACATCATACAAATATCAAACCAAGTGTAAAGACATCAAAGAACAACAAAAATTACACACTAACTACCAAACTATTATTTTATTCTCCAACCAATTCTTAAGCATAAGAAGGTGCTTCATATATCTAGGCAGCACCTTCTATTGGAACAAGAGAGAGGTACACCGAAAAATCATAGCCAATGAAGTCGAGACCAATTTATCTCTAAACATTATATTATTATTTACAAGCTATAAAGCATTTTTTATTCTACAATATCTACTTCCTGCCCTCCCAACAATCATAATAAAATGATTAAAATCATAGGGGATTATATTCCAAGCAATAATATCTCAGTGGATACAGCCAACCTCGATAAGGAGCTATAGAAAATGCAAACAATGCAATTAGCACAAAATTCTAACCCACAATATTTAAATGTATATACATGCTCATCTTCTCCACACATTAGCAGCGGCTAATCACCGGCGAGCTAAACGCAACGCACATGTACATCAAAAGCACGTACTACTAATCTATTTCCAAGTTGCAACCCAAATCCAGACGACACTATGGCCGGCCACACCAGATCCCCCGCAACGACATCATGCAACCAACATTTTGACAATGGCACAGCACATCTCTCCGGCCCTCTGGGCCCCACCTGCAGGCCACAGGAAGGCGAGACGAGGAAGCAGGGAGGCAGTAGCCGGCTGACAGATAAACAGAAGGTCGACGTGGCACGAAATCTCCCGGCCATTCGTAGCACCCAAAAAGTAGTTATAAAACCGCCTTGAGAGAGAGAGAGAGAGAGAACGCGAATAAAAAACGGCCACCCCCTCTTGCCCCTTTTTTTTTTTACAGTTGATGTCCACCTCGCCCTCACGGCTCGCGCTGGTCCGTCTCACGCCGTTCGCCGCCGCCCGCCGGCCCGTCTCGCGCCTTCAAAGTCAGCTCACACGCGGAAGGCGCGCGATCAGGACACGTACATCAGGTTCAGGTCGAGCCGGTCCGCCGAGGCGACGCCGGCCGCTCGCTCGTACGTGTGGTGTGGTCGCCGCATTGGCGCGGCCGTGGCGTTTGCGCGCGCCGGCGTGGCAGCGGCAGCCGCGAGCGCCGTCGTCGTCGCGGAGAGGAGGATGCGTGGAAGCTGGAAACGGCGAAAGATCATAGGGGGCAGCGTACGTTGGAGCGCACGATCGAGAGCTCTCACGGTTGTTCTGCTTCCAGTTCTGCGACTAACCGAGCCGGGCGGCAGCAGTTGAAAGAACGGAACCCATCCACGTACGTGTTGTGTAATATGGTATTTTGAGAATGTTTTGGATTTGATGAACAGGTAGTGCTAGTACTTCTGATTGCCAACCAGCCCCGCCCGGCTAACGACGTCCTCACGCACGTTGGCAGAATGGACGGAACCAGGAGGTCGGATGCGTTCGTGCCCCGTGCTACCATGCAGGCACAGCAATTGCAGCCACAGAGACAGACAGAGTTGCTGCGGCAACACGGACCGGGGCGCGGTTCCGCTGACTCCGGCCGGCGCGCGGCGGCGTACGGCGATTCGCGCGCGTCAACTGGAAAAAGGTTAGCGAGACCGCGGGGCTTCTTTTTTTCTTCTTCTTCTTTTTTCATGTTTTGGCACGCCACGCACGAAGTTTTGGCAGCGACCGAGTCGCGAGGGGAATCCCCGGAAGCAGACGAAGGGTGCCGACATTTGCTATTGCGGAAGGCCGGAGGCCGTACTGTTGGGTGAAATAGGGCTTGTTTGACAAGTTGAGATTCTAAGTAGCTCACGAGAATCTAAAAATAATAATAAGTTTCTCATTTTATTTTATGTATTTTATAACTATAGCCTCGTATTTCGATGAAAATATAGACTATTTGAAAAAGTATTTAGAAAAAGGTGAACGCTAAAGCATATAATTTAAGGTCAAGCCATACTATTATGCTATGAATGGACATATAAAAAACAAATTCGTTCAAAAGTGTAGTGGTAGCTAAAAAATTTGCTTTTAATTCATGGAAAAACATTTAAACTCCATTGTGTGTCTGCCTAATGAACCCAAGCAGCCATTAGGGTCATCCAGCAGTGGATCCACCCTTGGCAACAGGCATGTGAAAGCAATGACTTAGACTCCAACGAAGCATATTAGATTAGATCCCTATAGTTCAAAGTGAAGCTAAATAAAAGGATGGATGAAGATGGTGAATTTAGATGGAAGCCACAAGTGTGACGGGGTGTTGTGGCCAACTAGCATTGACAACAGGAGTTACACATTAAGGTAGTTAGGAGAGACAAACTCGCTAGATTCAGAGAAGAAAGAGGTGGCAAAGAGGGCACAACTGATAGGCCTCATTAGCGTTAGTGAGTAGAGGAAAACAGTACGTAGTGGGAGTCAATAGAGCAGTGGTGGCACTACCTACGTAAGAGATTAAAAGAAAAAAAAGATGTGATAGTTTTACCGATATACGTAAATCGCAAAAGCAATCTTAGCTATCCAAACCTCTTACTGTTTTGTTTGACGTTAGGAGTTCGATAAACCTTCAAGAAATTTGGGAAACCCAGCCCGGACCAGTGAAAACGAACATATTCCTTATATTTAAATTTGACGACTGAAACCACCTAGTACAACACCGCTGATCGGTGTTCGTGGCCCAGTTCTTTTTTTTTTTTTTCTCTTCTACTAGTTTTTGAATCCTATTGACTATTGTAACTTGCCCGACAAGTATTATTTAATGAACTGTGTGTCCCTGTGATGTTGATGACAAAGGTCAATACCCATATTGCAATTTGCAACAGGTAGATTTTCAGAAACGTACACAGCACATGTGCAACGGGTCAGAACCATATCTCAGAAGCCTACAGCTGCTGGACAATACAGTATTCCGTTTTCACCCAGAACTGCAGCTCAAAGTTAACATAGTTATGTACTACCAAGCTATATAACACGGGTTAAATCGGAATGAAAATAACGTCATTGTTGAGCGAAGTACCTACCTTTTTCCGTAGCTTCAGAGCTGCTTCGATATGTATGCAAATGCAAAGGCAACAGATCGCGCTCATTGCTAAAGATTAGCAGGTAAACTTGGTAAGGAGCACAACTTAACGTCTTTCTCACTGCTGCCATCACGTTTCAATTCCTAAGAAAATTAATCAGCAACAACTGTGCGAGTACCTTGTTTAGAGATGGCCATCACTTTCTCTCGGTTTAATAATGCAGCAGCAGCAGCAGGCATGAGACATGACCCGACTCAGACTGCTCTTCCTTGCGCTTGGCCCAGCACAGCCATAGAAACGTACAAGAAAACACCCAAAGTGGAGCCTCAAGACCATGTCGCTGGTGTTTACATGTTCTTAGGATAATCCACTTTGACAGGTTCCAACTTCCAAGAAGATACCTTGTCACTTTAAAGGTGTCCGAGATCTTCATCAGATGTCACTTTTTCCAATTTTGATTGAATTCCAATGGAAGTCGTCTTCAGAAATGGCTGCAAATGCTGCATGATGCAACACAATTTAGCATTGTCAGAAAAACCTTTATGGAGGACCCTGTTGTATATTTACAAGATAAAATGCAAATTACCTCAAGGTTTTATTTGCAGTAACATACGATTCAGTATGGACAAAAGCAAGCATGAAGCTCAACCTCCAAGTTGGAAACAAAATCTAGGATTCCCCTACAGTCCAGCAATATGAATAATGTGGAATTGTGGATAGTTTCTAGAAAGACTTATGACTCATGAGAGTGCATTACCTTCAGATGCAGTCCACACATCTTCAGGCGATTTGAGACTGATGAAAATGATGACACAACCAACATGTAAGCCAAATGATAGTGCAAACCATAAAAGAAGATATAGGTCAACCCCCATGTTCTTGGGCAAAACAATTCTTTTCATGATCGTAAAATTGCTGGTGGAGGGGTTCCTAAGAATTAGACTATCAGCAGCTTGTCTCATTTCTCTGAATACATGTTAGTTGATCAGCTTGCTACATAAGATTCAAGCTGCAAAATACATCATTGAAATATCTTGTAATCTTGTTGGGCCAAACTGAAGGTAATAAAGAAACAGTGCCACCTTACTTCCACAGAAATAATTTTTAGAAAGAGTTCATGGTCATATATGAAATCCTTTGTGTGATTTGTACCACACAACGCGCGCGCGCGCGCACAGATAAAAAGAAGGAAATGGATAATCGGACAAATATTTACATCAACTTGAGAAAATAGTTGTCATACATTATCTCTAGCACGACACCGTCCTCCCTCAAGTTGACTAAAAGAACTGAGAAGACTTATAGAATTGCTTTGATGACATTATGAGAAACAAAAAATATACAAAAGGTACATCATGCCCTAGTAGTTAGTATTATATAGCCTCTCTCCATATTCAAACCAAAATTCCTTCAGCAGTAGCACACACTTAGTGATTTGAGATCAATCAAAGGTCAAATCTTAAAATATGAAAGATGACAGATGAGATATACAAAAGAATACGCACAAATCCTAAATTCCTAATCACAAATGCAAGAATACGCACATTCTATTGTAATGCAAGATGCTGCTTTGAGTAGGTACTTGAGAAAAAGTCAGGGCTCACTGAACAATTTGTTGGTATAGATATTTGGGTTGGTTTGAACTTTGGATCAAAATCAGTGTTAGATTATAAGTTAAATACAAGTCAGAGTCTAATATATGCTTATAAATATATGGCATCCTTGTATCTATAATCTGATATCGTTATGAGTTATTTTATCTCCCGTGGTTTTATCCTCTCCACATTGGATAGGTTTTTTATATTAAAATTTATGTTTCCTTTTTGCCCTTTTTTTTTGCCAAATAAGTGGTATGAGAGCATTGAAGATTTAACCTACGTAGCCGTCGGCGTGTTCATCTTTCTTGGTGAAGTTTTATGGTGAGATTAATATTTGATGAGATCAAGTTCGTGAAATCCGACAAGAAGTTGCTTCTACTCCGAGTCAGTCTCTCTTGTCTGTGCACACGGGAGAAAAAGCAAGGCAACAGCATAGCTTTGTCCATCCCATCAAAGTACAACAGACCAAAGGCACAATTTCTCAGGTAAGGAAAAAGAATTTCGCGCCGTGATGGCTCCGGTCATGACCATGTATGGTGAATTTTCTAGTGAAAATTGCTAAGCACACCCAAGTCAACATACCAGGAAGTTTTTTTAGCATCACTCATGTTTGTGTTTACGTGAATTCAATTTTACATTGTTTTTTTTGCTATGTCCACACACAAGTGTACCAAAAAACTTTCTTTCTCTTTTGAATCAATCATATTTTTATCTACAATTTATTCTTCAATATGTCGTTTACTGCATTTGACATTCAGAAGTTAGATGATAAAATTAGTTTCTTAGATGAAAGCTATTTTTATATAAGTTGGTGTTTGCAAGACATTAAGTGCTAAACCAACATACATAACAGATGATAAATAGGAGAATGGATCAAAACATGTTATCCGCTATACAACTCAACATGTTTTGCACAAAATTATTAATAAGACATCTGCATCTTTGCTATGTATGAAATTAGAGATGTATGAAAGTCTTATAAATAAATTATGTCTCAAGAAATGTCTGTACATAATTCATATGGTAAAAGGTATGTCTATCCAATCTCATCTTAATGAGTTTAATTCACTCGTTATTGATCTTGAGAAATTAAATGTGAAAATTGATGATGATGATGATGATAAGGCTATTTTACTAGTTGTCATTTTGCCTGCTACCTTCATACATTTTAAAGAAATTATGCTTTATGGTAATTATGATTCTCTTAGTTTTGAAAATGTTAAATCAAATTTATTGTCTAAGGAGAAATTTGATATTGATTCTCGTTCTAAAGTTAAGGCTAAGGGTTTAATTATTAGAGGTAATCAACCAAAAATGTGATTATTTGAAGTCTAGATCTAAATTAAAAGTCAGTAAATCCAAATTATTTTGCCATTTTTGTAAGAAAACAAATCATGATATTTCCGATTACGTCAAATTAAAAAGAAAGGAAGAAATGAGTAAAACTCAAAAGTAAAAATCTACCGAGTCTAGTTTTATTGCCAGCGATTGTGATGCGGATGTTCTGATTAGCACTACTAGTATAGAGGATCACACTGCTTGTATTATTAACTCGGATTGCACCTTTCATATATGTCAATATGAATAGTGGTTTTCTTCTATTGATACTAGTAAAATTGTTATTGGTGATGGATCTTCACTTGAAATTATTGAAATTTGTTATGTTCAAATCGAGACACATGATGACATTTTAGGACTCTTTCAAATGCTTGCCATATTCCAAGAATGAAAATAAATCTAATTTTTTTAGGCATTCTTAAATTATTGGGATATAAATATGTTGATGACTATGATGTTCTTAAGATTTTGAAAGGCAGCATTGTTGTTTTAAAGGGTAATAAAATTGATGGTCTTTATTTCTTAAAGGATCTATAGTTCAAGGTGTTACAGCTATTTCTACTATTGCATCAGATGCTCACATTATCAAGCTTTACCATACGAGTTTGGGTCATATGAGTGAGAAATGCGTGTATCTTCTTTACATTATTTAAACAATATTGGTAAACTTGATTTATGTGAATATTATGTTTTTAGTAAACAAAAGACGGTCAGTTTTACTATTGCTACTCATCAGACTAAAGAAATTCTTGATTATATTCATTTTGATCTTTGAGACAAGTCTATGTTTCATTCTATTGCTGGATGTAAATACTTCATATTTTTAGCAAAATTTGGCCTTATTTCTCAAAACATAAAAATGAAGCTAAAAGTGAAAAATTTCGGTGGAAAACCAAACTGATAGAAAAATAAAGAAACTTACAACTAATAATGAATTGGAATTTTGTTGTTGTAAGTTTAATAGTTTCTATGCTAATCATGGTATTGTAAAACATTTAACTATTTTAGGAACTTCTCAACAAAACAATATGGCAGAGTGTACGAATCTCACTCTTATAGAAAGAGATCGTTGTATGCTTTCAAACATGCTTTATGGACTGAAACCATTTCAACAACTTGTTATTTACTCAATTGCTCTCTAAATTCTGCCATTGATTTTCGATTTCAGAAGAAGTTTGATTTGGTAAACTAATTAATTATTCTAATTTAAAAATTTTAGTTGTCCTGCTTATGCTCATGTTAGCACTAGAAAATTAGAGTCTAGAGAAAGAAAATGTATATTCGTTGGTTATAGTTTTAGTGTCAAAGGGATATCGTTTATGGTGTTCTAATGCTCATAAATTGATCATTAGTCATGATTTTATTTTTTATAAAGATGTTTTTCTCTCCTCAGTTAATGTTAATTTATCCATAATTGAATCTAAAACTAATAAAGTTGTTGTAAGGTTGTAAGTTTGAGATAGTTTTGTCTATTGTTGATTTAGATTCTTAAGTTACCTCTGCTACACAGCAAGTTATTACTATGACATTCATCGACTTCTAATAATAATGATCAATTGCTTGAGATAGAACTTAAAAAAACATTTATTTGTATATTAGATATCGTGACACTGATAATATGGCTTATTATGCTTTTTTTTTCTGCACAAGATGTCAATAATACTATTATACTATACTATTGAATATTCTTTTTATTCTAATGCTTGGAAATTTTTATAAGTGGTATTTCATTCTTTTTGGCATGTAGCCATACCTATTTACAAAACAAAATGAAACAAATAAATTGTTCTTTTCGTTAGAGTATTTGGACCATAAAAACCATGAATGATTGCCGAGCTCTTTCGTGAGCTCGTATGCAAACTGGGAGAATCTCGTGAGACACATATTGATTTTTATTGACAGAGCTGTTTATTTGTTTCACAGTGTTAAGCAGCACTTAGTAAGACACATATTGATTTTTAGTGACGTAGAAATGTGATACTGAGCTCTGTCATTTTTCAAGTAGCTGATTTGTTCATGCCATCTACACAGAACTATATATCTAGTTCCATCGTTTGCACAAATCAAGGGACCTCACTGACTCACCGTGAAAGCCATCCACATCCAGAACATATATGAGCATTTGAACTGGTGTACACAAATTCCAGAGTTATAGGTCCATCCAAAATCAGTCTCTGGTAAATCTAGGACACCAAGAACTCCGAAGAACATGGTTTTAGGGAAACAATACCTATATGTGTGCAACCAGTATGCTACCGGTACAACACACTTACAAATGTATGTACAACAAACATGTGAATTGTGACAGATTAACATTTTTTATGCTTAATCCAAACTACATTGAGAAACACAGATACTATAAGATTTGCATGTGGACGTTACTATTCATTAAAGTCATGGAGGCTTTCAGCTTTCATATAATGGTGAAATTTTACATTGCGACAAACTAAGCCTCAGTTCACCGATGTTGGCTGCCAACGGTAAGCGATATGCTTTGGCGTATCAGACGAACTGGCTTTTCAATTCAGCCAAAGCATTTCCATTGGCTGGCATATTATGGTTAAATTGCTTGTTGAACGATCTTCTGTGGCTAGATGGTTGTAGCTCCCAGTTGGTAGTAGCATTCACATGTGATGAGTATAGAGATTAGCCAAAAAACAAATGAATAACCACCCCAGTTGCTACAACTTGAGGGAGTAAATTGCTATCATAATTAATAATTAATCAGTACTTCTAGCCAGTCCTAGTAGGTCGTAGGCATAAATAAGATCACAAACCACGAGTAATTAGGAAATTAAATAGGCACATAAGAACACAATCAGTGCATGAAGACAGCCATGTCATGGCATCTTCCCTTCATCCCCGTGGCAACAAATGTGAAGCGTATGTCGGAAGTCACGTACAACCATTACATTTTGACTAGTGTATCCATGCCTTCACATGTAGGTCATTCGCTCCTCTTGTGGAACGCACGACCGGAATATGGGTTCCATCAATAGCTCTAACGCAATTGATGGAGTGCGGGCAAAACCTAGACTACAACAACCTTTTATGCACACCATGAAAAGCAGTATCACTTGGTCAGATGATATCCTTGGAAAATTGGAGCATCACTTTCAAAATATGCCTAAATTTCCGATGGATAGTATCTGGTGACCTTTGAAAACGCTCGCAAATCTGGCTTTGCGATTGCGCGTTCCCACATGTCCACAACAACATCCCTAAAACCTCCTTCGAGCCCATTTCCCATGTTGAGCACAAGCCATATCATTTCAATGTAGAGTGCAAAGTATCAAGCGCTTGAGGCGTCGTTCTAAAGTTTTGGTAACAATCGGAGGGTTCAGAAAGTTTAAGCAGTACCCATTGCAAACCCTTGTGGAATGGATATATCGGGACTTGTCCACCAACCCGATGATGACGCTTTCGTTTGTCTTGCTCAATCAATTGATATGTCAACTCAGCACTCTCCAACATAAGTCTCCAATAATCTTCATCATCGTCATACTCAGAGGAGTCACTTGAGCTTGACATTCTAAGCAATGGTAAGAACAATCTTTATACCACAACAAAGTTATTACAAGTACTCGAAAATGCATATCCTAATATAGAGATAAAGCATCGACCATATATCTAGCAATAATAAAAGTTGGTACAACACATGATCGCATGTTTCACTGCACACGGTTCTGCCAAGTCCAACTGATCCACACAAGTCCCCTCGTGGGAAGTCTCCATCGCCTGGAATGTCGCTCTCTTGACGGGGCAGCGCAACAACTCTTCTGCCAAGATCTCTAGACAGTGGTCTATGTCCTCCTTGGTACGGCGCCTCTTCAAGCTCGAGGACTCACTCCTCTGTGCTACGCCGTCAAATATGCGTTGCAGCTGATACTCGGCAAATGTTTTCTTCCCTTTCCTCTATGGTGGGCTGTCGACCACTTGTTCCTTCCCAGCCCAGCAACAAGCAGATCCATGAACATTGGTGTCCTGTGACATTCCTGTAAGTGCGTTTTCAATTCCACAGCTATCGTCGCTGTTGTCCGCATCACTTGGACACATCATGTGTCCATCATTCTCCAAATCTTCTCCAAACAGCTGAATGTGTCCCGCTTTATGCTGCAATGGCTTACCACGAAACGCCCTCACGTCTTTCCCATGCACCTGCACAAATTGATGGGAAAAATGTCACATGCATACTATAGCAGAATAATATGCTACAAAAATAATAGATACCCATGGTTACATGCAAGTAGTAACAGAATAGTGTCAAATCCATATGTGTAAGCAACCTAAATTTCTTTATGAAGCACACCACCTAAACAACAATAAAGTTCATAGCGGATGCTGTTATGGTGTATTATCATAGTAAAATATGTGCCAAAAGGACAAATATGAAAGACCACCTAAGTTAACAAATTTAAAACTGCAATTTAATTTTCGTACTGTTGTTGACCCATTCTGTATGCAAGGAAAGGAGTGCAAGCAATGGCTTGACAACTGACAAGGTAACAAAATGTCTTTTCAGCAATGAACTTTAGTGTTGAATTTCACATTGGCAAGTTTTCTGAACCAGTTCATTTTTGTAATAGAAAACAATAACTGCAAGTAGTGTTCAGCAAAATAACTTGAAAGAAGTCACAATAGGACTAAGTGAACGGTGGGAGGAACGGATTGTAGCTAACGGGTACGAACGCCAGAGGCGATTGGGCTGCTGTTGTCTCTCAGATTGGTGGCCAGTGCCCAACTCTACGCAGTGCACAGATCCACAAGCTCCGTGCTTCACTTAGTCTTCGAACACGTCGGCGGAGCTCCCCAATGCCTGTAGAGCGGAGTCCACTCCCAAACCCTCTGTCATGCGCAGATCCAGTAGCCGCACGCCATCCTGCTCAACTTCCGGCGTCGAACACGAACAGATTCACTATATGATAGTCAATTTGATCCTGCAAAAGGCTACAACTGAGATCACCTAAACAGCAACTCTTGTCGTCTCTGAACAGATTTTACAAACATCTTCTTTTCCATTCCAGTAAAACTGCAGAATCAATTCAATTTCCAGGCAACAAACAAGTTCAGTACAAGTGTGGAACACATGATGCTAACTCATATCAAGACGCTGCACAACTTTAACAAAATCATCTCTGAATCGAAACTATCAAAATCAGTATTGTGTTATATTGTAATCCATAAGACTAATTCTGTACCGAGAGCCAGTAAAGAGGATGTAGATCAACAAAAAGTACAGGATCTTTAACTCACAATAGTGAATCAAAACATCTCAGTTCTGTCTGACGGTTATGATGGGTTTCTATGATTTCACAATGTATACTGAACATGTTAGGAATCCTGGAATCATACAAATTACTGAATATATGACAGAGGAGTGAGATCCCCGGTACCATCTCCAGCAAATGTCAAGATCAAGGTCATGCAGTGTACATGAACCATATAATGCATGTTGGTCGTGCCATTTGGCAGCCTGCTCAATCACCGGAATCTTATTCCACAGTTCCTGCTGCTCCTCTGGTGAACTGTCGCCCTGGAGAGGTGATAATGAGAATGCACTAACACTAGAGCTTCCACTTTGGATCTCTTTCAGAGACCTAAGCTCTGCGACTGTGCTCTTCATATACATGCTTTCCATGTACTCGATCTCATCTAATTCAGGA
The DNA here is from genome assembly GCA_030770085.1 of Oryza coarctata. Lineage (NCBI taxonomy): Eukaryota > Viridiplantae > Streptophyta > Magnoliopsida > Poales > Poaceae > Oryza > Oryza coarctata. The sequence goes on from CM061472.1 coordinate 18,151,250, forward strand.
ATAGCGCCACCATTAACCAAGGATGAACTGGGATTCGAAGGCTTGTCCTCGCTAGTGCTATCACCTCTGCCATCTTTACTTGATACAGACAGTTCGTTTGATGGTAGAAGCTGGTCCAGCATGGCCTCACACTGCTTCACAAGCTTGTACAGGAGGTCAGTGGTGAAGAATGGCTGCTGCAGCACTTTCTGGATGAGTGGCAGACGGATCAGAGCCCCAGTCCTCTTGTCATACTTCTTGAGAATCTTAACTAATCCTGTAAATAACAACATGGAACGTAAGTATCAACTGGTGAAAATATAAAATGATTAGTAGTGTGCAATGTACAAAACAAAGTAGTAGAGTTTGACGTATTCCAAATTTCAAATAGCATCCAATCCACTTCCCATATCACCACTTTTCTTAAAGAGTTTTGCCTCAAGAGAAGAAACAAGGATAACTGACTTTTACTTCTACGGAACCTACAATAATAATGGAGCATAAACTAAAAACATGAGAAACAGAAAATATGGTCAATTGGCAAATAATGTGTATATATCCTTGTATGGCTAACAAGCTGTGACATCTGACTGCCTGATGCATCACAGCCATTTGTAACTGGCCACGTCCCTAGTTAATGAACCTGAATTCTTGTGAGGAATGGTCCAAAATTTCACATCTGGAAAACTAACATGCTAGAAGTGTGAAGGATACCACTAAAGGAGATGCTAGTCAATCTGGATGAGATAGGATAGCATTTCATATTGCAAATGGTAACCACAAAAGTTTCAAACAGTTGTACAACACTAATATAGTTTCTTAAGAGCACAAACATACGAAATAGACCAGCATGATATGAGCAAAATGGCAGCAGAAATGTATCGTGCAGTTACAAAGCATAAATGATAGTTATTGACACATTCAGTTCAGGCATATAAGAAGCATGCAACTTGCATGCTATTGTGCTGGTTGAGCAAAACATACTAAGCTTGCCATGATGTAAAACAACAAATTTACTTTTTGTGTGACATCTTCAATCAGCAAGTTACCAAACTTTATAATGTGCCCACATTTGAAAAGTCGACTCCCCAAATTAGCGTTAACCTGGCCCAGTATAGCCATATAGGTCTGTGACGCCATCAACTTACATCTTGCAAAGGAAAAACAGAAAAAGCAAGATGCTGATACTTAGAGTGGTCACAGGTCACTGGCTCACAGCATGTCCACTGAAACCATTGTGCACAATAACATAATAACACAGCAAACCAAGATACTCATTAGCCTCAAGTTCATTGCAGCTAGCAAAGAAACTGACTTTAAAAAGTAGCCCACTAAAGAAGCACTAGGAAATAGATGATGCATATAGCATGCGAAGTTAGGACCATCAATCACATCTCAGCTAAGTATAAAAGAGTGAACTAATGAAGATCATGAAATTAGCTACACAAATTTCTGTTGAGCAATACCATATCTTCAGATGATCTCCAAAACTAGTTCCTTTTATTTTCCATAGCTGGAGCATGTACCAATATTTAATAGCACGCAAATCACAAACGTAACATGAATTGCACTTTCTTGTTTTTTTTAGGCATGACTTTAATCAGAAGACTTATCAACTGATAGAACATCTGAAAAATATTTGGGCAATGAAGCATGTGCCCCCATTTACCACCATCCCAAAAATCAAAACTACAAATGTGCTTGAAATAGTTTATGTTTATATCGCAAAAAATAACCAGCAAACTTATCTACTACAGTATTTCAGACGTGAATACTGCATGGGAATTTAGAACAAGTTGATTTATTTATCTAACTGCAGATGACCGTACACCCATTTTTTATATTTAATGCATCTACGAAACTTCTGGCAATCTTTGAAATGGTGCAACTGAATTTAGTTTTGTATTTGTTGAGCGGAGGCATATGCTGTCCTGCTTACTAAATCAATATTTCTAAAACTACTATGGAGCTAAATGATGCTCTAACATCATATTCAAGGTAGTAAATTTCGTCCCAACTGCCAACAGCAACAGAACTTAGATTTAATTGAGTTATATGATTAATCAGTAACCCCACAGGCTAGGAATTTATAGGTATCAGAAGCCACTCACATTGATAAAGAGGAAAATCAACTACTCAGTATTAAAGCATAACAAAGGCCAACTGAAAAATAGCAAAGCAGTACAATTGCACATCACTACTTTGCATATGCACTGCATATGCTGCCAGTGGACAGGCAAGGAAGCAGATAATCTACCACAGAACACTGCAGTAAGAAGACAAGGACAATATACCACACAATACTGCATCTTCATGTGAACCCTGAATCAGACTGTATTTTTAGTGAAAAACATTGCCAAGATAATATCTGATACCAAGTCAATTATTAGCCAAATCTTTCTTGTATAAACCTCATTCAGCACAAAAAGTTCAGTGCACCATTTGGTTCGTTACAAACAGTATTACAGCCTGTTGAAAAGAAAAACTTTTTCGACCTATTTATTTACAATTGTTCTACCTTCTTATAGCGAGTCAAAGAAAAATCTGTTGACAATATAAGGATGCATGACACATTGTTACCAATTCAAATTGCAGCAGAAAGAAACAGAGTGCTCCACAACGAACAATATTTGCACTGATGTGGCCTACCATAAATCGCTGGTTTCACATGAGAGAATAAACTGTTTATATACAGTGCCCCCAACCATTAGCTGCTGAGCCCAATCTCAAGTATCCATTCATCAATAGAGAGCAAAAACGTGCACTGAATTGCCATACAAGGATCCATTCTCCTTGATGGCAACACGTGTGCTCCGTAGCTGACAAGCGAAACCATAGCTGCCAACAACCACAAGTCGTTTCTTTGTTGACCTATGTTCAGGAAAATTTCCATAACTCCTGCCCGCTCTATGATGCGTGCTAAATTACCTTTCTAAGAATACTAAACTACTATATCAACCAAATTTTCTACCTCTCTTACTACCTCCAATTCACAAAACATACCAAGGAGAGTTAACCAACAACATAAGCAACAGCTAACGAACCCTTACGATATTAATTAGTGAAGCCATATGAAAACTACGTGTGTTGCGATGCGGCGGGTGGGGGAAGTGCCAAGTGCATCGACCGAGACACTCACCGGTGTAGTTGAGGGCGCTGTAGTTCTCGAGCAGCACCATCTCGCCGTGGAAGTCGACGATCACCTTGCGCACCCGCATCAGCTCCTCCTTGGACTCCCTCGCCGCCGCCCTCGCCACCCTGTCCTGCAGCTCCTGCTCCACAGCGCGACACCCAATCAGAACCATGAAACTCAAAAAGAAATTCGAATCAAATAAATGGCGAGCCGAGTGGGCGATCACCACACACCTTCTAGCGGATGATGCACTCCTCCTCCTTCTCGGCGAAGAAGGAGTTGAACTTGTAGAGCTCTGCCTCCAGGAGCCGCATGAAGTCCGCCTCCTCGGGCGTCATCGCGGCGGCCTCCTCCCCACCGCCGTCCGCTGCAACGCGTACCCGCTTGGCCTGCCTCTACTCTCCACCCCCACCGCCACCAATCAGCTTGAGCCGCCGCTTCTTGAGATCCTTATACGACAAGAACTTGTCCCGCCACTCCGGCAGCGTCTCCACGATCTGGCTACTCAAGCTATTCCCAAACTTCATCTCTACCTCCCTCCTCACAATTATGAATTATCCAAGAAGAGAAAAACCCCGCCGCGTTTACTGCACTCTGGCTGCCAAGAACCGATCGAATTCTTGCCGCGGCGGGCGGGGGTGGTGAAATAGGGGAGGAGGGGAAAGGGAGGCGGAGGAAGGAGGAGGATGTGCGGGGAGAGGAAGGGGACGAGGGGAATATTCGCGGGGGAGGATATAATCGTGTGTGCTCCGTTCGCTTTCGCTTTTCGGTTCACAAGTGGGAAGGGATGGGAACTTTGGGGAGGGAAAATGGTAGAGGCACATAGGAGGATTTACACGGCTGGAATGTGGGTCCAGTGTGCTATTCCTATACGTGTGACTAAACTAAAAGGTTTTGTTTATCCGTACTATCAAGTTATATTATATAGGAATGGTTTGAAATGTAGTAATTATGCATATACTTTTTTTTGTTAGAGTGGAACTGGATGCGATAAAGTTTTTGACTTGAGTCAGTGCTCTACTATGTTGGAAGTATAAGTGGTAGACTAGACTGATCTGTTAATTTTAAATTTAGCTTGATTCTCAGGGTTGAGGCCAGTCCTTTGATAAGAGATAGACTGAAACCTCTATTAGAGTTAATACGATCCTAGTTATTGAAACAAAGTCATAATAGGAAGGACTAGAAGAACATGTGGAACTAACAATGTTTTATAATTATCATATAATGTTTCATTAAGCAAGGCAAAATAAAAAAAATTGATATAAAAACAACGAGGTTTCATGCCATTACTAGTAATGAAAGAGCTATAAAAATGACTTCGATAATATGAAAATAGTGTGTTCTATTCAATTTGTAGCCAGGAAATTGATATCACCAAGATATCTTTCATATAATCTAAAATGCTAAAAGATACGAATTACTATGATTAAAAACATGTATAATTATCTTATATATAATCAGCAGATTTTCTTTCCTGACATATTACAAATCATCCCTAGAATCAATATCAATTTTCAGCGCCAAAAAATAAGTGTTTGGGATAATGTTGCACATACACTTGATCAAAATTCCAATTCAAATTCCAGTTCATATAATGCAAAAATGATAAAACTGAGGTAATTAATGGGCATTCTTTCTTGTGGTATTTTTGCTATTGTTGAACAATTGAACTGCAGTGATATAAAAAGAATCAAATTAAGGGTTCTATTAAAGATGTGGTTGGCACTCATCCAAACTCGAAACTCCTGTAGCAACTTCCTACCGAGGTTTTGTTTCCCTGGACAACTCAATCATAAGAATGCCAAGTACTAACAAGCTAGATAGCTAAAGTGGGTATTACACAAAATTAATCTTTCCCTCCGAGCATCTAGATAGGTACCAAACTACAGTATAATAGTTCAAAAATACAGTATGATAGTTTATATATGCAGTACGATGCTACCTAGCTAACCTCTTAATAATTAAAATTTCAGTTCCTGTTTGACAGTGTTCAAAGGGAATAGCTAAACATGCAGCTATATATATAGCTTTAAAAAGACTCTCTATCCTAAAATAAATAAAATTTTATATTTATCTATGTATAAAAGTTAGTTTATTTTGGACAGAAGGAGTATAAGTTAGCACTTGAAGCTTGGAAGTCATATGTTCAAGAAGAGCTCAACTAGTTTTTTTTGGCAGTGTTATAGTATCCATGCAGAGATATCCAACAGAATATTCCTATAAATTATTTGTCCTGCGTCCTTACAATTTGAACCCGCAGAGAACTAAACCAGCCATAGTACTAGTATAAATTTATAGTGTTACTCATGGTGTGAATATATTTGGTTGGTCTACATATACTTTAATGTATAAATACCATATCCATTTTTAGGCACACCAATAAAGAGTGTCACTTGGGACAACTGCTATTTTTTCACCAACTCGCTCAACTTCATCGACAAATATTTTTACAACCACATATTATTTTTAAAGCAATGATGATATGCATATTCTATACCACTTTCACTCCATCATTTAAAGCACTGATCATATGCATATTCTATAGCTCCTTTATTTCATTGTGTCATTTATACATTATCAAAAAGTTTCTATCAAGCAAATTCAATCTTCATATCTGAGATACAACTCTTATTTTTTAATAACCGTCCATGTGACGTATAAACTTGTGAAGCACCGACGCGACAACGCTACGTATACTGGATTGAGCATTCTTGTAGCTATCTCTATAGGTATCTGGAGTAGAGAGAACCAGCCAAACCCACCGCATATACCGTCCTTAAAAAATCGTCCAACATGGGAAACACAACCTGCACGGCGCAGAAGATCCACAAAAAATGCCTCATCGTCTTCACCCAAGGACACGCTCTGCAGCCATGGAACATCCATCCGGATATGTCACAAATTCTCTGCGCGTCCCTGTCTCGCCCTTAAAAAGCCCCCTTCTTCTCTCTCTCACTCCTCCCCCTCTCTCCCTCTGCCACCTGAAAAAAAGAGTAGACTCTGTTTATTTAAAGGTTAGTTTGCTAAAAGGCATACAAAGATTTGAAATGAAAGGGAAGTTAACTCCTAGATACATTGGGCCATATTAAATCTTGAAGCGAAGAGGTGAGGTGTCATATTAGTAGCAATTGCCTAAAGAATTAACTAGAGTTCATCATATTGTCTTACAATTGAAGAAATATTTGAGGAAACAAAAACATTAAAAAACAAGTAACATTAGAAAACAGACTAGGCCAACCTAAGAAAATTCTCGATTGAACGAAAGCTAAGAAATAGAAACATCACCACAAGCTACTTGGGAGAGAGATTCAGAATTGGAAAAGAAATATCCACATATTTTTATTAGTCTGGTGAATGTTAGAGACGAGGGTAGATTTATAATAGCTCTAAAAATCACAAAATTTTAAAACCGTTTTTATTTATTTGTGATTTCTGAAAAATTAAGTTGAGTTTTCTATTTCATTCTATTTTAAAGTTGTTCTTTGTTCGCCGTGCTTCTTTTTTCTTTATGATTTCTTCGAGAGAGTAAAATATTCCGTCTCAAAATTCCGCAGACTCGACCGCTTTGTCCTTAGGCCACCGACCCATTTTCCCTCTCATCACCGACCCATTTTCTCGGCTCAGCCCACTCCATTCTTCTTCTATTTCTTTTCTTCCGTCCTTTCACTCTTCCCCCTCTGGTCCAGGCCCCCAACCGCCTCTCTCTTGTCTCCTCTACCTCGCTCTCCTGTGCGTGTGAGCATTGGCCGATGCTGCTGCGCACCCGCGCAAGCTGCCGACGCCACGCAGCTGCTCTCCTCATCCACGCGTCAATCGAGCCAGCAAGGCCATCACCAAGCTAGTCCCGAGCTCTAGCTCTATCCAGCCAGTTCGCTCGCCTAGGCTCGCTGCCTCTACTGTCGCCCCTGCCACCCCTCCATCTCCCTCCGCAAGCCACCTTGCCGGTTGCCACCAATAGCAAAGAGGAGCGCCTCGACGTCCTCTACCTCCTGCCCTGAGCCTCCCCACCTCCCACCGCCGGAATCGCTGTCGCCGGTGCCGTTCGTGCCAAGGCTAGGGCTTTGTCCGCCGACAAGAAACTCCAAAATTCGTCGCCACCGTTAAATCTTGTCCAAAATTGAGGTCACCACCATGTTACCCATGCTCCACTCCACCTTACCCTTTTCTTCCCCGGCGAGATCTCTGCCAGAGCTCACCAGCGTCGACCTGCGTCGCCGCCTCCTCTGTTCGGCCGCCGCCGACCGCACGGTGCGCCGCCGCTCCCAGCCACCTCATGCCAATACTCCACCGCCGCTGTCTCCTCCATGCTCCGATGGTGCTCTCAAGCTATGGATCCCCATCGGAACCTCGCCAGAGCCGCCGCCGCCATGGCCGTCTCCGCCTCCCCCCTCTGGACGCCGCCGCCAAGCTCGCCGCCGGCATTCCAACCGCCGCCAACCTCGGAAATGGGGTTTACGCACCCCGAGGACCCCAAAACCGGCCTCTCCTCGCCTAGAATCGCCCCCCTCCGCCGTCGGCTCCCATGGTTGCCGGCCAACTCATGTGCAAATAGGAAAAATCAAATTTTCCTATTGAAATATAGTTCAGAAAATTCCCTTTCGTTGTCCAATTAAGTTTACCATCCATTTGACCTCAAAAGTAAAATCCTAGATCTATTCCAAACTCCTAAAATTATTTTGAATCCAATGGCACAAGTTTTGTAGAGCCATTGAGCATCCATTGATTTTGATTCTTAGATTGTAGCCCATTAAAACTCCAAAAATTCCCAAAACCTTCCGCCACCCTTCTTTTTGCCTCTCCTTGCACTTTCTATGTTCTTGTGTTTATTTGGAGTTCATTTGCTTAGCTATTTTATTTACATATCAATAATTACGTCGCAGTCGATCTAGAAGGCAAAAAATCGGTGTTTGTCGATGATACCCATGCCGTCATAGCCGTAGGAGGAGAAATGTGGTACGACTATGCTGAACCAGAAGACAAGTCATGGTACCCTTTGATCAACCTAATCTAGAGCTAGGTTGTATTTTGGGTAGTAGTACTTACCTTGGAGTATTTATATAGCGATGCATGTGTCGTTTTATTGAAAATTCTTTTGAAATAGTAATGAATTGTTATTTATCTTGTTGTATATGTTCCCATGACTTGCAATTGAACCTGATTTCCATTGATAACCCTAGTTCAAATCAGATGATTATTACTACGATAATTAGCATGTCAATTATATCATTTCATGTGAAACTTTGAAAAGCTTATGGTTTATTTGATGTTAATAAAGACAAACCCTCTTGTGCCAATATAAGTGACATAGTTAGCTCACATAAACACAATTGAGGTATTCGGACCTAACATATGCTGCTCCAATGGGTTGATGGTCTATAGCCTTTTAGTGTATTGGTAATGTTTTCAGGCCTTAAGTGTGTATTGGCCATTGAATGTTGTGAGAATTGGATGAGTGTGGGTGCTGCGATACCCATTGCGGTCTTAGAGGAGATGATGTGCCTCTAAGTCGTGCAATAGTGGGTGGATATTGTGGCAGGACGGGCCTAACAACCATAAATATGTTAACTTGCTAGGCAAAAGAGAGATGAACTTGGAGTAGTAGCACGCTATGTTATCTTCAACTTGGCTAGCTATGGGTATTATGAGGGTAAAGATGGGCAAACGTTGCAGAGTCGTTTGGTATTCGAATATACCGTGCTCCCGTTTAATGGAGATATATCTATTGGTGAATCTAGAGTAAAGGCATAAGTAGATACTTGATTAATGAATGGCATGACATGATGAACCTTTCAAATATAAACTTGTTGATAAAATGGGATGTTTGTGAACTACTACTAAAATTTAGGGTTAAGCCAGTTCCCTACCTTGTTATATTCTGCAATAGTATAAGTTTCTCTGCCTTACGTGTGGAGTACTTATTTACTTAGTCTTGCATATGTTTTAGGTTCCAATTGTTCAAAGATAAGTTATAGGTGAAGTCAAAGAAGTCGTCGATCCGCAGGAGTGGGATGAAGATGAGGGCTATGACTTCTAGTTTGACTCTACACTTAGGACATTCCTGTGGTGCATAGTATAAGTCTTTTGGTTGTAAGTGTATAGTTGTAGGCTCGTTGCATGCATGTGTTGAGTCTGTGTTGTAATAGAAACTTGTCGATTTGCATAATTAATCAAAATACTATTTTTTATCATTCTACGCATAACTGAACTTTCTAGATGGTTACGTGATTGTGGAACATTTAGACCCCTATCTAAGTGTCTCCATAGGAGTGATATTATAGCAGGGTTGGCCGTAAGTTGACCTAGGTTGTTAAGGATGTGTTTGAAAAGTCTTTTTGAAAAGAAAGGTAATTGTGAAAATGTGTGTCTCTTCTATTTGCCTCCTTTCACCTTGGTTTGTCTTCTACCTATTTCTTTCTATGTCCCTTTATCTTGTTTTAAAAAGGTTTGGTTAGTATCTTTCCCACCTCTTTCAAAGGTTTGATTAGTTGTTCAGGGTGAGATAGAATGATCTGAAGTCCAATAAGTGAAGTTGCTCTGGAGTGGAGTCGAAGTTCAATAGTTCCATTAGAACAGGGTTAACGATAGTGTATGTTGTCCTATGTTAGTCGATGGTTCATCCATCGTGTATAACGAGGAGTCTTGTGCTATATTTGTGAAAGGTCATCGGTTGTTTCATGCTTTTGGTGTTGTTTTCATAAAGAAAAATCCTAAACATGACTCTGTATGTCACTCTTTGCTACTTTGTTGCTTCTTAGTTTTATGCTAATCTTGTTTATATCTATTCAATCCTTTCCTATTACACATTAATTAATGTTTTTATAATGAAAAACTTGCAGGCCTAAGTAACGAGAAAAGATGGTAGGGACAAATGGAAATGGTAGTACTAGTGAGCAAGCACTCGAAGATCAGAGCGGTCTTGCAAGAATGATGCAAATGATGGATCAGAACTACAACAAGTTGTTGGAGCAAGTCATCAGTAGGATGCCATAGCTAGGAGCTACATTTGTTGCTTTCTCGTACCGAAAGCCATATCTACTAAACAAGTCATGTTCTCATATAATTGCCGCCACCTCTAAGTGTGGAATTCCAAAATATCATTATGTCTCACCTTATTTTAGGAAAGAAGCAATTCTACATACCTGGAATGGTGAGATATATGGCTATGGTATTGCAAGGACATTCAGAGCTAAAAATCCCTAGGTTATTACATTCTTGACCCAACAAAAGTTAGGAACAAAGTAGGTCATTAGAAGACAAAACATATTCGAAATGACATGGATGAGTTCAAAGTAGGTGGAAGGATTAAGCTTTGTAGCAAGTGTGACCAAGCAGACCATACTTACAAGAGGTATTCGAAAGATGCACTAGATCCAAGTGTAGTGGAAGTAGGTCCATTTGGACCAGGCATTGATGAAAGTTGTCCCTCGGGTGAAGGCACCACTACTAGGCAACCCTGTCCTAGGCGTTCTCGTACACCTACTTGTGGGGTGGTGTAGTGTTAGTTCATGTATTATTGTAATAGGGGTTGTATTACTTAAGTTGTATAACTTTGTTGCGTCCTAGAACTTTTGTTGCTGAATTATTTGAACACTATGTACCATATTGTTGTATGTGTCAAAGACCTTTTACTATGTTGTATGAATGCTATGTACTAATAATATGAACTTTTACCATAAATTGTTATGTATTACTATCTTTTAGTTTACTAACTTATTATTTCTTTCATATTAAAATTTTGGCTAACTTTTAAATATTATGATGGCATAAAGTACCAGACACTAGAGTTGCTAGAGCGGGGAATCAATAAGTCCCACCGATCTTACCTTTCAATGGTCAAAGGTGTTGAGCTGACCACCTTTTGTCCATGTCCTTTGTGAGAGCTCTTGCGCATGAACCCACATTGTTGTGATAGGTGAGAGCATAAGCACTATTTTTAGCTATAGTTGTCCTTACTTGTGTTCAAAAATAATTACTACGTTTCCTTGGGTTTGTAGGATGTGTGAGGTTGGCCTTCTTCCATTGTGTAGGCTAGTCGAGGCTGCTATGGATGATAAGGATTCAGTGAGGTGAAGGGATATAGACAAGTATCTTTAGGCAGCTTTGGTGGAATGTTGGAGGTCGAAGATGCACATGTTCCACCTTCGGTGTGGGGAGATGAAGCCCATACTCTAGGACATCTCATGCCTACTGGGTCTCCCTCTAGTAGGGGATATTATATGTCCAGTTGAAAGTTTACAGGGATGGGCATAGGATATCATTGATCGATTCTGTTACATGCATCATCTGCCTAGCCTTCCTACCGTGGGGGCACTCTAGGCTTATACTACGTCGACCTAGATAAGAATTGGCTACTACACTTCACTATAAGTCACACATTTATTACATTAGTATTTGTCATAACTACCATGCATTTGCTATTCTGGCAAAGTGATTTCATGCCTACAGGTTGATAAAATACACCATAACGCTGACAACTACTCAACCAGACGTAGCTTTGAGACATACCTACTCTAGCTCTTTGGCTGGGTGATGTTCACCAACATGGTGGGCCACACGATGGACAAGTGAATGATCCACTGTGCACACGCAATTGGCGATATAGAGGATGATAATGTATCTCAGTGGAGCTGGGTGAATGTGCACACCTAAAGACATATAAGAAACTCGTAGTAAAAATTAAAACTCTTTTAGGAGTATCCGGTCCTACCTACTGGAGACTCCAGTTAAGGTTCACTACTAGATAGCAAAGCTCAACTTGACACTTTGATCCTATTGATTGGATATTTTGGTTCCTCTTCACTGCTTCCAAAAAGGATGCATTGAGGGAGCAATCTCAAGAGAGAAAGGGATATGATAGGTGAATCAAAGATAGTATATTAATGCAGAAAGTAATACATAAGGAGACATAAGATTTTTCATCAAAGTTTGATCAAAAGATCCTATGTCTCTGTTGAAAAACACTAAGGAGCTAGATCACACTCAATCCTAAGTCCCACCAAGCTGAAACATAGGAAGTAGGTTCGATCTCCAAGCTCTCATCAAGACAAATACAAAGTCCAAGGCAATTACCAAGGTATCCACTAGGATACGATGCTCCTATCTCTAGTGAAGCTTGCTATACCAATACCAACTCCTAAGAACAAGCTCACTAACTTCAATATGTTACATTTTTCCTAGCGGAGGTGAGGAAGACATTCATAAACTTTTCTAAATTCACAACCTAGAAATCTTACGGGCGACACCTATCCATCTAGGAGGAAAACCTCCAAGAGTAATAAGTGCAAATCCTTATCGGGCTTCAATCCATAAGTGTTCAATCAAATCCCTAAAACCTCACAATCATAGGATCCAAAAACACTAAAAAACATATGGATTTGATGCAAGATCCAAGGGAAGAGATTGAAAATCCTAAAGAGCCTACAGGGAGTATGGATGAAATGAATGAATAACCAACCCCTCAAAGTAGAGATTGGTGGAGCTAAAAACAAAACCCCTTGAAATGAGTTGTTATTCATAGATTCAAACTCATGAGTATCCTCCTCTAGGGCCTGAGACTCTAGGCACACTTAAATCCAAAGTAGACAAGCTAGTCCGGAGTATCTAGTATGAATATACAGAGACTCTGGACAACCTTTATTGCTATCTAGAGAAAATTCTTTGGAGACTCTGCCACTTAAGGCTGGAGACTCTAGAGAAAAACTAAAGCCTAGAGGTGCAAATGGTATAAGTGTTCACTTAAGAAAAACAAAAAGATCTATTTGAGCACTTGCTTCGTAACTTGGGCTAATATTCACACCCCTCTTGATAGTATAGTGAACTTAGGATTTAAAAAATAAAATACATTTAAAACACAACATCGAGTCCTTTCATGATTCTTTCTTTTATGGTAGGGGTTTATTTTTAGCAATTTAATTAACTAGGGATTAACTCCTACACTTTATCTCATTAAAACACGTTAGTCTCCTAACTTTCTTATCATCTATAATCCAAAACCCACTAGGGGCCTAAATATACTCACTAGGGATCTGTTGTGCTTATAATGATGTACCGGGGTCTTTGTGACATGTGCATGAAGACCGATCCAAGATCGATTATCACTAGTTGCACTCTCCTTATACAACTGTGGGTTGCCAAGCAATTCATGATTGGTCGTCCTGCGATGGATCACTCCCCGTATGAGGATGCCCTATACGTACACCACCCGGGCGAGGACTATGCCACGATGGGACAGTCTTGTGTTGACGTGAGGTATGAAATGTGTCAACTTCTTTTGTTCTAACTATCTATCATGTGCTAATATATTCTGTGTCGTACATTACAACGTCGTTACATCCACATGCAGGTGAGCAAGAGCTACTCCAAGCTTGTCATGGAGCTTGATCGCCAACAACCTAATGGTGCCGTCTAGGAGCCGTACATTGAAGAGGCCATCCAGGCTCGCGCACCGCATGGCCTCTCTTTGCTACACATGCATGACACATCATACTAGATGACAACGACACCGATGGTGTTTGATATCTTCATCAAGCTGCATTGTCTGCAATGGGTGATACAGCATTTTGGCCTTCGTTAGCACTTTCCCATGGTCGTGCAGCAGGTTCTGCCACTCGTCGTTCATTACTTAGTACCAAATCAACCTTCATATAATTAAAAAGGTCCCTTATTGTTGACACTAATATAGTTTCTGTAACTAGGTACTCACGTTGAGGACAGGCAGCTGACACCCTGTGGGTTCTCCATTTGTAGCCTTATGTCAATGAATAGTTGGTGATGGAGGATGTCCTTAACGAAGTCTAGCTACACATGGAGGCCACCTACCTCAGGTACCTTAGTTGGTACCAACCGTGCACTCGCACACAAGTGACTTTAATGCTTATAGATCTGCAAGCACACATTGTAGCGGTGATAGACACGTACCCTAAACACCATGACTAGGACTACTTCCGTATGGTGACTTTTGTACATCATTTGTCTATGTCCATAATTGTTACACGTATGAATTAACATTTCAAGTAGGTGGATGCTACCCGACAAGTTAATGTCGATGTGGAGGCGACATTCTGATGGTTGGACATTGGGATAGTGCTGACTTAGGAGGAGCAGAGGGTGAATTTCAATAGGATCCGTGCCTCATTGTGCATGGTGTGCGCATGTGCGCACTTACTTGTCGTACTGTTGACATCGCTCCTCCAACAGCGGTACCTTAGCACCATCCACACTCCGCTGCAACCTAAGTTTACCCGTCGTCCTTCATTGGAGTTTGCTTGTGAGCTGTCTTCCAACACACACCTTTTCTCTAAGAGGTAAATTCTGTTATCCATCTATCCATATGTTGTTTTCTTCTAGTACTACTTAGGCCTTTTGCACGAATATGCTTCCATATAGCTTTTAGTACACCCACCTATGGTGCTACAAGAAGGTCATTTAGGTTAGATGCACGGTGCATATTGTATATTCATCGATTAAAATTGTAGTTTCTAATGGTTAACATATTTTTCTTATAGGGTTCCATGTTACATCATGGGAGATGTTTGCTAGAGCTAGCTCCTTCACATAGGGCACATTGGGCCCACAAAGCGCTGGCTCCTCCATACATGGCACTGATTGGGTGCATGAGGATTTTGAGTCCGATGACTTGGAGGACCCAGAGATCTAGGATGCACTCAACTCCTTATAGCTTGGAGGAGCTCTGCTAGCACAAACACAAGAGCACCTTGCTTTCACACCCCGTGCCTAAGGCCCATGCTAGTCATGCCGTACTACTAGACTAGCTCACCTATTCTAATGGCCATGTGCAAGCATGGGGTAGGAAGACAAAGAGGGCTATAGGTCCTGGTCGGGGCCAATAGTACATTGTTATACATATATTATTTCTTTTATACTACTATGTATTCACTCTATTGACATTCCATATTTATTTTATATACACCTTATATTTCTCATTGGAGTATTGTTTGTATGTCAATGTAGAGTCGCAACCAACATTGCACATCCAGCATCTTTCTGCGCATGCATGTCATGTCATTTTCATCGCATGTTGAGTGACTACTAATACAAACAACAACAAACTTTTGGCAAATGCACGTTGAGTGACTTTCATTCCACATTGTAGTTGAGTGAACGTTGCAATACATATTACATTGCTTCAATCGCTAATGCTTTACATTCCCATGGCATAGCACTCAACGCTATATATGGGCACACAAGGATAGAACACTCTTTAGAAACATATATAGGCCCCCTCCTCCATTTCACCTCTTCCCTATAGCAACAAAGAAATAATGGTTTCTAAAACCTCTCTCATTGAGGATCTAGAATAGAGGAAGCATCCTTTGGCTTGGCTACATCCACCATGGTCTGGTCATCCAATGTGCATATGTGGTGATTGATATCGACTCATAAAATGTCGAAAGCCAAACACTTGAGGTAGGAGATTCTTATAATGCCCAACCTATCATGAGGTTAAGATTCTATAGCCCTATTCTCTAAATGTTTATCAGCAATTCGTTAACTCAACATCGTCATATAACTAATACATTATTTGATAGGACCACATATTGTTCTATAACTATATTCAATAGGTTGATACAGAGAATCCTCCTTTCAATCGGACACAGTGGTACGCCCCTTCAGAAACATCCACACAAATATAGGAGGAGGAAAGAGGAAAACGATCGATATTTGAAAGCTGAATGGTTAGACTGGAGGCATCATCCTTTGGGACTACCTATATGGCTGAAGCGTCATAAGTGCAAATGTGGTGGCCGTGAGGTCCATATAATGTTAAACTTTTCATAGAAGGTACTTTACTTATCCAAACATTCTTGACAATGATTTTATTGTAAGTGTCTGTCATTCATATCCCTCTACTATTCTAATATTATTTAAACATTTTATCTATAATATCTATCTTATATTATTTATTTTCCATAAGAAGAGCTAAGACATTGTGAATCCCAATAATAGATAGACATGGAGAGAAAACTAATTGAGTGAGAGCTAATCATACATTTCAAAATAATTTCACAATACATATAGATAAAAGTAGAGTAGGAGCAAAATATTAAACTTTGCTAGCAACAAGTGACTATAACTGGATGAATAATGAAGAGTTGTAAAAGCTCAAAACAGATGTTAGTATAAAAAAAAATCAAGAGTATTCCAATGCAGTATTTGTATTTTTGCTACCTATTGTTAATTAAATTATATGAGCTTCTGAACCAACGAGTACTCCTTTATTTTCCAATTACGGTTGAACATAATACTACTCGTAAAATAATTTTTTAATATCATCAATACTACACTTAAAAAAACCCTACTTACAAAACACCTAACCCCTATCCTCGCTCTCTAGGCAAGGCAACCTCTTGACGAAAAAAACACGTTAGGACGGTAAAAATGTCGCATGTAAAATTAACATGCCCTCGTCCTCGCTCCCTTTGCTGAGCAAAGGCATCCTCGCTCTCTAGGCGAGACAACCTCTTGACAAAAAAAACACGTTAGGACGGTAAAAATGTCACATGTAAAATTAACATGCCCTCGTCCTCGCTCCCTTTGCTGAGCAAAGGTATTCTACGGGCAACTCCTAATAGAGAAAGAAAGCTATCTGTAAAAGTGACAAGCGTAGGAGTGCTTTCTCAGCTGAATAGGGTATTTTACAAGCAATCCCTCGGTAGAAGAAAAAATACCCTCAACGACAAATAATCACATATAAAATTGGCAGTACTCGACATCAAACAGTCAATGATGACCACGTAGGATAAAACGTCCGTTTTAAGAAATAACTCGCGGAGAGCGTTCAACGTATAGGTTTGTAAATAATTAAAAAAATACTTTTATAAATATTAAAAACAATAAATATAAAATAATTCCTCTCTTCTCTCCCCGTTCTCCCGTCCCGGCCGGCCCCTCAGGCGACTCGACCCGAGCCTCCCCTCACCGGCGGCAACGAGATCCGGCGCCACGCGCGTGGCGGCCGCGGCGGCGCCGCGAGGTACGCCTCTCTCGTCAACCTGAAAGCCACCTGTAATGACTAGGCACGGCCTTGCGTGATATCATCTACGCCGTGTCGGGGTAGGGAGGGGTGGTTGCGCTTGCGCCACGAGGGGGTTTCCACAGCGCACAACTTAGTTCTCGGGTTTCCTGATAGATCGCCGGGCGCCCGCGCTGGATGCGTTACTAACGCCGCGATCCGCATCGATTCGCATGGGGGCTTCGAGACGGAACGCAGAGTTAGCTTGATGCAGGGTTCGGCAAGCTGCTCTCTGAACCGTGGAAGGGTGGGAATACGGGATCGCGTGAATGGAGGGAGGTGCGGTTCGGAATGGCCTGGAATGCAGGAGTTTACTGGTTCAAGGTGGCTGCGTCGAATGTGCAAATGTGATTATTGTCGTTTTTTTGTGATTGTTAACGGCAAATTTGAGTCGGTTCGGCTGGATTTTTTGGGTTAACTTTTCTGCCAAAAATTGTAGAGTTGTGTTGAACAAGTAACTAGTTATTTGCATTGTGTTTGAAGAGAGGTATTTGTGGAATTGCAGTGATCCTTGCTACAATTTATTCCACATGAGTAGAATCGGCTAGTTTTTGTGCTAAAGGTTGTGATGTGAATAGGTTTATATCTGTTATATAGAACTTTTCTCAGTCCAATGCTGAACAAAATGTTTGTGCTGTTGGTTATCTGTTACTATTCCAGCTTTCATGATTTCATCTATCACTTGTGTTTTGGCATTGTTAATTTCATGTAACAAAGCAATGTGTGCATGATGCAGGGTTCTTATCTTACTTCGTGCCTCTAGTTGAGGGAATCTGGCTATTACTCTGCAACCTGAAAGACTTTCCTGCCAATATATTTTGAGCAGGGAGAAACCCTTCCTAAGGAGTTCCATTGGGTGATGGCAAGTAAAAAGTGTGACCAGATTGATGATGATTTCAAGAGCATTTCTCTCACGTCCATTGCTGCTAAGCAGAAGCTAGCAGTAGAAGAGCAAAACCTTGATGAAATTCTAATTGTTGATGAGAGTTTGTGTTCTAGAGGCAGAAGCTTCTCACTTTATCTATATCACATACTGGCAAGATCAAGAAGTGCAATCACATGTGACTCGCTAGGTAGATTTTGCACCATCTTATGCCTTCCCCATGAGTAAGCATGCAAGCTATTTTGGCAGTAAACAATGGAAGATACTGTTTCTTCTGATGCTATATCAGCTTAGGAAACAGATATATCAATAGCGTTTGACTGCTTGGAAA
This sequence comes from Oryza coarctata, assembly GCA_030770085.1. Classification (NCBI taxonomy): domain Eukaryota; kingdom Viridiplantae; phylum Streptophyta; class Magnoliopsida; order Poales; family Poaceae; genus Oryza; species Oryza coarctata. The sequence goes on from CM061472.1 coordinate 18,169,608, forward strand.
GGATTCATCATTTTACATGTGAGTCAGGAGTTCCTTGTCTCAGGAGTCAGGAGAACTGCAGGACTAGAAACGAGTGCTCTCTCACACACAGAGTTACATTAAGCTGATTGATCTTACAATGTGAAACCTTGTGGCATTACGTACCAGTTTTTGATGGTGTTGATTGTAGATTGCTGGTGGCCAAGGGGATTTAGTCAAGTGCCAGGCCATGCAACACATTTGAGCCATTTCACTGGTCTACGTTTTGATATTTCAGCATTCAACTCATTTATCTTTCTGAGCGAGTTGACAAATTTTCAATAGCATTACAATATATACTTGTGGGAACCCCTAGACAGAACAAACGAGTTATACAGGCAGTCAGCCAGTCACCACTCTGGAGCTCTCTAAGAAGCAGAGGTTTTGAGAGTAATAGCATTGTAAGCAGACATGTTTGTGGGTTCCAGAATAAGTACATATTCCTCATTTTTAGTTAGTGTTGCTAAGGCAGCTAAATTTGAAGCAAATCCTTGCTATTATTTTGGAAAGTTGCTTCCGTCTATGGTAGGAAGACAGTTTGAAAGTGCCAATTGAAAAAAAATACTTTCAACTGTTTCCAACAGATCATGGATCTTGAAAGTATGGTGGGTCTTTTTTTAACTGGTTGAATTCCACCAGTGAATTTGAATATCTTCAGCAAATTGCAAGAGTATCTTGAATAGATGATTAGGATATGCCGGTCTTTATGAAATGAAGATTGGAAGATTTTTCAGAGAGAGCTTGTTCAGTTTTTGAAAACCTGCAGGATCCACAATTCCACATGCCATTTTTATAGCATATTTTCATATGAAAAGTATAAACTATTTGCCACATATTTGTTGTGTCTACATGAGTCAAATACAAATGGTATGATTTGCATTTTCCTTGTTTCTGTTGTTCAATTTATATGAAATCTATTAGAGTTGTATCATATAGCTTTACATCTGCTGGTTTTGTACTTGTTTGTTGGCTTTAGAACATGTAATTAATTTTGAATGATATATTACTTTCTCTGTTTCATATTATAAGTCACTTTAGGTTTGTCTTAAGTCAAATCTCTTTAAGTTTGATCAAGTTTATAGAAAATATACAAAAATCTAAAACACCAAATTAATTTCATTAAATATATTTTTATAGTGTATTTTTTGTGTTGAAAATACTATTATATTTTTCTATAAAGTTGATCAAACTTAAAAATGTTTGACCTCTTTCAAAACAAAACAACACGAATATTGCCATTGGTTGCCAATGGTTTGTTGCTGATGGGAATTTCAGACTAGCTCAGTTAGTGGGAGGTGTGGACCTACACCCCCCAGGCCCCCACCCAGGTTTGGATTCTCTTTAGCTCGAACTTGGGTGCCTATTTCCTCCTTAATTGAAAAACTATACGTCCTCATAGGCTATCTTGCCTATATAATAGTTAGGTGTAAATCGTCCCTTCAACTCCTTTGCCCTGGAGCTTTTGCTCTTTTTCCTTTGTGGCATGGAATAACCTACCGCCCATACTTTACTATCTCTTTGCATTTCATTATACTTTTGTGCTCATTTTTTGTTTGCTTCCAGTATAAAAACTTAGAAAATCATCTGTCTTGCCACTTGCCAACCTGTTCTAAGCTGTTATTGTTTGAGTCTTTGCTGGGAACAACAATAATTAGATTGTTTGTACCATTCTGGCTAGATTTCTCATTTTCTTCCCTTCACTGAATTGCAATAATCTGTTTTATTTTCACTTTTGCACATTTAATTATATGAGTTAAACATTCAAACTTGTTGTTTGGATGTTCTTGGAGATGTACAGAACAAAACAATGAAATGTGTGGTATACTTGATTAAATTTGATCATTTGGTGGTTAGATTTTTTTTATAGAAAATTGTTTATATGGATAAATTGAATTTGCTTGAGAACTAATTGGGCTACATTTAAACTGTGGGTGACAGACAATATGCAATTCTATTACTTTGCCATTTGTTCGTTACTTCAGCACCTGAAAGGAAATACATATCAGCAATGCCTCTGTTCTTTTGTTTCCATGAAGGTAACTTATATGTGATACATCATACATGCCTGCTGCATCCTGGTTTCTTGTCTTCGTAATGCCAAAAGTTCAATCTTGCTGTCATTGATTGTTCATATGAGTTTAGACAGTTAAATCTGTTAGTAAAATTGTCCAACTGATCCTTGTGTCGCTTTACTCAATGACCATACTTTTGAAACACATGCATTGGGTGACTTGACAATTGTATTGAGGTTAACAATAACAACAATAACAGTCTTTCAGTACAAAACAAGTTAGGATAGGTTAAAGTTGAAACTCAACGAGAGCTTTCAATCACGATTCAGACATATTAATTGTTGCTTTCTAAGTATTTCTATTTAACTACAAATCTTTAGTTATATTATATTCTTTTAAGTTCTTTCTTATTGTCTCTTTCTATGTTAATTTTATTCTCTTCTATCTTTTTTTTACATTATTATTTTAATTTAAAATTCTATAATATACTAACGTATCTAATTGTTTTCTTTAGATATTGTCAAACCATTTTAACTAATGTTGGATGAACTTTTTTCAATTGGTACTACTTTTAGTTGATCACGTATATCCTTATTTATGATTCAATTTATTCATGTATGATCACAAATCTAACGTAACATATGTATTTCTGTAACACTTATAACGTTTTTTTATAAGTCAACTTTCTGTCTCATATAGCATAGAAGATTTAATCGTCGTTCTATAAAACTTGTCTTTTAACTTCTACGGTTCTCTCTTATGTAGCAATATGAAATGACTTAGACTACTTCTTGGCCACAGGGTCATATATATTGAGAAACATTGCTGCAATGACTTAGGTAGCAATATACTAAATCTGTCTCTAAATGATTGGTCTTCATAGTTTTGAGGAGTTGAAGTGGTGAAACTCAAAGCTGCAGCTATCCAAGTGAATAATTTATGGAAACAAGTTGGCTTGGCCTTTCTTTCTTTAATTGCTGGCTTGTAATGCTTGACTTGAAAAAAAAGAAAGCGAACTAGACTTGTATAGTTTTATACATTTTATTATTTTTATAAATTTTTGCTGTTTGATGTCCAGCCATTGAGTTTTAAACTTAGTCATTAATATATACTGTATGATCGAAATCTGGCAAAAGTATAATGTTATCATTGGCAATTTATCCACCAGTATCACTTCCATGTGTTCAATCCAGTGTAGCAGTCAAAGTTACTAAAGTTTGTCTGCACATATACCCCACAGTGGCATACATTTACAAAAGGGGGATTAAATATGGTATTGCTGTTGTTCGATATAGTGTAAATTGTAAAAGACGACTATGCATATCTTTGACTTTTTATGTAACTGATTGTTAAAAATTAGCCTTTTTATGAAGTAATTGCTCAATTAATCAAGATAACAACATGCCAAGCTTGTAATCATTTTGAATGGATGTAAGAATGGATGTAAGTGCATCAAAATGTTACAACTAACTAGGACCACCAGGCCATGGTACTAGGCCCTCCTTAGAGGGGCAGGGGTTTGTCATACAGTAGCAGTTATGCTTGCCAACGCTTTGCATTTAGGGTCACTGGCTGGTCTCCAGCTAGTTGTTTACTGAGGCCAAAAAAGGGGTAGTTGTTTACAGAAATTGCTGTGTCAGACTTGATTCCTAAATCTTTTGCTTCAAGATTGACTCGAGTAAGTCTAGAGTCTAGAGAGTATTTTACACATGGAAGCCAAGCAGGCCACCTGTTCTATACATTGTGAATCCATATTTTCATTGACATCTTCCCAGATTTTCATAGACTAGTGGGCAATTCTTTCATGCTGTATCTCATTTATATATTTTTTAGTAGAATTGTAATTTCTTCACTAGATATCTTAGCCAAGTAATCTACCCATGCTTTGAAGAATAATTACAAAAAACTCACCATATGGTAAATTCTTTAGTACATTTTAACTCAACAGTTAAGCAGAAAAATCCCTGGAATTGGAATGTTGCTCATTTGAATTGCTTCTTTACTAATACATGCTATGATATGTTGTTTTCTTTGCATGTTTGTGTACTTGAGTGTCTTTCTCATTACTCAGAAGTTGAAACAAGCCAGTTTCCCTTTTCTTTTTCGCTCATTGCTAGATGGTACACTTTAGTTTCCACAACCACTTGACAATGTCATTAATCGATTAATTGGCATGTACATGGACCATGTGTTGATCTATTTTAGGTAGATCTGGCGGCTGACAGTGTCAAGAGCGCAGCGGAACTTGGTGCTATATGCTTTACAATCTTAATTAAGATGACATCACCAGATTGATTCAAATGAGATTGAAGCAAAGGGCAGAGTTAATGTTGTGGGGACTGGTACAGCTATCCTACTGGGCATATTCAATGCATGCTTTTGCAACATGGGAGGTCCTTAACCAGCTACTGTGGCACCACAAGGTATCAAGACGAAATTAGTTGTGAGCTGTTACTTTTCCAAAATTTAGGAGCAGTAGCATGAGTATCAAATCTCTAAATTATGAGGTGAACATCATGCACCTAACAATTTGTTCTGCAGCACATATTAGGAGAATTATTTGTCATATTTGAGTTTGGTGGTTTTTATGCTAGAAACCTATTTATTAGGTTTTGATAGATTGAGACAAATTGGTGAGCACCTTTTCTGCTAAAAGGACATGATGATAAATGCAAACCAATTTGTTTATTTTAAGCATCCAAACTTAAATGTGAGTTCACTATGTAAGCATAAATTTTGGTTCTGGCTATCGCTTAACTTCACTAGGTCTTAATCATCTGCCATTTTGTCATTTCATGTACTACTAAATCGTAGTGCCATTGTTGTTTTCATCAACATCCGAGACTTTAGAATAGTGTATCCTCATATTGTTAATTTTATTATTTTTCTGACATGATCGTACTTTGTGACTGACCAACCAACTGACTGGGCCCTCTCGCATTGACTGCATGCTTCAACCTATAGAACCAAACCGTGGAGCTGTTTCGCACTTCATTGCTCCTATATATTTGTATATTGAGAAATTAGGAAAGAGAAAGAATATGGGGACCATGGTCTTTGTCATCCATTTCAGTGCTTTCATTCTTTTTTCATTTGATACGTGTCATGTATGATGTTATCTTGAGGTTCTTTAAGTTGTTTGTGCTGGATTGGCGTCACAGTTTTTACTTTCAGAGGATTGGCATCACAGTTAGTAACACCACTGCCTTTACTGTGTGGTGTACTGCTATATATATGTGTTTGTGTGTGTGAAATAAACACACTGACATTATGCATGTAGTCTGGTGCACTGTCGCAGTTTAGTTGATGTCTTATGGCCATCTGTTTATTGCATAATTATTGCTTTTAACTATCAGAAAATCCCCCTAAGTGGACATTAGTGAACCTTAGCTTGGTGGCAACAATTGCTATAAAACATTATGGTTTGTACTATGCTAAGGCCTCCTTTGGAACACCTATACCTGCAGGAATTGATGTGTTTCCTGTTAATAAACTAGGTGGTTCCCTTGATGAAAGTGAGAATACAGAACAGAACCAGAATAATTACCTTTATCCCTACGCTGGAGTAATGGATTTTTTTTACTGAATTGAAGTAACGGAAATTACAGGTTTTTTTTTCAGTAAACTATGTTTTGCATCATGTCTATCTTACCAAATACTTTCCATATCATTTATCATTTGATCAATTAACCCTTTTGAGTTGACTTATGTAGTTGGAGTGACGCAGGTAGAAAAATATGTCGCCTGCTTGTTTGTCTTTAATATGACAATCATCCGTATTTTTCCAATCTTGGAGTACTACAATGTTTGGATAAGATGAACAGTTCTTAGATATGATTGTAGGAGTATTATCCTATAAAGCATGTCTTTTTTCTTTGAAAACCATTTATGAAACATGTCTTATTCACAAATATCACCTTCATCATATTCCTCATTTTTTTGATGAAAATTCAGCAGGTTGTCTGAGAGCAAAAGCAAAGCCACAAAAGTACACTATTACAATGTTTTCATTTACTTTTATTAGAAGTTGACACCACTTATATATGTGTAATCTGATCTCTGATGACATTGATACATAGCAGAGCTTTCACCAGTGTAACTATAATGACGGGGACGTCTTGTACATACAAGTAAGTCTTTAATAAATACACAGCTTCACTTCACACAGTAGTAATCGATCTTATAATTGTTTCCTAATTAAGCTGGATGTAGTAGTAATAGAGATATACCTATCATATGGAGCAATCTTAACTGCCTGTGCACCAGCCACCCTACCAGATCCTTGATCTTAGATGGTGACCTGATCATGCTGTTTTTAACCTTGCATTTCGGTTTCTTTTCTGTTCTTCCAGAATTCAGATAACGAGGCTACCTTCACCATCCTGAAGCAGCCCATGTGACGGCGAGCCCGGGCCGCTCCTGCCCAGCAGCTCCTCGATCATCTGCAGCGCGATCCTCTCCTCGTCGTCCATTGCTGCCAGCAGCGGCGAGCCCATCGTGGACGTGGACGTGGACGTCGTTGTGACTGTGCTGTCACTCGGTGTCGGCTGGTCGCTGGACGACGCTGCTGTTGCTGCCGCCGACACGGCCGCGTCCTTGTTGAGCTCGACGGTCATGACCCAACTGGAGTCGGCGCGGGTGCCGGCGCGCTTCTGCCAGACGCCAATGTGGGACTTCTCCGGGTCGAGGCGGAGGCAGGTGAGGGACGGCGACGGCATCTTGCAGCACTTGCGGAGCTTGGCGCTGAGGATCTGCGACAGGTTGTTCCCGCTGCCATTGGCCGTCATGGAGGACGAGCCGCCGCCGCCATGGCCGCCCCGCGCCGCCACCGCAGCTGCCGGGGCGAGCTCCCCGGTGGCGTTCCTCGAGACCGGAAAGTTGGTCTTGGCGTTGCGACCGCTCATCAGGATGGCGGCCTCATCGTACGCCCGTGCCGCCTCCTCCGCCGTCTCAAAGGTACCCAGCCACACCCTCCTCTTGCTGCCACCGCGCACGTAGCAAAAAAACCATCCACGATGCATGCACGCACACGCACCTCGAGTTAGCTACTAACACACCATAAAAGAGAAAGAAAGAAGGAAAGAAAGCTACAACGAACAGTGGCATAATACATCAGAGCACGTAGATAGCTAGTGATCATCACCAGTGAGATAGAGACTTACAGGAGAGGGTGCCTGATCTCGGAGACCCAGGAGCCCCAGTGGCGCTGCCTGACGCCGCGGAACTTCTTCTTCGACTGTCTCGTGATCTCTCCTCTGCAGAGGGATACTGCCCCTGCAGATTCTCCCATGGACACAGCAGAGGAGGCAGGCAGAGTAGGGGAAGGAATGAGCAGCAGCAGAGCAACCAGTCAGTCCGTGTGTGTTTGTGTGCGCAGGCAGTGAGCCTCCTCCTGCCTCAGGAGTGGAGTGTGGAGTGCTGGGAGGAGTAAAGCCTCTGTTTCCAGTGAATATAAACTACCTGCCACCCCTGTACTTGCCTTTCTTGCAGTGTAACGTGCGTTCAATGTGGCTAAGATATATAGATGCACATGTACACATATGTATAGACATACATGGCCACATGAGTGCGCGCGCGTGTGAGGGCTGAGGCGCACGAGTGGGGGGGGGGGGGGTGGAAGAGGGTTAGATTTGGGGGGTGGACAGTAACTCTACTGGGAGTGGTACTTTTGACTTGTCACGTATCTCTCTGTCAGTGGCCTTAGCCTTCAGATCTAGTTGGTGTACTCGTCTACTCTGCCAGTACCAAGGGAGTACACTTCAGTCATGGTAATTAACTTTCTGGTCAATTTTCTTGTCGTCATAACTCCACAAGTCCAGTACATACACAACTCTAACCACAGTGGTACTAACTTGTGTTGTAATCCATGCTGGGTGGTTGGCGCCAGCGAGAGTAATATCGTGTAACAAGGGATAAAGATAAAACTGAACATGTGAGAGAGATCAGAGATAGGCTGTTAGTAAGCCTAGAGAAGGAAGAGAAGACTCTTTGGTGAGATTAGTGGAAGGGAGAGAGAGATAGAAAGAGGAAGGGGGCCCTCATGGGCTGCTGGGGTGGTCTGTCGGTGAACTGTGGCGAGCGGCATAACCACCTTCTCTGCAGTACGCAGGTAATAAACACCCCCACCTACGCCCTTGGCGACCTCATTTATGGCCTTCACTGGAGGAAACCTTTGGATGGCTGAGCTGAGCTAACCAAACCATCACCAGCTCTTGCTAACTAGCTGGTTGTCACTTGTCGCCGATGAGCTAGCTAGCTCATTCATTCACTCACTACATGGTCATTGTGCAGTAATGTATATATGCTAACTAGCTAAACTAGTAACTGAATCTAACTTCGCTTAATGCCTGCCTTACGTATCTGGCTACTGTACATTGCTTTCCAGGTACAATGAATGAAGCTTCGACAGAGTGTACTACAGAAATGGACTTGATGGGCATGCGTAACCAAGGTAAGGAGAGCAAGCAGCTACTACTCCATGCTGTATGTATGCCATGCAGTGCAGGTTTACTCCAACTTCTAAGGCTGCTTTCGGTCTTGGAGGTTCAGTTTTAAACCTTCATGACGTAAAACGGCATAACTAATTAGCACATAATTAATTAAATATTAATAAAAAATTAAAATAAATTAATATGATTTTTTAAAGTAATAAATTTTTAATTTCTTAAAGAGCACGTCAGTTTGAAACACGGGCGTGTGAAAAGAAAAGTTAGAAAAATAGCATGCGGAGCCTAAGCCACTTTCCAAGGGATACTCGACAGAGCAGTTGGCCTGCAATAATTGCCTCAATCAAGCAGCCAATCATCCATCCATGGCGCATCGGCAAGGAAGGCACACATTGCCACAAAGCTTGCTCTTCTCTCCGTAGAAAGGTGAAACGGAGTTAATGGCGGAGTGAGTTTTGCCATTGGTTGTCCGGCCGATCGAATTGAATGGGGCTTCCGTCCGGGTACTTTTACAGTTCCATCGGCTCCACCCAGATACGTGTGTCAGTGAGTTTCCGCAGGGATGGAAGCTTCTGCTGCTGGTGGTGCTGCTTGATCCGCCGTCGTACGCACGCATGCACTGCTTGCTTCTTTTTTACATGGAAAAGTGCAGGCAGATTTGCGGTGGTTGCCAGGACTGTCGGACCTGTCATCCAGTAAAAACCGTTGACAGGTGAGCACTATAAACGCCAGTGCACCACACTCGTACATACATCGGCTGCCTTGGGCTCCTTTATTTCTTCACTTTAACCATGTCGTTTTTCACACGTATATCTTCAGAGTTGATAAACAATGTATTTTTTATTAAAAAAAGTTGCTTTTAAAAATTATATTAATCTATTTTTATTTTTTAATACTTATACCGGAGAGTCATTTCTTAACCCCTGCTGATGAACGCATCCATCATCACATCATCAGCTCAAACCTTTATAATGTATAAGAATTACTAATAATCAGCAACCTCATCTACTGCCACACTTAAGGAATAGGACATAGATCTATATATATATATTTTGAAGACTTAGGTCTAAATTATTAATTGATGGTTTAAAGGAAGAGAACATCTTCTTATGAATTCTTTGTCATATTTATTCTTGGAAGGGCAGCTTGCTCTCTGTCAGCCTGGCAGACTGCAAGGTATAGCACGCCCGTACACAACATATACACCTGCAGATCATCCCCATATGTAAATTTCTGATCTGTATACGCTCTGCATTTCTACTGACAGCCGTTATTGATGATGATGATTAAATCCCATTTTCTGCAGGTTTCACATTTTTGAGGGTAAACGGTGGGGCCGAGGCCGAGCTGGACAGCGATGATTACAGGAAACGGACGACGATGATCAAATCAGCCACACCTCTGTAAGAGACAAAGGTTGTGTTTGGAGATATTGAAAGATAAAAGATTATCTAATTTTTATAATAGTTATTTAATAGTATAAACAATAAAGTTAACTACAAATCTTCTTTAGAAAAATAAGATAAAAAATTTCTGTATAGAAACATTTAATAAAAGCATACCGTTTAGCCATTCGAATAGCATACATACAAAAATCCAAGAAAAAATCTAAGCATATTCAAACACAGCCCAAAGTCCACAAGAGGTACAGTGTGCTACAACACATCCTTTGCTTCAACAAGTTGCATTATATCATGCATATATACATACTGCATGGAGTTGTTGGGGGCTTGCCCAAAACCTGCATCTAGGAGTTAATCCGCTTGCTAATCCTGTTCCCGCGCAATTAGAAGGTTCTGTCTGGCCAGTGGTTAGTGATCACTCCCTTGCCGAGCACTCAACGGGGCAAGTGCATCCGGTTCGGCAAGGGGAGAAGAGTAGCTAGCCAGCTTTGCCCTTCTGGTAGTACATGTGCTCGAATTGAGGTAGATTGGATCTCCACTGCCACACTAGCTACTAACTATTAAGTACTCCAATCCTATGAATGCATGGGTAGCTCTAACTTGGGTTATTTCACTGAAACCTGAAGTATCCCAGGGATGAGGGGCAGATTTAGTTAGGACAGCAGTGTAATAAAGTTGGTAGTGGTGGTTAAATTTACTGACCTTTTTAAGCAGCCCGAATTAACTCCGATGGGAGGCTTTCTCGTGGTTGGGTTGGGTCAGAACCAAACGCCACTCGCTTCTACCAGAACGTTTGTACTGGTGGTACAATGTCACCTTGGGCACACGAAAACTAGGGCTCGATAGATTGATCTTGAGTTGGCTTTGTTCTGTCTTGTTGGTTCCTGGCCCTTGTAGTATAAAATTTTTTTACAAAATTTTATACAACTACATAGCTATTAGCATGCATGAACCCGGGTACACATGCACCTAGGTGAAAAAAAAACTATGTATTGACTGACTAGAGCTATCGCTTATACATATCAATGTATGCATGCAGCAGTTGGAGGTATCAACGTACGTACAAACGTCTAAGGAAGGTGATGGCTCGTCACTCACTAGCCATGCATCAACCGATGGAACTTAATGAGCAAATCAGCTGGCATGGAGTGAGTGAACTGATCACTGGAGAGGGCATTGATATGATCCTCGCATATATGTACGGATCCACCGACCCTGTACACGTAGTGCCCGACTGCGTCGGTCGCTGGTGTGAGATAGCGTGGCCAATTTCTTGACGATTATCGAGCGCGCGCGCGCGAGCGAGCGGCAGGTCAGCATCAGTAGACGCGCCTTGTGCGTCGTCGAAAACGACCGCTTGATTAATTCCTTGCTGCATTGTACAGGATATTGTGGGCTGCAAATGTTCGAGGTTTCGTGGACGATGAACGTGTACGGCTGGATAGCGGTGTGCATCTTCCTTCATTTTTCTCTCCGATCGATAAGGTAATTTCTAACGTGGTGGCTCCTTTGAGTGGGTAAATTGTGAGGATCGAGTGATCAAGCAGGCGCGCGTCTTGCATGGCTTTTGCTTTAGCCTAGCTAGCCAATGTTGTCCATAGCTTGATCCATGTAAGTCCTTTGCTTTGACAAATCGTGGTAACAACGTGTGAATGCATACGTGCCTGGCCATGATCACCACACCAACGCATTGGGGGGACACCGGGAGCGTTGGCATGGAAACTTAGGAAACGTTAGGGAGATGGGCCAGGAGAGTTGCCCGGGCATAATAATGAGGCTGTCGACGGGTAGTTACATTACATACAGATGACGATGCATATTATGCCTATAGTGCATCCAGATGGTAGCAGTACTGTTGCAGTAGCAGTAGACCAGTGGTTGTTGCCTTGTTGGTGTTAGTTTGAGCTGCATCCTAACCTGACCTGCTCCCTGGATCTGGGTTCTCTGAACAAACCAGACTCAACAAGCACACAAACGATCAGATCTTCTCTCTTTCTTATTACTACTATGTGTGTGTTTTTTAGTGTTGTTTTGATCTATGCAGACGTTTGCATGCATGACGGATTGATCAACATGATGGTTTTGATGCATCGAGGGGGTCTTGGGCACCGTGTAGCCTTTCTGCCGTGCGGCGACGTCCACTCGCTGCCGGGCTACTCCGGCGAGTTGTTCCGTCCGGTCCTTGGTCCCGGTTAACTGCACGTCTGCGCATAGATAGTGCCCATGTGTGGCTACAACGGCTGGCATGCATGCACACTTTTACTAGTGGCCCATTTGTTCCCCGATTAAAATGCAGATTATATCTGATTTTCATTAGAGCGCTTTTTATTACGAAAACTTTTAAATTATTTTAAAAAATCAAATAAATCTATTTTTAAGGTTATAATAATTAAATCTCAATTGATCATATTTAATGACTTTAATAAGCCCTTAATCTTTATCTTTATCATCTCAAACACCATCATAGAGCATAGAGCTACCGTGGAAAGCTTAAAATACCTTACCGTACGTCTGAGTAGAGGAGAAAAAAAGGAAGAGGAGAAGATATGTAAAATGAGGTGAATAATTAATATAGGATTAATCAAGTATTAGTTATTTTAAACTTAAAAAATGATTTTTTTAAATCAACTTTTTTAAAAACACGTTCACATGAAAAACGAGAGATTTATTCTCTTTTTAGTACTTTTTGCGAGTGAATTAGTGGAGATAATTTTGTCAAGTTCCATCCCTCCTCCCGAAACATGGCAAGATTTAAGGAGACAATGTGGACTTCTCTCCTTCACTTGTGCTGGTGTGGTGTTGTTACTAACGAAGATAAAGCTATGGCACGTAAAACGATAAATACATTAGCATATAATTAATTAAATTTTAATTATTATAGACTTAAAAATGGTTATATTTAATATTTTAAAATAACTTCTATATATAAAATTTTTACAGTAGATTAAAAACATGTTAACTAAAAACGACTTAAAATCTACATATGAAAAGAACCGGAGATAAGCCTTCCTTAGAAAAAATGTACATTCCTTGCACGATGAACGATCCACGCCCTGGTCCTGCTAGTGTTTCACAGGGCTCCAGCTTCAGCTTTTCTGGTTATAAACCGCTCAAAAATTCGACCTGATGTGGTTGATGTTCATCTGAAATTTCTGGGCTAGGCTGTTTGAACAGGCTAGCGGAGTTCTTTTCTGGAAGATAGGTGCTAGGAGCTGGAGCTAGATTCAGTGTTTTTTTCATGTTATCTACAACTCCCTTCCTTATAAAATAATTTGATTTTTAGCCAATACAAGTATATTTCTAACCCTTACGTACCGCTTTTTACAAATGGATAGTTTTATTCCTTCAATATTATTTACTTACCCACCCATCAATATTACTTTTTTTAATAATGAGGAACACTTTGTTATTTTTTCCTCTGCCTTGTTAAAATTATTTTTGGGACAGAGAGTATCTACTAGCTGTTAGTATCTCTTGTTCGTAAAAGCTCAAATCTACTCAACTATGGCAAAAAAAATCATTGAATCAAATTAATCTACAATTTACTCAGGGACGGACCTAAGGGGTTCTTGGTATTCACGTGAATACTAAAAAAATATGAAAAAAATATCACATATGTATATACTCAACCGGGCCTAATAGCCTAATACTTCATTCTCTGACTTTTTTTTTCAACAAATCCACTCCTGCATTATCTTGTATTCTTGTAATGAATTCTTTCTACAATTGTTGAGTAAATATTTAGCCTTAAAATTCTGCGTCCTCCACTAAATTTAAAACTGATAAAATATGTGCCCTTTATTACTCACTCCAATACTACGCTCGTTTGAAATATAATTCTGCCTTGAAGTAGTTTATGAGTCGTAATCGAATTAAAATTTATGCGTTCCAAAAATTCTGTCTTCAGCCAGGAAACATTCACCACTAAATGCAAACAGCTGTAGCAAACTAGCAATTGTTTCTAGTATCTTTCTGGGCTTCTGGCACAAGTTAAGCTCGAGTGAACAGTTCTCTCATTTATTCTAGAGCACGTTTGCTATAGGCAATGGCAAGGCTGCGATGAACAGTTGCTTGTTTGATGGCCTTTGCTTTTATAGTGCAAGCAAATGAATGCGTTGTGAAACATGAAAATAAAAACAAAATCACGTACGATCTCAATGATGGGAAGATATGGAACAGCAACGTACTGCCCCGATTCAATACTGCGCATGGGCTGCCTGCCTAGTAGCGCTTGTTGTTGAATTAGCAAAGATAAGAATAGCTGGGTCGTGTAGACATTCACGGTACAGTTCACTGTATGATACTATATAGGTCACAGATGCAGATCCTAATCTAAAATTGATTTGATCGCTAATTTCTGCGTTGAGCACAATAAATTATTCTACACACGCTATATTTATCTGAATCCAATAAAATATTTCCAAAATGATTAGTACTTTTACCGGAGGATATACTTCAGCTAGAGTTCCCCCCTCCTTCAGAAAAGAAATTGAAATGTTCCTCGTTGCGTATAGTTGGAGGCCTGTTCTATCAAAAGGACCCATTCGTTGGCCCAAACTATCCCTGCACCTGTTGGGATCAAATGGATCTTTTTCTCCTTGCATTGCCAACAGAGCAGAAAAAAAAAACTAATGGGGCCCGTTTGGACAACAGGATTGGGATTTTTGTTCCCGCCTTTTAAAGGTTATTTTTAATCCTAGCCATCCATTCTTCCATTCTCATCTTAACCCTTCACTCATTTCCCTGTCGCAATCCCAAACTTCTTAACCCATTATGCAAACGAGGCCTAAACCTTTTATGGTCAGCCTCGCAACTCCAGCTCCAATAGTCTTAGAGACCTGTTGTCTGGGTAGACCTCGATGCCTCATCCAGGCCAAGCTTGATGTGCCGTCCTCTGGTGACTTGCAGGTACAAAATTTATGCCAGAAACATTAGATATTGGTTGTTTTTAGATAATGGAATTAAATTCAACATTACATAGAGGTGACATCAACAGGACAACTTAACAAGTTGAAATTTGAAAAGCAACAAATTCTGCTGGAAGCAGCATAACTCTAGCAGTGTATGACCTGCAACTTGCTCTGCGTGCACACCATCACAACTTCACATGATCTACGAGGTGATATCGGGGGTCATTAATGGATTCGTCGCCTTCCCCCCCAGCACCGGCGCCTCCGTGTCAGGGAAGAACCTCACCCCCGGGAGCGCCGCCACCGTGCCATCCTTCGCCACAGCAATCGGGTAGGTGAGTAGATGCCCTGGGAGTTCTTCATGGAGCTCCTCGCTTGCCTAGAGCTCCCAGTGCTTATTAGCCAGCCATCTTGTTCACTCTCCGAACACACTCCAGGCTCCCCGGGTGTAGGAAGTCGTCGTGCAGTATGCCTCCTAGGTGCTCATACCATAGCGACATCCGGAAGGCATGGACCTGACCTCTTGCAACCTGGCCATTGATGTTCAGGTGGTGTGGCTGGAATGCTCCCATCGCGATCTCCGAGTCTCGGCCGCCGTCCATCGAGAGTTGGTTGATGTTGACAGATCCGACGATGATGTACTCGTCGACAAATGAAACAAGACAAGTAGTTATTTAAAATTCTGAAAATTTTCGTTTGAACGACATGATGAAACATGTTATGAAAAGTACAGGTACCAAATGACATATAGCAGATATGCTGTTCTGTGACAAGCACATAAGAACATCTATCCTACATCAGCTAGAATTTGATGTAAATTTGGAATGAATTTACTAGATTGAAGTGTTCAAATTTGCGGTGCTAGACTGAGCATACCTACCATCATCTTGGAGTAAACATAGATCATGAACCGGCGCGCCTTTTGTGCCTTGGTATATTGTGTGCCTTCTCTTGGGTGATGTGTAGGCACATACTCACCACTCCTCTTCACCTCCTTGTTTCCCAAGCAGAAGAAAGTTAGGTAATCCCTCGGGTCGGCGTCCATCTTCTTCTCCTTGAGTGCGCCGGCGATGTCGTCGTACATCATCTGCATCGTCCTCCTCTGCCAGTCGAGAATTGCCTGCATGGCTTGACTGTCAGGATAGCCTTCAGGCCACATCGGCACGACGACGTAGACCGTGAACCGCTCGCCGGCGTCGATCTTGCTCTTGATCTTGAGGGAGAGCTCTCTCGGAATCAGGTTCACTGCCTCGATGTCCTCTGGCTTGATGCCGTCGGGCCTCCACCGCTGCTCGAAGTTGTAGAGGACGTCCCAGGCGACGGGGCCCTCGATCTAGGAGTGGATATCGTGCCATGGCTCCCTCGGCCCGCCCTTGGAGAGCTCGCCGTCGTCGATGCTCGCCTGGTGGAAGTCCTGGTGGGGCGCGGCATCCAGCGTCCGGAAGAGGGAGTGGGACTGTGTGTCGTAGCGGCCGTCGCAGAGGTCGAGACCGCCGACGAAGCTGACGATGCTGCGGAGGCCGGATCCGCCGCTACCGGCCGGCATCTCGTGGTCGACGATGATCTTCTTCTGGTGGTGGGTGGCCGCAAAGGGTACCTTCACGCCCATGACAATGCTGCTGCCGGCGTCGGGATGCCGCGCGCAGACGACGCAGTGCACGTCGGTGCCCTCGAAGTACTGGAACGTCTCGGCGTCGTGCGTCAAGCTGTAGCCCCACGTTATGCCGAGCGACTGGAGGACCTGCAGGGACGTGATGTCGTTCCAGATCTTCATGAGCACGCGGACGCCCTCGCTGGCCTTGCGCTTGAGGAGCTCGCCACCGGGGCGCTGCCGGGCGGGGTCGCGGATGAGCGTGATGTCGGTGAACACTGATCAGCTGGTGATGTATATGAGATGCTTGGCGTTGCTGATGGCGTCGAACACGTCCTCCCAGCACCGCCCCTGTTGGTAGTGCGCGCCGCCGGCGAGCGGGATCCTCGGCGCGAACGCGTCCTGGTACAGGGTGACCTTGCACCCGGTGTGCTGCTTGAAGTAGGTGCACGGCACCCCGGAGTACCCCTCGTCGCCGACGCCGATGCCCCACCATTTGCCGTTGCCGTCGGCGGCCACGTCCTTCAACTGCAGCCACACGTGGATGGTCGGCCCGTGGGGGAGCTTCTTCTTGCGCTCATCGAGGATGTCGAGCTTGCGCTCGACGACCTGGCCGGACAGGAGGCCCTTGACCGGAAGGTAGGCGCAACCGATGAGCGCGGCGTCGAAGGACAGCGAGACCTTGACGGAGAAGACGACGTTCTCGGCGAAGTGGGCGCAGTAGATGTGTAACCGCTCGTTCCACCGCGGGTTCACTGGCTCGTCGTCGATGACCCGCGTCCGGCCGAGCCGCGCCTTGCCCAAACCCGATCCCCTTCTCCAACCCTTCCCACCACTGCACAAACACCATCAGAACTCAACCAAGAACCAGAAAACATCAGCGAGGTTTGTCTCCATGGATGAAATCGATCACACTGACCTTGCGGACGCCCTCGGGGGCGTTGCCGTTGAGGCGGGTCGGGTTGGTGAGGTCGGTCGCCTCGAAGATGGTCGCGTCAAGGGTACCGTGCATCAGCAGCTCTGCCATTGCCACTCCTCCAAGCACAGCAATGCACCAGCTGTCTCACAGTGAGTGTCAGTGACTGCACTTCAGTGAGCTTGCAATGGTGCCACGAGGCGTCGACGAGCTGCCAATTTATAGGCAGGCGTCACAGTAAGCAGCTGCACCGCGGGAGTTCAGTTGGCCTCGTGCTACATTCAGAGATCGCGCAAGTGAAATAAGGCAAGCCATTAGTATATTGTTAATTAAGTATTAATTATTATACACTTAAAAAATAAATTTATTTGATTTTTTTTAAAAAATCTATATAATTTTTTTTGCACTAAACCCAATATTTAACGGTTTGAAAAATATAGTCACGTAAAAAAGCCTATCCAAAAACTCTCTAAGGTTGCCATACATGTAACGAAACAACTATGTTATGTATTTATTATCTTTTGGGAGATATGGATGTCTGTTTTGCTGGTCAGTTATTTTTTTATACACTGTATTAGGAATTTTGTAAGCAAGGTTAATGGATCTATCTCTGGTCTCTCTGCCTCCATTTGTTAGAGCTTGTGTTAAGAAGACACAATCGCAAGTGTGTGTACATGCGTGGTGTTGCCTGCACATCTTCCATGATCACAACGTACAAGATGTGAAACTCTAGAGTACATATGTTTGACGTGTCTATTTGAGCTATGTACTATTTGAAATAACAGGAAATGAAGTTTGACTTAGTGCTAGGAAAAGGAAAGGAAAAGGAAAGGAAAACAAAGTAAGACTGACAACTCACACAGTTAGCATGTGAATGTTTTTTAAGCCACCGTTTGGTGCTTTCGATGTAGTAGAGATCTAACGCTCTTTATCCAATCAATACTATAATCACGTTCAACCATGCACCCGCATTCTTCATTTTCAACGTGCCCAATTGGACGAGGATAGGTAGGGGACCTTGCAGTCTTGCACTGGACTTCCGCTGGCAACTTGCGTAGGATTGGCACCAATGACGAAGCGCAGCTGCAGAGCCATGCCAAAAAACCAAAACTGCCAAATGCTAATGCATCAAATGCTAATGCGCAGGGCTATATATTCCGCTCTGTCCCGTCTCCGCCAATAAGAAAGCGTTGCGAGTGTCCAAGTGGGCACCTCGTCAAATGCTGCTGTCCGCATCGTCATATCAAATCCAATATTCCAATCTGCACGCAGGTCGCTACTGTTACTCCAGCCCCCCACGCTTTACACGAGCGGCAGGCTTGGATATAGAACAGCTTGTTAAAAAAAAAAGTAAAGTTTACTAGCGGTGGTTAAACTTGTAAAGATACCAAACTCTTAAAAATATAAATTTAAATCATAGAATTTATTAAAATATATCATTTCAGTTCCAAATCACAGATAGCGATAATACTATATTAACAACTGTATGGCATATCATATCAACACCAAAGTAGCTATGCTAATTTAAGACTGGAATGGTATACCTTAATAAATTTTTAAGACTTAAATTTATATTTTAAAAGTTTATAGTAAACAGTACTTTTAAAAAAACTACTATGCTGCTCGCCAGTTTCCGCGTCCATGTGATGTGATCATTTCCGTGCAATGCAACTCTCAGTTTTTTTGGTTCACAGTCTGCGCAAGGTGCGCGCGCATCCAAAGTGTCGTGTGTTTTACGTGTGGCTGTGTGCATCTGACGTCGGAATTTAAACCATTATCTAGAAAAATATGAAAGTATGTACGGAGAAAATTTACAGCAAGACTAGGACCGGAGAGCTAGAAATTACCACACAGGATTCCCTATCGATGAATGAAGAGGTAGGGAATATTGCGGCTTACAGGTTGTGGAGGGCGAACATACTCACGGTAGTGCATCGTGTGAGTTGACAAGGACTAGAGATTGAGTCGAGATTTATAGTCTACTACGGATAAAAATATGTCACTGAAAGAAAGATTTTTTTTTTGGCGAGGATAGAAATTAATTCTCAGAGGATGGAGTTGTCTGATTTGACTGCCATGAAAGTATTCCTATAATCAAATTCCCTATCAATAAATCGTGATCATGTGTGCTTTATAATGTTTGTTTTCTTTCAGTTCGGATGATTCCACGGTCAGATCAGTCCAGCGTTTGTCAAAAAATTGTCGTAGATGATGCCTCTAGTCATAGCACAAAGCACAACTATCTCGCCCGTTACAATTGATATATAAGGTTCGTTCAAGCATCCCAAGTTCCCAACTAGTTTTGTGGGTAGGCATTGCCTCACCCTTTTGTCCCAACTATGCTGCTACGCAGGAACAATTAATTACCTTTTGAGCTAGGGACTACTATAAAATATGGCCTATGTTTAAATAAACTTGGATTTTGAGACCTTCCTTGCAACACATAAATTTTACAAGATTTTTATAAAAATAATAGTTTATTTCTAGGTTGTCTGAAAACCAAGATATAATTAAGAACTATAGTTTGAACTTTGAAGCCTGTAATTAAGTCTATGGTGAGCAAATTATAGAACACTTTCTCAATGGGCATTGATACCACTAATCTACTATCTATCTATTTATCTATTTATTATATTATAAAGATAATTGATATCACGTTCGCTCTAAAGGCCTAAAAATTATCATGTTAATATGAGCTAAAAAGAGCGCACTACAGACCTAAAAATTACTACGCAAATCTAAGAAAAAGAAAAAATATTGGCTGTTGATAATATGGAAAGCCTAATTTTAATGGTGAAGATTTATTAGATGAACATGAAGTATATGTCTCTGTTGGGTACGGACGCAAAGCCATGTAGGCATACAAATCAGCCACGCAAAGGTAATTTGCATCTGTATCCGATTACTGTTAAAGAAAAGAAAAGCACTAAAAATAAAAAAAAAGGAATCAATACATGTACGGGTAAATAGTATAGGACTCTAGGAAAAAGACATGCATGGGATGTCTCCAGAGAACAAATGCCAGATTTTATTTTCGAGATTGAGGAGATGATTCTTTTCCCTCCATCTACCAAGGCAGCCACTGGGCCAATATTTGCATTACTCTACTGTCAAATTAGCTCTCTACGGCCTATTATGATATATAAACTTTCACTAAAATTGTCTTTAAAATGAGAAGTTAGACGTTTTTATATGCACTTTAAAAATTATATAAGAAACTTTTATTCTAAGACACTTTAGAGACATTTTAAACATATTTTCTTAAATTTTATTTTATAGAGTACTTTAAAATTTTTACGTTCTGTAGATGTACTTATTAAAATAATAATATATGCTCCCTCCGTTCCAATCTGATCATCACATTCCATCTGGACACCGAGACAAGAAGAGATTAACTCCTCAGATGCACAAGTTCTCGTGCAACTAACCTCCGCGTTTTTTGGGGAAGAAACGGAGGCGCAGCTGAACGGACGGCCGCATGCAACTAACCTCCATATCGGGCTCTGCATGCAGCTGAAAAGAAACATCAAATCTGCATGATACATTCTCCGCATGCAAACTTCTTCGTACGAGGCATTGATTCCAGCTTGACTTTCTCCGCATGCAAACGTTATACGCAGATCATTTGTGAACTTTTTGAATTTGGTTATGCGCTGATCATTTGGGAATGGAGGGAGTATTAAGGAACTAGATATAAAAGTATCACAAGACAAAAAATGAAATTAAGTTGGTTAGTGCATCGAAGTTAAAAATAATTTACTCAACAGGTCCTAGTTTAAGGATTAGTAATAGTAAGGAAAAATATTCTCTCTTTTTCACATTTGTGGATAGAGTGGGGACCAAGTTTCTTACCACCTGCTGCTTGGGTTATCTAGTGATTTGCTATTGCGCTAGACAGCCCACACAAGCATCAATCTTCCTCAAGCAACACTCCTTGCACCTTGAGAAAAGCAGGGTAGGGATCCGACCTCGTCCCCGTCTGAGGCTAAGCCCATACAAACGTCAATCGGCCTCAAGCAACGCTCCTTGCACCCCAGAGGAAAGCAGGGTAGGGATCCGACCTCGTCCTTGGTTGAGGCTGAGCTCAAGATGCCTCCTGAGACCATGAGCAGAATTTTGAGCTCGTGACATGGTTCGATATGCCTCCCGAGACCATAGGCTGAATTTTGTGCTCAGGACATGGTTTTTTCTTCCCCAGACCTCGGGGATAGTGGCACCATATTTATGGTTATGGGATGTAGCATGCTATCGTGCCTAGCTTTTCATAAGACTCATTAATGCGATTAGACACATATCTATCCAACGTGCAGCAGGAGAGATAGGACGACGCCTACGTGCCCATCACGTGTGCCATCATCACCCTTTTGAGAAGGGGCGTGGGTTGTTAGACGACAAGGTTAAATGCCGTGCAGCCTGACATGCCTCCACAACCTTTTCCCACATTCGCCACCTAAGGTCGACAGACGGGCCCTCCATCAACAATGTGGGTTTAGGCTTTTACCGTAAGGATTATACAGCCATGCAGTACGTGTGATGAAGAGGGGCATCAGACCAAGCTGGCCCCAACGGGGCCTATTGAGGCCTAGCCTCTAGGCTCACTCATCAATGCCTCTAGGCTCACTCATCAATGCATGATAAAACTAGCCTTACCTAACGCCTATGTGTTGGGGTATATTTTTCAGTGAATGCCTATTGTGGTATTCCCCTGTTGTCTATAAGGGAAGAGCCAAGATCCCTGTGAGAGAGGGGTTCCCAATTGAGAATACAGAAATGCAAGTGTAAGCTTTGTAACATCTTTCACCCAAGAGCAAGAAAAGAACAACATAGGAGTAGGGTATTACGCCTTCGTGAACATGTATAATTGCTTTCCACTCTAGATTAGCACTCCCGCTTCCTAGGCCAAACTCACAAAGAAGGATCCGTTGATTTTCTCATAGAGGAGCTTGATCTCTGACAACATTAGTTTGTTATGGTTGTGGTACAATAATGCCTATATTATCTTATACACATAAAAAAATACCTCTATTAAAATGTCACAAGATATAGAGACATTTTATTGAACGCCACTTCATTTATAGAGACAATTCAACATAAGTCACTTCTAATGTATCTTTAAAAATACCTCAATAGTATTGTAAAGGTATTTGAAAAGTGTCTTTATAGTATGTAACTCCCCAATTTTTTAGGCTGTTAAAAACTAGTTTTCATAAAAAAACCTTTTAATAAAGAAATTTGCTTCTTTATATGCGATTAAGGACCTAAGTGCCAAATATCTCAACTTAAATCCCTCCGAGGAATTTCTCCTAGAAATACCCTAACATATCCTCTCTAAAATTTCATGAACTTTCATGAGTTCAAATCTTTAATTTGGATACAAATCCGAACTTCAAATCTTAAAATCCTTTTCAAATAGTCTATGGGAAAAATCCAAAATGTCACTGTACATTTAGGCCATCTATCCTCCTTTCCTTACCCAGCCCAACCTATAGCTGGCCTCCCTTCCTAATCATTCCCTCCCTCACTAATGGCCTAGCAGCCACGACTATGAACATAAGGTTGATATGTGTCCTTGTGCTTCGTTGTAGTGATGAGTGATTGTCAATGTGCTGACATTTCGGGTTGAGTGTGTTTCTGCAATATGTCTCATGGCTTGTGGTGTGCAGGTGTGGAGCTAGGAGGCGGTGGTCGATGGCGAGATGAAGGTCAAGTAGAGATGGGCCGTACTGATGGATCGGGAGCGGTGAAGGACAAACATGAGGCTTGGACTGAGGAACTGGAGAGCCAGAGGACCAACCGCGATGGTTGACACCTAGGGACATTGACAAGCGCAAGTGCACATGGGTGATAAAGACAGTGTCGATTAAGTCAAGAAGGAAGGTGAAGGCATCGAGCTTGGCGGAGGTCGGACACGCATCGACATCGGAGGGGTTTGGTGGATTGAGCCTTAAAACCACCGGGTGATGGTTTCACGGGTTTGGCCTCAAAACCTAGGTTTCGAGGAGTAACGGGGCGGCACGTGGCAAAAGTACAAATGTTGCTCCAAGACGAAGCAAATCTGTGCAGGAAGCGTGGCCGTCCGATTGTCTAAAAAAGAGTTGGACCATTATACCCTCCAGTCACTGTTTCAGCCTGTTATACTGAAGGGGAAAAATCAGAATTTTGCAAGAAGCTTTGATATATATAGGGTGAGGGTGCCGCGTCAGCAGGGGTCGCGGAGGTTCGAGTCCGTTAGTGCGTGCGTGTTTTCGTTTTATTTCTCTCGCTCGAGTCCATTGCCTTTTCCCCTTCTAGGGTTTTTGCTCGATCTCTCTACGGCACCGTAATCCACCGTATCTGTGTAAAAGAACTAAAGATTGTGTGCGGGAATGGAGTTCCTAACCTCATGGTGTACTCTAGGATTCGATTTGTGAGCTGTTTGCTCAAATCCCGTCGGTATTCTTCGCATTCTTGGTTTTCTCCTTCCGATGTTTTGGGTTGAATCTTAAGTTTTGAGGGTTTTGGTTCACATCTGTTTATTTGAGATGAACTAGGATGTGAGTTGAATCATTACACCAAAGGAAAATGTCTAACTTCTTATGAGTTCATAGATCAGTTTATTTGAGCTGTTTGTTCAAATCCTATGAGTGTTCTTCACGTTCTTGATTTTCTCCTTCTGACGTTTTGGGTTGAATCTTGAGTTTTGTTTTTTTTAGATTTGTTTATTTGAAATGAACTAGGACATGAGTTGAATCCTTGCACCAAAAGAAAACGTCTAACTTCTCATGAGTTCATAGATCGGTTTATTTGAGCTATTTGATCAAATCCCATCGGTGTTCTTCACGTTCTTAGTTTTCCCCTTTTGAATTTTTGGGTTTAATCTTGAGTTTTAGTGGTTTTGGTTTAGATCTGTTTATTTGAGATGAACTAGGATGTGAGTTGAATCCTTGTACCTAAGGAAATCGTCTAACCTCTCACGAGTTTATAGATCGGGGCGAATCAAACTTTTAGGAAGAAATACTGATAGTTTTTCACTCATCTATGTTTTCTTTTTGACTGGATTCAGTTTTGGGCGATGATATCTTTGTGATAGCTTATCTATTAGTTAGAAAACATATAGATCTGCTTGCAACTGCTTTTTAGTTTTAATTTTGGAACAACCTCTAAATATATCGTGTGAAAGTTAAGGCTCCTATTCACCCCCTTTTGGTCGCCATTTTTGGTCCTTCAACGGCCCACGTGCCGTGCTCACCTACTCCATGTGCACGCCCACGCGTGACTGACGGGGTGGTCCCACACGCCAGTCTCTCATTCACGTGTACTAGCCCTTCTCGCTAGTGCCATCTTCTTTCCCCTAATCGTACCCACGCGGCCGCATCCTATTCGGCATAATGTCGCACTGGACACCGTGCCGCGTCCGCACACACATCACCCCCATGCACCCATACACTACACCTGCGTCACCCATGCCATGCCCACCATGCCATGCCACACAGCTACGCCCGTGCCGCGTCATGCGAACCCCACACCTAGGCCCTATTTTCTCTCGTTCACCACCCATCCAGTTCCCCACCTCACTGCCGCTCCACGCCAAGCATCCCTTGCCACAGCAGGTGCACCACTCATGCCAAGCAGGCCCACCACTACCGCTTAGCACCAAGCGCTCCCTGCCATGGCCGGTGAACCTCCCGCACTAACCAGGCCCCATCGCCGCTTCCTCGCCTGCGCACGCCAGGTCGAGCCCCTACCCATTGTCGCTGTGTCGGCCCTTTAGAACCCAGCGAAGTAGCCATGTCCTCTTCTCGCACTACTTATGAAATCTCCCTAGGCCGCTCTCCTCACTACGCCACCCTAAGCCCCTGCATGCTTGTGCCCTGGCTATGCTCGTCGCCGCATGCCCTCTAGCCGCAACAGCGCCAACACTGCCATCCTTGCACTGACGCCACTTCCCCCTTTCCTCCGGCGCCATCCCTAGCACCTCCTTCTGTGCCACCCTCCCCATCTCCTCCTGCGATGACGCCGCATCCTACGACTACACTGATGCTGCCCTCCCCATGCCGTGCCCTCTCCTACATCAGCGCCACCCTCTCGAGCTATCGCTCGTGTTGTTGCCTATGCCTGGTCGCTCGTGCGAGGAGAGGGGCATAGGAGAAGAGTGACGAAAGGAAGAGAAGGAAACAAGAGAAGAACAAAGCAAAGATAAAAGGAAAAGAAAGAAAGAAAGAAAGAAAAGAAACAAAAAGAAAAAAAGTAGGACCTATGTAGGCCCCACTCTCTCTCTCAGCCCACCATGGACCCGGTCCACCATGGACTACACTCACCCATTCAAGGATAGGTGGACCTACCCATCAGCCAAGGAATATTTTCTAGAATATTCTATTTGGATTTCTTTAAATCCTTTTCAAAAATCCTTTAAATTTCAAAAATTCATATCTCCGCAACCGTAAGTCCGTTTGACTTGATTTAACTTCCAAAATTTTTCTTAAAATTGTGATCTATCTAGTGGCACTATTATTTATTTAGTGTTATTTTGTCTTTTTAGGGCTTTATTTGGATTTGTTTTGTATCATGCATAGTTCATCGCTAGAGAATTATCGGATGCCGATTTTGAAGAATTCCTCATCGACTAAGACCAAGGCAAGCGACCCTTTGATTATATTGCTCCTATATTGATCATGTTTGCTTTTATTGCAAACATGCATGTTTAGCATACACATTAATTTGTCCGACCATCGGTCTACAGGTATATGATCGACGTACCTACCTACTAGTTGCACTATTTTCAGTAGGACCCCGATGAACTAAATCCTTGTTGCCCCACCATTTTGGTGCCTTGATACTTATGCCCTCTAGATGCAGGTGTACATATGTATCATACCTTATTTTATATTATAAATATATGTGGTGGATTGTCGTTATGGAAAATATGGGTTGTGAAGGGTTTATAAAACCCAACTCTAGGAGTCAACGGTTTTGGAAAACAAAAAGGTTTTGTAGGAAAACTTACGGGGCAAATCCTCTCCTGTGTGGTTTAGTTCCATTGTCACCCAAATGGATCAATTCCTTTGGGAAGTTCATCAGAGCATAAAACTATATGATCACACGAATAGCATGGGATGCCCCTGGCAAAGTAAGAAGCTAAATCATGGGTGTCTTACACATTAACAGTTGAGGAACGCCAAGATAGGGAGACCAAAGCATTCTTTTGGGATGGGGGTTTGTCTTAACCATGAGATATGGTTGGTGTTATACGACATATCTTGAGTAGACGAGGTCCTGAGACTAACCTAATACTTGGTTTCAAAGAGTGGCCCAACTGTGTGACATAGGATGTCTCTGGGTTGGTTACGGAAAAGCCTTGTAGTAAACTCTCCTTTGTCATCCATTTATTGGTCCACATGTGCTAGATAAAGCGGGATGCTCATGACGTGTAGGTAAAGTATGCAACCTCTACAGAGTTTAGTTAAACTGTTTAAACAGCTGTGCCCATGATCATAGATATATATAAGGTGTTTCTAATAGCGTAGATTTGTTTTAAAAACATGTTTGATAAATTAATTCCTAGGATGGGAGTCGTTATCAGAGTCTTTCTTTGTGACAGACGACCAGTCTTCGTGGTTAGGAACAAGTCTGTGTGACCTAGGGTGTCGGATGACACCATAGGGCTGAGATGTCCAAGACAGGATGTGGGCCGAGAAGGCTAGTTGTGAGGCTGAGATGGCCAATTATGAGGCTGAGAAGGCCAAGTTTGGATTGGAAAGTCGAGAAGACCAGACCGAGAGCCGAGAAGGCTGGTTAACCATGAGACTTTGTTAACAGTTGGTTTTAAGAAAATGTTGGTTTATGTTTTTGAAGAAGAAAAGAAATTGGTGAAGAAAAAGATTTTTTAATTACTAAAATTTTGTTCTAAAGCTAATTGCGGACAGATCAAGGTAAGATGCCTTCCTTCGATGGAATTTTTTAAAAATCATACTTAGAGTTTTGAAAAATATTTTAAATAACTAGTTTACCAAATAAACCTGAGTTTTCCTCTGCAGCTTGCACTTGCACATTTCTTATGGTATGCGGAGTACAAGAGTACTTACCCTCCATTATTGTTGTGTTTCTCCCCTTGGCTTAAGTTTAGGTAGAATATGAAGATTGGAGTTTCGTCTCTAGACCCAAACTACTGCTTTTGGAGTGGTGCTCTAGCTCTGTTGAGTTCTGCTGGTGTTGTCTCTGATTAAAGGTTGCAACTCAGGGATTACCCGAAACTATAACAAGAAGGTATATTAAATTTATAATGTAGAAAATCTTGCATTGATTCATCATGTTACCACTGCTACTAGCATAATGATCTTGGGACTATTACCTATTTTATGGTTTTGTAGGGTAATGGCTTGCCATTTTCCTATGGCACACCCTCTCGGCGCTATTGGTATAGTGGCACAGGGGCGGGGTGTGACATAGTTTTAGAAAAACGTCTCTACGAGCCATTTTTGTTGTAGTATTTATGACCATGTGCCATAAGAGCAATCTCAAGCCATGTATTATTACTGATACAAAACATTGATAGTTGGTGCATCGTGTAGGGGTGGCATCAATTTTCCTATCGACAAGTGTGATGGCATCATCTTTAGGAGTTGTTAGCTTTGTCTTTACTCTAGAGTAGGCATTCCACTTCATAAGCCTCGACTTCTTCACCGACAACTTTGGCAAACTTTCCCTCTCCAACTCATATTCGATCTAGCCAGGGAGAATCACCAACCAAATCCTGTTCAGTCAACCAAAAGCGGCCAAGATCTACTCCAAGTTGTCTAACTTGGATTCGATCCAGCTAGGGAGAACTATCAACCACTTCATATTCGGTTCTGCAAACGCTACGGCAATTTTCTCCAAGCTCCTAACATAACAAGATCTAGATGCAATCTACAGTTTTGAGTCGAAAACACCTCAATCCTCTGGAGTTCGACTCGGATTCAGCCACAAATTGTCTGAGTATGGGCCTAGGGTGGTTGGCGTCATCATTGAGTCTATTCAATTCGATGACTCGAATAGTATTACCGACAACTATTCTCCTATACGTGAAGTCTTTATGGCCTTGGGTGCCCAAGATGAACAAGCTCGCCTAAGGGAACAACAAGTTCGAGAAGAAAAACAACATCATAAATAACAAGAAGAAGAAAATAGATGTCAGGCTAAATGAGAAGCCCACAATAGAGAGTTGTTCCTAAGTGGACGCATGATTCAACATGAATTTCTCTAAACTTGATTGGAAGATCACAATGTTTTTGTCACTCCTCAACAAAACGTTATTGCAGCAACTACACTCGATACTGTACTCGACACATTGCAAGATCACGCTATTTTGTTTACTATCGCCAAGATCAAGACTACGGTGGTGGTGGTAGCGGTGCAACATAGAAAGAAGAATAGCAACACCCAAGTCCAGTCGGACGCCATGTCTTCTAAGTCTCTGCCCAAGAGGCAATTGGCTGGAGAAGGGTCATAGGATCCACAATGGCCATCCTACCTCAGTCAAGGAGGATGCTGAGTCAATTAGCATTAGGATGAAGAGCAACATAATTGCCAGCATCAAGAATGTGAAGAACACAATGATGGATGTCGTTATTAGGAGGATGCATGAAGGAAAATCGACTATGACTTGAGACATCGACTTGAAGCTAAACACAGTGAAGGTGAAGAGTGTGAGCAGCACCGACTATGATATGAACATGATCGCTTTGGTTTGTACCACGAACACTTCAACAAAAGAAGTTTATCTCCTCTATGACATCGCTCTCTAGCTGATGACATTGATAAAGAGGTCCTAGCATTTACATCTGACCTACACTGAGTGGACTGGAAAGTTGGCTTCAAAACAACTGGAATTGAGAAATATGATGGCAAAACAGATCCACAATCTTGGCTTATAGTATACACACTGGCGATCAGGGCGATCGGAGGCGATAGCAAGACTATGGCAAATTATCTTCCTATTGCGCTAGTAGAATCAGTAAGGAGCTAGCTTTTGGGTCTTCCGCAATGATCTATTGGTTCCTAGGGTAAGCTTTGAGAGTTATTTGTTGCTAATTTCCAAGGGATGTTTGAGCGTCCAGAGTCTGATTTATATCACATTCAACAAAGGAATAATGAGTCTCTTAGGGTGTATATCAAGTGCTTCTTAGAGGTAAGAAACAAAATCCTAGATATCAACAACAAAATTGTCATCGCTGCTTTATGGATAGGGGTAAAAAACGAGCAATTTATTGGCAAGTTCACTCACAAGCCCCTACTATGTCAAATGACTTTTTGAGATGGCAATTTATATGCTTCATCTGCTAATGCGATTGTTGCCACTCAAGAAGACAAGCCAAGTACTTCTCAACCTAAGGAAAAGGAAGACAATGAAGACTATTCTAAATCCCGCGAGTGCAAGTGTAAGCTAGACTTGGTTGCAACAACAGAACGCCATTATCCATGATGCTTGTGGGTTGAAAACTTAGCATGTCATGAATAGACTTTGCCATTACCATCCCAATGGGCGGCTTGCAGCTATGGATTGCTATATGTTAAAAAAAATTGCTGAAGAGTACACCAAGAACACCAAGTTAGGAGGAGGTGAAGGCAGCTCTGGAAAGTATAAACACAAGGACAAAGTAGACGAGTTGGTTCCCGTGGGATTCCAAGTTCCTCAAACTAAGTTGAATCATATCTTCGGTGACCCTTTAGCCTATAAATCCAAAAGTAAACAGAAGCTAACCAACTGGGAGATCACCATAGTTTCGGCTAACGTTCCTTAATTCCTATAGTGGTCTGAGGTGATGATCATGTTTGACCACTCGTATCACCCTGACTAAGTAGTCCACTTGAGGCGGTATCCCCTATTCCTAGATCCAGTCATCAAGAATATCAAACTT
This sequence comes from Oryza coarctata, assembly GCA_030770085.1. NCBI lineage: Eukaryota > Viridiplantae > Streptophyta > Magnoliopsida > Poales > Poaceae > Oryza > Oryza coarctata. The sequence continues at coordinate 18,199,779 of CM061472.1, forward strand.
AAGTGGGTCCTGATCAACAGTGGCAATGCTCTCAATATTCTTTTCATAAAAGCTTTGTATAAAATGAAGATTCCATGCTTCAAGTTGAGGCTGAGTATAGCTCAATTTCATAGTGTAATCCCTAGGATTTCTTCAACATAACTCGGACATATCATGCTTCTTGCCACCTTTGATACTCTGGATAACTTTCGAACAGAGAAGCTTTGTTTTGAGGTTATTGATTTTGAGACAATGTATCACGCCATCTTGGGCAGGCCTGTAGTTGCCAAATTTATGGTGGTTCCCCATTATACCTATCTGATGATGTTGCAAGGAGTGATATCCCTTCACAACGATGTCAGGTAGGTCTTCACTTGCGACAAGCATAGTTACGAGCTGGCTCAAGCCCAAGATAGTGCAGTTGGGGTGCTAGGAGATTAGATTGGCGTAGCTACTGAGCAAGGCGTTGAGATTTTGGAAAACTAGGAGATGATGGCACCACGATAAAGAAGATTCCACTTGACCCGATCGATTCTTGTAAAACAGCGTTAGTTGGCACTAGTCTTGAGCCTCAATAGGAAAACGTGCCCATCACTTTCCTATAGGCTAATAAAGATATTTTTACTTGGAAATCGTCTGATATACCTGGTATGCCTATGGAATTGATCGAGCACTCATAGGTTCGCTCAAGATAGACGTGACACTATACGGGAGGGAAAGTTCATCATTTGAATTGGCTGGCAAACCCAATCCTTGTTTAGTAGAAGACTGGACAATGGCGCATTTGTGAAGATTATACAGATTTCAACAAGTCATGCCCAAAAGACCCATTTAGCCTATCTCATATTGATCAAGTGGCTGACTCAATGGCCGGGTGCAAGCTTCTCAATTTTCTCGACTGTTATTCGGGATACCATTAGATCAGTTTGAAGGAAGATGATTGCTTGAAGACTTCATTTGCACGCCATTCAGAACATGCTACTATATCACTATGCCTTTTGGGTCAAAAAAATGATGGGGCTACGTATCAATGCATACTTCAAAGATGCTTTCAAACTCAACTTGAACGTAATGTGGAGGCTTATGTAGATGACATTGTGATCAATATGTAGCTCAAGGTGAATCTTATTACTGATTTGGAGGAGATTTTCAAAAACATAAGGGCCTTCAGAATGAAGATGAATCTAGAAAAATGTGTCTTCAAAGTACCATTAGGAAAGCTGCTTGGTTTCATGGTGTCACATAGCAGCATTAAGGCCAACCTAGAGAAGATCAAAGCCATATTGAATATGGAGCCATCGAGTACTCAAAAGGATATTCAGAAACTTACGAGGTGCATGGCGACACTCAACCACTTTGTTTCCCAACTAGGGGAGCGAGGTATGTCCTTTTTCAAGTTTTTGAAGAACATTAACAATTTTTAATGGACACTAGAAGTACAAAAAGCATTTCAAATCTTCAATAAATTTCTAACAACACCACAAGTTATGGTTTCTTTTATGCCGTATGAACCATTGTTGCTTTATGTTTTAGCAAGTGGTGGCGATCGAATCAGCGACGGGCGCTGGTGCGGAAGCGTAGGTAGGATCGGATCGGCGGCCACACCTGGTGACGAGGGCAACTATGAGGTGGGCGATCAGATCGGCAGCGCTGGCGATGAGACCGGTGATACTCCTGGTGACGTGCAGTCGGCACCGGTGGTGGCGGTCGGATCGGCAACGGGCGCTGGTTTAGAAACAACGGCGTTGAGGGTATCGGAACTCGGCAGTCTCACGCACAGTAGTGGCAGAGAAGTAGATCGGCGATGGCAGCAACAGTGGCGGCGTATTTTTGGTTGCGGAAAGATAGCGGATTGAAACCGCTCTGATACCATGAAAATGTGAGAATTGTTGATTGTATTCCCTATTAATGTATCAGTATATATAGGCAGCCAGGGTGGCTTACACACTCAACCGTACAGCAACACACGCGGGTTAACCTATAATTATAGTAGACTAACAACCAGCATTCGGAAGGTGTTAAGCTTTGCAAGAAAAAGGTTAGGGATATACACCATTATCAAATATTAAGGGTTCCTTTTCTTGGAAACATAATAACGTATCTGATTGTTTTTCTTGTAAGTTTTTTGTGGGAAGTTGTTTCTCGAAAGTGGATGTCTGATTCTGTGATGTTTGAAATTCCATTTTGGCTTACAAATTATACATTGTTGTTTAGCAAAGCCTTGTGCCAGTTTTGTTTTGCAGAATTGCTTCAAGATAATCATTGTAGCAAAACAGGTTTGCTCTGTTTTAGGGTGAAGTTCCCCTGTTATCAGTGGAGGCATTGCATCAGCTGCACATTTTCATATTTATACTTGGTTTGGTCCATGTTGTGTTCTGTGCTACAACAATATTACTTGGTGGAGCGAAGGCATATCTACATAGATAAATCTCTGCGATATGTGACCATGCTTCCTGTTGATTAATCTTTGCCTGGTTAAACTTTGTAGATAGGAAAATGGAAGCATTGGGAGACAGGAATCCACCAGGAAATGCAACTAAAATGTTTGTCGTTTCCCTATTCTTTGCTTCTGTTTTTAAATACCTTATGTTCCAAAATAAAATATACAGTAATTACAAAAGATAATGATACACAATTTTCTTGAATGCTTGTTGAAGTGTAGAAAGGGTCAGCTTTTACAGGATAGTATTACCTTTAGTGATTTAAGTTAGAACATATTCTGTAGCCTTGCACATCCCTTCAGCTTATGTTTTCCCATGGTTTTTTAATTTTATCCTAGTTGTTCACATTGGCTCGTTCCTGCCATCCTTTTGGGTTTCAAGGCGTTTTAAGGCATAAGCATATATTAATGAGCCATTTGCATGCAACTGAACACCTTTCAGTTTCTTTTTAATCATTTTCATTATCTCCGAAATTCAGTTATCATAGGAGGAACAATTTAGTTATCATAAATTTCTTAATTGTGATTGCATCACTTGTCTTTCCATAACCCATGGGTGAGTTAAGTTATGACTTATTGCGTATCGGTCAAATAACCTCTATTTTCTACCGAGCTGGCTTCAGAGCACTTTAGCATGATAGCATCAGTACATCACTAATAACTATATATGCTTACATGTTCAATGCTTCTCATCTGACATTGAAAAATGGATTTGTGCTTATTCCAATGCCTTTACCTATGTTTGCTAATTGAGCTTTCTATTGCATATTTGCTAATTGAGCTTTCCATTGCATAAAACCACATGAGCACTTTGCATTATGCCAAACAAGTGAATAGGGAAACAATTGAAATGGCTTCAAATTCCAGTAGTGCATTGCTTTACAAGTTTATTCACTGTCATGCCACTTTCTCCTGATGACCCTTTCTCCTTAGATATACTTACTCATGGGCAATTCCTTTGGTCAAATTTTAGTTTCTTTTTGGTTGATAGAAGGCAGCCACCATAACATGCATAAACAACATATATGGACTGTCCAATTTTGCAGTCATTCCTAATGATGTTAATGCACCATGCTCTAGACTTACTAGTAACTACTATTAGGAAGTTCTATATAAAATATCGTGCCTCCATTTTCCTGTTAGAAGCAGTAGGCTGCTAGAACTTTAACATCTTCATTCTTTGTGTAATGATCTCATTTTTATTGGAGAAAATGGTTGCAGCACAACAAGAAGCTACACCTGTGTGTAGTGTACATAATCATCAGGGTGAATTTGTCAGTGAGCGAACAAAGGGGTTTTGGATGAAGCTGGCTGTTGTAAGCTGGATAGTAAGTCATTCTCCAAAACTTCTGTGTTTTTCTCATTTCATGTATTTTCGAATGTGGATATCTGCATGCTGCCATGCCTGTAAGTTGATCCAAATAATGATCGATGTAAATAAGCAATGATTATCTCATTGTATGCCAGTGTTGAATTCAAAATTTTGAAGTTTTATTTTTAATACAAAATGCTGCTTAGTAAAACAACAACATTCCTCTAGTCCCAAGCAAATTAAGGTAGGTTAGGTAATGCTGCTTTGTAGCTTATCAAAACTGCCAACTACCAATGTTTGAATTTTTTGAGTTTGGGGGGAATGCATCTATTGGCAGCTGCAGCTGGCTTGTTGTCAGATAAGCTTATGCTGCCATTGAAGTACGGAAAGTATGCAACAAAATGCTAACTTTCAAAGTGGTCTCATATCTGATGTTCATATTGGATCAATACATTCAGTAAACATTCTTTATATAGTTAAATGCTTTCCGCAAGACATTGTTTCCTACCATTCTCCTAGTATGTTGTATGTATGTGTTTATTGCAGTGCTCATGATTCTTGTTAACTGTCTTCAGTAGTGCCTCATGTATCTAAAACTTTACGAAGATTTTTAATTGTTTTTTACGAAGGTGTTGTTTTAAAAAATATTTTATCTACATATATTGCAGATTGCTTTCTTGAAGCAGTTTCATGATTCTGTGAGTAAATCAGATTATAAAGCACTTAGATCAGCATTCGACTAGGTAAGACATATCATTTATTTCAAGCCTTGCTCATTGATTTACATCGCTGTTGAAGCAAACAGGGTGCTTTTGTTTTCACAGAAACATTTCCCAAGTCATCCATACTTTAATTTCCACAAGTACATGGTTCGTGCCCTTGAACATGACTTTAAGAGAGTAGTTGGTATCAGGTTGGTGTTTTCATAGAACAGTTCTAACCTTGACTTAAATTTGTACGCCATGTTAATATTAGCTAGTTGTGTGCAGCTGGTACATGTGGCTTTTTGTTATCCTTTACCTATTGCTGAATATAAACGGTTAGTCTACCTAACCTATCATTCAATATGTCCCTTTGATTCATTGGACCCAATATAGTAGTATATATTAAATGATTAAAATGAAATGGTGTTATCTTATTATTACCAATACACGCTTTATTTAAATTAAACACTACCATTTGTGGCTTGTGAATAACATCGTGTTTCTGCGCTGTATGTTACTATGTTGTAAGAATTAGCATGCCATCTGTATATCAACTTAAGGATTCAGAAATAGTGGTATCAGTTCTCTTATGGAGCAAGGTATGTTATAGTTTTCTGTGGCAGTGTATGCTCTTCATCTTTTGATTACTATCCAATGCAGGATGGCATACATACTTCTGGTTAGCTTTCTTGCCTCTGTTTGTAAGTATCAAACTTTCTCCTTTTTACATGGGTTCCGTTGAATTCATATACTCTACTTCAATGCTATCTACTTTTGAATTCTTTTTTTTTTGTGAGACATCTTTTAAATTGACTCAAATATACATTAGCCGTTATTTTTGAAAAGTAACGAGGAACTTGATAATGATATATAATGGAGTAAATTGCAGCTCCTGCTTGTTGTTGGCGCAAAGCTAGAGCATATTATTACCCGATTAGTTCAAGAGGCAGCGGCAGTGGCATCACTATCAGACGAAACAGAGAGTTCCTAACATAAAGCCATCGAAGGAACATTTCTGGTTTGGCAGACCTGAAATTGTCCTCCAGTTGATCCATTTCATCCTGTTCCAAAACTCTTTCGAGATTGGTTTTTTCATCTGGGTCTTGGTATAGTCCATTGCGCTCTCTCACTTCAATTGCAAGCATTTCATGAATTGCAGCTAATAAAGTGATCAGTTCACAGGTAACGTATGGGTTCGACTCGTGCATTGTGGAGAAGGTGTACACCATTTCTAGGCTTGTTATTGTGTCAGTAAAATTCTGAATTACCTGCAAGATTCTTACGTCTGTCCTTGTCTCTCACATGCATGGTCACAGCGATAATAAGAAGAGCTTCTGCTAGCGCAAGAAAGAGCTAGAGCATTGTTTATCCATTGACCTTAATTATGCACTAGCTCTACTAAATTAGATCCGTCTTAGCAATGACTAATTATGTTCTGCTGTTTCATGCAGTGTGCTCATACAGGTGATCTGCAGCTATGTCACTCTACCACTATACGCCATCGTTACTCATGTACGCTCCAAAAATGCTTTCTTTCGAAGGCTTTACTTCATGAAACGTTTCACTTTTACTGCTACGTGACCTGCTTTCCCTTCTCCGGTGATGGCCCAGATGGATGGAGGCATCAAGCTGCAAGGGATTGGCTCGGGCCTGCACGAGTCCGTCACCGGGTGGGCCTTGGACGCCCGGAAGAAGAAGGAGGAGCAGTCGTCGAGCGGTGGCGCCGGCACCACCGAAGTCGAGGTAACGCGGGAGAGCAACTGGGACGAGCCGCACAACGCCCTGGCGCCGCCGCCCGATCTGGACGAGATCGTGTCTGTCGCCGACGACAACCACCGGAGGTGAAGGGCAGCGCCAGGGCATGGCAGCAGCAGGGTACGTTTGCCCCGGCGGATCGACGCTGCGAAATTCGTCGTGTCGGGGAGGCGTCGGATGATCTGCATGCGTCCGTCTCATCGTCGTCGTCAGGCTGTTGTTACGTCAGCGTCGTCGCTGCGACGGGTACCGGCTGGCAGGAAGGCAGGCAGGCGTTGTGGCATGTCGTGTGAGACGCCACAACGATTGTTGGCTGGCCGCCTGGCCTGGCTCGTGTTTTCTTTCTGCGTCCGGCCGCCCCGGAGCCCACACCCATACGGCAAGTGTTCCTGATAGAAACGCCTCCGTTTTGTAAGAAATACTAAACCTGTAAACAAGAACGAACCTGTGTCATCGTCGTATATATGCATGTAATTATTATTTTACCTGTACCTGGACTCCCTAACCCGGGCATGTATGTACACTACTTGAGGGGCAACAGCTTGTTTGGTTTGCTTGACGAGCTGATCGATTATCCAGCTGCGATGCACATGGTGAGCTGAAGCTTCAGATTGCTTCAGGCTTTGTCGGTCATGGCGGGAAAGCTAGCGGCTCGGCCAGGTGCATACTAGCGCGCAACCCCTTTCGCTTTAAAATTTCCTAGTACTAGGGATGTCTCGAACGCGGCCACTTCCTTCCCATGTGTCGTTGACTCCCCTGCCACCGCAGCCCACTCCTTGGGTTTGTTGGCTGGTCGAAAGCCATCGGTGTCAACAAGCCCCGTTAGACTGACATCATTCTCTTATACCATCTTCTTTCTCGTCTCTAGTGGCTCACACCGTTAGATTCACTGGTCATCGCCTCCTATCACCTTCTAACCCTATTGTCTTTCTCATCCCCGCCACCAACTTTACCCATCGCTGACCTTTATCCTTTTAGCTGTAATGGCTCTATGCCCTCTTGTCGCCGCCTACTGTCAATTCAGCGGCCACCCAAGATCATTCCTCTAAGCCTCAGGGAACCTCTCTTACCCCTTCCCTAGCCCCGTCCCACCCTAACCTCCACCACCAACCCTAAACTCTAATCTCACCGTCACTATCGCCCCATCACTAGAGAAGAAGGCCTCGCCGTTGTTGCTGCCACCGCTAGGGAGTTATGATCGCTAGTGAGTTCCTCCCCTCCCTTCCTAATTCTAGGTTGAAGCTTTATTTGTTATATTTTACTTTCTTGTTTTTTAGTTTCCATAGCTATGTCTTTGTTCTTTTTTTAGATTCTTTATCCTAGACATTTCTCTATAAAAAAATAAAGTTCTCTATCTATTATTTTAAGCCACTCACTCTTCATTTAATTATTATATTCTACTGCTATATCCTTATTTAAAAGTTTGGCCATTTTTTCTTAATTTCGGTCTTCCTAGTTTTGCTAAATTTTTTATGTGATTTCTAGCATAATTAACTATTCCTATAAATTACATTTATTCCATATCAAGATAATGTTTCATATATTTTAGAGATATAAAAGTGTAGTGGACCCAAAACCAACACCAACCTTGATAATCTTAGATAGTTTCGACCCTTAAAAAACAAATATAGAATATGAATTTAGTGAAAATATAGACAACTACTGTATATTAAATTCTAATATAGAATGCGTTGGGCTAGACATGAGTTGGGCTACAATTATTTCTAACAACTGGTATAAAGATATTAAGCTAAAAAAGATATTAAAATAATTGTCCAAAGATTAGAGGATGTTCAAATAATAGGAGAAATCCTGATGAAATACTAGGAGAAAAACTCAATTATCTATAAAATAAATATAATAAACTTAGACTATATCATTAAAATATGCCTAATAAAGACCACACAAGAATTTAAAATGCATATATAAGAATTATTAAAATAAGGAGTACTAAGGGAGAGTAAAAATCCACATAGTTTGATAGTTTTTATAGTAAGAAATCAGCAAGACTTAAATCTAGAATAGGTTAGACTTAAATCTAGAATTATCATCAATTATAAAAGATTAAATGATAATACCATATAAGATCTAATAAGCAAGAATGGATCAATAAAATATAAGGTAACAAATATTTCTTAAAATTTGACTTAAAGGTTGGATTTTAGCAAGTAAAGATGGCAGAAAAGTCTATAGATTATACTGCATTTACATATCCCATGGACACTACAAAACCAAAATATATTTAAAGAGATTCAAGAATTTATATTAGTCTATATAGACGAGAAATATTTTTTAGAAAAGTAGAATAAAATGAATTAATATTATCTAAGAAAAAATTAGAAATTTTTAAAGAGAAAATTAATTTTCTTTGTCATGATTTCATAGGAGAAGGTAAAATACATTTACAATAGCATATTGCCAAGAAAATTGTAAAATTCCGTGATATCATGAATGATAAAAAGGAATTACATTAATTCCTAGTAAATTATGTTAGAAATCATATAGAAAATTTAGCAAAACTAACTTTGTATACAAAATTAAGAAAAAATGGCTAAAGATATTTTAACTTTGAAGATATTAGGTTGGTAAGAATAATAAAAGAAAGGTTGAAGGGTTAAAACCCCTAGATTTATCGTTAGATAACAATTACTTCATTATTGAAATAGATGCGTCTCACCAAGGTTGGTATGCTATACTAAAACAAAGATACAATAAATATTCACCTAAAATAGAAGAAAACATTTATAGATATGTCTCTGGAAGTTATAAATTAAAAACTGTCAGTAATATATGTCAAGAGATACTTATAATAATTAATACGATAAATGCTTTTAGACTTTACCTAAGTTTTAAACAGTTTATGGTTAGAACAGATTGTGAAGCAATATATAAATATTACAATCAGATTAATAGTAAGAAAAGTTACACTAGAAGATGATTGATATTATTTGAAGATATTATTATTTAAAATAGATACAAGATTATATTTGAAAAGAATAACCACTTGGCTAATTTACTCTCTAGTTTACCTATTTTGCAAGCATAAAAAAGTCAATGAATTATAATAGAGTTAAATTCTTCACCTTTGAAGACGATAATAAGTTTAAAATATTTCTAGCAAATTTCTACAAATTTAAACCTAAAAATCACATAATCCTAGATAGTAATGCATCTTAGATATTTTTTGATAATAATATAATAATAAGAGAAAAAAAAGGTTATATGCTATCAATATTAAATTTCATAAGCTAAATGAATTGATGCCTACTGAAGAACACCATAAAATAATATAGCAGAAAACCCACATATGTGGTGTTTGATGGGAAACTCCTATGAGTGTATATATCCTTTGAAGAAATAATAGCAAAAAAACATATGCTAAGACATGTCATGAAAAAAAATAAGGATATTGATGAGGCATTAAGTTAAGCTAGAAAAATGTTAGGAATAAATTCTGGAGCCAGCAGCAAAAGAATATTTTTAAAAATGCAAGAAAGCTAACAACAAAATATCTCTAGAATCTCCATGTTATGCACATATAAAGAAGAAAGATTATATAAAAAAATAACCAAGAGTAGATTTCTTAGATGGTGAATATATAGATTGGAAGATAATAGAAAATTTTGAAGAAGTTCTCCATGAATGAAGAAAGAATTTAAAGAATTATTCATGAGCCTTTTAAAAATAAGTTCCGAAGAAATAACAAGAGAAGAATAAAAAATTAGTGAATTAATAGAAAATACAACTTCGAGTCAACTTGAAAATTATATAAATTACCAAAATAGCAAAGAAAATACCAATATGGATTATAAATCTAAAACCACAAATGATCTAGAAGCAGAAACATCTGATAAAGATATAGTAGAAAACAGAATACATAGTGTTTCTGAATTTATGGGAAAATTATTTCTCCAAAATTGACTTAAATAATAGATTTTGACAAGTAAAGATGGTCTAGAGTGAACTGTCACTATGATACTATAAATGGCTTATTATGTTATTAGGATTAAAAAATACACCTGTCCTTAAAGAGAAAAATATAAAATATATTTAACGAGAATCAAGATATTAAGACTTATTAGTCTTCTCGAAAATATATAAGGAGCATTGCTCACTTACAAATATTTTTTAGAAGAATACAACAAAATGGATTAATATTACATAAGAAAAAATTGAAAATTTATAAAGAGAAAATCAATTTTCTGCTATAAAATAGAAGAAGGTAAAATACATTTACAAGAACTTATTACTAACAGAATCTTGTTTCCTGGTATCATGAATGATAAAAAGAAATTATAGTAATTTCTAGTAAATTACGTCAAAATCACATAGAAAATTTAGCAAAACTAACCAGACCAATAATTTTGGACGCTAAAACCTAGCAATTTCGACATATACATCCATACAGTATACATAGTATATATTTATGCGGCGGCCTCCTTGCCGTGGTGTCTGCGCTGCCATGGCCCATAGCATCGCCGGCTGCCGGACGCTGCCGTGCTCCCAATTATTAGGGGCAGCGAGGCGTCTCGTCATCGCGACGCCCAGATCGAAACATCTCTCGCATGCTGCGCCCACCGAGCCACCGCCCGCCCGCCGTCCGTGCGTGCGAGCGCCTGCGGCTGGGCATGCATCGATCATGTCGGGACGACACGCATGGCAGAGGCAGCGGGCCAGCGATGAGTGAGCGAGACGGGTCTAGCAACTAGGCTCTAGCTTGGCGTCGTCTAGCTAGTTAGCTAGCTAGCTGAGTAGCTGAAGCCTACGTAGTACTAGCTGGACGACAGAGTTGAGGCTTCATGCATGCTAGCTGCCGGCCGGCTGCTGGCCGGCCGTTCGATCGATTGGTTTGTCGTGGTTGCTACTCCAGCTATAGCATTAGCTACAGCTGGCCTTCTCCGTGCATGAATGTGGTCGGTGACCGCTTTGCCGTAGCGTGGTAGACATGCATGCATGTACATACTTTGCTATAAGAATATTCTACGAAACACGGTAGACACTCGTGTGTGTGTATATGATTAATTTGTCTGGAACATATTAAACTATCAAAATATTTTATATGATTACTCTTGCTTCTTGGGTGTGTGTTTTTTGGTTTTGGTAGCTATTCTTTTTATAGAAGTCAGTCTCATCTAAGTAATTATCTTTATTTATAACATTCTGGTGCTTTGTAAACTGGCAAATACCATAGTGTAGCTTTTTTTTTCTCATTGGTGTATTTAATTTAACTAAAGTTAAGACACGTTTATACATATGTCTCACTTTGTTTTATCGAAAAATTATCAATTCCTCTTTCTATTAATAATTTTAATAATTATTCTATATGTATTCTAATTTTTTTCTATATCATTTAGTGTGGCCTCTATTGGATATATTGGATATATTTTAATAATATAGTCTGCATTTGTTATATTTATTTTATAGATAATTAAGTTTTTCTCCTAGTATTTCATCGGAATTTCTCATGTCCTACAATTATTTTAATATCTTTTTTAGACTTAATGTCTCTATACTAGTTTGGTTTTTCGGTTAATAGATATATACAGATATGATTAGATAAGAATATATGATTAATTTGCTGATTAAAACACTGCTTAGAAAATATTTTTTGGCTTACTAAAACACACTAGTGCTAGTTACTATTCATGTCGTACTTATTACTGTTCATCTCTGTTGAGGATAGTGTCGATATATATATATATATATACTCATACCCCTTAAAATCTAAATGGCTGTCTAATAAGGATTTGGGAATTAAAAATATATTTCTCTCTAACCTAAAACTTAGCTCCCTAGAATAAAAAATACAGGTCACCTCAAACTACAAATAAAAATATCGTTGTTCTCCCCTCATCTAAACCCCCTAATTTTAAGACTAAGATGAGTTTAATAAAATTATTGGGCTATACTCTTATAAATATAAACGTACTTATTTGAGAGATTAAAATGGTATATTTTAAAATTAAGCAAGTGCTACAAGAAAAAGAATATTCTAGTAGTAACACACTTGCAAATGTACTACCACGCTGCTATACGTACGCGCACACGCTCACGTTCAAGCTTCTGTTTCTAAATGATTGGGGCATGCAGGCAGGTACTCTAGGTACATCTAGCTAGGTTGATGGAACGGAGGGTGGGACAGTGTATGTACGTTACATGCCATCGGCCACATGGATGGGCCATATATGTGCGAGATGCACAAGCAACCTAGAGCGAGCGTCCGTGCTTATGCGTGCACGTACTACTACGCATATTCTTTCTTCCCTACCTAGCAACCTAGCGTGGCATCTCTGCGTCTAGAGCCTTTTGATCTTTTCGATCGATCGATCGATCATCTCTCACCCCCTCCGACCACTACTATAAAATACCCATTTTCATAAGCGAGGTCTTTACCCTACTTTCGACTGTAACGACTACCTATGTAGTGGTGGGTGTGGGGTCTAATTGCTGGTTATCGCAGACGATCGATTTAAACAATCTGCCAGCAATAATGGTCATATTTTCGTAGGAGCCATGCTTAAGCTAACCGCCTGTGATCATTGATATTTGAAGCCCTAAGCTATCAACATGTGAAAATATGGTCCCTATAAGGTCTTCTTGTCCCGAGGGCTGCTTATTTTGCCCGAGCTCTCTCTCCTAAAGCAAGCAGAATATAGCAGAAAAAGTTTTTAAATTGAAATTTGCTTGTACCAAATCAGTCCTCCGTGTTCATCAATAAAAATCCGATGCATGAACATGCAGAGGTCTAGGAGGTTCGATCTAGTACAGATCATTTAACTTCAAGACCTCTAATTCGGGTTGATAGAGTTATAGACGTGACCTTATAATTGACAAAGAGATAAATCGATAAGTCAATTGGCCGATAAGCCGATATGAACTCTTGCTATCGGCTAGTTACCGATAGTCATTGGCTGCGTCTGATGCATTCCTACTATCGATTGGTTACGGATAAGGGTTAAAGCACTCGTTCATCAGCTAAAAAGCTAATGAAAATGGGTAGGTAGATGGCGACGAAAGGAATAAATAACACATCGGTTGTAGAGCTGATGACGCTCTGAAATAGGATAGTCAATAAGTATGTATGTGGAATCCTCCTATTGGCTTGTTACCAATAAAAGGTATAGCTCTCGTTCATCGGCTAGAAAGTCAATAAAGGAATAGGTAGATAGCAAGGAATAGGCTAAACGATACATCGGCTATAGAGCCGATGACGCTATTGAATAGAGTGGTGCTCTGAATAAGATAAAGGATCCATTGGCTGCAAAATCGATGACGATCTGAATAGAATATGTGATGACACTCTGAATAAAAATAAATGACACATCGGCTATAAAGTCGGGCGCTCCGTATAGAATGTGCGATGAATAGCAAGGAGTGAGACCATATCTTCCAAAAGTACGAGACCCAGTGACTACCGTGATGGTACCGTTAAAGCACTCGATAGATCAGACCAAACCGAGACAGTATGAGACTGAGGCTAATGGCACGGTGACGATGAAGGCTAGATTGAACATGCGGATGAAAATAGCAGGCGAACCCATTGACTAGATAAGCCAATAAGAGAAATTCTCTAAAGATATATGTATATCAGCTGAGAAATAAATACACTAGACGTGAGGCTCAATGTGTGGATAACTCATCGGCTGACCGCTCTGATAAAATATTCGTGTAAAGACTTATCGACCTATAGCTCAATCTACTATCGGTGGTCTAGTAGGTCGGATCAAATCGATATAGCATGAGACCAATGGCAATAGAGGGAGCTCGATAAGCCGATAGAACCATGCGAACATAATGTGATGTACTCGATCGGACTAAGAGATCAGACCTAACCGATGTAGCCTTAGGCAAAAGGGATACACCAAGATAGTGACGGGACTTACCTCTTCGCTGAAGATTGGACTTAACCAATGTAGCCTCACGTTGAGAGCCAGAACTCGCCGATAAAATCCTAAATGAACTAGGATGGCGTTGTGTCGAGATTGTATTTGATCTATGATTGATCTCTTATAAGGTTCCAGAATGTCTATATTTATACCCTAGTGTTACAAGAGTCCGACGCGGTTACAAACAAGTTTCGAACATTATTTCCTAAACATAAAATAAAACTCTCTAATAAGTTAAAAAAATTAATTAGACATGTCTATCTTACAAGATATATTCTATAGAAATAAAGCGAGCTGCCATGGTTTCCATGGCTGCTTCTTAGACTCGGTCCCATCTGGATAACTTTTTGTCTTTGATTGGACCGAATCCATCCTCAATCTGTCCAATCGGCTCTTTCCCTATATCAATCAGACTCTTTCCATAAGATGATTAGCTCTCTAATCCTACCTACGGGGCTTACTAAAATTTGGTGCAGACACATCGAAATCTTTGGTGGATTTTGGTATGCATAGTTTGATCCATACTTTCTTATACTAGTTATAGAGTTTTCTTCTGTTTTTATACTTGAGATGTGATGAATCTATGTATGTATACATGTAAAAAAATTTCATTCTGCTACTTTGAGCTTAATTTGGATTGCATTTGTGTAGGCTATCCTTGGTGAATGGTGTGTACTCATCGCTTAGTGGGTAAATGTAATGTTTTTATTGACCAAAATAGGTATTTCGTACCATGTCAATATTGTAGATGCATATATATTCTATATGCATATGGCATTTTATCATAGATGTTTGCATTTTTATGCGTAGTAATTAATTTGAGGGTGTGTATTATGTTATTATTACCAATTAATTAGTTATGTGTAAACTCTATTTAGATGTTTGCATGGTTAATTTTAGTTATTGGTGAAATATTTATTTTTCATTAATCTACATAGATGGATTAGCAATGGATGTATTATACACTGAGATTTTCACCATTATGAAGTATCTAAATTTATTGAAGTTCCCAAGGCGCATGTTTTGTGTAAAAAAACAAAGGAAATACATTATCCATATCTTGATTATAAAAATAAAAAAGTGAACAAATCCATATGTAATCTGAGCCTACTTGGTAACATGTGGATTTATGAATAATTACACGATTTGGTACCATCATGGTGAGCAAGATATGTTTAAAGAAGTGACCAATTGGGTGATCATTATATATAAGATGAACAAAATAAAAATCAGAAGGATGTTATGATAAGAGTATGGATGCTGCTGCTATTGATGGTAATGGTTGTAATGCTAATGATTTTGATTTAGAAGATATGCTGAGCCATGTCGAACTTGAGGTGCTAACTAGGTCAGTCAGAGGTTTAAACAATTTTGAGGCATTACAAAAAGCAGCAAAGAAACTTCTATATGATGAGTTAAAGGGATGTGACAAGGAGTACCAACATTACGTTCAGTGCTTGAAATTTTGAGGTTGAATGCCAGAAACAATTGGTCTGATATTAGTTTCAATAGCTTGTTGGGGCTTTTAAAAGATTTGCTACCAAAGCCTAAGTATTTACCAACCAATACATATCAAGCGAAAAAACTTATCTATCCCCTTTCACTTGCTGTGCAAAAGATTCATGCATGTGTGAACCACTACATCCTATACTAGAAAAATTACGCTTTGTTAGATAAGTGTCCAACATGTGGTGCTAGAAAGTACAAAACAATTAAAAACACTTTCTTTGACATTGATATTGTTGATGAGGAAGAAACTGCCACATGCTTGCACAAAAAAAATCCATTAACTAGTGTTGTGGTACCTTCCTATGAAAGATCGCATGAAGCATTTGTACTCTAACCCTTAGGATGCAAAACTAATGTGCTGGCATCATGAAAAGTGTAAGAAGGATGGGATGCTTCAACATCCCATGGATGCTCATTAGTAGAAAAACTTTAATGCATTATACCTAGATTTTGCTATTGATCCAAAAAAATATAAAGTTTGGATTGAGTACTAATGGAGTGAACCCTTTTGAAGACTTGAGTAGCTCACATAGCACATGGCCAATACTTCTAACCATGTACAATCTTACTACATGTTTTTGTCAAAAGCAAAATTACGTTTACAGTATATCCTTATATAGGGTCCACAGTAAAATGGAATTGACATAAATATTTACTTAAACCATTGATGAAAGATATAGAGGATTTATAGAAGACTTGGATGAATATATGGGACAAGTATTTAAGGAATTACTTTAAAGTGAAAGCCATCATTTTTGATACCATTAATGACTATCTCGCAATATTTTCTGTTTTGGGACAAATCAAAGGGAAGACATGATACATAATATGCTTGAATGGAATTGTATACATGTACCTTCCAAGCTCCAACAAGCTAGTGTACATGTGGCACCAACGGTTTTTACGCACAAATCATAGATATTATAAGATGACTACACAATTTGATGGTACCGAAGAGAATGATGCTGCACTAGTCCCAAAAAGCGGTGAAGTGTGTAAATTGATAGAGGACACAAAGACCACTTTTGGAAAGGGGCCAAAGAAGGATTCAAAGGGAACAAAGCATAAGAAAAATGATGAGCCCACCATGCTATTCAAGAAATAATAAATTTTATTTAAGTACTTGCCCTAATAAAAAGATCTAAAAGTTCGCCAAGCCATCGATGTCATGCACCTAGAAAAGAAAAGAATGTGTTTGACAGCACTATTGGGCTCTTATTGGACATACCAAGTGCCAGTATAACAGATATGGGATGCCCTATAGATGTCTACCTACTTTGGTAGGAGTACTATATAGAAAGAAAACCCATACATGTGGATAAAGTCCAGAGCATATAAGAAAGGAGTCACATATAAGGAAACAACATAGTCCTACTTGACTTGTAGCAAGACTGTTTGGATAGTATGTATACCTATCTCCCTAGTTCCACTTGGACAAATGAGTAGCCAAGGGTATAAATATAATGCTTTCCAAGAGGAGAGGGACAAGCCAAAATAGATAAGACAATTCAAGCCACCTCTAATCCCATCAAATCAACATTGGAGAAGCTCGACAACTATGCTCGAGCTCTACACCGATATAGTTATAGATTAGATTATGGTTTTTCTCTCCAAATATTGTACTTATAAGAGATTGATATAATAGTAACATCAGCCTTCGACCAAATAGTAGAGCTATTACCCTTCCTAAGAGTCTGAACTTGTATAAAAATCCATGTGTCTCCTTTCTAAAAATTTGTTTTCATCCTCATATTAGCTGATCTCTAGGGCCTTCAAAGGATTCATGAAGATATGATGTCTAAAGATGGATTTTCTGACAAAGTATGTCATGACGGCTTTGGATTGGGAGAAACAACCCGACTAAAGTATGTTCACCTCTAGATTAGAATCATGACCATTAGGATTTACACCAACTATATCATAAATGGCTTCATCAATACCAGGTTTATCATTCTAACCTTTTAGTTTTAGATTGATTTTACCTTTACTACTAATCACATATTGGATTGTAGCTTTTTTCTGTTTTGCATGCACATTGTTCATCTGCGTTTAGGTGTCATTTTGCCATACCTCCAACCAGCCTAACTCCTACTTGGATACTCCATGTCAAAAGCAATAATGCAAGTTGATGATTCCTAATCTACATCCATGGCCGATAAAATTGCATGTGCCAAACCAAAGGAGCTCCCTGCAGTCACCCATCCGTGAGCACATAGACAAATCAATCTTGCACTCAAGGGAGTGTGTCCAAGAAGGATCTCCATGTGCACACGTGTGGCTACCAGAAAGATGACTAAGTTCATTGATATAATAACTCATCATCATAAGGATGTGACATCGAGGGGTGGAGTTTTCGCCAAGGGATGCTATGACTACTTTGGATCGTAAGATACGACCCGACCAAAATATGTTCATCTCTAGATCGAAATCATCATCATCTTAATCTTCAACAATTCGATCTACTAGGATCGACATGGCTTCAAGTCATCACACCCATGGAATATATTAGTTCAAAGTTATCGATCTTGGATCCTTGAATCGAGAACCTAAGCTGATAACTCCTAAACTAATATCTGCCAATCAATTGTCAATGTGGTTGCACACTGACAAAAATATTAATCTTCAATGACACATCCGGTTTGTCTTTCTAATCTATTAATTATTTGAACAAATCATATATTGTTTACGTACATTGTGTTCATTTCTCATTTTATGTTTTGCACGAGCTACGAAAACATTGAAGCACCAAGGCCTCGTACAACTCTGATCCATCTGGAAAAAAAAGATGCTAATTCAACATACTACCCTCAGGCCAAGGCACCTTAGAGCTTTCCGCTCTGCACGCTAGCATCGACTACATGCATACAAACTCAAGACGACCAATTGAGATTCAGGACCAACCATCAATACCTTGCGTACATCCATACTAGGTCATTAGACCAACCAATTTAGATGCATGCATATGCGTTATTATATACACACGGAACATATTTGGAGACATGATGGTCACTATCCATGTCAAGTACGTAATAAGGTATTCTGTAGATTCATTTTTTGAAATTAATCTACTAGTTTTATAGATACATCCAGCATGTATCTATCATGTACGTATTATTTTCTTTAATTTATCATACTTTTTTAAATAAAAAAATTACTACGTTTACTTGGATCATATTTATACACAATATTTATATTGCGAGGTCATGTCGTATCAGATTGACTATGGTCTCATGCCTAGGAGCTTGTGCTTTTTAATGTTTGTGTAAACTTTGCTTGATTATGGTAGATATGGTAACAAATAAATGATCTAGATATGCTAGATATATCATGACATGACTAGAAGATCTATATAGATTTCCAAGTACATATTTGATATTTTCTTTTACATTTTTCCCTTTTAGAAATTGCTTTTAAGGAACAATACCAATATATTTCACAACAGCCACCGGTATGACCCAGAATATTTTTGGAAAAGTTGCCACTCTAGGACGATTTCTCCAAAAAAAATAACCGGTACTATCCAACATGTTTTGTCGAGATTCTCTCCACACTGTTTGCAATGAGTACTCAGGACATCGACTTATAAGCGGAGGAATTGAGGATCTACTTATATCGTATAGCATGATCACTAAGTCAGAGACCTCTATTGGTGATTACACCTAGGGCACCATTGCTATATTATCAGATGAAACCTCACAAAAGTAACTGACCTGATCACTCGTTATATTTGTTGAGACACTGTTCACCCCATCGATTTCAACTAATCAAAATAAGGGCTAGTTGAAATAAGGATGGAGGAGGTGCTCTATTACCATGCAGAGGCCCCATATCATCTAGAATGATGACACTGGTAGAATGGATGCCTCAAATGGTGACAACACATAGCGTGTCATTACCCAAATAAAAAAGGCATACATGGAAAACAATTGGAAAGACATTTTCATCAAGAAGCTTGCAGAAAACCACAGTCTTTCAATATTCTCATGAGTTGGAAAAATAAATTTGTAACTATGCTAGGCATATAAGATGAGCATCCAATTACCAACTCAAGCATCAATATATGTGGTCGAGATTTGACTATGTCGCTGGCCTTCATGGGACTAGGTCAGGCAAAAAAGGCCTCCCAGCTAGATGTTGGTGATACACCCTAGAGACAATATAAATATGTTATATATATCACATACTATGTTTATGATATATTGATTTGTTCCTTGAAATAAACATTACTATTATTGATCAATGGGTATGTGTTTTATTCATGAGACTTCTAATGTTAGATGTTACTATTTCTAAATGATCCATACTTATATATCATATGAGGAATAAATATGATTGTAAGATCAACATCTGTATTGATTGATCATTATGTCTTATGTCTCATGGTATGGAAATACCAAATCGATAATATGAACATATGTTTATGAACATATATTGGACAAACCCATTATAAGATATTATAGAGATTTTATATGTCATCAGTTAATCTCAAGTATTATTTATGTAGAGTTCTTAGACTTGAGATCATCATGATTCTCAATATACATAGTAGCTTATTTTGAGACCACCAAACACTACATAACAATTAGTCATAAAAGTAGTTTTCGGGTTTGCTATGAAATATGTACTATGATGTGAGTGATTAAGATATCTCTAGGCCTCTCGATGTAATGGATTGTGGAAATACATGGCCATGACAAGGTGATTGAGGAATCAATCACAAGTTTATAACCCATTACAAGATCGAGAGAGTGATTGAGCTACTAAGAGGATGACACAAGTTTCAACTTGAGCTTAATCGATATCATAAGGCAATGGGATTCCGTACATGAGAACATTATAGATTGAACCGATATGATTTTTGCATATACTTTGGGGTAATATGCCTTGCTAGAGACCGCTATTAACATGGCGACCGGAAAGGCGTTTTTGGGTCATGACTAACTATATGTGAACCTACAAGGTCGTATGCTTAACGGGTTGGAATGCTTATTTAAATGTGATTTGGATAAGTGCTTAATTCAGATAGAGATCCAAATAGACTTCAATTGGGCCACAGTCCCCTAGGGCCAAGTGAAGAAGCCTATATATAGAGAGACGAGGAGGTCAAGAAACCTTGAGAAAAACCCTAGCCGCCACCTCATGAGCTAAACCCATGCCACTTGCGAGTTCTAGTACACCCACAATCGGCATTTCAGCCCCAGATGTGTGGATACCAGTGGAGGCACTGCTTATTGCAGCATTGATCGGCATCATGATAGCAATGATCAACTACTTCATGTACTACCTTGATGTGCACATGGTTGGATCGGCTTCTCCAACCCTACTTCCGCTACTCTATATGTCTCGTTTAAATGGTCCATGACCCTTACTTTGCATGATGTCCTGATGTGTGTGGTAGAAAAATTTTGTTTTATGCTACCATACCCTACGCCTTCCCCTTTACTAGATTGTGGTCAAAGATCCGACTATGTTGCTGATCTTCGTGGAACTAGGTCAATCGAAAATTGTCTCCCACCTAAGAAATAGTTGTGAACCACCTACATTTCTAGTTTTCATGAAACCAATAGGGTCGTAGCGGTCCTACTACTAAAAAATGAAAAAAGTGTAGTCGACTCGTTATTGTATCATTGGTTTTCATGAAACTAGTCGGGTCATAACGGTCTTACCACTAGTACACATTGTTAGGATCTGACTATGTCACTAGTCTTGGCAAAACTAGAAGAGTTGTAGTGGTCCTATCACAAGTATATTTTACCGACTAGATTGACTTTCTTTGCCACAAAAAGAAACTAGGCTTGACCAACAGCTAATGCCACTGAGATTGTGGTTGAAGATATCAAATTGTCAAATAGATCAGTACTCTTTACATCGCATTCTTACTTAGACTGTCTACTCATTAACTACATTTATGTGAAGACAGTTGGGGTTGGGGAAAGAATATTATTTACTTATAGACTTAAAAAGTGTTTAAATTTTAAATTTATATTATTCTCCTGACCATTCACTCGGGGGCTTGTTATTTAGCAATTTGTTCTAAATAGTTGATTTAAACAAATCAAATGGTAGAACAACTGGTCTGATACTGAGTAAGACGGATACCGGCCAGAGGCTCTATACCAACAACTCCATAACTCAACTTTAAGACATATATTGGTCCAAAGTTGCCTACTACTCGAAAAGCTACTTTAGCTGGTCATGTTCTAGGTCAGCAAGTCCAATCATGAATATATATAAGAAAAATATCACAAAACAAAGGTCTATATATTGTGGCTATGTGTTGTGTTTTGCACCATATGATATCACCAAAGCTCTTCATCTCTATCACAAGAAATACAAACTTGGGCTCATGCACTCACCAAAGGTGACAATGTTCTCAAATAGGTGTAGACACAAGTTGTAAGATACAAATATCTCATCCAAGTAAGAGAATTTCAATAAGGTGGTTTGAGTACCCAAAGAAAATAGGATAGTAGACAAAAAAGGGCAATATACTAGTAAGTTTTTACATATATACATTTAAATTGTTTATCTTGCTATTTTGTACAATGGCAGATATCTTGTCCGCATACTTGTGGCTTTTAGACTATTGGCATAGTAGATACCACTCTAAATCATCGAGTACTCAGGTTAGACAATGGAGCTTTCACATTATCAAATTATGGAAAATGTACATATCGTCCAAGTACTATACAAACTTGAAATTTCTTTTTCTTGGACCGACGAAGGGTATGGTCTCAAATACCGTGTTCTAATTAAATGCAAGTGCGAGAAAAAAACTCGGTAATGTCTAGAATGCTCGAAGTGTTTGTAATCGGAATGAGACATATAGGGAAGACAGTCTAACGCTAGTTGGAACAAGAGAAAGTAAGAGATTATAAATATGGACAAATTACATCTAGGTATACTAATTTTATTAGGTGTTTTATAATTGCAATTTACTTGCTTATATTTAAATACCTTTATTAAGCTACCCAGTACTGCTCGAGGCTTTAACGTTTGCTGATGTGTTTATTCAAGCATTTAAGATGAAAGAAAGAATAGACATAATAAGTGGGCACTCTATCGAGATTTTATGCACACATTTGGATGGGCAAAGTTGTGAACTCTACCCAAATATTATAATCGGCTTCAATAAAAATGTACTTAGAAGAAAGGATCGGCGATGTCGATGTAAGTTAGTTAAATGAATGTCAACAACATTAGCCTATTCTGACAAGTTGACTCTTCGAGACTGTTGAACTAGGCGACATCTCTATTTGAGTAGTGTTTTGGGGCTACTATGACTGTAACATATATAGATATGGGATACCCCATAGGCGTGTACCCACTTTAGCACGAGTACTTCATATCAAGTACTATATAGAAGGAAAGACCGTACATATGGATAAAGTCATGAGTAGATAAGGAAACAAATATAGAGACCTACTCGGCTCCTACCAAAATTGTTTAGATAGTATTCATAGTTGTCTTTCTAATTCTACTTGGATAAGAGGGAATCTAAGGATATAAATACAAGGCTTCCTAGGAGGAAAGGGATGAACTAACCTAGCCAAGACAATACAAGCTACTTTCAATCCTATCGAGTCAACATTGGAGAACCCCGACAATGGCTAGCCACTAACAATCATGACTGAGCTCTATGCTGATATAGTTGCAAACTTGATTAAGGGTTTTCTCCCTAAATGTTTTACTCATCAAAGATTGATATAATGGCAATATTAGCCTCCTACTAAACAAGAGTAGGGCTATTAACCTTCTTGCGGCCCAAACCTATATAAAAATCACTATGTTTCTTTCTTGCTATAAAATTGTTTGCATCCTCATATCAGTTGATCCCTATGCCCTTCAAATACACTATATATACACTAATACTATGGTCAAATTATTATTCATTGACACCGTGCAAGACAAAGGATGGTTTAAAGTCACATAATGACTGGTAAATATGGGAATTAGGAAAAAGCTTCACCCTACAGAAAGAGAGAATTGAAAAGTGTACCTCCCTCTACCTAGTTTCATTCTAACACCTAAGGAGAAAAAGGTGTTTTGCAAGTGCCTTCATGGGGTAATAATTCGCACAACTGTCATGTCTTGCTCACTGTATTTCTCGCTATTGCTATCAGGGCCATTAAACTAGTACATGTAAATGTTGCCATCAGAAGGATGTGTCACTTTTTTAATGTAGTATCACAAAAGGTTATTAACCATAATGGGCTAAGTCTCTTTGTACATTCTCGCAAGAGACCATGTGCTACCTTGAGATATGCTTCTTTCCATCATATTTTTATATCATGGTCTACATCATGGTTCACATTGTGCATCAGATAATTGTGCTTGGTTAATTTATTTACATCAAATGTGGCCATCCAAGAGGTACATGTCCATTCTAAAGGGCTACGTATATAATTGTGCTCACCCAAATGTGTCGATGATCGAGGGATAAACTACAGAAGAGGTCATTGAGTGTTGTATAGATTACTTAAAAGATGGGATGTCAATTGGAGTACTAGTACCTCAACACAAGGGCAAATTGGCTAGGAGTGGGATGAGATTCATCGACTTAAAGTACAAAGTAGTGCGAGAAGCACATTATAGCTTTTTGCAACAACTCGCAATAGCGGAGCCATACATCAATCAACTCTTGAACAAGAAAAGAGTTGAGAATAAGGGATGATTAGATGATTGGATCATGAAACTAAACAAGTGTCACTTCACCGAATGGTTAAAAGACCTAAACCTACCAGATAGAAAAATAATAAATGAAATTACCATAAAAAGGTTAGCATGTGGCCCATCAAGTACAATCAACCCATTGCAAGCATATGATATTAGTGGATACACATTTTGCACGAAACCAACGGACAAAAAGAGTGTGACATAAAACAACGATGTTCAAGTAGAGGCAATGGATACATCAGGAAAAAAGCACATACTATGGGTTTATAGAAGAAATCTAGAAACTTGACTATAGATTCACAATACAAATCCCAGTGTTCTAGTTCTAATGGGTAATACACCCAAATGGCATGTTTGTTGACAAATATGGGTTTACTATTGTTGACATTGGTAATGTAGGACACAAAGATGAACCATTTGTACTCACTGATCGTGTCGCACAAGTTTTCTACGTAATAGACTGTTCTTACAAAACTCATCTGATATTCACGCCGATGAGTCACACGCACGAAGGCCTTAGAGATCTAGTTAGTTCCAGTGTAAATCCTTAAATTCCTGAGGTTTGAGACGTGCTAATCAATTTGACATGCAATTGACAAAGGATATAGAAAAAATTAGACCAATAAACCAATCGGCCAATAAGCCGATTCGGACTCAAGCTATTGGATGTCTAGCTGATAGAGATTATCTGATAAGTGAGACAAAACCTACTAGGTTATATTACTAACTTTATTAAAGATAATCTTGATATGTCGGATTATGCTAAGACAATATAAAATTGTAGCTAATAAGGATAGGGATGATTGATAGCAGATTAAACATGATATAAAAGCATAGTTTAAAAACTATAAAAAGCAATCCATTGACTTATCAAGATAATTCATCAGCTAAAACTCCAATGGAACATTGAATAAAACCAATTGACTTATCAAGATTTATCTTATCAAAAATAATTCAATAGATCGACCTAACCGAGACAATATATGATTACAAATAATAATATAAACTTAATAAGCTAATAAATTATATGCCAGCATGATAAATACACCATATCAGACTAAGAGATTGAATCAATTCAATCTTAGATAGAACTGAATGCATCAACATAACTAGCAAACGTATAAGCTTAGCTAAGATATCAGATCGAAGCAAGAATGTCTTAACCAACTTGATATATTTACTATATGATGAGACTTACCTCTTGTTGGTGATCAAACTTAACAGATGCAGCCCAACCTGAAGCAAAATCTCGTCGAGAACTATATTACTTCTACTCTAGAGGTGGTGATGCGTCGAATTTGATTGTATTGATCGGATTCTTATCTCCTACAAGACCCTCAGGTTTATATATTTTATCCTTGGGTTTATACAAATCCAAGACATACACAAGATAATATTTCCTAACGAACACAAGAAAACTATTCCTACCTATTTATAAGAGATATTTACAAATAAGGAACCAATTCGTAACAGCTTAAAGATATAGATTCTTTTTTCTCCACTAACAGAAACTTCTTTGAATCTGATCTTCACTAGGCAATCCCCATCGACTTCACTAGCTTTCCTCTTTTGACTAAATTCATTAACGGCTCTTCAAAATTTTCATGTTAACACTTGCCCCCCTCCCAATTTTGGAGTGTGAGGACTCACACTTTGGAATTATCAAAATCCAGACTTGTACAAGTCCAAAACTTCTCATGGATCATTACAACCCGTTACATCCCATTTGACCCCGCTCAAGTAATAATGCCTTCAACGGTCCATGCTCTTATCTGGCACTTTTTCATATAAAAATTCTTTTATCTCTCCCAAAACGTCACATTTGTGTACTCATTGCAAGAAACTCTCCATCTTCTTTAATCCCTCGGCGAACCTCCGGTGACTTAAAGCCTTCGTCCTCCTCTGCACTAGCGCAACTCCACTAGCCTCCGTAATGGTGTCATTCGACCTCCATCCTAGAGGTAACCACTTCTCTTCTTCCTTTTTTGCTCATTTTGATTTAGGTCTACCAGGTGCCTCCCATTCCATTCATCCTATTTTTTATGTTCCCTATAGAACCTTAGGAATCTGATCTTAATCCCCATTGCAGACCACTCCAATATATTCTATCTTGGTCCCATGGATAGTGAAGAACCGATAGATTTCATTAATGCTAAAACTAAATGGATTTCGTTCAAAAATGATTCCATGTTCAACAATGATTGGATCGATAGCTTTAGATCCTGGCCTAGCAAACTCTTAGGGTGAAGGAATTGGCATCACCATGTATCGGGTACCAAAAGAATACTGTGGGATAAACTGGATATTGGCCATTGCATAGAACTATTACTTGCAGAAATTTGGAACAATGGGCCTCCTACTTTTGGTTAGATGGGCTAAATGCCTTCTTATTCGGACCTATTCTGATGACTCCAAACTTGATGGATGCAACCTTGTTGATTTGTCTTAACACTACTGTGTCAGTCAATCCATCTACTCTCCAATTCAAGCCACGACATCGACTACAGTCCAAGAACATTGGTGGATGGTCCATATACATAGCAACCCACATCAAAACATTTGGGCCAGTTGATGATAGGGAACACATGGTCTTTTTCAATTTATGACTAGAAAGATTTGTCTTCTGCTGGTCGACCCTAGGTACGATGATAAACATGAAATGCCTGGCAGAAAGATTGGCCAATCATTAGCAGATTTCCTTAGGTAAATATCTTCTAGGGGCCACATGCTTGTTGCTGAATCAGGTAGTCATAAAGCAATCAGCTCGTCAGCTCATCGTACATATTAGGAGTCCTTTGTGGTTTCTATAACTCATCGTACACATTAGAAGTCCTTTGTGGTTTCTACAGCTATGGTTGAACCTATACACCTCTAGGGTGGAGAATACCCCTTCTCTTGAAAGCCTCTAGTTCTCCTTATGAGAATACACAAAAGATGAAGAAGACATCCAACACCAATGCACATCTTACAGAAAAGCAACATCGGCTCTTCTAGGCTGCAAAATGTCTCTTATCAGAATATGCCAGTGGTTGAAAGGATTTTATTATGGCTTTACCAAGGAGGCACCACTTGGTTCGCTTATGATGATATGACAACTTTGAGGCATCTTTCAAATTTGATCTCTCGAATATCTCCATCTACAAAGAATCCAAAGCTATTTTCACATCGGTAAATCTCTCCATGCCTTCTAACCACATGCTTTGCCTTGGGCCGATTGCAGCAGCCATCCTATGAGTTCAACCATCCATTAGTTTGTTGTTGTCCACTGGGATTTGGCCAACTGACGATCGGTTCGTACTTTATAGACAAGATCCAAGCTAAGGTTAAGTTGAAAAGTACACTTGAATATGATTTGATGAGGGTTTCACTGAATTATTTTCATAGGGGGGTTCACCGGATGAAAAATATACATATCCAATTCAAAGCTCTTTACCCGATAGTGGAATGAATGGAGAAAACATCTTTTCAACTAATTGGCTACCCACTATGGCTCATCCCTAAACCCAAACTATATCAAATCAGATGAGAAGATATCATGGTTTATGCTTTTCTTTCTTTATTCTTATTCTTGTACTTTTAGATATTTATGATTCTATTATGCAAGTTGCCAATAGAACATCTCCTAAAGTGAGCCAAAGCGGACAACCGATTGTTTATAGACCTCCATTGATAATTTATAAAATTTTAGGGACTAGTTTAATAAAATTAGATTTTATTTGAATTAGATATGAATTTACAAAACATTAGAGACTAGTTTAACTAAAAATTGCATTTTATTTGAATTAGTAATGAATTTACAAAATTTTAGATACTAGTTTAACTAAAATTGGAATTTATTTGAATTAGTTATGAATTTACAAAAATTTTGAGTCATTTATTTGAATTAGTTACAAATTTACAAAATTTTTGATATTAGTTTAGCTAAAATTGGAATTTATTTGAATTAGTTACGAATTTGTAAAAATTTTAGTGACTAGTTTAAATAAAATTGGATTTTATTTGAATTAGTTACAAATTTACAAAATTTGATAGACTAGTTTTAGTAAAATTGAAATTTACTTGACTTTGTTACAAATTTATAAAATTTTATAGACTAGTTTAACTATTGTTGACAAGCAAATTTAGCAGTAGGACTAATTTATAGCATATTTGGACAAGATTTGGAACAAATGAGGGCTTTTCTATGGAGGTCAGTTGGACCACCATCATGTTGTAGATCAGATAGCCATTGTGTGGTAGATCGAACCAGCTGGTAAACCATGGTTGGACTGTCGTTGTCTGGGTGGTCGAACTAGTAACCCATGTCCAAGTCCAATTAAGTCAATTCTCATATTTTTCCTGATTTGACCTAGGTTTCTTGATTCCTAATTGACCTCTAAGCCTAGATGGATGTGGAGAAGGTCCTATGGAGGCAAGACCAACACCATTATAAAGGCTATGGCCGATTCAATTTTAACCCCCAACCCTCACACACAACATCAAATCGAATTGTTATTTTACCTTTACTTTTTAGCCATGTTTTCTATTTTTGCCTTCTACCTAGTACCCTAGTTCATCAATATTTGTCAAAAGTTCATCCATCTTTGACGATTTGCATCATAAATCATCCACCTTCGCTATGAGAGTGTGATATCCTTTGTAGATTTTCCCTATAAACCTTCCGATTCGCCTACGAGACGTGTGTTTACTCTCAAAACGATCTAAATTAGCCTAGAGGCTGGTTTGATCACTAAATCGGCTTTGCTAGATGGTTTTGATCATTTCTAAATCTATCTTGTTCAGGAGCTTTTCTAGATCAATGTGGTTGGTGATTCTATTAACACCGCAAAATCATTAAGGGAGTTCGTGTTGGCTGAAAAAAGTGCCTACAACTATAATTGGAATTCATTTGAATTAGTTATGAATTTACATAATTTTTTAGACTAGTTTAACTATAATTGGATTTTTAGTCACTGACATGTGGGCCCATACTTATCTTCATAGGCAAGCACCATACAACAAAGATAAGCTTTTCAAACGGGCCAACTGGTATCACTAACAAGTGGCCTCTTGCACATCTTCATAGGCGGGCACCTATTGAAGAAGATAAGCTTTGCAAACAGGCCACATAAGCACCTGCTTGCGAAGATAAGCTTAGCCAGCAAGCCACCTAAGCACCCACCTGTGAAGATCATTTTAACTGGCTTATGAAGATGAAAATCCTATGTAGGGCGCACCGAGACAAAAAATTTCTAAGTTTTGGTGCAGAAACCCTAAATCTTTTGGCGTCGTTAGGCTACTAAAATTTTTTGCCGTGCCCTTGCCACCTCAAATCCACCCACCTGGACCTTGCTGCCTCATCTCTTGACATCGTTGGCCATCACACCCAACCCGTCGTGGGCCGCCTCCATCCATTCTGTTGCTTTGCCCGCCGCCTCCTTCAGCTTCCTTGCCGACCACCTCTATTACTACTGCCACTTGCCTTCCCTTGACCTGCAGATCAAGAATGTGGGTGAATTTGGGTGGAATTATGGTGAATATTGATGTATATGGATGGAATTTGGGAATATGGGTGAAATTGCGTAAATTCTGTCATTGGCGGAATGTGGGTGAATATTGATGTATGTTAGAGAAATTTTGATGAAATTTGGGTAGATATTGATGTATGTCGATGAAATTTGGGTACGTGGGTGATGAAATCTGAATTTCAAGGTTGATGAAATTAGGGTATGTAATGTTATGAAATATATGTATAGGATGATATAATTGATGTATCTTGCCACTATTAAATTTACCGACGTTTTTAAGTATTTCATTACAGCTCAATTTCATTTGCCGACATTTTTTACTATTTTTCGCTCTAGTTTAATTTGAAATTGAAATAGATCAATACATGCCTTTCAGATATTAAATTAATAATGATGGTTGATAGCAAGAAAGAGCAACAAGTTGATGATAAAAGCAATGAAGCACAACTTGTTGTCGCTAATGTCGCTCCATAGACCGTGGAGACCACATAGGGGAAATAATGCTTGTGTGGCCATTGTCAGGCTCAGATTGCATTGAGGTCAAGGAAGATAAGGTGTACTTGTCACCAAGTGATCCATGCCAAAACCCTATAAGAAAAAAAACGTGGATGGAGATGATGTCGACAAAGACTATGTCACACCAGAAAAAATAGTATGTTTTAAAGTAAACGTCGGCTTGTATATTCCGTATCGATGGTATTTGTCCATGTTAATTTAATCTCATGTTTATTCCATAGAAAAAAGCCTCCATGAAGGTCTCGACAGAAAGCTAAAATAGTCCCATAACCCGATGATGTGCGAGCTACCTCAGCCCCACAACAAACCACTACCGCTCCAAGTGGCAACAGTCAACCCAAATGCAGAAGGCGAGAGCATAGCATAAACAAATTGTCCGATGAGATCTATGTGGTGACTTCGATCAATGCCAAGGAGGAGCTGTTAAGGCCCAAAACTACGTGTGCAAAATACATCAACCAATATGGAGCCATAGTCAGAGATAATATGCCAATAACAATCAAGGATTGGGACAAAATTTCTAAAGACGTGAAAGAATTCCTATGGAAGGTGTTACTGAAAGCATCAACATGCTAGAGGGATATGAAGATATAGCGAGGACCACTGTGTTGTAGACTATGGGAAAGGTCTGGCACGGATGGAAAAACACGCTGAACCATAAATATGTGCATAATGGCCATGACCCTTTTAAGAAGTACTGGAAAATCACCCAGCCCTAGTGGGACAAATTTGTCAAGTTAAAGACCTCGTCAGAAGAAGTGGAGAGGACCAAGAAGATGTTTGAGATGGCCAAGAGGAACAAATATCACCATCGCTCAGGCTTCACTAAGTATGCATCTAGAATTAAGGAGTGGAGAAATTAGGACGATGATTTGAAATAGGAAGGGAAACCTGTACCAACAAAAGACTATGATGAACAAATAAGGAACTGGGTGCATGCAAAGACCACTAAGATTATGGAGGAGGGCGATGTAATATTTGAAGACCCTGTGCTCCAATGAGTAATCGACAAAAAGAAGATATTAAGCCAAGTGGCGAAGAAGGGAATTTTTAAGTCCTAGAGAGAATGGGACTAGCTTAGTAGTGCTAGGCAATCCAAAGCACTCTCGTCGCATTTGAGGAGTCTCCTTAAAACTCAACTAGAAAGAAGGCTTCCAAAAGGACACCTCTACCTTGTTTGCACCAAACATTAGAAAGCCCCGTGGATAGATTGAAGAGCTGATCGGCCTATTGGAAAGAGTTCGATTGATACAAGAAAAAAGCTAATCAGACGGATTAAGGAAGGATTCAGTTTAGTTAAAAAATTGAAGATTATCCAAATGGGACTGAAATCTGAGGAGCCGTGATATCTATATAGGAGATATCTTGTAAAGATAACCAAGTTTAGTTAGTTTTGTTAATTTCCTCAGAGATATTTTTCTTTTATGTTTTTATAAAATAGTGTCCAATGATTGTTGTAACTACGTCGGATTCTTGTAATCATAAGATATAAATATAGACCCCCTAGAAGCTTGTAATCCATCTCTCGGATCAATACATCTTCGATGCATCGCCACCCTAGTTTATCTAAGTTTTCTACTGCCTGGTTCTAGCTCTCGACACAGGGCTGCATCGGTTAGGTCCGAACTTTGGCGAAGAGGTAAGTCCCGCCATTATCTTGGTATATTCGCTCTGTCTAAAGCTACATCAGTTAGGTTTGATCTCTTAGTCCAATCGAATATATCACATCATGTTCATGTGAAATCTATCGGCTTATCAATCTCCTTTTACCATCATTAGTCTCATGTTGCATCAGTTAGATTCGACCTACTAGATTGTTGATAGTATATTGAACCATAAGCCAATAGCTCTTTACTCAGTGTTTCATTGGAGTAGCTAGCCGATGAGTTATCCACACATCGAGCATCATGCCCAGTGTATCGGCCTCTCAGTCGATGCACACATACCTTCAGAGATCTTCTCTCATCATCTCAGCTAGCCGATGGGTTCACCCGTTCCTTCCATCTACACGTCCAATTTAGTCTCCGCCATCTCTATACCATTAGTCCTGATATCATATTGTCTCGATTCGGTTCGATCTATCGAGGCTGACTCTAACAATACCGTTATGGTGGTCACTGGGTCTCGTACTTTTAGAGGATCGGGTCTCACTCCTTATTCATCGCACATTATATTCGGAGCACCATCGGTTTTTCAACCGATGGATCTTTTATATTATTATGTGCCAATCTACACATGTCATCATTGGCTTAACAGCCGATGAATGAGCGCTATAGTCTCTATCGGCAACCAGTTGATAGGAGGATCTCATGTGCTATTATTTGAATACCTTATTCTAGAGTACCATCGACTTTGTAGTCGATGGAATCGTTATCATATGCTTTGAATATTCTTTTATACCTTCGTCAGCATTGTAGCCGATAGACCATTGTTATGTCTTCGTTATATCCGAAGTGGCGTCGACTCTACAGCCTATGTATCTTTCATTCTATTTGTCTCCATGTGCTTACACCTTCATCGACTTCCTAGCCGATGGAAAAGTGTTCTAATCTTTTTCAACAACAAGTTGATAGCAGGATCGCGTCGGACGCAGCCGACGACTATCTCAACTCTATCGATAGCCAGCTAATAACAAGAGTTGGTATCAACTCATCATCCGACTGACATATTTGTTCATCTCCTTATCAATTATAGGGTCAAATTGAATGGCACGCCCGTATCTCCATCATCCCGATGAGGGGACAACGAAGCCAAAGGACCTCGACACGCTTTCAAACCAACCAACAAATCCGAAGGACAATCGGGAGCACTTGCCATCCAATGAAGCCGAACGACCTATACTAGAGCGAAGCAGATCTCCCAGGCCTCAACATGTTCATGAGTTTCGGCATGAAGACACCTATAAGAAATGTGACACATATAAGGAAGGCTTGAGAGAAGAGGTTAGGCAGACAGTGCAGTAGGAATTCATTAACTTCATACTCAATAGCAATCCCTTGTGAGTATCGCAGTCTTCACAAGATACCTCCGCGTATACCCCTTTCCTAAGGTACTGTGGCCTATCTTGACAAGGAACTACCAATATGCCAGAGGAATCATTTTCACCCATGCAATCAGAAGTCATTATGTTGTTACCTATAAAAAAAATATATCCTAATGAGCCAACTGCCAAATTGATGCATACTGTTGCATGGGAGGACATAGAACCTATGATATATGAAGACGTAGATGCCACCCAAGCCGATATGGTTGACCTAGTATCAGTAGTTCCTAGAGTTTTTAAGAAGCCACAACACCAATCCAAAGAGTAAGGATATAGAGAGGTGGATGGTAACTACTTTCAAAGGTGAGAAAACCAAGGCCAAGGGATGCTCAGATGACAAGAAAAAGCCTAATGACCTTGCTGGAGAGACATATTGGCCAACGAATAATGTACCAGTGAAATTTTAGAATGGCAAAGCCTTTTAGCCTAATTACGCTCTTGCAAAAAGGGCCATGGGAGATGAGAAGATTGCATAACTGATACATGCAAGCCATTGCAAAGGGCCTTATGTCCATATAGGTCAAAGTGTGACCCCTTGATTTCATGAGCGGTGAAAGATTTTTGTGATTTGACTTTGGTGATCTTCATGTCAAGTATGACCACAAAAAACTGGAAGTCAATCTCATAGCTAGCTGCATGGTGTCTTTAAGTATTTAACATTCATTTTTAGTTTATACACATATACCATGAAACTATAATTCAAATATAATCTATTTTATATAGGAATCAGTATATGGATGCTAAGAGGCTGTGTGAACACAGTGGTTACTTGGACCCAACCAAAATATACCAGATCTAGCATAAAATATCTTTAAAATATAATTCCGGGTGGACATAACTCCTGAGGAGATTACCTACATAACAAGAAGCTAGTAGTGGCAGCCTATATCGGATGAGCATTCTTTTTTTTTTCTCAAGATAAAAGAGTCATGGACATATACAAAAGCTCAATTTAATTTGCACGCTTTCTATATCTTTCCTTTCATATTGTAAACTTAATTAATTTATCAATACTATACTAACTTAACTGTTATTAATATATAATTATCATTATATTATATTTGTTTCTTACTTTATAGGAAGTATGGATAGCTATAGTGCAGACCCTCTTGATTATAAGCAAACGAAATACGTGGAATTTCTAAATATTTTATAGTTATAAAAAAAAGATCCATGTGTAAAAAATATATGGAGCCTTATTTCCTCCATTAATAATACTAACTCATTCTAATTAACTATTACAAGTGCCTACAACTTCTACAAAATGAACCACGTGAAACAAGTGGTATCGAGGCAAAGTATGCTAATCCATAAATACTAGCCAGTGATATATACACAACACATGTGTGAGCACATATATGTAAAGATTCTTTTTATGCATATATAACTAAAATGTTCTTTTAATATGTATTTAATAAAGTGTCACAAGCAACCTAAGGGCATAATCTTTTTTACACTACTTGTGAGAGAACAAACCCCAAGAACGTAAGTCATTTTGCTATTTCAAATTTCACCCCCAAATATAAGTTATATATGGTAGGACTAATATAATTAATATTAATTAACAAGTATTTTTTTCATGTTGTCATGCAGAGGCTTAGAATAAAAAATAATAGGCAGTTGTAAAGCATTCAAAACATACGTGTGCTATTTTATCTACCATGACTGCTATCATAAAGATGGCATGTTATTTGATCTGGATGGACACTACGTGAAAGAAGAATAACAACTCGTTGGCAGTGGATTCATACAATTATATCACGTACTTTTGCTCACACTGATCCATGCTAAACATTAATTAATCTATATTGTTAAAACTTCTGATCATCACATGTGTATATAAACCAATACACTTTTTAGTGCCAGTCGAATATTACAACTGGTAATAAATATTTTTTCTGCTCTACCAATATAATTTGGCCTGGTTAGTTTTTTTTTCTCGATCAAAATATTTTTAGCCTCGATTGGTATTAATAACCAGAACTACCGGTTGTTCTTGACTAACGATAGTTTTTCCGCTTAGCTAAAATATTTTTAGTATCGGTTGGCATGTATATATTTTTAACAGAATGATGTATACATATATATATTTATAAATTCAACATCTTAACCGAATAAACGATGAATTTGCTTACTTTTACTTTTAAGAGCTTTTCGATGTCAAATCACTAAATAAAACTTCTGTTATATACCAGTTAAAAATACCAAATTACGTAATAGTATCGGTTGATTGTCTAGATATGGCAATATTGATTATCAATCGGTATCACCAACCGTACTAATAATTCTAACGTGGTATTAGAGGCTTAGTCCCCGGTTGTGTACTATCGGCTTTTCTAATTGTCTGTATAATATAATATTGTTCGATGAAATGTAGTATATCTATACACTCAAAGTCAGTATATTTGTGTTTTATATTATTGGATGAAATGTAGTATATCTATAGAGATACTCAAGGTGCTATAGCTTCATGGATGCAAGGGCTACATATACCGTGGCCCCGGCCCCGTGTGTAACTTTAGTACTGGAGTACCGAGTAGTTCAGTAGATATAGCAGCCACTGCTACGGTTTCGGTAAAGCGTGCATGCATTTTAGGGGTTGAAAAAGCAGAAAACATCTTCAACCATTTTAGCAACTTTTTTTTAAAAACAGAATCAAAAACAATAGGGCCAAAACCGGAAAATTGAATACATAACAATTTCGGATGAAAACATGTCGGCATTGATTGGAATCCAGTAATCCGTAGCTAATGAACCTTAAAATTATTTATATATATATATATATATATATATAATTTGGCAAGACTATAATTACAAAGTTGCCTTCATTTTAGCCACTTACCACTACCAGAGAAATGTTCTATGTCCAATATACCAAAACATAAATATTTTGATTAGTTAAAAATGTTCTTTATTATCCGGTCTAAAGTCTTAGAGAAACTATAAAAATTATTAGATTCTTAGTCAGTATCGTCGGTTGTAACGACCAATCGTTCTCTGTGAACGTATACATTCTTATCGGTTAATAATACCTAGTAGTAAAAATCTATGTATTAGTACTAATTATTATTATCAGTATCAATATTATCGAACCAACCGGTATTATTTTATAGTTATTAGTATTGGTTAGTGTTTTTAACCGATATTAAGCATTCTTAGGAGGAGAAATATAAGGGATGTGCTGCCAAATTTTTTGTATAGAGGTTTTATTTGTTGATTTCACTCATCCAATAGCTCTAAAGGTTAACAACTTCATCATCTATTCTCATATAGTTAAGATATTATATTTCTAGCTCTCTATATATATTTGTTATCCTCTTAAAAATATATAAAAATAAATATGAAAGAATAATTTTTTGAGAAAATAAGAATATGTCCTAATAATAAAAATAAAGGTAATTTATCAATAATAATAGTATTTTATAATAGCAAAACAAAAATGTTAAAAAAGAGGAAAAATGGAAAATTACACAAAATAAAGGAAAAAGAATAGAAAATTATAACCATAAGTTTTTATCTTAAAGTTTTTAAAATTAATTATCCTAGTTTTCTTTTTTCTTAAATTTATTTACCGTGTAGTTTTTCTAGTTTTTCAAAAACAAATTCATACTTTTTCTATTTTCTAAATGGTGTACCATATTTTAATTGCTTAAAAATATTTTGTATCCATTGTATAAAACAACCATTACTAACAATAGTTTGGACGAGCAGGAAAACTCTTTAGCTCGGATGTTAATAACAAAATTATTTTGATTGAGCAGAAAACTCTTTAGTATAGATTTTATACAACCATGGTATATATATATAATTCCTAACTGTCTTCAAATTGTATTTTTGTTGCCTCTTCATGCCACCGACCTCCATACCAACACCATTAACACCAACATTACCATGCACCTACCTTCCCACCAACGATGTCGGCTTCCACGCTGCTACCATTTATAAGGATTATTTAAGAATAAATTATTGGATTTATTATGGACGAGATCGTTGATCATATATATATATACATATATATATATATAATATATATAACAGTAAAGCTAATTAATTACTGTAGCAAAATAAACAGTAAATAACAGTATATAAAAAATATAGTACCGGTTGGCCATCATATTAAGCGGGGCAGTTCTGATTAGTGTAAGATATGTTTTAGTTCCGGTCATTTGAAACGAGACTAAAAATATCTATTTTTAGTCTTACTGGTTAGACGACTAAAAAAAGATTACCAACCTATCCTAAAGATTAAATAGTGTACCACTCAAATTGGGGGTTTAGTGAGGGAGTTGATGTGTAGCCAAGCTGTGTATGAGCCAAACGGAGACAGAAAAAATATGGTAATTTTTGCGAAAAATATGGTAAACCAAAACAGTCGGTTGAACAACAAAAATGTTTTTACCCTTTTTAGATGGTTTAGTCGGTTAAAAACTAGGAACGGTAGCCAGTCGATCGCTTGGTAATCACTGGCACCATTTGCACCCCTGCATTCATTGCTAGGTTGTTGATTTTTTTTTCCTACCAGTAGATCTTGCTCACCGTTGGATCAGTCGACCGGTTTAGGCAGTGGTTGACCAACTCCGGCAGTGATGGTTAGGTCTTGTTTGGCTCTCTACTCTGTCAAATTTAGCAAGGAAGAAAATTATGATGTTTGTCGTGTTTAGTTTGTTACAAAAGTTTTGAAATGTGAGATGTACATGTGTGCACCGAAAACTAGGGTAAAAGTAAGGGTATTAATTTGCACGGTTGTTACCCTGTAGATGTTCACGGTTCAACTTGGCTTGAATGCCAATACAAATGTTCTTCTAGAATGATGTAACATCTACTGCCTCCGTGAAAAAAAGATTTTAGCCTAGCGGCCCATCACAGTGCTCTCACTTGCAATAGACCTAAATACGCCTCGTCAAAGATTTAGCCTCACAACCGAACCAGTCACCGATGAGGGTTATCGGTGATGGATGTGCACTTACCAAACATCAAAGATGACTATAATCATCTTTGACAGACTCCTATGTGCAGCCCGTCATAGATATCCTTATCTATATATAATCCAAACATTACATGAAAAGTTTATTCAACCCTGTGTACTGTTCGCATTTTAGGTGTGAGGTCTAGATGGGTGAATTTTTGCTATTTATTTGAATAAAAAGTAAAATTAAAGTCTGTCTACGTAGTAATAAATAAATCATAACTATAAATTTTCTAATATATATTGCAAGAATTATCATATTTAATATTTGTTCATATTTTTGATGGATACAAGTAGTTGATTCAGCCAAGAGTATAGATATGGTGTTACACATTTATTAAACATTGGGGAGGAGGAGAAGAATAGAAGGAACAATAAATATATGACTTGTCCATGTGTTGATCGTAAAAATGAGATGTTTGTCGAAAGAATACAAGTATACTCTCATCTAATATGTTAAGGATTTATGAAGGGTTGCACATATTGGACAAAGCATGGAGTAAGAGCTACTGAATATTGCAGATGAAGCGAACGGTGGACAAAATGAAGAACAAGATGAAAATGACATGTTTCCCCCTTATTTGTTGGGTGAAGATATGGTTGATATCTATAATGATACTCTTAAAGCAATGCTGCATGATGTTGAGGAGATGACTTACAATGAGAGGGACCACAAGAAGTTCACCAAGCTGGTGAGTGACTCAAAAACACCTCTATATGCTAGATGCAAGGCAAAACACACAAAGTTATTTGCTACTTTAGATCTTCTGAAGGTTAAGGCAAGTAATGCATGGATAGATAAGAGTTTCACACAACTGTTGGATTTCTTGAAGGACTTGCTTTCGGAGGAGAACACGCTGCCCAAAACGACATATGAAGCAAAACAAATGCTCTTCCCGTTGGGGTTGGAGGTCCAAAAAAATCCATGCATATCCAAATGAGTGCATAATATAATACAAGGAATATGTCAACTTGGATGTATGTCATGTATGTAAGGTTTTTTAATACAAGTGAAAGAGCAATCCTGATGAAAGGAAAAAAAATCAAAGAGGGTGGTCTTGGCAAGGTTGTGTGGTATGTCCTTATCACCGATCGTTTCAAGCTAATCTTTACCAACCCAAGGAAGCTGAGTTAGTTCATTGGAATGCAAAAAATTGAAAGGCCAATGGTAAACTAAGGCAACCTACAGATTCGATGCAATAAAGGAATATCGATAGGACGTACCCTAAGTTCATAGCAGACCAAGAAACATATGGCTTTATTTGTGTACGGATGGCATGAATCTTTTTGATGAAATGAATAGCTGTCGTAGCACTTGACCAATTCTTATCACAAACTACAACCTACCATTATGGTGTACTTTAAAATAAAATAAATTATGTTGTGCTTGCTAATCAAAGTCACGTCAAGATTTACAGAACTTGGCCAATTCTTACTAATTCATGTCAAGATTTATAGGACATAAAATTTAGTGTGAAATCACACCAGTAATTAATCCGAATACATGCAAAGTATACATCCCTCATATTGCAATACTTTGTTAAAGGTTGTGAAGATGGATATGTTATCTCGCTTGAAGGGTATTAAAGTTCCTTCGAGCTATTTATCAAGGATTAGTAAGCTTGTTTCAATAGACAATCTGAAACTGGTTGAAATGAAATCTCATGATTGTCATGTACTAATCACATAGTTCCTCCTAGTTGCTATTAGAAATATCTTGTCAATCAAGTTCCTTCACACGATTATGCATTTTTTATCCTTCTTTGATGCCATTGGTCAGAAGGTTATTAATCTAGAATAACTTGATGCCCTACATGAAGATATTGTCAAAAACCCTCTATCATTTGGAGAAGCATTTTCCCAGTCCTTCTTTAATATCATGGTTCATCTTGTTATCCATCTTGTGAAGCAAACAAACGTATGTGTCCCTACTTTCATAAGGGAGATGTACCTATTCGAAAGATACATGAAATTCTAAAGTCATACGTCCAGAATAGAGACAAACCGGAAGGGAGCATTATTGAAGGTTACACGACTAAAAAGGTTATTGAGTTCTATGTCGATTACATGTCTCAGACTTATCTAATCAAAGTTCCTAGGTATCGTCATAAAGGAAGGCTCTTGGGTATTAGCACCATAGGTAGAAAAATAATTGTTCCAAATCAAGTCGACTATGCTCAAGCCCATTTCACTGTTCTCTAACATATGTTAGAAGTTGTGCTATACTTTGAAGAGCATTTAGTGAAGATCCAATAAGAAAACATGGGCCGACCGGATATCTAAATCAACAAAGAGCATAACTCTCGTTTCAACGAATGGTTTAAGGATCGTATTTGAATGTCAACTAGTAGCCCAAGTGAAACACTTACATGATTGGCAGTATGCCTATCATGAGATACTAACACATGGCAGGAATATGATATCAAAAGATGTGCATTTTACACTGTCCAGCAAGATGACAAGTGCATAGTACAAAACATTAGGGTCTGTATAGAGGCATTTTTCACCATCAAGCAAGATGACAATAACACAGTACAAAACTCTTGGGATTGCCATGATCCATCATAGCCTTCTTCCTGTTCTTCTTTCGCATCCCTGTGACACACATATATACAAGAATGTTAGTACTAGTTGGGCTATATTTATAGAGCGGTTCAATAGTGAGAAGTAGGAGAGACATATTTAACGATTCAACAATAGTTAAAGAAAAAAATCAACGATGGTCAAAGCACAACTTTGCATATAGAAAACCAAAAAACAACATAGTCAAAGAAAGTCAAAGCTAGCCATGTCATCTCTACCAGCTGCAAAAAGAGCCTATCACGAATGACTAATCTGGCATCCCGTCAAAGATGACCTAGCCTCTGATGGGCTGCAATCGAAGCTCATCAAGGATGAGTGATCTTTGATGAGCTCTATTTGGAACCTGTCACGGATGATGCACATCTATAACAGGACAAGGAACCCACCCATCACGGACATGGTTGACCGGCTTTTGACCATATATAGGGTTAGTTCCATACTTCACCTTCACACTTCCCTAAGCCCATCACTTCACGTCACTACCACCATTGCCCAACTGACAACTACATCAACCACACACCTCAATCTCCTACAACCAGCGCTGACCGGCACCACTAGCCTCGCCTCAACCAGAGCTGTTGGCCTCGCCTCCATCGACCCGCTGTGACAACCCCGTAAACCGCCACCAGTGCCACCCCAAGCTACTGCCACCAGTGCCACCCCGAGCTTTCCCCAGTGTCACTACCATCCCGAGCCTCCAAGACCTACACTACCGGCCTCATCGACCCCGTGGCCTCCACTACCGATATAGGGCGTGAACCCCTATCTTCCTTGTTTTCTAGAATGTGATATGAATTTGAATTTGGAATGTAAATCTTCTTTGGAATGTGATATGATTTTAGGGGTGTGATATGTGTGAATGTGAATTTGGAATGTGATATGATTTTAGGAATGTCTATATTAGCATTGTAAATTTGGAATTTGATTTTAGGAATTTGAATTTGAATTGACTACATGAATGTGATGTGATAAGTGATTTCTACGATATTTTGATGATTTTAGGATTCTATATTAGATGTATTTTTTTTCAATTTGAATGTATGACTTCAGGAATTTAGATCAAGGTTGTTATTACTAAGGGAATTTTTTGTGAAAGTGAATTTTAATGAGATTTGATTTTTAGGAATGTGAAAGTGATATGTATGACTTAGGGAATATTTTACATCATTTGATGATTTCCACATGTATGACTTATGTATTTTTATAAATTCGATCGAGAATGTATGACTTATAGAATTTTTGGAATATTGTTTAGAAATTTTATAAATTTTAGGAATTTTTTCACATTATGTACAACTTACGTAGATGTCTGATTAACAACTAACCACGTCAGCCACAACTACTGCAACCACCTCCAGCTGCAACCCTAGGACACAAAATAGGCTATCGAATACCATATAAACTATCATGGAGATTGATGAAACAGGAACACCGGTAGCACCAAGGTCAGTGGTAAAGAAATTCACTAGTTCATGCAGAATACTTGGGAGGCGGTACTTTAGCATCATGTACAAGGACATGGACCAGTTGACAACTGCGAAGAAAACAGAAGCCTAGACAAGGATCAATGAAGTCTTCCAATACCCACCGGAGAATGAGGACAGTCTGAAGCATCGGGTGTTCCAAAAGGTACATACAACCTAGAAGAATCTCAAGACAAAGCTCATTAATGACAAGTACCCTCATATCATGCCACAAGTCTAGGACAAATTTGTGGCTTTAAAAACCACAATTGAGTTACAAGCAATTAGCCAGGCTATAAATGAGCACCCACACTGTCTTGGCACTAATGGGTACAATAGGAAAAAAGAGCAATGGCAGAAGGAGGATGAGACTACAATAGAATCTAATACCCCACCCCTATTTGCTGACATCCCCAAAGAACAAGCAATGGCAGGGGAAAAAGCAACCCGATGGAATGGTTACATTTTCAAACCTAGCTGATGGCCAAGTTTATGAGCAACTTGTGAGTTCTCGCTACATATCCTTTAAATTTTTTGATTATATTATGCATGCTCTAACTTATAGGTTAAACTGTAGGTTGTTTTAATTGCTAAGCAACAGTTCACAAGGCAAAGTCAAGTCAGTGAGGCGCAAAGATGACATCCACATAAGGTTGTTCGGTAACCCTAGACACCCTAGCAGGATAAGAGGAACTGGCTCCACCATGCCATGTAAAATTGGGATGGTTAAGTATAGTGTGCAATACAAAAAGTGGAAGCTAACTAAGGCACAAAAAGATACTCGTATGAAAGAACAGCTGAAAGAAGAGGTGAAGGACGAGCTTAGCCAGAAATTCAATGCAAAACTGAAAGAGGTTGAGGCTAAGCTCAGGAAAGAAATGCTGCAGAAGAACACCAAACCCTAACTCATAGGTTAGATAGAAGTTAGCCCCACGCAACAACGAAGTAATTGCACATCAACTAGGGTGGCTCAAGAACATCCACCGGTTCCTACCACAGTCAACCATATTAGTGTAATATCAATAAATCATGTATGCTTATTTTAACTAGTCCTTCTAATCTATCAGTCAACTGCATCCTACAAGTTAGGGTGACACTAGCATTCTACCATGATGCCGCTAAGGGCCAAGCTTACAAGCTAACTCTGAACACTAAAGTGCATGGCGTGGATTTGGTGGTTGGACATGCTAAGGTCCAAGTTGATATGGTAAAGGATAATTGGGTCAACTGGTCTCTATATATCCCAACAAATGATGAAATAATG
This sequence comes from Oryza coarctata, assembly GCA_030770085.1. Classification (NCBI taxonomy): domain Eukaryota; kingdom Viridiplantae; phylum Streptophyta; class Magnoliopsida; order Poales; family Poaceae; genus Oryza; species Oryza coarctata. The sequence continues at coordinate 18,243,382 of CM061472.1, forward strand.
GCATTGGGCACTGCATGTGGGACCTTTATACAATGGCACAAAGACCTAATTTTCATAAAGATGGCTCCGAGGTGAACTTGACCAAGTGCTCAAGAGGCAGGCCCATCTCACCCAGCTCCTCTAGTTTAAGCTCTTTCGGCTCCTTCGACCATCAAAGCTTCATTTCAAGAACCCATGAATTTCGGTTCTTACTTCCAAGAAATGGACATAGATCCCCCTACTTTAAAAAAAAACAAGGCTAATTTATTGCCACCGATGGTGGCTAGCAAAAAAGCCTCATGGAGAGGGAAAAGGAACAGGAAAGGCGCAAGAGTTGTCCTTGGCTCTAAGAGGCTATGCCTAGATAAAGAGGTGTTGTTGGCTCCGAAGAGTGTAGTTATAAGCACATTCAAACTAGTCATGCCATTCATTGTAGACAATAAGTTAGCCAGCATGGGTATTGCTTACCAAGAGCTGCACCGATACTACATGGAGAGGATGAACTCGAAGAGGAAGAATAGAGAGATGTCTATACTGAGTCATCATGGCCAAGAGCCCTTCCTGTCTCCACCCAGTTTCATCATAGCGGACTTCGACGATCTTTACAATCTCTTCAAGCTACGAGCGATGGACACATGCCTGCTAAAGTACAACTCATTGTAAATATCTATATAAAATGCTTATAAACATAATTGTCCTCCTTAAAGATTTTGTTGAAAGGAAAAACGTAGGACTACAAGCCAAGTTGGATTCCGAGATCCATAATAAGTCAATGAGACACAACAAGAGGCGGCAATGGAAGAGATGGTATATTACATCAAGAATTGCTTGTGAGCTCACTAGGACGAAGATTTTATCCTTAGCACACAATCAACAGAAATTGTGATACTAATTAATAATTTCATTTAGCGAAGACTTATGATGTGTACGAGTTGAGTTTTTAACTTTCAATATATTAATGTCATAGGTTTTATTGGATTCTCATGGTAATAGTGTCAAAGTGGAGTAGGATTTACTAACATAACTCAAGTATAAGCGATAAGTATGACTTTTCCCCTCTTTGAGCTATATTAGACACCACATGGATCTAGTACATAGAAAAAGGGGCAAGCATATAGCAAAAAAAGTCGACCTCCATCATCACATTGACTTCAAATACTATTAACAATCTGGCAAAACTTATGGTTTTCATGAGTGCCATAACATAATGACTCTCATGACTTAGGTGACCTCATTAGATCCAGAGGTTGTGCTTATGTCAATTTACGATTAAATTATAGATTAGTGGGACGATTGCACTCAAGATACTAACTTGATGTCTTTCTTACATGCAAACATTAAAAATATTCGGTAGCACAACTTCGAGAACATTAGAGAAGAAATACCCTTCGTGCTTGAAGAATTCCTAGCTCCAAAAGTCACCTTCCATTAGAAATACCGATAAAATTATTGTAGAACAATTCTTGATGCTTGTGAAAAACAAATGTTTAAGTGATATTTGTTTATATATTATGTGTAAAACAATTTTCAATGCTTGTGTACATATTATATATGTTGGTAATATTTGCATTACTAATTCTAATACTTCTTTTAAATTTTAACTGAATTCATAGGTTATGATGGTTTTCTTTTCAAGATGCATGGATGGTTTGGTAAGTTGTTGAGTCTTGCAACTTAAAGTTTTGTTAAATATGAGAATTGATAAAATTATGTTAGGCTTTCTAATTCATAAGGCTTGGAATGTTTATGGTTGTGAAATGTATGTGAAATACATTTGTGGATTGTGAGCTATGTTGCACGGATATTCCGATATGGATATGGATACGTGATACGACAATACCATAATATGCTATATTTTTTAGAAATATGGGTACATGGATACGCCAATATATATAATAATTAATAAAATTCAAAATTAATATCATAGGAAGAAACAGAAGGTTAAGATTTTAAATATAAGAAGTGGCTATTCAATTTGATCAATAGGACGATCAAATATTCCCTTCTTCCCAAAAATATAAAGTGTATTAGTTTTTTCACAATCATCCTTTGACCATTGTTTTCTTTTATTATATAACATTAACAGCTATGAAATTAATATTATTTGGAGGTATTTTTAAATATGAATTTAAATATGTATGTCACTAAACAAATATATTGATAGCTTAATTATAGTCAAAAGTTACACATATTAAATTATCTAAATATATGCATGTCTTATATTTTGGACATGGGATTAGTTAATTGATAACCTTGATTTAGGTTTTTCATGAACTTCACATATGTAATGATATCTAGACTAGAAATGTTGGCGAATTATCGGCCAAATATCCGAGAACTATCTGAAATTAAATTGTTGTTTTGAAAAATTGAAAATCACTTATATGTGTCCAGTGTGTATTTGAGAGTATCCGATATGTATATGTGTCTAATACGTATCCAATACAGAATACGCCAGGGTTTAGAAGTATCCAAGTATCATAAATTGTGAGATATGGATGCTTGTATGTGAAATGTATCTGGGATTCTAAGATATATCTATGTTTCTATCATTTTTCATTGATTATAGCTAACAATTGCCTGAGACTAGCTAATAAAATAATTTTATTTTTTAAGGTAAAACCTCATCTATGATGGGTTACAACCTAAACCCGTCACAAATAAGCCATACACATGATAGGTTAGAACTGAACCCCATCACCGATAATCATCCGAGACCGGCTCTAAAGTACCCCGTTAAAGATAACTGAGTCATCTTTTGATGGGTTACAGTGGAACCCGTTAAAGATGTGTCATCCTTAATAGGCTCTAAAGTAACTCATTAAAGGTAACCAAGTCATCTTTGACAGGTTAGAGTTAAAATTCTTCAAAATTGAGTCATCCTTGATGGGTTGCAGATGTCTCGTACATGGAGGTGAACCTTATCGGTGACATGTTAATGTTTCAACCCGTCACAAATAACTAACATTTGTGATGCCAGCTGGTTTGATACAGATAAGTTTTCTATATCAGTGATCACTCATCTATTACAGTCACTCTGCCGTCACATATGAGTATTTACACGACATAGATATTCTATTATATGCATATGGATAAGTAAATAAAATATATTTTTTTCTGGGATAGAGGGGTATCCTATTATGATGAGTGGTAAATTAAAGTAATCACCATGCATGTACCTTATAAGGGTGTAATGTTGTCAGGTTATTTGGATGTTGGATCACAAAGGTCAAGCGCTCATCCATGGCAGGATCATGAGGGGCCAGGCCATCTGCTGTACAATGCCTTCCTTAGGCCTGGTTTTAGCTTCATCTATGCCTAGAGCAGCTACACGGTGTACACGCATGAATGAATGAATGATGTGAAGAACACGTGTGACATCTAGGAGATGCAAAGCTACTCCTAAAAGAAAAGAAAATGAATTGGATTCAGCATGGCAATGGGATGGCTTTCTCCTTGCGTGAGTATGTATCTCTGGGATCCAGAGTTACCAGTGGGCCCAATGGCTGTCTGTGGGCCCCCAACACACAAAGAGAGCTCTCCGCCTCTCCCTACCCTTTCCCACACAATCATCTGAACAAGAAAAATATTTCTTAGGATATTATAGTGGGTGATCAAGGGGCAGCCTAGTAGTATTCATGTGCGCTGCAACGGATTATGGATAAATGAGACTATATGCCTAATTTAAGGCAATAAATATATAAGTACAAGTTATTATCCTTCAATTTGGATATGGACTTCATTATCAGTTGGAGGTGATCTACCAGCCTGCCATAAAAGAAAATCAAAGAAATAATCCCACATAAGGTCATGAAAATTAAGGGGTTTAGTTTCCGCATAAAAGTAAATTGAGTATATATGTTTAGTATATAACTTACCTTGTAAAGTTTACTGTTGGATTAAGCATAAATACCCTTTCTCATCCACGAACCACCTGTGGCAATCACCATCGATTGCACTTTGCCTTGATAGTTGCCGACACCATACCACCTTCCTCCTCTCCTTAGGCGCACCTATAGTTCTATCGCTAGCCCATGTTAGGACCTTCAATTCGAAGGGAGAATGGAATTTCTTTTAATTTTCAGTCGTCTAAAGGAATGATGAGTGTGGTTCGGCTTTGGTAGAAGAGAGTAAGACCCTTTGTTGTTAGACTAGTACTTCTAATTTCCTTTCTTTACGATGTTGATAGGCTGATTACACTTACTACAAAAAAGAAAAGGTGAAAATCACATACTGCAATGACTTCGTAGCGAGGTGTCTGTTTTCCCTCTGAAACCCAGCCAGGTTCCAAATCTTAGGGTGACATCCTTCAGTGATACTCACATCATCAAACGAATACGTGTATAAATGTGAAATTAATATAATTTTTAAGACTCATTTAAAATAGAATTCTCAAAATACAGGAATATAAAAATATATATGATTAAAGTATCTTGACACATTAAATCCTATGGATTAAGAAAACTAAAAAAACTATAGAAATGACCGTTTGGATAGAGCACATAAAGCACAAAGAAATTTTTATAAGAAATTCAAGGATATCTTAGAATTTCTCTAAAATTTTTATATTTTGAGCAATCCAAAGGGATTTCATAAGATTTTTAAATAGCTATTCCTTTTATCTAAATGACTATATAAAAAAAATTGTACGATTGGATTCCTCCAAAATTTCTCGAAGAATCTTTCTTCCAAAGGGCCCTTAGCAGCAACATGCATTGATGTGCCAATCGGATGAGATTCATGCCCGTGAGAGAGAGAGAGAGAGATGAGCTGTGTGCTTGTGTGTGAGGATGTTGCAATGATAGGATTGGATTGGTAGCTTCTTGCAGCAGCAGAGGGCAGAGAGCAGAGGAGGCGATAGTGGATAAAATAGTGGGCAAGGCTGCAACGGAATTGCTGGAGGGTCTGCCAAGGCAGTGACCTCTCTCAACCCCCCAACGTGCAAGTGATTCTCCTTGTTTGCTTTCTCCTCTGTTCCATTTTTTAAATAGCAAAATATCACTTTTGTAATAGCATTTTCAATGTTCCCCTCCATGCGTTTTGTGTTAATTTCACGCTCCAATTTTAATGATTAATTAAAATATTAAACACCGTACACATAACTGTAATTGTAATGAGGTATGGCTTTATCTAGTCGGGTATACCACCCATAAATAGAAGCTTAAGGTCCTCAAGATCTCACTAAAAATGAAGGTTTTCTCTATGGTACTGGGGCAGACGTAATTCTGACTGTAGACAATTATTTAGCCCAAAGAAATAGGAAGGAAGCAGACTTTATTGTTTTGTTGTTTTTAATAGTCACAAGACCATCCAGCATTTGTTATTTAATGTGCACGGATAGCTTTGTGTAGTGAATGGTTCATATATTTCTTTGGTATCAATCCTCCAAATAATATCTGTTAGGACGATCACAATATAGTGTAAAATAGTGTAAAAGCAGTTTATGAACATCATGATATTTCATTCAGCCACATAGTACCATTATGCAACTAGTCCATATGAAAAAAAATAACAAAAGCTACTCATAGGGTCACCTAGAAGACAATAAAAAAACCATAGGTGTACATTGCCATATTTTTGCTAGGGCCGGAGGACTCACGCAAATGCAAGCAGAATTAGGGACAGACGGTTTCTTCTTATCTCTAGTGGGATCCGTCTTATTTACTGCTTTCTACGATTATTGACTTCCAGCTGTAGACCTTACTTTTATAGACCAGTTTGCCAAATATATTATGGTTGCCCTTAGAGTATCTGTTTGGAGATTGGTTTATAGGACTTAAGTGGGATTGCGAAAACAAGTTTTAGTTGGAGCTACTTCTATACTTTCGGCTTTATGACTAAATAGAAATGATATTATTATCTTGGTAGAAAATGCATCATCCTATACAAGTGATATTCATGAGCTCTTCCTTAGATATACACTGTTTTGTTCCTTGTGTAGCGTAAGGACCCATGTCCGGTGGTTATTGTGGCGAGCTGCAGATTGAAGAAGACCACTTTAGAGATTTTCAGCTTGTATGCGTGGAGGTTTATCAACAGGATGTGTGCAAATTGAAATTTGGCATTTCTTTAACTTGTTTGTGAACTTGTTGCTTTTTTTAACGAACGAACTCTTGTTTCTTATTCATCTCTACTCCATTTAGGGTGGAATATTTATAATAATGTACCTTTGGGCTTTTTATGTCTTTGACATAGCAGCCAGTCTATCCATTATTTTAAAAAAAAGTACCCATAACTTAGATTTACAATATGGACTTGCATGGATCAGCATATATATATATATATATATATATATATATATATATATATATTTCGTACATAATTGAGAGATGTTGAATGCATAGTATGTTTGAATTCAAAACTTATCTCTACATGGATCTTTTGTATTGTCGTTAATTTCACATGAAGCAGATGGATATCTAGGGGAATAGGAAAAAGTTGCTTTCTAACAGGGCTGAAACATCCGTGTGATCAGCATTTTTTTTTAAATAATAAATACTAGCTAGGTACTGAAATATGTAAAGGGGGAATAACAGGGATCAGGATATGAGAAATATTTCGATTCTATCGTAAGATCGACTCTCAAATCATCGACAAAAAAACAACGTGCTTGAAGACTAATTTATTGAGTAAAAGATAAAAAAGCCAAACACCCTGAACACAACAAAGACTTTCAGTAAACTTTTGTCGTCTCATCCATCCTTTCATATAATTGCTCTTTCCAAAGGTCATCAAAGACAGGCGTAAGTACTCATATATATGGCCAAGAATATCTTCCATAATATTGTGAAAGAGATAGAAACAAACGCACAATCACCAAAGCACGCCTGTAACACGACGCATATGTGACGTTTTGGGCAGTTTTGGCTGGCAATGATCATATGATGGACTGCATAGAACATATATATATGATCTGCGATGTGAGGACTACCGGCGTGTCTTGTGGCGTCCAATTTTTGTTGTTTCCTTCGATCTATGATTAACTTTGTTCTTGCCAATGGTGAATGCGACCAAAAACCGTCAATTTTTATCTGCTGTGTAAATGACATACCTTTGCTTCATTTTCACCCTAGCTTAGAAGAAAACCGGATACAAGGTTATATAATTAACCAAGGGTACTTTGTTGCATTTGGTCTACATTGTAAGTATTTTGCACACACATTCCACGCGTTATCAGTCACTTTAGACACAACTCTGGTGATCTCACTGGTCAGAGACACGATATGTCACGATAAATCCATTTTTAGAAGAATACAAATAATCTAGGTTAACAAAATGCAAACCAACTGAAACCTACGTTGCGCTAGCTATATATAAAAGCACACATAGTGCAAAAATGCCACATAAAATCATCATCTTTGCTGAGCTAGAATGTATATCAATTAATCTAATTAATGATGGCAGTATCTAAATTTTAGCACTAATTAAAGGTCAAGTTGAATAGTTTGTCAATCCACTACGTACTTTAACCTAAATTTAAAGAACAAATAGCTAATGATAGATGTTTTATTTGAAATTCGCATGGGCCGGATTTTTGCTGGCATTGTTATGTGAGCAGGAAGTCAGGAACACATATGCATGCCTATTATCTTATAAAAAATTTGTAATGGTTTGATCATATATTTATTTGATGCCCTGCAGGAACCGTGCAGGGGCAAAAATGCACAGGGAGGCAGCATTGATGCCCAAATGCCCATCCTTCTGCATGATCTCATGATGCTGGCCTCATCAGTACAACACAACACATCAATGCAATAAATCCATGAGTGTGGTACAAAGCATGCATAGATGCATGGCATTTAAGAGAAGAGTAGAAACATGAACATCACACACACACACACACCAAAAAAAAAAGATGATAGATGCCCCCAAAGATTCAGCTGGTGCACTGTCTGCATGAGACAGATATGCAAAACCACTTTGTGTTTCCTTTCCACACTAGAATCCAATCATCAAATATCAGCATTGGGATCTCTAGCTATTGCACAGATGTTGCATGCCCCTTACCAGATGATGATGTGTGCATGCATCCTATCCTCCTATCATGGCAATGAATAAGGTGAGTACCAACTGTTCCTTTTGTATGTTGGCCACCCCGGTAATGAGGCAAGTCACTTCATCAACCCTTCACTGCAAATTCTTAATTAACTTGTGCTGAAAGAGAGAAATGGAAGCTTACTGATATTGTAAAAGCAACACAGCCTAACCATTTTTTAAGAGGAACATGAAAGGCAAAAACTCTGGGAACTCACAGTACACATTACATTAGCACTACTTACTAATAGGGTTATGTATGTGTATTAATTAATATATTCTAGTTGATTATAGTGGAAACTCACAGAGTTCTAATATATATAGTTATAAGGTACTAGAGTGGTTATATACTAATCAATGATTTGGAGCAAATTAACCCCCAACTTCACCGTTTCTTGCTATCTTTCTTTCTTCCCAGCCTCTATCAGGATTATATTACATTGTAGTTTTTCTTTTTGCAAATTTTTAAAAAACATTTCCTCTATCTTTAGTACGTTTTTGTGTACCAAACAGAATTAAATATATATCTGTACTCCTCGCCGCACTCAATGACTCCAAAATCTCGATCTGAAGTTTCCAGGGAAGGCATCAATCTGATCTTGGTAGATGGAAATCATGGCTCCTTTTTTCTGTGTCCTGTCTGTCATCTATCATCATGTATGGAGAGAGCAGAGGTGAGGAAGTAGTTCTCAAAAAAAAGGAAGAAGAGAGAATCAGATTGGATGCATATAAGCAGCATGAGAGGAAGAAGCTAAGGCACCATGGAGATACCCTGCCTAGCTAACTTGTTGATTCCATTGGTCTCCCTGTGCTGCTGCCTAGCTGGCTATTGGCATCTACTCCTGTCTCATATGGTTTTGGGGTTACACACATTCTTCTTTTGGGATTTATCTTTTGACCTAAAACATACACGTCGCTATTAAAAATTAAATTTTAAAATATAATTTTGAAATTATTTTTGAGGTTTTTTATCATAGTTCATTTAACATTAGTTTTTAAGTAGTTAAGAATATAAATATAAAAGTTTTAACTATAAATTATTTTTTTATTTTGTTTGATATATTTTTCGTATTTAATGACCCACGGTCACTGCTGCCATATGCCATGGGAGTTAATGCCAAGCAATGATAAGAGGGACGTCAGCTTGTTGTAGCCTGCAAAATTTATGAATATGGCAGCCTTAACTGATCAGTGACGAACTGTGTCACTCGCCCGTTCTTCCGTGGATTGGTGTCCATGTAAGTAAATTTTAGAGAAACTAAACTAACTCCAATTGAACTAATCAGGGTAAAGTTCAGAAGATTACATGCTTCTTTGCATGCATATGCATGCTAGTTGGATCATTGGTGAAGCTACATGTGTGCTAACGCAACCATAGGGCTTCTTAGTTACTTTTCTCTGGGTGAGAACATAACATAAACCACCTGGCCAGCTACTAGCTTGAACCTAATTATTACTAGATGCTATAGTAATCAAACATATGCGGAATAATCTTCATGCTGCGTGTATAATTGATAGCATTTAAAGATGAATGTGAATTAACTATGCATTAGGATGTGTAATCGAGGTTAATGAATCTGGTGAGCGATCTCGATCTAGCTAGCTTGGTTGTGATAGCTATATATGCTAGCTAGTTAGCTAGTAAGAATGGCAATCATTTAGGAAGATTACAAAGGCATATGATTCCGGTAAGTAGTAGACAAATTTTTGGCAGATGGGATTCATTGGGAGTTGACGAAGCTGAATGTCATGTAACATCGGTCTCCAAAAATTTCAGTTGAAGATTCCCCTATAAACTCTCACAAAATCCAGGGAGTAATCAAAAGGCCTAGCTACACGCTCGATTGATCGACAGTTCTAACAAACTTTTTTGCTGCACCGCACACTTACCTTTGTTGCATTGCTATCAATTCGATTTTCTTACTAGGAAAAAAATGTTTTCTTGAACCACTTTTTAATGTGTTTTTTAAGCTGACAGGTGTGTATTTTTTTGCCAACGAAAGTAAGCAAGAGGTAGGCACATACTTCTAGCTAGGAGTAGTTTTGAGTGGATGTGTCATATGCTCCTTAGGTTAATTATTATATATATATGGGGGTATGCAATGCACATAGAGGTAGTAGTGCCTAGCTGGGGCAGCATACTAGGAATAAAAGATTACAAGATTGCATTGACATGCAAAACAAATACACTGTAAATATAGCTATGTTATTATTATAATAGTAGGTACTGTAGTAGTATTTTTCTTTTCTTATGCCCAACACTCATTGATTGGAAGCCAAAGAAAGCTACGGCCTGACAGCAGACATATCTGTCAGTGTCATTTTTCTTCAGGAAAAGATTGATGGGTTAAATGCCCAGGCTACAATCAATTGTTTATAGCCTAAGCAAAGTCAAAGAGATTGAGTATGATACAGCATCTGTGAGTGAGGAAAATTAAGGTCAGCATAGTTGTAATATGCAACGAAAGATGAGGTTTGACAGTGCCACTGATGGCACTGAACTGGACAGCTGGGCCCTTTGCATTAATTAACTAATTTAAATGCTGGTATCTAGTATATAGTTCTCTATGTTGTAAAATATAAAAAAACTAGCATAGGATGAAACACGTCTTAACAGAATACGGATCTGAATACCTTTTATCTTAAAATATAAAAACCTATGTGACACGTTCTACTACTTACAAACCTAAATAAGTAAACATATCACATCTAATATTAATTTTTTTTATTTTAAAACAAATAGACTACTACATTAGACCGGTTGAGGGTTTGAGGCAAATAATAAATAAGGCAATAAAAGGTATTTGATATAAATTTGTTCATAGTGAATGGCCCACCAACCCATCCGTCTAGTATGTTTAATCAGCTATTAGTTTTCGCTAGTAAGTTGTACATCAAATTGACATGAAATGCTAAAGTAGTAAAAACCAATATGCTTATAATTAATTATCTCAAAATAAAGTGATGCTTATATTAGAAGGAATCAAATTTGGTTATTTAATGTTTTGACCACCAACTAGATTTGGTTCCATCAAAAGTTATGCACCAAAAGAACCTGAGATATTACATCGGATCTAAAAATAGCTAGTTGATAAACCATTGATGAAAAATCATGATAAATTAAAGAGGGAAAGTCTGGAATGTGTGAACGCAGTCAACAAGTGATCACATAAAGAACTAATCCGAATTATAACAAAAGGGGGACATTATGATTTGAGCTTTTCATGGTCCTTGAGGTACCGGCGTACCACGACATACCACTACTATTTCTATTGTTAATTTGTGGTACCTCTATCATTAAGAAGATAAATATGATATGAACTCAAGGTACCTCTCCCAACGAACAGTAAAACACTAAAATGGTTTGGTTTTCTGAAATCATGTGTGATTGGTTTTATTTTTTTCAGTCACATAACACCACACGCTCACACAAAAACTATCTAAAAACAACTAGTAGCGTATAGTATAAAAGAAGAGGTACCAATCTACTTGATTAATTATTCAAACATGAGAGACAGGCAACCAAAGGGAATAAGTAGGGCATGATCGTCGTGGCTCTCTTTGAGGAACCTATTAATAAGGCATGCATATGAAGATCCCAAGGCAATGTATAGAGGAACATGGGTCCCCTTCCAAAGGGAATTTATCATTTCACATTCTTAGAGAGAGAAACTCTTGCAACCAAGAGATGAGAGAGAGAAGAGATCCAGGAGAGAGACAGAGATTAAGGGAGCATATTGGACACCAAAAGCGGTGGCTTGGTTTTGAGAAATCCCATGAATTTGTTTGAGGGGACAGGGAGGCAGGGATTAGGGTGGCATTGATGCATGGGATAATGCCATGCCCTCCCAAAGACAGCTCACCAGCATATCTGGGGCATGTGTCACAGAAAACAAGACCCCCAAACCCCTTCTCCTTAGGCAGGAGAGGAGACAAACGTATTCTTTAATTTCTCCGTAAGAGCACAATAGAAAAAAAACACTAGCTAGCTGGGTGTATTAATTAGGATCATATATATAACCTGTGTGTGTGTATATATACAATTTGATTTGTTGCCTGGTGCAAGTGGCAACACTACAGGAGTGATCATTAATCCCACATAAGCAACCTCCCAAAATAAGGATTAGTTTATGGTTAGTGCTGGCCAAAGAACGCATGATTAGTTATTGTACTAACAATTGCATCGAGCACCAACAGCAAGTGAAATGTAGCATTATAAAATGAGGCCATGCAAGTGAGCTATAGAAGCTAGAAGATCCTCCTGGCCTCCATGCCTAAGAAATTATTTACACACACATGACTACAAAAATGAAGGGTCATATAAAAAGTACATGGTGGATATGATCCATTTTGCAAGATCTACGTCCAAATAAATAATACAACACTGAGAGTATATATAGAAGCAATATATATCAACAAATCCTCACATCAAAATTAACAAATTATATTAATAGTAGTGCAATATATAGGTGCAACATATAGACAAAATCTCCCTAGAACTATATGTAATCTCCAACAGGAACTAGTGAAACAGAAACAAAGAAAAAGAGGAAAAAGAGAAAGAAACATTGAATTGGTACTAGTACGTAGTAGTAGCCTCACCATGTTCAACCAAAGTTCTTGATCACTTCCAACTCCATTGCCATCCTCATGCTAAGCTATGCATTTCTGAAATCTTCTCCATCCCATTACGTGATCGAAATTACCAACCAAGCAAGCAAAACAACCAAAGATTAACAGCAATTAATGAAGCAGCTAGCTAGGATTAGGGTTTCTTCCTCCAACCCAACTAACTCATCCTCCAAAACCACCATGAGATCTTGCATGCTAACTAGAGTAGCAAACACCTAGCCAATATTTTTGCATCTATGCAAATGTTCATATATATTCTCTATTTATATATGGGACAGTGAATGATCGAGCAGGCAAACCCTAGGGCGCCGGCGTCGTCTTCGTCGTCAGCATGCATGCATGCGGCAATGGCGGCCGCCGGGTCGGCTACGACGACTGCCACGCCGACACGGACAGCAGCGGCCGCGTCTGCCACCCGAGGAAGCACGCGCCGCGCGCCTCCTGCACGAGGTAGCCCTCCGACGGGTAGTGCAGCCGGAGCAGCAGCCGCGCTTGCGACACCGCGAACGCGCTGAGCGGCCGCGCCGCGAATCCGGCGCCGCGGGCGGCGCCACCCCACCGCTCGATCCCGCGCCACCACCGGTCGCCGGAGGGCCCCACCGCGGCCTCGATCTCCCGGCCGAGCACCTCCTGCTCCACCGCCAGCCGCTCCCTGCTCCCCGGCGGCACCGTCGCCTCCAGCGCCTCGAACACCGCCGAGTAGTGATCCATGGCCACCCCGACCCGCCGCGGCAGGTCGTCGATGTGGTCGCCGCCGCCGCCTGCCTCCCTCTCGGCGATGGTCACCACGGCGGGGGACATGGCCTTCACCCACTTCAAGAACGCGGCGAGTTCGTGCCCGCCCAGGTTGTGCAAGAACATCACGCAGTTCACGGCCAGCATCTCGTCCGGGTGCAGCTCCAGGCTGGTGGCCCCGCCCGAGGCAGTGGTGGTGGCAGCGCCCGTCGCCGTGCTCGTGCCGGCGACGTGGGGCGTGGTGGCGCAGGAGAGGAGGAGCGGGGTGAAGTGGAAGGGGAGGTGGATGGAGCGGGCGAAGGCGCGGAGTCGGTTGCCGGTGCGGAGGAGGGTATCGCGGTCGGCGCCGGCACCGGTGATGCGTACCTCGGGCGGGCCCAGCGCCGGGTCCGCCCTCTCGGCGATGGCCTGCAGCAGCGGCGGCCACTGCACGCCGTGGACGGCGTCGAGGTCGAGGATGTGGACGCGGCGGGCGCCGTCGACGGCCTCGAGGATGGCCTGATTCGCCGTGAGGTGCGCGAACCGCAGGAACGGCGCGATCTGGTTGAACGCCAGGTACGCCCCAGACGACGCCGACCACGCCGACACCGGCAACGCCCCTCCTACGACGACGACGCGGCCGGTCTTGGCGTCCACCCGGAACTCCAGTGCGCGGGCGAAGTGGTAGGCAAGGCGGTCGGCTGCGTCGCCGCGAGGCGACGCCGCCGACAAGACGATCTCCGCCGCGCGCCGCGCGGCCGACAGGTCGCCCCGCTGCAGCAGGTCAGCACACGCCAGAAGCAAGTCCCGTGTGGATGGCGCCGCCGCAACGGCACGCCCAACACCACCAGCGCCACCACCCACGGCGGCGGCATCGCCCCCACCATTGTTCTTGCAGCCGCCGCTATTGTTATCCGTGTCAGAAGACGACGAGGAGTGTAGTGACCGGAGCATACCGCCGTCGTCAGCAGCACCACCACTACAACCACCGTGCTGAGGTGCCGGAGTGGATGACGTCGGAGGCGGCGGCGGCGAGGGGGCATGAGGAGGAGGAGGAGAGCGTGCATCGGAGGTGGGCGGGTTTAATAGGTACGAAGCCGAGGGCGAGCGTGCACGGCCAACATCTGGGCTTGCCGTTGCAGCTTCCTTGACAGGACATCATCTGCCAAAAAAACACAAGTGTTTTTGTGAGTGAGAGAGAGAGAGATTGCAGCAGCAGCAGCAGCTAGCTATTGTCACTAGCCTCACTGCCCAGCTACATCACCCCCATAGCTATAGCCTCCCTAGCTGCACTGTGCAATCCCAGAGAAAGAAAGAAAGCTTTTAGAGAGAGAAACATGGGAACTTTAGAGAGAGAAGTGGACAAAGATGAGAGCTTTAGAGCAAGAGTTAGATAGGAGAGGAGGGGAAAGGCAGAGTGAGATTGGGGGTTGGTAGAGAAGGGGGGGAGCTCATTCCTTGACGAGAGGAAGAGGGGGAAGAATCTAAAACATTCCGAGTATTGGTGGGCGTAATAAAAACGAGACGTACATGCATATGAGGGCTACTTGTTGATAGTTTATGCTAGCTTTAGATTAGCTAGAGTAGATGAATGGGTGATGTGTGTGTGTTTGTGCAACTGTGGATGCCATAGGGAGCTATTGCTAGGAGGATTTGGGTGGTGATCATTGGCTCTTGGCATCATGGCATGTGTATAGCTAGAGGCTAGTGGATGTATGTTTATGTATGTAATGTGTTGCATGCATGTGTGTATGCATGTTTATGTATGTGTACAGCTAGGTGGATATGAGTGTGAGAAGGTTATGATTTACTGAGAAGAGATAATAGATAAATTAAATAGAGAATAACTATAATTGATTAAGATAAGGGGTAGGTGGAGAAATAAATTTATTTTAGAATGAAGGGGTATTTATATATGATATTTATATATGTTGAGTATATGCTAGAAATATACAATGGTACTCCATCCGTCCTAAAAAAAGTGTCTTCTCCTATGACTGAGAGTATATATGATGTTACTAGCTATGATAGATTTTGTATTACTTTAGTCAAATGATCCCCCTTAAAGCACTCATTTTTGTGTGGGATCTTCATTAAGTCAGACATTGTTGATTTCGGCTCTCCACTATTTGATTTTGTTGATTTGTGTGCCTTTGTTATATAACTAAAAATTATCTAACGGGTCCTTCGAAATTTGTTGTGAAGTTTCCAATTTGCTAAATTAACCCCCAGCTACACATATTTCTATAGGTCTTTAATCAAAGATGATAAATCATAAATATATATATATGGTAAAAGATCAGTATTGGATCTAAATACGTATTATTATTAATAGTTGATAACACCAATCATATTAATATTTTTATTTAGTAATATTGGTAACAGTAAGATGTTTTTTGTTCATCATATCATTTGGTGTCACTAACTAATACTAAGGTTCTATGCATTATTATCGGTTGGTATCGATATTATCGAACACATTAGCACCGACTAAGATACCAACCGATATTAGTATCAGTTGATGTTTTTAATCGATATTAAATATCATTGGGAGGAGTAAGTACAAGGATGTGTTGTCAAAGTTTAATTTGATGATTTCATTCATCTGAGTGCTTAAAAGATTAGCTATATATGTATATGCCGTCCTCTCAAAAAAGTATAAAAATAGATGAGAAAGAATAAAAATTTTAAGAAAATAAGAGTATGTCTTAATGGTAAAAATAGAGGTAATCTAAATTTTATTATAGTAAAAATACAAGAAATATAGGAAAAAAGAGGAAACAAAGAAAAATTATAGAAAAATAGAGGGAAACCAATAGAAAATTAAAACAAGAATGTTTTTACCCAAGTTTCTAAAATTAATTATACTAGTTTTTTTTTTCTTAAATTTATTTATCCAGGAATTTTTTTTGGTTTTTTAAATTATTTCTCGCATTTTTTCTATTTTCTAAATTTGTAATATATAAATATTACTAAAGATATTTTAGCCAAGTGAAAAAACTATTTACTAAAGAATAAAGAATGTATTTTTAATCTCAGTTGTTAATACCAACTGGTACTTAAAAATATTTTTATCGAGCGATAAGACTTTTTAGTAATGGTTGTTAAACAACCAATATTAAAAAAAAACATTTTGGTCGAACGGTTTAGTACCGTTTGCTATATACAACCAATCCTAAAGATGATGATATATATATTATTCTCTAAATATGATGGTATATATATATATTATTCTCTCGTCTTCTCTGTCACCATATTAAGTTCTTATTATTTTATCGTGTCGCTATTCTCCACACAGATGCCATCTACATCGATGCCACCATGCCTCCTCCTTCCTACCAATGACCGCCGTCCTTCATGTCGCGTGCCCACCATCCCACCGACAATGTCATCGTCACCCTAAAGCAAAAACTTCTCCCTGCGAATAACATAAGACCTATTAAGAATAACTCATTAGATTTATTATAATAATGTGTAAATAATATATATATGTATGTATATAACAATGTGTAAATAATATATATATGTATGTATATAACAATGTGTAAATAATATATATATGTATGTATATATAAAGTAGTATAGCAATAAAAAAATAACAAATAAACACCATACATATTTTTTAGTCTTAAATTACTCGTATTGATTACACGAGCTTAACTAAAAAACTAAAATAGATTATAAATCGGGTTTCGTATGCACAGTAGCAAGTGTAGCAAATGCCACTCGTGTAACTGAGATATATGGATGCGAGTAGTACATGTACATGTGTCTCTAGGCAGCAAGGATAGGAGTATCATATATACATCACATGCAATTCCAGCTGAAGCAGTAGTTCGACATGGTATGCAAACATGAGAATGAGAGACAGCGAGGGCAGTGAACACTCACATCTAAGGCATCTTGACACAACACGTTAGCAAACAAATGGAATATTGCAAGAGGGAGGGAGAGGAGGGGAGGGATAGCTAGCTGTGAATGTGAGGGCATGGCATTGGGCACCCTTGGATGGAATGTCTCAGTCCCCAGATGAGGCAATCTATCATCACCTCCACCTGCACTCCATCATTACCCACCAAAAGGGTCATGTGCATCTGTGTCATGCAACCAGCAGATCCCTTGCTTCCAACCCTGCACAAAATTTTGTACAAAGCCCTCATGCCATCCTCCAGCAATCAGCATTCATGCATGTATACACATGTGCATAGAGAGAGAGAGAGTATCCAGTAGCTATATCATTCAGAACAATACAAAAGGCAAAAGGAAACAAAGGAAAATGGAAAGGGAGAAATCTTTTAACTTGTGGCATGGGAGAAAGATCATACTCATCTGTGCGTGTATGTGTGTGAAAGGTATGTGTGGGTCTAGTAGTACTGCTGGTGTTACTGCTACTACTACTTGTGAGTTCTCTCTTGTGGGTAGAACAACAAAGGAATCTGCTCTCTCCTGTTGCTGCCTCTGCAAGGCAGTAGTAGCATCAAGAAAGAGAAAAGGGAGATGATTAGAAGTATTGGCAAAACCTCACATAAGGCCAGCCATGGACAGGAAGGCGAGAGAGAAATGCCCAAAGTGAGGAAGGCAACAAACAGAAGCAGCTCATCACTCTCATGCATCGATCACTTGCAGCAGCGACATCCAGTGCAGGCCAGTAGAATAAAAATATACATAACAAAAAAAAGACCTTGTGACTCTCCTAATTAATTACCTCCCCATGCCTTGGAACACTGTGATTTGACATGCTCCAAAATCTAACCTTCGGGCAGCATCTCTCTCTAAGAGTTTTACAGAGAGTATAGATATGAGCTGAGGTTTGAGAAGGTTTTGGGAGGTGTTTTTGATTGGGATGAAGTAGGAGTCTTTGACCTTGTTGAGTAGAGTAGAAGGAAGGGAAAGCTAAGCTAGGAGGAGAGCATGCATGCTCAAGAAGAGATGGGGACCAAAATTGTGATACTATAATGCCAAAGGAGATGTAAACAAAGAATTAGCCCAGAGAAGTCATGGGAATAGTTACACTAACAAATCCACAAAGGTATAGCGCTCCCACTTATATTGTTTGCTTGTTGACACCTTTTTGCATAACCTTTTTTATATTCTCCCTCGCTTTGATTCACACCCCGCATCTCCCCCTAATCCTAACTATGTAGCCAAAACTATGACTGAATCTGTTCCATGTGGTTCTTGTCAGAGACTTGACATATGATGTAATGCAACAAGGTGGAAAAGGATCATCTATAAATTTTGTGTGGTATTTAATAACCAATGCCACTCACTTGAGGCCTCGAAGCTAATGGTAACACCATGGCCTTGTTTATTCAGTAGTGAGAGAACTAGAGACCTTCTTCTGCGTAAAACAGATGCCCGTGAAACCTACCTCAGTCCAGTTCAATCCCATCAGATCACGCCCAACAACTCCTGCCCAATTCCCAACACAAAGGAGTAGTAGGGCAATGCATGAATGAATGAATGAATTATTCAGAAGTCAAACACACGTCGTCTTTCGAATCTTCTCCAGGGTTCTAAAGTCAAGGCTCAGGCATGCTCCAATTAATTTGTTCATCAGGGGAGTCACTCACTCCTCACTCACTCAGTCGTCACAGGGGAGAAGGAACAGCTCGGATGATGATGATATAGGCACACACAGGGATGACATGAAAAGGAAAAGAAAGGATAAGTGAAAGGAGACTCAAGAATGAATGAAGAGGCCTTGCATGGCATAGAATATATTCTGCTTTAGAAGAAGAGTTCATGCTGTAGCCGGAGGGCATCGACCTCAAGTGCTGCAAAAGCGATCCTTTGCTTGTGTCTTCTGATTACCTACGACTGCGAGCATGCATGCACTCAAGTGAAGCTACTGTGCAACTTGTGAAGTTTTTAGCTAGGATAAGATTTAGTTACATCTTCAGACAACACAGCAAGCCAAAAGCCACTGATTTTTCTACCAAATTATTCTAACTGGAATGAGTATATTTTGTAATACAGGTAGGAAAATAAGAAATGATACTCTAATAAATCAAATGGAACAAGCGAACACCATGCAGATGAGATAACTCAGGTAGGACCAGTTAACGCAACCACCTACAAACCTCGCTTCAGGGGCAAGAAAATAATGTTAACAAGATCAAGCACCAAACTAAAATATTATCTTCTACTTAGTATTAAATAGTTAAGATCGAGTTCACAATAAATCAATACTAGACCAGAAGTAAAAAAACCCTTAAACTTTACCATAACTTAATTTAGTGACCGTCAGATCTAATCTGTTGCTTCTAACTTTGTACTACTATCCAACTTGTATATATCCCCAAGAACTTGAAATTATTTCTACCGCAACTTTGTCTATGAAGATTATTTATTTTTTAAGACAACCAATCAAGTACAGTACTTGCATGAAGTGCAGAACAATCGAAATGTCATGACATCAAGTCATCATCGATCAACAGTCTGAATATGGTGCGTTTGTTCGGGCGACATAGGGAAAAGAATTACCCTTTTTTTCACACAATTGCTTTCGAACTACTAAATTATATATTTTTTAAAAAGAATTATATAAGAAAGTTATTTTAAAAATTATATTAATTTATTTTTAAATTTAAAATAATTAATATTTAATTAATTATACACTAATGACTCTTCTTATTTTGCGCATCTACTTTATTTTCTTTCCTCTTCGTTCAAACACACCCTAACTTTCAATACGAACAACAAGAGATAGCTAAGAAAAGGTATATGCTTGACCTGTTGTTAGTTTTAGTATTATTTGGTCGGGTCCTGCATGGTCCACGCTCACCTGATGAACATAATGGGGTTCATAGCACATCGTTAAGTTCTTTTGCATAAAATATTGATGTGTGACGACACAGCCTATCTTTTCCGCAAGCAGTTTTTCCGCGAGTTCAAGTAGATATGTAAAAGGGATCCAAAGCCTAGAGTGTGTGCATATACAAACTCCTGCCAAGGCCACCTCTTCCTCTCTTTTTTTCCCAAGAACAACTCTAAAATTATTTTTAGAAATAAGCTTGATATATATATATATATATATATATATATGTATGTATGTATGTATGCATGTATGTTGATATCCTAGCGTATCAATGCACTAAATTCAACATAAAGACATTATCTTTGCTACTATATGCACCGGCCCACTCAATCAAATGAAGAAAAATATCGACTGTAATTTCATTAAAAAAACATCAGTGTCAACTACAAAAAGAACATTCCTGATTCTTCACAATAGGATATTCCAAAGTTTAATTTCCATGCACATGAACAAAATATTTCCTTAGCAATAACCCTACCTAACAAGTGTCATCTAATTTTCCTAGTTAGCCCAACAACCCTCCTAATAATCCAGCACGTTTGTGACCCCATCCCGACCAACAAAAAGAACTTACGAACGCGACACGAATCTCAAGGCTTTCTGCCGTATCGGTTAGCTCTCAACATGTACTATACGTTACGTACTCTACCCAGCAACTCATGCTGTACTATTAGTACTAAGACAGCAGCAGGTACGTACAGTACAGTATACAGAACGTACAGATCCAAACTACGATGGATCTGACCAATCGGCCAAAACAGAAAGGTATGTCATGCGTCCGCTATCTATCTACTCCAGCTTCTGCAAATTCTGCAGAGCTAGACACGACGGAGAACAGAAGGTGTGGCCAGGAGCCTCGACGTCCATTCGATCACTATGGCAGGCGCATTAATGCGTATAAAAAATTTTCGCCGTGTCAAATCTAATACGGTCATGAAATATAAATAGAAGTTAAATTAAAAGAGAACGTAAGCGGTTGAAATGAGAAAATAGATTTAAAAAATTAAATAAAAAATAATTATAAATAATTAAGACAAGAACGTAGATAAAATAACTATATTTTAAAATAAAACTTAAAATCTAAAATTATATTTTAAAATAAAGATAGTAGTTACTCGAGAGTAAATTTTTATACTACTATCACACCCAACCCACGCTCTTCAGTACAACGTGTGGCCAGGAGGAGGGGACAGCTGATTGATCGTTGTCTCCTGCAGTCGTAATTAAATTAAGTTACACTCGTGTCCTACAAAAGGGCAAGTATCTTCTGTAGGAGTGGATGTTACTCCAAAGTTGGGACATGTTTTCGACGATTGCGTAAAACCATGTTCGATCGATTGACCCCTTTTCAGGCCTGGTTTGGATAAGGGAATTTCAAAGGAATTTCAAAGGTTTCAGTTCCATAGGAAATGTTCTGTAGAGCTGTTTAATTCAAAGGAATTCAAGGAAAATAAAACAAAGGAAAAGAAAAGTTTTCCTTTTCCTATGTTTGAGAGCCAAAACACAAGAAAATTAAAATTTATCCAAATCTCTTGTTTTTCTTTCCTATGGTAAATGGTTGTTTAATCCCTAGAGTTTCCTCCATTCCAAATAACTATTTTTTTCTATGTTTTCTAATTCTCTATCTTTATGTTTTTATTTTCTATATATTTATTTCTGTATTTTATTTTTCAACATTCCAAACAAGATCTCAAACGTAGGGAAATTCTTAGAGGTTGTTTGATCATGTACATTATAATTTTTCACCAAATTGTCTAAGGTTTAGCCGGTAAAATTAAAGACATACTTTACCTAGCATGATACGATCTTATCATATTTTTTATTATGTCAATGACATGTAAAGTCTAAATAACAAAGGTTTCTTGTTACAGATGTGGCTATGAACAGGTGTGTAACTCGGTTGAACTTGTTTAACTTAAACTTATGGTGTGAAACTTATCGCACTTAAGATGTGACAAGCTTAAACAAGTTGTAACTGCCAACCAAATAGCCCCTAAATTATTTCTAGATTTGCTGCTAAGGCCTCCTTTGGAGCATTGGTCAAAGTTTTCTTGGAGAATTTTTAAAATCAAAACAAGCAATGTAAATGAAGTAATATGGAGTATACATTTGTCACATAAAGCATCTTAAGCATGAGGGACATATACCTTTTGCAGCAGTTGCACGAAGCATATGGATTTCTATCCAACATCCCCCGCCCTGCAAGATTGTAATGAAGGACAATTATGTTCATATTAAAACTAATACTGTACATTAGTAGGAGCAAGTTTTAGAGATGAAAAAGACATTTTGCTAGCGGAAAAAACGTGATCTATGTACGCATACGTAACATACTTTTTTTTTATAGCAACAGACATTTGTCAGCAGTTCAGTCTCATCCCCTGTGTCCAACTGTCCATTAAGTGTGCGTACCTACCATTCCAACAGTTGTCTTTTGATCCATTAGTGCTCGATTGGAATGCCTGGTCAGTGGAGAGCTAAGATGTTAAATGATGATTTTCAGTAACTTAATGAACCAAAAAAAAAGAACCCCTCCGCTCATATATAAAATTCGCTTAGGTTTTTAAAATAGATTTCTTGGTCTCTATATAACTTTGGACAACAAATCTCTGTTGATCTATCAACGTTCTTTCGATATTTATAGGAAGTGATACTTGTCAAATAAAAATCATGAATTTCCTGCCTTGACAATGTATAGACCTTGTAGCATTATTATGAAATTATAGACATATACTTTGTGTATATTTCTGATCATAATTCACATAGAATACTTTGACCGTTTCAAGACTTGACTAATTACTAGCATTGTATGGAAGAAATGAAAAATTTTGAAGTAAGCAAATGAAAACAATACCTTGCTGGCTGCAACACATAACTGCTTATCATATCATCTCCACAGAAGATCCCATCTGGACACCTGGCAATGGCTATTGCCTTTTGTAACAATATAAAGTCAAACGGATTTTGAATTTTATAAGACTAGGATGTGTTCGGCTGTATAAGTTCTAAACATTTTGTCTTCTTTTTTCACACGTATATTTTTCAAATTAATAAAATTTATTTTAAAAATTTTATTAATTTATTTTTAAAATCTTTTAGTTAATACTTAATTAATAACGTTATAAATTATGTTTTTTTATTTTACGTGACAAGAGGGTTACCAACCCCTCTTTTCGAAAGCAGCCTTAGACACGGAAGCAAAGCAATCCAAGATCTTGCTTCTATGGACGTAAACATATGATCCTGCCAGCAAGTTTCTCCTGATCTTGTCTGCCTGTTTTCTGGAAAACAAAGACAGTCATGGGTTAGTTTAAGACTTTAATATTCTCAACTGCTGGTACACTGTTATTCTCCTGGAAGAAAATACACGAAACCTTTTATTACTTTTATTTTCCATTATATTTTTCTTCTCACAGGGATCTAGAAAAGGTCTGGCTTTTGTTTAAAAAAATCCTGAAAGATCTGGGTTTTAGTAGTACTCTGTCTCTAAATAACTTGCCAGCCTCTGAATTCGTATGTAGCCATAGTTGGCGTCGTGACTACTGGACCCAATCTTCAGGCTTCAGTTGTGGGGCAGGACAGAAATCGAAAATGAGTGGCTTTAAGCATTCAGATTTGTCCTGGCCTGAAGGAATTTGAGGATTATTATGTTCTTCTCCCATTAAGGGCACAAAGGTTTTGCTCTTTTCCCCCAAAAAAAATGCTTAGCAAACAGCGCAAGCAAAAGTGGCAAATGAAAACTTCAATAATATTGCTGGTCAAATCCCTCTTTAATGAAGAAATAGCAAGCCTTCTGCTGTTCCCTCAAAAAGATATATATTGTTCATCACATAGAGAGACTCAGATATGATTCCAGAAGGGAATACCTCAGTAATCATCAAGGGGAAAAAAAGAGCAGCAGGCATTTCCTAGAAGCAAACACAAGTTGCATGGTGCATCGCTGCATCTTAAGTTTGCTAGATTAGCACCATCGAGCAATATAGTATTGTGTCAAATTGCAGTCTCGGTCCCCCTAAAACAATCAACTCAGCTCTATGCTACAATAGTAAAGGCATCCATCATTCGATAGACACAAGGAGCAGCAAATTTTGGATGACATGGACAGCGCATTGTCAAAAGGCAGTGCTCAATTTGTAGACCTCACCTAGCTAAATAGCATACATATAACATCATAAACGATACTGAACATGGTCCAAAGAGAGAACACAAACATATGAAAACATCCAACTTAAGAGCATGTCTTCTTGGCTGTACATACATTGAACCCTATGAAGAGGCTTTATCTCTTGACCTACTCTTTTCATAGCACTAACCACGAAGTCTAGTACCTTTATGTGATATGAATGGACTGGAGCAAAAACCTCAAGGTGCTCAACCAAGTCATCAATTTTCTAATTGACAATTTCAAAGATTCCCTTATCCCATTATACTTTTATTGACTAGTTAATATTTCAGTCCTAATCGTAGGCACACCGATCATTCCTGTATTCTAAATCTTCTTTTCCCCTTCTTGATGCTCTTTCTGTGAGAATAAATCCATGTAAAAAGTCCTTTGGACTTTTAATGGCTATTATTTCAATGGACAAAGGCAGAGTCCAACAAAGGAAGGTAATGGCAGAGTCCAACAAAGGAAGATCATGTTCAAGATGCTCTGGATCAAGCAGATGGCGACACTAGCTTTGTGTGCCTAGTGGGGGAAGAGGAAAAGCTGGAAATTAGCAGCACTAACAGCATCTTAGAAGGCTGGGGTGCTCATAACCACCATCTATGGATATTATTAGAAGGCATCTTGTGATTGTGGCGGCTTGTGTAATTACAAATAATTAATCAAAGGCAGGCATCAAAGGCAGATTTTGGTCAGTAACTAGATACTGTTTTCCATTAATAAAGTAAAGCAATTTTGTAATGAAAGGGAAGCACCATATAGTGTATCACAAGAATCCCCAAATTCGAGTTGCTTGGTCAAAGGAAATATTGATCAGGTTTGGCTTACTTGATGGCCGAGGAAACTCGAAACAATCTGGACAGGATCTTTCAAGAAGGTTACAGATGCCAAGAGGATAATAGTGAGACTTGGACTAAAATCCTTAATTTTTAATCTGTCACTAGAATGGTAGAATCCTTGAATTAATCTGCATTACAAGTTAGTGGACTCTGGCCATGGAATATAACTCACGTTTGCAAGCTTTCATTGTCTCTAACAATGTAAGTAGGCACCCAGTTGATCATTAAGTCTACAATGTATCATGTAATTTAGTTGACACTTGTCATTGACAAATATTAAAAGGTAAGACACAAAGTAAAGGTAGCAGGAGATCCTGAAGACATACAGTAGGTAAGCATAAGTGCTAATAGAGATTTCTGCCACTGTCGATGTATCTGTGTTTAACTGAACAAATGTGTACTAAAATAAGCAAAGAAAAGTAAAGGAGGCCACCTTTAATTTGTTCCTACTACATCCCTCATAAATGATAATTAAAGCTTGATCCTTTCTTTGGTATAGTACGACTTTGATTTAGTATAAGTGCAGAACAAATAAAACAGTAACAGCCATAGATATGTTCAGCAACTATCAATAGATTTACTAACCTTGAGACATCTATTTGCACCTTCTTCCCTTATGTCAGTACTAATGGTGTTCTGATTTTCTTGAAGATGTTCAGCTTCTTCAGAGAGTAACAATGATGTCAGATGAATATAAATTTGTACTTTGTATGATAAAAATGACATAAAACTCATCTAATACACCCATGAATCCAAAAGCCAATCTTACATGATCAAATAAGTCTAATTTAAAATCAAATTTCAAAAGTACAGCTTATTCTTACAATCCTTAAGCATATCGCATGATTGTACAGAAACACTTCTAAGCAAAATGGACTTTCAGAGACTTTCCGTAGTTTCTAGTAGGTTCAACTCAGGAATTTACTACTCTGCCCAGCAGATAGAAAAGTTATCTTGACACATTTTCAGTTCTTTAGTCACTGATTTATTTGAATTTCACATTATATGCTCTGCTCCTGAATTCCTGATATGGATTTTACAGCATGGTGATCAAATCAACATATTGTCACCGAGATCAAGTGAATATTTGACATAATAAAAACATGCGTTTAAATGAACCCTTTATGAACTGTGACATGTCTCAATCCAAAAACAGGCCAAATTGGTTGCTCAAGGACCTGAATTGCAACTATGAATTATAACTAAAAAAACGCTTGACTGTTAATAGTCTATCAGATAATTGCGTTCCCCTTGTGTAACATCACATAGCTCTAGATCAACTGACAGATTGCTCTTTTCGTGGCTGATTGAACCAACTAAAACCATGGTTGATTAGAGGTTCTCATCCAGTTGAAGTACAAGTTTTTGGTTGAGCACAGGTTGTCAATAACCAAGAAAAGCTACTAACGTGAGATTTTTCATGCGCACATGCCACAGCCCATTTTCAGGGTCGATGCCCCCAGCCACTATCATTTTAACAAAAGAACAACAGATAGGATGCTGGAAAATTTGTCGAAAAGAAAGCATGAAAGGAAATTAAAGCTTGTTTGCTTTGACGGTTTGACCCTGATATGTGCATGGTCCCCTTTGACCACGCAGAGATACAAAGCAATCAAAGTCACGTCCAAAAGCAACACGCAACGATGCTTGATGCCGTGCTATCTAAACAAACAAAATCCTCACAGGCCATGAATTTACCAGATGCCCAATGAAATCTTACATGCAACCACCAAAGAACAACTACTTGAAGTGCTCGGTCGAAGGCCAATTTTAACTGTACTTGACAGAAAGCAAATTTATGCAACCCACTGACCTTAGTTCTTCCGTTTGTCATTTGTTCTCCTATGGCTCCATATAAAATGCAGCCCTACCATAGTATCATTCCATTCTCAGAATAGGATCGCACACATGGAGACAGAACACCAGGTTTTTTTTTCCTTCGAGGATACAGAGACAGAATGTCGTGGAAGAGCAGTCTGTGCACAGGATTCCACAAGATTTTTTCGTTTGGTACACATTCTTACTTGGAGATTTCTATCCAAGGAAAGTAATGGGAAAAAACGAAGATCAATTTTATTCAGTCAATCATTGGCGTTCTTCTCTTGCAAACGGCTAGGGATTTAATTTGTTACTACTAACTTCCCGTAGCTACCCTTGACCAATCATTCCTCGCGATCTAAAAAACAACCCATCTGATCGAACTCAGGAGTGGATTAGTTCCTGATCAGAGAGAACTGAAAATTTGGAACAATTACACGAACGCCGCATGATCGAACTAAACATGTAAGAACAAGACGAGAGCGAGGATTGGGGCCATACCTAAGCCGGATGCGCCTCGCCGAGCCCGCGTATTCACCGCAGCGCAGGAGCGATCCCGATCCCGCCATCGGATCGCAAGTTCGCAACTCCCCGGCCGGCGGCGGCGGCGGAGGTTTTCGCGGCGGCGGCGAGAAGCAGGAGGAGGGCGCGCAGGGGCGCTGTGCGGCGGACAGTTGGGTCCCACACGATGAGCATGAACCGGTGGGAGGGGAGCGTTGTGTTTTGGGCCTTCTTCTAGGGAGGCCTTTGTATCAGATAGTCAGGTTCGGGCCTTATAAGTCCCATTTGCTCTTTCCCTGGTTAAATCACCTTTCTTTTTCGAAAAAAAAACACTCTCAAATTTGAAAATTATATATTCAAACAAAACCAGACGGAAGTGTTTCCTAATTTCTATCCACAGAACTTCAATTCGTATTTACACATTTTTCATGCGATCCTTTCCTGAAAAAACAACGAGGCAGCACGCTTTGTACTCGCTCGGTCGCCCAAAAGAATATGTACGCATTCCCGCGCTGCAGTTGATTTCTGTTCCGCGGCGGGACCCTCTTCGCGCCGCACGTGGCGGCCCGGCGGTTCGCGTGACGCGTGACGCGTGACAGGGTAGAAATGGTGATCTCATCTCAACACGGTGCGGTGCCACACCCGGATTCGCGGACGCGCGCGCTGTGCCTGATCACACGCTGTCTGAGACCACCGAAATGCGTGCGTCTTTGAGCAGCAGCGACGTGATCGCCACCGTCTCCTTCCTGTTGCTCCTGCTGCTGCTGCCCCTGCACCTCGGCTCGATCCGGCATGCACGAGCGCAGCAAGAAACCGGTAGGTTTCACGCTCGCTTTACGAGTTCACGTACCACGCGTCTTGTCAGGTAGTCGCGGCAGCTAATATATTGCTTGTTTGCAGACGACGAGCGGGAGTTCAGCTACCGTCGCGGCGATGACGACGGGCCGGAGCGGTGGGGGCTCATCAGGCGGGACTGGGCCGCCTGCTCCTTCGGCCGCCGGCAATCCCCCATCCACCTCTCCGGCACCGGCTACCACCGCCGCCCCTGGCGCCTGCTCCGCTCCTACCGCCCCGCCGCCGCTTCCCTCGTCAACCGCGGCCACGGCATCATGGTACACACACACACACGGACACACCGTGACACACACTCGACGTGCCATTATAGGTACTGATACTTCAATTCCACCGCCGCGCGGCGCGCGCTGCTCTGCTCTTCTAGTTGAGATTCGACGGCGACGCCGGCGGTGTGGTGGTGGACGGCGAGGCGTACAGGCTGCGGCAGATGCACTGGCACTCCCCCAGCGAGCACGCCATCGCCGTCGTCGCCCAGCTCTTCGAGATCGGCCGTCGCCGCGACGCCACCCTGGACATGGTGATCTGATCTCCCTCTCTCCGTTCCACATCGACACGATGCCTCTAGTATGTATGCCTACGTGTAACTAACGACGCATTACTTGTGTGTTGACACGTGTCGTCGATGTGTGTACGTAGCTGGAGCCATACATCAGGACGATCGCCAACAAGAGGAAGGGCCACGAGGTGGAGATCGACGACGACGTGGATCCGAGGTGGTCGGTGAGCGGCAGCGGCGTGTACTACATTTACACGGGCTCCTTCACCACGCCGCCCTGCGCCGAGGGCATCACATGGACAGTGGCCAGGAGAAGTCACACACATTTCTTGCAGTGTTACAGATCATTTCTTTCGTGAATCGTGCGTGAGACGATGTGGAATTTAGCTAATCCGACGGCGCAATTTCTAGCGAGCGTGCAGGCGCGTCGCGTGTCGCGGCAGCAGGTGGAGCTCCTGAGAGAAGCCGTCCACGATGTAAGCATAAGCGAGTGCGGTGCACTCATGTGTGCCACGGTTGAACAGGAATTCGTCGGTCTGTGCGCGGCTTGTTGTGCAATGTGAGTTTCGTTGGTTTGGGTGCGAGGAGGAACGCACGGCCGCTGCAGGAGGACAACGGCAGGGGCGTCGGCGTGTACTAGTGCTGGGCTAATGCGTAGCCACCGCCCAGCGGCTCATGTTGTCGATTGACTAGGTGATGCCCGACGCATTGCTGCGGGCCGAGGCGAAGCTGGCAGAAAATGTCACCGGGGTCAGCTCCATTGCACAGCACGATAAACCATAGATCAAAACAGTGTTTTAGTCCATAGATATTTAGTACAGTATTTAGGAATTTCCTCGGGGTCGGTCGGCTGACCCTGACAAACAGGCCTAGCTCCGCCCCTACCTGTGGAATATTTGAAGCATTGTAGAAAAAGGAAAAAGAAACCACAATTGATAGAGATTTGAATTTGTTTCATTGCTAGTAACATCTTTTTGATCTTTTTTTTGGCAATTACAGAAAGACTGCATAATCACAACAAAAGACAAGCTAATTAGAAGTACAGTCGGTATAAATCTAACAGATGCAAGTCATAAAATCACCGAAAACAACTCCGGCCTATGTCGTTGATGATAGCTCTAGATGAACAAATAATATGTATTAGCAACCAAACATGACGAAACTAATGGGAAGGTTTTGTGTGCGTTAGGGAGAGTAATAGGAGATAACCTGCCATGGGAATGAGACATAGATAGATGTGTAAAATTATAATGATTTAGATTATGTGATGAAATAATTTGTATGATGCATTTTATTGAGATTAAAATAAAAATATTGTGTTTAAATTGAATTTATAAAATCGGTAAATACTATTAGTCAACTGTGAACCGTGACAATCAAATCGATGCACAGTTCCAACTGGTGAACAGTTCCAGTCCGATCGTAGATATGAGAGTGGTCAAACTGAGAAGTTCGAAAAAGTCGGTTTTGGATTTATTTCTTGATTTATGATATTTACTTAATGTTTACAACTTTTTGATTGTTTCTATATGTAAGATATTTTGTTGCATGCTAATATGAATTAAGTTAGGTAAAAACTTATGCTCGGATATGATTTTTTTGGTTATTCACATGTAGATGAATCTTGAGGCCACGGGAGTGTTGCTGATGATATATTGTAAATCGATTTAGGAGAAGTTAATATTCCGATACTAAAGGCTAGAGATCGATGTGTGTGTGGGTGAATAAACCATTACTAAAGGCTAGAGATCAATGCGTGTGTGGGTGAATAAACCATATGATATTTAAGAAGGATTACATGCGTATGAAAATTGAAGTCAAATTCAAAAAGAATCTAAGTTTAAAAAGATAAAAGTTCAAATTTATAAACATATATGTTGTATACCTATATAAAAATGTTTTCTTTTCCCTTTAGGATTTATGACTTTTGTGTAGTTATTTATAGATATAAATAGAGAAATAGTCTAAATCTAAATGTATCACTTTTGGAAGCGAGAAAAAAAAATTAGGGTTTAGACTTAAAGTTATGAGTTTAGTCAAAAGTTAAATGAGGAGTGTTTTGTATGTATATATTTTAATATAATAAAGTTGATATACTTTTAAGAGTTTAGTCGATGTCGTTTTTCTCTAGATGCGGTCAGACCGACATCTAAACGGTGATCAGACTATATGAAGCAAGGCTATCAGATTGACGGCAACTTATTTGTTGGACCGACAAATGTGTCTTTATTGGTAATAGGAGAGCAGTCGAATGTATGTGATTTTAACTACAGTAAAACTTTATCGATTAGAGTTAACTTTTAATTTTGTGAAAAGTTTTGGCTTTTGATAATTCTACCATTCATCTTTTTTTAATAAGTTTAGTTATGATGTTCCAGGTTATTATTTCTTGAGAAACAAATAGCACGGAGCAAGACTGAAGACTCCCGTTCAAATCAGTCATATATTGGCAGCGAGTTAGCTCCCAATAAAAATTGCAAATGAAGTGTCATGGGCTCATGGCTTGTTCAATCCTACCAGAAACAAAATCATAGAAATTGTACAAAGTGGTTGTTTGGATAGAACATTAAAACTTTCAAAGAAATTATAAACATGAGGTTGGATCTCTCCGTAGAAATCCTCCATAATATGGAGGAAAATTTTCTATCCTATAAAATTTCTTTGAACTAATCTTACCATCCAAAAGCTCTCAAATGAATTTTTTCCCCTATGGATTCTGTTCCTCCATATTTTCTACAAAGTTTTTTCAATCAAGGGAGCCATGTGGTGTTGATCAGGCAACATATTTCTCAAATTTCTGGACGATGCTAGAGAAGCTCCCAAGTGATCCAAGCCTTGCAATTTCAATGCCCATTGGTGGTCGATACGGACGATAGTCAACATGGTGATGAGAAACATCCATAAAAAATATTCATACCTTGTTGGTTGGATTTGGCGTAGATTGAACATGTAATCGTCCCTTGCTTGCTGCATGCGTGTGAAAGATATTCTTTATGGGCTAGATGGTGACTTTTGATCTCTTATATACTGAGGAAAACTGTAGTGTGCAACACGCTGATGGTGGTTTTAGTGTTAAACTGCTTGGCTCCTCGAAAGTTTTGTTGGGCATTATGTGAATCCTTATTCTTTCCTCAGGGAAAACAGAACATCATTACTTATGGAGAGCAAGCAGCGGCACAACTGAAGATGCCGTTTCGTTTTCCCTGTGGTCAAGGCAGTGGCAAAGCCTGCCGAATGGATCGATGCGTCTCATAATTGATTGTGCTCATGTACTAAATGTTCCTTTTGCTGTAGCCTGTAAGACAGGGCATGGCATAATTGATTGGATTGAACGGTTAACATGGATGGCGTGGCGCACTAAGGATTGAGCTCTATTGGATTGTAGGTTTCAACTATAAAAATAATTATTATTTTATATGGATAAGATTTTTTAAAATAACTTTGACCGGTAATTCTATTATAATATATATATAAATATCAACAAATATATTTATTAAATTAATTTTAAAGAGTAATCTAAATATTTTAGAAATTATTTATAGCCAAAATTTTTAAGTTTACCATTGGTTTTATTTAAAATGATAATTATTTTTAAACTGAAGAAAGTATATAAAAAGAAATGATTAAAACTATGGATGCATACGGCTCTTCAATTTTTTTAAAAATCAGGTAAACGCATTACACGGCTTGAAAACAAGCCCAGAGAACAAAGGTTCATAGCATGACAAGTAGAAACCAGGAGGAACAAATCCTTGCTGCCAAAACCCAAGAAAAAAAAAACAAAGTAAACGAAAGTTCACAACACTGGGATTACTAGAAGACACTCCAGACCAACACGACTCCTCGGGAACTGAGTAACAAGACTACTACTGACATCAGGCAAAACAAACATAGATCACAGAACATCAGGCAGGCTATCATATTGCCTTAATTGACTCAATCTCTTGAGAATAGCTTCTTTCCAATTATCTACCAAGACACATTCTTCCTTTTTTAGCAAGATTCACCATCTTTGCATCAAAGAGACGGCCCAGACCAAAATATTCTCAAAAACCCAATCATTTCGAGTTAACCACAAGGGCCAGCACACAGCTGCTGCCACAAAAACCCTCAATCACGACTTAATTTTGTTTTTAAGAAGCCAAAAGCAACTCTAGAGGCTGTAGGGATGTTTGATCTTTGAGAAATCTTACTCTTCCACACATCCATTATGTCTGAGTCTTTAACCCCCCCACCCCCCAAACTTCAGTTTATTCTTTGATGTAGCAGTATACCTCCCCTTTCCTTCTCATGGGCCACTCAACTTGTCAGGAGTCTCTCTTAGACACTTGATTCACTTACATCCTTTTCGCTTATACTTATTATAAGAAACGGCTTATTAACAATTAAAAATAATTTATAAATAATTTATAGATAAAACTTATATATACGTGTGTTTTTCAGTTTAAAAGCAAATATTGAAAAATAAATTACGATGGAAAAAAAATCTTAAAATCAACTCTAAAATTAAATTTTAAAATTCAAAATTTCAATTATGCTTATAAGTTGTAGGCTAAACAATGGGGGTAAACAGCATAGATCTTCTAAAGTAAATTGTCTTATGAAATCAAGCCCCTAGCTACCATTGTTCCACACCTCCCTAACTGATCTCTTCTGCTGTAGACTGATATTGTATAAGTTAGGGTACAACACCTTTAGAGAGATCTTTTCACACCACACCACATCATCCCAAAATTGGACATAAGTATTATTACCCACTTTCCTCTCAGCATACATCTGAACCCATTTCTTACGATCATGGAGCTCATTCTAGAATTGTGATCCCCCATTGGGAAAGATTTTATAGAAATTCTTGCCATTTTTCATATATTTTCTCCTCAAAATCTCGCAACTCTTATATGAAATTTTTTTTCCATCTTTACAATCCATTTACTCAACAACCACACATTCATTATTCTTGTATCAATAAACCCCAAGACCCCATATTCTTTTGGCCTATACAAGGCCTGCTACTTGATCATATAATATTTCTTCTTCTTACCCATCCCCTGCCAATAAAACCTTCCTCTCACAACGTCTATCTTTTTGTAATTTTTTTCTGGCAAGTTGTGCAAACCCATAATTTATAATGGCACACTGGTTAAACAGGAATTTATCCTAATCTCTCTCCCATCATAAGATAAGTGGCCACTCTACCAAGAATACACTCTCTGCTCCACCTTCTGCATGATTGGTATTAGTTCTCTCTTTCCCACCTCTACGCTCATAGGTAACCTCAGATAAGTTAAACGCCATTGACCAAGTTTGCAGTTCAACATATCTACAATTCTCAACTCCTCTTCTTGCTCAACTCCCATAACAAAAACCTCACTCTTTGGATAATTGATTTTCATACCTAACATCTCCTCAAAGCAGAACAGTAGAAACTTCAAGGTCATCACATTCTGATAAGTAGCCCAAGCAAATAGGATGGTGTCATCAACATAACGCAAATGAGTGAGCCCCATCAATAAACTCAAGGGCAAAACCCTCCAACACTCCATTAATACATGCAGTTTCCGATGTGTTTGATAAAGCATCGCCAACAAGATTAACAATATAGGGGCCCCTTTTAGTTATCTTCTTGATCCATCCAATGAAAGTTGGATGAAAATTCTTCCTCTCCATGGCCTTAGACAAGAAATCGCGCAGAATTTCTTCTCTTCTCTTCTTGTAAACTTCACAGTATGGTGGAGCAGGCTTACGCAAACTTCTTATCTTCTCTTCGTCGCAATCACCCTGTTGAGTTCCCCTTCTCGCGTCTTCATTTTCTTTGTGTCCTAGGAAAAGTGGTTATGGTTTGCAATAGGTATTCTCCATGCTCGTCGTGTCATCAGTAACTTCTCCGCATGTTTGTGGTCTCATAGTGGTAGTTTTAAAAGTGAAGTTTAGATAAAGTTTATATAACAATATAATACTTGAATTTCTTCACCATATAATAAGTTTAATGTCATTACATTGTATTTTAAATTAATAAAAACATTAGTAAACACATTATTTTTCTTATTAATTATATTATAAATATGAGAAAATAAGTTACAATATTTTTATACTTTACTTTATTCAAATTTATTTATTTTTAATATATAAAGTAAAAAAAATGAATACTCATATGCTTATCATTAGGTTTAAACTATCCAAGACAAAATATATGCACTCGAAGATACTAAAAGCTGGTTAAATAATATTTGTAGTGTATTATGACCGTCAAATACATAACAAATGTCACCCTCCAGTTTTTCTATAAAATTTATAGATATTTGTGAACTATCTATATCAATTCAATAATATCTACACATAGTATTACCTTATGGAATTCTAGAACAAATTTCCTTCTACCAATTTTAAAATACTAGTTAAGCAACATAGATGTATAAAATATCATTGATATGAATAGTAATTACTACTAACAAATTATATAATTTATAAGATAGAGCATAAATAATAAATATTACTATTATAATTATAATTTATGAGTAGAGAGCTTAAGCATAGGAGCTGGCTGACAAAGGTTCGGAGCCGGTGATAGTGGTTGGAGCTAGCGCCATCATTATCAAAGGTGGAGAAGAGTGAGAAACAAAAAGATAGAAAAGGGAAAGAATATGGATACAAAATTTTAATTTCACATTGCAATACGTTAAAAGAATAAATATGCATTGAAATGTTGTGAATTTTAAATGATATTAGTAAATAATGTGATAATAGGAGTATGCCATCAGTGACAGTGATCAATTTGGTCTCTCGCGTGTGTGATAGGTAACTATGTTCAGATATACCGTGTAGATGACTTCCTCTCTTTTACTTCTATTTGCAAACCTTCGCGCATCGATGCCCAAGCCCGACGGCGTAGTAATCCTTTTCGAGTGCGAGTCCTGATCACAATCTACATCATTATTGATCTGCTAGTAACACCAGGAGTACTTCACTAACATTACCGGTATGCACGTACATAAAATTGGCACGTTAATTCTCTATGAATCATGCCAGTGTCGGCTTCACAACCATTCGCAATATCCTTTTCAACTCCTCAACGTAAATAGAAAGCCATCACGGCAGATTTTGTTGGGGTTACCAGCTTACAGGGAAGCTCAAGTTTGGAGGTGAAACACAGCCTGACCAGGGAGCTAAAGCACTAGCACAGCTAGCCACACAGGGGAGCTTCAGTTCGACCAAAAGGGACACACGGACAAGAAAAACTCTAAATACACAGGAATTGTCCACATCCCACCAAGACATCTCCAGGAGAAGAAACAACTCAAAAGCAGCAACCATCTAAACAAAACAGTAAAGAAACACAAAATGTTGGGCATGGTCACCCCACACCTTGATATGAGTGGTCTCAAACTTGCAATGGTTGCCTTCATCCTTCCTGTCACTCCCTCCAGCTCAGCAATTTCATCATGTTGAAGAAGAAGTCTCCACTGTAACAAGGAAGAAATGATTTGAAAAGGAATTGTTAGTGGAGAATGTACCAGTTTGTTTCTGAAAATCATATTATTTCTTCAGCTACAAATTCCAGCAAACAGCAGCCAGTAAAGCAATCTTAACTCTATCATGTTTCAGGTTAACTCTAATGCTACTTAACAGAAAAAACACTTCAAAATTAATAGGGATGGAATCCCAATTAAGAGCATCTCCAACTATACACTAAACAAACCTAGCCATAGGACAGCTGAACAAAACGTGTGATTCAATAATTCCATTGAGTTGAAAAAACTCAAAACCCTCCCAACCCTTCTTCTTCAGCTGTTCAGCTGACTGAATCCTATCTTTTTGAGCAAGCCAGATGAAATGTTTAATCTTCATTGGACAAGGTGCCTTCCAAACCAATTGCATTTTGTCATTAATCACACCTCTGAAAGTCAAAGCTCAATACAATGACTTGGAAGTAAATATCTTGTTGGTCATCAGGCCCCATGACAAGGTATCTGGGTCTTCAGAAGCCTGGATGTTGTCTTCAACAACATTCAGTTCCAGCCATTCAGCTAACTCCACTAGTCCAAAAGATCGTCTATAAGCTAGGCATTCAATTCCTTTTGTTGCACCTCACTTACTAGTATATTCTGCTGATTGCAAACCTCATAAATGTTAGGGAACACAATCTTTAGTGGACAAGAATTTAGCAAAAGATCTTTCCAAAACCACACATGTTTCCCTTCACCTAAAGACCATTCTGTTCCTAAATTTAGCCACCTCCTAGTGTTTAACACCCCTTTCCAGAATTGGGAGACCCCATCCTCCCTGCACTGAAAAGTACCATTTTTTATGGAGATACTTTTTCCTTAATACCTCTAAACACAAGCTCTTATCATTAGATTCAACTCTCATTATCCACTTAGCCAGCAAAGCAATGTTCATCTTCATGGTTTCGGTGAAACCCAAACCTTCAAAGTTCTTAGGGAAAGCCAAGTCAGACCATTTCACCGTGTGGTATTTGTTTGTAAGTTTTTTGCCTGCCCAGTAATATCTACCTCTGATTGAATCAAAACTCTGCTGTTACCCATCAGGAAGTTGATAGAATCCCATAGCATAAGAAGGGATGGAGGAAAGGCAGGCACTAATCTGCACAACTCTACTAGCACAGGATAAGTTTCTAGCATTCAAAGTGCCTAACCTTCTCCAATTTTTTCCCCAGGAGATCAAGCTCATGGTTGAGAATTTTGTCAGGGCCAATAGGCAGCCCAAGATATTTCATGGGAAAACTCCCCACAGTTCAGCATTTGAGCCACTCTAATGGTTTCACCCATCTCTAAACCTACGGTGAAGACCTCACTTTTTTATAATTAATTTTCATACCAGCCACCTCCTCTAAACTGTATAACAGGAATTTAGTTGCCATGATGTTCTTCTTATCAAAAGGAATAAAAATTATTGTGTCATCTGCATATTGCAGGTGCATGATTCCCCTAGGAAAAATGTCAGGGACTAGACCAGACAAGACCCCTGCTTGTTTAGCACTATCTAGCATAGCAGCCAAAGCATCACTAATAAGATTGAAAAGGAGAGGAGATAAGGGATCTGTTACACCACTGAACTACTGGACTGTATGATCCGACCCTCTCTGTATAGAGTTGGGGTCTTAATCTCACTATACATATTTTTACATAGTATCAGCACAAGTTTAGACATTCTCGGCGCGCTAGCATTCTTCCGCCGGCGAGCCGATCTTTTCTCCCCGTCGTCGACGTTTTCTCCCCGTCGCCGACCTTCTTCCTGTCACTCCCTCCTTGTTCTCTCGTCTCGGCACCTTCTTCTTCCCGTCTTCTCCACATACGCTTTTCCTTTCTCCTTTTCCACCACCCTCTGCCATCCCTTACTCCTACACGCGATAAGGCAACGGTCTCCATCCGCCTCCTTGTCTCGATTCTAACCCGTCTTCGCCCTTCTTCTTGCTCTGTGCATCATTTCTCCTCCGACGCCGGCGCACCTCTACGCTTGTCGTCTCTATCGGCTGAACTCGTCCGCCCCCCATTGGCTGGACCTGTCCGCCCTCCATCGGCTAGAACCCTCTCTCAGTTCCCACTTTTCCGACATGCTCAACGGCTCCCGGACGCGAACCTTCTCCACTCGCGTTTGAGCCACTCCGACGTGTCCACGGACACGAATCTCTGCCTCCCGGACGGGAACCTCTTTTCTTCGCGTCTGATCTCTCTCCGCATTTTTCGCGTCCATTCCACTCCTTTGTCTCCACAAATCCACGGATATGAAACTTCTCTTCACGGACGTGAATCTTCGGACGTCCGTGACCTAACCACTCTCTGACCTATATACTCTGCCAACCACATTTCCCTCACCTACTCCGTTGCCTACTCTTCATCGGCCAACCACTCCCCATTGGCTAGTTGGCCCACCCTTTCCTCTCATCGGCTCACTTCCCATCGGCCAATCACTTCTCTGATCGGCCGATCTCCCTTCTCATCGGCTTCTTCCCATCGGCCTCTTACTCCCATCGGCTTCTTGTCTCTGTTCTCCTCTTGTCATGGCCACCGAGTCAGCCCTCAGCTCCGGCACTCTCCCAGTCGCCGAATCTGCTCCGGCTCTCGACGCCTCAGACCACACCTCGGGCACCACCTCGCTGATCTTCTCACCCCCATACGCTGCTGTGAACGTGAAATCTCACGTTCTCATCTCTCTTGACCACAACGCCAACTACTCTAAGTGAGTTTTCTTCTTTAAATCTCTCTGTGAAAAGTTCGGCCTACGATCACACATCGATGGCTCCGCTCCACCTCGACCCGATGACCCTAGTGGGACATCGCCAAGTGCTGCGTGCGCAGCTGGCTGCTCGGCTCGGTCGATGACTCTATCCTCGATCTCGCCATGGAAGATACCAACCCTACCGCCCGGGATCTCTAAGTGGTTATCGAACGGATCTTCCTCGCAAACAAGCAGCCTCGTGCCATCTTCCTCTTTAACGAGTTTCACTCCATGGTACAAGGAGACTCCTCTGTCTCCTTGTACTGCCAGCCTTAAAGTAAAGACTGCTGCTCTCCGGGATATCGGACACTCTGTGGCCGACTCCTAACTCGTCCTCGCCCTCCTACGAGGCCTCAACCCACGCTTCTCCAACACCACCGACGACATCACCAACGCCACGTCCTTTCCGTCGTTTGCTCGGGCCCATGACATGCTAGTTCTCAAAGAACTCCGTCTAGCCAATGACGAGAAGACCGTGGCCTATACTGCTCTCCTCGCCACAGCCGATCATGGCTGCCGAGCATCCTGTGTTGCCGTCCCCTCCCATGGCTCTGGCGGCCATGGCCCTAACCATGGCAACATAGCCCGTACCGACAAAGGCAAGGGCAAGAATTGGCACCAGTTCACCAATATTATGACCAAAGGTCTCCCCACGCCTTTGTTCACTAGTTTTCGATCCAGTCTCTGCATCCGTTCCTCTCTCGCTGCGATTGCGGGGGTGTTAGACCACTAGACCATTGAACTGTATATATATAGACCCGACCCCTCTATATAGAGTTAGGGTATTAGTCTCACTGTACACATTCTTATAGGATCATCCGGCCCAAGGTCTCTAAAGGTCCTAAAGAACTCACTTCTAGAACCATTGATATTTACACATACTCTACCACCCATCACATAAGCTTTGATCCAACTGAACCATCTCTCAAGGAAACCCTTCTTCTCTAGCACCTCAAAGAGGAAATTGCTTTCTCAAAATCTATTTTGAAGGCCACCATTTGAAATTTTTCCTTTAGAGTTCATGGAGCACATCATATAGAATTACACAACTCTCCAATATAAACCTCCTAGGTATGAAAGCAGTTTGGGTGGGGGCAATAACAGACTTGGCTATTTCAGAGAATCTGTTAGTCACCACTTTACTAAAGAATTTGAAACAATCATTCAGTACACAAATGGGTCTGAATTGCCTAATGTTGGTAGGGTCATTGCTCTTGGGGATTAAGTATATCACACCATAGTTTAGTCTTTTCAGGTCCACGTCTCCATTGTACAACATCAGCAACATCTCAAATAGGTCAGCTCTCAAGTTGAGCCAAAAAGCTCTATAGAAGTGAACATTGAACCCATCTAGTCTAGGAGCAGTATTGGGTTTGACTTCTTTCAATACTTTATCTAATTCATCAATGCAAAATGGTCTAGTGATTTGTGTTTTATTCTCTTCAGAGAAACATAGGTCGATTGCCCACATCTCATGAGATAGGTGGATACTTGAGAGTTATCAGTTGTAAACAAGGATTTATAAAACTCAACTATGTAGAAGTTGATTTATTCTTGTGTGGATACCACTCTCCCCTCATCTTCCAAACAGGTAATGGTGCACTTCCTCAATCTACCATTTGCCTCCCCATGAAAAAACTATTGTATTTCAATCTCCCTCAATTAGCCATTGTTCCCCGCACCTCTTATGCCAAAACAACTCTTACATTTTATAGATGTGTTCCAAATCAGCCTCCAGTTCATTTCTCTTAGACCACTCTTCTAATGTCAGTTCTCTCAACTCTTCCTGAGTATCATATTCTTCCAACAAGGAGCACAAATGTTGTTTCCGTTGTTGATCTACTGTCTTTAAATATGCCCCCAGCCTTTCAAGAACCTCCTCAAAGTTGCTTGTTTCCTATTCCAGCATTCCACGAATATATGAGTTATCTTTTGGGATCAACTCATCATTAACCATTTTTGTAAATCCCTCAACAGCCAAGCAGATTCAAACCTAAAGTATCTAGATCTATTAGCTATCTCCCTCCTAGTGTCTAGAATTAAAGGAGTGTGATTAGAACTAACTCTTAGAATGGAGGAAAAATGGGTGAAACATCGAAAATATCATATAAAATATAAAATATATTTGTAAATACTTGCTAAAACATTAAACAACACTACGTGCAACATTAACATATTAACTAATGAAACATTAATTAATGTTTATTGAAACATTTCAATAACACCTTATACCTTATGTAACATTTAAAAAGATAAAAAACTATAAAAATTTATTAGAAATATAATTATGTGAGACCTTGTTGTAAATATTTAATTATAACCAACATAATAATATAATCAGAGATAAGCAGTTGAGAAGAAAAATCCTTTTAAAGATGGCTAATAGCATGCATGCACGCATGCAGAGGTGCAAGAACATGCTATGTGCCTGTGTGCGGCCGCGTCGGGAGAATGTTATATGCCTGTCTGCGCGCTGCGTCGGGGAGAGAGCGGTGGGTAGGGAGTCTGACCACTGGGCGTCCGAATTTTTCAACGTATCGGACGCCCGGGCGGTAGCATTTTCGAGAAATAATATTAAACGAGAGTCGAGAGCTTTCGAACACTAGCTTCAATCACATGGCGGGCAGCGTAAACGCGAAGCGGAAGAAGCCGGAGCCACCGGCGGACTGGAGTCGTCGGTTCCCGGAGCCGGCGGTGGCGGCGGCGGCTGACCCGGCGGAGTGGCGTCGGCTCATGGTCAGCACTTACCGTCTGCTCTGGGATAAGAGAGAAGTGGCCGGAGAGACTGCGGGACGAGCTTAAGCTCGCCAGGTGGGTCGTGCCGACGAGACACGAGAGGTACGCGAGGTTCAATCTGCCGCCGCCGACGCCGGAGGAGGAGGCGGAGTTTGTTGCCGCCGCCCGCCGCGGGAGCTAGCGATGGGGAGTTCTCCGTCTTCAGGCCGGAGGACTACGAGGAGAGGAAGCGCCGCGTAGAAAACGATGGCGTTCTCCTGCGTCGCTTCGACTAGCGTTCATGATCGATTTTCTATGTAGCTGGATCAATGGATGTTGATTATGTTATTTTGAACTGGAGATGAAATTTATCGCGGATTGATTACGAACGGTCTCAGCAAGATCGTCACTTTTTTTGTTAAAAAAGTGTCATGCACGTAAGGATTGCTTGGTCTCGTCTCATTAATTAAACATGAAAATTTGAGGAGCCGTAATGCCTTATGCATTCATCGCTTTAATTAATTTACAACATGAGCCGCTGGCTACTTATAATTAGAGCGGCCAGCAGTAGTACACGCCGACGGCCCTGCCGTTCGCCTCCTGCAGCGGCCGTGCGTTCCACCTTGCACCCTGTACCCAACCAACACAGCTTACACAAGGCACAAATCGACAAGTTCGTGTTCGTGGCATCATATGTCACTGCTAGCAAAACGCTAATCACAGACGGCTAAAACAGGCTTTATAGGAGGCCAACCACAACGCCCACGATTTCATACCAATAAAAGTCATATATTCTTGTAGCTGAGCTGTCGACTTTCCATAAAAATTAATTTTTATGGACGGATGTCCTTCAGGCACATCTCGCAGGGGGTTAAACCATCCGCCTGCAAAAATATTTTTAGCGTTAGAAAAAAAACCATAGCGACCCCACTCCCTAGGCATAGACGGCTTCCTATTCCCATCACAGCCTCAATCAATCCCCATCCAAATCCACATAAATTTTCAAAGTTTCCAAATCCAAAACGCATCACAATTTACCCCATTCACAAACTTCCAATTAAATCTATTCACAAATTTCCAATTGAATCAATCTACACAGCAAGCAGACAGGCAGCACCAAAATAGCTAGGGGCAGAGGACGAAGAGGATGGCGGTATGTAGGGAGGCTCACCGGCTGTAGCTCTTGTCGAAACCCTCGTCACCAAGCTGTAGCTCTAGATCTGCTCGTCGTAGTCCTCATAGCCGTAGTTGTCGTAGCTCTCATCATCGTAGTCGTCACAGCCCTCATCACCGTCACTGATGGCCCAGCCCTATCAAATTCGATGCCCCTGCATTTGCCTCTTCTCTCATTGCTAGATCCGATGGAGTTAAAGGTAGTCGCCACTGAGTCGCGCTTCCATTCTATTCCTCCATTGTGCCGCCCCTGCTCCACCATCTGCTCCTCTTCCTTTGTCACTGTCAGTTGCCACCATCAACTTCCTTCCTTCTAGTCTGATAGAGAGAGAGCTAGATCTAGAATAAGGAGGGCAGGACAGGAGAGTGGAGTGGATGAGCACGACTGAAGCCACAGCCACTGCCCTTGTCGCTGTCGGTCGCCGTTGTGGCACCCCTTTGCCCCTTGATTGCGAGTGATGGAGGGTGAGGGAGGGAGAGAGGAGGAGAAGGGAGTTGAGAGAGCTAAAAGAGATCAAGACATAGGCTGTGTGCCGCTAACTCTTCAAGGTTGCGGCAATTTTAATAGCAGATGTTTTGCATGTGGACTTCTTACATTCCACATGTAAAAAAAAGATTTTCACATGTGGGCCTAAAAAACATCTTTAAAAATAAGTTATATAAAAATAGATTTTTACATACAGGTCTAAACAGGGCCGTCTTTAGGTGATTCTCTTTAAACCCCGTCTATAAAAATTAATTTTTATTGATGTTATAGATCTATGGGACATTATTTTCACAAGCAAAATTTTTTTACTCTGTATGTAGTAAATAAAACCTAAATGTTGAGAAAAATCATTTTTCAATAGTGCGTAAATTCGTTGCACTCACTTACATTGTGGATGGCTTCTCGGAGAAGCTCCACCTTTGACACACGTAGCACCTGCACACATGCTCGCAGTTGCGCTATCAGATTAAGAAATAATGGAAATGATGCCTCACCGAATGATCTTGAGAGAAAGAGCCATACGGTGTGCGTCTATCTATTTATAAGAAAGAGATCTTAGGACAAAATTTGATTCTAACTATATCCTAACATCTATTACAACTCTAACTCCTAATTTATAACCAACTACACATACTTATACGACATAAAACTCTAACAAACTTCACCTTAATGAATATACCACACTAACCTGAATTTGTCCCTTATGTGAACCTCCATATAACCGGACTTGAGTTATTTTCTTTTGCAGCTCACGCTAAGCTGCCCGACAAACCTACACTAGGCTCATCATTACTAAGAGACTACTATATCCCTGTAACTTCTTCCTTCGAACTCTATCTATAATAGTGCTCTACCATATCTCCTATCATCATGGTTATCTTGACAAATAAAATTGGACTCCTCACACATCTCAAACTCCTTGAAGACTATGTGCACTTCTATCTTTCATCTTAAATTTAATTTTATATAATCCATAGTAAGATAACCTATGTCATCACTAAATATACAAATTCAAACTCACCACACATGAAGAGAACACTTATGTCCTTATATTCCTATGAACCAAGCTAATAAATTCAACAACTGTGCTTTTCACATTCTTAGACTAAGCACCCGATACATTGAGAAAATTGACAATCGTCTTGAATCACTCGAAGAAATTATCACCATAGTCCTTGCTCTTTTTCTTCATTGATGCAGATTTCCATATATCCTCATCATGCCAACCCCACATATCATGGACTGCCAAATAGCTCCATTGACGC
The DNA here is from genome assembly GCA_030770085.1 of Oryza coarctata. NCBI lineage: Eukaryota > Viridiplantae > Streptophyta > Magnoliopsida > Poales > Poaceae > Oryza > Oryza coarctata. Next base: position 18,288,111 of record CM061472.1, read on the forward strand.
CACCAACAAATTCGGCTGACTGTTGCCCCGGTCATCTCGCCATTCACCCACACTGTTTTTTCCAAGTCACACCTTAGACTTAATGTAATCATTGCCTAGTGTCACACGCTGATCTGACGTCATCGAAAAGCCAATACTAGATAGGGTGTGCCATCGAGGACGACAAACCATCCCTAGCGAAACTGTATGTGTCAGTGCCAGTTCTAGGATTTTAAGCTAGCACTTACGATAACAAAATAGTAAACATCGTAGAAACTAAACAAATATATTATATCTTGTTACCATGCTAGTTAGACCCTTGGTAGCAAATTCTAAGAAAAGCTATGACAGCAACACTTAGCACGGCTAGCACGCTAATCTATGGGCAATGGCTTGGGTCTAAAGACGAAACCAAATTCTTAAGCATCTTCTACCTGAATTTAAGGAGAGAGCAGGAAAAACAACAAAATAGAAAAGTTGAGTACTTTCATACTCGCAAGTCATGGGAAACATGGATATACAAGCTATAAAGAAATGCTAGGTTTATTTCGTAAATCTTTTGTTTGGAAATATTTCGAAACCTCTAAGTATGAGTTTTACAATTCATTTAGAAAGAGACTTACTGTCTAGATCCAATGTGAGTTGCTTTGCAACAACACAAATATGAGAGCAAAGTTTTAGTATCATTAATAGTTTCCTTTTATTTTCTATCTCCTCAACAAACCTCATTTATTAAGTCATGCATACAACTTTTATTTTCATTCCATCTAGAGCTAAACCAACATCATCCATTGGCTCATTCTCAAAGCCACCCAAGCTTTAGTTTTCGCTTTCTCTAGCGAAGTCTACTCTATGATACCATCACGGTATTCTAGGTCACATAAAAATCATCTTATAAGAATCATCTTATAAATACTCATGTGGTCATACTATAAGATGCTCAGATGTAATTCCTAAAGGAATCGATCCTTGTATGAGATTATAAAACCAAGCCATAAAGCGAGATTTTGCATCGTGGGTTTTCACAAACATTTTCTCTTTTCCAACCAACCGATTCCATGAGTTAGGTTTTTTGCAAAGGTTTCACAACTCAATTTTTCCCTACCAATAAAAAATAGTGTAATATATGGTAGTGGTATTCCTGCTCAAAGAGCGAGGATTTCAAAGCCCCATTATGGTGGAGTTACAAGGATATGATTAAACAACAACCTATGGAAGGTAATACAACTAATAGATTGGTCCATTGATTGCGTACAATCTGAGACCAATCAATTTAATTATGTACACTAAACATGCAACTTTACAATCACATTTATAAATTAGGAGCAATATGATTAAGGGTGATTTGCCTTGATCTTGGTTGGTGAGAAATTCTTTAGGGTTGGCGTCCGAGAATTTTTTTTAGTAGCGAACTACGTGCAAAACGAGAGAGATCCCAATAAAACCCTAAAAAGACAATAAAATACTAAATAAATAATAGTGTCATTGGATATATTTCACTTTTAGAAAAAAAATCAAGAAATTGAATAGAGTAAATTGAAGTTATAGTTGAAAAGATATGAATTTTAAAAGATTGTTTGAATTTCTAAAAATAGAAAAGGATTAAATTAAATAGAAAAATGGATATTCTCAAAGAATATTCATGGCTATCAAGTAGGGCCTAAGTGTCACTGAAAACACAGGGAGGGCATTTGCCTTAGGTAGATGGGAGTAAGGAAGAAGGGCTTTGGACTGATTCGGTTAGGCCGGCTTAACGGGCAAGAGTGGAAGTGGTTAGGGAGAGAGTAGAGGTGGCCTAGGCTGAAAGGGGGCAGCCTAATACGAGACAGCCATGATGGCCTGTGGCTTCTTTAGGGAGGGGTTGACTAAAGGGGGATATCGACAGATAACGGTGGCAGTTGACTGTGGTGTCCGACAGCGATTCAAGGCGGCGGCTTAGGCCAGCAGGTAGCGGGGGAGGCAAGGGAGCTGTTGAGTGGCTTGAATGGGCTAGGGAAGGGGTGATGGTGGCTAGCAACAATATCTCGAGGGTGGCGGTGAGAGGAAACAATGTCGCTCGACAACAAGCAATACACGGTCGTCAGCGATGACTTGGGAGAAATTAAAGGGGACGAGAAAGGGGTTTGGGTGCTCAGGATTAGGGTGGAAGAGGGATGGAAGGGATCTCATCGGTGGCGACTGATTGCTTGCGATAGTGGCTAGCTTAAGCTTGACTTGGGTTCAGGGCACGATGGCACGATAAGAGCAGGCGAAAGGCACGACCAAAATATGGAAAAAGGAGATAAGTTACTAGCTTTTATAACCATGTGGTGGCACAAAATGACAACCGAGAGACGGTAGAGCGGCTAGGCACATGGTGACCTAGCGACTTGACAGGACGGTGGTGATAGTGACTTTTTTTTGACCTTGGGCGCATGCCAGATGGTAGTTCTTGCGCTGAGGTGCTGTCGACTAGCCCATATGCTAGCAAGAATGGCCGAGGTCATGTGGGGGGTGCTAGCAATGTCAAGGGAAAGAAGAGATATTTTGGGGCAATAGAGATACTCCTTGGTGGCATTGCATCGAACATATTTGGCGCGAGAGGGATAATGGTGGAAAAGGAAGACGATGACGCTTACACAAGTATGGGCCGATCGTTGCTGGTCTATGGCGGCCGTAGGCCTATTCATGCGTGGGCGTTGGTGTTGCAGGACTGAGCCATAGTAAGGGGCTAGCCCACTCGGTTGGGGTGGAGAGAGAGGAAAAAGGGAGGGAGAGAGAGAATGGGCTGAGGAGAATAAGACCAAAATGAACATGAGAATTTTTAATTTTTCTAGGCATTTCTAGAATTGAATGTTTTTTGAAAAATTTGAAATGAGTTTGAATTTAAACTCAAGATTTTCTTAGAGATATTTTAGGGGGGATTCAAGGAGGTTTATTTGAGAGGATTGTAAAATGGAGTTGAAATCTATATCGGATTCAAATCCAATGATCAAACTAAGAGAGATTAGAAGAAATTTTTAGAGGGGAGGTTGATTTAAAAGTTGAATATAAGAATTATATCTTTAGCACATAATATATATAAAGAACCCACCGGATAGTCTCAACCGGACCGAACCGATCTCCTTATCCAAAAAAACGGCGGTTTTTCTTGGTCAATAGGCAGTCAACGAAGAAGTCAAAGGAGAGGCCAATCGATCCCCATTGCTTTCCTCGCTTATCGCTCCCTCCGCTCGCCTTCTCCTCGGCCACGAGCCGACCGCACGATGCCAGCCGCCGCCTAGCTACCGTCGACCAACGCCTGCTACCACCTCTTCTGCCGACCGTCGAGCAGGAGCCCGCCCGCGCCGCCTCACCGCATCCTCCGCGCCTCCGAGGATGTCGCCAGCTGCAGCCTCGGTCCCCGACGCCGCTGCCCGTCAAAGAGCGCATCCACGCATGGGAGTCAACCTCCCGCTGCGCCACCTCCCTGAGCCCCGCTGGTGAGGGCCGCCGCTGCCCGAGAAGCTTCCCGCCGGTCTGGACTGCTGACGCCCACGGGGGCCGCCTCCCCGATGCAAGAGCAACCTCCGCCGCCGCTCGCCGGTACTCGCCGCCTCCGCTCGCCTGGAGCCGGCCTGCGTCGAACTCCACCAGCACCTGCAACGGCGACCACACCAAGCCGTGCTCCTGCCGCCAGGAGATCGTCGCCCCAAATCACGCCATCACCATCGTGGTCAGATCCCGCTTATATGCTTTGTGATTTGATTCGATTGCCTATTTGATGCAATTCGTGGTTCCCCTTTGCTGAATTTCTTTGAGATGATTGGAGTCCAATTGATCTACAAACCAGAGTCCCCATCTCTCCCCCGTCTCCAACTTGGAGTTGCCATCGAGCCTGCATATCGCGACTGAACTGGAGTCAGTCTCTCCGCGTCCGATCTACCTCCGCACCATGAGCTCCACAACACCCCTGCGATCCCGGCTTAGCCAAGCCTCTCTGCTACCTCCACTCTCGTCACCTTCGCGGTCTCCGAACTCGACGCGAGCTTCGCACACACCACCGCAATGTGACCTTCTGAGGAATGCTACATCTTCATGTGACCACCATGCACATCTGGACATCGTTTGATGCCGATCCAGCCAAAATACTGCCCTCCGATGCGTCGGATAACTTTGGACAGTAGACCTCCTGGTTTAACCGCTTCCAGATCAGCCCAAAGAACCGCCAGCCACAACACATATATGGACCACTTCGTCGCATTTGTTGCCGACACCTTTTCCTCAGCCTCCAGCGTCCACCCGTGGCTCGCGCCACCGTTGCTACTCCACGTCGAGTCTGCAACTCGCTCTAATTTTTGATTAAATGGCGGTCAATTTAGCCACGAGACAAAGCCATAAATCACCATGCCATCTTTCCAATCGTCACGTCTAGCTATATCCCTATCGAATATAGCTCATCGAAAGGCTTGAACCATCCCGTCTAAAGTGTTCGACTCCACCAATTCAAGAACGCCGATCGCATCTAGCTTCAGTCAAAACCCCAGAGCGTCATGTTTAAAGTAGCTTATCGAACAGTTGGAACTATCCACTCAAAGTGTCCGTCCGAATCCATTGATTAATCCATTAATCGCCGTCGTGCTCTACTTTATATTCATATCCGTCCTTAAACATCTATGTAGTGGTTGCAGTGTGAAATATCTCCATTGTACATTTATCATGGATCTCCCGCAGGCTTTAATATCATTTGTTATAAAACAGGCACCGAAAACAATATCGAAAACCAAACGTGAAAGAGCACTATAGAAGATTCAAATCTATATATTGTAGTTGTTTATCGGCGTTTATTTTACTCATAAATTAAAGTTATTTTTGATTGTTTTGTTTATTCTTTTCATGTCTTACCAGCTGTAAAGCAAACCATGGACGGATTTTTAAAGCAAAGAAGAGCGACTAGCCCAAAAGGGAAGAAAGTCTATGCCAAGAGTCATGGGCTCAGTCAAAGTAGAGGGAAGAATTTGTTTATCTATGACTGAGGTTGGCAAACATATGCAAGTCAAAAGCAAAGTCTCCGTTCGAATCAGAAGTTTGGATTTGCCTTTTAGTAATATAAAACGAGAGTCATTAATACTAATTAATTAATTATTAATTATTATAAATTTAAAAATAGATTTATTTGATTTTTAAATAACTTTTATATATAAAATATTTATAAAAATATATCTGTTTAACCGTTCGAGTAACGTGTTTACATGAAAAAACAGTAATACCCCTCTCAAGAAGCTGTAAACAACGGAGCTAAGCAAGAACGCCTATAAAATGTTATAGCAAAGCATCACAGTCCATAAAGTAATCATATGTTTATGAAAAGTTTTTAAATGTGGCTTCTCCTAGCTCAACACGATCGACCAACAACCTAATGGAATCAGCTACATAGGTCGTGCCCTTACCATACACATGAATGTGAATCATGGGCTATGTTATCATTGATTTTTGATCCATGCCAGTATCGCCTTCTGACGCCGGCGAGGCTAGGGGCGCTTGGTGGGACGGTAGCGGCAAAGGAGGCAGGGATAAGGAAATGGCGACAGCAGCGTGAGTGAGGAGGAAGAAGAAGGGTTTGATTTATGGTTTTGCATGAACCTCAAAACGGTTCAATGATTCAAAATTTATAAAAAAAATAATATTTTCTGTCGAATGTTAAATAGACGATTCTGTTTTTAATGTAAGGACGCAAACGCACGCGAGCGTGCGAGCAGGTGCGGCGCGTGTCGCAGCAGCAGGTGGAGCTCCTGCGAGAAGCCGTCCGCGATGTCAGTGCTGTGCATCCATGTGTGCCACGAACAGGAACTCGTTGATTTGTGCTTGGTTTGTATAATTTGAGTTGCTTAATTACAGGAACTTATGAATACTCGTCGATCGGCGTGTACTACTGCTGTCCTAACAGCAGTCCTAAACCTCACCTCACCTCATAGTTTCTACACTATTAAATATAGTGTCATGTAAAAAAAAGAAAGGTGAATAATAAGAAGAGAGAAAAAATAGAAAATATATATTTCTTTTGTAAGAAACTAGCTCTATGCACAAATCAAGAAGAAATAAGATGGAATAGGGAGATAAAAGAAAAATAAAAAAATATGATTAGATGAGAATTTATTTGGAAGAAATAAGCTAGTTTCTACGTAGTGCCTATATGATATGACGAGTATAGAAATTATTTGATATTTTTTGGGTTAGGATTGTCCTAATATTTAACACACAGGAGCGTAAGTTTCATTCGACTCTAGATTGCTCTCGGATTTTTCTAAAAAAATTCAAGTATATATGTGATACACCTCAATTTGGCGTTCATGGAGCTGTGTCTGCCTTCAGCGTAAGGAAGAAGATTGAACAGGAGCGGTCTGGGGGGAGAAATGAGCCGAAGCGGTACGCTAACGATTGGTGTCTTTGGCCCAATTGGCATCGCATAGTGAAGCGGCAGGCCCACAGCCCACTTGGGCAAGCTGCATCGGCTAGGGTTAGCTTGTGAAACCAGTTGCCGAGCTGCGACTGCGAGGGCACGCGGCAGCAGGACGCGGTTGCAAAGCGGCTGGCACGCGGCCAGCGCGGCAGCAGCTATCAGGACGCGGGCGCGCGGCGACGGCACGGTCTGCTTCTGCTACGCTGCTCGCTTCTCAGCTCCTGCCAGGCTGCTAATCAGCTAATGGCCTGCTACTCTGCTAGTACCATGATTCCGTCTCTCTTGTATTATTCTCGATCTTCTCATGTCTCTAACCTATTCGTCTATTGAATGAGGCAACGGGGTATTGGGATATATGAGAAATAGATCCTTAGATTTTCGTAGTTTTGATTTGTCGGCAGATTAGCAAAATGCAAAGAAGAAACATCGTCATGGTTAATTAGTTTACAATCAATTCAACTGACACCCCAACAAATTTTAGTTATGTTGAATTCAACATATTTTTTAAGCCCACCTTACATTATTTTAGATTTACCACTGGCAATAGATATCGATGACACACTATAAACACAAATAAATATAATGTTATGATAGAGAGACAGATAATATGTCTATGATGACGTCATGGTGGCAGCTGATTTTGAAGAGTTAGGCCACAAAGGGATAGCGGTCATCGTGGCTATCGCTCTGGTGAAGCATCTAGGTTGTATCTATACCCGTAGATGGCCTGCTCACTGGAAGAGTGTACAGTTGGAATCATATATTAGTAGGATCGCCAACAAGAGGAAGGCCATGAGGTGGAGATCGACAACAATGTGGATCCGAGGTGGCCAGTTAGCGGCAGCAGCATGTACTATAGGTATATGGGCTCCTTCACCACATTGTCTTACACCGAGGGGATCACATGGACAAAGGCTAGGAGCGTAAGTCACACACATTACTTGTAGTGGTACATATCATTACTTTCATGAACTGTTTCTAGGTATAACATATTTTTTTACCAATAGGCTCACGTTGATCCAGGGCGACCCCCATGCGCTAATCGTCGTAGCCCTCCCTCCCTCTCTCCCTCCTCTTCTTCGCCTCGTTGTTGCCTGAGCGGTCCACAGGCTAGCTACAAGGATGATGATGGCATGGCTCCTTCTCTCCCGATGGCGACGGAGTGGGTGGGGCACCAATGCGTCCAAGGTGGTGGCGGCTCTGTGCCACCCAGATCCGGGCCACCATGGTCCGATATGACAAGACGATGCTTACAAATGCCGAGTGTTAGGTGGTGTCCAGGCAGTAGAGAGAGGGAAGGGCGACAATAGGGGTGACGATAGTGCCTATAAGCAATGTGGAGGCGACAACCGAGGCTGTAGGCAGCGGATCCATGCTCGTCGACACCAGATCTATCTAAATCTACTTGGGAGACTGACGGTAACAGTAACGATGTCGGTGTCAGTGCAGCTAGGGACCTCCGTGCCTAGGAGGCAGTGGGGGTGATTGCAAAAAATAGGCTCAGACCCAACAATGAGCAACTGCATAGACTGGAGTGACTATGATGAGCACTGATGGCAAGGAAGGACATGGTGGTAGCTACTCATGTGGTCAGATCTAGTGTTCTCTTGGCCAGATTTGGTCTTGTCCCCTTCGATGACTACAATTGGCGATGCGTGCAGTGAGGGTTGAACCTAGGGGTGGTAGTGAGGCTAGACTTGGCAAGGCAATGACAACGCGAGTAGACAACTTGAGATGGTAGCGGCACGGAGATAGTAAGGTGGCAAGAGGCAATGGCACGAGATGGTGGCAATGAAGCTCGCAGGCCTGCTACCCCGATGACATGTAGGGTGATGATGGTCGGCTTGTTGACAGTTTGCCAGATTTTGCTGGTGTGTAGGTCACTGATACTCCTAAGGGCTGGCTAGCGGTGACGTGTTAGTACGACGGCCATGCGCTAAAGGTGTTCGGTTTGACAGGGATACGATAGCATGCAAGAGAATGATGTTTTTGGGTGAATGCCCGCCCTGAATCTGGACCGATAACGATGATGCTTTTGGACACCATAACCTTACTAGGGGCATTGTCGTGGCTTCTTCTTCTCGCATAGTGGAATCATTCAGATAAAAGCCACATCCTAATTTATTAGGACGGGCGACAATGGTGTCCTCGATGTCATGACCTTCGTAGAGACATTGTTTCTAAAAGTCCATTTCCAACCAATCTCTTCTTCAAACTTTTCTACCATCTTGTGATGAAGCTTTTGACCGCGGACCGTTGGTAGGTGGAGAGAACGGATCTATCATCTCTCTCATCCTCTTCCTCTCTAATCCAAATATGTGGATGGAGTCGAGTGTAGTTGAGACGCTGCACTTCTATTTGTTGCTTTGCTGATCCTAGCACTTTGGTCTTGTATTTTTCTAATACATGTCATTTAATTTAATTTGTAATAAGATTGATTTTACTGAGACCTTAGTCAAATCCTATTAAGTTTCATCCATCAATTTGAAACAATAAAATCAACATGGTTGGTAAATTAAGTCGACACTAAAGGATTTTTTTTCAAAAAATCCATTGATCATCTGGCTATCTAGAAAATCGATCCCAATCACGAGTACGTAATAGTTGAATTCAACTGCAAATTACTTAATCGAAATGACAGAGAATGCCATCATTGCCGATGTGGCGCTTGGTCTCCTCGTGGTCCTCCGACCTGACGACGGAGAAGTCGTCGCACCTGCAGCGGGCGGCGGCAGCAAACTCCGCCTCCTCCTCCGGCGTCGGCAGCGGCAGATTGAACCTCGCGTACCTCTCAGCTCTCGTTGCCGTGACCCACGTGGCGAACTCCGATCCCTCTCCTCCCGAAGCTCCTGATCCTCGTCCCTCTTCTCCCGCACGTTGATCTCCCGGAGCAGACAGAGAGCGCTGCCTACCGCCCGACGCCATTCCGTCGGCCCGGCCGCCACCGCGGCCGCCGGCTCCGGCTGCTTCCGCTTCTCATTCCCGATTTCCGCTATGATCTTTTGATTAGCGTTGTAAAGCTCTCGTTTATTCTCGCTTTCTCGATAGGAGTATTAACCTATCCGCATTCCTGCCATCAGGACGGGGTGACGACTGACACTTCCACAGGACCCAAGTTTCTAGCCGTCTCGCCCCCGTTTCGCCATCCGACACCGAGAGCCGCGCGGCGGAAACCGGCAATATCACGCGACGACGCTCGCAGCCTCGCACCGACGCGCCGCGAGAAGCCAAGCCGGTGAAGTGGAGTGGAGTCCAGCGCGCGCCCCCGGTGCCGAGTTCGGGCTGGGCCCCCCGTGCCTCACCATCTTTTCCGGCGATCTGAGCGGGTGGGGTCCGTCGGGTACTAGCTCGCTATTGGCCTCAAAAGCTGTAAGATGGCGAGCTCCGTTTACTCACCTGGCCAGCTGGCCCCCTCGGCAGAAGACACACAGTGCGCAGGCTACGGCGCCTGCGAAAATTCGGTGATCTCCTCGTCGCAACTGACCGGCATCTATCCTCTGGAATTAACTCCTACTCCCTCTGTTCTAGAAGGACGATCTCAACTTAGAAAACCTAGACACTAGAAATCATATATCTGTTTCTTTAAAATATATTCTCATCTAATCCACGATTTGCGGGATTTATGGTGTGCCCGGCCTCATATGATCTGCTTGCTACTTAAAGCGAATAAGGTGTTCGTGCAAAAACCGAGTCAGTACGGTGTGCAAAATTTATAACGTGAGTACATGTGCATGCGCCTCTTCTGCCGTTGGATGTGCTTTGCGATTCGAGCACACCCAACCTTCTTTAGATCTCTCCTATCTGCAGTCTTGACTATTTTTTAATACAGTATAGACACAAGCATTTATATACGCACACATCCGTATAAATCTATCACTTAAAGTCTGGTAAATAAATCTATCATAAGAAACCTAGGTAATAAAACTATATTCATTCTGTTCCATTTTTTATTCTTTCCGGTAGTAACATGGGGATGCCTTGAACTACAGTCTATAGCTGGAAGAGCTTCGGACGCTGGCCGTGAGCTTCGGTAGTAACTTAAAGTCTCACGGACGCACATTCCCTGCGGATTTTACACGAATAGGCTAATACGCGTGCAGGCGCCCCTTATGTGACTTGGCCAATGAGTCAGATTTTGGTAGCACATGTGCATATACCCCGTTCCCACATAACTTTCAACCTGGCAGAACTTTCAATTCAAAAAAAATATGAAAGCTTTCAACTCGAAACCTCACATGTGCATATACCCCCGTTCCCACGTAACTTTTAACCCGGCAAAACTTTCAATTCAAAAATATGAAAACTTTTAACTCGAAACCTTAAAAGCTTTGGAACTTGAAATCTCAAAAACTTTCAACTGAAAATTGCAAAAAAAAAAATTGATTCAAAATCTGAGACTTTCTACTTATGGGAAAAACTTTCAACTCAAATCAGAAAACTTCCAACTTGAAATCAGAAACTTTCAACTAATAGTCTAGAAACTTTGTACCCAAATCCCTAAAATTTCAAATAAAAAATTAATCCAAAATTGAAAAATTCAACTAAAAAATTCAAAACTTTCTACCAATGGCATCAACCTCTCTACTCAAATCTATACAAGTTTCAACTGATAACCTATACTTAGATCTAAGGAAGAAAAGAGAATCTGAGCTTACAAGCATCTTATCGGAACGAGGAAGAAAGGTGTGAGAAACAGCATGGCCTGGGAGAAGAAAGATAGAGGGACTCGACAGGCAACTCGGCTCCTCTGGCCTATCTGTGTCACAACTGGAGTCGTGATGAGCGAGACATCCGATCCTATTGTTTTATACGGGGCAATTATCTAGCATAGGGCTGCACGGGAGCCTGTTTGAGAAAATTTCATCTATGCCACAAACATTTTGTCAATACCAAATAATTGTTAGATTGATCTCTCGCAAGCAGGCTATAAGAAGTAGTGGGCTCGGTTCACCCTGAGCAACGCGCTCCCAATGATAATGCCAAGTCATCAGGCTCATGCACATGTCCTCTAAACCTACGCGGTGATTGGATCGCGTAACTAATTTCATTGGGCTCGTTTCTAACTCCTGTAGCGCTATAAGAAGAGAGAAACGGGACCTTTGTGGATGACGAACTAATTCTTCACCGTATCTCTAATCGAAGAAGGATGAATTACATCTGCTCAGTGATCCTATTCACTGGTGTTCCGGTTGCAGGGGATCAAGATCGGTGATGTGATCTATTATCGGTGTTCCAATTGCAGGAATTAAGAATGGTGATGTGATCTATCACCGACGTTTGCTGCTCACCAACCTCAGGGACACTCTCGGTGGCTACTTCCTCCTATTGGCAATTATAGTTAGCATAAACACCTACACCTATAACAACAAAGTGACCGCAGCACGACCTATGGTTTCATCTTCATCAACCACACACACCAAGCTCATGTTTAGTGCCTAGCAAATAAATTCCACAACAGTAACATGACATAATCCCTCCACCTCCCCACAATACCACAGCGTGGAAGCGTTTTTTTTCCAAAAATCCCATAAAAACGGACAGACAAATGGGTTCGCATTATTTCCTGGACAAAATTGCCCCTTCCCATGCTGCCGGCGTGCCGCCACCGGAGCTGGCGCTTCAATCGCCGCCGGTCCGTTCGAGCTCTCGCTGTGGGCCCGCCTCATCCTCGTCGAGCTATATAGGAATAGACACTGGCACCATCGTCCGCGCCGCGTCGGACGCGTCGCTTGGCTCGGCAGTCTCGTCCATCGGGTGTTCGTCGTCCTCCTGATCTCCAACTGGTTGGTTGACGGTGTTACTGCTACACGAGTGCACGCTGGGCAATCCGACGCATCGTGTGGCCGTGGAGCAAGATGCTAAGCATTGCAGCCTTCGCTTCAAGCGGTTCTGAGCAAGAAGAGAAGCGACGACTCCCCTGCGAGGCCTTGACGGGACACACGGATTGAAAAGGGAAGTGACGGGGGAGAGAGAAGGAAAGGGCGAAATCACCAACATGTGACAGTAGTGTTGGCAGCGGCGAGAAGACGGGGACGCGCGCCACGGCGGGTTGTCCACGAGCGCGAGGAAGAAGATGGAAGGTCTGCGCTAGGCAGGCTGGTGCGTGCATTCGCCGGACGACGGCGAGGGCGATGGCGAGCTTCGTGTTGAGATGGGAATTTTGGGCTGATTGAGAGGGGAGACAAAAAAAAAACGTTGGCCATATTTGTGGTATTTTTAGAAGTAAGAATCTTGTGCCATTTCTGGTTGCTAACAAAATATTTGTGGTATAGCTGGTTCTCAATTTTTTTCCGCCGACATTGCCGAGACCGAGCAGATGGATGGAGGCACCCGTCCCGGCAACGAGGCTCGTCCTCCCTACCGCATCCGTACCCGGTCTCGTCTTCTCCGTGCCAGATCGGGGTGGAGCGGTCCTCGTCCTTGTCGTGGCCACCGTCACCGGGGAGATGTGAGATGGACTGGACCAGCAGAATCAACAATTGGGTTGCCCGATGGAACTGCAAAATCCGGCACTACCAATGAGAACAAAAGGAAAAAAAACCAACACATCAGACAACCTGAACAAAGTAGCCATGTGTCCTAGGACATACTGTATTAGCTAAGCGCATCCGCACGGTGATTAAGCACAGTAGCCATAACATAAGGCCTAGGAAGCTATCCTTGCCATCCATCATCCACATACCGAATTGAGACAACCAGAACAGCGAGAAAGATGAAAACAAGAGCACCAGTATTCTAAAAATAATTTTTACCGATCAGGGCTCACGGGCCACCTGTAAATACTTTTGTTCGTAGTCGGAGAATACGGGTCATCTATAAAACCGGGTGTATTTTTACATGCGGCTACCGCAAACAAAAGATCCTTGAACCTCTCTCATTTTAGTCCTTCTCGAGAAAAAAATACGGGGAAATGTTTTGATTTCGCATTTTTTGATAGATTTTACTCCGTAAGATTGGAAGATTGGTGCATTATTTTTTCTTCATGTTTGGTGGTTTGTTTTCCGATTTTAAGTATTTGTTTGAAATGAATAAAAAGAAAATAGTGTTTTTTAATAGTTTTATAAATTTAGATTATAATTCTAGGTCAATTTAGAACAATTTTTTTGCAAATCAGTGTTTTCTCTTTCAATGATTATGAATTTTATTGTAATTAGTGCATCTAGATGAGTGGGTCTCTCTCTATATGGTTTGGACATAGAAACCTTAATTTAGTCTCTCTAGTTTATTTTTAAATAATATTGCTTTATTTTTTTCATATCGATTTCTTTGCAATTCCATTCTTTAAGAATCTTTGAAAAGTGTTATATTTACAAATTTAAAAAGTTGATTATTTAGGAAATGTTATATTTGGAAATTTAAAAGGTAATTTATAATTAAAAAGGGGGAAAATATTATTTAAATTATTTGTAAATTGCATATTATATTATGGTTTATATTTACATAGTGATAGGTAGAAATGGATCTACGAGATGCCAAGATTTTAGCATTCATTTCTCAATGAGTTGGTTAGAGTCATCAAAGTTGCGGACAAGCATGCTGTGACCAAAATGACAAAGAAAATATGTTGTCCATGCTTGGAATGTAAAAACAAAAAAGCGTAGATATAAAAAATTATCAAGTCCTACTTAGTTTGGCGCAGATTTGATGTGGACTATATAATTTGGTCTAAATATGGCGAGACAATCGAAGAATTGGATCATCTCAAACTATTCATTGCAGAGACGTTATGCCAAACTGAGATGTGTTTGTAATTGCTCATTTATTCCTCAGATATTTACATTTGGTCATTTGTAATTGCATCAAATGTGGGCTTATGAGCGATATATATCTATTCTAAAGGGCTAGGTATGAAATCATGCTCACCCAGAGGACTCGATAATAGAGGGATATATCACCAAAGAAGTTATTGAGTTCTACATTGACTACTTAAAATACACTTAGGCAGTATCTAGACATGAGTGTAGATTGCGTAGGAAGGGAATAGTAGGAAAGAAAAGATTTGTTGATGAGGATTATAAAGCAGTCCGAGAAGCACATTTTAGCGTCCTGCAGTAGCTCACGATAGTAGAGCCGTATATTAAGCAACACTAAAACCAGATTAGATCGCAATATGTCGGACACTCAAATGATTGGTTAATAAAGACGCATAAGCATCTCTTTTTTGAGTGGTTAAGGAACCAAAACATACCCGATGTAGAAACCATAAATGAAATCATTTTGAAAATGTTGTCGCCTGACCTATCAAGTGTGGTCAACTCACTTCTAGCAAGCTTATGACATTAATGGTTACACATTTTATACCAAAGCAAAGGACAAAAAGAGTATAGCCCAAAATAGTGGCATTTAGGTAGATACAATCAACGCAAATGGACAAAAGAATATTTATTATAGGTTTATAGAAGAAATTTGAGAACTAAACTATGGATTGAGTTGTAGATCACATTGTTTCGGTGCCAATGGTTGAAATACCCATAGGAGTGTTTATGGACAACTTTAGTCTAATAATTATTTATCTTGGCAATACAGGTCACAAAGATAACCCAAGGGTACTTGTTGATCACGTCGTACAGATTTTCTATGTATCCAACTCTGTGGACGTGAAGAAGACAGTAGAGCTATTTGAAAAACAAAGGAGCTTAGGAGCTAAAAACATGGAAGAAGCAAAGGACTATAATTAGTGTGAACAAATATCGATATTTACATATTTTCATAATAAGATAAAACTTTTAGAGGCAACAATCGTTGAAAAAACTATCAAATTCTACTTGTGATGATAAACTGTAATAGGATAATTTGTATGGATGGTAAAAATATGTAATTTGATAATTTGTCCGAATGTGTAAAATTTATACATGATGTTATGAAAAAACATACGAATTATAATTAAAATATAAATTTATTTTATAGAGTACAATTAAAAGGAAAAAATTATAGGGGACATTTTTGAGGTGGCGGAAAGCACACGCCACCTACGAAAATAGTTTTCTGGCCGCCTGCGAAAATCTTTTTTGTAAGCGGCGTGTAACTTCTCCTGCTTGTGAAAATCATTTTTGTAGGTGGCGCACGGCGTTCCCCACCTACAAAAATACCCCTCTATAAGGTGCAGTGAAAAATTTTCAAGTCCCACACGCCGAACTCTACTATTGTGCCGCTAGGCTATTAAAATTCAATCGGTATGCGCTGCCACTCAGCTTCCTCTCTCACCCATGGCCTCCGTCCTCACTGCCACCCCGCACTCTGACCTCCGCTCACTATTTTGATGGATTTAGGATAAATTTTAGATTTTAGTTAACAAATGTATTTTTTAGGCTGCTAATCCTATGCACCATAAGTAAAAATGATTTTTTCATGCTGACTTACCTTATATGCCCTCTGTAAAAAATACATTTTACAGGCGGGCTAAGAGCCACCTATAAAAATACTTATTTTTATAAGCAGTTAATTACATGTGGCTTCTTTAGTCTTCTTTAATATGGTCCGCCGGATAAAATATTTTTTTAAGTAGTGCACTGAAATATCTGGATAACGATCGGACGGCACCGGAGGTAGGTACGTTACGTACACATGAGCGTGCGTTACAAAAATCCACAAAATAGCTTAATCGATCAGAATCTGTCTTGTGACGTCTACCTAAAATTCACAAATTGGATCTGGTTCAGCAATTTTTATGATCCTAATAATGAGGAGAGGAGAGACCAAGCGGAGACACTTGCTAACGTGACAAACAGAAAGGGGAACCCGGCGCAAGCTTCTCGTTACTGCGGCCAAATATATGTCCTCTTCAGCGAGATACAACGTCGATGAGATCCAAAAGAGGGGAGAGGCGCTGGGTGAGGGTGAGAGTGAGAGTGGCAGGCTAGACGGCCATGATGGGTGGCGGTGGCATGGAAACGTGAATCGATTTGCGGCGAAGGCAGTCCGAGACCAGGATCCAGCGGTCGATGAGGGTCGATTGCTCGGAGATACTGGGATGGAGAAGGTTTCTCAAAGACATCCTCGGCGGATGGCTTGAGTGCCCATACGCTTTTTACTACTCCGAATTAAGTTAAGTGAGAATTCTTAGCTTTCTTCCATGACACCGTAACCACACAATTTTTTTTTCAGATTCAACTCCCTAGAAAAGAACCTTTCGATATGATGTTTGTTTTCAGGAGAGTAGAATTAAGTCAGAATTTAAGACCCTCAAAAAATGATTTTCTGGTGTGAACCATGGTTGCCCCTACTCAAAAACTTCACAGTGTGAAGAACAACTACAATTGATAAGAGTGATGAGTGAAAGTACCTTGTAGCCGTTTAGAGGAAGTGAATAGTTGTTCCTTAAAATTACTTACATTAGAGTTAAATTCATAAGAAGTTTCGGTTCTAAAAACATGGACATCTAGTCGACTAGTTCCGGTTCTCAGAAACTATCTCTTTGAGAAGAAAAGCTCGGGGGCAAGATTTGTAACAAGAGAACAGTAAATATGCAAAAACATGTGGAGAACCAACACTATTGAAGAAGACAAGGATTTTTCATCGAAGTTTAGATTTTTTTTATCATACTCTCCGTTGAGTAGCTCCAATAAACCGAATCTCGAATGAGTCCTTGCCTTATCAATATTTCAACCATAAGGAAGTTTTAGTCTCTGAGCAACCACCAAAACTCAACAAGTTTCCAAGTGATCACCTAGGTTCAAGCTTCAACAAAGAGCACCCATCTCTCATAAAGCAAGCAACCTCCTAAAAAATAGTTTAATTTTTATTTAATCTTATCTCTTTATTTGTGACTGAGACAAATCTTATAAACTTTTCTAAGACAATCCACACAAATGGATCATTATGGACGACACCTAGTCGATTAGGTGGAGAACCACCAAGAATAATAATAAGCACAATAACGATGGCCGAACGTTGATCCAAGTGTTCTTCCAAGAGCTCTAACTCTCAAGCTCACTAGATCCATAAGCCCTCACTCACAAGAATTTTGGCTCAAGAATCTAAGTGGAGGAGGCTAGAAGACTTAGAGGAGCTAAGGAAATAGATATGAAAGGTGTGGTAGCCTTACCCTCAAAATAAGGGTAGGTATAATTAAATGCTCATCTATCCTCTCAACTAGCCGTTACTCACAGATTTAAACACAGAAAGTTAAACTTTTTGTCAACACTTTAGCAATAAGGACTAGAACTTCTGGTCCAAAAGACCTGAATTTCAAGTCCGAGATTGTTATTCTGGTCTAGAGAAATAACTAGAATTTCATGTCACATAGACTTAAACTTTTGGTTAACCCTCTATGGATGAACAATGGACTCAGACCTTAAGTTTCGATGCAAACTGATGAAACTTCCGGTCAAAGTTCAAGGATTGCCTATATTGCCTTTATTAGTATGGTGTATTGTGTCTCTTTCTATAAAATTAAGGTGATTCTAGAGTAATTGTAAACGGCGCTAACCATTGACACGATCCCCTTTTAATAGTGTGGTTTTTTTTAGCCAAATTCAAACCGAAGATAATTTTAAATAGTGTTGAGTCAATTAGCGCTTTGCATCATTCCGTAGGGTAGGTCGCCATATTACAAGATTATGGACGTGTGAAACTAATACATGCACTTAAAAGTAATTAGTCCTCTAATTATATTATTATTTATCATTATAACCACTAAAGATCTAAACGTGCATTCAATGGGGCTGGGTCCTACGGTTGGTAACACGTGATAATAATAAAGTACTAGGACTATGACTGGCTGAACTATCTGCCGAGAAAATGCATCTAAGCCGTTCATCAGATTGAATTGAGATTTTCCCGAGGTTGGGATCGGAGGAGGACAAAAGGTAGTCGCGTGTGCTGTCAGTTACGCGCGACAACCTGCTGGCCGTTTGCCACCATCTCAGCAGCCACTCAATCCAATCCAAAAATTTGACAAATTAACCATTTTCAAAAACTTATTTCAAAAATGTCCGGTCACCAAAACTTGTTTTAAAATAAACGGCCGACTCAGCGTCAGTCCCGACGACGCTGAGGTACAAAATCTCAGTTTCATGAACTGGCACTGGCGTTGATTCCCTTTTTACCGTACCGACACGACTTAGTAGGTTTGGTGTTGATGTCCCTACCTCATCGCCAGGCTCGTTGTTGCTAAAGCAAGATACTTAGCCCTGTGCGTCGCTCGACCCAGCGGGCCCCTTGCTTCCTTCACCTACCTCTTTCTCAACAAAAATATAAGCTCGCACCCTATTCTCCCTCCTCTCCCCCAAATCTTGTGAAATCTTGGCCAAATCAATGTTCTTTTACCAGGATTTCGTGAAGAGGTCGAGATGCGAGCACTACTCCAAAAATTAATTTCGCAGCATAAATATTTTTTTACAGAGGATCGAATCATAGGCCGTGTGTAAAGACCTGTTTGCTTAGACTCAGGGAATATGAGCTAACTGTAAAAATATATTTTTTAAAAATACAGGCAGCCCATGATACCAGTAACAAAAAAAATGACGTATTTTTATAGATGATCATATATCAACAGGTATCTGTAAATATCACACGGCCCATCTCTACTAAAAATGCTCCTACTATATAATTATAATTAAATATAAATTTATTTTATATACGGAGATTTTTTTAGGGTCGACACCATGCGAAAAATATTGAGGAATTTTTATTATGTGAAATTTATATGAATTTTAGATAAAAATATTAAATGAATTTTGATATAAAACTTAGGATTAATTTTGACGTGAATTTAGAATGAATTTGATATAAAATTTGAGATGAATTTTAGATGTGAATTTTAGTTGATAAATATATTTTTACATGTGGCTAACCCTATGTGTCACAAGAAAAAATATATTTTACAAGCAGTTTAGAAGCCGCCAGCAAAAATACTAATTTTACAGGTGTTTAATAGTAGGTGGCTACTCTAGCTAAGTGCAGTAATCAGTTCGATCTATCTGTAAAAATATATTGTTCGGAGTAGTAGTAGATGTATCCCCGTTTAAATCCTCCTTGTAATTGTACTTTTACAATTGATTTATTGAGTTTTGCTAAAATCCTAGTTCGCAAATTGTGGTCAAAAAATAGTACTATAGTTGATGACTCATGCGTTGAGATTGAAATACATCAAATCAAAACAAAGATAGTATTGTGGTAGATAAAGCATAGGACAACGCACGAGGCTAAATCTCCTACCTCAACACCAATGGGCAATGCGCTGAGGTAGGGAGGCCTGCTGCCATGTTGGTCCACCGGCTCAGCCTCGACAGTAGGGGGTTAGCACCGATGTCAGTGTCACTAAGATGTACCTAGTGTTGGACCAACACTGCGGTGGCAGTTTATTGTTTTAATAAGTTTTTTTAGCTATATAGAATTTGATGTGAAATTGAAATTGTGTGACAGATAGTTACGATGAATATCAGATAAATCCAACGGCTACTGTTTTTTTAGATGATATGTCTTAATGCATATTAAACTTTATAACAATAACTACAATAAATAAATTTTTAATACACACGACGTATAAGTGATTATGATCAAATTTTAAGGGAGATCTAAATACTCGATGTATGTTAAGCTTTTAGTTCCAATTATACAAAACATGTAGATAAGTTTTTGAAAACGGTTGTATTGTCAAATTTGCAGCAATCCAGTTGGCTTATTTCCAGAAGCACCCGACAATACGGAAGAAGCTGAATGCGAAGTGGAGATATATCTTTATGGCGCTGAGGTTGGTAAACAAATTTAAGCCAAAGCAAAGTCTACTCAGCAACAAAGAAAAACAATTATAACGCTTATACAAGTTAGAATATAACCAAGCACCACAAGCCCATGAAGTAATTATGCCAAGTTTGCAAATGTACACGCTTTGGCCTAGCTCAACGCAGCCAACAACCTAATGGGTTAAGCACGCAGCTGAATCATGGGCTACATTACTGTTGATTCGCTGCATAGAATTTTCAGCCGTCGCCAATAATCTACTTCTACATATGAACCATGGGCCATAACCTACATTATTGATGATCTACTGCATAGGATTAGGCCACCGTCGTCAATTCTTTCCTTATGCCTCCATCGCTCGAAGAGAAGATCGTGGGTCCTCCGCAAATGCATATAGTCATCGATATGAAATAACGAGCTTTGAGTGTTATCAGGGCAGCTGCTTCGGCGAGCTGCAGCCTCCTTGAACCTGGTCAGAAGTCTACCTTTGGAGCCGGCTGAGCTATCATGATCTCCAGGACTCCAACTCCCGCGGCTGCTCATAGTGTCACTGCTAGTGCTGCATGCAGTACATGCTCCCTGAAATGATCAGTTAATCAGGCACCAAAATGAGATGGTATGTTGATAACAAATATGTTATGTAGATAGCACATAACAGAGAGCATTTTTGTCAAAAAAATGGCATACTTACTGCAGTTGAAAAATGTGTTGTTAAACAATTTTGCAGATTATCGATAACGACATACAGATAAGTAGAAGTGCAACATAGCATAAAGAAAACAGATGGATGCAGTAAGGATGGGGGAAGTAAAGGTAACTTAGGTCATCGTAACCTTTGCCTTTGGTTTGCATGGAGAGGTTTGAAGGTCGTTGCTTGTTTCCCATTGCAGCCAAGGAAGGACAACCCCATCTGATTCAATGGGTGAGGCAACTTTTGGAAGTACTATTGGAGTTTTTATCTTAGTATTAAGTACCACATCTCGTCTGCTTGAACTTGTATCACTTCTTTCTCCATCGAAAGAAGAAAAATCAGTATCTTCAACATTTGACAGGAAATCTTCAAAGTATTGCTCAGCCCCTTCAGTAAGACGTCTTGACATCCTGGCTCTATCATTGCTTCTCTGGAATACATATACATAAAGTTCGAATTTGCTAACTCTCAATAATAGAACAAGTTGAAATACAGTAAAGCAAACTTACCCTTCTATATCGTTGCTGCCTTTCTAAATTCATATTCTTCTTACCCGTAGGTAGCAATTCCTTAACTATTTTTGTGAGTTCATGACCACGCTGTTCTTCTGCTGCCAATTGAGCCAACAATTGCTGCTTCCGCTTCTCTGACTAAAAGACACATTGGAAAAGCAATAAAGCATATTAAATAAAAAAGATAGCTTAATGGAGAGCAAGAAAAAAAAATCTAATAAGCATTACCTCTTCCAACTTGCTGGTGTAACTCCTGCGGAGCTCAGTAATAACCTGAGTCGGTTGGGCATCGGCGTTTGTTACTTTTTCTGAAGGTTCTGATTTTGTCACAACCTAGGGAAATGCAATCAAAGTAAAGATGTATATTTAATCATGATGACCAATATCTGTCAAAACATGAGATTTCAACAATCAACTATATTTTAGAGTCTAGATCAGAACAATAGCTTAGAATTGTGCACCAAACAGCCATTTTTTTATCTTTTTAGGGATCAGGGTACTAACATTTTACTTTTTTTTTCTAAAAAGGTTAGTACTAAATATAAGCAGCAAGAGAAAATTATTGCAGACCAAGTAAACTAATGTAAGGTAAATATGGTACACCATAAGGTACCATTTCAAGCTGAGTCCTGATTTCTTCAACAGCTTGCCTCACTTCTTTACGCATCACATCATAGAGTGGGCTTTCATCCTCATTGCCACTTGGGCAGTCCTATCAAATTCCACAATAATATTAAAGGGATACCTGATAAATTCTAGTTCTGGAAGGTTAAAAGAACATAGTGAGAAAAACCTTTTCAAGGGTATAGACTGCCCGAATTTCCTTATGATTTCTGCTATGAAAAGAGTGAGTATCCCGAAATTCATCATCAGTTAGTGAAGAATGGCTCTGAAAAATTCAGGGTGAAGATGAGCTCACGACGACACATGGCAGAGCCAAAATCTTATTATGCACCATGCAACAGATGACACCAAGGCATGAGATGGCAAAATTTTCAATGGTATACAGCCCTCAACTCTTTCTTGTGATTTCAATCAAATTACTCAAAATTAGATGTGGCTTGGCAATTCGTGCTCAAGCAAAGGAGGCACAAGTTTAGGGGCTGGTCTCACCAATTAGGGTTTGGGGCATATAAGGCAGAAAGGACAGTGGTGGCCAAGGATGGCAGTGAGTAATGTAGTCACTCCAAAATAAAACTATGCACCAAGCAACAGGTTCCTATTGTGGCACAAACAGCTACAATAAGAACCATGCTTTGCATCACATGGAACAGATCACAACTGAATGGCAATTTTCGCATGCAAAGGGAACCATCCAATAGCTATTCCATTTTTTGCATCATTAGGAAGAAAATTTTCTTTAAGTAGTCACTCTAACAGCACGGAAAAGAACAATATGTGATGTACTCACTGAGCCACTGTCTCGCGAATGCAAGAAATCCTTTTGGCTTGTAGACTTCCTCAACGATTGATTTACTTTAGCCGACTTATGGAATGAATTCTGCAGGCCATTATTGCTGGATTTGGTATTTATTCCTGTAGAACCATACCGGTGAGAAATGTCCATGTCATTCTGCAGGCATAAACATAAAGCACAGATTTGAACAGAAGTAGAATTGCTAATATTCATAGCAATGAAATGCAGGCATATAAGTTACACAATAGGAAACAAAAGCAAATAAGCAATCTAGGACGCCAAACCAAAACAGTTAAATAAAAAGGGTACTGGTGGGATTCACAGACCACTACAAAGCAAAAATAAGGAAATAATTGACCTAACATTTTGATGGAAATTAAAGATAATATGGTACTATAACTAAATTACAACTAAATGGTGCATTGGCAATCATTTAAGTGTGTGATCAAGCATTCACATATTGTTAGACAAAATCATGATGTGTTTTAAGCTATAGATAGCACTGAATTTATCTATTAACAAAGAATCAAACATGATAGTTATTGAATAAACAAAGGATCAAATATGATAACTATTAAATGAAAGCTGATGAGGTATTTGACTGATTGTATTGTTTTGATCAGAATTTGACTGTTTGCATTTATCATGAAACCTACATATGGCCATTAAGATCAATATTCCAGTTGGCAAGCAGAAAAACCGCAAAAGCAAGTTGATAAGTGCTTGTGAAGACAAATGTACTACCCCGTCACAAACAATATGAGATGAGATCTTCTTGTTGGACTATGACAGTCTACTATGGTATGTCTAGCAAGAAAAAGGTCATCTAACTCATATTTTTATACAGTTAAGTAAATATCACATAAGTAACAAACATCATCCAGGACAAACAAAATGAATAGATACATACATTGTACAGGTAAAAATATGAAAACATTTAGTATAATTTTGTTGTTTTACCTATTTCCTTGATTTTTTTATTCTTCTAGTCTTAATTCAGAATATCCATAAATTGAACTATTCCATATTTTATCAACAAACATCGATAATACCAACTAGCAAGCAGTAAAGGTACACGAATTCCAGGCAGGAAGCATGTATCAACGTTCCAAACAGATTTTAAACATAGCACAATGAACAATTGAACACGTCTAATATTGTTAAAGTAGCATTGTAGCGGTATTTTGCATTCATTGCCAAATACAGATTATGAGTTTATTTTTAAACATGGAAGGTAAGACTAATTAAAAAATTGATGACAAGATATAACAGCAAATCCAAAGCATATCACACGCAATCCGTTAATCCAACGAAATTACTTCGACATAATGCAATCAACTCTTATACAAAACCGAAACCATTGCAAACTAAAAATTGCGAGTTAAAATGTGAAATGCTGGTCACCCTTACATCCGAATCGCACCATCGGTGCCTATCCATCGAAGCACGTCGGTCCACGGATGTATACCGCTGCCGCCCCGCGGCAGCTCCACCATTGGCCACAGTGGTGACTCCGCCTCGCCTCTCGGCCGGCGGCCGCGACACCGACCTTCCGCGCTGCCGCGACGATTCCGTCTCCCTGGCATACCGCGCGGTGGAGCTCCGCCAACCGCCGCCCTTCTCCGCGGGCGCCGGGAACCTGAGCCGCCCACGCGACTCCTCCCCGCCCACAACCACCACCTCCTCGTCGTCGTCGTCCTCGGACTCCGCCCTGGCCCGGAAAAACTCATCGGCGAGGTCATCGAGGCTGATCTCCGGCAACCCCCCTCCGCCTCGACCTCCGCCCCTGGCCTTGTTGACGAACCTCGAGGAGGGCGTGGCCGCGTCGTCCGGAGAGGGAGACGGCGGCGGGAACCTACTCAGACTCCTCGACCGCCGGAGGAGCCCGCCGCTTCCCCCGGATGTTGCGGCCCGCCCGCGCGTGGCAGAGCCTGCGTCCTCCGCCGTCGCGAAGGCGTCCCTCCTCCTCCCCGCCGACCGGTACGACCCCGCCGCCGCCGCCATCGCCGCCGGCGACCGGAGCAGCTAGGGTTGGGAGCTGCCACTAATCCCCACCTTCTCCACCAGATAAGAAAAGGAAATGGAGATGACGACTAAAAACTTGTTCGAGTGCCCCGAGCAAAATTAAAACCAAATTACTCCTCCCCTTCTAAACAGTTGGATCAGGATCCTCTACGAAGTCACGTAACATATGAAGCCGATAAACCTGAACGTGATAAAGGCACGATTATTTTAATGGTAGAGGATCTCAATCCCTAAACAGTTATCAGTAGGAAATCTGTTTGACCCGAGCTTGGGCCCCACCTGTAGGTGAGACTGGTATAGGTGGGTAAGCCTCAGGCGGGTGCGCCACGTGCTCGTGTCTGGGTTGAAACGGTGCGCGAATGGGGAAATTTTTGAATTTTAAAAGTGCGCCGGGTTTTGAGGGGAATTTTCGAGACTCGACACCTGACACGGTGAGCTGTACGGTTTGAATTTAAAATTTGGCGACGGGTACGCGAGAACGAGGTGGCCTCGGCATTTACAAATTACAGCCAGGTGTTTGAAACTGCTGCTAGTAATGGGGAGGAATGGGCATTCTGATTTTTTTTGTGAATTTTTGGTGAGTTTGACAGGTTCGGTTGGTACACGTACAGCACGCGATGCAGGAGTACGCGTGCAGGAGGAGACCGTGTAACGCGGCCACGTGACAGGAGGAGGGGTGCCAGGTAGTTAGACGACGTCGTGACACACGAGGACACGAATACGAGCGCAACGAGCTGGTAAGTGGTAGAGCCGTCTCGCCGCTCGCCCGTGACGCGACCGGACAAGGAGAGAGGAGAGCCCTCTCCGTTCTCTGTCGACGACTCGTCGGCGTTGGTTCTGGGCGGTGGGCGGTGGGCGGTGGCCTGGCCTCCGCCGCGCCACCGCTAGGTGGACGGGGGGCATCGCAGGGCAGAGCGGCTGCGTTGCTTCCGTCGGAACGGATGGGTGCGTGCGTGCAGGTGCCGGTGCCGCTGCGAAAAACTAGCGGGAAAGTTTGAAATTTGATGGGTACGAAGAATTCAGACGATTTGTGCGTGACCGCCGTGTTTTCTGGTTCCGGACTATGGGGCAATAGCTGTAGGGAATGATAAGAGAAAGAACTATAAGCCTGCGTTCGTTTTTTTCTTTCTTAACTTTAACTTCTTCATTTTTCATACATACAATTTAAAACCGTTAAATCATACGTTTTTTATATTTTTATATAAAAAAGTTACTTTAACAAATCGTATTAATTTATTTATTAAGTTGTCTACTTAATATTTAATTAATCATATGATAATTTGTTTTTTCATTTTGGGTGCTAACAAAATCTTTTTCCAATGCAAACAAAAGAAAATACCCTAAAGCTCTTAGTCACATAAGATAGAGGAGAGAGAGAAAGAAAGAGACACCTACACTAGCTCAAAAAAGTAAAAACAAATATCCTCAACTCTCTTATTTTTACATATATGTTTTTCAAACTATTAAAAAATCTAGAGTGAAATTGCTTTAAAAATTATATTGATTTATTTTTTTAAAATTTTAAGCTAATAATTAATTAATCATACGCTAATCTATTATTTTATTTTAGGAATCTTTGTCTAACAATGCACCAAAGCCACCTCTCCTATAATAACCTCTACACTAGCTTTAAAAAATAAAAATAATGATACTAGTGGATTGGGTGTAAGTAAATAAATGTTCCTTCTATGCAATTAAGAAAGTATCAAAATGACAAGTGATAATAGGAAAGGTGATGCTTAAGAGAATAAACTAGTATAAAAATAGATAGGTGAGGAATAAACTACTATAAAAATGGGTAAGTAGGAATTAAAGTATTGTCTTAGTATTATAAAATCTAATAAATGTGAATGGCATTATCACTTATATTGTGGAACAAAGAGTAAATATTTATTATATATTAGAGCTAGTGTATCAGAGTATATTGTATAGGTTAACTTTTAATTAAATGAGTGGATGACGTGGACAAAAATTAAAGGTAGTAATCATCTCTACTATAAAAGCAAATCAGCTTATTGATATCTTCATCATGTCATGTGCAGTCAACTTAAGAGACAACTACTGTAATAAAGCTCCACTAGCAGAATTTAATATACTTAGTATCCACCTTTCTATCTTTCTTTCTCAGAGCATGTAAGCTCTGGTGGGCAATTGCATTGTATGCACCTAGAACCCGTGTAGAACCGGCTATAGATTAATAACGTGTTTTTTACACTCTCTTTCCTCTTCTCTTTCTTCCATGTTGAATTATGTTGATATGGCTGTGCTAATGGCTAGCAGACATAGACCTATTATACCTGCTCTAAGACTATTTGAGTTGTAGGACATTCAGAGGATTTTAACCCTATAGAAAAAATTACTTTTCTTTCAAATTCTTATGAAATAGATAATTTTATAGAGATTTTAGAGAAAAAATTAGCAAGAGCTCTAACCTTTGAAAAAGTTTTCTGTGTTTTGCAATCATCTATTTTACACTTACATTTCTATTAAAATCATGTGTATTTTTATTTATCTATTTTTTAATCATATGTTTAAATGTTTTTTCAATCATACGTTTCGATAGAGCCCTAAGTGGAATAGTAGTACTATATCCATCTCACAATAAGTGCAATTTTGGAGTTTAAATTTTGTCCCATAATAGTGCACTATGTTTTCCTCTAATCAATTTTCATGTATTTTTTATTCCCATGTGTCTAGTTATCTAACAGACTTGGCTAGCCTTTTTTTTATTCTTTAGCTAGTCATATTTGATGCTCACTCCCGTTACCTTTTCATTAGACTCTTCGTATAATATTGGGATCGTTACGTCAACCTCACTTATCCTTCTTCTTCCTCTCTCTTTAGCCTCACGGCTCTCTACCCTTTGATGTTGTCTCCATCGAAGCTTGGATCTGCCGCATCCATGCTTAGGCTCCACCACCATCGTGGCTCCATCTCATTGCTACTCTCTCCTCCTGGGCGGCTCAAGATAGGGGTAAGTTAGAGATACAATTGATCTTAGAAACCATATACCTTCCAAGGCGCTTCACCACCGTTCTCCTCATAGGATGACAATGTCAGCACCAACTATACCATCCCACATGGTTGATATAGATGCTGGTGCCCAGTCTCTTCCTTGGCGACATCACACTTGCTAGATCTAGAGAAGGAGAAAAGAGCCATTGGCTTGAGAAGGTTGTCGCATGGAGATGAGGTGTCGACCGGGACAAGTGTTAGGCAAGTGCGTATGTAGCCCAAAGCAATTGAGTAGTGGTTCGACGGGTAGGCGCTTGCCGCATTGAGAAGATGGTGATCTAGAAAGACCCTAATGAGGCCATTGATCTGCTCATATGGTTCCTGTCATGGGCACACTTATGGCTGATGATTCCGGCCAAGCTCAAGAATCAAGATCACCTGTGCCGGGGAAGGAAAGGCACGTGAAGGGGAGCGATTGGACGGCAGTGAGGATGGCCAAATTTGGTTAGTTGACTAGTAAATTTGGCGAGTGGGATGGGATAGTCATCCAAATAGAGAGTCTATTGATTGGAGTAATGTTTATATTAGTTGGCTATGTTTTTTATATAGAGAGCTGGATGCATGTATTTTCTTGATACGGAGGGTTGGATGCAGTCGTGTAGAGGCTCTTGAAGATACTCTTACTAATGCTACTCCGTATTTTATAGATGCACGTGGTCGTCGGTCGAGGCTGCTAGCTCAAAAGTGCTGCAACAACGGAACAACAACTGTACCCAACCTCTGAAAAAGCATAACTGTTAAGTATGTTCAAGTCCAAGAATCAGTTATTCTCCACAAATTTTTAACTAAAAACTGAATTTTTTAACTCTCAACTACGGGCAATTCAACTTGGCCTAGGCTTCGACGGTTCGGCACAGCTGCTCGTTAGTTTATCATGAGTATATTTAGTATATTTTTTATAAATAAGTTTTTAAAAAAAATCAAACAATTTTTTTTAATTTTTTTAATAATTAACGCTTAATTAATCGTAAAGCGTTTTACGGTCATCAAGGCTGATTAGAACTCAGCCTGAGCTAATTGTCTGAGATGTACTTGCATATGCTATGCGTAGCATATCTTCTCCAATGTTAGGCATGCTCGGAAGGCATTTTTACAGCTGTGACTTACACGTGAAGCAGCGAAGATAAGTCATCAAAGTTATATATATAGTAATACTTTATTGGTGTACTCTTATCAGTCCAAAAGTCAATTTTGAAACTATCTAGAAGCGATGAAAAAACAACCTACACTAATTATAAAATTACATATACATTAAACATCACTCATCATTCGAGCTAGCCATCTCATATTGTTGTTTTCGTAGCAAAAACGTTTTTGTTTTTCTACTACTTCAACCAATGTGTTCCATCAAACGATTTAGTTGGGCCAAGGTAACTAAGTCCCAACCCAAGCCAGGTAAAGCCCAAAAAATAGTTCTGCATCTTTGTAGGTTTTGCGATTTGACGCATCATACTACATGATACTAATACAAACATCAACTGCTCCGGTATTCCTACAGTGCATGGAGGACCCTAAAACTAAGGCCTTCCTCAAGATATTATTTTTTTAATATAAATTTTACATAATTTGTTCAATGTTTCATAGGATCTCAAGAATTTTCCAAGTTCCAAATAAGGCATGAGGGGAAAAAATCACCTCTCTGCCCTTCCTAGCCTCGATTCCAGTAATTCAACACCAGTGACAGTGGGTAAGGGGCTACTACTCTATCTCCTAGTAGTATAGAGTAGCTTTGCGTCAGGTTCTTCTATAGTTGGGCCTTCCCATTCGCCAAGTTTGTCTCATTTTGGTCCTTCCTTCTTGCTGGCATCGGATCCATGGTGGTGGTGACTGGAGGCAACAGATCTGGTGGAAGAGGTTGTTGGGGTATGCCAGATAAAAGTTTTCGACGGAACTCAGAGGTGGAGAAGCGCTAAGGCCATCGTGCTGAGAGTTGTTTGTGGAGCTGCAATGTGGTGAGGTAGTGTGCACGGCTGGTGGAAGACGATGAGCAGTACAAGCTCGTCATCTTCGACAGCTGCAACGATGCCACACCAATGACACCTAATTCCTCATGGTCGTCGACCTCACCCGCCACCTTGGTGTCTCTTCGGCCGATTGATCTAGTGCCCAACAAGATAGGTCAGTCAAAGAGGGGCTAGGTCATCAGCATCGATGGCATTCACCACATAGCCACCGTGCGCGAGGCTTTTCATGTAGCTCAAACTCTCTATCCACATGCTGATCTGAACCAGTCAAGCACGTCAAAGTTTTGTCCCTCGTGCTGAGAAGGGTTTATACCCAATCCTCTCCTTTTAGGTCATCTTCCCCTTAATCTCCTATGTGATGCTCCAGTTATATCTAGCAAGGCCGCATGTCAATCTTCGTCGTCCTCATACTCTCTTGTTTAAGGCTTGCTAGATTTTGGGGACATTTTTGCTTATGTTGCTTGCAGTAGTATACACATTGAGTTCTTCATTTGGGTTAAGCGTTAACCGTTTGTATGGCATTTGTTGATAGGATCATAGTCAGCGCTCCTCAAATTTGATAGTAAACTCCATGGTAATCCTGTATTGAGTCTAGTAAAGCTAACACAAAATCTACGACTCAACAACAAACCTCCAATTATGCCATTCCCATAGAAACAGCCGAAGGAGTCCAGTATGCATGTTTGTAATAGAGACCTATGGATGCAATTGTCTCAGAAATGCTATAGCCTCCTATTGATCTCATTCATTACTACTATTTAGTTTTATTTGGAGTTTTGTCTACATAGTCCTATCTACTTTCCTGTATGTAAGGATGGTGTTGTTTTGTAAATCTAATCATTTAGCGGTGTATTGGGGATTTTATTTCCTCGAACTCTTTGACTTTTAATAATAATATGATGAATCTTCCAAAAATATTAGACATGAGGGTTATTTAGTTAAGATCCTCCATATTTCTGCCCTTTATTGAAAGTCACTAACATGTCAACTTCAGCCACATGTTACTGGTTGGGCAGTAACATAGAGGATATATGTCCACCATATTTAGCTAAGCCATAATTTGTGTTGTTAGATAGTATGTATTTTCTTCACTGTTACATATGACTACTTGTCACACTTTTTTAAGTAATAGAACCCATACGTCATATGCATGTTTGGTTGGTGCAAGGTTATGTAAATGTTACTGGAATGGATATGAGTGTATTGGAATGGATATGAGTGTATCAGTTCTCGTGGAGAGCCCTTGGTTTGTTTAGCTGGCTAATGTAGTTATTTTGTTTTCAACTGTAGTGTTTCTATGGGGTTATGTAACATGTGAGGAGACGAGACATTACCAAGAGAAGAGATGGTTGTTGTTGGTGGTGTCCAAGAGGACGCAGTGGTCGTCGAAGATGGTTTGTAGCCACAGCTTTGCCCAGAGGCAGTCACTAAGAGATTGGAGGCGACGCTGGGAACGGAAGAAGGGTTAGCGTTTCGCGTAGGATAAAGCCATTGAGAGAGAAGACAGTACTGGGAGAAAGGGCTCATAGCTCACGCTTTACGCAAGGTAGAGCCAAGAAAGAGCACTCAATTTCTATTGTATTAATAACCCTTATGCTGTACTACTTGATTGGAATCGGCTACAGTGGTGCTTCATGTTTTTGTCGACACCGTGCTTCGACACATGCTAATTTTGGCCCAACGGACACTTCCTTAATTTTAAAAACTAACTATATCACTAATAATTTTAAACTACCTCTTATCGCTTACTCTTATCAGATGTGATCAAAATTTAATTTTAAAGCTAATTTTGATGTTTTTATAGTAGTTTATTTTCAAGCATATGTCACTTAGAATACATATATATAAAAAATTATTCACAAATTTTTTCGCTAATAAACATTACGACTTATAAGTGTATATATTTATGTTTCCTCCGGATTCAATTTAATACGGCTGCTTATATGGCTACTTGTTTTAATGGTAGATGATACACCCATCGAGATATTTATGATGATTTTTTAATTATAAGATATATCGAGTCGATAGGATATGCATATGCATATTTATAGTGATAAGTATATACATGTTTATATAAGCGTTTGTATTTTTTTAATATTATGACTTGTAGGCGAAATGAATCTTGTTATTAATCACGCTGGAGACCAATAAAAAACATTCTCTGGTAGTCATAAAAATTTGAAAAAAAATTATAAAAATTTCGCACGGTATATAAAAATTTTCCCAAAAACCTTCATTCCAAATGGGACCCAAATCTGCGACTCCTGCCAATACCCCCGTTCCCTCCCAAACACGTCTTTCTTTGATCAGACGTCTTATCCTACCCATCAAATGACATTAACAAACTGGACCTGGATTTTTTCGAATGAGATGCCAGCGGCTGGTGGCCTGACCAAGCCGACGACGACGACGGCTACTGTCTACTGAACTCAACAGGCGGGCACTAGAGTGCCTTTACTGCGGCTGTCCGATGCGGCAAAAAACCGGACGAGTCGTCGACAGAAGAAAAGTCCAAACAATAATCACGTCGTCAAGCCCACCACGCCACCGGAAATGACGAAACTGCCCCCGCATCTCAACTGTTGCACCGTGCTACTGCTTCAATGACATTGTGGGGCCCCAGGGGAGCATCACCGCTGAGGTGGACAGGCTAGCAGCACGCCGGTGCGGGCGCCAAACAATTCTGTCTTTCGATGTGGGGCCCACGGGGCGGGTGAATATTCGGGGCTTTCCGGTTTCGCAAATCCTTTTTGGGCGGCCTGATACCGAGCTGTCCTCTCTAATTCCGAATTTTGCTGATATAACCCTGTATAGATGTGAATTGTTTCAAACAGCTCCTTCTCAAAAGATCCGCGCCCAATGATCTTTGTTGAAATGGCGACAAGCACATCACAGTTTTTTAAGCGAAGGTCGCATGAATTGTCATACTAGTAAGTTCCATTGGATGATTGGAGGATACCAATCACATAAGAGCATCACTAATAGATACTCAAAATTTCATTCTAAAATTTTGGTTTCAAGATTTCTAATCAAACTTTGAATTGTGAATATATTCCTCCCTCTAAGAAATATATAAAAATCAAAGTGGGTCTATCCAAACTATCCTATCGGCGAAGGAAGAAACCTCTTCCTCCCTATGTGATCACTCCCTCATGATCCCTCTACAAACTTGTCACTCTCTTTCTATCTCATGCATTTGTATTAGTAGTTGGCGTGCTATTCCACTAGTGGAGAGTGAGAATAACAAGAAAAACCATTTTAAATTTTAGGAGTAGGATACCGTTTCACTTAAAAAATATAAATTTTTAGGATTAGAAGATCTGTGGGTGATGCTATCATTTTAATTCTTTTAACGTACAAATGAAAACAAATGCTCAACTATTTAGCCACTATTTCAGAAAGTCTCGTCATATGAAATTCACATGTCATAACGCTTAGTATATAATTTCATCAATACAATTATATCACGCAAAAACACATGAACACGCAAAACACCATGGTTTCAAAACCACAACTGTCACAGTGTACATTGTACTACTGGGCAAACCTGTAAACCATGTCCCAAGGACCCATACACAGTGCATGTGAAGCGGAGACGTGTCATGCGCAGCCCACAAAAACTTCCGGGGGCTAAACTACAAAACGCAAGCAAGCACCCGAAAATTCCCCCATTTAAAACCGATTATATTCCCCTTATTACACATCTCATCCGCCTCATTAACGTTCGCATTTTCACACGCCCCCAGACTGCTCCTCCTCCCCCTCGTCTCGCCTCGATACCCGCGGCCCCCGCGAGACCCCACCACCACCACCGAGCCCTTCCTCCTCCTCCCGCCACCGCCGGGTGCCGCAGCTGCCCCCTCCCGCATCCCCGCCCCCGCGGGAATCCGCCGCTCGCGGCGAGCATTCCGAGCTCCGGGTCGCCCGGAACCGCGCCGGATCCGGCGGGCGCTCGACGGGGCCGCGAGCTGCAGTTCGTCGCGGGGACGCCGCGCGCGCGGATCTGAGGGCTGTTTGGTGGGAATTTGGTGTGGGGTTGAGTTGATTTGGCCGGGTTGGCGGGGGAAGCTGAGGGGCGAGGTGGCTGGTTTTGTGGCGAGGCGCGGGTTGGGTGGCGCCTGGTACATGAGCGCTGCGAGCATCCTTCGCCGCTGCGTCTTCGTCGGGGAGCTTCCGGCGGCGCGATGATCGAGCAGTTCGTTAATTTTGTCATCCGGCCGCCACGGTAATTGCACTGTAAATGCTTTTTTTAAACTGAAAAGGATACTTCCTGCTGTAGACGGTCATGTTTCGCTGTATTAGCTCAGCTCTGTGATTTTTTCTACCAATACCTAAGCCGTGATTGAGTTTTAATCCCACCAGTGCTCGAAACTTCAAGCATCGAAAAGCTCAGTACTTGAAATACCCAAAGTAGGAGTCTGAGCTTGTTATTTAATCGACTGCTGTTAAAATTGCTGTACTAGCTTGTTGAGCAATTAGCATTTTGCAATCAGAAGTGTTGTAGTGGCATGTGCCTCAGGGGGGCTTATGCATTTAGTTAGCACATCCACATTCATTCCACTGTACTCTTTTCCTAAGGACAACTTTACTTGTTTTCTTTAAGATGCACTAATGTCTAATAATGGAGTTGGAACTCGGAACCCCACAACGCTTTGGTAGTCAACTGATGCTTTTATTTTTATGGTATGAAGCAGTTAATTGGCTATGCATTTGCAGTGCAGAGTACAATCCAGATCAGTATCTGTGGGAACCAGAGTTTACTCTTGTGGGAAGGAAGTACAGACGAATAGATTTGGAGGCAAGTAAGGGGAGCTTTTTAAGGACTTCTCTCTCTTTCATTTGTTGATGAGAAAACCACCCTTTTTATATATTAGCCTTATTCTGTTAATTATTAATTATTACACTCTTGTTGGGTTTCAACTCTAGATTATCCTAACTTGTTTGGACTGAAAGATTTTGTTGTTGTTGTTGTTATTGTATATGGCAGCTTACGAACGGAAGAGACCAGACCTTAAAATGTAGCCACTATGTTCCTGCTGTCATCCCAGATAATGCTGCCCTTCCATGTGTGATCTACTGCCATGGAAATAGGTATTTATCATAGTCAGATCATGTCTATAGGTTCTCAATTTCTAATATGATTGATCTTTTGGTGGGACCTCTTCCTTTAACATACTGATGGTAGTCTACACTCTTAATTCTTGGAGCCCAGTCATTAATATGTTAGTGACACTGATAGTCTCTGAGTTATTGAGATAAATCATCATATTTTATATTTTTTTCCTTCTGATGCTTACCATATTCCTTACAAGCTCTTTCTTTAAACTCAATGCAGTGGATGCAGAGCAGATGCAAATGAAGCAGCTGTCATACTTCTCCCTTCAAATATCACCCTCTTTACACTTGACTTTGCAGGGTCAGGGCTATCAGGTGGAGAGTATGTCAGCCTTGGTTGGCATGAGGTACATAATCATCATAATTTTGTGAAAGCACACTCTTATTATTTCACAATTGCACTAATCTGATAAAAATACAACCACTCTCAGAAACAGGATCTCAAATGTGTGGTGTCCTTTTTGCGAAACAATAAGGAAGTTTCTTGCATAGGCCTTTGGGGGCGATCGATGGGTGCTGTTACAAGGTATTTGGTTACAGCGCTTGTGTTTCCTAGTTTATGACCAATTATCCGATACTTTATTTCTCTTAATGATACATTATTTTTATAAGTCTTGGAATACGCTAGAATCTTTATTATATATAATTGCTTATCTCGGTAGTTCCTGTTGATTATTTAAAAATGTTACTTAGAAGTTACCCCTATCCATAAAATATTTTAAAGATTTAGTTTCTAATTTATGTATTGATTTTTTGGTAAGTTCTTCATAACTTCTGTCCAAACTTTTGACAGCCTACTGTATGGAGCAGAAGACCCCTCAATTGCCTGCTTGGTTTTGGACAGTGCTTTCTCTAACCTATATGACTTAATGATGGAGCTTGTAGATGTTTACAAAATCCGAGTTCCTAAGTTCACGGTATGCTTGTCATTTTGCAGAATAGTCTTGTTCACTGTTACTATGAACTGAATAAAGGAACCATTTGCTTTCTGTAGTTTGTATGATATAGGCACAGGCTTTGATGAACTTTAGCTTATGAGTTAATCGGTGGTTTATGGTGCTTGGTTATACCACTTGTTACCTTGTTACTGTGCTCCAGCTGACTGCTGTGTGCATGACAAGAACATGTATCTATAATTAGAAAATACTGTGTTTACATCCGGAAATAATACAAACTTTAGGGAGCTTTGTGAAGCTCAAATCTTTTACAACTCTGGTTGTTCAACTGCAACTGTGCATGACACTAGCTAACTGGTAGGTAATGCATAAAAGGAAAAAATGTTTTCCTTACTGCAGTTCATGCTTTATAACAATACTATTTTAGTATTTTCTGGTTATATATTAAATATAGGAATAAGATAAAAGTTCTAGTTAACGATGCTAGTTTCATGTTAATTGTCTGCTAAGTTAAGTGCCCAACTGCCCACTGACCGTTGCAGTACTTGCATCATATAATGTCTGCTATTATTTATATTGTTCAGGTTAAGATGGCTGTGCAGTACATGCGCCGTGTAATTCAAAGAAGAGCTAAGTTTGATATAATGGATCTTGATGTTGTTCAGGTGTGCTTTCTAAATTATCATTTGTCGGTTTCAATGGAGATCAAAGCCAACATTGGTGTTTGCCTAATTACCTCTTCTGTCTCCTTATTTTTCAACAGTTTGCCCCCAAGACATTTATTCCTGCATTATTTGGACATGCATCAAATGACATGTTTATTCAGCCCCATCACACTGACCGTATTCATCAGGCATATGTGGTAAGTCCCACTCTTGCTTGTTTTACATGGTCTGAACAGTAAATGGATGAATGCTAAATACATGTACGACTCATTTTCTTGCTGTATTTGTCTACAGGGGGATAAAAATTTAATCAAATTTGACGGCGATCACAATTCCCCCAGGCCTCAATTTTATTATGATTCTGTTTCAATATTTTTCTATAATGTTCTACATCCACCTCAATTTCCTTCAGTATGCTCAAATAAGTTAGATAAGTACTACAACCTTGGTGCTTTTAAGGTTGGCGCTGGAACCAATGAGGTGATTATCCTTTATTTTCTAAAGCCTTTATTATCAGAAAATTTGAGGATATTACCAACCAATTTGCTCGTATTTTTCAGAGCTTACTGTATGAGATCATCAATGGTCTAAGGGCTGCTGGTCCTGATGCAGGCAGTTCATCGGCAGCTGCAGCTAACTTCACAAACGGTGTGAGTCAGTTCCTGTAATAGGTTATTCAATTGATATCATGAATTATCATTCTGATCCCTAAGTCCCACTCCTTTTATATTTTGTTAGCTACAAAATCAGTAGTTGAATTGCTGACAGAGAGGGTCAATCAGTTGTCTATTAAAACGGATAATGACTTGGTAAGTTCATTAGTGGTTGGTTTGCCTCAAGTGCTTGAGATCTTAGCTGAGATATCTCTATTTGAATGCAGGATTTTCTTTTGGATGAAAGCCATAACCTCACTGAGATGGATACTCACACTGCTGAGTCTCATTTAGAGGTAAAAACAAATGAGGCTTTTGAAGCATAAAATAGTTTGTGCATTGTAATTTAACACTGCATTCTGTAAACATATTTACATCAACATATGATATAATTTCTTACCTCCTGCTGGGGTTGTTCTATTCTACTAACTAAACCTCTTATGTATGTTATTATAGTAAGGCCTGATAATTACTATGTGGATTACCATATGTTTGTCATTCCTACAAAACACCAAAAGCATATTTTTGTTGCTCTGCTACATTTCATTGTTCCCTGAGTTCAGAATATTACAGAAAAGACTGTTTTGCTATCTCACTGATAAAAAGTTGTACTTCCTTTTGTAGGATAAATCGAACAGGCAAAATGAGGAGTGCTGCTCATACACAAGTTCAAACCGAGAGAGCTGGGGAAGGTGTTCTTCCTTGGGGGCAGCGAGTGATGGATCTTCCCTAGGCGAGTGCCCTGAAATTCCTCGTCATAAGCATAAAGTATGTCTTCTTCTTCTTCTTCCTTTTTCATTTTGCATGTCCTTCTGTTGCATGACCATACTTTATGTTACACACAAAAAAAGGACGCACAATTTATATGCCAAGGGTCACTACCTTAGATTTTTTTTTTGTTCACTCATCTTTTTAATAGGTCCTCAAGTGAATGCATATGTCATTTTGTTTGTTACCTATTGAACCTCTCAAACTAGCAACATTGCTTTGACTGTTTATGTAACCAGTAAAGTTATAGTTTTGTCCCCGATAACAACAAAAGTTTTCCATCAGATGTCAATCTCATCATTTGTTCTTGAACTGTAGAGCATGACGCTACGGGCCTTGGCAACGCCATTGAGACGGATACGAAGGAAACCGCTCACTATACCAAAGGAGAGGAAGAATCGGTCTCTATGGAAGAGGCTCAAACAGGAGAGGCAAGAGATGGGGGAGAGCCTGACCCAGCGTTTCAGGCTGTGCCTCCAAGGCCAGGCTCAACACAAGAGAACCAAGTCATCTTAACAACTGTGAATACACATCTTTAACCCGGATAAATCCGCTAGGAACACAGATGACTCAAGGACAGGAATGCACCCTGATTCTGACCCTTGGCGCCAACTGTACACACTTTGGCTGAAAACATCACTTACTGCTTAACTAAGCATGTCAAATCCATGAAATTGCCATTTTGTACCTTATCATTTTCCACGTTTTATCATGTAAATCTGAAGGCATGTATAATTTTAGCGTGTGACCACCCCTGGTATTGGGGTAGGAGGAGCTCTGGTAGTCTGATGTGTTTTCTAAGATCTGAGCAGGCTGAGTTGGAACTGTAGTGACACGAGACCTGCTAGTAGTCTCGCTGTGGTTCTGGAACAATGGAGTGCTAACTGCTGTGCCCGGTGTAAAGGTGTGAAATGAACAAGTCAGCTGCATGGCCATTTGAAGTAGAAAAAAGGGTCTTGAATTCAATGCCCCTGAAAGTGTACAATTTTTCTCTTTTTTACTGTGACCTTACTCTTGTGACTAAGCGTAAGAATATGAATAAATCAAACAAAGCAAACAAAAACGATTAACGAATAAAATTTTTATCTATGTATTATTCACGGTTTAAAAATCAATTCTTCAAAAATAGGCTAACAAACTTTTAAATCAATTCTAAAATTTAAGTGAAGTCATATTTTGGCTGCTAAAATTAAAGTCAACTCTAAAATTTTGAATGCGGCTAATAAGTCAATAAAAATAAATTTTTGGTTATGTCTAATAAACTAACAAACTAATAAGCCAACGATAAAAGGCATCCAGCGGCATGAATGAATGCTAAAAAAAGCTACAAACTTGCAGTAAATAATACTAATAAACAAGATTCAACAAGGGCGAAAAGAAAATCTCTGACTAACCTTTCGTCTATAAGAAATCAAAAGTAGCAAGGGCTTGACACGTTGAGAAGCGCATATTCGTGGATCGGCAAGATATCCCCGAAATCTGAATCGTGACAAAAGAAGAAGAAAAAAAAAGGCCAAGTCAGCGATAGCGAGACAAGCGTCCGAGACCAGCGCAGCGGCGTCGTCTCATTCTCTTATCTCATCCCATCCGGTGGGCCAAGTCGCCCAAGCCCCAACCAGCGGGAGTTAATGGCCATCCTGACACCCAGGCCCCACTTGCCAGTGACCCACGCGTGGGCCCCACCCCC
This sequence comes from Oryza coarctata, assembly GCA_030770085.1. Taxonomy (NCBI): domain Eukaryota; kingdom Viridiplantae; phylum Streptophyta; class Magnoliopsida; order Poales; family Poaceae; genus Oryza; species Oryza coarctata. Next base: position 18,327,599 of record CM061472.1, read on the forward strand.
ATCGCGCCCTGCCGCCGTTGCGCTGCTCTCGTCAGCCGCCTCACCGAAAACAACATCAAAAGCTCCCCCCCCCCCCCCGTCTCTCTCTCTCTCTGTGCAGCAGCGCGGCTGAGAGGAAGAAGAATTTCGCACGGATTCCCATCGGGGGCCGACCGCGAGGTTGGCCGGTCTCGCTCGGACTCCGGCGGCGGGAGATTTCTCCCCGGGCCGCTTCGATCTTTTGATGTGCTGTGGTGGAGGAGAAAGATAGCATAGGCAAGTAAAGACAAGGCCCTTTTCTTGCAACCTTTCCCCTCTCCGTCGCTTGGCTCTGCTTCTTATGAGTGATCTAGATTGTTGTTCTTGGGCATATGCGATCACGTTTCTTCTCGTATTTAATTACCTGTTCATTTGGTGGATTGGGCGATGTGCGCGGGATGAGCTGGGCAGGATAGGGTGGGATTTCGATTGGATTTCATCAGGGGCTCAGGGCTGCACAGGGATGCGATAATTTCCGAGACTTATCTTTGTTTCCATGTACTCTTGTTGTTTTGTTTCCCTATGCTACTGTTTCAACACTGTTCTTGTACTGTTCATGATGGTTACTAACATACTGTAGTTGATCGTTATGGTAGTGAAACCGTGTTCTTCTGATGTAATAGTAAAGAAAAGAGTAAATTCGTATTCTTCTGAGTTTAATCAGACTAGGTGAACTCGTAGTTTGGTTCAGGCCCTTCATGCTGATTGCTTGTTTGTGTCGGCTGCTACTACAACTTGCACAATTTATTATACTGTTTGAAGCAGTTACCAACTTGCCGCATGCATGAGAGACGAGCCATAACTATTGTTAATTTTTGTTTCAGGTACAACTGTTTGGTGCTTGTACAGCTGGGAGCACTGAGTGAAGTGCTAACATGGGTGGCATCCTTGGACGCCATGACACCATGAAGAGTTCGCACGGTTCGAAACTTGAGACGAAGATGGTGGAAGCCATGCAGCAGAGAGCGTTACATGGGAGTTCACTGAAGTCGTTTGATAGCATTATCATGAAGTTCCCTAAAATTGATGAGAGCTTGAGGAAATGCAAGACCATCTTCCAGCAATTTGGTGAGATTTGTCATGCTGTCTGTGTGCTAGTCATTGTCTGATTATCTCTTACTTTGGATCTCATTGCTGGTGAGATTCAGTAGAGATCTTCCATACAATGGCGAAAAAGTTTGAAAGGAATACACAGGGACCGATATATTTTATTTTCCTGAACTCATGAAATCTTTACCAGAAATAAATATGTACTGCTGTTGTTTTATGTATGGTTCTTGTCATGAACTGCTGAATTTCAATTAATGATGCATTATCAACATGAGTTATATTATATAAATGGTTATGTGGTCTTTCAAATATTTACTGACTTGTGCAAACAAACAGCTTCTCACTCATATATCAAAAACAACATTTTTTGCTTCCTCAGATGAAGATTCCAATGGTGAAATAGATAAACAAGAACTGAAGCATTGTTTCCAAAAGTTGGAAATTTCCTTCACCGAGGAGGAGATAAATGATTTCTTTGAAGCTTGTGATATAAATGAAGACATGGGCATGAAGTTCAATGAGTTCATAGTATTTCTATGCCTCATTTATCTGCTCAATGAACCAGCCGTGTCAGAAGCAGTATCCTTTTCTTAGAGTAGCATTGCTGCAGAGCAATGGTAAGGAAAGTGGATTTTAGTTTGCAAAATCTGGGGTTAGCATGTAAGTTAGGTATTGCAAAATTGAGACATTATTGTTCCATTTTCATCAATCTTTCATTACAATGTAATGCTGTTTGGAGTATAAAGGTTTATTAGATGGATACTTAGGAACTTCCTGTACCTGCATCTTATTTTAGATCTATCTAACTCATTTCTGCCAGGAGCTTCTCTGTTTCCTTGACATAATACACAGAAGATAAAGATGGGATTAGGAAATCTTGAGGCAACTTTTGAGACCTTGGTTGATGCATTTGTCTTTTTGGATAAGAACAAAGATGGATATGTGAGTAAGGAAGAGATGGTTCAAGCAATAAATGAGACTGCAACAGGGGAACGCTCTTCTGGGCGTATAGCCATGAGAAGATTTGGTGAGTTTTCCCCTAATGCTTGTTCTCCACTTCTCTGGTCTCTGAGTTTAAGGTAAAGACAATTAATTATATGCCCTTGTTACAAATAGATTGTATTTTTGTCCCATGGTTTTTATTTCTCTCCGAATTTAAAATTTTCAGATTGACAGTTCCCATCAGTATAACAGAAGTTTGTAGGTTTCAGTATTTTTTTTTCATTCCTATATTTATCCCTTTCTTTTCTTTTGCATGGTACCAGAAGAAATGGATTGGGACAAGAATGGAATGGTGACCTTCAAAGAATTTCTGTTTGCATTCACTCGCTGGGTAGGGATTGATGAAAATGACGACAAAGATGAATGAAGTCCATCAAGAGGTTTTTCAAGTGTTAGGACCAGGCCAAAGCCTGAGGCTGGTGATAGTGACAACTAGAGTATATGATGTTGATTTGTTGCTCGTTGCTATTGTGTATTGTTTTGATAGAATGATTTAACATGATCCTACTAGAATGTCTTAAAATGTCTTTAGACTCCTTGCATGCTTACAAGTTAAAGAAAGAGTTCCATGACATAATGATCTGAACTTGTACAGTAATTCTAATGCTTGTACTTCCCACTATCCCGGGCTTCTTGTGGTGAAATGCTATAATACAGTTGCATGCCCAAGGAAAATAAGATCATATCTCTATGTTCGTCTTACTTTACTACATTTCCAGACATCCATGAACTGTAAAGTGATGTGCACACCGCATGGCTCTCTGATTGAATAAGCAAGCTACAAACATGCACCGAACAGTACATAACAACAGTCATGGCTGAGTTTACAGCATATAGCCTCACTAAGATCAACAGCTCTACTGAAGAGATAACTAGCAAATCCTCTAAATAGCACTGCCCTACACACATCAAACATCACTGCCTGAACCATTGGTGAAGACATTTTCATTTGCATTCAGGCTCTCCAAAGAATCAAAGTGCGCTGCGGTGGATAATAGCACTGAGCTTGCCTGTCGGAAATCGGAACCTGAACTTGGCTCCAGAACTTTGTGAGGAAGCATGAACTCGTCGTTCCCATGATGATCAAGGCCACTGCTGACCTGAATCCTCTTGCTAGCCCTGGGGCTCTCCAAAGGGGAGCTGGCACGGCAGCTGGAGTCGGGTGTCAAAGGCTCTCAGCCTGAGGAGAGGCAGTCGTCATGCGAAGAAAGGGTCTTGAACAAACCGCTCGCAGCCTTGCCCCGGATTGGGGACTCGGAAGTTGGTACCAGGGTTGAGGGGTCAGTTTTGTTGGAATCCTGGTAGTGCTCCCCTGGAACTGGTCCGAGGTTGCTTAACTTGCCTGATTCACCCAGCACACCACTCAGGCGCTGCTGCTCCTCAATGATCTTCTGGAGGTACATGCCTTGGGCTTCTATCCGGAGCTGTAGCTGCGTTTGCACCTGTAGACATGTTTTGGAAGTAAGTGACACTCTCGGCAATTGAAAGGAAAGTTTCATCTGAATGACATTGCCTGGTAAGTGATAACTGTGCTACCAGACCACCGTATAAATTGTGCTTCGAACTTAAAGCTTCAACTTAAACCAAGTCAAGGGCTCAATACTTATGTAAGCTGATGATCATGTGCCAACACAGGATTATGTGCTCCCGCAGATCTACAGCTTCAAAATAATGTTACTAATTTTCATCTATGCATTATTTCAGTCATCAGGTGTTTTAACTTTTAACTGATAGTGCCAAACAAGATTTGATGACGCATGAGAAGTCAAACACAAACAGCAGCTGTCACTGTATAGAATCGTTTTTAATTACAGGAAAGAGTTCATGTAATTACTTAGCAATATGAGATTAGAAGCAGCATGTCAGTGACCGATTTAATAGAGAAAACAATACAATGTTGAAGTAAACGTGTTATTTGACCTACCCAGCCTCTATGGAAAGCTTAGAATTCAGTATAACAATATTTATAATTTAATACATGGAGAAATTTCCAATAATCATGAACGGCACTAGCATGGAGAATTGAGATAAAAGTAAAAACATGAAGTTAGCCATAAAGAAGGTGCCCGAGAGGCAACTTACCCGTAATTGTTCATGTAGCCGCTTCTGCACCTCCATTTGCAACTTTAAAGCCTCGCCTATCTCCATTCCCCTTCCATAGATAAGTATGCTTTATTACGAACTCAAGAACATTATAAATCCTTAAAACAAGATTTCAAGAAGTACAGAATAGCGAAGTAAATATCCAATGGATGCAATAAACCAAACATGCAAAATTGAACTTCTTACTTTGAACACTACATCCTCAATAAGATTGCACAAAGCACAGATTTGTTAAACAATATTGAATGGATGCCTAGAAACTTTAATGCAAAAGTGGATCTTGTATTTGTGTTGCTTCGATGCAGCAGCCTAACATTTCAGTCGTTCAATTTATTTGAGATATGCATGTAAACAATCAACGTGATACAATGAGTTTCAGCTTTCAATGTTATCATACACAGTATGCATTGCTATATGAACGATCTGTAGAACACAGATACATTTTCAATGTTCTATGCCCAACATGTATAGCTTGTATTGCTACAGTATCTCTAGTGCTAGACACTTTCCATTTTATTGCTTAACCACAATTATCAGAAGATGAAAAATTCAGAAAAGTTTACCAACATGATAGGTTTATCATTAGAACAAAGAAAATAATAATAGGTAGGCATGCACATGCAATTACTATCAAGTACACAAAAATAGGCAAATATAGAAATTTAGTGTGAGGAATGTGAACAAAGGATGAACTAGGAAGTGCTCATCCAGATATAGACTCATGGTCACCTGCCATGGGGCTAATTCCTCATGGAGGTACTAGGTACACTCTGCTGCCTCACCATTACCGGACATATCCCTATGGTGCTGAACTTTTTTTTTTCTGAAGGCCAACTATGGTGCTGAGCTTTAGCAGAATGCTTGGAGATCTAAACTCACAATTAGATGTAATAGTTTGTGTATGAACACTTAAATTCTAGTGTCGTAGAAGTAAAAATTTATGCCACAGAGGATGGTCATATGGGCATGCCACAGAGCCATATCAAGCTGTACCAGCCTTCTTTGCCAGTAGAATGTGGCCAACAAACACAGATACACTATGAAGCGAAAGGACCCACATAATGAGGGCCAAATAGAGGCAAGAGATTAATTTTTTTTCTTAAGAGGAACCCATTAAATCCCATGGATACAAACATCTAGGTGAATGGAGAAGATAATGGAAGTCCATAACTAGAAGAAGAGCATATAGACTCCAGATACATACCAACATGCATGCATTTTTTTGAAGGGAGGAGAAACTAACTTACAAGGAGCTTTCAATGTCAGCAAGCAAATCTCCTAGGTCTTTCTTGTCAGACTTCGCACCTACACAAATGAAATCCTCGTTTGTTAACTTTAAAATTGTAACGTCGGTATCCAACTCATATGTTCCACAATAGCAATTACCTACCATCAGCTGTGGGATCTGGACTGTATTTCACAAGCCGATATTTCTGAAGAAACAAGCAATTCAATCAGTAAAATCTAGAACATAAGCTAGCAAATAGACTGTATGCAGATATTGAGAATCTCAATTTCAATTACTTGCAGATGGCTTTTGATATGATAAATGGTCAACCCTTGAACACCCATTATTCTAAGAATTCCCTTCGGAGTCGCCCCTGAAATAAGAATTGAATTAATTCTTAAATTTATAAGTGGATGAGATATTCAGATACCAATATATCTTTGTAGGCTGCTCAATTAAGTGACAAAGTAGTCCATGTCAACATTAGTTGTATCCAGCATCACTGGGTTCGTGAACCAAAAACTTCATGGGAGCAAGCACAGGATTTTTGTACAAGTACTTGATATGGAGAATGCATAAGCAAACCACAATCCAGTAAAGCATGCAGCTATAGCATATTTAAGAGAAAAGTAATTAAGCAGACATAGTAACTTACTGTCGGGTCCGCCAAGCTGTGTTACAGCATCCACAAAACGATCATGGAGGTCATCAGTCCACCGTAAGCGCTGTCTGGTGGCAAAGTTGCTATTTGAGCTGTTTCCACCACTATTAGATACCACATTGCTGCTAATCCATTCAATTTGTTGATTGTGAGAATCTGGATCATTGTGAGCTGGTACAATGCTTGAGAATGGCTTTGGTTCATACATTTGGCATCCTCTGCACAAGAGATATACACTGTAAAAAAGTATCATGTTGTGACTTAAGGGAAACGAAAAAGAAAATCAGATCACCATCTTCATAAAATAATATTCCACCATAGCACACAAAAGTGGCAGGACAATAAAGTAGGCATACGAATTTAAACACTACGAGGAAATATAATACTGTTTGGAATTTTCTTAGCATGCACCATGTCTGTGCTTGAATGGTCAGTGTAATAAATGTTTACTGTTAGTGAAGCCTTTCTCTAGTATCTAATGCACACAAAATATAAAAGATGAATGCATCTTTGCAAGCTGAGAATAAAAGTCAGATTGGTGAAATAGTTGCGGCAACTGTGCTATGGAAATAATGGAATGCTGCCAAACTTCTACCAGACTGGATATCTGCATTTTGTCTGAAGAAGATACTATATGCTACGTTCCTGACACTTATCCTTGTGGTTGTTAGAACCAAAGCTTCCACAACATTTTTTCTTTTGCCACTTCAAAGTTTATGCGATGATGCCATGACAATTCTCAGTAATATTTTCGCCACTTCAAAAACAGTGTTTATTTGTATTGTTCAGAGGTGTACGCTGCATAAAATTTGTGGGGACTCCCAAGTACCCAACTAAGCAGAGTATTAACAAGGACATTAAGTTCTCCCACAAAACTACTGTCAAAGATTACCCTTTTAGGGATGACCGTACACACTCCAAATCAAAGTAAAAGAATTACAGATTGCTAAGAATGATTAAGCGGATGCGGAGTCTAATCTATTCTGGAACAAAATGAACAGCTGCCAAAAGCTACTTATTACACAATACAATCAACACGATATATGAGAAAATCAAGCCCATTTGCCAGACCCACGTCTAGGAAAGAACAGCAGCTACCTAAACTTTCATCAGCGCTATCAAAAATCGCCGAAGTAAACATAAATGTAACAAACATTGTCCCAAATGGCACTCTCTTCTTGCAGCAGCAGCAACAAAGATTCCCCCTACAAAATCCAGCAAACGGTTTCACCCAAAGCAATTCGCCAGAACCTACAGTCCTAAATCGAACACTTCCTCGAACAAGAACCAAGCAAGACTATAACTCTGAACCTGAACTAACCCAAGAACCAAAGAAACACCAATGGAATTCGCCAAGAATCCAGCAATGAACAAGGCCACGCACCCATATCAGGAGCCCCCGAGATTCCAGGCTTCCAGAGCTCGAGAACGGAGCCAGACCCGGTGATTCCCGCAGTTTGGAAGATCTCCTCCTCTTTCCTGGGAGGAGAGATTTCAGCTGGGCCTAGGTTTCTTTCCTTTTTCGTGTGCCTTCGCCTGCTGTCTTCCAGCTTTGGATTCGTCAGTTATTTTGGGCTCAGTCAGGACAAGTGAACAGTCAACACCTGTGTGAGTCAGTGAGATTGGGTTAGGCTAGGTTGGACACGTGGCGTGATCTGCTTGGGCTGGAGTAAATTGGACGGCGCATGATTGCATCAGGTATGAGCTAGAGTTGTGTGGATCCACCAGATTCAGGCAGGACCATGTTTTGGCATAATTTTGTGCCAACATCACGTCACAATTTCGTGACGGGAAAATCGAATGTCACACTCGTCGTAAAGTTTGGCACGATTGGGAATAGCCCGTAGTAAAATTTAGCAAACAATAGTAAAATTTGGCAACACGCTGTCTGTTGCATTGAACCAAACACCTGTAGTAAAATTTAGCAAACTGTCCTAAAATAAGTCAAGTTTAGAAATTTGCTGCTAATCTCGGTATCTCTAAACGTGTGTTAGAGAATGTACTCGTGGGTATATACCCATGTAGGGTTGTATGCGTATGTACCTTCCGTATAATCGAAAACAAATTCAAACATCCTCCATGTAATCTAAAAAAGTTCAACTTCAATTTGGATACCACAGTAAAACACCGTCACCACGGTCTGTAGCATATAGTCCAATATCATCGAGACAAAGCCAACATTTTATTTAGCTGTGCATTCATAGTTGGTGTAGAGATCGAAGTTACTTCCATTAACAAAAAAAAAAATTCAGACAACACGGTTGCAGAGGCTACATGATCACACAACTGAAGCCAGAAGCCTCCTAATGGTTGAGAGCAGTCCACTAAAGCTCCAGCTCCAGCTCGCCGGACACCACGTTGTGCAGCCTCTGGGAGGCCTCCTGCTTCACCCTGCCGCAGACCACGTTCACGGCGCTGTCCCTGGCGAGCGCGTGGTCACGCGACTTGAGCCGCCTGCCGATCTTCATGTCCGACAGCAGCTCGGGGTCACCGAACGCCATGGCGGCGTTGACCATCGGCTGCAGGTCCACCTCGGCTTCCCCCATTATGTCATCCATCGACAGCACGTCATGGTCAGACACTTGCTGGTTGTTTGTCAATGGAAGAACAAGTAAGATTGTTGCCAGATCAATATGTCTATAGGATCGCCTTACGCAAACATAGATAATCAGAGCGAGTAAATGATGGAAAAAGTTTAAAAATAAAAGTTCATGTTTTCCTCTAATCATAAAACCTTAAAAACTGCGTTTTTTAAATTTAATTTTGTTATCAAACAGATAATTATAGATTCGTAACTTCGATCGATCTAAAAATTTTATAAACAAATACAACTGGAATCAGTTAAATCTCGAGATATTAATAAAACAAAATTAATGAATAGAAGGTTAATCGAAATTAATTAAACACAAATTAATTAATAATATAATATCTAGAAATAATAAACCGATCAATTTAAACAACCTAACTAAATTTTAAATCAAAGAAACCGATCAAAATTATATAGAAAATAAATTAATCGAAAAACAAACGCTAGCCATGAAAGAAAGATTAATTACCGCACAAATATTCAATAACTTTACATTTGTTATCAAAATTCCGTCGACAAAAAACACATAAAATTCTTATAAATCCGTAATATTTTACCCTCTATTTAGAAAAAAAATCTTAAAGGAAAAGACTTAAATACTCTTAAGATTTCGTAATCCCTTTTCTGTTTATTCTTAGCCGTCGTATTCAAAATGAACGCTCTAGATTGCGCTACATCATCAGTTACATCGAAAACCACATAGTCCAATATGTTTTCACACAGAATCTAGATCGAACACTATCCCCGCACTTTCGAACCAATCCTGTTGTGTTATGTTGCCTCTAGATTTCCTACATCCACACGCGCGCGTGCCCGTGGACACCACGTCGCCTCATTTAACACCACCTATCAGCTATAGCGCCATCCCATGCCCACTAATTGGTCTAGGCCGCCTATCAAACGTACTCTCTCGCCACAAGCGTGAGCCTGTGTTGCTAGGTCATTTTCCGCCGTCAGTCCACTCCATCAACCTGCATCAACACACACTTACCACATTTTTCATAAATAATTTTAATATACACTAATTAAATAATATCAATTTTAATATAAAATAATTTGCTAATTTCAATATAAATCATTTTTACCAATTTTACATTAAAATAATTTTTTATTATTTTTATATAACAATCATCTCCTTGATGAAAACATTGGTAACAATACATAAATATTGAACATTGACATTTAACTTTAAAAAACATTGTTATTTAGCTTCCCAAAAATTTGTATAAAACTCTCTTCTCATTTTTGACAATAAATTCATCAAGAAAACACAAAGAAAGAAAAATTTTCCAATTTTGTACCATGTTTATTATTATTATTATTTTATTTTGATGAGCATTATAAATCATTAATGTAAACAAGCTCACACATGCCATACTAAAAATTTATTTTACTTGCACATCCATATACATATAATATAAATCTAGCATAGTAAAATTAACTATTTATTGCAAGTCCTATTTTAAAACTTATAAGCATTGCACTTTATTGGTGACTTTTTTTAATAAATTGAAAATTTGATTGATTTCAATCATGAACCATGAGTCTTACTTTTTAGTCTTTTAACAATTTTAAATTTAAGAATCATGTTTCGATCATACACAACTTCTTTTAAATTTATACTAAAGTACAACATTAATCAATCTCATTAAGAAGAAGAGTGAAAATGCATATTTTCTTGATCTTTTCTCGTATTTTCCATAGCATATATTTTTTTATCTTTCTCATATTTCTCATGGTATATTAGCACATTTAAAATAAGATTAAAATAGATAAGAAAGTTCAACCATAATAAGATTTAATTCAAGTTATCATTTCATTTAAATAGTCATGTAAGGATCAATAATACACATATAGAAACATAAAAACACTCAAACCTTATCACATGAGCATGACTATAAGTAATACATGTAGTGATCATTATTTAATAAAATTTTCTTTTCAAATAAAGAATACACAAAAAAAATATTATGAAGATTGATGCTCCCCTCAAAACAACCCTATAAAATGAATAACCACAAGTTCACTATGAAGATGAGCAAAACGAGAAGAATCCAAAGTTTTTGTAAAAACATATGCCAATTGATGTTCAGTACTTACATGATGAAATACCGCATTACCCTTTTTAACATGATCTATAAGAAAATGAAATCTAATATCAATATGTTTTGTCCTAGAGTGTTGTACTAGATTCTTAGCAATACAAATGGCACATGTGTTATCATAATAAAGTGGAAAATTTTCTAAAATAACACCATAATCTTTCCGTGTAACTAATATCCAAAAAATTTAAGAACAATAACTAATAGCACCCACATATTCAAATTCAGCAATTGATTATGCTATAGAGGATTGTTTTCTGGATGACTATGCAACAAGTGAATTACCCATGAAGAAACAAGCATCAAAAGTAATTTTCGTATCAAGTCTACACCCTCTAAAATCAGCATAAAAAAACTTTTAAAGTAATACATAGGAATGCAGATAGTTATATGCCAAAATCTTTAGTGCCATAAACATATCTAACAATCCACTTAATTGCTTGAAGATGTGAAACACGTAGGAAAGTTTGAAATCATGCACATGAACATACCACAAATTATATATATAGTCTTGAAGCAACAAGATACAAAAGTGAACCAATCATACTCCTATACTACTTTTAATCAACAAGCTCAACATTTTCATCAGAATCAAATGTAGATGTTGCTTCCATGGGCATCATAATTTTGCAATTCTCCATTCCAAAATGACATACAAGTTCATTCATATACTTACTTTGATGTATAAATATATATTCTTTTATTTGTTTTATTTGCAATCCAAAAAAGTACACCAATTTGTCCATCATATTCATCTCAAATCACCACTTATAGTTTTGGAAAACTGAGATACTAAAGCATGAGAAGGATAATCAAAGATAATATCATCCATACAAATCTAAACAAATAATTGATCATTGCCTTGCTTAATAACAAAAAGAGTTTTGTATATTTTTTATAGTAAAACCCTTTTTAAATAAAAAGTTTTTCAATCTATTATACCAAGCTTTCGGGGCTTGTTTTAAATCCTACAGTTTAAAAACATGATTTGGATATTCAACATTTTTAAAACTAGATGGTTACTTAACATTTATTTTCTCATTGATAAAATCATTTAGAAAAGTACTTTTTACATCCATTTGATAAATTTTAAAACCTTTAGATGCAGCAAAAGCTAACAAAATTCTAATGGATTTAAATCTAGCAAAAGGAACAAATGTTTCATCTAAATCTAGACCTTCTAGTTGTGTAAAACTTTGAGCTAACCTATCTTTGTTTTTAACAACTATACCATACTCACTTTGTTTATTTTTAAAAACCCATTTAGTTCCAATTATAGAATGATTAAGAGGTGGTGGCACAAGTTTTCAAACCTTGGTAAGTTCAAAATTTTCTAATTCTTCATGCATAGCATTAATATAAGATTCATTAGTTAATGTGTGTGATATATCTTTAGGTTTAGAAGACGCTACAAAAACTGAATGAGCATGAGATTTTGGATCGTTAAATCTAGAACGTATAACCTTTTATGAAGATTATCGATGATTTGTTAAGGTGGATGTTTTCTCTAAATATGCAAGAGAGCTATTGTTTCAGATATTCAATTTGATCTTCTATTTGCTCAGAAGATGTTGAATCTTGAGGTTGCTTAGTTGTTTGTGAAGTTGTGGTAGGTGCTGGAACCACTTCATTTGATTGTTTAGGAGGAACCAAAACTTCCTCATCATCCTCATCATCTTCATCAACAAAGATGTTCTTCTCCTAAATATTTGCACAAGTATCTGTAACACTTGAACTAGTACCTAAACTAGTCTAATCAAAAGTAACTTTACAAGTTTTTATTATTTTGTTAGTTTCTAAAACTACAACATGATAAGTATGTGAATGAGTAGAATAACTAAGAAACATGTCATTAACTGATTTACCTCAAATTTATCTAAATTAGTAGTTTTCAACACAAAACATTTACATCCAAAAACACAAAAGTGAGACACATTAGGACTATGATCAAATCATAGCTCATAAGGAGTTTTACAAAGCTTTCATCTCAAAAACATAGGATTTGAAATATAACATGCAGCAGAAATAGCTTTAGCCTAAAATTTTTTAAAAGTAGAAAATTTATCTAGTATAGTTCAAGCCATCTCAACTAAAGTTCTATTTTTTTTCTTTCAACTACACAATTTTGTTGTGGTATTCTAGGTGAAGAAAATTGATTATCAAGACTTCTTTTAGAACAAAAGCGATCAAAAGAAGAATTTTTAAATTCAATTCTATTATCACTTCTAATTGCCCTAAGTGCTTCTGAGTGATCAATAGATAATCTAAGAGAAAAACTTCTAAAATGACTAAAAGCCTCATCTTTAGATGCTATAAATAAACCCAAGAATATATAGAGAAATCATCAACTATTACAAATATGTAGCACTTACCTCCAAAGGATTGAACTTGTGATGGTCCAACGGTATCAAGGTTTATAAGTTGTCCTAGTGCATTTGACATCACCATAGTAAGAGTTGGATATGAATCTGTATGTATCTTACCAAGTCTATAAGAAGAGCATACTATATTACTATCATCTTTAAGTTTAGGTCAACCACGTATAAGATCCAAACCACTAACACATGTTACATGATCAAAACCAACATGGTTAAGTCTACGGTGCCAAAAGAATAAGTCTTTAAAATCGTTGGCAACTAGACACATATGCTTAATAGAAGAATAAGCATCAAAATCAGCTTTAAACACTTTTCTAAAATGTGTAATCTTAAAAATAAGATATCCTAAAGCATCTAATACTTTGCATCAAATTTTCTTAAAGCACACTTTAAGATCTTCATCAATCATTTGCTAAACAGAAAGCAAGTTATTATTTAAATTCAGAACAAGAGCCATATCCTTGAACATAAACTTGTCACTTATTCTTATTATACCTTTAGCCATAACCAAAGAAGTAGAAGCATCTCCAAAAGTTACATTTTCTACATGCAATGCTCCTGTAAGATACGAGAACCAATTTTTGTCAGCAGAATGTGGCGTGAGCATCCAGAATCCATTAGTCAAATGTTCTCCTTCATCGCGCGAAGTGCCTATATTGAAGATAACAATGTCGAGGTCTCAGTACTGGGATTAGTAATATAACATTTAGGAATCTAGCATTGAGATATACGATGCACACCGGTAGATATAACACAAGTACTTTTATACAAAGATTTAAATTTATTATTACTTATGTTATCAAAACCAAAAGGACGTGCTTTTATCAAATTATATATTGCCTTAGTCTTTTCTCTCATTTGTTGTATAGCAAGTCTAAAACAAAACTCTACTTTATATATATCTCTACCACAGTGAGTGTAAGTGTACTTAACTTTATATTTACTTTTACATATAGAAATAACACTTGTACTTATTGTGCCAGTAGATGATATAATACCATAAGATCTAAAGATTATCTTTTTAGGTTTATCTGTAATCTTAATTATGTCACTATCAAGTGATTTAATAATAGTTGGAGCATAAATATTACAATAATTATAAGGATCATAACCCAAACATATTTTAAACTTTTGATAACTTAGTGTTTTGATTCAAAATTTAATTCTAGTTTTTAGTACCTATCTTTTCTTGCAAGTAATCAATACGATTAAAAAAAGTGACACAATTTTTACAAGAAAAATGCTGAAATTTATCTTTATTACTACAACTAAAGTATAAAAGAACATTACGAGTAGAAAGATCATCATTTAGTTGAGCAATTTTAATATCAGTATCTTTTAATTTCAACTTAAGAGAATTATAATTATCACAATAAGTAGATTTATCAACAACATAACATAGGCATGCTTATCATTTTTTCTTTTTTATGATTAAGTTCTTTTAAAGTAAAAGCATACATATATCTTAGAGAAGTAAGTTCGGTATAGACTACGTAACATTATTTGTAAGACTCATCTATAGGAGTTTAAGTTTTAAATGTTACAATATTAGCATTTAATTTTTCAACCAAATCATTTTGTTTCTTAATCTTTTTATCTTTTTTCTCTAATAAAGTATCTAGTTTTTTAATAGCACAAACTAAATCATCATAAGAAAGTTCTATCCCATTGTCGCTCTTGTTGTCGATGTCACTGTTGATGTCGCTTCTGCTACTTGCCATATGCATAGACTAATCAAGCTTTTCTTGCTTTTGGAAGTATCATCATCATTACTCTCGGTGTCTATATAGCTTAGATTTTCCTGTTCAATAGCAGAAAGAATATGGTGAACTACCTTCTTATTCAAATAGCCCTTTTTCTTGTTGCTCTTGAATATTCGCTTCCTATTACTTTAAACCTTGTCTTCTTCCTCAACTTCATCCCTAAATATTCTTGCTAAAAATTTTGGACATTTTAAATGAAAGTTGTTAAGTGAACCGTATTCAAAACATCTCCAAGGTTCTCCACCATTTGTTCTCTTTTTAGATAGAACATTCTACAAACCTCTTGTGAAGCATGTGGAGAGGAGTGCCAAATCATTTTTAGAAAGTTGTTCTAGCTATTCATCTGTTAGTGAAGATAAAGAAGACAAAGCATAGCTAAATAAAGAATTATCACCAATACAGTCGCTAGTTTATGAAGCTAAATAGACTCTCGAGGTCACACATACCTGTTCCCAATCACAAAGTTGACCATTTTCCACACAAGCAAACTCTGAAAACGGTTCTCATCCTAACAACCATGTTTATAAACTTTTGGCAAAAACAAAACCACACTATGAGAAACACCTCACATGCACCCATAACTGTAGGCACGACTGTTTAAATAGTTTAGCTAAACTCTATAGATGTTATGCACTTTACCCACGTGTCATGAACTTCTTTATTTACACAAAACATGCTGATTAAACACGGTTGGAAAAGAAGGGCTCATTACAAGCCTTTTCCAAAACAAGCCCATGAATACCCCATGTCATATAGTTGGACCGAATCTCTTAAAACTAAGTATCAGGTAAGTCTCATGCCCTCATCTACTCAAGACACACCGGGGATGTCTACTACACCTAACCAATTGTATAAAAATATGCTAGAATAACACCCATCTCACATAGTAACGATTCATAATCCTATCTCCTCATCCCTAGCGTTTTACAAGACATACAACATTTTTATGTGATAGCTAATTACTTAGCCAAGGACATCCCATAACACCTGTGTGGTCGTACTATAATATATTTGGATAAAATTTTTAAAGGAATTGGTACTTAATTATAATATATAGCCAAGCCATGAAGGCGCACCAACTCTGCACCATTTAAATAATACAAAACATTTTTATTTTATAAACAAGCCAACATCACATCAAAATTTTTAAAGAAATATTTAGAAGTCTTAAGTTCTCATATGATATCATAATCGTAAGCGGGCTAAACAACAATCTTGATAATCGCATCCAAGAGATGACGATATCGATGAATATTTGATGGAGTTAATAAGGATGGGATCATCAATATCCTACATAATAAAAGTGCGACTACTAGGTAGGTCTATCGATTTTGCGCAAACCAAGGCCAAGCATGATTAAAGTGTGACCTAAGCAATATATTTTTATAAACAAAGTAATTCACAGATCAAGAGTGATCAAAGAATGCTTGCCTTGGTGTGCAACCGGTCTAGGTGTGATGAACTCCAATGCAAACACTCTTTCGATCATGACATCTACACACCAGAAATACAAATCTTACATGGAGTACCATTAAAAATAACAAAACATAAATAATAACAGTACCATTGTGTAGAGGAGAATTTTCTTCCTCGTCATGCTGAGCGTTCTAGGCGCGACACGGTAAGGGAAACTTCAGTGCTTTGGGGGTAGCGGTGAGCGCTCGGAGGCAAACACGCAAAATGCCTAGATCGATTGGGTGCGACAGTGGCTAGAGGAGCAGGGCGCCACCAAGCCAGTGGCCAGAGCCAAGGACGGTGATGATTATGATGGTGGTGCAACTAGAGGCTCGAGCATGCACGGCTGGGCGAGGAGGTGAGCTCGGCTAGTGCTTGCATAGCCCGGTTGGATGACCTATGTGGCGGGCAGCAGCACTCTGGAGATTCGAGGAGCATTGCTGTGATCAATGGGTGGTCTCTGGCGAAGTACAATGAGGATGGAAAGGCAATGAGGTATGCGATGTCATTTCTGCTCTAGTTACGATGATGGTTTTGGGTGATCAGCTAGCCTCGGTGAAGCGAAGGTGTTTCAGAGAAAACACAGTAGCTTAGGAAAAGTGAAGTGGTTCAGAGAATGATGTAAGCTATCAATGACAACCAGTTGGATTTTAAAGCTGTTTTTGCCGCTTCACGACAACTAGGTGATGACGAGTATTCGCACGGCACCACGAATCATACGAAGCATATGATTGATCTTCCGTAGTCATTGTGATGGGATGTGGCATTGTTTCGCCATCATATCCTCTTGGCTGGTCACTTATCGCTTGTGGTCTGAGATTGGAGAAGCGTTAAGCATGTGCTTGGACATGACTAATGAAGCATGAAGCATTCTTGTCTTGCTCGATTAGGTTCTTGCTATCTCCTAGCTTGAGTAGGGGCTTCACATGGGTGGAATTGATGGTGGATGCATGCACAGGTGATGGTGATTGATGATGGTTGAGGCATGCATCTAAGGGTGTCTGCTACTTGGCTGATTCTTGAGTAGAGGAGAAGAGGTGCACATGTGGGTTCTCATGTGAAAAAATAAATACATGCAGTGATGTACTGTGGTGGCTTGAGATAAAATGAAATGATGGGGGAAGCTACACACGAATGGTGACCAGAAAAGACAATGTGGCAAATCATACTGGTGCTATTTAAAGAGGTGGAAGAGATAGGGCTATGAGAGAACCCTACCTTTTTTTTTCATTTTTGTTCGCACGTGATGAAATTCAACATAGTTATCTTGGGCAATCTATGGAGGTATTAAAATAGGAAGGAAAATATTTACTGGGCGGTCAAGATCCGAAAAGAAAATTTAAAATTTCTAGACGGGGAGGAAATTATTTTCCAATACGGTTGAAATTTTCCAAAATAGAAAAATTAACTTTAGGGATTTTGGAGATTTAAGGTTTTAAAGGTGAAAATAGGATTTAATGGCACCGCTAAACAAAATTTTGAAATTAGAATTTTAAAAAAAAGTAAGCGTTACAAAAGCTCTCAACATGGTTAATATAAAGTCTAAGGCAAACCACCAAGATCTTCACGAGGACATGATGCTACAGTCTCTGATGAAGCTTACTCTATTAAAACCAATCCCTAAAAACAAACTCGATATCCACTATAGTTACCTCTTTTCTTGCGAAGGTGAGAAAGACCATTACAATTTTTTCCAAGCGATTTACAAACTTGAATCCTCACGAGCGACGTCTACCAGTTTAGGAAGAGAACCTCCAAGAGTAACAAGTATAAATTCTCAGTGAGTGTTGATCCACAAGTGCTTAATCAAATCCTTAATCCTCTCACTCACAAGCTTTAAAAGATCAGTCACAAAGAAATAGATTTGGTAGAGAATCTAAGAGTGGGAGGTGTGAAATCGTAGAAAGACTATGGGGAGTAAGGATGAAATAAATGAATATCCACTCCAGCCAAGTAGGGGATTGGTGGAGAAAAAAACAAAGACTTTGAGAAAATAGTCGTTACTCATAGATTCGAACTCTAGAGTATCCACCACTATGGGCCAAAGACTCTAGACACACTTGAAGCTAGAGCAAACAAGCCAGTCCGGAGTATCTGGTCAAGCCTCCTGAGACTATGGACAACCTTTAATGCCAGACAGAGAAAATTCTCCGAAAACTCCACCACTCTAAGCGAAGACTCTGGTCCATTTTCATAGTTAGGTAGGGAAACTTGTCCAAAAATATCCGGTGACTTAGACAAAATATCTAAAAGCCTCATTAGAGAAAAAACAAAACTCAAATTTGCATGTGGTGCAAGTGTTTACTTAAGAAAAAAAGGGACCTAACTGAACACTTGTTTCATAACTCAACAGCACATGTCGAGTCCTCTTCGATGCCTTTCTTTTATGGTAGGAGCTACTTTTTACCAACTCATTTTTGCCGAAGACTAACAACTACACTTTTCTTTAAATAACATGTTAGTCTCTCAATTTTCTTATCATCTATCAGCCAAAACCCACTAGAAAGACTAGATGCATTTTCAGCACCAAGTAATTATTTTTTCTACTTCTTTAACTCGACTTCTTGCTATGTTTAAGCCTGCTAGATTGCAAAGTACTCCGGTGGTAGGTTTGAATTGAGGTTTACTCTAGTGCATATATCTTCCACCAATTGGTTCAAGTTTAGTGCCTCATTTACATATCTTTTCTTTCATTTTGAGAGTTTGTATAGGTTTGGTGTCATTAGCCTCAAGGGGCCCTCTTTAAGCCAATTTGATCCCAAAAAACTATTTTATTTCTGTTTCTAACAATGACCTTTGCTGCTGCTACAAAGATACTCTTCTCCATTTTATCACATGGGGTCGATGTTTCTATCCAATGTTTGTCTAGGCTCACCCACTCGAACCATACCTATCTTATTCACAAGGCATGATTGAATTTTTCCAAGCAAGGTATCTCTCGTCCTCCCTTTTGCGTCAGTGAGCAAACCAATTGCTAGTTCATCTTGCATTTCCCGCCACTTAGTGTTTGGTCTCCTGCCCATAAGAATTTGTGTCATACCTTGTCAATGGTTAGGAAGAATTGCTTTGATGGCTTTAGAACTGTGAGCAACTAGGTGGGGGTGGCAGATAGAACTGAGTTAGCTGGTACCCTTCATCCTAAATTGTAAAGCAACAGGTCCTTCCAGCCAGCCAATCTTGATCGGAGCTTATCATATTTGTAGGTGAACTTTACATAGTCATCCCACTATTAGTGGTAGACCAAGGTATGTCAGTGGGAATTCCTTCCTTTGGCTAGAGAAATCTAGCACAATATCTTATAAATCAAGTCATTGGCAGCTAATAGGTGCAACTGAGATTATGGAGAGATTAACTTGTAATCATGTGGCTCCAGCAAAATTTGCAAGTACTTCAATTAGGTTCTGCACATCTTGCCTCAGCGGCTTGAGAAAAATGACCACATCGTCTGCGTATGCTTGCCTTGATCCAACGACAGTCAACATACCTTCCTTAGTTGCCTATTCATGATCTTGTGTTGTGGTTCAATAGCAAAGATGAAAAAGTAAGGTGACAAAGGATCTCTCAGGCTATAACACCGTAAAAATTTAAGTACTACTACTACAACAACAAAGTCTTTTAAGTCCCAAGCAAGTTGGGATAGGCTAGAGTTAAAACCCAATAAGAACATTAAATTACGATTTAGGCATACCAATAGCTGCTTTACAAGCACTCCTATTTAAGTATAAATCTCTAAGAATATTCCAATCTTTTAAGTCCCTTTTTACTGTCTCTTCCAATGTTAATTTTGGTCTTCCTCTACCTCTCCTCACATTATTGTCTTGACTTAGAATTCTACAATGTACTGGTGTCTTTGAGAGTCTCCTTTGGACATGGCCAAACCACCTTAACCTATGTTGAACAAACTTTTCTTCAATTAGTGATACCCCTAACCAATCACATATATTCTCATTCCAAACTCGATCCATTCATATATGACCATAAATCTTGCGCAACATACTCATTTCTGCAACGCTCATTTGTTAAATATGTCAACTTTTTATATACCAACATTCTGCTCCATACAAATAACAGGACTAATCGTCGTTCTATAAGACATACCTTTTAATTTCTGTGGTACACTCTTATCACAGAGGATGCTAGATGCTTGGCGCTACCTCATCCAGTCCGCTTTGATTCTATGGCTAACGTCTACATCATTATCTCAATCTCTCTGAAACATCAATCCCAGATATCGAAATGTGTCCTTCTTAGGCACTACTTAGCCTTCTAAACTCACATCTTTCTACTTGTGTGCGATGGCGACAAAGTCATACATCAAATATTCAGTCTTAGTTCTTCTTACTCTAAAACATTTGGACTCAAGAGTATGCCGCAACAACTCTAGTTTCCTATTTACTCCCACCCGGCTCTCATCAACTAACACTACATCATCTGCAAAGAGTATACAACAAGAAATATCTCCTTATATGTTTCTTGTAACCTCATTCATTACTAAGGTAAAGAGGTACAAGCTCAAGGCTAATTCCTGATGTAGTCCTACTTTAATTTGAAAGTCACATGTGTTACAATCATTTGTTCAAACATTGGTCATTGCATTGTTGTATATATCTTTGATAAAAAAGACATTCTTTATTGGGACTTTATGTTTGTCCAAAGCGCATCACATAACACTTTATTGATATCTTGTCATAAGCCTTTGCCAAGTCAATAAAAACCATATGTAGTTTCTTCTTCTACTCTCTAAACTACCCCATAACTTGTCTTATTAAGAAAATTGTTTCTATGATTGACCTTCTGGGCATAAAACCAAATTGGTTCATAGAGATTTGAGTTGTCCTCTCAAATAGTGCTCGATAACTCTCTCCCATAGCTTTATAGTGTGGCTTATCAACTTAATTTCCCGGTAATTAGTATAACTTTAGATATTTCTCTTATTCTTGTAGATTGGTACCAATATACTTCTCCTCCACTCCTCGGGTATCGTGCCCGATTGAAAAATATTGTTAAACAACTTGGTTAACCATACTATAGCTATATCACCTAGATATCTCCACAACTTGATTGAAATACCATCAGGGTCCATCGTCTTACCTTTTTCATCCTTTTTAAAGCTTCTCTAACCTCAGATTTTTGGTTTCTTCAACTAGATGGTGGTGCCCTTGTCCACCAATGAAGAAATTATCAAAATAATTTTGCCATCTATATCTAATCTCATTCTACTTCATCAAGAATTGCTCTATCTCATCCTTAATATACTTAACTTGGTTAAAGTACCTTGTCTTCCTATCACAAGTCCTAGCCATTCTATAGATGTCCTTATCTCCTTCTTTAGTACTCAAACATTGATACCGATCCTCAAAAGCCCACCCCTTTGCCTCACTCACAGCTCGTTTTGCGGTTTTCTTTGCCACCTTATATTTTTTTCATGTTGTCCTCACTCCTATCAAGGTATAAGTGTTTATAGCATTCTTTCTTCTCTTTAATAGATCTTTGCACATCTTTGTTCCACCACCAAGTGTCTTTAGTTTCATATCCACTCCCTTTAGTCACTCCAAACACCTCTAAAGCAATCTTTCAAATGCATGTTGCTATCTTCTCTCACATGTTATTTGTATCATCTTCTTTCTTCCAAGAGCCCTCTCCGATAACCCTTTTCTTAAAGATATTTGATGTCTCCCTTTTCAACTTTTACCACTTGGTTCTTGTAATTTTGACTTGTTTATCCCATTGAGCATGCACCAAAAAGTGAAAGTCAGCCACCACCAGCCTATGTTGAGAAACCACGCATTCTCCAGTTATCATATTTCAATCCACACACGCTCGTTTATCCCCTCTTCTTATAATGGCAAAGTGAATCTAGCTAGAGTGTTGACCGCTACTAAAAGTCAGTAAATGAGATTGTCTCTTACTAAAAAAAAATATTGATTATCATCAAATCAAAAGTTATAACAAAATCCAATATTTCCTCTTTCTCCTAATTGCTACCACCATACCCAAAACCTCTATATGCTGCTTCGAAACCTGTACCTATTTCACCTATACGGCCATTAAGATCACCTCCTATAAAAAGCATCTCGCTACTAAGTACAGCTCTAACCAAGCTATATAAGTTTTCTAGAAAAGTCTCTTAGCACTCTCATCCTTGTATACTTAAGAGGTATACAAAATAATTACGTTTAAGACTATATCACTAATGACATATTTAACTAAGATGATCCTATCCCCTTATCTTCTTATCTCCACCATACAATCCTTAAGTCTCTTATTAATCATAATTCCTACTCCATTTCTATTTAAAGTTGTCCTTATATACCAGAGCTCGAAGCCAGTACTATCCACCTCCTTCACCTTCTGATCCTTCCATTTAATCTCTTGAACACACAAAATATTTACACGCCTCCTAACTGTTGTCTCAACTAGCTCTCTTAATTTACCCGTAAGGGACCCTACATTTCAGCTATCTGAAAGGATCTTAGTTGGCTCAACTTGTTTCCTTACCATTCACACCCATTAAGTCAGATGTGAAAACCCTTAATCATTTTTCACCACACCCGGACGCCGATATGACGCTCCACTAAGGATGCGATGGCCCGATCCTTACTCACTTGACACCATACCTAGATCACGACATGGCGTGTCATAGGGGTGACGATTCAGCTCTTACCCATTTAACAACATACCTGAGTTTCATATGGCGCATCGCTAAGAAGGCTACGTCCCAATGAGATTTTCTTGAGTTTCATCTCCATGAAAATAGCTAAGTTTTTACGTTAGCTCATCAAAGCTAGCACAACCCTCGTCCTTTATTAGAGCTTGGGACATGTTATATTGAGACACTGAAGGCACTCCAACATTGGCAGAGTTACCCTAAAAATTTAAGTATTTTCTAAAAATATATCATGACGATTCTTATTGTTTTAATTATCTCTTAAACCTAGAAAAATATAATATAGAGGTAACCTCATAAAACTAATTTTCATAAGTTCCTACTTTAGCATTTGATAGTTTTGTCATTTTCATTTCAAAATGTACCTTACTAAATTAATGTATTTCTTAATTTGGTTTTATTTTCAAATTTCAAACTTTTTTTATTGTAGCTCCTTGATTGAAATTTATTTTGAAAACCCTTTTACCTTTTATTAAGTTGGTCCAAGAAACCCTCTACTATTACCCACTCTTAAGACTAAACCAACACAATTCTAATTTTATTATAATTGATCTACTTCTTGACCAACCCCTTGATTAAAACCTAGTATCTGAATCCTTAATATTCTTCCATCCAAGTAGTTTTAAAATCCTTCCATATACATGTATTCAAATTCCTATATTAAACTAGCCTCCAATTGAATTTCTAAGGCTTGATCCCATCCTTGGCACAAGGAAACTATCATAAATATTAGATGATTTTGATTCCGAATCCAAACACCACATTCCTAAAAATTTATCCAAATCTAGAAACCATACCATTTATAAATCATTTATCTCTCTTTTCTTCTTATTTGAGTGCTTTAACATAAATTCTATTACACTCTACTCTTAAATATATTGAAATCAAATAATTATGAGGTCTTCATTTTTAAAATTTTCTTCAAATATAAATTTCTTCCAAACTCACTTATCTAAAGCCTTTCCTAAAATTCCATAAACGTTTCCAGTTATTTTGGCCGAAATCTTCATTCCTCCTCTCGGCCCATTCCCTACCCTTTTACCTCAACCGACCCATCTTCCTTTCTTTCCTTCCCCTTTACCTCTCCTCCTTCTTGGGCTGACTGCAGCCCATCCTTCGCGTCCGGCCCAGCCGAGCCGAAGGCCAGCCAGGCCGATGCCTTCCACCTCGTCTTTCCAGGCCGTGCTGGCCCAGTTGGCGCACGGCCCAGCCAGGAGCGGCTCAGCAGGAGCGCCTCGCGCCTCCCTCCCCGTGGGCGACGCCGCCGCACACCATGAGCGCCGCCGCAGCTGCGATTTCACCGGCCACCCACCGCACACTGCCGCCGTCCAGCCACCGCCACCATTGCCGCCCAATCTATCGAGTACAGCCGCCGCCGCTTCCTTCCTCTCCAAGCCGTCGCTGTCGTGCCTTCGTCGTCGACCTCCTCCGCAACCGCCTCGAACCACCGCCTCTCTCCGAATAAAAAAGACGACGAGGTCGCCCGAGCTCTTCTTCTCTCTCTGCCATGTCCAGCCGATTCCCTCCGCCGGCACCCCTCTCACCAAACCTGCTCGCCACCATGGCCGCCTCCTCCTAGCAAGTCCATTCCCCTCCTTTTTCCTCTCCTTCACCCACTGCTCCCAGCCACTATCGTCACCTTTTGTTGCCGGAGCCGAGCTCCTCTACCCGCCGTTCCGGCTTCCCCTCTTGCTCCCCGCACCTACCGCCACCTCCTAATCATGCGCCATGCTCGGTAACACGCTTGGCCGCCGCCGTCCAGACCTCCTGGCCAACGGAGCACCGGCGCCCCCACACCCCTCTTCCCTCCGCTCGAGCTGTCAAAGAAGAAGGAAGAGAAATGAGGAGGAGGAGGAGGAGTAGAGGACAAAAAAAAAAGAAGAAAAGAAAAGGAAAAGGAAATGGTGACTGACAGGTAGGCCTATACACAGTGCAATTTATCTATTTCCCCATTTAATTCAAATTCAAACATTAGGGAGCCATAAATCCCTAATCCTAGTTCCAAATCCAGTAAAATTTATACCTAAATTTATCTAAATTCAAATTCTACATTTTGATACCAATTTTACTATTTGAAGATTTTATTTGAATTTTCTTAATTTATTTAAATGCTATTTGAATTTTCCATTTAAACTTATATTTGGCTTTTCAAATACTACTCTTTATTCCAAAATATCTTTTAGTCACTAAAAAGCTATCTGTTAGAATTTTACACCTTCTAAGAGGATATTCACGCAGTATACGGACCCTAACATCGATCCGTTGGCTATAGAGCTTGACATAATTAAATCCAAAGCCGAAGTGTTGCTTCTCGTACCCCACGCTTGATGCATATAGTGGTTAGAGCTTCATTACTTCCTTGGGCCCCATAGCACGCTGCACACTTAGTCCTTAGGTTCTGTGCGATCCTAGTTGTTCTGCCACCACCATGGTTATTAGAGTAACACATACACCCCGCAAAACCCACACAAACCTTCTACTCCTCTAGCCGTTATGTTGTTTGTTGACACCAACTAGAGAAGATACCAAATATAGCTGTTATACTGCCCAATCCTAACACCAGCTAGAAAATAACTAAGTCCTAACCGATATGCTACCCAACCTAAGTATCGGCTCAAAATAACCAAGCCTTAGCCATCATACTGCCTAAACCTAACACCAGCTAATACAATAGTCACATGCACGCTTGACCATTCTTATTTATCAAATATACTTCTTATCCTACAAGCAACAACAACCAATACTAAGTTGCTTAATGTCCATTTTACGTTAGCCTCTAACCATTCAGAGCCTATACATAAAATATAACTCTAGCAATCTCTATACCTTATAAAAGAAGGTAGATTATACCCTAAACGCTAGCTATCCTAGCCGTTCATCGTCTTCTTGTTATTTTATGATTTTATTGAAATCAGTTTTTCTTCTTTAGTAGAGTCTACATATTTTAGAGGCAACATGTGTTATTCCAAAGGATAGGTAATCGGGTTGACTATCTTGAATTTTTCTATGTTGGAGCAAGGCATGTTGTTGTTTCTTTCCTTTAAACATATTGATCCTAAATTCCTATCATTTCTATTCTATGCATAAAGTTAGACTATACATAAAATAATGAACTTAAGTTAAGATAGTGCATATGAAATGGTTATTCTAAATTAATTAGTATTATCTTAATCTACACAAGGTATATGTCAAGGACATGTGAAGAACAAACCTAGTACAATGTAATTCTTGAATGGGTATAGACCTAGCTAATTAGGTAATTTAGCAAAGATGGTATGTGGTTTATTTAAAACTAAAACCTTACTAAGAAGGTAAATACTACTAAGAAGTGCAAATGTGACATTTGTCGGACCCAAGTAAATATTTATTTGAGATTAATTGTGATCATATGAATTTTTGTGAAACCCTGGTTACGATAACGTGGTGCCATATAACCAGCTCATCGGGAACGCCAGAATTCCTCTCACTGTTAATAATGCACATTGAGAGCGTACGAGGACTAGAGTTCATGAAACAATTAGCACTAATGTTTAAAATTAAAGGACCAGGCTATGACAAGGCTAATTTATTTGGTAAGTTATGGATTTTGGGTAAAGTGTATATTTACTGCAATATGAGCATTTCAATATATTCTAATAGTCGTGCTCGCAGTTATATGAGCACCGTGACAAAACTTAATTATTTATACAAGATTTTATTGAATTATACTACATTCGAAATATACTAGATTTAATACTTCTGTAATATTAACTTTATGTAAGTAACTATATCCCTATTTTAAATAGTATTATTTCTTGTATTCACTATTTGATATAATACTTCTTAATATGTCGTACTCATCTTGCTTTAATCTTTTCAGCGTCAATTCAATATTCTTGCCGAAGCAAGTTAGTCTCATTCAAACTCAAGATGGTTAGAAGGTTTAATTCTATAGTAAAAATAGTAGATTTAGTTCTATAACTTCTACTGCAATCCATATTCTTGTAAAACTATTATATTTTATGTGATAAAATATCCTTTAAAGCCATATTTAAATATATGCCATGAAGGTCCAGGCCTATATCAACTTACTGTTTTAGGGCTTGATATAATTTTTAGTTTAGTTCTTCCGATGCCTCTATGGTGGTGTATTGCCTCGCCTCGGTTTGCATTCAAAGCAATATTTAAGGAAGAAGTGCTCAAAAGAGTATAATTCAATCGCGCCATCTGTCATGGGAATTACCAGATGAAATACTCACGTTGGAATTTTTTTCCCCGGATGCACTATCACTTGGTTCTTTTGTTCCTATTATATATTTTCGAAAGTAAAATTAAAATTTGCAGTATACTTATTTTTCTCTAGAATCATTCGCAAGGTGTGCAACGTGTGCATGTGGTGTGTGTGTGCACGTCTTCTGGGTAACTGAAAAAGATTTATGCATAAACAGTGATCAACGTTTTGAATGTTAACTCCGACTAAGACGATAAAAACTAAGAAACTCCCAATTCGCTTCTATTAAACCGATCACTGCAATTTATGTCCTAATCAAAACCTCCTAATTCTCTGTGTTCTTGCTAACTAAATCTAAATCTGAGGCCAAAAGAAAAAAAATCCAGCTCCAGCCTCCAGCCATGGAGTTCCCCTCATCATCCGTCCCGCGTCTTGACGACGATAGGGCTCCGCACCTGGTGGTTTCCGTCCGACCAGACGATGGCGCCGAACGCGTAGTTCACGGCCGGCGCGGGGTCCCTCACGGCGAACTTCACCCAGAAGGTCCTCACCTCGCCGGTGCTCTCGAACGTTAGCGTGGGCGGGGTCACCGTCACCTGCACCCCCTCGGGTTCCCTGACGACAGCGGCCGTGTACGTGGCAGGCGGACCGACGTTCCTGACCCTCCGCCGCGCCGCCGCCGGCTCCGCCAGGTCGTACACGGTGATGGACGGGTAGTTGAGGTCGAGCGGGTCGAGGGGGTCGTCGGGGCACCGGTACGGTGCCTCGTTGAAGAGCTCCAGCGACGTCGCGTTGTAGCCGATCGTGCAGAGGAAGTCGAGGTAGTCGGCGGCGGTGATGTCATAGACGAGGCCCGGGTCCAGCGCGCGGTGCGGGAACACGTGGCCGGCGCCGTAGCTGAACGGCGTCGCCGGCAACAGGGACGAGTTGAGGATGGGCTTCAGCTCGTTGCCCAGCTCCGTCGCTGCGCGCGAGCAACAAACAAGAAAAAATGGATCAGCTCGTCAGCTAGCTCGATAAGTCCGTCGTCGATGCCGGCAAGACGCGTCGTCGTGAGGAGGCGCTCACCGGAGGTCATGATCGCGGACTTGATCGCGGCGGGGCTCCAGTCCGGGTGGAGCGTCTTGACCAGGCCGGCGACGCCCGACACGTGCGGGCACGACATGGACGTGCCGGTCTGGGTGTTGAACGCTACCCGCCGCAGGTCGTACGGCAGGTTCGTCGGCCCCGCCGCGCCGCTCCACGCCGCGATCACGCTCACACCCGGCGCCGTCACGTCCGGCTGCAAGCATAAAAATGGATTTACCACATGTGTGCGCGACGTCGAGCTCTCGCCATGAAAAATCCAGAGCTTGCTCACCTTTAGGATCTCAGGGTTGACGGTGTTCGGCCCCTGCGACGAGAAAGACGCCATCACCGGCGCCGGCGTCGTGCCGAGCACCGTCTTCGCCTTCGTGATGAAAGCTTTAGCACCCCTACATTATCACAAACACATGCTGCTCAGCTCAACAACTCAGCCAAATAAATAATTCAACTCGTAATTAAATCACAAAAATTTGCACGACAAAATTACTTGGTGGAGTTGATGTAGGCCAGGAGCGCGAGCCCGTCGGCATGGTTGATGTGCACCGCCGGGATGACGTGCGGGTCGGCGACGACGTCGTGCCCGGAGGCCTCGTCGTTGACGAGGATCATCCCGGCGCCGCCGACCCGGCTGACGGCCTCGCCCTTCTCCACCCTGGGGCTGCCTCCTCGCATGCACACGACGATCTTCCCCATCACCTTCTCGGCGTCCAGGGCTCCCAGCTCGCAGACCTGGCTGTGACATCCATCCGCAGATGGTTAGCATTTGACGCCGGCGGCGGGTACGACGGCGACAGTTGATTGGTGTGTGTGCTTACGCGTCGGCCGGCGAGCGGCCGGGAGCGGCGGCGTCGGCGGCTTTGATCATGGTGTAGAAGCCTCTCCCGCGCAGCCACGTCGGGGAGAGGCTCTGCCCTTCCGCCCTCGTGCGGTTGAAGACGACATGGGCCGTGAACGCCCTGTCCATGGTGCTCGCAGCGACGGTGAGGATCCACGGCGCGACGTTGGTGACGGTGCCGGGGTCCGGGCCGTAGTTGCTGGCGGAGCAGACGACGGTGATGCCGGCCTTGACGGCGTGGAGGGACCCGATGGCGACGGCATCCTCAAGGTAGTCGTTTGGGTCGGCGCCGACGGAGGCCGAGATGACGTGCACGCCGTCGGCGATGGCGGCCTCGAAGGCGGCGAGGATGTCGGCGTCGTAGCACGCGTCGCTGCCGTTGAATGGCGGGTAGCAGACGCGGTACGCGGCCACGCGCGCCCGCGGGGATCCGCCCCTCGCCATGCCGCTGCCGTAGCCGAACGCCGAGGCGCCGCGTACGGCCGAGCCGCCGGCGGTGGCCAGCGTGTGCGTGCCGTGGCCGTTGTCGTCCCGCGGCGTCTTGTGCGTGTCGTTCAGCGGGACGCCGATCGCCGCCGCGTAGCCCTTGTTGAAGTAGCGCGCGCCGATGAGCTTGCTGCACACACAGGAAAATGAATCAAATATTCTTGGGAGAAAATTCATATTTGCCTAAATTTTGTTAAAATTTGTCAAAATTATTTTTATTTAATTTTTCCGTCATATGTACGTGGCACCAAAAAAGTCTAAGCAAAGGAAAAATAGAAATACAGAACTTGGGAATTAACTTTTTTCTTGAAAGAAAAATCCCACTAAATTTATTGTGACAGTTAGTACATGTTTGAATGATTTTGACCGAAGTTTACAGAAATATAAAAAGTGATAGATCTGTAAGTTAAATTACCTGTTGCACTGAAACATTTTGTCGTGTTCATTCTGGCAGATACCTTTCCAGTAATCTGGGATTGGTCCAAGTTCACCGTCGTTAAAGCTCAGCGATTCCGGCCACACGCCTTCTCATGTCAAACAAAATCAAACGAAAATTTGAAAATGACCATGTTACGTATGTGTAACATTCAAATTCCATTAAATCCCAATATAATTCCCATGTGAATATGTAGTATTCAAATTAATGCAAGTGAGTAGAGCGTCCTTACCTGAGTCGAGGTTGCCGATGATGGTGTCCTCGCCGTAGCGGGCGACCTCCCACGCCGACCACGCCGGGATGTCGCCGTCGGCCCTCTCGAGCCCCATGAACTGCCAAGACCGCGTGGTGTGCAGCCGCCGCCCCCTGTTGGGGAACACCGACACCACGCCGGGATGCTCTGCCACCGCCGCGGCCTCCTCCGGCACGAGCCCTGCGGCGAAGCCGTTGATGTTCCTCGTGTACGAGTAGAAGATGGCTTCGCGCGCCCTCTCCCTGCTGCATTCCACGCGTGTCGATCGATCGGGCAAATGCACTCAAGATCAAGAAAGAGCGGAGCGATGGCGTCGAGAGGTTGTTATACTTACTCTCCGAGGACGGATCCGAGGAGTTCGTAGTGCGACTCCGCGGCCGTCCGGTGCGCCTCCTCCGGCGAGCCTCCGCCGCCGCCGCCGCCATGAGAGTGGCGGCCGCCGAGGTAGACGATGTAGGACGGCTTCGTGTCGGCGAGCGCGGGAGCATGCAGCAACGCGGAGACTAGGACGACGACGATCAGAAGGAGGCGCATGGACATGGATCCAGCCGCGGCCGTGGTGATCTCCATGGCGATCGAGGAGGGACACGAGATGCGCGCGCAAGAGGCGAGTGGAGATCGAAGAGGGCGGTAGCATTGGGCCCGTGCTATAAAGGAGGAGACGAGAGGTGATGGCGCCTAGCGAGGCGAGGACTGTGTCTTACTTGGCTCTGGCAATTCGCGTAGGCGGTTTCCCTTCGCGATGGAGAAAGTTTCGCATCCGCGCGATCTCACACTCAAGTGTACACGAATGCCGCCTTCGAGGCTTTGACTCAAGTATGTAACTTCCCACGAGCCCATCACTATGCACCTTATGCAATAACGGGGGTGTCCGACCAATCCGAGCCGTTAGATAGGGACGTTTATAAGTTGAGTTAAATGGGGAATGTTTATGATCTCTTTGAGGTAAGAAGTAAATAAAAAATTAAATAAGAGATATTAAAAAAACAAATAAGAGAGGGTTGTGATATGTCAAAATAAATATCACATTGAAAAATAACTATGTTTTAGAATAGAAGCCATCGCTATTACACTATCGTCATTATAAAGTATGACACCCATTATCCCTGAAACACGAATATAGTTGTTGCTATAGAACCTCACCTTCATCAAGTCGTCAATGCTTTATCTCATCAAAGAAACCATTACCGCCACATCATGGTCACTGCAAAAACAGTGGCCTCCATCGAGCTGCATCGCTTTAACATGCTACTACACCTCTACCCACCTCTACTCTTTGCCTTTGTATGCTCTGCCTCTAAGCAGATCCATCACGCCTAGCTATATATATATATATAATTCCTAGTTATTTTTTAATGGTCTAATTTCTTTTGTTTTTGCTATGTCGACATCCTATTCTTTGTTTGAGCACGTTTTTCTCATGTCATTTGCCATTTTCCTTCGTTGTTAGCTAATTGTATTATTTGGCTAACATCTTCTCATCATTATTGATGATTTTTCTTCATCTTCTTGCTACTTATCACCGCTTTGCTTGCTGCTTTTGACAAGGATACTCTTTTGTTGTAATCGCCATGGCTTTATCCGTGTACTATGTTTTGCACTTCTTCGGCTTTATTCGATAGGTCTTCAAGGATTCACACTTGACAGCATTTTGCAGACTTGGATGTATTAGTTTTATATTGCCTAGATTTTAGTATTTAGTATTATCTCTTTTGAAATACAACTCTATTGCATATGTCTTATATTTGAGAAAGGGTGATAAGGAATATACAGTACTTTACACATACGGGTTATTTCTTTACATACATAGATTAGAGTCCTATTGCTATATACACACTTATACTCTTTAGATTACCCTTCTGGGGCTATTATTCTATACAACCTATATTTATAACATGTTACACTGCAAAATTCAATACATCTACAATAAATTCAATGTGAAATTTGAAGTCATGAGGAGGCCATGCCCTCCTTTACGCTTTCTGTTTCTCCAACCCTGGCTTCATCATCCATGGTTGTTAGAGCATGCCACCACAACATTGACGGCCGAGCTTGAATCTACTACACAATGACTGAATCAAAGTTTGATGGTGATGAAGAGGAGGAGGAAAATAGGGGATGTGACACCCCCAATAATTAGAGAAATTTAAAAGAAAGAATGAACAAATGTCAGATAGGCTAGTGGGCCTAGATGAATGGCCGAGAGCTCAGATAGCAGCAGCATGCAGCGCAGCAACCTAGCTGCGGCCCATGATGATGAGCTAGTTTGGCACTTGGGATGATCAAGCTAGCTAGCGTATGCAGCAAAAGAGCAATCAGCTGGCCTTGGGCCTTGGCCATGGCGACAGCAGCAGCTAGCAGTAGTTCGGGAAGGCAGCAACACTAGCTGGATAATCCACTCGGATAAGCTAGCCTAATACATGCATACCAATTTATAAGGATGAGTACCATCGAGCTTGTAATTTTTGAACGAAGCGGAGTTGAAAACACTGTTTGTTACAGGGTAAGTGTGATCCAACGAACTGAGCGGTGTAAGCATCCTACTTTTTCTTCCATACAAAAAAAATTGATACTCCTTTCTTTTAACATCCTTCAATTCGTGAGAGTCAGCAATTATTCACGGGGACATTTGCTTCTAGAATTTTATAGTGACTTTGTCGATGTCAAAATAACGTATTTTTTAAAAAAAATAACAAAATACCCCAAAAAAAGAAACCAAAGGATGGCCACATAAAGTATATTAGAATTTTCAGAAAAACGCACACTTAAGTTCCCTCTTGAGCTAGAGAGGCCCTGAGGAATGTGGCCCATTACGCAGTCCAGCCCGTGCCATCACGCTGGCTAGATGATTTTGCTAGATATCTCTCCGCCAAATTTTACAGAAAATTTATGACCATTAGATTCGCTCTGAGAATTCTATCAGTGGAAAAAAAATCGCAACTGGTGTGGATGCGCGCACGGGTGCGTGTGTGAGGGAATTTGATCCCGTGTTATATTATACTGTTTTCTTCCTAAAATAATTTCACTTATAGCCTCCACCATTTGTCCAAAAATAATTCTATTTTTATCCTCTTCTCTCTAAATCGATGAGTTTTATAACTTTAATACTCCTTCCCTAACCACCAATAAATACTATTTTTTTATAAAGGAGGAGTATTTTTTTGTCTTTATTTCTTTATCTTATTTTACATCCAAGCCTAAAAATATATTATATTTATATTTGATAAATTTTTAGAAGAAAATACGTAAGAGATAGTGCCAGCTAGAATACCATCAATCGTGCAGCAAACGTCACAAATTTCATTCTCCACCAAATCTTATTAACTTAAGCTAGTATTAGACTTTACATTGCCATCATGCTTTAGTTAATTAAACGTCCACGTCGATACCAGAGCCACACACCCCCATCTCAATTTACTAGACTAGTTGTGTTGCTCTAGCTGATCTAGGTTTGGTTAATTTGACCAATCAATCAGGGCGTAGCTCACTCTCTCAATCGAGAGAAAAGATAGTACTCCCTCCATTTCTAAATAATAATTATTATTGATTGACACTGTTTAAACTTTAATTAGTAATAATTTTTAAAATAGTTAGACTATAATAAATGGAAGCTTACTGATGCGTCACACTTTGATGATACTACATCTTTTTTAGTATTTATAAATATTTTGAGAAAATGAAATTGAGTAGTCAAATTTTAAAATAAACAGTGCCCGGTGACATGTATTTAGGAGCGGAGGGCTTAGGATAACCACAACATATTAAAAAGAAAATCTTAAGATAATGATTACACCTGTAAAGTGAGCCAGACATATTGTGGGAATTAACTTTAGCTTATGGTACACCTTATGCTTTAAATCTACCACAAGCAAAAGGAAATTATTTTCTCTCTCTCATCTATCTAGAGTAGATGCAATGTTTTTCTATCTCACGTGACCCCATCTTCTGATGAAAGCCTGGCTATAGCATTGTGGGAATTGCTTTAACAATAATCAAGCCTACTCCTGAGATTACAATACACCAGATACATTAGGATTGCTCTATATCTTTGGTGATGGTACATTTGATTCATCCGTGTTGAGCGTTCTAGTATTGTACATTCTCTCTTATTTGTTTCAAGAGCAGAGAGTACAATACTGGCTTCTCATGTGTACATGTACCCGTGTACGAACCCAACATCCTAATCGAAGAATCCAACTTATTAAGAATATCTCCATGTGTTTTATGAGACTGTTTAGAGGAGTTTTTATTACTAGAAGATAATCAAGAATCTCTACCTCCTTCAAGTAGTCTATTTTTTTTTCTCCAGACAGTAGAATTCAGAAACCAACTGGAGTACAAGCTAGAAGGGGAAGAAACATTCAAACATAGTTTCCCCAAATTCTTATAAGCTAGATGCTTACGACTATATAGGCCCCTTTAAATTAAAGGAATTTCAAAAAAAATAGAGGATTTCAATCCTCGGGAAATATTTCATATAAGAACTTTTATAACATAGGAATAGAGTTTACAAAATCCTAAGAGTTAGTGTCTTATGCCCTTATTCCATGAAAAAATAAATATAAGGTCCTAATTTATGTTTTCATTTTTTACGAAGACCAATGCACTTGCTCTTTTTTCTCTCTACACGCTCCCTAATTCTTTTCAAATTATTGTATTTTATTTTCTATGGACTAACCAAAGATACCTCTTCTAATATTGTCCATAACATCATGTGCAGTCAAAATCCGGCGTCAAAAGAGCCCATAATAGTTTAACAATTATGGTGTTACTGTATCATAGGATACTAATCTTGAAAACAGTGTCAAGTAGAAGAAAACAAAACTTTGAAACTGTGTTACCAGTAAGCTCTAATATACCATGCCAAGATATCTCGTGTCTGGGTCAACTTAAGACGTGTCATGTAATGGTGTAATGTGCAAAAATGGAGTGACCACACCCTTGTCATTTTCTATCTAGCTTCACACGCAATCCAGTACGTCACATGATCTGACATAAGCATTGTACCGTAATTTTTTTTCTCTAGATCAAATTGACGTCACCAAATTACTTCAATGATTTTTTTTCGTACAACGATGCCCCGCCAACGGTTTACTTACCTCGTAAGAAATCGCGCGCTCCTTCCATTCACTGAGAGATATCAAGACACGGCTCACCAAATAGAACTTGATTGCCACTAAACTACCGTTGGTTTAGCTTCTTATCCAAACAAAATTGAAATTTTGGTCATGTCAAGGGAAGATATGTACGCTATGTTTTTTTTTCTTGGTGCTGATAACTTGATATCGTGATAATATGAGATAAGTATATGAACAATGCCGAATAGGGTTGATACGTATAATAAGTTTTTTTATTGGTGTTAATACCAAGATGATATGAGATAATGTAAAATATACCATCAACAGTAGCCGTCTACAGTAGCAAGAATTTTACATTTATACCCTTTATAGTATCATTATTCTCAAATCTTTTGATTCATGACTTAAAATATAAATTTCCTGCATGATGAGAAGTTCATCTTTGTGTGATTTAGGGTGATAGGAATCGACTTTAGGGGCATATTATAGTGAAGGGGTCTAAGTGAAAAAATTTCTTTATTGTGGACAACTGTCTAAGCTATATCATCTATATTTAATTCGATTGATACATTAAAAATATCTAATACATATTTTATAAATTTATTGGCATGACATCCTGATTTGCTCTGCCATATATTTTATTCTATGAGATAAGTATATAGATGTGTACATCATTCTTTTTTTTTGGTGTTGCCATCATGATAATGTGAAATGGGTACATATGAGTAATGTCCAAATTCTGGTGAGGCGACCGAAATTTGGTAATGCTCAAATTTTTCTCAATTGCCAGCCGTGTACTCTTTCAGTGTGCAAGTAGCAAATTTGGTGAGTTGCTCATCATCTGACTTTTTTTTTCCTGAGTGGATAATCATGCCTGCCTTTCCAACTTCCAGCACACCACACAGTTCAACCTTTTTTTTTTTCATTAGTAGAAGTATCTTTGTCACACACTCGCACCTCTGATCCAGTCAGTGATCCTTCCCACGTTTGAAGCTTGCCCTGTCACTGTCCATCCATGGTGGTGGTCAGAACCCCAGCACACAAGAAATCCGTCCCTCTCCAATTATTCGATTGCCCAGTCTGCCACTGCAGTTCACCTTGAGAGAGAGAGAGAGATTGACTTGACCGGAGTACCGTCTCCCTTCCGATTGTAAATTGCAGTATTGTATTCGCGTTGGTTGAGTGATTGGGCGCACATACTGGCAATCATCCATAGATATCTTGGCTTCTTTCTTCTTTAGCTTCGCTTGGCTTGGCTGGACTCCGGTAACCGAGGTCGCCTGCCTCACCTCCCGCTCGACTCGCCGTCGTCGTCTTCCTCGGGCCTCCCTCGTCGTGGAGCGGAGGCGTGCCGCATAGTAGCTGGGGTGAGCCCATGTGGTGGATTGTTTTGGGGATTTCGTGTTGTTTGTTGAAAGAGCTGTGTTCTTGTCCCTGCTATCGCACCAAGAACCTCTATTTTCCCTCTTCCTCTTCTCTCTCTCTTTCTGGGTCTCGGCTCCTGATTCTTGTTTCTTGGTGAGTGTACGCGAGAAAGGCGGGTTCGTGCTGGGTTTAGAAGGTATTTGGATCTAGTCCGGTGAAGAATTCGTTGTTTTTCCCTAGGTATTTGATAATTTTGGTAGGTCGCATTCTGGTGTTCTTGGGCGCCCTTCGATATGTTCGATGCTTATATGGGGATTGGCATGTCTCGATTGTTAATCTTACAAATTGTTCGTGAGAGGAGAATGTGGGGTGCTAGATTGTTCTTGGGTGGGGAATTTTACCTGTCATGGACAGTAATTCACCCCCACCCCTAATTAGAATTTCCTCAAATTATCTGCATGATCAGTTCTACAAGAACCTGATGATTTCTTGAGATGTGTCAAAAAAGCCTCTGCTTTTTGTGCAGTTAGTTTATAGAAGTACTGATGTTTTTTTGTTCCCTTTTTATTAGGGAATCCAGCTGAGTTGAGAAATGGGGCAAAAGGACTCCAAGCCCTCATATAACTGTTCTTCATATGACTATGGGAATTCATCATCGGGATATAACTCGAGATACCCTGCAAATACATCCTCCAGTCACAACGCAAGGTATGCTCCTTCTACAGAGAACTATGTGCAGCCAGAAACGCATGCCAGGTTGCAGAGGAAGTACTCAAGGATTGGTGATGACTACTGCTCTTTGAATCAAGTATGTCTTGATGACATGACCTTGTTTTTCCATGAATTTTGTTATACGCTTTGTGGGCGTTTGATATGTTTGCTGTCAATTAGCTTGGTTGAATGGTATCAATATCATTCATCTTCTATTCTTTGGTATAGGTAAATGTTTGAATAAACTATCTTTTTAGAATATTTTCCAGGAGGATTCCAAACAAGAGCTCTATTCTCTTAGGGAAGCCACTATAGATTACATTAACTAAGAAAGCTATCATAGCCAACATATGATTGCTGAAATGATAAGTCATCTGCAACGATCATGTTCTTTGAATTGCATGAATTTCCGGTAGTTCAAAACTTGTACTAAGTAAATATTAAATATTCCCATCAATGGCAAAGGCAGTTGTTGTGATCCTATCAATTAATTGAAATATGAGAAGCGCCGCATCATAGTATATGAAGATACTCGTTTTCTCCTAAACCATCGTATTAGCATGGTTGCTCTATCTAAGTGTTTTGTATGCTGGAATTTCACTATTTTGGCATATTTATTTTAAAAAGATTTATATGATATCAAACTGTTATTTATTTTTCAGTGCATTTTCAGTTAAGGGCTTGCCATCTTCAATCAGATTTATGTGTTGTTTAATCCAAAGACTATAGCAATGAGGCACCTAAATGTGTAGCAACAAGCATTCCGTTTCCTGTTACTTCACCCACGACTTACTATAATATTTGTGTGTTGTTTAAGGTTCATATCATCAAACGATATTGAATTTGTGCTTGTCCCTGTATTTTTATGTTCTTTTAACTCATTCGCTTCCTTCCATATCCCACTACAGAGTATACTTACTACAGTCTTGAATATTTCTCCCCTTTGAGTACTGAGGTTAGAGATTGGATGTACACCTTTTCATTTTCATGGTTATGTACTGTTACAGGTGACTGAAGCTTTGGCACAAGCAGGTCTTGAATCTTCCAATCTTATTGTAGGCATTGATTTTACAAAGAGCAATGAATGGACAGGTTAGCAGATACTTCACGTTTTGACTTTGGTTGCATAATTCTGTTTATCTGTATTTGCTTTGTGGTGCGCCATTGCCTATTACTTGCTATAATTAGTAGGTTGTAACCTTCCCAGTACATCTTGATTTACCTATTATTAGGACAAACATCCCCCTCAACCAAAGAGTGCCCATGATGCAAATGACATGTCAACTTCTCTTAATTCGTTTTTGTAAATTACTAATAACCTGTTTTTCTTTCTGCATCTGAAGTAGCTGCCTGTTATCTTGACATAAGGAGATATCCTTATTCTGTCACTTTACAGAAAATGCAATATGCAATCTTTTGCCAAGGAAAACCATATAAAGTAAAGAAATGTATAAAGAATAGGAGACTTTCACATTGAGGCCATTTTTCATGAAGAAAGGATGCCTCTCATGTTGCTTGCATATCCTACAGTCACGCTGTATCAGATCATAGCACTCTCATTTGACTTGCTGAGTTCTTCTCCATTAGGTAAACTTTCCTTTAATCGCCGATGTCTGCATGATATTGGAAACACTCCAAATCCATATGAGCAAGCAATATCTATTATTGGAAGGACACTTTCAGCTTTTGATGAAGATAATTTGATTCCTTGCTTTGGATTTGGTGATGGTAAGTTCATTGTTCCAATTTTCCCTTTTGATCACTTAGTGTGTTTGCAGTAGCATATTTAAAGAACAATGATTATCTAATGCTTCCTTTGTGGCTTTGTCTACTGGCAGCATCAACTCATGATCAGGAGGTATTCAGCTTTTATCCAGAGAACCATCCATGCAATGGATTTGAAGAAGCATTAGAAAGATACAGAGAAATTGTTCCAACACTTCGACTAGCTGGTTAGTTTGAGTAATTATTCAATAGAGATGTTTATTCTTCCTTTATTTTCATAAAGAAGGATCTTGAATTTAGCTAGCTATATATAAGATTACAGTAGTTTTATAGTATGTGTAACTACAAATCTTCAGAGAAAATAATGTATGCTAAAATTGCAACAGGACCAACATCTTTTGCCCCGATAATTGAGACAGCAATTGGTATTGTAGACAGCACTGGTGGTCAGTATCATGTTCTTCTGATAATAGCTGATGGACAGGTCCATAACCATTTTCTCTTGTTTTGTCCATTTCCTTTATTTCTTGTATTTCTAAGCATGTAATTGTGGTCAGCAGAACTCTTCTCTAGATTATAGTTGAACTTTTTTGTTTTTAGATCCTGTTTTTACCGTGGCCTAAACTTCTGCCAACAGGTTACTCGAAGTGTTGATACACAGTCTGGGCAGTTAAGCCCACAGGAGCGTGATACAGTTGATGCTATAGTAAAAGCTAGGTACTCTATCTGATTGAGGCCCTAAATTTACATCATTATGTTCTGTCCAAATCAAATATCCTGAATCAAGTAAACACATGTTGACATTTCCTTCAAAATAAAATTCCAGCCAGTTCCCCTTGTCTATTGTTCTTGTTGGGGTTGGTGATGGACCATGGGACATGATGCATCAGTTTGATGACAATATACCTGCTCGCTCATTTGACAATTTCCAGGTAACTGCTCTACATTCAATTTCCAGTCATTGGCTTACTTTTTTGTGGTTTTCATAATAATAAAGACATGTAAGAATGTTTGCTTTCATGCAGTTTGTGAATTTCACGGACATCATGTCAAAGAGCATAGCAGCTGAGAGGAAGGAGGCTGAATTTGCACTGTCAGCCTTGATGGAAATTCCAACACAATACAAGGCAACACTTGATCTCCAACTTCTAGGGTAATCCATGTTTTTCCAACACTACACTGGGTCATATGTACTATATAGTTTGAGCTTTCAGCAATTGTATCCATTTGAACAATTTCTTCATTTTTTTTCTTTCATCTCAGCCGTCGCCAAAGAATACAACCAAGAATTCCTCTGCCACCACCTATGAGGACTGCTTATTCGAGGTCTACTAGCTTTGACCAACATTCCGGTGTTTATTCACGATCTGGTAGCTTTGGCCCACAAACAAGTGGCTTTCAACAATCTGACAGCTTCAAACAGAGACAGCCTGTAGCTACAAGTGTACCTGACACTTATATCTCTGAAAGTTCTTTAGAAGGAAGACTTGTAAGTATTTTTCTTTATATTTACACAATGTTGAATAAATAAAGTTTAAGCTATATACTGCAACATTGTAGTGTTGGTATCATACACCAACAACAAACTCTCCCCTTTTTTGTTCGTATTGTGGCATTTCGGGAGGCTAATTGATACAGGGAAGTTGCATGGCATTGCTTCAAAACTTCCCTATCTGACCACCCTGCTTGTGTTCATTTGGCTTATACTTAATTCACGCATGCCCTTTATGAAAAGAAAAAAAATACTGTGCTGTCAAATCATCCATTTGATCTTGGTCTGACAACTATATTATGCTGAATATTGCCATTGCATTTCACATTCTTACGTCATCTGGCCATAATGTTAATCTACAGATCATGGAAAGTTAATATGCCTCCTAGTGTCAAGTTTTTTGTATGCTATCGACGTTTGTGCTAAACCTTGAGAATCTTACTGGACTACAAACTAAATGCAGCTCTTTTTTTGTGTGGTTTCAGTTGTGCGCTATCTGTATGGATAAATCAAAGGATCTTGCATTTGGATGTGGGCATCAGGTGCAGAAGATTTCCCCTTACTGTACTCTATTTATACATAATTTCTTGTACTAAATGGCAGCATGCATGATTAAATGATTTTGCAGACCTGTTATGAATGCGGGAAGAATTTGGTGCGCTGCCCTATATGCCAGCAGCATATAAGCACAAGGATCAGGCTGTACTGATAGAAAAAAAAGGATATCCTTAAGCTTTTTAAGCCTGCAGAAACAGAATCTCCAACATCAGAAGAAACTCTTGTGCAAAATTTATGAACCAGCCTAAAGTGTACTGTTCCTTTATCTTGTAGTTGGTGGCTTACTATTATTATTGCAGTGAGAAGGGTTTAGGCAGAAAGCGATCCATATAAAGTTAAAGGCACACACTATAGTAGTATTAACTACAGTAGCTATGTGAAGAAAAGGTACACAAAATAATGTATGATAACTAGTTCCTGTATTATTTCTTTCCTTGGTAAATAAGATGAATGGTTGCCAAATTTATTTTGTGCTCTCATTTTGAGTGTGTTAAGCTGTTACAGTAGCATTGTTGAGTTCATATCTTAAATATTTATTTTGTGCTTTCATTTTCTATGAAACTAGCTTGAATGATAAAGAAGTATTCAGGAATCATTCATGACTTATCAGAAGTACTAATATTAGTGTGCATTGCAAATTAATTGCAAAGAGATCAACATCTAGACACAGTTTTTGTTAAAATATAAGAGCTAGAGGGGGGAAGCAGAGAACTGAGTATACAGCACAAAAGGAACACATGTATATCCGCACGAATCTCAACGCAATCCGCACCGCCACGTCGACCGTACGGATTGGACGAGACCCTACTACTGTCATAGGCACGGACGCACAAGCGCCACCGGTGATGGACGAATTCTAGTAGATGTAGCCTTTGACGTACAAGCTCTCGGACGTGGCGGCGTCGCCGCCTTGCCGAGCGTGGCCTCGGAGTTGGCCTTGCACCGGGCGAGGAAGGCGGCCTGCGCGGCGGCGACGTTCTCCTTCTTGCCGGCCCACTTCTTGATGGTGCTCTGCTGCAGCGCGCGGCCGAAGGAGAAGGTGAGCGTCCATGGCTTGTGCACCTCCAGCTTGTCCATGGCATTCAGGTTCTGCGACGCCTCCTCCTCACTCTGCCCGCCGGAGAGGAACACTATCCCAGGCACCGCCGGCGGCACCGTGCGCCGCAGCGCCGTTACCGTGTACTCCGCTATCACCTCCGTGCCAACCTAGATAACAGTAGCATAATATTTTAGTTTAAACTGGATGGTGAATACTAACTCGAAGATGAAAAAAGCTGTATAAGCTTTTAGGTTGAATTGGTTGATGCATGCAACTCTACGATGGAAGAATGACAGTGAATATGCGTAGATGGACACGAGCCTTTGGGCTGTCGGAGCCGGGGGTGACCATGTTGGGCTTGAGTAGGGTGCCTTCGAGGAGGACTTTGTGGTCGTTGCGAGACTTGTAGACGGCGGCGAGGACGCGCTCGGTGACGGCGGCTCAGGTCTTGATGTCGTGGGCGCCGTCGGTGAGGATCTCGGGCTCGACGATGGGGACGAGGCCGTTCTCCTGGCAGATGAGCGCGTACCGGGCGAGGCCCTCGGCGTTCTGCTTGACGGCGAGCTCGGACGGCTCGCCGGCGTCGCCGATCTTGAGTACGGCGCGCCACTTGGCGAAGCTGGCGCCGGCCTCGTAGTACTTGGCGCAGAGCGCGCCCAGGGAGTCGAGGCCCTGGGTGGTGGTCTCGCCGTTGGTGCCGGCGATCTCCACGGTGCCCTTATCCACCTTGATCCCGGGCACCACGCCGCCGGCCTTGAGCACGTCGACGAACGGCTTGCTGGCAGCCGTGCTCTGGTACAGCGTCTCCTCGAAGAGGATGACGCCGGAGAGGTACTGGAGCGAGCCGGGCGCCGTGAAGAGGAACTCCCGGAGCGCCTGGCGGTTGGGCTCCACGTTGTCCACGTTGATGCTGGCCAGACGCTTGCCGATGGTGCCCGTCGACTGGTCGGCGGCGAGGATGCCCTTCCCCGGCGTCGCTATGTACTTGGCCGTCTTGATCAGCTCGTCTGCGCCCCCATATTTACACACGTACGTGCATGGCATGGGACCACCATTTTATGCTTTTTTTACTCGTTATTATCACTTATATTACCGGTACATATACGACTCTAGTAATAATCAAACTCAAGCCAAATTGGTATTTGTTTACAGAACACATATTGTAGTAAAAAATCAACATTTGTTTTCGTGAATACGCAAAAAAAAAGTGTATCTTTGCATTAAGAAGTAAAACCAGCATTTCAGCATATATCATCATTGTTGGAGTGATCAGTTTGCGGTTGCTTGTGATATGCTATAATATATAGTGAGATACTTTTCGGCTGACTCTTGAATCACAGAAATATAAACGAAAAGTTGCGATTTTTAAATAATCCACTGCAACGCAAAACGGAGCCATGTATCCCAAACAACCCAACTTGAACGAGAAATGGAGAAGAGAGCAAGAACCTGCGTATTTTCCCACAAAGGCAGACCTGGTGACCCTGTCAAGAGGAGCCTATCTGAACCGGATCAGGAGAGCAGCTGCAAAATCCAAACACTTGGTGCAATGCAAGCAAGTGCAGAACTAAGCCTTTCAGGACACCCACTTCTTGTAACCCCACACACCAGACACACGCACAGAGAGAGAGCCCAATATAAGATATTAAGTGAAGTGAATGGATGTTTCCTAAATATTTATATAGGTATATCATCTAGCTCATCAAACTTAGGTCCAATAGGTTCTAATCCGCTCCGTGCGTTGATATAATATATCACGGTGGCATTCACTAAGTTCTACATGTCACTTATAGGAAAAAATAAAATATATTTTCTACTTAGGCGTCACCGTGATATGCCATATTATCACATGGAGTTAGTTAGACTTTTCAACCTGTGTAACAATTAGAATAAGTTCAGAGACGTAAAAAATATAATATAAAAGTTTAGGAATTTAGATACATATTACTTTAGTCAGAGATATTCATGGGCCGCGAAAACACCATCACCTGTTCCCGGATAGGGGAGCCGCGCCGTGCCACCCAAAATTCCTGTCAAATTCTCATGACCAAGCCGAACAAAAAAAAAACAATACAGCCATACAGGTGAACAATGCACTGGGACAACACAAACAGTGTAACGATCAGAGAAGAGGGAGTAACAAAGATACAAAAAGGTAGACATGTGGTGGTAGTTGGATGGGGGGTCTGAGATGGTGAAGGTGCACATGTATTTCATACCCAGCCATGAACATGAAAATTTTGGTCCAGTGTGTGTGACTGAGATGTGCTGTGTAATGTAGTATTAGCTTAATATGGATGGATGGGCTCTACAAATCTCTAACATGCATGGCTCTGCCTCATAGTTGAGATCACAATTGACAGTTAGGGACTTAGCTCGCTGGGTTGGATATTCACATAAATTAGGACTTCAATATAAAACAAATATGTGAAGAGTAATAAGGCAGATGGGCAGATTAAAGTAAAAAAAGGAAATCCCCAATGCAAGATTAGAGGTAAATTACAGGGCAATTATTCCAAATTTCAC
Source organism: Oryza coarctata (assembly GCA_030770085.1). Taxonomy (NCBI): domain Eukaryota; kingdom Viridiplantae; phylum Streptophyta; class Magnoliopsida; order Poales; family Poaceae; genus Oryza; species Oryza coarctata. The sequence continues at coordinate 18,372,413 of CM061472.1, forward strand.
AAACTATTGACTCTCGAATCTCAATAGATTTTCATAATTCAATCCAAGGAACATAGATCCCAATACAGGAGAGTAGTATACATACATAATTCAATGGACACCAGCACCAGGGTCATCTTGATAGGCACTACCTCTATAGCAAAAGCAAAAAGACAAAACTGTAATGGAACTACACAAGGTTATGATGAATGTGCGCCAAATGGATAGGTGAGAGCAACTAACGGGTGAGCTCATCGCCCAAAGCATCTCAGCACAGAGGACACAAGTGTAGATGATAGAAACTTCATTCCAGCAGATCCACCAGGGAAGTATGAGATAGCATAATATGCTAGTGCAAGTACCTGGCAAACAATGAGCAAGATTTGGTGAGCTCAAAGTTAATATAGGTTATTGCAGGCCCAGTCCTCCATGGCTACCAGAGAATAGCGACAACACAAGCTGCAGTTCAACAAATAAATTGAACTGGGTTTGTTAAACCCGCTTGTACGACAAGCTGAAATATTGAGAGCTTTATGGTCTATTCACAGGCACGGTAAACAGTTTTCTTCAAAATTGTTGCTACTAGCAGCAAATAAATTATATAATCACATTTATGGAGAAGATAGGGATTCATAACTGATGATTTAATAATACAGCACAATAGATTGGAGGGTGTGATGATGAAGAGATTATAACCTGAAGACAAGAGAAGAAAACTGAAAGTATGTAGCTATGGAGCACCATTGACACATAGATGGTAGCAACCATGCTGCCCACAAATCCCATGGTGAAAGGTAACCTCTGTGGCAAAATTAACCAGCTTCAGTGAGTGCAGCACAAACACATTTCTTTATATGAGTGTGACAAAAGATAAGCATATAAAGTCATGATAGAAGATATGAACTACCAACCAACCAACAACTCTGACCCCCTCCCCCCCGCACACACACACTCACTCCCAAAAAAATCCCCATACAAAAAAGTTTAGGTACCAAATCACTGCTATGCATTTCCTAGGTCGATATTTCAGTATGTGCACTTGATATGCTACGTGGCCGACTGGTCATCATTTGACTGACTCTATTTTATTTTCACTTCCCTCAGGCATAGAATTTTTTTAATTCTATCTACGAGGGTGCAGTTAAACTATGCTCCCCTAGTATCAGTAGATTCTGGAAAGTTATACCTAAATAATAATTTCAATGGCAGATCACTGTATAACTGTCAACAACAAAGCGAAATAAAATTTCAGTGACAAATCTGCTGCTCAGTAATTACTAGAATCGATGATTAAATAATTCATGGAAAAGGCTTTGCTAGAATTGATGACAAAACAATGTGTGGAAAATAATAACTGTACCTCTTTGGAAATCATATGATAGAGCTGATTCTTGGGCCCTTTCAGTGCAAAGAATGATCCAATTATGAAGAAACATCCCACCGTGAAACAGATGGCAAACTTTTGAGGCATGATTACCATGACTGGCAGAAATATCGTGAATGCGATGAAAACTAGGAATATGCCACTAGCAAGAAAAAGACCAAAATACATAAGTGATTTGCTCGATGGAACATTGCTTGCTGTGGACTTGAAGCTGCCTGGCAACCCTAGAACACCTTTAGATACCCTAGACAAATAGAATCACAAACCATCAGTAGAGAAAATAAACCTCATTAGCAAAATGAACATGTAACTACCTAGTGGCCAGGGGTTAAGTCAATTCCATCTTTTAACACTGTACCCATTTTTCACTCTCTCAGTCTTCCCACTTCCAAGTTGCTTTAGAACCAACTAAATACTACTAACTTCAAAATGACTCTTAAAAGCTCATGAATCTTCATGTCAGCTTTTCCAAAAACACAAATTTCACTAATCACAAGACTTGCACGTTTTTAATTTAGGATCATTGGCGAAAAAATTAGTCACTGGTCAAATTGCTTTAGAGCACAATAACAACTCGTCAGAAGCTTTTCCAATCCTATGATTCCAACTCTTGGTCCAAAAGTTGTCCCTGTTCACTCCAGTCTTGAGATGTAACCTAGTAGACACAGAGCCGAGATCATCACAATCCAGAATCCACACAGAGAAGATCTGACAACTACCTGTGATCCCTACCGAGACGCAGTTGCAAGCCAATTTAAGCTTAGCTCGGGGCGAATCTACTGCATTCGAAGCGAGCGCACAAGCAAACCCTAGGAATGAGAGAACAAGACTGGTTTGAGTCTGGGAGAGGGGGACGGGTTTACACGCCGAAGGTGCCGGAGACGCGGTCGTTGGCGGAGCGGACGGCGGCCTCGATGTCGATCCCGAAGCCTCCGCCGCCGTCCTCCTCGGCGGAGCGCGCCGCCGCGTAGGAGTTCCATTCCGCGAGCAGCGACGGCTGCGAGGAGGAGGACGCCGCCGCCGACGACGAGGCGGAGGGCCCCGTGCCGGAGAACCACGCCTGCATCTCGGCCCCACACTGTTAGAGAGACGCGCACGAGCAGCCGCCTCTTCGCTGGTTCGCCCTGCAAATTTGCCGTGTGCCCGTTTGGTTAGGCCCCAAGGCACCCAGCAAACTCGACTCGAGACGAGAGATGTAGTCAGAGGCTGTGAGTGCCAAGCTGAACGACAGTCAAAACGTATGACTCCCAAGACGAACAATTTTTCCTGAAGTCTTTGTTCGTATCTTGTTTAAAATATTAGGTATCTGTGATTGGAGTGAGTAGTATTTTGTAAAAAGTTTCATCGTATCTTGTCCAAAATGTTAAGTAGTATTTGTGACTGAACGAAGTAGTATTTCGTAAATATATTCTGCATTTGAAGAGTTTTTGACGCTTTTTTAAAGTGATAGAATTGTCTATATGTCCAATCATTAGACAGCTACAAGCCTCTATAACAAATTTACAAGTCAGCGGTACCAAAGGATCGCAAACATTGTAGTATCACCATTCACAGAATTTACAGAATTGCCTATATTCTATTATCATGTACTGCTTCAGAAGTTCAGATCCGATTCAAGAGCAACTCTGCTCACAAGCAATAGACAAGCAAGGCCTTTATCAACTGGCCTACACTAAAAACGATACGGTACAGACTGAAACACATCATAATGACGCCATCACGGGTATTTTATTAGCTGATAATGTGTTCAATTGCTCTGTTTGATTTACAAAGCAGTAACATGACATGATACCATACATAACGGGTTAGGCTGGCATGCAGCTTTGCTTCGGTGTCTCTGACATCTTCCTAGGAAGATCTTCATGAGTAAACCAGAGTCCAATGTATTTGCAGTATCTGATCTTTTGGTATGACCGTATCAAAGCCTGCAAAATGACAAGGTAGGAACTCCACTAAATAAATAACTGATACCAGGAAGCAGCTAATTAAAAAAAAGAACTATTTCAAGCTATTAATAATCATGTAAGCAAATTTCTGCAACACTGGAGCAGCTTATACTACTTGGAAGCTGCTTATTTTGTGGGTTTCACTCTATACTTATTCAACGAGTAAAATGCAGGGAAATACCTAATTACATAGCCATCTCTGCTTGCAAAGCTGCCAACTCGTCATCTTCAGTTTTGCTGCTCTGGGCAGAAGGCCGAGTTGGCTGCTGTACACGCACTGGAGCAGTAGGGGCAGTCGTTGTAGGCGCTAGAAGCTCTGCTTCCAATTCCTCCCCCTCCAAATCTGCTAGTTCAGCTTCCAGTTCATCCTGCCAAAAACAGCACATATTAGTTTTTTTTTCTCCTTTACAGCGGATCATGTAGAGAGAGAATGAGAAATACTTCATCAAAATCAGCTGCTGCTCCAATAGGAGCAGATAGTAGATCCTGGATCTGCCTCATGTTCTCCATATTGTCATTAATTTCATCCATTGTCTTGTCAACATCATCAATATTTCTGGAAAGCAAAACAATTAGACTCTGCAATTAATGAAGCAAAAGAGATAGATAAAAGGACTTTGGCCTCATAGCTCAATAGATCATCACTTCAGTTAGATTTAGATTCACTCTCAAATGATGATAGTACAAATGAACCAATCTGTTGCTTCAATTAAACAATTAAAGCACATTATGCTAGTTGAAGCACAGTACCATAAAGACATGGATACTTACCAATCTCACTAGAACACCTTATTACTTTATTAGTCAGTAATAGTTTACTATACAGAAGTAACCTACAAATTAGAGTTTAAGTGGACATAAGCTATATGCTATTTGAGCTCTTAAGACTTCTCTGACAAGTATACTGCACTGCAACTGCAAGTCCTCAAACGATCTTATTGCACCACTTATTATTAGCTCCACGCTTCTAAAAATATGATTTCTCGAAACACTTTCTTCTACTACATTGTTCAGACCACTTATAATAGGTTAATAATATATAATATTTAATTTATCCCTATAAACAAGTAGATCATACTCCCTCCCTTGAAGAATATATGGCGTATTTTGACTAAGCACGTAGATTAAGAACTCACAGAAGTTAAGAAGATAATGGGAGAAATGACTAAATTAGGCCCTCAATAACCAGCCAATAACGAAAAACAAGCAATAAAGGTGAATTTCATGCACCGTGATTAGCTTCATGCACATTAAATGCTAGCAGCTTTTCACCTTTTAAAGCATGATTAGCTACATGCAATCAAGGGTAGAATAGGAAAAAATATTACTACAACCTTGGCACTTGTGTATGCCTTGTATTTTTGAAATTTTTGGCAAAAAAATTATACGCCCCACATTTTGAAATGGAGGGAGTACATCACATTTCATCCACATTTTATCACTTTAGAACACTGCCTTATTCTGTTGGACAATTTCCAATCATGTACCAATGTTGATGGATTGTGGGGGATAAGTTGCCCACCAGATGAAATGACCATTAACATCGATTTTTTTTCACAAAGTATGGAAATTTCAGAGAAAATAAAATCAAAGAGAGAATAAATAACAAAGAAAACTGAGCCATATGTAATGCTACATACGTCGCTTTGTGCATTGCTTTCATCGCTGATGCTCCAGTTCTCAATGCATCAACAGTCTCTGTTGTAGCCTTTGCACCTTCCAGCATTATCATCTACAATCAGAACAAGAAGAGAAACACAATAAATATCTAGCAAGCATAATGAGACCCAAAAGGAAAGCCAAAACATGTGTTTATTTGTGACTTCACCTGATCATGTATCCTTAGTTGGAAATTCCCAAGTTGCTCAATCTGTTGCTCATATAGTCTCTTCCTCTTTAAGCATTGTATTGCAGCTACAACAAAGAAAAGTTCGAATGTAAGTCATTTTCCCCATTAGAACATTTGCCTCCAAGGGAAACTCATGCAGATTGTCTATTATGATGAAACTACACGGAGTGAAGCAGAAAAGAAATAGATGAACGGATTAAAGCAAGGGGGTGCATGTGTGTTTATAGATGTGGGCATGCAACTAGACAATAATAAAATTCGCATTGACACCCAAAACACACACAGACACATGGAATCGCAGTACGAACTTAGGTACAAAGTGCAGAAACATATGTTGAGTATATATTAAGTTGGATAAATATGGCATTCCCTGGTGTAGATCTTTAGTAGAACAACAGTCAGCAGGCATAGGCAAGGCACTTGGAACCAATGATTGGAAAGAGAGCATTGGAGCACATGAGGAACACAGAGTACATTTACATGCCAGTAGCAGTTCCGTGTCTATTTAGCAAAAAGGCTCAGAGACACCACAGGAGAAAATTACAAAAACCTATAAATAGTTTGTTTATACAAAAGGATTGTGTGGAAGCATGATAGCTCTAAAGAAAAGACTTCCATCATACAATAAATTGTTAAAGTGAATGTATCAGATGATAGTTATATATGCAAAATAAGTACGGAAATCTGCAAGTTGGTTTTACTGGATACCACATGGCCTAGCAATAGAAAAAATAGTAACGTTGGGTGCTAATTGCTACATAAGGCAACATGGGGGCCAAAATCAAAATTTACAAGTTATCAGCGATACTTTCATTAAGTTTAGAAGTGGAGATACATCATGATAGCAATACACCAAACAGAAAGGAAGAGAAGAAATCCTTTTGAGGAAAAACTCATGAAATATCAATGAATTTCTTGGAACTGGTATAATATACCTCTTTTATTCTTCGCTTTAGTGAATCCCTTGGCCTTCTCAACCTCAAGATTCGCTTTCTTCACTAGCAAATTTTCTTTCTTTTCTAGCATTTCAAGAGTCTGGTGCATAATGGGAGTTAGTTGTCACACACAAACTACAAAAATCAGTAAATAAACACTATGGTCTTTTTTGTAGGCTGTATGCAAGAAGCAAGAAACATGTGAAATCCTAAATTTCCATCTTCCGCACACTCAAGTCCACAAACTTAATGTTCATATGGAAATCAGAAATAGAAGCAACCTTTAAAAGCACAAGCATATGTTTATTTCCCCAGGCGCTATCGCTTGACTAAAACCAAGAGGCTAGGCTAGTTAACGTTACGAAACTCTGTATACATCTCATCTTAGGCATCCTATGAGGAAACAATTTCCCTTCTTTCTATATCCGGTTGCAAAAATATGTCATGCAAGGAAGTAAGGATCGTTCCCCCCTTAGCACAAAATATTCTGCCTTCCAACCTAGTAAGACGACGCATCACAACCCGATTGCTGCTTCCACTCAATAAAAGCTTAATCTCCAATCTGGTTCATATCGGCGTCCACGCACTCGGGAAATCATCACATCACTCAGGGTAATAACCGTACTACGATGACCAAATAGATTCCCCAGAAAAGGATCTGGTCAAGCTAGGGCGGGAGGATGAAATCAACTGAGTGGCTCACCTCGCTGAGCTTGTCGATGGAGGCCAGCGCGGTGGCCTGGCTCTGCGCCTTGGACTTCCCGAACACCTTGCCGAACACGCCCGACATGGCTGGTCGCCTACCAGATCGCCGTTCGGGGATAGGATCGAATCAAATAGTCTGCAGGGAGAAGCAGTAGGTGAAGATCGGTCGCGAACGGCGGCTCCTCGATTCGATCGGCGGGGGGCGTCGAGGTGGACGGATTCGCGCGCCGGAATCGGAGCGATTCGCCGGCCGGCCGCGCTCGTGGTTGCAAGTGGAAAAGCGGGACGCGGTGGTGGAGTCGTTCCTGGCATGACAAGGAAGTTTCGTCACATGGTGCTAGTATCAAAATGGGCTTACAATGGGCGGAGCTGAGCTGGGCTTGGCTGGGCTGGGCTCACTGTGGACTCCATGGAGTGCCTACTGGTTTGATCCTTGTGGGCCGATGTGTGATCCAAAATATTTTTTTTGCAGGACCTTGGAAAATTTTCGTATCAAGTTGGACCTAATTGCTTAACATGCGGTGAGCCACATTATCTAAAAAAGAAGAGCCATTGGATAACTACCATTCTTAATCACAACCGTTGGATCATTTCTATGCTAATCACGGCCATAAATTCATTATGCATGCTAATCGTTCTATTAATTATAGCTTAGCATGTACTGAGTATTTTAATGTCTCACCTTTAATTCAATATTATTTTTAAGTGTTTTAGAATAATTTCTAAAATCCTGCAAGATCCACTAGTTGTAATATGATTTAGGATTTTGTTTACATTTTTTCAATGCTACAGTAACCTTGAGCCCAATACATACGTGCTAGCCTCCTATGATCTTTTGTTGTCAGAAGAAAACCATCCTAATCTTCTATTGACATCTGCGTAGATGCCTTAGTCTGTCAAATGAAATCACTGACTTATGGACTTATGGTAGTCATCGTCAGTAAAACGGTAAATTTTTTTCAAAACCAAGATATTGTCGACATTATCTTCGTATACCCAAAATCATTATAAAAATAATTTTTTTATTTAATGTCTCTGAAGAGATGTTGTTACCTGATTGCAACTATGATAAAATGATATTCTTATTTTTTTATCACTAAAGGGAGTAAAATGTTTTGTTGAACATTGGGAATCCTGTCTCTTAACATTCTACTATATTCTAGCCAAGATTTATCATTTTGCATCTTCTTCTATAAAAAAAATCATATAAAAAATCATATATGTATCTGTCTAGGTCATATGAAAACAGTCCGTTCTTCATGTATTTGATCAAGGTTCTTAGGTTCATTAATTTAACACTTAGAAACCTTTCACCTTATGCTTTTAGGACCTATTTAAAATATATGATAGGAAAACACAGAAATTAAAAAAAAGAGTTTTTAAAAAATCTAACTTCTTGCTTATTTTTATTATAAGAATAAAATCGTATGAAAAATTTTCTATTATTTATCTACAAATCAAAGGATCTATTAAAAAAATTCAAAAGAAACTGAATCCTCCCAACCGCCTTTGCCAATTCTCCCTTTAAAGGGGTTCTTAATTTTCCAAATTCCATAAGAATGTCTCGAAATTTTGCCATGCCTAGGAAAAAAGATAAAATCGCGAGTTCGCGACCTGCGTAACCAAGCACACTGTACACGAGTACCGCCTCTCCCCTCCCTAAATCCCAAATCTCCCCTCCCCGCTCCGTCGCCTAAAACCCTAGCCCTCCCCTCCCTCTCCGATCTCGCCGGCCGCCGCCATGGACGACAGCCTCTACGACGAGTTCGGCAACTACATCGGCCCAGAGCTCGCCGACTCCGACAACGATGACTCCGACGCCGACGCCGACGCCTCCCCGTCCCCCTCGCCGTCCCGCTCCCCATCCCTTGCCGTGCGCTCCCCGTCCGGCTCCCCCCCCGGCTCCCCCTCCCTCCCCGCCGCCCTCATGGACATCGACGACGGCGACGCCGACCCCTCCCAGAACGCCGTCGTCCTCGCCGAGGACAAGAAGTACTACCCCACCGCCGAGGAGGTGTACGGCCCCGGGGTGGAGGCGCTCGTCATGGACGAGGACGAGCAGCCGCTGGAGCAGCCCATCGTCGCACCGCCCCGCGTCGTGCGCTTCGAGGTCGGCACCCGCGCGGAGGCTACCTCCACCTACGCGACCACCGACTTCCTCCTCGGCCTCGCGGCCAACCCGGCACTGGTGCGCAATGTGGTGCTCGTGGGCCACCTGCAGCACGGGAAGACGGTGTTCGTGGACATGCTCGTGGAGCAGACTCACGAGGTGGACACGTTCGACTCTGAGGGCGAGCGTCATGTGCGGTTCACCGACACCCGGGTCGATGAGCAGGAGCGGAGGGTATCCATCAAGGCCGTGCCGATGTCCCTTGTGCTTGAGGGGGGGAATGGCAAGTCATACCTGTGCAATATCATGGACACACCTGGGCATGTCAATTTTTCCGATGAGATGACTGCCGCATTGCGGATCGCTGATGGGGCTGTGCTTGTTGTCGATGCTGCTGAGGGTGTTATGGTAACTGACTCATCCTATTGCTCTAAACTTCAGTGGCTGACCCAGGAAAATTACACTGGGTGTGCCCACGCTAGAGTGTATAATACCATTCTTTAAGTAAAAATTGCCAGGTTCTATGTAGTGAAATTTTGATGAAATTTGATCAAAATTTTGTCGAAATTCATGAAAAATCGTTAAAATTTAGAAACTTTTTTAAAGAAGAACCCATCTCACTCCTTCTTGGTCCATTGTCACAACGCATGGTGAATGCCCTTCGAATTGAAAGAACACACATGTTCCTCTTCATATTTAATTGATTCAATTCGATCTAATCATGCAAATCACAAAAAAAAAATGTATTCAATCTGTAACTCATTGATTTCGCATTTTAGTTTTGAATTTGAATCAAGTAGCACTGGTCCGAGGATTAGAGATTTAGAGGAAGTAAATTATAGAAAGGTAAAAGACTTCTAGTTCGGTGATGGCGTTAGGGCCTCAAGGCTCCAGACTGCTGGTGCTGGCGTAACATGGGTTGTGTTGGCCGCAGCAACATACTGTATGGCCATTGCTCCTGCTACTTTGCTGGCACCACCAACAGACATGCTCATGATGACTAGACGGCGAGACCGCTAAAACCCTACTGCATGAATGCATGACGCGTGCACACACTGCAAAACTCTCAATTGTTGCTGGATGTGCTGCGCTGGACTGGCCAAGAAGGCCTTTTGGTCTTTCGTTTGCTGAGGAACAAGGCATCTACCAAGTATTTGGGCCACGAATGAATACTACATCCTAATTTTTCTCTGAAATATTTGGGTATGCCGGTGCCCACCCGGCACACCCCCTAGGTCTGCCCCTGCTAAACTTGTCTGCTTTCTATAATGATGAATTAAGCTGGAATTACTGGTTATGTCAGGATGCTAATACTTCATTGCGCATTTGGTCTGTTTAGTTCTTATAGAACATAGTTTGGACAATCTAATTCTTTTTATAGGAAATTTGCTAAGAATGTACCTTCACCATTTTTTTGGCATTCTTCCCAATCCCCAGTGATGGCTTTCTTGATTTTCATTAGAAGGGAATGTAGGATGTATTTAGTTTTGCAATAGCACCATATACATCCAACCAAGACAACATAAATGGTTAATATACAAATAGGAGACATCTTGTTGTTCTTTCAAATGACCAGGTTATGGAGTGCCGTGGCTTTGTCCATGCTATCAAGGGCTTTAAAAGTTAGACTAGGCTTCTATATAAGTTATAACAGAGTAGAAATTGGCTGAAGCATCAACAAATTTTGCATTAAGGTTGTGCCATACTGCCATCTTCTATTCTTCTGTTAGCTTTTGCTTGTCACTGTAATGAGTTGGTGGTGAGATTATCTTAATTCAAGACATTCCATTCTTAAGCGATAACATGGACTAGAACATGAAAATACAAGTTGACCATGTCCAATTGTTAGCAAATAATGGTAGAAATAGCTTGGCTGCATGTCAATCAGTACTCAGCAGTTGAAGGACTAAGATAACATGGACCTCTGGTTTCTATATGGTCAACTGCAGTTTAGATATCTTTGCAAAGATAGGTAGTTAGCTTGTGCGCTTCATGTTTATGGGAGGACACAATATGTAAATACGAGGGGTATGTGCACAGCTGTGAGAGAATGTTACAGACTAGCTAAGTGCATGTGTGTTTGCTATGGATAAAAATGAATCATGTAGGTCCTAATTTTGTTCAAAACAAATTGATGTGATTTAGCATTGAACACTTGTTACCAAGAACATTTGGTGTTTGCACATTCTAATTGTGAAATAACTGATACACTAAGTAAATACATGACAACTCAGTTATGTTGGACCTTTCCATGTAAAATTGTGACATTTGAAGGCAAAATAAGAAGAGAACAACCTGTGGAAGGTTTATTGTGTAATATAAGGATAATCAGGGAACAAAATCCATAAAAAATTGCAGTGCGATGCAGTGGTAGTGGTGGGTGTCTGTCTGGCATATCCATGACCACCACTAACACTATCTTCTGAGTATAGCTAAGTGTGTTGTATACTGTTGCTTGTATGTATACAATGCCTTTACTTTTTTTTTGTTGGGGAATGCAGTATATTTTGTTATTTATTTACCTCCATTGATGAATAGGTAAATACTGAGAGGGCGATTCGTCATGCAATACAAGAAAGACTTCCCATTGTTGTCGTGATTAACAAGGTACATTTTCGTTCTCTTTTTGCAACATGTTCCACTAGCACCTCAAAATTGAGGTTTGCTCGTACTGTGTGTTATTACAGGTTGATAGATTGATTACAGAGCTAAAGCTGCCACCTAATGATGCATATTTCAAGCTACGGCATACACTAGAGACGATCAATGATCTCATCTCATCTTGTTCTACCACAGTTGGTGGCACTCAACTGGTTGATCCTGCTGCTGGAAATGTTTGTTTTGCAAGTGGTTCTGCAGGCTGGTCTTTTACCTTGCAATCTTTTGCGCATCTTTATTTAAAGATCCATGGGATTCAATTTGACCATGAGAAATTTGCATCTCGTCTATGGGGAGACCTGTATTATCACCCTGACACTAGAACTTTCAAAAAGAAGCCTCCAAAGGAAGGAGCTAATAGATCATTTGTTGAGTTTGTCCTTGAGCCTTTGTACAAAATATATAGTCAGGTTGTTGGGGAGTCAAAGGGTAAGGTTGAAGCAACTCTTTCTGAGCTAGGTGTGACTCTGAGCAATGCAGCTTATAAGCTTAATGTTAGGCCTTTGCTGAGACTAGCTTGCCGCTCAATTTTTGGGACTTCTACTGGCTTCACTGACATGCTAGTGAAACACATACCCTCTGTCAAGGATGCTGCTCCAAGGAAGATAGAACACATATACACTGGTCCACAAGATTCCACTATTGTGGATGCTATGAAAAAATGTGATCCACATGCCCCCCTTATGGTTAATGTTACAAAGTTGTATCCTAAGTCTGACTGTAGTGTCTTTGATGCCTTTGGACGAGTTTATAGTGGCACAATTCAGACTGGGCAAACTGTGCGTGTTCTTGGAGAAGGCTATTCTCCCGATGATGAAGAAGATATGACTGTCAAAGAGGTTACTAAGTTGTGGGTGTATCAGGCAAGGTACCGTGTTCCAATTAGTAAAGCCCCTGCTGGTTCTTGGGTTCTTATTGAAGGTGTAGATGCATCAATTATGAAAACGGCAACTATATGCCCTATGAAGATAGATGAAGATGTCTACATATTTAGACCTCTACGTTTCAATACTCTCCCTGTCATAAAAATAGCAGCTGAGCCTCTAAACCCGAGTGAACTCCCTAAGATGGTGGAAGGTCTTCGTAAAATCAGTAAGAGTTACCCTCTTGCTGTTACTATGGTGGAAGAGTCTGGAGAACACACTATCCTTGGGACTGGTGAGCTTTATCTAGATTCTATAATGAAGGACCTCAGAGAGCTTTACTCTGAGGTAGAAGTGAAGGTATATTAATGTTTTTACTCTATTCTTCCCTCTTCTTTTGGCAGAGAAGATTTACTTACTTTTGATACCTTGTGTGTACACAGGTTGCAGATCCAGTCGTGACATTTTGTGAAACAGTTGTTGATACTTCTTCGATGAAATGTTTTGCTGAAACACCCAACAAGAGAAACAAAATTACCATGGTTAGTTACTCTTGGTGTATTCTGGTTTGATTTTGGCAGTTCCAGTTCTTTCGTCATGGTAAATGGTTATCTGTGTCTGTCTAATTCGGTAACACAAATGCAGGTTGCTGAACCATTGGAAAAGGGCTTGGCTGAAGATATTGAGAACGGCTTTGTTAGCCTGGACTCGAGGCAAAAAGAAATCACTGACTTCTTTCGTCAACGCTACCAGTGGGATGTCCTAGCAGCAAGGTCAATATGGGCTTTTGGGCCTGAAAAGCAGGTAAGATGTTACAAACTGCTTATTGACCTTGCGGCATGAGGTGTTTTTTTTTAACTCGTGAACTTTACGTAACTAAAAACCCCATACAAAAATCGGGTATGACCTCCTGTGAACTTATTCCTTTTAGAGTTGCATGAACCTTGTTGCCCTATCGATTTTCATGTGAACTCTGCAGGTAGTTGTGCACTTGATTTTGACTTGCTGTTTGTGCCTGAGTTTACTACCAAATTATCAGCACTATTATTTTACCAACACCATGTTTCCACCGCTGTGTACTGAATGCATTTTACTTGACATGCAGGGTCCTAACATTCTCTTAGATGACACCCTTTCAGTTGAGGTGGATAAAAACTTGCTCAATGCAGTCAAAGATTCAATTGTTCAAGGGTATGCATAGTGTACAATGTTTTGTTTACTCAATATTCTTTGGAATGTCACGATTTTTTTAATCATTATGTTTATATTCTATTATCACAGGTTTCAATGGGGCGCTAGAGAAGGTCCGCTGTGTGATGAACCAATTAGAAATGTGAAATTCAAGATCTTAAATGCAAACATAGCTCCTGAACCGTTGCACCGTGGTGGTGGTCAGATAATTCCAACAGCTCGTCGTGTGGTTTACTCGGCGTTCCTAATGGCTAATCCACGCCTTATGGAGCCTGTCTATTATATTGAGGTTAGTCTCAGTGCTTCTAGTAGACATTTTCATCCTGTTTGGTAATCCTTTTATCTCTTTATAAATATTCTAATCTGTTGATCTGATCTATCTTATGCTTGTAGATCCAAACGCCAATTGACTGTGTCTCTGCCATATATACGGTGCTATCCCGTCGGCGAGGGCATGTAACAGCTGATATACCCAAACCAGGAACTCCAATATATGTTGTTAAGGTATGACATTTATCTGAATTCTGCCTTGTAACTTATGTGGTAACCGTGTGAACCTTTCTGATAGTACTCTATACCTTTGTCAGGCATTTTTACCTGTTATAGAGTCATTTGGATTTGAGACCGACCTGAGGTACCACACACAAGGACAGGCCTTTTGCCTATCAGTGTTTGATCACTGGGCTATTGTTCCTGGTGACCCTTTAGACAAGAGTATTGTCCTCCGTCCTCTGGAACCAGCACCAATACAGCATCTTGCCCGTGAGTTTATGGTGAAGACTAGGCGAAGGAAGGTAAGAAATACTGTCTATACTAGTTATGAAGAAGCATAAAGTAGGAGACACTTGAGCATTTTTAAACGTGTGCAATCACAATTTTCAGGGCATGAGTGAGGATGTGAGCATCAACAAGTTCTTTGACGAGGCCATGATGAACGAGCTGGCGCAGCAGGCTGCTGATCTCCATCTGCAAATGATGTAGTTCGAAATTGTGAAATGGGAGTTGGCCCCTTCATAATGATGATCTTTCGAAGATGTGATGGGTCACGTCTTCTTTACTCCGGAAACTGGAATCAACTTTGGCATCAGCCAAATGTTCACCAGTTCGCATGCCCATTCCCGTTGCGCATTGGATCTAAGCGCATTTTGATGTTGGGGGTTTTGTGACTGATGGTCATGGTAGACAGTCCCATCTATTCATCTTTATGTATGTACTCTTCCTGTAACATCTGCATCATCTAACCTTATCATTTTTAGTTAGCCATTCAGAGCTGGAGATAAGTTTAGAGAGGCGATGAAATCAGCATGGATGGTGTAATATGACTGCTGTGATCCTTTTTTTCCTTGTACATTGTTCCAACTAATGTACTAGTAGCATTCTACACCCATTGAAGTTTCTAAAGAATACACGTCTTGCTGTACCCATTCTGGATTTTTTTCATCAATCTATTCGGATGATTGGAGACATACCATTCTGTTTAGAATGTAAGTTTGACGTCAAATGGTTGTACTCCCATGTTGAATGGCGGAAAACACTTGATTAGTCACCCAAACCACAGGAATTTCATTTCATGAAAAAAAAGAAAAAAAAAGAACGTGAATCGTCCACCAAAACTGCGCTGACGTTACAGGCCCACATGCATGCTGCTTGTGAGTAATTTGGCAGTTCGGCCCAATAAAACTTAGCAGGAGATCTCCTGGAAATAAAAAGGGTAAAAGGGATAAAGACGACCAGAAAAAAAAAGGAAAAATTCCCTCCAAAACCCCGCATCTCCCACCGTCCCAATTCGAACGCCAAACCCTAAGCCCCACCTCCATGGACGTCGTCGGCGTTGTCGCCGCCCTCCCGTCGCCGGCGACGGAGGACGAGACGATCACGCGGAGGCGCTCCCGCCGCGTTAGCTTCGCGGACATCACCGCGGTGCACGTGTTCGACCGCGACGAGGACGTGGAGACCCCTCCGGAGGAGCGCGCCATCGCCGTAGGCTACCCGTCCCCGTCCCTCTCCCCGGGGAAGCCCGCGGCGGAGGAAGGCGAGGAGACGGAGGGGGAAGAGGAGGAGTTCGTGCGCCCGCCGTTCCGCTTCGTGGATAACGATGTCGACTCGTCCTCCCCTGGCAGCACCGCCGGATCCCTCGTCTCCAACGATGGTGGAACACTCCTCACTAATCTCCTCAAAGCAAAAAAATGTGCATTCTACTGTTTAATTTGATGACAACCCTCATCTTTTTTTTGGCTTCTTAGAAGTGCTGCTGAATTGTTTACTTGTTTAGGGCTTACTCACGAGGCTGGAATTGTTACATTTATCATTTCAACTTTGGCTAAATCATAGGTTCCTTGACTTTCTCTAAGTGCCCAACCCCAAATGTTTATGTCAAATGGGGCTCTTGTCTCGTTTTTCGTTTACTCATGTAATTTGAAAAACTCAGTGAAGCCCATGTGTATACTTGTATGGTAATTTTGGTTTCAGTTGCTTTCAGGTCTTTAATTTTACCTCACACTTTATCTGTTGGAGTCAATATAGAAATGGAACCATTTATCATTTCATAAGCTATCCTTGCCATTTTGGTGGAAACTATGCCACAGTGGTGTTAAGGACGTGTGCTATGCTTTTTGGTTAAAACTCGAGCAATTTAGTGTCAAATTATTTTGTATATTTGTTCTCTTGCTAGTTTGGTCCAGCAGACAAATTGGATGCCCTTTGTTCTTAGCACAGATGGAGATATACATCTTAACTGGATGTGATTGTTCAATTTATTAAGGAAGCAGATATAATATGACAGTACCTGCTCATTAATATCTATAAGTCACATATACCTGACACATTAGAGTGGTTGGTAGTTAATTTTCCTCACTACAATGTCTCTATGGACTATGGTATTGTGTGGTATTTTGCATCATTGACAAACTATCCATGCCTCTAGTGCAACAGCACATCAGTCGTGCTAGTCGTTTCTTAGCTAGAATGCGGTATTATTTTGTGGAAACATATTATCTTCTTATTTGCACCTTGCATGCCACTTGTGACAGATGAGGATTTCTTTGGGCCTGTATCAAGAAGCTTTATTCAAACTGGAAGACCATCAGATTCTGGAATGTCAGAGGATGGAAACCATGATATAACTTTAGATTCAGAAACATTCTCAATGCATTACCGCAACATTGTTCCTGCAGATGATTTTTCAATCAACTCAGTTGGAAGTCTAAGGACACCCAATTCAGCATCTACAGGGCCATTAAAGGAACAAACTGGATCTGGGTATGGTGTAAAATCGTGTAATAGTCAGGATGCATTAACTGACATGAGTGTGCTTGCAGATAAACCCGAGAGTTATGATTATACAAAACTTTCTCCCACTCTGAGCAATCTATTGCAACGAGTCGAAGATGTCCATGAACCAATATCTCCTAAAAATGGCACTGGTACTGTAATTCCTGATCACAGTTCAGCTTTGACTGGCTGCAAGAAAAAAAATGGGGAAGAAAAACCATCCATTGTCAATGTTATCTCTTCTAGTGAGCTGGACACTATTGGTTCTTGTGAGGAACACATTCCCTTTAGGAATCCAGTACCTACTAGCACTGATCCAATTCAAGAGGATAATGCAATGACAGTTGATGTTAATGAGAAATCTCAGGTCAGGTCAGAAGCCATTCTGAATACTCCTAAAGCTGTAGTTCGGACCTTGCAAACTCCACAAGGGTCTGTATCCTCCCTACGCTCCAAAAGGCGACAACTTTTCAGTCCTATTACTCTTTGCGCTAGTAATGTGGCAAGCCAGGAGGCTTCTTCTTTGGGGAGTGAGTTTGTAAAACATAGCAAGAGGATTGTAGCACTGGCGGATCGCCTGAAATTCAGTCTTTATGAATCACCTGCAACTAATATTCAGGAGATGCCATGCAATGTCCTTATGATAGATGACCAACCTAGCCATGAATGCAATTCTATTCAGGATTTGGATTTAGATGGGGGAGGAAGAAAAAGGAGTAGTAATGAAAATGGTCATGTGGAACAAGAGCGTCCTCAGAAAATGTCAAAGCCACCAAGAAGTCCAGCAACACCACTAAAACAGCTTCCTCGTGTATCCTTGTCTTCTAGTATGATAGAAGAAAACCAGAGTGATGCTCATGGTAACCAAAAATCAATAAATGTTGATTGGAACAAGGTAAAGTTTGACTGTTTAAACTAATCAAACCTTATAAGTTACTCACGTTTTTTGTTATTCAAGGTATTTGAACTTTGAAATAACTAGTCTACATAAGCCTGAACTGTTTTTCATTGTACAGGTTGCATCCATGGTATCTAATGCCACAAGTCAAGTTTTCTCAACATCTATAAGTAAGGTTAAACCACAACAGGTACGGTAATCCAGGATTCAATTGACCACCATTCATTCAAACATTCTTTTGCTTGTTCCCAAACATATGTTCATTCTTTCCTCAAGTCTTAGTAAGGTGCATGCTTCTGAGCAATTCAGAACATATTGCCTATTTGGAATTGATGCAGCTGCCAACATATGGTCAAAATCTACAACCTCTAGATTTGTGATTCAGTAGTTTTCTGTGTTCACTTGTTTAGAATATTCATTGTTGCATCTGATTGGATCAATTCAATATAATAATCTAGCACTGTAAAGTTCTGTTGATCCTTTTAACAAAGTGTGGATTGTGCTTTATTGTTTCTTTTTGAATGAAGCTTGATATGATTGAAGGTATGCTGGGGGAAATTCAGAGGGCTAGAAACTTTAAGAGGCTTTCTACTGCTGTGGTATGCTTCCATCACTTAGTTGTATTGTGCTGTTTATTGCTGTTAGGAAAATTACTTCAATTTATCCTTGTCATTTTTTCTCTGAATTCAGAGGATTCAAGATTGTGGCAATGATAAGCAGAAGAGGTAGGTTTTGATGTTGATATCACGTATCACTGCATACTATTTAGCTGCACATATATAATTCTGCATCCGTTTCCAGATTAGCTGAGGCAAGATCTCTCATTGACAAGCTTTTGTACGAAAAGGCAAAACTGCAAATAAATCATGTGAAGTTAGAGAAACTGCAGGTAGGAACTTCCTGTCTTTTCAGTCCCTTTGATTGCTTGTAAGGTACAGTCAACTGCTAGATTACTCCCTTACTTTCTGTTTTGGTGCAGAATAGAGCACAGGTATGCCAAAATGGAATCCAGGAGTGCTGCTATTTGAAATCCAAGATTTCAGATGTGAAGGGTGCTCCTCTTCATATAATAACTTTGACCACTGCCAGTGACAGACAGGTAGTGTAGTGTGTACTGCTGTCTAATGTACTTCACAGAAATGCAGAGTTCTGTGTGCATTTACAGTTTTTAGAACATTCTGCCTCTCTTTTAGTGTTGCATGTCATGTTTTCTAGCATTCCTTTTGAATAGCCTTGTTAGTTTCAGTTAACAAGCCTGTAAGTTCCAGTCAGCTATGGACTACAGAGTGCAGACAATTTACAGATGAAGGATCGCTGTTAGGAAAACCGCTAATAGAATTTTGACTTGTGCTGTTTTGGAATGGTTTGCATGATGTCAGAAGTTCTGGATGAGATATGCTGTTTGTAGTTTATAACTACATAAAATGTTCTATCAGGTGGGAAAATTTGACCAGTTACTGGCTGGGTACCGGCTACTAGTGTGGGACTATGGGTTTGGGAAAATTTGCAAATCTGAAAAGTTCAATCCTGGAGATCTGACATTCAATAATTTAGGGATTCCTTGTAGTTTGTGTCATGAAGCTCAGGAACTGATCTATTACTTCTGGGCTCTGAATGGCTGACCTCCTTGACTGCCTGCTTCTGCTGTTTGTGCTACTTCTTTTGCCAATTCTTCTATTTTTTGTTTGCTCATTCTTTCTTTGTAATATTCTACTTCTTTTTCATGGTTCTACCACAATCTAATTCTGTAGTAGAGAACTTTTTTTTTGTAAGGGCTTATACATCTGCTGTATATGTAGGAAGGACTTGCTTTGATAACTGAAAAGAATGCACTTGACATGATTAAAAAGAAGGTGGACAGATCAAGGAGTTCTCTTGAATCTTTTTGCAGCACTAAAGGTGATATTAGCTGTGGTGATTTTATCAGGGCAGCTGAACAGCAATTGGAGATGAGGAATCAATGTCGGATCATCCACCAGCAAGCACGGGTATTGGTGTATGACTAAAATCTACTATACATACTTCACTCCTTTTTGTGACTGAAATATTGTTTGCTTTATCAGCTGTGGGAGTTGAATGGCATTGTTAAAAGGGAAAATAAGCGTGATATCGTTCTGAGCTATTGCAATTTGTTGTTCCAGAGGTATTCATTTCTAGAATACTCTTTCATTTTGTGCAGTGTGCCAGTGTAGCAACCATGACTATTCTATGCACTCTGGTATGGGATACCAATTGTCGGTACTTGTTCAAACCAATGCTCACATTAAGTAGATCAGCAGGCTTCCAGCCATAGAATGGGTGGTTTTCTTATTCTGGTGAAACTGTACTGACTTAGCAAGTTGTAACATTTTTATTTGCTGTGTTTCAGGACGATGTTTCTGTGCAAAAACAATATAAAACCTGGCTGTACCCAGCCAAAAATTTTCTAACAGTTGAAATGTCAAATAAGCTACATCGTTACTGTTTGCTGGTGTAACCCTTATCCTGATCATGTATTCTTGCAATTTGCGTGGTAGCTTATTATATTCTGTTTTACAAACCATGATTACCACAGGCAACAAGCCAAGAGAATGAGAACTCTCTTCCTCATTATTATGTGTCTTACTTGTATTACTATTCCTTTGGCAGGATTGTCTTAAACATTAGTGATATGTCTGGCATATTTGTGAGTAATTCATTGAATGGAACCAAAATAGGCCAGGTAAGACGATGAAACTGGCATTTTCTTATTCTGCATTTAAGAAATCCCATGACACTCTACCTTTGGTCAGACATTTCCAAATTTGAATGCATCTGTGGCATTCAATTTTGTTTTCAAAGCTGAAGCGAACGAAAGAATTAGTGACTTAAGATCGTTGCAGAAGATGACAACGGTGAGTTTAAGAGTTGACCTTTTACTTTGAAAATTCTGAGGTATGAGACAAGTTGGACTGCACTATTTTTCTTAGTAAAGTTAATAATGCATATTCATATCACACTGCATGTGATTTGTCTGAAATGAGTGTCTCTATAACCTTTTGTATCATGTGCATGATATATACATGACATTCTAGTCGACATGCATATGGGATGAGGTTTAGGTATGATACTATTCAGTGTGCAGTTGGTGCACCTTGTGCAAGTGAATTATACTGTATATGTTTCCTGTATATATAATATAGTTCGAATAATTAGTATGTGATTTGTTTGAAAAATGTCCTTATTTAATATGGAAAAGTACTTGTGGAGCCAGTAAGCACCTTTTTAGCGAATTTCCACTCCTCTGCTTTTCTTTTGTTGCTCAAAACTTGAGGTTCTCTTCTGCTTTTCTTTTGTTGCTCACAACCTGAGGTTCTCAGTGAAAACAGCACTGGTATATAAAGGTATTTTCACATCCACATGGGGCTGTGGGTGTGCCTGCGCATGTATGAGAGTGTCTAGTTACACGGATGATGAGCGAACTGCAGCATACCTCTCAGAAGTCCTGAGCTGCTCTCTCATATAGTTGTTCCTTTTTCTTTCCTATAGCCGTTCTTTTCATATCTCTAGCATAGTAGCATCATATATCTGAAGACTTATTTGCATCTCTCCTAAATCGATGGTGAGATCACTATGAAAGTAAATATCTGTCTGTTATTTTAAAAAAGATGACATGATGCAACAGAATCACAGAGAATCTCCCTGCTTTCGAGATGCAACCAAAATGATAATTACCAAAATCACATTCTGAACTTCTTACATTCTGTGTAATAAATAATAATTTACTGACCAGTTGCATCTATTTGAGCATTTAAACAACTATGCTATTAGTGTAGATGATGTCATGTGTTATGAGTTCTATATTAGAAATATTTGTTTAGCAGGCTAATGGGACCCATCTATTTCTGCAGGAAACAAGTTTGCTCTTGGGTAATCTTATTGATGTGCTAAAAGAAATCAAGATTGCTAAACTGGAGTTATTGAATGTGACGGCTGCAACTTTTTATATGGAGTCCCAGACATGTGTGATCTCTATCCCTCCTGTTTTGTGTTTCAAAGTTGTGTGCTTGTGTCATTAAAAATTAACTAGAACTTTACATTCCTATCCAAAATAATCATCATACAAGTGGTATGTGCACTACCACTCTTATCAGCTTCTCTATGCATATGCTGTTTTTTGTCATTTTCCTTGAGGGGAGGCAGGAAAGGCAAGGGTTGTCGAGCAAAAATACTGATAACCAATGGAAATAATGGAATTTTCTCCATGTTTTATAGATGTAGGTACAGCTGAAATAAAAAGAGTACAAAATTTCATGTTAGAATGTTTTAGCTGGTCAAACTGAAATTGCATACAAACAAAAAGATAGTTATGTTATCAATTGTGAGATTACTCAGAACTCCAATGCCCCTGTCTTTATATCAAGCTCAGTAATGGAAGTATCTAAGAGGCAAAAATATTTTTCTGAATGTATGTCAATTGGTCTAACTCTATACACTCTCAAACAGGCAAATGAGTAATAATTACAATATTTGCCTTGTTTCAAGTAGGTCAACTTGCCCTCTCTCTGTGCCTCATGAGTTTCAAGAGTGGGAAGAGGATTTCTTTCACCATTGACATGGCAGACTTGAATCGGTTAGTTCAGTACAACTGGAGCTTATTTACATTTCATTACTATGTTCTTGTCATTATAACATCTTGCTTATTTTGGAACAGCGCCCTCTATCCATCTGAGTTGCTGATAAAGGTGTGTGAAGCTCAGACAACGATAGCACAACCAAGCCTGGACAAGTTTATGTCTTCTTTAAGAGACCTTCAACCAGGACGCTTGATGATCCTAAGGCTTTGCCGGATGATCTCTCAGCTAATCCATGAATTACCAGGGTGAGCCTATTTTCCGACTACAAAATAGAGGAAATTGTGTGGGCAATATGACTGCCACTGTAATATCATAATATTTGTTTCCGGATGTATGTAGTGTTTTTCTTGTGGCCTTTTGGATCCTTAAATTGGCCCTTTTCTAGGGGACTTTCAATCAATCCATTGAAAGCGTTGTATATACCTCTGGGAATTGAGTGAATTGACATGAACAGCTGTGAAGGCATTTTAAGTTGTTGCAAGTGAGTTGCATCTTCTGACAAGTGGTTTGCTTACTCAAACTGACCATGACTCCATGAGCATGTGTTGTTATTCGTTAATATAAGAAGAGAAACTGTAAACATGTGAACCTCCTGTATGGGCTTAGCCGCTTAGGAGGATATGATAAGTTGGTAGATATCTTCGCTTCATTTTTGGCTACAGAGTTGAAATGGCCGAGTTTGTCCAAGGCGCCAGATTAAGGTTCTGGTCGTAAGGGCGTCGCTTCAAATCCCACTCAACAAAATTTTCTCTTTTTGGTATAACTTGTGCTATACTGTTTGCATTTTTGAAACGAACCCGTGGCACATTTAATTGGGTGGCACATTTTATTGGTTACTTGTTTAGTCTGCACATATAAAGTGAGTACTTTGAAATGAGCCCGTGGCACATTTAATTGGGTACTTGTTTGGTCTGCACATTTTATTCGCTAGACTTTTTGGTATAACTTGTGTTATACTGTTTGACTTTTTGAAATGGCTTCCTGAAGCTATTCTCCAAATCCTAGCCAGGCCGCTGGCCCCGAAAATGGAGCTGCTGGTTGTAAAAAACCAAAGCGTGTTCATCAAGGGAGGTGCATTCTTGACAACTCTACGTTGGTACGGCTAAGAAGCTGCACGGCGGCAAGCAGGCCAGCGTCTTCTTACAGCTGGACATTGCGCAAGCTTTTGACTCCATCTCATGGCCCTTCCTCGGCGAGGTGCTGCAACACAAGGGCTTCGGTTGTAGGTGGAGAGCTTGGATCGCCCTTCTGTTCTCCACATCGAGCACCAAGATCTTGCTCAACGGCGTGCCAGGCGCTGAGATCTAGCATGCTAGGGGAGTGCGCCAAGAGGATCCCCTCTCCCCTTTGATCTTCCTTGTTGCCATGGATGTGCTTAACTCGTAGTTTCGGAAGGCCGAGGAGGAAGGGGTGCTACTTCCTCTAAGCATACCAATAAGAGTATCCATGTGTGGTGACGACGTGGTGCTCTTCATTAGACCCGTCGTCTTGCACCTGAGAACAAGAAGGGAAGTGCTGCGCATTTTTGACAAGGTTAGAAGAGGCTTCCTATGGAAGGGCAGTGCCGACGCGCGAGGAGAACATTGTTGGCTAGCATGGACAAAAAGTTTGTGCACTGAAAGCTTATGGCGGGCTGGGAATCCACAACCTCGGATTGCTGGGCCGACCTCTTCGTCTGCGATGGCCTTGACAACAATGAGACGCTGACAAGGCCTTGGGCTGGGCTGGAAATCCCAGCCTCCCTGGCTGCCAAGTAATTCTTCAAAGCCTCTGTCCAAATTCACCGTGAACGATGCCACACGCACCCTTGTTCTGGGAGGACAACGGGTTGGATGGCTGCGAGATGGAGGGTTTGGGTATGGTGGCACTGCTTCAGAACCTTGCGTTGTGGGAATGGCCGAACGCCTTCAGCCTAAACCGGGAGACGCTGGACGCCATCCTCTTGCGGTCGAAAACGACCGGGAGTTACTCCTCCAAGTCAGCGTGCTAGCATTTCTTCGCTAGCTGAAGCAAGTTTGAGGGGGAAAAGCCGGTGTGGAAATCGTTGGGGCCGCCACGCTGCAAGTACTACGTATGGCTAGTATTGCATAGCAGATGTTGGGCTGTTAGACTACTAGACTTGTATATATATAGACCTGACTCCTCTGTATAAAAAACAAGATCTTAGTCTCACTGTATACTACACTTCTATATGGTATTACAGCAGGTTCAGACATCTCCGACACACTAGCAACCTTCTTATCGACGAGCTGATGCCTCATTCCCGTCGCAGACCTTCTCCTCTAGTATTTTTTCTTTGCTCCTTCACCTCGGTTCTTATCCCTATCATCTCCTCTGTAGATGGTCTTTTCATCCTCCACCGCTTACTCACCACTTCCACCATATGATAAGAAGACGGCCTTCATCCGCCTCCTTGGCTCATCCGGACCCACCTTCAGTTTTCCCTTGCATTGGCGCACCTTCCCTTCTTTTTACGTCGGCGCATCTCTGCGCTTGCGCCCTCCATCGACTGGACCCGTCTGCCCTCCATCGGTTAGAATACCTTTTGGGTTCCTGCTCTTTCGACATGCTCACCTGTTCTTCGGACACAAAACTTCTTCCATCGCGTCTACGCCACTCCAATGTGTCCATGTGTCCACAGAAGCGAATTCCTGTTTCCCGGACACGGACTTCTTTTCTTCGTGCCCACAACTTCTTTCGTTTTTCGGGTCTGCCCCACTCAGTTGCGTCCATGTGTCCACGGACGCGAAACCCCACTTCATGGACGTGAACCCTCTCGCGCCCGTTACCTACCTACTCTACCTACCCTCTCATCAGCTACGGATCGATCCACATCGACCCCCCGCCCGCCCCCATCGGCTCAACAGTCACACCTTCCCATCGGCTTATCACGCCCCACTACTCTTTCGCCCTCTCCCGCGTCTGACCATGACCACCGAATCGGCTCTTGGTTCTGGTACTCTCTCAGTTGCCGGATCCCTTCCGGTCATCGACGCTCTTGACAATACCTCAAGCACCCCTACGCCGCTGTTCTCCCCACGCTACGTCGCTGTCAACGTGAAATCTCACGTTCCCATTTCTCTTGACCTCAACGATAACTATTTTAAATGGGTTTTCTTCTTCAAATCTTTATATGGAAAGTTCGACCTTCGCTCCTATATCGACGACTCTACTCCACCTTGCCCCAATGACCCTCAGTAGGACATCATTGAGTGCTGCGTGCGCAGTTGGTTGCTCGGCTTGGTCGATGATTTCGTTCTCGACCTTGCCATGGACGACACCAATCCTACCGCCCGTGATCTCTGGGTGGCTATCGAGTGGCTCTTCCAAGCAAATAAGCAGTTGTGCGCCATCTTCCTCCTCTACGAGTTTTATTCCATGGTATAAGGGGACTTCTCTGTCTCCTCGTACTATCAAAGCCTTAAGATCAAGGCCGCCGCCCTCCATGATGTTGGCCACCCTATGGCCGACTCATAACTCATCATTGCCCTCTTGCGAGGACTCAACCCTCGTTTCTCCAACACCACCGATGACATTACCAACTCCACTCCTCTTCCCATGTTTGCCCGGACTACGACATGCTAGTTCTCAAGGAACTACGCCTAGCCAATGATGAGAAGACTATGGCTCACACCGCTCTTCTCGTCGTAGCCGATCATGGCTGCAACAACCCCATCGGCTACTGTCCACTGTGCGCTGCTACCTCCTCTCGCGGATCTGGTAGTCATGGCTTCGGCCACGGCAACACAGCCCGCGTCGATGGCAATGGCAAAGGCAAAGTGTAGAAATGTGTACAATGACTAAGACCCCGAGAGTATATAAGGGAGGTCGGATCTAAATATATACAACCCAAGTCAGTGGTATATCTAACACCCCCCACAGTCATAGCGGGAGGGGAACGGACATAGAGACTGGACCGAAAACTGGTGAACAAAGGCGTGGGCAGGCCTTTGGTCATTATATCGGTAAACTAATGTGCCGATGGTAAATGGAGCACCCGAACCTGTCCTAATGCGACCTTGCCATGGACAAAATGGATATCGATCTCGATGTGCTTGGTGCATCGATGATGGATCAGGTTGGCGGTCATGTAGACGACACTGACATTGTCGCAGTAGACGACGGTCACGGTGGAGAGGGGTGCACGGAGCTCCTGGAGAAGCTGGCGAAGCCAGCAGCACTCGGCGACGGCGCGGTACTCGGCTTCAGCGCTGGACCAGGACACTGTAGTCTGGTGTTTTGAGGACCAAGATACGAGAGTGTCACCGAGACAAACACAGTAGCCGGACGTAGAGCGTCGAGAGTCGGGGCAGCCTGTCCAGTCTGTGTCGGAGTATGCGGTGAGGGAGTCAATGGGGCTGGAGCTGAGATGCAGCCCGCTGGAGAGGGTGCCCTTCACGTAGCGTAGGATTCGCTTGAGTAGCGCGAGGTGAGGTTCGCGCGGAGCGTGCATGAAGAGGCACACTTGCTGGACCGCGTACGTGAGGTCAGGCCGGGTAAGCGTGAGGTATTGGAGAGCCCCGGCAAGACTTTGATAGTGAGAGGGATCGGCAACGAGTGCGCCATCGGTAGCGGAGAGTTTGGCTCGAGTGTCGACCGAGGTGGCCGTGGGGTGACAATC
Organism: Oryza coarctata; assembly: GCA_030770085.1. Lineage (NCBI taxonomy): Eukaryota > Viridiplantae > Streptophyta > Magnoliopsida > Poales > Poaceae > Oryza > Oryza coarctata. Next base: position 18,399,417 of record CM061472.1, read on the forward strand.
GGCCATGCCCGCGCGCTGGAGGAGGTTGATGGCGTACTGGCGTTGGGAAAGAAAGAGCCCGTGGGAGGAACGGGTTACGGAGATGCTAAGGAAATGGTGGAGAGGACCAAGGTCGGTCATGGCGAACTCAGAGTGGAGTCGGGCCATGATCTGGTCGAAGAGAGATATCGAAGACGCTGTAAGGACAATGTCGTCGATATATAGAAGTAGATAGGCAGTGGCGGAGCCGATATGGAAAGTGAACAGGGAACTATCGGACACAGAGGCCACAAAGCCGATGTGCCGAAGATAGGCAGCAAAGTGCTGGTACCAGGCACGAGGGGTTTGTTTGAGGCCATAGAGAGAACGTTGAAGAAGACAGACATCGTTGGGATGAGAAGGGTCGACGAAGCCTAGGGGCTGTTGGCAGTAGACCGTTTCCGTCAGGTGGTTGTGAAGAAAAGTGTTCTTCACGTCTAGCTGATGGATCGGCCAGGAGCGAGAGGCAGTCAAAGTGAGGACGACTCGGATGGTGGCGAGTTTGACGACGGGACTGAAGGTCTCGTCGTAATCGACACCGGGTCGTTGGGAGAAACCCCGGACTATCTAGCGAGCCTTGTGATGGGCAAGGGAGCCATCGGTGTGGAATTTGTGTTTAAAAATCTACTTACCGGTCACAATGTTGGCGCCGGGAGGTCGGGGGACGAGGCGCCATGTCTTGTTGTCCATTAGAGGCTTGTACTCGTCGGCCATGGCCGTGCGCCACTGAGGGTCGGCTAGGGTGAAGCAAGATGTCACCGGGATGGGCGAGATAGAGCTATGGACGGCGGAGAGCCCGTAGCGCTGAGTGGGGTGGAGAGACCTGGTCTGGGAGAGGGTGACCATATGAGAGGTGGAGGAAACTAGAGCCGATGGGGGTGCGGGAGTAATAGAAAGAACTGGTCGGGTGGGGACGTCATCAGCTCCGGGTCGACGACTGTAGACAAGAGGAAAAGAAGGAACTAGATCGGCCTGAGCCGATGGGGTTGGGTGGGCCGAGTGATTCGATCAGTCCGATAGAGATGGATCAGCCGATGGGGTGGGGGGAGCTGATGGAAGTTGAGGAGCCAATGGAAGTGGGGTGTCCGATGGAAAGGGGGCGATATCGGCTGAAGGATAAACGAGATCGGTATCGGTCGATGGAGGTGGGGCCGATGGGGGTCCGATGGTTGGGACATCGGACCGAATAGTGGTGGGATATGTGAAGGGTAAGTCCTCAACAGTTGCCGATGAGGGGGCCGATGGAGGGGACAGTGGAGGAGACCTGGTTGGCATGGTGTTGGTAAGGAGGAAGTCGAGATCACTAGAGGAGGATCTCGGATGAAGTAGACCGAAGGGAAAATATGTCTTATCAAAAATGACATGACGAGAGATGATGATCCGTCAGGTGGAAAGGTCGAGACATCGGTATCCCTTGTGAGAGGTGGGATAGCCGAGAAGAATACAGGCGGTGGAGCGGGGAGAGAGTTTGTGAGAAGCTGTGGCGGTGAGATTTGGGTAGCAGAGGTATCCGAAAACGCGAAGGTGGGAGTAGTCGGGCGCCGTGCGGTAGAGAAGGGCATAGGGAACGTTGTTTTGAACGGAGGAGCATGGGCACCGATTGAGAAGATACGTCGTAGTAGCCAGAGCTTTTGCCCAATAAGTGGTAGGTAAGTGAGCGTGAAGTAGCATGGTGCGATTGATGTTGTTGAGGGTACGAAGGAGGCTCTCGGTTTTACCATTCTGAGGAGAGGTGTAGGGACAGGAGAGCCGGAGATGGATGCCCTGTGAGGTGAGGAAGGTTGTAACGGTACGGTTAATGAATTCCGTACCGTTATCGGCTTGTAGAGCCTTGATGGGAAGGTTGAACTGAGTGGACACGTACGTGACAAAGTGAGTGAGGTGAGAGGCAAACTCAGATTTGTTGATGAGCGGAAAGGTCCAGCAATAGTGTGTGTAATTGTCAAGTATAGCGAGGTAATACTGATTACCGGAGACACTTTTAACTAGAGATGTCCATACATTATAATGTATAAGTTCAAATAGACGCGAGGTACATTAGAGAGAACTAGAAAAGGGCAGACGCATATGTTTGCCAAGTTGACACAAGTGGCAAACTGTGGAGCTGCTGTGGGTACATCGGATGGAGGCGCTGCAACGGAGGGTGGCGATAGCGTCGGGGCCGGGGTGGTCGAGGCGAAGGTGCCAAAGGTTGGTGGAGAGGGCGACGCTGGCGTGTGGAGTGAACGGCGCAGCGGAAATGGTGTAGAGGTCTCCGTTACTATTGCAGTGAAAGATCTGTCGCCGGGTTGGGATATCCTTCACAGAGAAAGCAGACGCGTCAAATTCGATAGAGCAGTTGTTGTCTCTTGTGAATTGGCGAACAAATATAAGATTGTGAATAAGAGAAGGTACGATAAGAACATTGCGTAGGAGGAGGTTAGCGGTGGATGTAGATAGAGAGGAGTCACCTCGGCATTGGATAGGAAGAGAGTGACCGTTGCCGATGGTGACAAAGGGGGAGGAAGAGGGGTGATAGGAGCGAAGTATACCAGCCGATGACGCCATGTGTGAAGACGCCCCAGAGTCCAGCATCCAAGGGTGTTGTGGTTGGAGCATCATCTAGTTGAGGGCAGTGACGAGGCCAACCAGGTTCTAGGAGGAAACCGACTGGGTGGGTGGGGTCGGTATCATCGGCTGAGGCGGCAGAACGGGAGCCGATGCTAGGTGAGCCTGGGGATGGGCGCCGAGAACCCCGGGTTGCCAGCTGATGGGGCTGCGTGGCTAGGGCTAGGGTGCCCAGAGGTTGTAGCAGAGCCACGGACCCGTGGGACCGGCAGGTTGGGTAGGGACCGAGGCAGGTCGTGATTGCATCGGACCCTGCCAGTTCCTGCCTTTGCCTTTGCCCTTGCCTTTCCTGGTGTGGGCTGTGTTGCCATGGCTGGAGCCATGGCCACTAGAGCCACGGGAGGAAGGGGCAGCGCAGGAAGCTCGGCAGCCATTATCGGCTGCGGCAAGAAGAGCGGTGTGGGCCACTGTCTTCTCATCGTTGGCTAGACGGAGTTCTTTAAGAACAAGAATGTCATGGGCCCAGGCAAATGATGGAAGAGGTGTGGCATTGGCGATGTCATCTGCGGTGTTTGAGAAGCGGGGATTGAGGACTCGCAGAAGGGCGAGGACGAGTTGAGAGTCGGCCACGAGGTGGCCGACGTCTCGGAGAGCCGCAACCTTGACCTTGAGGCACTGACAGTACGAGAAGACAGAGAAGTCTCCTTGTACCATGGAGTGGAACTCATTGAGGAGGAACATGGCGCGAGGGTGCTTGTTGGCCAGGAAGATCCACTCGATGGCCACCAAGAGATCCCGGGCGGTGGGGTCAGTATCGTCCATGGCGAGGTCGAGGACAAAGTTATCGACCGAGCTGAGCAGCCAGCTGCGCACGCAGCACTCGATGATGTCCCACTGAGGATCATCGGGGCGAGTTGGAGCGGAGCCATCAATATGGGACCGGAGGCTGAATTTTCCACAGAGAGATTTGAAGAAGAAAACTCACTTGGAATAATTGGTGTTAAGGTCAAGGGAGATAGGAACGTGAGATTTCACGTTTATAGCAGCGTAAGGAGGGGAGAAGATCGGCGAGGTGGTGCCCGAGGTGTGGTCCGAGGCACTGATGGCCGGAGCAGACTCCGCTCCTGACCAATTGTCTCAATTGATCACACTCTTGCCAACCACCCAGTCGGCTCCCTTATGGAACCAGGCTGGCCTCATTGCTGCCCTCAACCAGATGATGCTCCAACCTCAGCACCCCTAAGTGCTAGACTCTGGTGCATCATCCCACATGGCTTCATTGGATAGTATACTACTCTCTCGCCATCTTTTCTCCTCACCTTTCGTTACCGTCGGCAATGGACAATCTCTTTCTATCACATGCCACGGTGACTCCATTCTGTCTACACCCACATCTAACTTTCCACTCCACAATGTCTTAATAGTTCCTTCCCTCATCCACAATTTGCTTTCTGTCCACCAATTCACCAGAGATAACAATTGCTCAATTGAATTTGACGTTTCTGGTTTCTCTGTGAAGGATATCCCGACCCGGTGCGAGATGCTTCGATGCAATAGTAGCGGCGACCTCTACACCATCCCCGCTGCATTGTCTACTCCTCACACCATCCTTGTCATCTCCACCAACTTGTGGTATCTTTGCCTCGGTCACCTCAGCCCCGACGCTGTCGCCACTCTCCGTCGCAGTGCCTCCATCCAGTGTAACCCAACAGCTCTACTGTCTACCACTCTTATCAACTTGGCAAACATGTGCGGCTGCCTTTCTTTCCCTCTATGTATTGTATCTCTAGACTTTTTAAACTAATTCACTGTTATGTGTGGACTTCTCTAGTTAAAAGTGTTTCGGGTTATTAGTATTATCTTGCACTACTTGATGATTATACACACTACTGCTAGACTTTCCCCCTCACAAGCACGTCCGAGGTTACCTCTCATCTCATCAATTTCACCAATTATGTTTTAACTCAATTCAACCTCTCCATCCAAGCCATACAGGCTGACAATGGCACGGAGTTTATAAACCGTACCATCCAAGCCTTCCATACCTCCTATGGCATCCACCTTCGCCTCTCTTGCCCTTACACCTTCCCCTAAAATGGTAAGGTCAAACGTCTCCTTTGAATCCTAAACAACATCACTCGCACTATGCTTCTTTACGCTTATCTACCTATACCCTATTGGGCTGAAGCACTCACCACTACGACCTATCTGTTGAATCGACGCCCTTGCTCTTCCATTCGTCACAACGTTCCCTACACTCTTCTGAATCATAAGACGCTCGACTACTCTCACTTACGTGTCTTTGGGTGTCTCTGCTATCCCAATCTAACAGCCACCGCCCCTCATAAACTTGCACCATGCTCCACCGCCTGCATCTTTCTTGGCTATCTCTCTTCCCATAAGGGATACCGTTGTCTTGATCTCTCTACCCATCGGATCATCATTTTCCGACATGTCGTTTTTGACGAGTCCTACTTCCCTTTCGGTTTAATTCACCATGAACATTCGTCTGGCGACCTCGACTTCCTTCTCACTCACACTGTACCATCCTAACATTTACCACGAACCACACCTCTGTAGCCCATATCGGTCATTCCTAAGGACCCCTGAACAACTACCCCACTCCTTTCCGCTCCGCTGTCGTACTGATAGGACCTCCATTGGCTCCACAACCTTCATCGGCTCCACAACCTTCATCGTCTTGCCACCCCCTATCGGCTCCACCAACTCCATCGGCTCATCAATCTCCATCGGCTCATCAACATCTATCACCAACCTCCATCGCCCCTACCCTACATCGGCTCAGGCTGACCTCATCCAGCCCTTTCTCTGGACCTACAGCCGCCGATCCTGCCTTGCTGCCACCCTTTCTTCTTCCGACCCTGCCCTAACCCTGATGTTACCATCGGACCGTGCGGCCTGTGCTGTCTCCACTTCCTCTCATATGATCACATGATCTCAAACCGGGTCCCTCCGCCCTCTCAGCGCTACGGGTTCTCTACAGTCTATTGTGCCGTCTCGTCCATCCCGGTGACTCACCGTTCTGCCTTGGCCGATCCTCAGTGGCGCGCAGCTATGGCCAATGAGTACAAGGCCCTCATGGACAACGAGATCTGGCGCCTCGTTCCTCGTCCTTCTGGTGCTAACGTTGTTACCGACAAGTGTATCTTTAAACACAAGTTCTACTCCGATGACTCGCTTGCTTGTCACAAGGCATGTTGGGTAGTCCGTGGTTTCTCTCAACGTCCTGACATCGACTACGATGAGACTTTCAGTCCCGTCGTCAAGCCCACCACCATTCGGGTTGTACTTACTCTCGCTGCCTCGCGTTCTTGGCCGATTCATCAGCTTGATGTAAAGAATGCTTTCCTTCACGATCATCTGACAGAGACAGACTGCTAGCAGCGTCTAGGCTTCATCGACCCATCCTGTCCTGATGACGTCTGTCTCCTTCAACGCTCTCTCTATGGCCTCAAACATGCCTCTCGGGCTTGGTACCATCCCTTTGCTACCTATTTTTGGCAACTTGGTTTTGTGGTCTCCATCTTCGATACATCCCTTTTCGTACTTTACATCGGGGATACCACCGCCTACCTCCTTCTCTATATCGACGACATCATCCTTACGGTGTCCTCGACAACCATCCTACAGTACATCATGGCCCGACTCCACTCGGAGTTTGCCATGACCAATCTAGGTCCCCTACACCATTTCCTTGACATCTCTGTTACACGCTCTTTCCACGGGTTATTTCTCTCCCAGCGCCACTATGCCATGGATCTTCTCCAGCATGCGGGCATGGCCGAATGTTACTCTACCGCCACTCTAGTCGACATTCGCGCCAAGCTCTTCGCCACCGATGACTCTCTCATCGCTGACCCCTCCCAGTACCGGAGTCTTGCTAGTGCCCTACAGTACATAACACTCACACGACCTGATCTCACTTATGCCGTTCAGCAAGTGTGTCTCTTCATGCATGCTCCGTGTGAACCTCACCTAGCGTTGCTCAAGCGTATCCTTCGCTACGTGAAGGACACACTATCCACCGGCCTACATCTCAGATCCAGCCCTATTGACTCTCTCACCTCGTACTCTGACGCGGACTGGGCGGCTTGCCCTGACTCTGGACGCTTTACATCAGGCTACTACGTTTTTCTCGGCGACACTCTAGTCTCTTGGTCCTTCAAGCGCTAGACTATAGTATCTCGATCAAGCGCCGAAGCCAAGTATCGTGCCGTTGTTCATGCCATCGCCAAGTTCTGCTGTATTCATCAGCTTCTCCAAGAGTTTCATACACTCATCGCTTCCATGACAGTTGTCTGCTGCAATAACGTTTGTGCCGTCTACATGACCGTTAACCTAGTTTATCATAATTGCACGAAGCGCATTGAGATTAATATTCACTTCGTCCGTGACAAGGTCGCTCTAGGACTCGTTCGGTGCTCCATATACTGTTGACGCATCAGTTCACCGATATTATGATTAAAGGTCTACCCGCGTCTTTATTCACCAGTTTTTCTTCAGTCTCTGTGTCTGTATCCCTTCCATTACGACTGTGAAGGTGTTAGACCACTAAACTTTTATATATATATATATATATATAAAATATAGACTCGACGAAAACGGGGTTTTAGTGGCTTCTACGGGGACGATGGAAATATTTGTATCTGGCAACCCTCTATCTTAATACAAAGGTGCAGAAATCTTTTGCGTGTTCCCTAATCTTTTTTTTTTTGAAATGATCCTGTGACACAATTATTTGGGTACGTGCTTGCCCAGACCTAGCTTATTAAAGCCTGTACACATAAAGTGAATACTCGTGTAAAATTCGATTTTAGATTTCTATGCTAGACAGATAAAGCTCAAGTTTGACAAAAGATGCTTGATCAATACTCCCCTGTTTTCAAATATCTGACAATTTTTGAATTTTAACCACTAATTACTCTTAAATGGTTAAATTAAACTGAACAAAAATTTCATGCTTATATTGAGGATATGATGGTTAAATCAAACATGCCTACATTTTTTTAAGTTTGTTACTACTTCGCAAAGAAAAAAAAAGTAGTCAAAGCTTAAAAATAAATAGTGTCTGATGTTAGTAATTTAAAAACGGAGGGAGTATATAACTTCACCATGGCTAGATGCAAAAATAATAACAACATATGTAATCACCTGTTGTGTGGTAGGCTGCTGATTTGCCATCATCTGTCCATTTCTTCCATCACAGATTGGTTCATGGCATGCATTTTATTCTCTCTATGTTCATCTTGTAAAACTCGTTTCCTTTACATACACTCATCCTCTAGTTGTTTTGTAACTCGTTCTATCTCTTCACGCCCATGAGCTAGGTCACTCTTTCCTTCTGCAAGTTCAAAAGGCAATTGTTCTTTCAGATCGTTCACTTCTTGATTGAGAGCAACATTTTATTTTTGGGTTTCAGTTGTATCACGAGCTTGCTCATAAAGCTTAGTGTGGATCCTTCCAGTCACTTGGAGGTTAAGTCATGTAGCCATACCTACCAGGCTGTGGTGATCTGCATCCCATTATAAACCTGTAGGCACCCGGAAAAATACAAATCCTCTTTTTAGTTGGTACTGCACTTTCAATTTCTCCTTCTATCTGGATATATAACTCGTTCACATGTAGTAGTTGCCATCAAAATTGCTGAAAGGTTGCTCAAACTAATTTATAAACAGTAATGGGGCATTCTTTTATCTTAAAATGTTACTCACGTGAACAATCACCTCCCAAACTTCAATATCATGTGGTTCTTGTCCAGTCAACGGGTCTCTCTACAAGCAGAGCATTTGATATGTCATATGGACTACAAAAATAGCAACACTAAAATGACAGATAAATATGTACTAGTACACAACCTTATCATAACTAACTTGGGCAAATGATTTTGAACCAGCCCTGTGATTTGCTTTCTGCCTTTTGCGATTCCCAGAGTTCTTTGGACTGATTTCCTGACCACACATAGAAAACTTCAAACTAGGAAATATTGAATAACTGCAGATCCATATGTATTTAAAAAAATACTACAACATAGAGATGACCTTCAATTTATCGGTACGAAAGTAATCATCAACCATTCCCACTCTTCAGGTCTTATATCCTTTGGCTTATTGGCCAATCGGGCAACATCAGTAGTATAGGCTAGATAAGTGGAATGCACTATCCCTATGGCGTACTTTAGCAACTGTTATTACTTTGGGCTTGTTTACTTTGTTGCTACTTCTAAACCTATCAAATTTTGGCATTATCAAATTTTGGTAGAATAACAAACCATACATATTTTTATCATTGCCACTATCAAATTTTGGTAATTCTAAAAGTTTCTCTTAAAAACTCCAACAAAATTTGATAAGGCATTAAACCAAACACATCCAACCTTACCGACATTTGAAACACCAAAATGTGCCAAAATTTAGCATCATCAAATTTTGGTAAGGTTAAAAGTGGTAACAAAGTAAAAAAACCATTTGTAATGTGTAGATTTTATAACTTCTAAATCCCAGTGTTGCTGAAATGAAGTGAAAGAATGAAATATCAATTAACACTTAGCAGCAGAAGATATATTGAAAAATATACGTATTCAGGGAGATACTAACAAGAACATCATAAACAATGCCTTGCTGAGTAGACTCGTGAATATTGGACCACTTTTGCACTCCAATAAGTGGTGTCCTTCTTTTCATATAGACTACTACATTCCACAAATAAGCGATAATTAAATTCTACCGAGCTACCCAACCTATTTGAGAATTGAACAGTAAGCTTTCATCAACCTATTTGAGAATTGAACAGTAAGCTTTTTCATATCCATTTGCAAAGCGCTTCTTGGATATTTAAATTTCTTTTAAGAACACCACGCCTACCCTTTCTATGTTCACCATTTTCTATATTTTTTTAAATCATAGAAACCTCGTCATGCCTGACTAGTACCATTAATATATGAACTTTCAATGGGTCACCGAACTAGAAGATAGAAGAAGAAGCAAAGTAGGGACTGGATTGCTTTTTCATGTTCTTTTCGAGTCATTCTTTGTTTAATTTTAGAACCTTTATGTAACTTGCGTATCTTGGAAAGATCATTTTGCAAATCTTGCTATTTATCTAGTACCTGCTTGTCCCACTATGGGCAACCTAGTCTCTTCCTACAAGAGATGTGAACACCACTCGTGTAATATATATCTAATCTTCCTATATTGAATAAATACATGAGTTTTCAAACAACTTTCAATGCATCATATTTTCTGAAGAACCATTTTGTATATATTTGTGTCCGATTATGACGGGCATGAGATGGCCAATTTTCCAGTGCAGTCATATCATTGGCATTAATTGAGGGGTTTGGCATTGAGTTGATTTGTGCATAATTTCACATATATTTCTTCAAAATTTGTGTATAAATATAAAAAAATTTAGAGTATTACTTTTCCAATACACCAACCACTACATTCATTGCTCACTAGTAGGTGTATCGCGTAGTGTGACCTTTTCTAATCAAATAAACCCCTAGAAGCATCAAATTAATTTGACCTCAACCAACTCTATAGAAAGTACTATTTAGTGAGGTTGAAGGTGAGCACTTATTTTGCACATATCAATCTCCATATATACGAACAAAAAAAGAGCAAGTAGGGAATTTCTAACCTTCTATCGACAGAAAATCCATCCCCAAATATTGAAGATTTTGGGCCACCAGATGTGCTATGTGGTTTGTGCTCCATGCCCTTCTTCTCCATCTATGGCGACCTCCTTTTCTTCTCTAGCGCCAATGACACCCTAAGCTTTGGCGGAGGACCTACGGATTAGGCACTTGGGTTAGGGTGGAGGTGGAAGGAAAGAAGGGAGAGATCATCGGGCTTAAAGCGATGATCATGGGAGGCAGTGGAGTAGGTGGGCAGTGAAGCAACAATGGTGTAGCTGAAGCCATGGAGTCAACAGCTGGCGATAGGCTAGTGTTGGCAATGGGGGCAAAGCGGAGCAACGGGTTAGGAGGTAGTGACCGGTGGTGGCGGATCCAATAGCGAGGAGTCATTTGAGATGAGGAAGACAGCGGGACAGGAGCACCTCATTGCCACCGGCCTGAGAAGTAGACAGGGGAGTAGGGAGTGTAAGTTCAAGTGCTATTAATTTAATTTTGGTGATTAATGATAAATCCAATTATATGAGACTAATATTTTTATCAGCATGAACTCCCTTCATTGTCTTTTATCATATATGTGCATGTCTCTTTTCATATTAATATGTATACACATCTTTAGAGAGAGTTCGTTCTATATTTTCTACTCAACTCTATATGTTTAATATGAGGTTGTCATCCATCACCAAAAGAAAAAAAAGATCTATAATCAATAATTCGTGTCAGTTTAGGTGATTTATGACAAATCAATATTATGGGACTAACCTCTTTCTGTGAGTTAGCAAATAAGTCATTCCTCGACTTTATATGAGTTGAGATAGAAATATTCGTTTGATGGTAGACCCTAATCACAACAACAATAAAAATCATAGAGATCAAGCTATATGTATCACCCATTCTTTCCATTTATATATTAATGGGTTCATATATATTATTTTTATGTAATTGATATATGCATATGAGACTAATTTTTATTTGGGCAATATCTTATTTAGTCTTTCTATATTGAGAACATGAAGATGATAAATATATGCATTTATTTTAATACTTATATTTGATAAATGCCTTCTATTCTTGTATAGGGTAAGTTCTCAATATTTCATCTCTATTTATGCTGATTCGCACTAATATTTTGTATGTATATATTTAGGGGAGCAAATTCTATACCTTAGTTATATATGTATTTTATCTAAGTTATTCACTTACATTTAATTGGGATATTTATATTTGAGCTTATATATGACATTTGTGGTATTGATTAAAAATCATCAATTTATTCATATACTTTTATATATACAATTGGTTGGTTAACAAATGAAGGTTGATTATCGAATCATGGACTAATAATTTTATTGAGTTGAATGGGAGAAATATGTCCCAAGAATTAGAAAAAGTGTTTATGCTCAAGTGAGATCATGATAACTAAAGATATCAAAGATGACAAAATAAAGATATTGAAGATGTGACAAGACAGTAAAGGGCAAGCTATGCTCGGTCACGATGAACCATGAGGTGGTGAAGGACAAGTAAGGGGTTTGACGTTGAAGGACCAAGTATGGTGGTGAAAGATGAGCGACGACTTTGTCTTGATGGACCGTGAGAGGCCATTTGAAGCTATAAGTAACTGCATCAATCATTTAAAAAATACAAGGTGAAACAATTTTAGTGTTGACATTCCTTTGGAAAAAAAGAAGATGATATGAAGGTATTTATATTGGTATAATTCTCTTTCTATTTGTATTTGAGTATAGAAATATCATAATAGCTCCAAGTGACTTATCATTGTGCTAACTTGAGAAAAACCAAAGTTTAAACCTTCCCTTTGAGGGGTTTCAAACCTTGTTTTAGGTTGGGTTAGGTAGCCATTTGAGTGAGCTTTACATAGAGTCTAAGATCATCAAAAATAGACTTCTCGACAAAGAGTCATGATTGTTATAGTGAGTGGCATCGAAAATTCTGATGAAGGTCGAAAATTCTAATATGAGTGTTAGAATTTCTAATATGGTCGCAAGCACTTCTATTGAGAAAAATATTGAAAGTTCTGATGTGAATCTCAGAATTTCCGATATGGTCGCAAGCGCTTATGTCGAGAAAAAATATTGGAAGTTCTTATGTGAATTTTGAAATATCCGATATATACATAACGACTAGTTTTAAGGGGCTAAGGTATTTAAACCCCTTCACCCCACCTTGAGTTGCTGCTAATTTTGAGCAAAACTTAGACATATTTAAAGCAAAATAGTCTTTCTCATTCCCCTATCTTAGTGGTAACTCTTTATGAGTAGGATTTGAGAAGAGGAGAGATTTGGATTGAGAGAGTTGAGTTGAGAGATTGGAAGGTTGAGAGCAAGTGTGTTTCACTCCATTATTTGAGCACTTGAGTTCATAGCAAACAAATCTTTATTTGTATTTATTACTCTTAGGGATCAATATCTCCTAGATAGCTAAGTGTTGTCGATAAGCTCCCAAGGTTTGTGGTGTGTCATGAAAATTTTGTGAAGGCTTTGATTTTGCCACCACAAGGGAAGAGACCAAGAGTGAAGTGGAGGAGTACATTTGTGCAACCTCGTGAGAAAATAGATTGAAAGAAACTCGGTCTTTGTGGCCTCTCGATAGAGACATAGGATAGGTGGACCTGAACTTCAGGAATCAAATTACATGTCTCCTTTCTTGGTTTGCATGTTCTTGTCTTTATGCATATTGTGCTTGAGCTTATTTTACCTAATCTAGTTGCATGCTTAGTTTATCCAGTTGGTGGCCTTATATCCTACTTAGATACCTTGTTTGTCACCTTTTCATTCATATACATATTGTTTGTTTGAGCTATAAGTCTATAGCTACTGTTTTATTCACTGAATATTTTGGTTGAGACTGGAAATTTTAATCTCATATCGGAAGTTCTGATTTGAACCAAAAGTTTTAATCATTCTAATATGCTATGAAGTTGTGATAATTTTTAGGAACACCTATTCACCCTTCTCTAGACGACATCAAAGTCCTTTCAGGGAGAAAGCAGAGAGAAGAGTCTGGTCGGAGAGCATCACTGGCGCCGTTGACGTCTTTCGGCTAGCTGGCAAGGCCAGGCGGTTGCACGCTAGGGCAGTGGCGGTGGGGATGAGGGGTATCAAGCAAGTGTTTGTGTGGGCATGTGGCATTGAGGGGGAAATAAAAGGAGGATGAAGGGATTAGGGTTTGGGTATTTGCATGAATCTCAAAACAACCCAATAATCTAAAAATTACATGATTTTAAGGGGGTGTTTTATGTCAAATATGTAATAGACAATCCCTTTTCTTTCTCCCTTAGCATCTCATGCCCACACTGATGCATGCTTGATACCCCTCATCCCTACCACCGTTGCCCTAGCGCGCGGCTACCCAGCTGAAAGGTGTCAATGGTGCTAGCGAGGTTTCTTCTGGCCAGACTCTTCCTACTTCTTCCCCCATACTCCCTCATCTACTCCTCTTCAAGCCGACGATGGCGAGGTGCTCTCGCCCTGTCGTCTTACTCATCTCCGGTGGCTCCCCACCATTAGATCCACCACCATCGATGGCCACCTCGTAACCCATTGCTTCGCTTTGCCCCCACCACCAACATTGGTCCACCGTCGGTTGCCAACCCCATGGCTTTGGCGGTGCCATCGCTATCTCGCTACTTGCCCGTTCCATAGTCTTCCATGGCCATCACTCTAAGCCCGATGATCTTCTCTTCTTCCCTCTCCTATCCTATCCCAACCTAGGTCCCTAATCCATTGGTCTACTATTAGGGTTTGGGGTGTTGCCAACGACTAAGAAGAAGAGAAGGTCGTCGGAGTTAGAGAAGAAGAGTCTCGAGCATGAATTGAGAAACATATCCATTGGCTAACAACGGTAAGATTTAAGGATAGATTTTTTATCGACGGAAGGCTAACAATTCCCAAAAGAAAAAGAAGAGGAAGGTATTAGGGTTTGGGTATTTGCACGAATCTCAAAATAATTTAATGGTTAAAAATTATAAGATTTTGAAGGGTGTTTTCTATGTATTAATGTGTAATAGACAGTTCCACTTTTAAGTATTCAACCACGGGATTGTTTAATCCTTGATAGACGTACGCTAGGATTTGTAGGGGCTACAGATAGAGATCAATCATGTTGGCCTAAATTTATTTTTCTACTCTATGTACAGCAGCTGCCGTTGACGTCTTGTCTCAGGACTGAAATGGATTCGGTCCTGAATCGACTCTCTCTCACGGATTTGGTGGTTGTCGCAAGACTAGCTCGAAGGAAAATCTAGTGTTCTAAGCGATGAATGATTAGGGTTCTTCTTCTTTTCCTTCACCTCGTCGGTTTATAAGCATCCCAGCGAAAATATTACAGCTATAATTTCTGAGTCTAATCACTCCTTGCTTCTCCACCATCGGATATCTTATCTTCTCTCCCACCTGCCCCTAGAGCCGTTAGATCCTCATAAGTGAAAACGTCGAACCGTTATTTGTGTCGCCGACTTCACTTCTCAGCCTCACACGTCAGTTTTTCTTGAGACTTCTTCAGGTTTCAGACTTGTATATTTCTGAACTTTTCCTGTGCCTGACAGCTTGTACAGCCGCCGTCACCTGAAATTTACTTACATGAATATTTAACAGAGAAAAGGAAGAAGAGTACATGATCGGGCCTAACGCCTCGATGACAGAGGAGGAAGAATCAGGGGAGATAGATGGGGACGTTGACACGTTGACCTCTTTGCGGCAGGTGGCCCCTACTGTCACATAGGATCCCATGTGGATGCCATATGGGCCAAAACCATCATTAAACGGGCAAAAGGATGTTTCTTGTTTGGTTTTGAAAATTGAGGGGCAATATGTTACCTCCTTATTTCTTTGTTGAATGAAAACTTCAATCCCTTATGACTTTCTAACATCAAAATGCCTGTTTTGTCATTGCTGCCTATATATACAGGTATTCACCTGAAGAGAATTTAACAAAAAAATGATCCAGGAAAACTTCTAGTAAGAATATTTTTAAGAAGAGTATTGGTGTACTCGTTAGAGTTGGCTGTGGCTACAGCTACAATAACCAGCCACAGAAATGATGTTGTGGCTGTGGCTGCAGCGTAGCGAAAGAAAGTAATACCAATCAGGACCTATGGAAGCACATGGATATTATTAGAAAGAGTGTTGAAGCTCTAGATTGAGTACTAGAGTTTTAATATTTGTCTAAGATCCAATGTGCATAGAATCCTATAAAAATTATACTGTATATGTTTCCTGTAGCTATAATATAATTCGGATGATTAGTATGAGATTTGTTTGAAAATTTTGTTTTTATTCAGTATGGAAAAGTACTTCTGGAGCCAGTTTGTGCCTTTAAAGCTCATTAGTGAATTTCCACTCTTGTGCTTTTCTTTTGTTGCTCACAACCTGAGGTTTTCAGTGAAAACAGCACTGGTATATAAGGTATTTTCATATGCGCATGGGGCTGTGAATGTACCTCTGCCCTGTGCATGTATGCAGCTGGCCTGTCCCAAGCTGCCCTCTCATCTAGTTCTACCTTTTCTTCCCTATAGCTGTTCTCTCCGTATCTCTAGCATGGTAGCATGCGCTGGATTTGCACATTTTTCTTCATATATCTGAAGACTTCTTTTGATCACTCTTAATTCGATGGTAAGATCACTATGAAAGTAAATATCTGACTGTTGTTTTAAAAATGATGGCATGGTGCAACAGAATAGCAAGAATCTCCCTGCTTTGGAGATACAACAAAAATGATAATTACCAAAATCACATTCTGAACTTAGATTCTGCATAATAAATAATAATTTACTGACCAGTTGCATCTATTTGAGCATTGAAACAACTAAGCTTTTAGTTGAGATTATGTCATTATGTAAAAAAAGGTTGGGATCATGTCATGTGTTATGGGTTCTATATTAGCATTATTTGTTTAGCAGGCTAATGGGGCTCATCTATTTCTGCAGGAAACAAGTTTGCTCCTGCGTAATCTTATTGATGTGCTAAAAGAAATCAAGATTGCTAAAATGGAGTTATTGAATCTGACAGCTGCAGCTTTCGATATGGAGTTCCAGACATGTCTGATCTCTATCCCTCCTGTTTTGTGTTTCAATGTTGTGTGCTTGTCATTAAAAATTAAATAGAACTTTACATTCCTATCCATAATAATCATCGTACAAGTGTTATGTGCGCAACACTCTTGTCAACTTCTCTATGTATATGCTGTTTTTTGTCATTTTCCTTGAGGGGAGGCACGAAGGGCATATGGGTTGTCAATACCACTGGATCACTGGGCTATATATATATATATCCGATCCCTTTTATATATATTTAAAATCTTAGTCTTACTGTACATATTTCTATATGGTATCAGAGTAAGTCTAGATAGCCCCGGCGTGCTAACTTCTCTCACTGGCAAGCCGACCTTTTCCTCCTTATCATTGACGTTTCTCCCTGTCACCGACGTTTCTTCCCGGTACTCTCTCCTTACTCTCTCGTCTCCGTTCCTTTCTTCTCCTCGTCTTCCCCGTAGACACTTTCTTTTCTCTGTTTCACCTCCACGCGACAAGACGACGGTCTCCATCCGCCTTGTCGTCTCGCCTCGCACCCGTCTACGCCCTTCTTCTTGCTTCGTGCATCCTTTCTCCTCTGACACCGGCGCACCTCTGCGCTCGTCGCCTCTATCGGCTGAACTCGTCCGCCCTCCCATTGGCTGGACTTGTCCACCCTCCATCGGCTAGAACCCTCCCTCGGTTCCCGCTTTTCCGACACGCTCAATGGCTCTCGGACGCGAACCTTCTTCCCTCAAGTCCGAGCCAATCTGACGTGTCCACGGACACGAATCCCTGCCTCCCGGACACGAACATCTTCTCTTTGCGTCCAACCCCTCTCCGCCTTTTTCGCGTCTGCTCCACTCCTTGGCCTCCACGAGTCCATAGATGTGAATCCTCGCACATCCGTGACCCAACCACTCTCTGACCTACCTACTCTGCCATCACCTTTTCCTCACCTACTCTGTTGCCTACTCCACATCAGCCAACCACTCCCCATCGGCTGGCCGGCCCACTCTCTGTTGGATTTTTTTCTCTCATCAGCTTCCCCCCATCGGCCTCTTTCTCCCATCGACTACTTGTCCCTATTCTTCTCTCGTCATGGCCACCGAGTCCGCCCTCAGCTCCGGCACTCTCCTAGTCGTCGAATCTGCTTTGGCTCTCGGTGCCTCAGACCACACCTTGGGCACCACCTAGCCGATCTTCTCATCCCCTACGCTACTGTGAACGTGAAATCTCACGTTCCTATCTCTCTTGACTTTAACGCCAACTATTCCAAGTGGGTTTTCTTCTTCAAATCCCTCTGTAGAAAGTTTGACCTATGGTCACATATCGATGGCTCCGCTCTACCTCACCCCAATGACCCTCAGTGGGACATCGCCGAGTGCTGCGTGCTCAGCTGGCTGCTCAGCTCGGTCGATGACTCTGTTCTCAACCTCGCCATGGAAGATACTGACCCTACCGCCCAGGATCTCTAGGTGGCTATCGAGCAGATCTTCCTCGCAAACAAGCAACCTCGCGCCATCTTCCTCCTCAACGAGTTCCATTCCATGGTACACTGTCTTCTCGTACTGCTAGCGTCTTAAGGTCAAGGCTGCTGCTCTTTAGGACGTCGGCCACCCTGTGGCCAACTCTCAACTCGTTCTCGCCCTTCTGCGAGGCCTCAACCCCCGCTTCTCAAACACCGCCGATGACATCGCCAACGCTACACCCCTTCCGTCGTTTGCCTGGGCCCATGACATGTTAATTCTTAAAGAACTCCGTCTGGCCAACGACGAGAAGACCGTGGCCCATACTGCTCTCCTCGCCACAGCCGATAATAGCTGCCGAGCATCCTACGCTGCTGCTCCCTCCCGCGGTTCTGGCGGCCATGGCTCTAACCATGGCAACACAGCCCACACCGGCAAAGGCAAGGGCAAAGGCAAGGGCAAGAGCTGGAAGGGTCCGATGCAATCGCGACCTGCTTCAGTCCCTGCCCAGCCTACCGGTCCTACGGGTCCGTGGCTCTGCTACAATCCCTAGGCACCCCAGTCCCAGCCACGCAGCCCCATCGGATGGCAACCAGGGGTTCTCGGCGCCCATCCTCAGGATCACTTGGCATCGGCTCCCACTCTTCCGCCTTAGCCGATGCTACCAACATCACCCACCCAGTCGGTTCCCTCCTAGAGCCAGGTTGGCCTCATCACCGCCCTCAACTAGATGACGCTCCAACCACAGCACCCTTGGGTGCTAGACTATGGGGCATCCTCCTATATGGCGTCATCGGCTGGTATACTCCATTCTTGTCACCCCTCTTCCTCCCCCTTTGTCACCATCGACAATGGCCACTCTCTTCCTATCAATGCCGTGGTGACTCCTCTCTGTCTACACCCATCACTAACCTCCCAATTCGCAATGTTCTTATCATACCTTCTCTTATTCATAATCTTGTATCTGTTCGTTAATTCACACGAGACAGCAATTGCTCAATCGAATTTGATGCTTCTGGTTTCTCTGGGAAGGATATCCCAACCCGGCGACAAATCCTTCGCTATAATATTGGTGAAGACCTCTACACCATTCTCGCTGCGCCATCCACTCCACACGCCAGCATCACCCTCTCCACCAACCTCTGGCATCTTCGCCTCGGCCACCCCGGCCCCGATGCTATCGCTATCCTCCGTCGTAGCGCCTCCATCCGATGTATCCACAGTAGTTCCACAGTTTGCCATTCGTGTCAACTTGACAAACATGTGCGTCTGCCTTTTTCTAGTTCTCTCTCTTGTACCTCGCGACCGTTTGAGGTTATACATTGTGATGTATGGACTTCTTCAGTTAAAAGTATCTTCGGTAATCAGTATTACCTTACCATACTTGACAATTACACACACTATTGCTGGACGTTTCCGCTCATCAGCAAATCCGAGGTCGCCTCTCACCTCACTAACTTCGCCACCTACGTTTCTACCCAGTTCAACCTCCCCATCAAGGCCCTACAAGCCGATAGCAGTACGGAGTTCGTTAACTGTACTGTTACAACCTTCCTCCCACCTCTACACCTCTCCCGAGAACAGCAAAGCCGAGCGCCTCCTTTGCACCCTCAACAACATAAGTCGCACTATGCTACTTCATGATCACTTACCTGCAACTTACTGGACAGAAACTTTGGCCACTGCGACTTACCTCCTCAATTGGCACCCGTGCTCCTCCGTTCAACACAACGTTCCATACACCCTTCTTTACCGCACGACGCCCGACTACTCTCACCTTCGCGTCTTCGGGTGCCTCTGCTACCTAAACCTCTCCACCACTGCTTCTCACAAACTCGCTCCCCGCTCCATCGCCTGCATTCTCCTCGGCTATCCCTCATCTTATAAGGGATACCGATGTCTCGATCTTTCCACCCAACGGGTCATCATCTCTCGTCATGTCATCTTTGACGAGACATGCTTTCCCTTCGGTCTGCTTAATCCAAGATCCTCCTCTAGCGATCTCGACTTTGTCCTCACCAACACCGTGCTGTCCTGGTCTCCACCACCGTTCTCCCTATCAGCCCCCCCATCGGCCGCTGCTAAGGACTTACCTTTCAGCTATTCCACTACTATTCGGTCCGATGTCCCTCCCATCGGACCCCCATCGGCCCTACCATTCTCATCGGCTTCGGCCAATCCTATTCTTTTTCCATCGGCTCCCCCCTCCCTATCGGCTGCTCCATCTCCATCAAACCGACTGGACCAATCAGCCCATCTGACTCCATCGACTTAGGCCGATCTAGTTCCCCCCTTTCTTCTCACCTACAACCGCTGATCCAAAGTCAATGGCGCCCCCACCCAACCAGTTCTTCCCACCTCTACCACACTTCCATCGGTTCCTGTTTCCTCCATCTCTCATATGGTCACTCGCTCACAGACCGGGTCTCTCCACCTCACCAAGCTCTACGGGCTCTCCGCCGTCCACAGCTCTATCTCGCCCATCCCGACGACTTGTCGCTCCGCCCTGGCCGACCCTCAGTGGCGCGCGGCCATGGTCGACGAGTACAAGGCCCTCATGGACAACGAGACTTGGCGCCTCGTCCCCCGTCCTCCCGACGCCAACATTGTGATCGGCAAGTGAATTTTTAAACACAAGTTCTACGCCAATGGCTCCCTTGCCCGTCATAAGACACGCTAGGTAGTTCGAGGTTTCTCCTAACACCTCGGTGTTGATTATGATGAGACTTTCAGTCCCGTCGTCAAACCCGCCACCATCCAGGTCGTCCTCATTTTGGCTACCTCGCACTCCTGACCGATCTATCAGCTTGACGTGAAGAATGCATTTCTTCATGGTCATCTAACGGAAACGGTCTACTGCCAGCAGCCCCTAGGCTTCATCGACCCCTCTCGTCCCGACGATGTCTGCCTTCTTCAACGTTCTCTCTACGGCCTCAAACAAGCCCCTTGTGCCTAGTACTAACGCTTTGCTGCCTATTTTCGGCACATCGGCTTCGTGGCCTCTGCGTCCGATAGCTCCCTATTCACTCTTCATATCGGCAACGCTACCGCCTATCTCCTTCTATATGTCGATGACATTGTCCTTACAGTGTCTTCGACATCTCTCCTAGACCAGATCATGGCCCGACTCCACTCCGAGTTTGCCATGACCGATCTTGGTCCTCTCCACCACTTTCTTGGCATCTCTGTCACCCATTCCTCTCACAGGCTCTTTCTTTCCCAGCGCCAGTATGCCATCGATTTTCTCCAGCATGCGGGCATGGCCGATTGTCATCCCCCGGCCACCCCAGTCGACACTCGAGCCAAACTCTCCGCTGTCGATGGCGCACTCGTTGCTGATCACTCTCAGTATCGGAGTCTTGTCGGGGTTCTCTAATACCTCACCCTCACACGGCCCGACCTCATGTACGTCGTCCAGCAAGTGTACCTCTTCATGCACACTCCGCGCGAATATCACCTCGCGCTGCTCAAGCGCATCTTGCGCTACGTGAAGGGCACGCTCTCTAGTGGGCTGCATCTTAGCTCCAGCTCCATCGACTCCCTCACCGCGTACTCCGACGTGGACTAGCAAGCTGCCCCGACTCTCGACGCTCTACGTCCGGCTACTGCGTCTTCCTCGGCGACATTCTAGTCTCTTGGTCCTCAAAACGCCAGACTAAAGTGTCACGGTCCAGCGTCGAAGCCAAGTATCGCGCCGTCGCCCACGCTGTCGTCGAGTGTTGCTAGCTTCGCCAGCTTCTCTAGGAGCTCCGTGCACCCCTCTTCTTTACGATCGTCGTCTACTGCGACAATGTCAGTGCTGTTTACATGACCGCTAACCCGATTCATCATCGATGCACCAAGCACATCGAGATCGATATCCATTTTGTCCGTGACAAAGTCGTATTAGGATAGGTTCGGGTGCTCCATATACCATCGACGCACCAGTTCACCGATATAATGATCAAAGGCCTACCTACGCCTTTGTTCACCAGTTTTTGGTCCAGTCTCTGTGTCCGTTTTGCTCCCGCTGTGACTGCGGGGGTGTTAGATCACTGGAACACTGGGTTATATATATATATAGACCCGACCCAACTTATATATATTTGGGGTCTTAGTCTCACTGTACATATTTCTATTTCTATAACTATAAACAATGGAATTAATGGAATTTTCTCCACGTTTTATAGATGAAGGTACACTTGAAAGAAAAAGAGTTCAAAATTTCATGTTAGAATGTTTTAGCTGATCATACTGACAGTGCATACAAACAAAAAAATAGTTATGTTATCAATTGTGAGATTACTCAGAGTCCCGCTATATCTTTATACTAATAGAGAAAATTACTAATGGAAATATCTAAGAGGCAAATATATTTTTCTGAATGTATGCCAAGTGGTCTAACTCTGGTAAACTCTAAAGCGGGCAATTGAGTAATAATTACAATGCTTGCCTTGTTTCAAGTAGGTCAACTTGGCTTCTCTCTCTTCCTCATGAGTTTCAAGAGTGGGAAGAGAATATCTTTCACCATTGACATGACAGACTTGAATCGGTTAGTTCAGTACGACCGAAGCTTATTTACGTTTCATTACTATGCTCTTGTCATTATAACATCCTTGATTATTTTACCTGAGTTGCTGATAAAGGTGTGTGAAGCTCAGACAAAGGTAGCACAACCAAGCCTGGACAAGTTTATGTCTTCTTTAAGAGACCTTCAACCAGGACGCTTGATGATCCTAAGGCTTTGCCGGATGGCCTCTCAGCTAATCCATGAATTGCCAGGCTGAGCCTATTTTCCATTTACAAGGTAGACTAAATAGCTTGGGCAATATTGTAATGCTTGTTTCCGTATGTGTGTGATGTTTTTGTGGTAGCCTTCAATCGGCCCTTTCCTAGGGGACTTTCAATCAATCCATTGAAAGGCGTTGTATATACCTCTGGGAATTGACTGAATTGTCACCGTTTGTTTGTGATAGTCGTGCTGGCATTTTAAGTTGTTGCAGCTTGCAAGTGAGTTGCATCTTCTCACCAGTGGTTTGCTTACTCCAACTGTAATGATGTCCATGTGTCGTTAGTAACAGAACCTTTGACCATGTGAATTTCATACCCGTGTTTTGGAGGATACAGTATGATAATCTAGAAGTGAAGAGTTACATTTGGTTTTTTCAAACATCTGGTTGGAATGGCCCAGTTGGTCTAAGGCGCCAGATTAAGGTTTTGGTCCGAAAGGGCGTGGGTTCAAATCCCACTCTCAACAAAAAATGCTGTCTATTTTTTGTCATCTCAAATCTTAAATTTGGTTAGCAAAAAATTAACAATGCATTAGCTGATGTGATATTGTCATCTCAAATCTTAAATTGGTTAGCAAGAGAAACTAATAAGATCAAATCTTAAATGTGAACTGTAAGGGATTTTGCCCTTATATTTTGGGATGGAGGCAGTAAGAAATCTGGAATCTTTGCTCATGCTGATGACAGTTTGGTTCAATATTATGATTCTGAGGCAAAAGAAGATTATATCATTCCATCATTGAGGCAGCACAGGAATGGAGTTGGCGCCGTCCGATGGACGCGGTGGTGGAGTGAGTCTCTCACAAAGCAACCGCCGCTGCTGATTCGCCGGAGCAGCGCCGCAGCCATGCGGCGGCGAGCGGCCGCCTTATCCGCCTGGTGACCCTCTCTCTCTCTCTCTCTCGGCGGCGCCACCAAGCGAAACATCCGCGGTAACGTCCTCCTCTACCTCTTCCCCTCGCCTCCCACCCGCCACCTGCTCGACGAATTGCTCATCAGTATAGTTGTGGCAGGACAAGGTTGCGCATGACACAGGAAGGTGCTAACTGCTGCTACTGCTTCTCTCGGCCTCCTTCGACCGAACTTGGCAGCGGCTGCCATGCCACGCGCGGCGTGCTCCTCGACGACCCACGCTCGCCATTGGCGGTGCGGTGGAATGCGCGATCTCGGCAACGAGCGCAGTGCGGCCGAACAAGTCGATAGATGCAGAATTGCAGAAATCAGGACAGAACCTTCTTGGTAGTAAGTGTATCACTTCCTCCTGCTTACATAATGCGATGCATATTAGGTAATGGGATTAACCATTAAGGCATCTTAAGAGTAGAAAACCCGCAAGCCACATGTGCAGGGATGTTATGTTTAAAATCCAAAATATAACATTGCGCATCTTAATAATGATGGAAGCACCAACCATGTTTTCATAACTTTACAGTCAGGTCAAACTTCGTGATGTAAACCTGTAAATGTCATTCTTGCGATTTTGGATTGATAACTTTGCATTGGTTAGCTTCTTCTTACAATGGTCATGGATCCTTTGTGATTATTGCAATGTGTTGCTTCTTTTACTTTCATCTTTGAATTTGATGATAAATATTTATTTTACTGTTTGCTCTGCAAATTTATATATGCATATCTAAGCTAGGCAAGCAAGTGTACATGTGCAGTTTGGCTCATTGTGGTAGCCTCAAAAATTTACTAATGCTTATTTTGTTGGCAAACTAAACACTCTATCAACGCTCCTACCTTCTTGGGGAAATAACACTCCTACTTTCTTAGGGAAACAGACACTCCTACCTTATCAATAATGTGTACATACACTTCTCATATTACCAAACTTTTGTGGTAAACTAAACAAAATCTTCCTTCCCTGATAAATTTCTGGTCAAGTTTTGGAATTACCAATAAGATCAAGAGTCAAACCGGCCGTTTGATAGTTGTCATCATATATTGCCATAGATTCTTTTTCGATCAAGAGGATGTTTGAGGAGGAGTGGAATGGAGAACAAACGATCCAGAGAAATGGGATAGGGAAACAACACCACCAACTGACTGAAATCTTGAATGATCAAGGTCTTAATTTATAGTAGCATTTACAAGCAAAAGGAGGTGCAGAGCTAAGATCATCATTCTCTTCTCCTTCCCCGCATCACAAAAGCAAGCAAGGGGAGAACAACAGCAGCAAGATGGCGTAACACGCCGGACTTGACATGCATGCACATGCAAATGCACGGGGCTTGTCATACGCCGGGCTTCTTGCCCATCTCGTTGAGGCCGCAGCCAATGGAGTCGGCGCCGGTGCTGCTGCCGCGGTGGAGTCTGCACCGGAACGAGTTGGTGTGCGTCGTCGGCGAGCAGAGGCACGACGGCGCGGCCGCCCAGGGGCTCCCCAGCAGCTGCTTTGACTGCGGTGCGATGCCGCGTTGGTGGCCGCCTTCGTTGGCGTCGTCATCATCACCGCCGGGGCCTCCGGCGAGGTGGTGACCGAGAACTTCCCCGACGGGGAGGCGTGGAGGATGTGCAGGGACATCTTCTCCGGCACCGTGATCTTCTTCATCGTCTCAGGCCTCTTCAGCTGCTCCTCCATGGTATGCCCTTTTGACACCTAATCAATCGTTCGATTGCTGCACCATTTTCACAAAATGTTGATCAAACAAAGAACAGGTGAAAAAAAGAAAAGCATTTCAATAAAATTCATGCGCTCAAAAAGATAAACTTCCTTCTGAGAATCAAAAAAAGTTTGCTTTCAATTCTGCAGAGCAGAAATAAAAAAAGAATGGAGAACAAGAGATTAATTGCTTGATTACCTGAATTGAAAACAAACTCTATGAGTTACCTAGGGATCCTTGTAATTAATTTTCAACCTAAATAGAAGATTAGAAGTACTCTATGGATTTTGTATAGGGAAGTACTAGTCACAAATTAAAGTGGTGAAAAGAGAGTGATTTATCAATGCCTAACTCTATTTAAGGCTACATAACAACCGCACAAGCTATTTTTGTCATGTCCTCCTATAAACTGGTCCTACCTGTGCATCAGATATATCCAACATGCATTTCCGTTTTTCTACCTGTTGAACAGGTATGAGTGTTACTATTTTTGGAGGGAGTGCACAATAGCTTGGTCATAAATTTTTTTTTAATATAATCTTTAATTGTTAAATTTAATTTTTTTTCATAAAAAACTAGTTTAATTGTTCAACTAAGAAAAATTAGTTGTCCTCTATATCTGTAATATATTGTGGAAAATTGTCCTTGAATTAACATGAAATGAAGGCTGTAGACTTTAACGCAGACATGAATTCATCTAAGCCAAAGGATATGAATTGGTATTTATCTTGATCCCGTCATATAAATGTGGGTTGGATGAGCACAACCTTTTAATTTTGTAGTATGTCAGTTAAAACCATATGATGAGTTTGTTCACGAGCAAACTGCAATAGCTCCTATATTGACACAACTCACATGAAGCTGTAAAGTTTTTGGGGGGTGTGTCCATTTTTATCCCAGGAGGATACAACCATACAAATGTTTATAATGATGGAATTTTCAAATGGTTAATGACAAATAGCAAAACTGGTATAATTGATGTTACAAACAACAGAACTGGAATTAATCTTAAGTTTAAATGGACATCATGAGCCTCATAATTAGTAAAATAAAAAAGAACTTCACACACTTCAGTAGTGGTGGTAAGCATTCAAGGATTTTATTAAGCATGTCCATGTAAAAAGGCAGAATAGGTGGGAATGGCACCAACGGAACATTTTCTTTTATCATGCAAACTGTGTGGTTGGGTAATCCAGTACTGCTCATGAGATGCGGCTATTAGCCTGACAGAGAGTTATCAACATCCCAAACATAAAAAGAATAAGGAAGAACTAAGGGCTCATTCGAGAGGGCGGTAGAGGTAGGAATTTTGGCAGCACACAAAACGAGATAAGCTATTAGCATATGATTAATCAAGTATTAATTATTATAAACTTAAAAAATATATTTATTTGATTTTTAAGAAATTTTTATATAGAAAGTTTTTATAAAAAACATACCATTTAGCAATTTAGGAAACATGCTTATAGAAAATGAGGGAATTTCTTACTTCAAACGCTAGAATGAACGAGCCCTAAACAATCTTAGTCAATTGATGCTTCATTGAGTATAATTCACAAATTTCATGACAAATTAATTAGGCAATATGCATCTGTTAATAAGATATTGCCGAGTAATATTTGTACAATGACCTAGCAGCTTAGCAGCGGTTAGGGAAGGATTACAGCGAAGTAGTATGGTAATCTGAACAAGATCTTTACTGTTCTGCAGGACATCTAATGGCTAAGAAAAACCAATATGAATCAAAACTAGCTTCCTTTTACTATATCGTTTGTATAACATTGGTCAGCTGTGCATATACAAGTATACAACTCTGCTTCACTTCCTATGAAGGTAAGATCATATCAGGAATGCTAAAGAAAAAGGTGTTTTTGAACAATCTATTCACATTGATGTAACACTTTTTTAGGCTTTGCCATCTGTGTATTACTCTACCAGCAAGAATGTTGACAAAGCTGAAACCAGTCGACCACAGGGAAACGGCCACAGTTCTCCCCAGTTGCCCCATGTCTGCTGGTCTCTTCAAACACATTTGGTTGTTGTAATGAACAATCTACTGTTAGTTTATACAGATGTCAGCTTGCCCCTGAAAACATTGCAGAAAGAAAAAAATCAGTATAGTTCTTGCCCAAAATAAAATTAACAGCATCAGCTTGTAGTCTCAGGAATGATGTTTGTTTGTAACAGTGCAGTCAAAATTTAAACCAGATTAATTTATTTAGTACGAGCCTATTATGTGGTAATAATTAATTTGAATGGTAGTGACAAACTGTAAGGCAACATATAGGTTTGCTACCTGGGAGACTTCATGTTAGGTCACTCCTAGCAGTCTTGAATTGCTTTTATGTGGATTTTGTAATTAATTTATGTGATAACTAAAACGTTTAGCAACAGTGTGGGTCAGTTTCAAATCTGCATTGGAAAGATTACCATTTCTCAATGTAAGATCCTTCTCTACTTCACCAAAGAGCTCTTTCAATCTAATTGAGGAATTGGAAATAACACTCTTCGTGATCTTCTTTTGTCGCTTAGTGCTCTTTAACCAGGCAATCCCCAACAAAACCTGCACACTGCAAGTGTTTGGTTTTGATGGTACATTCACCATATTGTACTTCGGCTGAACCTGCAAATTAAGAATCATTGATATTTGTTAAGGACTAGTTCAGTAAGAACAATTCAAATAAAACACAAGCTGGTGATGTCTAACACATATTATATATTTTTAACACCATAGCCTCAGAATCTTGATGAATTTTGAATTAAAAATCGCAGAGCAGAGTAAGAAATGAATGAAGGGGCATCTTACACTGAAGTAGTCACCCAGTAGAACACCTTGTAGGGTCAACACCTCTTCAATGGCCCAGCCATCTTGGTTCACTAGGGCAGACTTCTGCTGAGTGGTGGTTGCTTCTCCTCCATATCTAGACAAGGTTTTGTCAAACTTGTAGCTGATTTGCCGCTGGTGTATATTTCGGTTTACATGTTCCCATTCTGTTAGCGAGTAGTCCATGCAACCAGCCTTTTGCATCATTTTGTGTTCCAAGGGCCCTCCTGAAAACATCTCCATCAGGGACTCAACCTGTAAATGCAAACATTCCGATTTCAAACCAGATTATATGTTGCGCTCAAGCATGAGCTTGTAAAGGTAAAAGCACTCACATCAACAGAGAGAACTGATGAGAATATTTTAGACATTTTGACATCTTCATGGGTAAACAAGGTTCCACCTTCTTCGAGCTGGAGTTCTTTCACATCAGACTCTTTTTCGATTGTATGTCCCTTCTGTTCTGAACCCAGTGATCGCATTTTCCAAATTGCCATGATTATTCTGTCAGGACAAGTAATGGAACAGAATCAATCCAAAATAGGATCCTAATTGCTGGTTGTGTAATCAATAGAAATCAGTTATTACTCAGTTGCTTATTTGTAGGTTTTGTGCATAATATGACTTATTGTCAGGCTTCCTAAAAACTGTAAGAAAAGACAGCATATGTGCTAGATCTGAGCCTGGTGCCGCCCTACAACCTTCGTTACCACATGAAGAAGCCAGAAATATACTCCCCAGAAACTCATATTTAGGATTTTTTTTCAGGCCACAAGTTTCAGTCTTGTGGATTAGAAAAATCAAAGCCTTAGTCCAGCCTGACCCAATTTATCAGGCTCGGCTGCCTGTGAACACATTAATCTGGAGCTAAAGACAAGATTTAAACAATAAAGCATATATCTATATAAGATGTCTTGTTAAACTTTAGAAAGAGAAACAAATGTAAACTACCTGTGGGCATCATTGAACGAAACAAATGACTGAAAATAGTATTTGAGTCTTCCATTAGGATATGTACCCTGGCACCATGTTTTGCTTCTAAACCTCTACCCTTTCGGAGGATGATCGTCAAGGATGGGCTACCAATTGACAGGGCCGGAGGGATAATCTGGATATCATCAACATCATCTCACAAAAAGAAAAACTTGGTCTTGTGACCAAATATGTTGGAATAAAATCTAGTAATTCTTGGTGAAAAGAAGAGGCGCCCCTGTACAAGAAAGGATCTCAATTTTCTTGAACTTTGACAGAAAAATGGTAGACATACAAATAAAGTCAAATGTCGAAGACCAATCAACACTAAATCCTCCATGTACAAAATTTTACTAGTCCCCTTTCTTATATTGTCTAAGTCCTATGGCAATTATGCCAAACAATATGCATAATATGAATACACTATATATATGAAAACTCAATAATAGAAAACTGCACACATGAAAAAGCATCCGGAAATTTTTGTTCTTTCTAAAAGAATTGCTAGAGCAGGAAAACCCAACCTGAAGTGGCATCTTTCGTTTTAGATGGCAGGTAAAATCATCAATGAGAAACTCTTCCGGTCGGAGGTTAAAGAGTTTTCAAAATGCTGCATTTGTTTGGGCAGACCACAAATTTATCTGCATGATTTGTTCTGTCACTGTAGAAATAGAACAAGTGATGGCGAAAAAGACAGACAAAAGAGCCGCTCAATTCAATACCTTCTTGCCAACTTCTTTCCCCATCTTTGCCAGGTAGTTCATAACAACTTCGGTTCCTCTCGAGTTATTTAAAAATGTTCTTAAGTGTATCTTAGGGTTGCTAGTTTGATCACACTTTCCGTCAAGAGGAAGCCATACGTCGGTTAAATCTGATAAATTGCTTTTCAGAAAGTTCACTTCGGTGTGACCGATAGGGGCTTGATCAAATGGCCCATTAGCATCACGAATAGCCACATCCATCCTTGATGGAGGATCATCCGTTGCATCAAATTCATATATCTCTAGAAATTCAGACATGAAATGAGTCAGATGCATGCCATGAGAAGGCCAGTCCATTTAGGAATGTACTACTGGGATAATGAATCCCTAGCTCTTCACAGCTGAGGACAAAAGGAACATAACAGCAGGGAAGGAAGCTAACCATTCCATTTTGGATCTGATGTTTGGAATTTCACTGAGCTTGTTTTCCTCTTTGCATTGCAGGTAAAAACGGCATACAGATCAAATCATTTTTTAGTGATGCATATGAATTTACCAATTTTGGAGTAGAGAACAATGGTAACTCTGAGATAAGGTACCTTTTTCTCTCCATGCATTTAAGAAGCGCTTTATTATATTGAAGATATTCTGTCCCTGAAGGATCAAAACAGCACAAACCACAACTTCTCCAATTGAATCTGGTGGGCTTTGACAAGTGAAGGTGTGCTATGACATATATGCTATGATAACTGAGAAAATGAATGTGAAGTTGCCAAGGAAGCGGACAATCAACCTCCAGCCTGATTCTTTCTTTGTTGGAATTAGCATCATCAGCCTCAGCTACTTCAATCTTCTGGGAGAGGATTTCAGAAAAATGTGCAAAGCCTTCTGCCATTCCTTGCTTTGCACCACTCTCAATCATTCCTTTCATCATAGTGCTCTGAACAAAGTTCACCCGCCAGCTTACGGTAAGATGTGATGTTTGTTCTTCAGATGATAACAAGGGACCTGATGCTATACAATACAATATCTCTATCTTGAAACAATTGCCACAAGGAACATCAGGAGTACTAACAACAGAATGAACAGTGAAAGAATTCCCAGCTGCTTTCAAGTATTTCTGCTCTTCTGTGGCTTTCACAGCTTTAACTAATTTACTCGCAGCTTTGGTGTAAGTCAATGTTCTTTGCAAACAACTCTCATTATTATCAAGCTTCCATGGTTCAATCTGAAATCCACTTGTTCCTTGAAGCTCAGATACTGCTGGCCAGAAATCTGAATTTTTAGAAAACAAGAGGGAATTCAATTCAGTTGGCGCAGCAACATAAGATTCGTCAACTAGTACACCTCCAGGCAAGTTCGCTGGCATTTCACAGCCTTGATCTTTGGACTCCATAGTTTTCAGTAGCTCATCGAGGCTTGACTCAGATGGTGTGCCACTTTCAGGGTTTTCATGATCTTCGGAGCACATTTTTGGCTCTTGAAACTGATCAACCGACTCAGCATCTGATGCAGCCGAAGTGACATGGACAGGTTTATTCCCAAAGAAATACCGAGAGAGGACCTCTACCACCGATGACGGATTCACCATTGCATCACCTTCAGCAGTTGCTGCTCCAGGTTCAGAAACTGCTTGCTCCATGCTGCTACGCAGTGGGTGGCTGATCCGCAATGCCATCCGTCAATGGTTCCACACTGCTTTGTGATGCTCGGTCCATGGCGCTGGCACATGCTGATAGGTCAATGTAGCTACTAGTGGTTGATAAAACTGCATCTTTATTTTCAGTTGACCTGTCCGAGCTGGATGCTATATCATCTGAAGCAGGATTTGCAGCATTCTGCGATTCATCGGACACGTGTGTTCTTGTGGAATGATATACGCAGGCAAACTTCTCCTGCGATTGAACAAATATAAAGTAGCATTACCTCTTACAATTAAGATGATGCAGATATGTATATCTAAGATAAAGGCAGAGCTGATGCAAAGTTCAAACAGATAAATGGTGTGAAAAGCATTCAAATAATTGAGAGTTATATGATTGTTTTCTGCATGCAGTTCATGATTGATTGCTGATACAAACAAACTCAAAATAGCACAAAATTTTAACAAGATTGCAAATGGGCAGCCGCCCATTATCTATGTTCTTAGTACGGGTTGAGTTTACTAAAGCTTCTATTGTCTAAAAAATGGCTAGCCGCCCATTTGCATCTGGGAAATAAAAAGTTAATTGATACCGCGAGATTTCTTCTTGGACTTCTTGCTCTTGGGCTGGAGCTGGTACCAGGCGGTGCCGAGGGAGAGGTCGTCGGTCTCCATGACGTCGGCGAGGGGCACCTTGACCTTCCCGAGGAGGTCGTTGCTGAAGTGCTTGTCCTCGTTGAGGACCGACACGACGAGCTCTTCGGCGATGTTCTCGACGAGGAAGCTGAACTCCTCGTCCCACACGGGGCTCAGGCTCTTCCTCGCCACCGCTGTCTTGGCCCGCCGCTTCCCGAGCTGCAGCTTCGCGAAGGGGTCGCTGGTCCCGTTCACGTGCACCGCGGGGAGCCCCGCGCCTCCACCACCCGCGCCTGCAGCTTCATGGCACCGACCACTCCGCGATTCCCTCCCCCGCGCTCGACGCCACGTTCCGCAGCTTTGTCATGCGAGGAGGGTCCCAATCCCGCCGAACGACAATAATCAGGAACCGAATCTCCTGCCTCCTCAACGGCAGAATCGGCGATTTCACGGGGAAATCGCGGCGAGGATAGATCGGCTCGATCTCGTCGTTGTCTTCGAATTGGGGATTTGGAGGAGAGAGAGGAGGCGGGCAGGGAGGAGAGGAGGAGAGAGGTGGGTGGTCTCCCCGCGCCCGTTTGAACTGGCTGCCTTTGGGACGTTTCCTTTGCGTCGAGATTCGTGCGGGACGGGATGGAGGGCTTTGCGGCCATTGGATCTGCGAGGGGATGGAGCGTTGGGAGAGGAGAGGGCGTCTCGGCCAAACACGTGGCAGCAGCTCCGAGCTGCTTGGGCTGCTTCAGGTTAATAATTTCCTTTTAATTAATGAAAAAATATTGGTTTTTCCTCATCAACAATTCAGCGACCAATGACTCGTGGCCTGTTTTTTCAGCTCTGGATTATGCTTTTTCAGCTTATGTATTTATGCGCACCATGGCTCTTAAACTACGATTTTTAATTTCTCCAAAAACTTTCAACATCTTACATCTTATTTTAAGCTATTTTTTAGTCTATAGCATTTAATATTTGATTCACATAATCTGTCCAATCATTCATGTCCAACCATTCAGGAAGAACGGAGCCTCAACCATGCGTACAACAGGCACCATAGACTGAGAGCCGCTTGAGGGAATAATTCTAAATTAAATCGAATTAATCCTCCCACTTGCCCATATTCCCAAAGTAACAAGGAGAAGTAAAACAAAGCAGGATCACATCTCCTTGTAAGTTTGTTTCTCAGAGGGACCAGTTTCTAATTAAATTTGGCGTGTACATCAAACTTGCGACATGGACAGTCATCGCATGATTTTGCAAGTGAGTAGGATCAGGATGACAGCTCCTCCCCCATGGAGAAAAAAAATGGTCAGCACATCACCAATCAGCCTCATTCCTTGACAAAGTCCGCGCTGTAGTGCGCACTAGACTCGAGCTTCTTGGCATCGTTCAGCTTGCGCACCGCCTGAAACCATTTTGTCACAAAGATAGACATGGCGAGAACTATAAGCTACCTTGTGTTCTGATGATGCACCGACAGACAGAAGAAAAGAGTTTTGTGATATCCCACCTTCATGAAATCTTCATGAATGACATAGTCACGCTCTGCTCGAATGGCAGCCATGCCAGCCTCAGTACATACGTTGCGCAGATCAGCGCCATTGAAGCCCTGGAACAGTAGGAGTTAGAACAAAAGGCAAAACACAATAGGCCGCTGAGGTTAAGTAGGTTAACTCACTTCAGCTAGCTTCACGACAGCTTCATAATCGATTTCACCATGTTTAGCTATACCAGCTGCATGAATTTTGAGGATTTCCATCCTCGACTGCTCATTTGGCAGTGGAATTTCAATCTTCCTGTCCAACCGTCCAGGACGAAGGAGTGCAGGGTCCAAAACATCAGGACGATTAGTTGCCATGATCATTTTTACCTGTATAAAAGTAGGAAAATTCTGTTACACACAATGCATGCAATACCAGGAGTCACTTCCAGTTTTCCACATCATATTAATGGAAACAATCAGCGGCAACCATCAAGGACTTCCAAGAGGTTTGATGCTAGCACTCTTATCTGGAATCTGTATACCAAAATTACATTTCCATACTGATGTGGTAATGCGCTATCAGCTAGTCAATCAATCTTAACACGAAGGCAATAAAAGAGGTTTACAAGGAGCAACTAGGATAGAGTTGATTGTGCAGCTGATTGGTGAAACCAAACTTAAACAGATATACGTTTCCAATCTAAATCCAGTACTCTGATCAATGAACAAAAAAATTATGTCACATTACCAAGGACGGCAGAATGAAACATGCTATTATTGAAGTATTGTACAATCACCAATCACAAGCAATAGTGTGTGACCGTATCAGCCTGTAAGCATAAACACATGCACATGCTCATACAAACTTATTATGATGCTCCAGCATGAGCACACATCAAGACAAAATCGTTTCCATTAGCAGTAATTTAGTACATGCCTATGCATAACTAGTGCCATTCAGCAAAAGAAGTGTACCTTTCCAAGCTCATCAAATCCATCTAACTGGTTTAAGAGCTCCATTAGTGTTCTCTGAATTTCCCGGTCAGCACTGGTTCCTTCACTGAACCTTCGGCCACCGATGGCATCAATTTCATCCATGAAAATGATGCATGGCTAAACAAAAGTTCAAAACAAATATAGCACAAATGATTAATATAAGTAGTCTGGTTATTAAGTAGAGAAGTAGAGAAATGTATACATGATATACAAAGCAACTATTGTGCTTCCTTTGTTTTCTGGCAAGTACATCAAAAGCTGGAGGTACTCTCGTTTACTAATTTGTTTGAATTTGGAAAGGGAGCGTACAAAGATATTCTAGGCATTTAAATGCTGCAGAAAAAATAATTAGTTTTTCAGTTATACACCTTTGGCAACTTCCTGCTTCCCTCACTACATTTAAGAGTATTTACCAAAATAGATGGACCATTTAAGGCTAATTAGGTGCACAGTAAACAAAACAGAAGGAACTTACTTGATGCTCCTGTGCATAGCCAAACATCTCTCTTATGAGACGGGCACTTTCACCTATGTACTTGTCAATGATAGCACTTGACACAACCTGTTTCAAAAGTGCACATCAGATAAAAATATCTCTAGCATGTCTGAAATGGTTGCAAAACATTAAAAAACCCAGACCTTTAAAAAGTTTGCATCAATGTTACTGGCAATAGCTCTAGCAAGTAGTGTCTTTCCAGTTCCAGGTGGACCGTAGAGCAGAACACCCTTCAGTGAGTAAAAAGTTGCATTAGTACATCCAAGGATCTTGAAAATCACATCGATATCTCTTTGAGAAATAAATGAATAATATGGTATTTAAAAAGGACACATTGTTCCTTATGTTACCTTTGGTGGTTTAATCCCTACACGAAGAAACAGTTCTGGATTCATCAGAGGAAGTTCAATGGACTCCCTGAGTTCCCTTATTTGATCTGACAATCCACCCACAGCTGAGTAACTGACATTGCCAGGGTCTTCATGTAGCATGTTATATACCACTGGATCAACCTGAGCAGAGGGAATAAGTACAATTTTGCCTCCAGTATTGGTAACATTGATGTTTTTTTTTATACACACATAGTAATTTGCAAATGGCAATCACTTATGTACCTCGCGTGGCAGAGTGCGCATGATGGTAAGGGTTGTCATGTCAAGAACAACCCTGGTTCCAGCAATCAATTTTTCTTTGTCAACTTTACTTCGGCAGCCAACAACATAGCGGGGCCCACTGCTGGCTTTGACGATAACTGAAAAAAAAGAAAGTTTTCAGCTGCTTTACTACAAATAACTAAATTATTACTCGACTGAGAAGAAAGTAAAGGTTTACCGCCATGAGTGAAAAATTATGTAAGTAAGAACAAACAACAAAATGATAAATTTGGTGATGATAAGCATGCAGTACCTGTTTTATATCATTATTTGTTTTGTTCAAAGATCAATGAAAGGGAACTTTTCACTTACATCGTTCACTATCTAGTGGTCGAAGCACTTCACCAATTATTTGGCCTACACTTTGCAATGACTTCAAGTCATCCTCAGTTTTCCCAAAATCCTTCTTTGCATTTTTCAGGCTGTCCCTTGCTGCAATCAAATAAAAAAAAAGGTTATCAAATAAGATAAAGCCAACCAAAGCACGATTAAATACAGTTATAAAAAATAAAAAAATCAACACAAAATGTGAAAGCTTGAATACACCAAAAATTTGACCACCTTGACACTTCACAACACAAAATGCAATGTCATCCGCATGCTACAAAGAACTAGGAACATCCAATTGAATAGCCACATAAGTTTTAGCGCATACACTTCACAAAACAAAATGCAATGTCATCCACATGCTACAAAGAACTAGGAAGGATTACCCGCACAAAAGAACATCCAATTGAATAGCCACATAAGTTTTAGCGCATGTCCTCATGACCAACTCCTGAATTAACAACCTAGGCAAAATGCAAGCACAGACTCCACCAAGTAACATCACCAACGAACAGAACAAGAGCAGAGATCACCATACACCTCGCACGTTGCTTTCATGCACAATTCTGTCGTTGCATATTGTGAAAACTAGCAAAATTTCGCCTGAACCAAACCCTGTGCTGCACATTACTTTCACAAGCACAGACCCCTAAGCAATCCGGTACAACAAAACCATAAGATTTAACACCCAGAACCTCGCCGAGAACTAAAATTCCCTTCATATGACAAACACTACAGCACCCAGATTACCCTACCTAAAACCCTAGTCGCAGTCCTTCCCTACCCAACCCACGGAAACCAGATCCCCCTACACGCGACCACCACCACCGAACAATCCACATCACCACACACCCGCGCAAGGAGAAGGATACGAGACGATGGGGAAGGAAGGCGTCGGCCGGCCGCATACGTACCCGTGCGGGCGCGCGCCTCGAGCTCCCTGCAGTTGAGGAGCTTCTTCCTGTACTCGGTGACCGCGGCGCGACGTCGCGCGGCTGCCGCGTCCTCCCCCTCCGCCATCCCCTCCTGCGACGGCGGCGATCTCTGCACCTCTCTCTCTCCCCCTCTCCCTCCTCGGCGGCTTTTGCTTCCTTCTCAAGAAGAGCGGAGCGGCTAGCGAGCGAAGAGGGCTTTTTCGTCAATATGTATTATGTATTAGTACGTAAACGCCGAAGCGGACGCGTATTTCTGTGGTCGAAATTTGGGCCTGATAGGTCACAGGCCGTGGGTACAACATATGTCCATTTCAAAACAAAAACAGAGAAAATTTGAGCCTGATAGGCCACAGGCCGTGGGTAGAACATGTCTATTTCAAAAGAAAAATGAAAAGAAAAAAAAACAGAGAAAATTTGAGCTCAAGCCAAACATGGTTTAACACGCATATCAAATTCTGATGGCTAAAAATATGCGTGCTCGAACCTTGCACCTAAAGACAAAAATTATCTTCCAACCATCTGTCAGTTTTTCTTTTTGTCACGACGATGAGACATTATTTTCCGACTTGCTGAGCAGACAAGCCTCAAATACTTCTCAAATAAAGAAAAGAAAAGTTTGATACAAATTTGAGCAAATCACAGCAGCCAATGGTTCATTCATCATCGCAATTAATTACCCCACTAATAGTTAGTACTAGCTTCTTCCTTAAATCAATTCCTCTATAGATCGATCGATCACAAGGGCATGAGGCTGGTCCTCTTGCGGAGGCAGAGGTAGGCGACGAGGATCCAGACCTCGCGCATGCCGCCGTCGAGGTCGACGGTGCCGAACGACGGCGACGACTGCAGCCACTGGTAACCTCCCCGGCTGACGCAGTTGTACGTCAGGTGGCCGTGGTACTGCGCCTTCAGCAGCAGGTTGAACCCGCAGTGCATGGACGACACGTACTTCAGCCACCTTATAAACTTCGGTATATGCTGCATGTTATTCAATTCAAACACACCCGAAACATTTTAATTTTATTTTGTCCGAGCTTTTTTGAAACGTAGTAAGATAATGCCATGAAAATAATCCACGCACAATGATACGCAACATTTCTTTTGGCCTTGTATAGAACTACGGTTTCACCTTTCGGAATAGAATTTTCGAAAATTTGAGTCTGCGGTCTCCCAGATATTCTTTTGTCCAAAAAGTCGATTTTTTTATTGTAGCAGAATATGTTTAAATTCATCCAAAAAATGTTAAACTCTGTTTCTTTACTCCGAAATTTCAGTTCTATCGGTCCTTCTGAAGCACTTTTGATTTCCTCAATACTATGACCATGTTTGTCACAACCAAAATTTAGAAATTAGAAGAAGAAAATTTTGAGCTTTCTTAAGAAAGAAAATCCTTTTTCCCGAAATTTCAGTTCTATCAGAACTTCCGAAATGCTTTTGATTTCCGCAATACTGAACCATGCTTTAGAAATTAGAACGCGGGAATGTAATAACCAAAATTCAGAAACTAGAAAAAGATAATATGAACATATATATGTTTCTTGAGAAACTAAAACGAAGAGGTAATTAATTTAATTTTACCTGGACATAGTATACACCGGTGAGGAGGAAGAGCATGAGGACGAGCGACGCCATGACGCCGGCCCTC
The DNA here is from genome assembly GCA_030770085.1 of Oryza coarctata. Taxonomy (NCBI): domain Eukaryota; kingdom Viridiplantae; phylum Streptophyta; class Magnoliopsida; order Poales; family Poaceae; genus Oryza; species Oryza coarctata. The sequence goes on from CM061472.1 coordinate 18,437,815, forward strand.
TTGACGCTGAGGATGGCGGCGGCGAGCAGCTTGCCGGTGCCCTGGCTGGTGAAGTCGATGAGCGGGGTGGCGAGGAGGGTGAGGCAGAAGCAGGGGACCGTGCGGCGGAGGTCGGCCATGAAGATCAGCCGGTAAACGGCGTGCGGCACGGCGTCGCACACCGAGCTGCTCGCGTAGTAGGCGCTCAGCCTGTACATGTCCGTCTTCCTCTCCTTCACCAGGTACAGCTTCTCGAATGGGAACACGTACACCGACCCGAACAGCGATGACGACGTCCAGAATATGCATATGTACAATATCAATCCCACCTGCAAGCATCCATGGATGCATCAGCTCGAGTTCTTGATCGAACACTTCGAGTTCTTGATGACGTCAGCAATGGCGGTGTCGAGAGGGAGAAGAAGAGTTTGTGTGTACTTGGTCTCGGAGCTGGGCCTCGTTGGAGGTCTGGGACTTCCACCAGAGGAGGCCGAGGAGGAGGGCGACGCCGACGGACTGGGAGAGTCGCATCTTGTCGAGGTAGTCGGCGGCGCGCTCCCGGAACGTCTGCCGCGACAGCACGGCGAACTGCTGCAGCCAGCTGATGCCGCCCCGCCTGTCCTTCCTCATCCGCACTGCCAGCCTCGGCTGCTTCGCCACCTCGTCCGCCCCTCGCCGCCGCCTCCTCCTCCCCGGCTGCCCTGTGCCTCGCCTGCAGGTACTGCACCCACAACTCCGGCTACGCCATCAGAGTCTTGGCGAGGCCGGTGCGGCTCAACATGAGACACATGTACTGTATACCTTGATGACGTGGGACCTGAACTCGAGGGAGTCCGGCGAGCCGGAGGCAGCGGCGGAGGCGGGGCGGAGGGCGTCGGGGGCGGAGATACCGTCCAGGTTGCCGGTGGCGAGGTCGAGGAGGAACTCGTCGGGGTTCATCGAGATCCCGAGGACGAACCCGAGCTCCACGAAGTGCCGCATGCAGCCGCGGGAGCCGCCGTGGTAGATGGCGTGGCCCTCGGTGACGAGCAGCAGCTTGTCGAACATGGAACTACCAGCTCGACGGCTGGTGGATGGTGGTGATCACCGTCCGCCGCGCCGCCGACCTGGCCAGCTGCCGCAGCACGACGAGGAGCTTGCTAGCCGACGTGGGGGTCGAGGCCGGACATCGGCTCGTCGAGGAGCAGCAGCGACGATTCCACCACGATCTCGTACCCGATGCTCGTCCTCTTCCTCGCGCCGCCCGACACGCCCCAGACGAACGCTCCACCGATCTTGCTGTGCCGGCACCTGCATGTGCCATTTTGAAATGTTTAATGTTAGGTTCTCGAAAGATAGGACTATATTTTCTAATACAAAAATTTTAATACGCACTATAAGATGTGAAACTGTAAATTTCTCTTTTGAAACAGTAGATTGAGCGTGCGCATTCAGTAGATATGCCATACAAGTTGATGGAGAAAAATCAAGAGTAATTCTAATCTACGACTACGCTTGACGTGATATTTGTGATACAATAATTTTGCTTGTTTGATTTTTTTAAAAAAGGCATATTTATGTTACTCCCTCCATTTCATATATAAGTCATATAATTAAATTTCTTTAGGTTTAATTAAGTTTATAGAAAAATAGCAATATTTTTAACATAAACAAATATACTTTTAAAATATATTCAATATTATATTTAATAAAAATAATTTGATGCTGTAAATATTACTATATTTTTTTATAAATTTAGTAAAAAAAGTTTAAATTATAAAAAAATTAAAATGACTTGTAATATAAAATGGGAGAGGAAGTATTAGTTATGAACTACGTATGCTATTTTGCTTCATATGGTTTTGTGTTAAGCTGAAGATTTCTGGTTTGATAACTTATATTAGTGAACTCATTGGAGTTTTTTTTGTTGAAAATGAATTTAGTGGAGTTAAAATTAAGGCAAAATTAGCTGAAATTATGCTTGCTGACCTCTCTAGATTTAGCTCGGTTATGATGGCGTCATCTCTGTCGCGCTTCTGCTGCTTTGACATGCGAGCTGGGAGTCTCAAGAACGCAGCGAACACAAGTGTCTCAACTGTCAACTGGGGGAAAAGGACGTCGTCCTGAGTCACAAATCCAATCCTGCAGTGAACAAAAGAAAATAATTAATTTTGATTGTTTTTTTTAAATTTAACTGATACCTGCAGAAGAATGTAAGCACACTGATTTACTTGGCATGCCAATACATGTTTTCTCTTAACCGAAGATTACAATAAACACTGAACAATTTTTCAGTTATTTGCTTGCCTGTTAATTCTCTTTGCTGAAATATTTGTTGGTGTTACTTATTAATCTGCTACATTGGTTTATGAAGGATGTCATAATTGCCTAGAAAGTCTGTCTTATGCTAACTAGTATCATAATTCATATCCAATTTGACTTGACAGAATTTTTGTTTATACAGTTACCTTCTTGGGAGGCAGGGGCTGTAGGGAGTGTCATTGTAAGTAATCTGGCCCTTGACACCACCACTAAGCCTGCTTTCAAGTATCTTCAGCAGTGTGGTCTTGCCACTGCCAGATGGACCCAGCAGTGCCAGGATCTCACCTGGATCAACACTGCCTCCTATGCCCTTCAGGATGTGCTTGCAGCTGCTCTGATCCTCACTACTCTTGTGAGATGCAAATGCCACTCTTGCAGCTGTTAGCCGGAGATTTAGAAAAAAAAGATTTTTTTTTGGGGGGGGGGGGGGGGTGGGGGTCAGGTCTGTTGCATGATAAAAAGCAAAACACCATGCAAGAAGTGTTTGCAATTAGATAACAGGCTGTTGAGCAATGAGACATGCAAATTTCCAAACCAACTTACTTCCTTGAGTATGTCTAGTTCAGGTTTTTTCCCTTGTCTGATTTTTTTTTCACTTCTGTAAGTGAAAAAGTTAGACTATATAAATGCAGAAGAAATCATTAATACAAACTGTTTGATCATGAGTTCATGACTAATCATGGTTAAACCTATATCTCAATAAGTCCTAGTAGAACTAATGATCCTTTCAAAAAGTCTGTTTAATAGCACTAAATTATTCAGTTACTGCAAAACATCAAACATGTACATATGTATAAACTACATAGGGAGAACATCAACAAGTGTAAGCATGATATGTTTTCACACATACTGAAAAATGGAAGATGACACACAGCTCTCTTGCACGTTCGAAAAAAAAAAGAAAAATGAAAGAAGAGATTCAAAAGCACACCTTAAGGAATATAGGAAGAGGGCCATCTTTGGCTGGCCACACATGATCCTCCTCCATGTCATCCTCAACACTGCCTCCATTGTGATGAGAGGAAGGAGGCAGCTGCTCCACAATGGACATCTCCATCATCTCCTCATTGCTGATCTCCATCCCCTCCAAGAGACAGAACAAAGAGTGACAGGTTCAGAGAGAGCCAAGCAGACTGCCTTTCTCTCCTTTTAATCAGAAAAAAGAGTGACAGGTACAGAGAGAGAGCCAAGCAGACTGCCCTTCTCTCCTTTTAATCAGGTAGTAGGAAATGCATGGGAGGCAGCTTGGATGTTAAGCATGAGGAACAGAACTACTAGTAACCAACCAAGAGCACGCCTACTTTGTTACATATATGCTATTTGTGTTCTCTCTTTTTTTTTTGCACCTTGTTTGGTGACCCACAATCTTTTTAAGGGCTATCAGAAGAGAAGCTTCCATGTAACAATATTTTTAACACAAAGTAAATATAACATATTTAATGATGGATTCAATAAAACTAATATCAATGTTGCTATATTTTTTATTAATTTAGTCATAGTGGAAGAAAATTGGATTAGGACAAACCCTAAATACGTTATATAGCTTATTGTTAGACCACTGGACCACTGGGCTATATATATAGACCTGACCCCCCAGTTAGGGTCTTAATCTCACTGTATATATTTCTGCATGGTATCAGAGTAAGTCTAGATATCTCCGACGCGCTAGTTTTCTCCCATCGACGAGCCGACCTTTTTCTCCCCATCGTTGATGTTTCTCTCCGTCGCCGACCTTCTTCTCGGTACTTTCTCCTCGCTCTCTCGTCTCCGTTCCTTTCTTCTCCCCGTCTTCTTCGCAGACACTTTTCTTTTCTCCTTTCCATCTCCACGCGATAAGGCGATGGTCTCCATCCACCTCCTCGTCTCACCTCACACACGTCTTCGCCCTCCTTCTTGCTCCATGCATCCTTTCTCCTTTGACGCCGGCGCACCTCTGCGCTTGTCGTCACCCATCGGCTGGACCTGTCCACCCTCCATCGGTTCTCGCTTTTCCGACACGCTCAATGGCTCTCGGACGCGAACCTCCTCCCCTCACGTCCGAGCCAATCTGACGTGTTCACGTGTCCACGGACACGAATCCCTGCCTCCCGGACGCGAACATCTTCTCTTCGCGTCCAGCCCCTCTCCGCCTTTTTCGCGTTCGCTCTACTCCTTGGCCTCCACGAGTCCACGGACGTGAATCTTCTCTTCATGGACGTGAATCTTCACACGTCCATGACCCAACCACTCTCTGACCTATCTACTTTGCTACCACATTTTTCCTCACCTACTCCGCTGCCTACTCCCTATCGGCTAGCCGGCCCACTCTCTATCGGTTTCTCATTTCTCTAATCGGCCGATCTTTCTTCTCATTGGCTTCCTCCCATCGACCTCTTATTCCTATCGGCTTCTTGTCCCTGTTCTCCTCTCGTCATGGCCACCGAGTCCACCCTCAACTCCGGCACTCTCCCAGTCGCCAAATCTGCTCCGGCTCTTGGTGCCCCAGACCACACCTCGGGCACCACCTCACCGATCTTCTCACCCCCATACAGTGCTGTGAACGTAAAATCCCACGTTTCTATCTCTCTTGACCTTAACGCCAACTACTCCAAGTGGGTTTTCTTCTTTAAATCCCTCTGTGGAAAGTTTGGCCTACGGTCACACATCGATGGCTCCGCTCCACCTCGACCTGATGATCCCCAGTGGGACATTGCCGAGTGCTACGTGTGCAGCTAGCTGCTCGGCTCGATCGACGACTCTGTGCTCGACCTCGAATCGACCGAACCGATCGGCCCATCCAACTCCATCGGCTCAGGCCGATCTAGTTCCTCCCTTTCCTCTCACATACAGCCGCCGATCTAGAGCCGATGATGCTCCTACCCAACCAGTTCTCTGCACCTCTACCACACTTTCATCGGCTCCCGTTCCCTCTACCTCTCATATGGTCACTCGCTCACAGACCGGGTCTCTCCGCCCCACTAAACACTACGGGCTCTCCACCGTCCATAGCTCTATCTCGCCCATCCCGGTGACTTCTCGTTCTGCCTTGGCCGACCCTCAGTGGCGCACGGCCATGGCCGACGAGTATAGGGCCCTCATGGACAACGAGACCTAGCACCTCGCCCCTGTCCTCTCGACGACAACATTGAGAGTGACAAGTGGATTTTTAAACATAAGTTCCACACCGATGGCTCTCTTGCTCGTTACAAGGCACGCTGGGTAGTTCGAGGTTTCTCCCAATGCCCTAGTGTCAATTACGATGAGACTTTCAGTCCCGTTGTCAAATCCGTCACCACCCAGGTCATCCTCACTTTGGCTGTCTCGTACTCCTGGCTGATCCATCAGCTTGACGTGAAGAATGCATTTCTTCACGGTCATCTGATGGAAACGGTCTATTACCAGCAGTCTTTAGGCTTCGTCGACCCCTCTCATCCCGATAATGTCTGCCTTCTTCAACACTTTCTCTATGGCCTTAAACAAGCCCTCGCGCCTGGTACTAGCGCTTTGCTGCCTACCTTTGGTACATCGGCTTTATGGCCTCTGCGTCCGATAGCTCCCTATTCACTCTTCACATCGGCAACACTACCGCCTATCTCCTTCTATATGTCGATGACATTGTACTTACAGCGTCTTTGACATCCCTCCTACACCAGATCATGGCCCGACTTCACTCCGAGTTCGTCATGACCGATTTTGGTCCCCTCCACCACTTCCTTAACATCTCCGTCACCCATTCTTCTCACGGGCTCTTTCTTTCCTAGCGCCAGTACGCCATCGATCTTCTCTAGCGTGCGGACATGGCCGATTGTCACCCCACGGCCACCTCGGTTGACACTCGAGCCAAACTCTCTGCTGCCGATGGAGCACTCGTCGCCGATCCCTCTCAGTATCGGAGTTTTACCGGAGATCTCCAATACCTCACCCTCACACGGCCCGACCTCACCTACGTCGTTCAGCAAGTGTGCCTCTTCATGCACACTCCGCGCGAACCTCACCTCGCGCTGCTTAAACGCATCTTGTGCTACGTGAAAGGCATGCTCTCCAGCGAGCTGCACCTTAGCTCCAGCCCCATCGACTCTCTTACCGTGTACTCCGACGCAGACTAGGCAGGCTGCCCCGACTCTCGACGCTCTACGGCTGGCTACTGCGTCTTCCTCAGCGACACTCTAGTCTCTTGGTTCTCAAAACGCCAGACTACAGTGTCACGGTCTAACGCCGAAGCCAAGTACCACGCTGTTGCCCACGTCGTTGCTGAGTGTTGCTAGTTTCGCCAGCTTCTCCAGGAGCTCCGTGCACCCCTCTCCTCTGCGGCCATCGTCTACTATGACAACGTCAGTGCTGTCTACATGATCGCCAACCCGATTCATCATCGACGCACCAAGCACGTAGAGATCGATATCCATTTTGTCCATGACAAGGTCGTATTAAGATAGGTTTGGGTGCTCCATGTACCATCGGCGCACCAATTCACCGATATAATGACCAAAGACTTGCCCACGCCTTTGTTCATCAGTTTTCGGTTTTGGTTCAGTCTCTGCGTCCGTTTCCCTTCCGCTACAACTGTGAGGGTTGTTAAACCACTGGATCACTGAACTGTATATATATATATATATAGATCTGATACCTCTTATGTGTAGAGTTAAAATCTTAATCTCACTGTATATATTTCTACACTTATAGAATGGAGGATAACATACACGATTTCTTATATGATCAACTTTTACCACCATTTTCTGTGGACATTTGGGCATAGCTAGGGGTGGGCACAAATTTCCTAAAAACCGTACACTGAACTGAATTGAAAGAGCGGTTTTTTTTTGGTGTTCTGTGTGACGCATGGTTTTGTTTTTTCCGTAATTCGGTGTTCGGCGTACGGTTCGGCTTTGGATAGTTGGAAACCGAAAATACGGTACAAAACTGAGGTGGATCGTAACCCCTTGATTGGCTCGCCCCAAGTCAGTAGAAGGCCCATCCTAACCCAAGAGAGGTGCGCTCGCGCTAATCAAGCCGCTAATCTCTCGCCGCTCGCCTGATCGTCTCCTCGCGCATCTAGGCTAACTTCTAGCCTCCTACGCACCACCCAGTTCTTTAGTAAAAAAAAAAACCGACAACCGAGAAAACCGAACCAATTGTGTTTGGGTTTTTGGCTCGGTTTTTTTTGTGATCTTTATTCGGTGGTTGTTTTTCAAAACCGATCCTTAGAAAAACCGACAAAACCAAACGATGAAACCGGGGAAACCGAACGCCAGTGATGACTTAAGAAATCGGCCACTGGCGCTTGTTTGTGACGAGAAAAAGGTCTTCCGTGTCAAAATTATGCACCGCAAAGGGATGGAACCATGTGAGGACTGGAGCTGTTCATCGGCCGTTGTATTAGTTGGAAAAGGAACATTTCTTTTCGCTAGGTTTTGGAGGACCAAAAGTTAACGTCGCACACGTTGATCAGATGTCATGTACCGGCGATTCGCCCCGGCCGAAAGCGTCGGAGCTTTAGCTGCTGTTGGCAGATGAACCGCGAAAACCATATCATGATATTGTGATAAACCATCAGGAGAGGACTGCAAGCTACTGCTGCCTCTTGCTACTTTTTTTTTATGGAAGACAAATAACCAAGAATTTGTTATTTTTTCTATTGCAGGAAAGATACGCAACTGATCATTCGTTATTTTAAGATATTTGGATGGGGGTAATGAACTATAGAGAAATAAAGGATAAATTGTACTTCTTTATGCAAAGAGAAAAAATTCATAATATTACTTAGTTCACTAATCTTATAATATATATATATATATATATTCTTGGTTTAATGTATTTTACTAGGTCCAAATCTCCTTGAACTATAGACGACTGTTGATGTGGGGCTTCACACTAGCACACAATTTGCATTTGATCCCCTCTGTGTCACACCGTGGTAAAAAAAACATTTACTCCCTCCTTTGCTATAGCTATAGTGTCATCTTCAATTGTAAGTTTCGATGGTTAAGATAGTGACGGCAAGAGTAGTGGTGAAGACCAGAGGGGATGGGAGCTACGAAGTGCGATGAGGATAGAGGTGGGAGGTGGTGAAGTGCAGCTTCAACACACATCACCGCCATGGCTTCTCTAAGTTTCTATTTATTGGAATAATGTCATGGCTTCTCCAAGTTAGGGGATAAATAGAGGTGGGTGGTACTCACGATACACAAGCGCCAAATCACCTTCTTTGTGAAGTTGAGGTCCATTGCCCCTCAGTGCGCTGACGATACAGCCGTATTGCACGTCACCTATTGTGTAGTCCAAATTGTCACCTAAAGCACCTCACACTACCGATAATCATCGGCATCGCCCTACTCACTACTCTCTCTAGACATTGTGTTTGCGTATAATGCTTGGGAGGAGATGATTTGGGATATTCTATGGATTTAGAATAATACTATAGCGGGATGAGGGTAAATGTTTTTTTTAAGGTGTGATGCTGTGAGAGAGCCGAATGTAAATTGTGTGCTAATGTGGAGCGCCACATCAGCAGTCGTACACGATCAAAAAAAAGTTTGAACTTGGTGTGATATACTAAACCAAAATTATGGATTTAGAATTATATTTTACGAGATCAAGATTCTAACTGTTACATTTTTAAGGACGGACCGTGTATTTTACTCAAAATCCAAATACCCCCTAAGTCACTACTCTTTTCACTATCCCACCTACAACTCACTTTTTTTGTGAAACACTCCCTATAAATTTAATATCTCTTTCAATTTTCCACCTGCTGCTAGTTTCCAACGATTTATCACCATTTGCTTAATTGTCGTGCCTTGTGGGCGTCCAGCATGACAGAGATGGAGTTACCCCATGCCATCTTGGAAAGGACATGTTCCTCCTTCTGCCTTCCACGAGCATGACAGCAAACCTCGACACAACACAACAGGTAATTCCAAATATCAACGGCCCAGTGTGATTCCTTATTGGCAAGGTGGTACACACCCTTGTCGAGGTGGCATGGAGTAACTTCATCTTGCCGTGCAGGAAGCCCACGTGACATGAGGAATTGAGCGAATGCCAACAAATCACTGTAAACTAGCTGGAGGTAGGAACTTGAAAGAGATATTGAACTTATGCGGAGTTTTTTGCAAAAAGAAAATAAGTTGTAGGGGGAAGAGTAGAAAGACGGCATTTGGATTTTCCACTTAAGCAAAACGCTTTGTTTAATACTAGAAATGTCTCTACAGGAGAACAGTAAGAAACGCTCCAATGTTCAATCTTTCCATCAAAATGAGGTGACGGTCTTACAACGAACCGACCCATTTCTACGACAGATTGTTTATTTTCTCCAACCAAATATACTATCAATCGACGAGATTGTATTAGATACTTTTCAGAGACACATGAGCACTGAACTTATTATTATATATCTACCCAAATGTTAATTTACTGCACCTTCTAGTGTCTTAGTGATAGGATCAAAACATGAGAACTAATTCTGGCTGGCAGCTGAATGATAGGATTATAAAAAAAATCTTTTTTAAAATAAAAAAATCTAATCTAGATAAAGTTACAATGCTGTTGGTCTGATTGCCTTTTTTTGCTAGTTCAATTATCGTGCTATCGGTGCTTATCTTGATGCCGTTCATCTGTTCACCACATCGCCGGTTCATCCGTCGTCTTGCCGCCGATCTAACTATTTATAAATAAAAAACACAACTTGATAAAGTTATTAAAAATATATCAATTTTATTACATCAAGATCTACAAAATTCATATAAATCAATTCTCTCTCAAAATCCAAACCTTATAAAAACCCATTTAATTCTAATACTATTATGATCTGATTCAACTAAAGTTCATACTTGTTTTTTTTTCAAGATTCTAAAGTTCTTCATGCATGATGATAATTCAAGATTTATCAGTTAACATGTAAAACATCTTTAGATTTAAAAGAAGCAATAAAAGTAGAATTAACAAAGAATTCAGTAGATATCACCTTAGACCATGTAGTATGTTTATTTATATTACCGATGATTTGTTTCGAAGTATGTTGGCGTCGAATGCGCAAAGGAGTAGCAACATCTATGTCTATTGCTCATATGCATCACAGCATACTTCAACTAATCTGCAAATATTCCATTACAACAAGATGACCATGACCATCACCCTATCATACGCCGTGGGACCGATGGCTACGAGTCAACAGTGTGTATCGCATTGAGAAATTAGGGTGAAGAGAAATTTCCACACTGTATCGCCTAAAGACAACCTGCCCCAAACCCCCAACACAATATTTTTCAAGTAAATTGTGCCTTAGGTGGTACGTAGAATAAATTGTAAATTGCTCTGCTACAACAATATCCGTGTAAACCCAAGCTAAAATGGTACAACAATCAATATAAGATGATGTGGCGCTAACACAAATACTGCTTCAGCTTCTATGCTAGCACATTTTTTTATTGAAATATGCTATAGCATTTCTCATTTGGTATTTATTTTTAATAGACTCACACACACTAGAATATCCTTGTTGGACAGACCACTGATCCGATCCCCTCGTATACACTGGAGGATTTATAGTCACTATACATTTTCTACGTAGTATCAGAGCGAGTCTAGACATCTCGGCACGCTAGCTTCTTCCTCCGACGAGCCGACTCTTTCCTCCTCGTTGTCGATATCTTCTTCCTGTCGCCGACTCTCTTCCCGGTACTCCCCTCGCTCTCTCGTCTCTATTTCTTCTTCTCCTGTCTCTTCCGTAGTCACCTTTTCTCCGCCTCACCTCCGCGCGACCAGGCGACGGTCTCGATCCGCCTCCTCGTCCCTCCTCGCACCCGTCTTCGCTCTTCTTCTTGTTTCGTGCATCTCTCCTTCTCTGACGCCGGCACACCTCCACACTCGTCATCTCCATCGGTTGGACTTGTCCAGCCCTCCATCGACTAAAAACCTTCCTTGGTTCTTACCCTTTTCGACACGCTTAACGGCTCTCGGACGCGAACCTTCTCCCCTCACGTCCGAGCCAATCCAACGTGTCCACGTGTCCACGGACACGAATCCCTACCTTCCGGACGCGAACATTTTCTCTTCGCATCCGGCCACTCCCTGCCTTTTTCGCGTCCGCCCCACTTCTTGGCCTCCACGAGTCCACGGACATGAATCTTCTCTTCACGGACGTGAATCCTCGCACGTCCGTGACCCAACCACTCTCTGACCCACCCACTTTGTCCTCACCTACTCCGCTGCCTACTCCTCATCGGCTGGCCACTCCTTACCTACTCCGCTGCCTACTCTCTATCGGCCAACCACTCCTCATCGGCTGGCCACTCCTCACCTACTCTGCTGCCCACTTCCCATAGGCTCCCCCCACCCTATCGGCTGATCCACCTCTATCGGACCGATCGGAATACTCGGCCCACCCGACCTCATCGGCTCAGGCCGATCTAATCCCTCCTTTTCCTCTTGTCTACAGTCGCCGACTCGGAGCCGATGACGCCCCCACCCGACCAGTTCTTCCCATTACTCCCGCACCCCCATCAGCTCCAGTTTCCTCCACCTCTCACATTGTCACCCGCTCCCAGACCGGGTCTCTCCGACCCAATCCGCGCTACGGTCTCTTCGCCGTCCATAGCTCTATCTCGCCCATTCCAACGACTTCTCGCTCAGCCTTGGCCGACCCTCAGTGGCGCGCGGCCATGGCCAACGAGTACAAGGCCCTAATGGACAACGAGACCTGGCGCCTCGTTTCCCGACCTCCCGACGCCAACATTGTGACCGGTAAGTGGATTTTCAAACACAAATTCCACGCGATGGCTCCCTTGCCTGTCACAAGGCTCGCTGGGTAGTCCGGGGTTTCTCCCAACGACCCGGTGTCGACTACGACAAGACCTTCAGTTCCGTTGTCAAACCCGCCACCATCCGAGTCGTCCTCACCTTGGCTGCCTCTCGCTCCTGGCCGATCCATCAACTAGACGTGAAGAACGCCTTTCTTCACGGCCACCTGATGGAAACAGTCTACTGCCAGCAACCCCCAGGCTTCGTCGACCCTTCTCGACCCAACGACGTCTGTCTCCTTCAACACTCTCTCTACGGCCTCAAACAAGCCTCTCGTGCCTGGTACCAGCGCTTTGCTGCCTATCTTCGGCACATTGGCTTCATGGCCTCTGCGTCCGATAGTTCCCTGTTCACTTTTCATATCGGCTCCGCCACTGCCTATCTACTTCTCTATGTCGATGACATTGTCCTCACAGCGTCTTCGATATCTCTCCTCAACCAGATCATGGCCCGACTCCACTCTAAGTTCGCCATGACCGATCTTGGTCCTCTCCACCATTTCCTTGGCATCTCCGTAACCCGTTCCATCCACGGGCTCTTCCTTTCCCAATGCCAGTACGCCATCGACCTCCTTCAGCGTGCGGGCATGGCCGACTGTCACCCCACGGCCACCCCAGTTGACACTCGAGCCAAACTCTCCGCTGCCGATGACGCCCTCGTTGCCGATCCCTCTCACTATCGGAGTCTTGTCGGGGCTCTCCAATACCTCACACTCACCCGACTTGACCTCATGTATGCTGTCTAGTAAGTGTGCCTCTTCATGTACGCTCCGCGCGAACCTCACCTCGCGCTGCTCAAGCGCATTTTACGCTACGTGAAGGGCACCCTCTCCAGCGGGCTGCATCTCAGCTCCAGCCCCATCGACTCCCTCACCGTGTACTCCGACGCGGACTGGGCAGGCTGCCCCAACTCTCGACGCTCTACGTCTGGCTACTGCGTCTACCTCGGTGACACTCTCGTATCCTGGTCCTCAAAACGCCAGACTACAGTGTCCCGCTCCAGCGCTGAAGCTGAGTACCGCGCTGTCGCCCATGCCGTCGCCGAGTGCTGCTGGCTTCGCCAGCTTCTCCAAGAGCTCCATGCACCCCTCTCCACCGCGACCGTCGTCTACTGTGACAATGTCAGTGCCGTCTACATGACCGCCAACCTGGTCCATCACCGACGCACCAAGCACATCAAGATCGATATTCATTTTGTCCGTGACAAGGTTGCATTAGGACAGGTTTGGGTGCTCCATGTACCATCGGCACATCAGTTTGCCGACATAATGACTAAAGGCCTGTCCATGCCTTTGTTTACTAGTTTTCGATCTAGTCTCTACGTCCGTTCCCCTCCCGCTGTGACTGTGAGGGTGTTAGACAGACCACTGGTTGGACTGTATATATATAAACCTAAACGACAGTAGTGCACTACCCTATATATGCTCTTTCATTGGCGACTTTGCGTATCACCGGGAACATGACATGGCCGTTACCAAGCTAAAAAAAAGGACTCGAATATGTTCTTGCATGCTTTAATCAAGCAAAGGACCTTCACTTTGCCCAGCGCAAGTTACACGAGTTTTGCATCAAGTTAATCAACTAGCTTGTCCTGTTGGACAATCTATGGCCGTTTAGACTGGACAATTTGCAAGGACATTAAAGTCTTCATGCAAAGTTTTAAATGATTACATCAAAAGAATCCATTCATATTAAACCATATTAAATAATCTTAATGTACACTTAAAAAAGGCTCCAATGAATTGCAGTATCATGTAACCATTTTTGTTGCTAAAATAAAACATATAATATAATTTAGGCTCATGTGAGTACCAAATAGTATCCATTTTTTTATTTATAATTTTTAAATAAAATTTTAAAAATTTGAAAACCATAATATTATTTCAGCATGGTGACGGAAAAGTTGTTATGTCAAGATGCTAAAAGATTCAAATATAAAAATACTCCTTCTGTCTATAAATATAAATATTTTAAACTTCAACATAATCTTCAATATACTAATTTAATCAATAATACCTATAAAAATAAATTATTTTAAATAAAAATAGATGTATATTATGGTAGTTTATTTAACGATAAATCTAGCAGCATCATATTTTTAGATAAGTTTTTATATTTCTGGACAGCGGGTAGATTATAAGTTTATATTTAGAAACTTGTTTAAAATGTTTTTTTTAAAAAAATCCCAATATATATAGGGCACTGAGCAGCAGCCAAATGACGAAGTCACCAGCAGAGCGTCCAAGAACTCAGGAGGACTCGGAGGAGACGTCTCTTCAATCACACGCGAAGATTTCCCACCTTGACCACCCCTCCCAAAATCCACGCCAAGCCCGCCAAATTCGCCTCCCCCTCACTCGCGGTGCGAGCAGCCACGGATCGCGCGCCCCCCGCAATGGGGGCCGCCGCCTGCGACGCCGCCGTCGAGGAGCTCACTCGCCTCCTGGACCAAGGTGCGCGCCGCCGCCGCCGCCGCCGCCGCCTGTGGATTCGGCTTTGCAGTTCCTTCTTTTTCTAGGAAAAAAAAATGAAATTGGTGGATTTTTCGCATGCGTTTCATTGGTGCTAATTAATGTGTGTGTGGGTTCTTGCAGTCGAGGAGCCGCTGAAGCAGACGTTCCAGGTATGGGTCTTTCGGTGTGATTTTAATCCCATAGATTTATGGCTCTTGTGTCAGGTTTGATCTTTCTTCGGGTGTACAGTTTGACCAGAGAGAGTCAGGCCATTGCCTACTTCAGTTCGATAGTTTGCAGAAACTGAATTTGTTTCAGATGTACCAAGTTGCTCCCCCATTTTTTATAATTTATAAACTTATAGTGAGCTCGGATGATGTCTCGATCAATCGATGTAATCAGAACTAGGAGATTTTGCGTGTAGAGAACGATAATGGATCTATGAACAAAACTCAAAGTTGGGAAAGTTGGACCGAGGTTGTTAGGATGAAAGGTGTTCTGCTGTTGTCTTCTTTAGGCCACATATTGGGGACTTTTTGGGGGTAATTTTTAGTGGTTTTACAACTGGGCCGAGCAACGCGTGTGTTGTGTTGCTTTCCACTACGGATTGTCCCAAGGAATTGTTCTGTTAGTCCACCAAGTCAGCTAGTGGATAGAGTGGTTCTTGGCACTTGAGCCTCCTGATATATTTTTTTCTTGCTTTCAAATGGGGAATTGAGAGATTTGTTGATAATAATGTAGTGTTCACTTGTACCCTTTTCCTAGGGCTTTGGCTGTATCACATTCTTCTATAGCAGCTCTTCCAAGTTCTTTGGCATCATTTCATTGTCCTTTTGCTCTTGGTTTTGCTAATATGATGGCACTGGAAAGTTGTAGTCTCAAGTTGAAAGCACACACCAATACGCGTCCCACTTGTAGAGTGCTTTATGTGTTTTTGGTTAATGAGATGCTCTTTAGAAATTAGGTTATGGACATGCACTGGGTGCTGAGTAGGACATGTCTGTTTGTTTGGAGCAGAATCCCATGGCTAGTGTCCTCGCCAAAAACAAAAAAAAGAAGAAAAAAAGAACACCATGGCTAGTGTAGTGGCAATCATAATGGGGTGCTACTGGCATCAGAATTGTTGTGTCACTGTTATGGTAGGGTGGGCAAAGTATTAGAAAATGAACAAGCATTTTTTCCTTGAATGCTACAGTATTAAGAGCCAAATGATTCAACTCCGGTGGACATTCCTTTTTTCTGTCTGTTTTAGTTGCTTTTAGAGAATATATTTGTCGGTCATCTAAATAACAAATTTCTGTGCATTCCTTCCGTTATTTTTGGAACAGAGAGCTTCTAGATGATCTATGATTTCTTATTACACAGTATCTTTTTTTGAAAGTTTTGTACAAGAAAGGTATTGATTCCTTCTTTAAGTAATAAAACCTGATTTTTAGAGCTAAGATTTTATGATGGATAAAGGAATAAAAGCAACTCAAGATAAGAAAATACCTAGAACTAATTCACCTATTTTTAAAATTTGAAACAGAGTGTTGCTATGGTCAAACTAGTATCTGATCCTACTTGGCTACCACAAATCATTTTTAGTACATGTCAGCTATTTTAGATTTCGAAATTATTTGTTACTATTAGAGATTGTAAAGTATCATGTGCTGCCTAAGAATATTGCCTAGGAGCTGAGTTCTCAACTCTCAAGTATATCATTCAGGAGCTGAGTTCTCAACTCTCAAGTATACCATTCCTTTTTCAGAATGTGCACCAGGGCTATTCAACAGACACACTAGCACGCTTCCTAAAAGCTAGAGAGTGGCATGTTTCAAAGGCTCGTGATATGGTAATCTTTTACTTCTTACATTGTAGTTGTTTCCCATTTGATGAATGATGAACAAAAAATGATTCTTGGCTTGCTTCATTACTTAAAGATATTTTATTTTTGCTAGCTTGTGGATTCTTTGAATTGGAGGATACAAAATGAAATTGATAGTATTCTGGAGGTGAGCAATCCTTCCACTAGAACAAGCTTGGTTATTGACTGCGAAGTGTGAATATATTCTTGGGGACAGATCTTGGGTTTTTGTAACTTTGTATAGTTCATATTTTCTTATTTTTAATGACCTTGATCTCTTGAACAATTGCAGAAACCTATAATTCCTGTAGATTTATATAGATCAATACGTGAGACACAGCTTGTTGGATTGTCAGGGTACTCAAAGGAGGTACAGCTATCTTAAGCTAGTTATTGTTTTTAATTTGTTCCACTATTAGTACTACACTTTTCATATCTGTAGGATCTGCTGTTGAATTAGGATGTTGCTTAACCTGCAATTTTGTCCATAGATTTAATCAGATGGAGCTATTCTTTGATCTTATGTGTGTAATAGTTTTTTTACATTGGCTTTTGAATTTCTGATACTTCCATATTCTTGAACAATACATCTTTAGACACATTTCTGATGGATAAAATAAGGTGTGTATATATATATATATTTTTTTTTGTTACACTAAAAAAGGATATGTGGCCTTGACCAATTTTGAACTTTACTTGATTCGAATTATTCAGGAGAATGATATCCTAATGACTTGACATAGCTGTTTTGAAACTCTTCACTAGAAAGATGTTTATGGAAGTAAGATGTTGCCTACTGTAGGATTTATTAGTGGTTAGTGGATGTAAAGTGCATAAAGTACATAACACATGTACCAGCCATTTCAAGTTTTTTAATACTTCCCTGCGGTCCTTTTATTTTTTCCAGGGCATCCCAGTATTTGCCATTGGTGTTGGACTGAGCACATATGAGAAAGCTTCGGTAATTGCTCATATACTTCTTATTATGCAATTGCAAACTATGTCATCGCTTTCTGCTCTGTAGTTAATGAAATACAGACTTCTTATGAGTTCCTATAGCTTGTCAGATTTCATTCTTGAAATGTCTTTCTAGTGAATTGATAAGTAGATTGCACCTCACACCTCTCTTTATGTGCATTATCAATGATCATGTCTTGCATTTTCAGGTCCATTACTATGTGCAATCTCATATTCAAATCAATGAATACCGTGACCGTATTATTTTGGTGAGTGCACTACTAATATTCCTTGCTAATTAATAGATTGTTTATATGAATTTTCTTCAAGTATATTTTCTTTCTTATGTTCCATCTAGCCTATGGCATCGAAGAAGTTTGGGCGGCCTATTAGCACCTGTATAAAGGTTCTAGATATGACTGGTTTGAAATTCTCAACACTCAACCAAATGAAGGTACAGCATACATGGACGTGGCATTGCTTCTACTTTCTGTTCCTTGTTTATGTTGCTAGGTTGTTTACTAGCCAATGAAAATAGTACTCTATTATCTAGATTATAAGCGTGAACATATGCTTATAACAAGAACGAGCCTATTCAAGTGACTAATTTCTGTATAAGATCTGCATGTTATGCACGATTATCCATTATTTGTGCTGCTAGTGATTAGATACCATTGATGGATGACAGATTTTGACTGCAATATCTACTGTCGACGATCTGAATTACCCTGAAAAGTCTGAGACCTATTATGTAGTTAATGCTCCATATATATTCTCGGCATGTTGGAAGGTACAGTGCCTAATATTTTCATTGCACTAGTTTTTCACTAGTTTCACTAGTTCTTTATTTTGAAAACATAAAACAGTTCATTTAGTTTTGCGACTAGGTTGTGAAGCCTCTCTTACAAGAGAGGACACGGAAGAAGGTTCACGTTTTGCATGGTTGTGGGAGATATGAGCTTCTAAAGGTAAGATCGCTTGCTACTACTAATATTCTTTTCAAATTACTATAGTTATCTTTAGTCTGGTAATTCATTGCTGGGCAATATGTTATTGCATTCCTATAAAGCCACTCAGGAGAACCTATGTTCCATGGAACTTGATCAGAGTATTCCTAGCATTTTATTCTTTTGCATTCACAATATGATGATGATCAACGCACGCATTGCTTGAAATACGCAGATTATGGATCACTCCTCCCTTCCCCATTTCTGTCAGAGGGAAGGGTCAGGATCATCTAAAAATTCATACATCAATAATTGCTTCTCTCTTGATCATCCTTTCCACCAAGAGCTATACCACTACATTGAGGAGCAAGCATTGAACCAGGAGCTCATCAAGCAGGGTTCTTTACATGTGAACATCCCTGACCAAGATCCTGAGGATGCTAAGATTGTCAAGGTCATCGAGGCCGAGTTCCATAAGCTCGGTGAGCAGAACAGTTCTGTCAATGGCGATCACAAAGAATAAAGAACAGTGCTCGTGGAAGATCATCAGCTGCTCATCCACAACTTACCTACAACACCTTGGTGGTTGCTTCTGACGATTCTCTTCTGTGTCGCCGTGTTGGCATGGCCACCCCTTTTGTTTTCCTGGGGCTATAGGTGTTGCTGATATACAATTACACATACTTGCAGTTCTCCATGATGCAAGCCTGAGGAAAGAACCTATCACGTTATACCAGTTAAAATAGTTATAGACATAATCACCTATATGATTGCAATGAATTATCCAATATCTCTATATATGATGTATGCTAATCTGCTACAAGGGAAATCATATCTGAATTCTGCAATCATTTTCAGAAAAAGTGTAGTACTGAGTCAGTGACAAACGATGCATTTTGCTACTGAATCTGCCATAGTACTCACCTATTACTACCTTATTTTCGCACACACACGGAGAGGATCGGACTGGACGGAGAGGCGTGTTGAGAGGAAGTGTGAGCGTGTGCGGAGATGCTGAGACTTGAAATATCTTCTTAGCTCTAGCATATCTTCTTCGGCTCATTAGGATGCACTCCTGATAGTCTCACCAAGCGTATCAAAGAGTGTGTTGGGTGCCAAAGTGCACGGAGACCGATCAGATCGAGCAGAGACGGGAGCGAGCTGATGAAGATTTGATTGGAGTGGATGGCGCCTTGTTTACGCGAAGACTTAGGGGCTTTGTTTAACTCTAGTGTAGGTTTTCAAGGTTTAAAAACTTGTCAGCAAATTTGACTTTACAACTAACAAAAAATAAACAGAATAAGATTCGAACTAATCGGTCAATGGACCAATACGACTCATCCTATCAGCTAGTTGACGATAGTAAGATAGTACTCAAGCATTAGCTAAAAAGTCGATAAAGACGTATATAATAGGGTATGGAATAAAATAATTGACTCATTGGTTGAAAGTCAATTACACTCTAAACATAGTAAACGATAAAAACAGAGAGCGAGACCCAAATCCCTCTAAAAGCACAAGAACTAGTGATCATTGTGATGGCAATATGAGGCCGAGACTAATGGCGTAAAGACATCGGAGGCTATATTAGACATAATGATAAAAAGGATAGGGTAAGTCCATCAGTTGCTTATTGGCTAAAAGTCTGATTTAGGCATGTAATAAAAACCACTAGATCTCAATGTCAGCCCTATCAAATACAAATCTGATATATCAGATCTAATCGAGACATTATCAAACTAGATCTGATGGACCAGATCGATCGTTAGTGGATTAATCATCGAGAAATAATATAGATCTGTTGATTATTATAAGGTTGCAGGTTTATATTTATACACCGAAATTATAAAGAAAACTATCATTAACAAATATAATTAGATTTAACTATCTTATAAAATATAGATAAAATATATTTTTATAGTTTTCACAGCTTCTTAACTTAATCCGTTCGAGCGAGCGGCTCTCTTAGTATTAATCGGATTCCTGATCGGGTAACCAAAATTTGACGTTATCTTGTGCTGATTACGTTTGGCGCGCTGCTTGAAACTTGTGGTACTTATTCTTTTAGAGGAGTTAAGCTATGGAATGGAATAGTGTTTGTACAATTACACATCAGTTGATAGCATTTAATCTCAATTACATAAAAAAATGACATGGGTTCATGCCCAACTAACTGCAATAGCCATTAATGGCTGGAACTAAAATGCACTAATGTAAAGCTACTGTGACAAGAGAGCCTTGTGGCAGCTGCAGCACCGGCTCCCCGTAGCGGCGGGGGCGCCGCTGCCGTCGACGGCGTTCTTGCCGTCCAGGTACCTGCCGGCGAGCATGTCGAAGAGCAGCCCGGCGCCGACGCCGACGGCGAGGTCGATGGTGTAGTGGCCCCTGCAGGCCAGCAGCCTGACGCACTGCAGCAGGTTGAGCGCGTCGTAGAGGCGCGCCAGGCCGCGCCGCCCGGCGCGGCGCATGTCCTCGGCAGCGATCACTGCACCCGCGACGTGGCCGGAGAAGAAGAGGAAGAAGGAGACGTTGCCGACGGGGAAGTCCATGCCGGAGCCGAGGAACTCCGCTGGCAGCGGCAGCTGCGTGGCGCAGCCGAGCGCGCCGCGGCAGGTGAACATCATCATCGCCGCCACGGCGGCGCGCGGCCGGCCCTCGGCGAGTATCGCCCACAGGATGTACGCCGCCTGCATCGCGACGAACACCTGCATGCAGACATGGCCAAGAACAGTCAGGTCACAATGTCACATTCATCTCAGATTCTGCAAATGTTCAGTGCTGCTGCTGCTGTCAGTCACAGCTAGGGAGGGGACCAGTTTGCCAGCTAGCAAGATGCAGAATCTTATCACGAAATCCATGGATATCGTGAACGCGTGATGCAGCCATTCCTAGCCTTTATCGCATAGATTGGGTTTTTCTTCAAAGACTGGTATTTTTCCTACAAATATTTGGTTTTCTTCTGGAAAGATTGTGATTTTCATCAAAGATTGTATTTTCCCCCGTCGTAATATTTGAGTTTTTCTTCTGGGAAAAGATTGTTTTCTTTCCTCTTCAAAGATTGGGTTTTCCTTCTAGGACAAAACTACTTTTCCTCAAAGATTTGGTTTTTCTTCTGGGAAAATATTGTGTTTTTCATGAAAGATTGTTTTTTCCTTTTAAAATTGGGCTTTTCTTATGGGAAAAGGTTGGGGTTGAGCTGGTGTGTTGATTTTGGTGGTGTTGGTGCACCGGCGCCATCAGTTTCGCGTGTGCTCGTCGCTGTCCACCAGCTTTGTGCTGCTACGTGCTTAACTGGTCCTAGAAACTTGTGGAGTACAAGAACTACGGATTTGACGAGAACGGTGCATAGTTAGCTTTGATTTCTTCGCAAGGATTGGCAATTTCTAAGGTGGTAATTACAAAATTCTTTTACTTCCCTCTACTGAATAGAAAAATGTATGAATGTATGATGCTTTGGAGGTTTTTGGTACAGTATACATTATTGGGCTCGTAATTTTATAGGAATTTTTATATGAAACAGATCAGTTCTTCCAAAATTCCCACGAAATTCATCCAATCCGAATAGGCTCTAAACCAGTATCCTGTTTGGGCATTGGTATACCAGAAGGGTATGCGCGGGCGACAAGCCGTGTACAATGACGGATGCATGAACCTGTTAAGCCGAAGATAATATGATCATGCTATGGGTTTTCCTTTAACTTGAAAACTTTCATCTGGTTCTGGGAAGTATGAAGAGGTATAGCCAACTCCTAGCATCAACACTCGGTACCTCTTGTGATAAAACAAGGGAGGAGAGTTTTCAGTATACCACATGTTTTATGGAGAGTAAATTTCCTACACCATATGTAACGGGAGGTTAATGCATACCTTCGGTTGGCAAACTTCACACACAAGTTTCAGGGCTGTAGATTTCTAATACCAAAAAGAATTGTTACAGTTTGTATAAATTTTGATTTAACTTCGTCAGTGTTAGGTACTTTTGGTGTCTCAACGTAGCAGGTTTTAAGCCCTGGTAAAAAGAGGGTTGTATTAGGTTTGACGAGCCAACACAAAAATGAAGATAAAACCCAAAAAAATCTCGTTGGGGCGTAACTCTCTTAGCGATATGCTATATTGAAACCCGGGTATAGTGTTAAATGGACAACGACCAGGTCGTCACCTTTATAACGCATCATGTCGTGACCTAAACATAATGTTAAGTAAGTAAGGATGAGTTGTCGCATCCTTAGTGGCGCGTCACATCGACGCCTAGATATGATAAAAAAATGAGTAAGGCTATCACACTTGACTCGACGGGTGCGAAGAGTAGGAAAGTAAATCAAGCCATGTTTAGATAGCTAAAATGTAGGTATCTTACGGGTAAGTTAAAAAAACTAGTCAAGACAACTGTTAGGAGACGTATAAATATCTTATGTATTCGAGAGACTAAATGGAATGGTTAGAAGGCGAAGGAATGGACAGTATCGGCTTTAAGCTATGATACACATGAATAACTTTAAATAGAAATAGAGTAGAAATTATGATTGATAAGAGCTTTAAGAATGGTGTAGTAGAGATGAGAAGGTAAGGATATATGATCATTTTAGTTAAATTTATTATTAGTGATATAGTATTAAACGTAATTAGTACATATTTCTCTTAAATAGGCTAGAATAAGTGGTAAGAGACATTTTTTAAAAAACTTAGATAGCTTGGTTAGAGCTGTATCTAATAATAAGAAGCTTTTTATAACAGATCTTAATGGTTGTATAGTTGCAATACGTATATATTTCAAGGCAGCACATGGTTTTGGGTATGGTGATAGAAAATCTTAGACTTTGCTATAGCTTTTGATCTGATGATAACCAACACTTTATTTAGGAAGATAAAATCTTATTTAGTGATTTTTAGTAGCAACTAACGCTCTACTTAAATTGACTGTCCTTATGAAAAGAGAAGATAAACAAGCATGTAGAGATTATAAGATGATAACAAAAGAATATGTGGTTTCTCAATATAAGCTAGTGGTAGCCAACTTTTTCTTTCTGGTGCATACTCATAGAGATAAATAAGCTAAAATTATAAGAACTAAGTGGTGAAAGTTGAAAGGAGAGATATTAAATGTTTTTAAGAAAAGAGTTATCGAAGAGGTCTTTTGAAATGAAGAAAACAATACAAGTAACATGTGGAAAAGATAGCAACACATATTTAAAAGATTGCTTCAAAGGTGTTTAGAGTGACCAAAGTGATTGTATACGAAACTAAAGATATTTTGTGGTGAAACAAAGACGTGCAAAGAGCTATTAAGGAGAAAAAAATACTATAAACGTTTATGACAGGAGTGAAAACAATATGAAGAAGTATAAGGTAGCAAAGAAGACCGCAAAACGAGTTGAGTGAGATAAAGAGATGATCTTTCAAAGATCTATATCAACATCTAAGTACAAAAGAAAGAGAGAATGACATAGAATGACTAGGGCTCATAATAGAAAGACGATAAACTTCAAACCAAGCTAAGTATATTAAGTATAAGAGGGAATAATTCTTGGTGAAGGAGGATGAGAGTAAAAATAGATGGCAAGAGTATTTTCATAATTTATTCAATGGTGAGAACAAGGACACCACCGTTCAGTTGGATGACTTTTTGAATGACACCAATAAGAGTTTTGTGTGGATAATTTAAGAATCTAAGATTATAAAAGCTTTAAAAATGATGAAAGGAGGTAAGATGATAGGTTATAATGGTATTTCAATCAATGTGTGAAGATGTCTCGAGGATATAGTTATAGTAGGGCTAAACAAGTTATTCAACAATATTTTTTAATCGAACACAATGTCTGGAGAAGTATATTGGTACCAACCTATAAGAATAAGGGAGGTATCCAAAATTATACTAGTTACTAGGGAATTAAGTTGATGGGCCACACTATAAAGCTATGAGAGAGAGGTATCGAGCACCGTTTGAGAGGAATGATACAGATCTCTATAAACCAATTTGGTTTCATACCCGGAAGATCAACTATAGAAGAAATTTTTTTAATAAGATAAGTTATGAAGCGATTTAAATAACATAAGAATAACCTACGTATAGTTTTTATTGACTTAGAGTAGTTTTATAATAAGATATCAAAAAATATTATATGATGGGTTTTGAACAAATATAAAGTCGCAACAAAATATGTCTCTCATCAGGGATATATACAACAATAATATAAATATTATTCGAACAAATAATAGTAACATAGATTACTTTCCAATTAAAATATGACTATATTAAAAATCAGCAGCTTTTACTTAGTAATGGATGAGGTTAAGAAACATACAAAAGATATTTCTTGGTGTATACTATTTACAGATGATATAGTGTTAGTCGATAAGAGCCAAGCAAAAGTAAATAGAAAACTAGAGTTATAACGGTAGACTAAGCATCATCATACATAAAGAGGAAGATATAAGCTTAGGAAGCCAAGTAATGTCTAAAAAGGATATTTTTCGATATCTAGGATCAATACTATAGATGGATGTATGTATTGATGCGAACATTAGCCATAAAATCAAAATGAGCTAATTAAAGTGATGTCTAAGCATCTGATATCCTCTATGATAAGAGTATACTATATAAGCTAAAAGATAAATTATATAGAATACCGATTAGACCTGCTATGCTGTATAGAACAATATTGACCTATAGAAGATAAAATGTTCAATAGTTGATTGTTATAGAAATACATATAATACACTAAATTTCTAAATTTATGATTAAATCTAGAATAAGAATATACACGATCATAGCATAAATTAAAAACAAACCCATAATATCGGTTGAGATTGTTTGACTATAATATTGGTTGAGATTGTTTGCCTATATCTAAAGAATACCACTAGAGATACTACTACATTATAATAAAATAATAATAATAAGAGAGATAGAAAAAGACTAAAATTAATATAAAAGAAAATTAAAATATTAGAATATAACTAATGATATTAAAAGTAATTAAAAAACGTTATTTAAGGTTGTGGTTGAATTTTAACTCTAATCTCCACTAACTCGTTAATCTATGCTATTTGAACCTGAAATACTGTGTTGTTGTAGCATAAATTTTGATTTTAGGGCAATCGTTTTTTTTTTCTTCAAGAGACTGCAGATGCAAACCATATTTCCAATAAACATTTCCCGCAATGATAATTCTTTTGAGCAATAAAGCTGCTGATAATAAAGTATAAGCTAAAAAGGCCAGCCATATATAGCACACTTCTTTATAATCTACTCATGTGAGCATTTTTTTTGCTGGTCTGCATTACAGAACTGCTAAACTTCAATGAGTAAAGGCTCTTATAAAATCGCTCAATTTGATTTCTAGAATCAGGAAATGTCCAAATTTCAAGGTGGTGGCTTTGTATGGTTTTCACATGCTAGCACAAGCAAATCTGTCATCTCCGTGCCATTCTTATCAGATCAATACTGATTTTAGGCTGTCTAGTTTAATAAACGTCTGCAATGCTACCTAATTTTTAAGAGATGGCAGGAGCTTCGCCTTCGTAAACATTATTACCTCTGCCTCACTCTGCACTATGGATATCGAACACAAACCAAGTGCAAATTACCTTACAATCTACACATAGCACGGCGTCACATTTTGTAAATGCGAGGCATGCAGTTTATTCCTACAGTAAGTTGCCATCAGAAGGGACACCATATAGTTTCTCACAGCATTTAGGCCACAACTTGCCTATGAACTGCTCAAAGCCCTTGCGCAATAATCCCAGCATCACATGGCAACTCAAAAAATTGTATTGACTTCACAACCTCACCCAAACTATCAGAAACCCCACACCCAAACAATACAAAAGCCCCAACCTTATGAAGCAAAACTCGAAAAGAAACTCAAAGGCAAGTTCACAACTCGAAGTATCCAAGGAAGAAACGAGCTGCTGCCATCAGATGGGCAAATACATAATTTTTATCTCATGGCATGAGGCATAAACAAGCCATGAATTGCTCAAAGCCCTTGCGCAATAATCCCAGCATCACTTGGCATGACAGCACGAAGCATCCCCTCTTTCCGAGAGCAATAAACACACTTCAGATTAGCGATAAGGAGAGAAAAGATTGGCATCATCGTTAACCCAGAAAGAGAAGAAACTCGGGCAGATTCGCATCCGTGACCACGAGAGTAGTTAGGGTTTGGGGATTTCGGGGAACGACTGGTGGCGGCGGCGGAGAAGAAGAAGGGAAGGACGGATTCATAAAATCTTTGGGCCGAGACGAGCTGGGAAGAAAGGCGGAGAAGTGGATTGGCGAAGGCGGTGGCTCTGAGAGCATGAGGATTTCGCGCTCCAGCCGCAGCCGCAAGCATCGCTGCCAGCACCAGCACGGCAACGACGGCCGTCGCCGCCGTGAACTCCGGTGGCCTCCTTATCCGGCACGCCGCCTCGTACTCTCTCCCCGCTCCCCCGACGCGGCGAGAAGGGAACACGCACTTCGTGGCGTGGCGGCCGCGCGTGCTTATGGTTTCAATGTCCTCCTCCACCACCGGCGCTTCTTCTTGCTTCTCCTCCTTGGATTCTTGCCGCTCTTCTTGTCCTTCCGTTTCCTGCGGTTGTTGGGTAGGTGGGGGAGGAGACGCGAGAAAGCGAGGGGCGTGGGGGAAGGACGGCGACGGGACACGGCGGTAGGAGGAGGGGTGGAGGACGGCTACGCCAGAGAGAGGAGGCGCGCGAGGGAGGAGGGAGCGGTGGCGCGGTGGAGGGCGACCACCCCAACGACGCCTCAGGCAGGTGTAAACGACGGCGGCATGGGAGGAGGGGCGGCGGTGGAGGGCGTGGGAGGAGGACGACGGCGGGGGGCGGGGAGGAGAGGTTGTGGTAGGGGGTGTGGGAGGACAGCGACGGGAGACTGGGTGGAGGGCGGCTACGGCGAGTGTCTGGAGGCTGCCCTAGGGAGGAGGGGATGAGGATCCTCGAGCTTTTAAATGCAGGGGTAAACAGTGCTGTGACTTGGGACAATCTTAAACGTACGATGCTGAATGAACATACGGATGGGATAAAGTCGCTGCAGTAAATATATAAAGTATTTTTCTCGATGAACAGTACTTCTGATCCGTATTTTCGCAGCATTTCTACATTATTTGACTGCAAAACAATGTTCACGAGGACTCATTTTACTGCCTCTCAGCCCTTGAAGCCAAAGGATCCGAGCCCGGGAGGAGCGGGGGAACGGTCGGAGGAGGGTTTGGGCGGGGCTAGGTATGGTTGTTTTTCAGAAAAAACCCTATATTTTTATGTTTACAGCGCTACCCCTGAAAGCGGAATTTCTAAATTCGCGTTGTATTTTTTTAAAGACAGGGGCTTTTTCGAGCAAAACACATCTAGGCGTCAGGCGGTGGGAGGACCTATGCGATATTTCATACGTACATGAGGAGTTTTTTGCAAAGTAGCCTGCCACGTGTCAATTTCTCTGAGGAGACCAAAAAATTAAAAAAAAACGAGGATAACAGTGCGGGGAGGACTGCTTTAACTGGAGATCGCATAACAAACCTACCTATGTACTTTTTCCACATGACCAAAGTGAGTAATTCTGTTAACTGTAGATATTGGTCATGTTTGACTATGCGTTTTCTGAAACCATAATGCTAGAGACAAACCTTGGTTGACGACACAACCAAGCAATCCAATCCATTGTATGCCACACAAAATGCAACCAAACAATCCAAACCATCGTATGCCACACAAACAAAAGGCAACCAACAAACAAAGTTTAGCCAAAAACCGACCATACCACAAGTACTGTATCATTTCAAGGGCTCATTAACTGTAGCTTGCTAACTTTATCGACTTTAGCTTGCTAACTTTATACCAATCAAATACTCTCCCCGTCCCAAAATAATGAATTCAAATTTTTCTCCAAATAGTTATTACTTGATATCAGCTAATACTACGAATACTATGAATTTAAATAAACCATATTATTACATTTTAAAATAAAATAAATACTTATCACATAATTATCTTGCTAGACCAGGGCTTAAACAGATCGGGCTGATCCGACAGCTTAGCCTATAAAGAATAAAAATATATAATTTTTAAAAAATAAGTTTAATAGGAAAAATATAAAAATAATAAGAAAAAATATAGAATAAACGAGAAATTTTTTTTCTAAAATTACTGCAATGTTCAGAGCCGCAGTCTCGCAGGCTTATTTGGATTGCTAGGTAGGACCGTAGGAGGAGGAGGGGCAGAGGAGCTCACCGTGTTGAGCGCGGCGAGGAGCGAGTTGAGCCAGGGGCGGGTGGCGATCCCGGCGTGCAGTGCGGTGGTGGCGGCGAAGCCTAGGTCGAGCGGCGGCGTGGCGGGCGGCACCATGGGGATGGTGTACTCCACGGCCATGAACAGCAGCAGCCCGCACCCGAACAGCGCCGCCACCGGGTGCCGCCGCAGGATGCCCCCCACCGCCGCCGCCGCCGACCACCACTCCGGCCTCCTGCTCCACCACTCCCCTCCCACGCCGCCGCCGCCTCCCCCCATTCCGCCACCGGCGCCCGGCATCGGCGCCGGGTGGACCTTCTTGTCCCCGCGTCGCCGCGCGCCGCCGTTCGCGGTCGCGGCCGCGGTGGACACCACCACCGCCTCGGTGTTGCCCATGGACGAGGCGACCTGGGCGGGCGCCGCGGTGGCCGTGAGGCTGGGCGGCGGCATGGGCGGGCGGGCCAGTGGCTAGGCGCGAAGCAGGCGGTTTCGGCTGCGCGCGCGGCTTGGCGGGGGGTGCGGGTGAATTCTCTGGTGATTTTGGCGGGTTTTAGTTGGTTTTATAAGCGTTTTTTTTCTTTTTTGGGTCGTGGTGGAGACGCGGCGGAGATCTCGATGTTAGGAGGAGGTGGAGTTAATGAGGTACGGAAGGCCATGGTCAGGTGCGGTTTACTACGAGAGTGGCATAGTACATTAGCACTACTTTCGTTATAAAATCATTTAATTTTTAATTATTTAAATTAAAATTGGTAAGAAAGAAGTTATGTTATTAATAGAAAAGTATGATTTAGGTAAGTACATAAACGGTAGAGGTGAGCTTATTTTTGTTAAATGATAGATGCTATAAATTTTGTTCTGCTAGTAATAAAATATAGTTAAGTTTATTTCCCATGATAAACTCTACTAGTACTAATATTATTTTTTATATTAAATTTTCACAGTGTTGAATATCAAAAAAGTTACTTGTAGAAAATTATAAGACGTATTTTTTAAGTCTCTAAGACAATATTTTGCATACCAAATATATTTATAATATATATAGGACCAATGTTTTATAAAACATCTTTGAAAGATGAATTTGGCTTTTTCAGAATATTATACTCCCTATAATAATAATTTTCACCCTATGTACATAACGCTGTCTTGTTAGAGCAGAGGTGGTACTGTGTAATTGGTATCTGTTTCTTTGGCAGTTGCTACGTACACTCCCGAATCGCATTATCAATGGCCGGAAAGAGTAGAGACGCCAAGTCGGCCTAACCTATCGATCCCAAGTTAGGAGCCTGACGAGAAGACGTCGTGGCCATCACCACGGGCAAGTACGTGTACCGCGTGTGCCGATCTGGCACGCACAAGCACAATCCGGTGACACCTTTGCATCTCTGCTCCCGCCGACCATCCAAACACCGGCAGTTTCCCACTTCTGTTGTACAAATCCAGGTGAAATTTCCAACGCGACGGACGTACCACGCTCTCGCCCAGCTGGTTGTATCTCGCAGCAGAAGCCAGGACGAACAAATTCGATCGTTTTTTGAGCACGAAAGATCGGCGTGTGCAATGTTTCAGACCTGTGGCGAGGCACTGTTTGATTTAGATTTTAGTCATGGTTTATCTATTCGATTATAAAGATAAATTAAATATTTTTAAAAATAAACTTAATAAATGATTTAAAACGAGTGGTTTAATCTGATAAATAATAATCTGAAAAGAACGTTATCTTAAACTTCCTTGAAAATTACTCTACTGGTACTACCACTTTACGACCAGCTGCTGGTAGATTGGTTTGTTTCAGTTTGAGGTCGATCAGGTTGACGCCGACGTGTTATCCTGATGGTCCAAACAAATGCTTGCTCGCAACGGGGGAAAACCGAACGGCCATGGCAATCAAGCACGAAACAGCGCCACGCTTGGGGCGTGTTACAGTCACACATTCTGCTGCCTATCAATGGATGGAAGGGTGGGTGTTCAACTGGTCCTCATCGGCTAACACACAATCATGCCCTTTAAATTAGCTATCAGCAGGCAGCAAATTAACAAAAGTTATCTTCTATTAATTACTTCATCCGTTCGTAAAAGGCTGTTGTTTTAACTAGTCAAACGCAAATTCAACGACAGACTAAAATAGGAAAAGACTATCGTATCCTTCGTTAACGTGGAAAGAAAATTCATTAACATGAAAAGAAAACGACGAGGATAAGAGAGAAATACTGGTTTAATGGCTAAAACGAGAAGAAAAAAAATTAAAATAGTATTAAACAGATGTAGTGGAAGATTGTCTTTGTGGAGAACAAAGTTTCAAGCTAAAAAGACAGTCCTTTATAAATGAATGAATACTCTTTATATAATGCTATTAACTTTTAGATATAAATTGATCGATCATCTTATTTAAAATTTTTGTGTAAATATTTAAAAATAAAAGTCATGTTTAAAGTGATAAAACAAATTATAATAAAATAAATGATGAGTATATATATTTTTTAAAAATAAAAACAATGGTTAAAAGTATGTAAAAAATCTACGAGGTCATACATTAAAAATCGAAGAAGATAATTAATTGATTGACAGCATATGGAAATGTTGCACTTGAGGTGATGGCAATAAAGATAATCCTGAAATTTATCTGTTGGGTGGGATTAACAATGCTAATATGTGTAATATTGTATATCTATGATTATATGGAACACACACGCACCACTAGCGCACAGACATGCATGACTTTGTTTTCTAACACAAGCTCAAATAAATCAAGACCGGCGGAAAATCTCTGACCTTGCCAATGCAATTCTTGCCACGTCAATTTGGTGCTCGTGGAGAAAATAACTAAGGACAGTTGACACACAATTATGTAAGAAGATTAAGGTAAAATTGCATAAACCACTTCAATTGTCACTCTTCTTTTGAAATTCCCTCTGTCAATAAAGTAGGATCAGGGTCTCGACTGCCTACTGCTTGAGGCGTTTGGTGATATGTCACCACGTCAGGTGGCTCAAGCTAGCATCGATAGGCGCTAGGCAATATCTGTTGCGCACTTAGAGAAAAGAAAAATAGGGACCTGAGCTTGTCCTTAGCAGGGATGAGCTAGGACCACTCCCCAAATTTCGAGCTCAGAGCATGGTCCTTACTTGCCCTTAAGCTTGGTGTCTTGAGCTGCTTAGGACATAATGTCTTATTTATGAGATGTGACTCGGCATGCTGCTTCACCTAATTTTTCACAAGCCTCTCATTAATGTGATGAGACATATGTCTACCCACCATGTGGCTAGGGCAATGGGACAACGCTTGCATGCCCATTATATACGCTATCATCACCCTTTTAGGAAAGAGGTGTGAATTGTCAGACGATGCAGTTGACTGCCATGCCGTCTCATAGGGCCTACAACAGTTTCTGGACATTTTGCCATCTGAGGCCGACAAGCGGGCCTCGCTGTTAGCAAAAAGGCCTTAGGCTTCCACCACAAGATTTCTACTGCTATACAAGACATGTGGCGAAACTACGCGGCATTGATCCAAGCTAGCCCCAAGGGTGGCCCATCGAGGCCTAGTGCCTAGGCCCACTTGTCAACACGCGACAACACAAGCCTTACCTAACCCCTGTGCATTGGGTCCACACTCTAGTGATTGCTCACTGTGGTATTCTCCCATTGACTGTAAGGGAAGAGCCAAGGCCCTCGAGAGAGAGGTTCCGAAAAAAAAGCATAATAAGAGGTGCAGGCTTTATAATACTCTCATCCAAGTATAAAAGAATAATACAATAGGAGTAGAGTATTATGCCTCTGCGCGGTCCAACCTGTATAGCCAATTTTGCCAATTTACTACCATTTTACTCCTATCCAGTACTCCGCAACTTGGACCAAACTCAAAGGGGGTCCATTGAGTCCTTGCTAGAGAAACTCACTCTTTGATAGCTGGAACACTAGGAAGGAGAGTGCGTGTGCAAATCCAAATTTCTCGATTTCCCGCTGTGAAAGGACTGTGATGGCCGGTGGCCGTGATTTGGATTTTGAGGATTTTGTTAGTGTGTTCGAGCACCTTTTTGGCTTCCATCGACATGGTTTGATTGCATCCGGCCAGCACCACATCATCTCCCCCATGTGAGGCAAGCCACCTCGACCCCCTCGTAGGTCGAGGGAGTTAGGGAGGGCCTAGCCGGCGTAGCTATGACCTCCTCTATGCGACAGGAATACGTGCATTATGTGTTGGCTTGTCGTCTCCTAAACTTAAACTTTACTAGCCCGGGGAATGCCTTGCTTGCTGTGCAGGCACTTCTCCATCAGCCTCCTCACCAAGCCGCTAGGGAGACCCAGAAGGCCACTGGCTAAAGGAAGTGGCTAGTCTGGTGGGCGTTGCACATTGCTAGGTCACTATTGGCAATTTCCAAATTGCCTCAAGGTTGGCCTCTAGGTCGATTCCACCCTTTGTCCTATCTTCCGGACGATGAGTTCTCCATGCTAGGCATGGATGTCGGCCACCCACGAGGGCCATTGAGCAATGCATCTCCTCTTAGCGTGGAAGGAAGAACAAGACCTACAGACCTGGATTAATGGGATAATGGTCCAAGAAGACACATGTGTCACCATCAAGCTCTAGTGTGAAAAGCGATGCAAGGCGTAAGAGCACTTGGAGGACCAGGCATCATCTAGGGGTGCTACATCTCCGTCTCGTGAGCTAAACTACTACATGTCACTACAAATGGCATGTTGTACGGTACGAGGTGCCATGCATTCTCCCTTGAGTTTTACTAGGTGCAATGGTCTGCCAAGTTTTGCCCCAACATCTCGAAGAAATACGACGGCTCCATCAACCTAGTGGAGTTCTTATAGGTCTACACTATCACCATCTAGG
The DNA here is from genome assembly GCA_030770085.1 of Oryza coarctata. Classification (NCBI taxonomy): domain Eukaryota; kingdom Viridiplantae; phylum Streptophyta; class Magnoliopsida; order Poales; family Poaceae; genus Oryza; species Oryza coarctata. The sequence goes on from CM061472.1 coordinate 18,471,140, forward strand.
CGACAAGTGGGGTGAGAAAGTTATGGCAACCACTTTCCCTTGGCCCTCAAGGCCTAGGCTCACTCCTAGCCGATGTACCAATTCGTGGTCAATTTCTAGGGCACATACTTACGCCTTGGCATGGAGGTCGGCCTCCATGCAGTGCAGTAGTGGGAGAACAAAATGCTAAGGCAATTCATTCAACGCTTAAACTAAGTCTGCAACATGATCTTGTAGATCCCCCACATGTCATCATCCACGAATTCCAATATAGTGTCCACGACGAGCGAACGTTGGAGAAGCTCAGTACCTATGAGATCAAGACCACCACATAGTTATTCGCTCTCACATACAAGTGCGCCAAAAAGGTAGAGACCCAAGCGTGGAACAAGTCAAGCCCCGAGCAGGCCCCCAATGGTGAAGGTACCTTCTATTTTGCCAAAAAGGTAGGAAAGGAGGAAGCGCAAGAAGGAGAAGCGCACCACCACAGGTTTCATCTTCACCACGGACGAAAAGCCACATAAGTCGCCCCATGATGAGGGCAATTGTGGTGACATGAAGAAGGTGTTCTCAGCCCCACAAGCCAAGCCAAAAATGGGCAAGTGGTGTTTGGTGCACAAGGTAGTCCTACATAACCTCACGGAGTGCTATGCAGTCCAGAACCTCACCGAACACACCAAGAATCACCAGCAGGAGTGCAAGCATGGTAAAGTCGCTGTTGAACCAGATCAAGACCTCATGTTCTAGAAGCCTGAGCAAGTTGTCGCCACCCTCAATGATAGCCCTTACACCCACACGTCTCACCATAGCTTTAAAGCCTTGAAGTACGAGCTCCTGTCGTTCACCCTGAGCATGGAGACAACGTGATGGCTAAAGTAGTCAGACACCTTGATCGCCTTTGATCAATCTGACCATCCGATGAGCGTAGCAAGGGGATGTCAACTCGTGTTGGTCATCTTCACCGCAATATGCAATGTGAAAGTGGGCCGCATCCTCATTGATGGCAATGCCACCCTCAATATCATCGTCGCATAAGTCTACGGCAAGCTCAAGGCCTCTAGGATGCAGCTCGAGCCCTCACTACCTTTCCTCAGTATCACTGTGGGATACCCCTGGCCTTAGGGCCAAATTGAGTTGCTAGTTACATTCTATAGCCACGACAATTTCCTTACGTAGCACATCATCTTCGATGTGGCAAAATGCAACTTGCCATACAATCGGGCACCCCATGCTCATCAAGTTCATAGCGGCCATACACTACTCATACCTTATGATGAAAATGCCAAGCCTAGTTGGCCTGATCACCATCATTGGTGACATCAAGACCTCCCTCACCTACACCGAGAAGCATGCTGCTGACCTTGCTTCTATGGGGCTTGATCATGTTGACTACCCTATGAGCTCGAGTCCTCGTGACCTCCAAGCAATGCATTGCCACTAGCAACTCCGTGCCTGTGAAGGAGGTCGTGCTCGGCGATGACACGTCCAAAACCATCAAGATTTGCAGTGGCTTAGATGGTAAAATAGGAAAGTGTGCTCATTACCTTCCTCTAGGCTAACACTAACGTATTTGTCTGGCAACCGTCAGATATACCTAGGTTCCCCAGGAAGGTGATTGAGCACTAATTGGCCATGTGCCTGGACACATAACCCATATGACAAAAGGTGTGACTACAAGCCTCGAAGCGCTAGACCTTCATCCGTGAAGAACTAGACAAGCTGTTGGCTGTCGGCTTCATCCATGAGTTCATCCACCAGGAGTGGCTCGTGAACCCCGCTATCATCACCAAGTCCAATGACAAGCTATGGATGTGCATCGATAATTCTGACCTCAATAAGGCATGCCCCAAGAATCCTTTCCCATTGCCACACATAGATTAGATAGTCGACTCTACTACAAGATGTGACCTTTTTTGTTTTCTAGATGTATATTTAGGTTGTCACTAGATTTGCATGGCAGAGGTTGATAAGGAAAAAAACTTATTTTATTATACCTATTTGGACTTATTGCTATGTAGGCATGCCTTTTGGGTTGAAAAACGCTAGGCCCATGTACCAAAGCACATGCATGTCACTCTCAAATCACAGCTAGGTCACAACGTGGAGGCCTACATTGATGACTTGGTGGTGCAAATGCATGTTTAAGACACGTTGGTTGTGGACTTAGCAAAGACTTTCAACAATGTCAACACCACGTCCATAAAGCTGAACCCCGAGAAGTGTGTTTTTCCAATGCTGACTTGCAAGCTCCTTAAGTTCCTTGTCTCCAATCGAGACATTAAGGCAAACCCTAAGAAGATACAGGCCATCAAGTAGATGTGCCCTCTCACGTGTCTCAAGGATTTGCAACACCTCACTAGCTATATGGCGGCCTTGGGGCTATTCACATCCAAGCTCGAGGAGTGGGCCCTCCCTCTCTTCAAGTTATTTAAGTAGACAAAGACATTCAATTGGACACTTGAGACTAAGCAAGCATTGCAAGGCCTCAAGCATTATCTTACCTCACCGTTCGTCCTTGTGTAACTCAAAGAAGACAAGCTGTTGCTGTTGTACATCATGGCCACTCTATAAGTCATTAGCATAATGTTGGTGGTCAAGCGTGACCTCTCTAATCTCATGTCCCACCCTCAACCTGACCACCTAGAGCTCAAGCTCGGAGGTGATATGCTTGAGCAGCCAAGCATCCCTAGTCTAGAAGTCTCGGCCCCTGAGTGTGAGGCTAGCCTGAAGTCCTGGTCCTTGGATGCAAGGTCGAGGCTGAGCCCTCCACTAACATCGGGTCTAGATGGGGCCACAAGGTGCAGCGTCCTATCTACTTCGTTAGTGAAGTTTTACGGGATGCCAAGACCTAATACCCATAGGACTAGAAGATGCTGTACATGGTCTTAATTGCATTTAGGAAGCTGTGGCACTACTTCCAATCACACAAGATCTCGGTGGTTACCTCATATCCATTGGGCTAAATCTTACGCAACTACAAGTGCATTGGTCGCGTTCGTTAAGTAGGCAATTTAATTCGCATAATTTGACTTGCACTTTGAAAGCTGCCATGCCATCAAGAGCCAAGCCCTGGCCAATTTTGTGGCTGAGTGGACTCTGGTGTCCAAGTTGGAGGAAGAACACATGTCCGCAAACCCTGATGATAGGGAACACAAATAATGGACCCTGCAGCGGATCATGAACTTTGACAGCTCTATCTCATTGTAAGGCATGGGGGCTAGAGTCATTCTCGCCCTATCAATGGGTGACATGCTACAGTATGTCGTGCAACTCAATTTTTGGGTTTAAAACCCTCTATCTCTAAGGCCTTGGCTCTCCTCTTATAGTCAATAAGAGAATACTATAGTGACCAGTCACTAAAAAATAGACCCTAGTGTATAGGGGTTAGATATGGTAAGTTTTGTTGCTTCCTATTGTGTGGACCTAGTAATCGTGCCCTACTAGGGCCCTCGCATAGTTTGCTACTCTGCCATCTACCCCTCATGGTTGTGAGAAGCATGAGATGGAAGTTTGGTCTCCCTTTGTTGACAACGGAACCTACTCATTGGTTGCACGATGCAAGGTATGCAAAAAGGTGGTGGGCCCTGTTAAGTAGCATGGCAGTCAACCATACTATCTAACAACCTATGCTTCCCCTTTGTAGGGGTGAGGATGGCACATGAGACGGATGTGTAGGCGTCGTCCCATCGCTCGGGTGCATGTTATACAAGTGTAAGTCCCATAGTATTTAATGTAAAGCTTATGCGTGACCATACTCAAATTGCTCGCTGCATGACGTTGCAATAAATGCGCGGTCAGTGCCTTGAGCTTAGGGTGGTTGAGCTCGAGAGCATGGGTGCCTGACCTCAATCCTCTCAATAAGGGGTGATCTCGGGTCTTTGCTCAGGCCATTGTTCTATTTTCCTTTAGGCATGCATCTGCTATAGTCATAGAGTTGATTACTACTTGGGCGGGCCAACCCATCTGATCGCCTGGTACTTGGCACCCCATGTAGCCAATGATGGGGACCTTGGTTCCCACTTTATTGATAGTCACCATTTTGTTGTCTAAGCATAGCATGAGTTTCTCCCTAGGAAGGAGCGTTGCCACCACATTAGTTACTTCCACAATTGCCTTCATCGTAAGGCCAATCTCCTTTTGCGGCCATTTTTGGCCCTTACCTAAGTGTGTCCGGGTGGCATCTCGGTTGCTGGTGTATAGCTAGGTAGGCTGGCTAAGCCAATGCAGCGGGGCTAGCCAGCGTTGCAGAAAATCCCTAACCATGGTGCAGAAAATCCCCAACCACCATGGTGGCATTTAGGCTAGTAGCAAGCAGATCGGTGATCTCGTTCATCACCAGGTTGAACCGCACGACTTGTTAGGAGACATCCTTCTAGGAGTCAAGACACCAGCGTATACCTAGTCATCTTGCTAATCTTCCCAATTCTTTTGCAGCACCAACGGAATATACTGGTCACCAATCCTCGGGCAGGGACGAAAGTGGCAACACCCTGCCATTTTTGGATCATCGAAGTTTTTCTTCTTCCCTATCAGGTACATGAAGAATTGTCGAAATAATGACACTGAGGACATCATCTTGATGAACATCTCTCATAGATGTGCGAAGACGGCAAGAGTCCTTACAGCATTTAGTGCTAGGTGTGCCAGCTAGATGTTGTAGGCCTCCAGTACCTCATTGAGCTTCGTCGGTCAGGGTTGTGCTTCGTTGAACTTCACTGACACCTTCAGCCTCTAGGCATAAGCGTCGACATCAGCCAATGTACTTTTTTTGCCCCCTCTTCAACGAAGTGGCACGACGGCAGTAGCACACCTCCTCATGCAGCGCATTAGCGACACTCGACTCTTGGCTTGGTGGCAAGCGAGGAGGCGGAGAGTTGTTCGAATAAGAGGATGTAAACTGAGAAGGTGGATGAAAGTTAGAGCTCAAGAGAAATGAAGAATAGTGAGGATAAAATAGGGGAGTTGGAATGCCATATCCCCTCTTATAGGCCTCGTAGCTTGCCCATGTCCCCTCTAAATCTAAAAATATCCATCGCACCACTCGCACCACTTGCCTAACAATGCACATATTGAGGTTTCACCTTAAACAAGTGTCGATATTGATTCCACTTCCTAGAAATGTGCACTCAATTAAATAGGAATACAGATTGGCTTGTGCTGTCTTGCCTTCTCCTACGCTGTGTGTCCATCAAGATCAACTGGCTCTAGCCTAGGAAAATGGGCTAGGAGCAAACAAGTTGGGCCACCAAAGGGCGAGATATGGCGCCGCCTTGCGGATGAGGTAGGCCTCAACCCTGGCCTTCCACGACTCCGTGACTAGGGTTAAGGCTGGGGGTTACTATTGGTAAAGTAGGGATCAAGGTCCCCACTGTCAGCTACTCAGTGCTTCTAGTGACGAGTCATCACGTTAGGCAACCCGCACTAGCATCAATTAGGCCCATGCAACATTTGTCACACACCTAGAGGAAAGCAAAATAAGGGCCCAAGCTTGCCCCTGCAGGAGGTGAACTCGGGATGTTCCTCGAGACCAAGCATCGAATTCTAAGCTTGAGGCATGGTCCTTACTAGCCCTCGAGCTCGATGTCCTCGAGCTGCTTAGGGATAGCAATGCCTTATTTATGGTGAGGGGACTTAGCGTGTTGCTTCACTCAATTCCTCACATGCCTCTCATTAATACCATGAGACATATATCTACTTGATGTGTAGTTGGGGCAAGAGGATGGCGCCTACACGCCCATCATGCACGCCATCATCACCCCTTCGGGAAATAGGCGTGAACTTATTGTAGGATAGTAAAGTATCTTTTCCATCTTAAAAGCTAGCCAATGAGGTGAGGGGCTCCCCCACTTATATACTAGATTCATTACCCTTCCACAACCAATGTGGCACTATTCAACAATCTCTCCCTTCACACATTGGTGTCTCCTCGGCCTTTCAACTCCCCTTCACAGTACACTGATAGTCCCTCAGGTATACGGGCTGGTAGACACCCACAATCCATCTGGCCTTCACACTTTGGTGTCCATCAAACCAAAGATGTTAAACTAGCCGAGCTTTGATACTAATTGTAGGATCATAAAGGGCCTTTCACACCTCAAAATCTAGCTAATGAGGTGAGGAACTCCCCCATTTATATACTAGGTCCATTGCCGATACTACAAAACTATCAGAAGGTGCAATTGACTACCATGCCGCCTGATAGGGCTCACAACCCCTTTTGCATGTTTTGCCATTCAAGGCCGACAAGTTGGCCTCACCATCGGCAACAAAGCTTTAGGTTTCTACTGCAAGATTTCTACTACCATGCAGGACGCATGGCGAAATGGTGTGGCATCGGTCCAAGCTAGCCCCAAGGGAAGCCCATCAAGGCTTGGTGCCCATGCCTACTCATTAGCACATGACAAGACTAACCTTACCTAACCACCATGTGTTGGGGCTCACATTCTAGTGACTATCTATTGTGGTACTCCTCCATTGACTAGGAAGATTCAAGGCCCTCGAGAGGGGTTCCGAACAAAAAAACAGAATAGAAAATGCAAGCTTTGTAATACTCTCATCCAAGTGCAAAAGAAGAACACCAGAGAAGTAAAATATTACATCTTCGCACCGTATTGCCGATTTTGCCCCATTTACTACCGTTTTTACCCCTGTTCAACACTCCCACTCCCTAGGCCGAACTCATAAAGAGGGTCTATCGATTTCCTGCTATAGGAGCTTGTTCTATGACATCCTCTCAAAATCCAATTTTATTGCAAATATCCACTCGCCCAAACCCATCCACACACATGAATAGCCAAATCAATCCATTTCCACTCACTATACTAGCAAAGCTTGATTGCAGATCGCAATCGGTTGCCGCTAATGATCATCGCCGAGCTCAGCTTTGCGTTGGTTGAGGTCATTTTCTAGCTTTGAAATACATTGAAATACATTGAGGGTCAAGCTTAAATAGGATGCACTTGAAACCAAGCTTAGTGATCTAGTCTTCTACAGGTATACGTCGGTAAAAAAGGGCTGACTCGGCTATTCACACTCACCGTGGGGTTTTGGTGGGTGGATTCCAACAAATTGACTTTTTAGTTGAGAATTTTAAAACAGGGTGATTGGTTCATTCAATTTTATCAAAGATTAGTTGAGAATTTTAAAACAGGGTGATTAGTTCATTCAATTTTACCAAAGATTAACCAGGGAGATCAGATCACTCTCACACTAGAAGGAACAACAAATACTATAAAACAAAATAGTGAGGAAGTTATGGGGATGGAGTGTTTCTCACTGCTGACTCCGTCAGCAAACGCGTGCTTGAATCGAATGAATTTAAGATGCCTGTGTAAGCTTAGCTGTAGACTGTAGTGATAGTCTGAAAAATAGCACGGCCTATCAAGCCTGGCCAGGAAAAGATCGCCAATTGACTTGGAACATCTGGTGTAGCGTTAATTAATAGACTAACAGTACCTACACTGCTATGAATATTTGGACATGGAGCATGCTGGACTACAGGGTATTTTCCATATAGGATTACTTTTCTGTGGAACACGTTCATTTCTAGTTTTTTTACGCTGATTTTTTTTAGAAAAAACAGTTTTTGATTGTCGTTCATTTCTGAAAACTTCTAATCAGATTTTTATTTTTTATACTTTACACAGTCATAAATATTAGAGAGTTATTATGAAATTTGACCATCAATTTTATATAGAAGAAATTTATGATATGGTGATGATATTTTTAAAACAAATATATATGTACCATCTTTTATTTCTTTAAACTAAATATGTGAGAAGTTATTAATGGTTACAATTTTAAAAATATAACCAAATCTTATTCTAGATATTTGATCGAATAGGGTATTATGGTAACATCCTGTGACATATGACACAAGTCTCATTTATATAGATTTCACATGAGGGACAATACCTTATTATCTTCTTTATCTCTCACCTAAAAAAATCTAAAACCCAACTTGCCATGCTCATGAGTAATAAAGGAAAAGTGATCTCAGGGCATGTTCAATTGTAAAGCCTACTATGTGTTTTTAGATAATATAAGATTATTTACAAACTATATACTTACAACCGATAAAGGTTATGGCCATTAACTTAAAAAATATTTTTGTATTACTATTCTCTTTTTTCAACTCTCATTCAACCAAGTTTTAATTTTGTAAATGCCGTTGTTGAAACGTTGTTAACTATAGCAATGATATTTTGTCTCTTCTCTCTCTCTTCCATGTTAATAAATATTTCTAATTAGTAAGGTTAATAATTTTCTATAATGACCATTGTATATGCCGGTCAATAAAATATCTACCCATCTGCACTTGCATGCTCATAAATAAACACAAAGTTAAGCGATAAATGGTCGAAAGGAGTAGATAGGCGTATGCATTAGGCAGGCAGGGGAAGCTGGCAGCTGATCTGATGCCAAATTGACAACCGTCGGTCCGTGTGGACGTCAAAACACTGCATTGAATTGGACATTGGACTATTATTGGAGTGCTGGTGCAGTGCAGTGTGTACTCCTATCTCGCTAATTACTCACGGATGATTTGACATTTTCTGCAGCTGCGAATGTAGGTGAACCCTATGCTGTAGTTATGGTTAGCTATTAACGAGCCGTAGGTAAAATTTAAAATTTAAATACTCTGCTAGTATTTTTACTGCACTACTAATTTGCACACTCCACCTGCCCCCAAAAAATTCAGTTTTTTTTCCTATTTGTTGAGCAGATGTTAGCATTCAGTTATCATCCTCAGTCCATGTAGGCAGGCATTATGATTGTCAAACCCACCCCATTAGGGGGCAAGATGTCAATATCTTTCAGGGGCCCATGATGATTAATGACCATGCTATAGCAACATCATGGGCCTAATACAGTCATCTGTCTTAACAATGCGCGGCCTGCAAGTAACAACTGCTGTACACTAGTAAACGACTTAATTATTAGGATTGGGGCTTTGTACATGATGTACTACAAGTTGATTTTCTTTTTCTTTTATGCTAGTACTACTAACTCATCACAGCCGTTATATCAAAGTACAAAAGGACCCCACACAATAGGAGAACAACAGTACTCTCTCCGTCCTAAAGAAAACTTTATTTCTAGCTATATACGAGTGAAACATATTAGGGGATGTCTGGATTTAAGCATAGAACTGGTGAGCTAGAAATAGGAAAATGGAAGGAGTAAAATAGAGGAATGAGTGGAAAAATTATGAAAGGCTAGAATCTCCTCTCAAATATACAAGGGAACTTTGTGAGAATTTTAGGAGAACAAGACTAATTCCTATGAAAATCCTATAAAACTCCCCTGTTCTAAAGTATCCTTAGGATTAGCTCCGCCCATGCCCATTGGTTATCTTTTTCCCTCCACCTCTATTAATCATTGTGGACACCACCATCAACTCATCAAGCTATGTGGTTCCACACATCATGTTCTCAGTTGACACACGTAGCATCTGTAATTCATTAATTCATATCCAAAATAAATTGATATATTTCTGAGGTGGACAAAATAAATAAATAAATAAATATTCTTCTCTAGTAGACCATTGAGAGAATCAGCCATGCCACTTGTTTTTTTGGGGACCAAATTCCTATGGTACTAGAGGATGCCTTGCCGACGTCCTTTACACAATTTTCTTTTCTCTCATTCTTGCAACAGTTCAAATATCAATTGTAAATTATTGCTAGCACGGTTACTCAAGTCCAGAGCATATGGAGACATGGAGTAGCTATCGGTGTTTAATAAGGCAGGTACGCAAAAAGGGCGAGATTCCTTGGGTAAAATTACCTATTAGTGGGATCTAATACTCAGTTGCTAAGTAAACACATACTACATAGGAGTACTTAACAAGCAAGAGAAAGTATCAGAGATTCCATTGGGGTAGAAAAAAAATGTAATCTGAAAAGTTTGGCATATCCTTAAGTTCTACCACCCTTTTTTTCCTATCTGAAATATACTCCTTTACACTTACACAAAGATGAAAGGTTGCAAGAAAAATGGCAGGATGGAATTGAAAGAGTGACCACTGCAGCACTAGAGCTGGTAAAAAGATGTTTATGGGAAAAGAATAAAAGATTTGCAAGATATGATTGCTTCAGCAATAACAGATGCTTACCTGGTGGATCCAATAGGACTCAGAATGATTCTATACATCAATGACCATACTGGTGATACATTAGCTTTTTCAAAGATACATATAGTAGCAAGGACATACACCTTACACAGATCCCATCAAGGGATTACAATCATCCATCCATCAGCACAGCTTAACAATATGGGATGAAAATGAAATTAAATTATGGATAGCATTTAGCACTTCAGTTTCTATAGTTAATATTGCAATATCAATATCATATATACATGTTGATTTCAAGGTGTTCTGTAGCTACTACATTTAAGGACTATGGTGAAGAGGCCCTAGATAGGTGTGTACACATTTCTCCAGCATTCCAGATTAGTGAAATAGAGCTTTCAACTGTAGAAGCAGATGCCTTGAGTGCAATGTGTGATATGTACTACTTACCCAGTAAGAAACAACAACGATATGTTAATCATGTCAACCGGGCAGTTTGTATGTACAGCATTTCATAAGGAAAACAATAAGCATCTAGCCCTCTACCATGCCAAGCTGGAGCTTAAACTTTTATATGATATAGAATTGTATTTCACAGTTACTATCTTGGCATAGCATTTTAACTTCTAAAACAAAACACAGATATGGTAAAAAGTTAAGTAGTAAGATGTTTTTCCTAACAACAGAGTAATAGATTTGCACAAGCAATGCACAGCATGAAGAGAAGTTAAGAACTGGTGCGAAGGGATCCATTATTTCATTTTCATTGTGAAATTCCCAATCACATTGTTCTAACACTTAAGTTCGGTTGTATGTTCAATACAGATGTGCTATTCTGTAATCAAGTCACTAAGGCTAAGAAAATGAAAACAGATAAAATAAATGTAGCCAAATAGTGTACAATCCAATCCCCAGCTTGAATTTTCTGCAGATAGAAATGACATCATGTCAGATAACGTTTTGCAGTAATGAATGCTCTGGTATCAGAAACTAAACATAAGCAAGAAAGAGATAGCACTCGAATTCATGGGACTATGTTGAAAACACAAATTAGAAGTTTCGATATTGCTACCAAGGGTAATTTTATTACAATCGATCCAAAACCAAAGTGATTTCAATGCAATCCATTGCTGATTATTATTTAAGGGCAAAGTATATGAAGCCAGAATTGATTACTAAAATAGACCAAAGGTCTTTGAAAAGGTCTGATTCATAATTGTCTCAAAATTGCAGGGAAAAGGCTAGAGAATTCAGACTATGAACTTGGAAGATCACCACCACTATTAATACAGAAACCTAGAAACTGGAATATAAACGGTTCTCCATAATGTGTGTCCTAGTGATCTTTTAAGGAGCTAATTGGCCCATCCCAACTGGAGAAATGTATTAGCATTTAAGAAGAACTCAGACAGGTTAATTCCCATTATTATCAACATTATTGTGGATTGGAAACTTCATGCAATTTTATTTTAAAAAACGAAAATAAGAACAAATACCAATTATCTAAGAGAGGAAGTGAAAGCATACAAACCACAATGAATGTCCACAAGTGGATATTAGTCAAGATCAATTACCATCTAAAGCTCTAGATCAACATGATCCCTTGTCCAACTTTCTAGTTTCTAATACCAAATTTGTTTGCAGAGGAATGAAGAAACCAAAATTAGGATTAAAACCTAGCATACGTATTCCTGCAAAATAACACTTGATGATTGAAGGTCCGACAAAATGGTTGGGATATGATGTTGCCTCGAAACATACAATAAAATCACAGTATTCAATAGTTCTATGTTGTCTGAAATGACTTGTTTCCTAAATTGGGATATAGTTCACAACTGAGTAGACAGCCTCAATTAACATAAAGAAAGAAACATTTAATGAGAAAATACATCCAAAAACAAGAATGGATTGACAATAGGGCTTCATGAAAGAAAGGTGTAGACAAAATACAAGTGTAAAAAGCCAATCCTTACCCTAAGAGACAAGAAGTATGAGGATGCAGATGAAGGTAATAGACCCTCGTAACCAATATCATATGCAATCCTTCCATCAGCATTAAACAGCCCATAGTGCCTTTCCGAGCCAGGTCCAGGCTTTGAATTCTCATTAAATAATGCAAAGATGTATGCTTTGACTGGTCTCTTTGGCTTGAGAGGAGTTCCCTTCCTCAGAAAGAGCCTCTTTCGGAGGTTGAAATTGTAAGTCCTTGCATTCTCAACTGAAGCTCCCGCTTCAGTTTGATCCCCACTAGAAGCCCAGCCAGTCTCTGCTACTCGGACCTCCATATCTTTATACCCAGCGGACTGCAGAGCGGCATAAGCTGCATCTATCTGAGCATCGAACATGTTGTCATAATGCAGACTAGTATTCGGGTCAACAATACCACGATTGGGCTTAAAGAGAGCGTAATTAATGTCAATATGTTCTGGATCACTTATGTAGGCCAAAAAGGGATATGCGTTCACATAGAAAGGTGAGCCAATTTGTTGGAAGAAGTCCAGCAAGGGTTTCATATACACCATGACATCTTCCTTGAAAACACATGCAGAAGGTGGATAGGAAGTAGCAAAAACAGCTTCTGAGTGTGGTGTGAATAGCTCAATTTTGTCTTCCAAGTGAAATTTCTTGAGTCCATTGTACACATTCTTCACAGCTTGAACAAGGGGCTCGGCCAAGCTTGTATCTTGACCTCCCAGCACCTCATTCCCCACAGTGATCCCAACTATGCGTGTCTGAGGACGATAGGGCTGCACATTCTCATTCAGCCAGTCCATCGACCTGCTCTCATTTGCTGCAAAATCCTTCACAAGTTCATTGGGAATCGCAATAACCAGATTGAGCCCAGATCCTTTGAATGCATCAAGAACACTGTGATCGGAATCGTATATCTTGACATTCCTTATCTTTGAAGCTCTCAGGAGTTGTACTACTTTATCCGGAGAAGGGATATTGTTTGCTATTCTCCCGTAGTTTATCCCATAGCCCCCGGCGAACGCTTCAACGGCTTGAGGACCTTGTCACAACAAATATCAACCATCAAATTTCAGATCATTGATAACAAAGCAAGGAAATTTTGTTACATATCACAGTCGAAAGCACATAAATCTCAATAACTGATAACGACAAGAGAATTGACGGGAGAATTGAGTTGAATCGAATAGAAAGTTAGAAACTTTTGGTACCATGTGAGGGGAAGGCGAGCAGAAGGCAGAAGAAGAGAGCCTGCCGCATCCAGTGAGCACGGCCGCTCCGACTACTCATCATCATCATCGTCATAGCACGGCAACAGTCCGCCGGTGGTCCAGAGCAAGAACCAGGCAGCAGACAGTCACGAGGAGTGGCTTCACAGCCAGAAGTGGTAGCCTCAGAGGAGCGCCGGGGCAAGGCGCCGGGGAGGCAAGTTCCATAGACAGACGAAGGCCGCTCCACAGCCGTGCACCGGCGGCTGCTTCCCTACCGCCTCCGAGCAATCTTGGCCGCCTTCTCCACACTCCACCGCTCCAACCGTGTACCGCGGACCCACCAAGAACGGGAAAGAATCCGCAACAATCGGATCCCTCCCGCCGCCGACCACCGCCTACCAATCAACGCACCATCACCAAGACAACGGAATCTCGATTCCCGCGCGGCGGCGGCGGCCGCTGTAGTTATACTCCACAACTCCCCAACCCAGCGGCAAGCACACACCCAAGTCACCACTCCACTCTCCTCCTCCAAGTCCTAGGCTAATATAACCAACCGAAGCAGCAAAGCAAGCAAGGGTGGGTTAACCTTTGATTGGATGGTGGTTAAGGATTAGGGATTTGCTTAGCGCGGAGGAGATTGGGTAAAGTTGTGACGCAGGGAGGGGGACGGGGACTCGATTGGGATGGAGGAGGGGGAGGGGGAGGAGGAGCACGCCGCCAGCGCCCGCGCCGACTCCGCTTTCCACTCCGGAGTCGCTCGCCACCGCAGCGGAGGAGAGAAAGAGAGAGGCGGAGGGGGTGTTGGATTTTTGAAACGCGGCGAGGTGGGCCATGGTGCGCGTGTCGCGGGGAGTTGGGGAATGGGGAGGGCGGCGTGGCGTCGCTCTCTCTCGGCGTGCAGTTTTTTCTTTCCTTTTTTTCAGTTTTCTTTTATGACTTTTTAAAGACACGGTAAAAAAACAAATGTATAAATGCACCCACCCTTACATCTATAAATACATACATATAAATCCTACCATCCAATATATCTTGATATTGATGAGGTTTTTTCTTTTGGGGTTCGTTGTTATGCAGGCTACTCTTACTCATTAGAAGTGTGTGTAAATATTAAGCAAAAGGTATATAGAATTGGATTATTATGGGTTAAAGAAAAATGAAAGCTAGAATTTGTGTGCACCGGTCACGTGAAACTTCGAATTTCAATGAAATCAAGCAACACAACAAACTAATTCGATATGGATAATTACTACTAAAGTGTGTACAAAATTTGCATTCTCTTAGAATCAATACAAATCATATGTATGTCTATGGTTACATGATCTTATGCCTTGCATAAGATCCTAAAAGGCATGCATATATAAATATGTTTTAAAATTATCTTTACTGAATAACTCCACGAGTAAAATTGGGATTCAAGTAGTATCTCTATGTTTTATTCTCTCATAAATAGTGCTTATTTTGGGTGCATTAAAGCAACCCCATGAGATGTGCATGGGATTAGGTTGCCGAATGAGTAGATACCCTCTTATTAGCCCTGTAAGTGGAGTCCATGGATGACATTATGCACGAGGTTGAAATGTGAAACCAATTTTATAATGGAGAATGCTAACGTGATAAGGCGGTTGTATAGTGTCCACAATAAGTGCTTAAATTTTAAGGAAAAGAGCATTTATCATGTAATGTATGTCAAAGGAGTGAAAAGCTTATGGCTTTTCAAGTTGGTTTTGATGAACCCCATAGCGTGTTGATCCACTTAAAGCTCAATTTGTTATGGTATAGTCTTAACTTTACTTCTTCCTTTGCTCTTGTACTGTATGCTTATTGTTTAGCTCAGGTTTGTTGTGCTATGGTGGGGTGTTTGCTTTAGGCAGTGATTCATCACTCCCCTAAGTCCCCTTTAACAAGTGGCTTTGCAAAGGGAATACTTGACTAAGGAAGACTCAATGCACAGGGTTTTTGCTTATTTTTTCTATCAACCATAAAACTACACAATAAGACAAACAGGGATGAAGACAACAAATATTCTCAGTTCTGTTCTTTTTGGACAAATGTGCACGGAGCTCCGGAATGATATGATTTTTACAAAAACTTTTTATATTTGAATTTCTTATTGAACTATTTTAAATTCAATTTTTAAATTTATAATATTTAATTGATTTGTTTGTACCTTCACAAATCATGCATTAAGCTATTTAGCATAAAATAAAATAACATACTGAAGTTCTGAACTTAAGAAGCTATAATACCTCAGAATCCTTTTTGCATAGTTCTGTAGCCAATTATTGTTCTTCCTTAACGAACAAGTGGATATACTCCCTTGTCTCTGCTTAATTCCAACAAGGAAGGGGATGCAAATGCAATCATGCATTTCAAGTCGATGAAGTATATATTACATGCATATTACTCATGAAAGTTGTTGACAGTATACACCAGGATGAAAACACACAAAGTACATGCTGGGTGTTGGCATATTACTCATGCTGGATGAAAACACACAAAGTTCATCATTTCCTCACTCCATGCTGGCAGATGAGTCAGTACCAAAAGGATGGCACTGGAAATTGGATGTTGTGTATCCCTGTTAACAACGAAACTTAGTAAGCTTCATAGACTAGGTCGGAGAGCCGGTCGGTTTATAGAAAGGACCGATTAATATAGGAAAAGAGCCGATCAGATGGATGAAGATGGATTCTATTCAGTTAAAGATAAAAGATTATTCAAATAAGATCGGATCTGAGAAGTAGACGTGAAATCCATGATAGTATAATTATATTTTTTATAGAATATATCCTAAGTTTAATTAGTTTTATTAACATTTTAGAGAAAATTTTCTTTTCCGATTAGGAAAGAACGTCCGGAGGTTATTTGTAACTATATCAGACTCTTATAATCCTAGAGTATAAGTATAGACCACTTGAACCTTGTAAGACATCCAATATAGATTAATTCAATCTCGGTGTATCATCACTCTAGTTTATCTAGATTTTTACCGGCAGGTTCTGACTCTCGATGTAGTGCTATATCGATTAAGTCTGATCTTCGGGGAAGGGGTAAGTCCCGCCACTATTCTAATGTATCTGTTCTATCTAAGATTGCATCGATTAGATCTGATCTCTTAATCCGATCAGATACACTACATCACACTCGCGTGGATTCTATCAACTTACCGTGTTCTTCTGCCGTCATCGGTCTCATACTACATCAATTAGGTCCAATCTATTAGACTGCTGATAGCAAATTGAGTCGTAAGCTAATAGTTCTTGATGCGAAGTTTCATCAGAGCGGCCAGCCGATGAGTTATTCATACACTGAGCCTTACGCCTAGTGTATCGGCTTCTCAGCCGATATATATATATCTTGCTCAATGATTATCCGCTAGCGATCGATCTGGTTCTATTAGATCTGGCATCGAGACTTAGCGAGTTTCGTTTTCCCCATCGACTCAACTACCGATGAGTTTACTTATATGCCTACATTGGACCTGTAACCAATAGCAGCTGATGGGTTCACCCGGTCCCTCCGTCATTACGTCCGATCTAGTCTCCACCGTCTCAATGTCGTTAGCTTCAGCCTCATACTGTTATGATTTGGTCTGATCTATAGAGGTTGGCTCTAACTGTACCGTTACTATGGTCACTGGGTATCGTACCTTTAGGTGATTAGGTCTTGCTCCCTATTATTCATTGCATACTATGTTCAGAGTGTCATCTCTACAGCTGATAAGTCTTTTACTTTATTCCTCGACATTTGCCTATGCCATCATCGGTTTTCTAGTCGATGTATGAGTGCTATAGTTGCTATCCGCCACTAGCCGATAACATGGGTGCATTGGACTCACAGCTAATGGCTACCCTAACCTTATCTGTAACTAGCCGATAGCAGGAGTCCATATCGACCTATCGATCGATTGACTCGATTATCTAACTCTCTCTGTCTTTTTTGTCAATTAGAAATCAAATTGACTAGCACGCCTGCAACTTCAGCAACTCGACAAAGATATCTTAAAGCCAAATGATCTACACTAGTGCTAAGCGAACCTCCTATGCTTTAGCATGTTTAGGCGCGATCACATCAGACCTCTATCGGACCTTCATCGGCGAACATGGAGGACCAATTCGACTCAAACATATTCTTTGACATGCCCGATGGGACTATTGGTAGTGCACTCCAACGAGCCGAAGGACCTATGCTGAAACTAAGTAGATCTTCTAAGCCTCAGTATCTCTACGCGTGCCTACCTCTATCGATTCATGCTCACCCTCTCTCTTAGCACACCTCTCTGCCCGGTCCTATCTTCCCCGCGCGCACATGAACAATACCATATATCGGCTTAGCTCCCTCTTTTTTTTTGAAAAAGGCAAACTTTAAGTAGGCTAGAATGCATGGCTTTCTTCTTAACTAGTTTAGCCTCTGTAGTGTTAGAGATGTTATAAGAGTGCATAATGTTATGCATCATTGAATAAGATTGTATTAGTTCCTTTCTTATATGGCCATGACTTGCTAGTTCTAATATGTATAGATTCTAGTCTCCAAGTTGTCGTCGAATCCTTCTTGTAAACTAATTGCCATGTTTTGGCTACTATAAATAGAATTATGCAGCATCCTATGGGGTGTAAGATGCTTCCTAATCTCTTTTATGGTATCAGAGTCAATCTCTTCCATACATATCTAACTTCAACAAGATCCAAAGCTATGGCATCTTCATTATCGATAAATACGATGGCTCCCCTTGGACAAGTACCAGAGAAGCTGACGAGGGTGAATTATCTCCTATGGAAGGCACAAGTCATTTTGGCCGTTCATGGGGCATAGCTATATGGTTATCTAGATGGAACCACTGAAGAGCTGCTCAAGATCATCACCATTGAAGTAGACAACAAGTCCAAAAAGATAGTCTCAAATCTTGCATATTCCCAATGGATGGTTCAAGATCAACAACTTCTATCTTACGTACTAAACTCATTGTCAAAAGAAGTCATGACACAAGTGGTTGGGATAACAAGCACGCGGCAAGTCTGGACTATGGTGGAAAAGATGTTTTCTTCCCGTCTCGCTCCTAAATTAATAATATGAGAATACATCTAGCCAATGCTCAGAAGGGTAATCAATCTATAGCTACCTACATATCCAAGATGAAAGCACTCGGTGATGAACTTGCTACTACCAGGAAGCCCCTCTAGAAAGATGAGTTAGTGTCATACATACTAGCAAGTCTTGATCTTGATTACAATCCGCTCATTTCTATGATTGATGCCAAGACAGAACCGGTCATGCTAAGTGATCTTTATGAATAGATGGAAAACTTTGACAAATGACGAGTTATACCAAGGCACAAAAGGTAGCTTTCAATCTTCAGCTAACTATGCTTCTAGAGGTCGAGGAGGTTTTAATTCACGTGGACGAGGAGGATTCCGTGGACGGGGTGGCCATGGGAATGGACGTTGTAGTGGTGGTCGAGGCTTTGGTCAAAATAACTTTAGTTAGAACAATGGAGGAGGCCGAGGTAGATATAATGGTCCACGTCCTACTTGCCAAATTTGTTTCAAACAAGGGCATGTGGCAATTGATTGTTGGTGGCGATTTGAAGAAAATTACCAACCAGAAGCAAAGATAGCTAATGCTACATATGGAGTTGATACAAATTGGTACAGAGTTTCTAGTGCTACAAATCATGTTACCAGAGAATTAGAGAAGCTAAATGTTCAGGAAAGATACAACGTATAGCAGCAAATTCATGGTGCTGATGGCAAAGGTATGGACGTTAGAAATATTTGTAGTACTATTGTTCATACCTCAAATTGTAATTTTTATCTCAAAAACATTCTTCATGTTCATAGCTCTACTAAGAGCCTTGTTTCAATTCATCATTTTGCTAGAGATAATAATGCTTTTGTTGAACTTCATCCTATTTTTTTCTTGTAAAGGATTGAGCAACGAGAAAGGTAATTCTTTAGGGTAGATGCAAAGAAGGCTTGTATCCCTTTGCCTACCAATCTTCAAGTTCAAGTAAACAAGCTTTAGGGGTCGTCAGACCTTTTACTGAGCAATGGCATAGTTGTTTAGGTCATCCATCCTCTACTATAGTTCACCAAGTCCTTTGCAATTATCAGCTTCCTTACTCTAGACAGTTTAGATCTAATCTAGTGTGTGATTCATGTCAAAAGGCTAAGAGTCATCAATTGCCTTATCCTGTTTTTACTAGTCATTATAGTTTTCCTCTTGAACTTGTGTTTTTAGATGTGTGGGCTCCAGCTCCTATCTATGTTGAAAGATATTTTTATTATGTTAGTTTTATTGATGACAATAGCAAATATACATGGATCTATCTTATTTGGAAAAAAATCTGATATCTATCAAGTGTTTCAAAATTCCTAGAACACTATTGAGAGTCAACTTGGGTGCAAGATCATTGTCGTCCAATGTCACTGGGGGTTGAATATAAGAAGCTTAATTCTTTCTTTCAAAAACTTGGTGTCTCTCATCATATTTCCTGTCCTCATGCTCATTAGCAGAATAGCTCCACTGAGCATAAACATAAGCATATAGTGGTAGTCGGCCTTGCAATTTTAGCAAATGCATCTATGCCTCTAAAATTTTAGGATGAAGCCTTTCTTGCATCCACTTAGATCATTAATATCTTGCCAAGTAAAGTTATCAACTTTGAAACTTCTATAGAGGTTTTGTTTCAAAAAAAAGCTTGATTATTCTTCTCTATGTATTTTTGGTTGTGCATGTTGGCTAATCTTCAACCCTATAACTCTCATAAACCTGCTTTCCGATCCAAACAATGCACAATCCTTAATACAACAAGGGGTTCAAATGTCTTGGTGTTTTTATTGGACATGTCTATATCTCTCGAGATGTAGTTTTTGATGAGCTTATTTTTTCCTTTCGCTTATCTTTATCCCAATGCTTGTGCATTACTTCAAAAGGAAATTCTCTTGCTTCTAGAAAGTTTACGTTGTGGGGTCATACATTGTACTAATCCAATGTCTGACAATTACTGTAGTAATACTTCTAATCCACCTTGTTCTAGTGTTGCATGTGATCAGGTTCAAGAGAATAATTCTCTAAGTAAGAATCTTTCTACAAATGCTGCTAATTCACATGAAATTAGCAACCATCCAGATCTATTGCTACACAACGAGAATGGCGCTAATTTTCATGATGATATTGTTGTAATGGTCGAGCTGGATCTTCCTACTCATGATGTCTCTCCTAGTACACATGTCTCGAGTAGTGCTGCTAGTACAACTACAAACTCCATAGCGCAAAGCAGTCTAGGGGAGGTGTCAACCGCTACTAACATATATGCCACTAGATGTCTAGCATCTTCTCCTGAGCTTGCTAGATCAGGCATGTCAGATATGTCAAGATCTATAAAAGCCTAGGTTCTCCTTCTTCTTTTCCTGTTACAGCAGCTTGACCTCACACACGATTGCAAAGTGGCATTAGAAAATCAAAGAAGTATTTGATGGTATTATTCCTTTGGTGGTCTCGCATGATGTAGAGAATCTAAAGAAAATTTGCAGGAGGCTCTTAATGATATAAAGTGGAAACAGACAATGGATGATGAATATGCTGCTCTTATGAGAAATAAAACATGGGATTTGGATCCTTATAAGCAAGGTTTAAATCTTATAGATTGCAAGTGGGTCTATAGAATTAAAAGAAAAGTTGATAGTAGGATTGATATACTAGACTAGTAGCAAAAGGGTTTAAGCAAAAATATGGTATAGATTATGAATATATTTTTAGTCCTATTGTTAAAATTGCTACTATTCATCTTGTTCTTACCATAGTTGTTTCTAGAGGATGGTGTTTGAATCAGTTAGATGTACAAAATGCATTTTTGCACGGTATTCTGAAAGAGGAAGTCTATATGCAACAATCACCTGCTTATGAAAATTTAAAGGTATCGTCTCATGTTTATAAGCTTAACAAGGCTCTATATGGGTTGAAACCAGCTCTGCGAGCATGATATGCTTGGTTGAATGTAAAGCTTCAAGATCTTGGGTTTGTAACTTCATCATTATTTATCTACAAGGTAGGAAGTACTATGTTGTTTTGATATATGTGGATAACATTATTGTTACAAGTTCTTCAAGTGAAGCAGTTAAAGCACTGCTATGTGATCTCAGAATTTGCTATCAAAGATTTAGGAGATCTTCACTTCTTCCTTATTGAAGTTAAAAGAGATCAAGAGGGGTTGGTGTTGTCTCAAGGCAAATATGCCTTGGATCTTTAACTCAAGTTAACATGCATGGTTGCAAGCCTTTGCAAATACCTTTATCATCTTTAGAAAAGCTTTTGGCCCATGATGGTGAACCATTAGGTCAAGATAGTACAAGGTATAGAAGTGTGTTAGATGCATTGCAATATTTAACAATGAACTATCCTAATATTGCTTTCTATGTCAATACTTTCATGCACCAACATTAACTCATTGGACCAAAACCAAAAGAATTTTAAGACATGTGAAAGGTTTTATAGACTTGGGCTTATGTATTCATAAGGCCTCGTTGTTCTTGATTAGTGCATAAAGTGATACAAATTGGGTAGGTTGTTTGGATAATAGAAGATCTACAGGAGGATTTGAAATATTTCTTGGACCAAATCTTATCTTCTAGAGTGCACGAAAGCAATCAACTATATTATCTCGGTCTAGTACTAAGGCTGAGTATAAATCCTTAGCAAATGCTACAGCAAAGGTGATCTAGCTTAGTTCTTGCTAGCTGAACTTGGTGTTGATAAATAGGACATGTCACAGCTATGGTGTGACAACTTTGGAGCGACATATCTTTCAGCAAATCCAGTTTTTCATAGTTGAGCCAAACATATTAAAATTGACTTTCACTATGTTAGAAAACAGGTTGCCAAGTAATTACTGGAAATTCTTTTTATCTCTTGTATGATTAGATTACTGATGGATTTACGAAGGCTTTGACTTTATAATGACTGCTTCATTTTCACCACAATCTCAATCTTGAGATGTTGAGATTGAGAGAGGGTGTTTAAGATATTATAGGAGTGCTTAATGTTATGCATAGTTAAATAGGATTCTAAGCGTTATATGACTATAACTTTCTAATAATATGTATAGATTCTTAGTCTCTAAGTTGTGACCAGATCCTTTCTTGTAAACTAATTAACATATTTTTGCTGCAATAAATAGAATCATGCAGCACCCTATGGGATGTAAGATGCTTCCTAATCTCTTTTACATGGTGCTCTTGCTTTCAGCCTTTCAGGTGTGAGCCATTGCAATTGGCAGCATCTCTGAAAGATGGGATAATCCGAGTGTCATGGCATACATGCGTTTTTAGACATGCCGTACTTGCACCAACAAATAGATTATTCTCTTAACTCTTCAAAGATAGCAGTTTCAAAAGGAAAAAATATACTACGGTTATCATAACCAGGAATCGGATATGTACGATGCCATTTAACAAAAGTAGCATCTCATAGATACATTGTTATCCCTCTCTTATTATCGCCATCGAAGTTGGTACATATATTATCTTTTCTGCTCGTGGAGATTAGACAAAATATTTTTATTCACATGAAACAATACTACTCATTTCATATAAGTATTTCTAGTATTTAAATTATATACCACTACATAAACATTTTTATACTGATTTGATTTCTGTGATTTCTACCATTTCATTGATTTCAAAGCCAATCAGACATTTGGAAAGAAAATCTAAACAATTCAAAATTCAAAAATTGATAAGTGAAGTAACTAATCCAACCTGTATTTTCTAAACAACTTAAAACGTCTTATATTTTAAAACAAATAAAATAAATAGAAATAAAAGGGATAATTGTAGGGCTAAAACGAAATTCTAGGGATAATTGTATGGATAATTCTACACTATCACACCTTCCCCTCCTCTGTGAGGCCCGTCAGTAGGTGTAAGCAGTCGCAAAACCCTAGTTGGCAGGTTGCTTCGACGGCGACCATTGCACCGCAGGCTGACTGGTATCACGAAGCTTTCTCCAAACGGAGGGCCCAGGATATGACGGAGACATGATCACGTTGGAATCAGCATGGGGTGCACAAGAATTTCATACCTTTATGTCAATCCGGGCCCCACCCAAGACAAGGATCTAGGATCTGCTGAAGTTATGGTGAGAGATAGAGGCATCATCGCATGACAATGATGCATTATTAGTGGGGATAACTCATTATTCCTGGGTTATTCACATATAGTACTTCATGAGATCACGTTGTTTTGTATATTGATGTAGCCTTTAAAGCATAACTTTGACTTCTTTGGCATGTATTTTGGTATGTATGAATTTTACAATATTTTTTATAAGCAGAGGTCCTTAGAAATCCCTCGTCCCAAAGTAGGCCTAAATGCTTAATTCATGTCATAATATATTTATATTTATAAATTCCAGTTACATTGTTGTTCGCACCGGATCCCGGCGTGAGCACACCAACGTCTAGGAGATCTGCTTAACTCCAGTGCAGGCCAGTCGGTTTCTCTCTGTGGCTCGAGATATGTGCGCTGGGGGCCATGAACTCACGTCGGCTCCGACGCGATAGTGCGGGTGCGGGCGTGCCAGTCAATTTAATTCTGCAATTGACAAGGAGGTGAGGCAAACGGGTCAGTCGGACGATGGGTCGATACGAGCGCTCGCTATCAGCTGGCTGCCGATAGGGTCGAGTTAGTCATTGGCCGCATTTCGATAGCTCTCGCTATCGGCTAATCATCGATAGGAATTAAGGCGCACTTCCATTGGCTAGGGAGCCGATAGGGACGTAGGCGGATGTCGACGAAGGATACAATGCCTCCGGTAACAGACGCGAGGCCCTGATCTATCGACCGTTGAGCCGATGGAGGCACAGGATAGAGATGGTAGCATGAGATAGTACGAAAACGAGGCTAATGACAATGGGATGGTGGACACTAGATCGGACATGCTGAAGTAAGAGCGAAGCGAACCCATCGGCTAACTGAGTCGATGAGTGGACGTCTCTTTAGAGACAGGCGCGCATCGGCTAGAAGGCCGACGCGCTTGGTGTGGCGCTCAAAGGAAAGTCTCTAAAGACCTGATGCGTATCGACCGAGGAACCGATATGTTGGGCGTGACGCTCAACGTATAAATAACTTATTGGCTAACACTCTAATGAAATACCGTACAGAGACATATAGGCCTAAAGCTCATTCCACCATCGGTAGCCTCATAGGTCGAACCTAACTGATGCAGCATGAAACCAAGGACGACGGAGAGAACTTGATAGACCGATAGATACTGTATAGACGTGATGTGATACATCCTATCGGGCTAAGAGGTCAAACCTAACCAATACAGCCTTAGATACAATGAGACATATCGAGATAGTGACGAGACTTACCTCTTCGTCAGAGATCGGATCTAACCGATGCAGCCCCGCATCGAGAGCCAAACCCCGTCGGTAAAAACCTATATCAACTAAGGTGACGATACACTAAGGTTGTATTGATCGAAGGAATAATGATTACATATTTCTAGGGTACATATTTATACTACGGGTTTATAGAGTCCGACGTGTTATAACAATCATTAGACATTACTTTCTAACAGAAAAATATCTCTAAGATTGCGCAGCTTACTTAACATTGGAATTGATTTGCTAAACCTCCCCTGCTTAAGCTTAGTATTTTCCCCCCAAAAAAAACTTAAGCTTAATATTTTGTAGAACTACTTATTTAAGACTGAACTGCAGTTTGGGCCAGGAATTTTTACCCAAGTTTCACTTTGAATTAGGGTAGACTAATCTTTTCACTTTGATGGTTTTACAAAAGTTTCAAACTTACTAGCATTCTTCTCCATCTCTCCTCATCCTTCTGGTTTTTTCTCCGTTGAGATGCTGCCATGATCGACCCGAGCAAGCAGGACCAGTACTCCTCTCGGATCCGTTCGTGAGCTCTAACTCACTGAATCAAGCCACAGGGCAGATCGCTGCTGTAGCTGTCGCCTGCGAGCTCACAATCAAGTGATTTTTCTCAGCTCACATGATTTTGGAGGGAGAAAAAGAGCCAAAAAAGAAAATCAAGGTGCTGGATGGTCAGAATATAGTATTGACGGGTCTGTGTTAGTTGCTGGTGAGCTAACGAAATCAAGGAAAGTGGCAGAAAAGCAGGTCAGAGGCAGGGAACACAACAATGGTCCAATGTATACAAGGGAACAAATCCGGTCCAAAACGAAAATATCAAACATAGCCTAGTTCAAAATAAAACTTTAACAATAGTAAGTGAATCAAAGTACAATTCACTCTCTATTTAATAACCAACCATGTCAATTTATCGTATTATATCAGTTCAGTTAGCTTTGGCAACCTAGCTAGACCGAACAATTAGTCGTTGGGACTTACCATCAATGATCAGTCCCACTGTTAATCAGATGATTTGCTGCTGCAATCATACCAGCACCCTGCATGCCGGGATAGCAATAATGGCACGTACAAGATTCCCCTTTCTTCAGGCTCAAGACAAGCAATGCAACGACGGCGACATCGTTTCTACCCTTCTCGTCTCGAGTCCCCTTCTTCTCCGGCGCAGTCGTCGTCCCCGGCGACCAACAAGTCCACCGCGCCATGGCAGCATCAATCAAGGAATTGCTTGTCTCTAGCGGGATAAGCAGGCAGATTTCTTTCTGCAAAAATGGTCACTTTCATAGCATGAGTCAGTCTACTCCTGCCTTTATCAACCAGATCATCCTCCCTGCTTTTTTGGTATTCAAATCAGATCGTGCTGGCTTACGTCGCAACACGCGAGAAAAGGCAGGGTTTTTCAAAAGATTATATCATCAGTACCCTGGACAAAAAAGTTCAGATACGAAAACCATTAAGATATAGATCAAATTAGTTGATGACTTAAAATTCACAAAACCACAGGTCAAAGAAGCCTGTCAATGCGACAGGTAAAGAGTTCAGAATATACTAATAATTGCGACCAATGTTTCAATTTGTAGGTCAAATGTAGTGTCCCAATGGCGTTGTCATTCGCAATCGCCAAACAAGTAGCAAGCATGACTCGCTTTTGAATGAGCCGAGATGCATATATTAAAAACAAACTGCATATTTGCTAGCTACATCAAAAGACAGTTCACGCTTCGTATCAGACCCAAATTTGAAGGTTGGAGCTGCTTCTTCTGCACTGTGGGAATTGCTTGCCAAGTCGAAGGAGAAAATAAGGTTATCAGTAGTGCTTGATGAACCAAAGGTAAACTTGGGAATATCTGCACTATCAGCTGATGGGATACTTGGTGGCAATGACAAAGTCGGAGTAGGTGGTGGCTCAGGAAGAGACATGGAGGTTTTTGGAACAGGAAATGTGAAGGTGAAACCATTGCCTGTGCTTTTATCCAAGGCCTGAGCAGCTGATGTGGTTGCCGAGTCAGATTTTGAAGTATGTTGTGAAGAGGGCAATGACTTGGACCCAGTATTCTGTATCTTTGGACTATACTCCACAGCGTCAGAGCTGCTTGGAGGTGCCAGAACCTAAACAAAAGTAAATAGATCAAAGTGATTAAAGAACTGTCCATAATTTAATGATATATGCATCTGCTAAGAAATTTGTTTAATCAGAAACAAACATAAATATGAAATCACGAAAGAATACATAATGAGAATTGAGAACATGTTTTGCATTGCAATACCAAATTCCCAGTAATTCAATCTTAGTTCACATAACCAATTGACTTTGTGTTCAGTTAAATAAGTAACCATTGGCAACAGAAAACTAGGGATCTCCTATTGAAAACCCAATATATGCATTTTAACCAATAGCAACAGTAGCAGATTAGTACTAGAGAAAAAAGAGAAATATACCTTATTTGCATCTGAAATCTCCTGTTGAGCACCACCATTATCATTGATGGTGCTATGTCTATGGCTATCAGTAGTAATAGAACCAGGCCCTTTATGCTGGATGTTGGTGACAACAGAGGGAGAAGTTCTCTTTGCTGAAGTCCACCTTAGGTCTAGTGGCTTTGTTGTAGGAGAAGGAATAGTTCTCTCGAGATGCTGGAGTATTTTGTGAGCTGTTTTGGTCCACTTGGGATGAACAGATAAAGCAGCAGATTTGGAATGGGGCATATTGTCTAGCATTGAAACAAACCCAAGTGATGAACAGCTTTCAATGGTGCCTTTGCCATAATGTCCTTGCAGGGTGGATCTAGAAGCAGAAATTTCCTTTGTAAACAAGGGAGTAGTAACACCGACAGTATCTCCATATCCTCCTTTGGAATATGTTGATGGTTGCGCCCCAAGAACACCACCAATCGGTGCCGTTTTATCCTCAAATAGTGCCTACATTTTGGACAGGGAGATGAGGACAGGAGAAACTGTGTATTATACCAATTACAAGTTGCAACAGGAAAAAAGGTTCATTTACTGACACCTCAGAAGTCAGGTAATCACAAGAGTTCTAAAATAGAGCAAACAATTATGTATCCTACTCCCAGTTGCAACTAGCAGATCAGAGTTCAAACCACAGTTGCATGAACTACAGGGATGTATTTTATATCAAAATCTACTGCTGTTTCAACCTTTGAAAGGAAGGATGCTGTCACTAAATTCCACATTAGGACATAAGTTGAATAGCAACAATCAACGTGCTCAGAACAGTTTCAACACGAAATGCAGCTATCTGGGCTTCATTCCGCTGAAGCTACTAAATAGTTTGGGTGTTCGGTCTGAGTGGACCAGTATTAACCTAACTCTGCAGTGTGAACTAA
The DNA here is from genome assembly GCA_030770085.1 of Oryza coarctata. Lineage (NCBI taxonomy): Eukaryota > Viridiplantae > Streptophyta > Magnoliopsida > Poales > Poaceae > Oryza > Oryza coarctata. Next base: position 18,499,115 of record CM061472.1, read on the forward strand.
AATCTTCTTTTTAGGTTTGAGGAATGGAATGAGTATGTCACTACGTCTATCAACACCCCACTCCATATGGCTACAATAGAAGGTTTGAAACAATTTCATGCCAACGACAAAAATTATACAAGATTGGCAAAAAGAAACATATGTAAGGTTATGCTTCAAAGAAAACACTATGAAATTAACTGATATATCATGGTGAAAGCGAAGAAACATTAACTTGATTGACAATACCTTACTTCCAACAGGCAAAGGAGTTGAAAATTGTAACTTTCCAGATGAGTTATTATAGGCATCACAGGTTCCTGCGTACTGTAAACAGAGAATAAATGAACAGTAAATTTATAGCACTAAAATATGAGATTTGAATGTTTATTTTTAGTTGTAGAGCAGCTCATGAGACATGCAGATATCACACATGAAAATCAAATACAATAATAAGAAAGTTGCGTATAACTGTAGACCTTATTAGATCTTGGGAAAACTGCGGCAGTATAAGTTGTGCGAGAGGAAGTTGGAGGCAGTGTTCTTCCTTTATTACTTTGTGGTGTAAGATAATTTGGATAGTTTCGGACAACTGAACCTGGACAGCATACAGGAGAATCTGTAGTTACTTTAGGGAAAAATTTTGAAGATGAATTCTCCATCTCAACTCCATGACTCAAAGCTCTGAATTTTCTTTTTTGAGATTCTTGTACAGATGCAGAGGTTTGTGCTTCCATATAGGCTCTTGCAAGTTCAATTGGTGATGAGGCAACACCAAGCACCTAACATGTCATTAAAAGAAGGTGATCAGATCAACCATAAGTCTACAAATCAGGCAAGGGAGGATAGAAATTGGTATTTCTTAAACATTGTGAATAAATGTTGTTCATGTGCATTCTTACCAGTACTCAATTACACAATTAAGAGTAAATCACAACTGAAAAATAATTCAGGAAACTAGGATGCACATAATCAAATTTCTAAACCATACAACCATAATTAATATCCCATGGAAATAACAAGGCAAATAGCATCAGCAAATGCTTGAGAACATTGTTTGTACTGAACAATAAGATGTTGAAATTGCACCGATATGATTGTCTTACATTTGACGGTAAAAAGGCATCAGTCCCACAAGGCGATCGAACGTCAATTTGTTTTGCAGGCGTGGACCATTTGTCTGAAAATGGAATGGCTTCGAAACCTTTTGTGGAAGACCATGGAACTCTCTGATATTCATTACAAAGATCAGGAGTCCTTGAGCGCATGATTTCTATTAGGTGTTCTGTTTCATCCCTGTAAGACCAACATGGTGCACATTTAACTAGATTTCAAACACAAGATAACCAACCGTCCTTGTACTTTGCAAAAGATTTCCAAGCAGTTAAGCAAATGATGTTTGAAATTTTAAATTAAATCAGTCTAAAGCTTTAGAGGTGTTAAAAAAACCTGCCTAGAAAAATGTTTCTGTTTGATGATATTCTCAATTTCAGCAAGACCGCTGCCATCGCTTTGATTTCTACAATCACCTTCCTGGAGAAGGATGGCTTTATTATCCAGAGCTGTAGAATTGTTGTTCGATTCTATAGAATGACTCTGCATCTGCAGTTTTAAGTCAAAGAAACAGATATCAAAAGTTGCTAACAGATACTAATTCATGTTGTGAACATGCTAACAGACTAAGAGAGTAAACATAGCATTGCCCTTCAAAACTGAAGTCCCAACAATGTGAACAAAGCTTCTGGCAGTTCTCAACACACACAGCTCTAAAGAGAAATATGTCCTTCATCATTTGGCCACAGCAGTATATGGACTTGAAAGGATTAGTTCATTAAACCAATGAGCAGATGAGGGAAGTGGGAAATGCACTCTCCTCAAATGGCTGGTGAGAGAGGGTATTTAAGAACATTGTGTTCCTTCACTGTGGACTTAACTGAAAAGTAGTTTAAACTTTAGAGGGGAAATGTTATATTTTCTCCTATACTACTGAAGTACTGATACTGATACTGATACAGCTGATCATTTTGTACTCAACTCAACTTAACTCAATACAGCTTTTCAATCTCAAACAAGTTGGGATAGGCTAACCGACAGCTGATCATTTTGTAAATCACTAATATTTAACATGATCTACATTCTCCTCGCTGCTGCAGCATTTATTTGAGACAACGTAACAGTTATTAAATTATATGAAAAATAAGCTATATATGTAGTACATCTATAAGTTTAATGTACTTAAGATTCAAGAAAAGGAATTACACTTACTTCATGGGTTACTTCCAGCAACTCACGTTGGTCCATTTGATTATTGTCTGAAGACATTAGAAACGCACAAAAGGGTAATCCACGTCAAAAGATGGGCATTGTTTTCACTTTGCACAGCAAAAAAAAACGAAACTGGATCACAATGTGGATGAACAACAAACAGAGATAGATTCTTCTGTATCTATACCAAAATAGAAAAATAAACCACTTGGTTGATGTAAACAAAAACAGAACACATATGAGCTAGCAGTAATAACCGCTGGCGATGATTCTGAAAAACTACTTTGCTTGATTCAACACCCAACTATGCCATGCCAACCTTGTAACAAAGGATCTGGCTCCCCAAGCGACACAGCACTGACTAGACACCGACCATTGTGCCCATTCCAAAGAGCAAAAACATCCCAAACCACATCGGATGATTCACACCAACAATAAGTTATCGAAGCCACATGTCCGCTCAATAAGTTGCATCCTGGTTCTGGACTTCTGCTGTAGCACGCAGCACTAAACCCTAGATTAATGCATCGGTAAGAGGTGATCGAGCAAGTCCCATTAACTACCAACCGCACCGATCTTAAACCCTAATAAGTCGTAACTTAAAACGCGAACCAATGCCAATCGCGTCCGCCTCCCCCCTTGATTCCTCTCTAGTCCAAGACATGGCCAATCGCATCCGCCAAACAACGGCGGAGCAAAAGGAGACATGGGGGAGCGGGGGGATTACCAGAGGCGGCGTGGTCATGGGCCAAGGTGGGGAAGATCCTGGAGACCACGGGCAGCTTGGGGAGCCACCGGCGAGGTTCCCCCATCCTGTAGGGCGACGCACGGTGCAGCCCGCGCCGGGGAGGCCGCCTCGACGGTCCCCCCGCGCCGCCGCCATATCCCGCGTCCTCCCCCTCCATCGCCGTAGCCGCGGGCGACTGCCCTCGCCTCCCGTCCATCATCGCCGATCCCTCCCTCCTCACCTCCGCCCCGCCCCTCGCCGGTGCTCCTCGATCCCTCCGCTAGTCTCTCCCCGTCGTCGTCGCACGCTGGGGTTTTGAGCTGTGCGTGCGGCGCCTCGGGTTTGGTTCTGTGGGGAGCCCCACTTGCTGTTGATGCTAGGCTGCTTTGTACTCATGCGACCACAGTGCACCTCCACCCTACTAACATTTGGCTATTATCCTGCACCCCTTATTTTCAGTTATAAAAATTGACCTCTCCTAACCGCCGTTCAAACTTTGACTATGGATTTAACCAGTATGGAATTTGAAGCTTTCAACTAAGATTCCGATAAACTTCTACTTGAGAATCAATGTAGAATCTCAATGACAATTCCTGTGCTTCTTTGGCAAAAAAAAAAGTGAAATATTTTGCAGTAGCAACTCTAAAGAACAAAATGAGTAAATGTTGTTGAAGCATGAATATGGTGCTTTTGTGAGGGCTAGAAGTGGAGCATGCAACTAAAGGGGTAGGGAAATAAAGTGTGTGGCGGAATTTAAAAATATATATATATAAAGAAAAAAAACTTGAGTATACAAGGATTAATTATGAAAAACAACAAATTCATGTGTCACTAAAATGATTTTTAATAGCATGTTGACATATAGTTAAGATTTATTTAAGTAAGGGTCAATATATCCAACTCTCCTTAACAAAATTGTTGATTTCTGCAACCTAGCTCCTTAGTGTCTATGATAATCTAACCTACTTGAGGTCAAAGCCATGTGCCCTACCACTCTTTCTCACAACCTCCACCACTGTTACCATCTGGTCCTTCCTCCCTGTCTAGTGTCTCAAGGTGAGGATGGGGACATGTGTAGTGTTATCTTAATAAAGTCTTTAGAGGATTAGACATATATTGTTTAAGGTTTGTCTTCCATAATGTTGACTTATATTAGTCTTTAGGCTGCCCCTTTCACAAGGTCATGGGTGAAAACCTAAAAAGTATTATCTGTCAAGTTGTTAATGATCAAATCGACTGTATCAACTTTAGAATCTGAGTTGTCAACTTTTTTGGTGGCATTGGTTTGTTGTTTTATCATAAGAACAAAGATAATGTACATACTCTTCTATCTTAAAAGTATATCTAGCCTCTTAAATGGGTTTTAAATAATTAATGATAAAATAATTAATTGACTAATGAATTTATCAAGATATGTATAGAGATTAGTGTGTGGTGCAAAAAGAGTTTCAAATGGTTGCCAGTGTCTCACCAAGTGTTTAATGTCCATTCTTGTCTAGTTAAGAGACACGGTTGCACAACAGTTACATCAATTTGAGAGTTGTCAGTGTGTGTGGGCTAGAAGTTTCAGCCACCTAGGTTGGAAATTCTAGCCACTGATTTTCAGCATGTGCCTAAGTATTGACTAGAGGTTTCAATTTTTCTAGTCAGAACTTTCAAGTTTCAAATACGTGAGTAACGGCTATATGATGTAAGGACGTGTGTATTTAACCCCTCTATCCCCTGCATAGGTAATTTGGCATTTTCACTTTTGTTTTCCTATCTCCTACCTTCGCTTAGAGTTTCTTGACCTCCTTCACCTAGATCTTGAGCTCCCATGGTGATTTGAGTGTGTATTTTGGATGATAGTGAGGATTTATGCTTGTGAGTGAGATAGGAGGACCTAAGAACTTAGGGATCAATGTTGGATTGTTGTTTGGTACTCGTTACTCTTGAAGGGTGACTTCTTAGACAGTTAGGTGTCATCCTGTGAGCTTTCTCAAGTTGTGAATTGACTCAGGTGTAACACCTCTCTCCTGTAAACTAGTATATAGGCAAACATGAGTGGAATGCCTCTATCTGCATTATCTGTATTAGTCATAGGAATCTAGTTGTTACACATAGAACATTAATGGATCACAACCAAAAGTGCTTTATTACTTAGATGGAATCTTCTTACATAGTTTGTAGCCATGGACAGAACCCCGGGCATGCAACGAGACAACACAGATGACAGCAAAATCAAAAGCTAGACATAACCCATGAGCATGGTTTGGGACTTAGACCAAAATTCTAAAAGTTTTCATATATAGCTTGCTCTTGAAGGAACTCAACAACGGTTGGATCTTCGTCTTCATATATTTCTGAAGGAGAAAGATAGCAAGATGAGTACATGAGATACTCAGTAAGTCACGAACATAGTGTGATATGCAAGGCTAGACAAAGGATGGTTTTGGTTTATTTCGCAAACAGTTTGGTTTTGAAAACACCTTATAAAATTTGAAGTGTGTTATTTATGTTGTCAAAAAGAGGCTTACATCTCAATTCATTCTTTGAGTTACTTTACAACATCTCACCACAATTATTGGCAAGAGACTTACGTCTCAACCTATTCTATAAGTCACTTTGAAACGACTCGTCATAATTTCAATTTGGAGCATATTGTCTTGGACAATACCTCCATTTAGGTGAATTAAACTTTCCCTTTCATTCTCAACCGCATCTCAACTATTATCTCACAAAAGCTCAACTATGGTGCCACATGACACCCTAGGTCACAAAGTCTTATTTTTGACTACACAAGTCTTCCATCTTTCACATAGGATGATGCTAGTAATGATTCTTATCCCATAAACATTTTTCATAAACATTTTGCAAATAAATCTACGCTAGAAAAAATATTTCACATCCACCCATAACCGTGGACACGGCTATTCGAACACTTTCAATATTTACAAAGGGTGCACACTTTTATCCACACAAAACAAGCTTACTCTAATCAACTAACATGTATTGATCGGATACGGTCAGTGAAGAGAGGTTTGCGACATGGTCTTTCTAAAGCAAGTCTAGGATAGCTTGTTGCCCTATAGAAGAGTCCCATACCAAGCGTTAGGAAAACACATTTTCCACACCCAGAGTCATGGGTATATCACCGACTTTAGCACCCTAGCAACTGTTCATCCATTAGTAACAAGATGATCATAAATCCACTAATTACTCAGCCAGGAATATCACATACCATCTATGTGGTTGTAATTAGTACAATTTCTCAAGAGAACGGTACTTATATGCTATATAAAGTCATAGCCACATAGGTTGTGACAACTTATGAAAGAGTTTTCCAAAAACCATTTTTTCGCAAACACAAGGCTACACTAGCCAGATTTTTAAATCATTTCACAACCGTATATTTTATATGATAAGTGATTATTATGGATACTTACTTGAGGGTTACAAGTACTAGGACGACAATAGGCTATAAAGCTATAGGGTAATTAACCATCAAGGAGGGTCAATGCAATACATAAGTTTAGGCCTATTAGATCGGCTTACGAACCGTGTTCACATGTGTACCTAAGCATGCATATTTTATAAAGAAAACATTTTAAAAAAGACTAGGAGCAATATGGTTAAATGGGTGACTTGTCTTGATTTGATTTTTGGACTTTTCCTTCATATTCCTTAATCGGTTGCTACTTTGTGTCATCTACTACACGTCACAAAAACATGAAAAATAAAAAGGCCATATAATCAGTATCTATTTTAGAAAACTAATAGTACCATAGATGATAATATATTTTAATTACTTTTAGAAAAGAAAAGAAGAAATAAAAAGGCCCAACGGTCAAAGAGGGAGAAGGGTGGCACAACAGAGGGGCAAAAGGAGGCTAGTGGATCAAGGACCAATGGGCTAATGGGCCATCTATGCTGTCCCGAGCAAGCACAGCTTTGGTGTGGCCTTGTGGGTGAACTAGTTACGGTAAGGTGGAAATAGATTATTGGCCACATGAAAGGAAAGTGACATGGCTGCAGTTTGGTGGCTTCTCATCTCTCTCTCTTCTTACTTTAAGATTTTTTTCTCGTAAATTATTTGTTCGATTTATGATTTAATTATACTATTATATTTATTATAATTAAATATCTTAGTTATATTCAGATGAAAGAAAAAATATTTTAATCATTCAAACCTAAGGAGTGTTTTAACTACATGTTACACTTTAAGTTTTTATAATTTATTTTAATGTTTTAGTTGTTCTGACTTATTGTTTTATAAGTGGGTTGTTGGTGTTTACCTTTTAATGTTGCTTATTTTTTGGTTGATGATCGAAGGGCGCTGGACGGAAAAAAAAAGACCGCCTGTGAAATATTTGAGGGAAAAAAAGGAGTTACTGTTTGGTGAACGTAACACCAAAAATAATGAAATAAACTATTAAAACATCGTAAAAATACTTACTAAAATATAAAAAAATTATGTGAAATATTTACAAATTAACTAATAAAAAATATAAATATATCTATTAAAATATAAATGTGCAAACTTCCGATTAAAACATTCATTTCTGACATGTGAAATACAAAATTTTAATGGTTGAAATATTTTTTATCAAAATATAACTATATGATATTTTATTGTAAAGATTTAATTATAATAAATATAAAGGTAATTCGATCAATAATTAATTTAGAAGAAAAATAATTTATGAAGGTGGTGATAGTACCTTGCATCTATGCATGCATTGAGAGGAGCAGCATATGAGCGCCATCTGTTGCATGCGCAAGTTAGGGAGAGAGAGAGAGAGAGGAGCTGTAATTTTCACGTTTGAGGTGCTCCAAAGGAGCGTCCGAGGTGTACGGCCGGATCGGACGTCTGGGCGCTAGTCCTCCCCCACGCACGACCCACGCGCGCTCCCTGTCCCCACTCCCCACTCCCCTCACGGTCACCTCAGCCGCAGCAGTTCGCCGCCGCCGCCACTCGCCTGCGCCGCGGCGCCCGGCTCCACCGCGCGCGCCCCGCCCTCTCCGCAGCTTCCCGCTCCCCCGGCTGCGAGGTAAAACCAGCCACCTTTACTACCTCTTTGCCACCAGAGTGATCGATCGATCTCGCTCTGCTGGTTCCCGACTAGATCCGAGGAAACCTAGCGCCGCCGGAGACTTCAGTCCCCGTCGGGATCCCGAGCCGCCGGTAGTCCCTACTGTTGCCCTACTGTTGCCGTTGGGATCCCGAGCCGCCGGTCGCTCCCCGTCGTCGCCAGAGGGATTCCGTCATCCCCACTCTTTGCCCCCCAGTTCTCTCCTTCTATCGTCCTAGCGCCACCGGCTCGAGGTCACTACTTCATACTCTCTCCAATGGAATGTGTCTAATGCAGTGTGTGAAGTGGAGTGGAAGTCTTGTTCAGATCTGGAGGTTATATCAAATGGATTGTGTGAATTGGAATAGAAACGCTTTTGATTGCATCTTTGCTTGGAAATATGTAACGCATAGAGAATATACATGCCTGATGTTGTGTTACTACATATGACTAGCTTTACAAAATAGTACTTATGTTTAAGTAATATTAATACATGTTTTAGTAATACTAATACATAAATGCAAAGGAAATGCTTTGTATCATAACTCATGTCTTCCAAGCAGTATGAACGATTCGGCTACAACTCACTGTTGCCAGGATGTCAAGTTCGAACCCTTTTTTTATTTTTGCAACTTTATGTAGGTTAAGATACTTATGCATGTGGAACCTTGGACATGTCTGAGCAATTCTTTACTTTAACAATGGTGTTGCAGCTTTTCTCTTGGAAGGTCTAAGGTGTGATAAAGGCTGTAGATCACGATCCTGCAGTGAGGTTTGAGGATGGTGAACTAAGGGCTTGTCCGAGCTACTACAGCAGGAGATCTGATAAACCAGTCAAGAGGTGAGTCTCGAGGTGTTAGGACAAGATGGATGAGGTCGCTGAGATTGCTGATGCTATGGGTACAGTTGGTATTGACAATGGGCCAAGCAGGAAGTTGTTGTCAAACAAGAGTTTAGAGGAGCGAGGAGAAGAACACGATGTGCAGGCTGACGGGGCGCACTCGGGCGAGAGTGAGGTGATCAACCCCACTGAAGAGGTGGGTGGAGAAGCCACCTCACACTCGGAAGACATAAAGCCGCGTGTTTCCAAGGTAAAGAGTTCGCCACATTGACACATTTTGCACTTGCTGAGGTCTTCTATGTAGGTTTTGGTGACAGTTGTGTGCTTTATGGTATTTTTATGTCTTGTAGGGAAGCCAAAGTCATTCCCCTAAGGTTACTACCAAATCTCAGCGCCAGAGCCTACGAAGTGAAGATAATAGTCAAGCTAGGAAAAATAGTCCCAGTTCTACTTATCCCAAGGCACCCATTGCACGAGTGTCTGATCCAGATTTGGTTGATAGTACTTCATGCAATGATGGTGCTGATGTTAAGAAAGTAAATTCTTTTCCATTATTTTGCTTTATATAGTGCTGAAATGCTTAGCTCCTGCTATGTACTTTGTTAGGAGACATCTTTATGCCTAATATTTTAATATTACATGAAATTGCTTTTTTGATGTTTTGATTCAGAAGGCCAAAAGGGGCAGTTTCTGTCCAGTTGCCAGGGCGAGTCAATCGCTGGAGGACTCAAAGTATGCTGTTTGTTTGTTGACAGTATTTTTGTTGCTTAGCTGTTTCTGTTTTCTCAAGACAAATTAACTCCTATGACCTGTGGTGATGGTCTACATATCCAATTAAGCTATTCTGCGTTAACCCATTGATTAAGAAAAAGCAGGAACTAATTTGAGTGAAAGCGACTAAGCAAGTGTGCCATATGATTGTTGCACTTCTGATGATCTGCCCCCTCAAATTATGCCAAAAGGATATTCTTGCTTAGTATTCTCTTATTTTTGCAATCATAAGCTTTTCCATCTTATGAGACCTTAGTCGGTTTAAACTCGTTAGAATACTCTTTGCTTATAGGCTTTTTTTTTGCGAACCATTGTACTAACTACCAGTTGCAGGTCATATTGATAATGTTTCTTGCATTGACATATTCCTCATCAAACCCAGGGAAAAGAAGAAAACTCAGAAAGCATCAAACCAATGTTCTGTCAAAAATGATGAAGAAGAGTCAAACTGTGAAAAAGTAAAGCCTGAAAGGGTTGGCAGCACTCCTGCATATGGATTTGCATTCAAATGTGATGAGAGAGCTGAAAAAAGAAGAGAGGTAAACTTGCTACTAGATAACTTTTGCACCGAATTTAGTCTCATACATATGGATATCATTCCTTTGCTTACACATTCTGCAATCAAATAGTTCTATTCAAAGCTTGAGGAGAAGATTCATGCACAGGAATTGGAGAAAAGCAATATGCAGGCGAAATCAAAGGTTCATACTGTTGTTTCTCTTTTCATGGAAATGAACAATCAATCACTTGTAATATTCAAGTCAGCCCTAAATTTTCATAAAATCTTTGCATTGTTTGTTTCTTTATTACCATGCAGGAAACAGAAGAAGCTGAACTCAAAAAGCTAAGGAAGAGTTTGAATTTTAAGGCAAATCCAATGCCCAGTTTTTATAAGGAACCACCTCCTCCCAAGGTTGAGTTGAAAAAGGTAATTCTCTCGCTTAAGATATACATGTAAGGAAAGAATTTTAAGAGCTTAATTATTATAGACCATTTGCGTACTGATTTACAGTAGACATTTGGCAGTCTTCTTATATTTTAGTCACAATCTATACTTGTGAAAACCAAGTCCAGTGTTGCCTGTAGTTTTATGTACTAGTATAAAACCTTTGCACTTCCACATATATTCATGAATGGCTCTACATTGTTCAAAATTTTGGCTAACTTAATTACTTTAGGTAGCCAATCTCATGGCTGTTTCCTGTAGCTAGCAAGCTTTGAACTTTTTGTAGAGGTGATCATTTTTGTTGATCAGCTGTTCAGGATATTTTATTTACTTGTATTATGTAGCTGTTGGCCCATCTATTGCTATGAATTGGAACTCAAGTCATGTTTCTTTAATGAGTAGTTTTTTAGATGGTTTCTTTGATGAGTTTGTTGCAAGTTTACCATCTGTAATCTGCTGATTCTTGAAAAAGATAATCTTTGGCTGAGAAAAAGACATCCTTACCAACTTAAGTTAATTCTTGGCTTCCACCAGATGGTTGGTTCTTTGCTAAGCATTGGCATTTTCACTTAGCAACATGTCAAATATATATACTTATGTGCATTTCCTGTTCGTCTGAGAAATGTTACTTATTTACTGTCATTCATTGCAGATCCCTACCACCAGAGCTAGATCACCAAAGCTTGGCCGCTCAAAGAATACAAGCTCAGCACGCACTGAAGAAAGTACTGTTCCTTCAAGCCGCCCAGCTCGTCTGAGCCTCAATGAAAGGGCCTCCCAGAATGGTGTTAAGAAGGTTCCTGCTGCGAACACGGTGAGGAAGCCCCTACGGAAATCTGTCCCCAAATTGCCATCAGAGCAAACTGTCACAGAACAGGTAGAAAACAACACGGCGACTACAGATTCCATTCGGGAACCAATCCGTGCTCAAGTTACCCCCGGTGATCAATTTGGTGGTTAGAAAGCTACCAATTTGAGCCCAAAGAAATGCACAAGTTATGCCTCAACTTCCTATAATTCATTTTGCCATTTCTGCTGTAAAACTGCTGGATGCTGCTATGTACTAAAATTAGTCTCATCACCAGGAGTTTCCAAGAACTCAAGTAGCCCCTGTAATGTATCTTGCCAATTTTTGTTCATGATGCAAGGGTGGAGGAACCTACTGTTATTTGTAGTTGGTAACAATTGCATATGACCATATCCTATTTCTCGGGCTATAATTACTTATTGCCATGTGAATTACCCTGCCTTTTCTCTTTAACAAATAAGCAATAAGCTTTGTGCATTATATCTCGTGAAGTTGTATAGGGAGATGAATCTGCATTTGCTGATATCTAGCTAGAGCATATGGGTTGTGGCTTATTTATTTCACAAGTCAAGTGACCAAGAGCGCTCTACTACATGTACAAGATCAAGTAGGCTTGCAGTTCACTTTACAAGATCAACAACACCTTAGATGCGTGGTGCTCTTCTCCAGATTCATTTTACAGGTGGCCGGATTCAGTTGCGAGCCGCGGCGAGCCGAGCCGGTGACGACGGCCGGTGGCTCGCCTGAGAGGCTGCTGTGATTCCTCCTCGGGTGTCGCTGCTTCCAGATCCGGTTCGTCTTCTTTACAGGCGGCGTGAGAACAAGAAGTGAGAACAAGAGATCTGTTCACTCAAGAGGCCGCTCTGATGGAAGGAGACTGAGCTGCCCCCATTAACGGCGGTGGCTGCTCGCCGTCGTCGCCGTCGTGGTCGTCTTCTTCCTCGGCTTCCCAGAGGAAGCCGGCGTAGGAACCCAGGACGTAGCTGCAGGAGAAGCGAGGCACCGTCAAGAATTGCCCGGATTGGTAGTGGGGACGGCAGAGAAAGCGGCGCGGCGGCGGCGCGCGGACTCACCAATCGTCGGGCGCGGCCTGGACGGCGCGGGTGAAGTAGGCGTCGGCGCGGTCGGCGTCGCGGGTGGTCTCCCAGACGAGCCCCGCGTAGAGCGCGAGGGTGTCGCCGTCGCCGGGGTTGACGACGATGGCGCGCTCGCAGTACTCCTGCGCCCTCGCCGCGTCCCCCTCCACCTCCTTGAGGAACCTGGCGTAGTTGCCGAGCAGCAGCGGGTTCCCCGGGTCGGCCTGGATCATCCGCCTGTAGTGCGCGTCGGTGGCGCGGCGGCCGTCGCCGCCGCTGCCGCCACCTTTCCTCCCGCCGCCGCACACCTTCCTCCCGCCGCCTCCTCCCCCGACGCCGTCCTCGACGACCGCCACCGACGCCGCGTCACCCTCCCTCCCCATATCCGCGTCCAGCCCCGTGCTCGTCAGCAGCCGGCGCAGCGGCACGGCCGCCCCGAGCACATCCTCCTCCTCCTCCCCCTCCTCAACCTCCTCCTCGACGGAGATGGACGCCGAAGAGGCCGCTGAGAGCGCCGGCGGCCGCCCACCATGCCCACAGCCACTCACCGCCGGGACCGGCGCCGCCATCAGGTCCCCCTCGGGCTCGGACGACGCGCGGCACAGCGGGCCCTGCTGTCTCGCCGCCGCCGGCGACGTGGGCACCACCACCCCGACATGCTCCGCCGCCGCCCTCCCCGCCGCGGCCGCCCAGGCGCCGTAGCAGAGCAGCGGCGACGACGCGCTCCGCAGCAGCATCGCTCGCGCCTCCGCTCCCCCCTCCTCTCCTCTTCCCGCGGGAGAAATATCGCGAGGTAGCCGCGTGCGAGTGTGCCACTGACAGGTGGGGAGGGGGCCGAATATTTATACGGGGCGAGAGGCCGGGTCGTGGTGATTGGACGCGCACGTGACGGCGGCCACCGTGGCGTGCGAGGAGTGGGCCCACGGGGGAGGGGAGGTTGTCGGGTGGGCCCGGGAGGAGGACGAGGAGTCGGAGGACGACGGACGGACCATATGGGCCGGCCGCTACGCGACGGCCGACGGTGGGGCCGCAAAAACTCGTTCGATTTAACACACGCTCAACTATCGCAGACATAAATAAATTCTTAATGGATATCTTAAATTTTGTACTGAGACTTTCATGTGTACTTGCGGCTCAAGGTCCATAGTCTAATTTAAATTTCAAAAATTTATGTTAAATTAATGTAGGGTTTTTCTTTCATCGTTTCTTATTTCAGCCCTGGCTTTTAGACAGTTATGAGTTATAAGTATAAAAGTCATGTCCTAAAGTTATTGTTCATGGTTTTAAATCACAGTGTCACGGAAATCTCAGTTGAGCAGATTGGAAGTCATCTATGCGTAAATATAGGCATTAAACTTAACTAGAGTGTACGACTAAGTAAAATTAGAGTGATCTTGATGCGATTCAGTTATTTGTCGATTTACTGTTTTAGGTTGCTGTGCTCCATGCTCGATGGCAATTTGGCTGGTTTAGTCGGATTGCAATCACACTGACTGCAACATTACAAACTTACTAGGGCGCAATGTGTGTACGGCGTATAAGCAGGGAGGTTGTGTGGACTGTGGAGTAGAACCAAAATCCAACTTGAGCTGATAGAATATTGAGTGGAACACAGGAGAGGACGACAAATCAGGAGATGGGGTGCATGATCTTCTCGCTGAACATTGGATGGTTCAATTCTGTGACTGAACGGAATTGCGCGAAGCTATTGTCAATTAGTAGGGCATTATTTTATGATGAAACTAATGAAAATGATTGTATGCCGTGTACAAGTTGAAACATTTAAAGAACAAAAAGGAGAATCCGACATGACCGTGGACATGATTAAGAACTGTACGAAGCATAATGGCTAGCTTGTCAATACCATATCATGGCCCGTTGGACGAAAAAAAAAAACGGTTGGAAGAAAAAAAAAAGAAAACCACTCAAAACCTATACCTCACCTCAAGGGGCATGCCACAAAATTTCCCTTCCTTCCCAAGTGAAAAAAAGTTCAGTCGGTAAAGTCGTATGTGTAAGCTTTTTATAGAAATTCGATAAGATTAAAGATTTTTCACTGATTTTCATCTTTTAAATATGTGCTATAGGAAGCACACTTGCACGTGCGCGCTTTCAATAGAAATATAGGTATATTCACATTGAATCTCATGATCGCGGCACGACAACGCCGAAATCTGGAAGGTCATATAGATATATCGGCTTTTCTCTATGGCTTAAGGTACGCACACCGAGGCCTGAGAGGTCCACTTAACTTCGGCATGGGTATCTCGGTTCGCTCTCTGTCGTGACGGTGTAGGTGCGGTCGCGCCAGTCAATTTGACCCTACAATTGGTAAGGAGGTGAGACGAACGGGTCAGTCGGACGATGAGCCGATACAAACTCTCGCTATTGACTGGCCGCCGATAGGATCGAGTTGGTCATCGGTCGCTTCCGGATGGCTCCTACTATCGGTTGGTTGCTGATAGGGATTGGATGCTCTTCCATCGGCTAGGGAGTCGATGAAGGCGTGGACATATGTCGATGAAAGACGTGATGACTCTGGGTATAGCGAAAGCGAGATCCTGATTCATCGGCCATAGAGTCGATGAAGGCACCAAAGGGTATTCAGAGAAAAACAAAGCACAAGGGATCTCTCTTGGTTACCAACGGAAGCTGTACCACTCGTTAATCGGCTGGAAAGCCGATGAAGGCATATGCGAACTGGCAAGAAATCATATAAAAGATACTGACTACAAAACCGATGTCGCTTCGAATACGGTGGGCGATGAACAAAGAGCGGGGCCTGCTCCTCCGACAGCATGAGACCCATCGCCCACCGTGACAACGCCGCTAGCACCGATCTCGAAGATTGGACCTAACCGAGATAGTAAGAGATCGAGGCCAACGGTAATGGGATAGCGAACGCCAGATCGGTTGTGCTGAAGAAAGGGCGAGCGAACCCATCGGCTAGCTGAGCCGATGAGAGAACATCTCTGAAGAATGACGTGCATCGATCGGAAAAGCCGATGCATTAGGCGTGATGTTTGATGGAAGTCTCTGAAGATGAGTGTGTATCGGCTGATGAGCCAATACGCTGGGCGTGTTGCTTAAGTTATAGATAACTCATCAGCTAACCATTCCGATGAAATGCCGGGCAGAGAGCTACAGGCTTACGGCTCAATCTACTGTCGATAGCCTCGTAGGTCGAATCTAACCGATACAGCACGGGACCGACGATGGTAGAGAGAGCTTGGTAAACCGATAGATCTCATACGGACGTGATACGATACACTCAATCCGACTAAGAAGTCGAACATAACCGATGTATCATTAGACAAAACAAGATATATCGAGATAGTGACGTGACTTACCCTTTCGTCAAAGATAGAACTTAACAGATACAGCCCTACGTTGAGAGTCAGAACTAGTTGATAAAAACCTTAATAAGCTAGAGTGACGATGCGCTGAAATTATATTGATCGAAAGATGATTTATATGCTTCTAGAGGTTTATATTTATACCCTGTCATTATAGAGTCCGATGTAATCCAAACAATCATCGGATGTTACTTTCTAAAAAATATAATAGAAAAATATCTCTAACTGAACTAACTAAACATTTCTATAAGATAGAAATTTCATAGATAAATCAACTTGTTGTGAGTTTCACGGCTCTTTCTTAAACTTGGTCTTATTTAAACAATCTTCTATAATTGGATCGAATCCTTTCTCGCTTCCTTTAATCCCTCTTTCCTGTATCAATCAGACTCTTCTTTACTAAACCGATCGTCTGGCTTAATAAATTTTAACATTAATAAGTTGTGCTGGTTTATATTTTAAGAGCGTGTTAGCGAACACATTTACAAGCATGTGCGAGGTGGTGTGCATCCGTAGTAGTAGTAGTGGCTAGGGCGCAGGTATCATTCGTGTAACGGAAAATAAAAATGGTGCGGAGTACATACGACTTCCGTCTGAAATAACTGGTGCAGCTGGCCGGACCGGCCCCCACCTCACAACCAAGCCTGGAGCGGCTACCTCACCTCACCGGCCGCACGGCAAGATCTTTTTCCCTGCCCGCCCGCGCTCGCCGCTAGGGAAAAAAAAATCCCCCGCAGCAGGCAAACATGTCGCGGAGAGAGAGGGAGCCCGAGTTACGGCGCGCTCGTCAGCGGCCGGGAACGCGCGCGCGAGAGTGTGAGACAGGCCGTGAAGATATCGCCCGCTAGCTCCGGTCGGTCGAACCGGCAGAGTCGCCGGCGGCCGTACGTGTGCCGGTGTTGTGCCACGTCTCACGTGTGTGCGGAAGCTGAGCAAAACAGATCGCTCGAGGACGACACTCCTTTTTTTTTTTTTTTTGGAAAACCAGACCTGAGGGCTAAAGGCCTCAGAAGATATTACTTTGTAGAAAGGTTGCTGAGAGGACAGCTACATATACAAAGTAACCCCTAGGAACTAGGCAAATTACACACTCAGCAACCAAAGAGCAAAGAAGGACTCTAGAAGGGACTGAAAAGGCAATAAGGTCCCTAGCTCTGCTTCTTCCACGGCACCGAGCCGAATCGATGAGGACGGCGACGGCGAGACCATTAAATCCATGGAATGCTTCAAAATAAGCCAGTACGCGAACCTATTTGGGGCCCCCTGGAGATGGAGGTTGAGGCGTTCCTGGCGTATCTGGAAATCATCGGTTGCCTGTGCAAGATCCGCCGCCTGCGACAAGGAAGAAGACCCGTGTCTGCGTGGAAAGTTCGCCGGAGAAGTAGAGAACGGCCGGCGCTACCTTGTTGTCTTGGGAATTGAGGACGAGACCTCCATCTCGAGCAAATCCGCCATACTCCCAGTAGCTGAAAGGGGGCACGATTATTTAAGCTCACCTGGAAGCCATGGTGGAGGTCGACGCATTCAGCGAACAAACCGGCTGCAACCACCAGAAAACGACTCCAAGGCAGGAGATCGACGTCGGCCACCGTAGACCTTAAAGAGCTTGAACACGACTACGCTTAAACTGACGAGAAAGACTCGACTAATGGGATTAACCCGACCAGGACGAGAGAGCCTACTGGTGGGAAGGGAGGCCGGACCCCTCCTTCAACCGCCGCCGGTGACATGATGAGGAAGAGGGGCCAGCCGGCCGCTTTTTCCTGTAGAGGAGCTTCGCGAGAGCGCTATCAAGGGAGCTGCGAGAAGACGGGAGGCTGTCGCTGAGTTTCAACTGCTCCTGGAGGACGACACTCACGTGACGCACGGATTCGTGAAGAGAACGGCCGCCAACGTTACGTACTAGGAATTACGGCTGATATATCGTTTTTCCTACTAGGAGGCTAGGAGCGTACTCGCTTGCCCCCTGCGAGCCAAGTGACTGTTTTGCACGTATGTTTAGTGTGCTATTTCAAGATAAAATGCATGTTTAGTTGCTAACTTGTATGCTTTTTTAAGCATTCGTAGAACAGTTTCTTACTTTCTTCCACGGGAGATTTTTTTAGGGTAAACACTGCTAGCACTTTATTTGACTATATTTATCTGATTTCAATCTTCCTCAAGAAAGAACTAATGAAACCCAGGGGAAAAAACTCAGGTAGAAAAACAACTAGTAGAAACTCCTCCTTCACTAGCCTGTGTGCTATCATATTCACTGATCGTCAAGTCTAGTTTTTCTTCACTTTCCAAAAGACACTCATCTAGACTTCAACTCAGGAACCAACGTGCCATAGATCGACCGATTAATTTTCTTCTAGGCCACCATTTTCACCAATTTTGGTGAATCTGCTTTGCAGATAAACTTAGTAGCTCCTAGCTCTTCTGCCAGATCAGTCACTGTTTGGCTCGCTAGAATTTCCGTCGTCATGGCATCGTCCACGTTGGAGTAGAATTGAACAGCAGCTGCCATGAACTCCCCTCTACCATTTCTCATCACCACTCCAGCATCTCATCTCTGTTCTGTCGCCAAAAACGCGCTATTAGCGTTTATTTTCACCCAGCCACTCGGCGGCTTTTCCCATCTGTGTCAGATGATGTACAGTAATCGTCTTCGGTTCTTTTAAATTAGCCCATTCCACCAGCTGAAAAGCAACTCTCTCAGCAACACTAGATGGATTTTCTGGTACATCAATACGGCGATAGTCATTGCGAGCTGACCACAAGTTATAGAGCGTGACCAAAAAACCCGAGATGATATGGTCCTCTTGATACAACAATCTGTTAAGTAGCCAAAATGCCAAAAGTTTTTGATTGTTGCATTCCTCTCCCGGGACAGAAAATTCAACTTTCATCTTCTTTTCTACCTTACTCTAGACCCATTTTAAATAGGGACATCCTCATAACAAAAGCATTCTCCTCCCTATCATAGAAAATGCACCTGACTGTAACAGCTCTAAAATTTGACCAAGTTTAAAAACTATTTTTATTTTCTTATGAATTCCGCAAATTCATGTTGAGTTCTTTCATTCCGTTCAATTTTAATAAGTCGATCTTCATTCACTGTCTGTCATTTTCCCTTTCTTCTTTTTCCCTCCAAAAGTGCAAATCCTATTTCAAATCCTTGCAGAAGAGTTTTCTTCGCCATTGGGCCTTTGGCTCATCTTTCTCTTCCATTGCCGACTTCTGATCCAGACCAGCCTAGGCCAAGTCAGCCCATGCCAACTGGCCGGCCCAACTCCCCACCACCTTTGCCTAGCATGGTAGAGTGCCTCGATCTTGCATGTGATAGCGCTGGCCGATGCCGTCGCAACGAGCTATCCACATAGCTGCTTCTAGCCACCTCACTACCCATGCGTTGCGCTCACACATGCTAGCCGCCCCAGCGATCTCCTTTCACCAATCAGGACTCGTGCTTGATCGCATCCATTCGAGCTCCTTGCTTGAGTTTGGTCTCATCACACCACTTCCATCATCGTTGCTTTCACCTCTATCTCTCTTCCTCGACAACCTCATCATCCTCCACTAACAACAAAGAAGCTCGCTCCAATGCACTCTAGGTCCTACCAAAAGCCGTACCTATCTCCACTGCTTCTACTGTCATTGTTGAAGCAAGCAAAGCCAAAACCCTAACTTGATTGCCGGCGCCCCTCTCCAAAATCCATTGCTATTTTCACGCTAGCCCACAATCGAAGGTACAATTGGGTTCTCCGTGCCATGTGCTCCAAAACCCCTCCCTTGCTACTTCCCGTTCGTCGCTGGAACTTTCTTGGTGCCATCTCCTCGCTGTCTTGCTCTGTCCAGCTAGCCATTGGCTGCACGTCTAGCCACTGCTCTTAGCTGCCTTGTGCCCAGCTACCACCATTTGGAGCTTTGTCTAATCTCCCTTGTCCTTCCAAGCCACCACGCCCCATTGGAACCCTGCTAGAGCGCTGCCACCTACATCTCTTTGCCGTCACCAGCCCTCCTTGCACTACTTCAGCTTTGAGCGACTGCTGGATTGGTTCCCCTTGCCATGAGGATCATGGAACCGGCCTCCCCTCGTCGTCTCAAACTGTGTCTGACGTCGGTGCGCTTGAATAGTTATTGGCCTCATTTAACCAAAGAAAACCAGCCGGCCCTGTTTTTCCTTAAGAAAAAAAATCTTAAAATGCCTTTTTTTTCTTTGGTTCAATCAGTTCACCATCCATTTGACCTCAAATTGAAAACCTGAAACATATACAATTGTTCAGGATGTATATGCCAGTTTCATTGCAATCCAAGCATTTATTGGCACAACCTTTTTTTTTGAGCTCTAGTGTTTGCCATTCACCACAACCCCGAAAATCCTCAAATCCTCCCACTATTCCTGTTTTCACTCTATTGCACTTTCTGAACTTTTGATATTTATTTGAAGTTATTTGCTTAGCGCTTTTATTTGCACATGATATATTATGTCACTGCTAGCCTAGGAGAAGAATTAGAGCTCGTCACTAACACCCACGTCATTATAGTCATAGGAGGAGATGTATTGTTCAATAATGCAAAGCTTAAAGGCAAGTCATACACCCTTTGAACATCAATTGAACCTAATCTTGAGCTATGTTATATTTTGGGTACTTGTACTTGCTTTGAAGTACTATATAATGTACATGTGTCATTTTACTAAAAATATTTTGAAAAAGTGATGACCAGCTACTATATGTTACTATTTATATTTCCACGTCTTGAATTTGAGCATGTTATACCATTGATAATACTAGCTCAACATTTTAACAATAGTTATTAGCATATGGATTATTTCATTTCATGTGATACTATGGAAATGCTATGGTTTATTTAAAGTTCCTAGGGACATAACACACTTGTACTAATATAAGTGACATAGTTTTCGCCAATCCGCATGCTGCTCCTAGTTGTGCCAATATAAGTGACATAGTGATTAACACACTTGTGCCACATTGATTCTAGCATTGGTAGGCACAAGAAGGAGTGGGAGCTTGCTAGCGAGGCGTTGGAGTCTTCGTGGCGGCGATTGAAGACGACGATGCACCCGTGGCTTCTTATCACAGGACCCTAGTGTGATAGGTGAAGCGTGGTGGCAGAGATCGATGGTAGAGGCATGGGCTATGAGCAATGGATACAAGCATCAATGAGGATGATCGAATGAGAAGTAGGTGGTGATGCGGATCTAGACAACATAGAAGGGGATGCAGTGACGACATCAAAGTCCAAGGTCCTGATTGAGGACAAAGTGACTAGGTCGTCGTGGGCACTATTGGTGGCAGTGGTGGTGGCCTCGAGAAGGTGGATACAAACTTGATGGCGCTGAGGATGGTGGAGATGCAGATCAAGTTCCAACACTTCACGACGAGTCACAGCATAGACTTGCACTAGTACGGAACAAGAGATCTGTGATGGGAGAAAATGCTCATCTGTGATGGTGGAGGGCCTTGTCATGGATGAGTGATTAGTGATGTGGAAAACTCCTCTATGTTGGCCATGCTATCATCTTTGATGTTAGTTATTTTTGATGGGCTAAAACATCAACCCAACACCAATAAGGTTCACCCCACTGTGCGAGGCATACAAAGACTATCACAAATGATTCATCTTTAATGAGTTTCAATCCAAATCTGTCAAAGATAACTCGGTCACCTTTGACAGGATACTTTAGAGCTCGTCATGGATAACCTATCTTTGACGGGTTACATCTATAACCCACCAAAGACGACTTGGTCACTTTTGATGGGGTACTTTAGAGCCCATCACAGATGACTCATCTTTGATGTGTTCCAACTATAATCTATCAAAGCTGACTCGGTCACCTTTGATAGATATTTTAGAGCCCATTATCGATGAGGTTTTTCCCCAAAAACATAAAAATAAAATTGTATTATTGGTTAGCCTCACACAATTGCTAGCCATGCCTACTGAAAAATGACAGAAACAAATAGATATTCCTAGAACTAGCCACATAATCTCCAGAGACATTTCACATACATACATCCATGCCAAATACATTTTCACATGTATTTTACAATCATAAACATTCCAAGTCTCTTGAATTGGAAAGCCTAACATAATTTTATCAAATCTCGCATTCAATAAAACTTTAAGTTGCAAGACTCAACAACTTACCAAACTACCCATGCATCTTGAAAAGAGAACAACCATCACAACCTATGAATTCAATTAAAATTTCAAAGAAGTAATATAATTAGTAATACAAATATTACCAACATACATAATATGTATACAAACATCGAAATCTTTTTACACATAATATATAATTAAATGTCACTTAATCATTTGTTTTTTACAAGCATCAATAATCATTCTACAATAATTTTGCTACTATTTCTAATGGAAGCTACCTTTTGGATATATGAGTTCTTTAAGCATGAAGGTAGCTATTTCTTCACCAATGTGCTAGAAATTGTGCTACGGAATATTCTTAATGTTTGCCTATAAGAGAGGTGGCAAATTAGTATCTTGGGTGCAATCATACCACTAATATATAATTTCATCGTAAATCAACATATGCATAGACCACATGATCTAATGAGGTCACCTAAGTCATAACATTCTTCATGTTATGGCATATGTGAAAACCACAAGTTTCGTTAGATTGTTAACAACATTTGAAGTCAATGTGGTGATGAAAGTTGACCTTTCCACTTTATACTTGCCCCATTTTTCCACATACTAGGCCCACACGACATCCAACACATACTAAGAGGGGAAAAGTCATACTTCTTGCTCATACATGAGTTAAGGTATTAAACCCTACTCTAGTTTGTCACTCTATGAAAATCCAATGGAACCCACAACATTAATATATTGAAAGTTAAAAACTCAACTTCTACGCATTGTAATATTCAATATAGTTAGTGTCTATCACACCCAAAAAATCACTTAATCATAAATTACTATGGAAAAGTAATTTCAAGAAATTATTTATTAATTAAAGGAATTGCTCGAATAAAAAATCTATGAAAATTCGAACATAAAATTGGTCTACAAAAAATTTATTAAAAACTTTGAGTGCCTAAGTATTTTTAGGATTTTTCTTAGAATTATTTGAGAATGGAAAGTATTTTTAATAAATGAAAGAACATTTCCGTATTCATTTACATTGAAAATCCAATTAAATACCTCTTCTAGTCCTAGTCCCTTTTCGACCCATTCATCTCTTTTCCTCCTTTTTCCGGTAGTCCAACCGGCCAAAGCCAGCCCATCTCCTTGCACAGCCTAGCACACAGTTGGCCTATCGTAAGCTGCCTCCTCTCTTCTCCCGTAGACTTGTAGGGCCCACATGTGAGGCGTATCTTAAACCTCCGAATGGTCTCCCAAGCCTGTACGTCACCATCTTCTTGCAAGAAATCTGGTAGCCTTTGGTGCTCTCTTCCAAAATTGGTTGAGGGATTTTAATCCCCTTATCCTCCTCTTCTCTTTCCCCCAAGATTCGGAGCCAAACTGTGTGAAATCGATAGAGAATCGAGCTCTATCTTTTCCCATTGAACTCGAGATAAATCCTAGGGTTTCCACTGCATAATCCAATCATTCTCAATTCAAATTCTCCCTCCTAAGCCTATAACTAGGTTGGCTGCCCTCTCTCTTGTTTACACCCCTATCTATAGCTCCTTTAGCCTTAGTCGCTGCTTCCCGTTAGCCTTTTTCTCTTCACCATTGCCACTAGTCTCCAGCCACACCGTGGCACTATTCATGCCATCGCTGGCCCTCGTTGTCTCCTCCTTTGGTACTACAACATCAAGTAGAACCCTAGCCTCCCTTTCCATGAAGCCAAAGGTTGTCGAAAGCCATTGTCAATCGGCCAAAGTAATCTCAACGGTCCATCCTTATGGGCCGTTGTGGACTTTCTCAGTGGACTGAGTCTGTGGGTCTACATGTCAATGACTTTAACCTCTCCTTTCTCCTGGCTGATGTCATTAATCACTTTTTCTAGTTTTAAAATAATTAATATGATTCAATAAATCATTTAGGTTTTTTATATGGTTTAATTGAATTACAATTTTCTTAATTCATGATTAATTCATATGAACTAGAAATGAGGTTTTTTAGGTCTCATAATTCATCTAAATTCAAGATTTATCTATTTATGAACTTTATTTGTGCTATTTATTTGGTTTATGTCAGTCTTTTTTTCCTTTTGTGTGTTAGAGTGTAGTTTCCATCATTTCGGATGATCGAGAGGATCGCAAGATCGTTGGAAAAGTTCTATAAGACTAATTGAAGACCTTTTATTGTAAGGCAAGTTGTGCAGACCCAAAATCCCTTTGAGCATATTTATCCTATATTTAAATTCTTGCTTTATATTAAATATGCATTTAATTTTGAATGTCATTAATGGTGTAAATCTATACTCTTTTGTTATGGCCAATTTGCATTAATTATCTTAAGCTTGGGTTATAGTTTGACTAGCTTGATTCATCTAGATATTTAGTGTAATTGCTTAGTCATGCCTAGAAACTCTAGAATTACTATGGGAAAAACTAATGTTTCACTTGTACTTTCTTAAGGTTAATTAATGGTACATAATGACTTTTGGTGGTGTTTGATTAATAAATAATTAATAATTTTTTAACTAAAAATTGACTAATAGAGGGTTGTAAAAATATGGTTCTGATGGTCGTGCTCATGACAATTAAGGACTTATCATACTAACTACAAGCCTGCATGGACAACGGTTGGAGTTATAGTGTAGTATGTCCTAGCAGAAGGTACCATGGTGGTTTATAGTTGGTAGTGCCAATAAATCTATAGTGGTATACATAAGTCCTACATAGTAGTATTATGTTCACATTAGGGAGCCAAGAGCTTCTCTATCCTAGAGGTTGGTCCACCTCTGGTGAGTTTTATTGGGCACATTATGCAATGGGTCCTATCACAATCTTTATTTAGGTACTTTCGAGTATCACGATGCATGGCTAACATGATGTTGAGGTTTGTATCTTGTAGGTAAATTTGTATACCTCTGATCAGAGTAAAATTGTTCGAATATCTATGCCCACGGTTATGGGTGAGTCTAACAATGTTTTCCGTGATTAGTTTCATACTACTAAATAATGATAATAATTTAATAATTGATGATGACTGGTTATCTTATTGTATGGAGATATTGGATCTATGCAACTGAAATGTTTTTTTAGAGTCGGCTTGGGCCTATGTAGCACTAAAGTACTTCTCAGTGTTGATTTAATATTGATTAATTACTCTACTATTTTACTACTCTACTGGTTGTGAAAGAATGTTTTTCTCATCCTCACTTCTTTGGTTTCAACTTGAACTAGATGGAACGCTCTGATAAAAAGCTAGAATAGATGGTGGCAGACGCAACAACACACTACAATGGATTCTAGGATGGCGTTGTCGAGAAGATTGAGAAATTTGATAAAAGTATGGCTGCATGAAAGTGTCAGGTTGCTTTTCAAAAGGCCTTTGAGTACCATGGAAGCTATGATTTCGTAGGTGAGCTTCGCCAGATGGTGTATGATCTTGGATATGAGGTTCCATTGGAGTACGATAAAGTGTCTACCCATGATGGCAATTATTTTCACTGCAAGGCAGCTGTAACTCTCATCTCTGTCAAGGAAGATCTTTCCCAACTCTCAATCAGTGGTAAAACTGATAGTTTCCTTTCTGCTTGTGAAGAAGTTGCTTATGAAGCATTGTGCCATCTCCATAACCATTTCAAGGATTGTCTGAAGAATACTCTATATCGCTACCATCCTTCACATGACAACACCGATTGTTTCATGGCAAATGGTTACATGAATATTTGGAACAAAGGGAACATGATAATTGTGCACATGAGGATGATGTTAGATGCTCTTGATGATCTCCATTTCAATTACAATGAGTTGAACCAAGATCGAAATGCATGCTCAACAAAAGCAAATTATTAGATTGCAGAAGATGGATGAGTTGATGAGGGCTAATCCCGAGCCTTAAGACCACAATCTCACCAAGATTCTGGAGTACACTGAAGCCCGTTTTGCTAACTATTGAAGGGAAGCCAATCATACAATTATTCTTCACCAGAAGAGCATCTTGGAGTTATAAGATGAACTAAGGATGATAAAAGGAGAACCTTCTTTAGATGAAGATGAAGATGTGAAGCCTTCTCAGGTTGTCAAGCGCCCTTGTGCTGGATTTCATTATCTCAAGAAAATTTTCCATGAAGATGAGTTAGTTAAGAAGCCTCCGAGTCAATAGGACGATTGAAGAATTTTTGGCAGAACCTAAACTTTACCCTTAAGAGTAGTAGTTTGTTACAAATTGACTACCAGAGAAGTTGGATTAAGAAGATATCGATATTAATTATCATGAAAGTTTGGGTTAGAAAGATATAGCAATATGATGTTTGTAGTGACTCTAGCAAGAAGTATGATTTTATGGATTTGCTAGAATCAAGGATGAAGTTGAATCACAATGGATACCATAGCTTTTGGATTCCTCAATGCAAATATCTTGTTACAAAAGAAGCAAAGTGAAATTCAGGAAGGCAATTGGAAGCATTCACATGTGAATCAAGTTCAGAAGTAAAACATTTCAGTATTTATTAAAATTCAAATTCCAATTAGAACCTCTTCTAGTCCTAGGTCCTTTTCGACCAATCCCTCTCTATCCCTCCTCTTCCCACCAGGGCAACTAGCTAAAGTCAGCCCTTCTACACATGCAGTATAGCACATAGCTGGCCTACTGCAACCCACCTTCTCTCTTCTCCCACAAACATGTGGGGCCCACATGTCAGGCGCATCTTCAACCTTTGGCTAGTCTTCAAGCCCATACATCATCGCCTTCCTACGTGAAATCCGGCCGCCTCTATTGCTTCCTTTCAAAATTAGTTGAGGGATTTTAATCCCCTTATCCTTGTCTTCCTTTCCCTTAAGATTTGAAGCCAAACCTCATGAAATCGACACGGAATCAAGCTCTATCTTTTCCCCGGTGAACTCGAGATAAACCCTAGGGTTTTTGACAACTAATCCTGCCATTCTCAGCTCAGATTCCCCCTCCCAAGCCTATAAATAGGTCGGCAACCCTCTCCTCTCTTGTTTCCACCCCTATGCAGAGCTCCTTTAGCCCTAGCCACCTCTCCTCGCTTGCCTTGTTCTCTCTATCATCATCACTGGTCTCTAGCTACACTGCAACACCGTTCGTGTCATCGCTAGAGCTCAACATCTCCTGCTTTGACACTGAAGCATCAAGGAGAACCTTGGCTACCATCTCCCCAAAGCCAAAGGTTGTCGGAAGCCATTGTTGCCGTTGACCTGAAGGCACCGCCACTTGAAGCTCATCATTGTCCTCTTCCTGTCACCATTTCTCATTGTGTTCACATTGGTAAGGTTCGTCGTCTCATGTTCGTCATCGTGGTGCTTCCATTCTCACCAAAGCACGGCCGTTCACAATGATTCATTGGTCCCATCCTCGCCGGCTGGCGATCCAACATGGCTATCTATGTGGTCGCCTTGTTAGTGCCACCTCATCCCTTCATCCTACATGGCTACACACGTGTGTGCTCACGTGGTCCCTCTGATCCGGATCCAATCTAGACCATTGGATATTAGTCAATAGTGGTCAAAGTAATCTTAACCGTCTATTCCTGTAGTTTCCATTTTTTCGGAGGATCGTAAGTTCATCGGAAAAGTTCTAGAAGACTAATTGAAAACCTTTTATTGCATGGCAAGTCACGCAGGTCCAAAATCCTTTCGAGCATGCTTATCATATATTTACATTTTTGCTTTATTTCAAATATGCATTTATTTTTGAATGTCATTGGGTGGTGTGAACCTATATTCCTTTGTTATAGCTAATTTGTATTGATTATCTTATACCTTGATACATTGGATTATAATTTGACTAGCTTAGACTTTATATAATGGATGAGCTAGATATTTAGTGTAATTGCTTAGCCAAGCCTAGAAACTCTAGAATCACTATTGAGAAAACTAATGTTTCACTCATACTTTCTTATGGTTAATTAATAGGAGCTCATGACGGTTGGTCGTGTTTGATTTAAAAATAATTAATAATTGTCCAACTAAAATTTAACTAATAGAAGGTTTTAAGCACATGGTTGTAATGGTCGTGCTTATGACAATTAAGGACTGGTTCATAAGCTATTGTTTTAAAGCATTTATCATACTAACCACAAGCAACATGGGCAACGACTGAACTTGTAGTATAGCATGTCCCAATAGGAGGTACCATGGTGCGTTTAGTTTATAGGTGGTAGTGGAAATAAATCTAAAGTGGAATGCATAAGTTCTACATGGTAGTATTAAGTTCACATTAGGGAGCCAAAAGTTTCTCTAGCCTAGTGGTTGATCCACGTCTATTAGGGACTTGGCCCATAACCATTTTGTTGGATGTGTTATGCAAAGGGTCCTATCAAAATCTCTATTTAGGTACTTTTGGGTATCGCGACACATGGCTGACATGATGTTGAGGTTGTGTCTTGTGGATAAATTTATATACCTTTGATCATAGTAAAACTGTTTGAGTAGTTGTGCCTACGTTTACGGGTGAGCCTAACAATATTTCGTGATTAGTCCCACACTACTAAATAATGATAATAATTTGATTATTGATGATGTCTGGTTATCTCATTGTATGGAGATATTGGATCTGTGTAACCGGAGTGATTGTTCAAAGTCAGCTTAGGCATGTGTACCACTAGTGTGCTGCTCATTATTGATTTAATATTGATTAGTCACTCTAGTGTTTTACTACTCTCAAATATTTTTTAAATGTCGCTTTTGCAAATGAGCCCTATTATGCCATCCCTTGTCATATCCTATGCATCTGCATCTCTGTTGTTTGGCTTGCTGAGTATTCCATATACTCACCTTCCAATAATTATCAACCTCAGTTGAAGAAGGTTTTCAAAGGAGAAGACCCTTGGCTTATAACCTAGTTAAGCTGCTTGTGGGTTTGGAGCAGAAGTCTTGCTAGTTTTTCCTTTTTGCTACAGTTTTCTTCATGGTAAGGACTAAGTGTCTCTTTTGTAAGTATTTACCACTTTAGTTTTGTTGGTATTGTATATGCAAATTGTCAGTTTATGTACCTCGACTGAATCCTGGGCAAGGATTAAATACACAAATTTATTCAAAAATTACTAGTGAATTTCTAGACGTGATAGTATCTTCACTAAATAAAATTATTAATTAGGTATCAAACTTACTATTGATTGTGTACTAATAGGATGAAGTCTTTTTTCTTGTAGGCCCACAAGCAGTTCTTGACGTAATTTACCACATCTTCCAATACCGTCCCTAGTTGTATCCAACTTGGCTTCTAGTCCTACATGTCTCCTTCCAACATAACCTTTAATGAGGATAATTATGTTTATAAACATTCTATATAGATGTTATTATCATTTTTGCTAGTTAATAATACTTACAACGAGTAGCATTTTAGAAGGTCCATGTCCACCACTCATAGCTTAAACATGTCATAAAGATCGTCTAAGCCAACTATGATGAAACCGGGTGGTGATAGGAAGGGTTCTTAGCCATGATGACCTAGTATGGGCGTGTTCCTATTCTTCCTCTTCGAGTTCATCCTCTCCATGGTGTAGCTGTTGGCAAGCAATACCCATACTAGCTAACTCATTGTCTACAACCAATGGTATGCCTAGCTTGAATGTGCTTATAGCTACACTCTTTGGAGCCAACGACACCTACTTGTCTAGGTCTAGCCTCTTGGGAGCAAAGGATGACTCTTGCACATTTTGTTTTCCCTTTTCACAAGGCTTTCTAGTAGTCACCATTGGTGGTGACGAATTGACATTGGTTTTTTTAGGAGGGGGATCTATGTGCATTTCGTGAAAGTCAGAACAAAAATCCATGGGTTCTTGAAATGGAGTTTCAATGACCGAAGGAGCTAAAGGAGCTTGAGCTGGAGGAACTGAGCAAGATGGGTCTACGGCTTGAGCACTTGGTTGAGTTGACATCGGAGCCTTCTTTATGATAATTAGGTCTTTGGGCCGTTGTATAAAGGTCCCATGTGCAGTGCCCAACATCATTATTTTATCAGTTAGTGAGATCTGTAGAGGCTAGCTAACCCAATTATCCTTTACCATATCAACTTGGACCTTAGCATGTCCAGCCACCAAATCCACACAGTGCACTTTAGTGTCTGGAGTTGTCTTGTAAGCTTGGCCCTCAGCGGCATCACAACAGAACACCGGTGTCACCCTACCTTATAGGATGCAGTTGGTTACTTCCTGCATACAATTAAGACATGTGTGTAGAAAAAGATAGATTAGAAGGACTAGTTAAAGAAAACATACATGATTTATTGATCTTATATTATATGGTAGACAATGGCAGGAACTAGTGAATGTTCTTGAGCCACCTCAGTTGATGTACAACTACTTCGTCGTTCCGTCGGACTCACTTCTACTGGACTGGTGGGCTGAGGTTCGGTGTTCTTCTATAGCATCTCTTCTCTGAGATTGGCCTCAACCTCTACCAGTTTTACGTTGAATTCCTGACTAAGCTTGCCCTTCACCTTCTCTTTTAGCTCTTCTTTCATACGGGCCTCTTTCTATGCCTTAGTTAGCTTCTGTAGCATAGTGGGGCTAAGTCATCATAAGAAAGTGGCCAAGGAAGAAGGGAGAAGGAATTGCTGGCTGGGTTCTCACCATGCGATAATTGGGAAGCGGCACAGTAGTATGGTGGTAGGGACAAACGACGATCATCAAGGTATTGGTTGGGCTCGTAGTTCATCCTCACTCTCTTGGTGGCAGCATTACTGCAAGGTTCAGGTGCGGTTCATCCCGAGCATTGTTGTTTGCCCTCGAGCTCACCGTTCGTCCACATGGCACTAGGTCCTGCTTCCTTTGGCCTTGGCACTGCCTTGAAGTAGCTAGGCAAAGTGGAAAGGCGGCGGTGAGGCAATGGAAACAGTGAGCAAGGCAAGGGAAAAAGGGAGGACTAGGCAGCTGGCTTTGGCATTATAGGTGGTGAGTGGCCGTTCTCGCCGTGAGGGGCCAAGAGGATGAGGCTTCATGGTCATCGCACCATTACGGGTAGTGTCCTTCCCCTTCTCGTTTCCTGCGGTACCATGGGCGGTATCAACCGTAGGAGACTAGGAGAAAGGCGATGAATAGGGAAAACGACGATGATGAGATGGTGGTTTCCTTCACCAGCTAGGTGCATGGTGGCGAGAGGTTAGCTGGGCGATCGAGTCTAGCTGCTTTTGCTAAACAACAGCTCGCTATGCAGCTATGCAAGCTAACGCAAGTGGCAACCAAGCGGTGGCGACACTGTGCAAAAAGGTAGAGCAAGATGCGGTGCACTGAGAAAAATGTGTAGCATGATGCACCGAAGGAGTAGGTTGGTGACGGTGCACAGGAGGAGTAGTTGAGCAGCGGAGCGCTATGAGTTGTCATGGTAGCGGCTTGCCAGCTAGGGTTTGATCATCTGCTCAGTGGATTCCGATGGAGTCAGGGCATGGTGACTAGGGTGGAGCTTGCTAACGAATTGGATGATGATGGTAGTAGCTTGGAGTTTGGCGGCTTGGTGGTGGCTGGCTCTATCAAGGCGAAAGGGGAACGAGCCGTGACCGACAACCGGCTCGACATCAGTTGGGCTGGATAGCTGGGTTGCCGATTAGGCTGGATAGCTGGGTTGCCAGTTGGGCTAGCTTGGTGGGGTTGGCCTAGCCTGGTGACTAGGCTGCTGGATTAGATGGGCTTAGCCAACTAGGCCAGCCTTGTTGGCTAGGCCAAATAGGGAAGGAGAGAAGAAAAAAAGGAAGTTGTTCTGTACTATATAGGTTTAGGAAAGGTTAGGGTTTGGTTTAGGTGGGTTGGGCTAATCCCACTAGAAACTAGATGAAAACATGTTTGATTTTGATCGCAACCTATTTCCTTTAAGGATATAATTATAACCATAGTTATTTAATCCTTGTTAATTGAATTTCATATTTGAATTTTGTTTGGTATTAGCACCACAACAAATAAAATTTCAAAAGATCTAGCATGATGCATGTTTTAAAAAAAAATTGGAGGTTGAGATTTTAGTTACCAAATTTTATTTGGGAATTTTCAGGATGTTACATGTGGCCACTTTCATGTGGTCCCATGTAGTCTCCAATGGGTTTTTTATTTTCTTTTTGCTGACTAGGATGTGAGTAGGCTAAAACCATTGTCAATACTATCGAGAGACTTTTCACCGGTTTTGAAAGTTGAGGTATGCTTTATACCCGGTGGTTTTACAGTTGAAGTACGTGGGTGAAACACTACCCTTGGCTGAGGGACCTCTGGTAGACTTTTTCCTTTGACATGTTTGCACCATTATACTGGGCTTTGCCGTTAAGCCCTTCATCTGTTTGCCAGCCCATGGAACAATCGTCTGAAGACAATTCTAAAGCAACTCGAGCCAAGGAAAGACCCAGCATCCTTTTGGGTGTTGTTGCAGTAGATTATTTTCCGGCAAATATGTAGGCATGGGTGTGATATTTCTACTTATAAGCTGGACAGTAAATTTATCACCTATAACCATGCATATAAGTTACCATGCATATAAGTTTAACTTTAAGATTAACTAATTAATTATAGTATTACATATTTTTACACTATGTACTAGAGATCAGCTGTTACAAGTGCCGAACAAAATAACATAAGCCTTAACGCATACACAAATCACATCAATACACAGTAAGGCACACAGAAATGGAGTGATACACACAGAAATAAAGAAGGGGACGTTTAATTGAGTATTCATTTTGTCGCATCACGCTGGAAGCCCCTCATGCTAAGAAATTTTCCGTTAAACATGCTCCATAAAATCGGATGTTAGGCTTGATTAGTCCCTGGCCTTCTGTTTAATCTCCAAAACCGTCACGTCGCCCCTGCCTGTAAAACGGTTAATTAATCATATCCTTTTGGTAATTAAGCTGATCGAGAGATGGGACATGGGAGACATGAGCTAGATCGAGCTAGGCTGTGCCCGTCAGGCTAGTAATATATAATTTTTGTTTTAGTTTGTGCTAATTCATGTCAGCCACACGTGCATGATCGTACAATTCATCACAGCCGACCATGAGGTCATCGCATCTTCGTTAGTTGACCTCAAAGCCTTTATGACAATTAGGTCTTTGTCCATGCTATAAAGATCACGTGTGCAGCGTCCAATATCATTATTTCATTAATTAGTGGGATATGTAGAGGCTTTTACCATATTAATTTGGATCTCAGCACGTCTAGCCACTAAATCCGCGTTGTGTACTTTAGTGTCTAGAGTTGTCTTATAAGCTTGGCCTTGACGGTATCACAACAGAACATCGGTGTCACCTAACTTCTAGGATGCAATTGCTTACTTCCTGCATACAATTAAGAGTATAATTAAGACGTATTTAGAAGAAGACAGATTAGAAGGACTAGTTAAACAAAACATACATAATTTGTTAATCTTACATTTATAATATAGACGACGGTAGGAACTAGTTGATATGTAACTATTTCGTCATTGTATGGGGCTCACTTCTGCTGGATTGGTGGGATGAGATTCGGTATTCTTCTATACCATCTCTTTCTTAAAATTGGCCTGAACCTCTACTTAGTTTTACCTTGAATTCCTAACAAAGCTTGTCCTTCACCTCCTCTTTTAGCTCTTCTTTCATACGAGTCCCTTTCTATATATCTTAGTTAGCTTCTGTAGCATATAGGGCTACGTCATCATAGGAAAGCAACCAAAGAGAGGGAAAAAGGAATGGTGGTTGGGTTCTCGCCATGCTGCAATTGGGAAGTGGCACACTGGCATGGCAACAGGGACAAACGACGATCGTTGAGGTATCGGTTGGGCTCGTAGTTTAACCTTGTCCTCTTGGTGGCAGTGTTACTGCAAGGTTCGTGTGCGTTTCACCCCGGACGTTGTTCTTCGTCCTTGAGCTCGCCATTCGTCCACGTGGCGCTGGGTCTCGCTTGCTCTGGCCTCGGCACCGCATTGAAGAGGCACACAGAACACAGAAATAAAGGGGACGTGTTTAATTGAGTATTCATTTTGTCGCATCACGCTGGAAGCCCCTCATGCTAAGAAATTTTCCGTTAAACATGCTCCGTAAAATCGGATGTTAGGCTTGATTAGTCCCTGGCCTTCTGTTTAATCCCCAAAACCGCACGTCGCCCCTGCCTTTAAAAAGGTTAATTAATCATATCCTTTTGGTAATTAAGCTGATCGAGAGATGGGACATGGGAGACATGAGCTAGATCGAGCTAGGCTGTGCCCGTCAGGCTAGTAATATATAATTTTTGTTTTAGTTTGTGCTAATTCATGTCAGCCACACGTGCATGATCGTACAATTCATCACAGCCGACCATGAGGTCATCGCATCTTCGTTAGTACATTATCTTATTTTTGTGGACTGAGGTAATAGTAATTAACTCTCTTTGGCATCCATGGCAATCCCCCTCTTGGATTGCACGTAATCTTGAATCTATCAAATAATTACTTTCTTTTGTGAAACTTAATTACCTTTTCAAATAGCCTAGCCATCCTGTGCTACACAAAATTCCAATAATAGACGAAAAACAAAATTTTAATTTCATTCATTATTTCAACGTATAGACGGCCGGGTTCATGTAGTTTACAAGACTCATATATGTAGATCCAACTCGATCTGATCCTTATGTTGGTGACTCAGATGAATAGTCGTTTGTCAATTTGAATTTATGGAAAAGTTTACACAACATATCACCATCCATATCTAACAATTCTCGGAGCACATGTTACCCACATGCATATTAATTTGATGGGTAAGATATGTTCACTTCACACTACGAGGCCTTTGATTAGTGCTAGTCTAGTACCGTACCACAAACGTCGACGATGCCACGGACACGTATATGCCACTGTAATATGTGTTGAAAATGTGGTGTTGCCTCGTCATACGATGCCACGGACACGTATATATCATTGTAATATGTGAAAATGTTTTCGATGTTCTTATTCCCTTCATCTAAATCGAAATCAACAGGTTTAATTAATTCCTGCCTTTTAAATTGCAGGTCGACGTCGATCTCCTCATCCACTACTTGCATTGTCGCGCGCACTCGAGATGCAGTGTTTCCCATCAGCTGATCCGATGATCAAGGAAGTGAGCGGGTGATGGTGCACACATCATGATCAGAGACGTCAACGTGATCACCTGAACAGAACGGAAGTGATTGGAAAACGACAAAAAAGAGGCTGGCTCGTTAATTTTCAGCTGATTTCTATTTTAAATATATTACAAGCTCATATAAACCCGCAGAAATCCACCTCTGTAATTATGCGCACACATCCCCTGTCCAATAAACACCTTTTAACATTAACATTAAGTCAGTATATCTTGATATTTATAAAGTCATGTATCACTAATATATCGTCTACTATTAAAAAAATAATTACTCGTGTCAGGTGGATACGTTTCACCACTAAAAATCCAACTAGTTGAGCTAAGCTCACTTCACAATTTTCAGCTAATTTCTATGCCAATTGGAAATAGATTTTAAGCACAACTTCTGCACTTATTTCTCATTTTCTTAATATCTGAAATATATTTCTAAAAAATTAAAAGTACATAAAAGATAGATAGCTGTAATTTTAGCTTGTTTGAAGGTCCTAACCCCAAACCTCCTTAATCTTGTGGGGAAAGTTTTTGATAGTTTCATCTTTTAAAATCTTCAGCTCCTCAAACATATCAGATTATCACATATATTATGAGAATCTAGAAAGAATGACTCAAAATTTTCAAATGTTAGCTACTCACTAGCTACTTTTCATGATTTTCAGCTCTCCAACAAGGGCAGTCTAGTCTAAACTCTCTCCCAGTCAGGTACGGATCCAGTAAATCAATCCACCGAGATCATCAGTTTATCGTAGGCTTCTAACATTTGGGATCAATGGCCATAAGCGCTCGGCTAATACTAGGGTTTGCTCAACTTCATCTCGATTAATTACTTGATCCTTGTGGCTGTACAGTGGATTCGACTCTACCCTAGTGCCCACAAATACATAAATACATAGGTCGGAGGTTATACTTCCATTGTTAAAAAAATTGTACATGAATGTTTTTCTTACACAAGCATGAACATATATACATATGAAAATTTAAAAAATTAAGAGTCTCTCCGTTTCTTTTAAAAAAGAACTCAACATAAACAAGTAGCACGTCAAAAAAAATACTTTTTTTTCTGTATAAACAATATAACCCATCAGGATAGCTCCAAAGTCTGATAGTAACACAGGGCATGCACGTAGAAAACAGCGAGAAGTTTGGCGCATGATAACCCTGTCCAGGAGAAACCGGGCCATGTATGCCTGTGTCGGTGGTGGGAGTTCGTGCTCATCATCAGGTGCAATAATCCGGGAGCAAACCTATCTATGATGACTATGCACGCAATGCTGTCCAGATGGTGAGATCCCAGCCTCAAATTCGATTAATTGTTAGTACCAGAAAAATATCTGTACATTGTAATGGTAAACTATGCTTATTCTAATAGGGTTCAACTATCGTAATCGAAGTTCTTATAAAAAAAAATATTCTTCATGTGGACTTAGGTAATTTCTTCAAAAGCTTCAACATCAACTAAGATTTTATAAGAAAAAAATAACTCTCATCCTACTAAAATGGGTCTAGTGACATCTATTTTCTGTATGTTTTCACTGGCTTTCTCTTTCCATACCTTAGATTCGTTTACTATGAACTTGCCATTAAGAAAATACAAGAAAGTTGCGGAAAGAGAAAGAGAAGAGGGATAGGGCAGCAACATGCCAAACCCGATTACGATGTGAGAGGAAATTGAATTGAAATCGTACCGTAACACGAACAGCAAATTGGACCCTATATGTCTCGCGCTGCAGTCTAGTTTTTGAAACATAAGAATTTTGGAAGTGAACCCTGAAACGGACAAGGACCAAAGCACAAAGGAAATAACAAAAATAGATGATTTCATGTAGGATGAGAGACTAAGCTACTCTTTAGTTTTTTTACACTTGTCTTCACTAATCTTTGATCAACTGAGCTATGCACTACTACATAAAACATTTATCCAGACGACGCTTAATCCGTTTACACAGGCATTTTCTGACCCATCTTTAGCCAAAGGCTATAGAAATCATGTTTTTTAGGTGTATCAAAAACCATCCGAAAAAATAAATTTAGATAGGCGGATATTTTCGGCCATCACCTATGGAATATATTTTGTACGGATTGCTACTGAAGAAATCCGTCCGGGGAAACTCTTTTCACAGACAAATCTAAGCTATGAACCGCTTATGTCGTTGTATTACAGCAAAAAAGTCCACCTGATATGCATCAATGCATGCTCATATAAAATATTAGCATATTTCTTACCAGCATACATGGACATTAGCACATTAAATATCCACACCCATATTCACATTCACTAAATATTCACATGGATAGAAAGTTAGCATTGCTAATTAAGTTAATCATATATAGTCATACTAATTCACTTGGCTCGCATAAGATATAAAGTGTAATTACTAAGATGTCAACTCTAAACATAACCTCAATAGCAATTAATGTATATCCATAATCACTTTCTTTTTCATCAACATATCGGTCTATTACGTTTTCAAAAACTGTAAATTGGTTTTACTCCGAACAAGACTAGATGTACTAATGGTGGTTGAAGTTGTCAACAAAATAGGGGTTTGGTTGAGAGAATGTGTACCTAAGCTCATTTATCACCTTAAGTAAGATGAATTATAAGCTAGATTCCGTTAGCATCTTAGAAGCTTCTTCTTACACACAAGTTAATTAAATATTAGTATCAATACAATTGAAAAAAATGTAAATAAAAATTACAAAATTAATATACCACTTCAATTGGATGGGCATTGGAGAGTCTGAGGCATAAATGACATGTCATCATTATATTTAGGCCCTTTTAGTTTAAAATAACTAAAGTCATAGAAGAGTAGGTTATTTTGTATCTCAAATTGGTTGGTTACTTACTACCAAGGGCACATATCTTGATGGCCATACTCTACCCGTGGCTCACACAACAATTGGGATATTACCATCTCGATATTGATCAATGGTAATGTATACCTTGTATATACCATTATCAGTAATTTTTGTATGGCACTCAGGATAACTGATATATGTTTTGTTACATGTATATCTTAACTATTGTAGAGGGTCAATATGCTACAAGAAACATAATGTAAAATCATGCATGGTAAAACAATTCCCAATTTGACATTGGTTCATGATTTAATTCATATTTGACACTTGCTATTAAGTGTGTTGTGTTTGGAGATGGAGGCCACTAATGGTACTCATCAAGAAAGATACCAGGTTAGCTTGGCAGGTATTCTGTGAGAATAAGAAAAATGGTTAAATAACAAGCAATTTTCTTAGTGTATCTTACTTTACAATCTATGATAATTTGATAAATTAATGAACTAACATTGTCAAAAAAAAGACATAATTCTAGGTTAACAACACTGTCAAATTAATAAACTAACATTAGTCAGTTAGTGTAGGCATTATATCATA
Organism: Oryza coarctata; assembly: GCA_030770085.1. Classification (NCBI taxonomy): domain Eukaryota; kingdom Viridiplantae; phylum Streptophyta; class Magnoliopsida; order Poales; family Poaceae; genus Oryza; species Oryza coarctata. Next base: position 18,537,492 of record CM061472.1, read on the forward strand.
CAAACCAAGTGAAGATGTCGCTACCCTACCATTATATGATAATATTACAAAATAATACCCTCAAATTGTATACAATTAAAGCTCCCATGCACTTAACAAGTAACTTTCTAAGTGAATCCTATTGTACATTGTCAAAAAAATTGACATGATTTTAGGTCAATGACATATCGCATAGACTTAGTTGAATAGTATAGGCACTAAACCGTCCAAGCCATATCGAAATGTCATTGACCCGACACTATGTGATAGTTTGAAAATATAATCAACAAACATTGTATCAAGTTACTGTATGTTGAAACCCTAAACCCTAGGGAAAAACGAGTAGATCTATTGCCACCCTATATACTGCTAGCTGAAATCCTAAGCCCTATGCTAGAAATTGAGTAGATCTACTAAAAACCCAATGAGCAATAAGCAAGCTTTCACTTTATGTGGAGTACAAGCAAGCTTGCTTAATCAACTATTACCAGCTACTAAGAAACTCCAACGATAACAATAAGCAGGATGGCGTACTTAGATGTTATGCCGATGGTGAGAGAGACAATGCACGACACAGCCCACGTCACGGTGGCATAGGGGAATAGCATGAGGAGTGAAGATCTATCTACAACAATGGCGGTGTTGGTGGAATTAGCGGGTAACGGTGGTGTCTAGTGGAGGCGTTCGCAATTTTAGACATAATACTACCTTAGTACTTAGGGTTTTCAACCACTTTGAACTATTTAGCATGTCTAAATAATTTACACATGTGGCATAATAAGAAAACAAGTAGTTGTCATCGTGTGCCGCCCACGAAAATAATATTTGTAGTTTGAAATATTTGTACGAGTAGACTAAACAATAAGCAGCCCATGAAAACAGACGGTTGTATACACGTGCCGTCGTGATAATTAATTAAAAAATTATAAATTTATAGAAAATTCATATGGACTAACTACATGGGCTTTAGTTTGGTTAGGTATATTCCTTAAAATTCTTGCATATCAATAGTCACTCTATTTATCAACTTGCATCCCATTTAACATTAGTTTGCTACATATCATGGTACCATAGTGAGAATCCATATAAAATTTAGTTGTTTTGGAGGGTTTGACCTAACCAATTGTAGGAAATGTTGTATGGATCACTATGAAACTTTTTAAATCTCAATCGGCCTTTGTATAAATTTTCTATAATTTTTAAAAATTAATATGAACATTATTTTCTTAGGCAGTTACTTATATGAGCCACCCGAAAATATATTGGGACCACATGGCTGTGAGAAGCCACATTTATATATGTCAAGAATCCATATTTGTAAGATAAACAATATAATATACTATATTATACGAGATAAAATATATAACACATTAATTTGCACAAAAGATGAAATATATAACATACATTAATTTTCATAAAACATTCTAATTAGATCCACCTGACATACTTTGGTTCTATATTACCTAACGATATATTACAAAGTAAAAACATTTCCTTAAACAAAATATTCTACCTAGGCCCACTAGTCATACTATATGCCAAAAAAAAACAAAACTACTTGTTCTAGCGGGTTCCCTTTCATGCCGACTTCACCGCCGTCATGAAACATGCACTCATGGCTAGCCCTATGCTGAAGCAGGTGCTAGGTGCAGGTGCCGAGATGCTGGTGGTAGGTCCCATTTAGGACTCGACACTAGGGTTAGTCCTACACCTTCTCCAAAGGCTCCATTTTCACTGGAGCCTCCTCTATGCTCACTAGTTCCCTGGCCTAGGCTAGGCCTGCCCCTTGTGCCTCGACCGTGCTAGGGCCTTCTTCAGCGCAATGACCACACAAGCCATTGCTGCCGCTGCATCCATGGCGATTGAGGCCTCCTCCTCAACCTCGACCTCCATATCTCGTCTAGCACTTCTTCCTCCGTGCCCACCTCCATCGTCCTCCTCCTTATTGTCGTCATCGTTGCTACTCTCATTGTTGTCATCAAAGTTGGAGCCTTTCTTGGGCTTCGACACATACCCCCGGTCAAAGTCGTTGTCGACTCCAATTTCTAGCTAGTGTTGATGTACTGTGGCTGTCACAGTGAGTATGCCATTGCAAGAGAGATTGGAGGAAAGTGAGTTGAAAGGGAGAGCGCGACAAGAAAGCCCCTATATTTATTGGAAAATAGAAGCATCGTGGGAACTGAAGAAACACGATATGGTAGAGGAGGACGTGACTGGCGTCTGGCGGTTTGTCTTCTGAGAAAAAAGTGACTGAAGTCCGCGTGAAAACTAATAGTTGTGAATGTAATTGAAGACTTTGAATTAATGGTGTGAGAAAGAAGATGCAACAACACCATAGGCAAATATTTAAAAGTACGCCGCCTGAAAAATATAGTTTACACATATGTCCATCTACAACACATCGTTCATGTAAATATACATATTTTTCTAGCTGATGTTTCAAGGTAACCATCTACATACATAGTGTTATTATTGGCGACCATTAAATAAAACCGTTTGAAATGATTTTCATGGGCCATGCGGCCGCCTATGATAATTTGGTTACATGGGTGGCTATTTAACCTCCTAGTAAATAAACATAGAGTATATGTTATGTATTTTTATTCACCAGTAAAATTAAAAATTACAGCTGATAAGCAGTAGAAAAATAAATAAAATAACTTATAAGTAAAACTTATATATAATATATGTGTTATTAGCAATTAGCCATTTAAAAGGCTTATTAGCGATTGGCGATTTAAAAGGTGACGGCGAAGCGCAAGTCGGTCTCGATAACCACTCGGATGCATTGGCTTCAACAATTGGTGCTTCGTGCATCTTTTAACATAGCAGAGCGCACCTGAGACGGACGACGATCCCGCGTAGTCGCTTGACGAGAAAACGCGTAGCGCGCGGAGACGGACGGAAACACTCGTCCGATGGAAACCGGAGACGGATACAGAGCAGAACGAGCGAAGCACGTATCGACGCGCGCGAGGGAAAGGAACGGGATGCGGACACTACGGACGACGCGCGCTACGACGGATTGACCGACGAAGCGGTTCATGTGACGATGGGAAAAAATACATATATTTTTTTAACTAGGTTAGAGTTAGATGGGTTCGTTCTCTACTTGGCGGATTGGATATGCACCGTTAATTCTGTGCACTCATAATTCTATGCACGCACATATTCATCAAACACAGCCATAGCGCACACATAGTCATACATCGCGTTAAATTGTCAATCGTAAATGTACTTATAAACTTGTGGACACTATCGTCAAATCTACCATTTAAACCCTACAGAGCTAGGTGTATACTTTGCGGTACTACCTAGACATTTGATCACATGCCGTTTCCTATAATTTAAGGTCTTATATATAGGCTATACGTGTGTTCTACCTTTAGTAATTATCCCCATTTCATAATATCTAAATAAACATAAATTTCATGAAGAGGTTAGTTTGAAAAGAAAACATATACAAATAGTAAATGGAAAATACAAGTACGTATCGTACGCAACCACTTTATCTCTTTCGTAAATTCAACTAGCATTTAAGTGTACAGTAAAAATGCACTATATTAGGAACTACATGGTGTAGAATATTTTGCAACAATTACGTCCATGAGTGGAAAATAGATGGTTTGCCATTTTTCAAGATTAAACTCCACGTCCTTTTCCTTTTGACTTTTTAGGCATAATGGCGGTTTTACTTGTATCATTTTGCTTAGTGATGATATATGTGCCAAAATTCCCATTATAAAATATTTGTGCCAAAATTCTCATTATCAATTATTTACTCTGGTCATAAATGTTTGACATGCGGAATAACTTTTGAAACTTTAACCATATCAAATAATTAAATGTTTAGTTTATTAAAAACAATTGTATATAATATATTTTTATGAGGGCGTGTGGTGTTTTTTTTTTCTAAGAAGCAAGCAGCTGGTTAATATCTAGTTTCTGAGAATCTAAAAAAGCTGGTTAATTTTTAGATTCTATATCTACGAATTCTTAGAATCTGTATATTGTTTGAGAACTGGAGATTGTGTGGCCGCTAGAAACTCCTCCAAACAGGGCCGAAGGCTGGTTTGCTAGTGTTGCCTCTAACCCAGCACTAAACCTCACAGCTTTCAAAAAGAAAAAAACACTAAATCTGGCCTTCACCTAAAAAAAGTCCATACAATTAGGGTCCTTTAAAACAGAGGATAGGAAAAATATAGGAATAAAAAAAACAGTAATCCTGTACAATATAACTACAAAACATAGAAAAGTTGTGCTAGTAGTTGTTTGGAAGGGTATAGCAATTTCATACGAAAAGGAATGTTAGTAAGTGTATTATTACCTATCACTTTGGTTTTATCCACGAGATCACAATGTATGTTTTCTTCTAAGAGATCTGCAACGATGAATTATCTGTCATTTACCTCGATCTTACACACATGATGGAAAAAAGAGGTTTGGCCCCCTTTCATTTGAAGAAAAAACATAAAAAAATTGTAGGATTCCAATTCTATAGATTTTTTTCCTATATAGCCCTTTAAATCAGATAATTGAAAACTATTGAATCCTATAAAATTCCTAATAAATGGCTCAATACATATAAATTTTAGAAGATTTTTAACATGAGGTTCAATCTCATGGAAAGTTTCAGTCTCTCTCTTATCCAATTTCTGTACTTTTTCTGATGTCCAATTAAATGATCATGTATTTTTTATATGTTTTATAATTCTCTATTTAATACTTATATTTCTGTTAAAATTCTATTATTTTTCTATTATTCTGTTTTCTCATCAATCATGTGTTTTAAAGTAGCCTTGGAGTGGCTGTTTTCTTGTCCATGTTTTTCCTGTGAAATGAGTTCCAAAGGAAAATTTCCTCCAACTTTCCTATGCCTCAATTTGTGAATCAAAGGGCACTACAGTGCCAAATCCTATAGGAACTAGAATCCTATATTTTTCCTATGAAATTCATATGAATCATAGGAGGCCTAACGTCCCGTGAAAATGCAAGGTCATTGACAATGATAAAGATGGAAATAATTGCAAATATTTTTCAACCAAGCCGATCGATAGCTACAGCACCAAACAGTAACTTAAAAGAGCAGGTAATAATTACTTACCAATGAATTAGGGCATGTATCACTTGTGTACTTGTGTGAAGTTACGACAGCCAAATTAGGGTGACGTGTTAATGATAAGAACAACGCATTATCTTCATCAGTCACCTTTCCTAGCTAGCTACGTGCCCATTTTTTAATGTTGTGTATACATAGACCTAAATAATTATATATTTAGGTTGCTAAATTCGTCAACTTTTTGTCGTGTCGCTTCAATGTTCGATTCAAGGCGAGCAAATTATGTTATTAATTAAGTCACGTCAAAGTATATGAAAATAAGTGGCATAGCTAGTTACTAAACTTGTAGCGGTACTCAGGGATTCCTCATTCCTCTACTGGCGATAGGGGTTTTTACTTTCACCAACGGTAGGACGGTAACTACAGGTATCACGAAAAAAGAAATAAAATTTACCGGAATGCTAAAGACCTCAGTCTTCTGCCCCCGCTTTGCACCTACCACCAACAGTGCCATCTCATACTGTTCCTCCTCTTTCTTCTTCGTCTTCTGCTCCCCTCCTCTCTCTTCTCTTCTTCTCTCACTTAGAGTCATGGACGACATAAAGCATCTACTGCTCCTACTACTCTCACCTAGGGTCATGGCAACGAAGGATAGAGTGTTGTAGCTGCCATGCTGAGGGAGAATGGGATGGAGCATCACCCTCTTCCCAGCTATCACGTCAAGGGAGGAAGCAGCCGTCGTCATCGAAATCAGGACTTTACAGTTCACACGATAGGGAATGAGGATGGTTGAACAAATATATACGCCCTCTCTGTTGATCATCCGCAGCAGATTTGAATTTCCAAGATCACCGACCATCGGATTTTGCACTACCCGAGTTCTTCATCATCGACTTCAGGTAAGAGAATCGATGCCGGTAACCATCACCATCCCTTTCCCTCTCTCTCCTTTCTCAACTCAAATATGATAATTGATGGGTATCGGTTTATAACCAAGGCTAGCACCGACAGATATCGGTTGGCACCGAAAGATACCTATTGATACCGATAAGAAATTAATTGGTACCTAATGTATATTGGACAGTACCTATATAACGTACAGATTTGGATATCAGAATCAGATACTTGATTTTGAACGGAATCCCATGCTATAGTAACCTTAATTTTATCTCCAAACTGTTTGTCACGGTAACTGCATGGTGACCCTGTAGTCACTGCTTGATAAGCTACAGTATGTTTTAAAATATATATATAAGAAAAAATTAGCAAAATTGTAAAACATTTTAGATAAATATTTTGTACAGTGAAAGAGTGAATGAGTGAGAGAATATTTTTTCATGTTTGTTAACCACTTCGGTTTGGATAAAAACATGAAGTTAACTTTCTATTTTTTGCAGATGATTTTCACCTAATAGCACTAGAATTGATGTATCACTTATAGGAATTTTTTTGTTTTGTTTTCCATTTTTTCAAAATCTAAAATTAAACAAAAGTTATCAAACCCTACTGGATCTCCCACAATAACCGGTAAATGCGGTTGCCGTGCAGTAACCACCGGTATTGTCAACCTTGGTAGTTACTACTACTTAGTATGTATTTCAGGCATGTTTGGTTGGTGTATAAGAAACACAACTCAAGTTAACTCAACTTACATGCCACACAAAATATGGCCAACAATTGGATTGCCCATAATTATGATGACACTTGGCTAAAGAATTGAGTTTATTAATTACAAGTGGGCCTAAAAATCAAGAAAGTGTGGCTTGTCACAGCTTAAAAAACCGATCAAACCCTAGCATAATAAAGTATGGTACGTCTAACGTTTGGTATGACAATGTGTGGCGACAAACCAAAAATACACTTCAAAATTTATGTTTCCTAATTTAAAATATGATTGGACTATGTTTTCTAATGAAAATTGTAAAAAAATACCATGTGAGATGCCCTGTAGCAGATACGAACCATGTTTTCTAGAAACTTCGCTTAATTAACAAATACGAACAGATCGATCAATGCAATGTAGCAGCCGCAAGAACAACTCTCTATTTGTCAGGCAGGTGTTTGATTAGATCGATAAAAAAACGTTAGCGACTGACTTCCGACACGCCAAATCAGGAGAGAGCGTGCACGACAGCACGAGAGATAGCTAGAATTGATTTTTAATTAATACATGTACTGCGTATACTCACGCAAACGCACGCGATTAACCTAGCTAGCAATGACAATAAAACAGTTTGAGAAAGTTGGCACTATAGTTTAATTATACGGCTAAATTATAGTTGGACGATGTATTGCGCGAGGCTATGCATAACCAGGTTTGCTTTCCAGGCAATTCGCCAGCACGTATAAACCATGGCTTAAAAAAGATTATTTATGCAGGCGGATATACAATTATTAGATTAAGCACATTCATTTTAGAGGGAATTTTCAGTAATCCTTTCGGCATATGCAAAAAATATATTGATTTTTTTAGATGTCGTGATTAGGCATATTAGATATTGCATCCACAATGTACTCTCTCTCTTAAAATATAATAACTTCTATCATTTAAAATTTATCTAATTAACTTCTGTATATATATTTTCTTCTTGATCAATCAAAATATTTTCTTATTTAATGAAACTATCTACTTTCTCTCCTAAACCAATCATAATATTCATTCATTTAAATCCACCTATTTTCTTAATACCCTCATCCAAACCATTTTTATATTTTGACACGGATGTAAGTACCATTTTAACTAAATAATTAAGCACACATCATATATACCTAAAAATATATTTAAGTTATTTTAGTAAAAATATACATTTGAGTGATTTTATTAAACTAGACCAATTATGGGATCTACGTTTATCCTAATTGATTAACATTGATTGTTAGTCAGCAAGTTGTTAGAAGTTGTCTACTCACCGTAGTATTCCCTCCATCCCATGTTAATTCATAGGTCATTTTGAATTTATCTTAATTCAAACTTATTTAACTTATATTAAGTTTATAGAAAAATATAGAAATATTTCTAACACAAAACTAATACTATAAAAATATAATTAATATTGAATTTAATGAAACTAATTTAGTATAATATATATATATGTTATTACGTATTTTAAAAACTTGATGAATTTTGACTCATAAAATTAGAGTCGTGTATTACTCCAATTTCATTGGTTGCTTAACTTTCACAGTATCTAGCTTAGGTTTCGTTTAGAACTACATATTCTGATCTTCTTCTATCTTTTATTTTCTTTCACATACTTTCTTAACTATTAAATATTATATTTAAAAAAATTATCGAAAAATTGTTTTAAAAATCATATTAATATATTTTTATTTTTTATAGCTAACATTTAATTAATTATAAACTAATAAGCTAGTGCATAAACTAGAAATCCCAACCTTTAGGTCCAAAGCAGCCCTAGCTGCACGCTGTAGGTGCTCTCTCTCCGGTCAAAGAAAACACTATTTGAGTTGGCACTTGAGAGTCCTAGAGGCCTGTCGACTGTCCTTTAGAGTGCTTTATAAGTGCGTTATAAGGTACTTATTTCATTGGCTATCCCTTAATTTATCGCAAGTATATTTCTTTAACTTAGAATATAGAAGTTTTATAAAAAAATATTATTTCAAATTTATAATACTTAATGCTTAATTAATCGTGCTCTAATGACTATCTCGTTTTACATGTCAATAAAAATCTCAGCTAACAATCTAATTCCAACTAACCCTTAATTTACCCCTAGTTTTTTCATCACAAAGTATAGAGAAGAAAATGACGCTGCTGTCCCTAATTCTTGACGTGACACTTCTACGAAAACCAAAAACATGAACGGAATATTCAAATAATTACTCCCTCTAATCATAGTTTTTAAAAAAACAAAGGCAAAATCATTGCTTTCTTTCATTGATAGAGAAGACAATGCAACATCCACGTGAGAAAACATAACATTGTATTCAAAAGGAGAGCAAGGATAACACCAATCCAACACACAACACCTCACAACTTCCAATGTCATATATATCCATGACCAGTGGAGGTAATAATTGATCTATTTTCTAATTACACGAGTATATGTGAGCACACATATGAAAACAAACCAAAAAAAAAGTAGAATTCGTTTTGAACCGAGATTTTTCGTTTTGCCCGTGAGGAATTTTTTCCATCTTGTTTTTTTACCACTAAGGTGAAAATCAGTCATGCTTTAGGCATCGATTTGCATTTGCCCTTTGGAAAAACAAATAGACATAGTGAATGTTTATATTAGAGTGTGAAATAGTTGCTATTTTTTTATGTTAAGTCTTCGTAGAAATTAGTATGCCTTGTATTATTTATAGGAGAAATCTTTCTTTATAGCACAAAATAGGCCGGTAAAAAAAAGCATAAAGCCACTTTTGACTAATAGCACATGTCACTCGTTTTTGTTCTATTCATCGCACTTCCATCATAGCTGTCGTTCAGTCGAGTGTCTAGCAACTTATTCCTCTATGTATCCACATGTGACTTGGTTGGGCTGGGCCGTTCCTGTTCTTCATCTTCGTCCGGCTGGGTGGCTCCTGCGACGCAGCGTGAAAAGGCGGCGGCGGCGGCGGCGGGATCAAGCTCGCTGACACCGGCGGTTGGTAGCTTGCTCGACTCCGGTGGCTGGCGGTTTGCTCTATGTTGTTATATGTTGAATCAAGCTAGCTAAATAATCTGTCTTCTTAATGCTGGAAGGAGCAGTCTGAACTAATCCACAAATGCTGGAAGGAGCATTCTATTATTAATGTGTAACCTGCGGCCCTTGTGTTATAAGGCTTGTGTGAGAATGTATCTTGGTACCAAATCAGATCATATATTGGCACTTCAATTTCCTGATTCAGCTCTGTTCTTTTTTACATGATATTCATTGTTGTTTCAATTCACATATCTGTAACCTGAAAGCGATGCACAGGAAAAAAAGAAGGGAGCAATGAGCAGTCATTAGTCAATATATTGGTACACTACCATCGTAGAAAACCACAGATACTTAAGCAAATAATTGTCACCATTACATCAAGCATAGCTGACACTACGAGTCCAAAGAAAAGAAGCCAAATGCAGCTATCTTCCTATAATCTGTTTGCTCGCATGGAGAGGCAGGGGACAGCAAGCACGAGGTGACGGCGCCCGCTGAGAGCAGGACGACGGCGCATACAAGCGACCCAGCAGCAACTGATGAGCGGGGAGGCAGCACCGACGAGCTACCTGGTGGCACCCACGAGTGGGGCAACGGCACCTGCGACAAAGAGGAAACAACGCAAACCGGAAGCCGCCGTCGTCAGTGACCTTGACCCCGCTGCCGCGCACGGTCGCACAAGCCGCCAGCCACCGCCGTAGTCGCCCTTTCCGCGGCGTCGCATGAACCGCCTGGTCGCCTCCTCTCACCGACCGAACGAAGAACACGGGCAATCCAACCCAAAAGCCTGAATAGAGAGATGACAATGGGCAAGTTCATCTTTTCCCGTCTCTACTCATGCTTGATCCGACTGGCAGGAAGTGTTAGATTTAAATGCATAATTGGTTCATTTAAATCAATTATGTAGGAGCTATATGTATTTAATACTTTATGCGTAATCAAGGAGTTGAATAATTTTTGAGAATTAAACCAAGGGTCGGTTATTATAAAAAAATAACCAATATGATGGTTGGTTGATGGTGAAGTAGTGGAATATGCCAATTAATATCTACCTCTTTCTTTTCCATGAGTCTCTTTCTCTTCTCTTTCAATGATAAAATAGAATAGATTTGATCTCTCATAATACCTGAGAGAAAACAAAAAAAAATGTACACTCTACTTCCGCTGCTACTTATTTTCCCATTGTGACGTTTGCATACACATGCGCTGAGAGTGCATACCTCTAGAACCTTTGCGCTGAGAGGAGGCAAATAATTTTTTTAAGAGTGCAACACATGACTGCTCGCTGAGACCATTTTAACTACATCATCATGGCTTGACAACAACAACATCAACTCTGACAATAGGAGCGCCAACAGGTCTGGAGGTAGGAATGGCAACAACAACGGTAGCGACTCTGGAAACGGAAATAGCAACGTGAATGGTTGTTCTAGTTTTAATTCTATTGTGATTGCATCGTATGTCTTCTTCATTGTCTCAATTAAATTTTTGTTTATTTTCCTTCTACACACACAAATGGGAGAGATATGTTCATTCTTTCTAATTTTAAACTGTATATGTCTATTTGGTTTATCTCTTTTACTAAGAGTAATTTGTTTTCTACATTCTATATCAACGTCATGATTTACGTTGTTTATTTCTAGATTAAATCTTATAAAAAATTACTAATATTTACAACAATCAAAAACATGATTATAGGCAATTTTCTACTACTAGTTTTGTTGTTGCTCTAAAACCCAATGGTTCAAATTACAAGATATGGCATGCCAAGGTTGTGCTATGGTTGATGGCCATGAACGTTTATCACATGGCAAATGGCAGGCCTAAAGAAATGACGACTCGTGAAGAGGATAACACATTCGAGGCTGCCAACAACCTCTTTTAAGGTGTCATGATTAGCGTTCTTGGTGAGAACCTAGTTGATGCATACATGCATATATTTACTCGCAAGGAGATGTTGGATGTGCTCAAGGATAAATTTAAAGTCTCGAATACAGGTAGTGAGTTATATGTCATGGAGTAATTTTATGAGTACAAAATGATTGATGATTGTTCTATTATTAAGCAAGCTCATGAGGTACAATCCATTGCCAAGGAACTCAAAAATTTTACATGTGTTACTAGACAAATTTATTGTCAGTTGCATTATTGCAATGTTTCCATCTAAATGAAGAAATTTTGCCATTTCTCTAAAACACAAGAGACATGAGTTCTCGGTTAAGAATCTTATTGGGTCTCTTAATTTTGAAGAGAAGGCGAGGATAAGACACACATGGTAAAGTTAACGACGAAAATTCAAGTGCCAATTTGGTACAAAAGAAGAATTTCTAATCCCACGAGAACAAGAACAAAATTAAGCCTAACATAAAAAAAACTCGTATAAATATCAACTTCAAGAAAAAGAAAAACAAGAGAACTTACTTCGTTTGTGGTCTTCCTAGGCATTGTACCAAGGAGTGCAAGCACCACAGGGGTGGCAAACAGCAAGGCAATTCTACTAATGTTGTTATTGACGATACTAAGATGGATACTTCTAGGTATAATAATCTACCTATTGTTCTTTTAGTATGTCATTCTACAGATTGGTGGATTGACACGAGTGCTAATATACATGTGTGTGTCGATATTTCTCTATTTTTCTCTTACCAGGACTTCATCCGTGTTGATGGAAAATGGCTCATATGCTGCTGTTGTGGTGTTTGTATGGTCGATCAAAAGTTTACTTTGTGAAAAACTATGCAGTTGAAAAACATATACCATGTCCCCTCCATAAAAAAGAATCATGTTAGTGGCTCTTTGCTACGTTAAGATGGCTATAGGTTGGTTTTTGAGTCCACTAAATTTGTGGCGTCTAAGTGTGGACAGTTTATTGGAAAAGGCTATGAGTGCGGAGGTTTGTTTTGCCTATTTTTATCAGATTTGTGCAATAATATTATTAATCAAGTATACAATGAGAATGAGTCTAATTTTTAGCATTCATGACTCTATCATATTAATCTTAGTTGCATGACACACTTAGCCAATATGAATTTAATCCCAGAATTCACTATTGTCAAAGACTCTAAGTGTCAAATTTGTGTGCAAGCAAAACAACCCCATAAGCCTCATAAGGCCGTGGAGGAAAGGAACCTGGAACTGTTCGAGCTCATTCATTCAGATCTTTGTGAGATGAATGAAGTGTTGACAGAAGGTGGAAGAGGTATTTCATGATGTTGATTGATGATGCTACTAGATATTTCTATGTGTATCTCCTACAATCAAAGGATGAGGCTTTACATTATTTTAAAATATATAAGGCTGAGGTAGAAACCAACTTGAGAGGAAAATCAAATGGTTAAGGTCGGACTATGATGGAGAATATTTTTCATATGAGTTTAGTTTATTCTATCAGGAACTTAGAATTATTCATGACAGGATGTGTCCCTATTCGCCTTAATCAAATGGGGTTATCGAAAGAAAGAACCACACTTTAACTGATTTGATTTGATTAATGTCGTGTTAGACACTACCGAATTTTTCAAGGAATGATGGGTGAGGCTATGTGTTAATGCCAAAATTTGAAAAGCCTAGGGAAAGATTGGAGAGAGATCGGCTAAAGTAAAAGAAGAGCTCAGTTGCTACAGGGAGGAAGCCGATCGGATGAAGCAAGTAGTCCAAGAATAGAAGATTATCCAGATGAGACCGAGTTTGAGGAGGAAACGTGGCACTCATGGCAGAGTATTTTATCTATATAAATCATATCTTATATAGGAAGGTTTAATTAGTTTAGTTAACTTTTCAAGAGATATTTTCTTTTTATATTTTTAAGAGATAACGTCTGATGGTTGTTGTAACCGCATCAAACTCTGTAATGCCAGGGTATAAATATAGACCCCTAGGATACTTGTAATCAATCAACAGATCCTTCAATCAATACAATTTTGGTGCATCGCCACCCTAGTTCATCTAGGTTTCAACCGATAGGGTCTGGCTCTCGATATGGAGCTGCATCGGTTAACTTCGATCTCTGACGAAGGGGTAAGTCTCGTCACTATCCCGATATGTCTCGCTCTGTCTAAAACTGTATCGGTTAGGTTCGACCTCTTAGGCTGATCGGATATATCGCATCACGTTCATATAGGGTCTATCGGCCTATCAAGCTCTCTCCATCGTCATTGGTCTCGTGCTGCATCGGTTATGTTCGACCTACGAGGCTGCCGACGGTAGATTGAGCTTTAGGCCTATAGGTATCTGTATGGCGTTTCATCGGAGTGTTCGTCGATAAATTATCTATACCCCAAGCAACACACCCAGTGTATCGGCTCCTCGGTCGATACGCACCAGTCTTTAGAAACTCCCCTCGAGTGCCACTCCAAGCGCATCGACTAGAAGACCGATGCATGCCTATCTTCAGAGAAACATCCTCTCATCGACTTAGTTAGCCGATGGGTTCACTTTGTCCTTGCTATATCCGGAGCAGCATCGGCTTTGCAGCCGGTATGTCCTTTATATGATTTCTTGCCACTACACATATGCCTCCATCGGCTTTCCAGCCGATGAACGACCGCTACATCTTCCGTCGACTACCAGGAGGGATCCCGTGCGCTTTGCTATTTTCTTAATACCCTTCGGGGCCTCCATCAGCTCTACAGCCGATGGATTAAGATCTCGCTTTTACCACACCCGGAGCCATCATGTCCTTCATCGATATTTATCTACGTCTTTATCGGCTCCCTAGCCGATGGGAGAGCATCCCAATCTCTATCAGTGACCAGTCGATAGCAGGAGCCATCTGAACACGGTCAATGACCACCTCGATCCTATCGACGGCTAGCCGATTGCGAGAGCTCGTATCAAACTATCGTCCAACTGACCCATTCGCCTCACCTCTTTGTCAATTGCAGTGTCAAATTGACTAGCACGCCCGTACCCACACCGTCACGCCAGAGTAGAGCAAACCTCATTGGCCCCGACGTGCATACCTCGAGCCACAAAGAGAAGCTGACTGGCCTACACTGGAGCTAAGCAGACCTTCTAAGTATCGGCGTGTTCGCGTCGGGCACGCGAGATCCGGTGCGAACACTATGTTGACTACATGCCATGTCCTAAATAGAGTTCCTATAAAGAACAAAGACATAACACCATTCAAGAAATGAGAGAAAAAAAGGTTGACTCATACCTAGGCACTTGGGGATGTTTGGCAAAAATTAATGTACTAATAATCAAAAGGTGTAAACTTGAACTGAAAATGGTAGATTATGTCTTTCTTGGTTATGCTATTCATAGCATGAGTTATAGGATCTTAATTGTAAACTCTAGAGTACCTGACATACGTGTTGGTACAATTATATAGTCTAGAGATGCCACATTTTTTTAGAATGAATTTCCTATAAAAGAGATACCTAGCTCATCTATTCAACAACCTATTTTATCCCCTGATTCTTTTGTACCGATAGAACATAATGAACAAATACCTATGGAAATCTTAAAGAGGATAACACTATAATTATTTGAAAGAGTAAGAGACAAGGGACTGAAAAGTCTTTTGGTGATGACTATATTGTATACCTTGTAGATGACACTCAAAATCATAGAAGAGGCATATTAGTCTCCTAACATTGACTATAGGAAGGAAGTGGTAAATAGTGAGATGATTATATTATGTCTAATGGAATTTAGAAGGTTGTTGATCGTCCTTATGGGTGTAAACTTATAGGATGCAAATATGTTTTTAAGAAAAAGCTTAGGCCTGATGGTATAATTCAAAAGTATAAGACAAGGCTTATGGCTAAGGGCTATACTCAAAAAGAAGATGATGACTTCTTCGACACTTATTCACCTATTGATCACAATTTAAATGTTATTGGCTCTGGCAGACTCTCATGATCTTCTCATTTATCGAATGGACATTAAGATAGCTTTCCTAAATAGATATTTGGAAGAGGAGATCTATATATATCAACCAAACTGATTTATAGTAAAAGGTCAAGAAGGAATCGTGTGTAAATTATTGAAGTCTTTGCATGGCCTTAAGCAAACACCTAAGCAATGGTATGAGAAGTTTGACAAAACTTTGACATTTGTTGGCTTTGTTGTAAATAAAGCTGATAGATGTGTGTACTATTGTTATGGTGGGAGATAGGGAGTGATATTATCCTTGTATATTGATGGCATACTGATTTTTGGGACCAATCTCAATGTGATAGAGGAGGTCTACAACTTTTTGTCCAAAAACTTTGAGATGAAAGATTTGGGAGTGACTGATGTGATTCTGAACATCAAGTTATTGAGAGGAGATGATGGTAGTGTGATACTCTTGCAATCTCATTATGTGGAAAAGACTTTGAGTCATTTTGATTATAGTGACTGCAAACCTGCTCTTACTCCTTATAAGCTTAGTGTGTTATTGAGAAAAAACTAAAGAATAACAAGAGATCAATTGAGATATTCTTAGATCATTGGTTCACTAATGTATTTAACTAATGCTACGAGATTGACATCTCGTTTGCCATGAGTAAGTTGAGTCGGTTTGTTTTAAATTTAGGAGATGATTACTAGCATGGTCCTAAAAGAGTTATACGCTATCTAAAAGACATTGTGACCTACATCATTCACTATGCTAAGTATCCAAGGTTACTAGAGCGCTATAGTGATTCACATTGGATTTCTAATGCTGATGAGTTACAAGCCACAGGTGGATATATGTTCACACTTAAAGGTAGCATTGTTTCCTAGAAGTCTTGTAAGCAAACTATCTTAACGAGATCAACAATGAAAGTAGAACTTATAGCATTAAACACAACTACTGTTGAGGCAGAATGGCTTCGTGAGCTCTTGATGGATTTACCAGTGGTAGAGAAACTGGTACCTTCCATTTAATGAATTATGATAATCAAACTATGATCATCAAAGTGAATAGTTCAAAGCATAACATGAAGTTATCAAGGCATGTAAAGAGGAAATTGAAATCTATTAGGAAGATAAAATAATCCAGAGTAATTACTTTGGGCTATGTCCAAATAGCGAGAAACCTGATAGATCCCTTCACAAAGGGTATATCACAGAATGTAATAAAAATGCATCGAGAAAGATCAGATTGAGACCTATGTGAATTACACCATAGTGGTAACCTATCCTATACAATTGAAGATCCCGTGAATTAGGATGGTGAAATAATGTATTGGTTAACTGAAACAAGAGCACATCTATAAACCCACTCCATTGGAGATACAACACTCCTCTAATATATACGGTAGGTTGATTTTATCTTTAATATATTCTAAATAACTTGTTGAAGCAGAGATGTCCTATAGAACATTTTTAGAAGAACATACCTATATGAGTTCGACTGCTAGTCATAGTTTATGAGACCAGGTAATCTATAGGAATCTCATGAAAAGGCTAGGAGTTTAACTTATGTACTCTAACCCGATGGAATGCCTATGGTAGGCTAGTATCAATCAAGGGCTTGAATGAAATGTGTTTACACAACTATCAAATTATGGTATAGTCCATTGTTCAGTTATGGACAGATATAGCTCTAGCTTTAGGTGGATGTTCAACCTTAATCGGTTTTCACCGAAAACACTAGTATATAAAAATTGTAGTGGAACAAAGAGTATTCTCATTAGCTTTGAAATTCGGTGGGGATTGTTAGATTTAATTGGATAATTGATCATTTAAATCAAATAAATTTTAAGACTCATTATGCTAGAAGTTACATGTATTTTTATACTTCATGGATAATTAAGGAAAATATGAAGGGTTTTTGAGAATTAATCTAAGAATTAATTATAGAAAATAAATAATGTCAATTATATGGTAGGTTTATGGTGGAGTACTGGAGTATGTCAAATACTCCCAACCTCTTACTCTTTCATGAAATACTTCCCCTTCTATGAGCCTATTCCTCTTTTCCCTTTCTTCTATAAAAGAAGAATAGATTTGATCTCCCACACACAAGAAAGAACACAAAAAATACACACTCCACATTAGTTGCTCCTTGATTTTTATATCCCAGCGTCTGTGTACACAAACGCTAGGAGAGCTGGCCTCTAAAACCTTCGCCTCCTAGATCTTGCACCGAGAAGAGGAGAAAATCAAGTTTTTAGGGAGCGCAATATGTTACTGCTCGCTGATTAGTATGAATAGCCACTTCAACTACATCACCATTGCTACCAGTGACAATAACAACATCAACATTGACAATGGGAGCAACAATATCTCTAGAAGCATAAATAGAAACAACAATGATAGCTGCTCTAGAAATGAGAACAATAAAGAGAACGATGGTTCTGGTTCTACTTCTGTTGTGGCTACACCGTAGGTGCATCTCTAATTCTTTTATCTTATTTACTGAGAGTAATTTGTTTTCTATGGTCTGTATCATCATCATAATTTATGTTGTTTATTTCTAGATTTAGTCTTATAGAAAATTGCTAACATTTCCAACAGGAAGTTCTATGGATGGAAGAAAAACAAGTGACATGTGCTACCGACCTTCAGCCTGTGCTATGAATCAAAATTTATCTACTTAAAAATGGAACCAACATCAATCCATTTTGATCATCACGTCGGGACGTTTGAAAGCAATGCTACAAATAAATTCAATGAAATTTAGGTCCAGTTCTTTTCAGCTAAACAGCTAAGCAAGTTACTTTCATTAGCATGTTTCTGACCTAGATGGTGTGTTTTTAATAAAAAAAATTTATATGGTAAAGTTGCTTTAAAAAATCAAATAACATGCTTTTTATGTTTGAAATAATTAATACTTAATTAATCATATACTCATGATTTATCTCGTTTTATGTAACACAATTTTCTTAGTTTAATTGGCAACTCGAACTCGTTCTTAAGCTACAATTGTGAAATAGGCAACTAAAATAGTCTACAGAACACCGATAACTTTAACCAGCTATTTTTACATTGAATGTCATTTCTTTTAATCTATCAATTTATGATATCAATTTTATTGGAATACGTTGAATAGTCATTTTTATATTTATCAATCACTTTTTAACAATCAGATTAATATCAAACAATTCACATATACTCTTTTTTAGGTGAAACAAAAAATATATTTATATTTAAAATTGCACTTTGATGAATCCCTATCAACATAAAAAATTTAACAACCTAGATGATTCAAAGAAAACAAACACATGAATAAAAACTAGAAACTACACTGAAGTAGTAGTCTCCCCATCCAAAAGTTCAAATTTTATCTAGATTATAGCAGACTAATACTTGTAACAAGGTGACTTTTCTACCAAACTACCCATACTATCCCTTGTTTTTATTATAGTCTAGGTCTATGTCTCAACTATTTCGAAAAGTCAAATAGAGCTAAAATTTAATATATTTTGGGACAGAGAGTAAAGTCATAGCTTATTACTGTACAAATTTAGACAATTTAATAAAAAAACAATCAGAATTACTGCTTAGGAACAAAATTCTAATTTTCTATACTTATGCCAAATAATGTGTTATCTCCGTAGCCACTACAATGCTTCTACCATGGAGTAAAACCATAGTTTAATCTATATTTGGAATGCAGAAAAAAATTCATATTCCCACTAAAATTGAGTTGTGTTCTTTAAGTTGATCTCCACCAAAATCCTACAAAAGGTAAACTATGAACACAATTCCAGGTGTCCAATGGCAACAGTAATACAGATAGACACACAAGAAAACTCAATTATATGATGTTGAAGGTTCAATTTACAAAAGAGGACAATAGCAACTAGCAAATCAGACACCGGAGAAACTCAATTATATGATGTTGAAGTTTCAATTTAACAAAGATGACAATAGCAACTAGCAAATCAGATACTGGAGAAACTCAATTATATGATGTTGAAGGTTCAATTTAACAAAGAGGGTAATAGCAACTAGCAAATCACTGCTTGTTCACACCAGTTTTTCACATATGATTGCTGGTTCACTCGATTATATATTGTCGACGACTGATTGTGAACCATCAATTGTTGCTATTTCTTTTGAAATGTCCCAAATTTCAATTGACGGTTAGAAACAATTTTGATATAGATGTCTACTATCTATATTTTTAGTGGTAAATTTATAATTCAAAGATATCGCTAACCTTACCATGATGAATGTGTTGGGGGGTCGTAATCCAAAAAATAAAAAAGAAATTTCCAATTGACGCTTACTGTCATCACAGCCACTCCTGAAGTACCGATCATGATTTCAACTCAACCGGAGATCACAAACTTTTATCACATCAATCATCGTCAACAGATGGAGTATCAACGAGCATTACCTCACAAAGTTAAAAAGCGAGATGTAAGAGGAGGCACCAACGCCACAATAATAATAAAAAAAAGAATTAAAAACGACCCTCAAACAGGAGCAAAATCTTTTTTCTCTTCCTCTCCTTTCTAGCCTTTTTTTAAGTCATGTGAAAGTAAACAAAATAAAATACACCTTCTATTTTTAAATAATTGGCACTGTCACTATCCAAATTTAAACTTTAACCATGTGTTTTTTAAAAAAATTATAAATACTTAAAAATATATTATATTATTGAAGTATGTAGCTTCACAAATATAGCATATAAATTCCTTTATCGTAAATAATTATTTAAAAGTAATTTACGGAGGAGTGAAAACCCATAAATAGGCAAGCAGTCAACCAGATTGTGGGGCAGGCAGCGCGCGGCAGCGAAGCGAAGCCCCAGGCCGAGCTCGCGCACGTCCTCGTCGTCTTCTCCGAGTTGGATTCGGGGCGCGGCGGAGGGGGAGAGGGGATGGGAGGGGAGGGGGGAATGGCGGCGGGGGCGAGGAGGAAGAAGCGGGTGGGGAGGTACGAGGTGGGGCGGACCATCGGGCAGGGGACGTTCGCCAAGGTCAAGTTCGCGGTGGACGCCGACACGGGCGCCGCCGTTGCCATGAAGGTGCTCGACAAGGGCACCATACTCAACCACCGCATGCTCCACCAGGTATGATACCCAAGCCCTAGCCCTTCTCCCTCTCCGTCTCCCTCTTCGTCCGCCTGCCTGCCTGGCCGCGCCGCGCTACCCCCATCCGCCTGCGAGTGCACGAGTCCAAATCGAACTCCTCGCCGTCCCCTTGCTTTGATCCGGGCGAATTTTTTTATATATGTGCTCGCGTCGCCGCTGTTGGTTTGGTGTGAGCTATTCGGAGAGCAGCCGCGCATCGACGAGGGCGGCATGCTCCGCGCATCCTTTTTATGGAGAATTTCCGATGCGGCGTGGAATATGCCTCAACAGCAATGCGCATCACAAGTTAACTCGTGCAACTTGCGCGCAGTTCCGCCTTTCGATGATTAAGAATAAGGAATTAACTGGAGCGCTTTGAATGTCTTATTCCCCAAAGGGGAATGCCCTTTTCTGTTTACTAAACGTGGGCGGATTGTTTGGTGCTTCATCTAACAGAAGTTCAGTTACAGACATGAAATGGTTGGGTGTTGAAATTAGTTTTACCAAAATTTGGTCCGTGTGAGCTTATTTAACTTGCAGTATTTACAGAAGTGCTGCAAATAGTTTGCTTGATATGCTTATCCAACGATTTCTTTTGAGGATGCATCTTGTTGCAAAGTGCTCAAACTCTGTCATTGTAGTGGGTTTTTCCTTTTCCTAAGCTTCATGCTTTGCTAATTGCTATGAAACTTGGTTTCTCTCCAATCGTGTTTGCAATTACAACTATATATTTGGTTTGTTTAATATAACTGTTCCACAATCCTAAGCCTACTGCGTTGCTATGAAGCTTGGTTTCTCTCCAGTTGTGTTTGCAATTGCATGTATATATTTGGTTTGTTTAGTACTCCTATAACTGTTCTACAAATCAGTAAATGACCAACGGTTTTACCTGATTTAGCAGTGAGCACCCATTTCAGATTTCCAGTTTGTGTGTGCAGATGTATTTTCTTTGTACTGTTTATTCGGTAGTGCTAATCACAACAGCAAAAAGGGACTACACCATCCTAACTTGGCATTAGACTATGAACTCACTTCTCATGTTACTTGACAGATCAAAAGGGAGATATCAATAATGAAGATTGTAAGACACCCCAATATAGTTAGGCTAAATGAGGTATGCTACATATTTGCCTGCTATCTGTTCTACATAACTTATCTTTATAACTGAAATTCCTATGTTAGATATCTTAACTTCCTATGTCACCACGTTGTTACCATTACTGTGATTTTGTAGGTTCTAGCTGGAAAGACAAAGATATACATTATCTTGGAGCTTATCACTGGAGGCGAACTATTCGATAAAATTGTAAGAAGCCTATTATATACAGTGTTCCAAAATAATGATAAACTGTTGTTCTACTTGACCTACAAACTATAAGAACTGTCTGGCACTCTAACAGCATTTCCATATGTAAATTCTTTTTATAACCATATATACAAGAAACATTCTGTTCAGTAAATGCTGAGCCCATTATATAATCCCTATAGGCAATATAAAGAAAGAAACATTTTTGATTGATTATTGTGCATTTTCTTAAGATCTGAACCTATGCCATCAAATATCTGTAGGCTCGCCAAGGGAAGCTTCGTGAAAATGAAGCAAGGAAGTACTTCCAGCAGCTTATTGATGCCATCGATTATTGCCATAGCAAAGGAGTCTATCATAGAGATTTGAAGGTTCGTTACTGATAAGAGACACTTGTCTATCATTTGTCCTATTCACTAGGTGCAATTTCTCATACCTTTTTTTGGGCATGTTCTGTAGCCTGAAAACCTGCTTCTTGATTCACATGGAAACTTGAAAGTTTCTGATTTTGGACTTAGCACTCTGGCTCAGAAAGTAAGTTCATTGGTTGCTTTTAATGATGCTGTATTTCTATCCTAGAAGTGTTCTGATTGGGATTTCTTTTTTGAGGGGTTTCAGGGAGTAGGCCTTCTTCACACAACTTGTGGAACACCAAATTATGTTGCCCCTGAGGTATGATGCTCTCTCTCTCTCTCTCTCTCAACATGGAATGCATGGTAAATTTATCTACAATGGAACTGTATGAAGTGATTTTTGGCAAGGAGCTAATTGATTAGCTACACCACACGCAAGAAATCTATTCTGCAAAACATGAAAAAAAAAAAGATGAGTTACTCAGAATGCGATTCAATTTTCCTAGATTTTCTTTATGAATCGTTTTTGTATGTATGATAACAAATGTCTGTTAGACTAGAAAAAACATTACCTATTTATTTTATCTCTACCTATCTCTCAGTTATTTGGTTGGTTTGTCCTCTTCAGGGCTCTAAACCTCATTTTTATGCCATATGTCTGCAGTCATCACTAAATAAATCTCTCTAGCTATCTTTTTTTCACCATGTTCAGGTTATAATGATTTTAATTGTCTGAAATAGTTCATAAAATTGTCATATGTTAGACAAGATTAGGGGCACTTTTTTAGTATATATATGATATGTAGTTTACCATGTATCAATGTTTTAGGTGCTTATCAACAAAGGCTATGATGGATCTGCAGCAGATGTTTGGTCATGTGGTGTTATTCTCTATGTTTTAATGGCTGGGTACCTTCCTTTTGAGGAAAATGATCTTGCAACACTGTATGACAAGGTATTGGCTTCATTACTAATGCATGTTGCATAGGTCTTTCTTTCACTAAATTGTTGGTGTCAACACCTACATAGTCGTTCTACTCAGATGAGATTGAAACCTGACATGTTTACTCCTACATTCAAAGATAACTGCAGGTCAGTTTTCATGCCCTTATTGGTTCTCTCCAGGTGCTACATCGCTCATCCACAGAATACTCGATCCAAACCCAAAAATTGTAAGTTCACGCACAAGGTTGTTTCATTTCATCTTCAAGAAACAATCATCATTTATAGTAAAGTTTACCCTCAAGCTTCCAGAGTATTCTTGTCAACAATTTGATACTTCAGTCTCACTCTGCATGACTGCAGAAATTATGTGAGAGAATGCAGAAAACAAAGACTAATTTCTTCATATCAGAGTTGTCATATATGTTACAGAAATACTGTATACATGACCAGTGACAGAAACTTGCTAGAATCAAATCTAACAAGTCTAACGTATAAGATCTTCAACCAGCATAGAGTGTTTGCTTTTACAAATTTCTGGGTCCAGTTTCTTAGACCTTCACTATTTTGCAGCGTATCACTATTGAAAAAATAAGGGAAGACACATGGTTTAAGAAGACTTATGTAGCCATTAAACGTGGTGAAGATGAAAATGTTGATCTGGATGATATACAGGCCGTTTTTGACAATATTGAGGTTTGTGTATCTTTTCAGCACCATCGGTACATTGCCAATTGTCTGTCACCTATTTTAATGTTTTGCTTCTATAGTTATATTTATACTTCTTTTCTGGCCTCAGGACAAGTACGTATCTGAGCAAGTGACTCGTAATGATGGTGGTCCTCTTATGATGAATGCCTTCGAGATGATTACATTATCTCAAGGTTTGGATCTTTCAGCATTATTTGATAGACAGCAGGTAATTTCATAGTTCCACCCTCCCTTTTAGTTGGTATGGTTAACCATTTGCTATTGGAGAACTATTAGTGCAGTGAAATTTGAAACGCTGGGTTTATATCGTATGGAGATTTAGCATGTCGGCTTGTTTTCATTTACCTATGAGGCTGTACTGATGCTTGGTCCAGTGGTCCTTATTTGCCTACTTGTGTCATATACTGTTTCTCCATAGGCTTCAAGCATAAAAGTTTGGTAGCTCATGGGTTTTTTATCTTGTTTATAGAAAATGACTTAAACAAACATCCGTTTCAATTGGTGTTGGTATTATCTGGAGCTATATTCTAACCACTGTATATGGATTAACTGACCATAGATCTATCTCATTGTCTGTTCTCTTTTCTTATTGCTTAGTGTACTGGTTGGTGGCAGACGACTTCTGTTTTTTGTCAAATTTGAATGGAAATGGAAACCTTGCATTAAAAAGGGGCAAAAAACATTTGATTGGTTGCTTCTAGCTTATCTCCAAGGTTTAAATTGCACCCATTTAGTTTGTGATGTATTTGAACATGCCAACCATATATTTCATTCTAATTGCAATATTTTTCGTAGAGCAGAAAGAACCAACGTTTCAATGTATGTGCTCTTACATTAGATCTTCCCAGACATGTTCAGTATGTCTTTTTATCTATTAACATGGATCATACGCCGATGTGTTCCTTCGTTTCATTTCTGGACATCACTGTTATGTTGCTTTGGTGTTTGTTTTATACATTAACTGCAGTCCTCGTGAATAACTTATATTATCTGATGCTACTTTCATCACATGGAGTGCTCATGTTGCCATAATGATGGGTTTTCTATTTGTAGGAGTTTATCAAACGTCAAACTCGTTTTGTCTCGAGGAAACCAGCAAAGAATATAGTAGCTACAATTGAAGTTGTTGCTGAGTCTATGGGTCTCAAGGTCCACTCTCAGAATTACAAGGTAATTACAAAACAGTTTCTTCAACAAGCAATTCATTTTCTTACTCTTCTTGATGTAATGATACTTATTGCTAACTCTTTTCTACAGTTGCGTCTTGAAGGCGTATCTTCAAACAGAATGAGCCCATTTGCTGTTGTTCTACAGGTGATCTTACATTGCCCTTGGTTGGGGAACAACGTTTTGCTGTTTGTCATTTACAAACATAATTTTTCATGTGGCCTTATGCTTTGAAATGTATTATTCCCAGGTTTTTGAGGTTGCTCCTTCTCTGTTCATGGTTGATGTTCGAAAGGTTGCCGGTGACACATTGGAATACCACAGGGTCTGTATTTCAGCATATCACCCTGTCCCCTAATCGAATTTAGTAGTGTGATTGCCTAGAGTAGTTCGGAAATTTGACTGACTGACACCTATAGTTTTTCCATTTACAAAAATGCTCTTGTTTCGAAAGTGTGACGTTCAACTTGTTCATCCATCCATAATGGCTGCTAACTATGTTACACTCATTGCAGTTCTACAAGAACTTGTGCAACAAGATGGAAAGCATAATTTGGAGACCGATTGAAGTTTCAGCAAAATCCACATTGCTGAGGACGACCACATGCTAGCCTGGTGCTAACGCAGCTGCACCTCCTGCAGCAAATGGGGTTTTCAAGTTGGAGAGTTGGAGAGTTTCTGGTGCGTCTGCGCCTTTAAGCTGGCATTGATTCCATCCACCGAAGTTGCTCTTGCAGGCACTGCATGTACCAGAAGTTGCTCTGGCAGGCACTGCGTGTACCATATAGCTGAGTCAATTCTTCAGTAGATCAGTGTACCATTCTAGTTTCATGCATCAGATGTTTTGGTAGTATTGTTAATATATAACTGTAGATAATCCATATAGCGGCCAATTGTGCAGTCTGTATGTGACATGGACATAGATTTCTTGTGTAGTAAATAAGCTGGTTATTTTGCTGCCATGAAACTAGAATGACTTGCGAACGTCGAAATGTTCTGAGTATGTTGGAACTTCTTCACTTAACCGGAGTTCTTAAGGATGAGATACAATTAATTTTGTGATATAATCCTATATATATTTACAAGGCAGAAATGGAAAAGAAAAGGGAAACCTGCCGGCCACAACTTGAAGCCTTTGATTATAATCTGAAGCTAATTTTGAATTTTTGAAGTTTGATTTGTAAGAACAATTTTAGGTATATTTTTACTTGTCCTTTTAGCTTTCTTGAAAAAAAAAGAGAGCAATCCAGAGTGACAATGAAAACCCTTAATATCAGTTTGAAATCAAATTCTAAAATTCAAAATCTGCTTTGGATTATAGTACTACGTGTCTGTCACTCGTTTCGTCCAGCAACAGTTAAACTACTGCCCCTAGCAGACTAGCCTCCATGGAAAAAAAAAACCCATCTTTTGCGTCCCATCATCCAAGGCATGTAGCCAGATACACAGAATGGTAGAAGAAGCCTTAAACTAATCCTTCCAATCTAATCAATTAGTGGCGGTTACTAAACTGTAAAAAAAATTCTAACTCTCCATGGCCACGTCACCCAGAGAAACTAACCCCATGCGTCTTTACCTTAAACTAATTGCCACTCAAATACAGCAGCAACCTTTCCCAAAAGGTTTGCCCATCCACCAGACTATCTCCCCTGGTTCAGATGAACCGGCCCAAACTCCCAAAAAAAGGTAAGAGAGCAAGACTGGTAATAATTCCATGCAGACCAAGCCTTTATTCCAAGAGACGAAATGGTGGTTTCGTCACGCCGATGACGTAGTAGTAGCATTAGGAATCGAAAGCCAAGTGCATGCATGAACCCAGAGAGCTGCAAGGCTGGGGGATGTGCCAGCCCGTTGGAGGGTGAGATGAACTAGACCAGAGAGGTGTACCAAGACCAGCAAAATTTCTTTCCATTTGGAGAGGTGGACGAATCCGGCAGCGAAACTTCACGCTCTGGAAAGTTGGATCAGAGACCCCTCCAGATGGCTCGTTTTGAATACAGGAATTTTACGGGAGTTCTGATCTTTCAAACTAAGGCTCGTTTGGAATACATGAATTTTATGTGAATTTTACAGTTCTGATATTTTCAACGGAATACATGGAATTTGTAGGAGTTCGGATGTTATAAGCGACTCGTTTGGAATACAAAAACTTCACATGAATTTTGCACGGATTTCATTGTTTTCAAAAGGGCCTCAGCAGCAATGCTGCATGCACAGGTTGCCAGGCGCTGAGGTTCTGTAAATTCTCAGCCGGGTGATACCGGCAGAAAATAAAGGAAATTCAGGCAGTTGTAACTTGTAACTTGTAATGGCTGGGAGCTAAGCATAACTGGAAGATCAGCTAAGTAGCAGCTTAAAGTGATCAGAGAGGGTCACAAAACAAAGCAAGCACATTGAGAGTACCTGAGCGCTTAAATTACTAAGAGCATCTACACAAACAACCTTGAGTTTCAGACCTGAGAGCTGATCCTCAAAGAAATGGAATACAACCATACTGATACAGCACAATTGCAGAGACATGTAGTAAAATGATTAGAACTTCAGGACAGATAACTTTAACTGAAATACGCATTTTATTTAATCTGGGAAGGTTACAAAGATTACAGCATTCAACAATCTGCCAGCAAAACCAGGGATCCGGAGAAGAAAAACAACCACCCATGGTTGTCATGGCAAGGCCCTTCAGAACGCACCTTGCAAAGGTCAGATCCCCAAGGATATCAGTAGACCCCTAAAACATCATAAGAAGCAACCCCCATTGCAAACACACACACACTACGCACAATACCGCAAGCCGAACAAGACCTGAACTGGAATAACCATACGCACTGGAAAAGATCTCGTACACCTGAACATTGAAGAACTGGAGCAGTTACGTATCTACGACAGGCAATGCCGACGAATAGAACTTGCTAGGATCCAACAGTGTTGATGTCTGTGACTCTAACCAGAATTACCGGAAAAGAAAACACGCTTGACAATGTTTGAGCTCCGACTCAATGGAAAAAAAAACAGCATGATGTAATGACTGTAATCAACAAGGACCAAGGTTGGGATAGAGGGGCAGGGCGCCATGCTAATGGCAACCGAAGGCTCAAGGAACAGGCACTATCCCAAAAGGATACCTGCAAAAAACGAGCACTTGACTAAAAATGTCCCTCGGAAAACAACCGACCCTAAGACAAAGGAAGTCCACCATTACTCAAGACAGGAGCCAAGAAACCAACCCTGCTGTGAAGCTTAACTAAAGTACTACTGCTACGGTCATATATTTGCATCTGGAGATGAATGACCCAGCACCTCCAGCAACTAGTTGTTCCTCAAGCAAGGATGTCACACCACCAGAGCTGCTTCTCCAGCGATGCAATGTTGTGGTTGCCAATGAAGTTGAACTGGAGATTGAGGCCCTCCAATGATGCTGACATGCTGCCTAAGAAAGGAACACTCTTTTGGGTAACCTTCAAACAACCAGAAAGTGAGAGGACACGAAGTTTGAGCTGCCTCGCTGATGCCAACACTGCAACACCGTAGTCGCTGATCATGCAATTTGAGAGATCAAGTTCGGCAAGATCAGTACAGCCCTCGGAAACGGCAAACAGGCTTGCATCGGTGATGTTGCTGCAACCTTCGAGACTGAGGCGTGCAAGCGAACTACCATGTGCCTTCACCAGGGCAGAAACAGTAGCATCTGTGAGATTCTCGCAGCCGTTCAAGTCCACATGGACCAGCCCACTTTCAGAACTCTTGATCAATGGAAGGAGCCCATTGTCTGTAACAGCACCGAGACCACTCAAGTCAATGTTCTCCAACTGAGGGCAGATCATGCCGACCACGGCCAAGCTGGCATCAGTGAGACCTGGGCAATCCTTGATGGTGAGGGATCGGAGAGACTTGCACAGAGGAAGCTGAGCAGGAGCAGAGCAGATGTCCTTGATCCCATTGCACTTGACCAGTGAGAGGGCCTTAAACTTTGGGCTGCAGTTGAGGAGGAAAGCAAGAATGCCAATGAGAGTAACCTTGTTGCATTCCTCAATCTGCAAACTCTCCAAGACCTTTGCTGATTCCGCAAAATCCTTGAGACGGCAATCCAAGACCTGGCTGCATTTCTTGAGGCTAAGCTGCTTCAAGCTCGGGCAGAACTTGGCAATAGACGCGAGCGCAAGATCCGTGACTCCTGGGCAGGAGCTAACACTCATGCACCTGAGCTTCTGCAGGCCAAGGGCATTGGCCATCACCCAAAAACCCCTCTCGCCAATCGCAGGGAGGCGAACGAGGGTGAGATCGGTGATTGCCTTTCCATAGTACCCAATCACAGCAAGAGAAGCATCGGTGATGCTCAAACCCTGGAGGCGGACCTTGACAAGCGACGCAGCCGCGGAGCAGACAAGGCCGGAGACACCCTGGTCACCAACATTTGCACAATTCTTGATGTTCACCACCTGCAGCTTCGAGCAGCACCGGCCAATCGCCTTGAGGCCCTCGTCGGCAACACCAGGGCATGCATCAATGGTCACTGTCTTCAAGTCTGGGCACCCCTGAGCAATTGCGATGAGGCCCTTGTCGGTGATCAGTGGGCAGCCGGTGATGTCAAGCCTCGCCAGCGAGGGGCAGCCGGCGGCTATCTCAGCGAGCCCGGCATCAGTCACCTGTGGCACGTACCACATGGCAAGCGAGAGGAGCGACGGGCAGCCGCGGGCGGCGGCGGAGAGGCCGGCGTCGGTGACGCCGCGCGTCGGGTGGCTCCCCCGGATGACGAGGCTCTCGAGGTGGCCGCGGAGAGCGTCGGCGACGGCCACCGCGGTGAGGCCGACGTCCGTGGCCTCGCGTCCCTCGAGGCAGCTCTCGGAGGAGGAGGCAAGGGGGACCTCGAACTCGTCCTCGTCCTCGTCCTCCTCCTCGTCGACGAACTCCTGGTTGAGATTCGGGACGGCCGTCGCCGGCGCCGCACGCTTGATCTCGGACGAGCGGATGCCGCCGAGGAGCGCGAGCCAGCGGCGGGACACGGCGGCGGAGGCGCACCGGGCGCGGGCGCCCTTCACGCGGCGGAGGATCTCGAAGAGGCACTCGTCGGGGAGCGCGTCCAGCGACGGCGCCTCCCTCTTCTTCTGCCTCTTGGCCGCCGTCAACCGCTCCTCCTCTGACGCCGCGGCCGAGGCGAAGGCGCAGGGCGGCACGGCCGTGACCCGCGCGCGCTTCCGCGACCTGACGCCGCCGAACAGAGTCCCCGCCGGCTCCAAGACAAGAACCCCACCATCTGCACAAACAAACCAAACACGCATAAGCACACCACCAAGAAACCCAAGAAACACAACCATCCCCGCTAAATTTCCCAACTTTTCTCCCCAGATCAACCCAAGAACCGATCTTTACCTCTGTAATCGTGGAACGGAGGCATGCCGACTTGCCCAAGACCAAGAACGCAGCCAGAGCAGACCAAGAAGACCCCACAAACACCTCAAGAAACGACGCAACGACGACGACGGCCAAGAAGGCCGGGAGCATCAACACGAGAGGACAACGCCGAACCCCTTCGCTAGCGGCGAGAGGGAAAAAAATCGCAGTTGTAGGAGGATTGGGGGAAGGAAGAATATGATGATGGTTGGGGTACGGGAGGGAGGAAGAAGAGGGTGGGTGCAGTTTATGTGGAGGGGGGTCCTTTGGGGACAGCCAAAGGGCGGCAAGAATGGAGACGACGACGACGATGATTCCTGCCCACTTGCACAACTTGTGGGGTTGTTTTTGGCCTCCCTGTCACACAGGATTTGCTGGATTTGCAATGGATTCATTGAATCTCCCAGGGGGGGAGGTGTGCTGCAGTGATGCAGTGTGCTGGACGTGCCTGATGCATGGACCTTTTTTTTTAACAGTAGGATTGATGGGAGGAAGGCCCTTCCTTTCGAGTTTTGATTGTATTTGAACTTTGAGTGCTATTGGGATGAAAAAAATTGTTCTTTCTAGATTCTTTTTTAAGGTTATAATTGGATGCATATGGCATTTTTAAGATCATAAATATGTATGTGTTCTCTATGAAAACATATATAGAAGAATCGAATGTTAGAATTTCAAAGAGAACAGGTAATTCATGTATGACTTACATATTTCTGTATGGTTCACATGACTAAGGTTGCGTTGGGCTACCCATCTTTTCAATATTTTTCTCTTAATTTTTTTTAATTTTTTTTAAACTAATACTTAATTAATCATATAATAATTGATATTCTAATTTTGCGTGCTCAAAGAGGTTACCAACCGCGTATGATTTTTAATCAAAAGGTGCTTGTTTTGATACATAGGCGAAGCATAGTTTTAATAGAAAACCATATTCATTACTCAACAAGCTTACATTTATGCAACAATACAGTTCACAACCTGATTTTTAACTCCTTTTATTTTCAAGTCTTATTTTCAAGGTGATGTTCGCTTCTGGTTAAGATAAAAATAAAGTCAGTGTAGTTAAAATGAAAAGCTATGCAATGTAATAAAATTTTTAGCCAAAATTTAAAAATGAATATTACATATATATATATATATATCTGGCCAGTAAAACTAGGTAACTAAAAGCAGCAGCTATTATAGTAACTTTATCTATGCTATGTTCGTAACAAATAGTTAAAACAAGCGATTTAAATAATACAATAAAAAATCGTTTTTTGATAAAATATATTTTTAAAGCGTAAAGTAAATAATCCGTTTGAATAAAAATAGTTCAGTGGATAATTAACGCACATGGCCAGTAGCCAGTACCCTCCTCTCAAGTTGAAAAAGCTGTAGACATGCCACCGATATAAGCGTAGAACTGCCGGTTCGCCGAACTCTGCCTCCCCTACCCGCGCCAGGGGGGGAAACCCGCGAGACCGACGGACCATCACCATGCGCGCGTCCACCGGCGAGACGAGACGCTCGCCGGGCGCGGCCACCCACCGCTTAACGAGGGAACAAGAGAGAGGGAAGGGGGCAAAAAAAATAATAATAATAATATAGAGGAGACGAGACGCTCGCCGGGCGCGGGCGCGCGCGCGTGCTCCCCCAACGCGAGCGCGCGGCCACCCACCGCTTAACGGAAAGAAAGAGGGAACAAGAGAGGGAAGGGGGCAAAATAATAATAATAATAATAATAATAACAATAATATAGAGGAAGGCAGTGCGATGCGACCAGCTGCGGGTGATGAGGTCGTCCTCGTTAGTCCAGGTGCATGCACGCGCTGGCGCCTCTTTCTTCCCCCAGCTCTCTTTCTCCCTTGGGATCATCTTATCTACTTAACCCGCAGCTTCGTCTTAGATCAGTGGCGTTATCAGTGTTGTTTACAGTTTTCTAATCTAATCCCCGCTTACTTTTTTCATCGCCTTTTAGTTTAGGTGGTTTGCCAGCCAGCGCGGCTAGCTGACTTTATATTATTACTGTAGAGTCTAGATGCACCTCATTATCGCTGGTGTTTCTGTGTATGTAAAAGTTAGTACTAGTCTATGTTCAAAATTTTGTGGTTCTTAATATAATCTTTACGTTTTTTTTCCAAAAAACTGTACGACAAGAAAAAAAAAGAGAAACATCGTCAGATTAAACCCCTCTCATCAATTTTTGAAAGACGAGCCGAAAATAGTTTAGAGATTGAGCAAAACCGTTTTCTAGAAGAGTGAGAAATGCACTTTTCATTTTTCTTCCCCATCAGCTGGGTACTAGTCAGCAGCCGTACTGACCTACGCGGCTTCGTGATGGCCTTGTGTCGGTTTAATTAATTACTCGCTGAACAGAACTACTAATAATCGAAAGATGAACTTACATGTGGGCCCCTTTCAGACCGTTGTTATGTGTGGGGCCCCCTGTCAGTGGTTCAACGCGGTCGTCCCTCGTGTTGAACGAGCTCCGGAGTCCAAACTACCAGTCCACCGTGGAAAGATCGAGCTGACGTCGTGTAAACTGTTCTTTCTTCCTCAAGAACTGCGATTTGTTTGACCAGCGAGTTAACTGGGAGAATTTTATTTTTTATATAGGTGTCTTGGGTTATATACGTAAAATTTGAGTACACGTAGCTCGAACTGATTTTCTATGTTTTGATGCTATTATAACATGGGTTTTAATTGTACGGGGTTGGAGTTATCACCAATCAAACTAGTGCTCTTTTTTTTCCTCCTTAGTGGCTTGTTTGGTTAAGTGAGGTTTAAATATAAACTGATAATTTGAAGAATTTCTCATCTATTCTGTACTCTAATTAAATGGTGTATTTGCATTAATTAGTAGGTGATTGATACAGCATCGGTATGTAATGACCTAGGAAACTTAATCAATAAAATTCCAACAACTATGCTACCAACTAAATTTCAACAAAAAAAAGAAAAATGAAAGAACAGCAATGTTGTCTAAATGAAGTGTATTCGCCCTACAGGGAGGTAAGGTAGCTCTTGAAATGAGTCTTATCCGTCTACTCGCCCTATAGTACTCTCATTCCACCTTTTAATTTTCTTCCAATAACAAAATGGGGCGTATTTGAAAAACAGACGCAATTTATTTTTAGAAAAAGAAGATACAAGACGACGAAATAATTGACTATACTACCGCTTTCAATAAAAAATTTACACTGTGTTAGTGATACCAAGCCGCTATTAATATTTCTTTTGGCATGATTAGCTTTTGGCTATCTTAGCCTTTCACAACCTCTATTAATTAACCATTCATGGCATCGTGGGTGGGTAACAACGTAAACCGCAAATCAACATTGCACAAACTAGGTCGGCTTATAGAATAAAGATTACTTATAAGATAATTATGCTTCCAAAAGAAATGTATTTACATGTCAAAAGCTTTATTATAATTTACATCATAGTTAATCATAACCCTATATTATATACATGCAGCTCATCTATTCATATGCAACGTCGTATCATTTAAAACTATTATATATGCTATTGTCTTTATCATAAAATAATATAGTAATTTCTAGCTATGTATGTAAATAAGAGATGTATTAAATATAGCAATTACTGGCCATATAAAACATAACAATTTGCTGTGAAGAGAATTTTCTGATTAATTATACACAGCTGCTAAATTCTCTCCTCACTTTAATCCACCGGTGCAATACAGCTGATTTTCAATTCGCAACCCTCTTGCTGAAGATGAAAGACAGGTACGCACTGTATATCTGTATTGTACTACAAATGGGGCATATTGCAGTTCTCTGGGACAACCAAACGGTCAGCTCCGGTAGTTGATCTGAAGAGCCACTGCATTTGCACCTGACTGAGCTCAACAATTTGACAGATTGGACCTGCTGCTTGTCTCACCAAGCTATGCAACTCTATATCTGAACTCATCTTGTGAAATTGTGGCCTAAATAGTCAGTACTTCAGCAGCACACAGCACTGTTGAACTCTCTCTTAACATCGATCTAGGACAGGCAATGAATTGAACTAGCAGATTAAACACACCAATAAATCATCCGATCCAAGTGCATGCATCATCGTCGTCATCGTCATCAACCATTGTAGTCGCAGGGATTGCAGTACATCACAAGTTGCAACTCTCTCCATGCCCTATCATTCATCAACTTGGGTTCAACTTTTAATTCTTTCTCCCTTAACCTGCTTGCACTGGACCAAGACCTTTATTCTTTTTCTTGCATTGGGGAGCTGAATCTATTGATAGATTCGTGAGAGAAAGGTAGTACCATGATGCATGACCGACCAAGGATCCATCCATCTCTACTAGTCATAAACAAATGAAATGTGTGAGCTGTTTCTCGAGCTGATCAGTTCTTGCATCTTTTGCAAGTTGCAGCACTAAAATACTACGTACTGGATTGTTGCTCAGATCACGCAAAATGCAGTACAAGGATTCCTAGGAAATGAATTGCTGGTTGGCAATCTAGAGTCTTCTTCATCATCGCCTTGGACCGCACTTTCTCCTCCATTTGGGTTATAATGTCCAGGTGAGCTGAACCATGAACGCATGCTTGTGCAATTTGCCGATTGTGTTAGCTAGGGCGTAGTACGAGGGACGGAGGGTGAGCTGCACCAGAACCTAAAGTACTGAAAACCTGAACCATGAAAGACGAATGTGTCGGTTGTTCATGCAAATGCTTAATTAACTTTTCAATCAAACGCAATGGTTAATTAATTAATTAGTCCCCCACCTACATCACTTGGCCTATTTTATAATCTGTCTTATGGTCTCGTGTGTTGGTAATCTATGGATCAACAGATGCCACGGTGTCGATAAGAAATTAGTTCAGTTCACTGACATATGCATATGAATAGAGCAGTCGAGCTATCTAGCTTAACTGCGACTTGTGTTTACCATATAATCGTTATTTAATTGGTATGGTTTTTGGCACCTAGGTTTATAAGGAGTAGAAGCCAGATAATGGATGCTTAAGGTTTCGCTTCTCTTTAATTTGCAGTACCTAGCTAGCTATACGCATAAGAAATTTGCCATTCTGTGTACAAATTAGGCCCGTTTGTGACAGCTATAAGAATTAAGACTAAGTGTATACATAGTAAGACAAGCCATTGATTGAGTTTTAATTATTATAAAATTAAAAATAGATTTATTTGATTTTTTAAAAATAAATTCTATATAGAAAGTTTTCATACTAAATTAGTAATTTAAAAAACGTGCTAATAGAAAAAAATCTACATTTTAATAAAAAAAAGAACGGATGCTTACTATGAGATCATTTAAACTGCATAGTAGACAAACAAAAACACTTCTTTTTCCTAAAAAGAATAGTTCTCCACACGTATAATAGTATTAATTTCACAAGTTTAAAGGTTAAACCACAATCCTTGTTTTATTTCTGAAAAATCAGTGCGGACTGCGGAGTGCAGAGGCCAGGACGCCGGTTTTCTGAATCAAATCCTATCGCTGCCGTATCATCTCCCCAGCCTGACGCCTTGACGTGTAGAATTCTCCGACACCCGCGGCAAGTTGATCGATCTGATCCAAAGCTGCGCGCGGGCGGGCTCAAGCGCGTGCGCCTCGTCGTCGTCGTCGACGACGACGACCACCACCACCACCTCGCGCGACTCCGGCCGCCGGTTTCTGCCCGCGTCTCCGCGCGTGCGGGTGTGGTTCGGAGTGCCTAGGCGCGTTCAGCGAACCTGCCTGCGTTGCCGTGCGCGAGGCGCGCGTCTGCGTAATGTTTTCCCGCGGGCGCTAGCGCTAGCGCCTTTACCCCGTTGCGCCGCGGCTCGTTTTCGGTGCCGGGCACGTACGAGGCACACCGAGCACCGCAACCGTGAGGTGGATCGACTTCACGCCCGGTTTACTGCTTCACTTGCGAGCGCCGTAGAAGAAATCTCTACTGAAGATCAGAAGATCCACTTATGTTCGATTTCCTAGAAACGGCTGGATCGATCAGCTCCCTAGCTTCGTGGCCTAACTTAAGTTGTCAATCTCCATTCTTTTTTCTGCTTCTTCACTAGATCATTATGGTAAATTATTTACTTCATATTTTTAAAAATACGTATTTTTTTCTTTCACGGTATTATTTATACCATTTTTTCAATGCATTTGTTAGATTTGTTTCTAAAAGTATTTAATTTATTACTACAATTGAAAAGATAATCTATGGTAATAATCTAATAAATAATATATTTTAAATAGAGGAACTACCGATACGATGCTCAACTTGATCTATCACTTTTAATTTTAAATTTTAATGTCTATAGTTACATGTTATATGTGCGATTATGCTCTTGGTAGCAATTATTTTTAATAGATTTATCTATAACCTTTTATCTTCTTCAGCATGCAAGGGAGTGCACTTGCAAGTGTCTACATGCGGTGTGCAGATACATCGGCTTCTATTCTATGTAATTAAAAAAATAATCTAAACCCGATCAATTGTTCTCTTTCGATACGATGAACCCTGTCACCATCCCATGCATTGCAATGCCTCCACAACTTGCATGCAACTCTGCTAATTTTCCGACCTGGACCATGACCAGGTTGCTTAGCTAGCTTAGCTTGGGGAGCTGAATCCACTGTTAGATTAGATTTATATACTACTAGTATATTACTACGCAATGGTGTGATGACCAGAAAAAACAAACAGTGGAAATGAGGTGACCTGTTTATCACGCTCATCGATCAATCAGCTAGCTCTGGCGCATGCAAGTTGCACAGAGGCAAGAATGCAACTACGCAAGATGGTAATTGTTGCTGTTAAGAAAAGGGCAAGAGAGATGAAGTACTAGCTGTACTATTTGTTTGCATCACATTGCATCTTTCGAAGAAAGCCTGCAGAAGTACTACTATCCATCAACCACTTGGACGACATGTATATGTACATATATGACCTTCAATTTAGAGGCGTCCGGTTGAGCTGAACCCATGCATGGATACATCTGCATCCAAGCTAAGTAAAGTACTATTTTTATTGCGAAGAGTGAACTGGACCGTTTTGGTTGACGATGGTCGTAAACAAACAAAGGTGATCGATGTACGTACCGAGGGTACATGAATATGACCGCTTTAGACCCGATACCAAACATGTTTTAGTTTAGCCAGTCACTCTGCCAGACAAATTGTTGTAATCTATATATTGATCTCAATAAGGAATAAGGTATGGCCCGGCAAAAAAAAAAAGAAAAGGAAAGGAAAAGTAAGCAACGAATAGAGTTCTCCCTCCGTTTTAATCTTAGAAACACGTGTGCGTCTGTATATATGTCATTCTATGTTTATACATCTCTACTGCTTACAACTTGAAAGAGGAGTTTAGTCCGTGTACACAACTTGAAAGAGGAGTTTAGTCCGTGTACCCAACTCCAATTCCTCACCCCCACCATGTGTAAAAAAAACACAACACAATAAAAACCGTGGTGCTCTTAAAAACCACACAACATGTAAAAATAAAAAAAAACTAAATCACATCCAATCAACCAAGATAGAAAAAAATTAAACCAGGTAACAATCGATCTAAACTTATCATAACAATATTACATCTTACTAAATCTTATAGATTTAAATAGAACTAAGGCCGAGTGACACAGTAAACGACCAGAGATAAAATAATAAAGTCATAGGTGCATGTCTCCAATCAATAAAGTATTTACATCATAATGCTTATAATATATATACATATGTATGTATTTTTAATAGAATTCTAAGTACTACAAAGGATCTGTGTTGATTTTTTCTTTAAACGTGTGTTTAGGAGGTGTACTCGTGTGTTTTTGCGTGCTCTGTGTGCGTTTACTTCTCTCTTCTGTAATTAAGAAAAATATGTTTTATTATATAAATTGGTATGGAGATGCTTGCACTAGAATTTTGGCACCGTGGCCCTTTTTACATTTATTTTGTAAATATATAAGGCCCATGCTAAAACTAATTTAAAAAATAATGGACCTCTGCTGAAACTTCACAAATGCTTGGAAGCATGTATATGGTTGCGTTTTCACAAATGTGCTTATCGGTGTAGGACGACTGTAGGTACAGCCTGCAGGCCAATCGGTCGCTCTCGATGCCGGCGATGTACGAGACAGCTAGGTTCATGGAACGATTGAGAGAGGTGTCCGGGCGGTATGACTTTTCGGTCAGACCATTATTGTACTAGTACGACCCAGTTACAGTTCTTTTAGGCCCACTTGATTTAAAAGATTTTTAAAGGATTATTAAGTTCATTACGTTTAAATAATTTTTAAAGGACTATTATAGAAATTAAAATCTTAGAAATTTTTTATATATGTATACATCATACCCAATTATTAATAATTGCATTCTTAGTATAAAATGAGAGCTTTTAGAAAAATTTCGAAGGGATTGGAGTACACGTGACATTCTAATTCTTTACTTTTTCCTATTCATATAATTTAAAAAACTCTATAAACCCAATAAGTCCTTAAAGATTTACAATAACTTGTTCAGACTGTGTAGTGGTGCTGTTGCTGGAGCAGTAGTGTAGCACGTGGTTTTGCTCCTTCACAAGTTAATCGAGTCGTTTTTGAAGGAAACAAAAATCGAGAAGCTGATCAGATCGTAAGCGGAGAAAAACAGGTAAGAACTGACAACTGATCGAGCTGAACGCCTGTCCGTTTGGATCGGCGCTTTTGCCGCTGAGAGTGAGACACGGTAGCTCTGCATGCATGCGTGATGCGTCTGCCGATTCTACCGGGGCCAGCCGAACGTGTCGCACGCGGTTTGGCTACACTGCTTTAGACCATTTCCGATCGTAGCCATATATAAATATTAATTTTTAAAAATTTCTTTTAGCGTCGCATTATAATCATTATACTTCTACCATTTTCAGCATGTTTATTTTGACTTTTGATGAAAGGGAAAAACTTTGAACCGGTTTGAATTATTGGTAGAATTCACTTCAAATTTTCTCCTATTTCCAGAAAAAAGCTATAATATATACGCTCCTATAGACGGCGCTGGTGATTTGGACCTTCTCTCGCCTCTCAAGTCTGTCCTATTCGACCGTATCGATGCGATGCGAGTCGTTCACTGAACCTGCAGCTAACCCTTGCTGACTTGGGGGCAGTGCATGCACGGATGACTCATCCATCGAGCTATCTTGACGACCCAGCACGTACTCTTGGTTGGATGGATAGAGGTTATCGGTCTAGGTGCAGGCGTATTCACGTACTACGTTAAGGTGCAGGTGCAGCAGGCCGGTCGCTGTCGACGATGCCGGCGACGTACGGGACAGCGAGGTTTAGGCAGCACCCGATGCCTTGCGGTGACGACGACTTTTCACTCAAGACATTAATTATCGTAGGACTAGACGACCTGTGGTGTTTTTGCTGGAGCCGTAACAGTATACTCGATCCCTCCGTCCTCGTTTACATCCCCCTGCTGACTATCAATATTTCACCTATAACCATTTATAACTTTTAAACAATTAATTTATTATTAATGAAACCATTTTATTTATGACACAGCACGCATTACTAATATATATATAACATATTTTTAAGCATACATATTTTTTTAAAAAAAGATTAAAATTTAAAAATAAATAGTAACGAGTATTTGACACCAGAGACCGAATATATATGTGTGGGGTTTTGTCCGTACGTACGTGTCGGATGTTGGGAGAATTGGGCCAGATTCTGGCAAGGCACCCAACCACGCTGCACCCGTCTCTACTCGAGAAACAAAGACTGCCAACTGGTGAGAAGTGACTACAGCCATATGGCACAAGACAACGTGAAAATCCAACTGGATACTAAGGATTTGTTCACTGTTAATCCAAGCTCCAAATGAATTGCTCACTTCAAAATTTGTACTCAATTTTTTTCAAGGCAACTTCAGAATTGATTATAGTGTTGAGAATTAAAAAATATATATACTACACTATCTGGGAGTAGATTATAACAGGACGAATTGATTATAGTGTTGAGAATTAAATACAAAAGATATATAGTTTAATTCTTTGAAGAATAAATATATAGTTGTATTATATTCTTGATAGTCGCATAGTACAATTGCGTGGGAAATTTGACCAGTTTATCTATAAGGTGTGAGCAAAAGTCATAAGCAAGAACACAAAAGGATATAAGTTTGGTTACAAACACCTATCCATATCGCTCTAGCC
This sequence comes from Oryza coarctata, assembly GCA_030770085.1. Lineage (NCBI taxonomy): Eukaryota > Viridiplantae > Streptophyta > Magnoliopsida > Poales > Poaceae > Oryza > Oryza coarctata. The sequence continues at coordinate 18,578,133 of CM061472.1, forward strand.
CTAGGAGTGGTTCAAACGCCTCCGAACTCCCACTGTTGCCCCCTTCACTCCTTCATCTTGCTACCACCTGAGAGGCCACCGACAAGTTGGGTGGCTACAAGGATGACGGTGTGAGAGGATTTTTCACTCTTGACGGTGTTGCTATGGTTGGGGTATTGAGGCGACATAGGAGGTAGAGGTGAAGGTGGCATCAGGTAGCTTAGATGTAAGCCTCCACATCTTAGTCTAGTGAGTGAAGTCAATGGGAGGTGAGGCTGACACACTATCATGGTGGAGTGGTGGTGGGGTAGCAGGAGATGGTGGAGGTAGTGACCGGTTGGTGGTTATGGGCAACGAGAGAACGATGGTGGCTGTAGGATTTGGTGCCTCCTCAGTTAGAAACGGTTAGATCGATCAACTCACAAGCTTCGAGGTCTAGCTTAGTTATTGATCTGTATTCTCCTCAGCTACTTCTTCACCAGATTATTATGATGAATTATTTGCTTCATGTTTTTAAAAATATGTAATTTTTCTTTTACGGTATTATTTATACCACTTTTTTCAATGCATTCGTTAGGTTTGTTTCTAAAAGTATTTAATTTACTACTAAAATTAAATAGATAATCTATAATAATAATCTAATAAATAATATATTTTAAATAGAGAAAACTACTAATACTGATATGAGGTAGTTTAAAGTAGAGTTGTCTATGCTCGACTTGATCTATCATTTTTAATTTTAAATCTTAATATGTAATATGTGCGGTTATGCTCTTGGTAGCAATTATTTTTAATAGATTTATCTATAACCTTTATCTTCTTGAGCATGTTAGGGAAGTGTGCAAGTGTCTAGCAGGCATATCGGCTTCTATTCTATTCTATGTAATTGCGAAAAAAAAATCTAAACCGGATCAATTGTTCCCTTTCGATACGATGAACCCCATCACCATCCCAAGCATTGCAATGCCTCCACAACTTGCATGCAACTCTGCTAATTTTCCGACCTGGACCGTGACCAGGTTGCCTAGCTAGCTTAGCTTGGGGAGCTGAATCCACTGTTAGATTAGATTTATTATACTACCAGTATATTACTGCGCAATTGTGTGATGACCAGAAAAAACAAACAGTGAAATGAGGTGACCTGTTTTATCACGCTCATCGATCAATCAGCTAGCTCTGGCATGCAAGTTGCACAGAGGCAAGAATGCAACTCTGAAGGATGGTAGTTGTTGCTGTTAAGAAAAGGGCAAGAGAGATAAAGTACTAGCTGTACAATTTGTTTGCATCAAATTGCATCTATCGAAGAAAGTCTGCAGAAGTACTACTATCCATCAACCACTTGGACGACATGTATATGTACATATATGACCTTTAATTTAGAGGCGTCCGGGTGAGCTGAACCCATGCATGGATACATCTGCATCCAAGCTAAGCAAAGTACTATTTTATTGCGAAGAGTGAACTGGACCGTTTTGGTTGACGATAGTCGTAAACAAACAAAGGTGATCGATGTACGTACCGAGGGTACATGAATCTGAACGTTTTAGACTCGACACCAAACAAGCTTTTGCCGGGTGTTTTAGTTTAGCCAGTCGCTTTGCCAGCCGAATTGTTGCAATATATATATTATCTCAATAAGGAATAAGGTATGGCACGGAAAAAAAAAAGAAACAATAATAACACAAAAGCATATACGTTTGATTACACAACACCTATCCATGCGGCTCCAGCCTTAGGGGTGACTCACGCCCCCAAACGCCCACCGTTGCTCCTCTTTGCTCCTCTATCTTGATATCACCTGAGCGGTCACTCGTAAGCCAAGTGGCTATCAGGATGACGATAGGATTAATGTGCTAGAAAGCCATGGTGGCGCGCATGCATCCATCATGTGGTGCGTACGTATGCATCATGTGGCATGCCATTGCAAGAAGCTACGCACATGGAACCGCTCCTCTGCTCTTCCAATTTTATGCTCTAGCTTTCCCTTTTGATGATGGGGGAGAGGGGCTCTTTCACTCTTGACGGAGCTGCTATGGTTGGGGCATCGAGATGGAATGGGAGGTGGAGGTAGCATCGGGTAGTCTAGATCTAGGCCTCCACAACCTAATCTGGTGAGTAAAGTCAACAAGAGGGAGGGGCGATGGAAGGACAAGCCAACGTGTTGTCATGGTGGAATGTGGTAGCGGGGTAGCAGACAATAGTGGAGATAGTAGCTGGTTATTGGTTGCAAGTGACGAGACGATGACAACAGCTATATGATCTTGTGCCCTATTAGCTACATCCGGCATTTGCCCGATAAGATCTAGTCTCCATGGCTTTGATACGAGGGACAACAGTCCACGGTGCAAGGCGATGACCTAAGGCAATGAAGGAAGGCATGAGGAGGATGTTGGAGCTTGGCCGACAGCTGGAGCGCTAGGCAACACATAGGCACGACGGTTGGCTGGTTGATGGAGTGGCTGTCCGACTTGTGAGGAGGCTGGCTGACCATGGTGGTAGGGCCATACCCATACCGAGGAGAGGGTAGGTGTGCCTAGTCCCCCGGCAATTTGGCCGATAGCGACGGCGATGACCTGAGCGGCAACAGTCTATGGCGTTGATGACCGTAAACCAAATCCACTTGCATGGGAGGGTGGGTTTGCTTGGGCCAACAGTGATCTAGCCCATGGTGATGACAATGACATGGGCGTCGATCGACTATGGGGTCAATAGCGGTAGGACAGATCCACCCTAGGTAGGGCGGTTGTACTTGCCCTATTAGTGATTTGGCCTGCAGCGACAACAACGGCGTGCCGATATGGACCTCCAGTGGGCAGAGGTGGGTAGAGGCTGGCCAGGGCATTGGTATAGCAGTGTCTATGCGCTGGTGGCGAGCGGTGTTGGTGAGACTATATGGTAGTGGTTGCATGGGACGGGTAGGCGGTAGACAAAAGCCTAGCCCGAACTTGCTAGGCCAGCAACGATGACACTTTCAAGTGCCATAGTCCCTCCTGAGGGCGTGTCGAGGCATCTAGTTCTCCCTTGATGGGTACTGCTAGGTGAAAATCGTGTTTAGAATCCCTAGATGAGTAGCTGCAAAGCTCTTAGTGTCATCCTCCGTGGAAGACTATCAAGGAAGAGGACTTGTTGACTCTAGTTTAGTTTTTTTTTCACAGATTATAACTAGTTGGTCTAGGTAGAATATTTTGTTTAAGAAAATGCTTTTGCTTTGTAATATATCACCATATAGTATTGGCCTAGAGTATGTCAAGTGTGTCCAATAAGAATGTTTTATCAAAATTAATATAAGTTATATATTTTATATTTTGTGTAAATTAATATATGTTATATATTTTATCTCGTTCTATTTTACGTTATTTACGTTATCTACAATCAATAATTACAAAATGGACCACTTAATCTACCCCTAAGTGCTAAAGCAAGGACTAATTATGAGATAGCTGCTAGCTCACCTCTTTCAAGTTGCCAGGCAAAAGGGCTACTAAAAAGGGCGAGACGTACCAAATATTTCTAGCAAATTGCTGTAGCAGGCTCTTCATCTTCTTGGACCATGGCTAGGCGTGTGTGTCCCGGTGAGCTAAACCATGGATAAGAATGCAGTTTAGTGCAACAACCAGGGAACAATTTGATGCCCTAGTCCTAATAAAATATATTCAGTTCATGCTAATACCTTTTACGACCTGGTGTTTCGTACCTAGCCACACATGTACACCGTTTCACCGATTTAATTATTTTTTTTATCAAGTCATTTGGTTAGTACGGGAATAATCTATTGGGTAGGAATAACCATTAATAATACTAGTTGATATCCGCATGTTGCTACGGAATGCCTAGATAATCTTTTGCCAAAAGTTTATTGTGATCTTTTTTTTTCAAATAACAATTAAAGTAAAACAGGATAGGAACAATGAATCTTTTTACGATAAACAGATCTATTTGACAAGCTTATTATTATTACTATGGGTAGCTTCTACACAAAATCTGACTAATGATGTATGCTTGAATTATTGATGTAGATGGGTTCTCATCTTTCAGAGATTACGAGTGTAATAGGAACATCATTGACAAAAATATCACCTTAAGATGGTCACCTTATGGCCATTGGGAACGAATAAGTGAGATGGTGCTATTTCTCAACCTTTCTAACTTGCTGCTATGGAAAATGTTGAAAGGATTGAAAAAGTTAGTTATTCACAACCATTGATGAAGGATTCCTTGAAAACTTAAGAATGAGTCCTTTTTCAAAATCGATTTTGAAAAATAATGGATTCCATCTTATACATACGTGAGGAAGGTAATAAAAAGAAAAAAAATGCAAGTTCTTTCTTTTATCACTTAGGAGCAAAGTCTCATGCACCGCTTTGCATAGAGAAAGAAGCGATGAATTCTCTTTTTGACTCTAACTCCCTCACTTCAGTCATTGTTTTTCTTCCTGACTCACCCATTATTATAAAAATAATGGATAGATATATGTTAAAATATTATATAAATTATATAGAGATGCTGATTTTGCATGCTTGTATGTTAAACTCTAGACTATAATAAATTATAGATGATGTGTCATGCTTGCATGAGCTTTAAGATGTTCTAGAACAGTAATTACAAGTAGTTGATAATGTCTCATATTTAGGAAGAAATATTAGGTTTTAGCTATATATAAGGTATCAATATACTTTTTTGTCCTTGCTTCTTATATAATTAATCAAAGGGGAATATTCTATCAATTATAATATAGTTTGAGGTTATTGTGTTTGATTTTTTCCAATGGATAGGTGTGTTACCCTTATTTTCAAAACTATTGGTGTTGGGAAAAAAATGTTTTGCTATCCTCTACCAAAACTTGCCAATGAAAAATATTTGCTAAAGTAGTATATATACCAAACAATTTAAACAAAATTTTGGTAATACCCATACATATATTTCACAATAGCGCAATTTTTCAAATGGCACATACACACAATTATTTTTGCACTATATCAAACCAGCTTCTCCCATTTACCTCTAATAAAAATTTGGCAATACCAAATAGAGGTAAGGTAGAGAACTAAACCAACATTTATCACCTTGATTTATACAAAATATACTTTCTTTTACCTATGAATATCTCCTCACAATGTTTATTTTTGCATTGTTTCCACTTATTCCTTCTTATTCTAATATAAGTTGTTTTAGACTTTTTGCATAGGAACTATGAAAAATTCTCAAATAAGCTTTGTGTGTGAGATAGATGTCTTGTAACAAAGTCGGAGCTATATGACGATCTTGACAATGATAACACATAGCTTCTTAATTTTGGCTATGCAAATGCAGGGCTTGTGGAGGCTATGGTGAAGAGAATGTGGGAACCATTGGTGAAAGGCCTTGCTTTGCCCTTTTGTTGGAGCTAGTGGTGTTGACGCCTATATAAATATTGCTTCCCTCTTTGAAAACGTTGTTGTCTTTCTTTCAAATGAAAACCTACTTCAGGTATTCTGATTGGCAATGGTAACGTCATTGACGTTGTATCCTCCTATGAGGTTTTGCCTAGAAAATCTTGCCCTAAGTTGTCTTTTTGTCGGTGTTGTTGATATAGGACCGTCATAGTAAGGTGGAGAAACTTGTAGGGGTGGGTAAAAAGCTCGGGCTCATGAACTCGACTCAGCTGGAATTCAAAACAAGTTGATCCCAAGCTAGCATTTTAGCTGATATGCAAACCGAGCCAAGCTTGAGCTGGCTTGCAAGCAGCTCACGAGCTCGACAAACTCGGTGGGATGGGTTGTTTTTTTGGTGAAGTGGTGAGTGGTGGCCCATTTGAATAGTAGCCCAACCCAGCCCACCCAGTGAATCACTGTAAAAAGTAAAAACCTAGCCTCCTAATTTTAATCTCCAGTCCATCACCATCGCTTCGTGTGAGTCAAAGGCGGCATTGTGGCGGCCACCGTGCGCCTCCATCGTGCCCCATGCCCCTAGCCGTGCGCCTCTACAGTAGTCCGCTCCCCTGTTGTCCACTGTGTTTTGTACAGCCACCAGGTGAAGAATTGAAGATGAAGAGGTCAGTTTTGTACTGTCTCGTACTGAGAAATAAGAACGATGTGAATAAGATGTGCATGTTGTTCTTAACTATAGTTCTTGCTTTTCTTTCCATGTACCATATCCCATCTTTGCAGTCTCTCTAGTAGAGTTATGCATTTTCTTCAGTTGGTAGCAATTTGTCTAGTAGCAGCTGTATAAAACTAGGATGCATGTTGTGGAGTCTGGAGTAGTATACAAATACAAATGTACATCTATATGTTAGCATGTACCTCCGTATTATGAAGAATGATCCATGGACAGATTGAGCAAAATCAATCTAAATGGATGCCTGGATGGAAGACAGGAACAACACACGTTTTTTATGTTCTTTGAATACTTTGGTTGTTGTTTAGAATTTTGACTCTAATTTATATGTTTTCATGGATATATGGCTGTGGAGGACCAAAGTCAACAGGAGAATTCTCGATCCAATACAGGATGCTTTTAATGCTAAGGTCACCATTGGTACTTCTGCATTCTCTTCGGCTTTACCTCCACACAAGCAGTGGTAACAGTTATTTCAATAGATATGATGGTCATAGGAAAAAAATTCCAATGCTAACGATGCGATAGTCTCTTTAGTATTGCTCTTGGTAAGCTCCTTAACCATAACCTTAGTTGTCTAATAAATGATATGTCGTATTGATTGAACTTTTGTTTTATTTTTTGATTTTTAGTTGTCTAGTGATGAGAATTCTCAGGATAGCTCTTTTGACCACAATGATGAGATGTCAATGTCACAACCAAGTGGTGATGAGGCATCAGCTGATGATTCTAATGATGTCGGTGGAGGAAATTTATAGGAAAAACATCAAAAAGGAAAGAAAGTAAAGATATCAACCATAGTTGCAGCTTTTAAGGGGAGGAAGCTATTGGGTTATTGTAATAACTTTGAGGAGGTTAAAGTTTTTTCCTCAGTGAAGCAAGAGGAATCAGAGACAAAGGATAAGTGCAAGTTTTGCTTTTCGCTATATGCTTACAAGCCTAGGGGAGCTACTTCACATCTTGTGAGGCATCTGCAAAAGTGTGCACCTTGAACAAATTAGCTAAGAAGAGGTCTTAACTCTTCTCAATTATTTAGTGGACAAAGGTGACTCAAATCTCTCTCTTATTGTCACTTACAGCAAATATAATCATGAGGAAACTCATAAACTTATAGCTAATATGATAATTGTTCATGAGTACCTATTTAGAATGGTAGAGTAGGCGCCGCCGCCCTAATCTCCGTCGCGCCGCTCGCCGTCGTGCCGCTGGAGCCACGCCCACCCTAATTTCCTCCTCTCTCCCTCTCATGCGCCGCCACTGATCCCCCGCTGCTGGATCGCCACCTCGCCGTCATGCTGCCCGAGTCCCAGATCGACCCCTCGTCGTCCGTGACGCCACTCCTCTGCGCAGTCCACGCCACCGCTGCCGGACCGACACTGTGCCACCCAACGCGCGTCTGCGATCTCCTCCCCTGTTCCCCTCAGACGCCTCGCCTCAGAGCAGTCCACGACGCGGCCGCCGGCCCGCCTCTGAGCAGCGGCCTGGGGGGCAAGGCAGAGCAGGTCCGTACGAACCCAGCAACAACATCAATGAACAAGATGTGCGCCGCGGCGGCGGCGGCGGTGAACTCAGCCTTTGGATCTGGGTCGACGGGGAGGAGGATGCAGGCCAGCAGCCGGTGCGCTGAGGTGCAGACAGAGACGAGCATCCGACGCAGTAGAGGGGGTGACGGCTGACGACTGACGATGGTTTGGGCGATCCCGGCGGTGATCAGGTAGCCGGCGTCGACGATCGATGCCACCATTACTGCCTTCTACTTGACATTGATGGCATGAACAACGACGAACACAAATTGGTGGCCTGCTGATTGATGCTTCTAACTTTGCCTTCCTCAGGTAACATCTTCATTCATTCATGTACAAAAATTCCAATGGATTGTTCTCCAGATTACAAAAATTTGCAGAAAAATATCGGTGCATTTCCTGAAAACATACACCATAGATCACTACGTACTTATGCTAAATGATGCATTTTGAGATAGGTTGGAGGCTTGGAGCTGTTTATTTTCCTTCATTTCAGGATTCTTGCTGTTGGTGCAGACTATTTTAGTATCTTAAGAGAATGATGTAGAAATGAAGCGTAGCTTGCTGCCTTATTTGAAGCTAACTTACAAAACAGTCTGTGTTTCTTTAGGATTTCTGTAACGAGTACGTTTTGTGATTTTCGTTTTTTATTTTCTGTGCTTGTTTAATTTTCTTCCACATATACATATCCACAGTGTAATTCTTGGGGAGGACAATACCACACTTTTCTAGCAGCAGTGCCTTTAGGGGTGGAGAAAGGAGGATCATCAGTGTAATGGTGTAACTGGTAGAGTTCTGCATTTAGGTAAGATGTGCTTCTCACTGTAATCCATACTGTGTTAAAATACGAGAAAAAAAAACAAAATGATATAATTTGTGGAGTTCTTTGTTCTTCTTGCTCTGCCCTGGCCTACTCCAACGGAAGATTCTCAGTATGAATTTTTTTCATTACGCCTCTCAGGTAAAAGCACTGATTCATATCTCTAATTTTGTGAAAACTTTTGATTTGGTATTTCATAATCTTCATAAGTAATTATATGCTTTCACTGTGTTTCATATTAACAACTACTATTTGTTTCGTGGCTTGATTAATACTGTGTCCATGCGTCTCCTGCTCCCAGTGCTCAAATTTCTCGTGTACCACTAAGCTTAAGCAGGCCTTACGATCAACCTAATCACCACCGATAGTTGAGACTGTTTTAGTATCTCTAAATTTGTAGATTATTGGACTGTGGCAATAACCAATTAATTATGAGAAGATCAAGACTCACAGGATTCTACTAAATTCTCTTATTGAATTTTGCATATGTATATTTTGTATTCATCTATAAGTTTTTTTTTTGTGTTTTATAAAAGAGCTGCGTTAAGAGGGATAATCGGTGCTTTGAGTACTACAATTCTGGTTCCATGTATTGCATTCATTTAATCTATTGCCTCCATCTGTACCTCCAATGATATCATTGCAGTTTCATGGTATTAGTCATTTCATTGTTGAGATTATAAATTCTATACATACTATATATTGAGTATTTATAAAATCACTCCATAAGAAATTTTATATGCTAAACAAGAATATGAAACAACATTACATTATGTGGGATTGCATATTATCATTTAGTATGCCAATCTACTATAAAATGGATTCCTCTGATTATTTATGGTATTTATCACCAACTATCTCCGGTTATTTATGGTATTTATCACTCTAGCCATGTTCAGCTACATAATATTTCTACTGCAACTCAGATATCAGGATGTTGTACCATTGTTTCAATATATGGGATGCCAATAAAATGGCTGGCTATATAATCGAAATTAATATGATAATACACGTACTTGATCTGAAACTAATATGATCTGGATTAAGCACCCTAATATCTCACCATATGTTCATCACCACAAATCTGTGATATCACTGTAACTCTAATAACTGGCCATGTGTTTGATAAATTGTTGCAGCACATCGTTTATCATTTTGTTTGTCAAATATATGCTGTGACATGCTTTGAAAATTGTCAATATCAACGTAATGTTTGTGAAGATGCTGTTGGAATGATCTTAAAATATGCATTGTCATCATATATTGCAGTTGTCTAAACACATCAGAGTTCTTCAGAGTTTGAATATTGCATGGCTTCACAGTTTACTACGCTATCCGAATTTTGTTATTTTTTTGCTTAGCCAAAGTTTTTTTTTCCAAATTTACTGAGCACACATTGGGGAATCCTGTTTGCATGTTCTAGGTTTGGACATTTCTTGCTCCCGGGCCACTATCCAATGCGTGTGGCATTTTAAAACTTGAGCTGTATAAAAGTCTGCTAGATAAAAAACACAAAAAATGCAAACTTTATGAATCAAAAGTGAATCTGATTTGGTGCCGCCAAAAGTTCCTTTTCGTCTTCTTTTTGTAGGTTGGCGTATAGGCATGCAAAAAAAAATCTGCCATAATTGACTGTACAGTACAAGCTTACAAGCTGTACATCAACATCCAGATGGGAGTGAACAGAATGAAGAACGTTTGGTCCGTCCATCAGATCGCCTTTGGCTTTGAACAAGCTCGATGAGGTGGTCGAAGAGATTTTGTTCTTTCACTAGAAAAAAATGTCCGTACGTTGCTACGAAAAAACTAAAATTATAATAAACACTCTAATAGTGTTCAACTTTCGTGACCAAGCGCTTTAAGAAAATATTCTTCATGTCGCGCGCGAACACAATCTCGCGTCAAGGTACAGACACAGGTAATTTGTTCAGAACAGTCTATTTGGCGTGACACCAGATAAATTATTCTATTTCCACAAGACCGTGACGCGAAATAATTGAAACCGGACCTTCACAGGGACCTCGTGTCGCACACGGACCGGACACTCAAATCCATTGCACTCAAATGTAGAAAAAAAAATACAACTTTACCGTTCAAGTCTCCAACGTCCGCACCTGTGAGGCTGTAGTCAATCAAAATATGCACAAACATTGAAAAAGCGAGAGCCAAAATTTTAAGGATCAGAGCCGAGAGCACAAAGGAAATAAGAATAAAAGCTGATCTGATGCGAGATGTGAGCCTAAGTTACTCCTACTTATCATTGACACTTGCGTTGACTAAACTTAGGAAATAAAAAATAATAGGTTTTTCTAGAGATTAAGGGGAGTCAAAAATTAAAATTTTCGACGGATAAACATACTCCACGCGGAGACGGACGAGATGTTCCGCTGGCTGGCGATGGCAGACGGGCGAGAGCGCACGTGCGGAAGGAAAATGTAGAAATGTGTATAGTGACTAAGATCCGAGTGTATAAAGAAGGGTCGGATATATACATAATCTAGGTTAGTGGTCAGTCTAACACCCTCGTAGTCGCAGCGGGAGAGGAACGGACCCAGAGACTGAACCGAAAACTGGTGAACAAATGTGTGGGTAGGCCTTTGGTCATTATATCGGCAAACTGATGTGCCGATGGTACATGGAGCACCCGAATCTATCCTAATGTGATCTTGTCACGGATAAAATGGATATCGATCTCGATGTGCTTGGTGTGTCGATGATGAACCGGGTTGGCGGTCATGTAGACGGTACTGACATTGTCGTAGTAGACGACGGTCGCGGTGAAGAGGGGTGCACGGAGCTCCTGAAGAAGCTGGCGAAGCCAGCAGCACTCAGCGACGGCGTGAGCGACGACGCGGTACTCGGCTTCGGTGCTAGACCAGAACACTGTAGTCTGGCGTTTTGAGGACTAGGATACGAGAGTGTCACCGAGAAAAACGCAGTAGCCAGACGTAGAGCGTCGACAGTCAGGGCAGCCTGTCCAGTCCGCATCGGAGTATGCGGTGAGGAAGTCGATGGGGCTGAAGCTGAGATGCAGCCCGCTGGAGAGGGTGCCCTTCACGTAGCGAATCCTACGTACCGTAGGATTCGCTTGAGTAGCGCGAGGTGAGGTTCACGCAGAGCGTGCATGAAGTGACACACTTGCTGGACAGCGTACGTGTAGTCGGGCCAGGTGAGGGTGAGGTATTAGAGAGCCCCAGCAAGACTCCGATAGTGAGAGGAATCGGTAACGAGTGCGCCATCGGCAGCAGAGAGTTTAGTTCGAGTGTCGACCGGGGTGACTGTGGGGTGACAATCGGCCATGCCTGCACGCTGGAGGAGGTCGATGGCGTACTGGCGCTAGGAAAGAAAGAGCCCATGAGAGGAACGAGTGACGGAGATGCCAAGTAAATGGTGGAGAGGACCAAGATCGGTCATGGCGAACTCAGAGTGGAGTCGGGCTATGATCTGGTCGAGGAGAGATATCGAAGACGCTGTAATAACAATGTCATCGACATATAGAAGTAGATAGGCAGTAGCGGAGCCGATATGAAAGGTAAACAGGGAACTATCGGACGCAGAGGCCATGAAGCCGATGTGTCGAAAATAAGCAACAAAGCGTTGGTACCAGGCACGAGGGGCTTGTTTGAGACCGTAGAGGGAATATTGAAGAAGACAGACGTCGTCGGGACGAGAAGGGTCGACAAAGCCTGGGGATGGGCATCAAGAACCCCAGGTTGCCAGCCGATGGGGCTGCATGGCTAGGGCTGGGGTGCCCAGGGGTTGTAGCAGAGCCACGGACCTGTGGGACCGACAGGTTGGGCAGGGACCGAGGCAGGTCGTGATTGCATCGGACCCTGCCAGTTCCTGCCTTTGCCTTTCCCGGTGCGGGTTGTATTGCCATGACTGGAGTCATGGCCACCAGAACCGCGGGAGGAAGTAGCAGCGCAGGATGCTCGGCAGCCATTATCGGCTGAGGTAAGGAGAGCGGTGTGGGCCACTGTCTTCTCATCGTTGACCAGACGGAGTTCTTTAAGAACTAGTATGTCATAGGCCTAGGCAAACGATGGAAGAGGTGTGACATTGGCGATGTCATCGGCGGTGTTGGAGAAGCGGGGGTTGAGGCCTCGCAGAAGGGTGAGGACGAGTTGAAAGTCGGCCACAGGGTGGCCGATGTCCTGGAGAGCAGCAACCATGACTTTGAGGCACTGATAGTACGAGGAGACAGAGGAGTCTGCTTGTATCATGGAGTGGAACTCGTTGAGGAGGAAGATGATGCGAGGCTGCTTATTGGCGAGGAAGATCTGCTCGATGGCAATCCAGAGATCCCAGGTAGTGGGGTTGGTATCGTCCATGACGAGGTCGAGGATAGAGTCATCGACCGAGCCGAGCAGCCAGTTGCGTACGCAACACTCGGCGATGTCTCACTAAGGATCATCGGGGCGAGGTGGAGCGGGGCCATCAATATGGGACCGGAGACCAAATTTTCCAGAGAGGGATTTGAAGAAGAAAACCCACTTAAAATAGTTAGTGTTAAGGTCAAGAGAGATAGAAACGTGAGATTTCACGTTCACAGCAGCGTAGGGAGGGGAGAAGATCGGCGAGGTGGTGCTCAAAGTGTGGTTTAAGGCACCGAGGGCCGGAGCAGACTCGGCGACTGGGAGAGTGCCGAAGCTGAGGGCGGACTCAGTGGCCATGACGGGAGAACAACGGGGACAAATAGCCGATGGGAGGAAAAAGCCGATGGAAGGACGGATCGGTCGATCAAGGATGTGAGAAGCCGATGGGGAGTGAGCCAGCTAGCCGATGAGGAGTGGTTGGCCGATGGGGAGTAGGTAGCGGAGTAGGTGAGGAAAAGGTGATGGTAGAGTGGGTGGGTCAGAGAGTAGTTGGGTCACAGACGTGCGAAGATTCACGTCCATGAAGAGAAGATTCACGTCCGTGGACTCGTGGAGGCCAAGGAGTGGGGCGGACGTGAAAAAGGCAGAGAGTGGCCGGACGCGAAGAGAATATGTTCATGTCCGGGAGCCAGGGATTCGTGTCCGTGGACACGTTTGATTGGCTCGGACGTGAGGGGAGAAAGTTCGTGTCCGAGAGCCGTTGAGCGTGTCGAAAAAGGCGAGAACCGAGGGAGGGTTCCAGCCGATAGAGGGATGGACAAGTCCAGCCGATGGAAGGGCGGACGAGTTCAGCCGATGGAGACGACGAGCGCGGAGGTGCGCTGGCGTCAGAGAAGGAGAGATGCACGAAGTAAGAAGAAGAATGGAGATGGATGCGAGACGAGACGAGGAGGCGGATGGAGACCGTCGTCTTGTTGCGTGAAGGTGGAACGGAGAAAAGAGGTGACTGCGGGAGAGAAGGGAAGAAGAAGAAACGAAGATGAGAGAGCGAGGAGAGTGTCGGGAGAAAAGTATCGGGAAGGGGGTCGGTAACGGAAAGAAGACGTCGACGATAAGGAGGAAAAGGTCGGCTCACCAGAAGGAGAAGCTAGCACGTAAAAAATATCTAGACTTGCTTTGATACCATGTAAAAATATGTTGAATAACCCTGAGCGTATAAAAAAAAAAAAGTTACAACTCTTCTTCTAACAGAAACGCACCCGAAGCCGAATCTGTAACGCACGGACGAGAGAAAAATTAGGAAGGCAGGGCGCGCGTGGGATACGGACAACGGGCGGACGAAAAAAAAAACTTTTAAGCAGATTGCGTTTTTAAGTGGTAGAGAAACCCATTTGTTAACTATATAACCATGAGCCCTTTTCGGAATAGAATTCTCTTATCATGTTTCACCTCATATTCTAACCATTGATTTCGTGGGGTTTCAGATTTGTTCGAGCGTCGATGAGGTGTGTCTTGTCCAAGATTCTGGTGAGCAAATTAGGGTGCTTTTCAGGAGATGAAACATGGCTTCAATCAAGGGGAGGACCCTGCGAGCTATCAGTTCTTCGTCCTCCTCCACACGTCCAACACAAGCGGCGAGCTGCGAGCTGCGAGTAGGGTGGAGGGGACGAAGGACGCCGCGGCCGATCAGAGCACGGCGACAACAGCTGGGGCAGAGCAGTTGGTCAAGATCAAGACGATCAACACGTCTAAGCTTCTCGCCGGGCTGGAAGAAGAAGAGGAAGAAGAGCACAACGACGACGACAGGCTTCGGCTTAGCAGTGCGCCAATGCGCGGCCGGAAGGACGAGAAGCTTTTCATGTGGGCGCGCGCAAGCAATCTAGCGACGGACGAGTTGCGCAGGCCATCTTTTAGGCGATCGATCTAGAAGTGGTGGCTGATACGGATTCGATTGTGTCCCTGACGCGCGACAACGGGAGCACGATTCACCCGGACGACGGACGATTGAGAACTATTCTTATTTTTTTAAGTAGGTTAGATTTATCATTGATTGGTCACTTGTTGATGTTATTAATTGCTCAACCAAGTGTGGCGGAGGAGCCAAGGTCACAGTCATAATATTCCCTTCATTTGAAAATTTCAGATTCCGTATACTCCATATGCATAATAAAAAGGTAGTGCTCATATGTGCCGCTATTATTCCTTCTAAAGTATTCAGGAGTATGGGCATATATTTGCATATAACCCTATTAGGTGAACTCAATTTCTGATCTAGAAATAATTACTAAGGGGTTTTCATTGGCTTAAATACTTCCGGCTGGCAGCTTCTGGTCAGTTGTTATCATCTTGATAAATGATTATTTATTTTACCCTCACTCGCAACTTTCCATTTTTATAGGAAGTGTCTAAGATGGAGTTATTAGATATGCCATATTACACTACAGTAGATACATTTCTTAAACTTTCAAGTGTGTTTACATGTTTGGCGCGATATATATTGTGAAAAAAAAACACAATAAAGTTTAGATATATTTATATGTTTAATGTGAAACAATGTGGGAAGCGTGCGGTGAATATGCACGATAACTAGTAGTATATAATAGATGGGAATATGCCAATATGGGATTATATTTTTCAAACTTCACAAACTGCCATGAGGCAAATAGTTAAGGGTAATGCGTCGCGCATGGTCTGGGGGTAAATTACAAAGAGGAGGCCGGCGGGGTGCACACGACATACACAAAAGCGCACAACACCGATCGACTAGGGTCGAACTGAACGCAGCTAGCTAGCGCGCTCAATGGGGCTCATCTAGGTGTAAAAACACGTACTAACGTACGCCTACACAACGTGATCGAATTAATCTCGGAGAACGTGTGCGCAGCACGTGCCACGTAGGAAATGTAAGTCCTAATCCGTCAGGTGCTAGCTAGCTTACATCTCGTCTTGTCTCCCACAGACAGCTAGCTATGCATGCACCGGCCGGTGTATATATTGTTGGAATATATTGCTGAAAATATAAGCATATAGACTTAATTTATTTTATAAATAAATCATGACTTTAAATAGGTAGACTACCATAATCATCTTATTTCATCTAGAATATATATATATATATATATATATACGAGAAAGCTAAATATGATTAAGATATACCGACGGTTTTAGCTCTATTGTCGAAGAGAAAATACGTGGTATTAGATGTTAATAACAACATGCAACATTCAAACGTAGAGAAATACGAGCTAAGGTCGACAAACAGCTATCAGTCGTATGGAGTGCTTCCCTAAAACGCTATTCACCTACTCCAAGTGCAGGACTTCACGTAGATGACGTTTTAGAGACCTGCTCTCCTGACTGTCAGTGCACACCGATAGACGGGATGGAGTAGACTACGAGTAACGGCACAATATAGAGGAAGAAATAAACCCTAAATTGTTTTCACATAAACTGCGTGGAGACGATGGCTCAGTTTATATAGAGATATCATAACGTATGATCAGGACACCTGCATGATCTTCAAAATATGTAACCAATCCGGATGAATTGTGTAACCTACCTGTACTCCACGCACTGACACCGATTTAGGTAGCAAAACTAAACTATAAAAAGAAGCTACGTTTGTGCAAGCATAAAAGCTAAATTTGATAGATCATTCATGCGCACCGCCTATGCCTAGCCAGGTGAGTGAGCGTGCACATGTGTTCCTCCAGTTTTCTTTGCAACACATTGCTCAGGTGGTTAGGAGAGTGCTCTCTGATTTAAGGAGGTCTCTCTTCTATAATAAGCGAGGTGGTAGTAAAGGTTTGTATGCATCCCTTCTTATGAAGTGGGTTTTTATGATTTTCCTAGAATTATTCTTCATATGGGCCTTACCCTACCCAATAATTCCAACAATTCCCTACCAAATCTCAAAGTCACTCAAAGATTTGCCTTTTTCAATGTTATATTTATATACTAGTGTTTTGATAAAGATCAATTAAGGTTGATCCATCTAGAACTTCGAGCTACACTGACTCATAGCTTGAACAATAGATTATGCCTTAAATTGCATATTTTTTGCAAAGCAAGATTTACTCAAAGTCTTATCTGATACTAGACCATCAGTAGACTATCTCTCGGGTAGAGACTATAAATCATATTCCTTGGTCTCTTAATGAGCTTCTTAGGAAATTCACCCAAAATTTCCATAGACTACATTCAACAATTAGGTTCATATAGATGTGTTCTTTCAAGAATGGCCTGCAAGATAGCATATTTACTTTTTAAAGCCAATAAAACACACTAAAGCATAGCCAACATGCCTTGCAACTCATGAGATTATGTGCATCTTCACTTAAGGAGGGTTTAAAAGGTACCCTCCTCTAAGTTAACTATTGTCTTGTTCTTCCTAGGTCTTAATTCATGAGCTCTTCGATTACATAGATTGGATTACCACATAGTATAACTAACATAGTTCTTATATCTATCACCATTGATGTATTGTCTATCACATTTTATGATAGTCCCTTCGTAAAGGGATCTACCATGTTTCTAACTGTTTGTATGTAATCCAACGTTATAGCTTCAGAGTTTCTCAATTTTCTAATAAACTTTAATCTTCTTTTCACATGTCTAGACTATTTCATATTATCTTTAGAACTATTCACCTTAACAATGATAGTTTGATTGTCATAGTTCACAAAGATAGCCGACACCGATTTTTTAACCATAAGCAAATCCATTAGTAGATCACGTAGCAATTCTGCCTCAACAGTAGCAGTGTCTAGTGACGTAAGCTTTACTTTAATGATCAATCTTATCAAAATGGTCTGTTTGTAATACCTCCATGAAACACCACCACCACCTAATGTGAAAATATATCCACTAGCAACTTTGATCTTGTGAACATCAGAGATCCAATTAGAATCACTATATCCCTCCAATACTGCAGGATACCCAGTATAGTGAAGTACCAAGTCTATAGTACCTTTTAGATAGCGTATTACTCGCTCAAGCGCACGCCAGTGATCATCTTTCAAATTAGAGGTAAACCAGCTCAATTTGCTCATAACAAAGGATATGTCTAGGCCTACTTACGCTAGTTAGGTATATAAGTGAGCTAATAATTTGGGAGATCATAAGGTATTTGAGAAGGCTTACTATTAATGTAGCCAAAACGACTTAAGATTTTTTGCACATAATGGGACAACAAGAGTGTAATCATATCCTCAAATCTAATTAGCTTAATGTTCACAATAACATCAATTACTCCCAAATCCTTCATATCAAAATTTTGAGACAAAAATGATTTAACCACATTAATCACCTTAAGATTTGTTCCAAAAATTAGTTTGTCACCAACATACAAGCATATAATAACTTCTCATCCCCCACCATGCCAATAGTATATATTTATTTATCTACATTATTGACTGCAAAGCCTACAGACATCAATGTTCTATCAAATTTCTCATGTCATTGCTTAGAAGCTTGTTTCAAACCATACAAAAATTTTAACAACTTGCCCACTTTTCCTTCTTAACCTTCTGCTATAGATTTATCAGGCTAATCCATATAGATTTTCTCATCCAACTTTTCATTAAGAAAAGTTGTCTTAATGTTTATCTGATGAATGAAGACCACATAAAGCAACCAAAGAAAGTAACACTTGAATTGTGTTCAGTCTAGCAATAGGTGAGTAAGTGTCAAAAAATTTTCACCTTCTTTCTGAGTATAGCACTCTGTAATAAGTCACGCTCTGTAATAAGCCAAGCCTTGTGCTTTTTGATAGTACTATTAGGTCTAAGATTTTTCTTAAACACCCTTTTGTACCCTACGGGTTTGCACCCATAGGGTTGCTTTGCCTCCTCCTATATCCTATTAGTAAGACTATATACTATTTCATTATGGATAGCCTCCTTTTATTAGTCTACATCAAAAGATGCATATGCTTCTAAAATCAGCTTAGGAGTGTCATTCACAATATACATAGTAAAATCATCACCAAAACACTTAGCCATCCTTTGTCTTTTGCTTCTTCTAGGAGCTTCACTGTTATCCACCTTGGTGACAAGTTCATGGACATGTTCATGTTCTGGTGATGTAATTGAGCTGGGATTTATTTCAGAAGGTTGACTAGAAGTGTAGCAACACAAAACTCTATAATTGTGTCAATATGCATATCAGGTATCTCAAATTTAACTATAAAAAATCTATAGACAATGCTATGATTAGGATAACCTAAAAAGACATAATCCATAGTCTTAAGGCCAAGCTTACACTTCTTTGTTATTGGTACATTGATTTTTTTCAAGCACCCATATACGCAACTAAGAAATTGATATTTTTCTCCCAATCGATACCTCATATGGAGTTTTTCCTTATTTCTACTAGGATCATTATTAAATACATGATTCGAAATTAGCAAGTCCTTCTTCCACCATGCCTTAGATAGTCCTGGGATATCTAATATAGTACTCACTAAGTCAGTCAACGTGCGGTTTTTCCTTTCAACAATCCCATTAGACTCAGGAGAATAGGGAAGCATCCTTTTATATATGATGCTATGTTGCTCACAAAATAAATCAAATTTATTTCAGAAAAAAATTTCACCATAATCAGACCTAAGTCTTTTTATCTTTCTATCTAAGTTAGTTTTCAACTTCTGCCTTATAAATTTTAAAATAGTATAGAGCCTCATATTTCATTTTCAATAAATAAATATAGTAGAATCTAGTAGCATCATCAATCAATATAGTGAAATATCGTTTTTAACCATTCATCAATACCCTATTCATTTCATAAAGATCTGAATATAAAGGTTCTAGAGGTGCCAAGTTTTTCTCTGTGGCAGTCTTATAAGTTTTACGAGTTTACTTTGATGCATACAGCTATGGCACTGAGAATATTTGATAATGAAAAATTTTAGAATTAAATTTATACTGAAAAGGTGAGACATGAAATCAAAATTAATATAACATAAACGCAAGTACCAAACATTAGTTTCATCTTCCACACTACCACAAATATGATTCATAGACTTATTACAGAAATTAGAAAGTGAAAAGCAGAACAAGCATCCGCACTCATAGCCTTTATTAATAAAATATTCATATTTAGACACTGCCAACACCATAAACTAAAGCATGCAACCAATTTCCCATTAGGATAGAGGAATCCCGAGTGAACTGGTAAGAAGAAAACAGGATGCCATGTACATTGGCCCCTATCAACTAGCCAATTAGTAAATTGATTAACTAAAAAAATAGTAGATAAATAATCATATCTGCTTTTATCTTCAGTGTTGCCAATGATCATATTGATAGACCTGTAGGTGCCCTCTTTCCCTTGTATTGTGGATACTTCTTGGCCAAATTACCATGCAAACCACACACATAGCAAGTTCTCTCATCCTTCTCCAGATTGTTGTTCTTCTTATTGAAGTTGGTGACCTGTTAGGCTTTGATAAATTTTACTTTGTTTTTGTTTGGAGCCTTGTGCACCACATTGGCACCAGATTGCATACCATCGCCCTCAGACACAACGTCTTTTTTCTAGAGCTTTCTCCTCAACATCAAGAGACGTTATCAACCCCTCAATAAAGTACTTTTGTCTCTTGTATTTGAGTGCAGTATCAAAATTTCTCCATGAAGAAGGTAGTTTCACGATAATGGATGCATCTACAAATTTATCGGATAAGACACACTTACAGAAGTTTGAGTTCTTTACTGATGATCTATATGCCATGAGCCTGGTCGATAATAGAAAGGTAGTCAACCATATTGATATCATGAAATTGCTCCATGATGTACAAATCATTGCTAATACTAGTAGCATCAAATTTGGTATTCAGTGTATCCTATAACTCCTTCACATTAGTTATGTGTGTATACACCTCGACCAGACGATTAGCAAGAATGCTAAGAATGCATTCCACGAAAAGAATAGTTGCTTCCTCAAATACCTTCTGTTGTTCAGCAGGAAGAACACATTCAAGTTTGCCACTACTAACCCAAAAGCATTTGATAGCCATTAGCCATAAAGTGACCTTGATATGTCATCTCTTGAAGCACATAATGGTGAATTTATCCAGTCTCAGTGCATTGGCAAATCCAACCATAGTAAAATCACGGTGCCTATAATAACATTTTTTATTGTTGGAAATATAAGCATATATAGATCTAATTTATTCTATAAATAAATTATGACATTAAATTGGTAGACTAACAGAATCATCTAATTTGATCTAAACATGCATACGACAAAACTACACATAAACAGATCAAACATATGAAACAACGTTTTGACAGTTTTGGTTATGTTGCGAAAGAGAAGTAGCTCGAAAGGGAACATCAGGCACTGCACATACAACACATGGTACCAGATGTTGATAGCGACTCGTAGCACCTGAACATAGGAAAAGATGAGCCGGGTGGATGAACAACGAGCAGTCTCACGGAGTGCTTCCCAAAAACGTCGCCCTCTCTTGATGTGGGACTTTCACATGGACGACGTTTCGAAGACCTACTCTCCCGATTGCAAGTGCATGTCGGTGGGTGGGATGGAGTAGACTAAAAGTGACACTGCAGCATAGAGGAAGAGGCAAACCCTAAATTGTTTTCGTATATATTGCGTGGAGGCAGCGTCTCGATTTATGTAGAGATATTAGGACATCTGATTAGAATACCTGCATGATCTCCAAAATACGCAACTAAACTGGATAAGTCGTGTGTAACCTATCTAGACTCCATACATCGGGACCAATTTATGCAATAAAATTAAACTATAAAAGAAAGCCGCGTTTGCGTAAGCATGAGAAGTCAATTTTGGCAAAACATTCACTCATATTTTGATTGACCATTCACTCATGACCTCGTGCTTGGCCAGGCAAGGTGAGCCAGCGAGCATATAAGTTCCTCTAGTTTTCTTCACCACATATTACTTAAGCGGTTAGAAGAGTAATCTCTTTTTAAGAAGATTTTTCTCTTCTAAGTAAAATGGTAATAGAAGTTCACGTGCATTACTTTTGAGCCTTTATAATTTTTTTAAAAATTATTCTTCACATGGACTTTAGCATATTTAATAATTTCAATATATATATACACACATATTTATACTCCTTTCTACACTATTTCTACACTATTTTTGTTTCTCACTAGTTCTATTTCCTACAACTAGTGCGTGTCTCGTGTTGCCTAGTTGTTTGTGAGTACCTAAAAATGCATGTATAATCACCAAAAGTGCGTAAAAATGCAATGCATAGACTAACACATCTTTGCAGTCAGACAGACATTAGAAGCTTATAGATAGGTAGTATATAGCTAAAAATAGTTATATTTTAAAACAGGATGATATATCTTAATCTGTTTGTGCTTATAAAAACTGTAAGAATACAGAAACTAATTAAGGTTGGCGAAAAATAAAAAAAATCAATTCCTCCCTTCACATTTCAGACTGTTTAGTTGCTAACCATAATCTACAATCTATAATAAGTTAAACAAATTTAACAACTTATGTAGTTGTTTGGTTGCCGTCATCGAACAATTGGGCCAGCAATTGGCAGACTAGCCTCCTGCTGCTACTTAAGTACTTCTTGGGCACTATTTAGCTATCCTTTTTTTGTCAGTTTTGTTTCACTTTCGTATAGGCGATATTAGTTGCAACTTTGGCAGCAGGCATTGTTGGTCGTTGTTTTGTTCCTTTTCGTTTGCCGTTTCTCTTGTATCTATCCTTTTTGCCTTAATGAATATGTACATCTTTATGGACTCCTTCCTTCTTAATACAATGATGCGCAGTTCTCCTGTGAGAAAAATATTAGTTGCAACTTTCTAGACGATAGAACATGGTTTTCTGTCTTGCTGCAATTTCTAAACTTCGTATGCTTTGTGTGATACAGGTTGGAAAGTTAAAATCTTTGCGCGAGAGCTGCTTTAAACTGAAGGACATTAAACTGAGATTGTATCTCAAGGAAGAGATGTGAGAATTATTTGAGTTGTGTATGATTATTGCTCATGTATAAAAATCTAGTCGAGAAAAAAGGGCCAGCACTTCCATGTTGGGGCAGCTGTGACTGAGGCAGTGCTTGCATTTTGCCAGGGGTGCCCAGTACCCTCTGCCACAATTCCTTGAGGAAGTTGGGAAGACATGGCTTCTCCCATGAAGCTTGGAATCGGCACGGGAGCAACCATTATCGTGGGCAAAGAAAGTTAGTCTAATCTACAGGATTTTCTGAATCCTCCAAACAGGCAGTGAGCTTTTGGCAGGTCAGTAGCTTATAATTCAATGATAATCACTTTATCAGTTAAATAGATCAGCTTGAGCGAAGTGGTTTGCAATTTTAAATTTCATTAGTACATCTCAGGGTTGAAGGATCAACTGGAGTCGACATCTGGGTGGCACACAATGGACTGTGAAGGAGTGAACTGTGTGCTGCTGCCTCTTAATTACCTTAACGGGATTGCTAAAATTATAGCGCAATATTTTTTACTTAATTTCAGTTACTTCTATGATTATTCTTTCTCCTATATAACCGGTGGGTGCGGAGCGGGGTCATCGATCTCGAGCCGGTGCTCCCGTGGCCGGTCGGGAAACCCAAGGGCAAGGAGCGAGCATGTTTGGCCGTAGTTGCCGAAGAACCCAACGTCATCTTCGTGGGCACGGAAGAAGATAGCGTCTTCGCCGTGGAGCTCGAGTCGCTGCGCATCAGGAAAGTGTGCGAGTTGGGCAAAGCACAAGGTCGTTTCTTTCCCGTCGTAAGCTACTACACCGAGTCATTTCCGGTACGCATGGCTTCGACCTCCTCGCACTTCTCTATAGTATATGATATATGCTTGGTTGGTTGGGATTATGATTTCAGATAGAAATAGTCAGACAGACATAAGTAAAAACAGTTAGGGTGTAAATCAAAAGAAAATATCTACTATATATAATACTAATATTTGTCCGTAAAATTAAAAGCACACGCTTACAGGACAAAAGCTCTTATCATATACTCAACATACTACATTCATATTGTTTGCACCATAAACCCCACAGATAGGAGGAGAAGTCAATTAATTTATATAAAGAGTTCAATTAATATAATGAAAGAGCCGTTTGGATAGATTGAGAATGAATTATGTTCAGTTAAAAAACAGAAAGCTATTTAGATGTGATTGAGTTTGAGGATAAGCCATAAAAATTATGGTAGAATATTTTATCTCTATAGAATATATCTTATAAGATAGGTAAGTTTAATTAATTTTATTAACTTTTTTAATTCTCTTTTATGTTTAAAAATAACGTCTAAATATTATTTGTAATCACGTTGGACTATTGTAATTTCAGGTTATAAATATAAATCCCCTAGACTTTGTAATTATCTCTCCATCAATACAATTTCGACATATCGCTATCCTAGTTCATTTAGATTTTTACCTATAAGTTTTTGTTCTATAAGCGGGGCTGCATCGGTTAAATTCGATCTTTGATGAAGGAGTAAGTCCTGCCATTATTTTAGTGTCGTTTTTTCTGCCTAAGACTACATCGGTTAGCTCCGATCTCTTAGTTTGATCGGATACATTACATCATGTTCGCGTGATTCTATCGGCTTATCGAGCTCCCTCTACTACTATCGATCTTGTGCTATATCGGTTAGGTCCGACCTACTAGATCGCTGATAGTAGATTGAGCCGTAGATTAATAGATCTTTACACGAATGTTTCATCGGAGTGGTCAAACGATAAGTTATCTACACATTAAGCCTCACGCCTAGTGTATCGGCTTCTCAGTTAATATATCTTCAGAGAATTTTTCGTCCATGCGTCCGATCTAGTCTTCGCCATCTCTTTGGTGTTAGTCTCTATGTCATACTGTCTCGGTTTGTTCGATCTATCGAGGCTGACTTTAATGGTACCGTCATAGTGGTCACTAGGTCTCATACATTTTAAAGATTGGATATCACTCATTGCTATTTATCGCACATTCTAATCAGAGTGCCATCGGCTTTGGATCCTGATGGATCATTTATCTTATTCACATATACCTTCATCTGTTTTCCAGCCGATGAATGAGTGTTACACCATCTATTGGCAACCAGCTAATACGAGCAATTCATATACATGCTTATTGATTACTCTATTTTAGAACGCCATCAGTTTTACAGCCCATAATTCTTGTATTTCCTTCGTTGTCATTTGTCTATGTCTTTCATCAACTTTCCAGCCAATGGATGAGTGCTTCAGCCCCTATCAACAACCAGGCGATAGCAGGAGGACATCAGATCTAGCCGATGACTAACGGCGACCAACCGATAGCAGGAGTTCGTATCAGCCTATTGGCCAATTGACTTATCAGATTATCTATTTGTCAATTGCGTGGTCAAATTGACTAATACGATCGCAACTCCAGTAACCCCGACGAAGGGACCTTGAAGCCAAAGGACCTATATTAGAGCCAAGCAGATCTCCCAGGCCTCGGTGTGTTCGCGCGCTTCTATCAGATCTCCATCAGCTCACACTGACTCGCCCTCTTGCCACGCCTCTTTGCCCGATCCGATCTTCCCCCACACGTGCGAACATTCTTTTGGCACTTCCGGTGGGACCTGAATTTCAATATGTCTGAAGAAGTGGATGTCAAGGCGCGCTCGTCCAATGCAGAAGCCGATGAATATATTATTATTTCGGTTCATTGGAAGACTTGACAGATACATAGAGATAGCAGGTGGAGCAATCTGTGAAAGATTTTGAG
This sequence comes from Oryza coarctata, assembly GCA_030770085.1. Lineage (NCBI taxonomy): Eukaryota > Viridiplantae > Streptophyta > Magnoliopsida > Poales > Poaceae > Oryza > Oryza coarctata. The sequence goes on from CM061472.1 coordinate 18,603,575, forward strand.
AAGTTGTGCTTGTAATCTTTTAACACGACGCAAGGATCGATCTAGAAGAATTCATTCCCAAGATCAATTCTGATCAGTGAAACAACTCAACCTATGGTTTCAAATCCACAGAAATCCGTCTAAGAACTAATTGATGAAGCTATACATCATGTGCTGAGCGATTAATATGAAAGGTTGACAAATATGCTTCAGGACTTAGTAAGAAAAATAGTGGATGGATTAATTACTCAAGAGGCACCGGTTCATACATCGGTAGATATTGATCTATAGATGCCAATGTTTAATTGGTCTGATGGCTATATTTAGCTCAGAAAGCAACACGATAAAGATGATGAGTGGACTACCAAAATATCCAAAGTAATGAAGGAATAATTTGGTTTGAAACCGAAGAGGGAGAATTTCATATATCTGCATCCATAATCTGAGTGGTTTGATAGAGTATCGTTACCACGTCGATACAAGATGCCAGACTTCTCCAAGTTCTCAGGACAAGACAACATGTTAATAGTTGAACACATCTGCCGATTATTGGGTCGGTGCAGACAAGCATCGGAGAAAAAGCTCTGAGAGGTAGGTTGTTTCTATTGTCACCATTCCGATCGGCTTTTAATTGGTTTTTATCATTGCCATTAAGTTCAATAAGAGGATAGTATGATCTAGAAGAATAATATCACAAACACTTTTTTGCATGGATCCATGAGATGCGGCTTACAGATTTGATATCGATGAAGCAGAGGAAGATGGAATCGGTTTTGGAATATATTTAAAGATTTCATAATGTACGAAGCTGATGCTACAGCTTAGACATAAGTAATTAATAGTTAGCAGAGCTAGTCTTCTAAGGACTATCAAGGCGTATCAGAAGGAAGTTTTTTTTCTAAGAGTTTGATAGCTTAGCACATTTGATATAGACCGTATCGGCTCATAAAAGCCAATTACAAGAAGCAGAGAAGGAGATTTTAAAGTTGTGGAAGCCTGAGAAAGATAATTTCAAAGTATGAGGACTTTGAAATTAGGTGTCATGTGTTTGCACCAAAAATTGATAAGTCCCATAGATAGGATTAGAGACCCGATCAATTTATAGAAACAGTCCGATTGATATAGGGAAATAGTCGATCGAACGAATTTAGGATGGATTTGGTTTAGTCAAAAGACGGGAATTTATTCAGACGGGATCGAGTCTGAAAAGGTGCCGTGAAAAACATGGTAGGTTACTTTTATTTCTACAAAATATATATTGTAAGTTAGACAAGTCTAATTAGTTTTGTTAACTTCTTAAAGATAATTTTCTTTTATATTTAGGAAATAATGGTCGATGGTTGTTTCTAACCGTGTCGAACTCTTGTAACTACAGAGTATAAATATAGACCCCAAGGATCTTATAAATTATCTCTCGATCAATACAACTTCGGTGTATCGCCATCCTAGTTCATCTAACCGATAGGTTTTGGCTCTCGACGCGGGGTTGCATCGGTTAAGTCTGATATCTGGTGAAGGGATAAGTCCTGCTACTATCTTGGTATATTCTTTCTACCGAAGTCTGTATGGTTAGGTCCGATATCTTAGTCTGATCAAGTGTATCACATCATGTTCGCATGGTTCTATTGGCTTATTGAGCTCTCTCTACTGCTATCGGTCTCGTGCTGCACCGGTTAGATCCAACCTACTAAACCATTGATAATAGATTGAGCCATATGTTGATAGGTCTTTATGTGAACGTTTCATCAGAATGGCCAACCAATAAGTTATCTACATACTGAGCCTCACGCCTAATGTATCGGCTTCTTAGCCAATATACATATATCTTGAGAGAATTTCTCTCATTGGCTCAGTGAGCTGATGTGTTCACCCATTCTTTCCATCCGTATGTCCGATCAAGCGTCCACTGTCTCTGTGCAATTAGCCTCAGTCTCATACTGTATCGGTTTGGTCCAATTTATTGAGGCTAGATCTAACGGTACCGTCACAGTGGTCACTAACTCTCTTACGTTCAAGAGGTTAGATATCGCTCCTTACTATTCGTTGCATATTCTATTCTGAGCGTTATCGGTTTTACCGTCGATGTGTCATTTATCTTATTCGAAGTGCCATCGGCTGTAAAGCCGATGGGTCATTTATCTTATTCACATATGTCTTCATCGACTTTTTAGCCGATAAACGAGTGTTACACCTTTTATTGGCAACTAGCCGATAGGAAGAATTTATATAAATGCTTATTAACTATTTTATTTCAGAACGTTATTAGCTTTACAGTAGATGTATCTTGTATTTTCTTTATCATCATCTGTCTGTCTTTTATCAGCTTTCTAACCAATAGACGAGTGCTTTAGTCTCTATCGGCAACCAGCCGATAGCAGGAGGACATCAAACACAGTCGATGACTATCAGCCGATTGACTCATTAGATTATCTTTTTATCAGTTACAGAGTTAAATTGACTGGTACACTTGTAACTTCAGCAACCATAACAAAAAGACCTTAAAGCTGAAGTATCTACACTAGAGCTAATTAAATCTCTCAGGCATCAGTGTATTCGTGTGCCTCCATCGGCTTATGCTTGCTCACCCTCTCAGCACATCTCTTCATCCAGTTCGATCTTTCCTTCTGATATCCTCATCTGCTGATGCAAGTTTGGTTGCTGATCTATAACATTGTTTGCTGGGTATCTTTTCAGCCGAACCAAGCTAGCGGCAAATTGCAAGCACCAGCGGGGAATCAGTGATCGTTAAGCCTGGCAAATGGAAAGGGAGAATCCATCATTTTGCAGTCTGATGTTCTTCGGTGCTTTGTTTCTTCTTCGGAAAGTTCAGCGAGACAAGTAGTTTAGTTCACTTGGTCAATTAGGGTGCGTTTGTTTGGCTGACTTGGGCACTCATTCTCTCCGTACGGAAAACGAGTAGCTAATTAACGTATGATTAATTAATTATTAGCTAAAAAAATTAAAAAAACATTAATATATTTTTAAAATAACTTTTGTATAGTTTTTTTTTATAAAAAACGTACCGTTTAGTAACTCAAAAAATATGCGCATGGAAAAAGAGGGTGAAAATGTTTAGTTAGCTTTGGCTGCCGAATGGATAGGGCATAGTTCTTGAAGATTTTTCTTTTTGGAGTTCTTATCAAATTGTGACGACGGATTGAACAATAAGTTTCCATTCAGTTTCAGCATATACGAGTGATTATTTCAGTCCATGTCAGTCTGACACGACTACGCTAGCTTGGAGCCTTGGACCTGGAAATGAAGTGTCCTGAAAAATGAATCGTTATGGTTCAGTCTCAGTGCGATTCAGACACAACTGCCAAAGCATCAATTAATCGTGGACAATTCGGCTCTGATTGCATTCATCGTAATCATGATTTGAGTCATTCTTCATATATATATATATATATATCAACATAGTTGGGCTATTGTTTCAGGTCTATTTGCCCCATCCATCTGGAGCTTTCGGTATTTTTCTGAAGAACTGGTCTCTGTTTCAGCTTAAACATAAAACAAGAAGCAGTGGTGTCAGCTCTTCGAGTACATCCACAGAAGGCAGCTGGAACCGATGAAAAATGTATCCAGTTCGGAAACAGATCCTCTACTGTAATGTTAATACTGCACGGGTGCTGTACAAGCTACGATCCACCATTCCAGTTACATCAAGCGGCTCTGATTGATTTTTCTTATGCTATCACCGTATGTTTTTGCGGAGACTTCTTTTTCTTAATCCTTTCTCCAGTTTAACCCCAATCCCACCACATTTGCTCAGGATAAATTAGGACGCACAGAACAACGAGGAGGATTCACCAAATTCTGCAGACTGGACTAGTGGACTAGCTTTCTTCAGGTGCGTTCTAAATGTACCTGTTCTAATTTTCTGCTCTCTTATTTTTTTCATAGACACGCATTGCTAAATGATTCGTTTTTTTAAAAGATAATATAGAGTAAAGTTGTTTTAAAAAATCAATTTAATCCAGTTTTTAAATTTTTTAAATAATATTTATTTAATTATAGGTTAATCCGCAGCTCCGTTTTACCTACAAAGAAAAACAGAATCCGTTTCCGCTCAAACCAATGCAGACCATAATGGTTGGTCCCATGCCGATCCCGAGCATGAGACCATGATAGAAGCCATGTCTTCCTCGAGGAATTGTGGCAGAGGGCAACCCTGTCAAGAATGCAAGCACGGCCTCAGTTACAACTGTCCTAACATAGAAGTGCTGGCCTTTTTTTCTCGACAAGATTCTTATACATGAGCAATAATCATACACAGCACAAATAGTTTATTGGCGTGGGCAAACATTGCTTATGATGCGTGAGACTGTCTTGTAATATTGCCTTTGCTTTCTTTCCTTACGTAAATAAAAATGGAAAAAAGATCTGTCACTTTGTATAACAAAAATAATGGAAAACAATCATCCGAGATGGTCAGGATGGCCGAGTGGTCTAAGGCGCCAGACTCAAGTTCTGGTCCTCTTGCGAGGGCGTGGGTTCAAATCCCACTTCTGACACATTTTATTTTTCGAGTGTTTTACAAACCAAATTCTCTGAAAGGAACTCATATTTCTTTCTGCGACAACTCAAGATTTTCAGGAGATCTTTGCGATATTTCATTGATTTTTTGTTAATCATGGCCTATCTTGCACCTGTGTTGTTGGTGATGCTCTGTCCAATGTAAGCTGCTATTTATTTCCTCCCTAAATATAATTCAAGTTGCTGTTTTTTACTTCCATTTTGTCCCCTGATTTTCTCTTTTTTCAAATCGATGAAATTTGATATGAGATTTGATTATGACATCACAACACTAGCTCAACCAAAATTCTGTATAGTTGGACAGGAAATTGCAAGAACATACATGAAAATTGATGATTACACTTGCGCCCCCCATACACTATTTCCCTTTTTTAATTATAGAGTTCAATTCCTGCTGGAATCTAGAAATAATTCCATCTTCAAAGTTCAAAAAATGCCCTAGGACTTTTCCAAGCACCTGAACTCTCAAGAGTCAAGAACACCAAACCTGCAGATAACAAGTGAGAAGGTACTGGAGCACTCTATGGCGTGAGCTGAGTTGGCAAAACTGACGACATTGGGTTGGGGAGAAAGTAGAGTTGATCATTCAAGATCCTACGTACAAATGATGGCGCAATAAAGCTTGCTAATTGTTTTTCGTACAAGTGCTGACTGTTGCTAGCTGAAGATCTTGCAAACAGGCCACGCTAACCAAACGATTGTTGCAGAGAACGGATGGGTACAGCACTACTAATGTTTTTTTAATTACGTTGAGAACACTCGCTTAACCGCAAACTTAAAGAGACTAAGACCTGTATTAAATACCTTATCTCACTAAATTTTTGTAGGAAGTGTATTGCATGTGTATAATTGTGCAGACCGAAATTTAAACTATAGTGAGTGGACAACACACCTGTGCCTCGCCAGATATCACGTAATAATATTGTGGCCATTTTTCACAATGAACAAACACCAGGGGAAAAGTCATATTCTACGATGCATGAGAAATATGGGAGATAATACTACTACCGCGGTCCACCAAATTATTGAGTAAATTCAGACCTGCAATACAAAAGGCGTAACGTTTTAAGCATGGTATCAAGGACATGTATACGAAGACGCGGATTATCTAGGTACATAAAAATTCTAGGTAAGAGGTGGTTTAAGGTGAGAGGTGAAAAAGACAAAGAATCTCATAATTTACTCTACGTCTGATAAGTAAAAAAAATAAATGATTTAAAAGTCAATACTAAAAGATAAACTATAATAAAAAACCTTAAAATAAATTCTAAAATTAAGTTTTAAAACTTAATTTTAGTTATAATTGATAAGCCAATTAGTAAAAGCTAAAAGCGCTAGCTAGGCCTTTGCCGTCCATACCTCTACGGTCCTATGAAAGTAAAGTCCTCCCTTGAAAATGAAGGACGTTTTAGAAAATTTTAGAACATCTCTAAGCTTGGTCGTCTCCTTGTGCTAATCAAACCCACAACATTAATCAACGCGATCCTCCACATCCGCTAATCAGAACAAAACACCTGTAGCATTAATCAATTTGCATCATCTTGTTGCTCGTGCCTAATCCACAGGGCTAATTATTGGCTGTCACGGACGATCGAGGTCAGAGCAGCAAGATGTTTAGAGTTTGCACTCGTACCTTGCCAGATTAATGAAGATTAGCTACAATCATGGGCAGGGAATCTTGGTACCGAAATATGATAGGCGATCGCTGCACCCACAGCAATTAAAAAATCTTCGTGCGGATCGATTGATTGGTGAGCGTGCGAGCATGGGAGGGGACCGGTGGTCTCCAGGCCGTTGGTTGGTTATGGTTGAGCGATCGGGAGACGCACGACTGCAGGAGCGGGGCCAACCGAACGAATGATCGAAATCCTCTCGGTGGAGCGAATGCATGAGTTGAGTTTTACTGGTACGAGCTTTCGCGGTGGTGAGAGGCATTTTGAGATGATCTGAATCGAAGAAGTATCTCGACGGGAGTAGCAGGAGTTCCGTGAGAATGGCAGATTCCTCCATTGCCTCCGAGGCGTTCAACGTGCCGTGCGCGTGTGCCAAACCACCAAGCCAGCGTGTGTGTCCTAAACTTCACTATGACCGCCTTTAGTTGCTAAAAAGAAAGAAGGAACCAAAAAAAAAAAACTATGACTGCCTTTCGAGTGTTGACCTTGACTTGCTACGGTGTGTGTGGGCTGTGTGAGGCGACGTGAACACAGCCGAACCAACCCGCCGGCCGCTTCCGGAACCCGTCCAACCCGAGACCCACCCCACACCCATCGCGACACGACGACGTCGCGAGTCACGGGGCCGAACGCTCCGCGAGACCGCAGCAGCGGCAGCGGCGCCCCGCGAGCGCGCGCACGTGATCCGCCCCCCGTCGATTCCGACCTGTCGCCGCCGCCACGGGCACTTGGCTCCCTTGATTTCTCTCTCTCTCTTTCTTTTTTGCAGCCATGAATCCCAACCCCAGTATCTATCTACTATAGTATCTCTCACGAGACACAATCCTGTGGCTTCTGTGATTTCTCAAGCAAAGCAACACAAAGCCGTATTTCTCTTCACCTCTCTCTCTCTCGCTCTCTGTTTTTTTTTTTTTGGGGGGGGGGGGATCAGGACAGCAACGGGCGACCACAACTGCAGGGAATAATCATCACATCTCCATATTTATGCACACAAAAATTGGGCAACGAGAGAAGAAAAATCCGGGAATCTGGCTGCAGGTAGCTACCCTACCTGCTAGCCGTGAGAAAAAGAAATTTGATGCATATAGAGGAAGTGCAAGATCGGTAGCTTCAAATCTTCAATGGATTAATAATTCACTAATCACTCAGAATAATGTACATGTACAACAAGTACAACTACAATCACCTACACTGATCGCTCGCTCGCGAGGACGGGACGCACGCTAATTACAAACTTCCCGATGATTAGCGGCGGCGATTAGCGATCAGCGAGGAAGCAAACAGAGAAAGCAAGAAACGGATTAAGGACGGGATTAAGGGACTAATGGCGGATTAAGTAGTAATTCGCTGGCTGGTGCTAATAGGAGCAGGCGACCCTGAGCATGGAGCGGCCGCGGAGCATGCCGCGGTACAGCGCCTCCCGGTTCGCAGGCATCGCCGTGGTCGTCGCCGCCGTCCCCAGCGCCGCCGCGTTCCTGCACAACGGCTCGGCCGCCGCCTTCGCCGACGCCGGGCGGGACGACGCATTGTTGTCGACGACGTCGGCCGCGAACCGCACCCGCTTCTTGCTAACGCGCCGCGCCTTCTCCCTCTTCCGCTTCTCTGCAAGAAACACACGTCAGGTAACGAGTCAGTCTCAGCAAGGAGCCAAGAACAGGATGCACGGTCCGCCATGGCCATGATTGCTCGCTCACCGGAGGACGAGAGGCAGGGCCGGAGCCGAGCAGGGGCGGCGGCGTCGCCGCCGTCTTCGTGGTGCGGCTTGGCGCGGCAGAGGGAGAAAAGGACGAGGGTGCCCGAGAGCGCCATGGCGGTGGCGGCGAGGGCGAGGCCGGCGTGGGAGCTGCCGGCCGACGAGGACGACGAAGACATGGGAGCAGCTTAGCTCTAGCTCGAGCACGGCGCGCGGCGGCGACTATTTCGGGAGGTAGTTGGGAGGCGAGAGGGACACTGAAATGGCACAATGCTGTAGGCACGCTGCTATTATATACCTGCTGCTCGTTGGTTGCTTGCTGGAGCTGGACTGAGGTTGGCCAAGCTAGTTTATTAGTAGTAGGGTTGTTCAATACACTTAACGAACTGGTAAATTATTACGACTGTAGTGATTTTTTTTTGGAGAGGTTTGTTTTGGTTGGAATCATTGGTGCATGGGTACAATGGTCATTTTGCAGTCATGTTTTAATTTGTATTCAGTTTTCAGTTGAAAATTTAGGGTGGGTTATATCTACATGCTTTTGGCTATTATTTTGCTAAGAAATGCATGAGAGTTGTGTTTCTTAACATTACATCTACATCAAGATTAATATATATTCTATTTCTATATAGAGAAATGTCTCGATCAATTGTACTTACTATCACAATTATTATGGATATAGTAGTTAATGATAGTTATAGAGAGTAACAACGGTTAACTGTTGCAGCTATAATGCCTATGGTAGCAAACACTTAAACTAGAAGCTCTTCTTAAAAATTATAGTGCTTTTAGGCAAATCATCATTGTTTATATTTGTGGAATTCCTATTTACTTGAAAATTTGGTCCATCTCAAATTATTGATATGTTATTGTGCATATATAAATTTATCGCCTAACTCATCTCAAATACATAAATCGTAGAAGATAAAAAAATAATATAACAAGCCACACTCACTAGACAGGAATAAAACCATGGAAGGTAAATAAAACCAAACAAAACTAGAATTTCGTACTCAATTTAAATCTATGTTCCAACAGTGTGTAAAATACTACCCCTGTGGACTGTTAGCTGAGAGAAAATCTATGTTCAGAACCTGATGAGACAGAGTGGAAAGCTAGCAATAATACCCCTGTGGACCAGGTCATCACCAGGACAGTTTTTGTTTTCCTTTTTTTGTTTCCTTTCTTTTCACTTGTAACACCAGTAAATCCTACTGCTGGTATTATCCGGCACGGCACGATGAATTATTGGGGGGATGTCTCCCTCTGCTTGCTAGCTTTGACATGAAGTTCAGATAAGATGGTCACCTAATCATATGTCTATAAAAGATTTATGCTTTTTTTTCTCTTTTCCAAGTGAATGAGGCCAAGATTAAAATGAATGTCTTTTTTATTTCTTATTCTTAGATCAAATTCCTCGAATTAGTTGAGGCCAAGAAGTAGTAAGATCCATTGACTGCTTGGCAGCACGGCAGGTAGGACAGCATATGCAGGCTCTCCTGGGAGTAGTTGCTTTCCATGATCCATTTTGCTTCTCCTTTCCGCAGCCAACATGGTTTTTTCCAACTAGTAAATAAAAGAAAAACAGTAAGGTCCTTGAATTTGTTTGTGATTTCATTACAATCTCTATGCTCGCACAAAAAAAATGTTTGTGCTCTTAATCTTGCTAGATGAATTTGTTCGTGATTTCATTACAGTCTCTATACTCGCAAAAAAAAAACATGTTTGTGCTCTTAATCTAGCTAGATGAATTTGTTCATGATTTCATTACAATCTCTATACTCACATGTCCGAAAATGATCCAACCATTTTCGGGAGCCAATAAGGTTTATGCATAGGCCAAAAGTGAAAGTGTTATCGAGCGAATCAACTAAGAGGAGCCATTAGACATTCACAAGCTACTCTCATCAATCGGACCTCATCCCCCTAGAAAAACCTAAATTATGTCACGTTTTGGATCCCATCGACTTAGGCGCGCATGCAACCAATTTTCACAATCGTCATCACGTCGGATCCAACTGTTGTTAATTGCATCAGCTTAACCAAATGAATATTCCTTTCCAGACAAATTGCTATTGTTCCTGCCGGAAACCGCTGTCGAACGTAGCGGTTTCGTGTGCAATTTGCAACGAAAAAGGACGTCCATTTGGCGATGTAAGCTGACATCGATGCCCAAAAGAGCCCAATAGTTGAAGCTAATGGAGGATTAATTCGCTAATGGCTAAATCCTAGATTCCATGTTTTGCCTCTTTTAAGTTCAAGCTATACATGGGTGACGTATATGGCAGCATTATGTAGCTGTACTGTTAGCTGCAACTGGAATTATCCAATTCCAGTTAAAGTGGAACCCTAACTCAATTATTTGAGATCTAGGACAAGCAAACCGCACTTTTGCCACTCTTTTTTTTCCATGTAGCTGCTAGCTAATGGAGAACACATCCATAATCTCTAATGCGATATTATGGGATTTACTAATTTAATTGGTTGGTAGCTATAAGGGGTGAGGTACATCTTTCTTTTATGAGAATAAGATTTTTTTTTTGAAAAAAGTTCCAGTTTCTCAGTTTCCTTCTCGCATAGGTATATAATCCGATCCATGGCTTCCATTTTCAGGAATATACAAAGTATATATGACAACTTCATTAAACCGTCGAAGTCACCTTCTTATCTCCTGAAGTTGAACTATATATGTTGTCAAGTATGGTCGCTAGAATCTAATTCATCGTCACATCGTATCCAATGATCACTACGACCAATCAGAATGAATATCCCTACTTATTCGCCTGTAATTCCTGATAGAAACCGATGTTTTATGCTGTGTTCTCATGTGCTGCTTATTTAGATAGCAACTTACAAAAGGGATGCTATCGACCAAACACTGACGTCTCTAGAAAGAGATGTTGAAAGACCCCAACAATTGAAGTTAATGGAAGATTTGTTATGAATAAACTCTAACAAATGGGAATATCCTAGTTTCCATGGATGACGTAGAGAGTTCTTTTTTCCCTTTTGGAAGTTAAGGATGATATAGGTAGCTTAGCTAGTACTAGTATTGCATCGGAATGCTTGCTTGCAACCAGAGTATCCAATTAGAATGGAATTAACCCAACTATTTACACTCTTGTACAATCAAACTTCTCTTTTGAAGCTCTTTCCTTTTCTTTTCTAAATGAAGGGGTAAGTGGAATGGAATGAACAGCTTTTGCACTACTTTTGTCTAGCATTAGGCTGAATTTACTAGTTAAAATGGTAAGGGTACACAACGTACCGAGAAAACAAGGTCGAAACAAATTGAAGACATTTTATTGTCTTACTTTTGAGTCTATATAGATCTATCTCCAGTTTGGCAATTTTGGCCACCTATCAGCCAACAATGCCGTTTAAATCCTTGGTGTGGAGGAGAGATCGTCCATTTCTCACGTGACTATAATTTTATGTAAGTTAGAACTGAACATATAAGACATAAGACCAATGTATTTAAAATGGTGTTATCCAATCCACATTCCATAATGATGATGCATCTAGTGTGCAAGTTGGATATGTAAGGACAGAAGGGTAGGCAAAGTTGGAGAAAGTGATGGCCGCAATAAATCATTTCTTTTTTTAGACCACAATAAAACATTTCGATTGAAGATGAACTCAGGCTCTAGGTAAGACAAAGAGCGGCCAAAGATGATCGCATGCAATTATATTGCAATTTTAATTAACTTGTAAACTAGAAGGTTAACTAATATTCTGAACGTAGTAAATACCAGGAATTGGTGTCATGTCAACCACTCTAAAACCCTAGAGAAAAAATTAAAGAAAAATTACTACCAAAATTCAACACATGAAAAGTACATAATTGGCAACCGACAAAAAGAAAAACATGGCATCAACTCATGGGAAATTTTGTCTTAGGAGATCCATGGAGAAAATGCATGAGGTATGTCAATTCAGCTGCTATCCAGGTGTCCTTAAGTTAGATAATCCTACGACCTTTTTGCCTTGGACCCTCTCTCACTTTGATGAATACTTTTCCCAGGCGTCCTTGATCTTATCCTATCCACCCGGGGATTTGTAGTTCAAAACCTAACCACCGGTGGGCGGTGGTGTGTCCTCCCTACACGCTTTGCTCTCATTGGTGGTGGTGGTGGTGGCCGACAGCGGCATCGATCATTTCATCACGAAAAGAGGAGAGAGGCTCCTGTCGTCTGCCAAAGCCAAGGAGAAAGCAAAGAGAAATTGGTGGCGCTCAAGCAATGCCGTGCCATCACACAGATTAAAGGAAAGGAGGCTCATGCAGCTGAGGCGGTCAGGTAGGTCCCACCCTCGTTATCGTGTTGGGAGATCCTATGGTAGGAGCATGGTGGTGGTGGTGGCCAGATCCATCCTTCTAGGATGCACTGGGAGGTGTCGCTGTTGGGAATTTGGGACACTTGTCGCCTCTGTGGTGACCCGTGAGATTGAGATAGAGAGGCTGCTACTTGGTGTTGTAGTAAAAGTTCATCTATAATTTAGGGTGTTTTTACATGGAAGAAATCCACTCCGATCATTCACAGGTTGCCAACATGACAATTGGCTTTGGCTTATCACATTTGAGCCATACCTCTACCTTAGCCAAGCCCAAGCACCCTATAGAGTCACACATGCCTTAAAGAGGGTACATGCATCTCAGTATGCCTAGGCTACTCACAAGCCATGTTAGGTGAGGCCATGGCCTCGAGCTCTAAGTGGTAGAGCCCAAATCTAAAACTAAGGAAGGGCAGAGCATGGCCAAATTCGCCAAATATGAAAGAAGGCGATGGTGCCTATTGCCCAATAGGGATGGGAGAAGAGAAGGTGAGAAGGATGGTTGATAACAAGAGAGGAAGAAAAATGGCCTATCCACATGGATGTTGTCTTGTACCATCTTGATCTCATCGGCCCACAACCCTAATATGTCTTGTGTCGTTTCAATCTAGCCAAACCGACAAGCTCATGGCTAGCATCGATGAGCTCAAGACCAGATCTTGCAAGGTCTCAATGGTTGGCGGTGACAAATCGACTAGTTGATGATCTTCTTAGCCCTAGCGTGCTTTGATTTTGTGTTGTCCGTGAGCTCGTTGGCTAGAAAGGCCGAGAAGTTCATCGTCTTGATTTGAGTCAAAGAAGAGAAGAGGTGTCGGTGTGACAGAAGTGCTCGTTAATCCATGGTGTGAGGAGCTTGTCAGCAAAGAGGAGAGAGTGGGAAGGACTGGGGAAGAATTTTATATTAGTTTATGGTTTTAATAATATTTAATGTAAAATTTTGGATTTAATTATAAATTAAAAAACGAGGTCTGAAATAAAAATAATAGGAGTTGACATTTAAAATTAAAACCACACTATGTATTGTTAGAAAGGTTTGTAGTCTTAAACCTATGGTACGTTTTCTGTTCTTGGAGGCCATTTTGAGAGTGACTTCTATTATAAATATCCTTGTCTAAACATAATCAGATCACCTGTATATGAGTAGGAATACATATTTATTGTATGTGATATATTTTTCAAATTTATGTCTTTTTTAAACATATGAATTTGGAAGGAATCGGTTCGATAGCAATCTAGTGCGTCAACAAATTCGTTGACATCCATTAAACACACTCATGGGTGTGTACAGTGTGTGCACATTTATATCTTTCAGAAAAAATCCCTACAATCCAAAGCAAGCCTTATGTAATGGGACTTTGAGATTATCCACGCCAAAGAGCACGTGACTTTAATATTTTTACACACTTAAGTATGAATTTAGAGGTTGGCTCTAGGTGACATTTCTTATATAAATCCATATACATCCGAAATCTAAGTGCATGAGCTACATTTAACGAATTATGATGGGTATGTATGGCATATTTGGTTTGTGTCACTTTTAACCCTATCGAATTTTAGTAGAGCAACGTACTTGAAATATTTTTTACCGTACTGCTCTATTAAAATTTAGTAGTTTTGAAAACTTTCACTTCAAACTTATTTAAAATTTAATATGGCTATAAACCAAATACATTCAACACTATAAAAATTTGGTTACATAAAAATGCTGGTAAAGTTATTTTGAGCAACAAACCACGTGCCAATAACCTCTGACCTTGGCCAGCTGGTCAAAAAACGGGCGATTTCTGGCTGTGTTCATTTGGGGTTTTCGGCAAATAAAATAAAACAGGGCATCGAATTAATGATTAATTAATTATATATTAACTAAAAAATAATATAATTTTTTAAATATATGAAAAACGATAGAGTATAAGTTCGTAACTTGCCCAAACTAACACAGCCAAACCAAACTAACACAGCCAAAATCCAAAACGGATAGCGGAGAAGCGGGTGGACGAGGCAGTGAAAGCGGCTGCAGCCAGCATCACCGGCTAGCACCAGGAACAGGAAGCTTCTGCCCGGTTTTCCCTGTACGTCTGCATCCCCGGTTGCCCAGTTCAGCTCACTTAGCTTTCTTCCAACCTTGAGAGCTTTTAGAAGACCAGAACCACCGAAAGACTGCGAAACATCAACCTCTCAAGTCTCAACTCTCCTTTCAAGAAGCTTCCTTCTGAGAGCAAGAGTAAGCATACTGTACACATGGCTGCTAAAGAGTTTATCAGAATTGGGAGTATCCAATCCACAGGCCACACAGCACAAGGCCCCTCTTGAGTGACGAGTGATATTCTGATAACGACAGGTAAACAACAATGACAGCTGACAGCAGACCATCTCTTTGCTCTGCACAAACGTTGGCAGCTATTGAAATTCCCACATGATTCTGAGAATGCCAGTTCAGAAACCATGGAACAAGCCAGTGCTCACTACCCGGTATGGATGCAGGAGCTGTTCTTCAATTTCACAAGCCAGTGTCCACAACCAGTTGCTCACACTCAACGCAATTTGCTTATGGAACCAGAGACAGCTGCCATGTAAGCACTCCCAAAAGGGATCAACCTCTAACTTCTAAGCACATTATATATATATATAGACACACCCACACAATTTGAGGGGCATTTTACCGTCTTTACATTGCTCACTGGGTCATTTTCGTATTCATGTAACAGGGTAACCAGAAGGAAGTCGGTAATGCTGGCAGATTATTACATACAGTAGGCATTGACTTTTTTTGGCATGTAGCCAGGGACAATACAGGCATGTATAACCAGCACCCTTTCTGCAGGGCAGTTTTGTCATCAGTAAAGCTCAAGTTCCTCTTTAATTTCAGGAGCACAAGGAATGGTAAATTAAGTTAGAGTGTTTTCCTGTGTGTTACAGTTTGACTAACAAAACTCACCCCAAGACGGGGACAAAATAAGCCTTCAGAAATTCACGAGGAACAGCTAACTTGGAACCAACGATGCCTTACTGAAATGTCAAAAGTAAAGGAAATAAGTCATAAAGAAGAGAACTTGTCCAGATACATCAGAAAAAATGAGTTACAAGTTTAAATAACTTTACAAATTATCCTATTCATAAACTAACTCTTGAATTAGAACAGTGTCATAATTGAACAGGATCAAGAGAATCCAAATGATTAACAATAGTAATAACTACTGTTACCAAGTTGCCTAACTAGTTGCAATTAGTCGTAGACTAGAGGGCCACTACTTGACCAAATAGCAAGCACGATCAGTCGTGGTCGGTCATAGATTAGTCATGATTAGTTGTAGCAAATCACCGATTCACCATGCTAATTGGCTTATTGTGTTTAGTACTTTAGTTTTATATCTTGTTGACTTGTTGTCTTGCTTGCTACATAGTCCATAGTTTATACTATATATAGTGCTTAGTACACTATAATAGTAGTAAAGACTATATGGTGCATCCCCTGTTTTCACACGACCAAGTCGTGGACTAGTTGACCAAGTCAACAAGTCAGTCCAGGGGTACCTCAACTCGACTTTACAACTTGACAACCATGGTAATAACTACTCTCTCCATCCACAAATATAAGGGATTTTGGCTATGTATCTAGTGCATAGCCAAATCCCTTATATTTATGATCAGAAAGAGTAGGTAACATAGATCACTTGGGAGTGGAATTGAAACTATTGGCAAATAACATTGTAGTAATGTTATAAGTTGGCTCCAATAATACAATTAGAACCTGACACATGGAAAGAGCCAGCTGTATCCTCGACAGCTTTCATTTTTTGGGGTGAAGATAAGCATATTTGTTATAAGTTGCACAAATTGTATGGGACAATGAGTACAAACTAAGATTCGTTAAACTCTGGATGACTTACTAGTTTGCCACGGCAATGCTCCTAAGTCCTGAAACTGAAATCTAGACTCAAGGTTCATACCAAAGAAAAGATAATTAAGTTGCTGCTTTTATTCTATTATTTTGAAGTATAGCAGAGTGTCAGGGCATCTAGAACAGGAGTACCACTTATACATCTCCCCTTCACATCATAAGGTACCGTTGTTCAGAACATACAATGTGAGCATAAAGCTTTCAAGGAGACAAATTAGACCACAAATATCATAATTTTCAAGCTAACTATTCTATACAAGTTAATAATGCTTCTTCATTCAAAGCCAACAACATTTCATTTCATCACCTTATAAAGTCATATAGAGCTCATACTTCTAAACAGATCTGATTCCATTGATATTCCACAACACACAAATATTATTAACAGGAAAAAAAAATTGTCACATCCATGACAAGAACTAAATGTACCAATCAGTGGTACATATAATGAAACTGAAATGTCCTAATGTTTAGACGCTCTCTCGTGTGCACTAGTGTAAGAGACAAGATTGGAGGAGGAAGACGAGAAAGCAGATTTAGCTGCAAAAATAGTATGGAATGGATTTCCTTCAGCACCTTCCAGGTTCTTTGGCCATTAATATATTCGATTCCAGACCTAGTATCAGTCAAATTCGATCTGACTTTGGCCATTAATATGCACATACACTTAACTTATACTGAATCCATATTCATCTCTCTGAATATCCTGCAACTAAATAATAAACTAAAGTACTAACATAGTCCTTTTCAAGTCTTTCACTTTTTTTTAAGTCTATTCATGGTACCAAGGTGTATTCAGCTATGATAGAAAAAAAAGTTATGCATATGATAGCTGTCTCTTAGAGTATGTTCCACTTCTAGAAGACTAAAGTATTGTAGAGTATTAACTATTCATATGACTATATTGTACATTAGAATCAGCAAATTTTAGGCATTTAGCTTCCAGTACCCATTGGTTTTCCCTATGTCTCTGTATCAAGAAGAAAAGGGACAAAATGCTCGGTTTTCAAGCTTGCTGTTTAAGCATAATTACATGAACTGACTACTAAGAAACATCATCAGCTCTAGTCTACAAAATGAGCTGTGGCTGACAATATAAGCTATGTTATTCACTATTCACTTCCAAGTACATGCAGCGGCATAAAGTAGTTGTGTATGCACAAAAAGGAGTAGTTATAAAGAACAGAAGGGCATGTCAAGTATAACTGGTGTAATATAACGTGACAGGTAGGAATTGTACCAGTATGCCAGCAAGGATGTCTCAATGATCTCATAGTTATCACTTCATTTCTGGGAAATGAAAATTAAGAGAGATACCACCATAGCTTCCCAGTCTGTCCTGAAGGCACTGTCTTGCACTTCAAAAAAGTAGCTACTTAACCAGTAAAATCATGTATCGTCATTATCTCTACAGTCAGCCATGTCAATAATGATGGCTAATTTGCAAAATAGCTCCAGAATTTAATCAAGGGAGAGATTTTTCTTCATTGCTTCATACACTAGGTAGGTAATACTTGCCGCAGGCACCACTTTAAGAAGATTTGGTAGGATTCCTTTGTAGAATCCAGAAACACCCTCATGCTGTAGGGTTCTCCAGAATACATCACACATTCCTCTATATGCAGACTCTGAATTGGCTCGTTGAGCTTGCAGTCTACAAATGTTTAAAAATACTGTTGAGAAAGAGTGTGTTTGCTTCCTTTCTTTACAATAATACATTCTTACCTTGTCCTGATAACCTGTAAAGGGTAAACACATGTTGCCCCCAATGCTCCTGAGACAGTCCCACAGCCCAGTTGTACTAGAGGACCAGGATCTACACGGTCATAATAAAACTCAAGAATCAAGAAACACAGAGTTGAAAAGCAAAAGGGTGGGAAATACAAACAGTTCCTGAATGGTGGCTCACCACTGTCCTTCAGGATATATGCCTTGGAGACATCTTTCAACGTCTCATATACAGCTAGATCAATTCCAGCATAAGGGACAATACCAAGCAAAGATGGAACCAGACCTCTATAGAATGCTCGAGGACCCTCATGCATCAATATATCCCTTGACAATGCACTAAGACTAGGTACTTTACCATCCACACATGAATAAGTCTGCAGACGTGTTTTCACTAAATCTACAGGATAAATTGCTGTTTGTGCTACTGCACCAGCCAAACCACCAGCTACGAGACGTTCAGAAGGACCAACTTCACTCTTATTTTCTCCTTTGCTCTTCATAATATATTCTTTTAGCATTTCATAGGCATAAAATCGTATTGCGCTTTCTGGAGCAACTTTCACAACATTCAATCCATTCCCTCTAAAAAATGCCAACATACCACCCTGGCTCCATATATCCTTGATTGAATGCAAGACTGTAGTTCGTGTAGTCTGTACTTGCATGATCACTTTAAGGCGGTCAAGAGGTGCAGTTGCAGTACGAGATGCAGCACCCGCAATCCCTCCTGCAATCAGATATTTACTTGCATTGACATGCTTACTTATGCCTTCTGGTATAACAGCCTGTTCACCTATATCTACAAGACAGACTCTTTCCCAGTGAAGATAAATATTCTCAATGGTTGCTTCATTAGGATATAGCAAAAGAAAGTCCCTCCACTCTTCAAAAGTAATAATTCCATTGTTGTCCTTGTCCACATGCTCGACAAATCGTGCAAGCTCCTCATCATCAATCTCTATACCTGCAAACAACAAGCTGACATTGCTTGTAAGATATATTATGGATGTACAAACACTCAAATCTCTAAATAACCCAACTATGAAGATATTTAAGACTTCAGGCAAAGCAGAACCAAGGAAGCAAACAATGTGAGGTACTGATATGCTCTTTTAAATTTGACAAAGGGTATATTTTTGGTAGAAGATGCCATAAATTAATAAAGTATAGCTAAATAATGCGAAGTCGGATTGTGTTCTCCTGCAAGCTCAAAATATATAGGAAAAAAATTACTGATCTTTGGTCATACTTGAGAACAAAAATGTGATCACATGAAGTTAAGATGATAGTGTTTTCAACTCTGAATGAAGAACTATAATCTAATATGAATAGCTCCGTAATACGGTTGAATTTGAAACCATCTTAAATAAATGTTCAGTGCAAAAAAACTTCCAGAACAAAGACTGCCCTACCACATTCAATCTTTCTTCTCAGCCTTTTAAGAAGTATTCTATTACTAAAATCATCCACGTCAGACTTTGGCACAAGAAGGTATAGCTGATTTACCAGTTTTACCATTATTAGTTCTCAAGTCAAGCTAGTATATTACCCCATGCCAGTTCAAAAGAACTCATACGTATATCGCCTACCTAAATTCATCTTAAGGAATTCCACTTAAACAATGCATTGGCCAGCTACAATTACCTCTAAACCGAATTCCTGTACCCCATGCTAAAATTTGAAAAAGGAACATGGTACTCACCATGGCCATCTTTCACTAATTATGCAAGGCCAAAAGTTTGGGCCCAATTGATTGGAAGCTGCTTCAGCCACCTCCTTGAAGTGATTTTATCATGTGAGAATGCTTCAACTTCACCTGAGGCACTCAAATTCGGTTGCCTATACTATGAAATTCTTAGTATGGAAACATAGTCTTGGATCTATATGCTGTATCGGTAAGAGATTCAGTCTTCTGAAACTAATAGGAGTGTGCCTTGAACAAGGAATGAGGAAAATAACTAAAACATTTGCACTCTTAAACTGCATCCAGTTTTTGGACTCTGTGACAATCTAATATCTAACAAGAAATTGATAAGGCTTTGAGGCTTTATTTTTGCTCTCAGAACTATATATCACAAGATTAACAAAACATAAAATCCAACATTAATCAGTCAAAAAAATGAAGAACCAATTCAACATATTCAGTGGAAGCAGATTACTGCAATGTACATATTCACCACGAGCATCCAGCAACAATCAAGTAATAATGCGTTTGCAACCACATTTCGCCGAACACGTCAGAATACGGACAGTGGAGCGACGTGTGATAGCACGGAACGAAGTGATCCAGTTGCGGCAGCGGCGGCGGCGGCGGCGGCGGCGGCTGTACGAGCGGAAGGTGAGGTGAGGTGAGGCTACCGCATACATACCAGCCTTGACGAGCGCGTCCCAGAGCTCCTCGGGGAGGATGCAGCCATTGTGCTCGACGTCGATGGCCTGGAAGATGCGGTAGAGCTCGAGCTCCTTGTCGTCCATGTACCGCCTGAAGTCGTCGTACCCGACGCGGCCATCACGGTCGCGGTCGCAGGCGCGGAGCAGCTCCCGCGCGTACTTGCACTCCGAGGGGATCTGCAGCGCGGCGAGCCCGGCCTCGATCTGCGCGTAGTCGAGCTGCCCGCGGCCGTCCACGTCGAAGAAGGCGAACATGTCCCGGATCCGCGCCTCCCTCTCGGCCTCCGTCTCGTGCAGCGCCAGCAGCACGTGCTCCATGGTCACGGGCCCGGCCTTCCGCACCGTCTCGCACCCTCCCGCCGCCGCGGCCGTCGCCGCCTCCGCCTTGGGCACGGGAGCCGAGGCGGCGCCTCCCCGTGGGTCCACCGCGTGGGCCGCCGCGCCGGGCATGGCGCCGGCGGCGAGGAAGGAATGAGGGTGAGGAGGAGGAGGCGGCAGCGTGGTGGTTTGGGGAATGGGATGGAATGGAGGAGGAAAGTTTGGAGAAGGGGAAGGGAATATACGTGGACGTGAAAGGTATACGGTACGGCTACGTATTGGAATACCGTATTTTTGGGCTCTTGGAATACGGGAAAAATCCGTATGTGTGTGTGGCGCGCGGCTGTATCGGCATGGGCTCTCGCTCTCGCGTGCCGTGTGATGGGAGGCGGATGGTTAGATATCGACGGGGAGACCTTTTTGTGAATATTTGAAAAGAACGAATTATACACGAATTATTCACTTCTCGCGGGAATTTCTGTAAAATTCTTCCATGGTTCCATTCCAAGAGGCCTGGTGGTAGTTTTGAAAACATTAAAAAAGAACAAAATCAATAATATACTATTGTTGCTATAATATCTTATAGAATAACTCATTTCTATATACCATTATTAATACCAACAATGTTAGACAGAACCATTATATCATTATATCAGTAATATAATACTAACACCATAACATAATCACATCAAATATTTTGGATGAAAACTTATTGATCATGATTTTTTTGTCTACGAGAAAAATAAAAGATAGAATACTAAAAATCAACCAATATTATAACTGCATATAACCTTACATTAATCCTCTCTATAATAACTGCTTGCTGTACATTGTCCTGTAACAACCCGTGCCGTCAAATTTGTCATTCTCACTAGGTTGTCTCCTCGTCATCTTCAGTCCAAGCATGCCCTCTCCCCAAACTCCCTTCCCACCACAAACCCTACCCTAAAATTCCAACTCAACAGAACTGTTAAATAGCATAGTATATTGTTTAATATATCTTAAGATGATGTATCCACTAGAAAACACTTGTCGCCACTAGAAAACACTTGTCGGCACAGTTCGATTGGAAGGTAGAAAAGAATTAGACCCTCGTCGGTACATTTATAAAGAACCAACATGATAAAAGAAACAATATTGGAAAAAAAATCTCATATATGTTCTTTTTCCTTGAGTGCTAGTACCACTCTCTGCATATGGGTTGACTTGATTCCCAACCTTGTGTGAGTTGGGCGCTGAGAGTAGCGAATGCTAGTAGTAGTCCCCTTGTTTATCAGTGTTGGTGGTGTCTGAAATCTGAATGCCTTGATCGAGCCAGCGAAGTGCAAGTGATTGCCATTTTGAGACCGATGGACAGTGATGTATGATGGTGTGATCCACGAGTTTATTTTTAGCTGCTGCTAATACTGTACTTAAATACCTACCGTCCGGTACAACCACCTCGTGCTTATTTGTGCACGTGAAAATGAGCTGTGATAGATAGGTGCCTAATTCAAGAATCATATCTAGGGTAGGTCCAGGTACTCCAGTACTAATATTAAACAACTTCATAGTACAATTACATTTCAAATGGTAACTTAAAATGATTTTAAGCTAGTATGATTAACCAATAGTAGTATCATACTATACTATCTTAACTTCGCCCCGTGAAAAATTTTCATTATTACTGCAAAGATGACAAATAAACCAGAAAAAAAAGGAAATTCATTTTTTTCATAAGGAGATAAGGATATTACATCCCTGGTCTCCATATACAGCACATGATGAACACAGTAATTAGATTTGAGTTCACGAAGAAATATTTTCGACAGGAAATACATGGTTATTAGTGAACTGCCGATCTTATTCAACTCGAGTGATCTTTGTAGCGTCCTGCCGAATTTAGACCTTAAATATTTTTTCTGGAATCTCGATCCTGCCAACGTTTGATTTATTTTGTTTGGAGGATGTATGGACACTGAACAGTGTGGAATAAATTGGACAGGAGCAGGCTTAATGTAGAAGAAAGGGAAAGGGGATCAAGACTGAAGAATGCCAAAAGCAGGAAGCATCAACTGGTCCAAAACCAAAAGCAGAGCGGGCCACAAGTTTTCTCGAAAACTTCCACGTTACAACTGAAGACCAGACCAACGACAAAATAGGTGCAAGAAGCAGCATCTGAGAGTGTGACACTCTGACAGAAAGGTTCCTCTGCAACAGTGCTATAACATGAGAAAACTGCTTCTTGATCTTCGGAGAATCACACAGCAATGAGTAATAAGCATTGGCATAGCGAGAGGCAACTTCAAGCCTTCAAGCCAACAATATACTTTGAATTCTGACCTATAGGCCAGGGATATTATTATAAGGATAAGCACACTGGCAAAAGGTAACAGAACTAAGCCTTTGACCAATGTGTCACCTATTGATTTACCTAACTATCTAAGAGTCAAGTCTGCACAGCTAATGAGCTAATAACTCTCCAACAAAGCATACCTACAACTTTCAGCACTCCCAGGATGGATCTTGATTCATGCAAAATGTTAGGACCAGCTGAAATCTTCAGACTCAGATAAGCCGGCTAACCAAATTCAGACTACAAGCATAGCATAGGGGTAATAGGTTGGCAGTAATGTGAGGTAGATTTCACTGCTGAAACTGAATGAGCAAGTCACTCTTCAACAAAGCATACCTACAACTTTCAGTACTACCAGGATGTATCTTGATTCAGGCAAATGCTAGGACCAGCTGAAATCTTCAGACTTTCAGATAAGTTGGCCAACCAAATTCAGACTACAAGCATTGCATAGAAAATGGATAGGCTGACTGTAATGTGAGATAGCTTTCACTGCTGAAACTGCAAATCTAGAAACTGCATCGACCTACTGAAATAAAATTCAAGGCAACAGTTTGCTTAGAAATTTCAAGGGCTGATCATAGGCCAGCGATATTAAAAGGTAAACATGCTTCTGAAACTTAATGTTCCTACTACTTTTTTCCAGAATGTAACGTTGTAGTTTTGTACATTTCGATCAACTGTAGCTTCTGTTACTGTCAAGTAGAAAATCCTTGTTCATGTGGTAAAACTTGGAGAAAGCAGCATGGACTGCATGGTTTATCTGGATGGAAGACTGAAGATTACAAGTCTGATCTCTCTACTTGTCCAATTCAAAAGATTGGAAAAGGAGATACGCAGTTCATGCAGAAATAATTTCTCCAGACAGGCACATTGACCATGTGTAGCTGACAACCAACACTCAAACCTGTCTGGAATCCAACAGGCAAAACCTAACAAGCTTTTGACACAATGTGCCACAACACCATTAAACAAGTTGTCCAAGACTTCAGTAAGTATATTCAGGCCAAATCTCTAACAAAGCATGCCTGTTATTTCAGTACTCCGATGAGGAAAATCATGGTTCGTGCAAAAGAATAGCATCAGCTGATCAACCAAATTTTGACTAGAAATAGGCGTGACAAAAATCAAATAGGCTTATAGGGCTGGAAATTACATATCTAGAAGCAGCACCCAACAGTGAAAGGTTTCCAATTATGCAACATAAGCAGAATCTTGCTACTCTATGTGGTGAGAAAGGGCGGCAAGTTCCCCTTCGTGCCGATTACCGGAGCCTGAGTATCTGGGAAGAATTTTGCTCCTGGGAGCTCTGTCACCATGCCTTCCTTCATAACACGTACCGGGTAGGTCAGCAGGTGCCCAGGAAGGTCATTGTTAAGCTCATCGCTTGCATAGAGGTCCCAGTACTTGTCAGCCATCTTATTCACACTCTGAACACACTCCAAGCTCTCTGGGTTCAGGAAGTTGTCATGCAGCATGCCAAGGTGCTCATACCACAATGACATCCGGAAACCGTGGATCTGTCCTCTTGCAACCTGGTCCTTCATGTTCAGGTGGCATGGCTGGAATGCACCCATGGCGATCTCGGAGTCTCTGCCCCCATCCATGGACCGTTGGTTGATGTTGGCAGATCCAACAACGATGTACTCATCATCAACTGAAACAAACCAAGGATATTAGGTTCCAACAAATTTATCTTCATCAACATGAAGCATGTCATCAAAGCACAGGAACTGAAATAAGAGCCAGTGGCAATATACTGTCTATCTTACAACAAGGAATAAAGTAATTGCATATGTTGCCTTGTGACAAGGAAATTGAACTGTGATGTAAAAGTCTTTCCTAACATGTGGATGCCAAAATTGGGGCAAGTAGTTATGAGTGTATAAACATAAAATGGGACATTGGAGATCCGTGAGACGGACTGCAATTGTGATTTGCGAATTCTTAAAGATGCTAAACAATGCAAAAGATCATATATCAGCTGCAATTTGGCGTAAAATTAGAGAATTTGTGACAGTAATGTTCGATTTGTAACATGTTTGAGCATACCTATCATCATTTTGGAGTGAACATAGATCATGAACCGGCGGGCCTTCTGTGCCTTAGCATAGTCTGTGCCATCCAATGGGCAACCTGCAGGTTCATACTCATCATTCAACTTCACTTCCCTGTTCCCTAAGCAGAAGAAGGTAAGGTAATTCCTCAGGTCTGCATTGATCCTCTTAGCCTCAAGTGCAACAGCAATGTCATAGTACATCATCTCCATCGTCCTCCTCTGCCAATCCAGTATTGCCTGCACTGATCCACTAGCAGGGGGTCCTTCTGGCCACATTGGCAGCACGACATAGACTGCAAAACGCTCACCAGCTTCAATCTTGCTCACAATCTTCAGAGAAATCTCTCTGGGAATCAGATGCAACGCCTCAATGTCTTCTGGCCTGATGCCATCGGCTTTCCATGCAAATGAGCTTCCAAGGAAGTACTGATTCTCAATGTAGATGAAGTTCTTGGCGCGGCGAATCGCATGGATGTATGCATCTTGGATACTCCTGTCAATGGTGTTGTTCTTGCCACTGACAAGGCCTGATCTTGCAGCAGCCTCTGGAGTGCTGGGGAAACCGAAGCAAGCGCCGCCGTCGATGGACCGGAACAACTGAACATTCCACGCCTCACGGTCATCAGGGAACATCACCGGAGATGGCGGTATGATAAGGTCGGCCATGGCTTTGAGGTCGAAGAGGAGGTCCTTGTCACCGCCTTGCTTCCTCCACCGCTGCTCGAAGTTGTAGAGCACGTCCCACGCGGCGGGGCCTTCAATCTTGGAGTGGATGTCATGCCATGGCTCCCTCGGCCCACCCTTGCTAATGGCTGCACCGTTGAGGTTGGGCTGGTGGAAGTCGTTGTGGTGCGCCGTGTTGAGAGTCCGGAAGAGGGAGTGAAACTGCGTGTCGTAGCGGCCGTCACAGAGGTCGAGGCCACCGACAAAGCTGACGATGCGGCGTTGGCCAGAGCTGCTACCACCACCACGACGGGGGACCGGCATGTCATGATCAACGATGACGGTCTTCTGGTGGTGGGTGATCATGTAGGCGATCTGTGCGCCCATGATGGCGCTGCGGCCAGCATCAGGGTTCCGCGGGCAGAGGACGCAGCGCACGTCGGTGCCGCGGAAGTACTCTGCCGTCTCGGCGTCATGCGTGGACATGAACCCCCACTTCATGCCGAGCGACTCGACGGAGGTGCGGTCGTCCCAGACCAGCAGCAGCACACACACGCCCTCGCTGGCCTTGCGCTTGAGGAGCTCACCGAGGGTGGCTTCGCCGCCGGGGCGCTGCCGGGTGCCGTCACGGATGAGCGTGATCTCCGTGTATACGGACCAGCCGGTAAGGTATATCAGGTGCTTGGCATTGCTGATGGCATCGAACACGTCCTCCCAGCACCGACCCTGCTGGTAGCACCCGCCGCCGGCGAGCGGGATCCTAGGCGCGAACGCGTCGGGCACGTGCGCGTCCTGGTACAGGGTGACCCTGCACCCGGGGCGCTGCGAGAAGAAGGTGTACGGCACGCCGGGGTACCGCGCGCCGGAGACGCCCCTGCCCCACCCATGGCGGTCGTCGGCGACGTCCCGGAACTGCAACCGCACGTGTATCGTCGGTCCGTGCGAGATCCTCTTCCTGCTGGCGTCGAGGACGTCGAGCCGGCGCTCGATGGCCTGGCCGGACAGCAGCTCCCTGATGGGGAGGTAGGCGCGGCCGATGAGCGTGGCGCCGATGGGCTGCGCGGCCTTGACGGAGAAGACGACGTCGGCGGCGAAGTGGGCGCAGTAGATGTGGAACACCTCGTACCACCGCGGGTTCACCGGCTCGTCGTCGACGACCCGCGTCCGCCCCACCCGCGCCCGGCCGAGGTCGATCGTCGCGTACAGCCGCGTCGCCCCCTTCCCGAGCCCCAGCGAATCCTCAAACCCTTCCACGAACTGCACACGCGCGCACGAATTCAAAAATTGCAAAAATCAAACCAACACCAATCCAGCACCGTAAGCAAAATTCGCTCTTCTTCAATTCCCCAAAGCAACAATCTATCACTACTGGAAAGAAAACTGATTCGGTTTTGAGCTTGATCAAAGCGGGATTTCCCACGGACGCAGTCGACTGACCTTGCGGAAGATCCCGGGGGCACCGCCGGTGGCCCGGGTGGGGTTGGAGAGGTGGTCGGCCTCGAGGATGGTGGCCTCGAGGGTGCCGTGCAGCAGCAGGTGAGCCATGGCCGCTCCTCGTCGGTTCCTCCGCCGCCCGCCGCCCGCCGCTGACGTCACCTGCTCGCCGCGCGTCCGAGACGAAGGGGACAGTGCGCCGACAAGGCGAAAGGTGTCCAATTAGGAGAGGCAAACGGAAAAAAGAGAGATTTCAACCTTTTTGTTTCCCTTTGCTCCAAAGAAAAAAAGACGTGGCGTTTGTGATAGTTAAGTTGGAACTGAAAATATCTGAGAAACTAGGAAGAAATTAAGGGAGAATTTGGGAAGAAATTAAGGGCTGCTTCATACAGAAATTTAATTAATTTATGTGAATTTTCTGTGTTGTAAATAGCCATAAAGATAGAGGATTTTGAGACGAATCAAGAAACTAATAAAACATGGGAAGGGTTTGGTAAAAAAATAAAATACAACATGTGAAGGGATAAATATTTGTTGTCTTTGAAAGCTTTTAGCATAATTTCAATACAAGCCAATTTAGAGCCAGACCTTTGATCTCTTAAACAGTGGCATGAGATAATAATAATATGGTATGGTTAGGATTCATTTCATATTAAAAATTGATGAGGCTCCTCGTTAGAGGGACATGTGCCTTTGACATGTGCGCCCATCAGGTATGCTCACCTATCAGTCACTCACGTCCCTTTGACTATGTAGTGGTGATAATAATTTACTTCCTCCGTGTCGATGAGTGATACGCGACTATGGTACTTATAAACATAGAGTTTAACTAATGTTAAGATATCCGTGAGATAGTAGTAAGAAGAAGACAACAATATTTTTATACATATTCGGGTCCTTGATATGACTAATAGCCCTACTTATATTTATATATATATTTGGTAATTTGAACTACATAGAGTACAAGGTGAGAGCAATCTACTCTATCTAGCTTATTCAACTAATATGTAGCGATTTATGTGGTGAGATGTAGTCACGACAAGATATAGTTGATGGCTAGCAATGAGACAACTCCTTTGATTTTTGATCAATGTGGCTTTGTGTTTCACTATTAGATTTGATGCACTCCCTTTGTAGGGTGATGCACTCTTCTCCAATAACTCTTTAGGAAATAGGACCAAGTAGATTGATTCGTCCCTAGATTGAACTTTATAGTCATACCTTAACCGAGAATAGTTTCCTTTCTTAGTCATATACACTTCTATTTTTAAAGACATATATTTGTATGTATGTAGATATACGGTATTTCCAGCGATGCTTTAGTTCATATATAGAAGATATGTCATATCTAGAACACTCATAATAGCCCTAACCCCTATGCAAATTCACTTTCAACACTTTTATCCTATATATCTTAGAAGTCATGTTATCGAAAATATGAATATAGTTGAGAAAAATATTCTTGACTAAGTTAAGGTCCAAAAATATTGTTCTACTATATGACTACAACAACGTTGTTAGAATTTGAATTTGGATAGAGGTAAAAAAATCTAAACACGCTTTGCAATCTCGCTGAGAATATTGGTATTTTCCTTAGAATCCGAAACATCGTTGTGTATTTATAAAATCCAGTAGTGTGATTCGCTTGGGTTATGTGTGCCATTCCAATCTTCAACCATTTATCTTCCTAGCGTCAGAGTATTACAACCAACAACACTAATTTTCTCACAACTCTCTCCACCACCATCTCCATGGATCTTTTACGATCGGGCATGGATGAGGCGACGATGAAGAAGTTATAGGTGGAGGGTTCGATTCCCTATCAGGGCACTATGGTCTAGATAGAAGGAAGAACATGTCCTAAATCTGCTACCAGCTTTATTTTGACTCTCGCCACTTTTGCCAATGCGATTTTTTTATCGAATATCTTGGATTTCTATGGAGTCCACCTCTTGCATCTAAACCTCAACTCCATAGCCTTGTTGAGTGTTTTTTTCCCAACTATGTGAAGCACTCATAGATGTCACCCCATTCATAGATCAATGGAGGTATTTTTATGAGCTCCGAGTTATGCAAAGATCAAAAATCACATGCCACTATGGTTTTTGACTCCGTGATAGACTCAAGAACTCATATATTCCAATCATTCCCCATACATAAAAAGGACTGGTGTAGTTGGTTCTATTTGGAGCATATATCCGTGTTTGGCAATGTTGATATCCCTACTAAGGTACTAGTGAAGGTAGATGAGTGGAATGAACTCATAGTCACATCTCCATCTATCTAAACCTTCATCAACAAGATTTTCGAGTTTAGAGTTCAGGATCTGATGGCGTATGAGGTCATTGAAGACTTTTTGCATCACCAAATTCAGCATTTACAACTTCATCCTCACGTCACGTATTTGTACTCAGGGAACGAGGATGAACCCCAAATGTCACGCTAGGGTATGTAGAATGTGCATCTCTTTTTTACTTTCCACACTAATCCATATCTGGATATAATTCTAATCTCTAACATGTTTTATGCTAATCTTAGTGACACGACGATCAAGAAGCGCATAAAGGAGGTGGTGATGGACCCAACGAGCTTGGTTGAGAATGTCCCCACTCCTCTCTATGATCTCCTGGAAGGCAACCAACACAATTACCAATGTAGGTCCTCATTTTATTAATCCCTAAGTTCTTTTTTCACCATTGGCGGCAGCATAGAACTTAGGCATTAATAATATTAGGATCTTTCATTGGTCGATGTTGTCGATCCCCTAGTGAACCACCAACTCTCTATTGAGGACAAGGTGATAGCGAAGCAAGAAACGTCCTAGGCAGCTGAACAAGTGAAGTTAGCCTCGAGTACTAATGACGGGAGCTACAATTCTTAGAAGAGAAGAGTACTAGTGCCATCCAGTGATGTAACCAACGCTGCTTGCCAAACAACAGTAATTTTTATTACTATTCATATAGCTTATCTGAGTATGAATTATTTGCTTTGGTAGAGTAGTAAATGTATCTTATCTTTATCCACCAATTTCATTTGACCTCCACCTTGGCTTAGAGGCACCTTAAGCTGCTTCGCACCAAGGGCAAAGCCCAAGCTAGGTAAACAAGTATCCAATTTTGTCGACATCAAACACTTATTGCTTTTATGTCTTCCATCATTAATTTTAATTTTCTTGTAGCTCCACTCCTATCATTTCAGACTAATAGTACATAATAGAGGAGGGACAGGCTCTAAGGACTTCCAATCCCTCGCCCTGAAGTCTCCAACTCTCTCTGCACCAAACCCTCCTCCAGCATCTGCCTCTTCCTTTGGTCTCCAAATGATAGGGACCAGCGACGTCTATCTACAGGGGTGCTTATTGTCCTTATGTCAAAAATGGTGATCCAAGCCAGCGCCACCAACAAGAAGATGGCAAGACTTCAAGAAGAGCTTGCTTAAGAGCGGAAGCGTATCAATAAGCTTGAAGAAACCTTATGACGGCCGTGAACGACAATGCCACCCTCTGCTATTTAGTGCAAGACAATGAAATCATCCATATGATGGGGGAAAAGGCACTAGAGAAGGAAAAAGAGAAGGTGAAAAGGGATAACCACCGAGAAGAGCTCAAGGAGCACTACTCATTCTTGAGTGATGCAACTGACAAGCTAGGGCACCAAGTTTTTCCACCTCTATTCGATGATGCATTCATAGTGATGACATCACTAGAAACTCTTGTCAAGAAGTTTTGCCAAGTCCCCACTGAAGTCTCCATACAAAGTAAGGAAGATACTCGGATGGTTATGTACGCTGCTACCAGGCACGCTCTCATCTGCATCTCACTTCATCACCTTGAGGTGAATGCGAATATGGTATTAGGAAAGGCAGGAGAAGCTCATCGAGCAGGTAGACTCGATGAGCCAAGCATTGGAAGAGCTCTACTCAGTCCTATAATTTTGTCTTTTGATTTTCTAGCCTTTTCTTATATTAAAACAATATCAGGTCGTATTTGGTCAAATATTTATTATATAAGTAAGATGTCTTTCTCCCTTGCTTCTCACTATAACCGGTTTTTTTTACTGTAGTGAGGAAAAAAATCATAGTGACTAACCAACAATATGGTCAAGCTATCTCATAATTAGATGAATCCAGGGACTCTCTAGCTATCTTTTCCCAGAATGTCGGCACCCTTAGCCGTGTTAAGTAGCTAGGGGCACACAATAAGTTCCTTGAGAAGAAGCTTCTTGGTATATTTTTATTAATATCTATCTTTCCTTGTCTATCCCTATAATATATGACTGACTTATACTATTTGTATATGGTAGTTATTATGTGCTCAGAAGAAGCTTGTAACCATGAGAACGAGAAACTTGAAAGGAGATTGAAGCTAGAAAAGTCCAAAGCGGACCTCCAAGTTTTCACCAAGGACTAGGAGATAGATATATATAGGAATAGATATATATGGTTTCGGGTTTATCTGGAGAATATGTTCAAGCTTCTCCAAGCCACCTGCCGAGAACTCCATGTTGAACGTTTGGAGCCTATTGAGAGTTTTCGAGGATATCTGGACTGGATTAAGGAGACTAGCTATGTCCTCGTGAAGCTTCCCTACTTAGATCAATGAATGCCTAAGAGTTGAGTTTCGTCATTTAGGTCATTTTAGAGGAGCCCGTGTTGTCGACAGTCTAAAAGACCAGCATTCTAACTAGGACATAGAATTCCTAAACTCAGGTTTTACACATTTTTAGAGGTCGCCCGCTAAGATCAATGCCTTATCTTGGTTTTTTATTGGCGTCGTAGAGAATATATTTAGGATAGTAGAGTGGCAGTGGCCGACTTAGTAGATTTTTCTTACAAATAGAGAACTCGATACAAGAAAAAAGTATTAATATTTACAATATATGTAATCCCTAAGTCTAACTTGAATTGACAAAGCAAATATAGGGGAAAATATGTGCTCTTTTTGTCAATTTTATTTATGTCGAATAGGTAATCAAACTTTATTGAGTAATTCCCTAGCCTTTGGCTATGTTATTAAAAATCGTATTTTAGAGAATGCATTCACACTTTACTCTACTGTAGTCTGAAACTGAAATTCCCTTAGCCCCGACCATAAGTTCAAATTTTGTCAAACTTATGACATGTGCATGCGTTATCATAAGGAGCACTACTCTTCCTATCTCTCGGCTAACTAGAAATATAGGGTGTTCTCTACCTATAATCAGCCAAGATATAGATATAGAGCATAGGAGTGATGTCAAGGTAGTGAGAAGAAGACACAGAGAGATTTTTATACAGGTTTGGACCCTCGAAATAAGTAATAGCCCTACTTCTATTTATATGTATTTTGCGATTTGAACTACATAGAGTATAAGATGATAACAATCTACTCTATCTAGCCTATTCAACTAATATATAATGACCCATGCAATGAGTTGTAGTTAGTGGCTAGCAGCGAGATAGTTACTTAGATCTTGGCTCAATGTAGCTTGTGTTACGATATTGGATTTGATGCCCTCTCTTTCTATGGACTATTGTATTTATATTGATAGATGTCTCCTCTAAATAGAACTTGAAGAACTCTTTAGGTAATATGACTAATTTGTCCTTGGATCAAACTTCCCGGTCCTATTTTAACTAGACATGGTTTCCTTTATTAATCATATACACTTTTATCTTTAAAGACACATGTTCGTCTGTACGTAGGTATATAATATTTTTAGAGATGTTTTAGTCCAGTATAAGAGATACGAAATATTTAAGACACTAACACTTCGGTTTCTATAATTCTTATTGTTTTGGACATCGATAAGGTCTTTAAAATATATCTTTGACTATGATTTTTTATTTTAATATATAAATAAATGTTTAATTTTATTAAAGTACACTAATATGTATATGCAAAACGAATTACCCGCTAGCGTTCTATGCTCATGACTACCTAGCTATGGACCCCGTTTAATGACTTTTTGGTTTGTGAGATTATGTCTAAAACGGCTAATAATATCAATATGGAGGGAGTATTTAACAATGTCTAAAATTATTCACATATGTGTTTTTCCAGGTTTTATAGATTCACCACCATATCTCGTGAGTCGTGACCTAGATGATTTATCTCATCTAGAGGCAGAACTGACTAGCAAGTAGTGGAACTGACCAGTGAGTAGTAGTGAGTAGTGACTAGCCCCTAGGAGATAAGAAAACCGGTGGAAATGCGCCCACTAACCACGCATCAAATCATCTACTCTATCACAATTCACACACACCACCATGATACCAAGTCACCCACAAAGCATCAACCACAAGACAGACAAAGACCACCAAAAGGCACAAATTGGGGTCCCGGAGACCACCACGAGCTGCCTCGCATAGCAGGCGTCGCCTCGCAATCACATACCGTCGCTGTAAATCGTGGAGCACTGGAGCACAGTCCCCGGTGCAGAAGAAAGCAAAAAAAGGAGCCCATGGAAAATGATCACAAAATGGTATATCATAATATAAAGAATTCCATGCTGATTTCTATAATTTCTATTTTTTTCAATGATTCTAAAAACAATCAAATGTATGGAAATAAAATATAAGCAATTTAAAATTTAAAATTTAATAATTAAAGTGACTAAAAAAATCTCTGAGCTAACCTTAGCTTATGCTACATAAGCTAAAAATCCTTATATTATAAAATAAGGAGTAAAAAAGACCTGCTGCACATGTTAACCGTGTGGCATGAACGTCATGATAAGCAAACTCTTCACCGGAGGAAATCGCGATGCATTGCAGCATGGACGAACTGGCCGATCGGATCAGTAGTTTTTTTATTCCCAAAGAGGGGAAGCCAGACGTAAAGGAATCCAATGACTTTCACTTTCAGTATCTAGCTAGGGTCCATCTGAGAAGGGAGATTCCGAGAATACGATGATGAATAGTTAGCTGATGAAATTTTTTTAAAAAACTAAGCTTCTATCTACACTATCTATTAAAAAGTACTCAATTTCTAGTTTGTCGTAAAAAAACTTTATTTTTACCTTCGAGAAGTTTTATCCCCCAATATCTATTATCTACCTCTTAACTATCAATTCACAAAATTACTTTATTATTAGTAAGTAAAGGACACATGGATCTTTTTTTTCATCACTAATTTGTCAATTATGTTCTAAAAATGGAGTCTTTGTAAGAAGGACGAAATAGTAGTTTATTCCATGTAGATTCTATGACTACTAATTCTTATAATCTAAATAAAATTTTAAACCGTTAAATATTCTAAGAGAAGTTATAGCTACTGGAAGATCCCACACACAGCTCAGTTGTGTTCACCCCAAGATTAGTGGTTATATGGAGCAAGGTTAGAGTGGAAGTCTAGTGTTAGTGCACAATCCCTATATTCACATTGCTGGTAAACTTATTAGCCAGCAAGGTTTGTTTATACGTCGCTCCCACTCTAGGGGCAATCCGGGTGGTGAAAAAAACCTACTACCATCGCTTCTCCCCTCTCTCATCCCCTCGCCTCACCGTCACTAGAATGGCCCGTCGGCAATGCCAAACGGTTGCAAGGACAGCGGCGGTAGGATGTTTCCTCTTCCTTAAGGGTGCCACAATGGATGGGACTTTGAGGCGGCTTGGGAGGCAGAGGTAGTAGTGCCTAGATTGGGGCCCTCCTTGGCCAGTGTTGGTGAGCAGGCTAGTGGACGGTGGGAAGGAGGAGGCGGTGGTGGTGGTGTGGTAGAGGACGTATAGGTGGCATGTGTTGGAGTGGCAGGCGATGGGGTAGAGGGCTCACACCGCTGAATTTGGCGTCCCTAATCCAATGCCCCTGATCTAGTGCCCCCGATCTGGTGCCCTTGGTCTAGATTTGGCCTCTCAGACAAGGGACTCTAGGTCCCTTATGGCAGCTCTTGGCGATGACAATGGGATGGTGTGTTGAAGTTGCAACGTGCCCAAGAGGGTGGTGGCGATGGCAGTAGCTAAGGTGACGCAAGCGGTAGGTCTTCTCTTTGCTAGCCATTCCACTTCTCCATGGAGCTCTTCCCCACCAAAGGACAACCCATCTTGATCGGTCATAGGGAGCTCTGTGGTGTGGTGGAGGTGGTGGCAAAGGAGAGGGACTTCTCTAGTTGGCGGCATGCAGCGATGGCCTTGCTGACGGTAGCATTGGAGGGGCATCATTGTGTTAGTCGGGGTGGTGGCGGCTGGCTTGTGAACAAGGCGACTCTCGATAACGACGATAGGCAAGGTGTGGTGGCCAATAGCATTGTCAAGCATGGGAGTGCTAGCACCTAGGGTGTTACTACTGGCAACACCATGGTGGCACATTGGCCATGGCATATAAGGCGAGCAGGGCAACTACTGGACAGGTAAGCCCTCCTAGCGAAGAAGGGGAGCTTGCTGATTGTGGGACGTCGGTGCAGTAAAGCTACATGATGGTGGAGGTTTGTTTGGGTGGTGGAGCTTTAGGGTGGCAGCGGCGAATAGGGCATAGGATGTTACAGGAGAAATCCAAGCTCGGAGTTTCCTAAGCCAACAATGATGATGCCTTCAAGTGCTGTGATCCCTCTTTGAGGCGTTGTTAAGCTACACCCTCCCTCTTCCTAGCAGGACTCTTTAGGTGAAAACCCAGTCCAGCCGGACGGGCAATAGTGACACCTATGGCGTGGCAACCTCCCTAGAAGCGTCGCCTAGGAGGTCTTCATTTCTCGCTTTTGCCGCCTTCGTTTGGTTTGGTCTTTGGTAGTTGACTAATTGTCGTCATCAGGTTAACATGAGGGACAAGTGGATCTTTTTCTCTCTCACCCTCTTCCTCCTCAACCCTTCATGTGAAGGTGACTGGGAGCTTGTTAACAATCTCTTATGTGAGCCAGTGCTCAATGTGATGTTTACAGTCCCCTGGTTAGGTATATCGGCGATCGGTCATACGTAGCAACGGGTCGCTTGGTGCTAGTGCCTTCTCCTAAGTCAGTGGGAGGAGCTATTAGCATAAGGTGGTGGTAGTGTGTTTGTTTCTTTCTTTCCTGATTATAACCTCAGGGTTATAATTTTATAGTTT
Organism: Oryza coarctata; assembly: GCA_030770085.1. Taxonomy (NCBI): domain Eukaryota; kingdom Viridiplantae; phylum Streptophyta; class Magnoliopsida; order Poales; family Poaceae; genus Oryza; species Oryza coarctata. The sequence continues at coordinate 18,639,630 of CM061472.1, forward strand.
TTTCCTACTAATCAATATACAATTTGTACTGTTGTACGGGTTGTTAAAAAAATGATGTTTAGGTTTACGAGAGTGAGCCAGAACCACTCATGCCTCCTTCCTCAACTCTAACAAGAAAGCCAATGCTTCTCCTATGCTCCCTATTATCTAAATCTAAGTACTACCTTTGTCTCAAAATAATTTCATATTTAGTCATAGGAATACAAATTAAGGTGAAGTAAAAATGTTTGTGTTTTTATTGGTTAGATAAGGAGTATTAAAGAACAAAACTAATCCATACCCGCGGTAGATAGAGAGAAGTAACCTTATTTCAAGATAAATGGTATATGTTAAAAGTGAAGTTATTCTAGAACGAAGGGATGACCTCACATGAACCTAGCTCGGGTAACTGATTGTTAGAGAAATCTGCATCTTTGCTAGGGATTCCTTCTATTGGTAGACACAAAAAAGTGAGAGACCACACAAACTCATTGTAGCTAGTGTTTCTAACGGAAAAAAAAGTTCTGTCATCCTTACATATAATATAAAAGTTCAATGGTGCATTTGCCGATAAGCCCGGAAGGCTGCCCCGCTAGTGCTTCCCTCCTAAGTCCCAAAACAAAAGAACTTTGATCAGTCTAAAAAAATGAACTTTACAATGTGATCTACAATAATTAACATCAAAAATTAAAATTCAAATCCCGTGTAAATGCAAGAAACAAAGTCGAAAGGCGTAATTCAACCTTGGGGCCCCCATCATCCAACTCACTATCTAAAAAATTGGCACAAGTTTTTTTAGTGAAAAACTTTCAAATGTACAATTATAATATAAATTGTAATATAATTACACCATAACTATATTATAATTATATTAAACTTGTATATAAGTATTAAACATTTGCAAATAACTTCATATATAAAGTTATATAAAAATTATAATACAGTTACAGTATAGTTATAATATAATTATATTGCATTTAAAAGTTGTTTACTTTCAGTTTTTTAACAATTCCTAGAACTATCTAAAAAATTACCATGAAAACTTTTAAATATAACTATAATATAATTACACCGTAACTATGCTAGTTATATTATAACTTTTATATAAGTATTAAAATGTTGCATGTAACTTTATATATATAAGTTATATGTAGGTTGCAATACAAATTACATTATAGTTATAACTATACATTAAAAAACATTTTTTATAGCGATTCCCATCTAGAAATTCCCAACCACTCTATTTTTTGGCAACCCAGCCTACTCCACAATTCACCGTTTTGCCCCAAAAATTTCTATCAAGTATGATATAGAGCTAGAAAATCCAGTAAATTTACCTACCATCTAAGCCAATGTGCTTTAATATATGCTCAACAGCAATTCAAATCTCCAAAAAAAATAAATAAATAAAACCAATAATCATATTACTCCCAGCATGAATAATGCATCATACAAAAAGACTAGGAGCAAGCTAAAACCTTCAAGAGCTATTTTATTGTCGTTGAGGAGGTACAATACGGTATCACATTTTCTAGTGTAGAAACTAGTATGTCTCGGTATCTTAGGTAATATAATGTACTAAAAAGTACCTACCTACGAAGAACTGTAAAATTTCTAAACTTGCAAACTTGAGATGAGCTGACGAACGAAATTCATACAAGAAGAAACATTACATAGAGGTAGGAATCATCAAGACAGATTACATTGCTTGAAACAACAAAATCTGCTCGAAGCAGCAACACTCTTGCGGTGTGTAGGAATTGCAGCTCAATCTGCATACACCAGCTGAACTTCACCTGATGTACGACGTGAGATAGGGGATCATATACGCCGATGCCCATTCCCCGATCACCTTCGCCTCCATGTCAGGGAAGAATTCGACCCCCGGGAGAGCCGCCACCGTGCCGTCCTTCGCGACGGCGACTGGGTAGGTGTGCAGGTGGCCGGGGAGGTCTTCGTGGAGCTCCTTGCTCGCGTGGAGCTCCCAGTGCTTGTCAGCCATCCTGTTCACCCTCTGGACACACTCCAGGCTCCCCGGGTGCACGAAGTCGTCGTAAAGCATACCCAGGTGCTCGTACCATAGCGACATCCGGAAGCCATGGACCTGACCTCTCGCAGCCCGGCCATTGATTTTCAGGTGGTGTGGCTGGAACGCTCCCGGGGCGATCTCCGAGTCCCTGCTGCCGTCCATCGACCGCTGGTCGATGCTGGCCGACCCAACGACGATGTACTCGTCATCAACTGAAGCAAGGCAAACAGTGAATTCGGTGTAAATTCAGAGTGAATTTGTAGGATTGAAGTTTTGAAATTTCCAGTGATGGATTGAAATTAGCATTGTACCTATCATCATCTTGGAGTGGACATAGATCATGAACCGGCGCACATTCTGCGCCTTAGCATAGTCTGTCTCTTCTACGGCTTGATGCCATCGGGCCTCCAGCAGTAGCAGCTCCCGATGAAGTACTGGCTCTCGATGTCGATGAAGTTCTTGGCGCGGCGGATGGCGTGGATGTACGCGTCCTGGATGCTCCGGTCGATCACTTTGTTCTTGACGCTCACGAGGTCTAGCCGCGTGGTCGCCTCCGGGATGCTCGGGAAGCCGTCGCAGGCACCGCCGTCGATGGAGCGGAAGAGTTAGACGTTCCATGCCTCGTGGTCGTCGCCGCCGGGGTACTTCACCGGAGACGGCGACGTGATGAGGTGCTCGAGGGCGGTGAGGTTGACGAGAAGGTCGCCGTGGCCGCTCTGCTTCCGCCACCGCTGCTCGAAGTTGTAGAGAACGTCCCAGGCGACGGGGCCTTCGATCTTGGAGTGGATGTCGTGCCATGGCTCCCTCGGCCCGCCCTTGGAGTGGTCGGCGCCGGCGATGCTCGGCTGGTGGAAGTCCTTGTGGTGCGCCGCGTCGAGCGTCCGGAAGAGGGAGTGGGACTGAGTGTCGTAACACCCGTCGCAGAGGTCGAGGCCGCCGACGAAGCTGACGATGCGGCGGATGTCAGAATCGCCGCCCGTACCGGCCGGCACGTCGTGGTTGACGATGACGGTCTTCTGGTGGTGGGTGGCCAAGAAGGAGACCTTCGTGCCCATGATGAAGCTGCTGCCGGCGGCGTCGTCGGCTTGCCGCGGGCAGAGGACGCAGTGCACGTCGGAGTCCTCGAAGTAGGCGAGCCTATCCTCGTCGCGCGTCTGCGCAACGCTGAGCTTGATGCGATGGCATGCAGCGCCTGGATGGACTAGACGTCGTTCCAGTCCAGCATGAGCACGCGGACGCCCTCGCTGGCCTTGCGCTTGAGGAGCTCGCCGATGGTGGCGTCGCCGACGGGGCGCTGCCGGGCGGGGTCGCGGATGAGCGTGATGGCGGTGAACACCGACCAGCCGGTGATGTATATGAGGTGCTTGGCGTTGCTGATGCTGTCGAACACGTCCTCCCAGCACCGCCTCTGCTGGTAGGGCGCGCCGCCGGCGAGCGGGATGCTGGGCGCGAACTCGTCCGGCGCTTGCGCGTCCTGGTACAGGGTGACCCTGCACCCGGCGTTCTGCTTGAAGTAGGTCAATGGCACGCCGGGGTACCCCTCGTCGCCGACGCCGCCGCCCCACCATTTCCCGTCGGCTGCCACGTCCTTGAACTGCAGCCGCACGTGGATGGTCGGCCCGTGGGGTAGCTTCTTCTTGTCCTCGCCGAGGACGTCGAGCTTGCGCTCGACGACCTGGCCGGACAGGAGGTCCTTCACCGGGAGTTTGGCGTGGCCGATGAGCGCAGCGTCAATGCGAAGCGAGACCTTGAAGGAGAAGACGACGTTCTCGGCGAAGTGTGCGCAGTAGATGTGGAACCGCTCGTCCCACCGCGGGTTCACCAGCTCGTCGTCCATGACCCGCGTCCGGCCGACACGCGCCATGGCGATGTCCACCGTCGCGTACAGCCGCGTCACGCCCGAGCCAAGCTCGGTCGCCTTCTCCAACCTTTTCTGCAGCCCTTCGCACCGTTTGTTTGTGTAAGTAATAATTTAATTCAAGGAGTAGCACATCAGACCTAAAGAGATAATGAATTATAAAGATTTAGTCATTCGATGTGAGATTATACTCTATTTCTATTTTAGTGAAATATATTTCACCAATTATATTAGGTGTGTTCCCTTGCTATGTCCTTGAGGGGACAGGGTTAGAAGGTAGGAATTTAAGTCAAACTCGACTTAAACTTTGTTATCTACATATATTAGTCTTCAGCTAAGATAATATATCTTACTTTCAACATAAAAACTAAGTCCTATTCTACCTTATATAACATGAATCCGGGCCAACTTCTATCTCTAGTTAAATAAGTAGACCATGTGGATATCTGATATCCATACTTTTCACAGTAGCCTTTTAAGCCCTTCACAGTCGAGTTGCAGCCTTTATTGAGTGCTTCAATCCTTGTTGCGAATTTTTTCTAATTGCTTACATCTTGAGTTCTCTTCGATATTTTGCAAAAAGCCTGTGGAGGGTTTTATAAAAAAAAAAGAATAGCTACATCAAACAGATATATGTAGCCTCTGACTCTACTTAGTTTGGAGTCAAGTACGATTATATTTGAAGAATAAAATAGATAGGCACATCAAATAAGTGACCTAATAGGTATAGACCGTTGAAAAATAATTAAACATAGAGTAAAAAACATGAACACCTACAATAAAATAAGTGCCAACATTCCTATTGACTTTGCTTAAGTGCTTTTATTCCGAGTAGCTTATCCTTGAGTCGTACATTGGTATTAAATAATGTGTATAGCACTAAGCCTAATGTATTGTATACTAGGTGTTTCTCAAACAACATCTGCATCCTAAGTTAATTGGTGACCAGCTATTTGGTTCTTTGTAAGAACATATCGTTAATATCCAAAAATTTTGTAACACTTGGCTATAGCTATTTTATAACGTTTAAGCTGTGCCACAAATAATTCAAAGTTTCGGCCAGAACATCATGTAGGCTATAACCAACTTATAGCCCATTGGACATGCCAAGTTCATTGTCACTTTTCGTAGATGAGCCTTAGACACCTAGGCCTAGGCCCAGTAAGCCTAAGGCAATGTTTTTACTTAACGAGTAGCGCGGATAAGTTTTATTCCCTACATTGTAGCTTTTCATCTTCCTTACCAAAAAATCCTCTTTGTGTTCATTGTCGCCACTCAAATCACTCATAGCAGTTAGGGTTAGGGTTTCTCTTGCCCATCCTTTGACTCCGCATTCAGTGACATGCACCGCCTTCCTTTCTACCTCTAGATTTAGCAACCACCTCAACCACCCTCATCCGTTCCCCAATCCTCCATCTGCCATGGCCACATCCTATGAGGAAAATCAAATCCCGTTAGAGGATTGGGTGAAGTTAACGACGATGGAAGACAAGCTGAAGAGCAAGGTGAAGGATGGTGTCCTTCTAGTGAAAGAAATCATCTACTAGTGGCCAACTATCAGTGCGGCCTTTCCAACCCTAAACTATAGTGAAGTTGTTGTTTTTAATCCTTTTTTATCGAGGTTTCAGGCTCCCTACATATAGCTTCCTACGTGGCCCTCTAGACTTTTATCAAATTGAACTAATTCATCTAAACCCTAATTCCATCTTCCATATAACTATTTTTATCCATCTCTGCAAGGCTTTTCTTAGCATCCTCCCACACTTCAATCTATTCTACTATTGGTCTTTTTTCAACATCAACTCGGCAAGTAGAATCCTTCTCTAGTCGGGGTTGCTGCTATTAACCTCTGTAATGAGTTAAAACAACACTATCTTGAGCTTCCTTTGAAAACTTCGAATAAAGGGTGGCATTTTGAATGCTCCAACCCTAACACATCTCTTCCTTCTTAAGTCGGCCTTGCTCCTAAGGTTTTGCCTTCTTGGACCTCTCACCCTAACCAACAAGAGCTAGTTGAAGTTGATAGGCTTTTGACATGGGTCAAGGTTGTAAAGACAGCCGGACTGATTGGGGTGTGGGTCACTCGGCACTTTATGAAAACAAGGTTGCAACTTCTCAATAATATAGTCTAGCCAACTTTCGAGTTCTCGGGTGTTGAAGACCCTACTCAGGAGGCCCAACAATGTCTTAAGGCAGAAAACATTGCAGAGCGCCTCCATGAAGTCTTCTCGAGCGTCATTTCTATTCCCTCTCAAAAGAATAGACCTTTGCATGTGCACAATCTTCTCAACCTTCCTCCTCCAATAAGTACTGATCTCTTGCATCTTCTCATTACATTGCCTTGCTATAATAATTTTTTCATATTGGTTTTGCTCATGTTTTATACAGGAATACGCCAACATTATCTCTCATTCTCCTAGCCAAAAGGGCCAAGCTCCTCATAGGTGGGCGATTGGCCCCACCATCAATGAGCCAAACCCCACTCAGACTAGGAAATCAAAGCTGATTATTGAGTCAAACAATGAAAAAAGATCAGAGTAGCCAAATTGTGGTTGCTCCAACTACCATTGATCCAACTGTCCAATCAAGTCCTACATTTTATACGCCGCCTCCTCCAAAGCATAGAGCGGGCTTCAAATCTAAGACTTCAACCAAGTAATGACTCTTGTATTTCATAACCTTCATATCTAGTAGCAGTTTTGATTCTTGCTTTCCCTTTGTCTAGGAAACCATGTAATGATGATCCATCCGGTGCTTTGGATGTGCCATCGTAGCTTCTGATTGGTGATCCAGCCAACACCCAACTGGGGAGTGCTAATGAAGAGCCCCCATTTGGTGGTCAGTTAGATAGCTAGCCAGGCAACGAAGCCAAACCATCAGAAGAAAGGCCTACTGAAGAATAGCAAAATACTTCCAAGCCAACAGTGCTCCCAACGCTGATGATGCCATGCTAGACTTGGAGCAGAATACTGATGAAAGTACATAGCCGGAACCAACTACTTTTGAGCACAATATTCAAATTGTTTTCACCTCACCTCCTTCTCCTTAGCCAGTAATCGAAGAAGAAGAGGAAGAAATTTCTCGAGGCACATCTTTGAAGCCCTAGGGTGAAGACCATGTGCCACCATTGAAGATAAGTTGGGTCAATGCCGATGGCATGGACAAACGCATTGTCCTTAACTAGGAGAAGGAAATGTTGAAGCACCGACTAAACTAGATGGATGCTTGGATGAACGTAAGTACTCTTCTTTTTTGTCTTCATTGTCTTGAATATTGTCTTCATTTCTCCAACATTATTACTTGTGCAGAGAATTTATAATCAATCCCAAGCCTAGTCAAAAACTTTATGGAAACTTGTCCCTCACCTTTCCCAGATGGAGAAGGCAAGGAAAGATTGTGAAAAAGAATGCGCTAAGTCCAAGGCTATGGAATTAAGTTTGTAGGTGGAGATCCAGTAGCTTTGGGACAATAATTTTGATGTCGGAGGATCACTTAGAGGTAAGTTTCTTGAATCACTTCTATCTTTCCTTCAATTTTGTCATTGGGTATTTGATTGTCCTATCCTTTTCTTAGTCCGGGACTCCAAAATAATCAAGTTGACTGATGCCAACACCAAACATCAAGAAGAACTCAAGGCATTCAAGGCTAAAAAGGCAACACTTGAGCGAGATTTTGATGGTTACCATTAGTTCAACTGATCCATATTCCAACTGTTGTATTTGTATCTTCATGCTTTGCTCTTTTGTTTTTTAGATTATAAAATCAAGACGTAATCCTAGCATGAAGTCTTTGATTCCAAAGTGAAACAGGCCAAAGCCACCCGAGATGATTTGGCCAACACCATCAAGCCTACGCTTGATGTTATTTACTCCGATGGGACTGGCTCTAACTACGGTGATGCTAACCAAGTTCTCCTACAACTTTGCACTACTCCAAAAGAACTAAACAAGTTGGTGAAGGAGAGGGTAACCCTTAAAACAAGCCAAGCACTCGCCATATTGATGTCCCTATATCCTCGGGTGTATAGAGACGTAGTTGGCAAAGGCTATGATTCCACTTGTACACCACAATAGGTGCTCACCTTGATAAATGATGTCCATACAGTGGCAGCCTCCATCACTAAGGATATAGAGTTGTAAAAGACAAAAACTTTTGAGTAGTGTTTATTGTATTTAAATGTAAATAACTTTAAGCTCGATTGTGAACATTTTGATTGTGATAATGATGTAATCCCTAGAAGTACTTCACCAACTGGATTGTATCAATATCACATGCTTCCTCTAGCCGATACAAGTCTACCAGTCGGTCCTTATAGGATTTGTTCATCATACTTGCACACCTGTAGTGATTTAAACTCCATCTCTGTTGGTAGGATAACCTCAGCTCCATAATCCAAAAAAAAAAGATAGATTGGCCAATGGCCAGACTAGGTACAGTGCGCACTAACCAAAGTATAAATGGCAATTCTTAAACCCATAGTCCAGTGTATGAGCGAAGCTAATTAAATACCCTAGTTTTTATGACTTGCAGCACCATACCATTGGTTCATTCAACTTGTCCGTTACTTCATGGGTGAGCCATAAAAGCAAAATAGATTTTGATGCCAAACTCTTGGTAGAACTCCTTGAAAACCCCACTTGTAAATTAAGTGTCATTGTCAGTTATAATTCTATTATTTACTCCAAATCTTTAGATGATAGTAATGATGAAATCCCAAGAGTTGTTAGCATCTATCTTTACAACTAGTTTGTCCTCAATCTACTTGATAAACTTGTCCATAGCCATATACAGATGAGTGAACCCTCCTAGCACTTTCTTGAACGTCCCGACTGTATCAAGGCCCCATACAGCAAATCTCCAGGAAATAGGTATTGTTTGCAATTCTTAAGGTATAACATGAATCAATTTGGCAAACACTAGCAACCTTTGCAAGCCCAGACAAACTTCTCAATAGGTGACATCAGTCGGCCAAAAGAATCCTTGTCGATAAACCTTTCCTACTAATGTTCTTGAAGACGCGTGATTTTCACAAATGCCCAAGTAGATTAGATGTAGTAATAGTTGTCCTTCACCAGCAGTAACGCACTTCATCAATATCCTAGAAGCACTCTTCTTGTAATACTCTCTCTCAAAAACCACGTAGCTCTAACTGTGTCGTTTATCCATTCTACCTTGCTATGATTCGATGGGAGCTCGTCATTAACTAATAATCTATAAATGGTCTTATCCAGTTGGGATGAACTGTCAAAACCTCAACATCAGTCGTGACTAATTCATGCTTAGCTTATTCCCCTTATGTTGCTTTATGCATTTGCTTCTTATAGATAGATGGCTCTTGAAGACGCTTGATAAATATATCAGTCGGAACTAACTCATTCTTTGATCCCATATTTGCCATTTCATTCATGGCCTCATTGTACTGCTATAAAATATGCGTAAGTTCTAGTACATCAAATTTACTCTCCTACTTCCATACCTCCTAGCAGTATGCAATCATGTGTTCATCATGGCAGGTCTAGCCTTTCATAACTTGATTAACGACTAGCTGTGAATCTCCATGAACCACAAACCACTAAATACCAAAAAAAAATAGCGATTCACAGCCCATGGATTAATGCCTCATACTCAGAAACATTATAAGAAGCGAAAAAGTGTATCTAAATAATGTACTTGAGTCTTTTCCTAGTTGGAGATATTAGCACCACTCCTACTTTGGCTCTTGAAACCTATAAGGAACCTTCAAAATACATTGTCCAGTATTTCAGATTCTCTGTGGATTTTGTAGTGTGAACTTCTGTCCACTCAGCCACAAAGTCAACTAGGCTTGAGATTTAATTGCAGTGTAGGCCTTGAATGAGATATCAAACGCCATCAATTTGAGAGCCCACTTTGCTATTACCCTAACGCCTCTTGATTGTGTAGAACATCTCTGAGTGGAAAATAAGTGAACACAGACACCGAGCGTCCCTAGAAATAGTGCAGAAGCTTTCAAGCCGTAGAGTAACTTTTGTATTTGTGGATATCGAAATTTGGAATCAGCCAAAACTTCGCTGATAAAATAAATTGGCCATTAAACTTTTTGTACATGCCCCTCTTCTTCGTGTTCCACAACGAGAATAATATTGACTACTTGAGGAGTCCGGTCTTATCGCCCGCGCTGCCACCAATCCGATCTAATCGAATCCGTCGATCGGTCCGATCGGATCCTGTTTATTGTAGATCCGATCAGCTCTCCGTTGCCAACCAGATCGCCCACCAATCCGATCTAATCGGATCCGTCGATCGGTCCGATCAGATCCTGCCTATTACCGATCCGATCAGCTCTCCATTGCCAACCAGATCGCCGGTCGATCCGATCTGATCGGATCTGTCGATCGATCCGATCGGATCCTGCCTATTGCTGATCCGATCGGCCTCCGAACTGATCGGCTGCTCATCGGCCATCCGATCTCTACTGCCGATCTGATCCATCCGATCTGATTGGCTGCTCATCGGCCACCCGATCTGATCGGCTGCTCATCGGCCATCAGATCTCTATTGCCGATCTGATCCATCCGATCTGATCGGCTACTCATTGGCCACCCGATCTGATCGGCTGCTCATCGGCTTCTGAACTGATCGGCTGCTCGATCTCTACTGCCGATCTAATCCATCCGATCTGATCGGCTGCTCATCGGCTTCCGAACGGATCGGCTGCCGATCCGACTCTGATCGGCTGATCCCTCCGATCCGATCGGCTGTGGTGCCCTCCATGGCTGGTGGCAACACTGGCGCCGCTACTTCCGAAGAACGCTGTCTTGCGGCCGATCCTTCTCGCGCTGACGAAGCTCTGGACACGTACGAGAGTGCTCACGTGGCTCTTTGGGCGCAAGCCACCGCCGTCGTCAACATCAAGTCGCTCATCTCCATCGTCCTCGACAAGGCCACGGACTCCTACTCTAAGTGGCTCTGCATGTTTCTCACTGTCCTTGGGAAATATGCCCTCACCCACCTCGTCCTTGAGGATGACTCGTTCCCCGCACGCCCAGCGTGGCTCCAGGCGGACTGCTGCGTCCTCACATGGGTGCACAGCATCGTCTCCAGCGACCTACAGCAGTCGCTGATGATGCGGCCTGGACGCGCCCGTAATGCGTGGTGCTATCTCAAGGATGAATTCCTCGGCCAGAAGGAGTCTCATGCCCTTCTCCTCGAGACGCAATTCCGCATATTTCGCTAGGACTCCCTGAGCGTCACCGACTACTGCCGTTGTCTTGAATCCATGGTTGCCTCCCTCGCCGAATTCGACGACCCTATCGGTGACTGATAGATGGTCCTCACGCTTCTCCACGGCCTTAGTGGCATGTTTGACCATATGGTGTCCATTCTCAAGATGCACTGGCCGTTTCCAACATTTATGGAAGCACGCACTCATCTGTTGTTGGAGGAGCTAGAGATCGACGCTTGTCCTCCGTCCCCGCCGGCCGCTCTCGTCGTTGCGACGCCGCGTCTAGCAGCCCCAGGTGCCACAGCTGCTCCTCGTCCGGAGGCACCTCCTCCTTCGCGCCCAGCTGCACCAACCGGAGGCCAGCGCAACGGCCGTCGCCACGGCCACGGTGGACGCGACAATTCTACTAGTGGCAGTTCTTCAGCAACCGCTGGAGCGGCCCTAGGCGGACAGGGCGGCGTCCCTCCCGGAACGACTGTGTACCCATTGTTTGCCCACCCTTGGGCTGGCACCGTGCGCATGTGGCCGTACGATCAGTCCGACCGTCCACCGCTACAGCCTGCGTTCGACACAGCCCCGCACTATGGTGGTTTTGGTGCTCTTCCCAGCTCCTATGGCAGCACATACGGTGTCCCATCGTCCCTGTATGGCACGTACTATGGGGGACCTACACCGCCGGGCTTCCAAGTGCTCTCACCGGCGGGCTTCTAGGCGCCCTCACCGGTGTACCAGGTGGCACCTTGGCCGCCTAGTCATGAAGGTTGGCACTAGGACTCCCTGGTGCACTCTTTCAACACCATGACGCTCAACCAACCGGCCTCTGAGTGGTATGTTGATACGGGTGCCGGTTTTCACATGACCTCGGACGCTGGTATACTCTCCACCATTTTCCCACCCTCTTCATCTACTCCATCTATCGTTGTGGGCAATGGTGCTTTACTTTCTGTCACCGCCACTGGATCCCATCATTTTTCCTTATTGCACCGTGATCTTACTCTTAATAATGTTCTGGTATCCCCTAACATTATTAAGAATTTAATTTCTATTCGTCGGTTTACCACCGACAATAATTGTTCCATTGAGTTTGATCCATTTGGTCTTTCTGTGAAGGATCTGCAAACCAGGAACGTGATCACCAGGTGCAATAGTTCCGGTGACCTCTACCCATTTTTTGCACCATCTACCAGCACCTCCGCGTTCGTTGCTACACCCACCTCCCTTTGGCATCGCCATCTCTGTCATCTTGGGCGCGATGTTCTGTTCAAACTTCTTAGGTCCAATGTCATTTCTTGCAATAAAGATAACATCGATCATTTATGTTATGCGTGCCAACTTGGTCGTCATGTACGTCCAACTTTCTGTTCATCTACCTCTCGTGCTATTCACAACTTTCATTTAATCCATTGTGATCTATGTACCTCTCCAATTGTTAGTATGTCAGGATACAAATATTATCTTGCTATTCTTGATGACTGCTCTCACTACATTTGGACTTTTCTCTTTCGTCTCAAATCTGAGACATTTTCCACTATTTCTACCTTTTTTACGTATGTTCACACACAGTTTGGCACTACCATCAAGAGCATCCAGTGCGACAATGGCCGTGAATTTGATAATTTCTAGGCCCGCACATTTTTTCTCTCCCATGGTGTTGCCCTCCGCATGTCGTGCCCATACACTTCTCAATAAAATGATAAAGCAGAGTGTTCTATTCATACCATCAATAACTCTTTGCGTTCCCTTTTGTTTCAGGCGAGTCTCACTCCAACTTACTGGGTTGAGGCTCTTCACACTGCCACATATCTTGTGGTATGAGACAGTGTACTGCGTGCAGCCTTCTGGATTTGTGGATTCTTCTCACTCAGATTTTGTCTGTCGGCTCAACAAGTACTTATATGGTTTGAAGCAGGCTCCTCGTGCTTGGCATCACAGGTTCGCCTCTCACCTTGTGTCACTTGGATTTGTTAAAACAAAGTCAGATACTTCTCTCTTCATATATCGCCGTGGTCCAGACACAGCCTACTTACTGCTCTATATTGATGACATTGTTCTTACTGCCTTCTCTACTGGATTACTCAGGAATATCATTGAGGCTCCCTGGTGTGAGTTTGCTATGGATATGGGTCAGCTGCATCATTTTCTGGGTATTTCTGTGACCCACTCCGTAGATGGTCTGTTTCTTTCTCAGCGGCAATACAGTCAGGATATTTTGGAGCGTGCCTGGATGAGTGCGTGCAAGCCGTGCAGCACACCTGTTGATCTCCACTCCAAATTATCTGCCAACAGACCGCCTGTCGCTGATGCTACACAGTACCGTAGTCTCGCCGGCGCTCTGCAGTATCTGACTTTCACCCGACCAGACATTACCTTTGCAGTTCAGCAGATCTGCCTCTATATGCATGATCCTCGAGAGCCGCACCTCATTGATCTCAAGCGGATCCTGCGCAACCTACAGGGCACCCTGTCTCTTGGACTGACCATGCGCCGATCTTCACCTGCAGATCTTGTTGTTTACACAGATGCTGACTGGGCTAGCTGTCCTAACACTCGCCGGTCGACCTCTGGCTATGCAGTATTTCTCGGGAATAACTTAGTATCCTGGTCTTCCAAGCATTAGCATACGATCTCTAGAACGAGTGTTGAATCTAAATATCGAGCTGTGGCAAATGGTGTTACTGAAGCTACCTGGCTACGCCAGCTGCTCCTTGAGCTTCGCCACCCCTCTCGACGTGCCACCTTGGTCTATTGTGATAATATCAGTGCTGTATATCTGTCCAGCAACCCGATGCAGCATTAGCGGACGAAGCATGTTGAGATTGATCTTCATTTCGTTTGAGAGAAGGTCACATTTGGTCATATTCGGGTTCTACATGTTCCTACGACATCGTAGTACGACGACGCCTTTACCAAGGGCCTTCCTATCTTACTATTTCAGGAGTATCGATCTAGCCTGAATGTTAGCGATGCTCTCGATTAGACTGCGGAGGAGTATTAGTCTACTGTAATTATAGTAGGTTAACCCACGTGTGTAGATGTACGGTTGTGTATGTAAGCCAACCCAACTGTCTATATATACTGATACATTAACAGGGAATATAATCAACAATTCTCACATTTTCACTGGTAAATCTCTTTCTTGCATGGAAACATCAAACGCATAGCATTTTTCGAAATGCAAATACCAACAACAAAACCCTGAAAGAGGCTCAGGTTGAAGGAAATGAATCCTAGAAGCATTAACTCTGAATATATAGCCATTCAATTAGATGAGACGTTAAATAAAAAAATTAAAGGAAATAGCATAAATTTTGTGAAATATACCATACAGCAGCTATTTTTGAATATTTTTGTTTAACCAAAATAAGTGAAATTCTACAGCAAATGTACCATGTTTATATATTGCAGCCCAGTTAACAATATCAAAAATAAGCAACTGAAGATATTCCTGAATGATACCTTCTTTTAGTCTCTCGAGATCTGAATACAATGTCTTCTGATGTTTATGTTTCAATAACTACATGAGCAAGAAGAAAAGAAGAACTTAGCAATTCTTAATAGCATTGTCGACCATTACTAAGTCAATTCAACAAATGTGTTAGTATTAAAATTAATATTGAATATTGAACAAACGCATTGCATTTTTTTAATGGGCAAAAATGATATTTGAACTCTTTTACTGTTTCAACAGAATATAAAAAAATTGCTTTCTTAGAAGTCCACCAACACAAAATAGCCAGTAATGAAATCAAGTAATAGAAGACATGAACACCATAATTTGACACCTAACCAGAAGAACTAACTGACCAGAACACAGCAGGGAAACAAGGAAGCGAAGTTAATTGGGTCAAAGGAGGATAACTATATTGAGCTGACAATGAAACAGCCTTGCCAGAAACATAAATGAGATTATTTATAACATGTGAGCTGTCACCTTCACCTATCAATGAAATAATTTGTATTGGCAAACTGTCTGGTCCTAGAAAAACGGATGAAGTGTGCTTGTGTGAAGATGCCGGCAGGAAAAATTGTGTATCATTGTGTCAACTAGCTTGTCAGCTTAGCACAAAATAAGGAGAATATGAAATTAATCATATAGCACATTTGCTCATAACCATGTAATTGCTATGTGATCATAGCACAGCGTGAAAAATGAAAAACCTATCCTCAGAGAAGCGATCTTCTACACGGCTATTCCAATAGAACACTCAAATTCTAGCTCAATCCAGTAAAACAAGGCCATAGGTAGTTGTAAACAATTCGAATATCCATCCAAAACCAGCCCTTAGGTAGCTGGAAACAACAGGATTTCGATGGCGATGGCATCACCAGCTCGTCAGCTCGTCAGCTAAGCACAGGCCATTATGAGACCTTGATTCCCGTAGGGAAGACCAAACGGAATCATGGCGAGCGTTCGAATCGGATGCCTGCAACAGCTGCCCGGTCCCATGAATTCCTGATTCCACAACGCATAGCAAGCCACCACCACGAATCCAACACAAATCGGCGGGTCCATTTCGAGTGCGATACAGAGCTCCGCGGCGAGGCAGACGGAGACGATGGCGAAGCAGACGACGGCCACCACCCAGGTGGGCGTGTGCGTGATCGACGACTCCTCCATTGTCCTCCCCCAACTCGCGCCGCGTCGGCGGCGGCGTCGTGGGTGCCCAGCGCCCCTCCTCCGGTCGCGGCAGGCAACAAGCCAACAACCGTGCCATCCCGCCGCATGACCGCGGGTTAAAGGGCCGCGAGCGGAGGCGGAGGCGGAGGAGGGGGCGGCAGCACGGAAGGAATCGGCGCCATCCCGCCGCATGACTGCGTGGCTTTGCCTCCCCCACCCCCGCTCCCCGGGTTGCTTGCCGCCGCCGCCTGCTGGATTCCATCCCTCCCACCATCCAAGGGCCATGCGGCGAGTAGGTCGGTGGTGGAAGCTAGCGGACGAGGTAGCTTCAGCTAGCAAGCTTTGCTCGGCGGTCTCCCCTCTCCCCGAGGCGGCGATGCACCTTTTGATCCAGAGCATGGCACGCGCGCGAGATCGATCACTCGTGCCTTTTTTAAGATGCACCATCAATTAGTTTATCATTTTTTATATATATTATTTTTATTATTGTACTGCTGGTAATCTCTTTTAAGTACTATAAATTAGCTAGATAAAATGTCGGCCTCGTGATCATTGTGTTAAGTGTTCTCCATACTTCTCGCTTAAATGTTTTTATGTATCAAACTTATTAGATTCTACTCTCTCCACGTTCTCTTGCCAATGGTGATAGCTCTCATGGCTATCCCTATCAACTCCTCTACACTACCAGTAGCGACTGTCGATGTTCGATACAGCCATAGCCGCTCGTGAGGTCGTCCTCTCCTTTACAGGCGCTGTGACCTCCAATGTTGCTCTCACTTATGCCACTGCTATCGCGGCTGGCGACGCCGCTCGCGCAGGGTGTCCTCTCCTCTACGGGCATTGCGGCCTCCAACACCACTCTCATCGATGCCGTCGGCACCACCGCTCACGCCGTTGTCCTTCCCTCCACGAGTGAGTGGCCTTCGATGCCACGCTTGGCGATGCTGTCACCGTGGCCACTGCAAATGCTGTGTGCACCACCCTCGCCTCTCTACCTATAGCAACTTCATCGCCCATGATACCGCCCGTGGATGTCGTGTCTCTGGAGGATGACGCCATGGCCTCCCTTCACGCCCAAGCTGTCGTTGTTCTCAACGTCAAGACGTTGGTGCCTATCACCCTCAACCTCATTTCCTCCTACTACTTCAAGTGGCGTGGGTTGTTCCTCGTCATCCTCAGCAAGTATGCCCTTGTCCATCACATCCTCTCCGATGAATCTTTCTTAGACTGACCGGATTGGATCTGGATGGACTGCGTGGTCCTCGTATGACTGTATAGCTCCATCTCAACTAAGCTCCTAGAGATTGTCATGACATCTTCTTCCACTACTCATCTCATGTGGCATGGCCTCGAACACCAATTCTTGGGGAACCACGAGCAACGCGTCCTCAATCTATCAGCGCAGTTCCACTCCTTCGCTCAAGGTGACCTCCCCATCACGGACTACTGTTGCCACCTCAAGACGACGGCTGATGGGCTTGCTGACCTTGGCGAGCTGCTCACGGACCACATGCTTGTTCTTACCGTCCTTAAAGGTTTAAATGAAAAGTACCATCACTTGCAGTCCATTCTTCGCCTACAGAAGCCTTTTCCCACATTTGTGGAAGCACGCTCACAACTTTTCCTTGAGGAAATAACGCGTGGCAGTCGCCCTACTGGCGCTTCAACGACTTTTCTTGCCGCCGGTGGTGGAAAGACTGTGGCTCAGTTTTTGGGGACGCTCCAGTTCCCAATCCTGCCCATGACACTAGATTCGACTTTGGTGGCACCGGCGGCGATGACTCCAGCTCTAGCGGCAACGGTGACCGCAACTCCTACAACAACCACCGCCAGCGCGGCGATGGAGGAAAGGGTCATGGTTCTAGCAACACCGCTCCACAACAATCCCCCTCTTGGTCAACAGCAGCAGGCGGGTCCTACTTCCTAGCCCAGCCCACACAATCCATAGCCTGGAATGATCCACATGTGGCCTGATCCCTTGGGTTATGGTGTTCTTGACCCACAACCAATTGGTCCACTTGGTGTAGGCCAATTTGCTAGGGCCGCCTTTGTCAGTCTCCCTGCCATGATGCTTAGTCACCCTGGCCTTGGTGCTAGGCTACACATGGCTACTTCCTCCACTGCACCGGCTACACCAACACATTGGAACAATGCGGCTAGCACCTCGGCATTGGTGAGGGATCAACACACACTAGCGAATGCCTTCAATATCGTCTCTTTGACAATGCCTCTCTCGGGTGCTCATGATTGGTTCATGGATACGGGTGCTACATCTCACATGGCCTTCGATAACGGTATCCTTTATTTTTCCCACCCTCCTACATATGCTCCCTCTAGTATTGTTGTTGGCAATGGCTCTACTCAACCTATTACATCCATTGGTTTCACACGTCTAGATAGCGGTTCTACCTCCTTCTGCCTCAACAATGTTCTTCTCTCACCTCAAATAATCAAGAATTTAATTTTTATCCGTCAGTTTGTTTCCGATAACAATTGCACTGTTGAGTTTGATCCCCTTGGCTTCTCTGTGAAGGATCTCAATTTCAAGACCGTGATTGCTAGGTGCAATAATTTCGATGACCTCTACCCGTTTTGTCAATCGCTGCCCGCTGGTGCCTTCACCACCCACTCTACTACCCTCCGGCATTGGTGTCTCGGACATCCTGGTCATCAAGCCCTCACTCACCTCGCTCATTCATTGATTGTTCCTCCTAGAGTCTCCACCACCCTTTGTCATGTATATCAACTTGGGCGTCATACTCATCTTTCTTTTGCTAGTTCTACTAGTCGTACTACTTTTGCCTTTGATTTGATACATCGTGACTTATGGACCTCCCCCATTACGAGTGTTTCAAGCTACAAATACTATCTTGTGATTCTTGATGATTTTTAACACTATGTTTGGACTTCTCTCTTCGCCTCAAATCTAACACATTTGCCACTTGTCACACTTTTTTGTTTATGTGCTTACACAATTTTCCACTACCATTTGTAGTGTTTAGTGCGACAATGGGTGGGAATTTGATAATTTTTTCGCTTGTAATTTCTTCCTAACAAAGGGTGTCAACACGCATGTCTTGTCCACACACCTCACCTCAAAATGGAAAAGCCGAACGTATGCTTTGCTCCTTGAACAATATTGTGCAGTCCCTTCTCTTTTAGGCTAGTCTTCCCACTTCCTTCTAGATTGAAGCTCTTCACACCACCACTCATCTTATCAATCGACAACCCACTAAAACTCTTAACCATGCCACACCTTATTTTGCACTCTATGACACATATCCCTCTTACAGTCATCTTCATGTTTTTGGCTGCACCTACTACCCAAACCTCTCTGCCATAGCTCCCAATAAACTATCATCTTGGTCTGTCAGAGGCATCTTCCTTGGCTATCTCTTATATCATAAAGGGTATCGTTGCTTTAACCCCGTGTCGAATCGGGTCATCGTCTCCTGCCATGTTACCTTTGATGAACACTCTTTCTCTTATGCGGAGGTGTTTACCAATGAAGCATGCACTACTGACTTGAGCTTTTAGGAGTATTTTTCTGTTGTTCCACATGCTCCCATCGGTCGGGTCACCATGCAGCAATTGAGCACATGCGACACTAGAGCCTGCCTATTGGATATGCCACTTGTCTCCATGACACAGGCTGTCGTGGTGGCTCCCACACCACCTGGAGCAGTGGCTGCTAGGGTGGTCCCTTTTTGACCTCCTCCGTTGCCGGGCCGCCCACTAGCTCGGTTGCTAGGCCGGCTACTAGGCCGGTTGTGCCGGATAGTTCTCCTACTACTGTTTCGCCTGGCTTTTCTGCTGGGCCATTTGTGGCCACAACTATTTTGCCACCCCCACCGCTCAGCGTTGGTGTGATACCGACGCGTGCTATCATTGTAGACATGCCTGGCATTTTCCAACCGTCGACAACTCTTGGCTCCTCTCCAATGCTTTCTATCATCAATGCTCACCTAATGATAAATCGTGACAAAGAAGGCATTCGGTAGCCCAAGCACAGAGGAAGCTACCATGTCACTACTTTGTCTTCGATCCCTCGGACATATCGAGCAGCATTGGTGGATCCTCACTAACGTACCGCCATGGAGGACGAGTTTACGGCCTTGAAAGCAAACAACACCTAGTATTTGGTAGTGCACCCTCCTTACGCCAATGTTGTCATTGGGAAATGGATCTTCCACCATAAGTTCAAGGCTGATGGCTCTCTTGATCGGTACAAGGCCAGATGGGTCCTTCGGGGTTTTACACAATGTCCTGAGATTGAGTTTGATGAGACCTTTAGTCCAGTGGTGAAGCCTGCTACTGTTCGCATAATTCTGAGTTTGGCTGTCTCATGTGATTGGCTGATTCATCAGCTGGATGCCAAGAATACCTTCCTCCATGGCATTCTTGAGGAGAGTGTATTGCATTTAGCCATCTGGTTTAGTTGAGACCTCTCATCTAGACATGGTGCGCTACCTCAACAAGTCTCTTTACAGCCTCAAGCAAGCCCCCCATACATGTTACAACACATTTGCCAGCTTTCTTGCGTCTCTTGGATTCGATGAAGCCAAGTCTGATACCTCACTGTATGTACCTCCTACTCTATGTTGATGGCATTGTTTTGATGTCTTTCTCCTTGGCCTTGCTCCGCTAGGCAATCTCGGCACTTCAGTCCGAGTTCTCTATGAAGGACATGGGTGTTCTTCATCACTTTCTTGGTATCAGCATCACTCGGCAGTCCTCAGGCCTCTTCCTTAGTTAGTGTCAGTACAGTCTTGAGCTACTCAAGTGTTCTGGCATGAGCGATTGCGAGGCCTGCTCTACACCAGTGGACACTTGCTTGAAGCTCTCCTCCTCTGAGGGGCCTCTTGTTTCAGATCCAACTAACAACTGGAGTTTAGTTTGCGCTTTGCAGTACCTTACATTACACCAAACCTGATATTCCCTATGATGTTCAGCAGGTGTGCCTTCACTTGCATGATCCCCCGAGAGCCTCATCTTGCCACCTTGAAGTGGATTCTTCACTATGTTCGTGGCACTATGGATCATGGTCTGATCATTCGCGGTCTCCTATGTATGATTTGGTTGCTTACTCCGATGCTGACTGGACTGGTTGTCTTGATACTCAGAAGTCCACTTTGGGCTATGTCATTTTTCTTGGTGATAACTTGGTTTTCTAGTCCTTTAAGCGCCAAATCACATTATCATGTTCTAGCACAGAGGATAGGGTTGTTGCCAATACATTGGTTAAAACCTGTTTGTTGTGCCAACTTTTACATGAGCTCCATACTCCTCCAACTTAGACTACACTAGTTTATTATGATAATGTCAATGCGGTCTATCTCTCGACGAACCCGGTTTAGCATCAGCGCACCAAGCACATTAAGATCGATTTACATTTCATCCGAGAGAAGGTCACTCTTAGGGCGGTCCGCGTTCTTCATATTCCTAAGACGTCTCAGTATGCTAATATCTTCACCAAAGGTCTTACTATATCGGTGTTCTCCGACTTCAGGTCTAGCCTCAACGTCTGCTCGGCCGACATTATGACTGCGGAGGCGTATTAGCCTTGTATTATTGTTGGCATGTATTATTTGTGGTATTGTGTTGCCAGTAATCTCTCCTAACATCCTCGATATTGTTGTTATAAATCGGCTGGACAATTATGAAATGTTTCAGCTATATATATTGTGCTTTCCGTAATCAATCTATTATTGTGTTGAGCCTTCTCAATACTTCTCGCTTAAACGGTTTCACGTCACTCATATAGCCCATGTTGCATGAAATAATTTTCTTCTCCAATATAGGATGAACTTATTTTTTGCCCCTAAAAATTTAACTATCCTTTTATTTGTCTCTCACTCTATCGATGAAACATGGGCCCGTTGTAAGGGCAATAACGTACCACTCCAACACCTAAACTTAATTATTACATTACTAGCAAATCCAATAAGTCTACACAAGAGAAAAAGGAACTCCAGGAGACATTAATGAGGAAGGGTCAAGACGCCAATGGCCACTGCATGATCCAAATGAAGCTATACAGTCGCATTGAAGAGATAGCTAGCAAACTGGCATAGCCTTCTATGATGTCATCCAAGACTTCGGCATGATTGACCTGTCACCGTCTTCTTCATGCGCCGCTGATCGGACGGCAAGCTACATCGGTTATCGCCACCGATGGTCCTTGCATTGTGGCCTCGCTTGTGTCACGCAACGGAAGAGGAGGTGGGGGCACTTCACCTCTTCATCATTGGCGTTGCTCACGGCCGTTGCTGATTAGGGCCACCTCTATCAGCCACCATCGCTGCCACGGTCCACAATAGGAGGTCAGTCGATGCAAGTGGCGGATTTGCTATGAGGTGGTAGGGCCTCGAGCCGCCACCATCAATGCAAGGATAATCTCTAACATTTTTTTGCTAATTTATATATCAGACATGTTTCAACTTATATTAGTTTAGTTTTTTTAGTCCCCTATTGTTTTTTTTCGTGGATCTGCCCCTGCGTCTGTGTGTTGGGTTGTTTCAATATAGCTATGCAGGCTAGCATGACGGAGACACTTCTCCTTACACTATACCGACAATGACAAGAATGGTGGCGGGGGTGTTCCTGATGGCGGTGTCCCTAATGATTGACTTCAATGGCTGTGAAGGTGGCAAGTTCTGGTCAAACAACTAATTTATAGCCTAGTCACCACTTCGGTTTGATGTTGGTTGTCACAAGTGGTATGCATTAAATTCTATCGGTAAAATGATCAGCTGCTTATTTCAAAGATTTGGTTTGAAGAAGACAGAGACTATCTACAATTTAGCAACTTGCAAACTGCTACAACGAAACAACAATTACGTAAGTTTTTGTTAACCGTAGATGACAGTTTGGCAGAAGTTAGGTTGATGTTCCGATTAATTTTAGCTATAACTTTGCAATTTACAGTCAACCAATATCCTTGTAGTAAATTTATATGTAGCATGTTGGAAGCAAAATCAAGAATGAACTCTATATTCTCACATATTCTTAGGTGACTGAGAAACTTGTCTCTAGCCTTCCTTCCTCCTCGTCTCATCTCCCTCCTTGATTCTGGTGGCCTCACCACTAGCAATAGGAGCGAGGGGGGCCGAGCCCCTTTCTCTTTGTAGTTTAGGTCAGATTCTTCCTGCTGCTTGGTTCACTCTCACTTGTTTTCTCCTTTTGGTCTCTTCTATAAAGCTTAAGGAGATCATCAATGATAATCTTTCTTGTCCTAGTGCCACCGTAAGTGTCACCGGACTTCCTTTCTTACGCTTGTCTATCATGCCTCTAGGCTTGTTCTAGTCATCGGTAATTAGGAGTCCTCTAGATCTACTCAATAGAAGGAAGTGTCAGCCATCATGCTAATCCCTGGCGAGTTCTTTTTAAGGGTTGCAGCCTTCTTAGTTTCCAGTGGTGAATCCTTACTAAGACAGCTAGGTATTTTTAATCAATGTTGAGACGGTCTTAACTTCCTATCCATAGAGGGGCCAACGGGATAATCTCCTTGGTTTTATCTTATGTAGCTCATAATGGACTTCTTGTCTTCGTTGCCAATGGCATAGAACTAGCCTTCGAACCTAAGGCTTTCACCATAGCATTGGCTTTCTTCTTAGGCCCCGACAAAGATTTTATAAGGTGTGGCTGAACTACTCAATTGCTTGCTAAAGCCAAAACTTGCGCCTAGGTGCTATGTTCTACAGTTCGTTGAGGACCACGTGCTTACGTCGCTGTCAAGTTTTTCTACCTTGTCATTGCCATTGTGAACAAAGATGAAAGGAGTAGATTGTTTTATTTTCTTTCTTGTTAAGTCAACCTTTGCACAAGTCTAAGCTGTATTTTTTTCATCTTACAAGGCTTGTTTGTAAACAATTTAAAACTCTGTCATAAATAGTTTTTTTTAAAAAACTTTAAATATAATTGTATTATAATGATAAGTATAGTATAATTATATTGTAACTATCATATCTCTAACTTAAATTATATATAAATTGTATGTAACCGAGCTTATGTCCTTGAGGTCTCCTTGAGGTTAGGCGTTCGAATATCACACTCGCATGTGCTCTAATTTTGTGCTGCGATATTTCCGCTCACTGTCTGTACGAATCTTAAGCAGATCCGAGGGTCTAAAAATTGAAAGTTTTCTTCCATAAAATCTGTCGCAAGAAACCTAGCAAAACCGTTTAATAATATAAATCTGAGCTTAGCTGCCACTCGCGCGCGCTGAGCTTAGCTTAGCTAGGCGCCCCCACTCACCCTTGCGAGGCTAGCTGCCACTTGCTGTAATAGCTACGGCTGCTGCTGCTGCTGCTCGATGCGGCGGCGTCGGCGGTGGCTGTTTGTTAGTCAGACGATGGCTGCTCGCCGCCGCGGCGTTTCTGGCGGCGTTTGGGCTCGGGGCGTCTGCTGCCCTTAGCGCCGCCGACGACGCTGCTACGGGGAAAGGACGTCGTCCTCATTATGTCATGCTGAGCGTGAAGGACATGTTCCCTGGCCCGTCGTCATCGTCATCGTCGTCGTCGTGCCATGCCCTTGGTCACTTCTTGAGCTCTTTCCAAGTAAGTTGCTGTCATCTCTGTGTGTGAGGTGTGTGTCCGCACTGCTGTTGCATATATATCGCGCATTCATGCATGTATTCTTCAGGATTGTTCACTGCATCAGTGCTTCTTCTTTTTGGTTTGGTTTGGTTAATTTGTTTGCTTATTCGATTGATCTATCACCTGTGTTTTTCTGGACTTAAGATTTCTCTAGTTTCAGAGCTGGTTTGTGTTTGTGTCGTGCTTTGGACTTACTTACGTAGGAGAATTTTGCTGATTTCAGTAGATTTACTTATAGCTTTGATATGAATGCTTCAAGTAAAAAGCTCTCTAAATAAAACTAAATAAATATAGTAAATGTTTCTAAAACAAAACTAAATAGATATAGTAATTGTTTCTAAAATGCCACAGCAGTAACAGTACTCTGTGTCGTTGTCTGCTGCAGTTTCTGTCTTGTTTGTTCGTTATCTCAATACTGTATCTTCCCTGTTTTGTATGATATTCAACAAGCGTAAGGAAACTGCCATGCATTAAATTGATGGCCACAGTACACAAGGCCATATAATTTATAGTGATTTTTTTCCAAATAACAAATTACTTCTAAAGACTTGAAGCGGAGTTTTGGAAGGCGGAATTAAAGTATGACAAGAATGAAGTTTTGGCTCTCACAGGATCCCCAAACTTTTGATACTAGTAAAAAAAAGATTAAATTTGCATTTCAAAATCTGTTAGGTGCAAAAACAATACTCCGTAACATTTTTTTTAAGTGCAAGAAGGACGCACACTCAAAGCTTGTGTGTCCTTAAAACGTTCCAAAAACTTAGCGGATGCCTAAAGACCTTACAAAACATGGCACACACGTCTGTTTTTTCCACCAAACAAACACACAATTGTACATACTTACAAAAAGGAAAAGTATATACATATATACATACTAATTTTTCCTTAATAAACTCTTACTAACACTGATGTGTCACGCTGTGAGTATATCTAGATTTTCTATAATTTCCATCTAGTTAAATTAAACGATTTAGATTATTGTTTGTAAGGATTTTTTTTTAAAAAGAAGTACGTGTAGCAGTGCTTATAAAAAATTGTATGTGAGGAACAAAATGAAGGTAATGATCATAAATCAATTGACAACGATGGCACATCAGTGTATAAATGACTAACAGTTTTTCTACCTATTTGTCTATTATCTAACTTGCACAACATAAAAAATTGTAACTTTCAAATAACTTTATTAACTTTTAATTTGCTTTCTTGGGTTTAGCTAGCTATACATGTGTTTTTATGTTGCTATAGATTATAGTGTTTTGTTTTTATATTGGTGTAGGAGTTAACCATAATATATTTTTTCTTTTTAATTTCAAGCATTATATGTTTCACCCTAATAAAAAGAGGTACGTAGTAAATATGAGTTGTTCGGTGTTGATACTTGATACAACGAGTCAAGAAAAAAGTGATTGGCAATTAAGTTAGCCATTCATGAATAGATGGTCCAATAAATATCTACTATAAATGAGAGGGATGTTTTTTCATCAAAGAAATCGGGGTCTATCATATCCCAGATGAAAAATAAAGTTCACTACTGCAGAAATAAACAATTATAACCTCCCTAAAAAAACTCCTGTGCTTTGGTTTGGCCAAAGCTATATTTTTCTTTTATGCTGCATTATTTGGCAGACACAACTGATGATACTAAAAATATATAAAAAGATAAAATTCTGAATTCTATTTTCTGAAATAATTATGATTCCAAGCTGAACATCTCCCTGTAAAATCAGAACACAAACGTGGGGCCACTTCATCAGGCACAAGGATGACGATCGTACATCGGCACGGCCGTGCTTGCCGCTGGCCGCCGCGCACGGCAAGCTGCCCTCACACGACGGGATCCTCGCCGCCGACCAGAACCGCACCGAGTTGATCCAGCACCGGGTATCCACCACCGCCACTGGGGCAAACCAAAGCGCAGCCGCCGGCCGTCGCGCCGGCAACAACCGTCGTCGGCTCCTGCGCCTGCCGCGTCGCTGTCGTCGTCCACCGCGTAGCTCCCGGCGTCGTCGGGGTGCGGTGGTGTTCGACACCGGCAGCGACACGACGTGGGTGCAGTGCCAGCCGTGCGTGGTGGTGGGCTACGAGTAGCAGGAGAAGCTGTTCCACCCGGCGTGGTCGTCCACCTACGCCAACGTCTCCTGCGCTGCCCCCGCCTGCTGCGACCTCGACTTCCGCGGCTGCTCCGGCGGCCGCTGCCTCTACGGCGTTGAGTACGGCGACGGCTCCTACTCCATTGGCTTCTTCGCCATGGACACCGCCACCGTCTCCTCCTACGACGCCGTCAAGGGGTTCAGGTTCGGGTGCGGCGAGAGGAACGAGGGGCTAGTCAGGGTCGGGGAGGCGGCGGGGCTGCTCGGCCTCGGCCGCGGGAAGACGTCGCTGCCGGTGCAGACGTACGACAAGTACGGCGGCGTGTTCGTGCACTGCCTCCCGGAGAGGTCGAGCGGCACGGGGTACCTGGACTTCGGGCCGGGCTCACCGGCGGCGGCGGGCGCGCGGCTGAGACGCCGATGCAGACAGACAACGGGCCGACGTTCTACTACGTCGGCATGACGGGCATCCGCGTCGGCAGCTGCTATCCATCCCGAAGTGGGCGTTCACCACCGCCGGCACGATCGTCGACTCCGGCACGGTCATCACGCGCCTCCCGCCGGCGGCCTACTCGTCCCTCCGGTCCCCGTTCTCCTCGGCCATGGCGGCGCGCGGGTACAAGAAGGCGCCGGCGGTGTTGCTGTTCGACACCTGCTACGACTTCACCGGGATGAGCCAGGTGGCGATCCCCACGGTGTCGCTGCTGTTCCAGGGCGGCGAGCACCTGGACGTGGACGAGTCCGGGATCATGTACGCGGCCAGCCCGTCTCAGGTGTGCCTCGGGTTCGCCGCCAACTAGGACGACGGCGACGTCGGCATCGTCGGGAACACGCAGCACAAGACGTTCGGCGTGACCTACGACCTCGGCAAAAAGGTAGTCGGCTTCTCCCCCGGAGCTTGCTGATTAAATGCTACGCGTCCCCCTCAAACGTACACGTGAACACAGATTGAATCAGTCACTAGCTAGCAGTCTGCATTGTAATGCTGCATCCACCAAGTGGTCAGCGACTGGTTTATTTAAGCATGATATCCGAGGATATAATCATATAAAAGCAAATAGAAATACAAGTAATTTTCCAATCGTCACCTTGAATTTTCGTCCGTCAAATACCGGTCCGAGCGACGCCCTTTGTCCCCACACGATTACCAAACTCCTATTATGCTTCTGTTAGCCGGATCGCTCTCCTTTCCCATTAACAGATCACATTCGAAGCCCGAACACGACGACCCACGACACCGCGAAGAAGGCATGCGACCTGGTCCTGTAGCTCGAGGAGGGCGACGCGTGCGAGTGGTCGTCGGCAGTGATGGAGCGCAGTCTGGAACTCCGCCGTCGTCGGGCTCCGCGTCCTGCTGCTCCTCCTGATCTCCTTCCGCCCGCCGCGCTGGTCGTCGTCCCAATACTCCTGGAGCAGGGCTTCTGCCAAGAGGAGGCTTCGGCGCACGATGTGGAGAGCTGGCCATATCATACGACTCAAGTGTATCCTAAATTAAAACGATTAGATTGATCTGTTAATAGTAGGCTCCCTAACATGCATTGTCTCGATCTATGGTTGGCCGCACCCGACCATGTTTGCATAATTCACATATTCAGGGGCATTAGTAACGAGCAATGACGCTTGCAAATTCCCATGCCCATCGGTGTTTGCATGGAAGTTGTTAATTCCATCTCCGCATGGTCTGAATCCGTTTCCCAAAATATAAGATGTACATGCATAATATATTAACAACAACTGGAGTACAAAACTAATGTCACATGTGACGCTCTCCCGCACGCGCCATACATATAAATAATAAGAAATAAGAATAAGAAACAAGTCGATTTCGATTTGGATTGTGAATCCGATACAATAACCCCAATAAAATTAGCTAAGAGGGAGCGAATTGCAATCAGCAAATCACGAAGCAACGAGATCTGACTTGAGGACGACCGCACCGTGCAAGCGAGAGGTAGGACTAGTTTTAAGATGGAGAGGGTGGCGCTATCGGGTGGACTTGGGGAGGCCGCCACCATCGTGTGGGCTCGAGGAGGCCACTGTCGTCATGACCAGATCCACTGGCGATAAATTCATCCACTGCCGTAGAGCCTGCCATCCTCAACTGTCATGGCCGTTGAGCTCGCCGCTGATAGGATCCACTCATGCAGCCGTTGCCTGGATCCTCACATGGGTGAAAGGGGAGAGCTGATGACTACGGAGGCGGCGCAATGGACTGGGAGGGCTCGATGGTGATGACAAGTAAGGGTTGACCGCACCGTCCCCAATTCGCACATAAATGGAAGAGGATAGCCAACAGCGTGGAAGAAGGGAATAAACCATCAGTGGTGAGGTGACTCGACGGTAAGAGAGAGGGCGCAATGACAACGATGAGCTTGGGTCCGAGCTTTTGAGTTTAGACCTCGATTTGTCTAAGAAGGGAAGAAGATGATTCAGGAGAAAGATGGAGAGGAGGTTGAAAGGAATAAAAAGAGGTACTAAAGGAGACATGTGGGTAAGTTAGGAAGGAGACATGTGGGTCAGTTAGGGTTTAAGGGTATATTTGTAGGGCTTGTTTTCATCACAGGGTCTAAATACAATTTTTCAATTGCTTTGGCCAATAAGGGGCCGGCACAAAATAGCTAAGAGCTTAAATAAAAAAACATTATAGAGTGACCTATAGAGCTGGTATCCTTAGAGTAGCCCCATCCCACGCGGCCTGTTAAAGTGGCCACAATTGTTCATACCCTTGTGGTGCCAGTGCCTCCAATCTATGAGCAGAGAAAGGAATTGTTAGCTCTGTCCCCTTTGTGTGCCAGCAATGTATGGATTCGGTGAGAGACATGGGGATATGCTCATGTTTGTGGGCTTGGGTTGGATGGATGAGTTGCGGTGGACTTTTGTTTCTTAACAACTTTTGGTTCTAGTGATAAAAACAGAAATAAATTTCATAGAACGAGCACAGTAAAAAAATAAAGCTGAAGCACAAACCTAAAACCAAAAAATAGCAGTAAAATAAAAAATAAAACTCAAACTAAAGCATAAACTAAAAAACAAAAAAAAGTAGAGACATTAGGTCTTTGGAGGTTTTTTCCCACCGCCACTTGACATAACTACCTTAATTATTTCGACTAGAGACACTGGTCAATATATTACAAAGATGCTCAATTAAGCTAATCCAAGAGGAAAATAGAAAAAAAGGAGGGAACATAAAGGATGGAAAAAAATTAAGAAGTGAGCCAAAGAAAAGCTAATCCATGATCCTACTCTCTCCCATTACATTTTTCGTTCTCTTGGTTAGGGTTTAACATGCCACCGCCTCTCAATTTCAAATCTGTCATAAAACAACCACCAACTCTTTTATTCCACACTACCGTCTCATTTGGTTGTCTACTAACCATGCTATTTCTTTTCAACTCACTCATTTTCCTCGTTACAACACATGGGCACAAATTTGAATGGTATAAACCCTTGATTCTTGATTCTAATCTGTTAATGCTAAAATTTGATATGCCCAGAAAAAATGAGAAGGACGATCGGTTTAGTAAAGAAGAGTCCGATTGCTATAGGAAAGAAGCTGATTTTAGAAAGCAAGGAATGATTCGGTCTAAGAATAGAAAATTATCTAAATGAGATTGAGTCTGAGAAGGAGCCATAGAAATCACGGCAGGGTATTTTATCTACGTAAATTGTATTTTATATAGGAAGGTTTAGTTAGTTTAGTTAACTTTTCTAGAGATATTTTCCTTTTATATTTTTAGGAGATAACGTCTGATGGTTGTTGTAACCATATCGGACTCTGTAATACCAGAGTATAAATATAGACCCTCTAGAAACCTGTAAAGACATCAACATATTCTTTGATCAATACAACTTCAGCGCATCGCCACCCTAGTTTATCTAGGCTTTTACCGGCGGGTTCTGGCTCTCGATGCGGGGCTGCATCGGTTAAGTTCAATCTCTGGCGAATGGGTAAGTCCCGCCACTATCCTAGTATGTTTCCCTTTGTCTAAGGCTGCATCGGTTAGGTTCAAACTCTTAGGTAGATCGAATGTACTGAATCATGTCTGTGCAAGGTTTATCGGTCTATCAAGCTCTCTCTGTCGTCATCAGTCTCGTGCTGCATCGGTTAGGTTTGACCTACGAAGCTGCCAACGGTAGATTGAGCTGTAGGCCTATAATTCTCTGTACGACATTTCATTGGAGTGCTAGTCGATAAGTTATCTATACCCCAAGCATCGGTTCCTCGGCCAATACGCACCCGTCTTCATAGACTTTCCTCGAGCACCATGCCAAGTGCATCGGCCTTTCAGCTGATACGCGCCTATCTTTAGAAAGACATCCTCTCATCGGCTCAGCTAGCCGATGGTTTCACTTCGCCCTTTCTTCAGCACGACCGATCTGGCATCTACCGTCCCGTTGCCATTGGCCTCGGTCTCGTACTGTCTCGGTTAGGTCCGATCTTCGAGATTCAGTGCTAGCGGCATCGTCACGGCAGACGACGGGTCTCGTGCTACCATATCTGGAGCGACATCGGCTTTGAAGCCTGTGTCTTTTATACAATTACTTGCCAGTTCGCATATGACTTCATTGACTTTCTAGCCGATGAACGAGCGGTACAGCTTTCGTCGATAACCAGGAGGGATCCGGTGTGCTTTGCTATTCTCTGAATACCCTTTGGTGCCTCCATCGGCTCTATGACCGATGGATCAGGATCACGCTTTCTCTACACCCGGAGTCATCACGTCCTTTATTGACATCTATCCACGCCTTCATTAGCTCCCTAGCTAATGGAAGAGCGTCCCAATACCTATCGGCGACCAGCCGATAGCAGGAACCATCCGGACGTAGCCGATGGCCACTTCGATTCTATCGGTGGCTAGCCGATAGCGAGAGCTCATATCGGCCCATTGTCCGACTGACTCGTTCGTCGCACCTTGTCAATTGCAGGGTCAAATTGACTGGTACAGCTGCACCCGCACTGTCACGTCGAAGCCGAGCGAACCTCACGGGCCCTAGTACGCGTATCTCGAATCACAGAGAGAAGCTAACAGGCCTACACTAGAGCTAAGCAGACCTCCCAGACATTGGCGTGGTTGCCCGAGATATTTTCGGCACGACCATAATCATATTCACGTTTCTTTTGTTTTACAACTTATCAATATGTGGACATGGTGATTCAACATTACTTTAGTATTGATTTATCAAATTTTGTGGTTTAAAATTAATGTTTTGATCTAAAAATTCTCTATCCGATGCAATGTTCATGTTACTCAACTATCATTAAATTAATAATTTAATGTTCAATTCTTCTCCCAAACAACTTCATTATTTTTATGCTATCCTAGTTTACCCATAATAGATTATGAAGGTACATGGTCAAAGACCATATATGTCGCCTAGATGGAGATGAATAGGAATTCTTGAAAAAAATCTTAAATCGCAGTGGTCAAATTCAACAAATTGGAACTTTAGGCCCAATGGTTGGAACTTGCGACTAGTGCTCTCAGTGAGACCAAGAGTACCGGTAAGAACCTCCATTCATAGATTTAGAACTTCTGATCTGTTGTGTGCTACTCTTTTGAGCAACTCATAGCAAGTTCAAAACGAGCTAAAAGGAAGTGCCACACCCCTGATCCAATACCACCATACAAATGGCATTTGATGAGGGTGTATTTCATGAGAGCAGCACAAACTGCTTCCTGTGAAACTATGATACTGATATCAATCCTAGGAACAGTGCTAGAACCCACGAAAATATTTATAAATTATTGCAATTCTTAACTTAAATATTGGATGTATTTATCTTAGCTTAAGTTGCAGCTCGGGCAAACCCAACAATGCAACCGATGACACGAAAGCTGGAACAAAAGTAGCAGTGGAATCAATGGGCTAATTCCTAACACCACAGGCAACGATCGGGAACTATGATGAAACTCTAATCTTCACTTCACTTCAATTGTACCTTCTTAGGAAAGGAACTATATATAGATTAAGGGTGAACACATATGTACCAAGCAAGATAGGGGAGCTTAGGTGCTTATTGCAAGCTTCAAGGGGAGACTAGTTATTTTTGCAATCAAATTTATTTTAAAGCTTTGAACAATCTAAGTGTGTGCTTTTTCAAAACTAGAGCATTACAAAGTCTCAGCTTGATAAGGGTGAGAAGCGATCAAGTTATATCAATTGATTTTCATATTTCACCGCTCCTAGAGTTGGTCTCAAAGCTAGTTTCTTAGGCAAAAACATTTTTTTGAACTCCTAGTGTCCCATTGTCTCCCTGACAACCACTTATTTTCCCAAGCACCAGGTTTTTACCAAACCACAACACCTTTTCACAGAGCATGGTAAAATCAAAATTATGCTAAGGAATCACCTTATATCCACCCATGACCATTGGTACAGCTGTTTGAATAGTTAGTTAACCTCTACAAAGGGGTACACTTTATCCAAACGATGCTACTAACTTGGGTCACCTAGCCTATGCAGAACAACCACGTTTAGCAACTCTGAGGCTTTTGCGATAAGGCATTTTGAAAGCTGACGTAGGGTTACCTTATGCCAGCTAGAGGGGCCCCATGGATCAATAGGTGGGTCCTAGACCATGTTGTGTCAGAAAGCTCGATGAATCTCACAGACACTACTTTGAAAAATCCACTTGTCCATTGGCATCAAGGTTTTCCTGGTCTAGCTAGTTACTCAGCCAAGGGGTGCCTGGCTACACCCATGTGGTCGCACTATTGTACGTTTGGATAAAATTATAAATGAATTTGTCTTTAGGAGTGACCACATAAGCATCCCCAAGAGCGGCCTTGTGTCATGGGTTTTCACAAGGCACAGACCTAGGTGTTGGGTTTTTCTAAAACTTTTGTAAACAAGGTTTTACCCAAGATATTTTCAAATTTTAAGTTTAAGGGTGACCATCGATACTCGCATAGGGTTGCACGAATACTGAGGCACAACAAGGGTGGTTACAAGGGAACATGATATAGTAATTATCAAGAAAAGTTCAAATGTAGTAAGGTTGGGTAGGCCTAACATTTTGTCTTGCAAATAGGCCTAGATAATTGCAAGTGCACACCTATTGATGTAAAAATTTGTAAACAATACACTTAAGTTCAAATTTAGGCTCAATATGTTCTAAAGTAACTTGCCATGCTCAAGAGCTTCATGAAGCTTCCTGAAATCCACACTTGAATGACTTCTGAGGAACACAACTATACACAAACAATGAAAAATCTGCACAAAGACCAAGAAAGAGACCCTATTTAGGACTAGTAATAGTACTATTAGATAGAGCTCAATTTTAGAGAATTAATGTAATTGGAACGGAGTCAACTAGACTTACATATCAAGAGATATGAATTTTAGAAGTTTATTGGAGTTTCTAGACTAAGGAAATGATTTATTGAATTTCTGGTTAAGAATATTCTCAAGAATACCCCTTAGGAGTCACTAACATGCAGGACTAGTTAATCCTTGTTGGTGCCAACGTGGCAAACTACGTGGGCCAAGGGGAAGAGAGGAGGAGACTATGTCAGCTGAAGATCAGATGGCTCACAGTAGCCGAGAGGAGCCAACAAATGATGGCTAGATAAGGAGAGAACTTCACACCGGTGGCTAGAGGAGGTCAAGGTGAATCGATCCAAAGGCATGGATCTGCTAGGAGGAGGATGATGGCTAGCGGCAGTGGTGAATCTCACCTGGAGTCCGTTGTGTCCTAGCACGAGACGAGGCTAGGAGTGCTCAAGTAGGGCTAGGCCGAACCAATACACTAAGGGTGACATGTCTGCAAGGCATGGGTACCAATGGTTATTGGCAGTGGGCCTCATAGCGGCTCTAGGATGTGTGCAACAGTGGCAGAGTTGGCAGCTCGATGAGGAAGGAGAAGAAAAGGGTGAGCAGCTATGGGGCCAAATATGGCATCTAGGATGTTTCCTAGGTTCAAGGAGGACGTTGGCGAGGTAATTCAACGAGAAGCTAGCCGATGGTGACACACGGCTGCATGCGTTGGTAGCAAGGACGAAATGGTGCCAAAGAGGAAGAAAGGTTTGGCAGCTAAGGGAAGATGTTAGGGAGGTACTCGGGTATTCAAGGAGGTTGGTGTTGAGAGGATTCACTAGAGGGAGGCTGACAGCGGCACAAGGTTGTGTATGGTAGTGGTGAAATAGGAAAACAGAGGGAAGGATTGCCGATAAGCTAGAGCTTACACAACTAGGACCATATGATTTCTAGCATTATACTAATGACGTTTGTAGTGGGAGAAATGGAACTCACTAAAGGAAGAGAAACACTATGGTGGCCAGTGGCAGGTCCGATTTGACCGTTTTGGTCATGGGTCAACTTGAGATAGAGGGAGAGGTGCTTTGAGGCCAACCCGATGCCAAGAACTTGATGGCAAGGTGGCACGGGCTAAGGAGGAGGATGTGCTGGTGAAGAAGGCCTACGGAGAAGGTGTTGTCTTAGGGCCAGTGCAGCACCACAAACTCCTAGGTGAAGCGGCATAGATAGAGCAACTAAGGAGGGCACCACGGTGAGGCAATGCCAAGGTAGCATGGTTGGTGTTAGGAGAAGAAGGCGGTAGGGCTCCATTCAAAGAAGCTAAAGTCAAGGGGAAGGATTGAGAGTCCAAGGGATGAATTTATAAAGCAGGAGAAAGAGAAAGGTGTCGTGACTTGCTTGATAAGGGAGGTAAGTGCTGGTGGTGTGCACCAAGCTAGCGCGATCAAGGTGGGGGAGGCGAGCTACAGCGGGCACATCACCATGTCTGTCTACCTTCCATGCAAGAGGATAAATAGGAGAGCAGGTAATGTCTTGGAGATTTCATGAGCGGCGTGAAATCGAGAAATAGTGAGGGTGCTTGGGACGAGGGAGGCGGTGGATCCAAGAGTAGGAATTGAATTGTTAATGTAGGCTCGCTAGTGTGCGGGAGGACTATGGTGATGTGAGCAGTGGGAATGGGGACGACTTTTGGTTGGTACACGCTCAAGAAGGAGAGAGGAAGGCTGATCTCTTGTTCATCATGACGTAGACTAGGAGATAGGTAGAGAGTAGGGCGCCATGGCATCAGTGGAGTGGCTTGTAGGCATTTCGCCAAACACATGCCAGGCGAGAAAGAAACGAAAGTGGAAAGAGATGATTGCACATTTGCAAGCACGTGGGCAAGCGTGGGATAAGTGGAGGTCGATAGGTGTGCTTGAAAGAGAGGACTAAATGGCAGCAATCACGCATGCACAACTCGAGCAAATGTGTGCGGCATGGGAAAAGATGATTGCGCGTTTGTAAGTGCGTGGGCGAGCATGGGATAAGTGGAGATTGATAGGTGTGCTCGAAAGAGAGGACTAAATGGCAACAATCGCACATGCATGGCTCAAGCAAGCGTGTGTGGTGTGGGAACGAGATAGGTCGGTGGCCTATGTCTTGGGCCTGGGTATGGCCTGCAAGGTAAAGCTAGGCCGAATAGGAAGGGAGGAAGGGAGTAGCCTAGGTGGCTGGAGGGAAGGAAGAAGAGGGGAATAGTTGGGTTGGGCTATGGGAAAAAGGGGAATAGCAACCCAACTTGAAGAAAATAGGTTTGAACTTTTATAGGAATTGATTTGGAGAATAGTTCAAGTATTTGAGTAGGGATTTGAATTCAAATTCAATATTTGAACTTAAAACAAATAGGAAGGGTCAAGGAGGGAGGCAAGGTAGGAATTTTTATATTTTTGGAGTATGATAGAATACTTGTAAGGACTCAAAGGGAAGGATTGAATTGGTATCTTGGAGAGATTTAAACAAAGAGAGAGAGAGGAGTGAAATAGAGATTTGGAATTGAAGTTTGCAATTCTAATTTGAGGATTAGACCCATGGAATTTCTCAAAGACAACTAAGACTTGATTGGAATTCTTGGAAGGAATATTGATTTGTAATATTTGGGGATTTGCGGAAAGGGTTTTAGAGAGAAATTCGAATACAAAGATTTGAATTTTGAGATTATTTTGGAACAGAGATTTTGAGCTAAGAAAATCTCTCCTTGTTATAATTATTTGATGCCAAGGAATTTAGTTTTTAACGCTACACAAAAAATGGGGCCAAAAATAGTTGAGCAATATTGTAGAAAGGCAGTATAGAATCAGATCACAAATACTCTTATGAATCGATCATACAACACATATTAGAGCAATTAAAGATGGTATAAGTGATTTTTACATGAGGTTTGGATCATAAAGAAGCTATATATCCGTTGAAGAGCTTTTAGCAACCTAGTCTTGATTACCTCCTTACCTCACCAAGTAACCACGAAGATCAACTTAATATTCACTCAAAATTACCTCTTTTCCTTTTGGAGATGAGATCCACCTCATAAACTTGCATGGGTCAAACCACAACTTATGAAAGCTCACGAGCAATGCCTAACCATCTAGTAAATCGCTCTCTAAGAGTAATAAGCCCCAAACAGTAGCCCAACGTTGGTTTCTAAGTACTCAAGGTCCTCCTAGCTCATTCACAAACAGCAATCCTAATAAACACCCTAGATCCGCACTTAAATCACCATGAAAACTCAAGAACTATGTGGACGAGATCAAGAAACTCTAAGAGAAGCTAAAAGATATAAAAAACAAAAGTAAAAAGACTAAAGGAGCTCTACCAGAAATGGAGGGGTTAAATATCTACATCATATTGTTGGTTCCTAACATGTATTATCGTCGGTACCAGATACCAATACCAATGCCTAATAAATATCAACACTGATATCTGACAGGTATTATCATCGGTGCCTGACAGATATCATTACTGATATCTATAGATATTATCATCGATAATTGATATCTATAGATATTATCATTACTGATACCTATAGATATTATACCGAGTATAACGTGTACACTCTAAGCATATACACGGTAGTACTATACGCGTACCATACCTAGCCCGGCCTAAGCCATCCGTCGATCTTCGCACGAGCGAAGAATCAACGGCCTAGATGCGACGCGACAGGCCGGCACGCCGCTAAAGGCGCCGCCCACGCGGTGCATCGGACGGACAGGATTCACAGTGGCTGGACCACCGTCCGATCCACCACCCTGTCACTGTATCTCACTCCGCCCTTCACTCCCGAACGGCCAAAACCCACTCCGATCTCTCCCGTGTCCCTCGCGGCGGCGTCTCTCCAGAGTCATCCGGCCACGCCGCGCTGTCCCCGGATCCCCTCCTCGCGAGAGCAGGAGCCCTAGCACCCGAGTTCCCCCAAGGGTGAGTTCGCCATGCGCGCCGCCATTGCGGCTCCCGCTCACCCTCTCTCTCGTTTGTTCCCACACGAATTTCTGCGGGGATCTCGTCGGGGGTGGCGGTTCTTGGAGGGAGATTCTTGGTTCCTTGTGGGAGCAGGGGTGTTGGGGCGCGGGCGTGGTTCTAGTTCGTTCGGGACGCTTATCGTGACGGATTGCGTGGGTTTTGGGAGGGCTTTGTAGAGGGGGGGGGGGGGGTGGTAAGATTTGGTGGCATTTCTTGATTTGTTCCTGCGCGGCGCTCGGGCTGGACTGCGCTACTTGCGTCTCCTAGGGTTTTCGCCCGTTATGGTTTGCAATTCTTCAACACGTTTTAACATTTTTTTTGTGTTTTCGGCGGAGCGGCTTGCCGGAAAGGCCAAATATTTGGATTTTGGGTTATCTTTGGACGCCCTGACCGAGTGATTGTGACGAACACCATTTATTTGCGCCCAAGATTCTAGCATTTACATCAAAAAAAAATTGTACCAAGATGTCAGCTTTAATGTCGAAAGTCTGAATGGTACAACTTTATACCAGCATCGGTAGTTTAATGTGGGAAAGTATGTTTCAAGTGCTCTAAGGCAATTTATGTTTGCTTTGTTTCGCCTTGTTGAGGGAAGTAGGTCGTAAGGTGGATTACTTTTTATGGGATCCTGTTAAGGTCTTAAATTACTATTCCAAAGAAGAAAGCTGAGGGCTCTTTTTAATGTTTTTCTTTCTTTCTCTTTCATTAGGTTAGGCACTTATTAGGGAATTTAGTTCATAACTGTTAGTGCACCAGTTCCTAATTTATGAAGGCACTGCTGAGTTCCATCCTTTCAGGTGTGGGCACCTATATGTGCATTATATTTTACTTTATGGCAATGAAGGCAGCTAATATATTTATCAAATGGCATTGACTTTGATTCAGAGATCACATCGGTTTTATAGGTTTTACTTGTTTTTATTTATAAAATAATCCAGGGGTTTTCAGAATATAAATAACTGTCATGTGCAGTTGAGATGCCAGCTAATATATTTGTTGAAGTTGTCAAATGTGCAGCTACGTAACTGTCATGAAATGCCATCAATATGTTTAGAGACTTACATAGTTACATTTAGCAGGCTGTTGAGCTAAAATGGGAGTGGCAGGCCACAATGATCCTTTGATAGGGGAAACTACATGTGGATCTTTGCTGCAGCAACTTCAGGTGTATTTTTCCCCCAATTTTCTTTTCTCATATGTACGCTTTATAATAACTATAACTAGGGGTAGCAGCAAGCCATTTTAATTCCCTGTCTACTTCATAGCACCTGTGCAACGAAAAGGTATGAGTAGTGCATAGGATTGGACAAGTGACTGACCAGTGTTATTTCAGTTGATATGGGATGAGGTTGGTGAGAGCGATGAAGATCGTGACAAGATGTTGCTTCAGCTAGAACAGGAATGCTTGGATGTTTACAGGAGAAAAGTTGATCAGGCGTCTAATTCGAGGGCAAACCTCCTTCAACAGCTTGCTAACGCCAAGTCTGAGCTTTCTAGACTACTTTGTGCACTGGGCAAGCTGTCAGTTTCTGGCATTGTAAGTGTCTTGATAAATATTTTCATGAATACAATGCCTTATTTTCCTGAAAGTGCACTCGCACAGACAATATACTGCATCTGGTTCATTACTGCTGACTTACAGCCTGACAAGACAACCGGTACTATCAAGGAGCAACTAGCAGCGATATCACCTTTCTTGGAGAAACTCTTCAGGGAAAAAGATAAGAGGGTTAGAGAGTTTGCTGATGTACAACTTCAAATTCAAACAATACATGGTGAAATTGTTGGGAGTCTGCAAGTTGGTGACCACATGGAAACACCCCGTGTTATTGAGGATGATCTTTCAACGAACAAATTAAATGAATTTCTTTCTGAATTGCAAGCTCTACAAAAGGAAAAGGTTGGTAATGTTTTCATTTTCACAATCTACCAACTGTTTTTTTTGGAGCTGCTTATGGACTAATCTTCCAAATATCATAGCCCAACCATGCTAAAGAGATTCTTAGTTCTGCATAAAAAATAACTTTGAGCATATTATCTGCTGGTCTAATTCTCTTAATAAGCCTTGTATAACATCAAACATCTCTATGACAGAGAGTTTCAAAATTTTGGCATACCATATTATTGATCACATAAACAGGCAACTTGGCCACTGATATAGTAATCCACTGATATAGTAATCTTTGCATTATATACACATTTTCGATTACTTAAAATTAAGTGACTTGAAATGGTATTTCTTTCCATCTTGCATTGCAGAGCAATAGGTTGCACAAGATTCTTGATTTCGTCAGTTCAGTGCATGATCTCTGTTCTGTCCTTGGGATGGATTTCCTGAGCAGTGTTACTGAAGTCCATCCTAGTCTCAGTGACTCTGTTGGTGCCGAGTCCAAGAGTATTAGTGATGCAACATTATCCAAGCTGTCCAAGATGGTAATTCAACTTAAAGAAGAGAAATCAAAGAGGCTTGAAAAGGTAATTCTACAATGAACCTCTTGTTCTTACTCATCCAACCCTTTTTGTGTAACATATTTACATAATGGATGTTATTTATGATTAAATACTATGTTTCTCAGATTCAAGCTCTAGCTTCCCAGCTAACTGATCTTTGGAACTTAATGGACACCTCTGTGGAGGAGCGGCAACTTTTTGACCATGTCACATGCAACATGTCCTCAATATTGTATGAAGTAACAACACCAGGATCTCTTGATCTTGATTTGATTGAACAGGTTAGGAAACATTTTCTTCTCTTAAGTGCTGCTTGGCCTTGTGGAGAGAGTATCATAATATTTTACCTGCTATCTGACAAGTTTTGCGCTCCAAAGGCTGAACTTGAAGTTGAAAGGCTGGATCAGCTAAAGGCTAGTAGGATGAAGGATATTGCATTCAAAAGGCAGACTGAACTTGAAGATATATATGCCCAGGCTCACATTGCAATAGATACCAGTGCTGCAAGAGATAGAATACTGACTGTTATTGATTCTAGTATCTTCGAGCCTTCGGAACTACTGGCTGATATGGAGAACCAGATACTTAAAGCAAAAGAAGAGGCATTGAGCAGAAAGGACATTCTAGAGAAGGTTGACAAATGGATGTCAGCATGTGAAGAAGAGAGCTGGCTTGAAGACTATAGCCAGGTAATAAAAAATATTAGTCTGTAATTTCATTGTTTGATTTCATTAATAGTCTTACATCCTTAAATTGATATTCTCATAACGGCAGGACGACAACAGATACAGTGCAACCAGAGGTGCACATCTGAACCTCAAGCGTGCAGAAAAGGCTCGTCTTTTGGTCAGTAAAATTCCAGGTATGTCCTGAACATTTACTTGGTTTTGTTTTCCTTGTGATTATACCACATTACATATTCTAAAGTAGCTTCCTTTGCCTTAGATCTATGCTACATCTGGCACGATATGGCATGGAAAATTGATTCTATTCCTAATCTGACTTTTTGGGTACATCTGTGGCTATTGTGAGTGTAGCCATTGTTGACACACTGATGGCAAAGACCAGGGCATGGGAACAAGAGCATGGTATGCTGTTCAATTATGACGGCGTTCATCTTCTCGCAATGCTGGATGAGTACAAAATTCTAAGGCAGGAGAAGGAAGAAGAGAAGCGACGAATGAGGGTATTTTTCTGTCTAATCCCCATGTATGTTCCACATGACAGCCTCCAAAACCATCTCATTCCATTTGTTTTCTTCCAAACTCAACTCAGGACCTGAAGAAGATAAACGGCCAGCTAGCTGCAGAGCAGGAGAAACTTTTTGGCTCAAAACCGAGCCCAGCCCGGCCCCAATCCTCAAGGAAGGCACCTGCCCCGCGGGCCAATGGAACACCGAACCGGAGGCTCTCCGTCCACCAGAACGGCGGCGGCAGGTCGGTGAGCTGGGACGGGCGGAGGGACAGCGGCCGGCCGGCCGCTCCGGTGAACTACGTCGCCATCTGCAAGGAAGAGTCCAGCAACAACCCTGCGGCGTCCTCCCCTTGATGATGATTGATCATCCCACCATGATTGACCATACATTTCTTGGTGCCAGTGGTAGAGAGATATATCTGTGCAGTAGCAGGAAAAAACTATAGCAAGATAGTAGGACAAGTGATTCGGATGATAGTAGATTAGTAGTAGTATTTTGGCTGGATTTGCCTCGATGTGTTGCTGTCCATTGCTGGTGGTGGATCGAATGAATCGAGTGGGTGCAGGTGCAGATGCCGCTGCCATGGAAGCTGAGCTCATGTCGTGTCGCGTTGGAGTTTCTTTCGCCTGTCACTGTCGGTCGTTTGGCGGATGAAATTGGCGGGACGGCTCAAAACGCAAATCGTCAGTTACTCCTTGGTTACAGTTATGGCTTGAATTTCGTCAAATCTATCAATTATCTGTTATATTGTAAAATGGCTTGAAATGAAGTTGCTACGTTCGTTCTAGACGTTTAGAAAGTAGCACGTTAATCTCTGATTAAAAAAACTAGACAAAGAAACACATAATCAGATTCGGACTCCACATTCTCCAATCAGTTTTAGGAGCGGACAGTGTTTTTTTCATTTATGGCAAT
Organism: Oryza coarctata; assembly: GCA_030770085.1. Taxonomy (NCBI): domain Eukaryota; kingdom Viridiplantae; phylum Streptophyta; class Magnoliopsida; order Poales; family Poaceae; genus Oryza; species Oryza coarctata. The sequence continues at coordinate 18,681,819 of CM061472.1, forward strand.
AATTTTATGGCCTCAAATTAATCTGCAAACACAGCCAAAGAATAAATATATCAGGTACGTTCTTCCTAGAGCCCTACGCGCCCACGCGATGCATTCGCACCAACATATGCATGTATAGAGAAAATGAGTAGAGTGTACGGGATGTCTAAAGGATGTTATCTGAGGTAGCATGTCACGATAGCACCTATCCCATATGTCATTTACATGAAAAAATAAAATTAAAAAACGTCTTTCTCCTCTCTCTTGTTACAGATAGCCAAACGTGTCGGCTAGGTTGGCATGACCCATTAAGACATGACTACTGTAGCAAGCTATGCTGATGTTATGATTCAAGCATGACCCATTGAGGAGTCAAATAGTGTCTGACCAGTCTGGCTATAATAAAGACCTAGTGACTAATTATGGGCCATATGATGGAAAAAATAAATAAAAATAAAAAAATAAAGAGAAAAAAGAAAATTGGTTAGCTAGCCAGGGCGTGTTGGTGCTTGGGCTAGTCTGCTACAGTAGTCAGGCTATACTATGCCAACCCATCGTGCTACGGTCTTAGCCTAAGCACGATACAACTTAACAAGCTGTCGCTGCCAAAAAATTTTGCGACCGGGGAGGAACGAGGCTCGGTTACGCGAAGGCCTGGGAGGTCTGCTTATCTCTAGTGCAGGTCCTTAAGCGTCGAGGTTTACGGGCATGCCAGTCAATTTGACCCTGCAATTGACAAGGAATAAGACAAGCGGGTCCGATACAGACGCTCGCTATCGGCTGGTTGCTGATAGGTCCGGGATGCTGTTCGATCAGCTGGGGAGCTGATGTGGACAGGTGTCGACGAGGGGTCGACCGCCGAGCCGATGGAGGAACCAGGGTGTATTCAGAGGATGGCAAGGCGCACGGGATCCCTCCGGACAGCCGAACAGTGATTCATGGGCTGGAAAAGCCGATGAGTGCGCATGCGGCTTAGGCGATGATTAGCGCAAGAAGGCACGGGCTACAAAGCCGATACCGCTCCGGATATGACAGCACGAGACTCGTCGCCCGCCGTGGCAGTGCCATCAATACCGAACCTCGAAGATCGGACCTAACCGAGACAGTACGAGACCGGGGCCAGCGGCGATGATACGGAGGACGTCGGATCGGCTATGCCGTAGCAAGGATAGGAACGAACCCATCGGCTAGCTGAGCCGATGAGGGGACGCCTCTCTGAAGGCGGGTGCGTATCGGCTGGGGGACCGATACGTTTAGCGTTACGCGTCGTGGGACGTCTCTAAAGGCTGATGCGTATCGGCCGAGAGGCCGATGCGCTAGGCGTGAAGCACAGAGCATGGATAACTCATCGGCTAGCACTCCGATGATACGCCGTGCAGAAACCTATAGGCCTGAAGCTCAGTCTTCCGTCGGCAGCCCCGTAGGTCGGACCTAACCGATGTAGCACGAGATTGACGACGGTAGAGGGAGCTTAACGGGCCGATAGGTCCTGCACGGATATGATGTGATACATCCAATCGGCCTAAGAGGTCGAACCTAACCGATGCAGCCTCAAACAGAGCAGGACATATCGGGATGGTGGCGGGACTTATCCCTTCGCCGGAGATCGGACTTAACCGATGCAGCCCCGCGTCGAGAGCCAGAACCCGTCGGTAGAACCTAGATAAACTAGGGTGGCGACGCGCTGAATTTATATATGATCGAGAGATATCTTACATGTTTTCAGGGGGTTTATATTTATACCCTGGATTTACAGACAAAGTCCGATGCGTCTACGACCATCGAACATTATTTCCTAGTAAGAACAAAGGAAAATATTCCTAAAAAAGTTAACTAACCAGCTAAACTTCCCTAATTGAGTAAGGTTATAATTTACAAAAATAAGCACCCTGTCGTGGAGTCCACGGCTCTTCCGCAAACCCGATTTCATCTGAATAATCTTCCAATTTGTAACCGAGTTTTCCTTTGCTGCAACCTGATCAGTTTCTCTACTGTAGCTATCAGACCTTTTTTAATCAAGCCGATCCTTCTCCTCCTTCACTCGGGTTTCTCGGACTTGATCCCAATTGGACAATCCCATATCTTCAAGCCGATCCAATTTTCTACTAATCTGATCAGCTTTTTACAGTTCTCCATCGGCTTTGTCTCAGTATCTCCATCGGCCGATGACTACATTAAACCCTTCATTAGACCTCTCAGCCGATCGGCTTTAACCCCATTGGATCTCCCAGTCGATCGGCTTAAATACCATCGGATCATCTAAATTTTGGCGTTAACACAAGCCCTCCTGACATGGACCACTACCAAACAACTCTGTCGGTTATGGGTCATACACAATACAGTCTTATCCGGACCAATCCGTGCCAGCACGATCCATTTAACCATCTATAGCCTAGAAATCACCGCTGTCAAGGGGAACGACACCCTTCCCATCGCCTGATGCCCTCTAACTCCCCTAACATCGCCACCATGAAGGTGCGGACCAACATAACAGTGATGATAGGGTCAAGCAGATTAAACCCCTTGACGAGCGCCGGCATGTAGATGCAAAAGTGCGTTGGTGTCACGACCTAGGAGTGCGGCAATGTAGGACGTCCACAATCGGTCTAGCCCAACTGCCCTAATGATGGTCTCAAGTAGTATGTTCCCGGCATCTAGAAATGTCGCGATGTCCACAAGCTCGACACAACGGTATGAGAACAAGCCGCCATAGAGGGGATCTCAGTGGTGAAATCTTTCGATGCCGACGATCGCAAGCCCTTGGTGATGCCGGTCCCGTTGAAGAGGGAGCTATTCACCATCAAGTTACTGCGACACATGACTCATAGCTTTTCAGAAGATCGCTCACAAGATCCACATCGGCGAAGGAGGGATGGCTCATTGGATTCCAATGCCGATAAGCGCGAGCCCTCATCACCGTTGGCCCTGTTGCAGAGGGAGTTGTTTGTCGTTGAGTTATTGCTTGATCTAGCGCAAAGGGAGGCGTGCGGGCATGGATGAGGAGAGGATGAACCTAGCACATTCCCATCATTCTCGCTCTCCCCGTCATGCTATACATCCCCGCTGCTAGTCGTCTAACTGGCTAAAGGTTGCCAAGGTCATCTCCTCCCACGATGGTCATTCGTCGTTGAGTTACTGCGTGACCCGATGTAGAGGGAGCCGTACAGCTATGGACAATTAGGGGATGATGCCAGTGCACCCATTTGTCCCATCCCTATCCCAAAAATATAGGTGCAAGCTCGAGTTAAAATCGATAAGAGTGAGCTCCGCTCCTCTGTAGCCTCAAGCTCCCTAGCCACAATCATCCTCTCCCGCAAGCCTCCCAACGCTACTAGTTTCACCCTTGGCTGCCACCGTAAAGCTCTCCTTAGCCATGGGCCCTTAAGTTCTCACCCTCGGCTACCTAGGTCGAGTTCATCATCGGCTGCCACCCTCGAGGTCTCACCCTCTATCGCCATCGATGTTGAGCCTTCCAAAGAAAGAAGAAAATAGAAATAAGAGATAAGGAAAAAGAAAAGGAAAAAAAGGAAGGGAGAAAAAGAAATTATATGACTGATATGTGGGTTAAGCACCATCATAATATGTTATATCAGTGTACTGAGTGGGTTAGCGTCCATTTAGAACAATAAGATAAGATAAGTTCGGACCATAAGAATTTAGTGATATAGATAATATATCCACACAACTTAAGAGACTGACCATACATTTTATGTAGAGAAAAATTGAAAAAGAGCATAATCCTCTCCTGCCACTCTAGGAGCATAAAGAAAATAAAAATGCGGCAATACGAAGCACTCTTTAAAAACATTAATTTTTTTTCTCAATGTGTTTAATAATTTTTGAATTCTTTATTAATTAAAAAATATTGGCTGGAGCTCTGCATGCCTTTTTTATATTAAGAAAGGTTAGCAAATAGAATGTTTTAATATAGATAAAAACATAATTTAGAAATCCGAACACTTCTTTCTTTTAATTTTGGGAGCGTCTAGATTTTAGTGGCCTTAAACTTTTAAAAATTTCAGTCGCTTCTCTAATCCTCGAATGAGAATCCAATGGTTCTCATCACCCATGTTACTTGATAGATAAAATGTTGAATAATAAATTATTCTAATCTACACAATTTACAAAATTACATGACATAAACTTATAACTCATAAAAATTTACAAAATTAGATACAAAAAATATTCAAACTAAGTTAAAAATAAAGTAAAACTATATATAACAACAAAATTGCAGTTAAAATAAAATAACATTACATATTGCATAGCATTAATTTTACGCTTTGCAATGCGCAGTAGATGACTAAAAATTTATGAATTTTTAGATGCCTGCCTAGGCCGTTTTGTGATTAAGCTTATCATAGCTGCCAACCCAAAGAATTAAAAAGGTGCGCTACAACACCCTTCCTACTTTATGTATGGATAGATGAACTTCTATTATTTCAATTTTGTAGTAAAATATAAGCATTTATATATTATATTATAAAGGTAGCTTTAAAAATCCACCATATTTTCTGTGATCCTTAAAAATTAGCACATTAATCGAAGAAAAAGAGAAATATCTGTACTATTATATCGTGCAGTAGGTCTAGATTATAATGATATATATTTATAAAAAAACTTATTACGAAACAAAATTGTTATTAAAAAGAAAAGGATATTCTATCTGTCGATGTACATTAGCGGCACGTGCATATAGTCCTAATATTGTTTTGGATGGTGTCTAAATTGGAAATATGGGAGGTTGCATGGTTAAAAGAATATGGAAGAATATATTAGGTTAAAATAATGGAGTATGTTAAGAGAAAGATTTGTAAAATTTTAGTTACCAAAAAGCTACACATTGTACGCAATTTTACATCTTTTTAACTATAATTTAGTTGTTATTTATGGTTTACTTATTTTTATCTAAGTTTGAATATTTTTTCATGTAATTTTGTAAATCTTTATGAATTGTAAGTTTCTTTCTTTTAGTTGGTTTTTTTAATTTTTGTAGGTTAGAATAGTTTATTTCTTAACATTTTATCAAGAGGGAGGAGTTACGAGAACCATTAGAGTGACTAAAATTCACCTAAAATCTAGACATATGTTAGCTGTCGTTAATATGTGAGGTTACATTTACTCCATTAATCATATTTAAAAGAGTTGAGGCAATGTTGGCTCTCCTGAACACACAACACAGTAGTTGCTTCGTGGCACTTCTAAAAGGCAGAGAGGCAGTGAGAGAGAGGAAAGGGGACTTCTTAGAAGGAATATCTTCATCGTCCTTGTCTGTGCTTCGAGGAAGTGGGAGAGATGGCAACAATTGACCCGGCAGGCACAGATCTGATGGAGGACTTACCACCAGCGTCACTTTTGGTTTACTGCTCATGAGAGAGAGTGGAATAGCACATGACAGCTATTCCGTCACCTCCTGGCAGCATCCAGAGAGAGGAGAGGAGGGAAAAGATGAGGGCACGAGACGAGAAGAAGATGGCGAGAGGGCAAGACGACTTTTGGATTTGGAGTCTTCAAACTTGTCTTATGTTAAAATTATTGTATCATCATGAATTTTTAATGTGAATCGATAGTATTTTTTTGTCAGTTATAAATGGGGCTAAGATAAATATTTATATAGTATTGGATAGATCTTTCCATCGCCTACTGCTACTGTTGATTAATTGTTTTATACTTTCTTATTATATTACTCTGGTTATTTATTATTTTAAGTTAGTTTCAATGTGTGCCAATAAATTGTATAAGATATTCTTAAGTAAATGTAAGCTATATCATCCCCAAATGTAAAATGTAAGAAAATATAGCGGCCCCTTCGCGCAGGCTGTTCTATCTAGTTCACTGTCTCGCACCCGTCGATAACCCAACAGTTATCGGTAGTTTTGAGAACCCTGCCGGCTAGTGGGCTATCAGCCCGTTAGGCTATGAATTTAAATTTTAGAAATATATGCTGGCAGTCCAAAATTCAAGTTTTGGATGATGTATATCAATTCCGTATTTTATTTAAGCTCTAACAACTTAGATTACAACGAAACATACATGCAACAGCAACGAAGCATTCGTCAGTCTCAGACTTTCGCACTCAATCACCAATCCCTTTATCGGTTTAGGTGGTTCCTCGTTCTGAGCTGGGTAATTAACTAAATCCAAGCAATCAAAAGAAGACAAGGGGCCAAAGTTCATAGCAATTTTACTACCAACAACACAAGCACAACAATTCGGTGGAGTCTCCATGCAAATTGAAGCTATGTACATCATCGATCTGCTCCTTTCCCGGTCTTGTGTCTCAGTAATCCGTCGGTGGTTGGATACCGTCGTAGGCCTCCGCCGCGGTTTGATCCCTCTGCTGCTGCTGTTCCTGCTCCTGATCTCGCCGGTGCACCCTCTTGCTCACCTTGATTCAGATTGCAAAATTTTGCATCAGTGGATGAGGGATTTGCAAGGATTGGTTCTTGCGGGAATCTTTAGATGGATTTGGTTGATTGGTTTATTACCTTGTGTGAACTTGCGTGGAGGCGGTGGTCGGACGACGCCACCTTCCGGCGAGGCAGGCTCCGGCCGCCGCCCCTGAGGCGGCCCTTGCTGCCCGGCTTGTAGCAGCTGAGGCTGCCGCTGGAGCCGTCGAAGCTGACGACGGACACGTCGTTGGACCCGCAGCTCTCCTTCTCCTCGCCGCCAGCGAGGTCGTGCCGCCGCCGCACCACGATCACCCGCCGCCCGGCCGCCGTCGAGCCAGCGTCCGCCGCGTTCTTGCTCATGCAATCGTCGGCCGAGGCCTCGGACGTCTGCCGCGTCGCCATCCACCGCTCCAGCCAGCTCCACCCCACGTTGAACTCCGCCTGGTCAGACCGCGCCGCCCGCTTCTTCGTCCCGGTGCCACCGCCGCCGCCGCAGCTCCTCAGCTGCTGTGAGAAAGCGTAGGCCAGCGCACGCTCCCGCCGCGTCGTCGCCTCGATCCTGCTCTGCATCCGCATCCTCGACACGTTCGAGCTCACCGTGCTGTCGTCCCACTCCTGCCACGCATCATCATCAGTTCATCACATCACACCCGAAATTTCGCGACCAACTCATCGATCATATCACTGTTTCATCATCAGTTGCAGAGATTTGATCGAGATTGATATCTACTCGCATTGCAGGCAGGTTCTTGGTCTGTATATATACCTTCACTCTGAACGCCTGCGGCCGCGACCGCTGGCTGCTCTGGTGCTGCGCCGACGCGGCGGCGGCGGCGGTGCTGTCGTCGCTGAGGCAGATGTTGCTCAGCGACTCGCCGACCTGGACCTCCACCGACGCCGCGATGGACACCGACGTAGGGCTCCTCGGCTCGTCCGTGCAGCAGTCGTTTCCTGAACATTTGAGCTTCTGCAGCTGCCTCCTCGCCTGCAACACCAGTGGATCTGCATGAGCAATCTGATTTTCACTTCCAAGTTACTTGGAATTTACATCAAGAATGCACCATGAATCCCCTGAATGCTGACTGAATCAGCGTCGCCGCTTCGTCTTGGCTGTCGGTGGCCAGTTCGGCCGTCGGTGGCGCGGTGTCTTTAACGGGGATGCTCAGGCTCCCTTGTTCTTTAGGGTGGCCGTCGGCGTCGGCGGCGCCGTCCACGCCATTCGCCGGTCGAGCAACCGTCGCCGCCTGCGGTTCTTGCGGCATTGCACAGGTCTCGAAGCTCTTAGCGGAGGCCGTCCCGTCATCATCGTCGTCATTCTCGTCCTCGGCGGCCGTGCTGATCTCATCGCCGCAGAGGTACAGCCGGAGAGAGCTCCATCTCCTCTTGTGATCAGCAGAGCCCCTCTCCTGCAAACCAAACCAAACAAAAGAAAAGAGTAATCTTTTTCAGATGCAGCGTCGATCAATCAAACTCCAATTAAGCCCCATTTTTGTTCAGATTGTTTATGTCGCAGTCAAAGCATCTGCAATTGTGAAGCCATGAACCGTGGTGCCATCGCAAGTACAGAAGCGAAAGTACATTGATCTCATCGCCGGGCTACTGATTGGTGTACCGAGAGATCCACACTTTTTCGTACTGAACCCAGCGCCGACTGCACTGCACCCCCACAACAATCTGTCCTACACAAACAGTGGACGCAACTGCAAAAGCATATACGCACGCACACGTACATTGTGGCAACCACGGCCGCCTCCGCCGGCCGACGAGCACGGGCTCTTGGAGAAGACACGCCGGACGATGCCGCCGGCGATGCCCATCCCCGCCGTCGCCGGAACAGAGCCTTTCTCACTCACTCACTCTCTCAACCACCTAGCTTCACATGCCGGTGTGGGACGCCGGCGATCTTGGCATCGCCATGAGCAGCCGGCCTCCGGCAGTGCCGAGCTGGAGCTTCTCTCTGTCACTCACTCCACAGTGCCTGGCGCGCGATGCGAGGCTGCAACGGCTTCCCTTATAGCAAGGGACGGGCTAACGACCGTGCTGGAGTAGCCAGGTAGGAGATGGCTAAAATCCAGAAGACCACCAGAACCGGTTTGGTTTTGGGCAAAAAGCGCGGTGTGCGAGATGCGCTTTGGTGCAAGAAGTAGCTTTGTGTAAAGGTACCGGGGCGGGCGTCTCATTGGTGGATCCGTGGAGGAAATGTGGAGCACACTGCACACTGAGTAAGAGTGAGAGTGAGTGAGAGTGTGTGTGAGAGAGAGAGAGGGAGGACCCATGTGTTAGGTTATTTTTTGTCTGGCAGAGGAGAGAGAGACTTTAGAGCTGGAGCTGGAGTTGGGCGCCTGGGCATCTTTTTACACTGTTGGTGGAAGGAGTGCAAAAAAAAAGTGTGGGATTATAAGACAAAATAACTTATTAGCGATAAAAAATAATTTGAGTAAAAATTTTTATATATGTGTTCTTAGCGATTAAAAACTAATATTAAAAATACATTAAAATATCCTAAAATCAAAATTAAGTTTAAAATTTAAATTTTGACAAAGGCTGATTTCATATAGGACAAAGGATAAAGCTAAAGATCTTGTGCTAAAGGTTTTCTTGTAGTGAGCTTGTTTATAGTTTCTACTTTGTGTGGTAATGTAATTTCACTTTTCTACAAGTCTATTATATTTTTACTGTGTTACTACAATGGCAAAATAAATAAAAGAACAGCACTTAGGGCAATTTTGAAGAATGAGATAGAAGTTTTCTTTAGTGTCCTCTAGCCAACAAAAGAAAGCATTAAAGACAACACATACAACAGGGCCAAGCATTGCTCAATTGGCTAGTTTGTTATGAGAAAAAAGAAGGCATCCTTGGATTGGATCGAACCTGTGTGGCTCATCAGGGATTTTTCCCTAACTCCATGGGGTTTGCCCAAGAGGTTAACCTCAGGTAGATGCATTTAGTTTCTATACATTGGAGCCCTACACTTTGTGTGAAGTGAGTGTGATATTACGTATATCGTATTCATCCTTGGTACCCTTAAAATAGAACAAAACATTCAACACACATTTCGTATGTGTTGGCCAACACAAACCTCCCTTTGCCTTCTCTCCTCTACCTCAATATTTCTCAAGAGTATGATGATGGCTGAGGTGTTCTATGCAGGTGTGATTGTCCACAAGTAGACATCCCATTATGAAATAGTATTAGAAATGATTGATTCCATTAAATGGAGTGGCTTAGGAGCCAACCATGCATGCATAATACATGCCACAAATCAAGGGCTATATACTATAATTACAATAGGCTATCACTCTCTCATAGTCGGACTAGGAGCATAGCGAACGTTCATGCTGGACCAAAACTCCTGAAACAAGAAAGTAGGAAGATTCTCGGTGAAGAACATGAAAGACCCCAACGTAACCGAGGACGACTCTCTCCCGAACAAAATAGAGATCAATCTCAACATGCTTTGTCCGTTGATGCTGTACCGGGTTACTGGAGAGACACACAGCGCGTAGGTATTGATTATAATGAGATTTTTAGTCTAGTTGTCAAGCCTGTGATAGTTCAAGTAGTACTCTCTTTAGTTATATCTCAAAACTAGCCTATTCATTTCTAATACTCTAATACCATGAAAGAGTATTATGAACGATTGATTTCATTGAATGAATATACGTCAGTACATATGAGGGCCGAGGTGGCTTAGGAGCCAACCACACAGGCGTGATACATGCCACAAATCAAGGGCTACATACTATAATTATAATAGGCTAACACATTAGTTGGTTGATTGGGTGTTCGGGCAGCCATCCATAGCTCTTACAGTTTGCACCAGATTGAAATGTGTTGGCAAGAGATAGCATTGGCTTGTGAGAATAGCATTTTGAGAGGAAAAAAATGGCAGGAGGAAAGAATGTTGGAAGGATCCGGAAATAAAGGTTCTAGACGAGCACCCTTTTTTACTGAAGGGTCACATGGCTTGCTTCATCCCAACCTAAAATCTTGGTTTTGCTTGCTCTTGGGTGTAGGCATCATATTCCTCCCCTCAACTTTCCAATTCCACGCCAATCCTTATCCTCACTTGTTAATCCTCCCTAAGTATACTGTCAGATGTCACTTTTCATCATTTCTATTCACAAGTACTAAATACTTCATCCTACAATATAAGTTTTTAGTACATATTAAGAAATACGATGAAAAGACTAAAATACTCTTCACCAATAGTTTTGATAGGGGGTTAGGAGTAAGTAGAAAGAAGGGCATCATAGGCGCTACACCACTAAAAACATCCCTTTCAATTCAGAAATATGTAGACATAGTATATTCTAATATAAATTTTAAATGCTAAAAATAACTATACTTTAAAACGGGGATTAGTTCTTATCCCATATATATAACAACCATCATACGTAAAAAATTCCTCGCTAATTTCCGCTGGCCCCTCTCTCTCCACAACAAATTTAGTGAGCCCGTGGTTAACAGATTTTAGTGACCTGCTAAAGACATTTTATCGCTATCCTCCATCACCTAAGTGTGCGTCCTGTAAAAAAAAATAGAACACATAACAAATGAGCAAAGCACGCCAAGTTCGGTACCCAGCTAACGCTAGGTTTCCGCATCCTGGCCCAGACAGAAACGGTCCTGAGCGACGACACAAGTACTGTGCCAGTCTCCGTTTCCCAACGCATGCGCAAGCCGTGTCCGGCCTTTCCGGTCTGTCATGGTTGGTAGAAACCCCTTGCCGACACGATTGAACACAGGACTCACCACGTACGGATGCTCATGCTATCACTAGCTGAAGTAAACACTTGCACGAGCCAATGAACCATTACCCCAAAAGAACAAATTAAGAAGGCAAGCCTATGTGCGTAGAGATGAAGTTATCAAATCATCCCAGCTGCTTTAGTTCAGTATCATCATAGAGCAACCAAGCAAGCAAAGTCTAACCCCGGTATTTTATTCATACGACGGCGAAGATTTTTTTTTTAATCTGTGCAAAGTGTCAGAGTTAAAATCTTTATTTACTATTTTTTACTCTCATACTATGTCTGCCCGCGCATGTTAAACAAAATTTCAAGGTCATAAGTTCATAGCTACATGTAAATGCAATGCGACGGCTGATTGCTGTGGAAGTGTTGGTTCATCCACCAGCACATCAGCATGGCCTCAGATCAAGATCTATTGAAGGTGGAATTCTGCCTGTTCTAAATTCATGGGTTTAAGTAGGGAACCGAAAATAGGGGCCGAGCTCTTACCAGTTTGACTCTGCTTCATCCCAGTCTGAACAGACAGAATTTCCCCTGGCGCCTAATATCAATCCGTCGCATACAGTAATACCTGCTGATCAAATGGAGAAAACCAAATGACAAAAACAGGTTAGCGTGTAAAAGAGCAGGAGAATGTATGATTACAGGTAGAAGTTACAAATGTGGTAGAAAAAGTTTGTCAGAGAACCAGGGGTAAACCTAGGAGAAGTCTAACAGTAACAGATGGAGGCCTGCATTCCTGCATCAAGATCTAGGATGAAGGCATGAAGCATCATTGACATAGGTAGGCCAGAAGTGTGTTTCCACTGTCTCTTCGAGTACCTATTGGAGCAACACGCCAATCAACAGATAAAAGATATGGCAGTTCAGAGATCTTGGGGGAAGATCTATTAAGGCGAACTGCATCCAAGATCATCATAGGAATACTTCCAAGGCTAGATTTTGCAAGACAGTATCATAGTCATTGTTAGTACGTACCAACAGATCCTCTTGTTATTCTGCTACATCAATTGGTCACAGGACTCAGCCACGCAGCGAGAGAGCTCACCCTCCTATCATATCAAATTATTCATGTTGTTTCTCTCAAACAATACTCGATGACTCTTATGTAACTCATCATAGTAATTAGTATAACTTTAATATCTCCTTTATTTTTGATTAATACCAATATATCTCTTTTTCACTCCTCAAATATTATGTTCGATTGAAAAATATTATTAAATAACTTGGTTAGTCATATTATAGCTATATCTTCAAGATATCTTCACACCTTGATTAGAATACTCATCGTCTTACTCTCTTTCATTCGTTCCAAAACTTCCCTAACCTTAGAATAATACATGATAGTATTCATCCAGGCTCCCAGCAGTTCAGATTTCAGAAATGGCACATGAATATTAACTCAGAGCTCAGAATCACCAAGAAAAGCTAAATCATGAAAACAATATGGGCTGTCTTAATCTCTATCCATCTCATTGGAAGCTAAGCAGAATCGTGAAAATTATATGGACTGTCCTGATAAATGTCCATCTCCACAGAAGTTACAAGTTCTGAAGCTCCCTCATTACCACTGCATACATGTAGTTTGCTTCTGTTAGCATCAATCCAACTCATTCCAGGTTCCTTTTTCACATTTCTCGATTACATCAGTCTTCTTATCTCTAAAGCATCTTCCTATTGTCCTACTGTTCTGTATACTTTTTTCAAGAAGAACGTAGCTCAAATGATACTGAGGCCCCAATTCCATCATTTTCTTTGCAACCCTTTCTGCTACATCTTGGTTAGAATTTGTCACAGAAGCACCAAGGATAGCCACCCACAAGTAAGAATCATCCCTAAAGGGTGATTTGTTTATCAAATCTTCAGCCTCTTCAAGAAGCTCTTCTCTGCTAAGAAGGTCAACCATACAATTGTAGTGTTCAATACCAGGAGCAATGCCATAGTCCTTGCTCATAGAGTTAAAGTAGCTTCTTCCTTGCTCAACCATTCCAGTATGATTACAGGCAAAAAGAACACTGATAAAACTGATATAGTCAAGCCTGGGCCCTTCCCTGACCATCCGATTGAACAAATTGATAGTTCGTTCACCATGGCCATTCTTCGCGAAACCACCTATCATGGCATTCCAAGTAATTGTGTTACAGAAAGTGCTTGCTTCAAAAACACTATATGCATAGTCCACTGCACCACATTTTGCATATAGGTCCACAAGTGCAGATTCAACAACCACATCTCTCCACCCTCCCATCCTCAGAAACCAGCAATGGATCTCTTTTCCTGGCTTTACCGAAGATAGGCCAGCACATGCCCGCAGAACAGTCCCCAAGCTATACCAGTCATCGTCCTCCTTATCCATCTCCCTGAACAATGCAATGACCTTCTCATACTTCCCATTCTGGCAATACCCTCCGAGCAGCACACACCGTGAAACTTCATTCCTAACTTGACCATCAACCCGCACTTGGCGTACATTTCCAGCATGCTGCTTTCCACGATCACATTCCCACACAGACCACGGGTCACCACCTGAGCATGTGCCTGCCTTCCCTGACTCCCCATCTTCAAGTTCCTCAGTGCTGTCATCATCGAACCAAAAGTGCAGCCGTCTGGCCTAACCCCATTCATCATCAGCATAGACTGGAACCACCACGCGGCCTCCTCAAACCAATCGTTCCGTACAAAAGCAGATATCAACAACGTGTAGCATATCCCGTCCGGTGCACGCATATCCTCGAACATCTTCCGCGCGTCACCTGGCGCGGCCGCATGGCCGTACATGTCCACCAGCGCGCTTGGCACGATGTCGTCGTCGCCGAATTCCCGAACGAGAACGCTCCCGTAGAGACACACGCCCGCGTTGCGGTCGCGGAGCACGGCGCAGGCCTTGACGGCGGCGGAGAGCGCGTGGGCGTTGGGCGAGACGTCGTCGTCGGCGCCGGCGAGCATGGACCTGAGGGAGTCGAGCGCGCGCCAGGGCATCCCCGCCCGGAGGAACGCCGCGAGGATCGACGAGTGCGCGACGACGTCACGGGGAGGGGGGGAGGGGGCAGATCGTCGAACGCCCTGAGCGCGTGTGGGAGGTGGTGCGGGAGGCGGACATAGAAGGCGAGGAGGGCGTTGGCGAGGTAAGGGTCCGCCAGGAGGCCCGCGCGCGTGGCGCGGGCATGGAGGTAGTAGCCGAGGCGGGGAGGCGGGTGGCGCAGGAGCACGGCGGCGAGGGAGACCGGGGAGGAGGGACGCGCGGCGGCCGCCAGGCGCGCCGCGGCCTGGAGGTCCCCGGTGTCGAGCAGGCGGAGGACGGCGAGGTGCGCCGGCGCAGACGGGAGCAGCCTCGGCGGGGGCATCGTGGCCGAGGAAGCCGCGGCGCGCCAGGCCGGCGCGGGCGCGAGAGTGGCGCGCCGTCCACTTCTCCCCGAACTAGCGTCGCGTCCAGCGCCCGTGTGCCCGTGCAAGGGTTTTCCGTGAGGAGCCCTTTTTGTGACAGCCCATGGGCTGAACTCTTCCAAACTTGGTTGGGACATGTTTTCAAGTTTTTTTTATTTATATATTTTTATTAAAATATTAATTTTTTTTTTGCAAATATTACGGTACTAGCCACACCCTCTGCAATGATTTTTTAAAATGTATGAAAAATATGACGTAACAAAACATCATGCTACACGTTAATAGCGAGACAATAGAGGGGTGGAAATTTACAGGTGTCCTAAAATGAGTGTGCAAGCAAGAGAGAACCTACTATTTTTATAAGAAGTCTTATAGGCCTTTGATTAGGCATTTTTTTCTCTCCTAATAGGACGTACGCAAAATTGCTACCTGACTTCTTTGATACCATCATGTTTTTTGGGTAGATGCCTATAAAGTCTCTTCAAGTCACCCAAAAGTTAATTTTATTAAAAAACAAAAAAAAGATAGCGTTGAGGGAAGATGAGGGAAAGTGGTGAAGTTCTATTGGCTTATGGATTTGTATGTAGGTAAAAGATTTATATACCTTATACTATTTATTCTTAGTGATGAAATACACTTTGTACATTTTATTTTTAGTGATGAACTAAAATAGTATGTGTAATATTATTCTGTTTCTGGATCTGTGGTTTGATAGTTTTGTTACTAAATGCATAGTTTCATTCATAATATTTGAAAATATATCAGTGTTAAAATGTTGAATGCACGGTGTTAGATGTGATGATTAATTTCTTACTTATATCGACTCTATTTTTTCGTGAATAGATATATCTAATAAAGTGGTATTTCGGTTATATTATGGTCGAGAAAATGTTAGAGATGTGTTCAACCCTTAAGAATATTGAAAGAACAATGAGATAAGTTTTTTTTAGCATTTTACAACTGATTAATACGAGACTTTCAAATCAACTCCAGGTCAACGCAATAACCGTGTATATCGTTGTGAGCCGGATAACCAAAGTTTTTTTTAGTATTGATGCCAGTGGATTTCACTATCACTTAGAGATGGTACATGAAGAATGTATTAGAACTAGATTGACCACCTAGCATTTTTATATTAGTGTACAAGAAAGATAGCACTATTTCAATGGTTGTGTAAGACAAAGAAGGTCCTAGTATAATGGGATATGTTGTTAAAATAGTGGAGTGAAATAAGTTATAGCACAAAGAAGAAAAAGCAGGAGGAGGAGCAGAAGACAGGCAGCTAAGAGGATTGGTAGATGAGGGAGAGACAAATAATACCATCGCTCAGATAATTGATAGGGAAGATTCTAATAACAAGCATGCAGAGGATGATCGATCGCCAAACAAGGAGGGTGTTAATGTATATCTGTCACAATGGTCCAATGACCAATTTTTGGCATGTCACCATTACGTCACTTTCATCACAACCCGATAGCCAACTTTCAACGCGTTAATACACGTTGCATTCAAAGAATTTTTATAGGCACGACACTTTCCATGCGTGAATGTCACGTCGTTTTCAATGCTTTCATTTATGTCTACTACATCTAACACAACCTATGTTATTTAAGACCTCCTTATGTATGATGAAGCTTAAGTTTTTCACCTACTGCTACCCATGAAAATCCTACACCACTCGTTTGCTCTATCTTCTATAGCATCAAAGAACAATGGCTACTAAACGCGCTATCACTATGGATCCCGACTAGAGAAGGGATACTTTGACTTGGCTAATTTCACCTTAGTGTTACCGTCCATTCTACGTATATGGTGATCGATGCCAGCTTATGACATCTCGAGACCCCAACACTCATAGGAGGAGATTATTCTAATGACTAAACTATTCTTATGAAGTATGGATTGTATCCATTTATTTTTTCAATTATTGCTTACCACAATATTTTCTTTGCTAAATTCATTAAAGGATGTGTAAATTCATTTAGTAGATTGATACATAAAATACAATATTTGACCTTAATCATTGGTTCTCCAAGGACCGTTGGTTTTCTCCATTAGAATCAAACGAACAGTACATAAGGAGGAAGAAGGAGTACGAATGACGTCTGTGAACTAATGGTTAGACTGAAGCTTATAACTTCTTGTACTACCACTATAGCAAGAGCATTCTAAGTGCACTTACACTGATAGTTGTTAGGTGATGAGGTCAATAGGTGTCCATACTTTTGGTAGAAGGTATTTTGTTTGTCCAAATAGTTTTAAAAAATGATTTCGTTGTATGTTCACTATACATCTCTCTATTTTGCTTTAATTTGTTATCACCGTGACTACAATAGCTATATACACACACTTTTTTCTCATAGGAACCACTAAGAATATGCAAATTCAAACAATGAATAGACATGAAGAAATCATCGTACAATTCTATAGGGATCATACAACCTAAAATAATTAAACAATACATGCAAGCTACAATGCAGTACGAGCGAAGAGTTGACTACTCTAACAACGGATGATTACGAGTGGATGATAGATGATAATATTCACAAGTTTCAAATAGATATATGTACCTACTATTGCTTTATGTATATTGCGTTTATGTTATGTCCATAACGTGTAAACCTTTTAGGAACCGTGTAATGTTTTGCCACTATTATCTAAATAATGTCCACGTATGAATCTATTAATCACTTGGCCCTTTATTTAATGGTATAATAATTTTTTATATTAACGCTGATTTTCTTACATAATTCATGCATCTCAATTATCTTTTCTATGTACTCTTGTTCACGCGTGGGGAGATCAGACCAGGTGGAGAGGCACGTCGAGAGAGCGAGCAAGTTAGCTGATAGAGGTCCGATGCAATCATGCCCGAACATGCAAAGGTCTAGAAAATCTGCTTAGCTTTAGTGCAGATCCTTCAGCTTGTTGGAGCCTTCGAGTTGTTGGAGTTACGGACGTGTCAGTCAATTTGACTTCTAATTAACAAGAAAGACAGATAGAGTTAGATCATAGAATCAATTGACCAATAGTCCGATACGGACTTCTGCTATTGGTTGGATGTGTCAATAGGGTTAAGATAGCCATCAGCTGTGTGTCTGGTGTACTCTTGTTATCAGCTGGTTGCCGATAGGGGCTGTAGCGCTCATACATCAGCTAGAAAGACGATGACGGCATAGGCAAATAGTGAGAAATAAAATAAATGACTCATCGGCTATAGAGCCGATGACGCTCTGAATAGAATATGCAATAAATGGTAGATGGAGAGGCCCGATCTTTCGAAGGGACGAGACCTAGCAACCATCGATGACGGTACTGTTAAAGCCAGTCTTGATAGATCAGATCGAATCGGGATAATATAAGACTGGGGCTAATGGCGCCAAAACGATAGGCGCTAGATTGGACGTTCCGAGGAAAGAAACGGGTAAACCTATCGACTGCTATCGGCTATGGGTCCGATGCAGGCACATAAATAAGCTCATCGGCTAGCTGAGTTGATGGGAGGAACAAAACCCGCTAGATCTCAATACCAGCCCTATTAGACACATGCTTGATAGATCTGACCTAACCAAAATAGTATAATACTGGATCTAACAGAACCAGATTGATCACTAGCGAATTAATCATTGAAAAACCAATATGTTAGGCGTGAAGCTCCATATAGAGATAACTCATCGGCTAGCTACTCTGATGAAATATCGAGTAAAGACCCGTTGGCTTAATGCTCAATCTACTATCAGCAGTCTAGTAGGTCGAATCTAACCGATGTAGCATGAGACTGATAATAGTAAAAGGAGCTCGATAAGCCTATAGATTCCAAACGAACATGATGCGATATATTCGATCGGACTAAGAGGTTGGACCTAACTGATGCAACCTTAAAGCAGATACACCAGGATAATGATAGAGCTTACCCCTTCACCAGAGTTCAGACTTAACCGATGCAACGCCGTGTTGAGAGCCAAATCCACCAGTAAAAACCTAGATAAACTAGAGTGGCGATGTGTTAAGATTGTATTGATTTAAGAGATGATTTACAAGTCTTCAGGAGTTCTATATTTATACCATGGGGTTACACGAGTCCAATGTGGTTACAAACAACCTCTGGACATTACTTGCTAATAGAAAAAGAAACTCTCTCTAAAAAATTAATAAAATTAACTAAATTTGTATATCTTATAAGATATATTTTACAGAGATACAACTATCTTGTTGTGGCTTCTATGACTTTTCTTCAGATCCAGTCACATCTGGATAAGCTTTTATCTTTGACTGAACCGAATCTATCTTTATCCATTTAATTGGCTATTTCTCCTTTTCAATTGGCCTTTTTTTATAAGCCGATCAACTCTCTGATCCTGTGTGCAGGGCTTATCAAATTTTGGAGTTAACAACTCCCAAAATTTCTTTACAATTGTATCTATAAATAAAAATAGTTTATTTAAAATCCCTTTTTTCTTTTCGATATTTGTACAGTGAAGACAAAAACACCCTAATAGATGGCGTCAAGAAGGCCATATGTAAAATTGCTAGACCCTCTCCACGGACATGCCTGCCAATCTTACAAGCAGCCCCTTAGGAGAGAAAAAAATACCCAACTAGAGACCTGTACACCTGCAAAAATGATAGGCCCTCTTCCTTGCTTGCATGCCTATTTTACAGGCAGCCTCCTATTGTGAAAAAAAATGCCATCGACTAGACTGATAAGGAGGGCCACCTATAAATTTTGTAGCTTATGTCGCCCTACTGTTAACGTATGCAAATAGGCATTTGTCATGTCAGATTTTTCGCCTTCTGGTAAGACGTTTTTTTTTAAAAATAACTCTCGGTGGGCATTGGGAGCATAGATCTATATACTTTTTTAAAAATATATATTTTTATTAATATTTTAATAAAAATATATAAATAAAAAATTCCCATGCTTTTATCTAGCCTGCAACTTTCCTTATTTTTGTAAGGTGCAAGCATGTTAGATTTTTGACCCACATAGCTCGTTAAACAGTGGTTATCACTTAGCAAAGGAGTATGTCTGTTTTTACCTTCCTCGTCTCTTGCTCGTGATCAAATCACATCTCTCAACCACAAAATCGGGTATAATGCCTCACCCATCTTTTAAAAACTAGTTCGCTGAGCAACGGTTCATCAACGTGTTCCTATTGTACACCTTCCTCTCCCATCCCATATAGGGTTGGTCTATTTGATTACCTACCAGCCATGATGTGCAAGTATGGTGGCAAGGCTACGCGGTGGATATCATGGAGCGTCGACAACCTTGGTCGTTGATACTTCAAATGTGGCAATGCGAGTAAGTTGTTTGTTTGGTTATATTTGATGAGTTTATTTTTGATTGGAGATTGGAGTATATGGTTGGGAATTGTAGGCTGGTGGATGCAATTTCTTTACTTGGTATGATGGGCCGACAAGCACTTTTTATGTAAGATTTGTTCAAATGATTTGCGAGATTTGGTTTGGTCAGTGAGAAGAGAAAAGGAAGAACTGGCTTTGGTGGTTCAAGAAGTGAGGTCAAAGGTGGAGGAGGAGAGAAAAGAGCTTGATGCTGCTAGGCAAGTGTTGGAGTCACTAAGAAATGTGTCCTATAAGAATGCCGAAAAAATCGCTATACTGAAGGATAGAAATAGTAGGCTAAAGAATACTAGATGTTTTTTATTGCTTGATGTCATGGCTTGTGTTTTGGTGTGTTTGTGATGGTGTTAGGGAATATGTGAGGTGGTGATTAGCTCATCGGTTTAGATGACGATGTTGACTGAAGTATTGGCAGCAACTTATGTATTTTGGTGTTATGAAATGTACCCTCTATTAATGAATGGAATGTGCCTTTTAATTGTTGCAAAATGTGCCTTTTAAATTTGTTAAATGACATTATGTTTGACAGGGTAAGTTTGAGCATGTTTGGAAAAAGTAGAATGTCGTAGTTTGACAGCAATATTCACTTCATCGTATAGGCCATAATTAACTGCCAGACTAAATGAATAAGTCATGTAAAAATGAATAAGTCATGTAATTGGGTTCACATAATATTGGATTCAGAAAGCAAATTAAGTCATATAATTGGGTTCACATAACCAACATAGCAGCACTAGGCCGTACTGTGTGGCAATACAAGCTTACACACAGCAGTCTGGCAACTAGAATAACATGCAGTATATCGCACAAGTCTGAAATTACATCATACAAAAAGTCTACTAATTTAGCCTAGTTGCCACGAATTACATCACACACATGGCTAATACTGGAGATCTTGATTTGTCATTACATCACAGTTTTGCAGACTCCCATGGAGGAAGAAGTAGTGGACCAGGG
Organism: Oryza coarctata; assembly: GCA_030770085.1. Taxonomy (NCBI): domain Eukaryota; kingdom Viridiplantae; phylum Streptophyta; class Magnoliopsida; order Poales; family Poaceae; genus Oryza; species Oryza coarctata. The sequence goes on from CM061472.1 coordinate 18,702,649, forward strand.
GTTGATTTCTTTGGCTTCACCTTTGCTGGTTCTTGAGCTGAAACATTGACTGGAGCTTTGTCAAAAGTGAGCCTTACTGATGCACTTAAAGAACACTGAGTGTAGCACAATGGCATGTAAGTCTACACTAGCTGAACCACCTTGATTTGTTGAAACCCTTGCTATGTCAGACTGCATTGGTGCCTAAAAAAATTACAACTGTTAGCTATATATTAATGACAAAAATGGATTAAATTTACATGTTAGAATTGATCTTGCTAACCTTTTGCTTTGAAGGTACAGTTTTCCTTGACTAATTTGCAGAATTGGTGCTAGCAGTTATTAGTGACTTTCTTTTCCTACTTTGTGGAAGTTTGGTAACACTAAACCAGCTGAGCTGCCAATTGGATGAGAATTAGCTGTGCTAGAGCCTCCTCCACACCTCCTTCAACAATACAATCTGACATATATCGACAAAACTTGTCATCCATTAATGCATGTAGACCAGATGCTAGATCTTTGCTTAGGAACAACCAATGCAGCATAGTGCCTTCATGAACTTTGCTGTGTTCATGCAATGCTCCAAATAACAACACATTATCTCGATCTACATAATACATTGCCTCCCACCACAATAGTTATTCTCTCTCCCTGACCTAACAAATTCACTTTTTAAATGAAACCTTACTGCTAGAGTGCCAAGAACGTCCATGACTGAAACTATGTTGTACTACATGCAAATCACAATAAATAATTACTTGGGACCACAACCAACTACCAGAATTCAGATCCCAACCAACTTTCGACAATTTACGAAAAAGAATACTACCAACTTGAGCTCATCTACTTCTAGCCTACCTAAACAAACGTTCAACCACATCGAACCCCGAGAGAACAAACAAATCAACGAGCATTAAAAACACCTTCACCAATCGACGCGGAAAGAGTTGTCCAAATGGGCCACTGCGCCACACTTTGGCGCCAGCCAGCCGCGTCACACTTCAAATCGCCCTCTAAATCACTGACCTCGGTCTATGGTTTTGGTCAACAGGGAAATGAGGATAGGGAGAGATGCGAGCCGTGCGCCAATATTTTAACCAACTAGACTGATTCAGCAGCAGTTGGAACGCCTCCTTACTAGACCCATGCTAACTCAGCAAGTTAACCCCAGTCAACTTACCACGTCAACAGAAACAGCTTCCCAAACCACCATTGAAAGAGAGGGGATATGTTATACCTAGTTTTATAATTGAGCGATATGATTCGTCCAAGAGCAAGAGATGAGGGAGGCAAAGACTTATTCCGTTAGCAGACAGTTATTGTAAGCTACTTTAGCATTTGGTTTAGCATAAAGGCATCAATATCTAAGATTAGCAAATGAAGCATCCCATAAGCTTGTCACGCTGGATAAAACATCATCTTGGTGTTTGAAATAGCGGCGTAGATAGTACTGCAAGAACGCAATAGGTATAGATGCTAGACTTAGGAATACTGTGTACCAATTAAAGACCACACATACATACAGCAAGCAAGACTCTTCATTATGCGGTGGTATAATTTTAGTAAACACGACTACACAACATAGCTGACACTAAGACGTACTAGTACATAAAACATCAACATTACTATAGTTAACCTCATCGAACCACTTAAACAGTCAAACTTACTGACTTTAGCAGATTAACTGCCTTATTGACTTAGCTACTATAACGATCATATGCATGCGTACCACGCATGCATTTCGACAATTACTACGATAACAAAGGACGTACACGTACGTGCACACCACGATGGAAAATCCAACTGATCAGTGCTCCTCATGAACCTTGCTCTTCTCACACGCACTCTCCTTGTTGTCTTCCCGCACTTGCTGCTCAGTGCTCACCTCCTTCGCCGCTTCCTCCTCGCCGGCGGCTGCCGCCTCCCCTACCGTATCCTCAGGAGTCACTGGAGCAGCGACGACGACGACGACGACCTCCTCGTCAGTCTCATCGTCGTCGTTGACGGGGACGATCGCCGCCTTGGACGCCGCTTTCTCGGTCGTCTTCTTTACCTTAAGACGGCGTCGGTCTTCTTCTTCTTCCTTGGGCTCCTCCTTCGCATTAGCTGGAGGGGTCTGGACGGCGAGCTTGGCTTCGACTTCATGCGCGATATCATGGTCGCCGCCGTCGTCTGCGGTGTCAACGGTGATGGCTTCTTGCCTCATGGTGACGATCTCTTCTTCATTGGAACCGCCATTGTTATGCAGCTCCTCCTCTGCAAGAAGTGCTCCTTCTTCTTCTACCTTGGTGGTGGGCATGTCATGGACCTCACAGTTGTTGTCGTGCACGGCTGCTGGAACCACTTGCTGAACCTGCAAGAGATCGAGAAGAAGAAAGGAGCTGAAATTTTACAGGATATCCATAAAAGAAACATTTCGATTCTTGCATAATCGGAGAATTTTTTATTCCGTGTACCGAATGGTGCCTAAATTTTAGTATGAAACGGGCATGATACATCTAGCTTTTGACCGACATATATGTTCGTAACTGGCACCCATGTATGGTGATCGCTTACACTAAAAGTGAAAAAAAATTAGGGAAGAGATATTTATTAAACCTCAGCAGTTGCCATCCTTCCTCGACTGCAAATTAATGTAGTGCTAATTAACGTTTGTGAGGAACAGGAATAGATCTTTTATTTTCCCCCTTTTCTTTTGAGATCGTAGAACAAGAGTAGTAGCTCGTGTGGTAGCTATGATGGCTTTGATACGCAAAGTGCATGCCACGGTTCCCTTTTATAGAGAGAGGCGACGAGGATGGAAAGGCAAACAGGGAACACCTGTAATAAATTAAGCTCTCAAATCATGGATCGATCAATCGACCAAAGAGCTGAGTTAGCTAGAGAGATCGGCTTCTTGGATCGAGTTTAACGGAGTAGTTGGGATGAACGCCTGCTGCCCCTCTGTCACGAATGGCACTGAGCTCAAGTCCTGCATGCCGGGAGGTGTGTCATGCCCGGAGGCGACAGGGGATCGAAACCGGGATCAGATTCAGATATTCAGATCGATCACAGATCGGCGCCGCTCAGCCACGTACCTGCTACCTAGCTACTCACCATGTCACCCAACTCGCCGAGGTTAGCTGCCGGCGTCGATCCATGCTTCGATGTGCATGGCCATGGGCGCAGAGGAGGGGCGCGGGATCCTCGTGCTACGCGGTGTCGAGCATGTACGCGGCAGCCTCCGTTACCCGATCGCACCGTGCACGTGCCCGGCTAGGACGTCGTCTACCTCTCCGGCCACCGCCGCCGCTTCGGTGATTGGCAGCCACCACACCACCAGCCGGGCCACCATGTCCGTACGACGGGGCCAGGCGACGATACTGCCCGCGCCCTTGTACGGGCCGGGAACGGGGCCTCCAACAGAAGATGCCCCGTAGCCCGCTCAGGCTGTTTTGGGAGCCCACGATTCCTCGCCAGGGTTCAGTGTTGCGAAGACAAAATGTTTCAGGGACCGGAAATTTCAGGATTTTTGGAATACTTGGGCGCGAAATTTTTGAATTTTTAATGAACTTTGGCTAGTTTGAATAAGATTTGCTAAGTATAAAAACACACAAAAAATCTCTTCGGTTAAAATAGATTTCCTCATTTTCTTTGACACACTTAAGCCAGTTTTAATAAGTTTTGCTAAGTACGAAAACACGCACAAGAAAAAAAAAGAACTTTTAGGCCTTTCCCACATTTTTGTTTTGGCCGGGTGGGGAGGGCAATACCTGAAATTTCCACCGAAAACACTAAACTCTATCTGTTAGACAGACCACTAGGCTGTATATATATAGATCCGACCCCCTCGTATACGCTCGGAGGATTCATAATCACTGTACACTTTCTACATGGTATCAGAGCGAGTCTAGACATCCTGACGCGTTAGTTTCTCCCTTCGGCAAGCCGACAGTTTCCTCCTCGTCGTCGACGTCTTCTTCCCGTCGCCGACTCTCTTCCCGGTACTCTCCTCGCTCTCTCGTCTCCATTTCTTCTTCTCCCCGTCTCTCCCGCAATCACCTTTTCTCCGCCCCACCTCCGCGCGACCAGGCGACGGTCTCGATTCGCCTCCTCGTCCCTCCTCGCACCCGTCTCCGCTCTTTCTCTTGTTTCGTGCATCTCTCCCTCTCTGACGCCGGCACACCTCCGCGCTCATCGTCTCCATCGGTTGGACTTGTTCAGCCCTCCATCGGCTGGAAACCTCCCTCGGTTCTCGCCCTTTCCGACATGCTCAACGGCTCTCGGACACGAACCTTCTCCCCACACGTCCGAGCCAGTCCAACGAGTCCACGTGTCTATGGACACGAATCCCTGCCTCCCGGACGCGAACATATTCTCTTCGCGTCCGGCCACTCCCTGCCTTTTTCGCGTCCGCCCCACTCCTTGGCCTCCACGAGTCCACGGACGTGAATCCTCGCACGTCCGTGACCCAACCACTCTCTGACCCACCCACTCTGTCCTCACCTACTCCGCTGCCTACTCCCCATCGGCCAACCACTCCTCATCGGCTGGCCACTCCTCACCTACTCCACTGCCTACTCCTCATCGGCTGGCCACTCCTCACCTACTCCGCTGCCTACTCCCCATCGGCCAACCACTCCTCATCGGCTGGCCACTCCTCACCTACTCCGCTGCCTACTCCCCATCGGCCAACCACTCCTCATCGGCTGGCCACTCCTCACCTACTCCACTGCCTACTCCTCATCGGCTGGCCACTCCTCACCTACTCCGCTGCCTACTCCCCATCGGCCAACCACTCCTCATCGGCTGGCCACTCCTCACCTACTCCGCTGCCCACTTCCCATCAGCTTCTCACATCCCTGATCGGCCGATCCGTCCTCTCATCGGCTTCCCCCTCCCATCGGCTTCTTTCTCCCATCGGCTCTTTGCTTCCGTTCTCCCATCATGGCCACCGAGTCCGCCCTCAGCTCCGGCACTCTCCTAGTCACCGAATCTGCTCCGGCCCTCGGTGCCTCAGACTACACCTCGGGCACCACCTCGCCGATCTTCTCCCCTTCCTGCACTGCTGTGAACGTGAAATCTCACGTTCCTATCTCCCTTGACCTTAACGCCAATTATTCCAAGTGGGTTTTCTTCTTCAAATCTCTCTGTGGAAAATTCGGTCTCCGGTCCCATATTGATGGCTTCGCTCCACCTCGCCCCGATGATCCTCAGTGGGACATCACCGAGTGTTGCGTGCGTAGCTAACTACTCGGCTCGGTCGACGACTCTGTCCTCAACCTCGCCATGGATGATACCGACCCCACCGCCCGGGACCTCTGGGTGGCCATCGAGCGGATCTTCTTGGCCAACAAGCAGCCTCGCGCCATCTTCCTCCTCAACGAGTTCCACTCCATAGTACAAGGTGACTCCTCTGTCTCCTCATACTGTCAGCGCCTCAAAGTCAAGGTTGCTGCTCTCCGGGACGTCGGCCACCTTGTGGCCAACTCTCAACTCGTCCTCGCCCTTCTGCGAGGCCTCAATCCCCGCTTCTCCAACACCGCCGATGACATCACCAACGCCACACCTCTTCCATCGTTCGCTCGGGCTCATGACATGCTAGTTCTTAAAAAACTCCGTCTGGCCAATGATGAGAAGACAATGGTCCACACCGCTCTTCTTGCCGCAGCCGATAATGGCTGCCGAGCTTCTTGCGCTGCCCCTTCCTCCCGCGGTCTTGGTGGCTATGGCTCCGGCCACAGCAACACAGCCCGCACCGGGAAAGGCAAGGGCAAAGGCAAAGGCAGGACCTGGCAGGGTCCGACGCCACCACGACCTATCTCGGTCCCTACCCACCTTGCCGGTCCCACGGGTCCGTGGCTCTGCTACAACCCCTGGGCACCCCAGCCCCAGCCACGCAGCCCCATCGGCTGGCAACCTAGAGTTCTCGGCGCCCATCCCCAGGCTCACCTGGCATCGGCTCCCATTTTGCCGCCTCAGCCGATGTTACCGACCCCAACCACCCAGTCGGTTCCCTCCTGGAACCAGGCTGGCCTCGTTGCTGCCCTCAACCAGATGACGCTCTAACCACAGCACCCTTAAGTGCTGGACTCTGGGGCGTCTTCACACATGGCGTCATCGGCCGGTATACTTTGCTCCTGTCACCCCTCTTCCTCCCCTTTTGTCACCATCGGCAATGATCACTCTCTTCCTGTCCAATGCCGCGGTGACTCCTCTCTGTCTACATCCACTACTAACCTCCCCCTACGCAATATTCTTATCGTCCCTTCTCTCATTCACAATCTTATATTTATTCGCCAATTCACACGAGACAACCACTGCTCCATTGAATTTGACGCGTCTGGTTTCTCTGTGAAGGATATCCCAACCTGGCGACAGATCCTTCGCTGCAATAGTGGCGGCGACCTCTACACCATTCCCGCTGCGCTGTCTACCCCACACGCCAGCGTCGCCCTTTCCACCAACCTTTGGCACTTTCGCCTCGGCCACCCCGGCCCCGACGCTGTCGCCACCCTCCGTCACAGCGCCTCTATCCGATGTACTCACAGCAGCTCCACAGTTTGCCACTCATGTCAACTTGGCAAACATGTGCGTCTTCCCTTTTCTAGTTCTCTCTCCTGTAACTCGCGTCTATTTGAACTTATACATTGTGATGTATGGATGTCCCCAGTTAAAAGTGTCTCCGGTAATTAGTATTATCTCGCTATACTTGACGATTACACACACTATTGCTGGACCTTCCCGCTCATCCACAAATCCGAGGTAGCCTCTCACCTCACTCACTTCGTCACGTACGTATCCACTCAGTTCAACCTCCCCATCAAGGCTTTACAAGCCGATAACGGTACGGAATTCGTCAACCATACCGTTACAAACCTCCTCACCTCGCAGGGCATCCATCTCCGGCTCTCCTGCCCCTACACCTCTCCTCAGAACGGCAAAGCCGAGCGCCTCCTTCGCACCCTCAACAACATCAGTCGCACCATGCTACTTCACGCCCACCTACCCGCCACTTATTGGGCCGAATCTCTGGCTACTGCGACGTACCTTCTCAATCGGCGCCCATGCTCCTCCGTTCATAACAACGTTCCCTATGCCCTCCTCTACCGCATGGCGCCCGAATACTCCCACCTTCGCATTTTCGGGTGCCTCTGCTATCCAAATCTCACTGCCACAGCTTCCCACAAACTCGCTCCCCATTCCACTGCCTGTATTCTCCTCGGCTATTCCACCTCTCACAAGGGATAACGATGCCTCGACCTTTCCACCCTACGGGTCCTCGTCTCTCGTCACGTCATTTTTGACGAGACATGTTTTCCCTTCGGTCCCCTTCATTCGAGATCCTCCTCTAGTGATCTTGACTTTCTCCTCACCAACACCGTGCCGACCAGGTCTCCCCCACTGTCCTCTCTATCGGCCCCCTCATCGGCCGCTGCGGAGGATTTACCCGTCACATATCCCACCACTACTCGGTCCGATGTCTCCACCATCGGACCCCCATCGGACCCACCTTTATTGGCCGATACCCATCCTATTTATCCTTTAGTCGATACTGTTCCCTCTCCATCGGACACCCCACTTCCATCGGCTCCTCACTTTCCATCGGTTCCCCCCACCCTATCGGCTGATCTATCTCTATCGGACTGATCGGAATACTCGGTCCATCCGAACTTATCGGCTCTGGCCGATCTAATTCCTCCTTTTCCTCTTGTCTACAGTCATCGACTCGGAGCTGATGACACCCCCACCCGACCAGTTCTTCCCATTACTCCTGCATCCCCATCGGCTCCAGTTCCCTCCACCTCTCACATGGTCACCCGCTCCCAGACCGGGTCTCTCCGACCCACTCCGCGCTACGGTCTCTCCGCAGTCCACAGCTCTATCTCTTCCATCCTAACGACTTCTCGCTCAGCCTTGGCCAACCCTCAGTGGCGTGCGGCCATGGCCGACGAGTACAAGCCCTAATGGACAACGAGACCTGGCGCCTCATTCCCCGACCTCCCGGCGCCAACATTGTGACCGGTAAGTGGATTTTCAAACACAAATTCCACGCCGATGGCTCCCTTGCCCGTCACAAGACTCGCTGGGTAGTCCGGGGTTTCTCCCAATGACCCGGTGTCGACTACGACGAGACCTTCAGTCCCGTTGTCAAACCCGCCACCATCCGAGTCGTCCTCACCTTGGCTGCCTCTCGCTCCTGGCCGATCCATCAACTAGACGTGAAGAACGCCTTTCTTCACGGCCACCTGACGGAAACAGTCTATTGCCAGCAGCCCCCAGGCTTCGTCGACCCTTCTCGGCCCGACGACGTCTGTCTCCTTCAACGCTCTCTCTACGGCCTCAAACAAGCCCTCGTGCCTAGTACTAGCGCTTTGCTGCCTATCTTCGGCACATCGGCTTCATGGCCTCTGCGTCCGATAGTTCCCTGTTCACTTTTCATATCGGCTCCACCACTGCCTATCTACTTCTTTATGTCGATGACATTGTCCTCACAGTGTTTTCGACATCTCTCCTCGATCAGATCATGGCCCGACTCCACTCTGAGTTTGCCATGACCGATCTTGGTTCTCTCCACCATTTCCTTGGCATCTCCGTAACCCGTTCCATCCACGGGCTCTTCCTTTCCTAACGCCAGTACGCCATCGACCTTCTCCAGCGTGCGGGCATGGCCGACTGTCACCCCACGGCCACCCCAGTCGACACTCGAGCCAAACTCTCCGCCACCGATGGCGCCCTCGTTGCTGATCCCTCTCACTATCGGAGTCTTGCCGGGGCTCTCCAATACCTCACACTCACCCGACCCGACCTCACGTACGCTGTCTAGCAAGTGTGCCTCTTCATGCACGCTCCGCGCGAACCTCACCTCGCGCTGCTCAAGCGCATCCTACGCTACGTGAAGGGCACCCTCTCCAGTGGGCTGCATCTTAGCTCCAGCCCCATCGACTCCCTCACCGCGTACTCCGACGTGGACTGGGCAGGCTGCCCCGACTCTCGACGCTCTATGTCTGGCTACTGCGTCTATCTCGGTGACACTCTCGTATCCTGGTCCTTAAAACACCAGACTACAGTGTCCCGCTTCAGCGCTGAAGCCGAGTACCGCGCCGTTGCCAGCTTCTCCAGGAGCTCCGTGCACCCCTCTCCACCGCGACCGTCGTCTACTGCGACAATGTCAGTGCCGTTTACATGACCGCCAACCCGATCCATCACCGACGTACCAAGCACATCGAGATCGATATTCATTTTGTCCGTGACAAGATTGCATTAGGACAGGTTTGGGTGCTTCATGTACCATCAGCACATCAGTTTGCTGATATAATGACCAAAGGCCTGTCCACGCCTTTGTTCACCAGTTTTCGGTCCAGTCTCTGTGTCCGTTCCCCTCCCGCTGCGACTACGGGGAATGTTAGATAGACCACTGGCCTGGACTGTATATATATAGACCCGACTTTCTCGTATACGATCGGAGAATTCATAGTCACTGTACACTTTCTACACTATCCCTGTCCAATTCTTGTGGATTTGCTGAGATTTTAGGACATAAATAAACATTTTGAAGGTCTCGGATAGTACCAAGATTCATACAACACAATAACCATGCATTATTCTCCCCACCCCCTTTCCTTTCCACAACACGTGTGAGGCAAACATATCTGCTCGTCTCCTCACCTAGCACTCTTATCTTTGGCTTCTTGACCTAACACTTTGCGCCCTACCTCTTATAGATGGCCAAAGGCACCAATAGCGTCGGGATACCATCATCAAATAAGCCTTTATTTTCATGATGGCTGCTTGTGGCAAGAACTTGATCAAATTGATTAGATTTTGATCATTATTCCACAGATTCTTTAAAAGCAATCTTTAGGGTTTTTGGAATGCAGGATTCTTAAAACATAAGAATAGGAAAAACATAGAAAATAGATTGTCACATTCTATGCGATATTAGATGGTTTCAAAACTGAGCAATACTGAAAATTATGTGTTTGCACAGGAATTGAAACACATAAATTTTCAAGGTAATCACTTGTGGAAGAGAGAAGAGAAGAGAGGAAAAGAGTGTGTTTTGGACTTAAGTACTTAACAAAGGAAAATAAAACGAGAGATATGAGCTCATGTTAGAATTCATATAGAATAAGGGTATAGGAAATCTTTTTGAGGAAAGTACGGGAAGGAGCTCCGCAGGATATATTAGGAGTAAAACACAGAAAAAATTAGTTCAATAGTACAACTATATTACAAGCACAAATGGAGCCAACTTAGATATGGAGCATAAAGAACAGAACAGGCGGCGCTCATGGCTGCTTAAACGCTAGAGCTCTTTGATCCAGATCCTGAGCATAAAAAAACACTACAGGTTATATGAAATCAATTCTTAGAAATTTTTCCATCCCCATTCCTTTATTCCAGACAATGCCATTGGAAGTTTTTCCTAATGATTCTACGCGGTGGCAGTTCTAGAAAAATTTTAGAGCCCAGCAAACTTCACAATAACTAGTATTTGCTATAAAAGTTCTATTTCATTTTTTCTAATTAGATATAATTTTAATAGATTATCCGTAGACGAGTCCGAGCAGTGCCGGGCGGTAGTAGATCTGCCGCTGATTCTACGTCCAAAAATCCTTTGTTTTTCCTCCGTTACAACGAGTCCTCAAAATGGGCCAGGTTCATGTGAAAAATCTTTGGCAGTTATGATCGCGATCAGACAGCTTCGGGTGTGTTTCTACCTACCTGACTATGTGACCATGACCACTCTGATAAGCAACTAACTGCTAGCTAGTCCCTGCTAGAAGTTGGCAGTGTGAGACAATCTAGCCATGAAAGAAGGTAAAAACTAAAAACTTTGGGGATCATGGCAAGAACAGTAGCCTAACAAACACTAGTATTCAATTACCCAGTTTCAAGAATGCGTTACAGGGAAGGCCATCATAATGCATGACAAGTTCCTCACCGGCCTTGCAAATATATATTAGCTAGCCAGTTAGCACTGTTACTTAGATGCTCATATAAATGGCGAAACTTCCATGGTTTCCTAATGCAAGATTGTCCCAGCTGCTGCAAGTGCATGCTGAAACCTTGATTAATTTTCAGTAAACACACAATCAGTATGACATCTCTGTTACTACTTGCCATGTCTTCTCTGATCATGACTAGCTGGTGGTGGCTACAGGTTACCTGTGCTCCCCAAGTCTTTGATGTCACAGACTTTGGCGCTGTCGCCGACGGCGAGACGGATAATTCCAAGGTAATCACTGCAACAACTTACTCGTTAACTTGTTCAAAACAAATTTTCCAAACGCGCAAAAGAATTGCACGTCACTGGATCAGAAGAAACAGAGTTTGAATTGTGAACATTTGAAAGATCTGCATTTTGCAATGCTGTGGTGATCGCTGTCTTTTGTGTAGGCATTTGAGAGGGCGTGGACGAAGGCGTGCGCGGCTCCGGGGAGGCCGGCGATCGTCGTGCCCATCGGCGACTACCTGCTCCACCCGGTGGTGTTCCGGGGCCCCTGTAAGGGGTACATCGAGATGCGGGTCGCCGGCGTCGTCCGCGCGCCGGCCGGCCTTGACGCGTTCCGGGGGTACCATGAGTGGATCAACTTCGCCGGCATCGACGGCCTGCTCGTCACCGGCGGCGGCAAGTTCGACGGCCGCGGCGCGTCGTCTTGGCACCTCAATGACTGTCCCAGGAAACCGGACTGCGTACCTCCCCCCTCAGTAAGTTTAAGTTGCGCAACTTTCGGTGCGGAAAGTTCTATCTGAACATTACAATAAAATTCTCGTGTTCCAAACTAGTTTTTGACTGATCGTCTACACAATGAAATTCCCGTGTTCCAAATATATTGTTTTTTTTCCGAGTAATTCACACGTGCATACACTCACACAACGCCACACTTATATGGTTCTATTTTTTTTTCTTTTGAGTATTGTGATCGCTTTGGCTTTTTTTTTGTTACTCATGTACTGTGTGTGCTTAGTCCATTAAGCTGGGGCACGTGAGGAACGCGACTATCACTGGAGTGACATCACTGGACAGCAAGTTCTTCCACGTCGTCATCGTCGGCAGCCACGACGTCGAGATCAGCCACGTCAGCATCCGGGCGCCGCGCGACAGCCCCAACACGGACGGCGTCCACATCCAGGGCTCCTCCAACGTCCGGATCGCCGACACGGCCGTCGGCACCGGCGACGACTGCGTCTCCGTTGGGCCCGGCAGCGCCGACGTGATGGTGTCCGGCGTGTCGTGCGGGCCCGGGCACGGCATCAGCGTGGGGAGCCTCGGCAGGATACCCGGCGAGGCGGACGTGCGGCGGCTTCGAGTCTCCAACTGCACCATCGCCGGCACGGCCAACGGCGTGCGGATCAAGACGTGGCGCGGGCGCGGCGGGCCGCGGCCGGCGGCGAGCTCCTCCGCCGTCTCCGGCCTTGTCTTCGAGGACATCGTGATGAGGAGAGTCCGCAATCCTATCATCATCGACCAGGAGTACTGCCCCTACCTCTCCTGCCACCATCAATCGGTCAGAGCACACACATTAACTCGATCTTTTCAAGAAAATTTATTCGACGGCCGGCTCACCGGAGTTGATCGATCTGCCGGAGCAGGAGCGGCGGCCGTCGGTGGTGAGGATCAGCGACGTGAAGTTCAGGAACATCAGGGGCGTGTCGGCGACGCAGGTGGCGGTGAAGCTGTCGTGCAGCGCGGCGACCCCGTGCCGGGGGCTGGAGCTCAGGGACATCGACCTGAGATACGTCAGGCGCGGGGTGGCCACCGTGTCGCAGTGCGCCAACGTCGCCGGAGGTGTCGCCGGCGGCACGCTTGTGCCTCCTTCTTGCATATGAAAATCTGGCCTTTTATTTTTCAGTGAAGCGTCAGAGAATTGACATGGACGAAATTTTGGTTCTTCTAAACAACCGATGACCAGATTGATCTTTCTGTGGTCATATTGTTCACTCTTGTAATGAAACATCTGAAGTAACGAGCAACATTTTGCTATCTCTCTTGTACATGAGAGGAGCAAAGAACTTTGACAAATCCATATTGATGTTTCTCAATTTCTCTTAGTGTCACCAAAAATATATGCTGTGCACCTAAGTTTCGGGTGTACTCACCGTACACACCGGTCAATAAATATCATAAAAAATTCTATAAAAAGTATACATGTATTTAATAATATATACACATATAGATAAAGTTTCAACTTCAGATATCATCGTAGATAGAAAGAAGGGAAAAAGACGGTGTGGTAGTACTGGAAGTAAATGTATAATTGTATTTTTATATTTGTTAATTGAAGTATATGATGAGTGCACCTAAAGCTTTTACTATATATGATATGTTCCCTGTGTCACTTGTAGTTTTCTGTAACGGACTGTAAGGAGAAAAGAGTTTCTGATATCTTCATTGATCTTCCCTTAATAGCAACTTTTCATGCTAAGATGTTAATGGTCTTCATCTCGGAATTTGAATGCTAGTGTTTTCAAGGAGAGGAGGCCACAACCGACAAGAGTCTAGACTGTTAAGATAGAGAGTTTTCTCTTGTAATTAGAACAGATATAATGATAAGATAAATTTAATGAATACATAGAAGTTAAGTAGATTAGTTTTGTTGTCTTCTTATCATCTTATCACATTGTAGCCTAATCTATAAGCCACGCCAAGGGCTCTTCTCGGCTGCTATAAATATACTTATGCGGCCTCCAATGGGAGGTGAGAATGCTTTCGCATTTACGTACTATCAGAGCCATCTTTTCTACCCACGTCTACCATAGATCAATTCGTCAGCCATGGCGTCATATTCTTCATCCACCGTGCCTACGGCTCTCGGTCCACCGGTGACTGAAAAGCTAACACGGGACAATTATATCCTATAGCGCACTCAAGTTCTCCTAGTGTTTAGGAGAGCGCTCCTAGTCAGCTACATCGATAGCATGGCCAAGGAACCAGCAAAGACCATCAAGATGTGGAATGTCGAGAGGAAGAAGATCACCATTGACAACCCGGACTACCCCAAGTGGATTGCTTAGGATCAACAGGTACCGGCCTACCTGCTCAACTCCTTATCTAAGGATATTTTGTAGCAGCTAGAAATGATGGACACGGTGGTGTAGGTCTAGGAAGCTATCACCAACATGTACTCCTCCCAGTCGTGTGCTAGGGTGATCAATCTAAGGATCTCCCTTGCCAACTTTCAGAAGTGCTTGATGACAGCTGTAGCTTACTTCTCGAAGATGAAGACATTTGCTAATGATCTTGCGTCAACAGGAAAACCCCTCGATGATGAGGAGTTGGTGTCTTACATTCTTGTAGGCCTTGACATCGATTATAATCCTCTTGCATCTAATGTTGTTGTTCATCATGATCATATTACTTTGAGTGATCTATATGCCCAAATGATCAGCTACGATAGTCGCATGGATTTTCTTCAGAGCAAAGGACAAATTTAGTCCTTGGCCAACTCTGTCTCCCGCGGACAAAATCAGCATTGTAGGGGCAACTTTTTGAATTTCCAGGGCCATGGCAATGGAGATCATGGCCATGGAAACAAACGGCTAAGGAGGATAGGCAAGGACAACAGGTAGGCAACGCCAGGAGATGCAAAGAAGAAGATGACAGTGAGGAAGTGATGGAGATGGACTTGGCACAGGTCTTTCGATGTGGATTCGAGACAGAGGCAGCGGTGCTATGACGCAATGGCGCACTGGACTGAGTTTGGCGGTGGTAGCGATTGTGCGGGAGAAAGGGGAGAAAAAGAGATGCACTAGCGTGGGCGGTGTGGTAGAGGCGAGGTGGCATACTGAGGTAGTTTGGTGGTGCAGGGGGTCATGGTAGGGCATCATGATTTGTGGATGGATGACGCCATCCACAAGACATAGCACTATGGGGGTATAGGGCAACGAGGAGGATGTTACCATGGGCCACGGTAGGGGGATACTAGTATGAAGGTAAGAGGAGTGCGTCTGTGGTATGTAATGGCACAACACAAGAGCGGGCGGCAAGACGCAGATGCACGGGGTTTGAGTTTGGCATGGCATGACGCATCGTGGTGAGGTCACAGCATATGTGCACGGGATGAGGTGGCTGGCTTGCATTCTACCGAACATGTGCAGCGCGAGGGGGAAAACAATGGAGGAGAAAGATGACAGTGCTCGTGCAGGTGTGGGTGAAGTGTTGCTAGGTTGTGGCGGCCGTGAGTGCGCGAGCGGCCTCGAGCCGTTGCGACCGAGGTGGAGGGAGAGGGGGAAAATTGGGAGGTTGGGGGGCCAGCGCTGGTGTTGGGCCAGAGGGGATGGGAGGCCAAGGGAGAGAATAAAGAGAGGGGGAGAAAGATTGGGCTGGGGATAATTGGACCATTGGAACTGTAGTTTTTTGGAATTCTTCATAGCGTTATTTGATGGATAACTAGGTATTTTGAAATGGATTATTTGATCTCAATTCTAATTTATAGGTTTACAAAATTTGGGGATTCAAGTAAAGGGTCTTGACTAGAATTTGAAGATTTGGTAAATGCATCCTAATTTTTGAAAATAACATTGATCCAGACATAGGAGAGGAAATAGAGGGAAAGGATAAGGATTTAATTTGAAGTTTTAATATTTGATTAATAAATTTTTGTATTTTAGAGGATTCTTGGATTTACGGATTTTGAAGGGAGTGATTTAGAGAATCTTGGGGCCTCAAGGAGGGGATTAATCGAGATCTTTGACACATTATGTCTTTAATTGCACACAAGATGATCCAAAATTTTGAAACGTAGTATTTTATTAAGATAGTTTTTAACAGCACATGGAAATCGAGGCATTACAATGCCCTATCTACCAACTTCTACCAACTGTGCGGCAAAATTGGCCGCACAATCCTCAAGTGCTAGTATAGGTTCAATCAGAACTTTCAACATGAAGAGAAGGTACCAGCAGTTGTGAACTTAACATATAGTGTTGATACCAACTAGTACATGGACTGCGGCACCATTGATCACATCACAAGGGAGCTAGATAAGCTCATGGTTTGTGAGAAATACAACGGACAAGATCAAGTACACACAACAAGTGGCTCATGTATGACAATTAGTCACATTGGTCATTCAGCACTTTCAACCCCAAATAAATATCTCTATCTCAAAAATATACTATATGTTCCTAATGCACAAAAGAATCTTGTTTCCGCTTATCGTCTAGCCTATGATAATAGTGCTTTTCTAGAGATTTACCCTAATTCTTTAACATTAAGGATCAAGCATCGAGGATGCTCCTACACAATGACATAATTAAACAAGGTCTCTAGCCATTGGCTTTGAAGTCCAGTGATCCAAGTTTGAATAAACATGTTCTTAGCATGTTCAAGCCATCATATGCTCGATGGCATTGTTGTTTAGGTCATCTGTCGTTTTAGATTTTTGATCAAGTTATTAGAAGTCATCAGTTACCCTACTCCCTTGAGTCCAATAATGTAGACACTATTTGTGATTCTTGCCAACAGGCCAAGAGCCATCAAATACCTTATGCCAAGTCTTCCAATACATCCAAAGCTCCCTTTGTTATTGTTTTCTATGATGTCTAGGGATCGGCACCCACATCTGTTGGTACACACAATTTTTATGTGAGATTTATAAATGACTTTAGCAAATACACTTGGATCTATCTTCTTAAAAGGAAATCTGATGTCTTCCAAGTTTTGCAAAACTTTCAACACTATGTTGAATGACAATTTGACACTAAAATCCTGACCATGCATATTGATCAGGGAGGCGAGTATGAGAAGCTCAATTCCTTTTTCCAAAAGTTGGGCATTGCCCATAATGTATCATGTCCCTATGCGCATAAGCAAAATGGCTTCTCTAAGTGCAAAAATAGAGAGATCGTTGAAAAAGGTCTTGCTATCTTAGCTCAAGCTTCCACACCTCTCAAGTTTTAGGATGAGGCATTTCTCACTGCCACCTATTTGATCAATAGGTTACCGAGTTCAGTGCTCAACATTCAAACTCCCTATGAACGTTTGTTATCTCGGGTTCTTGAGTACAATAATCTCAAGGTATTTTGCTATGCATGTTGGTTGAATTTAAGGCTATACGGCTCCAGAAAACTATCGTTCAGATCCACTCATTGTGCCTTCCTTGGCTATGGCCCGTTGCATACCGGCTACATGTGTCTTGACATCTCATCTAACTGAGTGTATATCTCTTGTGATGTTGTGTTCAATGAATGTCTGTTTCCATTCACTGTGCTGCATCCAAATGCCAGAGCTATACTTCGCCACGAGATACTCTTGCTTTCTTCAAATCTGCTGCCTACTTCTGATCAAGGGGGAGAAATTATTGATGATCATCTGACTAATTGTTCCACTAACCATGCTTGTGATCAAGCTATAGGACAATAGTTTGCAGGGAGAGAAAATTCAGTGCAAAATCATGTAGTTTCAATGCAAAACTCACATGAAATCATACCTCGCGCTAGATCCCAAGATGATGTGCTAACATTTCCTAAGGCTGGTAGTGACACAAGTACCTAAGGAGATCTCTCGGTTTCTCTGGCAAGAACGAGACGTTGGGCAAATCAGAATTTGCCAACTCAATTACTGTCCCACCAAGAGGTAGAGTTCTCAGGATCTTCTGTGGTGATTTCTATAGCACACAAAGGGTCTCAAGAATCTTTGGTGGAAGTGTCGGGATCTATTGTGTCTTCTACTCCAGTGGCCTCTTCTCTAGCTGGACCTCGCACATGTCTCCAAAGTGGAATTTCTAAACCCAAGAAGCATATCGATGGTACTATTAGGTATATCTTTGTTTGTTCAATAGGTGAACCGAACAGTGTACAACAAAATGTGGGGGATGCAAAATGGAGAATGTCAATGGATAAGGAGTACTAGGCTTTGATCAGGAACAACACTTGGCATCTTGTTCCAACACCTCAGGGTAAAAACATTATTGATTGCAAGACAAAGTAAAAAAGAGAAGATGATGGTTCAATAGACCAATACAAAGCATGTCTTGTAGCCAAGGGCTTTCGGCAAAGATATGAAATAGACTATGAGGACACATTTAGTCTTGTAGTCAAGATTGCAACTATACGTCTTATATTAGGTATTGTTGTTTCTAGAGAATGGACACTAAGGTAACTGAATGTGAGAAGGTCTATATGAAGTAGCTGTTAGGATATGAAGGTAAATCTCAACTTATTTGTAAGCTTGACCAGGCTATATATGGATTAAAACAGCTTAGCCTAGCATTCTCAGTTGAGTAACAAGTTGCATCAGTTAGAATTTACTTCATCCAAGTAAGATAGATCATTGTTTATCTATAATAAGCATGGAACAATTATCTATGTGTTGATTTATATTGATGATATTTAGTCACAAGTTCTTCCAATGATGCTATAGCAGCCTTGCTTAAAGATTTGAAAACAGATTTTGCACATAAGGATTTAGGTGCATTGCATTACTTTTTAGGAATAGAAGTGAAGCAAATACGAGATGGCATATTTCTGAATCAGGCTAAGTATGCACTAGATATCCTAAACAAGGTTGGTATGAAGGATTGCAAAGCTGCATCTACAGCCCTGTCTGTTTCAAAGAAACTGACTGCACAAGGAGGAGAGTCGTTGGGAACAGAAGATGAAACATGGTATAGGAGTATTGTTGGTGGTCTCTAATATCTGACATTGACCAGTCCAGATTTATCTTTTGTGTCAGTGTGCCAATACTTGCACGTGCCAACAACAGAACGTTGGTCAGCAGTTAAACATATTTTGAGGTAGATCAAAGGAACTGTTGATGTTGGTTTGCAATTTAGACACTCAAGCTCAATGTTGGTCAGGGCAATCTTAGATGCTGATTGGGCTGATAGCCTGGATGACCAAAGATCGACCGGAGAGTTTGCAATCTTCTTAGGGCCAAGTTGATCTCTTGTAGTGCCCACAAACAACCTATAGTTTGTCAGTCAAGCACTGAAGCTGAGTATAAGTCAATGGCAAATGCAATTGCTGAACTTATTTGGGTTCAATCTATTTTGGAAGAACTAGGTGTCAAAATGATAAGGGTACCAATTTTATGGTGTGACAACTTAGGAGCTACTTATCATTCATCAAATTCAGTGTTCTATGCGAGAACAAAACATATTGAGATTGACTATCATTTTGTTTGAGAATGAGTAGCAAACAAAATGCTTGATATTAGATTCATTGGTTCTAGAGATCAGATAGCTGACAAATTCACTAAGGTTCTAGTTGCACATAGTTTGCAAGATTTTATGCGTAATTTTTAGATAGAGAGTTATCTCTTGTATCTAGAAAATGATAAAATGATAAGATAGATTCGATAAGATAGAATGATAAGTTAGTAGATTAGTTTAGTTATCTTCTTATCATCGTATCACATTGTAACCTGATCTGTACACCATGCCAAAGGCTCTTCTTGGCTGCTATAAATATACTTGTGTAGCCTCCTAGGGAGGTGAGAACACTTCCACATTTACATAGACCCCTAGAGAGCACAGTTATTAATAGTGAGAAATTCAACTAAATATATTATATTATAAAGATTGCTCAAAAAAATGTCACCATGTTAGTTGTAGAGGTTAAAAATTATCATGTTAATTGAAGAAAAAGAGAAAAATATATATTGTTAGATTAAAACAGATCCAGATTAATGGGTATAGATTTATCCAGTAAGTTCTATTATTGTAAAACAAACTCTTTATTCAATTCAAATAGAAAACATCACTATGCCGGATTCGCTCATCCGTGATGGTTGCAAACTCTCATCTATGATGGGTTTGGTCCTCGTCACAGATGAGTGGTCAATGATGACTCTACATTACCTATGATGATTTAAGCCCCGTCAGAGCTAAGATTACCTATGACACGCTACAAAAAAAATCCGTTATAGGTGAGATAGCACCGCAAGCTGATTGAACTTATGATCCTCCAAGATAATATAGCTCCTACGGTCGCTTTAACGACCCGTCACAAATAAGGTACCACAGATGTGTAATTGCACTTACAACTCATCAGAGATAGTCTATTTCTGATTGTCTATTTCATAATCTATTTGACTCAATCACATGTAATGGTGTAAATTAGCACTGTCACAGGTAGTCACATATGACCGGTCTTGTTTGAAATCTCACACATGTAGTGTTCACCTGTAATAGTTTTTGCTTGAAACCCGACAGTGGCATGGTTATTCCAAAAAAAATTAAATTTATTTTTTGCTACCCTGAGGGATTGCTAGCCATGCCCTCTGAAAAACAGATAGCACATATATATTCTTAGACTCTTATAGTTCCTAGAAATAGCATTGATATATTTAAGCATCTAAAATTTCACCAAAGTAATATATTGACATTGACATATTAACAAGCTCACATGTACATACATATATAGATTCCTCACATATTCATTATCAGATATTTATCAACATACATATATGTTAATTTCTAGGAATCACGTATAGCTACAATTTTCATTTGATTTCACAAACTTACCCATAGCCATGTACGTGCCACCCATGTGTTTTTGAAGAACCACGACTACCTGTGAAGTTAAAAACCGGAAAAAGAATTAACTAATATATTGTGGATTTTTGTAACTCAAGCGACATCCTATTTTAAATATAACTTATGGAATTTTTTTATAAATGACATATTCTATGATCATTTAACAACCAATAGACAAATACATAAATACATAGATAAATACATAAATACCAATATGAAGTGTATGGTACAATTGTTAAATAGTTAATACTGATTCTTGTACAAGACACATTCAGTTTCATTCTACAAACATCCTTTTTGGTAAATTATTTCATGGAGAATAAAATCAGTTATTTATCCTATAATGTGCGATTGGTTGATCTAATAAATGTTACACCTATTTGTCTAGCTAGTGATACCATAGTTAGTTCACAACAATGAAAAATACAAATGATGTACATTTATAAGCACAAACCCCAGGATCGCTGTAAGCCACTTGTCTCATCAAAGTAGCCATGTTGTGGAAGATATGAAAACCACATTAATTGTCAACCTGTTGTGCGCATTAGAAGTACTTATGGTGATGAAGGGTTTGCTTCTTCTCCATGTACCTTCCTCCTTTCTGCACATAAGGTGCTAACGCGGCGTCTATTGCGGTAGTAAGAGGCTCGAAATTATATGGTCCACTACGGTTGGAGTTAAGATAGTAAATCTTATTCCATTTTGACACTATTACCAAGAGAACCCAACTTTTCCTTGAGTCTAGCCCAAGCTTCCTCTTTCTTGCTTGCGGGGACCTTCTTGATGTCTGCGTGAAGAATGCCGCACGACGACTCCGCGACTATTCCTGAATGAGCCGATCACACTTTGTAGCCCTATTGGTTTTCTAGAAACATCCACCTCGGTGATTGCCAGCCTATATTTAGATAATTGGTTCTGAGTTCTAAGGTTTCGACTTGAGGTCGTTGTGCAGGTTCTCATTAAGGTTTTGGATTTGTGGATGTTCTCGAACATTTTGTCTTCTCATATTTCAACTTATGCCCTAAAATCGTTGACTATATTAGTTTAGTAAATACAAAATCACACTAGTTAATTAACTAAGAAATTACCAAATTAATTAACATAAAAAACCTAAAATCATAGGCAATAGTATAACTAAAAAAATCACTAAAAATCATATTAGTTAATAAAGAGATAGTATAAAGAGGTTGCAATGCACTCTATGTGGCAGGAAAAAAAGTGAAGATAGTTCAACTGTGGCGATGCTTGGGATGGTGGTATAGTGGCGGGCTTGAAGAGGTCGGGGACTGTGCTTGGGCACGGTGGCAATGGCGACGGTGCCGTGGTGGGCTTAGGGAGCTCAGGCATACCGTGGTGGTGCTCAGGATCGATGGCGATAGCGGCGCAGTGGTGGGCTCCACAGGCTCTCAGATGATGGAAGTGCTTATGGTCGGCGGCGATGGCGGTGTAGTGATGGGCTTGGAGAGCTCGGGGATGATGAGAGGGCATAGCGGTGGCGGTAATGGCGGCACGGGTAGGGATCAAGCTTTAAAACAAGGGCGTCAGTGGTTAGATCTGCATTGTGAGTACCAATCTGAAATTGAAATTTATTTCATATGGAAAAGTACCAATCTGCTGCTGCTGGGGTTTGCAAATACGACAACACCCTTTACATGCATGTGTTTACCCTTAAGAGTAACTTCTTATGAAGCTTCAAGTTTAGTGGTTGTATTTTCCCCCTGCCTCTGCCCCTGGCTGTTCCCTCTTGCCATCCATATAGCAATAAACGAGCTCATGTTGTTGTTCAAGCAGTACTTGATGCTATTATATTGTAGTGTATCTTGAGCTGGCAGGTATTCAAGTGTACCCTAATTCCACAAAACTTATTTTAATGACCATTAGATTATTGCTGAAATAACTAACCGTATAGAAAGGCGAAACACACCACCTCCAAGTTGCTGCTGCCATGTTGAATTTTTTAGATACAATATTAATTGTAGACAAGCAGTGTCTTTTAGTTCAGAGATACTGAATGTAGTGAAACATGTACTCATTTCCTCATTTGTTTTGTAAGCTAAAGATAATTTGTTTGATTAGAACCATGGTGACAAACCTGTAGGTTACGCTAACCATCTTTTTTATTTGTTCTTGATTGATTTTAGAAGCACTCGACAAGCTATGTTTTCCTATCAAATTTGGAGGGCAAAAGTACAACGCCAAACAAAATTGGTTGTGCTGGTTATTGTATACCAGTGATGCGGGTCTGGGATAAACCTGAAAACCGTACTGAACACCTCATTGCACTTTTTTGCACTATACTCTTTTAATTATTTACAAATAAAACCTTACGATGCAGCATAGATTGGATCATCTTGTTAGTAGTGTGCCCTGTGCATCAGCTGTCATAATATAATTATTCTTCAATTTGTACAATTTCTTTTTCAGATTGCCCAGAGAACAGCTAAGTCCATCTTTGTCAAGGTCTGTAAAAATATTGATGAATGTAGAGTGCCTAAAGAAGAGAAGAAAGATAAACAAGAGAAAGGTAAACAAGAGAAGAAAGGAAAACAAGAGAAGGGTAAACAAGAGAAGAAAGGTAAAAAAGAGAAGAAAGATCCCATCGTTTTACAAACAGTAGGGGTGAACTTTGAAGCATTCTGGTATTTTGTGGACTATCTCGATATCAATAAGGTCAGATCCAATGATATACATGCTATGTTGAAGTCATATGGGGTAGAGGCTGCAAGGGCAACCATCATCGAGGAAGTGAAGGGTGTATTCGGTGCTTATGGTATCAATGTTGACATGAGGCATCTGAACTTGATTGCGGATTTCATGACCTTCAACGGAGGTTACCGACCGATGAGCAGGAATGGGATGGGCCAGTTCAGCACCTCGCCGGTTGACAAGATGACTTTTGAGACGGCAACCAAATTTATTGTGGAAGCAGCTTCTCATGGAGAGTCTGGCACACTCGACTGCCCTTCGGCGAGCATCTGTCTGGGGAAACCTGTTAAGGTGGGAACGTGTTCCTTTGGCTTGCTGCAGAATTTTTGCCTGGAACAACCTGTTGCGAAGTAAGCTTGCATGTAGCTTGATCAGCCTGTTTACTAGACTAGTCTAATTTTGATGGAGGCTGCCATAGAGCAGTAGGAATGTGTTAAATGTACGGTACTTTTTTCATCAATGTCAGTTCTTTCTTGTGTTATTGTCGCGGAAAACGAACTTGTGAACCTTTGATATAATGGAACGACTTTGTCAAGAGCACTCTACCTGTTTACTTGATTGAATCGGCGCCTGAATCAGCATATCATTTGGAGGAGGGTGCCGATGGGTTAAGCATCATAGTGTTAAACGAGTGCATCAGGAAGTACTGATTCCACGAACCATCATAGATAGGATTTTAGGGCGTGAGTGGTGTGGACCAAGCCATCGCCGAGGGGGTCTGGAAGGCTGGCGACGGTCCCTGGTAGGTCGAGAGAGACATCCTAGGTGATAAAGGCGAGGCTCCCCCATAGTACGAGCCATACTGGAGAGGGCCGTAGTTGCCACCATAGACGCCACCGTCGGGGACGCTGCCGAGGTTGCCACCATAATAGGGCATGATGGTGAAAGCCGGAGGAGCCATCGGAGGGCGGCCAGACCCATCATACGGCCACATCTGGACGGTACCCGCTCATCAATGCACGAAGGATATCATGTCCATATGCCTCCTAATAAAATGGGACAGCAGAACGTTCTCTTTATAGCATTAATAACATTGTTTGTTCCCTTTTATTTCAGATGAGTCTCCTTCAGTTTCACACTGCGACTTACCTTGTGAACCGGCTCTTCACTAAAACCCTCATTTTCTCAACACCATACACCTCCTTCTATTTCACCCAGCCCTCCTATGCCCACCTTCAAGTTTTTAGGTGTGCCTGCTATCCCAACATATCCCCTATGGCACCTCACAAACTCACTCCCTGCTCCTCCTTGTGCATTTTAGTTGGTTACTCCTCAGAGCACAAGGGCTATCGGTGTCTTAAGCTCCAGTCAAACTGTATTCTCATCTCTCGCCATGTTATTTTTGATGACTCATTTTTTCCTTTCTCAGACATATCCACCATGCCCATGACACCTTTTGTCCTGGATTTTTTGACTGATGAACATGATCTTACCACTCCACCCTCTAGAGCCTGTCTTGTGTGTGCAGGTCCTCCACCGATCGCCCCGGCTGCTCCGGGGTCAGCGCCCCTGCATGCTATGCATAGCCCTGTGCCTGTCCATGGGCCTGTTGCTACACCCGAGCATGCCTCTGCACCACCTTCCCCAAGGCCATGGTCACCAGAGACACTAACTCTTGAGTCCTTTGTACCGCTCGACATTGCTGCCCCTATGTATCTAGCACAGGCCGCTGCCAGTAGCACCGCCGCCTCGTCCTCCATGGCACCCACCCGTACTGCCGGTACCACTGCCTCTGTTGCTCCCGCACAGGTTGTTGCCATTGGCACTGGCCGTACCACTGCTACTAGACCGGTCTCCATCATTCTAGTCACCAATACGCACGTCATGCACACGAGCGGCAAAGCTGGCATCGCGCAATCTATGGATCGTTTTAACCTCCACGCTATGCCTATGTCACTCCTGTCGCTCTTTGTTCGTGATGCTCTGTCAGATTCCAATTGGCGCTCCGCTATACAAGCTAAGTATGATGAACTTCTCACGAATGACACCTGGAGCATTGTTCCTCATACTCCTGGAGTCAATCTGGTTATTAGCAAGGGGATTTATTATCACAAGCTGCTTGCAGATGGTTCACTTGATCACTACAAGGCTCGCTGGGTTCTCCAAGGTTTTACACAACGACCGGGTGTTGATTATGACGAGACTTTCAGTCTAGTGATCAAGCCAGCGATAGTTCGGGTGGTTCTGTCTTTGGCTCTATCTCACAACTGGCCTATTCATCAGCTGGATGGTTCATACATGGCACTCTGATAGAGACGGCCTACTGTGTACAACCCTCTGATTTTGTTGACTCATCATGACCAGATTTTGTCTGTCGACTCAATAACTCGCTCTATGGAGTGAAGCTGGCTCTTCGTACTTGCCACAACAGGTTCGCCACTCACCTCCTATCCCTTAGTTTTGTTGAGGCTAAGTCAAATACTTCATTATTTATATATCGTTGGGGATCCGATACTGCCTATCTGCTGCTGTATGTGGATGAAATTGTTCTCACCGTCTCGTCAGTTGGGCTTCTTCAACACATTATTGTGGCTCTTTAGCATGAGTTTGCTATGATAGACATAGGCCAGGTTCATCATTTTCTGGGCATCTCCGTCATGCATTGAGATGATACCTTATTTCTCTCTCGGCGACAATATACTCTGGATATTTTGGAGCGCACTGGGATGAGTGCTTACAAGCCTTGCAGCACCCCATCGACCTACACTCTAATTTGTTTGCGGACGGTCCTCTAGTTGCCGACTCCACATAGTACCGTAGCTTGGTTGGTGTGTTACAGTACTTGACATTCACTCGTCCAGACATTGCCTATGCCATCCAGCAGATTTGCCTCTACATGTATGATCCTCATGAGTCACACCTTGCTACTCTCAAGCAGATACTACGCTACTTATAGGATACTCTTTCTCTTGGCTTGACTCTATGCCGCTCTCCACCTGCTGAGCTTGTTGTTTACACCGATACTGACTGGGTTGGCTATTCCGACACTCACCGATCAATCTCTGGTTGGTTATGCAGTGTTTTTCAAGGATAATTTGGTGTCTTGATCCTCCAAGTGTCACCATACAGTCTCTTGATCGAGTGAAGAGATTGAATATCAAGCTATGGTCAATAATGTCGCTAAAGCTACTTGGCTACGCCAACTACTCATGAAGCTTCACCACTCACCTCACTGTGCCACCTTAGTCTACTGTGACAACATTAGTGCTGTTTATGTCTCCATCAACCCAGTCTATCATTAGTGCACGAAACATATTAAGATTGATCTCCATTTTATTCGGGAGCGGGTCGCCTTTGGTCACGTTTGGATACTTCATATTTCTACGACATTCCAGTACGCCGACATCTTTACCTAGAGCCTTCTTACCTCTATATTTCAGGAGTTTTGATCTAGTCTAAATGTTCATCGAGCTACCGATTAGACTATAAGAGAGTATTAGCGTAATGTAATTATGGTAGATTTCTCTAGATATAGTAGATTTATCTAATTGTGTGGAATCTACTATAACTGTGTCGTTAGCTTCTATGTCAGTCTAATATAATTATAATAGGTTTTTCTACATTTAGTAGATTCCGTGTGAAATCTACTATGACTGTATGACTGTGTGATTGACTTTCATACCATCCCGATGTTTATGTATACATATGTACATGATATGAAACATAACCAATTATTTTAAACATCTCATAGGTTGACCATGTACTATAACGGAGAAAACAGGTGTACTAATTGGTAACACATCCCTATTATTTAGGTAAAGTTTGATTGTGTGAAATAACTATTGTTATTTCTTTTTCAGTATTTAAAATCGTTACATCCGTGTTCACAACATGAGACTATTGTAGATTTAATGTTGAACTAGTTTGTTAGAAATTGTCGACAATTTTGACAATCAGGTTATGTACTTCGATGCTTGAATTGCTGTGTATCAGTGCTTGTTGTAAAGAAGATGTTTGGAAAACTGTCTGGAGTTGGATGCTTAATTGTTGCCATTTAGTGAACACTTTTGTTTATTCGATCTTCCATGTTGAAAATAAAAAAACTGGAAACCTTTCGTGTGTTCCCTGTTCCAAGTAGTTCGTCGATAAGGTCTACCATGTCCGGTCCAAGCGTTCATGACGCTCGTGGGAATCAACATCCAACCAAGCAGCACGTTCATGGACTAATGGCAAATTTGGTCCGGCCCAGCATGACACAGCCCTGCACGTACGTGGGATTCTCCCAAGGCAATGAGGTTAGAGGTTATCCATTGTAGCCCAGCCCGCTTTGGGCTTGGGCTTCACGGCTTGCACCAGAGGTCGAGATCGCCAGCACAGCATTTCGTACTGACCTAGCTAGCGAAGTAGCGACACATGTCCCCGATGCCTTAAAAATGATGAACAACCCAAGAGAGAACCCGATGCCGAATAATTGATCTCTACCCGCTGATATCTGAAAAAAAAATCAGATAGTTCTGACCGTTTTCGATTTCTATCGGATATCGGATATTGGTTTTATCGTATTCGTTTCTGTATCCAATATTATTCAAAAATTAACTACTCGTTTCTAAAAATACGCACAAATATTAAAAACTATCCTAACCGATTACATCCCTAAACTTACGGTTGAAACCACGCAACCCTGCCACCACCAGGCGTATCTCTTCGCTAGCTAGCTGCAGCATTGCTTGCATCTGATCACATGGATGCGCCAACCGTTGTCGTCCGGGCACTATGCGAGTACGCGCACCCCTCGACAACACACACACGACAACGGACAGCGACGCCACGGCACGTACCGGCCGCCCGGCCGGCCGCGGCCATGGCACGGCAGCGCGCGTTGGCTTTCGCGGCCATGAACGCACGATCCGTCAGCTTCGCTGAGCTAACCTGTCTGCCAATGCATGCAAGGATCGATCACCTGCACCATTCACAATAAACACCAATTAATACTAATATTTTTTTAATACCGATCATAATAGTCTATTTTGGTTAGTATTATTATTACTAATCGAAATAAATGTTATCGATAATAGTTAGAGACATAAACCGATATTATTATGTAATTAATAGTATCAGCTGAGATATACAAAGTTTTACTTGTAGATTTTATTTATCCAATTGTAGATTTTACTTATCCAAGGGTTGTAAAAGTTAGCTATATATACCTATTCTCTTAAAAATAAATAAAAATGAATGAGAAACAATAAAAAAAATAAAAGTATATAGAGCTAATATAGATAAGAGTATTTCGTAATAGGAAAATACAAGAAACATAACATAAACATATTAAAAAAGATAAAACAAAGGAAAATTATAGAAAAAAGAGGAAAAAGAACAAACTCTTTACCTCAAAGTTTTTAAAATTAATTAACCTAGTTTTCTTTTTTTTTCTTAAATTTATTTATCTAGGAATATTTCTAATTTTTTAAATTATTTTTCACACTTTTTCTGTTATAAACCGGTACTAAAAATATTTTAAACGAGTAGTACCGGTTATTAAAAATAACTAGTCCAATACTACTGGAATTTTGATCGAGCGAGGAAACTTTTTAATACCGGTTGTTTTTAATACCGGTTGTTAAGAATAACAAAATAAAATTCTAACCGGTGATTTATTATGGACGAGTTCGTTAATGTATTATATATATGTATATATAAATCAGTAACAGAGAAAACAATAAACAAATATTATAATAAAATAAACGTTAAAAAACACTTTATTGTTATTAAATAATATTAAAGAAGTCGCTCTCATATCAGATAGATAATTATAACTAATCGGTAAAGATAATTTATTAGTACCGATCAATTAAATTCAAACTAAAAATACTTCCCAAATTATACGTATCCATTATACAACCTTATAAACCGATACTAAATAGCGAAGAGATGATCACGATAGGTAGATGCATGCGATCCTTTGCTGCTGCTGAGAAAGATCTGCCTCTGCTAAGTACAACTCATCATTCATCAACAAAGCGACACGCACCGCACGCATCTTGTTCTGGAGGTGCTATAAGTTCTAGCTAACTGTCAAGCTGGATGTTGTGCACATCAAATTAACCAAACCAAAACGTAACCCATATATATGTACACCAATCATATATATATATATATATATAGACACACACAAACACATCTAGTATAATATTAATTGCGTTAAAATTTGCAGCTTTGCTGGCCCTTTGCATGCAGATTCTTCTTCAGATCGATCGAGTAGAGGCTCATATATCGATCGACTGTGTTGAATCAAACGCAAGCAAATGCTTCCCACCTACCGCGATCCAAACTAAAAATATCACATATAACATATCGTCGTCGTTTGTGCGTACAACTGCATGCAGCTAGCAAGTAAGGCACATGAGCAAGCATTCAATCTGTGCATGCCTCTCGCACATACTCTTCATATATACTGTGCCCTGAGATATGTATATATATATATATAGAGAGAGAGAGAAATTAAAGCAAAATATGAAGAGAAGAAGAGACACCCCAGCCGGGGCCGATCAAGGTGATCGATCGTCCTTGCTGCTACGTACCCGGATGGCCGGCGTTCATGGCGATATCGATCGAATGACTCACCAACATACCAACATAATCACGCCTCCTGTTCATACACAGTAGTGTTCTCCTCCGCTTGCAGTATTGCGTTGCATGCATGGTAGCTGCATCCACTCATCATTCCGCTCGATCGCGTGCGTGCGTGCAGCTAGCTAGCTAGATCTCGACATGCATACAGAATGAAGCAGCAACTGTTAATAATATATTTAAGAAATAATATAAATATCATATAATATGCTAATAATATATTAATTTGTTATTTAAAATAAATATTATCATTATTAATCAATTAGTATGTCGTGAGACTTCTAATATCCTATTTCTAAATAATCACTAATCACATATTATATAAAAAACAATTGATTGATGATTATGTATTATAAATCATAGTAAAAAATAACAAATTAATAATATATGTTAGTAAATATATGTTGGATATTCCTCTTACGAGATTCTATATAAATTTTATGTGTCATTAATTAATCTTTATAGTATTTAGACTTAAGATCATTATAATTCTCAATATACGTAATATCTTATTTTGAAACTAATAAACACTAATTCGTAACAGGACAGCCATAAAAATAGTTGCAATGAAATATACAGTGTGATATGAGTGACAAAGATAACATTTGTTCCTTCTATAGGAGAGATATCTCTAGGGTTTAGGGTTTTTATAAAAGTACATAGCCATGCTAAGATAATTAAGAAGTCAATTACAAATTTATAATCTATCAAAGGATTGAGAGAATAATTGAGTTATTAAGAGTATGACATAAGTCTCATCTTAACCTCGATCGATATCGTAAGACAAAGAGATTTATATATAAAAACATTATAGGTTCATCTGATATAACTTTACATATACTTTAGAGTTAATATGCCTTGTTAGATATCGTTATTAATAGAATGATCGAAAAGATGTCTCTGGTTCACAACCAAATATACATGAACCTATAGGATCGCACGTTTAATGGGTTATAATGCTTATTTTAATGCGATTCGGATAAGAGCTCAATTCGGATAGAGGTCCGAGTAAACCCCTATGGGACCACGGTTAATTAGATCTAAGTGAGAAAGTCGATATATAAGGAGGTGGGGAGGTCAATGAGAGATATCTCTATTCATCTCAAGAAAAAACCCTAGTCACTACCTCATGGGGTAAACTCTAGCCGTTTGCGAGTGCTACTACACCCGTAATCGACAATCTAGCTCCAAACGTGTAGATACCGGTGGATATGCTACTCGTTATGGTGTTAATCGATATTAGCATCACGACGATCAACTGCTTCATCTACCATCTAGACGCATGCGTGTTTGGATTGGGTTATTCAACTCTATTTTCGCTACACTGCGCGTCTTGTGTTAACGGTTCATTATCTTTTCGTCACATGATATCCTATATATACAATATAAAAAATTATTTTATACTATCGTGTCCTCTGTCTTTACATTTACATTTAGAGACAGTCTGCACTTGCATACATTCAGGAGAGTAACTGTGCTGTCCACGGCTGGTCGGCGACGACTACGACGCGGCACAGCGGCAGCATCCGCAGCAGCAGTTCGAGTAGCCTCCCTGTTCGACCACAGTAACTGTGGCCTCTGATCTGTATCTATATCACACCATACTTGCTGTTGGCTTCTGACCGATCGAGGTGAAGAGTGATCAGGGCTAATTGCGACCTAGGCGATTTCTGGGATGGTGAGAGCGAAAGACGAAGAAATTGAAGAACGAGACAGAGAGCCGTATATCGATGAACAGTTTGCTCGATCTGGTACGGCATTGTATGCAGCATAATGATGGGTTTATGTGACCGGATGGTCCGATTGGGTTTTCGATTTAGGTCATCTGTGGTTCATGGTGTGTACCTAGATGCATGCTCTGCATTTGGTCACTTTTGAGAGACGACGACACAGGTGGTTGTTAACAGGACTTTTTCCTTTTTCAGTCTGGAATTTATTACTGTTAAATTAATTTTCTCCAAGATTCTTTTTCCGGCGAACTCCACGGAGCTAGCCCCCCTCCTAATTCAATTTGCTGTTAACAATGAGGAAGAGATAGTGTTGTAGCTAGCTTGATCGGCCATTTCCCGTGTATATTCAAACGATTAGTTGATTATCAAAATTGAGCCCATTAGGCAGCTGTGTCGACTGGCCCACCTTTCTTAGTAGGAGTGCCGACCCTACTGATGAAATTTATACAGTAAAAATGCCAAATTGTTCACATTAATTCTGATTAATCGATCGCAGTCCAATAATTACCTACTTGTTTTGAGCTTCTTGTCCATCTGACAACAGCATTTTTCTTGTCTGTACTCGCTAAACTGGTGAAAACAGGTATACATGGTGCTTACTTTGGACCTAACTAGTATGCATTATAGGACATCACCTTTTGGGAGTAAATATATTCTATGTAAACCTATAAACAAAAGCAATAATAAAAAGTGTAGTTTTGTAAAATTGTTTGCAAAGTAAGAAAATTGTTATTTTGTACCAGAACTCTCTAGAATTTTTAGTGCTGAATTAATCTGATAATTATTTTTTTCATTGAAAGAAAACTAAAACAACACACCGAACTAGTAGAGGACCATTTGGACAGGACAAAGTTGACACATACACATAGGATTAAAACCCATAATAAGCTTTTGGATAAACAAAAATACTTAATTAAATTTTGTTATACCTGGTTCATATGCGTAGATGGTACTGCTTAGTGGGGAGGCAGACGAGACACACGGCATGGGCCTGATATTATTTGGCCACCACAACAGTACACTCAATCATAAGATTCTTTTTGTATGTCAGGACCACTTCCCTTAGCTTCCCTTGACATTAGAGCGCTATACATTCATAATTGGCATTTTAGGCCTGAACGTACAGATACCAGTGAAGGCTAGTCGTTACAACGTTGATTGGCATCATGATCACGATGATAAACTATTTTATCTACCATCTCGACGCACGTATGGTTGAATTAGCTTCTCCATCTCTATTTCCGTTGTACTGCGCGTCTTTTGGTAACGATCCATAATTCTTTCTTCTTATTATGTATTAGTGTGTATGGTAGAAAAAAATATTTTATGTTATTTTAGCCTACGCCTTTCTCTATAGTGGTATCAGAGCCATTTTGCATAGTTTGTGATCTAGATCATCACATATGTTGAATGTTGTAGTAATAGATTGGTTCTATTATAATTTAGATCAGTTGATTCATATAATTGATCAATGGTAGCACGGGTTGATGAGATTAATTGTCGAGTAGGGATTAGATGAGGCATGGATCATAGCACTAATAACGTCTTCGATAGTGTCTCGGACTGACATAAGGTTGTTATGTCATGTACTAGTAGGTTATATATCTGTAGCCTCAGGTCATTAGAACTAGTAACATCATTGAGAATATCTCAGACCGATATAAGATTGTTATACCGAATACTAGTAGGTTATGGATTAGGTTAATGAAACTAATATTATCCTTGAGATTTTCTCGGAGCGGTATAAGTAGATTTTGGATCTGATTGCCATGGGTCAGTGGAAAAACTAGTATCCTTGAGAGTGTGTAGGATCGGCATAAGGTGGTTATGTCGTATAGTTTTTCATAGTGATTTTATAGATTGGATTTATAAATTTCATAGGGTGTTCATGGCCTCCTCAACCCTTGTTCGCTAACCGGCTAGAGGGACCTCCGTGTATACCCCTTTATAGCGTCTTGGGTTTACATCATTTGGTAGAATATGATTCTACGCCTAACTTAATTTTGTAGAGAATGATGTGGATAGTATGGCCCTATTGTTTATTTGGAATGTATGATATGTATGTGATGCATGTAACATTCGTTCATGGCTTACGTATCATGAATATTTCTATTTTATTATATTTAATGACCTATATGTCAACGATAGTGCTTGAATCCTATCATTATAATCTTCAATTTTTAACTATTATAGGTAGTAGTCTAGAATAGAAGTTATAAGTTTTCAAACATGTTGACCAAAGAAAAGATGTGGAGGATGGAGATAATCTATATAGAGTTAGAGATCACCATTATTTTGAGCCATACTATTTCACAGTGAATATGTTTATTTGTGATATTTTCTATGTAATGATATTTGTGAATTGTTATTATAGTATGATAGAGTCTCTTATAGTAAAAATTAGGTGTTTGTGCCCTTCCATATGTTGCACCTAAAGAGAATGACCACCATACAATAGGCCCACCAAAGTAGAGTACATTTAGTTATCATCAGTACTTAGGGTAGATGTTTGATATCTACATGTTAAAACATTTGGTTTACTTAACAAGATTATCAAAACAATTTTGAACTTTGGGGCACAGGTTAGTATCGGGGTATATTGATGCCACCAAACAAACAATAATCACATAGGGATGTGATTAGCAAAGTGTTGCTTACCCATGTCACTAGTTTTTTAGCCGTGATGCTAAATCTCACTAAGAATTAGTGAGATGAGGATCTTAACCCACTATGTTACTTAGAGAGAGTTTTGTTGCAAAACACATAGTGGGAGTATTTTGTTAAATAGTTTAATAAAAGATGTACATAAATATAGTGCTAAACTTTGCATATTCTTATATTGTAGATCATGTCAACTAACACCACAACCGGTTCTTTTAATTTACAATTTATTCTTGAAAAAGAAAAGCTAAATGAAACAAATTTTATAGATTGGTATCGCGACTTGAGAATTGTTCTTAATCAAGAGCGCAAAGATTATGTCCTTGAGACTCCCTTACCCGGTAACTTGCCTGATAATGCTACTATGGCTGTATGGAGAGCTCATGAGAAATACACGAATGATTCCCTTGATTTGAGCTGTCTCATGCTTGCCACAATGTCCTCTGAGCTTTAGAAGTAATATAAGAACATGAATGCCTACAATATAATTGTGGGGTTGTGTGGTATATTTGAGAACCAAGCAAGGGCTAAGAGGTTCAACACTTCAAAGTCCTTGTTTGCATGTAGGCTTGTAGGAGGGAATCCTATCAGCCCTCATATGATTAAGATGATTAGCTACATTAAGAGTCTAGAAAAGTTTTGTTTTCCCATTAGCCAAGAGTTGGCTATCACGTGATTCTCCACTCGCTCTCTTCGAGCTTTATGCCATTCATATTGAACTATCACGTGAACAATATGGATAGAACCTTGGCTAAATTGTATAAGATGCTAAAATCTGCTGAGGACAACATTAAGAAAAGTACTATTTATGTGATGATGATGCAGAAAGGCAAGGGCAAGTCTAATGTTAAGAAAATTACGGTTAAGAGAAAGTTGACTCTCGATCAGATCGCGAGCAACACCTAGGCCACTAAGCGAGATAAGGGCGCTGCTCCTGATGTAGCTTTCTTTTACTGCAAGAGATTAGGACATTGGAAGATTAAAAAGGACATTGGAAGATTAACTGTCCAAAATACTTGGAGGATCTCAAGAAGAAGGTAAGTATGACTTCTGCTTTAGGTATAAATGTTATAAAGATCAACCTTGCTACTTCATCTTTTTTTTTGGTATTTGATATCGGATTGGTTGCTCATATTTGCAAATCATTGCAGGGGCTAATAAAAGGTGGAAGTTTTAGAAGAAGTTAAGTGGATCTTCACGTTGGCAAAGGAACAAAAGTTGTTGCAGTGGATAATGGTACTATACCATTGCCTTTATCTTTAGGATTAGTTTTGGAATTAAGTAATTGTTATTGTGTTTCATCTCTATTTAGAAATATTATTTCTGCTTCTTGTTTGTAAAAAGAAGGTTATAACTTTAGATCTATGGATAATGGTTGTTCTCTTTATTTTAAAGATATATTATATTGTAATACTCCATTGGTGAATGAGTTATATGTTTTAAATCTTGAAGGGGCACCAGTCTATAACATTAATACAAAGAGGCAACGTCTTAATGATTTGAATCCCACGTTCATATGGCAATGTCGCTTGGACCACATAAATGAGAAATGTATGGAGAGGATTCATAGAGATGGTCATCTACACTCATTTGATTTTGAATCATTTGAGACATGTGAATCCTATATACTTGGCAAGATGACAATGTCACTTTTGACCGGTCAAGGTGAAAGGACAAGTGACTTATTGGCACTCATGCATACTAATTTATATTGTCTAATGAGCTCTATAGCCAGAGGTGGTTTTCAATACTCTATAACTTTTACTGATGACTTTATTAGATATGGGTATATGTACCTAATGAAACATAAGTCTGAATCCTTTAAAAAGTTCAATGGATTTTAAAATAGAGTACAAAATCATTTAAGAAAAGCAATCAAGTTTCTACGATCTGATTGTGGAGGCGAGTATTTGAGTCATGAGTTTGGCAATTATTTGAAAGATTGTAGAATTATTCCACAGTTGACTCTACCAGTTACACCTCAATAGAATGGGGTATTTGAACGGAGAAATCACACCATATTAGACATGGTGTGGTCCATGATGAGCCAAAGTGATCTTCTATTGTCCTTCTGGGGATACGCTCTTAAAACAATCGCGTTCACATTAAATAGGTTTTCATATAAGTAAATAGAAATGACACCATTTGAGATATGGACGGAAAAATATTCTAGTTTGTCTTTTCTTATGATTTGAGAATTTAAGGCTTATGTAAAGCGTTTATAATCTGATAAGCTCGCTCCTAAGTCTGACAAATGCTTCTTTATCAGGAATCCTACGGAAAAAAGGATATTACTTCTATAATCAAAGAGAAGGTAAAGTGTTTGTCGTCCGACATAGTGTTTTCTTAGGAAAATAGTTTCTCTCAAGAAACTATAGTGGGAGAATGGAGCAACTCAAAAAGATTCAAAAAACACATGAAAATGTTTCAGCTCCTACACCACCACAACAGGTTGAACAAAGTATTGAAGAACCTATTGTAGACACACTAGTATCACATAGGTTAGAGAGGTCACATCGTGCACATGAAAGGTACATGTTCTTGACTACTTAACAAAGAGACATATTGTTGTTAGACAACAATGAAGCTAAGACCTATAAAGAAACGATGCTAGGACAAGATTCTATGAAATGGCTTGAAGCCATAAGATCCAAAATTGAATTCATGTCCAGTAATTAAGTTTGGAACATGGTTGATCCCTTTGATGGTGTTAAAACCATTAAGTGCAAATTGGTTTTCAAGAAAAAGACAGATATGGATGGAAATGTTCACATCTGTAAGGCATGATTAGTGGCTAAAGATTTCAAACAAATTCAAGGTGTTGATTATGATGAAATTTTTTTACCCGTCGCAATGCTGAAGTCTATTCAGATTATTCTAGTGATTGTTACATATTTTTGACTATGAGATATGTCAAATGGATGTCAAAACAACTTTCCTTATTGGAAATCTGAGTGAGATTGTGTACATGACACAACCCATGGATTATGGAAAGATATGCAAGCTGCAACAATCCATTTATGGATTAAAGTAGGCATCTCGGAGTTGCAATATTTGGTTTGATGAAGTGATCAAAGGGTTTGTTTTCATCAAGAACGAAGAAGAATCTTGTGTCTATAAGAAAGCTAGTAGGAGCACATTTGTATTTCTGGTCTTATATGTGGATGACATATTATTGATCAAAAATGATATTCATGTGCTCGAATCTGTTAAGTCTTTATTGAAAAGTTGTTTCTCTATGAAAATCTTAGGAGAGACGATATACATTCTGGTATTAGGATCTATAGAGATACATCAAGAAGGCTAATTGGATTATACCAAGATACATACATTGACAAAGTGTTGAAAATATTCAACATTCAGGACTTCAAAAAATGTTTTCTACCAATGTCACATGGTATAAATATTAGCAAGAGTCAGTGTCCTAGTACACTTGATGAGCAGGATAAGATGAATGCAACTTCATATGCTTTGGCTATTGGGTCAATTATGTATGCCATACTTTGTATATATCCAGATGTCTCGTATGTTTTAAGTGCTATGAGTAGATATCAATCAGATCTAGGTGAAGGTCACTACATTGCTATAAAAAACATCTTTAAAGTACTTCATAAGAATTAAATATGTGTTCCTAGTATATGGAGGTGAGGAAGAGCTTGTTGTAAATAGTTACACCGATGCTAGCTTTCAAACTGACAAAGGCAATTTCATATCGCAATCTAGATTTGTGTTCCGTCTAAATGGCAGTGTGCTGAGCTAGAAGAGTTCTAAACAGGATACGGTTACTGATTCTACAACAGAAACCGAGTACATTGCACTTCTGAAGCTACTAAGAGGCTGTTTGGATCAAGAAATTTGTTTCTAAACTTGGTCTGGTGACTAGTGTCATCAGTCCAATGGATCTCTACTGTGATAATAGTGTGGGGCCATTGCACAAATCAAAGAGGTTAGATCGCACTAGAAATCCAAACACATTCTACATCATTTTCACTTCATTCACGAGATAGTGGAGAGAGGCAATATAAAGATATGCAAAGTAGAAATGGATTTGAACATTACAGATCTATTGACAAAACCGCTTCCCTAGCCAAAGCATGCGACCCATGTTAAAACAATGGGTATTAGATACCTACATGATTGACTCTAGTGCAACTGAAAGACTGTTAGTGATATGCCTTAGAGGCAACATGGAGATGTTCTAAATATTACATCTCATGTTTATGATATATTGATTTATTTCTTAAAATAGACATTATTATTATTGATCAATGAGTATGTGACTTATTCATAAGACTCCTAATGTCATATATTGCTATTTGTAAATGATTTCTGATCATATAAGAAACAAATATGAATGTACGATCAACATATGTATTGAGTAATGACTATGTCTTATGGATCATGGTATGAAGATACCAAATCAATAATATAGATATTTGTTAATGAACATATGTTGGATAGACCCACTATGAAATGCTGCAAAAATTTTATGTGTTATCAGTTAAACTCAAGTAGTGTTTATATAGAGTCCTTAGACTTGAGAGTCCTAAGATTTGAGATTATCATGGTTTCCAACATACTCCGTAAGAGAGTAGTCATAAAAGTAGTTTTTAGATTTAGTATAAAATATATAGTGGGATGTGAGTGACGAAGATAGAATTTGTCCCTTCTGTGAGAGAGATATCTCTAGGCCGCTCGGTGTAATAGATTATAAAAATATATGACCATGCTAAGGTGATTAAGGAGTCAATCACAAGTTTATAATCTATCACAGGATTGAGAGAGTGATTGAGATATTAAAAGGATGATAAAAGTCTCATCTTAAGCTCAATCGATATCGTAAAATAAAAAAATTTATACATGAGAACATTAAATATTTAGCCAAGATGACTTTACATATACTTTAAAGTTAATTTTCCTTGTTAGATACCATGACTAGAAAGACGTTTCTGGATCACAACAACCTATAGGGTTACACGTTTAATGGGTTAGAATGATTATTTGAATGTGATTTAGATATGGGTTCAATTCGGATAGAAATTCAAGTGACTCCTATGGGACTATAGTCCCTAGGTCCAAGTGGGAAATTATATATATAAGGAGGTGAAGAGTTCGATGAGAAATACCTCTATTCACCTCGAGGGAATAAACCTAGCCGTCACCTCATGAGACAAACCCTAGCCGCTTCAGAGTGCTACTATACCCATAATCGACAATACAGCCCTGAACGTAGGAATATCGGTGGAGGCACTGCTTGCTATGGCGTTAATTGGTATCATCATCGCGGCGATCAACTGCTTTATCTACCATCTCGATGCGCGCGTGTTTGGATTGGTTTTCTTAACTCTACTTTCATTATACTGCGTGACTCACGATAACGGTTCATTATCTCTTTTTCTTCGTATGATGTATAGAAAACTTCTTTTATCAGCATACATCTTCCCCTTTAGCAACAGTCTACTCCTGCATACGGTCAGGAGAGAGTAATTGTGCTGTCCCCGGCTGGTCGGCGACGACGACGACGCGGCACGGCGGCAGCATCAGCAGCTGCAGTTCGAGTACGTGTAGCCTCCCTGTGCGACCACAGTAACTGTGGCCTCTGATCTGTATCTATATCACACCATACCTGCTGTTGGCTTCTGACCGATCGATGGTGAGAGTGAAAGAGGAAGAAATTGAAGAACGAGACAGAGAGCCGTAAATCGATGAACAGTTTGCTTGATCTGGTACTGCACTGCATGCAGCATAATGATGGGTTTATGTGACCGGATGGTCCGATTGGGTTTTCGATTTAGGTCATCTGTGGTTCATGGTGTGTACCTAGATGCATGCTCTGCATTTGGTCACTTTTGAGAGACGATGCCGCAGGTGATTGTTAACAGGACTTTTTCCTTTTTCAGTCTGGAATTTATTACTGTTAAATTAATTTTCTCCAAGATTCTTGCTCCGGCGAACTCCACGGAGCTAGCCCCCTCCTCCTACTTCAATTTGCTGTTAACAATGAGGAAGAGATAGTGTTGTAGCTAGCTTGATTGGCCATTTCCCATGTATATATTCAAACGATTAGTTGATTATCAAAATTGAGCCCATTAGGCAGCTGTGTCGACTGGCCAACCTTTCTAGTAGGAGTGCCGACCCTACTGATTAAATTTATACAGTAAAAATGCTAAATTGTTCACATTAATTCTGATTAATCGATCGCAGTCCAATAATTACCTACTTGTTTTGATCTTCTTGTCCGTCTGACAACAGCATTTTTCTTGTCTGTACTCGCTAAACTGGTCAAAACCGGTATATATGGTGCTTACTTTGGAGCTAGCTAGTATGCATTCTAGGGCATCACCTTTTGGGAGTAAATAGATTCTATATAAACCTATAAACAAAAGCAATCATAAAAAGTGTAGTTTTGTAAAATAGTTTGCAAAGTAAGAAAATTGTTATTTTGTAGCAGAACTCTCTCTAGAATTTTTAGTGCTGAATTAATCTGATCATTCTTTTTTTTTCATTGAAAGAAAACTAAAACAACACACCTAACTAGTAGAGGACCATTTGGACAGGACGAAGTTGACAGATACACATAGGATTAAAACCCATCATAAGCTTTTGGATAAACAAAATTACTTAATTAAAATTTGTTATACCTGGTTCATATGTGTACAACGAGATGGTACTGCTGAATGGGGAGGCAGATGAGACACAGGACATGGGCCTGATATTGTTGGGCCACCGCAACAGTACACTTGATGATAAGATTCCTTTTGCACGGCAGGACCACTTCCCTATAGCTTCCCGTTGACCTCAGATCACTGTGCTCCAACTCCTTAACTCTCCCTGTACCAACATGTGTCCATCTACATCTCTCTACCTCTGTCCTAGAGAGATAAATAGTCTTCTCCATATATATTTGGATAATCTTTTGCAAAAGATACTAATGGGATTAAATTGGTTTGCCAAAATCAATTATAAAAAAAGATAACAAAAGTTTGAGATGCATATTAAAGAGTTCATTAATGATTATTTTAAGTATTTTGACAGGATTATTTTTATTTGAAATTGGTTGGAAAGGCACTCATACATAATGAGAAAGCCTGCTATCTCTTGAATTATCTTTATTGTGTTGATTAGGAAATGAAAATTATATCCATTATGGAGGGTGCGTCTTTGAGTGATCTTCATGTAGACCAACTCTATTCAAAACTAAAAACCCACGAGGTGTACATTCTTTAGCGTAAAGGCCTCGAGCACTTGATGGATTTGGTAGCTGATCTCTATTTTAGCACTTTTGCTCCCTACTCAGCTCTTGTGCATTGTGGTTTTTCACTAGCCGTTTTACACGATTTCTGAGGAGCAACTAGAGAGTATCCCTAACATGATCTTGCTCTATTTGCTTGAAAGTTTTCTAATGCTTTTAAAAATATGATAAATAGGAAGAGAGGTGAGAGTAGCCATTTTATCACTTGCTTTGAGTGTAAAGAGTTGAACCACATCTAAGCACATTGCTCAAGCTAAACAAGAGAGGAGATAAGACATCAATGAGGCTTGAGGACTAAGGAAGAACAAACAAGGATGTGATGAAGAAAGCGATTCACAAGGTCCTAGTGGCACTTGATGAAATCTAGCTGAGTAACATCAACACTAATGAAGACGATCATGCGGTGGCAAAGGACAACAAGATTACCCTCAATATGTACTATCTTATCGATGGCAACTTCAACCTGATATCACTTGAGGATAATGATGACTCAATGAAGCATTAGAAGGTACGTGTTGATGATCCACTCTCCTTGGATCGATCTATCTTAAGTGACGATTCTTACTCCGATATTGATTCTTTTGATGAGGATGTGAGTAGAGAGGGATTGTCTCATGTCATGATTACAATTAGCAAAAAGTATAGATCTTCCGTGCTTAAAATTGAGAAACTAAAATATGAAAATGAGGGCATATCAATAGAAATTGCTAAGTTGCACTCCATGATACCTAAGAGGGATGATTGTCTTGCTTGTTAGTCTCATTTTGTTCAGATTAACCTCCTTAAGTATAAAATTGATTCATGTGCTTTAGGATATAAGAACCCTACTAATGCTAGTGTTGCTTGCTCTATTTGTTATGAAATAAAACTAAAACTTGTCTTACTTTGATTTGAACTAAAAGAATGGAAATAAAAGCTTAAGCAGATACAATCTTGTAAAAATTATCTTAGACTTACAAAACTTGATGAGGTAAAGTAACAACTTGGTAAACTAAAATCAAGGAAAACTCACTTGAAATTTATGCTTCTAAATCCCATGTTTAATTCATTTGTTCTAATTGTGTCTACTTAGAATTTGAATTAAAAGATGCTAACATTGTTATTGCTTCTGCTAAGTTGTTGATTTGCGCTTCTTGTATGTCTCTTAGGCTAGATCTTGCTAGTATAATAAGGGATTATGCCTTGTGTGAGGAATTCTAAGCTATCCTAGCCAAAGAAAACATATATCTTTAATAGTCTTTAGAGAAGTTTACCCATGGAAAGAAAAAGTTTAACATGATCCTTAACCAAATCCAGACGTGTAAAAACAACAAAGACATAGGATATAATTTTGCTAAATCTCCAAGGATAGGTACCCATCATATA
The DNA here is from genome assembly GCA_030770085.1 of Oryza coarctata. NCBI lineage: Eukaryota > Viridiplantae > Streptophyta > Magnoliopsida > Poales > Poaceae > Oryza > Oryza coarctata. The sequence continues at coordinate 18,745,377 of CM061472.1, forward strand.
ATAGGTGTCATAGATATTATCATAGAGCTAACCCAAAAACCTATAATCTTTGAGTTGGCCAGTTTCATAGGAGATACTAGCTCTAGCTTACCCAAAACTGAATTATAGAACCTATATTGGTGCCTATGTCTAGTAAGTCTAAACCTAAAAGCCTATTGAGAAACCCAATCCTATTGATACAACCAAGCATGTAGAGAAATTCAAGCCTGTTGACATAACCAAACTTATAAAGAAATCGAAGGCAATTGAGATAATCAAGTTTAAGTATATCATTTATAGAAAGACAGCCACTTGATAGTATTCTGCTTTAGAATTGCTAGGAAGGAACACTAAGAATGCATTAGGACTTTGAGAGTTACTAATAGGTTCGAGTGTGCTTGTTGTTGTCATTTAAATAGTGTGTCTCACTTTGCTCGCTGAGATGTGCAACTTCGACATGACTTGATAGGATTTGGACATAATAGGTGGGGTCAACATATACATTATTCTTTTGGCTATGCTAAACCTACTTTTATACCTTACTTGAGATAGTACCGGATTCCTAAATCGTTGCTTACTATCCCCAATATTGGATCGATGAGGGTTATTGCTTCTTACATGCGAAGCTTTGCAAGGAGGTAGGAGGACACATGGCTTTAATCATATTGTTTTTGATTTATGGCAAGTGTTCTCTTTACCTTATAATGGCACTTAGACAAGGCTTGCATAAATCCATGTGCCTATTTGCTACACCTAGGCCAAACACTCGTAGCTCCGTGTGCCTTTTTGTAGCACATAGGTTGGAATTTTGCATGTCTACATGTCTTTGTGCCAAGTTAGTTAATATATGATGCTTTTCCACTTTGATTCATCTTGTAAGCTAGATTTGAGGGGGAGTGTGCTCTCATTGTTTGTTTGGTCTTTATTAGCTATTTTAAGTTTTGTGATGACTTATTTTTCTTCTTGAGGCTCTTGATTCACATTTTGGAGTTACTTTAAGCCCTATGAGCTATATGCCATGAAAAAGAGTTGAAACTCAAAGTTTCTTCTCTTGGAGTTTTTTTTATAGTCTTCTTGACAACATTTTTTTCATAAGATTGCTTTTGTGTTCTGATTTGGTGTTCGACCATCCATGTTACTATTAAGATCTTATAGTTGCAAGCACTTTCAAAAAATTAGAATGTTGCTGTTGTGATAGATATTACCTAGATTTGCTCTATTTCTTGTGTCTGCAAAGTCTATATTCTTATTTCACCCCTATGGCTTGAGTTAAGGACAAGTTCTTGTTTTGCATAACATCTTGTTTAATTCATTGCAATATAACATAATCCATTTAATGAACATGCTGATTACCATTTACCACTATTTAGGTACTGTTTACTTGACTTTTTTCTTATCTTTACTATCTTTGGTAGTTGGCAAAACCTACAAGACAACCAATGTTTGCTCTAGAAGATTTGACATGTTAATCAGCACTCACAATATTTCTCACTTATTTATTTTTAGGAGAAATTTATTTAATTATTCCTAGTCAAAATTTATTATATTTCTCTACAAATACATGTTCTCTTAATGTCTATGTGAGATATAGGCTATGAACGAGAATTACCGAAGATGTTTCTCCTAAGGGTCCCTAGCATAAACATTCATTAAGAACAAATAGACATGATTCTTAAATAAAATTATTTCATAATGAACGTATAAGATTACATAGCTTATGGTTTTTTCTTCTAGGAACCCAAAAGAAGATAAAAATAAGGTTTCCTTGTCAGATTATGTTATAATTCTTACTCTAATATTAGCGAGAGTAACTTCTTAACAAGTTGCTACTACTAAAGTAAGAGGATGATTATAAACCCTGGCTGAAAACACTCTTACTTCTTTGGTGTGTCTCTTTGGCTTGGCAACTCCTTTTATAGAAGCGAGAGGGGAAGGCATGCTCAAACATCTACCTTATCTCTATCGTCCTGACACTTTATGAGCTAGCAAATATTTAACGGTGGAGCTTCTTTTCTTACTCATGTGTGTCCTTAATTTAGCTAGAATTAAGACACGTGATACATATGTCTTACTTTTTCACCGAAAGTTATATTCTTTATAATATTTTTAGTAAAAATATGTTATTCACATTATCGGGATTATAAATGAGGTATATTATGCTTATAATTTGATAGTATTATTTTGAAGTTAAATTAAGGCAAATTACTTATAGATGTTACATTTAAATGATTTATAATATCTTATCAATTTAACTTCTCTTATGTTATATTTTGAGTATTTTACTTATCGGTCTCACTATCTATAACCACCAATATCTATATTATCTACATCAGATAAGGATACATTAAAATTTTCATCATTTGCCTTTTTTATTTTTTTTAATTATTTCTTGCTTTAATTCCTTAAATATTTCTTCCTTTACTTCCTTTTTTAATTTTTTATCTTTGAATCATTGTATTTACTATCTAAGGAATAGACTCATTTGGTTAAGTATTTTTTTAGATTGTGCAGCTTTCTTATTTGTTGTTTTCTTGCATTCTTGTGTATATCTTTCTTTGTAGTCGGCTCTAAATAGTAATTTATTTTCAATATTTATTTATGTAAACAACTTTGCATATATTTTTTTATTTCTTTAAAGGATATATAGACTCCTATAAACTTTCTGTCAAACACAATATATATAGTCTCTGTTGTATTATTTCGTGTTCTTCAGCGAGTTGCATTAATTCATTTAGTAGATGAAAATATTCAGTAAGGATATTTAATATTGATAGCATATATCTAGATTCTTTTTTCTTATTATTATATTAGTATAAAAAATTATCGATGATATATTCATGTATTTCATCTAAGATTAAGTGTTTTTTTTAATTTATAGGTATTTGGTGGAAACATTTTAAGCATGTTGTATTCTCTTAAAGTGCAGAATTAAACTCTAATATAATTGGTTGATTTTTTTTTAAATCTGTAAAATCTGTAAATGAAATAGTACATCAAGTAAATGATTGTTTTTTTTAATATTCTCAAATATAAGTTTGTATCTATTTCTAGTAATAATATATTCAAATAAGATTCATCTTCTTATATAACTTATTTACTATTAAACTGATTATAATATCTACATATTACTTTACAATCTATTCTACCAATAATTCTTGAAAATCTAGATAAAGTATATATATATAGGACATTGTAATGCGTAAATTACACGTTAGGAATTTTAAAATAGAGGTGACCTGGTCCCAGATCTTGGGCTCTTGGCATTGTGCAACAAGGATTCGAGTGTTGATCTTGAAGCTCACGCGTTACCTCGTGATGAATTGAAAACAACTGAAAAGAATCTGCAAAACGCTAGTGATGAGGTGATGAACTGATGTTGGCCTCCATTCTTATGTGTACTACAGTTCAGTAGTAGTGCATGTCTAAAACTAGTTAGCGAGAAAAACTATAGAACTTTGCATAAAACATTAGCACCTTTTTTTTTGCCACCGCAACAGTGCACTCGTACATAAGATTCTTTTTGCACGGCAGGACAACTTCCCCTTAGCGAGACAATAGTCTTCCCCCGTGTGTGTATATATATATATATATATATATATATATATATATAAAATAAACATATACATATATATTTATATATACATGTATATATATATGCATATATATATATAGATGCGCTAAAACATAGTCAGGATGTGTAATTATATAGTAAAAAAATTACTATAAATTATATTATATATATATACACAAGAGTGCAGCAGAAGCAGGAACTGATGCATGGAAGCCATTGGGATTTAAGAAGGTTTGGTGAAACGGTAACTGATGCCTAGCTGTGCCGGAGACATGCCGTCCTGTTGCTACTGTAGCGCGCAAGCATGCATTGCATGGTCGTTGCACCTCTAACATTGATGGAGGACGACGGAGAACAAATACTGGGTGAGGAACAAAAAGAATTAACAACATCGACATTTAATATCTTGATCTGCGAGTATTTGTACTGGATTCATGAATGGAAAATTGATACTATCTTTCTAAGAAAATACAATTTTAACATGTGCATAGCTAGAATTGTATTCTTTTTTAGCAACGTAGTCTGTGTATAAATATTTTCCTATGGAAATTTTTACAAACACTGATGTATCATACCGTGATTAAATTTAGATTTTGCACATCCCATCTAGTTAAATAAATCGGCTAACTTTGTTTGTAAAAGTTTTTAATTATGTGTAAGGTAATTGATTTTGTAAAAAAATTTACCTTTACAAATGGTTATTAAATGATTATGTTGTAATTTTAAACTTGAAGAATTGCATATTATTAAAAAAGATATAATTTATAGTTGAACATCGGCGGGAAAATATTATACAAACCATACATACGTAGTGCAAATTATCGTAATCATCCACATGATATTTCACCAAACAGAGTTTTTTGTGGGGTCACCAAATAGAGTGGGCTACCTCTATTTTTACGAAGTACTCCATCCGTCCCAAAAGTACCATTTTGTAGGTGGAGTAGAGATTAGAATATAGAAATTCCATAATAATACAACTGCATATATAGCCACATGAAGTTTAATTTTACCCAAAATTAGCTCTGCATCAGTCTAGAACAATTTTCCTCCACAAATGGCCGGGGGACATTGCTGCAGGAGGAACATGTACCGTCACCTACATGGCGTGACTTGACATATATAACACGGTCGTATGTGTGGTTCTTCGTTGCAGCAACCGGCGTGCATACCGTTGGAAGAAAGCCTGTTATATCCATCAAACACTGGCGTTTATGGTGATCATGACTCGAGATGGGATACCATCGCAACAATTTTCGTTTTTCTTTTCTGAAGAACATCATATGTTTTTCTCTTCTCATGAAAAGCATATAATGCTTTTATTTGTCGATAAGTGCGGCATAACCAGAAACATGATATTTTCTGAAGATTTTTCGCCCTCATTAAGGATCCTACGTACCAATATAACTCTGGTAGACCAGCCGGATATAATTAGCTGAATTTCTTCGAATTTTTTCACATTCTAAAAAATCTCGGATCTGCTGCCTATGCATTATCGATCGGTCGTCGAAGCAACTTAAAAACGTGACCAAGTACTGTATTTGGCGTACGGCCGGCATAGCTCGATAGCTAACAGTTTGCAGCTGCAATGCAAGCATAATAGCTGCATGCATACAATGCTGTGAATAGGTATATAGTGCTAGCATTTGCATTGGTGTAATGTATGTAAGGCGTTTGCTCTGAATTTACAACATCGCACCATATGCATGGATGGGTATCATCTGCCGTTTACGATCAGAGCAGAGCTGCAACAAACAGTATCGACATTGAATCCGGGCCGGCCACATAAAAGGAGAAACAGGTCAGGCAGGAGGCTTCATTGGTGTGGTTCAGTACTTGATTGATAGACAGAGTTTGCTGGAGAAAAATGGTCTCCTATTGCCTTCGGGGTACGACTATTAACTAATATTTACAAAAAGTAGTGATCGATACTACTTCTTGTACTTTGTGTTTGCGACTTCTGTGTGATAATTATACCGTACAGTTGAAATTCTCTATATATCCGATCAACCTTCGTGCATGGATGCCTGGAATATTGCCTTGTACCATATATGTGTACTGAAATGGTTCAGGAGACATGGTCAAAGCCTAGGTCGATTTTAAGAAAAAAAAACAGAAATTTAAGTTTAGTAGTGAGGTGTAGCGAATTTTATATTGTATTAGTATGATTAATCACAATCTTACTTTAAGATGTAACCTTGGCATTCAACTTACTTTAGTTTTGCATTAAGACATTTTAAAATATAATTAATTATTACTAAAAGTAGTTTTAATGATAAATCAAATGATATGATTTTCAAATAATTAGTTAATTTAATTTTTTTTCAACATATTAATAGCTAATTTCTATAAAGTTTGGCCGGCCTGGATTTTGGAAAGGGAAGTAAAAAAACAACGGAGGGAATAGCCATATGTTAGGTACCTCACGTCCTAAGTTTCGCTTTGGCTAGGATATATAGCTAGGATATATATACACAAACTTTACTGAGCATATGGGCTTAAGACTGTATTAAAAGTGTTACAATATAAGTGAATTGAGCACTTTTTTCTCATCAGTTTAAACTTTTAAGTTGAATTAATCGGCACATATAACTTAATATGGCCTCAGGTTAGAAATAGTAAGTTTGAATTTTATAGTTGGCACGTAATAAAATAAAAATAATATAGTCTTCGTCTATTTTAAGTTTGAGGTGAGATAGCTTGCTTGACGAGGTGTTAGAATATAAGTGAACTCATAAGCTTAAGATTTTAATTTGAATTGAATTTGTTCGTACATGCAACTTAAGCGTAACATATGAACAACATGTGTTCTTTTTCTACACACCAAGGGGCTACTATAAAATGAAAAGGAGCATAGGAACAGAGCTAGCAATCCTTACGGATAAAGCAGTACTTTCTCTGCTTTTTATTGGCACAGATAGTTGCATTTGCATTGCTGCTAATTAATAGCTGCTTGTAATTTCAGCAAACTATACAGTACAAAGTATTTGCATGGATCTGTCAGGATATCAGCTGCCAGCCTGTCTCCGCCCTGATCAGCTTTAAACCCGGTGCCAAAATGCGTCGTACAGAAAAAACAAAGCAAAGGTACAACAGTCCTGTTAGCTGGTCCAGGAAATTGCCCTGAAGAATTTATGTCATGGATCTATCATTTATTTTTTTCTATATCTAAGTAATTTGTTAACACTGATGATGAATGACGACGGAACCAAATTAGAAGAAAAATTCCTGGGAAAAATAATGAGAATTGGCATGTTGATAATTCTACAGACCACCTACCTCTTCTTAAATATATTTGACGTTAGCTATCCTAACGACGACTACAAATGACTTGAGTGTAATTAAAATAGGGGCAAATTAATACCCCTTTGTCTAAAATTAAATATAAGGCGCATTATTTTTACAACGCTTTGACCAAGAAATGATTTACTATCTGTCCAAAATAATTATCATTTTAGATTTTAGCATATATTAATGTTTAAAAAGAAAGACTATATTTAAGAGTAGGAGGATGGTTGAGGGTGGAACAGAGAGAAATTAGAATGAGAGGTGATTGATGTAACAATTAGTCCTCTAAAGTGATAATTATTTTAAATAAATTTTAAATGCTAGGCAACTAATTTGGGATAGGGGAGTATAAATTTATCGCTTATGTGATACATAATCACAAATAAGTATTTTTAATAAAAAAATATTTTTAATAGAGTAATTATTAGTTAAATTACTGTTGCTCAAGGAGTAGAAGCCCTGTAGTAACAATGATATTGTTTTTTTAGGCACAACGACATTATTAATTTAGTAATGGGGCAAATGTTGTGAAATGGCAATTCCGATCGAAGGGAATGTATGGAGATGTGCATATTATTGGGTTTTGATAATAGTGTGAAAGATGCTTACATGTCGTCTCGACGCGACACGCTCACCATACACACCACAACCATCTTTACGTCGTTGGCTGCCACGATTGAATAAAGATAGATACGATGAGACATAAGGCAAAACATAGGTTGTGCTGGTCTCTCGATATATAAGACGACTATATATGATTATATTCACAGTTATAATTAAGGGTGTGCCGTTTTGTTAGGAGGTCTGAATTACGTGTTTCTTTTTCTTTTTTTTTTGACGAAATAGCATCGCACGTGTTGTTTGCGCTTTGCGGTGCCGTACATATTTTGCTTATGTATGTACTTGGAGGACACTAGCTAATAACCTCTTGTTGCCTTAAAGAGATTAGCGCGCGCTGATGATGTGTGTTCTATAGATCTTTTGTGGATGGTTTTGCCATATGTGTGTCCCCTGATCCTTTCTTACAAAAATAATAATAATTTTTTATTCCTATAAACTAAACCCACAAGTTGGCACACAATTACACTGTTAAAAATAGAAAAAGCCTTGGGTGTATCTAAAAATCTATTGCTAGTTTTTTTATAATTTTTTAAATATGAGTATAGTATAATTATATTATAACTTGTATATATACTGTATGTGTTTGGTTGGTTGCTTAAATCTTGCCTCTAGTGCGCTTTGAGATTTTTGCAGTGAGTACGAATCTAAGAGCAAATCTAATGGTTCAAAAATACCCGCTAGCACAAATCTAAGAGTATCACAAGAAATAGAAATACCAAAAACCTTTATATGACGCTAATAAAATTAAGGGAGTGTCTAGATTCCAGTAACTGAAATTTTTAAAAATTTTGGTCACTTTTCTCATCCCTTAGACAATCTAATGGTTCTCATCACTCCTCTCCCTTTCTTAGATAAATGGTTAAGCAATAAACTATTTTAGTCTATAAAAATTAAAAATTTTACCGAACTACATAAAAGAAACTTACATTCATAAATATTTGCAAAATTACATATAAAGAATATTCAAACTCAAATAAAAATAACAACAAAGTTGCTGTTCAAAAGAACTAAACTTGCATATTGCATACCACTGCAATTTTAGACTTAGTAATGTGTAATTTTTAGGTGAGTGAAATTTCACAAAAATTTAGGTGCTTGAAATCTAGCAATGCCGTAAAAGTAATAAGAAAAATTAACATTTTGAGATACTGTCTTCATCTTTCAAAAGTATTGATAAGTTCTTATGGAGAACTTGACGTTGATGATATAAACGCTCTAGTCAAAATGATCAAACCACTCTTAATCACTATACTGTTGGTCATCAACCATATTGAAACACAATTGACTCTACCAATCTCCTCGTAGTTGGAATTATATAAATCGAACTAACAGTGAAACTACAGTGATAAAATAATCTAAAAAAACCCTTAGCTATTAAATAAATATAAGTAGGTACGTCCTAGCATCAACCCTAGAGCATAGAACCTCTAACCCACGATATAAATACAAGTCCTAATACCCAAAACTAACTTAGACTAGATGAGTTATGGCTTGTTTTGATGATTCTGAACAAGCTAAAATAATATAAAAGTAGACTTCATAATTTTTTTAATAACTACTTATAGATATCGAGAATCCTTCTGAACCTTTGAAGCTGATAGTGTTAGGAGGCCTAAACTCATGACCTGAATTTTATCTCTTAGCCTTTTATTATCTAACATTAGTCTCCAATCCACCTTATTAATTATCTAAGTATTTCTTGTATATACTCTACTTTTCTTCAATAATACAAGGATTATTGCAGTAAATGACAATATACAAAACTCAGTATACAACATTCAAATATATAATAATTAAATCATATATAGATCGTTCACCTTTAATTTATTAATATATAATATAGCCACAGTCCCGATGATATCCTGTATGATAGATAATAAGTAGTAGGCTACAACACTCCTTCTAAACCCTATGCTACTAAAACAAAGGGCAAACTAGATGCATTAACTGGAATATTATAATAGTCTGTAAGTCATGTAGTCACAAAATAATCAGATGTAGCTAGGCAATGCAGCAAATGGTTCGGATGTTGCCAACTGTCCCTAAAACGTAAATACAGCTCGTTACCTTGTTCATACAAATATAAGAGAAACACAAACGCATAAGATGAGACGGTTATAAAACCGTTTTACTTTAGCTGTTAGGTAGCAACGCAAACAATAGACGATCGACTATCACGTGAGACATATTAGAGGGTTTAACACAAATATAGTTTTAAAATACATAATCAACGTATGCCAACGGATAGACAATCATAAGCAAACGAAAAAATGCTTAAAACAAAATACGTGGGACATGTATTTGCTGATACATTATATATGTACTGATCATTCACCTAACTAACATAAGTTTTATATTATAAGATATTTCAATTTTTTAGGTAAACTTCTTTAAATTTAATTAAATTTATAAAAAAACTTATCAATATTTTTAACACTAAACAAACATACAACTAATTTAATATTATAAGAATTACTCAATTTCTCTTTAATTTAAAAAATCGAAGTATCATGGATGGAATAAAAACTAACTATACAACAAAATTGGTACGGCACCTGACAGTACTGTAACCGGTGAAAGGCTGGAGCTATTCCAGCACATTGCTAGCTATAGTTTCGTTCGATCAAAGGTTAAATTAATTCCTCCATGAAAGGACCTGCCATAATGTCTAGCTTGCCTATATTTTGTAAAAGAAGAAAAAATCGCCTGGCAGTTTGACTAGCTAGGTAATTAGGAACAGTAAGTGGTTGTGCCGAGAATAAAGACTAAAACCATGTAAAAATCATTTTGAAAAGAACTAAACGGACAATTAATATGATAATATCCTATTCTTTCTTTTTTCCTTGTCAACATAGTCTCGGACGTACTACCTCCGGCCTAAATTTTTTTTATATTTTAAAATGAGGTTAGTACATGTTTTACTATTGTTTTTTAATCAATGTATTTATAAAAGTTATATATGATATAACAACTGTAAGTATGCTCATGATAAATCCAACATCATTTGTATATGTCAATTTCTAGTTTTTTTTAAATTAATGTTTCAAGATTTGACTGCATGTACTATCTAAACCGGCACCAACTGTGAGAACATGCAGTACGCATGGTTTATTGAGTGTGTGCCACCATTGCTATGACGTTTCGATCTTCGTTCAATAAACATGCCTCTTCACCAATTTAGACAAACAATTAGACTAATTAACCTTCCAATTAAATCATGACAAATTTTTACAAATTCTAAAAATAATAAACGAGACATTCATACTAGCCTTAAGCTACATTCGAAAAGATTGGTTTGGATCTACTCTTCAACTTACGTAAAAACGAAGCAACTTATTAACATATAATTAATTAAATATTAGTTTAAAAACTTATAAAATGGATTAATGTGATTTTAAAACAACCTTTCTAATTTTTTTAATAAAAATACACCATTTAATCATAAATGCATGTATGAAAAAAAGAGAATAGAAGACGTAAAAACACACCCTTAGGGCTGATATCCAAGTGGTCCTAGGTCCCGCCTCTGCCGCTAGGCATGCATGCAGATATGTTAATTAAAAACTGGTTTTAAAATTGATAATTTGATTGATTAACTTTGGTTTCTTTCATCACTTTCGTGGTCCAATACCTTTTATTGCTAAGAACATAAGTAAAAATTCTATCTAAAATTAGAAATTAAACTGTAATAATTCATCATCAAAAAAATTATAAAAAGTTAAAAATCTCTTTGGATTACATCTTCCATGCAACCCAACGCAGCCATATACGATGCAAGGGTGTACATTGTCATGCAACAAAGAACCTCCCGATGGTTACACAGTTCTCATTAATAAAGTTTGCTTGCATGCTTGCATGCATGATACATATTCGCCTATTAATTATTCCTCGTTTAATCAAATTGAAGGTTGTTTGTTTGATTCATTAGTTGGCACGCCTACATACGCGTCATACGCCTAATTTTCTCTGTCGTTCTCTTTGATGCTGCATGGCCTTTGAGAAAGGCCTACATGCCCACCACGCCCTCATTGTCATAATTAAGTACCTGGTCAATATGTATTATATTGTAAGCGTTGATCAATTTGAGAAAAAAAATATAGCGCAGTAGTGGGCAACAAAAAGTTTTAAATACACGAGTTTTCACATAAATAAATCAGTTCGTTCTGTAGGAAGAAGGGAAAAATATTTTCGCCATATAGTGTAATTAATTAAGCAGCCAGCGTTTGCTGTGCGGTCCCGTTCATCATCGATGAAGAGAGATGATAAGCTGATTAGCCGGATGATTAATATATGGATTAATTAAATATTATATAATATAAAGATAACAAATGGCTAATCTAAACAACGTTGAAGACATTTTCTTTTGGAAAAATGGTATTTTAGAAACGTGACCCAAATAATCTGCGGCTTGTCGGCCATTAGCCATAAATAACGGGACTGTACTCATTGTGGCCAGAGAGGGAGAGAAGGTCTGGATATGAGGCCGGCCTTACGCTATGTATTCATATATGCAACAATAATGTTGTATATTATGCATATATAAATTAGAAAAGAAATGGAATGGAACTGTATAAATAATAGGAGAATGGCGAAGCAAGCTAGCTTGGTACGAAGGATGTGGCCGAAGAGTCCCAATCAAGCCCATGAATGCTCGATCGGAGGGGCACAATTCATCGATCTATTGCGAAATTTGCGATCGATGCATCCTTTTTCCTGCACCTAATATTCCCATTTTAAGTCTCTCACTGTTCATCTGCCTGGCCTCCCATCACAAGTTGTTCTTATGGACCAGTTGTTCCTTCTGTCTTATTTTGTTTTTTTGTTTAGAAAAAAATTTAAATGATATATTTTTTATGATAAAAAATTAATATCATTGGGTTTATATTTAAAAGCATTTACTTATGATTATATTTTTATATTATGATATATTAGTAAAGTAATTGTTAGTTAAACTCTTATTCTAACGAAACATGCCTTATATTTTTAAAATTATTACTAGCTTAATATTACTTAGTTTGTAATATATATCTCATCATCACTTTCTATATATTGCCTTATTAATTTTAACACTACGGAGACAATTTAAAGACAGTTTGTGCTACTCTGTAAGTTAATAACATCTCTAGCATACACGGGCCGGGGGATGTAGTCTTTGCTTATTAACTTTCTTATAGATTGTCTTACACAAATATTTTTTTCATATATTTATTAATGCTTTCTTTGGTCGTATAAATTAATGTGAGGACAATGTGTGCTCGGACAAGTGATCATGAATAGGCTGATCGAATGCATGCGTGCTAGGTAGTGTCGCAAATTATGTACAAGCATATATATGCAATCGCAAGAAGCAACCATACATATACCGATACTTGTAGCATGCTAGTATTCAAAGAAAATCTCATCTTGCGTAGCTTGTAGTTGTACTTATAGTTAGCTATGGGGCCACACTCTGCAGGGAGAAAACACCATAAGAATTAAGCTACTGTTTGGCATTCAAGATCAAGGCAAGCGAGTAGTTCCAACTGTACAGGTCTAGGGTTTTGCCCCCATTTGCACCATTGTTCGTAGCCGCGCCGAGATCTCGTTATCTTGGATCCTTTTGATTTTTTTACGATTGAATAGAAGCTACACGTACTCACAAAGTACTACATACGCATACAACATGTATATACACTCATGAGTTCATAAATTTACTAAATTCTTATCAAATACATAAACTCATAAATATAATATTTATGGCCTTAAGATGTAAATTCTAGTGGTGAAACTGATTAAGCACTCACCGCACCTCTTGTGCTTCTTTTTTTTTTTACGACTAGAAAATTTTAAATCTATATGATTATTTAAAATTTTATTAATACATTTTTTTATCAAAATCGCTTCTAAAGTCGGAATCTCCGAATATATGTATACCTCATGAGATTTTACCCGAAATCGCGACTATCAATGCTCCCTAGTTTTTTTTCCCAAATGATCGAGAGATATTGAACGTACCCTGTTCCATACACGTGTGCATGAACACATGGACCCATCTAGCTGTGGGACAGCTTGTGGGCGTTAGGGCCAGATGGGGGCCCATGTTGTCAGTCATATGGGCTTAGGTAAGCTAGCTAGCTCGGGCAGGCGCTGGATGTTGGTCGCAGCAGCTTATTAGCTGGTCCAACCGTGCACTGTTCAGTTGAGTCAGGGAAATTGATTGATTATGCTGTTCACCCTCCCTTTTTGCAGGTTTGATATTAGCAGGGCCTCTTGATCTAATTACTACTCCTACCACAATACAGTCTGTGCAGATGGTTACTATCACTGTCTCAAAATAACTTATCTCTGATGTCCTAAGAAAAAATTAATAATAAAAGAAAAAAAATCCAAAATACTCTCCACTAATAGGAAAAAAATATCGGTGGATAAGTAGATAATAGATATTGAATATATAAAACATCTCGATTCATGGACCAGGGTATATGATATCAATCAACTAATTTTAAAATAAATTTTAAGTTCTAAAATTTATTTTAAAATGGAGGGAGTAGCTAGCTAGCCCTCATTTTAAACTCAGTCTGTCATGTGTGGCCTCAAAGCTAGAGTACACTCATCATGGAAAAAAAATGTAATTTATCATGATTACTTTGCCAGCAACAATTTTGTATGCTTCTTGTGAAATCGGCCTATTGTATCTGGCATACGTTTTAGATACTTCTTTGTAGTATTTCCAAAAGTACCAGAAGTAAAATAACCTAGCTAGCAAGTATTATATTTAAACAAGTATTTCCAAAAGTACCAGAAGTAAAATAACCTAGCTAGCAAGTATTATATTTAAACGACTAAATTAAATTTAAAAATGATATGGCCATAGGTGCACCCGTAAATACAACACATGCAGTTTTATGGGCTCTTAATTTTATTACGCAGAAATTTTTGTTGAATTTAATTCAATCCCTTAAAAATTCTAATATTTTTTTCATACCAAATGATGCCTAAGCCATTATGAGAAACTTCAAGAGAGTGAATTTTGAAATGGTGTAGCTAGACTGCTATATACGTCAATACTGTATACACAGTGAATTTTAGAGTTTCAGATGAACGATTTGACCAACTCTCACGAATTAGGAGATTGTACATACAGTTTCCCTACTTTGGATAAGGTGTACCAAGAAATTAAGAAATGCGACATGCATGCGCAATGAGACATGTAAAAATTAAATTACTTCAATATTGACGTATATATATTGGCCACATACGTCGATTTCCTCAAACTAAAAAGGTATTTGTTTGGGCATGGTTTGACAAAAATTCACTATAGCTAGTTTCTAATTTTTGATCAATTATTAGTTTCGCTTAATTAATCCCAAGGGTCACCGCTAATGCATAAGGGGTGCCTCATCGAGACATTAACATGTGGGCCCACATGCCCCCTAATACATACTCATGGCATTGAGGACTTTCTTTTTACTCTACAGCTTTTGCATGCATGACTAGTTAGACACTCTGTTCAGAGTTTTGTTCCCTAGCTCTCATTGCTGTGGCTAAATATATGTGCACTCCTACATAATGCCATACATCTACCTCAAGCATATTTTGTGGGAAAAAACATAAAATTAACTAGTATTCACTTCTGTTCGATTAACAGAGTATATCTTCTATATATTTTTCATGCATATATCATTTACAGCAAAAGCCTTAGGAACCTCACAGATCTATATTTGCTAGTTGACCGATAGATTATTATACCATATCTTTCTGACAGATATATATGCTAGAATGGTTCAATCCCACTAATTCTTACCACAAATATTGCATATGTGTAGTCCACAGTATTTTTCAACAATGATGACAAATTAATTTCTGTAGTATCTGTCTATGTTTCTTTTATAACTATGTTTTTAATGATGTTTAGAATATTAAACACATGATCTCATCTGCATATCTCTTATTAATCATATGCTTAGTATATGACTATTGATAAAGTGGGAAGGTCCCACCACTAGCTGTTTGAGGTGCCTGGTTAAGATGCTTATGAGTTAATCGGCTCCAAGCGACACTGTACATGCCTAAAGAAAGAAAGAACATTGGCTAAGCTCTGGACATCCTCAGAGCTCATTATCTCCAAGTAACTCGAAGACATTGACGATGTATTTATTGTGATAGACTCGGCGGGATGCTGTGCTCATCTCACATGAGTTCTTTATTAAATGCGATAAGTTTTTTAGTAAGTGCAACGAGATCCAAACCTATCTAGCATGTGAACGAGGCAATAGGATGATGCTCGCACCGCTGTCACGTGCACCATTATTACTCCTATGAAAAAGGGTGTGGTCTGTTAGATGGCGTAGTTGACTCCTTTAATAGGGCCACCATATTTTTTAAATGCACTACACTCTGATAGCTAAGAAGACCTTGCAATTAGTAGTAGAACTCGAAATTATAACTCAAGCTCCCTAGGCCCACGTGGGACGTGCGACGGAATGATGTAGCTTTACTGTAAGCTGATCTCAAGGAGGGCCCATTAGATTCGATGACTAGGCCTACTTTATAATAATAAGTGATAAGACTTCCTATATCTAATCTATAGAGCTTAATTTTTAATGTCGGATCACTGTGATATTTTTCTCGGAGGAGAATCCAGGCCTCCTCCAAGAAAGGATCAAATTCTAAAAAAACTAGCTAAGACACATGCTTTAAAACTTAGACTTTTCACTAAGATCAAAGAATAATATAACATGGCTCCGTGCGGTCTTTTCCTGTATAATAACTTTCGTCCTGTTTACTATCGTCTTAACTTTCATCTGTTACTCACGTTCCCTAGTCTGAACACACAAAAGGTTCTTTCTAGAGGAGCTCGCTATACAATAGAGTCGTTAATTTTTGGACCTATTAGCCATGCCTAATTTTACATAGTAAATTTAGTTTAAGGGTGTTTATACTTGGTGAGACGTCCAAAGTATGTGTGAGGTTTATCCGCACAAGGAAAACATATGCATCTGTTTCTTCCTCCCTGTCATCTTTGTTCTGATATGTAAAATCCAACAAAATAAATCTCAAAGAAACAGAAGAATTATAGTACACTACTACTAGGAATCCCCGGTCCCCTACGGTTTAAATCATTCCTGATTTTCAAACTATAGGGGTTAGTCTACTGTAGGTTAACCCCGCGTATGTAGCTGTACGGTTGCGTGTGTAAGCCATCCCGACTGTATATATATATACTAATACATTAACAGGAAATACTATCAACAATTCCCACAATTTCATGGTATCAGAGCGGTTTTAATCTGCTATCTTTCTGCAACCAAAAACGCCGCCGCTGTTGCTACCGTCGCTGATCTCCTTCTCCACCACTACTGTGCGAGAGACTGCTGAGGTCCGACGCTCTCAACGCCGTCGTTTCTGAACCAGCGTCCATCGCTGATCTGACCGCCACCATCGGTGCCAACTGCACATCACCGGGAGTGTCGCTGGTCTCATCGCTAACGCTGTCGATCTGATCGTCCACCCCGTAGCTACCGTCGTCATCGGGTGTAGCCGCCGATCCGATCCTACCTGCGCTTCCACACCAGCGCCCGTCGCCGATTCGATCGCCACCACTAGGTGTCGCCGGTCTTATCGCCCGCGCTGCCACCGATTAGATCGCTGCTTATTGCCGATTCGATCGGCTCTCTGTTGCCAACTAGATCGCCCGTCGATCCGATCTGATCGGATCCGTCGATCGGCCCGATCGGAACCTACCTATTGCCGATCCAATTGGCCTCTAAATTGATCGGCTGCTCATCGGCCAGCTGATCTCTACTGCCGATCAGATCCATCCAATCTGATCGGCTCCTCATGAGCCATCCAATCTGATCGGCTGCTCATCAGCCATCCGATCGCCGATTCAATCGGCCGATCGGCTGCCGATCCAACTCTGATCGGCTGATCCCTCTGATCCGATCTTTGATCCGATCGGCCGATCGACTGTCTCTCCGAGATCTCCGATCCGATCGACCGATCGGCTGTCCCTTTGAGATCTTCGATCCGGCCTGATCGGCTACCGATCGACTGTCGTGCCCCCCATGGCTAGCGACAACACTGGCGCCGCTACTTCCGAAGAACGTTGTCTCGTGGCCAATCCTTCTCGCGCTGACGAAGCTCTGGACGCGTACGAGAGCGCTCACGCGGCTCTCTGGGCGCAAGCCACCGCCGTCGTCAACATCAAGGCGCTCATCCACATCGTCCTCGACAAGGCCACGGACACCTACACTAAGTGGCGTTGCATGTCTCTCACTGTCCTTGGGAAATATGCCCTCACCCGCCACGTCCTTGAGGATGACGCGTTCCCCGCGCACCCAGCGTGGCTCCAGATGGACTGCTGCGTCCTCAGTTGGTGTACAGCACCGTCTCTAGCGACCTGCAGCAGTTGCTGATGATGCGGCCTAGACGCGCCCGTAATGCGTGGTGCTATCTCAAAGATGAATTCCTCGGCCAGAAGGAGTCTCGCGCCCTTCTCCTCGAGACGCAGTTTCGCACATTTCATCAGGACTCCCTGAGCGTCACCAACTACTGCCGTCATCTTGAATTCATGGCTACCTCCCTCACCGAATTCGGCGACCGGCAGATGGTCCTCACGCTTCTCTGTGGCCTCAGTGGCAAGTTTCGCCATATGGTGTCCATTCTCAAGATGCACCGGGCGTTTTCAACATTTACGAAAGCACGCACTCATCTGTTGTTGGAGGAGCTAGAGATCGACGCTCGTCCTCCGTCCCCGTCGGCCGCTCTCGTCGCTGCGACGCCGCGTCCAATAGCCCCAGGTGCCACAGCTACTCCTCGTCCGGGGGCGCCTCCTCCTCCGCGCCCAACTGCACCAACCGAAGGCCAGCGCAACGGCCACTGCCGCGGCCGCGGTGGACACGGCAATTCTACTAGTGGCAGCTCTCCAGTGTCCTCTGCTAGAGCGGCCCCAGGTGGACAAGACGGCGTCCCTCTCGGAACGACTGTGTACCCGTCGTTTGCCCACCCTTGGGCTAGCACAGTACGCATGTGGCCGTACGACCAGTCCGGCCGTCCTCCGCCGCCACAGCCTGCGTTCCACGCAACCCCGCACTATGAAGGTTTTGGTGCTCTTCCCAGCACCTATGGCGGCACATACGGTGCCCCATCGTCCCCGTACGGCACGTACTACGAGGGAGCTACACCGTCGGGCTTTCAAGCGCCCTCACCGGCAGGCTTCCAGGCGCCCTCACCGGCGTAAAAGGAGGCCACCTTGGCCGCCTAGTCTTGGAGGTTGGCACCAGGACTCCCTGGCATACTCTTTCAACACCATGACGCTCAACCAACCAGCCTCTGAGTGGTATGCTGATATGGGTGTCGGTTCCCACATGACCTCGGACGCTGGTATACTCTCCACCATTTCCTCACCCTCTTCATCTACTCCTTCATCTATCGTTGTGGGCAATGGTGCTTTACTTCTTGTCACCACCACTGGATCTCATCATTTTTCCTTACCGCACCGTGATCTTACTCTTAATAATGTTCTGGTATCCCCTAACATTATTAAGAATTTAATTTCTATTCGTCGTTTTACCACCGACAATAATTGTTCCATTGAGTTTGATCTATTTGGTCTTTCTGTGAAGGATCTGTAAACCAAGAACATGATCGCCATGTGCAATAGTTCCGGTGACCTCTACCCATTTTGTGCACCATCTACCAGCACCTCCGCATTCATCGTCACCCCCATCTCCCTTTGGCATCGCCGTCTCGGTCATCTTGGGTGCGACATTCTGTTCAAACTTCTTAGGTCCAATGTCATTTCCTGCAATAAAGATGATATCGATCATTTATGTCATGCGTGCCAACTCGGTCGTCATGTACGTCTACCTTTTGGTTCATCTACCTCTCGTGCGACTCACAACATTGATTGTGATCTATGGACCTCTCCAATTGTTACTGTGTCAGGATACAAATATTATCTTATTATTCTTGATGACTGCTCTCACTACATTTGGAATTTTCCCCTTCGTCTCAAATCCAAGACATTTTCCACTATTTATACCTTTTGTGCCTATGTTCACACACAGTTTGACACCACCATCAAGAGCATCCAGTACGACAATGGCTATAAATTTGATAATTCCTAGGCCCGCACGTTTTTTCTCTCCCACGGTGTTGCCCTCCGCATGTCGTGCCCATACACTTATCAACAAAATGGTAAAGCAGAGCGTTCTATTCATACCATCAATAACTCTCTGCATTATCTTTTGTTTCAGGTGAGTCTCCTTCCAGCTTACTGGGTTGAGGCCCTTCATATTGCCACATATCTTGTGAACCGTCTCCCTACTACAACACTCATCTTCTCCACACCATACTCCGTTCTCTTCTCTTTCCCGCCCTCCTATGATCATCTTAAAGTTTTTGGTTGCGACTGTTACCCCAATATATCCTCTACAGCGCCCCACAAACTTGCTCCTCATTCTTCTCTATGCGTGTTCCTCGGCTACTCCTCGGAGCACAAAGGCTATCGATGCCTCGAGTTTCAGTTGAACCGTATTCTTATTTCTAGACATATTATTTTTGATGAATCCTTCTTCCCTTTCTCTGACATGTCTACCACACCCATGGTACCCTCCGCCCTGGACTTTCTTGTCGATGATCATGATCTCACCGCTTCAGTTCCTGGAGCCTCTTTTTTTGCGTGTAGGTACAGCAGCTTCCTTAGCGGCACACCCTGTGCCCAAGGCCCCACTTGCACTATCGAGCCTTGGTGCAAGGTCGTGGTCGCTCGAGTCCGCGTCATCTGGTGCCGCTGCCCCTGTGCACCCCGCACAGGTCGCTGCCAGCGGTGCCCTACCAACCACGAGTGTTGTCGATCCTGCTGCCCCTGCTGCTCGCGCGCAGGTTGTTGCCAGCGGTACCAGCCGCACAACTGCCACTCGACCGACTGTCATCCCTCCGGTGACCAATGCACACTCTATGCGCACACGTGGCAAAGATGGCATTGCGTAGTCCGTGGATCGCCTCAATCTCCACGCTGTACCCATGTCGCCTCTTTCTCGCTCCGTTCGTGATTCCTTGTCAGACCCCAATTGGCAATCTGCTATGCAAGCTGAGTATGACGCTTTGATTGCTAATGACACATGGAGTCTTCTGCCTCGTCCTCCTAGCGTCAATGTTGTGATTGGGAAGTGGATTTATCGTCACAAGTTGCTCGCCAATAGGTTTTTGAATCGTTATAAGACTCGCTGGGTTCTACGGGGTTTCACACAACGGCCCGGTGTTGACTATGATGAGACTTTTAGTCCAGTTATCAGGCCTGCGATAGTTCGCATGGTTCTCTCTCTGGCATTATCTCAAAACTGGCCCATTCATCAGCTGGATATGAAGAATGCATTTCTCCATGGCACTCTCACTGAGACAGTGTACTGCGTGCAGCCTTCTGGATTTGTGGATTCTTCTTGCTTAGATTTTGTCTGTCGGCTAAACAAGTCCTTATATGTTTTGAAGCAGGCTCCTCGTGCTTGGCATCATAGGTTCGCCTCTCACCTTGTGTCACTTGGATTTGTTGAAACAAAGTCAGATACTTCTCTCTTCATATATCACCGTGGTCCAGACATAACCTACTTACTGCTCTATGTTGATGACATTATCCTTACTGTCTTCTTTGCTGGATTACTCAAGAATATCATTGAGACTCTCCGGCGTGAGTTTGCTATGACGAATATGGGTCAGCTGTATCATTTTCTGGGCATTTCTGTGACCTGCTCCGCAGATGGTCTGTTTCTTTCTCAGCAGTAGTACAGTCAGGATATTTTGGAGCGTGCCGGGATGAGTGCATGCAAGCCGTGCAGCACGCCTGTTGATCTCCACTCCAAATTATCTGCTGACGGACCACCTGTCGCTGATGCTACATAGTACCGCAGTCTCGCTGACGCTCTACAGTATCTGACTTTCACCCGACCAGATATTACCTTTGCAGTTCGGCAGATCTGCCTCTATATGCATGATCCTCGAGAGCCGCACCTCGCTGCTCTCAAGCGGATCCTGCGCTACCTACAGGGCACTCTGTCTCTTAGGCTGACCATGCACCGATCTTCGCCTGCAAATCTTGTTGTTTACACAGATGCTGACTGGGTTGGCTGTCCTGATACTCGCCGGTCGACCTCTGGCTATGCAGTATTTCTCAAGGATAACTTGGTGTCCTGGTCTTCCAAGCGTCAGCATACGATCTCTAGATCGAGTGCTGAAGCTGAATATCGTGCTGTGACAAATGGTGTTGCTGAAGCTACCTGATTACGCCAGCTGCTCCTTGAGCTTCGCCACCCTCCTCAACGTGCCACCTTAGTCTATGGTGACAATATCAGTGCTATATATCTCTCCAGCAACCCGGTGCAGCATCAGCGGACGAAGCATGTTAAGATTGATCTCCATTTCGTTCGAGAGAAGGTCGCTCTTGGTCACATTCGGGTCCTACATGTTCCTACGATATCGCAGTACGCCGACGTCTTTACCAAGGACCTTCCTACCTCACTATTTCAGGAGTTTCGATCCAGCCTGAATGTTAGCGATGCTTCTAATTAGACTGCGGGGGAGTGTTAGTCTACTGTAATTATAGGAGGTTAACCCGCATATATAGCTGTGCGGTTACGTGTGTAATTCACCCCGGCTGCCTATATATACTGATACATTAACAGGAATACAATCAACAATTCTCACAATTTCAATAGGAAAAGTAAATATCCCTATGATAAGATTAGAGAAATGTAGGAAAACATATGTACTCCTACAGTATTTTCAATTTAGTAAGAAAACATTGGTCCATAGCTCATAAAAGGCCAGGCACATGCCAAGGTGGCTTCTTTCTCTATGCTATTCACCCAAACAGTAGGGAATCAGAATTTTAATTTTTTTCCCATCCATCTTTCCCTCCAGCTCCATCCAAATTCCTCCTGCACAGTTCTAAAATTTCTAACACCCAACACTGTTGCCTCCTCTCCTCTCACAACCACTTCCAGATCTGACACTTCTCCTAAATCCCCAAATCAACAACAGTGCTCTCCCCTCGCGATCCACAAATCTAGCCACCATGGAGATTATTAAAGGGAGACTAGCTTTGTCTATGATGGATGATGCCAAGCTCTCAGCTCATTGCCATGGCCAAGCATGGGTTATAGGGTGCATGAAGCTACAGGAAGCTAGAGGCGAATTCATTGCTAAAGTGCATGAGCTACCCCCTTCAAGCAACTACCCCACTCCTTGGTTATCAGCTGCAGTTGCCTCTTTCTCCATCCCTACTCCATTCCCTCCAAGAAAGCCTACAAATGTGTTGTTCTTTGACAAACCATGAACTTCTATGAATAAAGTCTTATTTCTCTTCTATTTTTTCTTTGATACATTGCTTCACCTTGATTCTCTTCTGCTATTTGAAGCATGTACGCTGTGAGGCTCGTTCTGAACAAGCTGCTTGGGATGCTGCTGTTGATGAATGGTGCCAACCGAGCCTCAAAGAGGGGACCAAGCAACCTCTTTTTTTTTCATTGGATAATTTGTTTTGATAGCTTGTATGCTCAGTTTGATGCCAATTTCATTGGATAATTGTTGGTTTGAACATTGTATGAGCAATATTTCCTCTATAAGATATAAACATTGTCACTTGTGATATATTTACTTTCAATGTATATCTGTTTTGATCTTCGAGGGAGTAATTTTCATTATTTGAATATTGCGTGATTGCTGTTGTCTAAATACAGGGAGATGATTTTTTGGGTTTGTTAAAATTAAATTAAAAAATAGCACAATGTAGAGGAACACCCTCTGCATGATGGATACAGTACACAACATTAGCATGGTTCTGTACTGTAATAATAATTTCGGAAAAGATTCTTCCCTTATGTTCTCAAATATGAAAACTTAGGGCAATTTTTCTTTCCCGACGCTTGTTTTTCCTACCAATATTTCCCTATCAATCACAGTAGGGAAACTGTTGTCCTACTATTTTTCTGTCTTTTCTCTAGTAAAACACAACATAAGACTTGAGATTTCTAGTAGCGTTGGTTAATTAATGCGAAGAATGGGCCAATGTACTACAAAGTTGATAGCACAGAAAAAACAGATCTTTTCCGTCAAATGTCATGTAACCCATGTGATAAATAGTGTGTTTGGTAATACAACAAATATTAGTGGGGAAATATAGTATTCCTGGTGATAAAGAATAAAATATTATTATTTGCCAAATATGTCGTTTTAGAAATCAAGGGCACCTAGAAAAAAAATCAACATCAAAGTGCCGTTCACCCCTATATACTCCACAAACATCCACTTCTCAGCTCGATTCAAATATGCATTGGCTCACTCAACTCCCAACCCTACTAACATAGTGAGTGCCGACATCACTATTTATTCAACCACACGTTATACGATCCTAATCGCCTCATTATTATCTACAATTAATATTTATTAAATGGTCATATAGATAAAACTATTTTTCTTTCATCTCTACTACTTAAAGTAGTTGCTGAAGTGGTGTCTACATAAAACATTTTCTAAAATAATTTCATTGTGTACATATGTTTATATATATGTAGATAGCCGTTGATATTATTTTTTGTCTACTTTTAGATTTGGAGAAAATTACGGTAAAATTTGTTAAATTATAGTATATGATACATATTAATTTTAAGATCAATGTAATGCTTATGCATTACATTAGTAACTCAAATTGGACTGGACACCAGTCCCCACCTCTGTCTACTCCTGTAGTGTACAAAAAAAAGGGCCCTTCTCCTAAAAAATAAGGGACCCTTCCTGTTTATCTTTCTAAGATTGCTACCTAACATGCTTTAATTTAATCATGAAAAATAAATACTGCAATTTTATTTTTTGCAGTATCATACAATTGTTAGCAGAATTGAAATATAATGTCTCAGACAAAAATGGGTTAACACGTCTTCTAGTCGCAGTCTCACAAACCAAATGTACTTTAAACTTTAGGAAGATTCGATCTGCACAAACTATTATTTCTTTACTTTTGTCTTTAAGCATCTATCTGTTTAAAGTATAAATTCAAATTAGGTAAACGAAAAGTTCATTAATATGCTTTTCAAAATTAATTATTATAGAATCGAAACATAAAAAATAATCTAGAGGGGTGAATAGTAGGTAGGGTTAACAGAAGTCAAATAATCAAACTTTAATAAATTAAAACTCATCCCAATCTCAAAAAACACACTTCTGATGATGTAACTTGACCAGTGGTCTGATCGGGACTAGGCTGATCTGGCCGTGATATAATTTTTGGTCTAGCTGTAACAAAAAAACTTCTGTAAAGAAAACGATTTCTTTAAAACTAACCATTGGATTAACCTCAAACATGGTCAAAATAAAATATATATAACTACGGAACAATTAGAGGTATTTGCAAACTAATAGAGGAAATACACACGAAAGTCAGTTATCTTATAAATTTAAACAAATCTGAATAAAACATAAAGCTTAGGTAATTTCAAATATAACAAAAACCAATTGACAAAATTTTTCAGATCTGATCTATAAAGTATTAAAAATATTTTGAATGGATTAACTTATAAAAAATTGCAACCAAACAAAGAATCACAAGCTAATGCTAAAACTAAACAAAAATATAAAACTTACGAAACCTGAAGAGATTACTAATGCCTTGATGGTTCAATATAATCTTTATTGCTCAATTGTTATTCACAAGGTACAACCACAATACTACCCTAATACAAAAGCTCTCAACTCTCAAATATCTCAATCATAGCTTTTTATTGTTTTTTAGCTTACCTTTGGGGCCTAGACTCCCTCTTTATTTATGTGCTTGTATGTGGCTATCCAGAGCTATGAATCCAACTAGAATAAAAAATTCTAATTACATAAAAAGAATACAAACTCAAATATTGTCATATTTGGACTTCTTCCAAATTTGATTACATTTTTCATATGCACACATATCCCTCTTGTATGTCATATAGAAACTTCACCTCTACATACATTACTCTCTAGGTTTTAGTATCCTATGTGTTCTTTTTAATCGTCTGAAACTCAACTTCTCTTAAGACTAGTCTCGATCTATCATCGATAATACTCCCGAGACTTCAACCAACAGCTACACATGAACAATCAAAAAAACCATATCCAATAATAAGTTCTCATCTAACTTGACTCATGTTAACACACAATAAAATATCTCACATATAGAAATAATATAGAAGTAATAAACATGAAGTAAACATCGTAAATCAAGAAATCAATCAAAACTGACTCTTTTCAGGATTCCGTTGGTCCAACCATTGGGCTTCTTGGTTTGACCACTCTCGTAGCTACGGTCGGACCGAGAACTATTCACCAGTCGGACCATCACTGTTTACACCGATACTATTCATCGATTTTATATATTTAATTTAAACACAATTTTTTCACTTTAATCTCAATAAAACATATCATAACCATTATTAAACACACAATCTAAATCATTATCATAATTTCACAATTATCCTATTGTATTACAATTTTATATTGTAGTCCTCAATCACAAGCATCTCATAGACTAATATTATAAAAGTATCTTTAATGTGAAATATACTAATATTATCTTTTTCCAATGTATCCAATCAAAGCCACATATAATCTATCCTGTATATATAGCCAAAAATATTGCATATATTCTCGAGGGTGTCGGACCACCAAGGGGAGTATTCTGTTGTTTGCAATTAAATATCCCGTTCATTCAACATATATATTTGTTGAGCTATTTCCAGAAATTAAATTATCAAGCGGTCCCACTGCTTGCATATATAGTTGCATATACCAGTACCACTATTTCCTTTTTCCTGACGGTCAGTAGCTCTCAAGCACCGAGTTATACACATGTAACATTTTTCGGGCTTAATTATATTCTCTCAAGCCGGCCGTGACAACATGTAGCTCGGCCGTCAAGGTGCATCGACTGTTCCCTGCCCGGAAGAATTGCAGATTTAATTAACCATGACATGCCACTCGTTAAACACACAAGGACATATATAAAAACAAACCAACAGCCACACACACTCATAATTAATTAATCACCAAGGCAATCTATGACTTAACATGCAAAAGCTGTAGTCCCCAAAGGTTTTTGCTTTAGTATTCCACTACAGAAAGCAAAAGTTGCTGCATAGCTAGGCAGGCATACGACCGCACAATGCAAAATTAGTTGTTTCTTTATAGTGTACGCGATTGGGAGAGATATTACCTCTGTTGTTTTACTCGACGTTTTGAACATTGGCATAACATACATATTGTATAATTGTATCATTATTTTTATACCTGCGTGTGTGTAAAAAATATTATATTTATAAAAATGTTTTCATGACAAATTTGATATCAAATCACGATATTTTTCCTTAAGAATTCAATATATTTTTGGTTTCCAGATTTAACTGCATATAATATAGGATATCATCATTTTAAGAGTATATTACTCCAAACAATTTGCAGCTATAGATGGACACAGTAGAATAGTAGTGGTGTTATTTGCTGGTACTAGTAGCTCTATGTAGATCTCTCTCTAACCTTTTCTCTAGGTGGGGGCCGAGCGTGCAATATATGCAAGGATCTCTTGTCTTGGTGCCATCTAGTCTCTTCTCTGTGATTCTATCTCTGTTGACGACATGGTGCATGCATGTCCTGGCATGTGAGCGTTGTACTGAATAATTCAGCTTCATATATATATTTTTTGAGTATTTTTTGTGATAATTCCCATATGATGTTATACTTTTTTTATTCTTTGATATATGTTGCACAAATTAATCCAAATATCGATGGATGAAATGGTGTTACTTCTCTACTTCTCTTGCTGCATTCAAGGGTAAATATCCTCTCGCTGAAGGGCACTTTTTTTGTTTGAAGAAATGCAGGGTAATATGTATTTTAATAGGACGTATGCTCAGTGAACTATTGCAGGGTATACTGCTTGGCAAGAACGAAAAATATTATTGAGTAAAATAATTAATAAGTTTTGTCTGCTGCCAATCAAATTATTGCTGGGGATATTTGGCGCCCATACTTTCACGATGAACATGGATAACAAGAGGTAGCAGTAGTAGTTTCTTCATGGCTTTGAAGTCCAAAGAAATATTATCACCATTTACTGAGAACAGACATGCATGCTACTATATGGTGTGTGTGTGGCATATATCCTCCAGCTGCGACTCTTCCAAACCGACCTCTTTCTTTTGTTCCTCTTCATTCTCACCATCAACTTTTTCAATTCTTCCCTTCTCTCTCTATGCCGTCAGCCAGGTGATGATATGCATGATCCTCATCTCATCTCTCTCTAGTGATGTTGCCTTCTCTCTCTCACTCTCTCTAGTGAACTTGCCTTTGTTCCTCTACAACCTCATTTACAACTTTAGGGCTAGATGCACACACAACTACTTTACCTCTATCTCTCTCTCTATTTATAATAGTTACCTTCTCCATCCATTATGCTATCTCCCCTTCTCCTTCCTTGAGCTCCATACCAATCCTCTTCCATGGGAGACCCCTACATCAATTTCTTGAGAGGCTACCACCACCGCTCCCACCCCCTCCACTTCCCTCCGCCGCCGCCGTTGCCTTCTCCTCCTCCTCCCTACGTCTCCTCCTTCTCTGGCCTCTACTCCTACCTCCATCCACCACCTCCCCCCTCCTCCCCTCCCATCAGGGAAGCCCTTCCCCTCCTCAGCCTCACTCCCTCAAGCACCCAGTCATCGCACCATGATGACCACCATGACCGCCGCCGCCATGATCAAGATCATCACAAGGAGGAGCAAGAAAAGGACGCGTACAAGCACGGCGGTCATGGCGGCTCCGGCGCCACTTCTTGCAGCAACGACGACAAGCATGAAGCAGCAGCCGATCAGGCGGAGGTCACCGTGGCCCTGCACATCGGCCTCCCGAGCCCCAGCCCCTCGGACGCCGCCGCCGCCGCTTCTTCTGCAGGCGGTGGAGGAGGTTACCAGCAAGAAGCAGCATCAGCAGAAGCAAGAAACAGCAGGATGGATGTGGAGGAGGAAGGAGAAGATGAGCAGGAAGCTGGGGAGGAGGAGCCGGCGGCGACGACGACGCTGCCGCTGGGGTGCCCGTCCATAGGGATAGGGAAGCTGACCAAGGGGCAGTACTGGATCCCCACGCCTTCGCAGATCCTCATTGGCCCCACCCAGTTCTCCTGCCCCGTCTGCTACAAGACCTTCAGCCGATACAACAACATGCAGGTAATCATCCATGCTTCCATGCATCTATCTGCTAATCAACCTTAGCTTGCTATTTTCTGATTAATTCTTCTCCGTCTATTCGATTTGGATCTTAATCTGTTCATGTGGTTTTCCTTTTTGGCTAATATATGATTCTTGATGTTTTGATTTGATTTGCTCATTCTGAATGACTGGGGTTGCATGCATGATCGAATTGGAGCGAGCTAGCAGTGCATGCATGCATCGATCGATCGATCGATCGATCTGTATATAAAGCTTGTGTTTGTGTGTGTGTGTGACACTGTCTGGATCAGTAGTTGACTAGTTGTAGCTTGTGTATGTATGTGTGGTTGTGGATCTGGGAGGATGCGCCGCTGCTCGACTCGAGTACGTACTACCAACTGTACTCGCAGCGAGGGAGCTACTAGTAGTGTACAGTACTGCAGCTTTGATCTCTGACGTCTCTCTTCCTCCCCGCCGTGTCCGGCGCCGGATCTCTGATGATTTGATTGAACCGGGCAGAGAGAGAGAGAGAGAGAGACAGGGGGGGACAGAGAGGAGCATGCCGTATTGCAGTAATGGCTACCGCTAGCTCCCAAACGGCCATTGACATACGGAGATCGATCACTCTTGAGTCTCAGCTAGAAGAACTAGCTGCGAGCTACTAGCAGTAGTGTTCTTGGAGTTTGCGCTAGCTAAGCTCGTTGTGCCTTTTCAATTCGGAAGCAGTGTGTGGAGAGAGAGAATCGAGATCTGATCGAAGGAGGAGGAGAAAGATCTGAAGGAGTAGCAAAAAGGCATCTTTTATCTTTCCCTGATCGATCAGTTCCTTCAAGCTTACACAGATGTGCATCTCAAGCAACAGGGTCCTCTCCTTCCTGACGTTTCTCCTAGCTTCTCTCTCTCCCTATTTTGTCAGTGCAACAAACCCCACCACGACACTGTCCATCTGCATTCTCAGACCCTCACTCCTTCGTAATATCCCTTTTGCAGTGTTTCTCTCTCTCTCTGTTCTTGGATGCCATGCTTGCCTCACTGCTATCTCTGCATAGATCCGTCAATCAAGGAGAGAGAGATAGAGAGTAAGCTCTTCTGATACATATCCAGCTGGTCCCTCTGCAAACTTAACTTATTTCTCCCATCTCTCGGTGCCTCCACTCCACTCCACCGCGTGAACACGACAACTCCATGAGAGAGAGAGAGAGAGAGAGAGAGAGAGAGAGAGAGAGAGAGAGCCACGCACACACTTCACTTGCACCGTTCTAGCTGCTAGCTAAGCTAGCTATGCAACAACAAGCTTGCAAACAACCATATTATCAATGGAGGATCAAGAGATCACTGATGATGATGATGTGTCTGCAGATGCACATGTGGGGGCACGGGTCGCAGTACAGGAAGGGGCCGGAGTCGCTTCGTGGCACGCAGCCGACGGCGATGCTCCGGCTCCCCTGCTACTGCTGCGCGGCGGGGTGCCGGAACAACATCGACCACCCGCGGGCGCGGCCGCTCAAGGACTTCAGGACGCTGCAGACGCACTACAAGCGGAAGCACGGGATCAAGCCGTTCATGTGCCGCAAGTGCAGCAAAGCGTTCGCTGTCCGCGGCGACTGGCGCACCCACGAGAAGAACTGCGGCAAGCTCTGGTACTGCGCCTGCGGCTCCGACTTCAAGCACAAGCGCTCCCTCAAGGACCACATCCGCGCATTCGGCCGGGGACACACCGCCTGCGGCATCGACTCCTTCGACGCCGACGACCTCGACGACGAACCCTCCTCAGACCTCGACCACGCCACCGCCTCCACCTCCACATCACGAGTTCCCCCATCGCTAGGGTGAGTATGCACACATGCCTATACATGGATCAATGCTTCAGTGCGTTGTTGATGGTGTTTGAGCTGATTAATTAATTTTCATGATACGTGGTGGTAGTACGTGCTATCTGTGTATTACACGAATTGAAGCACCTAGGGGTATATATAGAGCGAAAATTTAAGGGTTTTTTGGGTTTATTAGTTGAGAAACAAATTACTTATGCAGCAAGCAGATATGTACTTGTTCCCTAGGGAGTACTATGTACGTGAGTTCTAATGGTTTGGATGGAAGGATACAGAACCCTAGCGGCTTCATTGTATGTGCCGACTTAATTTTATTTGGTATATGGTCAAATTGGTGATACGGGTTAATTGAACTAATTATCTGTATCATTTTGAGAGGATTTATATATACACATTATGGCTCTATATATGCATAGACGCATGCAAGCAAGCAGGGTTTTGTACTCCTCTAGCTTGATTTCTATTGATATACTGCTGTAGATTGGCGCCATCGCATGTTTTTTGAAACAATGTTTCTTTATATATGAAATCCAAGAGGCCTGTTTCTTTACTTGCCCTATATGCTTGTAATCTCATAATGTTGCATTTTGACTGGGGAAGGAAGTCGGAATATGAGTAATTAAATAATTAGCAAGCTAGGTTGGTTAATTTCAACCAGCCAGTTTAAATTACTATGGAAAAATTAGATGGCTAATGCAAGTTACAAGCTCTAGCTAGTGCTGCTCCTTACGTTAGCCATTACCGTTTTGTTTCTCTTGTTCTGTGATGCACAAAATAGAAATCCAGCACGTATTGCCATGCATGCAAGAGGTTGATGTGTTATTCTTTGTCAAAACGCATGTAAGGGTTTTAATTTATAGTATTATGTAGTCTTAAAGTTAAAAAAGGTTATTTGTTATCTTGTAAAAAGGTTTTTTTTGTGTGTTTAGATGTGTATAACACTAACACTAGAGAAACGTCAACCTGGTATGTGACTGTAAAAAAACTCATGTAGTTGAATATGTATTTATGTGCCCATTTTCTTAAATTTTGTAACTGAACTCTAGCTATGTGTGAAACTCGATTCTGCAACTGCATGGATAGTACATTGTTTTCCTCAATTTGTACATTTTGTTCAGAATAAATTGAAAATGACTATAAATTAATTAAGAACATTTTTCTGATAACAGTGTCTGAACTATAATGCACAGTAAAAACTGAGATTTCTTTCTGAAATGTAACAGATCTGGGTGCACTCAGTGGGTGTGTCTGGGTGCACGTACATATCTTCTATGTAATTGAAAATTGTTTTTGAACAAACGTATAGTTCAAGGTTTTCATTTGCAAGAGTTTTCTGCGTTGCAAATATTTCAAATAATGAAATCTCGATGTTGTTGCTCTGGCTAGCTAATTTAATTAATAACTGTCTGGCCCGTCTAGATGTTTAGGGTATGTATATATGTTTGAAGCTGCAGAGAGATCTCTACCCCTTGAATCCAACTGCATTGTATAACAATAAAGTCTAGTCAGCATGAATACAAACATTTCCTAATTTGCTTTAGATCTGTGCAGAGAGGATCAAATAACTTATTGATTTGTTACCCTGGATTTGCATACTGATATATATTGGACAAGCTAAGTAATTCATTTATTTTTCTGAAACGATATATATTATTCATTTATCAATTAAAGGAGGTAAAGATTGTCTTAAAGGTGTAGGATGACTCAAGATTCCCATCGTTTGCCTGTGGCTTATGAGCAGCTATCAAAATTTGAATTGTAGAACACAATTTTGGTTTTGATTAGGGCGGAGGATTTTTTACATTAGCTTTTAAATTGTTAAGAGCATACATTAGCTTTTACATTAGGTTTTGATTTGAAACTATAATTTTTTTCAGAAAAGGCTTATCAGAAGATTAAAATGGTATGTAGTAAAAAACGGTGGAACCTTTTATTAACTTAGTATATATTATAATAATTAATTAGTGCATTAAAATAGTCATGCATGCATGCAAGATGTGAATAATATTAGTGTAAAAGAATAGGGTTTTGTTTAAAGAAAGAACAGTAAGGAATTGGAGATGTGTATATGCTTCATGTAGCTCTTTCAGTATGCATGCCTGCATGCAACACACACCCTGGTGGATCCCAATTCATGAGAATCTCATAGCTAGTTTTGCTTTAATGGTCTCATCTTTTAAATAAAGATATGTGCTTTGCTAGGCTTTATCTCTTTGAGCGACCTCCCTCCCCTAACCAAAGCCCTGAGCCCTGAAAGAACCCTTTCAAAGAGTATGAAAGCCCATTCAAGCTAGCTTTGCCCCAATGGCAAATACAACGTGCTTTCAGCTAGATAAGAATCACGAGATACGGGTCAATATATCCCTGTCCAGTTTGCATGGATTAATTGGAAATGGAGCGATAAAAGATAAAGGTAAATGATTGCACAAAATCTAATGGCCCATATCTGATGAACTATGCCCTGTCCTCTACAGTTTGTTTTATCTTTATCCGCCGCTGATTACACCCTGCAATGATCAATGCTATAAAAGTGGTCTTAAAGTTTTTCTTTTCCTCTGGCCTGATACCTTGAGATAGCTTTTCTTCCTTTTTTAGCCTTTAGCTTTGCTACTTTTTTCAGGTTTATTTAAAGGATAATCGACCAAAAAATGGAAGAAGAAATTAACTACTATTTACTATATTCCATTTTTTAAATTTTTAATCGCTAGAGTCCATTTTCCAGTGGTCAATGAAAAGTCATCATATCTAACCAGTAGCCGAAATAAGAGTAGGGCAGCTAGGTCTACGGCCTACTCATAGGCCCAAATATCCATTGAAATTACACTTCAAAATTTAAAAAAATATAAGATAAAAGAAAAAAATTATATAGATTATACTAGTTCAGCTAAATTCTTACTTGGAGACTGTGTATAACCTCCAATGTATATATAGTGGTGGTTCATGCATGCTAATGTATATAATTAGTACGAAATAGCATGTCAACATTGTTTAATTGTGCAAGCTTAATTAATTAGTTCATTAATTTAAGCTGGCAATTAGTTAATGAGTACTGAAAGAAGTATTTACGCGCACTAGGTTAACTGTAGATTTCCACTGTGGAGACCTGTTTACCTGTCAGTCATATGACGCAGCTAGCGCCAACATACAGTTTTAAGCGTCACGTAGAAAATGTGTCATGATAGCGTTTTGTTTGTTTGCTTTTGGTTTCTTTTTCATGACTGCCGGCAGCCTGCGCACCGGCCTCTACTAGCTGTAAGTCTACCTCTACAAAACTGTAGCTCTGTCATTCAATTCTGAAGAAAAACAAAGCCGACGCAGCCGTTAACTTAATTCTTCGTGTTTTCTTTGGTCCGAGAGAGAGAAGAGCTATATATCCCCTTCCCTTTGTTCTCTTCTTTTTTTAAATATAAGTATTTTTATATTTTTTAATAAAATCTCAAATTAAAGGAGAGTACTATAAAAATACTTATATTTATATATATAATTAAATCTTAACAATGTTTATTTTTAGAAATAGAGGGAGTAGGTACATAGTAGCAGACCATAAGAGCCACTGGATAAAGTAATAATTTTATGATCATACCCGAGCTAATTAACTATGAACTGCATATTTTTCTAGAACTTTTTATTCCCCAACTTTGTTGAAAAAATTTATACCATCATAAAAAGGGTTCCCTTTATTCAGGAAATTAACCACGGATTTTTCCCCAAGGTTAAAAGAATCACCATAAGATAGCACATGATGAGATACAGATCATATCAATATGATATACATGCCACGTATTAGCTCTGTTCAATTAGCTGGGGTTTCTGAGTGTATATACCGTGCATCTCTTGTTCGAATTGCTTCCTCAGTATCATCTCTGTTTAAGTAATCAGTACTAAATCTCTCTTAGTCTTTCCTGCCCCCAAAAAATGTGCATATGTCAGATCTTCCCTAATTTAAGGGTTAAACGCCCCGCAAACACAAGTGCTCGAGACCACCGGTTACATCTGTTTGTCATGTGGCTTCTATAGCAGCCGCACGGAAATGCACACATCAAAAAGTTTTTGGTGCATTTTGACACCGTTTATGTCACGCTATATATTTCAACAAGAAAAACCCCAACATGATAACCACCTCGATCACGTGAGCGAGCCTAACTAGACATATATATATATATATATGCATGCATAGAAACGTTTACGTTGCTGCTTAAATCTGCATTATATTGTTTGGTATATTCATGCATGTATATATATTGGCAATACAATTAAGCGAACAGTTGCTTATCGATAACATTTCAGCAAAGACGAACAAATTGAAAGATAGCGTCCTATACAAACTAAGATGACACCGCGTACCTGAGGGCCTGGAGCAACATGCCAGCTCTTTTCAGGCCATTTTTGTTCTCGGCTCCACCAATTTGTTGGTAGTGTCAAAATCTAGATAATTTTTGTCGTTACCAATATTTGGTACTGTGGAGTTCAAATCATCTAGGTTTGGTTTGCTACGATTGATACTCCATATATGGTGAAGAAAGTTCTAGAGTGTTGCCAAAATTAAGCATGGGTATTGCCAAAGTTTTGGCTCCAATCCAAAACACTACTTTTCAAGTTGCCAAACATGGTAAGGCACATTTTGACATCAATCCAAAATATCCCCTTATTTCATTCAATTACGGACTATTTGTTTTCAGTTTACAGAGAGTAATTTACTTATAAACGCCTAGTAATCAGAGTTAAAAACATGGCCCATCATCATTTCTTTCTACTTGTTCGATTTTAATTATTGTCTATAATACATTCAATTGTTTGTTTCGTAATTAAAGAATGAACTGGTAATAAGATTGAATTAATTACGACGAACGTAACCGTGTCTACACTATGGTCACAGTTTAAAATTATCATCGATAAGACATCTCTTCAGAGGTTTCTACAAATTAAGTTTCATTGTTTAAGAAAACAAGGATGGAGTTGTTTTATTTTAAATTAAAAATAAATTATCACCTGAATTTATAATAATTTTCTGACTTAATTATTTCCAAATTAAGAAACTTATCTGCCATTATACACCCCTGATATAGTGTATAGCTAGCGCATTTCCCGTGTAAAAATGTTTTTAATTTTGTTACACACAAGTAGAGTGGTAGGGTTCCATTGCAATTCCGTGGAAATGCATGGTTCAAGTATCAAGGAAAAGGAGGTGCTTAAATCCCATATGTTCCATGTTCAATTCTCTTTTGTTGCTGTTTGGTAACAGCAAATTTTTTTAAAAAATGAAATGCTTAATGTAGGCATAATTGTTGGTTTCCATGTGGATAATTTTAAAAACTAATTTAACAAAAAAATACTGTGAGCAACTTATTTGTATATCTAAGACTTCCGTTTGTGGCAACATAACTGTTATACCCACCCTGGCAACGCTTTATAGGTGACACCACAGAGGAAACGCTAGCGAAACAACGAATCAACTTATGTGGAACTGCAATGCCGGTATAAGTCTGAGGATATAACTACTGGTATCCACAGTATTAAATTATACCTTTATTTATTAGCACTTCAGATAATCCTTGAGTGCTCACCTTCATAGAAAAATAGTAGCAACGAAATGATAGACTAGAATATCAAATCACAAGCCAACGGTTTAGGGATTTAGGGACGAAACCTTATACTTTAACATCAATCTGGACCTGAGCAAAGAGAGAAAAAAAAACAATAGGAAGGTAAGTAATGTCGTACTTCTTAAGCTACTAAAATAAGTGATAATGTAAGCTATAAAGAAGGCTGGGTTTTAGCAATTCCTTAGTTAAAAAACTAAATAGGTGTTATTTTAAATGGTTTTGAAAGGAGACTTTCATCTCGATCATCTATTGTTTTGTAACAACTCAAGCAAAAAGCCAAATTTTACTTTAAAAACATTTTCTTATATTTTTCTTTATTAGTTTATTTTTATTTTCTTAAATCTATCCGCAAACCATTTCATTCCCAACAATCACATTGTTTTTCACTTTGGCTCGTCAAGCATCTATAACCAACCAGATAGTATTTTCCTTGGGAAGTCTATGATGCCTTTTTGACATCCCAGGTCATACAATCTCCTTTCAGATCACTCAGGTCATTTATCAGTCACACAAACCAATTCTAGTAACGATTTCTAACCCACAAATATATTACAAAATCCATAGACAAATAAATCTACGTTAGGAGAATCACCATGCAATCGTCCATGACCGTGGGCATAACTATACAAATAGTTTAGCTAAACTCTATAAAGGTTGCACGCTTTATCCAAATGACAAGAAACTTAATGCTAGAAGTTTATAACAAATCCTTTATAAAGCTAACCCATTAATAACCAATGCCACATAGTTGGGCCATAACTAGCCATCGTCTACTTAGTGTATACCCATAGATGCTCCAACACTGGTCAAGTGCCACAATAGAGGAAAGCAACACTACTCCAAAATAATGATTTTGCAGGTGTTTAAAACACATCTTTGTAGGTGGTTGGTAGAGCTGCGTTTGATTAAATGCTTGCAAGAATCAACCTTTTTGCAGGTGGCTCCTAGCCTACCTATGAAAACAGATCTTCGCAGGTGGTGTACCTTATGCACCGCTTAATAAGATGTGTTTTCGTAGGAGGCTCGTAAGGTCAGCCACTTGCGAAAGCCCTTTTCGTAGGCGAATCAACCATCGTCAGCCACCTACGAAGAGATTTCACACTATTTTTTGTCGTTTTAAATTATATTACAAATAATAATTATGTATTAATTACATTCTATGTGGTCCATGATGTGAGCTGTGAGCAGTTAATATAAAGTGCGTGCTGACTAGACATACATTGAACAAATAATAATTAGACCATTGAAAGGAATTAATTTAATTAAGTTATTATACACAAATATATATACACACACTGCAAACATTAATTTGTCACTTAGTTTTTCATTAGGACATTCATACAAAATTATGGGAATGATGGAATGTCCTACTCAATAAGGCCTTCATATATCTTCTTTTGCATACGATGTCATTCCTTGTCGAAGATAGATCCATTAAATAGATCTCAATTTTAGATAAATTCTAGAACATGAACATCAAACATTATATGATTTTTTGGAAAAAGGAAAATAATTTATTTAAATTATGTAATGAAGCATGGGTCTATTCGTTAGCGAGGGAGGAAGAGCTATGAGTCTTGGGCTCATGGTGGACTTTGGCCTATTGGGATGATCCGAAGGCCAACAACCCATAGTCTGAGTGATTTAGGAGCTAGGGCATACGGCCCATTGTTAACACAAAAATTTGGTAAGCCCTATAGACAGGATCGGATAGCCAATTAGATTATAGAAAGAGATCAATTGATATAAGGAAAGAACTGATCGGACAGATGAAGATTGATTTAGTTCAGTTGAAGATGGAACATTATCTAAATGAGACCGGATTTGAGGAAGAGTTGTGAAAGCCATAGTAGGATGGTTGTATCTTTGTAAAATATATGTTATAAGATAGACAAGTTTAATTAATTTTTCTTTCATCTCTAAGATAGATTCTATTTTATCATTAGAAAAGTCCATCCCATATTCGTATGGGATTTATTTAACCCAAGGGAATAAATATAGACCTCCTAGAGCCTTATAAATCATCTTCTCAAGATCAATATAATCTCAGCGTATCGCCACCCTAGTTTATGTAGGTTTTTACTACTAGGTTCTGGCTCTCAATCTATCAAGGTTATGTTTAATAGGACTAGCATCGAGATCTAGCGAGTTTCATTCCTCCTATCAGCTCAATTAGCCGATGAGTTTATTTATGTGCCTACATTGGACTCAGCCAATAGTAGCTAATGGGTTTACTCGTTCCTTCCGTTGGTACGTCCGATCTAGCTCCCGCTATTTTGATGTCGTTAGCCTTATCCTTATACTGTCTTAGTTCGGTCTGATCAATCAAGGCTGGCTCTAACGGTACTGTCATCAGTGATCGCTAGGTGTCGTCCCTTCGGAAAATCGGCCTCGCTCTCTACCGTTTATCGTATATTTTATTCAAAGCGTTATCGCCTCTATAGCCGATGTGTCTTTTATTTTATTCATCACTATTTGTCTATGCCATCATCGGCTTTCTAGCCAATGTATGAGCACTACAGCCCCTATTAGCAACCAACCGATAGTAGGAGTGCATCGGACTCACAGTCGATGGCAGAAGTTCGTATTGGCCTATCAACCGATAGGCTTAATGATCTAATTTTATTTGTCTTACTTATCAATTAGAGATCAAATCGACTGGCATGCTCACAACTCCAACAACCTGAAGACCCCAATGAGTCAAACGACATTACTTGAGCTAAGCAGATCTTTCAGGCATTTGCGTGTTCTGGCACATCGCATCGGACCTCCATTGGCCAACACGGTGAACCAATCTACACGCTCGAACACCCGTGAGTCGATCAATGTAGCCTGCTAGAGGGAAGGCCATGGGATGAAGAGGCTCGATAGATATGGATAGGGTCCACTTGTAAGTGAGAAATTTTGAATGAGGGGTAAATTAGACTTTTAATCACATAGGCCCACATGTTAGAGGAACACAGAGGAAGATTCATGGATAATAAGAGTTTATTAAAAATAGGCCCACAAGTCGGTCCGCTCACCTCTTTTTTCCCTTCTTCTACCTCCCACTCTTCTCGCTCTCATAGAAGGCTGAGGCGAGGCGTTGTGCATTCGATGTTGTCCAGCCGTGGGTGACGGTGGTAGAGGGAATAGAGATGAAGGCCAAGGCAAGGGAGGATCCTGATAGTTGATGGCAGCAATGGTGCATACATGCGTGAAAGCCCAACGGCTAGGAAAAGCGAGCCCATGGTTCAGGATGGAAGGAAGAAAGGTGGCGGCGGAGGGAGTTTTGCCCAGTCACGGGGAACCAATTTTTAGGATTCGTTGGTAGGGATTGTGCCCGAGTGGTCTTGGCCGCAATGGTCAAAGAGGAGGTAAGGGAGGTGAGGCTGTGGTGGCACGGTGGAAAAATTTTTTTTATGGGCAATTTGGGGGTTTTGGGAAAATAGAGGGGAAGAGGGTGTCGTCGGTGGGGTGAGCGTACCTGAGAGGGAGGGGTGGTGAAGGGTGGCTAGTCGAGGTGGCGATGTGAGGGTTAGAGGTGTTGAGCTCCTAAATGCCCGCCAGGTGATCGAAGAAAGTGCTAGCTTGGGACTGAGCAGCGATAGAGGTGAGCCGACATAGGGGAGGGGTTTTGGCTGTGCTGGAGGCCTTTTGGAGGCTTGATGGTGGTGTAAGAAGAGATGAAGGAGTAGGCATGATGGTTCATAGTGGCAATTCAGTGGTGGCCAAGGTAGCTTGAGCTCAAGCTAGAGGTGTGGCGAGAGTGGCGAAGCAAGGGTATTTATAGGGGTAGGGGTGAGACAGTGAGGCTGTGGGGTCCGCTTGGTAGTGGTGTGTACAGAAGCCCCTGGATTAGATCGATGTTGTGGCAGCGAGAAGGTGGTGGCAATCGCTGGTTGGATAGACAAAGCTACGTGGTGCTTGATGTGATCCAGATGTGCGACACGGTGAGATGGAAGCAAACCAGTAGCCTTGGCCGTTGTGTGGTGTTGAGGTGGCCATCTAGTGCATAATTTAGTAATCGACTAAGCGGAGAAGGGGGAGGCATGAAGAGGTGGCTGTGTAGGAGTGGCACACACGCAATGCTCAGTGTTTGGCTAGTGATCTACTATGCAACAGGACCAAGCAAGTGGGATTGAGAGCGGAGCTAGGTAATAGAGTCAATGGTAGGGTTAGCAATGTGATCGAACGGCGAGGAGGCTTATTAGGGCAAGGTGACGCAAAACGATTGGCCATCTTCGCATGGAATTAGGAGCAGTGGGGCCAGGATGAGGTGGCAAAACTCGATTTGCTAGGCGGCATCCGGTGACATGGCACTATAAGCCCTAGCAACGCGGGTAGCATGCGCTAATCATGTTGATGGCGCGGCTAGTGTAATCGGCCTTGGGCATGGGCAGCTCGACCATGGTGTGATGCAAGCACCACGTCGAGCACCCCTTGTGTGTGCACAAGTGCTTGGCTCGTTGGGTCAAGTGAGAGGGAGTTGAAAAGGACTAGACCAGTTGGGCTTGTGGGGAAGACGAGGGAGTAGTTGTGCCAACCTGAGTAGGGAAAGAACGGAAGATGGGAAGAGATGAGCCGGCAATTGCTAGGCTAAGAGAGGAGGGATCGGGCTGGATGGGCTACAAAGGAGAGTGGGTTGGCCGGAGAAAAGAGAAGAAGAGTGTCCCCATGGCGTTGTAAACTTTGATAATTTCCATGGAATTATTTGTAAGGCTGTTTTGGGATCTTAATGGAGATTTGAATTTATATTTGACATTTGAGTTTTAAAAAATCCCAAGGTTTCAAGCGAGGGACTCTAACCATTTCTAACATTGATGGATGAATTTGAAATAGAATATAGGAGGGTCATACAGGAGATCTTCAAGGGAGGTTTGACATTGTATTTTTCAATTTCTAGTGGTTGAACGAGAATATCTTGAGTTGGAAATAATTTTGTTTAAATGGTTACTTTGTGCAATTTTGGTACAGAAGTTTGACCCGAGGGGTTGAAATTTGAAACTAGGATTTATATTTTAATTTAGTATTTGAATTCTAAGGTTTACAAGAATTCAAGGAAATGACACCAGATTATTATTACAGTAATTAGATGAGTTTTGGAATTTTGAATAGATTTGTATAGATTAAAACAGAGGGTGGAAGAAGAGGATTTAAGTGAGTATTGAATAAATTTCTGTGGTTCTGAGAATAAAATATTGGGAATTTTAGGGAGATTTTTGGATGGAAGTAATTGGATCAAAGAAAGGAAAGGATGGTTCCCATTTAAATTCTCCTGTAAAGTTCATGGAATTTTCAAAAGAACTCAAAATGATGGGTTTTAGGATTTCTATATTTGATTTTGAATTAGAAAGATAAAATTTTAATAGCAACATAGGAAGGATGTACAAAGTTCAAACTTCGAATCCTGACATTTATTTAGGTGGGGAGTTTTGGATCAAAATTTTCAAATTCACAAGGAGGAATTGAATGGATGTCCATAGCACTAGATTCTATATACCCATAAACAACCAAAATTTTGAAATCAACAATTTATTAAAAAAACTTTTAACATATAAGCTAAAACTAGGGTGGTGTTACAGTAACTCTAGAATGGAATTGATAATGTGACATGGTAACTTTTGGACACATCACCAAGCATTGTATGGCCACACTTATTTGTTGCCATGCCATAGCTGGTGGCGTGAACAATAGATTTATTTTTTTAAGACAATTATCTGAAATGTTAATGTTCCCATTCTTATTTGAAACAGTTTTTAAAATAATGATATTCATTTTCCCTGTCCGATTGGTCTTTTGGGTCCGCAAGAAAGCCCCTTCTTTCGCTCTATCATGTACTCTTGTCCATTTCCTGCTAGCTTCTTCCGTGACCAGTCACTAGATTCTTTCACATAAGGCCGAGCCCATGTCATAATTGACTGCAGCAAATATACCCTAGGAGAGTACTAGTATTTTTCATGATAAGAAAGAAGATATTCTCTAGCTACTCATTTATCCTTGTCACGATTGCATTTCTTGAGCACAAGTGAGCACTTTCCTCTGCTCCATGTACACTCCATTGTGTTCCTATGCTTTGTTCCAGGATCAGGCATACTACCCCATGGACTCACTGTACAGTGATGTCTGATGAGAGAGAGCTTGAACAGAGAAAGAAGTGAAGTCTAGTCCGAAGGTACGGCTCACGGCACAAAATTCAGTGCATCAGTTGGATGTGGCTTTTCAAACCTTCTGCCTCCGCATTGATGCAAGGCAAAATGGCAGCAAAGGAACAGCTTTACAATATTTAATATCCGTGCTGCTGCTAGTCTCTTGCTTCATGATAAATTCTGCAGAATGCAAAGTTGCTTGTGTCGGTCGTTTGAGGCCAATTCTGAATTTTAGGTTAACTTAGGTTTATATTTAAGTTATATTTTCCAGGTTTGGTTTTCGATTGCTGAAAATAAAATATAAAAGTCTTACCTAATTAAGATTATTTTTCGTTGTTTCGGTATGTTTCGGGTTTATAAGCCATAGCCGTAGAAATCCAAGTAACCCAATTACTGTATGCTCTATTTCATTTTTTCAAGAAAAAATATATATCTTTCTTTTTAGTAGTGTGATACCATTAGAGCTTATAGATACGATGATAATGACATATTAAATAGTATTAAATTATTACTTTTAGGGAAAGGAAACATATGACATAACTAGCAGCTGAGAAAAAATGTATAGTATTGTTTTAAAGATAATGGGGATATTTTATTAAAGCAGATTATATACCTGTACCATAGAAGTGTGAACCGAGTGTGAACCGACAGTATGTTGGGATAAAAGCAAAAAAAAAAAAAGTAGATAACGGGACGACAAAGCTTCGACTACCTAAAAAAGATAAAGTACTACTCATTCTAGTTACATACTACCCCTGTTCCCCCATAAGTGACATTCTAAGATTTAAATTTTATTTTAAAATAAGTGTATTTGTAAAATATTAGCACCATTTTTTTCTGCAACAACCACTCATTTGAATTTTTCTTCATCTTACCCCATTACCCTTCCACTC
The DNA here is from genome assembly GCA_030770085.1 of Oryza coarctata. Classification (NCBI taxonomy): domain Eukaryota; kingdom Viridiplantae; phylum Streptophyta; class Magnoliopsida; order Poales; family Poaceae; genus Oryza; species Oryza coarctata. The sequence goes on from CM061472.1 coordinate 18,788,492, forward strand.
CTTAATGAGAAGCATTTAGGTTATTATTCTTCCCTACTAATTTGGTATTTGATTCTAAAAATGTAGTATTTCATATGAGAGGGAGATAGTATTTATAATTAATTGTTTTGGATATAATCTCATTTACCAAAGAGTAATTAGCTAGGGCGTCTATTTTCTTTTCTGCACATATTAAATACCTTCGAAATCAGTATTCCTCTCACGTTGGAAACCACGTCAGCATCAATTATATGGACAAACTCGTCTAAAACATTCACTAATCTTTTTAACAACAGAAATTTTCATCCGACCCACAAAACGCTTCAAATATACACTGGAGGGAGTAATTAGGAGGAACAAAGCCTAGCTATGCCTAGTTCACCACCCAACATGAGTATCAGTATGAATACAGCATGACAGTTTTATTGTTAACTGTGAGCTCAATGAACTGATTTGTAAAGCGTGTCTTCGGGTTTCCTTTTGCATACTGTAGAAAGCTAGCAGGAGAGGCTGAGGCTGCTCACTGCAGAGATATGCATCAGTTTTGGTTTTGTATAGATGTGTATGTGAGAGTCAAAGGAAGAAGAGTAAGAGTATTCGTTTGAGAGGTCATATCAGAATGTGGATCAGGGATCGATTGATCGAGTATGCCAGTGAGTGTCGTTGTCTAGGACAAAGAATAGAAAGAGCACCGAAATGACTTTTTAATTAGCTTATTGTACTATTTGGCACCAACCATCTTCTGTCCTTACATAATGATCCCAACGAAGTCAAAAATCGTATCTTACTAATTTTACCATGCATGCCTGAAGTTACGGACTAACTATTGATAAGTTAGGGATGTGATACCTCCCGAACTATGATATTGGTATCTTGCATACTTCTATTTTAAATTAAATGTCGCTCTAATTTATTCAAGGCAAATATTTATATATTTAACCATCAATATCTAAAAATTTATATAATTTAACATCATAATATTTATATTTTTAGATTTGGCATAAAAATACTTTCATAACATGTAATTCACATGTCATTGAATTACACAAATTTTTAAAAATTAACAGTGAAATATAGAGATTATTGACTTAGGACCATCCAGTAAATTGAAGTGGAGGGGGTATTTTTTTACGGAGACTAAAGAAGTCTGAAAAGCCTTTTATAAATGAAATATTTCTCCAACATAATTCATCTGTAGTTGGAAGGTCACTTCTTAATTTGAAAATTGTTTCCAAGGTTACTACTTAAGCGGCTCTGTCATGTTTGAACAAATTAAAATAGAGATAGCTTGTCAAAAAACGAACTTTACGGGAGCAGCAAAGTTGTAATTGAGGTATGCCTTTCTCACTTTAAATATATCACAGAATATATTATACAAAATAGATTTTATAGCCTTAGATTTGATAAAGACCCTTGAGTTGAGTGCGCATTGTTCTCTCTTTAAGAGATCTAAAAGTTTTAATGGCGGCAATAGTCTCACTACTTGGCATCTAAGGCGATCAGCTTTTTGGTTTGAATGGAACCAGGCTTTCTGCTTAATTTCTAATTTGTTTTCTCAACTATATAGTACCCATATGCATCTTATTAACAACAATAAGCCTGAACATTGTATACCAATCCATTTCTTTTTTTCTGTAAAGATTACATCAATCCGTTTCTATGCAACTTCAACAGTGGTTAGAAAATTTATTAACTTAAAATATCAAGTAATCTAGCAGCTAGTGTCATTTGAAGGGAAGATACTAATTTCTGAATGGGTATTAAATATCTTTTTACATAATGGAAAGAATTCATTAAAAAATAAAATTACATCCGGCCTCTACGTCGATCTACTAAGGATGTACATAAGAAAAAAGAAAATAAATGCAGAAACAACTATGACAGCGTGAACAAATCAAGCTGCGTTGCAAAAAGGTCACTCGATCCAGTAAAACTAGGATGAGTAAAAAAGTATACAACTAATCCAAAACATCGTCTTCCAACAAATATGTTCCGCTACACTATGAAGTTAGGTCTAGATTCCCATCCAAAGTCTAAAGCGACTTCTTCAACAAGGGACAATAAACAAGTTGCCATATTATCAAATACGGAAGACCGGATCAGGGTTTTCACTCCTGGAGTCTTCGCCGTTTACTCCATGCCGTCATTTGTTTGAGAAGAGCACGTCGATAGCAACAAATGCACCTGACGACTACCTTCCACCAAAAACGGCCAAAGCGAACCATTCATGATTAATTAGTCATAACTGTTGAACCAACTTTAGCTGTCGTCGACCAAGCTTCCTGATCCAAATAGTCGCCAAATGGGTACTAATTAAATATATTGTGTTGGTTTATGAATATCAAACATGTATGTTGCATTTAATTTTAATTAGTATCCTTATGAATATTAATTTATTTCCTTCATCTCCAAAAGAGTATAGTAGGTCTTAGCGGATCAGAAAAACCTGGAGTTGAAGCCAACTCCCCCCGGACGGATATGGCAAAATCATAGCCATCCTTCAGTTTGAATGGCTGAGATCATGACACCTCAATCTATCTATTCCTATATAAATTGGGTACTTTTTATGAGTTCACATGTTAATCAGAGAGACGTGTCCATTCATAAGATAAGTTGTAAAATTATAGCCGTTGATTTAAAACGATTTAACGCTATGGGTCAGTTAACTATCAATACACGATCTCGAAGCGGATAATTGATCCAATCAGACAGACCAGATGGGAACATCAGTTCACAATTACCTGCAAGTAGCACTACAAAAGAAAAAAATATTCATCCACACAGCACTTAAGACGTTTACACAGGTGTTTTCCGATCTGCTTCTAGTATATATAGAAATCAGTTTTTTCAGGTGCATCAATAACCATTCGAAAAAATATATTTACCGAGGCAGATATCTTAATTCTTTGTCTATGAAATATGTTTTGCACTAGCAGTTACTGAAGACATCTGCTCGGGAAAACTATTTCCACGGGGATCTAACCTATAAACTGTCTGCATTATTGTATTACAATAAAAATAAAAAATAAAAAATTCAGCTGATATGCAGCAATGCATGCCCACATAAAGCATTTGGCATATTTCTTATCAGCAAACATGGACATTAGGACATTATAAATTCACGGCAATATTTACATTCAATGAAATAGAGAGGTAGTACTGCTAATTATGTTCATCATATCCAAATTAACACTTCGAAACAAAATACATATCGCCCGTACACAGTTTCTAGTCACACTAATTCACTCTCCATCCTGAGATATAGTATAATTTCAGTCTAAAATGTTAACTCCAAATAGGTTCTCAATAGTAATTAGTAATTAATATATGTATGCAAGTATTTTTTATCAATATACTAATCCATTATGTCTCTAAAGATTATATGAATTGGTTTGGCTCCAAACATTAGATGTACAACTGGTGTTTGAAGTCATCAACCAAATAGGTCTTCGGTCGAGTGAATGTGCACCTAAGCTCATTCATCACCTTAAGTAAACTATATTGCAAGATAGATTCCGTTAGCATCATACGAGTTTTGCCCTACACACATAACAATTATAATAACTATGAGTATCAATACAATTAGAAAGATTTTAACTTAAAATTACGATATTAATATACCACTTCAATCATATTAGCGTTGGAAAGACTGAGAGGCATAGATTACACATCATCATCATCGTCAAGCTCTTTTAGTTTGAAACAGCTAAAGCCATGGAAGAGTAGGTTACTTTGTGCCTTAAGCTGACTGATTTTTTTTTCTGATAACATCTACCAAGAACACATATCTTGATGGTCACAATCTGCTCGTGGCTCGCACAACAATTGGAATATTGCTATCTTGATATTAATCAATGGTAATATACACCTTGTACATACCGCCATCAGTAATTTCTTACCAGCACTTAGGATAACTGATGTATGCTTTATTGCATATATGTCTTAATCATCCTAGAGGGTCAATACACTCTATTAGCAATGTATTATAAAACATAATGCACTTAAAATGTTATCAATGTATTATAGACATAATGCAAAGCAATGTATTATAAAACAATTCCTAATTTAACATTAGTTCATAATTTGATATATATTTTGACACTTACTATTGGGCGTCTTGTGTCTAGGAGTGGAGACCACTGGTGGTCATCATCAAGTAATATTCCATGTGGGTGGTTTCATCTAGGAGCAGCCATTCTGTGAAGCAAGAAAATAAATAGATAACAAGCAATTTTCCCTGTCAACTAACATTGTGAAAAAAATGACACAATTCTAGGTTAACGGCATCTCCTTGTGTCTTAGTCGGTTACTATAGGCACTATATTGTATGAACCACATTGAGATGTTGCTGACATGCCATTATATGATAATTTGATAAAATAATACCTTAACTTTTTATACAAGCTCATGTGCAATTAACAAGCTATTTTCTGAGTAAACCATACTGTACATTATCAAAAAAATAACACAATTCTAGATCAATGACATCTCCCAGTGTTTTAGTCGGTTAGTGTAGGCATTGGACCATCCAAATCACATGGAGATGCCATTGGCTTGGCATTATATGATAGTTTGATAAAATAATCAACTAACATTATATAGAAGCCATTGTATGTTGAAACTCTAAACCCTAGACAAGAAACCGAGTAGATCTATTGCCACCCTACATGATGCCAGCCAAAACCCTAAATCCTAGGCTAGAAACCAAGTAGATCCATTGAAACCCCAATGAACAACAAGCAAACAATTATCATCATACCTAGATTATTTTTGGGAATGGTGGGACAAATGGCGGCACCAATGGACCAAACAGGCAATAGTGATACTAGAGGACCAATTAGGCAATGGTGGTGCAAGAGGAGTGTAGATCTGGTGGGCAACAACAGAGAAACTAGTGGATCTAGCATACATTATTAGCATTAGCGATTTCGTGCAGAATACTACTCCAGTACAGTCCTAGGATAGAGTGCTACCAACCACTTTAGTCTATTCATATATCTAAATGATTTACACAAGCGGTGACACAAGCAATATGCTTGTGAAAACCATTTTCGTAGGCAGTTAGCATATGCCACCCACTAATATACTATCCATAGTTTAAAATATTTGTACAAGTGGACAAAACAACAAACAACCCATGAAAATCGTTTTTTAGGTGGTCATATGCACACACTACTTGTGACAATAAATTCAAAAAAAATTGTAAATTCATATATAATTCATATGGACTCCGATCAAGATAAACAACATATCTATGTGCTGCTTACTATAGGGGATTCTGTTGGGTTAGATATCTTCAACTTTAAAATTATTGCATTGTAAGGGTCACTCACTATTTGTTATCTTGCATACCATTTTACTATAGTCTTTTAGATATCATGATATTAATGAGAATCCATACAAAATTAAGTAATTTCTAAGAGATTGATCTAACCTTCTTGTAATAATAAGGATCATTGTGTAACTTTTTAAATCTCAATAGGCCTTCATATAAATTTTCTATATTTTTTTGAATAATATGAAAGCTGTCCCAGGAGGTGGTGGTTGCTTATATGAGCCGCCGGGACCACATGTTAGTGAGAAGCTACATTTCTACATGTCCACTTATTGGTGAGAATCCATTTTTCCAAGGTAAACTACTTAAGATATTATATTGTACAAGATGACATATATAATATATATTAGTTGGACCCACTTACATATTTAGGGCATATATTAACTAGTGATATATTATAAAGCAAAACGTATTTCTCTAAACAAAATATTCTACGTGGGCACACTAATCATATTCTAGGCTAAAAAAATAAAACTAGTTGTGACGGTCCTCTTCCCCACCGGTTTCACCACTATTATTGAGCAGACACTCATGGCGGAGAAGGCATTGGGTGTTGATGCCAGGGCATTAGTAGCCAACTCCACCCTAGACCCAATGCTAGGAGTCTATCTGGCACCTTCTCCTCTGCCTCCGCTTCCGTCGAAGCCTCCTACTCACCTGCTTGTGGCCTAGCCTCCTCCTCGTCGAGAGGCGGATGGACAAAGAAAATAACATGTACAAATTATCACGCGGTCAACAAATACGATTCTTCATAAGCTAATATATTTATGAACCGTCCACTATAATGATCATATTACTAGGGGTGTGGATCTCTTTATAAGCTGCCTAGCAAAACACGTTTCTACAAGCGGTCCTTGAAACTGAAGGTTAAACTCACCTATTGACAAATATACCAAACGCCTGTACAATGATTTCTGTAGTAGTGCAGAACGAGATGGACTCTGCCAGCGAGATTCATGCTCCAACCGTTGGGTACTATTTTCCTCAGTAAAGATTGATTTTCATGACGGCACCGATCTGGACTCAGACATACTGATGAATTAAATTTACCAATCTCTAACAGTCAAGCTGCCTGAACGACGTAGACTACTTGATGAAGACTTAATCCCGGGCGGATTATTAGCTATGCGCAGGTCGGTCATCGAGATCCAGTGCAGCAGCACCGCCGTGAAGCGAGCAGCCCACCGATAGATTCACCTTGCCGCACACCTCCATCGTTATCATAATTGCTGGATTCGAGCTCCTGGCCACCACACATCGACCGCAAAAATAAAACAGGTAAAAGAGCAAAAGTTATATATACAGGACAAAAGGAAGAACATGCAAAGGAGGAAAAAAGACCAGCAGAGAATGTACATATGTTAGTGTGCTAATGAATACATTGGTATTACAATTTTAACTAACTCATTATTTACAGTTGTATACAATAGTAAAATTTAAAAAATGTATTTAATTAATTGCACCACCAACTTCAATTTAAATTTTAGAACACAATGTCGGATTCAACAATTCCAAATTTCAAAACAATAAATGTGATATCGTTCACATCTTTGATTTTCAATTAATTTTTCATTTAAAATAATAATTAGCAATATGTAACTCACCTGGGACCTTCTTTTATTTTATTGTAACCGATTATATTGGCTGTCGGTTTGGTCAATTGAATTAACACACCCTTACATACAAAATTGTGTTTCATAAAATATGTATTGAAAATATCATGGGCAATTCAAATTAGTAATTTAAAAAATTGACATCAATTATAAGCAAATTGTAGGTGATGTTGAATTCTTCTTTTAGTCTAAGACTACAAATATATTTAATACACGATACAACTTTAGTATTTGTAGTATCAACAATATCAACCGTTGCAACCCATGATTGGATCTTTTAGGCATGACCGTAAATCATGTTGAGAGTCCATGTTATGTTAGTGTTTTATTAAATTAATTATAAAATTAGAAATTCATAATTAGCGAGTTTTAACTGACCTGGAATCTTCTAATATAAGAAGCTATAATTTGAAAAGATAATCAACATGTTTGATATAATATTAGAGTTTTAATATTTATAGTGTGAGTAATAGCAGCCCGTGGCAACTAGTTGCTCCTAATTAATTTCCGTAATTAGTGTACCTAGAACTGAAGGAAAAACACTTTCTTTTATCCCCACGTAGTTAGTGTAGAATCCAAGACATCATCACGCGTCCGGTCTTGGATGAACAGCTATATTCGTAGTCGGCACAGGCAGGAGCAGGCAGGAACGCCGGATGCACGGCCCGCGGCTACACGGATCTGCCGGCTGCGTACATCGATCGCCTGGTTATTTTAATGTCACCGCGCCCAGACGGCCGGCACTGCCCGGAACAGTTGCTCGATCGCGGGCACGAGTGGGTTGTTCCTGCATCAATCGATATCTCTATATATGTACTACTAGTACTACTCTAGTAGTAGTAGTAGTAGTATAATTAAGCTGATGATTCGTTGATTGAGAGAGGTCATGCAGCTAAGTAATCTTACTGGTCACAGTAGTCAACCTGTTGTGTAATACCGTATTTTATGGAGGTGGGTAGTATATCCCTAAGACAGTTAGACCCTAATATATTTGACCATTTGGTGTTTCTTCTGTTTGATATATAGATCAGCGGTCCAGGATTATATCCCTTGAACACCGCCCATGGTCAGTACCACGAAAAAGATTTTTACCAAACAGTTTCTTGTTGGGCGCACCAAATGTAACTAAGTAGACATTTACGGTTCAAATTAAACAGATATACGTATATTAAGAGAGGGTATTTTCTCGTTTCTTAATGGACGGGACTTGACGCCCCCAAACCCACACACCCCTCAGCAACCGCCATAAGTATTCCTTCACACCAGTCCTGTAACCTAACACCATATATCTTGGACAACCCTCACCCTCTAAAAAAATATATCTGAAGTTAAACTCGTTCATATGAAAATCCAACAAAATTGTTGTGTTCTGAATAAGTCTCGTTCATATATATAATAACAGTTTGTTCGTTGTCATCAAAGCTGGATCAGAGGTTTTCACAATCTTTCTGAACGGAGGGAGTACTAGGCAGATTAATGATGCTTCACTGCATAGAAAAACTTTACTTAATATTAGTATTTTTTTAATTTTGCAAAACGTGCCATTCCGTGATTTTAGTAGGAGGCTTGAAGGAGAAGAAAGTGGATAGACATGGGAATCAAAGAGAAAAGCAAAAGATAAGGAAAGATAAGGAAAAGATCATTTCTTGGCCTCTTCCTTTCCCCCTTTACATCAAAGGACAATGAATTGAAGGCAAAGAAAGCTAGCCACCAAGGTACGTGGCACACACGGCCGAGATCCTACTAACAGCAAATCCAATCAAAGGATCCCAATAGACACATAGATATGTCATAGATATAGCTAGGGTTTGTAGGATAATAGAACAGAATTGAAGTAGCATCACTACGCATAGATTGGAGAGGCCACCAAAACGAAAACATCGAGGCTTATGTAGCCTGGGGTCGTATCCACGAAAGCGTATCCATGTTTAAAGCAAAAGCAATACCAGCATCTCCTTGAAAAGACCTCAGCTAGCTAGTGGGATTTATACATACTTTGGTTAAATTCCCCTGCATGATTCATGTGTTTTCCCTTTTCCGCCATGCTAATTTCATTTTTTTGTGCGGAAAAATCACTGGACAATAATTAGTGTGTACATAGTTTGACGACCAATGTAGATCAATGCCCTGAATGTTGGTAATTAAGTCCCATTTTGTGAGAAAATTGTAAACTAGAAAGCATCACCTTGATCGGCTTGTAGGCTAGGAAAAGACAAGTTCATTGTCTTTTTGCGATGCTGTGCCAGAGTGCCAGGCCGTAAGCAACTTGGTTCATCAGACCGCACTTGACCACTGCCCGTACCACACAGCTCAGCTGTGAATAATTGAAAGCATACTTATTTTAAATTTCTATTCTTCTTGAGACCTTGTATCTACTATATTGTCAAGAGTGTTTGGAAATGAGCCACCATGTTTACTTGAAAGTCTAGAAATTAATTAATTACCGTATCAATTAAGAAAAGTATAAATATATATACAGTTAGATAATGTTAAGATCTAAATTATGATGCTGTAGATCCTAGATATAAAGATTTTTTACAATATATAAATTATATTTAAAAAAATAGAAGCAGTTAATTAATAGTTGTGAACAAAACATGATTGTATTTATGGAAAGAGAGAAGCAAGATTTATATATCAAATCAAATTCTTATCTTAATGGTTATAACTCAATGCAAAAATGGGCAAAAGATCCATTTGTTTTATATAAAAAAAAGTTTCAGGGCAGCTAACTACTGAACAAAGAAAACTTCAGGCATCAGTTTAATAAGATTCCAAGCAAATAAGAGGGTAAAAACTAATATTCAAATCTGAAGTCACAAAAAAAAGACAATATATATTTGCCCGGTTTTTTAGGCCGAAAAATGGATGGTTAAAATAGGTTCTTCCAAAATAGGCATTAATCTGTTTCCAATTTTATGAATTCAATATGGCTATGATTAATTAAAGACTGTGTCTACACGCATTAATTTCGTTGTACTATATTCGGTGGACAGAGAATGAGAAGTACATACCCATAAATACACTAAACATCAATTGTATAGTATCATCCGGTATAACTCTACTCTGTCGTATATATATACACTCGTATCATGCACATGCGTCTGTCAGCGACGAACTCGATCAATTGGCTTCTGCTATGTATGTAGTATGTAGCTACCATACTGTAGCAGGAGCATTAATTATACACCATTGAATAGCTTGCTTATTAAATTATGCCAGCCAACACATCGCACGTGGTACATATAATACATATTTGCGATCCATGACACGAGGTACAGATGAATAGTGTCGTATCATGCCTCATCGCGTCTTGGAAGTAGTTTCATCTCTTATCTCGACGGGATGGTGTTGCTTCAATGGAAGCTATATGCTTACTGTTTTGCCAAATATATGCAGGGGGCCGTAAGCCTTTAATAGGTACTCGATAGCTGTTTATTTTTCGAAATTTTTACAAGTTAATCCTTTTAAAAAAATATTTGAAGAATGAATCGTGCCAAAACTAATTGTAAAAATGAATCGTCGGTTCAACGCCAGACGCTAATATATAATGTCTTAGCGCCAGTAACTTTGACAGGCAAAATCTTTGCTGAGCTGGTCAAGTTCGATGTTGATGGGCTCAGTGTCAAAACCTTTTGAAGTTGAGTTATATAGGCTAACAAAGGAACTGCGATGTAAGTAACAACCATTGGACAATGGTTAGGTCTTTACTGGTATACGAAGAACTAGTGTTCGAACCAGCCATCAGATTAGTCATTTTCCTTCTTATTTTTCTCTTTAAATGCTCAATTCTATGTATATGTATACATGATTGATGAGGGTCTTTGCTTTTGAAAAATATATATACGAAAACATAGGCCAATGAAAACAACAGTTGCCACAGCAAGGAATCGAGCCCCTCGATGTGTTGCATACAAGACTTCACGTCCCACCACAAGACTATACTAGCACATATACTTGATTAGATGTTACTGATGTATTTGTTAACTGGTATGTAGGGTCAGCGCTAATGGTGCGCTAAACCCCTTGCCAACGTGGAACTCCCACCAACTCGGCGAGCATCTCAGCGCTAACATTTGTAGCTGGTGCTAAGATATTAGCGCTGAGCCGACGGTTTATTTTTATAATTAATTTTTGGTATGGTTTATTATTTAAATAAATTTTGTCTATTTGTCAAATTTTCAGATTTATTTTTGTCAAAACCCTTCCCATACATTCTATTATACATTAATTGTGCATGATCATATATATGAACTAACAAGGGCTACGTATCAATATATATACTGCTATAGCAGTATATTTATCATTGCTACTTTTAGCTAGTTAGTGTACACATGAAAATTATGATCTCAATCATAATTTTTATGTGTATAATATAATATCTAAACTCTGACAATATATGGGAGATTGAGAAGGCTTAAAATAAACGAGAGCACTACATATGTGATAATAGAGTTGTGGAATTTAATGAAGTTTACGGATCTCCTCATCTCTCTTAAGCGCCACTCATGACCTCACATGTATTTGAATGTGGTGTATATATGTGTGGCAGTGATATGATTTTGCACTTGCATCTTTTATGTAATCATAAAGGGAAAAATGAGAGAGCTGCCACGCTATGATTGTGGTAGAAACCCGAAAAAATATGTAGTGCAAACTTCAGATGTGATGCAAACATGGAAACTATCGTGGTATACAAAATGGGTGCCTGAGATTTGTCCATATCACCCCCACACTCCTCCCTTCTCACTACCTCGTATTTTTATTAAAAAAATGCCCCTGTTAATATTACCTTTAGTTCCTCCACTAAAAAGACTACAATAACTCTATAACTTAGGCTAGAGTTAAAACCTAGCATGAGTTTTAAATTACGGTTTAACCATGTTAATAATTGATTTTTAAACAAGTAAGGTATATCACAATCTTTCCTTTTATTGTCTCTTTTCATATTAATTTTAGTCTTCTCCACCTCTGCTCACATTATTATTTGACTACAGTGACTTATGGTTAAATCTAAGAGAAAAAAATTACTCATGATTAAATCTAGAAGTAAAAAAATGACTCATGATTAAATCTAGAAGTAAAGAGTAAAAAAAAGGAGAAAATGACCAACGAAAAATCAGAGCCCAACGAGGCAGCAGTGAGTTCAGCGTGGCTGTGTCCACCTATAGGCCCAACGCCGGCGAGGAGAGATGGGATGATATATATATAGAGAGGATGTGAGTTCCATTGCCCGTCACCGACATGAGTTCACTGCCCATCGCCGCTACTAGATCTTCTCATGCTACATATTGACGATGGTCATTTCGAGGCCACACATCCCCATTGCTACCGGATCCGCTCCGTCGCCTATCGCCGTCGCCAGAATTGCCTCTATCGACCATTTCAAATCTCGCCATGGGGGAGAGAGGGAGGAAGAAAGATGAGAAGGGAGGGGGATGAAGAAAGGAGGAGACAAAGTGGAGGAGGGTGGTGGCCTGGTGGGGTGTTTTCTACAAATTTCAGTTTAGTGACGTGGACAAAACTTAGACGTCCATTTTGTATCCTATTGTTGTTTTCATGTCTGCACTATATATGAAGTTTGAACTACATATTTTCCCTTGGAACCCATGCATGGGAACTAGGTTCAAATAAATTTAGTATTGTAACCTTTCTGTGAAAAAAAATAATAAAATTGGGGAAATAGAGAAGAAAGGGTGACATCTTTTCTGAACTACCGAACTTATCTGCATAATGGCGTGGGGCTATATTAATTTAATTTAAAATTCGAACTCTTGCTTTTGCTTTTAGACATACAAAATACTCCCACCATATATGCATGCAATCAAACCTAGTTCTCGAAATAATGATATCCTAGAATGTATACCATCAAACTTTAAAATACCATTTATAGATATTAGGATTTGATATGTAAAAATGGCATTACTAGATACTGTGTCGATATAGAAAAAAGAATGGAGATTCAAACAGTTAACGAGCTATATATGTGTCTTGAAGACAAACGGAACATCTGAATTGGTGACTGAAGTGATAAATCTATGGCTCTATTTTTTTTTCCTAGCCAAATATAGAGGCTGACATGTCATGATAATAGACACTAGCTTACGAAAGGCACATTGGTGCCAGTTACAACAAAATTATAGGTATTGGTTTCAATACCGGCACCAATTATGTAAAACTAATGACCCGAGTTATTGGTGTTAGTTATGAAATCGGTATTATAAAACCAGCACCTATGGGCTCTCAGGATTGCACTAGCAGCTTATAGGTGCTGGTGTTAGGACAAAACTATTACCTATAATCTTACAAAAGTGCAGATTTTAAAACATTAGCCTGTTTCAATATAGTTGTTGGCACATTCCTAGGAGCCACAAACAAATAGCATGTTATAGGACCAGCATCCATAATCTTGGAGCAAATAAATTGGCTGCTATATTTGCACCACAATCAACAACCAGAAACAAATATCAAGTTATAGATACATTTAGAATCCATCCACACAACAATTTACAACATCTCACATCCAAAACCCCCACATACACATATATAGAAACCATCTCAACATCTGAATTAATCCATACATCAAATCCATCTCCGTATACACATACATACAATTTATGTCCACTTCATCCAATCTACCCATATTCGTAAATGTAATTCACATCCAAAGTAGCTCATATCCTTTGCCGAGGGCACATCCACATCAACACAAACATCGAAAGTATTAAACATATGATCATAAATATGTACTTCACACATGGACATTTCCAATCCCCGTCTTTTAGACTCAACAGTTATTGAAGCTCACAGTCGACTGTGGAGACTGATGGACATATCCATTCAAACCCAACAAAGTGTCTCGTAATAGGATCATAGCTCTACAGATTGATGACACGACATACTGTTTTGTTAAAAGTGATGGAATTGCAATACATCTACCAACTCACTTTGCTGTATCAATCAATCCGCTGTGTTGTGATCATTTAAGGAAGACTTTGATGGATTTCTATGGATGTCCTCAAGTCTCTATGGTCAACATTGATTCTCAATATCTAGTTAGGTCAAGCCATCAACTGCCAAATGTCTAAGATGGGAATTGGAAATGTCAACGTGCTAATGACCGGTACTTGATTAGGCTAGGAGGACCAACATAGACTCCACCTCCTTGTACTCAAGTCATAGTACCGTTATACATGTTTAGATAAGTGTTCAAGGAAGCAAATAGATAAATAGATTAATAAATCATACAAAATTCAAGTTCATGACTTAAAGAAAACCACATTGATCTAAATAGCTAAATTACAAAACACTTAGAAAATGTTTAAACGGTAGGTTATGCCTACTAATCCTAAGTCTGCATATCCTTTGTCATTAAACCACTTTCTAAGAGGTCACTAGGGAGGCCAGCCTCTAGGAAACCCTCTAGCCCACTAGGAGCTTTCAAAACATTGAATACATTGTTCTACGAGGTGACATGATTGGCAATGAATTCACATAGTTGTTCGGTGAGGGAGATGCAAGCATGTGGCACTAATTGACTTATCGGGAGCTTAAATTTTCTACAAATAGAAAGATTGAAGACGTGAAGACGTATAATGTATTTGAAACTTGGATATACGTGTTAAGAATATGTCAAACCTTAGCATCTTCAAGGTTTCACTTGTGTTCCTCTATGAAATACCACATAAATCTCATCTAATAGTGCCCACATGTATTTGTGGTCACATCCTGGCATAAGTAATTAGGGTGGGGCCAAACCCGAAATGTATTTGCACCCATAGCGAATTGAATACACTTCTTCTTATACTTCTGATATGCCTTATCTAGGATGTAAATGGCGGATTGATGCTTATCTTGTGGGATCCTCCACCATTGAAAACGACAATCTTAGAACTATTTAAATGGATCTCAAGAAGGATCCAATGTGGCATGCATATAAGGGAAGAGGGCAATTATTCTTATCTAATTCATCTACGCATGAGAAGTACAATGACAATGGACAATTACATAAAGTGGTAGGGCAAAAGGATTGTCTTTATGTTCATCATCTTAACGAAGGATGTATATCGGTAGTTGATCACTATATTTTTTCTCTAGGCAATATTGTTAGCATTGACTATCGCTGGGTCGAGAAATCCCATTGGCTATGGGTAATTCTACATTCGAGCGCCCCTATTCCGTATAAGGAAGAAATTAGACATGCAACAAAAATATCATTAAAGAAATGAACATTAAACCAAATTGCATCAACATTTCATTTCTCACTTCAAAAACATTGCAAATCTGGAATTGCATCAATATTTCATTTTCACTAAATTACAAATATCTATTTGGACAGCAACTTCATCACTAAATTGCATTAGCATTTCATTTCTCACTTCAAAAACATTACAAATCTGGAATTACATCAACATTTCATTTCACTAAATTGCAAATATCTATTTGGACAACAACATTATCACTAAATTGCATCAACATTTTATTTCGCTAAATTGCATAAACCTAAGCTAGCAATTTCATCACAAATTTCATCAGCATTTCAACATTTCAAAAGAGGAGAGGGGAACACATCTTGTCAAGTAGAGGTGGTGCGAGAGGATGGCCGGCCTTTGCTGGTAGGCAAAGGTGGAGAAGCTTCAGGACGTTGATTGTGCGTGGAGGTGGCGACGATGACTCAGACGATGGTAGAGAAGCTCTAGGACGTCGGTGGCGTGTGGAAGTGGTGATGACGACTTAAGGCAATGGAGGAGCTCCAAGAGGTGGTGACATGAGGCAATAGTGGATGGCAGGTGGCGACGATGCATGTGGTGGTGGACGGTGGGCGACGATGACCCAAGGCAATGTTGGATAGTGAGTGATGACTACGGTGGGAGAAGGGCCTACCTTGGGTTGAGCAAACAACAGGAGGACGGCCAATGATAGGGGCAGAGGATAGCGGTGGTAGGAGAGGAGGGTCGGTAGCCAGGTATGGCAAGAGTGGATGGGTGCTGTTAGGGATCGAATGGGCCAATGGTAGGTGGCGTAGATCAAGGCAGGGCGAGAGGACAACCAGTGACAATGACATTCGGTAGTGGTGGTTCAAGAGGTAGGCCGGTGGTAGGGGGCAACGATGGCGCTGGAGAATGGTCTGCGGTGGAGGATAGCCGATGACAAGAGCGAGAGCATAGATCTGGGCAACAAAGGCCAAGTGCGGTTGGGGTTCCAATGGGAACTTCATCAATTTCCCTAGGTGGGGCGGTGTATCTAAAGGGGGGCATGTAAGTACCATTTCTAAATTAGAATTAGCACCGTTTACTCCTATAGGTGCTAGTTGTAATTTAAAACTAGTACATATGCGCCCACCATAGGTACCGGTTCTAAATTAGAACCGGCAACTTTGACTGCTATAAGTGTTGGTTGTAATTTAGAACCGATAACTATTGGCATTCTAGGTTTTTAGATAATTGGTGTCTAGTGACATAGTTTTTAATATATTTCTCTTATTGTTTGTACTTTTTATTTCCTTAATTTCTACAACACAAATTACTAATATAGTACATACATTCCTTTTGGCAACACATAATTATAATTAAACATTCAGTTCCAAAATAAACATGCATATTTATGGCAATTAAATGACAACTTATAACTCAATCACAATTACTCCTCCCTGATCGATCGCTTTGAACATATGGGCCTTCCTCCTTGTCTTCGTCTTTCTAGCCTTGTTCACCTTCTTCTGTATCTATGTCTATTGCGAAGGGTTGTAGCTCATTGATTTATTCATACTCTTCCTCTTCAACGATATTCTCAACTCCATCAATGCTTTGATTTCTGTGGAAAACCACATGGCACTCCATCTCGGATGAGTCTTTGACATAGAAGACTTGTTTTATAGATTTCGCATGTACAAATGGTTTGTCTTGATAACCTACATTCTTAAGGTACATGATAACCATTCTGTACTTGTCAGCCTCCAATCCCTTTAAATTTTGACCCTTTGACACTAAAAAAACTAGACCTTCAGAGATCCATAGTTAAGCTCCTTGATTATCTCTATAAAACCATAGTACTTTATAGTACACCTATATGGTACCACTGTTGTCGAAGTTGTCTATGTAGACATCACTATTTTGGTACATGTTATTGTCATCCTAGGCTATCGTGTAAAATGTGTACCTATTAATGTCATACCCTTGGAATATATGGATAGTGCTCAATGGCCCCCAAGACAAAACATACAACTAGTCACTATCAGGATTTATAGCCATCATTTGCTTCCGGAAAAATTCACCAAAATTAAGCATATGCTAACTCGAGATCCATGCTCTGATTTTCCTAGGTTGTTGTTGTGGAGTGTGTTGTAATACATGTCCACAAACGGAGCCACCAAAACCAACTATTGGAGTACTATGAAATGTGCTTGTCATACTGTTGCCAGGTCAGGAGAGACTATTTTTTTATGACTTAACATCATTTTCCCCAATAGCTTGCCCTCGTGTTAGGACAGTGGCACGCCAATGGGTTTCAAATCATATAATTGATATAGAACTTAGCCACCTCCTCTGTTGCATAACCTTGCACGATACTGCCTTTAGATCGAGCTCTGTTACAAACATATTTCTTTATAATCTCTATGAACCTCTCTAAAGCCCACGTGTTATGCAAATACACTGGGCCAATAATGTGTCTCCTTCACAATATGCACCATGAAATGAACCATGACATAAAAAATAGTGGTGGAAAACATATCCCGAGCTAGCAAATGGTAATGATATCTCTTCTTGAAGTTTGTCTAGCATGGTTGGATTGATCACCTTCTGACATGTGGTGTTGAAGAACAAGCACAATTTTATGTTTGGGTTTCAAACCTCCTTTAGCAGGATACTTCTAATTGCTATAGGATTCAGTTGTCATTAACATGTGGTAGTCATGTTACTCCATAACAATTAATATCTTGTGTTTCATGTTGACAAGTCTTTTCATGTTCATAGAGTAACCAAACGAGACTTTGACACTCTACAAGCACACCAATAGACTTGTTTTATCTGTAGCACTAAGGATGTAGCATTCGGGGAGAGGTAGTGGCAACCATTCCCACGTTCTTAAGCATGTAGCTCTATCTTGATTTTCATGTCTATAAGATCTCTTCGGGCTTTTAATGTATCGTTTGTTTTGCTAAGTATATTGACCAGCACTGTAATCAAGTTGTCGCAAACATTCTTCTTGATGTGAATCATGCGGATTGTGTGGCCGACATCCAAATCTTTCCAATACAATAGGTCCCAAAAGACAGATCTCTTTTCCCAAAGAGGTAGCTCACCACCCTTGTACGTTGTGCTTGTATTGCCAGGCCACTTACCAAATATACATTTAATATCCTTCACTCATTAAAAATCTCTTTGCTAGTACGATGTCTTGGAGATGTACCCTCTTGCACTGTGCAATCTCCCTCCAACTAGAAAAAACCTTCGATGACTCATGTACACAGTCTATTGAGAGTACTTCAACCACCTACATGCTATCTTCCACATGCACTATACACATGGACAAACGCCTTTTACCATTTGTCCGGATGTATTGCTAGCCGCAGGGTAATCTTGGATGGTCATGAACAACATTGCCCTTAGGATGAAGTACTCTCTTTTATATGCACCTCAAATCCATGCACTAACGTTCCATAGTAAATGAAGATCTTCCACCAATGGTTTAAATTAGACATCGATATCGTTATCAGGATGCTTTAGCCCTTGGATTAGAAATGGCATCATGGTATACTTGTGCTTCATGCACAACCAGGAAGGAAAGTTATAGATAATGAGTGCCATTGGCTATGTGCTATGATGACTACCCATGTCACCGATCCCAAACCTTATATTCATAATGTCATGCATAAATTACTTTCTATAATTTCTATATATCTTTCTCTATTAAAATCTATCAGTCGTGTGCCTTATCATCTCATCTTGCTTATGCTCTTCGTGATACCAATGCATCATCTTTGTATGCTTTCTCTTTGCATTCAGACGTTAAATTCAATGGATTATAAGAAATTACCACACAACCTTAACGGGCACTTTTTTTCTTCTTCACAACAGCACCACCACTATCACCATCACCATCAATATCTCTGCCCATAGGACACACATCCAAATGGACATAGTCACCTTGATACAGGATAGAGTCGTTTTGACAGCACATCGTACATCCATATTTGATATATCAATCATCCAAAATTATTTAAATTAAACATTGACATACATATACCATTTACTACGAAAATAAGTCTAAAATTAATACAGCCCTAGTGTATAATCTCAAAAATTAAATTTCTAAATTCAACATTAATAATCTATAAATTACTCCCTGATTCAAAATTAGTAATCTCTAAATCAATCAAAATTCAAGATTAATATTATCTAAATTACTCCTAGATTCAAATTAATAATATCTAAATCAATCAAAATTCAAGATTAATAATCTCTAAATTAATCAAAATTGAAGATTAATATTATCTAAATTACACCAAGATTCAAAATTAATAATCTCTAAATCAATCAAAATTCAAGATTAATAATATCTAAATTACTCCAAGATTAATAATCTCCAAATTACACCAAGATTCAAAATTAATAATCTCTAAATCAATTAATATTCAAGATTAATAATTTCTAAATTACTCCAAGATTAATATTTAAATTCAAAATTAATAATCTCGCAATGAATCAAAATTTAAGATTAATAATATCTAAATTACTCCAAGATTCAAATTAATAACCTCTAAATCAATCAAAATTCAAGAATAAGAATCTCTAAATTACTCCAAGATTAATAGTCTTAAAAAAAGATTTGCAAACTCAAATAACTAAATATCACAACCATTACTAGTTCTCTCTGTACATAATATCTAATAGGTTTATTAAAAAAATATAACAATCAGAATCACTCATTTTTAATATTAATAAGTGACCATTTTTGTCAAATAAATATCACCCTCCCATAATTGCAATTTACCATATAATGATAGTACTCAAATCAAATTAAAATTTAAAATATTGATTTAATTTAATGAAAGAAATTAGAAAATTGAGTTAAAAAATTAGCAACCCAAGAGTACAAATTTACCATCCACGTTCTTCACAAATAAGAACAAAATGCATAGAGAATCAAGATAAAGTAATCTTCTAGTATCAAAATATATAGATCAGTTGAAAATTTTCAAATTATTTTAGCAAAACCTCTCTTCCCCCTTGACTGATCTAGCAAGAATAGTTATTCTCAATTAAGCATATAAACTAGCCATATAGATACCGATTCTAGTTAATAATCAGCAACTATGAGACACACGTGCCCTTATAAGAGCATGCATTAAGTGCTGGTTCATGTTATAGGTGCCAATTATTAACAAATACTTCAAGGACTGCTGGTGGACAACTTGTTGGATCTTGAGTATAGGATTCGTCATGTCCATGACTGAAGAGATAATATATATATATATATAGACATTAGTATATATATGAAATATTTACTGACAATTATTTGTATATTGCCGGTGGATGTGTAATATTTGTGGATGGATGAAAATCCTATGTCTGATTAGTATCGGGAGTGTATTCTCTTTTTTTTAATTTACAATTACGCTAACAGAAATTATTTTTTCAAAGTCGTATTTGTATATATACCCATGTCCAAATGAACATGCAAGTACAACGTAACTGTTCATCAGTGGGATGCAAAATGAACAAAATTACTCCTGCCTCTGCACGTACTTTGCAGGTACTGGCTAGCCTAGATAGAATAGAAGAGAGCAATGGAAGCAGATCTCTAACTTAATGTCATCCAATTTTAATAAATAGTTGACATACGCCCTATGTTAGCGACCTAATACTATATTATATTAGAGATATATTAGAGAAATATATCTGGGGATCGAGTCTCTGCGGTGAGCAGTAAAGAAAGGTCGCTTTTGTACTTTTGAAGATAGTACCAGGCTAGCTATAGCTTTTGAGGATCATGCACATGCTGTTTGATCGCTGGCACGTCAAGGTCGATTTCCAGAGAAAGGAGAAGAGAGATCCGCACGAAACTTAAATTTTCCTAAGCTAGCAACCGTGTGTAAATTAAATTATGCATGATAGCTTAAATTAGTCCAAGCATGTTTTGCTAGAATAAAAGCTAGTGCTCTCTCCATTTTTTTAATATTTAACGAAGTTAGACAATTCATCGCAATGAAAAAATTATATAAGTATTATTTATTTTATTATGATTTATTATATAATTATAGGTATATTAAGTATGACTTATATTTTTTATATTACATAAAAATTTTAAATAAAATAAACAGTTAAATGTATATGTAAAAATGAACATTAAAAACAGATAGAATAATATATAAGCGTTGTGACGGACCAGAAAGTTAAGACAACTATATTTGGCCTATCACGTATGGGATGGGACATTAGTTCGGTTTCTGAACTGGTTCTAGTTAAGCAATAAATAATACAACATTGCCATACTTGTTTTGTGCCAAAAAATGGTCAATACCAAAAGCAGGTAGAAAAACAAAATTAATCGGTCAATTATATTATTATACAGCTTATAGATAATGTGATCGGAAGACGATGAACCATGCAAACATCGAACCGCCTTCAAAACCCACCGCAAAAACATTTGGCTGATTGTTCGATGTTTACGAGGAACCACACTAAGCTACTAGCAACAAGGCAACAACAGAGTCAAGACACATTAGGTGCCAGCATTTTGTTGGGCCGGTACTGCGCGCGTGTCCGTTATATATGGCCCAGCAACGGCCCTGCTACTCAGGCCGGAAGAGCACAGCGTACATATCATGTTCCTGGGCCGAGTTTTATTCGAAGAGTGAATGATAACTCGATTTTATTTATTTATTTTTTAAAATGTTTATAAAAGTATATTTCTAATTTCAAGCTTTTATATCTCTAACACCCTTCTAAAGGTCTTTTTTTTACTACGTGGTGTCCGCTAATAAGCTACTGACGGGGCACGGTCTCTTGTCGCCCTCTTGAAGAGTATTTTTTTTTCTCGATTAGGAAGCCTTCTGTAAAATACCGAGCCAAACCGATCTACTGGTTTTTTTTTCTTCGCTTGGACCATCTGCTTTTGTTTTACTTCGGTGTTCGGCGTTTTTCTCGGTTGCGAGCGAAGAAAAACCGAGGGCACCTCACGAACCGTTGCTTCAAAGCCCAAGCGGGATAAACTATGCCCAGCCCATGCATGCATGGGAGACGATGAGGCAAACAGGAATCCGGAGCCAGACCCACACGTCTTCTCAGTTGTCTCTCGCCGATTCTTCGGGAGTAGCGGCGCCGGTGGCCCTTCTCTATCCACAAGCGCGGCGCCAGCAAAAGGAGCGAGCGGGCCCGCAAGCGGACGGCGGGCGAGCAAGCAGGAGGACCACGCGACTGGCACCTAATGACATGGCGGCACCGGCCAAACCTTGTCGGAGCGGCGGGCTCCGTGGCAAGACCAGAGCTAGACGACGGGGCACTTTGTGGCAGCGCGGAAGCCCGTCAGTCTTCTCAGAAGCGGGGACTAGGAGTCCGCACCGGAGCTCGTCGACGCTGCTGCTCGGTGACAGAGTGCGCGCAGATCTAGCCGCACCGTATCACCAGGTACTTCGGTAAAAACCAAACCAGAGAAAACCGAACCGATTTTGTTGGTTTTTTCTGCTCAGATTGTTTTTTTTTAAAAAAAAAACTATTCTAAGCTAGTGTTTTAGAGGAGCCGATCTATGAAGAAACCTAACAAACCGATCCGATTAACACAAGAAAACTGAATGCCCACCCATCTGGGGGAGGGGAATGTTTTTTTTAATTATTTTTTAAAAAATAAAAAGAGTTGTATATATTTATGTGCATTAAATTTCGAAATGCAAGTTATTAAATTTGAAGATGGCTAAATTTAGATGAAGAGTTAAACTTCGAAGTAGATAATTTTAAAAATAATATACATATATTATTTGCGATACGAAAATAATGAACGCAATTCTCACATGCATAGTTAATGGGGTTCGAATGTAGATCATTATAAGATGTGTATAGTTAATAATTTTAAATAGGAGTACTATTGCACTAATGCTGCACTGGAGAGTCCAAATATTAGTTTTCTCCTTGATACCTACCAACGCCGCCACTGCCGTTTAACATGTTGTCAATAGTCTTCATCTTTTTTTTTTGGCATACCCCGTATAATTATATTAGATATTATCGAGAATACCACATAACTAATACTATACAGAAATTTTCTGTATAGTTAAGTATCGATAAGATTATAAATAAAGGCTCGATCCATCTCTATTAAGGCGGCATGTTTGAGTGCGGCTTGGGGGGCGGCATGTTTGAGTGCGGCTTGGGGATGATAAGGATTTATCTGTCCATATTCTACTTGACTCCTGCTTAGATAAGTTGAAAATATTTCCGTAAAAACATATACCTCTTTTAAGGAAGAAGGATCAAATCATAAGTTATAGACACAAGCCTCATCGAGACCACGCCAAGAGAAAGCCCTATATCTAATCACCAACTACAACTTGTCAGATTATTTCGTCGAGATTAGCTTGGCAGGCTAGAACAGCTAGCCTGATCCCCCTTTGTACTTTGTGTAATACATCTTAGATCTATAAATATAAACTCAAGTATGGCTATTATTCTTCTCGAGGGCCTAAACTAAGTATAAAAATCCTTATCTCATGTCTTTTTGTTTCTATCTAATGTACCCTACGCCCCTAAATTACTATTGTCAAGTATAACCTATCAGCAATGGCACATCAAGTAGGGGCATGGTGCTATAAAGTTTCATCAATATAACATTAAAAGGCAACTTTTTTGACAAAGGCTTTTACATCACCTTTCCAATCTTCATAGCAATCCCAGTACTTTCGATCTGCCTTCCTCCAAAAGCTGCAATCATGACAATATACCAGATCAGATCAACAAGCCAACTCTTACCTAGAGACAATGGTGTCCCATCCACAAGGTGAAATTTCATTCACTTGCTACGTGCAAGATATTCCAAAGGGAAAAGGCTAAACTCGAAGCTACCAAGCTTCAATCTGCCTAGTATACTCTCCTATGCATACTAGATGGATGCAACCCGCCAAGAGCAACACCCCTTGCCGGAGTTGGCCAATCCACTCCCAATAGGTTGCACCCATCGATAGCAGATTGGACAACAAACTAGCAGAGGACCAAGACTCCCCTAGCTTAGATCAATTAGTTGGATACATTGGCCTTGACCACCTTGAACCATCCACCCTTCACAATCTTGATACGCTCGAGTCCTTGGGCCCGTATTCGAATCGTGATATCAATGCTATAAGTCAAGAAGAGGTGGCCACTTCAGCAGAAGGGAGATTGGTCTCCCTTGATGATGGAGAACTAAGGAGCACTTCAGGAGATTCCCCTTGTTACACTAGCCCAACATCTAATCATCGCCCAAGGACTTTTGGATCAATCACATATCAATCCGTTAATAAACCTAGAGGCAACGGTGTGGCTAGATAGAGTTAAATCAACAATAGCCAACCTTAATACTGTCTTTAGTGATGCTGCATAGTAGGAAAACATTCCTTTAGAGTAGGGGCACAGGGGCCGTAGGTCCTCAATTCCACATCTAGATGATGAGAACAAACATATTCAAGAAGATGATGTTGAAAACCATCACTCAAAAGACAAGACTTCACCACATCATCGAGGATCGCACAACTAGGATAATGATTTGCGTTACTACATCAAGGGGTGAAGAAAGGAACTTGAGTGTCAATAAAATCGTGAAAACAACGACCACATGCATGGTCGGGTAATCGAGATGACCACCAACCTCTTGTATGTCACGCTCAAAAATTTAGCTAATTTCTAGACTATTTTTGTATATTAAATCCCTTTCCATGACTCAAACCAAGATACAAAAAATGACAAATTAGTATCTAGATCCAAATGGTAATAAGGCATAAATACTTACAGAAGTGGCCCTTAGCCCTCACACTGAAAAATAAAGCAGTAGCCAAAAGATGATCTAGTGAGGCATCAGCTCCACTCCACAGACAAGCTCAACTGGGGTGTAAGCCTTAGTACTTTATGTCCTACTTCACCACTCTAGATTTTTACTTCTAAAAGCAAGAATATATAGCAAGGATGAATATCACCCACCATACTCAACAAGCCACACCAATGATGCAATCATGCTCAGGGTTACAAGGGAGGCTTATGGCTCTTTTGTGTAAATGCAATTACAAATAGTTACAGTTTGTAGGATCAAGGTGGCCGACTAGAGGGGAGGTGAATAGGTGGTTTTAAAAACTTTTGGCTAAACAGAGTTTTATATGCGAAAGTGTAAATCAAAACGATTTTGCACAATTTAAAGCATAAATCAACTAGTCTTAACTAAGTGCACAAAGAAGCTAGCTTTTGTTGAGGTTTAGAAATCTAGGGCGATATTTGTATGTAACATTGCTCAAAGTAAATATAACAAAGTAAATAAGGCAAGTGACAAATAATTTTTATCCCAAGGTTCAAAAACTTGTCAGTTTCCTAATTCCTGTTGAGGCCAACCCAACTTCACCACTTAACCACAAAGCCTTTGAATCTCCTAGATAAGAGATAGGCAAGATGAGAGCCAGTCTCAAAGTGGTCTACACAAGTCTTGATCACTATGGGTTATTCTTCCCCTACTACGGAGATGGTGAACACCCACTCACAATCAATCACCAAGCCTCCTCCACAATCTTCTTTGGAGAGGTCACTAGGTAAACTCCTCTAAACTGTCTAGGAGATGGCAACCTCCAAAAGTAATAAGTCTAGAATGTTTATTGAGGATGATCAAGTGTCACACTAGCTATAACAATAAAGCAATACACTTGGATTGGCTCAACTCACTCTTTAATAGTTCACTAGATAACCTAAGTGCACAAGGGTGTGAGAGTTCTTTCAAGGGCTCAATATAAAGCAAAAGAGTACCAAAACCTTACCCTTACTGCTAGGAAGGGAGTATTTATACACCCACAAAGCCAAATTAACCATTGTAGATGAAATCTTCAACTCACAGTGGTATTCCGGTTAGACCACAAAGGGTGTCCTGGTTGGACAAACCACCATGTCAATGGCTAGAAAACTAGCCCTTAGCTGTCACATTAGTTTCCGACAATCAGACCACCATGGGAGGGCCTATCGAACCATCATCAATTCTAGTCAGATTGCTAGTGCTTAGTATGATCGATGTCAGCACCAATGGCTCTAAATCTTCTTAGAAAATAACTCTATATGCTCTCAGTTATACCACGGTTCAGTGGGTGGTAATACCGCCAATCAATTTTTAGCAAGACTGACAGTCAATAAAACAGCGATATCTCATGACTCATGGGTTAGAATTCAACGTTCTTGGACTCTATAGAAAGATTATTCAAAAGGGCTATCTAATCCATGAACAATACATTTGTAAGAATCCAAGGAGAAGTGGTTTAAACTCTATAGGATACTTGAGTGGACATAGCCATAAGAGACCACTCATTCCTATTGGATATGCCCACATCTGTCTTTGCATGGGACTTGAGAAAAGGCTCAAAACACTTGGATAGACAATATCACTATGTTCAAGTGAACTAAAATGGCACAAGATCATCTAGCAATCCCTCTTGATAGTATGGTGCTTATCTAGCAATCTAGTCTTTTCACCAAACACCAAGACTAACAAAAGACTAAGAAAAATATTCTTAGCTTCATGTTACCTTTACCTTGCGCCATCCACATCAGTGTCGATGCTTGAGCTAAGATCAATACTCGTGACTATCCAGTTGAACCATCTTTATGTAGTGTCTTGATCAACAATTGTCAAGAGTTACTTCTTATCACAAACTTAACCTCATACTTGTCAACATGGTGAGTTGTTGGCTTGATAACCATCAAACCATGGTGTCATCCATTAGCCTCATTATGGTAAGACCCATTCCTTTGCATAAGTCAAAGGAAAACATTAGTCCTAACAAATCAATTATCATCCTTCACTTGATGACCAACCAATTGCATATAAAGGATATGAATTAATTTGTTGAGTATCAATCAACACCACAAGTATTATATACTCGCATGTGTGCTCAAATATAAAGACTCCAATTTAAAGTGTAGATGAACAATATGGATCTGCAACATACATAACAAATGTATAGGATTCCCCCCCATAAGCATATGCATACAAAAATATAAACACGAGAGACAAGTGTATGTATAATTGAACATGACCAATAGGAGATTATCCTCTATATATATATATATAATTATAGGAGGCATGTGGCATTGATATAGATAAATATATTTGTATACCTCATAATCTTCATGTTCGCAGTGTAAAAGAGACTAAATAAGATATGACTAAAAAAATATTAGTCTCACATGCATATATCAATAACATGGAAAATATATATATAAACAAATCAACATGTATATGGAGATAAAGAATGATACATATAGCTTGATCTCCTTGTGTTTCATTATTATGATTAGGATTCATCATCAAAGAATATATCACCATCTCCACTCATATTAAGTTTGGAAGAAACCTATCCACCAACTCATGAAGAGAGGTTAGTCCCGCAAAGCCGATTTGTCACAAACTACCAAAACAATAATTACTTATGTTTGTTCAATCATAAATCTCTCAACATTTTCCCTTTTTGGTGATGTATAACAAGCTGATATAAATTATGTAAATATACATAAATGATAAATTAATACTATGAAACCAAAAAAAATAGAATGAGCTCCCCATAAAGATATGCATGCATATGAATATAGTGGAAAGCATATGCAAATATTTAATAGAGGACAATGGAGAAGTTTACTCTATACTTTGGATCCACAAGAGAGATCAAGTAAGAACATATAGAGTTTAGTACATACCTCATTTTTATTTTCATATCCCAAAAAGCCTATACAAAAATATTTTTAATAATTATATTAGTCCCAACAATTAGATTTGTCCTTAATTACATAAACCAAACTAATGACACTTGAACATAAACACTTAAAATAGTTCATTAATTAAGTGAATATTAATCTCCACTTAATAATGTTACAACAAGTTGAATAGCCCAACCAACCACTTGAACTATATCAGTTTATTATATTAGGATAATTTAATACTAAGACTAATCATAGTGAAGTTCGATCTGTCACCCATAATAATAGGTAGGGCTATTTGAATATATTTACTTTGACAAGAGGTGTACAACTATACCCATAAGAGACAACCCCACAACATATTTTCGTGAGCCGGTATGCCACCATGACATCCCAAAAAAAGACTATGACAAGACCCTTCGCATAACCCTCGCCTAACCATTCACACCAGGCTGAGGTTTTGCCCCCACCCAGATTAGAGAACGCAACCCCCCTTGTGACATGGAGGATTTGGAAGCCAATCAGTACCGACACCCGAACCAACTCAACTCCACCATGGCCAACCTCATTTTGGTGCGTAGGAGAGGAGTGAACTACACTACAAGTCTAGCCATTGCCTACACCGGCTTGTGGTAAGTACGAATTTTCTCATGAGATCTTTCCATGAACCAGTCCTCAATTGTTATAGGTGTGACCATCAAAATCATGCACCTATAGCCCACCATAAAGTTATATTTTAATTAGGTATTAATTAAGACCAAATAACCATGGCCACATGTGATGAGCTCACAGCACATCAAGATTGTAAAATCAAATTAGCAGACGTAATGAATAAGTGATTTAAAGTGGTGTTAGTATTGACGAAGTATGAGAGCATGGGTGGTGCTTAGAAATAGTAATCATGATAAAGACATACCTAGATAATTAAGAGATTTGTTTTATGTGCAAAATTCCAAAGTGAGCAAAGTTCAACATTTGTTGAAAGTTCTCAATAAGTGCAATCAATTGAGTTTTCTAAGAGCAAATAAATTTGAGAAAGAGTGTTACACACAACTTGTCTATGTGTAGACGTTTTTTCTTTAACCTATGTACTAGTGAATATGTTGCATTTTAAATCATTGAATACATGAATTTTTAATGTTGATTTGAGCTTACTTGTAACATCTTTGACTCATGTTTGAACTTTAATCTAGTTGATCAAGTTTTCTTCCTTGTCTTGCAATACATGTCCTTGTCTTGCTTTAGGTACATTTCAAGCTGCTTAAAACTAAAAAGTTGATTCTACAAGTGGGAATTGTAAAATGATGGCATTTGTATTTTAATTGGATCTTTAGTTTCTTTTTTTCTACATCCTTGATGAAATCATTATCAAAGGGGGGAAATATATACAATATCCACAATTCTTGAAAGGTCCAGAAACAATAATTTGCTTTGATTTTTATAATTAGTCGATTTTGTGCTTTTAATGTAAATATGGGGGAGAAATTCTTTCTTTTAAAAAGGGGAGAGTTATTCTTTTCACATTTGTGATTTTTGAGCCGTTTGTGCTTTTTGATACTTCTTTGGTTTTTTGCTTTTATGAAAACACCAAATTTGTATTTTGTAAAGCGATAAGTTTTATTTTTGGTTTGAAGGGTTTCCTATGTTATTAGGTTTCCTTGTTCTAGTTGGATTAGTGGCAATGGACAGTTACATCCATGGGTATAAATAGAGAGGTATGCTATGCCTTGAGGGCAAGCCACAATTGAGAGATTGCAGAGTTTAGAGCCCTCTATATATGGGTTTCGTAAGAAACTTGTGAAAGGTGTTGTGGCTACACCTTTTGAATATTACTTTAGTAATAAAGATCATATTCAATCATCAAGGTGTCAATGACTCTTTCAATTTTGTAAGTTTTATGTTTTTTTTGGCATTAACTTGTGATTCTTCATTTTGCTACATTTTTTTACAAGTTAATCCATCCAAAACCTTTCTAGTACTTCTTAGATCAAATCTAAAAGGTTTCGATGATTGGTTCTTGCTAGATTCAAATTTGCCCAAGTCACTAAAATTTCTAAGACAACTGGATTTAGAGGGAGTTTTGTATTAAACCATTGATTAGTTTGCAAATCCATCTAGTGTTTTCCCTTGGTCTATCTAGTTTATTCTAATAAGATTTAAGCTTGATCCAATGGTTGGTTCTGGAGAAAACGTGTTTTACAAAAGTGTTGTTAGGCTATTTTTAGTCTAACAATTAAACTAGTAATTATAGCTCAGTTAGACCGGCCCTATGTCCAGTCAGACAGCTAGAATTGTGTTCTTTTGGATTTTGAGGTTGGGTTGTATTTTGATCTTTTAAAGTTCAATAATTTATTTTCGTTGACATTACCTATTATTCACCCCCTTTGATAAGCTTGGTTACGTGTATTCAATCCTACAGGTAGTATCAAAGCCATGTTTGCTCTTTTTGATCCTAATCGGTCTTGAGCTTTGTTGCCATGTCTACTTGTATATGTTCCTCATTGCCTTGTGTTTCTTT
Source organism: Oryza coarctata (assembly GCA_030770085.1). Classification (NCBI taxonomy): domain Eukaryota; kingdom Viridiplantae; phylum Streptophyta; class Magnoliopsida; order Poales; family Poaceae; genus Oryza; species Oryza coarctata. The sequence goes on from CM061472.1 coordinate 18,818,843, forward strand.
GGATGGTAATAACAGGAACCCTGAGCTTCTGAAGAACAAGAAGTCATTGATACTCAAGATGCTTGTTCTAAAGATTTGCACATAGATGGCTAATATGGATAGCTATGATGATGTTGATAATCTATCGCCGGTTGATTTTCTCTCTAAGAAAAGTAAGTCTTCTAATACTAGTGATTCATTGCTTAAGGAGAATGGGAGGTTGAAGGAATTAGTAGATTGTTTAGAATATCAAGTTGATTTCTTAACAACACATTGTTCATGTTTATGCAAATCTTATGATTATTTAACTGCTCAAAACAATAATGTTGTTGCTTTGAATGATGAACTTAAAACTCCTCTTGCATGCCTAAATTCTGAAATTGAAGTTTTGAGATTTAATGCTTCTATACCATTTGATTCTTGTTTTGTGTTGCATAATGAGATTGCTAGTGCTAGAGATGAGATAGATAATCTTAAATCTTTGGATAAAAATAAATGTGATTCTTAAACTAACATGACTGCTGAAAAAGAGAAAATAAATTTTGCCTATGCTTCATGTGTTGATCAAGTAGAAAAGGCTTGTGCTGAATTTAATGAGTTTAAAATCAATTCTTATAATGGTGCTCTTTGATTAGCATTGTGAATGATAATAACTAGGTTCTTCTTTTAATCATGATAAATTGCAAGATATGAACACACAAAATGTTTTCTCTACTTCTTGCAAGGACTTGATGATTGAAGTTAAGGTTTTCAAATATGAGCACAATGTTATGGGTGCCAGGCAAATTGAGCACAATGATATGAGTGCTAGACCTTTGAAAATATTTGAGAAACCAAAGGAAATTGTTTCAAATATCTTGGTAGAAGAACATTTCTATAACTTGTGCTAATACTTCTTCTGCTTCTTCGTCAAAAGAAACGACACATGTGAAGTATAATTGCACCTAATGTGGTAAGGATGGGCACTTGGTTCTGTTTTGCTGTAGACTTGCAAGAAAATAGAAAAAGGACAGGGAATGTAAACTTGTAAGGTCAAGATGGCAAAGGGGGAGCTTTTCTTCAAGTAGCTTGGTCAGACTGCAAGCTAATGATAGGTCAGACTGATGACCAAAGGCAGTTAGACCATAGGTGTCATAATGGCCAAACCATAGGTGATCGACAATGGTCTAACCGACATTTCAACGTCGATCAGATCGGCGCTATGGGGCGTCAGACCGTAGATTCTATAGCGATCAAACTGCCCTTCTGTGAAGTTTCAAGATAAGTTGCTAGGCAAGAATGGTTCTAATTTTTTTTGTGCCTATACATGTGCTTTTCCTACTAGTTCTATTGGTTGTGTTTCTCAATGTTGGATTCTAAAATTTCTTATTTCTAACCCCAACACAAAAGCCTCTACATCTTCTCACTCATACGTCTTTTGGTAGAAGACTCCCCATGTGCACTAAGAAATTGAGATGACAATTGCTTTTTAGGTAACATCAATTTATTTTTTATTGACATATTTTGTTATATTTCCTTGTTTATTAGATTTTTCATGTGCTAGTTTTGGTGGTAGTTGTTTTTAATAATAACACAAGTGGATACATATCAATTTTGGAGAACTTTGATGATATCATTGGCAATTGGATGTTTTTTAAGACCTTTGATTTCTTCTCGTTTTGCTTCTTTTTAGGGAGAATTGGAGAATAAATTGAGGGCGAGTTTATGATTTTCCTTGCATTCATGTTTATTTTCATGCATTGCTCTAAATATGAAAATAAAAAATGAGAAAAGTGGAGCTTTGATTTATACATCTAGTATATTCTTGTGCTTGCTAACAATATAAGTGAGATTCATTAGTCTCTGGTATAGCTTGAATGTGTTTTAGTCTTTATTTGAGCATATGCTATTGATTTTAAGGGAGATGATGCATGACATCTAAATTCTTTTACTTAAACTAATTAAATATGCAATATTGAAACTAGTTTTAGTTTGGATGATTTATCCTAACATGTATGATTGTTAGAGTTTTCATTCCTCAAATGCTCTATAAATGTCACATGAGCAGATACAAAGAAATTTGCTTGTCTTTATTTTTATCAGAGATAAAAATAGATATTGAATCCTTAGAAATAGTAATAACAACAAGGATGTATCCTCGATGAGAATAAAAATAATGAGTGTTGAATCCTTGAAAACAATATGTGCATAATGATAATGTTTAAAGTGAGCAAAGCTTAAAGTTTGTTAAAAGTTCTCAATAAGTGCTATCAATTGTTTTTTCTAAGAGAAAATCAATTTGAGAAAGCGTGTTACACACAACTTGTCTATGTATAGGGGTTTTTCGTTCAACCTATGTACTAGTGAATATGTTTGTTATAAATCATTGAATACATGAACTTTTAGCACTCATTTGAGCTTACTTGTAACATCTTTGACTCATGTTTGGACTTTAATCCATGCTTGTTGGCTAGTTGATCAATATTTCTCACTTGTCTTGCAACACATGTCCTTGGGTTGCTTTAGGTACATTTCAAGCTCTTAAAAAATATAAAGTTGATTCTACAAGTGAGAATTGTGAAATTATGGCATTTGGATTTTAATTGGTTCTTTATTTTCTCTCTTTTGCATCCTTGATGAAATCATTGTCAGGGGAGATATATATATAATATGCATGGTTCTTGAAAGGGTGAGAAACAATAGTTTGCTTCAATTTTTATAATTAGTTGATTTTGTGCATCTAATGCAAATATGGAGGACAAAATTCTTTTAAAAGAAGCTAAGTTTTTCTTTTCACATTTGTGATTTTTGAGTTGTTTGTGCTTTTTGATACTTCTTTGGTTTTTTTCTCTTATGAAAACACCAATTTGCATTTTGTGAGGTGCTACTAATGTGTTCATCAAGGAGGAGACCTTCTTGGGACAATGATTGTCATTATGCTTTCTAGCCCAGAGGAGGCTATAAGGAATTTACCCCTTCCTTGCGGGAGATGAGCTGGCCTACATAATTCCATCCTAGACATTTTGAGATATATGACAGGAGCATAGACTTGAGAAGTTCCTCCACATTTACTCCGTAGTCCTTTACGCACCCGAGGCAGACAACAACACTTTAGCAAACTTCCTACGAACTATGTTGAAGAGCTCAGCTCTCTCTTGGCTCATCGACCTTCCAACTACCTCTACTAGATCTTGGATAGATCTCTGCAAATAATTTGTGGCTAACTTCCAAGGCATGCAGAAGTGGTAAGTGGTCGAGGACAATCAACATACCATGAGACAGAAGAGTGGTGAACCTCTTTGGGACTTTATACATAGCTTTAATGAGTGCTATAATACCATTCTTGATATCACTGATGCATCTTTAACAAGGGCATTCAAGTTAGGAGTCCAAGATCGCTACACAATCTAAGAGTTGGTGAAAAGAAAGTTAACTTCAGCTATGAATCTTTTCGAGATCACCAACAAGTGTGCTCGCGCCGAAGATGCAATTTAACATAAAAGCAAATGACGAGAAGACATGGGCTATGAGTCTTCGATAGCTCAATCTCTTACTCTTCCAAAAAAGAGTATAAGAAGGTCGAATGAGAAGTCTACTCAACCTCCTAGGGATAGAACATAAAGTTATGGTGGTCAAACTAGAAGATTGAGTTCTCTAATAACGACCACCCAATTATCACAACCACCTCCAAAGATATCCTATATTGGTTGAGCCCACTATTAGAAGATAATGGTGGGACTTATCCCTTCATTGAAGATCAGATTTAACCGATTCAAGCCTACATCAAGAGCTAGAAACCGCTAATAAAAACCTAGAAAAACTAGAGTGGCAATACGCCAAAGTTGTATTGATCTGTATAGATTATTTACAAGGCCCCGTGGTGTTTGTATTTATACCCCGAGATTATATGAGTCTGAGATGTTTATAAACAACCTTTGGATATTATTTTCTAAATAGAAAAAAAAACTATCTCTAAGAATATAACAAAATTAACTACTCCTACCTAATTGCAAGAGATGTCTTATATATATGAAACCACTCCGCCGTGTTTTTCATGATTCCTTCCTAGATTAGGTCTCATCTAGATAGTCTTCCACCTATTGATTGAACTGAATCCATCTTCATTTATCCGATTGGCTCTTTTCCTATATTAATCAACCTCTTTCCATAAGCTCCATCTATCAATCGGCATCTTTCCATAATTCGATCAGCTCTCCGATCCTTAACTGAATATGTTGGTGGGCTTACCAAATTTTGGTATTAACAAGAACTAGAGTGGCGATGCGTTGAAATTGTATTGTATTAATCAAGAGATAGATTACAAGACCCCAGATTATTTGTATTTATACCCTAGGATTACATGAGTCCAAGGCTGTTATAAACAAGCCACTCGAATATTACATCCTAATCAAGAATGAAAAATAACAAAAACTTGCTTATCTATAATATATATTCTAAATATAAAAATCACCATATTGTGGCCTTCAAAATTTTTCTTGAATTTGATCTTCATTAGATATATTTCCATAAGCCGATCAGCTCCTTTCCTTAACCGAATATGTTAGTGGTCCTTACCGATCGGCTCCTTTCCTAATTACAATAGATATTTCTAAAGATAACTCACCGATCAGCTCCTTTCCTAATTACAATAGATATTCCTAAAGATAACTCCTTTCTTTGCTTTCCACAAATCGGCTTTCATGAAACCCACCAAAGCTGCCATACCGATACTCTAGTTCATACCAATTTTTGGTGTTGATGCTACCTGTTGCCAAATTTACTCTTTAGGGAACATGGTGGTAAATTTCATAGCTTATCAAGGAGTAAGGGCCCTTTGTCACAACACCTCTAGTAGGTCCTCACCCAAAGCTGCTCCATATCCTCTTAGCCCTAGCAGTCTCACTAGAACTTAGGTGGAAGGAGGTGTTCACCACTCTTAAGTGGCATCTTGGTGATAAATAAGTAGCCTGATGATGTCAATCAAAGGCAACTCCTGTAAGTGCTTGCATTAAACTCCAATTATATCAATTACAGTGAAAACAAAGGATAGGCTGAATACTTACATTGACGATCTTGTCCCAATCAATTAGGGACAGATCACATAGTGGTATGGGGATGTTGTCGGCCAACAATGGTTCATCAGTCACCACTACCCTAGTGCACTTATGCACTACTTTGTCAGTGAGCTCTATAAGAAAGGCATCGCCAATAATCAGTGAATGTCTTAGGAGGAATCTATACAGACATTTGTTGAAGATAGATGGTTATACCCCATTTTGACATACAGGATAGTCATGCTCTTGCAAGGGTTGATTTTGATGATGTACGAAGTCACTGACAACTTCATACATCATCAAACCACATTGTTTGAGCTACTTGATTTTCGTAAAAAAAAATATCTATGAACTCAGATCTTGGAGGAGATGAGTCCTAGGATTTGAGGCATTTGGCTTTGCTAGTCGGGATGGCAAGAATTTGAGAAGTTGTATCCATGTGAAGATAGAACCATAAGTCAATCCAAAACTTTCTAGAGGCGGGTGTGCTCAGAGGGATGCACTCCTCCTTTAGACCATTGCAAAGTCAAACACCACAGTTACCTATGATTCTCGACAACTCTATGAACGTGAGTTCATATAAGTATCTGAACAAACATAGGAAGGGGCACACTTCCAAATATGTCTCATAAAGTTGTGTGAATATAATTAGGAAAGCGATGGAATTGGGGTTGAAGTGGAGAAGATGGATACTATAAAATTCAAGTAGTGATAAAAATAGGGATGGAGGAGGAAGAAAACCACATTGCATGAAGCTCGCAAGAGTAACAATTTGTCAAGTTTAGGGTTAGGCTTAGTACCTTCTTCTTATCGAACCATGGTTCCTAGACCAGGAATTGACCCTTCTACTTGTAGAGTCATGAGAGTTGCATCACCCATACAGGAATCATGAAGATTTATTAGTGAGAGATGTGGAAAATAGGGATTTTATGTGAAAAGGCAATTAGGGTTTTTGCTAGGCGCCTAGAGGTTGAAGACAAAGGAAGGAATAATAGTAGATGCAAATGGAACTAAGATGAATCTTGTTGTTGGAATTTATAATCTCATGATGACCCTACATCTAGTTGCCAACTAAAACCCACCAAATTATTTCGTCGAGATTAGCATGGCAGTCTAGGACAACTAGCTTGCTCCCCCTTTGTACTCGATGCAACATATCTTGGATCTATACATATAAATTGGACTAGGGCTATTACCCTTCTCGAAGGCCTAAACCAGTATAAAAATCCCTATCTCCTATCTCTTTATTCCTATCTCACTTATATCTTGGTTCCAACCATAACCTATGCCCCAAAATACCATTGTCGAGTATAACTCGTCAACACATTGTTTCAGCCTCTGTGATCCTTCCACTCTCATAGTTGGGTCTCACCATGTCAATCCACAAAGTGAACCCACACACCCAGGTGTCATTCTACGAAAAGTAAATTATTTGAATAATTATAGTACTACAAGACACGATGAAAGAAAATTAGGAATGACAAATATCATGAAGTTGTCATCTATGTTTGGGTAAATGAAGAATCTACTCTCGTATGTCCCTTTTGTGAGGGATGTTGTGACTTAGCAATAATCTTTGCACGCACACTTCAAATGCTCGAACTATTTTGGGATTTTCAAAGGATTGTTTCTCCATTCCAAGCTAGTGGGTTGTACTCTTCGCTCATTCTCTTCTTTCGCTTGATAGTACTATCTGCCGTTTCAACCAGCATGACCCTTCTTCCATCATGTGCTGGTATTTCCATGTCAATACACTTTGTGAATCCACACACGCTTGGATCATCCTATGGGAAGTAAATTAGTACATAACTTAACAATAAGATTGGTCAATGAAAGAAAAGTTTCAATGACACTTACAGTGAAGACATCGTCAACATTTGGACAAAGAAAATATCGTCTTACCAATGTAGCTATTGCCATGGACGTTGCTATCTAGCAAAGGTCACCACATGTGCACTCTAGGTATTCAGACTACGAAGGTAGTTGTTGCTAGTTCATTCTTTAGTTGGACCATTCAGCCTCTATTCATCGTTCATGCGCCTCCTTCCTCAACATGTACTGAACACTTGTTTTGGTCCACACATACCACCCTATTCCATTGAACTAGGGATTCTCCGTGTTAATCCATTCAATGTATGCACACAGTTAGGAATGTACCATCGATGCAAAGGATAGAATGACAGTGCACAAAGGCAACTTTGCACGCGAAAAATACTCTCTACAGCACACTCTAGTTAGGTTGCTGAGATGATGCAAAAACATTGATGTCAAAGTAGTAATCTCTATTCCTCTAACATCATCTCCACAACCTTCTGTTTTGCCCTCCATGTCTTCACATAGCTAATAGTGTACATAAATTTATCCTTAATGAGTCCAATTATGGATCTTGGTTCATACCCCAAGTTGTTGCAACAAATACAAATGTGATATTGCGGTGATACTTCTCAACCTCTTCTAAGTGACATTCATGCTCAGTCACAATCGATACTTGCCAATACTCCTTGCATTTACCCTTATATGTGTGCGCCCACCATGGACACTCTTCCTTCATGCACTTTACTTCGTATACCAATTTACTTGACTTCATGACTTAGAACTCTCTTTGAAGTGACACTACACAATGCTTCATCAACTCCTTCAAATCCTCTACGTAAGAATACCTAGCACCCTAAACAACCTCATTCTTCTTGTACAGGCATTACATTATACTCCTTATCTGATGATTCATCATCATTAGCATGCTCATTATCCAAATCTTCCATGTATATTTTCGCAACGATACTAATATTACATCCCATCCTCCAAATTTGAATTAGTGTACTCTACACACTGAGTGGACCCACATTCACATAGCACCATACTTATACTTCGTATAAAGGGGTTAACCCGAAAGTACTATGGTTGAAGTGGACTAGGTATATAAAATGGCCTAAATGTATCCAAACTCTCTATGTGGGACTATTCCTACCGAATGAACACTTGGGCCTAACGGGCCCAAACTGAAACAAGAACACAGAGACCAAAATAGACTAAATGGTCCTCCACGGGCCAACAAGTGCGTATACTCATACAACGTGGGTTGAGGCTCTTATATCACCTATAACACCCTAGCCTCCAACTTTACATTAGTCCACTCTACACTCTAAGTGGACCCACATTTACATAGCACTATACTTACACTTTCACCTTTGTTTCATGTAAAAGGGTTAACTCAAAGGTACTATGGTTAGAGTGAAATAGGTATATAAACTGACCCAAACTTATCTAAACTCTCCATGTAGGAGTATTCCCGCAAAATAGACACTTGGGCCTAACGACCTAAACTAAAACAAGAACACACACAAGCCAAAGCAGACTAAATGGGCTAGGGTATTACAACTACCGACCATCTCCCCCTCATCCACCACGCCTCTTGGCTACCTTTTTTCTTCTTGTGCTCTTTCTCGTCTTCCTATGTTGTTCCAACATCTCCCACTAGGATTGGACTCTCACTATCTTGAATATCCATTGTAATAGTGTTATCCTTCTCATGTATCGACACAAGAATGCCAAGGGGCCAACCATGTTTAAATGCCATTTTCAAATACCGTCTCCAAGTGGCAATGCAATTCACCAACATTAGTTCCCAAAAGAAACTTTTGGTTGCATGGCTCACTATGGCATACATGGTGATTGTGTTGATTTAGGGGTTGATTCGAAAGTTCTGCATCAACCAATTATACACTGACCCAAAATTTCTCATAGCCAACCTATCAATATCCTTAGCTGTCGAACTGAACTCTGATAGATCAACATCATCTAGACTATACCTAACCTTGCCTCCACCGTGAAATAATTGAAATATAGCCTTATTTGGCATATCGCCTAACGAAAAAAGGGAGTAAACTAAATTGCATTCATCAAATCTACTATTGTGTATCAATTTCTTCAAACCACCAAGTCTAACAAACTTAGAACATACATATGCTACAACAAATTTTACACAACTACGAAACTATCCATGAATGCAACAACTATTTTTTATATTCCTAACTAATACAATCCTACACATGCTACAACTACAAAGCAATAAGAAATAACATTGCAAAGGGGCAAAATGTATTTACCTATAGCCGAGTCCACAAACCGGCGGGGATTTGCCGCTATCCTTCTTCTCTTCCCTCAACCCACTCTTCTCTTTTTTTTCTCTATTTTTATCGAATTTTAAGCCACTAAGAAGGGTTTTATACCTAGCTATCCTAAAAATGCCAAACCCCTCCCCTGGCTAGGCGGTCGGACATTTTGTATGTGGTCCTTGGTTGGGCAAAAAATACCCCAGGAGACAATGGCAAGAAGATTGCCTATAAATTTATATACACCCATCTCTTAGCAGACACCAGCAACCATCTACTACGTAGTCAAAAACGACTTCCCTTTTTTATAAAAAAAAACTCCCAAAGGGTGTTAGGGGAGTAGATATGCAAAAGTTGAAATCAGAAATATACTTTTGTAAATATTTAAAAAATAAATATAAAAATAAAAGAATTATGGTAGCTCTAAGCATAGTCTGTAAGTTAAACAGGAGGAAAATATCGACTCCAAGAAAATAAGAACAAATCGGCATGGCAGAACGCAATGATAGATGCAATATATCTGTGTATATATTTCAGATGATTAATCAACCGTTGATACGAAATACAAATAGCTAGCAAACGACCGTCAATCCACCGTCGTGCCTGTTACAATCTGATTAGCACGCAACAACAGCATTTGCATCGGCGCGCGAAAATTAATGGTGCTCTCTCTTGTATTCTCTCTCTCTCTCTCTCTCTCTCTCTCTCTTCTACACGCTTGCTAGGCAGCCCATCCATCGCATGCTACGATTAATGGAGGTAATAAGCGAGGAAGGAGACGACGACGGCGAGGGGCGCGGCTGCGGTGGCAGCGGAGGCGGAGGCGCCGCTGGCGCTACCCGGGCCAGGCGCGGATGCCAGCGCCTCGGAGGCGAGCACGGCGGTGGCGGACGCGGCGACCACGAGGACTGCGAAGGCGATCTTCTTCATCTCCATAGTCGTCGTCGTCGTCATTGTGGGTGCTGCGCTGACGGTGATCACGCGATAGTGGATCGCAGTGGAGACCGGCCAGCCTGGTTTGGTTTGGTGTCTTCTTCTCCGACGAGCTCCGCCGCCGCCGCGAGCGATAGGAGTTTATATAGGGAGCAAGAGGCTGACCAATCTCTCGGATGCTTTGCGCGTTCTTGGAGGAGACGACGACGACGAGGAGTTTATATAGGGAGGGGATCGTTGAGCATGAGAGGTTAGGAGCGTGATTAGGAGCTAATCAGGATAGTTACAGTTAATTAATGGTGGCTGGGGAGGAGGGAAGCGAGGAAGCCTCTGCATGTTGAGGATGGAGCGCGCGGCATCTACGTGCATGGTAGTTGCATGTGTTTTCCCGCGCGTTCAGCTACATTAAGTGAGCCCCAAACGCAGTCTATTGATTTAACTTCAGTAATTAATATGGTTTGCATTTGTGTTGATTTGTTCTTGATTCGGTAACTGCATCAGCCTAAGTGATGGAGTGTACATACGTTTGGTCGTTGGGCGGCCATGAACCAGCTGGAAATTAATGCTAGTGTTCAAAAAAGATGTGGAACACATGAACTTGAAAGAAATTCGCAAAGCTCACTTAGTTTGTCACCACATGGTATGATTGATGATTGATGTACACTGTCAGGGAGAGAAAACACAGCAAAAGCAGGGGGACGTACGAGACGAAGTAACGAACGGCGTCCGGGACATGACCAAAAAAGAACCGTTTACATTCAGGAATGGCCTCATCGTTTACATCTTCAGTTGTGATTCACAAAACCGTCCGACAGTCTGGGGACTTGCAAGAAAAGTAGAATATTGAGCCAAAGTTCTCAAACATTGTACATTGCCTACCCAAAAGAAAAAAGCCAAACGGTAGCGCTCGTGCTCCATCCAATTTGGAACTGTTTTTCAGGCCACCTTCGGCCCAGAAAAGCTGGCTACTGGACGAGATGATACCCCAGACCCAAGATCCTTTGAATACGTAGCTTTCACACGCCATGGCGCCAGAGGAAGAAGAGGTCGCGACCAAGGGGGCCTATTTGTCCTGTCACGGCCAGCGTCGTATGTGGATCAAACACCCATGGTAAGGACGGCTTTGGATGGGCGTGGTCATGGTCGACCCACCGGACCCATTATACTATCCCACAAACTTAGCTTTGGTGGGTAAATGGACTGGCTCCAAATAGAAAAGAATGGCTCCAATAGGTAAGAGGTCCAACCCACAACCCATGATAGTCCAGGTCTCCATAGATCCCCTCCTAGCTCTTGCATTATACTCGCGCGACGTCAGCACCTACGCTCCTCCATGCCACAACATTGTATCCTCCTCCTCCCTTCTCCCACCCTCCATGCCAGCGCCTCCTCCCTTTTCCCATCCTCCATGCCACGTGCTACAGCAGCACCTCCCCTCTACTCCCGTGCTCTACCCTAATGCTGGCGCTGCCACCTACCACCTTCTTCTACCAACGTTGTCCTCCACTCTAGCGGTATCTCCTTCCTTCTTCCTTCATCCAAGCCGGGGCGACAATGATAGCTCCCCTATATTCCTATCAGTGTTGGTACCAACAGGTCTCCTGTATCCTCCCGTCTCCTCACTCGATTTCACAAAGATTTGATAAGGAAGATGACAGTAGGGTTGATCTTGGTAGTGAGATAAGCTGTGAAGAATTCTTTTATTGCTTTTGATCCAAGAAAGCATTATTTTTTTTTGAATTTAGATCTACTGCTTTCTTGAGTCAGTTGTTTAGATTAAGGTGTCATGTAAGGATCTTTTGTTCGTTGAATTTCTGATTGATGAGCAGTCTTGGTTGGAGATTTTGTACATGTTCCCTCTTTGCTTTGTATGGATTGATGGAGATGTTTAAATCTGTGATTTTTTTTGTTTTGTTCTTCAATTAATTAGATGTAAGAAAACAAACATCTTACAGGAACAGTTGAAGTTTCACAATTTCTAAAGACGTTTCTTAACTGGAGCAGAAGAAGTTAGTTCTGTTTTAGACTGGTTCTAAAAACTCACTGTCATCTTCACGAAAACTTTAAAATGAATCTAGCTACTTAAATACTTTCACTATGATTCTAATTTAACCATGCATGCTTATATACTATGATTCGTGAGTACTTAGTAGCATCTAATACTTCATTATTCATATATTTATTAGATGAGTCAGTGTACATTACCTATCAAATGGGCTGACCCATACTATCCAATGGTTCATAGCACCAAATCTATTGGCATCATTACCAACTACATGGGTCACGTGGTCCAAGTCTAACTCGGCCCGTTCCGGACCATGACCGCCGGCGCCCACGGCCGTGATCGTGTCCGAGGCTTCGTCAAACCAAGCATGTTGGGGGTGGAGTGCGATATGGTCCTGCGAAAGGTCTGGTTCTGAACTTTTGGAAATTAGCAGGCAACAGCTTCTTACAGCCTATTCGGCTTTAAGGAATTTCGTGAAAATTTTAAACTAATTAAACTGTATCATGTGAAAATCTTTTAAAATTCCTACGTTTCCGCTCAGAATATCTAAAGCTCCAAACATGAGCCACATCTTGACCTTAAAAAAAACGGCATTACTAAATTTTAGCTTTACCAACAAATGATAAGATTTATTTTGGCATTGGATTGAACAAGCCTTAAGTGCACTAATCTTGATGCACAGTGTACGGTGGAAAAGAAAAGGTGGCTAAAATATAGAAGAGGAAAATCATTTGATATGGCCTACTCCCTCAGTCCTAAAATATTTAAATTTTCTTTTAAATATAACAACCTAGAATATATAAATGGTAACTTTTATCCCTAAACTACTCACACTACCCCTCAACCCGCCTAACCCCAAGCCCATACCCCACCCACCCTGAGGTGGAGACGCACACCACAGATCGACACAACCTACCCACGGATGCATCACCCCTTCCTTAGACATGACACGGCCTCATCCTCAACTCCTCGCTCCTAGATCCCCAATCTCGTTGCCTTTCCACTGGCATGGTCGGCAATGGCATTTCGCCCACGTGTTGATTCCATGCACGGTGTACCTATGAAGGCCCAACGCACATGGCTCGAAGCTCCGCACGCAAGCGGAGGGTGGCAAAAGCAACGGCGGAAGCGGATTGTATGGAGGGCAGCGAGTGGCAACAATGCAAGTAAGGATGAGTACTAGTGGCCATTGAGTAGAACACGGGAGGTGTGATTTTTAGGTGGCTCTTAAAGTCAAGAACATTGGATCATCATTTTAGAAGGGAAAGATTTTATTCAAGGTTTAGGAGGATGGGATGACAAGTTCCTTTTTGTATCGGAAGACAAAAGCTGCAGCAACTTACATCCGCCAAGTGGCAGAAGCTAAGGAGGCGAGCAACATGATAGTGGGTTGTCAATGTCGACAATGTCTACTTCATCACAAAGTGAGAGCAGAAGGCCGATGGTGATGTCTCTAACACAGAGTAGCATCTCGACGGCGACCTATTCACCATCTCCGAGGATCAAGTAGGTGGCGAAGGGCGGTGTCATGGTGTGGTGCTCGACGCCTAGGACATCTACTTTGTCCCTGAGTCAGAACAGTAGGCAGTTTCCTAATTATGAGCTTCATCCCAACAGCGGCATTGTCCCTGACTATGAGGAGCATGTGGGCAGCGTGGTGATTTGGGTGCCTGGTGCTGAAATTCTTTTAGTGCGTGAGATGACTAGCCGATCTAATGGCATTGAGTTCATGCCAATAAATATTAATTGAGTTTGGGACATATTTACGATTGTTTCACTTATATTGATTATAAGCTTATCAACAATCTAAATCTAAAAATAATTTATGAATAAATATTTTACATATGTGTTATTAGTAATTTAAAGGTAAATGGTTGAAAATAAACTACAATAAAAAACTTCTAAAATCAACTGCGAAATTAAGTTTTAAAATTAAAATTTTAAATAGGACTTATAAGCCCGAGGATAAACGATAGGAAGAATTAATGGAGGACAGTACAGTCTTTTTTTTCCCCTCGGATATAGGTGTGCTAGCCTAAAACTAACTTATATTTTGGTAAACGGAGGGGGCACTGTACTAGCAACCATATAGGGGTGGTAGAAACGAAATTCACATCGGCAGGTGGACTACCATACACGTAGTACCATGGCCACGCCGTGGTGATCATTGCCAGCACACCAAACGCTCTAGGGACGGGCAAAATCGCCACCCTCTCCAGCCGAAGTCGGCAGCCACCACCAGTGCAGACTATGCCCAGCTAGTGCCCCACGGCCCGGCGCCGGTGGCCCATCTCATCTCATCTCATCTCATCTCATCTCGCCCGCTGCTATGCCGCGTAGCAAAGCTCGACCGATCTGCAAGAGTAATTTCTTCGTGAGATGCTGCTCGAGGGTTCCGTTTTTAAATATGGGACTAATAACTTTTTTTTTACTTCATTCATTCGTCTTATTTGAAATTTTAATATAGTTATATAAAAATAAGTCATATTTAAAACATCTTTAATAATAAAAAATTACAACAAAATAAATTATATTCATATAATTTCTTTTAATAAAACGACTGATTTGACGACATCATACGTGCGTTTCGGAGTTAATCACATGGCAAAGCAAACCTAAGTGTCAGAAAAAAAAAGTAAACTTTGAATTGCAATCTAAATAAAACTTTTCTACAAACAAACGTTGGTCTACTATTTTTTATAAACTTTCTGAGTACAGAAATTTGGCTATAAACTCTCATTCTTGGAACTAACAAAACTCTCCCATGACGTAAAAGCTCGCTTATAAAAACATTATAGTGTAAAAAAATTACATTATATGCAAATAAAATATTTTTTCTATGTGCAAATTTTAGCGAAAAAAATTAAGCCCACAAGCCCATGCGACTGAACTACCTCTTTACTCGGCTTGTGCAAGCTACTCCTAGAAAGGGAGTGCACACGAAAAATGTTTGCACGTTATTCTTCTCATGTATTTTCGTGTTGCAATCATGTCGGTTATGCTGCCTAATAGTATGTATTGATCACTTCATTTGCTAAAGAAAACCTTACTAAACTTTAATAATACTAAAATTTTATTACAAAATTTTGATAAGGTTAGGTGTGGATGTGTAGTGTTAAGTCTGACATCTTACTAATTTTTTATAGAAATTTTAAAAGTAGAAAGGTTTGAGTATAACATTTAGTATCATCAGGAAGGAAATAGAAATGTAGCCAGATGGAAGTCACGGTTTTTTTAGCGTAGAGTAAATTGATTGTAAAAAAAGTGAAACAAAATCTTCCGGTTTTCTATATCTTCAACCTTACTTTTTTTTCCCGAGCAATGACAATTTTAAAAACAAACCCTCCCATAACCTTTATTTAATATTTAATATGAAACTTTCAACAATATCATTTAAAAAAAAGTAAAGAGAGAACTTTATTATCATTATTGATGAAAATAAAGATTACATTCCTAATTTAATAAGTCCAAAATTCTTACAACATCATGTAATAATACTTGCAATGCTAGCTCGCCAAGAGTATAAGCTATTTTATTCGACAATAACATTGTATTAATGTGGTAGAACAAAATTACTGTTAAAATGAGTAGTGGGATAAATATGATTTTTTTAAAAAATAAATCAATAAAAAGTTTATTAAAAATTAAATAAAAGAAGGTTCAGAACATCTTTTAAAAAAACAGCGCTCCAACTTTTGAGTTGTACAGCTAGTCACTTTTCCTTCTCGCTTACTCTCCTGCTACAGAAGAAAAAAAACACACGCTCACAAAAGAATCGTAGTCTGACAACCTGACGGTGGGGACCCCACTCCGCACGGAAAAATCGAGGTGGGGCCCACAGTCCGGGAGGGGGATATTCCCGTAATTTCGCGGGCGCCTCTCTTGGCCTCCTCTTCCTCTATCTCTCCCCTCCACTTCCCCACGGTTCGCCCTCATTTCGAAGCCCACCGAATTCCCTGCGATTCCTCTCCCCTCGCCTCCTCGTCGTCCCCCTCCTAGGGTTCGTACCCCTCCTCCCCTCCCCTCCCCTCCACGATTCAATTGCTTCTTGATCTCTCGCCTGCGGGCTCCGACTGGGCTGATCCGGGATGTTTCTTTCGGGATTTTTTATGGTTTTTGTTCGTTTCTTGATTGGGGTTCCGTGATTCCATGCAGGGATCGCCGGAGAGGAATCGCGAAGAAGGGCTTTCCCGTCCAAGGTTCGTGGCTCGATTGCTCCCTGTTCGGCTGATGATTATTGGTTTAATTTAGCGTGGTATTTTTGGTAGCTCGGGGGGTCGTTTCCGCGGTCAAAAGCTGTGATTTTTCTGCGGGACTTGGCGAGGCTATCCGATTTGCGGGTTGTGTGGAACAGCGATGAGCGAATTCGGGGGCAGTATGGTGTAAAGGCACCCCCTTTACACGTATTGGGTGTGGTTGCGGCCTAGTTGATGGATGGCTTCTTAAGGGTGCTTTGGCCAAAGTCAGTGAGCAGATATGGTTACAACTTTATAGATTTGTTGCTCTGTTGCGTAAAGCGGCGTAAAGTTGGGGCCTCCTTTTAGAACCAATATCCCCTGTTCTCTGATGTTGTTAGGTAATTAGTCTGTTGGCTAGATAACAAGGCAGGTTGGACTGTTAATAGTACATCCACTTTTCTTCGGAGTTCTGACCAGGTTGCTAGTATCTTTTACATGATGCTAAATAGAGTTAATTTAACATGTATACGGTATTGGCTTATCTTATTGCAGCATATTTTACGCGGTCAAGACCATGTCATGATCAGTTTTGCTACCCTTAAGTGGAACATTTGGCTGCAGCCTATAGATTCGCAGTGTCCTGATTGAAATGCATTTGCTTTTGTAGGACTAGAAAATGGATCTTGTTTTTCTTAATCTACTCTGGCATTTACACTTGTTTGTCTGATTTATAGTTAAGAAAGCCATGGAGCACAAGGAGACTGGATGCCAGCAGCCAGAAGGCCCAATCCTTTGCATCAATAACTGTGGTTTCTTTGGCAGTGCAGCTACCATGAACATGTGCTCAAAGTGCCACAAGGAGATGATAATGAAGCAGGAGCAGGCCAAGCTGGCGGCCTCCTCTATCGATAGCATTGTCAACGGTGGTGATTCCGGGAAGGAACCAATTATTGCTGGTCACACAGAAGTAACTGTTGCTCAAGTTGAGGTGAAGACACTTGTTGCACAGCCTGCTGAAATTGCTGGTCCCAGTGAGGGGGTGATGGTGAACCCCAAGGGGAAGGAAGGGCCAAATCGCTGCTTCACTTGTCGGAAGAGGGTTGGGCTTACTGGATTCAACTGCCGATGTGGCAACTTGTACTGTGCATTGCACCGCTATTCTGATAAGCATGACTGCCAGTTTAACTATCGGACCGCTGCTAGGGATGCTATTGCCAAGGCTAATCCGGTGGTGAAAGCAGAGAAGCTTGACAAGATTTAGGGGGTTCATATGGTTGGTGGAAGAAGCGTCACAATCTGCGGTCTTCATCCATCTTTGCTGCATTATCCATGCCTTTCCTTTCATGTTGGCTGCTACAATCTAGTTGTTTGGCATTGTGATGCATGGCACATCACGGCAGCTTCAAGAACCCTCATCTCTGGTCAGTCCGAATGGTTTGCATGTTGGCTATGTTGTGTAAGCTTTATTTATGATCGTCTTGTGCTGACGGTATTGTGGCTTCGCATTTAGCTAGCTCTGTAATGTACTATTGTACCCGACATGTTACATTGCAACCAGTAATAGTAATCAGCAATTGTCCGTTATATGGTAGTGATGACCATTCCTGTGTGCAGTACATCTCAACCTTCTACTTGGACTCATTATACCTGGATATCTCCCACAAAGACTTATTTAGAAGTTTAGGTGACAAGGTGAGATGTTTGGTGGAATGTTGTTCCGTGGTTGGTTTGTGTAGTCTTGGCTTTACCCTGATATGATACAGGGGAAACTTTTGAATGTAGAGCCTATATATGCAATTTTTTTGTTGCATGTTTTGTTTGAATATGCAATCAAAGGAAGAAGGTGGTAAAAGGATTAATATATGAAGAAAGAGGTTCAAACGTAAAAAAGTGAATTTCATTTGGTTCTGCGATCAATTTCCTCGCTTGCTACACCTATAGTACAAGTTTTCATTTATGTTCTACGTTTCTTTTCCTTATTTTGATTGTGGATCTGCCATTGAATGTCTCGATTGTCTCCTCGCTGTCATCAGATCCTGGATCTCGTATTCCCATGTCAGAAATGCATGATTGATTTTCAGTCTCGATGATCAATTCTTCACTAGCTGACACATCAGAAGTTCTGTAGGTTTTTGTTCTCTAGACACAAGAGTGCATCACATTTGCAGACTGCAATTTGCACCAATCAGATTAGTGCAATATGATCCACAGTTATCTTTGAGAAAGAGGAGTATGTTGTAATCATGGCCTCCAGATAGTGTTTTATACAGCAAGACGGTAATAATGCATTTGGAATGCGGCATCAGATAATGAAAAGAACCTGCTCTATTTATTCAGCAACCTCGATGCATGAAGTCATATAAACCCGCTTGGTCAAACAAGTATCATATTGTCCACTTCGATTCAGATAGCTTGAATAGAGTACAAACTAAGTAAATTCAGAACCTGCTCAGATTTCATATTGTCCACTTAGGCTACGTTCGAGCGTGACATAGGAAATATGTTTTTAAACTAATAAACGGCACGTTTTTTATTAAAAAAATTCTATAGTAAAGTTGTTTTAAAAATCATACTAATTTATTTTTTATTTTTTAAAGAACTAATACTTAATTAATCATACGTAATGACTCACCTCATTTTACCTATATTTTCCTTCTCTTTTTCTTCCACTCAAATACACCCTGTAAACATATAATCTCTGAACCTGCTCAGATTTTTATTTAAAGCCACATAGAACTCATGCTTTAGGAATCAGGTCAAGAATATCCTTGATACTTAATTACTCCTTCATTTGCAGAACATTTGAGTATACTCAATTGCATCAAGAGGTGTACTCTTTTGAAAGAAATGAATGGCAAGATAAGAGCTGAAATTGCGGAGTAACATCACTGCTAGTGATCACCGCAGAGGCAGACAGAGGGTACATGTAAACTAAAGACATTTTCTCATTCAGCTGCTACTTTCCATGCTAATTGCTAAGCTACTTGACCATTGAATTAATTAACCTAACAAATTATCTTCAACCACCCTCCAAAAATTAGAGAGAGAAAGGAGGAGAGAGAGATTGCCGTGTTGTTGTCAGACTGCAAGGTTGAAGTAGATGGGTGTAGAACTCGTCCCTCAAGGTGAACAATGGCTCGAGGAGGAAGCTCCTCCTCACGCCGCTGGCAAAGAAGCTGATAGGATGATACCGCCGCAATGGCTCGGTCTGCGCGAAGCCCGCCGCCTGCTCGAACCCACCGCCGACGCCGCCGCCGCGTGTCCTGCAGCCGACCTGCACCTTCGCGCCAGAGCCGGCGACCAAGAAGCACCCAGGCTTGCTCCCGAGATCGAGGGAGACGGAGCCAGGCCTCCCGTCGAGCACCGGCACGACGTTGAACAGCGTGTCCGAGCTCTTCCCGTTCCCGGCGCGCACCACGGCGAGGCCGTTCGAGACCGCCGTCCCCGGCAGGCCGAACGGCTCGATCGTCGCTGCGGTGACCGTGAGCCCCGCCGCGACGTCGCTGGCGCCGGCGAGCTGCCGCTTGGCGCTCGAGCCCAGCTGCTGATGGAGCGGAGGCACCACCACCCTGAACGTGGCGCGCACGGCGGCGTCGGTGCCGCCGGCGCCCTCGGGCCGCTCCAGCATCGCCAGGGAGGTGTCGTTCACGGTGGAGAGGAGCAGGGTCTTCCCGCCGGACTCCTGCGTGAGCGTGACGAGCTGGGAGTTGTACGACGCAGAGACGGGGGTGATCCAGGCCGGCTAGGAGGAATGGCCCGAACAGGATCGCGTTCAGAGATGCCACCTGTGGCCGATCGTCTGAAGATACCATTTTTCACTCAATCCCTTGAAACCTCTGACTCGACTTATCATGTTAGATACAGCCAAGGCATTGGATTTCGGTTTGTAATCTTTTGCTACCCATAGAACAACCAGTTTTCATCAATTTCAGCAGTTCAGGTCCAATTTCGTTTGTTTTTCAAATCTGAATTTCAATTTTGGTGACGTTTGGATTTTTTTTTACAAAAGGTTATGAAACATGGTAGAGGTGATCTGGATAATGAACACAAGTAAAATAGATGTGAAAATATAATAATTGATTGTCAACTTAGAATTGACACTGAATTCAATTTCGAATTTGGAATAAATTTTGACAGGTTGAACATTTGTTGAATCGAGTACTGACAGTAACATCCGAATTCACAGAAATGTTGGCGAAATGCAAAAGCATTGGATAGTACTGATTCTGGCTACTGATCTGTTTAAGTTAGTACTATTCGATTGCTGTGATATAATATTGTGTGTGGGCCTCATTACTGATTGATAAACCTGTGATTTATTTCTTTCAGGCTGAATATAGTGATGAATAGCAAATAAAACGCGAAATTTCATACCTTTATTACTTCTGTCCTTAGGTTAATTGGGAACTGAAGTAGTAAGTGATCACCACTATCTCACTGCTTGCTGATTGTGAGGAAAGTCCCTGAAAAAGATCGAGCTTGTGTAAGAGTTATATCTGTTGTTCTTCCAATATATTATGGATGACAAATTTCTGTGCTCTCTCATTTCTTATGAGCATACCAGGATATGCTAATTGCAGATCTTTGTCATTCAGAGTTGCTTTTGCACCATTCGCTGAAATCCATGATGATATTCTCACATTCAGTGTCGCATATTGCCTGCTTGTCTGTGTCACAAAAATCAAACTGATTAAACTATGATCCAAGACTAATCATTGTTGGAGTTTTTTTCTCTCTCAAATAGTGTGAAAATGTAAGATAAAATTTACCTTTGCAGAAGAAATGGAAAGTGAAACTTGATGATACTGATCTGATGAGCTGATGGTCTTCACTTGCTGAGTGACAGTGAGACCTGCAGTTCTCCAGTTGAACGTGCTCGGTATGTACTGAATAATGTAGAGCCCTGGCTTGTCCCCTTTCTCTTCAAAGTAGATTGAATCCCCCAGCTTGGATAATGACTCTAGGCCTGCAAGTGACAGACAGGCAGTAGAGAACATTACAGTCCTACTTGTTTTCTCATAACACTTCACATTCTATTTTTCAGTTCTGAACTTCTGAAACTAACACTGTTGACTTACCAGTTCCATAACAACACCAAAATGAATTGTACTGCGTTCACCACCCATGGTATCTTACTTCTTTAATCTTGCAGGGCCCTGGGGCAGCATCTAGATCATCAGAACAGGATCTCTTCCTCTTTGAATGCTTAGGACACCATTTATCAGCGCTCGCTCGTAGTAATCTGCATACGCAATTTCCTTTGTCCATCTGAATAGGTGGCGAGAAACCTGCATACTTTGTTTCTCCACGTTGTATCTAATTCTGGGAAAGAAAAAAATGGATTTGGGAGTTTGATCGTTGACGATCATTGACAGATAAATCACCTTTAGCTTGTTGTAAGTAGTACAAGACTCCTCAGTCTTGGTGGTCAGTGTCTCAGCTAAATGTTTTGGATTTGACCTGGCAAAACCATTTTGGCCGTTCAATGACTGATAAAGATACCGTAAACTTCAACCATCTAAAATTCATTACCAGAACTCACTAACGGATGTGCCACCAGTGGCATAGCTATGAGAAGAATTTACTATGTCCATAAAGAATGTTGCAATTTTCTGGTTCATGAATAAGACTTACGGTCAGCTTCAGCAAATTCACTCCA
This sequence comes from Oryza coarctata, assembly GCA_030770085.1. Taxonomy (NCBI): domain Eukaryota; kingdom Viridiplantae; phylum Streptophyta; class Magnoliopsida; order Poales; family Poaceae; genus Oryza; species Oryza coarctata. Next base: position 18,840,742 of record CM061472.1, read on the forward strand.
GTTTCACCATAAGTATACAATTATTGGCAAAGGAAAATCACAAGCAAGATATAGTAGCTTTCCAGTAATACTAGAAAGTTCATATGTTCATTTAGACTCCACCCATTGGGATTCTCTTCTCTATATACCAGGATGGTGTGTCCTTAAAACTCTTGAAATCAAGATGTCCCATAACTTTTACCTTGTAAAGAGGATCAGCAGTAACTTCATATCTCATTTGCTCACCAATGACAACAGGAATGTGTGTATTTGCATGAAAACCCGAAAGACTGTCAGCCTGAAGATCAAAGAAATGGAAAAAATATTGTTGAGAGCTCGATCACCTATATATTTTCCTGGCTAGTAGGGGAAGCACAAGGTACTATTCTGTCAGTTCACAATTTCTATTAGATTAATTCTACAGTAAATTACTAATTAGAAAGTGAATAGCATGTAGAAGAAAACACAGTTCCATGGGGGAATTAAGATCTTCAGACCTGAACTGCAAGCAATCCGAGAAAGCAAGGCTTTGTCGAAAAGATGAGCCAGCACCAGATGCCTCTGGTCTTTCTGCTCAAATTTACACATCATATTAATCAACAATTCAAATCACTGAAATTAAAGGAGCTTCCAATCAACACAAACCAATTTTTACAAGAACAATTACAGTTATGGTGTAGAGCTGGTAGAGGACGTCGTTCATCCCGAAGGTCTCCTCGTTGAGCGACGTCCAGTGCCTCTCGATGGTGTACCTCTGGATGACGCTCCTCACGCGGCCGGCGAAGTAGTCGGCCATGCCGAGCGCCTTGCCGTTGCCGGCCACCGTGTACTGATCGAGCAGACCCTGCATGATCTGCACGCGGATGCAGAGGAAAACCTCAGAGGATTTTCGTTTCAGACATATGCACGAACAGATCATATGCATGCCCATGAGAAGATGCGGATGGTTGCGTTTGCGTGCCTTGTGGATGGTGTAGTAGGGAGCCCAGACTGGGCGGATGGCCTCGAAGCGGTCGAAGAACTCTGCGGGGAAAGCGGAGAGATAGCCGTTGCCGGCCGCCGCCTGGCAGTCGTGCAGCGGCCTCGACCACCGCCGCCATCTTGCCGGCGAGCGTGCCGTTGTGCGTGCTCGCCCACATCTTCGCCGCCGCGCTCATGTAGTGCCCTGCGCGCCAAAATTTGTATTTACTACTTTTCGTCTGTCCCGTTTAAATATGTCTAGATCCCTATGGAAAATGAGATGATTACTGTACTATTTATATGTACAAAATTCTGACTGCATTTTTCATGAACCAAATTTGAAATTTATACTCTAGGAATCAGATTTATTGAGTTTTGACCCACTTGATCAAAATTTAAACAAAAATTTTGTAAGAAGTGTGAGAGCGATCATGTAGAAGAGCAGAGTTGTTCCCATCTATGTAAATGGGCCAGAAATTCAAACTAAATCCAAGCTCACAAACTTTAATAGGCGGAAATTAGAACTATCCATACTATATCCAAGTGTTGCATGGGCCTTAGTTCGGCTCAAATGGGCCAAAATGGTATCTAATATGGTTTGTGAAGCACTAAGCTAACGTGTGGGCGTCTTAAAAAAAAAGGATAACGTGTGGGCGGTTAGTGGAAGCTGAAGGTGGAGGCGTTTCTCACCGACGAAGTGGCCATGGAGCTCGACGTCGGGGCCCTCCCATCTGCCGTACGGCTTGCCCGGCGCCGGCAGCCCGGCCTGCTTACAGAAGCTCCAGACGAGCCTGTCCACGTTGAGCAGCAGCAGTGTGCAAATGTATATAGTGTGACTAAGACCCCGAGTATATAAATGGGGTCGGGTCTATATATATACAACTTAGTGGTCCAGTGGTCTAACATCCCCGCAGTCGCAGCGAGAGGAGAACGGACATAGAGATTGAACCGAAAACTGGTGAACAAAGGCGTGGGCAGGCCTTTGATCATTATATCGGCGAACTGGTACGCCGATGGTACATGGAGCATCTGAACCTATCCTATTACGATCTTGTCATGAATAAAATGGATATCGATCTCGATGTGCTTGGTGCGTCAATGATGAACCGGGTTGGCGGTCATGTAGACAACACTGATATTGTCGCAGTAGACGACGGTCGTAGAGGAGAAGGGTGCACAGAGCTCCTAGAGAAGCTGGCGAAGCTAGCAACACTCGGCAATGGCGTGGGCGACGGCGCGGTACTCGGCTTCGGCGCTAGACCGTGACACTGTAGTCTGGTATTTTGGGGACCAGGAGACTAGAGTGTCACTGAGGAAGACGCAGTAGCCGAACGTAGAGCGTCGAGAGTCGGGGCAGCCTGTCCAGTCCGCGTCGGAGTACATGGTGAGGGAGTCGATAGGGCTGGAGCTAAGATGCAGCCCGCTGGAGAGTGTGCCCTTCACGTAGTGTAGGATGCGCTTGAGCAGCGCGAGGTGAGGTTCGCGCGGAGCGTGCATGAAGAGGCACACTTACCGGACAGCGTACGTGAGGTCGGGTCATGTGAGGGTGAGGTATTGGAGAGCCTCGGCAAGACTCCGATACTGAGAGGGATCGACAACGAGTGCGCCATCAGCAGCAGAGAGTTTGGCTCAAGTGTCAACCGGGGTGGTCGTGGGGTGACAATTGTCCATGCCCGCACGCTGGAGAAGATCGATGGCGTACTGGCACTGGGAAAGAAAGAGCCCATAAGAGGAACGGGTGACAGAGATGCCAAGGAAGTGATGGAGAGGACTAAGATCGGTCATGGCGAACTCGAAGTGGAGTCGGGCCATGATCTGGTCGAGAAGAGATGTCGAAGACGCTGTAAGGACAATGTCGTTGACATATAGAAGGAGATAGGCGGTAGCGGTGCCAATATGAGAATAGGAAGCTATCGAACGCAGAGGCCACGAAGCCAATGTGCCAAAGATAGGCAGCAAAGCGCTGGTACCAGGTACGAGGGGCTTGTTTGAGGCCGTAGAGAGAGCGTTGAAGAAGGCAGACATCGTCGTGACGAGAGGGGTCGACGAAACTTGGGGGTTGCTGGTAGTAGACCGTTTCTGTCAGATTACCGTGAAGAAAAGTGTTCTTCACATCAAGCTGATGGATTGGTCAGGTGTGTGAGGCAGCCAAAGTGAGGATGACCCGGATAGTGGCGGGTTTGACGATGGGACTGAAGGTCTCGTTGTAATCGACACCAGGGCGTTGGGAAAAACCCCGGACTACCCAGCATGCCTTGTAACGAGAAAGAGAGCCATCGGTGTGGAACTTGTGTTTAAAAATTCACTTGTTGGTCACAATGTTGGCGCTGGGAGGACGGAGGACAAGGCGCTAGGTCTCGTTGTCCATTAGGGCCTTGTACTCGTCAGCCATGGCCGCGCGCCACTGAGGGTCAGCCAGGGCGGAGCGAGAGGTCGTCGGGATGGGTGAGATAGAGCTGTGGACAGCGGAGAGCCCATAGCGCTTAGTGGGACAAAGAGATCCGGTCTGTGAGCGAGTGACCATATGAGAGGTGGAGGGAACTGGAGCCGACGGGAGTGCGGTAGAGATGGGGAGAACTGGTTGGGTGGGGGCGTCATCGGCTCTGGATTGGCAGCTGTAGGTGAGAGGAAAGGAGGGAACTAGATCGGCCTGAGCCGATGGAGTCGGATGGGCCGATCGGTTCAATCGGTCTGATAGAGATGGAGCAGTCGATAGGGAGGGGAAACCGATGGAGGCTGAGGAGCCGATGGAAGTGAGGTGTCCGATGGAAAAAGAACAGGATCGCCCGAAGCCGATGAGAGTGGTGGGACCGATGGGGATCCGATGGGAGGAACATCGGACCAAATAGTAGTGGGATAGCTGAAAGGTAAGTCCTCAGCAGCGGCCGATGAGGGGGCCGATGGGGAGAACGATGGAGGAGACCGGGACGGTACGGTGTTGGTGAGGAGGAAGTCGAGATCGCTAGAGGAGGATATCGGATTAAGCAGACCGAAGGAAAAGTATGTCTCGTCAAAGATGACATGATGAGAGACGATGACCCGTCGGGTGGAAAGGTCGAGACATTGGTATCCGTTGTGAGATGAGGGATAGCCGAGGAGAATGTAGGCGGTAGAGCGGGGAGCGAGTTTGTGGAAAGCAGTGGCAGTGAGGTTTGGGTAGCAGAGGCACCCGAAGACGCGAAGGTGGGAGTAGTCAGGCGCCATGCGGTAAAGAAGGGTGTATGGAACGTTGTGTTGAATGGAGGAGCACGAGCGCCGATTGAGGAGGTAAGTCGCAGTGGCTAGAGCTTCTGCCCAATAAGTTATAGGTAAGTAGGCATGAAATAGCATAGTGTGACTTATGTTGTTGAGGGTACAAAGGAGGCGCTCGGCTTTGTCGTTCTGGAGAGAGGTGTAGGGGCAGGAGAGCCATAGATGGATGCCCTGCGAGGTGAGGAATGTTGTAACAATACGGTTAACGAACTCTATACCGTTATCGGCTTGTAGGGGGGAGGTTGAATTGGGTAGAAACGTAGGTGGCAAAGTTAGTGAGGTGAGAGGCGACCTCGGATTTGCTAATGAGCGGAAACGTCCAGCAATAGTATGTGTAATCATCAAGTATGGCAAGGTAATACTGATTATCGGAGACACTTTTAACTGGAGAGGTCCATGCATCACAATGTATAAGTTTTAGCTAGAGAGGTCCATACATCATAATGTATAAGCTCAAACGGTCGCTAGGGACAAGAGAGAGAACTAGAAAAAGGCAGACGCACATATTTGCCAAGTTAACACGAGTAGTAAACTGTGGAGCTACTGTGGGTACATCGGATGGAGACGCTGTGACGGAGGGTGGCGACAGCGTCGGGGCCGGGGTGGCCAAGGCGAAGATGCCAGAGGTTGGTGGAGAGGGCGACGCTGGCGTGTGGAGTGGACAACGCAACGGGAATGGTGTAGAGGTCTCCACTACTATTGCAGTGAAGTTTCTGTCGCCGGGTTGGGATATCCTTCACAGAGAAATCAAAAGCGTCAAACTTAATTGAGCAATTGTTGTCTCGTGTGAATTAGCGAACAGATACAAGATTGTGAATAAGGGAAGGTACGATAAGAATATTACAAAGGGGGAGATTAGTGGTGGGTGTAGACAGAGAGGAGTCATATTGGCATTGGATAGGAAGAGAGTGACCATTGCCAATGATGACAAAGGGGGAGGAAGAGGGGTGACAAGAACGGAGTGTACTAGCCGATGACGCCATGTGGGAGGACGCCCTAAAGTCTAGCAACCAAGGGTGCTGTGGTTGGAGCGTCATCTGGTTGAGGGCAGCGACGAGGCTAGCCTGGTTCTAGGAGGGAACCGACTGAGTAGGTGGTGTCGGTAGCATCGGCTGAGATGCTAGGTGAGCATGAGGATGGGCGCCGAGAACCCTTGTTTACCATCCGATGGGGCTGCGTGGTTGGGGCTAGGATGCCCAAGGGTTGTAGCAGAGCCGTAGACCCGTAGGACCGGCAGGTTGGGCAGGGACTGAGGCAGGGACTGAGGCAGGTCGCGATTGCATCGGACCCTGCCAGTTCCTGCTTTTGCCTTTGCCCTTGCCTTTTCCGGTGCGGGCTGTGTTGCCATGGTTGAAGCCATGGCCGCCAAAGCCGCGGGAGGGAGCGGCAGCGCAGGATACTTGGCAGCCATTATCGGCTACGACGAGGAGAGCGGTGTAGTACAATGTCTTCTCGTCGTTGGCCAGACGGAGTTCTTTAAGAACTAACATGTCATGGGGCCGGGCAAACGATGGAAGGGATGTGGCGTTGGCGATGTCGTCGGTAGTGTTTGAGAAACGGGGGTTGAGGCCTCGCAGAAGGGCGAGAACAAGTTGAGAGTTGGCCACAAGGTGGCCGACATCCCGGAGAGCAGCAGCCTTGACCTTAAGGCGTTGGCAGTACGAGGAGACAGAGGAGTCTCCTTGTACAATGGAATGGAACTCGTTGAGAGGAAGATGGCGCGAGGCTGCTTGTTCGCGAGGAAGATCCACTCGATGGCCACCCAGAGATCTCGGGTGGTGGGGTCGGTATCGTCTATGGCGAGGTCAAGGACAGAGTCGTCGACCGAGCCGAGCAGCCGGCTGCGCACGCAGCACTCGACGATGTCCCACTAGGGGTCATTGAGGCGAGGTGGAGCGGAGCCATCGATATGTGACCGTAGGCCGAACTTTCCACAGAGTGATTTGAAGACGAAAACTCACTTGAAATAGTTGGCGTTAAGGTCAAGAGAGATAGGAACGTGAGATTTCACATTCACAGCTGCGTAGGGGGAGAAGATCGGTGAGGTGGTGCTCGAAGTGTGGTCTAGGGCACCGAGAGCGGGAGCAGACTCGGCGACTGGGAGAGTGCCGGAGCTGAGGGCGGACTCGGTGGCCATGACGAGAGAAGAACAGGGACAAATAGCCGATGGGAGGATGGATCGGTCGATCAGAGAGATGAGAAGCCGATAGAGAGTGGGCCGGCCAGCCGATGGGGAGTGGTTGGCCGATGCGGAATAGGTGAGGAAAAGGTGGTGGCTGAGTAGGTAGGTCAGAGAGTGGTTGGGTCACAGACATGCGAGGATTCACGTCCGTGAAGGAAAAATTCACGTCCGTGGACTCGTGGAGGCCAAGGAGTGGAGCGGACGCGAAAATGACGGAGAGGGGACGGACGCGAAGAGAAGATGTTCACGTCTAGGAGGTAGGGATTCGTGTCCGTGGACACGTGGACACGTCAAATTGGCTCGGACGTGAGGAAGGAAGGTTCGCGTCCGAGAGCCGTTGAGCGTGTCGAAAAAGCAGGAACCAAGGGAGGGTTCCAGCCGATTGAGGGTGGACAAATCCAGTCGATGGGAGAACGGATGAGTTCAGCCGATGGAGACGACGAGCACAGAGGTGCGCCGGCGTCAAAGGAAAAAGGGCGTACGAAGCAAGAAGAAGGACAAAGATGAGTGCGAGACGAGGAGGCGAATGGGGACCGTCGCCTTATCGCGCGGAGCTGGAATGGAGAAAAGGAAGTGACTACGGGAAAGATGGGGAGAAGAAAGAAACGGAGACGAGAGAGCGAGGAGAGTACCGGGAAGAAGGTCGGCGACGAAGAGAAACATTGACGACGAGGAGGAAAAGGTCGGCTCGCCGATAAGAGAAAGCTAGCGTGTTAGAGATATCTAGACTTAATCTGATATCATATAAAAATATATACAATAAGACAACTTTAAATATATAAAAAAAATCGGATCTATATATATACAACCAGTGTTTGTCTAACAAATGTAATACAACATCATGTGATAGGGCTGCAAGTGCAAGCAGCATCCCATCCCAGCATCAAAAACTTCTCTCGCCGCATCTGATTCTGATTTCGTCAGGGCAATGCAGTGACGGTTCTTAAAAGATTCTTGGGCCTGGTGAAGCGAAAAAAAGCTACTGATCTCGTGACGGCTCTGCGATAATATTGGACGGTAGTATTACTATACTAGTAAGGTGATGGAGTAGAAACAAAAATTCTCCAAGATTCCCCGACAGCAATCAGTAATGGCCTAATTGGACGGCACATTTATGGATCAATAGATTTCAACCACCGCGAGAAATCTCATCACCGTCGTAGCCTTTCTGGATCACGAGCACACATGCACTGATTGAATCATCACGGCCATGGTGATGATTGTTAGGATTAGTAATTAGGTTTTTACGTAACTAGGCTTTATATCCATTACAGGTTGTGTAAGTCATGGACATCTTGGTGATCTGTCATTCTGTTCATGGTGACGTGGCTGGCTTTCACATGGTGACGACGTTGAAGTAGACAGTGTAGAACTCGTCCTGGAGGCTCTGCAATGGCTCCAGGAGGAAGTTCCTCTCGGTGCCCTTCGCCGAGAAGCTCAGCGGGTGGTACAGCCGGAGCGGCGCCGCCTGCGTGAAGCTCGCGGCTCGGCGGAACTCCGTGTCGTCGTCGTCGTCGTCGCCGTCGGTGGTTTTCCGGCAGCTGACCTGAGCTTTGGCGCCGGCGAGGTAGGCCGTGGTGGGGGCTGTCACGAAGCAGCCCGGCCTGGTCGCGAGCTCCAGGGACACCGAGCCGGGGAGGCCGTCCAGCCCGGCGACGGCTTTGAACCGCGTGTCCGGACCCGGCCGGCCGACGTTTAGCCCGTCGGTGACCGCCATGCCCGGCCGGTCGAACGGCTCGAACGTCACGTCCCAGCCCTGCAGCCTCCCGCTGGCGTCGACGGCGCCAGTGCCGGAGGGGGAGTACGCACGGAACGTGGCGTGCACGCACGCGTCGCTCCCGGCGACGGGCGCCTCCTGCATCGTCAGCGCGCCGTCGGCGATAGACACCGACAGGACGAAAGCCGCCGGAGCGTCGCTGGAGCTGCCGCGCTGCGTTAGGCTGACGAGCTGCGAGTTGAGCGACTGGGAGACCGGAGTGACCCAGCCGGCGACGGTGGCGGCGTGGGTGGCGTTCACCTCCCAGACGCCGGGGGTCAGGCCGCTGTTGGAGTACTCGCTGGAGTTAACGGTCTGGTTGCCGTGCGTCAGGCCGGCGAGGATGTGAGGCCCGAACAGCACCGCCTGGATTGACGAATACTCCGGCCGATCATCTGAAAATTTTCATCAACCATTTCAGACTCTAATTTCATAGAATTTAACTTGCAGTAAAGAAGACGTTGATGATCATATAAATTTCATAAACTTGCGCCAAAGAAGACGTTGTTGATCATATAAATTTCATAAATTTGCACGCCAAAGAAGATGTTGTTGATCATATAAATTTCATAAACTTGCTCCAAAGAAGATGTTGATCATATAAATTTCATACCTTTGATCGGCTCAGTTCTTAAGGTGATAGGGAATTGTAGAGACAAGGTGTCATTGCCCCAAAGTTTCGTCACCGAGAGGAAATCGCCTGAACGTGAAGCAAACATCAGGCAGGAATCACACCAATGGCATATCAGAACATCTAAGTATCAGACTTTACCTGCAGATGTCAATTCAAGTTTTTGTCCATTTAGAGTTGCCATTGCTCCATCCGCGGATGTCCATGACGGGATCCTCACATTCACGTTTGCCGGTCGGGCATCTCCCTGCACATATGAGAAAATTGAAGAAAAAAATATCAAGCCTCGACTATTCAAGAATGAAAAATATGTCACCTTTAATGACATCATTGCTGAAGAGGTGATTCAGAATTAAGTTACCTTTGAAGAAATGGAGACTGAAACCTCAAAGTAAGAATCTGTTGAGGACAGGGGTTTGGCCTGCTGCTTGACAGTCAGGCCTGCCGCTTTCCAATCAAATGTGCTTGGTATGTTCTGAATGATGTAGATCCCAGGGATTTCTCCCTCCTCCAAGAAGTAGATGGAATCCCCTAACTTTGAGAATGATTCTATCCCTGTCAATGCAAAGTAGAAGATTCGGACACAGAAAGGAAGATCAATTGCACAAAGTATTCAGGAATTACTTAACACAAGAAGGAAGATCACTTGCACAAGTTTTCAGGAATTACCTGTCCCATAGCAGCACCAAAATGTAGCATTTGGATTACCCCATCCCCCTGGGTTCTTGGGGGGTAGGCCAGAGGCGGGCGTACCACTGATGCTCTTGGATCGTCCGGGCCCCATGGGAAGAAAATAGATCATCACACCAGGTTCTTTTCCCCTCTGGTTGCCCATGATCCCATTGATAAGTAGCCTCTCGTAGTGATCGGCGTACTTACCTTCCTTTGTCCACCTGAACAGGTTTCGCGAGACCTGCAATGTAGACAGAGCAGATTCAGAGCTTCCTTCTGTACAAGTATCGCATTTGATGGGAAGGGAAGGCTCACCTTAAGCAAGTTGTAGGTGGTGCAAGTCTCCTCGTTTGAGCTGATTTTGATCTCATCTACTAGCCGCTTCGGGTCATGCCTGGCATGTAGGAAGAACTTACGTAGGAGAATGATACGAGCACCTAAGAAATAAAATGGTGATATGGATATGAATTATCGCTCACCAGTGTTCCATGGTAGATGTGCCTCCTGTTGCAAATGTATGAGAGGAGTTTACAACATCAAAGAAGAATGTTGCAATTTCCTGTGCCACATTTAGTTTCAAAGTCAGCTAACTCTCAAGTTGAAGAAAAGATAAGAAAGTGCCACATCATTTTTTTTATTGCCAGACCATAAACCGATACGATAGCCCATCATGGTGGGGACTTTGATACAGATTCCAAATAACTTTCAGTTTACCTTGTAAAGTTGATCACCAACTACTTCATATCTCTTTTGTGCACCAACAAGGACAGCAACATGTGTGTTAACATGCAATCCTGATATGTCGTCATCCTGAAAAAGCAAACAAAAGATATCATCTGTCTTTTCTGCAAAAGACTCGATTCGCAAAAGAAAACAAAATACCATAAATGAAACTCCAGTTCTCACATGAAGCCCGAGTGGTCCAAGGAAGCACGGTTTGTCGAAAAGATGAGCCATTGTCAAATGCTTCTGGTCTTTCTGCACAAAAGACAGGAACAGCTTTAATTTGTAAGAATCACCTGTACCACACAAATTACCAAAGATTAGATGCAACAGCACCACGATTACCGTTATGGTATAAAGCTGATACATGACATCATTGAATCCACCGGTTTCCTCGTTTATCGCTTCCCAGTGCCTCTGAATGCTGTACTCCTCTATCAACTTCTTCACACGAGTACTGAAGTAATCAGTCATCCACACCACAATCTCAAGACCTTTCGGGTTCCCAGCCAATGTATACTGATCAAGAAGGCCTTGCATGATCTGTCAAAACATCAAAAGAGTCACAACCCACAGCAACACCAACCAGATGGACAAGTTATGTAATCAGAATCAGATCATACAGAGTAATTGAAGAACTGATCTAAGTTCATCACCATGTACCTTGTGGATGGTGTAATACGGCGACCATGACTCGGCCAGCTGATCATACGCGTCGAACATGGATTCAGGATAGGCTGCGAGGTAACCCGAGCCCTTTTTCTTCTGGCAGGAGTAGAGGATGTCCACCACCTTGGTCATCTTCTCCTTCAGTGCGTCGTTGTGCGTGCTCGCCCACATGTGCGCCGCCGCGCTCAAGTAGTGACCTGCAAACACAAACACGCACAAACAAGAATCCCTTTGCTTGCTCAGATGGATCGCCGGAGATCGAAATGGCACTTGATAAATTGATCGCCAGATGAGATCAAGAATGGCATACAGTGATACAGACCTGTGAAATGGCCGCGGAGCTGGCCGTCAGGCGCCTCCCATCCGCCGTAGGGCTCGCCGACGGTGTGGAGTCCGGCCTGCTTCCGGAACGTCCATGTCAGGCGGTCGGGGTCGAGGTAGAGCAGGTACTCGAGGTTGGTCTGCTGGCCCTGCCAGTACATGGAGGCGCCGTCGGGGTCGAGCCGGACGTCGTGGAGGGACGCCGGCGAGAGGAACCCCGCCTGGTCGCCCTCGCCGCTGCCGCGTGTGATGCTCCGGTAGAGCGCCAGCCAGTCGAACTCCGACCGGGGCCCGCCCCGGCGCGGCAGGAGGCTCATCCACGTCGCCTCCTCCGCCTCGTTCAGGTGCGGCAGCCCGTCGGAGTGCCTCCCCTGCGTGTCGTTGAACAGCCTGTCCGTGCACAGGTGCAGCGCGGCGGCGCCGTCGAGCAGGCACGCCGCCGCGACCACCACCACCACCAGAGCCATCCCGTCGGCCGGCGCCGGGCCACCCCTCCTCCGCGCCATCGGTCGATCGATCGATCAGCACAAAAGTATTAACCTTTTCTCTCGCTGATGCGCGAGCTGCGTACGTCGTCCTCGGGGCGAGGTGGGCGCGGGGTTTTATAGAGCAAGGGAGATGGGAGATTCGCGGGTAGCGAAACAGAGTAACAAACAAACCAACAAACTGATGACGCGGATAGAGGAGAGTTATCCAAGGTGGATGTGTCTAATCTGAAACGTCAGAATTGCGAGGTGAACTTGGATTATTGCATATGCCTTTCCCACCTCTTGACTGTTAAAATTTGCCGCATCCTAATTACCGTTCGAGTCAGAGTAAGGTCTGATCAGGTCTCAGGTCAAGCCATTGTTAACACGAGACAGTAATTTTTGAGTCAGAGTAAGGTCAGGTCAAGCCAACACAAAACAGTAAATAAAGGGGAACGGCAAGTAAAAAAGCCGTTGTTCTCGCTGTGGACTGAACTAACCTTTCCGTCTAAGATTTTGGCCCGTAAACCACAAACAAGAAAGGTGCTCGCCACCACTCCACAGGTTCTAAACTCTAAATCATGTTCTTTTGCTCTTTCATGTGAAACTTAAGTGATTGTTATGCAACTTCCAAGACCTCATTGTGTAGTATAACAAATCCTGTATTGGTGACTTGATGATGAACAGAATGGCCATCAGGAGATTATTTGTATGCAACTATGGATCAGTACAGAAAATGGTGATATGTGAACATGGGCACATGGTTACTAAAATGAACTACTCACAACGCTTCAATGTTCAGACTCTTCTGCAACTTTCAAATTCAGAGGTTTGTCTACTTGAGCAAGCATGAACAGCTGGTACTCTTAAACCTGCACCAAGTTATCTTCCAGATCTTGTCCTTCTGCATTTGATGAATAAGCCAATTTTGCAGGGAAAAAACTGCTCTACCTGCACTGTGTTATTATTCATGGCAAGGAAGTACTAAGAAGTTAGTTGTCAATTTGTCACCACATGTAAATAGGTTCCATCTCAGCTAATTCTAACCATGGAAGCCTTTTCTAATATTTGGCTTTTTGCTAGTTTCATGAATACAAACCAAGAACAAATTATTGCTTTTGCATAATAGCTTCTGCTGTACTGACTGACTACGGAAGCTTTTCAGAAATTCACCATTTTTCTTGATTCCATTAGAAGACATTCAGATGAGATGAGGGATGAATTATAGGTACATGCAGACAAAAATTCTGCAATTGCTCATGCCAACCATAAGAGTTTTTATAAGATATTGTCGGTATTGTAGTTTCGATGGGGCAAACTCAGAAATCAGAACTATCTACCCACGATACTTCCAGAATAATTGTTGCCAAACATGATAGTATTCAAGGAAGGACCTTGGCGTTATTGAAGATTCATGATAAGACAAACGATAGAATAAATCTAGCTGCATGCATAATGGCTTCAGGTTTAGCTAATACTAACTATTATAGGTTCTGTGGACCTGCCATGGCACGCCCTAAATTTCCCTTCTAGAGTTATACTAACTCATTTCACAACGTCACAAGGACTTTGAATAACAATGCTACCAATGGTGATCGAAATAAAGTGCCTAGCTTGCCTTCCAGTAATCAAAACACTAAGGTATTCAACTATGCGTCGTGGTAATGGAATGTTAATGGCTTGGTTACATAAGGTGTGAAAATGATGAAGAAAACAAACTAGCTGTAACTATCAGATTTATCATTTATGTACCCTCTACCTCATGAAGGAAGTTCTAGCACTCGACGCTTGTTTGGGTTGTTCTAACGTGAACCTTACTAAAATATTGGTAAACCAAAAGCTAAGCATTGACAAATTTTTAATAAAGCGTGGGCATTTATAGCTGCAAACTTTTAGTAAATTTACATATGAGCTTTTGTTTTAGCCTTACCAATTTTTTGTCAACAAACCAAATGAATCTATCATTCTATTGGCATTGTCAATTTTTTGGTCTGATTGGTTTGAGCAATAAACCAAACATGCCATCAGAAAATCACTATCGAACATACAGTTAACTGCAACTGGAGATAGTCTGCACTTATATTTGTAGAAATAAAGACTGATGATATTTACATTTCTGGTTGACAGTACAAGCTGCAGTTTCCCAATTGATGGTGTTTGTTGAAATTATACTGCCTCCAGACTCTCTTCTCCATGTAAGCAAGTTGATACTACTGAAGATTTAAAATCCATCTTTTTTATGAAATTGGACCATTTGGAATATTTGTTGTAATAAAGCAAGTGATTATTACCTCAAGCATGCACATCTGATACACGACATTTATGAGTATTCTCTGGCAAGAAAAGTTCATCCTTTCTCAAAATCGGCTCAAGTTAGAGTCTGCAAGTATGGTATGCTTAGTTATAAATACATCCTTGTTTAGGTAAGCAACTTACAAGAAAGAAGCTTCCAGTACAACTGTATTGCCTGTTAACTCATATGGGTGTGTCTTACAGTAGATTGAAGAAAAAATATTTTAGTAGCCAAATGCTTAAAGATATGGAGCATCAACTGTTAAGAATATCATACTGTCATTCCTTCCAGTAAATCTCTGCTGCTTACCTCTTGTGTGATGACCTGAAATAAGAATATCATACAATATTTCACTCCTCTCAGTCTGTTCAATGGTCCATTGATTATCCCATCATTCACACAATCATCATAAATATAGTTCTCTTTATTAACAAAAGAAACGTGGATAATACAGTGTCATATCTTCACCAGTAATCTCCACAGGTGCAGTTTCCATGTGTAAGTACATGAAATCGATTTTTTGTCCCTAAGGGATATCTCCCTTCCATAAACTATTGAAACAAATTTGGCAAAATTATGGCAATCAACACATATGCGAAGATTCTTCAATACCCTGATAGTCAATCCTGGAGAAGTGTTCATCAATCCAAAAGTTATTGCCAGCTTCTTCACTGTGACCAAGAAGCATGCATTCTTTCTGCTCATCATCAACATCATGCAGCACACAACTCAAGTCTGAAAAAAAGTCAGCTGCTTTGATATCGACAAATATCTCTTTTATCTTGGCATCTATATCTTTCTTACTGGGATGGAACCGCTCACTTGAATGGAAGGTGTGAATAACCTTGTCAAGAATTACCCAGCTCTGCCCTGGTTCCTTGGTCACTGTCTTCTCCAACATTAACTTCCTCACTTTGAAAACGTCTTTCCACATCCCAGCAGCAGCATAAATGTTAGAAAGTATTACATAATTGCCAGCATTTTCTGGATCCATTTCCAGAAGCTTCTGAGCAACAAGCTCACCAACATGAACGTTCGCATGGACTCTGCAAGCACCAAGCAGTGAACCCCAAATTGATTGAGTTGACTCAAATGTCATATTTTCTATCAAATTTAAAGCTTTCTCTAGTTGTCCAGAACGTCCAAGAAGATCAATAACACACCCATAATGTCCAGTGTGGAGAAGTGCACTTTGTTCTTTGACCATAATATCAAACATATCAAGGCCCTCATCGACCAGCCCACCATGGCTACAACCATATAAAACAACCAACAAAGTCATGCTGTCAGGCTTCACCTCTTCATGCAAATCTTTGAAGAGTCTAACAACTTCATGCCCCAGTCCATGCCTTCCATATCCCATAAGCATTGCATTCCAACTAACGACTGATCTCTTCCATATCCCATAAGCATTGCATTCCAACTAACGACTGAACTCCCAACAAACATATGCGACTCAATTTGTCTTGACTTAAAGAGAATGGACTTGCTTGACCTGGTGTATACTTTGAGGACCAGAACAGGATGTAAGAACAGTTGCCAAAGTGACTTCATTAGGGATGCATCCTGCCAGATAGAAGTAAAATGTATTACACATTTGACATAAATTAGTATAGCATGTAGATATAATCTGATCCTTGAAGGCAATGGCATGCATTAAGAAATGGTTCAGAGTATTTATAACAGTAGTTGCAATACAAACCTCCAAACTGGAGAGATTGAATATCAACTTGAGAGAACATCATGACAGTCAGGGAGATATAACACGTAAAACTGTTGTGGCAATATTATAAATATGGCCATGACATAACTCCAGAAATATTCTTTGCAGTACCAACAAAATTATAAACTTTATTTTATAACCATGCCCCACAAGAAAGGTAAACTCCCGCATTATGGATGTTAGATAATGACTCGCTAGAAACGGTTCAAACAATTTACCAGCTCTAAGCATCTGGATGAACAGCTCCAAGGCCTCGACAAGCCTTTCTGTTTGAGAATACCCCGAGATCATGGTCGTCCACGAGACTACGCTCCACTCCGGTACTCTATCGAGCACATTGCGCGCGTACATGGTGACCAGCCGGGTCCCCAGGAACACCGGCGGTCGGTACCTTGCCGTGATCATGCACCCGCCGCCCCTCCCGGAGCGCCCTCCTCTCGATGCACGCCGTGATGGCGGGCGTCGTAGTCGTGGAACCTCGCGCCGGCCGCCGGAAGCGCCATCCCCGATGCAGCGCGGAGCGTCCCGACGAAGCAGCTTTGGAGCGCGAGGCGGCGCGCTGCCTCATCCGGTCGCCGGAGCCCGAGCGCGGCAAGCATGAGCGCGTCGGGCTCACGCGGGCATTTCCCCGAGCACCTCGCGCGCGCCGCCGTCGAGACGCCGAGCGCTCGAGGCGGTGGTACGCGTGTTAGTTGCTCTTCTCCTACGCTAAGGGGAGCCCCTGACCATCCGATCGATGACTAATTTATTTGTAGGCCTAATTTGTCGACAATAATTGAGTAGGCCAACTTCATCGTGGACTTTGGTGGGAGTAATTTGATGATAGGAATTTTATGGGCTGAATTCATTTGTAGACCGAATTTGCCGACATGAATTAATCATGCCGAATTTGTTTGTTGTCTGAATTCGCGGACGGAATTCTAGTTTATTTTGTTGTCTGAAAAACAGGGGGCTCGATGCGAAATCCCCTCACCGGCTGAAAATTTGAGATTGTTTCGCGAGGGAAGCATTCGAAAAGCTCCTCCCCATTTCAGAGAGGCGCGAGCAGTGGCGGTGGCGGCCGGCGAGGAGGGCGACGACTAGGGTTTCTCTTTCGCCGCCGCCGAATCGAATCCCCGAGGTTTGCTCCATCACCTGCCCGCTCAATCTTACCGTCCCGTCTCCTTCGCCCGCCGCCGCCGCCTGCGCCGTCGCGCCGATCTCCACCCCATCGCCGCGAGCAGCGGCACCGGCGTCCTGCTGCTGCTTCCGCCTCCGGTGGGCACCCGTTGGCGACGCACATCCTCTGTCTATCTCATCCCTCCCGTTCTATCCACACCATTCCTCGAATTTGCCTTAACCTTATCTTCTCTTCTGGATCTGGAAGTTTTCCTCTTTATCTTAATCCTAGTACTAATAACAGTTTTTTCTCCAAAAAATTTGGTGCCCTGGCTGTAGAGATGGATGGGAATGTGTTGGGTGTCGATGTGGCGGCGGACGATTTCAAGTACTTCTCCGGGTTGAGCACCATCTTTGTGGCCAACATCCAGGAGGTGAAGGATCGGGTTTCCCAGATCGAGCTCATCTTCTGCAGCCAGCTCTTCCCGCATGTTCAGGCCATGTCGAAGCTCCTCCAGGCGCAGCCGGATGACGCCACGAAGGCGGCCAAGGAAGAGTGGAGGGAGAGGGAGGCCGGCCTGGTGAGCCAATTGGAGGAGCTGAGCAGCGGAAAGCGGCACGAGGAGGAGAGGGTTCTGCAGCTGGGGAGCTCCATTGAGGCGATGGAGGAGAAGCTTGCGGATGCCGAGCGATTGATCGTGAGGCATGAGGTTGAGAAGAAGCAGCTTCTGGGGAAGTTGGAGGAGGAAATGGGGAAAAAAGATGAGGTTATTCGCCGGCTAGAGAGGGAGATTGCGGAGAAGGCTTCTGATGTTTCCAGGGAGAGAGATGCCCATCAGAGGCTGCTGCAACAGGTTGAGTTGAAGGACAAGGATCTGCTTCTCGAGCAGAATAAGCGGAAGGACCTGATCGAGGATTACACTAAGCTGAAGACACTCTACAAGGATTTGAAGTCTCAGTACAATTTTCTTGTTGGAAAGATTGACCAGAATGAAGGCTCCAAGTCTCCTGTAGTCAATCTGGTAGATCGGAAAACCTCCGGAAGCCCTCCAAGCAAGAGAAAGCTCAAAGGTACTACTACCCTTTTGATTTCCTTTCATTCAGTAGAGCTACTTAAACTTTGTTAATCGTCACCATTTTTGTTCTATAATTACTGATACCTGGAAGATTCATTTGAAGAATTGTAATTTTTTATTTCACATGTTGAGCTACTTATACCTTGTTAATCATCACCATTTTTGTTCTATAATTACTGATACCTGGAAGATTCATTTGAAGAATTGTAATTTTTTATTGCACATGTTGTGTACTGTAATCCATGGTGCTCTCATCAATGCCGCGGTTGAAAGTATTATTAAGCACCTTTGTAATGTGCAATCATTGTCCTGCCATTGTTATCATATTAGCACTAAGATCTCTGCCTCCTAAAATCAGTAGGAAATTACTGATTGGACATCTGCCTTAATATTTCCTTTCAATTGCTTGATTTTTCAGACCTGGTGGACACTAAAAAGGAGAGCATTCAGATAGTTTCTAAGACCGTAGACGAGAAGAATGGTCCTGCTTCATGTGCAAAGGTGCAAGGCATCCAACATGCTAGCTCACTCAGGAGTCCATTCAGTAACTCGCACCTTTCTCTACCATCTCGTCCAACGAATCCTTCACCAAAGAATGCTACTAGCAATTCAAAAACAGAGGCATCATCTAGTTTCACCCACCCAAGGCTACACTGGAGGGAGACTCGTGCACGTAAAGAACCAGGTGTTGTAGATCCACATGATGATTTCCTTGACACACCTCTGGAGGCTGTCAAAAATATAATCAGGAATCCTACAACTCCAGAAGAAGCACAAGCTCTTGCTGCCTCTCCTCAAGATATGGACTTCAATAACACTGGTGATGAGACTCAAGATGTCAATATTGCCATCCAGGGCCTGAAAAACATGCCAGTTCCCAAGCAGCAAAGTGCAATTTCAATCCAGCCACCAAATAAAGGTTTCAAATACACAGAGCCTGTAAGAAGAAAGGCTGACCGGGAGAATCTGAAAGGCGTTGAGTGCAAGCAGTGCAAGAAATTCTATGATGCTGTTCTTCCAGATGGCCTCGCGAATGGTGATGGTGTGGACTCTACAAGCATGAGGTGTGAGCATCATGATGGCGTGTCCAGGCATCGCTACAGGTATGCCCCACCGTTGACACCGGAAGGGTTTTGGAACATTGGGTTCGAATCAGAAATGTAGCACATGAAGTAGGAGCGCTCTTCATTGGTTCAGTGTCTTGCTATAACATAGGTTCTCAGTCACCCCAGATATTGTTAATAATGTCAGTAGTAAATCTCATGCTGTCATGCTGGGGAAATGCTCATCGTATCTTTTTAAGATTATATATTTGGATAGGATGTCGATTTGTTGAAGATAGAATGTACTGTCACTTCGATTCTATATAAATACCCTCTAACATAGAAAAACAGTCGAATAATCTTGAATGGCAAGCATTATATCGTTACTTGACATTTTTCTTCGATATTTACAAATTACAATCACATCCATGATCTGTTATTTTTGCTGTTACCACTTACTACGAAGTTACGACTACTTCAGCATATGCAATTGTTGGCAGCAGACTGTGAAGTCTGTCTTGAGTGAGCCATCTCTTCTTCCGATGAAAAACCCTTGCCCTTTTCATTGTCCATTTGATCATGAGATTCAGGTCAAGATAGATTGGGACAACTTTATTCGAGTTCTGCTAAGAACATCCTATAGAATGCATAATAAAGAAGCAGGGGCCTTTTTTTTTCTACTGAGAGGAAAGAAACCAGGTAGGAGAGTAATTCAACTTAGGACGCAGGTGGGCTGGGTCGACCTATGTAGGGCCAAAATTATATGGGCCGGCCCACGAATTGTGTAGCCTAACATGTGCGGGCGTTGCCGTGGCCCTACACCTCCGAGCGCCGCCGCCCCCCAAAGCCGTCGTCGCAGCCGCCGTAGCGTCGCCGCCGGTGTTCGTGTCTCCCCAACCGGAGACAGCGTCTCCCTATATGTCCCCTGCTACATTCCGCCGGCTCGCACACTGTTCTGGGCCTACCGGCGCTTCAGCCGCGTCAGCTCGCCGGCCGCCGGCGGGTGCGCCGTACGCAACCTTTTTCTCAAGGTGACATTGTTCAGATCATTTGAGTTGCTGCTGAGTAGTGAAAGGGTTACTGCGTGTACTATGAAGGCATGATTACATGCTGTTAAATCTGTTTTATATTTCTTCTCTTCCCACCTCTAGCATTTAAATTATTTTAAAATAGAGCTGTTTATTTCTAGAATACTAAGGAGTATGTATAGCGATGAAATTTTCAAAATACCCATCATCCTCAACCCCCAACCCCGGCACCTTTCACCAATTGACAATGAAAAAATGGATGGCTATATAGTCATTTTATCACTCTTTATCGCTGTGAAAAATTATATAAGAAATTTATATTTTAGAATGGATGGAGTAAGTTTATAATGCAAACGAATTTTTCCATCTAAAAAGATTTCTGAATATTTAGGGACGAGTTTTTTTTTAAGAGTTGTATCTTCTTACGTTGAAATTTCACATCATGGTTCACGAAATAGTAGCAGTACGTTACGTTAACGTTGCTCTAGTCTTGTGCGCAGAATAACACGTTGGCAAACGATATGTTCCAGATCTAATCTTCTGTTATGGCAACTGTACATTTGCTCAGCTGCACGTGCTAATTGTCTTCGTAGTCCGGTACTCCTGTCCCTCCTGTCCCTTGCACCCATGTGCTCATGTCAGTCTGGAATTCCTTCTCAGCGACACAAATTACTCCCAGTTCTTAGTCTCTCCTTTCTGTTAAAAATGAATTACACATTGAGTTAGATAACCTTATGAAAGTTTTATCTTAGAACATGTTCGCTTTCTTACTACTTTCATCCCTATCAAATTTTTACATTACTATATTTTAGTAAAACAATAAACTAAACATATTGTTATCATTGCGGCCTTAAAGATGTTATAATTTCAAAAGCTTTTGCTCTTAAAAATTATACCAAAATTTGCCAAAGCTTTAAAACTAAACACATCAAATACCACCAAAAATTGATAACACCAACATCTGCTAAATTCGGCACTACCAAATTTTGAAAGAGTTGAAAATGCCAAATCAAGCCCTTACCGTCCTAAAGATTTTTTTTCACATTAGACCACCATTTCTTCACTTTAGTTTAGCTTTGGACCCCTCAAACTTTGTTTAACTTGTTTACCAAATAAATGCTGCTCATATAACCTTGAGATTAAACCATCGCAGTCAGGCATTCACCAAGAATACATCAGCAAGAAAAGAACACAGAGTATCACTAGATCGCTCATCTCTACAGAAAAGATAGCAGCAGTAAAAGCTTGATATCCATCACCTCCAGCTCCAAAAGGTCTCCCAACAACAGCAACAGTATCTCTAAACCTTGCATCGATATGTACATCGTCTCAGAATTCGGCCTCCAAAATTAATGAAAGTCCCATGCACTGCACTGCACTGCACCAGTCGCCATCCACAGCAGCAGCAGCCGTCGTCGCCCACAGCTCACGCCTAGATTGCTCTCCTGACATCCAGCCGCCATCGTCCACAGCTCACGTATGTTTGGCTTGCTCTGCAGACTTGCTTGCTATCTACCACCACCGTTGGTCTCAAAGGCTCACAGCTCCGTCTTTAGCTTGTTGCCTGTCTGGGCCGGCGCTCCTGCACAAAGACATGAAAAAAAAAGAAGAGGTCAAAGTTAGTGGTAGGGTTTCTGGGTACAATGATTTCAAGAGGGAAGGACAGTAGCTAGCAGACCACCAAGTGACCAGCTGGTAACAGGTGAGAAGGGGTTCAGATCAGATCAGTCAAATTCACACAATCTGCCAAACCAGTCTTGTACAAGTTAATTGAGTACTCCTATTCAGTTTAGTTTTTTGAAATTATATACAAAAGCCAAAGAAAAAAAAGAAAGGTCCAAAAAAGCACGCATAGGATAACATTGTCAATAGCAGGGAATTCGGCAAGGCGAATGAGCTGAACCACAAAGATTACAACGGCACCAAATTGGGTCCAACCAATGTGAAACCATGAGCTTGAGATCTGCCCCGCTAGACAGCTGCAAGGGGCAGGCCGCGTGATAAAGATGATAGCTGAGGAGGACTGGACAAAGCTTGCTGTATGCCACTCAGCTTTGAGCAGACACCAGTACACGAAGAAGCTGCAATAATTTCTGGCAAAAACAGGTTCTGCCAACCGTAATGCAGTACAGATATCATGTAGTCAGGGCCTCAGGGGAGGGCCCTAAAGGTTTAATGATCCTTGAACGCTTTGCATGATTGGGTCTGTACCTCCAATAGCATTTGTCCCTCCAAGAGCTCTGCTTGGATCCAGAGCTGCAGATCAGTTACCCAGATCCAAACTGCAGATGGCCATTACAGACCTTTTCTTCCATCTCACTCATTAGCAAATGCGAGTATAACTATGTGATAGTGCTAGAACATATTTCTAACAATGGAGCTGACTAGCTGACTCAATTGACTCTCACGTTATCTGCACTAGTTATCAAATACACTCTTAACCAAGCTATATAACCAGCCTCTTAAACTGAACCATATGTCACGGTGTATTCCTTGATAAAGATGCAGGCTCCACTACAAAATTCAGTACCCCAACTACCCAGTGATACAGCTACATCTCTAGCTACAAGGACAGTCAAATGGCACGCAAATGCAGGTCATGCAATGCAAACCTAACTCTAGCCTACATGAATTGCCATAACCGAATGAAATTATCATCATTAGATATACCAAGTTAAATTCAAACCATTAGATTTGCTTTTGTATTTATTATTTGACTAGTTGAATAAAAAAACAATAGTACAGTACAGCGTACAAATAGTAGCACTGAGATTAAAGTTGTTTTAGCTGGCTCCCTCCATTGCAAGAAAGGGGATCCCTAGACAGGCACTGGACAACTTACAGAAAAAGTGGGCCCTTCACAGTTGTACGAGTGATCAGAAGGGCCAAAGGGACCAGATCTGCATCTACAGGCCTTATGCAGCCAAGCCCAAACAGAAAGCCAGGAGTGATACGGTTTCTAGACATGCATTAATTGATTCGGGCCCAGCCACACCAATCAGTTGGGTCCGCTGGTGCCAGAGAGAACAGATCCACCAGACAAACACATCTATGGCCCCTTACCATCCAAAATGGTGGCGATGATGGCAATAATGATTGAGTGAACAAATAAAGGGAGGAAGAACAAACAAAGCATTCTCTAATCTTTCTAGAAATTTACAAGATCCTGCTTCCTTAAACCCTTAGTTGCTAATAAACATTAACTATCAAATAGACGCGGACCCAATTAGGTTAGTCATCTCCATCGCATCCAAATCAGAAGGTAAATATTATTCATTTATGTAGAATTTATAACAAGTACTTCTATTAGCATGTGCATGAGATAAGGTATACTTCATGATAATCTTTCCTAAAGATGTAGTAGTAGTAGTTTTCCCTGGAAGAAACTGGTTTTTCACATATTTTACCACATCTCCCATTTACCTATGTACTTCTAAACACTCTGGAACAATGCAAGAGACAAAAGTTGTGGTCCAATCAAGGCTGAGAAATTTTGAAAGTAAATAACAAACAACTAAATTCAATGAGATATAGGTTTGATTGCCAGTTTTACCAGAGCTTGCTAGATCATAGCCGAAGAGGGAGGAACTTGAGTTGCTAAAGACAGGAGGATTGGTATCCGTACGCTTTTCCCACTGTGAAGGCGGTTGGAGAGGGTGGGCTAAATCACCATACCAGAACTGCTGTTGTAGTTGCATGAGATTCCTTGCTCCATGGACGCCCATGTCTGGCCAGGTGACCTGCTCCAAATCCATCCCATTCTTGTAGTTCAAGCCTGTTATCCTTCCACACTATAAACAAAATAGTAAGCAGACTATAAATTTGCCCATTAGCATAATCAATGCACTTTAAAAAGAACCATGAACAACTTTAATTGAATTCATTATTTTTGAGAGATTTACAGAATTAGAGGACATGCATAATAGAAAATTTACATGGAATTTCACAAATGCAACATTCTGCAGAAAACATGTGATCCAGCTGCAATGCTCTAATCATGCATATATCTCCAAGAGCAACATCTTAATCATTATCAGTAATGCCTTAATCGTAAAAGTAATTAGTTCTAGGCATACTCAGGTAACCATTGTTCAAGTGTCAAGTGTCAGCCATCTAGATACTACTTATTGTACTAATAGTAATAGGCATTCTCTCTTTTAGAGGTCGAAGGCAAAATTAAAATATGGAATAATGATAAACTGACAGGCTGTCAAGGCAGAGTCACAAGCATGTTATGATGAGTTTCACATAAATGCAATCTCCTTATAAAATAGTGCAAATAATAATGGGAAGAGATTTCACATTTCAGTTTTCAGCAGAGGCCAAGCTATTCAATTAGGAAAGAATTTAAAGGAGAACTCTGGGTCAAAGAAATCAGCTATGGTCTATGAATCACTGATACTTGCCCAAACTGCCATCTTGGTATCCAATACACGGCCAATACAGATATACATGTATCGGCAAAGTATCAAAGCATTTTCCATTTTAAAAAAAAGAAAAAAGTCGATATGTGGACAATAAGGGAGCAATACATATACACAGGAAATTCTTGCTGTATCCATGCAAGCTGAACTTGCAGAAATCTTCAAGAAAAAGAATTTTTCATAATGGTACCTCTGTAGTCAAGAAGTTGTCTAGCCCACCAAAGTCGACCCTCGGATTTACAGCTGCGAGCCTCATTGACAAGTACTAACCAATCACAATTATCAAACAATAATAACATGAGTAAACACCTTATTGTATGTTTGTAAATGGGGTACTTTGAGATTTAAGGTATTATAAGCAAAAAAGAACAGTTACCTCAACTTGCCTTTGAAGAGATTGGACATGATTAATGATCTCATCCAGTACCAGTGCTGTTCCTGATACCTGCTACAAACAACAGATCAAACAACTGTTGTCGCTAAAGTAATTACTTTTCCTCAGTTATTCCAATACTACAATAAGTTGCATGATGAAAAAAATAATGCAGAACTATGACAAAACCATGTATAGGGGTTGGCAAAAAAGACCGAGACCAAAGACCGAACCCGAACCCGAAGTGACTGGATGTGTAAAGACCATTTTTTTCTTTGGTCTCTCGGTCTTCTACATCAGTTACCCAAAGTACCCGGAGTTTGGCCCAACTCAAAGTCCAGCCCACCTCCAGTACATCACCTCCAAGTCCCAGCATTATTCCTTAGCCCACCCCACTCGCTTAGGCCAACCCTAGCCGCCAGCAGCAGGCACAACGCCCCGTCTCCATTTCTCCCAGTGGGAGACTCCCACTACCCCAAGCTGCGCCGCCACCGCTCCGCGCAGCTGTATAGCTGTCGTTTGCGTTGTGCCACCCCTCATCGCTGCTCCGTGCGGCCACACCACAGCCCCTTGCCTCGTGGTGCCTGCTGCCACGCCGCACTCACGCTGCCACCTACTCAGATGCCGCACCGCACCACCAAACATAGCCAGGCAGCTAGACCTGTTCTGGGACAGGGACATGAGCACACAGGAAAACTGCAGTTGGTTGTTCATTTGGAGATTCTGCATGCACCAATGCATGATTCAATCAGCTCCATCTCTGCCGATTAGAAATTGTAATCATGGAGCTAGATCAGAATTTCTGTGTAGCCTACACAAGGCCTAAAGATCAGAGTTTCTGTGTAGCCTGCAGAAGGACTAAAGATTCACACAAGCAAATCACAGTAAGCAGTAAAGCATTGTATATCTACTTACTGATCCCTTGGTTCTGGTTCTGCTTTTATTTTCGTTTCTTCTCTTCACCTCTTCACCCAAGGCTTCTCTTCTTCCGCTGTTGCTTCTGCCTCTTTGCTGACTGATACTGTGATCTGCATGTGAGGCTTTGGTCTGGTCGGTCAGACCAAAGACCGGACCGAACTTTCAGTTAACCGAACAATCGGTCTACAGATTTTTAGTGGTAACTTCGGTCTCCTGTTTTCAAAGACTGAAGTTTTAGACCGAATAGACCGGACCGAATTTTCGGTCTAGACCGAACGCCCACCCCTAACCACGTAAAGTTTGACTTCAGTTTTGGATATAAAGAATGGAGCTACCACTATCAAACAAGAACATGAAAGGAAATAGTAGAAGCGAAAGTTTGGTTGCAGAATCAAGTGCATAAGTTGGTGCATGATACTGTACTCTTCATTTTGTCAGTTTGAAATGTGATCTTAAAAAAATCAAATTAAGTTTGTTTACAACTATTAAGTAATTAGTTAGAGAAGCTCTAAGCATATAGGACAAGCTCACCAGTTTATATTGGCATTGATGTAGTTTGTTTTTGAAGACAATAAGACAACGGGTCCTCATAAATCTCACAAAGGATTGGCCTATACAATCATTCACAGTGATTGACACTTCCAGCCCAAAAGCTGCAGTCCTTGCAGTAAAACTAATAGTCAAACTACCGCACCAATACAGCATGCCAATCACTTCCCATGAATCCATAATTAATGAATACCAACCAATACTCCCCAATGGTGAGATACCCGAGCACCTCAACCCTCCCCTCACAGCCTTGCTTCCACATCCAACACCCAGAGATGCCGACCCATAAGCACATTATTGCATGTGCATAGGGATAGCAACATTCCAAAGGGGGAGAGAGCGCAGATGGAGATGGACTCCATGGCATTACAGCGACCAAACAAGCCCCCTCCATTAAGCTACCGTCCTCTGGTGTCTTTTAGTGTGTGTTTGAGAGGAGAGTAAAAATAAGAATATACACAAATCAAGGTAAGCCATTAGCGTATGATTAATTAAGTATTGATTATTTTAAACTTAAAAATAAATTAATATGATTTTTTAAACAACTTTTTTATAGAAAATATTTTTAAAAAATGTACGATTTAATAGTTCAAAAAATATGTGTGTGAAAAACAAGCAATTTTTTTCCTTGTGTTGCCGCATGAAGGCACCCTTAAGGTGGCTGCCACATTCTGCCCAGACAACCACCACCAAGGCCAATCCCCATCCACTCCCCCCTCAAGTTGGGTACACCGGATCAAGGTGTCTCCCTTATCATCCACAAGGGAACCAAAGGCCACATTATCCCACGCCCACCCTCCTCCGTCGTGCAACTCGCCCATATGGACGTGTCGCCATGCCAAGGCAAGGATAAACTTGAGCACCGGCGCCACGTTTAAGACGGCATTGTATTCAAGCTCTCTCTCCAAGCCATGCTGTGCATTTGCAAGAAGTAAGCCAAGCGGACTGACCATGCTGCACACCAACGCTTGGCCTGACTCCTTGGACTCGTATTGCAGTTTGGACCGAACAGCTATGAGATGACAAATTTCACTATGACATCAAAAGCAGTAAAACGACCACCGAAAGCAGGAGAAAGAAGTGTACTTCGCACAAAACTCCTTGGCAATCGTATCTTTCCAAAGGCAAAGCTGGAAGCTTTTCTCTTCGAGAAAAACTCGCAAAATAAGGAGATAAATTTTTAAAAGAAATTGGAAGCTAAGAAGATATTGCTGACCTTACTGCATCCGGGGACCAGCTCCTTAAGAAGCTCCATCCTCGCATTGATCTTCTCGCGTCTTGCCTGTTTCTCAGAAAATAATAATAATAATAATGTCAAAAAAAGCAAGATGAAACGAATAATTAAGTAATTAACAAGGAAAGCAACCCTGAAAAGGCACTAACAGCGACGTCACCACGTCCTAATTACCCAATCATTGCGTAATCTGGCTCGTTAAACCCGCAAAGGCTAAAGCCCCCACAAATCTAATCCCACGAGGAGATTGGTTTGTATGGTTTAGAGACTGATTAGGTAGGCGATTAGCGGCGAGCCGGCCGGCGAACTCACCCTCTCGGCGAGGCTGTGGCTGTCCGTCGCCTGCCCCCTCCTCGCTCTCACGTGCACGTACGCCGGCTTCTCATCCTCGCCGTCGCCGCCCCCGTCCTTGCTGTTCTCGCCGCTTGCCGCCGTCTTCCCCTTCTTCGCGGCCTTCCCCTGTAGAAAACAACCGCGCAATCGAGAGAGACGACATGAGCGACGAAGCCGAGGGAGAGAGAGGAGCGCGCGGCGGCGGAGTGCGCGCACGATACCTTGGAGGCGGGGTCGGCCTTGCGCTTGTTGGCAGCGGCGGCGGAGGAGGAAGGGGGAGGGGGCGGGGTGGGGGACGGGGAGGACGGCGAGGGGGAAGCGAACGCGGAGAACCGCGCGGCGCGGTCGACGAGGTGCGGGTCGGCGGGTATCGCGGGCGGCGCGGCGGCGGTGGGGAGCAGGAGCTCCATTGCCTGGGAGGTCGGGAGCCCGAGGAGGGCGGTGAACGAACTCCCGCTCCCTCCACCACCCCCACCGCCGGAGGAAGAACGCGCAGCGGAGGAAGCGGAGGCGACGGGGATAAGCGGCTGGACGTCGCCCCCGGCGGCGGAGAGCTCCGGCGGAGGGGAAGGGTGGCGCATTGGCGCGTGGCGGGAGACGGCGGCGATGTTGGGCACGCACGACGAGGAATGGGGGAGAGGAAGGAGGAGGCGAGGGGAGGGGAGAATAGTGGCGGTATTTATAGAGGTCGGCGTCGAGGTGCGCTTGCTTTTGCTAATTGTGCTTCGCCTCTTGCGCTTGCTCTTTGGTGGTCAAGGGAGGAGGAAGAAGGCGGAGACTGGAGGCTGGAGAAGACGGAGAGATTTTCACTCCGTTTGTTTCCCTTATTTTTATTCCTTTTTTGTTTTTACGGTGTAGGGTTATTATAGGTTGGTGAGATTGCGAAGGCGTGGGGAATGGGGGGTAAAATTTCGACTTTTACCCTTTTAGACAGTGCTTAAGGCACCTTTAATTTCTGGCCAGATGGACAGGCACGTGGGGGGTGGTTGTCGCGGGTTCGCACCATCTGTTATTTGAGCCTCTTCATTTAACTCCCTATCCCAAATTTTAGCCATTAGAAAAAAAAATTCCTCCAACAGACTGACCAGCCGGCTACGTGCCTCCGCATTGATCAGCCAGCCTACTCCACTAGCAATAAGTGGGTGCTACCATCTCTTCTTTGTGTTTATCCTACTATAGAACCAAAGGTAAAAAAGACACAGGAGACGCGAGAAGTGAAATCCCACGGTGCCGACGCTAGCCCGACAAAGCTCAAGGATAGCAACAACCTTTAAATCTGTTTAAGCCGATGCCACGACGATAACAAGCTAGAGTCAAAGCGTCCGACGCCTTTCTTTCGTAGCCTCTAGCGTCTCTTGCTTAATGACGTCGCGAGGTCTAGGCTGGCCACGTCGTGCCATCCTTCTTCTCTGATGCCGAACTTTGCCTCCTTCCTTCTCTATCTCATCGTTACTTATCTCCACCACTAGTTTGAGTGTTGTTGTTGTGCTCCTACTGCTACTCCACATCGTTCTGTAGCACGTCAAGATCAAGTACAAGGATGTGTCATCCACATCAAGCAGGTAGTGTCGTCCCCCAAGTTGGTCACCCTTTTCATTTTCCTACTATTAAGCTTTGTTGACTACCAACAACCTCGATGTCAGACAAATTAGAGCAAGGTCTCGCCAATGAGACGATGGGTGAGAACCATAGGATCAGTGGGGAAAGATCTAGAGGAAGGGAGGAAGAAGAAGTGAAGTGAAGTTGCATGTGAGATTTAGAAAAATGTAATGGAGAGACGGTTAGAGTAAAAGCTAAATTTGGCTCTTTAATCTTTTTTAAGTTGGTCAAATAGATATTTAGAGAGAAAAAATAGGAACTTTGTTAGAGATGCTCATAGGAGTAAATGGGAGAGAATTACAGTGAAATGTGAGAGGATGTACAGTTGTTGTCATAGTTATAGTAAATACACTACAGTCTAAACATATTGTTTGTTTGTACCGTACTAATTTTACTGTTGATTGATTGGCAATTTTACTGTTGATCGATGTAGTCATTGATCTCGTGCATCCATATTTAATCATACGGCTCAAAGTGGCTAATGGCATTAGAGCACTGTAGCTATATGCCATTGTAGTTTTAATGGTAGAGGATACGATCCTATGGCATCACTGATGGCATGGTTTTTTATTTCATCTATCATATTGTTGGAAATAGCTTGTCGCCGTGGCTTGTACTATCATGTTATGAAAGTATGTGCTAGCAACGCACATTTGTCTATATTACCAGTCTTGTAGTACTACTTGGCACGTAGAGGGTAAAGAAAAAGGATAAAAGGAAGCTTCTCCCAATATCTTGGTAGGTTTGAGATGAATTCGAGTTCAGTTTAGCTGTTTAGTGAGGTGATCTTGAGACGATCGAGCACGTGGCCGAAGTAGTATATCCATATTGCACGTGACAAAGTACTCCACTAATAAACAGGATCCACACACTAATAAACAGGATCAACACCATGTGTCAACGTGCGGGAGAGAAAAGGCTGACGGCATGCATGGCACATCACGGGCAGCAGTAGTAGGGGAGTACGTGTGCTCCTACTTTTTCAGGAGAGACGAGACGACGAGACGAGACGAGCGCGGCGGCAGGCGAAAGCAACGCCTGGATTTGGAAGCCTCCGATTCCATCGGGCGCAGCGCCCGTGTAGTCGCTGTGCTGCAGCCTGACTCCTTCTCTCTCTCTCTCTCTCTCTCTCTCTCTCTCTCTCTCGCTTTGACCGCAGCAGCGTCGCTGGCTCATCGGCCTCAGGAGGCCACGAGCCCAAACGTTGAAACTTTCAGCCATCAATGGCCCCGTCCATGGTCTATGGCCAGTAGCCCACAAGCCTCACGCAGCGAGCCTCGGTCCATCTATTTACCCCAACCCATTTCGCTTCCAAATCCCAATGATGGCTTCCATTGTCTGTGTCCCGTGGTACTCGCTTCTCTGCTCTCCCTTTCTCTCGAAGAAAATGAGCGCTTATTCGGTTTATGGTGTTTTCAAAAGATTGTTGTAGGAACTGAAACCTTAGAAATTTTTCATATATACATCATTTGTTTTATAGAAATATCTTACCGAATTCCTAAGGATTGTATTATTACAACCATATTTCATAGACGGTGGGAGGTCTAATTAGAGTGCATGTGATATATTTGGTTTCGAGGAATTTGAATTAACAGGAATAAAAAAATAGAAATCACGTTAGCCCATAGGATTTTTTCAAAAAAATTTGAGTTGATGATTTTTTAATATATTTTCTCTGGAAAGAATTTTTTTTGGCTTTACTATACTTCATTCTTATAAATTGGATCATGTTTATAGGAATTATTTTTTCTATTTCAATTTCTATGATTTAGAAATCTATTGAACTGAATAAGCCCAGAGAAATACGAACAGATCTTTCAAATGGTACTAGTATTGTACTTGTTCTGCAGCCGACCAGTAGAATAACGCTGGAATAAAAAAAAGAGTGAGAACTGGTATTTAAAAATATATAAATTGCACAAATATTTCAATTGGTGGTACTAGTTAGACTTTCTTCCATTTTGTCTATTCGGACGATCTGATCAATGAATTTGTTACTGTTCATATAGTACTATTTCTGACTTATTGTTGCACGAACAGACTGATAAATGCTACGTACACTTCAATCTGCAGACAGTAACGCAGAAACGATTTTTCTAAAAATCACTAAAATTACACGAATATATCTACATTATAATAATATAATTATTACAACGTAACTAGCACTAAGCTATAAATATTTTTTAATTAATATGAGAGATGTTACATTTATTTATATGGTACTTAAATTCGTATGATTTTAGTAAATAAAATATGTAAGTGTTATATAATTAGTCCCACGCAGAACTGCAGGATCCACCTGCACTAGATGTACCGATTAATGACGCAGGTAATTAAGGGGGACAAATCCTAGCCGTCCATCCGAATCATGTCAAGGATGCAGCTAGCGGCAGCGGGTGGAGGCGCGGCGAGACGGTGCGGACGAGCGGTCGATTCCGCGGCAGCGTCAGCCCCGGCCCCACCTCCATGTCCACCGGCGCGCCACCGACGGGGCTCCACTCGAAGCACTGCACCATGGCGGCCAGCGACGCGCCGGGGCAGATCAGCCGCCCCGACCCGAACGGCAGCAGGTGGAAGTGCTGCTCGCGCACCTCCGTCCGCCTCGCCGTCCATGAACCTCTCCGGCCAGCACGCCGGGTCCCGCCCGATCGCCCACACGTTCACGAAGATCGTCGCCCCCGCCGGCACGTCGTAGCCGGCCACCGTGGAGGGCTCCAGCGACAGCCGCACCACGAGTGGGCCCGTCGGGTGAGGCCGCAGCGTCTCCTTGGTGACGGCCTGCAGGTAGGGCAGGCTCGGGATGTCCGACTCGTCGGCGAGCCGGCCGTTGCCGACCACCGCGTTCAGCTCTGCCTGCAGCATGCGGAGGACGTCCGGGTTGTCGATCAGCTCCGACAGCGCCCACTCCAGCGTGATCGTTCGTGTCCGTCCCCGCTGCGAAGATGTCCTACGCAAGATCGATCACAAAATTCACATCGTGACATCAAACTCTTGAACTGTTCGAGTTCTGAGCTTGAGTGAGCTTATCACCAGCATGAACGCCTTGATGTTGTCTCTGGTGAGACGCATATCAGCGGCTTCGTCTTCGTGCATGTCGAAGAGCATGTCGAGGAGGTCCTTCTCCTCCGCATCGTCGGCCGCTGCCGCAGCTTGCCGGCGTAGCTTCCTCTTGGCGTCCCTCGCCGTCAGTATCCGCTCCATCATGGTTTCGAACTTGTGGTGCACCGCGTCGATGCGCTTGCCGAGACCCTGCACGTCCCAGTACCCGAACGCGCCGATGTAATCCTGTAGGTTGAACGTGCCGGTGAGCTCCGCCGTGTCTGGTCACCACGCTCCTCATCTCCTCCGTGTCGTTGTCGTCGCCAGTCCACCGCCGGCCCATCACCATGCGGGAGACGATGTCGCCGGTGAGCCCCATCAGCGCGGCGTCGACGTCGACGGGGGCGCCGTAGGCGGAGCTCCGGCGGAGGGAGCCGACGAGGCGCGCCACCTCCTCTCGGCGGACGTGGCGGAGCCGGTCGAGCGTTCGGCCGGCGAGGAGCTCGTGCACGCACGCCCGCTTCATGAAGCGCCAGTAGGGCCCGTACGCCGAGAAGGAGAAGTCCTGGCCACCCGTAGGTGAGGCGGCGCACGGCGGCCGGCTTGGAGCGGTCGAGGAACGCGGCCTCATGGGTCTTGAGCACCTCGCGGGCGGCGTCCGGAGAGCTGGCAGCGACGCAGGGGACGGAGCCGAGGCGGAGAAAGAGGAGCGGGCCGTGGCGCTCGGCAAGGCGGTGGAGCGCTTGGTGCGGCAGCGGCGCGCGAGAAGGTGGAGGTGGCCCAGGATGGGCAGCCCGAACGGGCTCGGCGGGAGGCGCAGGCCGCTGCTCCAGCGGCGGCTGAGAGCGTAGAGGATGGTCAGGCCAGCGACGAGGAGGAGAGGTAGGGTGGTCGGGGTGAAGAGATCTCGAGCTTGCAGCTGATGATCAATGGTGACGAAGAGGCGAAGAGCTGGTTTGACTACTTTCTAAGGTTAGCTAGCTAGCTCTGCTGGTTCTTACTTGGTTATATGCTGATGCTAAGGCGAGTTGGGGTTGGGGTAATGAGTTGGGCAAATTGCGGCACATAAAACAATATAATTTATTAGCGTAATGATTAATTAAATATTGATTATTTTAAACTTAAGAAAATAAGTTTATTCTATTTTTGAAACCAATTTTTTTATATATACTTTTTTTTTCAAAAAACACTATTTAACTGTATGCTCTGCACAGCTCTTTTGCTGAAGAACTCGCCCTAAATGCATGTCAAATGTGCAAGCAACTTGTATAAACTACTGCTCCTTGCTTGTTTTTTTCATGTCAACAACATAGTCCAGACAAATATGCAATGCCCATAGCAAACGTTTGAGAGCTTAACATTGGCCACTAGGATGCATTGTTTGCAATTTCGGAAACACGGCACCATTTTGCCCAAAATTTTCAAAAAAAAACAATTTTTCTTAAATTTAGTCAAAAATTGGTATTCAATCAAAATTAATTCAAATTTCAAAAATTCCATCACGAAATTTCCAAGAGCTCCCCCAGCATAAATATGCAAAACAAAATTGCAAACCCTGATACAATGTACAAAACCATATACTATTACTATTTTGATTTTGTCACGCATGAAAATGGTAGTGATATATCCTCATAAAAATATTCTAATATTGTTATTTTTTATATTTTTTAAACATAAATTAGGAAAAAGTAATGACTAACCCACATATATAAATTTGGAGGCAATGTGCATGTGTATATATGAATAAGAGATAATTTGACAAGAAAAATATTATATAATCATGATTTCTCGCTAAAAATAAGATTTTTTATATATATCAAGCGATGGATATAAGACAAGTAGTGAAAATTTTACTTCTTTAACTTTTTTTTCTCTTATGTGATCCCCCTGATCCTACGATGTCTATGCCTCATTTTGCTACTTCTCGCAGTTGTTTAACCTCCCTGTCCTAAAGAGATGTTTGAGACGCCTTACCTCCAAACTTAATTTGCTACAGTTGGGTCTAGATGTACAGGGTTTGCTATCCTTCTTGATTCCCTAAATCCAACTGAGCCTAGATACACATATTGCAACATGCATGCATGGATGCAACGGCTGAAAAAGTGATGAACATAGAAGAGATTTTTTTTTGGTTACATATGACATAGTAATAGAAGGGATATTTTAGAGCAACTGACAAACAAATGAGCATAAAAAATGTGATGGGATATGGAAGGAAGAGAAAAATAAGAACATTGTTGCTATGGTTAATAATAGCTCAACAACGACTCATCCTCTATATAAAATAGAAACTTAGTTGCATGAGGTGAAAAAAAAGAAAGAAATAACAATAAAAATTATTTTTTTAGTTAATGGTTAGAGCTTT
The DNA here is from genome assembly GCA_030770085.1 of Oryza coarctata. Lineage (NCBI taxonomy): Eukaryota > Viridiplantae > Streptophyta > Magnoliopsida > Poales > Poaceae > Oryza > Oryza coarctata. The sequence continues at coordinate 18,875,449 of CM061472.1, forward strand.
TGTCATCTCAGATGTTGTAAGGACATAGTTTCTAAATAATCTTTTATGCTCTAAGAGCCCATATTAACTTATACCATTGAATATGCCCTATAGCATCATAGAAGCTGACAGGTAGCATGACAAGTGACATAATAAATTAACTACTTCATCAATTTGGCATGTTTCATGGCATAAAAGTGATGTTAAAACACAGGATTATTGAACATGAGAGCGGCAAAACAAGATCTTCCTTTTTTTATTTCATATAGCCAAACGCCATTTTGTATAGGGTTCAAAATACATAGGCCCAGGGATCTAAATGGGTTGAAATTTCTTGATTTTTGAATGTTAGTCTGTTGTAATTATAGAAAGTGTAATTATAATAGGTTAATCGTGGCATGACTGTGTGATTGACTTATGAGCTATAATCAATCATTCTCATATTTTCATGGTATTAGAGCGGTTCCAATCCGTTATCTTTCCGTAACAAAAAAAACCGCTGCCGCTGTTGCTGTCGTCGCCTAACCTCCTCCTCCTCCGTTATTACTGTGCTGCGGGAGACTGCCAAGGTCCGACGCCCTGCCTCCATAACACCACCGTTCCCGAACCAGCACCCGTCGCCGATCCGATCGTCACCACCGTTGCTGACTACATGTCATCGGTTGTGTCACTGGTCTCATCGCCCACGCTACCGATCTGATTGCCCACCCCATAGCTACCTCACCATCAGGTGTGGCCGCCGATCCGATCCTGCCTCTACTCCTAAACCAGCGCCCGTTGCCGATCCGATCACCACCACCATTGCTGACTACATGTCGCCGGGTGTGTCATCGGTCTCATCGTCCGCGCTGCCAATCTGATCAATCTGACATGTCTGCCGCCGATCCGATCGCCCGTTGATCCGATCTAATCGGATCCACTATCGATCCAATCCGTCTGCCGATCCGATCACCCGCTGATCAGATCCTGCTCTACTACCGATCCGATCCCTCTGATCTGATCGGATGCCTCCGATATGCGATCAGATCCTGCTCTATTGCCGATCCGATCCCTTTTATCTGATCGGCTACCGATCACTCTAATCTACGATCCGATCTGATCGGATGCCAACCCCTCCGATCTGATCGGCTGATCAGCTGTCGATCTGATTCCGATCGACTGTCGATCTGATTCCGATCGACTATCGATCCCTTTGATCTAATCGGCTACCGATATAATTCTAATCAGCTACCGATTCGATTCTGATCGGCTGCCGATCACCAGTCCTGCCCCTCATGGCTGGCGAAGACGATGGTGCCGCTACTTTTGAAGACTGTCGTCTCGCGCCCGATGCTTCTTGCGCTGACGAAGCGCGTCGGGCTGAGGAGGCTCACCTTCGTAACGACGCCCTGGACACGTACGAGAATGCTCACGCGGCTCTCTGGGCGCAAGCCACTGCCGTCATCAACGTCAAGGCACTCATCCCCATCGTCCTCGATAAGGCCATGGACTCCTACACCAAGTGGCGCAGCATGTTCCTCACCGTCCTCGATAAATATGCCCTCACTTGCCACGTCCTCGAGGATGAAGCGTTCCCCGCGCGCCCGGCATGGCTCTAGGCGGACTGTTGCGTCCTCACATGGGTTTACGGCACCGTCTCCAGCGACTTGCAGCAGTCGCTGATGATGCGACAAGGTCACACCCGCAACACGTGGTGCTACCTCGAGGACGAATTCCTCGGCCGAAAGGAGTCCCGTGCCCTTCTCCTAGAGACGTAGTTCCGCACATTTCGCCAGGAGTCCCTGATCGTCACCGACTACTGCCGCCATCTTGATTCCATGGTTACCTCCCTCATCGAATTCGGCGATCCCATTGGTGACCGACAGATGGTACTCACGTTCCTCCGCGGCCTCAGTGGCAAGTTTCGCCACATGGTGTCCATCTTCAAGATGCACAGGCCGTTCCCGACGTTTACTGAAGCATGCACACACCTCCTATTGGAGGAGATGGAGATTGACCCTCATCCTCCATCCCCACCAACCACCCTCGTCACTGTGACACCGTGTCCAGCGGCTCTAGGTGCCACCGCTGCTCCATGTTCGGGAGTGCCTCCTCCTTCGCGCCCCGCTACACCAACCGGGGGCCAGCGCAACGGCCACCGCCGTGGCCGCGGTGGACATGGCGGTTCTGCTGGTGGCAGCTCTCTAGCGCCCTCTACTGGTGCGGCCCCAGGTGGACAGGGCAGCGCCCCTTTCGGTACGGCCGTGTACCCGTCTTTCGCCCACCCTTGGGCTAGAACCGTGCGCATGTGGCCGTACGACCAGTCCATATGACCTCCGCCGCCCTAGCCTGCGTTCCACGTAGCCCCACACTATGGCGGTTTTGGTGCTCTTCCCGACACCTATGGAGGCGTATACGATGCCCCATCACCCCCGTACGGCACGTACTACGGGAGAGCTGCACCACCGGGCTTCCAGGCACCCTCACCAGCGTACTAGGCGGCGCCTTAGACGCCTACTCACAGAGGGTCTTGGCACCAGGACTCCCTAGCGCACTCCTTCAACACTATGACGCTGAATCAACCGGCCTCTGAGTGGTATGTTGATACGGGTGTCGGTTCACACATGATGCTTCATCTATCGTGGTGGAAAATGGTGCTTTACTTCCTGTTATAGCCACTGGATCCCATCATTTTTCCTTACCGCATCGTGATCTTACTCTTAATAATGTTCTGGTATCACCCAACATTATTAAGAATTTAATTTCCATTCATCGGTTTACCACCGATAATAATTATTCCATTGAGTTTGATATATTTGATCTTTCTGTGAAGGATCTGCAAACCAGGAACGTGATCGCCAGGTGCAATAGTTCTGGTGACCTCTACCCATTCTTTGCACCATCTACCAGCAACTTCGCGTTCATCGCCGCATCCACCTCCCTTTGGCATCGCTGTCTCGGTCATCTTGGGCATGAAGTTCTGTCCAAAATCATTAGGTCCCATGTCATTTTCTGCAAGAAAGATGATATCGATCATATATGTCATGCGTGCTAACTCGATCGTCATATACATCTACCATTCGGTTCATCTACCTCTCGTGCTACTCATAATTTTGATTTAATCTATTGTGATCTATGGGCCTCTCCACTTGTTAGTGTGTCAGGATACAAATATTATTTTATTATTCTTGATGACTGCTCTCACTATATTTGGACTTTTCCCCTTTGTCTTAAATCCGAGACATTTTCCACTATTTCTACCTTTTTTGTTTATGTTCATACATAGTTTGGCACCACCATAAAGAGCATCAAGTGCGACAATGGTCGTGAATTCGATAATTCTCAGGCCCACACATTTTTCCTCTCCCACGATGTTGCCCTCCGCATGTCGTGTCCATACACTTTCCAACAAAATAGTAAAGAAAATTGTTCCATTCGTAACATCAACAATACTCTGCGTTCCCTTTTGTTTCAGGCGAGTCTCCCTCTAGCTTATTGGGTTGAGACCTTTCACACCACCACATATCTTGTGAACCGTCTCCCCACCAAAACTCTCGCCTCCTCCATACCATATAACGCTCTCTTCTCTGTCCAGCCCTCCTATGATCATCTCAAAGTTTTTGGTTGCGCCTGTTACCCCAATATGTCCTTTATAGCGCCCCACAAACTTGCCCCTCGTTCTTTTCTATGTGTTTTCCTCGGCTACTCCTCGGAGCACAAAGGCTATCGATGTCTCGAGTTTTAGTCGAACCGTATTCTAATTTCTAGACATGTCGTTTTTGATGAATCTTTTTTCCCTCTCTGACATGTCTAGCACACCCATAGCACCCTCCGTCCTAGACTTTTTTATCGATAATCATGATCTTATCGCTTTAGTTTTTAGAGCTCGTTTTGTGCGTGCAGGTACAACAGATTCTTCAGTGGCACACCCCGTGCCCGAGGCCACACTTGCGCCGTCGAGCCCTGGTGCAGTGCCATGGTCGTCCGAGTCCACGTCATCCGGTGTCGCTGTCCCTGTGCACCCCACACAGGTCGCTGCCAGCGGCACCACACCGATCACAAGTGTTGCCGGTCCTACTGCCCCTGCTGCTCGCGCATAGATTGTTGCCAACGGTACAGGCCGCACAGCTGCCACTCGACCAATCGTTATCCCTTCGGTCACCAATGCACACTCTATATGCACACATGGCAAAGCTGGCATTGCATAGCCGGTGGATCGTCTCAACCTCCACGTTGTGCCCATGTCACCTCTTCCTCGCTCCGTTCGTGATGCACTGTCAGACCCTAATTGGCGCTCTGCTATGCAGGCTGAGGATGACGCTCTGATTGCCAACGACACCTGGAGTCATGTGCCTTGCCCTCCTAGCGTTAATGTTATGACTGGCAAGTGGATTTATCGACACAAATTGCTCGTCGATGGGTCTCTTGATCGCTACAAGGCTCGCTGGGTACTGTGGGGTTTCACACAACGGCCCGGTGTTGATTATGATGAAACTTTCAGTCCCGTTATCAAGCCTGCGACAGTTCGAGCTGTTCTCTCCCTGGCATTATCTCAAAACTGGTCCATTCATCAACTAGATGTGAAGAATGCATTTCTACATGGCATTCTTACTGAGACAGTGTACTGCGTGCAACCCTCTGGATTTGTGGATTCTTCTCGCTTAGATTTTGTCTGTCGGCTCGACAAGTTCTTATATGGTTTGAAGCAAGCTCCTCGTGCTTGGCATCATAGGTTCACCTCTCACCTCGTGTCGCTTGGATTTGTTAAAACAAAGTCAGATACTTCGCTCTTCATATATCGTCGCGGTCCAGACACGGCCTACTTACTGCTATATGTTGATGATATTGTCCTTACCGCCTCCTCTGCTGGATTACTCAAGCACATCATTGAGGCTCTTCGGCGTGAGTTTGCTATGACGGATATGGGTCAACTGCATCATTTTCTAGGCATTTCTGTGACACGCTCTGCAGATGGTTTGTTCCTTTCTCAGTAGCAGTACAGTCAGAATATTTTGGAGAGTGCCGGGATGAGTGCGTGCAAGCCATGCAGCATGCCTGTTGATCTACACTTCAAATTATCTGCTGATGAACCGCCTGTCGCTGACGCTACATAGTACCGCAGCCTAGCCGGCGCTCTACAGTATCTGACTTTCACCCGACCAGACATTACCTTTGCAGTTCAACAGATATGCCTCTATATGCATGATCCTCGAGAGCCACACCTTGCTGCTCTCAAGCGGATCCTACGCTACTTGCAGGGCACCCTATCTCTTGGGCTGACCATGCGCCAATCTTCACCTACAGATCTTGTTGTTTACACGGATGTCGACTGGGCTGGCTATCCTAACACTCGTCGGTCGACCTCTGGCTACGCAGTATTTCTCGGGGATAATTTGATGTCCTGGTCTTCCAAACGTCAACATATGGTCTCCAGATCGAATGCCGAAACTGAATATCGTGCTGTGACGAATGGTATTGCTGAAGCTACCTGGCTGCGGTAGCTGCTCCTTGAGCTTCGTCACCCCCCTCGTCGTACTACCTTGGTCTATTGCGATAATATCAATGCTGTATATCTCTCTAGCAACCCAGTACAGCATTAGCAGACAAAGTATATTGAGATTGATCTCTATTTTGTTCAAGAGAAGGTCACCCTCAGTCATGTTCGGTTCCTATATCTTCCTACGACATCGCAGTACGCCGATATCTTTATCAAGGACCTTTATACCTCACTATTTCAGGAATTTCGATCCAATCTAAATGTTAGCGATGCTCTCAATTAGACTACGGGAGAGTGTTAGTCTATTGTAATTATAGAAAGTGTAATTATAGTAGGTTAACCGTGGCATGACTGTGTGGTTATCTTATGAGCCACCCAGCCAGCCTATATGTACTAATACATTAATAGGGAATAGAATCAATCATTTCTACATTTTCATTGACATCTCACTGGGGTTGAAATTTGATTTTGAATTTCTTGAAAACCTTCTGAAATCCCTCCCCAAAATTTGATTTCCAGCCACCCCAAAACAATGAAATTTCATGAAACCGGTCGGTTTTCATCGGAATTACAAAGCCTTGGCCATTAGTGACAAATCCCTTCGAACAATAACCACTACAATAACTTAGTCCATTCACACGATGTGTGATCGTAGATGATCTTCTGGAGTACATTCTTTTTTCCTTGAACCAACCGGAACCAACCGGCCGGAGGAGAACTACCAGGAGTTCACATGATTATTGTTAAATTGTTATTGGGATTTGCCCTGTGATCCACGAGAATCAATCCAGAAAACAAGACAAATATAATGGCAAATAGTAGCGGTACTAGCACAGTAGCACTCTACTGTGTACTGCTGCTGCGTGGCTAGCTAGCTTGGAAGGCTCAGTTTGATTTGGATTATTAATCAAATTGTTGTTATGGATTATCTGTTTATTATAAGGATTAATTAAATATTTTTTAAAAAATAAACTTGTTTAAGTCTAGTGAGAATCCTAAGAAAAGAACAGGACCTCTGAGACCCATAAAACACCTGCTAGGCCACCTCCGGCCGCCTCAACTCCGCACCAAGTGGAGGGTCTCGCTCATCGGGTGGATCACCCTGACAAGAGCTTCCCTACCAAAGGGGGAAGGCTTTGGAGCTATCTCAGTGCCTTCATCTAGGTCTATCACTATCGGGGATGACAAAGGCTACCCTAGTCGGGCTATGCCTCTCAATCGACTTCACAAGGGAGGCTTCGCCAAGGACTTTGTAGAGCAAGATGATCCATTGCCCACACGCACCTCTAAAATGGAAGGGCTGACCGATTGATCATCAATGATCAATGCTCATTCAATACTCATTTTTCTTTTAATCCTATTTTCACCATTTTTCTATCATAACTGTGCTACATAGGGATAAGATGGCACGTATGATCGTGCAATAGCGGAGGGGTGAGCAGACGGACAAAACTCTCTTTTAGGCCCAGTTCAGTAGAACAGTAGGGAACGACAAATCCCTCGTTTTTCATTAGCATATTTTTTGAACGGTTAAACAGCACATTTTATAAAAAAAAATATATATAATTTAAAAAATCAAATAAATCTATTTCTTAAATTTATAATAGTTAATACGTAATTAATTAGGCATTAATAATTCATCCCGTTTTCCAAAACAGCCCTAGCCAAAACGCTCGATGGAACTGGGCCTTAGAGTAGTAGAGAAATAGAGTCTGCATTTTAGGCTTCGTTTAGCAAGTAGGGATAATTCTACATAGCAAAAATAAACCCCATGGGGATTGGGTCGGTCCATGTCCATGATGCCAACGACATGTGTTGACGTGGAGTTCTCACTGTTGTGCAGGTTTGTTCGCCGTGTCCTATTGATCGGATGTCGAAGGTCACCTATGACCCATTAATATCTACCACGGCCAATGAGAGGTCAAAGTGAGCCCCTTAGATCATGAGATGGGGAGAATGAAGGCGTCATGACCTGTTCACGTGAGCGATATATGAAGACGATACCATCATTAGCTATTCGCACAGGTGATTGAGGTGGCATCGTCGCCTGTTTTTCTTAAGACACCACACTCATGCCATGATACACATACGTGCATATCTTTACACATGCTTGGATAGAAATCCAAGGCTATATGGCTAATGTATGGGTTTATAAGGTGCATCATGATATCGAAAAAGGGGGAGGCAAACAAATCTTAAGTTGACATAATGTTTCTGTAATGAATAGTTGAAATAGATCCAGTTCTTCAAGGTCAATAATCTTCTATGAAATAGCATTAAAGAAGTAATACATTCTATTGATTACCATCTTTAAATGTAATGGCTTGATTGCCCTGATTGTAATAGGGAGGATTATAGTTAGCATCACGTGGTAGTCATGGGAATTATAGTCTAACGACGTTAATTTTTTTATAAAGACTAGTCTCTTGATATTTAATGAGAAACCAGTGGGCACTATTGCCCCGTGAATGCTCTTGCATAATGATTTTTTCTTCTCCATTGTTAAGGTAAAGCTGGCTGGAGGAAGATACACTTTTTTCATTCGGTCCATCTATAGGGTAAAGCTCTTCCCTTATCCTCATTTGTACGAGATCATAACGTGACTTTAGTTCATCCTTTGTCTTACTCCGTATGTCCCAACGATACTGTCAAACACATTCTTCTCAAGTTGCATAACATTGATGGCATGACAAACATATAAGTCTTGCCGATACGGTAAGTAATTAAATAAGACCAAATGCTTCTTGAATGATACTTTCGGCTCTTCTTTTTCCTCCATGTTTTCCATATGCTTGGTTCTCTTCTTAAACTTAGTTGTCTTCTTCTTGCCTTTTTCAAATACAACCTTCACTTTCTTCATCAATTCAAACACAACTTTTCTTATCTCGGTTTTTGTTTGTACGCCCTTTTTCTCCATCTTATTGTCAAATTGACTCACCATAGAGCAATATCTATGATCTCCAGTTAAGAATTGTTGGTGACATATGTACACTAACTTTTTATATGATGTGAGGTACTTTTACATAGTTCTATTGATACAGACTAAACATCTAGTTCCCTTCCACCTGTCTCGAAAGAGAAAACATCGCAGGGAGGTCATTGATAATAACAAAAATAATGGCTCTTAGCATGAAGTACTCATGCATGTATTTATCCCACATTCGTAACAGTTGTTCCATAGAGTTGCCATGTCTTCCATCAAAGATACAAGAAAGGCATATATGTCATTACCTCATTGTCTCGGACCTTGTATAAGTGTGGAAAACAACATGTACTTTCGCTTCTAAAAGAGATACGTAGGTAGGTTGTACATGGTCATAAGTACTGGTCAAGTGCTATGTGTGCTGCTCAGGTCATAAAAAGGGTTTATTCCATTGGTGCTCAATACAAACCTAATATTTCTCGCGTCCTTAGTAAATTCTCTGTACTTCTCATCAAAATTTTTCTACTGGTGTGCATCCATGGGGTGCCTAATCTTTTCATACTTCTTGTGTTTTTCTTTATGCCATCAAATTAATTCAGCATCTCTAGGATTTGAGAACAAACGTTTCAGCCGATCTTTCACTAGAAGGTACCATATCACGATGGTAGATATTTTTCTCTTCAAATTGGACGAACTGTCCTGCTAATTTAAAGACTAAGTACATGTCTCGTACAAACTTGCATCACAAAAAGGTCAACTATCCAAATTCTCGTTGTCTTTTTGGTATAGGGTGTAGTGATTAACAGGTGTGAATCTTCTGTACACCTAATGACAAATGACATATGAGTTTATTCGCTTGGTATGTATTTGTTAGCAATGAGTTTGGATTCGATGATATTTTTTTAAGAGAACTAACAAATTATGGAAGCTATTATCGGACCAACCGTTGCTAGCCTTTAACCTAAAAAGTTCCAGCACAAAATGAAGTACGGAGAAGTCATTATCACAACCCTTTGAGTCATCATACAAAAATTACTTTGCTAACTTCTATAATGACTTAAAATTATCTAGGCCTCTCATCAACCCTATTATGACTTCTAGTTCAGCGTGCCATAGCATCTCCTTTAGTTAAATACTAGTATTATTCACCATTGTATGGTCATTGTTATCCATCACAACAATAGAACTATCATGAATGAAATAATGAATACTATTCTCCAGACAAATATCAGGTTCTCCCACAACGTTACTTTTGCCTTCAACTGTATCGCCATGTTTAGACCAAATTGTATAGTCTACACCAAACCCGCATCAAACCAAGTAAGACTTTATAACTTTTATTTTTGTCCATATTTTTTTATAGTCTAGGCATCAACAATATATTTTTTTTGTCATCTTACTCATAGCATGCTTCTTCATACTTTTGATGAATTTGAACAATTTGTTGAGAAACAAATGTTGAAATCTTGGTATCTTGTACATCTATTTCTACCTGTGCATAAGTAAATACAAACCACAATATAATATATAATTTACAAATAATTTAAATAACAATTTTCCTTTATTTTAATTATAAATTACTTTTTAAAATTTGTAAATATAACATTGTCTAAATAATCAAATTTTTTTATTTCGTTTACACACTAAATATTCTAAAAGAAGAAAATTGAAAAGGAATCTAGACGAAAAAATTAATATTATTTGAAAAAAATAGAGAAACTAAATTAGGATTTCTCTCTCCAAACTATATCTAGGGAGTCCCACTCAACTTGACAAACTATATCTAGGGAGTCCCACTCAACTTGATCTACCATTAGAGACGCTAATGGTAGCAAAATTAATTATTATTGGGTGAGAAAACACCCCTAAAGAAGAATTTACATAAAAATTTATCTTAAGATGACCTAGAATTACAATATAAATTCTAAAATTAGAAAAGAAACTCATCAGCGATAATGAAAAGATGATGACCAAAAATCTATCAAAAGATCTAAGATGAAAATCTTTCCCTGTGAAGGGCAGGCCTAAAATGAGAGAGACTCGAAAAGTAATAAGAGCAGAGTAAATAGTTCTTTGCAGACGACCGATGGTATGGACACTTTTTAGGCGGCCCGTGTTCTCTGAACCCAGACAAGCGTTTTTTGTCGGTGGTCAAAAATTTGGCCGCTTACAAAAATGTTTTGCCATCGTAGTAGTGATTTATCATACTAGCTGCTGATATTACAAATTTACTGTATTAACTTTAGAAAATATCTGAAAAATAAAAAAATAAGATGCAATGCTAAGGTGATAAGGTGCTAATGCTAATAAAAAATCACAAAAAAGATATAATCACAGATGAAAAATAAGAGGTTGATGCAGTCCACCTGATAACAAAGGGTCATGCTCTCACCATCAAGAGCTTTCAACAAAGTCAAATGACCATGAGATCACTCACCAATCTGCATCCCTTCCTCACACGACGCTCCATTTTCGAGCAAGGGGTGTTGTACACAGAATCCTTGCCTTCTGACCGCAAGGATTACGTCGGCGAGCAGCCGGCATGGCGGATGACCCGGAGCAGCAGGATTCGAGCCGGTGGAGTTGGTGGCAGCATGTGCGATGTGGCTCGACCGCCAGCTGCGATGTTGGCGGCGGAGAAATCGGGCGCCGCTGCTGACGAGATGTAGGAGCAGCAGTTGACCCACCGCCCGTTGCGAGGCGCGGGAGAGGTGAGGGAGTCAGCGACCCGGCGATTGCGCATGGGAGAGCGTGCAGCGCAGTCCAACGAGCGTCGTCCGCGGAGGAGGCAACCCCACGGGGCTCCCCTGGTTCGTTGCCTGGCTGATGCGAGTTGTGGCGGACGGTGATGGTGGGTGTGGCTACGGCGTGTGGCGTGGCTGAGGCAAGGGGGTCAGCGAGGCACGGTGGAACGAGATGCCGACGGTAGGGCGCAGGGGAGGGGCCAGCGGCAGGGTGCCGAGGAGAGAGAGGGCATGGGGGAGGGAGAGATTAGCGGCGCTATGCTCCTTGGAGGGAGACGCCGACGGCATGGCACGGTGGAATGAGGTGCCAGCGGCTGGGCGCGGGGAAGGGAGAGGGAGCAAGAGAGAATGGATGCGGGAGTGCATCGGATGGAAGCGGCGTGCGTTGGAGGATGGAGATGGCGTGGAGGGGAGGGATGCGGACGGCACAGTGGCGAAGGCGGCTAGCGCGTTTGGATGAGGCGTGGAGGAGGATGGATGCAGCGCGCGTTGCAGCCTGCGGGCGAGCATCAGAGGGGACGCACGTGGAGGATCGATGCGGAGCACTGGTGGACGATGGGAGACACGTGGAGGAGGATTTGAAGACGTGAGCCGTTGGATCTGCTGGATTCACTATCGCCACAAGTCTCTTTTAAGCAGTACAGATAAAGAAATGTACACTGAGTCGACTCAGAATATATTCACTTCAAGATTCACTTTAAGAGTGGGATTTGATTTTATGATTATATAAATGACTAGATTTATACTAGACGTGGCAGCTCTTTCAAAAAAGGACTCAATTAAGTATATATAGCTGTACATAGATAGATAAATTGTAGTGTAATTACTATAACTAAATTGTAATATAATTTATACATAATTAATTATTAAGAACTCATTTCACACGATTATTTTCTTCTCCTCGCACAAATCTCAATGTGATTTGATTTTCCCCTTTTTATCGCACAAATTCTCGATACTTACATCATACTTATAATATAATATAGATAAAATATAATTATACTGTAAATATTTAATTATAATTATATTTAAAAGTTTTTTAAAAATATGTAACAGTTTTTTTTAAAGTAATTTCGCTTCTACAATGGCGTAAACTTTCTTAGAAAGAGATGTCGCCAGCTATCCTGCGGTCTTACTAAGCGAAGTGAAAGAGATGGAAAATGCTCGTGCCCGTACATCCCATACGTTGAAAAAACTCGGACGCCTCCCACACACGCTCTCCCTGCAGGTTCTCAGGCAGCAGCAGCGCTGGACTCGTGCACCCTGCATGCATGTTCGTAGAAAAGTTAGAAATGATTTTTCTCCTCGACCGTTATATTTATTATAATTAAATATTTAAAATAAGATCACATGATTATTTTTTAATATGTATATATATTGTATATAATAGGGTTTTTATGTTACAGTCAATTTTTTTTAATGTTACATTTGATTAAAATATTTTTTTATTAAACAACGAAACATCTGAAATATTTTTTTATATGTGATAATACATTGTCCGATATTTACATATGTCTAGGCTATAGTTCTCTCCGAAAAAGATTGGTGTAAATTCTAGAGACATTACAATGTTTCCTGCCCATTTGGTTTCTTTGCTTGAAATTCGTAAGGTTCCAGGCATGCACTTATTACCATCCTCGAGACAAACAAAGTTGCATGGAGGGAATTTCTCAAATCTCAAGTGTCCAAACTTGTAACAGTTCATCAGCAAACTCATAAAAACAAACGAAATCTCATCTTTTTGACTGAAAATTTGAAAGATTTGAAGCCGGAGATTGATGATGTGTTGCTCAGAGCATGCTGTCCGCCCGCGACGGCAGGCGGCGGAAGAAGTTGCTGGGCACGGCCGGCATCCTGCTCCGGAAGCGCGGGTGGCGGAGCAGGTAGAGACCGGCGACGAGCGCCACCACCCGAAACGGCGTGACGTAGAGCACGACGGCGGCGATGAGGCAGAAGATGACGAAGAGGCACGTCGCCCTCGGGTCGCGCCAGCTTAACAGCGACTGCAGCCTCTCCCCCTGCGTCGCCATGTCGCCGACCACCGTCTGTATCCTGCCGGCGACGCTCCTCAGCCGGTCGTACCGCATGTACACCACGTCCTGCTGCCTCGACGTCGGGAACGTGTCGAACTCCTCGTCGAGCTCGTTGGGGTGCACCGCCTCCGCCCACGACATCTTGGTGTCCATGTGAGGCGGGTGGCGCGGCCGCCACCGGTAGTTCCACAGCCCGATCATGAACATGTAGAGGAACACCGTGGGGAGGATCAGCTCCGGGTACCACACGAGGATCAGAAGCAGGATGTGCACCAGCCCCGTCGTCGCCACGTTCTTCCAGTGGCACACGTCGGCGAACCACCGCGCCGCCGCCGCCGCGCCGGAGAAGAGCGACACGGCGCGGAAGAAGTTGGCCTTGCTCCGCCGCATGCTCCACATGTGGGACTCCACGTCGAGCATGTACTCCACCACCTCCCGCCGCAGCGGCGGCTCCGCGCGCCCCAGCCTCGCAGCCACGATCCCCATCGCCTGGTACCGGAGCGCGTCCAGCTGCGTCACCGTGAACGGGTGCAGGTAGTGCATCCTCGGGAGCAGCGGCTGCGTGTAGAGGTGCACCATGTTCATCAGCGACAGGCAGGTGAACCGCACGGCGAGCCGGAGCTCCCCCATCTTCTTCACCCCCGACGGCTGCAGCACGATCAGCGGGTACGCGTGCGTGTACACGCGGTCGGTCTCCAGCGTCGAGAGGCGGATGCGGATCTTGCCGACGCGGGCGTCCCTCGCCGGCGGCCCGCCGCCGCCGTTGTTGCCATTGCCGTTGCCGAGGTGGTTGTTGTCGAAGACGCCGATGGTGATGACGGTGCAGGGGTCGAACACCTCCCAGGTGTACTGCTCGTTCCACGTTGGGCTGAAGGTGCCAAGCATGGTGCGCGTGCGCACCCACTTCTGGCCGTACTTGGCGACGCAGTAGGCGTCGGTGGTGCCGCGGCCGTCGCGGTTCTTCATCGGCTGCAGGCCGGCGGCGCCGAGGATGCCGACCTCGAGCACGCCGACGGGCGGCTTCCAGAGCTGCCTCGCCGTGGGGCGGGTGTCGCTGATGTACATGGTGGACTCGTCCATGACGTGGTAGGCGCCTTCGAGGCATGCCCGAACGTGGACGCGGCTGGCGAACCGGAGCTCCCGCCTCGTCTCCCCCTCGATGGCGCCGCCGAGGCCGAACTTCTCGAGGTCGAACCACCGCGACTGGACGAACGGCCGGTGGTCGAGCCGCTTCTCGAAGAGCGTGAGCGGCAGCGCGGTGCGGCCGAGGAGGTCGTCCTTCCGCGGCGTCACCCGGTCCTCCACCGTCAGCACCAGCTGCTCCTCGAACGGCTCGGCGACGACGAACACCAGGTCCTCGTTCCACCGCGGGTTCAGCGTCGGCGCCGCCACCACCGATGTCTTGAGGATCTGGTTCCCGACCTGCGCCTTGACGAACACCTCCGGCGCGCGTCCCCTCCCCTGCGGCTGCACGTCCTGCGCCTCGATGACGTTCACACGGAGGTACCACAGCTTGGGCGATACGTACGCCTTGGACCGCACGCTGGCGACGCCCTCGCCGCGGACGGTGGCGGCGTCGGAGTGCCACGCCTCCGGGAACGCCTCGTCGGCCTGCGTGCCGATCCACACGGCGAGCATCAGCTCCCCCCTCACCTTCATCCCCCCACCATCGCCGCGCCGCTCCTCGAGGCGGTACCACTGCGGCGCGAGCGGGCTGTCGGGCGGCACCCTGGTCGGCACCTCGGCGAGGTCGAACACTACCCTACCGACGTAGTCGTCGCGGCCGAGCATCTCCTTGTCCTTGAGGTACACCTCCAGGACGTTGGACTGAACCCTCGACTTGGAGAAGGCGAACACCTGGTTCCACTCCGGGTTGGCTCGCCGGTCGTAGTGCTTCGTCGTGCCCTTGTAGTTGCCGAGCTTCACCTCGACGTACGGATCCATGGGGGAGCCGGTGAGCGGGTTGGGGGGCAGGTCCTTGGCCTTCACGACGCGCACGTACAGGAAGAACACCTGCTCCACGAGGTCGTAGGTGCTCGACGGCTTCTCCATCCCCAGCCACCCAGCGATGCCGCCGCCGACGGCCGGGCGCGCCGGCCCCGCCGCCCCCTTGGGCCATTGCTCCCCCAGCAGCGGGTTCGTGTCCTTGAGCTGGAAGTCCTCGTGGTGCGCGTCATGATGCCCCCCGGTCATCGTCATCGTCACCGCCGCCGCCGGCCGTCGTCCTCAACGTCGTAGCTGCAACTAAACCACACACCATCGATCAAAACATCAGAAAACTCCTTGAAAATTAACTCAAAACTCTGCATTGATAATTTCACCGATCGAATGTTCCAAGATCGACTGATCGAGACGAAGTAACTTCTTAAGAAGCTTAATTATTTCATTGGTCGGTAACAATGGCGTGAGACATGTATACCTAGAACTCTAGAAGAAGAAGAAGCTTTGCCACGCACGAGCTAGCTAGCTGCAGAGCAAGTGAGCATATGCATGGTCACTGCATGGCCATAGTCGAGCATCCGGGAGGTGGCCTCGCCGGCAAGCAAAGCGGCCACGCCGGTGTCGACGTCGCGTCGCCGCGGTGACCCCGGCGACAAGGAAGGTATACGTCGACGGCTAGCTAGCTAAGAAAGGCCTTTTGCATGTACATGGTAACATGGAGGACAGTGTCATTGTGTCACAGTGTAGACTTTGTGCGAGAGCAAGCTATCGCTAACCTCAGCTAAGAAAGCTACCAATCAACCAATACCTTTCTAGGGTTGTGAACTTTAAGCTGAGCAACAAGCAGAAGCCATGGCAAGAAACAGAGGGATCGATTCAATTCAGAAGAAAAAAGAGACAGATGGTGATTGATCGATCTGATCAAAAGACTGATCAAATCGATCGGTCATGTGTTGAAACGGGATTAAAAGATGTTTGTGAGTGGTAAATAAAGAGAGGTCGATCGATTGATTGATCAATGGGGAATCGATTCTTTGAGTTGTGGTGTGGGCTTTGTTTAAGTAGCTAGCTAACCTTAGTTTTTTCTTCTTCTCATCTTCAGCTTTAAGAACGCTTTGATTTGGGGCAAGGAACCTTGCACAGTGTGTGGAACGCTGGTGATATTCCGAGGTAATTTCTGGCTTAGTGACGCTGTCTGATGGCGCCTGTAAAAAAAACAACAGTAGCAAGGAGGCAAATGGAAAGGGAAAGCGTTCAGAAAAGTCATGCATCTTTCTACGGTTGCAAAGTTCATTTTTTGACCCATTGAATTAGCTAGCCGGAAATTGTGACAATTTGACAACTTTGATACCGTGTGTATATACCATCACACATGAAATTTGAATTAAAAATTTGACCTACGTATCAATATATGATGAATCCAGTTCTGTCTCTAACCTATCGTTTCGCCTATAGGTAATTATAAACTATAACATTTGTTAATGATAAAAATAATTTATATATAAAACTTTTATATATATGTCATTAACGATTTAAAAGTAAATGATAAAAAATAGACTATAATAAAAAACCTAAAATCAACTTAAAATAAGTTTTAAAATTTAAATTTTAAGTGCAACCGATAAGCTGAAGAGCAGAAGATTGAATGAGTTTAGACATGAAATTTTGTAGAGTGATAAATGTTTATTTAAGATAATGAAAGCTTTATGGATCTTAGCTAATTACATCGAGGTAATACAAAAGCACACTTTCGATCTCTACATTACTACGATGCACATAGCCAAGAAGTCATAAATGCTGCTATACTACTATGTTTGATTTTTTAAAAAAATTTCGTACTACTATTTTAGGATTAAAAGCATGTATTGGGACATCTGGAAGGGTTAGAATCCATTTCTGCTAGCCAGCAACATATCCACTGATTGCACATATATGTTCTTAGCTACCAATTCTTTCAAAGAGATGGGTCAAAAATTCTGGAAGAGAACCAGAATGCCACTACAGTACACATGATACGCGTTGCAGAATAAGCTTAACAAAGAAGCAGACGGAAGTTGCCTTTATTCCGAGCAGAGAGGCATGCATCAACTGGCTAGCAAATGTGTGTGTGGTGTCAAAAACGAAGTGGCGAATATATTCTTTCGCCGCCAGCAATATCATTGGATCTTGTATCCTTCTCATCATGAAACCTTAGGGGGGGGGGAATAATATTGGATTGTGAGGCCTAATTAAGCCCATTGGTCACATCTAATATGGTCATGTGTGCAGATGATTTCATGGTTGCATCATTGTTCTGTTATCTTAATCATATAGCGAAGTTGTTTTCTGATAGGTAGGTTTCGTATAAAACTTTCTAAATAAATATTACTTTAAAATATCAAATAAATATATTTTTTAAGTTTATAATAATTCAAACTTAATTTATCATATACTAATGGCTTGTTTTGTTTTATGTGCGTTAAAAAATCTTCATCTTAATCGCTTTTTTATTTATATATTTTTAATAAAATATTTAAAAATATATTTTTAATTTTTTTTTTACAAAACTATACCCTAATATCCTCTTCCTCTTGAAGGACTTTTTTTAACGTCCTAATATTTTATTAAAAATGTAAAAATAAAAAATTCTACCTAAATCTAAGTTGAACGAGGCCTGGCCTGTTTCTTTTTTAAGATCATGGCCTGGAAGAAAGTTGGTATAGCTTTTAGCCCAAATAAATATCAGCAACTCCAAAGTTGCCATCGAAATTATTCACAGGCCAAGCCAAGGCTACTGTTAATTTGGGCTTTCACTCGAGAAGGCCTGTGTACCGGCATTCTATCAGTGGTCTAATGATACTTGCAGTTTCCTCGGACTAAAAAAAAGGATTCGCAAATCAACTGTATCTCTTTTTAAAGAAAAATAGCTTATTGCCAACAGAATTTTAATTAAAAATATTATTAACTCATTATTACTATTATATATATATTATTTTTAATCGTTGCATACTCATATGATCATTTTTCCTTCTCATAAAAAGTAAAAAGTTGATAGATGGTGGTTGACATACATGCTCTCAGTCTCACCTGTCCCTTTTCCTTAAAAAAAAAAAGGTAAAGGAGTATAGATTAAGATCAACACGTCGAGCCTATGTTTTAAAACTTTTTTAAATACATACAAGCTTATAAGATGGTGTATGCATTGCTCTCTAGCTAATATCCACTACTCCACTTGCGCTACTCATGCAGCTCGGCTACTCTTTGCATGTGCGTGTGGCTAACCTAAGTTAAGCTGATTAATACTTCTAGCCGGGCGGCTGCCGGGTGGTGGCCCAGAACAAGCCGAGGGCGCGGAGGCGGCTGAAGTAGTCGTCGACGGCGACGAAGCAGCGCGCCGCCTGCCTCACCGTCAGCATCTGCCGGAGCGCGTGCAGCGTTCGCAGCCTCACCTCATCCGCCTGTACACGCACAACGTCACAACGCAAATTGCAACTCACATCTGGTCATCTGCCTCAGCGTAGAGAAACCAGAAAAATTAAAGGATAAGAAGAAAATGATTCTAGAAAGATGATTACTTGTTGTAGGAAGGTGGCGAGGGAGGCCAGCTTGTCCATGGCGAGCTGCAGGTTGTAGCTGCCGTGGCCCATGAAGCTCGCCGCCGCCATGGCCGCGGCGACCGTGGGATGGTGGTGGTACATCACCGGCGGCGTCTGCTGCTGTGACGAAGATGCCGTCGCTGGCGCGTCGGAGGAGACGACGTCGGAGAGCGACCGGAGCAGCTCCTGCAGGCCGCCGTCAAGCGCGTTCTCCTCGCGCCTCGCCGCTTGCTGCACGCTGTACACGGCCGCGAACTGCTGCTCCGACAGGGGCTCCACAAGCCGGACCACAACCTGTGTATAAATGCCGTAGTCGATTCAGAAAAAGGTTTACGTAGTGAAGCCATTCAGAAAAGTTAATTCGAACGTGTCAACATATGAATGGCACCAGATGCTATATATTTGTGTCAATTGCGAAAAGTTATATTCAATTTGATTTTAGTACTAATTTTAAGGACTTTTATCGTTATATTTGTTTCATCACGCTCTTTTATGATTGCTAAGAAGACAAAAAGTGAATTATGATAAGAAGTCAGGAAATATTTTGAATATATATAGAGATTCCACTACCATGCATCCGCACTCTACGACTATACAAATTCAAACTCAATTTACATCTAGAAAACAGGAAAGAAAACAAACCTAACTCCCCTAAAAAAACCAAACTATGAAAAAAAATCAATCAAGTATCTGTATCTGTTTTTGTTCATCTAATCAAATCAAATTTAACTTTTCATATAGTAAATTATGAAGTGACTTGCAACACCATAATATATGTTATATAATTTTTAGTTTTTTTAACAACAAATCTATTAACTTAATAAAATAATAGAAAAATGAGCCATCACGTTAACCCAGGCTAAAAATTCCCACATTAATTAAAAAAAGAGTCCAAATAGATATGCAATTCAAAACATCTAAAATTCGGAATAAAAAATAAAAAAAATTAAAAAGAGTCAATGTAGAAATACAATTTAGAAAAAAAGCTTAATTTCAGATTAAAAAATAAAAATAATTAATATTGAGATAAGAGTCTATGTAGAAATGCTATTTAGAAAAAAAAAATCCAAAATTCAGATTAAAATTTAAAAATAATTAATATTGAGAGAAGAATCATGCAGAAATACAGTTTAGAATCATCTACAATAGATTAAAAATAAATAATATTAAGAGAAATACAATTTAGAAATACCAAAAATTTAGATTGAAAAATAAAATATAATAGAGAAAAGTTCGATGTAGGAGTATAATTTGGAAATATGTTAAATTCGAATTATAAATAAATAATATTAAGATAAAGGGTCCAAAGACATTTCAAAATATCTTAAATTAAATTTAAATAAATATTATTGAGAAAATAGTTTAGTACAGTTTAGAAAAGGAAAAAAATAGAGTCCAATTAGAAATACATTTTAAAATATATCAAATTCGGAATAATAAATAAATAAATAAATAAGAAGAGTACTCATAAAAATGCAATTTAGAAAAATCTTAAATTCAGATTAAAAATGAAAAATAATTAATATTGAGATAAGAGTCATGTAGAAAGGAGATTATAAAAATTTGGATTAAAAATTAATCAAATAATTAATAATGAGAGAAGAGTAAATATAATTTAGAAACATCTAAAATTCAAATTTAGATTAAAAATAAATAATATTAATAGAGTCCTCGTTTAATTCGGGTTACAATATAAATACTTTAAAGAAAAGATTTCATATAGGAGTACAATTTAGAAATATTTAAAATCTAGATTAAAAATAAATAATATTCAAAGAATATTCATTGATTATATTAATTAGAGGCTCTTCTATCAGCCTCCAAGGTGAAAATAACCAGAAATTATCACGTTAATTCAAAATTCTTAAAATTCACATGTTAATAAAAAAAAGAAAATAGGTTGATAGAGATTGGATTCTCAAACTCATACAAACCTAACAATGGAGCTACTTGAGTCAAAATCATGAACAATAATAATACAATAAAACATAAAAAAGAAGTGCCAATGATAATTGACACTTTTTATTTGAAACAGGTTATAAAATATTACAAATATATAATATAATATTTTTAGTAGGTGAAAGAATATAATTAGAGATAATAAAAAGATGTAACTTATAGTCTCAAGATAAAGATAGAAGGATAAAGAGAAAAAATATACCATAAATATTGTATTATTAACAGAATATTAAAGGATCGATCACATTTGTTTTACAGTGATAAGAATTACGAAAATCAAATATTGATCGGTTAAGGCAGACTTTAAAATTATATTACTATTTCAATATTTTAAATAAAATATAAAAGTATGATTACTATTTTATAAAAAAAATTATAATGGTGTTAGCCTTGCCACAATACTGATTAGATTACATGAAAGAGAGGGCAGCAGGCAGATCCTGGAGGTCCTAACTAAAATGCATCTCTATCAACGGCCCACAGGATGTCTCCATCGAGAATGTGACACAACTTAGATCGATCGGCTTCCTGCTCGATCGATCTCCACCTACTCCCTAGTACCCCCGGCGTGCCACGCTTATGCGTGTACGCATCTCTCCTTCTCTATCAGCGGAGAGTTCCAAAGCCTAACTGTGCCATCACCTACCTACTACTTAATTACTTTCGGTAGCTAAGCGCTGCCACACAATCGAGCAGGGGGCATCCTGCCCCGGAACGAACAGTAGTTTTCCGTGCTCCGTGCTCCGAAGCATGGTTGAAATAACCGGACCGAAGATCGAAACCGTTCGAGCCCCTAGGTAGGCGTTCACACGGTTTGGATGCAGAACCGGAAGCCAAACCTCGCCACTGAAAGTTGCCCGGACGGTGGAGGCGGGGAGTTCTGAACCCCCATTCTTCAGCTTTTTCTTGCTATCTTCAGTAGTACATGCACCGTGGGGCCTTAAGTGGCGCCCATCTTCTCTTCGCGTGCGCGAGGCCTAACTGGCCCATCTTATGTTGGCGTGATAAACCGGAAGGTGGTTTGGTCCGTGTTGCTTCGCCGGTTTATTTAAAAACCGTCCGGTTCAGATGGTTTGTTCCGGTTCAAAAGCAGGGACGGTCTTCCGGTTCTGGTGGTTGTTTTTTTTCCGGTTCAACCATCAGGTCGATCCGGTTTCTGTAATATGCTCCGAAGACTTGAGGGCACTTTAGAACATAGAAAATTTATAAGATTTAGTTCAAATCCTCTAAAATTTCTCTATTCCAAATAGCCTTGGCGTACATTTAGGAGGAGGAGGGTCCCTCCTCCCATGTAAGACAAGGAGCCATAATTAATTAAGTAATAGGTAAAAAAATTAAAAATAGATTAATATATTTTTTAAAGTAATTTTTTTAAAAATGAAAAATGTGCATGTTGAAAAAAACTAGAAAAGTTGAGAAAAGCTGAACCCAACAAGGCCTTAATATCTTTCAATTCTTCGTTAATGTGTGTAGAGAGCATGCACGTCTATATATGGTGAGTGGTGGTGCATGTGTTATGTGCTTTTTGCTATTATATCCCGCAAAAGAAACTTTGGGTAGCTAGCTAAACTGTATTTCTGCCATTTTTCATTAGTTGTCAGCTAGGTACCTAATACTAATACTAATACTAACAAATAAATATATTTACTTGAAAGTAATTATTTTTCTAAGGGTATTCAAGCTCATTTGTGCAAAGTTATACCTTTCTTAGCCTTCTATTGGTTAAGGATAGGTGGGTGTGGAAAGAATCAAGGTTTTAAATTTTGCTTCACAATACAGGTATGGACCGAAATTCCAAAATTAACAAAAAAACTGTGAAATTTCAAATTCACGGCAAGAATTTTTTTGTTCCTTAATTTCAGGTTTCAATCAGGCTTTTGTAATGAGGAAAATATATGGAGGCACAATATGAGTAAATTTTGACCTTCATCTACAACATATAACAGGAAGACTGAAAAATGTATGCGGAATTTTGGTCTAAATTTTTTTAATGGATTTGGACACAAGACGTGGGTATAGATTCATCTCCGTCTTTCATTTTGTTTTATTTGGCGAGCTACTCAAGGAAGTTCTATTTTTTTAAGGCACGTCTCTATGGGTGCGTCATATAAAAAAAATGCTTAACTTCTGATATAATTTAGCCATTTTCTGGCTCTTATCAAAGAAAGATGTTAATAGGAGGCGGCAAAGGAGAAAACTGATTGTAGTAGAGGAAGGCCCATGAGCGACATTGGTGAGATGATTCAAGGAAGCACGTGAGGTGGCATGTTACTTGGTGGGGTGTTACTGCTATAAAAGTTGTCATAAAAGGGTATTTTGTATGGACAAATTTGGACTGTTTGATCCAACGAAATTTTACTACTTTTTTTTTGAAAAGAAAGCATGGATCTGGTATAAAAATACTGAAAATTTAAACACTCGCAAGAGAGAAGTAGCCTACCTTGATAAGCTCCGAGGGGCGGAAGCCACCTATCCAGAGGAAGCATTGCTCTACGGCGTCCTTCCACAGGCCGGAGAGGAGGTGGAGCGGGTCAAGGCTAACCAGCCTCGCCTTGTGACCCATCAACACCCCATAGTGCGACACCACTTCATCGACATGGGCCTGCAGCTCGCCATCCGGCAGGTGCTCCTCCACGGCAGCCTGGAGCCGGCTAATCACTTGGTGGTGTGCCTCCTGCCACCGCTCATACTCCAAGTTGAACAGTGCAGCATCTGAATGCCCCTCGCATAATGCATATATAAAGGCATTTTTTAGATAATGATAGGAACACTTATCTGGTCTATGCACCAAGAGATGAACATAACTATGTGTTGGGATAACAAGGCGTGTTAAGTCTAACATGAGATGAAGAGGTGATATTGTCTTTAATGATTAAATGGTAGTTTGCACCTGATTAAAAAAAAGTAGTTGCGACTGTTTACCTGGGCTTAGAGTTCCAGCACCCCAGAGTGCACCCTGCTGGAAGATACAGAAACACATCATAACTCATAAATTGTTTTTTTAACAAGCTCATAATTAATTTGTTCTTAATATTAAATATTGATGATTTGTCTAGTAGCATAAAACTTGGATTCTCCTACAAATATTGGTTGTTTATAAATTGCTGAGTAATATTTCCCAAACTAGATCCTCTGTGAGATGATTCAATTCTTTATTGTTAATTTTCACCTGAGTTCTTGTCAATTGTATCTCCTGTTCAAGATGCGCCAGCCTGATGCTGCCTGTCTCTAGCTGCTGAATGTAAGCCTGATACACAGACAGAAAACAAACGATAATACGCAGCGAGAGTATCAGAATCCGTGAAGAAAAACAAATGCAAAGCCCATGCATGTGTCTAACACACAACTCCCATTAGGTGGTAGGTTAACTTCACTAGCGACTTCCACCATCTCTTTGCTTTTCTCGCTCCAAAGATTTTGATTATTCTTCTTATAGGTTTGAAGGGTTGATCACTTGTTCATTTGTTGACTTATACTAGTAGCTTGCTAATTAGTGGAGGAGGTGATTTACAATGTTCTCCGGTCTCTACTGTTAGTAGAATCAATCTATTCATATTTTCTAATTCAATAGATCATATTTATTTATACTACTATATTAACTACTGGTCGATAGTATAATAATTTTCTTTTATTGATGAGAGAACTTCTAAATCAATGATTAAAATCACTTCTACTGCTGATACTGCCTACTCTTGGTGGAGTATATGGTATGTAGTAATTAGTAATCACCTTCTTCCTTAGCCTGCTCTTCCTTGCCGCCTCCCTATTCTGCGCCAGCCGTCTCAGCGTTTTGGGGTCTGGCGTCTTGGGCCCCTCGAGCTCTGAACTTGCTGACGCTGCTGCGCCGCCACAGCTACTCCCTTCTCTCTGCTTGCAATCAAACAGGTTAACACGTACGTACGGATCACATGGATGAGGACGTTGCACAAATAATGCAGAATTACAAATACAGAGACATATATTCAAATATACCTTGGAGGTCTTGCCTACGGCGAGTGGCCTGCCCTCCGCCGCCGCAGGCGCCGGTGATCTCCTCGAAGAGCCGGCGACGGGCAGCGCTGATGTTGAAGCCTGAAGAGGAGAAGTGGCACCTTGTGAACATGCATAATTGTTGATAGCAGGCTAAGCTAGAAATCTCTAGATACATATATGCATATATACCTTTGGAGTTGGAGTTGGTTCTCCGTCCATTGGCTGGGAGGGGAAGATGTTGAGAGTCTCTGCAAGAACACATGAACAATTTCAGTGATTATGTATTATGACTTACTGTTACCTTCGTCTCAAAATACAACTTTTAGCCATATATCTATACATACTTTTGTCTAAATAAATTGCTAAAAGCTGTTATATGTTGGGATAGATAGAGTAGTAATCTACATAGTTTGTAGACAGACGCATGAATGCATGCACGCACACATGCAACTGATGTGTCTCCCAGATATTTATCTGTGCTAATTTTCAAATGCGTGTGGGCAAGATCTTCAAAAGTTAGTTAAATGCTCAGTTTGTTACGTGTCAGTGTCACTCTTCTCCAATTACCTAATAAAATCATGTATGACTAAAGTGACCAAAAGGAAAAGAAAAGGAATGAGAAGATTGATAACCATTCATAATCTTACACAATTAGCTGTAAGCTTAAGCAAGTCAAATCACAGAAATCATGTATGCATGACATTCTTTGTGATTTTCTTCAAGACATGATTTTAATGTACTATGATTAAACACTCTTCACAGTAGAATCGACCTTTTACAAAATTAAGGGGCTTGTGGGGCTCTTCTTGAGTAGATGGCTTATCTTGTTCCTGGCCATCAAAGTAGAGGAGGAGAGCTAGATCCAAATCAGATGGCATGTCATATCCTTCAGGGTTCCTTCTTCTGCATTTACGTATATGAAAATATATGTACCATTAGTCTCTAATTTGCATTTAGCAGCTCTACTGTGGCAAGTTTAGAGCTTGATTTTTCTTAAAAATAATAATTAAGCTGATTATTTGAAAGCAGTCCATGGAATTAGAGAGGAAAGGAACATATTGATGCTGAGAAAAGGGTGCAAAAGATAAATATACTCATTGCTTAAAGTCTCAAATGACAAAAGGGAAAAATGGGTTCTTTTCTTCAGAAAAAAAGAACTTTTAATCAATCAATCAATTAATCCCCCCAAAACAGAAGAATTGAACATGCGGGGAAGGGTGAAACTTCTTAATTGATCTTCGCAATCTCAATCATTACATATAACGCCACCTTAGTCTGAGAATCATCATATGCATGAGCAAACAAAAATAAAAATAAGTAGCTAAGGTGAAAAAGGCACTAGATTGACCATAATTATCCCATTTCAGGCTAATCATGATGAAAAGCAGTGTTGCAAGAAGGGAAATAGATTACTTTTGCAAAAAAGAACATACACAAGTCCTTTGTTTTGATGAAATAGAGAATCAAGCCCGGATCAAATAGATAATCAAGGAAAAGGTTGAGGGAAGAAATGGTTGGGTTTACATGGTGCTTCCATGGAGGGAGGAAGAAGTTTGGATCATGCCAGAGGTGGAAGGATAAGCCATGCAGATACTTAAACTAAACAGCTATGCCTCAAGCTTCCTTCTTAATCACTTCAGACATGATTAACCCATCTTGAAATGGTATCTGACAGCCTAGTAATCCAAAGCTATCTCCTGCTTCTTCCTCACCTAATCTGCTATGATCCACCGATGAATTTATCAATATCTGCAAAGTTTTTTCTTCTCCCAATCTTGCCTACTGACTTGCTCAAATTAATCCCCTTGCAAGCAGGCTGTGTGGCTGTTCTTCTGACCAGAAACTAAAGGAGGACTTTTGGCTAGAGGAGTAGTTGTGCAAGAAATGGAACGGGAACCAGTGGTTAAAGAAAACTTGGAAAGCAAACGTACTTATCATCGGACAGGAAAGAAAAAAAAGAATTGTGATCAAGACTCTGTGAATCAGACAGTTTTGGAGCAGTTTTACCCCTTCTCATGTAGTATCACACATTAATATTTCTGAAAGTGAATTTGGTTAAAAGAAACATACTAAGAGTCAGTCCAATTCCACTGGTGGATACAATTGATTAGGTGATATTCCTAATTTCCAATGATATATATGACCTTCAACTTTTTTATGGTTTTGTTAACAAATAGTCTATTTTTTTTCTGTTGATCTATTTAAGTTTTCCATGTTTCACACACCCTTCATTAAGAGTTACACAAATCTTGAAGCACTACAAGGGCGAGCAGATGGATTCTAATCGATTTGTCCTTAAAATTCCTTTAATTCTCAAATAGTGAAAAATAAATGGATTTGGGCAATACATAATTAGGAAATTATTTTTTCCTAAACATACATGTGCCTATTTTTCTAGTAGGACCCATTGTTAGGTTACAGTATGAGTTGTGTTATTCAACCTACTGTTTTGGCCTATATATCTAGGTTAGGTGTTGTGTCATCCTCCAGCAGAGAGATCCGTGTCACTCTACCTTAATTGTGTCATATAATTAATATTATTAATTCACAAGATTTGGTCAAGAGAACTAAAAGACCTCCTAGGAGAAGGAGAGAATGACTGAGTAGGCCAATCTCGCTAGTATAACTGAATTACTTGTCTTTATCTGAATAAGCAACCAACTAAATTGGATGGTATCTGTTCAACATTACATATATTCTTCACTAGTCTGAAGTTCCAAGCCAAGGAATTCGTCAGGTTATTTTGTTGTTGTCTCAATTTCCTTTTAAACAGAACTGAAAAAACGTCCTTCTGGACACATGGACATAGACTAACTGAATTATGATTAATTTCTGATGCCGAGTAATTGAGAAAATGATTGAATTACCTAGAATATTTAGAAAAAAAATACTTCTATTAAGGGCTGGCTTTTACTTTCTTGTTTGCTTCGACCACAAGAGAAAAAATTTCGGTTGTGAAGTAACACCTTTAAATTCTTTGGAACTTTCTTTGTCAATATCAGAACAATTATCTTCTCTTTGACATTGGGCACTAAAACAAATTTTTTGTCAATGACTGAGCTGTTCAAATTGACTACAGATCTAAGCCACTCTACTAACCAGTAGTTTAATATCTTATACACATGACCACAAGAGTGGTGCCATATTTAGTCTCAGCAACCTACAGTTAAGTCCTAAGCCTTCAGTTATTACCATGGTTGCAATAAGTTATCAGTGGTAGAACTTGAACCATAGATGGTCCAGCTTGCCCAGCTAACAAACTAAATAATACACAAAATACTTTACTGTAGATTGTCCAAGCATTACCTGGTTGATTAGTGTTATAACTGTATATAGTCCAGTGGTCCAGTGGTCTAACAATAACAACTAGCAGCACAAAATAATTTACCTGTGGAGTTTCAGCCACACCAATATGTGCCATCAACCGTGGGAAGCTTTCAAGCTGATCACCCTTTCTGAACTTTTCACCTGCATTTGTACCTGCACTAAAGCCTGAAGGTAAGGATATGACTCCCTGCATGTACTCCACTAATAAATTAGTAAATTAGATAAAAGGAACCTTAGTAACATTTGAAGCAAATTTCCCTCAAAAAGAAAAAAAAAGAACATTTGAAGCAAAACATAAAGATAGCTTGTCAATTGTCTACATATATAACTGTTAGTCTTCTAATTTGTAGTCAGGGAAAATTCGGTCCGCATAACTTGTCAATTGTCTACATATATTACTCTGTCCAGGCAGCTTGTGCCGTATCAAATTCACAGGATTTTGTAATCTTCACAAAAAAAAGGGACAGAACTCACCAGACCTCCAACTGAACTTAATAAGTAATTTGGCCAGTTTGCTAAGGAATCTTATGGCTTACTTGGCAGGAGTACAAACTAAATCAATGCAGAGCTGTGATATACTCTTCTACTGGTGTTAATCAAAGATCCGATTCTAA
Source organism: Oryza coarctata (assembly GCA_030770085.1). NCBI lineage: Eukaryota > Viridiplantae > Streptophyta > Magnoliopsida > Poales > Poaceae > Oryza > Oryza coarctata. The sequence continues at coordinate 18,903,992 of CM061472.1, forward strand.
TGTTTTGTTGAGTGAAATTAAAATTGACTGAAATCTTCAAAATGTCTTGTCTGGTGAAGTGATAATTACTCGGGCTAGAGGAAAAAAATTGTTTGGCGAAATAGAGAGGAATAACCCAAAACCATGGGCACCTCAACTGAAATCCTCAATCCCAGGCTTTATCTCTGTCTTCTCCGCTTCCACCGCCGCCTCGTCTCCCCATTGCCGTCACTTGCTCTGCCCGCTGCCCCGCACCGCCGCCGCCGCAAACATCACAACCTCCAGGGCCGGTGGTGGCTCGCCGGTTTTGCCCGCCCATCGTGACACCTCCAGGGCGGAGGCCGGTGCTGCGATGAAGGGGAGACGTGCAACCGGGACGAGGGCGGAGAGTAGGAAGGATCGTCGTCGGCGGGGACATCGGCGTCGATGCGGAAGGACGGGGACGGCGGCGGCGCCGTCGTCCATGTCAATTTCGTGATAACGTTAGTGTTTTTGTGTAAAAAAACGTTGGTAGGCTGTAATTCATTGGAGGCCCGAATTCGTTGACGTTAAAAAAGTAGGCTCAATTCAGATACAGGCCGAATTTATCAAAAGAAAAAGTTGGGCTGAATTATCGGGTAGGCTGAATTTCTAAAGGAGAATTAAGTAGGTCAAATTCAGTAGCGGGTCGAATTCGTCGATGCCAAATTTAGTCTTGGGAAATTTGTTCACGCGAAATAAGTAGGAATTCATACTTGGGCCGAATACATTGGCAGGTAATTGGTGGGTTAAATTAGCCTGTGTTAGAAATCTTTAACGAGAATGAATCTGTCCAATTTCATTGGTAGGCCGAAATCATCAATGGGAATTAGGTGCCCCAAATTAGTCCAAAGCCAAATTTGCTGATGAGAATTAAGGGGACAATTTATCCGCAGGGCTGTGCGTGGACCAAATACATTCTCGGCCCTAATTTGTTGATGGATGTTAAGTAGGTCAAATTTATTCTTCTGATTAATACATTTGTGGCCTTTAGTGCGCCTAATTTTTTTTGTTGGGAATTAACTGGGCTGAATTCTATTTAGACCTAATTCTTTGACAGTAAATCAATAGGCCTATTATGTTGGTGGGCTAAATCATTCGATAGGAATTAAGTGGGCTAAATTTATTGTCGGGCCGGATTCATTGAGGTGAAACAAGTAGGCGGAATTCATGTCAGGGCCGATTTCGTTGACCAGAACTTGCTCGGCCATATTAATTTGTGGGCTGAGTTTTTGCGAAGATTTAAGTGGGCAAAATTCTCTGGTAGGCTAAAATGGTTGATTGGAATAAGGTGGTCCAAAATTTATGGTTGGGCCGAATTCGTAGACGTTGAATAAGTAGGCCGAATTCATTTGTGGCAAATTCTTTCACGGGAATTTGGCGGGCCAAACTTTTCTTGTTTTTAAGGATAACAAAGTTGGCCGAATTCATAGATGGCATTTTCTAGGCCGAATTTGATGGAAATCTTCGGTGGCTTTTGGTGGGCCTAATTTGTTGACAGCAAATTACTGGGCCTAATTAAATTATGGCTGAATTTGGTGATATGAGTTAAACAGGCCGAATTCATTTTGTAGCCATATGTAGGCCGAAATGGTTGATTTAAGGAGCTCAGCCTAATTCATTCATGGGACTAGTTCATTGACGAGAATTAAGTGGGCCAACTTCTCTGCCGGGTCGAATTTGTTAACGAGAATTAAGTGGCCCCACGTTCTCACCCCACCTGTCAGTGGAACAACCTTCCACCTCGAGCCCTCGAATTACCTGCCAAAAAAAAAGACAGAGAAAAAGGCGAGAGAAATGTTACTACACGAGACGAGACCCGCCGATCCTTTTCACCGTCTCTCAGATCTCCACTCCTCTCTCTATCGCGCGCCGCGAGCATGGCCGACGAGCCCCTCGGCGCGACGCCCGCGGCGGCGGCGGAGACCCCCGCGACCGCGTCGGGCGCCGCCGCCGCGGTGGTCGCCTCCTCCCCGGTGCTCCGGCCGCGGCGGGAGGCGTTCGAGCACGGGCTACTGCCGATCCCCAAGCTGGTCTTCCCGGAGGGCACGCTGACGCAGACCCTGGCCCAGATGAAGGAGCGCCTTCTCGTCGCGGGTGGAGGAGGCGGCGCCCCGCGGGTGGGCGCCGCGGCGCTCGCGGAGGCGCTGCAGACCCCCCGCGAGCAGGCGGCGCTGGTGCTCGGGACGCTCGCCGCGGTGCTCCCCGCGGAGGACCCCGCGCTCGGGGACGACGGCTCCGGGGATGCCGACCTCCGCGACGTGCTCCTGTTCCTCTACATCCAGTCCTACAAGCGCCTCGTGCCGCGCGCGCACAAGGACTCGCCCGCGGTCGCCGACGTGTGGCCGTCCACCTCCGCCTTCGATGGCTACCTGTCCGCGCTCTCCCCGATACAGGTTAGGTTTTGATCAACCTCTCCCCTCTCCCGCCGTCCTGGTGGGCACTAGTTTAGTTAGCTTCTGTTCACAATGGTTTGTGGCAGCCGATTATCTTAAGTTGTGTTGGATTTGGGAGCGATCGAGTGGTCTATTTCAATGGAATTTTCGTAGAGAGATGGGCAATGTTTCTGCGACCTGAGGAATGCAATTTTGGGATCACTATCTACAAGTAAGAAATAACATGATATGTCCATAGAAATGTTGCCTATTTAAAAGCTGGGAAAAAAAATCTCTAGTCTGAAATGCTGTTTGATTCCTAAAAGATATTTGCTTCTGTACGAATAAATTGTAAGAACTAATAAAAGCTTCAACTTTGCAATGCTATTGGCACTTCACAAGAATATGAGAAACCTTTGATAATGATTCTCTTTGCTTGTCACAGTTATTTTTCTTATCCATATCTGTTGGAAGATTTGCCTTTGTGCATTATGGTAAACCGGTAATATTCGTCATAGTACTGGACATCACTCTGTGGCAGCTGGGGGTCACAGAGAGTGGGGCATTCAAAATGATGGTTGCATGGTTGCTAGATAGCTTGCCGGAGCTGATTGGTAATTTTGTAAGCCTTTGTAATATTGTACCTCAAAATATGCTCTTTCCAACTGCAAATATATGATGACCACAACTATTCACATGGACTGCTCTACATTCGAGATACTAAAGCCGAATGTTGATGCTTCATGTATCATGCACGTGTTGGTTAAGTGTTGTAATAGTTATGGAAAATACTTCAGCACAAAATGTGCTGCTAATGCCACAATTTCTTTGCAGTTGTCACTGTTGCAAGGTCTAACTTTTAAATGTGAGAAGCTTGACCCTTGGTGCACCCATTTCCCTTTCTAATCTATCCTAGTATCTACTCCATATACATCCTCATCCCTGCTTTGAGGAAAACCATTTCACCTTCTGTTCATATTCTCCTTTGAAATGCTGTTTACATGTACCGTTGTATCCTTCTATCATGTCACATAAGACTAGAGATGACTTCGCTAGGCCGAAGGGCTCTTACCCCTACTATTCCCATTACGTATGCATGGTCCAGTACATTAGTACAGAATCTTACATTTACTCTTTTTCATGATTCTGTGAGTTATGCAAGCATGGGACTGTTGACTGTTCCAGTTTGCTCCTTTTCATGATTGCCACAATAGCGCTTTACCATCACTTGCAACTTGCTTTACTCCTGCTAGTACAGAGACCAACAATTTCTATATTTGTTACTTGTCAAGGGCCTTTTTAATCTTAATCTTAATTGTTTATGTTAATATGCAGCTTGTACGCAGTAACAGTCGCCGGTTTATGCCTTCACAAGCCGATGAAGAAGCTCATCAATTATCTTATCTGCAAAAGCATATGATCAACATTCTATGTCTTTTGGCAGATTCTGTTGATGGAGAGGGTGATGAGTCTATGGTTAGTATATCTATTGTTCCATAAATGTTTGTCTTTCCTGATCTGATGTAGTTGTTTGTGTGAAAAAAAATTCTTTCATTCCTACTCAGTGCCCATGAGGCCATGACTACGGTTAAATTTGTACTCTCGATTCCAAATATGAGTCCTTTTAAACTTTTGCACAAGAATTAAGAAAATAACTAAATTGACTTTGTTGCCACATTGAAAAGATGAGTTATTTCTTTGTGAGAGGAGTATCATTTATTTGGAAGAGAAAACATGGAAGGGAAGATGAAAATGGTGCTGGAAGTTCTAAACGATTTACATTTAGGAAAGATTATAACTCAAATCGACTTGCATTTGGATTTTGGAATTGGAGGGAGTATAGCACAAAGCTTTATCTAGCAAATAAAAGACTAGAAAGGGCCCACAACTGTGTGATCAAGATAAATAATGAATAGTTAGATAAGATATTCATATGTCGGTATGAACAGTTAAGGATAGGGTAGCTGTAAGAATGTGTACAGTAAGACTAAGACCCCAACTCTATACAGAATGGGTTGGGTCTATATATATATAACCCAATGGTCCAGTGGTCTAACACCCCTCTGCAGTTGCAGCGGGAGGGGAACGGACGCAAAGACTGGACCGAAAACTGGTGAACAAAGGCGTGGGGAGGCCTTTAGCCATAATATCGGCAAATTGGTGCGCCGATGGTACATGAAGCATCCGAACCTGTCTTAGTGCGACCTTGTCACGGACGAAATGAATGTCTATCTCTATGTGCTTCGTGCGTCGATGATGAACCGGGTTGGCGGTCATGTAGACGGCACTGACGTTGTCGCAGTAGACGACGGTCACAGAGGAGATAGGTGCACGGAGCTCCTGGAGAAACTGGTGAAGCCAGCAACACTCGACGACGGCGTGGGCAACAGCGCAGTACTCGGCTTCGGCGCTGGACCGAGACACTGTAGTCTGGCGTTTTGAGGACCAGGAGACTAGAGTGTTGCCGAGGAAGACGCAATAGTTGGACGTGGAGCGTCGAGAGTCGGGGCAGCCTGCCCAGTCCGCGTCGGAGTACGCGGTGAGAGAGTCGATGAGGCTGGAGCTAAGGTGCAGCCCACTGAAAAGGGTGCCCTTCACGTAGCGAAGGATACGCTTGAGCTACGTGAGGTAAGGTTCGCGCGAAGCATGCATGAAGAGGCATACTTGTTGGACGGCGTAGGTGAGATCGGGCCGTGTTAGGGTGAGGTATTAGAGAGCACCGGCAAGACTCCGATACTGAGAGGGATCGGCGATGAGTGAGCCATCGGCAGCGGAGAGTTTGGCGCGAGTGTCGACCGGAGTGGCCGTGGGGTGACATTCGGCCATGCCCACACGCTGGAGGAGATCGATGGCGTATTGGCGCTGGGAAAGGAAGAGCCCATGAGAAGAGTGGGTGACAGAGATGCCAAAGAAGTGATGGAGAGGACCGAGATCGGTCATGGCGAACTCGGAGTGGAGTCGAGCCATGATTTGGTGTAGGAGGGACGACGAGGACGCTGTAAGAACAATGTCGTCGACGTAGAGGAGGAGATAGGCGGTGGCGTTGCCGTCGTGAAGAGTGAAGAGAGAGTTATCGGACACAGAGGCCACAAAGTCAATGTGCCGAAGATAGGCAGCAAAGCGCTGGTACCAGGCCTGAGGAGCTTATTTGAGGCCGTAGAGGGAGCGCTGAAGGAGGCAGACATCGTCGAGACGAGAGGGATTGATGAAGTCTGGAGGCTGCTGGCAGTAGACCGTTTTCGTCAGATGACCGTGAAGAAAAGCGTTCTTCACGTCGAGCTGGTGGATTGGCCAAAAATGCGAGGCAGCCAAGGTGAGGACGACCCGGATGGTGACGGGTTTGACGACGGGACTGAAGGTCTCGTCGTAATCGATACCCCCCGAACTATCCAGCGTGCCTTGTGACGGGTAAGTGAGCCATCGGCGTAGAACTTGTGTTTAAAGATCCACTTACTGGTCACAACATTGGCATCGGGAGGACAAGGGACGAGGCGCTAGATCTCGTTGTCCATGAGAGCCTTGTACTCGTCAGCTATGGCCGTGTGCTACTGAGGATCGGTCAGGGCTGAACGAAAAGTCGCCGGGATGGGCGAGATAGTACAATGGACTATGGAGAGGCCGTAGCGCTTGGTGGGGCGGAGGGACCCGGTTTGTGATCGGGTAACCATGTGAGATGTGAAGGGGACGGGAGCCGATAGGGAGCGTGGTAGGTGGGGTGGGGACTGGGTGGGAAGGGGCGTCATCAGCTCAGGATCGGCGACTGTATGTGAGAGGAAAGGGCTGAACTAGATTGGTCTAAGTCGATGGGGGTGTATAGGCCGATCCGCCTGAGTCGATGGAGGAGGAGCAGCCGATAGGTAGGAGGGAGCCGATGGAGGCGGATGGTCCGATGGGTGGTTATGAGCCGATGAGGGTTGAGGAGCCGATGAGGTGGAGGTGTCCGATGAAAAGGAGACAGGACCAGCCGGAGCCGATGAGTGTGGTGGCTCCGATGTGAGTGGCATCGGACCGAAGAGTAGTGGGATAGCTGAGCAGTAAGTCCTCAGGAGCGGCCGATAAGGGGGCCGAAGGTGAGATTGGTGGTAGAGACCGGAAGGGCACGGTGTTGGTAAGGAGAAAGTCGAGATCGCTAGATTTGGATATGGGATTAAGTAGACCGAAAGGGAAGCAGGTCGTCAAAAACGACATGGTGAGAGATGATGACCTGGCGGGTGGAAAGATCGAGACATCGGTATCCCTTATGAGATGAGGGATATCCGAGGAGAATGTAGGCGGTGGAACAGGGAGCAAGTTTGTGAGCAGCAGTGGCGATGAGATTGGGGTAGCAGAGGCGCCCGAAAACGCGGAGGTGGGAGTAGTCGGGCGCTGTGTGGTACAGAAGGGTATATGGAACATGGTGGCGAACGGAGGAGCAAGGGCGCCGATTAAGAAGGTAAGTCGCAGTGGTTAGTGTTTCAATCCAGTAAGTTGCAGGTAGGTGGGTATGAAGTAGCATTGTGCGACTTATGTTGTTAAGTGTGTGAAGTAGGCGTTCAGCCTTGCCGTTCTGGGGAGAGGTGTAAGGGTAGGAGAGGCGTAGATGGATGCCCTGTGAGGTGAGGAAGGTTTGAACAATACAGTTAACAAATTCTATACTGTTATCGGCTTGTAGAGCTTTGATGGAGAGATTGAACTGGTTAGAGATGTAGTTTGTGAAGTTAGTTAGGTGGGAGGCGACCTCGGACTTGCTGGTGAGTGGAAAAGTCCAGCAATAGTGTGTGTAATCATCGAGTATTGCAAGATAATACTGATTACCAGAGACTCTTAATCGGAGAACTCCATACATCACAATGTTTAGCTCAAAAGGTCGCGAGGTATAAGACATAGAATTGGAAAAGGGCAGTCGCACGTGTTTGCCAAGTTGACACGAGTGGCAAACGGTGAAGTTGTGGGTACACTGGATGGAGGCGCTGCGATGGAGATTGGCGATAACGTTGGGGCCGAGATGACCAAGGCGAAGATGCTAGAGGTTGCTAGAGAGGGCGACGCTGGCGTGTGGAGTGGACGACGTGGTGGGGATGGTGTAGAGGTCGCCACCACTATTGCAGCGAAGGATCTGACGCCGGGTTAGGATATCCTTCATAGAGAAACCAGAAGCGTCAAATTCAATTGAGCAATTGTTATTTCGTGTGAATTGGCGAACAGATACTAGATTATGAATGAGAGAGGAAACAATGAGAACATTGCGAAGTGAAATGTTAGTTGTGGGTGTAGACAGAAAGGAGTCACCATGGCATTGGACAGGAAGAGAGTGGCCATTACCGATGGTGACAAAGGGGGAGGAGGAGGGATGGCAAGAGCGTAGTATACTAGCCGATGATGCCATGTGAGAGGACGCACCAGAGTTCAATACTCAAGGGTGCTGAGGTTGGAGCGTCATTTGGTTGAGGGCGGCGATGAGGCCAGCCTGGTTCCAGGAGGGAACTGACTGGGTGGGTGGTGGTGGGAGCATCGGCTGAGGCGGTAGGATGTGAGCCGATGCCAGGTGGGCCTGAGGATGGGCGCCGAGAACCCTTGGTTGCCAGCCGATGGGACTGCGTGGCTGGGGCTGGGGTGGCCAAGGGTTGTAGCATAGTGACGGACCCATGGGACCAGCAGATGGGACAGGGACTGGGGCAGGTCGCGATTGCATCGGACCGGGCCAGTTCTTGCCCTTGCCCTTGCCCTTGCCGGTGCCACCGGTGCGGGCTGTGTTGCCATGGGTAGGGCCATGGCCACCAGAGCCGCGAGAAGTGGTGGAAGCATATGAGGATCGGCAGCCATGATCAGCAGCGGTGAGGAGGGCGGTGTGGGCCACGGTCTTCTTGTCATTGGCCAGGCGGAGTTCTTTGAGAACTAGCATGTCATGGGCCCGGGCAAACGACGGAAGGAGTGTGGAGTTGGCGATGTCGTTGGCGGTGTTAGAGAAGTGTGGGTTAAGGCCTCGCAGGAGGGTGAGGATGAGTTGTGAGTCAGCCACAGGGTGACCGACATCGCGAAGGGTGACAGCCTTTATCTTGAGGCGCTGGCAGTACGAGGAGACAGAGGAGTCTCCTTGTACCATAGAGTGGATCTCGTTGAGTAAGAAGATGGCGTGCGACTGCTTGTTGGCAAGGAAGAGCCGCTCGATAGCCACACAGAGATCTCGGGCGGTGGGGTCGGTGTCCTCCATGGCAAGGTTAAGGACAGAGTCATGGACCGAGCCAAGCAACCAGCTGCGTACGCAGCACTCGGCGATGTCCCACTGGGGATCATCAGGTCGAGGTGGAGCGGAGCCATCGATGTGTGACCGGAAGCCAAACTTTCCACAGAGGGATTTGAAGAAGAAGACCTACATGGAGTAGTTGGCGTTGAGGTCAAGAGAGATGGGAACGTGAGATTTCACGTTGACAGTGGCGTAGGGTGGGGAGAAGATCGGCGAGGTAGTGCCTGAGGTATGGTCAGAGGCGCTGAGGGCCGGAATAGATTCGGCGACTGGGAGGGTGCCGGAGCTAAGGGCTGACTCGGTGGCCATGACAAGAGGGTAATGGGCACAAGAAGCCGATGAGGGTAGGTGGCCGATGGGAAGAAGCCGATGAGAAAAGAGATCGGCCGATCAGAGGAGTGATTGGCCAATGGGGAGTGAGTCGATGAGAAGAAAAGGTGGGCCAACCAGCCGATGGGGAGTGGTTGGCCGATGAAAAGTAGGCAGCGGAGTAGTTGAGGAAAAGGTGGGTGGCAGAGTAGGTGGGTCAGAGAGTGGGTAGGTCACGGACGTAAGAAGATTCGCGTCCGTGAAGAGAAGTTTCACGTCCTTGGACTCGTGGAGGCAAATGAGTGGAGCGGACGCGAAAACTCGGAGAGGGGGCGGACGCAAAGAGAGGAGGTTCGCGTCTGGGAGGTAGAGATTCGTGTCCGGGGATACATGGACACGTCGGAGTGGCTTGGACGCGAGTGGAGAAGGATCGCGTCCGGGAACAGGTGAGCGTGTCTGAAAAGCGGGAACCGAGAGAGGGTTCCAGCCGATGAAGGGCGGACAAATCCAGCCGATGGAGACGACGAGCGCAGAGGTGCGCCGGCGTCGGAGGAGAAAAGGTGCACTGAGGCAAGACAAGGGGCGAAGACGGGTGTGAGCCGAGACGAGAAGGCGGATGGAGACCGTCGTCTCGTCACGTGGAGGAACAAGGGATGGGAGAGGGTGGTGGAGAAGGAGAAAGCCGTCTGTGGAGGGGACGGGAAGAAGAAGGAGCCGAGACAAGACGAGAGAGCAGAGAGGGAATACCGGAAAGGAAGTCGGTGATGGAAAGGGAGCGTCGGCTCGCCAGCGGGAGGATGCTAGCGTGCCGGGATGTCTAGACCTGCTCTGATACCATGTAAGAATGTGTACAGTAAGACTAAGACCCCAACTCTATACAGAGAGGGTCGGGTCTATATACAACCTAGTGGTCCAGTAGTCTAACAGTAGCTTCATCACCTGTTCAGGAAGCAGTTGAGAGTGTAGATTCTAGGTTAATTTCTGCAATGGAATTTACTTTTTAGTTTTTTGGATCGATAGATTTTTATATTGAAGAGTCTGTTCATTGGACAAGGATCTTGATGTATAGGTTCATGGTTGTGTACTATTTTCGAACTCCCAAGAAAATTTTCGCACTTTACTTCATGTAGGATTAACTATTCCATTTGAAAAGTAGATTCAACTTTGTGGTATTGTTTACTCTCAAGATGCCCTGGATCCTAACAGTTATGTGCATTGCTTTTTTATGCAGGTATTGACAGCAGAGACTTTTGAGCATCTTGGATTTTTATTGCAGTTTTCTGAAGGAACTCCTTTAAGCCAAGTGGCTACATTTTTTGCAAATTCCGATCCAGACATGCCTGCTGCACCTGTTCCTGCTGCTCAGGTTCATGATTGGATCCTGCAGAATATAGCTGCTTCATTGGAAAATACAGCAGAAAAATCAACAGCAAAGGAAAACAGCCAACAAAGTGCATCTGATCCTGATGTGACAATGGCTGAGGCTGTCACAAATACAAGAATTCAGAGCAGTTCACCAACTGGAACTGCTGTACCAAACAATCAAGGACACTACCGAAATACAACTTTTCTGGAGGGTTTCTCCAAAACGTCTGTGGTGAAACAAGCATCAGATATCAAAGGGCATTCAATAAAGGTATGCATGCATTAGTTTTTGGTAGTTTACTATGAACAGCGAGAGGGGCAGAATATGTCCTTACTTTGTTATTGATATCTCCGTGTGTTGTAGTTCAAAAACCAGAAACTATCTATTCCACACTCGAATTTGAAAGCCAAGACTTTGTCAGCCTACTATTAATACCATAAACTTGTTTTGTAGGTTTTGAACTGCCATGATTCTGTTATCTACATATTAGCTCCTGTTAAATATGCCACTGTCTATGGATGTGCTGACACTACTATCGTTCTTGGTGCTGTTGGTAAGGTATGTATACCATACAACTTTTTTATAACTATATTTCAAATTGAACACAGAAGGAAACAGGATAAGATCCCTAGAAAAATTCTTATCGATGTTCCAACAACCGACACACTTCGTTAGAATTTTGCTCTATCAAGGGGCAAACCATTTTATGCCACTGATGTCTATTGACATGTGGGTGGGCCATGGATCCATATATCAGCATCGCAATGACATATTGTGGATACAGATAAAACTTAGTGGGATGTGCACATTCTAGAAAAGCCTATAGTCACTTTTCTCTTTTCTGTTCGTAGTTCTAACAATATTCATGCTATCAGGTGGTAAAAGTGGAGCATTGTGAACGATTGCAAATTGTTGCAGCTTCAAAGCGAATTTGTATTGCCAATTGTCGTGAATGTATCTTCTACTTAGGAGTAAATCACCAACCACTTATTGTGGGTGACAACCATAAATTACAAGTGAGTATATCTTTTTTTAATCAACTATTTCTATGTTATGAATAACTGTACACTATTGTATATACACATCTTATTTCTATAAAAGGATGAATAGCTTTATGGACAATACAAAAAGGAAAAATAAGGAAGCATGGAGACATACAGGATGTTCAAGTTTCTTAACAGAAAACTATGCTGAAATCTGAACGTTTTCATATCCTTCAAAACTCTTTGTTAACCAATAAGAAACTATTCCATAAAATTAAGACAACTGTATCATTTGATATGCTAAAAGAAAGTAGTGCATGTTTAACCTATATCATTATGGTTATTTGGCAATACTTTCTAGTTGGGAAGGAACCATTGCTAGTGAAGAAACACAAATTTAGTTCTCCCTCAAAGTGGCAAGGAATTAGACAAACCTTCGAGTTTATAATTTGATTTATTGATTTTGGTTCATTCACATAGAAAACAAGTTTGCTTAAAAAACATGGAAGTTACACTTCATTTGATTCAATGTAATTCTCTTTGTATTTCAACAACATAAAAGAAAATTTTATTTCTTGCTTTATCAGGTTGCTCCATTCAATACTTATTACCCACAATTGGGAGAACATTTGGCGCAAGTTGGTGTGGATCCTAACAACAACAAGTGGGACCAACCTTTTGTGCTGGGAGTCGTTGATCCACATGATTCATTATCTCATCCTGCAGGGGTTTGTGATGTCCAAGCTGAATTTGCTACTTGTCTAGATCCTGATCTATTCACCAACTTTTTGGTACGTAAACTATATGTTACCTTAGATTGTCTTGCCAATTTTAAGAACACATGGATTCAGTGAAAATCTTAGCTGCTTGTACTGAGCAGATGCCAGCTTTTCATTTATTGGCCTATGACAACCTTGTGTACACGTTATGTGTTCAATGTTGACATGTAGACGTAGCAAACAATCGGATGACTAATCAGCCTATAGGGCTACTAGTTGTACATCGTCTGAAGTCCAGCTTGGATGGAGATCAAAAGCTTGGGAGAGATCAAATCATCTTCCTATGTTCTCATGCTGTACCTGTTCACGTAGTTTTTAGCCTAGCGGCGGTTGGTCAGGAGCAATCTTTTCACATTTGATTAGTAGATTAGGTCAAATTGGATGTGTCCGGCTGAATACTTGGATATATCCGCATTAACCTTATCATGTTTTTTTTTTTTGCCTTCTTTGACTTATCCAAATCAACTTTAGTAAGAATTTGTGAAGCCATTTTGCTACATTTTTTGGTTGTAACTAGTAGGGAATCGAGAATATCCCTATTGCTCAGCATTTGATGCCCAACTTAACTCAACACAGTCTTTCAGTTCTAAACAAGTTAGGGTAGATTAGAAGCATTTGATGCAGTTCAAAATTTTAAATCCTAGGATCACTATTTTTTCTCTGAAACGAAAATGTGATTGGTGCCTAATTTTCTGTACAGATTCCGAGTTGGTTTGAGGCACAAGGGCCTACAAAATATAATCCATTTATATTGCCTGAAGTTTATTGGGCATCCCAAAGGAAAAAGGTATGTATGCATTACAATCAAGCTACAACATAATTTTCATTTATTTCTAACAGTAGTTTAGCCAGAAAGGACTTATTTGGTGAGATGCTTGCTACTTAGGGTGGTTATCTGATGTAACTGTGGACAATAGAGGAATTCGATAAAAATATGCATGCATTGTTTGCCTATTTTATTTAGCAATATTCATAGAATAAAGAGTTGGTGGATGTTCTGTGAGTATAGTTTTGAGCAGGATTGATCCAGATTATGAAATCTAAGAATAATTTACTGCAAGTTGTAGGTAGAAGTATTCCAAACCACTCAGTTCATCTTAACCAACTCATGTGCTTGATCTGTGCTTATCTAGTTAGCTTGATGAGCTGAAATTGTGAGGTGGGTAAATGAGCCTGTTGTTGGCCATCTGCCCATCTCTATGCAACTGTTGCAACTCATGCTCTCTGAAAAAAATACTAGCATTCTCCTGAATATCATATTTATTTCTGAAATTGGATTCCTTTCTGTACAATTTCAGCATGTTTCTCTGGAAGATATTCAAAAGAATATCCGAGAATTGGAGCTTGATGATAATAGGAAAAAAGAATTGGCGTCTGCCCTTCATGCCCAATTCAAGGACTGGCTATACAGTAATACTCACCTAATGATAAAATTTGATGAGAGAATATATATTAATGTTAACATAGTTGCATGCCTATTATTTCAAACTTGTGTGTCTTATTAGTCTAGACTCAGCACATTATCTTTTCATGGTTTGGCTGTTTTTTCTTAATCCATGGACTCATGGTTATCCTCAAGTACTTGATGCTAATCTTGCCTTATGACTCTAATTGGTGGTATTTGAGCACATGAATAATATGATCAGATATTATGCTGGGCCAATTATGATTCCAAGTTAGACAAATGTTCCATGTGCGACTTCCTGTGCAGTAGTTGCCAACTGTTGATTGCTTAAAGTTATGGGGCTGGCATTGTTTAGAATGTACTCTTGTCATATACATCAGCGAATGTACTCTTGTCATATACATCAGCTACTATTCAATGGATTTAAGTTCTTGACCACTTTTTAAATACTCCCTCCGTCTTAAAATATAGCAACCTAATACTAAATTAGACATCATATAATACTACGAATCTAGATACTATCTAAATTCGTAGTACTATGGTGTCTAATTAAGTACTAGGTTATATTTTGGGACGAAGGGAGTAACAAATATGGCTATCACTATCACTACCAAGTGTTAATGTCCAACAATGGTATTGGAGTTCTGGACCCATGCACGTGTTTGATATGTCCAAATTTGGGCAGGATTTATAAGGATATCTGACAGTGCAGAGCTTGATTCTTTTTTTTTTACGAGAACAGTGCTTGATTGCTTACCGTGCTTATAGGATTGCTTACCATGGTTAGAGGCTTGATTATTTAAATAATCTACTAGACATTAAAATGTTGGATACAATTATTTATATATGTTTTTGGTAGTTGTTTTATCCAACTGGATATGATCTTTTCATGCATAAAAATAGTATATTGAGTGAGTTGTACTGGTCACTGAAGTGGTAAACTCAACCAAATGGTTTCTGTGCGAAAAAAAAAATATTTATCCTATTTCAGTGTTGAACCCAATCTTGTTCACGCAAAGGCTGGTTTGTTCAATTTTGTAATACGCTATTTGAATAACTAATAACAGTTCTGTATTCCATTTCCAGCTTCAGGAAATATCCGCCAGCTCTACTGTTTGCAAGGGGAATAAGCATCTGGCTTTCTTCAATCTTCATTCGCATGTGCTTATATGCACCTTCAAGACTGTGTACCTTCACCCGAGTCCCTTCAACTCCGTCCATCCAACCACTTTGTCCAAGCCGACACTCCAACTGAGCCTGATCCACCTTGTCTTCAAGCCTGTACTGTTTTTTTTAAGGGAAGAATGAAAAGAAAAGGCGCAGTGCCTATTTTTGCCAATTAATTTTGATCATTTGGTGTGTGATTGGTGGAGGAACTGCATCTTTGGTTTTTGTTGTCTTTTTTTATATATCCTCGATAAAATATACGAGGATGAATAGGGATTACGACTTTTCTTTTGGAATAAACATTTTTTTACTCGTCTAATGAGGCCATATACTGTTCTACAGTACCATTTGAGCACTTATCATTTGGCATGGATGGTCCAGATCGAGTGCAGTGGGTATTGTACTGCAACAGCACCTCATCTGTGTACCGCCGCTTGTCCAGCTGCTATTTGTTACTAAATGACAAGGTGTTCAAGTGGTGTGCTGGTACTGAAGCAGTACAGAGTTCGGCTACTGTACCTATCTTTGCAGTTTTCACAGATGCATGCCTTAAGGACCAATTTGCACGTCCTCTGCATTCGCTAGCTCCAACAATTATCGCCCGTCTGAGGGTGATTGTGTGGGGTGGAGCACTGGAACGTCAAATCCACCGACGTAGTTTTGGCTCTCGTTTGGAACAAAGTAACTAAAGAGGGTTTTTTAGGAAATAAATTAATTTCTATAAAATTTCTGGAAAATTCCTAATTAATTCCTAGGTTTCAAAGGAGCAGTGAAGTTTTAACCTTTTTTTTCGGTTGAGAATGCTAGTTCATCAAATATGGATCTACATTTAGCCGTCAGAATTGAGGTGGTTATGGCCTGCTGGTAGCAGGTAAGCACGAGTCATTTCCCTCTGATTTCCACTCTTTTGCATTTATTTTTTCAGGTCTTTTGTATGAATAAAGTGACAGCTACTTGATCGGTGAAACTCACCGATGCAGGATGCCCATAAAACACCAAACATGGTTGCCATTACTTATTTACTTATCTAGAAAGCCCTCCTACCAAACTTTTTTTTTAAAAAATAATACTTAGTGTTACACCGATTAGAAGGTTAAACATTAGTAATATAGTTACACTTTGGAGTTTCTTTTCTGGACGATGTAACCGTGCCATAATACGTACGCTACGACGAACAAACTTATTGAGGATGCAGTGCATGCTCTTGTTTAGCCAGCAGCCAGCTACACACTACAGTATTTATGACCAAGGAACACCACTATTGCTGCAAAACCGCCAAGCACTCCGGCGCCCCATCCGACGGTTTGGCTGAGATTTGCATTTGGCTCACCCTCAGCTTTCAAGTTTCAAGCAGACAACCCACGTGTAGCTACTACGTAGCACGTAGATGCATGCCTGATAAGGCCTGACCCATCACACGATCACTGGACTGTACAACGACATGTCTACGCTTCCATGCAAATGAAAACGAGTTTTGATATAGACATTTTTAATAAAGTCACTATCATAAAACTATAAATTTGTAACTAGTCGTATCATAAATTAAATTATATATTTATCACTTAATTCACCGTAAACTTTATATTTAAGCCACAATATCATTAAAATATAAATTTAGCCATAAATTTACTATGAAACCATAATCGAGAATTTTTTTATATTTATAAAATTATTTTTTTTCATATTTATGAAATGAACTATTTAGTAGTAGCTTCAATATGATGCAAATTGAAATTAGAATAGTCAGAAACTAGCATTGTTTTTTACAGAAATAGTGGTACGGTTAAAAAAATGTCCGTACCCTTTTGAACATTACTGATTCATCACGGTTACCCCAAATTGACATATGTATGTATGGATCCAAATTGGTTTACGCATGTATGATGTATCAATTTCTGAAATGAGTTGGATTTGCTCTAGAAATTAGTGAATGTATCGAACTGTAGACCAGATGTGTCAATTGCATTTTATTTTTTGGGTTGTAAATCAGTATCGCTACCGGTTCATCCCACTAACTTGTAGTGATACTCCCCTATTACTGCTGATTAAGCAACACTGCCGCCTGCAGCCTACTGCAGGTTAAAATCGACAGTGATAGGGTTTTTGAACCGGTAGTATTAGGCATTTATGTGGTAGTGTATACAAACTTTAGTTAGTTTGATTTGGACTTGAAATTATGTGGGAGGATACATACATATCGCATAAATATTGTTAAGTATTTTTGAAACGACTCCCATTTACGTATGTTTTTTTTAAAACCCTCCTATTTAAAGTTTGGCTGCACTAATATCTAATGTACATTTTTGTTCCTGTACACCGGCCATGCCTACAGCTAAGCTAGCACATACGTCAATTATTAGAGATATTTTCCTTGCGAGGAACTTAGACACACTAGTCCGAAAGCGATTGGAGATCTACCTGGTCTATTCTTTGTACGTACGGGATCGACTTAGGCAATACGTTAGCTAGCTGTTAGCATATGCAGGGCTATAAATTAAGCAGGACTTCATCTTCCTCTTTGCCATAAATTGTAATACTAGGCACTAGCTAACGAAGTATAAATATATATGCCATTTTTTTTTGCAAAGACTTAATAAATATCGTTGATCACTTGGCCTCACAAGAGATCGATGTCATCATCGTCAGCAATGCTCTCTCCGAGCAATGGCTCTTGTCTCTTCGCCGCCGCCGCCGCCGTTGTGCGCGGTCGCCGACGGGCTACTGAATTCTCCAGGTTAAGATGTAGCCGCGGCGAGGCGCCGCCGCCACGGTCACCACCGTGGAGCAGGTGATCACGACGATGAAGGCCACGGTGACGGAGAAGGAGCCCGCCGGCGCGCGCGGTTTGTTGTCGCACATGGGAGTGGACTGCGTGCGCGACGACATTGCTAACTTGTTCCATAAGAGCTTGCTCCTTGAGGGGAGCTGGACCCAAGTGAATGAGCATGCGCTTGCTAGGGGAGTGAATTTTAAACTCATGTCATTTAAATAGTAATAATTTTTTAAAAAAAAATTAAGATAATATATTAATATATGATATATCATTACATAGTGGTTAAAATGTTATAAAAAAATAAATTATACTAAAGCTACAGTTAATTATTTTAACTTGTAGAAGTTAAAATTAACCTTACATATTTATAAAATAATCCATCATATATTTTTTAAAATGTTTATAATTATTTGAATGATATAAATAATGAGAGTATGTTTTCTAGATAGTTTAACGATAGTTTAGCTTCTTGATAAAAATTTCATGACGTACTAGCAACATGTGCGATTGCCGGAGTGACGGTTGATGGCTGCTGTAGTGCTACGGCTTGGACGTTCGATATTTTGCAAAATATCAGACGGTGTTGCACCATATGTAGAGAAATGTTTCCCTGATCAGTGTAAATTGCTTCAACAAAATATGTCAGATGTTTGAGAAAAAAAATGTTTCAATGTTTTATCACTCTTAAGAAAAATGTTCCGTCGCTGGGATAAAAAAGTTTTAACTAGATGTAAACTACTGATTGTAACACAAAGACATCAATATGTGCAGCATCCAATCAAAACACAACTAAGGCAGCCGCGCGCGAGCTACGGCTCTCATTATTTTCGGTAGGGAGATAAGGCAGAGTAGAATGCTGTGCGGTAGGGAAATTTCCACGATCCCACCGAAGAAAGCCATTTTTATGCGTGGGCCTCACCGATACGTTCGGAGGCATCGGACGTTCGTACCGAAGCATCTCCCCCATAAAAGCACATCAAAAATATAACATTAACTTATTTCTTCTACTATAAAACATTTAATCTAAATATTAATAAATGGTTCTATGTTCAAAATTCTCAATTTAATTTACTTGAGGCATGTCCAAAACCACCGAAAAGCATAATCAACGAATGTGCGCGTCTCCAATCTTTAGCGGGTTTCTTTTCGTGGCTATTTTTTTTCTTTTTTCTTCTTATCAATTTTGCCAAGAGGCGAGTGAGCGCTTTTCCTTTATCTGTTGCTGATTTTGCCGATAGCAAGACACTCGTACGTGCAAAAAAAAATTCATCGATTTGTGCCCGTAGACATGCATGGGACAATTTTTGGTACAATCTAAAATACATACAATATTTTCTTTTTAACTTATTTTTATTTTTTTAAATGATCTACAAAGGTTTATACATCTAAAGTTTTTGAGGGTATAGAGGTATCGGCTAACTTCTGTAGCTGTCTTGAGCATAGGGAGGAAGTGTAAGATATGGCTAGAGCTTTTCTATTTTGTTACGGTGGTTCTAGCAGTGGTCGAGGTTAGTGTGCCAAAAAAAAATAAAACCAAGGGTCGTCGTAGTGACGGCTAAGGCTCTAGCTAGCCATGGTGTAGTGGATAGTAGGGAACAAATGGAGATGGAGATGGATCTCAAAAAGGATAACAATGGTGGTTAGGGTTTTTACTCTGGTCTCTAAGAAAAGAAAAGGGGCTATGGAGAGGAGTGTGATCAATGGCTAAGGTCTTTATAGTGACTTTCGATGTTTCACAATAATCCAAGTGACAATGAACTTTCACAGGCACCGCGAATCGCACGAAACTTTCATTAATGCCTTTTCGCATTCGTCACGACAGGACAGGACACTGTTATGCATTCACCGTCATTTTATTCTAACTTGTTTCTTGTTATTCTATAGGTTTAGAAAGTAGAGCTTTACATGTGAGTCGTTATTTAAAAAGATAGATGACACATGCAAATGTTGTTCTGTCTTCAAATGAGATAAATTAAAAGAATAGAGAAGAAAAAGCTGCATGAATACATGCATGCGTGCATTAGGTAGCATGCTTTCTACTCTTCACTCTACTTGCCACTGCATTGCTCGTGTGAAAATGTGTGAGAAAAACTGGCGTCATCCTCACCGGTTGCAGTTCCTCTACCGGTGATAACTTGCTGGGAAGGGTGAGGAGAGCGGCGGCAATGGCCTTCCTACATCAGTCTAAAATCCGTAATTACCAGAAGCAAATACAAGTTTGGAGTCCCAAACGGCAGTTTCAACATAAAACTGACAACACATCTTCGTCAGAGCTAAGCATCATTGCTTTACTTTCGATGTATCAGTGAACAACACAAATCTTTTCCTGAGGTGATTCCTTGCCCCTCAACAGTTGCTAAAGGATAAGCAAGAACCGACACGAGTCTGATTCTTATACTTGATACGATGAATATCGTGCGTCGAGTTAACAGGAAAACATTATTTGGTAGGTGCAAGAACAAAACTGATCACACGACACGTGTGATGCCTAGACGGCACTACAATCTTGTTTAGTATTGTCACCAAAATTGATTCCTACGCAGATGGGCACAACCATCAGGTGCCTTCTCTACACACAAATGTGGCTTCGTGTAGCCATAGCATCCACCGCTATTGAAATATGCTGCTCACAGAGCCATCGCGATGAACATGCCAGATTGTTTCTGCTACAAGGTTCGCCATTGAGAGCACTGTCAACTGGGGGAAACATTTGTGCTCTGGCAGCAGAATGGAGTTTGTCACAATAACTTCCTCAAAGATGCCTCCAGAGAGCCTTTCAATCGCAGGAGGGCTACAAAGACAAACAGTGTAAGTAGGAAAAAGTAGATGCGGTAAAGGACTTACTTTTATGGCTATATATTAGTGCAGGAATACAAAAGGACAACAATTGTTGCAAATGAGGTAAGTGGCAACACATCCTACTATTATTTTGAAGTCAAATTACTGTGTGGTACCAAGTAAAAAGACATCATGCATGTGCGAATTCAAACATGCTGATGCACATAAAATTCAAGACTTCAATTGAGGAGTTGTCCCTTCCTAAATCAAAATTGCAAGGAAAATAAATGCTGATATGTGTGGCACAGATTCATGACTACTAATGAAATGGAGTCACCAAGAACCAGTTCCACACTCAACTAGATTAAAGCCAACTTCTCTCCCAGACTCCCACTTACTATCACTAAGTGTTTGTGTTGGTGAGCTCAAGTGGAATCTTGTATAATTATTGCTTTACCCTATCATTTTTTATATTGATCAAACGGAAGCCAATCTGCCCAATCATGCCATAGCAGAATGGTCTTGCAAGGATGATGCACTGCGTGGTTCCTTCGCAACAAACCAATGGCATCAATACTATTACATGGATGTTACGATAAATCAACTGCCAAACCTGAAGACAGCATGTGTGCTACAAGCATAGACAGCCTCTGCTCCCTCCTGTTTTAACAAAGCTGCTGCACTAGTAATTGTCCCTGGGATTTATTAAAATAAAAAATGAGATTAATAATGGAATGAGCGCACTATAAAATATGGAAAATCTTACCATTATGAAAAGATGCTAACCTGCTGTGTCTATCATATCATCAACCATGATGGCGACCTTACCCTTCACATCACCAATTAAGTGCATGACCTGCAGATGGTCAGCAATAGGACATTCCAGATTACTATTTAGCAGCTCCATACATCTAAGTTGTAAACCATGAATTGTACATAGTTGCCCAAAAATCACAGAAAAATCAATAAGAGGATGGTTGGGTTCAGTAAAGCATCTAACTGTATTAATTAATTGTCAGGTAATCAGAGAAGAAGTTTTTTCCCCTACTTTCTGCCTATGCAGCAGAGATGAAATGTGTAGGTGCAACTGCAAAATTGGAGTAGATCGAATTCAAGGAAATTTGTTCCAACCTCTGACATGTTGTGACCCTGTCTTCTCTTATCAACGATAGCTAAAGGGGCATCAGATAATTTCTTAGCAAATGCACGTGCTCTGACAACTCCACCCACATCAGGAGAAACAACCACAAGATCCTTAGATATTGTCTTACTGGCAAGGTAATCCAGAATCACAGGCTACATATAAGAAAGATCCAACCGTTACTTGGTTGCCAACTCAGATCCAGCTAAGAAAATTGTGTACAACTGAAAACAGGTAATAAAACTAACATCTCTTGGTTTGTTAAGAGTACCTGTCCGTGTATATGATCCACAGGAATATCAAAGTATCCCAATGCTTGAGTAGAATGAATATCACATACAATTACACGATCACTCCCAGCTTCTGTAAGTAAATTAGCAGAAAGTTTGGCAGTAATGGCCTCACGTCCTTGAGCCTACACTACAAAAGAATCAACTTAGTTCCTGAAAACAAAAGTAGACATCCACATATGAGGGAGAAACAATGGTCAAAGGTTGCAAATATTGTTCGATTGATTCAGCCAACATAACAAAGCAAAAGGAATTCCTTATGTTTGGACGGGAAAATCCATAAGGGTTCCAGCAAGCACATTGCCAAAGCAGAGGCAACAGAAAATGGCAGAGAACAGGTGCTTGTAGCAAGTAAACAGGAAGAAGAGATGGCCAATTGTGGTTTCTATAATTATGCTTCGCCTGTCAGGATTTCTAAAACATAACAAACACTGTCACCACCAACTTGCGTGCTTAATGGCTCAAGTAGTATCATCTGAACTAAGAATCTTGAGCCCCAAAAAAGGGGGTAAGCACAAGCAGTGTGTAATAAATTAAATACATCACACCACAACAGCAACAATCTTTGACAAGGAAAAATGTTACATCCACTAGATATGAGACAGAGAAAAGTTAGCTACCATGACAAGGGAAAAAGACATCTGGTTAAAATGAAATTGCATGATGATCACTAAACTTAACATGCTGCAACAGCCATCGCTTAAGATTTTATACATACCTTTCTGTCTGCTCTAGCATAACCGAAGTATGGAATGACTACAGTAATAGACCTTGCTGATGCCCGCCGACATGCGTCGATCATGACGAAAAGCTCCATAAGGTTTTCATTGACAGGGGAGCATGTGGGTTGCACCAAGAACACATCGCAACCCCTCACGCTCTCTTGCAGTTGCACATAGATTTCCCCATCAGCAAAACGTTTGATGAGGACTTTGCCCAAGTCTACACCCAGGTAAGAAGCAATTTCCTGAAGAAAAA
Source organism: Oryza coarctata (assembly GCA_030770085.1). NCBI lineage: Eukaryota > Viridiplantae > Streptophyta > Magnoliopsida > Poales > Poaceae > Oryza > Oryza coarctata. The sequence continues at coordinate 18,926,556 of CM061472.1, forward strand.
AACAAAATTTTCAGAAGTAGGGTCCAAAAAGGTCGCATTCATATCCATCGCGGATAAAGCATATATCAATCCATAAGACAAAAGGGGCAGACGCCAAACGCAAATGCAATTATAAAATTATCCAAGCCAACCAAATACGAATCAAGCCGTACACCTAGAAGTTGTACCCCCACAAAATTGGAGAAGAAACAAAAAGCTCTGGTGTATAAATTTTAGGATGTAACAGGGGAAAGTAGAGCAGGGGCAAAACCACCTGAGCGAGCGGGCAGTTAGCCGTGCCGGAGAAGATCTTCATCCTGGAGTCCCGCCCATCCGGCCGCAGTGCGGCGAGCATGGCCTCCTGCGCGGGCGCCCGGGGCGTCCACACCGGGGGCCTCCTCGGCTCGGCCACCCCCATCCGCTTCCCCTCCTCCACCACCACCCGCACCTGCTCGCTCCCCAGCACGCACCTCTGCGCACAACCCAAAAAATAAATAAAATAGCGTCACAACCCGCTCGCGCCAAGCGGCATCGAACGCTCACCCACTCACTCATCGGCGAGCGGACGCGGGAGGGGCCGGCGCGGAACGCCGCGGAGGAGAGGCGGCGCGAGGAGACGAACGGGGGGGAGGAGGGCGACGAGGCCGCCATGGGGGGGGAGGGCTAGGGTTTTGCGAGCGGTGGGGGAGGGAGGGATGGGGAGAGGCGCGGGTGGGTTTGTGCTCTCGGAGCTCGGCTCCTCCGGGGTGGTGGCGATGGCGCCGTCGAGGTTGCTCGTTTTGGGGCGGATTTTGTTGATTCACTTTTCTGAGGTTTAGGTTGGGCGGCCGGCGGCCGTGAATTGGCTGATCTAATTTTGGCCCTGTTTGAAATTGAAATGAAAAAGACAAGAATGGAAATTTGGTGTCAGATATAAACGCCAAACGTCTCAAAAATAGAAATAAGCGCAGAACGTCCCAAAGAAACGCAAAAGAGTAGTCCTCGTGAAGATGGTGAGATAACTAGTTTGAAGATAGAGATTATAATATATAAGAAATTTTTGGATAGCATTAATTTTTTAAGATATATAGTCATAGTTAAAATTTAAATTTTAAAACAAAGTTGTTTTTAAAGTTATTTTAAAATTTATTTTTCAGCATTTACTTTTAAATCGGATACAGCTATAATTTTTTTCTAATAAGTCATATGGCTTATTTTTAGCACATATATAGCGGATTAAGCTAATAGTATTGCTACTTTTCTTATTATTTATTTGTACTTAACTTAATTCTCTTAAACCTTTATAATTTAGATACATCTTTTCTTACTTTGCTGCAACAGAGTGTTACTCCTGTTGTTCTAAAATATATACATCTCTATTTACATTTACATCTTTTTATCTCTATATATATATATAAATGTTTATATTTTATAATGGTGAGTTTTTTTTTCTACAGGACTACTGGCCACGACTAGCTCACACTCGTAGCACTTGACTACTCGTTCAACTCATATACGTACGGCAGTTATCCTTCTCAAGGGTGAGAGACGACCACTTGTTGAAAAGAGCGGCAGTGGATGAGTAAAATACAGTACGCTAAAGGAGAAATTGGAGAAGAATAAACTTAGTAGTCTAAAATAATTTTAAGCTTATAATTGTAAAATAATATCAAGGGAGAAAGATAAAAATACCTCTTATTAATAAAAAAAGAGTACTTATGGATTATTCGGTTTAATAGAAAAAGTAAAGTATTAGAATGTCAGATGCACTCCAATACATATGATTTTTTTTCAAAAGTTGTCACCTTATGCTAAAAATTCTATGTAATAAAGTTTTAAAAATACAATCCTTAGGGATTTGATAGAATCTAATCCTATGAAAACGAATGATACATATAGAAAAAAATTATAAGGTTTCAATTCATATAATAATCCTTTGAAAATCCTTTAAACTGAATGAGCACTTTATGGGTTGGTAGATAAGAGATCGGTAAGAGGAGTTGAAAGAATAAAAATCATAGATTTACCAATCATGTAGATGTAAGAGAATAGATTTGAAGTTATTTTAAGACAAATGATGAATACTAGAAGCCATGTTATTTTGGACGGAAGGAGTAAAAAAATGGTGGAGAATTATGGCTACTAGACACAACTGCCTAACAGTTGTACTCCTTTAGACCCTTTTAATTACCACGATCTCAACCACAAGTCCTTTGATACCTTAAGACGTCAATACGACAATACCTCTTTCCACACAAAAAAAAAAGCACGACAATACTCCTAAAATAATATGCCATCATAATTTATTCTACGTAATACACATTTGTTTAGCTGATCTCACATGAGATGTCTAAGCGTCACTCCGATGATCAAATGACATCGACATTTTCTAATCACAAATATTATACACGCGCGGATAAACTTTTAATATAAATTTAGTGAGTCATTTAATGTTTGTTTTTACTCTATCTATGTGTTAAAAAAACATACTTATAATTATATAATGTGGATACAGTAGATACTGTAAATTTATTTAGTTTTATAAGCGTGACGTGATTTAAACGCCATGTTTCGAAAGAATCGTGTAGGAAGCTTCTGTCAACTACAAGTTCCTTAAAAAATTTACGAGTTCCTGGCTCAGGTGGTGACTGCGCGCGTAGCGCATTAAGACCTCCGGTATGTAGCTGACTTTTCGCGGCTGCTGCAACGCTTGCTTTTTCTTCCACTTCGTTAACCTCCTCTTTTAGAAATACTAGACAATGCTACGCGTCCCTCTCTTTTGCCTCCCTTTGTTTCCGTGTAGTCGGCGTGAGAATCGTTAGTTGTTCGGTTGGGATCGTTATTAGTAACTCGTTAAATCTTACTATATGTCGTGTCTCATTCAGTGGCGGACAGAGAGGGTATTCTCTATATTCACGGAAATACCCAAAACTTTCGGAAAACAAATTAATATACATACATATACATATACTTGATATACTTGACTATGTCTAGTACTTCAGTTTTCGTCTTTTTTTTCTCAACAAATCCACTCTACTCTTGGCTCATCATCCTTTTGTCTAGTAGCCAAATGTCTTAAAACTCTTAACCTAGTCTAGTAAATATCAGACATAGGACGCATACAATTGTTGAGTAAATACCCAACTAATAGATCTTGCGTCTGCCATTGGTCTCATTAGATATACCAGTGAAATGTCTGTGGATGTAGGGGTTAGTTTGGTTACTAAACTCATTTTGCCAAACTTTTTTTTACCTAAAGCGTGGCGTGCCATAAGTTTTGTGGTTAATAGTGTTGGTCACAACTTCAGCAAGATTTGATAAAAGATTATGTAAACATTAGACTAAGTTTTATAACATACTAAAAGTGTAGACTAATGTCGTCAAGGATTCATGCTAAAGATGTGGTAAAATATGGCTACCAATCAAACACCCATGTAGTATAGCTAGAGGCTTGTCGAGCGGCTGTAAATATCAGTTGCAACCATAGCTTCACATAAGGATCATGATAAGGATCAGAGATCACTAATAGCAAGATACCGATGAAAACCTATTTAGGGTGGTCCGATCTTTATGACAGTAGATTAAAAATCATAAGATAACTTACTGCGAACAACGGATGATAACTAGCTTTATACCTGTCAAGATTGGATGCGACCAAGCGACGAGGAGAGAGGCACCGAAACCACAAAGACTTCGACTCGATCTCCAAACGACCGTAGAACCACAAACCGAAATTAATCCACACAAAATGGTGTAGCCGTACTGGAAACCGTAGAGCACGAAGTAGGAGACCCTAAAGAGATCTCTTCACAAGTCTAGGAAGAATAAGAAAGAAGGTGTGCAAGGCACTCAGCAGCTCAGCTGGAAAACTATACATGTTATGTGTTCATTGAAAATGATCAAATATTGTGTTTTGTAGCAGTATATAGGAGTATTTATACTAGTAACAAGTCTCTAAGATAAGTATAAACCGAAGTCTCCATGTTAAGAAGGTGTAAGGCCAATAGTGAAGCACTTTTGAGATGTCTTTAATTCCCGCGCGTCTTGAGGTCTTCTGCGCAGTCTTCATGATAATGGTCATTACTCCTAGCTCGGAAGTCCAAATGATGTGCCGTCAGTTACGTTGGAAACTAGACTTGAAGCACTTTCCAACCATGTATATTATGACCACCGTCTCTTTCCGAGATGATATAATTTTACCTTAAAAGTTGGAGCAATTGCTGTATAACACTAAGTCTTGGCGCGTAATCCATTCTCCTCGGGAGCAACTGTCTTGGTGTTCTTGGCGTAATCCTCAGCATCCTCGATGTAACCCGACATTGTCGCCTCTTGTGTAAACCTAAGTAACATAAGAGTACACGATTTAGATAGTATATAATTCTTATCAATATCAAGGTGTAACTAAAAGAGGAAAGTATATATCTATTACTAAAGTAACTTTGTACGGCTTTATAGGCTTGAGCGCGTGTATCCATGGTTTTGTTTGGTGTAACCGGTATTGCACTTATCTCTTAAAGTATAACTTTAGTTGAATTTGGTATAACTTGTGGCATAACCAACAATAGTGTAAGTGACACAGCTGACGTAACCGATACACTTGGGTTACAAATGGTTAGGATGTCCGCATCAGAGTTCTAAATAACTATTCGAAACGACTATGCTTCTTAAACTTTTAAACGGCTTGGTGGCATTGTATGGCCCGTGTCAGTTTTTGGATCGTTGGGCGTGTCGCCGAATGTTAGGTCTTCAGGTTATTTATGCCAGTGTGTGTGAACTGGACGCTTCACAGATAAATCGAGTTATAAGGGTGGTGTTTTGGTACAATTTTGCTTTGTAGGAATAGCGTTCTGATATAGTGTTCTTGGTCAGAGTGTTGGTACAACTTTGCCCCGTTGAAGTAGTACTTTGTCCATGAAAACTGTGATTCATATCAATTCAGACTGCCCAAAAGACTTACAGATGCCACTCAAATTCCGGTTCATTATGCCATATTGCCAATGGGCTAACAAGATCGAGGAACTGATGGAAGCATCAGGGAGCGCCCAAGTCAATGGGGTCATCATAATTTGCCAGGATAGAGTGCATTCAAAGCAGTACAAAATTTGACCGAAAAGCTAAGAGTGAAGCACGGTACTCCTATAAAATGTCTAAGGCACAGAAATTCCCTGTTATCTATTTCGCCCAGTTTACATCAGTTTCCTCACAACGAGCAATGAGCCCATGGCAAAATATCTCATGCAGCGCAGAAGCTGCGACCATGCAGGCATGCACAAGCACAACTCATTTCACCTTCTACAATCGTCTTCATATTTGGAGCTCAGGTATGCTGGCAGTTAGTCCAAGCCATGACAAGCATATCTCAAGCAGCAGCCGGCAGCTTGCGCAGCTCACTTTCACCGTGGGCGAAATGACACCTATCTCCAAACGTGCAGGAGCCTTTGTTGAAGTTCTCACACAACTTGGTCTTCAAGCTGCTTCCAGGGCCCCCAGCATGTGACCCCCTGCCTGGGTTCTTGGCTGGAGGGGCATTACCACTGATGCAGACAATTAGCTCTGTAACCATAGCACTAGCATGTTTGATCTGGTCAAATGTCCCCTCAAGCTCAATATTCTTAAGGTTGGGATTGGACTCATTATCCCGGATGGCTAGCTTGGCCCCAGTCATTTGGGATATATGCTTTGTGTTGGTTCCACCCTTCCCAATGATACCGTCAGCAAGGGATGCATCAACACTGATCTTTGCTGTGGCTGAGGCACCAAAGGTTGAGGGAGGAACAATGTCTGGGCCAGGCATCGGTGGAGCCTCAAACTGAGCATTGGGCATTGATCCAATTGGATGTGGCATTGAGTTGTCCAGCAGCATCGGCTCTCCAAGCTCCCTCTCTCCATGAGCAAAATGACACTTGCTACCCCATTTACATCCTTCTGCAGTGTTGTACTTGTTACACATGTGAGTTTTCACGCTGGATGTAGGTGGAACATTAGGAGCACCAGGTCCTAAAGGCATTCTTCCAGGAGGAGCTGCAACAGCTGGCCCACCATAGCTGGTCATCTTCACAGCAGCCTGGTAGCCACCAGGGAAGTTATGGAGAAAATGGCAACTTGAACCAAAAGGACAGCCAGAAGTACTGCACCAAGAAAACATCATTTAAGCAAAAGCGACCCAGTATGGATGAAAGAAAACTTACAGCGACCCAATGTGAACAAAAGAAAATGTGTTATATTTAGCTGAAGATGCAACCTTAATAGGTGACTCCTAACACATACCGAGCAAATAATAAACATAGATGAAACCACCTCTCTCGTTTGCATCTAATGATTCATATGAATGACATTAAACATTAATAATTGACGTACAAAAGGCATCTATAGTCATTACGTGGATATAATATCTGTATAAAGTTCTTTTCACAGGTAAAGTAAATCTACAAAGCATCCTTTCAATGGGATCAATCTAGATATTTTCTATATTTAACAGTGGTCAAAGCTTCATTTCAAAAAAAAAACAGTGGTAAAAGCTTGATGGTGAATATCTAATTATTAAGAAGCACGCAACATCACATGATATTGAGCATATTAACACAGTAGCAAACATATTAATACCAAAAGGCCCATTATGGCTACAATGTGGTAAACAGTAACAGTAGCATACATATTAATAAAAGCATACATCAACAGAGAATAATTTGTTTACCAGTGTGTCACCAAATTTTTAAAAAATATAGTGGCATTTTAGTTTGTCAAAGAATTTATTTCCCTATAGTCTTTGCTATTTTACTTACATGAACATGACCACACATTATCACTTTATTGCATGATTCATTCACACTTGTATATAATAAGAACATTTTTTGTAACTCGGAGTGTAACAAAAGGAGTAGCTTAATAGTGTTGATTACTAAAACATGGTATTTACAGAAACAACATGAACACATTAATCATTTCAAATACACTGAGCATTACCTTCTCAGAAGGAGAAAAAAAGTGAAAAACAAAAGTAAGAGTAACCGATACAATTATGTCCAGTATCCCTTAATGAGTTTACTTGCAAATTAACGCTATAAGAAATTGGCACTTCTTTTGATTAACACAAGAAAATTCGACAAGCAGCTAGATCCGTCGACGAATTTAGCAGGTCCACTAGGTCACGAACCGCACATCCAGATCTCTTAACGCAAAATATTGGAACAAAAAAAAAAACCGGTGGCCAACCGTCCGTCATCTCCATTCTCTAAGTGAACAAGAAAACATAAAGAAAAAGGAACGAAAAGTTTAGGCGGCTACAAGTTCCCAAATCCCAACACCCCAAATCTTCCTCCCGTCTTCACCAATCACCACCCAGCTCAAAGCCAAGCCGGAGCGCCACCAAGAATACGAGCCCCCCGACCCCCCCATGTCAAATAAGGTAGCCGGCTGGAGAAGTCCTAGGAACCAGCCCTTCCAGTAGAAGAGCCAGCAACCCAAAAAAAAAAAAAAAAGGATAAAGGGAAACCACGAAGCGGCTCACCTCTCGCGCGCTTGGCGGCGGCGCCATTGGTACCCTCCGGCCCGGCCCGCTTGCCTCCTCCGGCCTCCATGGCGGCGGGGGGCAAAACCCTAGGGCTCCTCCCCTCTCTCTCTCTCTCTCTCGCGCGCGCGCGCGCGCGGCGGAGGCGGGGCGGGCGGGAGAGCGGCAGGTTGAGTCGAGCCGACCAGGGGGACGCGAGCCGATCGACGCGACGAACCAGACAGAGACTGAGCCGATCGACGCCTCGAGATTCGTGCTCGACCCAGCCTTCCCTCCTTCGGTTCTCTCGCTCGACGGACACCGGGCAGTTTTTTTTTTCTTTTGCAAAAAGATGATTTGCAAAAGGGAACTATTGCGCACGTTGAGAATTTACTATTCGCCATCCTCTCAAAACGTCAATTCTTAGATACCACTCTCTCAAATTTTTATTCTCTTTGGTCTGTCACCTTTTATCTAATTTCCATCTACGTGGCATGCTATTTCTAAAAATCACACGGAAAAACTGTCTAGGAATCTAGGAGCAAGTAGTAGTAAAGCTATAGCTAAGCGTGCAAATGCAATAATGACGGCGCGCGACGCGGCGCCCCGGCGGAAAAGCCATGGTCCGATTTCCGCGCGATTTTCTCGTGCCGACGACGCGCACGCCCCACTCCCACCAACCCGGCCGCGGGCGGTACACGACGCCTCCACGTTGCCGCGTCTGAGTTCTTCCAAAACGGCAATTTCTAGATGTCGCTTTTCCAAATTTTTATTTTCGTTTGTCATCTGGTCCCACTAATTATCTTTGCTCTGCCACTTTTTGCCTAATTTCCGGTTCACGTGATAGGTTTTTTTTTTCACTTTGCCCTAGTTCTCCGTTCTCGTTTAGTTTTCTTGGCAAGATGGTGACCGTTCTCATGAACGATGACTACGAAGTTATGATTTCGCAGGCGAAGCTGATCTGTGGAGACTTTTAGACTCACCCCGTAGGCGTCTACAAATCCATGAAGAGATCTAGGATGGCTGAAGTTTGCCTCTGGGTGTGGGTGAAAAACTTAAAGCTACCATTGATGAAAATAAAGTGCGATAATATAGATAAATATACGTCTAATTAGCAGTTGACAAAGCTGATGTTATCGTCGATTACTTCAGGTTCAATGTGTTATCGTCGATTACTTCACTACAGGTTCAATGTGTTATCGCCGATTACTTCACTACAGGTTCAATGGATATCTCTGAACAGGTAAAACAAGAAACACCATTTTTATCACTGCTCACTGACACCACTAGAGTAAAGTTAAAAAAACCCACCACGTGAATAAGAATTAGGCAAAAAGTGGTACATTAGAGAGAATTAATGAGGACAAGTGGCAAAGGAATTTTTTTTGACAGATGTATTTAGAGATCTGCGTTTTGATAGGATGAAAAAGGAATCTGCGTTTTGATAGGATGAAAAATAGTAAAATCTCCCGCCATATTTACATGGTCATATTTACTCCCGTTTTTAAATACTACAATATTCATTTTTTATTTTGATCGCCCGTCTTTTCTATAAAACATTTACAAATACTTTAAAGTATAGCGTTATGAAACTTTTATCATAGTGTAATTATCTCATAGTAATTAGTGGTAACGGTTCACAATGAAAGTCAATGTTATCATTTATTTTAAAACAGGATGTAGTACTTTTTTTTAATCTATGTTATATAATTATATGATTAATTGCACCATATTTTTTATAAGGAGAGGATGCACAACAACAGAAGGAAAAGATTGCCCAATTGCCAAAATGAAAAATATTCTCTTCAAAGAAAATAAGTAACAATAGTCAGAACATGAGATGAGAACAGAATGCCGTCATCCCTATTGCCTATCATTATATCAATCAACTATCCTTAACACATCAAGATATCAAGTTGAGACTTCTGGGCGTCTCTGGGGAAAAATCTGAATAATTTCTCATTCATCTTCCAATGATGATTACATGGGACAACTGACAGGAGAAAGAAATCTAGAATCGACTGGGATTGAAGCGGCGCTGTTCAGAAGAAAGCTTGTGTGGCCACAATCTATCACAGGTTCTAACAAAGGCGTGATTATATATCCCCTTATTCCACATGTAGAGACTGGATGGTATTATTGAGTAACGCGACCACCTTCCATCACTGGTCCTATGGAAGACCCGCGGCTTGTATTTCGGAAATGTGTCTTCCCAATATGGATTTTCAATCAAGTATCTCCATAGCCTACATCAAGATAGTACAAAGAAAAGCTTAAACCATATCAGTCTCTCATCCGTCAGAAAGACAAGTTTAATTTGTAGAAGAAGATGGGCACAAACCTTCTCTCGTTTTCCACAAAATGTGGTGGTTCTGCAGCTGGAGAGGTGGAGCACTGAAACAAGACATCAGAGTCTAATAGCTGGTTAAGCGAGGATGCTATTTCTGCCCAATCTGGCATCCTATACGAGCAGAACAAGATATGGATATATCCTATAGGATCATCAATTAAGTGACTATCCAGAAAAGTATGCATGTGCTAGTATTTTCAATTGTAATAGTGTGTGCTCCTACGCACATGTGATCTATCACAATATTTTTGAGTTACTATTGCATGATTGACAACAAGAGGCACCATTTTTTAACACTGCTGAAAGGAAGGAATTTTCTTGTTATCCTGTACAGGGTTTGATTCGCTAATGAACACAGATTGTGACAGAATCATTCTACAACTTCTCAAGAAAAGGGGGCCTTAAACGAATATGACACATGATTACCGTTATTTAAAGCAATAATTAGAGCTATCACAATTCCCATTACAACAATTAATTGATCACATTATTTTCAGTTACCCAAACTACTGCAAGTAAAGTGATGGTGTTAGGAGTTTGAGGGAGCAGCTTAGAACTTTCAGAAGGATTAAGGTCGTAAAATAAACTTTTTCCCTCGTCAAATGGATGGAAATGTTTTAAGATACGCACCAGCAGGCAGGTGCAATTTGAAAAGCATCACTGTGAGTATCATAAGTCTCTAGTAACCGTCCTTGCCAATTTGGATCATAAGAAAAAATGCTCACACGAATTCTCCTAACTACTTCATCTGGACACCTTGAATTCATTTCAAAGCTTGCTGGATTAACAGCCCCAGATGAGGTCTCCACCTGAAGACAATATGTGGGTTCATATGTGAGAAATATTTTCAAATAAATAGTGTAAAAGCAGTTAAATGCATGAATAATTTCACTCTGCACCCAATCCATGCAACGTTGAACAAGAGTTTCAGTGTTAAAAATATTATACACATATAATAAGTAAAAGCACATCAATTTGGATTAACATTTAAGGTTCCTTACTTCCTTGTGGACAAAGACATTTTTATGCTCTTCTTTTTTATAGGTGTGGAGTCAACTGGAAGCAAAATTACGAATAAATGCTGTAGTAGATGCAGAGAGAACACTAACCACAAATCCGCTGATTATTGGCCATGTATTCCCGTGTGAATCAGTTGTGGTATTGCTCCCAAGGACACAAAATGTATGAAGATGGAATTGATGCCGGGACTTAAGCAACACCTCAAGTATCCTGCAACATAGTGGATAGGAATACCCTTCCTGTTTGCTGTGCTTCCTTCCAGAAGAATGTACAACCTGCAGTGCAAAATATAGTAAATTACATGATCCCAGTGGTGGAGCCAGAACAGTAAAAAAAATTGATTGAAGGGGGCCAATAGTGTTAGCTTTTTGAAAATTTACAAAAGCTACAGTGAATTCAGTGTAAAATTCAAAGGTATGGGGGAGGCCAAGCCTATGCTCGCACCCCCCCCCCCCCCCACTGTCTCAGCCACTGTATGATCCTATAGGTATCATGCTAACAAAAATTAACGGAAGTTTTACCACACAGTAAGCTCTGAAATTCAACCTCTGTAGAAACATCATCGAAGCCACCAATCAGGTGAACCTGTAGTCAAATGGTAGTAAGAATATCATCAAGGGTGTTTATTCTATATTTGGAGGGCAATGGAGGGAAAGATACAAACATCAAACGGTGCATTGTCATCACCAAGTAATTCTAACATCTGTTTGAGCCCTCCCTCCACAATTTTTGGGAAGTCCATGTGGCTAATGGAGGTCCTGAAATTAGTTAAGAATACCAGAAAGAAGTATCATCAAGTGATGGGAAAGATAAATAAGAGTACTAAATTACACAAGAAACCAAAGCCTTACAGGTTCAGCTTAAATGCTCATTTTCTTTTGCACTTACATTCCAGTCATGTTGTTGCGAATTACAACACCCACACATGTAGTCACCTCATCTGTGCCCACTAACTACAGATGCAAAAGAATGCGTTAGCATAGAAAATGCAATATACTGACATTGAATGGTCAATGAATAATAATGTAACTTTTAGCAACAGACTTGGAAAAGACCCAAGTGAAATAAGGAAAAATTTCCAACAAAATGTTCAAGGGACTGTAACAAAAACTCAGAAGGCAATTAGCTAGCAACTGTCGATAAACAAACTCTAAGCCAAATGAAACTTAAGGATGGATTGGAGTTATCACAAATCGTCATTTCCAGTTGAAGACAGCTTATATCCTTATTCAGAACATTTTCAACTCAAGATATCAACAGTCCTTCCATGGTCACTAACAAATTCAACTAATAAACAGCACAACGGACTTGGTAGCCTGTTAGCTAGATAGAAATCACATAAAGAAACTTCTGCTAGTACCAAGTTTACCACCTACAGCTACTGCTTACAACGTCCCCAAACAAAGCTCCCAACATAAGGACCCCAACTTTAAGCTCCTGTTGGAATGCAGTATATTCAAGGTCTGTCCCAGGAATTTCACAGGAATCAGTTAATTTCACGCAGGAATCGGGAAAAATCCCCACATTCCAAAAGGGCCTTATGCCCTCATCCTTCGTCCCGAAAAGGCCTCACCTTTGCATCCAAGCTAAATCATGCGAAAATTACTGAGATCTCCCGCCCCTTTCTGTCAAAATACCCAGCATTTATATCGAAAGCAACACATGATCCCCTCTAATGAAACAAAATCCATCTTTATAGCAGCATTTCATGGTGCTACGCAGCAACTAGCTCAAACAATTCATCTCCAAAACGCTGGAATTAGTCGCTGACTGCCCCCATCTCTACCCAATCAAACCGCGAGGCCTGAACCTACAACAAGGTCAAATCTCCACACGCACGCACCTCGACGCGCGCCGGATCAACCGTGGCGAACTCCCGCTGGAACACGTACACGTGCCTCGGCGCCGCCTCCCCCTAATCCTCCTCCGGCCCCGACGAGATCCGCCTCTCCGCCGCGTCCCTGAGCATGTCAGACGCGGCGCGGAGCCCGGGGTTCTCCATGATCGCCGCCACCAACTCCCTCCCGTCGCTCCCCTGCAAGAATAGATATAACGCGCCCGAGAAGGTCAGAGACGGGGAGGGAAGAAATTCGCAGGCCACCACGTACCACGAGCAGCTTCGTCCAACAGCCAAGTAGGCGCACCCCGCGGGAGGAGCCGCAGAAAGGGGAGGCGGAGACGAGCTCGCCGTCGACGAGGAGCATGTCGCGTCGCCGGAGTGGGAGTGGGAGTCGCCGCAGCGCTCGCCGAGTCGCGGAAGGGAAGTGGTTTACTTAATCGATTTGATTAAGTGGCTTAATCAGTTTGTTTTGTTCGATCCTGGGACGCGTCATGGGTGGGGCCCACCTCAACCCTAATTACGGGCCGGCCCATCTCGCTGCGGCTTCCCTGCATTTTTTTATTTATATATTTTTTTATTATAATATTAAAAATATATACTTTTGTTTTTTAAAAATTACAAATCTATACACTAATGCATTGTTAGAGGTTTTTTTTAAAATGATAACTTGAAATTTAATATGACAAATGTGTTAACCCTTTTTAATGGTGGGTCGATAAGAGATAAAGAAATGATAGTCAGCTTTCTTGCCTTTTTATTGGGGGTATTTTTTTCATAGTAGAGGGTCGCCTATAAAATACTACGATAAGATGTGTAACGAAGGAAAGAGGCCTAACATTATTACATGCGACCTTTTTGTCGTCCTCTGTTTAAGCTATTTTTCACTTTTAAAGGGTCATCTATAAAATTATCATGCTTGCTCATAGGGATGGAGGGGTCTGTCAATTTTACAGGTAGTCTACTTGTCATTTTTTGTTACGATATTTTTTTATAGCCACTATAAGACCCCTTCCAGTCGAATAAAAATCTAGTTTAATAAAAAAAAGAAAAGAGAGGGTTAAGAGGAGGCGAAGGGAAGCGACAAAGCAGTGTTGCCTTGTGGATTTATATGTAGGTAAAATATTTATATCCTAGATCAACACAATAAACGTATATGTTATAGTGAGTCGGGCAACTGAATATTTTTTAGGGAATTGATACTGGTGGATTCTACCGTCAGTTGAAAATGGTACGTGAAAGATACATTGTAATAAGGTTGGCTAGCTAGTATTCTTGTGTCAGTTTATGATAAAGACAATACTATTTCAATGGCTATACAAGACGAAGAGATTTCAAGTATAACGGAAGGTGATACTAAAACAGTAGAGAAAAACGAGTTAGAGAACCAAGAAGAAGAAGGAGGGGAAGGAGGAGACTAAAGGATTGGCAGACGAGGGAGAGAGAAATAACACCATCGTTATGGTAATGAATAGATAAGATTCTGATAACGAGTATGTAGAAGATGATGAATCGTTGGATAAGGATGATGGTAATGTAAATATCTCATAATGGTCCAATAAGAACTACTATGGAATTGCTATCGCTGAGGTGCATTACAAACCATTGAAGTATAAGGACAATGCGGTCATTGAAGGGGGCTTAGTATGCATATAAAGACGAATTAACAGAGGTAGTTAAGCACTAACCAGTATTACTTCGAAGGGTGTTTTTGGTCGTGAAGTTGAACAAGTTGATATATGAAGTAAAGTGCATAAACTCAAGTTATGAGTGTCTATAGAGGGTGCATGCATTTAAGAGTAAAAGGAATGATTATTAGAAGATGTCAATTATCACCGAGCATAATTATCATTTACAATAGGTCGAGAAATATCATGAAATATGATATTTGTATTTGTTGCAACAGGGATGTACTTTGATATTATACATAACCTAGGGTATGAACTAAGTTCAACTGTCAAGTGTGTTGAGGATAAATTTAAGTACATAATTAACTATATGAAGACATAGAGGACGAAATAGAACATTATGAAGATAAGGTTTGGCATATTTAAATCTTCGTACAATAATTTGTCTTATCTTCTAACTTACATTCTTTAGAGGAATATAAGGAGTTACTATAATCTCAAATCACTTTCATCACTTGATTATCCTTAATAAAGTGTGCTTCAATGGGCTTTCTTTGTATTAAGTGCGTGTATTCACGCATTTGTGCATTATCATCCTATACTTTACATCGACAGGATATTCCTGACTAAAATGTACAGATGGCAGATATTGATGGCAATTGGAGTTGATGAAAACAATTAGGTATTAACCGTATCTTTTACTTTCGCTGAGAGTGAGAACACTGAATGCTAGTATTGGTTTTTAAAGCGGGTGAAGAATGTAGTTGTACATATGAGGCTGGGTGCATGCCTTATATATGACCGTCATGTTGGCTTTCAGCGGGCTATTGAGTATTGAGTAATGTGAATATGCATAAGAATGGCTAAATGTTCACAACAAATGATACATGCGTCATGTGGATGTTAATTTATACAAACAGTTCAAGAACAAACACATTATAGATCTTTTCAAGAGGCACTGTGCCTAGAATCAGAGAAAAAAATTAATAATCTTTGGAGGAGGTTGGATGAGCTAGCAATGAAACAAATAAATGAACAGTCAAAACGGCCAACACCTATAAGTGACGAGGTTCTCGAAACTCAAGGATCACTCCCCAATAATAATCACACTATGAGAATGCAGTTAATATTCCATGTTAGAAATTTTTCGCATTAGATTGAGAATGAACCGAAAGAGAAATGTGACTTATTATATGATGATGGTGGTTCTATGTTTGGCTTAATGACCACTAATTTGGCTGAGATTTACAACTGAGTGATACGTGATATAAGAGGCTACTACTTGTTACCATTGTTGAATTTATCATGTATGATATACAAACGTATTTTAGAGATTGGTACAAAGTAATTAAACCCTTTATGGTAGATAATGATATTTTTTTTGGCACAATAATATCGAAGTACTTTCAAAAAAATGTAAAAAGACCAAAACATCGACTTATACCTTAAGATACACAGTAGCATAGATTCAAAATCCTATGTGCTGATAAGGACAAGCATGAAATCTACCGTAAAAGAGTTGTGCATAAGTATATCCTAAAGGACGATGCGACTTGCTCGTGCTTTGCCAAGAGCCAAGACTTTATCGTAAGCCATGTTCTTATGTTATTGCCATGAACTCGGAGTGTTAAATATTTGACCATTATTTTATGTTGTCATATTTTAGGAAGGAAACTATATTGCATACCTAGAGTGGTAAGGTATTTAGCTTTAACATTACGGAGTCTTTCATAATTCAACAACCTTAGGTTTTTAATATTCCAGACCCAATAAAAATAAGAGACAAGACAAGTTGTCATAAGACTAGTCGGATTCGCTATGACATGAATGAGTCTGAAGAAGATGGAAGGTTCAAACATTATAGCAAGAGTGACTAGAAGAGGCATACTTACAAGAAGTATTCAAACTATGTAGAGGTTTTGAGTGAAGCGGAAGCTCCTCTATCATGAGCAAAGGCTGATGGAAGACGCCTTATGAGAGAAGGCACCACTTTGGCTGAATGATGTTCACCAGCATGGTAGGCCATGCTATGGATAAGGGGCTTATCCACTATGCTCGAACGATTGTCGATGCTAAGGACGAGAGCGTAACTCAATGGAGCTAGGGATCCATTGTCCTTGCAGCAACGTACTAGGGTCTTTGTGACGTGTCCATGAAGACCAACCTATGAATGTTGATCACCGATTGTTCACTACTTCTGTGGCTCTATGTAGCTAGGCGGTTTGCGATCGGCCCACTAGTGTTGGACTACAGTGCCTACGATAATGACATATACACAGAGGCCGCCTAAGGACTTCTCTACGATGAGGACAGTGTGGTGTCGTCGTCAAGTACATAATACGTTAATTTAGTGTTTGTACCTAAAAAATGACTAGCTAATACTTCCTCTTGTGCTTTGCAGTGATGATGGTCCCACTTGCAGGTCACGAGGTTTTACTCAGGCATTGTGCTTGAGATTGATCGGCTGCAACTGAACAACGTTGTGTGGGAGCCATACAGCCCTACAACCCTATAGGCTTGTGCACCATTTGGACTTTTGACTCTGTAGACATATGATTAGCCCTATTGGTTAACGACCAAGCCGATGGTGTTCGACATCTTTATCAAGCCATACTATCCGTAGCGCGTGTTGTGACAGTTTGGTCTGTATCAACTGTACCCTTTACTAGTCGTGTGAACTGTGCTGGATGACATCCATTAGTAAGTATTGATATAAAATCGAACGTATGACTGTATACTTTATATATATTCTAGCATCGTGGTTGTAACTAGGTATAATCGGTAGGGATAGGTAGTTGACACTGTATGGGTTCCATATCTTCAGAAGTATGTCGATGAGTGGTTGCTAGCGACCAAGGAAGTCATTAAGGAGTAGC
The DNA here is from genome assembly GCA_030770085.1 of Oryza coarctata. Taxonomy (NCBI): domain Eukaryota; kingdom Viridiplantae; phylum Streptophyta; class Magnoliopsida; order Poales; family Poaceae; genus Oryza; species Oryza coarctata. Next base: position 18,943,711 of record CM061472.1, read on the forward strand.
GCCCACACACACAGAGGCATCGTAAATATCATACCTCAGTTGTTACTAGTCTCATACCCGCACACGCGTGACATTCACTCCTGACGCAACGCAGCCACACGTAACCATTGTGCGAGACGCGTACCTTAGACGTTGCGATCAGAACTTCTTCTGTGCTATCGGTCAGTCAATTTTTAGTATCTTAGTTAAATGTGCTATATCTCTTACGTATGATATATCATTTCAAATAAGTCAACATTGCGCGGCAGATTGACAGCGAGCTTGAGGCTGTGTACCAATAGTTAGAGGTCGGGGTTGTACTAACGGAGGACAAGTAGAGGATTACCTTCGGCAGGATACGTATCATAATGTGCAATGTCCTCTATGCTCTCATCTATTGTGCCACCTATGTGGCTCCTCCCGTGGTGGCGTCTGTAGTAGGAGTCAACCCTATTGAAACATAGCTCATAGGTAATTTTGGCTATCTATTGTTTTAATATATTGTTTCCTTCTTTTCATGCAACGCTGCTATTAATAAAATATACTCTTTACAGCTTTCACTATGTTGTACATTACTTCCTTCATAGCGGAGATGTCAATACAATAGTTTTTAGGTGTCACACAGTGCATATTTTTATTTGATCCACAAAATTCCAGTTTACATTACTCAATTATTTTTCTTATAGGGTTCTAGTCTACATCGCCATAGAACTCCGTAGTCATGGATGGATCTAGGCAGGCCACCTTTGGATGGGTATATGAATTCTTCGACCACGATGACCTTATGGCAGATTAGGATGTTGCTCCTCTCACCTTGCAGAAGCTCCGCCACCACACACATAGGAGATGCCTTCATTAACTCCTGTGTAGCAGACTTGTACTAGCTGTGGTGTCCTAGCTGACCGTCTCACCTACTCTTAGGGTCATGTGTGGGGAAGGACAACAAAGAGGGGTAGAGCTAGGCCGTGGGCCAGTAGTATGTTGTTATAGTACTTTGTATTTATTATTTTGGATCTACGTATTTACATCATTTATTATAGATTAAGACCACATCGCTTTCAATATTTATTATGCATGCATAACTACTAGTAGCATACGCCAACTAACTTTCGACACCTTCACTCCTTACTACGCACACATGATTATTGAGTCACAATAAACAGAGTAATACCAGCCAACTTTCAGCGCGTGACCATCACATTGCTTTCACCACAACCCAACAAATAACTTTCGATGTGCTAATGTCACACCGCATTCAAAGTAATTTTTATAGATAGGGCACTTTCCATGCGTGAACATCACGTTATTTTTAACACTTTTAGTCCTGTCTTTCACAACTAATAGAACCCATGCTATATAAGATTTTTGTATGCATGATGAATCTCAGGTTTCCTCTTGCTGATATCCTTACAAATCTTACATCACTTGTTTGCTCTATCTCCTATAACATCAAAGAACAATGGCCGCCAGACATGTTTTTGTTAACTTATGACATCTCAATACTCCAACACTTATGGGAGGAGATTCTTCCAATACTCAAATTATTTTAACAAGATATGTATTGTATGTTTCTGTTTTTTCAATTGTTTTTTATTATAATATTTTTTAAACCATTTTTTGTTAAAACCACGAAAGAATGTGTAGCTTCATTCAGTGGTTGATATAAAAAATTCAGTATATGACCCAACCATTGGTTTTCGAGAGCAGTTGGTTTTTTACTTTAAAATCAAACAAACAATATATAAAAGAGAAAGTGAGAGTACAAATGATATCGGTAAGTCGAATGTTTATAATATCTTGTACTATTTCTATTTATATGGTGAGAGTGGTCTAAGTGTACTTGCAGTGATCATTATCAGATGATGAGGTTAATAAATGATAGAAATATTTTATTTATCTAAATATTCTTGACAACAATTTTATTTCGTTATACATTACTTTAATTTATGTGCAATGTATGAATTCAAATAATGGAAAAATATGAATAACCATATTAAATATAGTCTAAAATAATTAAATAGAGTTGACTTATTTAGCAACGGATGACGATAGATGATATCTCTATACTATATTAATTTATATTATGTTATATTTGTAAGGTGTAAACTCGGTAACGTATAATATATTTTTAACATTATTATCTATATTGCGTAATTTATATATTGCGTTTCACTTCCACGGCGGCGGCAGCGGCGGAAGGTTGGTGAGCGATGGCGCCACCGGGGTCGCGGAGGTGGCCGGCACCATCCTCGGAGGCGCGCTCGTCTTCTACGTCATGCACCGCGTCGAGACCTCCTACAAGGTACGCGCTGCCCCGTCGCTTCCTCCCTTCTCCCCTGCGGCGTGTTCTGTATTAGTGAGGAGCATCCTGGGAAGCTCACCCTGGCTATGTGCAGGCGAGGATGGAGGAGAGGCTGCGCAGGTACGAGTCGCACATGCTCGCCAAGGCGAAGGAGGAGGCGAAGCGGCTGCAGGACGAGGTGCAGGACGAGGACCAGGCCCAGCTCTTGCCGGACTCATGGTCTCTTCTCTCGCGCACCGGCTACATTTTCTTCAGTTGTTGGGTACAATACTTTTCTGCTACTACAAGCTAGCTTGCCTATTAGCCTATATGGTTAGGCAAATGCTGCAATCTGATCTCTGCAAAAAAACTGCGGTCTGATGTTCGAATTGATCATTTTGATTGCATTTTATCTTAGATTAACTAATATAAGCTTGTTTGGTTGGGATCTGTTATGGAGGCTTCAGTATTTCTACATGATCTAGCCTAACATCAAAACGTTAGTGCATTGATGCCTTGCTATTGGCTAGCATCTAGCTATGCTGGCAGTTGTATTGTTGCTCTATTGGGAGGCTAGTTCTTGGGTTCTTTTGGATTCAAATATAACCGAGGCTACTCAATACGCCCTAGTTTCCCATAATGTTGGCATTTGCCATTTTACTATAAAGACGGGACAAGCATAGCAAATCAGCAAATGTGGTTAAACCTGGTAACACGCTGGCTTTGGCATTACAGAAACAGCAGATTTTTCAGGTCATATTGTAAAGGGTGCAGCATTTCACTAGGCATAGTAAAGCTAGAGTATAAGGATCATAATTGAAGTTAGAAGGGAAGATGAATAGTTCCAGTTAATAGGTTTGGTAGTGCGTATGGTACCAGCAATAGTATTGGAGCGTTAAAGGGTGGGTTTCATGCTTTCAGCACCATGATTTGGCCATAAACATTGAGTGGTAGCACCAATCATGTTGAGTTTCCCAAACTAAGGTTGACTCAAGTTCTTTGGCATCTTCACGGTACGTGATATTGGAGTTATTCTGCTGAAGAGCGCAAAATTTGATCAAACCCTTAGGATAAAAGGCAATATATGATTGGAAGGTTAGAGTGTGGTTTAACAAATTAGAATGATGAATAACTTTCCAGTCATGATGCTTGATCAAATATGAGAGATTCAACTGTCAAAGAGGATGCACCTCTCCAACTCCTGCACTTTATAATTTATGGTCCTATTTGGAACAACACCAACTCCAAATTTCTTTGGAGCTGAGTTTTCCTAGCTAGATTATGTCGGAATATGGTGGAAATTTCTAATTTTAGGATTTTCCTTTGGAAAATAGAAAAAGAAAATTAACTTGAGAGTGCGGTCCACCTGTCATAAGAAAAAAGAAGAGATAAGGTGCGGAAGACATGGCTGGCAAGAGGGGATCATTCTCCTAGAGAGCTCGTTCTGTCTCTCTATCTTTCCCCCTATCTCTCTTTTGGATTTCAATGAAAAACTAGAAATTTGAGGATTAATCTTCCTGCTATGTAGAAGAGCTACAACCTTGATTTGTTTTTGGTGGCCATGACCTACAGCATTGATCCTCTCATGGCAGATTCATCGTTGGGAATGGCAGCACTGAAGCTCAGGAGGTCGTCTCTATCCTTTTGGGGTTCAACAAATTTTCCAAAAATCGCTAGTCAGAGGATTGGCACCTTTTTCATGCTTGGTGGTGGTCCTCTCCGACTCGCTCAGCTGCAGCCTCCAAAGCTTCAATCATTTGTTGGTCTTGCCGCGTTCGGTCGATTGTGGTGTCGTATCCCTAAGAAACATACAAGAAGATTAGAGGCATAGTTGGTCCATGATTTTCTCTAGAAAAATGTCCTTAACGTGCTTCACCACTCTTAACAAATTTCTTTGTCGAATTGTGAGGACACTAACCCTATCTCTTTAATTTGATAAATTAGTATGTCGGTATTTTTGTGTATAGAGATAAATCGTATGATGTTTATTTTTCTAGTACTAGTTTAGTTTGATAGTGCTATAGAATCATTGTTTCTTGTGATCTTTGGTTCAAAGACCTTCTATTAAGTGCTAGTGGTGTAATTATTTTTCTGAATCGCTATGTTTGAGATTAATTCTACAGAACGTATCATGTTCAGTAGTCCTCTTTTGTTGTGTACCTTGTTTAGAAATTATGCAAATATCACTGCATATGTTGCAAATTTCAGTGCATAATTTCTGAACCAAGGCATAGAAGGCAAGAGAAGTACTGAACAAGATACATTCTTTAAAATTAATCTAACACATAGTAATTCAGAAAATTAAGTACATCACTAAATACTTGATCAAAGATCTCTAAATCAAAGATCACAAGAAACAACAATTCTATAGCATTATCAAACTAGCACTGGAAAAATAATTAAGTAAATCGCTAGCACTTAACCAAAGATCTCTAAATCAAATATCACAGGAAACAACAATTCTACAACATTATCAAACTAGTACTAGAAAAATAAACACCATGTGATTTATCTTTGTACACAAAAATACCAAAGTACTAGTTTTTCAAATCATAGAGATATATTAGTGTCCTCACAGTTCGATAAATAAATTTGTTGAGAGTGGTGAAGAGCGTCAAGGATGTTGTCCTAGAGAAAATTGTGGCCTGACTATGTCTCTGGTCTCCTTGGGTGTTCCCTCAGAGATACGATACTATGATCAATTGAACATGGCAAGATGAACGAACGACTGAAGCTTGAGAGACTGCAATTGACCAAGTCGGAGAACACTACCACTGAACAGTAACAAGTTGCCAACCCCCTAACTAGTGATTTTTGAAAGAGTTATTGAATCCTAGAAAGATAAAGACAACCTTTTATAGTTGTGCTTTAGTATCACCATTTCCAATGACGAATCCACCATGAATAGATTAACGCCACAGGTTGTGGCTGCCAAAAACAGATTAGGGTCATAGCTCTTCCACATAGTAGGTGGATTGATCCCAAAATTTCTAGTTTTTCGTTGAGATCAGAGAGAGCGGTGAAGATGGAAGCTCTTAGGGAGAATGATTCTCTTGCCAGCCACGTTTCTCTCACCTCATCTCTTCCTTCTTCTCATGACAGGTGGATCTACTCAAGTTAATTTCCTCTTTCTATTTCTAGAAAAAATCTTAGAATTGAAATTTTCCACCGCATTCCAACAGATTAAGGTTGTTAGTGTGAGACATGTTCTCACTTTAGGCTAAAATTAGATTATTAGATTACTTTATTTTAGATAGCAAACTCTATTTTCTATGAGAATCCAAGAGTCAGAGCCATGCCAAATAGGGTGTATATCATCAAAAATGGTATTTATTCTGTACATTAGAAATGCAAACAGAATTTGTTTGAGACTGAAAAAATCATATGATCACCTAACATAATATACTTGCTACCCAACTTCAATGAAATTTACCAATGTTGTAAAATGTTTTGTAATTATTTGCCAACTGATTAAATATTGTAGTTTGAAGAAAAAAAAGTCCATCTTCAATAGTTCAGGGGATAAAGTGAAATGTAATAAGAGGTAAAGTGAATTATTTTTAATAGTTTAGGGGTATTTCCATGTTTGAAAGTGATTTTGGCTGTGCAAATTTCTCATTTTCCATTAGCTTGCTTCCTGAACTCTTAAACGGTGTGTTTCGTGCAAAAGTTTTCTATATAATTTTTTTTAAAATCAAATAAATCTATTTTTTTTTGTGCTAAGGCTAGTAAAATTTACCTGTAACTGTGCACTTCATATCATTTCGGATGTCAAAGTTACCAGGAAAAGGACTTGAGAAAGACTAAAGACTGGTGCATTGAAGTTCCGGATAAGGGGTTGTGGTATTAGTAATTTCAGCAATTCTTCCTTTGATGTCCCAGATTTTCCATGACATCATTTCTTGACTCTTATGACATCCTAAAGATACACAGATGTAATTTCTTAAGCTGAATTTGATCTGATTGTTATTATTCATGCATATCTGCAGAATGACACCACCTAGCGGCTCAGAACTATCTCAGATCCTTTCGTCAGAAGTAGATGACAAAAAAAAAAACAATCGGCGTGTACTTGAGAAATAACAACCAGGCATTTTTGAACACGAGAAGTGTTTTGTTTGGAGAATGTGAAAAGAAAAAAAAATGCTCCTCTTTGAGGGTTATTGTAACTGTTAACAGCATGTTGTTGGTTCACATGAACACTATATGAAGGCGATAAGTGAAAGTTTTAACTGTATGAGTATTCTTTGATGTCCATTTGCACCTACCGCTAAACAAGCTGTAAATTTGAAATATTGCAAATTGCAACAACAAAGGTAGCCATCTAGCCAATGGTTTATTTGCCTCTGCAGAATGGTAAATTTCTACCATGTCCTTGAAATATTTGCATCCTGTTCACAGTCAGTAATTTTGTATATGGTGAAATTGCACTATAAACTCCGAAATTTATTTAGATTGTGCAATAAAGCACCAACATTCACAATTTGTTGAGATAATCTTTTATACCTAATTTATTCACGTTAATCCTTTTAGCACTCAAATTATCTAATCGTGTATGTGGATACGAAAATCTTATAATTATCACACCATTTCCCTTGGTCTGTGTCGGTAAGTTAGTTGTGGCGCCTAAGGCCAGTTCGACATGGCCGTTCGGTTGGAACCGTCAGCAGGCTCGAAAATGTATGATTAATTATTTATTAACTATTATAAATTTAAAAAATAGATTTATTTATTTTTTTAACAAGTTTTCATTTTTTTTAAAATACTGTTTAAAAGTTTGAAAACATACTAATAAAAAATGTTGCTGTTTTAAGTTGCTGAAAAGAACTCAATCTAAATACAATAATCATAAACTACAGGGTGTTCAATATTTTTCTCTCCAAACGATGCACTCCTCTCTGTTATAAATAATTTGACGTTTGGAACAAGATGTTGAAATTATAAGATTCTGACCATCAATTTCAAAAATACTCAATTATCTGATTTTGTGTTAATATTTATGGTTACAAACGAATGAAATAACTATTACATGAAAGCTATTTTTAAAAAAGTATTCTAGAAACTAACACACATATATATATATCGCTTGGTAAGTGTGCCGACTAATGTAGCCTCTTTATATTTATAAGACTTGTTATAAATAGATTATATGACAAATATAATAAGAAAACTATAAAAAAATATATAATATTGATATAGATCCGTGAGTTCAATTTTGTTTGATCATTTTGCTTTATTTTGCAATTAAAAAATTATAATAATTTGTATAAAAAATTTCGATAATGGTTTTTATTAGTTACTCGACACCGGTTTGAATGGTTTTAATAATGTCAGAAATCCTAATTTGAAATAAAACAAGCTTAAGAAAACGGCCGGTGACCAAACGCCCTTCTCTTTCCAGCATCTCGACTCCATTACTCTCTTCCCTTTCCGAGCCGATCTGCGGTGCGGTGCGGTGCGTTTGGTGTCGCCTTGTCGCCCACCCTCTCCCGCGCGCGGCCGGCGACAAGCCCCGCAGCCTCCTCGCCGCGGCCGAGGCCTCCTCCCCTCCCCGCACCCCGCCTGAGCCTCTCCCCTCGCGCGCACGGCCGGTCGGCCGGCGAGCAGGTTCGGAGAGGCGACGCGGGCCGACACCGACGACCTCCACTTCGAATTGGATCGAAGGTAATCCTCATTCTTCTCTCGTAGCGCTCCCTCGTACGTGCCACTTCGATTGATGAGCCTGCTTGGTGTATACATACAGATTGGAAATCCGTACGGTTTGGGTTCATTCTCGTTTGATGCTGCGGTGGGGATACGTTGAATCTGAGGCTACCTGTTTGATGAAATGTCACTGAAGCTCCCGATTCCGCAAGGGCTCTCCTTCCTGAGAAGCGTCGGGTGGTTCGAGGAGAGGAAGGCCGATGCCGCAGCCAAGCAGCGGCAGTCCCCGAAATTGAAGCTCCAGACAGACAGGGAGGTGTACAGACCTGGAGATTTGGTCACCGCGACTATAGAGATCTGCACCCCCGGTGGGTTGACAGATGACGCGGTGCCAGTGGAGTCGGGCGAAGATGCCCCCTCGCTCTTGGTAGATGGGCTCTCATTCGAGATCAAAGGGATTGAGAAGTTGGATAGCCAATGGTTCTCTGTTCCAAAGCCCTTACCAGGGTCTAAGCAGAGGAGAGGTACACTCTTGCAATCGACTTCAAACATGATTCTAGCCATCTTTGACTTCAGTGCTACTGTACCAGAACTACTATGTTTCATCCACCATATGAACATCCGTTGATTTTCTGTTCACTTTCCATTTTTCTGTTGCTGGGTTAAGTAGCCTACAAGTTGTTCTAGCTAGCATTTTTGTTTATGTTCTATTCATTGGATAGTAGTAGAACATTATACATGGGGTTCTAGAAACTAGGTTAAGAAATTGTAGTTTTGTCCCTTTGCTAAGTTTGCGCCATACTTGCACAATTCTCTATGCATCCCTTTAAGTTTCTTTTATCATCCCTGGAAACAGTTGATTGCTGTTTTTATTTCTTCCTGATAATCCTCTTTTATATTGTCATTGCATACATAGGTGAACATTTGTTTCTGGATTGTTCGGCACCCTCGTTAATCCCTAAAGTTATAATTGCTTTGGGGCAAACAAAAACATGTAAGTCATCTCTTGTTTTGAAGGATTGACCTAGTTTAATGTCATGAGAAATGAATTGGTTTTCATTTATGTGTTTCATTTCAGTTTTGCCTAGTATTGCTGTATTGCATGATATGTTGCTTTTCTATGAATTCTCATTACTACTAGTTCTGGAAACATGAATGATTAAAATTCTTCATTTTAGACATACCTAATAGTCTCAAACTCATTACGGTCTTGTTCGGTTAATCCCTCCCCCAAGGGGATTGAAGGGGATTTGGAGGGGAATAATTCCACACTTATTGAGGTGTGGAATTTATCAATCCCCTTCAATCCCTTCCTCATGTGGATTAACTGAACAAGCCCTATGAGTGTTGGTTCGCATCTAATGAGCTAAGGAGACATGAAGTGACTAATATGCACGCTTGGCATAGTGAATACTCCCTGTGTCGATAAATATAAGGCCCACATTGATTTCAAGGTTCAAACTTTGTAACTTTTGACTAACAATTAGTCTAACAACACATATCTGTAGGTAGTGTACAAGTGATACTGTTAGGCTTCATATTCGAAAATACTTTCACGTTATGCTAATTTGGTAATTTTGCTGATACATTCTAAAAGAAATTAACATTCAAGGTTTAATGTTAGAGACCATGCCAAATCAAACCGTGCCTTCTATTAATGGAAGGAGTAGTGAATATTGAAAGCAGTATTCTCCTTAATTTTTTCTAATCAGTCGTTCTAGTCCCTCAGTGAATCTGCTATATTCTTCCATTAATAATGGATTATTGGCGAGCATCTGTTTTATTCTTGTAGCTTCATTGGAAGGAAATGCTTATAGACTTTCTATGTAATATCTGGAATTTAATTATCTGAACCATATCAAGGATTTTAACTAAGCTAAAAGTTCTCTGCAGACATTGTACATGTGGAGCTCCCGAAAATTTTACCACCATCATATAGGGGTATAAGTATCCGCTATATTTATTATGTTAGGAGTACATTGTTTGGAAGGACGATTGTATTGGGTAATGGAGATCAAAACATTGCCCCTGTAAATACCCCAGTTCAATTGGTGAGTTCTATGCTTGTTTTCTGCACGTCCAATCCAGCGTTAAAATTGTTCTCCTTAAGCTTTCATTATCTCTGCTTAATTTTGGAAGTTTTGATCTGGTGATCCATTTGTGTGTTCTTTGCTGAAGTTACTGTCAACTATTGAATCTGTGATTTGTGCTGAAGAACTTGTCTGAGGGCATACTTAGTAGATGTGCTAGTTAGACATCAAGTTGGATCAGCAATCTAAATATTCTAGGTAGAGAATTAGCAGTACCTTGTTTGGTATAAATACCGTTCGAAACTGCTGGGATATCATTTACATCTCTTTTAGTGCCTTGTTCTTTCTCAATCTAGAATGAGATGTACAATTCTATGTATTTCTCATAACAGTCTTATGCGTTGAATACATGGGTTGTCATCAAATTGTGCCTGCAACCATCATTTGATATGTTAAAAATAGATTCATATGCTCAATGCTCACATTAAATTTCTTTTGGGTGGGTTTTGGTTGGTGCGATTGTCTGTGTTGGCTTTGCAGGCCCAAATGCATGATTTCAGCTCAGTATCATTCCCATATCTTGGTAGTAATGTCATTACGTTAGTATTTATGTGAACTACCAAGAATCAATATGTTTTTTGTATTGTCTATGCTGAAGACATTTGTTTTAGTTTCACGTGCACAGTCTTCATTCTTGTTCCTGTTAAGTTTTCTTACCAGACAAGATAGGGGCTTAGAGCATGGTAAAATACAGGCGCTTAGAGTTAAGTTCTTTTAGCTCTTTGCAACCACCTCTTAAAGTTAGGCCCTTGTGTCTGTTTTTTAAGCTACATTTGAGGTTATCAGTGCTTGTGTATGATTACAGTTTACTTGTTATTGGAAACCACCTGATGCCGCCTCTTCATTTTATTTCCAGAATTATGATCTGCCTCTTCATCAAAATCTGAATTTGCCTATCCGTGTTTCTGGCATTTCATATAAGTACAATTGTGTAAATACTCTACCTTGGAGTAAGACTAAAATCAACATGGTTATTGCAGGAAGCTCGAGTTCCATTGCAGATATGTGTTTCACAGAAAAGTAGCAACCTACTAAATGAAGAAGGTCAGTGGTGTGTATTTACTAATTTGTGGTGCTGAAACTTCAATAACTGTTCGTGAATGTGTACTGACTGAAAAATTATGATACCACAATATTTGATGTGTTCTTATTTCTTGTGATGGTTACTCCACTCCGTTTTGGTGTGGTATGCTCATTGAACTTGCTATTCTGTTGGGATAAGTAGCTGACCATGTTGTGCCTGTCCCAGTGAACTTTCCACTCCCAATCGAGCAACTAGATATATTTTGGAGGGAAAAGGACGAAGATTCAGAATGGGTGGGTCCTATATAAGCTCTTTTGCACCTCCCACATTTCACAATACTAAATTATTTCTTGATCCTTTTCTTACACATTTTCTTGCATGAGTTGGCAATATTTTCGTTACTTCGATTAAATACAACAGTATCCTGCAAAGAAGTGCATCATAGTTTTTAAGCATAAAAGATGAAATCATTCATAGATGTTGAACTATTTTCCAACAGATGATGTTTTGCATCTATATGTACAAAGTAATTCTAGTAATCCTCAGCTGAACCATTGACTCTTAACGGTTAATGTGCATCAGTATACACGCATTTACTTGATCACTCTTGGCACTTATGTTGACACATCGAATTGTTTTCGCAGAGCAAAGCAAATGATAATACTGATCTAGAAGAAGGATATGACAGTTCAAAGGATGAAGTTTCATCTGTTTCCTCCTGCAACCCTTCCAAAGCAAATCCAGAAAGCTCCCTCAGGAGCTCAGTGTCGATGCACTCCCTGTCATCACGCCTCTCCACTAGTGAACCATTGTATTCTAGAGAACGGCCCAGTTTCCCATCTTATAGTCCAATTCCTCGATTATCAGTATCAGAGATTTCAGATGATCATGGTGGAGGTAAGGGTGGAAGTTATAATTAGTTTTTATTTTTTTTAGATGAGTTTTTGAATTATTCAAGAGGTACAAATCAACAATATTCTTAAGGAAATAATAAGTATAGTCTCACTTTTTTTCCCTATGTGATTCTTTCTCAGTCTCTTCCTAGTGATTAATCTGCCCTTCAGCTCTTGTGCTTTTTGAATGTTCTTAGCAACACCTGTTCTTTTAGTATTGTTTTTGATTCCAATATTTATGTCTGGTCGATTTTCCTTTTGCAAATTGATCATATTTGTGGTGCATCTCATCACATTTATTTTGCTCTTACTAAAACCACAGCTTTGACGTGAATGTGCCCTTTGCAAATACAAAATTCTGATCGATCATTTGTATAAAGTATCCTTATTTTTCATGATGGTTGTTTAATTTAATCGATCAATGGCACAAGCAGGTGTGGTGTCACCTCAAGGGAAGCTAAATCATTTGCTGTCAGATCATCATCCATCAAATGGACAGATGTTTTCTCTAGATCCTGACAGCTCAAATGATGATGCTGGACTACCTCTTACACCAAAATATGTTGAACCAGCTGGATGTATGCCATCGTCACATACTGTTTCAGTTCTGGAGTTACAATATCTCGATATTCTCTTTATTATAGGTTTACATAACATGTAGTCAAGATTGATTTGACGTACTAAGTTGCCTTTACAATTTTTTGCAGCAGAAGGCTTTATGAGAGGGAGATCTTATAACATAAGAATAGATGACCAAGTGTTGCTTCGCTTCTCACCAAAGAATTCTGACTCAACTTATTACTTTGGTGATATGGTATTGTTTGGTTTGATTACATGTGCCACCACATTATCAGCGTTAGAAATTTGTAACTGATTATCTCAGTTCTTCTAATTGCAGATTGGTGGAGCACTCACCTTTTTTCATGGATCTGGAACACGGAGATGCCTAGAGGTAAAAGGTTGAGTTGAGTAAAATGTGTATTGGAGTGGGATTTCATATTGAGAATATTTGGTACTTACAGGTATCTGTAACCTTAGAAACATCAGAAAAGGTTAATCCTCGTGTAATACATCCTTCGAGAAGGAGCTCACCCTCAATTACCAAGGTATCTTTTCTGCACTAGTGTTCTGGACCACGTTGATATCATTCTCTAACATCTGATCAATGGTTTATTTGTGTAGTTTGAGCAATTCTTTAGTCCGATTAATCTCATAACAGTTTGTACAGAATTAGTTTGAACCTCTGTATTTACCTACATAAAGTATTTACTTTGATTCCAAATGATGTAGTTATATTCCTCAAGCCTCAGCCATTTATATACAATATACTAATGCGATCTGACATACACATGAGTGTTCACAACCTCATGAAACCAAGCTTGTGTTGAATGGTTAGCTACAAGAATGCCCATGAATCAGATAACGATAACATCTTTACATTTTTTATTGTTAGTTCATGACACTGCTTCCATCCTTTTTTCCCCGTGCATGCATGATGGGGTAAGCATACATTGGAGGGAGGTGGGAGAGCTGATAAGCTACTCTAAATCAAGAAGGATCCCTACTTTTTTAACCCTGCAGAGGGGGGCTGGAGTACAATAACTGGCCGAGAGACCACAATGGGACTTTAGGGATTAGGAACTTGTTTTCTCATCTTTGCTTGACTAAAGAAGGTGCATTGCCCTTCTGTAGTGATGACTCTACTTGATTCTAGAAAATGTAGAAATAGTCTTCAGAAAACACACATTAGTAGTAAGCTTCCGAAAAAGAAATCTAACCTCTGGAAAAACAAACTACCTGTGTGTGAACAGCAATTGCAGCAAACACTATCTACAGGAACAATAAGCATGATGAACAATGCCATTCGAACAGTAGGGATGTGCTTAACACTCTTATTGGTCGAGGAAAGGGCATGTGCTAATGCACTCAAACATTCAACATATTAGCACCTAGAATCCTAGACTTTTACCTGGTATTGATAAATATATTGCATTCCAGTAACATGCCAATATCAAATGTCATGTATTCTGCTAGCTTTTTTTTTCACCAAAAAGACCGCCTTTTGTCATTATTTACTTACACTGTTGCTTTTGATGAGAAGCAGGGCAACTTTGCTTGCCTTTGGTCTAAAAAAACATTTAATCGTTTACACTGTAAAACATGCAAATTGATTTTAATGATTCACTCATTTTTCTCTGGACTCTGCAAAGGTGCACAGTGAGCACTATGAAGTTGTTGTGGATCTTCACCAGACAAGCTTTCTCTTTTCAGTTCCAATTGATGGACCAATGTCATTTTCTACTTCAAAAGTTTCTGTGCAATGGTCTCTTCGATTTGAGTTCCTCACAACTCTCGAAGGAAATGATCCATCTAGGTATGTAACAGTATTAACTATTTTATGTGTTGTAGCCTGATAGCATTTTCTTGCACACCGTGTCTCTTAACAGTGCTGGGATGGATTACTAAGGAGGTCGTGAGTTATTTCATACCTTCTGTGCTGTTTGCATGATGGTCTTTAACTAATTTAATTTATGTTCATCATCCTTAGATGTGCACAGCAATACACAAGCTATAATCACCACAGCTCCAATTAGTTTCTTCAGAACTATGCTACTTATTGGCGTTGAGCAATTTTGTTTTAACCATTACCTGGTACTGCCATACTGGGAAAGCATGATCTTTTCTAGTCTGTTGCTGCTAGTTTTGAATCAGTAATTCTGGTTTCTCTCTTTTGGCAGGTATGAGCATCCACTTCTTGTTGAGAAAAGAGAGAAGGGTGACTGGGTGCTTCCAATAACTGTTTATGCACCACCATTGTGTAGGCAACCAACTCAAGGAAGAAATGATAGATCTGTCTTAGTTGGAAACCTTTTCAACTCTTGAAGGTATGCAGCCTTCTTGCATATGCATGGTTTTTCACCTGTCCTGCGAGGGATTAACATATTGGTTGTGAAGGAAAACACGATAGAGATTGAGATTTCTGGTTTCCGTGGTAACAGAAATCTCTGACTGATAATCACCCAAAACACTCAAATAAAATTTGAAATTGTTGTGACATGAATAATATTTTTGCAATACACTTGATTTAAAGGGGAAAATGTAGATGCCATATAATCTAAAGGCAAAACCCAGTTGAGCAAAAAGGATCCAAATTTGAACTGAAATCAGTGAGGAATCCAGTTGCTGGCCAAGATCTTTTCATCTGACCATGCCTTTTCTTTGGACAAAATTGGCATTTCCTGAAGCTGGAAAGGGAAAACTAAGTTTCTTTTAAATAAGAATACGGAAGTATTTTTTATTGTTTCAATTAAGGCAAAAGTAATTTCTCACTATAAGCTGTTCTAGCATAGTAAATTTGATAGGTTGAATTTGCTTTCCTCTTGACACCTATCTATAATTTAATCAAACTATTTTCCTGCTTCATCAGTTTTCTGCGCAACTTTATTCAACAACTGCTATGGTAGTTTTCTGTAGTTGATGAACATGGAGAATCTGAATGTCTTTACCCTGTTGCCTTCGACCTCAGATGTGCATACAAGGTTTTGCTGTTCTTTTCAAAACCCCTACCAGTTTTGCTTCTGATGAGCTTCGACAAGTATTCTCTATAGTTCAACTTGCACAGCTGGCCAGTACCATACCTATAAAATACATGGGAGATTGAGAACACATAAGGCAAGAACAAACTTGTGTGAGATCAAGTATGCAAATCACACAGTTAGTCACGTGAGAACAGGCAGCTGTACTTGATTACCTTGTTGGAACATCGTCACGGCTGGATACGGAGCATGAGTGCACTATAGGCATTCCTTCGACAGAGGGACAAAACTCTTGGGGTGCACGATTAGCTATTACACCCCTTTCATTCGGTATGTGTATACGTGAGACATCTGCCTTGTAATTCCATTCTTTTGTGGAAACCAAACATAGCAGTACGCTTATTGTCCAGAATCCAGATTACACAAGTCCAGTTTCTGGGACTGTTCTTGTTGCAGAGTTTCAGTAAATCTTCCGTGGTTGATTTGTTACTGTTGACTTTTTAAAGAGACTTCCCACTCAAAAGTTCCGTTGCCATTAGCTAGCTATGCACACATAATCAAATTCTATGGTCTGCAAGCGTGCATCTACTGTTTCATTGCCTCCGTAGAATGATGGTGATCAACAGACAAGCATGTACCATATTCAGCTACGGCTCAAATATATCACGTTCGAGCATTTATTAGAAAGCATGGCTCCATTTGGAAAATCAATAGCCATGTGTGTGTGACAACTAGTTTGATTACATGGTTTCAGAATGCCACCTTCAACTATATTTTTTTACGATGTCTACCAAGTGTTTGCCTTTTCTCTTAAGCTTAGGGATTTATTGCTGGCTAAAGAGCACATCCATAGGTCGTGTAGTATGCGTATGTATGTGTCTTCTATATAATCGGAAAAAATAACAAAAATCCATCTTGCAAAATGCTTCACATACAATTGATCAAGCACACCACGTTGCTTCTATTAAGCATATACTAATAAGCGTCCAAGCAACATGCTACTATTTAGGATCATCTTCCATCATAGATTGATTAATCAATCCACCATAGTCTTCCATTTCATAGTAATTATGTATCCTTCTAGGCACTACGCACGCAAGAGCCGAGGAATGTGCCTGCAAGCCAAGCCACGTGCACTTGCAACTAACGACAATGCTTTTTTTTTTTGCATTTAACCACACTAAGTTAATCCCTATCACACCACCTTGCACTCTCCAATGACCGACTTTCTCTCGTTTTCTTGTACAAGTTGCGTCAATCACCGATGGTCATGACCGGAGACATTAAGACCGTCGCCGTCGTCCGTCGCTGCCCATAGCCACCGGAAACTGGAAAGCTCACCTGACCGGGAAGCCGACTGGAAAGCGGTTTGGGTGGTGGTCTGCACCTAGTTGGCTGGAAGGAATCCAGTAGGAAGGATCAGAAAAGAAATAGTAAGTTCAGACAAGGGGTTGCATGTGTCACTGTCCCAGTGGCAACCAACTTGGTGATTTAGTATTTGCACGATTAATTAGTGGTTGACAATCCTGGTCAAGCAGCTGAGATGGGCGTCATCTGCCAATCCGGAACAGGAAAAAAAAGGGCTTCTTTGATCCCGGTATTTTGTCCTGTTTTGGTTGCTAGTCGTCGGTCTCTGGTTTTCTCTCCCTCCCTATCTTTTTAGGAGTTCTTTAAGTAAAGGAATGGTATTTTTTTTATTTTGGGGACAAACGATGAGATGAAGCATTCACAAGTGCACAAGGTTTTTTATCCTATGTGGTAATTTTAAATTTCCTCTTTTTGGATTTTTTGTTGATACTTGTTTCTGCTTTTAGTTACATTAGATCTCTTGTTGTTAACAAACAAACTATAGTAAGTAGTAACAATGTGATTTTTTTCAAGATAAAAACAATGAGATGAAGCATTCACAAGTGCACAAGGTTTTTTATCCTATGTGATAATTTTAAATTTCCTTTTTGGAATTTTTTGTTGCTACTTGTTTCAGTTTTTAGTTATATTAGATCTCTTGTTGTTAATAAACAAACTATAGTAAGTAGTAACAATGGTTTCTTTTTTTATTTTCAAGACAAAAATATGAGATGAAGCATTCACAAGTGCACAAGGTTTTTCTATCCTATGTTGTATTTTAACTTTCCTATTGGAATTTTTAGTAGCTACTTGTTTTACATTACATATCTTGAATAAAAACTATAGTATAAATCATTTGATAATGCAGTGTATATTTAATTCTACTGCATTCTGCGTATCATTGTGATGTCCAATGAATTGTCCTTGCTGATGTCGACTACATGACATCACAGTTTGAGAGCACGAGGGTTTGAATAATTGTTGTTTTTTTAAAACTTCTCATTGATAGGCATGGATCCAACCAATGTAAGAGTACATTAACAATAAAAAATCAAAGTTAGCATCTCTTTCGATAGTTATTAACAGAGCAGATCAGGACAGGATGCAGTGGTTTGCCTTTGGTACAGCCTCAAAGGACACCAACTTGGGGTGCTTCAATCAAGACTGGTTTTCAACTAATTACTAATTAGGTAATTTAAAATACCATTGGTTTAATTTATTTATCATGTGTTTTCTTTATTTAGCTCCATCTTGCCTAAATGAGTAGTTTTTATCATTATTTGTTGGTTTCGACAATAATTTTTCTATCCCATATATAGCTCATATCCAGAAGTCAAAGAAAACAAATTAAAACATCATTAAACCAAGCAGAAGACTAGATAAGAACACGATAGTCCATTTGATGTGCAATATCTGAATGATAAGGCAACAAGATCATACAACTTTAAGGAAGTAATTGCTCCTTTTTCTCACACGAAAAGAAGAAGTAATTGTTCTAGAAATATTCTGAAAATCCTAATATATGAATGGGAATAACTTAATTTAGAATCCTATGTATCTGATTTTATTATATAAAAAATTATCTGACTTAGAAACTTGCCAAAGAAAATACCCACTTGCAATTTTTTAAGGCCAACCTTTTGTTTGTTAGTTGTGAGGTGACAACTGTACTAAGAAAACGAAGAAACACCTCCCACCCATAAGTTCTTTTTTGGCTACATAGTTGCAATGGACATTTGGACTCTCTGAGAGGCAGGAGGGACATGGATAATGAAGTGGATGGAGAAGTATACTTCACCAATTATAATTAAAAAAAACACGAAGAAATACATGTGCTGTTGTTAGCCTCATAGGTGTGGACGGAGGGATGCATGAATCTAGCACCACCACCGATAGAGGAGTAAAATCTACGAAAATGGTTGGTAGATGAGAGAGATACCATATTATGCAGAGTGGTGCATGATGATGGGCTCAATTCTTTCAGAGAAGGGTAAGGTGGGCACCAATTTAGTAAATGCAGAGAGCAATTTCTTCCAAGCAATTAAAGGCAGAAAATGATACTACAGGTAGGTCACTGTTATTGACAACAACCTAGGATTTTTTTTTCTTTTGGGGATAATAGAAAGTCAATCATGGGGAAAGGGAGAATTTTGTTAACTTGTAGCTATTATTTGAGATAAAGCCAATTTCTCTATCCATAACCTTGATTACTGAGTTTATATATAGCCTTTAGCACTGCCATTTGTCTTTTGTTGTGAAAAAGGTATATGTAAATTTTGTACGAATACTATATATAGCATCTGAGATCGATGCTACAGATCGTTGGGGATATTAATGTGAATGTTAGCTATAGAATCAAAGCGGATTGGTTGAAGTGGCGTCAAGCATCTAATATACTCTATGATAAAAGAGTACTGCAGAAGTTAAAATATAAGTTTTATAGAACGGTGATTAAACCTGCTATGCTATACGGAACAAAATATTAGTATGTAAAAAAATGTTATGTTTAAAAGTTGAGTGTTGTAGAAATACGTATGTTACGTTAGATTTGTGGTCATATAAAAATATATCGAGTTTAGAACAATGATATACGTGATCAACTAGAGATAGCACCAATTAAAAAAAAGCTTATCCAACATCGATTAAAATGGTTTGCTATATACAAAGATTTGTCAGTATATTATAAAATTCTATGTCAAAAGATAATTATGTGAAGAGGGATAGAAGAAAAATAAAATTAATATAGAGAGTGA
Organism: Oryza coarctata; assembly: GCA_030770085.1. Lineage (NCBI taxonomy): Eukaryota > Viridiplantae > Streptophyta > Magnoliopsida > Poales > Poaceae > Oryza > Oryza coarctata. The sequence continues at coordinate 18,963,257 of CM061472.1, forward strand.
CAATAAGAAAAAAAATTAAAAGAGTGATATATATTAAAGATATGTTTGAAAAACAGTTAACCGTAACTTAGAAGCTTTTGTTAGGTTTCAACTCTAATCTAGGTTAACTTGTTTGAAATTAAAAGACCGTGCTAAGTTAACTATACAAGCCTTCTAATTGAATGATGAATATTAACAAAACAACTAGATCTTGTTTAAGATTATAGAACATAGAGTGCTTATTATATAACCAAGCAAGAGTAATAGCCTATGTAAGCGTCGTTTTCTGCCAGCTTACTTACACACCTCTGCATACGAAAAAAAGAAACTTCACATACAAGAGTGCTATAAAAAATCTAGTATAATTCTCATGAAGGTAATTTCCAGCTGTGCACACCTGTTGTTCACATCCCTTTGCAATCAGTAAACTTAAACAAACAATCATAGCATCCTTTTTCCGTGTTTATTGAAACTCTGAAAGTGAGACCAAAATAATTGTCGGTTTTAAACAAACCGCATGTCTGCACATTTCTTGTGCAAGATTGATGACCTAACTAATGGGAAACGATCATGGATATCCATGTTTTGCAACAGAGAATATTTTCAATTGCCAGCCAGGAGGATGAGTACAATTTCCATTCTGAAAACAAGCTTAAAATGGAGTTCCATATGCAAAAAAAAAACAATTACATATTTACATTTTTTCAGAGACCAGGAGGATTTAAGCACCTAAATTGATCATTTATATCCCACTCTAATCCATCCATACACATCATCAATTATTGCAACCAGGGGTGCAAGACTTTGCCACCATCACCATTGTGTTTATCCTTTTTTTAGACCATTGTATTTATCTAAACCAAGGAAAGAAAAAAAAGAATCCAAACCTCTCAACCAAAATGCAAAAATTCTCACAACTAAACCAAAGGAAAACTCTCGCAATATTAAGATGCGTGCATTTCACCAACAAAATCCATCCTCGACGAACCAAGAGGCGATTGGAACAAGTCGGCGGTCATGCCTTGGAAGACGTCCTCCTCCAAGAAACTCAAGAATCCTCCCGGAATCAGATCCATCCACAGGTCGGTGTGATCAAGATGATCATAGCCAAAACCTCCTTCCTCCACCTTGACCTCGCACTTGATCTTCTTCTTCCTTATGTTCTCTTGTTGAACGAGCTCGCTCTCCTCCGCCACCGCCGCCGGCGCCAGCCTCTTCTGGGTCGTGAGCTTCTCTTGCTTTTCATCCTCGCCAGAAAGCGGCGCCACCGGCGGCGGCAGCGTTTCTGCCTCTTCTTGCTGCTGCTTGCCGGTGAGCCGCTGCACGAGCTCCCGGAAATTGGCGACGTCGGTCTTGATGATCTCCGGCGCAATGATGTGTATGATCTTTATCTTGGGCCTCTCCTTGTGCACCATCGCGTCCGTTGAGCCCTTCTTCACCGCGGGCAACGGCGTCGATGGGCTCATGCTGTTGTAGCTGCACTCCCCCATCTCGCCGAAGACGAAGAAACAGACAAGACGATAGCTAGCTAGTGTGAGGAGAGGAGAGGAAAGAAAAAGATTGAGAGAGAAGTGATGTGATGTAAAAGCTAGAGATTTTACCAATGCTTAGCTAAGAGAGGAGAGGAGGATTTGGGTGTTTGGACTTTAGGGGGTATATATGGTTGGTGAAGGAAAGGAAGGAGACTAATTTCAAGGAGTTGTCCAACTTGCAAGTGGCAAATTGAGTATCGACAAGGATGCCACGGTTTTAGATGAGCTGTTTATAACGAGATACATGTCGACCGTAAGCTAGACAGGGCAGTATTCTGAATTAGGTACATGTCGACAGTAAGGGTGGTATGCTTATTAATCATTTCTGTTATGGTAGTATTATGTAAGTTGAGAGTAGTTTAGCAAGGGAGATGTTGGTCCTGCTTTGCACTAGCATGTACTTAGCTGATAGCTAGGTATCTAGCACCTTGATTGCCATGTGGTTATGGATCATAATTGCCTCTTCAGGTGATTAATTAATATATAATCAAGTTGTGACACATGCTAAGTTGCTAACATAACTAGGCATCTTCACCCCTAGAGCATACATATATCACACATGCCCTTTGGACTTTGTTGTTGATTATTTCTACAAATACATACATCGATAGGCTCACAGCTTCTATGTGTGTACGTACGTACTATGACGCAACAAGTTGATTGTGGGGAGAAAAAAAGAGAGGAAATATTCGGTTCATAGCACAAATGGGACTCCAAATTCTAAAAACACCACTAAAACTTTCCCACTTCGCTGTATAGCACTGGGGTGTGGCATTTTCTTCGGAAAATCCCACACCGTCATCTTTCATACAAACGGCGTTTATTTTGGACAAGCTTGCCCTCTCAAATCCCATCTCCTTCCTCCCATCCAATCCTCAAATCCCTAATCCTCTTTGGATGTTGTCGGTTGTTCGGTGCTCCCGGCCCGCTCGCCGGTGTTCCGTCGGTCGCCGGCGCCACCGGCACACTGGTCTGTGTCACAGGTGGCTCTTGTCGCTTATTCACATAGCCACACACATTTTATTTTATTGTGACTTTAAGCATTACTTATATTTTTCAATCTTTCACTAATTTTTTTAATAATTAAGACAAATGGTTAAATCACATAACAAAAATCAACAATACTATCTATTAAAAAATAGAGAAAATACAAATACGTTAAAAGCTAGAGCCGACGTAGGCTTTCTTACAATACACGTCATTTAAGGTTTGGTTGGTTGGTCATCTAAGCGACATGCCTGAGAAAAAAAATGTGCCTCCATGGTAGAAAATTTGTGATGATTTTTGCCTGGTAAGACATGCCTAATATTTTCTTGTTTGGTCGAAAAACTGAATCCAAGTAGAAATAGTGGAGTGAAAAGTACGCTTTACAAGACAACGAACGTAAACAAAAGCCATTACGTTTTTTTGATGCCAGTGGTATACGCCTGAGTTAGACGACCAATTTTTAACGCCTAAGCCAGGCAACAACTGCCTGGGTAAAGTTGTCCAGGTGATACTTTCTGCAAGCTTTTGGTTAGTCATATTTCTCCTAGCTAATCAGCCAAACACACCCTTAAAGGCTATCCTCGTATAACAGTAGAGACAAATAAATGTTCTAATCATGAAGTACATTATTTTTTTATTCATTTTCTTTTCTTTTTCTCACCCTCATGTAACAAAATTTTCTTTTATATATAATGAGAGTCGATGTAAGCCAATGTTCCATAGATGTTTCTCTCCTCCTCTCTCTTCAATGTCAGCAAATCTGCCTACTTAATTATTAAGGCTAAGAGCATGATATTAGTGATTAACTGGTCAGTAACCTGCTGGAATTGTGGAATGGTCGAGTATCGCTGCCGGGTCAGGAACCGGCAGGGATTAGAGTTTCTGTACTAGTACGGATATTGTGCATGCTAAAAGTCTTACAATTGACAACCCCCCCCAAAAAAAACCTTCTAACAAATATCGATTGGTTTCACTTGCCCATCTACGACCTCCTTGCGTGTGCCATGGTTACGCCCGCTCGCACGCACTCCACCATCTCGTCCTTAATCACCGGGAAGAGATCAGTGATAATAAATCCAGTCGTCATGTCGGTTCTTCTTTTCCATGTCGTCTTATGAAAACAACAGGGAAAAAAAAAAGTAGTACGTGAAAGCAATCTCTGAGACGAAGCTGACATGAAGGAGCCGCCCATCCTCTTGGCGTGACGAGTTCGGTGGCCGGATCGATCGAGGATCATATCGAAAAGCCAGGGCGGCGTTCCGAGCAAGTTGGGCTTAATCTCTTTTTTTTCTCTGTTAATCGCATCATCGATCAGGGTCTACGTCCAGAAAAGGAAACGCTGTCGGCTACCATTTGCTCGGGCTATTATTCCTGTATTCTAATCCCACTCTAGCCACTCCGTAGGAGCTTATCGTGATGGCCTTGATTACTTTTATCTAACCTATTTCTCATAATAATTAATGGTCCGTTTGGCTATCGCGGTTATCTGTCCGTCGAGCTGGTAGGAATGCTCGGTAAATCAGTAAAAAAAATTTAAAATAAATTCAAAATTTGAGGAAAAAAAGCATACATGGTTTTAGACAAAAACCGTATTCGTTGACAAGAACGGATTTTTAAACTCTAAGATTGGACTCTAAACTAGACAGTTAGTTAGTTAATTAGATCATACCATTATAAATTTATATATTTTAAAAAATACTATTACAATTCGTTTAATTGGATTGATGCCATCAGAATACATGCGAAATCGCCCATAACATGTTACCATATTTTTTTTTGCTACTGTATTTTCGTAGGGACCAAATTGTCTCTGCCTCAGCTGTTTTATCATCGAATCAATCCCTATCTGTCGAGGTCCCGGCTCCTCCGGCACCTTCTCCGGCCATTGTCCTCCCCGGCCGTCGGCAAGGCTACAAGATCTCGCAGGACGGCGACGGCGAGATCTGTCGAGGTCCCAGCTCTTCCCGTGTGTTCGTCCCTGGCTGCCAACGAGCTCCGCGTCCTCACCACCTCCCCAGCCAGCAACGTCTCCGAGGAATGGAGTAACTCGCCGTGGCTCTGGTTCGTCCCACACCTTCTGCGGCCGTCGTCCTCCTCGCGGCCGCCGGTGAGGCTGCAAGATTTGGTCGGCTGTGACGGGACGGCGACGGCAAGATATGGCGGGGCTCGGCTACTCCAAGGCGCCAGCGGTGGGTCGGAGCGACGACTACGAGATCAAGCAGCAGGGCCCCAAAAAAACGGTGACGAGACGATGACAGTGGTGGTGCCAACGCAAAGGCGGCGTCACCGTATGAGATCCAGCGACTTCAGCGGTGACGACGGCTCCTTCTGTGTTTTCTGACTCGGCCCGTAGCTTAACGGCACCTACGTGCCCATCCCGACGGTGGTCGGCTCTTCCTCGCTAGAGCCCTTCTCGCTGCATCGCCGGAGCTCCAATCTCAGGCGAAGGCAAGGGCGTGGCTCTCTTCGGCATCACCTTCGCCCACAACCACCTCCACCTCCGGCGCCCTGCGACAACATCCGAGGACTAGAGCTCGAGAGAGCTCACCGTTGTGGGGGACGAGGAAGGAGATGTCACGTAGGGTCCACGTGTCAGTGAGATGTAGCGGAGGGTATTTTGGGTGATACGAAAATATAGTAGCCTGTGGTCTCACAGAGTCCACGGTGTTAGAAAATGACATATATCACGTAGAGAAAAAGTTATAATGGCATAATTTTAATTATATAAATAGTAATGATATTTTTTAAATCAAGTAAATTTATGATGACATATATCTAATTAAATGAGCGTGCCAAATGACAACAAATTCAGATGCATGCACAAGCATTAACAACGACAGTTAATTTAATTTTCAGTACACTGGCAGTACGAACCTTCCCATTTGCCAAATGGGCGTGTGCTAAAGATTAGAGAATACACTGTACATCTACCTTTTTTTTCCCCTGGGTGTACCGGTGAACAGTTAAACACTGACCAGTAAAGTTTTGTCGTATGGACGAATTCAGTGGCAGCTGCAGGGTCCTGTACTGTACATGCATACGAGAGCCACTGTTTCGATCTGGTCGTGTCAACCCTGCAGAAACAACGCAACTACCGATCGTTTTTAATTAATCGTCTGTCCTTTTCCAGAGATTTATGATTTGTGGTGTACTTGTGCCTGTTTGGTTGGTTGTGTGGACTTGCTGGTAAGTGCGAGACTAAAATTAAAATATTGGCCGTGGTTGGTTGCTGGATGGTTTTTCCAAGAGATAATTGTAAATTTGCTAAGATTGTCATAAAAAAATATAAAAACACCACTAAAACTATCATTGAAATGACATACTAAATAAAAAATTAGTAGTAAATTTATAAATGTCACGTCTAACTTCGCTTTTCATTAGTTGTGTGTTAGGTTGAGTCTAGGTTTTTTTATAAGCGTGATTTCTAACTATTAAATATGATACATTTTTTTAAAAAAAATATATTTTTTAAAATCAAATAAATCTATTTTAAAATTTATAATTAAGTTAATGATTTATCTATTTTTTATGTCAGAGAAATCTCAATTCCAACCCCTCTTTCAAATACACACTTAATCTTAGAATCAAACTCCCTCTCTTTTTTATTTTCACAACTAATCTCACACTCTATTTGTAACCAATGTTCACAACTTTGGAAGAAAAGCACCAAAATCTTTGGTATTCTGAAATTTCACCCACCCCAATTTTACTTGCATTTGGATTGTAAAGCTCTATTGTATACACAAATGCTGAATAAGGTCCAGCCCTCAAGTTTCAACTAAGGATGAATTTCTTCATCTATCACCATAATTGTATCTAAACCCTTAATACACACAACCTGTAGGGGCACATGTGAATGAAAATAGATGACAGATAAGCACATGTCAATAAGACAGCGGTGCCAATCCATATCACGTAAATCTAAGGAACTACTCCATTTTTAAATCATAGCGTCATAGCGTCGTGGAAAATAACTTTGGCAACGCATGCTATTGATGTATGTAAGTGTATTTTAGCTTTACATCTTTCTTCTTTTTTTATAAATATCTTTTTTTCTATTATATCCAATAAAATTGACGTGCCAATATCGGTTAGTGTAACAAGTAGCACGCCTTACATCTTAGCCCTGTAATCACTCTCTTCCCCTATAATAGAAATATTATCATATAGAATAAGTATCAACAAAGCAGACACGCCTATGAACAATAATAATTTGATCACCCAGTGACCATTAATATTTTTCGCCATGCAAAAAGGGATATAAAAGATAGCCAGGAGGAGCTATAGTTATCTTTGAATTAAGATATAAAGGGGAAAAAATCCCAATAAACAACATGCCAGTTTCAAGATTTGAATCCAGATGGCCTAGAGAAACACCCTCGCACCACACCACCTAAGAGCTATGCTCAGTTCTCGACCATTGATATTTTAACCACACCTGCACATTAAACAGCCTAAATTAAGATCTCCAACTACACAAATTAATCCTAGTTAAAAAGGAGATAATTGGGAGAAGTACTGAAATTTAAAGATATTATACCGAGGTTGACATTAGGAATGCGACATGCTTGCCTGATTGGTGGCAGCTTAATTCACAGTTATTTCTTTATCAATCCACTTTTGCGTTGAGGGGTTACATTTGTGATTATTGTTGTTCAGGTCTCAGTTCGTCCTTTCCTGTCCCTTCGTCGCCTCACGAGTTATTGGAAAAAGGACGCCAAGATTGGAATGGGATGGGATCGACATGAGAAAGATGCCAAAAGCAATACATTTGTCTTGTGATTATGAGAAGATGAAAGATGTAGTCGGCGAGCGCGCTGCATTCAGAGCATAAGCATATACAGTTGCGTGCTTGTTGGGCATATTATTCGCAAGATTACCACTTTTACGTTCGCAGTATTTCTAATTTATCAGTACGTGTTAACATATAGCTATAAGCAGTGACGAGGCTATAATAATGCAGCAGCGATCAAAAGGAAATTTCAAGGGGAAAAAAATAAACAAAGCAGCTGCCCCCTGAAGGCTGAAGCTTGGCAACATCTGAATTCTTGAAGTTGTGATTGATTTCAGCCCAAGTAGAGTAGAACTGGGAGGCCAGTGGGGGTCACATGGCCTAATGTTTTACTAGGCTGTTAAGGATGGAAGCCCATGTATTTTTTTTCCTTCTGGGGACAGCCCATGCAATTGAAAAAATAGTTTATTTCATTTTAGGCTTCTTTCTCGCGGAGGTCTTTCTGCGGATTCTACTAGGCGAAGCGCGTTTGATTGTCGCTTTCGGATTTTTGGTCGTGGGAGCTTAACATCTAGATGACCAGATCGCTTTTGTTCCTTTATTATGTCCTGATATTTTTCGCGAATTCGAAATTCTATTTTTTGGGGTTACTTTTCGTGATTTCCGCCATTTTTTTTGTTGGGTTTTTGTTCGTGCATTGGCTTTTGTGTCCCATAAACAGTACGATCTGATACGGTCATGAACCATGTGTTCACTGTCTTCTACATGGAGCCGGGGGGGGGGGGGGGGGGCGGGGAGGAATTTAGTTGGGATAAGGGAAGGAAATTCTACTTGGATCAATGAGTTGCGCACCAAGTGTTCGATGTTTTGTATCTAAGAAGTTGGTTGGGCTTTGCTGTGCTTCTTCAGTTACTCTGAGTGGAGTTTCTTGGTTCTCCTTCTTTATCTATACTAGTGTGTGAAATCTAACAGGATCGAAATGAATTAGTGGGAATCTGTAATGCTGGTAAGTGGCAATGGTGGCACATCCCCCTTCTCATGACAATGGTGGAAATGGTAGCTACAGATCTAAAGAATCAATTTATCAGTCCTATGGTTGATGGTTTCAAGAATCAAACTTGTCCTACAAACAATATCCTATGGCAAATTTGTACACCTTGAATCTATAATTTAGACTTCACACAAGTTGCAGAGCTGCATGCTAAGACAGTAGTTGTTTTTATTTTTCTTTTCTAATGCTTCTTGAGCATAATATAATAATCTCTAGGCTGAGCTATTGATTCCCTCCCTGATCATCATTGTATGGATGCCCTTGCTTTTGAGTGTTTGAAAGAGCTCATGCATCTAGTCCATAATATTCATAAGCACCCTTTGCTAAATTAAAAGTGCAACTGATTTGCTGTATTTTCCACTTCTCTTTAAATTTATTTTAGGGGCGGTTCTGAAATCTCTGTCGTTTTTTTTTGTTGATTCCTTTCTGGTAATATTAATTTTCAGCAGACTTGTTTTATGTCATTGATAGCATATATACATATGATACACGAGCATTGAAAGATAAGAACTAACTTTGTGGTTTTCTTGTGACTTTTAGAAACCCTGAGTTGCATTATTAGGTTCTGCTATCTGATGATTCTATTTTCGAAAAGGCATCTGATGATTCTATTTTGAGCTCTCTCTCTCTCTTTCACTTCTTTTTCACCTATGTCAACAATTTTAGATAATCAGTAGGTATGTCTACTAATTGGTTGGTCAAGTCAACCTGGTGGGTCTGTTACTCTGTCTCGTCATCAACTTGAGGGGCTGTTGCATGGATAGAAATTGAGAATATAGACAAACACAGTTGACTTTTGGGGCTCAGATTCACACTTGTTGCGTCACTGTCACCCTAACAGGCCCACCTACAAGATTACTTTCTCTGCTTCCCAACACCTTCGTTGATCCCATAACTTTTGACTTCTTTCTTTGATATCTTGATCTCAGTTGTGCTATTGATTCTTCTTCTTATCTTCTTTGTAACTGGATTTCTTGCTATCAACTGGAATTCTCTTTCTCTCTCCAAAATGGGCACCGAATTAGCTGTTACAGGATGGTTCTTGTCGCCTATTATACGGGAAATGCAAGATACTGCACTGTCCTACATAAGGGGGCAATTTAGTTGGGAGAAGGATCAAGAAAAGGACCTTGAGCGCCTTGACACTATGCTTACAGAGATCTTGGCCATCGTGGATGTCATCGAGAAGCGGGAGATCAAAGATGGGAATCAGAAGAAGCTGCTCCGGAAGCTCAAGGATGCCATTTACAGTGCTGTGGATGTGCTTGATAGCTTCCAGTACATGGCCCTCAAGTCTAAAATTGACAGCCAAGCTATGGTGAGTCGCTTTACCTCATCTTGTGTTTACTTGGGCAAGCGCATAGTAGGTACTGACAAGTTCCGTAGGAAGCTAAGTGATATGTTGGAAAAATTGGATGAGGTTAAAACAACGGCAGATACCTTGTTCAAATTGGTTAGTTTTGATAGTGCTACTGCAAAGCTGCTCCCAGTCACACAGGCACGCATAACTTCTCCGTTGAAGGAGGAGAACCACACATATGGTCGAAAAGAAGAGCTTGATAAGCTGAGAGATTTGTTGCTTATGCAGAGTGATAGTAGTGCACCTGGACCTAGTAACTCATGTGCTCCTGCCATATCCATCATTGGTGTTGGTGGGATTGGGAAGACAAGTCTAGCACAGTTAGCTTTCAGAGATGAAAGGATATGTGCGAACTTTGGTCTCAGGATTTGGGTTTGTGTGTCCGATATTTATGATGAGACGAAATTAACAAGGGACATTTTGGAATCTGTAACAGATGCAAATTATCGCAGTGTTACTAAATTTGATGAATTGAAGAATGTTCTTCAAGAAAAGATTAGTGGCAAGAATTTTCTTCTCGTATTGGATGATGTTTGGTATGACGAGAGCAGGACAAATTGGGAGAATGAACTAGTATGGAGCAAAGTTTTATCAGCATTGAATACTGGGTTGGGAGGCTCCAGAATTTTGCTGACAACTCGAACCAACAGAGCCAGTGAACTCCTACATGCTGGGGCCTCTTTACCTTTAGGGGGATTGAATAGAGATGATTACTGGATGCTATTCAGAAGCTGTGCCTTTGGTGAGAAACATCCAGGACAGTTTCCAGAACTTAAGGAGATAGGAATGCAGATTGCTGAAAGATTAAATGGTTTGCCTTTAGCAGCGAAGGTAATCGGCCGCCTATTGAATGTTGATTTAGATTCAAGTCATTGGAAGAAAGTGCTAGAGAGTGACATATCAGGTGATGTTATGAAGGTTCTCAGGTTGAGTTACCAACACTTGCCCATCCACTTGCAACTATGCTTCAGCTTCTGCAGCCTATTCCCGATGAACTGGCGTTTTGATCCCAGGAGGCTTACAGACATGTGGATTTCACAGGGCTTTGTTCAGAAGGAGGATGTGTCTGACAATGACATGAATGTCGAGGATGTTGCGAAGGGCTACTTTAATGACCTTGTACAAAGATCATTCTTCGAGAGATCTTTATTAGACCTTCCAATAGAGTATGTAATGCATGACTTGATCAATGACCTTGCCAGGAATGTTTCAAAGGACGAATATGGCAGAATTGAGAGTGAGAAGCAAAAGCAGATTCCACCAAACATTCGCCATTTATCTATATCTGCAACTTTGTGGGACAGTATGATGAAAGCAGAGATGAAAAACCTGCGCACCTTAATTGTTTGGAGCAAATCATGGCCTTGCTTGGAGTTGTCCCTTCCAAATGATGTGTTCAGGAAGTCCAAACATATCCGTGTACTGGACTTGACTGGTTGTTGCTTGAAGAGGCTGCCAACGTCAGTGAAAAAACTGAAACATTTGCGCTATCTCGCTTTTCGGGTTCCTGAAAAGCCATTGCCCACTTCATTGGTCGAACTTTATCACCTAGAGGTTCTAGTCACAAGAGGTCACTCTTGTCGGGAAAGTGAATGTTTCCAACTTCCAACAAACATGAAGAAGAACCTACTCAAATTGAGAAAAGCTTACCTTTTCAATGTAGGGGGTGCCACGATATCTGGTTTTGGCGGACAAACTCTTCTTCATGGCCCAGGGGAATTCCATGTCAAGAAGGAGAGCGGCTACAGACTTGGAGAGTTAAAGGAGATGAACAATATCCGAGGAAGATTAAGTGTTAGGTTCCTTGAGAACGTGGAACATCGGCAACAGGCTGTTGATGCCCACCTAGATTGTAAAGAGCACGTCCAACATTTGCAGCTAGAGTGGAGTGACCTTCCAAGGCCTATTACTTCTGAGTTGGATTCTGATGTGCTCGAGGCCCTTAGACCTCACCCTGATCTTGACTGGCTGAATATCACAGGTTACAAGGGAGAGAGGTCACCCTCTTGGTTTGAGACAAATTGGATGAAAGCACTGACTTCTGTAATCCTGGAGAACTGCATGGGTTGGGTGCAATTGCCCCCTCTTGGACAGCTTCCTCTACTGGAGGATCTTGTACTGAGAAACATTCGTGCTGTTAGGCAGATAGGTCAAGAATTCTATGGGAATGGTGACACGAAGGGCTTTCCAAAGTTGGAAGAAATAGTATTTGATGGCATGCCCAACTGGGAGAAATGGTCTGGAATTGAAGATGGTTTATTGCTTCCATGTCTTACAAGACTTTACATAGCTAAGTGCCCTTTACTTCAAGAAGCACCACCCTTAAATGCAAGACCAAAAGTTGAAGTGGAGATAACATCTGATTCCCTACCAAGTTCGTGTCTATTTGACTCCCTAATGGGATCAGCATCGTATCTTATCTTACTAGTCAGCTGTTGCAGCTTCGTGATTAGCCTGAATACTCACCAACTTAGTCATGTTGAGGAGTTGAACGTGAAGAACTGCACTGATCCAATGCCAGCTTGTGGATTTGTCGGACTAAGCTCCCTTAAGGTGCTTAGAATCAGCAACTGTTCAGCGTTACTATCGTCAGTTTGTGTGGAAGCAGGTGAAGAACATGACACATGTTTTTTCCCTCGGTCACTTAGTGAACTTTAAATGTCGATTGCAATATTCAGTCCAGTTTGCTACCAAGATACTTTCAATGCCTAACTAACCTCTCCACCCTGCTGATTAATAGCTGTGACTCTATGGATTTGTTATCTTTTGCTTATGGACCCCATCACCTTACTGCTCTAGAAGTCATAATCATTAAAGATTGTATCTTCCTAGCTTCATTGGATGGATTTGAAAATCTAATTGCTCTCAGAAAGTTAGTGGTAGCAGATTGTGAAAATTTCTGCTCCTTACCAGCTGACCTGAATGCAGTAAGATCTCTCAGCACATTAGCCATATATGGGTGCCCAAAGATGATGTTTCTCCCCCAGAATGGCATACCAACTTCTGTACAGATAATTTTGTTGTCACGGTTGCATCCGGAGTTAGACAGACAGCTTCAAAAGAGGGAAGGTACTGAATGGCACAAGATTGCTCATGTTCCTCAAAAGAAACTAGAGGTATGCACTGCTTGTTATTTATTTCCACTGTATTGTTATGGGGTTTGTCGTTCATATTTCCTTGTTGTATGTAGTGTTGTGTTATATAAATCAGCTCTATGGTTATTGCTCAAGCTGCATTATTATTAGTGTCATGAATCATGATCTACAAATAAGTGCCAAGTATCACAGTTTGCTATTTGATTTTGCAAATTGTACCTAAGATTCTTTGGCAAAAATGTCATGAAAATTCATAATAGCACACCTAACTGTCTTAGAATTTAATTCCTTGACATAGTTACTAATACTTGTCATCTGGCAGGTAGAGCTAAACGATCTGTTGACAATGTTTCCAACCAGTTCTTTCTAACGAGTGATGTTGTCGTTTTTGGATGTGGGGTATGCCTTCCTGAACCACTCTAATACATTTACTTCAACCAAATAACTAGTCATGTAAGTATGTAACTTCAATTATTCTATGGGGACCATGGGGTTAGGAACACATCAAAATTTTCATAAGCTTTTGTTTTATTACAGGCTCCCTAGAACTCATGTATGTGCATTATTAACTTTGCAGTTTATCAGTGCCAAACTGCCAATTCTGTAAAAGTACATATTAATTCTGAAGTAGAGGTTTGTTCAATTGTTGCCCGGAAATGGATAAATTATCTGATTATCATGAGACTTCCTTCGGGTATATCTTTCGATATGCTGGCCGGGTGGACTGCACATTTTTCAAGCTGAATGCTACGCAACATCTCAACTTGTAAAACTCAATGTCGTGTATAATAATGATCCAGATTTTAAAGTTACTATGTCATTTGTTTTTCTGACTAAGAATTCAAGCAGTTGAACTCCTGATAACTCTCCTATTACAGTCATTGTCACACTTTGCCACAACTTTGACCAACCTATTCTAGTGTTTGTTTCGTTGCCATATATTTTGGTTTTGTGTCCCACTAGTCATAGGCATATGCTTTTGATAAAACTTGTCTAACTTGTGGCCAAGGATTTCTTAGCCACATAAATTGTAGCATGCCACACCTTAGCTATAAAACTTTGACAAATTGAAACAAGCAACCAAACAACCCCTTAGCATTTGGAGTAACTTCTGTACTATGAGTCAAACTTAGCCTTTGATCTAACTTCTGCATTATGGGTGAAGCAATATCCCAGTCAGCCCGTCTCTTCTTTCTCTAGATTCTCTTAGCCCTCTTCAACCCTCCTGCGCTAGTCTTTTTTACCCTTACTCTTCAATTCCCAAGCATGAAACCATAAATTGCTCAGAAATTTGTATCCATACTTGAGATTTGACAACCTGTGGATGGGACTGATGGTTTAAGATCGTCGAGGCTCATGATCTCAATTCTCACCCAACTAACACGGTGAAAATGCAACTAATTAGCGTAAGTGCGAAAACATTTCCCACCGCTAGAATGTGAAAGTGTGGACAGGTTTTATTTTAGCAGAATTGTTTTTTATTCTGAGTTTAACTATTTGGGCCCTACGCCACGAGGGATTTAACTATTTTTCACTTTTTACCGAATCAATTTAACCCCGTCTCGTAACAACCTCTCTTACAAAGTGACAAATATATTGCCACCTACCCCTTCTGGCTGGCAAAAGGCAAATTATTCCAATACACCACAGGACATGTCCTCGAGGGGGATGCTGGGTTGAGTAACATCACACACTTTCCGGATTAAAAATCTAAAGAAACATGTTAAACCGCTAGGTTTGTTGACTTGCCAACAAGCCATGTTGACTTGCCAGAGGAGGATTTAAACGGAGATCTGATCTTATAGGATTAATTAATGGCGAGGAATCCACGTGGCAGTCGGACGGGTTAGGCAGCGCCTCTACATTGGCCACGCTGCCCCCAAGCATCTGCACCACCTGGTGCATCCTCTATCGGACGGTTGGTTCAGCTCGATGAACAACGCACGAGCCTCTCCCTCCTTCTCCGAGTCAGCCGCTGTCACACCATCATCATCACCATGCAGCAGCATGAACTCCGTCCTTCCCGCGCACACCAGCTGGCTGGCCCACACCCAAACAACGTCTCGTCGTTGTCGCCATGGTGATCCTCTAAGGGGATGTGGGGGTGGTCTGCTGATGTCGCTGATGTAGCTGGGGGTTTGGTAGGTTATGGGCCTCATCTCTATAGAATAGATGTCTGATTTTATGATGGGTCAACACAGCGAAGCTACAATCAAATCAATGGATGGATTGTTACAACAAGATCAAAAGATTTAGCGAAGGATGGAATGTTACCTGAATGCCTAGTTGATAGGTGGAGCTTGAGGGAGTCGGGCTTGACGAAGACCTTTGCGATGGAGTTGGCCGTAGAAAATGGGTGGTCTTCTTGGTAGGGGCAGGAGGAGAGATAAGGTGTGGTCTACGACGACATAATCGGTAATTGGTGAAAAAAGAATCCGATGATTTAATTGCTAGTATTTAAACCTGATTATTTATAATGGTTTATGCTTTTATACCTATCATCTATAATAAATTTGTAGCGGGTCATAATAAGATAAATCCACACATATAATATAATGAGTCATCTTCATAAAACTTTTGACCCATCAGAAATGCGGTAATCGACAACACATGCTCACCCATCACAAAAGAATTGTCACTGTTGCTAGATTCTGTAGAAGTGTCAGCTCGGTTCTGGCGGTCAGGTTAGTCGGCCACTGGGAGACAAACTCGTGCACGAGCGCCACGGCGAGACAGAGATGCATTGCGCCATGAATGGAACGCCGCGATGCATGGTTAGCTGCTCATCTCTCATTGAGCCAATGGTTCCAGAATCCTCCTCATGTATAGCAGCACAGGTGACCGCGTGGATACATCCGCTTTGCTACGGAATGTATGTTTCATGTTATATAAATGATGGATATATATGTGTTAAAATATTATAAAAATAATATAAGGACAATAATTTTATATGCTTGTATATCGAGTAAATAATAGATGATGTGTCATTTGTATGTAAATAATAAATACTAATGAGTGATGATATGACATATTTGTATGTTAAACTTTAGGAGCTAGTATGTAAAATATATAGATTAGTCTTGGTGGTTGGATTGTTGTGTTAGCTGTGTTTAGCACGCCATAGTCGACCAAAAGATATTGACTTATCTTGCTCATAGCCAAGACATCAACAGGATCAATCATGCCACAATAGTATTAGCTAGGATGGTTGTAGGCAAGGGCAGATCCAACACTTGGTTGGAGGGGGCTCATCATCATCTTCCTTCTCTCTTCTTTTCATTGGGGAGGGGCGGGCTCAATCCGTCCCTAATTGTGGCCCTAATTGTGGTATTGTAGGAGTAATATTACATGTATCCATCATGATGTACATCAGCTGATGTTTTCACGTTCTATCGGTAGAAACTAATATCTTTGATCCCTTCTTTTTTCTTCCTGCTAATTAGTTGCATTTGCACTATGTTGATTGGGTGGAAGTGAGATCGTGGAGATGAGCCTCGACGATCTTAAAACATCCTTAATTTCCATGATGCCATTGACAAGTTGTCACAATCACAAGTACATATATAAATTTTCACTATTACAAAATCCCATAATAAAAGATGTCCTCATATATGCCGGTTTATCTAAAACTAGCCCATATGAGACTTTTCTTTTCCTTCCAATCACTCACATGAGTCTAAAATTAAAATCGATACCTATAACATCTTATATATACCGATTTATTAATAAACCAACACTATCGATTTTTTTAATAAACTAGCACTTATATTTGAGATAAAATGTTGGTTTTTAAATGATCAGGCATCGACATGACCAAGCCGAGCTAGGCCGAGCTGACCAGGAGTGGAGACCAGGAGAGGCCACTAGATAAACATCTCCACCTATCCCCCCTCTCTCTCAATCTCTTCATGTTCCTTGTGATTTCCATCGATCCATTGCCATCGACACGTCTCATCACCACCCCTACTTGCCACCGACGCTACTAGTCGTCCTACTCCTCATCGACACACCTCTTCCTCGGTGTTGAAGCTACCAATCCTCCTCACCAATGCCACCTATCGTTGTCCCTATAATCAACACCATGAGTTCTTGACGAACATCGCTAGTTTTGGCCACCTGGAGATCGGGGGCCATTGGATCTAACCATCATGAGCTTGAGGACAATCGGACCTAGGCGATGCGATGAACTTGATGACAACAGCTCCTTGGCTTGATATGATGGCAGCAACCACGGTCAAGTAATGGCAACGACAATCCACATGAGCTAATAGGTACCTATTCTCCCCTTAATCCCCTCTTGGATCTCTCCCACCATCCATCCCTTAAATCTAACCATGCTCTATTGGATCCGAGTAGTGGTGGTGGTAGCCTTGACCTCTGGTGAGCAACGGCAACGACGATGGCCTCAATCTTCAATAGGCAATGGTGGTCTTGGCCTTACGTGAGCTGTGGTGATTGATGTTTCAATGAATTTGATTTGTGATTTAGTTTTTTGATAAATGTTATGAGTGTGTAATATTTTTATGATGATTTTGATTCATTTTCATTGGATTTGTGATGATTTTGAGATTCACTTTCTAATTTTGTGATAGTGGTCCTGGCTTGAAGCATGGGGTCAATGAATCAAACTGGATTTGGTGTTTTTTTAAGTCGTGCACTCCCCATTGGTGCTACATACAACATTGATGAGCCTCTTATTAATGTAGGGAGTTAGGTGCTGATTTCAAATCCAAATATTCTAGTGGATTTTGGAGTCGGCATCTATTAGAGTTTTTTTTTTAAAAGTTGTGTTATCAGCAATTTATGGTCTAGGGCTAGTGTGCATGAATGTCGTTAGCTTGTTGTGTTGAGCTATTCAACTATGCGCGTTGATCCGCAGCCCAACACAGTGAACACACTGAGATGTGGCAGCCAAACTACCGGCAGTGTTATTTGACCCAGACCGGCCATCGTCTCCGTTGGGATCCTAGCTCAGCAGATCAACTGGTGGGTCACTGGTCGTATCACACGCCAATTCCTACCGTGATAGCGCTTCTTGAAAATATATAATATTCTATAGTTTTAATAAATAACGTCATTGATTTTTAATACAAGTTTGACTAGTATTATTTAAAAATTTTGTGCAAATATGCGAAGATGTAAACCACGTTTAAAATACCTTTAATAATAAATAAAATCACAATAAAATAAATAATAATTATGTAATTATTTTAAATAAAACAAATGGTCAAATACGTGTTAAAAAGTTAATGGTATAATTTATTAAAAACCCAAAGGTGGTAGACTAGTAAATATAGAGTTCAGCTGTCCGGTTGGTTTTTCTATGCTATTCACATGACAGGTCGTTTTTTTAGAGGTACATTGTGCGTGCAACAGGTATTAGTTTGTGAGCATGTTTGGTTGGTGACCTGAGGATCATGATAAAAAGTGGTGCCTGAAGCTAGCCTGAAATTTTGAAGATTTTTGCCTGAGCAATTGCTTGTTTGGTTGCAGTCATAAGCCTGAGGAGAATAATACATGTCATTATCTAATAATTACACTGAAGAAACAATATTAAGAGATATCATTAACGTAGAAAACAAATAAAAAGATGCTCCTGCGTTTTGTCCATTGGTCTACATCGAAACTAGAAAATAACAGTAAAGAAATGATATTGGGCCCACTAGATCACAGCTTTTTGTTATTGTTATCTCTCAACGATACTCAGAACGCCTGCTATATGCCCTGTTATGTATTTATCTTAGCCAATTGCTTATACATATACTTTAGTGAAATAAGTTGATTTTTTTTGAATTTGCTATAAGAGCGTTACTTTTTTCAAAGAACCTCTTAATGTGATTTTAACTTTTAATGTACTAATCAGTATCTTACAGTATTGCAGTGAATATTGTATTTTGAAAAAAAATCATAATATTCCTCTTTTTTTTTTCCTAATATTACTTTTCCTCATCTATTTATTCTTCTGTTAGTGACCAAATTACTGAAACTATGAAAAAGTAAGATGGCAAATACATGAAGATATGTTTAGTATATACTTTATCAGATCACTGTGACAGTGTTACCTGCTGCCACTACCAACAGCTAGTTGGGTATGGAAAGGACCGAAGGAGAAGAGAGTTAGTTTATATTTAAGGGTTAGAAACTTCTCTCTTCTTATTTTTTATACGCATATTTTTTATGCTAAACAATACGTTTTTTATAAAAAAATATATAGGAAATTAGCTTTAAAAATAATAGTAATCTATTTTAATTTTTTAAGCTAATAATTAATTAATTATACGCTAATCCATCGCCTATATTACATTACATTACATTACGTATCGGGGAGGAAGAGTTCTCGGTCGCTACACACGACCACATCTTTGGATTTCTCTATTTTAGTTCAGATTTGAGAGGGTTGTAGATTTATTTTTCTTTTTCTTTTTTCATTAGCAATTGCTTGATTTATCTCAATTTTTAAAAGTGCCACGTGGTCCAATCATCATCCGGCAAAACCGCCGGCTTGAGAATAAGTGATGTGCATGAGTCAGGCACTGGATTTTCTAGGGCTGAGTCAGGCTAATCAGCATGCATGGCGCGTCAGGCCAGGCTACCCATGGAGCCATCTAGGACGACAACCAAACAAGCCTCATGGCGCGTCAGGTCGGGTCGCATCAAAACCGGCCAGTTCAACGTGATTTCTCTGGGTTAACTGCATGCCCGGTCCAAAGGAACCGGGCCATAGACCTGGGTCTGGTTTTTTCGGGGGTCAGACCGGGCCGGGTCTGGTAACTGTGGATTTCAGTCACATTTTACACCATATGATTGCTAGCTCTTCTTTGTGCAAGTTTGTGTACATCTTTCTGAGGTCTTATTTCTTACTTTTGATTTAGTTCAGTTTTCTACTTATACGTCGATTTGTACTTGTAGAGAATCAAGTAGGAAACTAACCGTTTAATTTTTAAGTCTGGTCCTACTTATGTAGTGATTATATTAGTGAGTACTAGAAAATTAAAATGGAAGACGTGGAATATATAACATAGATATACGAAAATTTATGTATAAGATATAAAGTTTTCAATGTAAAATGCATATAAAAAAATAATTGTGTTTTCAAGAAAAAACATATCGAGATAAGTATGGACAGTCCCAGCACAAGGCTTTGTGGAATCTGGAGTCACCAGTCCGTTGCTGTGTGTGGCTGACTCACGGCCGAGTAACGTGGGGAAAAAAAATCTAAAGAGGGGTCAGGTGAATATTGCGAAGTTATTTAATATAGTGCCAGTTTCTTTTGCAGCGGAGTGGGCCCATCAGATTTTGACGCACAATAAAGGACTTTAACTACAAGTCTTTATTATAGAAAAAAGGGTGAGGGAGGGGGACAGGAGGGTCCAATGCATGAAGAAAACTAATGCAAGGCTGCATGCCTACGTAGAAAGCTATCAGTACCAGTCATCACGGTTACATGTGGCCTGGAGGCACTGGTCAAGGCACTAGCTTATTGAGCAGAAAAGAAGCCATTTGCTGGAATAGCAGTCTCCTCGTTCGCCCCGTTGCTCTGCTGCTGATCGTGCTGCACCAGCGACTTCGCCTTTGGGTTCCGCGCCCTCGACTCCGGGGCGGGCAACCTGTTCCCCCTCGCCGTATGGTTCAACGTCAACGACGACAACACCGCTGCGGCCGGCCCCGTGCTGCAGAAGGCGGTGGTGTGGCACGCGACGGATCCGGGCTCTGGATCGGCGGTGACAGCCGCGGCGTAATCCGTGTTCAGCGTCAACCTCGGCCAGCTCTCCCTCGCCAACACCGGCAGCAGCAACATGTGGACGAACGTAGCCCAGCCTAACGGAGATGTGCTCGTGCTGCTGGGCTCGGGCAACCTCCAGTTCCTCGCCGGCGGCGACAACTCCTTGGTGGTGTGGGAGAGCTTCCGGCACCCGACCGACACGCTATTTCCTGCTCAATCCATGGGCGCGGGAGCAATCCTTCGGTCCAAGCGCACGGATGCGGGTTTCTCCTCTGGCCGCTTCGGCCTGTTCGTGCAGCCCGATGGCAACATAGTCCTGTTCTTCATGAACCTCGCCGTCGGCGGCAAGCTGCTCAACACCACCTGGACGGCCTCACCGTACCTAATGTATGAACGCAATGGTTTTCGTGATGACAGGTTGCTAGGGCAAGGCAGCTTCGGCAAGGTCTACCGTGGCGTCGTGAATTCCCTGCGCCCACCTGACATGGCGGTGAAGAAGCTCACCGTCTCCAACGAGTGCATCGAGAGGGAGTTCGTGAACGAGGTGCAGTCCATCGGGCAGATCCACCACCGGAACCTGGTCCGCATGGTCGGCTACTGCAAGGAGCGGGAGCAGCGGATGTTGGTGTTTGAGTTCATGCCGCGTGGCTCTCTAGAGAGCGTCCTCTTCCAGCCTGAAACACCGTGGCCATGGAGCTGGCATGCCGAGGCAGCACTCGGCATCGCCAAGGGGATCGAGCACCTGCACGAAAGGTGCAGATCACCGATCATCCACTACGACATCAAGCCTGACAACATATTGTTGGATGACAATAACAATCCAAAGATCACTGACTTTGGGATTGCCGGGCTCCTCGGCGACGAGCAGGGTACATTGCCCCCGAAATGGTTTCGAGCTGACAGGAGCATCGACACCAAGGTCGACGTGTACAGCTTTGGTGTCATGTTACTGGAGATGATATGCTGCTAGAGGGATCCTCCAGAAGATCACAGGATCGTTACGACAGTACCTCTGCTACCCAGGGTTTTCAATTTCGGCGATATATCTGTCGATATATCTGATATTCTCATTTATTGGTGGGACCTGATAAAATTCAATATCCGTCAAAAATTTCAGCAACTTTTCAAATTGGTGCTTACTGTGACATCTAGATGATTTTAGTTTAGTCGTTAAAAATTATTTTAATAAAAAAAATTATAGCTTTAAAAACTTTTATTTCTTATGTGTATTATGTAACAAAGATCTCTATCTAAAATTTAAATATAAATTTAAATATTAAGGTTTGGCTTTTAAATTAATCTCTCATCTGAAAATTTTTTTAAAATATTTTTGAATCCAACAATTAAATTTAAATATGATTCGAATATTAGCTCCACTTTAAAAACCCTCTCAAATAAATCTCTCCTACAAACTCTAAACTCTCCAAGAGTACTTACGATCGAACGCTGTTTTTATTGGTGTGTATAGCCACGGAGCAGTAGTACCTTTGCTGGTGGTGGTAACGAGGGCGGCGAGATGTTGAACACAGGGACGCTGGGGTTGGCCTGTTTGCCGTCCCAGGTGGCGCCGCCGGCTTCGCGCTGTGCTGCGACGCGGCATAGAAGAAGAGAAAGAGGGGATCGAAAGAAGGAAGCGATAAGAATGAGGAGCCGGAAGTCGTGCGCACGCCGCCGTCAACCCTCGTACGCATCCACGGCTGGCGCCTGGGCAGTTTACACACGACCCTGTGACCTTTTGGCCATCGCTTGACTGTGACACGTACAGCTGCAACGTCAGACCGTTCGAATGTTTACGCTACTATGATCGGCGTATGGGGCTACCATGAACCAAATTTCGCTGTGTACCGTTACTCCGGTGCTGTCTTAGCTTATTTATTTCTCTGGAGTGACTGGATCGCAACCTAGCAATTAGGCTGAGTTCGGTAAGGGTGTTGGCTGTGACAACTTCGTGGTCGGTAAAATGAGAAATTATTTAAGTATTAATTATTAGAAATTTAAAAAATAGGTTTATTTGATTTTTAATTAAATTCTATATAATTTTTTTTAAAAAAAACGTACCAATTTTAAAAACGTGCTAATAAAACTCTGCCAAGTCGTTGGTGAATAGTGATCGATGTACGACGTTACTAGCTAGCTGTCGGCGCCTTGATGGGCTTGGTGAGAGGAAGTTGTCTGACGAATAGCGACCTAGCATGCACGCCACCGAGACAGATTCGTATATAGTCTCCGATTGTATAATTTTATGTGCCATAAATATTACTGTTTTTTCTTTATTTCGGTCTATCTCTTGAACCTCTTTTTTCTTATATTCATGAGTGGACAAACATAGGGAAAGAAAAATATGGCGTCGGACAATTTTTTCTGATCAAATAAAATTGCTTGACTTGTTCGATTAAGTACAATTAGGAACTAATAGAAATTTTGCTTCACGCAGTCTGACGCCGCGATCAAGTTCAAGTATCACGCTAGCTTTTTATGGGCCTATTAGCTACGTACAGTATGTTGCGACTAGTGCAATTTCTGTGTCCTTCACTCTCTTCGACGATGTTGCAAAATTGCAACTAGTGCAGCTAGAGACAGACTAATAACTAATTAGCTACAACCTTGAATAAAGCGATTGGACATGTACCGCAATCGAGAAATTAATAGACAGTGGTGTACATATATATATCGTTCCAGTTCGGCAATAGATCACACAAATGGATATGCCAGGATTACAAATTGCAATAAGTGGTTAGATGAAGATTAGCTAGAATATAAACCATACAACTTAACTCGCTACGTACGCGTCATTAGCTAGCTGCATGCATGTGCGCAATTTGACATGTCTGACCGTATCCTAGTCAACTACGAGAAGGGTGCTTTAATTAAGGGGTATACGTATATAGTCCGTGTGTATATATTCTCGATCGGGGCTCAAACTAAGATCACACATGCAAACCATCAAGGAAAACACACCACAAGCGAAAGAAAGAACAGTGGAGTCAGTATTATCCTCCTCCCCTGTTTGTTTTCTCCTCGCTTCTTTCCTTTCCGTTGTACTACTATTGGATCCACTCAGACACCTCCCAACTACATCGATCACCAGCCCCTCGGGGACTTCGCCTTCGGTTTCTTCCCGGCTGTCAGCCCGGACCTTGGTTCATCCTCGCTGTGTAGTTTAACTTGAAGGCGGCCAGCCCATCGCAGCAGACGAAGGTGGTGTGGTACGCAACTGACACGAGCTCAGGCTCGGCAGTGGCTGCCAAGCAGCAGTCCATCCTCAGCATCACCGCCGGTCAGCTCTCCCTCTCCGATGGCGGCAACGGTGTGCTCTGAAAAAAACCCGAACCCTAATCAATGGTTCAGCCCACGTCTCTTGATCGCAGACACCGGTAACATCCAGCTTTTCGATGATTTTAACAATGTTGTCTGGGAAATCTTTTGGTATCCAACCGACACGCTCCTCCTAGGGCAAACTTTAGGAAACAGGAAGAGCCTCTTGTCCAGGAACATGGACAGGGACTTCTCCTCTAGGAGGTCCAGTGTTAATGTCCAAATGGACGGCAACATAGTCCTGTACATGATGGATCTCCCAGGTCATACAACATTTACAAATGCATACTGGGCCTCTGGTACCATACACAAGAGTATCACACTTTTCTTCAATACCACCGGTGACACTAGTGCCTTCTACTACATGCTTTGTAACAGCAACCAAACAATGACACTACCGAAG
Organism: Oryza coarctata; assembly: GCA_030770085.1. NCBI lineage: Eukaryota > Viridiplantae > Streptophyta > Magnoliopsida > Poales > Poaceae > Oryza > Oryza coarctata. The sequence goes on from CM061472.1 coordinate 18,987,434, forward strand.
CTGAACTCCACCAAAGCGTACTACCATCAATATGTCGCCCTTGATCCAGATGGCACAGTGCGCCTCTATGCTCTCCCGAACAACGGCACATCATCGTGGGATGTCATGGACCAATTTCTAGGTAATGGTTGCAACATGAGGACTGTTATATCGTAAGGTATGTGTGTCCCAAATGCTAATTGCATTCCTAACAAAGGGTGGCTCGACTACGAGTGTCTAAGTAGCTATGTTTTTTGTGGAACCACAGCATAGATACATTCGACTGCATGTCAGACTTCGTTGTGCACAACTATAATAGTAGGAATCACTCAGTAGAATTCAAGCTTGTGGAGTTGAAGAACACGTGGAACTAGACAACAGAGCCGCCAACCTACTACTACAAAAAGCATCCATCCACCACAAAGGCACAATGTCGAGACTTTTGCTTAAATGATTTCTTCTGTATATTTGCATTTTTCAATGAAAGTAATTGCATGGAGATGGGCTAGCTAATAGGAGGGCAAACGACTAACACCACCACTGCCTTGATGGCACTTATCAAAGTACAAGCAGTCAACCCTTCTGATCCAGTGACACTATGGGGTAAGCTACCTTAAATCATATTCACTCCTTTGCTAACCCTTACCACCTTCTCTATTTGCATCATGGTGTACTGCCATTTATGTAAGAAACCCAAAAGAACCCTGCTTGGTGTGAGGGTCTTCACTTACAAGGAGCTCTCCAAGGCAACCAATGGGTTCGTAGAGCTGCTGGGGCGAGACAACTTTGGTAGAGTCTTTAAAGGGATGGTGCATTCACTGCAACCGCCTCGATGTTGCAGTGAAGGAGCTCAATCACTCAGGTGAGTTTAGGGAGGAGGAGTTCCTCAACAAACTATAGTCCATTGGTCCGATCCACCACCGGAACCTAGTCCCGCATGATTGGGTATTGCAAGGAGGGTAAGCACCAAATGTTGGTGTTTGAGTTCATGCCAGGAGGCTCTCTTGGCAACTTCATCTTCGACCAACCAGAGAGGCCTCTATGGAGTTGGTGAGCAGAGATGGCGTTATGCATTGCTAGGGGGCTAGAGTACCTACACTACGAGTGCACCTTCCCAATCATCCTCTGCAACATCAAGGCAGATAACATACTCTTGGATTACAAGAAGAATCCAAAGATCACGGACTTTAGGATCACCAAGCTCCTCAGTGAGCAGCAGGTGCAACATACCATCACTAAGATCATGGGCGCCAAGGGCTATGAAGCACCTTAGTGGTTCATGGAGGGAGGGCAAGGTGGACGTGTACCGCTTGGGAGTCGTGCTGTTGGAGATGATACATTGCAGGAGGGTTTCTCCCGATGGCCATAGAATTGACACAGTCATGCCGCTACTACCATAGGTGGAGAGCCTTATCAAGAGTGGGAGAACGGACGAGCTTGTGGTGAAAGAGGAGAGCGGGGAGGCGCTCTGTTTATATTCATGGGATAACTTTCCATACGCCAGGGTGGCGCAATGGCTAGCAAGCTAGATATACATGATTTTGCATTCAAAATTTTTGCAACAGCAAAACTGGCCGTAGCCTAGGCCAATCCTTCCTTACCGCTGATTAAGATGAATTAAGTTCGATTTGGACGGGCATCAACTGACACTTCCTCCGCTAAATTAAGACGAATCAATCCAAATATTCACTAATGATAATATAGCCATACAGGGAACGCTCGGATAAGAAATAATATGGCTTTTTCGGTTAAAACGGGAGAATTTTACGGTATAATATACCGACAGTATATACTTACTAGTATAAACAATCTAATGGCATAGATTGATTTAATATTTCTATTTCACTTAATTAGATTGCCGTATTATATTTGAATGGGTAAATTTGTCTTTCTATATTATTTGTGAGAATATTTTTATAAATTCATATCATATGGTAGTACTGGGCGTTTCCTGCTCTCGGTCAATCTAACTCCCCATTCCCTGACCCTGCACGACGAGATATCCAAGACCGGTACTCCTAATTGGATTAAATCTGAACCGTAAATTACTATAAAGTCCTTTTCAATTTTCGGCCAAATTCCTAACACGCCCTTCTATATACTACTGCTATATATAATTGCAGTATATTGTACTGTATTTACGGGGGTTGCAGGAATCGTCCTTAGGAAGGCAATAACTTGAGGGTAATCAAGTCCCAAATATTTCTGTGCAGCTAGCATTAGCAACGAGAATTAATATATATCACACTATTAGGACATCAATGCATTCTCCTCCGGATCCAGCACTAACCAAATTTGACTCTTAATTACTACTAACTTAATCTCCATCTACATACAACTAGTGAATACCTAAAAATTTAAAAATACTTCTAAGAAAGCTCGAATAAAACAATTTAAAAATCATATCCTAGAAAACAATATTTTGAATTTTATAGCTGTTACTGTAGAATTGCAAGTGTGCATGACATATAGATAGTTATGATTAAGGATAGGATAGATCCAATAGTAATTATTTTTTAAGTGATGTGACTCAATATATGAATGTTGACTTTTATAGCAAGTAATAACTACACTAAATAAATTGTAAACACACATAACATATGATAGGTAGTACCAAGTAAAAAAAAAGCATATGATACAGAAGGCAAAAGTGATGATGTGCGATAAGAACATTCGTGTATCCATTGGTCTTCAGTTGATGCCAGACAGACAAGGGCGGACGCGGATGACAGACATTTGTTACGAAAACTTCTTGTCCAGCAATTTACGACTTCCACAAGAACATGAATGACAGATAAGCCTAAATCTCAAGCCTATTCCAGTAATACCTTGAATAAATCTGAGTTATGCGGTTCTAAAATAAGATTGAAATATCACCCGCTGATGTTGCCTAACCAGAAGAGCATGGGGAATTGCACAACCGCCAGGAAAAGAAGAAAGTAGTGATTCCGGCTGGGATACCTCTCATAGCTCCTTGGCGCGACCAGAAGAACCCTCTTCATCATCTTTACCAGGAACACTCCGGTGCAGATTGAGAACCATGGCAGTACAAAATAGTATGATGGGCTCCAGAAGACACGGACAAGCATTGCGAGTGATGTACCAGCAAATCCATACCCAGCATAGGCCACAACATCCAGCAATGGCGCTTCACCACTTCCCAGCGTGTACAGTAGAGCTCAGATTAGGATTACTTACAGAAACCAGCCAAGTAACCCTTTTGAGAACTGCAGAGCGTGTGCCTCTGGGGTAAACCTGCATTCAGGAAAAAATGTGTTTCAGACATGCATAACTGAATCATGAATATCATGTAAAATCAGTAAATGGATATTATTAACACTTGGACACTTGGTTGAACTAGAAATATGTTTGAAGAATGCAACATTCAAGAAAAATAGTGCACCACAGAAGTTAATTTATAGATACACTTCAGCATTTCCTCAATCTCCACAAATCCTTCTCGTCTCAAATTCTCCACATAACTACTGTTCCTACGGTCACTCAACACACTATACATAGTTTTCTTTCTTCCCTACTAAAGATACAGCAGGTACAGATGCAAATATGTAGTTACCTCCCAAGAACACCCAAAGCATATCCAGCAATTACAACATATGTGCCAAAAGCCATCAGAGGAATGTAAAGATCTGGAGCATTGATATCTTGAATTGGAGGTTTGTATGACAGCCTTCCTCCCACAGGTTCAGTTATCCTTGTCCAGTGCCCCTGAAGGAAGTAAATTGGTAAATGGCTTGTATGAAATTTCACATTCAGAACATAATACCCTCAAAAAAGTATAGGTTAAACCTTACCCTGTGCAGGAAAGGGAACAAGATCACCTTCAACTTGTTCCTCACATACTGACTGTTGACTTGAAAGTAATACTGAGGATTGGACAGATACTGAGTGATCTGTCCATGCGAAGACTCAAAATTAGGATTCAATGGCTCTGGGGAAAACAAATAATACACAAAATATAGATGGCATATGTTTCCCTAAATGAAATTTTACCAATGATTTACATTACTTTGCATAAACTCAGAGCTTGAACCTAAAAACTTCTCGCCATATGCTCCTAACCCACTTTGAACGAGTCCAGGCCCAGCTCCATATAAAGCACTTTCAAAAGGATTAGCTTGTGAAGTAGCAGGTCTGCCTCCCAGTCCTAGATCACTGTTCATCGTTGCCATGCTAACTGCATAAACAAAAATAAATGAAAAAAACTCAGAAAATAATGCATCAATGTTCAGGTCAGCTGAAATGAAATCTACAGCCTTAACAAGTATCCCCTACAGTGGCTTCTGGAAACAAATGGAAAGTAACATGCTGAGAAACCAATTACTAGTGTCCATCCATTAGATTGATAGAATTTCTAATAAAAAAACAGTGTGGACAAAATGCAGCTTTATTCTCAGGATGATTATAATACTTTAACATAACCAAGATATGACCAGTAGACACATTCCAGATACCAACGGAGCATGATATGGTAAGGAGAAGATGTATCATAAAGGTATATTTGAATATGGGTAAAATAGCATAGTATCATACTCATACCATTAACTACATGCCATAAAATAAAAGAAAACTAGCCAACACTTTTGGAGAACCATTGTGGATTTGCATTACCAGTGTCTATTGAAACAATGGCAAGTAACAATGTTTCTGCGGTAGCATCGAAGCATAATTTATATCAGGCTGACCAACATCTTCAACCAAATAATGGTATCAAGATATGGATCAACAGCAAATGAAATACCTCATTCGGTGTAACACTGAGTACAAAATTATCAATACCACTTGACACAGTTGATTAAAAAAGGCTTAGACACATATGATCCACAGGTAGCCTAGAATTGAACTCAAAATACTTCTATGAAAACAACTACTATTTGCAATAAGCAACTGGTGTGGCGAGATCTATCTTGTGAATGAAAAATCATTCAGGACACTAAGTGTACCAAATTTTCCTGCATTAGGATTAGGAGTCAGAAATGGCACAACAGTGCTTGCGTCTTGGTAATGACTAATAGTAAAAATCCAAACAAAAAAGGAAGAACTATTCCCGTTGCCATTCGTTCCCTCTCCAAATCAATTTGAGCTGTAACAGTTATCTCCAGCAGAAGATAGGTGACAGGACCCCCAACAATTCTGAGACCTTCCTGCAGTCTAAGATTCCCACCAAAACATCTAAAACTCGCTCACCGACCGGATCTAGGACCGCCTCCCCTCCCCCAAATCTCGGATGGCACCGGTGATCTTGGCCGGCCTCCCTCGAGAAGACCGCGGCCGTGCGGGCACGCAGCAAAGCTCGAACCGGCCACTGTAGCCACGATCGGCGTCGCCCCTCCCCGATCCCGACGCGAATCCTCACACGGTCGCTGCAGTTACTGCTCGCTCGACCTCACGCGCACTAGGGATGCTCCTCATTTGGGACCTAGACCAATAACAGAAGGCAAAGCTAGGGGGGCGAAGGGAAGAAACCCTCACCTGCAGCGGCGCACCGGCGGCGTTGGGGCGGCGGCGCTGTGATTCGTCGGCAGCAGCAGAGGCACAGGGCGGCGGGCGGGGCGGGGGCAGCGTCGCAGCGACGAGAGAGAGGAGGAGCAAGCGCCGTCGAGAAAACCGACGACGAAGAGAACGCTCGGGCCGGATGGATATTGTTCATGATAGGCCTAAATGGGCCGTAGGAAGATGCCGGGCGAGTGAGTCCACGCGATCAGCACAGCGGCCAGGAAGATCGATCGATCGATCGATTGATCTCCGGCGATGAGCGGCGGGAGGAAGCGGGACTCGATACGGAGGAAGGTGGCGGTGGCGGCGGCGGTCGCCGCGGTGGTCGCGGCGTGTCCGGGCGCTCTCCACGGCGGTGCTGCACCGGAGGCGACGGCTTGGGCTTGGACTCCGCCGCGTGGATGTCGTGCACCTCCTGTACGAGAACGTGGTGTTCTACCTGCTGTGGGTGGTCGAGCCGGTCGTCGTCCTCGCCAAGCTCTGCTTCTTCTTCCTGCGCTTCGGCTTTCTCTTGTGATCACGTCAAAGATGCAATTTGGTGACATAGCAGAGGAACATCTGCTGTGATCTTGTCAATATTTTTCTCTCTCTCCCAGAAGGAATGCAAATGATGTGTGTTTCTGCAAAATCCAATTCACCCTGTTATGTCCAGTTGCTGACTTGTGTGCAATAGAGAGATTGATACGAAAGATTGAACCGATCGTAGAAAAACATTTGGTAGCCCATGGCCAATTTCGACAGAAATTATGACAAATCACTTTGAGATTCTCCCAGCAATTACTGGGTTTGGAGCATCCAGTTTTTGTCTTCTTCCAAAATCACAATCAAATTGTCCTTCAAGAAGAAGAAGAAAAAATCGCCATAGCCATCTGTTCTCTCTATCAAGTCATTGTTCAGTCTTCAGATGAGTTGCACTTAGTATGTTCCCGGCCAACTTAGAGACACTGGTTAAGCTGAATCGCCTTCTCAGGTTATTTCATCCGTGCTTCTGAACCTTCTCTGAACACCCAGCCCCGTTGGCACGCCCACTGCATGTTTACAGTGCCAAAAACATGGGGCATTTTAGTTTCCTTCCATCAGCTAAATCACCTGTGTTCAGCACAATATACGGATTCATCCAAATGCTCATTAGTAGGTTATTCCTCTATTTTGGACTTTATTAGATGTGCTCAACAAATATGCAGCAGGTTATTCTGTCTTAGCTAACCAGGTGTTCAGGTTACGTTTTAATTTTGAAAGAAAGGGTTCGGATGTATTTAATCAGCAGAACCATCCTATTATTTTCAAGATTTTCTCATGGGCTCATCTCATCAATCGAAGATATTCGCTGGTAGTGTCTTGCCGTGAATTGTGCCACTAGGTAGAGACAGTTTTTTTTTTGTTAAAAATACTAAGCAGTATATTAACATTTCTTGTGTATGATCTAATACATAAAAATTTCTCTACACTAAGAAGGTGTTGAGAGGTATCGCAAATTAACACTAAAAAAATGTTATACCTCACAATAGCTCATCAAGGACTGTAGAACAGCATGCCCGAAATAGCCAGAAGTTCACATGCGTTTTTGGATATACCATGGCATGTGAAAACATAAACAGAATTTGTACCTAAGGTACACACGCTTCTTTTTTGCAAGTTTGCTTATGTACAAACAAGAAATTCTCCAAAGAAATGTATAAGAGGGATTGCATCCAAAATAGTTAAAATATCGCTAACCTGACATCCCAAAGAATCATCTCTTGACACTTTGTCTTGTACATGCAACCTGGGAGGGTAGCAACCTTCAATGTTACACATCTACTGTTTCAGATCTTAAGCATAGACTGCAGCTCAGAATACAGACAAGAGAACACAACCGGAAAGCAGCTTCCAATTTCCGTTCGAATGCATCTTGTCCTCGTCAACTCTTGATGAACTATCCCACCTTTCATATGGAACCATTCAGCAAACAGAATTTCTGAATTGGCAAATGTTTCCACGAGTAGAGAACTTCCTTGTTTTTGAAAATTGATCAGAGAACAAAAAAAAAATCAGAGACATGGAGAGGAAGATGCTAAACACTGAAACTGAGCACATAGCATGACCTTACACAGGAACCATAAGATCAACATGTGCATTGTATATTTTGCCGGTGCCTTTTTGTGTATCCCCAGATAGAGCCTAACATAACTTCTGTAAATGACAAACAATAGGCATGTCGAGGAACTATCACTCTAGCAATCTAGCACACATTGTAATTTGTACATTAGTTCGTACAGACAGAATGGTTTAAAAGGCCATGTCATGTTTCATTCTCTGGTGTATTTAACAAGTCAACAAAATATATATGATGTAATACATACCTTATTATCCATCTGATTTTAAACAAAAAATACATACCCAATTCTTTCCAAAAAAGAAAAAAAAACTCCACAAAAACCATGGTCCTGATGTTCAAACGAGCACATGAATACATTGCATCCGTGGAAGAGTACAAAAAATAACTGGTGAATGTTCTTGTTAGATCACTAGACCACGGGGCTATATATATATATAGACCCAACCCTCCTGTATAGAATTGGGGTCTTAGTCTCCCTATATATATTTTTACATGATATCAGAATAAGTTTAGACATCCCCGACGCGCTAGCATTCTCCCACCGGCGAGACAACCTTTTCTTCCCGTCATCGACGTTTTCTCCCCATCGCCGACCTACCCTGTACTCCCTCCTCGCTCTCTCGTCTCAGTTCCTTTCTTCTTCCCATCTTCTCCGCAGACGCTTTTCTTTCTCCTTTTCCACCACTCTCTCCCATCCCTTGCTCCTCCACGCGACAAGGCGACGGTCTTCATCCGCCACCTCGTCTTGCCTCACACTCGTCTTTGCCCTTCTTCTTGCTCTATGCATCCTTTCTCCTTCGACGCCGGCGTATCTCTGCGCTCGTCGTCTCCATTGGCTGAACTCGTTCGCCTCCCATCGGCTGGACCTGTTCGCCCTCTATCGGCTGAAACCCTCTCTCAGTTCCCACTTTTTCGACACGCTCAATGGCTCTCGGACGCGAACCTTCTCCACTCATGTCCAAGCCACTCCGACGTGTTTACGTGTCCACGGACACGAATCTCTGCCTCTCGGACGCAAACCTCTTTTTTTCGCGTCCGACCCCTCTCCAAGTTTTTCGCGTCCGCTCCACTCCCTGGCCTCCACGAGTCCACGGACGTGAATCTTCTCTTCACGGACGTGAATCTTCGCACGTTCGTGACCCAACCACTCTCTGATCTACCTACTCTGCCAACTATCTTTCCCTCACCTACTCCGCTGCCTACTCCTTATTGGCCAATCACTCCCCATCGGCTGGTTGGCCCACCCTTCCCTCTCATCGGCTCACTCCCCAACGACCTATCACCTCTCTGATCGGCCGAACTCCCTTCTCATCGGCTTCTTGCCCCTGTTTTCCTCTCGTCATGGCCACCAAGTCAGCCCTTAGCTCCGGCACTCTCTCAGTCATCGAATCTGCTCTGGCTCTCGATGTCCCAGACCACACCTCGGGCACCACCTCGCCGATCTTCTCACCCCTCTACGCTGCTGTGAACGTGAAATCCCACGTTTCCATCTCTCTTGATCTCAACGCCAACCTCGACCCAATGACCCCCAGTGGGACATCGCCCTCCTGCGAAGCCTCAACCCCCGCTTCTCAAACACCGCCGATGACATCGCCAATGCCACACCCCTTCCGTCGTTTGCCCGGGCCCATGACATGCTAGCTTTCAAAGAACTCCGTCTGGCCAACGACGAGAAGACCGTGGCCCACACCGCAACCGATAATGGCTATCGAGCATCCTGCGCTGCCGCTCCCTCCCGCGGCTCTGGCGGCCATGGCTCTAACCACGGCAACGCAACCCGCATTGGCAAAGGCAAGGGCAAGAACTGATACGGTCCGATGCAATTGCAACCTACTTCAGTTCCTACCCAGTCTACCGGTCCCACGGGTCCGTGGCTCTGCTACAACCCCTGGGCACTCCAGCCCCAGCCACGCTGCCCCATCGGATGGCAACCAGGGGTCCTTAAAGCCCATCCTTAGGCCTACCTGGCATCGGCTCCCATCCTACCGCCTCAGCCGATGCTACCGACACTACCCACCCAGCCGGTTCCCTCCTAGAACCAGGCTAGCCTCGTCGCCGCCCTCAACCAGATGACGCTCCAACCACAACACCCTTGAGTGCTGGATTCTGGTGCGTCCTCCCACATGACGTCATCGGCTGGTATACTCCGTTCTTGTCATCCCTCCTCCTCCCCCTTTGTCACCATCGGCAATGGCCACTCTCTTCCTGTCCAATGCCATGGTGACTCCCCTCTGTCTACATCCACCACTAACCTCCCCTTTTGCAATGTCCTCATTATACCCTTCCTTATTCACAATCTCGTACCTATTCGTCAATTCACACGAGATAACAATTGCTCAATCGAATTTGACGCTTCTGGTTTCTCTGTGAAGGATATCTCAACCCGTCGACAGATCCTTCGCTACAATATTGACGGTGACCTCTACACCATTCCCACTGCGACGTCCACTCCACACGCCAGCGTCGCCCTCTCCACCAATCTCTGGCATCTTCGCCTCGGCCACTCCGGCCCCGACGCTGTCGCCAACCTCTGTTGCAGCGTCTCCATCCCGTGTACCCACAGCAGCTCCACAGTTTGTCACTCGTGTCAACTTGGCAAACATGTGCATCTGCCATTTTCTAATTCTCTCTCTTATACCTCACGACCGTTTGAACTTATACATTGTGATGTATGAACTTCTCCAGTTAAAAGTGTCTCTGGTAATCAGTATTATTTTGCCATACTTGATGATTACACACACTATTGCTGGACTTTTTCACTCATCAGCAAATCCGAGGTCGCCTCCCACCTAACTAACTTCACCACCTACGTTTCTATCCAGTTCAACCTCCCCATCAAGACTCTATAAGCCGATAACGATACGAAGTTTGTTAACCGTACTGTTCAAACCTTCCACACCTCGCAGGGCATCCATCTACGTCTCTCCTGCCCCTACATCTCTCCCCAGAATGATAAGGCCGAATGCCTCCTTCGCACCCTCAACAACATAAGTCGCACTATGCTGCTTCATGTCCACTTACCTGTAATTTACTGGACAGAAGCACTAACCACTGTGACTTACTTCCTCAATCGGCGCCCGTGCTTCTCCGTTCGCCACAACGTTTCATACACTCTTCTTTACCACACAGCGTCCGACTACTCCCACCTTCGCGTCTTCGAGTGCCTCTGCTACCCAAATCTCATTGCCACTGCCCCCACAAACTCGCTCCCCGCTCTACCGCCTGCATTCTCCTCGGCTATCCCTCATCTCACAAGGGATACCGATGTCTCGACCTTTCCACCCGTCGAGTCATCGTCTCTTGTCATGTCATCTTTGACGAGACATGCTTTCCCTTCGGCTTGCTTAATCCGAGATCCTCATCTAGCGATCTCGACTTCCTCCTCACCAACACCGTGCCGTCCCGGTCTCCTCCACCGTTCTCCCTCATTGACCCCCTCATCGGCCACTGCTGAGAACTTACTGTTCAGCTATCCCACTATTTTTCGGTCCGATATCTCTCCCATCGGACCCCCATCGGCCCCACCACTCTCATCGGCTTTGGCCGATCCTATCCCCTTTTCATCAGACACCTTACCCCCATCGGCTCCTCAGTCCTCATCGGCTCATCCGCCTCCATCGGCTCTCCCGTCCCTATCAATTGCTCCATCTCCATCGGACCGACTGAACCGATCGGCTCATCTAACTCCATCGGCTCAGGCCGATCTAGTTCCCCCCTATCCTCTCACATACAACCGCCGATCCCGAGCCGATGACGCCCCTTCCCAACCAGTTCTCCCCACACCTACTACACTCCCATCGGCTCCTATCCCCTCCACCTCTCACATGGTTACCCGCTCACAGACCGGGTCTTTCCGTCCCACCAAGCGCTACGAGCTCTTCGCCATTCACTGCTCTATCTCGCCCATCCCGGCGACTTCTCGTTCCGCTCTAGCTGACCCTCAGTGGCACACGGCCATGGTTGACGAGTACAAGACCCTCATGGACAACGAGACCTGGCGCCTCGTCTCTCGTCCTCCCAGCGCCAACATTGTGACCGACAAGTGGATCTTTAAGCACAAGTTCCACGCCGATGACTCTCTTGCCCGTCACAAGGCACGCTGGATAGTTCGGGGTTTCTCCCAACGCCCCGGTGTCAATTACGATGAGACTTTCAGTCCCGTCGTCAAACCCGCCACCATTCAGGTCGTTCTCACCTTGGCTGCCTCGCACTCCTAGCCGATCCATCAGCTTGACATGAAGAATGCATTTCTTCACGGTCATCTGACGGAAACGGTCTACTGCCAGCAGCCTCCAGGCTTCGTCGACCCCTCTCGTCCCGACGATATCTGCCTCCTTCAACGCTCTCTCTACGGCCTCAAACAAGCCCTCGGGCTTGGTACCAGTGTTTTGCCACCTACCTTCGGTACATCGGCTTTGTGGCCTCTGCGTCCAATAGCTCTCTATTCACTCTTCACATTGGCAACGCTACCGCTTATCTCCTTCTATATGTTGACGACATTGTTCTTACAGCGTCTTCGACGTCCCTCCTATACCAGATCATGGTCCGACTCCACTCCGAGTTCGTCATGACCGATCTCGGTCCCTTCCACCACTTCCTTGGCATCTCCGTCACCTGTTCTTCTCACGAGCTCTTCCTTTCCTAACGCCAGTACACCATCGATCTTCTACAGCGTGCGGGCATGGTCGACTGTCACCCCACGGCCACCCCGGTCGACACTCGAGCCAAACTCTCCGCTGCTGATGGCTCACTCATCGCCGATCCCTCTCAGTATTGGAGTCTTGCTGGTGCTCTTCAATACCTCACCCTCACACAGCCCGACCTCACCTACGCCATCCAGCAAGTGTGCCTCTTCATGCACGCTCCGCGCGAACCTCACCTCGCGCTACTCAAGCGCATCCTGCACTACGTGAAGGGCACACTCTCCAGTGGGCTGCACCTCAGCTCCAGCCCCATCGACTCTCTCACCACGTACTCCGACGCGGACTGGATAGGCTGCCCCGACTCTCGATGCTCCACGTCCGGCTACTGCGTCTTTCTTAGCGACACTCTAGTCTCCTGGTCCTCAAAACGCCAGACTACAGTGTCATGGTCCAGCGCCGAAGCCGAGTACCGCGCCGTCACTCACGTCGTCGCCTAGCTTCGCTAGCTTCTCCAGGAGCTCCGTGCACCTCTCTCCTCTGCGATCGTCATCTACTGCGACAACGTTAGTGCTGTCTACATGACTGCCAACCCGATTCATCATCGACGCACCAAGCACATAGAGATCGATATCCATTTTGTCCGTGACAAGGTCGTACTAGGATAGGTTCGGGTGCTCCATGTACCATTGGTGCACCAGTTTGTCGATATTATGATCAAAGGCCTCCCCATGCCTTGGTTCACCAGTTTTCGGTCCAGTTTCTGTGTCCGTTCCCCTCCCGCTGCGACTGTGGGGGTGTTAGATCATTGGACCACGGGGCTGTATATATATAGATCTGATCCTCTGTATAGAATTGGGGTTTTAGTCTCACTGTACACATTCTTACAGTTTGCAGCTCATAAAGAGTAGGTTTAGATGCGAAAATGAACAAACCTCATAATAAGTTGGCCTGATTAAAATGGAACACACAGGCGAATTTTATGACAACTTATCTGCACAGTAAATGCCCAGCCGTGGGCAAGCACAGGCCAATTAACAGCGCCGGTGCACAGTGTGCCCAGTGACCAAGTCTCGATCAATGCCACAAGTGAAAGATTCCCAGATAGATAACTGAAGAACACTGGAAGAGCTTGCTGCAGACTCAGTTGGATGCAGTAGACTGATCTGGATTGACCACTCGATCGTATCATTCTCGATATATCTGCAATAGGTTGGCACTAACAAGAATTAGTCAGCTGTGGTAATATATTTGCTACAAACAAATTGCTAGACTTATCCTGGTCAAAATTCAAGTGCTGATGGATTAACTTGAGTATCTCCTATCAATTTATCAGCATAGAAACATGATGGCAACACGGCATGCTTCTCCCACTCAACACCATGTGTCCTTTCAAACTGCTCCTCTAGCAATGGATGGCATCCGCTCAAATACAAAAAGTTAAGGGTCAGACGAAGACTATCTTCAGGTACAGAAACAAGTTCAGGGTAATTGTGTATCATCATGACTCTGAGGGAGAAGAAGTCAGCCATTTCAGGCAGGGCCACTAACTTCAGGCAATTTCTGATCTCCAGTTTGGAGGAAAGAAAGGTTTCTCAGGCTCGTCAGTGACATTAGTGTGTTGCAGCCCTCTATAAGCACCTCTGTCAATGTTGTTAGGTTCTATTCACAGGTAGTTCCTTTATGCTAGACTATTGGACTTGTATATATATAGATTCGATCTCCTTATATAAAGTTGAGATCTTAGTCTTACTGTACACCATATTCCTATATGGTATCAGAGTAGGTCTAGACATCTCGGCGCGCTAGCATCCTTTCGTCGGTGAGCCGATACTTTCTTCCCGTCGCAGACCTTCTTCCTTGGTATTCCTCCTCTGCCTTCTCGTCTCGACTCTTTCCTCCCTGTCTCCTCCGCAGACGACTTTCTCCTCCTCTACCGCCCTCTCACCCCCCTTTTCTACCACATGATAAAGAGACGGCATCCATCCGCCTCCTCGTCTCGTTCAGACCCGCCTTAGCTTTTCCCTTGCTTCGGCACACCTTTCCCTCCTCCGACGCCGGTGCAACTCTGCACTCGTCGTCTTCATCGGCTGGACTCGTCTGCCCTCCATCGGCTAGATTCGTCTGTCCTCTATCGGCTGGAACTCTCTCGGTTCCCGCTTTTTCGACACGCTCACCTGCTCCCGGACACGAAACTTCTTCACTCGCGTCCGAGTCACTCCAACGTGTCCACGTGTCCACGGACACGAATTTCTGCTTCCCGGACGCGAACCTCCTTTCTTCGCGTCCGCGTCTTCTCCGATTTTTCGCGTCTGCTCCACTCCGTTGTATCCATAAGTCCACAGACATGAAACCTCTCTTCACGGACGTGAACCTTCTCACGCCCGTGATCCACCTATTCTCTCACACTCGTGACCTACCTACTCTACCACTCACTCCTCGCTCAACTACTCCGCCACCTACTCCCATTGAACCGCTCCAGTTCTTACCCTTGTTTTTGCTCTTGCTTTTACGGGCTTTGTTGCTATAACTAAAGCCATGCTATCAGAATCGCGAAAGGTGACAGCAGCGCACGGTGGTCGGCAGCCGATGGGGTTAGAGCAGTGATGATTGGCTGCGACGAGGAGAGCGGTGTAGTCAAATTCATCCAAGATGTCCTCAGCATCAGCATCTTTCAGCTTGTAGAGTAAAGCTTGCTGAGTGCAATCAAGTGTTCTCCGCCTTTCTGCAGTGCCTACTACCAAGAGAATTTCAGTTAAAATGGTCTCGAGCTTTTTAAGGTCGTCCTCCAAATTGGACTGTCACTTGTACTGGGTTGCTATATATGACTGGACCTTCTCAACCATAACATTGATAACAGAAGAAACTACCCATCCAACTCCAGTGGCTAGTGGTGAAGTGGCCGTGCTGCTCAGTATACTGTCTCTTGGCTCTTCAATTTCTCCTTACAGCTTTCGACTGATGTACCTAACATGCATTGGTAAATCTTTTTTTTGCGGGGTGGTAATATAATTAATTAAAGGTAACAACATAAGTATAGTTAATAATACAATTCAGAAATGAACTTCGTATTACTGAAAAGCATGTAAGATTACTGTCAGAGACAAAACTATATAACTTTCCCATTATTCTTTGATTTGTTGAACCAGTACACACACAAAAAAAAACTTAACCAGGCCGGCCTAAGACAGTTATCTTTTATGAAGCAACTTCAGTTCCTAAAATATCCCAAAGAGGAAGCCTTTTGACAATTTGTCATATGCTAGTCAAACTATTGGACCTCAAAACTGATCTCCCTTCCTAATTAATTAGAGAATATATGCCTTCCCTAGATACGGATCAAACTGCGGATTATACCTCGACGCTACTCCAAATAAATAGTTTCAGAAACTTCTTGATCCAAGTATAAAAATGTCCTTATTTCCTAAAAAATAAAACAAAGCGTACAAAAAAGACCCAATTCAACAAGATCCAGTTCTTGGGCGCGATTTCGCCGCACCGCGACGAGTTCTAGGATAAACTAGTGAAGCTAGGTCGTACGCACACAGCTGGGTAGAGGTGAAGGGGCATCTACCTGATTGGTAGGATCAGAGCTCCAAGCCTCCAATCTCCTCCAAGATATCTCGCTGTTGATCAAGCTGCGTTTGACGCGAGACCTGAACCAGACCAGGCGGACACAAATTTCTCAGATGAAGACTCTGACTTCCAACGCTTCCTCGGGGTACTCTCACCGCCTCACGCAAGTGAATGCCTTTTAGCGCAGAGGCCAGTGGCCGGTGCCCAGTGACAATTTTTTTCAAGTGAATTTTCGCTTTGGACGATGTTTTACTTTCGTCATCATTTAATCAACATTTTTTATTTTGAATTAGATAATTTTAACTTTGTGGTACTTTAAGAACACCCTTAACTCTTTTATTTACCTATATCCAGCTTGCTATATAGCTATGGAGTTTAATGACAAATAGGAGCTAGCATACTAGAAAAGAGTTGGGTGATTCAAAATGAAAAAAATAATAAAAAAAGGTTTTGGTGGGTCAGAATTCATTCGTGGCCTTTAGTGGGCTAAATTTGTTGATGGGAATTGGGTAGGCCGAATTCACTTGCGGACCGAATTTTTTTTCATTAATTTATCAGGCCGAATTTGTTCGCGGCCGTTTGTGGACTGAATTAGTTGATGGGGAATAGGTGGGCTGAATTCAATTGTGGGTCTAATTCTTCGACAAGAAAATGTAGGCTGAATTATTTTGGGACCATCAATGGGCCAAATTCGTGGTATGATTCGTTCGGCTCAGGATGATGACTGATGAGCATCCTGGTTTGCCTCTCAAAAAAAAAAAAAAAACAGAGCATCCTTGTTTGCAAATATTCCGACCATTGTTGCTTCGAACCTTGGATGAACTCAACGGGCTTGAATGACGATGATAAATGAAGTGACGAATTTTATCCGCTTTTTCAGAAATAGCTGGGAATTCAAGCATGGGCAGTGATGGGAAGAAGGGCTGTTTCTCCGAGAAGCATGGATATATCAGTAGAGCAAGAGCAGGGCATGGAGCATCTGCTGCAAGATTTACTGACAAGAAAGGAGGATATCCAAGCCTTGCTGGACAACCGAAGCCCGTGTGGCTGTGTGTCTCCAAGATGTAAAAATCAAATAGTATTACCTTTACTTCAGAATAAGGAGAGGTGGTAGAACTAGGCTATATCTGTACGTCAGTTGACAAAATACTCAGTAAGTTGAACAGAAATGCTCCCATCAGTACATCAAATATTTCCAGAAGGTTGCCGCTTGGTTTGGTTTGCTCAACTGTTTCTTAATGGTGTTCTCCTTTTTAACTATTCCCTGAGTTAAAAACCCTATGTTAACAGATGGAGGGTTGGTTGCCTGCTGACTGATCCTGCCATAGGGTCATAATACACTATTAAGCTGGGGTTAATGGGTAAAAGCTACTATATAAGTGTCTATCTCAGTATCACACCGTGCAGTAAAAACCATCAGACTTCTGCATATGACATTATGACAGGCGAAAAAAAAACTAGTCGCGGATCATAACCCTGATGGTAGTAATTTGCAAGAGATGGATCAGACGCTTAGTACGGTTTTGATTAAGTCGTATGCGGATATGCTGTCCTGGTCCAGGCTCCAGAGTTAGCACGAGCTAAGCTCAGATTTCCTGCAGATCCTGGGGTTTTACTCCCGGCTCGCCGTCCGTCACTGTGACTGGCTCAATGCTGCCCATCTGAAGCATCGTTTCATGGCCCCCCGATCCGTATGCCTGGCACGCACTAGCACGTGGGTAAAAATCAATCAAGGTCAAGGACCGGGTGAAATGCATGTAGGTTGCTAGGTGTCGTTTATTTGTCACACTAACTCCTATATACACAGCTAATACCTCTATAGATCCGCATATATTAAAATTAAGAAATTTATTATAGATATATGTTGTCGACGAGTATATTATCTACAACTTAAAAAATAATTAACCGTAAACACGAATGCCATTAGTTGTCCATTCAAGTTCAAAAGAAAAGAAAACGAGATTAGATTGGATGTTATTTTTCGTGTGTTTTGGCTCTGAAAGAGTAGGATTTTAGTTTCCTTCAACTCCTTTGATCCAAACTATACTACAAAGATTTTTCTCTAAAGGAATTGAAACCTTCAAATTTTCTTTAAAAATCCCTTGATCCAAACATGCCTGTATAGTACTAACACTCACTCAGCTGAGGTACTCACAAAACCACTCTTCGATTAGCTGATTATCTTTCTTTTATTTTTTCCTTATTTAAGACAAATGGTAAAAGTGTCAAGATAAGCACAACTCTCAGCTGCGAAAAGCTCCAAATCACACAATCACTCTGACTGTAAAACTGAATCTTGGAATTTGCAGAAACAGGAGTGCATTAGCATTTGTAGCCACTGAAGGTACAACTGGTTTGCTAAATTGAAAGTTGACAAGGGTACAATAGCAAAACTTCATCTTGCATTGCAGGTCCTCCTTTAAAGGGCAGCCGCCGCGTCTGCAGCTGCTGCAAAGCGACAGCAGAAAGGAAGGAGGAAAAGCAGGCACCCCTTACACCACTCCTCTGTGCTCCTCCCTCCCCCTAATTCCAGTCTCCCACCACAGGCCAAAACACGGCCCATTTCAGTGTTCAGACTTGAGTGTTTCAGACCAAGAACTCAAGAACACCAAAAAAAAAAAAAACAGCACCCAACTGCAGCTCAAGCCTCCCTCTCCTCCAATCCATTGCAGCCACTCTCTTCCCTCCAAAGAGGCATTGATCACCAGAGAGTAGATAAGGGGGTGTGATGAGCTCTCTCCTACTGTTCTTGCTGCTGCTGCTGCCTTTTGGAGTGAGCTTGAGTGGCTGCATAAGGCTTGGCAATGGCGGATACGAGGACTGGAGGATGGGCTCGGCGACCTACATCAAGGAGTCCCTGGGGCACCCGCTTAATGATGGTAAGTGCAATGTGTATGTGTTTAACAGTTCAAGCTTCTGAATCTTTGTCAGTTAGTAGGATCAAGAACATGCCTTTTTTTGCATTTTTCTTTTGATGGATTCATGGAGATGGTGAACGTAGTTTGCAAGGATGAATGGTGAGTAGATGGTGTAGTATTGTGCAGATCCGGCAGAGTGGGCAGTCAAGTTCTAGTTAGAAGTAGGAAACAGGAATGAAGATTCACTGCTGAAACCTGTTCTTCTTTCTCTCTCTTCAGATAGATTGTGACTCGTCAAACTGAACTTTCAATGTATGTCCTGTTGTTGGTAGGACCATTTTGTTTTGATTTTGTAAAAGGGTAGAAAACAGGTTTCTTTCAGGGTTATAAAAGATAATAGGGAGATTTTTTTTTGCCTCTTGTTGCAATTGTATTCTCTCTCTCGCCATCAAAATTTTACAATTCTGTCTTTTACCATCCTTCCGTTATGCTATTGCCGTTAGGTCAATGAAAGTTGGCCGTTAACTTTTATTTTAAAGTGACACATAAAACTATTCTAACTAATTTAGAATTTTCCGACCATAAAATTATATACAACATTTATAACTTAAAATATTAAAAATTGTATTTCCTTGGTTTGGTATTTCTAACAATTCTTAGTTTCATAAGGGCATAATAGTCTTTTGAGGAGCAAACCTTATGGTCAACTGGCGGTGGTCAGACATAGTGGTAAAAGAGAAACCAGTGCAAACGGAAGTGGTAAAAGAGAGAAGCGTGAAATTTTGATGGCAGAAAAGAGAACATGGGTTCAACAGGTGGCAAAAAAGGAAAATTTTCTAAGATGAAAAAGAATGTTGGTGTCAATGTTAATAAAGCTAGCATTCCAATCAAACATTTTCTCTATAATCATCAGATAAAACCTTTTTATGTTCATTAGTGCACTAATGCTGTCCTAGTCGGACGAAAGAAACAAATGATGGTACATTATTGGACTAAGTGGGCCTTAAATTATGTAGTAGTTGTCTTTTTTCCTTTTAGGTAAGTTTTAGAAAAGCTGAGGCATATTGAATTGATTGGCAATAATACTACTATAGCCGAGCAATCTGGTACAACATGATCTTTCCTTGCTGTTTACTGTCCATGACATAGTACACATTGAAGTCTTTCAGAGTACATTTGCAGTAATTTAAGTGTCAAAGCAACGTCAGAACAAGATTTATATAAGCCCAACCATACTGCATTTCCTCACTCGATATCCTGAATTCAAGGACATTTGAACATGATCAAACTATCTAGGACTCTATCCGGTTAGGATTATTTGACGTTTCTGACAGATAAATACTACTACTAGGTGCAAGCCATTTGCACAAATAATTTCATCCGGGGGGAGTATCAATCTTGACATCTTGTTGGCTAACTTTGGAGCTGATCATCTCCATCTCACATGATAATTGAGCAAAAGTTATCTCACTTTGTCTGAACTCTGAAATTGCAAGGTGGTGGAGCCTGTGGGTACGGCGACCTGGACATCTTCAGGTACGGGAGGTACACGGCCGGCGTGAGCGGCGCGCTGTTCGGGCGCGGCAGCGCGTGCGGCGGCTGCTACGAGGTGCGGTGCGTGAACCACGTGCTGTGGTGCCTCCGCGGCAGCCCGACGGTGGTGGTGACGGCGACCGACTTCTGTGCCCCCAACCTCGGCCTCTCCGACGACTATGGCGGCCGGTGCAACTTCCCCAAGGAGCATTTCGAGATGTCGGAGGCCGCCTTCCTCCGCGTCGCCAAGGCCAAGGCCGACATTGTGCCGGTGCAGTTCCGGAGGTAAATCAGTTTCTCCCACTCTGTTCTTTACATAGACACAATCTTCAATGCAAAGAATTTTCTCTTATATAATTGTTGCTTGGTTATATGTCAGTGAAACGAGAAATTTTAGTAGTTGAGGAGGTAGTGGAGGTGTCGAGGTACCAACTAAAATCACTAGCGAAACGGGCATAGTGAAATGGAAATACATTTTCATGACAAATCCGCTACTACTGTTTTATGTGGTGTGAATCTTAGTAAGTTTGATTAGACATGTTCTAAAACGCCATCAGTTTGAGAATGGACAGAGACACAGAATATTCAGTTACTGCACAGTGCACACAACATGTTCTTGATTTGCTCGCTGCTCATTGATCACTTCTAGTATCATTCAGCAGCTAGCTGATGTGTGAATCTGACCATGCAAAAAAGCATGGCGCTATCATTCTTGAGTAGTGCATTTGGAGTGTGTTTTTCTAGACTGAAGCAGTGCTGCTTTTGCGAAAGTTCAGAATGATGTTTGATCATTGGAGATGGAACACAGAATATGCGGACAGTGCATGTTTCCGGCTGCTTTGCATGGAGCAAAGACAAGCTTTAAATCTTTAATCACTGCTGCTTCCCCCTTTTTAATTCTGACTTGTGCTTTGTTAATTATGAGCACCTCCATAGTTTCAGACAATCGCCATGGGTGTCCCAAGTCCCAATTTGTGCTGCAGGAGTACGCAGCAAGTATTCATTTTTCTAGAACCACGGTAGTACTACAACTCTAGCAAGATAAGATTAATTTTTTCAAGAATCAAAGCAGCAATTTGGGTTTTCATGTCAGTAACCATTGATGGATGAACTCTAGTAGTACTCTAACAAGATATGACTAAATTTTGCCACATCTACTGAACTCTGCATGAATCAAAGCAGCAACACATTGCTCATGTTGGGTTTCACGTGATCATGTCACTGACCATTGGTGAAATGAATGGTGGTGGTGCAGGGTGAGCTGTGACAGGGCCGGGGGGATGCGGTTCACGATCACCGGCGGCGCCAGCTTCCTGCAGGTGCTGATCACGAACGTGGCGGCAGACGGTGAGGTGGCGGCGGTGAAGGTGAAGGGGTCGAGGACCGGGTGGATGCCGATGGGGAGGAACTGGGGCCAGAACTGGCAGTGCGACGCCGACCTCCGCGGCCAGCCGCTATCGTTCGAGGTCACCGGCGGGAGGGGGAAGACGGTCACCGCCTACAGCGTCGCGCCGGCGGACTGGATGTTTGCGCAGACGTTCGAAGGCAAGCAGTTCGTGGAGTAGACGATGCCATGACACCAGCAGGAGGTGCCATGCTCGGAATGATTGTAATTATGATCATAATTATATACAGGTGAAAAGAACTGTCTGGTTTGGTTTGGATGGTGTGCCTGGAAGGACGATGATTGTGTTTGATCTGCTCAGCATGGCAAACAAAATTATAGGGTTAATGAAGATTGAGGAAAAAAAAAGTTTGGCTAATCAGAGCAGTTATGCGCAATCAGTGGTCCAGTATTGGAGTAATATCATCCGAAGAAAAAGATGTAATGGAGTACGGAGTACCATTTTTTGGTTGGTGACATAATGAGGGTGCGTATGTTACATAAAAGTACATGTAGAGTACACAATAAATAAGAGGGAAAACACTGCTTTGCGGTAGGACATGTCATGTGGCATATCGCATCGATTCGCGAGGCCTGGGGTGAACATGCAAATGGCACTGGGAGAGAGCAGCAGTAAGGCACACGCTCGTGCAGTGATGAATTTTCTAGTCATACTAGTGATCATCACACAGCAAAAAAAAAAAAAAAATCTACGTTTTCTTCCCTTCCAATCATGCGATCGAAACTGTCGCGCCTAGTTTGCTGCCAGGCTACTGTACACATTTCAGCACCTAAAAACTATAATAGAACTTTCATGAGCGAGGATGCACACTACTTACAGACGAGGTCGCACTTTGTTTTATATAAACAAATTGGCGAGTTGAGTTTGCTCTTAAGCAGACAAGTCGGGAACCGACGGCACCACGGGAAGAGCTGCTTCGGCGAGAAAGCATCACGCATCGGCATCTAAACAGGGCATTTATGCTAGCTGCAGAGAAAAGAACTAATCAGAGGCATGAAGCAGACAGCAAGAGAGAACAGACAAGACCTCAGATAGTGGTGAGACCCTGAGAATGACAGCAATATAACAAGAGAGTAATGCACTGATGCTTATGCCTCGTTACAGCAGAACAAAAAGAAAAAGAAAAAGAACAGGTACCTTGCATTTTCGTTCTGCGTCACTGCTTACAACTTCTAGCAGGGCCCCTACGTATCCTCTTCAAAACAGGGCGAGGGGTCCCAGGTTCAGTTTGCGAGGACTCGCCCTTCAGCATCATCTGATAGCAGATTGTTAGTTCACGAAAAAAAAATCAGCTGAAAATAGGCACTTTCATTGTTACTTACATAGCTTCTGTTTTCACCTACACACCATGCTTACCTTCGCTGTTGTTTTTTGTCCATCGACCGGGTCCCGTTTGATGATTTCCTTCGCTTGTTGACAGCTGTTGGGATTATTTTGACGTCCTGAGAACATAACAAGAATAATTTATTTCCTTCTGTTAGTTTACCCCCCAAAAAAATGTACATGTAAGATTTGGGTTTCTAGTTACCTTCACATCTTCATCTTGAGTAAATTTTTGAGACTCCCTGTCATCGGACCTCATTTCGCTTACCTTAGCTACCTCTTCCTGCTGGGTAATCCTATCACGCCCGTCATATTCAGATCGCTTCTCACCTATCACATTGACACCACGTGCCATTTGTTGCTCTGGAACCTCACATTTCCCATTGAATGGTGGCATGTAGCACAACCTGAAATTTCAGAACCTTAACACTTCGGCCCTGTCAAGAAGCAAGGGAAGACAGTGGCTATGCCCATGTATAAGCCTTACTAAACCAAGATATTGAAATTCTTCTTGAAATTCTATAATTGTGATGGTACAAGACTTTTAAGAGATTCTAACCTCCCAATGGATAAGAGTTCCCAAATGCAAATACCATTTTATTATACTAAATATAACTGCAACCTGAATATTCAACTGATAAACTTTGCTAATATAGTAATGTGGTGTATAGTGAGACTAAGATTCCAACTCTATATATATAGGGAGGGTCGGATCTATATATATACAAGTCCAGTAGTTTAACACCTCACGCAGTCGTAGCGGGAGGAGAACGGACACAGAGACTGGAGCGAAAATTGGTGAACAAAAGCGTGGGTAGACCTTTGGTCATAATATCGGAGAACTGGTGCGCCGACGGTACATGAAACACCCGAACTTGTCCTAGTACGACCTTGTCATATACGAAGTGAATTTCTATTTCTATATGTTTCGTGCGTCAGTGATGGACCGGGTTGACGGTCATGTAGACGACGCTGACGTTGTCACAGTAGACGATGGTCGCAGAGGGGATAGGTGCACGGAGCTCCTGGAGAAGCTAGTGAAGCCAATAACACTCGGCGATGGCGTGGGCAACGACACGATACTCGGCTTCGGCACTGGACTGAGACACTATAGTCTAACGCTTGGAGGACTAAGAGACTAGAGTATCACTGAGAAAGACGCAATAGCCGAATGTGGAGCGGCGAGAGTCGGGGCAGCTCTCAGTCCACATCGGAGTACGCGGTGAGAGATTCAATAGAGCTAGAGCTGAGATGTAAGCCAGTGGAGAGTGTGCCCTTCACGTAGCGAAGAATACACTTAAGCAATGTGAGGTGAGGTTCGCGCGGAGCATGCATGAAGAGGCACACTTGCTGGACGGCGTAGGTGAGATCAGGTTGTGTTAGTGTGAGGTACTGGAGGGCACCAGCAAGACTCCGGTACTAGGAGAGATCGGCTATGAGAGAGTCATCGGTGGCGGAGAGCTTGGCGCAAGTGTCGATGGAAGTGGCGATGGGATGACATTCGGCCATGCCCGTACATTAGAGGAGATCGATGACATACTGATGCTGGGAGAGAAAGAGCCCGTGAGAAGAGCGTGTGACAGAGATGCCAAGGAAGTGATGGAGAAAACCGAGATCGGTCATGGCAAACTCGAAATAGAGTCAGGTTATGATCTGGTGTAGAATGGACGGCGAGGACGCTATAAGAACAATGTCATCGATGTAAAGGAGAAGATAGGTGGTGGTGTTGCCGATGTGAAGGATGAAGAGGGAGGTATTGGAGACAGAGGCCGCAAAGCTAATGTGCCGAAGATAGGTAGCAAAACGCTGGTACTAGGCCCGAAGGGCCTATTTAAGGCCGTAGAGGGAGCGCTGAAGGAGGCAAACGTCGTCAGGACGAGATGGATCGGCAAAGCCTGGAGGCTGCTGGCAGTAGACCGTTTCCATCAGATAGCCATGAAGGAAGGCGTTCTTCACATCGTGCTGGTGGATCGGCCAAGAGTGCGAGGCAGCAAGAGTGAGAACAACCCGAATGGTAGCGGGTTTGACGACGGGACTGAAGTTCTCGTCGTAGTCAACACCGGGACGTTAGGAGAAACCCTGAACTACCCAGCGTGCCTTGTGACGAGCAAGCGATTCATCGGAGTGGAACTTGTGTTTAAAGATCCACTTACCGGTCACAACATTGGCACCGGGAGGACGAGGGACGAGGCGCCAGGTCTCGTTATCCATATGGGCTTTGTACTCATCGGTTATGGCCACACGCCACTGAGGATCAGCCAGGGCTAAACGATGAGTCGTCGGGATGGGCGAGGCTGAACGATGAGTCATCGGGATGGGTGAGATGGTACAATAGACTGTTGAGAGCCCGAAGCGGTTGGTAGGGCGAAGGGACCTGGTTTGTGATCAGGCGATCATATAAGAGGTGGAGGGAACAGTAGGGTTCGCAGGAGCCGATGGAAGCGTGAGTGGTGGGGTGAGGACGGGATGGGGAAGGGTGGCATCGGCTCGGGATCGGCAAATGTATGTTCAAGAAAAGGGCTGAACGAGGTCGGCCTAAGCTGATAGAGGGGGAGGGGCCGATAGGGGTTGGTAAGCCGATGGAGGTGGATGGGCCAATGGGGTTGGGTGGTCTGATGGAGACGGAGCAGCCGATAGGGAGTGGCGAGCCAATGGAGGCCGAGGGGCCGATAGGTGTGGGCTAGTCGATGGAGGCTGAGGAGCCGATGGAATTGATGTGTTCGATGGGAGTGAGACAGTATCAGCCGAAGCTGATGAGGGTGGTAGGGCCGATGGAGGTCTAATGTGAGGATCATCGGAGTGGAGAGGAGTGAGATAGCTGTGCAAGAAGTCCTCAAGAGTGGCTGATGGGAAGGCCGGAGGTGAGATTGATGGAGAGGATCGGGAGGGTATGGTGTTAGTTAGGAGGAAGTCGAGATTGCTAGATGAGGGTCCGGGTTGAAGTACACTGAAGAGGAAGCAGGACTCGTCAAAGACGACATGGTGAGAGACGATGATTCGGTGGGTAGAAAGATCGAGACATCGGTATTCCTTGTGGTATGAGGGATAGCTAAGAAAAATGTAAGCGGTGGAGTAGGGTGTAAGTTTGTGAGGAGCAGTGGCGATGAGATTAGGATAGCAAAGACATCCAAAAAACACGTAGGTGAGAGTAGTCGGGCGTCTTGTGGTACAAAAGGGTGTAAGGGACATTGTGACGAACAAAGGAGCAAGGACGCCAATTGAGGAGGTATGTCACGGTGGTTAGTGCTTTAGCCTAGTAGGATGCGGGTAGGTGGGCATGAAGTAGCATAGTGAGACTCATGTTGTTGAGTGTGCGAAGAAGGTGTTTGGCCTTGCCGTTTTGGGGAGAGGTGTAGACACAGGAGAGGGGAAGATGGGTGCCACGGGAAGTAAAAAAGGTTTGGACGGTACAGTTAACAAACTCTATACCGTTATCGGCCTGCATGGCTTGAATAAAGAGGTTGAATTGAGTGGAGACATAGTTGGTATAGTTGATGAGGTGGGAGGTGACCTCAGACCTACTGGTTAGTGAAAAAATCCAGCAATAGTATGTATAGTCATCGAGTATTACAAGATAGTACTGATTACCAAAAACACTCTTAACTGGAGAAGTCCACACATCACAGTGTATTAACTCAAAAGGTTGTGATGTACAAGACATAGAGTTTGAGAAAGGTAGCCGCACGTGTTTGCCAAGTTGACAAGAGTGTCAGGCAATGGAGCTATTGTGGTTATACGTGATGGAGGCACTGCAACGGAGATTGGAGACAGCGTCGGGGCTAGGGTGACCAAGACGAAGATGCCATAGGTTGGTTGAGATGGCGATGCCGGCGTGGGAGTGGACGGCACAGTGGAGATGGTGTAAAGATCGCCGCCACTATTGCATCGAAGCATCTCGTGCCGGGTTGGGATATCCTTCATAGAGAAACCAAAAGCGTCAAATTTAATTGAGAAATTGTTATCTCTTGTGAATTGACGGACAGATACTAAGTTGTGGATGAGGAAGAGGATGATGAGGACATTGCGAAGTGGAAAATTAGTTGTGGGTGTAGACAGGAGGGAGTCACCATGGTATTTGATTGGGCGAGAGTGCCCATTGCTGATGGTGATGAAAGGGGAGGAGGATGGATGCGAGAGAGTAGTATACCGTTCAATAATGCCATATGGGATGACGCACCAGAGTCCAGCACCCAAGAGTGTTGGGGTTGAAGCGTCATCTAATTGAGGGCAGCGACGAGGCCAGCCTAGTTCCACGAGGGAACCGACTGGGTGGGTGGTGACGGTAGGATCGGCTGAGGCAGTAGGATAGGAGCCAATGCCAGGTGGGCTTGAGGATGGGCGTCGAGAAACCCTAGTTGCTAGTCGATGGGACTGCGTAGTTGGGGCTAGGGTGCCTAGGGGTTGTAGTAGAGCCACAGACCCATAGGACTGGTAGACGGGTTAGGGACTAGAGCAGGACGTAGTTGCATCGAACCACTCCAGTTCTTGCCTTTGCCGTTGCCACCAGCGTAGGCTTTGTTGCCATGGCTAAAGCCATTGCTACCAGAGGCACGAGAGGTGGCAACAGCGCACGGTGGTCGGCAGCCGATGGGGTTGAAGCAGCCATGATCAGCTACGGCGAGGAGAGCGGTATGGGCCACAGTCTTCTTGTCGTTGGCCAGTTGTAGTTCTTTGAGAACTAGCATGTTGTGGGCCTGGGCGAACGTGGGAAGAGGTATAGAGTTGGCGATGTCATCGGCGGTGTTTGAGAAGCGGGGGTTAAGTCCTCGCAGGAGGGCAAGGACGAGTTATGAGTTAGCCACAGGGTGACCGACATCACGAAAAGTGACAACCTTGACCTTTAGGCATTGACAGTATGAGGAGATAGATGAGTCTCCTTGTACCATGAAGTGGAATTTATTTATGAACAAGATGGCGCACGGCTATTTATTGGCGAGGAAGATCCGCTCGATAGCCACCCAGAGATCCCGAGCGGTGGGGTCGGTGTCATCCATTGCAAGGTCGAGGACAGAGTTATCGATTGAGCCAAGCAGCCAGTTGCGCACGTAGACTAGGCGATGTCCCACTGGGGATCATCGGATCGAGGTGGAGCAAAGCCATCGATATAGGAGCGAAGGCCAAACTTTCCACATAGGGATTTACAGAAAAATGCCCACATAGAATAGTTGGCATTGAGGTCAAGGGAGATGGGAACATGAGATTTTACGTTGACGGCGGCGTAAGGTGGTGAGAAGATCAGTGAAGTGGTGCTCGAGTTATGGTCAGGAGCGCCGATGGTCGGAAGGGATCCGACGACTAGAAGGGTGTCGGAACTAAGGGCCGACTCGATGGTTATGACAAGAGAGTAACGGGGCGCGATAAGCCAATGAAGGTAATGAGCCGATGAGGAGAGTCATTGGCCGATGGGAGTAGGTGGTCGATGAGGAGAGTGATTGACCAATGGGAGTAGGTGGCAGAGTAGTTGACGGAGGAGTGGGTGGTAGAGTAGGTAGGTCACGTGTGTGAGAGAGTAGGTAGGTCACGAGCTTGAGAAGGTTCGCGTCCGTGAAAAGAGGTTTCACGTCCGTGGACCCGTAGACGCAACGGAGTGGGGCGGATTGGAAAAATCGAAGAAGGCGCGAACGCGAAGAAAGAAGGTTCGCATCCAGGAAGCATAAATTCGTGTCTGTGGACACGTGGACACGTCGGAGTGGCTCGGACGCGAGTGAAGAAGTTTTGTGTCCGGGAGCAGGTGAGCTTGTCGAAAAAGCGGGAACCGAGTGAGTTCTAGCCGATTAAGGGCGGATGGGTCCAACCGATGGAGACGACAAGCGCAGAGTTGCGCTAGCGTCGGAGAAGAGGAAGGTGTGCCAAAGTAAGGGAAAAGCTAAGGCGGGTCTAAACGAGACGAGGAGGCGGATGGAGGCTGTCTCCTTGTCACATGGTGGAAAAGGGGGGCGAGAGGGCGGTGGAGGAGGAGAAAACCATCTGCGGAGGAGACGAAGAGGAGAGAGCCGAGACGAGAAGGCAGAGGAGGAATACCGGGGGAGAAGGTCTACGACAAAAAGGAAGTGTCGGCTTGTCAGCGAGAGGACGCTAGCACGCCGAAGATGTCTAAATCTGCTCTGATACCATATAGAAATATGGTGTATAGTGAGACTAAGACCCCAACTCTATAAGAGTGGGTCGGGACTATATATATATGTACAAGTCCAGTGTTCTAACAGCTAGTACTATTTCTATACAGAAATATATCATCAATAGATTAAGTGTAGCATAGTTCACAAGTAAACTGTTTCTAGAGCAACTAGGGGTCCTCGACGCCCATCCTTAGGTCCACCTGACATCAGCATCCATCCAACCGCCTCAGCCGATCCTACCGTCACCACCCACCCAGTCGGTTTTCTCGTGAAACCAGGCTGGCCTCGTCGCTGCCCTCAATCAGATGATGCTCCAACCCCAGCACCCTTGGGTGCTGGACTTTGGTGCGTCATCCCATATGGCGTCATCGGACGGTATACTACTCACTCGCATCCCTCCTCCTCCCCTTTCGTCACCATCGGCAATGGGCACTCTCTCCCTATTAAATGCCATAGTGACTCCCTCCTGTCTACACCCATAACCAATTTTCCACTTCACAATGTTCTCATCAGCCTCCAGGCTCCGTCGACCCATCTCATCCCGACGACGTCTACCTCCTTCAGCGCTTTCTCTATGGCCTTAAACAGGCCCCTCAGGCTTGGTACCAGTGCTTTGCTGCCTATCTTCGGCACATCGGCTTTGTGGCATCCGTCTTTGATACATCCCTCTTCGTCCTTCACACCGAAAACACCACCGCCTATCTCTCCTCTACGTCGACGACATCGTTCTTACGGTATCCTTGACGACCACCCTATAGCACATCATAGTCCGACTCCACTTAGAGTTTGCCATGACCGATCTAAGTCCTCTCCATCACTTTTTTGGCATCTCTGTCACACACTCTACTCATGGGCTATTTCTCTCCCAGTGCCAGTATGGCATCGATCTTCTCCAGCATGTGAGCATGGCTGAATGTCACTCCACCGCCACTCCCATTGACACTCGTGCCAAGCTCTCCACCACCGATGGCTCTCTCATCGCCAACCCCTTCCAGTACCGGAGTCTTGCTAGTGCCCTACAGTACCTCACACTCATATGGCCCGATCTCACCTATGTCGTCCAGCAAGTGTGCCTCTTTATGCATGCTCTGCGCGAACCTTACCTCGCGCTACTCAAGCGTATCCTTCGCTACGTAAAGGGCACACTATCCATCGGCCTACATCTCAGCTCCGGCCCCATCGACTCTCTCACCGCGTATTCTGACACGGACTGGGTGGGTTGCCTTGACTCCCGACACTTCACCTCCGGCTACTACGTCTTCCTCGACAACACTCTAGTCTCTTGGTCCTCCAAGCGCCAAACTACAGTGTCTCGGTCTAGCGCCGAAGCCGAGTATCGCGCCATTGCCCACGTCGTCACCGAGTGTTGCTAGCTTCGCCAGCTACTCTAGGAGCTACGTACACTTATCACTGCTGTGACCGTCATCTACTGCGACAACGTCAGCGTCGTCTACATGACCGCCGACCCTGTTCATCATCGACGGACGAAGCATATAGATATTGATATTCACTTCGTACGTGATAAGGTCACGCTAGGACACGTTCGGGTGCTCTAGTACCATTGACGCACCAGTTCACCGACATTATGACTAAATGCCTATCCGCGTCTTTGTTCATTAGTTTTCACTCCAGTCTCTGCGTCCGTTTCTCTCCCGCTACGACTACGGGGGTATTAGATCACTAGACTTGTATATATAGGGTTTTAGTCTCATTATATACTATCTAAATATTCAAAGATATTGTTAGCCAAAAGTCAAAAGACTTCCGAGTGCAGCCATTTTAGGACAACTTTTTCTCTTTTTTTCTTGACTGAGGGTTGTTACTCCATACATGCACGATCAGAAGCTGTGTCAGCTGTCAGCCTATGCTGTACAGTGTTGTCAGCTACTACACACCATGTTCTTGTCATTTGAGAGGTTTAGTGACTATTGCATGCAAATAAAGATTAAAGAGAACTTTGGGTAAAAGTGTTGCGGTTTGTGTTCTGTATCAAATGTTGATCTTGAACAGTGCATTTGCATGTGTGCTTTAACACGGAGAAATTATTCTAGTGCAAAAATGGTTTGGGAGAATTCTGTAGGGGAATATGGCTGAACGGGAGTGGACAAGTTTGTGTAATAAAGAGTTCACTCTGATAGCCATGTCAATACCTCTATTAGACGGCCATGTCAATACAAGAAAATTCCACAGTTCATTCTGTCCCATTCTACATTGCTCCTTCCAAGGGTCAATTGAATAGTCCTACCTATTATTTCCCTAGACATAACAGCAGTCTTGTTAAGGTTCTTTGCTAAAGGCGGGTTTTGACCTACCAATAAAATAAACAGTAAAAGAAAAGCATTTGAATGTGCCAAAACATAGAAAGAAATGACATATGCGTATTTACCGAAGACCTTCGGACAGATATCTTCATCCGAGGATTCAGGAACATAACTTCCAAATAGGACTGAAGAGAAT
Source organism: Oryza coarctata (assembly GCA_030770085.1). Taxonomy (NCBI): domain Eukaryota; kingdom Viridiplantae; phylum Streptophyta; class Magnoliopsida; order Poales; family Poaceae; genus Oryza; species Oryza coarctata. Next base: position 19,018,937 of record CM061472.1, read on the forward strand.
AGTCCGATGGTACCTAAAAAATATCATGAAAGAATTAGTGAGGCCAAACAATGTTTTCAGCATTTCCGCGGAACAAAGTTTACTGGAAAAAATAAGCCAGTAACACTGATGTCTTGACTAAAAATCATGCAAACAGTCTCTTCGGAGACATCCGATAAAAATCATGCAAACACACAGTACATGCAGAATCAGAATACAAAATGTGAAGGCTATGCCGCTACATGCTCATCAATGTCCTAAATCAACCTTAAGGGCAATATACAGACCATAAATCCATTTAATTTTCCCGATGCCACAGAAACCCATCAGAAAAGGGTATAATAAATTTCAGGTTTCTGTCCGTCTCCAAGATAAAAATTAAAAATAAAATGTCAAACAAAGGTTATAGTCCATACATTGTTACTTGTTTGTTCAGGGCACAATCTGACTCTTCTTGAACGGATTAGTATGTCTCCACGCGCATGGTGGACAGGATCTTCGGATAGCTTCCCTGAACTCCAGTCCAAGGTGTAATCCGAACCCCATCTATCTAAATTCCATATATAAATCTGTGTTCCAGTACCGTCTTTGACAGACCACTGGCCTGACCTGAACCGACTCCTCATATACGCTCGGGGGATTCATAGTCACTGTACAATTTCTATATGATATCAAAGCGAGTCTAGACATTCCGACGCGCTAGCTTCTCTCTCCGGCGAGCCGACCCTTTCCTCCTCATCGTCGACGTCTTCTTTCCGTCGTCGACTCTCTTCCCGGTACTCTCCTCACTCTCTCGTCTCTATTTCTTCTTCTCCCCGTCTCTCCCGCAGTCACCTTTTCTCCGCCCCATCTCCGCGCGACCAGGCGATGGTCTCGATCCGCCTCCTCGTCCCTCCTCGTACCCGTCTCCGCTCTTCCTCTTGTTTCGTGCATCTTTCCCTCTCTGACGCCGGTGCACCTCCGCGCTCGTCGTCTCCATCGGCTGGAAACCTCCCTCGATTCTCGCCCTTTCCGACACGCTCAACGGCTCTCGGACGCGAACCTTCTCCCCTCACGTTCGAGCCAGTCCAACGTGTCCACGGACACGAATCCCTGCCTCCCGGACGCGAACATATTCTCTTCGCGTCCGGCCACTCCCTGCCTTTTTCGCGCCCGCCCCACTCCTTGGCCTTCACGAGTCCACGGACGTGAATCCTCGCACGTCCATGACCCAACCACTCTCTAATGCCCACTTCCCATCGGCTTCTCACATCCTTGATCGATCGATACGTCCTCTCATCGACGACTCTGTCCTCGACCTTGCCATGGACGATACTGACCCCACCGCCCGAGATCTCTAGGTGGCCATCGAGCAGATCTTTCTGGCCAACAAGCAGCCTCGCGCCATCTTCCTCCTCAACGAGTTCCACTCCATGGTATAAGGCGACTCCTCTGTCTCCTCGTACTATCAGCGCCTCAAAGTCAAGGCTGCTGCTCTCCGGGACGTCGGCCACCCTGTGGCCGACTCTCAACTCGTCCTTGCCCTTCTGTGAGGCCTCAATCCCCGCTTCTCCAACACTGCCGATGACATCGCCAACGTCACACCTCTTCCATCGTTCGCCCGGGCTCATGACATGCTAGTTTTTAAAGAACTCCGTCTGGCCAATGATGAGAAAACAGTGGCCCACACCGCTCTTCTTGCCACAGCCGATAATGGCTGTCAAGCTTCTTGCGCTGCCCCTTCCTCCCGCGGTCCTGGTGTCCATGGCTCCGGCCCCAGCAACACAGCCCGCACCGAGAAAGACAAGGGCAAAGGCAAAGGCAGGACCTAGCAGGGTCCGACGCCACCACGACCTACCTCAGTCCCTACCCACCCTGCCGGTCCCACGGGTCCGTGGCTCTGCTACAACCCCTGGGCGCCCCAGCCCCAGCCACGCAGCCTCATCGGCTGGCAACCCGAAGTTCTCGGCGCCCATCCCCAGGCTCACCTGGCATCGGCTCCCGTTTTGTCGCCTTAGCCGATGCTACCGACCCCAACCACCCAGTCGGTTCCCTTCTAGAACCAGGCTAGCCTCGTCGCTGCCCTCAACCAAATGACGCTCTAACCACAGCACCCTTGGGTGCTAGACTCTGAGGCGTCTTCACACATGGCGCCATCAGCCGGTATACTTCGCTCCTGTCACCCCTCTTCCTCCTATTTTGTCACCATCGGCAATGGTCACTCTCTTCCTGTCCAATGCCGTGGTGACTCCTCTCTGTTTACATCCACCACTAACCTCCCCCTACGCAATGTTCTTATCGTCCCTTCTCTCATTCACAATCTTATATCTGTTAGCCAATTCACACGAGACAACCACTGCTCCATTGAATTTGACACGTCTGGTTTCTCTGTGAAGGATATCCCAACCCAGCGACAGATCCTTCGCTGCAATAGTGGCGGCGACCTCTACACCATTCCCGCTGCGCCGTCCACCCCACACGCCAGCGTCGCCCTCTCTACCAACCTTTGGCATCTTCGCCTCGACCACCCTGTCCCCGACACTGTCGCCACCCTCCGTTGCAGCGCCTCTATCCGATGTACTCACAGTAGCTCCACAGTTTGCCACTCATGTCAACTTGGCAAACATGTGCGTATGCCCTTTTCTAGTTCTCTCTCCTGTACCTCGCGTCCATTTGAACTTATACATTGTGATGTATGGACGTCCCCAGTTAAAAGTGTCTCCGATAATCAGTATTATCTCGCTATACTTGACGATTACACACACTATTGCTGGACCTTCCCACTCATCCTCAAATCCGAGGTCGCCTCTTATCTCACTCACTTCGTCACGTATGTATCTACTCAGTTCAACCTCCCCATCAAGGCTTTACAAGCCGATAACGGTACGGAATTCGTCAACCATACCGTTACAAACCTCCTCACCTCGCAGGGCATCCATCTCCGGCTCTCCTGCCCCTACACCTCTCCTCAGAACGGCAAAGCCGAGCGCCTCCTTCGCACCCTCAACAACATCAGTCGAACCATGCTACTTCACGCCCACCTACCCGCCACTTATTGGGCCGAAGTTCTGGCTACTGCGACGTACCTTCTCAATTGGCGCCCATGCTCCTCCGTTCATAACAACGTTCCCTATGCCCTTCTCTACCGCATGGCGCCCGACTACTCCCACCTTCGCGTTTTCGGGTGCCTCTGCTACCCAAATCTCACCACCACAGCTTCCCAAAAACTCGCTCCTCGCTCCACCGCCTGTATTCTCCTCGGCTATTCCACCTCTCACAAGGGATACCGATGCCTCGACCTTTCTACCCGACAGGTCCTCGTCTCTCGTCACGTCATTTTTGACGAGACATGTTTTCCCTTCGGTCTACTTCATCCGAGATCCTCATCTAGTGATCTCGACGTCCTCCTCACCAACACCGTGCCGACCAGGTCTCCCCCACTGCCCTCTCCATCGGCCCCCTCATCAGCCACTGCTGAGGATTTACCCGTCACATATCCCACCACTACTCGGTCCGATGTCCCCACCGTCGGACCCACATCGGACCCACCTTTATCGGCCGATACCGATCCTATTTATCCTTCAGCCGATACCGTTCCCTCTCCATTGGACACCCCATTTCCATCGGCTCCTCACTTTCCATCGGCTCCCCCCACCCTATCGGTTGATCCATCTCTATCGGACCGATCAGAATACTCGACCCACCCGACCTCATCGGCTCGGGCCGATCTAATTCCTCCTTTTCCTCTTGTCTACAGTCGCCGACTCGGAGCCGATGACGCCCCCACTCGACCAGTTCTTCCCATTACTCCCGCACCCCCATCGGCTCCAGTTCCCTCCACCTCTCACATGGTCACCCGCTCCCAGACCGGGTCTCTCCAACCCACTCCACGCTATGGTCTCTCCGCCGTCCGCAGCTCTATCTCGCCCATTCCGGCGACTTCTCGCTCAGCCTTGGCCGACCCTTAGTGCGTGCGGCCATGGCCGACGAGTACAAAGCCCTAATGGATAACGAGACCTGGCGCCTCGTTCCCCGACCTCCCGGCGCCAACATTGTGACCGGTAAGTGGATTTTCAAACACAAATTCCACGCTGATGGCTCCCTTGCCCGTCACAAGGCTCGCTGGGTAGTCCGGGGTTTCTCCCAACGACCCGGTGTCAACTACGATGAGACCTTCAGTCCCGTTGTCAAACCCGCCACCATCCGAGTCGTCCTCACCTTGGCTGCCTCTCGCTCCTGACCGATCCATCAACTAGACATGAAGAACGCCTTTCTTCATGGCCACCTGATAGAAACAGTCTACTGCCAGCAGCCCCCAGGCTTCGTCGACCCTTCTCGGCCCGACGACATATGTCTCCTTCAACGCTCTCTCTACGGCCTCAAACAAGCCCCTCGTGCCAGATACCAGCGCTTTGCTGCCTATCTTCGGCACATCGGCTTCGTGGCCTCTGCGTCCAATAGTTCCCTGTTCACTTTCCATATCGGCTCCGCCACTGCCTATCTACTTCTCTATGTCAATGACATTGTCCTCATAGCGTCTTCGACATCTCTCCTTGACCAGATCATGGTCCGACTCCACTCTGAGTTCGCCATGACCGATCTTGGTCCTCTCCACCATTTCCTTGGTATCTCCGTAACCCGTTCCATCCACGGGTTTTTCCTTTCCCAACGCCAGTACGCCATCGACCTCATCCAGCGTGCGGGCATGGCCGACTATCACCCCACGGCCACCCCAGTTGACACTCGAGCCAAACTCTCCGCCGTCGATGGCGCCCTCGTTGTCGATCCCTCTCACTATCGGAGTCTTGCCGGGGCTCTCCAATACCTCACACTCACCCGACCCGACCTCACGTACGCTGTCCAACAAGTATGCCTCTTCATGCACGCTCCGCGCGAATCTCACCTCGCGCTGCTCAAGCGCATCCTACGCTACGTGAAGGGCACCCTCTCCAGCGGGTTGCATCTCAGCTCCAGCCCCATCGACTCCCTCACCGCGTACTCCGACGCGGACTGGGCAGGCTGCCCCGACTCTCGATGCTCTACGTCCGGCTAGTGCGTCTACCTCGGTGACACTCTCGTATCCTGGTCCTCAAAACGCCAGACTACAGTGTTCCGTTCTAGCGCTGAAGCCGAGTACCGCGTCGTCGCCCACGCCGTCGCCGAGTGCTGCTGGCTTCGCCAGCTTCTCCAGGAGCTCTGTGCACCCCTCTCCACCGCGACTGTCGTCTACTGTAACAATGTCAGTGCCATCTACATGACCGCCAACCCGGTCCATCACCGACGCACCAAGCACATCGAGATCGATATTCATTTTGTCCGTGACAAGGTTGCATTAGGACAGGTTCGGGTGCTCCATGTACCATCGGCACATCAGTTTGCCGATATAATAACCAAAGACCTGCCTACGCCTTTGTTCATAAGTTTTCGGTCCAGTCTCTGCGTCTGTTTCCCTTCCGCTGCAACTGCGGGGGTGTTAGACAGACCATTGGTCTGGGCTGTATATATATAGACCTGACCCCCTCGTATACGCTCAGGGGATTCATAGTCACTGTACACTTTCTAAAATCTTCACCAAATATCCCTAGCCTTTCTTCAATGAAATACTCATTGAAAGGAGAAAATTCCTAGCATTCATGTTATATTCAGCAGTAGCTTCAGATTGGACATTTGAATCAATTTCCATGTATTGCCCTTCTTTACAATATGTCACCACAGGTATCTAAGGTTCTGCAGCAAATAGCACTGTGTTAGCTACTTTTACAAGTGAGCTACCTAGCTTTAGAATTCCCGATATACTAAGAATGAAGTACGTAGAACCATGCTTACATCTTTATTTTCATTAGAAGACTGAGATAGAAAGGCCACAGATCTGGAAGATGAAGTTTGGGTTAGCAAAATTGCATCTCTGCCAAGTTTCATAGCACCAGTCTACAAAGTAGCACTAAGAAAACAGTAAACTCGACAAGAATAACAACATTTGTTTACATCAACAAACATCTGCAAGTATAAATTAGGTCCAACAAGAATGCAATACGATAACTGTTTTGAACACTAGCACACGGAGTGTATAGATTTTGCCTCTTAAAATCAAGAAAAATGGATAAACGAGCATTAACAGAGGGCATGTTTCCTAAATGGCTATTCCTAACTTCTAAATGACATAACAAACATTCATTCAAGTTTATTGGTTGTGCAGTTAAACATTACACAGCCCAAGACTTTAATCATACTTAGCTTACAGATAGAAAAGAGAAATGAAAAGAGTAAAGGACACCGACTTTGAGATGATCTTCACTGCATAGCAAAATATAACGCCATACCTCTAACATTCATGTTAGCCCGATTTTTATATGTACGGGCCCATATTTACATAGCACCTTACTTACACTTTCATCCTCACTTTTATAGAAAGGGCTAGACATCCAAGATTTATAAGTTGACCCTTAACCACCTAAATATCTAAGATGGTACTAAACCACCTACTACAACTACAATTAGACCACATGAGTCTCGATTACATTAAACTGCAAATGGGCTAATCTGTTACACAAAACCTATCTAACTAGCATCCATAGTGAATAATATGCTGTAGAAATCAATAATACAGAAACAGGTTCTGATTTACTCACAGGAAGTACATCATATAGGCCGAGATAACTGAAGTTATGTATATGGAATGCCGACAACAGAATTCCTGGTACATTTTAATTAAGTCAGACATGCCACATCAATACAGCATAAAATCAGCTTGAGATGTGAAACTAATTATTGTTTAAATATAAAAAATGTTAAGGAACTGATAACCGGAGAAGGTGTGAAAAAAAGACTTGAAGAGAGGAAGATGACGCCGACTGTTTACCTTAAATCCAATTCCAAACCTCCCAATTTGATCCTGGCGCTGCTCATCTGGTCGTTTGTGACCGAATGAGATTATTCTCACCATTTCAGCATAAGTCCTTCCATGCCCATCATCAATTACAGACAAGACAGGAATTTTTCTCTCAGCTTTCTTCGAGGACAATGATTTGATCGAAATATTCAGCCTTCAAGAAAGATAGGAGAATAAATAAACAGTTAGCTCAATCAAATAACACAAATAGCCCCAAATAATCTTCAAAATTCGCTAACAACACAATCAAATTAGGAAAAGCTTCAAATAATCTTTAGGATGTGTTCATTTGTCCATGTTTCCAACCTCTCCCATCTTGTTAGTCGCACTCACACTTTCCGAGTGTGTATTTTTTATAAAAATTTTCTATAAGAAAGTTATTTTTAAAAACATATTAATCTATTTTAAGTTTTTTTCTAATATTTAATTAAACGTGCGCTAATCAGTTATCACATAGGTAGTATACAGCACTAGTCTCAGAAAGGAATTGGTTCAAACACACATTGCTGGGATTACATTATGTAAATACTACAACAAAAGCAGTAAATATGCAATACTAATAGAATACGCATATACTCTGGAAGAAAAGCAAAACAAGACAATAAAGAATGCTTAGTTTGGTATAGCAGAAGATTGTAATCTAGAGTTTTATTTCACTGTTTTGTCACAATAGAAATATTTTATAACTAGAATCAATAAAGAAACTCTTAACTAATTAGATCACATAGTCCAGCACAGGACAATACCAGAAATGCCAAACTGGCCTAAAAAATATCTAAAAAATAAACAGCCTCCACTTCCAGGTTATACAACCTTGAAGAAATGGACATACCTTGATGCATCTGCATCTCTAGAGTTGTCAATGAGCTCCGATATTGCTCCAAAGACCCAGCCAGCATGTGTCTGACTGAGTGTTCGCAGATAACTACGATCCGTGCTCACTTTTTTTTTTGCAAGAGTGGTGGTTCTCTTTTTCACTATTGGATCTAAAATTCTAGGTTCATCTTCAACAGATTCACATGGTGATGATTCTGGAACTGATTTATGCAGCTCTGTGACACGCGAAGCATTCATCTCCTTAGGATTTGGTCCACTATCACAAATTTCCTCTCTCAATTATGACTTTGGATTCATCGAGCCAGGTTGGAAATCACTTTTATATGACCTTTTTAAAGCATTTGTCGTAGCAATATTCATGTGTCGCTCTGGTGGCACAATACATAAGTGAATAAAGTTAAATAGAAGTAAGAAATGAATCATCAAATAGCTCATAGCTGACGACACGCATATTATGGTGTATATCTTGATGTTAACTATAGAGAGAACTTCCTCCAACACCATGAACAAGTGAGAATCCAAATGAAGTAAGGAAGGGAGCTCCAATTGCAACTCTTGGGATAATAAACCAACATTACTAAACCGATATTGATGAAATGAAGATTACTGGAATGTATTGCCAATGGTTAGCTTCCAAGTTTTTTTTAAAAAAAACTATATAGCGGTCAGCCAATAAATTGTCTAACCATCTGTTCAACAATCAGAATAGGAAAACTCTCACCCGATACTCCAGTCATCGGTTTGCAGTCTCCAGGATCTTTTTAATCATACACGACCGCCGCATGTGAGAAGTTAGGGCGTTCAAGAGGAGGGAAAATATGTAAGCCAAAGAGCTGAATCGAAAACTGGTGAACAAAAGCGTAGACAAAACTTTAGTCATTATATCGATAAACTGATGTACCGATGGTATATAGAGCACCCGAACCTGTCCTAATGCAACCTTGTCACGGACAAAATAGATATCGATCTCGATGTGCTTAGTGCGTCGATGATGGACCGGATTGGCGGTCATATAGATGACACTGACATTGTCGCAGTAGACAACGGTCGCGGTGGAGAGGGGTGCACGGAGCTCCTAGAGAAGCTGGCGAAGCCAGCAGCACTCGGCGACGGCGCGGTACTCGGCTTTGGCGCTGGACCGGGACACTATAGTCTGGTATTTTGAGGACCAGGATACGAGAGTGTCACTGAGGTAACACAGTAGCCGGATGTAGAGCGTCGAGAGTCGAGGCAGCCTGCCCAATCAGCGTCGAAGTACACGGTGAGGGAGTCGATGGGGCTGGAGCTAAGATGCAGCCCGCTGGAGAGGGTGTCCTTCACGTAGCTTAGGATTCGCTTGAGCAGCGCGAGGTGAGGTTCACGCGGAGCGTGCATAAAGAGGCACACTTACTGGACAGCGTACGTGAGGTCGGGCCGGGTGAGGGTGAGATATTGGAGAGCTCCGACAAGACTCCGATAGTGAGAGGGATCGGCAATGAGTGCGCCATCGACAGCGGAGAGTTTAGCTCGAGTGTCACCGGGGTGACCGTGTGGTGACAATCGACCATGCCCGCACGCTGGAGGAGGTCGATGGTGTACTGGCGTTAGGAAAGAAAGATCCCATGGGAGGAACGGGTTACGGAGATGCCAAGGAAATAGTGGAGAGGACCAAGGTTGGTCATGGCGAACTCAGAGTGGAGTCGGGCCATGATCTGATCGAGAAGAGATGTCGAAGACGCTGTAAGAACAATGTCGTCGACATATAGAAGTAGATAGGCAGTGGCGGAGCCAATATGAAAAATGAACAAGGAACTATCGGACGCAAAAGCCACGAAGCCGATGTGCCGAAGATAGGCAGCAAAACGCTGGTACCAGGCACGAGGGGCTTGTTTGAGGCTGTAGAGAGAACGTTGAAGAAGACAGATGTCGTCGGGACAAGAAGGGTCAACGAAGCCTGGGGGCTGCTGGCAGTAGACCGTTTCCATCAGGTGACTGTGAAGAAAAGCGTTCTTCACGTCGAGCTGATATATCGGCCAGGAGCGAGAGGTAGCCAAAGTGAGGACGACCCGGATGGTGACGGGTTTGACGACGGGACTAAAGGTCTCATCGTAATCGATACCGGGTCGTTGGGAGAAACCTCGGACTACCCAGCGAGCCTTGTGACGGGCCAGGGAGCCATCGGCGTGGAATTTGTATTTGAAAATCCACTTACCGGTCACAATGTTGGCGCCGGGAGGTCGAGGGACGAGGCGCTAGGTCTCGTTGTCCATTAGGGCCTTGTACTTGTCGGCCATGGCCGCGTGCCACTGAGGGTCGGCCAGGGCGGAGCGAGATGTCGTCGGGATGGGCAAGATAGAGCTGTAGACGACAGAGAGTCTGTAGCGCTGAGTAGGACGGAGAGACCCGGTTTGGGAGCGGGTGACCATATGAGAGGTGGAGGGAACTAGAGCCGATGTGAGTACGGGAGTAATGGGAAGAACTGGTCGGGTGGGGGCGTCATCGGCTCCGGGTTGGCGACTGTAGACGAGAGGAAAAGAGAGAACTAGATCGGCCTAAGCCGATGGAGTCGGGTGGGCCGAGTGGTCCGATCGGTCCGATAGAGATGGATCAGCCGATGGGATGGGGGGAGCCGATGGAAGTTGAGGAGCCGATGGAAGTGGGGTGTCCGATGGAAAGGGGGCGGTATCGGCTGAGGGATAAATGGGATCGGTATCGGCCGATGGAGGTGGGGCCGATGGGGGTCTGATAGTTGGGACATCGGACCGAATAGTGGTGGGATATGTGAAGGGTAAGTCCTTAGTAGCGGCCGATGAGGGGGCCGATGGAGGAGATAGTGGAGGAGACCTAGTTGGCACGGTGTTGGTGAGGAGGAAGTCGAGATCACTAGATGAGGATCTCGGATGAAGTAGACTGAAGGAAAAACATGTCGAGACGATGACCCGTCGGGTGGAAAGGTCGAGACATCGGTATCCCTTGTGAAAGGTGGGATAGCCGAGGAGAATACAGGCGGTGGAGCGGGGAGCAAGTTTGTGGGAAGTTGTGGAGGTGAGGTTTGGGTAGCAGAGGCACCCGAAAACGTGAAGGTAGGAGTAGTCGGGCGCTGTGCGAAAGAGAAGGGCATAGGAAACGTTGTTTTGAACAGAGGAGCACATGCGCCGATTGAGAAGATACGTCGCAGTGGCCAGAGCTTTTGCCCAATAAGTGACAGGTAAGTGGGCGTGAAGTAGCATGGTGCAACTGATGTTGTTGAGGGTGCGAAGGAGGCGCTCGGCTTTGCCGTTCTGAGGAGAGGTGTAGGGGCAGGAGAGTCAGAGATGGATGCCCTGCGAGGTGAGAAAGGTTGTAACGGTACGGTTAACGAATTCCGTACCGTTATCGGCTTGTAGAGCCTTGATGGGGAGGTTGAACTGAGTGGACATATACGTGATGAAGTGAGTGAGGTGAGAGGCGACCTCGGATTTGTTGATGAGCGGAAAGGTCCAGCAATAGTGTGTGTAATCGTCAAGTATAGCGAGGTAATACTGATTACCGGAGACACTTTTAAGTGGAGACGTCCATACATCACAATGTATAAGTTAAAATGGGCGCGAGGTACAGGAGAGAGAACTAGAAAAGGGTAGACGCACATGTTTGCCAAGTTGACACAAGTGGCAAACTGTGGAGCTGCTATGGGTACATCGGATGGAGGCGCTGCGACGGAAGGTGGCGACAGCGTTGGGGCCGGGGTGGCCGAGACGAAGGTGCCAAAGGTTGGTGGAGAGGGCGACGCTGGCGTGTGGAGTGGACGGCGCAGCGGGAATGGTGTAGAGGTCTCCATCACTATTGCAGTGAAGGATCTGTCGCCGGGTTGGGATATCCTTCACAGAGAAATCAGACGCGTCAAATTCGATAGAGCAGTTGTTGTCTCTTGTGAATTGGCAAACAGATATAAGATTGTGAATAAGAGAAGGTATGATAAGAACATTGCGTAGGGGGAGGTTAGCGGTGGATGTAGACAGAGAGGAGTCACCTCGACATTGGACAGGAAGAGAGTGACCATTGCCGATGGTGACAAAGAGGGAGGAAGAGGGGTGATAGGAGCGAAGTATACCGGCCGATGACGCCATGTGTGAAGACGCCCCAGAGTCCAGCACCTAAGGGTGTTGTGGTTGAAGCGTCATTTGGTTGAGGGCAGTGACGAGGCCAGCCTGGTTCCAGGAGGGAACCGACTGGGTGGGTGGGGTCGGTAGCATCGGTTGAGGCAGTAGAATGGGAGCCGATGCCAGGTGAGCCTGGGGATGGACGCCGAGAACCCTAGGTTGCCAGCCAATAGGGCTGCGTGGCTGGGGTTCGGGTGGCCAGAGGTTGTAGCAGAGCCACAGACCCATGGGACCGGCAGGTTGGGCAGGGACCGAGGCAGATCATGATTGCATCGGACCCTGCCAGTTCCTGCCTTTGCCCTTGCCTTTTTTGGTGTAGGCTGTGTTGCCATGGCTGGAGCCATGGCCACCAGAGCCACGGGAGGAAGAGGCAGCGCAGAAAGCTCGGGAGCCATTATCGGCTGCGGTAAGAAGAGCTGTGTGAGCCACCGTCTTCTCATCGTTAGCCAGACGGAGTTCTTTAAGAACTAACATGTCATAGGCTCGGGCGAACGATGGAAGAGGTGTGGCGTTGGCGATGTCATCGGTGGTGTTTGAGAAGTGGGGATTGAGGCCTCACAGAAAGGCAAGGACAAGGTGAGAGTCGGCCACGGGGTGGTCGACGTCCCGGAGAGCAGCAGCCTTGACCTTGAGGCGCTGACAGTATGAGGAGACAAAGGAGTCTCTTTATACCATAGAGTGGAACTCGTTGAGGAGGAAAATGGCTCGAGGCTGCTTGTTGGCTAGGAAGATCCGCTCGATGGCCACCCAGAGATCCTGGGCGGTAGGTCAGTATCGTCCATGGCGAGGTCGAGGACAGAGTCATCGACCGAGCCGAGCAGCCAGCTGCGCACACAGCACTCGGCGATGTCCCACTGAGGATCATCGGGGCGAGGTGGAGCAGAGCCATCAATATGGGACCGGAGGCCAAATTTTCCACAGTGGGATTTGAAGAATAAGACCCACTTGGAATAATTGGCGTTAAGGTCAAGGGAGATAGGAATGTGAGATTTCACGTTCACAGCAGCATAAGGAGGGGAGAAGATCGACGAGATGGTGCCTAAGGTGTGGTCTGAGGCACCGATGGCCGGAGCAGACTCGGCGACTGGGAGAGTGTCGGAGCTAAGGGCGGACTCGGTGGCCATGACGGGAGAACGGGGGCAATAGCCGATGGGAGAAAGAAGCTGATGGGAGGGAGAAGCCGATGGGGAGTGGGCTGGCCAGCCGATGAGGAGTGGTTGGCCGATGGGGAGTAGGCAGCATAGTAGGTGAGGAAAAGGTGGTGACAAAGTGGGTCAGAGAGTAATTGGGTCACGGACGTGCGAAGATTCACGTTCGTGAAGAGAAGATTCACGTCCGTGGACTCGTGGAGGCCAAGGAGTGGGGAGGACGCGAAAAAGGCGGGGAGTGGCCGGACATGAAGAGAATATGTTCGCGTTCGAGAGGCAGGGATTCGTGTCCGCGGACACGTGGACACATTTGACTGGCTCGGACGTGAGGGAAGAAAGTTCGCGTCCGAGAGCCGTTGAGCGTGTTGGAAAAGGCGAGAACCGAGGGAGGGTTCCAGCCGATGGAGGGCTGGACAAGTCTAGCCGATGGGAGGGCGGACAAGTTCAGCCGATGGAGACGACAAGCGCGGAGGTGTGCCGGTGTCAGAGAAGGAGAGATGCACGAAGCGAGAAGAGGAACGGAGACGGGTGCGAGGAGAGACGAGGAGGCGGATCGAGACCGTGGCCTGGTCGCGTGGAGGTGGGACGGAGAAAAGAGGATGACTGCGGGAGAGACGTGAAAAAGAAGAAACGGAGGCGAGAGAGTAAGGAGAGTGTCGGGAGGAGAGTACCGAGAAGAGGGTCGGCGACGGGAAGAAGACGTCGACGACGAGGAGGAAAGGGTCAGCTCGCCGAAGAGAAAAGCTAGCGTGCCGAAGATGTCTAGACTCGCTCTGATACCATGTAGAAGTATGTACAGTGACTAAGACCCCGAAAGTATACAAGAGGGGTCAGGTCTATATATATAAAACCGATGCCAGTGATCTGTCTAACTATTACAGGCAAGTAGAGAACAAGACATTACTATTAGTGCTAACAATAAAAGATAATAGAACATTTGGTAATAGTATTAATAATCATCGCTCTCTAGCCTACGAGGAGGATGAGCGCCACGTTGAATGTCTCTGACATGTGGGGCTACTATTTTTTATTTAATTTTTACGACATCATCAAAAGAATAGATCAACATATATACGCCATATCAGTGAAAATTGCCCTTAGAGTTATTTTACATCGATTTTAACAAAGAGAAATATAACTAAAGTTGAATATGACTATTTAGATCTGACGTATTGCTGAGATGTCAAATTAGACTTTTTACGTTTTAATGAGTGCAACTTTTCCTCTCTAGAAAAAAAATAAAATAAATATAAGCTACTACTACTAACAATAAAATACAATAGATAAGTGGAGAATAGAAAATTTGGTAATAGTGTTAATAATAAAAAAACAACATTTGGTAATAGTACTCGCTCTCTAACCGAGGGTGAGCGTTGCGTTAAATGTCTCTGACATGTGGGGCTACTGTTTTTTATTTAATTTTTACCATATCAGCAAAACAATAATCAACCTAACATGTATATATGTCATATCAGTAAAAATCGCTTGAGTTATTTTGTACCGATTTTAACAACTAAAAGGAGTCACTGATTTTATAGTTGAAAAGGACGATTTGGATTGGACTTTTTACGTTTCAATGAGTCCAGCTTTTCCTCTCTAGCAAAAAAAAAAAGATATTAGTACCAAAGTAGTACTCAAGTATAGTACTGCGAAAAATAGGAGTATATAAGCTTCCAACACTGTCCGATTCTTGTAGCGAAGATCAGAGGCAGCAAAAAGCCACTATCCCACAGCGAGATTTTTCTTTACTGGAGATGGTTGAAAAAAAATGCAGAAATGGTAAAAAAAGAAGAAAATAAACCGGAGCGGGTGAAATAAGCCCCCTGTTCATTTCGGCCTCTGCCTTCGTCTCTCCCTCTTCCTTCCGTTCCGCCCGTGGTCGTCTCCCCCGTCTCCGGCTAGGGTTTCGGCCGCTCGACGCGCTCGCCTCCGCCTCCTCCGTCACCCTCTTCGGGGGCCAGGGAGAGCCCTCCTTACTGCGCCCTTCTATCTCTTCCCCTCACCCTTACGGGCTACGGCTCTACTATCTCTATCTCGGCTCGTATCTGTTCACGGGGACGCTGTTTCCGGCGGAGGCGCGGACGCTGCCTCGCCCCTCGCGTGCGCGGCCAGCGAAAGACTCGGAGGCACGGTGCGGACGGCCTCCTCTGCTTCCCGACCCGCCACCCTAGCCTTGTCCACTCAGCGGCATCCTCGCGCGCCCGGACGGCGAGCATCTCGATTCGAGTCGAATTGAAGGTATTCGTTCTTCCTCCTCTGCGATTGGGTAGATTGGAAATCTACTGGGGCCTAGCTTGATTTGCTTCCGTGCAGTTAACCCTTCCAATACGTTCAATTTGCTTAATTTGTTGCATCGTGATGCAGTACTAATGGCAACTTATTTCCAAAAAAAAAAAAAAAATTGGGGGTTCAGCTGAACTCCTATGGTCCAATTTAGGTCCGCACCTGTGGAAAGCGAGGCGAAGCCAGGTGCTGATGGCCCTGCGGATGAAGCCAATGCTGTGGAAGAGGAGAAATCTGGTAAGGGCGGGGATGGCCTGGAGGAGGCTGCCGATACCGTTGATTCTGTGAAGGATTCAGCAAAGCCTGAAGGCATGGATGCAGAGGAGGCAGTGGAGCAGGTGGGTGGGGTCGCAGCGGATTCAGTGGACAAGGCAAAGGATATTCCTGTGACTAGTAACGGTAAGAGGTATGCTGGTGGAAATGATTTGGCAGAGACGGAGGTTGAAAAGTTGGAGAAGGGGGATGGGCATGCAAAGGCGGACGGTGAGAAGGGCAGCGGGCCACAAGTGGAAGGTGATAATGATGGTGATAACAAGGATGCTGATGGTAAGAAACAGCTTATGTTGGCATCATCTGGGGAAGATGTTGAGGACCCAGTGCTGTCCAAGCTTGCAAGAAACTCCTTCATGTTTGATTACAGCTGTGGTGGTGATGACTCGGGGACTGAGGAGGAGCAAGCTGCTTTCATGAAGGAACTTGAGCGGTTTTACAGAGAGAAGCTTATGGAATTCAAGCCCCCGAAGTTCTATGGTGAAGGGTTGAATTGCCTCAAGTTAGTACAAGGACCTCTTTGTCTGTATGATTAGAATGTGTTACGGGCTATGGACATGAACTAATTTTATCTTGCTTATCATTTTTATAGGTTGTGGAGACAAGTGACTGGGTTGGGTGGCTATGATCAGGTACTCATTTTGATGCCTTATTGAATGGTATTTGACTATCTGGGTTATAGTTTCTTTTGGATTACTAGCTTGCTATTATGCATTGTGGTGGACAGCATATAAATATACTAGAAAACTCAAAATAAAAAATGCGAAAAAATATTCTCAACTAAAACTTGTATGACCACATGAGATCATTTTGGCCTATGGTCATGTGCAAAGGATGCATTTAAAAAAAACTTGCAAATAATACATCCACGTCTATCACATATTCACATATATATAGCCACGAGAGATCCTCTGAACTGAGGGTGGCTGTAGAACACACCTGTCGCCCCAACAAGGTCTCAACTCCTTTTGTAAGATTAAATATTTGCTTGCTGCACATATATGTATTTATGAGCTGGGAACCTTAAGCTTATAAGACTACAAATATACTGTGTTACTTATGCTTTTCCTTTATATACTAGTTGTTCAAGATAACAAATCCAATATATGTATCACACAGGGTTGGTTAAGTGACTTTTGTTTGGCAATATGCTTATCCAGTCATTACTCCTTTTTGTTATGCTTAGAATGGATAGCCCATTTGGAATTTTGAAAATGATTCCAAAAGCAAGCTATAAACTGAGTAAAAAAAAGGTTTTAGGCTTTTAGCATCTAATGAGTTTTTGGTATGCTAGTTTGTTATCATAATGTACTTATCTGATTCCATACCTGTATATAAAGTGGAAGATGTGGATTTTGATTTGCCTGCCTATTTTTCTTTCCATGTCCCATCAGATCCTCTTAATCTGATGCATTGTGTGCAAAGTGTCTGCTACTACTTTTTCTGAATTCAATCTGTTTTCAGACCTTTTCTCCTGAAACATTTCAACTGACCTGATTAAGTGAGTCAAGAAAATAGAGTTCAAAATTATCACTTCTATTTCCTACAGTACATACACCAATCATGAAGACAGTTCCATTTGCACAGAAGTAATGATACTGACCATATATAGGTTTCGTTCTTGTTCACCAAATTGATATCTCTAAGCTAATATTAATTTCTTTGTGTAACTAAAATATTTATATGCTGCATTGTGATTTTGTGACATTGTCGTATAATCTTTAGGTAATGTGCACTGCATGCTTGCTTACTAGTTGCATCAACAGGTGACATCGTGCAAACTGTGGCGGCAAGTGGGAGAGTCATTCAAACCTCCAAAGTATGTATCTGATTTCTTCTGCATTCTGTTCAGGCCTTCTCATTTGGTGAAGCTCAATTGAACTGTGCAATAATGGAAGCTCGGACTTAGTTGGCATAAGCTCATATTTGAGTACTCTCTTATGTTTTATGCAGGACATGCACAACTGTTTCATGGACCTTCCGTAACTTCTATGAGAAGGTATGTAGATTTCAGTGCCTGGACAACCTTGTCTGCAGTTTTAGTTCTCTAGTTGCAGCACTATTGTGGTTGAATCCTGTCACACATCACGAGCCAGTGACAGCCACAGTAGTTAATTGAAGAAAAAAAATCAATTCATTTAACATATTCTAAAATTTTGCATGATTCTTGTAAAAGGAGTCTTAAAAGTACATGCAACATTTTGGAAGTTTTGCCAAACTGTCAACATAAGACTGTCCTTAAATCCAATCCCATCTACATGGCTGCCACTTAGACGTGGATCAAATTTGAGGCTATTTTCTCTTGGTTTCTATTACTTGGTAGATAAGGACAGGTGCTGGTTTGCACAATCAGTTTTTCTCTTTGAATTGCACAGGCAGAACTACAACAGAACACTGGTTCTTAGCTGGGGGAAAACTGAGTGTACAATAAATTTTAAACACTAATGCATTTTGTCAAGAATAGTGTTATATTTTAAATCGGCATTGGTTTTAGTTTTGCCCCCTTATGTCTCACAGACCCTCTATTGTTTTTATCCCATGCAGGCACTCCTTGAATATGAGAAACACAAAATTGAAACGGGCGAGTTTCAAGTTGCTGCATCTACTTTAACAGAGAGGATTAATTCTGAAAGTCAGGTACAGTAGTATGAAGGCTAGCACAAGTTAGTACTCCATGATCATAAACTGTTTCTAGCTAATTTAAAAGGAACTGATTTCAGATGCAATGAAGATTCATTCTGCATTTAAATTTTTGACTTTTTTTTATTGCCAACAGATGTTTGTTTTGTTGTGTTAAACACCTAAACTAGCAGGAAATATGTTATTTTTTGAGATGTGTAAGGATCTAAAAAGGATGAGCTTATAATTTTGATACAGGTTGGTGGAATCCACGCTTCTGGTTCTGGAAGAGCTAGAAGAGAATCTGCAACCCGAGCTATGCAAGGCTGGCACTCTCAGCGCTTGCTAGGCAATGGTGAAATTGCTGATCCAATAATTAAAGTATGTGTTCATTCAAGTCAAATGGTCATTAGTGACTTGCAATTTGTTGCATCAATAACTTTTTGTTTTTACCAGGATAAGGGGACGGTTTCTGTCTTAAAGAAGGATAAAACTCCTAAAAGCAGCGGTACCTTTTCTTGATAATTTTTTAAGACATTGTGATGCTATTATTTACTTATGTTGCTATTTTTTAGGTTCTGCCAAGAGGAAAAGGACACCAACCTTGGAAGATGACAGGATGGCACCATATAAATCTGACAAGCTACAGTAAGTCTTGCAGATGATTTTCTTTCTGTTGTTATCGAGCATCTATAAGAATCATGTAATATTACTTTAGGCACCAGTCTGTTCTTTTGAATGTCATGATGATGTTATAAGGCTCATCCAGTTAACTATTTAGGTTTGTATGCCAGTTGAATTTTTCACTCTCCCCCTTCAATTTTCATGGATGTGAACTGATTTCAATTATTTCTATTTGGCAGAAATGACTCGATGGTTCTTGACCTTGGCCCTCCAGCTGATTGGGTAAAGATAAACGTTCGGAGAACTGTAAGTATCTCATTTGTATCATCATATTTTACCTTTTTCATGTTCTTTTGTTCCTCTTTTAGTCATTTTTCCACTTTTCTCAGTTCTAGTAGTTCTTGATGAAAGTTCTGAAAACTATGCTAGCAAAACACATTTTATGTATCTGTAGAATTACTGTGGAAGTTAGAAACAGCATTTATTGACCAAAAATCAGGGGAAATATATTTCTCATGGTCATTTTATTATTGCAGAAAGATTGCTATGAAGTCTATGCATTGGTTCCTGGCCTTCTGCGTGAGGAGGTAAATAAATTTTACTATTCAATTTGCAACTATGCAGTTAGACCCTTTTGGTTCAGTTACCATTTACCGAACACCCCTCTGTCATAAGTTGGCAGCATATCCTATGCACACAAGTTTCGGTTGCATTAATGCTGCACACCAACTAACAGATGTCATAAAAGAAATCCAAAAGAATTTCTGCATGTACTTCTACTTTCAAGTTTAGACTCGTACTGCAAAAATTGGAATAATGAGTTTGGTTTCAGATATTCCTTATTCATATCTAATACATTGATGCAGGTACATGTGCAGTCAGATCCTGCTGGCCGTTTGATAGTTACTGGAGAGCCTGAGCAACTAGACAATCCTTGGGGTGTTACTCCATTCAAGAAGGTCTGTTAAGTGTTAACCCTTTTGAGTTTAGTTTGATGTTTTGTTTTATAAATTGAATTATTTGGTATTGAAAATTGTATACTTCAGGTTATTAGTTTGCCCTCCCGCATTGATCCTCATCAAACTTCAGCAGTTGTCACTCTCCATGGACAACTATTTGTCCGTGCACCATTTGAGCAGTAAATGTAATGGCGCTCTACAAGTTGAAGCGCAATATGAAGGTATGGCCTCCTTCCCTCAAAGATATGCTGCAAACATACGTCTTCTGAAGTTATCATCTGTATGGAAGTAATGAAAATGAAAGCATGTATACTGGTCAAATTTTAAGATATGCAAGGGATGTTAGTATACTGTAAATCTCATGTAGTCATTTATATGGTTTCTTGTTGTCAAGTGCCATTAAACTGTGATCATCTGTTTGTTTCCTGAGTCGTAAATGATAGACCTCAACATTGTTGTTGCTGGACAGTAAGTTGCATTGGATTTATGATCTGCATTCTTCAGTGTTATTTTCGAGTTGAATTAAGTGCATGTTTTCAGACTAGGACACATCTGAACTAACCCACTTCCTCTCTTGCAGGGTTGCGTTTGTTGGCGAGGTTTATGTGATTGACGGCCTAGAAGTTTGTTCATCCCGATCTTCATAGCAAACTAGTTACTTTCTGCTTCAAGACTTCTGCCATGTTGTCTCTTCTGTATTGATTAATTCTAGTTAACTAGATGGTCTAGTTCTGTATCTGGTAGTGCGTTGACTGTGATAGGTAGCTTAAGTTCAGCTCTAGTAGTTTAGAATGTTAATAGCCTGATGCTAAACGTGTTCATGGTTTCTTTCTTCCTTTTTTCAACCAAAGAAAAGGGGGTGATTTGTAGCATGTAGCTTGTGAGGTTCTTCGTAATATTCAGTTCTCATACTATGCATAGCATGAGAACAAGATAGATTCTTGGATGTAATTGTTGCCTTGTGCATTGCTTTTGTATCTGTATAACTGAATTGCAACTGTGCATTGCGTGGAGGTTACAGCTTTCTCCACTGTCTAAAAAAATAACTTTTATGTACAGATTTGAACAGTCTCTCTCTCTCTCTCTCTCTTTTGACAGAGGGAGTATGTTGTAAGGCAGTAGTACATTCCAGTGATGGCAATTGAAATTACCCTTTCATGACTCTTGTTGTAGCACAATACAAGAGTTATTACAAGGTGCTGAATGTACTAGCAAACGACAAATACAAAACCATGGCACATTACATATATGATGTTGAAAGCAATCTTATGAAATTGTGCAATTGCAACGTAGAACACGAGGTGCACGGTCGTTATTCACCCATGGTACGCTGACACTACGTGCTGGCAGAGACAGACACCGGAAGGGCATGCATCGTCACACACAAACTTTAACTAGGTTTGGTGGAGCAACTTTGTTTAGCCACTATGCTTACGTGCGGCTTGATTAAACCGCGTGCCAATTTCGCATCATTACGAGACGGATATTGGTCATCCTTACGGCTTTCCTTCTGGTTCTGCGACGCCGCTGCCACCGGCGGTGGTGATCTTACGTTGGCCATTGCCTTCGCCATCCCCATCATGCATGCAATCGTGGCTGCTACAGATGCTCGGACCAGGTACAATGACCTCACCTCCGCCGCCGCCACCACCTTGCCCATTGTCACTACCACCCCCGCCACCACTGACGATATTTTCCTCACCACCATTAGGCCCTTTTATTTTGTCTCTACCATGGCCACCACTGTTGATTCCTCGACTTCCGTTATGACTAATGCCGCGACCTACGCCCCCTCTACCTCTACCGCTTCCTCTTCCCCCACCTTCTCCATCTTCACCGTCGTCGCCGTCATCACCATCATCTCCTCCGTTTCCACCACCACCACCACCGCCACCGCCACAGCCGCCGCCTCCTCCTCCTCCTCCACCACCACCGCCACCGCCACCACCACCTCCGCCTCCGCCGCCTCCACCGCCACCGCCACCGCCACCGCCACCGCCGCCGCCGCCGCCGCCGCCCCACGTCCCCCACCGTCGCACACTCCTTTGACGCTTAACAACATCCACGTCCCCGCGCATCGCACTCTCGTCCTTTGTGAGCACCACCTCATCGTCGTCGCGCTCCTGGATGACGTCGTTCGACGTTGCCACAGCGGAGGCCGCCGCCTGCAGCTGCTCCTCCGCCAACGCGAGCCGCAGGAGCAACGCGGCGGCGGCGGCGAGGAAGAGCAGGCCGAGCCACGGAGCTCTCCTCCTCTGGCCCATGTTGCCTCACGTACACGCTAGCTAACTCACTCGTCTTGCCTTCTAGCTCGGCTGCCATTTTGAGGTGGCTGGCTTGCGTATTTATAGGCTTCATGATGAGGCAGAGCACTGTAACCGTAAGTAGATTCAATGCAGCCATGTGGGCAGGGCGAAATGGAGGAGTTCGTGTAAATCGCTTTCGCTGCAAGCGATGATGGATTTGTGTATCAGCTGCAGAAATGATTTTCGCCGACACTACGCTTTCCTTTCCGGAATCAGGAACGGAAGAACGTACCGTCCTGCCACGCACTGACAGTGTAATGATTGGTTAATCATCTGATGTATCTCAGATCGACGGATGATTATAGATGGTGATCACTGAGCTCATAACCAAATTGGAGAATTTTATAGATTCTGAAACGGATATATAAAAATGTCTTAAAATATATATCCTTGCTTTCTTGGAGAAAAGCTGCAAAATTCCAGCTTGCGGATCATCGATCGATCAGTGCCTCTTTGCTTCGGGAACAAGTCAACTACATGCATATGTACTCTACTACATAGGCTACGGTAGTAGCCATTCTTCAAAATCAAGAATGCATACCTAGCATAGAAGAGCAATCACTACGAACCCGTGACTATATGTCAAGCTTACAAAAGTACGAATCTTCCGAAAAATTTCTACATTAGCGTTGCGTAGTTATCTTGTTATAAGCTGTTTTTTACTTTATAATTATAATATTTAATTCATCTTTATAAGCCATTGTCCATAAGTCCAATTATCTATTTCAAACGCCCCTGATAAGTGGGCCACCATTCTAGGCACAAGTGCACGCCTAAGCGCTTAATGTTATAATCTTTTTCATATACACGATACATCGTGTGCATCCATAATTGATACCCTGCAAATACGGATGAGAGTGGACACGGGCGCTTCGAGTATCCAAATGGCCTAGCGACTGGCTAGCCAATCTATATTTCTTATACACTCTAAAAGACTAGCTTAATCAGATTTTTCGTAGTTCATGTTTTTTGTTGACGTTTTTCATTGATCCTAATAGTAAGTGAGCGTAGATAAGGAATGGCTTAGCTAGTTTGCGGATGGCTGGCTAAACCAAATGACTACTTTGTTGGATGGGCATTTTTCTACCCTAGCCAAAATTTAGGAGCCATACACAGGGCCATCCCGGACTGAAGGGGCCTAAACTTAAGCGATGACATGAAAATGACGATGTGCACTACGTATTACATAGACTAAACAACAAATTGAAAAGGACACTGCTTGCAGGTTGGAACAATGAAACACTAGACAAACTGATCCGCATATACAAAATAAGAAAAGAGCAAAACATAGGGCTTGGACTGAAGCGCTGCCGCTGCCAATCGCCCAGATGCCCACCCCGTCTTTGCGCCACTACAGCTGCTGCTTGCTTATATGCGTCGGCTGCAGACTCCTACAAATTCCCGGGCGACCGAGCTGCGAGGCCGTGACCGCGAGCACTTTGTGCTGCGGCAGCAGCTGCACCCGTCCCGTCAGGCGATCGACACCAGGGGCAGCGAGCGAGGCAGGAGAGCTAACGAATCGGGATTTGGAGAGAGATTGACCCGCACGTGTCCAGGATGTCTCTGCATACGTCCAGTCTCTTAGAGATGCTCTTGACACACACGCACCAGTGCATCCATTGGCCCAGCTAAGAAAAACCCTTGTGAACGAGCAGAATCACCGTGATCACGGCAGGCGCCGACGAGGCCAAAGATAGCCAATTGTTCGACGGGCATCGTTGTCGCAGCCATTTGGTCGATCGCGCTAATTGTTTTGTCCACGGACGCGCCTCTTCCTGACTGCCCGTCTGCCAATGGGAAGCCCATTGATTGATTGCGCGGATAGATAAAAATGAAGAAACACATCGATCGATCGACCCTGGTGTGATTAGCGAGTGCCAGCACGGCATGCACGCTCGTTACTTAATTTAATCGATTTTGCCGCATGCATAATATGTATCAGCGCGTCTTTGTTGGTAGGCTGGTTGCTTGAGTTCGAATGAAATGAAGTGCTTTGCAAGGTCAAGGTGCAGCCAAATTATTCATGTATGGATGCATGGTGATGCATTCTGCTCAGATTGATATCGCGTGCCACGCAAAAGTTGAAGTGGCACAAATACACAATGCTGCACTGCACTACCCAATAGCAAGTACGCGAGCAATAATTGCGGGCCGGCCGCCATCGGCACGACGATTGCTTTGGCCTTCTAGCTAAGAAACAAGAGGAAAATGAAAGCAATGTTAACAGCCACAATATGTTGTTGCTGTAACGCCAGTGTTTCACTGCTCAGATCAGAGAAAATGGGAGAGGTTAGTTCCTGGCCTGGAACAATGACACTCAAAACTCACCATTACGTAAAAGCATCGAGCGAGATCTACCATCTCAAATGACAACGAACGAAACAATCCACCTGGAAATAGCTTCAAATGATACAGACACCTCGTGTTTTGTGCACCTGATCAGCCGCCATATTTGGGGGGACCAAAGAATAGATCTCACCACGTCATTTTAAACAGGTACTACCAATTTTAAATAAGTACTCCACACACTACAGATTCACAGCATCCAAAAGTAAACTCTCACCTATGCCAGTAATTGCCTATCGCTATTACTTTTCTTCTTTAATCATTTCCTAATCATAATGGGCTACCATCAATCACAAGAATACTGCCCAAGCCAGTAAGATAAGGGAATTGACGGCTAGGCTTTGCTTGCATGTAAAGGGTCTCATACTTGATATAACTTTATCTATCCACCACTTAAAGTGGAACAACGCTGACTCACTGAAGCATCCGTCCTTCTGCCTTCTCCATTTCTTTTGACTTGTGCAGAAATGCTAACAACCTTGAACATGACACCAGGAAAAGCAGTTCATGCGATATGCGATCTGCTTCAGTCAGCGGATCCCTCCAATAATTACCATTATTTGTCAATGATTTCTTTCAGTAACCTGACAATTCTACAATGATACAGATCACATTGCCAACGCTCTTAACTTACACATCTAAACTAATGCCCTGGTCTGCCTTGTGATCTAGGCTCTTACATGTTACATCTAATGCTACAAAACTGGAAGGTTAATGGTACATGGTCGTGCCCCATGAGAAGCAGTCCATAGGAGCAGCAGATTACGAACAGCATAGTGCGCATTCTTCCTTGAATCACCAAGTTCTCTTGAAAGCACACGCAACCACGCAGGCTACAAACTCGGAAAGCACAGGCATGAAAATCAATGTTGGTTCCTCCCCTCTGTTCTTCGGAGTGAGCCTAAATTTCATCATCATCCTCATCATCCATAAGCTCATCTGGAAGGTGTACTTTCTCCATTGCAGACTGTCAAACATCAGATGGGCATGGACATGTGACTTGGTTATTCAAACATAGATGAATTCCAGCAGTGAGACTTGTATGATCATGGTAAGATACTAAAATTGAGAAACAAAATTTTAACTAGCAATGATTGCTGGACCACCCTAGGAAGAGACACCAAGATAAGTTCTTTAAAATAATGTAGTGTAGGAAACAAAATGGGGGTGGAGGGAGGCAGGTGGAACTTTGGGAGTGGGATAAGCAAAGATAAGTGTACTATACCTTAATTATGGCAACGTCAGCAGCAGGAGGTTTCAAATCCAGGGCAATGCCAAAGCAAAATACAGCCTTGTCAAGAATGTTAAGTTGCTTGTAAATCTTCCCCATCAGTGCATACATACTACTCTCACGAGGTGCAATTTCCTTTAGCCATTCCAACTCATCCAGAGCTTCAGGGTATTTTTGTAGGCCTAGAAGAATTAAAGCCTTTTGATACTTGGGGAGTGGATTCTTCTTATCAGCAAATATGGCCTTCTCCATCATTTCTAACGCTTCCTCATTCCTCTGATAAGTTTGGATTCAGAAAGAAGGCCCATAATTAGTCATTGTCCAGAATCCAGATGATGATGAAAATTCTAGTTTTGAGGGTAAGTGGAAACCAAAAATTACTATATGGTATTATATCACCTTTAAAGCATGCAAGGCCATCCCAAGATAACACATAAGAACAGAAGAGCAAGGATTTATCTGGAATGCCCTTCTGAAATGATGCTCAGCAAACTCAAACTTTTCCTGGCGAAGGTACACCACTCCAAGGCCATACCAGGCATTGTAATGTCTTTCATCTACCTGAAGTGCAGAGCGGTATAGTTTTATACTGTTCTCATAATCCTCCAATGCAGAATACCTACAGTTCCAAAGAATGGCAGTATGATTAGAAATTTTTGACAGGTGGTCTCAAACATGGATACAGGATAAGTTGATATGTGCACCAGTAATATGATACTGTGAACGAAAACATACTCGTGACCACATAGTGTGTGAGCGTATGCAACTCTTGAGTCAAGCTGTACGGCCCGTTGAAAATTCTTCAAGGCAGTCTCATGATCTTTCCTCAAGGCAAAGCAATTTCCCACAGCACACCTTTTGCACGTTTAAAAACAGATACATTAGAAAATATAACACAGTATTATGACAGCTTGAAAGCATTTCCACTAAAGATCTGTAATTGTCTCCTTGATTCACCCAGATGTTTTGCACCGCATCAAGACTAAGACAAAGTTAACATGGGCTAACAAAATCAATCAACTAGATGCGTTGCTTTAATCATCTATTAATTACTTTCAGACAACCCCATTTTCAGAGTTTCATTTTGGCATTTGGTCCAAAATATTATTCACTTTCTGGGCATAAAAGGACGAACCATGCTTGGGGAGATAGTCGATCAATAGAAACAAGCTCTTGAGCAAGGTAACTTAGCCGCATTTCCTCATTCAAATGCTGCAAAAGAGAAACAAAGCTGGTGAACTTGAGGCTAAAGGTGGGAATAAAGTAGCCAAGTATAAGAGCAATTAGTTCACTTACATAAAGAACAGTGGAGTAAATGTCCATTCCCTCCAATGTACATGGTGATAGTCGATGCGCTAACTCAAAGAAATGATCGGCTTCTAAATAATTGACGAGTTCAAAATATGCCTTCCCAACCTGCACAGTTCACCAAAATGAAAACAGTTTTTAATTGCCCAAAGGAACAAAATTACAGGGTACTGTTTATATCTGCACAATTAAAAAAAAATGGCATGTTTTTTTAATAATTAAGTTGAGTATATAAAAGTGGAAGTTAAATACCAGACATAGAATGGCTTATGTGCAATTAAACATTGTTATGCTGTGTAACCGGAAATTCCAACAAACAATCAGCATTTCAGGGTCAATATTCAACTAGTTCAAGCTATAATTTTACTAATGTCAGTTCTCCAGATTGACTCAACTAACATATCTAATAATCACCATAATGAATTCATCACATTATCACTTATCAGGTTAATTTAAATAAACTAAGTTTCTTTAAAAGAAATGAAGGAAACAATTTTTTTATACATTACCATATAGACCCTGCATCATTACTATCCAGTCCCTATGCCTCACGCCCTCATGAATAATGTAGATACACTCATATAAAACCAGTGTTCTAAAAGTCAGCCCTAGGAGCAGGGTAGCCACCACAATTAGGCATTAGATGGTCAATTAGGTGGCTAACTATCCATGGAGGCTCTTGTGCAGCTATTCTAGTGTTCTATTGTCTAACTTCTATGTCATCTACTCGCTAATTGCTTGGAATTTACTAGTCATGTTGGACCTAGGCGATGGCAGGTGTCCCTAGGCACAACGTGCTGGCCCAGCCGACCCCTCTGGCGCCTAGCGCCTTGTTGAATCATGTACAAAACCACAGGTTTTTCATTAGAAAATCAAAAGCATGAAGATAAGCTTCCAACCATTTTGCATGGGTTGTACCTGGCATAGAACCCATCCAGTATTAAATTGTGCCTCTGGGAGCTTTCTATATATTTCCAGTGCTTCCTGATCATTAAGTGAATGAAATCAACCACATAACAGGATGGTAGGTTAGCATTTCCAACACAAACATTGTAAACATACCTGACACTTAAACAAGCAAGAAAGTCTATACCCTTCCCCTATTGTCTGCAAGAGTGCCATTAGCTCCCTGATACCAATAGCTAATTTGGAGTCCTGTGACAGAACTCGGTCAGATTTATCTTGCTCGGAATATCTTCCATCAACTGTACTTGCAGAAGACGAAGTCGAAGTTACATTATCTGTCCACATTTCATCAACAACATGATACCTGTTTCCTAATATTCAGAAGGGGAAATAAAGCCATCGTGAATATGAATGCACCATTCATATAGAGCAACCTGATGCAATTATTATGATAATTATAATTTCACAAACTATGTAATTATGATATTGAAAAGGATAAGTTGAACGGATTGGATGATCCTGCATCCAGTGAAGGAGAAGAATGTGGGATCATTTAAAAGTCTTAAGTGTTACGGCTCTTGAAACAGGATTCGTGGTGCAAACAAGTTTCTTTCAATATTTCCTCACAATAATCAGGAAACTTTATCTACAGGAGTGAAAAGTTCAAACAAGCAATGAAACAGTAAAAATGTATGAATCTGGATGTAAATCTTTATTTTATTTTAGGAATATTGATCCAACATGCAGCACGAAAGAAAAAGACAAGCGATTCTGCAGTTCATATGCTACATGAAAAAGAAACTAAAAGCAAATGATAACAGAGACACTTCAAGAGTTGAACGGAGAGCTGATAATGTTCTGGTAGTATTATAGATGCTTAAAATTTCAGCTCAATAATAGATATATTTAAAAGGTACAGATTAACAAAATGAACAGCCAATAAATTTGGTAAGTAGTTGCATGATGTTTCTTAGCATCCTAATTCCTAAATGCCTTGTGAGTTGTGGTTTGGTGTCATTATTGCACTTCAAGTGGAACTAACCATATAGTTATGGGAAAAGTAACAAACAATACAATCTTGGTGAGTTAGTTTAAGTAATGTGAACCCATCGCACATGAACATATAAGCAAACATGCAGATAGATCCTGATTGCACAGTGTGTAAAACAACATATCATCCACATTTTTGCGAGGTTTATATAATTTGATGAGTCATCCATGTCGAAAATGATAATCACCTTCATCAAAATTTTCTGTTGCCTGTGGTTTCCCTTTCCTAACTTGCACGGAACGTAGGGCTGTTGAACACAATTTTGATGGTGTGGACGAGTTTACTCGCAATTTACCTGACGAGTGATCTGTTCCATTTCCTCCAAATTGAGAGATATTTGAGTTTGAGTTTATTGTTGTATCTCTAGAAAGTCTTGCACTTCTTCGAGGAACTGAATCACTACTCTGATTAAATAGCCTTCCAGAAACCTGAGAGTATCATCACAAGCCGAATTTAAAGTATGGAATGAATATGGTATGCGGACTATCAACAGAAGGAACATAAAAGAGAGTACAAAGCCAGACCTCAAAACAACAAAACAATAGAAACATAGGTCCAATATTAGATGGGATGAGCTCCAATGAAGGCAATTATAAATCAAATATAAAAAGAACAAAACTACGAAAAATATTTGCTGTTTCCACAGTTTGTACTATATCATGAACAAACCTGTGAAAACAAGATGAAAACAATGCTATTATCCCACTATTATTGCACAAAAAAATGCTGATGGAAAGTGAAGAGGGTAAGGGGATAGGCAAAGATAGAAAACAAGGCAACAACCTAGCAGCTAGAATGTTACAACAACACCATCAGAGATGTACTGCAAGGTATTAACAAGTCAGCTATTATCAGGTATACTATCTTGCCACCGGGGCTGGGTGTTGGTATGAAATTGACTGGTAGTCTGGTACTGTCAAATGGAACTATCCATAGTGAATCTTAATTAATGAGCAATACAAACTAACAAACACACAAATAAAAAGAAGACCGCAATCACAAACTTTGCAGTGCAGACACAGTTAGGCAGCAGGAAGGAATCGACATCCTGAATCCAGATAGAAGGGGCATGACTGGAATTCTACAGAGTCATAAAACCAGGAAGTATTAGGCTGTAAGTGCAATGAGCCAATGAATACTAATGCATTAACAAGCAACAATAGTATGCACAGCTGGAAAAGGTCAGCACATATGTGGTTTACTCCAAACATGTATCGTTTTCCGAGAGGTTTAACCTAACAATTTAAAATACTGAGTGACAATCTACCGAGAGAAACACCTAGAAGCTCAAGAGATCGATAGAAATTATAGAAGTTGCAATACAGTATCTTTCAGTTGAGGAAACAACAACCTTCTTTAATCCTGCTTCGTCGATGTATTTTCTTCGAAGTGTCAGGTTCAGAGCATTAACCTTTGGTTTGGAAGGAGCATTGCCACCTGTTGTATTCTGATAAGCATGCATATTCCGAAAGAGTGGTGGTGGAGCAATACCAGAAACCTGCAAAATTGAATTGATTAAATAGGAAAATTTGATAACGAAACCATAGGTCACCTGCCTTTACACTGTATGCGGTGTTGTTTAAAGTGTGTTATATTCTTCTGTCACTCTTTCACTGCTCACCATGAAATCCACAGTGTTAAAAAAACCAAAAGACACAACTTTGCTGTGAGTAGAATCTGTTTTTTGCCTTCCTTTTCTTTGTGATTTATCAATTGGCAGATTATTTACATTTTTGATACCCATAACATGTAATTAGTTTGAATTTGATTTTTTACATCTAGTTAGAGTAAATGAGAAGTACATCAACAAAACACACAACTGCACTACAATGGGTATGTAGCACTCCAAGAGCTGCTGCTTAACACTGAATTGTTACTCTTATTTCATGTGCAAAATGGTCAACTGAAAAGCATGTGATACAGAGAAACAATAATGACAATGATAGAGAAACAATAATGACAACGATATGCCAAGCTTTGTTGCAAACAAAGGTAAGAAAAGGATCTAGATAAACCAAATTTGCAGATTCTGGAGAATTCCTGGAAATATGCATTGATTGTATCTAGTTAATCCTACTGGGTGAAGAACCAAGCAAGTTCTGCTGACCTGTGTTGCAGTTGGCGATGGAGTATCAAACTGTGATA
The DNA here is from genome assembly GCA_030770085.1 of Oryza coarctata. Lineage (NCBI taxonomy): Eukaryota > Viridiplantae > Streptophyta > Magnoliopsida > Poales > Poaceae > Oryza > Oryza coarctata. Next base: position 19,049,935 of record CM061472.1, read on the forward strand.
AATTAGATGGTGCACCATTCTGCACATGCAACACAGTTGACTTTACATGAGGATAACCAGATACTTCTGCTGTGGTGTTAGCATGCAGCTGTTTAATTTGCTTAGGGCTATCAATGAGGCTTGCTGACACATTGGAAGATAGAAACCGATTTTCATTAACAAAGTTTGACTTTTCCACATTTGACGTGGATGTGAGTTCCTGCTGCAGACGCAGCACTGTTGCTTCACTGAAACATTCATTTGCATCTTCAGCAACACCTACAAGATAGTGAATTAGTGGCACACATTTTAGCATATGTTTAGTTTTATATTTAGCGAGTATGAGGCCTTCTATGTAAGGACTACTGAGCCATAGTGTAAATGCAACAGTATGCAAAAATAATAATGTCTCAATGTATGGCAATGAACTAATCCCTCTGTAAATTTTTATAAGGTGCTCTCTAAATGTGAACTTTAGTAACCATAAAATCATGCAGCAAGAAAGTGCTTTTAAATGTGAGTCTAATGACACCAATTCTGTATCACAACTTCTACATATTTATTGGTCAAAAAATCACAAAGTTTGAATCTTGAAACATGTATGCGCCTAAAAATCAACAGAGGGAGTAATGAACATAATGGCTAGAAATAATATGCCTGTTCATTGATCCTATCAAGCTAATCACAAATGGCTGAATGCAATGCATATTTCTAGGCAGGAATTATCATAGCAGAAAAAGCACCTGCATTTCAATTGTTTAGAAGAAAACTACCTATGATGCAAAACACATAACAGGCCTATTCAAGGTCCACTGCAAGTCACATATTTAGGATGACATGTTCTTCTTCAGCAAAATCAGCACTGTACTTTTCATTCCTTACTACTAGACATTTAGGAAATAAAACTTTGTGGTGAAGCAACACTTGACTCAAGTGCTTCTAATGTATAAAAATAGGTACAGAGGTGCTAGAAAACTTCACTCATAGTGTATAACGCACCAACCTAGTATACACAATTCCTCATATGCTGCCCATAGGAGAGGATCAAGAGTCAGAGCTTGTACAAATTGCTCAGCTGCAGCTGCCACTCTGCCAGTGTACCTACATGCAGATGTGGTAAATGCAATGAACTATCTGACACAACTAACAAATCAAGATATGATGCAATTACAGATTAAATTATGAGTTATGACATGAATAACAAACCTGTAAATTACTCCAAGAAGGTAGTGCCCAGTTGCACCACTTGGAACCTGCACAAAGGATGGAAACAACAGAAGAAATAAGTTACCAAAATAACAATCCCTTGGTTTCTATTTATATAGGCCATATATTGGGAGTTGCTGAGTTGGCACACAATTAAGGAGAGTCTAAAAGAGGTTAAAATGACCATTCTACCTGTACTTAAATATATTCAAAATATAGAGCTGATGGTTAGTGAGATGATTCTTATTAATGTAAGAGATGCGATAAATGAGGGTAAACAAGGAATAAAAGCGATAAATTCAAATGCATTCCATATAATTCAGAAAAATATTGAAGAATTACATGCCTTGCAAAAAAAGGGATGAAGTATAATAGTAAGCAAAGATGCAACTGATTTTTTCCACTTCATTACTTCACCCATGTGGAATAAAACAGTTAGTGGACAACCTATGAATGTTTTCATGCTCCCAAAAAATAAAAGATGTCCCCAGGCATTTCCATGCAAGCAAGACATCAATATTGTAGTGACAATGTTTCTCGTGTAGATCACTTAATCATACACACATATTTTCTTTCAAGACATGACACACTTCTGGTTTTCACTTTGATAACATTGTTGACATAACTTCATTGACAGGCAACCGATCTTAATGTTTTCAAATGGTATATCACCAGTTTTGGAACTCTCAATTCATGAATTATCAAACATGCTGCACCCATTTTCTACTTCTGATTTGGAATCCAAAAGAAACCATGGAACAAATGATGCATCATGCAACCCCTTGTCCAGAACAAAACTTGAGTTTAAGCATTTATGACAAATTTAAGAGCATTGGATGAAATGTATCTCAGGAACACGGTAAACAAATATAATGTTTAAAAACATGCTATATACCTCCATATTTGGTTCATTGACAGGACACAAGGCTTCTTCTGCTTCCCGTAAGAGGTTCATTCGGAAGCATGACATAGCAAACAAGTACCGGGACTCTGGCAGCTTCTTCCCTTCATGGTATATCAGAAATAAAAAATCAGAAATCACTCCAAACCACTTTGACCCCCACAGAACAAAATATAATGAAATCACAAAGCAGGATAGAAATATGCCCAAAAAGATGGACAAATACTACATTCACATTCTTTTGATAATTTGATTTTTAAAATAATGTAATAGCACTTCTACACAACAATAAGTTGTCACAAGGTGAGCATATGCTATTACCTTTCAAGATGTGGTATGCAGCATAGGGCTGGTTGTTGTGAAGGTAGCAAGTCGCTAGCAAGTGGACATTTGTCTGTGCACATGAGTAATGTAAAGAGTGTACATTTAGTACAACATTTGATCATGGCCATATACAAAGTAAGAGAATAACACTACATGCTATCAGCAATGAGAAAACTGAAAAGACTCTTATTACAGCAAACAAGTATCTTTACAGCAAACAAGTATCTGATTCAGTTTACTCACTGTCTAGCTTCAACTCAATAACTGCCCAACAATTTAAAGACATACACAACAGAAAACTGAACACATGAAAAAAGTAAATATTTGGTCTGCCCAAACATAATCCTACTCGAATTGCTAAAAGTTAAAGAAGCTAAATCCACACACTCCAGTAGTCCACTTTGCAAAATAGCACGGTAGTATGGGTCGCTAGCTACATAGCATTAACATACAATTAATCTAACCTTAGTACTTTACAATGGCTAGTGTTATAAACACCCAATTAAATAAGATGTAATGCATCACCATAGCTATTTCCCCACTAAATCACGAAAACAGGCTGAAAGTGTGAGAATTTATCCTATCTTAGGCCATAAAAGACTGTCTGCACGCAAATTATCCATAAACCCTATGGCAACCAATCACACTACTCCAGTTCTCTACCAACTGAATTACTGAAACCACTTCCCTAAATGGCTAAATAGCTAGAGGAAGCCCTCCTTATTCAACATCCTCATAAACATTGGCCCAAATCCCACCATTGAAGCTCCAGACGCACACCTAAACACCAAAACCTAAACAATGTCACTAAATCGAACCCGCGCAGGCGAGCACCCGCACCCAAATCGCCGCCCCACGCCTACCAAGCACCCGATCTAAACCTTTTGCAAGCCGAGCTACTCCCAGGAAACACATGCCTCGGCGGGGAACTGGGCGCAGAGGCGCTCGCAGAGGAAGACGGCGTTGCGGTGCATGAAGAGGCGGAGGCTGCCGTGGACGCGGTCCACCATTAGGGTTTCCATCGCCGCTTCCGCCACTGCCGCCAACGCTCCAGCGGCGATGCGTGTCGGCTACGGCGGCGGCGGCGGCGGCGGCCGGCGGCGAGGTGGGCACAGTTTAAATCGAGGAGGGGACGGGTTAGATTCGAGGGGAACTTTTTTTTCTGTTGGGGTTTTGATTTTTGGATTGGGGATTCGGACGAACGGATCGGAGTTTGGGCTCTGTGCGCGTTGGTGTGAGTGCGTGTTGTGGAGCCGTGGCGTTTGAAATGGTGGCTGGTGCTCCTCTGGCGATTACAACGGCGCGGGGGCCGCGGCTACACGGACACGGGGGCTTGTCTGGCGCGTCTGTGACATGTGGGGCCAGGGGTTGTTGTTTTGAATTGCGCCACTGTGATGTGTGATGTGAGGCAGGCTGTGTGAGATTTAAATTTGGTTCAAACTTTACAAACGAAGCCCAACCGTGCATTCCTCAGCCCGCTCTAAATCATTGAGTTAAATTACAATAGACTTTACGACTAAGCCACACAAGTTTGATTTTAGAATCGAAAATTGCATCGATAAAGATTTTTTCATGATACGTTAAATGAAACTTTAGAAAACTACATGTTTTTCGTGCATCGGGAGCATTAGTCCTTCGATCTCATGTATTGGAGGTGTTATTAGTCCTTTGATCTCTCCTCTAACGTGTGTAAAAGAACATGCTCGCATATATGTGATTGAGTACAGTGGTATTGCGTTTTGTGTGTCTTTTTCAGGGGTTGTTTGTTTCGATCCTGTGTATTGGAGGCTTATTCCTTCGATCCCTTCTCTAACATGTGTAAAAGAATATGATCGTATGTGTGTGGAGCCAGTGCGGTGGTAGTGTTGTGTTTTGTAAGTCTTTAAGGGGTTGTTTGCTTATTGTCTAAGTTTGTTAAAACTACATGACACAAAAGTGTAATTGTTCACGCCAGAACCCCGCGTGCCCGACGCGAGCACGTCTATGCCTGGAAGATCTTCTTAGCTCCAGTGCAGGTCGGTCAGCTTCTCTCTGTGGCTCGAGGTACGCATGCGAGGGCCATGAGTTTCGCTCGACTCCGACGCGACGGTGCGAGTACGAGCGTGCCAGTCAATTTGACCCTGCAATTGATAAAGAGGTGAGACGAACAGGTTGGTCGGACGACGGCTGGTTGCCGATAGGATCGAGTTAGTCATCGACCACGTTCGAATGGCTCCTGCTATTGGCTGATCGCTGAAAGAAATCAGGACACTCTTCCATCGGCTAGGAAGCCGATGAAGGTGTAGGCGAATGTCAACGAAGGATATGATGGCTTTGGGTGTAATGAAAGCGAAATCCTGATCCATCGGGCGCAGAGCCGATGGAGGCACCAGAGTGTAATTAGAGAATAGCAAAGCACGCGGGATCTCTCCTGGTAGTCGACGAAAACTGTAGCGGTCGTTCATCGGCTAAAGTACATGCTATTGGCTCCAGTATTGAAGGGAAGGATCAAAAAATGGATATTTAGTTTGACGAAGTTTGACTTGTGGTATGAATCTGCTAAAGTAGTAAAAGGGCAAGCAATAGCCGATTTTATTATGCAACATCGTGATGATTCCAAGGGATATGTGGAGACGGTGCCTTGGACTTTATTTTTCAATAGATCAGTATGTAGACATAGTTGTGGCATCGGCCTGGTCATCATATAGTCTCAGATGGCAAGTTTTGAATTTGCTTTCATAATTAAATCTTATTACACCAATAATCAAGTAGAATATGAAGCAATGCTAAAGAGACTTTAGCTATTGAAGGAAATTAGAATTTATGCTATAGAGTTTATGGGAGATTCATTATTGGTGATCAAAATATTGTTTGGGAAATATGAGTGTAAGGATGATAATTTGAAATCATATAATGAAAACTACCAATAGTTGCTAAGCGATTTTAAGATTGCATTAGTGAGTCATGTTCTTAGAGAGCAAAATATAGAAGCAAGTGATCTTGCACATATTGCTTCGGGTTATCTATGGTCGGAAAAGATATGTAAGTTGAAGTAGTTGTTGTTAAGGCCAATGACTGGAGAAAGGAAATTATAGATTAATTATAAAATCTTTTACAATCAATTTCAAGAAAGATTTTGTGTAGGATCACCAAATACATTTTGCTTAATGGAAAACCATACTATTAGATGATTAAGAGAGTTTTGTTGAAGTGCTAAAGTTATCATGTGCAAAGTTCATGAGGATATTTGTGGAACTCATCAATTGACGTACAAAATGAAGTGATTGCTTAAAAGGGTTAGATATTTTTAGCCGATGATGTTGAAAGGTTGTAGTATTATAAAGGATATAAAGATGGTTAGAAGTTTAGAAATGTTTAACGTGCTCCAGCATCGACAATGAAAACAATTATTAAGCTATGGCCATTCAGAGAATGAAGAATTGATATGATCGGTTAGATATATCCTACATCAAACAAATGGCACAAGTTTATATTGATAGCAATGGATTATTTTACTAAATAGGTGGAAGTTGTTCCTTAAAAAAAAGCTACATCTAATAATGTCGTAAGACTTATCAAGGATCATATAATTTACATGTTTGGGATTTCTCAGACTATTACAACGGATCAAAGGTCTACTTTTGTGTCCAATGAGTTCCAATAATTTGCTATCAATATGGGAATCAAGATCTTGAATTTATATCCTTATTATACTCAAGCCAATGCACAAGCTAGAGCTTCGAATAAAAGTCTCATCAAATTGATCAAGCACAAAATAGATGAACAACCACGAAGGTGGCTATAACCTTAGTCGATTTATTGTGGGCCTATTGGATGGCATGCCATGAATCTATGCAAGTGTCGTCGTATTCGTTGTTGTATGGACATAAGACTGTGCTACCTTAGAAAACGAACATCAACTCTATAACGATATCGCTATAAAATCAATTGACAACCGATGATTATTATAATTTGATGACTCATGAGTTGGAGGATCTGGCCCAGAATCGACTATGCAAACTTATAAGTATTGAGGAGAATAAAGTTAGGGAGGCTAGACACTACAATAAAAAGATATCGCCAAAGTCATTTGATGAGAGGGTCTTGTGTGGAAGTTGATATTATTGATCGGATCTAAAGATAACAAGTTTAAACAAATGGTCACCTAATTGAGAAGAGCCCTATCAGATAAGTCGATGTGTGCTAGACAATACGTATGTATTAAAGAATCTCGAGGGAGAGGAATTTGCTAAGACACTCAACAGAAAATACTTAAAAAGATACCATCCTTACGTTTGGATTGATTCCTAGATCGACTAAGTACGGCCGATGTCTATAGAGATTATCAAATATACATAAAGCCGATGCTACCTACATCGCCTAAAGATAGCCGATACTATATGTATCATCTTTAAAAATGTACACAAGAGAGAATATGTTTTGAGGACGGAGAAATTAGAGGATGGAGAAATTAGTAGATCAAGTTCAAAGAACAATTTGTTCAGGAATTACAAAAGATCATTGGATAAGCATTAAAGTTTTTACATTAGCCAAAGTATTTTTGAATCAGTTCTATTGCTCACAGGCGGATGCCATCAACTTCTTTAATGATACGAGCATCTTCTTCATCGGAGCACAGAATGGATTTGATGATCTTGCACCGACAAAGGGTCCAACTGTTGGATTACTTAGGGTAGTCCGTTGAGCTAGAGTTCTTCGAATTTGATGTCCTTGCTCTTTTTCTCTAATTCCACCAGCAGGCCGGTCTCTTTTTTCTTTAGTTGTTCGATACGGACTTGAGATTGGATAGGTATGGCTATTATTTTGTTGAGCTAGACTTTCTCTGATTGAGTAGTTAGCCGATCGATTTGCATATCCTGAGTTAGGGTCCTTTGGTTAGCACGATCGCCCATGTGTTGCCTAGTCCCAATGACTTGAAGCTGATGTGATTCAAAGAAGGCGACCGGAGTTAAAGCATCAACAAGTTTTTCTGGCAGCTGGTCTTCAATATCAAAAAATCTTACCCTAATCGACCTAGAGTCCTCCACCGGTACATCAATGGGGCCTTCAGCCAAATGCAAGATGTCTATTAGTTGATTGTAGAGATTGTTGGAAGGGATGGTTTTCTTAATGTGCTGTTGACCGCTTCTTCTTTCCCTTCGAAGTATTATTCGATGTCAAAGGAGATGAGATCGACTAAGGATTACACATTGAAAAAAAATTCAAAGTTAAGACGGTGAGAAGAAATGCAAGATTCTGAGTAAGCAAATTTAACTAGGACATGATAGCTTGTTTTGGAGCATCGACATCGGCCATGGGAATGGAGTCTTCTTGGCATTGGTCGATATCCAATAGAGAAGCGATGGTGGTAGGGATGATCTTAGTGTCGCCGCTGTGTTAGGGAGCTTGGGGATCGAATGCCTATGGTTCTGGAGTGGTTGATGGGGTCATCAGCAAAAAAAAGTTTAGCGTTGTAGAGAGAATAATTCTGAAGCGTGGGTCCTCAACCTTCAAAATTGGAGGCACGTGTTAATACTAAAATTTTGAAAAGCCATTAATGGATTCACCTAGAAAAGGAAAGCCAATGAAGCCGATGAAGATTACCGAGTGAAGATTGGATTCAAAGAAGTTTTTGTAAGAGGAGAAAAATGAATTTATCTCTTAAAGTCATTACGAATCGGTTCGTGTTTATAAATATCTCTTGTAAATAGTCAAAAATAAGTATTTTTCTTTTCTTTTTCTTTTGGAAATATTATCTTGTACCCGTCTTGGACTTGTATAAACCTAAGAGTATAAATATATACACCCAAAGATCTTCTAAAGAAATCAATCAGATCAATACAATTAAATTTGGTACAACACTACCTCTAAGAGTAGAAATAACATAGTTTTCGATAAGATCTTGCTCTAGGTTAGGCTACATCGATTAAGTTCGATCTCTAGCAAGAAATAAGTATTGTAATATAGAAAACGTATCTTGGTTAAGATTTTCTTGGTTAATATAGAAAACATTTCATCGGAGTTCTAGCCGATGAATTATGTTTATAGTATGCTTTTATTTTTCAACTAATCTCTATCGATTAGATAGCCGATAGCTTGAGTTTGTATCAGCCTATTGCTCCATTGGTGTAATTTTTCTATCCTCCTTGTCAATTAAATGTCAAATTGGCTGGTATGCTTCAAACCTTAAGAATTTAAAGACTTGCACAGGAGCTAATAAGACATCCTAGGCCTTTTGTGCATGTAATGCATCAGTGTGGATATCGGAAAATTTTTGCGTCAGCACGCCTCCTCTGGTTGCTCCTTTTTAGACATGTTGGGTACCTTCGGTTTACTTAGTTACCACCATGCACCAGCCGCCCAACGAAGACAACGAAGGAAAGCATATCTAGGTATGCATCTCTCCAAGCATTGCTAGTTTGCCACCATGCCGTAACTCGATGTCCAATGGAGAGTCGGAGACAAAGAAAAGGGGGACCAAGTCTCAATACGCCATATCATCTACCATAGTTGTTTAGATAATAGCTAGGGGAATTCATCGATGCTTTGATTCTTTTTTCTCCTAGTAATAAAGTCGAATCGAAAGAATGTATATGAACCAAGAATGAATCAGCTAGCTCAAGGAACACACGGCACTGTACTACTTGAGCATATCTGATGTTGATGATAACTTGCTTGGTGTTAACCACCAACTTCGATTCATCAACTTTGAGTTCTCTCATGGGTCATGGCTACGGAACGCAATGGCCACCTTCTCATTGGATTTGTAGCCGCTCTCACCACCATCGGTGTCCAACCGCGTGCTACTAGTAGGTGACCTCTCCATGACGGCCGCTAGCTTCCAGTTTGGTGGCTGGTCTACGCTTCGGCCGTTGTCATCGCCTCGTCTCTTCTCTCCTACCTACTTGGCCTTGACAAGGCGAGGCGCCGCTGCCCATGCCACTTAGGAGAGAGAGAGAATACAAGGCGACTGCTCGATCTCTGTGATGCCATCATTGGCTTACTCCTTTCCCGCTACCCGCCGCTCCTATCCTTGCTACCCGCTGCCCTAGAGAGAGATGGAAAAGAGAGGAGAGAGGTGGAGAGAGACGGGGAAGAGGGGATAGAAGGGTGGTTGGAGGAAGAATATAGTGCCCCCTGACATGTAGGCCCATGTGGGTCCTATCATATTTTGTTGTCTATAAGTGTCACGTAGACACCACATCAGATAAAGACATAGTTAATACACAGCGTCAACTAAAACTGGCTTTAATACTGTGCTAAGATTATATTTGCATTGATTTTAGAATATAAGATATGCGTTGAGGTAATGGTTGATGAGGGACGTGAAGTGAACCTTATTCCTTTCCCGGGCAGCCCGTCCCAATCTACAAGCCCGGCACAAAACACCAGGCCTGGATGACCCTTACTGATCTGGACCTAGTACATAGGTCTCATACACCCCGCGAGCTGACGTGGCACATCCCAGCCCTCTCATTGGCCACGCCACGGCACCACCCTGCGTGGGCCCCACCCCCTCCCTTCGAAGAACTTTCCCCTCCTTCCTCCCGAAGCAAATCCTAACAGCTCGGACGAGTCCATCGTATATAAACACCCACGAGCAGCCAAGCAACAAAAATATCTCGATATCCATGGACGCCGATGCCGCCGTAGTTGGGGACGCTGAGTTCTTCGCCGACCTCGACCTCGATGCCCTCCTCGTCTCCTTCTCAGCCGCCGACTCGGGCGTATCGGCCCTCTTCGCCCCGTCCCCGGCGCCCGATGCGGAGTCGGGGTCGCCGGAGTCGGTGAGCTCCCGGCAGCTGAGCCCTGCCCGGGAGGCGGCGCTGTCGGAGATCGAGAGGTTCCTAATGGAGGAGGGACCGGTGGCGGAGGCGGCGGAGGGGGTCGGCGTGGAGGATTTCTTCGACACGCTGCTCGTCGACGGCGTGGGGGAGGAGGAGGAGGGGAAGGGAAGTGAGGCGGGGGGAAGCACGGATGGGAACTCCGGGAAGGAGAATGAGGTGGCTACCCAAGATACGGAGAAGGAGGAGGTGGATGGCGATGGTCCTATCAGCAAGAAGAAGAGGAGGTATGTATGAATTGCCTAAAAATTGGGGATTTCTAAAAATTAGGGATTTTCTCTAATTTCCGTGTGTACAACTTGTGATTTGTGAATTTACTTAGGTTGCTAGGAATAATGGTCGAGATTTAGTTCTAACACAATTAATGTTGTTCAGTGAGGGCCACCACCATACTACAATCATACCATTTTTTAACTAAAACATTCATACATACATATAAGTATATGATCTAATTTATCCTGAAAAAGGTGCATGACCTTGTTAATCATTTGTAGAATCTGCTAGGCTTTCAATTATAAGAGTGTATGGTCTTTTCCATTAATTGGATGGAATCTATCAATCTAGTATTCTGGCTGAAGGAGTGAAGAGATGTCTTTTTAATTAAAGATGTAGTTAGACAATGTCTAATAGTATGTGTTATGAATTTATCAGGCAACTGAGAAATAGGGATTCTGCCATGAAATCGAGGGAGAGGAAGAAGATGTATGTTAAGGACTTAGAGACTAAGAGCAAGTATCTGGAGGCTGAGTGTTGCCGCCTCAGCTACGCGCTTCAGTGCTGCGCAGCTGAGAACATGGCGCTGCGCCAGAGCTTGTTGAAGGATAGGCCTGTTGGTGCTGCCGCAGCTATGCAGGAGTCTGCCGTACTCACGGGTAAGACATCGACAACATTTTCTGTTTCATACTTCTACTTCGACATGGATGAACAAATCTTTGTTGCTGATCATTTTTAATTTTTCAGTAGGCTGACAAGCAACTAGCTTAGGTGCCTTTTGGATTGTGCTTATCATCAACATTTTTCTGTGTTCTCTCATGGATGATCTGCCCAAGCTAATTGGTTTCTTGAAATCCCATGAACTTAAACAGCTAGCTATTGTAATAGCCAATTGTTGACTCTACATTATCTGTGTACAAGTGCGTGGTTTATGCACAAATCTGCATTATTTATACAACAAACACTTGCTTAGCCTGTTGTTTTCCAACTTTGGACCTAATCAATCACCCATTGAAGTTGACATTAACTGAAACATGGTTTCCTTGCTTATCCTACACCGTATATTTGAGTCATAATCCTGATGCTAAAGGTAACTGTTTCCTATTTGCAGAAACCCTGCCGCTGGTTTCCCTGCTTTGGCTCGTGAGCATCGTATGCCTACTCCTGATGCCCGGTCTACCCAACCGAAATCTGGTGGCTCGAAGCAGCGCCGGAAGAGATCTCGTGATGGTAACCGGAAAGAAGACAAGCAGTGAACAGCTAGAGACATTGGAGATATTACTCCATGGGAGGCGTTGCAATGGCTCGAGGGCAAGGATCAAGCTAGATACTGGGCCGTTCCATGTAGCAGCAGCTTGCTAGGCTGCTACTTTCTTTCAAAGTTTCCAGTCTGTATTGTAGTTATCAAATCAAATTGGCGTGTCTATCGCCTGTTGTGCTGCCGCCGCTTATCCCTGGACTATCTTTTTTTTGTTCATTTCCCCCATGTTCTATAATATCCTAATCCACTATCAAGGTAGTTTTGAGATCTGGTTTTGATGAGTTATTTTTTGGCTTCTCATATTGTCAGAAAATTCACAGTTAGTCCTACTTGCCAAGTTCTGTGGAAGTGTGTGCTATCTAATACACATGAAAAAAAAACTGACATCTTGTTCGTGAGCAATATTTGCAAAGATGAGAGTAAATGGAACAAATAAACAAGTGCAAACATAACTAATCATTGCTTTCCATTAATCGTGAACATATCATCTAACCATAAATAACTTCTGTCAGGAATAATTCATAAATTTTCGACAGTAAACGCAAATTCTGTCCGGAATGATTTGCGTTCCGCGAAGACGTTTAATTTGCTTCAGTTCATTATAGTTTTGTCGAAATCTTTATATGAGCACCTAAATCACCACCAACAAACAGTTTTTAGGCAACACAACCGATCTCCCGAGACATGAGAAGATTAGAGAGAAAAAACTAATACAACCGAAAAAGATAAACTAAACAAAAATCGAGACATGACAAAATTAGAAAAAAAGGAGAAAAACTAATGTCTACAAAAAAAAATGGCCAAGCTATTAGTAACATTTCAGGCAAAGATGAACTAATTTCTACACAAAGTCTGCCGCTCTGATCGAGAAACATTGGCTGTTGGTAGATGGCACTAGTACTTGGTACAGCTCAGCCGCGGTGGGGAACCCGGGACTTTGCTATAAATCTTTCTGGAAGACAGCAAGCGTCAAGACTTGCAGTTTACTCCGTTGATCTGTTCCAACCTCCGTCTCCTTCCCTTCCCCTGCCACCTCCATGCTCCTTCCAACCACGGCCCGTCGGCGAACCCCTAGCGTGAGCACCCCCACTCCCAGATCTCCCCACCTCCACCGCCGATGAGCTCGTCCACCACCTACTCCTCCGCGTAGCTGCTGCCCCCGCCCGCGCACGCACACCGCAATGTCGTCGTCGGCTGCGGGCGAGGGCGACGACGAGGCCGAGGCCGAGCCCCTCGGCGGCGCCTCCCCCGCCGGCCGCGTGCTCGCCCGCGCCCTTGACAAGGTCATCAAGCACTCCTCCTGGCGCAAGCACTCCACGCTCGTCGCCGCCTCCAAGTCCGCCCTCGACCTCCTCTCCGGGTCCGCCTCCGCGGAGGTCGACGAGGCCGCCTCCGGCTCCGTTTCCCCCATCCCCGGGGTCGCCGCGGCCGCCGCCGACGCGGCGGTCCGCGCGCTCCTGATCGCGCTAGACCCGGTCTCCCCCAAGGTCGCCGAGCCCGCGCTGGAGTGCGTCTCCAGCCTCCTCTCCCTCAGGCTCCTCCACGGCGAGGTAGTCGCCGCCGCCGCCGCTGCCGCCTCCGCCTCGCCGGTCTCCAAGCTCTTCGCGGCCGTAGTCTCCTGCTGGGGCCTCGGGGACGAGGCCCTCGAGCTCGCCGCGCTCCGCGTGCTCGTGGCCTTCGCGCGGTGCCCCGCGGTCTTCTTCTGCGGGGACTGCCTGGGCCAGATCGTGAAGGCGTGCTACAACCTGTACCTGGGGAGCGCGAGCGGCAGGAACCAGCTCTGCGCGAAGCTGGCGCTCGCGCAGGTGCTGGCCATCGTGTTCGCGCGCGTGGATGCGGACGCCATGGACGTGCGCGTGCGCACGGCCTCCGCCGCTGACATGATGGACCTCTCCGATCGCAGTCTGAATGACTCCAGCGTAGTGCAGGCGGCGCAGGCGTTCATAAACGAGGCCATGGAAGGGAGCGATGTGCCAGAGGAGGTTCCCCCGTTGGATTTGCCAGCTGAGGCAGATGGGAGTGGAGAGGATGAGGGGATGAGCAGGATCCGGGAGGATGGGCTGGCGTTGTTCAAAAACCTTTGCAAATTGTCAATGAAGTTCGCCACACCGGATAACCCTGATGATCCAGTGCTGCTGCGGGGGAAGGTTTTGTCACTCGAGCTGCTTAGAACGGTTGTTGACAATGCAGGGCCATTCTGGAAGTCAAATGAAATGTATGTATGTTTTGCATAGATATATGATTGTGCTAATTATGCCCTTTAGAATTCACTGCATTGCCTTTTTTCTTCGTTATTGCCATGAGTCTTTATGTGTGCAAAGGATAGGAGGGATGTCAAAAGTGGGTATTGGGCAATGTAGAAAAACTTCAGCTAACAGCAGTGGACTTGTTTTTTAAGGTTTATGATTTGGGGTATGGGAGAGTAGTATTTAGCATTTCTCTTGCCAGATGGCATCTGCCCATGTTGTTTCTGCATGATAGGTTGGCCAGGTGAAGATGCATGTCAGCATATGAACGAGGCAGTTATTGTGGAGACTGATGTGTTTAGAAAATATATTTTTAGCTATGTTTGCTTCGATAAGTTCTTTATCATTCTAAAAAGAATACGATTCCTAATATAGTAATATTAGATCAATTTTGTTTATAATTAGAGTAGAACTGCAAGGCATTACTACTGTAGGATAATGAATCTTCTATCTCTTCCAAATGCTGTACTGACTATTAAACAACTGATTCTGGGTTCTATTGAAGATTTTCTACTTCTAGTCAATTTGTGACAGCCCCTCAATAAATATTCCAAATGCTGGCAGACCATGTACAGACAGTGCATGCGCCCTCTGACTTGCAGACCAGCACTAATCGTTGGTTAGGAAAGAAGAGCAAATGCCACTTGGCACTTATGAAGTATTGAAGTCATGGTTACCAATCTAAAGTTGTAGGGTTTTAGGTTATATGTTGATGTCCCCACTTGTCTTCTCAAATTCAAAGATGTACACTTCATGTTGTGTATTATCATTTTTCATCAACAGTTTAAAGTTTAAATTTAATTCATTCATATAGGAATGCATCAAATAATGACACCTAAACAAATTCATGCATGAAGAATTTGGGTCATTCCATGTCTGAATGTTGAACTGAATATTGGGTTCAACAGAAGGTATAGCTCAGGAGTCAGGAATACTGACATCCCCTACCGATGCAGGTATCTTGAAGCAATTAAGAAGCACCTATTTTTATCCTTGCTGAAGAACAGTGCCTTGTCAGCAATGAGTGTTTTCCAGCTTCTGTGCTCCATTTTTGTTGGTCTGCTGCTGAGGTTTAGATCTGGCTTGAAAGAGGAAATTGGATTATTTTTTCCTATGCTTATCCTAAGAGTTCTTGAAAATGTTCTTCAGCCTAGCTTTCTGCAGAAAATGACAGTTCTAAGTTTTTTGGAGAAAATATGTAAAGAGCCTCAAGTTATCATTGATATTTTTGTGAACTATGATTGTGATGTTGATGCACCAAACATTTTTGAAAGGTACTCTACTTTTCTTCTTGATGGACATACACCCTTATTTTTGTTTTGTAAACAATAGGAACCATTAGCTTTACTTCTGCTGAAAATATTTGTCATTCTCTTTATAATTTTCCTATCAATAAAAGCCATTAGCATCACTTCTACTAAAAGTATATGTCACTCTATGATTTCTTGGTAAAGCAATTTTAATTCCATCAGACCTTCACAGGATTGTCAATGGACTAGTAAAGACTGCTTTAGGTGTCACTGCTGGATCAACAACAACATTAACTGTCGCACAGGACCAAACATTTCGAATTGAATCTGTCAAGTGCCTTGCAGTTATTGTTAAGTCAATGTGTTCTTGGATGGACCGACAACTGAGAATTGGTGAATTTTCCCTGATCAGTTCTGAAACTCCAGGCTCAATGGACAATCATACTACCCATAATGGAGATGGAAGTGGAATGGATTATGACGTGCAACCTGACACAAGCAGCTCTGACATATCTGATTCTTCCTCACTTGGGCAACGGTGTGCTTATAAAATAGAACTTCAGGTGTAATTTTTTTTCCAACTTGAATTAGGTTTCCTAATTTTTACATTGTTTCTCTCTTTCTTTGGGCTGAAGTTTTTTTTTTCTGTTCAATAGTTTGTACTTTAGATGACTGATGGGTCTACAATTTCTTTTGGCAGAAAGGAATTGCCTTGTTTAACAGGAAGCCTTCCAAAGGTATCGATTTTCTTGTCCGCAGCAAGAAAATAGGCCATTCTCCAGAAGATGTGGCTCTTTTGTTGAAAAACACAGCTGGCTTAAATGCAACAATGATAGGAGACTATTTGGGCGAAAGGGATGACTTCTCCCTCAAAGTCATGCATGCTTATGTGGATGCACTGAATTTTAAAGGAATGGACTTTGGTGAAGCAATCATGTTTTTCTTGCAAGGTTTCAGATTACCAGGGGAAGCACAGAAAATTGACCGGATCATGGAAAAATTTGCTGAACGCTACTGTAAATGCAATCCAAATGCTTTTACCAGTGCAGATACTGCCTATATTCTTGCGTACTCTGTTATCTTGCTAAGCACTGATGCTCACAGTGTCATGGTGAAAGATAAGGTTAGTCTATGATGATTTTCCTATTTTGTCATCTGGGAATGGCTTGCTTATATTGCAAGATTTCTTGTGCAGATGTCTAAGGCTGATTTCATGCGCAATAACCGAGGAGTTGATAATGGGAAGGACTTACCTGAAGCTTATCTGAGTGCATTATATGACCAAATTGTCAATAAGGAAATTAAAATGAGTGCTGATTCTTCAAAAACACAAATCAAACAACCTAATAACATAAGCAAGCTTCTTGGCTTAGACAATATCATCAACTTTGTCAATTGGGAACAGGCAGAAGTCAAAGCACTAGGTGCAAATGACTTGCTCATTAAGCACATACAGGAGAAATTTAAAGCAAAATTCAGGAAATCAGAGTAAGATCAACATGATTTTTCATTGTTAAGTACTCATATGCTCTATGATGTTTAATTAACTTGAGCTTGCATATGATGCAGGTCTGTGTTCTATATTGTTTCTGATGCAACCATTTTAAGATTCATGATGGAGGCCTGTTGGGCTCCTATGATGGCAGCATTCAGTGTGACACTAGACCAAAGCGATGATAAGGCTTCTGCATCACAGTGTTTAAAGGGATTAAGATTTGCTGTGCATATCACATCTGTTATGTGCATGCAGACACAGAGAGATGCTTTTTTGACAACCATAGCCAAATTCAGACCCCTCCATTCTGCTGCAGACATGAAACAAAAGAATGTTGATGCTATGAAGGTAAAAAGCCACACAAAAACATTACTGTTTTTTGTGCAATTTACATAAAATGTTGCTTCAATCTTCCAAGTAACAAACTTCTACTTAAAAAAGGTATATAAATTTATGATCTTTGAAGCATATAGAAGGAGCATATTAAATTTGTTTGATTTATTTCAACTTATATGTTCTGTATGTGCATTCCATGTCTGGCATATCTGACTTTTGAAACAGTGGAATGATATACTTATTCTATAATTTCGACAGGCTATTATATCCATCGCAATCGAAGATGGCAATTACTTGCAGGAAGCATGGGAGCATGTATTGGATTGTTTGTCACGGTTTGAGCATTTGCACCTGCTTGTAGAAGGGGTACCTACTGACTCTTCATTTCTTACAGTACCCTTAGTTGAGTCTGAACAGAAAAATCAGAAGTCCAGCTCTGGAATATCTTCGAAGAGAACCAAAGCTCTTCAGAATCCTGCTGTAATGGCTGCTGTTAGAGGGGGTTCTTATGACAGCACAGTGGCAAAAACCAGTGCCTCATCATTGGTTACTCCTGAACAGATCAGTAATTTCATATCGAACTTAAATTTGTTGGACCAGATTGGTTTTGTTGAGTTAAATCATATATTTACCCACAGCCAAAGATTAAACAGTGATGCCATAGTTGCTTTTGTGAAAGCTCTTTGCAAGGTCTCAATGACTGAGTTGCAGTCTCCAACAGATCCTCATATCTTCTGCCTTACAAAAATAGTAGAAATCACGTAAGAAAATTTCCTAGATCCACTTGTAATCCTACCTTTCAGTAGCAGATAGTAGCTGTGACCCAGTACTTCTCAACTATTCTAATTCTGAACTAAATTCGTGCAGGCACTACAATGTGAACCGCATACGTTTGGTGTGGTCTCGAATTTGGAAAGTTCTGTCAGAATTTTTTGTATCAGTTGGACTACTAGAAAATCTTTCTGTTGCAATGTTTGTGATGGACTCTCTGAGGCAGCTGGCAATGAAGTTTCTGGAAAGAGAGGAACTGGAAAACTATAACTTCCAGAATGAGTTCCTTAGACCTTTTGTGATTGTTATGCAGAAGAGTAATGCTCCAGAAGTACGAGAGCTGATTGTCCGGTGTGTCTCACAGATGGTTCTATGTCGTGTCAACAACATAAAATCTGGCTGGAAGGGTGTTTTCATGGTATGTATTGCAGCAACGTTTCTCTCCTGAAAAAAGGGCTAAAATATGCAACATTATGGTGTTTATTGCATTTTTTTACACTGTGCAGGTATTTACTTCTGCTGCAGCTGATGATACAAAAAGTATTGTCCTATTGGCATTTGAAACTATGGAAAAAATTGTTCGAGATTACTTTCCATACATAATTGAGACGGAGAACACCACATTCACTGATTGTGTTAACTGTCTTATTGCGTTTACAAATAGCCAATTTAATAGTGATGCTAATCTCAATGCTATCGCATTTCTCCGATTCTGTGCTGTTAAACTTGCCGACGAAGGATTTGGTTGTCAGGAAAAGTGTGCTGATGAACCCAGGAATTTAGTCATGTCAGATGGAAATGCCACTGTGAACAAGGATGATTCTATTTCCTTATGGATTCCTCTCCTTGCAGGTATGGCATTTTTTTAGTGTTAGTTACTATCATGCAGTGTGAATCTTGTTGGATTAAAAATTGTGAAAAATTGTGAGGCATAGGTCGTTTGTAAGATCATTATTTTATATTTCCTTTTAACCTTTCAGGTTTAGCCAAATTGACTAGCGATTCAAGATCAACCATCAAGAGAAGTGCTGTGGGAGTACTTTTTGACATTTTGAAGGATCATGGACAACTGTTCTCACAGTCCTTTTGGACCAACATCCTTGAATCTGTTATTTATCCTCTATTTAGCAGTGAAAGGTCTTCATCAAATGATTGGACCTCAACATCGAGTATCCCTGAGGATGACTTTTCAAATCTTGAAACCCAAACATTGGCAGTGAAATTTTTAGTGGGTTTGTTTATTAATTTCTTTGATCTGATGCGTCCAGAACTTGCTAGGGTTGCATCTATTGTCACATATTTTGTCCGAAGTCCCTACAAACATTCTGCTAGCACAGGTGTATCTGCTTTGATGCACTTAATTGATGGAGTTGGTAGTGAACTTTCCAAGGAGGAATGGAAAGAGATATTTGTGCGCTTCAACGAATCGGTGGCACATACCTTTCTTGTATTCTCTAAAATTGTGAGAATGATGCAAGATATTGAAATTCCTGATAGATTTGAATCTTATTCAGAAAATGATCAGTACTCAGATCATGAAAATTATGGTAATGATGAAGAGGAAGCTAATATGGAGACAACTTCTTGTGCTATTGTCAAACTGAAGAATCATATGGCTCTGCTCCTCTTAGTTGTTCAGGTACTTTTCTTTGTTAAATAAATTATCTTGTTAATCCACCCATAACATGTTAAGTTTGATTAATGACCCTTTTGGGTGCTAAAGTTCAAAAATTTAGGCAGCTGCTTGTATTATTTTTTTTCATGTCGACTCTGGGCCTAAGGCTAAAATTTGGAAACTAGTCCTAGGCTGTTTTACTTACAGTCTAATACTCCAATGCTCTAGTGGCTATGACCTGAACATTTTAGCCATCAATTAAGACAGTAACTTTTGAAAGAGCAGAGTGGAATAATGATGTTATTAGGAGAAAGCAAGGGCATGAGAATCAAATAATCACGAGAATCAAATAATCAATCACTACATATCTTGACCTTGCCTATCTGCCTCTGTGGAACAGTTTGGTTTTTTACCTAACAGTTATATTTGCCAGTTCTTATGGCATAGTAGGGTTGTGAAACATGCTCCTTTTCTAGGTAATAATTGGGAATCTCTTGTCCTTGCCTAGGTGGACAACAGGACAAGTGACCCAGATGTGCCAGTTGCTGTGGCTTCTATCTTGCTCTAACATTTCCAGCCACATCACTGTATCACTCAGTCTTTTGCCCTTTTTTGCAGGGAATAATTAAATTATATGAAGAGCACAGAAAATATCTATCTTCCGATCATATTAGTATTCTTTTGGAGATGATATCAATTATTGCGACACATGCAAGTGAAGTGAGCTCTGAATCTTCCTTGCTGATGAAGTTCCATAAAGCATGTTCCCTTTTGGAAGTATCTGAGCCAGCAATTGTCCATTTCGAAAATGAGTCATACCAGACCTACCTCAAGCTTCTGCAAGCACTGTTTCGTGACTATCCATCCATGTCGGAAGAAATGGACATTGAAACGCAAATACTTGGTGTTTGTGAGAAAATACTGCGGATATATCTACAGTGCGCACAGTGTGAACCATCCAACGAAGCTTTGCAAAAAAACACATCTTTACATTGCGTAGTTCCACTGGGTGCTGCTAAAAAAGAGGAATTGGCTGCTAGGACTTCATTGGTCCTTCTAGTGATGCAGTTACTGGGAAACCTGGAGGAGGATTCATTTAGGAGAGTACTGCCATGGTTTTTCCCGTTGCTAGTTGATCTGATTCGTTGTGAGCATAACTCTGGAGAAGTTCAACATGCGCTGTACAAAATCTTCCAATCATCAATAAGCCCCATGCTAACAGTATAATAGCACATAATCTGCTAGGCCTACAATTTTGTTACTCCATTTTATCGAAGTTATTCCAATTACCTAAGGGGCCCATGACTACCTTTTGACATCCTTGATTTATCTTCTGTTTTGAAACCCGGGAGTTCAAGGTAAAAACTCATCATTAGTTCTGGGCACTTGCATATTATGCTGTATGTTGTCAATTTAACTGAGATCGACCTGCTTATCTTATGTTTTGCAGTGTAATATGATCAATCCAGAAACGAGAGGGAAGGGAATCGATTTTTCTGGCATTCATTTCAGGCAATAAGAGACTATCAGTAAATGAACGTTGTAGCCTGACATGGAATTTACCCCTTATGGCTGGATTCTCTTGAGACGGATGACTTGTTGAGGTAATATTCCGCAACCCTGTAATGTGGACATTGGACTTGAGACGGATGACGTGCGGAGGTAATATTTCAGGACAACATGCTCGCAATCCATCATGTATATTACTAGTTCCATAGTACTATGTTATGTGGAAAAGCCTGAGCTACTAGATGAATTCGTTCTATGCATTTTGTTTTTCATTTTGTAATAGCTTTTCTTGTGAAACTAAAGTAGAGCTAGACTAGCCTTGTATATCTAAAATGGGCAGTGTTTGTACTGTATTTCTTTGTTGAATGCATAATATAGCTAAAAGAATGTTGTTTTGACAATTGACGTATGCAAGCTGGGATCAAACATATCACTAGGAGCGTGTTTAAAGGTAAATAAATGTAGAATTTTGCTAGTGCGGAGTGGGCAAAGAGATGATTCAGACATAGCTCTCCAAACTATCTACATGTAGCTCTTTTTATACAAGGCACTATAGGTGATGTGAAGTACTCCATATTAGAGACAACTGACTTAACTGTTGTACATACCACACGACCATGGATTTTCATCCTTTGATAACAAATCAGCTAAGCTAGAGAGACAAAAGGTAGTCATCAACAGGTAGGAATAGTTGATTATTTTCCAGGATTGAACTGCTATTATTTAGTTACACGTTGCATATAATGTGTTATAAACAGTTTTACGGTTTGGGATGAATAATTATGAATAATTTACACAACCAGCGGAGGACGCAACCCACGTCCTAATGCTGTATATAATGCAACACAATCACATACATTGGATATAACGAGGACGAAGAGAATTGGCTATACACAACTGGAACCAGACGCATCAGCACTTTTGAAAGAATTGACTAGCTCTACGATTTGGACCCTACTTGAACTATTATACACAGGGCTGGATTCCGAACTCCATTTCCGGCATCCAGTTTGGTCCATGTACAGGCCACCAGCTATCAGAATTCCTGGCAGATGGGGAATGCACGGACACTTGACAGAAGCAGCGTGAGAGTGGCTTTGTAACTCGCGCTTTCCTGCCCCTTTCAACGGAGCAGGTTGACATTAACATTTATAAGGATCAGGTAACCATGGATAAGGAGAACCTGTAGAATAGAATGATAAACAGATGATTCAATCTAGAATATAGATGTAGCATGCTCCAGGTGAAAAAATAAAACAGAAACATGGTCAGGTTAGATGAATATGATAACCAACCTTTATAATGCAAAAGATGACAGTTTGCAAGAAAAGAAGCATGCCGCCCTTAGCAGTACTGCTGTTCTTAGTCCTGCTGCAGACTACAGGATACCTTCTTTGACAAAGGCTAAGTGTCAGAACATTATATATATATCTAACAGGAACTGAAACCATATAATAATTAGGTGAATTCACCTCAAATTTGTACTTGTTGGCATCCATATGTCAGCCTGACGTTTGTTCCGAAATGTTGTTTGGTGTGAATTGTGCACGAGCAGGGATCAAGAGCTGTTGCTGAGGGCGTGGAGCTCCTGTTTCCACAAAAGTGGCGGATGTTAGAAATATATCAAGAATAATACAGGGTGCGTGCCTGCAAGTCTTCTCAATCCAATCATCAAAGATTGATTTCTTGCCTGGAGGATATTGTTGCTGAACTGTTGACATGCGTACAACATTTGCAGCATTCTGATTAGATAGTGGCAGAATGTGACTTGGTACATAGCCAGGTGAATAAGGTTGATCACCAGGCACAGGTTGGCCAAAATGCCCATATGGGTAAACTGCTGGGCCTACTGTCCTGGGACCGCCATATACTGGAACATACTGTTGCCCAACATATGAACCATATGCATTCTACATAACTAAAAGTATAATAAATTAGCAAAAGTAATCGCTAAGAAGGAAGGCACTATATAATATACCAAAAAAATTACGGACAAAAGATTCTGGAGTTCTCAACCTGAGGATACATGTACTCTGGCCCATACGACGATGGTCTGCATTTGAAAAAACAATCGATCATTACTTGCAACAGCCAGGTTGTTAATTTGGAAATAAAATATATGCACAAAGATGTTATCTATACTACAATCCCGCAAAGCACAATTCCAGACTAGCTATGACTTTAACAATGTGACAGATATTCCCAGCCTAACAGAAGATCAGATCCTTAACTGTGCATGTTCATTGCAAACAATGCATTGAATGAACTGTTAACTTACCCATAAGAAGGATATACAAATGCCTGTGGATAGTTGTAGGGAGGTTGCTGATATGTTGGGCTTTGCACAAACATGCCCCCTGGAACAGCCACACCTCCATTGTATGGGATGACCGGCCTTAAAGGTGCTATTACCACATTACAAAGAAGTAACAAAATTATCACAATAATTGAACATACACACGGACCTAATAAGGTGTTTAAGCATGCATAAACCAGTAAGAGAGCTTTGCAACTATATATTTTTGTTGTAGGGTACTGCCAATGGCAGAATGTAAAAGAAACTTAAGAATAAAGCATGGATTTTTATCCTTTTTCCAGGGTAGGGGTCACGGAATAAATCATGGAGCTGTTTAGCAACTGATCTTTCTACTAATGCATACTGCTCTATCTATTTTGAATTTTTACGAGGAAAAGCTTTTCTGGTTAGGGATAAAAATCAGTGGATGCCAGGAGCTATATGCTATTTTGTATACTTTCGATTTTTTAAAATCCAACTTACTATTATATGTTGTATGAAGTTCACGTTTTCAGAAATTTTCACCAAAAATTTAGGTAGAAATTGAATTTGTTTCAAGATTGAACAATAACTCCATGGTTACTGGCTGGTTGGTCTAGGTGCGAGAGAAACATTCCAGACAGGAATTCCATCTTATGCCAGATCACTAACTTTCCAGCAAAATCTGAGAATCCATCTGTCATTGCAAGTTGCAGACCATGAAAAAGATGTCTTGCTTGTAAATTACCAATTTTGTCAAAAAGCAATAATGATTGTACCAACTACCAACTCATGAGTCATGAGTTGTCCCCTTTCTGTTATCGGTTCTGTTACCTAATTTTCATTTAAACCAAACCCTGCAATACCTTTCCTCTAAAATTTAACAGAAAAAGGACTAGTAGCGATTGATCATCTTCAGTTTTTTTTTCATAAATAAATCAAGCTTCTTATAAGAATTGATTTTGTAATAGACTCTACAGCCTTGGATGACATTTTGATAACAATAAGCTTTCATAAATGCATTTACTTTTATTAATCGTCCAATGACAAGCCCCTTTTTCTTTTATAGAATTATAATTAATGAAAAAAACCATTAGTTAGCACATGAAAGAAAGATGTAACAAGAAAAAAACTATAGGCAACAACTCTGGTATGGCACAAAATATCGATTATGATAACTCCAATTTGTTGGGAATGGGCAATGATTACAGAAATACATCACGACAAAATTTTAAGATGGAGGAAACAATAGTATATAGATATGACAGTTATGCAATTAGGGCAGTCGAAAACTAATTTAGCAGCCTACCGAAAGGCATGGCTGGCCCAGGACGCCCTAGGATGGCAAGGTTACAGTTTGCGCGCCGCCCGTCGATCACCGGGTACGGATCCATGCACGCCATCCTCGCTGACTCTGGGTCCCGGAAGGTCACCTGTACAAGCATCCAAGACTAAACCAAGAGACCCAATCTCCCCTTGCAGAACAGAATTACTTCAAATTCCCTCTTCAAATCCAAATAATTCCCCAAATTCGTACTATAAAAAACACGAAATTGAGCTCCAATTTGGAAAAGGGAAAAAAAGGTAGGAAACGACCTAGAAATGATAGCAACATCCAAACCCTAGACCTCATTAGCAACGAAACTTTGCCCTCCAATTCCCCCACCAAATTCAAACGCTTTCCCCATTTCCACACTAAAATCATCAAATTCCCAAATTACGACATCGGGGAATTCAAAGCTCCCAAATTCACGAACTTGTCAGCCGATCAACACCAACAATAACCAGACAACCTCTCAATTCAACCCCAAAATCAATTCCCGAGTCAAAAAACCGCAACCTCTAGCTTAAAAAAAAAACAAGGGGAAACACACGGAGGAGAAGAAGACGAAGGATCGGGGGGGGGGGGGGGGGGGGGACTCACGAATCCGTAGCCCTTGGACCTCCCGGTGGCGCGGTCGGTGATGACGACGGCCTCGAGGATCTCCCCGTACGCCTCGAAGTGGGCTCTCAGCCCCTCGCTCCGCGTCTCCCACGCCAGGCCCCCGACGAACACCTTGGTGTACGTCGTGTCCCCGTACGGCCCGCTCAGGTAGTGCAGCGCCGGCGTCCCCCCTCCCCCTCCCCCCGCCGCCACCGGAGACCGCTGCGGCGTCATCTCACCACCAGCCCACGCGCATCCACCCCCACCTCCTCCCAAACCCTAACCCTAGACGCGACAACACCAGCGGCAGCAGAGCAAGCGCGCGGGCTAAGACGGGTGGCGTCTTAGCGGCGGTTGCCTAGGGCTAATCAGCCAATCGCGCGCGTTATTATAGCCGCGCTAGGGCGCTAATCCGAGAGGCGGTTATAATTAGCGGTTAAACGCGCGCGCGAGAGGGTAGAAGGGAAGTGGGGGGAGCCGGTGCGAACTGCGTACGCAAGGGGGAATAGAGTGACGGCAGGGGTAGTTTGGGGATTTTATATTTTCTTTGGATGCGGACTTGCCTCGTGCTGATTAATTATTGTTATTTGAGTTTTATATGGACTGGGCATGGATGATCTTTTCTGCTTCTGCTTTTGTGTTTCTCTGTATTTGCTAATTTCTTTTATCTTCTACGAAATATCCTCTCCGTTACTCTCTATCGCTAATTTCGGTTATATCTCGGCGGGAAGGGATCCTCTGCAGTAGCATGTACATCGTTGGATCTGCAATAGATGGTAGATTGAGTGATAAAGTGAAAGTGCAGTTGGGCTAAATCTAACGCAATTGTCACTCAACATAGATGTTTATTGCGTTAGTTTACTATAGTAAGGGCACATTTGACTTTAGTAATGGTTTTTCTCCGGGTTTTAGTTTGTCCAATAATAAGTGGAAGTATCATCAGCACAATATGCAATGCTTGATTGTGCTTTAATGCCAAGTTAATTCCCAATTTTAGAATTTTATTCTAGGGATTTTATTTATCGCTCTCGTCTGTTTTCATAATACCAAGAAGACATGCAAAAATCTATCTTAAATTATGCTTTAAAATTCAAGATCACTTTGGACTATAATCCAAAGCACAACCATTGCCCAGCTCCATCTGGTTTAATTATAAGGTATTTTAGATTTGTACACAAGTAACACAAGAATTAATAATTCAAATGACTCTATTGCCCTTTGTATATATTACATTGGAAATCATGAAGATAAAATATCAGTGTAAAAAAAATCTTATAAACTTCTTTAAAAACTGATGTGGCATACTATGGATATATCTTGGTTTTCAATAACCACGAACCAATTAGATTCAATGGTTGAGATCTTTGTTCGTAAAGTCTTGTAAGATTTATTTTTCAGTTTGTATAGCACTGCTCATTTGTGAGAATAATAGCATTTATGTATCAAAGGTAGACATAGAAGAAAAGATGGAAAAAGTGATTAAAAGCTTAAAACAACTTACTATAGAGAAAAATACTAAAACAAAAATGACTAGTATCTGAAATTAGACGGAGCAAGTAGTAATTCAGAATGCATAAAGCAGGATACACCTGACATTTTAAAATCGATCGCGAGGAGACCAAATCGCAGTGAGAGATCAAGCAAAAATTTTGATATGCCTTGTGTGTACAAAATTGTGACTTATTCTCGTCATACAAGCAAAAGTAGTTTGTACATTTGTGGAACAAACGAGCACAAAATATTAGTGACACTTTTTATTCAATTGTTGAATATTCTAATATAAAAACAGTATTTTAGATAATGGCAGAATTATAACATAAGTAAAAAGGTAACACAGCTCTTCAGCAGTGTTAACTCATCAAACTAATATTTTGGCAGTCAAAATCTCGATTTTAAATTATGAAGGGAGTGGTGCATATCACATGGATTGTTCAAGCCTAGTATTTTGATTTTCCAGACAAAAAAATATTTGGGTTAGTGCACGTCATTCTGGAAGGATAGAAGAATAAAAACATATCCATTTTTTAAATAGCTGAATTAAGTGGTCCCCTACTTATGTCCTGCTACTTCTAGACGTCGGTCTCTGCCATCTCAGCCAATGCTCATCTTTGCAGAATGATGCTTAGTCATCCGCCTCTTGTGTGAAAAGGTCTCCTGTCCGGAAAAGTGCCGGCGAATTAAGGCACTGCACTATTTTATCATTTTACCATTATTAATGTGTGTAATATGGACTTTATTTTAAATGAACGTAACGTGTGTAATATGGACTTTATTTTAAATGAGCATAACTTAAGTTTTCGTTGGTAGAATCATTTACTCGGGTTGAAGTACTAGATTTCACACAATTACTTGTATTAATTTTTTTTCAGTGAGAGAACCCATCGATAGCGAGATTTTGTATAGGAGATTTTACAAAATCTAGCTAAAAGTCCCATCCGATCTTCTTTATTCACTTTGCTTGATGTTCTTCCCCATCTGTTGATACTGTAATTCTGTTTCAGCGGTTTGTGGATTTGCGATCGAGATTTTTGCAGGAAGCACCCTCCCCTTTCTCCATAAACAGTGGAGGAGTTCTGCGTTAATTATGAGAAAACACAGGGGCCAAAGAGACCTGATCTATGTATGTTTATCCAAAACTGCAGGGAAAGAAGCTTCTTGACCCAAACTCCCCTCCGTCTATTATATTCTGCTGCATAGGCAAATTCCTTTCCACTTTGCTAAGTGCCATATCCCAATCGAGATAGTAATGTTTGCACGTACCACACGGAGAGAGATTCTTGTCCCAATTTGAATACCGGAATACTGGATACAAATATGCAGCTGCGCCATGCAAAGTTTTGGTGAAAGTAATTCGTTGTATGTCCTTGCGCTTAATTGGCTTTTCTCTCGGACACAATTGGGTCAGCAACCATACTTGCATGCTAAGGTACGGACTTTTCGACAGTTGATGTTTATGTTCTCTTCTGGCGAGTTAGCCCCAGTTTGATTGAGCAACTCTCTCGTTCTCTATCTACACATTTTTTTTTAAAAAAAGTGTTTTATATAAAACTTTATATATAAAAATTTCTACGAAGATAAATTTGTCTTTAAAATTTCTAATAATTAATAGCTAATTAATCACTCGTAACTTTTCACGTTTCGGGAAAATCTCGCCCGAGGTGCTGAAACTGAAGGGCCCTTAGCAGCAGAGAATGAGAGGGTTCCAAGCCGAACTTTCTTGCTTCTGCGGCGCACGTACGAGTGATTAGTGCTAGTATCAGCCAGCTCTTGTCAATGAGAAGAATGCCAAAAAAGAAAGAAAGAAAAAAGTGGTGGTAGACTAGCCGGAGAAAGACGCTTGCAGCACGGAAAGCACCGGTGCTATCGACATCACAGTCCTGCTTTTGGCGAAATAATTTGGGCCATCGGGCATGCAACATGCGGTCACGTTCTGATGCTGTCGTCAGAGTCCATTGCTTGACCTTACGTAATCGCTAGTAGTACATGGCTAGCACTGTGCAATATTGCGACGGTAATATTTGACAGTTTGGCACGGACAGTTGTTGGGACTACACTTTGTGCGGAGCAAAACTCGAGGCCAGGATTCAGCCCGGATTGTTGGAACCATGGGCACGCTAGTCGCAGATGTTTGGAACTTATATAGGAGTATAGTCATGTAGACTACAGTCGGCGTTTGTTTTCGCGTGCTTCCGCCCAGCCACGCGATGGGTGCGCAGCAGTGTCGAGGATGACGGAATGTGGATGTCGGACAGAGGGTACGACAAACGATTAATTGGAATATGAACGCTTGACCCGAATTTAATGAAATTTTGATATTTGTGCAAATGTACATATTAAATGGTAGTTTGTCTTTTTTATGAGAGGTAAATACATACAACCAGGTATTTTGAATATATTCCTGCATCACATACCAAAGAGCAAAACTAATAATGTTATGATGCAGCAATAGGAGTTTTCTATTTTTCGATGAGAGATAATATATCCGATTTGGGAGAGGAGTTGAAATTAGCAATCCGACTAAACTACCACAAGAGTGTTGCACCTTATCCAACCAGTACACCGACTTTGGATTGTTGCTGTTCTTCTTATGCTAAGAATAACGTTAAACCTACTAGTAATCGAAGAACAAAGATAATAACAGCTTGATAAGGAAACAGTTTATGGCATTTGTCAAATGATAAAACTGTTACACACAAAAAGTTAGGACTCTGAATTAAGTATTTAAAAGGTCTAAGTTGACACACATGTATAATAAAGTAGCTGAAACTAAACTTGCATATAAACAAATCTCAAGTTATAAAAGGTGGCCGCTAGAGGTTTATATAGTTGAAAAAACAACTAGGAGAGGTGGTGGGAACAAACCCTAGTATTTGTGGACCTCTAATAGGCTTTATTAAATATAAGGCCTAAGCCCAAGTTTATGATACTTACATTGTTTTACTTATTATGAAAATCGCCGATCAAACATGATAGTGAAGCAAGATACATTTGAATATATACAATGAGATCTTTTTAACAGGTACTCATTTGTCCTCCCGAGTAGAGAGTTTCATCTAATTTAAATTAGCTCTACCTAGAGGTCCAAATAGTTGGTCTTATCTTCTAGTCTTAATGTCCATTTGGTTATGACTTCCCTAATCTAGTTTCTCTCCTATATTCTTAAGAACAATTATATTATCACAGAAAGTTTGTAGCACCCAATTTATATATGAACTTGTATAAACAATTAGGAACGACTTTATTTGATAATTAAGTTTATGTGCTCAAACTCTAGTCATTGGTCCTTAGTGTGTATTAGGTATGATTATAGTATTGGAGGGGATGTCCTCATCCTCCTCCCCTTCTTACATTTAAGTCATCCTCGACTCAAACTCATCATCTTCTTCCAAATATAGCTTTAAATCTGTAATGTTAAATGAGGAACTAATCCCAAAATCTACACTTTGAATACATTATTATTTTTTAAGCACTTTAAAAGTACCATCTACTCTAGGCAATAACTTAGATTATCTCAAATTAGGAAACCGATCCTTTCTCATATGTAGCCAAACCAAATCACTAGGTTAGAAACTAACATGTATCTTTCTTTTGCTACTAATAAGTTTATATTTAGTATTTATGTGCTCTATGTTCTCTTTAGTGGTTTCATGCAGTTTTAATATCAATTCAACAAGTTGTTTCGCATTAAAATTCACCCTCTTCGAAGTTGGAAGAGGCAAAAGAACAATAGGAGCATGAGGCAAAAACCATAAATAATTTTAAAAGGGCATTTCTTAGTGATATAATTATGTGAACGATTATAAGCAAACTTAATATGAAGCAAACATTCTTTCCATATTTTTATGTTATTTTTAAAAATAGCCCTTTGTAGACAAAGTTCCATTGACAACATCAGTTTGTCCATTAGTTTAGAGATGACAAGAAGTGAAAAATAAAAGTTTAGCCCCCCAACTTAGCCCACAAGGTTATCTAAAAATGACAAAGGAATTTTGTATCCCGATCAGAAACTATGGTGGTTGGCACTCCATGCAAGCGAACAATCTCATAAAATAACAACTAGCAACTTATGTAGTATCATCACTCTTATGACATAGTATGAAATACGCCATCTTAAAAAATCTATCGACAATAACAAAGATACTATCCCTCTCCTTCTTTGTTGACAATTCTAAAACAAAGTTCATAATACTCCCAGGATGCACTATAAATAAGTAGAAGCATATACAAACCATAAGGGTTAAGGAGTGACTTAGCTTTTTGGCATGTTCTACAGCGAGTAATGAACCTCTCCATGTCTCTCCTTATCTTGGGCTAAAAGAAATGACCAGCCAGGATGTCCTCCGTCTTCTTCATACCAAAGTGTCCCATCAACCCTTCTCCATGTGCTTTCTATAACAATAAAATACACACAGAGCTAGCTAGAATGTTAGGTATAAACAAAAACCTGTCAGTGATGACAAATTTGTTCCAAGTCTTTTCCTCCTTGCAATTTAGCAACACATCTTTAAAATCATCATCATGTGTATATTGCTCTTTAATTGTTTCCAAACCAAAAAATTTAAAGTGAAGTTGGGACAACATGGTGTAATGCCTAGAAAAAGCATTAACAATGACATTTTCTTTTCCCATCTTGTGTTTGATGACATAAGGAAAATATTTAATAAATTCAACCCAATTAGTATGCCTATAGTTTTGCTGACTTCAAATGTGTTTCAAAGACTTGTGATTAGAGTGTATAATAAATTTTTTGGGCCATAAATAATGCTGCAATGTTTCTAAAGTTTGAACTAGAGCAAACAATTCCATATCATAAGTAGAATAATTCAAACTAGGCCTATTCAATTTCTCGCTGAAATATGCTACAAGTTTGCCTTCTTGTAATAGCACACCACCCAATCCAATCCTACTAGCATCACATTCAACTCAAAAGTTTTATTAAAATTAGAAAGTTGGATCAAAGATGTATGTGTTAACTTATCTTTCAGAATGTTAAAGGCATTCCTTTGTGGTGCAACCCAAGTGAATGTCACACCCTTCTTGATAAGCGCATGCAGTGGGGCTACAATGGTGTTGAAATCCTTTTCAAAGCGGCGGTAGAATCCAATAAGTCCTAGAAAGCTTCTCACTTATGTGACCTTTGTGAGAACCGGCCAGCTATGTATGGCTTCAACTTTGGCTTGATAATTCCCTGTGAAGTCAAGACATAGCCAAGAAGAGACTTGATCTATACAAAAGGTGCACTTCTCCAAGTTAACAAATAAATGCACATCACATAGAGAATAAAAAACAACACGAAATACTCAAAATGATCCTCTAGTGATCTACTATATATGAGAATGTCATCAAAATATATCATTACAAATCTGCCAAGGAAAGCGCGTAAAACTTTGCTAATTAATCTCATAAAGTACTAGCTGTATTAGTGAGACTAAAGGGCATGATTAACCACTTATATAGGCAAACTTAGTTTTAAAAGCTGCTTTCCATTTATCTCCTATTTTCATGTAAATCTAGTGGTAATCGCTATGCAAGTCATAAGTGAATCACTTAATTCTTCAAGCATATCATATAGCTTAGGGATAGGATGATGGTATCTAATTGTGATGTTATTAATTACTCTACAATCCACACACATGTACCATGAGACATCTTTCGTAGTAAATTACAGCATAGGGATAGCACAAGGGCTAAGAGACTCATGCACATAACCTTTGTCCACTAATTCTTGCACTTGGCGCTGTATTTCTTTAGTTTCCTCTAGGTTGGTCTTGTATGGTGCATGGTTTAGCAAAGAATCCCTAGGAATAAGGTCAATCTGTTGTTCAATCCCTCAAATTGGTGGTAGCCCCGGTGGCACCTCCTTTGAGAAAACATTGGCGTACTCTTGTAAAAGGTTAGTAACAACAGGAGGAAAAGAAATAGGAGTATCCTCAAGTGAAAATAAAGTTTCTTTGCAAAACAAAGCATAGAAAACAACAGATCTAGCATCAACTTCCTCCAAATTAGATTTAGTTGTAATGAAACAAGATCCCTTCAGCTTAATCTCATTTTTATTATTATGAACAGATTTGGTGGATTTCATCTTATGCTTCTCAAATTCATGGCCACAATCTAATTCTCGCTCCTAGTATGCTCCTGATTTTTTTGTTTACTAGCTCTAGCAAGTTTATCTTTTAAAATAGCTTTAGGAGACATAGGATGTAACACAAGTTTCTTATCATTATGAACAAATGAGTACTGATTTGTTTTGCCAAAGTGTAAAGAATATCTATCAAATTGCCATGGCCTACCTAACAACATAGAATATGTTTACATAGGCACAACATAACAATCAACTGAATCATGATAAAAACCAATGTTAAAATGTACTATTATTAATCGTGTTACCTTTACCTTGTCGCCGCTATTAAGCCACCGAATATAGTAGGGCTACGGGTGTGGTTGTGTGCTCAATGCAAATTTCTCTACTCATCACTAGCCAAATTGTTGCAACTTCCTCCATCTATGATCACATGGCAAGAGTGTTCCTTAATCACACAATTGGTTTGAAACAAGGTGTAAAGTTGATTTTGTTCAGTCCTCTCCATTTGTGCGCTTAGCACTCGCTGCACCACAAGGCTCTTATAGTGCTCCGTAGCTTTAGCTCCAATGCTCTCTTCATCTTGGTGGGGAGTGTCACCTTCCCTTGCATTATTAGCTACAAGCAAAGTATAGTTTCTTCATCTAAATCAATAGAAGAGGAGTACCCACCATCTGCTCTCATGACCATTACACATGTGCTTGGGCAGTCCTTGCGCAAGTGACCAAAGCCCTTGCAGTGTAGGCACCGAATATACCTTGTTCTCCCCAAAGATGTTACTGATGATGAGCTCTTGGAAGATGTAGCAGCAGCCCTCTTGTTGGTTCACTTGAGAATGGTGCAGAGTTTGTTGTAGAGGGACTCTATTTGCTACTTAAGGATGATGGTGCAATGGCTCGAGTCGACGATGCAATAGCAGTGGAAGGTGTCCAAGAGCTAGCACGACCTATAGAAATGTTAGTTATCATGTTATCTCACCACCCCTGCACTTACCTTTCAGCTTTACAAATAAGATGAAATAAACGATTGATATAATTATATTCTTTGTAAGCTAGAATGTCCTAAATTTCTTAGTTCATCTCACCTATGAATCTAGCCATATCAACATCCTCGTTTTCCACCAAACCACAATGAAGTATCCATGTTTGCAAAGCTTTATAATACTCTTTTGTAGATTTGTTTCAATGTTTCAATTGTTGCAATTTATGTAGTAAATCATGTGCATGATATGAAGGAACAAACCTATCCCGCATAATGCTTTTCATAGCATCCTAGGTTTGGGGAGTGTTTTTTGGATTAGAATGAACAAATTCACTCCACCAAATGGAAGAAAAATTAGTAAATTTACTAGTAGTAGCCATAACATATTTGTTCTCAAGAAAATTATGACAATCGAATTTCTGATCAACGTCTAACTCCTAAGAAATGCATCAGGGTCATATTTTTCATCAAAAGAGGGCATGGAGCTTGATTTTTCCTAAGGAATCATCATTATCACGTATCTCTTGCCGTGGTGGGTAAGCACCTACGCCATTGCGTGGGTGGCATTATTGCCGATGTGGGTGGCCAAGTACCTTATCATCAAGCTTGGTGTCAGCATTATATTCCACTTCTTCGCTTGCTATGATGCTGCCCACAGAATCATGGCTAATGTGGTTGCACCAAGCCAACCCATCACGACCATCTTGGTCCATCCTCTCCAATCGGATCAAGATACCTGTAAGAGAAGTGTCCACATATCCAAGAGACTTTTCCAATGAGATAAGCTTGAAGTTAGTGTCAATTTGGTCTGTCTCCAATTGACCAAGGCGATCATTACTGACCCTAACATCTTCATCAAAGCTTTCA
Organism: Oryza coarctata; assembly: GCA_030770085.1. Taxonomy (NCBI): domain Eukaryota; kingdom Viridiplantae; phylum Streptophyta; class Magnoliopsida; order Poales; family Poaceae; genus Oryza; species Oryza coarctata. The sequence continues at coordinate 19,084,490 of CM061472.1, forward strand.
GCATGCTCCTTCATTTGGTGCTCAAAATGTTGTATGATGTCTCTCGTACGTGGTGAATGTTGAGGGTGGTTTCCTAAACCTTCTGTCATGGCTAGTAGGCAGCAAACAATTCACAAGAAATGTGGTCTATCAACTACTGGAACTAGGTGTTGTCCAACTCCATTTCTCTCAAACCTGTGCGAACAAATTCTTACATGTTCTTACCATCCTATGCAGATGGTGTTGTCAACTAGCAAGAACAACAACAATGGTTAGTTTTACCGAATCCGGCAACAAGAATGAACTTATGGAGTGGTAGAAAAATTTATAGAGCTATAGGAGGCTGCAAGCAATATCACAGTATAGCTAAAACCACGTTAGTCATGCTCAACGACAGTACTATAGTAGTCCTAGGTTAAACCCTACTAGAGATGTGAGCCTAGGAACAAGCGTAGCCACTCAAAATAGCATCAAAAGAACACAAACAAAATATCAAAAACAACTTCTTTTTTCTTCTTCTCTATTTTTTTCTCCTTTTCTCCTTTTTTTTCTTTTGCACAACTAGCTCAAAAATGAAACTTTTCACAAGGATTTTAGTATGGGACTTTTCACAAGCTTGGTTCAGCCAATAGGTCAAAACTAAGAACACTTGATGGTTCCTTGAGAAAGGCTAGGCGTTTATGGGTTGGTTACTTGGTTTAGCCAATAAGTCAAAGTGAGAACAATTAAATGCTTTCTTGGAAAAGGTTTGGACTATTTAGCTTCTTAGGAAGGGCTAGTTCACTTCTCCATGTTGCAAAAAGGTTGGCAGTTGAGGGTGACAACATTTTGGTGGTGGTGGCTAATCTAGTGATGATGGTGCTGATGGTGGTGGTAGGGAACAAAATTTTGGTGGGGATGAAGGTGGATTTCGTGGTGGATATGGTAGTGATGATGGCAGCGATATGAAGGTGGTATTTGGGGTGATGGAGGCAGTGTTTGTGGTGACAAAAACGTGAGCAGAACCCGAAAATCTAAAGAATTAACAAGTAAAACCAGCACTTGACCAAAGAATGCAACAAAAACAAAACAAGCAAATAGTTAAGTAGAATAGCAAAGTCTCAACTTGTTTTTGGGGATTTCGGATCTAACCTAAATTTGTGGTTTTCTTGATTGTAGGTAAAAGAAAAGTAATAAATATCTCTCACCAAACAACCTTGAGCTTTGATGCCACTTGATGTAGCAACTGAGGTTCTCGATTTTTAGTTGAGAGGAGGTTAAATTCCATTTAGGGGAGAAGTTGACGTTGGCGATCTGACTACAACTACCATAGGGGTGCTATACCTTAGCAACCAGTACATTAACTTAGGATTGCTGATATTCTTATTGTGCAAAGAATAACCTTAAACCTGCTAGCAATTGAAGATCAAAGTAAGAACAAGTTGACAAGGAAACAATTCACATCACTTGTCAAATGATGAAACTAATACACATGAAGTTATGGTTCTAAATCAAGTATTCAGGTGGTCTAGCTGACACACATGAGTCCAAGAAAATAGCTAAAGCTAAACTTGCATATATATAAATCCCAAGCTGCAAAAGATGGCTGCTAGGGGTTTAGTTGAAAAAAATAAAGATAGGTGGTGGGAGCAAACCCTATTATTCGTGGTATCTATGGACCCTAATGGGTTCTGCTGAATACATGCCCAAGCCTAAGTTTTTGGTGCGAACATTATAAGCCTAAGTTTTTGGTGTAAACATTGTTTTACTTATTTTGAGCAGCTTTGATCAAATCTCATGGTGAGGTCAGTTACATTTGAACGTAGAGTACTCATTTGGCTTGTTTGCTCTCTTGAATAGAGAGTTTTATCTAATTTAAATTTGCTCTGTTTGAAGGTCTGACAGACAATCTGATCTTTTAGTCTTAGTGTCTACTTGGTTATGACTTCCTAATTTGGTTTCCTCTCACATATTTATAAAAATAGTTACGTTATCACAAGAAGCTGGTAACACCTAATTCATAGGAAAACTTATATGAGCAATTACCTTATAATTAAGTTTACACGCTCAAGCTCTAGCCATTAGTCGTTGATGTGCAATAGGTATAATGGTGGTATTGGAAGAGATGCCCTTGTCATGTTATGGGTTGAGTCTTGTAATAATGCTGATATGTGACTGTTTAGACGAAAAAGGCCAGTTACTCGCTAATAACGGAATTTATGCTTTCGTGATCGACTCATGTAGACCGCTGGCCTTTGGGGGTAACACATACGGCCGCGTTTCCCTGCTCCATCGCGCGGCTCGCGCGTTTGTTAACAGTTAGGAAAGCCAACATGCCGATTGACAAGGCACCATGTCAAGATGGCCGAGTTGGTCTAAGGCGCCAGTTTCAGGTACTGGTCCGAAAGGGCATGGGTTCGAATCCCATTCTTGACAGATTATATTCTTTCTGTTTTTCCTGGATTTTTTTTTGTTTTTTGCTTTTCAGGCATAAACCACACCCAAAACAAGCACAACCTGTAATTTTTTTTTGTTTTTCCTGCGATTTCTTTCATGATTTTCTACTTGCATGCTTGAACCACACCCAAAACAAGCACGAGATATAATTTTTTTGGTTTATTCCTGGAATCTTTTACGGTTTTGGACTTGCACGCAGAGCCATACACATAAAACAACCCAAGCTATGCATGAACCACACGGAAAACAAGCACAAGCTATGCGTGCTACTGCTGTGGTCCTATCAAATCGGTGCTATTAGTGCCAAAAGGTACTAGAGAACCAAACTCACTCATGCCCAGGCAACCTGGTTTCATAATCAATACATAATGATCTCCCTAGTCTTAAAAATCTGTCTTTTCACCTCTAAGAAACGAGTGCGCACGCATTTGACTGCCTACCAATGCAACTTTTTTGAAGGGTACAAGACAGGACACACACTCCACGCATACCACTACTCACGTATACACACGCTGTGTATGTCCAACGCATGCTATTATCTATAAACTTGAAGAATCTAAATCCTCAGTATGTGTGGACGAAACGTACAATCCTATCATGTGTGTATACCCTTTTACTTAAACCCTCTGGGTGAGCAACGCTTATGTGCAGCGTACTCACCAGCGACGTTAGCCACCCGAGCAAACGCTTGGTCTCGCCTACCAATGCAACTGCACAAGTTTTATTGCATTCCGCAGCTGAATTATTCCAACCTTCAATAATTCACTGCATTAATCTAAAAATTCTCTCTCAAATCCCTATCTCTAGCTCATTTCAGGATCCTAGAAGCCTTGTAGGATTGAACGCTATCTCTCAGGCATTCCTCCACCGTCCTGAACTTCCACCCCAGCATCTGCAGCTTCTTTGAGCTCAACATCCTTTCATCCTCCCCTCCCACAAACCTGCCATTAATCATCACCAAGCTCAAAAACTGCAAGGTCTACGTTTATATCATTCACTCACATGTATATCAAGCAAAACAGTGTAACTGATCATCATGCATGCAGATATTGCGCATATATATATAAGAGATTTTAGGTTGTATAGTATGTTTAAGGTTGGGGTAAAATTATTTTGATGCCCCTCAAAGTTTAGTTAATGGGAAAAGATCATGTCTGTTTTTAAGTAATAGAATTTATTTCGGATTTTACTTCAGAGAAGCCAATTTATTATAGAGTTTACGGAACGAATAACTACGTATTATAAAATTATAACTTGATTAAAAATAAGAAAAATACCAACAATACTAGAAAAAGATCATGTATAACTATTGCTAACTGCTAAAAATCCCGCGACCGACGAGAGACGGTGGCTCAGTCACACGAAGGTCTGGGAGGTTTGCTTAGCTCCAGTACAGGTTCTTAAGCATCGAGGTTTATGAGCGTGCTAATCAATTTGACCCTGCAATTGACAAGGAAGTGAGACGAGCGAGTCCGATACAAGCGCTCGCTATCGGCTGGCTGCCGATAGGATCGGGATGCTCTTCGATCGGCTAGGGAGCCAATGTGGACAAGTGTCGACAAGGGATCGACCACAGAGCCAATGAAGGAACCAGAGTGTGCTCAGAGGATATCGAAGCGTGCGGGAACCCTCCGGACAGCCGAACAGTGATTCATCGGCTGGAAAAACCGATGAAGACGCATGCGGCCTAGGCAAGGAATAGTATAAGAAGGTGCGGGCTGCAAAGCCGATGATGCTCCGGATATGACAGTGCGAGACCCGTCATCCACCATGGCAGCGCCATCAACATCGAACCTCGAAGATCGGACCTAACTGAGACAGTACGAGGCCGGGGCCAACGGCGATGATACGGAGGACGCCGGATTAGCTATGCCGTAGCAAGGATAGGAACGAACCCATCGGCTAGCTGAGCCGATGAGGGGACGCCTCTCTAAAGGCAGGTGCGTATCGGCTGGAGGACCGATACATTTGGCGTTACGTGTCGAGAGACGCCTCTAAAAGCTGATGCGTATCGACCGAGGGGCCGATGCACTAAACGTGAAGCTCAGAGCATGGATAACTCATCGGCTAGCACTCCGATGATACGCCATGCAGATAGGCTTAAAGCTCTATCTACCATCGGCAGCTCCGTAGGTCGGACCTAACCGATGCAGCACGAAACTGACGACGGCAGAGGTAGCTTATCGGGCCGATAGGTCTAGCACGGACATGATGCAATACGTCTGATCGGCCTAAGAGGTCGGACCTAACCGATGCAGCCTCAGACAGAACAGGACATATCGGGGTGGTGGCGGGACTTACCCCTTCGTCGGAGCTTGGACTTAACCGATACAACCCCGCGTCGAGAGCTAGAACCCGCCGGTAAAACCTAGATGAACTAGGGTGGCGATGTGCCGAGATTGTATATTGATCGAGGGATGTTTTACATGTTTCTAGGGGTCTATATTTATACCCTAGATTTACAGACAGAGTCCGACGCGTCTACGACTATCAGACATTACTTCCTAGTAAGAACAAAGGAAAATATTCCTAAAGAAGTTAACTAACCAGCTAAACCTTCCTAATTAAGTAAGGTTACAATTTACAAAAACAAATATCCTGCCGTGGAGTCCACGGCTCTTCCGCAAACCCGGTTTCATCTGAATAATCATTTAATTTGTAACCGAGTCTTCCTTCGCTGTAACCTGATCGGCTTCTCCACTGTACCTATCGGACCTTCTTTTAGTCAAGCCGATCGTTTTCCTTCCTTTCCTCGGGCTTCTCGGACCTGATCCCGATTGGACAATCCCATGTCTTCAAGCCAATGCAATCTTCTACTAATCTAATTGGCTTTTCTATAGTTTTGATCGGCTTTGTCTCAGTATCTCCATCGGCCGATGACTGCATTAAACTCTCCATCAGACCTCTCAGCCGATCAGCTTTAGCACCATCGAATCTCTCAGCCGATCGGCTTTAGCACCATCGAATCGTTCAGATTTTGGCGTTAACACATGCCCCCTAATTTCAGAGTTTGCCAACAAACTACGAAATTTTGAGCCGTTAGAAATCTCCGCAAACCAGGATGACCCGTTAAACCTGTATTAATCGGCTCAGATTTCTGCCTAGATCGCTCCGCCTCTATAAAATATATCTCTGCCTCAGTCTTTTTCCACACACTTCTTCTCATCAAAAACTCCCAAACCTCGACGAGCACCACAGGCATTCGCAATTTCTATGAATCTCGACGGGCTCAGAAGACTGAAGGCGAGCTCTCGCAGATTTCTTCATCGGTCGCTACTCCTTCATCTGTGCAATGGCTTCTACACATATAATCCCTGAGGTAACCATTATCTGCTCTTTCATCCTATGTTTTGCACGATTCTTCCCCATCCCGATTTCCCATCAGTAGTTAGGTTCTGGTTTCTATAGGATCTCAAGAGCCAGATTGCTATTCCAATTTTCGACCGCCCCGGTCACTTCTTTCTTGGCCCTATGGGTAGCGAGGATCCGACTGATTTCATTAACTCAGAAACAGAAAGGATCTTGTTCAAGCACTTATCCATGGCCATCACTGATTGGGCTAATAGCTTTAGATCTTGGCCTAGCAAACTCCCGGAATGGAGGAACTGGTATCTTAGAGTTTCTGCCTCTAAAAAGTCTTTATGGGAGAATTTGGAAATAGACCATTACATCAACCTTTCCTTAGCCGATATGGAAAGGAACGAATCCCTGCTTGCATCGGCTTCTTACTTCTGGTCGGACATTTTAAATGCCTTCATGTTCAGACATGGGCCGATGACCCCCACCTTGATGGATGTTACTATGTTGACCTGCCTCAACACCACCCACTACATAAATTTGTTCAGCCTCAGATTCAAACCTACACATCGACTAAACACTAAGAATGTCGAAGGTTGGACTAAGTACATTTTCCTGCATAAAAAATCCTCTGGCCTAGTCAATGGACGTGAACATGTAGTGTTCTTGAATCTTTGGCTGGAACGATTCGTCTTTGGTGGTTCGACTCTCGGTCCAACAACGAACATGCAATGCCTGGCAGAGCTTCTAGCCGATCACCACCAAATTCCCCTAGGGCAATATCTTCTCGGAGCAACTTATCATCTACTCCATCAAGTCGCGACCAAGCTATCGGCAGGCCAACCAGTTGGATATATCGGCGGACCCTGGTGGTTTATACAGCTCTGGTTGAACATTTACACCTCCAAGGTCATCGTCAGGCCCCCTTTCTCTTCCATAACATACCCGACTGATTACCCAGAAGAAAACGAGGCCACCCGACGCCGATGCATTTCGCTGGGTGAAGCTTCATCGGCTCTTCCTGAAAGCAAAATGACCCCCCTCGGACTCAGCCGATGGTGTGTTTCTATTACGGCTTTACCAAAGAGGTCACCATCTGGTTTGCGTATAAGGATGACTCGTCCTTTGAAATGCCTTCCAGGTTTCATCCGATGAATGCCTTAGCCGATGAAGAATCGAAGACCATCTTTTTATCCTCCATAACTCCTTGTCTTCTGCCGATCCAATTTTCAATGGGCCGATCCTAACATCCATCATACGAGTTCTACCATCCTTCGGTTAGTGCTCGTCAGTTAGGCTTCAACCAACTCCCCATCGACTTGTTCTTCATCGGCAAGCTCCGAGCCCGCGGAGAAGTGAAAAGCGGCTTAGAGTACAACCGACTTAGTTCGATGACATCGAACTTGTCCTTAGGGATTATCTCTACCTTCGAGCCCTGTATATCCCATACCAAAATCTTTGCTCGATGGTGGTCAGAATGGGGAAGGCATCTGTATAGTCTATCGGCTGAACATTACTGCCTTCGTCTCAATCCCGACTACGTGGAATCCGATAAAGAGGTAATCATTCTCCTTTCACTATCTTTTCTTCATCGTATTGAATTTTAACTGTGTCTTGATTCTCGTGATTCCACAGGCTGGCGACAAAGATGCACTTTTGACCAGCTCAAGTTGTTGGCCGATTATCTATCAACCTCCATCGGCCAGATCCCTCCTTGGGCAAAGCGGTCCACCTCCATCGACTCTCCTCCGAGTGTCACAAGTATTAGGGCTAAAGCACAAGAAACCGGCTATTCGGACGGTTTCTAAGAAACAGAAACCCAACGCCGATGTTGTCATCATTGCATCGGCCTCGCGAAGCCCTTATCCTACGGCAATTCTGACTTCTTCCGCATCTCCATTGGTATGTGTCAGCATCAATTCTTCGTTGCCTTTGTTTTTATCCTGACACCTTCGCTTTGTAGCCTGAACCATCGGCTCCTGAGGTCCAAACGCCGAACCTTGTTACTAGGGCTGAGCCGATGGTATCCTCAGACATTTTGGTATCTACTCAAACCGCCCCACATTAAGCTGACACCCGCATAAGAATTGCTCCCACTGTCTCTCAGATACGTCCATCAAACATGTCATTTCTCTTGACTTGTGATCTCCATATTTGCTAATGTTGTTATGCAGTCATTAGCCGATCTATTCTCCTTTAACATCGGCAAATACCTGGAAGCAGAGGAAGACTCAGCCACTAGCACAGCGATCAAACCATTTTTGCCAGCCGATTCACGTGAGCAGTTGTCAGATATTATGCATCGACTGGAGGTTCCGATTGACTCGCTGGTGGAAGATTGTGAGTTGATCCGGGGAAGACTTGCAGAAATTCAACACCTCCTACCCGTGGAACTGTCGGATGCACTCATACCTGCTGTCTACTTGGAATTCCAAAGGACCCGGCTGACAGCATCAAGATGACACATAGCCGATCGTGTTGAGCAAAGCCACCTGGCTCACAATGATCGGTTGACTGCCCTTGATGAAAATAAGAAACTTGTTGAAATGTCAGTTGACCTTCAACACGCCAATACCAAGCTTGGCCTCTTGAAGAAATGAGAAGCCGATTTGATGGCGGAACTCGATAAGGTTCGTGAAGACATCAACTCTACCGAGTCCCATCTCATCGGCCTACCAAAATCGATCCAAAACCAAGAGGCCAAGGTAGCAGACAAAGTGCGGCTCGCAGTTCGCTGGCATAGGAACCTGAAGACTATCCCTGGATCAGACAAGGATGACATCCGCGCCATCAACGATATAGATCAAATCCGTCTGCGCGCAATTGAGGCTATTAAGAAATTCTTGTAAAACTTTAGCCTCGAAAAAATCCAGATGTCATTCTGAACATTAACTTTTGCAATAGATTTCAATCAGCTTGATCAACAAAGGTTATATATATTTCCTGATGACGACGTCTCAAACGATATCGGCCATTTGTAACCGATATAATCATATCGACTTCCATACATTAGGAATCGGCTACGCCTCAGCCGATTTAAACAATATCACTAGCCGATACCAATTCTGAGAACCCGTCCATCTTGAAAAGGAGAAATCGGCTATGCTCAGCCGATTTAGATGTCTTCTCGATCGGGTGACCGTTCTCTAGACTTATTATCCCAAGACCCAATCAGTAACTTTCAATGTGTCGGCATCTTCTCTTTTCTTGATAATCGTCTCTCGTAAGTCGATACCATATGCATCAGATGTGTTAAACTATTAAACTCTTGGGCAGAAAATTTCCACCTGATGCGAGTTGATAACCCCTGGAAGGTCAAATCGACTAATTGTTCATCGCTCAGAACAAGACCATAACATCGGCTTTTGATGTCCTGGAAACATTGGATGTATTCTAGAACTGACTCATTAGGCCTCTGTTTAACCGATGTCAAATCTGACAGTCTCGTTTCTTGAATCCCAGTACAGAAATGTCTATGGAACTGTTGCTCCATATCGGCCTATCCTTCAATCGAGTTCAATGGTAACGAAGAAAACCATGCGAAGGCCGATCTAGAGAGGGATAAAGGAAAGAAACGGACTCTGAGAGCTTCCTCAGCCGATACTTCTCCACATTGTGCTAAGAATCGGCTGATGTGTTCCAATGTAGATCTGTTGTCTTGTCCTGAGAATATTGAGAAATTTGGTATCGTGTATTGGCAAGGCAGTAGAACTCTGTTAAACCATTCCAGATATGGGTGTCGATACATTACTGTTTGATCTTTGGGTTTGATACCAAATTGCTCTTCCACCATGTCCATAATCCTAGTTAACCAATTCTTCTCTCTTAAAGTATCTTCCTGATCATGTGGAGGTGGATATGGTACCCGATTCTGCTTGTGATATTCTCCATAATGATTTCTCTGAAAAAATTCTAGAGGTACCTCCTGCCGTTGCCCCCCGAGTCGATCTTGTATTGGTGGATACGTATTTGCCGATAGGTCCTTGTTTTCCTCCGTCTCTATCGGCAAAGGCACATGATCCTGATCGGTCTCTTGAGCTGATGACTCTTGTATCGCCTTCTTGATCAGATCCTGTAGTGTATCCATCCATACTCCTGATGGATTACTGAATGCTTGATAAAATAATTTGTTGAACATTTCTTACAACGGCTTGGAAGAATTCCAGGTGTTGAATGGCCTGATTCCTTCATCAAAACATATTTTGGTAATTGTGCTTTTTGAATCGGCCCTTGTTTAGTCATACTGAAGGATTCCAAATAGAGCTTCTGAAAATTGTCCATATTTTGCTCTATATGCCGCCTCTGGTCTTCATTCAAATCCTCCATGGTAACTGGAATTGTTATCTCCTCATCGGCTTCATCTTCAGATGAATATGTTTTGAAATCCACCTTTTCTATAGACATATTGACAACAAGATGCCCCCCGACTTCTAATTAGGCACTTGTAGAGTCTCGTTGGTTGATGAATGGAATTATATCACTAGCCGATGAACGATCTTTAGCCGATGAACGGTTTTCAGGTTTCTCCAGCCGATGAATCCAGTCCAATCGGCTAATGATTGAAGATTTCTACCCAATCGGCCGATGAATAAAGTATGGTCCTTATCGGCCGATGAATGAAACTTTCTGTCCTATCGGGCATGCCAAAAGGCGTGCTCACCGCCAAAAATCCTGCGACCTAGGAGGGACGGCGGCACGGTCACGCGAAGGCCTGGGAGGTCTGCTTAGCTCCAGTGCAGGTCCTTAAGCATCGAGGTTCGCGAGTATGCCAGTTAATTTAATCCTACAATTGATAAGGAAGTGAGACGAGCGAGTCCGATACAGGTGCTCGCTATCGGCTGGCTGCCGATAGGATCGGGATGCTCTTTGATCGGCTAGGGAGCCAATGTGGACAGGTGTCGACGAGGGGTTGACCGCAGAGCCGATGGAGGAATCAGAGTGTGCTCAGAGGATATCGTGGCGCGCGGGATCCCTCCGGACCGCCGAACAATGATTCATCGGCTGAAAAAATCGATGAAGGCGTATACGGCCTAGGCAAGGAATAGTATAAGAAGGCGTGGACTGCAAAGCCAATGCCGCTCCGGATATGACAGCACGAGACCCGTCGCCCACTGTGGTAGCGCCATCAACACCGAACCTCGAAGATCGGACCTAACCGACACAGTACGAGGCCGTGGCCAACGGCGATGATGCGGAGGACACCGGATCGGCTATGCCGTAGCAAGGATAGGAACGAACCCATCGGCTAGCTGAGCCGATGAGGGGATGCCTCTCTGAAGGCGGGTGCGTATCGGCTGGGGGACTGATACGTTTGGCGTTACGCGTCGAGGGACGCCTCTAAAGGCTGATGTGTATCGGCCGAGGGGCCGATGCGCTGGGCGTAAAGCTCAGAGCATGGATAACTCACCGGCTAGCACTCCGATGATACGCCGTGCAGAAGACTGTAGGCCTGAAGCTCGATCTACCGTCAGCAGCCCCGTAGGCCGGACCTAACCGATGCAGCATGAAACTGACAATGGCAGAGGGAACTTGTCGGGCCGATAGGTCCAGCACGGAGGTGATACGATACATCTGATCGGTCTAAGAGGTCGGACCTAACCAATACAGCCTCAGACAGAATAGGACATATCGGGGTGGTGGCGGGACTTACCCCTTCACCGGAGATCAGACTTAACCGATGCAACCCCGCGTCGAGAACCAGAACCCGTCGGTAAAACCTAGATGAACTAGGGTGGCGATGCACCGAGATTGTATATTGATCGAGGGATGTTTTACATGTTTCCAGGAGGTCTATATTTATACCCTGGATTTACAGACAGAGTCCGACGCATCTACGACCATCAGACATTATTTCCTAGTAAGAACAAAGGAAAATATTCCTAAAGAAGTTAACTAACCAGCTAAACATTCCTAATTAAGTAAGGTTACAATTCACAAAAAAAACATCCTGCCGTGGAGTCCACGGCTCTTCCGCAAACCCGGTTTCATCTGAATAATCTTTCAATTTGTAACCGAGTCTTCCTTCACTGCAACCTGATCGGCTTCTCCACTGTAGCTATCGGACCTTCTTTTAGTCAAACCGATCATTTTCCTTCCTTTTCTCGGGCTTCTCGAACCTGATCCCGATTGGACAATCCCCTGTCTTCAAGCCGATCCAATCTTCTATTAATCTGATCGGTTTTTCTACAGTTTTGATCGGCTTTGTCTCAGAATCTCTATCGGCCGATGACTGTATTAAACTCTCCATCGGACCTCTCAACCGATCGGCTTTAACATCATCGAATCGTCTAGATTTTGGCGTTAATAACTATACAAATTGTCAATGAGCAGTTGGATGGGTTGAAATATAGCCTCTATTTCAAAATATTTATCGTGTTAGCTTTAATATTAATCAAATAGTTCTAACTTTAATAATTAATTTCTTAAAATTTATATATAAAGTTTAATATCATAAACTATATTTATATTTTTTAGATTTACTATAAAAAATAATTTTATAATATATAATTCATATATTGTTAAATTTAAGAAATTGACGGTGATTAAAAATAAAGCTGAAACGACATCAATTTGAAACAGGGGAATACTCCAAAATCCCTTATACTGGGAGACAAAATTTAACCTCTAAATTTTCTTATATTTGTAGATGGAGAGAGAATGTGCTTACTTTGGGTTGTTGATATCTGGGTAGAAGCTCCTGACGATATCAGCCATTTCAGACACCTTCAGGTTATAGGCGCTGCAGATGTACCGGGCGGACGCCGCCGTGTTCTCGTACGTCAGGACGAGGGCGGCTGCGACATCACGCACGTCAACCACGTTCCTCCTCTTGTCCGTGGCGGCGTTCTCCTGATCCTGATCCTTATCGCCTGCCGCCGCCGGCGAGCACGTACAGAAAAATAGTAATTAACCAACGAGAAACAGATCAATTGCTAGCTCTTGGAATTCAGTCGGTATTGCTGTCAGATGCGTTGCTGTTTAATTATGCTCGATCTTTCTGAATGTATATGTACAATACAGTTCTCTGAATATGTGTAGAAGTGGCAAGGTTCGTTTCTGAATTCAGCCAGTATTACTGTCAGATACATTGCAAGGAAAGAAGGGGATACCTTTGAGCAGGTTGATGAGGATGGAGCTGCTGGTGTTCACCGTTGATTGCAGGAGAGGCCCCAGAACCAACGGCGGGCAGACGGTGACGACGTCCATGGCGGCGGCGTTGTCAGCCGCGTAACGCCCTGCCTCGCGTTCGGCGAGCGTCTTGGAGAGGCAGTACCAGTTCTATTCAAAAATCATCTCAGAATTCAAGACTCAAGAATTCAAGATTTGTTGTGTATGTGCATTGTTCACCTCGATGGCTCGGCAGTAGTGCTCGTCCGACCACGCGTCCTCGTCGAGGACGGCGTCGCGGGGGAAGGCGGGGTTGAGGATGACGGCGGCGGCGGAGGACACCACGACGACGCGGCGGACGCTCGCCTCCTGGCTGGCCTGGAGCACGTTCCGCGTGCCGGCCACCGCCGGAGCCAGGATCTCCGCCTGTGCGCGCGCGAGCTCGCACGTTAATTGGCGCGAGGGATCTTCGAGACGCGTGTGGAGTACTTACGTCGGGGTTGTGGGGCTTGACGGCGGGGACGGGGCTGGCGACGTGAAAGACGCCGACGCAGCCGGCGACGGCGGCAGCCACGCTCGCGTGGTCCAGCACGTCGGCCTTGAACAGCCGCAGCCGCTCCCCGGCGCCGTCCATCGCCCTCAGGTGATCGTTCTTCGGGTCGCCTGCACGCACGCGCGCGCGCGTCGACACCACACACGCAGACACGGTCAGACACCGCCGGCCGTCATGGCGCCATCGACGCGCGTTCGATTGGTCGTCGATCTTACTTGGGTCGCGGACGGTGCCATGCACGACGTAGTCCCCCGAGGAGAGGAGGCGCTGCACGAGCCACGAGGCGACGAAGCCGCCGGCGCCGGTGACGCACACGGTCTTCTTCTTCGTCTCCCTCCCTGCGGCGGCGCCGTCGTCCATGGTGGTTTCTCCTCGTCCCCTCGCCCTCGCGGACGGACGCCTCCACCCATATATGCAAGCGCGGGCGGTGGCTGCGGCTGCGGCTGCTGGCTGCACGCGCGGCACGTGTCCCGGAGGCGCCTGGCATGCACCAGCGAGCCGGACACGTGCGTGCGCCACGCCGCTCGTGCAGCCTGGGCTGGCCTCCCTTATCCACATTTCGTAGGTACTACAAAACATAACGACTTATGATAATTTTAGTGTCAACTAAAAAATGTCTTACGTTACAACGGGGAAAGACGATTTTAATTATATATGTTAAATCATTCGCATGGATGACTATAAGAAATATATTGATACCACAATAAAACTATGTTGTATTGAGTACTAAGTTTTTAACCATATTAAGTTTTTTTTCTAACTTAGTTCTTTTCATTTATTAGTTAATTTATTCTGGACTTTTAGTGATTTAATAATTTTAGTTTGGAATTCGTCTTAAAATTCACAAAGGCTATGAAGTGTACTCCGGGCCTACCACCTAGCTATGTTCTGAATTCTGTTTTTGGCTAAGTTTTGGCCTTTAGTAAGAAAACACATTAGGCCGACGAAGAATACTCACCAAATAATATGCAAAATTAATTAGAAACGTATATCTCTTTCCAATCAAAACCTCCACTGCCAAAGCTGGCTGTATCGTCATTTGCACGCACATAGCACAGGCGACGAATATGCAGTTCACAGTAATCATCCAACTAATGATTGAGGCGGCGGCCATGGCGCCTTCGATGATGCCGGCGAGGGGAGCCGTCAGCAGGTGCGTGCGTGGCCACTGTCAAGTTTGGATGCTCCACTGCCACGGGCGGCTTGTTCGCCGCCGACGGGCTAATCGGCCTCGGGTAGCGCAATCGTCGTCGTGACGCAGCTCGGCGACGCGACATCGCTCGGCTGGAGGTTCTCCTGCGGCCTCGTCTGCCACTCCATCAGCTCCTCGTCCGCGCTCAACTTTGTCATATAGGAATCGTGTGGGAAGCGTCGGGGCGATCTTTGGTTCCGGCGCTCCCGCGTCCATCGCGATCACGATCTGACGACGGACGAAAGAACGAAGCAGAAGGGAAGCACGGTGTGATCTGGGGAGAACGACGAACGAAGCGACCGCGGAATGCAGATGATGATTGGAAACTCTGGTAAATTTACCTTCCAACGTGAAAATATAGATATACTCTTAGTCCAAGCTAAAAGAGCGGTAAAAAATAGTAGCCTAATATACAATTTACTCTTTAGTATATAATAATAAATCTGCATGTTATTTTTTCAAAACATACATGTGTACTAAATTGTTAGTAATTTATCTATACATATTTATATTTACGGGGTAATATATAGAATAATCTATGCTAGCAAATTTGTCTCTAATTTTTTTAGATTAATAGAATGACATACAAGGAGCTACAGTATAAATCTGTATGTTATTTTTTCCAAATATGTACGGGTCTGGGTTTGGCGGTTTGCACGTACTTTTCTTTGTTTAGCAAAAAAACATACTTTTCTTTTACACACGATACGTATGGGATTAGGAGGGTGGGATTAGCCGAACGACAGATGATACACATTCGGGTTTGGCGGTTGGTACGTACAATTTTCTTCTTTTTATTTGAAAAAAGTACTTTTCTCACGTACGTACTTACGTATGGGGTTAGGAAGATCAGATTAGACTGTTGCTTTCTAGATCTAATCTAATGATGGAGATCTAATGGCCTATCGGTTTAAGGGAAAAATCGATGGGCTTTATTTTTTTTCTTAAATAAAAGTATGGGTCCATCAATTGAAATAAAAATCGATGGCTAGATATTTTATTTTTTTATCAAAATTTTTAGAATTTCTCTGTTAAAATGTCATGTGACATCCTATGAGTATTTATAGGACTACATTTGTAGAATATT
Source organism: Oryza coarctata (assembly GCA_030770085.1). Lineage (NCBI taxonomy): Eukaryota > Viridiplantae > Streptophyta > Magnoliopsida > Poales > Poaceae > Oryza > Oryza coarctata. The sequence goes on from CM061472.1 coordinate 19,100,141, forward strand.
TAACAGACTTTGAGTATATAATAGATATAAGACAATTGGATGAATTAAGTACTAGTACGTGCGGAGTTGAGCCTATTAAGAAATCTTTATATTTCAAAATAAAATTTAAATACCACAAGTCTTTATATTTGGAATGTAATGGACTATGTAATACTAGTTGAGTATATTTTTGATTTGAGACCAAGCAAAGCAAAACGGAGTTTACTGCGAGGGATAATTACAGATGTAGAGATTAATTGTGCACGGCTAATTACAGCACACGGGGAAATCTTTGTATGATCATCGATTCACCTAACCGGGAATGTGCTAAATGTTGCCTGTTTTAAAGTTTGCAGTAATCATCAAGGGCACACAAAGAAGATGGCACATAGAACGTTGGTAATTTTAGGTGAACATGGAAAGAGTATGTTGCCTTGAGCCAAGTGAGCAACTACAGAACTAATGTGTAAGATTCAAAGCTTGACTCACCTCATTTGGTAAGATTCTAAGCTTTCCCATCACCCAACTGAACATTGATCAGCGCAAGAACAAGCCAGTTTATATTAAGCTGTCCTCAGCAACAAGCCAACAGCTGTCAAATTCATCTGCATTGCTCAGTGGAAAAGATTAAGGATACACTGATATATTAGTGGTTTTCATAATGATTCCTTATTGACTCGGTTGACCTCATCACAGATTACATGAATCATGACGAGTTTAACAACCACTGAAGTTTTCTCAGTTGGATGCTAATCAAGGATGCCAAATGCTCTGTAAGATTCAACGCTGTTCCGGAGGGTTTCCTCAAGAGGCCTGAAAGTACAGCCAAGCTTCTGGTAATTGCTAGAACTGTAAGACAAAATCTACATAATGACTAAAGTTTGGTGCCGACAATATTAGCAGTGAAATGGGCCAAGACACAGGGGATGGCCGTACTTTTGGGCCCAACCACATTACTCTCACGATTATGGGCCGCTCTCGTCATACAATTGGGCCGCAACCTACAGTAGCGATCCTGTGCTCGGCCCGTCAAGAATTAGAATGGTTTCGATATAGATGAATCGTTTTCCGTCTTTCAAAACATTTAGTGCAGGATTGACCATTGCAACATAACTGTATTCTTTGATTTGAGACAAACACCGTAAAAACAGTTTTTCTCTGTGAGGGTTAATTAATTACAGGTGTAGAGATTAAATGTGCCACCTCCTGAACCCTAGAGCCGTACGGCATACAACATTACCCAAACGCCTAGAGAAAAAAGATTTCAGGATACGATGATACGCTTGGTGGTTTTCGCAATGGTTCCTTACTGACTCGGTTGACCCAGTCACGGATTTAATCTGTTTCAGTTTTAATGATTACAAGAATCATGATGAGTGTACAAACCGAACTTTTACACAGTTTGGATGCTCAATCAAGGATGCCAAATGCTTTGTAGGATTCCACGCTGTCCCGGAGGGTTTCCTCAATAGGCCTGAAAGTCCAGCCAAGCTTCTGAAGTTTCTCAGAACTGTATGTGATGTTCTCTTCCACATCGACAAAGCTACAAAACCATTTGATGAGAAGAGAATAAGTTGCATGGAAGTTAAGCACAGAGAAACTGAAGATAGGAACAACTCTGACGCATCTAGTTCTTGTAAAAGAAAAATGAAGCATTTAGTGATCTAGTGAAATATTGCCCATAAACACCGCATTGCAAATGACGTGCTAGATGGTGTGGTTGCATTTGATAAACTTGGTACTCAATTGAGTTTTATTGAATTTACTTCCAAGTGATGTGGGTGTATGCACTGAGGAAAAGATTATGTATGTTTAATTCTACCTACTCATCCCAGGCTTATGTACCCTTCCCTTTTAGGAAATGCCAGCGATATATGTTGTACAAATGCAGAGTTAACAGCTATAACATAGGCAACATACAACCAGTCACTTGTTGAGGGGTTGGGCTTACTTTTTGGGATACGTATAAGTTGGATATAAGGTCTTTAAAATGTTTATCATATCAGAGACTCTTATTGGAGCTGAGCTGCAGATGTATCGTCCAGATGGTCCTGGATTTTCATACGCCAAAAGAAGAGCATTGGCAACATCACGAACATCCACTACATTCCGGAGTCTATTTTCCACAGTGTCACGATCTCCTGCAAAAGATGAATGCGTCATTTTAACAGAAAGCTTAAAGCCGTATTAAGTTCTTTCACACCATTTATTAGTAAGTTTTCCTTATTGGAACACAAGAAGGCAGACATCATTTCTGATAACACAGTTTAAACATAACACTGCTTAGACTTATGATTTTAAGTATCTAACTCCATGTAAACCAAGAGAAAACTAATATAATGATGTAGCACAGTTACCTTTGAAATAATTAATGAGAATTTTACTACTCGAGTTTACTGTAGATTGCATCAAGGGTCCAATCACCAATGATGGGCAAATAGTTACAATGTCCAGCCCAGTTTTTGCTGCATAAGCAAAAGCTTCATGCTCTGCCAGCGTTTTCGAAAGGTAATACCAATCCTGCCAGAATAACAACACGGATAACTTCTTTTGAGTGGGTAATACAGCACAGGGAATTATGTACCACAGACAACAAGAGTCAAGGAATAGTTTTTCTCGATATAGGAAGATCATTTATTATCAGAAAGCACAAATTAACTCTTGATGAGGCTTTATCTTGGGGGAAACAGCAAAATGAAAAGATAAAAGAGTACATGAATAAAAGTCCAATCAAAACCAATTTTGAGAGTATGAAAATAATAATTACAAGAGAGGATAGGAGATCCAAGGCATCCATTAGAGATTAAGAGGGCAGTGGACATAATTTCATAGTAATCAATTTGCCCAGTAGCAACATATACTGAAAAAGGTATCTGAAATTTTGCTCCTCCCAGGGACATTAGCACATAAAAAATTAGCAGCAGAAAAGGCATTGGCTTACTTGAAGGATTAAGAACATTACCTGATTCTTTCTGCATAATTCCTCATCTGACCAACTGTCTTCAGTGAAAGTTTTATCCCTTGGCCAGTTAGGATTATTGAACACAGCAGCAATTGAAGACACCATGACAACTCGTTTAACTTTTGCCTCATGGCAGGCCTTCAACACATTAAGTGTGCCTGTTACAGCAGGAGCTATGACCTCTACCTGCAACAACAACAATAATTATATAATGTTGACATAGGAATACAATATCATAGAGCCAGGATTCAAACGATGGTGCAAAGCCTAGATCAAAATGAATTATGTCTGCAATCATTAACGTTATGGGGAACACATATATCCTTAAACATGTGACATAACTTCTGAGCTAACATCAATTGCTTTATACTAGATCACCAATTTCAACATGTAAACCATAACCAGAAATCACCCCTTATTTCAACACAAAAGATCACCCAATTTCCCATTATTTGGCATCAACCCAACAAATATACGTTCTTGTCAAATTCACCTCAGGGTTCGTGGATCGGGCAGATGGTACAGGGCTGGCGACATGGAAAACGCCCTCACAGCTGGCAACCGCTGAAGCTACACTGTCAAAGTCCAAGAGATCGGCCTTGAACAGTTGCAACCTCTCGTCGGCACCCTGTAGCTCCTTGAGATGATCATTCTTGGCATCACCTACAGCACACAGGCACACCACCAACCACCATCAATACACAACAAAATTTTTGGCCCGTCATAATAAATATTCAATGTAGTTTTTACATAGCTTCAAAGATTAGGATCTTAAAAATTCTTGTGATTCCACATAAAGATAACAATAGTTCTATGAGGACCAACGAACTTGTCAGGCCAACCAAAGATCAAAATTAGGAACTAGAAACGCTCTTTACTTCCAAGAGCATGGGGGATCATTTTACTTATTTATTCATTTATTATGAGTATAACCCCCTGAAACCTTTTTTTTTTTTGAGATGATACCCTCTGAAACCTAACATTAGGGCTCCATCCACACTTCCACGTCGCATATTTCCACCCCCAAATTTCCCCCAACTCCGGGGCGACGAATCGAAGCACGGCGAGGTTGGGGGCTGCGAAGCGTGAATATTGAGGTACTGAGGTTTATGTGTGGGCGGCCTCACCTGGATCCCGCACGGTGCCGCGGACCGCGTAGTGGCCCCCGGAGAGGAGGAGCTTGACGTGAGACGAGGCGATGAACCCTCCGGCGCCGGTCACGCACACCGTCTGCCTCGCCGTCGCCGCCGCCATGCCTTCCTCGCCACCCACTCCTCTCCGCTGCCGAGTTTGGTTTGCCCCTCTCTCTCTCTCTCAAGCAACGGGTCGCGATCGTATCTAGATGGGCCGAGCCACGGAGGATGGCCGTTCTAGTGGGCCCAGCCGCACGCACGGAGCCGCCCCTATTATGGGCCCCACTCGTCAGGGAACAGGGTCGCTGGTCGAGTGGCGAGGCCCAGTGAGATTTCGTGCCGTATTCGGCCCTAGCTAGTTTGCTAATGCTAGCTTGCTTGCATCATTTGTGTGCCGTATTTGGCCGTACTAGTAACTTATGCTTTCCTTGCTGCTGATGTAATGTAATGCTGCCCCATCAGTGCGTCAAGCCATTTGTGCCGACCAGTTTGTGTGTGCGTGTGAGAGGTGATCTGTTTGATCTGAATTGGACCTGGCCTCTCTGGCAACCTCTTTGAGAGTTTGCCATTCGGCAGCAGACGGGGGCAGGAGATAACTTGTCTTTGGTGAGGATTTGAGATGAGAATTATACCAACAAGCGTTTTTTATAAAATTAAATAAATTTATTTTTAAGATTTATAATGATTGATAATTAATTAATCACATGTTAATGATGTTTTGTTTCTGTGGCGCTGAAATTTTTAGTCCTATCTCACAGAAGAAATAGCCAAGGTGTACGTGCAAACAAACTAATTAACTTATACGGTACACAGGAAAGGAATTAAAAGCACACAAATGATGTATGAATCTAACACATCTACTATATCTAAATACAAATTCTCGATGACTTCAGCATATGGCAAATCAACGTTTTTTATATACAATTTGCCATCCTTCCTCTGCGTCACTTCGGTTGGTCTTAGGCTCTTCAATACTCTCATTCCTTGCACTAGATTTCTAGCTATGCTAACCCTCATAGCAACCACGTGGTTGGCATGGGTGCTCATACTTTACGATAGATCGTTACCCAATAACCACCGACCACCTTTTTTATCAGATCTTACATTATCAGGATAGCCTGATAGATCGGCAAATGGTTCCAACATGTTAGTCACATGGGCCGGCAATGCAAACAATCAAATGTGTTTGGTCAGCGCTAATGGCCGCATCATTCGGGTATGTCATATTGGAGTGAGACACGATGATCTGTTAGTGGGTCCGGCAGGTTGCCCGTGCTGGTGGGACCAGCTGCGCGGCGTTCTCTCCATTACGACCCAGCCCGTTAGGAAGTTAAGCTAAGCGTGTCGACACGACTGAGGCTTCAACAGAAATTCATCGATGTACATGTTTTGATATGATACCAGTGCAATACAACAATGTTTTTACAAGGATTCAGAGTTTAAACCCTAGAATAAGAACAAACCGATGGGAGAGAAGAAAGAAGACGAGATCTGATTTTTTTCCCTTGCAGATCTATTCAACGCCTAAATCAATGACCAAAAGATTTACATTTTCTTTACCGAATGGTACCGATTAATGCAGACAAGTATTAGATCCATCCAAAATGCCTATATTTTAGTTAATTACCCCACTCTTATTGATTAAGATAATTTTTATTCCGTATCTTGCCTCTCTCTTGATCAATAATCCATATTGCTACACCTCTTAATACCGCGTAAGATTCATGAATTATTTGTGTGCTTTTGATTCCTTTGCCGTGTAGTATAATCTGTAAGCAGATTAGTTTATTTAGACGTGCATTTGGGTGCTTTTTATTCCATGCCCATCCAGACTCTCAGCAAGGCCCCATATAAAGCTTATCACACAAGTACATCAAGTTACTCTCATGTACTGTTCTAGGCATAAATGCAATAATTCTCAGCCCAAATCCATCACCAAAGAAAACTTATCTTCTACTCCCAGCTGTTGCCAAATGGCCAACTCTTACAGGTGTTGCCAAAGAGGCCAGATCCAATTAAGATCGATCAAAGCACACACTTATGTAGTAGATCGATTAAACTAAGCCTAGAGCCCCCAGTTGACAGCACAGAATTAGGCCTGATCACACGACACTCCCCAAGCCAGATTGCTTTCCGACGCCATGGCCGTGATGATTTTGCTGCTAATAATCCTTCATCAATATCTGACTTACAGTTGTGTTGGTATGTACACAAGACACCGTTTGCTCAATCTAGAACACCTACAGCTCTATAAGATTTAACACTGTCCCTGAGTGTTTCGTCAAATGGCTTGATGTTCCATCCCAGCTTCTCTAGCTTCCCCGAGTTGAATGACGGCTCATCGCTCACTTCCACAAACCTGTCATTGGCATAGAAGAAAGCAAACCTCAGCTAAAGATCAACATGTCATACTATCATTCCCGCCTTAAGAAAGGGAGTATATGGCCGAATTAACTGTAGGAATTTCAAAGGATTCATATGGAAGTTATACTAATTCAAAATGCAGCAAAAGCATAACGATTACTGTGTTGTATTACAAGGCACAGTGCAATACTGCAAACATATATGAAGGAAAATCATTTCACTATTATACACTCAAACCCAAGAGCAGAGGGTTACTTGTCGGCAAATTTGTAACCGGGATACCAGCTCTTCAGTAAGTCAATGATATGAGACATCCTTCTTGCATGTGAACTGCAGATGTACCGTCCGGAGACCCCTGGAGTTTCATACAGTAAAAGAAGAGCATCCGCAACGTCCCGAACATCCACAAAGTTCCTCAGTTTGATTTTTACCACAGAGTCACCTGTGGAAAGATAACAAAATGGATCTGAATCTGATGCAGCCAGGAAAACAAAGATGATGAACCATTTTGTGGCACTTGAGATAATGAATTACTGAGGATCATGGCGAAGTGAGGCAAAATTCTCAACCTTTCAGGCAACCAAGTATGACCGTACTGCTTGCATTCACAGTTGATTGCAGCAAGGGTCCAATCACCAAGGATGGGCAGAGTGTCACAAGATCTAGTCCACTTCTCTTCGCATAATCAAAGGCCTCAATCTCCGCTAGTGTTTTCGCAAGGGTATACCAATTCTGCCAAGCCGATGTATTAAGCAAAATTAGAGCATATGAGAACCATATGCCTACATGACCAAGATATGTAAAGAAGAAGAACCTAGAGTGTCGCTCACTTGAATTAATTTAACTCAGACTAAAGTCTCAAAGCACCGAATGTTTCCGCAACAGTGCAAAAACAGTGAACTAACAGGAAGAGTATTCCAACTAGCGTTGACTCTCTTGATAGTCATCAAAAGATCTTTGTTCATGCAAACTTTTTTTATAATTTCTAACAGTAAGTTTTTTTGGATAATGATCTAAGAGTAAGTTTTTTGGATAATGATCTAAGAGTAAGTCTAACATCATGTTGCAAGCAAGCTGTTATTTGTTGCAGAGTTCAATCATTTCTCTCATTCTCTGTACTATAGGAGCAGAAAGTTATGCTTTGGTTTGGGTGATTTCACCTTAGTGGCTCTGCAGTACTCAACATCAGACCAACAATCTTCATCCATGGCCTTGCCTTCAGGCCAGTTAGGATTCACCATCACAGCAGAGACAGATGACACCACTACAACCCTCCCAACCTTAGTTTCTGAGCAAGCCTTCAACACATTCATCGTGCCCGTTACAGCAGGAGCAAGTATATCAACCTACAGCAACATCAAGCTATTAGCTAGAACAACAGGAGGATTTAGAAATTTGCAGATTGCAGTTACTGCCTGTTGAGAAATCAACAGTTTCAACGAATTCTTTTTAGTAGAAACTTTTGATTTCTGAACATTCAGTAACTGCAATCTACAGTTTCAACAAGTCGATGCAGAAGAAAAGGAATTTTAGGCTGTTTGATTGCTGAAAAAGAAAAGAGAGAGAGAGAGGATGCCTCCGGGTTGGGGGCGGAGAGGAGCACGGGGCAGGCCACATGGAAGACGTCGTCGCAGCCGGCGATGGCCGCCGCCATGCTGCCGTAGTCGAGCAGGTCGGCCTTGAACAGCCGAAGCCTCTCCGCGGCGCCGTCCAGAGCCATCAGGTGGGCGTTCTTGGAGTCGCCTTCGCACAAATCATCACCACGCGCACAACAATCAAATAAATCAATCCACAAGAACAAGAACCCCAGGCAATTTAGCAAGAACAAGAGCAGAACGCCATAAACATCAAATCTAATTTCTGAATGGTCCATCCAAGAACTCGACATAGAGGAGATTCCGTCAGGTTCCCAAGAAGCCAGCTATACCTGGATCACGGACGGTGCCGTGGACCGTGTAGCAGCCGCGGGAGAGGAGGAGCTTGACAAGCCACGACGCCACGAAGCCTCCGGCGCCGGTCACGCACACCGTCTTCGTCCTCCCGGCGCCGCCCTCCATTGCTAATTTGCTATGGTACAGCTAGCTGCTACTACACGACGTGTGGACTTCGCTTGGCACCCAAGAGGAAGAAGATCCTGGGTCTTGTACTACTACTGCTGCTGCTGCTGTAGGGATGGTAACGTGGTAGGAGTAGTGTACTACAATACCTTTTATTAATTAGCTCGTCAGAATCAAACTGGTTATTGAGCTCGTGCAAAATGTGAGAGTTCACAAATGTTGTACTAGCAACTGATTGGTACTGGATAGAGATTTTTTTTAAGAAAAAACTGAACTGGATAGAGATGAATAAATAAAAATATACTGAATGGATGATAGCGATGCAAGTTGACATATCCAGTCTGGAGACAGACGGATAATTGATAGGCGAAGAACCGGTAGTAATAAATCAGTTTTTTAAAAATATAATAGAAGTTTTTATTCAACTACATTAGGGATACTCCTCCACGGAAAATGGCCTCTACAGTACTCACAGCCAAAAAATATTAAGCATCATCAATCCATAGGCTAAATCGTCATCTCTATGTGAAACACTCTCTGGCCATCTACTGCTAACGTTGCTACGTTCCTAACAACCAACCCAGTTTTTATAGAATAACATGGATAGATAATTACATATAAAAAAATGTTATAGGATATTAAAAATTATAGTATTTACTTGTGGACATTGCCAGCTCGGCTTAAGTACACTATAAAATTTGTTGCGTTAATTATTTTATCATTTTAACCTGCTTTGGAGAGAGATTTAAAAATAACCAAAATGCCCATACTCGTGTGAACACGGCAGTACATTGGTTTGAACTGGACATATCGGCACCTATCCTACTTCCAAAACCTAACGGGTAGTGAGGTGGGGACAAAGAGTGAAAGGGCAAAATAGATATTTTGTTTGTCTTCTCTCTTCTAAGTTGAGTGGATATTTAATTTTAATAGTTGTAGTGTTCCCTAGTAAATTACTACGTTTTTAGTGTGTCCAAGCAAAATCACGTTTTACTAACAGAGAAAATTTTGCATCTTATTCATTTATGGGTTAATTGAATTCATGCCATTACAAATTCACAGTTTTGAAATGTGCCATTACAATTCGTGTATTTATAATGATGTCGTTATAATTTTATAATTATTTGAGATATACCACTACTTATCTCTTCGATACATTTATCAAAAGTTTTAGACTAAATTGCCCCTTTTTATTCCTTCTTCCCCTTCTCTCTCCTCTCTCGGAGAGAAAATAGACAATATGTCACTCAGTTTGTGTGGCTTCAATAAAATGCCACTTACCTAGATGCAATAGTTAAAATACCACTTAGTGCGTTGTCATCTTGTTAATTTACCATTTTAAAGAGTTTTAACTAATTTTATTCTTTTCTTCCATACATGCGAGATTATCCAAATGCCCTTGGCCATATAGGACTAAACAGATCGATCTATATGGTTATGCGTTTGAGTTCACCTTGTTCTCCCTCTCCATTGTTCCTCCCAACGCTGCCTACCACCGAAAAGCAGGTCCAGGAGGGTGGATGCCATATAGCTCGGCCCTCCTCCATGCTTCCCTCTCCCTTTCCTTCTCTCCCTGCCCCCCCTCTCTCTCACCATCCCTTGCACGAGGCTGGCACCAGCACCTAAGAATAGGAGCTCCCCTGCCGTCGTCCTTGTGCAAGGCCGCCATTGCTTGAGAGCAAGAGCTGTATCCTATCTCTCTCTTCTCGTCATCCCCACACAAGGCCGCAGCCGTCGGTAGAAAGGAGCAGCCATATCTGTCCTAAATTTTGGTCAGAAATTGTTGAAGATGGTGGCAAATATATGTGTGTGAAAAAGAGTGAATGTATCAAAATTGATGAATGAATGAATAATATTTTCTTGAAATTGCATGTATGCATGAAAATTGATGAGTGAATCAATGAGATTTTTATGAAATTTATGAGTGCATGCATCACAATTGTTTGTAGTTAGAAATCCAAGAGAAAATTTAGAGATGAAAGTGTGCCTTAAATTTGTAATGTATCCTCTTAGTGAGTAAAAAAAAATTCCAAGACCACTTTGGATTGCAATCACCGGAACATTGGATTGATAGTAGATTAGAAATAAGACTATCAAACTCAATTTTCCATATTGATAGCAGCACACTAAAAGTTCACAACCGTTCAACGCATAATTCAGTGCATAAACAAAATAAGCTACAAATTGTTTAACCAAGTTCACATCTTAGAAATAATAAGTCATGGCATATGACTTTTAAGAATAAATTGAAGAGACGAATTAGGTCTTCTTCATTTTCTTATGAGTCAATTTTTTCTTCTTAGGGATAGCAGAACTAATTGCTCCCAAATTGCCTAATGCCCAGAAGTGCTAGCTCCCAAAGTGCAACCTGCTCCTCCAGACTTACTTGCTCCCAAAATGCCTCTTACTTCTTCAGAGGTGATTGATCTGTCTCCTAGCAACATTGCAAGGCACCTACACACATAAGCACACATAAGCACAGAAGCTAAGTTAATCATATGCAACAATGTTGATTAGATACATGCACATACAAATATTTTATTTATCTTCTTGTCACCATTCTTGGGCTTTCTTGCAATAATGTATCCCTGTATGTTGTCATTATTGGTGTATAAGGTTCAGTTGGGTACTTTGTGTTATTCTTCCTAGGCTTCCTTTTCCTATAAATATGCATGTGCAGCTAATTAAGCAAGGAAACAATTAAAAGGTTATAAAGATAGAAATAGTAATACTTTTTTCTTTGTAGTTAGCTTACCTATGAACTTTCTCACCACATCTTTTGTATGTAACTAGCCATTTGACCATTTTGTTTTTCTTGTTATCACTCTTTGCACTAGTCTTGTCATCAGTCTCAAGACACCTTTAATCCTTAATTTTCTCTGTCTCCCGCACTCCTCTTACATAGTGGTGCACCTAAGTTGAATGACAAATCCACCTTAGGCCAATGTGATTTGTCTGTCATTGCTGGTATCTCTCTCTTATATACAACCTTGAATTTCTCTACAGAGTAAAACACATCAATATATTCTTTCAAGTTAACTTTTTTTCTAAGTTGTTAAAAAGGCTAATATCCATTAATGAGTATATTACATGTACAAGATTAAAGGTGGCATCTATCTCTTCTATAAGACTTGATCTAGTTAGTCGTGAACTCACACTCTCTCTTCTCTAATCTCTCTTCCAAGTCATCAAAGAATCCAGCATGGATGTGTTATCACTGGTTAACAATGATCGCATTATCTAGTTTTAAACATTTCAATCCCATTCTAGAGTTTCAACATGGGGATAGAGTGATCTTCATTAATGACTAAAGTCATCTAATAGTCATCGAAAGTTTTTACATAAACTCACTCGCACTATCTATCTAAATCGTTTCAATGCGGTTATCAAAGAACACAACACGCAAATAAATGATTTGTGCGATGAATTTTGCAAAAGCATGAATCTCGTACACAACAAGCGTACGTGACTCCACCTTATAGACACATCTATAGCACCATTTGTATGAAAGAGTGCAACATTAAAGAGTGGTCTTATCCATAACTATGGATATTTAATTTCCTAGAATTTTGGTGATTTTCTATTATTTATATTTCATCGTTTGGCATTATATTCTCAATACATAAATGCAGATTTCTACACTATGTGAACACAATTTATAGAATCATCGTACCCTAAAACCACCTCAAAATTGTTTAATTAGAATTGCATCAATTTTAAAAGCAATACAATGCTTAAAAAACACCACCCACATACAAAAACCAACTAAAAATAGACCTTAACAGCCACATTAAATCCTCTCGACACAATGCAATATACATGTATTATAAGGTTTAAGCCATAAGCTTCAAATAAACAGTGAACTTTAGGTGTAAAAATCAACCTTCCATAGGACTTGTATGCAAATTTTTAGTAAAAAAAAAGTAATCAGGCTAAATCCAGTTCAGCCTACTCTTATTACGCTAGATCATCATTTATGGACTAACTCATCCTACTAGGCCGAATCTTAGACTCAAGGCTTGCTAGGAGAACTAGTTTTACTATTACTTAGTTTTGTATGAGGTCTGCATTGGACTAAGTGCGATCAGGATAAGATAGGGCTAACTTGCTTGAAAAGATAGAAGGAGTGGATAGAAGGGATTAGGGTTTCCTCTCACCCTCTTATTGCTCGCCGCGACAGTCCGTTGCCAGTCATACCAACAACCCCTTGGGCACCGTGGCAGTAGTGGAGGCCATCGACCGTCGACATTGAAGAGGGTTGGAGCGGCACACGGCGAGGATGTCATTGTCGATCCATCCACTATGACGCTTGGTAGGACGATGGTGGCAACATCACTCCCATGTGGTAAATTGGTGTGGCGGTGGCACACTGGAGCTCCATATCGACCTGTGTGTCCTCAAGGGGATGACAAGGTAAGCTTAATGATGATAAACGAGGCACCGACGATAATGACCAATTTGCATCTGACTATGGCGTCCCATTGGATCCTGATATGTCGTAGGCAGCCGATCGGTCACATTGTCTTCTCATCACGGCGGTGAGAAGTCAATGATAGAGGCTTGCCTAAGTTCGAGCTCTAGTGTTGATGGTTGTTTCCCACGATGGTGCCTGGGTGAGGCTGGTGACGTATCCAACAACGACGACAATCGATGGCTGGTGTGCCTGCAAGCACTGTGCACGAACTGAAGCAGTGATGGCAACGACCCTGGCATGGCGTCGGCACAGAGAAAGATAAAGAGAAAGATGCGAGTGCGAGGACGGCAACTGGTTCGGCCAAGTCGAACCGGGTTAGGTCCAAAACAAGGCATTCCGATGTTTTTGCCAATTTTTTTCATCGAAGACAGCGTATGCATATAGATCGCAAAGCAGAGAAGAAATCTACTGCTAAATGAAGCACCAACAAATCTACCGCTAGCAAAGCATCCGTAAATTGATGAAAAACAAGAAAGCATATAATCAATCTAATAAAATATATAGATTGCATACCTTAATAGACACATGCCCCGATGTATCTATAAATTAGTAAATTAGTTTAAAGCAAATCTTACCAATTACCGTGATTAGCGTGCTTGATAGACACGGGCCGTGCTGTTGAAGCACACGGCGACTCCGTGATCTGGATTGAGTGGTGGTGCGTGACGAGGACGCATAGTTTGCTTTTGGCCTCTTGTATGGCTACGCAGGAAAAACGCCCAGGGCGAGTGTCGCACGAGTTCGTTGTGGCGGCCGAAGGATCCCGTGGGCGCGAAGCCATACGGGCGTCGGGTTGGAGAATCGTGCGTGGCCGAGAGCGATCAGCGCTCGATCGGCAGCGCACTGTTGATGGCACCGGCACTGTGTTTGCCTATCTGCATGCATGTACCGTCGGGGCTACCGTGGCAGTCAGATCGGTTCTGAGTTCTGACCACAAAACCATCTGGTTAGCATCAAGAAATTTATTCTGTAGACGTATGGTGAATGCATGACTGGGCAAATCGTGCATGTCGATCGGTTGGATCAACCCACGCACGTGTTTGCTCCTGGTAGGCGGCTGTTCCGTGTGCGACCCGCTTTAGCGGGCTGTGCACACAGCGCAGCACGTCCGCCGGCACTGCTCCGCGCGCCGTGAGGACTGCTCCTAGGTCGTGTGCGCGCGGCATGGACTGACGCCGGCGGCTGGGCGAACGAAGCTGCGTCGGCCGGACGCGCGAGGCTTCGTCTCGACCTCAGCTAGCACATGGAAATACAACAAAACGCCAGGACGTATAGAAATCAATCTAATAACGGCAACAAACTGAAACAATAAACCGAGTATAGAGCACCCGCTCCTATGGCAGTTGAGGTGTGAGAAGATATAGAACACCCGTGGCCTTCCTTTTGCCCTCAAAGCCTTCCGTTTGCCCTAAAAACATTGTGGAAGTATATAATAAATATAAAGATATAAGGTGAAACTATGCACATATATATATATATAGGGTAAGAGATAAATCTTATTTCAATTCAGATTAACTCATAAGAAACAAAATTACCTTCCCAAGAAATAAAATTCCATAACACTAATACCCAGCCTAACTGATCCGGCCGAACCCGCCCATTATCATCTGGCCACTTGTGCAAACTAACACGACTGCACTGGCTTTTCATGTAGATTACAGGCTGAGGAGCAAACACTGCAAAACAAACTAGCTAAGGCCCAACACGTACTGACGTAGTAACTCTGTGGAGTCATGAATCCCGAGTCTGACCCGTGGAGTCCAGAGTCCGAGTCGATGATCGTGTTAGTATACTGTGTTAACCCATATATGTACTGTAAGTCACCTGACTACCTATATATACTGATATATTAATAGAGAATACAATCAACAATTCTTATATTTTTATGGTATCAGAGCAATTTCAATACGCTATCTTTCCGTAACCAAAAACGTCGCTGTCGTTGTTGTCGTCGCTGGTCTTCTTCTCCGCCACTACTGTACAAGAGACTGCTGAGGTCCGATGCCCTCAACACCGCCGTTTCTGAACCAGCGCTCGTCGCCGATCCGACCACCACCATCGGTGCCGACTGCACGTCATCGGGAGTGTCGCTGGTCTCATCGCCAGCGCTGCCGATCTGATCGCCCACCCCGCAGCTGCCCTCGTCACCGGGTGTGGTCGCCGATCCGATCCTACCTGCGCTTCCGCACCAGCGCCCGTCGCCGATTCGATTGCCACCACTAGGTGTCACCGGACTTATCGCCCGCGCTGCCGCCGATCAAAATGCCCGCCGATCCGATCTGATCGAATCCGTCGATCGGTCCGATCGGATCCTGTTTATTGCTGAGCCGATCGGTTGATCGGCTCTCCGTTGCCACCCAGATCGCCCGGTCTGATCGGATCCTGTTTATTGCCGAGCCGATCGGCTGATCGGCTCTCCGTTGCCAACCAAATCGCCCGTTGATCGACCTTATCGAATCCATCGATCGGTCCGATCGGATCTGTCGATCAGTCCGATCGGATCCTGCTTATTGCCGATCTAATTGGCTCTCCATTGCCAACCAGATTGCCCGCCAATCCGATATGATCGGATCCGTCGATCGGCCCGATCGGATCCTGCCTATTGCCGATCCGATCGACCTCCGATCTGATCGGTTGCTCTATACTACCGATCTGATCCATCCGATCCAATCGGCTGCTCATCGGTCACTCGTGCCAATCTGATCCGTCCGATCGGATCGGCTGCTCATCGGGAGCCGATCCGATCGGCTGCTCATCGGGAGCCGATCTCTACTGCCGATCTAATCCATCCGATCTGATCGGCTGCTCATCGGACACCCGATTTGATCGGCTGCTCATCGGACACCCGATTTGATCGGCTGCTCATCGTCTAGCCGATTTGCTCATTACCGATCCGATCGGCCTTCAATCCGATCGGCCGATCGGCTACCAATCTGACTCTCATCGGCTGATCCCTCCGATCGGCTGTCGTGCCCCCCATGGCTGGCGGCAACACTGGCGATGCCACTTCCGAAGAACGTTGTCTCGTGGTCGATCCTTCTCGCGCTGACGACGCTCTGGATGCGTACGAGAGCGCTCACGCGACTTTCTAGGCGCAAGCCACCGCCGTCGTCAACATCAAGACGCTCATCCCCATCGTCCTCGACAAGGCCACGGACTCCTACACTAAGTGGCGCTGCATGTTTCTCACTGTCCTTGGAAAATATGCCCTCACCCACCACGTCCTCGAGGATGACGCGTTCCCCGCGCGCCCCGTGTGGCTCTAGGCGGATTGCTGCGTCCTCACGTGGGTGTACGGCACCGTCTCTAGCAACCTGCAGCAGTCGCTGATGATGCAGCCCGAACGCGCCCGTAATGCGTGATGCTATCTCGAGGATGAATTCCTCGGCCAGAAGGAGTTTTGTGCCTTCTCCTTGAGACGCAGTTCTGCACATTTCACCAGGACTCCCTGAGCGACACCGACTACTGCCATCGTCTTGAATCCATGGCAGGTTGTCCTGACACTCGCCAGTCGACCTCTGGCTATGTAGTATTTCTCAGGGATAACTTAGTGTCCTGGTCTTTCAAGCGTCAGCATATGATCTCTAGATCGAGTGCTGAAGCTGAATATCGTGCTGTGATAAATAGTGTTGTTGAAATTACCTGGCTACGCCAGCTGCTCCTTGAGCTTCGCCACCCCCTCGATGTGCCACCTTGGTCTATTGTGACAATATCAGTGCTGTATATCTCTCTAGCAACCCGGTGCAGCATCAACGGACGAAGCATGTTGAGATTGATCTCCATTTCGTTCGAGAGAAGGTCGTTCTTGGTCATGTTCGGGTCCTACATGTTCCTACGACATCGCAGTACGTCGACGTCTTTACCAAGGGCCTTCCTACCTCACTATTTCAGGAGTTTCGATCCAGCCTAAATATTAGCGATGCTCCTGATTAGACTGCGAGGGAGTATTAGTCTACTGTAATTATAGTAGGTTAACTCACGTGTGTAGCTGTACGGTTGCGTGTGTAAGCCACCCCGGCTACCTATATATACTGATACATTAACAGAAAATACAACCAACAATTCCTATACTTTCAGATCGAGTGCTCCGATGGCAGGTCCTGCCGCCAAACGCCGACTCGGAGCTAGCAATGGCAACACCCACCAGCATATAAGCCAAGAGCAAATGCGGGCAGTCGTTGGGCTTATGGTTTCACTACAATGAAGCTTACGGTTTCACTACAAAACCGGTAACCTTTATATCGCGGATGAATATATGGAATTGATGCGAGCTGAATCAGAAGGTGGAGAGGCAACCGTGCTAGCCACAGAGGCTGATGGAGTGCCACTTCGCTTCAGTGGATATTTATCAAGTTATCGGATAAGTGTATTTTAATAATAGTAACATTACCTACCAACGTTCCCAATATGAGCAAGCGACGACCACTAAGAACTCAACATGGTAGCTTATAAATAAAGTGCAACCCATGAACCGATCAAGTCATCGTGCTTCAATCCAACATGACATACTTGAATGGTGTCGCCATTAGCACTAGCCAAACACATTTGAATGTTGCATTGGCTGAAACTTTTAAGTTGATGATGTATTGGATTACTGGCATATCGGAACCTATTGATCTACTAGGCTATCCTGATAATATAAGATCTAATGGAAAAAGTTATTACTAGGTAGCGCTCTATTGTGAAGAGTATGAACTCCTAGAAAACTAGTGCAAGAGATGATAGGACCGAAGAGTATAAGACCAACTAAAGTGATGAAGAGGAAGGATGACAAGGAAACATTGAATTGCCATATGTGAGAGTTGTCAAGAGTAACTAGATTTAGTATTTGTATTTAGATATAGGATATGTGTCAGATTCATGTGTCATTTATGTCAGAGGCGGATCTACAGTATGATGAGTGGGGCCTGGCCCAATCAAATCTCCCTCTCCCACTTATATCTTATGCCTATGTTAGATGGCCTCTAGTCCACATGAACAATAGACTCCTACTCTCTTGTTCTCTCTTCCATCGCATGCATCTCTTCTGTCTCGCTTCCAATACATCTCACGTTCGCTTCGCTCATTGATTGACCAAGATTAGAAGACAAAAGTGATCAATGCACAATCCTTTTGTCTAAACTAAAAGTGTGGGATTGTAGTTTGATTGGTTCTCTCTTTAACTCTGATCTTCATAAGAGGCGCAAACTCGTAAATCCGATAAGTGTCACTGGCATTAGCATTGCTACTGGTGTGACGTCATGCAGTCGTCGTTGGTATAACCTCCTATCGAAAGCGTCCCTAACCTTCGTGTGCTTTGAAGCACTCCACAGCTCCGCTTGAATCAAAGAGCCCTCTATGGCTACCCAATGTTGTGCTGCTAGCATCGTCTTACTATTTCATTACCACATGCAAGCATTTGTTAGGGACTCAACAACTAATCAGGTGGATATTCATAGCAGTAACTATCGATTGAAGGCCTAAAGGCTAAAGCCCTCTAATTATTGTTAGGTAATTGTAGCCATAATTACAAGTGCACAACTTAACCCATCATGTTAGTGATTTTACATTTGAAATTTTAGTCGAGGTAGTCCTTCAATTGGTCGGTGACCCCCACTCAATTTACGTTCCGAGTCTACCTTTGATTTGTTTGCTTTTGATTAGTTAAATTAGTTGGTTTGCATGTACATCTTGGCTATTTAGACTCTTAATGAGAACCCTTATAAAGGTACAAGTACAAGTACAATAGTACATCAAGCTACTCTAATGTTGCTGCCATAATTCTCATCCCAAACTGTCACAGAGGTTGCCAAAGACAAGTTATCTCCTGACCCCATCTGCTGCCGAATGGCAAACTCTCACAGAGGTTGCCAAAGAGGCCAGGTCCAATTCAGATCAACTAGATCACATCTCTCTCACACAAACTGGTCGGCACAAATGGCTTGATGCACTGATGGGGCATCATTACATCAGCAGCAAGTCTCACCCAACTCGGGAAGTACACCCGAGTCCGAGTCGATCGAGTACTCCGATGGCAGGTCGCGCCGCCGAACTCCGACTCGGAGCTGGCAATGGCAACACCCAGCGGCATATAAGCACACCGGCGCTGCTCCTCCACCTACGCAACCAAACCAAAGCCGCAAGCGTACGTGCAGCCAACGGAAGACGCTTTCGTTTGTATGCTTTCGTAGCATGAATCTTAGATTTAGCAGGTCATCTTAGGGCATGCATTATTTGTATGCTTTCGTTCCCTTTGCCATGTACATGCACTATAACTTACAAGATGATCAGTTTTTTTCCCCAATGTCCATTCAGACTCTCAGTGAGGCCCTCATAAAGCTCATCACACAAGTAGTACATCAAGCTACTCTCATGTTCTAGGCATATTTTTTTAGTTTTTAGATAAAATAATACATCACCAAAGATTGCATTTGTTCTGCACCCCAGCTGCTGCCAAATGGCCAACTCTGACAGAGGCTGCCAAAGAGGCCAGTTCCACTAAAGATCGACCAGATCGCCTCACATTGCCACACACACACTGGTCGGCACAAAGTCCTGATGCCCTTGATGGGGCAGCACTTCATCGATCAGCAGCTACAGCGTTAGCTTTCAGTCACGCAGCAGATCGATTAAACTAAGCCAAGAACCCCCCCACAGTGGACAGCACAGGATTAGGCCTGGAAACTCTTTCCGAGGCGGCCATGGCCATGATGATGTTGTCGCTAATGATCCCCACACCCTCTCGATCGCATCGGGCGCACATGGGCGTTCCCCCTCGCGGCACGGCACGGCGCCGTTGCCGCCCACTATAATAAGTGACACGTCGGAGAGTTTAGGCGTTAGCCAGGGATTAATTAAGGGTTAATCTCCCCGGGGGCCACTTTGTTTGTCGTCGAGTTCGAAGGGCTAGGATGATTGGCATGTTATGAGGCTGGCCGGCTGGGCATTGCAGCCACTGATTAAAAGATTAGTTATGTGTGTACAGCTGTGAGAAGAAAGGTTAGTCGGAAGTTTTGAAGTGGTTTAGCTAGCTGTGTGCGTGGTGACATGGTGTGGGTGAAAGCTGAAAAGGGCATGCTTGGCATGGTCCAGAATGCATATGATAGATCAATTTCAAGGCTTTTGGGGGAACAGTGTGAATTTTATATAAACTTTATGATTCTTGCAGCATTGCTTTATTCCAAATGAGGTCTTAGGCTCTGTTTGGAACAGGATATTTTTGAAGGAATTTTCTAGGCTTGCATTCCTTTGGAATTTTTCCCTACAAGGTTTTTTGGGGCAAAGGAAAGCTGCTACTGAATTCCTTCGGAAAGGAAGCACATCCTCCATTTTCATGGGAAATAACCTGTGTGTGTGTGTGTCTCTCTCTCTCCTAGATTTCTCCTGTGATCCAAACAACCCAAAATTTAGTATTCCTGTGTTTTTGAATTTTTATGTTTTTCAATTTACACTATATTGTATTACTATGTTTTTTCTTATTCTTATGTTTTGTATTCCTTTGTTCCAAACTGGTCCTTAAAGTTATCTAAAATTAATCACTTATTAGCTATATTTGTGGCGGCACATTTCCAAAAAAAACATTTTTTTACACTATAAATTACTACATACAATTATATTTATAATTACACTGTATACAAAGTATTTTTTCTAGTACATAGTATACAAGTGACATATATACTTCTAGCAATCACATACGAAAAAAAGCTAATAAATCAAGTAAAAAAATATCATACCATATTTTTAGCAAAACTGATAAAATTTGTAATTTTCATATGAATTTCAAGGAACCGGTTCTTGTTTCCATTTGAAGGGAATGTTTTTCTCTGCATTCTAAACAGGTACTGAACAAGACCAGATTCATAATCTAGATGTGAGATTCAAATTCTTAGTTTTTTTAATTATACTCCATACTACGTACTAAATGTTTATTTCTTGCGGATGTTCTCATGTACGGACGGCCTTCCTGACAGGGAAACAACTAGGGTCATTATCTATGAGCTGGGATAGATAGACTAGACCTGAAGACGATACGGAAAAGTCATATATGATCAGATCATCAGACGGCCGATATTCCGGACTAGTTCTTCAATAAACAGCATGCATTGAATGGTCATGGATACTAGTAGATCAGTGGCCTGAATATCTTTAATTTATTTTCTATGAAGTCATTAAGCCATTAACCCAGCCATCTGATTACAGTCGCTGTTATTCCAATTCCAGCAGCAATAGTTATTATTTTTTTTAGCCATGAACGGAAAGGCTGCAGGGAACAGACCAAGCAGCTGTTTATTCTGGTTGTTGCAGCGGATTACATTCTGACAATTCCTAGAATCATAGTACTCCGAACAGATATATAGACTATCATCTAATTGGTGCAAGTAAAATCTTGCCCCTATGTAAACTGCAAATGATTGATTTATTATCGAGTAATAATCCTGTGAACTCAATTAATATATGTATAACAAAATTGCAATAGCTAGATAGAAATAGGTTGTTGTGGCGACTTGAATAGTTTGAAACCTGGATCAATCAGTTGACTAAGGCCACTTGCACTCCATAATAGAGTAGCGAGCAGGATAAATATATTTTAGTATGAGATGATGGTGAAGATTTAAATTATGGGATAAATAATTGATATGATTTATATTTCAATTGAATTTATAAAATAGGTAGATCAGATTAATAAAAAGTGATGATCAGATAAATAGTTACCGTAGTCCGACCGTAATTATAAAAGCGGTATGATTAAAAAGCCTAACGGTCGAACCGACGGAATTTAAAAAATAGTCAGTTTTATATTGATTTCTTGGTTTACGATGTTTGGTTTATGTTTTATGATTATGACTACTACATGTTTTCTATACGTGAGATATTTTATTGTGTGCTAATATAATGTAAGTTAGGTGAAAACTCTGTTTGGATATGGTTTTATTGGTTATTTATATATTGGTGTTGCTCGAAAGAAGTGTGATCCATATGCTCAAACACATCATACAGGATAATAAAGTATAGATAACAATACACATGAAGTGAAAGTTCTATATGACATATAAGAGAAATTGTGTGCATATAGAAAGAGAAGTCAAATTTAGAAGTAGTCCAAATTTAGTAAAATTAAAATTTATATTTGGTATAAATGAGTTGAATACCTATATGGGAGAGTTTACTATAGGATTTAAAGTGGTAGTCCTAGTTGGATTTGTTGGTTTTATATAGCCATCTATTGGTATAAATAGATAATATGTTAAGGCTCAAATAAATGCAACTTTTAGAAAAAAAGTTAGGATTTGCTTTGAGATTTTTTATTGTATTTTGTGAATTGAGAGATAAGTATTTTATATGTATTTTGTAGACACTTTTTGATAAAATAAAGTTGGTATATTTTTAAGAATTTCATATGTTTCAAAATTTTTATCGAGATTGTTTTTCTCTATTCGTACTCGATCGGACCGGCTAGATCCAGATGGTCTAACCGGTGACAGTGCAGTGATCAAGTCACCAATTAGACCGAGATTGATTTTCTCTGTTCGTAGGCGATCGGACTGGCTAGATCGAGACGGTCTGACCGGTGACAATGCAGTGATCAAATGAATGGTAAGTCACCGATAGATGTGTATAAGTCAGACTAGGAGGATAGTCGTATCGACGGCATCTAGGGAAGTTTGGAATTTTGACTTAACTTTATCAATTAGGGTATCTTTTAATTCCGCTAATTTTTTTTGTTTTAGTAATCCTACCATTTAACCCCTCTAATAGAATTGGTCATTGAATTCAATCCTACAAGTAGTATAAAAACCTTATTTCTCTATTTGATCTTTACAGATCTTAAAAATTAAAATGATGGAAGCTTATGTCTAAAAGTTACGATATTTGGTAAAAAGTTTTAAACTCTTAAACTATTCCTAATGTTATTGTTGCTACGAACAAAGCAAAATTTAAAAATAATTGTAAAGCTTGCAACATGAATTTAAGAGATATTTCTCGATTATATTTTGATTGAATTTTTTATATTAAAAGTACGCATAAAATGTCGAAGGCATTACATGAGTTTTATGAAGAATCTTCTAACATTAAGAAAATTCGTAGAGATGTTTATAAAAATATAGAGAAGCTCTTAATGATTACTTTGGTTGTTTCAATAAGGTTTTTTTTAATGCTAACTATACTTAATATATTTATTGATTGGTTTAGATATGAATGTTTAGAAGATGAAAGTTTCTCCGATATAACAATCAGTTATCATGACAACTTTTAACTTAAGATACATGAGATAAATATTATTTCTCATAAAATTTATTCTAAATCTACTGTATTGGTACTTGTCATCATCTTTTATTGTCTTTAATGCTATGTTTGATAACCAAATTGAGAAAATCTTTGAGTAGGAGATTTTGCTTGCTAAGAGAATTGCTCGAGCTTCATACAACGTAAGAAATATGAAATGAAATGGCCAGTTCGGTGTTTTAGGTGTAGTGAGTTGAATAACATTGGTTTTAATTATTCTAATTTCAGTAAGTCAATCAAACAAGATGAGAAACACAGAAAGGATAAGAAGCAAGATAAAAAAAAATACAAAGATTATATGTCAACTGCTAAAATCTTTTAAAAACTAAAGAGTTAGAGATGGAAGAAAGAGAATATTGGCACATATAAGTATGTAACAATATGGTATGTTTTGCTTTAATATGGATGAATTTAATAGTGATAATGAAAAAGTTAATATTAATTATAATAAATTAGAACACATTGGTTTTCAATTTGTTGATAACTTAATGTATGTTCTAATATGCTTAAAAACATGATTATAATATTTTAAATGCTGAAGTTGCTAAATTTTTTTTATTTCTGATGATAATTATTGCAAATCTTTTGAAGTTTATTTTTTAAAATTTCTATGTTATAAGATATTGAGATTAGAATATAAGATTGAGTTAACTTTTCTTTTCTCTTCAATCCTACACCTCGTATTATTATAGGCCAAGAACTGAAGAATGCGAGATCAGGTACAGAGGATTTGCGATCGATTTGTACATATTTTAGCTCCGTCCGTCTCAAACATATAATAACTATATCCATCAAGCATATTTATATGCCCTAAGCATCCTTTGGAAGTTTTTCTTTGGAACTATTTAAAAAACTATCTTAAGTGTTTTTAAAACTCGGATATAATATAGTATGATATAAATATACGCTATAATATAACTTATAACTCATATATAATTATAAAAAACTGCATGCAGCCAGGTGGCTAGCGATGCACCCATCCACAATGGTTGTATAGCAAATTCAAAAACTTTCTCTATCTCCGCTTAGAATTGAGTTGATTTGTGCGAAAATCATGTAAAATCTTACGTCCGAAAAAACTTATCTATAAACATTATTATCTCTATCTTAGAATATAAGAGAGTAATATACAACAAATTTAATTTCTTGATCTGTAAAATGAGCAAATCTCGCCGGTTTCTGCGTCGGGTGGTGAAAATGTCGCCGGAAACGTACCCGGGCGGATGGAGACGACGTCGTTTAGAGGTTGGCGCCGACGGAGGTGGCTTCTCCGGCTAGACGTATCGGAGTCGCGCGACTGCGCAGCGGACTGCGACACATGCCGCGCCTCCTCGTCGCGCTCCACCTGTTCGCCCGTCACGAGCCTCTCCATGCTTCTCTCTTTCTCTCTCATGCTAGCTAGCTATGGATACTACTAAGCAAAGGGCAACCGAAACAACCGCACCAAAGCAGCAGCAAAGCCAGCCAAGACCCAATCTCCCTTCTCTCTCTCTCTCTCTCTCTCTCTCTCTCTCTCTCTCTCTCTGAGCTGCTAGCCATCGCCTTCAAGATCTGACCGGAGGCAGAGCAGCAAGAGGGAGGAAGAAGCCGTGGAGCTCTACTGTGGAGGAGGCAGGGACAGGTTGGAGGATACGTGCATGGCTGCCAGCAACAACAAGTGGTGGCAAGCGGCTCTCGACTTCCCGCCGCCGCCGGTGCAGCATCAGCAGCAGCAGACGCCGCCGCCGCCGGCGAACGTTCCGATGCCAGCTGCGGCGGCCGTCGCGTCGCCGGAGAGCAAGCAGCAGGGCGGTCAGCAGCCAGCGGGGGCGGGGGCCATCGTGCCGCTGCGGAGGCCGCGGGGGCGGCCGCTGGGGTCCAAGAACAAGCCGAAGCCGCCGGTGATCATCACGCGGGACAGCCCCGACGCGCTCCACTCGCACATCATCGAGGTGGCCCCGGGAGCCGACGTGGCGGCGTGCGTCGCGGAGTACGCGCGACGCCGTGGGCGCGGCGTGTGCCTGCTGGGCGCGTCGGGCGCCGTCGCGGACGTCGCCATGCGCGGCGCGGCCGCGCCGCTCCCAGGCCGGTTCGAGCTCCTCTCCGTGATGGGCACCGTGCTCCCGCCCCCGGCGCCGCCCGGCGCGTCCGGCATCTCCGTGCTGCTCTCCGCCGGCCAGGGACAGGTCGTCGGCGGTTGCGTCGTGGGGCCCCTCGTCGCGGCCGGGCCCGTCACCCTCTTCACCGCCACCTTCGCCAACGCCGTCTACGAGCGCCTCCCGCTCCCCGACGCCGCCGACGTCGCCGACGTCAAGCCCGAGCTCTCCACCGCCACAGCCACTTCGGCGCCGCAAGAAGTGCAACAGAAGCAGCTGCCATTGCCATCCTCTCACCATCAAGCCATGGCTGCGAGCTACCCCGACCACCGCTCGCCGACATACGCTTGGGCAGGTGGCGTATGATGATCTGAGCAACCTGTACTGAATCGTTCATGGTGTTCTTCAGCCTAACGGTCTCTAGGGATGCTAGGTTTTCGCAAGTGCGTGCAATTGGTTAACGGAAATGCTCTTCTTGGGCTAGTGTTGTAATTTTCTTTCACCTTTCATTATGATTTTATTGTGAAAAAAATGGGAAATGGTGTGTGACCTGAAGGAAGCAAATTAAGCTTGAGTTAAGATCAGTAGAATTCAAATGGTGGTGAGCTACATCAGTTAGGGCATTTATTTTGTGTGATAAATTGAGGCTATTGTTCAACATTTCTAGTTTTATAATCTTGATTAATGCTTGTAGGTTGTGTTTTGTTTTTATCTTAAGCTAAATTAGGGAAAAACCAACTATCTTATCATATTTTACTTGGTGGCTCTGCTTGCATATGCATGTTTGATAATTTTGGGGTTGCATTGTTAAGCTTAACTTTCCTTAGTAGTCATTATCCAATACCAATTTGCTTTTGTTTTATATATTTGTTGGACTTTGGGACAGTTTGTTTACACATGCTCTCGTGTTTGTATATGTCATTCAATTAGTCAAAAAGAAATCCTAAAAAAAAGTGACAATGTAGATTTTTATGTAAGGATAAATTCCATCTAGCATTTGTAGAGAAAAAAACAGATCCAGACGTGTACATGTTTTTTGCAACAAATATGGTATCTTAAATTTTATGTGCTAATGGATGACCAATAATAATTATTACTGTTAAATATAGCTTCCTCATTTTAACCACAAATCACCTTTAGATAATTGCATTATAGTGAATAAAAGTTGTTTGATTATATTTATGATGCTAAACAATTCGATAGTGTAACCTTTTTAAATATTTCTCTTTTTTTCTATGCACAAAAGACAAGCGATAGCGTTCAGAGTTCAAATATTCAAACATGAATAGTGCTATTAATGTCGTCACTTTTTTTTTAAAAAATGTTGATATCTATTTGCTTCTATTTGTGGCGTACATAAGAGCATCTCTAGCAGTCAGGCTATCGCGAATGCCATCCAGAAGATAGCTCGTCCGAGCGAAAGAAACGCAGACATGCCATCTCGGACGCCAAAAGTAGCGCGTCCTCCATCCGGCCTGATCACACACCACATTTTGCGTTTCTCTCTTCCCACGCCATCCCGCAACTACCCACCTCCGGATCGCGAGGAAATTAAATTGGCTTTTTTTTTTCTTATCTTCATGAAGAAATGAAATAAATCCTCTGAAAATCTTGCCTAGCTCCTTTAGATGGGGACTAGGTGATGATCTGCTTGATGTATCCTTTGTACACTATGTTGTACATCAACTTCATTTTGCCTTGGTCATTGGTCAGTTCTACTGCAATTTCAATTGACCATATCTTGTGTTTTCCTTTCCTTCTTCGGCCTGATTTTATATGGCTGTTTTTTACTTAAAAACAGCAAAGTTCGATTCAGCAGCATCTTGCTTGCAGCAAAGCACCATAGTCTGGATGTTTTCTAAAGAAACAGCAGCCTGCCATTGTAACTTCCAAAGGTTAGGCTTTTGCATGTGCATGGAACCCAGCATCCTTCTCTTCTTTCCCTTTTCTTTTCACTATTGCCACTGGTCAGACTATCAGAGAAAAGGATCACACACATGATACACCGCTAGCAAACTTGTACTACTTCCATAGGTGTTGTTCACTATGTGTCTTGTCGTAGAAGCCCGAAAATTTTATTATTAAAAAAAAGGTGTTTGTTGGGTCATAGTTTATAAGCAGAAGGCATTAACCTATGTAACTAAAATTAATTTTGGGACAAGATTTTTCCCCATACTTTCACCGGACTAAAAGTCAAGGCAGGATAAAAAAAGGCAAAAAAAACCTCTAGGGCTTCTAGAAGGATTTTAAAAAGGAAAAATAGAGGAATTTAATCTAAAGGAATAATTTCTATGTAGGTCATTTGTATTTTTGAATTGATTCAAAAGAATTTCATAGCATAGTAAAAATTCCTTTACATCTTGGAGGAATTTTAGCATTAGATCTAACATTATATTTTCAAATTCTTTTAAGAGTTCCCTTGTTACCTGTGTCTCTCTATTCTCTAACAAATCACTATAAAATCCTAATTTTTCCTATTTGTTTCCTATGAGCCATTCAAACGTATACTGACTAATTCTGGTAGTTTTTTTTCTTGTAGAATTTAACAAGTCATGGCATTTTGATCATGTGTTTTTTTTCCTGTTCTTAGATTCATGTGTTAAGCCTAAAATCAAGTACTACTCCCTATATCTTAAAAATAACAAATCCTAATATTTAAAATTCATTAGCAACTCCTAATATTTAAATTTCGTTTCCATATAATTTCTTCACCTATATTTTCTGTTTAAATAATCACAACATTCTCTCTATTTAATTCACTTACTTTTCTAATATATGTGTTCACCTTCAGAAATTATTATATTTTAAGCCAGTGGAAGTAATCTGTTTTAAAGTTGGCTATGTCTAAAGCTCAAACAAACATACCCTCATCATACAACTCTTTACCTGTTTAACTGTGAAACCGAAGAGGTTTAAAGAGAGGAGCAGCTTTAGATCCCTTATTTTCAGCTATTGGGTTATTTATTATGGGTATACTTCTTAAAGTATTAAACGGTATTATTTAAAAAAATTTATATATAATTTTTTTAAAAAAATCAAATATTTTTTTAAAAAATAATAGTTAATCCAATGTCTTTCCCGACGAGTCAGCCGGCTAATCAGCTCATAAGCTGGATCGAATGAGGCCTACAGTACACAAAGTAACGGCAGAGTTAGCTAAAAAAGTGGCATGATATAACCACCAAAAAGCCTAAGCTTGATACAGCGTTTGAAGGAGGGTTTAAAACCACAAAGCAATTGACTCACCAAGAAACTGTCCAAACAAAGCAATTGGTGGGTCAGCCCACAAAGAACCAAGTGTACCCTTGATAAAAGCAGCGTCAGTTATGGTGTCCGTTTTTGTTCTCCCTCTTTTTCCATCGATCTCTGATCTGAGCTGGGATTGGGATCGAGGCTTAGATAGCTAGGACAGCCATGCATGCATGGAAGGAAGAGAGAGGAACATGAACATGGGAAGGGAAGGAGAAAGATTGACTGCAAGATTCTGCAGCTTTATCTCTCTATAGTCTGGCTTCCATGTCTGTCCAAGTGTGCATGGCCCTCTTCACTTTGCTTGCCATGCTTCCTCACCTTGGTCAGCTTGACTGCTTCATCATTTCCAAGTACAATCTCTGGCTTCCATGGCTCTGTAGGAGTAGCGATGAGATGTGTGATCGATAGGCCAAGCAGGAAAAATGTGTTCTTGTGCAGGGCTTCCCTCTTGACGGCCTGATACCTGTCAGTGTCGATGCAATGTGATGACAGCCCAGAAATGACCAGGTTCTTGACGCTTCGACCATTGCTTCATGTGCGCGCGCGCGAGAACCGAGAACTCTCCATTGCCTCTTGCGATGCGATGCAGGGCACTAGTTCAGTGTCCACGCACGATGCATCCGTGTGACTGTGTCCACGCGTGATGCATCTGAGGGCGCTGCTTGTGTACTTGGGCGAGACTGCGAGACTAGCTGTGTGCGGCGAGGCTACTTGTGTGCCTGTGTACGAGTATGTGTGTTGAGTGAGTGGTGACTGCATGTGTTATGCATGGGTGGCTCAAAACTAGGAGTGGACTGAGCATGAGGTGAGGTGACACCTTCTGCCCAGGCGGGTGCAGGTCTTTGATTTGATGATGAAGTTCTTGACTGCAACTAGTACTAGATACAGTACTGATACTACGAGTACTTCTGAGGTTTGACCTATTTTCATTCTTTAATGCAGTATTTACTTTGGTTACAAATACTGTATTTGACATTTACTCCATGGATCCAAAATACAACGATTTATATAATTTAAATCTTATTCTATAATATAAAAATTTCTAGCACTATTTACCATATCATTTATTTTATCAATTATTTTTAATTTAATTTTTTCCCATCTTATCGTAACCTATTCTTTCACTTACATTTGTTTTCCATTTATGGGGAGTTATAAGAACATTTTCTTATTTAACTTAATTTATGCTAAATAAGTTTAAAATAATTATATTTTAGAATGGAGAAAGTATGTCTAATTAAACTTTGAAATTTTTTATCAATAATTCTATATTAAAATATGTTTGTAAAATTTAATCAAGATGAATCTATATTTAGACTAAGTCTTTGATAAGTTACTGATGGATTTTAAAAGTTTAATCGAATCTGATACTAAACATCAAATATTTATAACCACACATATCATCATATTCCTTTTGGATTAAAACCCTGTTATTTTTAATAATGAATGAATACACATGCTTTCTGAGCTTTTTGTTTTGTTTATAAATAATTCAGAGTCATTCAATATAAAAGTATACACGCAAGAGTAATAGTTGACATTCCTTTTCTCCCAGTAATGGGCCTCAATAGTTAGCGAGTGAGTTCCCATTTCTACTCCTTAAGAAAAATACAGGAGTAGAAGTAGGATTTCAACAGAAATAGATGGGTAAAACAGAGTAGTATATAAAAAAAATAACCATTTGTCTTATTAAAAAACACAGGATTCAGATAAGAGATAAAAGACTCACAGGAAAAATTTCATAAGATTGGATCTTATACTAACTTTTTTTTTCAAAATCTTCTTGTTTTAGGCCATTCTATAGAAATTTTATAGGATTGTTGGAGTTCCAAAAGTTTGTTTGAAAGGATTGAAACTTTCCTATAAAATTTAAATCCTACAATTTTTCTACGATTTTGCTACAAACCAAAAGTGACTAAAGTCATGAAGTTGTTTAGCGGATACTACCTTCATACTATAATATAAGAATTTTGCCATGTAGTTATACGACTGAGATAGTATTAAGGTTAAAGAAAAAACTACCCCATCAATTTTGAATTAATTGTCGTTTTAATTTGTTCATAAGTTAACCATTTCTAACTTTGAATATGTGAATTATATATTTATAAAAGTATTTGTGAATCTAAATCCAGAATCAGAGATCGAGTTCTGTGAGCTCCGAGCTCTGAACTTTGAACTCTGAAGTCTGAACTAACAGCCGAAGCTTTGATGATCCGAGCAGTAAGCAAGAAACCGGATTCTTCTCAAGTCGTCATGGATCCATGTGTTGCTCTACAGCATCAAGTTAATATGAACAACCGACTTCGATTGACACGATACTACTATCAAAATTGTTCGACTTCAAGAGGGTTACAATAATAATAGCTTGTTGATTTCATTAGATCAATCATAACATTTCTTGCTGTTTACATAAAACACACGCGTAATCCAGCTTGCGCCGGATGAACTCAAAAGAATCAATCACGCACATCAAGTTACATAGAGATGTGTTTACACAACTTACGGGAGGAAGAAAGAACCCTAAACTCTACGCCGCGACAATGTGTGCGAGGCCGTCTTGGGCGTCGACGATGCGCGTCTCGATCGGCTTCGCTGCTGCAGGATCGGATGCATCTTTCGCCGCGGCTGCTTCTTCACCCTGTCCGGCGGCGCCTCGATCACCTGCACCGTGCGCTGCCGCTTCGCGTCCTCTGCCTCCTTATGCCCTTCGCGGAGCTTCCTCTTGGCGGCGTTGATGACCTCCTCGCCGGCGCAGCACGACGTGATGGCGCTCTCGCGGCGGAAGCTTCCGGTGATGGCCGGCGCCTTCTCTGCCGGCGGATCCATCTTGGCCGTCTTGACACGGTTGCCGCCGCCGCCGACGACGACTACCGGAGCACTCTGCTTCTTGAGGAACGACGGCTCCGAGGCTTTCGCCGTCTTCTTGGACGCGGGTGGCTCTAAGATCTTGCCGTGGTGGTCGGTCTCGTCGTCGGGCCCCAGCACCTGAGACAGCTTCTCCATGGTGGCTGCGGCCTTGAGAAGCTCGGCCTTCACGGACGCCTTCCACCGGCGGACGATGCCGGCGGCGAGGCCACGGACCCGCTCCGACCCGTGATTACTCAGAGCGCCAACGTCCCGTGCGAGGTCAGTGGTGGCCAGTAGCTTCGGGGACGCGGGCACCATCTCGAGCGTCAGGAGAGACTGGACCATCACCTCGTCGAGCACGGCGAAGAGCTCCTCCGCCACCGCCGCGTCGTCGTCCGTCGCGTCGCAGAGCATCGCCACGATCTGGCACCTCGCGTCGCGGAGCTCCCCGCCGGAGAGGCCGGCGGCGGCCTCGATGGCTGCGTCGACGGAGCCGAACGCCGGGAGGAAGCGCTTCCACCGCCGCCATGGCGAGGTCGATGGATGGGTGGGAGTGGGAGATGAGATCGATGGAGATCAACGGGGAGGACGAATGCGAGAGGGGAGACGCGCTCAGGGGGATTCGCTGGCCGCCTGATATCGCCACGAGAGGCGGGAACAGGAGCTCAAAACGGAGTCCGGTTCGAATTCGTCGCGCCAAATCCGAGTCGGTGCAACTTGTTTAAACAACTTTACATTCGAGGAAAAATTATAGAAAAAAAAACTATATTTCGAAAAAAAAAATCGCCATGGCGCGGGCAAATGAACATGGTGGTAGGAGTCTAGGAGAAGGTCCGAGGGATGTCACAATGATGGGCCGGGCTGTAGCAACCGGCTGGAGCGACATGGGCCATTGGACTAATGCT
Organism: Oryza coarctata; assembly: GCA_030770085.1. Lineage (NCBI taxonomy): Eukaryota > Viridiplantae > Streptophyta > Magnoliopsida > Poales > Poaceae > Oryza > Oryza coarctata. Next base: position 19,132,452 of record CM061472.1, read on the forward strand.
GAAGTTTCCTCTCCGTTGGTCCGTTTCACGCTGGGCCTCTCAGTTTCTGAAGAAATTTCACAAAATTACGTACTCTCCAATCTGAAGTAATTTTCTCATCTGCAAAAAGAACGTTCCTCTTAGGGCCAAAACCTCGGGTCATTAATAAGGCACACCTGATTCCATTCATCCATTGCCAATTAAGTTGTCCATGTGCCTCACTATCTCAGACTGAAGTAATGATGCACCTTTTTTTAGGGAATGTGCAGAAGGGCTGCACATCAATGTATTAAGAAGGAGAAAAGTTTGCGACTGACTGAAGTAATGATGCACTTTTTTGAGATGCAAATAGGCCAATTTGATGACGGCATTAAATTGGAAATTTTCTTCCCTGTTTTTTCCTTACTTTTTTTTAATCTTCTTCAAGATGAACCAAATGAGCTTAATATTGTTTTGAGCTACACATGAACTTTAAACTGGAGTGGATTAATGGAACAGTGATAATAAGAGCTGGTGAAAGCAGAAAAGAACATCTCTACAAATTAATTGTGCAAAACTAGCGCAGTGCACAGTTTTGAAAATAAATATATATGACATATTCTACGATTTGAAGGTTCTAAAAATATACGCCTTAAAAATTTGAATGAAATAATATCAGATCAACTGACCATCCACATGTGTACACTGTTATTGTTTAAAAACCATATAAGCAAAACACATGTCCACACCATGTTATTTTTCTTAAAAGAATATAATTATAAGGAGCAGAGATAGTAATTACAATTTACTGGTGTAGGGCGGCCCTTGGAACACATTTTATGGAAAATCAAATAAAACCCCGTAAGTATGAATACAAATCCAGGTCCATTTCCTTTGGATTATGATTTTGAAATAATGATTTCACATGTAAACATAATTCCAATGAACCGCTTGTGATTTGTGCATCTGACTTTCCTCCTGAACTTTACCCCTTAAAAATATGCATATTAATTTTACAACACCTTAAAATTGTTTGCAGATTCGATGATCTTGTCTTGTTATTATTTTCATTTCTATCATTCTGGAGCAAACACTCACATGTCAAAATAACAAATTGTTCTCTCTTGTTCCCAAAACATCGGAGGAAAACAGTGCCGGTAATACCCAACGATCGGTTACCTCGGTTGCCGTTCCAGACTTTTTGGCAATTAAGCCATCTGAAAATAGTTACCGACAAAAAGGAAATGTAAATGTTAAAAAGATGGAAACAGAAATGCAAGCTGTTCAACTAACCATTTCCTTGGTTTACCATATCTCCACAACAATTTACTGAATACGGTAATTACTGTAGTTTAAATACCTCAGTACCAATGGCCCATGTCTCCCCACTAAACCCTTATTTTGAGTACATGGTTAGGTGGTAATTTGCAAATTGCATAGTGTAAGTATTCACTAAAGAGGTCATGTGATATATTCATCCTAAGTTATCTATGTGATTTTATAGTTCAAAGCTTTGAACATGAATTACCAGTTTCCAATTAATACCGATATGTTATAATAGTTCTGTTTTCTATTTTTGAGATATCTGGTATTATTTTTGAATCCAGCTCTACCATTTTCAGGGGAAAAATTATTATGGAAATGATAGAGACTATTTTTTGACCGTTTTCATCCATATATTTTCCTTTGTTATTCTCCTTATATTTTTTTCGCAGTTTGGTAAAAGCGCAATCTTAAGTTTTTTTATCAGAATAAAATGGTGCAAGTACCATTTTAGGTTTTCAATCTTCTATTGATCTATACCTTCTAAATACGTAAAACTCAACATATAAACATTATTAGTACATTCTAAAGACTAACATATACACATCAATCCAGTAAGCATTTAAAACTCAACATGCAAACATACTAATTATTATTAGTATATACTAAACACTAACATGCAAGCATGCCACATTAACCCATTAAGCATATAAAGTTCAACATATAAGCATAATAAATTATATCTAAAATTTATTAAATTGTAAACTCAATATACAAACATGCTAAATCATTATTGCTCGCCTCATTTTCATAATTTATATAGCAAAGCTTAAAATCTCATCTAGTTGTTTATAATTAAGTTTTCAATTATCTGTTCTAACCGCCTATCCTATTTCAAATTTTTTTACTCTTCCTAGGGACTAGGGACTGATAGGACAAAAGCACCGGTTGGAATCTCTAACAGTCACTGTTGGTCATTGCAAGCAAAAGTTGACCAAATTCTTTGTCGAAACTCGAACAATTTTAGCGCCCATGTGCAAAGCTTTGCTCTTCTCAAGAACACAAATGATCCAACAGCCACACCCTAAAAAAAGAAATTCAAGCTTTCTATATACTAGTAGTAGAACTCTATGTATATTACACTTGTTAAGACTGCTATGAATTAATCGAAGAGCAAAAAAGGAGAAATTTTATATGAAACAGAAGATTTAGAGGAAGCTATTTTGACAAATCATTTATGTAGCATTCTTGGCAGGCATGTAGGATGATCTACTCTTGATGAACTCGAGGCAGTCGGCGATGGCCTCCGCGTACAACAAGCTCTGGTCCCTCCCGGCCGGCGCGGTGCGGCAACCCCGCGGCCCACCGTGATGACCACCACCCAGCGTCGCCGCCACCGACGCCCTGGGACTCACTCTCGCCGCCGCCGTCGAGCAGCTACTGATCCTGCCGACGACGCCGGGGCAGCACCTGAGCTCCTCAAAGCTCCTGACGAGCAGGCCGAGGAGGCCGGACAGCCGCACGCGGAGGCGGAGCAGCAGGCCCAGCCGGACGCCGCGCGCACGCTGCAGCCGGCGCCGTCGCCGTCCGGCCGGTTTGCCGTAGCTCGACTGACGGGTCGTCGGCATGAACTACGCGCTTCTTGCCACGGCCACCACCGCTGCTGCCGCCTCAGCCTGCGAGGTGATCGCTGCCGGTGCGTGTGTTGTGCAATGGAGCGTGGCGAGCTGACGAGTTGTGCGTGCTATGCGTATATATAGCGAGGTTTTTTTCACTGTTGGACTGGTCACGCGCGCGGTCGAGGTGCACCCGGACGTCATCTGGAAAAGCAACATGATTGAGCTAGACAAATTGGTATCTTGGATTATTTGATCGTTTTCTAGCCCAGACCTCTGACCTACGATCATAAACGCATTTAGTCCAATGGTGCGTTCTCGATAAATGATAGACGATGAATAAGATTTGAGCCTATAGCAATTATTTGAGGCTACAAACGAATACGAAAGTTGATATAAAGTTGAGTTGTTGGTGAGGAAAATTTTCTTTTTTTAAAAAAAAGAGAAGAAAATTACGTAGGACCGTTGTCCTTCGCCGATCTAGAAAGACTTCACCTCTTGACTGACACATGCCCATATGAATCTTAGAGCACTCATTTTCTGCCCCAGTTCAAGTGCCCAACCTTTTCCCCTTGGCCAGAGTACACATTGCAATCGTAGGAGCTTACTAGAGAATTCTTTAATACTGGTTTCAAATTCTAATATTTTTTTATATCGGTACTAACCATAAACTGTTATTAACAGCGGTTAATATTATCAATTAGTAGCATCTAGGTCTTTAGAATTGATACTAGAAGATTTTTAGTATGGTATCTGATATATTTAAATTTTTAGAGGTGGATCAAATCCCATTCTAGTAGTGAACTTCCCCTCCCCCACCCCTCCACTCCCTCTGCCTATTATTTTCTTTCCAGTTGGAGATCCAATTTTGGAGCATGCCGTGCAACAGCAGCCATGGCGAACTCATCCAGACATGGGGCACGGGTGGGCAACCTTATTTATAAATTATTGTACAAGCAGTTCAAATTACTCATTTCTGTTTTAAAGATCTTTCTTAGATTATTATTCCCTTCTATCCATGTTTTAGGTCCAATTCATAGACATATAACATCCTAAAGAAAAGAGAACTAATAATTTATATTGTTTATACAAAATCCAATATATTTTACGTGAATTTCATGCTTTTCAAACATGCATGTTCTTAACTTGGATTTTAAAGAGTGAGAACCCAATGAAAATTCAAGGTGGTTGAGGTGAGATGTTTGAAACTTTCTCTTATTGTGACTTCATCCTAGTCATGTCAAACCACTTCTAAGGTCCTCTTTAGGAATATTCTGGTAGCTATATATTCTCTTGGAGTATATAGCTCTCTATACAGTTTAAATTTTAACATAGACTTTAAGAATATGTAGTTATAGAATCTAAAAAATAAAATAAAAGCTAAAGTTTTAGAAACATAGCCTTTCAGCTGCATCTTAGAAACACAAGCTCTTTAAGAGCATAATTGCTATTCTGTTTCTTCTGTCGATCAAACAAGACCAAGCTCCTCGTGCGCTCTGATCGGTTTACCCTACTGTTACCTCGTCCAAGATCGCATAGAACACACAATAATTTACTTGTTCAGACAATTTTTCTCCAAACAACATTTGACATGACCTGCCACCAAATCTTTTTTTATATAAAAAATTCTACACCAACAAATTAATTGAGCCTATACCCTGCATGGAATCTAGGACCCCCAGCCCTAAATACCAGAAGGCCAAAGGCAGTCAACAAACAGGACCCTCTGTTCACTGTTGCAAGCTTGCCCTTGTGAATTTCTGCACAGTGTTGCACACACTTGCATCCCAGAATTCCAATCATTATTCAGAGAACCAGGAGCTAGCAGAGACAAATGGGGAGTTAACACGGGGGCCCTGAAGTGTCCTGTGCGGATGCATTTGGGAGGCATGGCGGCGACATGACGGCAAAAGGCTCGTCCTTCACCCCCCTTGGCGGCTTTCCTCCTGAGGCTGGAGCTGCAAAACTGCCCAACTATGTGGTGCACTGCAACTCGATCTGCGACTGTGCAATCACCACACTACAAATAGTTATTCTTTTGTAGAGGGGGCACATCTCACTGCTATAGGATATCTTGAGGCTCATTTTGTCAAATCCTGTGATATTCTAGTTATACATGAAATGATCTTGACATGACGGTGCTTATGAATTGTGGTGCTCTAGAATGTAAGAATGTGTACAGTAAGACAAAGATCCTAACTCTATATAGGAGGGTCGGGTATATATATATATATACAGTCCAGTGGTCCAGTGATCTAATACCCCCGTAGTCATAGCGGGAGGGAAACGGACGCAGAGACTGGATCAAAAACGGATGAACAAAGGCGTGGGCAGGCCTTTGGTCATAATATCGGCGAATTGGTGCGCCGATAGCACATAGAGCATCCGAACCTGTCCTAGTACGACCTTGTCACGGACAAAATGGATATCGATCTCTATGTGCTTGGTGCATCGATAATGAATCGGATTGGTGGTCATATAGACAGCACTGACGTTGTAGCAGTAGACGACGGTCACAGAGGAGAGGAGTGCACGGAGCTCTTGGAGAAGTTAGCGAAGCCAGCAACACTCGGCGACGGCGTGGGCAACGGCTTGGTACTTGGCTTCGGCGCTGGACCGTGATACTGTAGTCTGGCGTTTTGAGGACCAGGAGACTAGAGAGTCGCCGAGAAAAACGCAGTAGCCGGACGTAGAGCGTCGAGAGTCAGGGCAGCTTGCCCAGTCTGCGTTGGAGTACGCGGTGAGAGAGTCGATGGGGCTGGAGCTGAGGTGCAGCCCGCTAGAGAGCATGCCCTTCACGTAGCGCAGGATGCGCTTGAGCAGCGCAAGGTGAGGTTCGCATGGAGTGTGCATGAAGAGGCACACTTGCTGGACGGCGCAGGTGAGGTCGAGCTATGTGAGGGTGAGGTATTAGAGAGCACCGGCAAGACTCTGATACTGAGAGGGATCGGCGACGAGTGTGCCATCGACAGCGGAGAGTTTGGCTCGAGTGTCGACCGGGGTGGCCGTGGGGTGACAATCGGCCATGCCCGCACGTTGAAGAAGATCGATGGCGTACTGGCGCTTGGAAAGAAAGTGCCCGTGAGAAGAACGGGTGATGGAGATGCCAAGGAAGTGGTGGAGGGGACCAAGATCGGTCATGACGAACTCGGAGTGGAGTCAGGCCATGATCTGGTGTAGGAGGGATGTCAAAAACACTGTAAGTACAATATCGTCGATGTATAGAAGGAGATTGGCGGTAGCGTTACCGATGTGAAGAGTGAATAGGGAGCTATCGGACGCAGAGGCAACAAAGCCGATGTGCCGAAGGTAGGCAGCAAAGCGCTGGTACCAGACACAAGGGGCTTGTTTGAGGCCGTAGAGAGAGCGTTGAAGAAGGCAGACATCGTCGGGACGAGAGGGGTCGACGAAGCCTAGAGGTTGCTAGCAGTAGATCGTTTCCGTCAGATAACTGTGAAGAAAGGCGTTCTTCACATCAAGCTGATGGATCAGCCAGGAGTGCGAGGCAGCCAAGGTGAGAACGACCCGGATGGTGGCGGGTTTGACGACGGGACTGAAAGTCTCGTCATAATTGATATCGGGGCGTTAGGAGAAACCCCAAACTACCCAGCATGCCTTATGACGGACAAGGGAGCCATCAGCGTAGAACTTGTGCTCAAAGATCCACTTGCCGATTACAATGTTGGTGCCGAGAGGACGGGGGACGAGGCGCCAGGTCTTGTTGTCCATGAGGGCCTTGTACTCGTCGGCCATGGCCGCGCGCCACTGAGGGTCGGCTAGGACGGAACGAGAAGTCATCGGGATGGGTGAGATAGAGTTGTGGACGACGGAGAGCCCGTAGCGCTTGGTGGGGCGGAGAGACCTGGTCTGTGAGCGAGTGACCATATGAGAGGTGGAGGGGACGGGAGCCGATGGGAGTGTGGTAGAGGTAGGGAGAACTAGTTGGGTGGGGGCGTCATTGGCTCTAGATTGGCGGCTGTATGTGAGAGGAAAGGGGGGAACTAGATCGGCCTGAGCCGATGTAGTTGGATGGGCTAATCGGTTCGGTCGGTCCAATGGAGATGGAGCAGCCGATAGGGAGAGGGGAGCCGATGGAGGTTGAGGAGCCGATGGAGGCGGATGAGCCGATGAGGACTGAGGAGCCGATGGGGGTAAGGTGTTCGATAGAAAGGAGATAGGATCGGCCGAAACCGATGAGAGTGGTGGGGCCGATGGGGGTCCGATGGGAGGGACATCGGACCGAATAGTAGTGAGATAGCTGAAGGGTAAGTCCTCAGCAGCGACTGATGAGGGGGCCGATGGGGAGAACGGTGGAGGAGGCCGGGACGGCACGGTGTTAGTGAGAAGAAAATCGAGATCGCTAGATGAGGATCTTGGATTAAGCAGGGCGAAGGAAAAGCATGTCTCGTCAAAGATGACATGATGAGAGACGATGACCTGTTAGGTGGAAAGGTCGAGACATCGGTATCCCTTGTGAGAGAGAGATAGCCAAGGATAATGCAGGCGGTGGAGCGGGGAGCGAGTTTGTGGAGAGCAGTGGTGGTGAGGTTTGGGTAGCAGAGGCATTTGAAGACGCGAAGGTGGAAGTAGTCTGGCGCCGTGCGGTAAAGAAGAGTGTATGGAACGTTGTGGCGAATGGAGGAATACGGGCGCCGATTGAGGAGATAAGTCGCAGTGGTAAGTGCTTTTGCCTAGTAAATTACAGGTAAGTGGGCATAAAGCAACATAGTGCGACTTATGTTGTTGAGGGTGTGAAGGAGGCGTTTGGCCTTGCCGTTCTATGGAGAGGTGTAGGGGCAGGAGAGGCGTAGATGGATGCCCTGCGAGGGGAGGAAGGTTGTAATAGTACAATTAACGAACTCCGTTCCGTTATCGGCTTGTAGAGCCTTATTGGGGAGGTTGAACTGGGTAGAAACGTAGGTGATGAAGTTAGTGAGGTGAGAGGCGACCTCGGATTTGCTGATGAGCGGAAAAGTCCAGCAATAGTGTATGTAATCGTCAAGTATGGTAAGGTAATACTAATTATCGGAGACACTTTTAACTAGAGAAGTCCATACATCATAATCTATAAGCTCAAACGGTCGCGAGGTACAATAGAGAGAACTAGAAAATGGCAGACGCACATGTTTGCCAAGTTGACACGAGTGGCAAACTGTGGAGCTGTTGTGGGTACATGGGATGGAGGCACTGCGATGGAGGTTGATGACAGCGTCGAGGCCGGGGTGGCCGAGGCGAAGATGCCAGAGGTTGGTGGAGAGGACGATGCTGGCGTGTGGAGTGGACGGCGCAGTGGAAATGGTGTAAAGGTCGTTGCCACTATTGCAGCGAAGGATCAGTCGCCGGGTTGAGATATCCTTCATAGAGAAACAAAAAGCGTTAAATTCGATTGAGCAATTGTTATCTCGTGTGAATTGGCGAACAGATACGAGATTGTGAATGAGGGAGGGTACAATAAGGATATTACGAAGGAGGAGGTTAGTGGTGGGTGTAGACAGAGAGGAGTCACCACGGCATTGGACAGGAAGAGAGTGGCCATTGCCGATAGTGACAAAGGGGGAGGAAGAGGGATGACAAGAACAGAGTATACTAGCCGATGACGCCATGTGGGAGGACGCCCTAGAGTCTAGCACCCAAGGGTGCTGTGGTTGAAGCGTCATCTAGTTAAGGGCGGCGATGAGGCCAGCCTGGTTCCAGGAGGGAACCGACTGGATGGGTGGTGTCAGTAGCATCGGCTGAGGCGGTAGGATGGGAGCTGATGCCAGGTGGGCCTGAGGATGGACGCTAAGGACCCCTGGTTGCCATCCCATGGGGCTACGTGCCTAGGGCTAGGGTGCCCAGGGGTTGTAGCAGAGCCACGGACCCGTGTGACCGGTAGACTGGGCAGGGACGGAAGTAGGTCGCGATTGCATCGGACCGTGCCAATTCTTGCCCTTGCCTTTGTCGGTGCGGGCTGTGTTACCATGGTTAGAGCCATGGCTGCCAGAGCCACGGGAGGGAGCAGCAGCGCAGAATGCTTGGCAACCATTATTGGCTGCGGCGTGAAGAGCGGTGTGGGCCACGACTTCTCGTCATTGGCCAGACGGAGTTCTTTAAGAACTAGCATGTTATGGGCCCGGGCAAACGACGGAAGGGGTGTGGCGTTGGTGATGTCGTCGGCGGTGTTTGAGAAGCGGGGGTTGAGGCCTCGCAGAAGGGTGACAACGAGTTGAGTGTCGGCCACAGGGTGGCCAACATCCCGGAGAGCAGCAGCCTTGACCTTAAGACGCTGGCAGTACAAGTAGACAAAGGAGTCTCCTTGTACCATGGAATGGAACTCGTTGAGGAGGAACATGGCGCGGGGCTGCTTGTTTGCGAGGAAGATCCGCTCGATAGCCACCTAGAGATCCCGGGCGATGGGGTAGGTATCTTCCATGATGAGGTCGAGGATAGAGTCATCGATCGAGCCGAGCAGCCAGCTGCGCACGTAGCACTCGGCGATGTCCCACTGGGGGTCATCGGGTCAAGGTGGAGTGGAGCTATCGATGTGTGACCGTAGGCCGAACTTTTCACAGAGAGATTTAAAGAAGAAAACTCACTTGAAGTAGTTGGCGTTAAGGTCAAGAGAGATAGAAACGTGAGATTTAATGTTCATGGTAGCGTAGGGGGTGAGAAGATCGGCGAGGTGGTACCCGAGGTGTGGTCTGGGGCATCGAGAGCTGGAGCAGATTCGGCGATTGAGAGAGTGCCGGAGCTGAGGGCGGACTCGGTGGCCATGACGAGAGGAGAATAGGGACAAGAAGCCAATGGGAGTAAGAGGCCGATAGGAGGAAGCCGATGAGAGAAGAGATCGGCCGATTAAAGAAATGAGAAGCCGATAGAGAGTAGGCTAGCCAGCTAATGGGGAGTGGTTGGCCGATGTGGAGTAGGTAGCGGAGTAGGTGAGAAAAAAAGGTGGTGGTAGAGTAGGTAGGTCAGAGAGTGGTTGGGTCCCGGACGTGCGAAGATTCACATCCGTGAAGAGAAGATTCACGTCTGTGGACTCATGGAGGCCAAGGAGTGGAGCGGACGCGAAAAAGGCAGAGAGGGGCTGAACGCAAAGAGAAGAGGTTCGCGTCCAGGAGGCAGGGATTCGTGTCTATGGACACGTGGACACGACAGATTGGCTTGGACGTGAGGGGAGAAGGTTCACGTCCGAGAGCCATTGAGCGTATCGAAAAGCGGGAACCGAGGGAGGGTTCCAGTCGATGGAGGGTGGACAGGTCCAGCCGATGGGAGGGCGGACAGGTCTAGCCGATGGGAGGGCGGACGAGTTCAGTCGAGAGACGACGAGTACAGAGGTGCGCCGGCGTCGGAGGAGAAAGGATGCACGGAGAAAGAAGAAGGGCGAAGACGGGTGCGAGGTGAGATGAGGAGGCGGATGGAGACCGTCGCCTTATCGTGTGGAGGTAGAAAGGAGAAAAGAAAAGCGTCTGCGGAGAAGACAGGAAGAAGAAAGGAACTGAAACGAGAGAACAAGGAGAGAGTACCGGAAAGAAGGTCGGTGACGGGAAGAAAAAGATCGGCTCGCCGGTAGGAGAAATCTAGCGTGCCAAGGATGTCTAGACTTGCTCTGATAGCATGTAATAATGTGTACAGTGAAATTAAGACCCTAACTCTATATAGGGGGATTAGGTCTATATATACAGGCCAGTGGTCCAGTTGTCTAATATAGAATTTGTCCTAGCAATTCCCTTATTTTTCTAAAAAAATATTTTTTAAAAAAATATTAAAAAAAGCATGACAACATTTGAAAATATAATCCTTTTAATTGCGTCTAGATAAATAACCAAATCAACATTGATTATTGCTTAGTTCTTGATAGAATGGATGACATAGATAGGATAAGCGAAAGCTAGGGTGTCATATCCTATCTATTTTGCTGAGGTTAAGATACTATTTAAAGTTTCTAAAACTTCTATTTAAAATGTTTAAGCTAGTTGTTAAAATTATGATCAAAATTGAAATGGGAGGTCTCATCATAATTATAAAATCGTATATATAAAAATTATAAAATTGTAGATTCTACCTGCTGCATTCGTAGAATGGGACCCTTGAATTAGAATTATAAAGTCGTAAAATAAAATTTAAGATTGTGACAACCTTGTGCCGTGGCAACCAACCGAACGCAAAACCATCTCCAGCAACGTGTGGATCGGAAACAGCCCAGCTCAAAGCCACATATGCATCGCACGTAGCGCCGACGCGCCGTGCAATCTCGCTTGTTCTTCTACTCTCCTGTTGTTTGTCAGAGACAGATGGTACGCGGCAGGGCACCTGGGCTTGTCGGGTGTCTCTTGCCGAACGTCAGGATCTCGTGGAACCGGAGTTGGAAACCGGAGCGGCTCTGTCCAGGTGCCGTCGCCGTCGTGCCCCGCCTGCGGCGACCTCCCTGTCGCGGAGCGATTCAGAATTTCAGATCGCCGTACCAACTGCGAAACTGATCGACTGCCAGTGCCAGCTTGCGTGACAAAATTGTCGCCCATGTTAGCTTTCACCTGTTCGGAGGAAGGAGACGTCTCTGCTCAGTCTCACGAAGAAAAAGAAGACGGGCATCGATAAAACGGAAATTCAACATACTTTCTTAGTTTTTTTTTTGGCAGAAAGCAAAGACAGCTTCTGAAAAAAAAACCCCTGAAGTTCCATGGTTCTTCTACGAGTTTTTTTGAAAGAATATTATTCTACAAGTTAAGATAGCCCTGTTTAGGAAGCATAAATTTTACGGGATTTTCATGTCATTTTAGATGTAGGAACGCGCAAACTTTTTCTGCGTTTGAAATGAAGCCGCACATTCCGCTAGCTTTATTTAAAGAGGTTGGACTGGATGCTATGAGCTGGTTTGTCAACATAAGTTTACAAGTCTCGTCAATGATTTAAGACGTCAAACGAGCATTTTCGTCAATATCTATATGATCACCTTAACTAACCGAGCTGACTGACCGTAATGCAGCTCTAGCTAGCTCCTGATGACTTGTGTTAACCCATTCACACAAGACCTACCTTCATTTTTTTTTCTAGACAGTTATGTCGTAAATTAGTGGCGGAGACAGACAACATGGTATCGCCTATCAGTTTCCGAGCTTCGTCTAATTTCACAGCTATTTTTGCTAGCTAGCCATGACACACGTCGTCCTCAAGTCTACAGAACCATCCAACCAGCTCGGAAGATGGCTTCGCAAGCTGTACAACAATGTTGAAGCCTACAGGATTCCAGACTTGCAGTCGCTTCGCCAAATCAAATGAACTGCATGGTGCCCAGATTTTTTTGTTCTCATGCAACGATCGATGTGTTTTTTCGCTGTTTATCTGGTCGTGACCGAGTGTGAAACCTACTCACCATTCTGATTTCTGAAGGCCGGCTATGGAGTTCAGCGAGGTACGGAGCTCACGTCCTTGTGCACACCGAAATCGTCATGTTAACATCAACGAAACGATTGAAGTCGGGGAGGTAGGAACAGAGACGAGATGCTAATTGCCTAATTGAGCTCACGCACTTTGCGGTTTTGTCAAACTTTAGCTCTGCAAGGACTAGAGATTAATTAAGATTCTCTGATGCTCTCATGACAAATGACAAAATGACTTGTGGTTGTGTGTCAGTTTGTAGGTAGGATTCATTATCTCATCATAGACAGCATGCATGACTAGTGATTATACATTCTGGTCTCGTGAACAAGGCAATAATAGCTAGTAATTAGCATTAGCGCAGACTTTGTAATTGCCGAATTAGGTCAGGTGCCCGGCCCCTAGCTAGGGCTTAGGCATGAGAAACATTCACTGTGCCTACTTGTTTAGGTGTACTTTAATTTTAGAAAGACGAACATGGAGACAGACTTGTTTAGGTACCAATCATGAGTCGCTAACAAATCTTCCTTTCATCAATTAATAAGGATGGACTAGCAAATAACATCTTCAACTTCATAGAGCAGGTGCAAACTCAGGTCACGACCGAGAGGACAGTTGTGGTAGCCTGGTGGCCGCAGTGAGAAAAATATAAGAATTTCATTAAGATTTTTGCAGAATTTAGTTCATCTTCCGTAGGGAACGGAAGAAAATTACCGTGTTCCAAACGACCCGGTGCTTTACGGGTCTATCTAGGTGTATCTAGAAAACAAGGAGTGATGCTATTTGGCGCAGCTGCGTTTCGGGTGCACGCGCAGCTATTCCTGCCGAGCGCATGCCGATTGCTGCGTTCGTGCCTGAGAGGAGTCGAACTCCAATCACGGATTGGAGATTTCCACACATGATTCAAAACTTTTAACTTCTGCCTCAAAATTTCATTTCAAAAATTAAAAACTTTCAATTTCAAAAATATAAGATTTTCATCTCAAAACATAAAACTTTCAGAATCAAAAAACTTTCAACTGAAATCTAAACTTTCATCCCCAAATCACAAAATTTTCCATTGAAGATCTATTAAAAAATTTATCTCTAAATCATAAAAACTTTCAATTCAAATTTGAAACCTTCATATCAAAAATCACAAAAACTTTTAATTAAGATATCTAAACTTTCATCCAAATACTCAAACATCTCTTCTCCATGCTCAACCGAAGCCGCCTTTGTCACGGCCACGTCGCCGGTGTCTTGCTACCGCTCCGAGGCAACAGTGGCCGGGATGGAGAGGAGCTGATGGAAAAGGAGGGGGATGCAGACCATGGTCGCACTTGTGCGTCGGCAATGCGGTGAAATGTGTGAATTCAACGAGTCAATGAGAAGTTGAGTAGTCAGAGAGAAGAGAGGGGAATGAGAAATAGGAGGGAATTCAGTCTCCCACAACTTAGGGTGTCTATGTGGGCTAGGGGTGTTAGGCCTTATGGGCCAAAAGTATGGGCTTGGGATACAACTTCATCAATTAGCATTCCTAGAAAATGAGACATGAAACCACATGACCCACCAAAGGGTGAGGAAGGCGTTGTTAGGATGGACCCCATAGCTTGGGCACGTGCGAAGGGCCAAATCCACAGAGAATCCAAAATCATATAAAAAGCGCGAGAGCTAGGCCCAACAAGCAAAAAACATGTGACTCTCATGCCTTCCCCGCAAGCATCACGTTGTGTTGGCTCTGTAGCCAATTGAGAGCACTGTCACCTGAGCAAACCCTCAAGAGGAGGCTTGCATGCGGTGGGGCGAGTGCTTGGTGACACATTGCCCACATGACCCCTAGGTAGTCTGCGATCACCCAATCAAAGGTAGTGTACAATGTAGTGCATTGCATGGATCACCCGCGCGACCAAAGGAAAGGGTGGCACAGCGCACGAGAGGAGTAGCCACGTGCGATATGCATGGTCCACACCGTAGTGGTGCACTGAGATCACTAGCATGTAATGACATGCCAGCGGGTTGATCACGGTGAGGTTGGTGCTTCTCCGGCACATGTACACACATAGGACACTGCAGGGAGAGGTGGAGGGAGCAGATGTTGTGTGCATGCGCTAGAACAATGATACACATGACATCTGATATGGATTAGCATTGGCTTGCACAAGCTTAATCTCATTTGACTCGTCAAGCCGGGCGAATAGTGAGCACCCGGCCTTGAGGCCATGCCCAATGCGTGCCCTCAGCATTGTGCCCGTAGTTGCCACCTAGGCTCGGATGCAATGGTGGAGGGTTCAGCCTATTTTTACATGCTATCAACATGGACATGGTTGCCTTAGGGGGAGAGAAGTTGATCCTATGAGAAAAAAAAGGAGAAAAGGGAGGATTTGGACCACAACAACCTAGAGGCTAGTAGGGAACGACAAACCTGGACGCCAGTGATGACTTGTAGCATGCGGCGAGTTCAAGCCACCTTCATTAGTGCTACACCATGCTTGCTAGCCTGGGATCAAGCACTGATGGTGAGTTTGAGTGCTGTTGCCACCATGGCTTCCCAAGGTCGAACATCACCATAGCCGTAGGAGGATATCTATAGCCATTAGGGACACATGGATGTGATGAGCTTAGGCCAAGATCCACTCAAGCTCAGTAGGGCTTCTTTGATAGTGACAGCGAGGAGGCGGACTCTGGCAGGAAGCTCAATGATGTCGAGAGGAAGGTGGACTCTGGCCGATTTGCTACATGCGTCTGATGTGTAGCTATTGGGCTCATCCCATCTATTGGAATTAATATGTGGGCTAAGGGCCATATAGAGATTAATTACTAGGAAAATCACATATACCTACCTCATAAAAAGAGATGCATGTGAACTTCAGTACCACCTTGTTTATTATAAGAGAGACCTCCTTAAAAGGGAGAGTGCACTCCTAGCCACTTGAGCAATGTGTGGTAGAGAGAACTAAAGAAACGTATACGCACACTCGCTTGCCTAGCCTAGCAAGGCACACGCTGGGCACGCATACGACATGTGTGTGAATGGTTCGTCAGAATTGGCTCTTTGTTCTTGTGTAGACGTAGCTTGTTTTTGCAATTTTGTTTTGCTGCATAAATCGTTGTTTGTTTTTGGAAACACACCAGATTATTTGTTGCATGTATTGGCATGGAGTCTAGATAGGTTATGCATAACTTATTTAGTTAGGTTACGTGGTATGGATATCGTGAAGGTGTCTGGATCATACATCCTAATATATGTATAAATACCAAGTCACCACCTCCATGCAACAAGGGCAACAATAATCTAGGGTTTATCTCCTTCTTTGTATTACATCCTCACTCATAGTCTACTCTATCCCATCCACTGGCATGCACTGGCGATCAGGAGAGTAGGTCTTCAGTATCTTTACCTTTGACATCTTGCACCGGAAGATGGCACTAATAAGGTTTTTGGAAAGCTCTCCGTGCAACTGTTGCTTGTTCGTCCATCATAGCTCGTCTTTCTCTACGTTCGTGCGCTATATGTCATCCTCAACATCCGGTATCATGCATTGTACGTGAGGTGCATCGTATTGCTCCACTTCTACAATAGAACCAGAATAGTCAGTTTGTCTCAATCATGTTTTGTATGTTTCATCTATTCATGTATAGCTTTATCGTATATATGTCTAGATTGAATAAGATTCTTCTATTGGTTTATACTTTTAATTTTATGATTTATTTATGAAATGAATTAAATCTACATGTGCTAATATTTCCAACAATACAAAACCCTTAATATAGTCATTGTGATTTTACTATAGCTTGATTTGCCAATGCACTGACCCTAGAAAAAATCAACTGTGTGCATTTTAAGATATAGTAGATTAGGGTCATTCCATGGCTGATGGCTATGAAGTATTTCTAGGTTAGTATTGGCAAATTTGAAGGAGTTCTCTTTGTTAAATAGCAGAAAGAATTTGAGGAAGCCACTACTATCTTCGTGAGATGCATTCATAGCGTTGTTAGTGATCGTCTGGTCGAGGTATATATACACATGACCAACACGAAATAGTTGTGTGATACACTGAATACCAAATTCGATGCCACTAATGATAGCAATAATTTCTATGTCATGGAGCAATTTTATGATATCAGAATGGTTGACAACGATTCTCTAATCGAGCAGGCTCATAACATACAAACTATCACTAAGGAACTCAAACTTCAAGTGTACTTTATCTCACAAATTTATGGTTGTGTGCATTATTATGAAAGTACCTTCTTTATGGAGAAGATTAGGTACTGCACTCAAACACAACAGATTGAGTACTCTGTTGAGGGGTTGATAATGTCTCTTCATTGTTAAGGAGAAAGCTCAAGAAAAAAACATTATGTCTAAGGGTGATGATGGGCAGTCTAGTGCCAATATGGTGCACAAGGCCCCAAGCAAGAAGAAAGGAAAATTTGTCAAAGGCCAATAAACCACCAACTTGAAGAACAACAACAACAATTTGAATCAAGATGGGAGGACTTGCTTAGTGTGTAGTTTGCCTGGTCATTTGGCTAAGAAGTGTCCACAATGCAAGAAAATGAAGTCACATGTATGATAGACTACTAAGTATGTCAATGTGACTATTGGCAAAACTGCAGATGGAAGTGACTATGGTAATTTACACTAGAGATGGAAGCTGGTATGGCCAATGTATATGTTTATTCTAATATTTTGTTGTTTTCTTCTTATCAAGTCACAAGGTATTCCTCCAAACTATTGGATAACGGATCGCATACTTCTATTTATGGTGTTGGTATGGTAGATCTGAAGTTTACTTTAGAAAAAATTGTGTAGCTAAAAAACATGTAACATGTCACTACTTTCAACAAGAATCTTGTTAGAGCCTCACGTCTATGTAGAGACGGGTTTAATTACTGTTTGAGTATAATAAAGTAGTCATGTCTAAGTATTGATATTTTATTAGTAAAGGCTATAAATGTAGTGGATTGTTCTATTTTTTCCTTTTGGATTTCTGTAATAATTCTATGAATTATATTTGTGGTAGTGTGGATGATGAGACTATTGTTTGGCACTCATGTTTATGTCATAATAATTTTAGTTTGATGTCTTGACTTTTCAATATGAGTTTAATTCTAAAGTTTTCCATTGTCAAAGTTTCTAAGTGTAATAGTTGTGTGCAATCAAAGTAACTTCGCAAGCCTCATAAGATTATCGAGAAAAGAAAATTGATACCTTTAGAACTCATATTCAGATTCTTGTAAAAATAAATAGGGTGTTGGCGAAGGGTGGAAAATGATATCTCATAACATTGATTGATGATGCAATTAGATACTGCTGTGTATTTGTTTAAAATAAAAGATGAGGCTAGAGACTATTTTAAAATTATAAGGCAAAAGTTGAGAAGCAACTTGATAAAAAGATTAAAAGAATTAGGTTTAATCATGGTAGAGTTTTTTTTCTCAAATGAATTTAACTTATTCTATGAATAACATGTTACCATACATGAGATAACACCTCCCTATTCTCTTGACTCTAATATGATTGCCGAAAGAAAGAAACATATGCTAATTGACATGATGAATATCATATTAGATAACATGGGACTAAGGCATGATAGGGGGGCTTTGTTGATCTCGAATCATGTATCGAATAGAGTTCCAAATAGAAATAAGAACAAAACTCCATATGAGGTATGGATTAAGAGAAAACCATCACTTTACTTGCACGCATAGGGGTACTTGAAGAAAGTCAATGTACCAGTAATGAAGAAGTTCAAGCTTAGACCTAAGACTATAAATTGTGTCTTTTTGGGATTTGTTAATCATAGCATTGCCTTTGATAATAAATCTGAGGTATCTGACATGCATGTTGGTATAATTATAGTCTCATAATGCTACATATTTAGATTATTTTTTCAATGAAGGATAAACATATCACTTCTAGTTAGCCTTCTAAAATAATTCGTACATCCATCACACCACCAAAACAATTTAAACATACACATGAACTTATCACTGAGGAGGACGATAGTGAAGCTCTTAGGAGGAGCAAGAGATAAAGGATGGCTAAGTCTTTTGGTGATGATTTTACTGTGTATCTCGTGGATGGTACTCCTAAGTTAATTTCAGAGGCATTTGCATCTCCTGATATAGACTACTGGAAAGAGGCTATCCACAGCGAAATGGATTTCATTATCTCTAAAGGGACTTGTGAGGTGATAGAGTGACCCTGTGGGTGCAAACATGTGGGGTGTAAGTGGGTGTTCAAGAAATTTAGGCCTAATGATACTATTAAAAAGTACAAGTCTCAACTTGTGGCTAAAGGTTGTACTTAGTAAAAGATAAAGAATTCGATTTCTTTGACACTTACTCACTTGTTGCTAGACTGACCATAATTTAAGTACTACTTTTCTTGGCTACCTTATATGGTTTTCTCATTCATCATGTTAAAACAACTTTTCTTAATAGAGAGCTAGATGAAAAAAATTATATGGATTAGCTTGATGGATTTGTAGTATAAGGTCAAGAAGAAAAAGTATGCAAGTTGTTAAAATCTTTTTATCATCTGAAACAAACTTCTAAGAAATTACATGAGAAGTTTGATAAAACATTGATATCTGTAGGCTTTACAATTAATGAGACAAATATATATATATATATATATATATATATATATATATACTATCGTCATGGTAGGGATAAGGAAGTAATTATGTACTTATATGTTGATGGCATATTAATTTTTGAGACAAATATTGATGTGATTAATAAGATTAAATCATTCTTGTCTCAAAATTTTAATATGATGGATTTGGGAGTAGTTGATGTCATTCTAAACATTAAGCTTTATTAGAGGTGAGAATGTAATTACACTCTTGCAATCACATTATGTGAAGAAAATCTTGAGTTGATTTAGCTACTTTGATAGCAAGTTTTTTCTAACACTTTATGATCCTAGCTTGTTGATTTGTAACAACAAGAAAATTACTAGAAATCAAATGGATTACTCCTACATCATTGTCTCACTTATGTACCTAGTTAGCACCACTAGGCCTAACATCTCCTTTGCTATGAGCAAGTTGAGCCGATTTACCTCTAATCCAAGAGGTGACCATTGGTAAGTGCTTGAGTGACTAATGCATTATCTAAAGGGTACTATGGCTTAGGACTTTACTATACTATATACCTTACGGTACTGAAGGGATATAATAATTTTAATTGGATCTCTGATATTGATGAGATCAAAGGCAATAGTGTATATGTTTTCATATAAGGTGGTGGTGTTGTTTCATAGAGGTCTTGCAAACAGACCATTTCGACAAGGCCAACCAATAAAGCAGAGCTTACATGTCACAACGACCGTACAATTGGACTAACAAGGGCGTTTCATAGGAGAGAAATACGAATTGCTTTCTACGAAACCATGATATCGGTACCAATCCTAGGACATAGTGTTGTTACCTACGGAAACAGTTATGAATCATTGTAATTCTTAACTTAAATATTAGACTTATTTATCTTAATTTAAGTTGCAACTTGAGAGAACCCGAAAATGTAACCAACAACATGACAATAGTAGCAACAGTAGCAATGGAACCGATAGACTAACTCTCAACAAAATAGGCAGTGGCTAGGAACCAAGACGAACCTCTAATCTTTATTTCACTTTAACTTTACCTTCTAGACAGAGAACTATATATATAGAGCAATTGTGAACATTTATGTACATAGCGAGCCAGGGGAACTTAAGCGTTTATTGCAAGCTTCAAGGAGAGGCTAATTATTTTGCAATCAGTTTTTTTTAAAGCTTTGAGCAATCTAAGTGTGTGCTTTTCTCAACCAAAGCAAGACAAAGTCTCAGCTTGGTCAAGGTGATAAGTGAAAAATTATATCAATTGATTTTTAAGATTTTGCACAACTCTCAGAGTTAGCCTCAAAGTAGGCTTCCTAAGCCAAACAATTTTTTTAGACTCTCCTAGAGTCCCACTGTCCCTGATGGCCAATTGCTTTTCCAAAGCACCAGGTTTTCCCAAACCACGACACTTCTTCATAAATCATGGTAAAACCAAAACTATGCTAGAGAATCACCTCATATCTGCCTATGACCGTGGGCACGGTTGTTCGAATAGTTAGTTAACCTCTGTAAAGGGGATACACTTTACCCACACGACGCTACTAACTCATGTCATCTAGCCCGTGTAGAACATCCATATCTAGTGACTTTGAGACTTTTATGAGAAGGCATTTTGAAAGCCGACACAGGGTCACCTTTATGCCAACTAGAGGGGTCCTATGGACCAACAATAGGTTAGGTCTCATACCATTTTGTGCCAAGAAGCCCAGGGTTTTTCCCGACACCACCCCGATGAATCCACTATCAATCGGCATCAAGGTTTCCCTAGCCTAGCTAGTTAATTAGCCAAGGGTGTCCTATTTTATCCATGTGGTTATCCTTGTTATATGCTTGGATGTAATTCAAAAGGAATCGGTCCTTAATAGCGACCACAGAGGCATCTACCCAAGATTGGCCTTGTGTCATGAGTTTTCTAATTAATTCTTTCTCTCATAAGGAATCGAGATCACACATTCTGATATCTGCCTCCACACAATAAGGGCGAAAACACTCCTCTGTACAGCGTCGTCGCACATAATTTAATCCATCCTGCTCGCCCACATGCATCAGCGATCAGGAGAGCAGGCCTTCAAAACGTTCGTATTCGATGTCTTGCACTAGGAGAGGGCACCTAAGGTTTTTAGGAAGCGTTCCACATGACTACTCACTATTCATCTACTATGGCTCGTCTTTCTCTACGTTCGGGTACTACGCGTCATTGTCAATATCCGGTATCACACGTTGTACGTGAGGTGCATCGTGCTGCTCCACTTACACAATAGAACTAGAACTATTAGCCTGTCTCAGTTATATTTCGTATATTTGATCTATTCATGTGTAGCTTTCTCATATACATGTCTATATCGAATAAGATGGTTCTATCGGTTTACATTTTGTGTCAGAATTTATTTATAAAATAAATTAAATATATATGTATTTATATTTCTAACACCGTCTACAGCATCGAAGAGGGAGGGTAGAGGTGGCAACCATATAACTCATCGACGCGGCGCTGGAGAAGGAGAGGGGAGAGACATAGAAGGGTTGGAGGAAGAAGTAACAGATATGGCTAGAAGAATTACAGCGAGGAGCATTGGAATCATAAATATGATGATTCTTTGTGGAGAAGGAGAAAGAAGGGGAAAGTTATGGGGTGGGGTCAGAGGGTGGGGGTGAGGGATATTATGGAATTTGTTTTTTTCTTCTTCTAGGGTTTAGAATTGATAACTCTATATATAACTACAAATTAAAATAAGATAGGGGCTAGTATAAAAATTGAAGGGGCTGATATGCAAATTACCTGAGTCCCTGCACTGTGGAGAGAGTATCTTCAAGTGTAGTTTTATTTTAGGTGGCACTTGAAACCCCTTAAGGAATGGTATCCATTACTTATGCCCTGAGAACATCTGTCAATCTACGCCTTGTTCAGGTTACATTGCATAGCAAACCCATCAAAGTTGAGTAGTGTCTTGCCAGGTAAGTGTGGCACACATGAAGTACATAATAGCATTCTCGAACTCACGTAAAAGATTCCATCAAGTAAAGACTAAAGACGCATCAAGCATGCGTGGTTAGTAATACGTAACCTCGAGCGAAAGATGCCAGTAAAACAAATTAACCAAAGTTAAAAGGTATCGCTATTTGGGTGGTGAACAAATGTGCAACCCACGACGAAGGGCGTTAGCTGCGAACTACTATCAATCACACTATTTTTGTACGATCATCAATGCGCCCTGGATGGCGAATGCAGTAGTTTTATACGGATTACGATGTCGTGCTGGACGAATGGTGTGCACGTACAGCACTAGAGGAGACACGAGCACGACGACACGGAGAAGGCAAAAGCACTCAATGCCTTTGATGGACAACGGGACTAAGGAATATTGAGGTTGCATATTTTGGCTCGTATCAGTTGAGGATATTGAGAAACATGCTCCCCAATCCTCGTTTTTCTCAACTTCTTTATTGTTTCACACAATCAAATCAGCGTACGCATCACCTGCTGCTCTGACAAGATCCAAATTATGTTACCCTAATCCATATATACAACTCAACGGTATGAACAAAGTAGTATTCGTGGTGCGTCTCCTTTTACATAAAGAAAGAGGAAAAGGATCGAGTGTCTGACAACAAGATACCCTTCCCAGTGGCTCTGTGCTCTGGGTACACCAATCTTCTGGGTACTGTACCTGTATCTGTAATATTATTGTTATCGGATCCAAAAGCAGGTATTCTGCATGTCATTGCTCTGATTAGCTGAGCTTGCTTGATCTCCATACAGTATCATGATTGCTTTAAACATCCTTGCCTTCGGGCTTCATTTATGCTTGTTACCATCTTGGTTTCGTTTAACAAGAGGGAAGGAGCAGGAAAAGTGTAGCTAACGGCCAGCCATGGTATCCCTCCGACTCCGGGATTCCTGTAGTATGAACTTGACATGTTGCTTAGTTCTGAGAAGCTGCAAAATGGTAGTACTGTAGCTTGTCAGTTCCACAAAGCAGACTCTTCCTTACAAAACTAGTCATCTGTATGTTTGCAAGACTACATTTCTAAACCCCAAAACCTCACCCCCTTCTGTCTGCCTATCTCTGTATGTTTGGGTGTTTGTGATGGCTTGTTCGCAGGGCAGAGACACTATGATCTTCCTCATGTTCTCTGTGTCTGTGGTGTTACTAGGAGAGTTATGCTCTTGTGCTCAGGTTGGTTTCAGTAGTCCACCTCCTATCATGCACATATGAGGCTTTCTTGCATGCACACCGTGCTCATCTTCTGCATTCATGTCGTTGCAACTATTTATCTTCTTTCTTGATCTCTTCCCAGTGGTCTAACTCTTTCTTGATGGATGATAATGTCAGGTTTATGTGGTTTACATGGGCAAAGGATTGCAAGGAAGCAGTGACAATCGGCATGACATGCTGAGGCTTCATCGCCAGATGTTGACAGATGTTCATGACGGAAGGTTTGGAATGAGTTGACCATCAGATGTTGATATCTATCAATCTAGCTTCCATACTTTTTCAGTAGCTTGATTAATTGGATGCTTGGTTTCAGCCTGGAGAAGGCAGAGGCATCGCATGTCTACAGTTACAGCAACAGTTTCCAAGGATTTGCAGCAAAGCTGAACAAACAACAAGCCATGAAATTAGCCAGTAATTTCTTCATACATGCATGGCTTCTGATAACTTAGCATCCTGGAACGTGAGCTTAGTGCGGTGATGACTGAAAGCTTACTCTGGTGCAGATATGCCTGGTGTCATCTCGGTGTTCCCAAACACAATGAGAAGGCTCCACACCACTCATTCGTGGGATTTCATGGGCTTGTCTGTCGATGCAGCGGCTGAGGTGCCTGAATTGTCAAGCAAGAACCAGGAGAATGTCATTATTGGATTTATTGACACAGGTGAGGTAAATTGCACAAGTGTATATTCAGTCTTCATGTCATCTTTCGGTCAGTGTGGAAGTTTAGCTGTATTATTTCCTTTCTAAGTATCAGGTGACACCAGAATCCTTTTATGATAGGGTCTCTTCCATCAATTATTTTAGTTGTCTGTTCAGCCTAAAAACTGCCAATGATGACAAAGTTGCAAATATTAGATTGATATAGGTTTTTGGCTGTTGTCAGGGTAGCACATGCATATACTACAGATGGTCTGAATACTATTTGTTTCCATCCTGATCTAGATTTGGAATTTTCAATAATGAGATGTTTCGTCATGCTCAGCAAGAATTGTCCTTCCATAAGTGATAACACTGGGTTGAGAGAAACTCAAGAGTTTTTAATTGACCAGTTATTCACAAAGTTTATGTACCTTGTGCCTCTGTTCCCCCAGGAATATGGCCAGAATCCCCTAATTTCAGAGATCATGGGATGCCTCCGGTTCCTACAAGATGGAGAGGGCAATGCCAGCATGGAGAGGCAAACTCACCATCAAATTTCACCTGTAACAGGTAAACAACATGATCCAAAATTAAATCACATTATCTAACATAGATCATTTCACACATTAAGGTATATGCCCTAATGTTATAGGAAGATAATAGGAGGTAGGTATTACCTCAGAGGATACCATACAGAAGAAGACGGAACAAGTAAAAGTGCCATCAAGTTCATATCTCCAAGAGACAGCTCAGGGCACGGTAGCCACACTGCCTCAATAGCAGCTGGAAGGTTCGTCAGAAACATGAACTACAGGGGTTTAGGCACTGGAGGAGGCCGGGGAGGAGCACCCATGGCAAGGATTGCAGCCTACAAGACCTGCTGGGACTCGGGCTGCTATGATGCTGACATTCTTGCAGCGTTTGACGATGCCATCAGTGATGGCGTCGACATTATCTCAGTGTCTCTTGGCCCAGACTACCCTCAGGGTGGCTACTTCACCGATGCCATATCCATCGGCTCATTCCATGCAACGAGCAATGGAATACTGGTTGTTTCTTCTGCAGGGAATGCTGGGAGAAAGGGCTCAGCAACTAACCTTGCACCATGGATGCTGACAGTTGCTGCAGGAACAACTGATAGATCCTTTGCCTCCTATATCAGGCTGGAAAATGGTACCTTCATAATGGTATTTTTTGTTCTGAAATGCAACTTTCAATCTTAATTTCTAATGCAATCACAAGAGTTCTTTTCTGAATATTGTGCCTTTCCCTTGTTGCAAAGGGTGAGAGCTTGAGTACATACCAGATGCACACTTCAGTTAGGACTATTTCAGCTTCAGAAGTCAATGCAAGCTATTTCACTCCATATCAATCCAGGTAAAATAAAATGGAAGTATCTGGAATGAATATCTTGATTTGAGTTGTCAAAAACAGTTCTTAAAAAGTTGTCAATAAACTGAATTTTCTTGTGGCTCTTGTTGCTAGCTTGTGTCTGGACAGCTCTTTAAATAAGACAAAAGCTAGGGGAAAGATTCTCATTTGCCACCACACTAAAGGCTCATCGGACTCTCGTGTATCAAAGAGTATGGTAGTGAAGGAAACTGGTGCACTTGGGATGATTCTCATCGACGAGATGGAGGATCATGTCGCTAATCACTTTGCTCTTCCTGGTACAGTTGTTGGGAAAGCAACGGGTGACAAAATTCTTTCCTATATCAGCAGTATAAGGTCGTCTGCTGAATATTCGAGTTACTTTCAAAAAGGGTATTTTGTTAGCATGTCAGTCTTTCTCTAAAGAAAATTCTACAGGCATGCCAGTACGATGATCTTACCAGCAAAGACGATTTTAGGTTCTAGAGATGCCCCCCGGGTGGCGGCCTTCTCTTCAAGAGGTCCAAATTCATTGACACCAGAGATTCTGAAGGTAACCGAACTTGAAAAAAGAATGCTCCTGGTCATAAATTTATTGATGTGCTTACTAGGCACTTCGGCATTCTGTAGCCAGATATTGCTGCTCCTGGGCTGAACATATTGGCGGCATGGTCTCCTGCTAAGGAGGACAAGCACTTCAACATCCTTTCTGGAACTTCCATGGCGTGCCCCCATATTACAGGAATAGCTGCTCTTGTCAAAGGTGCATATCCATTATGGTCTCCTTCTGCAATCAAATCAGCAATCATGACAACAGGTATCAGTTGATATCATATTCATCAGATAAAAAGCAATCTTGCTACCAATCTTACAAATCCTATTTGCAGCAACTGTATTGGACAATAAAGGCAAAGCCATAACTACGGACCCTAATGGAAGAACTGCAACCCCTTTCGATTTCGGTTCAGGTTTTGCAGATCCCATCAAAGCTCTTAACCCAGGGATCATCTTCGACGCACATCCTGAAGATTACAAGTCGTTCCTATGTGCTATAGGCTATGATGACCGCACCTTACATCTAATAACTAGAGATAACAGCAGCTGCACTAACAGAGCTCCATCATCAGCTGCTACTCTAAATTACCCTTCAATCACCATATCAAACCTGAAGAAGAGCTATTCAGTCACTCAAACTATGACGAATGTAGGGTGTCGAGGAAGTGCTTACCGTGCTTCGGTGTCTGCTCCACAGGGCATCAATGTCACGGTGACCCCAAAAGTTCTAGTCTTTGAGAACTACGGTGTGAAGAAGACTTTCACAATTAACTTCCACGTGGATGTGCCTCAACGGGATTATGTATTTGGTTCCTTGTTGTGGCATGGAACAGACGCTCGATTGATAATGCCATTAGTAGTCAAAGTCCAAACTGTAGCAAAAGCTTGATCTGATTACCTAGCACCTGCACAGATACTTGATGTAGGATAGGCTACAGATTAGGTGAGAGATTTACAACTAGTACTCGACAGAAGAGTTAACCACATAATTTAGTTTTACCATGGCTAGCTGAAATTTAATGAAACCGCATCTTGAACAAGATTAATTTTCTGTTTATTGTCGATTTGAGCAATGTAAATGTTGAGGATGCAGAGATGTAGAGTGCAAGTACCATATGAGGTATCTTTTCCTTTTTGAGTTCATATGCATTTTTACATGAACAAATGGACATAGTTTAGAACAAACTTATGATAAGTTGCAAACTTGCAATGCAGTATAAAAAAGGTTAAAAGTGTACACAAGGCTTGTAATGTCCATACACTGATGATTTTTAAATACTACTTGTAATGTCCATACACTAATGATTTTTAAATACTACTTGTAATGTCCATACACTAATGATTTTTAAATACTAGTCACTATTTCAACTTTGACCGCTAATTATTTTCAAATGGCTAGACTATGATGAATGAGAGCTTAAGGCTTATATTTAGGATGCAACACACTTTAATAATACAACATCTTTTTATGTATTTTTTGTAAAAAGAACGAGTGGTCAAAATTTAAATATAAATAGCACCCAGTGACAAGTATTTGGGAACAGGGAGTAACAAAGCAGATTGCTTTCTGAGTTTAAACCTTTCATTTTCCACTTAAGCAATATATAGAGCTTATTTGCAAACGAATGCCCTGCGAAAAGCCTGTCTAATTGGCCCTGTCGATCCTAAATTCCCCTCATAGAAAGTAAAAATAAACTAGACACACAACTGTAATGGTAGTCAAGGGTAAAAAAAAGTACTTATGGTGCCAATCAGAAAGCGGATAGGGAAAATCAGAAAAGATCGCACATGAATTACTGCGGCTACTTAATTAGATCAAGGATTACATAAATTTTATCCAAACCTAGTAATTTGGATAGGAGGTTCTCCGTAAAAAGAAGAAATTGTGTCGAATGGGACGCACCAAAATCTGGTGGGGACCGCCCTTCCTCCCATCGAGGAACACCATCCGGATCCGTTGAGTTGCTTGACGCCATGGAGCGCCTTCCTTCCTTCTAGTGGCGACCAGCCCCCTCCGCAGCGGCGGCGGCGGCTCTTGGGGTTGGCACTGGGATCGCAAGGTGGAGGCACAAACTGGACGAGACAACGACTTGTGTAATGTTCTCGATGAAACTATCCGTGCATTGCTTGAGATAAAAGCCGTTGTAAAAATAAATAACGAAAAATAATTTCTTGGTTAGAAACCAAGGCTGAAAATTTGATAAAAAATGTGTAAAAACACAATAAGATTAATTTAAATTTTGGCTGCGGTACATAGCTTAAAAAAAAGCTATTGACTTGTTGTATACAATGTCCATTTAAAAGAGAAAAGAAAAGGAATATAAAATATCTATTTTGCCTTTATCTTCTTCTTCCTCCTATAACCCGTACCGACAGCAAAGCTGTTATGAGCAGCCCTTCAATTGCAGTTGTGATGAAGCGGCCTCGGACGGTATTGGTGGAGTGGCCTCGAGGAACAATCGTGATACTGATGATGTGTCCTCGGGTAATGAAATGGCCCCTTGAGCAATGATGACAGAATATTCTTGGAATATATCTTACAATAGTAAACTAACTCTCAACCAATAGATAGATAAGAGTATTATGACAACTAGTGACGCTCCATCTTCTTAGAGCTAAGAAGATGGAGCAGCGATGGAGCTTTGGTGTCCAACTTCATCCATCTACTTTCCTCTTCACCAAGCCCAACTTTATTCATCTACTCTTGTCTTTAACAAGCCCAAACATAGGAGCTTAGATTAATGATGTGGGGCTTAAAGTCTTACAGATCTAACACAAAAGGCTTAAAAGCCAAGTAGATCTAGCAATGTTGTAGCTCACTAATGTTATTATCGTGCTCCTTCTCATACTAGCCAAGCCATGATTGCAATCTTGCGTGGAAGAAGGAGAGGAATGATATGTGGGCAATTTATAAAAAGGATAGCAAAGTTTTTAAGTTACCACAATTTTTTAGTGTCTTTTAGTAAATCTAAATTTTTTTAGTACCCACTAGCAAAGTCCACATTTTATACTATAGCAAAATATTCCAATATTAGCATATGCATGCATTATTTCCTTTGAGACATGACAATGCATTCTGTACTAGCCAATCTTTCATGAAATCCTAGCCATTGACATGGATCCATCACCAACCACAATTCAGCAGTGCAACAGTAGCACAGATTACTATAGGTCATGGATCCATCACCAACCGCAATTCAGCAGTGTAACAGTAGCATAGATTACTGATTGCACCGACCACATTGTGAACTATGCAACAAAGAGCTGGTATAAACGGGACAGAATACAGATTCATGTCCATCTGTGCGGTTAAGGGTGTGTAAATGTGAGTCGAGTTTGCTGAATTTAGTGGCACCTGCAGCTTGTCCGTAATCCCAAAGTCCAAACTACTACTACTACTACTAATAGTCTACTAGTCCTTCCTGCTTCCCTTTTTGTCGATCCTAACAAAGCACTAGTAACATATTGTTTTCTTCATTAAAAGTTGCTACTGGCACAGTTCGCCGTCGTTGTAGGTTTGCAGAACTAGAGCATGCTTGCTGATTAATGGCCATTAATAAGGTCGCAAAAAAGAATGGTTTGGTGCATCCTGACCTAATTATCTTTTGCCAATGGAAACAGCAGTAATCTGCGTTAGCAATGCAAGTGTGGTGAACTCCGGTCCTATTAATTTTCAACAAATTTATTTATTTATTTGTTATTCAGGAATGGTCAAGATATATAAATACTAATAAAACTAAAACTTAAATAGTTCCAGAGACACACTTTGTCCTCAATAAAACTATAGCGAAAAAAGAAAAACTAGCGAGACTTTAGCTCCATACAAACTGAGTATAATTTAAGGGCTTTCTTATTCGAAAATTTTCTTCAACTAAGATCTATAATTATTATAAAATAAGTTTATGAAATAGTCAGTAAGCCACATGGCAAAAGATGTACATGATATGAAAATGATACCATAATAAGTAGTAAAATAGTAGAATAATTAATCAATATTAAATCAACGCTAAGCAACACATCAGTGCTACATAAACCCAAGCCAATTTTAAATAACCACTCCGATTACACAGATCTAATATCTTCATATAATAAGATAAACAATCATCATCAATTATCAAATTATTATTATTATTTAGTAGCATAGGAATAATCATAAAAAATATTATATTATTAGGTTCGCTTATAACCATATGCACAATTATTCGAATACTCTAGTCAGAGGTATACAAATTTAGACACGGTTTCATAAATGTTGTCATGCTCCAAAATACATCATGACATGATTATTTGCATAACTCTAATAGAATGGTCACCGGCCAAGTCCCTAAGTAGAGGTGGCCTAACTTCTAGACTGGAGAATTTTGTTTGTTTTCAAATAGACTTAATACTACTTATGTTTATTATTGTGGATTTATTAATATTACCATCAATAAAACACACTATAGTGCCTCTTGTTGGGACATGCTATACTATAAGTTTAGCCATTGCTCATTTTGGTTTATGATTAGTACAATAAATGCTTCACAATAGTAGCTTACAAACTGGTCTTTAATTATTATGAACATGAGCATTATAAAACATATATTCACAATCCTCAATTAGTAAAATTTTAGTTGATAAATTATTAATTAACTAAACACGACCAACCGTTATGAACTACCATTAAATAATCATAATTATGTATAAGTGAGGCATTAGTTATCTCATAAGTGTTTCAGAGTTTCTAGGTATAGATAAAAAAACTACAAGCTAAACCATTATATAAAGTTCAAATTAGTCAAACTATAACCCAAGATGACAAGATATAAGATAATCAATACAAATTGGTCATAAAAAAGAAATATAGGTTCACACAATCCAATAACATTAAAAAATAAATGCACGTTTAAAAAATTTAAATATAGGATCAATATGCTCAAAGAAATTTTGGATCGACATGATTTGCCTTGCAATAAAAGGTCTTCAATTATTCTTCCATAATTTTTCCTACAAACTTACGATCTTTTGAAATGACAAAAAATGTACAATAACACATAAAACAAAAAAGACAAATAAAAACTAAATAAACAATATAAATAAAATTTATAAATAGGTATACTTGAATTTAGATTAATTATGTTGATAATCTCATTCCAAGTTAGTAAGAATTAGTTATGAATTAATGAAGTTTCACTTCAATTAAACCCTATAAAAACTTAAACAATTTACTCTATCATTTTTAATTATTTTATAACTAGAAAAAGGAGATTAATAACGTCAACTACAAGAGAGGAGAGACTAAAGTCACTAACATATAAGATCCGCATGTCATTAAGAAAATAGGGATCAGTCTAGCATGGATTTGGTCCACCAAGAGAGTCCACAACGGTCTATATGGATGGACGCTGACTTTAATCGGGTTGATTGAGATCGGATGGCTCAGATTGTACCCGGTCAGAAAGTGCCACACAAGTGCATACGTGTGCGGCCACACAAGTGAGGAGGGAGGAGGTGGCGTTGATGAGACAACCATATGGATGGCCATATCAACACATCGACTAGCAAGCACAGGATTGGTGGCTCATGGTGAATGGTGGCACTTCGACAAGAATGGAGAACAGCATGATGATGAGCATGAGACGGTGAACTTTATCGGTTCGAACACAACGAGAAATTGTAGCGAGAAGAGGCAGGAGATGAGCTTGAAGCGATGGTGCCCTCGGGTCTACCGCGACAATGGCTTCCAACGATGTCTAGGTGAAATGAGGCGGTGGTCAAGCTTCCTTGTGATCCTACAATGCTGATGGAGGAGATGGTGTGGTCCAACGATGGTAGGAATAGCGGCAAGCGGTGGCTAGACCTAGCGGCGGTGATGGAGAGAGAAGGGTGGGCGGGGTGGGTGACTATGGCACGTGACTAGCTAGGGCTAGGGTTGAGAACAAGATAGGAGCTCTGAGGAAAACTATTTATAAGTAAAGGAGAGAGAGATAGGGTCAGACATGGCAAGATAAGGACAACACAAGATTGAGTTATCCTGAGCTTTGCGAGATCAAATGACAGCGATTCTTTGGGAATTTTCGCAAATTGATTAGGACAGAGTGAGGAGATCAATGGGGATTCTGTTTTCAAGCTTGATTTGGAGAGATATGCAACAGGAAGCTAAATTTGGCAAAGATGGTGGCATCAGCATTGGGTTGCTACATGACACTGTCTAGAGGATAAAGATGACCTATGGCAAATAGGTCCCATGCACCAGAGGGTAGAGGTGGTGCATGACCGCCCTGATGTGGCTTGGGCCAAAGTGGAGCAGGCTGGCATAGAAGGCAAACGAAGCTAGGCCATGACCTAGCGACGGAAGCAAGAAGACAAGCCAAAGAGATAGCCCACGAGAGAGGCCGAGGGAAAAGAGATGGGCTAGCTTTGGCCGATTGGGCCGATGGGAAGAAGAGGGAGATGGAGGATTGGGCTGAAAAGGGTATAGGGATTGTGATGGCGATCAAGTCATGGCAGGTTTACATATAAACAATCATGATCAAGGAAGCAAGTTATGGACCAGTTCTCAGCTTGAAGAACCAGGCCCAAGTCATATTTACAATTAATTTACGAAACAGCAGCTCTCTGGACAGATTCGTACTGGGCCAGTATTTTGGGCATAACTCTCTCATAAAGGCTCGGATTTGGGTGATTTAAATTTCTGTGATCAGATAATGAAATGGACTATCTTTTTTATGTTTTGAGTTTCTCTAGATTCCAGAGTCTTCTTGGTCAAAACCTCGTGTCAAGTGAGCGTGGTTACTGAGGAGCCAGCCAGTATTTAGTTTCTTGGAACTTGTCTTCTGAGTCTTTCTATGTTTTAATTATATTTGGGAATTAGCAGTAGTAGTTAATGTTGTTTTTTTTGTGTTTTGATATTTGCAAAAATAGTTAAGGAGTTATTAATTAGTAGGAAGTTTCTAGAGTTGAGTTGTATGGCTATATAAAGCCTAATTTCTGAATGTAAACTCACTTGTTGAATTATTATGAAAAAGTTTATCTTGAGTTGAGTTTATCTCCTCTTTTATCCTGCTGTGAGTTGAGAGTATCCTCCAGTTGTGATTTTATAGTTGAACGTGTGCGTGTTCTTGGACGATTCATAGCTCGAACGCTATCAGATTGGAAGAACTTTTTAATTGGATTTTTAATTTAAATAAATACTAAAATATTATTTTATTTATTAAAAAATAGTTACTATGCTGAAATAATTTTAGGAAAAACCCTAAAAATACTAAAAATAAAATTTTATCTAGCCCAATTTGATGTTTAAATTTTCATAGGTTTTTATTTAAGCATTTTCTTTCATTAATAAATAATTTCTAAAAAATTCTTTTATATAATAATTTATAATTAAGCGATTTTTAGGGTGTGACATGTCTTCACTTAGAAAATCCGGTCATTATTAATTATTGATAGATTAGGTCGACTTGGTGTGATGGCTAGGTCATTGGAGCTAAATGAGACATGACATGAGCTAACAAAATACAAAATGGCTGTTTGCTGAAAATCTTTAGTACAAGACAAGCGTTCCTGACAGTTAAACGGTCTGAAACTCTGAAATAAATGTCTTCGCCTAAGAATGTGACTTGGCAACACACACCAAAGCAAACGCACGATTTATGACATGAGGGTATATATATATCCATCGTTCGGAGCTCGTACTGTATATCTAGCTGATCGACAATGTGGGATGCATACATAAAATGGCATTTTTCTCGCACGGACCTATCGAGATAGCCAGTCGTTGGGCTATCAAATCCAGCTCGCGTACACGGTACATACACTTCTCTTCCAATTTCAATCATTTCTAGGCTCTCCAGCCAGCGTATGTCTATACAGAAGATGAGCGGGTATCTAAACCTGGTGATTCATCTGTTAGGTCAGGTTTGAAAATGTGACGGTAAGCAAACGCTATCAAACTGAATAGCTGATTCATATCAATAAATTGCTTGGTAAACCAGCTAAATTAAAAAAAATATCGAATTTCACTAGTTTTATCGTAAGGACAGTAATTGAGCAGTTATCACCACAATTGGCAAAATTGCTGAGGAGCTGTTTTCGGTAGGCAAACATACTTTACCTTTGCTATTTATCATTCGCATGAAATTTCCTTAAGTTTGTGACTGATGAATGGCGATCTTGATCCAACATGCCCATCGTCTTCCACCTCTAGATTGAGGGTAAGCAGGAAGTAAGTAGAGGGAGGGAGATGATGGATTGAGCGGCGACGGCAAGCCTTGGCATCGATAATCTTCAAACTCTGATTAAGAATTTATGGATTATGTTTTTAGGGCTAGAGGCGGTAGGAGGAGGGTAGGGGAGTAGTGAGAGCGGCTTTAGAGGGATGGCTAGATTGGTAAAAGACTAGGGATGGCTAGGTTGGTAAAAGACTAATGGTAAATAGTGGACACAAGCAAGTAGCAAGGCATCAGTGACGGTGCTGGAATTGTTGGAATTAAGGAGGGCGGTAGACCAACATCGGAGATAGGCATCACATCTATAGTGATTAGGAGGCCAAGGGTGGAGGTGGCTATGACGTCTCCATGACACGAGTGTTGGAGATGTGGATTTACAATGAGGTGGGGGCACCTTGACACCTCTCGACTTTGGAAGAGGAAAGAGGTTTGGAGCAAGGGAGGAGTAGAGAAAGGAGGCTAATTTAGAGTCCTCCTGGTGTACTAGCAAGGTAGCGTGCAGAAAGAAGGAGGACGACATTAGTGGTGGGGCGAGAAAGAGTATTGTGTTGGTGGTGGCATCTGGGCAAAGAAGAGAAGGGGAGGTAGAATTGAGGGTGTATGTCAATTCTATTTTCAGTTAACTGACATGACAAATAGCAAGCCCAACATACTTTGGGAACCTGTTTCGGTCATCTCCAATGCTCCGAACAAAACCAACCTCTTCGTTCAGCAAAGAACAAAGGCTCCTATAACTAACTAGAGCCGGTTCAATTCAATGACGATCCACCATGCATGCAAATTTGGCGATGCCCGGGCGTTACACCGAAGGGAGACCGCCTCTTTTGACCCAACGGCCGAGCTCCATCATCCTACCAAGATTTCCTAGTAGCCAGGGTCGGCATGTGGCCGCTCGGTGCGTCGCACGCGCACGCGCACCGTCACCACTCACCTCACCATCCACTCGGAAGCGAGCTCACCAATTCACCGGACGCCGCTGGCGCGCGAGCGATCGGCGCCGTTTCGTTCGGTTTAGGGGGCCCGGCGTAGTCAGCACCACGCCGCAGGCCGCACGCACGACGCGTGGCCCGTCCTGGCTCGCCTCCTCGCGGACACCACGTCGCTCGTGCGGACGAGGACTACAGGAGGCGACCTGCGCACAGTGCTGCCCTTAAATTGGGGGCGTCGTTGCACCGAAAGCTAGATAGGTTTTAAGCTTAGTCCGGCGATTACTCAGGGAGGTTGCAGCAATGCTTTGCAACCTAATGCGATCCGTATTAAGGCGCATTAAGGCGGTTTACAACATCATCAACACGCCACGAATGATGAGTCTAGTAGCTTGCGTTAATTAAGGAGGCTACAGAGAGAAACATTCCAAGCCGAGGAGAGAGAAAGAGAGTGGATAGCAGCCATCAATTCTGCCCGGAAGCTTTCACTTTTTGTCCAAAAAAAAGCAGCGAATTAACCACCCCAACCCAATGGAAAGGCCGCAGCTGCGGCTCGCGTAATCCTCACTGCTCCTCACTCACACTCCCTCCGTCTCGCTCACTTGGGTGCTCCCTGTTCAGCAGCTTGGGCGGCACCCAGGATGCGGAAGGACGCGGCCGGCGGCGGCGGCATTGCGGCCGGGCCGGCACCCGCGTTCCTCTGCTTCGACCTCAAGCCGTTCCTCGCCGCGCTCACCGTGCTCACGCTCATCACCGCCGCCTGGCAGCTCCGCTCCTACAGCTCCGTCCTCCCCTCCCCGTTCTCCGTCTGCCCCGACCCGGCCGCGCTCTCGCCACCTCGTCTCCTCGCCGTGCATGCCAGGACGTCGAGCGCCAATGCGAGTGTCTCCTCCTCCTCCGCGCTGCCGAAAGAGGGGCGGCCGAGTGTGCCGTCCTCGCTGCCGAAGGTGGGGAAGCCGCCGGCGGCGCCGCCCGACCCCAATAGGCGGGAGTTCCATGCGGTGGGAAGCGCGGCGGCGCTGTTCGTTCAGATGGGCGCGTACCGCGGTGGGCCGTACACCTTCGCCGTCATCGGCCTCGCGTCGAAGCCGACCCACGTGTACGGCAAGCCGTGGTTCCGCTGCGAGTGGGTGCCGAACGGGGGCGCGAACGGCTCGTCGTCGGCGGCGGCGCGGCCGATGCGTGCCGCCAACACGTACCACATGCTTCCGGACTGGGGTTACGGCCGGGTGTACACCGTCGTGGTGGTGAACTGCACGTTCGCGCGAGTGCCCAACGCCGACAACGCCGGGGGCAGGCTCGTGCTGAACGCCTACTACGGGCCGTCGCCGGCGCGGTACGAGCGGATCGTGGCGCTGGAGGAGGCGCCGGGATCGTACGACGAGGCGGCGTTCCGGCCGCCGCACAGGTACGACTACCTCTACTGCGGTTCGTCGCTATACGGGAACCTCAGCGCGCCGCGGGTGCGGGAGTGGATGGCGTACCACGCGCGCTTCTTCGGCCCTCGCTCCCACTTCGTCTTCCACGACGCCGGCGGCGTGAGCCCCGCCGTTCGCGCCGCGCTGGAGCCGTGGGTGCACGCCGGCCGCGCCACGCTGCAGGACGTGCGTGCCCAGGCCGAGTACGACGGCTGGTACTACAACCAGTTCCTCGTCGTCAACGACTGCCTGCAACGGTACCGGCACGCCGCCAAGTGGACCTTCTTCTTCGACGTCGACGAGTACATTTTCTTGCCCGATGGGCGCTCGCTCGAGGCCGTCCTCGCCGAGCTCGAGCCCTACACGCAGTTCACCATCGAGCAGAACCCCATGTCGAGCAGGTTGTGCGTCCGGAACCCCAACGACCCGGAGACTGACTACTCAAAGTTGGTGACCATTTTCTTGCCAAAAATATGTTCTTTTTGCTGAAAAGTTTGCCTCTTTTACTTTCATAAACATTACATTATTCAAAACTGGTATACTTTGAGCTGGAATTATCAAATTAGGAAGTTGGATTGCAATGTTGCTTTTTTTCCCGTAGTTTACTGACTAAAAGGGCCATGTTGCTTATGGGATTACTCCTGAAAATTGAAATCTCTGTGTCCTTGGAATGACACACTAATACAAGCGAATTGGAGCCTGAATCTTGCAATGCAGCTTCTTATTTGTGGTTTGTGGTTTGTGTTTTGAGTTGCCAATGAATCATAAGTGATAAATTGGAGATTTGGTATCTCAGGTTTAATTAATGTAGGACACTTCTTGCAATGTAACTGCTGCATCCTACTATGCATTTCTTAGTCTTGGTTGCATTACTTTTGTTACATTTGGCTCTGGTTTATTCTTGAAAGACTAATTGTTCTTTCTGATAACTTGTTCAGTCAATGGGGATTTGAGAAGTTGGTTTTCCGGAATTCAATCACTGGGGTAAGGCGTGACCGGAAGTATGCAATTCAGGCCAAGAATGCATATGCCACTGGTGTCCATATGTCGGAGAATGTTATTGGGAAGACCACGCACAAAACGGAGCATCTTATTCGATACTACCACTATCACAATACCATCAATGTGCTTGGTGAGGTATGCCGTGAGTTTGTGGTCATTCCACCCAAGGGTGGATTAACCTGGTCCGAGAAGACTCCCTGGTATTATGATGACAGCATGAAGCGCCTAGCCGATACAGTGCGGGAGTTCGAGAGGAAGACCATTGGTGATGTGCGAGCATGAATATGCCATGATCAACAACCAGTGAATGAACCGATGTATAGTATCGTCGCTGGCCACTCATGAGGATTGGCAAGGGCATGATGTGATCAGCTGAACAGATAACCTATGATTTGGAGCCCGTTGAGCTGACAGAGATGTGAATTAAAGTGAAGCTGCAACCCCAAACGAATGGAAGTTTGTGTGCCACTACAATTCAGTTTCTGCAAAGGTGAGGATTTTGTAAACAGACATCTCATCACTGTAAATCTCATTGTTTCATTTATGATATATAAAGTGTATTTCATGCACTTAAAGATACAATCGCATAAGAAATTTATATGACCATGGACTTGGTTCATTATGCATTTCCAGAATATCAAGCGACCATTTGCAGCATTTTCAAATGGCACTTTTTTAGCTCATTTTGGTAGACCCAAAAGGTAATGCGTAAGCATAAAAGTGCAACAGTTTCTCAAATTACATACTGGAAATAATTTGTAGGCATGAAGTAATCAAATCTACATGATTTTGAAGTCTCTGTGGCCCTAAAGTTATTGAGTGATGTTGTAGTCTTGTAGCTAGAAAGGCAAAAAATGAATAGGGGACCAGGAGAAGGGCGTGGGTTGTATGATGGGGGAAGGTGGCTTGGCCTATAGCATGCTGCTGTGGACTTGTGGTGTTGTCTCCAGCTGCTGCCTTCTTTGTCATGGCATTGCTGTTTTCTTCATTGTTTAGTGAGACAAATTCTCATGCCAGATTTTGGGATGTTAACAGTGATTAAGAGTCTTCGGTTGAAGCTTTATGTCATTTTGGTATAATGTCACATCAAAGGCTTAATGGTCTACTTATTAGTTAGTGTTCATCCTCGCTCATGTAGTTTTTGGCATTCTCTTGTGTCTGCATATTTTTCAGTCCTGTGTCATTCATCCGGTTGAAGGGAAAAATGATTTTAAAATTTCCTCTATCACCTGATGAGGCAGTTTATATTTTATAACAACTAGTGATGAACTAAGAAATGTCTATGCTCTTGAGTCACTGATAGTGAGAAACTAGTGAATATTCTGTGTGGCAATCTCTACATTAATTGGCATGCCATTTATCTGCACAACAGCCTAATACATCCAACCAGTAGGACCAATGCCGCCAAAGGCACCCCTGGCTCCCTGCTATAAATTTTTCCGTTTGAAATTTTAGTAGAGTAATGCTTGCTAGATGAAGCAGGAATGCAATTCAACAGTAAAGAATTACTGTTCCATGCTCCAGTTGCATGGACTGCACATCTCCATATGAAATTACAAAGAACTCTTCCGACTTGTTTTTGCCATAGATGCAACATACTGCAATGTTCATGTTGGGCGCCTCCTGCCTTCTCCATTTCAGTTTCTTGCTGAGTGAAAATAATCTTCCAATGAAAAATCACAACAAACCTGAAATTCTATTGCTGATAATGGGAGTCCTGACAGTGCAGTTGGTTCGACATTCATTGACATCAATATAGCACTAGAACATTTTATTATGCATCCTTTTTATCTCTGAATTCTGAAGACTGATGCAATATCAGGTAACAATACTGTCAAATCTGAGTACTGACCACCCAGATGAGTTCAACTCACTTCAATTGTAACCAGAAAATTGCTGTCACCTTTGGTGTCTGTGTAGAAAAATACACTTGTAGTAGCAGACTGGCAGGGGCAACCATTGCCCCTAGATACAAGCTCAGCCCACAACTATTCTCCATGCCACAAACCTCCAAAACCTTCTGTCTTCTGTTATACCGCAGAGGCCTGAACCCCCCTGAACTGGATTACTGGAGAGATTCCCTCGTGCTGAAGCTGTCAAATGTTATCCAGTAATACTAGGTGGATTCATCATTCTGTATGACTGAATCTGTATTTGTATAAACCGCTACTGTATTTTTTTTCTCAGACTGCAATATACTCCTGTTTAGGAAGCATCAAAGCATGATCCCCATTCCCAGCTGGTACACTGGATTTGGCTTGGGGCTTTTTTGCTTGTTCCAGTACTAGCAAAGGTGAAGAAGACCCGTCTAAAAAAAAAAGTAAGAAAAAAAGACAAAAAAACAAAGGTGAAGATCCCAAGCAGAAGGGGAGAATGGACAGTGGCATGCGCACAGGCCGCTTGTGATCCGTGGGCCCCATCTCTCCGGGGTTGCCGCATGCCGGAAGCCGTTGCGGATTTGAAACCGTCCGAAACTTCCAGAACGGAACCGTTTTACGCTCGTGAAAAAGAACGGGTCGCCATGGGCAATGGGCTCGAGGTCCACCCGTTGCTGCCATGGACGATGCGTGCCAAAGGTCGTCGAAGCTGTAAGCACGGGGCCCACTGGCAAGTGGCCCCCTGTAGGAGCTGTAGCTCGCGGTGGGGACCATCTGTCAGTGACTCGTGGAGTATTTACGCAAATCTAGCCAGATTTTTTTGAGTAATCGATTTGAATGGGTCAAAATTGACTACCTCTGTATCACAATCCCTGGCATTAGATACTTGAGAAAAGCTTTCCTACAACTGCGTATATATAAAGACCAGGTTTCAACTGAAATGCCCTAAAACATCAGCCCTGGGCAGTTTTCCTAGTTTTCAAGGAAAACATTGACGAATGGTGAAATTTGGCCAAATTTTGCCAAAAAATATTAAATTTAATCCATTTTTTAACTTGACAAGTGAGTGTTTTGTTATCTCGAGCTGGCCCGAAACCTCAAGTTGTCGCAAAAAAACAAACTGTTTTTATCGGTTTTGTAAATCCAATAGTATAGTGATTTTCACCCCAAGTGCACAGTGCGCGGTTGCATAGGGCCCGCGACTTGGACTACTTACCGTTGGAATATGGAGGCGTAAAACCGATAGGCCTAAGTAGCTAGGTAAGCTTTGTCACCTCGATTGATTTTTTGGGGCTGGGAGCGTAGGTTCATTTTCTTGAATTGATGATCGGTTACATCGCTGCTCGCCCATCCTCTATCACACTCTGCACTTGGCCATTCATACCTGGTGTCATCGTTATTGCTGTGCCTTATGCCTACACCGACCACAGAGATCATGCATCGCGCATGCCAGGTCGTCAACGACAATCCGGCCAAGCCCCTTTTCTTGTAATCCTGGTTCTTAATTTTGTCTAATAATTTAGTGTTTATTGAATTTTGATCGGTGCAATAATGTATCGTTATATTTTTGTCATATTTTACGTTGGTATGTAATATGTCGCAGACTCATAAATTGTTATTATTTTATTTCGTCATTTACGTTTAAGGCTCGGTTAGAATTTTGCACAGGCCCCTAGGTTTCATGGGACGGCCCTGCTGTAGTAGGCTCCACGATAGGATTTTGAAGATGACGAGTGCTGGTTACATCTAAAGTGAGTAAAGCTAAGGGTGGAATTATGAGGCAGTGAAAAAAATGTTCGCGAAAGCATTGCCCATAAGGTGCGAAATTCCATCTCCCGAGTTATGATATATAGAGATCATATCTGGAAACCAGGAGCTCTGTCGATCATGGACTCCAGTGGATCATGCATCCCAATTTTATGATTACATATTTTAGCATCGGTATGAGTTTCAGTGATTAAGATACATGGATGATTGCAAGGAATAATCCAGGAGCATCCACCATTTGTGATGATGCCATTGCACATGTTTCCCTTCCTTTTCGCACGAACAACAACGCTTAAGATATGACCATATATAGCGATGATGTACTGTTAGACATAAACCTTTCTTTTTAGATCATCTCTTTCTCTCCTTTTAATCTTGGGGCACTGTCTAGTGTTGGTAAAAAGCCATCCTTTCAGCTTCAGCAAAGATAGCCATGATTGACAGGAATGCGGAGGATAACTGCAATGAGATGTAAACACACAAGAAGAACAGATTACTTCACTGGTAAATTAGGATCATAATGAGCTGTTACATTCAAGAACAGATTACTTTCTCACTGGTAAAATATGATTGCAATAAGCTGTAACACACAAGAACAGATTACTTCACTGGTAAATTCATGCATGTACATTTTTGTGGGTCCCTGGTAGGCAGGCTAATCTACCCGGCCGTAAACTCATGTATACATCTTTAAGGGAGAATTGATGCACATTTGTTCGTACACATCAGCATTCATTTCTAGCCTGATTGCTTCATCACTACGGAGAGACTGTGTTAGACTAAGATTAGTGGTGAGCACAGCATGTTAGACATGATATCATCTGATCTCTGTCCAGACAAATGGATAGGCAATTCAACTGTGATGTAATTATGTATGCATGGCAGGTGATAATCTCTGCAAGCTAAAAAAAATTTTCTTCTCTAAGGCTGAGAAATTTGAGGCTTTTTTTAAGGGATTGTCAGGGTTACATATAGGCATAATCTCATAGACATCATCATCAGTCGAGGTGCCGGGTTAAGGCTTCCTTCAGTGATTACTGCCGGCTTTGTTGGCTTGGAAACTTTGATCAAGATGACAGCGAAAGGGTGTGTCGTGGATTAGGATAATTGTTGCCTTGTTGGAGTTAATCAGAGTGCTTCGGGATGACAAATCAAACCAAGCTGTTTCTGTTAATGTGGAACTCAAACTTGTTCTGCTTGACCTTTGTTAGATCAGCCTGTCTCTACTGGTGCAAACAAAAAATGAAGTTGACAAGAGGGTCACTTAGAGGGAAAAAAAGGTAGAATGATGAGGTGGCAATCCATAGTTAATGGCCAGCATTATGCATGACTTATCCTCCTCAAAAGTTTGCTATTCTGATGCTAGATTCACACTTCTTTTTCTTTTTTTCATAAGAGGTATTCTATCCTTTTACACTTGGTCACAGTCAGGCCTGAACTTGCAACCTCAAAACATTGGGCCTTTAGGACATCTCCATTTTCTAAAGTTTCTTCATGATATTTTGGGCCAAATGAGGCCCATATAGCTCCTTTCCGGAAAACGGCTTTTTCCCTAAAAAAATAATAAAGAAAATTTTATTTTCACATCATTTTATATTTATCTTTAGTGCCTCTATACTAACAGGTGTTTCAAATCATTAAAAAAAATCAAAATGACAAGACATTATTGGATTGTGAAGTGAGTGTAGTTTATCTAGTTAGATTCATTGTGGTGGAACCTGTTTAGCTGGTTTCAAATTCTAAACTTACTGTGTGTTCGTATTATGGTTAATTATTATTTTAGTAATAATCGATGTAGTAAGATGTCTATAGTGACTTTTCAATATTAAAATATGTTGGCTAACCTTAAAAAATATTTATAAGGATGTGGCGTATATGTGAACGTGTTCATAGAGGATGAGTATGCATGTTTTTATATCGTCTGTGTGTATACTGTGGTTTTTTAAAAAATACTGAATTAGTTAAGGAAGCTTCCCCAACTTTATGCTTGAAAAAAGGCAAAGGTTTGGCCAAAAATTGAGGAGTACATATCGGTGCTTTACTGCAGCGTTGCGGCGCCTTAACTTGGCGGTCACGATTAATCCGAGAGATTAGCCGGTAGATAAGCATAACTTTCACGGAGTTAGTGTTAAACAACGACCCGATCCGGTGCTATGTATGTGGGAGATCGATGTGTAAACTTAAAAGGCGAATCCTCCACGCGACCCAGCTGATGCGATGCGGTGCTTATCGACGAACAGTGTTCGCCTTGCCGTACGTTGTGTTGTGCTCTAAGCAAGCCTTGCGAGTTGTCACGGCGAGCGCCGGCGAAGACCGGCGGCAGCTAGCCGGCCGGCGCCGGTGCGTGTTGTTCTGGCGCCGCAACGGCGATGGATTTGTGATGGCATGGCAACTGTGGATGGGGACGTCAATGGCATGGCCGCGCCGTTGTCTCCTGTGTGAATCCGGCGTCTCGCTTTGATCCTCTGCGACGGTCGGCTAGTTCCTGTATATCTCAAAGCGATCGCCTTTGCCATGGTGCATCTTTTCATCTTCGGCATAATTGCACATCCTCCTTCCAGTTTCCAAGGATGAAATCTTGTTTGAAACTTTGGACCGGAATTTCTGAATTCCTGAAATGTTGACAAATTTGGGCCCCGGGATAGCTTTATATCGGTCAAACACTTTAGAGAAGTTCTACTTTTGTCCGCTTACTTTCTCAAATAGAGAAGTTCTCCTTTTGTCCCCTTACTTTTCTCAAAAATTTTCTGTCACTTACCTATATCTTACTTGCCTCCGTTCCAAAATATATGGGTAAAATTTCTTATACTTTACAACATGGATAGTAAATGACAATTACAACAAAACCCATATGTGTACTACATGTCAGTTTTGAAAGTAATTGTGGGTCTTTCGGTGTGCGTGACTTTGTCCTAGCAGACAATTATATTGTGTACATATCCGATAGAAAAATACTACAATATCTTAACACACATTTACCCTTAACACTAAAAACTTGTTGTGCATGAAGTACAGTTTTTTTATGGGGAAAACTAATGCCATTTAATAAAATTATTCTGTGTCGTAGAGGAATCCAGATTGATCTAGCGAGAAACAAAAGCAAGGAACCAAACAAACCGTCGATGATCGTTGTCTATTCTGCTGACGTCCAATATAGCATCACATAGGTCAGAGCGAGTGGGCAAAACAAAATATGCAGAAAAAGAGGAGAAAAGATAAATGGAACATCACATAGGATAGATGGTTAAGGGAGCGACACGTTACAAAAAACATTTTCCAGTTTTGGACTTATCTTCCTGATGCGGTGAAGATTCTTCCCCCTAATATCTCTTCCTGTTCTGCTGATAAAAAACAGTGAAGGAGAAAGACTAATAGAGGTTTTTTAAAAAATGACTAATAGATTGGAAGGCTTCGGTTCTATGAGTGGAAAACCTTTCTTGTATCA
The DNA here is from genome assembly GCA_030770085.1 of Oryza coarctata. Classification (NCBI taxonomy): domain Eukaryota; kingdom Viridiplantae; phylum Streptophyta; class Magnoliopsida; order Poales; family Poaceae; genus Oryza; species Oryza coarctata. Next base: position 19,176,669 of record CM061472.1, read on the forward strand.
CCATGTACGCTGAGTCTGCAAAAACTATTATTACTAGTTATGATTCCAAATATATGTTGATTTCAAATATATGTTATTTTAAACGTAGCCAGTACACTAGAAATCGAGTCCTTATTTCTTTTTTTAAAAAATAAACATAATGAATGATCCAGCCTTATATTTAATAGAAGTTAGAGTAACTTATTACCAAGTTGTTGGTTTAAAGTAGAACAATCATAATGTACCAAAGATGACGAGACAATAAGGTTAAAACACATCAATACAAAAGAAAAAAAATACATCTTATTTCATTCTATTTGTAAATCTTCACCTGTAGTTAAGGCCTTATTTCTTTTTCTTTTGATTCTTACAGTCATGCTTTTAGATTGTGATATTTAGAAGTTGGATTCTTAAAAAATGATTATGCATTTGGATTTTCGTATGCTTGTTATATAATGGTGCTCAAAGTTTACAAACATAGATTTTTTACTTTATAATATACCTTATAAAAAGAAATAAAGAGAGTATATATAATGTTATAGGTCACAACTCAGTAACCGGAAGAAACATCGTGCAAAATCCAAACATGATAATGACTCTAAAATATGATATTTGTTGATGAGTTTTTATCGGACCACAGATTATCGGTACTCTTTTCTAATCTAATATAAAACATAGGCTATCAATAAACTTTAACCAATGGTTGGTCGTTCTCTTACCAATGGTACGGTTATATTAGGCACAACTTAGAGCATAGAATAGAGTCCAACTTTAATTGTATGATGTACTATTCGAAGTAACCAATATCATATATGTATTCGACACAACTCTAAGTTTAAAAATAGCTTGCATTTAGGAAATAGTTGAGAAGACTTAAAATAATATACGAGTATAATTAATGAGAGAGGCCATACACTTTTTTTAACGGAAAGCCGTGTACAGTAGTTGGGCAACTACCAGTACCACATAGCTAGGTTTCCACGTCAACTAAAACAGGTAATAAGACAAAATATATACAAATGGCATACACATTAAACAAGATGACAATAATTCATAACTTATTTTATCCTCTGTAGTTTTACTCATATCCCGTGTGTTAGTTGTTTAGACCATTGTATTCTTCTCTCCCCACAAATATCAGAAAATTAAATCCAAATGTGACACTTCCTAAGCATAATAATTGTCGCTGTACAGGTCCTAATAAAATATGCCCACAAATATTTTTGACCAATACACGCATGCAAGAAGAGTGAATAGATTCGGGTGGATGTTGAAAGGCTGTAATGGATTTTAGATGATAGATAATAAGAAATTTAAGTAGATTAATGTATTTTAATGATCTAAAATGTAAAAATAAGTTAATAAAAAATAACCACTATAAATATATTTTATTTTATTTTATTTTTAAAAAATATTAGAAGTACTGAATTAAATATTTCTGATCATTTGTATCATATATATAACTATGGGTTTTAGTTTTTAAGAGGCTTTTAGATATTTTATTGAAGTTATCGGACATGTTGTTGGTAAGTTTTTCTATCTAACAGTGAAAGTTATCTAGAGTATTCGTACTTAAGTGATGGAGTTTCCATAGAATTTTCTTTGTCTGTCAGTGAGGCTTGTTTAGAGTGTTCGGAGGTTTTGAATGGATACTCTGTACTGGAATTACTGCTTTGAATTCAACTATATCTGGAGTCTCTGGCCCATAGGATGGATATTTCAGAGTTTAAATTTATGAGTAGTGGCTAGTTTTACAGGGGATTTGTTTTTAGCTTTATCAACCTTTCACTTATGTGGTTGTCTGTTCATTCATTTCATCCCTACAGTCTTTTAAAGGTTTTCCATCTCTCTCGGTTTTTCTACTAAATTCACCTCTTCATGAGTGATTTTTTAGAACTTCTGAGTGAGAGAGTTAGGGTTAAATTGAGCACTTATGAATCAACGCTCGACAAGGATTTACACTTGTTATTCTTGGAGGTTCTCCTTTTAAACGACTAGCCATCGCTTGTGAGGATTCGAAGTTGTGAATTATTCGAGAAAATTTGTGAAGTTTTCCCTCGTTTTCGTAAGAAAAGAAATAACTATAGTGAATATCGAGCTTATTCTTAGAGATTGATTTTGATATAGTATGTTTCATCAGAGATGGTAGCATCGTGTTCTAGTAGATATCTTGTTGGTTGACTTAGACTTTATGTTAGTCTTAGTGAGAGCTTAGAGACTTGACGTTTTTCTAAGTTTGAGTTTGGTAAAGTTAAGGATGGAGTGCGATCCGGCTCTTATAGTCTTTCAACGAAGACATAAATTTTTTTATTCAAATTTTAGTAAAAAATGTTATGTGTCCTTATATATTTCTTATTATATTTATTTATTATCTTTAGATTACCTAGCATACCTGTTCGCGTCGGAACCCGGCGCAAGCACGTCGATGACTGGAAGATCTGCTCAGTTCCAGTGCAGGCCGGTCGGCTTCTCTCTGTGGCTCAAGGTACGCGTGCTGGGGCCATGGGTTTTGGTTGGCTCCGGCGCGACGGTGCGGGTGCGGGCGTGCCAATCAATTTGACCCTACAATTGATAAGGAGGTGAGACAAACGGGTTAGTCGGACGACAGGCCGATACGAGCCCTCGCTATCGGCTGGCTACCGATAGGATCGAGTTAGTCATCGGACGTGTCTGGATGGCTCCTGCTATTGGCTGATCGCCGATAAGAATCAGGACGCGCTTCCGTCGGCTGGGGAGCTGATACAGGCGTAGGCAGATGTCTACAAAGGATACGACGCCTCTGGGTGTAGTAGACGCGAGGCCTTGATCCATCGGCCGCAGAGCCGATGGAGGCACAGGATGGAGATGGCAGCACGAGACCCGTCGCCCGCCGTGACGACATCGCTGGCACTGAATCTCAAAGATCGGACCTAACCGAGACAGTACGAGAATAAGGCCAACGATAACGGGACGGTAGACGCTAGATCGGACATGCTGAAGCAAGGGCGAAGCGAACCCATCGGCTAGGTGAGCCGATGAGAGGACGTCTCTCTCAAGACAGGTGCGTATTGGCTTAAAGGCTGACGCGCTTGGTGTAGCGCTCAAAGAAAAGTCTCTGCAGATCTGGTGCGTATCGGTCGAGGAGCCGATATGCTAGACATAACGCTCAACGTATAGATAACTCATCGGTTAACACTCCGATGAAACGCCGTACTGAGAACTATAGGCCTAAAACTCATTCTACCATCGGTAGTCTCATAAGTCGAACATAACCGATGCAGCACGAGACCGACCACAACGGAGAGAGCTTAATAGGCTGATAGACCCTGCACGAACGTGATGCGATACATCCGATCGGCCTAAGAGTTCGAACCTAACCGATGCAGTCTTAGACAGAACGGGACATATCAAGATATTGACGGAACTTACCCCTTTGCCGAAGATCGGACCTAACCGATGCAGCCTCATGTCGAGAGCTAGACCCCACGGGTAGAAACCTAGATAAACTAGGATATCGATGCGCTGAGATTGTATTGATCGAAGGATTTGATCTATCTCTTACATATTTTCAGGGGGTCTATATTTATATACTGGGTTTACAGAGTCTGATGTGTTTTGCAACAACTATCGAACGTTATTTCCTAACAAAAATAAAGAAAATATCTAACTAAATCTTCCTATCCATATAAAATTAGATAAACTACTCTGCTGTAGACCACGACTTCTCCTCAAACTCGGTCTTATTCGGATAATTTTCTATTCTGAGACCGAGTCTTTCCTTGCTTCAATCCAATCGGCTCCTTCCCTGTAGCAATCGGACACTTCTGTGGTTTAGCCGATCGTCTTTTCAATCTATTGCTGGGCTTTCTAAATTTTGGCGTTAACAATACCTCTTTTGCTCCCTCCACATATTTATTTTGGAAGAAGGGGATCGAAACATCCATACCGTAGAAATGGAGTGTCCGGCTGAGCTTCGCTATACTACAGTGAATCTTGACTAGATCTTGACTAGAGTCTCTAGACGTTAGTACCGAATACTTCATATAGAGTTTTAATTTTCGCTATAATTTTTTTTAGTTTTTTAGATGTGTACATCTATACTTCTCTATACAACTCAAAATACTTTGAGATGCAACTTACAAATCAACTCACATCGACACGTAGTATGTGATGTCGATCGATAAACGCATAATTTAAAAAAAAACATGATTTCCAATCGCTTGCTCTAGAAGGAGATCATGAATAATTAAGTCAACGAGCTTACGACTTGCCGTGTTTGCGAAGCACATAACGAATACTAGAGCATACTGAGAATTTAACCCTATCTCCTTCCTGAACAAGAGGAGCTAGTATCAATCATTCTGCAGGAATAAGTACTGGGTTCCTGAAAGAAATAACAATGGTCACCATCCAGCCACTTGGACCATGACTTGGGCCACAAGATGTCCGAATGTTATTATTGTGGTAAAAAAAGCTGGAAGAGGTTATCCGAAACATATGCACTAATTCAAAAGATAATAGTACTAATAAAATACAAATAAACATATGCAAAGCAATAAGAGAAGAGGGGAAAATTCTTGCTGAAAAATATATTTCTAATTTTCCTAAGGAAAAGGCGAAATTAAATGAACCCATCGTCATCAAGCACTAAGGTCGACATCAGTTCATCACCCCCTCGGTGGCCATCTTCCACAAGCCACAGACCCCATCGGACGGCCCATATTGCTCAGCGTGGGAATCCCTTTCCCTCACCTTTTTCTATGTCATCACCATGCCATTTCTCCCTCATTTCATGCTACAGCCTCAACAAATTCTTATATTACAAAACGGTCCTTTCCTCCATGCTTCACTCCATCTCACTGCGCGTATATGCACCCTCTGCTACTAGCAAGAGTACCCAAGGGACAATAACACTATGCGGTACAGTGATCATATTCTCCACATCAATGTCTCTATATGAGAATATATTTCATCCATTTATGGGGGAAATTAAAGGCAAAACCGATTGAAGAATTCGGCAATTACGTCAAAGCAGGGGGCGTGCAACAAAAAAAAGAGCCTTTCTTTTTTGGGGCTTTTAGCTATCGCAGGAAAGAACCGTCGACACGTCTCTCAGATGTACGAACCAAACCGCCTTACATCGGCGTCTCAGCTCCACCGTTTCATTTCGTTTTTTTTTTCTCTCCTTGTTTCCAATCCATCTCTCATTGTCAAGAGAAAAATAAACAAATAAAAAGACAAGGAAAAAGGAGGCCCTAATCGATCGATCGATATAAATCTATATATCTCTATGTATATATCTTTTTCTTCTCCTCTTCTTTCCAAGCTAGCTCTGAATAGAGACGAATTCCAGAAGGCCCGAATCGATCGAACCCTTGCGGCCTTATCGATCTCCATCATATCTACTTACCCATCCATCCTCCTCTTATCAATCACTTCTTCGTGTTCTTCAACTCTACTACTAACCTCGGAGCAGGTAACAATTTAATTCGTTGATAGTGGTGTTAACCCGGCCCATGGCCCCCCTCTCAATCCGGCCATCACATCATGGATACTGCTTCTTCCTCCTCCCTGTTGCTGCATTCATCTTGCACCATCGTAGACGACGACCCTTTCAGTTGATTAATTATTACAAGATTGATTTCTTTTCTTCCTCTTCTTTCCTTTAGCTTCGATAGCAAGCTAGCTGTGGTGTTGCAACTCTCTGAAGCACTGGAAGAACGGGGCATATGATGGTAAGATTATAATTATATCTTCTTGATTGATGCTCAGTATATGAGCAGCTAGGTGTAGGGTGGTTGCATTTGGGTTTAATTAGAGGTTAATTTGGGTAGTGGGATATGATTTTGTTTGTGTGTGCGTGTTTGGGTTCATGGAGACGTGGTGCAGGTGATGGTGAGCATGATGGAGACGATCCCGGACGGTGGAGGCGGCGGCGCGATGGTGCAGCAGTCCGAGGAGGACCTCGGGCCGCCGTGGCTGCGGCCGCTGCTGTCGACGAGCTTCTTTGTGGCGTGCGGCTTGCACCCGGACCTGAGCAAGAACGAGTGCAACCTCTTCTGCCTCGGCTGCACCGGCAACGCTCTCTGTGCCTACTGCCTCCCCGCCCACCGCAACCACCACGTCGTGCAGGTAATCATCGGCATATGGTCTTCCTCTTCCTCCTCTCAAGCGAGGCGAATCAACTCTGACTGAATTCATGGCGATTGGATTGGGGATGTGTAGATACGGAGGTCGTCGTACCACAACGTGATCAGGGTGTCGGAGGTGGGGAAGCTGATCGACATCTCGCACGTGCAGACGTACGTGATCAACAGCGCCAAGATCGTGTTCCTCAACGGGCGGCCGCAGGCGAGGCCCGGCAAGGGCGTCACCAACACCTGCGAGATCTGCTGCCGCAGCCTCCCCGACTCCTTCCGCTTCTGCTCCCTCGGCTGCAAGGTGCCTCTCTCTCTCTCTCTCTAATTAACACTCCATCTTCTTCTTTCTCTCTCTAGCTACCCTACACCTCTCTCTCTGTTCATGGAGGAGTAGTGCTGAGCAGAATGGCATCTGTGTGTGGGGGCCATGGCCACCTGGGGGGTGCAATGCATGTACACTGTCCACCTGGGGGAAAAGGCAGCCGTATCCTATCGCGGAAAGGGTGTTTCAGTGGGAGAGAACGAATAACCGCGTGCCTTTTGCGCCCACAACCAACTAACGGCGGCGGCCGGTAAATCGGTAACCACCACCACCATCACCGGCGACCGGCTAGCTGCTGCATTGGCCGCCACTGGAGCTGAAGAGGAAGAACGATGCATATTGCATCTTGCAGATGCAGATATGCACGTATACGTGACACATTGGCACCGTTGCATTGCACCCTTGTATGTTGCGTCTGCACTTCAGCTAGAGTGGTGGCTTCTTTAGGACTCCCTCTGGAGTGGTAGGGTACATTGGAATGTGTCAGCAAGCATATCAGCGTAGGGTTTGACTCTGGGTTAGTTTAGGTCTCCGGAAGTGTCATTAGCAAACATGACATCCCAGGGGGTATATATATATATATATACTTCTTTGATAAATACATTTGCACTGGCAATTAACTTTTGAGCTGACAGAACTAAGGTTCTCTCCTCCAGCTCCAAATATAGCCAATGTGTGATCGTTACGTTATCAATCAGGTTTATCTTACAGCAAAAGTGCCAAAACCAGGATAGCTTGCACTGTAATATAAGTTTAGGAAATCATTAATTAATTCTCCTTCTCGTTTTGCACTTGAAGAGTGCAACAAGCTAACGAGACATTCTCTATGGATCGGTCGGTCCCAATTATTGCCCTCTGAATTTGGGGTGTGTTGGTACGTGTGCAGCCGTTGAATGCAGCTAAAATGGGGCCCCGTATCTATCTCCTATTCTTAGTCCATTTCCATCAAGACTGATGCTGCAAATAGATCAGGCCAGCCATATATGGAAGATGTACATGCATGCATAACTTAATTGCCATAGAAGAGGATTATATTACTTCATCTCCAAATCGTAGTTTACTTAATTAGCCTTTTAACCATAGTCTACCTATGTTTAGCAAGGGGTGATTCGTTAATCACCCGGTCATTAAAATTTAAAATTATATATTTGAAAGCTAAGTGTTTTGCTTATCCGTTTGATTGCAATCGCTGCAATGGGGATTATATAAAAAAAGTGGCCCCTACAAGTTGAAGCTAAAGTACTGATTTTGTTTAGCAGAAGGCTGCTTTCAGGTAGTAGGTAGACTTGAGACATCATAGCCGGATCTTCCAGCGAGAGTACATTTCCCTTTTCTCTCTTGTTTCGTAGAATGCATTATATATCCAGTTTACCTCCCCTCTTTTTTTCATATGGAAAAGAAAGAGAGAGAAAGAAAGCGTGTGCGTTATCCAGATAAAGCTGACTTCCCCTTGGAGGTGATGTTCTACCGAATCACCATGTCGTGTGCTTGTCGGGTTTCTGTGTTTTTAGCTTTGGATATGGTGATGACTGTTGCAAATTCAACCGATCTTTGTGAGGTTTTGCCAAATGGAAATTGTTGCTTCCATTATCTGAAAATACGGAGAATGGCAAGGAGTGAGTTCTCCCAAACTTTCTTTGATTTTTGTGTGTGTAGGAAGAAAAAAAAGGGTTGATGCTTGTTTGGGACGTTCTCGGGGATCCTACATTTAACCTCAATTATTTTTCTGTAGCATTCCTGACAAGTTGTTGTGAAATCAATTCTCTCTCAAATACAAGAACTAGCAATCCACCATGGAGAACAATTCATATACATGTTCAGCTTCACATGTAGTACTATTTATTAATAAGAACTACTATTTATTACTAGTAAATTGTTGTCTTACCAAAAACTTTAGGGCGTCAGGAGACACCTGGTATCTAGCTAGGTACTTATGCAAGCTCTAGAAAAAAAAATAGGAAAGCTAATCGGTGTCAATGAGACAACGAGATGATGTGCTATGGGACTGGGAGCAGTTAGTGCAAGGACAACGGCTGGATCAATAATACTCTACCTGATGAGACTTTTCACACGTCTTCATCAACTCACACTTGACTTATTTGAGTTATTTCCTCTGAAAGCCACTCTTGTGCCATGAAAAATTCAGACCCTTCACTCGATCGTTCAATCTTGTGTCATTACAGTCATTTTACCAGTTTGATTAGCACCATGTTTTTACTGCTTAGTAGTCTTCGTCTACTCACTTTACTTATTGATCAGTTATTTCCTCTGAGAACCACTCTTGTGTCCATGAAAAATTGAAATCATTCACTTGTTCAATTGTGTGTCATTTCAGTCATTTTAACAGTTTAATTAGCACCATGGTTTTACTGCTAAGTCTTCCACTGATGCATGTATGGTTGATATTTTTCAGCTGGGAGGAATGCGGTGGGACCCAAGCCTGACATTCGCCAACCGGCCGAAGCGCGGCCAGGACTCCGGCGGCGGCGACGGCTCAGGCTCCGACTACGACTCCTTCAGCCCCAAGAAGCTGAGGAAGATGGCCGGCTACGAGCTCGGCCGGTTCGACCGGGGGATCCGGTGGTCCGACGACGAGGGCAGCAAGTCCAACACGGCGCCGATCACGCCGACCACGCCGCCGATCATCCGATGCCGGCCGTCGAGGAGGAAGGGCATCCCCCACCGTGCACCCTTCTACGGTTAGATCACATACACCAACCAAAATGATCACTCATCAGCATATATATCACTAGCTCTTCAGCCTAAGTGACCAATCCTATCACTAGTACTAGCCACATATATATACTATATGATGAAGTGTCAGGTCTGAATAGTGAAGCGATATCTAATCAGCTACTGTTAGATCACTAGCTAGATGTTGATTAGCAGCTAACCTGATACATATAGTCATATAAATACAAGTATACACAATAATCTAGGTTATGAAGTAAGTATATATATATGTGTGTGTGTGTACATATGAATATATTGGCAAATGTAGTCAATAAAGTTATAAAGGCCATGGTGGTGATGGCCTGCTTTCATGTAGACACAAGGTTAAGTTAAAGAAGAAAAGGGAGACACAGGAAGAATAGAAACATAGGTAGGGGTTTTTAATTAGTTTGGATAGGTCGAGATTGATATGTGAAAAAGAAGTAAGCATCATGTATTTATCTCGGTTTGTGTAGTAGTATATACTTGGCTGTTTGCCCCACCACCCAATGCGTTTATTAGCGTTGTGGTGTGTAGTTTTCCACTTTAAGTTTCAGAGTTTCTCCTTTCTGGGACTTAATTTGTATAGACAGCGTATGAAGTTTTACTTGGAAAAAAAAGGGAAAATGGAATGATGGATGACTTAAGCTTGTTTTACTCTTTTTGTAACTTAACAAGTTGAAGTGGTGATGCACACACAAATCAGTAATATATTTAACTCTTTTTTTCACAACATTGAATATATGTGCAATTATTGTTTTCTCTGCCCTGCTTTCCTGTGATCAAGCATGTCATTCATCCGAGGCCTCGTTTAGAACAAATGAATTTCACATGGAAAAATTCTTGCATTCCAATTGGGGCTAACACATTTTACTGGCAATGTACTGAGTACAATAAACCTGCTTCTCGTTGTCAGTAACTAGCACCAGTACGTGTGTATCAAATCTTAGGAATCATTGAATCAATTAATCCTGAACAGAAGCGGAGAAAACAATGGTAGCTAGATCGAGCATCGACGAGGCGACTCTGAACACTGGTGCCGGTATGTGCTCTTGTCACAGCCATTTCTGCAGCACTGCCAATGTGCATGACTCCTAAAGATTGTCCCAGCCTATTAACTTGCTACTGCTTATATACCTCTCCTTTCAAAAATAAAAAATAAAAACCTTGGACATGGGGTCTTTTTGTCTGTCAGCGCAAGCTAGGTTTACCAGCTGTGGGTCGGGTTTCCGAGCCTCTAAACGGTGCGATTTCTTTGAAAAAACCTTATATGTGGATATCTTAGAAAATTGTTTCAAATCCATTTTTAATTTTATATATTTAATTTATTCTTTTGTATCGTCGAATAATTATCGTAAATCATTCAACCATCCAGCACAAAGAACCAAAACAATTCAGTGCACAGTGAGGAACAAGAGCGTTTTGATCCAATAAGAAAAGCGGCCGGAGGAGGCAGGAAGAGATGGGAGCAGCTAGCAGCTGCGTTAGATGACAAACGAGACCGAACTAAATGTGTCGAGATCATGCTGCTAGAATCAGAGAGATTCAGAGATTCTGGGAGCTTGTTGCTTGCTCCAGAATTCCTGCGCTAGCTGCCTCCCTGTGCGTGTAGTTATCTGATCTGATCGGGTAGTCAAAATAACAGCCAGTAATCCTTTTGGTTAGAGTCAGATCGATGGCGATGGTAATGACAGTCGACAGGCATGGGTACTGCTCGAATAGGCCTGCCGAACACTGTCACCAAGGACAATTTGAGCCCTTTGTGTGAAATATGGCCTTGTTAGTTGTGAGTCTCTTTCTTTCTTTTTCTTTTTTTTTTTGAAATGAGTCGCTTTCTGTTTTAATTGTAGGACTGTGGCCATCAATTTCTTCAAGTGAAAATAGGTGTAAACACATCAAGATTTTTCTTCTACTATTAAAAGCGCATTTTCCCCTTAAAAAGTGGGCATAAATTCTTGATCTAATTACAGAGAACTAGGGAATTATCCCGTGCAATTTTACGTAAAATTAGATAATTAAAATATAATTGGATTTAATATACAACTCATAAATTATCTTTTTAGATATACAGTTATATCATCTATAAAAAGTAGAATTGGATTTTATATTTAACTTTTATCTTCTGTTTTGATATATATAATTTCATTTTGTATGCTGTTTACCCTTCCTTGGGCTGTTGTTTGAGAAAACCTTTGGTTGTTGTTGTTGTTTTATCTTCAAATAAGGCAAAGCTTTTGCCTTTATTTTAAAATTTGTATTTTGTATATAACTATATCTATCAATTTATATAGTTATACTTTAAACTCACTATCTGATGATTAATTTTTTATTTTATTCAATTAATATGAGAATTTCTAAAAATAAATATTGTGTTTTATTTTCGAGAGTTTTTTTTTACTATGTTTGATTTTTATTATTATTGGATTCAACTCGAGAATCATGCTCGTTGTTTAGCATGATGGTGATATGTCTTCCCTATAGCAGGATGGTAAGAGGGCAACGCGTTACTACACTAGATTAGGTTTTATGGTAGGGTTGGAGCAAACAATATCTAGAGATAGATGAATGTCAAGAAGCAACGGGACTGGTAAGGCATCATGTTGAAGTGGTGATGGAGTACATCAATATTTTAAGTGAGAAAAATAGGTGGTGATTAGGACTGGCGATAGAGGTGACCAGATAGATTGGTTTCAAGAGACAGATACAGAAAATAAGAAAAATGATACTGTAGAGGGATATAATGGAAATAGATGATGAATATGATAGTGGTTTGCTAGAGGACAAATATTTGGCAGGGGAAGATGCTCCCTTCTTTTTTATCAGATGTTTTTGTTTTTGAATAACGTACACATGTTTTGTCATTGATATATATATTCTCGAATAAGAGGGCAGGAGGACCTGCCTCTTTTCATTAATAAAGAAGGAGATATATGGTTTATTTACAGGCGTAGGCGATATTATACAAAGGCAGTAGCTCGGCTGGCAAGGTGTGCTAGGAGATGCTCAACGGAATTGGTTCGATCTCATGTTACTCACAAGTCCTTGTTTCTTAATTAATAAATTGATGCTAAGCTCCTCTTTAGTATCACTCATATTTTAAAATATGTTAGATCAAGTATATAAGTCTCAAACACATGCCACTAAATACCACACATTTTAAAACATATTAAAGCAAGTACTATAAGTCTCCAACCACTTGCCACTAAATATCATATAATCTCTTGTGATGTGATAAATATGCAAAGAGTAACCTCTATATAAATTCTAAAAGAGAGAAAAGAAGAGTAAACAAATGAATTAAACTTATTATTGAGATAATTACCTCTTAATAATTGATGAGTTGATGATGTGGATAAAATTAGAGGTGACTATAACCTCTACTATAAAACTTGCTACACTAGAGCTAAAGAAAAAGAAAAGAGTAGTGTTGATTAGATGTAAGCCAATAAAATAAATGGTCATATTGTATTAGAGCTCGTATGTTAGTGGCCATGTATAGTATATGCTGTATAAAATTAGAGGTAGCGATCATCCTTACTATAAAACCTGCTCTTAGGACGATGCCATTTTGAGCATGTAGGTATACAAAGATAGTGCGATGTAGAAAAAATTATAAGATCTATGAGTCTATAATCAAAAAAAAAAAAGCAAGCCACACCATATGCCTACGATCAAAATAACCTACTAAGGGGCACAATGTCCTGGCTTCACTTAACTTCATTAATATTTTTATGATGGAGAGAGAGAGGGATAAGGCAAAAGATAAGATGATTCATTCTCTCCCACACAGACCCACCAATGTGGCCATCTTGTGACGATCAAAAGCGTTATAGCAAGAGGATACGCTGTGTGAAGAAGAGTTCGGTCGAAAATAGACCTTCAAAGCGACACCTCCAGGAAGGCTACGACGTCTAGGATGCCGTCATCACCTATCCTAGTAAACCATGCCACGGCTTTTCACCTGAAGGATTGCACCAAGCGTGAGGAAGGAGCCACAACAACAACCCTAGTAGGGTTACGACATCTGAAAACATTGCCGCTGCCAACCCAGAATCAAGCCAGGCTTTCACATGGAAACATCCTTACCTCGTGTGTTGTCTCGTCCCCATTGTTTCTATTAGTTGTCACCATCTAAACACCTTCAATGTGTGGCCGTCAAATCAACATCCCATCACTAGCCATCCATCAGGAGGACTAGTGGCCCATATGCTGGCGAACTCTAGCGAGCCATCGACAAGCTAGCCACTATCTCCTCACACTCTGTTAGGGCTAGAAAGCCTATGAACTCCGCTGCTCAAGCCATCATCCATGCCTACGTCGCATCAGACCACCACGCATGCCTCCTACCATCAGTGTCACATAGGAGGGGACTTGATCTAGCCAAGAGGACATCGGATCCATCCTCACAAGTAGCTACCACCATGCCCCCTTCCCCTCTATTTAGTGCTATCCAACCCGTATTGCCGGTTCTCGTTAGGTCTGGAAAATGCCGTTGTTGCCACCCAGCCCAAGCCACCACTACTTGTCGGTTCTAGGCCATGCTATCACCACCACCCCAGCCACCGTTCGGGCGTGAAGGTCCCTAACTGTGTCATCATCATCACCGTCACTGTCCCCGTTGGTCTCCCACCAAGTAGATCTAGACAGATCCATTTGCCTACAATCCAACCATGACATCCACTATAGCCTACAGCCCTAACCATTGCCTCTATTGTCACCTGCCATCCAGCTGCTACCTTCCCTACTGGCGTGATGCCCGTCGGTGCTCCTTGCCAGATTCGCCCTTGACAGCCTAGATTTGGGCGGCACAACGTCACCTCCACCTTGGGCCACATGGGTTCCCCCAACCACTAGCGCCATAGGGGAGAAGGAGCCCCGCTACTATCATCCTTGTAGCTTGCAGGTTTGCCGATGGGCCACTCAAGCGACGATAGGATGAAGGAGAGGAGAAAGGGAGCGGCGCGTGTGGGTCGCTCATATCACCTTGGGGCTAGAGTGACGCGAGCCCGTGAAATTACCTGTAATCACCATCTAGTTTCAAGGGAAAATGAAACAATAACCGCCAACTAACCTAACGGCCAACGGTCCCAACCTCCGAAAAAGCTCCCCAAGTCATTAACGCTTTTATAACTGCAAGTCACTGACTTCACTTTTCTCTTTTCAGATAACAGGAAGAGAGGGACCAATCCAGGGAGGCAAATCCTAGCCGAATGCTGCGGCTTCCGGCGGGATCAGCCGCCGACGCCGACGCCACCATCCAACCAGGTCGCCGTCCTGTGCAATCCGCGGCAGCATGCAGATAACATTTGGTTTCAGCCTGAACAAACAAAAAAGGTTATGTCAGGTTGCCACTGATAATGATCACTATCAACGCGTAGTATTATTATTTTAGAACCTGATTCTGACCTGTGCTTTGGGGTTGGGGATATTGAGTTGAATGTAATCTAATCGCGTTTTGCAAGAATGTCGTGGAGACGACTCGGACGAGGCCTGCAGCCGGCAGGGAAATTGATGAAGTTCGGGCGGCGGAGACGAACTTTATTTTGATCTGGGAAAACTAAAAAATGTGGTCGTCGATCTGTTGTCTCTCGTCGCCGTTGCCGGACAGCGACGGAGTCCAAACTCTTTTTACGTTGACATGTCGCTCGTCAGGTTAGTTACCACAACTAGGATCGATGCTTCGAACATTCCAATCGAAACCGCTAAACTGCGCGGTCAATTAAGCTGACCATGGGCGAATATGTATGGTCCCTTGCCGATGATAAACACGACTTAATTGTACGGGTGTACCAGACGCCAGGTGTGAAACGGAAAGGACGGTCAGGCTCAGTCCAGGTACCCGTCATACAGCTCGTGCCACTGTCAGGTGAGATCGTATCTACCAGTATAAGTCTATTTCATTACTTAATTCTTAGTTTTATCTAAAATACAGTTTGCAATAAATAACACTCCATCCATTAAAACTGAACATTTTTACCAGACGGTTTTTTTTAAATACGTGGCAGCACAGAAAAAAATGAAAAACAGTGGGCCTACTCATCTTCTTCTCCCTTGCTCCTCTCTCTCCCAATCCACCCACCGCCGCCACCCCTAGGCTCTCCAAGGGCGCCACTATTGGTTGGCCTCCTCCATCTAGGCCCGTTGTCTTCCGCTGCTGACACCTCTATTTGAGAGCTTGCGCTCCTCAAGGCCAAGTGGTTGCAAGCAGATGAGAGTTTCGATGCAGCCATAGAGTTGGATGCCATCCTAGTCACGTTGATCTCGCCACTGACCTCATCTTCTCTGAGCTTGGCCAAGGGGACAAGCTCTATGTCCTCGTTAGCAGAGGAAGGAAGGAGAGGGGCGCCGCGGTGCCATGGTGGTGACTAATCGCCGCTTGGAGAAGGGGTTCTCAGCGAATAGAGGAGCTTGAGGAGGGGGAGAAAGGCGAATGGAGGTGGTGCCGCTGCCAAGCTCTAGATTCTTCACCATCCTCTAAATGCTTCGCTCCTGAGCCTTAGTTAGATCTGGGTGATAACAGAGGGCCCTAGCAAGCTTTGTCTCTCCTAGGTAGTCGATGCCAAGCTTCCTACCCCTACCACTTCTAGCTGCAGCCGCTGCCGATGAGGACTAGTGCCAAATCTACATCACCACGCCATCGACACCAACCTCCCCATTCTCTT
Organism: Oryza coarctata; assembly: GCA_030770085.1. Lineage (NCBI taxonomy): Eukaryota > Viridiplantae > Streptophyta > Magnoliopsida > Poales > Poaceae > Oryza > Oryza coarctata. Next base: position 19,192,463 of record CM061472.1, read on the forward strand.
CTCTAGCGTTAGCTCCCAGTCTCTGGCTAGTGGTGCTGTTAGGCCCCTTGATGGAATTTAGGGCCCTTGGCCCAACTAATTAAATGAAAAATTTATGCAAATCTCAAAGGCCAACAACCTTATTTTAGGCACTTTGGTTATAATCGTCTCGCTTTGCCAATGCTCTGAAGTTAGATAAATTTTCTTGTGAGTACTATAAAAAGGTGGCAAACAAAGACTTCCTTGTGGCTTACATCTGTGGGTGTGATCCACATTACTAAGGGCAGGGTGGTGGGCCCGCTTTCTCTTGATGAGGAAAGCAGTTATGTGGCTACCAATGTGCTGTTTATGGAAAGCGTCCTAGGTGTTTTGTCTGACGATATTTGTGATACTTACATGCATATTGCTGATGACAAGGAGCTATGAGATGCCCTTGAAGTCAAGTATGAGGCTTTCGAGAAAGTCAAAGTTTTATATATCATGGAGCAATACATAGAATATAGGATGGTAGGTAACCGTTCTGTAGTACTGCAGGCTCATGAGATATAAGGCATTACGAGGGAACTCACACACATCAATTGCTCACTCATTGACGAGTCTGTAGCTGGCACCATTGTTGCTAAGCTATCGATATCATGGAGGAACTTTGCCAAAATTTTGAAACACAAGATGGAGAAGATCATGGCCAAGGACCGGATCATTTCTCTTGATGTTGAAAAGAAAGCTAGGGTAAAGGATGGACACAATGTTAGAGGCAAAAACTACTCGGCTGCCAATACTGTGAGGAAGAGCCATCCCAGCCATAGCAAGAACAAGAAAAAGATGGTCAAGTCCAACCAAACAACCAACTTTAATAATAAGAGGAATACAAATAAAAAATTCTGCTTCGTGTGTGGTGAAACCGGGTATTGGGCAAGAGGTGCCCACATCGCAAAAAAAGTAGGAACTGGAGCAATCTTCCAAGGCTTTGAACACCGTCACCATTGGCAATACTGTGGATGGTTCAATTGGGTACGATAATTTATCTACTATTCTTTCTGTGAGTTAATCTATTAATTGATAGATTGACACAAGTGCTAATGTTTATGTGTGTGCTATCTATTCTCTATTCTCTTCTTATTAGACCATAACCGGGTCAACCATCTTGATGGAGAATGGGTTTCCTACTTTTGTTTGTGATGTTGGTATGTTAGATCTGAAGTTTAATTTGGGAAAGATCGTGCAGCTGAAGAATGTATAGAATATGCCCTCTATAGACAAGAACATAGTTAGTGGTTCTCTTATGCTAAGATGGTTTTAAGTTAGTTTTTGAGTCTAATAAAATAATAGTGTCTATATGTGGACTATTTATTGGTAAAGGTTATGAATGCAAAGTCTTGTTTCATTTTTCTCTTATGGATTTTTGCAATTAGGTGGTGAACCATATTTGTGTTGTTGATAATAGAGATGAGGACAGTGTTTGGTACTTACGTTTATGTCATCGAAATTTTAGTTCCATTTCTCAACTTGCGATTTTGAATCTAATCCTAAAACTTTATATCATCAAAGATTCTAAGTACCAAATTTGTGTGAAACAAAGCAACCTTGTAAGTCTCATAAGCCTATCAAGGATAGACATTTGGTACCTCTAGAGCTTATTCATTCTAATCTTTGTGAGATGAATGGTGTATTGTCGAAGGGTAAAAAGAGATATTTTATGATCTTAATTGATGATGTCACTAGATTTAATTATGTTTTTTGTTGAAAACTAAAGATGAGGTTTTAGGCGACTTTAAAAATCTATAAAGCAAAAGTAGAAAACAAACTAGATAGAAAGATCAAACGACTAAGGTCATATTATGGTTGTAAATATTTCTCTAATTTTGACTTATTTTTTTAAGGAACATAGTATTATTTATGAGAGTACGCATCCCTATTCACTCCAATTAATGGGGTTATCGAATCAAAGAACCGCATGTTAACTGATTTAGTGAATGCTACATTAGACACGGCGGGTTTACCTAAGATATGGTGGGAGAGGCTGTGTTGACCATGTCATATCCTGAATAGATTTTTGATAAAAAATAAGGAGAAAACTCCATATAAGAAATGGAATAGGAGAAGGCCATCGTTGTCTTACTTGCAAACTTAGGGTTACTTGGCAATGGTTAATGTGCCAATCAACAAGAAGCACAAGCTTAGACCAAAAATAATGGATTGTCTTTCTGAGTTATGCTCATTGTAGCAATGCTTATAGATTTTTATTGGTTAAATCAGAGATATCTATCATACATATCGATACGATCTTTGAGTCTCATGATGCTACATTCTTTGAAAATATATTTTCTATGAAATATTTGAATAATATATCTAGTGAAACAGTTTCTGAACCTATTAAAACCTTTGAAACATTTGAACAACCATATGAACAAAGTCATAAGGAGGGTGACAATAAAGCTCTGAGAAGGAGAAAGAAACTAAGGATTTCTAAATCCTTTGGTGATGATTTTACTGTATACCTTATTGACAATACTCCAAGTCCATTTCTAAGGCGTATGTATCTCCAGATGAAAATTATTGAAAAGAGACAGTTTGTAGCGAGATGGATTATATCCTAGCTAATGGGACTTGGGAGGTTGTGTAGAGGCCCTTTGGTGTAAACCTGTGTAGTGTAAGTGGATGTTCAAAAGAAAACTTAAGTCTAATAGTATTATTAAAAAGTATAAGGCTTGGCTTGTGGCAAAGGGATACAAACAAAAAGAAGGTGATGATTTCTTTGATACTTATGCTCCTGTTGCTAGACTAACCAATATTTGTGTACTACATTCCTTGGTTGTCTCATAAAGTCTTCTTGTCCATCAGATGGATGTTAAGATAGATTTCCTTAATAGAGAGTTAGATGAGGAGATATACATGGATCAACCTTATGGATTTACAGTAAAAGGTTAGGAAGAAAAGTTGTGTAAACTATTGAAGTCCTTGTATGGCCTCAAGTAGGCTCCAAAGCATTAGCATGAAAATTTTGATAGTATTTTAACTGCTACATGTTATATAGTAAACGAGGCTGATAAATATTTGTATTATCGCCATGGTGGGGGTGAAGGAGTTATCCTATACTTGTATGTTAATAGCATATTGATTTTTAGGACAAACCTTAACGTGATAAATGATGTCAAGGTTTTTCTATCTCAAAACATTGATACGAAGTATTTGATGGTAGCTGATATTATTTTAAACATTAAATTGATCAAGGATGATGATGGAATTACATTATTGCAATCTCATTATATGAAAAAAGTGCTAAACCGCTTTGGGTACATATGAAGCAAGTCTTCTCCAACACCTTATGATCCAAGTTTAATGCTTCTAAAGAACAAGTGTGTTGCTAAAGATTAGTTGATATATTCCTAAATTATTGGCTCTATTATGTATCTAGCAAATGCAACAAGGTCTGACTTCACATTTGCGATTAGCAAATTGAGTTGGCTCACTTCAAACTCAGATGATGATCATTGGCATGCACTTGAGTGTGTGATGCGCTATTTGCTGGATACAATGAACTTTGAAATTCACTATATTGGGTACTCATCAATACTGGAGGGTTATAGTGACTCACATTGAATCTCAGATCCAGATGAGATAAAGGCCACGAGTGGTTACGTCTTCACTTTAGATGACACTGCTATTTGGTGGTGTTAGAAATAGACCATTTTGACAAGGTCAACTATGGAATCAGAACTCATTGTATTAGATAGAGTTACTGTTGAAGTAGAGTGGCTACGTGAACTTTTGATGGACTTACCGATGGTTAAAAAACTGATACCAGCGATTATAATGAACTTTGATAATCAAACAGTTATTACCAAAGTGATTGTTAGGAAAATGAGAAACTCTGGAATGATAGCCTTGGGATATATCTAGATAGCTAAGAACTTGGCAAACCCCTTTATGAAGGGTTTATCACATAACATGATAAAAAATACATCAAGAGAGATGGGTATGAGACACATGATTTAGTTCATAGTGGTAACCTGGCCTATGTGATTAGAGATCTCATGAATTAGATTCGGTAGAAACAATTATGGATAGCTGGAGGAGAGTACAAACTCTTAAGACCCTCTCTATGTAAAGATACAGTACTCCTATCACTTTATAGCAGGTTAGCTTTTGCCTTAATGTATTCTGTTGGCTTGTGAGAGCAAGAGGTGTCGTTCTAAGAGTATCTTTGAAAGAAATCACCTATGTGAGCTTGACTATTGGTCACAGTGTACATGAAGAGACTAAGGAAGTATGATTTATACGCTTCATCCGAGAGCTAGCCTAACTGGCAGCCATATATCAATTTGATTATGAGTAAACTTACTCATACAAGACTTACAATTCAAGGCATAGTCAATTGTCCAAGTCATACATAAGTATAGCTTAGAGTTCTATGTGGGTGTTTAACTTAATATTCCCTACGAAAATACTAGTATATCAAACAGTGTTAGAAACATTTAAAATTCGTTAGACCTTTAAGATCTGGTGGGGGATTGATGAAATTTAGGGCATATTGCCCAACTAATTAAATAAAAAATTCCTAAAAATCTCAAAGTCCCATATACTAAAGGTGGGAGTAGGATCGTTTAGTCCTGGAGAGGTAGCTCAACTTATAAGGTTAGCTCCTCTTCCCCTCCTTGAGCAAGTGAGAGGAATAAAGGGATAACCCACACGTATGCTCGCTTGCCTCACTGAGCCGGTCTAGTGTGGGCCATGAGTCACGTTGTGCCACTTTTTATAGTTTTATTTTACCATTTTAAGGTTGTAACTAAGCAGGTTTCTATATATAGATTGTGTTAGTTTTGGGCTCCGCCCTAACCGCATGCCTCTAGGCTATATATACCAACTCCACCACCCTGTCTCGTGATAAGATCAATTTGTTTTTATACCTAGGTTTTTAGCGTCGTGCCACCTCAAGTCTTCCTCATCCTGTTCGTTAGCGTGCACTAGCAGCCAAGAGAGGTCTCTGGAACTATCGCCCTTCGAGATCTTGCACTAGGAAAGGGTGAATAAAGTTTTCGGGAGCGCCTGACGCGGCTGCTCACTGCTTCCACTATATCATCTTCTTCTTTTGAATGTATCTTCCTCCACAACCGAAGAGGGTGCTCTCTCGGCACGGAGTTATACGATTTTATCAACAACAGTTTCTTATTAAATAATTATAAGATTATGATATATTATTTTTAGAATAGATTAAAATTTAAAGTGCTAATGATTCCAACACCATTTCTTGTTGGAATCATTTCCTCCGCCGTGGCTGAAGCCCCCTCCACGGCCGCTTGCCACTGCCTTAACCTCGTCCCTTGCCACCACCTATGTCCTCCGCCGGTCTCGATCCGCCGCCCATGCCTGCATCCCCGAGGAAGCGTTGGTTTTGCAGGCGTCTCGGGGCAGAGGTTAGCCGATTTTAGCTAATTAGGTGGTTGCCAATTTGCCATGTCAACGCACTGTATCTGTACTAATCGTTGCTTGTTTGGCCGACCGACCAAATGCGTACATGCACTGTAGTATTTTGCTGGATGCAAAGGAGAACATGTAGACATGTATTATTGACTTTTTTTCCTCGAAAAGTTTAACTAATTTGACTTTAACTCAGCAAAGATTAGTTTACAAATTCTGCCGAACTGAAGGCCTGATGCTAACTAGAACAGTTAGTATTGGTGTTCGTATGTATTGCTTATATATTGCAACGGTATATATATAGATAGATAGATAGATAGATAACGGTATATATTTGCTATGTTTGGAAGGTGCCAAATTTGTTACTTTCTTTAGATATTTTTAGAAATTCTACAAAAATGATTCTCTAATGTGATGTGTTTTTAATGTACCATCTGGTACCACCTAATGGCGGTAGAAACACTTGTTTTCACATATTCCTTTCGCTGAATAGTAACATTTATTCTTCTAAAAAAGTGCTAATATTTTCTTTGGTTCTTATTTGTCAACAATGTTGCAATGATCAAGTGGCAAACATTGTCCTCACATCACAAATAAAACACACCCAGTACAAATTACAATGTATTGATCGTACAACTATACAAGCTGTTCTGAGGGATACAAAAGAGCCCTCTGTCGCCAAGCCAAGAGGCAGAAGGTGAATTCACAAAACAGCAAGAGCAAAGGTGGTGAAATGAAAAGGGAAAATTTCCATTTGTTTCAGCCGGCCACTGCCTTCCCCCGCATTCGTTTCGGCGCCTCTATATAACCACATTTTCTTTGGTCTCCTCTTCTCCATACTTCAAACTCCAAAAACCATTCATTTGTGTACACAAACAGTTGATGGGATCAGGTCTCTCCTGCAATCACCGGAGCAGCGCGTTGCTTCGCCATCATCAGCCGGCATTCCCGCCGCCGCCGCCGACGGGTCGCTGACGTAGGTCCCCGCCTCCTCCTGCCCTGTCAGCGTGTCCGACATGCTCCCGGCTCTTCCTGTGCAGCTCCGACGCGCTCTACTTCGACGTGGATGTCCCGGCCCTCGACGGCGGCGAGCTGCTCCGGGCGGGGCAGATATACTTCTTGCTCCCCGTGGCCATGCTCGGGCGGCCCCTCTCCGGCGTTGACATGGCCGCGCTCGCCGTGTGGGCCAGCGAGGCGCTCGTGGGGAGGGCACGGCTGCGCCAACGCGGCGGCATCAGGAAAATGAGCGTCATGCCGGTGCTCGCGGCGAGCGGATGCGGCGGCGACGACGGCGAAATCAACGAGAAGCTCAACGAGAGAACTCTCGGGGAGGCGGTGATGGCTCGGCCATGCTATCCGGCGAGCGGTGCCAACAAGCTAGCGGCGGCGGCGCCGGAGGCGCCGGTGAAGAGGCTGCTCAGTACCATCGAAGAGGACGCCGAGTGATAAAATGGAATTGAAGCATAAGCATGCGGATGATCGATAAGTTGAAAAAAAATTAAGAATGCTGATAAGTTTTCTTGGGGTTTTATTTTGTTAGGTGAATTGACAAATTTTTGGGGTAGAAATTAAGTTAAAGAGCCAATGAAAGTAAGTAAATGTATATAAAAGTGTAGTATACAGTGAAACTGAGACCCTGTTTTCTATAAGGGAATCAAGTCTATATATATATATACAAGTCCAGTAGTCTAACACTCCCCGCAGTCGTAGCGGGAGGAGACGGACGCAGAGACTGGTGCGAAAACTGGTAAACAAAGGCGCAAAAGGTCTTTGATCATGATGTCGACGAACTGATGCGTCGACGGTACATGGAGTAGTCGAACGTGTCCTAGAGTGACTTTGTCACGTACGAAGTGAATGCCAATCTCAATATGCTTCATGCGTCGATGATGAACCGGGTTGACGGTCATATAGACGGCACTGACGTTGTCACAGTAGACAATGGTCGTGGAGGCGATGGGTGTACGGAGCTCCTGGAGAAGCTAGCGAATCCAGCAGTACTTGGTGACGACGTGGGCGACCGCGCGATACTCAGCTTCGGCGCTGGACCGAGATACTCTAGTCTGACGCTTGGAGGACCAAGAGACTAAAGTGTCATTAAGGAAGACGCAATAGCCAAAGGTGGATCATCGGGAGTCGAGGCAACCCACCCAATCCACGTCAGAATACACGGTGAGAGAGTCGATGGAGCTAGAGCTGAGATGTAGGCCGATGGATAGTATGCCCTTTACGTAGTGAAGGATACGTTTGAGCAGCGCGAGGTGAGGTTCGCGCGAGGTATGTATAAAGAGGTACACTTGCTGTACGGCATAGGTGAGATCAGGCCATGTAAGTGTAAGGTATTGGAGAGCACCAGCAAGACTTCGGTACTAGGCGGGTCGACAAGAAGAGAGCCGTCGGTGGCATCGACTTGGGATCGGCAACTGTAGGTTCGAAGAAAGGGCTGGACGAGACTAGCCTTAGCTAATGGAGGATGGGGGCCGATAGGGATTGGTGAGCTGATGAAGGTTGATGAGCCGATGGAGTGTGGGTGGCCAATGGGGGTTGTGGAGCCGATGAAGGTGGGTGGCCGATGAGAGTAGGTGGCCGATGAGAGTGAGTAGAGGAGTAGGTGGCTGAGGAGTGGGTGACAGAGTAGGTGGAGTGGGTAGAGTAGATGGATCACGAGTGTGAGAGAGTGGGTGGGTCATGGGCGTAAGAGGGTTCGTGTCCATGAAATGAGGTTTCGCGTCTGTGGACACGTGGACGCAACGGAGTGGGGTGGACCCGAGAAACTGAAGAAGTCACGGGTGCGAAGAAAGGATGTTCGCGTCCGGGAGATAGAAATTCGCGTCTGTGGACATGTGGACGCGTCGGAGTGGCTTGGACGCGAGTGGAGAAGTTTCGTGTCTGGGAGCAGGTGAGCGTGTCGTAAAAGCGGGAACCGAGAGAGTGTTCCAGCCGATGGAGAGCGGCCGGGTCCAGCCGATGGAGACGGTGAGCGCAGAGGTGCGCTGGTGTCGGAAGAAGGGAAGGTGCACTGAAACAAGGGAAAAACTAAGGTGGGTCTGAACAAGACGAGGAGGCGGATGGAGGCTATCTCCTTGTCACGTGGTGGAAAGAGGCGAGTAGGCGGTGGAGGAGGAAAAAGACCGTCTGTAAAGGAGACGGAGAGGATGAGAACTGAGATGAAAAGTCCGAGGAGGAATACTGGAGGAGAAGGTCTGCGATGAGGAGAAAGCGTTGGCTCGTTAGCGAGAGGATTGATAGCGTGCTGAAAATGTCTAAACCCGTTTTAATACAAAGCAGAAGTGTAGTATACAGTGAGATGGAGACCCTGTTTTCTATAAGAGAGTCAGGTCTATATATATATATAAGTCTAGTGGTCTGACAAAATGTCTTGTTTATTTTGTCAATTTGATACAAAGAGAAAATAATGTGATTCATTTATTCATGCTTGCAGATAATTTCTACCTATGTTTCGTTAATGGTTAGAGAATCACCCAATGCAGATATACAGCACAACGAAACCTAAATACCTAAAGTGTTATCACATCATTGACATGCCGCTCTAGATAAAACTTTCCCCAACTTTTTAGTAAACACCTGCAATGTTTTTGTATGGTACATATCTTCCTTTGCTTTTGGCAAAATTGTGATGCCTAAGGTTCGTTTTTGTATGGTAAAATTCAGAAAGGGGGAATGGGGGAAGCGTATAGGGAACCTCGGCTAAATCTGTTTGGACTGCAAGGCAGAGTTACGTCGAAATCATCTGTTTGTGGTGTGAAAGGTACCTCGGCTAAATAAATATCTGTGTGATGTTACGACTTTACGAGCAAGGTTAAGCAACGAGAAACATGTCGTCGTTTGCGTTAGTAACCCGGAACGCGGTCGCCGTGCAGACTATTACTACAAATAAAATGCATTCACCTCACAATCGGAAAGTCAAGATGGCCGAGTTGGTCTAAGGCGCCAGTTTCAGGTACTGGTCCGAAAGGGCATGGGTTCGAATCCCATTCTTGACATGAGCCAAGGTTTTTTTCACGTACTTCTCCGTCCTTTTTCTTCGTATTTGCTACGGTCCTTCAACTTTTGGCCAAGTGAACGTTCTCCGTTTCTTTTTGGCTGGTTTGCTGCTCTTTTTCTTCGTCTGCGGCAAGGTCCTTTAACGTTTGCCCAAGTGAATATTCTTCTCCGTTTCTTTTTGGTTGGTTTGCTGTGTGCCGTCTAGTGCTGTGAGCTTACCACGACTAATTCGTATAGTGCTAATCTGACTAGACTTGGGTCGAATTTTTTATTTATAATAATTAATAATCCTTAAAATAAATAAATGGTAATTGCTTGTTGTTATTTAGCTAAATAGGAAGGACGCTAAACATAATAGCCTCCGGATGTACATGCTACCAAGAACAGTTTCCAATGTTGGACGCTCTTATGGATAGCGTCCGCATTGTTGCGTGGCCTAGACCGGTCCAACAAGGACATCCGATCCATTGAAAAAAAAGGAAGAAAAAGGAAATGAGGAGAGAGGAACGGGATCTAGTGGGCATCGTCTTCAGTGACACTAACAGCGGCTAGCTGCTCAACCGCTTCGTGCTTCTCCCCACGGTGGCACCGAGCATCCACGGCCACTTCGTCCTATCCCTTTCCTGTGTAGAGGTCGGGTACTGCCGGCAACCTCAACATCACCTCCACATGTCCTAGATGAAGCTAGGGGTGTCCTGCATCATCCCTCTCCTAATATACTAGATTTATGGTACTGGCGGGTGCTGTCACCACCAACTGCTTCGATACCATCGAGCCTCCTATTGAACCTCCATGCACAGAGAAATGGACACCATATTCACATAGATAAATTTTATCCAATTCATTATAAATGTATCTTATTAAAAAAATAACATTATTATTCATGATACCGATGGATGCCATTGATTTTTTCTAAATTTTCAACCATGTCACTACCGTTTAGTTTTATATCATCGCCATCAATTTATATCTTGTTCTCCTTATAGTCATGCCACTATGAAGAAGTGGAGCACGAGGGTGTGATAGTAGCATTGGACAACAGATGCGGTAAGAAGGAATGCATGTCGGCAATGCTTGACCAAGCCATTGCGGGTGGCCTGCTCACCATTATGCTTGGAGCATGGAGAAGGAGAAGAACAAGAACTCCCGATCTCACCAAGAGCTCCATAAGAATCCCCAAACAAATGAATCAATTGGAAAAAAAATCCAGAGAAAAAGTTCGGGGTACTACAAATGTGGTTGCCTGTGCCTAAGAGTGACGATGTCCTAGTGCTGTCTTTGGCAGACGTCAGTGATGCGCCATCCATGACTACCAGTGTGGAGTTGTTGCTGTCCATGAACACTGGGGCAGCCACCACCCATACCCTCTATCTTCCTACTTCTTTGCCATCAGATCTGCTCACATAGCCCGTCGCTGCTACTGGTGACCTCCCTAATGAAGAGGATGAGAAGCTCCTATGTCACCACTTGAGTGAGGAGAGAGAGGGGAGATTTGCTCCCATGTCGCCCCTCCATGCTAACTGTGTGCCTATCTCCTAGAGCTCCGTGTGGTCAACGGGGAGAATAAAAGAAGGAAAGAAGGAAGAAGGAAAACGTGACAAAAAAACATGATGGAGATGGTACAGATTGAATTTTAGAAAAATTCAGTGACGTCTAGCCAGTATAATGATATTTTTCTAATATGGCACATTTGGGATCAAATTTAGTACGGCTGCCGACTCTGTTTGTCTGCCTGTCCTGCCCCTCCCTTTCTAAGGTATTAATTTTTTCCATTAGGTGTTTTATAATACATGTAGAATTGATCTTAATTTGCACTAATTTCAAAATTAACTTTTAATTTTCACTGTTACAAAGTTTTTTTTCTATTAAACAATGCTTTAGCCTGTGTCCGGCCGGGGGTTGGGAACTTCTCTTCTCGGTTCATAAAATGGAATGATGTATATAATTAATTAAGTATTAGGTTATTAATATATTTTTATAGAAAAAATATAAAAAACATGGCATTTAATAATTTCGCATGGAAAATAAAAATTGTAACATGAACTGCCGACATACCCCAGTAACTCTGTACACCCGTCGCTAAAATTCTACGTCTACCACACTGGCGCGTGGTAGGTGACTACTACGTGTGCGAGCCGATGACCTTGCGGAGTAGAGCATGTACGTGCGTTCGCATACGTAGCCAAGCTCGGCAGGGCATGGTTGCGCATGGAGAGGCGTTGTAGTTGCCGATCAGACGAGATCTCCCACAAAACGGGGGCACTCATGAACCACCAAAGGTTTCGGAAATTTCAGAACCTAGAACTGAGCGATGTCCAAGCCATTTTGCGCTGTAGTCATATATATATAGATTCTGATCCCGAGTCACGTCGTCAAGCTAAGGCCATAAGAAACAGGGGGCCTTTTATATGATGTTCTTGTAAAAACAGTATGAAACTTTGCCTGTATAAATGGCGCGAAATATGGATACTCAAGTAAGAAACGATGCATCAATTCTCCTTTGCTTTATAGGTTACCTATAGGGGATTAGAATCCTCCTTAAGACCAACTTGGAATGAAACCATGCTTTTCTACCATGCCCCCTCCGTGGCCGTAGAAAATCTGAGGTAGAAGCCTAAAGTCCTGTTGCTGATAATGGGCCTGCATATCAGCCTTAAGTGGTTCAATGTGCAGAAAGGTGGTGGGCTCTACCGGGTAGCATAGTAGTCAACCGCGTCATCTTACAACCCATGCCCCTTTCCTATAGGAGTGATGATGGCATGCATGATGATTGTGCAAGTGCCATCTCATCACTCCAGTCGCACGATGGGTAGACATGTGTTTTATTGCATTTAATGAAAAGCTCATGTATGGATGAGCGCAATAGCTTGTCATAATAAATACATCGTTAGTGTCTCCAAGCTACTCAAAGATATCGAGCTTAGGGGCAAAGAAGTCCTGAGCTTAGCCCTAGGTGGGGGTGAGCTTGGGTCCTTGTCTAGCTTTCCTTCTAGCATGCAACATGTGTTGCTTGAAGCCAACTATCACTTGTGTGACCACCCAGCTTAATGACGTGTCACCAAGCGCCCCGAGCAGCACGGGCCGTTCTGTTTCTCCACTTAATCACGTGCACATTTCTAAGATGTGGAATCAATAACTGCATCAGTTTGAAGTGACACCTCCTCAATCTATGCACGAGTGGGCGAGTGGCGCGGTGGATTTAGAATTTGGATAGGTTTGAGGGGGCGTGGGCGAGCAATGCAGCCAATAAAAGGGGATAATGTGCAACAACTCTTCCCTTCCACGGCCATATTGTTCATCATTTTCCTCCAGCTCTAGTTTCCATCTAGCTTCTAAGTTTCCACCTTCTTGCTTCAACAAAATCTCCTTCTCCTTTCTTGCCATCATGCTGAGAGTCAAGCACCATCAACATGCAATGGGGGTTGTAGTGTCCACCATCGTATCTCTCCACTGCTGTGGGGCAGAGGAAGTGTGCTGGTTGATGCCAACACTATGCGCTTAGAGGCAAGAGGTGATGCTGAAGCTAGGACAGGTACGCCCTCAGCCAATGGAACCTAACAAGGTGATTTTCTTCGTCTCGTATGCCCTCGCCAGGTTGATGCCGCCATTCTCGACCTTATTCATAGAGGTGTTGGTGGCCTATAAAATCCATTTGGCACATTTGGCATTGAACGCCATGGTGACCCTGGCCGTCACAGATATGTGCAAGTTGTTTGTCAGAGTGACACCTTCAGTGGCATTGTTCTAGTGATTCTTCATCTGATGATCCAAAGACCATGGGGTGCTATCACCTCTGTCCTCACTTGGGACTAGTGATAATTATATTTCGTAGTTGTTGCAGAAGAAATGAGAGGACTAGTGTGACGATTAAGTGTATGTTGGCATCCTAGCTCACCCACATCTTCTTTTTCCCCAAAAGGTGATGGTCTATGCTGACACTTAGAAGGTCCCCACCCCCAAAAGGCATGCACTTCAACCTGACAATGAACTGGATTGCCAATCAGCGCTCCACCGCCCTGGACACCAGCATGGTGGTTGGGGACTTTCTACACCAGTGGCTAGCCACACTACATCAACATAGCTAGCATGCCTAGTTGTATATAGGCAACCAAGATGCTACTCGAACACACTTCGATGAGGGCTAGAACTAGAATCAAATGGAGCTTGCCTTTATAATGAGGATGATCATGGAGGTGACTAACATGGTGACGACGCTTCTGCCTAGAGAGGACCTCATGCTGTGCTTAGACATTAGGAGGGTGGCGCTCTAGCAAACCCTTCCCAACTACAACATGAAGGGGATTAAGGAGCAGAATACGGAGTCGGCCTCCGAATAGATGTGCATTCCTGGCGATGGTGGTGGTGGCTCAGCTAATGAACCAGCTCAAGGTACAAGCAGCGATCCTAAAGTTGATGACGGTGAAGAGCACCTTGTAGATCGACGGGGGAAAGAAAAGTAATGGCGTGGACTAAGCCCCCCATAGCCATCCCCTTCACCTCCTTGAGTTAAAGACATGCTAGGAAGGGCCCATGATGGCGAGGTCAGGGGATCGAGGACACCACGTGGCACCCTAACGGTGACAAGCTCGAGGTGTTGGTTTGAGTAGACTTGGCCAGAGGAGCTGGCAAAATGGTGAGTGCTCCTAGCTAGTAGCTGGGGACAGGGTACACCCATGGCCCCCGTAGTGAATAAGAAGAAGACCCTATCACGTGGCAAGGAACCCCTCTTGACTTAGTATAGGGGCTTCGCCAGGTCAAGACCAAGGTGAATGCCATATCTCAATTCTCCATTAGTTTTTTCCTCTTTTGCTTTGTTTGGGTTTTGTTGTAGTGATTGTATGTTAATTTTTCCTCCTATTTCTCTATCTGCCTAGTTGGCCCAAGGCACCAATAGCCACTCTAAGCCCGAGGATGGCAACCGTCCCCGTGGTGGACAAGACAAGGGCCACAGGCACAACGGTTGAGGTACCGGCTAGCAGGCCCCTGGTAGGGGGTGAGGAGCCTAAAATTCTCCCACTGGGGGCAGTAGATTAGGGTCCGAGGAGAGGGCGAACATGACGCCACTATAGGATGAAGGAAGAGCCCTCGAGATGGGCGACAGCATAGCAGGGGCTGAAGACAACACCACCAGTGACCCCGATGCTGGTGGCATTCCATGGGACAACGATGCCATCCTAGATCTCAACATAGGCAGCAAGCCCAAGAAGGATGTTATAGCCTACAACCACACACCTCCTGGTGGGCGAGGGTAGCCGCTTGGCCGTGGTGAGATCACGCTCTCATCCATCTAATGCTAGCTCGGCCTGGCATGGACACCAGCGTGAAGTACTCCCTGACATGGTCGAAAGCACGGGGGAGGTAGTACCATAGATTTGGGTGGCCATTGTGGCGGAGTAGGATAAAGTTGAATGGGAGTGCGCCGCACTAATGGTGGAGTAGAAACGCCTCATTAATAGGTGTAAGTAGCTAGGGGCCCGCTTCGTGGCAGCGAAGAAGATGTGCAACCATGACACCCAAGAAGTTGCTCTACAGAGGACCTCCCTGGTGGTAGTGTGCAACACGGCTATGGAGGAGAGGGCATAGGTTACGCAAACCACACGTGAGGCTCATTGGTTAATGGACAAGGTGTTCTCCTACATCCAGTAGGTCACCACCTGTGAGGGCAAGCTGGCGCACTACGAGGAGACAACTTCTTCTTAGGAAGCCATCATTGGGTCTTAGGAAGAGACGATCACTATCCGGGAAGCTATGGCCATCATACACGAGGAGGCGAATGCCCAAGTAGGCGATAGGCTATGCTACCTTGCTTAGGGGTAATCCAGAATGGAGAAGGGACTCGTCCTTTGGGACAAGGAGGTAAACCTAGTAGAGGCGGCTATCATCATCTGCGAGAAAAAGCTCGTTGAATGGGAGTTTGCCACTACTAACCTGGAGAAGCAGGCAATGGATCAGGAGACGGCCACCACCTCCTGAGTGTAGGCCTTAGAACAGGCCAAGAAGGAGGTGGCAATGCCAGAGGCAAACATCTATGCTCGGATATAGGCCCTAGAGTAGGCTGAGAAGTAGGTGACAGAGAAGAGGACGATCATCCCCGCTCATGAAAAGGCCCTAGCCTGGGCCGAGACAAGGATGGCCGAATGGGAGGTTGATCTCACTGTGCACGTGGAGGGCATCGAACCTGCTTTGGACACTGAGCGCATGCTGGTCGTAGTCCAAGTGGAGGCAATGGCATTCTAAATTAGGAGGTTGGAGGAATGGCTGAAGATGGCAAAGACAGTGAACAATACCCAGGATACCCAAATCCGGGTCACCAGCAACATGATGGCCAATGTCCTCAAGAGGACACAGTGTGCGGTGATGAAGGCGGGGTCTATGGCTAAGGTTGGCCTTCTCACACATTATCAACCATCTCGCCGAGGTGCTAGCACGTGTGTACGAGGAGACGATGAAGGAGGGGCCGCTTTGGCATGGTCTGTGGCTAAGTATACCCTCACCACGTACCACACACATGACCCCAATTTCTTTTTGGAGCCACCACTGGAAGTTATCCCCGAGGAGCGAGACGTCGTGGCCCACGATGAGGTGGTTGAGGCTATGACTAAAATTACTAGCATCTTTGAGTGCAACACACTGACACCTAAGCCAAAGGTGAAGGAGGAGGAGGTTGAGGAGATTTATGTCTCCTCAAACTCTACATCAGACGATGAGAAGGACGATGATGACAGCCGTGAAGCATGATCACCATAGTGCTCATGTGCCTACCTCTTCCTTTTCATGTACTCCTCTTTGGGCTTTTGTGTTTGAAAACTTTTTGTTTGTTAGTGTAAAATGACTCTATTATTGATGTTCAATATCTATCCACTCTTCGCTTGCATATGATTTGTGTGGTGTGAATGTCTTTAGGAACGATAGATGTTGGTGGACCTTAGATGCCACATCCGTGGGCCGCTATCTTTTAGTTCAAAATTAGGCGACGGTGTCAATGGGCTGCGAGTGCTCCTAAAGGATTTAGCCCGTGTGTCATCCCTCGCCGCTCTATCTACACTTGCACATAGTTGAACATAGACACTTGCCTGCAAGGGTTATACATAGCCATACTACTTAGTTCGCCTACCTCCACCTCTCAGTGGCCCCTTAGGAGGCCAAATTTTGGCAATGCATAAGAATAAATGTGTAACTCATGGTGCCCAGACTTTAGTAGTGCCAAGAATGGGACTAGCCAAGTCATGCACCATGGCCCGTCACTGGGTCTAAGTTTCCTTGAGTTGAGATTTACCCGAGACCCCGAGACTTCGGTGATGCTTGGGGCATGGTCCATGTGCTAGACACTTGCCCTCTGCACATGGGATTGAACTACCCCGAGCACCCAAGCACACACTATAACCAGCCCCCACTCACAACAAAGGGAGAGAAGTAACAATTTGTGTGACAACATGCCAACTTGCAGACAGATAAAAAGGGAGAAGGATTCCCTAAGCACAAAATTTTAAACAAGGCTACTAAAATAAGTAATTAAATAAGTTACACACACGCACGCGCGCGCGCACACACACACACATATATATATATATATGATGTAATGTACATGATAGTAGCCCTCAATCAGCCTAGCGAGAATGGGGTTCTATTTAGGTTGGCCCGAATACTACCTTACTTACAAAATACTTAGAGGTAGTATTTGAGCAAGTGCTCGATGTTCTATGGGTTTGGGAGCGGAGACTCGTTCTTTGTGCCCAACCTTATAGAACCTAGTCATGAGACATTGTTCACGAGGAAGGGGCATTCCTAGATAGGGGATAATTTCTTCTTTATGGCACGCGTTTGGACATAGCAGAGTATAAAATCACTGACCTACAGTGACTGGGCCTGAATATTACACTGATAATAGTGCTTTAGGCTCTACTAGTATCTAGAAACTCATAGTGCAGCCCATCGTCAGCGTTCCTAGAGGTAGTTGACGTCATCGTGTCTCATTTATTCTTGATTTGACTTAGCATACAGGTAGACCCAAGGTGAGCTTGGATGGGAGGATGGCCTTAGTGCCATATATGAGAAAGAAAGGCCCTTCCTCGATAACTCAGCTCTATGTGGTTCGATTAGACGGTGGCAACTCATTGATCCAACTGGCTTCATGTTTCCTGAGCTCAATGCATGTTCTTGTCATGAGGCTCTTCAAGATTTTGGTGTTGTCTCACTCTACTTGGTTGTTGCTCTTCAAGTGGACAGGTGAAGTGATGCAAAGCTTGATCTCGATGTCCTTGTAGTAGTTCCCTAACTACTTACTCGTGAACTATGTGTCGTTGGTGATTATACTGTTAGGGATACTAAAGTAGGTGGTATTGCCGCGTTTCAATTTAAACGTCGAGTACTAGCCAATCTTAATGACCAAGAATGCCTTTAACCACTTAGTGAATTTGTCGATGGTAATGTAGAGGTACTCGTAGCCCCCGACGGCGTGAGGGAATGGTCCCAAGATGTCTAGACCCTAGAAGGGGGATGCTTTGGAGTGCTTGAGCCAGTTGGTGAATATGTTTTGCATGGAACTGGCACATCTTACAATGTTGCATCAGCTCAAAGGCATCCTGGAAGGCCGTCGGACAAGAGAATCCTTAGCAAAAGGCTTCTCGACCAGGGTGTGGAAAGATACGTGGCTAGCGCATTCACCCTCATGTATGTCGACGAGGAGCTTACTGCCTTTTTCTCGCAAGATGCACTTTAGGAGAATGCCATTCTCACCACGCTAGTAGAGGCCTATATCCATCAAGACGTAGCATTTTGACAGTCACACAATCTTCTCTACAGCGGCATCGTCATTGGGAAGAATGTTCTCTTTTAGGTACCCTCAGAATATTCTCTTTTAGATACCCTCAGATCTCATCCATCCATGATGGGTCTTAAGAACAACCAACCAGCATGGCGCGCTCACCAGGCGACAGTGCACCAATGGGAAGCCCTAGGGAGGATGTTGTTTGGTTTGCCTTGCTTGAACATAAAGTTCCTTCTCCATCTTTATTAGCAACCAATACAGATGGTCACATGAGTATTTCCTTAAAAGTTCCTATTGGGACTAGCACTCGAGCATACGCCAGCTGTGAGAGCTCATCAAAAAGCACATTGTCATGGCAAGACGTGCTAGAGTTCCAAACTGTCAAAGTGGCCCTCCAACCTCCATACTTCATCCATGTATGCTATTATTTGTGGATTCGTGCACTGGTACTCCTTGGAAACTTGGTTGACCAAGAGTTGAAAATCACCCTTGATAAGCAGGCACCGAATGTCGAGGCCCACATCACTCATAGGCCAGCGAGTAGGCCCTTGTACTCAACCATGTTGTTGGTTGCTCGAAAGTCAAGTTACACGACATATTGAAGTATATCACTTGTTGGTGAGGTGAGCACGACTTTAGGCCCCACGCCATGCAGCGAAAGGGAACCATAAAAATTCATGATTCAGTGTATGGTCCATTGCCCACGTTCCCCGTCGTCGGGGTTTGTGAACACATGCTCTTCCTCTATCTCGTGCACTGGGGTCCACTCAGCCACAAAGTTGGCCAAGGCTTGGGTCTTGATGGCTTGGTAGCTTTTGAAGAACGAATCAAATTCCATGAGCTTGATTGACCACTTGACAACATGATCAGTGCCCTAGTGATTGCATAGGATTTGGCCTTGTACCTCTAGTAGGTACAAGGTAACCACCGAGACCTTGTGTGATTGAAAGTAGTAGTGCAGTTTCCTAGATACAATTAAGACATTGTACGACATTTTTTGGGCCTACGTATTGAGTCTTGGTGTCCCGTAGAACTTCGCTGATGAAGTAGACAGGATGTTAGACCTTGTGGCACATGAGAGCTCAAACTAGCCTCACCCTCAGGGGTCAGGACTTTGTGCCTAAGGATGACTAGTTGCTCAAGCATGTCTCTTCAGAGCTCAGGCTCCAGGAGACTAGGTTGGAGGTGGGGTGTGAGCTCATAGAGGTCATGCTCAACCATCAATGTTGTACTTATGACTTGTGGAGTTGCTACAATGTACAACAACAATGGCTCGTTTTGCGTAGGTGCCATATAGACAGGCGGCAAGGTAAGGTAACATTTGAGACCCAGTAGGGCCAACTCAGCTTCAAGTGTCTAGCTAAACGTTCCTAACCTCTTGAGTAACTTGAAGAGGGAGAGGGCTCACTCCCCCGGCTTAGAGATGAATTGCCATAAGGCCTCCACATAAGCAACTTGGGGTTGCTTAGCTACTACCTCGGCATCGAGGTTTGTCAAAGCAATGATGGCATCACCATCAATCAATCAGCATGCACAGAAGATCCTAAAGATTGCGGGCATGGCGGAATGCAACTCTACCTGCATTCCCATGGAGACAATGCTGAAGTTGAGCAAGAACAGTGATCAACCTAAAATCAATGCTACTTTGTATCGTAGCCTTATCGACAGTCTGTAGTACCTTGTGCACACACGGCCAGACATTGCATTCATCGTCGACCATGTCAACCAATTCATGGAGTGTCCACATGATGATCACTTCGCTGCTGTGAAGCACATTCTACGCTACGTCACTGATACATTAAGTTATGGTTGGCGCTTTGCTAAAACAGAGGAGAATGAAGCACTTCTACTAGATTCTCTGACAGCGATTTGGCCAGAGACGTGGATAACTAGAAGAGTACTTCTAGGATGCTATTTTTTCTTGGTGCAAGTCCAATTGCTTGGCAATCCTGAAAGCAAAAGGTGGTTACTCTCTCCTCGTGTGAAAAAGGTGGTTACTCTCTCCTCGTGTGAAGCAGAGTACATTGCCGTTACAAGCGCAGCATGCTTGGGCATTTGGCTGGTATGGTTGCTAGCTGAAGTCACAGGTGATAAACTAAAAAAGACTCCTCAAAGTGGATAACAAATCAGTAATCTCTCTGTGCAAAAACCTGGTGTTTTATGATCGGAGCATACATATAGATACAAGGTATCATTTCATCATGTAGTGCACAGAGTGGCAAAAGGATTGAGGTTGAGTTTATATCTTCGGCCAATCAAATAGCAAACATCCTCATAAAGCCACTTGGATACATCAAATTCACTGATCTTCGTTGCAGCAGGGAGATTGTTGAAAAGGAGATAGTTGAAAGTTAATCTTGCCGCTACTCATAAATTGTATAATAACCCTTTTTTTCTGTAGCGTTTCATTTATTTCATAGCCAGTAGAAACAGCCTTTAGCTGCAACGTTTTTTTTTCTTTCTCTTTATCCTATTTAAATTGACATGAAAGAATAACAACGTGCCACTTTACACAACAATTCCTGTTCCTTGGTTCCTTAGCTCCACTAAAGTATCAGCCGTGAGTTTTTTTAATGTGTTGCTATCGGTTGGAGTGCTATCGACTGTGAGTTTTTGAGTGTGCTGCGAAGTGCTATCGGCTGTCACTTGTGCTGTTGTAACCGATTCAAGCCTATTGTCGGGGTGTCGGCTGTCAGCCGCTGGCGGTAGCGCAGCAGCAGTACGAGGCCAACGCGCAGGACGACTGCTACACCGACAACGGCAGCTCCGTCCTTGGCTACATCTGCGGCAACCCGGTCACCACCTCACCGCCATGCACGGCCTACCTCATCTTCCGCTCCGCCCCGCCGAACTATGCCTCCCCCATCACCGTCTCCTACTCCTCAACGCCAGCGTCCTCGCCGTGGCGGCCGCCAACGCCGTCCCCATCTCGCCCCCGGTCCCGCGCGACGGCCTGCTCCTCGTCCCCGTCCCTTGCGCCTGCACGGCGGCGGGGTACTACCAGCACGACGCCGGCTACGTCATCCAGTTCGACGACGAGACCTACTTCATCATGGCGAATGGCACGTACCAGGGGCTCACGACGTGCCAGGCGCTCATGGCGCAGAACCCGGCGCACGACAGCCTCAATCTTTACCCCGGCATCAAGCTCAACGTGCCGCTGCGCTGCGCGTGCCCGTCGGCCTCGCAGGCCGCCGCCGGGGTGGTACCTGGTGCCGTACCTCCGCGGCTGAGAGGACGACTCAACCACCGTCGCCGACCGCTTCGGCGCCGACTACCAGGCCGTTCTTTACGCCAACAACCTCACCGACGAATCCACCGTGTATCCCTTCACCGTGATTCTGGTCCCGCTCAAGCACCGGCCCAACGCCGACGTGACGGTCTTGCCGGAGCCTCCTTCTCCGGCTCCGGCTCCGGAAGTGTCAGCTCCACCGCCGCCGGCGATGCCTTGCGGTGAACCGGGCAGTAGCAGGTGGAAGAATCCTTTCTTGGCCGGTGTATCGGCATAGGAGTTGGTGTTGGGTGCGCCGTTCTTGCATCCGGTGCTGTGCTTGCTCTGTTCTTGCTATGGCATCGGCGGCGGTGGCAGGGCGACGGTGAGCTTCCTAGGACGGCAATTCTCGATGTGCCGTTGGCTCCGGGTAAGGAGGGAGCAAAGGCGACTCCGCCGTGGATGCTGCCGACGGTGGCGGATGTCGACGTGTGCGATGCCGTGGGGCCGCTGACCGTGTACGAGTTCGGCGAGCTGGAGACAGCATCGGGACTCGTCGGTCTACCGCGCGGTGATCAACGGCGACGCGGCGGCGGTGAAGCTCATGGCCGGCGACGTGAGCGGTGAGGTGAGCGTCCTGGGACGCGTCAGCCACTCGCACCTCGTCCGCCTGTTCGGCCTCTGCGTGCACCGAGGCGACACGTACCTGGTGTTCGAGCTCGCCGAGAACGCCGCGCTCAGCGACTGGATCCACGCCGGCGGCGGCCGCACCCTCGCGAGGGGGCAGCGGATGCAGGTGGCGTTCGACGTGGCCGATGGGCTCAACTACCTGCACAACTACACTAGCCCGCCCTACGTGCACAAGAAACTCAAGAGCAGCAACGTCCTCGTCGACACCGACTTCCGCGCCAGGGTCTCAAACTTCGGCCTGGCACGCGCCTTCGCCGGCGCCGGCGGGCAGATGACGTCGCGCGTCGTGGGCACGCCGGGGTACCTGGAGCACGGGCTGATCGGCCCTCACCTCGACGTGTTCGCCTCGGTGTCGTCCTGCTTGAGCTCTTGTCCGGGAAGGAGGCGGCGCCTGCTCCAGACGGCGGCGAGGGTGGCGAAGCTTTAGCCTTGTTGCTGTGGGAGGAAGCGGAGGGGCAGCTGGTGGTCGACGGCGGCGACGACGCGCGGGGCAATGTGGCGGCGTTCGTGAACCCCCGGTTGCGTGGCGGCTACCCGCCGGAGGTGGCTCTCGCGATGGTCGCGCTGGCGCTGCGGTGCGTGACGCGGGAGCCCCGCGCGCCGCCGTCGATGGCGGAGGTGTTCCTCTCGCTGTCGACGTTGCACGGCTCAACGTTGGATTGGGCCCCATGGAGCTCAGCGTCCCCGCTGTGACCCTGGGTTGAAATTAGCCATCGTACTAAATGAAGCATGAATTATATTTGTGGACGTGTAAAGACGATAAGCGGCAGTAGAAAAAAATGAGGTCAATTAAATAGGATAGTAGAATCATCACAAAATTGTGAAACCTAATAAATATAAATAGCTCAAATATACATTTTCGAGAAAATAATACTAAAATGTTACAACCTGTGGGCTTGCATTATTGCGTTATAAGACCCTACGTTTTAGCCGTCGCACAGCAATTTATCTGGGATTCTACTGGCATCCTACCTTTTCAATTACATGTGAAGCTGCCTGACCTTTCAGGACCTCGCCATCAATCAACGCAATATCACAAAATAGCAATTTGATCCAATCTCCACGCACAACGGGTCTAGAACAGTATGTGCCAACGCACAATTGTCAATATGTTGTCTCGAAAAGGATCATACAGCTCCTAGCTTCAGGAGCTAGCTCGATCCCTGCAAACGCATGCAAGAGCGATTTTCATGTTTGAACAAGAGAATTGCAATGCAGAACACCCCCCCCCCCCCCTACCTCAAAATAAGCACACCTTTACAGAAGTTCAGTGATAGGAAGTTGCAGAAATCATGTGGTTGGTCTTGTCATTGTTGATAGACCACGGCCTCCAATAGGACCCATGCCATGCAGGCCCATATCAAGCTCATCATCTGCAGTTCAATTGCATCATTAACATATAAAAATCAGCAGCCAATAATGGATAAAACCATGATAAATTACACTCTAGACTGCAACTAGCTTCTACTAGCTTACCCCAAGTTAAAAGGTTTCAAACCTAAGTGATGCAAAGTGGCAAACCATAACTAAGGACACTTAGTGCAAAAGTGCAAACCACATACCAGTCATCTCTTCGCCAGATTCAGCACCAGCAATCCCAATGCAAGCAAACAAAGAAGACTCATCAACTTTTAGGTGCTCATATGCAAGATACAAGTCCTCAATTGTGGCACCTTCATACAACATCGTTAATTCCTTGATGCAGGATATTTCCTGCATTGATTTGATAGGGATGAAATACAGTAAGACAGTGATATGATACCAATAAGAAACAAGATATGCTAGTCTGAAGTAACCAAATAAAGGGAAAAAACCCACAAAATTTAGAGAGGAAATCATACAATAACAGATACAAACTGCTCACCGCTGTTCAAGATTTCTTTTTTACTAACCATGGTCAATAAAATGTGACAGGATTACACGTTTCCATATTTATTACTCTCTATGATGAAAAATATTTGATGTTTAGGATAAGATTCGCCGAACTTATAAAACTGACTATCAATTTTATATTAGAATAAATTTATAAAACCTAAGAAATTTATGCTATAATGATAGTGCTTTTCAAGCCAGATCTACGCATCCCATTTTTCTTGTTTTTAAACTAAGCATTTGACAAGCTATTGATGGTCAGAGTTTTAAAATTTTGACCAAATCTTGTCCTAAACGTAAGTATTTATGAATAGAGGGAGTAGTTATTTTCACCCAATAAAACATTGTAATTAGTTATCCTTAACTTGGTGCCTTGGTGGTGAAGTCCCAACCACATGCTTATGCTTACAAGTGCACTTACTTGAAGGCTACATATGCAACCCCTTGTTCTCCATAGTATAGTATATTAGTATGTCAAGGAGAACAAAGTACCAATTCAGCCACAGCTATAATATAGAGTATGCTTATTTCTGTTTCTTTGTTTTTTTTTTTTTGGTAGAGAACACACACAAACAATTTGTGCTTCACCTTTCTAGGCACAGATGAAGACTGCAGATGGGCTAGTAAACCAAGCCAATAGGCATTCGTCTTTGTCTCAGCCTCATGTTTCATCAATAGTGTCCTCTTTGCCTGGAGCACATGAAAATTGCCATCAGCAATACGAAATAAAATCAATTAGCATGTAGAAAACTGTGTTGTTTGCTGCTAAATCTTCTCGTACTGAGGCTGTACTTAACTGTATGTGAAAAAAATAAGCAAAACGTGTGGCTTCACTTGTTAAAACTAAGCAATTCTAGAAAAGTTCTGACTAACCCGGTCGAGCTCCCTTTCAACGATTCTGTTACTATGTAATCCTCTGAGAACACCTTTGCATGCATCAACAGCTTTATGAACCTGGGATTGAAATTAACGAAATGTAACAAAAAGGGAGAGCGGAGAAGACAAGGTACACAGCACAGCAAGTTCAAGCTCAAAGGTAACATACCTTGCTCGGAGTTGACGTTACTGCAATCACATACCAACCAAGGTCCAATTTATCAAAAAGGTTTAGTTCAAAAGAAACATCATAGGTTAATCCCATGGAATCACGAACTGTTGTGAATAGCCTGAGAAAACAGCCATCGCGTCATGTTAAATCTTATTAGCAAAATGCAACATAGCAGTCCAACTCCAACACAATGAAATCATGATACTAAGTTTTTACAGTTAAGAACATTGATGCATGTAAAGGGAAACATAAAGGGGTGAACCACCACATGAGTTACTAGCACTAACCACTAGATTATTCAAAGGTGGCATACCATGACATGCATTCTGCAAACATGAGAAGCCTAATAATGTTCTAATAAAATAAATAAATGTGTGGAAATATTTTACCTAGAATTAATAATTTCAGCCAACAAACTCAAAGTGATGCCAAAGAAAAGAGAATGGCTGCGAACATCAATATGTTTCCTCCCCATAAGATCTGAGTTTGCTGATTCAGAAACTTGAGCTGCAAAGTATGGCGATGTTAGTTTGTATGCTCATGTCAGGTCTAACTTGTAGGACATATGGTGTTAAATGAGGCAATTCACAGTGCAGTGCATGTTTTGTTGGAATTACCATCTCCACTAGAACTTCGGATGACATTGAATAGATCATTCCCTTCAGTTGCGAACCCCCAGCGATTAGGTGCAGGGCCAGCAATGTACGCACAAGCTCTCTCGTCAGTATCCTTTATGTATACCTGGTAAAGAAGAGCCAATGATCAAACAAACAAATAAACATGCTCACATACATCTATCTTTCTCCCTTTTTCAACACTAGTTTCCCAATGACATGTAACTATATGTTATCGTGATACATTACTCAAAAACCATTAACATAATGAAAAAATAGTATCTGCTTATGAGGGTTACAGAAAACTTCATACTTGCTGAAAATGCAAGTCCGAAGGAAACGGCAGGAAGGAAATCTTCTCAATATGCTCCTCTGTTTTTGAAGATTTTGGAGCACTCACAGTCCCAAGATAGTCAAGAACACAAGATTCTACTTCTTCTTCAGTGAAATCACCAACTATACTGACCTGGAAAATTTATTGTAGATAATATTAAATAAAAGAAGACCAAAACCCATAGAAATATATCGGTATGGTAGGTCAATCATACAGGCGCCATGAGAACACACTTGAAGGTAAAAAAGAGAGAAACTCGGAAACGATGAATTACTACACTAACCTCCATGTTGTCACCAACAAACTGGTTCATAACAGCATCTTTGACTGACTGGAGAGTCAATTTCTGCAATGAATGTGGTGATGGCTCTACAAACCTTTCATCATGGTTCAACATGGCTAACATAAGCTTGTGGGCTGTAGAACGTTCCAAACTTTTGGCAATGGAGCGATAGTAAGACAGGTATAGCTGAGTTGCTCTATCAAATGCATCTTCTAGCCACACATTATGCTGAAACATGGAGACAAGAGTTTTGTAAACATGAGATATTTGCACTTCGAGAAAACGGAGTTCTCCTATAACGGTGTAGATGAGTATGCAATGTAGTAAATTGAAAACCTACCTCAAGGA
Source organism: Oryza coarctata (assembly GCA_030770085.1). Classification (NCBI taxonomy): domain Eukaryota; kingdom Viridiplantae; phylum Streptophyta; class Magnoliopsida; order Poales; family Poaceae; genus Oryza; species Oryza coarctata. The sequence goes on from CM061472.1 coordinate 19,219,032, forward strand.
CCATATGGAGGAGTTGGAAAGCAGCGCACATGCCATTGTCTCTTAAAGCAAATCTAAACTCCATAAAAATGAACTCCTCATTGGATTCTAGTGAGCAGTTTATGAGATTATTCACACAGAAAAGTTCAACCTGAAATCATATAAACACTTTATGGAAGTGCTTTGGAGTTTGAATAATTAGTAGTATAGGTTGTTCAAAGGTAAACAATCTGTGAGAAAAATACATTTGACTCCCTGGCGACTACTGTTGTCAGAGGATATGCATGGGAATGAATGATTTAAAATATTGAATAGATGATATAGAACTATATTTATTTATGAACGTGATAACACAGAGGGTAATATTCTTGTGGCTAGTCCAAATATTTTTCATAAATATATAAGGGGTCAAAGTTAGAAGAGCCTGGCTAGCAAATGTATTGAAGTGGATGAGGTAGATGGAGGTAAAATCAAGAGATAAACTGTAACAGTTTGCTAGTAGATAAATCTGTAAGTTGAAGATACCTGTTCCCTTGAAAAGTTTCCAACACAGCCACCTTCACTCAAGGTACGGACACCAACAATAACAGATCCCTTAGATTCAGAATCTTCTGTTGCCCTCCCACCACCTACTATCAGTCGCATAACACCAACCCTTGCTTCATTTTGTGTGATCTGACATCAATTTACCATACAATTTTTAGCATGGAATAACAAATTGAACTACAACAAAACTGGAACGAGGGACTGTTCAATCTTGATAAAAATAGCCAGAGGTTTCCAGTTTATTAGTATTACCTTATAGTTGATGGAAATTCCATTAGAAAGGCGGCGCTGTGTTATACCAGTTTCATCGTCAAATATTTTCACTACATTCTCCTCTTTACTCAGAGAAGCAAATGATGGTTTGCGTTGCAATTTCAAGTCCTCAAGTTCAGACTGAGTAATCAGTTCTTTTGGTACCTCAAGCTGTAACCACAATAACAATAATCATTTAGCAACCCATCATGACAGTTTGTTGCTTTACAATTTTCAAACCAGAACCAAACAAGATCCCAAACATACTGCACTATGTCAGGTAGATAGCTCACAACAAGCAAGAGATACCATAAGCAACCAACGTACCTCAGGCTCTGGGTAAATAGGTTCCTCAAGACCTGCCTTGATGGAATCAGTAATTTCTTCTGGATGAATCTCAAAATCTGTTTCACCTACTACATCAATGTGGACCTTTTTGGGTACACAGGCCACAATAGCAGCAGGAAGCGGTGCATCGGGCTTTCCATAATCTGAAATAAATTCCAGCACTTCTGCACCGACAGTGTTGACCTACATATGGTAAAACATAATTAATTATGTATAATATGAAATAGTAGAAATAAAAACAAGGCAAAATGAACTGATGCCATGTCATATATTTCTTTTATTCACTGTGACTTGTATAAAAGAAAATCGTCCATACCTCCTCAAGGGTGACGGTTTCAGCAACAGCAAGCAAACTTTCATGTCCCTGCAATTGATCCATAACAGTATGGCCAAGTGCATCACTCTCCATAATGAAGTCCAAGTTGTCAACTGAGGGAACACTATCAATCATCATAGCCAGTTGCTCGCTATCTTTTATCAGTGCATCCATGTAGCGGGTCATTTCCCCCATTGTGACACCAAACTCTTTGAGTCTCCTAACCTGAAACAGTATGTAAAGATAAGTTAGTAAAAGTAAGGGAATGCTTGATTATCCTCCCTCCCTTTAAAGAATGCTTGGGTTGGGTTGGGCCCATGTTGGATGAGGATCAGGTCAGATTAGGCTTTGGCTAGCAGCGTTACACAGGACATAGGCAAGTTTTGCTTTATGCAGGTCTTGTGCTAAGACAATCTTGCTTGAATAAATTCCATTGAATTATTTCCTTTTTCTATCTGTTCCTTCCAACAATTACATTTCCTGAAATTATCAATAACTGTTTATATATATTTTCATTGATTAAATTGAGTGTGAGAAAGAACAAGTCGTGTAAAACAGGTAAACGAGTCATGAGTATACAAACCTCATGAACAGCAACTTTGATAGCACTCCTCCAATTCTGGGGTTCAGCTGTTACTGTAATAGTAGTGACTGTGCAACCTTCCCTTCCAGAGTCACTATGATCCAACTCGATGGATGTAAAAGGAGGATTTGAGCTCTGTATAAAAAAAACAGAATTCACATACAGGAAAAGCATTTTTATCAGTAAAAACTAGAAACAAGAAAGATGGAACTACTAACTACTTAAACCTAATTCCAGGCAAAAAAAGAAATGATTCCTAACAAATGTAAATACTTCACTGGAAGAACCTTGGGCCTCCTATGGACTTATGCTGCAAGTCTAATGTCCAGTAAAATGCGTGTCTTATGTCTATATATTAAACATGTACAAACAATCTGCGAAAAGAAAAAACATGTGCTAGATATAGATATAAAAGAATGCAAATCATATGAACTAATCTGCATTCTATAGAGATATAAACCAAAGAAAGTCTCGAAGTGAAAATAGAAGAGAATTATAGATTCAAAATTCATGTTGATTAAATACCACGAACCTTATATCTTGTATTGATTCGAAAGTGCAGAGCAGATAAAAATATCCGTTTCATCAGGACAATTCGCAGGTCTTTATATGTCTGAACTTGGTTAACAGGTATCTGTCCACAAAAAGAAATGAATTAGTTAGGCTTATACAAATGATGCATTTTTAAGAAACTTCAACGAGAATAGTAAACTTAAAGCTAAGGACTGTTCCCATTTGAATATCCTAAAATAGAATCATTTCTGAGAAAAGAAAATAAATAGCTAGGCATAGACGGACCATGTGCACATGAGCACAGAGGGAGGGAAGAAAGGACTATCAAACTTTTCGCTGAATACAACAAAATACTGGTTCTCATCTACCATACATTATAACAGGAAATACTAAGGAAACATCTGATGTTAAACTAAGCTACAGAGGCACAAAGCAACACTAAAGTGTAAAAATCAGCAAATAGCAAACATTAATCATACCTTACAGAACATGTTTATTGAGAAACTCTGGATCAACTCATGTTGAAAAATTGCAGGACGCTTGAGATCTTGGGCAACTCCAGGAAGAGACCACTTATGTTCTACAGGTGGCCTAATTGCCTGTCTTTCCCTTTTCACAGGCTTTATTTTATCTGCAGCAGGTGATCTTTCACCAGTTAAGCTTGCAGCCAAGCCAACAGGTAGCTTTGGTGCAAAAAGGCTTGCCATAGCACCAAATGGACTTGCAGTTGACATAGGGGCTGCTTCGCTTTCTGGAAGTGTATGTTCAAACACAGCCTGCATTGCATATTGAGTCAGTTTACGATAAATCCAATAAACATATCAGTGGAAATATAAGAAAAAACAACAGTTAAGAGGACATAATTCTAGTTACCTCTATTTCTCGTATTGCTCTGGGAATATCATTGATCTCTCCTACCAGATATAAAGTAGCATTTGCAGGGTAATACCAACGCTCATGAAATCTGCAGATCTTATCAGGATCCCATTTATGTATTTGCTCTTCAAGTCCAATAGGGAATCTTTCACTCAGTTTGTTTTCTGAGTGCAAATGTTGCAATAACTACACCAAATGAATTGCAATTAGTATAGAAAGATAGTACCCTTAAATATTTATTGATTCAGCATGAGTCCCAAGAGGAACAATCCCTTCTCAGAAGATGTCCTATAAAGTGGTAGAGAGTAAAATAATTACTTGCCTGACAATCAACACGATACTCAATTGTGTTCATCATCTGGAGCTCTGAAAGAATTGCTCTTCTCTCTTTCTCAACACGAGATGAAGAAAACTTTGGATGAAAAGCTATCTGGGAGAACAAAAGTTTGGCAGAACTTTAAGACAATTTGTCATTCAGACTACCCAAATGCATCTAAAACTTTATTGCCAAATGAAGAGTCTTGTTGTTTCAAAGGTCCTTAACTCAAAAAAACCGATAGCAAAACGTGGGTCTATAGCCTATAAAGTAGCATCCTACCTCATTCAATGCATCCAACACCGAAGGGAGCAAGTCTTCACCATATTCCTGCCACATAGAAGACAGGCATTAACGATAAACCCTTAAATAAACAAGAAAAGGCACTACAGATGTAAAGTATTAACGCTGTTATGAACATAATATGGCAGTTAGACACATTTCCCAGTTGATTTCCATACATATTTTAATCAAAGAAAATTTCAAGTAGTAGAAAGCAGATATGGACTTCAAGAAACAACCCATGATGATTTCCAATTTCAAATGACAAAGCTACCAAAGTACGAACCTTTGTTTTAGTTGGAGAATGGATATGGAACACAGTATGGTGGAAATCCGTATATGCATTAGACCTTGCACCTGTCCCCAAAAGTTTTTCACGCTTTTTACTGCCAAGAAATGCGACATGCTCGATCATATGTGCAATTCCCTGCTCATCCTCTTCCTCATCAATTGATCCAACATGAACTTCCATGTGAGCCTCAAACCTGCAAACGGTAGTTAGAATCTTGCGTCAGCATTGCACATAATCACCAGTTGCCACAAATATTAGGATAGTATGCACCCGCTCCACAATTAGCACAAGTTTGTAGCATAATTAACTGGCATGAGCTAGGCACCGACATGGTATTTATCAATATATTGAAACAATTTTGATGTCCAACAATCAACACTAAAGTATCTTTATTGTTTGAAATAAATTGCTTGGTTGTTGGGAGGAGTGCCAGCAAAAAGGGTTCAAATAATTATGTCGCAATGAAGTTAACATACACCATGTCAAAAGTCAAAATTGTAGGTCCCCTGCTAGGAAATACAGCTCACAGCCTCCCAAATCACATAAATATTTTTGTTATAGCAGCAGAAGATTAAAAAGGTACTGTTGCAAAAGAAAAGGTTTATAGGTGGAAATGAGAAAAAGTTTTTTCCACCTGTTCGCTGGAACTTTGTTTGGTAAAATAAGATATCGGAGGCCATTCTTCAATTGTCCTCGGACTAGCTTTGGATGGGAAGGAAGAAGCGTGTTAAGAAAACCTTCAAGTTCCTCCTTCCCAATTGGCTGATCTACATAAGGTTTATCCAGAGCGGTTTCAGACCATGTTGGACTTGCAACATGTGGTTCATCAGGTCCAGCAGCATGTAATATATGGCGACGCCTGATCTGAAATTCATCAAACAACGAGGTCAGAATTCATAAAATGGTACTCCATTGGACCACTTTAATCAAGAAGAGAAACTATGGGATCATGTTGTACTCTGCAGTGGCATATAAACATTTATTAATTTATATCCTGTTTTATAACAGAATTGAAGCTTGACTATTTGAATAAATACAAGTAACTGCATCAAAACAAACATATGAAAAGATGTTTTCCTAATTCTTGAGTGTGTCACTGTTCACATGCCGTTGAGAACAAGCCCTGCAGAATGGTACTTTATACAATGATTTGCAGGACATTACTTCTCGCTAGCTTCAAATTTGATGCTAATTCAATAATTAGGTTTCCATTTGCTGTTAAACAGAACATGCGACTTCTCACGTGTTATGATTTCTGTATAAGTCGGGAAATGCATACAGGCGCACTCAATGTTTTATTGATTGAGAATCCACATTTATTGTACCGATCCTATTCCCCATAAACCACACGCACCATCAAAAAGAGCAACCGAAGAGGACACAACAACGGAAGCAAGGAATTAGTCACTTTTGTCCAACACACTCATCCAATGAAACCCGATTAACAAAACCAGAGTTCCTAATCTATCAATTCGTACGCATTACGGATGACACGAACCTTAGCGCCGCTCAACCCGCTGTGGAGCGATAGCCCAGAGGTGTGCGGGAGCGCGCACGGTGCGAACCTCGCGAGACCCGGCCTCCCCCGCCTCCAGCTCCTGGGGAAGCACGAGAGGCACCCATCCCTCTCCTCGCCGACACTCCCAATCACAGACGCCGCACCGAGAGCTTCCATCCGCCTCCTCAACCTGCAGGGCACGCACACAAACACACGACACGAATCAGTCTCGCGGCCAATTCGCTGACCCGACGAACCCTAAACGAATGGATGGACTCAGCATGGAGCTCTCGCTCACCTTGGCGATACGACGCGGCGGTGGGTGCAACGGAGAGGGTTGGCCGGGGCGGCGAGGGCGGTGGGGCGCAGGGCGATGGAGGACCGGCGCGTGCGGAAGGCGAGGGAGGATCTGCGCACGGCGGCGGCAGCCAAGGGGAGGCCCGGGGCGTGGCGGGGGGGCGCGGCGGCCGCCGCAGCGGCGAGCGGAGGGGCGGGGAAGGAGGCCATGGGGGATGGGATGGCCCTGGCCGAGGGGAAGGAAGAAGGGATAGGAGAAAGCATGACAACGCTGCTTCCTCTCTCCCTCTCTCTCCCTCTTAATAATGCTTTCGTGACGGTGAAATAGGGGGAGTCACGGCGGCGGTGGCTTCGTGGAGACGACACGAGGGCAATCGCAAATATCGTGACTCGAGCTGGCGCCGCCGTAACGGATTGTGGCCTCGGTTTGGTCATGGGGTTTTGTTTTTGAATTTTTGTATTTATCTATTTTTTTATTAAATCATTTCAAAAATATATATCTATACTCCGGACACTCTTTTTTAAAAATATATTTTTTCAAAATCTAACACGGCAAACATTCATTATTAATGATGGGCCGGTGGGAGGCAGAAAATTTATAGGTAATTGAGGGTGTTTTTTTTCCATAGGTCACGTTGCAAAATAACCCACGAAAGAAAAGAGCCATCATTTTCTTGCCTCTAGAGGTTTACTTATAAAATTACGAGGCTCACTCATAGGAAGAGAGAGTCTGTTAATTTTATATTGTTCTCTTACCACCATCTATTATGGCATTTGTCATATAGATGTAAAAAAAATATTTTAAACAAATATATATTTATATTTAGATAGTTAATTGTAAAGAAAATTTAAGAGTATATAGAAAAGATAATTGAAATGCATGAATTATATAATAACTCAGCGTTAATACTATAAAACCATTACACTAGTAATTAGAGGGGCAGTCGATTAATAGGTTTATACGTAGATATTATTTAAATAAGAATATATTTTATTAATAGTAGTGTCGAATGAAAAATATATATTTAAGCAGTGAATAGCCAAAATTATCTATGAGCTGTCTTCCTATAGGGCAAACTCTTGCTACAGCCACCGCTATGGGACAAACCACATTGGCAATGCGATAGGTGAGAGCATGGAGGATAGTGTACATCATGTTAGACAACTGACGATAAATTTCTGTCAAAATAACAAACACTAGTTATAATTACTATAGGTTCCAAAGTAAACAATATTACGATCCAACAACTTAGAAAAAAATATTCACAACTATTTTATGAGATAAGTTACACGTTCACTCTTACAATAATAATAATAATACATACACTTGTATTACATGATTGAACCACCATGTGCACAAAAACATCTAGGTTGGGTTGGCCATGAAGTGATGACTTCCTCCGTGGGACGTCTTCCATCGGCCTCTGCTCTTGTTGAAAGAGTTTTCACTTCACTCGTAATCTTTATATCTTTTGAACACTTCTTATAAGTATGTCCCTCCTAATCGTACTTGTTACAACATTTGAATCTTTTAGTTGCTTCGGATCCATGTATGTCGTTGTGAATTCGTCTAGTGTTGTGGTGACATGCCTTGTCTCTCATTTTCATTTACTCCGAAATGTAAAGCTGTGAAAGACTCCGCAATATCGAACACAAAAACCTCGTCACTCCAGATATGCAAAAATAGCTCCCTACATAAAATAAGACGACACAAAATAATGGTCCAATATTCCATATTCTAAGCTCGCAATAATAACATAAGAATATGCCTTATAATACAGCCTTGACTTTTGGCATAAGCATAAGTAGGTCTCGTCGTCCTTAAGGATACACTTCTACATAACTCTCTTATGATAAATTTCACGTTTGGTCTTGTCAATACATAAAATTTTGAATCTATGCTGTTGTATATCTTGAGAAATAACTTGATGCTCTTAAGCATTTTTACATTTTTTTTCTAAGTACTTTATCATCATTGTTCAAAGAAAATATCATTGTCTGTCATATAGGGCCTAGCTACTTTGTATAAACTTAACGATGGCAATAAGAGATAGCCCTCTTACACCACACATCACCCAGTTATAAAACTCAATCAAATTAGTGATTATTATGCCAAATATAGCGCTACCATCGTCATACAATAAGGAATATTTCTCCTTCAGTTCATTCTCAATTTAGTGCGAAAATTTTCTAACATGGAATACCGACATCCTTCTCACAGTATGATCATCACTGAGAAATGGTCTAGGAGTTTTGGGAACCTTATCACTTATAGGTGTTGATCTTTTGGAATATTCATCTACTTGTTTCATTGTCAACTCATCCAATCTACTCTAAAGCTCATTGAAATTTTCATATTAATTCTATGCACATATCCTCTTAAAAAAATCCATAAGGTGTGTAGTCTTAAATTAGCACACATGTAACACATGCACCATCTGCTATGAATATCTGGTCACTCTTGTGCATACCCCTTCTTCACATTATCATCCCTCAAATACTCAATAGCTTGTAGAAGTTTGGTGTGATGGTCATGTATAAGGCATACACATGGCTCCATACGTACAACTGCATCATTCACCCGCTTCAAAAACAAATACCAGCTTTTAGTGTTCTCGCTCTTAATAAAAGCGAAAGCCATAGGTAATACCTGATTGTTCCCATCAATTCTAATTATTGTCAATATCTTTCTTGTGTACTTTTTAATTAGGAATATCTCATTTATGTAGAGTATGTGACAACAATATACAAATACGTACATGCATACACTTAATACAAAGAAATTTTGTTGAAACACATTTTGTTAAGGATGGTCAAGTGATGAGAGTGATTTAAGGTTGTAGTAGCTTCTTGGACTCCTCCGAAGAATGTAAACTAGAAAACAAGGCAAATTATCGTATGAAACTTTGAATGTGTGAAACCCCATCTCCATAATCTTTTGTTTTGTCCTTCATGTCTTCGCATAGGTAATTGTGTGCTTGAATTTATCATCAGTGTGTCTAATAATTGACCTTAGTTTGTGCCTCAGATTATGCGCATTATCAGAGTATATCTCTGTTGTAACAAATACATATGTCATATTTCTGTGGTATTTCTTGACTTCTTATAAGTGATAATTATACCCGATGATGACTGACACCCTCTAGTAATCTTTCCATTTATCCTTAAATGCATACACCCTCTATAGACACTCATAGCTTGAGCTCACGCACTTCATTTTTGTACACCGACTTGTTTGAGTTTATGATCTAAAACTTCCTTTGAAGTAATACCGCTCAGTGCTTAATTGCCTCCATCTCATTCCCTGATGATTTTTCATAAACACTACCCCTTACATTGGAGTTTTGCTTACTACAATTGAGGTGAACCAAATTTGTATGCATGCTAACCAATTAAAAACATCTACATATTTAAGTAGCATATTGCTCGTACATTACAACAGGATTTTAATTAAATAAAAGTATCACTAATTCATTATTATCATTATTTTATACATATATCAACTTTTAATTGTATATATTTGTTACTGAAATATGAACCTTGTACCCCATACTGTCGTATTTCCTTCCTATAGAAAATAGAGAGTTGGTGAAGGGTTAGTGATAGAATCAACATCACTATTCTTTTTCAAAGGAGTATAGATATAGATTTTACTAAAGGTGTTGCTAAGCTTTATATGACGTAAGAAATTTAGTTTGTTGCATAAAGCATCTTTAGTAGCCTTAATTTTAAGGGAGATTTTCTTCTCCCCCACTTAAAGTTCCATATCTTTCTCTTTTTTCTATCTTCATTTATCTCCTGTCAGCATGTCGCTAACTAGGCTATGAAAATATCATTCTTTTTCAAGCACCCTTGTTTCCAACTATAACCTCGTTATGTGTGGCTTCTTAAACAAATAAAGGCACTTTATCAATGTTGCATTCAATCAAAGTGACAGTTACCATCCTCACAAAAATACATGCCACTACAGCGAGTGTCATCATGGAGGAAGCCACACAAAGATTTTTTTTTTCATTTATATCTTAGCTACCCATCCTCAAATTCCTACCATACATACATAATGTCTAAATCATTACCATATGCCTTCCACTTAATTAATTGCCACAAATCCCACATTGAGCACTTCTTGTATTGTTAGCTTATCTCATTGTTGTAGCTCATCATAAGCGGTCCTCTATGTGCGCTCTCTTTCACGCCACCTTGACTCGCTAGTTTTGTCTCCATACCATGTCAATCCCCCCTCCCCCTCTCCCAAGTCATACTATCATGGCTCATTCTACTTATCTTCTTTTCCCTTCCATTTGATCAAGAATTTATCTAATGACATTATGAGAACATTTTCCCACAAAAACATCGACTTTCTTTAGGTGTATGATTGGTATTTGTGAAAAGATCTAAAGTAACAATGATACCATATCTCAATCTAGCAGACATGACTATGGCATAAAGAAGGGAAAAAATAGAGATTGTCTATCCACAATTTGATTAAAAAAACCCTAAATCATGCGAATTTTGAATTGTCGATTGCTTTAAAATTCATACAAAATACCCCTAACCCAAACCCACCCCTCCTCTCCTCCCTCCTCACTCTCAGCACCACCAAGACAGGAGAGCGCTTGATGCCCTCCTCCTTTCCCCCTCTCCCTTCTCTACCATCGCCGCTCTACCTCATTGACTAACCGAAAGGCATCAACATGCCAATGTGCCAACGAGCCTCCTTCCCCTATAGGTCTCCTCCACCTCCCCCTCCCACCTCCTCTTTTCCAAGCTAGCGGCAATGAGTGCCCCTACCCTATCGTCATATCTATCACCACCTCCTAACCACAAGCTGTGCTTTGCCCTCGGTGCCAACACCGACCCATTGTCCTTCTCTATTCTGACAACTCTAGTGCCTTCTCTGGCACCTCGTCGCCCAATTGTGTCAACCACCTACCACTAGGCTAATGCCTCCCATGACCATCCCTCCAAGCTTAGCGATCTCCCTCTCTTTCCTTTTTCCCCTCTCCCTACCCTTCCTACCCCTACCCTATCTAGAAACCCTAACTCATCGAGCCACCGCCGGTCGCTAGAGTTAAAGGAGAAGGAGCTAGGGTCACCGGAGCACAAATCGCAAAGAAATCTTAACATCAAAATTTTGCAAGGTTTTTGCCCCAATTTTTTGTTGAATGCCATTTAGCGATTCCAATAAAAAATCCAACTTGAGTGATGCTAAGTGGAGATGAAGCTTTCAAGTGGCATACCAAAAAAACCTGGTAAGTTTGAAGAGGGCAAAGGATTTATCTTTTTTCTTAAAAATACAATTCATTCTAGCTTTTGCTTTAAAGAAGTTATAGCCAATTATTACAAAGATTACATTATGAACGACTGTAAATTATAAAATTATAACTTGATTAAAAACAATAAAACTAAAAGATAGAGATTACTTCCATCTATAGTTAGTGTTGGTGAGAATTTGTATAAACATTGTTTCATTCCAATGGGCTATAAGTTGTATATAATCCTTGTCTTACTCAAATCGAAAATAAAATCTTTGAAATCAGTGGTGGATCATTGTGTCGATCGAACTTGCACACATCACCCTCAGTGATTAACATCGAACCAAACTAGAAGATAACATCGGAAAGTAACTAAGATATAAATCAATCATTTGCCCTCATGATTTTTCCACCGTCAGTCATTGAAGCTAACGGAGACACAACTACCAAGGACATTGCACCAATAGGAACCTTCAATATGACACCTCCAAGAAGGTCATGATATTTAGGATGTCGTCGTCACTATTCCAAACAACCGAAACTTGGTTTTCATCTAGAGAGTCTACCACGAGGCATGAATGTAAGGGAGTGGGCATCAGCGACATGTAAGGTATGTGGCGCTCACTAGCGTCACCAATATCGATGCTCTTGCTCATTGCATTGACACGTATCCCTGATCCTAAATTTGTGGTGATTTGAGCTTGACCTCCTCCTTGACATTGAGTGGCAGCAGCAATGACAGTGATACCCAAACCTAGGTCAATGAGAGGTGGCTAGTGATGGTGGAAAGACTATCAATGCTAAATAAAAAAAGTGAGACTAGAGCGTAAACTTGTCGAAAGAAGGGTCCCGCCGTTGTGGTAGCAAGTATGGGCACAAGTTTGCTTGCCTCGCAAAGTCTCGATATCGTGGGGATTTAGTTCACGCAAAGGATTCATCTAGTTAAGGAAATTACTGTTACCAACTCTTAAAGGAACATCAACAATTACATCAACCAATATGCTGGGTTTTTTGGATAAAACCATCCACCTTGTCTAGAATGTTGATTAGTGTATGATTAGAGAGTTGATTAGAGAATGATTTAGTGATATTAGCATGATTTGCTCCTAGTTAGTAATTAGCACGACAGCATTAGCTCTGTCAAGTGCTAATGCTTTATTCTATTATCACATCAAATTAAGAGGTAGTTAATTACTTTATTCCATCTATTCTCGCCCGACCAACCCAAAAAAAATTAGCTAATCCTATCCATACAACCAAGCAAACTGTTTAAATAGCTCCATCCTTAAAAACGTGGATGGCCATAACCTAAACCATTTGAGGAATTTTTCATGTTTTCCCCTTTGACGCATCCTGGGAGCCCATATGAAGGTCGAGCCCAACCGGAGCGCAACAAGGGCGCAGCAACTGGTCAACGCCGCGACGTGGTCAATGGTCATCAATCATTTTGAAATGAAAAAAAAAAGTCCTAAAAAAGTGCCCCAGTCTCTAACTATCCCACGGTACGGGCCCGCCCAACACCTCCCAGCTCCCACCTCCTAGGAATACTGGGCCTCGTGGCGCGCCAAGCCCAACACCACGGCACGCGGAAAGGCGTCCGCTCCACGCCGCCAGCGCAGCTGTTCCACCAGCCTCCGCTACTCCGCACTGCAGACGCCACGCCACGCCAAAACCCGCCGCTACCACTTCCATTCCACCACCCGTCACGCTCCTCGGATCGATCCCCCAGCGACTAGGGCTCACGCCTCCTAAAGTCGAAACAGCCCAAGCAAGCATTTCCTCGAACACTTCGCCCTCCGCCTCCACCCCCACCACCATGGCAGCCGCCGCCTCCGCCCTCGCCGCCCTCGCCGCCACCGCGGCCGAGGCCGCCGGCAAGCGCCTCCTCCTCTCCTCCCCCTCCCGCTCCCTCTCCCTCTCCTTCGCCTCCCGCGGCCGCATCTCCGTCAGGCCCCCCCTCCGCGCTGGCATCCTCTCTGCCGCGCCGACGAGGGCGGTTTCGGCGTCGGCGGCGGCCACCATCGCGGTCGGAGACAAACTCCCCGACGCGACGCTCTCCTACTTCGATTCGCCCGACGGGGAGCTGAAGACGGTGACCGTGCGGGACCTCACCGCCGGGAAGAAGGTGGTCCTCTTCGCGGTGCCCGGCGCGTTCACCCCGACCTGCACACAGAAGCACGTCCCGGGGTTCGTCGCCAAGGCCGGGGAGCTCCGCGCCAAGGGGGTCGACGCCGTGGCCTGCGTCTCCGTCAACGACGCGTTCGTGATGCGCGCGTGGAAGGAGAGCCTGGGCGTCGGCGACGAGGTGCTCCTCCTCTCCGACGGCAACGGGGAGCTGGCCCGCGCCATGGGCGTCGAGCTCGACCTCTCCGACAAGCCGGTCGGGCTCGGCGTGCGGTCCCGCCGCTACGCGCTCCTGGCGGAGGACGGCGTGGTCAAGGTGCTCAACCTCGAGGAGGGCGGCGCCTTCACCACCAGCAGCGCCGAGGAGATGCTCGAGGCGCTCTGAACAACTCAAGTCATCCGGCCTCACCCTCAAATCGCCATGGTTCTCCCCTGCCCGGTTTGTCGCTTACTCATCTCTTTCAAGTGTTCTCTCCTTTTTTTTCTGAATAATAATCGTCGCAGCAACGGTGGCCTGTGCTGTGCTGCACGGTGGTGCATAGTAGTATTGTCGTTTTGCAGAGTAGTGTTGTCGTTTTGATGTGTGAAGCTTCTAGCGAACATGGTGTGCATTAATAGATGCCATGGCCGTGCGCTGGTTGGCAGGTAGAAGCAACTTGGCGCAGCTGTAGACTGTAGTTCCTTTTATGTTGGAATGCTGAGGCTCTGATGTGTTCTAGAGCTAAATAAACGCGCTCTGATAAATACTGTCACCAGATCAGACTATGGAGTAGTAAGATGATGCTCGGTTTTTTTAGTAATGGCTGCGTTTGAGGATCTTTCAGTTTAGATGAAAACACGTTTTGCAGTTCAGATGAGTTCACTGCTGCTGTTTGTTTTTTTTAGTAGTGAATAGATTTTGTAGTGTCTTCAGAAAATGGTGTAGAATCAGCAAGCCAGGGGTCATATGCCCCTTGGCATGAAACAAAGGCTCTTCTTACGTTTGCTGACACTTTTTTACCTTTTAAAGGGGCAGTAGCCACTAGTCAGACCTTATATATGTATGGATTTCTCAATGTGTCCATTTTATAAACTCTGTTGTGATAGACAGACCACTGGCCTGGGTTATATATATATATAGATCCGACCCTTTTTATATACTCTCAGGGTTTTAATCACTATACACATTTCTAAATGGTATCAGAGCAAGTCTAGACATCCCCGGCGAGCAAGCTTCTCCCTTCGGCGAGCCGACCCTTTCCTCCTCGTCGTCGACGTCTTCTTCCTGTCGCCGACCCTCTTCCTGGTACTCTCCTCCCGGCACTCTCCTCGCTCTTTCGCCCCCGTTTCTTCTTCTTCCCGTCTCTCCCGCAGTTATCCTCTTTTCTCCGTCCCACCTCCGCGCGACCAGGCGACGGTCTCGACTCGTTGCCAATCCCTCTCACTATCGGAGTCTTGTCAGGGCTCTCTAATACCTCACCCTCACTCGGCCCGACCTTACGTACGCTGTCCAGCAAGTGTGCCTCTTCATGCACGCTCCGCGCGAATCTCACCTCGCACTGCTCAAGTGAATCTTACGCTACGTGAAGGGCACCCTCTCCAGCGGGCTGCATCTCAGCTTTAGCCCCATCGACTCCCTCACCGCATACTCCGACACGGACTGGGCAGGCTGTCTCGACTCTCGACACTTTACGTTCAGCTACTGCGTTTACCTCGGTGACACTCTCGTATCCTAGTCCTCAAAACGCCAGACTACAGTGTCCCGGTCCAGCGCTGAAGCCGAGTACCGCGCCGTCGTCCACGCCGTCTTCGAGTGCTGCTGGCTTCGTCAGCTTCTCCAAGAGCTCTGTACACCCCTCTCCACCGTGACCGTCGTCTACTACGACAATGTCAATGCCGTCTACATGACCACCAACCCGGTCCATCATCGACACACCAAGCACATCGAGATCAATATTCATTTTATCTGTGACAAGGTCACATTAGGACGGGTTCGAGTGCTCCATGTACCATCGACACATCAGTTTGCCGATATAATGATCAAAGGCCTGCCCACGCCTTTGTTCATCAGTTTTCGGTCCAGTCTCTGCGTTCGTTCTCCTCCTGCTGCAACTGCGGGGGTGTTAGACAGATCACTGGCCTAGGTTGTATATATATAAACCTGACTTCTCTTGTATACTCTTAGAGTCTTAGTCACTGTATACATTTCTACATGCACACATTTCTACATGCTGAAAGAACAGACGCTCCCAAGTGTAACACATGTTTAGGCGTCCTGGAAAAATTCCTCAGCAATGCAATAGTCAGTTGCGCTGATAGAGATCTATATTAGCATGCCCTGGTTTAGGGATTCAGGCCACCATGTAGACTACTTGCCTCCTGCATTTCTTTGCTCCACTTCATTTGATGAAACAAAAAGGTCCGATTTATCTCTTGAATTATTGCCTCTGTCCGAGTTACCCTCAACTTCTATACAAGATGTTATACCACCGAACTTAAAATGAACGAATTACCCCCTGAGTCCATATTTGGTCTTATGTGATACAGGTGACAATTTAGTCAGCAAGGTTATAAAATTTTTAAAAAGTTTGGTTGATCCAACTTGTTACTTTGTTAGTCTCCTATCCCTCTAGTTCTTACAACCAACTCCACCTCTCTCCCTCTCATGGAGGTGATGTGTAGCTCGGCGTCGTTGATCCCCATGGATGAGCTGGAGCCGCAAGCTGTGGCACTTGTGTCAACATCAATCCCGTCAGAGGAGCTTCATGGTGGTGGCGGCGCATGAATGGGGTGGTTCTAGGAGAGGCTGCTTTGGGCGGGGAGCATACTAAAGCGAAACCGACATCTACATGTGAGGATGGATCTGCGGATAGCAGAGCAGGCATCACCGAGGAGGAAGGGGAGGGGAAGCTGATGGAAAAGAGGAGGCACCACGTCTGAATATGAAAAAGGACTAGAAAGAACAGGATATCGGGCTGACAGGTGTGCCCATTGTCATTAGGACACCACATAGGACTGAGGCTGCAGAGCACTTCTAGTTCTAGGATTTTTCCTCGGCTTTTACGGGCACGCTTTCTAAACTATTAAATGATATATTTTTTAAAAAAAAGTTTTAATATAAAAGTTTCTCATCTCATTTTTCTAAAATAGATTTTAAACTTTATAATAGTTAATTCCATCGTCTATAGCATTAAAATAGCTGTTATAAAAATTAGAAAATCATCTATCTTTTAGCACTTTTAAACACAACTTAGCCATCTAAGAGTAGGCGGTGGAGGAGGTAGCTATTCGTCTACTCATCTACGGGTTGAAATTGAAAGAAGCTGGCTTGCAACCGGCCGTATTCGTTTTCTAGCTAGCCGTCAATGAACTAATCCTCCGATGCTGTGCTAGTTTTTTGGTTCAAGTTTGCTCAGCATGGTTTCGGCCGTTTTGAATGGAACAGAAGATGGACACCCTAGAGGGGGTTTTGTTCAGTAAGAGAAGAGTTCGCGGTAAACTGAAACTTATTAGGTGGATGTGGATGTAATTTAATACATGAACTTATAAAAATGCTTGATATGATGCACAAACTTGTTTACTGCGTACAAACCAAGTTCAAAACAACATATTATGACTAATCATATTGAGTTGAACGATGATTAGGATGTCAAACACACACGTGAGGGTATGAGATCTTTCACATGTGCAAATAACCTTTATATATACATAGCATGGCTTATTTTATTTTTGATTGAGCACATACATATCTACGAGACATCATCTTGACATGCGAGCCTATATAGCATCCAACTCGGTGAGATTCATCGTGATATATCTTTTTGGTCTTGGTTGGTACGCACCAAATAAGTTTGAGCGTTTTGCAAGTTAATATACTAAAGTACACCCACCTCACTAATTCGTATACTGTAAATGCAATTTACTCGTAATGCCTCATATTTGAAGTTGAGAGGGTTAAACGGGTGGAGATTAAAGCAGGCACGTTACTCTTAGACATGATATTGACGTTTCTGGTACTGCATGAACTATGTTAATGTCATAATGTGTAATTAGTACCTTGAAGCTGTTCTCCGGAGAATGATAGCGATGCTCATCCGTGTACTGATGGAAGCCCGTGCTTATCTTGAGCTAATTTTTGTTTTACAATAGCCCAAACATTCAGACACAAATGTACAATAATGTTTAAAGGAAAATACTATGCATACAATGTTTGCTTACGATTTTAGTACGACCAAACGCTGCGTCGTTCATGTGGAAGATGAATCCATTTTTATGTGGGACCGGAACTTGCAGCCGTTAATAAATGCTAAGAGAGAAACATTTGATCGTATAACCATCGTAAACAGAAGATCGTACGCATAGCGGCGCTGAATGTTTAAATCCCATAGTAGAGAAGCAGACGGTGGTTGCAAACCAATCTCCAGTTTCAAGGTGGATAGCATGAAGGTTTAATGTCGTCTCATCTGCACGCACGCACTCCAGTTTCAAGCAGACCTCGTCTGAAGAACAAAGCCGTCGTTTAACTGAAGTTTCGAACCATTGACACGACTGTTGAAAGTACCAACAACAATTTCCACCATCAGCAACCAGCACGTCAAAAATGTACTATTCACCGCTAATTGTGCCTTCGAAGAAGCCATTGGTAACGTGATGAGCTCTACGTTTTGGCCCACTTGAGAAGTCAGAACAGTGAAGCGATGGTAGTCGCTATCCACCACAGCTCCGCTTTGGATGGGGCTTGTCCTGTATGTTTGAACGAATTGAGATTCAGTGCAGTTTGTGCAATAGCAACTGCACACAATCTAAGCCCTCTATTGTTTTCTATCCAGCGGTTCAAAACTGATGCTACAGTAAAACGATCACTATTTTCTTACAGCTCTTTTGCTACAGTATTTTCTACAGTATCCTCACCGCTCAATTCCGCCATAGCTAGGGTTTGGTTTTCCTTGATTCAAAGGGAACTCAACTCCATTTCATCCTGAGCTAGGGCATCCATCCACTAGCCGTGACCTATTCCCCAAACCCTATCCGTTGCATCACAAACTTTAAAAGCCTTGATTCTGCTCTTAAATCCGAATTCGGAGTGGCAGACCTCCATCTTCACAGAGAAGAGGATAGAGAAGCTAGTGGGAGGGAGCCTGCTGCCTCCTAATGAGTTTATTGGCTAGCTCCTCGTGGCTAGTGAGTTGTTCCTAATCCTCAACATAGGGGAAATTGTAGTCTTCGAGTTGTTCTTTAACTATGGCTTTGCTCTTCTACCTCCAAAATTTTCTGAGTTCTTCTGAGATTCTATGGTCTCGAGCTCGTCTACTAGAATCCCAACTCCATCCTTTAAATTGTTATTTTTGTGAATTTGTGCAGGAATTGCTCCTCACTTCGCTCTCTTCCGATATATTTATCACCTCAAGGCGCAACCTTCCAAGACCAATATCTAGTAGTTGGTGGTGCCAGGTTCCAACTTTGTTTAGAAAAAACAAAGAGTATTTCAATCTCCCCTTCAAGACTTCCCTAAAGGGCTAGCAGCAATAATGGTTTTACTGCTCGAATCTGTCCTCCTTGTTGTCGTTCTATGTTGGTTAGGCCCCAATTATTTCTTCCACCCGGACCTCACTCCCAAGTGATGAAGAGATGGGCTAGGTCAACCGTCTGCTGAAACTTATCCAGCGACTGAAGAACAACAGCCTGATTGTCATCAAGATAGCTACATGCTTCATTCTTCATTTAATCTAGCCACTTGAGCACCAAGTCCACCTTGCCTTTCAATATCAAGGGTCCATCAACCCAACCAGAGAAAACCCCAAGAAGGACTCCCATGACCGAGCCAAAAATAGAACATGGTCCTTTTTTACTGCTATTGTGGTGATCACCACTGATGGCTGTCCACACCCCTTCAGCATTGCCATGCCATGGCCTGAGGTATGACGCATTGTAATCTTGGCCCAACTAGGTAGTTGTGTACATCAAGTGACATCTTATTTACGGGGACACAACGACTTCAAGTCCAAGCCCCTGAGTCTGCTAGCAAGGGCATCGTGCAAGTGCGTAGTGGAGGACTCCGCCGGTACCCTTGACTCCAAGCAACCTAGGAAACGGCCCATGACTGATGAGGATGTAGATCTGACTACCCAGGCCATGAGAGGCAGGCTTAGGACATGCGGCTCAAGATCCGACAAGAGGCCTCCTCTGTTTCTCGGGAGGAAAACACCACCTAGACCTAGCACGTTGTTGAGAGGAGGCACCACCAGGACGACTTAGGTCACCCCATTGTCATCTTTGCCATTGCGCTTAGTCAGTCAAGTCGACTCCCCAGCAAGATTAACATGCTTGCCCTGTCATGGCTCTAGAGAAGACGGCGAGGCTAGCATCACCGTCTCCTATCTAGGCGAGTGGTGGGTCAACATAGCGTTAGCACCAAAATTTGGTAAACCTGCAAACATATTTGGTTAAGAATCGAGGATCTATTCAGCTTATGGAAAGATGTCGATTCATAGATAGAGAGCTGATTAGCTTATGGAAGAAGGTCGATAGATAGATGAAGAAGCCGATCGGACAGATGGAAATGTTGATAGTCTCAGATAAGGAAAGAGTTGATCGAATCAGATAAAGATGGATTCGGTGCAGTTGAAGATAGAAGATTATTCAAATAAGACTGAATCTAGGAAGTAAACATGGAAACCACAGTAGAGAGATTTTGTATCTATAAGATATCTCTTGTAATTAAGCAAGAGTAGTTAATTTTGTTATTTTCTTAAAGATAATATCCTTTTCTGTTTAGAAAATAATATCTAAAGGTTATTTGTAACCATCTCAGACTCGTGTAATTCGGAGGTATAAATACAAACCCACAAGAACCATGTAAATCATATCTATAGATCAATATAATCTCGGTGCATCGCTACCCTACCTTCAAGATGAGGCGATCAGACATGTAAGATTTCACTTATCCCAAGGATTTGTACCGATGGAGTGTATCTTATGTTATATTATTGATGTAGGCATCTATCTGATGAGGTGTCGGCGGCCGACAACAACACTCAGGATACCGATCAGGGCAGTCACGGCCTACCAACTAGTGTTGTCGCTTCTACTGCTAGGAACCAGTCGATCGCTAGTGAACCAGGAACTTCAGCTAGTGCTGGCCTAAAGTCTAACCATCAGGCGACAAAACCAGCTAATGGCAACAAGGCCTCATCCAGTTGTGATGCCACCAAGGGTGTAGAAGAAATCCCCCGATTGCCTCACCCCATGTACATCTCACCTTTCCAGTCTGCGTGATTCATCAACTTGGAAGGGAATTTAGAGGGTTTGACAAAGCCAATGACAAGGAGGAAAGGGAGGGGCTCTACACTCACACCCTACATGTCATTGACCTGATGAAGGTATTACAGCCCCCAACTGCCTTCCATGGAATGGAGTGACTTGGTAGGCAGTATAAGTAATCCATTAAAGAATGTCTTGTTTTGTAGAAAGTCATTGACCACTCGAAGATGAGATCCAAGGTGCTCGAGTAGACCTTTGGAAGGATCATTGAGATATAGCACAATCACTAAGCCCTTGAGGTTGTGGAAGCCCATCGTGTTGCGGAGGCCATTAATGCACAACGTCGTGAATGCAAGCTTCATGCGGAGATTGATAAGTTGAAGTATGAGGCAGACCACACCTATAAGTGATATATCTTTGTAGTTGAGTTGAGAACATAGCCAACTTAATTCGATGTCTTGATGTGGTGAAGCATGGGAAGACTTGCAAATAGGTCATCAATGAGTGTGATGACTTGAAAACCTAGGCAAAAACAGCCGATAAGACCACCACCGAGTTAGCCATCGAGCTAGCTGGTTAGTACTTTCCAAACCATTTGCCGTTGTTGCAATGATTCTAATGTTGTTAAGTGGGTTGGCCTTTGTTTGGTTGTAGACATGAAGAAGAAGATTGAGAGCCTGGCAACAAAGCACTACTCGGCTAGCGAGGAGCTTCATGGTGGGAATCTTGTCAACACATGGGCTTATTACATATGAGTCCGAGTTAATCTTGAGCAGTTTCCTCCTGTAGAGTATCGGGTGAAGACGTAGGTGTACTTTAAGGCCTTTGAAGATGAAGTGCAGCACATGTGTGCCACTCGGGAGCATCTAGAGAAGGCTGCTTCTCCTGTCGTTGACTTCTTGTACCCAAGTGACAAGGCTGATGATGATGTGTTGATGTGCATCCATTTGGCAAACCAATTGGAGGTGGTGCCGTGACCAATAAATGAGCACGCAAGTGCAATTGTTATGGTGAGCACTAGCCAAGTGTTGGTAATTGTCAAGTCACTATATTCGTGGATTAACCTTAGGGTAGTTGGCGAAGGACTTGCCAGCACATGCTTAAATGAAGACATCCATGCACTACCAAAGGAGGTGAAGGGCACTACAACTAAGCTTGTCAAGGACCACGAAATGTAGAAAAGTAGTGTAGTTAAGCAAGTAGTCAAACTAGTATATGTGTGAACTTTATTTTGTGTGCTACATAAAACTATGTGATGCTATGACTTGACATGACCACTTGAGTGAAATGCACTAAGCAAGTCTTAGCCAAGTGTAAGTGTGCCCCTAGTATAGGTTTTATGGCAACCAGCCTTATCCTAATGACTGTATAGGGCACGTGACTCGGGCTAGAAATGCACTCGGTAGCTAACCAGCAAGTAGTGTGTAGTACATAAGTAACACAAGCAGCATAGAAAAATGGGAAATCAAAGCGAAGAAGTAGTGTCCGAGTGATTTTATTTATACGGAATAGTAAATACAAGGTTTAAGCGTAAAAGCAATATAGTTGTTCTATGTTGTTGGAGTTATCAGCCATGGAGTCGTCTTCGCATTGCAATCGGTAAGCCTCGAGGTGAGTGACTTCGCTGACAATGAACGGTCCCTCCCACATGGGTGAGAGGTTGTGCTGGTCTTTGGTAGTTTGGATTTTACGTAAGACCAAATTGCTGATTGAGAATGAATGACTACGGATGTTATGGTTGTGATATAAACCTTATTGATATTTGGTTGACTAGATAGCTGCAACATAGTGAGCTTCCTCTAGTCAGTCGAGATCGTCTAACAGACTAGCTTTATTCTTGTTGTCTTGAAAGGTTCGTGCCCGCGAGGACTCGAACTCGAGCTTTGTTGGAAGGACATCCCTAGCCCTGTGGACTAGGAAGAAAGGCTTCTTCCCCCATGGCCCTACTAGGAGTGGTCTAGAGTGACCATAACATGGAGGGCAACTCCGTGACCCATTTGCTAGCATATGGCTTTAGTCAATCGAACACTCTCGTCTTGATTCCATGGAGCACCATATTGCTAGCAAGCTCAACTTGCCCATTGCTCCAGGAATGAGTCACCAAAGTGTAGCATATCTTGATTTCAAGCTTCTCATAGAAGTCTTGAAATATAGAACTAGTGAATTGAGTGTGTTGTTAGTGATTATTCTATTCAGGACATCGAATCGATATATTATGTCTTGGATGAAATCATGGCATGGGCTGAGTCAATCTTCATGACAGAATTTACCTTGATCCATTATGAATAGATGTGTGAAACCCTCGGGAACTTTCTTGAAAGGCCCAACCATGTCTAGGCCCCACACAATGAATGGCTATGAGATTGGGATGGTTTGGAGCTCTTATGCTAGTAAGTGAGTTTGCCTGGCAAAGAACTAGCATCCTTCGTAAGTTCGGACGATGTCCTCAATGTCAATTACAGCAGTCGACCAGAAGAAGCCTTGTCCATATACCTTGCCGATTAATGATTTGGAAGCTATGTGACTATTGCAAATACCTAGGTGGATTTCCTGCAGAAGTGTGTGTCCTTCATCTTGAGATATGCCTCGCATGAGAACTCATGTGGAGCCCTTGTGGTATAATTTTGGGTTGTGCCATCATGTTGTCTTAGGCAGGTGATTGAGCTGGAACAGGATCCTCATGCACCTTTTAGGGAATGGAGGACGGTTTATAAAGTAATTCTAAAAATGCCCCAACTAGCACCAGGTTTCACTTGGAGCCACACTTGGCTAATTGATCCATGTCTATTGTCGTTCTGAAGGACATGGGTCAACTCTAGACCATTAAACTTGTCTTCTAACTTGCAAACTTCTTGACAATAGGTGGCCATGTTATCATCCATGCAAGACCATTCCTTCATCACTTGATTTACTATTAGCTGCAAATCTCCTCATACCACCATGCATCGAATGCCGAGAGGGATGGCAATATAGAGACCATGGATCAGGGCCTTGTATTCGGCTGTTTTATTAGAAGCTAAGAAGCATAGCTAGATAACGTACTTTAGCTTTTTGCCCTGGAAGGAAGTTAATAACACGCTAGCCTATGTGCCCCACTTCATGAGAGAGCCATCAAAATGCATTGTCCAATGTTCAAGGTTGTTGAATATGACTACCTCCTAGACTTCCGTTCACTTGGTGACAAAGTCAGCCAAAGCCTGTGACTTGACAAAGGTGCAAGATTGGAATGTAATTTTCAACGCCATCAGCTCAAGTGCCAACTTTACTATCTAGGCTATGGCTTTATTGTTGTGAAGGACATCCCGAAGAGGGTATGCTATGATGATCAAGAGTTGGTAGGCTTGGAAGTAATGGACAAGCTTCCTAGTAGTGATGACAGCGCATAGCAGCTTCTGGATTTAGGGGTACCAAGCTTTTGACTCACCTAGGACCTCTTTGATGAAGTAAATAGGCCATTGTACCTTTTAAAGGTGGCCCTCTTCTTCCCTCTCGACCACTAGAACAGTGCTGATGAATTGAGTGGTTGCAACTATGTATACCAACAAGGGCTTATCAGGGAGTGATGAGACCAAGACCAAGGGAGTGATTAGGAACTTCTTAAACTCTTTGAAGGGTTGTTGGGCTTCTAGGGTCCACTCGAACCAGTTAGTCTTCTTGAGTAGCTTGAAGAAAGGCATGCTGTGCTCACCCGGTTAGGAGATGAAACAGCTAAGTGCCATTGTGCACTAGTCAGCTTCTGAACCTATTTCTAATCTGTTGGTAGACTCATGTTGAGGATGGTATTCATTTTTGCCGGGTTGGCATCGATTCCATGTTGAGATGCAATGAAATTGACTAGCTTTCCTAAAGGAATGCCAAAGACGTACTTCTCAGGGTTTAGCTTCATCATAAAGGCGCACAGACAGCTGAACTTCTCAGTTAGGTCAGCAATAAGGTATTTCTTCACTCGGGACTTTATCACCATGTCGTCAATGTAGGCTTCAACAATCCGTTTGAGTTGGTTGTGGAGGCAATGCTGCATGGCACATTGGTATGTAGCCCCCATGTTCTTCAACCTGAAGGGCATCGTCGTGTAGCATTAGGTGCCAAATGGAGTGATGGATGAAGTTTTAAGACAATCTTCTTCCTTTAGGCCTATTTGATGTTACGCGAGTAGGCATCAAGAAAGCATAGTAATTAGGACCCGGTAGTCGAATCAACCATCTAGTCAATATGAGGCAATTCGAAAGGGTCTTTAAGACAAGCTTTCTTGAGATCGTTGTAGCTGATACACATGCGCTATTTTTTTATTCTTTTTTTGAACAAGCACTGGGTTGGCTAGGCAACCGAGAGGTACACCTCTTTTATAAAGCCTACCACTAAAGGCCTAAGTAATTCTTCTTGAATAGCCTCTCATCGGTTTGAGGCGAAATGGTGGAGTTGTTTCTTGACTAGCTTCGCATTTGTCCAGACATTTAGAGAGTGCTTGATCGTCTCGCTTAGGACATGTCAGAGGATTTTCAAGCAAAAATGTCCTTGTTGGCATAGAGGAAGGTGACAAGTTTGTCTTTTTATTTGTCGTCATGACCAGTGCTAATCAGTGCCATCTTGATGGAATCGGCCAGGTCAAGCATGACCTTCTTGGTCTCGTTGCCTACAATTTGAGTCTAGCCTTGGCTAGCTTCTTGGTTGCGACTGCATCTTTGATAGGTGGACAGTAGCTTCCTGGCAGATGGCATGCCTCCCGGTAGTCGCCTCTTGGCCTTGGGCTTGCTTGTAGCTCTTGTGCTCGCAAGCAAAGGACTACTTGATGTCAGCACGAAGGATGATGATGCCAGCTAGACCCGTCCTTTTCATAATGGCGTAGGCATAGTAAGGGACTGCCATGAACTTTGCCAAGGCCGGTCGAACAAAGATGGTGTTGTACGCGGTCTCAAAGTTGGATACCTCAAAACAGATGTTTCTGGTATGGAAGTTTTCCTTGATACTAAAAGTGACGGGTAGAGTGATCTGCCTGAGTGGCGTTGAATAGAGCCTCAAGATCATTTTGTGGAAGGGTAACGTGGTCAGTTGCAAGGACATGGAGCTTTATGTTGGTGAAGGTCTTGGAGAACAAGATGTTCAAAGCACAATCCCTATCGATCAAGATCTTCCTTAGCTTCATGTGGGTACTGGCTAGGATGTGGGACCTAGTTAGGGTTGTTAGAGTGGTCGAAGGTTATTGGAACCATCGATCACTTAAGGTATTGAAGGGTATCGGGGATGACAAAATTGATCTTCTGGGCAGTTAGCTTTTGCTTTCACCTAGACTCATACAAGTGGGGTCCACCGAAGATATGGTTGAGCTCAGTGTGGAGGTTCTGGAAGGTGGGCACCAGGTTATTGTCCAACTTGTCCTTTTTAGACATCGTGCCAGAACCCAGACCGCTCGCCTTACCTACGAGCTCTTATGCAAACTACTTGAGGAGGTGGTAATCCTTGGTGGTATGGTGCCCCTTAGGGTGGTAGAGACAAGGAGGCCTCCATCATCTTGTGATAGTCATCTACTCAGGACGAATGCAGTCGCCTGTGTTTGGCAACTGTGACGATGTCCTCACTCTTGTACTTTAACGTCCTTGCCCCTAGTGAACTCAGGCTGGTCTTTCTTGGGCTTGTTGTCCTTATGGTACGCCACCACGGCATCAGCCGAGGAGGTGTACTTGTTGGCCATATCAAACATGACCTTGACTTTGGTAGGTAGCTTGCGCACCCACTTCTTGATAAAGTCCTCATTCTAGGCACCCCTGTAAAAGGATGCTAGGACCATCTCGTCCGAGGCGTTAGGGAAAAGTAATTGATGTAGTCTAAGAATGACTCGCTTTTGCCTTAATGAATCTGGTAGAGGTCCCATGTTGTCTCGAGATGAGGGTAGTTACCCTGAAAGTTTGTCATGAATTGAGCCTGTAGCACTCCCTAGGAACCAATTGATCCTTCTAGGAGGCCTATGAGCCACGCTCGGGCTGAGTCCGTCAACATGATGGTGAATTGGCCATGGCCTTTTGATCGCCTCCCTCTGCCTAAATAGTGAGTGTGTAGACTGTCAGCCAAGACTCAGGGTCGGTCTTGCTACCATATTTCTTGACCCCTATGGGCTTAAACATGCTGGGCTAGTTGATGCGGCGCATATCGCATCTGAAGGCGAGGATACCCTCACCATCTCCCAAACACTAGTGGATCGAGGTTGCTCATGATGATTGTTGGGGTGATAGTCAGTGCGGTAGTTGGCATGGTAACGGTCGCACAAAGAGTTGTGGAGGTCGTTGTGGCAGTCATCATCACGGTAGATGCCAAAGCAGTCGCACTTGTCTTGGATGTGCCGATGCCGGTCAGCTTCTATCTCATGCCAGATAGCATTTAGATTGTGGCAGAGGTCATGTGGGATGAGTGGCCGGTTGTGATGAGAGCTTTAGAGGCCACCCACTTGGCTCTGCCAACCTAGAGCTGTTGGCCTAGGATTGGTGAAGGCGATGCACAGTGTGCGTGACTTAGAGATGGTCAATACCAGCTCAATGGGGGCGAGTTCATGGTTTTGCACCACCACCATCTCTACCATGGCCTTTCTACAAGCCACGGTTAGGGTAGCAGGCTACCACGATGTTGTGTTGTTGCATCTTGAAGACTACTTGGCCGTGGAGGTCAAACCGAAGGATGCCCTCCCGAGCTTGTTGGCCATAGAGACGTAGCTCCTGCTTGTGTCTATCAAGTTCCTCCTACTTGCAATTGAGTCTTTCCTCCTCCACATGGTGCTCGTTGGCCTCTGCCTCAATCTCCTCCACTGTTTGAAGGATGACAAACACCTCACGAGGTGAAGAAGAAGAGGCAGTCACCGATACATCAGACCTAAAGCTAGAGAGGCTCACAGTCCAGTTGAACCCAACCCACCTAGGTCCAATCTCGATTGGCGCAGGGGCATGTTTGAGTAGGACCCGAGCGGGCTAAGGGTAGTGCCCGTGAATAGGCAGCCACCGAGGTTGAGAGCCTAAAGGGGACTCGGCGGCATGTTTCGCATCTCTTAGTGTGCGACATGGTCTTGTTGGGCTTCCCCTAGGTGGCTAGATGCAAGGCTTTGGCGAGGAGTGATGGAGATGCCGACCAACCCACGTGTTGCCGATGAGGCCAGCATTAGGACATCAATGTTGTTGGAGGTGAAGTTGAGGCACTCGAATCGAAAAGCTGATCCAAGGGTGAAAATAAAGTGGCCAACGCCGATGATGTTAAGGGAATGGAGAACTCTGGCACCGTCAGCGATGAAGTTGATGGATCTGAAGCGAAAAGCCGCCCTAAAAAGGAATCTAGTGCCACTGACGCCGATAACATTGAAGTTGGCAATTAGTGCCTCTCAGAACCAATCTTGACGCACCTTATTTGGCGCGTCAACTGTGTTTTATGAAAATCAACAGCAAACTTATGGGGGTGCACAAGATCTATGAACTAAGGTGACTCTGAGAGAATTTTTATCCAGTTTGACTCTCATAAGAAAATAATACCCTACATTCTACACGGAACTCAGATGGGACATTTTAAAAGATTTACAATATAGGCTATAGATATACATGTGAGTATCTAACCCTTATATAATATTTCGATCCCTTTATATAGGCACAAAGGGTCGGATTATAAGTTATCCAGCTTAACAAACTTAGGTCAAATCACTTGTCATCTATTCATCCTATATAACATCTTAGATTACAAGTAAGCCTTCAGCCGCTTCATCTTTATGGTGACCATGTCCCATGTACTCCACATAATTATTGTTTTTAATTAGTTTGTAAAAATATAGTCAGTGTGTTTTTCATGATAAATCTATTAATAATATTTACATATCAAATATTTTGCATTTACTGATAAGTTCAAAATTTGAAACTTGCCTAAAAAATCAAAATTTGTCTTGCAAAGAAAATTTCGAAATTTGACCACACCATTGTAGAACATTACTTATCTATTTTTAAATATAAGTATTTATAGTATTAAACATTTATCCGGTATACTTGATGGGATCAAGTATCCCTCATTTAATTTTTATCTAATTTTGATCGCAAAATCTGCGCATCCACTGAATGGCCATCGAGTGATGGCTTTAGACCAATCCCATCTCTGTCCGAGACAGCAGGAACATTTTCACAGAGGGGGGTTCCGCTGTTGCAATGGCGGGCTTCTTCGGCGGCGACGGCGGGCTTCCTTGGCGGAGAAGGGGACGGCTGGCTTCCTTCGCTGTGTCGGCAACATGTATGGCGACTTGCTGCTAGGTTTTGTCACCCGGGGTGCCGACGCTAACACCGAGAGGTCTGCAGCCGATAGGGGTGAGTACCTCCAGGTCGGCGACGGCGACCTCGAGGCAGAGGGCGTAGATCGGCTACGACGACTGCCAATCTTCACTCCTGCTGAGGCACATATTAGGTGTGTCTTCTTCACTTTAAGTGAAAATTTGTGTACTGCGTGTTGGTGATCTGTTTGGATCAACAAGTATTGCTTGAGCGTTGAATCTGTACTGCATGTTGTTTTTATAACCATAACTTGCATTTATGTATTTTTGTTAACTTGTCGACCATTTTCACTTTCCCAACTTTGTAAATGAAACCAGGATGGTCAGACTCAAGGCCAATGCTCCTAAATCTAGAAATAGGAAACAAGTATCACAACGTGGGACGAAGAGTGTTTTGGGAGAAGAGTATGTAGAAGGTGTAGACCGTCCTGCCAAAAAAAGGATAGAAAAAAGGTACTAAATAATTTTTTTTTCTGATTTCATATCAACAAGGATGGGAAGTAACTTGCATGGTTTTGCGAAGTAATTCACATGGTTCAGAGATGAAACTTACAGTATAGATGCTTTTCCTCTTTTTCTGTGTTGTACATTTAATCATGATTAAAGTAGTTTATACAAGTTTTCAGATGTAATGATCATCTTCTCATTGTCTTTTTTTTTCATGCATTGGCAGCAAGAAAATATCAAAGTTTTCCCATGAAGATTACGAAATTTTATGACCACATGAGTGAGGTACTTTTTGTCTTCCATGACACTAGAATTATTGTTTGGAAGTAACTTGAACAAATTTCAAATTAACGTTTATGTTTCTGGGGAAGTAACTTTACAGGTTTTAGAAGTAACATTTCCTAATTTCAATGTAATGTGTGTGTTTTCTAGGAAGTAACTCTCCCATGTGGATGGAAGCAATTACATTGGTTTGGGAAGTAACTTCCAATTAGAATAAAAGTAACTTCTTCAACCAGGGTTGTATTTCATTCTTTTTATCATGTAAGATATGCAAAAGAGTAAGATAATTTTTGTCTTTTCATGACACATGATAATTATTGTTCAGAAGTATTTTCAACAAATTTCGAAGTAACATCTATGTTTCTGGGAAGTAACTTTATAGGTTTTAGAAGTAACCTTTCCTAATTTCAATGTAACTTTCATGTGTTCTGGGAAGTAACTCTCTCATGTGAGTGAAAGCAACGCATACATTGGTTGGGGAAGCAACTACGTTGTGTAGTCACGTCCTTTTCATCATAATCATTCCGCGGGAGGTGATTAAGGTCAAATCTTCGGTTTGTATCCATATTTTTAATTTTATTGTGTTCGCACAAAGCAAAATATATGGGTAGGATGGGATGAATAAAAACTAATCATGTACAAGATGCAAAGTTTCAGCGCTATAGAAGCAAGTTTAACAATTCTTAAAAGTAACTTGCATGTTACCAGGAAGTAACTTTATTGTGTTTTAGAAGTAACTCTCTACACTGCTTCGAGTACTGATTCCTTTTTCCCTATTCACCTTTTTCATGCAGTATCAGAAAAAAGGAGGTAAATCTTGTGATGGAATGCACATAACTTTGGAGCTAAAATGTTTTTTTTCTTAAGATACAACTTGTTCTTTATTTTGGCAATTGAGGCTTTGTCAGGACCTAAAAAGGATGTTTGTGCTTCGTATCTTTTTTTTTTTTTGCATGAATCTGAGGCAGATCTATGAATTGTGGGGATGTAAACTTGTATGGAAAATTTCGGTTTGAATCTGTTGTTTGATGTAAACTCCAATTTTTCTCACACGTTTTTCATTGGATTTGGCTATGCAAACCTAAGTTCTTCTTGTGTTCTTCTTGATCTCTTTGTTCATTTTTCGCTTGTCCTTTAATGGCGACGCACAACAGGAGGGCGAAGGCATCTGGTTTTCTTGGGCCGCGAACGTGAGGGAATCTGGGCCCAGGCGTCCAGCAAGAAAAACTTACGGCTCGCGAGGGGATGGGCGCGGTTTCTATTTTTGGCAGGTCACTAATTAAGCCTAACGCGCTAGCGCGTTGTGTAGTGGCGTCCAATTTTATTATCAACCACCCTCCCACTCCTAACTGCCTCATATTTAACAATAGATATCATAGTGTTTTCTCCTTAAACTTAGTCTCTACTAAACAACATTTACGAACAGAGGGAATACTTGGTTTCACAACACGAGAGTAAGAAAGTACCAAAGCACCACTACGATGACGCGTCCCATGTAAACGATGTACGACTCGAGGACCGACCATCTTGCGTGCGGATTTTTCACCTCTCTGCAGTGCAGGACAAGAACTTGAGGACTTCAGAGAGCAGGTACCACCCATGTATCAGAGGAACCGTACGTCTGCCTCAAAACGATGAGAAGAGAAGCCACCCTGCTCTGGCATTTTGCCTGCTGGATCATCGCGCCCGGCCAGAAGGGGCAAACGGGCAGGGCTAACTGCAAAGCATTTCAATTTTGAAGCGAGGGAAGCAAGCAACCAAAAGTATGGCATTCTTCCCGTCCACTCAAATTCAATCCACGACACTATACCTTTTCTAATATGGGGGAATTTAACTATTTGCCACTGTAAAAAGCTACTTTTAAAATTAATTTTATAGACTTGCCACTAAAGAGAGAGAAGGTTTTTTTAAAGTATTTTATCACTTTTGTCGCCAACGAGGCTTACCAGCGTCGAATGTAAGGGATATATATTCATTTTACGCTTTAGGGACCCCACCCGTTAGCTTATCCATCCCTGCTCTCCTCACGTTCGCCGTGCACACCGAGGGCCTAGTCCGGCGGAAGATCATGGACGTTCTACCTGAGTTGGACCAGAGATGACTCAATGAAGCGGCTCAAGTTCTTCGCCATCGCTGTCACCATCATCCTCGTGGCTGTCCCCGAAGTCCTGCCGCTCGCGGTGACGCTCAGACTCGCGTTCGCCATGAAGATGAGCGATAAGGCGCCCGTCCGTTACCTTGCTTTGTGAGACCATGGGCTCGGTGGCCACCATCTGCAACAACAAGACCGGCATGCTCACAACGAACCACATGGCCGCCATCAAAGCCTGCATCTGTGGCAAGATCAAAGAAGTGCCCAGACGACGACAGAGCAAACGAAAGCAACAGCGACACGAGCTCGACGAGGCGTCCTACCCCAAGTGCAAGGCCACGGTCTCGCCGGACATGCTCATGCCGCTCTACGGCCGCCGCGGCGGAAGCTCAAAGAAGGCGCGATCTGGGTCGGCCATCCCGTGCCGACTGACCGTACATCGGGAGCCCGTCGAGAGGCGGAGCAATCAGAGAATTGACGACGGTGGCGAACACCGATCCGAGAGCACGGGACCCTGTCCGCCAGTGCGGTCACCGTTGCGCGCTCATCACCATGCCACCTCTGTGACGTTGCTCTCGCAGTCCATCTTCGACAAAGTCGACTGCGACGGCGGCTGGGGAAACGAGCGCCGGTTCACGGCGACCTCCGGCCGGCGGCGGCCCCGAGCTCGGGAGCGCGGCGCGGTTGCACGGGCACGACGTCCTCCACCGGCTACCTCGACGGCGGCGAGTATGAACGCCTGGCAGGAGCGTCCCAGCGCATGAGCTCCTCCTCTGCCGGGAGCGCGCCGCCGCGTCCTCCGAGCGCAAGGTCGCCGGCTGAGGAGATGGCCAAGTTTGTCGGGTGCGCTCCCCTTCTCTTCTCTGTTTGTGTGTGTTTGGTGCTCGCAATATGCGCCGTACGCACAGCCGGCCTTCGTCGCCGCCAAACCCTTGTCGCGTGCGCG
This sequence comes from Oryza coarctata, assembly GCA_030770085.1. Classification (NCBI taxonomy): domain Eukaryota; kingdom Viridiplantae; phylum Streptophyta; class Magnoliopsida; order Poales; family Poaceae; genus Oryza; species Oryza coarctata. Next base: position 19,251,796 of record CM061472.1, read on the forward strand.
GCCAGCGAGCAAGTCCTGGCCGGCGCGGTCGATGGCGGCAGCCTCCGTCGCCATATTTAGGAGTGATTTTTTTTCGGGGGGTGGGGGGCAGGGGTAAAAGGGACAATTCGTGTGCTCAATCCACACTGTTAAACCTCGTTAGCAGGTATGATAAATAATTAAGATTTTTTCTATCTCCGGTAGCAAATCTATAAATTCAATTCTAAAATTAGTATTTTAAGAGTTGCAAATGGTTAAATTCCCCTCTACTATGAGGTGAAATATATCGCATCACTACTTAGGAACTGTAAAATAAAATCAACTTATATTAATGTTGATGCGCTTCGTTTATTTGGCATACATGTAATTTACATGTATCTGAGATATGTAAGATACCATATATACTGTACACAAAGCTTTGGAGACGTTACAACATGCACAAAACCGATTGAATTTCGATTTCATAGTATGAAGTATGTCTGTTCAAATATGGCTTGTTTTATGTTTCAATGGTGACGAAGTTACGTGCTAAGAGCATGCATGGTGTTTATGAGTAGGCCCCATGGCGAGAATAGTAGCTTGTGGAAACTCCTGCAACGTGTAGGTATAAACCAAGGTGCTATGGGTGGAAGTGGGACCCACCATGATTAAAAAAAAGAAGAGGTGGGATTGATCTCTTCCTTTCCTAGGGCAGTGGCATCTGACAGGCAGGCCCAAGAATACTATCTCTCCTTTGGAACTAGGTGCTACGGCTAGTGGCTGGCACTATGCTGGGAATGGCTGGAAAGAATATATGGTAGGTTCTATCTCTTTCTATAGAAGACACTCTCTAAATACAACATTGCAGATGCTCTAAGCCGCAGAAGAAAAGGCTTCCTAGCACATCTGTAACAGGATCAGCCAAGGGTTGAATCTTCTTAGCTAATAAAGGTACGTGTAATTTTAACACATTTGCAATACATGAATCAACAAACTTCTAAGCACATTATTAATAGCCAGATAGTCCTAACTAGATCATATTTTCTAAATTCTTTCTATAAGAAAGTATTTGCTAGAAATATACTAAATGGACAAATAAAGGCAAGTGCAGTGGCTATTTACTGAATGTGCTCGGATGGTGATGACTGCTGAGTAAATATGATATAATCACAAAATAGGGCAGAAGATTTTTGAGAGAAAAACTAGTCCTTTTAGAGACTAGCAAATCTAATGCTTTTGAGCGTCACAACCAAGCGTTGTTGTGGTCTTTTCTTTTCTTTCTAGTGGAATCGTTTTGATGAAAATCTCATCTTGGTTTCTCAAAGTGGGCAAAGATGGCGTTATTAGCTTTACAACCTTTCTAAAAACATTGTTTGAAGATTTGTTCCTATCAAACTATTCTTCAAACAAAATTTCCTCTTAGGACGACACTCTAGCTATTATAAGATGATCATGTTGATAGACCTTATAGGAGAGAGTAGATCCATTCTTCTCTCTCGCTATCTTCTCCACTTAAAGGCGTTAATGGAGTTGAGTGTATAGGGATGTCATATTCCTTTTTAAGCAATAGGTGCTTGTGTTGTAGATGTGAGGTGTAATTTTTCTTACTATATCAATATAAAATCTCAACTGTCCAATGTAATTTGTTTTAAAAAAGGTTATTGTAATATAATAGTATCTTGGTTTAAAAGACTTATTGTAGTTTCAAATTTATCACGACATGGTTTATATACATAAAAACATATCGAAGTAGATTAATGAAATTTTGGAGGACTTAGAATCATAGGGTAAAATTCCTATTAGATTCATTAGGATAAATCCTATAGATCGAGATAAAGTAGAAATATGCTAAATAAATATATGAAGGGCACGTTAGTAACATTGTATCAATCTCGTTTCAAACACATTTCATATAAAATATTTCGTCATCGTTAAATCATGTGGCTATTGTTCTTAAATACTTGTATATGTCATAAGCACACCTATATCAACAAATATAGCTAATACTGTAAATAACATCAAAACATAATAAAACCAAAATAAAATAAACCTATATCTTAACTACTCATCAGAATCAGACTGCCAATCATATTAATGATCATAGTAATCTTATCAAATCTCGTGGATACAAATTCATTAAATAGAGTATATCATGAGCAGATCATTTATAAATGCCATCAAAGCCCAGCACATTTAAACTTTAAAACTTCCGTATCTCAATTACTCAAATTGCATGAGGACACATTATCATCAAAGCTCCAAACCAACAACCCAATACCCAACCCAGCCCATTAAACCTCCGCCCATAACCATCCATCTTAACTGACTTGCGGGCCCCATGCGCCAGGCAGTCACTTACAGGTGGGCCACTCTCCCGGTGAGCCATATGCTTACCCTGTTACAGCTGACGGAAGCCACCGCTCTCTCCGCCTATTTATTCCCCCCTCGCCTCCTCCGAGCTCCACGGCCCGCCTCGCCACCGCCACCGCCACCTCCTCCCCGCCGGCCCGCCACCACCACCGCATTCCGCGCCGTTCCCGCAACACCCCGAGCTCCGACCGTTCTCTCGCTTCTCGTGTCTCGGTATCCCGCCCTGCGAGGTCGGAGCCGAGCGGAGCGGAGCGGAGCCCGAGCCCGTGCCCCGTGCGCAAATGGCGTCGGCGGTGTTGCCGGAGCAGATCGCGGCGATGTGGGAGCAGGTGAAGGCGCCGGTGGTCGTGCCACTGCTGCGGCTCTCCGTGGCGGTGTGCCTCGCCATGTCCGTGATGCTGTTCGTGGAGAAGGTGTACATGTCGGTGGTCCTCGTCGGCGTCCACCTGTTTGGCCGCCGCCCCGAGCGCCGGTACCGGTGCGATCCCATCGTCGGCGACGACCCCGAGCTCGGCGACGCCGCCTTTCCCGTGGTCCTTATCCAGATTCCCATGTACAACGAGCGCGAGGTAATCAAATCAACCAGCCATACATGCAACGGCGCTAGCCACTAGCCGTGCTCATCTCACTCTGTTGCTAGTACTAATCCTTTTCAAAAAAAAGTACTAAGAAGTTTTTTTTTTGACTGGCAGGTGTACAAGTTGTCGATCGGGGCGGCGTGCGGGCTATCGTGGCCGTCGGATCGGGTGATCGTGCAGGTGCTCGACGACTCCACTGACCCCGTCATCAAGGTGAGCGTTCTATTGGTGCTGCAGCCGCTGCTATCACTTCATTTACAGCACAATCTGTCCCCGCGTGTCAGTGACCTGTGGCGTTGGTCCAAGGAGTAATTGTGGTTGTTTGTCACTGACAGTCGCCGCTGCCTGGTGGGGCCATGCACCAGGCCGCGCATGAGCGCGTCGTATTCTTCAAAATTTTCATCACGGAAACTTCCAAATTTTTCATCACGAGAGCTTTCAAATGTTTAGCCACAAGGGAAAAAATTACTCCTGGAGAAAGATCACGTATTGTAGGTACAAATAGAGGCCATGTCTGTCGTCACAGTCACACGGACAGGCGAGTCTGCTGGGGAAATTTTGGCCGGTAGTATTATTCTAAGCCGAAAAACTTGGAGTTTTCGAACATATTACGACTGTTCTTTTCTTGGCCTAGTTAGCGAGTGATGTGATGCATCATGCAGCAAATTTATATTTTCTGGTCATTTTTTTTCTACCTGTACTCCATTTACACGGAAGTCCATGGGTATTGGATGACTACTCATAGCTCCTTGTCCACCGCACGACTCTCGAGGTAAAATAATTTTGTAGTATTAGGACGTGTCAGCTATATTTTTAAATAAAGGATATATCTTATTAACTAAAGGCATATTTTACCACTGACCAATCGTTATGAGAATGGTTTACTAGGGTACGAGTAAGCATGAGTACTAATTAATTAACCAGCAGTAAATAGAGAGAAAAAAACAAGAGTCAGGATTAAATTTGTTAGTGTCTTAAATATGGAGCTTGCTAATAATGAGATCATGGTGGTAATGCAATGCAGGAGATGGTGCAGGTGGAATGCAAGAGGTGGGAGAGCAAAGGGGTGAGGATAAAGTACGAGATCAGGGACAACAGGGTGGGTTACAAGGCCGGGGCATTGAGGGCGGGCATGAAGCACGGCTACGTCCGCGACTGCGATTTCGTTGCCATCTTCGACGCCGACTTCCAGCCCGACCCCGACTTCCTCACCCGCACCATCCCCTTCCTCGTCCACAACCCCGACATCGCCCTCGTCCAAGCCCGCTGGAAGTTCGGTGAGTCGAATTTCACAGTTCGGAAAACCAGTGGCTATTGCTTGCTAAGCAATTCCTAGTTTTTGAATGGTTGCCCTGACTCTTGTGTTAAGAGATGTCTCTGTGGAGTAGAAGAATTGAGTAATAGTTGGTTAGGTTTCTGAATGGTAGGAGTAGTAAGTAGTTTTACGCAGTTTTAGGAACACCAGAAAATGGCAGTTCGAAAGGGCCCGGAAAAGGCACATGCATCTAGGAGTACATAGCACAGTGATTGCAGCAGATACTATGCTTTAGGAAATGATTGCACTGCATTAGTTATTTAGTTTAGTATTTACAGCACTTTGCAAAGTGACTGCCTGGAGTAAAAATAGAAAGGAGTTATAGTAATTGGAGATAAGGTAGTAGTTGTTGAAGCCAAAACATGGGAGCAGTACAATTGGAAGCTGGACCTTGGTTTTCTGATTTGGGGAATCATGTGCACCTGTGACTTGTCACTTGGAGAGAGACTACAGAGGCAGGGAACCCCAACTGTAGTCCGTTGGACCATGACATGTGTTCTGAAAAAGCTGGAGTAGTATAGTTAAATCTTCTGGATCACCATTGGATAAGGCCGAGTAAAATTTGTCAGTATGGTTGACTGGATTGTTTGACTTATCTTTGGCATTGATGATATAATGTCCTTTTTAAACTATATTATGATATAATGCCCTTTTTTTAACTATACTAGTGTAGTACACTGGCCTTGCTTTGGACTTTTTTCTTTTCGCATGGTGATGACATGTTTGTTGCTGCTGACGGTGGTGGTGGTGTGTGAGCAGTGAATGCAAATGAATGCCTGATGACAAGGATGCAGGAGATGTCCTTGGATTACCACTTCAAAGTAGAGCAAGAAGTGGGCTCCTCCACTCACGCCTTCTTTGGCTTCAATGGTAAAGCTTTGATCTAAATTTATCTTTCCTCTTTCTTCTCTCTTGTGGGCACCATGTGCATCCATTTCTCAGTTCCATGATTCTGCCTTTCTTCTGTAAAGCACATATGTTTGTTTTACTTTATAATGAGAATCTGTTTCCTATTCTTTGGAAAGAAAAAGAAATGTTAACCACATATAAAATCATATGCATTGCGTCATTCTAACTCCATTAAAAAGTACAATACCCAGCTAGATCTTCAGAAAACAAAAGGAAAGCGTAGTGCAAGAATATAACACATGCACACGAAGTTAAATGTTGAGAACTATTTTTCTAGTAAGTAGTGCAAGAATATAACACATGCACAAGAAGTTAAATGTTGAGAACTATTTTTCTAGTAAAAGTCATATTTAGCATCCTATTTTGTTTTTACCCAGCAAAATATTATGTTATGTGAATAGGGACTGCTGGTGTGTGGCGCATATCTGCGATGAACGAGGCAGGAGGCTGGAAGGACAGAACGACAGTTGAAGACATGGATTTGGCAGTCAGAGCAGGCCTCAAAGGATGGAAGTTTGTCTACCTTGGTGATCTCATGGTAAACATGCAGTAGTAACCTAGCAATTCATGCAAAACCCAATGCACTACTATAATATTACATTGTCATTAAGCTATGTAAGCATGTAACTAACCTGGAAATGTTGTTTGAAGGTGAAAAGTGAACTTCCAAGTACATTCAAAGCATTCCAGTATCAGCAACACAGATGGTCATGCGGACCAGCAAACCTGTTCAGGAAAATGTTGGTGGAGATTGCCACAAACAAGGTCCCTTGCACCAAGCTGTTTCATGGAAATCTTTTATAAGTTATAACACACATGCATCTTGTTGCTAACAAGCTATTGATCTTGATGCAGAAAGTGACATTGTGGAAGAAGATCTATGTGATCTACAACTTCTTTTTGGTGCGCAAGATTATTGGACATATTGTGACCTTTGTGTTTTACTGCCTTGTTGTCCCGGCAACAGTCTTAATTCCTGAAGTTGAGATACCAAGGTGGGGTTATGTCTATTTGCCATCCATCGTAACCATTCTCAATTCTATTGGGACTCCAAGGTGCCAAACTTCTCCAGAGCTTTGCAGTTTTACTTTTAAGAATATCAACCCAACCTACATTTTCCGACTTCTAAGTTCTGAGCTATAATAAGCACAATAGCAACCTAAAAATTAACCCAAATATATAATGATGCAGGTCCTTGCACTTACTTATCATCTGGGTCCTCTTTGAGAATGTCATGTCACTGCATAGAACGAAGGCCACACTGATCGGTCTGTTAGAGACAGGCAGGGTGAATGAATGGGTGGTGACCGAAAAGCTTGGCGACGCTCTGAAGATAAAATTGCCAGGTAAAGCATTCAAGAGGCCGCGCATGAGGATAGGAGACAGGTACACAGTCAAAACATTTTAAGTCCTGCATTTTCTACGTTTGCTGCTAAACTTTGATCTGCAACCAGGGTGAATGCATTGGAGCTCGGTTTTTCAGCCTACCTGTCCTTCTGTGGATGCTATGATATTGCCTTTGGGAAGGGCTATTACAGCCTCTTCCTTTTTCTACAATCCGTCACTTTTTTCATCATAGGTGTGGGCTATGTGGGGACAATTGTGCCGCACTGATTACAGAACCTCGATGAGGCTATCCGTCTTGGATCAATGATTGGCTCTGGCTCTTCCCAGTCTCATGGTATGTATACAACCAGATGACAGATCAAGCAGTCTTCTCTTGTGTGCAATGTTTCCTGAAAACAAGGAAGTGTAAAAGCACTGCAAAACAAACAATAGATATTTAGGTATATTTTAGGCTTTTAGCTGCTAGGAATTTGCTGTTATGGGCATTACAATTGTGAAGATCTAGCAGGCTGTTCGAAGTCTATGCGTCACCTTAGCAGAATCTGTAGTGGGAAAGATAGAAATTGTTAAAGTTTTGAAATTTCTGCAAACATAAAAAAATGGGAGTATTCGGTTTTAACATGCAGGTTTTGATCTGGGAACAGGAAGAAAATAAAATGCATTGGTTCCTCAATATGCTCACCTGGTACAGAAGAGAAGTTGTACATCTTTGCCTTAACTTTTCTTTCTCTTCCCTTAATGTTCAAGTGTAATCAATGTATGTATCTGCGAATATTCATTTGAGATACAGCATTGTGGTAGAAACAGAGCTACTGACACAGAAGCTGACCTCTACTGCTCTATATCTCGTCTCAGACTCTCATGAGTTCACCAGTTACCACACTAATGATTATGTCCTACGTTTCAATCAGAAACTTCCCCTTCACATAGTAGTACAATCAGTACTGTCTGTTATCTACTGGCAATCCGCAGACTGACATTTGATTGTACTAGTATTGAACTCCTGACATACGAGGATCTACATGTGACTCAAGAACAGTGATAGTAGGAGAACTATGTTTCATGGCTCTGCGTGTCTGCAAGGATGCAAACCACAGACGGATTATAGGACCAGATGTCAAAAAGAATCTGAATAACATGAACAGGTGATGTGATCTTGTGTTACATAAGAGCAAGTTTAATAGTAGTCAACTATTAGCTATAATTTTATATTAAAGCTAACATATATAATATATGAATAATAAGACTGTCTTAATTTTTTTCTCTTTTTCTTCCCCCTATATATTTAATGTATCTATGCTAAAGCATATAAAGAGCTAGCTTTTATATGAGAGATAATAATTTTTTTATTTTTTTTGTCTTTGCTCTACGTATGCTTATAGCTTACTATTGTATTTGCCTATTTGGAAACTGGAGATTCCTCGACAGGGATAGAGCAAATCAGCGAAAGGGGAAATACATTACAATTCCCGCCTGCTTATAGCTCGTTCCTTGTATGATTGTATCCGCCTGTCGTTTGCTCCGGACCTTTCTCCCAGCTGTTTATATTGGGTTTCTTTCTCAAGCTGATTTTCGTCAGTGCACCATCAGGCTGCTGCAAGATGCAACTTTTGTAGTTGCAGCCTGAACCCGGCTAAGAACAGATCAAGATCGCAGCGGTCCAGATCAAGGGCACATCACCTCTCAAGTTGCACAATCTACAGGCCCTGTGACTCTTTGAACCCTCCTTGAAAGAGGATGCAAAACTTGCAAATGGTCAATGAAACTGCGCGAGCGACAAGTGATCTTTTAGCAGGCTTGTTCCTTCAGAGAAGCAACCTCTGCCTGCGTACCAATCAGTGAGGGTTTGTTCCCTTCACATCTCCAATCAGCTGCAATGACTGGCAACATCTCCATCCATAGCCGGAGGCACGGACTGCTCGGCGATGGCGGAGGCCAACGCGTTGCAGGCCTCGTATATCGCCGAGAACTCGTCGTGGTACGAGTCGCCGGCGAGGAAGGTGTGCCTATGGCCCTGGACCTCGACGGCGCTCCAGGCCGGGTCCTTCTTGATGCCGAGCGACCGCATCGCCTCGTGCGCGCCGGCCAAGCTGCTCCACATCTCGCGCGCGGCGTACGTGTTCGCCAGGACGACGTACTTGCCGGCGTTCCCCGGCTGCAACCGGAAGAAGAGCCGTGCGGCGAGCTCGACTAGCCTCACGTCGCCGTGCTTCCTGGCAGTCCGGAAGGTACTTGACGAACTCGTAGGCGTCGCGGAGCCAACCGACCCTGACCAGCATGTCGACCACCGCCGCGTAGTGCTCGCCCCTCGGCATGAGGCCGTAGTCCGACCACATGGACGAGAAGTGCCTCAGCCCCTCGTCGACGAGCCCGGCGTGCGCACAGGCCGAGATCACGGCGAGGAACGTGACGTCGTTCGGCCGGAGCCTGTCCACCCGCGTCATCTGCTCCAACAGTGCCAGCGCCTCGGCGATGCGCCCGTGGCGGCCGTGCCCGGAGATGACAGCGGTCCACATGGTGACGTTCCGCGCCGGCGCCGCCGCGAACGCCCGGCGCGCGTCCTCCGGGGTACTGCACTTGAGGTACATGTCCATGAGCGCGCTGTCGACGAACACATTGCCGCCGCCGACATGCGACTTGACCATGACGCCGTGCACGCGCCGGCCGTGCTCCAGCGCTGCCAACCTCGCGCACGCGCAGAGCACCGACGCGAACGTGAACTGGTCCGGCCTCATCCCCTCCGCCCGCATAGACCCGAACATCTCCACCGCCTGCGCCTCCACGCCGCCGCGCGCGCACCCGGATATCATGGCATTCCACGCCACGACACTTTTTACGGCATTCCGTCGAACAGCTTCCGCGCGACGCCGAGCTCACCGATCATAACATAAAAGATCAGCAGCTTGGTGGCAATGTAGACGCCGCAGTCGAACCTCACCGACACCATGCGCGCATGGATCCTCTTCCCCATCCACGCGTCCCGCCGGTGCACGCATTCCTGCAGCAGAAGCGCGTAGGTCCCTGCGCCGGGGCACACCAGACTCCGGCACAGGAGACCCTCCGCCTTAGAGAGATCGCCGGCGATGCACAGCGACCTCAGCGTTCGCGCCAAACCAGTGGAGCTCATGATCCAGCGACACGACAGCTTACAGATCCCCAGCTGGTCTCTCAACTCTCTTGTACTCGAGTTCGCCCTCATGGCATCTCTGCGGCTTCTGCGCCGTAGCACCAACTCTTCAGTGAGGAAAATTTCAATATGTCCCTCGCCAACCTCCCTTCGCTTGAACTGCTATGGACGGCTACCACAACGGAACTTTCAGCGACGCCCCCTCCTGTCCGGCGCACGATCCTTCTCTGCATTGTTTGTAACATTTGGAAATGCCGCAACGGCAAGAACTTCAACAGCATTGATGAACACGTCAAGGCCACCGCTCGCCGCGGCGCCCAAGACCTACGCTATGGGCTAACAGATCGGCTGCAACAGCAGTAAAGTCACACGGCGGCTTTAGCCCTATATCCACCGTCCATTTCATCCAACGGATAAGGTTTATCTGCACGTTGTTGCTTAGCCCATCAATAGCATTTACAAGATGGATTATGCCTAACAAGTAGTGAAAATATCTCTGAAGTACACTTACAATGATTTGCTGGCGTAACTGATTTTCCGAAAAGTCTTCAAATTAAAATTTGTCCCACTCGCATAAAATTAATATTTACTCGTATTTTTAGTAGTATAAACCAACATTTTATAAACACACTTTGGAATATGAACATATTTTATAAACACTGTATGTACTTTTAATTTGATTATGGGTCAAAATATACATAGTTTAGCTTTTTTAGAAAAAAATATGGGTTATAAAAATCAGGTACGCATAAGTGTTTTGGATAAGATAGATGTTGCAATACTCTTGTTGAAAACTTTTTCTATTTTTAAGCTTCTAAATTTGTGTGCATGAACATTGGCAATATCATTATTTTAACATGGATTATTGCTTCTATTACTTTTAGAGTTACCAAGAAAAAAACTTTTCCATAGGAGAAAGCGAGACTGATAGGAGAAAGCGAGACTGATTGGCTGGACGTGTATTTAACTTAAAGAAATAATGATGAGGATAACCTGCTCCATTAGATGAAATAGATAATGGATATAGGTGTCGTCCCACTTCCTGGGGCTCTAGATTCTTACAGTTGTCTCGCTTATAGTTTATAGATTTGCCCTTTTGCTAGTTGCAGCCAATGTTTACATATTAATAAATGTTCAGGCTGGCGTAAGCCCGACGTAGTTCCCTTAAAAAAAATCAATATTTACGAGAGGAAATCTGAGACGAAGAGCCGAGACCTAGGAGAAATCAGGCTACATTTACAACAAAACTCGCGTCAATTACAGAATCTAGCATTTGTTTCCTCTTCTCTTTTTCTCTCGGTGTTTTTTTTTCTCTTCCTCCTCCTTTCCTATGGTTGTTTTTTATCAGACATAGTATATAATGCCGACCTCGAGGGTGGCGGCGTGCGGGATGGTGACGGCGTAGTTGGGTCCCCGGCTGTTGCGGCGGAGGAAGTCGTAGCAGAAGTTGATCACCAGCCGCCGGAAAAAGCTCGAGCCGCTCTTGGCCTTCACGTAGAAGTGGCCGAGGATGAACACCATGCCGGCCTCGCGGGCGTCCATCAGCTCCTGCAGCTCCTCCCACACGCCGGGGTCCGGCCGCGGGCTCGCCACCGGCAGCACGAACCGCACCCTCTTCCTCGAAACCACCACCGGCGGCGACGGCGACGGCGACGGCGACAGTATCTCCCTGGCGCCGCCGCACGAGCTGCCTCTGCCGCTGCCGCCGACGGTGTCCGCCGCCGCGCCGTCATCCTCCATCAGCCGGATGCTGCCAGAGGGGATGACGGACATACGCTCCTCCTCCTCCGACTCCTCCGAGACGCCACCGCCGTTCTTGGGCTTGGAAGAGGCCGCCGCCGCCGCCGCGCCTGAGCGGATGAACTCCGCGACGCTGCAGACGAGCTCCTTCTCGAACTCCTGATCGTCCTTGTGCACGTCGTGGTAGCCGTATCTGACAATGCACCGGTAGATTCTGTACTCCTTAGGGCCAATTCTTCCGACGAGGAACCTCTCTTCCGGCGAGACATGTGGAATTGGGACGTTCTTGATGCAGAGGAAGATGAGCACCTGATCATGAAGAAGATGATGATCACTGTAAACATAATTCTGAATGTCTGAACAATAACAATAACTTCAGAAAGAAAAGAAGGATGAGCAAATTACCTGATGAAATGCAGGTAGATTGGTGACAAAATGCGAGAAAATTGCTGGGATCCCAGAGTCGAGCTCAGTGTGTATGAGGCCGATGCCGTGGACTCGGACAATGCCAAGGTTGGGGCTGAGGCCAAGGAGCCAGTTGATGGAGACCTTGTTCTGAAGATCAAACTCATACTTCTTGATGGTGCCATAGTGCCAGATGCACATTATCGTCATGAAGATGAAGGACAGGACAATTGGGACCCAGGCTCCCTCCCTGAACTTTATGAGCGAAGCTGAGAAGTAGAGCGCCTCTATGGTGCCGAAGAAGATGATGAAGCCGAATGCGAGGAAGATGCTCTTATGCCAACACAGGACTATCACCAGGGACATCAGACATGTCGTGACCAGCATAACAGTTATAACCGCCAATCCTGTTCAAAGAACAACTATTGCATTCAGACGAAATGCCTTTACTCTGCACCTTCAGTATGCATAACTAAATCGAACAGGGAATAATCAAGTGGTATGATATGTTGAAATTAATACGAGTAGACATACCTGACGCATTGCCCAGGTGTTTTGTGTCTCTGAAACCAATGGTTATAGCTAAGCACAGTATCATCAGGATCCAATTGATCTCAGGGATGTATATTTGCCCGTGTACTTTGTCAGATGTGTGAATTATCTTCACCCGAGGAAAGCAGCCGAGAGCAGTGCACTGCTTGATCATTGAGAATGTGCCGGTGATAACAGCTTGGCTCCCGACAACTGCTGCAAGAATGGCAATTGCCAGAACAGGCCACCTAATTTTCTCTGAGGATGGAAAACTTTTAAATATTAACAAACAGTACTAGGAGAACCATACAATATCAATTTCGCTGCTGATGAAAGATCTGAAGAACATGACTTGCCAGGCACAGACACATAGAACCCGATCCTGTAGTCACTTTCAATGATATGATGCTTACACAGATAAGCAGCTTGCCCCATGTATGCAAGGATCAAGGATGGATAAACCATGCAAGTAAAAGCAAACTGCAATCACGAAATGCTTATCAGAGACATAACAATTCTCCAAATATTTCTACTATGATGAAACCAAGTAAAACAAAAAGATTGAGGTCACCGTCTATTTTGTCACCTGTATCGACAACTGATTAAAATGCCCCAGATCTGCAAACATTGCTTCAGAACCTGAAAAAACAACACTCAAGTTAGTAGAGCTGTACGCTTTAGAGATCAGAGGCATGTGGTAGAAAATGGTTGTTGAGCATAGTACCAGTGATACATAACAATATTCCTCCCAGGGACATCCAACCTCCTCTCTGCGTCTTCCTCAAGAACTTGTACATATAATATGGAGATAATGCTCGATAGACATTGGGCTCCCAATGCACAATATTGTAAACACCAATCATGCTTATACATAGAAGCCATGTAATCACAATTGGTGCAAATAGGAAGCCAACCCGGTGTGTACCGTAGTGTTGCAGAGCAAACAGGCAAACCAGAACAAAACAAGCAATAGGAACCTCCACATCTGCAGATTCAAATCAGTGAAAAAACATTGCACAGTTACAAATGGGTTCAAAATAAAACATAGCATATCAGCACAAAAAGAATCAAAATAAAAGCACATGCAAAAATGATGGAAAGTCAATATAGGGTTCCTTTACTCTGCATTTCAGAACTCAGCACTTAGTTTATTTCTTTCAGCATGTGTAACTTTCATTTTCCAGAATTTTCGATCCATATTACCACTAGCTGACCATATTTCTACCCAAACTCCATCCCTGCCAGTGCCCAAAAGAATTTGGAAATGAAAAAATACAGTAATTTAGAAGATGACTGCCTCATATGAGAATCAACCTTTTTTCTTTTTATTCCCACTACAGTTCTTCAGTCTTCACAACTGCCCGAGCAGTTCCATTTATTGTAGGCTAATAACAACAACTGTTTGGCACACATTGACTAACAACAATACGGAGTTGTTTGTTGGTGTCCACGCGGCCACGCCGCCTTGTTCATGGTCATGCCCTGTCAAATATCTTCATAAATGAATTTGGCACGCAATTGATCATCTGACATCTGAAGCCGATAAGCTCGCGGGGAAACTTACAAAGTATCACTCCCATGAAGCAAACTGTTCAAACTTCACAACATCATTCCTGGTTTTACCAAAACCAAATTGCACATAATCCACCTCTCGCTTGCATCTTACAGGTAAAATTTACTCGAATTGTGGCGCACTCGTATGAGTGAAACTGAGCAATTTTTTCAAATATAAAAGCCGCACACTTTTGAGTTTAAGTTTGAGTTTGAGGTTCCTGAATTATCTAAAAGGTTCAGAACTTATGATCCAAGAAACAGTAATTAACAAAATAGGGAAGACAAATCTACAACCCTATCAAGACAGAAACAATGGAAGGGGAAAAGGCATGGTTGTTCATATTCTTACATTTGTGCTGATGCTTTTCCATCGACAATTCCAGCCCAGATACCGCCGAGAACACTGCAAAAACAGAACACGCCATCTGAAAATCAGCACACAACAACCCAGAACACAACAAGCCACCAAAGCAAGACCAGCCGATCAAGCGTACGCACCGGAGATGGCCGGCGTGAGCACGCCGTCGCCGATGACCATGCACGTGCCCACCAGCGCCAGCACGAGAAGCACGCGCTGCAGCACCTTGTGCCGCTCCAGCAGCCTCCTCACGCTGGCGGCGGCGCTGCTGCCGTGTCCGCTCAGCGTCAGTGCATTGCCGTTCGCCGCGGCTTTCTTAGCGGCGCCCGCGTCCAAGAACTGGTCCTCGTCGCCCGGCTCGGCGCCACCGCCGCGGCCTGGCGGGAGGAGCGCGGCGCGGGCGTGGCGGCAGAGGAGGGAGTAGAGCGCGAAGGTGCCGCCCTCGCCGTTGTCGTCGGCGCGGAGGACGACGCAGACGTACTTGAGGAGCGGCAAGAGCGTGAGCGTCCAGAAGACGAAGGAGAGCACGCCGAGGATCTCCTCGTTGGTCTCCGAGTGCTGGATGTCCTCCGCGAACGCCGCCTTGTACACGTACAGAGGCGACGTGCTCAGGTCGCCGTACACCACCCCGAGGCTCTGGTACGCCAGGCTCAGCGTCATCCGCCATGGCAGCCTCCTCTTGCTCCTCCGTCTCCCACTCTGCTCCGCAAACCCAAATCAAATCACACGTACACATTAGCAAAGAATCCAAGATCGCAGCAAGGCGACGACGACGGTTACCCCCCAAGATTCAACAACGCCATGATCACGACCACAACCTCGCAAACCCGACAAGATTAGACCTTTGACCGTCAAACATGACACGACCTCCACCACCACCCATACCTTGCAATCGGGAGAACTCCCCAGAGGCGTCGGCGACTCAGGATCCACGGGAGTCGGGATCTTCATTCCTCAGTCCAACCTCTCCTCCACCGCGTGACAACGCAAGAACGGAGGAAGCAAACCACTCCTACTCCTACTCCTACTCCTACTGCCTGAGCCACTAACTATTACCACCAACTACAGGGTTTCTCGCGCTCTGTCTCTCTGAATCCTTGGGTATTTAACGATTCAGAGGAGACGGTAATGGGGGCGGGATTTGGTGGAGGGATATTTAGAGTTATTGAGGCTTTTAAGAGGGTCAGAGCGGCAGCAGAACAGTGGCACTTTGGCGGGAGGCCGCATTGGTGTGAGCCCTGGCTGCGGCTGTGTGATACGCAGGGAGGGAGAAGCGGAACAAGGAAGAAGATAAGAAGCAGCAGCAGAAGAGGAGAGAGAATAAGAGGGCCAGGGAGGATTGGAATATTGGGGAGTGGGACAGCAGGAGAGAGGGGGCCAACAATACTGGCGAAATCCAGAAAAGCAACGGTTTTTTCTACTGCAATGAGTACTTCCCGCAAGAGAGATCGAGCTGAGGTTGGATTCCTGCGTAGCCGGCTCCTCTGCACAGGGTGTTTCTGTGGACTCGCTATTGGGATGAACTCTTTGTTCATATCACTGCTAAAATTGTAACTAAACCTACATCATAGTGTTAAAAAGTTATGTTGATATTAACACGTTATTTTTAGTGATGATACAATTATAAGAAACGAATAATTAATGTTGTGAAAACGGATTTGATACTTCTAGTTTGGCAGCCATAATTTCTAGTATCATAATGTGGGTTTGGGATAGTGTAATGGTTTTCTAATTAATTAAAAAAATGACTGTCGGTTTTGATGTTACATAGTAATTTTTATTTATTTATTTAAATAAATGTATTATGCTATTAGGAGACATTTATTAGGTGGCATAGTAGGCAAGTTTCATGTAGATGCTCTATAAATATAGAGGTTATGGAGTTGCAGGTATTGTATTCGTATGTTAGTTACACTTGTTTATTGACCTGAAGCTAATTTTAGTGACAACAAGAGTTCCCAGTTGGTATATATTTACTTCTCCTAAACTGGATCAGCATGGGAGATAATAACCTAGATGCTTTTGTTTATTGTTGGAAGCATGGTTTTGTCATGTGAGGTAGATGTTTCCTGTGTAGATTAAACCTTTAGTACAAGTACTGTTAATCATTTTGCTATTAGTGCCTGAAAGTAAGATTCAAAGTACTAGTTTAGTAAAAGAATATATATTAGCACTTTCAAACTCAGAAAGCATCTACTCCTGCATTTTACACTTACAATATGTCTATATCCCGCGGGCTATTCTTGAAGCGCACACGAACATAAGAAAGTTACAGGTGAGAGTTTTCTACATGAAAAAACTATTTTATTCAATGCAAAGCTTTAACCTTTTGCCTGATACTTCCATTTTTCATATTCTTGTGTTGTTGGGGGTTCCATCTATGTAGGATCACATTTTTTACTGCACTTTTTCTATATCTAATGAAACAACTCACAAAGCTTTTGCATCATTGAGAAAAAAGCTACGCTAATAAGTTATTGAAAATGAATGAAACAAATAAAAAAATATCATGCATAACATTTTTATATCCGTGTTAATCTATATTAGTGATTTAAAAATCTAATACTGAGAGAGAAATAGGCTATAGTTTGAAAATTTAAAATTTAGTTGTGACTTAAAATTAACAAGCACATAAGGAGGGACATAAATACCAATAGTGTCACTCATCCTACCACAGTTGATAGAATACCGCTGTAAATCCCACCACATTACGCATATACGAGTGGATTTTTAATAATAATTTAGTCATGCAATGATCTACCACTGATCTCTAATTCTTCGATTATGTGTTAGGAATACACTTGTGGGTGTCAGGGTGTGTATTGTGGTATGTATGCATATACAAAATATTTCTCATCTACCATCACAGTTTTTGTTATACTTATCACTACCACTGCCCATGTACGTTACTGCTATACTTTACAAAGATTGATAGGATGGAGGAGATTACAGTATCATTAGCTTTCTAACATCATCATCAAGTTGGCAAGTCTCAAAGTTTAAGGTCTGTTTGGCCGGTATATTTAAATTGTCAAAGTTTATCATATTTTTTAAAGCTAACATGTCTAACATATGGCCAACAAAATTAAAACTATAGCAATCTTACCACACTTATATGTTAATAATAAGTGAGGCCCACATGATGATAAAGAGATTTTGTTATAAGTATGGCATGAATCGAACGGGCGTCTATGACGAGTTCATCACCAAGGCACCACAGCCGACTAGACGAAAAACCTCCGCGCATGGAATCTGCCCTCAATCCTGTGGGAGGGGCACCGCCCGCAACTTCTCCCCTCCCTACGCACGCGCGGGGCACAACCCGCAACCCACCCACCCACCCACCCAGACACAGCCAGTCGGTCCCACACCCCGGCAATCCGACGTGGGTCAGGTCATCAGATGACGCTGGCTAAGTGGACCAGCGGTACCAAAAGCCAAAAGAGTAGAAGGAGAAGGGAAAAAAAAAAAACAGCCTCGGTCGACGTACGTGATATGCGCGTGCGCTTCTCACTCCCAGTCTCGCGTGGCGCCCGCGTCCCCGCAGCCGCCACGTGTGTCGCGCGGCGCCCGATGACCCACCTGGTGGTGCTCCTGGACTTGTGACCTGGCTCGCGCACTCCTTGGCCCCGTGTCTTTACCCCGACCGCGCATTAATCTCTCATTTCTTTCTTTTATTAAATAAAAAAAAGAGATTACAATCATGTTGTTTACACATCATAGAAATGACATTATATCAAAACAAAACAAAGAGCCTCCACGCGTTCAAATAATATAAGAGATGCAAACAGACGGGTGTAACCACGATACTAACTAACTTTAATATGTGTAAAAGTAAATAAACAAGTATCGATATGATGGTCGCCAAATCTCACGAAGAATACGATCTCGCCGGACAGAGGTCCGATCAGGAAATACATCGACCTGATTATACGAAGGGCTGAAAGATCTACTTAGCTCTAGTTTAGATCTTTAATCTTTAAGATTCGAGGGCATACCAATCAATTTAATTCTGCAATTGACAATAAGACAGGATGATATATATGAACCAATCGGCCGGTGGGACAATCTTGCTTACCCGATCGACTAAATGCCGATGGGAAAGAAAGTGCTTGAGCATCAGCTGAAAAGACGATAAATATATAGGAGATAGACATGTGTAGTAAAATAGAGGACTTATCGGCTAAATAGCCGATAACGCTCTATAGGATAAAAGCGGCTAAAGCATGGAGCGGTGCCCGATTCCCCATGAAGTCACGAGGACCAGCGACCATCGTAACGGCACCGCTAGTACCAGCCTCAATAGATCGAAACGAACCGAAACAGTATAAGACCAGAACTAACATCACAATGACGACGGAGACTAGATCGAATGTAGCCATCAGGGAGAAGAGGGCGAGGTCATCGGCTAGCTACCAGTCGAACGTCCGACGCAAGCCTATACCTATTCTCATCGTCTATCTGAGCCGATGAGGAACAAAACCCTCCGGATCTCGACACCAGCCCTATCGGACATGAACCTGAGAGATTGGATTTAATAGAGACAGTGTCAGGTCGAATCCAACATGACCGGATCGATCGCTAGCGGGTTAATCATTGAGTGATATGCGAACAAGATATGAGGCTAGCGTTAAGAATAACTCGTTGGCTCCAACCATTGCCACCGATCTCATAGGTCGAACCTAACCAATGTAACATGATATTGGGGATAGAGAAAGGAGACTGATGTACCGATGAGCCTCTCGCGGATGTGATGTGACACGTCTAATCAGACTAAGAGGTCGGACCAAATCGATATAGTCTTAGACAAAGCAAAATGAAACATGATAGTGGCGGGACTTACCCCTTCGCCGGAGATTGAACTCAAGTGATGCAGCCCTATGTCGAGAGTGAGAACCCACCGGGAAAAACCTAGATGAACTAGGGTGGTGATACGCCAAAGTTGTATTATGTTGATCTGTTGACCTCTTTACAAACCTCCAGGGGGTCTATATTTATATCCTAAGATTACAAGAGTCTGATATGGTTACAACAACTATCGAACGTTATTTAAAGTAAATCTCTAAGAATTTGTAATGCTAACTGAATATGCCTAGTAATATATTCTATATAAATAAACACCATGTCATGGTTCTCACGACTCCTTCTTAGACTCGGTCCCATTTGGATAATCATTTGTCTTCAAATAGACCGAATTCGTCCTTAACCCATCTGATTGGCTCTTTTACAGTGTTAATCAGCTTCTCCCTATAAGCCGATCAGTCTTTCCTCCATTGGCTGATCCCATTTGTAGGTTGAGCAAATTTTGGCATAAACACAATCATCATCTTCATTCCTTTGACAAAATAGCAGAACTACACCACCAAATAAGTCAGTGACTTGGATACCAAATCCAACATGATGATTTGATCATCAGCAATCCGACAGACATTCATTTTTTGATCTTCATTGAGGACGATGTTGACGAGTGACACATGATTATGGTATTTGTAGGCATAGGGTTTAGTTGATGACAAGATATCCACGAGATAGTAGTGAGAAGAAGGCATAAAGAGATTTTTATATAGGTCTGTGTCCCTCGATGTGAGTAATAGCTCTACTCCTATTTATATGTATTCAGTGATTTCAACTGCACAGAGTATAAGGTGGGAGCAATCTACTCTATCTAGCCTATCCAACTAGTATACTGTGACTTATGCGGCAAGATATAATTGATGGCTAGGAATGAGGCAGCTCTTTGGATTTTGGATCAATATGGCAAGATTTTGATCTGATGCCCTCCCTTCCTAGGGGTTATTGTATTTATACCGATAGATGTCCCCTTTCTAAGAAGAACTCGAAGAACTTTTCAGACAATACAACCAAATAGGCTCATTTGTACCTGGATCGAATTTCATAGTCATACCTTAACCAAACATGGTTTTCTTCCTTAGTTGTATACACTTATATCTTTAGAGACACATGGTCATATGTATATAGGTATGTAGTATTTCCAAAGATGGTTTAGTCTAGGTATAGGAGATAGGCCATATCTAGGACACTGATAGTAGCTCTTGACATCTATACAAATTCACTTCCAACACTTTTATCCTGCATATGTTAAAAGCCATATTATCGAAAATATGAATGTAGTCAGAAGAATAATATTGACTAAGTTAAAGCCCAAGAACATTGTTCTACCATACGTGTACGAGGACGACGTTGTTGGAATTTAAATTTTGATGGAGGTCAAATATCTAAAAATGCTCTATTATCCCATCGGGAATATGACTACTTTTCTTGGAACGTGAACCATCCCTATGTATCTATAAAATCTAGTAGTGAGATTCGTTTGGGTTTCATTTGCCATCCCAAATTTCAACCTTACTTCTCCTCAGCACCCAAGCCTCATAACTATAAACCCTAATTTCACAACTTTTCTATTGCCGTCTCCATTGACCTCTCACGATTAGACATGGATAAGACAATGATGAAGAAGGTGTAGGTGGAGAGTGCGATTCCCAACCAAGGCACCATGCCTTGGATAGAAGGAGGTGCATGCCATAAACTTGCTACTGACTTTTTTTTACTCTCACCACTTTTTGCCTATACGAGTTCATCCCTTCTCCTTCCTAATTCTTGTCAAATGTTTTGGATTTCTAAGGAACTCCATAGCTTTGTTGAGTGTTTTTTCCCACATATGCCTTGTTGAGTGTTTTTTTCCACATATGTGAAGCATTCATAGGTGTCACCCTCTTTATGGATCTATGAAAGTATTTTTTGTAAGCTCCAAGTTATGCATAGATCGAGAATTGTAGGCCATTGTGGTTTACAACTCCGCGATGGACTCAAGGACTCATATGCCCATCACCACCCATGCATTTAAAAAGTACTAGCACCAAAGTCAGTTCTATCTGGAGCATACAACTATGTCTAACAAACTTGATATCCCCACCGAGGTACCAATAAAGGTAGCTAAGTGGAATGAACTCATAGCCACATCCCTATCTCTATAAACCTTTATCGATAAGATTCTTAAGTTTAGAGTTCAGGTCTGACAACGTATGAGGTTGTTGAATACTTTGTTGCTTCGTCAGATTTAGCCTTTATAACTTCATCCTCACCCAAGTACATGTACTCAGGGGACATGAACAAATCCCGAATGTCACGCCAAGGTATGTAGCACACGCGACTCTTTCTACTTTCTACATTTATCCATATTGGGATATAATTCTAATCTCCTAATAAGTTTTGTGTAGATCTTGGTGATGCGACTATCAAGAAGTGTGTTAAGGAGGTAGTGATGGATCCGATGAGCTTAGCCAAGAACATCCCCACCCCTCTCAGTGATCTCCTAAAAAAGGACCGAGACAAAATTATCAACATAAGTCCTTATTTTATCAATACCAAAATCCTTCCTTTTTCATCATTTTCGAAGCATAGAACTTATATACTAATACTATTAGGAACTTTCGTTGGTGACTTTGTTGGCCCCCTAGTGGACCACCAGTTCTTTGTTGAGGACAAAGAGGCGGCAGAGCAGGAAGCAGCCCAAGCGATTGAACGTGAAGTTGATCTCGAGTACCACTACTGGCAACAGCAATTCTTGTGCCATCCGGCGGCATAGCCAAGACCACCCACTAGACAACTGTAAGTTTTATTACTATTTCGTGAAGCTCTTCTAAGTAGGATTTTTTTTACTTTTGCAGAGTAGTAAATGTATCTTATCTTTATCTACCAATGTTGTCAAACCTCTACCCCACCTTAGGGATGCCTCAAGCTGCTTCACCCAAGGGCAAAGCCCAAGCTAGGCAAGCAAGTATCTGATCTTGTCGATATAGAAGACTTGTTGTTTCTAGGTCTTTAGTCATTAAATTTCTTTCTTTTATCTCCGCTCCTATCATCTCAGACCAATAGTCCAAGAAAGAGGAAGGCTTCAATGCCTCCATATCCCTCGCCCCGAAGTCTCCAACTCCCTCTCTACCAATCCATTTATCATTTGCTCTTGTCGTTGGTCTTTAGATGATAAGGACCAGTGACATCTATTTATAGGGACGCCTGTCATCCTTGTGTCAAGAAATGACGATCTAAGCTAGTGGCCCTAACAAGGAGATGGCAAGACTCCAAGGAGAGCTTGCTAATGCGCGAAAGCATATCAACAAACTAGAAGGAAACCTTGCGATGGCTATGACCAACAATGCCACCCTCTGCTATTTAGTATAGGATAACGAAGCCATCTATAAGGTGGAGGAGAAGGCACTGGAGGAGGAGAAGGAGGACAACCTCTAATAAGGTTTAAGATGCATTACTCATCCTTGAGTGATATGACTAACAAGCTAGTGCACCGAGTTCTACCACCACCATTCGATGATGAGGTTATAGTGATGACATCACTACTGAAGTCTCTGTGCAAAGTACGGAGAATGCTCGAATAGCTATGTACACTATCATTGGGCATGCTCACGCATGCGTCTCACTCCATCACCCTAAGGTGAATGTGAGCGAGGTGATCGAGACTGGTTTGCCTGAAGATAGGTGGGAGAAGCTCATCGAGTAAGTAGACTTGGTGAGCCAAGCTATGGTGGAGCTCTACTTGGATTCGTAATTTGTTGTTTTGCTTTTCCAACCCTTTCTTATATTAAAACAATATCAGGCCATACTCGGTTATGTACTATATAAGATATCTTTCTTCCTTACTACTCACTGTTTTTTTTATTGTACTGAGGAAAAAGAGATCATGGTGATTGACCAGCAACATGGTTAAGTCATTACACAAGTAGATGAATCCAAAGACTCTCTAGCCATGCTTTCCCCAGATGTCAGCTCCCCTAGCCACATTAAGGAGCTGAAGGCATGCCTCAAGTTTCTCGAGAAGGAGATCCTTGGCAAGTCTTTATCAACATCTATCTTTCCATGCCTATCCCTATAATAGGTGACTGACCTAGGAACTAATTGTGTATGGTAGATATCAAGTACTTGGAAGGAGCTCACTGTGATGAAAACAAGAAACTCGAGAGGATGCCATAGCTAGAGAAGTCAAAGCGGACATCGAACTTTTCTCCAAGGACCAAGAGATGGAGCTATATAAGAATAGAGATATCTGGTTCTAAGCTTTCCTAGAGAATTCATACAAGGTTCTCCTGGTTGCCTACTGAGAACTCCACATCGATCATTCGGATCCAATGAGAGTCTTTAGGGATTTTGAAATGGATCAAGGAGACTAGCTACGTCCTCATGAGGCCTCCCCGCTAGATCAACAAACACCTAAGGGCTAAGTCCCGACGTTCGGGCCGGTTTAGAGGAGCCCATGTTCTCACCTGTCTTAAAGACCAGCATCCCAACTAAAACTTAGAATTCTTGAATTCGGGGTTTATATGTTCTCAGAGGTCACCCACTGAGATCAATGCCTTAGCTTAGTATTTTATTGGTCTCGTGGAGAACATATTTAGGGTAGTAGAGTGGCAATGGATGGCTTGGTAGCTTTTTCCTACAAAGAGAAAACTCGACATAAGAAAAAATATTAATATTTGTATATGTAATCTAAAAGACTAATCTAAATCAACAAAGTAAGTAAAGAAAAAAGTAGTGTGCAATATTTTTTTATCAATTTTATTTATGTTGACTAGGACTTAAACTTTATTGAGTACTTCCTAGCCTTTAGTTGTGTTATTGGAAATCTTATTTTCTAGAAATGCAGTCACACTTTACTCTACTATAGTCTGAAACTGAAATGCCCCTAGCCTCTAGCCATATGATCAAATTTGGTCGAACTTATGGCATGTGCATGTGCTATCATTAGGAGAATAACTCCTCCTATCCCTTGGCTAACTAAAAATATTGGGCTTCCCCTACCTATAATTAGCTAAGGAGCGTATATAGAGCATATGAGTTGTGTATCCAGCTGAAGGTAGAGTAACTATAAGGAGCACAATATTGAGGAATGTCGCACAACTGTATTCTATATGGGATAAAAAGATGCACATATAAATCTTACATATAGGACCGACTAAACGAAGAATTTACATAGCTGGTCAATATTCCATGAACTGGATAACTCATGACCCTTGTCGTCTGTTATTTTGTACGATCTTAGTCAAAATACCTATATCACCTTGTAAAGACCCTCCTACTTTGGGGACAGTTAGTTTTTGCCAACTTGACCCTGTACTCTCGTAAGGACAAAGTCTCTTACATCAAAGGTTCGAGCTCGAATACATTTATCATGATATTAATAAAGGGCTTGCTGATATCATGTTGTTCTAACTAGGACACATTCTCGGTATTCCTCAAGCAAATTAATATTGTTTGCATGCCATTCATCTTGTTCCTCATTAAAGTAGTGTTCGACTTGTGTGGAAACCTAGTGTAGCTTGGTTGGAGCATAGCCAAGGATCCATATATGAGAAAAAATGGAGTCTTCTTTTTAGCCATTGTTGGTGTCATCCACATAACCCATAGTATAGATTAATGTTCTATGACCCAGTGATGATCATAGGACATGAACTGGTTGTACACCTTAGTCTTTATACCTTTTAGTACTATTCTATTTATACGTTTGACTTGATTGTTGTTTTGAGGATGTAAGACTGACACAAACCAGATCTTAACTCCTAGGTTGATATAGTAATATTGGAAATCACCACTTCTAAATTGAGAGACATTGTCCATCAGTATACGATGAGGAAGATCAAACCTATACATACATCATTTCCTATATAGACATTGCCTCTATCTACTTGGTGACCTTTTCAATTGCCACTAATAGTAACTTTTGACTATCATATCAGGCTAGAAGAAACGGCCCTAGGATTTCTAGCCCCATCATGAGAAGGGCTATGAGAGGGGTATCATCTACATGGCTTGTGTTGGCATATTGCTAAGCTTGCTGTGATTTGACAAGCTTTGCAATGACGGACCAAGTCACAAGTGTCTTGCAAGGTGGTTGGCCAAAAGAAACCATTAGCAGGATTTTCTGACCAGTGTTCGTCTTGTAGCGTGATTTCCGCATATCCCTTCATAGATGTCGCAGAGTAGTATTGTACTATTTTCTCAAGAGACATATTTTAGAAATACTCTGTTAGGCGCTTGCTTGTATAACTCTTCTTTGATGATGGAGTAGAGCTTTGATTAGCAACCTAACTTTGTTGCTGTAATGTCATCATCGGGACTGTGTTTGATTACAAATATGACCATTGACAAGTTCTTCAGTCGTTGTATGTCTCGATGTTGGCAATAGTATCATCAACGTTGTCAATGTTTGTGGGAGATGTAGCCCACATGTTGTTGTTGACACTAGACTATGTATCCACATCATCGGCATCACTGACGAAAGGTTTTGTTAAGACTTATAGGAAGATACTAGGTTCAATCGGTTTGTGTCTAAAGGCCTATCTAGCGAGTTCATCTACACCAAAGTTGTCATTATGGTAGATATGACAAACTTTGGTTCCATCAAAACACTGTTCTATCTTTCTTACCTCTACCAACTACTTTATTAACTTCTTGTTTGAACACCGATACTCCTTGTGCACTTGATTGACGACTAGCTATGTGTCCCCTCTCATAATTAGTAGTTTTATTCCAAGTACAACAACGACTCGAAGTCTTGCCAAGAGAGCTTCATACTTGGTGGTATTATTGGAAGCCTTAAAGTCAAATTGGACTGCATACTTAAACTTTTCTCCAGTTGGTGATGTCAATATAAAGTCAGGTCTTGCATCTCATCTGTTCATTGCACCATCGAATGCCATAGTCTAGGTCTCGCTAAGTGTATCATCGATCTTGGTTTCTACCTTAGCAGTCGAATTAGTGACGGAGTCAGCTAAAACTTGCAACTCTATAGCAGTTCAAGGAACAAAATTGATGTTGAATTGACTTAGCTCTATGACCCACTTGGCGATACGTCCTGCCACTTGCTTTAAACCACTTCTCAGAGTAGGAAGTAAGAAACGACTATCACTTTGTGAACTTGAAAATAGTGGCACAACTTTCTCAATATCATGAGAACTACGTAGAGCAACTTTTGGATTTAGGGATATCTTGTCTTGGCATCATGGAGTACTTGACTGATGTAGTAGCATGGTCGTTCTGTGCCATCTCGTTTGACCATGAGGATAGTGTTGACCGAGTAGAGTGTAGCTATAATATATAGGAATAGTCATTCCTAAGGTTAGGGTGGCAGGGATGGAAGGGTTTGAAAGGTACCTTTTGAGGTCGAAAAGACCTTCTTGGCATATTGGGTCCATACAAATTTATCATGTTTCTTCAAGAGGTTGAAGAAATACAATCATTTTTCTTCTATTCGTGCCATGAATCTGCTCAAAGTGGCCATGCACCATGTCATCTTCTTCACCTTCTTGATTCTTGTCGATGACTTCATCTCCTTAAACGTTTTGATTTTCTTGGGATTTGCCTCAATTCGCCTGCCAGAGATAAGAAAGCCAAGTAGTTTCCTTAATGGTACTTCGAACATATACTTCTCTGGGTTTAGCTTCAGCCTATGCTTCTAGAGATTACTGAACATTTCCGCGAGGTCCTCAATCAAGTGATATCAGGTTTTTGTTTTAACCACGGCATCATCTACATATGCTTTAATATTTCATCTGAGTTAGGATTGAAAAGTGCTTTAAACTTCTCATTTATAAGTAGCTTCAGTATTTTTTAACCTAAAAGGCATTTTGACATAGCAGAAAACACTGTATGGGGTTATAAAAGATGTTTTGTCCTCATCCTTCGTAACCATTCTAATATGATGATAGCTTGAATAAGCATTGAGAAAACTCAACAACTCATATTCAGTTGTCAAATTAATTAGTTGGTCTATTCTACAAAGTGAGAAGTGATCTTTTAGACATGCCTTGTTGAGGTTGGTGAAATCCACACACATTCATCATTTGTTGTTCGTCTTTCTCACCATGACTAGATTTACTAGCTACTCAAGATATAGGAATTCTCTGATGAAGCCTGCTTTCTAGAGCTAGTTGATCTCCTCCCGAATAGCCTCCTTTTGATCTAGAGTGAATCTTCATAGCTTTTGTTTAACTGGTTTTAAGTCCAATTGTACCATTAGCTTGTGCTCAATCAATTCCTTAGGGACCCCAGGCATACCAGATGTTGTCCAAATGAAGACATCCACATTTACCCAAAGGAAAGTAATTAGCTTGAGTTCCTATTTCTCCCTAAGTCTTGCCCTGATCTTGACTGCCTTCTTAGGGTTAGAGTCAAAGAGTGGCACCACCTTAATAGCACTGTTAGGCTTTGTAGTGACCTTAGGTTAATTGTGCTTCCAAGAAGGTTCTTGTGTGGAGGACATGTATGGAGTCTGATCTAATATGTCAAAACTCTTTTTGCCGCAAAGAACAACAATCTTGGTATTCCTGGGAAAAGTATTAACTCTTCTAGGTCCTAAAAACTTAACAAGCTGGTACACATAGTGGAACACTACCATGAACTTGGCTAATGTTGTCCATTCGAGGATCACGTTGTATGTCGTGTCGAAGTCAGCAATATCAAACGTAATCTTCTCAATCCGGAAGTTGTTAAGGGAATTGAACATAACTAGAAGTGTAATCTTCTCCAACGGTTTTGAAGGCAACTCTAGTGTGATCCCATGAAAGCGCTAATATGAAGGTTTGAGCTCACTTCGAGGGATCCCCATAGCTTTGAGTGCGTTGATGAAGAGTAGATTGATAGAGCTGCCCCCATATATCATAATACAAGCTATCCTAATATTCTTGATATGGGCTTAACCACTGTAGGATATCAACCATAGGTGGTGTAAATCACTGGGTGGTCATCAGCCAAGAACATTATGGGTTGATCTGACCACTACAGCCATGTTGCATATCCCTGGGAGATAGAGCATACTTCACGTTTAACTTTTTTGTACTAACTCTTGGAAGAATATAAGGTCGAACCATTGAAGTTGTGAGCTATCGTGAGGTTGGGAAAAGGGTAGTCATTGTCCTTATTAGACAGGGCAAAATTCTCCTTCTCGACTACATGGATTATCTGGTTGTGCTACATGGCCAATGCATAGGCCATCTTCTTTTCGAAAACTTGGTAACTGGCCAGAGACTAAGAGCTTGTTTTTTTGGATTGGGCACTACTTTCGATCTGGTCCTTCACCCTAGGACTTGTAGTGCCAAGGTTGTTGGGGTGCTCATTCTACAACGAGTATCTATTCTTTTGCTTTGTGCTGTTTATTCCTATTTATCTACTTGTACTGGTCCGATGTCTTTAGCAACGATTATATTATTTTTCTTTGCAAAGGTCCTATCATCCACCACCTTCCCTTTTTCCATGCTTCGCCAAAGAGCTTCGTCTATGAGAGCACCTTTTACCATAGTTACTTGTCCCATCACCAACTCTTGTATCATGCACTAATCTCATATGGCAAACTTGAATGCCTTGATGATAGATGTGTCAGTGATCTATGGGACTGTGTTACAGCACTCGTTAAAGCATCATATGAAGTCCCATAGAGTTTCCTCATCCTTCTGTCTCATAGCATGTAAATCATCCTCGACAGCATGCCTCTTTTATGTGTCTTCGAAGTTTACTATGAATTGCTTGCAGAGATTGTCTCAAGACTAAATTGAAGACCTGGGAAGGTGGATGAGCTATGACCTTGGAGAACCCTTAAACATGGTGGTAGATAGTTTGTCATTACATTCGTGTATGTTCTTGCTACATTCAAGACTGTGGAGTAGACCTAGAGAAATTACTCGAGATCTGTATTTCCATCATACTTCTCTACTAGGCTAGATTGGAATTTGGATGGTCATCTAACTTCTCTAGGAGATGGGTGAACGCTATAGAACTTTCGCCTGGTTGAAATGAGAGATGATGATTGTTGTACCGATGATGCCTCTGTGGATTTAATGATGATGGTGATGAAGAGGATGATGATGAGTCATTGGGTGAGTTGTCTAGTTCTCAAGAGGGTTGTCATCGGTCATCATGGTCTAGATGCCGGGGTGATGATCGAGAACTTCGTCGAATATGCCCGCTGCTTTGTTGATTGTTCTTTCCTCGTTTGCGATATGGGAAGAGGCCATGGTCCTCACAATTATCTTGACTATCGTCATAGTCGTTCCTACGCTCATGGTTTCTCATGTGTCTCTCCAAATCATCACGTAGATCATGACCCTACTAAGAGCGGTGCTTTGGTGAATAATCTCGTTCTTGAGGGAAACAGTATGTGTTTTTTGAGTATGATGATTGTTTTCGCCACCTCGAGGGTTAACAGTTTTGTCATCGTTACTTGGATCACACAAGGGTGGAGATTTATCACTAGTTGATGGGCCTTTTTCAGTTCTTCTCCCATAGCTTTAGCAAAAGCACAATCGAGATTGTTGATAGAAGTATTCATCCTTTTGAGCCACTCTGTGAACTGTTGGGTGGTGGATAGATCTACTGGAGGTTGGTTCAACAGAGAACGTGCTGTCACTAGGTGTTGTGCAAGAGTGACATTTTCACCCTCAAAATGAGTAGATGTAGATGGAGATGCCAATATGAGTACCTCCTTACCCCCAAGGCCTTGTGTTGGTTTCTTAGCTCTTGGTTAAGTCTCCTCAATTGCTCTGACATTATGGTTGGATATCAAATCTAAGGAAGAGTCCTTGGATTCATATTCTTCAAACCTGTGAAGTACAGAGAACTCATCTGGATCTAATCCAATGAATCATCCTAGGCGATTAGAGTTGACATCGGTAATATGCTCTGTATCATCAGATTGAATCTGACGAGAGTGAAGTGGATCACTTGTCGGTGTAGTCTTGTTGTTGGAAGCAGCTTGTCGAGCGACCTTTGTCTGGAACAACCTACACCTAGACAATGAGTGGGAACTTGTCCTGTAGATGGGGCACCATGGGTGTTTTATCAAAACTTTCTTGTTTGGATGAGTATGAACTCTTGTTACAAGTGGTTTTGGTATGTAGATCGGCATCACTAGTGGTGTAGTTGTCATCGGGATGGTTATGGTTTCGATCTGAAGTTAGGCGATTTTGGCCAGATTGAATCTCTCGAGCACAAGCTATCGCCAAGACCTTTGATGGAAGTATCGCTTCTTAAAGTCTTCTTCGATGGAAACCTTTCGAACACCAAGCCCCTTCCTGACGCACCAACTATCGATAGATGATATCCGACTATAGTATTTGTAGACGTAGGGTTTGACTAATACCAATGTATCTGCAAGATAGTAGTGACAAGACATAGAGATTTTTAGACAAGTTTAGGTTCTCGATGTGAGTAATAGTCCTATTTTTATTTATATATATTCAATAATTTGAACCAAATAGAGTGTAAGTTAGGACCAATCTATTTTATCTAGTTTATCCAACTAGTATGCAGCGATCTATGAGGTGAGATATATTCGGTGGCTAACAACGATGTAACTCTTTGGATCTTGGATCAATGTGGTTTATGTATAGATTGAGATTTCAATTCGATGCCCTCTCCTCCTATGGGCTATTATATTTATACCAGTAAATATCCCCTTCTCCTAGTAGAACTTAGAAAACTTTTTAGACAATAAGATCAAGAAGGCTGATTCGTACTTGGATCGAACTTTATAGTTCTATCTTAATCAGACACGGTTTTCTTTTTTAAGTTGTATACACTTATATTTTTAGAGATATATGACCGTACATATGTTGGTACGTGGTATTTTTAAAGATGTTTTAATCAAGAATAGGAGATATACTATATCTAAGATAATGACAGCCACCAATAAATAGGTAGAAAAAGAAAAAACTTCAAATAAACCTAACTTAAATTAATAGATATAATCTTTAAAGACTTTATTGAAACCTTGAAGACTTGCTTTAGATGGATGAGAGACGTACCCCTTCCCCCTTAGTGTCTAGCGAGGACTCCAAAGGTGGTGGAGGAGGAAGCTAGACAGAGCGCCGATGGCAGGCTATAGTAGATCTGGAGGCAGTCAAGATGGAGTTGTTCTGCGAGACTTCCTATTGTCATTTTGCCATTTTAAATATGGTACATTATTCAATATACTAGTATTATTTTAATGAGTGCACCCATAAAATTAGTAGAAACCATTACAATCTGAAAAATCCATTTGTGGCAGATATACTTGATATGGACTTCACCCAACTAGTTCAGCCCCTGTATTATTTAAATTATTGCAATGGATTATCTACTTTATTATAGTGATAAATCAAATGTTTTTTAACGATTCTTAATAAATATTTTAAAACATGTGATCTAAGCAACGCGGCGGAAGAAATTGTTCGGAGAAAACAAATTTTTAAATAATTCATGAAAATAATATGATAAATTAACTGAAAATAATAGGCCTTGGTGTTAAAGTTAGAGAAGATGAACTACATGAATTTTAAAACATAATGCACTGTGAAAGAACGTTAGATAACGGAATTGTCTATTTTTTGAAACGCCAAAAGGGGAAAAAATCAGGATTGGGTAGTGCATCAATGTCTTCACGTAGCATTCATTTCTTATTCAGTACTTGTTATTCTTAACATACATAATTTACTCTCGTTAGTATACTGCTAAAAAAATCTATATAGAATTTATTTTAAAATATCAAATAAATTTATTTTAGGTGTATAATAATTAAAATATAATTAATTATATATTAATGACTTATCTCATTATTTTACATATCATCGTCATATCTTTAGTGCCACTAAGTTGTCATCTTGCCAACTTTATTTTCCAATCAATTATCCCTAGGCCTTTCTTGTGCAACCAATATAATATTAAAAAAAACTTCTTACATTACACTAGAAAAGTCATAATTATACTATGATGTGAGTGGAGCTTTCTGGATGTAAAAGCTTTGATATGATATTCTTCACAACTCTACCAACATGAGTCACGAAAATACCAAAGCATCTCTTCCCGCCATTGACAATGAATATTGATTAGGTTCCATCTCCTTCTGATGGGACATAATTTGGTCCTACCTCCAATATTTGTTTTCATGTGCCGTTGCTAGGGTGACCATCCTACGTTGGTCCAATGTATTGCGTGCGCATAGCGTTAGGATAGGTCACACCCCTATATATTTATTAGTAATATTTTTTAGGCTTTAGAACGTGCAGGTTTTATACGTTTATCTCAATGTAGTGATTAATTTAGTGCCATGACAAATACATTGTTTAGCGTTTGCCATCTTTTATTTTTGTTACTGTTAGTTGAATTGGTAACATACTACCAAGTTGCCAATTTAGAGTAACATATAACTCTAATATGTTGTTAAAAAAACACACTTCCAGTTCAGCACTTTTGTGTGGAAAAGGGATGTTTTGAGTAAATGAGAACATGGCATCATGTTAGGCATAGAACAAAATTTTGGACTACTTTAGAACACCAAATAATTTTTTCGGTTTTTACGTTCTGTGTGGATCAAGCTGATTCATGTAAAATTTACACAATCCAGATTGCCTTGATCTAAAGTGTTTGTACTTCAAAATTATTATCGTGGATTATTTACTTCATATCTAAAAATATATTTTTTTTTCAAAAATTTTCTTCTACTGTTCATATTCATTGTCTTTATATTTTAAAATGTTTAATTTATCTCTATAATTAAGTAGAATTTTGCGACAGTGATCTATTGAAAAGTTTGTATCAAGGCCTTACCTTGCATTTTGTAGAGGTTTCACGATTTTTAGAATGGTTTCCAATCTTGAGAACCATTGAAAATCCCTGACGTCTGGTGCAAAACTTGTCTGCATCCACTGGCTGTGCCAACTGCCAGGTGTCTCAATGTCTTAAAGGTGCACACGTTTTCTATAGTCAGGGTGTTCCATGCCTTGGTCATCAGTCATCACATCCTCATTTAATGAATACAAATAGATTTATTTAGTACTCTACCCCTTTCTGGTGCTCACGATGATTAGCAGATGAAGGTAGTATCTGGGGTAGAACAGTGTAAAGCAATCTTAAATTAAGTATCATGTGTAGAACATCAGCTAATCATCAAAGAATGAGGGCAAAGGTGTTTGCCGCAAAGCATGGCCCAAAAAGCTTTCCCTTTGAATATAACAGTGAAATCGATGCAAAATCCAATGGCATATATTCTTGGTTAATTCAAAAGCATGGAGGAGATGCCTTAATTCTCAAACAATATAAAGATACTGGCACACTTGGTTACAAATAATTTTTTTTGAGATAAAGGATAATCCGGCCTTTACTTGGTTACAAATATTAAAGGGGGTATTTCTATTGAGAGATGTCATGATTTTGCATTGCCCATACTCTCTGCTGAGGCTTCTTTTAAACACGAGAATCGTTTTCAATTCCATGAATATTTTTTTCCAAAGGAGCCCTGAGATTTGATAGAGATGTTCTTTTAAACCACTGCTTGTTAACAGTTGATCTGTCCATGTTTTCCTCCAGGGCGCATCAAGAGATACCTAAAAACAATCAGTGAAAGATACATCAACGGACTTAGGAGGCATCACCTCTTTGGAATATATGGCACTCTTGATTCGCATTTGTTCATGTCCCCTAGCTAATGGAATTGAGTGCCGTGTCTCAAGCTGCTGAGAAATGTGTTGATCTGTTCTTGCACAGCTGGGGTGAACATTTTTCTTACTGCGATCTGATAGTAGTCATCTAGAGGCTCAAGCCCAGGTGAACACCGTTTCCAATGTCTTCTGTTTGATTGCGACAATATTTGTGGGGGAAATATATTTTTTTGAGAGGAGTACAAATGGACATGGAAAATAGGTTTTAAAAAAATGGACAGGGAAATAAATATTAATTTTGGGAGCTGTCCGTCTACCTAATTTCCTGCACTATCTAACTAATTTAAGTGGCTGCTTCCACTATTTAAGCCCCTTTAAAACGCATGAACGATAAAACGGAGAAATAAAAAAAAAATGAAATTTTGGTACGAACGCATATGCAAAAAGAGAGGAATACAAGAGAAACAACCATTTAGATAAACACATAAATTAAGTGAGAGATATTATACCTCTTACTAACTTTCCTTTAAAATCTAAATATATTGAGTCATTTCTAATGAATTTTATATAATTTGGGAAACTCAACTCCTTTGTTTCAAAGGGGTAGACAGGAAAATTTTCTATATGATTGGAATGCTACAAAATTTTTGTATAAATCCTTTGTTTTAAAAGAGGCCTTACAATCAAGGGCGCAAATACATTTTCTGCTATTTCTGTGGAGCTTTTAAATCCTACTAGAACAATAAAGGAAAGAAATGAAGATACATTCTGCTACTATATCTTTTCTTTTCAGAAATACGCAAAAGGTATGCTTGTCATTGCATTAAGACCTGGGTAGGACAGAGTGAAAAGGTTGACCTTTTCTAGAGAGGCAAAAATAGAAAAGCAAATAGCATATAATTAATTAAGAATTAACTATTATAAATTTAAAAATAGATTTATTTGATTTTTTAAATATACTTCTATATAAAAATATTTTAGGAAAAACACACGAGAAGCGTGCTTATATTAAGTAGCTCATCTTACCATAAAAAAAGAACGGACTCTTATAATGCTACTATATTTGTTTAGCATAGCAGTTGGTCAAGCAGGTGCAGAAGTTGCACGTTTGCGTGCCTTGCTTATACCCTTAAAAATGCAACACCAAATCTGATTAACAAACGAAACCAATGATGATCACACCTACTAAACGGAGAAATTTAATAATATATCACTCAATTCGTGTGACTTTGATAATAAACCACTTAATCACACGCCTTTGCTAATATGCTACTGAGACAGAAAATTATTAGATTTTATGTCACTTTTTTTCTCTCGAATCGCTACACCCATCGTGACGTACGCTGCCGGCACCGGGCCTGCCACCATGGCCACCAACCATCGCCACGACGTTGCGCGATGGCGGCGTGGATGAGGCCGACACTGACGCTGGACTGTGGTGGCCGGGGATGGTGCCGACGGCGTCGCTGGGCGGTGGCCACATGGTAGGGCTGACAGCAGCGATGGGGTGCAGCGGCAACGGCGTACGCTGCGACGGCGTGATACTGCTCGATGCCGCAATTGAGAAGAAAAAAAGCGAGAAAGTAGTACAAAATCAAATAATTCGTTATTCCAGTGGCATATTATCAAACACGTGCAAATTGAGTGGTATAGTATCAAAGCTATAGCGTGCCTTGTATTAGCCAAACTGTACAACTTAACTAGCATACCACATTTATCGATCCTATTTCTTGATTTCATTCATCTGAAAACTTTGTTAATATAATGAAGATAACAAATTCATGGGCGGTGATATGATCTGATCTTAGCAGATAAAAATTATACGGTTAGACAGTTGTGCTTAGCGTCACCATGTGGTTAGAAAAACCTCATTTTTTTAATTTCGTGGTTATGTAACATCCACTTAAAGGCCATAGCAAGCATTGCAATAGCTATGTCTTATTTAATTTCAATGAGTTCGTTTTACTAATCTTCTTTAAAAAAATATTTTTTACTACTAAGCTCTATTTTTAAATATATAGTTCTATTAACTTTTTTATATATACGTAAGATTATTCGTCTTATTTAAAAATTTTATATAAATATAAAATAAGATATATTTAAATTACTTTTAATAATAAAACATACCTATATATATTATAAAAAGGATGAATGCAATCACATATTATCAGGCTAGGATGTGCGGTACCTCAGGTTGCATAAAATTCGTTTTAAGCAGGGGCGTACCAACGCCACCTACCCCAGTGCATAGGACACCAGGTAGAGTGTCCATTTCCTGCTCCTTTAGACTGTGTTAATTACAAATCACTTAATAATTAGACTATTAATTAGTATGTCCGATAACCGAGGTATTTTTGCTCAAGGTTGTTATGGAGAGGTATTCTAATCACGTCACTGGTTTATTGCAGTGCCAATTAAATGGTTACAATTTTTTTAAAAAAATTGATAAGATAGTTTAGTATGTAATAAAAAATATAAGTTTAAATTTGATTTGTAGTTGAATTTGAACGTATATACGGATATATTACATACTAATATATTCTTTTATTTTTAAAATTTTTTTAGAACTATTTAATTTATTTGTAATAAACAAGTGGACTTACGCTTAATTAATTAATGCTGCGTTCACTAATGGGGGTTGAAAAAAATTACCACTTAACATATAAATGAATTAGCATATTATTAATTAAATATTAACTTAAAAAATTTTAAAAATACATTAATATAATTTTTAAAAATAACTTTTCAATAAAAAATTATATAGAAAATATACTGTTTAAAAAATATGTGTGTAAAAAATGAGGGAGTAGCGCAAGCCAGCATAAAATAGTTTACCTAGGTGTCACAGACAAAAACGTGTGAGGAAGCATGTAGCAAGCGAGGTGCAGGACAGCCTGTAGTGTCCCGGAAAATGTCTCGTTATGCCTGACATTTGCTCCATTACTGTCTGGCATTGCTGCCGCTCCTTCTGCAAGCTGCCAGCTGCAAGCTGAAATGTACAGTTCTTTTGTCTCATTTATTATAAATTAAAATAGGTCTAATATTAAATTTATCCTGTGTTAAATCTTAGGTTATTATATCTTAGTAAAAGTACTTCTATTCCACAGATGAAGCTATTTTTAACATAGTAGCTTTATTTTAAAATAAAGCTATTTTTTTACCTATCTTCTCATCTCAACAAATAAAACTATTATTTATTTATTTTCTTCACCTACTTTCTTTTCTTAATTAATCACAACAATCTCATATATTTTTTAGTACCCGTGTTTAATTTAAAAATGTTTATATTTTAGAATAGATGTAGTATTTCGTATATGAGGATGATCACATTCATATATACGTGACTGTCCTGGATCTATTTGTTTAGTAGGATAAAGAACTGAAATTATTAAGAGAAGGGACTGTACTCCTGTAGTATTTTCGCGCTGTATTCGGAAGGGAAGGTTTTTCGGGAGAGAAGTTTGGAACTCTCTTAGGCCCAAACATAATTAACATATGATTAATTAATTAATTATTAAAACAATTAAAAATAAATTAATATAATTTTTTAAAGCAATTAGAAAAAAAATTACCAAACCTTGCTACCGAACGCAGTCTGAATCTTTATATTCCATCCATATTTTTATACATGATACACCTGTATGTTATATTATGATTATCCCTTGATTTACTTGATCACCATTTGGCCATGAATTTGAGAGTCTGAACTCTCGCAGAGGATTTTGTTAGGTTGAAGCCAGAATATCTAAACCAAATCACGCTTTAGTGTACATCACAAGCTGAATCATTGCATGCATGTTCGTACATATATCTACAAGGTATCAGTATTTCACAAGGAACTGCCTAGAAGAAAAACGGCCAGAATTAACGTGAGCTATCTAGCACAGTAGAAAGAAAAGGCTCTCAGCTATCTCATCCTACAAAATTGCATCAACATCTCCATCAAAACCAAAAACAAGAAGATGCTCGTGTCACCGTCGGTCTGTTATTGCGCACAAATGGAACCACGTTTTCAGGCCACGTTGGAAGTGAAGCAGCACTGCCATTTTCAGGAAACAGAGAAAACGACTGCACTGCCAAAACTAACCAAAGAAAAATACATTGCTTCTCTGATGTATTAAAAAGGAAATAAAAAAAGGACATATGCAGGTATTCAGCATTATTCTCCTAATGGAGATGCCTCAGATATGTCAAAATTGCCTTTTTTTAAAAGAAAACTATTGGATTATAAGTTAAATACTAGTTATATTTATAAATAAATATAGACCATCTTTATACTAGTTGATTTTATCTCTTATAGTTTTTTTCTATTTATATTAAAGAGGTTTTCTCTAACAAAAAAAATGGCCCAGACAAAAGTTTTGGAGTGTAACTAAGGTCATGTCTTGACAACAACCGAATATATAGTCTTGTGATGTGAAGCAAGCAAATCTTTTCTTTTTTCCTTATCTGAATATTTCTCAAGCTGCCTAACGACCGTACAAGTTTCGGAAATTCAACATAGTGACGATGCTTTTGACTTGGGAGCTGTAAGTGCTGACGCTTTGCATAGTAGTGGTCATTTTCGCATCTTGTGCCTGTCAGTCGTAGTAGGTTTAGAAAGTCAGATGTACATGGTAGTCAATTGCTTCATCCAAAATAAATACTCAGATACTACAATACGATTTGCAAATTTTTATATGCTACTTTCGTATACAGCTAATTGAACCATTGAGACCTCTTCTTTTCCTTTAACAAAATAATTTTTTTCTCGAACGCATCAGAATTTTTCATCCATCTTGGTTTATAATCCGCACACTTGAAGGCCATGATTCGTTCATTGCTTTTGATCTAACGGATTTTATTCGGTACCGTAAAAGCACCCTATTTGAAACAGAGACAGTGAACACAATCGTAGTGGTAGGTTGACATCATATATATATATATATATATATATATATATATTAAAAAGAAGAAATTACAGATCCTAATATCTGTATCATATATGCATGTATTCAACCGTCGCCATAATATGGCTTCCGAGTTTATTGCACTGAGAACAGCCAAGTCGGAAGATGATATCACCCCTGGAAAAGCTAGCACCCGGTACTTCGTCTCATAAAACCGCTTACAACATCTGTATGATACAGTGTATATACAGTGGCAGACTATTATCAGCAATATGGCCACAGGTTGGATGGTCCAATCCAGTGCCAAGCTCCAACTTGTCTACGGAACTCGAATAAACACCTCAATTATTGGCGATCGAATGGAGTGGAGATCGATCAATCGATCGAGTATCTCTCCTCTTGGCATCGATTCTTCCATCTTCACAGTAGCTCCCTGTATTCAGATACTCTGATGCTCATCAAGAAGCAATACTAAGTACTAACACCTTATGATCTTGGAGACAAGTAAACTAACTACAAGCTTAGTTACAACGCATGCGTGCGTGCCTGGCGATCGATTAATCAGTAGTAGAAGTTTGCAAAGCTTGGCCTGCTCTGCGAGGCGAACACAGCTTCAGATATATTTTCCCTCTTTGCACCAGTAGCTTCTGTTCCTACCTATTTTCAACTTTAGTAATGAAAAAACAAAACAACTCTGAACTCTCACTGATGGCCATGCATGGATGCGGTGAGACGGCGTGCACGCGTACACGACACTTATCTGTCATGAGAGACAAACAAACACAAACGTACGTTGTGAGTACGGTGACGCATAATAAACCTGCTACGTACAAACATGCCGTCATAGTTGACCAACAGAGTGAACAGTTCGGCTGTCAGTATTGCAACGATCGAGCTCCGGTGATCTCGGCCGCGGCAAGATTTGTCATGTCAAGAGCGTGACTGATCAACAAGGTCACTGGCCCTATGGGTTAGTTGCTCTGCAAAATCCTCCGTATCATACTAGTACTACTACTGTACGCATGTAATCAAGCTACATCTAGATCTTTTTCTTCTCATCCTCTCTGAACAAAAAAAAAAGAACTTTCTTTTTTGTCATCGAAGTAGGTTTTTCATGATGGTCCAATGACCAAAAAAAAAAAAAAAAGAGTACACTTGATGGTGCCTTTTCCGCTTTGCGTTTCAGCAAGTTGGGAGACGAAGCGTCCGGTGGTCCGGTCCCCTTGCGTGAGGAATTCTCACGTGGTGGCGTGACTCATAGTCCACTTACGCAGAGACGCTGTTGCGTTGCGGTGCTGAGGACTCGGCAGTGCGGCCCAAACGGGAGCGTCTTTTCGATGTGGAGGTTGCAGATAACCTTAGCGAGCTCTAAAGCCAAAATTCGCATATATGGATACACGCATATGCTTCGGTTATCTCGGTGGAGAAGTTGATTCCAGCTTTGGTTTTGTGTGATTTGGCGGCGATTGACGATCTTTCGCACCGGAGCTACGACCGATCGATCTCTGTCGGCCGGCTGGTCAGATAGATTAATCCGGTAACGTTTTAGGTATGTTTGGGGATAAAGCGAGAAGCACTAGCCTGCCCGCTTTTATGGAAGTGTGTGTTAGTGTGGGTGATTATTTAGGGAGGAGCTACTAGCTGATTAGTAATCATGGGCAGGTAGGTGCAGACATATCTCTATCGATCTGCAACGTGTGATGTGTACATGTGCATGCTTTGGTTAATTGCTTGTGTGGTCGTGTTACTTATTAGTGGCTTGTCAAACCTTTTTTTTTTGGGGGTGAAAGTGGCTCATCAATCTTTGGCTATAGTACTAGTGCTTTTGTTTTGATTGATGTACTAATCCTCTGTTGGCTTTGGCTCATGACGGTTTGGAAGCGTCATTTTGCGACTTTGTGCAGTGATTTTCACTAGGTTTGATCGCTGCGCTCGTGGAGGAAATTTGACATTAAACTGACAACACAACACAACACAGTGTTCCCCATTTCTTTTTCCACTGAAACAACGGTACAGCGATCATGAGAGAACTAGTGATTAGTGAACGTCATGGTTTGCACATAAAAAAAAAAGACACGAAACTTAACCTGTCTAAGATGCATAGGAGCCCAGCCCAGGTAGCCCATCAACCTGGCCCGATCATTCAGACCAATTTGTTTTGGCCCGATCAACTATTTTTTTTTTCAACTGGTCTAGTCTTATTTACACAACTCTTGACCGCAATACACGGTAAGTGAAAATGCATGCCAAGTGATCATATGTACCCTAAGCTGTATTACGAAGCATCACAACAGTATAGATCAAGACCATGGCCAAGGCCATACTTAAGAATTTGAGGACCTAATGTTAAACACAAAATGAGGCCCTAAGAATAAGAATGATATCCTAATGCTATGATCCGGTTTTCTTTACTAAGTTGAAAAATAGAATCTTTAGTCCCTACGAAACGCACGTTCACACCATCATCATAATCTACAA
The DNA here is from genome assembly GCA_030770085.1 of Oryza coarctata. Classification (NCBI taxonomy): domain Eukaryota; kingdom Viridiplantae; phylum Streptophyta; class Magnoliopsida; order Poales; family Poaceae; genus Oryza; species Oryza coarctata. The sequence goes on from CM061472.1 coordinate 19,292,791, forward strand.
TTCTTTGAGACCGTCACGGTTATCATCAAACACCTATCGCCGAAGAAAACAAGCTTGTTCCAGCAAATTAGTAGAGCCAAAAAGAGTACAGCTTTAAAATTTTTTAACAGAGCAGAGATGCCAAATTATGTTGGAACGCATTGCTTGAATTGAAATATAGAAATTTTGGGCCCCAAATATTTTTTGGCCCTGTGTTGTAGTCCACCTCACCCCTGCCTTTATTCGGGCCTGACCTTGGCCCAGATCTATATGTATTGTTGAGACTTTTTTGATATTAATTAGACGTCTCCCATAAGCATGGGGCCATGGGTACACGTATACCCACCCATTGAACATGTACAGTATATATACTCTTAAAATTGATGTACGTCAACGCCAAATCTAGAATTTACACCTTAGTAAGTTAGGCGCACAACCACATCACCTGGTTACAACCCACCAAACTGAGTGATTTATAAACTCATGATCTGTGGATGTGACATTACGCATTTTGTATTAACGTGGAAATTAAAGCTACGCTGGTAATTTAATTACAGTCTTATCAAATAATCATGGTTCCGCTTCTCATGGGCCAGGGCTAAAAATATTAACCAAAACCCTCGAATCCTTCAAATCTGCCATGTATGCTTTGCACTAGATCACCAAATATCTTTATTTGTCGCGATATTTGTCTCTCTGGAGGTTGATGCGGCTAAACTATTGCCACCAATCCGAGAGATTACTATAGAGCACCTGAACTAGCCGGATGTTTATGAAAACTAAACACACTTAGTGCTTCGCTTTTTCATGAGATTTTGAACAATTGTATACATCCTATTGGATATCCTAGACTCCATATATTTATTCAAAGATTGTCGAAAGTACTCCATCGATTTCCAAGGAGGCTACTTCCCACCAAATCATCCAATACACAGTCATAGCCTTGGTCGAATAATATACAGCTATATTTGTTTCTCACTGACATCTCACACAAAAAACTACTATAAATTTGTATTTGCAGACTACCAAAATTGATTTTTTAGACGAGTGGAGCACTCTCCTAACCTTGGATGTATGAAAATCGGAATTTTCACATGTTGGCATACACAAAAATTTTGGCCCTAAAAATAAAAAAAATTATAGAAACCCTAGCCTAAATCCCTAGTAAAAATTATCGCCACCGCCCCCAACCTCCTTGCTATCGGATTTGCTGTTGTTGTCGCATGAGACTGATGACGTCATCCATCTGCCCTTCCTGTTGCCGCTGTCGCTGAATCTACGCGCGACGGAGGGGGAGAGGCCACTAGATCCACGAGAGAGAGGGAGAGGCTTCTAGATTCACTTCAATATAGGTTCACAGCCGATGGATCTGTTGTCTCTGACCAGCCATTGACAGATACGTCTTTAGGCTAGCCGCCAATGGATCCGTAGCGGCTAAGGCCTATGAATAATGAATATGCCTCTCCTGCCGTTAGAGGAGAAGAGGGAGGAGAAAGACAATGAGAGAGTACGAGACCTATTGTTGTCATCGTTGCCAGTGATCTCTACATCTACGCCCCAAGAGAAAAAAAAATGAGAGATAGTGAGAAAAAGAGATGGGATAGGAAGGCTGAGTTTAAGTCTGATAAACGAGAGAAGTAGAACATATTGCGGTGTAGGGTACTGTATCACATTCTTAAACCATCATACGTGAAAATAAGTTTTCGTAGATACATGACTGCTTGTAAAAATAAACATATTTTATTACGGGACATCTTTTATCTTGTTTATAAAAATAAAGTGGATGTCTGTAAAAATTATTTTTTATAGTGAAATGCCAGATTTGAAATTAGGACTTATCAAAAAGATTTGAAATTAGACCTCAACTAGGGCCGAAAAAGATTAGTCAAAAATAACAAGGGACTCCACTATTTATAGTGAACCAATACCAGCAGGTCCATCCTACTTTTCCTGTGTTACCATGTACTTCAATGATATTTTTAATAAGTTCTAACTTTCACATGCGGTTTCTACGAGGAGGACGCGCAAGCTGCGTGTCTCGTCTGTTTTTGGAGCCGGCCGGCATTGTCCGATGGTCTTTAGATTCTCACGCGACTCGGCACGTACAGGGGGCGGTTTTACTTTTTAGCTGCTAGCCGAATGGTCTGATCAGCTTTACTTCTACCTGAAGTTACGCCTGAGCCAAAGACGGACGACTCACTTAATTGTTTCTTTAAGAAATGCTGAAACCACAGAGATATTACGGACGTGGTAGATTTGGTTTGCATATGTGTAGCAGGCTTGTTCCATACTCAACATGAACGATGTGCAACCGGCTTGTTCCATACTCACATAAACGATCTTTAGTGGCACGTAATATTATTCAGTGGTACAGAGAAGTAATCGTGCAACACTAACCATAAAAGTGCAAACAGTAACCATCAGTAGAATGAAAAAAAAAATCTTATTTGGTATAGCTTCTACTTTAAATTTCCGTATATCTAAAGCTGTAATCTTAAATAATATAGATTGAATCTATCATTCCGCATCTAAAAATTATACTAAAAAATAGAGTAGCATTTCCACTGCTCCTTAGGTCCGCTCCTTAGAGCTATATCAAACAGCCCAATTGATCCGACCAGAAACTCTAATCTTAGCTTTGGTGACAGATGGCTCACCCATTCTCCAGCCTGATCACGCTCAAAAGAAAGCCCTATTTAGCCAGCCAATTATAAACCGTAATGTTTATTAGCGAGCACAGATAATTTATATAATTTGTAAGTAAAACTTATATATATATATATATGTTTTAGAGGCTAAAAGTTAAATGTTATGAAATAAACTATGATAACAAATATTAAAATAAAATTAACTTTTAAAATTTAAAATTTAGTTAATCGATGTTTATGTGGCTTCTTTGCTTTTTATATACATTCCATTTCCCTCTTGTCGATCGCTAGCATGAGGGTCGTTTTTATTCATGCACGCCTCCATATAGGTTTGGGATGGGGCAGCAACCAGGCGATGGTCCTAGGCATATCGTAGCCCAAATAGCTGCCTTTTTTTTAATCCTTTACGGTTGATACCAATTTCTTTTGTTATCTAATTTTAATCAAAAAAATAACAAACTCAAATGTAACTCTCATCAGAAAAATGTTTTGTTTATCTCAACATGAAATTATTATCAATTTTGCAACATATTTTAACTAAAAAATATTTTTAAAAATACAATTTGGGAATAAAGTATTTTCTATTCTTATGTAGAAAGTTACCAAGAAAAAGTTTGAACGTCGAAAGTTTACTATTCATGTATAAAGTTTTTAATAGAAAGTTTAGTATTCATACACAAATTTTACTAATGTTGTATCATGCTTTGTATTCCTAATTTACCCATCCTAGAAAAAAAGGAAAATGATAAAAGAAGAATTGCATTGAAGCACTTGGGTTGATAGGCCATAAATTGCATGGCTGGGCGCAAGATGCTCTTGCCTGGAAATGAAAGAATGGACTTTGGTAAAAGAGAGAGTTTAATAGTAGAGTTAACAACTTAGTTATAAGTTCATCTAAAAATAATATTAGATTTAATATGTGCAATAGCTTAACTATAAGTTTGTTTCTATTTTTATTCTTCTTTCTTTCTTTCACTTATCTATTTAATACAATTTTCTCGCAGCATATGTAAAGCTAATGATATTCTCTCTTCTCTACACGTGCAAAGAAGTATTTAGAGTTAGTTTATAGTCTTGGGCCAAATTATAGGCACGTGAGCAATTCGAATCAGTGGGCTGAAAGAGTCACACGTAGGCTCAAAACGGAGGAGACTACGGATGGGGTGCCAAGTTTTCTTCAAAAATCGGGCGCCCTTTCCCACAACCGCTTGCTCTCCGTCTTCTATACGCATGTTGCCTCCGTCTCTACATGCTTATATTTCGAATAAAATCTGTACGGCTCTATCTCCCTCCCTCCCCTCTCTATATAACTTAGGTAGCAAATTTTAAACCATTTTTTCTTATAAATTATCTTTCCATCTAATTACATCGCTATATTCGTTACAATTAAATCTTATAACAAGATTATACATGATTATATTTTAAATGAAAAAATTAATTATCTTCCGAATTAAAATATTATTATATTATACATGAAACATGGAGTTGTAAATGTTAAAGCATTACGAAATACTCGTTCAAATATTCAAAGAATACCATATGCAATATTTATAAATGAACTATTGAAATATTAGAAAAAAGTTGTTGAAACATATAAATAACACGTGTGCAACTTTAAAATAAGATCTATTGCAAAAAAAAGCGCTGACGGTGGAGTTTCGCGTGGTCTCAATCAGCTCATGATGAGATTGAGTGATATATATGAACTCGCCACCCTTAACATTAGTACGTAAACAGTAATATTGGTATGAATATAGAAATTAAAGTGGGCATGTTATTTATAGTATCAAATCATTATTCCGCTTCGTTACTTCTATGATATAAACAATTTTTCATGTTCGGTGAAGAAAAAACATCACCTTTGTATTGTTTCCTGATACTCTAATGTATACATAAAAATCTCTCCAACTTGTTAAGTAGGTAGAGTAGCTATACATGACTTCATGTAAACTACAAAAAAAAAACCTAAAATGTAAATGCACAAACCAGCTTCATTCTCTCTAGCTTATCTTTAAGCTAAATTTCCAGTTGCCTAGTTCCCCTCTCCGGATGAATAAATTCATTCTAGAATAAAATCAAAGAGGTAAATCAATTAATTGTACAATCAAAGAGGTCATGGATAAGAGATCATGTGCTAAGTACTTACGACAGCCTTGCAAGGAGGATAACTCTATCATCCTGTGTCCACAAGTAGCATTGCAAATCTAGTATAAATGAGCACATATAACCACCTGGTTTAAAGCAATCTACAAACATAGATTCAGGTACTGTGTATGGTTAAATATGTCCAATACAATTTTGTCCCTCCTTTCTAAAACAAGTTTTTTTATACTAGCTCTGTATCTATTCCATTTTCGCGATCCCTGAAAAGATCAAGCAGAGGTTAGAATTCCTATAGACACTATCTGTAGTGAGACCACCTCTTCTAGTTCACCTCTCTTCACCAGAAGACCTCTTCTCTTGATCAAAAATGTCTTCTGCTTTCGAGGAGACAATCTTTTCTTCTGGCAACTGATAATATAAAGAAAAAATAGCATCAACATGTTCCACAATGTTCTCCCTGCTCTTAAACTGAAAAGTGGCAGTGATACTTACCTTGAACTTGTCATGCTCACGCACCATTGCCATGCCATAGCAGGTGTTCTCCCACCTCTCAAACTGAAGAGGGGCAGGGATTATGTTATGTTACATAGTTCACATAATTTTACAGTTGATCTATACTTACTTTAAGCTTGTCAAACACCTCCTCGCCATTGGACATGCGCGTAGCCCTTCTTATCAGATCATGCTTCTTCTTTTTGTCAAACTGGTTGATTCTTGGAGTGGCAAGTCTCTCCAAACCGTTGTCATACGGCCCAAAGTTAGGTTTCTATCCCAGTTTCCAGATTGGATCGCTACCCGATCCAATTCCCCTCGGCTCAGATTAATTATTTGAAGAGACAGTATGATTTCGGTTCAACAACATGAGCAAGCACGGCAATCTGATTGACGTCCGGACGACCTGGAACGTCCACCACGCCTCGGTGCCTCTCAAATGTAGGCAGGCTGACCACCTCCGTACGTCCACGTTCTCTTCTCATGCCGACGGTATTGGTGCCCACTGGCTATGGCGAACTGCTGTAGTGCTGCTGGTCTCTTTCTGAATGTATGCCCGAAACTAAGGTTGCAAGTTAGAGTTCTCGTCACACAAAAAACATGAATCGTAGATAGTGTGTGAAAGTATACCCACATTTGCATGAGAGCATGGAATAACTAGATGACTTGCTGGAATTCAATCAGATATGTATGCACTAAGTCATCCACAGTATAAATGCAAACATATCTCGTTTGCTACCTACGTGGTTTGGTTAGTGATAATAGTCTTTTTTTATTGAGGTATATGAGGAAAACATACCATTCTCTTTCTCATTTCTGCATTGGGAGATATGGGAGAAAACCAACTTAATGTTGTGTTTAATGATGTGTTTTCTATCATCCATCCATGTAGAAAGTGTACAGTGACTATAAATACCTCGAGCGTATACGAGGGGGTCGGGTCTATATATGTACAGCCCAGGCCAGTGGTCTGTCTAACACCTCCCGCAGTCGCAGCGGGAGGGAAACGGACGCAGAGACTGGACCGAAAACTAGTGAACAAAGGCGTGGGCAGGCCTTTGGTCATTATATCGGCAAACTGATGTGCCGATGGTACATGGAGCACCCGAACCTGTCCTAATGCAACCTTGTCACGGATAAAATGAATATCGATCTCGATGTGCTTGGTGCGTCGGTGATGGACCAGGTTGGTGGTCATGTAGACGGCACTGACATTATCACAGTAGACGATGGTCGTGGTGAAGAGGGGTGCACGGAGCTCTTGGAGAAGCTAGCGAAGCCAGCAGCACTCGGTGACGGCGCGGTACTCGGCTTCAGTGCTGGAGCGGGACACTGTAATCTGGCGTTTTGAGGACCAGGATACGAGTGTGTCACCGAGGTAGACGCAGTAGCTGGACGTAGAGCGTCGAGAGTCGAGGCAGCCTGACCAGTCCGTATCGGAGTACGCGGTGAGGGAGTCGATGTGGCTGGAGCTGAGATGCAGCCCGCTAGAGAGAGTGCCCTTCACGTAGCGTAGGATGCAGTTGAGCAGCGCGAGGTAAGGTTCGCGCGGAGCGTGCATGAAGAGGCACAGTTGCTGGACAGCGTACGTGAGGTCGGGTCGGGTGAGTGTGAGGTATTGGAGAGCCCCGACAAGACTCCGATAGTGAGAGGGATCGGCAATGAGGACGCCATCGGCGGCGGAGAGTTTGGCTCGAGTGTCAACTGGGGTGGTCGTGGGGTGACAGTCGGCCATGCCCGCACGCTGGAGGAGGTCGATGGCGTACTGGCATTGGGAAAGGAAGAGCCCGTGGATGGAACGGGTTACGGAGATGCCAAGAAAATGGTGGAGAGGACCAAAATCGGTCATGGCGAACTCAGAGTGGAGTCGGGCCATGATCTGGTCGAGGAGAGATGTCGAAGACGCTGTGAGGACAATGTTATCGACATAGAGAAGTAGATAGGTAGTGGCGGAGCCGATATGGAAAGTGAACAGGGAACTATCGGACGCAGAGGCCATTAAGCCGATGTGCCGAAGATAGGCAGCAAAGCGCTGGTACCAGGCACGAGGGGCTTGTTTGAGGCCGTAGAGAGAGCGTTGAAGGAGACAGACGTCGTCGGGCCGAGAAGGGTCGACGAAGCCTGGGGGCTGCTGGCAGTAGACTGTTTCCGTCAGGTGGCCGTGAAGAAAGGCGTTCTTCACGTCTAGTTGATGGATCGGCCAGGAGCGAGAGGCAGCCAAGGTGAGGATGACTCGGATGGTGGCGGGTTTGACAACGGGACTGAAGGTCTCGTCGTAGTCGACACCAGGTCGTTGGGAGAAACCCCGGACTACCCAGCGAGCCTTGTGACGGGTAAGGGAGCCATCGGCATGGAATTTATGTTTGAAAATCCACTTACCGGTCACAATGTTGGCGCCGGGAGGTCGGGGAACGAGGCGCCAGGTCTCATTGTCCATTAGGGCCTTGTACTCGTCGGCCATGGTCGCGCGCCACTGAGGGTCGGCCAAGGCTGAGCAAGAGGTCGCCGGGATGGGCGAGATAGAGCTGTGGACGACGGAGAGACCGTAGCGCGGATTGGGTCAGAGAGACCCGGTCTGGGAGCGGGTGACAATGTGAGAGGTGAAGGGAATTGGAGCCGATGGAGGTGCGAGAGTAATGGGAAGAACTGGTCGGGTGGGGGTGTCATCGGCTCCGAGTCGGAGACTGTAGACAAGAGGAAAAGGGCTGTGTTGCTGTGGCCGGAGCCATGGCCACCAGGACTGCGGGAGGAAGGGGCAGTGCAAGAAGCTCGGCAGCCATTATCGGCTGCGGCAAGAAGGACGGTGTGGGCCACTTTCTTCTCATCATTGGCCAGACGGAGTTCTTTAAGAACTAGCATGTCATGAGCCGGGGCGAACGATGGAAGAGGTGTGGCGTTGATGATGTCATCGGTGGTGTTGGAGAAGCGGGGATTGAGGCCTCGCAGAAGAGCGAGGACGAGTTGATAGTCGGCCACAGGATGGTCGACGTCCCGCAGAGCAGTAGCCTTGACTTTGAGGCGCTGACAGTACGAGGAGACAAAAGAGTCGCCTTGTACCATGGAGTGGAACTCGTTGAGGAGAAAGATGGCGCGAGGCTGCTTGTTGGCCAGGAAGATCCGCTCGATGGCCACCCAGAGGTCCTGGGCGGTGGGGTCGGTATCGTCCATGGCAAGGTCGAGGACAGAGTCATCGACCGAGCCGAGCAGCCAGCTACGCACGCAGCACTCGGCGATGTCCCACTGAGGATCATCGGGGCAAGGTGGAGTGGAGCCATCAATATGGGACCGGAGGCCGAATTTTCCATAGAGGGATTTGAAGAAGAAAACCCACTTGGAATAATTGGCGTTAAGGTCAAGAGAGATAGGAACATGAGATTTCACGTTCACAGCAGCGTAGGGAGGGGAGAAGATCGGCGAGGTGGTGCCTGAGGTGTGGTCTGTGGCACCGAGGGCCGGAGCAGATTCGGCGACTGGGAGAGTGCCGGAGCTGAGGGCGGACTCGGTGGCCATGACGGAAGAACGGGAGCAAAGAGCCGATGGGAGAGAGAAGCCGATGGGAGGGGGAAGCCGATGAGAGGACGGATCGGCCAAACAAGGACGTGAGAAGCCGATGGGAAGTGGGCAGCGGAGTAGGTGAGGAGTGGCCAGCCGATGAGAAGTGGTTGGCTGATAGGGAGTAGGCAGCGGAGTAGGTGAGGAGTGGCCAGCCAATGAGGAGTAGGCAGCGGAGTAGGTGAGGAGTGGCCAGCCGATGAGGAGTAGACATCGAGTAGGTGAGGAGTGGCCAGCCGATGAGGAGTGGTTGGCCGATGGGGAGTAGGCAGCGGAGTAGGTGAGGACAGAGTGAGTGGGTCAGAGAGTGGTTGGGTCACGGACGTGCGAGGATTCACGTCCGTGAAGAGAAGATTCACGTCCGTGGACTCGTGGAGGCCAAGGAGTGGGACGGACACGAAAAAGGCAGGGAGTGGCCGAACGCGAAGAGAAAATGTTCGCGTCTGGGAGGCAGGGATTCGTGTCCGTGGACACGTAGACACGTTGGACTGGATCGGACGTGAGGGGAGAAGGTTCGCATCCGAGAGCCGTTGAGCGTGTCGGAAAGGGCAAGAACCGAGGGAGGTTTCTAGCTGATGGAGATGACGAGCGCAGAGGTGCGCCGGCGTCAGAGAAGGAGAGATGCACGAAACAAGAGGAAGAGCGGAGACGGGTGCGAGGAGGGACGAGGAGGCAGATCGAGACTGTCGCCTGGTCGCGCGGAGGTGGGGTGGAGAAAAGGTGACTGCGGGAGAGACGGGAAGAAGAAGAAATAGAGACGAGAGAGTGAGGGGAGTACCGAGAAGAGAGTCGGCGACGGAAAGAAGACGTCGACGACGAGAAGGAAAGGGTCGGCTCGCCGGAGGAAGAAGCTAGCGCGCCGGGATGTCTACACTCACTCTGATACCATATAGAAAATGTACAGTGACTATAAATCCTTCGAGCGTATACGAGGGGGTCGGGTCTATATATGTACAACCCAGGCTAGTGGTCTGTCTAACAATCCATCTATACAAGCCAATTTTCTCCCTATTCTTATATCTTTCTCTTTCCAATTTCTGCATTGGGAGATATTGGAGAAAACCAACTAAATGTTGTGTTTTATGATGCGTTTTCTATCGTCTATCTAGACAAGCCAATTTGCTCTGTATTCTTTTTTTTATATGTTTGTGTCAATCAATTGGGGTTGCATGCATATTTCTGCCAATACTTATACTTTTGTAAGCTTGCTCACATTTCTGAAATCAATTCAACTTCTATCAATACTCGTGCTCTAGTAAGATATTGGTGTTTATAGAGAAAAAATAATCAGTATTTTAGATTCATTAGAATATATTAGATGGGATCTGTTTAGATATACCTCGTATATATAGCCACGATGGTTGATTATGGAAGCACCTACTCTTAATTTTTTTCTCCAAATATTGTATAATCATGATTAAAGAAATTATAATTCAAAGTATGCAAATATAATACATATCATATGATATGTAAAGTGACAAATGTCTCCATTGTATAGTGTTTTGCGGTTGTCAGTTGTGTGCTTATTTTTGTTGATCCAAATCTGAAGTCAGGAATAGTGAAGAACAAACCTTGACCTTTTTTAGTTTTGGACTGTTGACCTCCATTTGTCTTACTTCATTTTATCTTTAATCCGCTGCCTATACAGGATAAATAATTAATCATGTCATTGCCTATTCAGTGCATCCTTTTTCTCTTGTTTACAACAAAAACACACACGCACGCGCACTAAAACACATGCCAAGCATGCTCAAGAGACTGTCTACAAATGCATTTGAAGGTATGAAAGATAGGAAAAAATCATGTTTGAGGACTAAGAAGCATGAAACCAATTTCTTCATAAATGCGACCACCTTTTTCCTGACAAATGTTCGAATCCAAGAATTTGAATTCAAAAGATGGACCGGTAGTATTGACCCATTTTAAATTAAATGACGATTATGCATACATTCATAGGGACATCCGTCACCAAATATGATATACAACAAATGCATCGCAATTATAACCCCAGATATAATTTCAACATAAATATAAATTGGTCCAACTAAACTAATGCATAATAGAGTATTAGAGTACAAGACAGCACATTGTCACATTAACTTGATTAGAGGCCAATGCTACGAAATCAGTAATCGTTTTATGATTAATTTGCAGGTTACTGGATGCATTACGCCCGCTGGACCATCAACGTGCCAACTGGCAGAGTGCTTCTAGAATCAATATTTTTTTTTCCAATCAGAGTATCACTGGAGTTGGAAGAGAAAGCGTGACTGCGTGAGGCACTGGGGCGGTGAGGGGCGCACGACTGGGAGAGCTTGCTGGGCGTCAATATGGATGGCCCATATTGGATCGCTACTTCGGGCTTATTCAGGTTTGTTGTTAAAGATGTTGAGCTTAGACAATATTTTCTATTTTGCATACACGTCTTGTTTCTCCATATATATAGGCGACCATTTGGTTGGTTGGGCATGTACCAATGTATAATCCAGTATTAAATTTTCTTCTCAAGACTCGTATGGAATTAGTTGCACGTAGGATATGACCGTATAGAATAACTAAAACAAGGCAGCATAACGGCCCTAAAGATGATGCTTTACTGTCCATCTTTGGCATGCAAGAGTGAACGACGAATGCAGGACAGCAGGAGGCGAGGAGCTGCTTCTTCACTAGGCATGATCCTCGGACAAAGAGGGTCAGATCTTGTTTTTCAGAAAAGCAAAAGATGTCAACAAGCCTGTCTAATTATAACAGACACGATAAGGGTCAGATTCTTTCTCCCAAGTCCGCGGCATATTGATGTTAGCAGAACATAATAGGGTCAATCTCCGAAGAAATAGAGCAATAACCAATAAAAATCAAGAGAGATTTTTTTTTGTATGCCCCTTAATTTTTACCCTATGCTCTCCGTGCCCCTGAGTTTTGTCCAACCCTTTCATGCCTCAAACTAAAACTCGCTCCTGCCAGCTCCACGCACCTGCACGCTTACAGCGCACCACCACTGATGAGCTCATGAGCAAGCATATTTTCCCTGCTATTGACCTCCGTTGACAGTGGCGAGCTCGACCCTAGGTGCAGGAATGGGGAAGGATGGACCTATGCCTGCTCATCGTTCGACCTCGAACTGTCGGGATGGCCGCCTCAAATCGACGCTAGTGCACAGTCGCTCGAGCTTGGGGACCCGTGGTGCAGGAGCCAGGCAAATTGACGGAGACGCGAGCAGTGCAATGGCGGGCAGCGCTCTAGAGCTGTGAAGCGGGAGCCGCTCAAGCACAGCTTAAGCAAACAATGCTCTATTAGCTGGCGCCATGCCTGAGCTTGCTCACTGGCACCGCGAGCTCGAGGGGAGAGAGAGAGGGGGCAGAGAGTGAGGTGAGGGAAATCTAGAGAAGAAGCGAAGTGACCCAAAGTGAAACGTTATTGTAAACTCTCCCGATTAAAAGTGAAAATGTCGTAATGCTCCTAGTCCAAGTTGCCCCGTTGGTAAAATGAAATGGCCCTGCTTTTCAAATTGACTGAATTGCAGTTTGGCCGGTTATTTTGACTTAATTGTGAAATCATTATTTTGATTTATAAATTTGTGATAAATAATTAGCTTAAAATTTGATCAAATTGATTTTAAATTAAATGATTTTGTCTGTACACGAGTACGTGTAGAAGTCCAAAATAGCTATGTATGGTAAGACCGTGTAATGGAGGCAGTGGTGCGGTCGGACTGGATAGCCCGACGGTCCCACCGGTAGATTTTAAAGAGGAGTCAATTTTTGGTTGTTTTTATATTTTTCGATGATTACTTGATGTATAAGGTTTTTATGTATTTTATATGCATACAATACAATATTTATGCGCTAATGTGAGTTAAGTTTAAGAGAACTTATACTCGAATATAGTTCCTTTATTTTTATATGTGTAGGTGAGTCTTAAAACCTTGGGAGTATTGACGGTGATGGATTAGGAGTAGACTTGAAAGAAGTTGATATCCAAACAATTAAGAGATCAAGCGAATACTAAATTTTAGAGATAAATGAAAATACCATATGGCATATAAGAGGAATTGTACGCATATGGGAATTAGAGTCAAATTCGGAAAGAGTCTAATTTTAAAAAAATGTAGTTCAAATTTATATAGAGATAGATTGTATACATGTACAAGAGGATTTTTCAAGGGATTAGGAGTGTTTTTCACTTTAAGATTTGAAGTGTCACCTATTGGTATAAATAGAGAGGCAATCAGTCCTCAATATATCACTTTTAGAAAAGAGAAAAAATAGTGTTTAGACTTGTATCGTGAGTTTACTCCTTGATATAAAAAAGTTGATATAGTTTTAAGAGTTTCGTTAATTTTAAAGATTTTTATTGAAATTGTTTTTTTTCTGCTTACAGGTGGTTAGACCAGCATCATAGTAGTTAGACCTGGTGAAGTACTGTGGTCGGACCGACGGTAAGTCACTTGTCGAACCGACAACAGAAGGACAGTCGGACTAATGAAGTTTAGTACTTCGACTATAGTAAGATTAACTTTATCAATCGGAGATAACTTTTAATTTTATTAATAGTTTTTGGTTTTATTAATCCTACCATTTACTCACTTTGGTAGGCTTGGTTTTTGTGTTTCTTCCTATAAGTGGTATTAGAGTCTTGTTTTTTCTATTTAATTTTTTCTAACCTTTAGATTTAGTCATGGCTAACCAATTTTTGACTAAGCCACATGTTTTTTTATGGAGATGATTTTCATTACTAGTGTAAAAAAATAAAAGCTTATATTACATCTAAAGCTTACGATATTTGGCAAAAAGTTTTAAACCCTTATTCTATTCTTAGTGTTATTGTTACCACAAACAAAGTAGAATTTGAAAATAATTACAAAACTTGCATCATAATTTTAAGAGGTGTTTGTCACTTAGATTTTAATCGAATATCTCATCCTGAAACTACGTATGAGATGTAGAAGGCATTACGCGAGTTTCACGAAGGATCTTCTAACATAAAAAAGTTCACAAGGATGTTTTTAAAAAAGATTATATGAAATTAAAGATAAAACCTAGAAATGTTTTTCATGATTACTTCGGTTGTTTTAACAAGGTTTTAAGCAATCTTAGATCTGTTGATGATTTTTTTGGTACTAACTATCCTCAATCTAAAATTACAAGATATTTGTTGATTGATTTAGATATAAAGGTCTAGGAGATGAAAGTTATTTCAATATAATAATTTGTTAACATGGCACTTTAACCTTGAAATATGTATATACAAGGTTGAAAACTCATGAGTTGAATGCTCTCTCTCGCAAGCATGATTCGAAAACCACTATTTTAGTTTCTTTATCTGAATCTTTCTTTAAATTTCATCTCTGATGACCAACTCAAACAAATCTTTGATAAGGATTTGGTATTATTAATTAATAAGTTTTCTAGAGCTTAGAATAATGTCGAAAGCAAGAAAACGGGAGGTAAAATCGGATGTGGCAAGTTAAACTACAATAGCTCTTAATGTCCCAAGTTTGGGATATCAATGAAAAAGAAGAGTAGGAGAAGCCTAAGGATGTCAAGATGAAGCAATTATTTAAAGATAGGAGAAATAGAGAAGATGACAAGAGAATATTCAATGAAGTCTTTTTTGGTTTTCAACAAGATTATGCAAGTGATGTTGATTATGCAAGTGATGATGGAGGCAATAACAAATACAAGAATATCTCTAGGATTTGTCTTACGGCTCTTGGAGGATCTAATTCAGACGATGATAATAATAAGTTAATTAATCCTTCTATTAAAATTTGTCAAGAGATGGTTGTTGCTCTTAGTATTAAATTTTAGAATTGTAAAATTATGAAACAAAATTTTGTTATCGAGTCACTAAATTCTTAAATTTGATTAAAATCTCTAATTTATAATGATGATAATTGTAAGTCTTGTGAAATTTTATTTTCTAAAATTTTTGATATTAGAGATGTAAAGATTGCTACTGATACAAGACTTGATGATGATTTTTTTAATAAAGAAATTAGAATCTTGTTTTGTTTTTGCAACTTTGATGCATGCTAAAGTTTTGGTAAAAATAATCTTTTGAAGAAATACAAATTTGCTTTTTATACATGATTTGGGGCGAGGAGATTGGTCGAATCGACACTAACTAGTAGTTAGACCAACCTCAGATGAATTTTTCTAAATAGAATAAAACTATCTTTGCTTATGATTATATTCTTGCTGATACTTCTAGCCATGTGTCTCGCATCGATGTATACTTTTGCATAGGCTTTTGTGGCGGGGAAGGAGAACGTGTAGATCATAGACTCCAATTGTTTACAACATATGATTGGAGATAAAAGCTAGTTCTCCTTCCTCAAACTAACATCTAAAAAAGAATTGATTATGTTTGAAGATATTTCTACAAGTGTCGTTTTTGTTACTAGATCTGTCAAGATAAGTGATAAACTTGTTTTTAAAGGATATAGCTTTGGTCAAAAACTTAAATTACAATTTGTTTTCAAGTTCTCATATGATTTTTGAGGTTAGATTTAAGAAAATTAGAAGTAAAATTCTTGATTTTTCTAAAGATTTTGTTTTAGGGATTTCTCGTCATGGTAGAGTTTTTAAGACTGATTTTTAAAGTAGTATTTCATCTGATATCATTGTTTAGTTGCTAAATTTACAAAAGATTTGACGTTTGACATCAAAGGATAGGGCATGTTGGTTTTTATCATTTAATTAGAATAAGTGGTTCAGATATTGCTTATGGATTGACTAAACATAAGAATTATCTTGATTTATTTTATTCATCTTAGATGGTAGCTTCTTTACATACTCTTTGTTTTAATGATGGATGCATCTAGACAGGTTTTACATATGGACTATTGGTTTATTGGTTTGGCTAGAGTGCAATGGTATGGTTATTATGATGATTTTTCTCGATATGCTTAAATTTTCTTTATGGTGTCTAAAAATAAGGCTTTTGAGCACTTTTAAAATTTGTTTTTGCGCTTGGCTGTTGAACTTGCTTGATCCTTGAAAACTATTCAAAGTGATAACGTTGGTGAATTCAAAAATGCTTCTTTAAACGATTTTGTAATAAAAAATGTCTTTTTATATGTTTCTTAACAAAATAGTGTGGTTGAATAAAAAAATCGTTTTTTCATTAAAATGGCTAGGAGATGAATATCCTACACGGGTAGAAGCTATCCACACCGCTTGTTATATTTTCAATTGTATTATTTTAGATCAAAACTTTAAAAAACTTCTTATAATTTTTGGTTCATCCATCAAACAAGTTTCTCATTTGCGTGAAAGTTTGGGGAAATTTAAAGCGCGTTCTACTAATAAAATATTTCTTGGTCACTTGCTCATTCTCGTGATATAGTATACTTAGAGAATTTTTAATAAGACACTAGTTTAGATACTCAGACCAGAAATTGCAGCCGAAGGAAGAACGGCTTTTTTTTCGCCTGAAGGGAGCACCGGCAGAGAGCTGAGCTCAGTGACTTGATAGTAGATGCACATTTTTGTTAGTACGCTTGTTTCTTTGTAGTATACGTCCCCAACTTTGCTCCAAAAGGCATGCTCACTACCATCTGCAGAAGATGGAAAGTGATAACTTGCATTGCTCGAAGAGATTTCCAATTAGATTTTACATTTCCATTGACAGTAATTTTGGAGCTATCGATAATGATCGCATGTATTCTACAGCACTCAACAGCTAGATAAGTACATTTACACCTGTAAGGATGTAACATCACACGAAATTACCCTGAAAATTGCAAAGTTAGGCCAAGAGCAACCAACTTTCTGCTACCTACAACTGCCAATATATCTCAAAATAAAAATTTTAAAAAAAACGCAAAAGAGGAAGCTAAAAATGGCGCGAGCATCTAACGTCCTCTTCGTCTTCGTCTATATAAAGCGCACACTCGAGAAGCCGCAGGCAGCTTACTGCATCGAACAATTCCTGCAGTAATTCGACAGGAAGAATATACAGGGAATTCAAGAACCCGCAAGCAGCTCGCCATGACCGCCGCGAGAGCCTGCAACGCAGTCCGCTTCGCCTTTGCGGAGGGGGTGGCGCCGCCGCCGCTGGAGACGCACGCAGGCAGCGGCAGTTCCTTCGCCGAGCGGCCTCGCGTTGCCTCCACCCCATCGCCGAGGAGACCGACGAGTACGAGACGGTGTCCCCTGCAGCCGGTTCATCTGCATCTCCGGCGGGAGCCACCAGGCCGTAGGGGGCGAGCTCCGGCGGCCGGGTTATCGTCTGAGGATCAATTTAGTTTTCTCGGGCGTTTCTTTTTATCTTCTTCTCAGCTTCTTTTCAGGTTTAATTAGCGAGTTTTGTGGCAATTGATGAGTAGAAAAGGGGGCTTACATAGCGAGTTCTATGGATGGATTATTAGTAGCTAATAACTAGCTCTGGATCTCCAGTCGGCTACTCGAATTTGATGTAAGCTTAATTAACTTATCGGTTTTGAGCTAGTCATGCTGGTCTAGTAGACAATCGTTTACCGGTTTTGAGCGAGTCATACTAGCCTGGTAGATAATCGTCTACCTATGTAATGCAAGCTCTGTTAAATCTCCTTTTTTTTTTTTGAGAAAGAGGATCACCTCTCATTTCATTACAGAAATGAGCATAATAGTCAGTTATTACAATACCAAAAGGAAGAACTGGGGCCTCTCCCCACATACCAATTGTTCAGCTAGCATCCAAACCGGTGCCATCCCACCGTGATGCAGCAAACAACCTTCCACCTCATACATCCAATTTAACTGCCCAGTAAGACACTATCAGCAAACATCAACTGATTCCAAACAACACCAAAAGGCGAAAAAGGCAAAATTTAAATCTACATGAATACATCAAATCAAGTGGGAATTAATTCTTTGTTTATGCCATTTCACACTGCGTTCTGATCAAGTTCAATTACTTCAGTTCATGCTACAAATACAACTAAATATATTACTGTTGGGTATATATATACTTGATTACTTTCAGGAACCCAGGTAAGACAAAAAAAAGGGGGCAAACTGGAAGCATATCATCTATTAATTATAAGTTCTACAATGATATACATAAATTCAGCTTTCCGTACAGTGTTTTGGCTATATTAAGATTACTAAAAGAAGCTACTTTCACAAAGAACCAAATCTGCACAAGTTATTCAGCTGCCAACAATGTCCATGGCGAGTCAACATCTCTGAAATCTACTCGTCGCTGATCTTATTCAGTTCTCTGTGGTATGTCTTCCAACCTAATAGAACTGGACCTATTTTTAGGTGCCAAAAATACTCCAGAATGCCCAAGGTGCCACAGTAAACGGTACATTGAACAAATCAAATAAATAAACAACAAAAATCGATTACAATTGCAACAAACATCATACCTAGCGAGGTGGGTACAGATCCCAACCTGAGTCTGGTCCTTTTCGTTTCAATACTGGCACTCCAGAACTGCCACCCTGTGACATGTTGCCCATGCGCTCGTCCACAAACATGGTCTGACCTTGGAAAGACACAGGCCAATAGCTTGCACCTTCCCTATGGCCTTCATATGACCTTCCGTTGTTGAGATCCATGCTGGGATGAAAATAGCTCAATTCACTAGATGAGGGTGGGATTGCTCTGCTGCTGAGAGATGGATGAGATGTGCCCACTCCTAAGCTTGGCAATGTCGGTACACCAAAACCTGGCAACGGAGGTATAAGTGGTGTGCCCTTTGCATCAACCATATAAGGGACACTCCCTGGTGCATAGAAAGGTGGCGGGAAAGACAAAGCAGAATGAGACGGATAGCTGACAACACTATAATCAGGGGGTGTATGTCCATAAGATTGCATAGACCTTGCAGGATCTCTTGATTCCACACTTGGCCCAAGATAGTTATGCTCACTTTCATGGCTATGTTCCTTCTGTCCAGGAACTATTCTCTTGCCCAGAATTGTCACTGCAGAATGGTCTGACACATCCCTCCCAGAAGTCTTGACAGAGGACTCATCTGCACCTCGTGAAAAGCTATCCATGATTGGTGTGTTGTCATTCAAGTCAAAGCTCCTTACTGCAGTTTGCCTTGAAGATAAAGGGGAAGAAGGATGACTCCAATCGCCATTACATTGTTGTCGATTCCAAAATGATGGTACATTATTTGTGGTGATTGCAGCTTCCTCATCATCACATGGACAATTAAGGTCAAGTTCAAGGCTCCTATTCAGGCCAACAGTTGCAGAGGCATCCTTTGGCACTAGGTCAGAGGAAAGCGGAAGGATCGCTGCTGAAAGTGGTTCACCAGCAGTAGCATTGTCACTTTCAGAAACATTCAAGTCAAACAGTGCATTGCTTGTTTTCTGTGAAGAGGCAGATACTGATTTCTCTCCATCAGGAGTACGCCGAGAAGCCGGCCGAAAAGCACTGGTGGCTGCAGAACCTTTCCATCCCAGTTCACCTTCAAAGTGTAATCGAGCTGGGAATACAGATGACGTTCTTGAAGCAGCCACAGCTATAGGTGTTGATAAATTAATTGAATTACTAAGGGTGGACTTTGTATTACAGTCAAATTCCTCGGTGCACTGGTTTTCATTAAGATCAATGCATCCTAGCTTCATGCTCCGGGTATGTTTTCTACTGAAAGTG
Organism: Oryza coarctata; assembly: GCA_030770085.1. Classification (NCBI taxonomy): domain Eukaryota; kingdom Viridiplantae; phylum Streptophyta; class Magnoliopsida; order Poales; family Poaceae; genus Oryza; species Oryza coarctata. The sequence goes on from CM061472.1 coordinate 19,312,166, forward strand.
TCACTGTCATCCGTGATGCCTGAGCCATCCTCCTTCATAGATGAGGAATTTCCTGAATCCTCCCCTGTAGTGGACGATTTATTATCATTATCCGGTTCATCCATGGGTGGTTCAGGCTGCTGGCGTGCTTCCAAGTCAGGACTATCAGACCGTCTGGAATTAATATCAGGAGAACCACAAAAAGGTCCCCTGTAGTCAATGACTTCCTGCTCTACCTCAATAGCAACCAGACGAGCTACTTCCAGTGCATCAGTATCATCATACTCAGCTAATGGTGTTGATGTATCTCCCTTTTCTGCTGTCAATTTCTTGTCTGCTGCCTTTGAGGAATCCCCAAAGCTCGTCATGCATCTCTTCAACCTCAATTCATTGACAGCGCCCTTTACATCTGTATCAGATGATGATGTAGGCTCCTCTTCTTTCCCTGTACTTTCATCATCTAATGAATCTTGCATGTCAAGGGGGACTAGGTCCCAGCCTCCCCCTCTATTCTTCTCGGAGCGTGGCATATCTTCTGAAAAGGATTCACCTTTCTTGATATCCAGACTAGCAGAAACATTTTGGTCCTGCACATCCATTTGGTTACTAACTAATGGATTTTCTGGATTGTTAGTCCCAGAAGACTTGGACTCTGTAGTCACATCCGGTGGTGAGACTTGTGCAGCACCACTTTTTGCATCATTGGTAGCAGAAGACTCCTCAGTCACAGGTACATTTTCTAAACCACTATGACATGCAGATGATGGTACTGAGGGGTTCCCATCACCTATAATGACATTTCCATCAGAGTTTGGGGGTATCAGTACTGATGACTGCTTCACTATATCACTGTTATCATTGGTCTGGGAGTGATTAGGCAAAGGAACACTCGAGTAGACCATCACCTCAGAGTTCAACTTATCTCCTGCAATTGCAGATTCATTTGCCCCACCACATCTATTCTTATCTGACTCAAGTTTAGGTTCTGGGAGTTTAAGTTGATCTGGGTCACGCTCCTTTAATACCACGTCATGGACATCAGAACTGCATTTTGGTACGCTTCTCCATTTATGACAAAGCACTCCTGCCATTTTGTTGATATCAGTATTGCTATGAGCAAGTAGATGCTCAACAGTATGCAGAACACCACAAGAAGTTAATTGTGCATTTTCAACTGGAAGACACTCCAGCGCAGACAATACTGCAACTATTAGGTCTTCTGCTGCATTGCTGATATCCTCACCACAGTTCTGAGCATCCTGAAGCCATTGATGGAGAAAACCAACACCATTTAGCTGAACAAAATGTTGAAGACACTCTTCATTTTTTGTGGACGCTAGAGTGTTTGCAGCCGTTGCACACTGTCTTATCAAGTCAGCTGTGTTAAGTTCAACAGCACTTTTCAGCTTCTTGATCTCAGAAACCAGTTCTCCAATTCGTGCTACAGTTGAAATGCCATCCTTCATCTCAGTAAGAGTAAAGAAATCCTCAAGCATTGTGCTTCTTGCACAAAGTCACTATATGGCTGCTGTTTGAGTGCTGAACTGAGTGTTATCTGGTTTGATGGCTATAGAACATCCTGAAACATGCAAAGTAGCTTGGCCATTAAAAGGTATTGTAGGTATCGACAGAGCACAAATAAAATGACAGTATGAATCATGTTGAACAAAACAATTAAAATGATGATAATATTGAAAGTGTATCTTGGCAAAAGAAAAAAATATGGGCAGCAGTGCAAGCAGCAACAGCCTTCATCTCTAGGAATATTTGCATGTGCATAGCCCAATAAGGCATTAGCTTTCATTAACTGCATAAGATATAATAAACAGCTTAGATCCTTATTGGTCAAGACAATAAAAGTATTGACTTTGAGCGTGTCTGCATATGCCATTTGCAAAAATATGCCTAATATTACTTAATTTACAGAACTACGTCCACCGCTCAAAAGCTCAGGAATGTTTTACCAGCAAGCTGTAGAGATGCATCTAGCCAGTGAGTTCTACAAGTGGAGTAAGAAGTGCAAAATATGCCACAATTACACAAAAATCAAAGTGCAGTTACTAGTGCAGCAAGACACTAATAAGGAAGAAGCACACATCCACCCGAATTACCTCCAATCTTCCCGCTTAACAAGTAGCGCATCCAATCAGTAAATCGTACACACGTGCAGTGAATTGCCAACAATTAGTGCAGAGCAACACAAATCCCTAGAAATACTCACACGTCTCCAAACCAGCACGAAATGCGCATCCGGAAATTCGCTCGAATCACACACCCCCAAACCCTAGAATCGATCAGGGGAAGGGGAAAAGTGGATAGGAGAATGGTTCGCTCACCGTCGACGGCACAGGTCTCTACCCGACGGCGCACAAGAACTCGAGGGAGCCCTCGCCGGGGTCGGAATAGCCACAACCGGCGGTCGTGTGGTAGACCTCGCGCCGGCTTGGGAGACGGCAGCTCCGGGGTCGGGTCGGGGGAGAAGGCTCGCGCTGGGGTCGGGGGAGGCGGGGGCCGAGCTGGAGGGCGAGGCGGAGGAGACTCGCCGGAATCTTCGCCGGCGGGGGTAGGGGGGTGGGGGAAAGCGGAGGGCTCGCCGGCGGCCTCGCCCTCGCACGAATCGCGGGGGGGGTGGGGAATGAGGGGACGGATCTGTGAAGGCTCGACGTAATGCGTACTTGGGCGATGGCAAGGCGGGGTAATTTCGCCCAAAAGGTGGGGAGTGGGGCCGCCGGTCGCGCTCGCGCGGCGCCGTAGGTCTTGACCGCCACTCGCGGCACGCTCCGTGCAGCTACCGAAGCGTACAGCCGCATCCACAATGTATATTAAAAATAGTCTTTATAGCTTTATGGCCTATGTCACCATCACTGTAATGTGATTCATATAGCAGACCATACATCTGGATAGATCATACGAAATAGAATATATTATTCTCTTTTTCCTCTTTTCTTTTTCTCATTCTTTGTCCACTCATATAATATGAATAAAGTGATTAGTACCATTTTATAGGACACAGTACAAATTAATAAAATTATTTTTCTAATTCAGTTTTTTTTCAAATTAATAAAATTATTTTTCTAATTCAGTTTGTTTTAGGTTATGAGTTTTGGATGCACCTCCCGCCATGACATTTTAGCACTGCTCAGGGTTTCGAGTTCCTCTATATGTCATTTTAATATCTCTTCATAATTGAAATCATGTAAGAAAACCGAGTTAATTGGAACATTGAGCTATGCCAGACTAAGATTTATACGGAATAAAATATTGGTATTTGTGTTTGAGGAGGGTAATTAGATATCACCATCTGCATATACGTTCAAGACTTGAGACAACGCATTTTTTAGCCGATGAAAAAAAACGATGTACCAAATCAGCTGTTGAACTGAATAATGGTAAACAAACCATCGCCACAAGCCCGCAATAAATTGGTAACCAATCCGAAAGCTAGTCAAGCCAGAGAGTGCGAAAGAAATCCCTCGAGGATATATTTTACCGAATAGGCAAGGGAAAAATTTCACATTTAAGTTTGCAATCAATTGATTCATAATTTATTCTCGTGCCACCTGTGGTTTAGTGATGTTGCACATGCATCCTCTTGAGACAGCAAATAGATCAGATGAGCTCGGAATTCGAGATGGGTGGGAGGCGTACGGGGTGAACCTCTTCCGGTAGGAAGAGGAGACGCGTAGGACTTTTTTATTTTTTGATTATTTTCTCTTTTTTATTTTAAAACCAAATTCTTTTAAAATTTATATTTAAATATGAGCCCCGAACTGTCTAAATATATGTGATATACGGAGCAAAATCTGACAGTGATGTAATTACTAGTATGTTTTCTTTTTGAGTGGCCAGCACCAGCACCGGCAGCAAACAAAGAGTGCAGCCGCTTATCTGGGACCTGTCCATCGTGTCACACAGAGATGCCCTAGCAACGTCACAGTCGAACAATTGAACAAGCATGCATGCTTGTAGATAGAAGCAGCCTAGAATAAGTTGAATCAAGTGGGATTCATAGGAACGAATTAGGGTTCAAAAAGTGGGTCAGAATGAGGCTCCGAAGAAGGAACATGCCACGCTGAGATGAGGTGTGCCGGAACAGCATTTCTCGATAGGTAGTCACTGAGATGTTTTAATTTTTTTAAAACATGCTACAATCATAAGCGCTTACACATACGTACACTCACTTAAGTATGAGTATCTCTGAGAGATCTTGATGATGGTTATCATAGACATCTCGCTATGGATTAGTACCGAAAAGGGGTTGTCATAGTACATATGTACGCGAGTATAAGACAGCTAGGAGCCCTAAGACCTTGACCACCACGCTTTTCATCATGTCCAGACCATTAGTGTACCGTGGGCCAACCCATCCAGCAAATCAAAGTAACAATCGTGTGTAAAGGAGAGCTAGCGGGAGAGCCAATCAAAGAATTACATGAAGTTTTCGAGCCTTGTGAACACAAAAGGTTTGTTCTGCCTCAAGCCCTCACTGTCGCAAAAGGGAAAAAAACAAAAAAAAAGTGGCAATGAATACATGAGAGGAGGGTGAGAACTACATGATTAGGTAGCCTGTAATATTTTTTTTAATAGGGTCGGGGGGAGCTTTCCCACCTGCAATTCATTGATATAACAAGAGAGGAGCATCACAGTTCAAGATACATTTTGTTGAGATCGAAGGACAAAGGAGACGATGTTTTTCCACATATCTATTACATATCTTTCATCCGTCGGAAGGTGTTTTGCCCATAGGTTTGCTTCTTTGATGAATCGGCATAGTAGGTGTGGAGGCGATGGTTCCATGTTCGTGAAGACTTCATGGTGATGGTTCTAGAGGCCCCAGAATCACAAGAGGAAGAGCACTTTGTAGTGCTTGACCGGATTTCGGTAATGTAACTATCGAATGGTGATGGATGGATCGACTCGCTTACTCTCAATTATAAACTATAAATGTTGTTGTAACTTGGTGATTGTGGGCATGTGTAATAAGATCTAGCTGGTTATCTAGATTCAATGGCTCGATGCATTTTGTAAGCCGGAGAGAGTGGAATGACACAAATAAATATAATTACAACACAATATTTATATATTAGACATCTCACTGAAGTTACAAATGATTCTAGCCAAGCAACCAAAATCGACGATATCATTATATGGGTGTGCTCTGTTTAACGGAAATGCACAAACAACCCTAATCCTTCTCTCAAAATAACAATATATAAATAATATAAATAATTAGTAGGACCAATTAGACATTGAGTTCATACTGTTGCCAACTAGCGTTGTGACTTTCTCTGCCTCCAATCATCTGAGACGACTCTCTGCCTCCAGTCATCTGGAGACATATAGTGCTACATTTGTTCCTTAGCTACCTTCAAATTCGAGAGTGATAGTGTATAAAATTCAGTATGCATCCACAACAAGATTACACCTATCTGAGCTTGTTTTAGACAACTGTACCAATGAAATACTTCCCTGTTGTACGAAAAAAATTCCTAATTCAACTGGATGGGGTTGAATCAGTACCTACATAAAATTTCCTATAGCAAGAGGATGACTAACTTGTTTTTTTATCATTGGTAAATTACTTTCTCATTAGCAATGATGTGGGGATGACACTAATTAATTAGCAATGGTGCGGTGACGACACTTGTTGAAGTTCTCATTTTATCTTGTATTTATGAAGTTTTCAAAACTAAAGGCATCGGTAAATTTTAACAAAAATATAATATAATATTTATTATTTAACTAATTGCATACATGGTGCAGGGTAATCTTATTAAAGATCATGCGCCAAAGAGAGGTACACGTGGAAGGAGAGCCAATCACATTACGGGTTTTCACTTTGATGGTTTTTACGGGATACTTCCCATTGTTACTAATAGTAAAAAATAAGTTGTATTGTACTATCATTGAAAGATAAAGAAAAAAAAGTAGATGTCACCATCACTGAAAGAAAAATGGTGGCCGGCGATGGATAGAGGTCTGCATATCCGGTAACGTAAACTGTTTAGTAACCAATATGTATCTACATGTATAGTATCTCACTGGAAGACCATAAACGTGTACATTGATTTCGACAAATGAGTCAATTTGTCGTTCACATCTTACAATTCCAACGAAAGAATCAGCGGTGACAATATTAACTCCACGCGTTTTACTATGAGCCTACTGAGAAGTTATTAGAATATTTCGCTAATCAATAGAATATTTTTCGTTACTACCACGGTGGATTGTCTTAAATTAACGGTTAAGATCTGAAATACTCTAAGAATAATAAGAAGTTATTAGAATATTTCGCTAATCAATAGAATATTCTTATCTATACTATTATATAGAGCAATCTTTTCTTTTCTACCACGGTCGAATCATCTTAAAATTAACGGTTAAAATAGTTTTCGCCGTGAGAAATCATGCAATTCTCCCATCGCTGTTTCTCGACGTCCAAATAACAAATCCAATGGCCTAGATTAATTCCGTGATGATTTGGCCGATGTCCTCGCGCGTGCCGCGATCTCCTCTCTTCTCAGCCGCGTGACGCTCGCAATCCCGCGATCCCGATGGAAAACACCGCTCATTCCTCTCCCACTCTCGCGAAGTCATCGTCACGATCTACTCCACCGCGCCCCAGTCGCCGCCGCCGCCTGCGGTCTGCCGCGAGCAGCAGGCGTCGCGACCCGTCGTTGCGTTCGCTCTTACGGCGCCGCTGTCAGTGTCGCCGTCTCCTCCGCTACCTCCACTCCGCCGCTTCCCCATCACCTTGCTTGGTTTTCCAGTGATGTCGTTACCTGCTGCTGCCAGCACCGCTCAGAGCCTCCACTGGTGACATCGCCGTTTCGCAAATCAAGCATAGGAGCAGAAGCAAGAGGAAGTGGAAGAGATGGATACTGACACAGTGTAGCCGACGGTCTCCAACCTGGCCTTCGGCAGTGTTTTGGACGCCGCCGGCCGCGACCACTAAAAGGTTACTCACCTCCCGACTCTCCTCCCCACCAGTTCAGTTCTTCACGAGTCAATGCTATCTAAATATTTTCTATGATCATATAAGCATTATTTGAAGGTCGTTTCTCTGGTCTATTTTGGAATTGAATCCATCAAGCTTACTGCTGAAGTTTGTATGCTATCTCAATTAGGATTTAGTTATTTAAAGTGTACAGCTTACATAATTTAATTGTTCTATTAGTCTATTCTCTACAATGCTATTTGGCAATTGTTGTTGTGGATGGGATATTATGATTTATTGTTTGCTAGGGACTTTGGTGGAGTTGCAAATTGTGAGAATGAGCTATAACTTATAAGAGAAGATGCAAGGGTGGAATATAATAACAGGTGATCAACAGCAGGTGAATTAGTTCATTTGTTTCGTAATGCTATCCAGTCCGATTAAAGTTCATCCAAATGGATTATTGCTTTCCAGTACATATGGTTCTGAATTTTCTGTAACCGAACTCAACTCCTTCAGAGAGGTGACAAACAAAACGCTTATATCCACTCAAGTGTAATGCAAGTTGCTGTGAAATTGAATATTTTTCAGACAGCTTAACTTATAGTATAACATTGGATCATTTTTTATATCTAAGAGGGGCATATGATAAACCTATCTTATGATGTTGGAACTTATGTGGCAATATGTGTGGTTTAGTTCTTCCTTTTTTTTGTCAGAATTGTTTTAAGTCATATTTGTCAACATGTGCAAACGCACGTGCACAATTACTAGTGAATATAATAATGAAAACAATTGCATTAATTGTGGCACACAATTATATATACATGAATTCTGATTGTTTATTTGATACAAACGGAACATACTGGTCTATGCCATCTCAAATGTATCTAAGGGATAAAGGAAAAACAAAATACCTCAATGAGCTAAATAAAGTAGAAATTACATATCTGAAATGGGCATAACTCAATGATCCATGACGTAATGGAACTATTGAAATGGTTATAGAACCATTTCCTCCATTAGCTAATTAAAGAGGCTAACAGAGCATGCATACTCAATTCACATCATATCACGCTGAAACAGGCACTGGCAACACATAAGTGGAACAAATTCTTCGTAGTCGATAGCACCAACAAAAAAAATCTATCCATGCAAAGCAGCAGCAGCCGCAGCAGAAAGCTTAATTAAATATCTGTTTTCCTACTCACTGATTGGTCAAGCTCAAATAGTAGACCCGAAGGCTATCAGAATACAACGTACCAAAGCAATTACCTGAGAGCATGGGAGAGCAGTATAACAGTACCCTTGTTTTCTTACCAATGTAACTCACAAGCTGTACTGGATAGTCCTTACAAAAATTAAGCTCAATTATGCAGTTATGCACTTATACAACAGGCTGTGTGTATTATTGAGCAAGTGCAATGCAAGATGCATAACTATGATATACAGAATTGAACTTAATCATAGAATCATTAGAAGTACATAACATTAAAAAATTACAGCAGAATAGGAATACAGACTATATGGCTCAGGGAACTTGAACAGAGTGGTATGGTTTTCTTGGCTTACGCAAGCAGCGTACATAGCATTTTACATCTGATGGTGCAAATATCCTTTCGTCTAAATAAATCTTGTTCAACAAAAATATTAGTAATAATACCTAATCAGGCTGCCTGGTTGAGAAAGAATAAAAACAGTAATAGGAACATCTCTAATATAGAAACCTAAAGGGTGAAGGAGATGTAACAATGTACAATACTCTCGATGGCTTCAGTAACAATAACTTCATGCAACACCCACCAAAAATATGGTCTAACTTTGTCAATGTTATAATAGGATACTCTGCATGGAGATTGGGAATGTAAGAACATGTGAATATAACTCTGGCTTATGTAGCTAAGAACAGGGAAGCAACCTAGCTAAGTTAAAAATGCTAGGTAGCTGTTATTATATGGACTCAGAAAGAGGATTTTGACATGCAACTGATAAATCTCTTCACTAAGAAATGTACCATCCTTGCTCAGATACCTTTTAATTGCCTGATGTACCCTGCATAAAAAGGCTGATGAATTATCTTCAGTCACTTATTATGATTGTACTTTGTGATGCTGATCACTGCAGTAAACATTAACTCAAATGAAGCTAATTAACATGTAATGATGTAAAGCAAGATAGAATGGGTATCTAAATTCCAAGTGATGTATGCGTATTTGTAGGAAAAAGTTAGCGAACAGACATACATCTGACCCTTGCGTTTGTGCTTCCATGTAGGTGCAGGCCTGTACATACAAAAATAGATTCTGAGCCAACGAAACATGGCTTTCTAACACTTGAATCTGAGAAGCAGCCTAAGTAGTATGGTAGGTAAAGCATTTGTAACCCCATAGACCTCATTGACCATTTAAGCTGATTTAATATGAACATGTGGCAGACAATATGATAGGCAAGCTAGTGAATAGCATGTGCATTACCATCTTTTCTCATCTCCGGAAGCCATCCTGAAGCATGTTTCCTGATGCATGATATCAAGATAGCGGTCAGCTTCCAGATCAGCAATGTTGAAAAGCACAGCAGAACCATATTGGAACACGACCTCATAGTGGTAGCAGTATCTGTAGTCCTGCCTTCCTAATGAAATGACGAGCAGCTCTCCTATGTATTCGAGAAAAATAGGTCTCGCATAAATGTTAGCCAAACATTGTAAAATTATATTTTGCATGGCAGACAAAGAAGATACATCAAAACGCAATGTTCAATGCATGCCCAAGGTGGGGTTAGTAACCTAACATTTAATTCGTAGTTGATTAAGAAGCATTTGGACCTAGAACTATGTGATCATAAATTGGAATAACTAACCATGATTTCTTTTGGGAATTCTGAGTATCGGAGTGCAATGTTTGCCTGCAAACTCTTCTGATCAATGATGCCCCAAGGGGGAAGAAAAATCAGACAAAAACACGTCATTATAGTCCTCTGAACCTATTAACAATGTCCATCCCTCGGAACTGCCATAAGGAACACTGAATTAGCACAATATGATGCAAAATACACCTACTGAGAAAAATCATCAAACACCTGTCCTGCAAGCAGTCCTGACTGCCAGTGATAGAGCAGTGGGGGATGAGGGCTGGGGAGCCCTGGTCAATGACCATGATAGACCGATGGGTAGTGGCACAATGTCAATGAAAATTCTGATCTTGTGGTGGTGTGGTACTATCGGCAAATAGAAAAGAGGACTCATGAAAGGTAACTTGGTGGGAGATGATGGCTCAGTTATACTAAATGTCAAGACAATGATATCTCTTATGATGGGAGGAGTAACCCAAAAACACACACATAGTAGACCAGGGGTGAGTTTATGAGTAGTGGTAGCCAATAGGTGTGGGTAACAGCTACATCGAAAAACATGGAGGTGGGAGTATGATGAGTGTTTGCCATAAAGAGCAAAATACGAAATTTGGTGTTGTAAGGTCTTAGTGGAGTGGCGGTTCATGAGGCAAGTGGTGGTGTGAAGTGGCTCAACCCAATAAGAAGGTGATAAGATAGCCTAAAAAAGAAGCAAGCGTATAATATTGTTCATTATGTGAAGGATGCATTCGGCTTTTCCATTTTGCTGTGAGGAATGTGGGCATGACACGTGGAGTACAACACCATGGGTAAGAAAGAACATGCGAGAGTAGAGTTATCGAACTCACAACCATCATCACACTGAACGTTCTTAATGGTGCACCCAAACTGTGTTGCAACATGAGAGAAAAAAGTGAGCAATAGTGGGAAACATATCAAACTTAAGCCGTAAGGAAAACATCTAAAGAAAATGGGAACAATCATAAAAAATAACAAGATAGTATTTATAACAAAAATACTAACCACATGAGGTATCCAAATATCACAATGCACTAAATTAAAATATTGGAGGCACAAGAGTTTGATGACTTGAAAGGGGAAGAGGGTATCACCAGAGTACATGAAATGGCGGTAGAGTGAGCTAGCATGGAGAATGCCTTGGAGCCTGTGAGACGACAACAATGCTATATAGTGGAGGAGGTGGTGCCGGCGATCAAAACAAGTGGAGTGAAGGGCAACAATCCAATCAAGGCCAACAAGCGAAGGGGGTAGAGATGGCTAGAGTTATTGCACTTGGTGATCATGTTCCTGATTCGGTAGTCCTTCATAGTGAAACTGAAAGGATCAAACTCTATGGTTACCTAGTTATCAATAGTAAATTACCAAATAGAAATAAGATTCTTGATGATGTCAAGGACAGCTAAGACATTGTAAAGGTGTAAGGGCTCGATGGCGAGGTGAAAGGTGGTAAAGCAACCAAAAGTGACTAGCAGTGGTGACCCATTTCCAACAACAATATATGAAAGTGTATGAGGACTTAGAGGTAGGAGTGAGTGAGAGTATGGTGTCTGGTGACATATGCAAGAAGGCACTAGTGACCATGTATCATTCACCAGAGGCAAGAGGAGCTAGGGTTGTGGTGAAGAAGGCATTGGCAAGACTTTGTTGATCCCACTTGCTAGGACATGACATTGGTGAGGTCGGCGGTTGCTCCCAAGTTAACGCCTAAGCAGGCATGAGTAAGGGCATCCACGCGAGCTATGGTGGCTAGGAGTAGGCCCCCATAGGCTAGCGCTCTAGTATCTCGATGACACTGTCTGGCCGGTAGTAAGGACTGTGGGGCAGCCAGGTGGGGAGCCGGCTCGATGGGCCATGAAGAAGGCAGGGACTGGCCAAGCTAGTCTAGACCATGCCAACCCATGGGTAGCAAAGGAGAAGGCAGACACCAGTCGACTATTGTGTTTGTTGGTGCTGTTGTTTGCCAAAGCCACCACCACCAGTGTCGCGGTTGCAGTGCTGTCACTGGTTGTGACCACCACAGTTGGAGCTGGTGGTGTTGGTGGAGCCTAAAGAACCACCGGTGTTGGTAGGAGCAGCTATGCCAAAGCCATTGCTAGTGCCACCCCCGAAGGCCTTGTAGTAGGTGGTGGCAATAAATGCCGTAGAAGGGGATGTCAACTGCTTGTTCTTCGTGAGTTCTTCCAGCCAAAGCATGGAGCCGGCCTCGACAAACAAGGGAATGAGGCGCTGCAATGGCAACAATGTAGTCAAATTGGAGAGATTTTCATTCAAACCTTAGATAAGATTGAGGACTAGCGTGCGGTCGCTAATCGGCTTGCTGTGTTCGTCGAGAGCATCACCCATCAACTTCATCTTGCTACAGTAGTTGATTATCAAGAGGTCGCCCTAGTGGAAGTTGTAGAACTCGGCCTTCTAGTGCAGGGAACGGCTCTCATGGTTGCCGAGGAATTGGTGCTCCAGTTCAGCCCACACGGAGCGAGTCGTCGCCGAAGACTTCATCACCGATTCGACAAGGTTGGTGGAGATCATGCCGTAGAGCTAAGACATGATGAGGTAGTCCAATCATGCCCAACTAGGGTTGATAGGCATGGTGACGGTGAGGATGTGATCGACAAGGGTGCACATGTCGAGTGTGATGAGAAAGAAGCCACACCACATCGAGTAGTTTTTACAGCGAACGTCAAGGACGACGGGCATGAGTACCTTAATGTTGAAGACTACAACAGTTTAGGCGTGTAGCGCCTTGACGGGGGAAGGCAAGCCGGTAGCGGACAACAGGGCTAGCCTGGCAGCCTTAGCCTCTGAAACTCTAGAGCCAGCCACGATGAATGAGGTGAGTGGGCAGCCTTAGCCTTTGGAACTCTAGAGCCAACCACGGCGAACGAGGTGAGTGCACTGAACGTGGTGGTAGCACAGGAGTCGGAGAAAGCCTAGTCACGGACGGCAAAGGTAGCCTTGCATGCGGCAAGCACGGCTTCATGTGTGTCAAGGGAGACGGGTGACGACGAGTCGAGATGGAGGTGAGCAGGGTCGGCAGAGGGGTAGTGACCGTAGCGGCCGCCTGCTCGCATGTGGCCTGGCGCGCCGCGCCTCCTCCTATGCTACCTGCATGTGCCGGGACTCCTGCTCAGTCTGAGTACAGCGCGCGATCTCCTACTCCTAGGCGCGTCATGACTCCTCATCCATGGCACGGCACAAAGAACGGTGGCTAGGGCTAGGGCTGTGCGGAAGTGTGGAGAGGAATGAAATAATCTAATACGATGTAAGCGAGATAATCACTGTGCAATATTGATGAGAACCCAGAGTACAATATATAGTCAGCCTCTAGCCTTATCTCTATAAACCAATTTATGAAAACGGGATCGAGAGATATCGGGCGAGGTAGCAGACGTGGGATCGCTGCCGTGCCAGACGTGCTACAGGCGCGGCATAGGCCTGCGGCATGGGCTGAAAAGCCCATCGCGATGGCCCAAATCCCTAACACATATCCAGACACAGCTCTAACACAAGCAAACATCGTGGTTTATTTCGGTGAGTCCAGGAAGTACATTATCGCCATGGGAGTTAACACTCGAATACTCGATTCATTCGAGTCCGATCCTCGAAGTCTTTCGTGACGTGATGGTTTGCTGCGTGCTCGCACTTGTGTGTTAGTTTGGGCAGGCGATCGACCAGCCGACCATGAGTGACACCCGGTTCGGCCTGATCAGCTCAGGTTTTCACATGGGCTTATAGGATCTGAAGCTGGCCTCAAACATCGTGCTTGCGCGGCCCATCTAACAACAAAGCACGACCGTACCGTACCTAAGAGGCGACGCAGTCAGCTACGGAAGGAGAAATGCTTGAAAATTGAACGTGAGACATAAGGTTTGCTTCTGATTCACTGAAGTTGGTTGGTGAAAACTGTTATCTTCGCATGATAGCAAACGAATACCGGATGATGCGATGATATTCGGATGCGGTAGACACCCCTCTTCCAATATATGTATTCTTCCCTTCCCTCTCCAGGATGGTCTATCTAGAACAAGCTATCTAGGACTAGAATGGTCTAGTTAGGACTGAGAACATGGACTGAGAACATGTATCGTATTTGTGATGATCATAATTTTCAAAGTAATGGCCATTGTGGGAGTATTGTGAAAAAACTTATGAGATATTAGAGAAAACCAATTAAACAAGATATTTGTATCCAATACATTTGATAATAGCAGAGCTCTCCAAGTAAACAAATAGATAGCAATATAAATCTCCCAACAATGAGTTCCCAGTTTGCAACTAGATTAGTTGGTCATATAAAGGTTTCTTATATCTTTCTATTCAGGATATGGAGGTGCGTCTTTTTCTATTGAGGATATGATTGCAAAGATCATATTTTTGGTGGAGGTTTTTTCTCGCCTTTTATTAGGAAGGGAATTTGGTGCACACACTTTTATTTATTTCAACTTTTTTTTAATAATTTCAATTTATTAGGAATAGTTCAATGTAGTTTATGAGGAACAAGTCAGCATGTATTTAACCTTTTCTGGTGGATGTATTTATTTGTCTGCTGGTCACTATCTTAAAAAAAGCCATTATATGTTGGATATCTTGTTGTTCTCAGGAATATCAAGTAATTGATATTAAGTTTGTTTTAACATCCCATATTTATGTTTTTTTCTTAATATTTGTTATTAATTTCACATCAATTGATGCTCACCCTCTCCCAAAATTAAGTTATGGGCTCAGATATAAATTCATTTTTTCTTCATAATAGATACTCATTAACAAAATTAAGTTTATTTAAAGAGCATCAATTGCACATTTTTTTAAACGTGTAGAACTCCACCCTATTAATATAATGGTAATATTAGTCTCACCATCTTAAAATATAGCGTTTTGATATAGTTATTAAATAAAGTGTTAAAAAGATGAGATAAGTAAGACATAGATCAACTTTAATAAAACTAATAAGTAGTATAGATAATTTAATGATAAAGATCGATATTTTATTATATCTAAGATAAACTTTAAACTTTAAAACTTATATATTTTAAGATGGAGGGACTAGCTTATTTCAATACATATTTAACGTCAAATCAATTCACGTTCACACAAATTTAACGCCAAATGAAATCAAACCACTCCTTTTCAGATACCAAAATTTGGGTAATAAGGCATCAAAACCAAACCGGTCCTGATTACCCCAAGATTGCCTCATCCAATTGGCATTGTGGGATAGACATAAATGAACCGAAGTACCGGCACTCCTTAAGAACTTTACCGTATCATTCTACTATATCTAAGAAATTTTGATAATATATCTATATTACCAATATCCTTTATATTATGAAATGAACCTAAGTAGATTCCTAGTACATCCGCGCACTGACAGACTGCAAATCAAAACCTAACCTTTACTAGTGAAATCCTAACTGTTCCTATATGACATCTCCTGTCCTTTGTATAGCTAAAGCAATCACAGAGTTTTGCATGCAACAATGATTGCACAAAGTTGCATCTCAAGTTAGTAAATTACCAACAAAGATGGACATATGCCAATGATCCAAGATGAACTCAACTCAACCAGCACAAAGCCCAGATATGGAAGCAGAGGACTAAGCACGAACTACCAACCCACATCAAATAGCACAAGCACAAAACAATTACTAGGCGTGTCAAACAAAGGCATAGAAAACAGCGCATCAAGTGTCAAAGCCAGAGTAGACGCCACTCCCCCTCAGGAGCCGCTTCTCTTCTTCGACGTAATTCTTCCCCCTGCTAGCCTGGCCACGATCTCTCTTCCGCTTCTCCTTCTGTGAGAAGGAAGCATCTTTCTTATCTTTCTCTATCTGCCTCGGCTTTGGGTTTCGCACACCAATAAGCTTTTCTCCTTCAGCTACTGCAGCTCTTGTGCGCTCCCATTCTTCATAGGATTCAGTTTGATCTTCTTTGTCGTTGCGGTCTTTCCCAGTGGACCAAGACCAGTTAGGTTCAACCTTTGGAGGGGGCACCGTCAAGACAGATGGGCCACCACGATACCCATGCCGGCTCAAAGCATTGAAATCCACACCACCAGGTTTCTTCTTCTTCGACATAGCTGTTATTTAGAGAGCTAAAACCAGTGTTAAAATGAACACTCACAATGAGAGGTAATGCTCAGAACATGCTTCATCTGGAATCCATATTACTTTGTTAGGATTTATCAAAACCAAACTGTGCAGGATTACTGATTACAGCATTAAAAGACAAAACAACAGACAACCCAAACAAACAACCCAAACCAACGTCTTCTACTGCAATTTTATGGGAGGGAACACTATTTTATGGGAAGGAACACAGGATCTATGTAGGCATGATACATTGGAGCTGATGCCCAAAGACTGGCTAAGTGGTGACTAGAGGTGGTCAACCTATGGACTTCTTCAGTGATCCAAATGAGGGCCTCAGCTTTCACAGGATGGATGATAGCATCAAGAGGCCGGTGCTCATCATCACTCCCAACTCTCTGCTGATCCCACTGTTTCAAGAGGACGTTGGTGAGGTAATGTAAAGGCTGCTCATATAACTGCTTCACCGATCTGCCGAGTCCCAGCCATGTTGTGCATGGGATTACAGATCCGCGGTGAGCAGGAACTGGAATATGCTTCATATACTCTTGATACATTTCAGCCCTCCTGATCAGTGAACCTGCATGATCCCATTATAGTGAGCATGGAAATTCGTATCTCTACGTAGAAAGGGAAAATTATCTTAAAACTACATGAGCTAATCCAAAGCAGAACACTATTGTCCATGTCTGAAGGAACAAAATCCAGCTCAAGGCCTCCATTAGTGCTTGGGAACTAAAATTATACTTGCTAACTCATTTTGTAGTGTTAGTTTCTGGCTGATCCCATAGGTATGTAGAGAAAGCATTGGACTAAACTACTGAAGGCCAAAGTGCAACTCATGACGATTCTTCGAATGAGAGATTATGAATTGCATACTTAGCTACAAGAGATAAATTGAAACTTAGATAGACTTATTACAGCAGTGTTCATAATTAACACAAAATCATATAAAAACTCCAAAAACTTATTGGCCAAATCAGCATGCTAAACCAGGTACAGATGTAACCTGCAAGATTGTCTGGGTGCAGGCACTATGAGCCTATTAATAAGAGTGGTAGCCTGGAATAAATACCATTGTCGAAATGTCCATCTTAATAATGGCAACAAGTGGACAACTTTCAAACTCAAACCTCAACTGTGAAAATAATTTGTGGCCAATATTAACATACAGGGAAAACAGGCTATTCCTCCATGACAATTGTGATAGCTCAAATATAAACGTTATCAAAATAAATTCATGTACTTCAAAATGCTAAACATTCACTCGGTCACATGAAATCTATATACTATATCAAATGCTAAAATAACATAAAGCACATAGCCTTGTAAGAACGGAACACTAGCTAAGGTATATGTTACTAAAGTTCGGTCACAGGGAAAACCATCATTAGTTTCAAAAGAAAACCCATGCTTAGTTTGTTCTTTAGCAAACACTTGTCTAAGAAAAATGAATATTGTCACTGAAGAAATCAAGTGAGTTCCCCCATCGTACTGCTATATCATTTACTGTCATATCAATTGCAATCAATGATTCAATATGATAAGAAGAACCCCCAAATTTCCATAGATGGTTGGCCTAAATAATATTAACATAACGTTAGTGAATCTATAGTAATGCTGATTCTCCAATTTGAAAGGTAACGAGTAAATAACCACTATGGCTTTGCTTGAATGGAAGGGGACTAGATTCAATCCCTTTGGATAGATACAGAAAATTGTAGTAAAAATTCCTGGCCATCCAAATGGATAGATTCTGATCCCTGCTTATAGAAACAAGCCCTGATTTTGCAAATAGACTAAATGTAGAGTCTGAAACAACAAAAGTTACCTAAGAAAACACAAAATAAAATCCATGCGTTTTGAACGCATCTCACAGGCAATGCACATTAGAATACATACTTGCAAAAAATAATCTGGTGAGAGCATAGCGAGGCAACAGCAAGCTAATAAACCAAACATGAAAAATCTCTTCGTGAGATAACAAAAAGACAGATCATCGGGATAGCTCAGTAGCTCTCACCGTCTGGGGCTGCCGCGGCAGCTTTGGAAGAATTGGGCAGCCCGAAGGCGTTGCCCCCTTTGCCCTTGCCGGCTTCATCGTCGGAATCCGAGCTCAGGGAGTCGTCGGAGGAGACGTCCAACGGCTCCTCCCACGGCGCCGCCCTCTTCATACCTAGCCGCCACGGACGGGGTCAGCGCTACTCCCTCCGCGAGCGGTGGAGACCGTAGATGATAAGCAAGGGGGCAAGGGACGGGTGCTCACCTGGATCCACGGAGACCCAACCGGAGCACGAGGGAGAAGCGGCCGACGAGAGGCCGAAGGTCGCTGGTCGCCGGCGCCGGAGACGCCGAAGCCGAAACCCTCGATTGCCGTCTTGGGCTTGGATGGCTGGATGAGAGTGGAGATAGAAAGACCCTCTTCTTAGGACGACGGCCCAGTAAAACAATCAGGCTTGGTAGCGAGGGCCTTTTTGGAAATAATCAAGATCACTACCGTCCGTAGATTAGAGATGATAGCGACTAGCGAGGGCCTTTTCGCAAACGATCAGGATCGCTACCATTGGCGTAGCTACCTGGACTTCTTACAAACTAGTAATGGTGTACATACAACGCACGTCTTCATAAATATATAATAGCAATGTAGTATCGAGGAGCGCACCGTATCATAGGATACTATACTGTAATATTTAATCATAGATTAAACCTAGTTCTCATTCACACTGCAAATATCAGCCAAAAATGCCAAACACAGCCCAAACTGAAAATCAAAGAGCATTATATTCCCGTTGCTGAACATCAAAGAGCATTCCCATTGCTTTGCAAAACAAAACATTAATTCACAAGCAAATGATGCATGCTATGTATGTCACACAACATGCCACAAAGCTTCACGTCATTCGGTGCTGAATGAAAAAGGTGGGTTTTTTAATTGATAAAAATACTTACTTTAGAATTTGGTGATACCTAATCACCAAACGTTAGTGAGTAAATAAGAGATAAACAGTAATCTAACCCGTCTGCTCACTCTAGCCCTAGGGGTGATAGCGGACAATGCCCAAACACCTGTCGCCACCTACCTCCTCCCTCCTCTCCCCTGCCTTGTCACCGCCTGAGCGGATCGTCGGTAGACTATAAGGATAGCAGTGATGGAGCTCCTTTTCTCCCTCGAAGACGCGGCAGCGGGCTGGGCAAAGGTAGCCAAGGAGCCCCGCGCCACCCACATCTAAGCCTTCACAGCCGGATTTGGCAATGAGCCTTGCGGACGGTGGGGAAGAGGAAGGCAAGCCGAAGCTCGATGGTGTGCAAGTGGTGGCAAAGGATAGTAGTGGGGCAGCGAGCGATGATGAAGATAGTGATGGGTGGCTAGATTTGGAAACCCCACATCTAGATCCAGCATGATCCTGACTGATCTAACGTCTCTCCTATGAGGCAGGCTTGGCAGCAGTGATGGTAGTGACATGGTGGTGTGGCAAGCCTGCATGACATCTGACGTCGTAGAGAGACAGTGGGGTGGACGACATTAGTCGGCAGCGGTGTGTAGCCAGGGGGCAACGAGATGATGTCGCAATGCTAGGACTAGTGAGGCAAGGTGGCGACACTGGTAGTAGGCTTATGGAAATGGTTGGCAATGAAGGAGACTTTAGGATTCGATGTCCTACTCATTGGGCCCAACGTCTTTTCGGTGGAAGGAGCGCTCTATGACAACCACGACGATGTCATGAGTGTGGCAACCTATGACCACGAGACGATGGCCGCCTAAACCTAGTGTCCCCCATAAAGGTGGCTCTCAAAAATGATGAGCACCGGCGATGGAAGAGGAATGGGGAGAGACTGCATCATTGATCTAGTGTGGTGGCGAAGGTGTAAGTCATGCCCCATGCCTATTCCCATCTCCCTTCATGCTAACGGCAACAATGGCAATGGTGCCATGGTCAGTGTAGATAGGAGGGAGAGGCCACGGTGCTCATTGATGTGGTGCTAATGGCAATAGCTCTCCTCTATGACAATGAGCTATAGTGCAGGTAGTGGTGAGAGATAGCGACGCTGGTGCAAAGTAGCGATGTGCAAGACACCAATCCTCCCTTAGGAAGGGACCTCATGCATGGTGGCTGATCGATGGTAGGGCGTTGGTGCGATATAGATGACCAAATGAGTTGTGCTGGCACAAGGTGACCCAAGCATGAGCGTATTGTACACGGCCCACAACCGGCATGGTTTGTTTGGTAGTGGGACATGCTAACATAGCCTGTTAAGCTATGCCATGCTTGGGCCAAAGCCACAACACGGCAGACCGGCATGGCACAACTTGGCTATTGTAGCAGGCTAGCCTAAGTACGAGTATGGCCCACCCAATCAATTTTTCTTTTTTTCTTTTATTTTCTACTTTTCTTATTTTTATTTATTTATTTTTCATATGAGCCATAATATTGTGTGCCTGGTAGGACCCAACTTCTCAATAGATTGTAGTATTGGTACTTGGACCAGCATGACTACTCAATGGGTCGTGCCTTGTTGGCTCCTTTCCCACTAATCTCTTCTCTAGAATGTTTGTCCGTTTTAATCTCTCTCTAGAATGTTTGTCCGTTTATGACGATGCTTTTGTCTAAGATAGCCATGTTGATGGGTTTGTGTGGGGAGTATCTTAGCAGTGGGCAATGTATGGTAGGGGTGCGACGTGGTGTGTTATTTTTTTTCTGATTATAGCATTTCTTTGTAATTTTTTTCCGCTATATCAATATAAAGTCTCGAATCTTACATGGTTTGTTTAAACAAAAATAGATGAACAGTAAGGATTGCATGTGAAGAACAGCAAATGTTTCTCAAGAAATTTATTTCAGGTCCAACCTTCAGTTGTTGAGATACAAATAGCATACTAACCAGGAAAAAGACCATTAATAATTTTGACATGACTGCATGCGAAAGAGCTAGAAAGTGCACAACACATATTTTTGAAATGAAACCAGCTTTGCTAGGGGTTATATTGATAGAAAGAGTAGCACTATACAAATTTTGACAAGAGAGAATGAAAACAGAACTGCAGCCAGAGGATGCACAAACTATCAAAATAAAAAATCAGCTATCTCTCTTAGAGAATTGCACCAGCCCTTTTGCCCCGCAGCTGCTCCACTGCTTGATCTCGTCAAAAATCTTGTCAATAATATGCTGAATCGAGCATTCCTCGAAGATTCTATTGTGTCGTTCCTTCCAGATTTCCAGAAGACCAGAAAGAAGAGGGACCTGAGCCCTTCGCTTTGCATCTTTTCTGATGATTTACTCTTGTGACACCACTATTGCAATACCGAACATGCCGAGGGAGGGACTTATTCCTGTCCAGATGGCTTGAACTACCCTACACTCCATGAACAGATGATGTCTCAAGTTTCCGGATGCATAGGGAGCAAAAATAATTGTTTGGACAGCCTGTAAGATGCAAACGATCAGCAGTCCATAGGAGATTCTAAGTTAGCAACAATAGCAAAAATAAAATCTTTCAGTCCAAATAAATTAGGATATGCTAGAGTTAAAATCTAATATAAATCTCAAATCGTACAAATCTTTAAATATATATTTAGATCCATATTAATTTCGATCTTACTCTATATCTCATCATATTATTATTTTAATTTAAAATTTTATGATGTACTTAAATATAATCAAACCACATCAACTGATGTTAGATAATTTTTTTTTCAATTAATTCTATTATTAGCCGATAACGTATATTATCATTTTATACTTAATCTATATTTTTTATGATCATAAATCCAACCTAACATATACATTTCTATAACACTTATCTGTTAAATATATTATCTTTTTATACTAACATTTTGTTTTATACAGCATATCATGTAT
The DNA here is from genome assembly GCA_030770085.1 of Oryza coarctata. Taxonomy (NCBI): domain Eukaryota; kingdom Viridiplantae; phylum Streptophyta; class Magnoliopsida; order Poales; family Poaceae; genus Oryza; species Oryza coarctata. Next base: position 19,333,898 of record CM061472.1, read on the forward strand.
AATTATCGTTTTATAAAATTTATTTTTTAGCTTCTACGATATCCCTTATCACAAATAATGCTACATGATGTAACTCGCTTTGATTCTATAATTAACGTTTACATCAATATCTTCATCTATCGATAGCATTGATTTAGATTTTGAGTTAGGACTAAGCGAAAAATTTGCACCTTCCAGCCCCCTGTATGCTGACTTTGCCATGTAGATGCCTGATTGTGAACATCGCCAAACTATGGCGTCATGAGTTCCTTTGGTGAGTGCCGCCGCTTCTTCCAGCAAGCAGCGCCATTGATAGGCCACGCCAAACATCATCTATCCAACTATTATCAACCAGCGCCATCCTGCATTGTCCTACTCTTTCTCTTAGAGTGTCTAAACAGATTTGGTGCAAAGAATTTAAGAGGATGTGAGCCAATCCAATTTGAGTACCAGAAGCTGGTTTTTTTGCTGGCCCCAATGGTGACTTCCGTTGTGACCCCAATACCATCTCTTTCCAAACTATCACAAGGAGCGGCGATCCCACCCAAGGTTTGTCCGTGTTGCACCATTCATACCAATGGCACCGGAGGTGTAGAGCTTTTGCAAATTTGTCCAGGTTCAGCAAGCCTAGTCATCCATAGAAAGTGGGTGCGCAAACTCGCCGCCATTTACCTTGGATTTACCTCCACCCGATGTGCAGAGCGCATATGAAACATGCATTCAAGCAATGGGTCAGATCGATAGTGTTCATGTATTGACGCTACATTATCACACAAGAATGTGAATCTTGCCTTTTTCATCTTTGGAATGAAGCAAAGAGTCCTTAGATAATTAGTAAATTGAATTAGAGAAAGCCCAACATGATAAAATTCAATCACACGCAGAAGGCAATATCAACTGGCGTCTTCACACAGAGGAACACATGGGAAGGATAGGTAGCAACAGGCTGCATGGTGATGAATCAGTTGTTGTACCGCCATGTTGTTTAAAAAATGTGTGGATAACTTATTGCCTAGTTGTTTTTAAACCGCATGAATATTGTTGCATTATATTCATTTGGAACAATGTTGAGTGTTTCTAAAAACATGATGCAATCCTCATCCAAGAACCTGACAAAGGTTCCAGAATTGGCAAAGTCCTAACATGTAAACAAAATACAGAGGACACGAAATTAATTTCTTCTTAGCCATTCCACTCAAAAATATTAAACTTCTTATGTTAAACACACTACATTTTTATAAGGAAATATGCATGGAATCACTAAAATGCTGAACCAAATACCAAATTTAAAACTATATGCACTATAATGTTGACATGCAGCACCACAGCAGCATAATAAAGCTTCAATTAGCAATCCGCAAATCAGGAAAGCCTGAGAAAGAGTCAAGATGGATCAAAGTGGAGAAGTACAATATGCATATGGAGTGGTAGATCTCCTGCCAATATGATATGTGTAAACTATGAATATTGATGGCATAGCATCCTACGCATCAGATGACATTCATACGATGGCAATAGTAAGTTTACTTTTATAAGGCACTGCTCAGCCCAACTTAAGCAGATGTACCTAGACGCTCATTGTCTTCATCAATGTCATTACCACTGAAAAAGAAAAGCGTGATGTAAATTGAAGTCGTTTCATAGATAACCTAGGATGCTAATGTAGTCTAATATTGGTTATCAGCAAATCATCTACAGTAATTACAGATGCATGACCCGCATAAATGAACATAAATAGCATTGTTACAGGAAAAAAATAGTGGCGCAATCTTGTATAATCAGTAACACGCCAAAATAATAAGAGAAATAGATAGAGTGCGTCTAAACTTCTATGAACCCTCACCTAGAATAAAAGAAATTCTCTACATAAAGAAGAGATGTACCTGATATTTCTACTTTTCATCCACGTAGTAGCTCATACCAAGATACTATTCTATGTTGACGATAGATGGTAATTTTAATTTTGTACGCTCATAGAAATAGGACACTGAATTGCAAATTGAAGATTTTCCGATAGACAAACTACCTGTATTCATCGGCCCATACATCTGGTGATTGAGGCAACTCTGCCATTTGTTCTTTACAGCCAGCATCTTAATCATACCGATCAAAGAGAAGGCAGGGATTCGGTTGGAGGTGCGCTTCATGGAGAGGGACGCGGGCAGCCGCGGTAGGTGGTCGAGGGCCTCGATGCCGCTAGCGTCTGGCAGCTGCCCTGTCCGCAACGAGTGGTCACCGGCCACATCGGGCACGGCTAGCGCTTGCCCCATCCACGGTGGCCCAGAGCGGGCCCCTGGCGTAGAGGGGATGGGGCTGACCAGGGTGGCACGAAGGGAGATCCTGACGATGGCGGGGAGAGCTGGCTGTGGGTTCGGAGGGGATCGACCTGCGACCGCGGTGGGGAGCGTATGGGCACATGCGGAGGGGATCTCGACAGCGCCATCGACGCATCGGTTGCCGGCTCGCGTGGGGCCAAAAGGGAACAGGCGCCCGGGGCCGCGATCTGGGGAGGAGAGATGGGGGTGTCACTTTCGCCAGAGCATGGATGGATCGCTGAGTCCGACGTTGCCTTGCAAGAAACAGTCCAAGAGATAAGGTTGTAGCCATTGGATGAGACGATCTAACGGCTGGCAAATGGATGGGACGATTCTGTGTACGATTTGTTGGGTGGATGTACCAAAGAGCGCAACTGTTCCTTTTTATATCAGTATAGATAATCTAGACCACCATGTTGTGAATGAGCGCCATTTTTTTTATATAATCAGGATAGTTATACATGGTAGGCTAGCAGCGACCCTTTTTCAAAAAATATAATTAGGGTTGCTACCATAGTACCGATTTAATCGTGGCTCTTTTAAAACATATTTCTTCTTCCTCCTCAGCTCCGGCTCCCCATTCTCTTCACTCTCCCTTTAATTTCAAGCCATCAACCTAAGTGCTAAAGCGATCATGGATGTTCCCACGCCCCTTCACCATCTCAACCTGATGGTGATGCATCCTCAACAGGGTAATGATGTTGTTATATCCTGCTTGACGAGATGATGAAGGATGTCTAAGGGGAGAGAAGCAAAGTATGAAATAGGGTATGGCACCTAGAGAGAGTACACCAATTGAAACGGAATATAGCTTAGACCAAGACAAATAGTGTGGGTATGACATGTGGGGCCTTGAGGATGTGTGAGTGTGTGGGAGTATAAAACTCTCAGCACTGTACCATATTAGACAAGTTTATGAAAATAAAATAGAAACATCCTAAAGCTTCTCTCTTCACTCAATTTATCCCTTGTTCACCTAGAACAACATTGTTAGGCCTAAGGCTTGCCAGCAATAAGGATTGTAAAAATTTGGTAGCAGAGCTTAGTTTGAGTCGTGTGTTTGTCCCACACAATATCTCAGTCTGATCGGTTCCCTTCGATTCTATGCTTGGTTGAAGGTTACCTTCGAGTTCAATCGCTATTAATCATAGGATTGGTTTGATCAAATTTGGAGGAGGAGAAATCCCGGCTCCATCTAAGTAGGAAGTGCAAGTGTTCCAAGTGGTTGTAGGCATGGAAGTGATGAAGTAGTGGTTTTATGGAGGTGATGCAAGCACTAAAGGTGGACAGAGTGGAGTCAATCAAGGAGAGGTAGGAGAATATGGATTTAGATACTGGAACAATAAGAAGTGCAGCTTGATTTTAGTGTAGATCAGGGTGGATTTGTCCATGACTTTTCTTGGGCAAGTCCATTCAGATCAGACATAGGTGGTGAAGGTGTTGAGGTGGCGAGTTAGCAACTTCATCAATGGCATCGATCAACATAGAATTACCATATATTGCAGCGTCCACCTCCTACCAGCCAACTCCAAGTTCTTAGCTACCTTCTAGTACACACCTGCAAGGCGTTTGAGAGAATTTCGAGCAGGAAGTAAAAAGGAATTGGGCTCTGGAGATGGATTTTCCTAAGTTTGATGGGACGGATGTGTGCATTTGGGTGGATCCATGTGGGACACATTCCAAGATGTATTGAGGGTGTCAAAGTATCGGTTGCTGAACATGACCAGTGACGCAACCCATTGGTACCATTCTTGGAAGCAGGAAACAGAGTGGCACACTTGGAATCATCTCAAATCAGCAGTGTTGTTTGAGTTTGAAGCTAATGTACAAAGGACTAAGATGGATGACTTGTTGGTGCTTACTCAGACTAGACTATCACAAAGTATAAAACTAACTTTGCTCAATTGGTGTATAATATCAGACTATGATCCATCCTTTGGAGGTTGTTTGACACATTTTCTGATGGGCCCGAAAGAAGAATTGAGGTGTTTTATTCAATCTCAATTACATGAGACTATTACTCAAGCGTATCAAGTAGCTCGATCTAGCTTATGAAGGGGCACTGAAATAAAAAAAAAAGGACTACAAAGAAAGATGTCTAGGCTGCTAATGGAGTTGATAAATAAAAGAATGTTCCTGGAGAGTTATGGAAGGCTCAATGGTTCAAGCATTATAGAAGAACATATGGCTTGTGCTTTAAGTATGGTGACATGTATAGTCCTATCCATACTTGTACAGGTCAGAACAAGCTCAGCTTAAGGCTTTCAAATTAATGAATAATAAAGATGTACTTTCTGATGACATTCTGGATGCTGTTACTAGACTAGATTCTCTAGAGTACGAGGATATGCTCTTGTCATTAAATGCTACAGAGGGACCTAGTACTACTAACTCAATTCTGTTAACAGCTTTAGTGGCTAGTCAGGTGGTTTTAATCCTGGTTGATTTTTTGGTAGCACACAATTTCATTAATGCTGAACTATGCAAGAGACTTCAATTCTCAGTTGTTTATGCGGTTCCATCCAAGGTGAAGGTTGTCGATGGAGCCACTCAGCTCAAGTGCATGATTTTACATGGTGGATTTGTGGTCACGCATTTCTTATCCTGTGAAAGTCCTTGAGTTAGGAGGGTATGTTTCTTCTCTTGGCATTGATTGGTTGGAGACACACAGTGATATTGTGATTGGGTTGAAAAATGGATTCCATTTGGTCAAATGGTGAAACTACAAGGTCACAATGAATATTTGGACTCTGGTAATAGTTGATGGTTTGTGTCCCAGCTTCCTTTTAACTCTGTTATTTCTTTGGAAATACAGTGTTTACTTGATAATTATTAGTCAGTCTTTCAGACTCCTACTCAACTACACCACATAGAGATCGAAGTCATTATATTATATGTTAACTTGAGCCACTCCAGTAAACAATCTTACTTACAGATACTCTCTTAGTAAAAAAAAGAAATGCTAATGCACACAGCTATAGTCCATTTGCATCTCCTATTGGTTGTTGCTGAATAAAAATGATAAGCTCTCGTGTCTTGTTGTTGAAGAAAAAAATATATGGAGGCTTTGTGTGAATTATAGGCGACTGAATGCTATTACAATCAAAGAATGAATTTTGCATTCCTATTACAGATGAGCTATTATATTAATTGGTAGACACAACCACTTTTCTAAGTTGGATTTGAGACATAGTTATCACTAAATTCGTATAATTGAGGAGGATGAACTAACACAGCTTTCAAAACATCATAACCACTTCCAAAGTTATGCCATTTGGGCTTAATAATGCACCTGTAAAATTTCAGCGTATAATAAACTCAATCATTGCACCAAATCCACCAGAAAATTGGTATTTATCCAACGGAGCAAAATATAAATATATTGGCCGGTAGTAATCATAATATTATTGGGTCTAAAGATTCATTGCCACTATAGTACCGTATCATTAGTATAGATTGTTAACATCAATCAATACTAATATTCTTCTTTAGTATTGATCAGGCATTTTCGATGATCATACCTGATCTTTGTACCGGTTAGTGACACATTAGTACCGGTTGATATTATCAACTGATACTAATGTTGCCGAATATATTAACATCGGCTAGTGACATCAACCGATACAAATGTGTAGTTATTAATATCGGTTGGAGTTTATGAATTTATTGGGTTGAAAGAGAAAGAAGGGTTTAAACGAGCATCAAACATAGAACAACGCCATGGCAATTTGGGAGAAAGTAAAGGGAGTTTGTGAAAGTTTTTTTTATTCCACTCATCCAAGAGCCTTAAAAAGGTTTGTAACTTTATCCTTCATTCTCATATAATTAAGATTTTATATTTTTAGCTATATATGTATATCTCATTCTGTCAAAAATATATAAAAATATATGAGAAAGAATATTTTTTTTAAAAAAGTAAGAGTATATCTTAATTATAAAAATAGAGATAATCTAGCATTTCATAATACAAAAATACAAGAAACAAAATACAAAAATGTTAAAAAAGAGGAATCAAAGGAATATAATAGAAAAATAGAGGAAAATATTAGAAAATAGGTAAAAAGGAAAAATTGTTGTCTCTGCCATGTATACCAACTATATGCATTATGTTTTTTTTATATTTACCACCTCCCATTTTTCTGTAATATTTAACAAATGGTTGTTTTTGCTAACAATAACAAATCATATAATATTAGCACTGATACGAGTTTCTACGTCTCAACACACTACATTTTAAAGTTTTTAAAATTAATTATCTTAGTTTTATTTTTTCATAAATTTATTTATCCTATATTTACTATTTTCAAAATTAATTATCCTAATTTTCCTTTTTATGATATTATTTTCTATAATTTTTCTTGTTTTTCAAATTATTTTTTAAACTTTTCCTGTTTTCTAAATTGTTTTATATATTTTAACTCTTTTGTATCCATTGTAAAAAAACTGATACTAAATATATTTTAGCTAAGTGAAAAACATTTTAGTATTGGTTATTAAGAAAAATCGATACTAAAGAATATATCTTTAATCCCGGTTGTTAATAACAATAGGGACTAAAAATATTTTAGTCGAGCGGAAAAACTCTTTAGAACAACTCGTATTAAATAATTCATCTTTAATTCTAATTGTTAATATGAACTGTAACTAAAAACTAACTTTTTAAAACAATTGGTAATTTAGTACCAGTCTTCTCCAATCTAAGTCGTATTAATCTTCTTATTCTTCTTGTCTATCCCTACTAACAACACCATCGCCGTCTTCCATATCGACGCCATTTGCATCGATGCTACCACACACCATCTTCCTACGGATGACGCTGCCCTCCATGCCACCACCATCCCCATTTGCATCATCAACATCGCCACATGCCTACCCACCGACAACGCCGCTACGTGCCAATGACACCGCTGTTCCCATCCACATCAACGTCGTGATCCACACCGACGCTGATGCTAACTGTTGTCCACGCCACGCCAGCCTCTCCCACCAAATTGTATAACTAACCTATTATATTTGTGTACATATATATTCATATTATATTTTTTATACATTAGTTGTTTTTATATATGCCTATTATTTATATTTGTATATATAAATTGTTTTTATACTTTTAAAAATTTGTAGCAAATTTTAGGGCAAATGAATTATTTTTATATACATGAACTGTTTTTATATATTCCTATTATTTATATTTGTATACTTGAATTATTTTTATAGTTCTTATAGCAATTTCCATAATTTCTTATTACGATGAATTATTAATTTAACATATTTATATTTTTTTAGAAAATGACAGATTTTACGTATGAAGTAAAAACTCATTTTGATAGATTATATAATGGCTATTTAAAAAGAATTTATAGGATTTATTATGGACAAAATCATTAATTAGTTAGAAGAATTCCATAATGATGATCACCTTATTTGGCAGCTATAAGAGTCGTCTTAACTTTTATATTTGTAATATATGATATAATATGTGAAATGACAATTGTACATATATTTATTATATATTAATTACATATATTTAATTTTAATTATATATAAGTAATACCCATAATTATAATTATATATAATGCTATATAAACATATATATATGTGGATATATAAAGTAGTATAGCAATAATAAAAACAACAAATAAACACTATAGCAAAATAAATAATAAAAAGCAACTACTATTTTTAATACTGATGGGTTATTTTTAAGTACCGATCAATAAAAACAAAATTAAAAATAGCTTCCGGATTATTACAACTGAGAATAAAAAGGAGTTGTGTACTGGTACTAAAGACTTTTTCTTGCTATTAATGCATGATTTCTAATTTACAGTCCTACCTTTTTATAGGATAATAACATAGTTACAGTTTTCCAACACATCCCAATCTAAGCAAAGAAATATAAATGATTAAGACAGTGAATTCTAACTCTCTATAAGAACATATAAATTATTAAGGCTATAAAAACAGAAAAATATTTTAGCTAATTATGTCATATCTTTGAACATTGAATTCAATTCAAATGAAATTAATGAGTAATTAGCGTTCAACACTAATTGGTCATACACTTGCTCTACTACTAATAGCCATCCGGAGATATTCCATGTCTAATTTCATGATCACAAGGATTGGTATATTTCTGAGTCTAAATTTCTATCTAAATAAGCATCAAACATTTATAATAATATTTAGGGTCATTTCTTAGTTCAAAGTAATCTTAAATTTTTTATTGATAAAGTGAACAACATGTTGCATGATGGTGATAATTAGTCAATATATGGTTTCTATCATTTAGAAAATTTGGAACATTTTTATTTGAATGAGACTTATCAATAGTTCAAAGCCGTGGACAACAAATAGATGTGTCTGTTTACAATAACAGAAAGTCACTCAAACAATATTTATATTGCACCATAACCTTTACGTTCTTGATAAACAGTGTCCTAATATTCCTCCATAGAAATCTTTGATAAATCTAGAATTGTCTACACCATTGAATATAGTTATAGTTATTATTATTTTAAAGAACTTATAGGAAAGGGGATATTACATATAATAATATATTTCTCTATTATCTAAATTTTTTTTATAACTATGTGGACCACTTGCAATAAACGAGTACATTCGCCCTTGAGGGCTCAAAACACTTCGCTAGCTATGTGCATCTCTCATTTCCTCGATCGTTGTTTCTTAAGCAACATTTTGTGTTGTTGTGGGCTTTGCATATACGCTCATGCCAGAACAATCATTCAGTAAGCTCACCATGATGATTTAATCACAGTTTCACCGTTGCTTAAGGGATGGTTGGCTGGTTATATATGCATCTTTCGTAACATATAGTACTCTACAGGCATATAAGGGTTTGCAATTGATTGAACATTAAAAGATTCGAAACATTATGGTAAATTTTGTTTAACCTCCTGACATATCATAGAAGTTTGTGTATAAGTTAAAATTTTGCATTATTAAGTTTTAAAATATACTTTATCTATAATATGCTACATAGAATAATTTTACGTTGTTTCTTAAATCACCTTTCATATGCTACACAAAATATTTTTTTCTATCATTCTTTGTAGAGTGATTCCTCTTCATATATCACACAAAAAATACTGAAAAAAATAAAACATGAATAAAAGTCTTGAAAACTATACACAAACTTATATGTTGTGCAAGATAATTGTTTCAACTTTCTAATGAGATAAATTAATAATCATAATTGTATGTATATAAGGACATTTTAGATTTTGTTTAAAGTATATGGCCCAATGACATATTGTGACACCCGAACTCTACTAGCCATAAATGATGGGCTAATATAGGTTATGAGTTAACTTTTATAAATACTATATAGTCATAGGATACACAAGCTAGTACAGATAAAATAATAATGAACTTAGAAATAACTAATTTTTATTATATTACAGATATCATATATAGATCCTAGATGTATAGCACAGTATAGAAGGCAAAAGCAATAATGGCGACAGGTGAAAGCGAAAAGCAACTTAAGTGACTAAGTAGTAGACAGATCACTTAAACAACTAATTCATTCCATAGTCATGGCTTAGTTGGACTGATCCCGGAGGAATTCCTCAGTGGACGAGTCTACATCGTCTTCATAAAAATCTATACATATATATAAGCAAGAGTAAGTAATTTACGTAGACGATGATATGTTTTAGCTTAATAAAAGAGGCTAAGGGTTATTATTTGTGAAAGCAACTTTTTCTTTAAAAAAGTTATTTTACAAAACACTAGTGAGTCAAAATTTTAATTATTTAAAAAAGACTCACATCTCGATCCATTCCACAAGTTGCTTTACAATAACTTGTCACCATAATTACGAGTGATGGCAATATCTAATATTTCCTCATCATTTTATTTATAAGCTTATTTTTGCTTTCTCAACGATTAACAAATAATCAAATATTATATCTTAACTATGAAACAAGCTTTTGTAGCATAAGTTTCATCTTTTTGACACTACACCACTATGGTGCCATCAGACCCTAAGTCACACTGTCTACCACACAGGCGAACTTTGGAAACGGTTCTCATCCTAACAAATCGTGTTTACAAACTTTTGGCAAAAACAAAACTACACTATTAGAAGCATCTCACATCCGCCCATAACTATGACACATCTATTTAAACAATTTAGCTAAACTATACAAATGTTGCACGCTTTACCCACACATCATAAACTTCTCTTTTTTACACAACACATGCTAATCAAACATGATTGACAAAGGAGGGCTCATTAAAATGCTTTTCTAAAACTAATCCATAAATATCCCATGTCACATAGTTGGGTCGAATATCTTAAAACAGAGCAATAGACAAGTCATATGCTCTCATTTATTCAATACACACTGAAGATGTCTCCTATACCTAACTAATCGGCTAAAAATAGACTAGAATAACACCCATCTCAGACAATAACAATCCACGGCCCCATCTCCTTATCCTTAGCGTTCCACAACTATTGGCATATAAGATTTTTATATGATAGTTAATTAGTTAGCCTGAGACATCTCATAACACCCATGCGGTCATATTACACTGTAATATGTTTGGATGAATTTCTCAAAAAAATCGGTTCTTAATAATAATACATAGCTAAGTCATGAAGGCATTGACTCTACATCATCCAAGTAATACAAAACATTTTTATTTTACAAACAAGCTAACATCACATTGGATTTTAAGTAAATATTTAGAAGTCTCAAGTTCTCGTACAACATCACAATCGTAAACAGGCTAATCAACTATCTCGGTAATCACAACCAAGGGATAACGATATCGATAAATATTTGGTAGAGTTAACAAGGATGTGAACATCAATATCCTACATAATATAAGTAAAACTATTCGGTAGGTCCGTCGGTTTCACGCAAACTAAGGCTAGGCATGATTAAAGTGTAACATAAGCAATGCATTTTTGTAAATAAAGTAATTTACAAATATAGAATCAAGAGTGGTCAAAAAATGGCTTGCTTTGGTGCGCTGCAGGTCTTGGTGCAACTAAATCCAGCATGAACACCCCTTCGGTTATGACCTCTATAAGTGAGAAATACAAATACTACATGGAGTACCATTAAAAGTTAAAAAAACACGGAGAATAATAGTTTCTTTGTGTAAAAGATGATTTTAGAAAAAAAATTGGGACTGAAATGAGATCAAATAGAGTTATAGATAAAAATATATTTTTCAAGTTTAAAAGATATTTTAGAAAATAAAAGAATCCGAAAACAATATTCTTAATAATATTCCTTGAACTGACATGTGGACTTCTAGGGCGGTAGCAATTGTGGTTCAAGGCCAGCCAGTGCGGCAGGCGACGGTGAGAGCCCGAAGGTAAACACGTGTGATGCTTGGCTTAACTGGATGTGGTGGCAGCTCGGGGAGCAAGGCGCCACCAGGTCGGTGGCTAGAGTCGAGGACGATGGTGGTTGTGGTGGTGGTGCAACCGAAGGCTTAGGCGCATGTGACAGGCTTAAGAGGCGCAGCGACCGCGGATGGGTTCAATAATTTGGGAAGAAGAGAGAGAAGGGCGGTCGCTACCTTCACGACAGTGAGGAGTAGGGGCGATAATGGCAGATGGTAGCTCTACTCGGTTTTCATAGTAGGGGCAGTTTTGGTAGCCAAACTAGGTAATGTGAAGGAAGAGTACTATAGGATCATAGTAGTTTTAGAGAAGGAGGAAAACAAAAGATGGAAGTATGCTCGGTTTTGTAGCTGCTTCCACCACCTCGTGATAACTAGTGTGACAACGAACCTCCATGCGGCGCTGTGAATCACGTGAGTACTCGATGCTATTTCCGTGTTTATCACAATGGAAGCATCCGTTGTCGTCTTTGTTTGATTTTTCTTTGTCGCTTTGCAGTCTTGAGCAGAAGAGATTCACACATGCATTTTAAAAAGGCAAATGAAGCATGCATGTAAGTAATGCTTGCTGCTTGTCTTGTTCGTGAGTAGCAAAGATGAGCTTTACGTGTGAGTTATCTTTTGAAAAGATGGATGAGGCTGTAGTAGCTGCCCTGCTTTGGCTTGAACCGAAAAAAAAGAAAAGATAGAGAAAGAGGTGCACATGCATAAGACAAGTTGCTTTGCTTAGAAGAGTCAAAAGCATGCGTGCTTTCAGTTCACCTGGAAAAAGGGAAGGGATGTTCTGTGATGTTGTTGTTCGAAGAAATGGAAGAGTGAGGCTTAGAGAGAATCCGGGTTTTGTTGGTTTCGTCTGCAAGTGATTAATTTCGATGGAAAAAATGATAAGTGGTTTGACCCACACGTATACAAGTGAAGTGTGGCTTGAGATGATGTTAAATAGGAAAGAAAATATCTACTAGGCGGTTGGGGTAAAAAAATAAAATTTAAAATTTTCGGATGGAAAGAAAATTATTTGCCACTATGGTTGAAATTTTTTAGAATCAAAAAATTAACCTTAGAAATTTTTAGAGGCAGTGCTAAACAAAATTTTGAAATTAGAATTTTTAGAAAAAATAGCAAGCTTACACATATATTGTAAAACCAAGAGTAACAATACATGAACTCAATGGCTACATAGTAGATTGTTTGTTTTTTTTCATATATGACACCGATGACTTTTCCTCCCAACAATATTTATTCAAATATTAATTAGTTGAGTAAAGTGAAAAGAGTACTACTAGTTCTGCTATCAAATATATTGGCTTGTATGTTTGTCTATTTGAATAAATATTTTAAAAAACAAATAGTCAATCGAATCACAAAAGTCAACTACGTCATATAAAAAAAGATATTGCTAGATTTTAGTGCTTGAAAATTAAATTTTTAGTCTCCTAAAATTGCACACTTATAAGACGAAATTTGTATTGGTATGCGATGTGTAATTTTACTTTATTTTGAACTATAATTTTATTGTTATACATGATTGTATGTTATTTATATGTAAGTTTGAATATTTTTTGCATGTAAATTTGTAAATTCTATGAATAATAAGTTTATTTCTTGTAATTTGTAATTTTTGTATGTTGAAATATAGTGTTCAACCTTTTATATATGGAAAAAAATGGAGGGATAATGTGAACCACTGATTATCATTTAAGGGATGAAAATATATCTGATTAACGGTTTCTAATATGACAACGCAGCATTGTACTGATGGAGAATGTTTCCAAAATAACACTCCCTCTTGCAGATTACTGTGATTTAATACTGTACACGTTACTATGAGAATTAATGAAACCTTGACAAGTTCACATGCTGCAAGACATTGAGGCGATCAGGAGAAATTGCTGCGATGAGAGGAAATTTGGCCTCGGTTGGTGTCAGAAGGAGAAACAGAAAGGGAGGAATCGCTTAAACAGAAAACAGGTGCTTGATTTCGTTTGCCTTAGGTGTTAAAAGACTGATAGTGTTACGGATGCAATTGTTCAGAAGTAAGTAGTAGAAGCCAACTTCATTTATTCATCAAATTTATTCAGACTTGCATACATCCTAAATCAACAGAAGATGAACACAATTAATATAGCAAAAACATCGATGGAAGTGTTGTTGATCTTATTTCTGTCATGTCCCCGTTGATCTCCACTGCTCGCTCTGTCGCGTTCAGATTTTGGGGACGGCGGCGAGGGCTTCCTGCAGCTTCTCGTCGGAGTGGGAGAGGTCGACCATGTCGCCTCTCAGGTACTTCTCGTATGACGCGAGGTCGAAGTGGCCGTGCCCGCACATGGCCATCAGGATCACCTTCTTTTCCCCCGTCCTCTTGCACTCCAGCGCCTCCCTGATCGCCGCCGCGATCGCGTGCGTCGGCTCCGGCGCCGGGATGATGCCCTCCGTCCGCGCAAATTTCAACGCAGCTGGAGTTCAAAGTAAAAAGAAAGAAAGAATTAGTCTCTTGTTATTAAGCATCACCTACATTAATTAGGTTTTGGAAGAACGAAATCATGAATAATACTTCGTACCTTCGAAGCATTCGGTTTGCTGGATGGCAATGGCTTCCATGAATCCAAGCTCATACACATGGGAGATCAGAGGCGCCATTCCATGGTAGCGAAGCCCTCCTGCAAAACAATGGCTTGGGTTATTAGCAACCAAGAACTGCAAATTGGGGGAAGAAGAAGTGTACATTGCAGAGATCAAGACCTGCATGGATGGGGTCGGGGACGAATCCATGGCCGAGGGTGTGCATCTTCATGAGTGGCGTCAGGCCGGCGGTGTCGCCGAAGTCGTAGGCGTAGACGCCCTTGGTGAGCGTCGGGCAAGCCGCCGGCTCGACGGCCTTGAACGCCGGGCTCATCCTGCCGGCCAGCTTCTCGCGCATGAACGGGAACACGAGCCCGCCGAAGTTGGACCCGCCGCCGGTGCAGCCGATGACGACGTCGGGGGCGTCGCCGACGGCCGCCAGCTGCTCAAGGCACTCCTCTCCGATCACCGTCTGGTGGAGCAGCACGTGGTTGAGCACGCTGCCTAGGCAGTACTTGGTGTCGACGCTGGTGGCCGCCGCCTCCACCGCCTCGGAGATGGCGATCCCGAGGCTGCCCGGGCTGGCCGGGTCACGCTCCAGGATCGTCCTCCCCGACTCCGTCGCCGTCGACGGCGACGGGTGCACCTTGGCGCCCCACGTCTCCATCATCAGCCGCCTGTACGGCTTCTGGTCGTACGACGCGCGCACCTGCCACACCTCGCAGTTGAGCCCGAAGAGGCTGCTCGCGAACGACAGCGCGCTGCCCCACTGCCCGGCGCCGGTCTCGGTCACGACGTTCTTCACTCCGGCGACGGCGTTGTACCACGCCTGCGGCACCGCCGTGTTCGGCTTGTGCGACCCCGCCGGACTTGTCCCCTCGTACTTGTAGTAGATCTTCGCCGGCGTGCCCAACAGCTTCTCCAGCCTCCTGGCCCTGCATCGCCGATCCATCATTGCAAGAGCTCCTCTGAATACTCAGCGCTGGGATTTGCAGCAATGGACACGACGTTCTGTCTACCTGATCAGCGGCGTCGGGCGCCAGAGCTTGTAGACGTCGGCGACCACCTCCGGAATGTCGATGAACCGCTCCTCGGTCACCTCCTGCCTGATCAGCTCGTCGGGGAAGAGAGGGGACAGGTCGCTGGGGTTCAGTGGCTGGTGAGTCTGCGGGTGAAGCGGCGGCGGCGGCTTCACCGGCAGGTCGGCGACGAGGTTGTACCATTGCTTCGGGATGCTCACGCTGGCGCCGCCAGGATTCGAGCTAGCCCTGGTGGTGAAGCTGCCTCTTCTGATAGAAACTCTCTGCTTTGGTTTGCAAGGGAGTGAGGTTTTATCTGATCCAGCTGCTGCAACGCAGGTAGGAGTGTTCATCAGGTTGGTGTGTGCAGGCTTTCAGCTCCAGAATTTAGAAATCAGATTGAACAAAAAAGATCTAATTTTAACTGAATCATCAATATGGCCGTTTTCTATTAATTGCCATCAAGTCTAGATTACATTTTGCAGCCACATATCTCAAGAATTCCCTTCGTTTCAAATCGTTTGTCCTTCTAGCTAAACTTTTGTGTCTTTAACCATCAATTTCTAAATTTTTATATAGTTTAACGTTATGAGATTTTTTTTAATCCACCTTAAGAAATATTTTCATAATATATAATTCACACGTCATTAAACTATATAATTTTTTAAAAGTTAATAGTCAAAGATAATAATTCGAAATGAATGAAACAATGATTAAGTAGTGTTGAAATTATTGCATCGAACCTGAGTGCTAGGAGTGTGGTACACTAATTAATAATTAATTTAGACATGTTAACAAGATGGTTTCCACTCCGAACTGAAACATTTATGATTTGCCTAACCTGACGGTTCTGCAATTTGGTTTAGATTCCCATTTCGGCAGGACTATTAGCTACATCTACTGCATAGAAGGGGGAAATACTTAACATATATAATCTGTGCCAACATCATCAGCAGCTAGTCATCTGTTTATCAAATAGTGCCCATTAACCTGGATGAACACACATACAGAAGGAATGAAAATCAATCAGAAGTGCCCAATTGGGGCATGCTACTGATTAATTTAATTTAATTTTTCTGCAAGGAAGGCATGCTAATGTTGATGGGTTTGGGCTCGATAGCAGACACAACAGGATCACAACTAACAACTGATAACTCAATCAATTCCTTGAGATCCAAGTGCACAGAAAAACAAGTATAAAGAAATGGTTGAGTTCTTGAGTTGCTCTGCAGTAACAAGAAACATAACCAATCTAATCCAAGAACAGCAGCAGAACACACTGTTTCTCTCATCACCTCCAAGACGATATGTTGGGCCATCAGTCTTATTAACCCAACCTAAAGAAACAAAGAAACTTGACACAAGAGGGCGAGCCACAAAAGGAGAGATGCAGGGGTGGGATCCATGGCCCGCACCTTGTTGGAGCAGGGGAGGCCGGACGGAGGCGGAGGTGGCCATTCTTCTTCTCCTCTTCCGCTCCCGAGCCTCGCCGCCGCCGGTTCGCCGCCGCCCTGATCAACCCCAAACGCGAGCTGGAGCTGCCTCCCTCCTGTGATGCAGCCGAGTAGCAGCTGGTTTTATGGGGTGGTGGTGCTTCTCCGGCTTGCGTTTGGTGGCACGGCACGGCTGCTCGGGAGAGGAGAAAACTAAATAAAAATGAGAAGAAAAATTTTCGCTGGACGAGCCATCGGATCAACGCAATTGAATGCGACGGCAACTCTGCCATGGGATCCTCTGCATTTGTGTGAACACTGACGGCTTGAGCTGAGGATAATGCTACAGTACAACACAGAAGTACAGGCCACTTTTTGTACAGTAATTGTTTTACTGTTCCCCCCCAAAAAAAGTACCTTTTGACTTCACTGTTCTAGGTGCTGTAGCATATCGTTTTGAAAAATTCGATGGAATATCTAAAACCCATGACCTAATGTACATGTACGGAAGATCCTCTGCGTTTTCGTCTTCATTGCGGAGGATCCGATTGCGGGAAACTATGGATGGGCTTTGTTGTTAGCAGGCGCTAATTATGTTTTGTTGATTTTGTCTCTTTCTCTGAGTAAACAGTATAGGGCGTCCATTTTTATTCGATTGGCTAAAATGTAGCCCCTCCAGTGAAAAATAATGTGGTTTTAGAATTTTTTTCAACGTGATCATTTAATTTGTTTTGCATAAATCAAAAGGTAATCACACAAATATAATATTATGAAAGCTTTGGTTATACTTAGATAATTGGATTAAGGATTTAAGACTATTTTTCTCATTTCCTCTTCTTAGTCTGGTGAGCTACATAGTGCCATTTAGAATATAGAAATTTTACATGAATCAGTTTATTTCCTGTAAAGTTTGTTTTGCTTTCCCAACAAAACCGCAAACCTGGTTGATCTCATCTGTTACATCACATCCCTGCCCTGGAAAAACAACGTGGTTGGTCGGATTCTTCTACCCTTAATCCTAACAGTCAAATTAGAACTGGAATAATGCTGTCGGCCGGTGATTTTTTTATTCAATCAGAACGAAAAGTGAAACGAGCGAGAAATCAAGTTTTGCCTTTGTGAGAACACGATTCTTCTCAGAAACAACAACATTTCTCCTTTGCTAAAAGCACATGGAAAAGTTTAGCGTTGCAAATTGAAACAAGTTAGCACCTAATCTGGCACAGAAAAAGTCCATCACCTTGACCTTATCTCCTAAACCAAAAGGACAGTACTTACCCTTCCAAAAAAAAAAAACCAGTACTTTCAGAATGCTGTCAAATATTTCGGAGTTACTAGCACGCGGCTGTCTGTTGCCCTGTTGCTGGAGATGGCCAATGGATGGCTCGGTCTGCCTGGTATAAGCCTAACTAGGGTCAGTGTCTCGTTACAATTAGATCTAGCTACTAAACAGATTATATTGGATGATGTCTCAGACATAGCTTAGCTAAGACTTAAACGGATCGAGCTGGGCGATAGTCTGTTTAGCTTATAAAAAAATTATATGATTTTTTTAAAATATGGAAAATAAGAAAAAATATAGAAAATTAAAAGAATATATAAAAAATATAGAATAAATAAGAAAAAATATTAAAAAGTTTCAAAATACTAAACGCTGAGCCAGCACAGCAGGCCACACCGTTAGCTCAAACGTAGCCCGACTCATCGATACATGGGTGTACCATGCCACAAACCAACAGTAACTGACCTTTGGGTTAGCCAAGTTGGTCCGACCCATTTGGCCTAATGTGTCCAACCGATAGTGTTGCCCGAGAAAAAAAAAGCAAGATAGAGTAGCCAGAGATCAGACACATATTTTGTTATCAATATCACCTAAGACAAACCAAGATTAGCTAAGATTAGTAAATCGTCGATGCGATGTGCACGTCTCCGTCAACATTTCTTCTGCTGTTGATGCTGTATTCCTATCTACTCCTGTAGTGACACCACACTGCAAATATCTGTAGTACTGTCTGCTTCTATTTGAACAATTATTCAGTCTTAGGAAAACACAAATGATTAATCAGAGTATAGAAAAAAAATGCCTCTGCTCACAGGATATTTTGAACAGGTTAACTCTTGTTTTTCGATGGACCTAGCTTTGATGAACAGATAGAAGAGGTCCAACAATGGACATTTCTCCCATGCCGTAGCTAAAAATTAAATTTTAAAACATAAAGTTGATTTTGATTTTAGGTTTTTTATCGTAGTTTATTTCTCCATATTTTTTAAAAATTTCTAAGATCATATATATATATATGTTTTATTTATAAATTAGTTTTTAAGTTATTGATAAGACTTTACGGCTTATAAAGCGAAACGATGACTAAAGTTTGTTGCTGGTCTGACAAATGTTACCTCGTGCAGGCCACAGATGGGGATATGCATGGGATAGGAAGAGAGCCCTGAAGGCCCAAGCAAACGGTAACCGCCATACTGTAGATTCAACCTGGCCCATTAGATGGCATTTCGTTTCATGTAGCATAAATATTCAGCCCATTGACATTTGACAAGGTCTTATCTAGAGCATTTATAATTTTATTAATGTAATTGACACATAACGATATGATGAATTGGTATAGAGACAAAGATAGTAACAGAGAAGAGGCTGAAGTAGAGGCGTAGGTAGTGGAGGAGGAGATAGAAAATGATGTCGATATTGATTTAAAAAAAATACTAGCTCTAATACTATGTTAATGTAATTGGCGCTAAGTAATATATATATATATAAAAGGTATCGTATATATAAAAAGTTATAACGTTATAAACGTGACTAACAGTAATTAAGAGACATAACTCTATAGATGATCTCTTACTATACATTATATACTTTTATGTTTAATAAACTTGAGTTGGGAAATGTTTTGAGCTTAATGGTGAAGGAAACTGATTTAAGTTTCAGTGGCTAAGAACGCACCTGAATCTGAATGCATGCCCTAGCTGGATCATATCACTAGACAGTAGTAAGTTCATAGCCTTTTATTATAGAAAGCAGAAGAGATGGAGACGATAAACAAAAGGGCTAAAAAAGGTTCAAACTCTACGTTCGAGTGGGAACCTGGAATATGTTAGGCCCTATCATTGTCTTGGGTTTAAACATTAAACCCCTCGATCAGAGTAATTAACAAAGATGTCAAGGACAAAGAAAGGGGATAATTGAAGAAATTAATGGAAAGGGAATCATCTTTTAGGGAAGATGCAAGTAGAAGAGAAACCCGTCAGATGGTAATTGGAACCTGAAAAAAGTTAGTTCACTGCCTAAACACTCTTTTGTCCCGAGCGCTGCTTTATTAAAAAAAATCTTTAAGAAACACAAATAGGAGTACTTTATTCTCAATTACAAGGCAATCTGCAATGCACACGCTTGCATGCACGCTCGCTAGCTCTCTGGGTTGATAAGGAAGAATGCACACTGTTCTTAATCTAGTAATTTGGTTGTCATGGCAACATTTTTCTTCCACCGTTAAAATTAATCTATAATAATATTAAATGATCAATTATCACTGAAGTGCTTGAACACAACCATCTATTTGTTAAGTAAAATTACCATTCCTTTTGCCAACGAAATCATTTAAATTTTAGTTCAGTTTTCTAAACTAGGATTTTGGACTCATTCAATTGATTCATATATTTTCCTAGAACTAATGTTCCTATAGGCTGGCTTGCATGTTACTCTTAACATTTAATTGATTTATGTATCAAATAATTTGTTTTTTTTTATTTTTTTCTTACCTTTTTTACCTTATTATCAATATATCCAAATATCTATATTTTTAATATATCTCAATTCATGCCCATTTGTTTTTCACCTTATTCAACTCATGTTTAACTTAATTCTTTAAAGAGATCATACTTAGTTAATGTGGTTCTTCAAGTGTTCTTAGACGTGTTTCTAAATTCCCGTTGCGATAGGCAGGCATCCACAAGTTTGTTGAGAAAACAGATAACGATGTCCATCTATGTGATCTTCATTAATTATTTCTATCAACTAATCTTTTTCTAACTGTCGATGGAGATATATTTCAACACGCGGTGACACAATTGGCTGGTAGAGAAGAGGGGCGGAGTGTTTTGGTAAATATCATAAAAAATCTAGGAAAATGTTCTATCTGGGAGAAGAAATTTCATTTGGCCAGGATTGGTCTCTACTACTGCCAGGCCAACTGAGAGTAAGAGGGGGTGGTTGTTTTTACTGATGGAGGAAAATATCTCCTATCATTTGTTGAGAAAATGGATAAGATCCATATATGAGAGTTTTATTATCTCTATAAATTAATCTTTTTTCTTACTGTAGATAGAGATATATTTCAGCCCGCAACGACAACACAATTGGTGTAACATTATTAGCCGCATAATCCAAAGAATATATGACTTTTCTTCGTATAATGAAAAAGTGTTTTACACTTCTGGCCTCAGCACAATGTGCACACAAACCGATGAGGAATATATAGCTAACACTACATCGATCCGTCGTCCACAGGCACTGCTCTCGCCAAACAACGACTCTAGACCTATGAACAAGTGAGATCGTTAAGATTCTGCCTAAAAGCTAGTTATTATATATAAGCATTGTGGTTACAGCATGCAAGCATTACATGCACGATATGATGGCACTACCCGAGAGAGAAAGAAAGAGAGAGAGAGAGAGAGTTTGGCGTCCAGAACAAACCAAACCCTGCACTGCAGCTCTTTCTCAAAAAGACAGTGAAAGTTATAGCTAGGATCGATATTATGCATCCAACTTGCACTTTGAAATGTGATTAGTGGAGGATTTTTTTCTGAACCCTGAATTGTAATTTAATACCACCTTTTTGACTGGCCTTACTTGATTAGTTATTACTAATTAATCTTTTATGTTACTTGCATTGACCTTGCTGCAATAATGCATGTTAAAAGGAGGAAGGTACCATTTGAACTGAAACTTTGGCCTAGAAAGGGTTGTTAGGCACCGAATATGGTAAAGATCAAGAGAGTTATATGAAAGATATTTCTCTCTCGCTCCCTGGCAAGCTTGAGCGTTCATTTCTTCACTGCAAGCTGTAGTCATCGAGCTGGTCTAAACTGTTGAGCAAAGCCAGGCAATTTTCTTTACATTGGTATGCATTGCTTTACAGGGATGAAAACAGTATAGAAATTTCTGACTATACCCGTTTTCGTAAAAATAATATTATTTTCGAGCATTTTTATTTCTATTCATATAAACTTTAGTATTTTAAATTATGTCAACGTACTGCTACTAAATATTTAAATTTATAAATATGAAAAATTCCTAATCATATTGAAACTGTCCATAAAAATAAAAATAAATCATTTCTAACCATTTTCATCAAGACACATTTATATTTCTTTTATTAAAAAATATAGAAAAGACTTGCGTATCTTTTATTAATAAGCTAGACTGTAGTTGATGAGTGGCTTAAGTTGTAAAGGTAAATATTTCTATAATAAATTTTATAAAATGCTAGGTTTTGAGATATTATGACTTGTAACATAAAACCCTAGATATTATGACTTGTAGTTTTAAAGAATATCAGGTTTTAGAATAAAATATTTCAAGAAACCTCATATTTACATCAAATACTTATAATTTTATTATATATGAATGGTAAGCAGTTGTACATATTGCTTTAATTAGTTGTAGACACAAGTAGACATATGAAACGTGAAATCGCAGGAAATTAGCCAAACTTAATTACGTGCTACTCTTAGTAACCCATAAGACTTGCTAGAGGCCACATAAAGCAAGTGCCTGCATGCTTGCAAATCAAGCAGCGGGTTTTTGCAACTAGTGATCGCCTGCACTAGACCAAATCTTGATGAATGTTAATTATAAAAAGTGGCCCTGAAATGACCAAACATATTAGTGACTCCGAGATGCTGGCTTATCACCATAAACTTTTCTTATCTGAACAGTTGCTCCGTATAAGAATTCAGAAAAGGAAATTATTTCCTCAAGTTAAAATGCATAGCCGGCTTGATGTGAAACGAAACCAAAATACCATTTCGCCGCCATTATTACCTTAATATATTCATGACATTTCAAATCCAGATATCCAATGCGTGCATCACTCTATGCACCACCACTGTCATTGTCAGTAGCGCCCTGTTCGTTCAGATCAGGCTTGCAGGATTCAGAACTCAGTGCAGAAAGGTTTGGTGCCCAATAGAACATTCATCCCCATGTTACTACATTTCAAAAGAAAATTCATGGAACCTTTTCATATAAGTTTATATTTATCTTTAAAAAATAAATTAAACTTTCAATCATGATAGCAAGAAGAATGAAATAAGTACATATGTAAAATTTTAAAATTTTCTATTTCTAAATTCTAACTTTCTCATTGTTTACTTGTTAGCCACAACCAAAATTTAAATTTTAAAATTAATTTAGAGTTCATTTTATGATCTTTTGATCAACTTCTATTTTACAGTTTTGGCTTTTAAACCACTATCAATGGAAATATAGAAGTTTGAGTAAATTTCATAAAACTATATATATTTTGATCTAATTATCATAAAACTACAGATTTAAGGCACTCTATCATAAAATTATAGATTTAACATTAAATTTTATCACAAAAATATAAATTTAAGGTGGAATATTGCAAAACTACAAATCTAATAATAAAGTTATCACAAAATTATAAATTTTATCTTTAGCACTACTATTATGTTGAAGTTATAAATATTGTTGTTTTGTGATTAAATTGGTGCTAAACATATAGTTTTTATAATAATTTTATTAGCAAATCTATAGTTTTACAATAGTTAATCTTAATTCTATATAGTTCCATAATAAATTTACTGCTAAATCTATAGTTTTATAATATGATTTATAGTTCTATTATAATTTGACTAAAATATATATCATATTGCAAAATTTACTCTACATGTTTTACCAATAAATTATTTTTGATTGCTTTATTTATTTTTCTATGACTTATCAGGCATAGCTCAAAAATCACAAGCTAACTAGCTGGAAATTAAGGACTGGTTTGAAGCATAGGATTTGGAAAACACACAAACAAGAAAAACATAAAAATATAACGTGACACACTTCGTATTCCCACAAGGTTTCAAACACATAGGAACTTTAGACTTTGGGCATTTGGATGGCCTGTAAGAAACAAAACGATGGAATTTTGGTGAAAGTAATTTAGTGGAAGAGAGATACTAGAGAGAGAAAGGGAGAGAATGCATGGGACTCCTCAAAACATGAGGTAGGAGCTCATATTTGTTTTCCTTTAGAATTGGGGCATTGAAAGAAAGTTCATAGGATTTTTGTTAATGATATTCCTTTGTTCCAACATAGCTAATAGGAAAAAATTCCCAAGGATTGAAATCTTTCAAAATCCCTTTGAAATTCTTTCAACCCAACAACTCTGATGAAGTCTGAAGAAGGAACTGGTCTGAGTTTCACCGTGAGCTGCACGCGCCGTTGTCTTCTGAAGGATCTATCTGAACCAGCCTCACCATCCTGCGCGCGCAACGTGCAAAACACACGGTTCGCACGTTCTCTGCATCAATCTCTGCCGTCGGATCACACCGCGGCCGCGTTTCCGGCAAATCCCGTCCGTCCGGTCAGAGCCTGAGGGGCGCCATCCCTCCCCTATAAATAAGAGATTACCCTCCAGCAAGCAGCAGCAGCACAAGCAGCTTCTTCTTCTTCTTCCTCTTCTTCCCAGTGATCACTCGCTCACTATTAGACAAGTGTGTTCTAAGAAGCCTAGCTAATTAAGTAGCTAAGCAACCAGCAGCAAGAAGGCTGCAAGTACAAGCTAGCTCGCAGGAATGGGAGGAAACCTGTCTTGCTTTGGGTTGGCATCTCCAGGTTCAGGTTACCGGGACATCGCCGACGATCAGCCGGCGGCGTACTACGAGCAGCGGCAGTCGTCGAGGAAGGTGCGGCCGAGCGACGAGGACAGGCTGTGGTACGTCGGCGAGCGGGACGTCGACATGAAGGCGGCGGAGTTCATCGCCAAGTTCCACGCCTCGGCTAGGTTCGTGGAGGCTTAAGCTTGATGAGATCTTGGATCTACCTGGGTCACTCTCTCTAGTTGGTTCGTTTGCCATTTGTTCGATCGATCTCCTGCTTGCTTAATTACTTCTCTTCTTATATAATTAATTATGTTAGCTAGACCTATGCGTAGCTATGTATGTGTATATCCGTATATGTTACTCGGTGTAATTAAGGATGTGTAAATCTGTATTATCCTAAATAAGAGCAATGCTGGACAAGCTGCTGCTGTATGTAAATGTTTGTTGCAAGGAGTTAGTTGGTCTCTAAAATATATAGTGAAATGCAATGCTTAATGGGATTTGAGAGGATGCTGTGAATTACTCCTCAGATTTTTAATATATGACACTATTAACTTTTTATTCATATATTTAACAATTTATCTTATTTAAAATTTTAGTACAAATATATAAAAATATAATTCATACTTAAAAAAACTTTAATAATAAATTAAGTCACAACAAAATAAATAATAATTATATAAATTTTTTGAATAAGACGAATGGTAAAAATATCTCAAAAAATTAATGGTATTATATATTAAAAAGCAAAGGTAGTAATAATTACTGTACTAGGAGAACAAAAGTTTCAGTAAGGATTAATTATTCATCATACTAAGTAGTGAGCTCTGCAAAGATGTGTGGCTGGTCAGGTAACAATCTTATCTTGCAATTTAGATGTGAAGTGATGAAGTGCTGATTCAGACTGGCATCCTCTCGTTAGTCATATCAGGAATTCCAAGTTTCCAATTTTGACCAAGAAAATAATTAGTGTAACTAGCCTTACCCTTAACACAAATGCTTATAGACTATAGTTACCCTTTACGACTAAATTAATAATGCAATTCCTGTAGTTTAATTTACTAGCTGATTAATTCCTTTGAAAACTAGCAAATTAACAATATATGATGATATACTTCAAGCCATCAGCAACTTGATCATCAAGACTTAACTGTAACGGATTACAACATTATGTTCAGCTTAAAGTCAGAAAAATGATATTCAAGTCCACAGTTGAGCTCCTCAATTTTACCCTTCTGCTATGTTCATTCATAGCACTTTACCAAGCCGAGGTATAGTTCACACAACATTTTCAGAAACCATGGATGTTTTCTGTGGCTACATACTTGTCAAAGAGATGACAAATTTAAGGACTAAGGTGATGTGGAAGGGGAAGTGGGAAACTACTGATTAAAAGTTATGAAAACCTCAGCCTTTGCATCCAAGTATTATTGGTGCCTTAGTAGTTCATCTTATTCAGATATTTAGAAGGATTCTATGGATTGACAGTAAAATGTGACAGTGAACGTTAATAAAATTAAATGAGAAATAATTGAGGAATTACATAATCATTGGAGTAACCAAAAATAATGATTGGAGTAGTTCATCCAAGCATTATTGGGTTGAACACTTGGCACTATTTAGCAGCTGCTTTGTTTGCTTCCAGTTACATCCATGGTTGAGTAATATTCAGCCTTGCAAGAATTGTGATGATATTTGATCGCGTCTCATTCTCAAAAGCAAAAATTAAAAATTTTTGATTCAGTACTAACTTTTCTGGTCTCTAACTGAATTTGTGCTGCAACTAATTTTCTTACAACATTTATGAAGTTAATTTGTTTTAAAGACACACGGTATTACTGAAAATTTTTATATTTATGTAAGTTGAAATGGTTTGGTATATGAATGCAAAAGATTCAAGCTTCTCTTGGGAAAAGAGGATCAAATGCTCAGTTCGCTGGACAATACTTATCTAAATAGTCTCTTAGATGCAAATATTTCATAGGAAAACAGAAAAATCAATTGCCTACTTTTTCGTCAGTACAATGGAGTTTTGGTGCTATAAAAATTATCAGGATTTTCTACCAACAGATAGTACCAAATATATTTTGCCGTATGGTCTTTTCAGTGCAATGAACATATTCTACAGCTACATATCACCAACCAATTTAAGGATCTAACCAAAAAATAAAAACATTTACAAAAAAAAGAAAGGCTTGACAATCTTTCCCGACAAAAGCTTTATCATAAACATATTTGTCGCATTACTTGTCCCCATTTCATGTACAGTGGGATGTCATAGGCCAGAACCATGTTCCAGCCTAGCAATATAACCATGTTCCTCCCTAGCAAGCTGCTGTCGCATTAAATCATTAATCAACTATCACTTGATGCTTTCAATCATGACATTTCCAACACTGATCAGCATTCTAATTATATGTACAAAAAAATCAGCGTGATGTGTTGCCTATATCTGTTAACTTTTGTATCCATTCAGTCAATTTTTTACTTGCAACACATTTCTTCCATATTTTCACCGAAACTTCGAAATTCACGTTAGTATCAGTAAGACGTTTTTCGTACTGAATGTTATTCATTGCAGTAAAAAACACGTTCGACAAGGATCATCAGCTATCTAAGCTCCCAAGAACCTGTGATTTATACTTTCCCGGCAAAAGATTAGATCCAACTTAGAGGGATCACTTGAATTTGTCTCTGAGCTCTCGTCCTTTCTTTCCCTTCTCAAGCCATCATCAACTTTAGGGGTATCAAATCCTCCCATGGCAATTGCTGCTTTTGGTAGATAAGAATGAACCAATGATTTGTGACAAGTCATTATCAGAAAAAGATCGTTGCTTCTGGCAAGTGGTGCTTGTGTGTGGGAAAATTATCAGAAAAGATCGTTGCTTTGTACCAATGGCACCGGATCATCGTCCTCGAATTGCTTTATATATACCGTTTACGTACATTACATTCTCCGGTTGAGTGCAATTACCCAATTACTCGAGCTTTGACCAGTCAATCTCCGCACGCTTGAGAGGACAAGGCTGGTGAATCTGAATATTCTCAAGAAATGGTGGAGATATCGTTTTGAGAAAGCGGAAATTCTTTTGTCATATACTGCACCTTCGCTTTCTACTGTACCAAACTCTGAGATTGTCGGCGAGATTTCCTGTACATATTCATCTGCAAATAATACCCTGTGTATGTGCTTGACTGTTGCATGATTTGGACACCATGATCAAATCAATAGACACGCCGTATGTGCTACAAAATTGTCTATTAGTGCCACCCTGTTCGAGGGTTTTCAGAAGCCGAATGATTCCATGTAGAAGTATCTCGGCCACTTCCTGGGAATCAAATTATCACCAAATTTCACACCTGGCAAGGGACACTTTTTTAGGACAATAGCTTCAAATAGCCTCAGAAACAATCCTTTCTGTTATTCTCTTTTTTTTTTCTTGTTGATAGGTATAAAAACGTGGAAAATTATGTCATTACTTTGGACAACATTGGACGGAGGAGAGCAATCTTCGCATAGTGCTATACAGCCGTGTCTGTGAGCACATGATGTGTGAAAAGGCCACCAAAGAAGGCCTTTTTATGTACTTTGGAAGTACCAGTTACTGTGGAAAAAGTACAGCAGGTTTCTGAAAGAAAAAACACATTTTGATAAATGAATGCTAGCCTTTTTAGAAAAACTTTTGTAGTTGACCTTTTTTTTTACAACGAGATTGCAACTTTTTACCTAATAAAGGTTCCCCTTCCTGTTTTCAAATGGCCATTAAGCACTCTGGAGCTAATAAATTATGGATTCTTGATTTTGACATGATAGGTATTATTATGTATTGGTTCAGTGAACCAAAAATGAGATTCTAATTCAGATGGCTCCTCAGTGGGGCGATATGCCATAAATCTTACATAAATACTAGAGACAATTCCTCATGTATCTCTAAAATTTTAATCAATCTCTTCTATATCCTGTGTTTTTCTCATTCCCTTATATATCCTTAAATTTTAATTGTGATTCCTTTCATACCCTTTTTCATTAGATGACAATTAGTTTACCGTTTAATAGATATAAAAGGTCAATTTTACTCTTAAACATGCTAGGAATGTAGAAATTTATAAAAAATTTTGTTGTATGCCTATAATATTTATAAGTTTGTTGTATGATTATGTATCATAGGCAGAAAATTTAGTATATATTTTAAAAAAAATCTGAGTACCATTTTTTTAAAATAGGAAAAACAGTTAGTCATGTGTAGCATTTCTTTTGGATAATACATGCCATAGGCATCAAATTTGTTGTACTACTATCACAAAGCTACATATACTATTTTTAATAAATATAAAATAAAATTTATGTTTTGTTGTAATATCTAAAAATAAACTTGGTCAATAATACCTCACAAAAAATGATAAATATATATGTCCTATACAAACTCTGCCTATCTTCCTGATAAATGAAGTGGTCTCATCCCTATAACGTCATGTTAGGCTTGGCGAGTTAATATAAAAAAAATCAGCTACTCAAATAGAGATAAAACTTAAGAGAAACTATTAGAACGCAAACCTTTTAACGACCCGCTATATCGAAACCCAAAACTACTGTTAAATAAGCAAGAACTGGGTCACCACCCCCTTGTGATACACTATATCGTCATCCGAACACGATATCAAGTGAGAATAGATTGGGTCGTCGCTCTTAGTGGCATACTACATTATCGTCTGAGTACAGTAAAAAATGAGTAAGAGTCTTTACATCTAACTTGATGGTTTGCAAATGATAAGAAAGCTACTCGAGCTAACTAGGATATGTTTATTTAGTTAGAATTTTAGGTCTCTTATAAGTAAGTTAAGAGAGTCAATTAAAAGACATAAATATCTTAGTTCAAAAGACTAAATAGAAGGGTAATAAAGTGAAGGAGTTAAAAATGCTAGCTTTAAGTTTTGGTACTTAGGGATAACTGTCAATAGAAATGAAAGAGTTTTAATTAATAAGAGTCTCAAGAATAATGTGATGAAAGTGAGAAGGCAAGGAAAAATAATGATATTAGTCAAGCTTATCTTTGATGATATAGTCTTAAATATAATTAGTACGTATACTCTCAAATAGAATATGATGAGAGTGCTAAGAGATAGTTTTAAGAAGACTTAGATGACATGATTAGAGGTGTACCCATTAGTAAAAAGATTTTCATAAGAGAACTTTAATGATCACGTAAGACCTACAAGTGTAGGTTTTAGGTTTTAAGATAACACATAAGTTTGAGGTATGGTAGAAAGAATCAGAAGGGAAATGAGGCATTGAACTTTACTATATCTTTTAACCTATTGTTAGCCAATACTTTTTTTAGAAAGAGACAGTCCCATCTAGTGATATTTAGTAGTCAACAACACTTTAGCTAAATTGATTTTATCCTCATAAGAAGAAAAGACAAACGTATATATTTGGATTGTAAGGTAATACCAAGAAAGTGTGTTATTTCTTAACATAAGTTTTTGGTGTCCGACTTTCAATTTCAGATTGCGTGCCCATAAGAATAAATAAGCCAAGGTTGCAAGGATAAAGTGGTGAAAATTAAAAAGAGAAATATCAGGAAAGAGTTATGAAAGAGTGCCCTTGAAATGAAGAGGACGATGCAAACAATATATGAAAAAAGATAGCAATTTGTATTTGGAAGATAACTTCAGAGATGTTTGGAGTGACAAAAAGAGTAGATGTGAACCTAAATATATTTGGTGATGGAATGAGAAAATCTAAATGACTATTAAGAAGAAGAAAAAATAATATAGGATTTGAGTACAGACAACATAAAGAAATATAAGCTAACAAAATAGGCAAAGAGGCTGGCTTACGAGGATTTTTATCAATGATTGAATAAGAAAGGAGAGAAAAACATGGCTAGGGTTTGTGAAAGGAAAATAAGAGACCTCAACTAAAGTGTATTAATAATAAAAGAGAACAGATCTTAGTGAAAAAAGATGATATCAAACATAGATAATAGGAATATTTTAATAATTTATTTAATGGTAACAATAATAACTTTCACTTAGATGACTTTTTTTTATAACACCAACAAGAACTTTGTACGGAGGATCCAAGAATCTAATGTTAGAGAGTTATTAAAAAGGATGAAGGGGTAAGACGACGTGTCTCAATAATATCCTAATCAAGGTGTGAAAATAAGACTTAGCTATAGTATGACTGATCAAGTTGTTCAATCGATCAAGATGCCTGAAGAAGGAGAAATATATTGATATTGATCTATAAGAATAAGAGATAAATTCAAAATTATATTAATTACTGATAAGCCATACAATTAAGATATAAGAGTAAATTATTGAGCATCGTTTGAGAGAAACGATGTGAACCTCTATAAATTAATCTGATTTTATACCTGAAAGATCAAACATAGAAGTAAATTTCTTATGAACAGAAGAAGATACACATGATTTTTATTAAATTAGAAAATACTCATAACAAAATACAAAAATATTATATAATAGGCTTTGGATAAGCATAAAGTTCTAACCAAGTTCATCACCCTCGTTAAGAATATATAAAACAGTGTTGTGACTAGCGTTTAAACAAGTGATACAAATACATATGACTTTCTAATTAAAATAAAACTGTATTAAGAATTAGTTTTGAGTCATTATCTTTTTTATATGATCATGAATGAGGTTCTATTGGTGCATGCTTTTGGCTGATGATACAGTGGTGGTCGATGAAAGTTATGACGAAAGACTCTAGAATCAAAAGGTTAACTAAAATTGAATATATGATATATAACTTGCACTACTACACATGAGATAAAAAATATTATTTTTAAGCGTCAAGTAGTACTAAAAAATTATACATTTTATTATTTAATATCGATGGTATAGAGATAAAGATATTGATAAAGATATTAGCCATAGAATCAAAACGGATAAATAAAATAGCGAAAAGTATCGACATTCTCTATGATAAAGTATCTTAAAAGTTATAAATTTTATAGAATAATGATTACATCTATGATTATTTTATATGATACAAAATAATGAACAACAAAAAAACAATATATTTAATAATTAAGTGCTACAAAGATATATATATAAAATATTATTTAAGTAAATGAAAAATATTTATTTTTATAATATGGTTCTATTTAGTTTTATTTTTTGTCTACTCATTTTGTTTGGACCGAAAGGGCTAAACTTCTACGCTCTATAAATATACTCAACAATTTCTTTATTTCGTGGTAAAATGAACATTGTTACAGCTATATCAAAATGATCCAAATCAAAATTTGGAGGTACAGAAGAAAGTGAGCGAACACAGGGAATTGCCTGAAATTTTAGGATACACAGGTAATTTCGGCGAGTGACAAGAACCTGGCTATAGCCCAGATTTGCATTGGTCTTTTTGCCAAGCTGTATCCCATGGAATCTGGAAAAGAAAAGGAGAGTCTTGTTTTGGGGAAATTACCAGGAGATTGCTTAGTATGCATGTCAGAACTCTGAGATTGTTCTCATCTATAAAGTGTGCAAATTCATTCCACCATGACAAATATAGATCGCAGAGCTTGCGTTTGATGATGAGAACAAGTTGCACTTTGAAGCCACACCTGATAATTTTGCTTTCAATCAGGAGAAAAGGCTGCCCGAAGTATCTATTCTCTGCTATGCAACAAGCTCACGTAGCATGTGAGTAGCTCTCTTTTCTTCTCTGAACCTCTAGCTGAATTATAAACAGATTTTAGTATCATAAACATAAGGTAGAAAGTAGCAGAAACAGAAGGTTCGTACTGGACAAGTGAAGACATCAGTACTTCAGTACACGTCTACTAACGTACCAACATTCAACAAAAAAACATGTTCAGACTTCTACCAGAATACCTATATATATCAGGTTTTCAGTGATATGCTCTACCACATATTTTCAAACCAACAACTGGGATTAGCATTGCTAGGCAAAATAGTGGAACTAATTTTTCTTTTTCTTTCTTTTTTTTTGTGCTAACAATGAACAATCACAACATGCCAGACTGTTGTTTCAATGGCGTTGAAGGTGAGGCGATCACCTTCTTTTACCTCATTTTCCAGGCAAAATTTTCTCCAATCTGCTTCGTTTATGTCGCCATAGGTGTTGGCGGTTTTGAAAACCACTTGCCAAGATCCTTTTTTCTTCATGGATGTCTTCAGTGTGATCATAGATGCATCTAGGAGTCCAATTTGAGAGGAAAAGGTGCCTCTCACAGACTGCAATGTTAACACAATTTGCAAAAATAGTAGTGAGATGTTTGACTATTTTTGAAAAATTAAACGTTCACAAATCACAAGGATTGTTATTGTCAACACTGACTGTAGATTAAGAATATGTATGGCATTTCTGTCTTGCCTTCCCTAACAAAAACAAATATATAGAGAAGCACAAAAGTAATTTTCATTTTCATATCAGAATCAATGACACGTCTTGCAAAATGGTCCAAATAAATGGCCAAGGAATTCTTGTCAGGAAGTTCTCAACAACACCCAATCCGATTTCAATAGAAGAAATAAGGCCCTCTTCGGCCAGGTTTCTGAATTCCATATGAAAGCTCCTCATGAAATCAAAATATGCCTGCACATAACCTCATTAAGTATCAGAAAGCTAGTTTCTTGTCAACCGGGTGAAACATGAAACAACATTAAAGAAGATAGGATGCATATTGAATGTTTTCAATACCAGGAGTCTAGCATTATGATCTGCAAGATATACTACAATTACCACAGTGCAAGATGGACGAACGATTAAATGCATTAAAAATAACACTAGGCATTTATATATCTTGTAATAGACACAAATGTTAAAGGAAAGTTTAACCAAAATTCTCATGATGAACTATTTTTATTTTGAAGTCGATATCATATTGTACTGATTTATTTCTCTCTGTGTATGACAATTTTACAATTACAAATTTGGTTGTTTAAACCCCAAAAATCATCCATATTTAGACCTGAACAGATAGTTTCAGAAATAGAAGAAACAAGAAGGCAGTGATTTTCCATGTTGATTAATTTCATTTTTTCCCTTAAGATCATAAGCAGTTAAGCTAGATAAAAAGAGCAGAAGCTGAAGCACTCGCAAGGAGGCTATGAATACTATAGGCCGTCATTTCCTTTGTGAATGAATTCTGTGACACAGTGTTGACATGTTTCTTCTGTGGTTCAATCCTCACAGAAATTGCGGAAGCCCTAGATTTCCTGTTTGATCCCTCTAAGCATGTACCCTTTCTTTGCGTCCTTCTCTTGACAGGTGAAACTCCAACTTTTGCCACACCTACATAATTACATTTTGCACAGAAACATGGGGAAAATCCATAATTGAAACTACAACAGAATTGGAATACAGTGGCTTACTTTGTAGAGGTGCATTGTTCAGGCCTTTGGAACCATCAGTTAAGTACAGCACTGTCGTTTTGTACTCCTTCAGACAGCCGTTCTGCAGGAACACCACAACCGTAAACACCATGTTACCTTCATACCGGAACAGCAGCATGTTCCCTTCAGAGAGATCATGAGCAGCCAGAAATGCCGCCCAGCCATCTTGCAGTAGCATGTCTGGTTGCTCCCAGTCTAGTTCGACTCACCAGAACTTGTCAAGAGGGCAAACAATAATGGCATTCTGGTGGCTGTTTGTGTGGCTTTCAGTCAAGTGTTGTTCTGCAACCAACCATCACGTCACTGGTGAGACTCAGACACGCGCTAGTGTAGCAGGGAAGAACATACAGCTCGGCCGGTCGATCGGGGTACTAACCAGCCGGCGAAGGCAGGTCGGCGACAGCAGCGGCGCGGCGTACTTGGGCCGACGCCGGAAGCCGGCGGAGAGCGCCATGCTCTCGCACGCACGCGAGCGACAACCACGATGAAGCAGGTAGCTAGCGGCGCGTGTGCGGAGGTGCAGCGATCGATTACAACGGCGAGAAGGCTAGCTGGTCGCGGTGGTTGGAGTCGTCGTTCGCCTCCTCGGGGATGGGGTTCCATGGGACGGGACGGTGGAGAGTCCGGCCGGTTGCTCGGTTTCTCTCTCTCAGAATTCATTACCAGTCGGAAACCCA
Source organism: Oryza coarctata (assembly GCA_030770085.1). Lineage (NCBI taxonomy): Eukaryota > Viridiplantae > Streptophyta > Magnoliopsida > Poales > Poaceae > Oryza > Oryza coarctata. Next base: position 19,368,514 of record CM061472.1, read on the forward strand.
TCTGACTTCTCCGGTTGAACGCGAAAAGCAGAAGATGAGAAGGCTACGAACGGTTCAAAGGCAATTAAAAATAATTTAATTAAATGATAAAACTTTTATATTTTCGGCCTATCAGTATATAATTAATTAAATATTAATTATTATAAATTTAAAAATAGAATTATTTTTTAACAAAATTTTATATATAATTTTTTATATAAAACATAATGTTTAGCGATTTAAAAACCATGCTAATATCATTAGCATATATTTATTTTTTTTAAAAATTCTATATATAAAGTATTTAAAAAAATGTAAAAACGAGCTAAAATATGTTTATCGCTATAGTAATCCTTTGTTTGTTATTTAATTTATCTTTTAGTTTATCTTTAACTAGCTTACAAAATAATAATATTTTAGGGAGGAAGGGTATACTAGGAGAGAAATACTATTAATGTAAGGGAACACTTTTATAGCAGTACGTACATAGGCTATATAGAATTAAACAGTCAAAAAACCATCGGAAAATTTGTCAACATTCATGTGAGCAAACATGTATCACTCCTTGTCTTTCGATTTTGAACCTCAATTTTGGTGTAGTTTGTGAAAAAAATATTTATAACCACTTGCATTACATCTAATAGAACAAAAGAGCTTGAGAGAACATATCCTCGAGGGATCAGGATTTTTTTAATTATCAACATGACCACTTTGCAATGTACGTACAGCTCTAGCTGGACGGCGAGAGCGTAGAAGCACTCGCTGAACAACATTTACAGGCATGAGATGATATTTTCAGTACAGCATCAAGAGTTTACGAGGTTTCATTACAACAAAATACCCTTCTCTGACAAGATTTTTCCCAAAAAGATCACACACCTAAGTTCAGAAATTGCAGGTGATTGATCTTGAGCATAAAAAACAAAGTATGTACCTTGAGAGATCAAGCGCAATGTCAATTCATCTTGAAGTAAAGAACAAAAGAACGAGAAGAAAGCAGAAATGTCGAACATGGAAAAAGCAGCACCAACATTACCTGGCTCAATGCTGCTGCAAAATAGCTTATCATCCTCAGTGCGCCCCAGGGTCTGTAGGTTGTATAGTCAATACAAGTATATCACAGCAACAGAGTTTCAATACAGAATCAGTTGACTGTTAAAAATAGAATTATATGCACCAGTACTCAAGGAATAAGAAATTACTTTGTAAATAACAGGTAAAATGTATGCTACTGCAAACAGCAAACAAACTAATGATGTGAAGTTCAAATATTCTGACAAAGGTTTTTCAAGTAACTATAGTCTACATATATTCCTTTCCTTGCTTGAGAGTTGAGATGATCAGACTGGCACACAATAACCAGAACCGGAAACCAGATCAAATCGGACAGCACTATATAGCAGCAAACCTCCCAAGTTTTTCCCTATGGTTTCCCTTACAATGTGCGATTTACAACCAAATATGTTAGCCTAAGCAAAGAAGCAGATACAAAACAATTTAGAGCTAGAATCAACAACTGGTGCATGTACCACAGGTTATCAAGAAATAGCATCACTCGCATTACAGCAAACAAGAGCAACTCTCCACCTAAATAATGTACATAGGAGAACTGAACCCATGGTTAGACTATGTGCTCAGAGGAACTTTGCAGGTTGCTTTGTTGTGGCCATAACCCTGACACCTGCTGCACCGCACTGCCCTTTTAATTGTGATGCGTGGGTCTGCTGGCTTCTCCTTTGGCCTGCCAACCCGCCGTCGGGTTCTTATTGGGCATGGGTATGTTCCTGGACTTTGAGATTGATCATTTAATATAGCAGGAGGCAGCATAACATCAGGTATTGGATTTATTGACATGGAGTAGGTCAAGCGGTAGCATTCTGTTCTGAAATACTTCACACAGTAATCATAAGCACAGTGTCCAATCCGCTCTATTACTGCAATTGCATGCATGCATGGCAACCCAGAAACATGCCACTTTCGGCAGGTGCACTCCCATGCATTGATATTGACAACATTAACAGAATCATCACACACCTTAAACACATTGCTATTTTCATTACTTTCAGCAGGGATGACATTCAAGGTGTGGGCTTTGCTCACTTCTTCCTGCAATTTCTGATTAGCTGCAGGCGTTAATACCTCAGCCCATGCATTAGAAGACTCCCTGCGTGTGTACATCATCTCCATGAGCTTGCATCTTATGGTGTCAACTAACTGGACAACTGAAAGCTCATATCTGGTGGGGATCCACTCAACAATAGTGCTAGAAAAATTGCATGAATACTGCCCATGCCTTGACCCTTTGAAAAAGGCATCTGACCATCTCTCGGGTTTAATCTCCAGAAGCCATTCAGCAAGCTTGTCAGATTCACCTTTGATTAGTTCAATATACTGATTGAACTCATCAACTGTGCATGCATATATAGCCTTCTTAAGATGCTCAACCATGGCATCTCTTGCTTCTTCAGTCCATGTATCATCCAATTGTGTCTTAAATTCTTCAATAAGATAGTCCACACAGTATCCATGGTGACTGTCAGGGAAAACCAACAGCACTTCATCCCATAGTCCATTTTCTCCATTCGATATGAATGTTATGGCATGAGAAGTCGACACTGAAGATTTAAGTTGCTCAAGAAACCAATGCCAGTGTTCACTGCTCTCGTCATCCACTACAGCAAATGCAACTGGGAACACATCACCTTCACTATCGACAGAAGTGGCAGCAAGTAGTTTCCACTGCTTATTTGGTTTTGCAGATATTACATCAAGAAAAAGTAATGGTCTGCACCCATGCTCAAAACCGTGAAGCGATGCATGGAATGCAACAAACAAACGAAACTTTGAATCTTCCAATGGTACTACTGTGGCCACACTATGAGGGTTTGTCTCTATGATCCGTCCACAAAACCAAGGTAGCTGACTGGTTACCTCATCATGTGTGCTATGAAGTTCCTTTTGAGCAATTGATCTTCCACGCCAAGCCTGAGAGTAGTTCAGGCATAATCCATACTCCCGCTGAAGATCATTTGCAATATCTCTTGGCCTGTAGTTTGGACTATCGCGTAACTTTTCTTTTATAACACTGGCAACCCATCGCTGAGAAGCCAGACGATGACTTTTGACTGTCTCTGATTCACAGGTGTGGCTTTCAGATATTTTCTTGATCATGAATTGCTTCTTGGCAGGGGATTTGGAAGCATGTATTCGCCAAGGGCAATCTTCACCAGTACATTCCGCAGTCACACGAGATGAATCATTCTTGATAAATCTGTAATGGAATCTATGGGCAATAGCATACTTATGTAAGGCATCACGGAAATCCTTAGGACCGTCAAACACTTGGCCAACTCCAGTAATCACATTCTTCCATGTTGCACAGATCTTCTGCCTCTTAGACCCATCCTGAGACATTGGCATGACTGCAGTGGCATCTACAGGAGTACCAGAGTCAGCAACAACACTCAATGCCCTGCAAAGATGTCTTGTGTCAATTTGGGAAAGAAACTGACAAGAAATTTACGACACAACTAGATAGGTACCTGTTGTCAACCTTCTTTTTCATGACATAGATGTATGTAGCCTCAGACTCTGCATGGAACTCAACCATGCGATGTACATCCTTGTCATTGGAAATAGAAATCAAGGTTTTGTTATTTTTTGGAAGGAAATACTTGAATACAAACTGATCGACTTTGATATTATTAATCGTTGAAGATATCTCGTGCTTGAATGCACTGAACGTCCAGTCACTTTTGACAAGCATTGCATGTGCCTCTCCACCAGAGTAGGACATATGTCCATCAGCATCTGTGCTGAATTCTCCACCTATTTGAAGAACAGCCACAATTTGTCCCTTCCCCATGAATGATTGTTTCCTAAAATACAAGCAATCAATCCAACAGTTAGGCTTATGTAAAAAGTTATGACTTTCAGGAAAATGAGATCAAATGAGTTAACCTTGGTAGGAAAGCAACCTTAGCGATTAATAAGCGAGATTCGAAAATCCTGAAGATTATATGGATTTTTCAACAGAGCAATTTACCTCAAGGCTTTCATAATCAGGCCTTGCAGACCTTGTAGTTTCTCTTTTGTAAATTCACACATGGGTGACAATGTGAAACTACAGGGGTGTAAACAGTGTGGTTGTGAGGCACACAAACTCTGCCGGGTCAAGTAATGTTGAACGGTAGAACTTAAAGGTTGGTTTAGTTGGTCTGACACGTCCAACTATGATCGAATTGGTAGGTGCCCTGAACCCAGGAATTCAGGGCTTTAAAGAAGATTTAAGCCTAGCTGACCTTCTAATTCCAAATTCAACAGTGCAGGAACTGTGTACCTTGCTCGGCCCTGTATTCAGGCATAATAATTATGCATCGCTACTTTTTCAAATCATGTAGTGAACAAGAATTACCAAGAATTCATAATGGCTATTTTGCGTAACTAGATGGCAGAAATTAGCTGAATTAAAAGTAGAACAAGTAGTACTAACACTCACTGCCAGAAACCCAAACCCGCAAGCAGCGGCAGAGCCATAAACACTAAAATTTATGTATCGGAGGGAGCCAATAATACTAATCTTCTGAAATTTTACAAAGCTACGGTAATACAGTGGCTATCTTTGCAATGCTAAGTTGAAGAATCGAGTTTTGCCCGATTTGGATTAACCATGACAACTTGCAAGCATATGGTTCGAACCGAATCAAAAACAATAAATTCGCAACCGTACACACGCACTTCGCGGTTACTTTACCTGTCAACGCCGATCGATCTGCGGACTGCGGTCCGCCCGCGGCGGGCGACAACCGGCGCTAGCGCACTAGGGCCCCCAACCCTGAGGCAGGCGAGGAGCTAGGACGAGGCTCCCTCCCCGGCGGCTGCGGCGGCGGCGGCGGCGAAGGCGAAGGCGGGCACGGCGACAGGGGGTGATAAGGCGCGTCGTCGTGTCTGTCTGCGACGAGCGCGCCGCGGCCTCGGATCTAGGGTTTGCGCGCTGGCCCTACTTGTCATACACACACATAGGTAAACCGACCGAACCAGTCCGGAGGGCTCACGTGCTGCGCCGGCCCAGCCCAACCAATTCCATGGGCCGTGCCGTGCCGCCGCCATCTCCCTGGCGTGGGCCCACCTACGCAGAATCCGTGGAGCCCAAACGGAAGCAGGCTGGGCCAACCGATTCCTGGGCTTGATTTGGGCCATCACGACAAGAAACGACTTTTCAGGAGAAGCCATCATCTCCACACGAAAACGGTGTGCAGAAACACGAATGAACAGGCACAGAGAGCCCTGGTGCTGCTGCCACATCGCCCTCTCCGGTCTGAGATCGTGCCATTTTTGCCTCCTTAACATAGAGAATAGTGTCGGTTCTTAGCTTAGGTAGTGTTTAGCGCTTCAACCTATGCGTTATATTGAAATTCTTTCAACCATACTTTGTCATGAGCATGTCACACCTTTAGCAATGGGTTATCATGGCAAAGTTAACGTTTCTTCCAGAGTGGGATGAGAAATAATCCAGGAAAAACCCCCCATTCACTTTCCTACTCACTCAAGAGACAGATCTCGCAACATTCGTCGTACTTCCTGATGAACTCAGAACTAACTTCAACTTAACCACCTGGTTTATGAACTTTGCCCAAAGATGATCGAAAGCTTCGCACATAGAACCGCTCCACCATCTGACGCTGCCTTCGTCTTCGTCTTCGTCTTCGTCTTCGTCTTCTTCGTCGTCGTCGACTCGTTGCCTCGATCGCGAAAGGCTTTGCGCGTTCGTTTGCGCGCGCGGCGACTCGGGAACGCGAGCGATCGAGCAGCCAGCTCATTCCCCCGTGTGACGCATTCGCCGCCAGCTACGTGATCTGTTCGTGCACAATATCTCGTCATGATTTCGCTTATCTCTCTATGCCTAATCCTTTTTTTTTCTGTCCGTTGTTCATACGGTAGCTAGCTCTCGGTAGCTCTACGTGTCCATTGTCCAGTGAAAAAAGGCAGGAGGACGGAGGAGCAGGTTGTCGTCTGTGCTCGCTGGAGCACAGCGAAGTTAAAGAATGGCACGATCAGGAGGGGGCCAATTAGTGACAAAAGACGCGACTAGCTAGTAGTAGCACGCACTAGTGCACCACTACTACTACTGCCGCAGTGGTTGTGGATAGCAACGTACAGCGGCGAGCCATGCAGTACAAAAGTCCGGAAGTAACTACCATTGAGTCTTTGACCCTCTGGAACGGATCATTGCAAGCAACCCGGGTAGGCTCGTCTTGGCCGACGTTTTCCCACGGCAAGGTTCACTAAATCCACTTTATTCTCGGTGAACATTCGACGAAGCCCAAGAGCAACAGCAGATGCCTTCCATCCCTAAAATTCTGTTTTTAGTATTTCGTGAGTGGATTTCTCTATATATAACGGATATCTAAACATTAACTCCTAATAATAAAAAAAAACTAAGTCTACCCGGAGCAAAAATAGCTCTCCGCCTCCTCCCAGCAGCAATATCCGCATGCGTAAAATAGGATTTTAATTTTTGAAAGATAATTAGAAAAACTGTTGAAGTTAACTTTTTATCTAAAAACATAAAATTTATTTAGGAATTATAAGCTATAGTGGGCATCTGCTAATAATGCTCTAAACACACCATTATTCAACCATTAGCACAGTGCCCAGAAATTACTTAAGCCTGGGGCTCAGATGGGACTCAACTAATGAGTAATTGGTTTTTTTTCAAAACTTCCATGGTGATTTAAAAGAATCTAAGTATAACTAAGCCAAATGTGAATGCGTTGCAATGAATTCAAAGTAATTTACACAAAAATATTTAGAAATGTAAGCCAACAAATGAGGCTGTGTATTATAAAAAAAATGAAATACTCCCTTTTTACACAACACATTGAAAGGACGAACTGATTCATTCGATTATTCTAAAGATGACAAGTAGTTAGCGGTTGAAAAGCAACAAGGTTCAGAAAATCTGCTCCATACTCACTTCTTTGAAACGATCTCCAAACTAATTACAGTGCCACCCACCATAATAGCAAAGGAGAATCCAACTAAATTAACTATAGATGGAGCATGCCCAGATGAGGATTGCGACATATTTTTTAAACATCTTGATGTAAGGGAACAAACTGTGGATGTCCATAAGAATAATTGAACTGTTGTTTGAAATGAAAAATGAAGATTATCCTTGCCCATATGTAAGGTTGATGGAAAAAGAGGAAATAACTATAATAAAGACTTAATTCGATGTTAGTTTCTGCTTTCAAAATATCTCTATTATAGCTAGTTCCATTTTGAGAACTACAAAAAATGATACAACGGGAGGTTACACAGGTTCAATAAAACTTTGGAAAGTTCACCATCGAATGATCGAAATGACTGGCAGCAAACAGATCATCCATGAGTAATTGGTGGACAAGATCAATAAACCTACTTTATTAAATAAAACAAACCCACTTCGCTACTATATCGCAATTAAACAGCAAGCTGATAAAGGCAAATGAGATCTTCAACCATTTCCATAGGAACTGCAGAAACTACTAATTTTTTTGTTCCCCTAAAAAACTATACCCTTTCCGTTCCTTTGGGACAAGCTTCATACAAATCACATATTCTCAGTCACTACGCCCTCTTGTGTTCCTCAAGACACTGCATGGTCCGACTACAGTCCCGTTTGAGATAAGGACAATAATGAAGATTAACTAAGCATATAAAACAGGCCATCATCAGTATATAATTAATTAAGTTTTAATTATTATAAACTTTAAAAAATAGATTTATTTAATATTTTAAAGAAATTTCTATATAAAAAGGTTTCACACAAAACGCGTAACGTTTCGTAGTTTAAAAAGCATGCTAACCAAAACCGAGATAAAATTTATATGTTAATCAATCTCAAATGGGGCCATTAGGGCTTACCAGAATAGCTAGACTGATGCGCCACAGTACCAAGTATCAACTGAAACCATAGTAAAGATTAGGAAAATGTGCCACCATTTTTGTAAAAAGGATAACAACAATTTATAGACGATTACATTATTATCCATTACTCCAAAACTAAGAATGTTATAGTCTACCCAGCATGTATTTTATGGCAGCCTCCTGTATCCAAAGTAGAGCTCTTTTGCTATTTGAAATAAAACAACACACAAATTTCATTTCATCAAACAAGTGAAATACATGTAGACTAAGTGCTGCCATTATTAATTTATTTGGTGCTTGAAAATTGCAACGCTCAAAACAGATGATAATAATGCTTACCTGGTGATCTGCGCTCTTTATGGTGAAGCCTTTGAAACCACTTCCCACAAAATAGAATGTTGTTTCACTGCTAAAGTCTGGGAATTAAAATGCACATGGAGAGGCGTCACCCAATCCTTTGTCGGACTGGTGGCAAGCTTTCTGGAGAATGAAAGAAGATAGTTGGGGCTCTTCTAGCAACAGCTTGGTGGAATGTCTGGCTTGAGAGACATAGGAAAATTTTCCAGAACTCTCACAAAAACGAAGATCAAGCGGCGACCCAGGTGAACATAAATCAAAGAGAATTAGGATTTGATTAAGTAGATCAACCTGCGTAGCTACCCAGAGTTGGGTGCTGAAGTCGTTGTAATTTCAATTCTGTAAACACCTTCATGTAAACTCTTTCTCTTTCTTCTCAATATAGATCCTGCCTTTCCTCAAACAAATAATGCTTATCAGTGGGTGAGGAAGAGGATAAGATTTTGTTAAACGTACAACCATGTCAACGGTACAAATAAATTCAAATGGGATGAATCTGTAGAAGAATAGGCAAAAAAATCTGATAATCTAGACGGTGATTGATTGAAACGTGTGCTAATTTTTCCATCTCAACAGAGGGTTGATAAAAGTAGTTGATCCAGAAAGATCCATAATGATCAAAGAGCAAAATATACACTCTAAAGGATTAAACTTGGATAGAAACAAACATGCTGCGGCCTGATATTTTTAAGTACTATAGATAACCCACAGAAATCCTGGAATTGTCACCTCAAAACGCACAAAAAAGAGCAGATTTTTTCAACCGAAACATAAACAACATCATCAGATAAGTATTATACTAAGCTAGAAGATCAGGTAGCATCACAAATGCAGCAGAAACAGCAAGAAGGCACGGATTAAACTCAGTTCGATCATGGAAGAAGAGATATTCACCTACTCGTTGTGGCCTTTCAGGTAGTAAACAACGAGGCTGCCAACCGGCAACAGCGACATGAGCAGGCCGCTGCAGGGGGTGTCAAAAGATTCGGGTTGATCATCGGCGCCTTCTGCTCCTCTTCACACGAGCACCACCACAACAGTACAACATAACCACCAGTACAAGAAAAATCTTATGATAAATAACGTTTTATTTACATCACGAAATATAAAAATTATATCACATTTTAAAATATGCGACGTTCATTTAAAAAAATACATTCTTTAGCTATCATGTTTCTCTACCCATACTCTATGACGAAAACGTTTTTTTACTATTGATCTAGTGATGATGAGTTTATGATGCACAAGTTTGTCATTGTTAAGCCTAGAAAATATTATAAATCACTGACTATACAGTTGCCACGGAGAAAAAAAATTATCATGAATTTTAATACATGTGATATGAAAATAATATGACAAGTTCGTTCTAGCAGCAGTTAGATTGGTTTAAAATACTATAGTAAGCTTAAATTTAGACGAATCATACATTATTTTTTTCAATTATACTATATCTAAAATGAAATAAAGTAGACCATACACGTTCAAAAACCCATATAGACCCAAACATTGTAATCAGATAACAGGTGGGCCTTACACATTAAAAAGCCCATATAGCAAAGAGGTTATAGGCCAGTTATCATCATCCAGCTCACACGCACAACATCCAAAATAAATATCACAAGTATCCACATGTACCACCTTACAGAGTCACACAGGTTCACAAACTAAAATAAATATCACAAGTATCCACATATACCACAATACGGTCACATGTTCACAAGTTTACTTACGAGAACAACTTTAATTATATCAGGACAATATCGGTAAATTTATCATATATTAGATAGCATATTCTTGATAGCAAAATAAACAGTTTCAAACCAAATCCAGCCACAAAGCAAAATAATCAAGTTCAATACATCACTGACCAAATCCCGCCACAAGTTGCTAACCAAAACGACGTCGCATGTCTAAATAGTCATCACATTCACAAATAGAACAAAGTTGCATGTCTAGATCACACCAACCTAAAAACTTATAAATCAATAAGGCAACATTGAAGTTAGACAAACCTTACCAAGGTTGACCAAAAGAAGTAATGAGGCAAGCAAACGGCAAAGAAGGGCATTGGTCTCCTCTGAGGACTTCTTCAAATATTTAATCTCTTCTAGCTGCTCATTGCTTCTTCTAATTCTTCTACTTTCCAACTCATCCTGCTGACCATCAACTGTGTCTAAGATCTTATGCTCCTTGCTTCTTTGCCTAAGTCCAGTTTCAAGCTCTTCAACACCTGTAGAAACAATATATTTTTCACCTTTTTTGGGTGGTTGACTCAAGCCCGATATTTTGAAGAAACTTTGATTTTGGCATAACTTCGGAAGCAACTTCAATATTAGTTTTGTATGCTTGTCTTCTTATACAGGATCAACAATGATGGATTTCTTATCAGCCTAGCAATAGTAACATAGGAATTCAGAAGTCACTTTTCATTGGCCTTAGTATGTAAATACAAAAGATAGAAAGAAGTAACTCACAATAGCATTCTTTACAGGCTTGCTAAAACCATTCTTGCTACTACAATGACACTCTTAGAAAAGATCAATTGCAGTGGACATCATATTTTTATACTTAGTTTGTTTCTGAAATTACATCCAACCAATTTGTAAATACAACATACCACATTATATTGAAAGATTTTTCATGTGCAAAGTTAAAGTGTTAAATACAGCTGAAAGAGGAGATTAAAACAAGAGAGTAAATCATGTATGATATCAACATGGACTTAGACTTAGTAAACAAGCACTGAGGAGAGTAAATCATATATAATATCTACTAGAAACTTAACCATGACTATAATATACTGCATAACTAGATCCATAAATAAATATAGATGAAGTAGCTAATAGAAGAAATCACGGTTCAGTGCATGTAAAGGGAGGGTCATCTTGATATGTAGCAACCTCAAGAAGATAAAGTATTGGTTTAAAATTAATACATCTAATTTTTCTACACAGCTCACGGGCCATGGTGGAGTCAGCTCTAGGAGCTCACAGGCTATAGTGAGGCTAGGTTGAAAAGCAATGGGCTAATAGCCCAGTGCTAAAAAGCTAATGGGTCATGCCAGACTCACTTCACAAGAAAGGAGAAAGAGAAAAAAAATATAATCATTTAACTAGGTGGCAATGGGATCTACTTTAACATGTGGGTCAGGCTTATTAGCATAGACACTCTTTCTTTTGAAAAAAAGCTAAAATAAAACTTATGAAAAATTAATATTGTCATGAATTTATGATGTTTATTAATTGGTCTCTTATGACAAAATAGCATATGATCGTACTTTATGATGATTTCTAGTTGGTCTTAGTGACAAGCACCTTTTTTTCATCACAAAGACGCATTGCCCATACTGAACATCACAAAATGGAATGACATAATGACAAATAGCTCCGATGTCATAAGAAATTCATTGTAGAAGGTCATCTATAATGTAGTGCGTCGTGTCAGTGACTGAAAAGAAGACCTTTTCTATACTACTTTGTTTCAATGTAGTCGAGCTTTACGTAGTTACATTGTTTCCAATTCTTTTCTTGGGCATTCCTTCTCTCACCGCCGGTGGCAACACTGACTACAAGTGCACAACAGGTTTTATCATCAAAGTGAGAGGGTTGAAATGCGCAAGAAGAGAAAATTACCTTTGAATGAACCCGTGGTGGTGACAGAGGCGCCTGCCTATGCACGGGCCTCAAAGCAATCAACAAAGAAGAAGAGGGATGATGTACTAGAGCTACAAGAGAAGGTCATCAGATGTCAGCCTTACTTTCCTCTTCTTTCCCATCGTTGCAACCAGATCATGGCATGGGCATGATCGTGCATGGCAATCCCTATGGTGGAGGCAGTGCCACCCTCTATGGGGATAGAGTGAACATAGGGTAGTTGTTTATCCCATCCAGGATTGAGGGGGGATTGAGACAAGCAAGAGAGAATCAGCGCTTGGCAGGATTGAGATAAACATGTATGTGACACTTGGTGGAGGTACACCGTTAGGGACGAAGGTTGAGGTGTTTCAATGAGAGATTAAGGAGGAGATGGGGATGGGAAGTGGAAGTGGCACTAGGGTCGCAACAGAGGTGGCGGCAGCATGGTGAAGGAGCCACTAGAGACACGATGGAAGCAGTGTCGAGAAAGCAGTGCGATGGAGGAGACGACCAAGAAAGTGGCATGGTGGAGGAGGCGATCGGGAAGTGCAATGGAGGGGCAAATAGGCATGTGACGAAAGGGGTGAGTAGGGTGTGCGATGTGGGAGGATGGCATGATATAGAGGAAGGACGCTTGGTGGCGAGGTGGCGTCGAGGGACGACAAAGGTGGATGGATGCAAAGCATAAGTGGAGCGATGTGAAATAAAGAGGACCATTCGATGGTATGGACGGATCATGGGAGAGATGTGAGTCATTAGATCTGGTGAATGAGGTGGTTTCACCATCACCACTACACTCTACTATTTTTAAGTAGTAAAGATTATAAAGATAAGCCTAGGGGCACAAGCACTAGCTACCCTAGACTTGTCTCTGCCCTGAACAAATCTATACTATAGTTTCGATTTTCCATTTTACTAGGTGCTCCACTGTAGAGTTACATACAAATCTCAAAAAAAATAAAAAGCTACAAGATATCATCCCATGCAGATGCGTGAGACGGTATGGCATCGTAGCCCTATCCCTTGTGTATGGTTGGGAAAGGTGCACATCGCCGCCACTGCACGCTTGGTAGGTCGACACCGTTTAAGCTGATCAATGAGATTAAGGCGGCAATAGAAGAGCATTGCCCCAGCACGAGATCATGTCCACTTCAACATCATCATCAGCTGCCTCGACGATGTCATCTCTTGAGCCTCATATGCCTAGCGCAACCTTCCAAACTCCACCTCCATCATCGCCGATCTCATCAACAACTTCCACCACAACAACTTCACCATCGAGGAGCTCATCATCGTCTCCGGCATGCACACCATTGATGTCAGCCACCGATCCTCTCTCTGTGCCCACCTCATCGCATTGGAGTAAATCCTCCAAGCCTACTATAACCTCCTCGCTGGCAAGTGCCACTCTAGGCTGGACCGGTTGGTACCAAACAACGTGCGTGAAGAGAAGCTTACCGTGGTGGCGGCATCGTTCGTCTCATTCTTGCCGAAGCTAAGGGGAGGTGGAGTTCTCTGATAATAATTACTACCACAATAAACTAGGAAGGATTATTACATTTAACTCCGACATGTAACTGCTCATTGAAAAGGAGGCATGGCTATGTGAGAGTATGCCAAGAAGGGCATCTTGTGGGAAGAGAACTGCTCCCAACTCCAATACTCAGTTACCAAGTTTGTAGTGGTGGATACTAGGTCTGATATATACCTAGGAAACTAGAATTGATACCTGAGTATCAAGCTGGTAACTATAGGTTTAGACCTGATACCACTTGGTATCATACCATTTCAGAACATAATAACATATTATAGTATAAAAAAAAATATAATTAGATTATTGCTTTCAGTCTCTTTTCCTCTATCTTAGGAAACATAGAACTTATTTTAAATATGGAAGAAGTTATAGGATTTAATTCAAATCTTCTAAAAAATCTTTTAATGTTTAACTGCTCTAAGGACACCTGATGCTGCTTAAAAGTAGAAACTACTCATTTAATCCCCACTTAAATTTGTAGTCACATGGTCTCCAAAAGAAACCTCTTAATGATGCTCCAAAATGCCATATATTAATATGCAACTTGTAGATACATTGCATATACCTGTTTTTCTTTCTTATATGTAAAACGAAAAAGTCATTAGCATATAATTAATTAGGTTTTAATTATTAAATATTTGAAAATAAATTTATTAAATATTTTAAAATAATTTTTATATATAAAGCGCGGCTCAAACCCAGCAGCGGCTAGCCGCAACCGCGCGCCCCACCTATAAATACCGGCCTCCCTCTCTTCTCCCCGCCGCAGCAACCAGACACAGCGCGAGTCGAGAGAGACACGCACAGCTCGAGAGTCGAGAGGAGGAAGAGAATGAGGGGAGGAGTGAAGCTGGTGAGCGGAGGCGGGGTGGCGCCGTCAGCGTCGGCGTCGGCGGCGGGGGGGCACCCGGGGATGTGGAGGACGCCGACGCCGTACCTGTTCTTGGGGTTGGCGGTGCTGATGGGGCTCATCGCGGTGGCGCTGCTCGTGCTGGTGCGCACGCGTCGTAAGCACGGCGGTGGCGGGCGGGAAGGCGACGCGGAGGCGGCCGGGTCGGTCAATGCGCTGGTGCCACTCGACAGGGAACCCAAGGTCGTCGTCGTCGTCATTGCCGGCGACACCGCGCCGTCCTACCTCGCCAGCGCCAAGCCGCTCGCCGCCTTCCTCCCGCCGCCGCAGCTGGCCGCCGGCGAGCCGTAGCGGCGGAGTTAGCCGCCCACCAAACCACCCCTGCTAATTGCGCGGGACCAATTTTGTTCGTGAGATTCGCTACTAGGATTTTTCCCCTGTAATCATCGGCTGCTAGCTCTAGCACATCGAGCGGAGAAGAGAGGAGAGAGTGGTCAAATTATTGGCTGCCGGTGGCTTTGGAATCTGTAAATTCAAGTTTTGTTGTTGCAACTGACAAAAGCTTGTGTTTTCAATAAATGCACGAGGCTTTTCTTTCCTTCCACCATGGATCCATCTCCAAACTCCAAAAAATTCTTCCTTTTCCACTCATTTTTTTCTGACGATTTCTGTTCATCATTTTTCTGATTGATGCGTAGCTATCTGAGTAGAGATCATGGACAAAAACCTCCATGGCAATGAGTCACCGAGTACTAACCGCGGAATTCTGAATTTCTCATCGTCTGTACATGCACCAACCTTGTGGGGGCAGTGCAGAGTATCGGTGTTTCGTGAGGTGTTTTGTGTAAATAAAATTCGTGTGTAGGGACAGAGCAGAGGCGCACCCTGACCGTACTACTGAAGTACTAGCTGGCTGCATGCACGATTGGAAGTTGTTTTGCTCTTGAGCTGCATCTATGCAACAATACAAATGTCGCAACGAAGCCGCAGAACACAGATAGCCGGGTAAATATGGTCTATTTTCTAAAAAAAAATAAAGGCAAAATTTGCCAATATTTTAAATTTAGGTTTGTTTTTCTTTTAAACTTGACTGGTTTATCCAACAATTTCTCAATATAAATCAACACAACAAGGTCAATAGACTTTCAGCAAATCAACTCAATATGGTAAATGACCACGATTATTGCATGGTCATTTGAAGTACATAGATAGAGTAACTTTTAGGTTACTTTCCATAACATCCATAAGTAAAAAAAAGTGAAATCCTATATATATTACGATCTACTAATGCATTTTTTAAAAGAAAAGGTAAAGTTCATTAACAAAATTGTCATGTGCTTTCGATATGGCATGGAGATGCTACAGCTAAAATCTTTCTTCGCATGTATATCCTTACCACCCCTCGTGTTAACACCAAATATGATACAGACCGTATATAAATTAAACTATAAAATAAACTAATTATGTGGGCACGCATTAATCCATTCTCGATGAAGTAAACTAATTATAAATTAACATTTTACTATTTATTTTAAATATCAATAAAGTCTATTTAGAGTATAAAATCTCAAAGCATAAAAACCGGTTTGTATAACCGTTCTAGTGGGTTTTGTTGTTTAATTAGATCGATCAAACCACTTTAGTTAGTTTAATTAAAGTGAATCAGCGAATACCTATGTGCTAATGGGCTCCTAAGTCCATAAGGCCAGTCTCATCCATGCATTTCTCAACAAATGAAAATAGGTAATTAAAAATAAGTGCAATTAAAGTGTGTCGCGACACGTTGCGTGGAATTCATGCAACGGCGGTGATCGTACAAGCTGTATACTTTAGCAAAACTATGGGCGATTCATTCAGGACCGACATTTGAGTATTGACCTCTGTTTGCCAATTAATAAGAGTACTTCTCTCCCGAAAAAATAAGAGTAGTTTCTAGGAAAAATAAGCTCAGATCCTCTGTTGCCACTTTGTACGATCAGGTGCATCGGTAATCCATTTGTTTGTATGTCCATTTGTCTCAAAAAAATTGGCACCGCTGTTCTTTTAACTAAAGAGATATCTATCAATTATTGAACAATTAACTAGGATACATTCCTGAGCAATTAGAAACTCAACAAAAGGGGGAAATTCTAACCAAATTGATGTGCTTTGTTCACTTCAATTTGTCAACCATACTGAATTCATGAGGTTCTGAATTATGCCACCTTATCACAAACATCTGTTAACTGACTTGCATGGCTACTTACTGCATTTAGCCTGGTAGTTCTTTTTGAAGTGAGAAAATCAGTTTATCAGTGGCCGGGCTTTGGAAATGAAACATCTCTTATTTGATATTCTCAGCCTTTCACCTATAAGCCAAATCATCAGAACAGGACCAATGTGCGAATAATAATCATCAATCCTATCTCCTATCTCATATATATATATATATATATATATATATATATATATATTGCAATTAAGTTGAGATCAACCATACGTTTTGCTTAGCTAATGGTGCTTAGCTAATCCATTATCAATGGCTAACACACTTTCATCTTTTGGCAAAGGTGCTTTATTATTATTACTTGTTTGATGGTAAGTAATATTCCTTAGCATAACTAAGTTGATTGGCAATTAAATTGACTGGCTGACTAAGTGATTGTTCGATTCCTCCCTCCAGTTCATTTCCTTCCCATAGGTTTCATTTCACCCCCAATCTTTTCTTCCAAAGTGACCATCATCCAGCTGCAAATCCTTCTTTTTATCGTCGAAAAGAAAAGGAAAGGAAAGAGAATAAAGGGGAAAAGAGAGAGGTGTATAGAGTAGAGAGGTCCAAATCCAATGGCGATGCTAATATGATATCCAAGTCAAGTCACGTCGGGGCCTACGCTACTTTCCGAAGGGAGGCGTTTTGTGTTTTGTTGCGGCTCATGGAAGCGGCGCCTCGAGCGTGTAGAGGGTGGTGACCAAATGGGAGCTTGTGCTCTTCAGTCCTCCTAAATAATCTTATTTCGTGTCTAGTCCAGTATATATATAACCACTTTTAATTTTGAGGAATATAGTTTGTCAATATAAATATTATCATTTTGATTATATTACCATTCCATGATGATAATTAATATGCAGGATCATCTGAGTCAAATAACGTATAGACTGGATGGTAAATAATCAAAGTCATTTTGTGGATGGCAAAATGTATGAATAACTCTATTTGTCTAAAAGTAAAATTTATTACTTATTTCTTAAAACTTGTATATGGTCCACAAATTTTGAAAATCCAAATCCAGCCCTATCCTCCTTTCCTTCCCACCTCAAGCCCCATGTATAAAAATCGCTAAAAAACCAACCGAGAGAAAAATACGGAAAAGAGAAAAATTAAACCATATTTACCATGTTGTAACACACTGGCGTATGACTAGTATTTTTAAATGTATCAGTAGATATCCTTAGTTTGTCGACATGGTTGCCACTATCAGCTCTCTTGTCCTCACTCTAACCAGATACACTTGGACAAGACCGAACGATACCACAGAATCTTCTACATTCCAAAATGAATAACAGAATACCCGCTCTGGCAAAAAAAACATGTTTTGGGCATTGACACGATCATTAAAATACAATTTTGCTGTTAATTTGTATTTTTAAAAAGCTAGGAAACCTTATGAAATTATACTATCATTAAAGTACTTTGAGGCAAATACGCATTTGTTTTACATACATCTCATCAACATACTTGACCAGAATGGATGTTTACTTTTTAAAAAGTTTAACATAGTGAAGTGAAGAAGGGAGTAAAACATTTCATAACGAAGTGTTTTTATGACTGAAGGGAGTGAAATCTCTAGGACAATACTTAGTGAAATTTCCAGATTCAGTATAAAAAATAAATACTGATAGTTGTCAACTAATAGTCCGTTATTCACATCAGCATTTAAAATTATTTATCATTCTATTTTTATCCTAGTCAAATATTTGTATCTTTAACCATCTATTTATTTAAACATTTACCATAAGAAATACTTTCACAATTTTATAAAAATTAATGATTAAAGATAGAAATATTTACCTTACAACAAAACTAAAAACTAGAATAATAAAATAATAAATAATTTAAAACGGAGGAATAATATTTGTTCTAATTTTGGGTGGACACATAAATGACACTACTATAGTACTAGTACCACTATTTGCTAAGCTGGTGGAAGCGGTGGATCGTCAGTGCGCAACGCCTTTTCTACAGAAGTCTACGAACTACGGGAAGAGCTTTTGGTAGTGGGGGCCTAGTCACGAACCAAAGGCAGAGGCAGGGAACACACGCAGCTCATACCCTGCCATGATTGTCTCCACCACCAGAGCTCACCATTTCCATCTCCTTTTATCAATTTCAATTGCAGAGCTAGCCGAATCCTGGAGCATATGACTCTTTAATGTCGCCAGTTCTCAACTTTGCCATCGATCAAATGTCGTCATGGATGCACTTTCATGCTCATTAATTGTTGAGTTTTTTTGCCGTGGAGAAAAAAGTTCTGGGCTGTGATTAGCCCAAATCTCTCTGAGTCAGAGATGCTGCCTTGGGTGTAGCTAGTTGTGTGTAGTGTACGTTACCACTGCAATACAGAAATGGCACATGGAAACTATGTGAACTTCAACACAAGAATCATATGGAATTCTCGTGTTCCAAATAAACCCTTAGTATTTATAATCAACAATTTGTTGTCCTAATAGAATATGAATTATCTTGCATGCAGAATACTGGAGCCCTTAGTATAAATTTTTAGCTAGATATAAAAACGAATACGAATAACTCGGATATGGAAAAAAGTACAATGTATCTCGTATACAAATAAGAATAGAATACACAATCATGGAAACAAATATTTCTTGTTTCATATAAATTGTTTAGTCATGGATTAAATAATAGTAAAACGTGAACTAGTGTTATTGGCTGAGGTACAATTACAATATGAAGAGGTGGGCGGTATACTTGTGATAATTCATGCGTTTCAAATAAGTCTGTTGAAGGGCATACTTGTGATTATTGGAATGCATGTATGATCAAATAGAAATTCTTAGGAAGAAACACACATGATCCATCCAAAATTCTCCCTGTAATCCGCACTGCATTAGCCAGTCAAGATGAAACAACATGATCAAAGGCAGAGACAGCGAACACACAGAGCTTGTATACCCTGCCATGATTGTCTCCACCACCGGAGCCCATCTCCTTTAAATAATTTCTCTTGCCTAGCCTGCCGAATATCCTGGAGCATATGACTCTTTCATGTCGCCAAGTCTCAACTTTGCCATCGATCATTCATATATAGTCATCGATGCACTTTCATGCTCATTGTTGCCATGGAGGAAAAAAGCTCAGGCTCTAATTAGCTCAAATCTCTCCTAGTAAGAGATGCTGCTCTAGGTGTAGCTGTGCAGTAGGTTACCATCGCAATATTTTCCTTCAAAAGGTTTGACATTGCAATATAGAAATAGCACATGAAAATATGTGATATTCATCGCAAGAATCATACTAAATTCCTGTAATCCAAATAAGCTCTTAGTACGATGGTCTGTCGATAAAATGTTATACTTGTGATACTCGACATACATATGTGTGTGCGCGCGCGCGCATATTAAAAAAATTCTAAGGAAGAAACACACGTGATCCATCCAAAATTCTCCCTGCAATCCTAATTGCATTAATTTTTTTTTGAAACTATCGTAATTGCGTTAGAACTTAAGATGAAACAGCATGATTAAAAGCGATTCCGCTAGGTACCGTACATAGACAGTTTATGTTGGTCCCCCGTAAATACTCCTACTTATGCATCTGCCTCTTGGATGCGAACTACTGAGAACAGTGCAGATAAAAAAGAGAGCATCCAGAATTGCAGAGGTTGGAACGACTCGGAAGAGGCATTATCCTTACGAATATTGTCGCCACGGTTTGAGCCTGCCTGCCTAGCTTTGCTTTCTCTCTAGCAACACATCTGCGTGCAGCTACCAGCAGCCGCAGAAGCAGCATACAGTGCACGCTAACTACAGTAGAGTGGTGATCTTTTCGATGAGCTAGCGCCAATGGGCAATGGCAGCGTCAACCCATGCCACTACTCGCTGTGCATGCTGAGCGTGATCTGCGTCAGATTCAGATATATATTCAGATCAGATCACCACTCGTAGGTATAGTACTAGAGTGGAAATGGAAAACGGGAGAACGATGGGCGAGCGAATCAGCAAGCAGTTAACGAAGACAAAGTTTTCTACTTCGCCGTAGGTTTTCAGAGGGAAAAGCGAGATCGATCGATCGATCGTTTCTTCGCCGTCGTCAACTCTATCTTATTCCTGTCGCTCCCATGTCACGCTTTTTCTTTCAGCTTGGTGATTTGGTTGAGGAGAAAGAAGATATATATCCATCCTCCGGGCCAACTCGTCACATCTTTTCTGCATTTTTTTTTCTTTTGAAACCATCAGCAGGAAATCTGCCGGAATATATTAAGGAGAAGAGTTTGCCCGGGGGCAGTACAAGCAGCTTCGGTTCCGCTAGGAACCCGGTGCCCTTGGTGAGGGCTAGAGCATTAGCCTTCTATTACACATGAGGTTTACAACTGACATAACAGCTATAATCATAGTTTGAAGGGTAATTTGCGCTGCTCATGTCTTCGGCTACAAGCGAGGCTATCTGCGCTGCACTTACCTCAGTGTTCTGGATGATCCTTTGGTTTCTTTCTAGCCATATGTGCCACCAGTAAGTTAGAATCGCGCCGATGTTCTCTCTTCGTCGGAGTTTTGATTGGATTGAGCCGGTAACCAGCCACCATTCTCGGATACTTGCTCCTCGTGGCAGCGTTTTTTGACGCAGGCCATGCATGCATATAGTGATGAACACATACGTAACTGATCAATGATCATGCAACATGGAGTGTAGATTTTGAGGGACCAGACGAAGAGCGAGATAGAGGTGCGGTGACGCTGGCTCATGATGTCGACACTATCACACTACACCCAACATGCATGTTGACACGCTGTGTTATCTGCATCTCGTGCGGTGATTTCTCGACGGCCGGGAGGTGAGGTGATGGCCGATTCAGACTTTCAGTTTCGTCGTCGACCAATCGCAAGCGGAGGTATGGATCGAGTGGGCGACTGGGCGTACGTGTGCGAGCTGTTCTCTGGTCAATAATGGCGCAGGAACAGAACTACAAAAGGTGAAAGGACCATACATATATATGTATGTAGGGTTTCGCTGGAAGAATGCCAAATTGCACGATGGAATCAAGCTAGCTAGAAATAATGCTCCGATTAGAACGCTGAAAATTGCAAACGTGCTTGTAGCATGATGGTGAATGTCTTCCAGTGGAAAGCTACTTACCAGGATTTAAATTCTGGTCTTGCAAAAAAAGTTCACTAGCTCGCTGATTCCCAAAACATGAGCTAACAATCGACATATGAAGGACGGGCCTTATGTATAGAACAGGACCGGAAACTCAAAATGCAGGTTAAGACCTAATCCATAAACAACGCCTCCCTATGTAAGTAGGACTGACTTTTATGGCATTTCTTCGCCCTGGTTTTGTGTTTTTCTTATTAAGCTCTTTCTTCTTGGTGCTGAGATTTTTTTTAAGAATGCTATATATATATATATATATATATATATATATATATATATATATATACTGAGAATTGAGGCCATGCTTGGGAGAGCCATTTTTATTTTTCTTCTTTCTTTTTTTTTTGGACTATATGAGCTACATGTAGGAGATTTTTATCGGTTGTGGCCTATTATCATTGGGAAAAAAAACTCGGTCAGGTGATGAATAAATTTATTTCTGAAAGAATCCTGAAGAAATACTAACGTGCAACTGTGCAAGGAACCGAAATGGCGGGCCTTGTAGGCTGAAACGGTTCGGGCCCAAATTGGTGTGAGCCCAGTTATACTTCCAAGTTCTCTCTCCGAAAACTCACACTCTGTTATGCTCTTGCTGTTGTTGTTGTTGTTTTTTTCTCTTCCATGAAAACTCGTGGACCTTGTGTGCTGAAATGGTGAGGGGCCAATTGATGATCTCTCAGATAGGATCAATCTCCCGGCGTTGCTGCATTTCTTACAGAAAGTTGCCGATTGGGATACAACAGAAGCTAGATGCAAACTGTAAAGAAAAATTCAGATTCACCATCATGCATGCATTGTGCATTCTCCTCAAAGCAAGAAACGAAAATGGAGTACATAGTACAGGGGATATTGTAGTAGTGAAGTTTTTTGCTAAATTACAGGGATCCTGAGAGTACTGCATGCTACTGAACTACTGTCATGTCCGGCAAAACCACAAAATTTATCGAAGATAGGAGTAGTTGTATATGACTAAATAATTAAACAGCACAACACTGACCACTTCTGCACAGAATGGGCTGAGTGGGATTTGCCTGGGATTTAATTAGTTCATATGCTAAATCCCAAGAAAATCCCCCCTCCAAACGAACAAAAGACGTACAGAAGGCAGCTACTACTAATTAAGTCCTTAATGAACAGCCATATTGTGGGTTTTTTACATCTTGGGTGTAGATATAATCCGTATGGAATTCTTTCCATTTAGCTGAATCAAACTGCATCTGGCCGTTTTTATTGGTACCTGTACTTCCTCCATTCTCTCTGGATGGTTCCTGCTTGATCAAGATCATCGTACTGTTATAAAAATACTTCGAAGAAAGAATAATTTTATGTTGTGAAACAGAGTGAGAAGCACAAAAGCATGTTGTTTTAGACATGTATTGAGTCAAACTTTTAAATTTGAAGTATGAATTTATTTAGACAAAATGCTTCTATAATACTAGTGATCATATTGTTGGGTTTCACAAATATATTATAATAGAAACTAGTTTTTTTAAAAGCAAACAGACTTTTTTTAAAAGCAAACAGAAACTAGTGATCATATTAGTACTTTCAAGATTGTATCGAAGTTTAAAACGATGGAGTAACATGCATGCTGTCCTGAATGCAATAGCATGTCTGTTAGACAGACCACTGGTCTGGCCTGTATATATATAGACCTGACCCCTTGTATACGTTTAGAGTTTTATAGTCATTGTACACATTCTATATGCTATCAGAACGAGTCTAGACATCCCAGCGCGCTAGCTTCTTCCTCCAGCAAGCCGACTCTTTTCTCCTCGTCGTCGACGTCTTCTTTCCGTCGCCGACTCTCTTCCCGATACTCTCCTCGCTCTCTCGTCTCTATTTCTTCTTCTCCCCGTCTCTCCCGCAGTCACCTTCTTTTCTCCGTCCCACCTCCGCGTGACCAGGCGACGGTCTCGATCCGCCTCCTCGTCTCGCCTCGCATCCGTCTCCGCTCTTCCTCTTGTTTTGTGCATCTCTCCTTCTCTGACGCCGGTGCACCTCCGCGCTCGTTGTCTCCATCGGTTGGAAACCTCCCTCGGTTCTCGCCCTTTCCGACACGCTCAACGGCTCTCGGACGCGAATCTTCTCCCCTCACGTCCGAGCCAATCCAACGTGTCCATGTGTCTACGGATACGAATCCCTGTCTCCCGGACGCGAACATATTCTCTTCGCGTCCGGCCACTCCCTGCCTTTTTTGCGTCCGTCCCACTCCTTGGCCTCCACGAGTCCACGGACGTGAATCTTCTCTTCACGGACATGAATCCTCGCACGTCCGTGACCCAACCACTCTCTGACCCACCCACTCTGTCCTCACCTACTCCGCTGCCTACTCCCCATCGGCCAATCACTCCTCATTGGCTGACCGGCCCACTTCCCATCGGTCTCTCACATCCTTGATCGCCCGATTCGTCCTCTCATCGGCTTCCCCCTCCCATCGGCTTCTTTCTCCCATCGGTTCTTTGCTCCCGTTCTCCCGTCATAGCCACCGAGTCCGCTCTCAGCTCTGGCACTCTCCTAGTCACCGAATCTGCTCCGGCTCTCGGTGCCTCAGACCACACCTCGGGCACCACCTCGCCGATCTTCTCCCCTCCCTACGCTGCTATGAACGTGAAATCTCACGTTCCTATCTCCCTTGACCTTAACGGCAATTATTCTAAGTGGGTTTTCTTCTTCAAATCTCTCTGTGGAAAATTCGACCTCCGGCCCCATATTGATGGCTTCGCTCCACCTCGCCCCGATGATTCTCAGTGGGACATCGCCGAGTGCTGCGTGCGCAGCTGGCTGCTCGACTCGGTCGATGACTCTATTCTCGACCTCACCATGGACGATACCGACCCCACCGCTCGGGACCTCTGGGTGGCCATCGAGCGGATCTTCCTGGCCAACAAGCAGCTTCGCGCCATCTTCCTCCTCAACGAGTTCCATTCCATGGTACAAGGCGACTCCTCTGTCTCCTCGTACTGTTAGCGCCTCAAAGTCAAGGCTGCTGCTCTCCAGGACGTCGGCCACCCTGTGGCCGACTCTCAACTCGTCCTCGTCCTTCTGCGAGGCCTCAATCCCCGCTTCTCCAACACCGCCGATGACATCGCCAACGCCACACCTCTTTCATCGTTCACCCGGGCTCATGACATGCTAGTTCTTAAATAACTCCGTCTGGCTAACGATGAGAAGACAGTGGCTCACACCGCTCATCTTGCCGCAGCCGATAATGGCTGCCGAGCTTTTTGTGCTGCCCCTTCCTCCCACGGTCCTAGTGCCCATGGCTCCGGCCACAGCAACATAGCCCGCACCAGGAAAGGCAAGGGCAAAGGCAAAGGTAGGACCTGGCAGGGTCTGACGCCACCACGACCTACCTCGGTCCCTACCCACCCTGCCGGTCCCACGGGTCCGTCGCTCTGCTACAACCCCTGGGCGCCCCAGCCCCAGCCACGCAGCCCTATCGGCTAGCAACCCGGAGTTCTCGGCGCCCATCCCCAGGCTCACCTGGCATCTGCTCCCGTTCTGTCGCCTCAGCCGATGCTACCGACCCTAACCACCTTGTCGGTTCCCTCCTGGAACCAGGCTGGCCTCGTCGCTGCTCTCAACCAGATGACGCTCCAACCACAGCACCCTTGGGTGCTAGACTCTGGGGCGTCTTCACACATGGCGTCATCGGCCGGTATACTTCGCTCCTGTCACCCCTCTTCCTCCCCTTTTATCACCATCGGCAATGGTCACTCTCTTCCTGTCCAATGCCGCGGTGACTCCTCTCTATCTACATCCACCACTAACCTCTCCCTACACAATGTTCTTATCGTCATTTCTCTTATTCACAATCTTATATCTGTTCGCCAATTCACACGAGACAACCACTGCTCCATTGAATTTGATGTGTCTGGTTTCTCTGTGAAGGATATCCCAACCCGGCGATAGATCATTCGCTGTAATAGTGGCGAAGACCTCTACACCATTCCCGCTGCGCCGTCCACCCCACACGCCAACGTTGCCCACTCCACTAACCTTTGGCACCTTTACCTTGGCCACCCTGGCCTCGACGCTGTCACCACCCTCTGTCGCAGCGTCTCCATCCGATGTACTCACAGCAGTTCCACAGTTTGCCACTCATGTCAACTTAGCAAACGTGTGCGTCTGCCCTTTTCTAGTTCTCTCTCCTATACCTCGCGTCCATTTGAACTTATACATAGTGATGTATGGACGTCCCCAGTTAAAAGTGTCTCCAGTAATCAGTATTATCTCGCTATACTTGACGATTACACACACTATTGCTGGACCTTCCCACTCATCCACAAATCCGAGGTCGCCTCTTACCTCACTCACTTCGTCACGTATGTATCTACTCAGTTCAACCTCCTCATCAAGGCTTTACAAGCCGATAACGGTACGGAATTCATCAACCATACCGTTACAAACCTCCTCACCTCGCAGGGCATCCATCTCCGGCTCTCCTGCCCCTACACCTCTCCTCAGAATGGCAAAGCCGACGCCTCCTTCGCACCCTCAACAACATCAGTCGAACCATGCTACTTCACGCCTACCTACCCGCCACTTATTGGGCCGAAGCTCTGGCTACTGCGACGTACCTTCTCAATCGGCGCCCATGCTCCTCCGTTCATAACAACGTTCCCTTTGCCCTTCTCTACCGCATGGCGCCTGACTACTCCCACCTTCGCGTTTTCGGGTGCCTCTGCTACCCAAATCTCACCACCACAACTTCCCACAAACTCGCTCCCGCTCCACCGCCTGTATTCTCCTCGGCTATCCCACCTCTCATAAGGGATACCGATGCCTCGACCTTT
Organism: Oryza coarctata; assembly: GCA_030770085.1. NCBI lineage: Eukaryota > Viridiplantae > Streptophyta > Magnoliopsida > Poales > Poaceae > Oryza > Oryza coarctata. Next base: position 19,394,945 of record CM061472.1, read on the forward strand.
TCACCCGACGGGTCCTCGTCTCTCGTCACATTATTTTTGACGAGACATGTTTTCCCTTCGGTCTCCTTCATCTGAGATCCTTCTCTAGTGATCTCGACTTCCTCTTCACCAACACCGTGCTGACCAGGTCTCCTCCACTGCCCTCTCCATCGGCCCCCTCATCGGCCACTGCTGAGGATTTACCCATCACATATCCCACCACTACTCGGTCCGATGTCCCCTCCATCGGACCCCCATCGGACCCACCTCCATCGGCCGATACCATTCCCTCTCCATCGGACACCCCACTTCCATCGGCTCCTCACTTTCCATCGGCTCCCCCCACCCTATCGGCTGATCCATCTCTATCGGACCGATCGGAATACTCGGCCCACCCGACCTCATCGGCTCAGGCCAATCTAATTCCTCCTTTTTCTCTTGTCTACAGTCGCCGACTCAGAGCCGATGACGCCCCCACCCGACCAGTTCTTCCCATTACTCCCGCACCCCCATCGGCTCCAGTTCACTCCATCTCTCACATGGTCACCCGCTCCCAGACCGGGTTTCTCCACCCCACTCAGCGCTACGGTCTCTCCACCGTCCACAGCTCTATCTCGCCCATCCCGGCGACTTCTCGCTTAGCCCTGGCCGACCCTCAGTGGCGCGCGCCCATGGCCGACGAGTACAAGGCCCTAATGGACAATGAGACCTGGCGTCTCGTTCCCCGACCTCCCGGCGCCAACATTATGACCGGTAAGTGGATTTTTAAACACAAATTTCACGCCGATGGCTCCCTTGCCCGTCATAAGGCTCGCTGGATAGTCCAGGGTTTCTACCAACGACCCGGTGTCGACTATGATGAGACCTTCAGTCCTGTTGTCAAACCCGCCACCATCCGAGTCGTCCTCACCTTGGCTGCCTCTCGCTCCTGGCCGATCCATCAACTAGACGTGAAGAACGCCTTTCTTCACAGCCACCTGACAGAAATAGTCTACTGCCAGCAGCCCCTAGGCTTCGTCGACTTTTCTCATCCCGACGATGTCTGTCTCCTTCAACGCTCTCTCTACGGCCTCAAACAAGCCTCTCGTATCTGGTACCAGCGCTTTGCTGCCTATCTTCGGCACATCGGCTTCGTGGCCTCTGCGTTCGATAGTTCCCTGTTCACTTTTCATATCGGCTCCGCTACTGCCTATCTACTTCTCTATGTCGATGACATTGTCCTCACAGCGTCTTCGACATCTCTCCTCAACCAGATCATGGCCCGACTCCACTCTGAGTTCGCCATGACCGATCTTAGTCCTCTCCACCATTTCCTTGGCATCTTCGTAACCCGTTCCATCCACGGACTCTTTCTTTCCCAACGCCAGTACGCCATCAACCTCCTCCAGCGTGCGGGCATGGCCGACTGTCACCCCACAGCCACCCCAGTCGACACTCGAGCCAAACTCTTCGCCGCCGATGGCGCCCTTGTTGTCGATCCCTCTCACTATCGGAGTCTTGCCGGGGCTCTCCAATACCTCACACTTACCCGACCCGACCTCACGTACGCTGTCCAGCAAGTGTGCCTCTTCATGCACGCTCCGCGTGAACCTCACCTCGCGCTGCTCAAGCGCATCCTACGCTACGCGAAGGGCACCCTCTCCAGCGGGCTGCATCTCAGCTCCAGCCCCATCGACTCCCTCACCGCATACTCTGACGCGGACTGGGCAGGTTGCCCCAACTCTCGACGCTCTACGTCCGGCTACTACATTTACCTCGGTGATACTCTTGTATCCTGGTCCTCAAAACGCCAGACTATAGTGTCCCGGTCCAGCGCTAAAGCCGAGTACCGCGCCGTCGCCCACGCCGTCGCCGAGTGGTGCTGGCTTCGCTAGCTTCTCCAGGAGCTCTGTGCACCCCTCTCTACCGCGACCGTCATCTACTGCGATAATGTCAGTGACGTCTATATGACCGCCAACTCGGTCCATCACCGACGTACCAAGCACATCGAGATCGATATCCATTTTATCCATGACAAGGTTGTATTAGGACAGGTTCGGGTGCTCCATGTACCATCGGCACATCAGTTTGCCGATATAATGACCAAAGGCCTGCCCACGTCTTTGTTCACCAGTTTTCGATCCAGTCTCTGTGTCCGTTCCTCTTCCACTGCGACTGCAGGGGATGTTAAACAGACCACTGGCCTGGGCTGTATATATATAGCCCGACCCTCTTATATATGCTTGGGGGTTCATAATCACTGTACACATTCTATAATCTCGAAACATGGAGGTAACATGCATGGATGGATGGATGCAACTTGGAGCATTGTACCAGGATTCCAAAGGTAAACATGTGGTTAAGTACTTCTATTATGGCATCAAGAATGATGTTACTGTTCCGGGTGTCGGAGATTCAGATTAGAGTGTTTTCCCATGCTATTGCCCTCCAACATTTACACAAGCTGAAAATAAACAAGAACATCACGCCATTTCAAAACACGATGCTCTTGTCATTTTAGTATCTTATACTCCAAATGTACATATAATACCGTGTATGTATGTCCTCTTCTCTCAATGCATATGCGTGCTTGCAAAGGTGCAGGTTGCAACCAGAGCCAACAAGGACAGTGCAGAATTCATGTACCATGCACTAGGAAAACTTCTCATCATTCATGAATGATACAAATGAATCATGCATATGATCACCGATAGAACATATCCGAAGGAGATTCAGTTGCAATGGTGAAAATTCAGACAGAAACTAGCTAGTCTGCTGACCTGGGTGGTGGTTGTGCCATTGCCGACGCCATGGCCATGGCTTTGCTTCTCCTGCAACAGGAGCTTCCTGGAATGGGCGTCTTGGGCTAGCAGCAGGAGAGCTAGGCATAGAAGGCACAGTGCCCTAGCTGTTCTTCCTGAATGCACCATTCTGAGATATAATCTCTTACCAAAAGAAAGAAGAAAGAACACTTGCTAAGTGCTAGCTGCTGCCTAGCTAGCTCTTCTTCTTCTTCTCGTTTGTTTCTGTGGCTTGCTTTGCTGCCATTACCAGCATAGGAAGGAGGAACATATTTATAAGCAATGGAGGCTGGAGAGAGGCAGGCATCGGCTCCTAGGGAAGAGCATCATACATCTCGTACTTGCGCTATGCGCATGCGGCAGCGGCGTTGAGAGAGTAGCAAAAACCAAAGTTTGGTATAGTGCCTGTGCATCGCCTTGGAGGGCTTAAGTGATCTCAAAGTCCAATTTTCCGGCAAATCGACGTGTACATTGGTATACCAATTGAGGTATATCTCGATAAATTCAATTTACAGCTCATGAAGTGCCCGTGCACTTATCTATTTTGAGGCGTCTCTTAACCAAACCAATATGGCCATACTAGGATCTCATTTGCAACACGTAATTTTTTTTGTAATTCTTTTCTGAATTGATCTATTCCTGTGGAAATCATGTTAATTCCTACAAAGTTCTTGTATTCTAAAGATGACATACTCCTTTCGAATGCAGGATTTCTATGCAATACTCCATCCTATAATGCAAGTCATTTTAGTTTTGTTAAGTCAATTTTTGTAACTTTGACTAAGTATATATAGAAGGGGTTAATAGGATGCACGCCATTAATAATACACCGGTTTCAAAATATACCACTAGTATTCGCATATTTGGAACCGTACCATTATAATTTTACACATATTCGACATATGGCATTACTTTCCCTTAGATGCATTTACAAAAAAATTTATACCAAATTATACTTTTTCCCCCTTCTTTCTTCTTCCCGTTTCTCTCCTCTCCTCTCTTCCGATGGCTCGGTGACGATAACCACGATCGCCGCCTCCTTCATCTCTAGTGCTTCTTCGCCCAGGACTCCCGTGTCTCCCTCCAACTTGTGCCACTACCGGCCTCCTCCTGTGCAGAGCTTCACACCGACGACGACATCTCTACGGGGCCTTCGGTGGTTGCCACCAATGGTGGCCTCCTCCTCATCCACATGATCATCGCTGTCCATGACATCTTCCGCTAACTACCCCGACACTATGGTTCCTCCCTCTCCTAATCCCTCTCCATGGCAGACACGGCGAAGATAGGAGAAGACAGAGGCCGACGTGTGATGGAGAAGGTGATGATGTCATTCTAAATCCTACCGTATCTCCTCTTCGACCGCCTCTCCTCACTACGGCGAATCTTGGGCGATGGCAACGATGATGCTGAAGCAGCAAGGACCAAGAAAAGAGTAGCGAAGAGCAGGTACTTCTCCTCTCCAGCAAGCTCCTACACCTCCCCCCTCCCTCCCTCATCATGCCCGTAGCTGCCTGACATGCCCTCATCACCTCCTTTGGTCCAGCAGCTGCTCGATGTACTCTACCTTGAAAGGACCTTGAGTCGCATGGAGCGAGGTGAATTTGCAAACTTTTAAATCTAAAACACACTACCAAAGGAAATTAGTCTTCCCTCTAAAGTCTCCAATCCTATATATCCGGACCAGTTTTTCTATCAGACAGAGAAACTAGTCCGAAGTCTCTGGTTGTATAGACCAGAGATTTCAAACATCCTTCAAAATATCTGAGGGACACTCAAAGGAGACGAACCCTACAAGTTAGGGAGGAAGCAAGGAAATAAAATCATAAAAAACATGAAGGGTAATGAGAAGCTAGGAGACAAATCGATTTTTTATCGAAGTTCGAATCAAATTATCCTACGTTTCTATTGAGGAGCTCAAAAAAGCTTTATCTGTTTTGATCCCTTGCCTCAATAAGTTTAACCCTATAAATCAGTTTGGCTTTAAACTCTCACCAAAACGTAGCGCCTAGTCCGAGACAACCAATAAAGTTTTTACTAAGATATCATTATCCTACTTTCTACAGAGCTTACTCTATCAAATCAACTTCTAAGAAAGAAGTCAGAGAATTTATTAGTATACCTCTTATCTTATAAAGGTGAGGATGACTTTCACAAACGCATTAGACGATTTACATGTTGAATCATCGTGAAAAATATCTAGTCATCTAGGAGATAATTCTTTAAGAATAACAAGTTTGAGTCTTTACTGATGTTGATCTATAAGTGCTCACACAAATTCTAAGATCTAATCTCTCATAAATCATTACAAAACACTCGCAAAGTGTAGATTAAACTTAATATCTAAGAGAGTAGAGTTGGGTAACCTCTCAAAAACTATTAGGAGTGAAGTAGCAATAAATGAGCAACCAACCCCTTAAAATGGGTTAATGGGATTAAATACCCATCCTTCTCGAAGTTAGCCATTACTTATAGAATTCAAACTCCGGAGTATCTGAGTAAAATGTTCGGAGACTCTAGCCAAACGATTCGGAGACTTCAGGCAGCACTTAGTTTTGGGGAGGAGAAGAGGTTCGAAGTGTCCGGTCTAAACTTTTGAAAACTTCGAATAGACCACTCTACCAGACAGAGAGATCAATCCGAAGACTCCAGACATATTTCTTTATTTGACAAAAAAAACTTGTCCACTAGTTTTTACGAAGTCTAGATACAAACATCTGAAACACTAGAAGAGAAAAACCAAAACCTCGAGATATACATAATACGAGTGTTCACTCATTTTAAACTTGAAAGTTTTTATCAAGCACATGCTTCTTAACCCAATTAAACTTAAGCTACTCTTAATAATATGACTTTTAAGAAAAACAAAATTACATTGTTATCGCTTCAAAAGTCCTTTTTTCTTTTCTTTTCCTTTCTTCCTAAGGGTCTTTTTTTAATAAAACAATGTCTTACTTCATAAATTAAATTATTATGATATTCTTAATCATAAAACATTAACTCCTTTTTTGTCATCTATCTCTCAAAACCTAGTAGTATAGATGCACTTTTACACCTCACTGTCGACGACCACCTTGGCACTCGACACGGCAAGAACGACCTTTGTGAGGAGCCTCAGGTGGACCTATGCAGTGCTCTTTGGCATCCCGAGCTCCCACGATGGCACAGCGGATACGGATGGGTCGACCTAGTTAGGGAGAAGCAGAGAAGCGTCACCAGCGATGAGATTCAATTTAGAGAGGAGCATGAGCACAAGACCAAGAGAAAGGGGAGAGGATGAAGGAAGAGAGAGGTAGAAGATGAGGACAATTTTGTTCAATACATGCAAAATACATATGTTAGTGGTTGCAAATAAGCAGCAATGGCATCGCTACAAATACGTGAATAGTAATAGCATAATTTGAAACTGGTATTTTTTAATTGTATGGATACAATTAAACTATAGAAAAATATATTAACATTGTAATAATTTGATGTTGGAGATGTTAGTGTATTTTTAATCAAAGGATGTTTAACTTAGAAAAAATAAAATAATTTATAATATAAAACAGAGAGAGTAGTTTATTTTCACGGGAATGAGGAAGATTTACCATGTCAGTATCTCGTTGTATCGTACCGTACATTTTGACTTTGTAATGTTCGCACAGCTCTACACCTTCAAGGCCTTGCACATACCAAGGGAAAAATTTAATGAAGCTGACCAAGTGGAGAGAAAGGCAAGGGAGACATAAGCAAGGAAGACTGAGAAATGGAAGTAAATGGTGGGCATTGGGCTTTGCAAGAGCTAGGGAGACCTCTGCATTGGGAGTGTTGCATTGAACGGCTAATCAATAGATTCCAACCCAAAGTCAAGTGTCAAAGTGTGTGTAGGCCATGCACAAGCTTCCATTCCCTTCTCCCTTGCAGAGATGACATCGATTGGGCAGTGTTGGGAATCGGCCTCCATGCCTTTCCACAGGAACAAAATTAGCACATGTCAATGCATATGTGCGTCTCTTGTGTGGAGGACTGTTCTAAAAAAACTTGACATACAAAGAAATGGTTCTATAATATGTTTTTCTAGGAAGTACATGGAAAGGATAATACTCCAGTATGTAGTTTTTTTCTTAGTTGAATTTTCCAAGGTTTGGAAGATGAGAGTATTGCCAGATTTCTATGCTTAACACATGACTTGAACTAATTCATATTCTTATGTAGAAAGCATGCCGTTGATCTTTATGTGTAGATAGAATATTGTACTGATGCTACCTTAGAGATTGTAAAAGATACTTCCTGATGTCATAAAAAAGCAATAATTTCGGTTGTGTAGTCAAATAGTACTTGTTTCGCTATCACAATTTGTTTTAATGGATGGGGGCATAAAAATGAGGTGCATAAATTTGTCTCCAAAAGTATTACAATATGGAAATAGTGCAAGAGTGATTTCCTGTCATGGGTTCTTTCCATTTCTTTCTTCCATTTCTTTCTGTAAGCCATACATTTTTCTATAGCTTATTCCATGATATCAAATGCGCAAATGAACTTTGCTGTTTTTCCCTGTTTGCCCTAATTACCTTATATTCGACATTCTCAATAATCATTTTGTCTGTTTGTTTTATGTCTCTTACCTCAAGGAGGCATTTAAGTATGTTAGTATGGTGGATTTTCCTTGGTTTCAGTTGGTTTGACGTGGTTTTTCCTAATTCATCTGCAATACACACCTTAAGTTTGAGATTGCTAGATTACTTAGCAATGGTTTAATTTGCATCACAGGGATAAATTTGAATTTATCTCCAAGCTAGCATAATGTTTTTCTCCTAGAAGTAAAAAGATGCCACTATCTGAAGAAATCTGCGGCTTGTATGCCGCTTTAACTTTTTTTACAAACCACTATACGTACGCAGTCTAATTTTTTGCTAGATATGGACTTCCTTTTCTTTTTGTAAATGGACTGCTTTAACTCACCACACTTATCAGGTATGCAACAAGGGGATTGCATTTCACAATCCTGGATAGGTTATTATACTCTTGATATCCATCATTAGTAGTCTTAAGAGCAAAAATCTTCTTATTTGTCGTCATTCATTGCTTTACCTGGTGAGACGACGTTTCCAACATTGCTTTGCTGTTGCGAACGTAACAAGAAAACATGGGTGTATTGAAAGTTGAAGGCACTAACAATTGTTGATGATAAAGGATTTCAGCACATCCATATCTTCTCCATTTGTATAATTGAAAGGCTTCTCAAATAGATGGAAGAAATTAGCCATTTGCGTCATTAGGGCCACTTTTGATTATCCATTATTTTCAGATGATAGATGCCAAATTACAGGGTGTGACAAATTGAACATGTGTTGAATCTCAAATACTGCAGTTGGTGATCTTTTGCCCAACTAATAGAATAAAACTAAACCAGGAATTCAGGATCACAAGAAATTAGGTTTTTCTTTTGGTACATCTTGCTTTCATTGTGATTGATGTGCAGAGCTGAATATCATAAGACAATAGCAATTTAGCACATCTCATGAACATCTGCTGCTGAGAAGCATTTCTACTAGAAAGCACAAAAGCAGGAGCCATTTGTTCCATACGGCACCAAAACAAAGTTTGCCTAAGAAATATGCATGCATGTTGCATGTTTCCAAAAGTTGATGGTCAACAAGAGTCACCATAAGCAATTATTGCCATCTGATTGGTATGTTCTGCATTAGACATATGTAAACTGTCCTAAACTTCTTCATCACTCAATTACTTTCTGCTTTGGACACTCCAACTGCCTTGAGTGTCTCCTAGAAGTACTAGCATAAACCAAATTGGAACAATTATTGCCGCTAATGGCATTGGTAGGTAAGCAAACATAAACTAGTTATATAGTATCAAAATTAAGCCTATGTAGGAGACCTAAAGACCTAAAGCTAATATCTTATTATGCATAAGAGGTCATGTTATGTCTAGATTTTTATTTATATAAAACAAATTGGGCAGAAGCTAATATCTTATTATGCATTCACTGAAGGAGGAGGTGCATACCTGAGTCAGCCGATAGGATATGAATCCTGATGGTCATTGAACTGCTTCTCATGTCTGAACTCGAAGATTTTTTTTTTTTTGCCATAATCCAGAGACACACAATTTTGAAAGAAAGCAATTTTCAGACTAATGCAGTACTGCATCCATCATGTATCCATCTGAAGATGTATGTTCACGTCAGGGTATTCAGAGATGTCACCACTCACAACATTTGCCTTGAGTTTGTAGGTAAAACTAGTTCTTTGTGAACCTGAACCAAAGACATCAAATCAAACAAAAGGCCTCTACATAAGGATTGACCAAACAGTACCTGAAAACCTCACAAGCATGCAACATGCCTCCAAGTGGACCAAACAGTTGGGCTGCTACTGGCATTTGCCCTTGTGCTTATAATCCTTTGTGGCGTCACTATACAATATACATATAGCTGTCATATCTTGACACAAAAAGGCCTAAAAAGCACTGCCAATACTTTGCCAACTTGCCACAACAACCAAAAACTTTTGGCCAAATGACCTAGTACACAATTCTCTGTCTTTTCAGTCTGCTATGCTGCTATCTGTAAAAATCAGCAAGATGAGAACTAGCTTACCAAGGAAAGAAAGAGAGAACTTTCAAGTTTCAAATCAACCTCCATAAGCAAATGCATTTTCAGACTTTGCTTCCATGGTTCTACATAATCCAATGCATGCTTACGAATTTCCCTGAACAAAACAAGAAAGAGTTGTTACTTCCTGACAGAAGAATTCTCCACAAGACAAGAACATTTCTGAAAAGGAAACAGGCTATATATGTTCTCCCTGTGATGATGACATGTGCATTCAAAACTATAACCAGAGGACAGTGGCAAATCATCAGAATCAACAGGATAATCTCGATAGAATGCAGACGCAATGAGCTGCAAAAGGCAAGTTTGCTTACAGCATAACCGGGCCAGTGGCTTCAGCTTTAGGGCTTCTCTTTTTCTGCAGTTTAAAGGAGCTAAAATCGCCTCAATCTTTTCCCTCCAGTTTTATATAAAGAGCTAGTTCTTGCTAATCATCTACTCCACATTGCAAAATTTTTGTAGCAGCGGTAGCATCCAATCATGCAGCAAGATATCGCAGGCATGGCGTACCAATCGTTCGGTGGAGTGGACTTGGCGGCGAGCTTCTTCTTCTCCTCGCCGCAGCCTGGCTCGCTTGGTGTCCATGGCGATCAGTTCTTGGGCGGCGGCGGCGGCGGCGGCAGCGCGTGCAGCTACGACGACGGCGTGGGAGGAGCGAGCGGGAGGGGGCCCAGGAGCGACGAGAGGAAGGAGAGACGGCTGGCGTCGAACCGCGAGTCGGCTCGGCGGTCGCGGATGCGGCGGCGGCGGCAGCTGGACGAGCTGTCGTCGCACGTGGCGCAGCTCCGCGCCGCGAACCACCGGCTGGCCGTGGAGCTGAACCGCGCGGCGGCGAGGCACGCGCAGCTGGTGCGGGAGAACGCGCGGCTCGCCGAGGAGGCCCGCGCCCTCCGGGAGAGGCTCCGCGGCGGTGGCCGCGGTGGCGACGGCGAGGCGGAAGAAGCGGGAGGAGGCGACTTTGGCGCCAAAGGATTAAACCAGTATCTGTATTTAGCATTAGCCGATTAGGAGGAAGTGATTAATTATTGTGCATAGCTATTGTGCCTTAATCGAGATTAATTAGTATTGTCCAATCCAATTCCACGAACTTCTCTTTCGTCTCCATCTTTATTGACTTGCAAAATCATCCACAGTAAGACCGCATTTGAAATTCACAAAGAAATCATAGAAATTTAACAGAAAACATTTCAAATAGTACCTCAAATATCCGGCAAATTGGTCCAACTGTGGTTGATGATTCAGGTTTGTGATTTGCGAATGACTTCAGCTAGCTACCTGTATTGGGTGCCAGAAGTGAAGGCAGCAGCAGCATCAGTGTCAACCAGGCACACCAGCAAATTTCCTGAGAAACTAGGGGCTTTGGGCTTTTGCAAGACAACCATGAAGTCCATGAGCTGCAATTTAACTCAAGGCCTAAGAAGGACAAATGCATATAGATGCTTCTTATCAGTATGGGCATTTTTTGTTCTTTTTCAAAAATAAAATCACCACCCTTTTTTTCCGCTATGAAGATTATACCATCACACCACAGTCCTGTTCTTCTCAACCAGGAAAGTAAAACGACAACCTTCCTTTAAGCTTTCTCTGCAATTCTGATCACAGATTCACAGTGATCATCTCCTCTCATGTCTGTGGTACAGGGATGGCAATGCCATGGTAAAAGGCAAAAATGGGTGGCCTGGAAGAACAGAACAGGTAGGTAGCAGCAGCCTCCTGTAGGCTCAAGTCAACAGGCACAGTAACTTGTGTCAAACAGGTGTATAATCTCTCCTGTATCACCTCTCATGTTCGGCCATCAGGATTCAGCAGTTCTCCTAGTTCTAAACAGCAAGATACACACTAGCAAATTTCTACAAGAGTATCCCGCATATAATCCTTGCTTATTGGAGCACTCCAGGAACCCATTCTGTAAGACATGAATAACAAGAAATTTAAGCAGGCACTGGCTACTGTCAGACATGAACCACTAGTTACTGCTGCTGCAAACACTCCTGACGTGTTGGTACTACAGAAGTGAAATATATGGTAATCAGACAAACAGTTTCAGCGCAATCGTGGTGCTTTCTGTACCCTGACCATAAAATAGGGTAAATGATTGACATCTTGACATACACTGAAAAAATAGCAGGACAAAGTTGCAATACATCTATATGCAAATCTGATCAAGGTATGCAAAAAATGAGTATTTCTGAACGGCGATGCAAAATGAGCATGTACGAGAAACTTCACTCATCTTGTGCAAACCACAGGGATGTGCTCAAATGTGTGATATCACCAGCACAATAGGATACAACTTAAGATCTAGCTCAAACAGAATTCCGAAACAAGGCCAAAGGAAAGGATATGAGCAAATACAAAACTTAAGAAACAATCATCCAGTTGGTTAAAAAATGAATACTAAAAGCACTCAATATCATCCATAACCAAATTTTGCAGATAAGTTCTCAATGGTCTGACAAATCTGCTTTCTTTAATTATATACCCACAGACAGCACCATGATACACTAGCTCAAGCGTGCACTATATGCAGGTTAGATCCACATTCCACATTTCCAAGGGGATCCCAGTGACTCCAGCTACCTTTGGCCCAAATCCATGTCCACAGCTATATATGTATGTGTTAAGTGTTGTTAGTAAATGGTGACTCCAGTGGCTTGTTCTCCTAGATCCGCTATGTGAATGCATAGAAGTATGGGCAAATAAACAGTTATGAAAGTTTCTAAGCCATACTATGCAGTCTACCGAAGGGGTAACATTAGCAAATAAAAGATGGGCGAATATTTTACTTGATGAACATTAACAGTGACTATAAATGGAAACTATGGCATCAATGCCAATGTTCCAAGTTTTCAATAAGCAAGTTACAGTAAACTTCATCCCATATACTAATAAACATGTTTAGCCAGCATGTTCCCTGCAGACGGATTTATCTGTGCTTTGCCTCCAACATGTTTGTGGACCATATGGCTCATTTTTTAGTACTTGATAGGACCATATATAAGACAAAAAATAGGTTTTCCATTTTTGGAGGACAATGGTGATTACCAGGAGTCATCTAGTATTAGCTACTCCTTACTAGCTTATGGCATGCTGCAATTGTCTTCCTTGGAAACTAAAAGTTGGTTTAAAACTTCAAGCTTTATTTGAGGGAGACTGAATTTCTGAAGAAAAATAAAATGCTATACTGTTGTGTGATAATCTCAAAACCACAGTATTTATAGTCACAAGTAAATAACTGCTTATAAATGGTATTGATCATAAATAGCAGCCTACAGAAAACTTAGCATCTATAATCACTTCCGAATTGTTTTTTAATTAACACAAATAAGCACCACTGGGTTGAGTATTCTAGTACAGAAGAAGATAAGCACCAGTGTAGTTCTCAAATTATGATAGCCGTTACTCATGCAGTAAGCAAAAGGAAAAAAAGGCTAACAATTGTGTGCAAAACAATGAAACAATGCAAATAAAACAAGCATGGAGTAAGTAAACAATTTTCTGTGTTTTTCCATCCACCCAACTAAATACTCAACATGGATCACTCCATCAACAGAACCATGGATCATCTCAACCCATCCCATCCAACCTCGCCCTCAAACCAAATGCACCCTAAGTGACATTAGTAAACAGTGACACCAGTGGCTTGTTTTCCTAGATCTGTCCTGTGTGAATACATAGAAGTATCGGCAAATAAATGGTTATGAATGTTTGTAAGCCATACTATGCAGTCTACCGAAGGCATAGCTAACATATAAGCACATAAAATATGGAATAATCATGTACTCAATGAACATTAATAGTGAGTATAAAGGAAACCATGGCATTTATGCCTTTTTTCCATGTTTCAAATAAGCAAATTATAGTATTCTTCATCCTGCATGCTAGCTAATAAACACATGTTTTGCCAGCATGTTCCCAGCAGATGGATCTGCGCTGTACTTTGCTTCCCACTTGTTTATGGACCATATGGCTTATTTGTGAGTACTGGGTCGTACTGACCATAAATAAGACAAAACAAAAAAAATGAAGTTAAACATTTTTGGAGGACCGTGCTGATTTACAATACAATTATCTATTAGCTACTGCTTACTAGCAATGGCATGCTTTGAGGAACCTAAAATGCTACACTGTTATGTGATGATCTCAAAACCACAGTATTCATAGCAACAAGTAAATAACTGCTTATAAACGGTATTGATCATAAATAGCACTATAGCAGCCCAAGTGTACAGAAGAGAAAATTTTAGAACCTAAAATCACTTCTGAATTGTTTTTCAATTAACACAAATAAGCACCACCTGCTTGAGTATTCTAGTACAGAAGGAAGACTAGCATCCAGTTTGGTTTCTCAAATTATGGTGGCGTTACTCATGCAGTAAATGAAAAGAAAAAAATGCTAACAATTCTGTGGGAAACATTGAAACAATTTTCTGTGTTATTGGAGCAGCACAACATATTTACAGCAGTTCTAAGTTCTAGCAATTGTTCTTACCGTTCAATTACCAATCATAAAAGCTACACACTAAAAGTTTTGAGATCAAAGAGGTATGACACTCTCGAAGCATCCCGATGAGCAGTTAGAGAGTGAAGTTTCTCACTTCAATGGAATTGACCCAACACATACCACCAAGCAATCCTAGCTCAAATTTGCATAGGAGTACCCAATTGTGCCGTGGAGCCACCAGCAGAACGCTGCTTCACCCGCCGCTTCTCGTACTCGGGGTCATCAGTGGGCAGCTCGTACCGGCACACCGGACACGAGTTCCTGATGGCGAGCCACGGCACGATGCAAGCCCCGTGGTAGAAGTGTGCGCACGGCAGCCGCGTGGCGAGCTCCCCCTTAGCGATCCCGTCCTTGCACACGGCGCAACCCCGCGCCGCCTCCTCCCCGCCAACCGACACCACCTGGAGTCGCTCCACCGCCGCGCGCGCCGCGGGGGGCGCCCCGCCCGCCGCCGAGTCGGCGATGTGCCCCGGCAGCACCTCGAAGTCGTCCTCGTCCAGCGGCATCGGGAGCACCTCCCACCCCACGCTCCGGAAGATGTCCCCTAGCTCGTCCCCCTCGTCACCGAAGTCGAACGGCTCGTCGGAGAAGCCCGAGTCGTCCCCGCTGTCGAGGCCCTCCATCGCGCCGAGGATCTCCCTCTCGTCGAGGAATCCGAACACGTCGCCGTCCCCCATAAGGCCCCCATCTCCCCCTCCCCCACCTCCGGCTCCAGCGGTAGGGGCGGCGGCGTCGGCGATCTCCTCCCACTCGAACTCCCCCTCCTCGGCGAGGTCGTCCTCGATGCAGTCCCAGAAGGGCGGGGAGCGGGAGGAGAGGCGGAGCTCGAGGTCGATGTCGGGGTCCGGCTCAGAATCTAAGGAGAACGGCGAACCGGGGACGAGCGCGGGAGCTGCTAGGGTTTCGTCGTGGTCGAACCCCGCTGCGTCGTCGTCGAGGAGGAGGCGGTGCAGGTGGTGTTGGCGCTCCTCCTCCACCACCTCCTCGAAGGACTCGGAGAAGGCGAGGTAGGAGGAGGACCCGCCGAAGCCGCCCCCCTCGGCGGCGGCGTCCACGTCGAGGAAGATCTCGTCGGCGATCTCCTCCATGGGTGGGGTGGGGTGCGGGTCGCGACGGGGTCGGGGGCGTGTGAGGCGTGGCGCCCCCGTCTCGAGTTGGTTTGGTTGGGCCCGGGTCAGTGGACTTGCCCACCCTTGCGCCCACGTGGTCACGCACGCCGCACGGACGCCTTCCCCTTTCGAGATTTCGAGGTTGCCATGAAATACGCCTTCGTGCGCCGGTTACGCAGTCTTGTTGGTATGGGATGATTCCGCTTTTCGGCTGTGATTAACGTGATTCTTTCTCTTTTTTTTATTTGGTTTACAGGGAGTTGGGAAGATGCTGTCTTGCTTAGTTGCTTTTATGCCATCTGCAATGAAGTTCAGCTTCCTCGATGAGTTGACAAAGAATTTTCGTCCGGTTGAACTAGTTATGCAAAAGTCCAAAATGGTCGTGGAAATTCTTGATCGATAAATTGTAAATTTTAATTTGTATTAGCTGGATTGGCTGAAAACTATTGGGAACGGTGGAACCGGCTGATCGAAAACATCAAACTAGGAAAACATGTTCAAAACAATGAAATCATGTGTGAACAAATATTTATTTAGTTGGTGTTTTCAATCTAATAGTTCCAATATCATGCCATTGCCCATCTCAATTTTTTTAAAAAAATATGGGTTATGAAATTTAATATCGTGTTAATATCGACCCATCCAAATAAGTAGATGACTTTTGGGGTTAAGACATTAGTGAGATGTGTTGCATTTTGCAACCAACTGATAGGCAGTTGTCAAAGATCAATTTCTCTAATGGAGAATCGACGAACCCCCCTCTCTCTGTGAGTTCTATCTAGGGAGCATGATGCTAGACATAAGGGTTAGTGTGGTAGTAAATATGGTGGAAGGAATTATATAGAATTAGGTCGTATGGAGACATAATACTCTAATCATATTGTGTTCTTTTTTTTCCTTTGGATGGATGGACTCCGTTCCAGGGATTGTATGCTTACTAGATTTTTTGGGTTTGGATCCTCTCTCTAAGTCTTTGGTTCTTCTCTTATAGTATATAAGAGAATACCACAGTTTCCAAACATTGAAGACTGGACCCAATATACAGTGGTTAGTTATGAGAAGTCTTATCACTTTCTATCAAGTGGGCCTAATTGTCAAGCCCTGGTAGGCCCCATCAGGGGTAGCTTAGAACGATGCCATGCTGCCCCGTCATGCGTCCTTCATAGCTACAGGATGCTTGAGATAGAAGCTTGATCTTTTACTATTGACGGTGGGGCTCGCTCATTAGCCACGTGTGGCGGGGCATGTGGAAAAGTGGTGGGCCATGTCAAACAGCATTGCAGTCAACCACACCATTTGATAGCCCATGCCTCCTCCTATGTAGAGGTGATGATGGCACATGCGACGGACATGTAGGCTCCATCCTATCACCCAGGCACATGCTAGGTAGGTTTAAGTTCTGTCCCATTTAATGTAAAACTTGCACGTGGATGGATACAACAGCCCGCTACGTCTCATCGCGATAAATGTACGGTCAGTGCCCTAAGCTGCTAGGAGTGGCTAAGCTCAGGGGTGGAGGTGCCCCTAGTTCAGTCCTCGGTAAGTAATAGGCTTGGACCCTTGTTCTGCTTTTCTTCAAATGTGCAACTATGGTTTCTCTAAAGTTGATTATTGTTTGGACAAGGCACCTAGTTTCATGACGTGTCGCTAGGTGCCCCGAGCAACTTGTGGTGAGGTGGAGTGGCGCGCCATTCCGTTTCCATGTGCGCGTATTTTTAAGATAGGGAATCAATGCCTACGCTAGTTTGAAGTGATGCCTCCTTGATCCATGTGTGAGTAAGTGAGTGGTATAGTAGATTTAAGTTTTAAGAAGGCGTTGGTAAGAAGTACAGTCTATATAAGGGGATATGGCACACCGTCCCCTCTTTTTCATACCCACGTATTTTATCTTCCTTGAGCTCTAGTTTTTATTTGTCTCTTTCACCTTTGTCTTCTTGCTTCCATAAATCTTCCTTTTCCTCGCTCACCACCATGTTGAGGGTGGTCAAGGGCAGGACACCGTCTGTGCGTCGTAAGGGACGAAGTGTTACTGCCGTCACGTCTCTCCTCCAAGACGGGGGATGGAGTGAGTGTGCTAGCTAATGCTAGTGCCATGTACCTAGAGGGAAGTGGTGACGGTGAAGTGAGGTAAGGGTGAAGCCCTGTCCAAAGAAGCCCCACAAGGTGGTGTTCTTCATCTCCTACACCCCTTGCTGAGCTGGTGCTGCCGTTTTTGGTGTTCTTCATAGAGATGCTAGAGACCTATGAGGTCTAGCTAGCGCACCTAGCACAAAACGTCATCATGACGTTGGCTGTCTTTCGTACACTTTGTGCGAGACGTTCGTCAACCTCATACCTTCGGTGGTGCTATTCTGGCGTTTCTTCATGATATGGATAGCCCAAAAGAAGAAAATCTCCGATAACCCGGAGACCGTGGGATGCTACCGCTTCTATCCACACAGTGGGGGTGGTGAGCCATACATTTTGCAGATGTTGTGGAAGAAGTGAGACGATTGGTGCGATGACAGGTATACATCGGCATCCGAGTCCATCCGCACCTTATTTTCCCTTGACAGCCGGTAATTCGTGTTGACTCCTAGAAGGGCCTTTCCTAATTGGACACGTACTTCAACCCGGTGATAAATCGGATAAAAAACTTCATATGTCAACAGTTGGTCCCACTGCACCGACGTAACTAACTCGCTTTCTACTATCAAAAACCCCTAAGACAGATGAGTTCTTTAAACTTGCTTCTTCTTTTTATTTTTACAAGGAATACAGGTAAACTTCTTTCATAATATTGACATTGAAGTTTGAGGTCAAACAATTATAACTTGATTATGAATATTTTTAAAATATTTAGTTTAAAAATATTAGAACACGATGTATATATAATAATTTTAAGGCACTTTAATAAATTTAATTATTTACTTACTTTTTATATATATTATAATAAAAAATCGTAGTCAAAATATAACTTACAAACCGTATCGAGAATCATGTAACCAGACGAGTACACGTTCACGAGTGTACGCCCTAAACAGGCATTCAAAGAAATGGACGCCAGACATAAATTTATATTTTAAAAAATTCACATATCTACCGAAACGCGTACGATTACGGCCAGCAGATTTTGAACAAATTTCTTCCTATCAAGAGGTGGGTGCCCCTTGCAGCTTCGTCTTGGTTTCAAGACCTCAGCATTTTACAGTTTTCACCATCCATCTCCTTTCACAAAGTAGGCACCGCGGTTAGCCGCCATCGATCGCAGGAGCAACCAACAAGAGAGAAAAATCAAGACGGCAAGAAAGTAGCAACAGGACCAGGAAGACCCAATCAATCATCGGATACCACCTTGCTGCCCCCACAAGATTCCGACGACAGCAAGACAGGGACGGGATCGCGCGTTCCCGAATCGCAAATCGGTTTTTCCCCCTTCCCGTCGGTGTCGACGGAAATCACAGTGTGGAGTGGGGGCAAGAAGTGCTGTAGCTCATGAAAGCGATAGGTTTGGATCATTTGGATCCAGTGGTTGATTGCCTGGAAGCAGCTCTTCGTCTCCCGGCTAGAAAAGGAGCGGGCCGGAGCCGGGTTGCAGCGAGGCCGCCCTCCACAGGTTCTTGGCATTTGTCTGGTTCTTGCGTGCTCTTACTGGTTTCAGATCCGGGAGGGGACTGAGCCTCCAAAGATATCAGGTACCTTTTCTCTTGTTTCCCTTTTCCTTTCCATCCAGTTTTGAGTTCTTGGTGAGGGTTCTTGCTTGGATTGGGAAGATCGTTTCTTTCTTGGGGCTTCGTGTTGGTACTGGCATACCTGGAATCCCGTTCTTCCTTCTTTCAGTTTGAGTAGCTGGTTTGTCGGGCGTAGTGATTTTAGGATAAATTTTGGATATGTCTGTTGATTAGGATGGACTTGAGCTATTACCATTCATAGGTTATGCGCGTGGTTGTGAATTGTGGTGGAAAGGTTGGATTTTGGGCTGAGCTTTATTTGGCCTAACATATCCTTGTAGCCTGTTTCTTTGTGCGTCTCGTCTCATGTTTTGGTTAAATTGTTGTACTTTATATTGTGAATTAGAGATTGACGTTTCTTAAGTCAATCCTTTTAGACTTTTGGTAGAAGAGAGAATGAACTTATTGCTTCATGGGAGTACCTATTATCAGAACTGTCTTCTCTCCATAAGTACATACTTGCATTAATTCATAATGTGATACATTTATTTTGGGGGACATTAACGCTGACCAACTTAAGAAATGGAAACAAAGTTGAAAACTGTCTGATTCAAAGCAAGTTAGATTCATGATAATAAATGTTCAACACAAAGCCCTACTGGGCTATTCAGATAAAAATAAATTCAACTCAACATAGACTTCAGTCCCAAACAAGATGGGGTAGGCTTATTCAGATAAAAATCGATTGCCTTAAATGTCTGACTGAATCCTTCCTATCCAGGAGAGTGAAAGACATCATGGGGATCAGCAACGAATCGCTGAATGGGAACCAGCAGATCGTGCAAAAGGAAATACGAGATGAGACCACACCACTTCTGCCAGTCAAGGTGGAGGAGGAGGGGTTTCATGAGTTCAATGGGGCTTCATTCTCCGGGGCGGTTTTCAATTTATCGACCACTATTGTTGGGGCTGGAATTATGGCCTTGCCAGCAAGTATCAAGATGTTGGGCATCATCCCTGGGATTCTGATGATCATCGTTGTGGCATTGCTCACAGAGGCATCCATTGACATGCTTGTCAGGTGCAGCCACCAGGGCAAGATTACGTCTTATGGGTGGCTAATGGGTGAGGCTTATGGACAGTGGGGAAGGATTGCACTGCAGGCCTCTGTCGTCATAAACAACATTGGCGTGATGATTGTTTACATGATTATCATTGGTATCCCTTTTATTCACTGCTGTTACATTCAAACATTCTGACATTTTTAGATGTGCAACCAAAATTTGCTGAGCTATTTTATTCTTAGTATAGTTAACTCAGTACCAAAACTTTGTAGTGAAAAAAGCCATTATTTTTGGTGATTTTTTTTAATTTAGAGCTTAGAGGTAGCTGTAAGGCTTGGATTTCTTAACGCTTTGCTCTCAAGCAAAAACATACAATTTGGCTTCCCCGTCAGCTACTTTGATCAGTTTTTTACTACCAACTGTAATCTTGCTTCTGTGCAATGAAATAAGACCTATCCTTCTGAGCTGTGGTAAAAGTCATAGAATAGTTCCTCCTAATCAACACATGCCTTTGTGACAGACAACTTTCTTTGCCCAGAACTGAAATTATTATTGGTTCTTATACTTGTAAAATAGGTGATGTATTATCTGGAACTTCATCAACTGGTGTTCACCATCGTGGTATACTTGAGGGCTGGTTTGGAGCTCATTTTTGGAATTCACGTGCCATTGTTCTTCTTGCGACGACTATTTTCGTGTTTGCTCCATTGGTGAGCTTTAAACGTCTGGGTATGTCTTAATGCTTTTATATTGGTAAAGAAAAGTATTGTTCATTGTATTTGATATTATTGGCAGCATGATGTCACTTATAGATCTTGTCAATTGTCATGCCTTGTAGATTCATTGAGATACACCTCTGCTTTATCAGTTGCTCTTGCTGTGGTTTTTGTCATCATTACTGCTGGAATTGCTATCATCAAACTCTTCAATGGAACTGTAGCGATGCCCAAACTTTTTCCAGAACTAGATGGTCTTAGTTCCATCTGGAAGCTCTTCACGGCTGTTCCTGTTCTTGTCACTGCCTACATCTGCCATTACAATGGTATGTACTCTCAATGCTCAGACTTTATGTGAAGTATTCAATAATGTGATGTCTAAATGCACGTTCTCATGATTCACAGTTCACAGCATTGACAATGAGCTTGAGGACAGAACACAAATTAAACCTATTGTGCGAACATCCCTGTTCCTCTGTTCCAGTGTTTACATTGCTACAAGTTTCTTTGCATATCTCCTCTTTGGCGAGGGTACCCTAGATGATGTTCTCGCTAACTTTGATGCAAATCTTGGCATTCCATTTAGCTCCGTCTTTGATGATATAGTGAGAGTAAGCTATGCTGCCCACGTCATGCTTGTCTTTCCCATTGTCTTCTTTGCCCTTAGGCTCAACTTGGATGGACTGCTCTTCCCCACATCAAGGCACATTTCTCGTGACAACAAGAGATTTACCATCATCACTATCTCACTCCTCACAGTAATTTATCTTGCTGCCATCTTCATACCAAGCATTTGGGATGCATTCCAGTTTACTGGTGCAACTGCTGCTGTTCTGATTGGTTTCATCTTTCCTGCCATGGTTATACTTAGGTAACTAAATTATGTCTCGATGTGTTATATATTCCCTCTGTGTTCATGCATTTTCATATTGACATAAAACATTTCGCCTTTTTTTCCTAGGGATCCTTGTGGAATCGCATCCAAGCATGACAAGATTTTGGCTGTAACCATGATTTTGCTTGCTGTTCTCTCCAATTCTGTTGCTCTATACAGTGATGCGATGAATATATTCCATAAGAAAGAGGAGGCCTGAATGTCAGACTCCAACGGAATGGCGCCAAATATCAATGATGCAGAAAGCGGATTCTGTGAAGGGAAATAATTTCCTGGAACCCAGTGAAAGAAGATTTCTTGGTCAGCTGTTGAGGTTCCAGTCACTTGAAAGAATTGGATGGTTGAATATGTGTGGCTTCTGTGCAAACCGGCTCAAATTCGAATTGAGCTGCTCGCGATATATGTATTGTCAGTGTGCTTGTATCCACAAGTAATGTATGGCTTCAGAAAGCTTGCTTTACAATAATGTACAGTTCTGGAAATATTTCAGATGAGTTAAATGTCTATGTGAACCTGAACTCAGTGTCGAATTAAAGTTGGAGTGGGTGTTGTTGCCATCTGTCACTTGTGTTAAGTTTATGCCTGTTTGAATTAAAAAAGCTCTGATTGGTAATGATGTTGAAAAGTAGCATTGAGATGCCAAATATGATATTGAAAACAGTAACACCATTTTGAACAACTTTTCTACAGCATATGCCGCATACTAAATTTCATCACACTGCATCAGAGCGTCTACCCTGTACCAATCTTAGAATTGCACATAGAGTTCAGAAAGAAAGATCCATAACGCTACTTATTTTTGCCTTGTGCTGATGATCAAGAGGTACCAAGATCATCTGAATCTCTATGCATCTTGAAAGGTCAAGACTCCAAGCAATCAGCAGAGCAAATTATGCACTTCAGGGTCCAGTCAGCTGCTAACAGCTGCTAATGTGAGGGACCCTTGAAAGAAACATTGCTGTTTCTCTGTCGTTTTATTCGCGATACTTGGTATCACATCCAGCCAATGGGCACAACAGAATCCTAGAATCCTTAGTTGTTATAGGCTTATCTTTTTAGTTACTGACAAATTACTTCTGGCACTAGCAAATTTGCACTCTTATATAGACACTTAATGTATGATTGATGAGTTTGAATCAGAGGAAATTATTGGCATAACGTCAATTAACTTAGGTATGATTATGATGAACAGATTGCAGATGGAGGGTTTAGAGCCACAAGTTTAGGCATTGGTCAGGAATCATTCAGAGATCAATCCATAGAGGGCCCCAAATGATATGTCCTAGAACAATAATTTAGTTTGATTAGTAAGCTAGTTGAGAATTGTTTCTTCTCTACACCAATCTACAGAACTCAGTTGGCACAAACAATCATCTTGTTTTCATTACGTCACTTGCAGAAACAATTATGCTGCCACTTGTCCACCTTGCTAGTGTTGAGGGTCTTGTCAGAGAGTAGAATAAAAACATTATGGAGTTTGAGCAATTAGAATGTGACTTTGTAAAGCTTTTAGTAAGTTAATTCAGCCACAACTAACATCTGAATGAAGATTTACATACATGTAAAACAGACACGGAGGGCTTAATAGCTCCTTTAAAAAATAAGAGTTTAAAATCATAGGAATAGAATATATATATATGATTGAAATTTTAATACTCGTGGATCCTTAGGATTTAGAAAAAACATGGGAATCGTTCAAACATGTTGTTTGGATGGTTCATGGGAAAATAACAAAGGAATTTGGCTAGAAATCATCTAAAATCCAGCCAATCTATATAAATTTCATATGATTTTGAGAGGGTCATTCCTTTATTCCGAAGGCATACATAGAAAAAGTTTCCATATGTTATATATCCTTCAAAATTCTTTCAAATTTTATTTGTTACAAAAAAAAGCTCTGTTACACATAAATTTTATAGGATTTTCATAGGAAATAGATCAATCCTACGAAAATCCTCAAAGCTCCCATGTTCCAAAAGGCCCATTGAAAAATAAAGGATTTATGTACTGAACAGTAAACAAACTTGAAATTGAAGGACTGTAGAAGTGAAGTGTACAAACAGTGAGAGTGAGACCCTACTTACTGTATAGGAGGGTCAGGCTTATATATATATAAGTCTAACGGTCTAACACCCCCGCAGTCGTAGCAAGAGAATTATGGACGTAAAGACTGGACCGAAAACTATAAAACAAATGTGTAGGTAGGCCTTTAGTCATGATGTCGGCAAACTAATGCGTCGACGGTATGTGGAGCACCCGAATGAGTCCGAGAGCAATCTTATCACGGATGAAGTGAATGTCGATTTCGATGTGCTTCGTGCGACGATGTTGGACCGGGTTGGTGGTCATATATATGACACTCACATTATCGTAGTAGACAACTATCGTGGAGATGATAGGTGTATGGAGTTTTTGGAGAAGTTGGCGCATCCAACAGCACTTGACGATGGCATGAGCAACGGCACGGTACTCGGCTTCTGCGCTCGACCGGAACACTGTGGTTTGGCGCTTAGAGGACCAAGAGGCCAAGGTGTCACTGAAGAAAACACAGTAACCGGATGTGGAGCGTCGGGAGTCGGGACAACCCGCCTAATCCGCGTCAGAATACGCAGTGAGAAAGTCGATGGGGCTGGAGCTAAAGTGGAGGCCAGTGGTAAGTATGCCCTTCACGTAGCAAAGAATATACTTGAGTAGCGCATGATGAGGTTCATGGGAAGCATACATGAAGAGACACACTTGCTGAACCGCATAAGTGAGGTCAGGCTGTATGAGAGTCAAGTATTGTAGAGCGCTAGCAAGGCTCTGGTATTGGGAGGGGTCAGCGACGAGAGGGCCATCGGTGACGGAGAGCTTAGCACGAGTGTCGACGGGAGTTGTGATAGAGTGACACTCGGCATGCCCGTATGTTGGAGAAGATCGATGACATATTGGTGCTAGGATAGGAATAATCTGTGAGAAGAGCGCGTGATGGAGATGCCAAGGAAATGGTACAGGGGACCAAGATCGGTCATGGCAAACTCCGAGTGGAGTCATGCCATGATGTGCTATAGGGTGGCGGGCGAGGATGTTGTAAGAATGATGTCGTCGACATAGAGAAGTAGGTAAGCGGTAGCATCTCTGGTGTGAAAAACGAAAAGGGATGTATTGAAACTATAGGTCACAAAGCCAAGTTGCCGAAGATATGCGATAAAACGCTGGTACTAGGTCTAAGAGGCCTGTTTGAGGCCATAGAGAGAGCGTTGGAGGAGACAGACGTCGTCAGGATGAGCTAGGTCGACGAAGCCTAGAGGTTGCTAGCAATAGACGGTCTCCGCTAGATGACCGTGAAGAAATACGTTCTTCATGTCAAGTTGGTGGATCGGCCAGGAGCGCGATGCAGTGAGGGTAAGAAGGACCCAGATAGGGGTGGGCTTGACGATGGGACTGAAAGTCTCGTTGTAGTCTATGCCGGGGCGTTGGGAGAAGCCTCGAACTACCCAACGTGCCTTGTGACGAGTAAGAAATCCATCGGAGTGAAATTTGTATTTAAAGATCTATTTGCCAGTGACAATGTTGGTGCCAGGAGAACAAGGGACGAGGCGCCAAGTCTCGTTGTCCATGAGTGCCTTGTACTCGTCAGCCATGGCCACGCACCACTGAGGGTTGGCCAGAGCAGAACGGAAATTCATTGGAATAGGCGAGATGGCACAGTGGACTATAGAGAACCCATAGCGCTGGGTGGGACAAAGGGACCCAGTCTGAGAACATGTGACCATGTGAGAAGTGGTTGAGATGGGGACGGGCGCACGATCCAATGGAAACATCGGCCGTGTGGTGGAGTGGACAGAGGCAGAGGTGATAGCGGAGCGAGGCCGATGGCTGTAGGTCCGGAGGAGGGGTTGGACTGGGTCAGCCGGGGCAACGACTAGCGCTAGGGTGGTGGAAGGTGAGGGAGCCGATGGAGGTATGATCGGCATGGTAGGGGCACATAGAAGAATGGTGGAGTCATTCAGTGGATCCTTAGGAACCAATGGAGTGGGCTGTGAAGGTGTGGTGGATGGTAAGGGGCGGGAGGGTATAGTGTTAGTGAGGAGGAAGTCAAGATCACCGGACGAAGGTCCAGGGTTGATTAACCCAAAAGGAAAGCAGGACTTGTTAAAGACAACATGTCGGAAAATAATGATGCAGCGAGTGAAGAGATCAAGACAACAATATCCCTTATAGGAGAAGAGATAACCAAGAAAGATACAAACGGTGGAGCATGGGGCGAGTTTGTGAGGGGTAGTTGCTATCAAATTAGGGTAGCAAAGACACCCGAAAATACGTAAGTGGGAGTAGTCGGTTGTTTTGTGATACAGAAGAATGTAAGGAATGTTGTGGCAGATGGAGGAGCAAGGGCACCGATTGAGCAGATGGGTTGCGGTGGTGAGTGCTTCAGCTCAGTAGGTTGCGGGGAGGTAGACGTGAAGAAGCATGGTTCGACTGATATTGTTGAGAGTATGAAGGAGACGTTCGGTCTTACTGTTTTAGGGGGAGGTGTATGGACAGAAGAGACGAATGTGGATGCCATGGAAGGTAAGGAAGGCTTAGATAGTACGGTTAATAAACTCCGTGACATTGTTGGCCTGTATGGCTTGGATAGTGAGATTAAATTGAGTCAAAATGTGGTTGGAGAAGTTAATTAAATGAGTAGTGACCTCTGACCTGCGAGAGAGAGGGAAGAATCTAATGGTGTAACAAGGACCTGACAGTAGTATAGACCATATAGATTTAGTGCACTGAATGTGAAAATTGGCAGATTCTGCTTTACTGGGCATGCAAATTATTGAATAGAGTGACAAACTTTGAGTTTGTTGGCATCTGCGTTCAGTAGGACAAGAATCAACTATTTGATCTTATTCACCAGGATAAGAATTTAACATGTGTATCCTTTCATTGCAGGGACACAATTATTGTTTCTTGAGAAAGTGTGTCACTGGTTAGCAGTGCTGCGGCCAAGTTGAGATGCAAGAAGCACTAAAACTTTCATGCACTTGGGAGAAACAAGGGACGTCTCCAACTTGTCTATCCAACTGTCACCTTGATTAATTTGGAATTTATCTTGTATGATATATAGTTTGTCGTGTGCATCTTTAAGTTGATGAAGAGGGTGCGAGTTTATTACATCACTTCTATTATCTAAAAAGATTAGATGTAAAGTAATCCTTATTATGCAATTTCACAAGACCCTAACATTGTTCTTCTGTAGATTCACATCAATGGTTGAACTGGAATTGGACTGTGCACATTCCACAATTGCTCTGCATGTTTAATCCCTCCATTTCAGAAAAAAAATCAACTTCTGCCTGTATATCCGAACTTAAGCCTTTCTCGGACGAGGGAGTATTTTTAGGTGCAATCATCCTTGTCTGCACTGATCACATCTCTCATTCCGGGGAACAGAAGTTGAAGTCTCTCCTCAGTAAGAAATTTCACAAATCACAAGCATTACCGGTGTCTTCAGCTTCACACATCAGGCCAGGTTTCGCTGTTCTAATCAAGGCTTCCCACTGAAGTTTACACTATCTTTGAGACCACATTAAGCACTAATAGACCTGTATTTTTTTTTCATCTAGCAGGAGGATGCTTGGCTGATGAGCTGGTTGTTGAGATGTGAAGTGTCTGCCGTTAAAAATGCTCCTGAATCTCCAACGAGAGACGCGTGGCACGGTGGTGGCTTATGCTTCACATTACACATTTGTTTATACTTAAACCAAAGCTTAATTACTGCATTAGCTTCCCGATCGACGCTTTCAGGACGAGATGCGTACGTAACATGCAAACCTCGTTACCGGATCTCATTGCCACTTAAAACCTGACTGTTTCTTAACTGAATTCTATATATTTCAAATGAAAATGACACCCTGTTCGAGAGTTCATAAGAGGAGAATTAATTGGTTTAGCTTTAACCTGTCCAAATGGGGGGCCCTATTGAGCAGCAGATCCACCTGGCAGGTGGGGCCAGGCAAGGGTTGGGCCCACCTGGCAGTGAGAGATGTTAGCTGTAGCTTGCAGTTAGCCAAAGGCGACGGTGTCCATTTCAGAAAGCAATAACGTAACGCCCCCACCGGCCG
Source organism: Oryza coarctata (assembly GCA_030770085.1). Classification (NCBI taxonomy): domain Eukaryota; kingdom Viridiplantae; phylum Streptophyta; class Magnoliopsida; order Poales; family Poaceae; genus Oryza; species Oryza coarctata. The sequence goes on from CM061472.1 coordinate 19,422,350, forward strand.
CAGCCTAAGCCTGAGGTTAGGCTTAAGCTAAGCAATTGCTTCACATGCTGGCTTTCCGCATCTTTATCATGGTTGTCGCCAAGTTTGCGCCCCAACTTGCTCTTGTTTAGAACTCACCTTCAAAGTTCAAACTTCCTTTTTTTTTTTTTTGTTGGTGTTGAAAATAATTTCCAAGTCTCATATTGGACATTTTGCCTCCGAAGTTCAAAAGGTGTATGTTGATTGCACAATAGAGAATCATCCAACTAGAATGGCCAAATTTCCATAGCAAACACACAACCGAGGTTTTGCTCTGAACACATGAATTTTACTGGATTTTCGTAAACATTTTGTAGGGAGCGCCCAAATTCAATCCAGAGGAGAATTCTACACCATTTTGGTAGCAGCATTGTAAGCCTTCACTAATCATGTTTGCTCTACTCCATCTAGCTATAAATAAGTTATATTTTGGAGATCAACATGATCCCCAAGACACTAATTTAATTAATAATCACTAGTATAAAACCTATGAAGAATATAGTAACGTTACATTATTTGAAAACTATTTTTAAGGATAAATCTAACCGTATTATTTAAAAAGTTAAATCGAAAATATTCAAAGAGAAATTGGTAGCTAAAGTTTAAACATGTTAACTGTGCACGTATTTAAAAATGTCACTTATTTGTGGCGGGAGAGAATTAACTTTTTCTTAGAAGCTTAATCCCTCTTTTAATCAACATCATTAGCCTTTAATGACTACTACATGACAGCTGCTGGCGTTTTCGCCGTTTCCCTTTTCGCAGCCTTCGCGAAGAAGCTGCCATTGAAAAAACGAGCTTTCCACTCCCAGGCAACGCAACGAAGCATCTCGAGCGCCGCTCCTGCCACGTGCGCCGCCGCCGCCCAATCCCTAGCGAGCAGTAGCAGCAGCGTGCTCTTCCTCCCTGCCCTGCACTGCTCACCGGGCGGCGAGGATGGGGGCGGTGGCCTCGACGGTGGCGGCGCGCTTCGCCTTCTTTTCGCCGGCCCCGCCGTCGTACGGCGTCGAGCCGCCGCCGTTGCCGGCGGACGGGGCGGTGGTTGAGCTGAGCGGGGTGCCGCGGCGGGCCGGCGTGGAGGCGCGGCGGCTGCCGACGACGCGGGGCACGGAGGTGGTGGCCATGTACATGAGGCAGCCGGGGGCGCGCCTCACGCTGCTCTACTCCCACGGCAACGCCGCCGACCTCGGCCAGATGTAAGAGCTCTTCGTCGAGCTCAGCTCACACCGCAACGCCAACCTCACGGGGTACGCCACGCCACGTCACTCCCGCTTTGATTGCATTGGAACGTGATCCTCATCGTTATCATTGCGTTATGATGCTACTACTAGGTTGCTTAATTCAGGCGAAAGTCTGGATATTTGAAGTATAGTTTGTAGGACGTCCATGATGGCATCAGGGGCCTCGCCTGCTTTGATTGTGCCTGTTCGTGCACGTTGGGGATCTTGTCATGGCTCGGTAGGAATGTTTGGGTCTCCACTGTTCTTAGTTTGCATTTGAGTTTAAGAGTTATATGCAGTTCCAGTGCCATTGGCCTCATTTTAGTTTGGAGCAAAAAAAAGCATTATGTGGTGCCCTTTACTTTTTACTAATTTGAGTACCTGGCGAATTTGATGGGAGTTTTGTAATATTCAAGACCGTTCTTGCAATTGGTTTTGTATTTGCACTTTTGCAGAAGGTGGCGATAATTACTGTTGCTATTCATCATTGTCTTGAAGCGTGGGGTTATGAAGTGTGGTGGAAGATTCAGTGGGGATGTCTGCCGCGGTAGTTGTTATCCGGCTGCGTGGCTCAAAAAAGTGAGGCCATTGTGGTGAATAATTGGTAGATTTGATTGAAGTTGATTATTTCTGTATGGAAAATTTGGAGGTTACTGTACTGTCCTAGTGATGGGTGGGCATGTTTGCGTCATATCACTACTAGGCTGTTAGTACCCTGTGGTCTGGTGTTAAATGCCAATGGGTGTTATGGAACTGGTACATTAGATAAAGAGGAACCCAATGTAGTTGCCACATTTGATAAAAATTGAACACCTCATTGGCTTATATAAAAGGATTGGTAAGATGACAATGCTGAGTTGTTTTATTTTATGATATTTTTAAAATTGTTTGCTGATGTATGTGCCTTGCGGTGTTTTTGGTGATGTGCAGTGATTGAAACTGAAATTATTTGTATATGACTTTTATTGGACTTAAACTGTTAAATAATCGATATGGTATATGATTTCTGGTTATTTTATACAGAAGTTGATTGCCAAAATAAATTAAGTTTAATTATGAGTCTTATCGTAATGCAATTAGTGTGCTAATGTTGGTCATAAATTAGGACATTTTAAGACCATTTACACCCATTTAGAGGTAGGGTAGAACATACTTTGATTCTTAATTCTTCTATTTACCAGTTTTTCAATAGAAATACATGTTTTGTGAGAGGGTACTTTAATGAACTTTCATGTTGGGCCCATTTATATTAAATCTGTTGCCCATTGGCTCTTCTTGATTAAAGTCTGGGTTTTTATTTCTGGTTTAGGTGTAGTAGTGAATAATAAATACTGGAAATATTGTCTATAGCTTCCTTTCCATACTTACATTTTAATAGAGTAGGTTTTTAGAGAGAGAATTAGGCATATTTGATCCCATGACTATGTTCAATGGATAGGCTGGCAGATGAGCTGTTTGTTGGATAGTCATTAGATGGTTACCTGTATCTAACGCACTCAAGCTATAGCCAATTTCTGATCTTATCGTGTTGATCAATTGCTGTGTTCTGCATTCCCATTTAACTACTCAGCTTGGTCATTTTGTGGTAGTTACAGTTTTTTTGTTAGTAATGCGAAAAAGTTTATCACCAAGTTTTTTTGTGGTAGCCTGGTAGGGACCTAGTTGTGGTCTATTATGCTATTACTTTGACATGATGGTAGTTACAGTTTGTTGATTTTGATGATCATGATCCAAATAGCTTGCTTAAATCACTGAATTGTGATTATGATATATAAGCTTCATTTGATATCTCCCTAGTCATGATTCCTTCAATGTAATGTAAGCCTCACCGATATCTTAACATAAAGTAACTTCATATTTATCTTTTTACAGTTACGATTATTCTGGTTATGGGCAATCATCAGGGAAGGTATAAAATCATCCTTTGTAGGAAAGTGTTGTTCCTTCTTTTTTTACCCATCTCGTTTTCTTTTTGAATTCCATCTCTCCTAATTTTGCATAACTGATGGATTTATTTCTCTTTGGTGCTGCAGCCAAATGAGCAGAACACTTATGTTGATATAGAGGCTGTATATAGGTGTCCGGTAGAAACTTATGGAGCCACAGAGGAAAACATCATTCTGTATGGTCAATCAGTTGGTAGTGGTCCTACTTTGGATTTGGCATCCCGTTTGCCTCATTTAAGGGCTGTTGTTCTACACAGCCCTATTTTATCTGGCTTATGAGTGATGTATCCTGTAAAGCATACATACTGATTTGACATATACAAGGTGCTAACACTTCTTTGTTTCTGTCAATTTGAACTTTGCTAGATCTAATATATACTTGTGTATTTGCAGAATATCGATAAAGTTCCATTGGTCAAATGTCCTGTATTAGTAATCCATGTGAGTATTCTGCTAATATAATTTTTAGCACGAAATATTTAAATTTGACCACTATATCACTTTCCTGGAATAGTTCTAATTTTCTAAATGTACTTCAAGTTGAAATTTTATTTTTTACGACATTATTAACATATTTTCTTGTTCAACTTATTACGTCAACAACAAAAGTATTTCCTCATCAGGCATAGTCTTTAATCCATTGTCACACTTGTAATTTTTGCCTGATAAGTGATAACTGTTTCTGTTTTGATATTCTGATTATGATGTATTGGACAAAGATGACTATTGACTATATGTACACATATATTTTCTAATAGAACAAGAACTAAAATGGTCTCATCTGCAGGGTACAGCTGATGAGGTTGTTGACTGTTCTCATGGGAGGGCACTGTGGGAACTCTCTAAAATAAAGTATGAGCCTCTGTGGGTCAAAGGTGGAAATCACTGTAATCTGGAGCTCTATCCAGAATACATCAAGCACCTAAAAAAGTTTGTCATGGCCATTGAGAAATTACCACCTGCAAAAGATGAATCCTCAGGGAGCTCAGGTCCTTCAGATCCTAGTGAAACAGGATCGGAGAGTATGGAGAGCTCAAGAAAAAACACAGATGTAAAGGATAAATCAAGGTCAAGCATTGATCACTGGCATAGCATTGATAGACGGGAGAAGCCAAGAGGAAGCATAGATAGGAGAGATAAAAGCAGAAAGAGTATAGATCATCCTGACAAGCCGAGGGCTAGAGTGGATCAACCTGATAGGCCACGGAAAAGCATCAGTCGGTGTGTATTCTTATATGCTCTCCTTTTATTTTCACAGTTCCTTGTGGATTCCTGTTACCAGATGAGATTGACTCTTGCAAACTATTGTTATGATAGCTTTGGAGGGATGATGAGGTCCGTGACGTCTGTCAAGTTGTGCAATATTGACTGTTTCAAAGTAACCTATGCTTCTGGGAGCTGAAAATACTGAAAGGTCAATGTTTGTGAGTCATCTGTATTTACTCCGTTTGCATTTTTTGTTCGTTTGTGGCTGTGGAAGGTGTATTGATTTAGGTGAGGTCTTGTCTTCTACTTGAGTTATTTCTTGAAAAGAAATGGCCGTTCATTCCCAACCCTTTGAGTTTTTGAAGCCATTCTTTTGTTGAGTTCAAGAACGACACAGCCGTGGAGAACTAAGGAGCACCGTTCTTATATAGATGTACATATTGTTGTATCATTACACTACCCTTTCTTTAACACGGGAACATTCCATAGATGTGGTCTAACAAAACTGGGAATTTTATTGTCCCCCTGTGAGTCTTATTGTCTTGAAAGCATGTTATGTGTTGTCTTATCATGTAATTCCAAAGAAAATGGATCGTGTGCAAAGATGTAAACAACTAAACATGGTCTTCGATCTGTGAAGCCAGTTTTTTTGCATGATTTTTTTAAACATAAGTGAAGCCAGTTTAATCCCGTTCAATTTCTGCATAGTAGCTATATTTTTTAATAATGTAATTTATTTTGGTCTTTGTTTGAAATAAGCTACTTTATGACACAGTTGACTTTTACTTGAAGTCTGACAGTTTATTTTATTTAAATTTTTTATATAAATATTATTTATTTTATTATTAAAGATACTTTAAGTATAACTAATAATTTGTATATTCGTATTAAATTTTTGAATAAGCTGATTAATCAAACTTTATAGTTAAAGTCAATTGCGTTAAATATTTATAATCGGAGAAATCACAACCAATTATTAGAGGTTGTATGATGAATAATTAAGAATTACAAAATTATAACTTGATTAAAGAATTTTCATCCATGATTGGTAAATAGTGAGAATCTACGTAACCATTCTTTCTTTCTAATAACTTACAAGAGTTATATATAGTCATCGTATTTCTTAAACTAAAAGTTAAATCTTCGAAACTTATGGTTGATCGTTATATCTGTCGAATGTCGTACATATAAGTGTCGACGAATGACGTTAAATCCAAACAGAAGATAACGCCAGTAATTAGCTGTAAATAGTCGTTCGCCTGGATTCTACCATCGCCTATCCATCGAAGCTGATCCATTATGGACAACTATCAAAGAAGCCACACCAAAATGAAACCTCTAGTACAACGTCTTGAAAAAGATCTGTTGCTACATCGCTTAGCAAAGCAAGGTGTGTAGCATTTACATGTGTCAGAGATTAGTAGTTGTGTTAGCACTAAACCATTCAGGGATTCATTCTCTACGATCTGGTTTCTTGCATGTGTATTATTAATCGGTAACCCCTGGCACAAATGGTAATCAGTTGCATGTCCATACACTCAGCTGTCGTAACTGTTTTTTGGGCCCAAAAATGATCAGGAACCGGGGCTCAGTATAACCCTCTAGACTAACTAGGAAAGGGCAAAAGCTGAGGACTGAGTCCTTGGGTGTGATTTACAGTGATAGCGCAGTGTTTCAACGCAGGACTCTCACCACGGCCGGCTGTATGCATTCGGTGGAATAGCCATGAACTTGTATGTTCCCAAGGGCCCAACATCACTTGCATATTACCAGTAGTTTCTTGGGCGTGTGTAGAGAACATGTGGTAGCGCGATGAGATGGTCGGTAGAGCATGTCCAATAGCACAGCCAGCTGCTGGCTGTAAAATTGTTCACCCGAGTAGGATTTTGCTCTGTCCTTCTCTCTCCTCTTCTCTGTCTTCCAGCTAGGATTTTGCTGACGTGGACAACAATATAGCCCTCGTGCTCCCCTCCGGCTGGTGGCTCCATCTCCATCGATACAAGTGATGCGCTCGCCGGAGCCCGAGGCCGGCGCGCACGTTCGCCCGGCGCCCCGTCCCATGCGATGGGGAGGGAGTGGGACGGCCTCGGCACGGAGGACATGGCTAGGCGTCCGTGTCCACCAGCGTGTGGTCCTGAAGTCCAAAAGAGCAAAAACAAATGAAGGATATGACAACAAGTTTCATACCATAGCAAGACACAACACACATACACAGACGATAAGTTTTATAGGCATAAACAATCAAGTTTTCCAAACACAACATCAACAAGAAACACATCAGAAACCATGCTAAATATCCACTAAACAAGTACAAAATACAGTTATACTAACAACTTACGGTTTGTTGAGTAGACCGAAAGACCTTGAAAGTGGTGTCGTTAGTGGTATATATTTTCTAGAGAAGTTTTTATGGTAGTATTTTCCAAATTTAAAGCCGTACCTATGCTATGAACCAAAATTTCTCAATATATTTACACAACTCTACAATATTATCTATATACAATGTGAAAAATTATAGACAACAGATGTTTGTACTTTTGTCCTTGCCACTACAAAGTTATAATCCACCGACAAAATTCCCAGATTGTATTGGGCACATACCTGTGCTTGTACTATGTCGCACGAATGTGGTGTGCGAGACAGTCCACAACTGATCGTGCCAAAACATGTGAAGCAACATCAACTGGTAGACTGCCTGTTGACAATGAAAATTTCCAACTTGCTTTTTTACACGAACACAACCCTCGGCATCGAAATCCAACACACGGACCTGCACTGTAATGATACATAAACTTCTATTAGTGGGAAGTACAAATCGGCTCATGTTTTCAAACGACCTCATGACCTTGATGTTTAAAAACAGCCACCAATTTGACTAGTGCATATGAACTAAGACTTCAGTGAACAGACACATGACAAACAGTTTAGATCTCCAACATTTCGTGCGATGTAAGTTGTGAAGGCAAGAGCACGCAACTGGTACAGCTTGAATCCCGAAGACCGAGCTGACTGTCTGAGATAGAACATTCCAGGTACAGCAAGAATCTGCACACCAGGACCAGGGTCCTAGGGCCATGTTCTCCAGCAGCAGCACCAAAGATCAGGCTGGCATCCTGCCCATGCTTTTCGAGTCACTGGCCGTGATCAACACCTGAAAAGAGGAACCGTCAAGTTAGTCTATGCTTGAATCATGAGTCCAAACTCTGAAAATAGATCAAATTCAACCAATTCACTGGAAATGCGTTTACCGTGCACCAAATCCTAAGCCCCTCGGTTCAATGCTACCAACCATAATCACAATTTTCAAGTCGATTGGATCGAAGATGAGGATTGAGGAACAGGTATACTACTTGCAAGAAGTTTTTAAAAAAGAGAATAAAAATATCCTCATGTTCTTAGGATGACATTTTCAAATTAAGAAATGCTGACAACAGCGGTAGAATATGGTTATACGGGTACGCTCTTGCGTGCCAGGGCGTCTGATTCACCCCACCCCATAAGTAATTTTTAGTCTCACCTGGGAGTCTGATGCATCAATATGGTTTAAGGTACATGTGGGGGTACCAAGAGCACACTTTAGATCAAAGCTGAATGGGGAGGTGAAGCCCAAGGTTCTGGCATTGGTCACCGGAAACCTTTCTAGTTGGCCACTGAACCTTGCCTCTTCTCCCTCGTTCCATGCATGGGCAGAACGCTGAATGCCCAAGATACTCAAAGTCTTCTATCCCAAGCAATGGTAGATCCTTGGAGCACTTTTACAACATGTGGGATCTTTGGAATGTACTTCTTGGCAAATGACAAGGGACAAACTTTGGTGGTGTTTAAACCTCATGAAGATAAAGATGAAATAAACATTCGCAAAACAAGAAAGCCATTAACGTATGATTAATTTAGTTGTAATTAATATAACTTAAAAATAGATTTATTTAATATTTTAAAGAAACTTCTGTATAAAAAGTTTTTGTACGAAACATATTGTTTAGCAGTTTAAAAAATATATTAATGAAAACCGAGAAAAAATCTACTTAACCAGAAAATAACGGGATACTTCCAAGTACATGAATATACTAAAGCCAATAAAAAAGAGAGGCTTCAGATTATTGTATGAATTAAAAGTACAGGTGTAGCATTCTATGAACAGGAAATATATTGCAACTCTTAACTTTGACCAATGGATTGGGAGAGTACCAGTGCTCCTATAGCCCTATAAATCTACCCCTTCTTTCTTTCTCCTGCTTTCTCCTTCCCTTTCTGCTAGCTGAATAACATACCTAAAAGCAGGGTCAGACAGTTAGTTATGCAGCCGTTAAACCGTGTAATCTTCCTGCTTGGGCTGGCCATCCTATCGGCCACATTTGGACCCTTCGTCACCATTGCACATAGAGGTACATGCTGATTCATTTCCTTTTCTTTCAAGCTTATTTCCTCGGTGTAAATAGCATGTGTGACAGCTGACACTGACATTACCTGTTTTCAGAACTGATGATGTTAATTAACAGTGAGAAAAGCCCAGAAAACATTGCTGGTATGAACTAGAATTACTCAAAAATTTGCTTATGTAAATTCTAACTTTTTTACTCAATGAAATTCGGTATCCAGGACTCATTTCTAACTACAGAGACTCTGACTGTAGGATCATGGTGTAGATGAAACCAGAACATATGAGGATATCAAAAGCAATGCATTTGCAAGACGGAAGATGGTTTTTGGAGTAGCAGTCATGGAGGACCACCCAAAGGATGCTAGAAGCAAACCAAGTTTGGAGGAAGAGAGGATTTTAGTATGAACTGTTATTCTAGAAGTAGAAAACTTCCTCCAGAGGTTAACTTTGATGGCCACATACCCTTCACAGCTGATTACAGTACACCCCGGCACCACCCGCTCAAGAACAACCAAGTATGTAGGGTACAGCCAAGCATCTAGAATTAGCATGTTTCGCTTACCTTTTTGTTTTCTGTTTTGATTGGCCATTGTATTTGTTCATTATGGCCTTCCCTCTTGTTAGATATAGGTGTTTAATAATCATGATATAATAGTAATCTGTTCTGTTTTCCCTGTGTCATAATAGTAACATTAATGCTCCTTCAAAAAGACTTCTTATGCTCCAAATGTATTCAGTATATACTTTTATAGTTCTTACAAGCTTGAGTTCACCAAAAGGGAAAGAAATATCCATAAAGAAAAAGAAGTCCTAAGGAAATTTACTGTTTAGTACACTACCAAATTCTGTTCGAATTGAATATACTCTTGGTCTTGATGCAGGAGAAATTAGCAACTACTCATCCAATTCACGTGTACCTTCAAGCCTAAAGGTGATCTTTTCTTCATTCATGGACACCCTCCATGTTTTATCTTGATCAAAGGTTGGCATATTTATATTTTGTCATAGTGACATAAGACTAGAGACAGAACTAAAAATTCCTACATCTACATTTGCTGGTATGAGAATGTTATTTACCAGAAATAAATGGACATGCACATGTAAGATAAAAAAAATGTGTTAGGTAGGTCAAAACTATATGCAATATTGTCAAACAACACAGTGCGAAATGTACTTGGTGCTAAAACCCACTCTTAACCTTATAAATTTGAGAACATAGGCACACACGTGCAAACCCACTCTTATGTTTGATCAATGTTTTCTAATAGAAAACATGCCTAATAAAGTCATCATGTCCACCCATATTTCACATTCCCTATGTTTCTTATCCCTGTTGAATAGCTAATAGACAATAGGACTATAAACTGATACCGGTTTCCTAGCAAAATCTTTCAGGGTAGTAGCAGCTCCAGGATGAAGGCAGGGCCATCCATGGAGAACATAAAACTAGAAGGAAGCACACATCAGAGCAGACACTGAACATACGAAATCCTCAACATATTAGAATACTGCCATTCAAGCCTTATTACAGGCATCTGAGTTTAGGCTCCAAAAAGGAACAAAAAGCTTCGGCTATTTGCGGCAACTCATATAGAACTAATGAAGACTTGAAGGAGAAAATGCTGGAGTCCAGAGATGAAGTTCTCAGATTGCTTAACAAGGATTACCATGCCAATCCCCATAAGAGGCGACCAGTTCATAACTAAGAAAGGGCAAGGCACTCAAGCCTGAGCAATGTCTTGTGGCCTAAACTAATGCTCTGGTGGTGTCTCACTATAACTGTACGATGTTTTGCTTTGTAATGTATCATAAGGAATAACAATTGGGCCACTTAAACTTGATACCTCACAGATTATTTAAAGCCGTTCAAATTTTGAATCATAAGCATCAGAGAAGAAGTGGAATAGACAAATAGTCAGCCCCATCAAATAACCATCTTATCAAGAGATCAAATGTGACATGTGTTTAAACAGAAGACCGTCGGTGGTTTACATGACAGCCAAATAGAGAAGTATGCAAACTGAAAACAATTGTTCATACCGTAGAAAACCAAACCTAGCCAACGTCCATTGATTGCCTTCTATTGCCTCATGTGAACATGAGAACGCTGTTCTGTTCTTGTATGAATTCTCTTGGTGGATAAAACCAGCTCTTGCCTACATATTGACATACATAATCAAAATTCTGTCAATATCCAGTTAGGAATTCATCAAATAACTATTTTTCCCTCCCACGTATATGAGTAGTCAAGTTAACATGTCATCAATGAGTTGATGAAACACCACTTTGCATAGTTGCATTAGATCATAAATACTAGCCTTCGTTAAAAAAATACTAGCACTTTTAAACATTGAAAATACTATTTTGCAAATCTGTACAAAGCCTTCATACTCAAGCTACAAGAACTTAAGGTATTCTATTAGAGTCATCTATTAGCACACCAAAATCAACTGATTGTAGGGAGATGTGTCCAAGATATAAATCTTTAACATGTTGAGTGCACAATCCAACTCTTCTACCATCCAAACTGCCATGAATCGACGATGAGAAACCTGTCCTCCATCCTGGAAATCGCTGTCTCTCTTTCACATGAAGAACATACATACTCGGTGATGCATATTGGCATCCCATGACAAAGCAGTTAAAGTGCCGAGAAGGAACTCTAACTCTTGAGAGGGTGAGCACAAATAATCCACTACTAGAAATGCCATACATCAGAGCTTCATCAGTGCAAACCAATGAACTAGATTTTAAAGGTGCCATTGTTGCCTCAAAGTCCTCGGCCATTGGAATACCGTAATCATCAAGTTCAAATCGCTTTTCTGTTATTTTCTCGTACATTCGGTACTTCGCTGATAATGTCCTAATGCACGATTTCCTGACACATTCAACCAACATAAGCTTAAGTTCTTTAAAATTGTCAACCTCTGAGAACCATCTCATCCAACGTTGAATTATTCCTGCAAACCAACTTATGATTAGCTCATCGTCTTGCAAAATAAGGGTTGAAACATGCTTAGGGAAACCTTCAAGATTAATTAGACCATAGCGATGAAGGCACTTTTGGATATAGCTAAGAGGAGCATCGATCTTAATGACAACACCATCAGTGCAGGTAATAGCTGATTCTTTATTCTTTAAGCTGGACAACAAAGCTTCTATAGCAGCATTTTCTGATGAGATGTAATCTTTGGCTTGCATCTGAAAGTTGTTGAATGCATCTTTGAGGTCCTGCGGAAGTGCTGGTTCAGCAATATATTTTGACAGGAGTATACTCTCATCAGCTTCGCGTTTAGCATTGATATCCTGCATCCATACCTTGAGTAAAGTTTTGAACCAATGATCTGTCTTCATACCCTCTTTCCTAAACTGTGCCATGTGATCCAACAAAGGCGTGCTAAGACCAAGTGACTTGATCTCAGATTCCTTTACTCTTCTCAAACCATATGCCAACCACTTCTTTCCTAACCTAAGATTCATAGCATCCCATATCTCTTGCTTCTGAGAAGAAAATAAACAAACCTTTTCCTTCAGCTTATGCACAGCTTTCAGTGCAGCACTTTCCCTTGTTGTAACTCTTACCATAGAGCCAGCAAACTGTAAGCCCCGGGAATTACTTCTGACCGGCATAAGATACAACCTGTCATCAACTTCCAAGAATAGTGTTTTTCTTAAGTAAGTAATCATTTCTGATTTTATATCTTCTGCAGCATATCTGGATCCAACAATTGCAACAAAGATCTCATCCATGTATCTACAAGCATACAGTTTTGTTTTCAGTGGATGATCTGTTTGATTGTCACTGTTTTCCTCCCTGTCCTTCACGCCTGAAATTTGACTTCTAAACCACTGGCGCAAATTTGACTCCTGGTTGTCTGAAACATCTGCTGAACCAAGGCCTTCATGCCTCATGCAAACACTAAACACCTCATGGTCAAAACTGTCCAGGTATATGTTCATGAGGATTGGTGCAAGTACTCCTTCTTGAGGAAGTCCATGGCCTTTAGGAAACCCCCCAAATACCAAATTGATCACCTCTGCATCAAACATATGTTGCATGAATGTAACTAACTGATCATCATCAATCTTTTCCTGTATTAGACAGATAATCTTAGAGAAAACATTGATATCTACTTCTTTGTACATGGGGATAGTAAAGCACCAATCTGGAACCCCAATTTCATTGGATATGAACCTCAGAGCTGACTGATGCCCTCGGCCACTCCGACAACCATGTGATATCTTTGAGAAATGGGGTCTGTAAACAACCTCAAGCACCACCCTTACCGCTTCCTGAATAACTCTCAAGTTCAACCGCGGGAGAACAAGCTGCCCTCCTTCTCGCCTCTTTGCAACCACTGAATAAACATTCGCTCTGACATCGAACTCACCAGTCCTGAGCTGCTCCGCCAATGTACCAAAGGAAACATCATCTCTCACTGACAATAGGTCAATATTTGAATTGAGCCGAACAATGCCATAAGCATCCTCCAAAGTATCAGTGCTAGCCACCACGTTAGCCATGAGATCATGAAACTTGCCGTTCAAATACTGCGCCTTGACCCTCTTCTTGATCCGGAGCTCGACCAGCCTCTTCCGCTCCATCCGAGACAGGGGCTTCCTCTGCCTCTGGGCGGCCACAGCCGACTCCTCTGCGAGTGACGCCAGGCTCTTCGCCAGTGACACCGGTGGCCGCTGCGACTCGGCGGCGCCCTCCGCCGCATCCTCGACTCCATCGAGCAAGAAGTCTGCCTTGCACCGCCGGAAGCACGCCGCATAGACTCCTGCCCCGCAGGAACAGCAACAACAGAACACCATCGTTAGCGGCATTCTTACCCCGTGACGGAAGCCGACGCGAGGGAGGGAGATGTCGCACCTTGCGGCGGAGGAAGACGGTGCCGCCTGGTGGGGAGCACCCGGAGGAGGCCGCCGCCGCCTGACGCGAGGAAGGACATGGGATCGCTTGCCCCCCGGCCTAGCGGTGAATTGGGTCGAACAGGTGGCGTGCGCGGGATGCCGAGGAGAGCGTCGGCAGCGAGGGCCGGCCTTCGCTTCGCAGCGACAGAGCGACGAGCGGTGCAGAGCTTGTAGCGCGCCGCGCGCCGCGCGCTGTCCAGGCCTCCAAGGGGGACGAGGCGTGGGCGCGTCGCTTGCGCCGTCGCCGCGGCGGCGAGCGTGTTTGAATCTGGAGCGCAGGTCGGGAATCCGCTCGACCAACACCAGTAACGGGAAACTGCAAGCGTCGTCCGTCGACCAAGCGGCGGCTAAAACCGTGAGTGGGCAAAGCAGTAATATTTAGGATTGTTCCGTTTGAAATAGTTTTCAACCCTTAATAAATATTTTTAACAATAAACTTACTCCCATATGTTCTATGTTATAAATTATAAGATGGGTTGGATTTGTCTTAAATTAATTTTTTTTCAATTTTAAAGAAAAATATAGCAACATTTTTAACATTCTTAACTCTATTTTTATATTATATTCGTTTTGGTGTTAGAAATGCTACTATATTTTTTTTATAATCTCAGAGTTTGACTTTAGACAAACCCAAGACATCTTGTGCAATTGAACGAGTAAGAAATAGCTTAGTATAATTTGTATATAGAAGAATTTTTTAAAGAAAATGAATTTTTAGAGATATATAGAAAAAATCTATGGAAATAATTCGATGTAGCTGAAATGAAAAAAAATTGATGGTTTAGGATTATTTACTGACTGAATTTATGAAACTTTGAATTTAGGATTGTTTTGTTTTATTTCGAGGGTCTTACGATTATTTTGTTTGACTGAATTTCTGAAACTTTGATATGTATATCAGTCTATAGACTATGGTTGTAGGCTTGTAGCCCGTAAACCCAATGCATGTGAGCTGTCGATCTGGGTTATATCTAGGTTGGGAATCAACGGTTGACGGTTCACATTGTCTCTTTTTCTTAGGGAATAAAGCGTAGCCTATGTTGATACAGTAATACAATCATATGTGATCAAAGTTTTAAAAGCTTAACAAAATATTTTTTACAAACAGCAAATATTTATGATATGAAATAGTAATAGCATGCCAATCATCTCCAAACTATTACCTGATTGGAATTGAGGAAACCTGATTGAGCTAATAGACCTGGTAAGCAAAAGTATTAGCATGATTGTAGTCGCATGACAGAGTGAAGTTCACACTGGTAGTGGTATGGATCCATCCATACAAAAATTTAACAAATCCCCATCGACGTGTAGGAAAGAGAAGAAGAATGGAATGGACGAGGGGTAAGGTAATCCTATATGCATTTCAGATTTCCTCAGATGAAAAACGCTCAAAACAAAGACAAAAAAATAGAAAAAATCTAGTCAAGTCCAAGTGTCCAACAAATGTTTTTCATTATCTTGTAAGCCTATAAATAATACTCATAAATATTCAATACAAATTCGTAAGTACAACGGTTTCATTTCAGCTGTACTTCTGCTTTGCTGCTCCTTTTCCGAATCACAGTACTGCTGGAGGCAGGCAGCATTCGGTCAAAATCAGGTAGAAACTACCAGTGACGAACAAAAATGATCCAGTATGAAAGCTCCAGTTTTCCATGAACAAAGGAATTTCAGTTATTTTGCTGTTACTACTGGATTCGGAGGCCTTGTCCAGGTCCCTCCTGTTCATGTAAAAGAACGACTTTTTGTCCGTGAATGCGGATTTTATGAGGATTGGCGAAAATCCTGCATAGTCCTTGTCAACCTTAGCCAAACCGACTTCAAGAATGTACTTCACGAGCTCATGTTTCTTGACAAATGGTTGGGCAGCAAATTCGTCCACAGGCATCCACTACATTTGAGACGTATGTTAACAGGGCATCCACATGAAATTGAATAAGAAACTGTTAATAAATAGCCCTTTTCTAATAGGGAATTTAAACAAGTTGGTGCTAAAATGAAGGTTCCAAATACCTGAGCTGCCTCGATTTCTGAATCTTGCTTAGTAATATCAAAAGAAAGTGGCCGTAATATGCTAACAAAAAAAGATCTGATTTATCAAAAAAAGCTTTGCGGCTCTGCCTGCACATTTGTAATTAACCCATATGAGAGAGATTTAACGCAAACTGTACATGTAAAACAATTGAAATAATTAAAATAAATTAGGAGAATGAAGGAATGATGTGAAATTGCATAGTGAATGGAAATGCAAAATAATGGACTGAGTTGAAACCATACTAAGTGAAACACCATCAAAAGTGAGGACCAAGCCAGGCAAGATGGGCGTTGATGGATATTACTAATTCATAACATATCCATTATTTTCCTCATGCAATCTCTCTAACAGTATGTTATAGAGTTCATTAGCAAGTCTTACTGTTATTTAGAAAGTAACTGGTATAATAGGCAAATGAGACAACAAAGCTAGTTGCCACATAAAAACATAATAATAGGTAAGTTGGCATTACGTTAACTTTTACTAGTTTCTTTAGATCTTTTGACATGGATAAAATAAAATAAAAATAGGAAAGGAAGTCCAGAGGTTACCTGAAGGCAAGAGCTTCGATAAATTCTGTATCAATCTGAGACATGATCCAGTAAGAAGAATATAAGGAGTATCGGAAACTAAAGCAGTATTTTGAAAGCATAAGTTTATTGAACACAAGCGATTCTTCTCAATATGCTAATAATTACCCCAGTCTCTTCTTTTACTTCTCTTACAGCTCCTATGTGTATATCTTCTCCCTGCATGAATCAAGATCTTGTAGTTATTAGGTGCTGAGGTGGTGAGGGAAAAAAAATCATGGATAACATCTCTACATGTCCAGAGAAGAAATGCTTACTGGTTCGACTACTCCAGTTGGAAATTTCCATATACCTAGGCCTCGAAGTACACCACTCTTTTCTTGGACAGCCAATACCTGCATAATTAGAAGTCAAGTAATATAAAGCAAGCAGCTTACTTAGAAAGATGCTATGTAACAGGGTACCTAATTGTAATATCCATAGATAAGCTTTTAACATTGATTTTAAGGATGACGGAAAGAGATAACAGAACCATGACTTTCTGAAACCCTCAAATAGTGCTTTTGTATTCAAATTCAGTACCTCTCTTTCGTCATTCATTACAAATTCTCCAACACCCACACGGTGAGTAGCATTTACAGGTAATGTATGTGTTGCAGATGGAAGCCAGTATGCAAGCATTAAGTATGTTTCCTCTGCATGGTGGTACCAGAACCCCTCCAACATGAAGATGAAGTAAAAGTGATTCGGAGATCAACCGAACAGCTTCCTGTACAGCGTCTCATTTCATTCATACAGTAAAATAATCTCTTACTGTCTCGTCCAAAAAAAATGTCCAACCAGATTATATGGTAATGAGAGTATTAACTACTATAAAAAACTAGAATGATTGTTATTTCCAACTTAAAATGCATAATCCTACTAAAGTATCTCAATATGGAAAATATAGCACCATGGCTAGTTAAAGTGAGAAAGGGGGGATGAAACTAGTTTTACTAATAAAGAAATGTAAAAAACGAGAGTTTAGTTACCTCTACTGCATATTGAGCAAGGTTGGCAAGGCTGATGGGCAATTTTATCCAGACACCTCTTAATTCGTATAATAAGGACAGCCAAAAAAACAGTAAACAATTATAGAGATATTAACCAGTGTTTCAAGTCCTACTTATTGCTACCCTAACCTCAATCAGATACTTCGAAGGGATTAGTTCGATCAGAAAACTTATCATCCGATTAATCATAACTAATTATGATTAGTTATCCAAATTAATCGTGGATAACTAGACTGCTTAAAAAATATATGCTGGACTTTACACTTTGGCTAGCCTTTAGGCTCCAAGGAGACCTACAGGAGATCTTTAGCCTTTATCTAACCCTAACCAGTTATGAGAAAGAGGAGACATGACGGGGCGATTTCTCATGTTGTCTTGCCCTCCACTGCTCGGATAGGAGGTAAGTGGTTTAACTTTAACACATTGTGAACTGTAAAAGTGTGATTATTCTTAGTTTATACTAAACTAGTATATTATAATAATTAATACTTATAAACATCTTTACTAGTATATATGTATTATTGTGGGTATCCTCACCGACTAATCATGATTAGTCGACTAGAGGATTTGAACTCATTATATCAACAAGAATATCACACATGAAATTATATTTAATAAACAAACTGTGTGAATGCTATGAATTATAACATTATCTCCTTTAGGCAGCCATGAAAAGTGCACTTCGGTATGAACATTAATTAGTAGGCTTTGCTGATCTATGACATGCATTGGGTATCATTAATGGTTTCCCAAACCTCATATACACTGTATTTAAATCACGCCCGGTTGAAGCACACGAGGAGCCGAGAGTGGAAGTTCAACGCGCAACCCATCGGCTGGTGGCGCTGGGGATCTTGGGCGTTTTCGCCGCGCGTTTGCGGGACGAGACGGTGGACGGACGGGTGGATGGATCGGTGTGTGTGACGGCGCGGGCGAGAGCCGCCTGCTCCGTGGATTGATGTGGGAGACACGGTTATACAAACTGCTCCCCACCGATGGGGCGTGGCAGTAGACGTTAAGTAATAAGCAACCTTTATCCCAGGTTTATTAGTAAACAGGGGATTTATATTTTTGGCCAAGTCTTACATAGATCAAATATTATTTTAAGTTAGATTTTGAGAGAATAAATGGTTGAACAATGCCATCTTGCGGGATCAATGTATGTTATATCATTGTTAGGTATAAGCAGTCAAATAAGGTTTTATTTGCAGTCAAATAATGTTATTTCAAACCAATTTTTATGGAGATGAGATTTAATTGGTGCTAAGTTAGTGGCTTGAAATAATTTATTACCTCGTATCTCTAACTTGGTGTTGATAATGAGTTTCGTTAGAACCTCATGCCAAATAAGGTTTTCTCATTTAAGCTCTAGTATATATGAGGTCCTAAATCTTAATACGTACTTAAAAGTTAAAAGTTCATGAAAGATTTATATTCTATATTTCATATAGAATCTTTAGATGAGGTGTGGTTCTTACTAAGGACAACTTAGCTAAGCGAAAATGAGAATAAAGCATGACTTGTTGCTGCTGCGATAAAAATGAATCAATTCAATATTTATTCTTTCTATGTCCTCTAGTTTGTCTGGTGTGGTTTATTACTCACATAGCTTCTAATTTACAACCTTTTCGAGATGTATCTCACATGTTTAGGAGTTGGCTTTTATGAGTCCCAAAAGACGCGAGAAACATTTTGTTGATGGGTGCAATGGCACTATGTTGGTCTTTATGGCTACGTACAAATAGGGTTATATTTGACAATAAAATAGTGAATTCTCCTTTGCAGGTTTGTTCCTTACTTGGTGGCTCTGATCTTAGGCTATTCTTTATTGACTGGGGCTGCGAGATACCATTATGATGTCTCAACGATTGTACGGGGTGGTATGGGAATGTTTTAGCTAGGAGCATGGGTGACGGTTTAGTCTATGGATTGTAGTCATTGATTTTATGTCCTGTGATTTTGTATCTTTGTGTGCGTTTCTAGCTATGTGCATCTTAACTATGCAAAGGCTAGGAGTAAGCTCAGTTTGTTTTATTATCATGATGTAATTTACTAAGTTCAATAAAGCTTCCATTATATAAAAAAAAGGAGGTAGAGAAAAAAACACATGTCATTTACGTGGTGTCTACTTAGGCTCTGCCGCTCAACTGGGAGCGTTCAGCCTAAGGGATCCCCTTGGGTGGCCGTTGTGGTGGAAATGGTCCTCTAACTTTGAGAGGTCAAGGGGAACATTGATATGACTTCTAGGGTTTGGAATTTGGAGTCATTTGATTTACGTAGGACGGATGGAGAAGGTCGATGTGCTATAGTAGCATTAAATAGTACAATCGCTCGGTAGTACTCCCTCTACCCTAAAATAAACAGATTTGCTAGTTCTTAGGGCCTATTTGAGGCAGAGGGGAGGATGGGCAACTTTCTTTTTTTCTGTTAGCACACTCTCTAAATTGCTAAATGGTATGATTTTTAAAAAACTTTTTATATAGAAGTCATCTTCAAGCTTCAACCAATGAGGGAGGCACAAACTGAAGGAGAGAAAGAAGATTCATCGATGATGGCTGACAATAGAGGTAGTGACGACAAGCTTTTCTTCTCTGGTGATGGTGCGGTGGTGGTAGTGAGACTAATTACAAGAGATATCTTACTGATGATATGGTCATGCTGCCTTGCTACATGTCCATTGAGGCTACAAAATGCTTAAGATAGAAGCTTGGATCCATGCTATCATCCACATGCAACAAGACGTGTGAAAAGGCGGTAGGCCTATCAGATAACATGATAGTCAACTATGCCACCTGACAGCACACACCCCGTCCTATCAATCCGTTTGCACGCTAGATTGTTTTGCATCGTTTGCATTCAATACAAAACTCACGCGTGGATGAACATCCTGCCTTTGTCACAATTAATAACGGTCCGCGCCCCACAAGTTACTCCAAATCGTTGAGCTTAGGGGATAGGGATGTCCTGATCTCAACCCTAATTGAGGGTGAGCTCGGGTAATCGGTGATAAAAGAGATAATATTTTTCGATTTGTTGATCAAAATAGGTAAGAAGCTAGAAAGATTTATGTTGGGCAAGGTCTAAACGGTAACGTAGGAAATGGTTTATTTTCGAAGGGAGAGATTACTTTTTGGTAACAGTGTATCGCACCTTTTAGCTACAGTACCTGCACGGTTCATACTGCTAATACTATTTCATCCGTACTCATTTTAATGTTTTGTGTCTGTCCTTTCCTTACGGTCAAAGCATTTATTTCTGTCGTCGTCAATTGGTGGCGTGAACATACAAGCGAATCATTTCATATAAAGAAAATTCATATATTGTTGTATAGACCATTTCACATTGATAAAGTAGATAGTAATTATCTTCCTTTCTTATTCATGGTTTTTTTTTAAAAAAAATGCGGTTGTCTCGATGCAACTACACATCCGACGCTCAAATTTTCTCAAAAATGTTTCAACGCTGTGGGAAAAAAATTTCAATATATTAAAATGATGAAAATTGAAACATTCCATCCTTCCCTGATGAAACAACAGCTTTAACTATTAAAACAAATGTGCAAGAACCAAACGCAAAAATACGAAACAATATCAAAATACATATTGCAACATTTCGGTTCAACCTCAAGAAACATCCAAATATTTGTCTGAAATATTAAAAATCAAAAAAAAAGCCGGTTCTTCCTTCTCTGGTGACCGCCGGCTCCTCCGGTCTCCGTCGCAAATCCACACCGGGACGCTGCAATGCCCTTCTACTCCACCGAGGTGGGTAGCTGCTGCTCCCCAAGCCTTCGTCGAGGCCCTGCAGCGCCCAGCGGCGGGCGGCGAGGCGACAGGCTCAGGCGGCCATCCCGGCAGCTGCGGAAGGAGACCAGCGGGAAAGCAGAGGAGGCGACAGGGATGAACGCCACGGCGGCGGTGGCCAGAGGGCAGCTTGGCCCCGGGAGAGGTAGGAGAAGAGCAGAAAGCGAGTAGACTACGACCGGCGCCGTGGCGGAGGTGCCGAGATGAGTTGCGGGTGCACACGCTAAGAGGGCAGTTGGGAGAGATGGGAGCTGGGAATGAGCGGCCAGATTATTTCTTTTCCGTCGGTCGACCGACGCAAAGCATTCTCACAGTTATCTTCCTTATCGACGTATCATGGCCCATCCTTCTGTCAAATAACTGGTATGTTATGGCTAATTCTTTTGATAACATTTTGACCACTGGAAGAGTTTTGTTGGGTTTCTGGAAGATCCCTCGGCAATCACGAAGAGCATTTGGCCACGGGAAGAGTTTTGTTACCAACTTATGATGAAGATATTTATACTTACTCTCCTGACCTTATATATCGGTAACTTTAGATGACCCTGTATCAATGGTACAAGAGGATAAAAGTGAGTATATGATTAAATAGATTGGCTACTTGGTATGGGAATTGTGGAAGCATTTCTTTCTTTCGTTTAGGTGCAGATGGCGCAGCTAGAAGGAATGTCAATTTTTCATATATTTTTTTTCAATTATACAGAAGAGTCACACAAATACATATGAGTACATCACTAAATTTCTATTGAATATGCATTTATATATGTGTAATATTTTGTTATTAAGATGACTCTTATGGATAAAATCCACCATGTAACTAGTGCTATTTGTTTCTATAATTATTTGGCAATAATGTTTTTAGATATACTTCCTCCATCCTAAAATAAATTAACTTTGCTCTTATGTTATTATTCGTGCATAAAAGCTAATTTATTTTATGACGAATGGAGTATACCATTTTATTTTTCATTTATTCCTTATTGGAGCATGATCTCAACAAGTTGGTTTAATGATGCTTAAAAGAAAAATCTATTCACTCCCTCTTAAAATATAAAATATAATATAGTTTTTTACAAATATAATATAATAAATTATAGTTTTCGCTACGGATATAATATAATAAGTTGCAGTCTTTAAGAATAAAATAACTTTTGTCTGTAGATGAGATACATATTTGGACTTAGTTATGGCTATAATAAAAACATAGATGTCATCTTTTACTAGAGATGGCAATCGGCCTTGTTCTCTGTTTCCCCGTGGGGAATTCTTCCATTAGGAAACCACATGGAATCAAACATGGAAAACAATTACTTGTTGGGTCTAGCGGGGACGGGGATAATCCTGTGTCACCGACCTGTCTCTGATCTCCGTGGAGACCTAATTAATTGGTATATGGGCTAAATCAAATACAAATTATATATATTTAATGGACCAATCATACTATATTTAGTGAATAAATAACAATATTATATCATTATTATATATATATTATTAATTAATTAATTATATAATTAAAGGTGTGAATGAATTTTTAAGAAGGACAAAGGAGTTGTGGGGACTAATTCCCCACGTGGAGGCAGATATGGGAGCAAAATTTTCCCATTGCAGTAGTAGTGGCAGGGCAAGGAAATTTTCCCTCGGTAGAGGCGGGTACGGGGGTGTTTTTTCTGATAGAGGTTTCTATTTATACCTTTTATAAATTTTAAATTGTTATGTTTGGAACAAAATTTAATAAATTTTAAATTGTTATGCTTGAAATAAAATTTAATTTTAAAAAGTTATTGTATTTTAAGGTTGTAGGGTCTGCAATTCCCCCAACTGCATTACAGAATTAATCGCCGCTGCTCTACAAATGGATATTCCCTAGGCTCGTTGGCGTTGCGTGTGGACTGTGATAACCTGACCCGTCGACGTGACCCATCTGAAATTTACTCCTATATACTTATCCCCAAACTAAATGGTTCATGTCGCCGACTGATCTAGCGATGATCTACTAAGGTCTAACTTCAAAGAAGAAATAATATTCCACTTTATCAATAGCACAACTTTTCCAACAGAGTAATTTTCGCTTCAATGCACATCAGCTGACTCATTAAACAGATAACAGAGCCAAAATCAGGAAAGAGACCAGGATGCCTTCAACTTCAAACCGCATCCCCATCTCGTGGTTTGACGTCAGCACGCAAGAGGACACCGCAGCGCAGAGCCACATACTCTGTCGTCTCGTCTACATTTGTAATGCTGAAAAAATAATTTATAGATATGTATTCTTAACGAATTAAATATCAATATAACAAATAAGCTACAATACAAATCAAACTTAACTCTAAAATAAAATTTTAAATCTGAATTGTGACTGCGGTTAATAAGCTGAAGAGCCTGTTACTGAATTTAATTACCATGTGTTTGCATACTGCAGGATTGCATCGCAATTTGCAGGCAGCCGAAATGTTGTGCGCGTCCGTCAGCCTGGCTGGAAATGAATCAAGCTTGACTCACCAACAAGGCACACAGGTCAGTCGCTTTCCACCTTGAGAAATTTTCAGCAGTTTTTTTAAGTCGAGGATGAATACGATGATCATGGATGCACATAGTCGTAGAGTACGGTGGAATCTTATGGCCGGATAAACCCCTACATGAGAAGAATAACAACTATTTCCTTTAAAATATAATTATTTTTAGTATTTAAAATTTATTTTTAACTCTATTTATCATACTATTTTTCTCATTAGTCCTCTCATTTAAATTTCTTTGCATCTTACTCCAACAATCCCTCACTTAATGAAGAACACCAAAGTCATTTCTCCTCAATAATAACCTCTACTAAACAACGTATAAATACTTAACAGAGAAAATACTTCAAGAATGTAGATAGCATTAAAACTGATATCTCTTAAAACTAAGCATGTAGTGTCGCCGTCGAAAGTGGAGTGTTCAGCTCTTGACAGTAGCAGTGCACAAGTCCATGAATGTACATTTCTCTACCTTCTTTTCTTATCTAGTATAAATTAACAAATACCAAAATACCAGCCACCTGATTACTATACATGCCATTCACAAAGTCCCAGTAGAGGCTCAAAATCAACATACTAGTATACAATCTGGACAGATACCACACTGAGAACAGGGTGAAAAACTGAACACTGAACATATCATGCCAAACTCAACAGGTAATCAGATTATTCTTTCTTTTCTTTCTTTTTTTGTGCGGGGAACAAGTGATCTGATATAGCTTTGGAGATGCTGGGATGTTGCCACCGTCCCAGCTTGCTTTCTCTGAAACTGCTGTAACTCTGTATAGCTGAGAGCCTGAGATGAATTTGGTCGGTCTTAGAAGGCGTCGGCTGTGCCTCCCTCGCGGTCAGGGCCCCTGTATGAAAGTCCCACATCGTCTCCTGACTGACGCCTGCTTGCCCTCTGCACCAGGCGCACCAGTTGCTGGACAACCTCGGACATGGGTGGACGGAACTCCGGTTCAGGCTAGAAGCATTGACAACATTAGGGCACAAACAGAGAATTATGATCCTAGCGTGCTTCTGAAGAGGATCTTTTTATTTTTGAAGAACATGAAGAAAATCTTATTACTTTATTAGTTATTTTTTAGATAATATTATTAGCTCATATGTCAACCAAAACCAACTTTAAGATTGATAGGAATGAAGGGACTGCTAAGTGAGTTGTTCTTATTAGAAGCTGTAAGAATAGTTTCAGGCAAAATAATTTTTTTGCACAAATGAGAATTGGATGATTATATGCGGGACAAAGAATGTGTGAAAAGGACAGCAAATATTACCTGGACACACAATGCAATTATATCAGCAAAACGGGAGAGAGATTTTGCAGGGTACATCCCATCCATTGCTGGATCAACCATCTTGGCAAGCGCATCAATGTCATGAAGTTGTGGAGTAGCCCATGTGACAAGAGACTTTTCAGACTTCTCTCTAGAGCTGCAAGCAAATTGGTTCATATTGCAATGCAAGAATGAATGGCGATCTTGGAGTTACTACAGCAATACATTACTCTTTTACTTACTAGCTGTGAAATAATAAGGTCATGTACCTGTCTAAAGGTTTACGCGCTGTCAATAGTTCTAACATCACCACTCCAAAACTGTACACGTCACTTTTTACAGTGTATATTCCTGACATGGCGAACTCTGGGGCACTATATCCAAAAGATCCAAACACTTCAGTTGAAACCTGGAATCATAATACATGTTTTAGCCCAAAGAACTATTACATGAGCTAAAGATGAAATGTTCGAAATAACTACCATTGAGATGTGCTATTAAATTTACATACCTCTCTCTCAGGATTTGGTGTCAGGGCAGCAAGCCCACAGTCAGACAGACGTGGACTGTACTCTTTATCAAGCAGGATATTCGCGGACTTCAAGTTTCTATGTACAACAGGGGGCAAGCACACCTCATGCAGGTACCTGAAGAAATGTTGGCATTGCATTGTAGCGTTATACTTGGTTAACATAACCTTTTCATAGAGTGAAAAACACTAGAGTGCTCAAATAACATACTCTAATGCTCGAGCAGTGCCTAGTGCTATCCTCATGCGGGTGTTCCATGTAAGGTTCTTGCTCATTTCATTGGAAAAATGCAATATATCATGCAGTGTCCCATTTCCAATGTGCTCATACACAAGAAGCCTTTGTCCATGTTCAACACAATAGCCTGCAAGTGGCACAATGTTTGGGTGCCTAAGTCGCGAAATGCTTGATACAACCTCAAGAAAGTTATCTTCTTCATACAAGGAAAGTGAGGCACTGTCTATCTTCTTCACCGCAAGTACCTGTGATCAAGCATAGAATTCAGTTCCAGTGTGTCATAGCTATGCAAATAAACCTTTGTTAAACATAAATATGGCAATGCTATGCTAAGTCAAAGTAAAATTCTGTATTGACCAAGAACAGATTAACGCAAATGATGTTTACCTTTCCATTTGGGAAGTCAGCCTTGTAAACACGACCAAGTGAACCCTCGCCTAGGAGCGAATCTTGGCAGAAGCTGTTTGTAGCAACTTGGAGAGAAGCAACTGTATAAGGATTCGCTGTGACAGAGACCTTTATCTTCTTTGTCATAGAACCATTTGTATCATATACCCTTTCAGGGGTCATTTTTCCTGTAGGGGGGAGCACGGAACTTGGCACAGGTGCATCTTGATGTGTGTGGTCCCAGATTTCCCTGTTAGAAGCTGCAAAAGAAAAACACCGAAGATGTAAGTAATATTGATTTATTTTCAAGTTTGGGGAATAAACATCTGTGCCTTTGTAGTTGTTTCAGTTTCATTATTTTTATTATATATTGTAACAGAAAACCACAAAGTAATGTTACAGTTCACTTTTTTCTCAAAATGGCAGGAGCTCTGCCAATAAAATAAGCAGAAACGACACAAAGGCACAAAGCTTATTCCCATCTCCCTAGCATACCAAGCACCTACTGGCTATGATGCAGGTGCAAAGAGCACATCAACAAAGGAGTAAGAAAGCTAAAAAGCTAGTCATCAACAAAAGCAAACACCATGTTTGACACATCTTGCGGAATAAGATGTTTACTTCAAACAAGTCTTTGTTTCTTTTGTATTGATATTTTATCAGATTTGGAGAATTGATATCAGTATCTCACTCAAATGTTTTTTTCCTAATGCCTGCTCATGTCATCTGGTCTTAGTCAGATGTCAGGCAATGGCCTTAATTTCACATTTATCACCAGCCACAAGAATTATTACGATTCTTATATGGGAAAAAATCTGAATCACAAAATAACAAATATACTGGTATAATGAAATGAAAATATTGTGCACAAATATATGGAAGCATACCTCTATGTATGTTCACTGCAAAAGAACCTATGAAGCCTTTTGATTCACTGTTCCCACCATCCTTATTTTTCCGGACATTGTGAAGGCAAAGCACCAATGCGAAAAGTACACCACAGGCAGCAGCCATTGAGCCAACAACTATCCCTATAAGCAGACCAGTCTGAAGACGTTGCTTCTTGTCAACCCCTTGATCAATAGGAATCTCAGGAATATTCGGAGCAGTTGTTGGTCCTTGAGGAAAGTCTGGTTGACCCTGAGGTGGTGAAGTGATAATAGATGGCGAAGATGAAGGTACATTGCGAAATGAGTTTCCTCCAAGTCTATTATTGA
Organism: Oryza coarctata; assembly: GCA_030770085.1. Taxonomy (NCBI): domain Eukaryota; kingdom Viridiplantae; phylum Streptophyta; class Magnoliopsida; order Poales; family Poaceae; genus Oryza; species Oryza coarctata. Next base: position 19,449,625 of record CM061472.1, read on the forward strand.
AATTGCATTATTCCATCAGCATGCAAAATTTGATGGTTTTGATAGAAAAGAGCATTAAAACATGTTGGGTTGTTGGTGCGTACATCAAATGTGAAATTGAACTGAATTCTTGTGGTATTGAACCGCTGAAATTGTTGTTTGCTATGTTTCTGTTTAAAGGCACAATAGTTGACATAATTAGGTAAAAATCAGGGAACGAAGATTAGAATAGAAGTCATGTCAGCCTATACAAAGTCACTTACAGTGTAGTAAGGCTTAGGTTGCTGAGGACATTGACTGTGCCCAATAGTTGGTTATTTTGCACATAACTACACAACGGGTCAGAAGAACTATCAGAACCATGAAATGAAATACGAAATTTGGAAGTTTGAACTGAGGACTAGTAAGAACTTACATGCCAGAAATATTTGACAGAGATCCAAAAGAAATGGGCAAATTGCCAGTCAGGTTGTTGAAAGATAAATCTCTGTAAAGATTTTAAATTGCACAAGATCTTTTCATGAAACCAAAGATTCAACAATAAAGATAGCAAGCCTTGCAAACAACAACAAAGGTCCTGTAGGCCTTACAGTTCAGAAAGTCCAGTGAGATTTCCAAACATTTCTCCAATTTCCTGAAATAGTAAGTTGTGGCTGAGATTGCTGCATGTAGATGTAGTGGTTTTTTACAGTTAGACTATGTCAACCAAAATAATAACCTCCACCTAATGAATTGCACCTTTGCAACGGGCAACAACTTACAGATAGTTGAGTGAAACCATGTTGGATATCGAGTATGGAAGGTTACCAGAAAAGTTATTTCCCGCCAAATTCCTGCATCGTAACTGTTATTGAAGATGCAGGCATCAATAACTACTTGAATCAACTTGTGCAAGCCAGGAAGCATTACAGATAGGCGAGATTTGGTGGCAGCTGGTAAGGAATTGAATTATGCAAGTTGTTGCTACTCAAGTCCCTGTAAGTAAAGAAATGAAGGACATACATTAGGGACAAAGAAGACATTAAATACTTTTTTTTTGGTAAAAAAGACAATAAATACTTGTACTAAAGTATTAGCCCATACATTGTCTTCAATGCTAGCAGATTGGATAGTTGGTAGCCAAGAGTGCCATTCAACCCCATACCAGAAAGCTTGCTGCAGAACAAGGGAACAAACAGAAGCATCTCCAATTGAGGCGATTTCATATACAAAAAAAGGGAAAATAGCAAAATTAAGGTATGGTCTTAAAGATAAGATACAATCTCCAGCCTCTTTTGTACAATCCATATATTTTGGCCAGAGTAGATATATTTCTGCTTGTTGCATGTTACCCAGACATCAAATTTTGAACCAAAAAATATCAAATAAAAATTTTATACAACAACAACAACAACACAGCCTATCAAATAAAAATTTTATGAATACGAAAAATCTATTTTTCCCACAACTGAAAAAGAACACTGAAAGCCAGCTGAGGACCGTTATTTGCCTGGATGGCTGGATCCAGTTTCCTAAACCCTGAGCTGGCAAATTAATCGATGCAGAGTAGAATTATATTAACACCACTTGGCAGCATGCAGGGAGATAAACAACTTTCTATCTCTTAATACCCCAGGCATCGAATGAAATTTTTTGGACAACGTTTTAGCTCATGATAGCAGAACCAACTACTGCAAAGGATGTGAATATCTGATTATCTATCAGAAATTTGCTGAGACAGAGCGTGAAAATCAACACCACTTGACGATTTCATCAGCGGCTTTCAATGCCCACATCAAGACAACGCCATGCCTTTTTTTTTTTACGAAATGCAGTGAAAAGAAAACCAGAAAATGACTCCTGCTTTCCACAAATATGCAAGGCATCAATGCAGAATGTGGTAAAAATGCTTTGCTCTTTCCATCACTCAAAACATGTTGGGGGATTTCAATCAGAGGATCTTTGTTTACATCGAGGTGACGGCGGAGCCTACGCAGGAGACACCCATCCACGCGGCGCCGCAAGGGTCGCCGCCGCCGGCCGACCAGCCGGTGAGCTGCGCCGGGCTATTCCAGGAGGCGTAGAGATCCCCCAACGCCGCAACTGCAAGAACAAAAGCACTGATCATCCGTGCAGACATATAACCATACAGTACACATGCATTCCAAGAAACCAAGAACTGGGGGAGCTGGGGAATGCCGAATGCGGCATTACCGTCGCCGCCGTCGGTGTCGGCTTCCGCCACCGCCGCTAGGGCGAGGAGTAGGCCGGCCAACGCGGCGGCCACCGCCGCCATTCTTGACCTCTCCCTCCAACCTTCACCTCTTCTCCCTCACACCCCCTAAAAAAATCTCTCCTTTTGCTGTCTCCTTGCTTATCAGCTATCTTGGTTGGATTCTTCCTCTTAACACATCACATGACCATGGTGATGATCGATCACCATGGACGGACAGCTAATATGTCATATGTGCTCTCATGGCTCAAAACAAGTGCTCGGTCGATGCCATGCTTGCTTGAGGCAGGAGATGCGGTGTGGTGTCGGCAAAGATTAATTCTTTCTTCTCCCCACGCTCCCACCTCCCACCCTCCCTCTCTCTCCGGTGGTCTTGCTATTTCTCTGTGCGCTGCTGGTCCGCAGTGGGGGTGTACCGCGGCAGCGACGCAGTGTGCTTTGTCGGAAGACGCAGATTTTTTTTATGGCGGGCAAAAAGCTGTCTTTATATTAATTAATATTAGTAGAGAGAGTAAACAACAAACATATTTACATAGGCTCGGTTTTTTTTTGTCATCCAAGCTATTACATTTTTTTATCATCCAAGCTATTACATTTTTTTATTTTCGTCACTATCGTTGGAAAGTGTGATGAAATATTCTAGCATTATGCTTAAACATAGATTTCCCAATAGATAAGGATGATAAGAGGTTTAATGGTTTTATTGTGAGATTAATAAAAAGAATTACCACTAGTCTACTACTGATTAATAATTCTCCATTTTTGGATTTATAGGTCCAGTTCACCCAAAGCTATATTGTGTCCAGACTTTATGGTTGACTCTTCAGTTTGTCAAGGGGTGTAGTGTCGTTTCATGCTTAGTGCGGCATAGGAGACAAAACTGCTAATTTTGCCACCTTCTTCGTTGCAACCTATCTGCCATCCAGCTCAGGTCTTAGATCACCAACCACATGAAGAACTTGCACTTTAGAGGCACCTACCATTTTCAAATAGATTGATTGAAGATCGTTGTTATGGCCCTATAAATTCTGTAAACTGCCTTTGTTGTAATTTGGACCAGAGCTCGACAAATTGTCTAAGGTGGTCAGCCATAGTGATATGACTAAGTTGGATGTCGTGAATCCACGTATTCACTTCTAGGGCCTCGCTCACCATTTTGTTCTTTCTTTTGGATGCCCGATAGATTGTCAGGGCAATCAGCTTTGGCGTTTGCCCCCTCAAGTTAGTGCAAGTGCCAGAAGCTCATAATTGTCCCGTTTCCCATGATGATGGTGGTCATTGCCACGAAAAGCTCTCTATCTAGGTGGTCATAGGACACGGGGGTGCCAATCGACGGCTTGTCTGTCATCGTCTACTCAAACCATAGCCACTGAACTCTTAATGCCTTGGCAAAGCAGTGTTGGTCTAGGACACCCATACCACCAAGGTCTTTTGGCTTGCACACCCTCTTCTAGTTGACTTTGTATTTTTCTCTCGAGATGTTGTCACCTCTAGCCCACAAGAACTTTCGCCTTAGTTTGTTGATGTCTTGTATGATACCATCTAGCACCTTGAGTGTTGTTATATGGTAGATCGGCTGTGCCGTTAGGACGGCTTTTGTTAGAGTTGTTCTCTATACCACCATCATCAATTTCCCTTACCATGGTGTGAGCTTTGCTACAATCTTGTCTAAGGATGGGTTGGACATGTACTTTCTTGACCCTGGTGACTGCTAAGGGCAGACCTAAGTACTTCAACAGGAAGGTTGCGACTTTCATCGGGAAGGCATTGAGGATCTCTTGCAAGTCGAGGTTGGCACATTGGATCGGAGCTATCTTACTCTTCTGTGAGTTGGAGTGTAGCCCCGTGATTTCTCCAAAGAGGTATAAAATTCTTGCCAAGTTCGTTGCATCTTGTAAAGTTGGTCTAATGAAGATTGCTACATCATCAGCATAGAGGGAGGTTCTCAGGCGCACCGTTCTCCTATTTAGGGTGTTTAGGTGGTCCATATCAGTTGCCCTATCAAGAATGAGATGAAGAGGGTTGATTGCAAAAATAAACCAGAGTAGCGATAATGGGTCTCCTTGCCTTAGGCCTCTTCTGTGCTTGATAGGTTTCTCAGGGGAGTCATTGAGGAGGACTCGTGAAGAAGAACTTATGAGGATGTTTAAGATCCAATCTCTCCACCTATAAGGGAAGCCTCTATGCTGCATAAGATTTAAGATGCAGTCCCATCTTACTGAATTAAATGTTTTAGTTATGTCAAGCTTTAGAACGTGCAGTTACCATAACATGAGCCGTACCTGGAAAACTAGGAGTCTTATCCAAAAGTTCTCAAAACAAAAAATCTTGTGGGTTGGTGACTCGCCTTGGTTGGTTAGGAGTAAGAGACAATGGTTCGTAATTAAAGATGAGAGAGCGTACAGAAGGTATGAATCAAATGCGATGTTCCAAGTTATGTTGTAGAAGAAGAGATATAGTTTGACCAGCATGGGGTTGCATCTCTTAGTGCTCCAGGTGAAGCACCGGTTTTGTAGGGTAATTTCTTTGAGTTTGCACATATTCAACACGTTCTTGAAGCGATCCATTTGCCACGGGTTGAGGTTATTATTGTTCTTGTCCGCTGCCGTGTATATTACATTGAAATCTCCTACTACGAGCCACCCTGTCCCTGAGGACGGCTTGGTGCCTTAGAGTTCTTGTAGGAAGGCTTGTTTCTAGCTCTCCCTCGTTGGGCCATACACTACAGTCAAGATGAAGGTAGATTGGAAGTGCTTTAGGGTAACTATGGCTGTTAGGCAAAAGGCACTACCACGTCGTCATTCCAAAGGATAAGGGTCTCTCCTCTTGTCTCCTAAGGTCTGCTTGCTAGTTTGTAGGCAAAGCAGTGGAGCTAACTGCCTCCTAAGGCCATAGCAAGGGGAGCATCAAATTCAGCTTTTTTTTCTTAGAGGCAGCCAATGTGGGGAGCCATTGTCGTAATTGTTTTGCACACTATGAATTGTCTAGCTGGATTGTTGAGGCTCCGCACGTTCTAACATTGGATGTCCAGGTTTGGGGTTTTGCTTGTCATGGGAGTACTGATCATGTCTCGTGGTGTTGTACCAACCGCACACATGCATGCAGGCACACAAGACCAAAGCGATGGCTAGCTAAAGGGTTTGTGCCACCCAAGTGTGCCTCGTTGGTGGTGTGGGCATAGTCTCTAGGGCACTCGTCTAGCATGGCGAATGGGACCATCTTGCGAAGAGAGAGCTATGCAGACATCATGGAATTGCAGTGATGGCATGAGCGAATGGTAGATGTAGACTTCTCAGAGTTACGGTGAAGCTTCAAAGTTTTGTGCATTGGGGTACTTAGCCAGATTAGGTAGTAATGTAGCTCACATAGCAGAGTCTCACAAATAACAAAAGACAGGGCAGGTGGCTGGTGCAACATAATTGGCATTAGACTCTCCTAGCCGTTCATCGACTACTTCAACACGTTGACGTCAACGTAGATCATGGCACTGAGGTGGTCGGCTCGACCGCACCTTCGAGGACCTCATCCAGGTTAGCCTAGCCCAAAAGCTTGGCCATCTCATCATACCGGTGTGTGGAGCTACGCCTTATCAAGGCCAAGGATTGATGTTAGGGCTAGGACTACCTCTGGTAGAAGTGATTCGTTGAACATGGCCTTGTAGTCCTTGAGTGTATGCTCCATCAGCGCCCCTCCCTCTAGTAGGAGGCCTAATCAACAGCAAATATTGATTTGGGCCTGCATGACCACTAGGATGCCCAGCATCTTTTTCTTGGCTAATCTTGGGCTTCTATGTGGCCCATTGCACTCAAGGAATTCTTCCCCTATGGCCTTTCCATTGCACCAATTCAGGTGGGCTAGCATAGGAAGGAGTGGTTAAGAGGGCCTCTTGAAGAGTCCTAAGAGGCCAACCTCCACCTACGCGCTCTAGGACTCAACCACGTACAAGTTTATGGACTAGCCTAGTGGCGCGATGATTGTCGTTGCTAGGAGGATGATTGGGGACGTTAGGAGCGACACCCCTCCAGACTTGGGTGGTGATGCCATAGTGTATTCAGGCGAGGGTGGCGCATCCCTAAGCTTGGGCGGCGTAGGCAGGTTGTCTCCCTTCTCAAGCGGCGAGAGTTGATCGCCAATGTTCGCGCGATCAAAGATGGGTGATGTCGGTGGCGGTGGCAGTGGTAGCAACCTAGGCACTGCCGCTGCATCCTTCCTTGCTACGCTGGTAGGTGCCGACTGGCACAACGACAAAGTAGGGGCTATCACCGGCGGGGGTAAGACATCGAGTATGCAGCTTGTCAGTGAGGGGGCCACCTTATCTAGGCTTGCTAGCGGGAGCTGAGCAAGAGCTATAGGTGACAGGCTTACTAGCTTGTCGAGGTATAGAGCCTCACCATCAGGCTTCTTGTCAATGAAGATCTTGTCGGAGGCAGAACTTATCCTTGAAGGCTGCCTTGATGTCTGGGGTGTGAATCGCACACCACACTGCCGCCATCTCCTCCATTCATGGAGCTCTTGATCAAGGGCGAAGGAGGTAGGGATGAGGCACTCCTCGTCGCTCGGCCTTATTTTGGGTCCTCGAGGAGGACCATGGCTTCTTGTGCCGCTCTTGGAGGCGACAATGGTAGTGGCAGGTGTGGCATAGGAGAGAGCTTCCGTGGCAAGGCTGGCCTATAGGAATGGTGGCATGGGGGCAGGAGGCGCGCCCTGGTTGATGGCTAGTAAGGGGAAGGGAATGTTGGCGGCCACTAGCCTATAGAGGGAGGCAAGCGGTGTCCACATGATGTCGATTGTAGAAGCGCACGTGGTGCCCTGACCAATGGCAAGCAAGGCAGCGGATAGGGTCTCGGCAGGAGTTGCCCTGGTGGACACAAGCCAAGCAGATGAAGCATCGCCCGCACGTTTCTTGCTAGAAGAGGTGCAACGCTAGTGCTTGGGAGAAGTTGGTACGGCGCAGTGAAGAAAGGCTTGAGGCAAGGCACATGCCACTTGAATGCTCCTTTCGCCTCCACTAGCGCCTCTTACAGACCAGAGTCCAGCTCGGATCTAGAGGGTTAAAGGCGCCGCTCTATAGGCTGCGTGGTGGTGTGATGCCTTGCCATAGCTACTCAGAGCATAGCTTTTTAGAAGCAAGGACGGTCAACAGCTTGGTGCTGAGTGGGTTCACGAGATAGGGCGTGGTAGCTATGCCGGACACTTATAGTAAAGCCCGCCCTCAATGGCTTGCAGGTTAGGGATTTGAAATCCTAGGCTTCTCAGACTGTCGTCAAGTAGGAGCGTGGAAAGATGGGGCGTGGTCAATCTGGGGGTTCTGGGACTTGTGAGATGTCGTCGACGGAGGGAGCTTAGGCAGATCTAGGTGGCAACAACGAAGGGGAATCCCTCTAGAAGTTGTTGAGAGGCACGAGCACAAGGAAGCAGGGCAAAGCCGAAGGTGGATATGTGACGACAAGGACATGTGGCAAGATGGAGAGAGGCCTACGACACCGGCTAGAGTGTTGATGCTAGCAGTGATGGCCAGAGCAGCACCCCTCTCATTTTCTACCTACCTCTTCCTATGGCCAAGAGAGAAAATGGGCATCCTGAAGATGTAGATGACTTCAATGATCAACACCACCGAGTGTGACTCTCTCTCGACCCGATTGTTGGCTTGCTTCTCTCTCTGTGCCCTACACAACACTTTATTATGAGCTTTAATTAATCACTGGTAGTGTCAAGTTATAAGTTATAACAGGAATGCACCCGCTATAAATGAGGACCATTTTTAACAGTGATAAGTGGGATGAAAATGTTCCAATGAGACAATTTTCGATCTGTTAGAAATTAACCGTATTTACCTATTTAACTATTTAATGACAATTGTAATATGATGTAGAAAGAAATTAGAAAAAAAATAAATTTTATATATAGCTACAACTGAAGCGGTTAAAAAGCGATACCGCTTTTATCAAAACGATGCTCAGTCACTCTATGAATTTCCGTTACTGTTTTTATGCCCGGAGCCCGGTTACGAGCGAGCCATCATATTATTTAGGTTGCCAGCATGTGCAAAATTTTCCAGTTATATCACTCATGTATTGGCATAATCTTTTGCTAGTGACAAACGAGGGTCTAATTAAAAAATCACAGGAGCAATAAAAAATTGGTAGTGTGAACCAAAGGTTTGTAAGCAAAGAATACATTGCAGTTTTCACATCTTGGTACATGTTAGTTGTTGGTTTGATAGGGTTACTGCAAAATGTAGGTGGCTGATTAGTTAGGAGCATTAGCCATTAGGGAACCATTCGTCAAACATACCAGATCTACCACAACCCGAAATTCGAGACGTTTGACCAAACAGAGTACTGTCGTTAGCTAATTAAACAGCTGAGAGGACAGGAACTGTTTTGGTGGATGGCTACATGTGTTTGACAGGTAGGGAGCCTTGCTAATCAGAATGTTGTCAGGAGAAGCTAATCCAACCATTTGGAAAATATTAAGGGAAATAAAATCAATATATTGTATTTCAATGTCCTACAGCATTTATTGAATTCGGCCAGAGCCAAAGGTTTTTCTTAGAACAACTACATATACTTATGACAACGGAATAAATAACACACGATTAAATCGAAACCAAGAGACATAATGCATCGTTAGGTCGAAACCAATAGACATACAAGGTCCCATTCCCACCCAATAAACAATAGCTACTTGGCAGAAATACTTGGATCATGGTTCTAACCTTTTGTTGTCTTAGTATATGTGAATTACTGTCTATTCTCAATCAATTTAAACTTTTCAGGTGAACTCGTAACACAGGCACCTGTGTAAGAATATAGAGTTAGAACCTATTTAAGGAGTTCAAGCAACTAGGAATAGTTTAATCTGTCAGAAACTTCTCAAACAGTGCCTTAATCAATTCCGAACGATCACTAAGCGGTAAGCGACACTAGTTGAAGCTGAACAAACGTTGAAATCGAATCAACCTTGGGCACTCCCCAAGCTTTCTTAAATTAACCAAGTCGGAAGCTCCCACTCCCATGCTCACTGCCAATCCGGTTTCTCCCCGCCTAAATCAACCCATCAGACCACAGCATCTCACCGAGACACCCAATAGGATACCGGCTCGCGACACCCGTGACTGACCTGTGAGAAGCAGCGCTCGTGGCCAGTGGGCCACCCCCCCCCCCCCCCCAATGATCGTCAGATCGCCAAACGCCAATGCAACAGCGGCAGAGAGCAATCGTTCACCGCATCCGCGTCGGCGTCGCGCCACCGGGTCGAGCCGGGGATTTTTGGCGTTTATCGCGCACTCTTACAGCTCGAAACCGCGCGTCCGGTTTTTGTCGGCGTCTCGCTCTCCTCACGTCGCCGCGAGGCCGACGGTATCATGGACCGTGCGTGAGTGAGGCCATGGTCCAGAGCACAGGTGGCGAGGACTGAGGAGAGGACGAAATCCTTGGGGTTTTTTCCGATCAGGCTCACCTACCTGTCGTCAGATGTTGGTTGGATCGACCATCCAATTAGCCAAACCCAGAGGTGATTTTACATAATCGTGTTGCCAAACTTGACATCACTTGCTCCCGTTTATTTACATCTACAAAAAAAAACACACAGGTAGCTGAGCTCGTAGAACAATTAAATGAGCAAGAGGAGATGAGATCCATTTGCTTAGGCCAGCAAAGAAAACCAAGTTGCAAAGAGAGAGCTAGATTGGAATGATCCATTATATTTCATATCGTATAGAGAGGTGTATATATATCTATCGAAATGATATGAAAACCAACCCACACACAGTTATAGTAGATTTCACATAATTAAAAAAAACTGCTATAATTACATTATGCTGGCATGAAAGCTACGCACACAACTAGAAAATTCTATTATATCTAGTGAAACTTACTATAATCATATTATACTGACACTTTCTTATAGTGTAGGAGCTCGGTGAACATTCAGATTGGATCGAAACTCCTAAAATATAGAGATAGAAAGGCTTTTGATAAAGACATCGACGTACTAAGATGTCATGGGAAGATAAAATACTTGAACGTGACCGAGGGCGACCCGCTCATAAACAAAATGGAGACCAATTTCAACATGCTTCATGCGCTGATGTTAGACTAGATTGCTGGAGAGATAAACATCACTAATGTTGTCACAGTAGACCAAGGTAACACGGTGAGGTGAGTGATGAAACTCAATGAGTAGTTGGCATAGCCAAGTAGCTTCAGCGACACCATTAGCCACAGCTCGATATTCAGCCTCTGCACTTAATCGGCAGACTGTATGCTGACGCTTGGAGAATAAGACACCAAATTATCTCCGAGAAACACTGTATAACTAGAGGTCGATCGGCGAGTGTCGGGACAGCCGGCCTAGTTGGCATAGGTGTAAACACCGCAGGTGGAGAGCGGCGCAGAGTCAAGCCGAGAGAAATAGTACCCTGTAAGTAGCGTAGTATCCGCTTGAGAGCAGCAAGGTGTGGCTCACGAGGATCATGCATGTAGAGGCAAATCTGCTAGACGGCATAGGTAATGTCTAAACAAGTGAATGTTAGGGATTATAATGCACCAGCCAAGGTGCGGTACTATGTGGAGCCAGCAACTAGAGGACTATCCGTAGACAATTTGGAGTGTAAGTCAATAGGGGTGCTGCAAGGCTTGCAAGCACTCATCCCGACGCGCTCCAAAATATCCAGAGTATACTGCCGCTGAGAGAGAAATAAGGTATCATTGCAATGCATGACGGAGATGCCCAGAAAATGATGAAGCTGACCCATATATCATAGAAAACTCACACTGGAGAGCAGCAATAATATATTGAAGAAGCCTAGCTGACGAGGCGGTGAGAACAATGTCATCCACATACAGCAACAGATAGGCAGTGTCGGATCCCTGATGATATGTAAATAATGAAGTATCTGACTTGGCCTTAACAAAATCGAGGGACAGGAGGTAAGTGACAAACTTGTGCCAAGCACAGGGAACCTGGTTCAGTCTATAGAGAGACTTATTGAGTTGACAGACAAAATTTAGTCGTAACGAGTCAGCAAAACCAGAGAGCTGTACACAGTAGATAGTCTTTGTCAAAGTGTCATGTAAGAACACATTTTTAACATCCCGCTGATGAATAGGCCAGTTGTGAGTTAGTGCTAAAGATAGAATCACCCAAATAGTCGCTGACTTGACTATTGGACTGAAAGTCTCATCATAATCAACACCTGGTCGTTGTGTAAAACCCCACAAAACCTAGCAAGTCTTGTAGCGATCAAGCGAACCATCTGCAAGCAGCTTGTGATGATAAATCCACTTGCCAGTTACCAGATTGACTCTAGGAGGCCGAGGAACAAGGCTCCAGGTGTCATTGGTGAGAAGTACATCATACTCAACTTGCATAGTGGAGCGCTAATTGAGGTCTGACAGAGCATCATGACCAGAGCGCGACAGGGGCGACATGGGCACAGCGTGGAGATTGAGACGATCCATAGGCTACGCAATGGCAACTTTGCTGCGCGTGCACATGAAGTGTGCATTGATGACCGGGATAATGGAGACTGGTCTAGTAGCAGTGGTATGGCCGATGCTGCTGGCAACATCCTATGTGGGAGCAACAGGGGTAGCGGTACCGACAGTATGGGCGGACACCGTGGAGGACGAGGCGGTGGCACTAATAGCATTGGCATGTGCTAGATGCATAGGGGCAACAACACCAAACGATACGAAGGACCTGTGCGACGGTGACTCTAGCGACCACGGCCCTGGGGAGGGTGGTTAAGAGGCATGCTCGGGTGCATCAACAATCCCATGGACGAGCACAGGGCTATGCACAGCATGCAGAGACATTGACCCCAAAGTAGTCGAGGCGATTGGTGGAGGACCTGCATGCACAAGATAGGCTCTAGAGGGTAGAGTGGTAAGATTATGTTTATCAGTCAAAAAATCTAGTGCAGAAGGTGCCATAGGCATGGTGGACATGTTAGAGAAAGGGAAAAATGATTCATCAAAAATAACATGGCGGGAGATGAGAATGCGGTTTGACTGGAGCTCAAGACACCAATAGCCCTTGTGTTCTAAGGAGTAACCAAGGAAAACACATAAGAAGGAGTAGGGAGCGAGTTTGTGGGGGTGCCGTGGAGAACATGTTGGGATAGCAGGCACACCCAAAAACTCGAAGGTGGACGTAGGAAGGTTGAGTGGAATAGACGGAGGTGTATGGTGTCGAGAAAGCGAGGGTTTTAGTGGGGAGCTAGTTCACAAGGTAGGTCGTAGTGTGAAGGACCTCAACCTAGTAAACTAGAGGGTGACTTGCCTAAAACAAAAGAGAATGTAAAATGTTATTAATGGTGCAAAGGAAATACTCTGTTGTCCCGTTTTGTTGGGAGGTATATGGACACGACATACGGAGTGCAACACCGTGGGAGAGGAAGAACGTGCGGGCTTGGGAATTATCAAATTCATAGCCGTTATCGCAATGGATGCTCTTGATGGTGGTGCCAAATTGCATGAGAATATAAGCAAAAAAATAAGAAAGAGCAAAAAAAAGTCTTAGATTTGAGGCGAAGAGGAAATGTCCAAATGTAGTGTGAGCAATTATCAAGAATAATAAGGTAGTACTTGTATCTAGACATACTAATAATAGGAGATGTCCAAAGATCACAATGTATTAAATCAAAATTATGAAGAGCTCTAGAGTTGGATGATTTGAACGAGAGACGGACATAACGACCAACTTAGCACGCATGACAAATATGGTTAAGATCATCCTTATGACAGTAAATGACACTGAAACTGATAAGTTTGGACAGAGCTTCACGTCCAAGGTGCCCAAGACGACGATACCAAAGAGAGGTGGATGCGACGATGAATGCGGAGGTGTTGGTGGAGAGTGGGTAGAATAGGTAGAGGTCCCTAAAGCTATTGCACCTGATGATCACGTTCTTGGTGTGCAAATCTTTCAAAGAAAGACCAAAAGAATCAGACTCAATGTAATAATTATTATCGGTGGTAAAACGACGAATGAAAATCAAATTCTTAATAACGTTGGGAGAGACCAAGAAATTGTTAAGAACAAGATTACGATGTGGTAAAAAAAGGTATGTGATTCAGTGACAGTGATAGGAAGTGACGCTCCATTACTCACAATGATACATGAAGGAATAGATGAGGACAGTGGAGAAATGGTGAAGAGTTTACCAGCATTCACAATCATATGAGAACCGGTGCCTGAATTGGCATACCATTTAGAGGAGGGTGCCGGTGAGTTGAGTGTCATGGTGTTAAATGAGTGTGCTAGAGAATCCTGATTCCATGAACCACCATGGATAGGGTTCCAGGGCATGGGTGGTGTGGACCAGGGCATCGCTAAGAGGGTCTAGAAGGCTGGCGAGAGTCTTTGAAAGGCTAGTAAAGGTCCTTGGTAGGTCGAGAGAGGCAGCGTAGGTGATGAAGGTGAGCTCCCCCGTAGTACGAGCTGTATTAGGGAGGGCCATAGGTGTCGCCATAGACGCCACCACCGGGGACGCTGCTGAGGTTGCCGTCGTAATAGGGCATGGCGGTGAAAGCCAGAGGAGCCACTGGAGGGTGGCCAGACCAGTCATATGGTCACATCTGGATGGTACCCACCCACGGATGCACGAAGGATGCGTTTAGACCAGGCGGCGCGCCACCAGTGGGTGCAGGAGGGCCATCGCAACCACCACGGCCACGCCAGCGGCCGTTGCGCTGTCAACCAATGCCAGGGTTGGGCGCGGACGAGACACCAGAAGGTAGCCCAGGGAAGGTCGAAGCGTCCCTAGGCGTGGAGGTGCTGCAGTCCCGTGCGCTGCCGGTCGGGGTGTTGTGGCAATGAGAGCAGAGGGCGGCAATGGTGGCCGGGCCTCGATTTCTACCTCCTACAGCAGGAGATGTGTCCAAGCCTCCATAAAGGTCAGGTACGAGTGATGCATCTTGAGGATAGACACCATATGGTGGAGCTGGTCGTTCAGGCCACGGAGAAGTGTGAGAACCATTTGTCGGTCGCTGATCGGGCCATCGAACTTAGCGAGGGAGGTGGCCATCGACTTAAGGCGGCAATAGTAGTTAGTGATGCTCAAGGAGCCTTGGCGGAGATTGCGAAATTGTGTCTACATGAGGAGCTCACAAAACTCTTTCTAGCTGAGTAACTCATCCACGAGAAAGCACTAGGCACCACGAGCAGAGAACTATCACAGCATTAGTGATTGCTGTAGGTCATTGGAGATAGTGCCATAGATCCACGTCAGAACGGTGCAGTCCGTTTGCACCTATGCCGAGCGCGAGGGAAAGGACTCATCCTCAAGGACGTGGTGAGTGAGACCATTTTTGCCGAGAATGATGAAGAACAATCTATGCCACTTGCTGTAGTTGTTGGTGGCCTAGTCGAGCACAACAGGGATAAGGGCACGGACGTTGATGACGGCGATGGCATGCGCCCAAAGAGATTCATGGGTGGCTTCGTAGTCATCCAAAGCGGCGGCGCGGTGGGTGGCCTCGGTGTCAACTGCATCGGCCGCGGCCTTCTCGGTGTGGCGAATGGCCTCGGCAGTGGACGCCACGGTGTCAGCCGCAGTCTTCTCAGCACGGCGGTCTTCGGCAACATCCGCCATCGATGTCAGCGGATTTAGCGACATGACGAGGCGGTGATTCTTAATGGCAGAGTCAGCGATGCGGGTGGTGACGTGCCCGGCAATGGATTCAGCGACACGACGAGACGGCGATTTGGTCGGCGATGCGTTCGTCAATGGAGTCAGCGACGCGCATGGTGACTGGATCTGAGCGGAGTCAGCGACAGGGCGATGATGGAGTTGGAGTCAGCGACGTGCCTAGCGACTGAGTCGGTGACGTACCTAGCGACTGAGTCGGCGATACGCACGACGATGGGTGGCGATGGCATCGATGGACGCGTGTGTGTCGTTGGCTGTGTGGTATAGCAGAATTTTAGTGGATTATAACTTTTCTGATAGATTAATAATTGATTATTTTTTATATCGTTTATCGGTGCTTATATAGGCAACGGAGTGACATGCAAACTAACTATATAGATTTCAAAACCTACTAATAGAAAAGATAAGAAGCGGGAAATGATGCCGTGGAGGTGATGATGATGAAACAATTCCAACCAGACGCCGTACTCGCCATTCATCTTGGAAAGCAACACGTAACTAGAAAGGGAACGTCCTCCCGTCATTTTTCTGACACCGAATTAGGATTTGTCACTGCATACAGTACAACATCTCCGCCCACAACCTGTGACAGTGGGACATCAACCCAAGGATAGAAATCCAATCCGGTACATGAAGTTTTTGTTTTTTCTACCAACTAAAGACATTCTTGATGTATGTGGCTGATCAGCTAGCAAAACTTTAGGCTTTTAGCACTGGAAATCCATCAAAAGCTGGAAAAGATTGTACTAGAAAAGTGAGCCTTTGGCCAAACAAGATTTGTTCTATACGATTCACCTTGTTAATTTGTCTGCAAAATAACCACGTCGGTTAGGCGCAGATTCTAATTAGCGTAAGAACATTGTCAAACAGGAATTAAGGAGCATCCGCTGCAACTAACTTTGTCCATAAGCACCAACATTCTACTACCAAAGCGGGCGTTAGATAAGAACAAAAGGGCACAGTTAAACGCAACAAACGTGATGTGGACAGGAAGCAGACATGCAAGCAAAAATATAACACTATAGATGAATAAGGAGATACCCAGATCTCACTGTTTTACACCTTGATACCTGGAGCATCTATTGGTCGAAGCCATGGAAGGCAGAAAAGGTAGATTCAAGAAAAAGCTTGGCAGGAAAAGATTGGGGAAATTTGCACACTTCAGATGGGATAGTGTGCTTGTTGAAGAGGGGATCAACAACTGTTTCTGTCAAGCTACGCTGTCTGAATGATTACCGAGTTGGTGACGCCAGCTTCCTCGATAGTCTTGTTCATGTCATCGAGTAGCTTAGGGGGGAACCCGGCCTGAAGCATGTAATCACTGGCTTCTCCTGGCCTTGTTGTGTTGATGAACGCCCGCACATCAGCGATTGTGTGGCTAGTGTTGAAACGTGCGACCATGCGGCTGCCATCCACAAACCTGATCTGCAGTGACGTTGATGGCAAAGAATTGTCCACTGTGATTGTCACGGTCTTGCAGGCAGTCTCTGTACTGGAAGCAGTGACTGCAGAAGTAGCATCCGGAGATGCGGAGTTATCAAAAGGTGCCCCAAGAGTTTTTCCCCCACCCTGGAATGCAGCTGCGTGCTTGACAGGTTCCTACATCAGTGGAGCAATGGACATTGTCAAGGCCAGGATCGTCTAAAACAATTGAAACAGTAAAGAACAAGACTGACAAAACTTACAGGACAATTTTCCTCTTTCCGAATAAGATTCACATTCACCTTAGACCTCTTATCAGCTGGCTCAAGCTCAGATCGGCAATCAGAATTCTTGATGCTCTATGAAGTTGAAAAACGAAAAAAAAATGAATTGATTATTCACATTCAATTTAGCAACAGAAGACATAACCCAAATTCATAAACATGTAACACAACAAAGAAATGGCATGTATAGCACAGAAGACTTGAACATAAAGTGCTAAGAATAAGATCAAAATAAATAGATAAAGCAACAGAATAGCCATACAAGAAAAATGGTAACACTAAGCCAAAGTTTTCCAATAACAAAAAGGTCAGTGCATTTTTTTTATGCTGAGATTAGGTTGGGTAGTTTTACTGAACAAGCTACCTGTGAAATGTGAAATCCAACTATTTTTACTTGGTCAAGAAATTTTCTGAAAGATTTCTGTTTTCCAATGGCAGAATTGGGGGAATTGGCCAGTAAAAAGTTCACCCTTCCTACCAAATCTTGCCCTACATCAATTGATGAGGACCAACCCAAAAATGAGACAAGGTTGTGAGACACTATGATGGAAGCCAGCTGAAGAACATCAATGGCTATTCTCAATGAAAGAAGACTATTCCAGTGATATGTTCTCATCGTGAGGAATTTATTTCAACTAGCCATTACATTAAGCACAACAGGGTGCATCATGATGACAAAAAATTGCAACAGCTAGCACTCTAGGTTGGAAACAAGAAGGTGAATTAAGATGTTCCAAAACAAATAAATGGTATATGTACATAATGGCACATGAGACAAACATAATAAGCAGATATAACAGGTACATACATTGCACAGGTCAAAGTATTTACCTTTAAAAAGGAAGCATTTGCTGGATCATCAAAACTTCTAAGTGGACCATCATTTACTGTGAACCCATTGGTCCAGAAATAGATGTTGTGGACAATATTTTCTGGTAACTGAGGCGCAACAGGTTCTGCAGGTTCACCTGTTAGAAGTCTGCCTGTCCCAGCAAAGCTCCTTGATTTCCGGCAAGCCTCAAATGGATCTTGCTTTGCTCCCTTCCTCTTAGCTTCCTTAAAGATCTCATCCGCATGGTTTTTATGCTTAGACCGATCTCTAACAACCATTCCACAGCACACATTAATAACAGATTATAAATATAGTTTGAAAATGTTAATTCACCAATAACTCAAACAAACAGCTAGCTTATCACGAATTTACCAAACAGGGGCTCATGTGTTTTGCTTTCTAACAACAGTAACTAGCAGGTATTAGCCACCCTAACAATTTCAAGAGATCTGGTTATGATCATGGCATTAACAAGGCAAGGATTTCAAATTCTCCACAATATACTTTCCTTGCTACAAACATAGTTCCTTGTATCTATGTGTTTCACACGAAAATTCTATGGCACTAATTTTCTACAATTCTCCATCTATTTTGTGATATATGTTAGCCCAAGACATGCACATAGACCAAGATGAGGAACCAAACCTAAGAAGTTATTAATACTGGTCAACTCCAGAATCTTCTACTATGTGTGAAAGCATTATAATTTCTACAATTTTGGCTTCCTCTATACACATTTTTTTTTGTGAAACAACGTACTCAATGAAACAGGCAAACATTTTAAATGGAGAGAGTAACAAGAAAATACATGAATTGATTTGGAACTACAACCAGAAACCACAAATCTGCAATTGTCACATTTATGTTGGATGCCATCAGATTTAACTAATCCTTTGCCACGTGAATATCCTATACTTGTAGCTAAGGCGAAGCATTGCATTTTTTTGCTGCATTGAATGAGCTATAGAGTCTCAAAATTTTCAACATATTGTGAGTACAAACTAAAAACTCAAGATACATGCCATTAACGAACCATTTCTCTCATGGTTCACAATCAACTCATGTGTCTACAGAAATGCCAACTTGCCAAGCATAACTTGTAACGTAACGTATAAATCCTGGTCCACACAAGGATACCATATCATTATCACAAGGACTGAAACATGGATCAAGAATTTGTGGCTACTATTAATAAGGGGGAAAATCAGGTACTCTAAGAGCTAACATCTAGGCATATAATGCAGAATTCGAATGGTCCCAGGAAGCATGAAACCTCCCATCATTTTGAACACATTTGATAATTGTTGCATCCATTCCAGCACCCCAGATCTCGTTCAGAATGCAAGCCAACTAGTAGCCAAACCCTAAGCAAAACAACCTAAAACCCTACAAATGTGTTCATCCAAAAAACGATCTACCTAGAAATGAAATGAACACTGCAGAACCCTAACATACGACTTGCCAGTCGAGCTCACCTCTTTTCGCCTCCGGTGTGTAACTCCGGCGGCGGTGCCCACTCGTCATCCTCCGAGTCCTCGGACCCCGCGATGCCCTTGCCACCGTCGAGATCGGAGAGCGTCCTCACATTCCCCTTCCCGCTCGCACCCCCGCTCCCGCTGCCGCTCCCTCCCCTCGCGTCGTGACCTCTCTTCAGCCTCTTCAGTGGTCTCCTCCTCTCGTCCGATGCCGCAGCCTCCGCCGCGACGGCGGCGTCCTCGTCGCCATGCTCCCCCTCCCCCACGTAGTCCTCGTCGTCCTGATCCTCGTCGTCGCCGCCGCCGACGTAGTCCTCGTCCTCGGAGTCCGCGCCATCGTCGGGGGGCGGAGGAGGAGGCGGCTGGCGGGGCGGTGGATCGGCCGCGTTGGCGCCGGCGTCGCCGTCCGCGGAGTCGTAGAAGGAGCGGACGGCGGACTCGAGGGCCCAGTTGTGGCTCTCGAGGAGGAAGGCGGCCTCCTGGGGGGTCGCGGAGGTGACGCCGCAGAAGGACTCCACCAGCGACTGCGCCTCCGCGGCCGGCGGCGCCCTGCTGGCGTCTCCGGCGGCCATCTCGGCTGCGGGCGGCGGGCGGCGGCCGCGCGTCGTGGGGAACGGGGCTTGGGGGGGTTTGGAGTTCGGATCCTCCTCCTCTCCCCTTCGGCCCTTGCGACTTGACCACCGCCTCGGCATTTGGGCCGTGACGTAAGATACGTCTCGTGCTGCGGAGGGGGGAATTCTTGGAGAAGAAGGTTTGGGCCGAAAAGCGTGTTGATATTTATTGAGGATCTTATTTTGGATAAGGTTTGGGCTCCTAGTGGGCTGTTGGACGTAAGAGATGGCTCGTGTTGTGGGCTGTGGCCTGTGGAGGGGGAATTCTTGTAGAAGAAGTTTTCAGCCGAAACGGTTAGGCCTTGAGATATTTCGGCTTTTACTCTGTAGAAGCCCAGCAGTTTGTGGGCCCACACTCTATGATCCGCATTTTACATGGGCCTCATTTCGGGCCATCTCTTGGTAATACGCTGGTGATTTTGAGGAATTATAGGGGAATGGATAGGAATTAAGGGGGAAATGCTACCCGCACGGGACGTCCGGGCTTGCAGCCGGTAAGATCACGCGTGGTGGAGGCGAACCCGCTTCTTTCGGGAGCTCCTATCATCACCGATATCTTTCTCACCTTTCAGTCACTCCTTCCATCAGGCCATCTAGACTTCCACTGGCATAGTGCTGTCTTCCCACCCATGACACCGGCGACACGGATGCGGTTGGGTGGACAAGCCTCATCCCCGGGACTCCCTTCTCGTGTGTTGCCGGTTTTGTCCACCAAACCTAGCCGTTGCTATCAGATTTTGATTGCATCGTATGGCGGTGGTGATAGATACTGCTGTCAAGATGTATGGTAATGAGTTCCTTTGAATTTCTCCTACATAAGAGGGTGATTTGTCTTTGGTTGATTTTGGTGTTTGAAATCGGGCAGCGCATGTGAGCATGTCACTAGGTCTTCTTATTCTTTTATTAATTTGAATTGATTCTTATAATTTAATTGATTTGATTTGAGAATTTAAAACAAGGATGCTAAGATATCATAAATCTTGGTATTAAAGGGCTCTAAGGAGTATTCTTTTTTAAGGAAAAGAAATATATATCGTATTTATATTTAATGCTCCTCAATTCTACCAAAAATAATCTAAGAATTTATTAAAAGTAAATTCTTATTCACCCGTAGTCTTAGAGCAAAAACCCCTTTTGACTGTGTACTCTTTGATTCTACTATGATTATCAATAGTAGAATAATTCCTCCTAGGTCTATAGCTCTTTTATGTTGTTTCTTAGCCTCTGGTTGTCGCATCGTCCCAGATTTGGTGGATGCCAGCTTCAGAGGCTGCGCGTTGCAGCCTCTAGCAGAAGAGGCAAAACTTTGAGGCAACTGTGGGGATGGGCTAACAGTTGAGAACCCAAAACAAAAATTACTGAGGATCCTATACATACTAATTATGACTAATATACTAATTAAAATGGTATAAATTATATATAATTGAATAGTTTAACCGGGGTCCTGTGACCTTGGAAGAGTGTAGGTAGGAACACGATCTTTTTTTCTCTCTGGTACGGATGATGAATGGAGGCTAATGGAGTAGCTTATATGTGTATTAGGCTGTTACTTGGTTACTTGGGTATTACGTCAGGTATCGATTGGTATCGACTCATCAATGGGACACTAAATCTAGTACCGATAGAGCATCAGATCTAATATCTCCTATCGTCTGAAACAGGATATCGTACAATACCAGCCACCTTTAACATATGTTTTGGAAACAAAAGATGTCCCGAATATCCATTTCCTTTGTTTTGAATCTGAGGTTCACTCACAATACAATACAATAAAATAAAAGGTACATTTCCTTTCCTCTAAAATCAACAAAAATCTGCTACATTCATGTATGATGCATCCCAATTCCAAAAAAAAAAAGATTATGAAGAAATACATAACGATAAACTCTTCTCCAAAACAAGGGTAATTTAAACTACAGTGTAAATAAAATCTGCTCTGCAACTTTCATCAGCTTTACAAATTACAAAACCGGATGATAAAAGCCTGCACCTTAGCAACAGGGAGCCGCACGCGTGCAACTGCAAACTAAAGCAGCAAAATTACATACAAGCCCTGACGCTCTACATCGCTCATTTACAAAGGTGGTTTTAGCACGAACGAAGCAATCGACTCGCAATCTGTACATCGCTAACACCAATTTTTATACAAACATCAATACATATATGCATATACACATACACATACACGTGCGCGACCGTCCCATTCCAACCAAAAATGACTTCACTCACGAGGATCCAATTGCACAGACACACATCGGCAAAATTGCAACCAACCAACCGTACATGTTTCCAGAACAACCTGAACTTGTATGCAGCAAAACTTTTTTGTACCTCGCCTTCACGAGAAACCAATCGTCTTGCCCAGCAGCCACAGGAAGAGCGTCCACTCGAGCATGAATATCGTGTGCAGGTAGGACCTGTCCAGCGTGAACCCGAACACCGTGATCCCGGCTCTGTTGTTCTCCAGGTACGTCACTGCACCGGACAAAAGAGCATTTCATTATTGCCAAGTTGCATACACCAATCAATGTATCCAAAAGTATAAGCCGATGCAACGATGTACAGTTCACTTATATCAACAATTATATTATCGAAGTAGCTAGATGGATCGTGAAAATGTTACTGTTGTTATAGTATTACCTAGTGCCTGCCTCTTCTGGAAGGAGATGACGTGTGCCTGGGGCAGCATGATCTTGGTGTTCTCGAGCAGGTCCTCGTCGCCGGTGTCCTCGCTGGACTCGCCCCCGCTGTCGCTGACGGGCTCCACTTCAAGCATGGAGTTCGATCCGGGCTCCGCCTCGTCGTCCTGAACCGGCTCTATGGTGCAGCAGGCGTGCCATTTGGTGGTCTGGCCGGTCAGGGCCTGAGCCTGGTGCGTGATCTTGGCGGCGCTGCTCAGGATTATGATCAGCCCTGACATGAGCACGACTGAACATAGCTGCAGAATTGAACGACAAGGAGCATTAGAACCAGAATTTGCGAATGGTGACTCTGCAATTGCAAAGCAAGGCCCAATTAGCAAGGTGTCCACCCAATCGTTTAATAACTGTAACTTTACAGGCCAAGTTGAGCTTAATTTAAGCATTAAGAATGGCTGGTTCCGTGTAAATTAAGATAAAGACGTCTGGAAGTTTCGTCCATGCCTAGGGATGATTGGTACATGGGATTAATCGAACTTTGGAACCAATTGAACCTAAATTGAGTGTTGCTAATCGAGAATTTGGGCGATTGGTCGAGCAATTGAGCGATCGGAACTCACCGCGAGCTCGCTGGTGTTGAGGAGATCGTCGACGGAGTCGTGGCGCGTGGTGAGGAGCACGGAGGCGAACTGGCTGGCGGTGCCGATGAGGAGCGAGGCGACGATGAACTTGCGGAAGCGGTGGCTGATGACCTTGAGCTGCTTGCGGATGTCGAGGTGCTCCCGGAGCACGCGCTCGACGCCTGTCCTCCCCTCCTCCACCTCGACGAGCAGCGTGCCGGCGAAATCCTCAAGGCGGAGGCCCTGGAGGTGGCAGATGAGGCGGAAGAGGACGCAGGTGAGGAGATAGATGGCGCTGCGGTACATCCAGGAGGCCATCTCGACGGAGCAGGCGAGCACGTTGCTGAGCACGTCGTTGCCGAAGAAGGGGACGCGGTCGCCGGAGGTGGCGTACCACCACACCTTGTATGCGGCCTCGGCGGCGAAGCAGGGCGCGACGAGGGAGGAGAGGAGGCGGAAGGAGAAGGATAGGCGCGCCGTGTAGTTGAACCTGACGCGGTCGCTCTTGGTGCGGAGCTTGTCGAGGTAGAGCAACCGGCGGAGCCCGATGCGGCGGAAGGAGGAGGAGAGGCAGAGGAACCCCGCCGCCGAGGCCGCCGAGAGCGAGATCTGGACGACGGCGGAGAACGGCCTGCGGGAGGCGCGGAACGCGAGCAGGAAGTGCGCCGCCGCAGGGACGGCGACGGCGAGGAGGAGGAAGAGCAGCCACGACAGCGCGGCGCCCCAGGGGCCCGAGTGGTCCATGCACACCCACCGGAGGCACGACCGGAACCACTGCAGCTCGTCGTCCGCCCGCGACACGCACCGCTGCAGCATCATCGCCCTTCCTCCCGCTCCCCCTCCCCCCTTCAGCGCCGCCGGCAGCAGCGGCTCCGCCGACGAGGCGCTCGACCGCCTCCCCATCGAATCAATCAATCAATCGGCAAATCCGAACAGCTAGCTTGCGCGTGCGCTTGCGATTGCTGTCGCCCGCGCTCTGCCTACCCTGGGTGGCGGCGAAGAGAGGAAGACGAGGGGCTTGGGCTTTCCTTATATAGAGGATGTGGGAATGGGAATGGGAATCCGGGGTGGACATGTGGGAATGGGATTGCGTGTGCCCGGGCTCTGGGTATCGGTGGCGTGGCGTGCCGGCGTGCAGGTGTGTGGTGGTGGATGCGCAGGGCGGCGAGGCTAGATTCTATGGGTGGAAGAGAGAGTCAGAGACCTGCAGGTACGAGGGGCAAATTGCATTTTCTTATCAGTAATTTTAGGATGCAGCGAAAATGACAGGTTTTAATTTTAATTTGCCATTACCTTGTACAGCCGCAACCAGGTTTTTTCATGTCAGACGCTGTTTTGCGCCGATGTATTGAAACATACGTGGGGGAATTTTATTGGTACTAGTGATATCGAATCTATTCAATGTCCCGTCAAAAACCGGATGAGATCGTAAAATTTTAGGTTAGGGTAACGCACACTTCCAATATAATTTCATTGAGATCATGAGTAATCGTCGACCTTTGTCTATTAAACATGGTTAAGATGGATATACTTGTAAAATACATGCGTGTAGCGTACATGTGTGTTTCCATGTAAGCAAGAAAAATAGGTGTAAAGAATAAAAAAAAGAAAATAATAACGATCTCAAAAAGGAGGTAAAATTATGGTCAAATCAAGCATGAGGACCCGCTTTCACCCAAGGAAATTATTGTTCCCAGCACAAGGGGAAACCGACGAGCGCCACCTGATGAACGGCATCCCGGAGAGGGCGGAGGGCAACCGCAATCAACAAAAATCCCGCGGGCGCCAACTCCGCCTCCCGTCACTCGCCGGCGCCTTTCCGCGGACCTACTGCGACAGGGGCCGCGTTAAAGTTCGTCGGCGTCGCCAGCAGCCGCATGCCAGCACTTTGCAGAACATCCAGCCAACACATGACGTCACATTTCTTGGGTTCTTGCTACTTCTGCAATTTTTCTCTGATTTGATTTATAATCTGTGCGTCACAAAACGCGACATGAAGTATCGACTGTTTTTTGAGGATATTAGTGCGAACAAGTCGGGTGATAGCTATAGGTTGTTGTATACATGTTGCGATCACGACTCGAGGAGGGGGTGATAACTTGAGCAGTTATGCAGTTCCTTTCGTTTTCAGTGTTGTTCAAGAATCTATCAAGATCTGAGGGTGATTAATATGCCACTAACTGAATCAGAACGGTGCGAAATTGCAGATTATTTCCAGGTAGCATGTAATGCGCAGTAATCATCCACCACCAAGCACATATTGTGATTCTGTATCTTCCAGATTCAGAGAAGATATCTCAGAAACTAGTTGTTACAGTTGTGTCAAGCCAGTACAGTGCTCTTCCAACGAGTTCAGACAATAAGCTTCACGAGCTAACAAATTATTATAAATTTATAGTCGCCAGATGCAATGATTTGCAAGCAAAATCAAGGAGGAGCAGACGGTGCGACGAAGAACGCGGACCGACCAGCCAGTGACATGATTAACAAATGCACTGTAATCACGACTAATCATCCATGTGATCCAGCCTGACTCCTCTCACATAACCACACTCTGCTCATCTGCTTGGCTAGCTGGCCATTAGCCAACCATCCTCCTGCCTGTGATCTAATCTAGAAAGCGACCAGATAATAATTTAAGAAAAAATTATTACTCGCAGCTAAAATTTAAAACTTTATTTTAGAGTTGATTTTTATGTTTTATAGTACATTTTATTTTTCATCATTGATTTTTTAGTCGCTAAGAATAAATATAAAATTTATATTGCTATAAACTTGTAATCGGCTAAAGACAAAACAGTAGGTCTTTGCTGCATCTAATGACTGCATTCATCATTGCAGGTACAAGGTTCTGGATCCGGCACGACGTGTCGTCAGAAACCGCGGTTGATATCTCCAGGGTAGTGTGGGTCCAGATTCTTTAATTAATCAGGTTTACTTAAGAACAAGATTCTTTAATCAAGTGATTAATTAACCTAATTGAACTCGGAAAGCTGTTGGTATGCTTCCCAAGTGATAGTAGTGAAACTGTAGTTCTTTGGCTCCTGAAGGGACAAGAACAAATGCTGAGTCACACATGGTCCAAAAGTAAAGAATTGGCAAGTTCTTTTCTTCCCGTTTGTGCTGTTTGATTGATGAAACATGGAAGCCAAAGTCACCTTGATCACTTGACTTTTTTTGTTTGGACTCTTGGTTCTCCATTAGCCTGTGTTTGCTTATCTGATAAGAACCTGTCAATTAATACATGGCCTTTTTATCACAGCTATGTGTTATCAGAGAACTGTACTGATTGAGGAGATAATATTGGTCATGTTTTTCTAATTAAGATATATATTTTACCTTATTTTTTATTAGCACGTCTTTTAAATTGTTAGACGGTACATTTTCGTGTGAAAATTTTCTATATAGAATTTTCTTTAAAATACCAAATAAATCCACTTTTAAGCTTATAATAATTAAAACTTAATTAATTATGCTATAATAACCTTTTTATTTATGTATGTGCATACTTAATCTTCATATCGCTATCTCAGACACCACCATTAATGTCATGCTCTTTTCGTGGAAGGGAAGAGACTTTGGAGAAACCTAACTGTAGTTAGAGACTTGGACTCTTCTCAATAATTTGATATTTTATATACGGATTAATCTGTCTAAAATTATTAGACTAGAGCATTGTTGCTGAAAAGATAATAATGTCAATGCCAAACACTTGTCAAAGCCTTTTTCCCGTCCCTTATTTGCGGCCAGATATCACACAATTCCCTGGAGGCAAATAGGGAGAGCCACATGAACAACTGGCTCAGTTTGCAACCAAGTTCTTGGCACCCCTTGGTAACACAAAAGGAGGACACGATTAAAAAGGAAAACTTGGGGGAAAAAAATAAGTTCGGTTGATTTGGGTCAGCCTCTGTCTTTTTTTTTCGGGCGAAACCTCCTTCTTTTTCTTTTTTTTTAAAAAAGAAAGCTCTGGCTCTCTGCCATATATCAAAGAGGAAAAATATATAAACAACCTCAAGTTTGATGAGAGTTTTAATTTGTTTGTCTTGTTTCCACATAAAAAGCTACTAGCCTCTTCTTTTCTTTGGTGACACTACATCAGCAAGAAACAAAAACCCCTGATCTGATGACATGTATCAACTATCTATATAAGTAACTCTACATTTCAGCTTGACAATTAAGTCAGTAAGCTATTTTAACCTCACAAAGGTATGAAATGGCAGGTAGCTAAGCAGAAGGGCATTCATGATTCATCTCCATGACCTAAGCTGTCAATATCTCACATCACATCAAGCTAAGTCAAGAAAATTACCACCATCCAGCTCAGCGGCAGTGACGGCTGTCGCTAGAAATCTATGGAGAAAAAACCAATGACTCATGTGATTTTCTGACAAAATAGTTCAGGTATCCAGCTCAAGATGGAATGGCCGAAGTTGCTAAGGCAAAAGAAAAAAAAATCCAGATACAATTGGCAATTGGGACACCTGGAATCTCCTGGCACTTCTGGCGGCTGTAGCGCCCAATTCAGATACTTCATCTCTCTTTTTGATGGCAGCATCTCCACTCTCAACATCAGAACTTTTCTGATTGGATTTTGTCTGGACTGGGCTATGCATTTTAGGCTAAAATATTGGTCCGGGTCGGCACCCGGGCTGGCCTTAGATATATGTTGCTAAGAAGCAATATATATGAGACAATAAAAATAAGAATTAATGGTACAGAAACAAATTAGATTGGCCATATTCAATTTTGCAGGAGACCAGTAAATAAGAACATTTTGATTTGTCTTTTTTTTATATTAATTTTAGTCTTTCTCTACTCCTATTTACATTATTATTTTAAATTAAAATTTTACCTAACGTCTTTGAAAATCAACATGAGTAAACAAACTTTTCTGATGCTACCCATCGATCACAGGACCAAATAACAATTTATCAAATCCTTACGAGTCGCCCTTTATTTTCGTGTTACCTAGCATGGTGGAACTGACATATATAGTCGGACATGACAAGAAGTACTGATGGATGCAAGCTCAGTGAAACTGAAATCTTCAATGCTGAAACTTGTTATACAACTGCTGCCGCGGCAATGCTGCAGCCAATGGTGAAATCTGGTGTAGTTGCTTTCAGGTGTGCTTAAAGAAGTCGACCATCGGTCTGTATCTGAGTTCTGGAGCATTGTAGGCCATGACAAGTCAGCATGTGCGTAGTCCGGCACGTAGAGCACCTCGATGTTATCGCTGTCATGCTTCCTGACCAGCGTCCTCAGGAGGTGCCTTGTGTCAGGGACATCACCAAGGAAGTCTTCGCCGCCATGGGTGAGGAAGATAGGGAGATGGCTCGGAATGGAGAGGTTGTACGCTGGTGGATGTGGCTGGTTGTAATGCTTCTTGTTATCCTTGGCGTTGCCGTAGTCATACCTACTAACACCTCCATTTCTGATCACTGTTTTGGAAGGCAAATCGGGAAAAGAAAAGTGAGTGAAGTGACAGAGCTTTGAACAATAACATCCTTCAAACATTTCTGATAGAGCTTCTTACACTGTGATGAGTGAATGAGGTTTTTGACGGAGGTAGACTGTGGAGCATGTTGTAGAAAGGCACAAAAGGTAGAAGTATTGAGCCAACAATCTGGTCCTTCAGTCACAAAATCAAATCCATGCAATTTGTATTACTAGGATAAGCTTAATATCACATATTGTTTAGGGCATGGTAAATTGGAGGAAAGAAAAATACCTGCTACAGCCGAAAATAGATCATAGCAATTAATTTTAGGATTGTCGCTTATTTGGCCTAGAACTTTATGTGCAACTGGCCTGCCATGCAGCAGGACACTCATAGCAGTCAGTACTTAACGGCTTTAATTCAGCGCAATCACATTTGGGCCTAGTTCCCAACATACCAGTATAAGCTGTACGCTATCCCTGTATAGCAAAATTTGGTGACAGTGACACATCGAGTTCCATGATACGATAGTCACGTTATGACTTAAGTACGGGCATCTCTACTCATAAATAGATTGCTGTGAAATGCAAAAAACTACAAGCAAGAACGTGGCATTGAAGTACATGTACAGCATTTTCTTCAAGTAGACACGTTAGTTTTGTTAAAGTGCCTACCTGACAGTATTGAACTCGTGAAAACCTAGCCAGTAAACTGTCTGCACAAGACAATCAAAGAGATAACTAGCATTGACCATGATCGGTCAGTAATTAATAATAAGAACAAGTTACAGAGTTTTACTTCTGCAAGGAAGAAGCGAGCACCAAGCAGAGAATGGCCAGATAAAATCATTATTAACTCCTGCTACAATGCGGCTAGTGCAACGAGGCCAATTAGAAACAAAATACAAGCGGCTATACATGATCATGAGCGATTATATGACCAAGCCATGTCCACAACGACCAGGGAGAAGTGATATCCTTATTATCCATACAAATTATCTTGGTTAATTCTATCCAATGAATCTAGTATATTATCACACTGTTATAGAGTTCAGTCATTATATTTATTCTATTGTTAATTTTGTAATGTCTTGATTAGGTCCCAGGTAATTCTTGATAAGCGGATGAATTTATTTACGAGTTCTAGCTAATAAATTATTTTTATTATATAATTTTAATTTTATTCATATTGAATCATTATCTAATATACTTTTCACGTATCACATTTAATCTACAATTAATCATGTATCTAATATTATTAGCTATAATTTCTATCAATATTGTGTTTAATAAAGTTAGCTAGACAGCCGATATCTCAAGTTTATATCGGTTAATATTAATCATATCGGTTATATATTTTTTTAAATATCTACATGTCGTTGGTTTTTTTATTCCTCTTGTCAATTCAAATTAACTTGTATTAAAACTTCATTTCCAGAAATGTTCTTCGGCTCATGTATCCTTTGGCTGTTTAAGAACATCCCAGTGAGAAAACAAAAAGGCAGAAAAAAAAGATAGAAAAACACTGCCAATTGCCAAGCCAAGCCAAGCAAGCACAAATGTTTTCATAACTCGACGTATTGGAGCAAGTTAGATGAAGTATGAGCGACCCCTGTACCCAAATATGACAGTTTGACCGTGCATACTCTTCTATATTCTCTAAGCTGAACAAAGTGACATGGCACATAAACATGATTGTCCATGAACGCCATCTGAAGGCATCTGGAATTCTTGATAAACATTAGTTCAACTTCAATTCCATTTTTTCCATCAGACTGTTCAGTGCAGCAAAAGTAGCAGCACAGGTGATAATAAATCACAAAGCAGTCCTTCACTCCTTTTCTCCGTTGAATAATCAAAATTTCACCTGAACATGTAACGGAGTTAACTACAAAATATACAGTGGCATACTGGCATCTTTAGAATTAAGACACCAATTTTCTTTAGAAAATCAAAGTCTATGAAAGAAAATGAAAACAAAGGTCGTGATAACTTCCAAATACATTTTTTAGGATCAGGATAGAGCATGAAAAAAGTTGAAATTACATGAAGTACAACTTGCCATTTTTTTTTCTGAAAAGGAACATACACGGCATCACGTATCATCCTCTCTTCCTCTGGAAGGATGGATTCTCTGAAAGTGGAACTGGCTCGAGATAAATTGCCATCCTGTCTCTGCCTCTGCTAACTTTATTTGAGATGCCAGCTTAGCAAGAAGCCATTGCATAAAACCAGGGATTGGACTAAGTGTTGCGAAAAATTTGCATGAAATGCCAACAAACAGGCATATTGAATTTGATTTATCAGTACACGTAGGTAACAAAAACTTAGTTAGCATGATGAATTATCAGTTTACAACTGGTGATACTGCCACCATATCATACTGTTTATTACATTTCTAGTACTTAAGCATAACATCACAGTAAGGTTGAAAAATGATCACAGATTTTGAAAGTGGTACCTGTACTGAAGGCATATCTCTTAACATTTCAATCACACATTTGAAAAGAAACTTTCCCAGATTAATTCTTGATAGACCTGGGTGATAGCAATAGACAATCAGTTTGTTGCCAGGTAGGCACCATTTAGTCATTCTTGCTAAATTACCTAGCACAGTACTTTATATATTGTCAGAATTCTAAGCAGACTTTTTTCTACCTGGTTGATGATAAATATTGAGTAAAATTATGCACATCTGGCTTCACTTTCAGGAGTTGGAGTGGAGGGTCATCCCACAAAACTTCCCGATATGATATAGAAGTTAATAAGTTGCAATGGAGTGGGATGTTCATATTATGGTAGGGAAATATTCAGTGAAAACCATTAAATAAGCAAATACCTGTGAAAACCAAACCTAAAAGTTCTCTAAATTCATAAAAAAAATACTAGAGACAGGTATAGGCATAAAATACATTCATACCAAATCACAAGTCTAAACTCAACTTCATTTGATAGAAACAAAACAAGACAACTTTCAGGTAAATAGTGTCCTGTTACTTCCAAATAAATTTGAGTTTAAACTTAAGATTTGGTGAAAATATATTTCATACCTATACCTATCTCTAATAATTTTTTCATGAATTTACCAAAAAAAATTGGTCCGGTTTTCATGGGTTTTTACTTATTTGATGGTTTTCACTGGATACATCTCTATCATGATATGTTCAAATAGTACTGTGTTATAACTGCACAGCAACTTCAATGAAAATCAGCGGCTCCCCTAATTTTAATAAAGATAGTAAGAGCACTCAAACAAAGCAAGTTGCTAACTCAAACAATCATTCTGCAGGGGTTAAACATTTTGTTTACAAAATAACTGTAAATGATGCATTGATTTCATTCCCTAAAAAAATCTCAAACATGTGTGGAAAATACAAGTTACATAAGCCAGCTCAATTGGACCCAGTATATACACTATTAATTATCAAGCCTTATCCTTAGGTAAATAATAATTTATCATAACTAAATTTGTACATCCAAAACCGAAAAACATACATTATTTATATAGTTCTATGGGAATAACTGAAAATTGGGCTACATAATGACAAAATTTTACATTCAAGAACTCACACAATAAGCTAGTTTTGCATAACATCAAACTTGGTTGCTCTTATTCCTGACAATGAGAGGTCGACAGTATTTCCCCTTACAAAAACAATATGAAGTTCACATCAAATATTTTTCCCTTACAAAGATAATAAATCTACAGAATATACATGAATATGAGAATTGAGGTATTGCATGATCAATACTTTGAGATGAGCATTAATGATGAAATAAGGAGATTTAACTCTTCATAATGAATAGAAATTAAGGTAATGTTTTAGTGAAGAAAATAATATAACTTAATGAAAGATTTTTTTTAAATTGATTTTGAGTTTATGAACAGATGTGTTATATTGGCTTAGATTACCTTAAATCTAGGAGTTTGACTATTCTTCTCATCCTGAAATCTGATGAACTTGTAGATATCATTGCTGCATTGGAGACGACAATAATTTTTCCAATAACATCTGCAAAAAGAAATCAATAGAATAAAATGCTGCTGTGAACAAAGGTATTGTTTCGATGCTTGAATTGAACAAAAAGTGGAGGGGTAGGCAATAATAATATTGAGAAGAAAGGAAGGGCACAACTTGAACTAACCAATTTGACATATTTCTCTAAAAGTGAGTATGATACTGGTTTTGATGTCCTAATGATTGTTACTATTATATCCTCCAAAGAAATATCGTACTTAAGGAGGGCAGTAAAAAATTCATCTATAGAAATCAATGATCGTATGGTAATCAAATGACCTTGGATGGGAACATTTTCAATTTCTACATTAGCTCTAACAGAACTGAATAGCTCTAACAAAGAACGGTATCAATGAATAATAGCTCTCACAGAACTAGAAGAACAGATTCATGATACTAATCATCAAGCAGGAGCCTTTAGCCTTTTGCAGCCTGAAAAGAATCCCTTTGGCTATCAACTATCATCAAGCACACCATATAGTAGCATCAAAAGGGATAAAAAATTGGACCAATGAAATGACTGCAAAGTGGAAAAGGGGACAACAAATTGAAATATATCTGTTTAATCTCTAGAGGCACAGGCGGTCCTAAACAAAAAACAATACCATCTAAATTCCATGATACCCTGAGTATAAAAAGGTATCCAAGTTATAACAAAAGCCTTTTTCTTGGATAAAAGATCTATACAAACCACTCAGAACTCGCAGTTTTACACCCCAAATCCTTGCAATTTCCACAAACAGCAAAAGTGATTCGCCCTTCCCTTCGTGGCAGTACAATGTGTCTGACATAGATTGAGTAACTGGCAGTAAGAAAGAGAGAGAAATCAAGGCAAGAAGATTTTTCTTACTGGCAGTAAGGAAGATTTTCTGCAGCGCAGAGCTGTAGTGCTGATTTTCTGTACTGATGAGGTTCCTTTTTTTTATTTCCGTTCAGTTTCAGCTAAACAAACATGTTTTCATCTAGGTCAGTATGGTTCATGCTGGCATATTACAAGGCATACGTTTGTCAAGTTGTAGTTGTTATGTACCATGCAAAATTAATTCCACTCAATCAAATAACCTAAGGGACGTTGGTCTGATTAAGATAATGAACATCCAAAATTGTGTGTGGATTGGAGCAGAGGACGATCGATTTTAATTACATTGAGGCTGGAAGAATCCGAGTGCAAACTTTCCACGCTCCGAGACATGCTTCTGGTCGTCGGTGGGCGGCCAGCCCACCATGAGCGTGTCAGTGTCATGCAAGCCACGGCCATGCAGAGACAGAAGTAGAGAACCAGAGCCACCACGAGCAACAGCAGCTGTACGACACTTGAAGAAGAAGGCCTACAGCTACAAGTTGCCATGACAAACCATCAGATCAGACATCAAGGATCCATCAGATGCTGTCCGCTAAGGTGCTAACCTCTCTCAAAGAAGAGACCTTTGAGCTCTTGGACACAGGGAGCGGCCTCGAGCATGCCATTCACCACCTTGCGGGCCTCAGTAGCGTGCGGGAAGATCTCCTCTATCTCCTTGAGCGCCGCGAGCAGCTCGCGCCCCGGTTGCGACACGGCCACCTCCAGCCCGCCGCCACCTCGTCAACATCCTTAGCCCCTTCTTGCTTAGCCACTCCGAGCGTAGCCTTTGCTGATTTGGGAGCCTTGGTGGCATTCGCCGCCTTTGCCTCCTCGTCGTCTTCCTTCTCCGACTCCTCCAGCTCCGGGATCCCCTCCCGCTCCCGCACCGCACGCACCTCCTCGTCGTTGATGGCCACGGCCGCCGCCACATCCTCCGCTCCGTAGAACGGGTTAAAGAAATCCCACCCGCCAACCGCCGACGCCGCAGGAGGCGGCGGCGGTGGCTTCGTCGCCTCTCCGGTGGTGCGTACTAGTAGGGGCACCCCAACTCTGGCGTCTGCGCGCCGCCGTCATCCACCTCCGTCTGCTCCTACTCCTGCGTCGCCACCGGCGGGCCGGGGGGGGGGGGGGGGGGAAGGAAGGCGAGCGCCCTCCCACTCGAGCGCTGCGCCAAGCTCGACCGCCGGTCCACCGGGTCGAGCGCATCGGCAAGGAGGGGGCCGAACGGACGACGCCGCCGAGCTTGAGGGGAGAGGCAATGTCGTCGTCGGATCTCGTCTCCGATTCCGAGCTACTCCCCAATCCCAGCGCGCCGCCACCGAGATCCTTGCTCCATCCAGCGACGACGAGGACGACATGACGGCGAAGAGGGCGGCGTGCCGGCGCGTGGGAGGAGAGGGCCTCGCCGGCGGATGGGAGGGAGGGAGGAGAGCGCCACGCCGGCGATATGGGAGAGGATGGCGGTGGAGGAAAGGCCGCCGCCGTCGAGCTCCTTCCTCCACGGCGAGTTCGTCCTCGCGCGCCGCCCCGCCGAGATATTGCCGTCGCCTCGAAGCGCACCGTCCCGAGCTGTTTCTGTTTCCAGAGAGGGCAGGAGGAGATGAAGAGCGCCGGCCGCGGGAGGAGAGGAGGGGCGGCGGCGAGGCGAGGGAGGAGGAGGCCGAGGATGGCCGGGTAACTGGACTTTGAACTATATGCCATCTTCTTGATAGGTCCAGCCATCTTCTTCACTGACTTAGTTTTTCTTTTTCCACTAAAACTCCACGCAGGTTTGTTTTCATGCCATTTTGGCCACTTGGGGTGTGGACGTTCGGCGGATGCCGTGGAAGAGGAAAAAAAATTATGCACGTATTTTCTAAACTACTAAATAATATATATTTTTAAAAAATTTAGAAGACAGTTGCTTTAAAAAATTATATTATTCTGTTTTAAAATTTAAAATACTTAATACTTAATTATAATTAATGATGTGTTATTTGTTCATCCCATTTATGTAACTTTATTTTTTTCTCCTTCACTAAAAAACATCCTAAATAATACTACGTTACTGGTACTTTAGCTCAACAACATAACAACAAGAAGAAAATAACCAATGCCTTTTCACTTCCTCTAAACCACGATAACTTAGCAACAAATAAACATAGACTCTTAGCCATGATAACTTAATAATAAATAAACACAACAATAAATAGGTATTTTAACATAGTCAACTAAAACAAGGATGAGATATATTGTAGCAAACATTTTAAACATTTCAACCTATCATTTCTTACCACTAGATCTCTCCCATATTAGATACCACTCATAAACAAAATAGCATGTTCACATTTTCACAACATATCTATATGGAACATGGCGGACATTATCATAGTCTTTGCCACCATTTAAACAAAGACATCAACATTTACAATACATGTAACAAAATCAACTAAGGTTCTTATATGTTACATAAACACAATAAACACAATGAGCAACATATTTTTAAGACCTCAAAAGGAGTAGCTTATAGCATCAATTATTGGTCCTCCTTTTCTTGAAAGTTAACTTATTCTTGATAATTACTAGTGGAGCTGATAGTATTGGTGGTGTTTGGGCCATAGCCAATTGCATCCTTGTCATTGGTCTACGTGATTGTTGTGAGCATTCTTGTCTAGCAACCATTGGAGGCATTCCAACCATATTTGGTGTTGCTCTAGCAGATAATAGATATGTTTAACTAAGAAGCAAAATAGGTAATCAGTTATGTAGCACAATAGTGAACTAAGTGGAAGTAGTATATGTACATACTCATCTCCTAGTAACTCTATCAGAGCTATATATTATTTATATTTAGGTAGACTTTAATCTAAGTGGAGTCTGAACTTCATCTAAAACAATCTTTTTTTCTCCTAGCTTTTGTAGGGTTCATCTTTTTCTTTCTCTTCCTAATAAAAAAATTATAAAAATTATAAGAACAAGTTAAAAGTATGAAATGAATGGATAATGAACAACAATAGTAACAAGTTGAGAATAATTACTTATTTTGTCCCATTAAGAGGACACTTGGACTACTTTGCCTATGTCCTAACCAACCACATCTTAGGCATTTCACCTCTCTTTTGATCTTTCCTTTTTTTTTTCTTCTCTAGACATGAATAAATCCTATTCTTTCTTTGCCTAGCAACACATCTAGGATTGGGCACTGGTGGGAATAATTTGAACCATTTCTCCACTACCGGCCACTGGGACTTGTCAGTTATATATGGGATAACACCTTCATATGCAGCTCTAAAGCAACTCATAGAGAAAATAGGATCAACAAAATATTCAATCACCGGATTCCTTTACGTAGAAATGGCTACAAGAGCATGAGGACATGGTTTTCCAGTTATTTGACACTCCCTACAAGTGCATTTGTGCTGGTCCAGGTATACAACAATATGCCTAAAGACACCTACACCATTATGGAGCTCAGTAACTTCAGTTATGTCATTTGTATCTTGCATGACTCTCATATTTACTAAATCTCTAGTGGTTGCCTTTAGTTAGGTGACAATTGTAAGTAGAATATTTCTACCTTCTAGCTTTTGACCTATCTTTCTTCTCCTTGCCCATAGATCTATTGTCTTCTCTCTTATTGCATCTACCAGGGCATCAACTTGGAGTTTCTTGAAGTCCTTGATCCATTCATTCCATAACTTAGCCGCATTATTTGTGATGAAGTCACACTTGATCTTTGATGAGAACATGCTCCTTGCCCACAGAAGTTTGTGATGCTTATCTAACCACTGGCAAACTTCTAGATCATTAGACAATATCGTATTCAAATGGTACTCATAATTGTTAGTCCTATAAGCTCTAGCTACTGGCCACAGGTTTTCATACACTAACCCAGTCTTCCTCTTCGCTAAGTTTTCCATCAAGTGCCTAAAGAATTTCCTCTTCTCAAAGTTAATAAGCACTATCTGTACTGCATTTTCTAAGTCCTTACAAGCATATCTAGAGATATCTAGGTCCTCTAGATTGTCTATGTACACTCACAGTTGGTCCATGAACCAAGTCCGATTCTCATTAGTTTTTGTATAAAAAAAACCCAAATGCCACTGGGCACATCCAATTATGGTCATCCAAGACATTTGTAGCTGCCATATGATCATTCCAATCTCCATTAAGGGCAGTGGAATCAATGCTAAGATATTTGCTGCATCCTAATAAGAACCTTCCAATGCAAGGCTCAAAACAAAAAAAGAACATCTCGAAATGAACTTCATCATTTATTTCTTTGGTTCCAATTTCTAGTAAGCTACTAGGACACTTCAACTCTATCTCAGCCTTAAAGTGATACAAAGAATCAAAGCTATCATTGTATGAACCAAAAATCTTTTGTATTGCCTTTTGTTTATCCTTACATACAATGGAATAAGGAATCTATAGCTTGTATCTCTCCTCTAACATATTCTTTAGCTCCTTAGCCCCATAGCTCGACTTCTTTCTCAGTATTGTAGCAACTCTATCTACCACCCATGCTTAAGAAGTCGTTTTTCCAATAGCTCTGCTGGTAGAGGTACATTCATGAATTCCTCTATTCATTTGAACTTGCACATAAAAACAAGCAAGTTAACATTAAATTTTATAGCTAATTGATAACTAAAAATAAGTAGTTAGCATCATAAATTATACCCTGATAGTCTTATCATGATGTGTCCTAGCTACAATCCTCTATGGACAATCCTTTGCAAAATAGAAACTCCTAAACCTACTATGGTTAGACTTCTTAGTTTCAAGCTCAAATTCTTCATTAATTACTTGACAACCATTCTAAATTCTTCCATATTTGGATAAATAGTATCTATTGCCATACTTGGATCATCTCTATCTCAATCCCTATTTGGCTCAACTTCAACATCATCGAACACTACAATAAATGCTTCATTTATTTCTTACTCTAAATCAACTGAAAGTTGAGTAGATGTTGCTTCAACTACTGCAGTTTCTGCTCCACCATTAGAACCTCCTAGCTCTAACATCTCATAAATCTCATTCTCATCAAATCTAACATGGCAAGTCCCATCCTTAACTGTTAAAGGCTGGATGTTCGGTTCATCCCAATCAATGGTACCATAAGAGACATAAAAAGTACTAGCATCAGCAAAAGGACCATGAGCAACAGTAGAAGAACCATGAGGAACAATATCTTTAGGAGCAAATAACATCATGACCAACAACATCATGAGTAGCACCATCAGGAGTATCCTCAACTATAAATCCAGTATCAACGGCAACAATAGCAGTACTGTCATACTGTCATCTAAAGGGGATTCTACTTTGTTCACTATCTTAACTAAGAGGTTTAGAGCTTTGCTATTGAATGTATCTATAAACTATGACATGAGTTCTATATTGCTTGAAATCTCAATTGTTTTGCTTGTTCGATGATCAAATCCATGGAACACAAGCTTTTGCCTCCACCCTAGATGATTTGGCTCTTCAAATCATCCACCAAACAATCCATGCTAACTACATCATTCACCCATCATGCATACTCTTGCCAATCCATTGCCACATTGAAGCCATCATCCAACTTAGCGGTGCATGGAGGGATTCTAACATTAACACTAAACGCAGTATTGGGATCAAGCCTAACCACAATAAACAAGAAACAAAGAGGGAAAATGGAGTTAGGGTTTTCATATAACTCCCAAATCATGTGCATGCCATACTCGAAATGCAAGGAAATAGAGGAGGGCTTATATCTTACCACGGTGGGTGATCTGGTGCAGCCATAACTATTCCAATCCAAACCCTAAAACATTAAATATGTAACAAATCCAACCCCGTCTAAGAAAAAATTCAAGCAAAAATATTAAATCTATACCACGGCAGACGCTTTTATACCTTAGTTTGCTTATGGTGGGGCTGTCACCAATGGAATCAACAAAGGCAGCGTTGCCAGGAGACAGGGATGACACACCTAGGAGATAGGGTGGACTAAGAAAGAGTGATGAGGAGAACGAACGTCCCCAATTTTTGTTCCGGTATGTGAGGGCACAATCGCGATTTCATCTTAGCTGCCACATTTGCCTAGTGATGTGGCACTCTCTACTACCCAAAATGGCATGGGAAGGAACATGTGTGGGTTACAAAAGCGAGGTCTATGAGGAAAGTGACATTTGAAAACGTGTGTCTCAAGATGATGGCATATAGTCCAGAGTCCCTCGAGTAACAGGTAGGGATTGAGTGCTTTTGTAGAAAAACCTCTCAAACTTTGTATATTACAACAAGGTTTACCACAACAATCTTTCACCATTGATCCACAATCCAATGGCTAGGGGGGACAAAGGCTAGAATGCCACGTGAAGGGGCTATTTGCTCGTGAATCCATCCAAAATTTGTGTTTGAAGATGTCATCTAATAGACCAATTTCAAGGTCAGATCCCTAGCACCTGATTACACCACATGATGCTTCTAGGATCTTGGGAGAGATGTCCTAAAATGTGACACATGGCTCATCCTAAATCCTCAAATCACAAATCTACTATGGTAGAAACGTGCAGTTGAACGAAATCAAATGTCCCTTTGAGAACCCAATGCTACACTAAAAAGCGCTACAGATTCTTAGCATTCATCCTCTATTGCCTTGCCATGCCTAGCTCACCTCTAGCCCTATCTCCACCAATATTTTGTGTTTATATCGCACCACATGATGGGGAAAAATGGTGAGACCAATAGAAAAACTCTAAGTTCTAACAAGTTCAAATAGAAACAAGGAAAAAATTACACTAATAAAAAGAAAAGGATAAACCCAGACTCTAGAGCTTTCCAAATTACTCTTGATAAGAAATAAGAGAACAAGAAACAAATTGGTGAAAAGGATGGTAGATTAGAATGAAAAAATATATTAAAAATTGGTATGGAGTAACGGTGATTGGATCTTAGCCGCCACTAATAGCCATCGACGAAGATGGTTGTCGCAATATTTTCTAGTATAGTAAGTAAGAGGAGTCAAGGTGTTAAGGACTACCTGTGATGGTCCACAAATGCGAATGCCTCAACCATTCAGCGCACGTAGCAGCAACCACAAACTTGAGCTTGAGTAGATCTGAGAGGAGGAAGAGGAAAGGAGAAACGAGGGCTCCAAGATGATACATAGATCTAGACACTTTAGCGGTGACGTCGCTGCCACTGATGCATTAATTTTCTCCTCTTCTTCTCGCTCTTGCTGGCGCCGTCTTACTCACTGACAATGACCTCTCTTCTTCACAATCTTCGAGACACTAGATCTGACAGTCATAGCTCTATGCCACTAGATCCAACAACCTTCAGCTTGTGGCCACCGAATCCAATGGCCATGAAACTCTGACGTGACGATGAGCGGCAAGGGGCAATGGAGACAAGCGGCAGGGTGGTGATGTGAAAGCAATAGTTCATCGAGCGCTGAAGTGTGACTGTTTGAGAGAAATGACTCAGCGAGAGAATTCAAAATGGCTCTCTTTGTTTCATTTTCTTTCTTACCTTTCATAATTTCTAGATGACATACCCTATTGACACTCCAAAGACTTCATAGGCATGGGCTAATCAGCCCATGGTGCTTTAGTACACGGAAAAAAGATGTGGCCAACTGGGCTTATTACAAGAATATAAAAAACATTAAAAAATAAAAGAAACTCCAATAATAAAAAGAAATCCTGACATCTGCAATAATAAAAACAAACCAAAGAAACTTCAATAATAAAAGAAATCAAAGATTACTTCATGGTATTGATTTTAATTTTGATAAATTTGGCATGCATCTCCTTTTTTAACCCAAGTAATTGCATTTGGCACCATAGTTGAAGTTTGATAATTTTGTTTAGTATAAGTTGTTTGGAGTCTAAATTTTCACTCCCGACTCCCGAACCTTAATACTCAAATCTGCCAAAACTATGGCTGAACTACAATCCATGTTGATAACAAGAAATTAGCCTTATTGAATTTTGAATGTATATCTTTTGTACATATTCTACCAAAATTAATCCAATTCCTATAAATACACCATAATATTTATAATTTTTAATGAAACATCGGTTATAATTTAACGGGTGTGCCAACAGGGGCACCTATTTTCTAGTCAAGATAAGAAGCAGGTGTTGAATTGAACTATGAAGTCAAATAATCATTATAAATACAATTCATAACAAGTAAGTTTTCTTCTAAAAACTCATTGATCCACTAAATTTATTTCTAGCTATTCCATAGTCTTAGGGATTTATCTGGTTATCTTGTTCATCTACTTGTGAGTTCTTGTAGAAAATGAAGAACTACAGCTGTCAGCTTTTAAGGTCCATGCCTACTAGCATTGATCATTTAGAATATTATATTATAATTTATTTTACAAATAAATGCATGTGTAGGATGGTGATCAGCTAAGGAAACATTTTCTATTGATCATTTAGAATATTGTATTATATGATTTATTTACAAATAAATGCATGTGAAGGATGTTGATGAGCAAAGGAATTTTTTGCTAACTCTGTTGAAGTACCAATAGAATGAATATGAAAGCAATATTTCTAGGGGCGCAAGATATTTTCTTAAGTGTATAGCTAAAGCTGATTAGTTAATTAATTGGGTATGGGTATGTAGAATGAAACTTATTTATGCCCGCAACAAATTAATAGAATAACTCTGAACCATTCTTTAATTATTGATGGTCTTGAATTAACATTTTCAAGCAATACCGTACTTTGCCTTAAATATATTTGATATATGACCAACATCGAATTAAAGCACAGATTCTAGGAAAATCATTTCACTAACATGAACTTTTAATAGTTTGTTAAAAAATGATGTTATAGCGTTAGTATGAGCATATTAGTAGTTCTTCTAATTGGCCTTATGTGTTAGGAGTATTTTGGTATAGTCAATAGCTTTTTTCCTTTTTTTATAAAATTGATAAATGTGTTTTATTTTGGTAGGAGTAGTCAATAGTTTTCTTTTCTTCTTTACTAGAGTTTAGTACGTATTGTGAACTCTACTGTGCAACAATATCCTACAAAAAATGTTGGAGCAACTGTAGGATTGAATTTCCCCAAGCACTTAGTGTTGAGCCCGTGCCTTATATTATAAACTATCTATAAATATTTATGTTGATTGACGGATTATAAGCTCAATTGGATGCAATTAAAAATTTCATGTGTGAAAAGCAAACGAGTTTTTGCACAAATTAGTTTATAACAAATTATTTTAAATTTGTATTTTTACAAAATTCCTTACGTTTCACTGAGTTTTTCTCTGTCCCTTCCCGGACATCTGAATTTTGCCTTATCACCTATATGGGCCTGAAATTTTATTTTAATCCCCTCTATTCATTATGTTTAACCGTTGGACCTCTCTCTCACATACTAATTATGTGCTACCTACTTAAAAAAGCATAAATCTAAATGTGATTTTTTAATTTATAATCAAATCAAATGGGATAAAATTATTTGATGGCAAATAAAAAAAATCAGATCTTCAAACAAATTGATTAAATCCATACAAAGAGTTTCAAAAAATAAATTGATAACCATTTTTTATTTAGGTTTAAATTTTTTGTGAAAATGTTGTACAAATTTTATCAAATTTGATTTGAAATTTATTTCAAATTTTAAAATTTTAGTTCTCAAATATGTGGTCAAATAATTCTATCCCCTTTGTCTTTTTTACAAATGAACCTTTTGTTGTCTTGAGAATTGTGTTTTCATCAGTAAGGTAACACATAAGTTTAAGAGTGGGGCAACATAGTTATTTTGAAAAAAATAATGGGTAATTAACGAAATAGGTATAGAGAGATTAAAATAAAAACTGAGATGAGGCAAAATTCAGAGAGGAATATAAGTGATTGAGCGAAAACTTAGGGCACGCAAAGAATTTTTTCTATTATTTCCAATGTGTATAAAAAAATTTATTCAAATTGTGGGTACTTCCATTATACTGCAATGATGATACTTCATATATTAAAAATTCTATTAATATTTTATTCTTTTTTTCTGTGTCGAATGGAATTGATTTACATCGTAACCACCAAATTTTATTATTGTTTGTTCCATATTACACTAGGTTCTAAAACTTGTACTTTCCAGAATGCCTCTAGACCGTATGGTGCTTCAGATCTTTTGCATTCCGGCCATCCCTCCGTCTTCACCACCAAAACCCTCATCCCCCAGTCACCGGGCAAGCTTTACTCCACCCCTTTCACAGTACTGCTGCCTCCATGACTAATGTCTTCGCTGCAATTTGGTAAAACTA
Organism: Oryza coarctata; assembly: GCA_030770085.1. NCBI lineage: Eukaryota > Viridiplantae > Streptophyta > Magnoliopsida > Poales > Poaceae > Oryza > Oryza coarctata. The sequence continues at coordinate 19,492,904 of CM061472.1, forward strand.
CCTAAGTTGTATCGTCAACGTTATCTCCAGGTTAAAATTTGAAGTACTCACCGCCTCTTTTCCCTTGGCATCAAAACACAATTAATATGAATAAATGTGTGATAAATACTATATAGAAATGGTAGATAGATATACGTTAAAATATTATAAAAATAATATGAAGAATGATATTTTGATATGTTTTCTAGTGGATAATGATACAACATATGCAATTACATGTTGAATTTTAATAGCTAATAATTACTAGCTATTTGCTCGGAGAGCTGGTAAATATGTTGGCCACACTCTATCAATTCAATGTCCTCGTGACCTGCTATGTTTTCGTTTGTTTTTAGGTGTCTAATATGAAGGTTAAATTCAAATAGATATATACGCATATACTAGCTAGTAGACATTAGCAACTTTAATTACTCTTATTTGTGACATGGTTGGTTGTCATCCTAATCACCATCATTTAACTGCGATACGTAGCAATAGAAGTGTATTGAAAATAATAGAATAAATTCAAACCAGATGACACCTTAGAAGATAAGTTAAAATATGCATATTTAATAGAAGAGATATGCAGATAAACCTATATATATAATATTACCATGACAAATATCATTGTGATCTAGGCCCTCCGTAAAAAAAACAATTTCTAAAATCTGGACATGGTTCTGTCTATATTCGTTTTAGACGAAGAAAGTATTATTATTTTGTTGGTTGTTACACCCAAAGATATACATGTGATGTTTGATTTGATAAAATCCAGCGATATAATTTTTATGGACAAAAAAATGAACATGACCAGCCAAAAAAATTGAAAGATGATTTTGAAATATCCTATTTTGTGAGTAGGCACAAAATCGAAACCAAACAATAGCAATCCTACCCAATCATTTTCTAGATGTTATGATTCAAATTAGTATGAAAAGGAAAAAAAACAAGGTAACCTCATTTTCATTAATGGGAAAGAAGAATGGTAGATAGGTAGGTAGGAATAATGAAGAAATAAAATTTTTAAATTTGTAGATGAGGGTAAGTAAGGGGATATAAATGAACTTATTTTAGGATAAATGTTAGTTATAATAAATAAACCTATTTAGAGATGGAGGAAGTATATTTTTTTAGAAATTCCTCCATACGGAAACACGCAAGTCAAAAGAGGAGGAAAACGGCAAAACAGCCCAAGCACGGTGGCCGCCAGGGCCACATGTCACGGCTCACCGTTTCTTTCACGATGAGCGATTCAGATCGAACAAACCGCATTCCGTCCGGCACAATCGCCCAAGGACAGAGGGTGGCTACGGACGCCTCCGGTCTCTTCCCCCTCACGTTCCTTCCTGCAAGCGGGAGGCTTTAACGCATGCAGCCATGCAGCGCGGTTCCCCCGTCCACACGCGGCCGGCGACGTACGCCTCTCGCGCGGCCCATCCATCCAGGCCGCCACCGTCACGCCGCTCCGCTGTCCATCCGTGACTAATGTCCTCCTTGCTCTTTGGTAATACTCGCCGCCTTCATTCCCTCGGCACCAAAACACGACTAATGCCCAGCTATTGATCAATCAGTGAGTGCCCAGGAGAATGGAGCTAGTAAATATGTTTGGCGACGCTGCTTAGACAAGGATCCAAAACAGAGTAGGCCATGAGGACATTGATGCTAAGGAAGGGGGCTGAGGCCTTCAAAAGAGGGAGTGACGGTAATGGAGGATGTGGCGGTGCAGACGAAAGAGGCGATGGCAGTAAAAGCAAAGGAACAAAAGTACCGTGGTGTCAGAAGCAGGCGTTGTGGCAAGTTACTGATGGAGATCTAGTAACAAGTGAAATGCAGAATAAAAAAATAACAATACAAGAGGTTTGCATGGAATTCAGCTCCATTTACATGCACATTACATACAATCATATTTAGAATAACAAGATATACATTGAATTTTTAATACACTTATGCAGAAAAATACACCACCTACTGTACCAAACACCAGCCATGCGTGAGAGGAGCAACTTTTGATCTGGTGCGCAGATGCACTTAAACATCAAAAATGCATGGCTTGGCCCCAGTCACACCAAAATGAACTTAATTAAAGCTTGCTATATACGTTGGGTCTTGCAGAGAAATACCCCACACCACAAAACATCAAAATGCATGGCTTGACTGTTTCTGTACTTAATTTAAGCAAAAAAGAAATGCTAACTCCATAAAAAAAAAGACTAGTTAAAGCTAGGAGTGAGACAATAAGGATGGCATATAACAAAACAATTTAAACCTTGCTCTTGAGAAAAAAGAAGAGATACATATACATTGTTCTTGGCACCTCTACCGTTTTATGTAATTGCAAGTTGGTCGTGCTGGGCTGGTTTTTTTAGGAGTAGACATTACTCTTATTTATAACATAGTTGGTTGTCATCATAATCATCATCATTTAACTGCGACACATAGCAATAGAAGTACATTGAAAATTACAGAATAAATTCAAAGGAAATCACACCTTAGAAGATAAGTTAAGATGTGCTTATTTAATAGAAGAGATATGTATTTAATAGAAGAGATGTGCAGATAAACCTATAATCGTGGCAAATAGATATATACGCTTATTTTGTTGGTTGTTGTAACAAATTTATTATTGATACACACACAACATAGACAGAAACATACATGTAGTGTTTGATTTCATAAAATCCAGCGATATAATTTGTATGGACAGAGAAAACATATCCTGAGAAAAAAATGAAGATGGTTTTGAAAGATTCTATTTCGTGAGTAGGCACAAAATCAAAACCAAAGAATAGTCCATACTATTCTCCGTATGCAAAACAAGCGTTTGTCGCAAAATAAGAGAGAGAGAGAGGAAAGAAACAAGTCGTCAGCCTATTTCGACAGGTATTAAAAAAGGGAAACAAGAAAACTATGTTCTTAGTCTGATGTACGTACTGCTCCGATCCATCAAAAGAGGCCGCTGTGCACCATCCAAAGTTCAATCCTTGCCTAATCTAGACAGCTAGTTAATTACTGCACCATGACCAGCATACCTCCATATCCAACCCACCACATTAATTACTTGCCCTCGCAATCTCCTGACCTAGATGGGATGCACCTCTCGCATGCAAGCCTCACGCTTCCGGCGAGCACATGTACATGCCGCTAAAAGAGGAGGAAAGCGGCAATACAGCCCGCTCACCGTTCCTTTCAGGATGGAGGACTGAGATCGAAGAAACGTCACCCCGTCCGGTGCGAGCGCCAAACCGCAGAGGAGGATAGCTCGGCTCCAGTACGTCTCTTCCCCCCGTCACGTTCCGTTCCCAAAGCAGGGGTAACGCATGCAGCCAGGCCAGCGCGCGGCACACGCGGTTCCCCCGTCCCGTCCACGCGGCCGGCGACGTACGCCTCTCGCGCAGCCCATCCATCCAGGCAGCCACCGGGCTAGCTAGCCGCCATGCGCCAGCATGAGCGAGTGAGCACAAGCCGGTGACGCATGCATGCAAATGAGGAAACCCTTGAAGACGCCGCCACGACGACAGCAAAGATGGGCAAGCGAACACTAGCGCGGGCAGCGTGACGCGTGACCTAGCTAGCAGGACCGGACGCTCCTCCCCTCACCCTTAAATCCCACACGCCGCCGCCCCCATTTCGGCATCCCCCCACCTTCTCACACACATAGCGCAAATCCTCCATATCGTTCCTGGTGAGCAACCCGGCCAGGAATGGATCCGATCGACAAAGCGGAGGGGATGAAGGATCTGCTCGTAGACTTCTCCCAGCAGCCGGCGGAGCTTGCCGTGCAGGTATGGGGGAACCGGGCGGACGGTGGGTTGTCGCCGGGGGAGAGGGAGCGGCTGAGGGCGGGTGCGGGCATGGAGCTCGTGGTTGTGCCGGTAATGGAGGGAATGGGTTCGGCGCCGGGTGTGGGGGAGGTTTTGGTTACGCCGTTAGTGGAGGGCGAGGTTTGCGTCGTACCGGCGGTAGAGAGGAAGCGTTGGCGTCGTCGTTCGGCGGCGCCGGCGGGGGAGGGTTCGTCGGCGGTGGATGGGAAGGGAGAGAGTTGGGAGGAGATAAACGCGGCGACAAAGTACCGCGGGGTCAGGGTGAGGTGGGGGACGAGGTACGTCGCTCAGATCCACAACCCTACGGGGCCGGGCCGGCTGTGGCTGGGCACATTCGATACCCCGGAAAAGGGCGCGTGGGCGTACGACACGGCGGCGAGGGTGCTGCGGGGGTGGATGGCGGTGACCAACTTCCCCCGTGCAGCGCCGACGCCGTCGCCGCTGACGATGGAGATGCGGTCCATGCTGGCGTACTTCGCCAAAGCTTGCCGCCAGCGCGAAGAGGGGCAAAGGCTCCGCCGACGAGGGCCGGCGGCGAGTGAGGCACCTCTCTTGTTGCGGCCCGCGCGGCCGTTATCTGATGCAGCTCTGATGCCGGTGCAGGTGCCAGCGCCGGTTCCTGAAGCTGCATTTGTACCAGAAGTACTACAAGTACAAGGAGGTGGAGAGCGCGGGCGTGGACGGGGACGCGGACACGGTGCCGGTGGCGGTGGCGGGCGTGGGCGTGGGCGCGGTGGCGATGGCGGGCGTGGGAGAGGAGGCAAACGCACTCCGACGGCGGTGACCGAGGATGCTACACCTTCGCCGGTGCTCACACCTGCTCCAGCCCTGGAGCCGGCGCCAGCATCAGCATCTGCACATGCATCTGCACCGTCAGTGGAGCCTAATGCTGTCATTTCCCCGGTGCCATCTGCACTCGCGCCAGCCTATGCTGCAGCTGCACCGGCGCCGACTCCAGCGCTGGCGGCTCCTGAAGCGCTCGCGCCGCCGCCGCCGCCTGCACCCGCAATCCTCTCCGCAAGCGGTGGAGAGCGCGGACGTGGATGGGGACGCGGACGCGGACGCGGACGTGTTGCCGACGCTGCGGTTGCCGGTCGCGGCCTTGGGCGTGGGCGCGGACGCGGACGCGGACGAAATCCAACGGAAGTGACCGAATGTACTCCATCGCTGCCGGCGCCCACACTTGCTGCAGCTCCGGCGCCGGCGCTTGCATCAGCACCTGCACAGTCACTGGAACCGAATGCTGTCATTTCGCCGGCGTCATCCACACTCTCGCCCGGCGCCTCTGCTGCAGCTGAACCGGCCCCGGCGCTGGCGGCGACTGAGGTGATTCCGCCGCCGCCGCCTGCACCCGGAACCGCAGCAGATGCACCTTTACCCAAAAAGAAAAGGAGGCTCCTGACAGCCTCAACCCTCTCCGCAAGCGGTGGAGAGCGTGGACGTGGACGGGGACGCGGCCGCGGACGTGTTGCCAACACCGAGGCCGGTCGCGACCGTGGCCTTGGGCGCGGACGCACTCCGACGGCTGTGACCGAGCAAGCTGCATCGCCGCCGGCGCCCACACTTGCTACAGCTCTGGCGGCAGCGCCTGCGTCAGCATCTGCACCTGCACCGTCACTGGAGCCGAATGCTGTGATTTCGCCCGTGTCATCCACACTCGCCACCTCTGCTGCAGCTGCGCCTTTACTGGAAAAGCCGCTGCTCATCTCAACCCTCTTCCACGACGGTGGCTTATCCTACAGCTCAGAGTCATCACATGCGCCGAAGCCGGCACCGCCGGCCAGCCATTCCTTCTTCCAGGCGGTGATACCTCCCGGCGGTGTGCAAACAAACTATGCCGTCCACGAGGCTCCTGACTTCGACCCGGACATCTTCTTCGACGAGCCCGACGACGAGGAGGACGAGCCCATGCTGCTGAGCAACAAGCCGAAGCTCCTCGGCGTTGACACCCCATCCGACAACACTGAACGATCCATGGAGGTAATCACGCAAGACGATCCCATTCCCATGAATGCAGACGTCGACGCCCCATCCTCGTCGTCTCAGGCTGCCGACGTCCCCTCCTCGTCGGCTCAGGCTGCCGATGTCCCCTCCTCGTCGGCTCAGGGTGTTGCTGCTGGGAATGTGAGGCCGGTAGTGTTCCACTTCGACCTCAACGAACCGGCAGTCGATGAAGACTGACGATGATCCACAGTAAGCACCAGCTTCGGATCGACGAGGCTGTCGATCGATCGGCTGGATGATTTGCTGCTGTGGTGAGATGACGAGAAGGATGCTTATTAACTTGATCTCGGTTGACTCTTGGCCTCATGGTTCTCTTTGCTTCATTGCATGATCTTGTTGATCTGCTATGTATCTGTCAATTTGATTACCTGTTTGTTTCCCTCTTCGAATGATGTTGGTTTAATTTACTCAGGTTGTCGTGTGATGTTGCCAGCATGTTTATCTAGTTTCTTGTGACCAAAGAACTATTGTAAGCCAACTGAAGTTATTCTGGTCATTTAGACATTTTGCTGTGTTACTTGTTTACCATGAATTTATCATGTGTTTTACCCATAATTTTGTCCTGTTTAGAGCTCACCAATCATGTTGTGTGTTTTACACATTATGTTGACATGAATTAATGTATTGTTTATTTGTGTGTGATTTCTTTTGATCGTCAAGAATAATCACCTGAGGGATCACAGTTGCATAAAAATGGTGCCCTTTTTATCTAATACTTTGTTTGTGGAATTGTACAGTACTTCATTATAGTATTACTCTTATTTCTGTCAATTTAATTACCTGTTTGTTTCCCTCTTGGAATGATGTTGGTTTAATTTACTTAGATTGCCATGCAATGTAGTCAGCATGTCTATCTAGTTTCTTATGACCAAATAACTATTAATTGTAAGCCAACTGAAGCTATTCCGGTTATTTAGACATTTTGATGTGTTAGTTGTTTACCATGAATTTATCATGTTTTTACCCATCGTTTTGGCTTGTTTAGAGTTTACCAATCATATTTTGTGGTTTACCCATTATGTTGTTTTATTGCTGTGTGTGAGCTCTTTTGACCACCAAGAATAATCACCAGCTGAGAGCTCAAAGTTGCATAAAAATGTGCCATTTTAATCTAATACTTTGTTTCTGGAATTGCACAGTACTTCATTAGGTATCCCCCTGTTTCTGATATTATAATAGTAAAAACAAAAAGAATAGCATAGCTATAAATCTATCATGTTTGGTGCTTAAAATGGATTACATAGTATATTCTTTTAGCAATACTGTACTCACTTTGAGATCTTATAACACAAAAATGTAGTGAACATCTAATAACCGAAGTGCACGGGACATGTTATTCTCCAAAGGTGGTGAAGACTCTTTGATATGGAGAAGCGGTAACCAATATGTGCAATATGGTGCTAGATATAATCGATTATCTTAATTAAAATCTAGCAGGTAGGTTAAGAACTCTTGTACCCGATGCTTGATTATTGCAATCATATAGGTTAGTTGTTCAAAGTTGAGGAAATTTGGATTTCGTGCCAAAATTAGTTCAATGGAAACCCTAGAATATATTGGCAAAAAATCGTTGCTTATGTGGAACGTATTCGCTAGATGACTCAATGTCATAATATGTTATTAGTGCCAAAACTAGTTCAACGTAATATATGTGGAAAGTTATTAGATGTAACACACTTCCGTGTCAAATTTTGGTTGGTTTATTGGTGTAACTAGTTTGACATAAGCCCTAGAATTTTCTGGCAGAAAGACGCTACATACCTGTAAAATACACTACCAGAAACTTGATTAAGCCTTACGAGCAAAAATTTTCCTGACGTGTATCCATTAGCCTATCAGGAATACATGATTTTTGTGAGTGTGTATAAACTTGTCATAAGAATTGTATTTTCCTGACGTGCTTTCAGCACCGTCACAATAACACAAATTACGTTGACGTAGTTTGCCCGTCAGAATAAAATTTTTGGGTTCCCGAGAGGCCTCAAATGTACGGTATTGAAATCCCGGTGAAAAGACATATTACGATGCCAACCATTTTGCTTCCGTGCCACAAAAAAATCATCGAAAGGGAAGGGGACTGACGGACAACAAATATTTGTGAGGTGCTTTGAGTTTTGACCAATCAGGACATTTGAGATGGACAAAGCAAATAAAATAACCCATACCACTACGTGCACTGCAGACCTCTCTTCTAGACCTCATCCCCTCCAAGCTGCTGCTACCCTCCCACATCAGGAGTGCTCTCGCACCGATCTTTGGCCACCCTCCCACGCCATCTCCGGCGTCCTTTTGCCCTCCAACTAGGGCGCTCATTTCAATGGTGGATCAGCTATCTCCCCTACCTTTATGTTCATATTTGAAGTTGTAGCGTCCGTTGTCTGCAGCAACTCCTGCGACCAAATCCTTATTCGAGCTGCATGTACTCCATCAAAATCCTCAACTACTTCATTATTAGGGTAAGTTGCCCTCTATATGCCATCATTTTTCTTTTAATCTGAAGCATTATTCTATATTCTTGCTTTTATTTTGATTTAGGTTGATGCTCCCTAGATCTAGAGGTAAATTTCCCTGCTAGAATTCTAGCAATAAATTTTGGTGTACTCATGGAATGCACCCCACAGATCCCCCAGTTTCTTATGCGAGCTGAACAAATCCCTTTTGCTATTTCTTGCTGTACTCTACAGTAACCTGGCTTCGCTATTATATTTCTGCCAGTGGGTGTTGTTTCTTCCAGAGAAGAGGATGCTGCTGCTTGTATGAGGTAAGAAGTAGATCGCTTCACCACTTAAATCCTTTCTAATTCATGTTAGCCCATTTCATTTGGAGAAGAGGAAGACAACTACCTGACATTGTGTAGACATTGAGCCTCAGATAGAGTCAAGTGAAACGTGTTGCTTTCACTAAAGATCTAAAACATTCTCACTTGACAGAAAGTTCCTTCTACAAGTATGCCATTGCCTCCCTACCTAATTGTTAAGAAGCAATTGCTTTTTTTTCATAAATTTTAGTAACCAATTGCAAGAGTGGAATTGCAACTTTGGTTTTCAGTAGTAACAATTGATTGATTTATGCTCTCATTATAGTACACTCTTGTTTCTTTATTCTTCGGAAGCATTAGTACTGATGAAATATTTCTGCTATTTTTTATCCCAAGGCACAGCATTTTTAATTTCAGCTACCCCTGTCACAGGATTGTGCAGAACACAGCTCAACAATGTTATTATCTTTTCTACTGTGGACCACTGTGTGGCTGTCCTGAGATCTTTGATAAGCTAAACATTCCCCTCATTTTTTCCACTATTATGTACACCAAGTGATAAAATAATGCTATCTTTCACATGAATTTTTTACTGTAAGGAAAATAATAGTTGTGGTAAGTTGGCATAATTCATTTTGTAGTGAATAAAAGTGATAATTCATTCTTGAGCTGGGTTCTACTACTAGTATATATTGTGTTAGCCATCTAGATTGAAACATAATTATTGAATATTAGTATAGCACACAGGATGGATAGTTTTTAAAATTAGCTCAGATTTTAATGTTGCTTTTAAACTCAGAATTGACTGATGGCAACTTCTAATGAAAATGGATGCAGGTTGCATATTTGAGCTAGAAGTTAGTATCAGACAGTCTTTCAGATACAATGTTGCATATTTGAGTTTTGATTGTATATTTTCGAAATGCAGGCACCTTATATGAATGTTTACCAAGTACTAAAGAGTTGCTAGAATGCATAAAAGATGTGCCACCTATGTTTGCACATTTTTTATGAATGAATGGATGCAGGTTGTAATGTCAGTTGGCCCTTTACAGGATTGTGCAGAATTCATCTCCAAAGTAACTTTGGCAATCTTGTCTCCACCTCTTCCTTGTGTCTTTAAGAGATCTTTGGTAAGCTAAATTGTCGATGTTTTTGCTATCGCTACTATTTTATAAGTGATAAAGCAATGCTAGCTTTTCGCATGAATTTTGTAGTGTGGAATATAATGGGTGTGCTAGTACGTGTGTTTTAGGGTTTATGGAAGGGAAGTTCTACTTAATGGTGACCCTGTAGTGAATAAGAGTTATTATTGTATTGATTTGGGTCATACTAGTATATATAGTGGTCACAATCTTAAATTGGTAGTAGATTAAGTCATGCATGGTTATATTCAATGCACTATGACACAAAGCATGGGCAAGCTAAGAATTCATCTCTCAATATCTTCCCTATAATTTGTATGGTGTTATACATCCCTTGTAAACTTACTAGGTGTTACTCAATACTGATAGACGGCAATGTATATCATGCTATGAATTTATGTGGTGTGATGCATCCCTTGTTTTGATACAATTTTGTTATTTTCTAAAAAATATGTTGAGCACCTCTTGAATTGTAGGCTAGAAGCTAGTCGGAGGTTCTCTCAACAAGGAACATAAGTGAGGTTGTGCTAGTAGTAGCAACACATTCTCAATTGCTACTGCCTCCCAAACAAGATATGGAGTGAAAAGTTTTTGAGGGTTTCTCTTAAAAACTTCTAGTCATAGTGTTGTGTAAACTCTAGAAGTTGATGTTATGTTTTAGGACCTATTCCATCAAAATATTAAACATGAACACTTGCATGGGATCTATATACAACCACTATTTTGTGACACGTTATGTACAGCCAATGGTGCTTATGTGTTCTAATGAAACATTGATTCTGAAGATGAGTGTATCATGTATATGTGAGTGTTGTGTACAATAAGAATTGATGGCATCATGGATATGCTTGATACAGGACCATCTCCAGTTTTATCACTAGCATGTAGAAATGTTTTTATGACAGTGCTTCACTGTCAGAACAAAAACCATGTTATTGCTGATGGGTTGGACCTGTCAGAGATACTTGAATAAACCTGACGGTGTAGTCAACGTTAGGAAAATTCATTGGAAGGTCAAACCCGTCAGGATTATTTGCCCCGACGGAAACACGTGAGGCAAATTTTACTTTTCCGGACAAGACACACCCGACGGAATTTTCCTGAAAGCTCCACGTCAGGATGTTATTTTCCCGTCGTGAATACGTATTTTCCCGACGGTTTCTGGCCGTCGGGTCTAATTGAGTTTCGGTGGTGATACTGCCGGATGTGACGTAACATATTAATTAGATGCCCTTCGTGTCAGAACATGACTGTTGGTTTATTCCTAGTATATATTGACCATCCAATGGACTGCTTGCACGTCTTTGTATGATTGTAATTTTTTTACCACTACTGCCTAGAGTCGCAGGTGAGTTGCCTTCTATCTCATGCTTGCTGCCACTATTCTGAACAATAGCACCGAGTACGTCTCTGCCTTGCCCACAACTATAGTAGTGTTGCCACCTCCCTCACTCACTCTGCCTAGCCAGTCTCGCCGTACTACCGCCGCTATTATCTGGAGCAGTGGCATTGTCTCGGTGAAAAATTGAAGGCCCATTTGCCCCTCAAGGCTTGACGATGAAAAAGATAGTTGCCATGTAGCCCCAATATGATAAAGATGTGCCTCTTCTTCTGCAAATAATTGATAAAGATGTGCATCTCTATCTTATGAATGTCTTTTCTACTCTATCTCTCTGTTGTTCAAAAAAAAGTTGGATTTATTTTTCTCAGCAGCATTCCTAATAAAAATCTTGGTATATCAAAATTAATACAGTACTAGAGTCCAAGGTAGATGTCAGAATTATTTACTCTTGTGTATTCCCCTTACCTACCCAGCAGAATCAAATCAAAGTGAAAAATCCATACACATCATAAATCATGTGCATCCAAGCATCACGCAGTCGCGAGCCACCAAATACTACACCCTCGCCGTTTCTTTCCAGATGAACGACTCAGATCGGGACAACTGCACACCCTCCAGTACAAACTCCAAACGGCAGAGAATACTATAGCCACTCCTCCAGTGTTCTTCCCCCTCGTGTTTCCGTCCGTCGTGGAGCGCCGAATGCAGGGAAGTGAGCGCCGAATGGCAGCACCAGCCGTGGAGGGGGAGGGTTTGGCGGCGGCTGCGGTGGATGGGGAGGGTTTGGCGGAGCCTCCGGCGGCCGCGGCGGCCGGGAATAGGAAGTACCGGGGCGCTAGGAAGAGGCCGTGGGGGAAGTACGCCGCTGAGATCCGCATCCGCAACCCGATGGGGAAGAAGGAGCTGGTGTGGCTGGGGACGTTCGAGACCGCCGAGGAGGCGGCGTGGGCGTACGACACGGCGGCGACGGTGATCCATGGGAACAAGGCCACGACCAACTTCCCCCGTCCGCTGTTGCCGACGCCGGCGAACTCAATGATGAGGTCCATGCTCGTGTACTTCGGCTTCGCGTCCCTGGTGCGCTCCCTGGTTCCAAGGCCACGTGGTGGTGGACGGCGCGGAAGCAGACGCGCGGCGCCGGCGCCGCCATCAGCCCCGGCAAGCGAGGCTCCTCCTCCGTCGCCACGCGCGGCAACATTTGATGCTGCTTCGGCACCGGCGCCGGCGCCAGCGCTGGTTCCTAAACCCGCATCTGAACCCGAGCCACAAGTACAAGGTGGTGGAGAGCGCGGACAGGGACGAGGTGGTGGCTGCGGCGGAGAGCGAGGGCGAGGGCGCACGCCGGTGAGGGCGACCGAGGTTTCTCCGTTGCTGCACTGCTGCAGGCGACTACACATGCTTCAGCTCCGGCGCAGGCGCCTGCATCAACATCTGCATCTGCACCTGCACCGGCCAGCTATTCCTTCTTCCAGCCGATGATCATCACTCCCGGCGGTGGGGTGGCTCCTGACTTCCTGCCCACCTCCGACGAGCCCGTGCTGCGCAAGAAGCCGAAACTCCTCGGTGTCTACACCTCTGAACCTTTCATCATCACAGATGTCGACGGCGACGTCCCCAGCTCCTCGTCCTACCAGGATCCTGCAGGCGACGGCGATGATCCACGGTAAGCACCAGAATTCCAGAATTAAGCTGTGCTGCATCGAGGGGATTCATTGACGATGCTGGAAGAACTGCTGTGTGTTGTGATGAGATTGTCAGAAGGATCCTTAATTTGATTTCCATAGATCCTTAGCCTCATGGCTATTTGCATGATCTTGTGATCTGCTATGCATCTGTCAGTTTAATTACTTGTTTGCCTCTTTGATACTGGTTTGTCGTGTAATGTAGGGCATGCAGCAAGCATGTTTATCTAGTTTCTTATGACAAAAGAACTATTGTAATCCAACTGAAGTTTTTCTGGTCATTTAGACATTATATTCAGTGGTATCCATCTTGCTGCTGTTTATCATGAATTAATCATGCTTTGGTATACCATGATGTGTCATGCTTAGTTCAACAATTAATCATGTAGTGGTTTTCTATATTTACCATCTCATTATGGTTTCCCCCATCATGCCATCATGAATTATGTTGTTTATATTGCTGTGTAAGCCACTTCTTTTGATCAACGTGAATAATCAGCTGAGAGCTCAAAGTTAATTATAGTTTTTTATCTAGTAACATAATTTGTTCCTGAAATTGTACTGTAGGCAGTATCCCTCTTGTTTCTGATATAATGGTATAATCAAAAGAACAGTGTAGCTATTCAAATATATCATGTTTGGTGCTTAAAAGGGATTACAGAATGGTGTAATACTGAGAACTTATCACAGGATGGTGTAATGGGCATCTAATTACTGAAATTCAGAGGACATGCAATGATCTACCAAAGGTGAATAGGTGATGCAGCAAGATGTGCAGTATGGTGCCAGATAATTAATTATCTGAAATGGACAATATAGCAGGGTAAGTGAGAACTTTGTGTAACTAACGGTGTAAAGAAAACCTTGTACCCGATGCTTTGATTATTGCAAGTCATGCATAGTCAATTGTTTGGTAATTGTTCGAAGTCAAGGAAATCTGGATTTGGCACAAAAAAATAGTTCAATGGAAATATCCTCGAATTTATTGGCAAAAAAGAGTTGCATATGTGGAAAAATATTACTTGGAATAGTGTAGAGGAATTAATGCCAAAATGTGATTGTTTAATTTCATTCGGCGCCAAAACTATTTTGACGTCAGCTCTACAATTCATTGGCAAAAATTATTGCACACGTGGAAAGTGGACAGAACGTACTAGAGACCCTTCGTGACAAAATCTGTGTGTTTTATTTGGCATAAAAAAATAGTTCGATGTAAGCTTTATAATTCATTGGCAGAAAGGCATTGCATAAGTCGAAAGGGCATAAGTCGAAAGGTCGAGAGTTACCAGACGACGATGTAGCGTAGTAGAAGCCCTTCATGTCAAAATATATTTATTCTTATACTAGTATACATATACCTACACATCTTTGTAATGCTTGTATTTTTCACATATTGACATAGTCAATTCACATAATATGAAATGAAAAAAAAGATGTTTTGGCATAATTTTATTTTTGATTATTAGGTTCTAGCAGTGAATAATATCTAGATAACCAACTAATGCACTGATCAGGAAAAGCTATTTTCCTATGATTTTAAAGCAAGCATGGTTACACACAATATGAGAGGATTTGATGATAAATTGATTAGTTCTCTTGTAGTACCACTCAGTTGCAATTCCTACATTATGGAGGAAGCATAGTGTTTATATTTTCATTTGAAATTTATCTTATGTTAATATTAATAAACATAGTTGAATTAATGGAATTCAATGTTGAAACTGTTTCTTGGATATTCTCACTAGTTCATCAAGATATTTCAAAATATTGGATTGATTTCCCACATGTTTATAAGGTGTGATGATCATTTCATACTAGAATGACACTGTTTAATTTTCACCTACAGTTTTAGTTAAATTCTATGAAAGATTATATTTACATGATAGAATAAATTATACTAATGGTGTGGCATTCCTTGAATATGGTTTGTTCATATATATATATATATATATATATATATATATATATATAGACCATACGATTCCCATGTATATCAAATAATGCTGGCAGACGCAGTGGGGTATGGAGGTTATAGAACATCGGTATATAATATGGATAATTCTGGAAAATTTTATTTATATATTTATTATCTACAAGATAAGAATTCAAAATAGTATACTGCTAATTAATCTGCTATAAATAAATCAGATGATTTTGGAGGACAAAACATATTATGGATGGCTAGATAAGAATGTAATTAAGAAGAAAATAAATTGAAATTGAATGTTTTTGAAACATGTGATGGCGTAGTATAACTAATCCAAGTAATGTTATTTCAATATGCATACATGATTACTTGCTGTGAGAATCAATAATTAATATCCTATCTATTAAAAGTGACAAGTTTTATATTGCGCACTTCTTTAATTTGATTCATCGTCTCTGAGATACTTCAGAGGGAAAAAGCGGTGTGTGGACTACTCTTATAGATTTTGTGGTTCTTTAATGGTATTCTTGATTTTGTGGTTCTTCAGGAAATAAAAGCTTTCTGTGTGGCATGCATTTAGTTTATTGCATGCGTGCATCCTAGCACTCAAAAAAAATGTTTTCTTTCAGAGAAGTTGCAGTAGGTCCAACTGAAATTAATGTAGCTTTCTTATTAATGAATTCAAGGCGACTTGAAAAATAATAAGTAAATATATAGCCTTTAGATGGTCATACATACAAGGTGACAAGAAGTGTGTACTGGTGGTATCCTTTGATGGCACCACAATTCACAAACTAGGTACTATATATCTAGTAGATAATATATGCATGTCTCTGGTAGCATCTGAAACGTAGCAATCATAAGCTTGAAAATATATATTCACCAGGTAAAGGCGAGGCCGCGAACAAATAAACGGCAAGGAAAGGCTCACTTGCACCGGCCTTGCATGCCGTGTGCATGTTCAAATTGACCAATTAAATAAATGTTTTATATAATAATTAAATATATCATCACACGCATATATCCACCCGGCCAAGACGACTAATACGATTCTCTGAAGACGATGTCAGTTAGGCAATGGCTAGAAGAAACAACGAAAGAGACGACGAATCGACGACTACAGTATACATATCAGCATGATGGACACGGTCTTGGTAGGTAGGAATTAGGAAGGTTTGAGCTGTTCCTCTCCCTTTCGCGCATATATATTCAGCCAAAGCCAGCCGTTTGCTAGCTTCCTTTGCTGCTCTTAGTTATTGTCACCATCTTCTGAACTGGGGCGCCACCATTTTGCAGCAGCTTGATTTGCTTGATTGCTTTTATTAGGAGACGCTGGCAAATTTAAGCTCCTGATAAACACAAGCATATTGCATATATAGAGAGGCGTTTTTTGGGGTGTTTGAGATTGGTCTGCCTGCCAGCTGCGTTTCCTTTCTATCTCTCTCCCCTCTCTGCAGGGGAAGGAGAGAGAGTAGATAAAGCTCGCCGTCTGCGTCGGTGTCGTCGCCGCCGCCGCGGTGTTCCCGTCGATTCCTCTTCAGGCGTATATATGGCTGTGAGTCATTCTTCCTTGTTTATTTGATTGTCTGGTTTAATTTCTTCCGTCACACTAGTTGTGTTTTTGGCTTCTTGCTTTTCTTAATTAATGTTCTTTCCTGCTTTGTTATTCTTTTCATGCATAAATTGTTATTTAACCTGTTTTCTCTGACGACCAATCATGTCGTTGATCATGTTGTTAATTACCTTCATAAGGATCATATCTAGGCATATAAGGTAGCAAATCATACTCCGGAATAGTGTAGGGCAAATTAATTAAGTTGGCTACGATAGGATCATGAATCGGAGAGGACGAGTTAAATTGGAGCAGGAAAAAAGGCTTGATTTCTAGCATTACATAGAAGTATGATTTAATTGATCCATCTCTTTATTCATTACTCCTAGCTTAAAGAGATAAATGGTAGGTAAAACTAAAAAGGTTCCTTTCCTAGCTTTTTGACATGAATGCAGAGATGATGTAGGAGGAGACGCGTTCAAAGAGATTAATTTGCTTCTCTTTGAAGATTAATTCATGCACACATTGCTGAGAACGAGTACGTCATTGAATCTTGACGCCGCAATATGATTATCCATTATTTATTATAAAAACGGTGCCAGAGCGATCATCTTGGTTGGAAGCTAATTGCTGTTGTTTCCTTAATCTTGTTTACCCATTCAAACCACTTCCAGAATGCTGTTGTACATGATTAGAAAGGCAAACGCGGTTTTGTTTAATTTATAGCTACTTGGTAGCACGTAGCTTTCAAATACAGGAGGCGGCTCGCACGACTGTAACAGCAGCCGTAGTAATCCAATACTATAGCAGATACAAAGTTGACCAGAAATACAATACACATCAGCTCTTTGCTCACAGATATTAGAAAAATAAACATGGGACAATTCTTGTAAAAAAACTTGAAATACATGCCATGGTACCCACTTTGATTTTGCTTTTCATTTTTTTGTGAGGATCATTTTTGCAGTTTGGGGCCATTTTACTATGTTTTTTTTCTTTCTAAATCTCGGGACAGCTAGCATACGATTACCATACTGTGCAAATAATTTAATTTTGCATTTGTTTACAAATTCAGTTGATTTTTTAAGAGTAAACTGCATCATATCCCTGAAGTTAATTATTTGGTTATGATCTTAGGTTCCTGACATGGGCGTTAAATATTTACGTCAAGTTATGTATTATGTGCCATTGACCATATGTAAGCTAATATTTGATCACATATTTGCTAGCACTGTAATGGAGGGTAACCTATAGATAAACTACATGGCATTTTAAGCACGCGCGCGCGCTCGCGCACACACACACACACGTATATATCAATTCAGACTTTCAAGATCTTAAACATCAAAGTATTTTAAATATTTAGATTGCATACACAAAAATAATTTGTGTTGATTGTCTTGTAAAGCAGTTTCTGATAGTACAATATGTACAATTTTGTAGGTTTTTAACAAATATATATGTTACAGTAGAAACTTGCATTTTCAAACTTTATTAATGTATAAAACAATATGGTCTTTTTCCCTTAGTATATGCCTATCATAACATTCTGAGCAATCACTGCAAAATTAAGACAGAAAGTGAGAAACAAAAGGTGCTTCCACCATCTCAGCGTTGGTATACAATCACATCTCAACAAGCTCCAACCCAGAAAATAATTTTGCAAAATGAAGCTCTTGCCTGATTTTGTCACACATTTTTTAAATAACCATGAGCCCATGACACGACTCACGAGTGTGTTGATTTGTGCACTTGCAGAAACGGCCCAGCGTGCCCAAGTTCGGCACCTGGGAGGGCGACAATGTCGGGTACACGGTCTACTTCGACAAGGTGCGTGAGAACAAGGGAAACACCGCGCCGCCGCTCCACCGACCGTTCAACCCCAACGACCTGGCCGACAACCCCGGCATGATCAGCGGTGGCTCCTCTCCTCCGTCTGCCAGGCCGGCGACCTCGAGCGGACACCGTGAATCGCAGAGGCGGCAGGCGCCGAACGCGCATCAGCACCGGCGCACCGGCAGCAACAGCAGCGTGTCGTCGGATCCGGGCGGTGTCCAGAGCAAGTTCGCGCCGCCGCCGCAGTACCGTCCGAGCCCAAGCCCCCAGCACGGCCAACACGATCACGTCTACGGTCATGGCCATGGACACCACCCACCCCCTGCCGGGTACAACGGCGGTGGCGGCGGCGGACGCCGCGCGCCATCGCCGCAGGCGCAGGCGCCGAGGCACCAGCAGGTGGCGCCTAAGGCGCGGTCCGCGTCTGCCTCGCCGCAGAAAAACATGCCGGTGAGTACCTACTTGAGCTTATCAGAATTAATACCCTTGCGTGTATGGAGAGACATACTTGACTGATCGACATGCCGCCGTGTTGGTGACGTCCAGAACCGGCAGAGGCCATCGGCGGTGCCCAAGTTCGGCGTGTGGGACGAGCAGAACGGCGCGGCGGCGGCGCAGGGGTTCACGGTGCAGTTCGACAACGTGAAGCGGAGCCGGGAGGCGGCCAAGGGCGCGGGGCCGGCCGGTGTCGTCCCACGCTCGCCGCCGCCGGAGATAAGCGTCGCCGCGGCGAAGCACTCTCGGGACCAATCCCTCATGTCAAAGGTATATATTTGTTAATTTGTTTGCCTTGCAGTTGCAGCAGTTCGCTGCCTAGCTAGGTACGGCCAATCTTCCCGTGTGTTTTACGGCTTTCTGTGCTGAAAATTCTGCTTTGATTTTGCTGAAACATGCAGATGTTTGGGTGCTTCCAACCAAGCACTAGAGACTGAGGACGGTGATGTTTCTCCCGTACATTCATGTGACCTTAACCTAGCTAGGTCTTGCGCACTAGGCTGGTGGTTGTTAAGAGTGCTGTATAATTCTTTATCAATTTCCCTTTTTATTCATGGGGGTGGGGGTCTTGAGACGGTGGTTTATTACACCGGATTGCTTTGTTGCTTTAAAAATCATATTAATCAAATTTAATTTTTGAAGCTAGTATTTAATTAATCATATACTAATCGATTATTTTGTTTTACGTGTAAAAAAAAGTGTTTTTAACCCTTCCACCCAAACGTACCCTTAAAAAAACTGAGTGGGAGCTATTTTATTGTTATTATTTAGCAATTGCATGCACATATGTTACATGAGATATAAGTAAGTGTGGTACATTATTGATATATGATGTGGTTCTTTAGTTTAGGAAAATGTTTTTTATCTCTTAAGTAGATATTTCCTATTTTTTTATGTCGCTCAAATAGTCATCAGTTTTTTTTAAAAAATAATAAGATAGATTAATATAAAATATATTAATCTACAAACATACAACTTCAAATTTAACTTCTACAAATTATAGCAAAAATAACAAATATAATACATTCAGTTTAATTTTATTTTTTATTGTTATAATTTTAAAAGTCGAATTTAATATATCTCATGTTAATCTTGCTATTTTTTTAAAAAAAATTAATAATTATTTATCTGACATATAAGAAACCTCGAGGGATCATCTCCCTTAGTTTCACTTGTATCTCCTCTCAATCCTTTGCTGAAGAAAAGCAGAGAGATACAAATCACCCACGCAAATCACGCGAAGCTCCCCTCGCTCGCAAATACTGACCGAGCAAAGAATCGGCCCAGGACAAGATTGGTGCTCTAATGTGTGCGGTAGTAAAGTGGAATTCACGAGGTGTGGACGGCATGACTCATCATGCTATTATACCATGGTCTAATTATCGTGCATAATTTACTAGCTTAACATTTTCTATCTATCATTTTTTTTCGCTTTTGAGGACTATAAATTAATACATGCGCCATCTTTGCATCGGAGAAAGCTAGGTGAGATATTTGGAAACCAATTTATAGTCTTATATTCGGAGAGGGATAGACCGGTGATTATAGCGGTGTTTATAGTTTTATAAAAAAAACAAATAAAATTTGGTGATTATTGGTGGTTTATAAGGAACATATATAGTTGTGCAGTTTTATGAAAAAACAAATAGAATTTGGTAATTATTTAGCAGTTCCAAGTAAACAAATATTTGTTATTATTCATCTTCTCAATAAACTCGTATCTGATATTGCTCGACACTAGTATTATCAAGTCAATTAGCTGATATTGACAGATATTGGGATTATGGAGAAATGTTAGCAAAGTACTAGGGAATTTGTGTCATATCTACTCTTTTCATATACAATTTCTAAATAAATTTTATTTCCAAGGATTTGAAGAGACTTCCTTCAGAAATTGAGATAATATCCCAACTAGATAAAGGGATAGTCTAATCCCAATAAGACTATATGCCTTTATTTTCCCGGAACTTTTTCCTAAGGATTTGAAATGACTTTAGAATCAGAAAAAAACCATATTTATTCTGAAATATGAATATGTTTGGCTGCTTTCTTCTCTCTCAGACTAAAAGATGAATCACGTGTCGGTTCTTGCCCAGATTCCTCTAGCTTCACTTGCCTCTCTTGCCTAGGGACAAAGCAGCGAAACTGACGAACGATTAATTGCAGATTTGTAGCCGACCACGCCGTGGCCTAGCTGCCCGTCCCATGTTAGACTTTGGTCTGGTCTGGCTCGTCCCATCGATATGCCTTATGCGCCACTCTCCAACTCTACATACTATTCATGCGGAATAAATGGTAACATTAATGAGTGAGAGAATGACAAGACAAAAGGCTAAAGGCGTGAGTAATCACACTATCAAAACTACCGGAGACCTTGCATTGAGTACTATAAACTAACCTTGTCCTCCATGTTAGGCAAACCAGCTATCCGTCGGTTCGCCAGTGCTGCAAGCTTGCATAAGTATTGAGAGCAAGAGTAGAATAAGATATGGGTATGTACAAAGTAGTCAAGAAGAACAATTTAAATCTCCGCCAAATGAGTATATTGAGGAACACTGTAAATGCATATGGGCTTAAAGAGATCATGCTACAAAACTGACAATTCACCTGACCAGAGAGACAATCCAACATTGATCAAGCTCGATCAGTTTTTTGCAATGCACCCTACGACATCACCCTTGATATCCACCTCCTACATGCCCTATCCACCTCTCTTTTGGACCACTACCCCTTACACCTAACAAACTAGGTAGCAGTGTCAAGATCTAGAACCTTCCATTTTGAGAACCACTAGATCACACTCCCAAGGTTTCAAGAGATTGTGGAGAAAGTGTGAAGCATGCAGCCACCACATTATGAGCCGCATACAAGCTTCACCATCACCTGGTACGCACATCAAACAAGTTAGAAAATGGAGTCGGAACATCACATCGAACATGAAGCTGCAGCTACACATGGCCCTAGAGATAATCCTGCGCTTAGACATAGCACAAGAGCAACGTCAACTCACTATTTCGAAGCTGCATTTGAGAAGAAGTCTCAAGTCATGGACGACGTTGAGTGAGCACGCAAAAGGCGAGCGTCAAGAATAATACACCTAAAAGAGGGTGAAATAAACATGAGGTATTTCCATCTAAGGGTCAATGTGAGAAGAAGGAAGAATTTCATCCAAAGATTGTGCCATGGCCCAATTGGAAGATCGAACATGACAACAAAGCAGCCATAGTGAAGTCCCACTTCTCAAACATCATGAGGTCACCATTGCTGCGCATGATAGACCTCAACTAGGAAGCCTTTGACATAGCGGTCATTGACCTCTCAACGCTTGCTAAGACAATCTCTGACGAGGAGGTCAAAGCAACAATAGATCAATTGCTGGTAGACAAAGATCCTAGTCCAAATGGGTTTGCTATGACCTTCTATAAGGTGTGTTGGGAATGTTGAAACACAACATCATGGCAGTCATACATGCCTTCACAGACCAAAGGAGCAACAACCTAGGGCTGCTAAATTCATCAAACATCATGTTAGTGCTAAAGAAGGATGAGAATGACTACGTTGTAGACTTTAGACCCATTATCCTGATACATGTGATAGCAAACTCATCTCCAAAGTCTTTGCTCTACGTCTGCAACCCTACATGAACTCCACAATAACTTTATGTACATACACAACATGGCAAGAAGATTCCATCAAATAAACACCTCAACGCTACTTCTCAAGCTAAACATAGCTAAGGCTTTTGACACCTTTAGTCCTATTGCAAAAGAAAGGTTTCCTAACCAAATGAAGAAACTAGATCTCCAACACCCTAGTGAGCTCGTCAACTCGTGTCCTCCTCAATGAATGCCCTAGGGAATCGATCCAACACGGGAGGGTCCTAAGACAAGAAGACCTGCTCTCCCGCTCCTATTCCATCCTAGCAATTGACCTACTTCACTAGATCTTAGACAAAGCCCCTAAATGGTTGAACTGCGTGCTTGTGAACCTCCCTCTATGCAAACAATGTGGCAATCATCATCAAACCATTTGCGCAAGACATGGGCAACATCGCACAAATCCTCACCCTCTTCAGCAAGGTCATAGGCCTTGAAACTAATGTGCAAAAAAGTTAGATCGTGCCAATCCATTGTGCGAACCTCGACTTACAAGAGATCCTAGAGATCTTCCCAGCAATCATAATGAGCTTCCCCATGTAGTATCAAGTCCTAGCCCTAGCAGTGTCCAAATTAAAAAAAGGTCCACGTGCAACCCCTCGTCGACAAAATAGCTACAAGGTTAGTGCCATGGAAAGGAAAGATGATGACTATAGAAGGATGGTCGGCCTTGACAAAATATGTCCTCATGGCATAGCCAATCTACCACCTAACTGCTCTCAAGCTATCAGATGGTACCATAGGCTCAATTGATAAGATCAGACAAAAGTTCCTTTGGGCAGGAGGTAAAGAAGTTTCGGGGAGAAAATACAAAGTGAACTAGGAGAAAGCATGCCAACCAAAAGAACTCAGTGGCCTAGGAGTTCTAAACCTATATCTCTTCATAAGAGCCCTGCGCTTGAGATGGCTATGGTTTGAGTGGACCACACCGGAGAAACCATAAGTAGGCTCTCTAGTGCCTTCTGACTAGCTTGATATAGACCTCTTTGCAGCTACCACCACCATCACGCTAAGAGATAGAAAGACTGTGAGCTTCTGGCACTCGCACTGGCTAGATAACCAAACCCCTAAGTTGATTGTCCTGGTAATTTACTCAGCTTCAAAAAGGAAGAACAAAATGGTATAGGACGCGATCTTAGAGAACATATGGATCTATGACAATCCTCTAAGTCAGATCGCCGAGCTTGACAACCTATGACAATTCGTTGAGCTTTAGGATCATTTGCAACCGCTCCAACTACTAACCACGTAGTGCGACACCATCATGTGGAAGCTAACCACAAGTAGGGAATACATGGCAAAGTTAGCATATCAGCTGCAATTCATAGGAGCTATCGAGTCAACCCATGACACAATGATATGGAAGGCTACGCACCACCCAAGTGTAAATTCTTTGCCTAGATAGTTATCCAAAATCAAGTCTAGACAACATATAGGCTCTAAAAGAGAAGGTGATCAAATTACAGATATGCCCGCTTTGCCATGCAACCCAAGAAACGATGCTTCATATGTTGGCCATTGCAGACTATCCCAAAGAATCTAGACAACCATCCAACAGTGGGTAGGATTGGAGTTGCATATACAACAATGAGGAAGCTATGACTCGTTGGAGGACTTTTGGCAGAGATTGCTCTCTACTCCGCCATAACCTGAAGAAGCCACTAAAGTCTCTAATGATTCTTATGTAGGGGAGCTCTGGTGCGAGTGCAACACAAGAATCTTTTGTCATGTTGCCACAACCCTAGCTACTATAATAGCCAAATGAAAGAAGATGCCATGACTTGGGTTAAAGTAGGGGCATGTAGGCTCCAAGAGCTACCATGATTGGAAGAGCTGGTCTAACATTTCCCTAACCATCACCAGTTCAAAACTTCATGATACAATTCCTTTTAAGAGTTAGAGGTCAGTGTTAATACAACATGAAACAATTAATTGGAGACAAACCCAACAAGCATTTGTTTCTACCAATTTATGACAACGCTCCATACCCCCAACACACAATCGATCGTTGTCTCTCCTCTCGTATTAAAAAAAGAAATGGGCCATCTAGGTACAAAACATGTTATCTCTTGTCTGCCGAGTTGGGTCGAGGGAGAGAATGCAAGGTGTCATATGCCTATACCTTGAGTCATTCATGCATGGATTGATGGCTCGAACATGGACCTAGGGTATAAAGTGATGTCCCTCTTGTCTCCTTTATGATAGTGCCCGCTTGATCGCCGCCTCTTATGAGCGAGTGTCACAGAGGAAAGAACACACCTGTGAGCAAGGGTCATCTTATATTTGCGCTAAGAATTGGAGGAGGATAGGATGCGACTACGCAAGCTGTTCATATAGAGAAATCTCGGAGATGGGATAGGTCTCAGAGTCACATCGTCACATGCATGGGCTTACACTACTTAGCGTTGGTCAACAAGGCGGTAGTCACCAGTTGCCATCAATGGTTGGTCATGACTCAGAAGGTGGCAGCCATGGCAGTTTCGATAGAGCGGAGAACAAAGCACAGTAAAGGATGGGCTAATGCGTGAAATACTTCAATCGTTAAGGACTGTTAGCAAAAAATATTGAGGAACCAATTATAACAGTCCACAGGCTAAGCTAAAAAATATACTTTTTATTATAAACAAAAAACTAAATTGTTTTAAGTTTATAAAAAAACATACAACATTCTCATCAATCAAAATATATTTAATATTAGATTTATGAAAGTTTTATAGATGTTGTTATATTTTTCTTAAGCATGATTAAATTTAAGAACATTTTATTTTAAAAAATAAAATATCTTGTAATATAAAGCGGAAGAAAGATATGGTATATGTATATTTTTTTCTTGAAAACCCACTGTCTGACCGTCTGTTCACCGCCCATATCTTTGGCCCTGGAGCTGGTGATCAAGAGTTAGAGGCTAACTATGTGCGTTCCGGCCGGTCGCCATGGTCGCGCTCCTCGAGCACTAAAAATGGCTTGCCTGCCGTACTCTCTATATCTCTCGTCGTTCCTACCCGTACAAGGATACGATGTGAAGGCATCGCCGCATTGCTCAACATGGATAAGCGATGAGTTTCCTAGTCTAGCATTAAATCCATTCAGCATTAGGTGGAGCGGCTCTGAACGAAAGAGACATAGCCGTGAGATATTTGGGAAAACCAAATTATTTTCTATATATCTATATATAGAGTTATTACTCAAACCAAACTATAGGATATCATAGGAGGGTAAATGGACGATTCTAAAATAGTTAGATCTTTTGCAACGTGACATCCTATGAAGAAGTTGACAAAGTTCAAATAGGTCTATGCTGAATATATCTAGATCCTTAATGGCACCTGTGGAGCTTATTATTGAATTGTGGTACCAATAAACATTGAATTGGAAAAGTATGTCATGAGTAATATGGTTTTCTTGTTATATGTTATGTCTATTCATTTAGAGTACTGTGTTTACAACAAGTTACTCTGTTTTTCTGTTTAACGAGGAATATTGTTTACGGGATTGCTAAATAACTTTTGACAGATTTTTTGGTAGAAATCTGTCATTTTTTCCGATGTGCTTTTACAATAAATTACTCTATTTTCTGTTCATAAGGGATATTGTAAGTTACTCTATTTGAGGGATATTGTTTACGGGATTGCTAAATAACTTCTAACAGATTTTTTGGGCAGATGGAGCAACCTCCAGTTTCATGCGCACACAGCCTCCTCAACGAGCTATACCATTTTTTTTACTTACACTTCACTTGCATCCTATTTACATTTATAATTATATACAAATTATATTATAATTAGATAGATTTAGGATAGGTTTTTTTTTCAAATGTTATATAGGCATTACCTATTGTTTATGCAAAGTTATATTGTACTTTGTTTGGAGGGGGAATATTACTTTCCACCTAAAAATAATTGGGGTTGTAGAATAGAAACACAAGAGAGAATGGGTAAATGTGGAATAAAAACAAACATTTGAGTTAGCCAATCTAATTGCTTATTTGTCATCAGTTCAATTATCGTGTTGTTACCATTTTGATCACCTTGATTCGGTTCTTCCGCTATCTTACCGCTGATCTAATCGCCCACAAATAAATAACACAACTCAATAAAACCACTTATTTTTCTTAAAACTAATTTTTTTCTCTTTTAAAGTTATATTTATAAGGTCTCAATTCTTATTTATTTATAATTAAATAACATTCAGCGTAGGAGCTTCTACTCCTAAAAAATCCTCCAATTTAGACTCCCTCTCCACTCCACTATTGACGCGTGGCCGTACGTCACGCGCCAGCCTCCGAGCACGCCCGTGTCTGCGAGCTGGTTTCACTTGGGTCGTCTCCATCGCCCTCGTCACTGCTCTGCTGCTACATCACTATTGCCGCTCCAGCACAGTCGGCACATATACCTGGTACCTGCAGTACTTCTATTACTGTAGCAGCAAACCAATCTCTTTCCCTTTAGGTTTTCTTCACTGATTTTCTTTACGTAGATCTGCGCCTGCACATACAAGTATTATTTGTTTTCAACATCTTTACTCGGCATTTTTGATGTTCGGCTCTTGTGAGCTTAGGTCTATAATTCACCTACGCATAAATAACTTTTTAAGAATAAATATCGTAATATGATATATGTTAGTCACATATTCGCACCAACAATATAAATATTTCTAAATCAATTTTTATAAAATAAATCATTTGTGAAGCTAATTATTTATTATAAAATATTAATTATGAAAAAGATTTTACAGGTGTCAGGTAAGAAACTGACAATAGTGAAGTCCAACAGGGTAGACTAGACATATAAGATTAAAGATGAGGCTGAAACCTTTACTACATTATATTTTTCATTTCCATCTTTCCAGTAGTTTAAGTTTATCTCTCTCTCAATCATCAAATAAAAACGTGATTTAAATTGTCGTGCCACCAATCGTGTATCAGTTAGCTAGTTTACATCAACTGAGCGACTAAAATTTGAGGTACTAAAACATCCTCTTTCCATGTAGTCTACAACAAACCTGAGAAAAAGCAACAAAGAGTGAGTGTATAGGCGTATAGCTAGCACAGGACCTGAATCATTGCGAAATACAGAGTGGATGGTTGGAGGTCAGTTTTGCATGCTGTTTTTTCAAAGCAGAGCAGAGGAAAATATATACAGTCAGAGTTCGTCAGACCATATACACGCCTTCGTCAAGGTCTTCGTTTCCGATCAGTATCAGCCCCTCAACGAGGATGGGAAACGTGCACCTCGTCATCTGGCAGACGGTGCTTACCACACCGGCCGGACGGCGCGTCGATGATGTCGTAGGCGTGCTGCTTCTTCAGGATTCCAATCATACTGGCAGTATCCCTTTTCCCTGATGAAACTGAAGAATTTACTGCCATCCCCGTGACATATTGTGTGATGCAAATGTCAAAGATAATATGATCTTTCAGGATTGAATGCAAATACGCATGATAATTCATGCATGCATGTAGCGGCAATGCAGAGCTTATTTGTGTTTTGAACTTCACATGGAGTGCAGAAATGGTGTTACGCAGATGAAGTCTCACGACGCTACCGTGTGATCTCTAGTTGAGTTATATATACTGTGGACAGGACAAGTACTAGGTTGCAGGTTATTAGACCATAGAAAAGGTAAAGATAATCTCTTACAGCTGCAGATATATGGCATGTAAGGTCATTAGACCATTGCAAAAGTAGAGATAATCTCTTACAACTGTAGAGAGCATATCAAGATTAGTATGACATGTTTGAGGAACCAATCAAAATACTTTTTCTACTCCTTAAAAAATCACTTTTGTTGTCATTCTTTTATTATACTATCTTGCCTTTTTAAAGTTATCCTGTTGATCTGATTTTGTATGTATACTTCTACTAGCAAAAGTACACGTGCATTGCAACTGAAAAAAAAAAGATGAGGAAGCTGAGAAAGATTTACACGATGTAATAAATTATAAAATACAAATTTCACCATCTGCTGTGGGACCGCTGAGATGGGTCTAAATGTCTCACATTCAAGTAACCATCCTAGATGTTCAGTTAAACACAAAATGATACAGAATCCCACTTCTTGACTTCACCTGAGACTTTATGTTGGACGTCTGGAGCCCAAGAATATAACAACAAGATGTGGAACTGGTTTAACTCTAAACTTAGTAGTAGTTCACAAACATTCCATTTCAAAAAAATTATATTTAAAAGGTTTATTATTTCATGTCATCCATTCACCAAGTATAAATATTTCTCTAAATCTAATTATTCCTTTATGCTAGATTCACCCATAGACATATCTCCATTAATCGAGAGCATGGTATTCGAATACCAAACGAGTCTATAATGTCTGTCTAGTTTTATCCGTATGATACTCACATTCAACCAAGCTAAAGATAACATAACATGCTATTGCTTCAAGTTTATCTCTACTTTGTCTAGTAGGTTATAAGACAAGTTAACTGTTGGCCCAATTAAGCTATCAACTTGTTACCTCATCCACCTACTATTGTACGATATAAGAGAAATATGTAGTCCTCAAAACTCAAAACAGGTCCTGTAGTACTCACACTCAAATATAATCAATATCTCACACCACTATGTGACCATTACATAAGTTAAGACATAAAATGCCAATACACTGAAAGGTTCAATTAACTGGTGTAGCCTCGATCGTGCATATGGGTGCAAACTATGTCAGTCATATTGCTACAAGATAGTTTGTCCTTATTAACATCAAATAGCCATAACCTTTCTAAATCTTCACATGAAATGACATAATCAACATAATAATTACTATATTCAATATTGCTATCATGTTAAGCTAGGGTTATCAATGGTCAATTGCAAGGCATGGTAATATATATATAGCAAGATAAATAGTAGGTCATTGCTATTTTAAAAAGTGTTTTAGTAAGATAAGTACTTCAA
This sequence comes from Oryza coarctata, assembly GCA_030770085.1. Lineage (NCBI taxonomy): Eukaryota > Viridiplantae > Streptophyta > Magnoliopsida > Poales > Poaceae > Oryza > Oryza coarctata. Next base: position 19,522,009 of record CM061472.1, read on the forward strand.
GGTATGTATATTCTACATAAAATATGACCTAGCTTCATATTAGATTCAAGTATTGATTATGTTAATCTATTGTAATTATAAGAAATGTAATTATAATAGGTTAACCGTGGCATGCCTGTATGGTTGCCTTGTAAGCCGTCCCGGCCGCCTATATATAATGATATATTGATAGGGAATAGAATCAATCATTCCCACATTTTTAGATTAAAGGGTACATGACTTGTCTTCTAGATCGGCGTAGTCATACCACACTTATCCTCCTATGGCTGTAATGGCGTGGGTATCAGCAGGGAACTCCAATCCTTCTCCTTCTAGATCTGCAACGGTGTAATCTATCGATACACAAAATAAAACAACTAAACAAATAACTCTAAATAAAAATCAAAGCTCAGAAAGTGCAATAGAAGATAAAACAAGGATTTTGGAAAAATTTAGGAATTTTTGGAATTTTTTGATAAGCGGCAAACCGTATGGTCAAAATTAGGATTGCATCAACGAATGCTTGAATTGCAATGAAACTAGTGCGGATGGATTTGAAATAATTCAAAGAGTAAGGAATAGGTCTTAGATTTTTCAATTTGAGGTCAAATGAATAGAGAGGGAGATAGAGATGGTGGTGTTGGATACAATGTTGATGGTAGGGACGAGCTCAAGCCGATAAGCTTGGAATGGGTAGAGATGAAGCTTAGATTGGTAAGGGGATAACTGGCACAAATGGCACATGAGCGAGCAACGCATAGCTGGCAAGAGGCAGTTGCATGGCTTAGGTGCTTGTGAAAGTAGAGATTACCGTTCACATGAGTAGAGAGACTCTACATAAGGAAGAGAAGGAAAGGCTAGGCTGGCTCAGGCCAGCTTGGGTAGTCATGGTCTGAGCTGGACTAGGCTAGAGGAAGAAGAAAAGAAAAAGGAGATGAGAAAAAGAAGGGATGGAAGGGAAAGAAAGAAGGAAGAAAGTGGGATGAGCTAGGAAAAATAGATCGACGAGAGATGGCCAAAGGAGTAGTGGAAAAATAAGGGTCTGCATTATAAAGGAAAATTTGGGTCGATGGCTTAAAAGATGACATGAGCAAACTCGTGAGGATTTTGAGGCGGAGGATGTGCACTTTCGAAGAAACAACTTTAAAATGTAACGAAACAAAAAACTTACGAATTTTTGAAAATCACAAGAAAAGAAAAAAAACAGTTTTAAAACATAGTGATTTTTAGTCTTCATATGAAGAAATGACAGTGGTATTTATGTTTCATCCCCTCTACTGCACGTGGAGGGTGCTAACTGGTGAAGGTGAAGGTATATGAAACCCCAATCACACAGATATATACATACAGTGTTCATCAACTCAAGAAACAAAGCCCCATGAAAATCGAGGATTCTAGCCTGACCTTAGCACCAGCCAACATGATGATAAATAGCTCAAAACTCGTCCCGCTTGTCTCAGCATACATCCAGGAAACCTTCTTCTGTAGTATGGTCACCATGCCATATAGCTAGGCATCAGGATAGAGGATCCTGGCCCATATAACCAAGGGTTTGCCGCTCCAATCAACTGGCTAATGGTGCTGTTGCAACCAAAAGAATTCATCTCATGAAGAATTATTCAAAGCGATAAAAATTACATGCAAATTTGTGGAGAAACAGCTATATGAATCATACATTTGGAGCAATTACATTTCAATGACCAATAGCATGGAAAGCTTTCATCCATTAAGCTTATCTAGAACTCTGCATTTCGCCAACTCTTACGGTATCGGAACAGAAGAAAAATAATCATTGAGAACTCCAACAACAGTAAAGTACAAACATTTTCAGAAGAAAACGAAAGAAGGAAAAAAAGGGGGGGGGGGGGGATCATTAAGGAATGTAGACAGAGTAAGCTTTTTCTGGTGTAAACATAATTTTACTGTATTAAATGACATCTGTATTTAGTACCACAGAGAGCAGAAGAAAAACAAAATCACATTACTTTTCATCAGAGGATCTCTCTTAGTAGGTTTGTTAAGGTTGCTCGTCTAATCGGTTTTCTTTTCTTGTGGAAGGATCCATGGAGGGAATCCATCATTGAACCTTCAGGCCATTTGCCACTTGTATCACTTGGATCCAAGTTGCTAGGGCCCCAGGTATGCTGTATACATAACAAACTAGCTCACCTATTAGGAACAAAACCGATATAATATATGCTCTTGACCAGGGATGTACCATGGTAGAAAAGCTCCTGCTCGTTGCAAGCTGCGAGGCAAGCACGAGGGCAAGGCATTGTAGAGAGGGAGAGGCAGCGAAACTTGAGAATGGAACCTCAACGGCTCAACTTGGGCTGCAGCGGCAAAGGAATCAAGCAGCAGCTAGCCACCATGCTCATACTCGAATTGGGGATCTGGATCATCCCAATGATCATCATCTTCGTACCGTGCCGGCGGCTGGTCCTTTTTGGTCGCTAACACGAATTCTACAGTAGAACCAGAATCTTTGCCTCTCCGGCAGCTTGGCCTTGCGCTTGACGGGGCTCCGGACGGGTCCGGCTCCAACACCGAGTTGTCGCTCGACGACCTCGAGCTGGTCTTCCTCGGTCGCCTCCGCCGGCGCGGCAGGGCCCTGTCCGCCCGACGCAGCTCGAGCACCGTCCGCATCTTCTTCTGAGTGGCGACACCGGCCGCCGCCGATGCTGTTTTGGCCCTCTCCGCCAGAGATCTGACCAAGACGAAGACTGCACAGTTGCTGTTTGAATAAGCCCTGAGCATCGAAATTAGCCGGCTGTGCTGAGAATGGCATGCCTCAGATTGTTGGGATGGCAACAATTGCACACGAGCATGCTGTGATTATATCAGCATTTTGTATCCATATTTAGCTTGTAATTTTGCTTTATATAGAAATGAAACATCAAGAGAAAAGCTGTCGCTTACAGCACCAAAATATTTGCGTCCTCTGTGTTCGCGTGTGTTCACCCTCTCCCTATCGGAATTCTGTCAATTGGTATCATAGCCCAGGTTCTCCATCGCTGCCATGTCGTCCCAGTCGCCATCCAAACTGAAGCCGACAGACGATGGCAACGGTAAGAAGAAGGTCAAGCCTTCGCGATCGCCGCCACGACGCCGTGGCCGCTCCAACAGCCGACGCCGCTCTGGCTCACGAGTCGTGGAGCGCGTCATCGAGCGACCATCCACGAACGTCGCGTGGCCGATGCTCACGCGGACGAACTACCCGGAGTGGGCGCTGGTGATGAAGGTGAACTTCCAGACGCTCCGCGTCTGGGACGCCGTCGACATCGGCATCGATGAAGACACCGATGAAGATGAGTACCAATAGGACCGCCAGGCCATGGCGGGTCTCCTGCGCTCGGTTCCCTCCGAGATGTGGGGGACGCTCGGTCGCAAGTGGACCGTGAAGGAAGCGTGGGACGCCGTCAAGGTGCTCCGGATCGGCGACGACCGCGCACGCGATGCCAGCGCGCTAGCAGCGTCGCCGCAAGTTCGGCGCGCTCGTCTTCAAGGAGGGCGAGTCCGTCTCGGAGTTCGACATCCGCATCACGACGCTCGCCACCAACCTTCGCATCCTCGGAGACAACATCACGGACGCCGAGGTAGTGAAGAAACTCCTGTAGGTCGTCCCAGAGCGGCTGTCACAGGCCGCCGTCTCCCTCGAGATGTTCCTCGATCTGAACAAGGTCTCGATCGAGGAAGTCATCGGGCGGCTACGCGTGTTCGAGGAACGTGGCAAGCCGAAGGAGATCATGGATGGCATGGGGCGTTTGATGCTCTGTGAAGAAGACTGGGAGGCCCGACGCAAGGCGCGTCGTGAGCAGGAGAGCTCTGGCGGCAGCTCCGGCCCTAGCAACCGCGGGAAGCACCGAGGGCGCGGACGCGGTCGTGGCGGCGACGCAGGATCTTCGTTGCGTGATGGCCGCGATGGCCAGAATGTTGGTGCCGGGAACGCCGATGGTAGGAAGCCACCGCACGGCACTCTTTGCCACAACTGCGGCAAGGGTGGCCATTGGGCCAAGGATTGCCGCGGGAAGAAGAAGGGCGTGGCACATGTCGCGCAAGCTGAAGAGGAAGAAGGGGCGCTCATGTACATCGCCGCGGACACTGAGGTATGCGCGTCGCCGGACTTGTGCTCTCATCCCACGTCGCCACCACATGCTGTTCCGCAGGCTCGCGTCCACCTCGTCGAACGAGGTCCGGAGCACCTTGACGGCGTCCCACGCTTCCTTCACAGTCCGCTTGCGACCGAGCGTCCCCCACATCTCGGAGGGAACCGAGCGCAGGAGACCCGCCATGGCCTGGCGGTCCTGTTGGTACTCATCTTCATCGGCGTCTTCATCGATGCCGATGTCGACGGCGTCCCAGACGCGGAGCGTCTGGAAGTTCACCTTCATCACCAGCGCCCACTCCGGGTAGTTCGTCCGCGTGAGCATCGGCCACGCGACGTTCGCGGATGGTCGCTCGATGACGCGCTCCACGACTCGTGAGCCAGAGCGGCGTCGGCTGCTGGAGCGGCCACGGCGTCGCGGCGGCGATTGCGAAGGCTTGACCTTCTTCTCACCGTTGCCATCGTCCGTCGGCTTCAATTTGGATGGCGACTGGGACGACATGGCAGCGATGGAGAACCTAGGCTCTGATACCAATTGACAGAATTCCGATAGGGAGAGGGTGAACACACGCGAACACAGAGGACGCAAATGTTTTGGTGCTGCAAGCGACAGCTTTTCCCTTGATGTTTCATTTCTATATAAAGCAAAATTACAAGCTAAATATGGATACAAAATGCTGATACAATCACAGCATGCTCGTGCGTAATTGTTACCATCCTAACAATCTAGGGTATGCCATTCTTAGCACAGCCGGCTAATCAATTTTCTAATTGCTAAATTAGGATGCTCAGGCCATCGCCCTGCAATTCGATAAAGGGTTCGGTTTTAGCAAACTACATCGAAAATATTCAAAATCCTAGCGGAGTAAATAAATCAGCATTGCAATTCACCGTAACAAATCAAATTTGCAAGCAGGTGCTCCTACGCTGAACTAAAACCTCAAAGTCCACGAATTCCCCAAAGGAAAATCAGTATTTGCGGAGCATCTAGGGTCAGAGCTAGCTTACCTTTCGTTTCTTCGCGGGCATAATCTCGCTGACTTGAGCAGAGAGGTGTATGTTCGTCGCGGGGAGGAGTGCGCCTTAGTGTTGGGGATCTGGAGTTTCTCGCGACTGGGCGGTTGCGGGTCGTGCAGGGGCTCTAGGCTGGCCGGCGGTGGCGGAGGCCACGCGACGGATGTGCAAGGCCCCGGGAGGAGCAGAGCACAGTCGAAGACAGCCGAAGCAGACGGAGATCCGAAGGCCGGATGTGGTGCGAGGCCGGGGGACGGCACCCATGGCCTCGAGCGCTTGGCGGAGGACGACGACGCCGGCAGGATGGGGCGACGGACGAAAAGCCCCCGTTCACACGATGGGAAATATCCGTATTTTTTTATTTTTTAAGTAGGTAATATATCTCTTACAAGTTTAATTAGAATTAATGTTTCTGAATATAGAATAAGATAATCACATCTTGTGGCATATAATCAGGGTCAGATATGATTATTTTATTTTTTGTTGTCAAAAATAGTTTTCTGTTAACCAGTTTCTAATATAGTTTATGACCAGTTTCTAATAAAGTTTATGGGTCTTTTTGAAAATTCAAAATAACTAGCAGGATGTCCATGAGATTACGTGGCTAGCACGGATATAAATTTATATTATGATATAAAATTATCTATATTTTTTTACACATAATTATCTTCAAAATTTGTTAAGTAATCTTTACACTTGAGATCTAAAAATGAATCTTATCATTGTCAGTTTTTCAATTTTCTAGTTTTTAAGATGTCCCTACAGCCACCTTCCTACTATTTTGCCATCCCATCACTTGCTTATCTGATGTCCTTCTATTTGTTGTCTTGAACTTTAAAAATTGAATCTTACCTCGCTAAGTTTCATTTCTATGGTTTTTAAAAGTTCCATCCTACTTGTCCCTCTCGACAAACCTTCTGACCATTTCTCATCTTCATCACTCACAGATGCTCATATATGCATTGAATATCTTGTTTGTACACTTAATAAATTGTCTGCTTTATGTTTGCTGTTAGGAAGCCTCAAACTCTTTTCCCAACGAGGTTGAGTTCTGCCCTGTTCTCAGCTTTAATTCTACCTGGTGTTTTTTTAATACATAGTTTTCTTTAAAATTTGTTAAGTAATCGATATGTTCTTATTAGATCTAAAAACATGAATTGTCGGATTTTTTTTCTACTATTTGTCACCACTCTACTTGCTCCCTATTACCGCCCTTTCTATTTATTGTTCTTGGGAACTCAAAAATCAAATCTTATCTCGTCGGGGTTTTATTTTCATAGTTTTTAGAAGTTTCGCTAGCTATGGTTCTACTCTTTTATTTTCCTCAGCTCACTCAAAGATACTCAGTATTTGTTTGGACAATTGTTAAATTGTCTGGTTTGTATTTGCTAGTCGGTCGCCTCGAGCTCCTTTCTCAGCAAGATTAAGTCATGGCCATGTTGCAGCTTTAATTTCTTTTCTCGATGATTTTTCTAGACATAGTTATCTTTAAATTTTGTTAAGTAATCGATTAGTTCTCTTTAGATCTTTAAAAAATGAACTTTATCGTTATCGGTTTCTTCTTATTATTTGTCACCACTTGCCTACTGTCCCTTCTTCTATTTGTTGTTCTCGAGATCTTAAAAATCAAATCTTGTCTCATTGGGTTCTGTTTCTATAGTTTCTAAAAGTTCTGCTAACTATTGCCTTCCTTTGTTGTCTCTTGGCTCGCATCTTTGTTACTTAAAAGATGCTCAGGGATGCATTGAATATTTTATTTGGACACTTAGTAAATTGTTTGTTTTGTGTTCACTGCTTAGTCACTCAAGCTCTTTTCTCAACGAGGTTGAGTCATGGCTGTGTTAGATTTCATTTCTTTTCCCAGTTATTTTTCTACACATGGTTATCTTTAAAATTTACTAAGTAATCGACTTAGTTCTCTTTATATCTTAAAAAATGTTGTCAGGTTTTCTTCCTACTATTTGTCACCCTTAGCTTACTTGCCTATGGCCCCTTCTATTTGTTGTCTCTAAAACCTTAAATTTTAATCGTGTCTCATCAGGCTCCGTTTCTATAGTTTTTAAAAGTTCTGCTAGTTATCCTACTATTTTGTTTTCTACATTTTTATAATATAATGGATTGATTTCTACATTTTTATAATATAATGGATTGATTGATTGATTAAGTTTAACCTAGTTTTAAAATCTTTTCAAAATTCAAATATCCAATCTATAAAATTGGTTTAGTACGCCTAAATTGTGAGTTTACACTCATTTTCCTTGTGCAGACATGTGAACAACCCATCATATCTAACCCTTCTTTCACACTCACAACGCCATCATAAGACAAATCGTTGGTTTGCCATCCATCTATTTAGGTCTTCAACGCCCTTTTACTCTCACTAGCGAAGCTGATCGTCTTCGGCTTCATCATCCAGGTGATCTTGGCTCCCTCACCTGCTCGTACGTTAGTACCTCCTCCCCGTGTTCCTATCACCACAATTATTGTTTTGCATGAGCTGACAGAACTTTCAGTTTAAACAATAATGAAGGTTAACACATCACCAAAAACGTTCGGCTTAAACTTTTGAGTGAACTAAACAAAAATGCAAAGCAATAATATTTGTTGCAAGTTCGTAGCAAATAAGCTTGCCAACAAGTATGATCAAGATAGCACAATAAATTTTGTTTTGTTTTCTGAATCAGTTCTGTTTTGTTTTCTGAATGGTAGTAAGATGTATAGCAAGGCAAGCTAGGTGAAGGGAAAGTGGTTTGGTAGCTTGGTTTTGACAAGGAAAGCGTTGACCACAGCGCATGGGAGTTAAGCCATTTTGATATTCTCTGTCGCATAGCCAAATGCAAGCAATAATTTGGAAACGTGGATTAGGGTGAGTCCGTTTTAGCCTTTTGAGGTGAGTAAATTGTTTCACACAAAATAAGATAAAAAATTAGCGTATGATTAATTAATTATTAGTTATTTTATCACATCCTGATCTAATATCACCGAAAAATCAGTGTTAGATAGGATGAGTCATCGAGTATGATAAACCATTTATAGTGAAACCACATGTGTCGATACTAGTTCTAGAATGCTAACCTATCATCCACGATAATAAGACAGTAATTATTATAAAAACTAAATAAATAAATTATACCTTATTACTATATCTGTTACACCTTTGTAGTAAAAATTACAATAGTAAAACTTAGCACAGTTAGCATACCAATTCATATACAACGGTTTAAATCTAGTGACAAAACCAAACTTTTTGATATCTTTAATTTGAAAAAATAAAAACAAGAAAATAGAGATGGTACTTTCGTACTCGCAAGTCGTGAGAAACATGAGTATGCAAGCTAGAAGGCTGGGTTTATTTCGTAAATCTTTCGTTTGAAAATATTTTGGTGTAAATTTTGTAATTCATTTAAAAATAAACTTAACATTTCAATCTGATGTAAATTGCTTTACAATAACCCAAACATTATAATAAAGTTTTAGTTTCATTAATATATCTTTTATTTTACATCTCTTTAATAATCATCATTTTCTTAAGTCATGTATATATTATTTATCTCACTCCATTCAAAGCTAAACCAATATTTTTTTTTTCATCAACTCCTTCTCATAATCAACCAAGCTTTAGTTTTCATTTACTTTCAGGAAGTCTTCCCGACCAATAAGGTCATCCACCAGTGACTTTGGGTAACATTTCTCATTCTCTCAAATATTTTTTATAAAACAAAAGCAAATAAATCTACACTAGGAGAGTCACTATACATTCGTTCTAAACCATAATCATGGCTATTTGAATAGTTTAAGTTTTATAGAGTTTGTACGATTTAACTACATGACATAAAACTAATATCGTATACCTATTAACAATAAAAATTCATGACAAAGCATTTTAAAAATTAATATATAAATATCACATATCATATATTTGGGTCAAACTCTTAAAACCAAGTATTAGACAATTATCATGTATTTATCTACTTAGAATATATTAGAGATGTCTCCTATACCAAACCCATCATCTAAAAAATAGTAAAATAGCATCTATCTGGAATGTTAAATATTCACAATCCTATCCCCTCATCCCTAACATTCCACAATTAATAACATACAAGATTTTTATGTGCTAACTAATTACTAAACTAAAAATATCTTATATAAATACTTGTGTGATTATAGTCCAAGATGCTCCAATGTAATTTCTCTAAAAATTGGTCCTTACAAGTAATTATAAAACCAAGCGACACAAACAAGGTTCTATATCGTGGGTTTTTACAAATATTTTCTCTTTTTAAACCCACCTACTTCACAAGTTGATTTTTTACAAAAGTTTTACAACCTATTTTTTTCATAACAACAACCAACAACAACAGTGTAAGATGGAGCAATGATATACCCATCTAAGAAGCGAGAATTTTAAAGGACCATTATGGTAGAATTACAATGATAAAATTTAAAATAATCTTAAAAAGTAATACTAAATAGATCTATCATTTATGCATAAACCGAGATCAATCGATTTAATTATATACTTTAAGTATGTAACTTTACACCTGTTAGATTTGAAAGAATAAGTATGTCCATTGTAATCTTAATAAGTCGGAAACTTTTACATTAGATATGTTTGTATTCCCAGGTAGTTCAAGTTTCTTCTTTATCTCTCAATCATCGGGAAAAAAACATTTTTTAAACCGTCGTGCTAGCGATCATTAGTTCAGTTCAATTTACACCAAGTAACTAAACAGTCTAAAATAAATTTGAGGTACTAAAACATCCTGCTTCCATGTAATCTGCAAGAAACTAGACAAAATCAAAAGTGTACAGCACAAGACCTAGTCGTTGTGAAATGGAGTGTGGATAGGTGGAAGGTCAGTATCGGCATGCAGTTTTGCAGAGCAGAAGAGAAACACATATCCATACACAGAGTTCGTCAGACCATATACACATCCTCGTCGGGCTCTTCGTCTCCGATCAGTATTAGCCCTTCGACGAGGACGGGAAACATGCACCTCGTCAGCTGGCAACCGGTGGTTACCACGCCGGACGACGCGTCGATAATATCATAGGCATGGTGCTTCTTCAGGACTCCGATCACGCTGGCAGTGTCCCCTTCCCTAATGAACCTGTAGAATTTGTTGAAATTCCAGTGAAAATTTTGTGTGATGCAAATGTCAAGATAATATGATTTCTTGAGGACTGAATGCAAATATGCATGACAATTCATGCATGTGGTGGCACGCATTGTTTTTTTTATTTGTTTTCTGAACTTTGCGTGCCGTGCAGAAATAGTGTTATGCATAAGAAGTCTCGCGACCTTACTGTGTGATCTACAGTTGAGTTATATATATATTATGTACGAGAACTAGATTGCAAATTCATTGAAAAATACACGTAATTTGTTAACACTGGAGATTTGTATGGTAAGATGTTTGAGGAAACCAATCAAAAACTTTTTTGATAGAATAGAGAAATCTATCCGATTCTCTATATATCTATACTTCATTATAGTGCTATAACAGTGGTTGTGGGTGAGATTGTATCCATGCTTCTGTTATTTTTTAAATTTATTTATTCCGCCTCTAAATATATTATAAGATAATGTATCTTGTTGCGGACGTCATGTGTTTTATCACTAGGTGTTGAACTACTGGTTAGCATGTTTTAATGTCTTAATTTAGTTTAGTTTAGAAGTATGTTTCAAAATTCAAAAAAGCATATTAGTAAATTGGTTCAGATCCTCAAATTTGGGGTTCTTTTTTCATTTCATTTCCTTACCCTTCTTTGACAAGCACAATGCCATCGCACAACAAATCATTGTTTGCCATGAAGCTTTTGAGGTTCCTTGATGCTCTCTTCCTCTCGCCGTCGAAGCTGATCATCTCCGGCTTGATCATCCAGGTGATCTTGGCTCTCTCACCGGCTCGCACGTAGAACCTCCTCCCGGTGTTCCTGTCAGAGATGTAGAAATTCGACGTCCGTGCCTACGTGCACCACGAGAAACCCCATGTATCACCACCATGATCAATCCTATCCAAAACCATTTCTGCAACGGATGAACTGACAGAAATTGTGCAGCCTCTGCTATCTCTAACCTCAGAGTGCCTCTGTTGCCACCGAAAGCAGCATCCACGGCGCTCGTACAGCTGCACCGACGTGAAGACGCACCGGACTGCGTCGTGGAAGCGGGCTCCGAGAGGTTGGTGGCCGCAGGTGACTTGCTGCACGACAAGGTCATCTTTCGACTTAAACTTTCGAATAAACCAGACGAACAACCCAACACAACAATCTTCGTTGCAAATTCGCAGCAGGGCATGCCAATAAGATTCAAGATACACCAATAAAAATGCAGAGTAATTTCACCTATATGCACACATGCAGTGGCACAGACATGCTGTTTCAACTTTTTTTTTCTGTATCAGCTGTTGCTTGCAGAAGAATGGTAGTAGTAAGATGTATAGCAAGGCAAACTTGGTGAAGCAAAAGTGGTTTGGTACCTTGTCTTCCACAAGGAAGCCATTGACCACGCCGCATGGGAGTTTAAGCCATTTTGACATTAATTGACATCCTCTGTGACGCTTAGCCCAATGCAAGCGACAATCTGGACAGGTGTATTAAGCTAGCCAAATGCAAGCAACACAGCATAGCGGCGACTTCAGCAACGTCCGGAACGCCGCATCAGCTGCCAAAATATTTTATCGGCAAACGTTTCCCAAGCCGAAAATAATTAACAGAACCATGCTGTTCTTCAAAAAAAAAATGCGTTTTCTTTACACATGGATGGACACAGAGAGGTGTGTGCAGCCACAGATGCTGCATTCAGAACGATGGAATTGCCTCAAGCAGAACAGTTGATTTGATTTTGATGAGAAGAGTAGATACATGACAAGGTTGCTCACCCCGGTGATCTTGACGAGCTCGCCGATGGGCATGTTGCTCTGGTCGAACACCGTGTCGGGCAACCGCCGAAAGAACCTCTCCGCCTCCGCCTCGCTCCTGCGCACGTTCCACGCGAACGCCGCCGCGACGGCGGCTACCGCGCCGCCCGCCGCCGCGAGCACCTCCCACCGGTGCCACGTCACGAGGAAGAACGCCCCGGCGCCGACCCCGGCCGTGGCGACCACGCTCACCACCACGTACCACGCGACCGATAAGCCCAGCCTCGCCCTCCCGCGCTCCACGGCCGGGGCGGCGGCCTCCTCCTGCCCGGTGAGGCGCCTCCTGCTCGACTTCCTCCACGACCCCGCCGACGCCGTCGACTGCACCGGGGCAGGCGGCCACGGCCCGACGAGCAGCCCCGGGTGCGAGAGCTGCGACAGCGGACCGGACGCCGGAGACGGCAAGGGCCTGGGCAGCGGCCCCGAGCTCCGCCGCGACGAGGCCGGTGACGGCGCCTGCGACAGCGTCGCGCCGATGTCGAACATCCGGCCGAGCTCCCCCGACCTCGACACGTCCCCGCCGGTGTACGGCGGCGTCGCCACCGACCCCGACGATAGCCATCGCTCCTTCCTCCTGTCCGGCGCCGGGCCGGACACGTACATCCCGCTTCCTATCTGGTGCATCCCCGATCCCGACGCGACCAACAAGATGGAGAAGTGGAATCGTAAGCAGCGAGATGAAGACGAAGCAGAGGAGTAGTAGTAGTGCTGCTTTAGCTCGCAACGTGATGTCGTGATGCACTGCACTGTATCGAGTTTTATTATGCGTGTCGTTGCTTAATCCCGAATTAATTCGAGGTCGGCTTGACTGGATACTGTTAGACAGCCTGCGTTATATATATATATATATATATATATATATATATATATATATGCCGAGTACATATTCTATATTCTATATGGTATGTCTAGACATTTTCGGTGCCCTACCTTCTTCCTCCGGCGAGCCGATCCTTTTCCTCCTCCTCGTCGACGTCTTCTTCCCGTCACTAACCTTCTTCCCGGTACTCTCCTCGCTCTCTCGCCCCGTTTCCACTTCTCCCCGTCTCTCCCGCAGTCACCTTCTTTTCTCAGTTCCACCTCCGCACGATCAGGCGACGGTCTCGATCCGCCTCCTCGTCTCGCCTCTCACCCGTCTCCGCTCTTCTTCTTGCCTCGTGCAGCTCTCCTTCTCTGACACCGGCGCATCTCCGCGCTCGTCGTCTTCATCGGCTAAACTCATCCGCCTTCCCATCGGCTGAACTCGTCCGCCTTCCCATCAGCTGGACCTGTCCAGCTCTCCATCGGCTAGAACCCTCCCTCGGTTCTCGCCTTTTTCGACACGCTCAACGGCTCTCGAACGCGAATCTTCTCCCCTCACATCCGAGCCAGTCAAACGTGTCCACGGACACGAATCCCTGCCTCCCGGACGCAAACACATTCTCTTCGTGTCCGGCCACTCCCCGTCTTTTTCATGTCCGCCCCACTCCTTAGCCTCCACGAGTCCACGGACGTGAATCTTCTCTTCACGGACGTGAATCTTCGCATCTCCGTGACCCAACTACTCTTTGACCCACCCACTCTGTCACCACCTTTTTTCCTCACCTACTTCGCTGCCTACTCCCCATCGGCCAACCACTCCTCATCGACTGGCCAGCCCACTTCCTATCGGCTTCTCACATCCTTGATCGGCCAATCCGTCCTCTCATCGGCTTCTTTCTTCCATCGGCTCTTTGCTCCCGTTCTCCGATCATGGCCACCTAGTCCGCTCTCAGATCCGGCACTCTCCCAGTCGCCGAGTCTGCTCCGGCCCTCGGTGCCTCAGACCACACCCCGGGCACTACCTCGCCGATCTTCTCCTCTCCTTACGCTGCTGTGAACGTGAAATCTCACGTTCCTATCTCCCTTGACCTCAACACCAATTATTCTAAGTGGGTTTTTCTTCTTTAAATCTCTTTGTGAAAAATTCGGCATTCGGTCCCATATTGATGGCTCCGCTCCACCTCGCCCCGATGATCCTCAGTGGGACATCGCCGAGTGCTGCGTGCGCAACTGGCTGCTCGGCTCGGTCGATGACTTTGTCCTCGACCTCGCCATGGACGATACCAATCCCACCGTCCGGGATCTTTGGGTGGCCATCGAGCAGATCTTCTTGGCCAACAAGCAGCCTCGCGCCATCTTCCTCCTCAACGACTTCCACTCCATGGTACAAGGCAACTCCTCTGTCTCCTCGTACTGTCAGCGCCTCAAAGTTAAGGCTGCTGCTCTCCGGGACATCGGCCACCCTGTGGCCGACTCTCAACTCGTCCTCGCCCTTTTGTGAGGCCTCAATCCTCGCTTCTCCAACACCGTCGATGACATCGCCAACGCCACACCTCTTCCATCGTTCGCTCGGGCTCATGACATGCTAGTTCTTGGCCAACGATGAGAAGACAGTGGCCCACACCGCTCTTCTTGCCGTAGCCGATAATGGCTGCCGAGCTTCTTGTGCTGTCCCTTCCTCCCGCGGTTCTAGTGGCCATGGTTCCGGCCACAGCAACACAGCCCGTACCAGGAAAGGCAAGGGCAAAGGCAAAGGTAGGACCTGGCAGGGTCCAATGCCCTCACGACCTACCTCGGTCCCTGCCCACCCTATCGGTCACATGGGTCCGTGGCTCTGCTACAACCCCTGGGCGCCCCAGCCCTAGCCACGCATCCCCATCGACTGGCAACCCGGGGTACTCGGCGCCTATCCCCAGGTTCACCTGGCATCGGCTCCCGTTCTACCGCCTCAGCCGATGCTACCGACCCCACCCACCCAGTCGGTTCCATCCTAGAACCAAGCTGGCCTCGTCGCTGCCCTCAATCAGATGATGCTCCAACCACAGCACCCTTCAGTGCTGAACTCTGGGGCGTCTTCACACATGGCGTCATCGGCCGGTATACTTCGCTCCTGTCACCCCTCTTCCTCCTCTTTTGTCACCATCGACAATGGTCACTCTCTTCCTGTCCAATGCCGAGGTGACTCCTCTCTGCCTACATCCACCACTAACCTCTCCTTACGCAATGTTCTTATCGTCCCTTCTCTTATTCACAATCTTATATCTGTTCGCCAATTCACAAGAGACAACAACTGCTCCATTAAATTTGACGCGTCTGGTTTCTCCGTGAAGGATATCCTAACCCGGTGACAGATCCTTCGCTGCAATAGTGGCAGAGACCTCTACACCATTCCTGTTGCGCCGTCCCCTCCACACGCTAGCGTCGCCCTCTTCACCACACGGCGTCTGACTACTCCCACCTTCGCGTTTTCGGGTGCCTCTGCTACCCAAATCTCACCACCACAGCTTCTCACAAACCGCTCCCCGCTCCACCGCCTGTATTCTCCTCGGCTATCCCACCTCTTACAAGGGATACCGATGTCTCGACCTTTCTACCCGACGGGTCATCGTCTCTCGTCATGTCATTTTTTACGAGACCTGTTTTCCCTTCGGTCTACTTTATCCGAGATCCTCCTCTAGTGATCTCGACTTCCTCCTCACCAACACCGTGCCGACTAGGTCTCCTCCACTATCCTCTCCATCGGCCCCCTCATCGACCGCTGCTGAGGATTTACCCTTCACATATCCCACCACTACTCGGTCCGATGCTCCCACCATCGGACCCCCATCAGACCCACCTCCATCGCCCGATACCGATCCTATTTATCCTTCAGCCAATACCATTCCCTCTCCATCGGACACCCCACTTCCATTGGCTCCTCAGTTTCCATCGGCTCCCCCCACTCTATCGGCTGATCCATCTCTATCGGACCGATCGGAATACTCGTTCCACCCGACCTCATCGGCTCAAGACGATCTCATTCCTCCTTTTCCTCTCGTCTAAAGTCGTCAACTAGGAGCCGATGATGCCCCCACCCGACCAGTTCTTCTCATTACTCCTACACCCCCATTGGCTCCAGTTCCCTCCACCTCTCACATGGTCACCCGCTCCTAGACTGGGTCTCTCCGTCCCACTCAGCGCTACGGTCTCTCCGCTATCCACAGCTCTATCTCGCCCATCCTAGCGACCTCTCGCTCAGCCCTAGCCGACCCTCAGTGGCGCGCGTCCATGGCCGACGAGTACAAGGCCCTAATGGACAACGCGACCTGGCACCTCGTTCCCCGACCTCCTGGCACCAACATTATGACCGGTAAGTGGATTTTCAAACACAAATTCCACGCCGATGGCTCCCTTGCCCGTCACAAGGCTCGCTGGGTAGTCCGGGGTTTCTCCCAACGACCTGGTGTCGACTACGATGAGACTTTCAGTCCCGTTGTCAAACCCGCCACCATCCGAGTCGTCCTCACCTTGGCTGCCTCTCGCTTTTGGCCAATCCATCAACCAGACGTGAAGAACGCCTTTCTTCACGGCCACCTGACGGAAACAGTCTACTGCCAGTAGCCCCCAGGCTTCGTCAACCCTTCTCGTCCCAACGACGTCTGTCTCCTTCAACGCTCTCTCTACGGCCTCAAACAAGCCTCTCGTGCCTGGTACCAGCGCTTTGATGCCTATCTTTGGCACATCGGCTTCGTAGCCTCTGCGTCCGATAGTTCCCTGTTCGCTTTCCATATCGGCTCTGCCACTACCTATCTACTTCTCTATGTCGATGATATTGTTCTTACAGTGTCTTCGACATCTCCTCGACCAGATCATGGCCCGACTCCACTCTGAGTTCACCATGACTGATCTTGGTCCTCTCCACCATTTTCTTGGCATTTCCGTAATCCGCTCCACCCACGGGCTCTTTCTTTCCCAACGCCAGTACGCCATCGACCTCCTCCAGCGTGCGGGTATGGCCGATTGTCACGCCACGGCCACCCCGGTCGACACTCGAGCCAAACTCTCCGCTGCCGATGGCGCCCTCGTTGCCAATTGCTCTCACTATTAGAGTCTTGCCGGGGCTCTCCAATACCTCACACTCACCCGACCCGACCTCACGTACGCTGTCCAGCAAGTGTTCCTCTTCATGCACGTTCTGCGCGAACCTCACCTCGCGCTGCTCAAGCGCATCCTACGCTACGTGAAGGACACCCTCTCCAGCGGGCTACATGTCAGCTCCAGCCCTATCGACTCCCTCACCGCGTACTCTGACGCGGACTAGGCAAGCTGCCCCGACTCTCGACGCTCTACGTCCGGCTACTGCATTTATCTCGGGGACACTCTCGTATCCTGGTCCTCAAAACGTCAGACTACAGTGTCCCGGTCCAGCGCCGAAGCCGAGTACCGTACCGTCGCCGAGTGCTGCTGGCTTCGCCAGCTTCTCCAAGAGCTCCGTGCACCCCTCTCCACCGCGACCATCGTCTACTGCGATAATGTCAGTGCCATCTACATGACCGTCAACCCGATCTATCACCGATGCACTAAACACATCGAGATCGATATCCATTTTGTCTGTGACAAAGTCATATTATGATAGGTTCGGCACATCAGTTTGCCGATATAATGACTAAAGGCCTGCCCACGTCTTTGTTCATCAGTTTTCGGTCCAGTCTCTGTATCCGTTTCCCTTTCGCTATGACTGCGGGGTGTTAGACAGACCACTGACCTGGGTTGGGTCAAAATTACAAACTATTTACAAGTATTTAGACAAGATTAGCTTGGGCTTAGTGGCTTTCTCTGCACTTGATTAGTGGAAGCGTGCAGCTAATCGGGTCGTGGCAGAGTTAATACCGACGGAAGTGAAGGTAAGTCTGAGGAGGCCACTGCTTCCCGCGCTTTTCGCCGGCAATACGTGTACGTGATAAGTAAAAGAGAAGTCACTATACGTTTAAACTTAAATTTAAAATCTCGGCTTTAGTCACCGTCATGTGGGCCCCTAGGTGTCGACACTTTCCCCTTGAAGCATTTGCCGGCACACAGAACTCAAATTTTTCTAACCTTCGACATCCCATCTGATCTCCGATGTTTAAACAAAATAACTAATCCAATTCGATGCCAAACAACCGTATATTAGGTTGTTTCTCTTACCGTTATCGGTTTAATTATCACGTGTTTCTCTGATTAATACTAGTTGCTTGTGGAGTGTTTGAGTTGCAAGAGTACAGTTTGAAAAATACTAATCACAGTTTCAACGAACCCCGTGACGATATTTGGGTCGGCTTCCCGATTTCCATGGGACAGCAATATGCAAGCACTCCCACAAATCGTACGCACTAGCAATTAACTATTAGCTATTTAAGTATAACATATAAATATATAACATCATCATCCACCAATAATTACTATTCTAAATCCTTTTTATAAAAAAATCGCATATCATCTATAAATTATTATTATTGTTATATTTTAGAGCTCAATATATAAATATGTCATAAATAATTTTTAACGTATATATATTCATTATTTTTTATAATATTTAACTTATATTCTTTAATACATTACACAGCAAAGAGAAGTAGGTATTACCTAGTTTAAATTAAATGGAGTACTACATATTCGGCACAAATGGAGTACACGGGATAATGATAGCATTAGCAGCAAAGAGGATAATTGATAAGGGGTAACTCGTTGGCGCGGGCTAAATTCTCGCGTAATGATCGCGTGCGTGACGGGTTGCCGCCAGGTATGCCCCGCTGCGTGCCACGTGGACGAGCGCGATGTGGGGGGAAGCGGCTGCCGACACACTGCGCTGGTGGAGAGGTGGGGTGGACACGTGGACGCGGCCGATGGGTCGGGAGGGCGCGATGGACGGTGCGGATGAGGAGGGGTTGTCCGTGGGGGGGACCGGGGGGTGGGGATGTGGTGGGCCCGGTGCAACGGGAATGTCCGCCTGCGACGGGCTTCCCCGTTTCGTCGTTTTCTGGAGACACAGGTGGCCCGAAGGGAAGTGGGGCCCGCTTTTGTTCGTGCTGCCGCCAAGCCGACTGTCAAGGTGAGATCAGCGAACAATGGCATCTGGAAAAGAGATTAGTGACAGCGGCTCAGGTGCAGTTAACAGAGTCGCCTTTCCACTCCCAAATGCTACTATGAATTAGTATTAGTCAAAGTGGGGTTGCGTTACAAGATTCACGATTTCTTCTGCTAGCGGAAGAGTCTTACGTAACGTCGACGATTCGATGGGACAATCCACGGAATCAGCTTGTGTTAGCCCCGAAGAACACGTGCATAGCGATCTCTCTTCTCGTGTATATGTTTTCCTGGCATGATTCAAAAGTATTCTACATCAAACAAGTGACTCTGCTCATGTAATACTCTAGTTTGATGCCATTGGTTGATCAACGGTATACTTATACTAGTCTTATACTATGAGGACTGATACTAATCCACCCCAAACCTCCGAATCTTACACGGGGTGGGCGTTCGGTCTGAAAAAATTTTCAATCTCGGTTTTCTGTCTTTTGGTAAATTTTAGTCATCTAAATTAAACTGAAAACCAAATTACATTACAAAATTAAGACCGAGCGTCTACCATTAGGCGTGAAGGAGTGGTGCGGGTGTCAAGCAACGAACAGCAACGTAGCTCAAGCAACCATGTCCAAGTAAAATGGGAGAAATAGGGATTTAGGGTTTTATTTTGTTGGGCCAATTGGGCTATTGGGCTAAATTCTGGTATTAGTTAACCAAGGCATATGATCGAATTGGATAGAATAAGTTCGCATAGTTGAGGATGCAGATCGAAATCCTCAGGTCTTTTGGTTTCGATTAATTTTGCCCACCTTAGTCTTATATGGCTGGAAAAATATCAGGATGCTGTTTTTTCCATGAGCCAATTTTTGGTCTTGGGGTTCAAAACAAGGTAGATGGAAAAAACACCAGAGTTTCTCTCATTAATAGAAAATTAGTATTGGTTGATAGGTAATTGAGTAGATAAAGTATATTGGAGGAATAAAACTCATCGATTTGCAGATTAAGGATAGCTAATGCGATAAAAATAAACTCATGTTGGAAAAAGGGTAAATGCTAGAAATAAATTCATTTTGGAACAGATGGAGTAGCATTAACAACAACATCCTTAGTACGAAATCATCTTAAATTCACGTCCTCAGCATGTCCATGTTTTTAGGAACTTGTAGTTTTATATCTGCATAAAATTCTTCAGAGTATTATTTCCCCAACAACAGGTGTTTAATTTTGAGCTTTCATGGGGCAGAAATGAAACGTGGATAACCCATCATAACTCATCACTATAGGCCTGGTATGGCTCCTATCAAAGAAAGAAAAAGGGCTGGTTTGTACTTAGCACAAACACCGGCCTAACAGCCCATAAATCTGGGACTACCAGTAAAATATTTGGCCCCGGAATTTTCCAATAACCACTCCTTTTTTTCTTTGTTTTCAGGGAGAAATGACGCATCTGCTGATGTCATACAACCGGCGGCGGGTCGTTCGTAGTAGCCTCAAAAAAACGCCTTGCTCAAAGCGTAAACCACTAATGCGCTTTCCTAATGTAAAATGTTCCTTTCAAACACCACCTTTAATTAATTTCCTAATGCAATTTCCTCCCCTTAATTATCCTTCTCACTTCGTGTCATGTCATGTCAAATGAGCCTTTTCCCTTCTTAGCTCCTCTCTTTTACAGATACAATTTTTCTGCACTTTTTTTTGTTAGAGATATAATCTCATGAAACGTCCAAAATTACACGAGCTGGAAAAAATTGGAATCGATAGGTGATACGGAGGGAGATGATGAGCATCAATGTGGATCCATGTATGTATAGCTGCTGGTCTGGAAGAAAATTAAAAGTGATGTCCTGCCCGGCGGATGGATGCATGCATGCCCTTTTCTGAACTGCATCTTCACGAGACATCCTTGAGCACATTGCGACTTTAATCTTTCTTGCTTTATCTCTAGAGTCAACAGCTAACACCAGCGTCGTCGTCGTCGTCGTTTCAGCTTGCTTCTCAACACTACCAGAGAAGAAGAAGCATCTCCTTTCTTGCCGCTGGCTAGCTGGGCGTGTTTGCTTTTTTGCGCTTTCTTGCCATTTGTGTCCGCCAAAAAAGCACCAGCTGCTGCTGCTGCTGCTGCTGCTGATAGGTGAGTGGCATCCATGGTGGATTTGGTAGGGTAGGATGGGGATCTGAGCTTGCTTTTGGTCTGTGCGTTCGTACGTGTTGGTGTGGATATACTTTGCTTTGGATCGAGGAGGAGGTATCGATCCTTCGATTGGTTGGTTGGTTGATTGATTCCGGCGCTGTGGTCCGGCAAGCAATGCGAGTGGCGCGGCGACTGGCCGCCGGCGTGTCGTTGCACCGTCGACGAGGGTGCCGTCCGTCAGCCGCCGGCATGCTGTGCCTCGATTCTTGATTGGTGTCGATCAGGAGAGCGGGTAGCTCTAGCTCCATGCTTTCTTGCTTCCGGCTGCCGCGGCCGGGCGGGGAGACGAACCAGGGCGCCGCCGCGGCGTCGGCGTCGCCGAGGCGGCCGTCTTTGCCGTTCGCGTCGAGCCTATTCGCGGGGTCGCCGTCGACGTCGGGGAAGCACCCGTGGCCGCCGGACGCGGACGACATGGAGAAGAAGCGGTGGGACAGCATGGAGTCGTGGTCGATGCTGCTGGACACGGCCATGGGGCTCTCCGGCGAGGGCGGGTCGTCGAGCAGGGACAGCGGCCGGCGGGAGGAGTGGATGGCCGACCTTTCTCAGCTCTTCATCGGCAACAAGTTCGCCTCAGGCGCCAACAGCCGTATCTACCGCGGCATCTACAAGCAGCGCGCCGTCGCCGTCAAGATGGTCCGCATCCCGGAGCGCGACGAGGCCCGCCGCGCCGTCCTCGAGGACCAGTTCAACTCAGAGGTCGCCTTCCTCTCCCGCCTCTACCACCCCAACATCGTCCAGGTCACGATCGTCTTCTCACCCTTCTCCCTTTCTTCTCTGGCGACGGCGCAAACAAAGCTTTTTATCTTACACTGTAAGTGTTCGTCCGGTGGCGTGCAGTTCATCGCGGCGTGCAAGAAGCCGCCGGTGTACTGCATCATCACGGAGTACATGTCGCAGGGGACGCTGCGGATGTACCTGAACAAGAAGGACCCGTACTCGCTGTCGTCGGAGACGATCCTGAAGCTGGCGCTGGACATCTCCCGTGGCATGGAGTACCTCCACGCTCAGGGTGTCATCCACCGCGACCTCAAGTCGCAGAACCTCCTCCTCAACGACGAGATGCGCGTCAAGGTCGCCGACTTCGGCACCTCCTGCCTCGAGACGCGGTGCCAGGCCACCAAGGGCAACAAAGGCACCTACCGCTGGATGGCGCCGGAGATGACCAAGGAGAAGCCCTACACCCGCAAGGTCGACGTCTACAGCTTCGGCATCGTCCTCTGGGAGCTCACCACCTGTCTCCTCCCCTTCCAGGGCATGACCCCCGTCCAGGCCGCCTACGCCGCCTCCGAGAAGGTCCTCCTCCTTCCATTCCATCCATGGCGACGGCCACCCTATCTCATAATCACTATCAACCTCTTGTTGGTTTCATCAGGACTGATGATTCTTGTTTTCTGTGTTTGTTTGTTGTGAGCAGAATCTGCGGCCGCCGCTGTCGAGCTCGTGCTCGCCGGTGCTGAACAACCTGATCAAGAGGTGCTGGTCGGCGAACCCGGCGAGGCGGCCGGAGTTCAGCTACATCGTGTCGGTGCTGGAGAAGTACGACCACTGCGTGAAGGAGGGGATGCCGATCATGGCGCACCAGGAGCTCAGGCTCTGGAGCTCCTTCGCCAAGATCTTCAGGATGGGCTGCATCACCAACAACTTGTCCATACCGGTGCATGCTTGATTCGATCGATCACCATAGTACACATATATATATGCTATTATATATGCATGTATGTTGAATTAATCTCTGATAAGATAAATATACATGCTGCTGTAACTACGCGTATACATACATTGCATATACCTTGCTACTGAAGACCTGTTTGTGCTTTGCATGACAAGTATCTGAATGGCATGAGCATTGGACCAAATGTACCTCAATATGTAAATTTTTATCTCCCTTCGAAATCACCCAAAGAATTGATCATCACATTGGAACATTGTACACGTTAGATCGTCCTCGATGAAACCTATCCACGACGGCGGTCACCTGCACTGTGACCATAGTACATTTTATCTGAATGTCTGAATATTTGGTGGATCCACATTGGATGTCAGATATTGTGCATTCATCAGAGAAGCTCCCTTAAGCAGATCTGCAGAGTAGAATTGGCAAAGAACCGGTTAACCTTCTCTGTCGGATGGAAGGAGTCCCAGAAGAAGTACTTGTCGGCGTCGGGGCATGTCAGGGGGTTCTTCTCATTGCAGAGATAGCTCATCTCAAACATCCCCGTTGCGCAGCAGCCCTGCTCTACGTTCTCCAGCCCTGTCATTTGCATCACAGTTAAGCAACTTTGTCATATTGGACACCACTCTTAAGCTGAATTTAGTGAATTGTTCATGTGGAAATCAACTGTTCTTGCCGTGCATTGTGAAGCTGAAATCAGTGTGTTGTTCATTGTTCATGTGGAACGGGAAATTAACTGTTCTTACGTGCTACAGTTCTGAACATTTTTGACAGTAAAATTCAGTAGTTCACCTAGCGTGGAAGGATTGTTGATGAGGTTGAGCATGTCCTCGTAGACCGGGAGGTAGGCGATCTTCAGGCCGGGCAGCGAGCTCTGGAGCTCGCTGATCATGGCGTTCACCTTGATGTTGTAGTCCCTGGCCACCTGGTTGTACTCCTCGATGCAGCCACCGCGGAGGACGTTGAGCGTCCTCTCCAGCGGCAGGCAGCCGATGGCGCTGAGCCCCGCGAAGGAGACGCGCCGTGCGCCGAGGTGGTAGATGGCGGTGAGGAACTCCGCCGCCTGCGCGACGAGGAAGTCCTCGAACTCGTCGACGGTGAACTGCTTGAACCTCCCCGTGACGAAGAGGAAGTAATTCTCGAGGAAGTCGTTGGTGCCGATGCTGACAACGTAGAGCGCGTCGCGGACGATGCGACGCGCCGCCGCGCGCCCGGCGTGCCGGCGAAGCCGCCGCTGGTACTCCTTGAAGTACTCCACCTCCTTCCACAGCGGGATCACCGCCTTCAAAAAAACAAAAAGGATGCAATTGTCAGGACAGAGTTCAGATTCAGAGCAGCAACGTCTTGGAATGCAATGCAATAATTATAGTCATTTTATTTTTGTGAATATTAGTCGTATCTAATGCAATGCTTATTGCTGGTTGTGTTCATCCTTATGCAGAGGTAAGAGGTTTTTTATTCGACGATGAAAATAAATCTAACCTCTACATCAAAATATATACTCAAGCATGCCGTAGCCAGATGTGTCTTGTACTTCTCAATTATCCTAAATCTAATACACCTCCGGTTTTGAATATATATTGTTGACTTTTAAAAATATGTCTAACCATTTGTTTTATTTAAAATTTTTATATAAATATGAAAAAAAGTGATGCTTAAAATAACTTTAATACTAAAACAAATCACAATAAATTAAATGATATTTATATATTTTTTAAATAAGGTTAATGATTATATATATATATATGAAAATCAACAACATTATATATTTAAATATAGAAAAAATGAGGGAGTACAATAAGATGCAATGCAAAGAAGGATGAGAGCTCTTGCAACTTTATTCAGAAAAGATACAAATGCGGTCAGTAAATGAAAAGATTTTAGACGCCTGATCTCTGAAGTCTGAACACTGAACAGTGGTGCCAGTCTTTCTGAGTACTACCAGTAGATGCTGAGATTAAATGGCTCTGAACTTGTACTGTACATTCTTCAATTCAATTGGCAGGTCATTTCCGGTGGTTGGTAGATCACGGCCCAGGATTGATGACAGTTGGAGCAATGAACGAACTTGCTACTACTGTCTTCTCTATTACTCCTACTCTTACGGGCAACCAAATTTTATTGCAAAGGGAGAGTTAGTTCTAAAAAATGCACCACCTTAACTAAGTAGATCAGACAACAACTGTCCACAGCCTAGCATAAATGTGTGTCTTGAGCACATGAATATTCTTTTGGGAGGCACATGAATATTGACAGATGAAGGAAATGAAAAAGGGAAAATGTGAGAAGGAAAGAAGAAGCACATTCAAACAAAAGGTACTCAGTAGCTTCAAAAAATGTGATGGCTTATCACATCAAAGTGATATTGGAAAATTTCTCATGAAAGGCTCCTTTGGATTGTAGGAATTTTGTAGGAAAATTGGAGAATTTCAATTCCTATAGGATTTAGTGCTTTCCACTTCTTTAGAACGAAGGATTTTGGCATAGAAAAAGTAGAGGAAAATTTTCCATTCCTAAAGATTCCATAGGAATTCAAACATCTACCAAAACCTTTTTTTTCATTTCTTTGCTAAGTCCAAGAAAAATCGAGCAATAGCTCTAAAAGAACCATAATTTGAGGACAAATTGACCAGTGACATTATGACTCTGTGTTTTACTAATTTCATGTATTACAAACAATGAATCTCATATTTTTCCTACGTTTTGCATTCATCTGTTTTACATATACAATTCTATATTATTTTTGTGTTTTAACTATTTTTACGTTTTTAAAAATCATGTATTCTAAATGAGCCCGAAAATTGTGTATCATCATAATGCCGATGCACTGAACATGAGCTGGCCAGGACGCAGAGTACAGGGAAGAACACAGTGATATTATTACCGGTTGTTGAACCAACCGTTCGAATAAATCTCAAAAACACCAGAGTTCCTGAAGAATGCGACTCCAAGCACTAAATGCAAAAAGTTTTAATGCCTCTACAATTGACGACCGGAAGGTGCCACTTCGCTGAACACTAATCTTTAGCAAATCCCATGCCTAATCCTGAATCTACAACCATCAGACAATAATCTGCGCCATCTAATCAGGTTTACAGAAGAACATTGGGCTAGCATGAATTCGAGCCAATTTTTACCATACCAATATTTTAGTTGTGGCAAAACCTTGATAAGTTGAGCACAACCAAATTTAGTAGTTAGAGTTGGCATTGGCGTGGATAAAAATTGGTATCAGATCAAACATCTATATGTATTATTAAAGTTGCCAAAAAAATTGATAGGGTAAAATTTGGCTGCAATCCAAATGAGCCTATTATTCGAACAAATCAGGTTGAATTGCCTTTAGTTCTTGAATTGCAGGAGTTACACACCAGGTTAACGAAATTGATTGGTTTGCGTGAAACTGTGGTGGTTGGTTTGTAGAAACTGATTGATTTTTGCTGGTTTTCATACAAAATTGTTAATAAAAAAACCAGTTTGCGCTCGGCATACAGTTCAGGCTCTTCCTTACTTCCTGTGTTATTTCCTACTGTCTTGCTAGCCATGGTAAAAAGAGAAAAGCAGTTTGGCTGGTTGTTGCCATATGCGACACTGCACATAGCTCATGGGATCTCTCCTCTGCTAGACTGCTACCTTGTCATCTCGACACGCCGCAAAAACTCCATGGCTGCAAGCTTTGCCATTGTGAGACGTACCTCCAAAAAGACCATATCGAGCGGACAGTACATGTCCCCTTCTTTGCAGACGTGCATACAGCGAAAGAATGGCACGAGCTGCAGATTGGAGTAGTAAATTAAGTTGTGGCCATTTTTTCAGGAGGAAGAAGAAGGCCCCTTTAAAACAAAGGAAAACATGTAAATTCTAGAGAATTTATATCCTATAAAAAATAATTTTATGGAGCTTTTTATGAGCCTTTTAAAACAAATTCCTACCAATTTCAGACTATTGTAGAGCAATTTTAGAGAAAAATAAGTACGACCTAATCAAATGCCAATTTAAAGATTTTATATTCTATAGGAATCCAATATAGATAACATTTTTGCTATTCATGTGTTTTTTTCAATTATATGTTTCAAAGGGCCAAAAACCGAAGAATAATACAAATGTTGATCTGAGATGTTTTCTTGAGGTGATCACTCCCAATATCTCAGGAGTAATAAGAAATAATTAAGGCCATATCTCTTGGAGGATACGTCTCTATTCTTCTGTCGTTTGCGCATCAATTGGATGGGGAAGCAGCTCATGAATAATGTCCCCAGTATGCCTGGATCACAGTACTAGTAGAGTACTAGCACAATCGTCTGCAACGAACACTGCCCCTACCTTTTCACCGACTAGAACTCCCAACTCCAGTTCAAATTCGGCTGAAATTCAGCGACGCTATGTTGGCTAAATTTCATTCCGAATTTTACACTGTAGTCAAATCTTAACTGAAAATTGAATCTTCTATCAGATATTTTTGGAATGAAGCGTCCTCGGGTTTAGAGGGGAAAAAGAAAACGTGACACCAGTCCTAAGGTACCGTACTAACGGCAGTCACATGACCAGATTCTCCTACTCACAGCTCGGCAATAACCGCGTAATTAGCGTAAGATTTTTTTACAGTTTACTCCACTAATTACTTCTGCGTACGCAAGACTGCGAGTAGATTGGGAAGAAGATTAGATTGCAAAATGTGCGTGCGCACCAGGACGCCGGCGGTGGCGTTGTCGAGGCCGGTGCCGGCGGAGGCGAAGCAGACGCCGCGGGCGAAGTCGGCGATGCCGTAGGCCGGGTCGAGGTAGGCCGGCACGAGCGGCGGCAGTCCGAGCGCCTCGGAGATGAAGTCCGGCGGGAGCCGCCCGTTGCAGAACCGCCCCGTGGCGGCGCCCAGGTCGCGCCCGTACGGCGGGAAGTTGCTCTTCAGCACCGTGGCGACCACGTTGTTGTTCCCCGTGTCCACCGTCGAGTCCCCGAACACGATCACCGCCGGCACCGCCGCCTTCGCCTTCGCCGCCACCGCCTTCGTCGGCGCCGCAGCCGACCACGCCTCGCGGGCCTCTACGCCTCCGCCTCCGCCGCCGCACGCGGTCATCACAAGAAGCGCCGCCGCGAGCGCCGCCGCCGTCGACGACATTGTGCGCTCCTTGTCTCTGGGTGTACGTACTCGCGGCCCGGTGGTGGTGGGAGGCGAGGCTTGTCGCCATTAAATACAGAGAGGCGGCGAGCGCGGGAGAGGTGGTGGGGCCACGAAGACAGGGGGTGACGCGCGTGTACAGTAGAGTGGCTGCTAACCGACTGAGGGGGCTTTCGAGGTTGCATCGAGGGGCGCATCATCGCTCCCACTTTGTTAGATGATGTGAAAATTTTTCAATGCTAATTGGTCTTTGGAAAGTGATAAATCTGGTACGGAAGTATTTCAATTTCCACGGTAATTAGAGTAAACCTGACGACAACTATCGCTATAGTAATGGGAATGTATTTAAATGTGCCACTGTATCTTTTTCTTACAAATTCAATGTAAATGTAAATAGTTATTAAAAAATTTTAAAAAATTAATAATATAGAGTACAGTGACATCTAAGTACTCTACTAAAAAATTAAATTCAAATTTTAGGTTTAATATTTATTTGCTGAATTTATTTTTTTATATCTTAATTTATGAATTGAGCTTTGACTTAAGAATTATATTGTATAAATATTGCTAATTTTTTTAGAATTTTTCATTAGTTTTTAGATAAACGATGAGACATTTTCTCAAGAATTTAAAACAATTCCCTACTAATATGCGAGAAGTACATAGTTACGGACAAAATAGTTGTGCTATGCGGCATAGCACGTAGCTGTACTATAGTAACAACGTTAATTTTATTCAGTTGCATAGTAAAAATCATATTGTACAGGCAGCGCCTCTACTGATTTGAACACAGTTTTTTTATTGTGAATGGTTTTTTTTACAAATATGTCATATTGTTGTGTAAAAATATCGAAATCATAATTCTTGATCAAACTAAATGGAATCATGACTTTTGAAAGAAAAATATGTAACCTTGAACACATATTTGCAGGAGCCTTGAGCGTCCAACTGTGTCTAGTTTTACTAATTCTATATTGAAATTTTAAACGCTCTACTAAAGTTTTGCTCGAGCTTAATTTAGTCAATTTTTTTAAGAAAGAAATGTGGGATACTAAGGAGGGCTTAGTATCAATGTATTAAGAAAGGAGGGGTGAGGAACCTAGGTTCGATCTCAGGCCGTCGAGCAGCTCCTGGCAGCACCCTGCTAGCCGAGCTATTCCACGTTGGCATCACATTTTGTGTTTTATGGCCTAATATAATTCTTAAGTCTGCACAAAACACCACGTGGATGCGATGTCTCACCAAACTTCCCATGATCCATGAGATTACGAGAATATTGGTCAAGGACTATATTAGGTCACAACTGATTTGAAGCACATGCCATTTGAACAAAACAGAATGTCAGGAACCAAATCGATCATAAAGCCAAACATAAAAATTGACTATTCTCCCTAAATTAAGCTGACTAATCAATCATTAAACAACTGTCACATATTCATCGGGATAGTTCAGTTCACTTATTGTTTTTATGCACTAGTATAGTGCTCATGTATTATAATAGGATTTTAATTAAATAAAATTATTATTAATCTATTATTATCATTATCGTATACTCGTTTCTAGCATATAAACCTTTATTTGTACGCTATATTTTTTTCTTACCATAAAAATAGAGAGTTGGTGGCTAATGGTTGATATGTGACCTCTCTAGTCCCACATTATCTTTTTTTTCCTTTTAAAAATAGAGTCGACAATAGGGTTAGTGGCAGATTTATCACAACCACTAATTTCTTTTAAGGAGTATAGAAATGTGTACACACTATTTCGTGCCACATGCTTTGATTGAATAAGTCCTAACTGAATAAATCCAATGTACTCCTACAGTATGCTCATAGTAGAGACCACAGATGATCATGGACCATCCATCCAACAATCCTGACCCAGATGACCAACAGGCCAGATCATATCGCCACACTGCGCCCACAAAGCGCTCTTCTCCTGCATGCATGTGACAACTGATAAGAGCTTTAATTTGTCAAACATCATGCATGGCTTAATTCTTCTTCCTTAAAAAAATGAGTCAAAATTAACTAAACACAAATAATTAAGTCAACGAGTCTGTAGGATCAGTGTCCATCTGCATGATCAATCGGTGTCAAATGAAAAGGTGATCGATCGATCACAAGTATAATATTCACACAGGAGTTCTGGACTGCAGTCGCTTTCCTGCGCCTCTCTTTGCATTAACCAAATATCCCCGACAGATCGATCAAATCCACATGCATCATATCACCATCAGCCAGCCACAGCTGCATTACTGCATGCATGACTGGACCTTGAATCCTTGATCAATGTGGCAACGATATTGTGTGCGACAATGGAGCTCGATCGGCTCATTGGACGTCACATTATACGTACATCGGTTGGAAATTAAACCACACTGTGATCATGCATGCATGCAGAATCAGTGGGTTGATGGTTAAGTGCCAACTGCCAGACATAAAAGGTTGTTATTGGTTTCGTATCGCCATCACAAGTAATTGTGCAGTTAGCCGCGATCGAAATGACACCAGCGAGCGGCGGCATATGCAGGCTGCAGGCAGCGGTACGACATGCGTGGCCATGCCAGCATGCATCTTAATGATGATGGCTAACTAGCTTCACAGAATTTGTACTCTTATCTTCTGTCTGATTCTGCGACTAGGCTCCTCTAATGTACGTTAGAGGACGTGTGCCTCTGACATGTAATGAGCCCATGAGGGTGGGTTTCATATGTCAGGAACTGCTTCCCTTGATTCTGATAATCTCTTTTTGATGAAATGATTAGAATAGCAGGTGCAATTAAGGATGTGATTAGAATTAAGCTAGAGTCGAATTGAAGTATTTGTCAGGCTAAAATTAGCTGCAGCAATGCAGGGCAGGGCAGTGATCTGAGAACCTCCCGTTTGCTTTTTCTCCCCTGAAAACCAGGGTAACCATCCAGAAATTTTCCTTTGCCATGCAGAGTTGCAGCCTTATAATATCGCTGTCTCGCGTAGATTGGCTAACTTAATCGTGCGATCGATCGGACAACGAGTGTTTGTGGTGTAGCTAGGCATGGCGGCGTGCGTGCGGACGTGGGTGGTGGTGGTGGCGCTGGCGTTCGCGCTTGTGCTGCTGCCGCGGCGGACGGTGGTGGAGGCGGAGGAGGAGTCGGTGGCGGCGGCGACGGCGGAGTCGTCGTTTGGGATCGGGGGAGCGGCGAAGCCCAAGTGCCAGCCGGGCGCCACCACGGGACCGTGCCGCGTTGGCGCGGTGCACGACCCGGAGAACTCGGAGGAGGAGGGGCTGTTCAGCATGAGGGCGAGCGCGCCGTCCGGCGCAACCGACGACGACTACAGCGACCCCGACCTCTCCAACGACGAGGACCTCGTCGTCCTCGGCCACTGAACGGCCGGTCGATTGGTCGATCGGGCATGCATGTCATCGTACGTACGTCGATGTGGTTTGATTGTGATTGGCCATGGATCGGCTGGTGCTAACTGGGCTTAATTTGTGTGTCTGTTGTTTAATTAATTTGATGAACTGATTGTTTGTTGTTAATTATGCTCTGTATTAGTGGTACTTAGCTAGTGTTAATGGCTAATTGTGAGCTTCGTACGATCATTCGATTAATCATCTGTATTGTGGATTTGTCAAGTAGTAGTAAACCATCCTTGTTAGCTTAGTGCTAAAGACAAAGAACTGCACAATCACATAAAGTTGGTCCAACAAAACGGCCAAAGGTGGGGTTCAATTGTAAAATATGCTTGAAAAAGTCCATATTGCATTCTCAACTATGGTCTAAGTTATATACCAGTCCATGTCCCTTAATTATTAATATTGGTTCATTTTGTGTCTCAAGCAGTTTTAACAATGTTTTTGTCCTACGTGACTAAGAGGGGCCTATATATGTCACAGGAAGAGAGATGGGGTACTGAATGACATGGCAGCGAGAACCCCATCGCCGCCTCGCCCTTCTACTCATGTTGAGCAATGAGCACCCTATCACCACTTCACCCTTCCGCTAACGGCTGTCGTCATCGCTGGCTACATGCTCAAGAAGCCATATTTGGGGATAAGCAAGGCAAGAAGGCTATTGATTTGGAGCTAGGCCAGTCATCCTCGAGGCCGTTGAGGGACCAGCTCACCCTACCATGTTGTACCAAAGCATATGACAAAGTTGGCTGAGGTGAGAGGAGAATGGTGGAGGAGAAGATACCTTGCTTGCTCTCATCAAAACTGCCTACAGGGCATACGGAGGCGGTATCCCAACTCCAGGGTGATACGGCAGCTAGGCACACGAGTATTCCATCGCCGCAACGATGCGGCCGTCATGGCTGTTGACCTTCTCAATGTTGGACCTACTAGAGGTGTTCCTTGGCTCGCGCTTGCTAGGATCCTAGAACACAGTGATAGTGACCAAAGACCCTCAATGTTGGACTTATTAGTAACGACGACTAGGGCATAGGCAACATGGCAGTGACGCCAAGAGCATGGGGAAAATGGTGATGAGGCCGCAGAGACATGGGTAGGCCTAAGTCAAGTGATCAGCCAACCCTCAATATGATGGGGCCCATGACGATAGTGCCCAAGAAGGGACGACACATTGGGAGATGAAGACAGCGACATGTTGGTCGCAGTGGGATCCAAAAGCTCCTCGTCTATAGCACATCATTACTACCGCCTTCCCGTGGATGGGCTGGTGAGCTTGAGGGCACCATCATTGCTGACTCCTAATCGGGAGAAATGGGAAAATAGGAAAGAGAGAGACAGTGTAGAGGAGGAAGGGATGAAAATTTTCACATGGAGTGCCATGTAGGCTTCAAGTCAGATGATGACTGGGTTAACATGTCACGTAGGACATGTCAGCTGAAATCGCTATCAATACTATCAAGTGAATCAATTTTCACTATTTTAAGAAATTAGGGGATGCTTTATACCTGATTTTACGGTTGAGAACGCGAATAAAAGAGACCTAAATAGACTTTTTCAAAAATATCCTGGCCACAATAAATGCTTGCTGCCCATCTGTAAAACACTAGCCATCAATTTGGACCCTAATAAACATAGTGGGCAATTATGTGCCACAATGAGCCGTAGGAGGGCTTTCACAGCAAACTCTTGTGAGTTCTCCTTAGACCTAGCAGTTAGTTGGCCACTTGGCCTAACGAATACCAACCCGACAAATTTTTTTATTTATATTTTTATTAAATATTTATTAAAAATATTTTTTATAAATTTACAGATATACCTCATCATCTTATAGAAGAGTTTTAAAAAAACACAAGACGTTAAATGTGACGTGGCAAACTTCCATTTTTCCTCATTAACGATAGGTCGACGAGGCTAGGAAATTTGTAGGTGTCCCTTTTGCCATCCTAATCATGGACGTTTTATCCCACAGCAGTGGACCACATGCAAAATGTGGTGGGAGGCACACGAGAAAGAAAAGGTAATTGTCGTTTTTATAGATGGCCCTATACCTCCCTTTGTTTGAGCATTTTTTTGTCCCAAAGGGGACGACTGTAAAATTGTGAGTGCCACCTATGAATGGAAGGAAGCCTAACAATTTAAAAGGCGAAACCCTTGCAACCCTTGTTATGGTGTTTTTTTCCTACCATACAAATGTTAAAAAAGAGATTTTTAATAAATTTATTTTTATTTAGAGGTTTAATTATAAACATGATTTGGGAGTACATAAAAAAATAATTAAGATACCTGAATTATGTAAGAACTCAGTGTTAATACTAGAAAATTATTATACATTAATTAGAAAGCCAAACGATTAATAGGTTCGTATGCAGACATTATTTAGATAATAATCATAAAAACATTACACAGATACTAAAACGTTGCACATTATGAATAAAACATAGATGTAATATAAATAGTATAACATGTAACACAGTACGGATGCCAATTTAGAACTTATAGAGATCGTTATCTATCATCCACTTATAGTCATCTGTTACTAGAGGAGTCGACTCTTCGCTCGTACTCTACTTTAGCTTACATGTATTGTTTAATTGTTTTAGGTTGTATGATCCATGTAGATTTGTACGGTGATTTTTTTTCTTGGCTATCAATCTACACCTTCCTAACAAAAAGTGCTGAAAACGACGTGACATAACTGAAAATGTTAAAAATAATGTGACATTCCCATACAAAAAGTGCCCTACCTAAAAACAACTTTGAACATGAAGTGACATTAGCGTGCTGAAAGCAGAATGTCGGATTGTGTTGAAAGCAACATAACAGTCACGTGTTAAAAGTTAGTTATCAAGTTGTGTTGAAAGCGATGTGATATATGCACAGAAAGTTGGCTGTCGAGTTATGTTAAAAACAACGTGATGATCACACACCCAAAGTTGGCTATCGGGTTATGTTGTAAGTGACATGACGGTCACGCACTAAAGTTGGTTGTCAGATTGTGTTGAAAGGGACGTAAAGGTCATGCATTGAAAGTTGGTTGTCGGATTGTATTAAAAGCAACGTGACGGTCATGCGCTAAAAGTTGGTTAGTATCATTCAGCGTTGATTGTGACTCGGTAGTCATGTTCATAGTAAGGAATGAAGGCACCGAAAGTTGGTTATCGTATGCTACCGGCAGTCATGCGCGTATAGAAAAGAGTGTATGCACCATGGTATTAATGCATAGTAAATTATATATGTATGTAGAGTGGAAACAATGAATATAAAGTTATGTCAACAGTAAGTACAAATGGCACAACGTACAATAGGCATGGGGACTGCCCTCTACCCCTCATTTTCCTTCTCCTATGCTATCACACGTGACCCTAGAGTAGGTGAAGTGGTCGGCTATGATGTCACAGCTAGCGTGGACCTACTGTACAGGAGTCGAAGCATGTTGCTCCTCTATGTGTGGTAGCAGAGCTCCTGCAAACTAGGAGGAGCCAAGAACGTCCTGATTTTCTATCAGGTTATTGTGGTCGAAGGAGTCATGCGCCTATCTAGAGGTGGTCTATCTAGATCCTCCCACGACTACGGAGATCTGCGGCGGTTAGCCTAGAACCCAATTTGAAAAATAGTCGAGCCATGCAAACTGAAATATCATGGACTAAATGGAAATATGTACTATGCGACAAACTAGAAAACCACTATACGACAAACTAGAAAACCCTTGTGTCGATGTGCCCACTACGGAGAAAGCAAAGTATAGCTTAGCGAAAGTTGTAAAGAGTATGCTTTATTAATAAAAGTGTCACACGATAAGAAGGAAGCAATATATTTGTGGTGGATAGCCAAAGTTAAATCGTGGACTCTTGATGTCGTTGTCGCTACAAGAGTAACCACATCGACGACATGATAAATGAGAGCATGGAGGACAATGTGCATCATGTTATACATCCTATTGAAGGTAATCATTTGCTCATCCTCCATCAACACAAACCCGACTTGTAACCGTTGGTACACAACCTCAAGCTTAACGTCAACCTGTCACGCAGCGTCGACCTATTTAAAATAGCATGTCCTACATAAGAGGCATAGCACATTTAACTGAGATATGTAAAATTGATTTACTCACATTCGAGCAGGACCTCATGACCTGTAAGTAGGCCCATCATCACTACAGAGCACAATAGGAAGTATCGACTAATCATTTTTGAGGTACGAACACTAAATTAACACATTGCTTACCTAATGACGATACCACATTGTTGCCATCATGGGGTAGTCATCGGACAGCCTCATTGTGTACATGTTATTGTCGTAGGCATGGTAGTCTACCACTAGTTGCCTAATTGTAAATTGTTTAGCCGCCTAGAGTTGTAGAAGTAGTGGACAGCCAGTGATCAACAAACCTAGATTGATCTTTGTGCACGCATCAGAAAGACCTCGATACGTTACTACAAAGATAGTGAATCTCCAGCTCTACTGAGATATACTCCCATCCTTAGCATCGGCGATGGTGCGAGAGTAGTGGATAAGCCCCTTGTCCACAACATGGCCTACTATGCTATTGAACATTATCCAGCCAAAGAGCCACAACAGGTACGCCTCAAAGCTCCATCGCACCGAGTAGTCGATCATGCCTTGTTATTTTTATAAGTAATTAATTAGGCTTAAGTATGCACATAACATCGAAGCAACTACTTTATTTATAGTGAACTTAAGTAGCCATGACTGGATAAGGCTGCCTAAGGTGTAGTGAGGGAATACACTCAGAGAAGCAAGATCAGGCAAGCGTTGAATGTGAACGAAATGCTCCTCCATCATCCCTGAAGTTCATCAAACGAAACTATTACGTCCCCTATGAGGGGCCATCTCCCCACACGGCATGTGGAACATGTGCATCTCTGGCCTCCAGTGGTCCAGAAGTGCTGCAAGAAGAGACCGGTATGCGAACCATTGCTTCATCGGGTCCTTATGTGTTGTGGCCTCAACTAGCCTGCACAATGGAAGGATGTCAGCCTCACGTAACATGTAAAAAAGGCAATATATGTATTATTGGACATTAATCATATTTAAAGTTGTGGCAAACAACAAGGATATATCTTAACTTGCACAAAAGAGAGGGTCCATAAGCAGTAGGTGTTATGATAGGCGTGGACGGAGGATGATTAGCACGACATTCTCGTTCGCTAAGAGGTAGGAGTTGTATGAGTGATCAAGGTCACGGTCTAGCAACTCTGGTGTCTAATACGTCATACTTGCATTGAAAAAGAAAGTTAACAGATTATCAAAACTAAAAATTACAATATATAGTTTATAAAACTAATAATAATTTTTTGGCAAAGAAAATAAACAACAGTTATCATTACTACAAAGCCGAAAGTATACAACATTAAAATACATATTGTTCATACAACATAAAAGAAAAGCTTTACAACTCTCTAAACTACGATAACTTAAGTTACACATTTATTCTTAAAATAATATATAGACTTGCAGTACACGACTGAACCACCAGTTACACAAGAAAGCCTGGGTCGGGTTGATCTTGAAATGGTACCTTTCCCTGTTGGATGTCTTCCATCAGCCTCTACTACTGATGGAGTAGGTTTTGCTTCACTTGGAAGCTCCACATCTTTTGGATAATTCTTATAAGTATGCCTCTCCTTATCACACTTGCTACAATGTTCGAGCATTCATCTGCTTTGGACTCATCCATGTTGTTACGAATCCATCTAGTCTTGCAACGACCTGCCTTGTCACTTATTTCTATTAGGTCTAGAATGTAAAAAACCTGACGTTGTTGAGTTGTGAAAGACCCTTAATACCGAAACCAAATACCCCACCACTCCAGGTATGCAAGATAGCTTTCTTCTAAAAATAAGGCGACATAAGATAATGGTCGAGTTTTCCACACTCTGAGCTAATGATAATAACATTCGAACATGGCTTGTGGTACAACCTTGGCTTTTGGCACAAACATAACCATGTTTCATTATCCTTCAAGACACACTCCTGCATAACTCTCTGGCTATAGATTCCACACTTAACCTTGTTAACACACAAGATTTTGAATTTGTGATGTTGTGTATCTTGAGGTATAACTTGACGCACCTTGGCCTTTTTATGTTTTTTTTAAGTACTTTATTATCACTATGCAAAAAAATACCATTGTCTGCTATAAAGAGCCTAGCTACTTTGTATCAATCTCTAAAATACTTACATGTGCCATACTTGATAAACTCAACAATGACAATAAGCGGTAGCCCTCTTATACCACACATCCCTTAGCTGTAAACCCCAACCAAATTGATGATCAATATGACAAACCTAGTACCACCATCATTATATGATAAGACTTATTTCTACTTCGACTCATTCTCAATCCAGTATGAAATTTTTTTAAACTGAGATATCGACATCCTTCTTATAGTATGATCATCATTGGAGAGTGGTGCTAGAGTTTTAAAAGCATCGTCACTTATAAGTGTTAGTCTTCTAGACTGTTTATCTGTTTGTTTCGTTATTAGCTCGTCTAACGTCCTCTAAAGCTCATTGAATTTTTCTGTTAATTATGAGCACAAAACCTCTTGAAAAGATTTAAAAGATGTTTGTTTTTAACTACTTTCTGAAATTAGCACTCATATGACACATGCACCATTTACTATGAACATTTTGCCACACTTAAGCATACTCCTTCTCCACGTTACCAACCCTCAAATACTCAATAGCCCATAGAAGGCTGGTGTGACAGTCATGTATAACACTTACACCTGGCCTCATACGCACAATTACATCCTTCACCCGCTTCAAAAACCAGTATCAGCTTTCAATGTTCTTGCTCTCAATAAAAGTGAAAGCCACAAGTAACACATTATTGTTCCTATCAACTTCAATTGCTATTAATATCTGTTCTCTCTACTTTCTAGTTAGGAATATCCCATCAATGCACAATATGGGACAACAATGCACAAATGCTCTTCAAAGTGATACCACTTAGTGCTTAACTGTCTCCGTCAATTCCTCTTTGTATATATAATTAGTTTCCTAAATGACCTCATTCTCCCTGTACTCTCATGGCACATAATGCACTTTAAAGATAATAAGTCTAGAGAAGACCTCATTGGACCATTATAATAGATTTACATTACCATCCTACTCATCCGATGATTCATCATCCTTTACATGCTCATTATTGGAATCTTCTTTATCTATTAACTCAATAATGGTAATGTTTCTCTCTCCATTATCTGCCAATCCTTTAGGCTCCCTGTCTTCTTCTTCTTCTTTGTGCTCTAACATATTTTTCTCCACTATTTCAGTATCACCTCCCGTCATATTTAAACTATCTTAGTCTTAGATGACTAATGAAACAATGTTATCTTTCTCGTACATTAATGCAAGAATGTTAGGTGAATAATCTTGTTGCAATGTATTCTTCACGTACCATATCCAATTGGCACTGAAATCCACCAGTATCAATTCTTAAAAAAACATTTAGTTGCTCAGCTCTCTATAACATACACGACTATTGCATTAAGCTATTGGTTGATTCTGAAGCCTCATATTAACTTAGTTGTACACTGCTAGAAAACATCTCTCAGCTACCTTTTTAATGCCCTTAGGTTGAGCCAAGCTCTAATAGATCTACGCCATAAAGATCATACCTTATATTTTTTTGATCATGATATAACCAAAATACTAGTTTATTAGACATATTAATTTATAGAAAATAGAATTAAACTAAGGAAGAAATTAATTATTACATGTAATATTGTACATTCGATATTTTAATACCAATATATCTTCAAACATTACAAACGAAGCTATATATGGATTTAGAAATAAAACTAACAAACCATATATTAACAAAATTATTCATGAATATATAACTATATTATTTC
Organism: Oryza coarctata; assembly: GCA_030770085.1. Classification (NCBI taxonomy): domain Eukaryota; kingdom Viridiplantae; phylum Streptophyta; class Magnoliopsida; order Poales; family Poaceae; genus Oryza; species Oryza coarctata. The sequence goes on from CM061472.1 coordinate 19,561,137, forward strand.
AATTTTATCACTAAAAATAAATATTATAGATTATATAAATATTTTAACTTTGTATGAATCTACGAGGCAACATGACTTCACCTCCCCTCAAACTTGTCTTTTCTTTTTTTTCTTTTTTTTATTCGATTGAATTTTTAGATGGGTAACAGGGGTTTTATAGTTGCCACTAAAAACACTCTAACATAGGGTGATAAAAGAGACGTCTGTAAAATTATCAGTCCCTTCCCCTCCCATAAATAAGTCTAATAATTTTTTAAGTGCTCCCCTTAAGGATGAAAAAATATATAAGTAGAGGACGACGAGGGGGCACATATAAAAACAATAGACTCTTTTTCCTCACACGTCCTTACCACATCTTTTTACACGTGACCCCATACCATAAGATAAAATGATCTTAGCTACAACACCAAAAAAATCACCTCCAAATTAACTAGCCAATCATCAGTCTGTTATTAACGAGCACAATATGTGTTTGTCACATCAAATTTAATGCTTCATTTTTAAAAAAAAAACTACCAGAGCGTTGAAGTGTTAGATTTTTTATACACAAATATATTTTTATAAATATTTTAATAAAAATATATAAATAAAAAAATCCAACCCAACCGGCGGTCCGATGGAGTCGCGCGGCCTCGCGCTTCCCGAAAGCCGAGTCGCGCCCTCCCGCGCGCGCGGGGAGGTCGGGAGCGTGTCGCCGGTGTTCGTGCGTCGCGCACGCGCACGCGCGGCCGGGGAAGCAGCGTAATCGATCCCGCGAATTGCGTCGTGGGCTACGCGCGGCGCGAGCGGGGGGAGATAACGTACGGTGGGATTAAAGTGATCGAGGGGTCACAGCTCACACGTACGATGAGTAGTAGTAGTACGAGCGCACATGTGCGTGAATACATTCGTTCGCTGTCTCTTGCTCAGGTTCCGTGCGAACCAACCTCAGCTCTTGTGTGGATTGTTTTCTTTCTCGAAACAGGATACATATTTTTAGATAATAGAACAAATCCTGTCCTTTGCTTAATAAAAACTACATTTACTTTTTACAACCATTCTTCTCACACAGAGCAATTAAACAATTCTAATAAATGAGTGGGCAAAGACTAATAGCACCAACACATAGGAATAAATATATTTATTGAGATCTATTTATAAATGATAAATATGTGCATGATCTTAGACTCTAATTTTTAACGTGTTTAACGCATAGTATATATTAGTTCATTATTCTCGTCATATCTCTTTATAGTTGTGAGAAAAATCGAAGCTATACCTATATATAAGATTTAGCTAGGATTTATAAAAAAATATATATCATTCTTACTAAACCAAAGAGTTTAATATAAAACGAATGCTCCACTATAATAAGATTTTTACTTTTTAAGTCAATACCCACAAGCCATTCCATCTAAATACGCTATTCTCGTCATTCAAATAAATATTCACAATTAAAGCACCTAAATTATACCAATTAATTAAATTCTGACCTATCAACGCTCTACGAAACAAAACATTAACTAAAACCAAACTTATAAAATATATGAATATTTGTCCTTAAAAGGATAATTTCCTAACTATTTATCCTCTTAAAATCCTAAATGTTTCCTATAATTAACTAGCCAGGATCTCAATTTTTAAAAATAGAATCTATTTTTGACTTTCATGACTCCTGACAAGAAATGATAATCCCTTGCTTCCTCTCGACTTGGTTAATTGTCTCGTTTTTAAGTATTTTCTCCTCAAAAGTCTTACACATCAAACTTATTCATATTGACATATACACCTGATCCGTATAGGTATCTCTAGATCGACATATACGGAGATGAACTCTTGGGCAAAATTTAATTGACCTAATGTAGTCAAATTGTGATAGAATTATGTAACGCTCACAAACCTATCTCCATCCTCTTTTGACCCCTGATAATTTAAGCGTGCATTGTTCCTCACGATCCCAAAATGCAGAAAGTGTAGCTCTTTTTGGGTGGCGAAGCGCATGGCCGGCCGACGGCTGCCTAATTTGCTCCTGTCAAAAAAAGAGCAAGAAGAGGATAAAAGCGGGCCGGCCGGGGCAAAGCAAGGTAGAAAAGCGTTTTTTTTTTTTTTGACGTGCGTGGATTCGGTTATAAAGATGTTGGCCAACAGCAAAACATGCATGAATGTCGCCGGCCGCCCCAACTATCTCGTCTGTCACCCTCCATTCTCCAACGCTGCTCGATCACTTCTCTCCTCTCCTCCCTACTCGATCTCCGTAGCTCCCAATATTAATGTTTCTACACGCATGGGACCAGGTGAAAAGTTGTGCTACCTCCTCATCTTGCTGCCTTCGTCCATCCCTCTCTCCTGCATGTCCCACTATTATGGCCTGTAAAAAGCTACTACTACTCTCATGCTCATCCATGGTGTTACTTTGAGTTTACTTTAGGTTTTTCTTACCACGGTTTTGCATGCCTTGCTCGGCATGCAGGGGGTTAAAAAGGCGAGTAGTAGATGGGGGTAGAGATGATGTGGTTAGGTTAGCGCGTGGGAATCTGATTACTGACCAACTGGCACGCCGGCCACCTGATGACCTGATCGAGCTACAGCTAGCCAGCCACTCTTATCATCACGTCAACCAGTCCACTATACACACAGCTTGCTAGCTCTAGCTATGGCTGCTTCTTCAGTTCATCCAACCAACCATCTCCTTTAGTTCTCTTCGATTATCTGCTTTTCGAGCTTGTCCCCCTGGCAAATCTAGGGGCCCATTAGAGTATATACATGAGTCATGAGACACGCATAATTATTAAAGTGTAGCGTAGTTCGTGGCCAGTAGTACTAACTCTTAAACGGAGAGATCGAATATACGCACGCGTCCAACTACCCTGATCGAGTTGTGTAACTGATATTTTTTTACTTGTTTGTTGTGTGATCAGAGAGAGAACATGATTAAGTGTTATCATTCAAATGCCTTACAATATAAAACTGCTTTGAAAATTTCTTTAGTGAATTAACCTTTCCTTTCTGTTATGTACATGTGCGTTTGAAGACATATCTGTCTACTTATACCTTTATACTAATGGGGCACTGAGGTAACTCTCATGTGAATAAAAAATTGACCGTTGATTAAGTGAATTGTATTGTTTGTGATTGTCGATCATATTGAAAATTCGTGTTACATAAAAATTCAATCGGAAATCTATATTTATACACATTAAAAACAAAGCTCCCACGTTAATATATGAAATATCTTATCAACCAGAAACATCTGGTCATTGATTAGTTGGATTGTATTAATAGCTCGTGTCAAAACATGTAATTAGAAATATTATTTCCTCTTTAGTTTTACTTTGTCCAAAATTAAAAATTAATAAATATGAATTTGTGCCGATATATAGGATTCTCAATTTAGTATGTTGTTGAATTAATTCTGAAATGTAAAATTAATAATTAAGAAGTTTTAGTTTCCTAATATAAGCCATGACATTTAAAAATAACCAATATATTTAGTATATTTATAATATCAATAACAATAATAATATGTGCAATATAATGCACGGGTTAGCAACCAATAAGAGTTTAATGCATGTATGTATTACATCTATTTGAGTATTATTTTATCATTGATTTTCTAAGTTGTTTTCAACAAATCCACTTCATTTCCACACGTAAAATATTAATTCTTTTTGCGCATATTATCGACCAAATTTTACAGTTTAACTCAACTCATTCTAAAACATCATTATTGACCAATTTGAGAACGTGTCTAGGGGGAGGAGTAGTTAACATGCATGATGCACCGAATAAAAGTCTAGCCTTTTTTATTTAAGCGTTCAAGAAAGATGCAAACAGCAGGAGAAGGCAACACCAAAAGGAGACAATAATTGTGACAGGAAAAGATGGCAACGAGCCAGCCAGCCAGCGATCGATCAAAACCATACACACGCGCGCGAGAAAGAGAGAAAAATTGAGAGGGAGAGAAAGAGAGAGAGAGAGAGAGCAACACAATGCAACGAACCCCTATGCGCGAGAGCTCGCCGTTGTCCCCTGCCGCGGCGTCACGGCAGGGCCGCTTTGGCGCCGCTATCCCCGCACGGCTCCGCAGGTGTTCGTTCCCATTGATTACTGCTGCTAGCTACTGCCCACTACCACCACCACCACCACTAGCCGGAGTTCAATTTGGTTAAGAAAAGGCGCGAAACGCCATTAAGAAACTGAGATCGATTCGACGACGGATTTACGTGCAAGGTGGTGCTCCCGATTAAGAAACTGGCCGCCTTTTGTACGGACACTCCGATCGAGCTGAGGAGCTAGGAGCTAGCCGTCTTCGTCGTCGTCGTCGTTCTAGGCACACACATTCTGCGCTCCTGCCCCCGATGCGCATTCCCGTGTCGTGTAGCTTCTTCTTCCTCCTCCTCGGAGTAGTAGTACAATTTCCTCCTAGTACGTGTGCTGTGGCTGTCGAAAATTAATTATATATTCACGCAAATTAAAAGGATTTTAATGATTTGACCGATGGTTTTCTATTTCTTATATTTTATTTATTCTCTGAATTGATTAATTGGCATTATATTCCCAACTGTTTTCGCCCGCGAAACGCTCGACCTACCCCACTATCGTATGCATGCTGACCATGAAGAGTGAGAGGAGGAGAGAGAGGGAGAGAGATCTGTATATATCTTTTGGTCTGCTCGCCTTCATCATTCTGCTCACTACCCGTCTCACATGGATATCGAGCCCGGAACGCGTGCCCTCTCCGAGCTAGCTGCCGCCCTCCTAGCTATTTCATGGCCCCCTTCCCCCTTCGCCCTCTCCGTGTCCTACTTGCAATCCACTGTGCTAGCTAGCTCGTCGCCTTCATTCTCTCCCTACTGATCTTTATCTCCATCTCTGCATGATTCTGAATAATGCAGCAGCTGTGAGCCTGTGGCTAGCTAGCTAGTCGTCATCGTTTATGTCAGTCGCAGATGGAGATAGAATTACAAGCTGCACCAACAACGACGTCTTGTGAGATCTTACATGTAAGTCATTTGGGAGGATAGTGCGCTACATGAAGCTTCCAATTAACCCTAGCAATAACACACACCACTGCATGCACAGACAGCCAAAAGTTGCTTTGGTTCGCCACTAACCATCTATATTGTTTCTATATGTTATCTGATTGTGTATACAACTGACGCACGGCTGATGGAGATTGATCAGCTAGCTAGCTAGGCACAGATCGATCGATCTCATTATCTAGGGGAAAAAAAGATCGATCCATCTGGGACTATACTTGTGTTTCAGTTATATCTAGAAGTTGACCTGATCTCTGCTGTTTGATTGCTTTCTTCTTAAATTGCAGGCGATGATCTGAATATCTGAGCGAGATCATCAGAGAGCATGTACCGGAAGGTTCAAGCTTCTGTCTTGCAGCCTTGAGATCCATGCATCGTCTATGCTTGCATGGTCTTCAGAAGTTGCACGGTTGATCAATGGAAAGAGCGATATTGGTGAGGTTCAATCCGATGATTGGTTTTACAGCAGTTGTAAAACCAGTATCTGATTGAGCCGCGCCAATATCTCTTCCTCCTATATCCTGCCTTCTCTGCCCATGAAGCTCATTAATCTGTAAGCCATGGCAGGTGAACCTCTATCTGACAGCTGTTGTCAGTTTGATTGCTATATATATTCCAGGCAAGAATTTAGCAAGGTACTACTGTTTTGTAATAAAAATCTACCCTTAGTAATTTAATTTGCCATTACGTAAACCCACTATATTTTTTCCTAAGTTTATGTACTTAGTTCGTAAATGTGTAAGATTATACGGGAAATGATTCATGAACAGAACTAATTTAGGGCTCTTTTGGAACAATCCTTTAAAGGGTTTTATGGAAGCTTAAGAACCCTATAGAATTTAAATTGTGTGTTCCAAAGGAACCTTTACTTTAGTTAATCAGGGATATAGTTAAAAAATATTGAGTAGATAAGTTTTTTATTCTTCGGGGTATTGAGTAGATAAGTTAATAAATGCTGCCCTAGAAACGCATAATACATTCAAGACACAATCTATTGTAGCTAACATGAATTTCAACATAATTATTGATTTTATCATACCATAAATCCATAAATACTCTCTCCGGTCGTCAATATTTGATGCCGCGCATGCTGCTGCCGTTGTTGCCACAGAGCATCAAATATTAATGTCTAGAGGTAGTACTATATAATGTGGTTATTCATATATAACCTACTCTTAGTAATTGATTAAATTCTATGTCCTCGCTGTTGTTGAGAGGTGGCTTGCTATCTTACCCGGAGATGGTAGTTTGTCCCTTGACACCGCCGATAAACCCACTAGAATGACACCATTACACCTATAGGAATAGGTATGGGCTACTCCATAGATACTTCTTAAACCACTTGTAGTTTAATAAAATCAACTAAAATATACACTCTGTTTTGCATAATTTGTATCTAGTTTAAAATTCATCTTAGCCTATAAATGTGGATGTGCGAAGATTGATGAGGCCCATTACAAACAACGCCAAAAGTTGTCTGTTGTGCTATGAATTAGGGAAAAGTCCACATTTGGTCACTTAATTGTGTCCTTAATTTAATTTTGGTCCCTCAATAATGAAACTCGTTACTATTGGTCCTTCATTTTTTGAAACCATCCATATTTCATCATGGAGCTAAACTAGGGTAGTTTTCAATGATATGATGTGATGCCATGTAGCATCCTGATTAGCAATTTAAAATAAATAATACTGCATCCTTTTTTATATGCTGTTGGATGAACTAACCAACATCAAATAAAAAAAATAGAGGGAGTATATCGGATTAGGGAGAAGAGGGAAAAGAAGGTTGACACATAGGTTATATATACTATATTTATATATATATTATTGATTGGTATGTTGATGTCTTCACTTTTTATCTATATGGACTCCACGTTATTAGAAACCACCGGTTATGGATAAAATGTAAATGTTGAACTACCAATAGAAAATAGTTTGGCAGTCGAGAAACTAATGTCGAATCAAGGCCCTAGTTGAAGGACCATTGTACACTTTTCTCAATGAATTAATGCATCGGTTTGATGCACTGGAAAGCAATTTAGTTCTAGTGGTAGAGTAATTTATTAATCAAATATGTATATTCATGTTGAAAGAGGGGAGGCTTGTTGCTGTCAACGCTGATGATTTTCTGTTTCTGATTTCTCATTTGGCGGCGGCAACAATGGTGGATGGGTGGGGCATAACTCTGCTTTAAGGTTGGTGGCGTGCTAGTTGGCAAGATCACTGGCACTTTGGGGTGAAGGGCGGAAGGCCCAGTCTGACGGGATTTTGTTTGATACGCCATACATGTAGCGCTTTCTTATGACTCCGTGCAATGTTCCAAATTGGACCGCTTCGTAATCCGCCTAAAATTACTCATTTGTTCTGGTAGATTCATTTTCTTGATCCTTAGATCGTAACTTGATCCAGCACGGAGCTTCGACGGCGACAGTACGTACACAGGGTAGACGCCACGCACCCGGTGCTGATATCCCTGAAGATCATATGTTGATCATGCTGTCGCTGATCGATCCACAACCATTGACAAAAGGCAATGGAAATTCGTTCAGGGATGTTAGGCAGCAGATTTAGTATCCGTCTTTTTCCCACATGTACTACTATAGTGTAAACACGTGCCACTGCTATGGACTTTTGGGCTAGTACCATAATTAACACGCGCGATACGAATCAGTAATCTGGATTCATTAGGTGTAAAATCTGAACTCGCGTGAAGCTCTGATACAGAAAACCTTGGAATTCAGGCACAGCCATACATCACAAATCACAGTTCACACACCTTACAACCGCCGTCGTTTAAATTGACCCGGTCGAGCTGTCACGGTAAAGGCCGACCGGTTGGTCGGTCGTCGGCGGGCAGATGGTGCGGAAGGAATGCGAAATCCTGGTGAAAATCACGGTAGATACCTGGGTCAGTCACCGGGTGCAGTGTCCCGGGCGACGAGGAACCAACCAACCGTCTCAGAGTTGGCTCCATGGGTCAGTCAGTCGCAGCACACGCGTCAGCAGTCAACGGCTGTACGCACCTGCGTGTGTGCGTTGGTTCCCATCTTCTTCGGTGACTTCTCGCCTCAAACTTCCGGTCACCGTCGACGTCGCCGCCGCCCCCAGATCCTCTGCGTCTATCACGCCGCATGCAACCACCCAGCCACAGACAGCTCAGCCCAAGTGATCCACCGTTCGTTGTTCGCCTCGCCGTCAAAGTCCACCTCCGGGGCGCGGAAACCCTCGCGCGGTCGTTGCCTCCACGCGAGAATTCCAAGCCCGCGCGTGCATGGCGCGATCGACCCTCGTACGCTCGCTCGCTTCCGCGACGCTCCCGGCCGTTCGCCACCTCGTGCTCCACGGCTGACCACGGCTCACCTCTCTTCCTCCCTACAAAAACCCCCTGGAACCCATCAACCCTGAGCCGCCAACTTACACCTGATCGACAGCGTAGCAGCAAAAATGGCTCACCAGCTCAGGCACAGGGTGATCATCTTTACTCTCCTCGTTGCCGCCTGTCTCCTCCTCGCGACGACGGTGGCCGACGCGAGGCTGCTTAAGCGGATGGAGAGAGACGGGGACGCGTCGTCGTCGTCCGCGGTGGAGTCGCCGGCGACCGATTTGCAGGCGATCGTCGGGAGCACGGAGCGCGACGGCGCCGGTGCCGGTGGCCTACAGTGGCCGAAGTCCGTCAGCCTCGACTTGCTCGGTGGGATCAAGGACTCCGGCCCGAGCCCCGGCGCCGGGCACTAGCCTGCCGGCAGTGGTGGCAGGGGTTTTTGCCTCTGCATGTGCCACTGCTTTTCAGAGCATGCAGGCAAGGCTGAATGGAGTTAGACTTGTCTCTTGCTCTGTATTGCATTTGTTCTTTTATGTTCAACTATCTTTGCATAAGGCAGAGCAAATGCTTAACTAGCTATTGTGATGTGTATTTGGATTATACTCGGTTAGATGGTGAATAGTATGTAAAACCAGAGTATTCTGTAAGCATATATTTTTGTTCACACGGATCGATATGTAGATATGCTATCATAAAATACAAGTGGATGAACAAATGCTTACAAACTGTGGCGGTAATTGTTATTGCTACTGTACAGCTTGTTCTGTTGTTTTTGACACATCTGCAACGCCTCCAGTACAATTTCCCGACCAATATTAGTTTTGTAACTATTCGCTTTAAGGCTGCTTTAAAAAATTACGGTCAAAGTTTATTTGCTCTCACTAAAAACTGACAAGTATTCGTGAATGAATACTCCCTCCATCCAAAACTACAGCTGTCTTTTAGCAATGAATTTTCGATAGCTAATTCAGATTAATAGCTTATATTTTGAGACGCTACGAAATAATTACCATTTTAGTATGATAAATCCACATGCATACACAATACATGACCGGTTAAAAGTTTGGGTGAATAGAATGCACACCCTAGGAATATTCGCTACAGCAAGTACCTTCAACTTTTATAAAAACGCCAGCAGCTTTTGATAAAAGCTTCGGCTCGTGCGAAGACCACCGTGTCATGCGAGAAACTGACGGACAGTCAAACGCAACTTCTTCTAAGTGAAATCTGAATCATACTACCTTTACTATCTGATTCAGTTTCTACTACTAGTAGTTCAATCCGTGAGAAATACGAAGGGCCGGCCGCACGCAGGGGGTAGGGTGGCTTTGTGCACCAGTCGTCGTGCAGGTGTGCTCGCATGGATCGGGGGACCATTCGATCCAGCCCAGATAAGGAGGAAGTATGTAGTTCAGCCCAAGAAGCCCACCATGAAGACTAAACAAGTTGCGGTGTAAGCATCCGATGTGGAAGCCCTAAATGCAGTAGTCTCAGACGCAGAGGCCGAGAGAAGAGTAAGACTGCACCGGGATTGAGCCCAAATAGAACGCCTAGAATTGCGTTGCCAAACTCTACCTCTCTCGACCGAACGCAATCCCGTGCAGCATAGTTAGCTACACCGGCCGGTACGATAGTCTTCCGTACTCCGTAGCGGCAGAGTCGAAAGCAAGCGATCGATTTACACCGGCGCCGACATGCATCGACCCTTTCCCGCGCCAAGGAGCAACGAACCGGACCGCCTTTCCGACTGGGCTCTCGTGACAAAGCACCACTGCCCGCTTCCCTCTCCCGTCCCGTCCTCGCTGCATTTCCATTCCCTCTCTCGTGAGAAAGCACCGCTGCCTGCGCATCACGCACGCTACAGGACGGCTACTCGCAACCAAACCGGTCGCGATCGATTGGGGAGGCGACGATGGGTGGGCGAGCGAAAAGGAGAGGCAAAAGGAGAAAGTTTGCCGGCCGTTTCCGGCCCTGACGACGAAACGAGCGAAGCGGCGGAACTGCTTTTACGAGCGGCTGCCTCTCCGTTTGAGGGAGAGAGATCTCCATCGCACCGCTCGCTTTCCGTTTCCCACTCGTGTCAACTGTGGCTGGTAACTGCAAGATGTGAGACCCCAACGAAACGGCAGATTTTTCTCGCTCAAAATCTGCAAGATCAGTGCCGGAAAAATCTGCAAGATCTTGCAGTTGCAGTTATCAGATGTGTGACAGATTCACACATTCGTTCAGAGCCAGATGAGATGGTGGTAGTAGTTGTAGCAAGAGCAGCAGCAGCCGCAGCGGCAGCAAAAATGGTGAGTTATGATTTATTTTTCTTTTTGCACGATTCACAACCACTTCCCATTTGCATTTCCATTTCCTGTACATAGGTAGCTGAGCCTTTTTTTTCTTAGCTCGCACATTTCTTTCCCATCTCTCACAAGTTTTCTCTCCTTCCGTTTCGGACTGCTGTTTCGGTTCACAGCAGTTTTGAAAACAAATTTTTGAAAACAAAAGCTCAAACGACAGTAAAGATTCTAACGGACGCTAGGTTGATTAATTCCAACGTGGTTCACGGCCTTTGATCAGTGCCTCCTCCCGACGCGCTCTGCGGCGGCGCGCATCACGCCCTCCACCAGCTGCGGCATGTGGAGGTCGGCACCGCCGGCGTCGCCGCACCCGGCGCGGACGCCGACGCTCGCCATGTACTTGTGCACCTCGGCGCGGATCATTTCCTGCATCGCGGCGGCGAACTCCGGGGTGAACGGGTGGTGTGTCGTTGGGGCGGCGGCGGGGGTACTAGGTGGTGGTCGTGGCGAGGGGGAGGACGGGAGTTCTTGGAAGTGGCTGTGGGCGCTGTCGTGGTTGAACCGCTGGTCCATCCCCGGGAGCGAGAGGGTCAGCGAGGTGAGGGGATCCTCCTCGTGCCGCCGGCTGATGGCGCAGTCGGCGGGCTCGAACGCGCCGGTCCGCGCAACCGGCCGGAAAATCTGCCCGAAGCCGCCGCCGTGGCTGAGGTCGCTGCGGTCCGACACGGAACCAGACCCCGACGGGCTGTCCGGCGTGAGGCTCAGCCGCTTGCACGGCCGCTCGACGACCTCGGCGGCATCGGCGACGACGCCCGCCGCGGGGCCGGCGGTGCCCACGGCGAGCTTACGCTTGAGGGAGCAGTTCCAGTGGTTCTTCACGGCGTTGTCGGTGCGGCCCTGGAGGAGCCGCGCGATGGCGGCCCACCTGTTCCCGAGCCGCGCGTGGGCGCGGAGGATGGTTGCGTCCTCCTCGGCGGTGAACGGCCGCCGCTCCACCTGCGGCGAGAGCTGGTTGCACCACCGCAACCGGCACGACTTCCCCGTCCTCCCGGGGATCTCCCGCCCGATCACCGTCCAGTTCCGCGCGCCGTGCCGCTCCACCAGCCGCCGCAGGGCCTCGTCTTCCTCGGGGCTCCACGGCCCCCTGATCCTGTCGCAATCTGCCTCAACACCTCCCCCCATGGAGTCACCCGAAGACTAGTTACTACCACGACGACTCGACGACGACGACGACGGGGCGCAGTAGTTGCTAGTGGAGGAGCCAAAAGGTGTTTGGTTTCTTGCGGTTTCTGTCTTAGTTCGCGACTGGGTGTGGTGGTGATGGGGGTTGGGGAAATAGTGATGTGGAGGAGACGGTATTTATAGCGGCGCTTCGACCGGTGAGTCTGACCGGCTAAACAGCTGGCACCCGCTGCGCACGTCGCGTCACCAGGCACCGCCTCGTACCCAGGGCCGTTGTCGTTTTCGTCCCCTCATTGACATGTGGGCCCCCCTACCAGCAGGACCCAGCTATCAGCGAACGTGTATCCCTAGCCCCCGTGGTTTTAGGCGGGAGCGGTTCTGCCCGGATTTGCTTGAAATATATCGACAGATTTTCTGTCAAAAATCAGTCGTTTTTTCATCCATTAGATGTCTTGTTGAGATCTGTGTATTTCTCTGCTCTCTCTGTATACGGAAGTTTGACTTCTCGTAAGTTTAATACGGCATCGCGAACCTTTTCACTACCTCTGTGTAAGTATAATAATACTAGTACTCCTAGCAAGAGCGTTGTTTTCTCTACTTAATCCATCGCGAAGCTTTTTCACTGCCCAAGAAAACAATACAATTCACATAGCTTGAGCAACTAGACTGCTATACCCAGAGACGGCACTAAAAGAGAAAAAACTACGGTATAGTAACAATAAAAATTACAATATCATAATATTATAGTTATAGTATAATTATAGGTCATTTACAGTATAACTTTGAGTAGATTTGTTTATAATTATAATTTTAAATTTTTTTTAATGGCAAATAAATTAGGTTATTTTTTTCAGTAAGCTAGTACTACGCAGTGATTTGCGTGTTAACAGTTTTTCTATGCTTAATTTATTTATTATGTAATAGTTTGGTGTCGATTATGCCGTCCAAAAAAGTCATTAATTTTGGTTAACAAGTAGTATAACAGTAGATAGTTGCATGGATTAGTTACATTGTACATTTTAAATACAGCCCGTACATAGAGACCCGCTAATCCTGATCGTTGTACACGGGTGGAAAAAAAGAACTGACTGATTTAGCTCTAATTTCTGTCGAAAGATGTCTAGACAGTTCGCTGCCCGCCGGATTCGAAATTTGAACCGTGTCTTCCGTTTTCGTAGAGTACGTGGGAAAGTGGGAAACGGCACTTGCCGTTGAGAAAGATGGGCCAACGGCTTTATGAGTGCGGTCACCCTCCCGCGGAAGTGAATCGGTCCCAACTCCGGTAATTTGGGTAAACCTAACGGTGTCTGTTCAAAATTCGAATCGACCATTTTACGTGAGTTTTTTCAGCTGAAAAATATCTGGACAGGATTGAGTCAGACGTCTCTCAACTTCTTTGCTAACTTGTCGTCTTGTACAACCTGGCGACCTCGATAACACGACAAAAAAATGTAAAGAGCGGTAAGAGGAACTACACTACTCGAACGTGAGTAACAAACCGACACGAGGTGTGAGGTGGCGCGCGTGTGCGACCACCGATGCGCTGTGCTTATCCCGTCCCATGACCGAGGAGACAGGGACGATCCACTCCTCGGCGTGGCGGCTCCCTCGCGCGGTGCACTGCACCCCCCAGCTAAGCCAAAATTATTTTATTTATATTTTTAAGTAAAAAAACTACTCTCAACTGAAGCAGAGAATTCGACATGGCAAGCATTCATTAATACACATTTATGGTGGGACAGCGGATGCTGAAAATTTTAACGTAAAACAATTAAGACTTTTTCCGAAGCAGGATCGTGGCGTGTAAGTAAGAAGTGGCATACAATTTTTATAGCCAACCTATTATAGCTCTATAGTTGGATTTTTTTTTCCTTGAGGTTAACTATGCTCCTCTATAGAATAGTTTTGATAATTTTATAAGTAGACCCTTAACATAATCTGTTAAGCTATTCATTTATTTATATAATTGTAAATAAAATTTGAGAGTAAGTTGAAAAGATAATTAACATACCTTTATATAGAAAAAACTCAGCGTTAATACTTAGAAAATTATTATACCTGATAAAAATATTATAGATCTTTACATGTTATGAATAAAATATATATACATAATATATAATACAATAGGTAATATTATACATACACATTTATAACTTGTGTATATCATCATCTATCGTAATACACTTTATCATATATATATTGTTAAATTGTTTTACGTTATATGATCACTGTAGAAGCATAGGATGATTTCTTCATGTCTATGCATGGTTTAAATTCACACATTTTGGATGTTTTCTCATGTAAAAATGTGCATCTATAGCAATTGTAGTCATGATGGTAACAATTTAAATTAAATTAGATAGATGCATAGCAAACTTATAACAAAATCACCGTTAAGAATATTTGGATAAACAAAATATCTTCAACCAAAATAGATACTTATTGACTTTACCACTTAACAACGATCACTACAAGCGCATTTAGTATACTTTCGTCATTAAGATAGTGCAAGAGGTTATAGTCCCAAGTCTAATCATTCAGCTCACCGACATTGTTCGTACTCCTCTTCCCCTCGTTTGGTTCTAAGGAGAAAATCTAACGACCCTCGGAGAACTAACGGTTAGAATCAAATAATGTATTTCCTATATCAATCCACTGAATAAAGCTATATATCCATTAGTGGATCTCGCAAAGAAAGTAATACTTAAAAGAAAATATTATGGTAAGAAAGAATTGGAAAAAAAGTACATGCAGTTCATACGTTATGAGAATAGTTTAATTAATAGAAAAAAAATCTCTTCCTACGAGTGTTGGAGATGTCATAACCTCACATTGATCATTCCGTATGCAAAACAGACGGTCACAACAAGGTGAAATTAAACAAGCCAAACAATTCCTTCTCTATTCATGATTTTTTTATTATTTTTTGATGAGATAGAGCACACATGTGATATAGGATTTACAAAAGTATCAATGGGTAAAAAACTTAAGCTCCATTATGCATACAAAGGTCTTAGATATCATAGATTGTGTTAGGTGTGAAAGACATGACTAAAATCGTTGAAAACGACGTGACATTCACGCGTGAAAAGTGTTGAGCTTGTAAAAATCATTTTGAACACGACGTGCATTAACGTGACGAAAGTTGGTCCTTATGTTATGGTGAAAGCGACATGACGGTGACGCACTAGAAGTTGGTTGTCGAGTTGTGTTGAGAGTAATGTGATGGTCACACGCTAAAAGTTGGTTGGCATTTGTGTAGTAAAGATTGAAGGTATCAAAAAATGATTATCGTATACTACCGGCAATCATGCGCGCACAATAAAAGACGAAGGCAGCTAAGCCATGGGTAGCGACTGATTGTTCCCATCAATTTTAATTGCAGTCAATATCATCCCTGTGTACTTTTCAGTCAGGAATATTCTGTTAATGCAATGTATAAGACGACAATGGACAAATATGTTAATACACTCACTTAATGTAAAGAAAGCGTATCGAAACACGCAATGGTCAAGTGATGGAAGTGATTTGAGATCATACTAGCTTTTTGGATTTCTCTCAAGAATGTAAGATGAAGATGAGACAAATTATTATATAAAACTTTGAATGTGTCAGTCATCATCTCCATAATTTTCTGTTTCACCCTTTATGCTTTCGCATAACTGATTGTGTACTTAAATTTCTTCTCAATATATCTTATAATTAATATTATTTCGTACCTCAGGTTGTATATAATATCAAAGTAAATCTCTGTTATAATAAATAAAGATGTAATATTTCTATGTTTTTTTTAACCCTATGTAAATGATAATTATGCTCGGTGATGATTGACATATTCTAATAATTATTTCATTTATCCTTAAATGCATACACCCTCCATTGACACCCATAAATTAAGTTCACACACTTTACTTCGTATACCGATTTGCTTGACTTCACGTCCTAGAATACCCGCTTAAGTGATACCACTCGGTGCTTAGATTGTCATCATCAAATTCTCTTTGTATGCATATTTAGCTCCTTAAATGACTTCGTTCTTTTTTACCCTTATGGCGCATAACACTTCTTAATGTAACAAATCCAAAGAAGTTGTCGTTTGACCATTACGATAGATTTACATTATCACCCTTCTCATCCAACGATTGATCATTCTCTACATGCTCTTTATGAAAATATTTTGTATCCATTACCTCAATAATAGTGTTGTTTGTCTTTTCCTCGTCTGCTAATCCTTTAGGCTCCTGTCTTCTCGTTATTATCCTCCTTCATCTTTTTCTTATTATTCTTCTTAATGCGCAAACTCATTTTCCTCCACTGTTTCAACATCATATCCTATCATATTGAGACACTCTTTGTCTTACACGACCATCAAAACGGTGTTGTCTTTATCCTACACTCACATAAGAATGTTATATGACCAACCTCATTTTAATGCATTCTTCACATATCGTCTTTAGGTGGTAGTGGAATCTATCGGCATCAATTTATAGAAAAAACCTTCAGTTACCCTGCATACAAACAACGTACAATGTTATTACGTTGATTTAGAGGTTGATTCAGAAGTCTCACATTAATCAGTTGCACGCTACCAAAAACTTCATCCAACCTACCTTTAAGATTTGAGCCGAGTTCTAACATATATACACTATATTAACCATACCTATATTCTCTTGACTATGATATTACTGAAATAACACTTTCGTTGATATATTTGTTCATTAAAAAATTGAGTTGATCTAAATAAAAAATTAATCGTAACATCTGTATTCGATATTTGATATATATTTAAACATTATAAATAAATTATCTACAAATTTAAAAATAAAACCGTGAAACCACATATTTAGAAACAAAAACAAGTAAGGAATATACTTCAAATTTTCTAGCCCCCACCATTAACATGTAATAACTAATGTTGGATTTTTCGCCCTCTCTTTAAATGTTAAAAAAACCTCTCAAGCGGCGTTGGAGCGTAGTTCTATAATTTTTTTAAAAAATATTTTTTTAATATTTCAATAAAAAATTATATACATAAAAAAATCAACCAAACCATGCCCCATTGCCATCCGCAGTTAACGCCAACCGTCCTATCCCGATCCACGGGCCGGCCTCCAGGGCCCAATGCCGCAGCCGTACAGGTGTACCGCCGCGGTACGTAGCCCCTTTCCCTCCCCGCGCGTTTGCGAGATCTGGGATGGAGACGAACCTGTCCCTCTCCTGCCAGCAGCACTGGGGAGGGGCGTTACCCATGCCAATGACGGGTGGGGCCGGGTAGGCGGTTAGGGCGCTGTGCGCGCGTGGGGCGGGGGGAGAGGATAGCGACGGGAGCGGTCCACGGCCAGGCTGGAGCGCATGCGGTTGCAGCGGCGCGGTTTCGTGGGAAGCAGTTGTGGGTGGGGCCTCGTGAGACGGACGGGTGCGTGGGGCACAGCTGTGAGCTGTGCGCGGCACGTACGCGCCCGCGTCCGCCACGTACGCGTTCGTACGGGCTCGTTCGTTTTCCCCGTGCCGCCCTGTTACACCGCGGCGGGCGGCCCGTCCGGCTTCACTGCCGCAGGAGCAGTAAATGAAAGCAATGTCACGGTGCACTGCCGCGCCAACCAGGTGTACCAGCTAATCTGAAATTTCTCTAGTATCTCCCAACTCTCAAACGATCCTTTTTCTCAGACTTGTGGAAATAAGTCTTAGGCTGTTTTATATTTTATCCAGGTCAAAATTTAACTTTTGAAATTTAGTTTTAAAGTTAATGTTAGTATTGTTCATCATCGTTGTATATTTCTGGTATTAGATTTTACAAGTCATAGCTGGGATGGCTAGATCCTTATATTTATTGTACACGTATTTTTATTTAATTCGGTAGAGAGAGAGAAAAAATAATGATAAAAGGAGTATATACCGGAGTAACAATACGACTAGTATTTCTCTATTTGGATATCGCAATCTCAGGGGGGCAGCGTGCATCTGGTTCGGGGGCCAGGGAGAGGGGGGAAGGACGGACGTGGTGAATGAGTGTGCAGTGGAGTCGTCGACCGGTCAGGCGGGCGTGGGCGCGCGGCTCCCGAGACGAGGCCAGCCTGGCGCGGCATTGAACGGCCCCCCGTCCCACCGACACGAGCCGGTACGGCGAACTGCCGTTGCCAACGCAACACACACCCATAGTAGCACCCCTGCTAGTTGCCCTCGTTAAAAAAAGGAGAGAAAAAAAAACACGAGGCCCTGGCGCGCCGGCGGCTTCGATCGGGTGGCTGGCGCACGCGGCGGGCAGCTTCCTGGGGCGCTTTGTTTAGCGCGGCCGAGGCTCGATCCTTGCCCTCCCCGCTTGGGACGCTGGATTCCATCGCGCTGTCATTTGCCACGCTACGAGTGCTGCTGCTGATCTGCTCCGCTCGCCGCCGCCGCGATCGACCGCACTCGTGCGTGCAGTAGGATATTTGTCAAATTCCGCAGAGCCGCACGGGGCACGAGGGCGCCCCGCGCGTCGCTGCCGACGTCAGAGCCCGGACGGATCCATCCGGAGTTGCCGTATTTAGCATAATTTAAGCTTACAAAGAAAAAAGATTTTAGTATTTTAAAATAAATATGCAATATGCGAATATAAGATGAAAAGAAATTTAAATGATATATAATTGAAATGATAAATAATACTTATAAATAGTGCTATAAATTTTTATATGGTAAATAATACTCGTAATATCCGCCGGCACGCTGCTTCTGCTGGCTGCTGCCGGTGAGCTGCTCCACCGAGCCACCAAAAAAACTCAGACGGTGCGCGCGCGTTTGGAACGAGGCGTCGAGGCTAGGTGGTACGGGCGCGTCGCGGTGGCCGGGTCCTTCCGTTGGTTCCGTGAATGAAGACTGCGGCGGTTGTGTGCTTTTTGGAAAGCGGAGGTGATGGGGGTTGGTGGTGGTGGTAGCGTGACCGGCAGTTGGTCAAGATCAAGGCCGGTAGATAGCTTAGCACTAGGCCGATGGCCACGTAATCCTGTTGCCCCAGATTCCATTCCGATGGGCCAGGCCACCATCCGGCTTGTGATAAAGATATCCGTGGGCGAGGCTGTCAGGTGGAGATGGTGGGAAGGAAGCCACGGCGAACCCCGGGAGGTCGAGCTCGCCAGCTGGGGGAAGATGCGCTCAGATCTCGCTGTGTAGTGCGCGGAGCGAAGAACGGTGTACTTCTGACGAGATGTTGTGGTCGTTGCTGTCGTTAACAGAGATGAGCTTTTCGCGGTCTGAAAAGGTATGGGCCTTTTGCACTTTTTGATGGAAGGGAACAGAGGTTGGCCTTTTTCTGTGTACCTTGTGGGCTCCGTGGGTACATGAGCGGCGCAGTGAAGCCGAAGGATTGCGGTGAAGGCCCAATGACTAAAAGGCCGTCTTTCCTCGGTGGCTTCTTTGCTCCATTGATAAGTGAGGCCCAGTAGGAGATTTTAGATGAGCTTTCTGAAAATAGCGAGGACTGCATTTCCGAGGGCAGCAAATCGTGTAGTGTTCAAGAAACTTAATTTCGGGTAATGCAAAAAAGAGGTTTTCCTGGAATCTGAAATGGATTATAGCAGGAATAAAAAACCATTGTTAGAAAGAGACAAGCCTCAGTATTTGGGTTTGAATCAGCACAATCGTAGAATTTCAAGTTTTCATCACAGATACAGAAACTCAATACGTGATAGTGATGAGGATTGATGAGTGAAATCAACTAGAAACTATTGCTGTTAATATTATCTATATATAACAAAAATATCCTCAAATACTTCAATTAGTCGTTTAATGGATTTTTACACTAAGAAGGTTGACCCGAGAGCTATTTCGTACCATGCACAAGATACAGTTACGTCCTTCGCACAAGAAGGTATTGGCTGTAAATCAATCACATGTCAGGATTGGTTTTCCAGCGCTATTATGGTTTTTAAACTATCTATAGGTGTGATGTAAGCTCCGATTTATGACCCGGAAAACTATCATGTTTATTATAATCCCTAGATTAATTTATCAATACACACGAGCACATGTTGGATATCATTGTATATATTTGAAAAGAAGTTTTAAAAGATCAATTATTACATGAAATATAAAATATTTACAATATTTGTGGCTAACTATACAATAGAAGCTTTCTGATATAACCACGCCATCAAGCAAGATGTCACAACCCTTAATTCAAGCTACACCAACTCAGGTCTCACCTACATCAACACCAGTCCAAGTAATTGATGGATCGATTACACGTAGTCGAGCAAAGAAGCTACAACAAGAAGTGCATACATTACTTTGTGAGATTCATTTAAATATTAATGAGAATTATATACTACCTAAGTCGTGTACATTATTAATGGTTAGGTTCACTAAGGAGGAAGACATGAACACACAAGGAGATGACTTTCGATCAGCTGCAGATCACTTCAGACCAGTTGCCGACCACGAACTACACTCGAACTAGTTCAGCTCTGTAGAACCGTCTAGAAGAAACAGTCATATATTTTGATTCCCAGAAGCTATGGTGGTCTATGAGCACGTTTTAGAAAGCTCTTCAAGTCTAATTTCCAATGAGTCTAGCCCCGACCAGTTTGGAGCTACCATTTGGGCATAGACCACCGTTTAGTGTATACTGCTTGGAAGGTCAACAGCCAACCTAATGCTAAAGTTCATGTATTAAACTATACCATTCTATAATATTACGTAGTGCATGGCATACATTGTTGGAAAGGGTGTCAAGTCAAGAATCCAACGCAATAAACCGTGCATCATTTGGACTTTCCTTGGTGGAGTTATTGCCAAAACAATGAAGATTATGCAGAAGACTAACAGCCACGCGAAAACTCTCCAGGAGCTCATTCTGAAGAGGTCTTTTCACATAGTCGAACTAGTTATTTTCTTTTCGAGTTTCCACCTACCTAGTAGGGCTATTGCTAGTATAAATACCCCCCTAGACTCATTATAATTACAGATTATGATATTGAGAATATAAATCACTTTGTTCAGCTGTGCGCTAGCAAACCCCTGAGAGTTGATCTCTACCCCTTTGCTCTTGTGACTTCCTTCGCAGGAATTACAGAAGTGATGGCTTCATCCGCTCCCAATTGGTGCTCCTACTCCCTTCGAGGTCTCCTCGATTGATTGTAGGCTGTGTTGGTTGGTTTCTTTGAGAGTGTGGTTGGGCGAATCCTCGATTCAGGTTGCTGTATTGAGATGGTGGTTGGCTTCGAGTTTTATTTGTTAGGTTGCACTAGTTATCGCTGCTTGCAGCAAGTTATCTCGGCTTCTTCGAAGCTAGTTATCTGGTGATTGATCCTACATCGTGAAGATCGAGACATCGAGGCGTATCACTTTCCATACCAACTCTAGTGTTTTCACTATAGGATTACAATTTTGAAATTACTTTGAGTCACACAGGGATAAATGTGTACAATTTTAAACTTGAAATAAGCTAGCAGTAGAAATTAAACTACCTTCGGAGTATCTAGTCTTAATAACCGGAGTATCCAGAGAAGCTTCTCTGTCAGATAGACATACTTGTCTAAAGTCTCCGAATATATCGTTTGGAGATTCTAGATATCATTCAAAATGTCCAAAGGACACAGGAGGCAAACTCTGAGAATTGGGGAGGATGAAAGGAAAAAAACAACAGGTAACTAAACACTATGATATAAGCAATTTTTCACAGAAGTTAGAATCAACTGATTCTATGTCTCCATTGAGTTGAGTAGCTCTAAAGAGCCAGATCACACTAGATCCCTTGTCTCACAAGTTTAACTTTAGATATTAGTTTGGCCTCTAAACTCTCATCAAAATGTAGCATGTAGTCCAAGATGAATATCAAGGTCTCCACTAGAATACCATACTTTCGTTTTCTATAGAGCTTACTCTATCAAACTAACCTCCAAAAAAGATCTCAAAAATTCACTAATTTATCTCTTTACTTTCAGAGGTGAGGAAAACATTCACAGACGTCTCGGGCGATTTATACGTTGAATTCTCATGGGCAACGCCTAGTCATCTAGGAGATGGTCCCATAAGAGTAACAAACTTGAGTCTTCACCGGCGTTGATCCACAATTGTTCACCCAAATTCTAAAGTCCACTCTATCACAAATCACCTAAAAAACACACTTAGAAGGTGAATAAGTTACAAGATCCAAGAGAGTGGAGTGAGGAATCTCTAGAAAGCTCTTGGGAGTGGTGTAAGAATGAATGAATAGCCCCTTTCTAAAAGAGGGAGTTTGTGGGGTTAAATACTCACCCCTCTCAAAACTAGCCATTACTCATAAAATTTAAACTCCGAATTATCTGCATAAAATATCTAGAGACTCTAGATATATCTTTCGACCTAGATAGAGAGCTTAGTCTAGATATTCTAACCAAAAGATCTGGAGATTCTGGACAACATTTAGTTCTAAGAGAGAGGAGGTTTAGAGTATCCGGTCTAAATCTCTAAAAACTCTGGATAGTCCTTTTTGTCAGACAGAGAGCTCACTCTGGAGATTTTGACATAAATATATGAAAACTTTGAGCTAATTTTTCTATTTGATAGAGAAACTTATTCACAAATTTTCAAAAAGTTTAGACACAAACATCTAAAAAACTGGTAGAGAAAAAACAAAACCCCAAAGTGTACGTGATGTGATTGTTTGCTCATCTAGACTTAAAATTTTGATTGAGCATTTGTATTTCGAATTGATTAAAATTGAACCCCTTTTAGTTCGGCTTATTATAAGAACTCAAGAAATAATAAAATGATATTTTCATTGCTTAAATTCCCTTTTCTTTTCTAACCTTTATGGGGTCTTTTTTAACCAAAACAATCTATCACTAGACAAATTATTACGAGATTCTCAATCATAACATATTATCTCACTAATTTTTTTCCATCTATCGCTCAAAACCCACAAGAGAGTCTAGATACACTTTCAATCTCTCCATTTTTGGTGATTAATGGCAATACTTATAAGACTCACAAGAGAGATATAAAATAAGATGTTTTGATTAAAAGAAGATAGAAGAAACTCTCCATAAATGTGCGCATACATAGAAGTAAAATTTAAGCCTATGCATATTTTAAAAAAATCATGAGTGCTCCCCTTATTTTCCTGTAACCGTAAGGTGCAATATGTATAAGTAAAAGGTATGGAGAAATAAGATTCAAATAACATGGTATTTTAGAAATAAGAAAAATAATACAAGCGTCACTCAAACATGCATCTTAACATATTTCATAAAATTAAAGTACGATAAAGATATACTAATAGTCATTACATAACATACAAATATATTAGTTATTACTTATCCAAAGCGAAGAATTGAGTATGCAAACTCCGAATAACTAAAATAACTAAGAGTTTTGACCAAGATAGATCAAAAGAGGCTTAAAAAGTAGCCCATACTACTCCCCTTTTATCATCGAAGTACAAAAAAGAAGTAACTATGGAGAGAATTAGCTAGATGCTTTGTCTTCCTTGTTTTATTAGTAGTGTGGGGAGTTATGGTGCTCCTGAGATAAAAGCAGTAAGCATAATTATATGACACCACATCATTGCAATTAAGTTTTTCAATAAAATATCCTTTGAATGTCGAAAGTATGGATTCCAAAATCATAATTCAATAAATTACCCTGCCTAGGTAATAATCAATCCAGTTTCCTACTCGGTAAATAGAAACAACAAACTCATTCGATCTACCCGAAGGAATGAGAATCTCCATTTAAAAATAAGAACAACTATGCATGGATATCACTTTTACTAGTTGCTTAATCAACTAGTTTTATCCCCATTCTAGAATTACGGCCGCAATTCGTTTCGTTCTTCATAATTCTTGGTATCCTTATATCAATTAAGACAGCACTAGCCACCAAAATACAACCATTTCATATGTACTGTATTAAACTAAGTTCATTATATTTTATGCATAGTCTTAAGCTAAACATGTCTAAGTATAACTAACATAACTGGTTTATTAGATTCAAGTTGTGCATAAAATATTGGAAATCATGTATGACTAATGCATAGAATAGAGTATTTTAAAGGCATGGGAATAATATGATAAAAATGGGAGAATAATAACTTACCTTGCTCCAATGCATAGAAAATCGTGGTGGACAACCTGATTACCCGTCCATGAAACAACATAGGTTGTCTCGAGGTAAAATAGACTCTACTAAGAAAGAACAATCAAATTCAATAAAATAGAGATAGAAAGGCTAGGATTTATAGCATATTTCTTTTATAGAGGTGGTAGGATGGATAGAATGTTATTTTATGTGTAGGCTATGTATGGTTGGAGGCTAAATGATAGATCGGTGATATACTGGTAATTTAGGCAACATGGTAGCATGGTAGCTAGGGTTTGATGGTTTATTAGTTGGTGCTGATGTTGGGCAGCATAACGGCTAAGGTTTGGTAATTTTTAGCCGATGCTGTGGTTAGGCAGCATATCGGTTACATATAGGTGTTTTGTCCAGCTGTTATCAATGGATAGTATAATGGCTAGAGGGATATGAAGTTTGTGTGGGTTTTGTGCGGCAACAGAGGTACTCTAAAATCGTGATTGTTGGCAGAGCGGTTAGGATCGCATAGAACCCGAGAACTAGTGTGAGACATGATATGGAGACCGAAGGAGTAGTGAAGCTCCGACCACTGTAAGCATCAAGGCGTGGGGTGCGAGGAGTAACACTTCGACCCTGGTATTAGGTTTTGCTAGGCTTTTTAACTAACGGTTAGACGTTAGGGCCCATGGACCATGTGAGTGTTCCCACGGAAGACGTAAAGTTCCAACCAACAGATTTTTGATGGCTAAGGGGTAATTTGGAATATTATTTAAAAAAATTCAAATTAAAAATTCAAATGATATTTAAATAAAATCTAAAAATAGAAAAATTGGTATTTAAATGAAGAATTGAATTTAAAATAATTTAGGTTCAAGTTTGATTGGATTTGGATTTAGAATGAGGGAGATATAATCTTATAAAGTTTGGAAGTTGAATTAATTCTAGAAATTGAGAAATGACACTTTGCATGTGATCCACCTATCACATATCTCTCTCTTTCTTTTCTTCTTCCTCCTCTTGTTATCTCTATTTGCTCACTTAAGCTAGAGCTAGGGTTAGGGTGTGAAACATTTGTGGTACCTGGAGGGTATGGTGGCTTTCGAGTAGAGGTGGAGGATGACGCCGATAGCCGGTAGGCGGTGGTGGGGAGCTTGTGCTTGAAGCATGACAACTGGGTACGGTAGCGATGCTAGGAGAAAGGCGGAGGCCTAAGAGGAATGTAGTGTGAAAGTGCATCTAGTCTCTTAAGTCAGTTTTGGATGATAAATGATAAAACAATTAAGTGACTAATATGTTTATTGAGGTACATATAGAGATTAGTCCCTGTAAAATTAAGTGTAAGCATGATAACCCCTATAAATTTATGATTGAGCTATGGCAAGAAGACTTAGAGTTTATTTTAAACTTCTTTTGAATTTCTTTTGAGTTTAGGTAAACCGTACTATTAAGAGTGGTTGCAAACAGTACTCCAAGTTTACTCTTGTACTCAAAGATTCATTTTTTAGTTAAGAAACATATTTGCGCAACACTCGCACTATCATGAGTGTGTTTTTGCCTGTGGATCGGAGGTTTCATTCTTAGGGGATAAGAGGTTCTGGTCCACTATTGTCTGTGAGCGGCTAAGTGTTGGGTTTAAGATTTTAGGATAGGGGTAGTAACTTCTAAATATTTAAATTAGTGAGTAACGACTAAGTGATGTAGTAGAGTGGGTATGGACATTCCTTTTCCCTCCCAGAGCTGTTTTGGCATTTTCATTTTTGTTTTCTTATCTCTAACTTTTCTTAGGTTCTACACACCTCTTCCACCAAGTTCTTCTTTAGTTTTCATGAGGATTTAAATAAAATTCTTGAGTGGTTAGAGTGTTTTTTCCTATAAGAAGAGCTAAGAGGGTATTGATTACTTGAGGATCGGCATGAGTCACTCTTTGGAGTTTGTCACTTTTAGAGGGTAACCTCCTAGACTATTAGGCATCACCTGCAAGCTTCCTCAAACTGTGGACTGTCCTGAGCAAGTTTGTGAGGGTAGACCTCATAATCGCAAAGAAGGAGGTAACTGATAAAGTGAGAATTAAGTTGGTCTTTGTGACTACTGGGTGAGACAAGGGGTCAAAAGAGACAACTTTTAGGAGCTCCTCAATGGAGATGTATAATCTTTGTAATTCAAACTTTAAGAAAAAAAATCCTTGTGGCTCCTTCTTTCTCACTTTATGAATTTTGCATCAAACCTTGCTCATTTTCTATATTGTTTACTATTTACTGTATTACAGTACTTGTATACCTATTTACTAATTTTGTTGCAATTACTTGTGTTCCTAAGATTATAGAAAAGAACTCAAAATAGTTTATCTCTGATTTGATCGAAAGTTCCTGCCTCAATAGATCAGAGGTTCTGACCAACTATCTCTGTTTGCCTGAGAGAGTTGATCAGAAGTTCTGATCAATTGGTCTAAAAGTTTTGGTCAAGCTTAAATTTGATCATTGCATTAAATTCATTTTTAGGAATGCCTATTCACTCCCTCTCTAGGCTATCTCTAGGGCTTTCATGGTGCTCTGGTGATGTTTGGGTTAAATTGGTGGTATGGGAAGTTCTAATGGGGTGAATAGAACCAATTTTCTCGGTTTGGTTGTTTGGGAAGAGTCTAACTCAAAGGTTCTCCATGATGGCGGCTATGGTGGATAGAGGAAGAGCATTGAGGTGAGGTGTTTAGACTTGGATTGATGAAATTGATGATATGGATGAATAATAGGGTGTGTTATGGTGCTACAAACGGGAGGACTTACCAGATGTTGGCTTGACGGTGAGTCGACAAGTTTCGTTGTGCCGATGGTGTGGAACTGAACGACGCTCGCGTGAGTTGAGGTCCGATAAGATCCAGCAGCATGATGGCAAGAAAAAGGCTTAGAAATACTTCTAGGATGAAGAACGTGACTAAAGACCATGTTTTGCCAAAGCTTGATGATGAATTATGGAGGAGGTGCTCGGGCAACAAATTTCATGCAAGATGCTTGATCGATGTCACAGTGTCGCTTAGGCAAGAGAAGGGGAAGCAAACATTATAGTAGGCAATAGGGAAGTGAAAGGAGGATTATGGTGCGAGGAGATGGCTTGGGGTGCTATTTATAGGGCAAGGATGGTCGGTTGAGCATGGTGGCGATAAGAGAATGAGTTTGGTTGAGAGTTCCATGGGTGATGGCAAGGCGACGGGCGTTCGCTAGCTCAACCAATGGCATTGCGACAATATGGTAGACGACTCTATGGGCGATGGCGAGTGACGCGCAACGCGCGACGATGGCACGAGCGTGTGACACGTGTGCGGCAAGGCCGTGTGGTGACGCATCTGGGCCAATCGTGACACGTGCAAACTTTCAGTGTAGAAGTAGGATATGGTATACTAGTGTTTTTTATAGGAATTTTGGTAGACTAAAAGAAAGAATTTCAAATTTAGGGCCCAAACGTCAAAGTAGATGCTGTTGTGTCAAATTCATGCATTTGCTCTATTTGGAGTTTAGGTAAAGCTTTGAGAAATTAGATTTGAGAGGAATTTGCTTAACACAAGGGCAATCAAATGATTTTTAAAAGTTTTCTTGTGCTTGGATGAAGGATTAGGTCTAAAGAAATAATTTTGAATTTGGAGTTTTAAAAATTAAAGGAATAGATCTCGATTTATGATATTGGAATAAATTAAGAGTATTTGATGAAAGGACAAAGAATTAGGTATTTGGAAGAGAAATTTAGAAATATGGACTAGGATAGATAGGAAGTTTAGAATTATGAAAATTCTTGGACCTTATTTAAGCTCAAACTATTTTTGGAGTATTTTTAAGAATAAGAAATCCAAATCAAGAAATAGCAATTTAGGAAAAACTTAGACATTGAGAGAATAAGAAATATTTCAAAGTATGAAGATTTTAAATAAATAAAAGGTGAAATCGAAGAAAGAATTTTTTGAAATCGATATTATAAGATTGCTTTAAATTCGGTAAAATTAAAAGTGAAGAATCAACATGATGCAATATTTAAAAATATTTAAAATTTGAGAATTTTACATGTGATAAAAAAGACAGATGCATATCTACGAGCAAACATACATGGCGGTTGGGAAACAGGTGTGAAGAGGTATTCCCACCATTTTATTATTTAGTGTTCATGTTGTGATACAAAAGTCTTTACGGTTGATGGATAGGTTTAAACTAAGTTATAGATGTAGTCTTCTTAGTTTATTAATACTTGACATATGCATATCTCAAACATAAGATGTAAAAGCCCTTACTGTTTATGGTTAGGTTATACATCTAGTCTTAGTTTATTAATACTTGACATATGTATATCTCAAATATAAGCATCCCTCATTCCTATGGTATAGGTATGTGTATTTATTATAAGCTAGTTATATGGCCTATGGATTGTTGTTATATATGCTTATAAGTACTAGTGGTTCTTACAAGCTAGTTACAATATTTAGGGTGCTTTTAGGAGGAGAGGTTGGAAGTCCTTCTCCTTGACATAAAAATGATGAATTAATACATAATTAATTAATCATTAGCTAAAAACTTAATATGATTTTTAAAGCACCTTTTTTATATATATTTTTTTAAAAAAATATACGTCTAACGGTTTGAAAAACATATGCATAAAAAACGAGAAGGAAGAAATTTTCAACCTTAGCCACCGAAAGCAACTTTTTTTAGGTTTCATCTCCATAAGAATAGCTAATTTTTTATGTTGGTTTAAAAAGTCTAACACAACCTTACTCATTTATGAATGTTTAGGATATACTATGTTGAGACACCAAACACATTTTAACACCAACGGACATATCCTTGTCCAAACATGTTTAACAGCCGAGCGTTACAGAAATGCGTATGTTACGTTGAATTTGTACTCATATGTGATCGGCTAGACCATCAATTAAAGAAAATTTGTTTAACATCGGTTAAAATGGTTTAATCATATAAAAAAAACCTAGAGACATCAGTATATTATAGAACCCTAAGTTATGATAATAATATGATGAGAGATAGATAAATACCTAAATTAATATGAAGAGAAACAATAAGAAGTGATATCTGTACTTAAATAGAAGTGTTTGAAAAATAACTATTAACGTGACTAAATCATGATTTAGGCCTTGCCTGTTTGTTACTAAGAGTGTTATTGTTGTTGTAGCTGCCGAAGGCAACCTTAGACATCTTTCGATATAAGCTAACGTACATGTGTTATCTTTATAGTTTGCCTAACAATAGTTATGTCTAAGGGAAGTTAGTTATATTCTGTTGTATGAAAAAAACATAAGTAAACGGTCTTTTATTACATCTAAAATAAGTTGACCGATTCACTTAAGATTGTATCTATTCAGTATTTTTTTATGGTTGTGGCTATCCATAACGGCTTTATTGTATAATGTAACTTTGATGGTACACATTAAATTCGATCGAGAGAAATTAACAGCACACTTTTTATCATCTCCCATCCAAAGGTGGATAGAAATTAGACAACACCCATAAACAACCATCTCATTATGGAAGCCGATCCATGCGGCGCACTTTGCAGTGCCCACACCATCTGACCCGACCCATCCTGATCCTGATCTTTGTCGAATGACCGACCTGCCATTGTCGAGCTGATCCTGATCTTTTCAATGGCTGGTAATTTTACTCTCAAGTGTAAAAAAGGGAAAAAATGGGACAAACTGTTGGGTCGCGACGTTCGCGCTCGTGCCGGCCCGCACCTCCTGGCTGGGCCCAAACGTCGAAGCAGATGCTGCCGTGTCAAATTCGTGCGTTTGCTCTATCTGGTGGAATCCCAGCTGAACCGGAGGAAATCCACCGCCCGCAACCCCACACGACGTCACGACTTCCACGAGGCGCCGCTCGACGCAGCCACCGCTGCCCCGCCCGCCGCGATCCACACAGATCCGAGCGAGCCACCCAAACGCAACCAGACTCCAGTGCCACGCGCGGCCGAGCAGCCACCCCGCCGATCGAGCCGCCGTTGCCGGGCTCGGCAAGCAAAGGATTCCATCATCCTATTCTTCCCTACCACCCACGATTCCCGCAACCCTAGAACACCCCTTCCCCTTGGCTCGCCTCCAAAGTCGCGATTCGTCCCCCGCCCCCCCCCCCCCCCCCCGAGGCCGAATCCCTAGGCCGTCGAAGCCGCCATGGATCCGCCGCCCCCGTTCGACCACCCCCTCCACCGCCGCGGCGGCGGCCACCATCACTACCCCGATCACCACCACTTCCCCGCCGGAAGCGGAAGTGGCGGCGCTGCTGCTGCGGCAGGGCGCTCCAGGTACGATTACGGCGGCGCCTACGAGACCCGCCCTCACCAGTGCCACCTCCCCGACCACCAGAGCCACCACCACCACCCCCCACCGCGCGTCCAACACCATCACCACCACCAGCCGCCCGCGCCAACGCCGCCCCCGCCTCCGCCTCCTCCCTTGCCGCAGCACCGCCTTCCCTCCCCGCGCTACGAGCCCCCTCCTCACTACGGCTTCCCTCCCCGCGCGCATCCCGATGCCTACTCGCCGCCGCCGTACCACGACCCGTCCCGCCACCACCACTACCTTGGCCACCAGCGCCACGGGGTCGACGACTTCCTCCCCGCCGACGAGATCCGCCGCGTCGGCGGTTACCATCATCATCATCCACAGCTGCAACAGCTCCTCTCGTGGGAGGAGGCTGAGGAAGAGAGGCGCCGCTACGGCGCCACCCAGCAGCTCCGATTGTCACCATCTGGTTCGTGGAAAAGGCAGCGCTGCGCTGTGCACGACGGTGACCTTGAGAGCACCTCCAGTTCTGGTCCGCCTCCCCGTCGCCAGAGGCAGCAACCTCACCTGTACTATGATCTGGATGACAGTTTTGTAGATAGGAACACTGCCTACCTTGGTTACATGGGCCATGAGGGCTTCTCAATCCTTAGCGACAGCAAGGTTAGCAGGAAGATCCAGATGCCGACGCAGATGACACTGCCTGGCTCTCCACACTGCACGAGTGCTGGGTATCCGAGGCGAGCCCCACAGAAGATTGCTCCTACTAGAGTGCCTGTGTGGCACCGAATTGAGGAGAACCCTTCAATGTATGAATTGTCTTCTGCGCCGCATATGCCCAAGGAGGTGCATGTCTTGCCATGCAAGTCGAACAATGCTGCTTCTACTTCGAAGGAATTGGCCAGTGTGATTTCTGTGGATTGTAGAGGGAATAGTGCTGATGGTAATGATGGTGATAGTAATACAGGAACAAAGAAGAATCCTGTCAAGAATAATGAAAAGGTGTTGGCTTCGGTGCTTGTGAAGCCTTCAATGGAGCCCAAGGAAAAGGAAGTGTCTGCTAAGAAGATGCTCAAGAAACCCAATAAGGTTCAGAAGGATGCAGTGGATTCCAATATTAGAAGTTTGGTCACAACTCCCTGTCCTGGTGCTGGTGTGAAGAAAGTGAAGAAGATAGTTATAAAAAAGATTGTTAGGAAGATCAACGGGAAAGGTAATCAAATCAGTAGCCCGGTTGTCTCAGAAAAGAGGGATACCATTGATGCTAATGCTTGTGAGAAAGAAGAGGGTGAGATCACTACGTCATCATTTGAGAAGGATGCTATTTCTGCACACGATCTGATTGCAGTCAGTGACACAGCTGGTTTTGGTAATATTGTAAATGCTCAGAAGGAAAAAAGCATCTTCTCCACAAATCCAAGTGGAAGGAATGCTGGTTCAGTCATTGGATCTACAGAAATTCTCGATCCAACACATGGTATGGGGAGTGCGCATTCTGGAAAGGAAGAGGTAAGAAGTCCAAAGAATCCAGTTGATAATAACAATGCTGCTTTAGTTGTTGAACCTACAGAAGTGCCTGAGAAAAATGGGACTGAGCATCCTAGGAAGGAGCATGATATGAGCTCTATTGGTTCAGGTGTAAATGATGCTTTTGCAGATGAGAACAATCATACTCAGAAGGAGGTTAAAATCCCCATTCTTTCAGGTGAAATGAATGTTGCAGTTGCGGGCAATTCTGTGAGAGTTTCTGATGCACAGGAACTTCCTTGGTGTGGTGATTCCAGCAGGGAAGAGATCAAAGTATCTAAGGATGTGGATTCAAACAATGCTGTTTGCGTGGATGGAGTTGCTTCAAATTGTGATACAGCAGAAGTCAGTGGAAATGAAGATGCCAGGAGGGAATGTGAAAAAATCTTGATTCGCAGAAATGATGAAAATGCTTTCCTTTTAAATAGTTGTGTCAGAAGCTCTAGTACATCAGATATTTGCATGACTGCTGTAGGGGCTGCTCAGAAAAAAAGGGGTATAATTCTTATTGGTTCAAGTGAAAAGAGCATTGGCTTTTTAGGTGATTCTGTGGGAACTCGTAGGACAACAGAATTTGGTGCCAGTAAGGATGCCCCCAACGAAGGAGATAACATGCCGAGCCATCCAAGCAAAAAGGATTTTATGTCTTTGAACTCTTGTGGAGCTCTCAATAATACAGAAGTTAGTGAAAAGGAGGATATCCAGGAGAAAGAGGACAGAATACCCATGGAATCAATTGTAGCCTGTACTTGTGGAAATGAGGATATACAGGTGAATGAGGGCAGAAAACCCATGGAATTAAGTGAAGCTAATGCTTTTAGTGGAAGTGAGGATATCCAAGGGAAAGAGTGTAGAATACCCATGGGCTCAAGTGAAACAAATACATCTTCGTTGAACCATGTGAATGCTTCTAATGCAAAGGATGTCAGCTTGAGTGAGGACACCTGGAAGAAAGAGAGCCACAGGCCCATAGAATCATGTAAAAACAATGCTTTTGAAATTATGCACCACAAAGAAGCTCCCAGTACAGAAGAGGTTATTACGAGTATGTCACTTGGGAGAAAAGTGGCCGAAGGCCCTGTGAGGTCAAATGAAAGATGTTCAGGTCCTATAGGTAATTCTGCAGATACTTTAAAATTTGGTTTAGCTTGTGCAACCAAGGATAATCAAATGGAAGATTTACTCAACGACAGAACTGCTTTAAATGAAACAAATGATCCTCTTGATGCTGAGGATTCCTCTGCCTTTGTTCTTCCATCTTCCATAAATGTAGAAAGTACATGTGCATCGACATTATATGATCCTATGGAAGATTCAACTAGTGATGGTATTTTGAATATTGGTTTGGGAAGGAACACCACATCTAAGGCAGCAGAACTGTTGGATCTTCATAGAGACCATATGTCTTCTGAGAATGATTCTTTGATACATTCTTGGGACTCTTCATCTGTATCTGGTAATCGTGAGCAGTCTGTTCCTACAGCTTTGACACTTGGTAGCAATATCTGTTTCAGTAGCACAGAAACTGATGATCAGCCTGAGGAAAGTCATGAGCTAGCAGAAGGTCAGCAAGGATTAACTGTTGAAACAGCAAGGAAACCCGATAGTCCTGGCAAAATAAAAGTCCTAAATGGCGAGGGCTTAATCAGTAAAGGTATTCAAAATTGGCTGAGTTTACCACCATCAATTAACAACATGGAAATGTCTGGGCAATTTCTGAATAATGGTTTTACTGTTAGTAAGGGTAGGCTAGGTTTAGACCAGAGTATGGATGATGCCACTTTAATGAGTCAGGATCATGATATTACACAATATATGGACCAGTGTGGAAGTGAGGATGCTTTCTTTATTCAGGATCACAGCATTAGGTTATGTGGTAGCGATTTGCCTCATTCACATTTGTTGGTGCCCAAAGAGAGCCGCATGGATGGTGAGGATGAGAGTGAGATTGTTCTCACAGGTTTGCACCCTACTAGTTCGGTAAATGTTTTAGGTTACTATGGTTACCAAACAGATTGTATTCCTTTGGATAACCTGAATAAGCCTCCCTCAGCTTTAGAATCTTCTGATGAAATGGATGCAGATCAAGTTTCTTCTCAGGTATGTGTTGATCCAGATGACACCAATGACAGTAATAGTGAGAATCCTGGGGTCGAGTCAAATGGAAAGCAGGATGTGTTGTCTTCTTGGATTGAAGCCATTGTATCAGAGGCTAAAAAGGAACACCTACCATGCAAATCCACTCCACTCGCTGTTGGTTTGCCAGACAAGTTATTAGAACCAAAGGACGGCGACAAGAAAACAGTACTGGAAACAGTGGTGCCTTCTGCAGTAAAATCTCCTCAGATAAATTTTGCTAGCTCCACACTCCCCAAGGTAACTCCTAAACAAGTAACTTTGCCTAGTTCATCCCAAGAGCCCACTCGAGCAAATCAAAATGCAAGGCACAGGACATGGCATCGTGGCAACATAGCATCTTCTAGTTCATCTTTGCGTGGTTCACAGCCTTTAGGATTACCCCCAAAATTACCACCCAAGAAGAATGACAAAGCTCAAAATTCTTATATACGGAAGGGTAATGCTCTTATTAGAAATCCATCAAATGGAAATCATCCTCATTCTTCTTCAAGTCAGGATACTCAAAGTAAGTTGAATAAACCTGTGGTAAGGAGAAGCATGAACTTTGTAAGGAAAACTGATATGAAAGACTTAGGAAATTCTAACATCTCAGTTGAAAGACCGAAAACTCCTCCTTTACCACTTCACACAAAATCCATCAGCTGCCCTACAAGCCTTTTGGAGCCATTGTCTCAAACTTTGCAGAAACAGCATGGTCATGAAACTGAAAAGGAGGATCCCACTGGGCAGCCAAAGTCAGGCGTTGATAACCCAAGCATCAAAAGTGCACAAAAATCTGAACCCTTGGATCCTAGTAAAATGGTTTATGTTAGACCCAAATCAAAGCAACTGTTTGCTGCACAGAGGCAACACCCTGTTGATTTAGTTAACAGTTCCACGGATAAGATTCTGTCTCTGCAGGCACCCATAGCACCTGATCTCTATTTAAAGAAAAGGAAAAATCAAATTGTTTTGAGTTCCTGCTTTCCTGATGGTGAGAATACCAAAGAAATGTTACCTGCTGAGAATTCAAATTCAGACGAGAAGAAAGATCTAATGATTGCATTCTCTATCAGTGGTATCCCTGGGGTAAAGGGCAGACCACAAAAAGGTAATGTACTGTACAAACCATTTGTTACTTCTTCTTTTGCAAACATTACCATCTAATAAAAACTCTAAAATTTCTTAGTTCACTAGAATTTTGTTTTGGAACCATATATAGGAACAACCTTTACACCTTTAGAAAACATTTATGATTGTCTTCCACTTATTCAAAATTCAATCAATGAACAGGAACTATCTCAGCGTAAGGAATTTTATCTAAACTGAAAGATAAAAGATTCAGAACCAAACTCCAAGTGTGAGTTAGAGGTAGATAACTAAATTAGGATAATGTGGTTTTGAAAAAGCTATTTGTTTAATATCTTAGCCTTCACACTGAAGCTCTAGAAAGGGGGGAGGGCACTATTCTGGTTATGCTTCTTAAATGATGGCTTTCCATTTTGCTTATGGTTTCATCATCCCATTTCTTTGCCTTATGGTGTAGCATATGTTTGTTTACTACTACCTCCGTCCCAAAATATAAAGGATTTTGCCAATGCATCTACATTGCCAAAATCCCTTAGATTTTGGGACGGAGTTAGTATATTATTTTCTTGTGCTATTTGTTCTTGCCTCTTGATCTGTTACTTTGGTGGGTACAACATTATATAAACTGATAATGTAATATTGAAGCAATGCTAATCCCATTGAACTATATTATATGCATATACTTCTCAACGCAGCTCTTCAGACAACAAATAGTGTGGGGCGTTTCTCTCATGTGTGGACACTCAATGGGCAACAGCCACAGATGAAAGGTTTTATGGGCAATAGCCATATGAATGCCTTCCCACGTATACTTCCATGGAAAAGAAAATTATTCTGCAAGAATTTTAGAAGCAGTCACAGTACATTGTCTAATGTGAGCTCCATACGAATTGTGAGGTAAATATTACAGACTGGTCTTTTCTCTGTCCCTTTTCTATTCATTTACTTTATTGAATTTTGTTAATGGCATGCCCTGATCCTCTATAATTTGACAGAAAATTGTTGCAAACTAGGAAGAGAGATATGATTTATACAGTCTCAACTGATGGCTTCTCTCTACGGAAATCTGGTGTGTTGAGTGTTGGTGGATCAAGTTTGAAATGGTCAAGATCCCTTGAGAAGCGTTCTCAAAAGTTTAACAAGGTAATTCACTTACAGTGAAATTCTTGTTCCTAATTACTTGTTCAGTTATCAACGGAAATGATTGCTGGAGTTCTATTCATTTGATCATGATATCTAGAAGTTTCCAACTCAGGTTGTGCTGTGTATACACTTGAGCTATTAGAACAACTATACGATTTGAACACTCTTTTACTGGTTAAACTGTAAGCTCTAAAGATAATGATGTCGCAATGAATGTCCTTATGCTGTTGCTTACAATGGTTATATCTATAGCTTTTGGATCCATCACAATCATATTAAGGTCTGGAGTATATGACCTGAAGAAATTTTGTTATCTGATAAATGATGTTGCCTTGCTAAGACTCATATGTTTGATACTTCTTGCGCATCTGAATTTTAAATAGTGTAACCATGGATGGCCTTTTAAAAGGTCATATACTAAACACTTCAGGGTGGAGTGACTGTCCAATTGCTGCATTTAGAACATCAGTAATAGCCTATGGTGCTTTAATTCTTCATTATTAAACAAAAATCAAATTGCAATCTGGATTGCAGGAAGGTGCATTGGCACTCGCTGAAGTTGAAAGAAAGAAAAGGGAGAAACGGAAGCGGCATTCTCTCCATGATAAGGGAGGTAATGGTAATGTGCTAATTTGTGAATTAGACATTGTTAAACTTGTCTTATCAGTACTGAAGAAGATTTGACTAGTTCTCATGTAACACTAGCATGCTCCTTCATTTTAAAATCTTAACCTAAGTTCCAATTTACCGAATAAACATTTGACCTGCTATAGACAGAATTACATCATGGCATTACTTTATAGAGCACAAGGAAACCTGTTTTTTTACCCTAGTTTGAGCACTGTGGCTTATTGATAATCTTTTCAGGTGCTTACCACTGATGAGTTTATATTTTCATGTGGATACATCTTGCCTTGAATTGCCTTTCTTTGCAATATATTTTTACCCATTATTCATTTTTTCATGAGCTTTTTTTTTGTTTACGCTCTATGATGTCTGATTTTGCAGATCATCAATACATTGAATCTGTCACTGGCAATCAATTAAGAAACAACCACCAAGCATCTTCTGATTTAAGAAAGCCATCAACTTGCAATGAGTATGTTATGAGCACATGTTGGTTGTAATTATTCCATTTAAAAGAAGACCCTTTTATCATAGATATTTTAGTTTGACTCATTCTCTTGTCCTATCTTTGAAGCAGATATGTGCGTGTAAGCAAAGGTAACCAATTGGTTAGAAATCCAAAGAATATAATCCGCATGCTAGCAAGTGACAAAGTTCGATGGAGTTTGCACACTGTTAGATCACGCCTAGCAAAGAAACAACAGTACTGCCAATTCTTCACTCGGTTTGGCGAGTGCAAAAAACCCAGGGGCAAATGCCCTTATATTCATGACCGAGCTAAAGTGACTATATGTACTAAATTTCTTAAAGGCTTGTGTTCTAATACTAGTTGCAAACTGACTCACAAGGTAAGGTCTTTCTTCTTGATTCCACTGCTAATCTTGCATTGACATTTTTTTTTTCATTTCAAGAGCATGTATTGCAGGTCCTTCCAGAACGAATGCCAGATTGTTCTTATTTTCTGAGAGGTGATTCATTCCAGTCTAACATCATTAGTTTCTCTTCGCTCTGCAAAAAATGTCTTCCTTACATTTTGGCATCACATGCAGGACTCTGTACCAACATAGCCTGCCCCTATAGGCACGTGAAAGTGAACTTGAATGCTCCTGTTTGTGAAGACTTCTTAAAAGGATATTGTGCAGATGGTGACGAGGTATGTGATGCTATCACTAGTAGTCTGCTGATCTTTTATCTAATTTCCACTTGCAGAATCACACAATAACATATATGCATGCTTGTTCAGTTTTCTACATTTTAGCTAAAGGAGGAATTCAGCATCAGATGCACAAAAAACTGTTCAGTGCGATAGGTTGTTCTAATTTTTGTTCCATCAATCAAATAATAACTCTTTGTTCTTTAAATACTAGATTGATGCAATCCACTGCATGAGATTATAGGAGTTTTTTTCCTGTAATCTAGGAAGGCATGCATCAGATTGTTCAGTCTACATGGCTTGTCTAGTATGATTAGTGTGATTAGGCTGAGTTTGAATCAGTTGTACGGCTGTAGCTGTTAGTGTCATTAGCGTATGATTGATCGAGTATTAATTACTATAAACTTGAAAATATATTTATTTAATTTTTTTTATAAAAACTTCTATATAAAATTTTTTTACACAAAACACATTGTTGAAAAATGATATTGCCTAAATGAACGGGGCCTTAGTGTTGAGATATATAAAGTGGATGAAAATGATTTTGCTGGTAGAGATCCTTTTTTGTTATGTATCTGTTAGCCTTTTGAACTTTGGGGGCTTTCACAAACCTTTATTTATTCTGAATAAAGATCACTAATCTTTTTCATGATCTTGAAATAATTTCTTTACGAGCAGTGTCATAAAAAGCACAGCTATGTATGCCCTGTCTTCGAGGCGACAGGAGAGTGCCCACAAGGATCTAGATGCAAACTTCATCACCCCAAGAGAAAAGTCAAATCCAAGAGAAGCAGACCAGATTTCTTGCAAAACAGTAGTTGGGGCCGGTATTTTGACACCAGCATTGATCATGAAAGTGAGACAAGGAAAGTTTCTTTAGGCGAATACGAGAGAGAGAAACCTCAACATGTTTTCTCTGATGGGGACTTGGACTTTATCAACCTGGATGATGATGCCAATGAAGAAGTTTTAGCTTTAGATGCCTCAGATAACATACCGCTGCTGGAATTCGACTCAGGGGATTTAAATGTGCAGACTGATAATCTTGATGCACTAATCAAGCCACTTCGGATCATGAGAACAGCAAGAGTTTGACAGCTAATGCAGTAGGGATATCAAGTTTTCAACGTGAAAACCTATCATATCGACGAACTAATCAAGCCGCTTTGGATCATGGTAACAGCAGGAGTTTTGACCAGTTCTTTGATTGGCCGAGACACACCAAAATTTATACAGGATAGGTGCAGTGTTCGAGACAACTGTATATAGATAGAGAAGGAAAACATGTTTCGTTTTCTTCATTGTTTTGTACCCTTCTTCGGAAGCTTCATTTTTGCTTGTCATGTACGTATAGGAGTTTTTTTCTTATGTTTTAGGATACCTGTATGACATGCCAACATCACCCAGAGCTCAATGTAATGAACAATCATTTACATTGCAAAGAAAGAAATGACAATTTATTTATAATTGCATTGTTCAAATTTCCTTTGCTTTTTTTTGTCAGATCTTAAATTTGATTATTTTTTAAACCATTCAGCACGCGCCTCCCTTTATTCTGGCGTTTGAATGGATTTATCTATGATACTCTCATGTTGATATTTTGGAGAAATTGTTGCATTCCCAGTAGGGCTATAGGAGCATCGCTAATGCTGTACAAAGCGACTACTCGAAGGCTTCAAGACAAACGTTGGAGAAGGGAGATGACAACAAAGAATAGAATCTGTGTAATTTTTTTCCAAGTTGCAGAACGGCAATGTAGCAGCACCGCACATGATAGGGAATCACGAACTTGCTCACTCCTCACAGGAACTCTTCATATGGTCAGCAATAAACAAAGGTAAGAAAGACGAGCAGATTTGAATGTGCCCTTCAAATCTTGAACTTAACAAAGCCAAAGGAGTCCGATCGAAGCTTATCACCAAAAGAAGAGTTTACGGATACACAAAGCAACTGCAGAGAAAAATACAACCGAAAAAAGAAGAGATTCTGAAGCTGAGGAACATTGGTCTGGACTCTGGACATGTTAAAGCTCAAGCTCATGCTGGCTGAGGGGCTGGGGCAGCTTCTACTTTTGTCAGGGTTACAGATCGCAGTAGTTCCAGTGTGCTCGATAATCCAAGAAAATGTGAGAGGATCGTATTGGCTGAAGCCTGCACAGGTTTTAAAAACAAACAGAAAACAAATGATCAACTGATGTTGTCGTAGAGTTACATGATTAATGGAATACCAGGAATGTAATCTCTAGAGTAAAATAAATAATGGGCTGGGTCTGGAAGTCATACATGAACAAGGAAAACATCTAAAGCAAGAACAGGACTCTGGCCAGGCGGTATTCCTTGGTAGTATGGCACTGCAGAGGTAGTAAGAGCTTTTGCTACCAATACACCTACAGTTGCCTGCATCCCAAGAATTGCAGCACCCATTCCAAGAACATTAAGCATAATACCATTTTTGAGATTTTTTACCACATCAGCACGTGGAGGAGCCTGAAAAAAGGGCCTACAATTTTAGTAATGGCTGGAAAGCAGTTTGA
This sequence comes from Oryza coarctata, assembly GCA_030770085.1. Taxonomy (NCBI): domain Eukaryota; kingdom Viridiplantae; phylum Streptophyta; class Magnoliopsida; order Poales; family Poaceae; genus Oryza; species Oryza coarctata. Next base: position 19,601,441 of record CM061472.1, read on the forward strand.
CATGGTTGCTATGAATAACAGAACCAAATACTATTCGAATAGTAGTACACCCCTGGGCATAATAATATGATATTACCATTCAATCAGTTTGTTCGGTAATATGATATCAATATGATTATGGGCAGGTAAAAGAGGGGACGCCAATATTAGTGGGTGCACAGGAGCATCAGTTTTTTTGAACAAAGAGATGATAGTACAGTGCTATGTATTTTAGGAAATGACAGTACCTTTGCAGGTTCGTTTGCTGTTCTCTTAAGCCTTTCTGAAAGACGGATATGGCCAAAAGCCCAAAAGACTGAAATAAATGCCGCAACAATACCGATTGAAGTTGCAAAGAAGGTAAAGGGAGATGTTGTATTCCCTGTAGCAACTGCCGAGAAAGACAAAATTCCTGCCGAGACAGTTGTGCACACTAACTGAGACCAGAATCCCAGGGTGCCCAAAGTCTTGAAATACTGTGCTGTTTTTTCTAGTCTTTTGCTAACCTGCAAAATATAGAAATGGAGAGAGGCTAACACTTGACAATCACAACGTGCCAAGTAAATAAACCTGTAAGCGAGAGTACAAGTGTATGATGCAACCCATTGGGGTAAACAACCTGACAATATAGTATAAACACTTAATTTACAATTTAAACCAAAGATTATACTAAGAGTAGAATACCAAACGAGATTCTTACTACATGGACATCAAAGAAATTAAAAAAAGAACAACTTCAGGAATTATTGGTGACTGCCTGACCGGAACAAAGTTAACATATCAAGTTGATCACACCTACTCCTTTTTTAGATGAGCAGGAAGTTCTTAGACAATAAAAATATGGTGCTAGATCATAGTAGAAAAGTGCACATGGAGTATATGCTAATGTAGACAAGCGACAAATGGAGTAGTGGGTAATAGAACACACAAACCAAATTCTTAAAGTTGGAAGGTAACTAGATGGTGATAGCAGGAAGTTAAGAAATAAATCCATCCCCAAAAGTCTGTAGTTACTTAACTCACGAAAGGCCCGCGGATTTGGCGTCCTTTAGAACAACAAAAGAACAAGAAAAGATGGCAATGCCCGGTTAGGTGTGTATGTTGCGTGTACACTCCTGATAAACTCTCAATTATGAGTGCCTATTTCACTGGTTCCAATTTAATCTCTCAGGCAATCGGGCAGATGGGTGCGCATGACAGGATGCAAGAACCTAAATTTCCTTTCTTTTCTTGAGAATCAAGAACCTAGATTTCCATAGAGCGCTAAATTAAGAACTCTAATGATCCCGTCCGGACAGCTGATATCCTCCTCACCATCACTAGCACTGGAATGAACAGATGAAAGAAGCGAGTGGCACCTGGGCGAGCTTGGCGCGCTCGGCCTCATCCTCAGCGGGCGAAGGCATGGAGTCGGGAGGACCGGACGCCGACGCCGACGATGCTGCCGCGTCGGCCGCGAGGTACGACGAAGCGCGTCCTCCGCGAAGCCCGGCGGAGAAGGTGGCCACCACGCGGGGAGCGGGGGAGCGCGGCTCCGGCGCGAGGATCGATGTGGCTCCAGAGGATAGAGACGGCCGCCTCAGAGTGGGGAGGGGCGGCCGTGGCGCCGCCGCCGGGGAGAGCAGGAGCGCCTGCATTCTTTCGTAGGTTTAGGCCGGTCTGGAGGTTTCTCTGCTCCGGCGAGGAGGGGCAGCTTCGTACTTCCATGTTTTTTCATTCAGGAAAGTTACTAAGTTAGTAGTACATTAAAAAAATGAAAAAAAGTAATTTCATAAAGGTCCCTTAAAATAAATATAGCAATAAACTGGTTTGTGTTAGGGATGGATGGTAACAAATTCCCCGCTAGTATTGTTTTCACATCCACAGTTTTATTTTGATCCTATATTACTTTGTAATAAAAAGGAAAAGCTAAAGGTTTTTTCCAACCGCTTTTATCTGAAATTTTTTTTAAAATTACCATAAAGTTTTGACAACCCTATTGAAATAGAAAAAACTTAACCATAATATTTATATGTTCTCAGTGTAGATGCTATATCAGTAACGATGTATTTAAATTAGTTATTTGATACTTGAAGTAGCATATCACATAAATTTATAATATAAAAATAATTATTACTTTCTTTCTTGATACGGTATTTCCGACACTCAGTACTGATATCATGTATGGTTGAGGAAATGGATCAACTATTTTTATATCATTTTTATCCCTAGTCTATGGCCCTTAGGTTTTTTTTTCTAAATTTACTTTTAAGAAAATACAGAGAAGAGAAATAATTATTTTGACAAATTTAAAATCAGAGAAATTATTCAAGAAATGTAGCCACAAATAAACTCAGACCCACACAAAAGAGTGAGAAGTAGAATCAACCGCCGCCGCTCGACGCAAATCACCACACACCCTCGCCGCGCCGCCGTGCCCATCGCCGCCGCCGCCGCCGCCGCTCAATTCAGTGATGCAGGCGGCAGCACCCACGTGGGCTCCGGCCATCTTCTCCTCGGCTTGCGCCGTCTCCGTGCGGCCCCGCCGTGACGCGCGCGCCGGCGCCGTCCGGTGCGAGCTCGCCTCCTCCGCGCCGTCGGCCCCCGGCTCCTTGGCCGACCGCTGGGCCCAGAGGACCGTTGTCATCCCACCGCAGCGCCGCGGCTGCCACCTCATCACCCCCAAGGTGCCTCCGCCTCTCCACGCCCGCGCCCCTCTCATCCGAATAGTCTTGGGTTCTCTCGTTGTCTTCACCTCTTCGGTGTGAGGATTGGTGCTATTTACTTGGCTGTTGCAGATTGTAAACGAGATGAGAGACGGCCTATCCGAGTTCAAGTGTGGGATGGCACATCTGTTCTGTATGTATACTTTCACCCGATGCAATTTGTGTTTTTGTTTGCGTTGTTCTTGTTGAGGTGATGGTATAGCGTATAGCAAAGGGAAGTTTGCGGATCACGTACGTAGAAGAACCATATGGATATTGATCTGGTGCATTAGGTTTATTTGATCAATTATCTATATACATGATCGTCCTGCCAAAATGGAGACCAAAGAGATTTTTTTTGGGAGAAAGAGAGATCGAAGCCTCCCCCATTTCCATTAGAGAAATGAAACTGAGTTTCTACAAGGATTGCAAACATAAAAAAAACAGCTAAAGCAAACACAAGTTCAGGAGCACGCAGGCTCAGACCATCTACACAGAAAGCTTCTAACATCCTCTTCTAGTTACATGCTAGGTAAGAAGGCGCCATCCCATCTTCTTGCACCAGCTGCAACAAAATTGCCAAACCTGCATCCAGCAGATCAAACTCCAAAAGGAAATAAAACAGAAAACAGACAGCATACCCAAATTACTGAAGATCAACATATGACCTCTACTTCTCCCCAATCCAGCAGCCCCTGCACTTTGTCATCCCTTCAGCAAATTGTTCTTGGTCCTCCAGCCATGGTGAGAGTTCTAAGGAGATCAAAGAGATGTTACAATGATTATTGAGCTTTGTGTTGAATTTGCATTGTACATAGGGGAGAGTTGACATAGATTCAATTTGAAGAATTCATTGGTACTTGGCATCCTTGTCCTCTTGGTACAACAAAATTGGGGAAGGAGTTCATGTGTCTAATTGTGATCTTGGTGAAGGGAGGTGCGATTGTAGTGAAGAAGATGAGTATGGATGTCCCGTTTACTACTTACTTATAATTGTAATTACATATATTCCAGGTTACTGAGGGCAGAAAGTTCTTCTGTTTCCTTTTAAGAGAGTATAAACCAAAAGTCCAAATATATATCAAGAAAATTCTACAGCATCACTGGCTAAATTTTCAGCCAAGAATATAATATGGGGTGTCTAGTAAGTATGTTTCTAGAGCACAGTTTCCACTGTTTTCAGCATTTATTACATGGCTAATTGGTTATGCCCTACAGTGCAGCACACAAGCGCTTCATTGACTATTAATGAGAACTATGACTCTGACGTCCAGTTTGACACTGAAATGTTTCTTAGTCGCATTGTCCCAGAGGTGAATGACTTGAAATTTATTATTTGTTTCTTCTCAGGTGGATCTAAGTAATATTGCTGATTGATCTTTCTTTTTTTATTGTGATCAGGGTCCATCTGCTCCATGGAGGCACACCATAGAAGGTGTCCGAACGGTGAAGCCTTGTATTCTTGGCATGTGGTGTTTTTTGTTACAACATTCGTGTTTAGTTAATATGCTGCTAACAAATTGTGCATTGTTCTTTTTTTGAAAAAAATATACTCCACTTCCCTAACTTTTTATCAGAGCATTTGACCACCAAACTTTTCTTGGGCTCAGTACACCGTCTGAACAGAACTACTATTGGCCACGTTACTTCCAAATGACATTTATCTCTTTCGTTTATCCTTATACAGTTTGTGTTAAGAGTTGAAATTTTGTGGGGTAGTAGATGGTATCATACCTTATATCTACAAATATTTTTCAAAAATTTCACGACTGCTGCATGCATTTTCCTATCTCAGGATTAAATTGGTCTTAGTTTCCTCCCAACCTATGCAAATTAACACTGAATTTTGAAGGAAATTCCTGAACATAAGGTATGATTAATATACCTATCGCAAAATTCAACTTAATATAAGTGAACTGTTTTTGTATCAGAAAAAATGTACTATCCTTAAGAGAAGATTTTGATAATTTTTTGAGGACATATGGATGCTTATATTATTTCTTTTACTTTTAGTAAGTTCCTTCAAAGAGGTCCTTTTTAAAGAACTCTTTGGTTATTCTATTGTGATAGTAGAATGGACTTGGTGTAGCAATCACGGGAGCTTCTGTAGGAAACACAATTTGCTTGATGTGGCTATTGCTTTGGGTCACATTTGAGTGGGTTTTGACAGGCTGAGACCATGCTTTATAGTTTATATACCTCATTAATAATCAGGTTCTAATTGCAGGGCCAGACGACATGCCAGCGCATATTAAATCGTCGATGTTTGGTTGTGCCCTGACGTATGTGCTCCCTTTTCCCTCATGCCCATAATTTGTTGTTGTGTCCCCAAAATATTTGTAACATCTTTGTCAATTGTCATTGCATCAGGATCCCTATCACTGACGGGCATCTCAACATGGGAAGTTGGCAGGTGCTGGAAAATATTTACCGGTTTAACAGTGAAGCATCTCTTAGTATATCTAACACTATAGGTTAAAAATCTTAGTTTCCGGTTTCCACTATTTCCAGTGTTTAAAGCTCTATTTCTAGATGAACTTGATTGAAAATCAATCAGGGCCTCTAGTTTCCAGATTAAAAAATGCAATACAGTGCTAGTTATTAACCACAACATGACTTGTTATTCGTTTGTTGAATTTGTTGGTCGACCTGGGAATTGCATTTTTTTACCCTATCTTAGACATTTTATTTCTTTTCAGGGTATATGGCTCTGCGAACATCTGAGACTACGCCACTCCTCGCCAGATTGTGATTACGCTCAATGGGATCTAAATGGTCCATGACAATAGTCAATAGCTGTAAATGCAATATGACTATCTCGACATCTAGATCATATGCAGTGAAACTGAAATCATTTCACTAATTGTCATATGAACTACAGTGGTGAATCTATTTTGCAATCTTGTATCTGCGTAAGAACTATTTTTTGGATGATTGATTTATGTATTTCTCCCTGGATCAGTGGGTGTAGCTGCATTTCACTATTTGAAAATAAGTCTTCACCTCAGCAATTACTCCCGCTATTTGAAAATATAATATGTCCTTATTTTCTGCAAAGTTCACATTTGAATTTTTTGACTAATAATTAAATTAAAAATATATATGTTTAGTGTTATGTATATAGTATCACTAGATTCATATTTGAAAATATTTTTATATGGTATTAATTTTGTAGTTGTTGATAATATATTATAAAATAAATTAATGATATAATGTTGGACCATGTATAAACCTAATACCAAGCTGCCCATTGCATATTGGCACTGTCTTATATTTTTAAATAGCGAGAATATGTTTCAGCGAAAATAAGTCCTCATCTCAATAATTTGTCATTGTTTGAAAACCGAGAAATATGTTATAGAGAATATAAGTCTTCACCTCAGCAATTTATCACTGTTTCAAACTTGCATAACACAAAATATTTTTTAAAAAACTCTACCTAAAATTTGTAGTTTACAAAAATTTACATGAATTTTCTTACAATTCTAGTTTGATGGTCGTACCTCGCGGCCGGCCATCACGCGCTCCACTCCACCACCCTCCCAACTCCAGTGATTCCCGCTCGTCTCCGGCGATGGCCGGCCGCCGCATCATCCTCGAAGCTCCCGCGAGCACTCCTCTTACTCTCCGCCCTGGCCCTCTTCTCCGTCTCCTTCCTCTCCCTCCGTTCCCTCCGACCACCGCGGCCCCTTCCCTCTCCGATGCCCGATCGTTCTCCCTCTCCCAGGCCACCGTCTCGGAGGTGTACCACTCGCCCACGGCGTTCTCGGCGGGGTACGCGGAGATGGAGAGGAGCTTCAGGGTGTTCGTCTACCCCGGTACGTTCTACCAGACGCCGCGGAAGCTGACCGGCAAGTACGCCAGCGAGGGCTACTTCTTCCAGAACATCCGCGAGAGCCGGTTCCGCACCGACGACCCCGACCAGGCGCACCTCTTCTTCGTCCCCATTTCACCCCAAAAGATGCGCGGCAAGGTCCCATTCTTTGCTACATGTTATATATACGTGGTTAATGTTGCGTACTCGATTATGATCGATCAATGTTGTTTCTAGTTATATATACGTGGTTCATCTTGCGTACTGGAACATGGTAATTTAGGTAAAGGATCAAATGGACCTGTTATATTGGCACTTCAATTTCAATTTGTGGAAACTCAAGGAAGTATGAATAGATCGTTTGTTGCAAACGTTAAAACTTTTGAAGTTTGTTTCCCCATTTGGTATTTGATTTTCTGTTATTTAGCAAATCGGCAGTCGATTCTTGGATAAATTCGTTTAGTTTGTTTATCGGTGCTGTGAATTTTGGCCCGGTTATTTAAATTGGCCTCGGTACTGTGAACTTTTATATTTCTGTACTGCCCTGATGTTCTGTGTTTATTTCTTTTCAAATGTTGGGGTAATTTTGTTTTTCTGGAAGAAATTTGGCATTGTTAATGTATGTGCCAATTTTTAGCTTTGCAGGGTATTTCTTATGAGAATATGACAATAATAGTTCAGAATTATGTCGAAGGCTTGATAAACAAGTACCCTTACTGGAACAGGACACTAGGAGCTGAGCACTTTTTTGTCACATGCCATGATGTTGGTGTTAGAGCATTTGAAGGGGTTCCCTTAATCATTAAGAACTCTATCAGAGTGGTATGTTCACTAAACTATAATGTTGGCTATATCCCACACAAGGACGTTACTCTTCCACAAATATTGCAACCATTTGCTCTTCCTGCAGGAGGAAATGACATTGAGAACAGGTTGAAATGATACATTCCTATAAATCCATTATAGTTTTGATAATAAGATACTGAAAATGCTATTGGTATTCTTTTTTAACGGAAACAGGACAATACTTGGTTTTTGGGCTGGCCATCGCAATTCCAAAATAAGAGTTATTTTAGCACGAATCTGGGAGAATGATACTGAGCTTGCTATCAGCAACAACCGGATTAATAGAGCTATTGGAAATTTAGCTTACCAGAAGCAATTTTATCGGACCAAGTTTTGTGTATGTCCTGGTGGTTCTCAAGTTAATAGTGCTCGTATATCTGATTCCATTCACTATGGTTGTGTGCCAGGTTAGTACTTCTACAAGATTTTCATTGGACCAATCTCCCCGCTTTTACTAGGGAATCATGCTTCTGAGGAACCTTCTAGATGTATTTCTAATTTTTCACTTTCACCCTTCCAGTTATTTTGTCAGACTATTATGATCTACCTTTCAGTGCTATCCTTAACTGGAGAAAATTTGTTGTTGTCCTGAAGGAGAGCGATGTTTATGAGCTAAAGAGTATCTTGAAGTCTATATCACAGAAAGAGTTTGTTTCATCACACAAGTCGCTAGTTCAGGTTGGTTCATTACTTTTGAGTAGCAGACAAATGCACATGATCCATGACATCAGCAGTCAGTAGAGTGTTTAAATAAAGCCTATCAGGAATGGCCATGTTCTTTGTCTGAGATTCTATCTTGTTCTTGTTGTCCTGTTGACTAGAGAATATTTCATTATTCTAACGTGTGTTGATCTAATAATAAGTTAATTAATTAAGAGCACTCACTGTGTCTATGCTTTGAATTGAGAGATATTAATGCTTAAATCGAACTCGATATATCACTAAAATATCTCTCGGATTGCAGGTTCAGAAACACTTGAGTGGCATTCGCCTCCTGTTCCATACGACGCATTTCACATGACTATGTATGAATTGTGGCTGCGGCATCATGTGATCAAGTACTAATCAAGGGCATCACCTGATGATTTCCAACAAAACTTACTGATCCACTGACAAGGTGATGTCATGCTTGACCACTATGCTGGTGCAGTCTGATTTTTTTTTCTTTTAATCAGAAACCTATGCAGTTGAACTGATCATTTAGCTTATGATAACACACAGATGTTTACTGAACCACAGAGAATATCTGCATCAAACAAATAGGTCAGTGTTGAGCCAGACTTCTACTTTGTATATTTAATTCTCTTTTTTTTTCTTTTGCAGATTTGCTTAAGCTTGCTCATGCAAATTTTGTACTCATTATTGTAACTAGTGCATGATAATGTTGATGATGGTACAGTAGAGATCTGCAAGCTGGATTTTGCTCTGACAGAAGTTATGATAATCCTTTATCCAATCAGCTGTTCAACCCTCCCATCTTGATTTGTTCTGTTTTCACACTACTGTTGGATTTATGTTAACATAACTCACGGCTGTAAATCTTCAACTGGAATATATGTTTCTCTCGACTTATTAATGAACTTCTTTGTGCATCACAATGTTGGGAGGGTCGACATGTCGCTTTGAGCATCCATAGCCATGGTCACCTTTGCCATTTATGTTCCCACACCAACACCTGGCATGCATGTGCCCATAAGCAGTGTAGCTGAAGCATGCTCCTGCACTAGCACTGTACTGTACTGCTTGTATTCTGATCCTCTTGGGCCAAAAAAAATCCATGCTGACTTTGCTTAGCAGCTTTCGTTCTCAACTTTGATTGCATATTGCCATATTCCTTCATTTCAGATCTGAATGCGGTTTAGATGGAAGCGCCGTGATTAAGGCCACCCTTAAGTCTTAGTCTCCGTTTGAATTAGTTACTTGTGTCGACTGCCAACTAACATACTACTGGATAAGTTCAAAACTTAGTAGGAGTACTATCTTATTGAAATGCCGTACGGAGCCTTAATTTAGGAACAAGCTGTTTAAGGTACGGTCTGTTTGATCTGTCCACCCTTTCCTAGCCTCTATTGTAGGGCTTTTTGGAACACACAAGCGATTTTCTGGCAGCCTTGGAAACAACGTTCCAAAGGAACATTTGCGTGGTTTAGGAGAGGGGGGGGGGGGGGGGGGGTGTTGGATGTAAGTGAAAATCACATCTTCGATGGAAACTTGAAAGCTCTTATATAGAAGTTCTAAAAAAATGACACACGTAGGGAAGATATAAAGAGACAACTATGCAAAGTTACAAAAACGAACTAAATTTTATTTGTGAGGTATAAAATTAACACATCAGATAGAAAAACATTATTAGTTTTTGTCTTTTTCACCATTGTTTGTTAATTTTATACTCCTATTTCACAACCAAAGTTGAGTTTATTCTTGGAACTTTAAATGATTGTCTAATATCATCTTGGCTATATGTGGGTTTTTTTTTCAAAAATTTTGAAAACGGTTTCTCTGTTTTTATCGAGACGTGGTTTCCACCATTTATTTACCCAGTTTTAGAATAAAAGAAAGACATTGATGACAAGAATAGGCAATATAGATAAACATGGCCTTCTATAGAAAGCATATCCTCTTGTCTATGGTACGGCATGCGCAGTAAGTGTTGTTGATGAGGATATTGATCCCTTCTATATATGGAAAATTTGATCTATGTCATTATAAATTTATCGGATTGAAAAGATATCATTGCTATTTCGTGAGACTTTGAAATTCAAACTGTGTTATATACCCCATGTACGCTAGGAGGACGAGCCTGAATGTGTTCAGGCCCACGTCGCGCAGGTGGTGACACCAGGCCACCAAAACCCACCGCTGCCGTGGTGGCATGTGGTATGGTGCGCTTGCCTGCTACTGCGCCGAAGAGAGAGGAGAGAATACGAAGGTGCTGATAACAATGGCATGATTCAAATTTTACGAAATTTTATTATCAGGTAACAAATTTTATAAACAGTAATAGTATATTTTAATATGATAAATTTATAATAACATGGATTAAACTTACCTTATTTATATATATGGCTCCACTGGTTGTCAACCACATTCACTAATTGGATTATGCAGCCAATCGAATTGCACGAACCTTGTAATATCTCTCAAAACTGGTCCAGTTCTTATGAAATTTCTGAAAGCTGTTACTACGTTCCGTATACGGCTGGTCCGTTGGGACCGGGAAAAGAAAAGAAACCAACTTGTTCTTGGCACACAGACACCAATACTCACATGCAAATAGGACTACAGGAGGGGCCTGCAATATATGCCCTGCAACCCGGCAGACACGGCTGCCTGCTTATGTGCTCGAAACGCCAAAATTCTGCGTCACCATCGATCCATGGCTCCCCAACCCCCCCAAAAAAATTCATTCTCCTTCCTTCCCGTGGTCCATCTTGGCAGCCATGGAAGCAGAAGCAGCGAGCTCGCATTCCCATGCATGGTCTGGTCGCTGCGAAGGAGAAGATGACGAGGGCACCACATTTTGCCCGGAAGCCGACCAGCGGACAACGCTGTGCTGCCACTGCAATTTGCTGGAGTAGTACTAGTACAGTTTGAGTCTGAAATCTTAACATTTCTGAGAGAGAGGATGCAATTGCAATGCAAGGTTGTAACAATCACATTACAATCAGAGGCAACAGATTACAGATCACTACTAGTAGATCAGCACTCCATCAGCTAAGTTTTGCGAGGTTAATCACAAGATCAAAATCAGTGACACAAATCTACACACTCTAACACGCAAAGATCTCATTCTTTTTTTGGGGGGGTTGTTTTGGACCATCCATCCTCGATTCATTCTTGATTATTGTCGTCAGTGGCATTCAAGGAATGGCAGCGCTGGTGGTGGTTGAAGCAGATGAAGACGACGAAGGTATTCTCTCCAGGACCATCACGGCGTCTCTCATGGCGGGCCTCTTGCCGGGCGCCATGGCGCAGCAGGCGAAGGCGAGCTTGAAGCAGGCGAGCAGGGCGTCCTCCTTGCCGTCGACCTCGCCGCGGAGCGTCGGGTCGGCCATGCGCAGCAGTCGGCTGCGCTCCTCGACGACGAACCCGGCGTGCCACTGGCAGAGCTCCACCTCTGAGTAGACCCTCCCGGAGAGCAGCTCGAGCAGCACCATGCCGAAGGAGTAGACGTCCCACTTGGCGTTGGGCCGGAGGTTCTTGAGGCACTCCGGCGCCTGGTACGGCGGTGGCGCGGAGGCGGCCGCGGCGGCCGACGTCGCCGCCGAGGACGACCCGCACGGGCTAGCTCCGGCGCCGGGCATCTGGGACAGGTCCGGCAGGCTACTCGTCGAGTGCATCGACCTCTTGCTCCCGAACAGCCTCGCCGACGCGCCCGTGCTCCGGTGCACGGCCTCGCCGGAGAGCAGCCGGTCCAACCCGAAGTCGCCGATCCACGGCTCCATGTCGGCGCGGAGAAGGATGTTGCTCGGCTTTACGTTGCCGTGCACCCCCTTCTTCTCGTGGATGAACGCCAGCCCGCGCGCCACGCCGCGCGCGATACGCAGCCGCGCCTCCAAGCTCAGATGCAACGGCGATGACGCGCCGAACCGCCCTGGACCATCACCATTGCCATCGCCTCATTAAAAAACTCATCTTTCATGAGCTTTTGCTTAGTTTGCAAATGAATTAATAGTGAATGGGAGTCAAGAAGAAGAAGAGTTAGTGCTAAAAGTTGCTATACTGTTCCTGCATAATCAATGCCAAATTACGAGCTATTATTACCATTTGCCCGTACAATTAAGCTCTCAAGTACAGTACCGTAACTAAAGCCTAAAGGTGCCACCTTTGATAAAGGATTCATGACATTATACCGTTGAAACCAATCGATCTTGCTTAACATTGTCACCCGTACGCTATCGGTTCAAATCAAGCTACGGATACCTAATGAATTCTGTGTGTGATACATGACTACGAGTACAACTAGTACAAGTACAACTAATTGAGCAAAAAAAAATTGCAATGTTTGCAAATAATCAAATGGGAATTTAGCAAAACGATGCAAAAATGGAAGTGTTTAGGAATGGTTTTAAGTAGGAGATGTGCTTACTGCTGAATGCGATGTTGGCGAGGCTGCCATTGGTGGCGTAGTCATGGATGAGGAGCTTCTCGTCGGCGCCCCAATAGAAGCCCCGGAGGCGGAGGATGTTGGGGTGGCGGAAGCGCGCGACGGCGCGGACCTGCGCCTCGAAGTCCTTGAGCTTGTCGACGCCACCGCTCTCACCGATGCGCCGGACGGCGAGCGCGGTGCCGTCGGCAAGCACGGCCTTGTACACGATGCTCGACCCGGTGGCGCCGAGGATGTAGGCCGACGCCTTGAGCAGCGTCTCCATCTCGAGCTCGCCGTCGCCGTCCACCGTGACCAGCGTCGCCGGCGCGGGGGGCGCCTGAGGCTGGTCGTGCTTCTTGCTGTGGTGCTGCGGCGTGCTCCGGCCAATGAAGCTCTCGCTCCGCTTCTTGAGGTGGTCCTCGTCGTCGGAGGACTCCGCCTCCGACGACATCGAGCAGTCGGAGCTGTCGTTCTTGCGGCCAATGCAGCAGCCTGTGGATGTGACCGCCTTCTCTTCTTTGCCTCCGGCGATGTCGAGCGTCTTTACGCCGCCGCCGATTGCTCGGTTGCTCTTCTGCTGCAGCGGCGAACCCTGCTGCTCCCGCCGCTGCCGCCTCTTCTTCCTGATTTGGTAAATGTACAGGAACAGCATGAAGAGGAGCCCGACGCCAGCGAGGTCGCCGGCGACGATGGCGAGAATCGCCGCGGGCCGGAGCTTCTCCTGCCCACGCGGCGCCTGCGCCTGGGTTCCCGGCGATGGGCGGGTGGGGTTCTTGGGGATGGCCGCGAACGCCGGTGGCGAGTCGGTCGCGTTCGGCGGGTTCGACAGCGACGACGGGATCGAGCACATCTTCTTCAGCGGCGGCCCGCACAGCTCCGGGTTGCCCTCGTACGCCGCCGCCGGCTGGACGGCGAACGGACCGGCCTGCGGGACCGTGCCGGTGAAGTTATTGTGCGACAAATCGACCGTGGAGTTCGCTGGGACGACAGCGGAGAGCTCGGTCGGTAGAGCGCCGGTGAGCTTGTTCGACGAGACGTTCAAGAACCGCAGCCGGCTCCCGCCGAAGTCCGACGGGAGGGAGCCATTGAAATAGTTGGCGCTCAAATCGACGATCTCCAAGCTGCCGAGCCCGCCGATGGGAAGCTCGCCGGCGAGGTAGTTGTTGGCGAGCCCCAGCACCGCGAGGCTCGGCAGCCTGCAGAGAGCGGCGGGGAGGCGCCCAGCGAGCGCATTGTTCGACAGGTTGAGCACCTGAAGGCTGCGCGAGTACACGGACTCGCCGTCGGGGAGCACGCCGGAGACGGCATTGTCGGCGAGCGAGAGCACCCGGAGCTCGGTCACGTTGAGCAGCGTCAGCGGCAAGCTGCCGTTGAGGCTGTTCCCGGAGAGGTCGAGGTGGCGGAGGTGCTCGACGCGGCCAAGGTCGGCCGGCAGCGACCCCGACAGCTGCGCGTTGGGCAGCACGAGGCTGATGACCCGCGACACCGTCGCCGCCGCCGCCAGTGACGCGTTGACGCCGGCGGCCGTGCCGTTCGACGACGACCCAAGCACGGGGACAGTACTAGAGTTGCCGCCCTCCGACGCCGCCGTCACATTGACCGCCCACGCCGCCGCGGCGTCGGCCTGCGGGAAGCCGTTGCACACGACGCCGTTCCACGCGCACGGCGACTCGTCGGCGTAGCCCCACCCGGCGAGCGCACCGAGCGGGTCGGCGGTGACCGCGTACTTGAACGACAGCAGCAGCACCCCGTCCGCGTTTAGCCCGCTCGCGCCACGGCACATCACCACCACCACCACCACCACCACCAACCACACCACGACCACCCCAACTCCCCTCCTCCTCCCCTCCATCACCGCCGCCGCCGCCGCCCTCCACTCTTACTCAACCACCACCGCCACCGGCGACATGAACGAGCTGAGCCGAGTTGACCCGCCCACCACCTAGCTCAGGTGAGGAGTGCAAAGCGAGTAGTTGCAGCAGTGTGAGGTTGGCAATGGCATGTGCGGGCAGCGAGGGGACTAAAGATGGGTGGTGGTGGCGGCAAGGTGGCTTCGCGTCGCGTTGAGGCCGTAAAAACGGCGAGAAAACGGTGGGGTTTTGGGGGTTGGCGGCCGCTATAAATTTTCGAGTTTTGGGCAGCGGACGGGGGCGTTATCGGGAGGCTGTGCAACGCTACGCCGCACCGCGATGTGAGGCTACGTGATGCCGAAGCGTTAGGTTGTACTTGTACTACTACCGATCAAGATGGAGGGATGCTGAGTTGTACGAAAAGACGTTTTGTTTGCCCGTGTCATGGCTCATGGATGTGTACGTGTGTGTGTGTAGTGCAACCTGCCGAGCTCGATCGATAGATTGGTAATGAACTCAAACTGATGATGCGTGATTTTGTTGGTCAGCTACGACTTCAGAGTTGTTGTTTGTTGGGGGATGGATTTTTGGAGGTCGTCGTCTCTGGTCCAAACATTGCAATGTTTGTGCTGGAAAATCGGTAGGTTTAGTCCTTTAGAGGTCATTAGTTTCGGTTGAGAGTGGTTATGGTGCATGCCATCGATCCTCTTTGTCGAGAATCAATGACGGGTACTCTTAAAAACAAAAGGCAGCATCAGGATCACCATGCAAACACTGGCCAATGGTCAATGTATTTTTCGTGTTACTGCACGGATTGAAGATACCATTTTTAGGACGAACGCTCACCACATTTAAGTTTGTCCTTGTACTCTATTTAAGTTTGTCAGGCTTTAATTTTTCGATCTACACGTAGTAAACAGTAAACGCCCAGGAATTCCAATGTTCTCGTACAAGGTAATTAAACTTCATGTATATACCACCTTTTAAACCTGCTATGAAATGTGAATAATGTACTAATGATTCAACCATTCCCTGAGTCAAACAGATAAAACCGTGCAGTACAGCAGTACCAGATTGGTTAGCATCTGGGTCCTCAGGAATCAATGGATCACCCATGCAATTAATGGAGATTTTTCCCATATGGGTGATGGAATCTTAACTGCAGGAGGCCCCTCACAAAGGAAAGAAACCAGTTGTCACATTAATATACAAACAGGGCGGCGATGTGGTACCTGTTGCCCCCCTTGAATATTTGTGAGATAATATTAAGAGAAAGCATCTTGCGAACAAATCTTGATGCATGCATGCTAGCTGATGGTAACCATCTATCAATCAATCCTATCATCATCAAGTCATCAGCCGTCCATCAATTCATGCATTGCATGCATGGATGCAACTAACTTAGCTGCCCCCTTTTTTTTCAAAAAGAAAGAAAAGAAAAGGACTTAGTTGGACCTGGAGCTGTTCATGTGTCCCTCTAGATGACCAGTGAAGTGAACACAACTTTGTCGTTCGTTCAGACCGAGCCGGTTGCTTTCTACGGCCGGCCATGTGTTTGTTCTTCACCACATGGTGTGTATATTGTTGGGTGGACAATTCAGGGAGTAGAAATGCCCCACAAAACAGCTCGACTTTGCCTTGAATTTGATCCTTGTATCTGTACAATAATCTGACCACACAATGTCAAGTCTTTTGTGGTTTTGTTTTCCCCAGAAGAATATCGTTTGGTTTTTGTCCCAGAAGCTGAAGTTTTTTTGCCTGTTCAACGTCATGGAACCAACAGTGTTAGATAATGCATGATTGTTGGTAGACGAGATCCACATGGATGCATGTAAGAGGATCCAACTATACATACATACATATATATGACAGTTAAGTCCTTATCATGTTGTGTCATCTCTTTGTAATGGAGCTGCCTGTAACTCAACATCATAGGCACCGTATATCGTATATGCAACAAAACTAACAGTCGGTTTTCAGGAGCATGAAACAAGAAACATATATATAGGTGTGTACTTAGTGATGGCTTGCTAAATGTCTATATTCAAGAAAACAATGTAAGTACGTGCAAAGTGTAGCAGAATACTTCATGCCAACAAAGGGGCAGATTAGGCAGGAAGTCATCCAATATTTTGTGAGGACTATGAACCAACAGGAAACATCAGAGCCATCAAACACAAAGCTATGATGTTTGGTAGTTGGATTGGTATAACGTCTTGTACTAGTGTTGAACTAAATTTCTTCACATTGATCATTAGATGGCATAGCGTACTATGGATGAATGTTAATTAATTATTGGTGAATTGCTGATACCGGTTGATCCACTTGAATTTATGCTAAGCATTGTACCTTTTTCTCTTTATTGCTAAATATTTATTGCGAATGTGTATAGTGGGTCACCAATCAGTATTGTAGATTAACCGACACCTATATTATTACCTTACGCCATGACTGTTTGGATCTTGTTGGTCCACTGAACTACGAAGAGTCTTTTTGACGTATTTGCAGCTGGTGAATACATATATACCTTTCAGCTCTAAGCAGCAAAGCAAAGTTAGAGTAGATTAGAGTAGACTAAAGTTGAAACCCAATAAAAATCTCATTCAGCAACGTTAACAACTACCTTCTAAACATTTATATTTAAATACAGATTTTCAGATATATTATACTTTTTCAAGTTATTTCTTATTATCTATCTCAATATTAATTTTAATTTTTCTCTAACTCTCTTTATATTATTATCTTGATTTAGCATTTCATAATATACCAACGTCTTTAGGAGTCTCCTTTAAACATGACCAAACCACTTTAAACGATTTTGAATAAGTTTTTTTTTAATTGGTACTACCTCTAATCGTTCACGTATATCATTGTTCCGAACTCGATCCATTCTTGTATAACCACAAATTTAATGTAGCAAACGTATTTTTACAACAGTTAGCTATTGAACATAATGTCTTTTTATCGGCCAATATTCTATCACATATAGCATAGCAGGTCTAATTGATATTTTATAAAACTTATCTTTTAACTTCTACGATATTCTCTTATCATAAAAAATATCAGATGTTTGGCGTCACTTTAATCAGTCCACTTTGATTCTATGGCTAACGTCCACATCAATATCTACATCCATCTGTAGCATCATTTCACCACCAAGAGTCTTTAGTTTCGCATCCACTCCATTAGTTACTTCAAATACTTCCGAAGCAATCTTCCGTATGCATGTTGTCATTTTCTTTCACATGTTATTTGCATCGACTTCTTCCTTCTAAGAGCTCTCTTCGATAACTTTTTTCTTAAAGATATTTGATGTCTCTCCTTCTAACTTCCACCACTTGGTGGCCTTATAATTTTAGCTTATTTATCTCTACGAGCATGCACTAAAAAGTAAAAGTCAACCACTACCAGCTTATGTTAAGAAACCACACATTCTCTAGGTATCACCTTATAATCTATACAAACTCGTTTATCCCCTTTTCTAATAAGAACAAAGTAATCTGACTAGAGTATTGACCGCTACTAAAAGTCACTAAATAAGATTATCTCTTCCTAAAGAAAGTGTTGTCTATCATCAAATCAAAAGCTGTAGCAAAGTCCAAGATTTTCTCTCCCTCCTAAATCCTACCACCATATCCAAAACCTCCATTTACCGCCTCGAAACCTATATCTATTGCACCTACATAACTATTAAGATCTTTTCTTATAAAAAGTTTATCGCTACTAACTACAGCTCTAACCAAGCTATCTAAGTCTTTCTAGAAATATCTCTTAGCACTTTTATCCTAGCCTACTTGAGGATCATACGTACTAATTACGTTTAAGATTACATCACTAATGATAAGTTTAACTAAGATGATCATATCCCCTTACCTCCTCACCTCCACAGTACCATCTTTGAGGTTCTTATCAATTAGAATTCCTACTATATTTCTATATGAAGTTGTTCCTGTTTACTAGAGCTTGAAGCCAGCACCGTTCATCTCCTTTGTTTTCCGATCTTTCCATTTAGTCTCTTAAACACACAAGATATTTACACGTCTCCTAACTGATATCTCGACTAGCTCTCTTAATTTATCCATAAGAGACTCTACATTTTAACTATCTAAACGGATCCTAGTTAGCTCGACTTATTTCCTTACCCTTCGCACCCGCCGAGTCAGATGTGAAGGCACTTACTTATTTTTCACCATACTTGGGCACCAATGTAACACGCTATTAAGGATGCAATGGCCTGATTCTTACTCACTTGATCCCATAACCAAATCACGACATGATGCATCACAGGGATGATGATCCGACTCTTATCCATTTAATACCATACCTAAGTTTTGACATGACGTCTCGCTAAGATGTTTATGTTTTAATGGGATTTTTTTTGAGTTTTATCTATAGCTAAGTTTTTACGTTGGCTTGCTAAACTTAACGCAAACTTACTCCCTGCTACGTTGAGACACCAAAAACACCCCAACCTAACGGTGTTTATATATATATATATATATATATATATAAAAGTATACCATAAATTCTTTTGGTCAATGTGTTCGTGTATATATTGGGATACACTAATAAGTGACAATCAATATGAAATTGCATGCTATAAGAATTCAGCCTGGCATACATGGAAGGAGGTTTTTTTTGTGAGCTGCTGGTGCTGGATCTATGCATGCATGCTTTTAACCGGACCACCAATGGATGGAGGTATTCATGAGATTTTCTTCCGTGTGGCTGCTTTTGGCCGTTGCATGTGATGAGTGCGTGATGGACCACATGGGGGATCATGTCATCATGATGTGAGAGTGAGAGTTAGTGGACAGTGTGATGTTGGCGTTTGTGAGGATCTGACAAAGGTTAGTAAAAAAGCAGTCTGGGATTCCTAAGAAATTATGTCCTTTGTGAGTGCACTCACATAAGGAAATTACTTTGGAAGAACACATCTAGGGTTTATCATTGGCTTTGGGGTGTTTGCTCCTAAATACTAGTATTTTAGGTATCTGATAGTGATTTCTCAATGTTGCCCGGTAAAAGGTTCTTTTTTTCCAAAAGTCCATCCTCTTTGACCTCAAAAGTGAAAAAAAAATTACTTTAACACAATTAACATAACATTCTAGATCATCGGGTGAAAAGCATCTTGACCACTTCTACACCGAGTAAATTTCATTGCTATGGTCTAAAGATACTATCAACTTCACATCATCTTTTTCTTAAAAGACAAAATTGTTTTTAACCAACAGAAATTAATTCTAAAATTCAAAACTAGCTGCGGCTCAAACCAAACAGGCCCAAATATGTACCATAGTTTATAAATGTTTGTTTCTTAAAAGTGAACAATGAGCACAATACATCAATACAAAACCTTCTAAAGATGTAGCTAATGGCACCATTAAAAAGCATTAAACAAAGGCGGAAGCATCCGACGCATACCGAGACAAGCAGATCTCCGAGAATATATAAAGTATTAGGGTGTGCGATGCAAAGATTACGCAAAGATCGACCGATCGATCCATCCCTCCGAGCCTTAAGCGACGGTTAGAGTTCACATGAGCTAGCTTAGCTGCAAGCTCTCCGTACACACAAAGCCCAAGCTATCCGTCTTTAAATTTATCCTTGGACACACGCGTACAAATACGTACGTGACTACGTGGTCGGTCACATTGTCACATCTCGCTTGGTCACATACTCACATGCATTTTTGCAAAGCCAAAGCCAAGAGAATCGACAAAATCCACCACTGGATTAGCCCGTTGCATTTGGGCAGCTTCCTCCTGCCCGGAGATGCTGCTCTGTTCTTGTATTTCTTTTGAAACTTTGCTCTCTTCCTGTAGCTATAAGCGTCTGGCCTTATTGGTTATCGCATATGGCTTTCGTAGAAAGGAGCGTGGTCAGTGGTCACAAGGTGGCACCTACTGAATAATGATCACTACTGTGTGCCCACGCACGACCAGCCATACATGCAGCTTGTTTCATCTGGCAAAGGTTATACCTGCAGGCATCCAGAGAATTGCAGATTACAATCTGCAGTAACAAAATGTAGTGAGTACAGTTAATTAATTCTGCTTTCTTGGAAGGTATTTTTTGCCCGTGGCTTATAAACTCCATGATTAAGTAATTTTTGGGAAAGACTTTTACCTTTTATCTCTTAATTAGCGGTTCAAAAAACAAAGCCAAGCGACAAAAATGATGAAAAAAACAACATACCCCTTCCGTTTCAAATTATTTATCATAAGTTAAATATTTATATAGTTGATTATTAATGTTAGAAATTCATGTTTTTCTAAAACATGTGAATTATATATCATAAAAGTATTCTTATAGTGAATCTAAAGACATAAAGACATAGATAAACTATATAAATTTTTAAAAATTGCACATACAAATGTTTAACTTAGTATAAGCTAAAACTACAAGTAAGAAAGTGTACAGTGACTATAAATCCCCCGAGCGTATACGAGAGGGTCGGGTCTATATATATATATAGCCTAGGCCAGTGGTCTGTCTAACACCCCGCAGTCGCAGCGGGAGGGGAACGGACGCAGAGACTGGACCGAAAACTGGTGAACAAAGGCGTGAGCAGGCCTTTGGTCATTATATCGGTAAACTGATGTACCGATGGTACATGGAGCACCCGAACCTGTCCTAATACAACCTTGTCACGGACAAAATGAATATCGATCTCGATGTGCTTGGTGCGTCGGTGATGGACCGGGTTGGCGGTCATGTAGACGACACTGATATTGTCGCAGTAAATGATAGTCGCGGTGGAGAGGGGTGCACGGAGCTCTTGGAGAAGCTGGCGAAGCCAGCAGCACTCGGCCACGGCGTGGGCGACGGCGCGGTACTCGGCTTCAACGCTGGAGCGGGACACTGTAGTCTAGTGTTTTGAGGACCAGGATACGAGAGTGTCACCGAGGTAGACGCAATAGCCGGACGTAGAGCATCGAGAGTCGGGGCAGCCTGCCCAGTCTGCGTTGGAGTACGCGGTGAGGGAGTCGATGGGGCTGGAGCTGAGATGCAGCCCGCTGGAGAGGGTGCCCTTCACGTAGCGTAGGATGCGCTTGAGCAGCGCGAGGTGAGGTTCGCGCGGAGCGTGCATGAAGAAGCACACTTGCTGGACAGCGTACGTGAGGTCGGGTCGGGTGAGTGTGAGGTATTGGAGAGCCCCGGCAAGACTCCGATAGTGAGAGGGATCGGTAACGAGAATGCCATCGACGGCGGAGAGTTTGGCTCGAGTGTCGACTGGGGTGGCCGTGGGGTGACAGTCGGCCATACCCGCACGCTGGAGGAGGTCGATGGCGTACTGGCGTTGGGAAAGGAAGAACCCGTGGATGGAACGGGTTATGGAGATGCTAAGGAAATAGTGGAGAGAACCAAGATCGGTCAAGGCGAACTCAGAGTGGAGTCGGGCCATGATCTGATCGAGAAGAGATGTCGAAGACGCTGTGAGGACAATGTCATCGACATAGAGAAGTAGATAGGCAGTGGCGGAGCCGATATGAAAAGTGAACAGGGAACTATCGGACGCAGAGGCCACGAAGCCGATGTGCCGAAGATAGGCAGCAAAGCGCTGGTAACAGGCACGAGGAGCTTGTTTGAGGCCGTAGAGAGAGTGTTGAAGGAGACAGACGTCGTCGGGCCGAGAAGGGTCGATGAAGCCTGGGGGCTGTTGGCAGTATACTGTTTCCGTCAGGTGGCCGTGAAGAAAGGCGTTCTTCACGTCTAGTTGATGGATCGGCCAGGAGCGAGAGGCAGCCAAGGTGAGGATGACTCGGATGGTGGCGGGTTTGACAACGGGACTGAAGGTCTCGTCGTAGTCGACACCGGGTCGTTGGGAGAAACCCCGGACTACCCAGCGAGCCTTGTGACGAGCAAGAGAGCCATCGGCGTAAAATTTGTGTTTGAAAATCCACTTACCGGTCACAATGTTGGCGCCGAAAGGTCGGGGAACGAGGCGCCAGGTCTCGTTGTCCATTAGGGCCTTGTACTCATCGGCCATGACCGCGCGCCACTAAGGGTCGACCAAGGCTGAGCGAGAAGTCACCGGGATGGGCAAGATAGAGCTGTGGACGGCAGAGAGACCGTAGCGCGGAGTGGGTCGGAGAGACCCGGTCTGGGAGCGGGTGACCATGTGAGAGGTGGAGGGAACTGGAGCCGATGGGGGTGCGGGAGTAATAGGAAGAACTGGTCGGGTGGGGGCGTCATCGGCTCCGAGTCGGCGACTGTAGATAAGAGGAAAAGGAGGAATTAGATCGGCCTGAGCCGATAAGGTCGGGTGGGCCGAGTATTCCGATCGGTCCGATAGAGATAAATCAGCCGATAGGGTGGGTGGAGCCGATGGAAAGTGAGGAGCCGATGGAAGTGGGATGTCCGATGGAGAGCGAACGGTATCGGCTGAAGGATAAATAGGATCGGTATCGGGTGATAAAGGTGTGTCCGATGGGGGTCCGATGGTGGGGACATCGGACCGAGTAGTGGTGGGATATGTGATAGGTAAATTCTCAGCAGCGGCCGATGAGGGGGCTGATGGAGAGGGCAATGGGGGAGACCTGGTCGGCACAGTGCTGGTGAGGAGGAAGTCGAGATTACTAGAGGAGGATCTCGGATGAAGGAGACCGAAGGGAAAACATGTCTCATCAAAAATGACGTGACGAGAGACGAGGACCCGTCGGGTGGAAAGGTCGAGGCATCGGTATCCTTTGTGAGAGGTGGAATAGCTGAGGAGAATACAGGCGGTGGAACAGGGAGCGAGTTTGTGGGAAGCTGTGGCGGTGAGATTTGGATAGCAGAGGCACCCAAAAACGTAAAGGTGGGAGTAGTCGGGCGCCGTGCAGTAGAGAAGGGCATAGGGAACGTTGTTTTGAACGGAGGAGCATGGGCGCTGATTGAGAAGGTACGTCGCAGTAGCCAGAGCTTCGGCCCAATAAGTGGCGGGTAGGTGGGCGTGAAGTAGCATGGTGCGACTAATGTTGTTGAGGGTGCGAAGGAGGCGCTCGGCTTTGCTGTTCTGAGGAGAGGTGTAGGGGCAGGAGAGTCGGAGATGGATGCCTTGCGAGGTGAGGAGGTTTGTAACGGTATGGTTGACGAATTCCGTACCGTTATCGGCTTGTAAAGCCTTGATGGGGAGGTTGAACTGAGTGGATACGTACGTGACGAAGTGAGTGAGGTGAGAGACGACCTCGGATTTATGGATGAGCGGGAAGGTCCAGCAATAGTGTGTGTAATCGTCAAGTATAGCGAGATAATACTGATTACCGGAGACACTTCTAACTAGGGACGTCCATACATCGTTCAAATGGACGCGAGGTACAGGAGAGAGAACTAGAAAAGGGTAGACGCACATGTTTGCCAAGTTGACATGAGTGGCAAACTGTGGAGCTGCTGTGAGTACATCGGATGGAAGCGCTGCGACGGAGGGTGGCGACAGCATCGGGGCCGGGGTGGCCGAGGCGAAGGTGCCAAAGGTTGGTGGAGAGGGCGACGCTGGCGTGTGGGGTGGACGGCGCAGCGGGAATGGTGTAGAGATCACCGTCACTATTGCAGCGAAGGATCTGTCGTCGGGTTCGGATATCCTTCACAGAGAAACCAGACGCGTCAAATTCAATGGAGCAATGGTTGTCTCGTGTGAATTGGCGAACAGATATAAGATTGTGAATGAGAGAATGGACGATAAAAACATTGCGTAGAGGGAGGTTAGTGGTGAATGTAGACAGAGAGGAGTTACCGCGGTATTGGACAGGAAGAGAGTGACCATTGCCGATGGTGACAAAAGGGGAGGAAGAGGGGTGACAGGAACAAAGTATACCAGCCGATGACGCCATGTGTGAAGACGCCCCAGAGTCCAGCACCCAAGGGTGCTGTGGTTGGAGCGTCATCTGGTTGAGGGCAGCGACGAGGCCAGCCTGGTTCTAGGAGGGAACCGACTAGGTGGTTGGGGTCGGTAGCATCGGCTGAGGCGACAGAACGGGAGCCGATGCCAGGTGAGCCTGGGGATGGGCGCCGAGAACTCCGGGTTGCCAACCAATGGGGCTGCGTGGCTGGGGCTGGGGCGCCCAGGGGTTGTAGCAGAGCCACGGACCAATGGGACCGACAGGGTGGGTAGGGACCGAGGTAGGTCGTGGTGGCGTTGGACCCTGCCAGGTCCTACCTTTGCCTTTGCCCTTGCCTTTCTCGGTGCGGGCTGTGTTGCTGTGGTCAGAGCCATGGCCACCAGGACCGCGGGAGGAAGGGGCAGCGCAAAAAGCTCGGCAGCCATTATTGGCTGCGGCAAGAAGAGCGGTGTGGGCCACTGTCTTCTCATCATTGGCCAGACGGAGTTCTTTAAGAACTAGCATGTCATGAGCCCGGGCGAACGATGGAAGAGGTGTAGCGTTGGCGATGTCATCGGCAGTGTTGGAGAAGCGGGGATTAAGGCCTCGCAGAAGGGCGAGGACGAGTTGAGAGTCGGCCATAGGGTGGCTGACGTCCCGGAGAGCAGCAGCCTTGACTTTGAGGCGCTGACAGTACAAGGAGACAGAGAAGTCGCCTTGTACCATGGAGTGGAACTCGTTAAGGAGGAAGATGGCGCGAGGCTGCTTGTTGGCCAGGAAGATTCGCTCGATGGCCACCCAGAGGTCCCGGGCGGTGGGGTCGGTATCGTCCATGGCGAGGTCGAGGACAGAGTCGTCGAACGAGCCGAGCAGCCAGCTACGCACGTAGCACTCGGCGATGTCCCACTGAGGATCATCGGGGCGAGGTGGAGCGGAGCCATCAATATGGGACTGGAGACCGAATTTTCCACAGAGAGATTTAAAGAAGAAAACCCACTTAGAATAATTGGCGTTAAGGTCAAGGGAGATAGGAACGTGAGATTTCACGTTCACAGCAGCGTAGAGAGGGGAGAAGATCGGCGAGGTGGTGCCCGAGGTGTGGTCTGAGGCACCGAGGGCCGGAGCAGATTCGGCGACTGGGAGAGTGCCGGAGCTGAGGGCGGACTCGGTGGCCATGACGGGAGAACGGGAGCAAAGAGCCGATGGGAGAAAGAAGCCGATGGGAGGGGGAAGCCGATGAGAGGACGGATCGGCCGATCAAGGATGTGAGAAGCCGATGGAAAGTGGACAGTGGAGTAGGTGATGAGTGGCCAGCCGATGAGGAGTGGTTGGCCGATGGGGAGTAGGTAGCGGAGTAGGTGAGGAGTGGGCAGCCGATGAGGAGTAGACAGCGGAGTAGGTGAGGAATAGTCAGCCGATGAGGAGTGGTTGGCCGATGGGGAGTAGGTGAGGACAGAGTGGGTGGGTCAGAGAGTGGTTGGGTCACGGATGTGTGAGGATTCACGTCCGTAAAGAGAAGATTCACGTCCGTGGACTCGTGGAGGCCAAGGAGTGGGGCGGACGCGAAAAAGACAGGGAGTGGCCAGACGCGAAGAGAATATGTTCGCGTCCGGGAGGCAGGATTCGTGTCCGTGGACACATTGGACTGGCTCGGACGTGAGGGGAGAAGGTTCGCGTTCGAGAGCCGTTGAGCGTGTTGGAAAGGGCGAGAACCGAGGGAGGTTTTCAGCCGATGGAGGGCTAGACAAGTCCAGCCGATGGAGACGACGAGCGCGGAGGTGCGGCGGCGTCAGAGAAGGAGAGATGCACGAAACAAGAGGAAGAGCGGAGACGGGTGCGAGGAGGGACGAGGAGGCGGATCGAGACCGTCGCCTGGTCGCGCGAAGGTGGGGCGGAGAAAAGGTGACTGCGGGAGAGACGGCGAGAAGAAGAAATGGAGACAAAAGAGCGAGGGGAGTACCAGGAAGAGAGTCGGCGACGGAAAGAAGACGTCGACGACGAGGAGAAAAGGGTCGGCTCGCCGGAGGGAGAAGCTAGCGCGCCGGAATGTCTAGACTCGCTTTGATACCTTGTAAAAAGTGTACAGTGACTATGAATCCTTCGAGTGTATACGAGGGGGTCGGATCTATATATATATACAGCCTAGGCCAGTGGTCTGTATAACCCCTTAAAATAGAATAGAGGGAGTAAGTTAATTCTAAAATTAAGTTCTAAGACGTAAAATTGGCGCAACTCAAACAGGCAGGTCTTGAAATTTATATTCCTAAAGCATGAACTGCGATGCTGTGAAAGTATATGTCGATGTATTTATGTCCTTGTTAAAAAGGAACTTCTACATGTGCGTTCTAAATATTCATATAGGTATCAAGAGTTAAAATCTACAGGGTTTTATGTGACCTTACGTAACTTGTACAAGAGATGCCGTACTGTAGTAGTTGGATGGACGTACAGCAATGAAATGGCCCAATTTTCATGCAGCTGGGAAGGACGTCACAGCCAACGCTGTAGAAATCAGCACCCAAACCTGCAGTGAACCAGCGAACCACCGGAGCAGGTTTCACAGCTTCTGGATTTCACTCTTTCCTGCAAAAATATAAACAAGTTCAGTGGTCCATTCAGGTAGTAAATTTGGAGCTAGCTTGCTTGCTCCCCTGTGATTAGATATTCATGGACATTTCATTTCTCCTCAAGGCCATATGTACAGTGTCCTTGCCCTTGTTTGGCAAGAAGACATTGTCGGTGATGTACTGGTATTTGTTTTGTAGTAGTAGTAAGTAGTGACCTCCAGCTAATTGCTTGAATAGGACTACAGGAGCACTACTATACAAGCAACCGAGTAATGGCACTCCTTCACTGAGTCCTCGCTATGTCAGTCCTTCTGGGTACCATCTTGTCTAAAAATTGCTATATGGGTGCATACACATAAATGTGATTACTGTACAGACCCGTGAGCGCAACACGTGGGATGGCAAAGCAATTAACAGTAGGTTAATTAAGAGTGCGTATGGCAATTAGAACCTGTACCTTGCCTTTTGGCTCATCTTGCATCAAAAATATTATAACCAAAGGATGCATGCAGGGTTTCCTAAACGCAAAACACAGATGACAAACATGACATACTTCTCCCTCCGTTTCTAAAAATAAATATTTCTAAATTACTTGACAAATATTAAGGTTAAGGAAAAAGATTTTCTTTTAGTTACTTTGTTGATTAAATTTTAAATTGCTTTTATTCCTCTTCTAAGCAACTGTCACTAAAAATATATGGATTCCTATACATTAAAATTAATGTACTTGAAATACTTATATTATGTATAAAATTTAAATCATAAAAATACTTATATTTGAGAATAGATGGAGTAGTAGCAAAATAACAAACCCTACAGTTTAATCTCTGTTTTTCCTTCATGACTATTGTTTTGGCTTACATGGTTTCTCTGATCTGATCAACATCTTTGTATGTCGTTGTGTAGAGAAGGCTGCACGTGAGCAAGACTCAATACCAACCGATGCAATGCAAGTGTAAGAAAGCAAAAGGCCATTAGGAACAAACAGCCCAGCATTAGCCCCCAGAATGTACTAGTAATTATACTGCGGATAATGCTGGAAAATATGAGCTAGTTTTTTTTCCTAGGGCATCTGAGTCATGGGTCTACCTTGAGAGGATCCAAATGCAATGGACAAACACACAGAAAAGCCGGAACTATTGCCCAAGCGTGTTCCGGCTTTACGCATTTGTGCTTTGGTGTCGTGTGTACTGCAAACCTGCAAAGCTGCATGTTTAAGGTCAACTGAATTATAAAATACCCAATAGCTGTTTTCTTGCCCAGTTGATGGTGATAGATTCCCCCAACTTGGTGAATAAATACAGGTCAGTTTAGTTTAAACATGATGCCGAATTCCTAGGACTTCAGTACCGATCTATACATTCCTGGACATGTGCTTAATTAGTCCCCAACCATAAATTTTTCGAACAGTAGTCACAGATCACAAGTTTGAAGTTGAAGAAATGTGCTGTTCCTGTACATGTCACTTGGAAGTTGGAACAGAAAAGTCGAGGTAAGTAATGGAGAATTTTCCCAAGAAACTTAATGGTTACAGGTTCTGAAACCAAGGCATGTATACTCGATCTTTATTTTCTATTTTGAAGAGAGACTTCTCCAATTCGGCATGTTCTGTGCAGTCTGAAAAGATGAAAACAGAACAAACGGTAATTAGTTCAGGACGAACTTCCTAAGCTACTGAATAATCTAATTAGGTTACTAGTATTTCGTTACCTAGAATGAAAAGAACCAAGTACATGACCAGATCGGACTCAGACAAGCAGATTAGACAGATTTTGTCATATATAATAACCCAGCTTTACCTAAACCTAATCAGATTCGTCAGCCCAGCTAAAAACCTTGCTAAATGAAATGAAGTAAAAGATATAAACAACATATCGTAGCATAAACTCATCATGAATCAACCGACACTTCAACAATTAGAAACACGGCCCCAACTAGCATTTCTCACCAGTTCATCTACAGATGGGACAAGGCTGTAAATTAAAGAATTTTAATGCCACAGCTACCTTGGCATTTTAACTACCATGGCATAGTTCGCTTGTTCTATGTGCAACGCTGCATCGTCTTCATCTCCTTGTGAAATTGTGAGCACGCGTGCTACTGTAATCACAGGTCAGAAAAGCAGCTTAGGAAGACCTGCAGGGAAAGGACCTGTCCTTGAAGAAAGGCTGACCTGTGATGATTGAATGACCAGTTAGTAGTTTCACCCCTGGTATTTTGTAGTAAGATCTGAACTGTTGGGACTCCTTTTCTCTGTAGATGCTTGTGCTGGTGCCACTGGCCATTGAGATTCCGGATGATCCTGGGACTACTACTTTCTGTCTCACTTTGGAGAAAATGGATGTGAGGTGAAATAGGCAAAATGAGATAAGGGTTCACGTCTATTCAACCAAATTATAATTTTCAGCAAGGCATTGAGTGAGTGTGAAAATTTCAAACACCAGCAATGTAGGTGCAGTAATGTGGTCTAGTGGAACGTGGTAGTTTGATGCAGTGCAGGTTCCATTATACAGTTTCAGTTTCTGGAAGGAGCTCTCTTACTAGAATTATAGAGCAATAGTACATGTTGGAGTACATAGTTAACTGCAAAGAACCTAACCTTTAATAGACAATAGATAGTGCTCCCAACTTTCATGTAGAGTTGATGTTATCCTAACAATACCAGAATGGAACCAGGGAATTACAACATTTGGAGAGATATGATATATATACAAAATTAACTAGTGTTGAATTGATAAGAGAAATGGAAGAGCAAATAACTCGTACATGAAAAAGAACATTGTTTTGAAGGTACATGATAATTGAAGGCCAAATCATATATTACACCAGTTTCTTCTCCATAATATAACTAGTTTCTCTACCACACAAGCAGATGTGCATGAGATATATTTTCTTCAAGATAAAGGCTGAACATTTACCAACATGTCAACTAGACAGTAGACACACCATCAGCTGGTACAGTAATTCAATGACGTGATCATGTCATAAGGATGCACCTGACGGGTGAACCCTCAGCTCCAACCAGCCTTAGAGGTAAGCAATGCAACATGTACATACCAGGTTCGACATCATCTAACTTCAGAGCTTCGACAATTACAATTTCCTGCATGACAAAACAGCCAAGTAAACAAGTGGCACATAAACTCAAAGAAATATCTTACTGACATGCAAAGTTGCATGCACCATTCTCTGAGTCACCGACACACATAGTGTAATGTTCTTCAGAGAAGCATCGACAAAAGGGAAGTACACATTACAAAAAGTGAAGAGTAAAGTGCCTGAAATCATCATCTGCAACCTTGTCAGTTTAACTCTATTATTACCATTGCCTTTCCAAAAATAAAGTCCATAGCCCCCACCAGCACCAGCCAAAAGATGATTCTTTACAAAACACAAATCCTTTTCTTTTGTCAACCAATGAATATACAAATGATGAATTGAAGAGTTGCTTTGTCCAAGAAAGACCTGTAATCTGACTATCTGAGTTTCTTTTCATTGGTATTAAGAACAATACAAGGGTGAGCACGGACCTTTGACAATGCAAATCACTCGGTTAGTAACACATCTTGTGTTAGATGGTTATTTAGAAAGTTAAATTGGCAAAAAGAAAAAAAACTTATTCAATATATAAGTCAAGACTAAATCCACCACTAGTGTCAAGGAACCTCTTGCACTCTTTGTATCACCATGAGAGTATGAGACCCTGTAATTTGTACAGCTATTTTTGTTTCACAAATGTCCCCTGATAGATCTTGAAGCTCAGCACTCAGGAGCACACAATTATTGAATTTTTATGCCTGTTAATTTGTACTCCAAAGATTAAAATAAAAGGAGGTGAAGCTAGCTGTAGTTCAAGAAATAGAAAGTGAGAAACATGCTGATTAGTTTGGAAGCACTATTTTGGATCTAGCATTAGCATTCTCAGAGTAATTCGATCAACAATGCCTGACACGGAAACTTTGTGCAGTACAGGCAACAAATTCAACAGTAAGAGACTAAGAGATCTTACAGGTGGTGAAAGCATTAAAGCTGATCCATAGACTTGAATATTTCGTACAGAAAGTCAAGTTTCTTACCCTACTTTTCAAAAACACTACATGTGCAGGAATCATGTATTCATATGAAGCAACTGACAGATAGTCCACCCCTACAGGATTATCAAGCAAACATGTTAAGTCCAGGTTGTAAAAGGTGAACACATCAACCGATCAGAACCATATACAAAAAATGACCATTGTTCCACAAGACAGGATGGCAACACTGCAATTACTTACCGACTAGCTTAATATCAGTGTAACCAACCAACCATTGTGCGCCATCCTCTGTAAATCCAACAAAACTCAGATCACTCTCCTTTTGCCACATCAACCTCCTGAAAATTAAAAAATCCCAAACCATAAACTTTCATCACATGGAGCTTAAATGATAAAAATTGTGCAGTACACCTAAGTCGTCTATTTATTAGTTACTTGTCAGTGTTCATTGTCCTGAAAAGAACTCGATAAACTCCTCTTGGGATGTTCAGGGACTCCATTACTTCAGCTGCATAACGTAATTTTGTTAGTACTACCAACCCAAACACACGAGAGCAGCCATGCTAACTTAAGCTACTTGAAGAAGTATGGAAGCAAAGTGCCAAAGTTAGCCTGTGAATTAGAGAGAATTCAATAACGATGTGAACCATGCATCTGGTCACTTATCTCTATGGCCCCGGAATAAAAATTAGATTTATGTTGACATGTATGGAAGATAATTAGTCCAACATTAAATGGAAAAAAGTGCTAAACAAATTTCAGAGACTACAACATAGTACCAGTTATGTTTGAGTGTCTCGGGACATCAACCAGCAATGCAGGACCTGTCCATTATAATCAGAAATTAATTATTAACTTTCCAGAAACACTAACTTTAAAATTGAGTTCACATGCATTTCTCCTCTTGATCACCATAATAAACTAACGGAGAACAAAAACTACCAAAAGTATAGATGAATATGCGCCTCAGACATTTCATAATCATGACTACTCGTATGAATTCGGAAAGAGCTCAACAAAATTCGAGCTCGTACGACGACGGAGAATAAGAAAATCACGCCAAAAAAGCTTCGATAATCGATACCATTGAGGAGCTCGAGGTCGAGCGTGTCGACGTCGAGGCCGGCCTCGAAGTGCTGCTGCCACATGTGGCCCGGGGCGTCGACGTGGGTGCCCGTGTGCACGCTCATCCGGAGCACCGAGAGGTTGGAGCGCGAGCCGTTCGCTATGGACCTCTTCAGCCGCACCAGCGCGCCTACCCCGGCGCCCGACCCCAGCACAGGGAGCTCCGGCCGGACCGCGTGCGTGATGTCCAGGATCCGCCTCCCGCCGCCTCCGCCGTGCTCCTGCAGGGCAGCCACATCGGGTGCGGCTGCGGCGGCGGCTGCGCAGGTGCGGAGGTGAGGGTTCGCCGAGTGGCCGCCGGCGGCGAGAGGAGCTTGGCGCGCGGCCGCGATGAGCAGGAGCACGACGGCGAGATGTGCCATGGCGTTCGCCGTTCGAGCGAGACGTACTGCTTTTTTTAATAAAAAAATCGAATATAAGACGTAGTACTACTACTTTTTTTGGAAGATAAGACGTATTTTTTTTTCTTTGATCTTGTGATAATTGAACGGTTTCCTAAGAAATTTGTGCGTTTTGAACATGATATAAATTCTTGAAATGGTTTTGATGTTGTTTCAGTGTTTAGACCCCATTTAAAACATAAGGTTTCAAAATTTCGTAGAAAAAATTTGGAGGATAAGAAATATCAATTTATATGAATTTATTATACAAATTTCCTTCGAAATTAAATTCCTGCTTTGACAACAGGGCCCCATGAGATACAACGGGAAACTGTAGCTTGGAATCTGGATCGAGCCAGCCCATCACAAGAATAAGCGAATAACAAGTACAAATCAGCCATCCAAACCCAGAAAATAGGGGCAAATTAAATGATGAACTTGTGCAATGCCATCATCAGCTGAACAAAATTTAGCATCAGCAATATGATGACAAGCCGATCATAATTCATTTCACCACACATCAAGGGTACAAAGCAAATTTATTGAGCATCTCAAACACCACGGTTCAAAGTCGACAAGTTACTGCAACTTCCCGCAGTCGAGGCAGTTCAGTTAGAACTAGAATTACTGCTTCCCCCTTTTCTAGAAAGCAGTAGTTTTAGCTACGGAACAGCCAAACATGACATAAAACAGAACAAAAGGTGGATCACTATTACAACAAACCCAAAACATACAACATAATAGAACAAATTCCATCGTGATATTCTGCAAGCTATGATATATAATACCATACCAGATGGTAATTACTACCAGTGGTTGCTAAGTTGACATGAATCTCTTTGGGAACGATTTCATTTGTTTCAATTAACTGGATGACGAAAGCTGGATACCCTGGATGAATTTCAATACTGATTATTACCTGTTCCTTTTGATGTGAGCACTTCACCCCACCTAGTGTGCCATATCAATATGGTGCTGGTGGATAAGTTGCGGGATAGGGCGCTGCATGGCACCCATCGTGGTAAAAACATATTAACTACCCTATTAGTGCTCAACTAATGCTATGCGAATGGATGAATTTATGTCTGCTCAGCCAGATCTTTACCAGGTGGATATGTGTGAAAGTACCTATATCCTCGTAAAGAAAAAAAAGAAAAAGAAAAAAGACTTAAATCCATGGAAATATAATTTTATTTTTTTAGGTGACAAGTTATACTGTTAAAAAATACTCCAATTTAATCGGATCGAAAATCAAATGCTTAATACAACTTTTAAATCTAGATAAATAAAAATTCATATTATATACACATTAGAGTTTTAGTTTTTATATTCTCATGTTTTAAATGTTTATGTTTGTGAAAATTTATGGAAAATTTTATTTATAATTAGGTCAGAGTATCCAAACATTTTGACCAGAGTCTTCAAATTAAGCTCTCTGTCTAATAAAAAGACGTATTCAGATACTCTAAACATTTTCTCTTTCTCAACTGGAGTCTTCAGATCATTTGGCCAAAATCTCCGAACGGAGATCTCTATCTAGATCAAAAGATATGTCCGAAATATTTAGATATTTTGTTTAAATACTCTAAAGTTGAATTTTATAAGTAATGGCTAGCTTCGAAAGGGGTATGTATTTAATATTATCAACCCTTTTGTAAGGGGTTATCTGCTCATTTATTTCGACACCACTCCTAGGAGCTTTTTAGGGGTTATCCACTCTAGATCTTTTAATTCAACTTTTGAGAATGCTTTTTAGACGATTTGTAAGAGATTGGATCTTAAGTAAGCACTTATGAATTAACATCAATGAAGACTTAAGTTTGTCTCCTAAACGATAATGATTAGACATTGGTCACGAATATTTAATCAGTGAATCACCCAAGACATTTATAAATTCTAAATCTTCGAGTTTTTTCTGGTTTGATAAAACAAGCTTTATAGAAATGGGAGTAAGATGTACTAGTGAAAACTTTTATGGTTAAACGTATGATTATTTGATTCGAAATTCAATAAAAAATCGATTTGTCTTTTAACATCCCGACCTTTTATATGATTTTGTTTCCTTCTTGCTCGGTGTTAGTACCTCCAATCTCGGTGGCATAATTCGGCATCTAATTTTGTAATGAACAGGCAAAACATTATGGCGCATCTAACTTACGGTCCAGTGACCACATAGAAACTAGTGAAATATAGTCAACAAGGTACTACTAAGTTATTCAGCTAACTACTCCCAACTACGACCAATTCACCATCGCTCTTCCAAAGCACAACTGAGCAATCCCATCCTCATGAACAAAGGAAGAGACACACACTACCTGGCCACCCCTACATTGGGAATAACGATATATTTGGCCAATCCCTGCAGGTCTCCAGCCAATCGAATGAGTGTGCCCGAAAGGCATTGACAACAGAACGCAGGGTACACTACCTAGCTCGAGTGGGTTCACTATTCACAGCTCAGAATTCCAGCGGTTCTGGACACCTAGCAAACCTTCTCTGGATATGAAATCGTCTAATAAACTAATAAGTAGACATTTCTTTCTTTTTCAAAATATAAGTATTTCTAGTTATGAATTTTCTTTTCTTTTTAAAATACAAGTATTTCTGACTACGAATTTAAGCAGGCAGTAGGAGGAGAGCGGCAGCTTACCGGTGCGGGTGCGGACCTTGGTGGTAGGGATCCTGCCGCGCGAAGAACTCCGTGTCACGCAGCTTACTGCACGCAGTAACTGACGGCCACAAGAAAGCCACACAGGTGAGACGCCGCCGCCAAATCCGGGTTCGGAATTGAGCGAGGAAAAAAAAAATCTCGGGGCACCTCTGACTTCCAGGACCTGGCCATGCATCGACATGGATGGTCGACTCGCGCGGGAGAGGGGAACAAGAGGGAGCTGAAATGACGAATGACCTAGACGAACGAGACGATGAAATCCCAAGAAGTACCGTGCCTGCGGTACTGATACGGGCATTCCGTGTCTGCTGATGATCTAGGCAGGTCAGCTTGCACTTTCATCCCGCGCTCCCGTAGCGTCTGGGTGAAACAATCCAGGGACCCCTCGCCTTGCCGAAACCAAAATACAAACACAGACGAGCGGTACTCCGTGTTGTTTATTTCTTGGCGATCTCGATGCAAACAAATGCAGCCGAAGTTTCCGTGCACGTTCCGAGTCAGTCAACGGACAAATTCCCCTCCCCGCTGCCGTGTGCGCCCGCCTTGTCAGCAGAGACGCGGTAAAAAATAAAAGTCCCACCACCAACAGGTACAAGAAAAATTCACAAATAAAAAAATGTGGACAACATCATCTACCAACCCTAGCTACTATCCAACTTAATGTACTACTGTAGGAGCAACTCATTGTCCATTACACATCAGAATCACAATAAATTGTGTGGGCCAGTTCGTCCGTATTTACGGTCAGCAAACATAGCCAGAGGGAAGTGAGCTTACCGTGAGTTTTCTGGCCTGCATTCTTTTCTTGAGCTGTTCTTCCCTTGGACTTTGTTACAACAATCCTTACTTTTCCTAGCACTAACTGACGTGCTCATTCACTCTACAATGCGGATTACTAACCACAGGCAGAAGATCCAGGGCAGAAGTTAGATCGTGGCTATGCCCCTTGTCGAAAAAACTCGTCCCTGCTTATGCAGCCATCCTTGGTTGTTGGTTTCCACGCATGATATGGCGCCTGAACCTCAGCCCCAGCTCTCCTTCCTGATCCCGTGGAATTAGTGCTTGATCGTGTTCCTCATCGTCAGACACTGAAGTTGCCCCAGGTTCACTCGAATGGGGTGAGTCCTCCTCACCGAAGTTGTGCAGCCTCCGCCCAATCAGATACCGGTCATCCCTAATGGAATTGTGGAGATTGGTAAACCAAACATGGAATCTCTTGCCGGAGAAGAACAACACGCTGAATATCAGGCAGCCAAGCCAGGCGAAACGGTAGACCGCTGAGTTCACAATGAGTGGGTAACCAAGCACTGGGAAGACACCCCTTGCAAGAACATATGGAACGCAGAGAGCTGTAAGAAGCTTGGTGACGATAGGCATTATGATTTCATGCAGGACCCATAGACCTCTCAAACAGGAGAAGCCATCCTCTCTAACTCTCTCAAACTTCATCCTCCAGCTTTCATCAACCAAAGGTGCCATTTGATCCAACATAACCTGGAAAGTGTATGGAAGACAAATGATCAGCACAAACCTACTTTACTGCAACATCCAAACAGGTAAATTACCTCTAAGGAGCATAATCAACAAATTAACTGAGGGGACGAAATGATCACAAATTTGTGTAATCTTACCAGCCTAGTCCATATTTTTAAGAATATTAATCCAAGAGCCCAGTCCTGATACAACAGGAAAACCGGGCTCTCATCAATAGGCACCCTCATGGGTACAATGACCAGCAACTCAAACAGGAGTCCAATCAACACAGGAATAACAAAGATCTGAAAAGGAATATTAGATATAAAGGTAGCCTCCAAAAGAACCCATAAACTATAGAACAACTTCTAGTTAAAGAACTCTTCACTCTTCAGCCACAGTTCAGTAAGCTTAAATCCATAAATACAGAAAAATAAATTCAGCCCAGATGATTTACCCATATTGACAGGAGAGCAGAACTCTTCACAACAATAGAGCACCACTTGCAGATTTGTTGCACTAGGAAGGCCAGTCGTCGTGATCGAATGTAATCAATTGCATATCTGGTTCCAGCTGCTGCACTCCAGATAATATAACATCCAATGCTGAAAGAGAATAAATCTAACAAAGAAACAAACAATTTACCACGGTGTTAACAAATATGTAGATAACCAATATCGTAAACACAGAAATCTATAAAGCAAAAAAATAATTGAACATATTAACATCAGCAAATTACCATTGCACTTGATGCCATGTGTGATTGGCAGGTGGGGAATAGCCTCAAAAACCAAACGACCAAGTGAGATTGGAATAACAATCATTCCAGCATTGAATATCAACAGAGTCATCCATGCCAGTACAAGCAAGAGCACAATCCGAAGGACAAAGCCATACCTTGAAAAAGATCATATAGTTCAGCCACAGTTCAAGATAGTATACGACTCAGGAAATTATATAATAATGCTATATATGCAAAATAATATCTTGAGTTCTTGACTATGACTTCTAGATTTTTTTTCTAAATAAAAGATGCAAACATTGATGGAACAATAAACACCATATTTACCTTTTATATTTACAATTTAATAGAAGATGCGAACATTAAGGGACATAATATTTACTTTTTATATTTACAATTTACCACTATTTGAATCATTACTCAATTATATTCGAACCAGTGTAGTTACTTTAACATATGAGATAATAGTATAATGCGTGCAAGTTTAAGCATATACACACAAAATAGTTACTCATTTACACATATCTAGATATTATACTTACTCTGAATCTCCCTGGTCATCAACATCAGATTCTTCAGCAACCTCATTACTGTCATTGGCATTACCCCTGCCATTTTGATTATCAGCAACATGTTGTATCATATGCTGCTCCAGCTGTGGGGCAACCATTTCCCGGCCACCATGTACCCTATCTCTACCTGCTCTGCCATTCCAGTTCTCTTGCCCATCATTTTCTTCATGTCTTGGCAGTAAGAAATCAGTTAAGCCTAATGCCCAACCAACAGCAGCAAACCAATGATGCAGAAGTGCTTTAATTGTCGCACGAGGCTTCAAATGCTCAATTGCAAATGGGATGCATATTTGGAACAGAAGCACATCAACTGGGATCTCTGTAAATGGGTCAAAAATGCTGCAAATCCACAACAATATGTAGGTGTAAAAACTAAAATGAAAAAAGGAAGAAAATAAAATATATATACACAAACAGATGATTACTCACGTGATGTCCAGAGGAAAAATCGATGGAGCTACTCGCATGGCAAGTTTGACAGGTAAGAAGACAAGCATCACAATCAAGCTTCCATACACAGCAACAGACAGAAGAACTCTCCGGGCATGTTTATGCACAGGATCATCAATCAAGTCCCTAAACGGATTGTAATTTGGATCAGCAGGGTCCCGCAAAAAATAAAGAACTCCATTGCGCAGTACCTATCATAGAAAGTCAAAGTGAGAGTGAGATCCATGAGAATTTACAAATCTGATAGTGGAGCTAGCAAAAGGATTGAACAATACCCCTCGAAGAAGGCTGACAAATATGCTTATTTGAAGCATATATATAATCCCAACAAGCCAATGGATAGAGGAGCTTGCCAAGGGTGACATTGTGAAGAATTCAACTCTTTGAGCAATTGTTGCACCCAGCATCTTTAAGGCGCATACATCAAGCCACCAACCGCACATAAGGGGAAATACGCCAAGTTCAATCACCAAAAGGAATGCAACTTTGACCATAGTCATGAGATGCTTCATTCCAGCAAAGAACTGCCTGCATAGAGATGGGATAGCCTCTAAAATGGTAGCTATACCATAGAGCCTCCCAATGGTGAAACGTTCTCCCCTAGCATACCGCAGTAAAGCCAATGATCCAATGTACAAAAACACAAGGCAAAAGATAAACATATATCCCACAGCAAGAGTTGTCAGATCAGAAAGATAAGACGAGCCAATAGCAGTTCCTGTTATCAGACTGCTCTTCCCAGTGGCCTGCATTACAGTAAGACCAGTGGCATTTATCTTCAAGGATTGAGTAACCACCTCAATGACATGACCAATAACACCTTCATTATGGCTGTCAGCAGATAAGTTTTTCACAGCATTAAGTGCACTCTTCAATGTATCATTAGCCAATGAAATAGCAGTTTCAGTAAACGGCATCATTCTTGCCAGCATAGGACTAGAGGCTGAAGAGAAGAACCATGATAGATAGTACAGGACAATCCTTCCCAATGAGAATGGTACAAAGATCACAACAATGAGGAATATAGCATTGCTGGCCAGAACCTGGAGAAAATATACGTCTGTTAGTAAAAAAAAGGAATGAACACTCTCTAGGACACAGCACAGCTGTGGTAAAACTTGAAAAGACCAAGTGGTCCATGCTGTTAAAAGCACATGCCACACTACTGGCATCATACAATCTTTTGAAATGAAGATATAGAAAGAGTTCCTCAGGCATAATTAGCAATAACAAACACCCTTGAAGAAGCAAAAAAGGGGAAAAATGCTGGCAAAATTAGCAAAGTAAGCACGTAAAGTGCAACAGTGTTGAACATCACGTCAAATGAATAAACCAAGATAAACTATGCAAAGCCAGTTTGGAAAGTAGTGTGTGTAGTTCTGTGGCAGATTCAATAATATTTATCACTTCCGAATTGGCCCCATAAGAAGCAAGAAGATTTTTGCAACAGCATGGCAATGTTGTATTGTTCATTGAAAAAACAAGAACATATTGTGGGGCAGGAAAGCAAAATCCTTACTGTTATTGCGTTCTCAACCAAGTGGAAAACAGGGCCTTGCATGCCTACAAGTTCATCAAAAGGAACATCCTCTGCACCATCTGCATCATCCAAACCATCTAGCATCTGCTCGACTTGAGCTTCAAGTCGTTCTAATCGGGCAGCAACATTTTCTGCATTTCTTCTTAAAAGTTCACCAGCACCAAGTCCTTGGGCTTCTGCTAATTCGTCAACATTTCCATCTGCAGCAGGAACCCTGTTATTAGGACCAGGTAACCTTCTGACAGCTCGTGCACCATGCCTTTCACGGCCCCCATCATCCCTCTCAGCATCATGTCCTCCAAGTTCCCGCAAGTGTCTTATATAGTCCCTTAAAGAGGTAGCTCCAAGAAATATAAGGACAATAATAGCTGAGAGAAGAAAACCATGTAAACAGTCACTTAGGATCAACTGAGCGCTGATATGGCTCAAGAATAGCCTCTGTGCTTCACCAAGATTTCTCACAAATGTCAACCTCCATATCCAGTAAGTGATGAAGGGGATAATCATGAGCCAAACTGAAAGAACAAAAGCAAGCCGGAGGACAAACTGAAGCACATGGCATGCTTTCATCCCAACACCAACAATAAGTTCTTGGAAGGGGAGTCTTGATGGAGCATTGTCAGCATAGACAGGTGAGAAAGAGAACGCATGTTTGCAAACCTGCAAAGCATATACAAACATAGCTTGAAAAATTACCTAAGCAAAGTTGCAAACTGTTTTGAGTTAAGCAAAACAAAAGGAGAAATGAATAGCAATGTCCTCTTTTTCATGCAAACTGAGGCACTATGTCCCGGCATCTATCAATCTAAACCTAACTGGTCGTCAAGATTATGAACAGATCCAAGATGTAGATTCTTCGCAAGCTAAATAATGTGCTAGTTTTCAATCTCTTGCAATAACAGGTAGAAATCTCGTCACTACTAAACTTTACATCTGTAAATGTGATTGCAGAGAAATATCTGAAACTAGCTAATGTTGCAACGAGATCAAATTAATATAGCTAGACGCCTTGCAGAATAATCCTAAAAAACAATGTCTCAACACAGTTCTCAAACCCTATTCCACAAATTCTGTCTCAACACGGTTCTCAAACCCTATTCCACAAATTCTATCATCTTAGAGCCGTAGAAACCTCTCTCGCCCATAAAAGGCATAACTGTTATCACTTGCCCTATCCAGCGCGAAGTGATGCTGACCTATTACACCACCAGCTACATATAGCACGGCAAAATTCACCAGAAATTAGCGAGCAATGCACCGAATTAGCATCCGATCGATCGATTCCACCGCCTAATCGAGACAAACTCATGCCCTAAAAGCGACAACACGGCCGCCTCGCTGCAGAGGGTTACGTACCTCGCACTGGCGCGAGTTGCTGTGGTCGAGCCACTGGAGGAGGCAGTCCTGGTGCACGAACTTGATGCTCCCGCTGCAGGCGCACGGGTACCGGAGCGGGTGCTCGTCGTCGCCGGGGTTCCGGCAGATCCGGCACACGTCCCCCTCCTCCTCGTCCTCCTCCTCCTCCGCCGCCGAAGCCGCCGCGGGTGAGGGCGGCCGCGCCTCCTCCTGCTCGGCCGCGGGAGGCCGGTCCGCGGAGACGTCCTCCATGGCTGGTTGAGGAGGCGGAGGCGGCGGCGGCGGCGGCGGCCGTGCGTGCGATCGCGCAGGGGGGAGGCGGTGGGGAAAGAGGGGAAGAGGCGGACGGATTCGCGCCTCGTTAATTACGCGTTGGTGACGAGGCGAGAGTCCCTGTGGGGCCCGCGGTGAGGCGGTCGGCTTAGCGGGTCGCGGTTGGGTCGGCGAGGGGAAGGTTGGTTCGGGTGGAGGATTTTTATGGCGGTTTGCTTTGGGGAGTCGTGTTAGGCTCAGTAAAAGCCCATTTACTTTGTTGGGCTCAGATATCTACATGGGTTGAATGACGTAACCCATATAGGGGTAAGAGATGGGATGTCCCATCCAGCCCATCTATATCCCACCACCGGATGTTAACGATGTGGTCAGGAACGACAAGTTAAGGGTCCCCCTTTTCGTGTAGAATATTTAATACGCACATGCATTGTAACGTCCATATCATTAAAATTGTGGTAAAACTTAGATGTCTATCTAGCATAAAAAAGGGATTTTTTTAATGTTTTGCTTTAACGAATTTTTCTTTTCATGTTTTGCTTTAGCGAATTTTTTTCGCTTCCTAGCATGTAGCAACCGTTTTCTTCTCTAGTCTTTTTAGGGTGCGCTTCGCCTAAGGGGGAGAGGAGGGGTGGGAAGGAGAATGACTGTGCTTTTGTGCTTTTATAGTTCACATAGATGATGGCAGATGGCTACTGAAATTGAGTTTTGAAATTATTTGAGGGATTGATTTAAATTATTGGACGTGGTCTATCTACTTAATTATAGATAATTAAATATCTTAAAAATAAACTTAATAAATAACTTAAAACAAATTGTCTAGGTAATGTAATAAAAAGAAATCTTTTTCAAAAAACATGTTTTTCGAAGCACAGAATAAATAATCTGAATAATCTAAAAATAACAGGGGTGAGGTTGTATGAAGAAATGCTCCGTTTAGGAGCCTAAGAAATGTGTCCACAATAAACTGTGAGAAAAAAAAAGGACAAGACATAAAACTATTGTTAATACGTGTAGACTAAGGA
Organism: Oryza coarctata; assembly: GCA_030770085.1. Taxonomy (NCBI): domain Eukaryota; kingdom Viridiplantae; phylum Streptophyta; class Magnoliopsida; order Poales; family Poaceae; genus Oryza; species Oryza coarctata. The sequence goes on from CM061472.1 coordinate 19,643,711, forward strand.
GCAAAGTCAGAAATCCGTAAAGGAGGGTCCACCCATTTCATGAAATAAAAGCGGAATAAAATTTTAACGCTGATGAGAATAAAGGATTAACGGCTCAGGAGTCAAGGATTTCTTAAGTATCTTGCAGATATTCCACATGAGTAGTTCAGTTTTTCGCAGGAATCTCCACGACTCTACACCTTGTGTCACAATGACAGTGCACGTTTATGTTTTTTTATGTCCCTTCATTCAGAGCAACATCATGTAGGGCGAGCAGAAATGGAAGAATCGATAGTTTGCAGGCATCCACGGTAATTCTATTTCAGCAGGGAAACCACAACAGTTCAAGCAAAATTTCAAGCTCGAATGCCCCCCAAAACCCGTTCGAATCTTCCAGCACGTCGTTCTATCTGCGCATGCACTACGGTAAAAAAATTCTTGGAGCCAGCCATCGAATAACTCGGCATCGGGATCGCTAATGCCGGCGGCCGTGCTGGGCGAGCCGCCTGCAACGACGACGAAGACGACGCAGCGATCGATGCATTGAGGCTGCCCCACCAAAACGAGAATCCGGCCGTCGTCGTCGTCGCGGCGCGGCGCCCGAGGGGAACGTTGGGTCGTCGGCTTCCTGCAGCTAGAAGAATCCTAGGCAACATGGAGTGCCTGCCTGCCCTGCGCGCGTGCAGCTTGGCAGAGGCAGCGAGCTGAGTGAGCTCAGCGGCCAGTGGCAGTGGCAGTGCTGCTCCTGCTGCTGCTGCTGGGCCTGGACGACGACGCCGTGGCCACCTGCCCCATTGGGAATCCTGATGATGCTGCAGTGGCGTTGTCGTCGGCGCCGGGCAGACGGGGCCGGGCGGCGTACGGCGCCGAATTATTGCCGCCGTTGGGCCAGCCGTGGCGCGGACACATGGGTAGCTCTGCTGCCGCTGCTGCGCCCTGCCTGCCGCCTCCTCCTCCACTGCTGCTGATGACCTGGCTCTGTTCATCGGTCAGATACTGTTGGGTTAGTCATCAGTGCGTCACAAAGCCAAAATAATCAAAGGAAAACGACACATTCTTGTACTCTTATAGCGAGTGATTAGCAGTTTAGAATTGCACGATGCATCCCTTAGGGAAGTGATCAACTGATCATTGAGCATATATATACCATCAGGAGCATGTTCCGGCTACTGGGGTAGTGGTGGTGGTGCTGCTGCTGATCAGGACGGATGACCGCGCCGCCGTCCGGCATTGCCGGAGCCATGGAAGGCCTAACCCAAATGCTCCTCTGACGGTGGCAGGCGCTCGCCTCCTCCTCCTACTGTCATTAATTCAGAGTGTAACCTATGTTTTTTACACGTTTTTGTTGTATCACAGCCACGGCGCACGAACCGCACAGTAGCAAGCCCTGTGGAGCGCGCCGCATCATGCCAGCATAACGGCATGGCGGCTACCGTCAACCATGCCGCGACATACCCCGAACATACGTAGGGGGTGGCAGTGTAGCACGCACTGTCAGCCATGACGCGTACACCTCGAGAATGCTCGGGATGTCACGGTATGAAGCGCATGGCAAAGAGCTGAGATTAGCTTGGCCCTCCCCTATTTTTTTCCTTTCTTTTTGCGGTTCTGATGTGTATAAAAGGAACGCCAAATTGAAGAAAATGCTGAGACGATTTCACGCTCAGCACCAAAATCCCTGTGTTCCATCTCATTTTCGTGGTTGTGGTTAAGATTACTCCTCATCGGAGTTGAAGAAGGTGAGGTCTAACACTTGGTATCAGAGCTTCGTTCATCTTCGATGGAGCGAGCATCGGCGCCACCAAAGGGGCAGGATGGTGATCGAGACGGGTGTCGAAGGTATCGCCGTCTCTCGCCATCACTGTCGCCTCGATGTGGCCAGCGTGAAGTCGTCCTCCAACGCTCGAAGAACACCGCCGCCGACGTTCAGTTCCCCATGCTCACACACACCAGTGGGCGATGCTGATGCAGGTGAATCTAGAGGTGGTTGGATGGTGGTACGCCGTCGAGCCATACGAGGACGAGGAAGTCCTCTATCGGCACGACCGCCTGGCGCTCGCCGCAATCCTGTGCTCGGTGCCAAGCAGTTCGCGGCTGAGGCGTGGACGACGATCAAACGCATTCGGATAGGTGTCGAGTGGGTGCACGAGGCAAATGCGCAGCAGCTGTGGCGGGATTTCGACAACATGGTGTGGAGGGAGGCGGAGACTGCAGAGGATTTCACGAACCGCATCATGGGGATAGCTGCCAAACTACGGCTGCTCGGTGACAACATCCGCGATGTTGAAATGGTGCGAAAGATGTTACAAATAGTCCTTGAGCATCTAGCTCAAGTGGCCATCTCCATGGAGACGCTCCTCGACATAAATCAACTTTCTGTTGAGGAAGTCACCGGCCGTCTTCGCGCCGTCGAGCAGCGGCGCAAGCCGACACCTGTCCATCACAATCAGGGCAGACTGCTGCTCTACGAAGAAGACTGGCTCGTCAGGCTTAAGCTCCGTGAGTCCAAGGAAAAGGGCGGCGGGAGCAATTCTAGCGGCGTCAGCGAAAAGAAGCGCGACAGCCGTGGGCGCGGACACGAGCATAGCAGAGGCGACGGCGCTAGCACTGCATCACGCGAAGAAGGCCGGGCCAACTTTGGGAGGCAATCTCTCGGCAAAGACCAGTGCAAGAGCTGCGGGAAACACGGCCACTGGGCCAGAGAATGCCGCAGCAAGCCCAAAGTTGAGGCCTATGTAGTCTAGGCGGAAGAAGAGAAGGAGCCCACACTACTGATGGCCTAGGCCAGACTCTTCCCCTCTTCACCGTCGCTGCCACGCACCGTGGCGACCCAAAGCTTGCCAGAGCGCCAGTCACTGCGCATTGTTGAAGGCAAGGTGTTCGTGCAACTTGACGGAGGCTCGAAGCGTGACGACACCCTCTAGTATCTCGACAGTGGGGCAACGAACCATATGACTGGTTCCCGCGATGTCTTCATCAACATCGACACGGCGGTTGGCGGCATCGTCAGGTTCGGCGATGGCTCGGAGGTCACAATCGAGGGCTCCGGGACTGTGTTGTTTCAAGGGAAGACAGGCGAGCACCTCTCGCTTATTGGGGTGTACTACATTCCTCGGCTCACCACCAACATTGTCAGCCTCGGGCAACTGGACGAGGGCGGCTGCGACATCCACACCAAGCACGGCGTCCTCCGGATTCGTGATGAGAAGGACCGCCTGATCGTGCGCGTGAGACGTTCGGAGAATCGTCTCTACCTACTGCGCGTCAAGATTGCCCGGCCGCTCTGCCTGGCTGCGCGCACCACCGATAGCGCGTGGCTGTGGCACGAGCGTTATGGGCATCTGCATTTCGATGCCCTGTACAAACTAGAGCAGTAGGGAATGGTGCATTGGCTGCCCCACGTCGACCACATCCACCAGCTCTGCTCGGATTGTGTCACCACCAAGCTCAAGCGAAGTTCGTTCCCGACACAGGCGAAGCGGCGTGCTGAGGGACTGCTTGATCTGGTCCACGCCGACCTCTGTGGACCAATCTCGCCGGCTACCCCCGGCGGCAAGCAGTACTTCCTCCTACTCGTTGATGACAGGAGCAGGTACATGTGGGTGGTGTTGCTCGCTGCCAAAGAAGATACGCTTGCGGCTGTGAAGAAGTTCCAGACTCGTGTGAAGGTAGAGACGGGCCGTCGACTATGCATCCTATGCACAGACAACGGGGGTAAATTCACCTCCATGGACTTCGAGCGATACTGCGTTGAGCGTGGCGTCGAGCGGCAACACACGACGCCGTACACACCCCAGCAGAACGGTGTCGCGGAAAAGGCGAAACCAGATGGTCATGGCGATGGCGCGCAGTTTGCTGAAAAACAGGAACATGCTGTCACTGTTCTGGGGAGAGGCGGTTGCCACCGCCGTGTATCTGCTTAACTAGGCGCCCATGAAGGCAGTGAACGGCGCCACCCCATATGAAGCCTGGCATAGCCGGAAACCCGACGTCCACTACTTCCGCACCTTCGGCTGCGTCTCCTATGTCAAGTCAATAAAGCCGCACTTGAAGAAACTGAATGATCGTGAAACACCGGTAGTCTTTATCGGCTACAAACCCGGCACCAAAGCGTGGCGGTTTTATGATCCGGCGTTGCGACGCGCCATCGTGTCCAGGGACGCCGTCTTTGATGAGAAGGCATCATGGAGCTGGAAGGATGAGAAAATGAGCACCAAGGTGGAGCTCGTTGTGGAGTACAACACCTTAGAGCTAGGTGCTGGACAAGTGGATGTTCCTCCCCAAGGCGCATCCGAGCACCTAATGACACCGGCATCTGCACCAGCTCCCAGCGGACTCGACACACACTCTCCCGCGACATCGCCTTCGGCTCTAACACCCGAACCAGTGACGCCGGCTTCGATGGCGCCCACACAGCCTCAGCCTGAGTTGGTGTCACCACCCCCAAATGAAGAAGAGACTGGGACGCGGACAACGACGACATGAAGCCACGGTACCGCACCATCGACAATGTAATTGGCGCGGCCACTCCACCAGGCTTCGCCACGTGCCAGGTTGCCGCTCAGCTCCGTCTGCAAATCGAGGAAGAGCCAGCCACATTTGTTGAGGCTGAGAAGCACCAACCGTGGCGCCGCGCCATGTTGGAGGAAATTGACTCCATTGAGAGAAACCAGACATGGCGTTTGGTTTCGCTCCCACCCAGTCACCGGCCGATAGGGCTAAAGTGGGTGTATAAGGTGAAGAAGGATGCCGTCGTCGCAGTGGTCAAGTACAAGACACGTCTTGTTGCAAAAGGTTATGTCCAGCAGCCGAGCATCGACTTCGACGAAGTGTTCGCCCCCGTCGCGCGCATTGAGTCCGTGCGACTGTTGCTTGCACTTGCTGCCTAGGAAGAGTGCCCAGTACACCACATGGATGTCAAGTTCGCGTTCTTGAATGGGGAGCTGCGCAAGGAGGTGTACGTACGGCAACCACCCGGCTTCACTGTCGAGGGACACGAAGACATGGTGCTGCGGCTGGACAAAGCACTCTACGGCCTTCGCCAAGCTCCGCGCGCCTAGAATGAGAAGCTCGACGAGACGCTGGCGGCGCTCGGCTTTAATCACAGCGCCTCGGAGCATGCTATCTATGCTCGCGGCGAGGGCGCGTCACGGTTGCTGGTGGGGATTTATGTCGACGACCTCATCATCACTGGCAACGACGATACTGAAATCATCAAGTTCAAGCACGAGATGTGCTCCAGGTTCAAGATGAGTGACCTTAGCCTTCTGTGTTTCTACTTGGGCATTGAGATACAGCAGGGGCATGACGGCATCAAGCTCTCGCAGACGGCGTATGCGCGTAAGATCTTGGAGCGCGCGGGCATGGGCGATTGCAATCCATGTCACACACCAATGAAGCTGTGCCTGAAGCTGACAAAGGATAGCACGGCAGCACCGGTGGACGCAACTGAATACCGAGGCATTGTCGGGTGCCTGCAGTACCTAGTTCACACTAGACCCGACATCGCCTACGCCGTCGGCTACATCAGCCGTTTCATGGAGCGCCATACCACTGAACATCACAATGCCGTCAAGCGGATTCTTCACTACATTGCAGGCACCATCGACTATGGCTGCCACTACAAGAAGGGGGAAGGCAAGTTGAAGCTGCTAGGATGCAACGACGTCGACATGGAAAGTGACATCGACACAAGGAAAAGCGCCACCGGTGTGCTGTTCTTCCTCGGCTCCTGTCCCATGTCCTGGCAATCATAGAAGTAGAAGGTCGTCGCTCTCTCCTCGTGCGAAGCAGAGTACATTGCAGGGACTGCAGCGGCAACCCAAGGTATCTGGTTGACACAGCTCTTGTCCAAGCTGACGAGCAAGCAGCGTGACCCCTTTCTGCTGAAGATGGATAGCCAATCGGCAATTGCTCTCGGTAAGAATCTTGTCTTCCACGATCGAAGCAAGAACATAGATGTTCGCTTCCACTTCATTCGAGAATGCATCTGTGATGGAAGGATGGACATTGAGCATGTCCGCACTGAGAAGCAATTGGCCGACATCCTGACGAAGGCGCTGTCCCGAGACAGGTTCAGCCAGCTTCGTTTTCGAATCGGGATCATCAAGATCAGCAAAGAACAACAGGCTTAGGAGGTGAAATGTCATTAATTTGAGTGTAATCCTGTGTTCTTTACACATTTTTGTTGTATCACAACCACGGCGCACGAACCGTGCAATGGCAAGCCCTGTAGAGCGCGCCGCGCCATGCCGCGCAGACGTGCGGGGGTGTAACGGCATGGCAGCTACCGTCAACCATGCCGCGACATGCTCCAAACTTGCGCAGGAGAGTGGCGGTGTGACGCGCACTGTCAGCCATAACGCGCATACTCAGGGAATGCTCAAGATGTCGCGGCATGGAGCGTACGGCGGAGAGCCAAGATTAGCTCGGCCCTTCTCTGTTTTTTCTCCTTTCTTTTTGCGGTTCTGATGTGTATAAAAGGAACGCTAAATTGAAGAAAGCGTTGAGACGATTTCACGCTCAGCATCAAAATCCCTGTGTTCTATCTCATTATCGCGGTTGTGGTTAAGATTACTTCTCATTAGAGCTGAGTAAGCTAGGTCTAACACTCCTCCGGCAGCATGTACTGGTTTTTCCGGCATGGAGCAGCTCATCGTCAACGTCACTGACAGTGTCATCTAGAAATGGACATGCGAATCGTACCGTCAGGCTCGCTCTCTGGTTGCTTGGTGCAGAGTGGAGGACCTCGGCGGCGGCAGGATCGCCGGCCCGTTCACCACGGGAGCACCCGAGGCTGAGCTCAAGATTAAGCTCGCCGTCCCAAGCTGCAACAACAACAAAAACACTGCTGCATTCAGGAAATCCGAGGTGCTAGCGTGATCATACAGTTGCCAATTGTCAGGCAACTTATTTTTGCTGCGACCATTTGTCAGAGAATTGGGCTGGCTTACATTGTAGGTTGAGCTCGTCCCCGTACGCCTGGGTGTCAAAGTTGGTCACAGCCTCCTTGCCACAGCACTTGATCGCCGCTTTGTCGTAAGCCCTGATATCATAGTGACAATTAAGAAATCATCGAGGTAATGATAGGAAATTCTGCAGCAGACAGCGATGATGAAACACAAGACGAGCTCACATACTTGGCAGCCTCCATCTCCGTGTCATACAGGCCAAGGTACACGTATCTGCAACGAAATCGTATCAAAACAAAATTGAATCTTTCACATGTTGAAGTAACAAAATTTCATCTTTTTTTTTTCTGAATCCTGGTTGTGTTCTGATTAAATGAGTAAATTAATTACTTCTTGCCCATGAGCTGGCTGATCCTGGCCTCCCATTTGCCGCACTTGTGAAGGGTGACCCCCCTGAACCGTGAGCTCCCCCTGACGAAGCCGGCGCCCTGTCGTCGGAGAACCTGAACGAACTCCTCCTTGCTGAAGTTGTTCATCTGCCAATGCAATGCCATGACAAGAACATGACAAAAAAGTTCAGAAAGATTCGTGTGCACAGAACAGCTCTTGGTAGCATCTGTTCTGCTCTGGTCTAATCTGATCACCTTCTTTATGTCCTCCTTGTAGTCATCCAGGGTGAAGTTGATGTCTGCCTCCACGCCACGGAACTTGATTGCAGCCTGGTCATAAGCCCTGAAAAAGATCATAGAAGACGAACAATTCAGATAGTTTTTCTAACCCACCTTGCTCTCTTTTTCAGACAAAAGCAATGTGCAGTATTCTGTTATAAAGTGCTAACCTTGCAGCAGCCTGTGCTGTATCGAATCCACCTAGAAACAAGCACAGAATGCACACATGAACAAATTATGACACCTAATTAATTAAGCATCAACCGACCATATAATCGAGACATTTTCATACGACAAAAACTCACCCAAGTACACTTGCTTTCCACAATCCCTGCACATTCAAACACAAACAACAACAGATAAATAACAAAAGCAAATTGAAACAGCTGGCACATTGCAAGCGAGATTGAAATGGATCAGACTCATTACAGATTACAATTGCCAGGCATATTACCAGAGCTGCATATATACATGCAAAGCAAATGTATATGCACACGTGTACAGGAAGGCGTACTGACCAAATGTGGGACTCCCACCGGCCAGTGCGCCGGTAGAAGGTGACGCCGCGATACTGCGAGCTCCTGGACCGGGGGCCCCGCCGCGTCTTCCTCGACGGCGGCCGGGCCCACTGCTCAGTCCCCGCGGCGGCGGCAACATGGCACTGCTCCATTGCCAGCCGCTGCTCCGTCGCCTCCGGTAGCGCCGCCGTCGTCGCCGCCGTCATCGGAAAGAACTGCTGGGTGACGACCGCCGGCCGGACAAAATCACCGCCGGCAGGCACAGTGAACCCAAAGATCCTCCCAGACCCTTCCTCCAGCTCCTCCTCCTCCTCCGCCTCCACCTCGTCGTCCCCGCGCATCGCGAGTGCAATGCTGCCGACGCCGTAGAAGGCTCTCTTGGTGGCCGCCATGGCCTTAGCAGACACACGCCGGCGTTCTTCTAGCTGCTCTACGAGTTGGGACGCACCATTGCCGCCTTTCCTCTTATGCTTCTAGCTACGTGATCTCTCGTCTCCACACAGTGACACAGTGTGTGTGTGAGAGAGTGTGTAGTTGCAGAGCTCCTAGCGCAGTGATGAACTAGAATCTGGCTAGCAAGCTGATGGCTGAGGTTGGTATCTCAAACCAGGCAGGCAGGGCTAAGGAAAGGAAAAGATATTTCTGAGCACGCTATCACCTCATGTCATGCATCTTCTTTTTATGGGTGTTTGGAAAGAGAACACAGAAGACAGAAAACACCAACACAGGGGGGAGGTTGATAGGGACTCTAGGCTCACCTCCAAAACACTCTCTGTCCATCCTTCCATCTCTAATATACTACTGCTAATACTCCCTCTGTTCCTCTCACTGCTTTGGGCTCCTCACCTAACAATCATCTCTCCTTTTTATGCCTCTTCATGATGCACATTTACTTGCACTATTGTAGGCACCGATCAAAAATCGATCACATGTAGGAGTAGCACCGTTGCACAGTGTATGCACACTGACATACAATGCAATGCCATTAGTTTGTGTTGGAACCCAGGGATGCATTCCCACTTAAATTTTCTCTAGACAATATCATTCTCGCAGGTATAATTGTTGTGCTTTTACTCTGTTAGATCTTCCATGATTTTCTAGTCATATTCAGACTAGTGTATTTCAAGTAACCAAAGCAGGGAACAGTAGATATTTCAGAATTAATTATCTCATAGGTTTCTTGTATTCAGCCAACACTACACTGCGTACTACCTAATTTAGGGCCAAGATACCCAGCCATTGTCTGCACATTCACTTCGCTGCATATAAAGGCCCCATCGTCCACCTCCACTTGCTTGCGCCGGTGAAAGAGGTTTTTAATACGGAAGCAATGCAAGGATCTTGTGTTGGCCTCTGCCTGCGAAGAGGAAGAGGAAGATCTCAAGATCATATCATCATATACTAGCTCCCAGGCTCCCCCATACCACGTTAACCAGATCGAAAACATCATAATATATATGTTCATACGCATAATAAATAGTCATATCCTCCAGTGCCTTGGGGTCCATTACACCATGTTTCTTAGTGTGTAGTATATCGTCCGTCTTTCCTCATCAGCTTAAGGTTTTTGCTGGTGTGCTGATGACACTTTAACTATGAAGAGAAACATTTCGAATTGGTGTAAAGTATTGGCAAGTGTGCATGCTTGCTACCCATGAGGAAAATACTAATTAGCAGACAGAGATGAGAACTGAGGTTGCATGTTTAAAGTTGAAAAGGAGAGTGGTTGAGATATTCCTAATTTTTGCTTTAATGATATTCCAGTACTGATTGGGATGTGGTTAGCTACAGCTAAGATATGGATTGGAGCAAATTTCATGGAATGCTCTCATGTTTGTCATTGATTAGTTATATTCCTTGTTGCAACACCAAGGAAGCATCCCTCTTTTGGTTATGTTAGTACTGTTATTGGTATGATAATAAATGGATAGTTGGCGTAATTTATCAGAGGACTCCATTTAATTTGCAGAACTTCCATACCACGCACGGCCTGTCAGATATTTGATATTTCAAATTGCAAATATCCTTGCCGTGTAGCTCTTAAAGAAACATTAAATTATTAAAGCCAATTTCACTCAGATTTGGGAAAGCTATGGTGTTGCCCTTCATAAAAGCGTATAAACAAGCTTACCAAAAGAGCATTCATTTTTGTTGTTGGCAGAAATTGAAGTAGACAATTAAGATTGCTTGGGGATGAATTGTCCAACTAATATAGATGCTAAAATCATGCGAAGTTGTTAAACTTGCCTATAAGACTGAAAACGTTATTTAGGAGGAAACATTAAAGATTATTAAAAAGGTCTTCCAAAAAGAAAAGGATGATTAAAAAACATGTGAAAAACAAGCAGTTGGCACAATGCCTTGTCCTTATAAAACTACAGACAGAACACCAATTGAGATATCAACTTGTCCAATCCGTCACCAATTTCTTTCCACTGGATTTGATGGGTTTTGTTCTCCTCAAACTAAAGGCAACAATAACGGCACATTCAGATGTTAATAACTTGTGAAGTCAACATTGTGGTAGGTATCTCCAGTTATTCTCTCACTGGAAGCAAAGCAGGCTAAGGAGGAGGAGAAAGCAAGAACCAGATCGACAAAGAGATCTACTCCTATAACACATTTACTATAAGGGACAGTGTAATGAATCCACCTACACTTTTTTTGCAGGAAAAGTCTTCCTCGTAAGAACCAAGAATCTCTACGTAAGAAACATGCAGTGCATACATTTCAACATGAAGAAGAAGAAAAAAAAAGCGAGAGAGTGTAGTAAGTAAATACCATGAGTAAAAGGGCAGCTTGTATTTATGCGAGAGATGATGACGATGCCAAGGGGAGGAGGGGTTAGCTTTTATTGTGCTAGATCACCAAGCAATGCTGTCCATTATAAACAGCTGCGAAGGGAAGGGAAATCAAATGCAAGCAAGCAAAATATTTCCATAAGAGGCCAATCCAAGAGTACCTTGTAGGTCCTTGTTCCTCCTTTTCTTGCCTCCCCCTCCTGTAGTTCCTGTGCTCTCTCTCCTCTATCAGTCACCCCTTGAGGCCACTTGCAGGGTTGCTGCAGTCGTTATTTACTGCTCATAACAACTCATCTCCCTCCACTTTCTTGATCACAGACAAGCGGAAACAATCACTTCAATCCCATTTCAGTTCAGTTCCCCTTGTCATGTTACCTACAACTTAGATCCAGCCAAACTGTGAAAAGAAGTAAATGAGGCCGTACCTTTAGTATAATATACTTCAGCCCTAAATGCTGCAATCCACCTCTTACTGTCTTTCGGTATGCATCCAGGCATCCAGCTGAAGAACAACAATCACCATGCACAGACAATGCTACAGCTTGTGAACACCTTATCTGTCTAATACAGTGTTCACAGTTCATGACACTGAGTTGGAATATGTGTTGATGTCTCAGTAAAAAAAATAGAAGTTGACTGCAATTGTTTTTGACAGGCTAAGTAAACCCCATTGTGGTATACGTTTCAGTAGGTTTTAGTCGGATCTGCAACTCCTATCCCAATCAATCTGATCCTCTTCAACTTGAACGTGGCAAGGACCCAGGGGAGGCAACAGTTGTCAGGTACTTAAAAACAAAAGAGCAGTGTGCTTTTATGCTCCCTGCCATGAAATGTGGCAAGTGTGTGTGCAAGGAGGGAATCAAATGCTACAAAAGGAGGAGCTCCCCAGAAGTAGCCAATGCAACACGAAGCTCCTTTATTTGTCCACCAAACCCAACGTACCACTACCACTGGGTGCATTTGGAACAAAGCAAATTCTGGTCCTGTTTGAATTTTCCATTACTGTACTTGTAGCCTTGAGTTACAACGATAGTTACTTCACATCAATTCTCAACTGCAAAGAGAAGCATGAGAACATAAAAATGTTTCTTTACACCATTACCCAGTTGGTTTTACTGGATAATAAGCATATCATTCAACATTGATTTCTTGAACGACAGAAACTGTTTAAGCTGCAAAGATAAAACAGAAACAGGAATGAGGCTGATACAAAAAGAGGTAAAAGCTCATGATGTGCAACTGCAAAGCAAATCAGTAATAAGACACATGCTGAAAGCTAACGCATCTAGCAATGAAATGAGAGTTCCAGATGCACATTTTACTGTGGAAATGGCAGGTGATCACATTGTGGTGGATAATGAAGCATCGTTATTTACAATAGGAACACTTTGAGGTTTTACAACACTTATGAACCGAACCAGGGCCTACCTGTTAAATAACTAAATTCAAGGTCTCCAGCACTCACATGCAGATGTCATATGGAGGACTTAGGATTGCTTAAAGCTTACAAGAAACATGTGTGCTAGATATGTCGATAATCAGGAAACAAATACATTGCTTCAAATACACCTAAACATTGTATGATGGAACCCCAAAGTTCATCTTGTACTGTGTGTGTTAGAAAACAACACACTCTTACTATTTCTCCTTGGTTGTCAAAACATCCTTTTTTTGTGAAAGGAGACATAGTGTGATTACCATTTTCTCAAACTGCACTGGATCTTGGAACCTGCATTTCACTCACCCTTTGGAGTTCTCGTCAGGTGTGTTAACCAAATATCTTTCAGCAAAACAGTTTGAGCCATCAAGTTGATATGAATTTGCAACCACCAAGGTATATAACTATTTATGATTAAAAATATCAAAGTGATCACAAGAACAAAAGAAAAACCCAAATATTTTTAATCACACATAATGCTTTCTATTTTTACTTTTTTTTACCATAAAATAAGAAAGAACTGATTAGAACCATTCTCACTCGCTGAAGCAAGTTAATTTTTTCTTTAAAAAATAGGCAGGAGTTTTGCCTAGTATATTAATAGAGTAGAAAGGGTTTTAATAATAGCAAGGGGAAGGAAAAGGAAAGCCCCCAAGCTAAGAGGGGCGACAAAAGCTAAAGCCTAATCTCCCACTGGTCACTGATAGGAACTCTGTAAATTGCTGCGCCAGGTAGGCGCCAAGTATGAGCTCCCTCCTTGATCTTAGCTAGGAGAGAAGCATGTTAATTACACTGTCTAAAAATGTGCCTCGTGCATCCTTTGATTTTTCATATTCCTAATGCTGCTTGATCAGTATTTGCATATATATAGCTTTCAAGGATCAGCATCCTGTATCCTCCGTCGAGCGCACTGTCTCCTATGGTCTTCACCTCTCGTCACTCTGCAAGAGTATAGTATGGGAAGAGATTGTAGTTAAGCTGCATAGATCGAAGTCAGAAGAGGCCATAGTGTTCACATACCAATAGTGTTAAGATAATTGCTGCTATGAATGCTAGAATAGGAAGACATAATGATCAAATATTCATGAAACTACAGAAAACAGCGTACTAGAAGGAAAGAAATGGTGTACCGCATGTATTAGTAATTTTACATTTATGAATAAGCTTAAGCATTTGTTGAAAAGAGTAAAGATGAGTCAAGCACCAGACATTATTCTAGTTTCCAAAAATGTAGCCACAGACAGCAAGCCCTAGTACAATGGGTAATTGCACAAAGTGACTAGCAGATGTAGAAGGGAAGAATTTCTGACAAAATTGACATGTACGCATTCAGCATTTGTTAACACAATACAGAAATCAACATTATGCTCATCCAACCAGTTATAAAGTACAATATAAAGACACCTAATGAAACTGTGATTAAAACTTTTCAGACTTGACCAAATTGATAAAGATCAGGATGAACAGTTAAGAGGGCTTGATACTGCATTACTGCACACCATTTGATCAGGTAGTTTTGCGACTGCCAAGAATTCCCCTTGTTGGTCCGGTCCCAAAACCACGAGGCCTAAATTTGCACTGAGAAGGTGACTACCAAAATCCTGGTTGCTTCGCTAATCACCAGTACAGCAATGTTCCTATTCCACCGGGAGAGGTCTGATCGTCTCCCCATCTCAAATGTTCGTGACGAATTCACACACTTTCTCTGCCATTACACCCAAATCACATCTTCCATGGCTAGGTTCTCCGTTAACGAATTCGCCGCGAATATTTCCTCGCAAAAAAAAGGGGAATTCGCTGTGAATATGATTCGTCCACAAAACGGGGGAGAAGGGAGAGAACTAAGAAGAGCAAAACTGACCTTCCGGAGGAGTATGGAGAAGCGAGTCCAGCTCCAATGCTAGCGAGCGCCGCAGCCGTCCGCCGCCCCGCACGCTCGCCGCTATCCCGTTTAAGCCTGTAGCCTGTTGGTTTAACCTGAGGCCTGATTTCTGGGCCAATCCGAGCATGTCACGGTCCAATAGAATTCATGTCCGGACCGACCCATTAAATTGTGTTGTATTTGGGCTGCTTCTAGATACGTCAGGTGGCCCGATTCGACCCGGTATGTAAAGGTAGGTACGATGTTTATCCTATAGGTGGGAGAAATTAAAACCCCCAATGACCTATAAATGAGATTTGCTATCCAGTCGCAGTTAGTCTTAGGCTGGTCGATGCAGTCAGTCTCAACCTCGGCCTCGGCAATGCTGTCTGCCTATCCAATCGCCTCCACACAGCGGCACAGCGCGCTGTCACAGTCGCCTTCACGTAGTGGCGCAGTGTGTTGTCTAGTCGGCCTCACTGCCTCACACTCTCACCTCTGTCTCGGCCTTGGTGCCTCGTAGTCTCGTCTCTATCTCAGTCTCATCCTTTCGCCCTTAGTCTCAGCGCTATGAGCTGTATCGCACTCGTATAGCCGTATTCTCTTTCTCTAGTTATTGAATCTCTCCGTCTCTTGCCTCTTGCCACTCGTACTCTCCGTCTCTCCCGACTCTCGCCTCTCGTCTCCGATTCTCTAACTCTTGCCTCTTGCCACTCACTCTCTGACTTAACCGTTTCTCCGACTCTTGCTCTCATCTCTGACTTTCTTTAACTCTCGCCTCTTGTCACTCGCTGAGGCCGCCTCTCCACTCTCGTCTCTCGTCTCTTGTCACTCGCACTCTGTCTCTCCTACGATGTCTGTGTTCAGTGCAGTACACTGTCATAGCTAGTCTCGCCTCTCAGCGTAGTGCACTATTACAGTCGGTCTCGATCTTGGTGCTGTCCTCATCCAGCCATCCTCCATTGCTCGCCATCCTGAGGGGTCTCCTTTCTTCTTCAACTTTAAGACATTTAAACTATCAAACTTATTACGAGCTAGATTGTACTTTTTTTTTTCTCATAAGGTGTGAGTTTTTATTTAGAAATTTTTTTAATGAGTCAGCCACCACCACTATATGTGGATAACTCAATATATTTGTTATTTTAGTAATTTAGTCTATTTATTTTGATCCATAATTAAATATTAATAGTTTCAAACCACGGACTAGCACGACACGTTAATTATGTCGGGCTAGTCGGGTCGGCACGACCCAATTTTAGACCCAATGTGCTATGATTGGACCGACTATTAGGCCCATGGGCGGCCTAATTGGCACGACTCAGTGGCACAGCGTGCTGTGTCCGGCCCGATAACGTTAGACCATACGCCCGTATTCATGCTGGGCAGGGCATTTGCCCTCTATAATCCCGTTCCGACATTTTTTCGCACAACACCTACTCCAACTATACTGTTCCGTTCCGAGATTATTTAAGGCCCAATAAAAAAGCCTATTAAAAATCTGGGCTTAAGGTGTGGATTTTTCCGGCCATCAGGCCCGTGAGTTTCCTCTTTGTAGGCTCGCGTAGTCTACTCCACTCCACGGAGAGCGAAGCGAGGGGCCAACTAGAGCAGCTGCAAGGCGGCAATGGAGGCCGGAGATGGGAGAGGTGGAGCGCAGGAGGAGGACGAGGAGCAGGTGATGAGCGAGGTGCACCTGGGGTGCCCACCCCGCTTCTCCGGTCTCTATGTCTCTCGCTTCAGCTTCTCCTCCCGCCCGCTAGGTAACAGCCGGAGTCGCGCATTTCATCGAATACCTTGCCTGCACCGCCTTCTTGGCGCCACGCAAGGTGGGATGGATGGGAACGGCTGTGTTATAGCTCGATCCTCGATGCGATGTTTGCAGGGCCATCTGTGGGCGGCGGAGGCGGCGGCGAATGTAGCAATGTGTGCGAGCAGGTCGCAGCGTCAAGCAGTTCTTGTGAGTGTGCAGTTCTTGTGAGTGTGCGTGGCTGTGTCTTGCTAAGTTGCTATGGTGTAGAGGGCTAAAGGATGGTGGTTGCTTGAACTGTTGGATGTGGTGAACTGACTCTTGGTTTTGTTGGGAAGGTGGTTCGCCTGACGTTGTTACCGTGGATGAGGACGGAGATCTCGTTCTCGACAGGAGAAGAAGGAACAGAGAAAGTGAGGCATTTGTTACTGCGTGTTGTCTAGTCAAAATTGGTGGGTTGTTCAGTTAATCTGACCATTGGTTTGCAGGGAGTGATCATGTGCTCACTGTTCAGCATGGTATCACCTCCTCGCTTAGGAGCGTTGGTCTCCAGGTCTGAGAAAATGCTGCATTTATAATTTATTTTCATCTTCCTTCTGTTTATGATCCACCTCTGTTGTTGATTCACAGGTTTGGAAGGCAGCATTGCTATTAACTGATTTTGTATTACACAAAAGCTTTACATCGTCTGAGGTTAATGGTGTTACTGCAATAGAGATTGGTGCTGGGACAGGTGGTTAGTCGATGTGAAATTAGTCAAAAAATGTTCCCGGAATCATGATTTATCTGTAGTTTGTTTCTAATTTAATTATTCTCTACAATCATGAAATGTTTTCCAGGTTTGGTAGGGTTGGCACTTGCTCGAGTTGCTAAAAAAATCTTCATTACAGGTAGGTAGTTAGGCCTTCTTGAGTCCAATTCTGTAGAGTTGTTCGTTTTATAGTTTTATTATTGTTCAGTTGCATGTTCCACATAGGTATAATTTGATCCTTATGTCTGACAAACAGGGTTGATTGAGATGGCAAAACTATATAACAGAATTTGGTTCAAATAAGATTTCAATTCCATGTGATACGGCATAAATCAAAATTTCCTCTACTGTATATGGATCAAGTCTAAGAATGCAATTCTGATCTTAATCCTTAGTTTCAATTTGTCAAAATCAGAGTCTTATATAACGTTTATTGTCTTGCATTAAAGATTTAACTCAATTTCACTACTAAAATAAGGTAAATAATCCAATAGGAGTATTACTTAATGTTTTGCTAATTCTTAGCAACTTCGCCTTGATATATAGAAGGTTGTTTTGGCATGACACCTATAATTTGATAATGTTAAAATCTTGGTAACATTTTCGTGTATTCATCAATGTAAATGATCAGATAGGGGAACTGATATCCTCGATAACTGCTTGGCTAATGTCCGACTTAACTCAAGCATGCTTAAGTTTGATGAAGCTAAAGCCTGTGTGCGGGAACTGGATTGGAAAATGTCATGGCCTCCACCTGTGTTTAAATGCGATCCATCTGATCCAAGGTTATTTCTTCTTCCACACCAACTGTACCAACTTTTGCAAATTTTCACACATCATGATACACGATGTCTACAGTGTAGTCATGTAAAAAGGTGAATGTGAGTATCTGATAGTCATGTGTTGCTTCACAACTTTTGGTTAATTAAAAATTTCAGGCACGGGTGCATCCATCTTATAGTATTTGTTGTGTACAAATACATAGGAGTTTTTCTACATTTCTTTGTCTAATATGCTTTTGCATGTTTATATTTTTGGTGAACATTCCCTCAGCACTGGTTAGGAACATGTTCTCCAATGCAGTTCGAGATACAAATATTTTTTATGATTGATGCCTCAGCACTGAACTTAAAACGTTTTTTCTAATGCAGTTCAAGATACTTATGGTCTATGAGTGAAATCGAGGCAGCTGAGAAAGCTACAACACTATTTGCTGCGGATGTTATTTACAGTGATGATCTTACTGATCTGTTTTTCAGCACAGCAAAGATAATGATGTCTCGTGGTTCTAAGAAGGTATCAGCTTGTCTCGTTAAAATCATTTATTCTTAAAATTCGACAAAGACCTTAAGATAAGATGCTTCTCCACACTGAAGACTTAGAATTCTCCTTTGTATGATTGTGTCTGGTAGGTGTTATACTTGACCCTGGAGAAGAGATACAACTTCAGCCTGGACGAACTAGATGTTGTAGCCAATGGTTACAAGCACTTCCGAAGTTTCTTCACGGTTCAGGATGGTAGGTTGTTTACAAAGTGTTTTGATCAGCTAAGAATACGTAGGATTGGTATCAGACTATCTCAATTATCTGTGTTCATCCCACAGTACTCAGTCTTTCCCGTTACAATCCTTGTTCGCAGAAAGCAGAGCTTTGGATGATAATACATGTATACCAGATTTTGTTGGAAAGCAGATGGACCTTACAGAGGTTCCTCAGTATATCAGAGAATATGAAAGGGGCAGGGATTTGGAAATGTGGAAGATAATGTACAACCAGAATCCAGAATAGCAATACCTTTTACAGAAATTATCCACTTTTATTGTACCACTACCATGCATTTATGCATGTTTGTATAACGGCATTGCATATGGCACCTGTATAATAAACATCATAAACAAAAGAAGAGAGCGGTGCTATTTCTCCCTTTTTATCATCAAGCTTGTAGACTGATCACACAGACAAAAAAAGCAGGAGAACAAGAATCCACACCATATTTTATTTCGAGTTCTCATGTAAAAGAACAAAATGCAAGTTCAATTTCACATGCCTCTAAGCATACTCCCAGAGCAACCAAATTAATTCAGAAATCCCTCCCAGATCAGTAGGATGATGATCATCAGGATGACGAAGCATGCACAGGCTCCAATCGCAGCATCCTACAATCGCGAGCAGACAGATCGATCAATTCATCCATCGTTTGATCAAAAAACTAATCGATCGAGATCTACAACCTGCAGACGCGTTCTTGCATGCGTACGTACTTACCGAATCCGAATCATCGCCGGCGTTTTCGGTGTCGGGCTTGGTCTCCAGGAGCGGCGCCGCAGCACCTACCGTCACCGCCACCGCCACCGACGGTGACCACGATGGATTAGTTTTGCTGATAATCTGGGCGAGAATCTGCTGCCGCCGCGGCCGCGTGCCGTCGTCGTGGTGATGACGATGACGGTGATGGTGAGGCGGCGGGCCGTGGTGGTGGTGGTGGTTGATTTGTTGGTCGATGCAATGGGTTCGTGGTGGTTTTTCGGTGTTTTCGTGTTGGGTTTATGGGTAAAGTTAATCTGTTGGCGAGAGATATCGATCGATGGATATTGATCGACTCGGAGTTGGAGACGATGACGTACGGCTTCGTCAATAGATGGATTACTGCTGTGCTTGGTGTTCGCGTCTGAATTGGAAGATGTATTCTAATCCGTAAGAGACTAGGGGTGTTAGAAGAAATTAAATCTGAAAATCTATTTAATATTAACTCCGTTTTTAAATAGACCTAAAAAATTATATAAGTATTGTTTCTTTAACTTATTTTATTATGTTCGCATATTTACACTAAATTTTTAAATAAGACAAATGGTTAAATGTCATATTTAAAAGTCAATAGCAGTATACATTTAAAAACAAAAATAAAGTAATTAATATAATACAGTGCTATATGTATAACATAACAGTTTAAAGTAGATCTATACATTGAGGAAAAAAAGATAAAATTGGTATGAAATGTACTTATTCCTATGTTGGATTTTTTTTCTCATATAAGTTAAATTTAGAATTGAAATTTTGTGAGGTGACACATGTATATGCTACAAAAATGTTCTCAAATATTTGGAAAGTTTTTTTTTAACTATTTGCATGAAATTTGGAGTAACTAGGAATGCCCTTCGGATGGATTAAAAGAGTTTCCTTAGAGATTTGGCATTTTTGTGCTTGCATGATCGTCGTCCGAGAAGTACATACTCTGTCAGTATAGTGTATATAGAGTTATATTTCATATTCGTGTTTTTCTTTCTTTTTATATATATGTGCGCACATCGTGAAACACCTTGTGAACATTTAAAACTCCATTTCACGGTGTTGGCAAGTGGTGAACACTCAAAATACTTGGTCTAGATAAATAGGTAATTGAGACGACTTACAACACTAGCATATTGTGCTATTTAGAAGGCATGGGCAGAAAGAAGTAAATATAAATACTTTGCCAAGACTTGTATAAAATAAGATCTTAACAACTCAACCAATTAATCCATGACTGTGTGAGTAGTCCCACTCCCACTCCTCCCACACTAACTTGTGTTCTATACATCTATACATGACAACCTTCGAAACAGGTATCACCTAACCCTTCACTGCCCTTTTTGTGATGGGTGTATGGGCTGAAGTTGTTGTATGAAAGGACAACCTTATTCTTACTCGTGTTCCAAATGTACCACCACAACAATGTCAAAAGTGGCCACGAGAGCTAAAGAGAACATCAAACAAAGGAGGAGAGTGTTCCTATCCTAATAATGTCACCTTTTTTTTCCTTCAAATTTTGAGCCATTCAATCCGCCATATGATCCTTGGGTCCTCCCATGTTGCTGCTCTAAAGTAGTTTATTATGCATATACATGCTCTCTAATTGATTGGCATAGCTCCTGCCTCTTAAAAAGATTACGGCTGAGATGCGGTTTCAGGACCTCTCGTTACTACAGTTTACAATTAAAAATTTAGCACCTCTCGTTACTTCTCAAGTACAGTAAAATTGCTCAAGAACGTGTACATGCACTGGCTTGTCTGGCCCATTGGCCTCTAATGAATAGTAAAAGTTTTATTTATAAAATCTATTATGACACGGGATTTCAAAATCTAATGAACTACACATACCATCCATAATGAAAATAAAAAGAAACCGTCGAACATATAATATATTGATCCTAGCTACCGATCATAATTTGACTTTCATTATTAACTCGTCGCCTTGCATGTTGGTCCACGTCATAAAAGGGCTGGATCGATCACAAAAAGATAATGAAGATGGCCACGACGGCGACGACGCAAACGATCCCGATGGCGACCTGCAACGCACACTGCACCAAAGAGAGAAAAAAAAAACAATGACGAGATCTCATTAATTAGCTCAAATCAAACATCCATGGCGCTTAGTGCAACGATCATCGCCGTTGGGGGCGTCGGCGGCGGCGGGCTTCGGTTTCTGAACTAGCGGCTCGCGGACGGAGTCGTACGACGACGACGGCGACGACCTGGAGCTACGGCTGCTCGAGCTTATTACTGCATCCGAGTTGAAGAGGATCGGCGGCGGTCAGGGGCAATGCATAGCTGGTCGCCGGCCGGTCGGTCGGAGCCTCGGCGGCTAGCTGATCGAATTAATCCGGCGAGACGAGACGAGGTTCCTCGTCGAGGCCGGGAGAGCTAGCTGTGGTTGTGCGGCTTGAAGGTGCCGCCGAGACCGCCGGCGTGTCATTGGATTTGTGGGCTCTCTCAACCGATTGCGCTTACGCAGCTGTATCCGTGTCGGAGCGCCGCGGCCGTACGTGTCGGGGATTCGTAACTAACCTTTCGCGTGATAATAAGATCGTGATTGAGTTTAATAAGGTGCGTGCTTAATCTTTTTCTTATTCAAACAAACACAAGAGTTTGGTAATAGAGCTCCAGACGAAATTGCGCTAAAAAATAAGTTTTTTTAAAATGTAACTATAATATAATTGTAGCAGTAATTATACTGCAACTATATCATATTTTCTGTAATCAGTTGGATTCTCTTCTTCATAGGATGTGATTGTGCTCTGGCATGTTCAGAATATATAGCAGTAGCATCCAACGAGAAAAAAAATCCGCTATATCTTCTCCACATTCCATTGGTCTGTATTTTGCATCATTAGATAGGCAAGTAACTGAACTGGATCGTCGGTCATTCTCCCCAACGGCTTCTTGTTCAGTAGTACCATAGCCATCCAATTAAAGATATTTAAGAAAACACGCATCTAACAAAAGACAATACACATCACTATATCTCCATGACTCCATCATCCTTGGATTCAATGGGCAAGGTCACTGTGAAATGCTTCCATGGATGCATCACTCATATCATCACCAACTGTGAAGAGAAAAATGGCAAGAGCATCCATCAATGGCGTGCTACATCAATGGGGTGCTAGATGATGCTGCATGGATTCTATTCACGTCAATCGAATGGATTCTTGGTTCATCAGGTGTGAAGGTATGGCTGTTGTTCATGTGTACTGAAAACCTATGGAGATTTTCTCATGTGCATTATTTGGGCAGTCTGATTACTAAGATTGATGTGCTGTTGGAACCAAAACTATTACCACCATTAGTTCTCTTTTTCGTTAGTGTGATGACTGAACTAGAGATATTGCTAGACAGAAATTTGCCTTCAACAAAGAAGTTAATCGAGCTGCAACCTTGGCCTCCTCCTGAGCAAGTTCATTGGCTATAGTAGGGCAAGGAATCATTTTTTTACTAGAAGTGCACGTCTGGATTTCATGGTGTTGTGGAAGCATGAGAAATTTCTTGTTATGGTTTTCAATAGCTATTTCTTGGTGTGCAATACGCATAGAGCTTCAACGGTTACTTTGTACATCTAAGCTTATTTTTCAGTGGAATCAACTTGACAACTGAAACTTTTACTATCTTTCAAATCATCTAGTTGGGGACATAACTGCTACTGATTTGCTTCTAAAATCTTGGGTGAAGTTCTAAGCTTTGTGATGTAACTAGGCTGGATTCAATGCCCATTTCAGACCAAATGCTAGGGCGAAATTGTTGGAGGAACATATCAAGAAACTCTTCAAGTCAGCGCAGCCCAGTGACTCTACTATGGGGTTTTTCCTGGTATTAACGTGGCATTCTGGCGGCGCCAATGCATTGGATCAGGACAAGCCGAATTTCGAGGAGGGAGAAATGTTAGGTCTTGTCCTAAGCCGTATCATAAGCCCAAGTAAAACTAGAATGCACACGGCTCAAGACCATTGACGAAAGCAACAAAGATAAAAACTTGCAACTCTATCACGGGAAAGGGAATCAAATAGAAGAAGAAAAAACAACGACGACACCAGCGGCGACCTAGTTTAGGCTGAACTTCGTCGATCTCTTTCTCAGTTCCTCTCTTTGTTTCTAGAACCTTCTTGTATCTTCTAGAACTTGTATTACCACCTTTCTCTGTTTCCACCCAAAAACTTGTGAGTTGTAGAGGTTGTTGATGTTGAATTTGCTAGCAATCCCTCTGGGTAGTTTGGGTTCCAAATATGGAGCTTTGCTCATCGATCGGACTGCACAAAAGAGCTTTACCATTTAATGTTGCTAGTTGCTAGGAGAGAGAATCTAATCAGATGTACACTTGTCTACTACATATCAACTAAAATACTCATCAAAGATTACTTACGGCCAATAACTTATTATGAAAGCATTAGTCTTACGAATGGATCTGCCGTATTTGCAACGAGGTTTTCGAATGGACAGATCATTTGTTTAAAGAATATGAATTTACGATAAAGGTGTGAGACAAATTTTGCCAATGGACAACACATAAGCCTTTGAGAGCAATGGTTTGCTATGACCAATCTTAAGCCAAAGAACATGAGAAAGGAGTTATTAAGAGTCCAAATTATAGCTTAGGGGTTCATCTGATTGGAGAGGAACAGAAGAACGTTTCAGGGCATAAGCCAAAATGAAGAGCAGATTGCTTTTGCAATCAGGCAAATATTAGACGCTCATAGCCTAGAAACAACTAGTTCAAACACATTTTTTTGTTTATAGCTTTGACTAAATATGTTTAATCATTCCTTTGTGCTACATGTAACAGTTACGTAAAACTGTAAAACTTTTTCTCTCCTACCAATATAAAAGGTAGAAATGATACCTTCATTTTTTAAAAAAATATTACATGTTAACTAAATAGTTATAATTTTTTTAAAAATGATTAGATTAGTATGTAATATATCACTCAACAAACATACAAGTTTTTATCAATTATAATAAAAACAACAAATTAAAGTCTAACTAACTGTATATTAATAACTATATAGAAGTCTGAATTTGAATTTGATATATTATATATTAATATATCTTATCAATTCTTTTTTAAAAGTTTTTTTATAACTGTTTAATTGACATGCAATAAAACAAACTAAAAGAGTTCTTCTAGTTGCTACCACTACCAATGGCAGCATTTCTAGATTGTTCTAAAATCTAATATCTATCTCTATTATTTAAAAAGTGAGAGTTGTTTCGTTGTCCATCATCTCCTTTGCCTCTGAAATTTGTCTGTCGTCTCTGCAGCGATATTGCGCTTCGTCTGCTGCGATGTGCCTTCCTAAATCCCCACAACGTGAGAGTCCAAGCAATGGCTGAGGCTTCTTAACGAACGAAATAAAATAGTTATAATGTATTATTATATACCGCCGATCTAATTAGCTACTTATCACTAGTCCGATCACCGCACTATCGATGCTATGACAGTCTTGATACCACTAGTTTGTTCGCTGTTTTACTATCGATCTAACTGCTCACGAATAAAGAACACAACTTGATAAAAAAATTAAAAATAGATTTAAACTATTAATCAAGATGTGTCTATAAAAATATACGAAGTACTCATCTCTCTGTCAAAACTAAATTTTAGCTTTTATTTCCTACAAAACTTATTTTTCTAGATTCTCAACCTCTCATTTGTTTATATCTAAAATTTTCTTTATCAACTAGAACTCCTACTTCCTATTTCTAATTCTTATTTCTAATATGACTAAACCTCTTTTATTCTAAAACTTTTAAAATTTTAAAATTTTATTTTTAATAATTTATTCAATGCTACTTATAAAATACATTATTGTTCATCTAACATGCGCTAAACCTATGCTTAATTTCGTCACGTGATATTTTTAATTGTTCTATATCTTAGAATCTAGATGCTTCTGTTTCTAAGATTTTTTTACTCTAATTTTATCACATGGTGTTCTAACCATATTTATAATCATGACACCATAAATATTTTTAAACTAATTTTTATTAATTAAATTATTTATAAAGTCAATTATTCACGTAAAATATTAATTATGATAATAATTTAACACATCTAAGTCGGTTTTTATCCACCTCAAATCAAGCTCATATCGCGTTTTTGCTTCCGTCGTCCGTCATCCCGCTCATCCGTCTCGCGTTCAACTTTCCTGCCAAATCATGAGCTGGCAGGTGGCCCAGCTCTTCCCCGCCCGTCCACCCGCAACCTTCTACAACTGAAATCCCCATCCAACACAGATCACGTCATGCATGCTGCTCGGTTGCGGCAGGCTGTGCTGCTGTTGCGTTGGGTTCAAGGATGCATCATGGTTGCCATAGCTGCTGATTGAGATGCACGCCGGTCTTGCATTCTTGCTTCCAATTTCCAAAGACGGCAGCAGCCAACCACAAGTGCCTTCTTTTCGTTTCCATTTGGTCGTTCTTATTGTCCAGAAATATTCTGGTAGTTGGATTGGATCATATCCGTTTTGCCGGAGTTGTTTGGCGAGCAGTCGGAGAAAGGAGCTCACGGCCGGCGGCGTCAGATAGCATGATCGGCCGTCCCAACCAAAAAGTTTGTTCTTCTTGGTCATCCATTGTCCATCGTCGGTTCCGTGCGAGATGATTTTCAGCTTCCGGCACGACACGTCAAGTCCCATGGAGGTGAACCATATTCATAGGCCAGACCATGATACATTGTCATTCTAAGTCAGGATTAATTCCTGTTTTTAAGACCAGTTAGCTCCTCTTTTGGCTAGGATGATACTAAGTTGTTTTTTTTTCTTTCAGGTTGATTCAGAAGTCAAGATTGATTCATGTTTCAACTCAAGTGTTATTTGTTAAGTTCGAAATAATGCAATAAGCATTTTGTATTGAATCTCCCAGTTAACAGAACCATGGCTAAAATTGTTCTGCTTTGGGGCTTTCTATTCAATAATTTCTTCTGAACATCTGTTCGTCGCCTATCCATCTCCGTCATCCACTATCAGTCTTTACCACTAGGTCATCCTTTTAAAGCCATCCTACTGAAGTTTGGGTGTTGCCAAGGCCAAGGCTCGCCGATAATATCGTTATCGCCATTACCAGTGAGTCTGCCAGCCCCCCTCTCCAATCTTCTCTCTTCTTGCCTCCCCCTCCTTCCTCGGTTTGAAATTTCAGTCAATAGCAAAAGTATTTTGTTTCCGCTTCCTGCATTTTCTCCGTCATCATCATTTGTGTTTCCACACGATTTTAGTTTGCGTGTGACACACTTCCATTCATAATATAATGTATCCTATCCTGTTTGTAATTCCACACACGATGCATTTGATTACGTCTATCCATTTTGAGATTGCATCCAATTTGTTTGTAAGATTTAAATGAATGATTTTCTTTCACGATTAGGGTGAAGCGAGTGCAACGTGAGAGCCAACCAAGCGAGTTAGCGCAACTAACAAAAAAAAATAAAACCGTAATTATCTAATAAGTTTAGTTTTTTTAATGCAAGTCAACGTGCATTTTACTAGTATAAATAAAGTAAAACTTTTTTTTATTAAAGTTATGGTACGTTAATATGGGGGTGTCCACGCTTTGCTCGGATGGCGCGTAACGCCGCCAATTTAGACCACGGATATTGTTTGCAGTCCGACGACACACAGAGAGGACGACACTTGGCATGAATGGCAGGTGACGTGCCAGCTGCGGCAGAAAGAAGAGTGGGCCCTCCGCTCCAGCCGCTGCTCGCCTCAGTCCGCCAGGTCAGCGCGGAGGTTGACCAAACTTTATCAAGCATGGAGAAATAAACGTTTTACAAGGTTAACGTGCATGGCTATTGAGAACAGGAAAAAAGCATCAACCGCATCACGGCCATAAAAGGGCTTACAGCCGTAAATTAGGTGTTAGAACAGACTCTGTTATTGTAGGCATACTTAACGACTAAACGATATAATATATATATATATATATATATATATATATATATATATATTAAAAAATAACTTTCCAATATGAAAAGCTTCTAATAATCTCTAGCTCGTTTCGGCACTGGATCAGCGCAGCAGCCCATCTAATATGAACAGGTTCTCCAAGATAAAGCCTACTTGGAATTCAGGCTCGGCCGCCTCATTCTGGAAGATTCTGAGGTTTCACTCCTTCCAAACCATGCCATGCAGGTGACCAGGAGCTTAGCTCCAAAGAGTTGGAAGATGGTTTATAATTAATTAAATATTAACTATTATATTTTTTAAAAATATATTTATTTAATTTTTAAAGAGAAGTTTCTATATACAAAGTTTTTTTTTAAAAAAAAACATACTATCGTTTAACATTTTAGAAAATGTGTTTATACTAATTAAGAAATTAGCTTCTGGTAATGCTAAAATGACGCAACTCCCTTTATCATGGGCGCCCTGCTTGCCAGCCACCAATCAACGAAGGTTAGAACCATCTGGCCACGCAGGAAACCACATGCATGCCGCCACACGATCCCACCCCCCCAAAACTTGCGGGGTATACGCACAGTCGAAGAACAGATAGCCACAGGTTTCATCACCGCCTGCCCAGAGCTGACGATCCGGCCCATGCGGCTACCCTCAGCGCTCCAGGTTGTCGGCGGTGAGGCAGCTGCCCCTAGCCTCATCGCCCTGTGAGCAGGCATCGGCAGATCAACGGCGAGCAGCTCCTACGGCGGAGGCTGGGAAGTCTCACAGATCACAGATCCATGCCCTCGAATCTACTAGAGATAATTTTACTCCGTCTCCCATGTGCTTCTACTGCTCCCTAGAAGTTAGCAGGTTGATCAAAGAGCTTTGTTTAGTTTTTTTTTAAGATAATGGATAAAATCTAGTCTTTGTTTTAAAAGAAGCTCCAACCACTTATTATTATAAAGAGTATACTACACCGTGGGGTCCTTAAACTTGTTTGATCTTCTCATCCCGGTCCTTAATCTTTGAAACTACATATTTGAACCCTTAATTTTGCCAAATGTATCATGTAAGTTTCGAAATTAACACGGCTGCAAAGCTGAACCAACGTGTCTTCCACGTGTACAGCCACGTTGCAAGGGCTCCGGTATGCTCTATACAATTTGAAAAAAAAAACCCAACGGACTTAAACTAATACTAGAAAGTACGCGCGGCTTTGCTGCACGCAACTGTATTTGAACGAAACCTATTATGCTTGTTAGATGGGTTCACTATGTAGCGTGTGTGTGTCTATATATATATATACCCTAGGATATTTTTCTCACCAATGAACTTCAGCATATGAGTACAGCGCAAAACCAAGAAGTTCACCATTCTTCAGATAGGAAACATCTCGCAACTAAGCATCAAGTTTCGAAAGAGAAATATATGTTCTAAGACAATTATAGTGCTGCCGATCGTATGTACAACACAAACATTTTCTGAAAATTTTAACACTTTTAAGGCACTATTACTTTATGTTACATAAGTCTAGTATTAGTATTAGGTAAGTCTAATAGAGTACATACACATAAGTGAACTATTACATAAACATAGGCTGTTCAGGAGCTTAAATGATCAAAGCTTTTGATAAAGTTGCATTCCAATTTTTTTTGTACAAACTTGCTAATTGATGAGTCGAGGTACTATATGCAGATGTTATATTATATATACACAAAAAAGTTAATGTTGTCCATAATATATTAGCAAAAGAACGTAGAAGCAAATCACTTCGTTTATCCTTCGCCTTGAATCAAACGATGATCACTCTCTTCTTCTTTTTCTTCATTTTCCTATAATAATAATAACATTAGATGTAATGGTAAATCCGCTATATATATATATATATATGATACATATAGGTGAACTTAGCCAAATAATATATTTTTTTATTAATTAGGTTAGTGTGCAGTATTGATAGAATTCAATTATTTATGTGCAAAAGACCATCTTTGAGCTCTAAGAACAAGCTTAGTAGATATGAGGCTATATAAGATAAATAAATACTAATAGAATGAACAAGTCTAGTAGGTATATGAAACAAATCTAATGTATATCAATTGCTATATAAAAGTAAATGTGATGTCAATTTAATACTATATAAAATTACATTGCTAAGTTACCTTTAAGTACCATACAATTGCTGGGCAAGACATAAAAAAAAGTGGATCATGGAACACATTATATGGTTCCCTGGTCAATCGTCAGATTCCATCCTACAGCCTCACCATGAGACACAACCAGCACATCAATGTGGACGGTGCGCTACAATTTTTCATTCCACCTAAAATTCATTTATGCGCATGGTTGATGGCTCAAAGCAGTTACATATTGTTATTCACAATTCACATGTCACTGTCATAGTATCAATTATTTTTAGTTGTTGATTCAACTAAGATGATGAATCAACAACTTAGATGATGAATCAACTATGGTTGTGCCTTTCCCTGTGGGCTGTAGCACAAACATTTGTAAGTATGCCCCCTCCTTGTCATAAATATTTCACCTGCTTTTGACTCATCTATATTATTTAGAATCTATTTAGTCTTATGGTGACCTGCCTTATCGCTTATTTTCGTTGTCTGTAAAGTAAAAAGCATGATGTTTTTAAGCTATAAAAGATCACCGTAATACTGAAGCCATATACCTCACCACTTCAAGTATGCAAGATAGCTTCTTTTCTAAAATAATACGACACAAAATGACGATCTAGTATTCCACACTTTGAGCTCATGGCAATTACATAAGAACATGGCTTATGGTACAGCCGTGGCTTTTGGTATGAGCACAAGTAGGTATCGCTGTCCTTCAGGACATACTTCTGTACAACTCTCTTACGATAGATTTCACGCTTTGACTTGTTAGCACATAAGAATTTGAATCTATGGTACTGTATATCTTAAAGGTATAACTCAATGTTGCTAGACCTTTTTACATTTTTTATCTAAGTACCCCGTAATCACTATACCAAATAAAATACCATTGTCTGATATAGTAGGCCTAGCCGCTTTGTACCAATCTCTAAAATGCTTACATGTGCTATGCATGATAAACTCAACGATAGCAACAAGCGGTAGCTTTCTTACACCATGCATCACACATTTGTAAACCTCGGCTAAATTGGTGGTCATTATACCAATCCTAACACCACCATCGTCATACCATAAAGCCCATTTCTCCTTTGACTCATTCTCAATCTAGTGTAAAAATTTTCTAACTTGGGATACTGACTTTCTTCTCATAGTATGATTATCACTGGAGAATGGCCTTAGAGTTTTGGAAACTTCCTCACTTATATGTATTGGTTTTTTTGACCACTCATCTGTTTGTTTTGTTGTTAGCTCATCCAACTTTCTTCAAATCTTATTGAATTTTTCTGTTCATTTTGGCCATAGAGCCTCTTGAAAAGATTTATAAGATGTTTATTCTTAAACTATTTGTAAAAATTAGCACCCATGTAACACACGTATTATTTGCTGTAAATATCTAGCCACTCTTATGCATACTCCTTCTCCACGTTACCATCTATCAAATACTCAATATCTCGTAGAAGATTGGCTCAACGGTAATGTATAAGGTATACACCTAGCTTGATACTCATAATTACGTCCTTCACTTACTTTAGAAACAAATACCAGCTTCGGTGTTCTTGTTTTTAATGAAAGCGAAAGTCATAGGTAACATCTGATTGTTCCTTTTAACTCCAATTGTTGTTAATATTTGCCATATATACTTTTCAGTCAGGAATGTTCCGTCAATGCAAAGTATGGTATGATAATGCACAAATGCGTTAATACATGCATTTAATACGAAGAAAACCCATTGAAGCACGCTCTGCTGAGGATGATCAAGTAATGTTAGTGATTTGAGATTATACTAGCTTCCTGAATTTCTCTAAAGAATGCAAGTTAGAAGACGGGACAAATTATCATATGAAGTTTCGAATGTACCAAACATCTTCACAATCTTCTTTTTTGTCCTCCATACCTTCTCATAGCAGATTATGTACCTTATAATTGACTTTGGTTCGTATCACAGTTTGTGCATAACATCAGGGTATATCTCTATTGCAAAAAATATATATGTTATATTTATGTTCTATTTCTCAGCCCTATATAAGTAACAATTATGCTCAGTGATAATTTACACCTTTTAGTAATCCTTTCATTTACTCTTGAATACATGCACCCTCTATGGTCACGCATAAATTGAGTTCGCACACTTCACTTCGTACACCGATTTACTTAATTTTATGACCCAAAACTCTCGCCAAAGTAATATTGCCTAGTGCTTGACTGTCTCCGTTAATTCCTCTTTGTATGCATATTTAGTCCCTTGAATGATCTTATATTCCTTATACTCCCATAGCACATGATGTCACTCATAGATAACAAGTTCAGAAAAGTCCTTATAGTACCATTGTAATGGATTTATATTACCGTCCTCCTCATCCAACGATTGATCATCCTCTGTATGCTCATTAACAGAATCTTTTCTATCCATTATCTCAACAATGGTGATGTTTCTCTCTCCCTTATCTTTCAATTCTCTTGCTCCCTGTCTTCTCGTCCTCATCCTCCTCCTCCTTCTTCACACTCGAATTCATTTTTCTCCATTGTTTCAGCATCATATTCTGTCATACTAAGATCCTTTTTGTCTTACATAGCTATTAAAATAGCGTTATCTTTCTCATACATTGACACAAAAATTCTAGGTGGCTAATCTTGTTTCAATACATTCTCTATGTACCATCTTCAAGTGGTAGTGGAATCCATCGATATCAATTCTTTGAAAAAACTTTTAGTTGTCTGGCTCACAACAATATATATGGTTATTATGTTGATCTAGGGGTTGATTTGAAAGCCTTGTATTAACCAGTTGTATATTGTTAGAAAATTTCTCTCAACTGGTCTTTCAATACCGTTAAGGGTTGAGCTAAGCTCTCACAGATTTATACCATATAGATCATACCTAACATTTTCTCGACCGTGATATAACCGAAATACCACTTTATTTGATATATCTGTTCATAAAAAAGTAGAATTGATCTAAGTAAGAAACTAATTGACACATATAGTACTATGTATTCGATATTTTAACATTAATATATCTTCAAATATTATAAACAAAATTATCTACGGATTTAAGAATGAAATTATTAAATCACAGATTTAGAAATAAAACTATTTACGGATCTAGAACAATACTACATATATTATTTTTTCTCATCATTAAGAGTAAATATTACAAAATGTATAAATCTTTTATCTATGTACAAATCCACAAGTCAGCAGGGTTTCACCACTTCACTTCGTTTCCCCTCAACTCTCTCTTCTCTTTTTTTTGTTTTTTTATAAAATGTATTTTTGAGCAGAAGGGAGGGCATTTATAAGAAGCCATCCAAAAAATACCCTAAGAGCGTAAGAGGGTCACCTATAAAATTATCATCCTCTCTCACAGGTAGACCTGGTAATTTCACAGATGGCCACTTAAAAGGAAACGTTCAACCAGAGAGCTGTAAGGGGCCGTCTAAAAAAATGGCTAGCCTCTCCTCTCTTGCACGCTGTGGCCCTGTCGTGGAAAAAAATGCCTTCAGTTCGAGTGGCAAGAGGGGGCCGCTTTTTTTTAGTTCTCCACCGTTTTAACGTTAACGTGTACCAATAGACATTTATCATGTTAGATTTCTTATTGATCGTTTAAAAAAACTCTCAGAGCATTAGGAATACATGTAAAGTTTTCAAATAAAAATATATAATTTTAAATATTTTAATAATAGAATATATAAATAAAAAAATTTAGTAAATACTATAGTAAGTATTAATGAAGTGAACATAAGTTTTGCATATATGAAAACAATCTTACCTGCAAATATCTCAGAATTGATGCATGAGCTTATTTCCATCTCATGGCATATTTAAAAAAGTCATGTAGTCATCATTTAACGTAAAAATTGTTAATTTCTCTACCAACACTGAAGATATATATATTCATTTCAAAAGGCCTTTTCATCATCATTTAGCTCCTAAATTATATAAAATCTCAAACTACTTTGCCGTTTTATTTGTTGCTATACTTCATTTATGAACTGAACTGATTTGTTTCAAGATTAGTAGAATAGTGAGGAGGTTGTTTTAAAGGAAGAAAATATTGAGGTTAACTAATACATTGTAAAGATAGTAAAAGAACTAAAAGGAAAATAATTAGGCTAGTGCATAATATTTATAGGATCCAATTGTTCATGTGCACATAGGACTGGGCTTACACAGAACATACGATGACAATTAAACTGTACCGTATGGACTCACCAATAACCTCCATGGCCCTGCCTCGCGCCCTTCATGGACGTGGCTAGACCATCCTACTCGCTAACGCTGCTGCCCTTGCCGTCCTCGGCGTAGAGCTCTCCTCCCGGACGTGCCCGTACCTATCGTCGCATGTCACCGCCACCGAGCTCCATGGTGAACAACGCTATGGTCTCCCCGGTGAGCCACTCCCGGTCGACGCACACTAACACCGGCTCAAGGCGTTGACAGCGCGGCCAGTGGTTGGGTCAATCAGTGTCCAGCTTAGCGTCATCTCCGCCAGCGTAATCAACACCGGCGGCAAGAAGTCATCCTGGATGAGCGCGTCGACCTAGAACAGTGAGCCCAATAACCACTCCAACGAGGTGTTCGTCCCCACGACGCGCAACATGACGCTAACGCCATTGTGGTGCAGCTCAACGGCCGAGATGAGTCGGGCCAGGTGAGAACCCGACGACGCCGCCGGGAACGCGAACTAATCAGCGAACAGCGCCCGGTGTCCTTTGCCGCAGACGCAGGCGACGTCACGCACAGACGGCCAGGTCACGAGGCAGAGTTCGCACCACATCTCCATATCAGCGGCGAGCTCGCGGAAGCTAGAGCACGCGCAGCCGATCCGTCGAGCTGGCGGAGCAGGAGGAAGAGCACTTTGCCCGGGATGTCCTCAATGGCCGTCGTCGCACCCAGCACGCCGTGGAATGATACCGCCGCAGACGAACCGCCGTTTGCGGCCATCGCCTCAGAACAAACGTCCCTCCCACGCGCTGGCATGCCTCCCTCTCTATCGTTGTTACCTCTGAAATAACCTTATGTCAAAAAAAAAAGAGATAAATGTACATATCAAAAACCTATAAGATATTAGCAGCGAAAATTAAAACCACATCCAGAGTATCTGGTAGACCAGATACTCTAATCGAGATTTACTGTCGGACAACAAAGCTTCACTAAACAATTCGGTCTTAGAGTTTGAATATTCATGCCCTCTCTTTTAAAAATGATACATGGAGAAACAATTTTAAGACAGAAAATAGTATGATAAATGATTCAAAAATAGTAAATAGATATAAGAAATAGAAATTTTTTATCAAAGTTCGAATCAAAATATCTTATATCTCTATTGAGAGACTCTAAACGATAGACCGCGCTCGACTCTTAGCCTCACCAAGTTTAATACTAGAAGTTCTAGTCTCTAAACTCTCATCAAGACTAACATAAAGTTTAAACTAAGTAATAACATCTTCATTAAAACACGATACTACAACTAAAATCAATATATAAGAATGAGCTCGGTGTCTACTATAATTACCTCATTTTTTATGGAGTTAAAAAAACATTCACAAACTTTTCCGAATGATTTACAATCTTGAATCCTTACGAGCAATGCCTAGCGTCTAGGAGAAGAACATCTAAGAATAATAAGTACAAATCTTTACCGGACATCGATTCATAAGTGCTTAATTAAATCTCTGACCCTCTCACTCAATGGCTTTAAAAGATCACTCAAAAATAGGTGGATTTTGTGGAAAAAAATAAGAGAGAGGTGTAAAACACTAAAAAGTCTATAAGTAGTAGGGATGAAATGAATAAATAGCCATCTAGCTAAAAAGGGGTTAGTGGAGCTAAAAACAAAACCCTTGTAAAACTAGTTGTTACTTAAAGATTTAAACTTCGGAGTATCTATCCTTAGAGGCCAGAGACTCCAAACACATTTGAATCCAAAGCAGAAAAACTAATTTGAAGTATCCGGTCAAAGCCTTTGGAGACTCCGGACAACCGTTAGAAAAAAAAATTCTCTGGAGACTTCGCCACTTAAGGCTAAAAACTTTGGTCTATTTTCACTATTAAGCAGAAAAACTTATCTAAAAATATCCAGTGACTTAGATAAAATATCTAGAAGCATATTTAAAGAAAAATAAAAAACTAGAGGTTTATGTGGTGCAAGTGTTCATTCAAGAAAAACAAAAGGCTCTAATTAAGCACTTAGTTCGTAACTCGAGTTAATATTTATATCTCTTTTGATAGTATGACTCAAGAAAAAATAAATATGTATTTGAAGTATAACGTCGAGTACTCTTTAATTCCTTTCTTTTTTTTTCATCAATTTAATTTTTTAAGAGACTAACTCCTATACCTTTTTTCACTTTACACAATAGTCCTTTAATTTTTTTTATTATTTATCATCCAAAACCCATTAAAGAGTCTAGATACACTTTCATCCTCCTCATCGTTGCCGGATTAGGAAGGAGCTTGGTGGTAGCACGGTGATGGGGCTCCTCGAGTGACTATAACGACGTAGATCTGGCCTATCAATGGTGGAGGTTGGTGGCAGAGCCAGCCACCGCAGCACACCTATAGGCAGTATAATAGGAGCGGGACGCAACTAAGGACATAGGAGGATCTAGCGATGAGCACCATCCATCATGCCGGTGATGGAGAGGAAGGAAAGGAGGGGGCAATAGGAGGAGGGAGGAGGCGGTGTATGCGAGGAGCAGGAGGGCGAGGAGGAGTGTCCAGAGAGAGAGACACATGCCCAACAATAGTGTTAACGGCGGAGGTGGAGACAGATCAAGAGAGGAAAATGATGTCTTTTCTGCTACTCGAAGGCTAGGCTGTGACTCTTCAGAGGATACACTCTATCTAATGTGCGTGGGCACGCTTGATTTTTTATCTAACGCTCAGGACAAGCCACACGACACATTTTTAGAAGGGGTTTTCTTGGATCCTTGTTATGCCACGTGGCACGTTATTTTACAAGATAGTCCACCCAAAATTCGTTATTAGAAATTTATTCCATATCTCAGGCCAAATCCCTCGTTATCGTCTCCAATCTTCTCACGCTGCTGTTTGCCCCGCCACCACGCCGTTGTCTGGCGTTCTCGGCAGGTGCCAGCACCGTTCCCAGCCATTCTCAGCGGTCGCTACCAAGCCGTTGCTGCCGCCGGCACCGTCTCCGAGGATGTTGCCACGCCGCCACCGTTGCCGCTGTCCCCCCAAATCCAGCGTGGTAAATAACCCCGCTGCCGTCGCAGTCGCCGGCATTGGTGATGATGAAAAGCCGGGCAGATACTTCATCGAGAGGCCTTTTTTTGTTGATCATGCGCAGCCTGAGGGAATTAGCTTGGATGTTGAAGTCTATGGTAGAAGTAGTTCTCGTGGATGGAACCTATAACTAGTTGAGAAGCAGTATGTTGATTCTGTAGTTTCACTGTTTCAGAGTTAATTTGAAGGTAACTTTGAATTGCCAAAATATGTGCAATGATGTTCATCAGAATATGTAGTATATAGATATGTACAATACTGTTCATCAGAATTTATGCAATGGCAAAAATTCAGTAAACTCTTTATGTTCTTCAGAATTTAATCAAATCACCAGAATTTATGCAATGGCAATGATGTTCATCAGAGTATGCAGTACATATAAATTCTCTTTGGTTGCATCAGAATTACCACTGGCAGAACCTTAACACAAAGTTCAAAATATAATCAGATCACCGTTCATGCATTGCCATAGCAAAATATAACCAGATCACCAAATGTTTTCAAAAAAAGAGTAAACACAAGTTCATTACAAAAGGGTTCTTGAACTGATGGCATGAAACCAACCTACTAGCACTGTTTGTACATGACAACATCTAACAATTAAGCATCACTAGTTTTCTTTGCTGTAGCTTTCTTTCTAGCAGACTTATTTCCATCAGGCGTACCGTCGCTGATCACCGCCCTAGCGAGCTCTGGTCGCCGCCGCCTCTGTCGCCGGATGAGAACACAAACAAAGGATATGATATGGAAAGGATATAATTTGGAGGGTTTTTTTCATAAATTGTATAGAGATCCTTGCAACGTGGCTGTACACACGGAGGACACGTCGGATCCGCTTTGCAGCCGTGCCACTCAAATATGCAATTTCAAATATTATAGACCGGGACAAAAAGACCAAATAAGTTTAAGGACCTATGGTGTAGTTTACTCTATTACAAATTCTTAGCTCAGAAACCAAATATCTAATAAAGAATGAAGAGAAGACACTGTAAAGGCACTAATAGAAAGGGAGAAATACAATTTATTCAAAGAGTAATTCTATTAGTATATCTTTATCTAAAGTTAGCAAAAATTTGTATAACTATGTTTCCAAGTTTCGGCATGCAATATTAATAAAATGCTTGTTCTCTTCACACATTTGTAATTTAGCCCAAAACCAAAACCAATATATTACAACAATACCTTTAGTTAAAAATTTATTAAAAATCATATCATTTCTACTGAGCATAAACCATATGCTCTCGCTAAGATATGTTTTCTGGTTTTTGGGTTACATTTAGCCAGCTCTCAAATATATAAGAGTATCTGTATACTAACATAAATAAATACAGTTCTCCAAATAAACTTAGTGATATGACAGTCAAAAAAATAAATGTTGAATAGTTTTATCATGTATTAAAAACAACATTTGATACTACCATTTAAATTTGTTCTTGCTAAATTATCTTTGATGAGTACTACTCCTTTGAAAAAAAAGATTTTTATTTTAATAAGCATCTTCAATTATCAATTTTCATAACACTTCATTCCTCTCTCTCTATATATATCCATTGTTTATCAATACCTGATACATTGAATGAATTGAAAACACACCGTTCTGATGAAAATTCCAGAAAAGGTTCTCTACGAAATGCTTTGTTTTTGTTTCCCTTTCTCAAAATTTGCCATATCTTCTCCTTTGGGAAAAAAAAAGTCTCCGACGAGGAGAGTCCGTTGTCCTTGCAAGCAAATACCACGGATTCAGAGATTAAGACGCAACCTTGACTGCAGAGCAGCAGGTTAAGCAAGTAGCAGTGACCGTCCGATTCACAGACCAAAACACGATGTTTCTCTATCACATCATGTGCAGTCTTTGCGGTGAGAGTGCAACCTTGACTTCGAAGAAAAGTGGGTCTGGAGTTCTTGGGCTGCAACCTTTATCGATTCATGCATGTCAGTCACCTTTTCTGGCAATCTGCTCCATCCATTCCCACTCCCACCATTTCGTCTATTTCGTCTTTACCTGATTATCAGCCGTTTATTAATAATAAAAAGTAATTTATAGGTAAATTATATATATATATGTTTTTAACGATTTAAAGTTAATGGTAAAAAATAAACCACGATGAAAAAAAACTTAAAATCAACTTTAAAATTAAGATTTAAAATTCAATTTTTTCTGTGGCTAATAAGCTGAAGGATGAGCTGTCAGCTTCGACGCAAATTGTTGAGCAGTGTATCATTTGACAAAGGGTTGTGGTAGATGATGTCCTATGGTTAGAAGCAATGTCTAGTTTCTGTGAGAACTCTGAACTTTGACAGGAACTGGACTGTACAAGGACAAAGCTTCACCATCCAAATGAGTTATCAATTTGGAAGCTGTAACATGAACTGACTCTGCAACTGTGTGCCTATTTGGAAAACTAGATATTTCATCCTTTGCATTCTATAGACAATTTGCATACGTTGATGTCTGTGACGAGTGTCATTGTCATTGTTCATCTTTATGCCAAGGCACCAATAATACCATATTCATAACCTATGGCTCCAACAAAGAACACGGCAGAAGATGGATACGTTGCCTCTTTTCTCTTTTATCAGTACTCCGTATAATAATGTTGTCTCAGGTCCTCAGCTGTACTTTGCTCATAGCCTCATGTTCATTGGGAGTTGGAACTACGTAGTACAAGCTTTACTTTGAGGATTCAGGCCTTTTCATCTGCTCATGGGAACACAATCTTTAATTTGCATATCTCAAAAAATTCTTTAATTTGCATATTGAGCTTTTTTTGCGGGGAATTTTCATACTGAGCATATTGAGCTAATTAACTCAAGATGCAAATTTATAGGTAATTAGCTCAATATGCAAATCTATTAGCTGAGTTAATTAATTTATAGGTAGGTATTGTCTTTTCCATGCTCATGTAATCGAGTGCAAGTGCAAACCTAGTTCTGTTTTCTACTACGAGTACATTTTTAACATTTAATAGATCTGTACATAACTTGGTCTTTGCTAATGCCTTTTGTTTGTTAGTGCTCTTGTTTGTCATTACAGTAAGAAATGAGGCGTACAAGCAGGGCTTACCTGTGGAGTGCCCTTGCAGAGAACCGATGCGAAAGAGTGTGGCACCCGGAGCCATTGCTGTCCACAGATGCAGAAATCAAATCATGCAGAAAATGGAGCAGGCAAGTGCTTTCAAATTCTTATCATAACAAGACAGTAGCTCACTAATCTAGTCAGATCCTTATGTCTTGTTGCACTAAAGTAAACAAGTGAGATAATAGTACAGGATTCTATTGTTGACAGTCAGACAGAGGCTTTAGTCCAGAGCTCTTTAGAAGACAATCAAGTGTGTTGAGATATTTATGGACATACCAAATCTTCAGATAACCATTTGGTTTGGCTTTCAGCTTTTCAGGGAGAAAAGGGAACAACATAAGCAAATGAGTAATTATTAATGGTGTAGGTTCAGCCGTTCAGTTGGATGTCAAATCAAATCATCTATTTAAGTTAGTGACATTGTCAAATCAAAGCGTTTGTGTCATTTCGAGCCCTAGAAGCGATCTGAGTAAAAAAAGCAATGACCGTCCCTCTCCTCCCTAGCCTCGTTGCCGCCTAGGCAGCCTACCGACAAAGTTAGGGCTATAAGGACGACAACAGCGAGGCTCTCTTGCCTCCAAACTATAACGGTTAGGGCACCAAAGTGAGAGAGGAGATGAAGGTCAAGCTACTTAGATCTGAGGTTTGACAAGAGGCCTATGAATGGCAGCTGGCGAAGCAGAAGAGGAGTCAGCCCGTGGTGGAGGCGCATGTAACGGTGGAGAGTGGTCACAAAAGAGAAGGTGGTGGTGGGGGTGTCTAGATTTGGCGCACCTAGATCCAGATCGAGCGGTAGCAGGGATGGGTAGGAGCGGATGTGGCGCTGGCTGGGTGCTGTGGCAGGCATCAACTCTTCCCTCCTCTTTGGTGTGGAGGCCGACACGGCAACAAGACCCGCATGCCATGGGTGGTGACAACAGGTGCCTGAAGGAGGCAATCGTGACGTGGTGTGGCCGAGGCCATCCATAAGGGCAATAGTGGGAGGTCGGTGGGAGACCGGAGTAGCGCAGCCGGCGTCAGTAGGAAACCAGTGCGGTGTAGCCAGGGGCAACGGGATGACGACATGGCATTGCCTCATGGGAGACCCGACGACAACAAGTGGCAACAAAGTAAGATGATGACAATGCGGACATGCAGCCTCAGATAGCGATGATGTGTGTAGTCTGACTGAGGTGATGATGCTATGAGGTAGGCATTGTAGGCCTGCGACATACTCTTATCCATACGCTAGTCCTCTTACGGCTGCACCTTGCTGTCACAAGATGACCACATTGGTGGGCTAGTGCGAGGGAGAGGGAATACACTCTTCTCTCTTACCCTCTCCCTCTCCCTCTTCAACCCAATTGTGTGGATAGAGATTATGTGTGTCGAATGTTGTGTTCCCTACTTGATGGCCGGTTGGTGGCGAGGCACTAGCATAGTGGCTATGCGTTAAAGGTGATTAGTTGATGGTGGTCGATGATATTGGTAAGTGCACTTCAATATGGGAGAGCAAGAAGATTACGAGTGAAAGTCTAGTTTGTTTGGGTTGACAATGGTGACGCTTGCAGGTGTCACATCTCCACTTTGGGTGTTATGAAATCTCTCTTTCTTTCTCTAATGGATTTCTTCAGGTGAAAACTCTTTGATCTCTGAGGTCAGGTGATGGCGGTGCTCTTGGTGTCATATTATCTCTAGAGGTGTCGTTTGAAAATCTATTTTCCTATGGGCTTCGTATTCCTGTTTTGCTCTTCAATAGAAATCTAGATGTAGACGTGTGGTGTAGCTGTTTTTTTTAATTTTTTTTCTGGCTATAGCTTAAACTGTTGCATTGTTGTTGTTTAAAAAATTGTCAAATCAAATCATCTTTGTTACTGAGTTAACTGAATGCAACTCTGCTGCCTCTGAATTTTCTTGATTAGTGCCATCAATTTTACCATCTTTTGCTGTGGATGCAAGGGCCAATTTTGTAGGCAAAGTAAATCGCTGAATCTTTCATCAACTAGCAACCTTTTTTTTTACCATGATAGTACCACAGCATAGTCGAGAAGAACAGAGAACTAGGAACAATAATATGTGGCGCCTGAGAGAGCATTTTAACAATTTTAGTACTTGGAATAGCAACTAGCAACCTTTTGCAGTACAAAATGACGGTGGCTGAAAGAAAGCTTTGTAGCCTCTCCACTCCCTTAGGAAAACTAGTGGTTGCATCTTGCATCAAGTAAAACTAAAGGTGTTTGGTTAAAAGCAAAACTAAAATGCTCAAAAGTGGACCACTGACTGTTGGTTTCATCTTTGATATTTTCACTCTACCTAAACATTTTATACCTGTTTATTACCGTCGATTTTTTAATCTAAAATATTCTAAGAGTATGTTTGAAATAGCTGAAATTGATCCATTTATAAATACTCAGGTTTTTTATATCTATTTTTAAAATATAAATGAATAAACTAGCTATTTACAAAGCTATTTTTTATATTTGAAAAGTTATTTACAAACATATTTTTTAAAAAAATATTTTAAATTTTTTGCGTGAAAGTTGAGTTTAGAAGGTTAGAAAGCGTGCAAACAAAATCTAAAATTAGAAAAGAACGGGAAAAGTTTTAGTATGTGGTTAGCTTGTGCTTTAAAATGCTGTAAATCTGGCTAGATTCAAAAGAGTCTGTTTTTTCTAGGGCGAAGGGTGTATGTTTCCTCTCTTTTTCTATAAAAAGTTTCTATTTGTCTCTCATGAATTACCTGTCAGGGGTCGACGCTGTTAGCAACTTTATTTCCAAAAAATATAAAATGAAAAGCCAAGAAAAAGGAAATGACTAAAATACCCCTCTGCCAGTCTGGCCTCTCCCCCGCTTCTTCCCCTTCCTCCCCCGCTTCTTCTACAGTTTTACCCCACACCTCCTCTCTCTCTCTCCCCTCTCTTCTCTCTTCCCTCGCGCGCGCGGCCGGCGAGCGGAGCGGCGGGCCGGGAGGTGCGCAGCGTGGACGGCATCGTCTCCTCCCCGACCCCGCCGTAGCCTCCCTCCCTGTGCGGTCTCCTCGAGCCGCCGGCGAGAAGGTTTGGAGGGGG
The DNA here is from genome assembly GCA_030770085.1 of Oryza coarctata. Classification (NCBI taxonomy): domain Eukaryota; kingdom Viridiplantae; phylum Streptophyta; class Magnoliopsida; order Poales; family Poaceae; genus Oryza; species Oryza coarctata. The sequence continues at coordinate 19,686,081 of CM061472.1, forward strand.
CGACGTGGCCGGCCTGCTTCCCCCGACCACCATCCATCTCGGCTACTCGAACTGGATTGAAGGTATTCAGTTCTTCTCCCCGTAGGCCGCCGTAGCTCTCCCTCCTCCTCGGCGCCATTAGATTGGAGATCCATCCGGACATGGATTTCTTCCCACCCCCAGCTAACACAGCCAGTTTCTTCCGGATTTCTTTGTTGTGTGGTGCCGTACTAATGGCTGTTTTGCTTCGAGAGAGGATTGGGGATTCAACTGAACCCTGATGCTCCACGTTAGGTCCTTCTCTGTTGTCGCGCCCATTGACTTTTGTGCTATTGTAATGGCCACTTGAGTGATCCTTACTGGTTACTGAGCTGTTCTTGCTTGAGCTTGGACCACATTCCCCGGCAAATACGTTTTTGCATGTTAGTTTTATTGCTTCTAGTAGTACTTTACCCCACGAAAAAAGTTTTAATTTTCTGATGCTACTAGTTCAGCCACAGAAAATTGGGTTGAGTTCCATTCGGTAGAGTGCTGTGCTCTGTAAACAAGAAAATCGTGGTGAGAACATAGAGAAAGTTGCAAGCATCGGTAGAATTCCATCAACTGCTAGAGTGCTTAATGGTGAAATTGTGTTGGCAGGAAATGGCAAGGCAAAGATCTGATTCCCAGTCAGATGAATCGTTTGAATACATGTTGCTTGAGAGGGACCCTGATCTTTACCGGACAGTCTTCTCAGGCCCGAGCCAGATAAGTCCATGGATCGACCCAAGTGTGCTGACTTTGCAGCACCGGATAGGAAGAGGTCCATTTGGGGATGTTTGGATAGCAACTCACCATCAGAGGACAGAGGATCATGATCGGTACCATGAGGTCGCTGTGAAGATGTTGCATTCAATTAGAGAGGACCAACTGCAAGCCTTCTCGGTGAGGTTTGATGAGATCTTTGGCAAATGCCAGGGTCTAAGTAATGTGTGCTTCCTACATGGCATCTCAACACAGAATGGAAGGGTATGTATGCTGTTGGTGGTGTGGTGATCTTTCTTGTCTTGATCACCCGTGCACATGATGACAGCCTCATAGCTTCTTTTGTGTTGTGAGTTTTCAGATTTGTATAACGATGAAGTTTTACGAAGGATCCATCGGAGATAAGATGGCACGGCTTAAAGGTGGAAGGATCCCTTTATCAGATGTTTTAAGGTATGGTAGAATTTCCCACAGTTTATCACATATACTAATATTGCCATGATCAACGCATAACAAATTGAACTTTAGGAATTCAGCATGTATTTTGCAACTTCCTATCAATGTGGTGCTGTTCTGACTGCTGACTTGGTTGGATAATTGCCTTATACCCTTTCTCATTTTAGCATTGGCACAACTTCTTATTGATTTCTGAGAGTGATTATGGTCTATTTAGAGGGATCTATTGTGCTTATTTTCTTCAGAATGTTTCTTATATATCTTTTTAATTGACAGATATGGTGCTGATTTGGCCCGTGGCATTATAGACCTGCACTCAAGAGGAATATTGATTCTAAATCTTAAGCCCTGTAATTTTCTCCTTGATGAACATGACCATGCTGTGCTGGGTGATTTTGGAATTCCATCCTTGCTGTTTGGGCTCTCACTGCCTAATCCAGATCTTATCCAACGACTTGGATCTCCAAATTACATGTCCCCAGAACAATGGCAACCAAGCATCAGAGGGCCGATTAGCTATGAGACAGACTCATGGGGTTTTGCCTGCAGCATCCTTGAGATGTTGAGTGGCATTCAACCATGGCGTGGCAAGTCACCAGATGAGGTTTATCAGTTGGTTGTCCTGAAGAAAGAAAAACCAAATTTTCCATACAATTTGCCTCCAGCAATAGAGAATGTCATTTCTGGATGCTTCGAATATGACTTTAGAGACCGCCCCCTGATGACTGATATCTTAGATGCATTTGAGAGGTAACATGCCTATTATTCCCGCCTTTCCTGTTCAGCAATTTACATATTTGATTGAATTGCCATTACATGAGTTATTTGTTGCTTATACTATAATTTACAATAGCTAATCAGTACTAAATACGTGAATACATGGAATTGTGTATTTTAATACTCATATTCTGTTAGTTTTGTTGTAATATGGATTATCTTATATCTTTAGTTGCATTTTTTCCTTCGTATAATTCTTCACTGTCCCATAGCAGTACCTTGGATTGCATGTTATCCTAATTTTTTTTACGTTGATCAGTGCGAAAGATGTAGATTATGAAAACACTGACCAGGGAAGTTCTGAAAATCTAAGGATGGTCAGGCCAGCCCTGCCAAGACTCACTAACTGGTCACTCTTCAAGGACAAGTTACAAGTGGGAGACAAGGTTCGCTCGAGAAAGCTTAAAAACACTTGTAGTCCAACAACCATGGAAGTCCCTGGTGGAACCATAGTTGGAATGGAGGATAATGGAGAGCGTGATGGCTACATTCTTGTAAGGGTCCATGGTTTACATGATCCTTTGAAGGTTCGCTGCTCGACAGTGGAAAGGGAAACCTATGGTTTCGCTGCTGGAGACTGGGTACGGCTTAGGGAGGATGACAAGAAGCGGTCTCAGGTTGGAATTCTTCATAGCATTGACCATAATGGTACTGTGTATGTTGGTCTGATTGGAGTGGACACCCTTTGGAAGGGCGAATATTCTGACCTTCAAATGGCTGAAGCCTTCTGTGTTGGGCAGTTTGTGCGGCTGAAAGCCAATATTTCAAGCCCACGGTTTGAATGGCAGCGAAAGAGAGGTGGAGGACTGGCTACAGGCCGTATTTCACAGATACTACCAAATGGATGCCTTGTCATAAAATTTCCTGGCAAATTTAACCTTGGTGAGGTATGCAGTTGCTTGGCAGATCCATCTGAGGTGGATGTGGTGAGCTTTGACAAGTGTGAGGGGATCGTGAAGAAGTACGAGCACCTGGAGGATTTCCATTGGGCAGTGAGGCCGCTGTTTATTGCTGTAGGTTTCTTCACCGCTCTGAAGCTAGGCATCTTTGTTGGGAAGGGCATTGCTCGGCCAAGAAGTCGAAAGGTTGCCAGTGTCTCTGATCAGAGTGATCATCAGCAACTACAGCAGCAAGAAGTGCAAAACAATGCGAAGAGGCTCCCTCCAACAGTGGCAAACATGCTGTTTAGAGATGGTCCTACGCATTCTGGATAAAAAGAAAATCAACACCAATGCAAGATGGAGAATTTCAGAAGTACTGGATAATGCAACGCTCAAGCAAACTATAGTTCATATTTATATCTGAAACTTGTCTTGCCAAAAGTCCTGTAAATATTTCTACATCCATGCTACTATCATCTCAATGTTCACAAAAACATGTTCTGTGCTTATGTCTGTAAATTGTAGGCTTGCAGTCCAAATCCTGATACTGTCATTTGCTTTTGCCCTTTGCTTTTACCATTACACAGCAATCTCTCAGTATCCCCGGATTTTCTATTACGGACCATCAATTCAGCAAGTGCACTTGCAACGAGTACGGCATGCAAAGACAGGTGAAAAGTGCCATAAATGCTGGCAATGCAATCAACATGCCTATAATATACCTCCGTCCAAAAAAAATCATTTCTAGTACTTGTCTAGATTTATCATTAGAAATGAAGTCTTTTTAGATAGAGGCAGTACAATTTAAACCTGACCGACAAAAGAGTTTGTATAGCAGAACTCCACAACAGAACCATACATGGGATTGGGCTGGCTGATACTATCCACCAAACTGCCTAATTTGTAAAGAACTAAACCTCTACAAACTACATATTTGCAGTGAGCAACAATTACACAACACCAGAACCTTCTGTGCCACTATTCCGTTCTGAACATCCTATAAGCTGAAACATTGAAGCTAGTCATCAAGTGCTGCTGTGATGCTCATGTGAAGGCCTTCCCATCTTTTCACAGACCAGCTTCAACATTTGAACTAGAAATCAAGCTGTGAACCATGTGAGGATGAGGAGCAACTGCCAGACGCATCAAGTGAAGGACCACCCGATCCATTCACTGGAGCTTGATTCAACCGTTCTCTTGCGCAACATCAGAGAAAATGTGGATGCCTCCAATATGATGGGGACCTGCTTGTTGATAAGAAAGGCGTCAAAACAAGAGTGCAAAGTTTTGTTTACAACTACTATGAAAGCTTAATTCGCGAAAAAAAATTATAATGAAAGCTTTGATACCTGGGCTACTAGTCTGTGCCACCTTATGCACATGTAAAAAACCAACCATATCCTGATATCCAGTGAGGAATTTTGCTAACTCCTTGTTCTCATCTGGTGACAAATAAAATAGAAACTTAAAAAGGATATAGTTGGTGATCAAAATAGCTATCACGACATACTTTAAAGGGCCATGCTTGCTTACCTGGAATTGCTTTGATTGACAGAAGTGTGTCTGCCAGGTGCTGCCATCTCTTACAGAAGGAGCTTGATAGAATTGAATTCGGAAATGTTATAACAGCAACTGAATTAGATGAACGCACCATGGCCTTCAGCGATCTGATAAATGAGACCATGTCCCAGTCCTGCAATGCATAAATATAATTAGTCGCAAGCTCACAACGATGATATTAGAAAGGTGAAAAATATATAATTTGGTATGAAATTTTCAATGCATTGCAGAAACCAGTCAATAGACCAATAGACATCAGTTGCATTAAATGCTTGCCTTCTCAAAGTATCCGCATTGTGGTGCACAGAGCGATTCTATAGCAATCCGTCCAGCATTTGCATTTCCACCATCTTTTCTGAATGCCAGTAACAAAATAAACTATTCATGAGTAACACAGAACAAGGTACAGGCCATCCAATTTTATGTTAATAAAAGAAATATTATGTTATGGTATACTGATCTACGGTAACATGGCACTGCAACATTATAAAGATTTCTGTCAGAAAAGCCATTCTGAACATACAGCCAAGAATTACTTACCTTGGAAGTTTGTACAAGAAAGTGGAACAATGATCCTGGAGGACACTGAGAATCTCTCCTTCTTGAGTGCTAACACATTCAATATTCTGAGCACTAAGTAAATGCCTTTCCAAGGGCTCCCGTAAATCAAAATCATTGCTAAATTCTTGCTTGTTGTCTGCAATTATAATAAACTGAGTCAGAACTTCGACAAACATCTTGATATACAGTAATGATAGCTAATAAATAATACTTCTAAAGCAAAATGGTGGGTATTATGAACATCACTATCATCCTGTCAGCTTGGCGGCAGTGACAACAATGATGCTCAGGAATAAGTAGGTTACAGAAGCTAACAGCTTGAACAAAATCCACTCACGAACAATATTATTTATTTTGTTTTCTAGCACATCCTCAAAAAGTTTACAACCATGCTTTTTGCCTACAGGAGAAAATTATAATCAACAAGAATACAAAGGATAGAGTAACACCTCTGTGTTCAGCATGAGAAGTCTTCTCTTCCCCAAAATATTTCTTTTACTGCCAAGCTATCCTCAAAGCCTCATCCTACACAATTATATATCCATAAAAATATGAAAATAATAAAAATCTTCATGACTCAAGTTGACCGTAAAAAATTCTTCCACTGGACATACACTTGCTCGCCCATCACTACTTGTTCCAGCCTCCATCCCTCTTTGTTGTCCATCCTCCTTTGAAGATGCAACCGGTGCAGGTAATGTACCAAGGAACAAGCGGGGTTCCTTCATAGGTCCTGAAAAGAGCAGTTGTTGTTTGTGCACAACACCCTGATCCATGAAGCTCTGAAGGAGGAGGTGGTGCGGTGCATCAGAATCCTCCATGATCATTACAACTGTTCCAAGAAGAAAACCCCCACCCAGAATCCCTGCATCCAGAAGACTAGTAAATTATGGCGAACTGAATTGCACATCACCATAACTCATAAGAGCATCAGTTTTTTTCCCAGTTTAAAAGTTTTGCCCTGGTAACCTCACCGCAAGAGCCAACTTTCCTCACGGCATCTATACATGGCTAAACACAAAATATTGAAAGGACTTTGTACTCCTAAGATAACAAGTAATGCGGGTGATCAAGATATATCATGGAAGCAATCTTATTTGATTCCTAACGAGACTACGTGCATTGCATTTGCAGATATAGTTAGTACACCCTCCATTCCAAAATATAATAACCTAGTACTGGAAAGGATATATCCTAATTTTACAAATATAGGAGGGAGTATCATATATTGTAATATGAAGAGAAAATTCCTTATATGCCCCTGAAATTTTAGCTGATCCCATCTATGCCCCTGAGTTTTGTTCACTCCCTTGTGTTCCTCTGAATTTTGATTTTAATCCATTCCATACCCTTTCCATCAATTGACCGTTAGTTGACTGTTAAATATGTGTAAAAATGTCACCCTTTGATATGTAAGAAATGCAGAAATTTGTGGAATCTACCTTTGGAAATAATATAGTAATTTGTTAATATATATTAAAAAATTATGTGTAGCATTTTTAAAATGGTAAGCACAACAGTTTTAGTTTTGGATAGCATTTATTTTTGACAAGATATACAACGCATGGCAAATCTGTTGTACTGCCATCACAAAAATATGTTACATATACGTTTGTAATAAAAAAAATATTAGTTTTTTTATCATTATCCAAAAATAATTTTTTTATCAGGAATAATACCTCGCACAACAATGTTATGAATATAATAGTCACATGCAACAAACTTATGCATCTTCAACAATATACTCCACGAATTTATATGTTTTTATTCCATGCATAAGGGCATTGAGTTTTTCACAGGAATTAAATAGTCAACTAATGGAATGGATATGGAAAAGATTAAAACAAGATTTTAGGGAGGGAGTGAGCAAAACTCAAGGGGATATGAGGGATTGGCTGAAATATAAAAGGCATAGAAGAAATTCTCTCTACGAAGAAATACTACTCCAATTAGCACCGTTTCCCTAATCAACTCCTAGGTGACAACCAAGCATGTGAAGTGACCTAAAGATCAAAAATTTTCTTACGACACAGGAATAATCGCGTTAGGAGAACAGAAAAAAGGCAACATTTTAGCAAAATAAAGGGTCTGCAAGCAAGAATCTGCTTACTGTCGAGGTCAGGGATGCCTGAGGAGACGAAGGCGGTGCCATTAGGACCAAGCTTGACTCCTGTGGCGGTGGATGAGGACGCCACATGAGGTGCCGCTGCTCGAGAGAAGCTGCTCCGGCCGACGGTCTGGCCTCCGGCGGCGGCGGCCATGGAGTTGGCCGCGAAGTTTTACGGGGCACAGATCGAGCTCCTCTTCACAGCGGCGGCTTAGACTAGGAGAAAAAAGGGGGAGAGCGCAGCGAGGACGCGGCGGCGCGCGCGCTCGAGGACGAGCCGAACGAACCGACGTGCTTCGGTTCCGTGTTCGGTTTCAACCGAACAAACCGAGCGCGGAAGGAACGAGCAACGCCGAGCGCCGGTGGTGGCGGAGGGCGGGGCGCTGGCGGTGGTGGAGAGCGGGGCGGACGACGCCGGCGGTGGCGGCGGAGAGTGGCCCCGATGAGCTGATGGTGTCGGCGGTGAAAAGGCAGGGATGGAAGGAGTTTACGGGCACCGCCAGTTCGGCCTCTCGATTGGGCAAGCGGTTCGTCTTACACTCTGATGTCCGTATGTTAGCCACTCAAAATTAAATAATATTGCGCTCTAATAAGAATTTATTTTTCTTAATTGGACAAACGATTCGTCTGCTCTAATATCAATTATTGACATATAGATCTATTAGAATTTACATATTATTCACTTAGAATGGTCAAGCCGTATAGGTGATGGGAGAGTGGGGGATGTAGGGTTGCTGAGATGGGCCTTGGTGGGCTTTAGGAGGAAATTCAAGATGGGCTTAAAAGTTAATCGCAAGTGGGGGATTCCGTTTTCGGCTTGCGTCAACCGAACAAAACACCAAGAACCGATGTTCGCAGAAATCAAAACCGATGGAAAACGAACAAACCGCCTTTCTCGGCTCGGTTCAGTCTTCTGCGTCTGGTTAATTTGTTCCCACCCCTATGTGTCTGGTAGCGTGTATAGGCCTATAGGGCCCTCTGGTATGCGCACGTTCATGCAAAGCAAGCATCGAGAACACGAATATATGTGTTAGCTTTCCATTTTCTTTCTAAACACTAGTAAATTTCATCTAAACACCATAAAACCTTATGCTTATGCATAAGTAGAAAACTTTCTAAAAAACAAGCCTTCCACTTGGAAACTTTATGTGTAAATAATAAACTTTACGGGAAACCGAACTTGACATAAAAGAACATAAAGTTTTAAGTCATGTTTCGGCATCTATTTTTATTGAAGTTCTTGAAAATTATGCAAGTCATGCTTTTAGTTTATCGAAAACTTCAATAGTTTATTCTTATTTAATTCTAGAAAAATACCCATACGTTAAAACATGTAAAGGAAATTTTGTGCAACATAAAGGGTGAAGGGGTTGTATATATTAAATACATTTACAAGGACTGTTGCTATGTATGTAACCATAATAATTTTATTTGTCTAACTAATCATGTAATAATGCGAATAGGTCACCAAACTTCCAATAAGTTCAATTTGACGATGAGAACACATTAAATGTTTTGAAACTTCCGATCAATTGATCACCTTGCAACCACTACACCCACATCAAAAATTATGCTCATGTAAATAATAAAAAAATTCACAAGAACAAATAAAATGCAATCTACATTGTAGATAAATATGGAGCACATGAAATTAAGATTCTACAAACTAATCTAATAATGAAACTGCATAATGGTAGAATAATCAAAGCAAAACTCAAACCCTAACTATGGCTAACTATTTATAAGTTAAATAAGGTGGAAAGTCATCTATATCATAGGTCAACAAAGAAAAACTCAATTACAATGCTCAAGACCAAAATCAGACTGTCTATAAAAAGGTAATGGCTTGTTAAGCTTAGAAGGAATTTTAATGTAGGACCAGATCCATCAAAATATAGATTTTATAAGTTTTCCAATAAGCCCTCTTTTAGAAGAATTTTATATCCCGTTTAAAGTTGGTACCACTAGGTGGCCTAAATTCAAGTCCAAAACATGATACTCATATTATATTATGCCTTCTATGGTCTAAAGGTGACATGATGATGTGAGAGTAGAGTTAGGGAATGCCTTGTTTGCTCCCCAATCAACTTTATTGGTGGCATTCGGTGATCTTGACCATACAAGTATTTTTGCAAACGAAAATACAAAAAATTCAAGGTATGGGGACGTTTGTTCAAATATATATAACATGTAAATCTTATATAAAAAGCATATATATTTTCTTTATTGATGTATAATATAGGCATGATCATATCTAAGCCGGTGATATCTTCATCATGTAATATTCATTTTTACTTTGAACGAGGCCTCCAAAGTTTATATATTAAAAATAAAAGGTTTGTAAAAAAAGAAAATTGAATTATAAACTTGTCAGCCAAACAATTACGGATCTCTCTTGGGGTTTAAGCCTATATAATTAAAAGGTGGAGATTGTCCTTGAAAAGATTTCTCAAAGCAACAACCGATGGGATCTTTCCATAAAAAAATTCCACCATTGTGCTGTTTTCATATATTCCAAGCTACATATAACACTTTGTCCATGAAATATGAAGTAACCATATGAAGTTGTAGCCTCCGATAGCATATTAACAAAGCCAAGAGTGCACTTGCACCAAATTCCAGCGAGTATTAATTATTTTATTTTGAATTTTAATGATTTATTAATTTTAGTTTGGAGTTCGGTTTGAAATTCGTGAAGGCTATGAAGTGTACTGGGGTCAGTCACCTAGCTATGTTCATGAATTTAAATTTTGGACTAAGATTTCGACCTTTAGTCTGAAAAATTTGAAGTTGATAAAGAATATTCACGAAATAATAAGCAAAATAAAAAACGTATCTCCTTCTAATAAAAAATCCTTCACAAAATAATAAGCAAAATGAATAACGTATCTCCTAATAAAAAATCCACTACCAAAGCTAGCCGTATCGTCATTTGCATGTAAATGCACACGTAAGGAGTAACTATGCAGTTCACACTCATCATCTAATTATAATATCCTTCCTCCCTCCCTGTCTCTTACGAATTTTCACATCTTTGTGACGAAAGTGTACTGTCATATATGGCCAAACCAGAGAGTCCTATCTGTCGATGATTATTTTCGTAAATAGTGTTTTAAGTATATTTAGGAATGTTTGTGTAAAGGCAATGATGTTGCATCAGAATTTACTTAAGAGTAGGGCTGAATTAGTATAATGTACATATGTCTGCTTGTTATCGTTTTTTTAATAAATTTTTGAAGAGTAATTTCAATGGATATTTAGGTCTAAGAGTAGAGCTCTAGCCTGGCTAATCTACTCCTATATTTGCCCCTGTATGCGCATAGACCCTTATATGCACACAAAGAAAAAAAAAGATTCAGGGTAATAGCCATTTGTCCTATTGGGCTTTTATATATATGTGTGTGTTTGTATTTATGAGGTACAATATGTGGTGAGACTAAATTGTTGTTATATGATGGTGTATTATATTTATATGTATTTCTAGTTGATGTATGGTTCGTTGATTTAGTTCTTACTGTCATGTTATTGGATCTAAATGACCATCAATAAATAAATATCATTATACAAATGGTAGTGCTATTGTATTTTGACTTACCGCGGGCATCGTCACCACGGCATCATTAGCATACCAAGTGATGAAGGCCAAGGGCAAACCCTAAACCCTGATATTAAGATTGTGTTTGACATAGCTGAGAGATAAAATATTATCTAATTTTTATAATAGTTATTTAATGTTATAAACAATAAAGTTAAAATGTATTTAAAAAAGTGAGATGAGACATTTTTTATATGAAAAAATTTTTTAAAAAAATATATTGTTTAACAGTTTGAGAAATATACGTGAAAAACTAAAAAAAATCTCACTGTTTCAGTATAAAGGAACACAACCTAAATTGCTGCCATATGACTAGCAAATTTGCATCGCAGTCTTCCATGGTAGTGAGATTAAATTGCTGCCATGTTTGCATGTATCTCTAGTGGATGCATGGTTGGTTTACTTTGTCATGGTTCTAAAAAAACTATCAATAAATATCGTCACACAAATGATACTACTGTATTTTAACTTGTCGCTATCAGATTATTAATAATACCAATAATGAACCGACGATAATAGACGGTTGTGATAGTGATTCAGCTCGATGCAAAGAGCCATTGAGCTTGTTTGCACGGCACGGTAAGCAGGGAAAGCAATCGAGCAGAAGATTTCTACTGTTGATACTGACACACATGGCATGAGCTGCCACACCCCTGGGAGTAGTAGTGCAACGGTACCTCATACTGCGACGCTGGCACAATGTATGCCACAAACCGGGAAAAGCTTCTAAAAGGAAAAAAAATAAAAAAAAGAGCCACCCGGGAGAAGCAAGCACGCCTGGTAAGCACGGCCGGCAGCCAAATTAAAGCTCAAAAGTCTCCTCTTCAGCCTGTTATTTTCCCCTCCTAATTAATTAAACCTGGAATTTTCTGTAGTTGGGAGTTTAGGACTATGCCATCATGTTAATTGAACAACAGAGGCTGCCTTCTCTGTCTAGTGTTTCTATTCTGAATCATAGCAGGGCGATTTCAAATGTATATATTGCATGAGTTTCTTTCATAATAATTCCATTTGGTCGAGCTTGGCGCATCCATATTTTTGCTAGTCAACATAGTATGTTAAATATGCTGATGGTGATGATTATCTCATACTATAGGTGATAATACAAGACTAGTCAATCTGCCACTCGGTCATTGCTTTGCCATGTCGTTTTTTCTGTTGCATATATATAGCACCTGTTTAGCGCTAATTTTATTCACGGTAAATGCGTGCCTGCACATCATATCGTTTCTCAGAGTGTCAAATAAACTTTATATTTTTACAATTTGGTCATTTAAACTTATTGTAATTTTAATAAAACATATTGCTAAGATAGACTTATAGCTCTGCTTCTAAGCCTATTGGCACCGAAGTTAAATGTCTTACCACCGAAACTCAACTCTCAACGTCAGATGGTCTGGAGCTGAGCCTCCTCCTACAAGCATTTTCCCTCTCTCCTCCCATCCCTCATCAAATCCTATTGATTTGCTGCAAAATTTTTAAAATATCATGATTCATTTCCACTGATTTGTTTTAATTTATAAGAAACTTAATATGAGATGATGGTGTGGGTCCCTCCTCCTCCCCCACCCTCTAAATCCAATTGATGTGCCCTTAAATTTTAGGAAAATTTGACAAATTAATATATCAAGATTCATTTTCCCTAATTTGTTTTTATAGGAAACTTAATCTAAGATGAGGGTGTGGTTGCTTTCTCCTTCCCCACCCTCCATATTGATTGTGTAAAATAAAGTGGGAAAATTGGTAAAGTAGCATTTCTGATTTATTTCCATAATTTGTTTTTTGTTTTAGGAGCATGCCTTCATTTTGGGATGAGAGTGTGGGAGGTCAGTGTGGCAAGAAGACTAGCGTTGAAACTCGATGCCAATGAGATTGGCGTTGAGGCGTCTAACGTCAACACCAAAGGACTCAGCCAGCATGTTGTACTTAAAGTTTTTTTTAACTTAACTATAATAATTATGCTGTTAATGTGTAATATTATAATTCATCTAATAGAATTACTAAAGTACGCTAAGCACGCTGTTTAGCTACATAGCATGCCTCATCCCCTCCCTGATGTGTCCCTCCCATGCCCTTCCATCCAGCGGTAATTTTTTTTAGTGTTCAACCCAACCCCCTCTCCCCATATACCCTTTCTATCTAGATCTGGCGATGTCATCTCTCAGTATCGATGAACAATGGAAGGTGCCCTACCATTGAAAAAGATGTTCCCAGAGGTAGCTGGTGGCCAAATGGCTATTCCAAAATAACCAACCATCCCCTTCCTCTCCCCATATACCCTTTCTATCTAGATCTGGCGATGTCATCTCTCAGCATCGATGAACAATGGAAGGTGCCCTACCATTGAAAAAGATGTTCCCAGAGGTAGCTGGTGGCCAAATGGTGGCACGCTTCGGAAGATATGTTAACATCAAAATTTAATGAGCCTTAGATAAGATTGAAGGGCCGATCAGGATCGGTATATGGAAAGAGGCTAATTAATATAGGAAAAGAGTCAATCGAACAAATAAAAATGGATTCGATTCAGTTAAAGATTAAAAATTATTCAGATGAGACCGGATCTGAATAGAAGTCATAAAAATCACGACATAATACTTATTTCTTTATAAAATATATCTTATAAGATATAATTAGTTTTGTTACTTGTTATAGAGAGTTTCTTTTTCTGTTTAGAAAGTAACATCCGAGGTTGTTCGTAACCACATCAGACTCGTGTAACCTCACTATATAAATATAGACCCCATAGAGACTTATAAATTATCCCTCAGGTCAATACAATTTCAGTGCATCACCATCCTAATTTATCAAGATTTTACCGGCAGGTTCTATTTCTCGACGCGGGATTACATAAGTTAAGTCCGAACTCTAGTGAAGAGGTAAGTGCTCGCTGCCAAACCTCATGGGGGTGTCTGACCAAGCCAAGCGAAGCTCCGATTGGGGAAAGACGGTAGCATGGTCACACGGAGACCTGAGAGATCTGCTAGGTGCCGGTGCAGGTCCTTAAGCTTCAAGGTCTGAGAGCGTGCCAGTCAATTTGACCATGTAATTAATAAGGAGAGAGGATGAGACCAGCGAACCGGTCGGTCGATGAGCCTGTTCGGCTCACCCTATCGGCTAGGCACCGGTAGGTAAGGTAGTGCTCGAGCATTGGCTGAACAGCCAATAGAGGCGTGAGAGATAGACGCGTGGAACGGATTGGAGGACCTATCGGCCAAGTAGCCGATGATGCTCTATGGTATCCGAAGTGTGGAGCGGGGCCTGATCCCCCACGAAGCCATGAGGACCAGCGACCATAGTAACGACACCGTTATGACCAGCCTCGATAGATCGGACTGAACCGAGACAGTATGAGGCCAGAGCTAACGGCACGAAGACAATGGAGGCTTAGACCGAACGTAACGACAAGCGAGGAAAAAGACGAGGTCATTGACTATCTACCGACCGAACGTCCGACACAGGCCTACACCTAAATCCATTGGTCATTCGAGCCGATGGGGAACGAAACCCTCTAGGTCTCGACGCTGGCCATGTCAGATGCGAACCCTGGTAGATCAGACCGAATCGAGATAGTACCAGGCCGCATTTGACGTGTCTGGATCAATCTCTAGTGGATAGATCGTTAGACGATAGACTAATGTGGGGCCTACGTTGAGGATAACTCGTTGGCTACTTACTCCAACGAGACACCACGTGCAGACCTGCCGAGGCATCGGCTCGAACCTCTGTCGCTGATCTCGTAGGTCGAACCTAACCTGATGCAACACGAGACCGTGGACAGAGGAGGGAGACCGACGCGCTAGTGTGCCTCACACGAAGGTGATGCGGTACGCTCGATCCTACTAAGAGGTCGAACCTAACCAATGCAGGCTTAGATAAATCAGAGCGTATGATGAGAAGACATCTTTAAAGATATGTGTTTATCGATCGAAAGGCCGATGCACTAAGCGTGGTGTTTGATGAAAGTCTCTAAAGACGGGTGCGTATCGACTAAAGAGCCGATAAGCTGGGCGTGTTGCTTAAGGTATAGATAACTCATCGGGTAACCACTTTGATAAAACGTCGGACAGAGACCTACAGGCCTACGGCTCAATCTACTATAGATAGCCTCATAGATCGAACCTAACTGATGCAACACGAGACCGATGATGGTAGAGAGAGCTTGGTAAACTAATAGATCTCGCACGGACGTGATGCAGTATACTCGATCTGACTAAGAGGTCAAACCTAATCGATACAGCCTTAGACAGAGCAAGATATACCGGGATTATGGCTGGACTTACCCCTTCACCAAAGATCAAACTTAACCGATGCAGCCTTGTGTCGAGAGCCAGAACCCACGGGTAAAAATCTAGATAAACTAGGGTGACGATGCACCGAAATTATATTGATCGAATAATATCTTACAAGCTTCTAGGGGTCTATATTTATACAATGACATTACAGAGTTCGACATGGTTATAACAACCATCGGACGCTATTTCCTAAAAGAATATAAAAGAAAAATATCTCTAAGAAAGTTAACTGAACTAACTAAATCTTCCTATCAATATATGATACGACTTACATAGTTAAATTATCCTGTCATGATTTACACGGCTCCTCCTCAGATTTGGTCTCATTTGAATAGTCTTCTATAATTAGACCGAATCATTCCTCGCTTCGTTCGATCAGCTTCTTCCATATAGCAATCAGATTATTCTTTACTATACCGATCGTCTTTCCAATCTATCTATAGGCTTATTAAATTCTGGTGTTAACAGTAAGTCCCTCTATTATTTTGGTGTATCCATTCTGTCTAAGACTATATCGGTCAACTCTGACCTCTTAGTCCGATCAGATATATCACATCACGTTCGTATAGGATCTATCAGCTTATCAAACTTCTTTTACCATCATCAGTATTATGCTGCATCGGTTAGATCCGACCTACTAAACTGCTAATAGTAGATTGAGCTGTAACCCGATGGATCTTTACTCGGTGTTTTATTGGAGTAGACATCTAATGAGTTATCTCTACATGGAGCTTCACACTTACTGTATTGGATTTTTAGCTAATATACATATATCGTCAACAATCAATCCACTAGTGAGCGATCTAGTTCTATTAAATCCAACTTTATACTGTCTCGATTAGATCCGATCTATCAAGATTGTGTCTAATAGGGCTGGCATCGGACCCACAGCCGATAGCAACCGATGGGTTTACCCGGTCCCTCCGTCGGTACGTCCGATATAGCTCCCGCTGTTTCAGTGCTATTAGCCTCAGCTTTATACTATTTCGATTTGCTCCGATCTATCAAGGCTAGCTCTAATGGTACTGTTATCGATGTTCGCTAGGTCTCGTCCCTTTGAGAGATCGGACCTCGCTCTCTACCACTCTTCACATATTGTGTTTGGAGCGTCATCGGCTCTATACCCGATAGGTCTTTTATTTCATTAATAGCTATTTACATATGTCTTTATCGGCTTTCTAGCATATGTATGAGCGCTACAGCACCTATCGGTAACCAACCGATAGCAGAAGTGCATCAAACTCATAGCCGATGGCTATTTTAACCCTATCAGCACATCCAGCCAATAGCAGGAGTATATATCGATTTATCGGTCGATTGACTCGATGATCTAACTTTATATGTCTTTTGTGTTAATTAGAGGTTAAATTAAATGACACACCCACAACTCCAATAGCCTAAAGACTTCAAAGAGCCAAAAGACATGCACTAGAACTAAACAGATCTCCTGAGTCTTCACGTGTTCATGCGCTATCGCATCAGACCTCCATCGGCTAACACTCGCATTCCCTCTCAGTGTGCCCATTCACCCAGTTCAATCTTCCCTGTGCACGTGAATGGGATGATGGTGGTGCTAGATCAGGCACAAGTCATCACCGGCGAAGGAATTGATCTAATACCAAAAGTCAATAAGGGAGTGGTTGATAGCAAATCTGGTGTGAGCATGGCCGGTAGTGGAGGTTAAAACGGTGGTAATTGACGTCACCACTGGCCCCACTGCTCAGCAAGATAGATGGACCTCAACCCTCATCTCTAGCAACACAAGAGTATGGTGAAGGGACGGTGAACCACTGGCTTTTAGGCTAGCTCCGCCACCGATTTAGCTATAGGTGAAGGGAAGGTCAGTCTAGAAACGTTGCAGAGGATAGCAATGGCAGAGGGATGAGGCCCTAGATAGGGCTGAGCCAGAAATCTGAGTGCTAAGGCTCTGAGCTCAGCAAATGGGTTATTAGTTATCTCTAAACATTTTTAGTGTTTTACTAAAGAAAACATGATTACACGATAAGTCTAGGCTGAACCCCCAACTGCCCTAGGCCTGCCTCTCCGGCCCTACCCCTCGATCCGTTCTAGTATCACAGCTTGGCTGCAGAATGGGGCTCAGGCAGGAAGGTGGAATGGCATGGTCACGCAGATCCATTGCGGGCAATAACAACTGACAGAAGTAGGCCATGGTGGCAGCGGAGGAGCTAACGTGCAGGAAGCTGAGCAACGACTTGGGGGTGGCACAGTGGAGGCCACGTTAGAGGAGATAGCAGAAGCAATTTCAATAAGTAATTTTTTTTAGAAATTGTTGTGTGATTCAATGTAGTAATACTTGTGATAAATAAATTATTTATCGACATCCTATCATAGTGGGAAAAAAATTGAAAATGGCTAGATGGAATCAGTAGGCAGAGATGGAGAAAATTGATGTCTCGAGGTCTTAGAGCTGGTGGTAAAATTTTTTTGCCTAGTCACGAGGGCTGGGCGAGAACAGGTGGTACTTTTTTTTACCAAGCCGTGAGGGCTGAATGGAGGAGTGGCGGGATGGGTGGCAAGCGGGGGATAATATATTATACGGTTTTGCTAACGTGCTGCCAATGGAAAATCGAGGAGAAAATCTTTCGATTTTTCAGCCATCAGATGCGTAGGATCGGGGTCGAAAACGCGATGCGTGGGTTGCCGAGACACATTTCCACCGCTGAGCTTTTTCTTGTGTTAAATACAAGTTATATACAGGTTATACTGTAATTACACGTTCCAGTTGTATAAATGGTATACTGTAGTATTTTTAGTCTCGTTTAATTAACTGATACTTAAGAACCTATGTTAATACTGGTTGGTATAATCAAACATACTAGAGAAAGTTGTCCATAGTGCTTATTTACTATTTTTTAATTATTGTAATGTTATATATATATTACACATACATATATATATATATGTATATGTATATATATATATATGATTAACGACATCATTTATAATAAATTCAATGGGTTTAATCTACCAGAAAGAATTCTTGCTTTAAGAAAGGCAGGAAGGGCAACATCATCACTAGAAAGGTAGGCATGTGACGTGGAGGACAACGTCAACGGTGAAAAGATGGGCGTGCGATGGCGTCGGTGCGGATGACATCGACATGAAGGATGGCGGCATAAAGACAACAATAACGTAATTTGGGTATTTAGATTGGAGCAAACCAGTGAATGTTATATCTTTAGTGCTGACTGTATATAGCAATCGATACTTAAAAAAATTTTCTTACTCAATAAAAATATTTTTAGTGTCGGATGTTATTAACAAATGGGAAAGAAAATGTATTCTTGTTCTTATAAAGATTTTTATTACTCGCCTAAAATATTTTTAGTAATATTTGTTTTACATAACGGCTATAAAAAGAGTTTTTAAGAGTTAAAATATGATACAAAAATTTTGAAAATAGGAAAAGTGTGAAAAAAATTGTATGATAAAACAAACCTAGGATAATTAATTTTAAAAGCTTTGAGGTAAAAACCTGGTTATAATTTTTAATTCTTTTTACTCTATTTTTCTATACTTTTCATTTGTTTTCTCTTTTTAAACTTTTTGTCCTATGTTTCTAGTATTTTTGCTACTATGAAATACTCTTATTTTTGCTAGACTATCTATATTTTTATAATTAAAACATACTCTTATTTTCTCAAAAATTTTATTATTTATAATTCATTTTTATATATTTTTAAAAAGATGATGTATAATATCTTAAACGAGTATAGAGTAAAATCACTAAATAAAATGTTCACAGAAAATTTTGGTAACATCAGACTTATACTTACTGCTCCCAAAAATGTTTAGAACTGGTTAAAAATATCAAATGATAACAAGTATCGATCCGTGTTTTTATCGGTTGTTGATTACACACCGGTTAGTATATCTGACCGTTACAATTGGTTATAAAGGACCATCTTTATTATCAGATTTCGTTGGATAAAAAATACTTTTATGGTCGTGTGTATTGCCATTTTTGTTACTATGATCAAACCTCTCCTGTTTTGCACTTATTAATTTTAGTTATACCAAAGTACATTTGAATTTTTTCCCGCAAAAATAAGAACATTTGATTATGAAATAATCTTGTGCCGTGTTTGAAAAATCGCATGTACATCGTACCCGGTTCGTTGGTGCTCCATACAAAATGACGCCATTAAAACCAAGACCCTAGACTTAAATATATATACGAGAAGATACATAGAACCACACTGCCCAACACAGCAACATCACTGGCCGCAGAAGCATCACGTCACACAACAATGGCAGACCCGTCCCACACCTATCTATACCTCGGCCTGACGCTCGTTTCGCTGCTCGTCGTGCGACTCGCCAGGCGCAGGCGCTTGCCGGCGTCGCATGTCTCCGGCGCGCTGCGGCTGCCACCGGGGCCATGGCAGCTGCCGGTCATAGGCAGCCTGCACCACATCGCCGGCAAGCTCCCGCATCAAGCGATGCGCGACCTGGCGCGTCGGCACGGGCCGGTCATGATGCTCTGGCTTGGCGAGGTGCCCACTCTGGTGGTGTCGTCGCGGGACGCGGCGCGCGAGGTGATGAAGACCCACGACACGGCGTTCGCGACAAGGCCGCTGAGCGCCACCGCGCGCGTGCTCAGCAACGGCGGCAGGGGCATCGTCTTCGCGCCGTACGGGGACTACTGGAGACAGCTCCGCAAGATCGCCGTCACGGAGCTCCTTAGCGCGCGCCGCGTCTTCTCCTTCCGTTCCATCCGCGAGGAGGAGGTCGCCGCCATGCTGCGCACGGTGGCCAAGTCCGCGGCAGCCGGGAGCACGGTCGAGATGCGAGCGGTGCTGGCCGCGCTCGTGGCTGACTCCACCGTGCGGGCCGTGATGGGCGACCGGTTCCTCGACCGCGACGTGTTCCTCCGCATGCTCGACCGGTCCATCGAGCTCGTGGCTGGGTTCAACCCGGCAGACCTGTGGCCCTCGTCGCGTCTCGCCGGCCGTTTCAGCGGCACCATGCGCCACGCTCAGAAGTGTCGCGATACGTTGTCCGGCATCCTCGACGGCACCATCGAGGAGCACCTCGAGAAGATTGGCAACGGCTGCGCCGGAGCCACCGGCGAGGACCTTCTCGACGTGCTGCTGAGGATACAGAAGGAGGGCGGGCTCCAGTTCCCGCTCGACACGGTCGCCATCAAATCAGTCCTCCTAGTAATTGACTAGCTACCAACTTCCACATGTGTTTTCTTATGTCCTGCTCGGTGTCATGTGCCAACTGCCAACTTGGGTGATTTGGCTCGACCACATGCGTGCAGGACGTCTTCGGTGCCGGCAGCGAGACGTCGGCGACGACGCTGGGGTGGGCGATCGCAGAGATGATCCGGAAACCGGAGGTCATGCTGAAGGCGACGACCGAGGTAAGGCAAGCCTTCGCCTCGGCCGGCGTCGTGTCGGAGGGCGCGCTCGGCAAGCTCCCGTACCTGCACCTCGTCATCCGGGAGACGCTCCGTTTACATCCGCCGGTGCCGCTGCTGTTGCCGCGCGAGTGCCGGGAGCCGTGCCGGGTGCTCGGCTACGATGTGCCGCGCGGCACGCAGGTGCTGGTCAACGTCTGGGCGCTCGGCCGCGACGAGCGGTACTGGTCAGGCGGCGGCGGCTCGCCCGAGGAGTTCCGGCCGGAGCGGTTCGGCGACGGCGAGGCGGCCGCCGCGGTGGATTTCAAGGGCGCCGACTTCGAGCTCCTGCCGTTCGGCGCCGGCCGGCGGATGTGCCCCGGGATGGCGTTCGGGCTCGCCAACGTGGAGCTCGCGCTCGCCAGCCTGCTCTTCCACTTCGACTGGGAGGCGCCCGGCGTGGCCGACCCAGCCGACTTCGACATGACCGAGGCATTCGGCATCACGGTGCGCCGTAAGGCTGACCTCGTCGTTCGCCCCATCCTTCGCGTGCCCGTGCCCGGCGTCTAGTGAACTCTAGTCGAGGTCGCAAAGCCGACGTTTCGTCAAATTCTTAGCTGATATCGCACCACCGGTGCCAAAAGCTCCTCATCCTTTCCGTCGCATCTTCCAAGTAATCACCGTTTATATCAGTTACCGGTAATCACCACGAGATATGCTCATCCAACTAAGCGACCACTACTCTGCCACGCTCTGTGCTCTAGCTTTGCTGTTAAATAAGAGGAGAAATTAATTAAACCGGAGCGGTTATGCCCCCAGGGTTCAATGTATCGGTTTGGCCATTTATTTCGGGGTAC
This sequence comes from Oryza coarctata, assembly GCA_030770085.1. Lineage (NCBI taxonomy): Eukaryota > Viridiplantae > Streptophyta > Magnoliopsida > Poales > Poaceae > Oryza > Oryza coarctata. The sequence continues at coordinate 19,707,255 of CM061472.1, forward strand.
CGAAATCCCGACATTCCCGAAATTTCAGAATTATTTCGGACGAAAATAATAAGCAAATTTTGAATTTGAATTTAAATATTAAGGCCGAAATTTCCGAAATCCATCAAGTGTTTTGTCCGAGTGCACGTGTGTGTAAGCAATTGAGTGCAAGCCGGGATTGTGGCCCGTGACGATGTGGTACCTCACTACGAAGTGGCTATTCGCTTCGCTTTCCTTTTTCTTCTTGGGCGTTTCTTTTTTTTTGGAAACCCACTAATTAATTTCGCGATCCTCTCAAAATCCCGTTTCTTAATCCTGGTAACTAAAAAACAAAAGGCATTTCTGCATTATTCTGGATTGAGCCAAAAAAATATAATATGTGATTATAGCTTCAATTGAAGCAAAGACTGAGTTTAATATCTATTATCCAAGACTGAGTTTAATATCTATTATCCAAAAATTCTGGATGGCATAAACTTTGAAACTAATGTGACCATACCTGCTAAAAGGGCTGGAACGCCGTTCATCCAAGGGACGGGATAATTGGACAATGGATTAATTGTTCCTGTGGAAAAAACCTGTCATAAAAACTGTCGCATGTATGTGTAGGTGGGTTTTTGAAATGTAGTATACAAAGATATACGCGAATACAGAATAAGAATAAGAAGATAGAAGAAAAGTTTTATAATAACTCAGTGTTCGATATAAGTAATACTTCAGTGTATAAGTTTATATGTATTGATTTTGGTGAATCACAGCAGAGGAGAGCAAACTAACTAATCTAGGAGCAAAATAGCATCCTAGTCAGCCGCTAGCGGAAAGAAATTCTTTTGACATGAACTCGATGTAGCGTGGTGTAAGCATTATGATTCGATATGGGAGGTTTTTTTATATCTAAATATGACTCTTTCTACAAGCATATATCCCCAATAAGATAAGATACAGGCAAACAAGTTTTTTTTGTCGACTCAAGACTACGCAGTTCTTTAGGTGGATAAGATGTCTTCCTAACTTTATTCATAGCTAAAGACATCTTTTCGTATAAGAATAGATATATGATATTTACAGTGTTAGTGTAGGTCCATATCACTGACAGTTTGAATATATATTAAGTGGTTTTCTCATGACATGCATATGTGAGGTAGTAAGGGGCTTCAATATACACATGTTAGCATAACAAGGACGTTAGCGAGCCAAATTTAGATGAGCTCAGCTTGAGTTCAGTATACACTCAAATCGAGCCAAGCCAAGCCTAACGAGCCTTCGAGGTTTGAGCTTGAAGTAGGACTCGAGCTCGGTTCAATCGAGCTTAGAGCTTTTTTAAACTTAAGGTATACTGTAGACATAAAGTAAGTTTAATAACAGGGTTAACTATTAGCTATAAACTCACATTAAAACTAACACATATATTATATGAAGTATAAAATTGTCTCTATATTTTTTCTCTTGTTTCTTTCAGTATATTTAATGTATCTAATATAAAAAATAACTCAGCCAACATTTTATTTTTTTATCTCACTTATTTACATGTGCTTATAGTAAATTTACAGCTTGCTAGCTTTCTGTTACAGCCATGCTACTACACACGAGCTGGCAACTAGCCAACCATAAACCATACCAGTGCATTAATGGAGGTTCAACATGCCTCAAGACACACTTCACTATACACCTTGCTTTGGGAAGGGTGGATTAGACCACTAGTATAGGTACTACTTCAAATAACTGTGTAATGTACTAATGATTACATCTGTTTTAAAATATAAATAATTAAATCTCTTATAGTAGTGGCAGTACTTAGAGTGGAGTACATGTGCGGACTTGTGAGTCCCGTGACTTCTGACAGTGGGATCCTTTGCAATACGTCAGTACAGCTTCTGCAGTGCAAGAAAGGCTACCCACCTATACTAAATTTATTCGTATTTATTTTAAAATTAACTTACTCATATATATATTAGTTATGGGTAAAGTGGATATTATCTAATAAGGATTGATAATCTTATATGAGTCCTATATATATATAAATGGCTCAAAAGTTAGAGAAACTTCTTCTCTATATAATAAATTATCCCTACAAAATTTAATTAAATTTGAGAAGTTTTTATAGTACGAACGTGAGTTTAAAAATTGTAGATCTGAGATTTACGATATAGGTAAAATTAGTATTACCTCCCCATATCCAAAACATCTTTTTTTATCCTAAATAGTGTGATGACCCGTGGCAAGCCTAGTGAAAATGCGCCTCGAAACATAGAATGTTAAATACGTCCGGACTCATATAAGTGTTGCTATAGGTGCAGTACTGCATAGAATCCCACTACACATATATAACTCCCACTAGTATGGACACACTGGTATATTAGTGACTGCTACTATAGGTGCAATAGTGCATAGAATCCCCACTGCAGATCTATCTCTCTCACTAATATGGATCTTATCATGCAAGGATGGAGCTAGAAACATCGTGAAGCCTGGAGGGCACGTCGGCAGTAATTCTATTATAAGTTGTATACAATTAAACTATAATATTTATAATATTTAGTACTCCCTTAATTCAGTTTGTTTTTTTATATAAGTTGGGCTGATAGATCTAGACCTCTTCTTAGCCATCTTCGACCTCCTTTGCCCTATCACCGTCAGCCTCTCCTTCTCCACACGTGCCATCCTCAGTCATCTCGCTCGAACCCGTGACACCGCCTCATTCTCTCCTTGCTGATTGGAACTTATGGCCCGATTGCTAAGCCTTATAGTCGTTGGGCCTTGTCGTCGTCCTTGTCAGCTATCTCGGCCTTACCGCGGAGTACTCGTCGCCATTCCCTCATCGCTAGCCAGCCAATTATATTTGCTGCCACTGCTTGAGTTAATTTTTATTTTTTAAGAATTTTTTATTATGAAAATTTTATATGAATTTTATATGGAAATGTTAAATGTATTTTTGATGCTGAACTTAGGATTACTTTTGATGCAAATTTAAAATTAATTTTGACATGAATTTACAATGAATTTGATTTGATATGAAATTTAGGATGAATTATTTATGTGAATTTTAGTTCATAAATTAATCTAAATTTAGGATTAATTTTTTATGTGAATTTAGAAGTAGTTTATATGTAAAAATTTGGATGGATTCATTAACGTTAAATATTATGTGAGTTTTAGATGTTAATTTTATAAGTGGATGTGTATTTGAATTAAATTTTATATGTCAATTATATAAGTCAAGTTTGGTTTAATTTTACATATGAATTTTAATGGCTATATTGTTATTAAATATTATCTAGTAGAAAATTTATGTTTTTCGATAATTAACTTACACACGTTAGACACCTATGATTGGCCCAAATAGACAGTGATAGGAGAAAACATTACCTACATGGCCCACATCATCCCATGATAGCCCCTAAAGCGAAGGATCGTATCACTCCCCAACGATCCACATCCTAGCCCATAACGGTGAAACAACGCTATGGACAATATTGACTATGTCCCAAAGATGGCAAGTCTGTACACTCGACTTTGTTAAGTTTATTGCATGCATCTATTTTCATATAGCACATATTATTCTATTTCATGGGTAGATGAAGATTGCTCCATGAAGGTCCACACGTCCCAGAGTTCCATCAAAGAGACGATAACAAGTCAAGGAGTATTGAAAACTTTCTGTCCTAGAGCCAGAAACAACTTCTGCTCAAACAAAGCCTAAACACAAAAGGAGAGAATGGGGCAGGACTAAGATGATTGATCCTAAAGAGGCACACGTGACCCACATCAATGCTAAGAGATGTCCAACACCTCTCTCCCCGCATGAAGTGGTTATTAAGTGGTAAAACCAATACGGAGCCATTGTCAAGGACTATATCCCAATATTAATTAACTATTAGGAGCTAGTTATAGCAGAGACCAAAAATTAACTATGAGATGAACTAAAGAAAAGAATTATATTCCTCGAACGAACCAAGAAAGAAGCAAAGATAGCTACACTGTAGAATATGACTAAGTCATGGTATAATTAGAAGTCAAATCTCAACACAGAGTATATGTGGAGGGGATTGACCACAAATTTTGGAAAGATCATCACACTCACCCACTAAAACCAGTTCTGGTGAAGATGACCACACCAGAAAAGATGTCATGGAGCAAGAAGATGGTAGAACTCGCAAATAAAAACAAGTTTCACCATCATTTAGACTTGGGTGACTATGCTGGAAAGACCAAAAAGTGGAAAAAACGATGATGACTTGAGAGCGTAAGATAAAACTGTGCCAATGGAGAACTACGACGAACGAAGTAGAACTTGGGTACATGCACGAACTTAAGAGATCACTGACTTAACAAGAGATTGTATTCCTAGACTCTACCTCCAAGAAGTTGTAGACAAGATGAAACATATCACACGAAGAGAAATCTGGCTCTTTCAAGTTTGTTAGGTAGAGGGACCAGCTGAATGCCACGTTGTGAACCTCAAGCACGATGGCATATCATCCAAGCTAAACTGGAGATAAGGGTTTATACAAGACGCGCCCATCTATAAGAAGCATGATTGTTTTAAGGAGACACGAGAAGACACTAAAGAAATTGCACGGGTAATGGTGGCCCAAGAAATGACAAGGTTTGCAGCAAATGCCATTCCAGACCTATTTTTTCAACTGCAACCCAAGATAGAGACAAGCGGCGACCAACTTTTTGTGTAGTTGCCACAAATAGATCCGGTCATAGTGCCGACGAGCGTTGGATCTACTCCCACCCTAAAGTTTTCTGTTGACGACATATGGGAAAACACTTCATACATGTTTCATGTTCCCATTGAAAGAGCAAGTCGAACAATGGAGGTTGCGAGGAGCATGGTAATACTGGGTTGTATTTTTCACTGCTAGCCAATTCTAGAGGATTATACCAAGATTATAGTGGTGAATATTAACGAAGATCAAGTAATGTATGAGATTGACATTTCAATGAGCGAAGGCATCAAATATCTTGTAGATACGATCGATCAGATTATTCTTTGGGATAGAAGAGATATAGTTCTTACAATATTGATGGAACCCTCGAAGATGCTACTAGATAAGACTCTACGCCAACCTTTATCGGTAAATCATCTCCTAGAGGTGGAAGATATGTTCTCTTTATTTTAGCTCTCTTGTCCGCCACTACGACAACCTTCCCAAAGGACACCAACACCCTCGTTTTACCTGATATATCCTGTGCTAGCTCCCACTAAAACAACTATCCCTCAAGGTTAGGAAGTGTCTGCTGCATGAGAAGTCTCTTCAAAACCATTAGTGCCATGAAAAATTAAACCTCATGACCATAGGTTAAAAGATAAGAATAAGGAGCACTAGATGGTAAAAGAATTTTTAGGAAGAGAAAATCTATGCATGCAGCCTAATACATACATGAATAATAATTTACTTATATATATTAATTAAATTAAGTTTTTCAATGTAATATATATAATCTGGTCATAGATGCATGAATGCGTAATAATTTAGAATGAATTTGATTTAAAATTTAGGATAAATTTTAGATGTGAATTTTAGTTGATTTTTTTTACACGTAACACCGTTTGCAAAAATATATTTTATAGGCAGACTAGAAGCCATCTGTAAAAATTTCTAACGGTTGTCTAGCAGTTTTCAATAAACAGTTTGAACAGCTTGTAAAAAAAATTTACTTTTTAAAAAGTAGTGCCGTTCGACGACAATCTGGCCGCCGCCCCGGTGGATTTCAGGGAAACGACTTCGAGCTCCTGCCGATCGGAGCTGGCCGTCGGATCTGCCCCGGGATGGCGTTCGGGCTCGCCAACGTGGAGCTCCCACTCGCTAGCCTGCTCTTCCACTTCGACTGGGAGGCCCCCGGCGTGGCTCACCCGGCCGAGTTCGACATGACAGAGGCGTTCGGCATCACGGCGCGCCGCAAGGCCAACCTCCTTCTCCGCCCAATCCTCAGAGTGCCCGTGCCGGGCGTCTAGTCGTCGACGTCGCCGGCGTTTCATCAGTCTGTCAGCCAATGGCACCACCGGTTCCAAAACTCAGTTTCCCACGTAACTAGGCCGCACCCCTCGGTAAAGCCATGGACACAGTAAAGAGTAACAGGCGCACATAAAGGAAATAAAATATATGAACACACGGGATATATAACTTTATATTTAATCAACATAAATAGCAGTGGCCAACTTTGACGATGGGTGTCATTTGCATCGATACCAGCCTACCCAAACAGCAGCACATTAGATACGGCGATGAACAGCTTCAAGGACCTGCGGTAATCAGATGTTTGCGTATAAGGGAATTAGGTAGGCTGTCATGATATCATAGCTGAATGTATTCAATTATGTTCGAAAATAGTAAGCAATAGGATAAAATTCACAAATTTGGACACAACTAAATTAGCACAAAAAAACTTCGTCCTGCACTATACCAAGTTCAATATGCATCTATTAGAAAAATTAATCAACCATAATTCCTTCAGTAAACTGCAAAGTTGAATGAGAATAAATAGTGCATATTATATGGGCGCATAGTTGTTTAAATGAATTGAACAAAATTGTTCACTTGCAGTTACAGTATTTGCTAGGTGATGTAAAGGAAAGAAAGAAAATACAAGAACAACCCTGTAAGCTAGATCGAGCAAACAAACTGATGAGGTTCTTTGTAAATATGGGCATCAGTATTTGGTGCTACCTGCTTGTCATATATCACTCGAGGGCATGTAAAAATGGCACAAATGATTAACCATGTTTGTTTTGGTACGGAATGCAAAATGCGATCCCAACATGCAAAGGTAATCATCGGTGGCGCTCATCAGCTCATGGAATAGATGCCATGTGGATCGATGAGAACAGCTGATTTCCTATATATTAAGGTCAACTCTAACAATTAAAAGAAGGTGGATTGATAATGAATTGTACTATTATTGTGTGAAGTAATAGTCAATCCAAAAGGAACGGAAATTGGGTAAAAAAAGACAAAACTCATGTGTTGCCTACATACGTAAGCACAGATGAATAATGCTTAGGAGTCAAAATGATTCTTGTTATTTTGAAGACAATTTAAAACGAATTACCAGGTTGACATAAGAATTTTTTGACTGCTGACTCTGTTTCTTTGCTCACTTATTAACAACAGTTAATTATTTTCTATCAATCACCATTATTTTTATCTCAAAAAAATCTTTTTTTTAAATGAAAGCAGGTAGGAGTTCTGCCATTTATACTTCGTCGGTAGTAGTCTCCGGCCAATTTGGCGCACAGCTCTTTCAATCCTCTTACTTTTACATAGAACCAATAGGGACTTGTAGCTCTTCAAATAAACCCCTGGATGCGAAAGGCTTCCCGGAGCAATGGCGACAATGGATCCGGGATGTTTCCTTGTCTGGCCAAACTGCAGTGCTCCTGAATGGCCAGCTGGGCCAATGGATAATAAATACAATGCAAGCAGGGCCTCCGACAAGGTGACCCCCTGTCCCCGTACCTGCTCGTCCTTATGGCAGACGTTCTCCAACGGTTACTCCTTCAATCGCCGGCGACAGGCGGACTCCACCACCCGCTTGACCTGTCCTTAAAGACTACCTCCTGGATGACACAAGCCGTCGACAAGCGGCGCAGAGCATTCCTCTGGACAGGCGAGGAGAAATGCTCCGGGGGACGGTGCGAGGTCGCTTGGGCCTGGGGATCAATAACCTTCGTATCCAAAATGCATGTCTCCTACAAAAGTTTCTGATAAAGCTCCATGAATTGGCTGATGCCCCATGGCTGCAATGGCTCAGGAAGCGTTACGGCTGGACCGAGGAACATGGTCTTCCACGAGCATTTGGTGGGACATGACAGCCGGCCTTCAGAATGGAGTCCCAGAGAGACGGCGATTCTGTAGTGCCGTCCCGCTCAACACTGGAGGTTTCCTGTCCTTTGCCTCGCTACAACCTTACGAATTTGCGAGCGAGGTCTGGGCTAACCTTGCTCCGACCAGGTGCCGGATTTTCCTCTGGACGGCGCTCGGACGATGAATTTACACCAACGAGCGGCGCCATAAGCGTGGAATCACGCCCTCACCTTGCTGCCCCTTCTGCTCGGCCAATGAGGATCTAAAACATATATTCCTCAGGTGCACAAAAGCTACGCCTATGGACCTGCCTAGGTTTCGACGGACACGCCCTTGCCAACCTCCCTTCGCTTGAACTGCTATGGACGTCTACCACAACGGAACTTTCAGCGACGTCCCCTCCTTCTCTGCGTTCTTGGGAACATTTGGAAATGCCGCAACAGCAAAAGCTTCAACAACATCGATGAACACGTCAAGGCCACCGCCCGCCGCTGCGCAGAGGACCTACTGCCATGGTCTAGCAGATCGGCTGCAACAGCAGCCAAGCAGGGCGCCACTTCCTGGGGCTCTAGATTCTTACAGTTGTCTAGCTTATAGTTTATACGATCTGACTAAACCTATTAGAAGACGGTGGATGTAAGTTTATTAAAAGTCAAACACTTTTCTGTTAATTTTACTATAGACTGTTGTCTGACACCCGTCAATCCTACCACTATCTTATCATCGATCAAACCGCTATACTTCACCCAGTCTAACTATCACTAATATATTGGTCTGACTACAAGTAACAAAAAAAATGTTAAACCCATGTCACTATACAAAGACTTCAAATCCTACTAAGACTAACACTTCTAATCTTATAATAAACTCTCTTATACATACATACAATATATATCTACATGAATTTAAACTCTATTTTTTATATACACACAATCCCTCTTGTATACGATATAAAGACTTCACCTTCACATACATTATTCTCTAGTCTTAATATCTTGTGTAATCTCCTTGATCGCTTGGATCTCATCTCAACTTATTCTAAACCTAGTACTAATATATCACCAGTAATACTCTCAAGAACGTAAACAAAATATACATATAAACAACCAAAGAAATCATATCCAAACATTAAATTTTTATCTCACATAACTCACATTAGCATAAATAGAATATCTCATGTATATAAATCATATAGAAGTCATAACATAAAGTCAAAACATTATAAACTAAAAAATTAATCTGAAACTAATTTTTTTATGATTTCATCGATCCGACCAGTGAGCTTCTTAGTCTTAGAACAGGCTATTCACTGATCAAAGGGTTTAGGGTTTATTAGTTTGATCAGAATTAATTTTATAAATTCAATTCAAACAAAACTTTAATACATAATGTTAATTGTTTATTACATAATATAAATTATCATCCTCATTTCACATATACATTTGCTCTTCTCTCCCGCTTGTAGTTTCCTTTTACCAGTTGTAACCCATATTTACATATTAATAAATGTTAAGGCTGGAGTAAGCCCGCCGTAGTTCCCGTCAAAGCACAAATTTCAAGTTAGTTCATACATCCGAGGCCAAGAAATTTGACTGATTTCTCCAAAGAAATTAATCATCTGTCTTGTGTCTGTGGCTCTTCGTTAGGAACAGGAACACGAATAGTCGCATGCAGCCATATATCGTTCTTCCTCTTCGTGATCCCGAGCCCCTCCGCCACGTCCAGCTCGCCGGGAGCAGCGCCTCCGGGGAGCTTCCGGTCGATGTGGAAGAGGATGCTCGCGAGCCCGAGCTCCATGATGGCAACGACGAAGGCCACGCCGGGGCACATGCTCCGGCCGGCTCCGAACGGCACGAACTCGAAGTCCGTCCCTCTGAAGTCCACTGCGCTGCCGTCGAACCTCTCCGGCCTGAACTACTCGGCTTCGGGGCCCCAGACGGCGGCGTCGCGGCAGATCGCCCACGCGTTGACGAGCACCATGGCGCGCTCCGGCACATCGTAGCCGAGCACGCGGCGGGGCTCCTGGCACTCCCGCGGGAGGAGGAGAGGCACCGCGACGTGGAGGCGGAGCGTCTCCTTGATGACGAGGTGGATGTAGTGGAGTTCGGGCAGGGCGTCCTCCTTGACGTGGGGCTGCCCGGCGAGGACGCCGCGCACCTCGACCTGCGCCTTGCAGAGCGCCGCCGGGTTCGGCATCAGCTCCGCCATCGCCCATTGGAGCGTCGTCCCCGTCGTCTCGCTCCCCGCGCTGAACAGATCCTACATGGTGGACGGGTTGTGGATTTCGTCCAACACCTTGTAGGGGGAAGATCTGGTCGAACACTTGTGTGTGTGTTGTGGGGGGGGGGGGGGGGAGCTTACGATGATCACGGCACGGATGATGCCCATGTCGAGAGCGATCTGGAGGCCGCCGTCCTTCTGGATCCGGAGCAGCACGTCGAGGAGGTCTTGGTCTTCCTCGTCGCGCCACCCGGCGGCTGCCCACTTTGGCGGTGCTCCTCGATGACGCCGTGAGACGGGTCATCTCGCGGCTGTGCGCCTCGGCTCGGCGCGCCGTCCCGTAGAGCGCGCAAGCGAGGCGCGACGACGGAAACACGTCAGCGAGGGTCAACCCGGCTGCCACCTTGACGCCCTCCTCCAGCCTCTCCAGGAACGCGTCGCGGTCCGTGATCCGGTCGCCCACCACGGCCTGCACCACGGCATCGGTGACGTACTTGGCGACGAGGGGGCTGACTTTCACCGGCTCGGACGTCGTCGTCGACGATGACAGCGACGCGACGGACGCGACCAGGGGGGCGCCCTCGGCCTCGCGGGCGCAGCGGAGGCAGTGTTCGCGGCGGGCACCGAGCAGTTCCGTGACGCAGAGCTTGCGGAGGCAGCGCCAGTGCTCCCCGTGAGAGAGTCGATGGGGCTGGAGCTGAGATGTAGCCCGCTGGAGAGGGTGCCCTTCACGTAACGTAGGATGCGCTTGAGCAACGTGAGGTGAGGTTCGCGCGGAGCGTGCATGAAGAGGCACACTTGCTAGACAGCGTATGTGAGGTCGGGTCGGGTTAGTGTGAGGTATTGGAGAGCCCCGGCAAGACTTCGATAGTGAGAGGGATCGGTAACGAGGGCGCCATCGACGGTGGAGAGTTTGGCTCGAGTGTCGACTGGGGTGGCCGTGGGGTGACAGTCGGCCATGCCCGCACGCTGAAGGAGGTCGATGGCGTACTAGTATTGGAAAAGAAAGAGCCCGTGAATGAAACGGGTTACGGAGATGCCAAGGAAATGGTGGAGAGGACCAAGATCGGTCATGACGAATTCAGAGTGGAGTCGGGCCATGATCTGATCGAGGAGAGATGTCGAAGACGCTATGAGGACAATGTCATCAACATAGAGAAGTAGATAGGCAGTGGCGGAGCCGATATGAAAAGTGAACAGGGAACTATCGGACGCAGAGGCCACGAAGCCGCAAAGCGTTGGTACCAGGCACGAGGGGCTTGTTTGAGGCCGTAGAGAGAGCGTTGAAGGAGTACCGGGAAGAGAGTCGACGATGGAAAGAAGACGTCGACGACGAGGAGGAAAGGGTCGGCTCGTCAGAGAGAGAAACTAGCACGCCGGGATATCTAGACTCGCTCTAATAACATGTAAAATATGTACAGTGATTATAAGCCCCCCAAGCGTATAAAGGAGATCGGGTCTATATATATATAGCCCAGACCAGTAGTCTGTCTAACAAAAAGATAAAAAGGTCCCGGATTCACTCAATTTTGGTTCACATAGATAAGATCTAAGTACAGTTTTCAGAAGAACAAACTGCGCATAAACTGATTACAATAGGATCTTTCTTAGCTTGCAGCTTTAGTATCTTGCAAGCTCAGTTTCAATCTTCAGTGGGTGTAGATGACAAGCTAGCAGTTGTAGAAGACGTCTGGGTTGCAATGGCCAGAGATACTACCGTGTTGGTTCGCTTGTGCAAGATGAAATTCCAGGACATAATTCCTATGCTGCAAGGTAAGAGAGGAACGAACAAGATTCTTGTTAGAACAAACATAAGAAACGAAAAATAATAAACGCTGCAATAAACTCACAAACCTGTAGCGCCTTTATCTGCTTTTCGTACTTGTCAATAATCTGCGACCGTTCCTGAGACATTTTTTCATAATCATTGAGCCGATTGTGCTGGATAAGAAATGCGCGCTTCAGGACACCGTTCTGTTCAAGAAGGCCTCCTAGCATCAGCTTTAGTATCCTGTGTTCCTGGATGTATCAGTCAAGTTGATCAGTAATGCAGGAACGGTTGAGCTCAGAGTGATTTTCTATAACCACAGAAGTAGATGTTCATGTGCTTGTTAACTTGTATCCTCTAATCATCAGAGCATGCAGTTCTGGATTTGGTAGGTCTTCGAAAGACAAATTAGATGACTAATTTTCTCCTGCTATATGTTTGTATAACTCAATAAAATTATGTCACAAAATTATTTTTTGAGGCAAAGTAATACCTGCGATTGTCATATATCCAATCAAGATATTTAAAGTATTGATGATTCAAGTTTTGAAAGTTTGATTTGAAGCGTATTCGAAACGACATATGTTTAATTGAAGGGATAAGTGTTTACCTCGCGCATTTTCCGTATTCCATCTGGAGTAGTACATTGTGCAGTGGCTTTCTCAAATAAATCAAGTATCCTAAAGGCTCGATTCTTGGCATCAACCAAATCTAGAGCAGAGAACATTTCCTTGACAACTAGCTCAGCCCATTCAGACCCATTGGATGGAATGTTGATCGCTGACAAATAAGATGCAACCGCAATAATCATCAGTAAAAATGAGAGTTTCAAGTTATGGAAAAATTAACTTATTGGTCTGGAAAGGTATGTAAATAGTAGTTACTAAACAAAAAAAATCATGACTGAAAGGAAAACAAATAGTGTTATTGAGTCCCAACCATACAGCCATACCTTTAGGAGAGAATACATCGTTTCCTCTATCACGAGAAACCGTCTCTGTGATATCAGTATCAGTATCAGATTGTAAATGATGTTTGAATCGTCTAATTGCAGCGTCCAACACATTACCGGACGCTTCAAAAAAGTTCTTCAGGAGCTACAAATTCAAAAAGAAAAAAAAGTCTCAGACAAACTGGCACAGACATCATATTTGATATCAAACATAATGAACAATGATGAATCATATTCAATATCAAACACAATTATCAAAGTTAAATTATATTCGATATCAATATAATGATCAATGATGAAACGTCTAAGTCTCATTAGTAAAATCAGGATTCCACAAAAAATTGATGCATGGTAATTTCTGCGGTTGATAATTCAATCATCAATCACAATCCTTTCATCTGCATCGTGATCGAATAGCTTCTATGGTGAAGAAGTTTACCTCTCCGATTAGTAAAAACCGAGCAACAAAATAACAGAAGGTAAACAGAGATCGATGGATGAAAGTGGCGGTACCTGCGGATCTTCATGAGGGAAGACGAGCTGGAGCACTTCGAGTGGATCGAACTCCATACTCACGCCGAGGTCAGCTGTGGAGGCGGCGGACGACGAGCACCTGTGACCGCCATTGAGACCTGTGACCGGTGATCGGAGGGAGAGAGAGAGAGAGAAGAGGTCTACTTGTCTAGGGTTTCGGCGAGCTTCGCGGCGAACTCCTCGGATCAAGCAGCAGATGCGGAGAGTGACGGGTTCGTTCGATGCCGCGTCGCGGCCTCGCCGGTGGTTTGTTATATAGGAGAAAAGCCTTGGAGAAACACGATCGGAGAGCCGTGCGATGGGAGGCCAACTCGATGGCGACCGTCCGATTCCGGAAGCCCACAGCCCAGTGCGCTTCGGCCTGGCTCGTCTCACGATATTGGGCCCGTGAATCCCCGAAGAGGTTCGTACCGCGAAATTGGACACGTAAATCGTGACGAAGTAAGAACAATAGCATCGTTTTCTTCCAAATTAAACCGAATTTAGTTCTAAAAGGAACTTGTATTGTTGTAGTATGTACAATTTGTATGTAGTAAAATTATCATACGTACCAAACGAGTTTAACATGCCATAAATTCCAAGGACATTTTTTGGCATGGATCAATTCTGAATGCAAAACGACAGGCGGCACACAGGTTGAATAGGTGGAAAACCTCGGTGTAATTTGGTGAATTGTAAACCGTATGGAAGGAGCATAAGTTTAATGGTAAATCACGGTGTGACATGACAATTTTAATCCTATCATCGCAGAGGCAGTAGGCAATTTCCCACCAACAACATATGACATCTTCAGAGATTATTATTCTGGAGAGACCGTCTTGCGGCTGAAGTTAGATGACGTCACGATTGAAGCGCCCGGGGATGGAGTTGTTCTGCTGAGCCTGCTTCAGATGCATCGTCAGCGCATAGTTGTTTATCTGCAACATGTTTGAACACGGAAGATTCTTCAGTATCAGACAGAAAAAAGAGCAAACTTGCAGAAGGGGATAGGATTGTGATTGTCACCTCTAGGGTCCTCAGCTGCTCCTGGTACTGCATAACAAGTTGCTTCAAACTCTGAACCTCCTGGCTCCTCTCATCAAACTCCTTTTGGCGCTCATGTTGAATGGCGACTGCTCGCTTGAGGACAGCATTCTCTCGCAGGACAACGGTCAATTGCTCTTTAAGCATCATATTTTCCTGTACAGAAAAATATTTATGGAACTATTCAATGTTATTGTTCCTCCTTAATCATGCAGTTTTTTACATGAGTTGCTGACCAAACAGTGTTAAGTAACAAGTTTTTACACCCTAGAGAAGATAGCGATGCACAAGTACCTTTTGCAAGTTCTGTGCTGCATCAGCTCCTGCACGCTCCACAATGGACTTCTCCAAAACTTCTAAAGCTCTTGAGGCCCGAGCACGCGCATCATCCATGTCAGATGCATTTGTCATCTCTCTGACAAATAGCTCAACCCATTCAGAACCACTATTGCCTGTCTGATAACTATCTGCAACAGGTGGATGTTCAGTAGCTGTACCCACACCACCATTATTAACAATACCTGCCAAGATATGAAAAACAGTTGCTGTTATCATAGAAGTGAGTGAGATGCAACCAATTCATTTGTTGTGAAAGGGGCTAATACAAAGAACTTCGTAGTATGTTGACCACAAAATGCAATGCAAGAGCTTGGTGGCACACAAAACAGGAATACACAGCTATTCTAGAATATGGGGAAGAACAAGAGTGGAAGTAGGGGTGGGCGTTTGGTCCTACCTGACAATTCAGGTCAGGTATTTCAGTCTTAAAAAAAAAACGGTCTTTTCAAATTGAAGACTGAACTTTGCACCAGAAAAATGTGGACCGAATTTTTGGGTCGGCCTTCGGTCTCACCCGGGATGACCGAACATACCTGCATCTCACCAGATCAGGGCAGCAAGGTGTAGGCAGCATGCTGCACAGGTGCAGGCAGCAGCAAAGCAAATTAGCAATCCAGTGGCCTGGGGCTGAGGCTCATACCGCCATACATACATTGCAACACTGCAGGGACTCCGTTGTGCACTCATGCACCCAATGGCTCCACAGCTCCACCCCTCATTCCTCCACAGGCTCTAGCACAGCACAGGGGTCAACGGCACAGCAAGTAGCGATAAGGCGACGACACCCTGATCTAATGGTAGCGAGAGGGACTGTGGGAGTAGCGATGGCTGACAGCTGGAGGGCAGCAGCTGTGGCTCGGGCGCTCAGCACTCGGCAGTGGCGCTGCACCTCAGTGCCTGTGTGAGTGGCGGCATCTGGTCTGGGAGTGTTGGCTAGGGTAAATACTTAAGTTAGTGAGGTGAGGGAGCCTAGGAGCCAAGGGCTACTGAGCTGGACAGGCATATTGCCTGATGCCTGATGGGCTGCCGGCCTTTTACATACATTGGGTAGTTCGGGGCACTGAGCTACACGACTGAAACACCGAAATAAAATTTGGTCTTCTCCAAGTAATGACCAAACAGGTGACCGATGCCCGAAAATTCATTCTCTTCGGGTTCTATCTTCGGTTTAAGGTTATTTTGCCCGCCTCTAAATGGAAGACACAAAAGGATAAGCAGTCATCTGAATTTATGTCTAGTTAATCATGTCATGCACACTCCATATAACATAATTGGTCCAATCATGTCCTGTGTTTTGAATTGAACAGCACATGAGGTTCCAGAAATATAAACATAAGAACAGACATCAAGGAAACCAGCAGGACTAGAGACCTCTGAATAATATTGATGGAGCAATTTTCAAAGAGGATATCAAGACTTGCACAGTTATGGTAGTGCAGTGTCTATCATTTATGTGGGACAAATGCAAGAAGAATAAGTGCATGAGAATTACTGTATGAATGTATCCTAGAAAGAAATAGCTTTTGGTAAAAAAAAAACTGAACCTTCAACAGACAGATAAACTGCTGTGGGAAGCCCGTTTTCAGATTTGCAACCAGTAGCTGATAAGATAGCCTCTGTAGACTCCAAGCGCAGATCATTTAAACTCTTTATTGCTGAATCCAAATCATCTCCAGAAGCATCAAGAGCTCCTTCAAGAAACTAAAATAATTTTCAGAAACCATGATCAGTTAGTTATATGGCAGAGTTAATACTAGTGCAAAAATACCTCACACTACTGCAGCTACAAAGAATAAAGCAGAAGTAACAAAGCATACACGCATGAATTTGCCATGTAACAATCATTTCATGTAGTAAACACATGCTGCTCAGTGCTCATCAAACCTTGCCTTAGTCTCTAGTTCTCTACAGGCAGGAAACCACAACTTTCTTGAATGAGATAGAGTAGCTTTGCAAAACTCCAAGCAACATTACATGTAGAGATGTAATCCTTAAGGTGCACTCATAGTCATAGGCATCGCGGTGCCCATCCAGTGCTGGAAATGATAAGCATGTAGAATTGTACCATCAATTGATTTGGTACCTATAACTGAAACTGGTGTGTCTTCCTATCTAAAAGCATCTGAACACTAAATTCATCGGTAAAGAGCTGTAAACAAACATATACAGGAAAGCAGTAGATTAAATGCTATCAAAGAAAACATGGATGTAAAAGCATATCCCAAAGCCTTCAAGTTCGCCCTTTTTTCTCCCCAGACCCCAGGGCAGCACAAGCATCACGAGATCATCTAACCAAAACGCCACAAGAGCCCTAATTATGATTGGCATGATCTTCGTCCTTACACCTCCACAAAGGAAGTAAAAAAATGCCCACTTTCTGATGAAAGGATCCAGTTTGCAGCAATCCATACACCAGAACAGCAAATTCTACCAAAAGAAACCGTGAAGACAAAATGGGGATCACAAATCTAGCCATAAAGAATACGCATTTTTTTTCTCATCTAGCCCGCCCAAATTAGTCACCGGAGATCACAAGCAGACCAGGAATTTACACATGAAGCATCGTCGCCACACCTCAACATGCACACACCCACCTCAGCGCACCCAAACACGGAATCCCAATAACAGACCGTACCTTCCGCGTCAAAATTATCCTAGTATCCAACTACCGCCCTCCTTTAAATTCGAGAAGAGGAAAAAATCAAGGGGGCGAAGCGGACCTGGGGATCCATGTCCGGGAACAAGGAGAAGAGCTGGTGGAGGTGAGCCTCTCGCCGGTGGGCGTCGAAGGCGGCGCGGTGCGGGGAGCAGCGGGACCTCTTGGCCGGATGGTGGTGGGAGTGGGAATGAGGGGAGGGAGGGGACGGCGGGAGGAGGTCGTCGGCGAAGATGGAGGAGGACCTCTTGCCACAGACTACCGCAGACATGGTGCCCCCCGCCTCCTCCTCGCGCTGCCGCTCGCCGCCGTCCTACTCGCCCCCGCAGCCGCCGCCCATCGTATGAATATTCGTCTCCGCCCCGGCTCCCCTTCCCCCGCCGATCCACCGCCGCGCTGCGCGTCCCCTCTCCTCTCGATGGGGTTGGGTTGGTGGGTGCCTTCGGGGTCGAGGCGGACGCGGAGGCGGAGCCGCGGAGACGGATTCGAGCTCGCGAGGTTAACGACGGTAACTTGGACCGATCGCGCTGTCCCCCATTGATTACGTCGGCTTTTTTTCTCTCTTTCTTTTTCTGGCGGTGGGAGGTGAGTGCGTACTGACACTGTGAACCTTTGCTGCCGCGTGCTGCTTGCCCGACAGGTGGGGCCCAGCTGAAACGTGCTCTAGGCGGACAGGTGGGCCCGTCCCTGCCCAGATGGACCTTTTTCCGTGGCCGGTGGGCGCACACGGCGCTTTTTCGTGCCGTCGTGGACCCGTGCTGTTGCGATTCCATCTTCCGTGCCACCGGCTGGTAGTCCGGTCCATTGTGCCTGCCGTCTCAATGGTAAAAACACCATCTGACTGAACTAAGTTTTACAACTCGTATCTCCGGCAACACGACCCTAAGTTTTACATTTGTACCACGGCGGAAGGGATGAGGTGCCTCACGGGTGTCTAACATGTCCTAGAGAGAAAACAGTGTTGTGTGAAAAGAGGAGGAGGTCGGAGAGACAAGAACAAATGGATAGTCTCACCAGAAGAAACGAGAATAGGTGGAATGTAAAAATATGATACGGTAGTATAAGTAGTAAAGATCACCTGATATGACGATAATGTAGTCAGACAATGTCACATGTCGTCATCACCAATCACTAAAGGCTATCTATTGCGATGGACAATAAGATTCAATACCAATAAAACAGATACAGTCATCGTAAAGCTTTATCAAATAAATCTAAAAGGTGGATTACTCTTTATTTGTATCACATAATAACTACGAGACAATTTAAAATGGTTATATGTTTAAGAGTAGCTTGGGTGACGTCGATGGGTTAGGAGATGTATGTAATGTTGGAGATAGGGAATATTAGGTTTATGATGGCGCACGCTAGGAGAGAGAGGAAGAGAGAATGCTGAAAGAGGAGAACGAGGAAAGTGGCTAAGCAGAGTTACGTTGTTTTCTATATTTATTTTAATAAAAGTATTTTTGGTAAGTTTGTTGGCTGAAATGCAAAATAGAGGTAAGAGTCATATGATATTACACCTCTAAAACCATATCACAATGTTAATTCATGGGCAAGCCATAATACTTATTATCGAAATTTTTATTCATGTGTTTTACTAACTTAAAAAAAGCTAATGTTGTAAAATAAAATACAATAAAAAATCAAAAATCAACTCTAATATTAACATTAAGTTTTAAAATATAAATTTTGGTTGTAATGGATAAGTTGAAGAGCTTGGAGCTCGAATCATTGCAAATGATCTTGTAGTCGTACTACGGAGTACATCTGTATTTTCTTATTTTCTTTAGAATAAATTTTCATGATGCGATTTAAGATGGCTATGTACCAAAGGGTAGTTCGGTTGGTGTCGAAGGGTAGGGAGCTAGGCGTGATGATAGAGATGAGAAAGATCGGGTTTAGAATAGCACACCTTAGGGAGAGAGGATGCTAGATGGGGAAAATGAAGAAAGCTGCCTAAAAGGTTATAAATGTAGTTGAGTTGCTAACAAAAGTCTTTAACCATAAATGTATATTTCTAGATGTTATTTTGTATATTTATTTAATAAAAGTATTTTAAGTAAGTTTGTTGGCTGAAATGTAAAACGGAGGTAAGACCCATCTGATATGTCACCTCTCTAAAACCACACCAAAAGCTAATTTGTGGGTAAGCCATAACCAAATGGTCAAAATAAAACTACAATAAAAAAACAAATTATAGAAAAATTGCATAAAACTCTAGTTATTAACAAGTATTCTTAAAGTTTCACAAAACCCCATCACTATACATATTGAGCATGTATTTATCTCAAATTTTAAAATACTGAGTGTATGTGAAATTTATATTTTTTATTTTTGATTAAAGTTGTCGGTTTAACTTTTACTACTTTTAAAAAGATTGTATTTACTCGCTAAAATAAATTAAGATTTAAATAAGGGTAGAATTGTATGAAATAACTAATCCATAAAACAAGTGATCATGTCACGAGTCAGCTATAATTTTCTACTAACTTGACTATTAAAAAATCAAAAATCAACTCTATCATTAAATTTTAAAATTCAATTTTTAACATCAAAATCAACCCTAGCATTAAATTTTAAATATTAGCTGTGGCTGATAAGGTGAAGAGCTTGGAGGTCAAATCATTGCAAATGATCTGTGTAGTCATGCTACGGAGTACATCCGAATTTTTCTATTTTCTTTGGAATAAAATTTCATGATCCGTATTTTAATCTTCTGTATCTCCTTGTCAAGAACATGTAATAAAATATTAAAAAAAAGCGACTTGAAAACTAACTAAAAACGAAAGCGACATGGAAAATATTTCACAGGAGGCGGCTACCATCTGTATCAAGCATAAACGCACATATGATCTAAACATCTGTCAGGGCCAAGCGTCCACGCCTGAGTAAGCTCTTGAAAATTGCACGCAACATGAGAAATTCAGTCCGGAAGAGGTGCAACTGCATGAGTAGGAAAGAACTGATCTAACAGTTGAACACTCTATGGGTGAAGACTAATCCAGAGTTTTACTGTAGTGTACAATGCTTTCTTGCTGGGAACTCACCATCTGAAACATCTGTACAGAGACACAACCATGCAGATATCCATCAGCTTTGCAATTGCAAATTGAAGTATGGTGAAAAAAAGGACTCATGTCTACCACTCTAGTTGCAAGCCTCCCCAAAACCATACGAACCTACCGTTCTCCCGCTAGGAGGCCAGGCACAGAAGCCACCTAAATATATTATCCTCATCAATTTCTGTAAGCAAGCAATACAACACCGCGACATGCTTGCTCTGCGTGTAAGGAAGATTTTGATTTTGATTTTTTCCTCCTGATACTCCGCCATTATAGCAATACTCATCATATAACTTTGAGAAGGCTGCATAACTAGAGCTAATTCACAAGAATATACACTGGTTTTTCTATTTGTCCAATAACCAATTAAGCACCGTCTTTTTTGGGACGATTCCATCACTACCATCTTTCTCTGTCTTCACAGCAGTATTTACAGCATTACGGATGAGAGAATTAAAGCACAACCTCAGTTGTGCATTGTCAATAAGCAGATCAGACAACATTTTTGTTGTCTCTTCATCAGTAACATATGCATCTTCACTGCTCATGGTAACTGAGGATTTACCATCAGAATTATCGCCATCGTCAGAAGAGCCCTGTTCATCATCTCGTGCCAGAAGTTGAGCCTGAGAGATTGTGAGAGAGCGATCAATATAGAACATAGACTGAATGTAACTAACAGATCCATGCTTTCATGAGCACAAGGGAAGTGAGAACCTCATGAAAACTGAAGCGTAACATTGAACATTGAAAATCAATTTCTAAATGGACAGGTACATAACACTGAAAACAATGTCCTCTGTACCAAGATGACCATTACATTGGTCATTGGCAAGACTTCCTTTTTAGGTATAGTGGCGCCAGTATGTGATCTAAAAGTAAATGCAACTATGATTGTAAAATAACAAAAAAAAAGGTTTGTGAAAATATAGATCATTTTACTCATTTTGTTAATAGTTTCACTGATTCTGAAATGGCATCACTCTGCAGCTGGGAAGATGAAAACCGTTTACCAGAGCTAACCAGAACGTACGCCTAAACCTCATTCCAATAGAATCAAACAAATGCAGCTATGAAGGTTAACACAGATCAAAGCTAGAAGGCCCAACTAGGTGGCTCAAACTTCAAACCTTAGCAGAGGCTGAGGAAACTATAAATCAATTTAGGCCAGGAGTTAAACTGTTCCAGATCTTTGACTCCTGCTTCTTTGAAGAAGCTAGTGTCAGGTAGTGTTTCTGTCAGAGTTTGAGTTCAACTTTCTTAGTGTGCCTTCTCTGTGAGAAGCTAGAAGAGGAGTTTGAATGACAATAAACAATCAAAAGATTTTTAAAACATTACCTCAGCAACAAGCAGGCGTATTCTATTGTTTGATGTTGTCACAAGATCTAAAGCATCAGGCAAAGATGATAGATCAATAGTCATGGTGTCTTGCTCATCTGCAAGAAACTTGGCAGTACATTCTTGCAGACGCTCACGGAGCAGTCTGCATTCGTGAAGAATTTTTTCACGGGACAACCTTCCACGTGTTGACCGCTGTTTCTCTCTGTTAACAATCCTCTGGAATATATAATAAATACAATTAGTAGCTAGAGAGAATGCCGATTGCAAGAAGTATAACTACCAGAAGCTTGAATTTAAGAAAACATAAAATGGTAATAGGGATAAATTGGATCAAAGTAATTTCAAACATGAATCCAGAAATATCATTTTTTAACGGTAAAACCTAAATATTATTGGATTAATAGTTGGTCAAAGCTCAAAATTGGACAGTCCAAATACACATTATATTTCTGAACAGAGGGAGTAAAGATCTTCTTGAGGATCAAACTACTATTTACATGAAAAATACCCAAGGGTGTGTACAGCAGCAGTCCGAATCATCCCTATAAAAGGGACCCGTGTACCTCGATTTTGATTAAGCATGAATAACAACGGTAAGGTTTCTGCTAAACCCTAGCTAATCAGAGCCTCTAGCCGTGCCAGGACCTGAGGAAGATCGCACTACCCCTAGTCTTCTGATCTACCATATCCTTAGTGTGCAAAGCAAAACAATAAAAGAACCCCTCACCACCTCATTCTCTCTCAGTTTCATTGGTGAAGTGGTATACAAACAGGCAACATTAAATTCAATTGTCCAAGAGTGATCGTATATAGATAAAGAAAATGCTGTTGAATCTAGCTTGTGTAGATAGAAATCTTTATTCAGACTGGCTTGACAAAAGAAATCACATCAAGAATAGGTGGCTGTTCTGGTTGTATAATAAAAAAAGTCCATATGTTTGTTGATCAAAAGAAGCCTGTTAAGCTCGTATTGTCAGATACCAAGTACATCAATTCACGATAATATCCCAAAAATGGACAACACATTGCATGGGTGGTAGAGATGCAGAAAACAGGATAAGTTAGAAGTGGAAAAGCAAACACTCAAGATGGCTTGCATGCTTCCAAAGGCTTCTGCTGTCTAAGGACTTTGACAAGCCACTTTCTCTCAGATACAGCAAAAA
The DNA here is from genome assembly GCA_030770085.1 of Oryza coarctata. NCBI lineage: Eukaryota > Viridiplantae > Streptophyta > Magnoliopsida > Poales > Poaceae > Oryza > Oryza coarctata. Next base: position 19,730,109 of record CM061472.1, read on the forward strand.
TCTAGTTTGCAACTTGTAAAGGATTATGCTCCTGGCTTGAGCAACAAGAGGCCAGCCATAGCAACAATTTCACACAATTTATAGATATTGTCATAGTTCTGCAAGAAAGAAAAGCTTATAAATTTACATTTGTACCTCTAATTCAGTCTTCTCCTCATGATATTGATTCAGCGCTTTCTTCATCTCTTTTTGGGAGTTCCGAAGAGATTTCACCTCTTTAACAAGAACCTTTATATCTGCTTTAGACTTTGCCTCGACTTCTCCAAGATGTTGTTGCAAACTCTCAACTTCTTTTCGTTTAGTTTCTAGTTCTTCCAGTAACATTTTGTTTTCACCACTAGCAATTGTTTTCTCTGACTGCACACAAGTTTTCTCATTCTGCAATTAAATAGAAAGATATGTAAGAAAATACTTGTAAGATGGGTAAGAAATGTAAGAAACTAAGCCATGAGGACAAAGAGGAAAACCAACTTGTTCAATCTTCAGGTTTGACTCCATTTCAGAGTACTTCCTGCGGAGCTCATCCATATCCCATTGGATCTGAGTAATTTTCTCTCTTTCAGCCAAGATAGCCTGCTGTAGAATCTCTCTGCCTTTCAGCTTTGTAGCTTCCAACTCAACCTCCAAATCTTTGACCTGCACAGAATAGCAGAGAAGCACAAAATCAATGTATGTCAAGAAAGCACAAAAAATAATTAACAAAAAAACACAAATCAATGTTATACTCATGACATGTAAAACAACCATATAATGTGTTTAAGCATAATCCATAAGCATCAGAAATGAATGTTAGGTATAAAACGATACCTTTGTTGCAAGATATTCTTTGACAGCCACTTCCTGATTTACTCGTGCTATGAGATCCTCCATATCATTTTTTGCTGTCATGTGTCTTCTTTGCATGGTGATCAAAAGCCTAGTCAACTTCGGCCTCTGATCAGCAGGAAGGATGAGTTGTGCATCCATATCATATAAAAGCTGCATATCTAAACCTGTAGATTGTTCTGTTTGACTATGTCCATCAATTCCACTTGGAAGATCCACAGGACCATCCCAAAGGGAACTACTAACCCCAGGAACCGATAATTCACTGCCCCTCAAAGAACTCAAATCACTTCCTATACTTTCAGCAGAGTCCTTCCTGGCATGGCCAGGGTTAGAATCGTGATCCTCTTCAGAAGCCACTACCTTATAAGTATCTACGGAACCATTCCTAACACCATGTTCCAAAAAGACATGGTTCTCTTTCTTGTGATTTAACATGCTACTAACCCGCTCATTGGGCTGATCTAAGATAGAATCTCCCAGCACACCATTACCAGTTGCTCCTGTCAGACCGGTACCACAAGCAAGGGCTGAATTCACTTGACTGGACTCAGCGAGAACACCTGAACCATGTTCATCAGGACTCGGAGAAGAATCCATACTACTTTTTGCTGAAGAACCCGCTTCAGAAGGACGCTGATTCCAATCTTGGAAATCTGGATTCAGAAAAATAGCGTAGTTAAACATTTCCTAAAAATGTTAAGAATTTTTTGTTAATAAGTGGATCAATGCACAATAAGGAAAAAGAATGTCTTCATAAGAATATGTCAAGCAGAACATACATGAGCGTGCAGCAGCTTCCAGCTCAAGAAAAGCAGCAACAGGTGCACTTCTTGACAACTCAATGTCAGAAAGTAGCTTTTGCATCCATTCCTCCAAAGCATTCCTTCTCTGCAAACAAAACATTTTAAGAACCACCAGTCAAAAAGGCTAAGCACAACTGAATGTACTGTAGTATTTGACATCGAACAAAGCAATAATTGATCAATATACATAACAGCTAACCTCTTCTAGAAGCACCCTGCTTGAGTTTATTCTTGAAAAGGCATGCTTTGGTGGAGCAGGGGGGATTCCTTTTCTGGGAAATGCCTGCTTAAGCTGCAGTACAGGAGAATCTTAGAATGAAGAAACAAATGCAATACTGGAGTAGAGGTTGAAAATGTAAAGTAACAATCATTTTTTTTCAGAAACATATCCAAGATGAGATTTGCAAAATGCCTACATTCATTATGGAAGCCACAAAATTGCAAAAGGTGAAGTCATCATTATGAAGTCACCAGCAGATGGTGCAGAAATCTGTACAAACTACTTTGGCCCAGGTAAGCATACCGTAAACACTAAGTCAAGATTTATAATAGCATTATGTTGTGAAGTATCTGAAGTTTATCTCAGATTACCCATGTGATGCAATGCACCAAAAATCCTAAGTTGCAACGGAAGTCACTGGAGAAGCAGGCAACTGTGCATTCAATGCATTACCAACTACGTAAGTCCAATTCAAAGGTTTGATTGCATTTTCAAATGTTAATGCCAAATAGAGTAAGTTGGCAGACCACTCAGGATACAATAGGGGATTATTCTTATTTATTAAATCACTGAAGGTTGTTCTTGAAAAGTAATGTTCCAACTGAAAACATTAGTGGGCTTCTAGTTAAAGAAACAAGGTTGGTACAATTTAAAGAAACTTGACATGTGAAAGAACAAATAGCAAAGAGATGTCTCAACTTACATCAGAAGATAACTTTAGAAAGTCACTAAACCTTCGAAGAACTCCGTGGCTAGAGCTGATGCCTTCTGCAGATTGTATACCAACATATATCCTGTAAAACTGTCCTTTATGGGCATTAAAATGAGATCATAAACAAAACAGTAGCAAAGTTCACATCAAGCAGGAATTGCATGACATATGTAACAGAATTACATAAGTGTCTCTTGCCTGTCGATCATGACTAAACCAGTGAGCCAAACGAGGGGTAAGATGCACCATGGTTACCAAAACCAAACCACCAAAAGGTATATTTCTGCCAGTGGGTCACCCTGGATCATTAGCACACTACCACTATACCAGGGTATGTCCGATGGCATGCCATGTTGACATACACCATCGTGGCATGGGGTGTACGTGAGTAGCATATGGCTTCAGCCATGGCTATTGCAATTTTGCAATTGTCCCCCATGAGTTTTGGCCTTACATGATTCTCTCTCACCCCAATTCAAACCCCTGTGAACTGAGACAAGTGAGGCAATTGTGTGGTGAGGGAGAACAACCTCTAGTCTACTGCAAGTCAGTGATTGGTTATCATAACTAAATTTGCGCCCCATACAGGGGTATGTCTCAACACGCCATGTTGTCATTAGGAGTAAGGATAGTGTGCTAACAACCAAAAGTGACCCTTTAGTGATCTAAAGAAAAGTACAGTTTTGTGAGTCCAGCAGCCTAATAAACTAGTTAGATAAGTATGGTGGAATATTGGAATGTGACATGATTTACTCAAAGTGAAAGAACAATAAAAAGGTAATACATTAGAATGTTGGCATCTATCCAATATGAGATAGTTTTCAAAGAAACTCAGTTCTACGTTGATAAGTGCTGAACTTTTTTTTGTCCTTTTTATTGATCTAACAAGGTTTTCTCACTCGTAATCCACTCCAAGCACATTTCTGTTGTAGCATAGCGTTAATACCAGAGACGGAAAGCATTTCCAATCTGTACATCAATCCAAATTGGCTGACAACAATGAAATAACATGATGATAATATAAACAGTACTCACAACTACGGATTTCAAGAAGTTGTCAGGGGTCACACTAGCTTCAGGTGTCTGAGCGATCCAAGAAGGAATCATCACACAGTAACTCCATCCGGTTTGAGGGTTATGTGGCCATATAGAGTTCCTTCCCTCCTGCATGATCAATAAGCATAAGCCATAAGAAGCATCAAGCAATGAAAATTTTCATTATATCCTATTGATATGGCATCATCTTTCCAGCAAAACCTAGATTAAAAAAAGTTATGTGGTCTTCATGGAACTACATTTTTTTAATACATGGATACATCTTCAAGGAACGTTCCCAGCTGTCTGCAAATTACTGAATTTTGTTATGTGATTTACTTGATGGTGAAAAAGAATTGATTAAAATGGGAGTAGTAGGTTAATCTTCATTTGCGTTCTAGGATCATTTCATCATAAATGTGGAAAAGATGTTGGAAAACACACCAAGTGCAAAGAATGATGCTAGCACAAAACAGGCAGGTCTAACAAAGGGTTAATCTTCACATTTGGAACAATGACGAACAATAAAATCACTGCCAGTCAGCCAGCTCAAATATGTACATGAAATCAATTATTGTACTTACGCATATAACAGTATAAACATGCCTAAGTGCCTGATATAGAAATCCAAAGCCCTTTCAGTCAGATAGACTCAGACAAAACCATAACCTTAGAAATAAGCAGCACGTATACCATCAAATCAATCAACCTATCATGAACCTGAACTCCACTCGGTTTGTCAAAATCCATACTACCTGAAACACATACTCGACTCCTTGCAAAAGAAAAGGAATTCAAAACCCTATCCAGGGTTGTAAGCTCTAAACCACTCTGAATCAATAGCAACGCACAAATCGCAGGCACTCCAACCCGCAAATCCCAATGCAGATCTCAACCCACGCATTAATACCTACCCTTACATTTCACTACTGTTACGCGCTACATGGCTGCAGGCAATCCAGCTACCCTCGTTGCGATCGAGGACGAGCATACAAAACAAAATTCCCGACACCTCGCGACCTGCCCGAACTAACGCCAAATCTGACGCTCGCAGCATATTCCTCCAGATCAAAGCAGGGAACCACCCAACCAAAACCCGATCGAGCCGGATCGAAATTAGCTGGACTTGAGGAGTGGAGGGGGATCGCGCCTACCCATCTCTTCGGGGGCGGGCTCCAGTCCATGCCGAGCGGCAGCCCCGAGGTGCCGTCGTGGCGGTGCTTCGGCGGGCTGACCGCCTTCTTCCTCGCCGCCACCGAAAACGACGACGTCGCCATCGCCGCCCGCTGCGGTGGATCGAGTGGGCAGAAGGTGGGGTGGGGTGGGAGGGAGGAATCGATGCGGGGTGTGGAGTCTCCTGGGGCGTCGCGCCGACGATTCCGAGGTGGAGAGATTGCTGGAGTGGAGGGGAGGAGGGGACTAGGGGAGGGAGGGGACGGCGGAGCTGAGGCGGACGCGGACGCGGAGGCTCAGGCTCCCGCGGTGGCGTCTAACCGTCAACGCCAGCGGCCAGCCAGCGTCGGTCCGGTCTAGGCTTGAGGCTTCCACCGTCGTGTGCTGGTGGTGTTGGTGATGGGCCGGCGGGTGTTGGGTTTTCTCAGCCCACACATGTGTATTGCAACCTAACCTAGGGCATACAAACGATCACGTATGCATCCGTGGAAAAAAGGAATATATACTAGGTACCAAAGGGATGAATTCGACTGAATTTTGCGTAGTGACACAAAATCTCGAGTACAGCTTCTGAAGTGATAGTAGTTTTTGTTGCCAACTAAATTCGATCATAGATGAGGGTGGTAGCTGTGTTATCAAAATAATATTGATAACTTTTCACAAGAACTACAGGACCTAGGGTTGAAAGCTTTGTTCGGCTTACAAAGGCTAATGATGATAATGTTCTCGGGTGTCGTTCACCTCATTGAAGGCATTGCTAGGGGCATTTGGTGTCTTCCACCTTAGCAAAGTTCTCTAGGTACGAAACTATATCCATTTTAAACTGAACCGTTATTCTATCGGTATTACCTTCTTGAAGTCATTGTCTTAGAGATCTTCATGTCCTATTTTGCTAGCTTGGGGCACTTGGTGTGTGAGAGCAGCGATGACAACTTCTAATAATGTTAGCGTTTTGTGTTTTAGTGTCGTAAGTTTAGTTTCTCAAGGTCTACATGGTTCATTCATGTTAGCAATATCTGTTTTTCTTTAATTAACCATGTTGTTGTAAGTTTTTTGTTCTGATTTTTATTGAACTTTTCTTTAAGAGTGAGGTAAGCTTTCTATCCACTCTGTCTTGAAGTTTTGAGTTCACAACCTCTAGTGTAGTATATGATTCCTTGGCTTGCTTATATAGTTGTGCCAAGGCCTCATTTTTCTTTCTCTCCTTAGCAAGTTCATTCTTAAGATCACGATTTCTCTTATTTTCATGGATGAGCTAGATTTTTTGCCTCTTAAGAGTTTCATATTGTTCATCAATAGTTCCAAGCAATTCACTCAAGTGTGATAGAGTTTCTTTGCTCAATCTATTAAGCAAGTCCTCACCTATAACATTATCAACTTACTCTTCACCATCACTAGTAAGATCAACATTTAGGAGTTTTAGAAAGGAAGATATCTTAAACTCTTTTGCCATTAGACATATAAGAGCTTCATCATCACTTGGATAGTTGTTTAAGAGCTTAAGTATAGGAGGTGACAAAGGCTTGACGGTGAAGGCGGTCACGTCCTCATCATCACTTGAGCTCGACCCGAAGTAGTCAGGCTCTCATTTTTCATCAATGTGAGCTTGACCTTTACCTTCACGCTTACTGTGTTTGTACTTTCCCCTTTTTTCACTCTTCTTGTCATCTTTGGTATTTGGGCAATCGGCAATGAAATGCCTAGGATCATTGCACTCATAACACTTCCTCGAAGAGTGATTTTCTCTTAGCTTGTCGGAGGACCGCTTGGAAGAGTTTACCTTGAAGAACCCGCTTCTCTTTTATGCATCTTCCAAGTCTTTTGACAAAGTGAGTCATCTCTTCATCTTCATGGTTCTTGGTTCTTCACTTGTCTTCAATGTCAAGTTTTTCTTCTTAACACTTGTGCCTTACTTGACAAAATTGGTGACCTTCTTAGATTCTTGTTGAAGCATGTCATAGACAAAAAGCGTCCAAGCACATCATGAGATGTGAGCACGTTAAAGTCGGAGCACTCACGTATGAGAGTCACCAAGGTAGGATTCCTTGGTGTAATAGATCAAAACATCTTCTTAACCATAACACCATCGGTAATGTCCTTTAACCCAAGCCCCTTAATCTTGCTAACAATCTTGCTCAAGCGGTCATACATATTGCTAAGGCTCTCACCCTCCAACATCATGAACCGCTTGAATTGTCTCTTCAAGATCTCCACTCTTGACTCACAAACGTTATCGGTGCCTTTATGAATATTCCAAAGAGTGTTCTAAATCATCTTGGCACTTTTAATACCATCCACACGGTTGAATTCGCTCCCCCTCAAGGCGTGCTCGTTCTCATCATCATCCTTGGTAGGAACATCAGATTTCTACAAAACATGGCATTTTTCTACTATTATTCAAATAGATAGGTTAATAGACTTCAAATGCATCTTTATCTTATCCTTTCAAGTAGCATAGTTTGTACCGTTAAGGTACAGAGCCTTACCACTATAATTTTTCACATAAGATATAGATGTAGCATTAGAATAATCAAAAGGTATGGCGTCTCTCTTAGAACCACCTTCACCTACACCACACTTCCTTTCTTGACATAATCTCTTCAAGCGGTTAAGTCTAATAAGAAAATTTGGCTTTGATAACAATTGAAAAGACCGTTTAAGGCCTAGAGGGGGTGAAGAGATGATTGAAAAACTTTAGAGCAAAGTGGAAGCTAAAAGTATTATCGGAGTATCCAACATCGAATATTCCAAAACCGTTGGATATTCTGATAGATACTATCAGAATTTTTGATCTACACGGTGACAGCAGGGAGAGCTAAACAACAAGAGTGATAAACAATTAGATCTAACACACTATTATATGCACAACAATGGCTAGTTACTTGTGGCAACAACAAGCTAAGTAAGATAATAAGTGATGTAAATGCTTGTAGAAATATCATGTTCCTAAAGTTTGAATCTTCAAGAGAATTCTACTCTTCATTGAGGAGCTCACAAAAGTAGGGTCTTTGCTAACCCTTTCCTCTTAAGATTATATAAATGCACTCCTCCTTTATTAGTGGTATTTTTTTTTGCAGGGGAGAGATCAAATCTTCATGAACTTCCCTTGGCATACTACAATCGAATCTGTGGTTTGAGGATGACACCTAACCATCTATGAGTTCTCAACCTCCAAAAATAATAGATGCAATAAGAACTCCTTAGGATTAAAAAGCTAGTGCTCAAAAACAAATCAAGAATGCACCAATCACTAAATCTTACAAAGCAAACCCACTCACGTAAGATTCATATTAAGTAGATCTAGAGAAAAAAAAAGTTTGAAAGAAAAAAGGGCTCAAAGTAAGAAAGAGTGAAAAGCCAAGTCTAAAATGTTTGCAATGGAATTAGCAGCATTGTCTTGGGTGGGTGAAAGCTATTTGTAGCATCCAACAAAATCCAATTGTTAGAGGGCGAGATTCCTCATATTGGATGTTCCAATAGGAATCATCGAAATTTCTGATTAGTGCAAGATTTAAACTCCAACTCAACCAACAACTCACATATTGAATATTTTCATAATACCTATCGGATATTCTATTCTTTTTCTTAATAGAAGCGTTGTAGCTTATATCGGAATATCTGAAGTCAAATTGAAAATTTTGATATTTTCCTTAATAGGGTCGATGATATTCATTTTGGAAATTCCGATAGCACTTAACATAAATTCCGTTATTTTTCTAAACAAAACCATCTCATATCATTTCAAAAATTCTGATGCAATTTCAAAAATTCCGATTGGCTGAAAGAATGTAGAACATCAACAAGTTTTAAAGAAACGCTTTTTAAAAAGATTTTGAGCACTAAACTTTTAGTCTAGGTTTCAAAGCAATATTTAAGAGTAAAAGAGATTATATTTTATCTTAGTTTTTCGTCGTCACTTTAACTCAACATAGAGGATCATCAAAACCGATCTCCGTATATATTGAAGCTCTGTAACACAATCTTAAGAAGCATTAGTCATTTCTAGTTAATTATTATTAATCATCAAAAATTAATTAAAGGCACATACATTCTATAGTGCAATTAATATGAATATTGGCACGTCTGACTATTTAATTGTTGTTGCAGTCGTTTATCGCTCAGCTTTCTATTGATTTTTATGGGAGATGTGTGTGATGGAGTGGCTATGAAGGCTAGTGAAGGGACATAGATAACATGTGCGTGATGTGTGGGAAAAGGCTATAGGAGGCACGGGTAGGAGCAAATCTCGAAAGTATAGCCTATAGCATTCATTTGACTAATCATCTTACATATCCCTGAGGTACTGAAAAAAAGTGTTATCGACTCCTATTGTATCCAAAATAATGATATTATGGTATTGCCGCTATCGACCAAGGTAGCATTGGTAAAATGTCAGAGTTAAACACACAAAATATGTCTATATCCATAGTTGGAAAAAAAACAATGACAAAACATGTAGATTTGATATTGTCAAAATGTAATGTAAAAAATAACGGAGGGAGCACTAACAAGGTTTGCAATACCAATGACCGATTTATAAAAACCGAGTGGATTTAGTTGTTTTTCACATAGAATTGACCAAAAGTTGTCAGTTTTTACATTTTTTTGGTAAACCAGCTAGAACCATTGAACCTCGAAAACGGTAATGCAAACCTGAGCACCACAGGCTATCGACTACTACGTATAGTTAGTAACTTAATGTCGTCATCTTCAGGATCGACTTCACATAGTCTGTGCCATACTCGACAAAGCACTAACCACATCCAACTTAGGAAAGTGTTCCTAAGATAGAGAAATGGTGAACGAACCAATGCCTGGGAATCTGCACCAACGATATGCATATTCTTAGTTAAGTAAACAGTAGCCCAATGGCTTGCAGCCCTGCCAAGCATATGCCCAACTGCAACACAAATTCTCCTTCATGCTCTTCGAAACAAAATATAGATAGTGAATCGGTATAATGGTCATCATCAAGGCCAAGGACGGACTAGAAGTGCACAACGCATGCAACAAACATAAGTCCTTTCATTCATAGAAAGCGTAGAAAAGTAAGGCAGCAACTGTTTCTTCTACGGGTAAATGTAGAATCTTTGATAATACAAGGTTCCCTCGGAATCCACACAACGGATTTACTGCTGTGAGACCAGAAACAGCAGGCATCAGAAATGGTTCCAAGAACTCTTCGCAATGATTTAGTCCATCCTGCCCTTGATCACACTCTCTTTTACTTCGGTTGGTGTCCTGAAAACCCAGGAAGATTATGTAAAAGAAATATATTGATAGTCAAATAAAGTGCTGAAAAAACTAAAATGTGGAATGCGGTAGGACTTTGAGCTCCAACTATATTTGATTGGGCAAAATAGCGTTACTGATGAATTTCTATCAATTTCTTTGCAGAACAGTGGATAAAATAACAGTGCATAACGTACTTTAATTCAAAAGACGTTTAACGGAAGAAAAATGAAGCCAGTCATCCAATCTTGAATTAGTGTATTGAACTTACACAAGTAGGACATAGCCTCCCCAACCACTGAGGCAATCACGATCAACTGATGACTGCAGAGCTTGTGAGATAGTCTCGAAGAGTTCTTCAGGTTCCTTTGTCATGAAAAATAATATGTTGTCATGTAACAGCAATATCATTCAAAATAATGGTAGAAATGCTCACAGTACAATGCAACGAAGCAACAATATAATACATAGATCAAAAAAAAGAAATGCAAATTTGCTATCCCCCATGATTTCATCCCACAATCAAGTTATAAAGAATGTTACATGGGCTAAAATGCTAAATGTGATCACACAAACAAACAAATGCATACCATGTTTGGTTTGTACATGGACTCACAAGCACCATATAGAGACTCTGATGCTGTTCCCGATACAACAAAATCCTTAGCTAGTTCCCTGCACAGAAATAAACATCCTCTATCAGCTAATAAGAAATATGAGAAACAAGGGTTCAAATGCCTAATGGGACATATCAGGCATGGTTATTAAGGCGATAAGACAACCTAAGGAGGCCTGATCACACCTTACGCCTTAGGCGGTAAGGCGTAAGGCGAGGCGATGCCTTATGCAGTCAGAAAAATAGGAAATGAAGGACTTTTTCATAATATTTACAAAGTTCAAGGACTAAAATGGAAACGGTGGATATTTATCAATTGATCCCCATCCCCAATCCCCTTGGCACCTGTTTCTCCACTCGCCTCTACTCTACTACTACCGATGGCGAGACCCTTGCCCCAGCCACCACCTCCACCCCCTCCGCTCCTCCCTCCCCTCCATCCCATCCCATCCCCTCCTCCCTCTTCCCCTGCCACCGCCACTCCTAGTCCTTCGGCAGCACTGGCTGTCGAACGCAGTGGATCCAGCGACACCAGCGGTCAAGGATGACGGCGACATTGATATGGTCAACTCTTTTCATTCCTCCCCTTCCCTTGCTGCTGCTACTCCTCGCAACTACCGCAAATACGGACTACCTCCGCAACAGCTTCTCCTGGATGGGTTTATCCCCTTGTTTTTGCCCTTTCTCCTCTACTTTTTCCTGCAAGGTGGAGGCAACGTAAGGCGGGGTGGACGCCTCACACCTTGGCAGCGCCTTACTGCCTAAGCAACAGCAAGGTGACGCCTTGAGGACGCCTTAATAACCATGATATCAGTGGACGCTTAAAACAAGTGGCATGCTATAGAATAATATAGTATCAAAGTTGTTTCACTACATAATGAAACAGAATAGAAAAAATATTATCAAATTCAGAAAGGAACAAAAAGGGAATCAAGCAAATCTCTGATGGAGCAGGTTAGCAATGTCAAGCATGCACACAAATAGTCTGGGACAAAGAAACTGCACCCATCGTGTTTGAGTGTCATGGAATTCAGGATCAAAGGAAGAAGAATGGGAAACACATAAATTATACTGCCCGTTCACATGGGGTCTTTTGTTCCTGATGATTTTAGAAATTTTGGAGGTAACCCTTGTTAAATATGACAAACATATATATAAATTAAAAATGTAGATAACTCCCCCTAACCCTCAAATGTGGAATCATCCCCAGATGGCACAGACTAAGGAAGGCATATTAATCAGTAAAGTAAATTGCAGCAAATGAATTGATAACTACTGAGTAAAAACATCCAGATGTGTATGAATATACCCAAAAGAAATGCATTTGAGTAAAAATAAAAACACAATTGAACTGATACCTACTTTGCACCAATGCAGTCCATAGTACAAATAAATGGATCATTGTCCTCTCCAAGTCCAGCAATAACAGGCTGGCAGAAGTATGGTCCAAATCTGAATTTCCATGTATCAAAAAAGTTAGATAAACTTATCCCTAACCCAACAATAGTATAATACAAAATGAAGAAAAGTTATTTACCACAGAGAAATCATAAGCCTTAGCATGCAAAGTTTACTTAATAATATGCTAATCATAAAAGGGCTATTGCACGGTTAAAATGTTGAGAGGCCAGAAGTTATCTGTCAACCTGATTGATGTTGAACTAATTTCTAGCTTCTGCATTACCATAAATAAATAAAAAATTCAAGCATTTGCTTATAAATAGTTATCAGGGCGATCCCATAACTGACATAAATCTCAATTGTGATGCTGCCCTTGGTTCTAGGTTCTGGCAACAGGCTGGCACCAAGTGCCTATCCACCACCAAGGGGGCTAAGAGCCTAAGCGGCAGCCTAGGTGAGCAACTATGACACACAGCACCTGTGTGGGCTTGGTGGTTGTCAAGGGGAACACTGCTCATATAAGTCTGTAAAGTGCATATGAATTACTCTTTTGGTGAAACAGGGTCAAATCTAAAAGGTAGAACAAAGCATATCCAAATGGAGAGTTTACTACTTCATCACCTAAATGATCATCACAGGACAAGATATCATATACATTTGAGCAACTGGGCAACCTAGCAACCCTGCCTGTGTAATAGTATGTGTTGTCTCTGGCTGTAAGTGGATGAAACAATTATCAAGGCAGCAGCAACGGCAACAACTACATCATTATGGTTTTAGCTTCTTAGTATGCTCATCGTGCAATATGGTTATACAAAACATAAATGTCTCAGCATAACTTGGGAGGTTGTAATAAGTTTTCCGTCTGTTACAAGTATTGCACACATATTCTTTGAAACATAAACATGCTGCTTTCAACAATTGTACCTTCACAAAGTTAAGTTATCGTGCAACAAAAACAAATCTTACTTGATAGGCGCTTTATAACACTAAACAGTCAGCATATTGTTAACGTCAAAATCTAGACGATCCGATGGTGCTAAAGCCGATCGGCTGGAACGATCTGATGGTACTAAAGCCGATTGGCTGAGAGGTCCGATGGTGCTAAAACCGATCGGCTGAGAGGTCTGATAGAGGGTTTAATGCAGTTATCGGCCAATAGAGATACTGAGACAAAGCCGATGAAGAACTGTAGAAAAACCGATCAGATTAGTAGAAGATTGGATCGGCTTAAAGACAGGGGATTGTCCAATCGGGATCAGGTCCGAGAAACCTAAGGAAAAGAAGGAGAAGGATCGGCTTGACTAAAAGAAGGTCCGATAGATACAGTGGAGAAGCCGATCAGGTTGCAGCAAAGGAAGACTCGGTTACAAATTGGAAGATTATTCAGATGAAACCGGGTTTGCGGAAGAGCCGTGGACTCCACGGCAGGATGCTTATTTTTGTAAATTGTAACCTTACTCAATTAGGGAGGTTTAGCTGGTTAGTTAACTTCTTTAGGAATATTTTTCTTTGTTTTTACTAGGAAATAATGTCCGATGGTCGTAGACGCGTCGAACTCTGTCTGTAAATCCAGGGTATAAATATAGACCCCCTGAAAACATGTAAGATATCTCTCGATCATATACAAATTCGGCGCATCGCCACCCTAGTTCATCTAGATTTTACCGGCAGGTTCTGGCTCTCGACGCGGAGCTGCATCGGTTAAGTCCGATCTTCGGCGAAAGGGTAAGTCCCGCCACCATCCCAATATGTCCTGCTCTGTCTGAGGCTGCATCGGTTAGGTCCGACCTCTTAGGCCAATCGGATGTATTACATCACGTCCATGCTGAATCCTTTGGCCCGTTAAGCTCCCTATGCCGTCGTCAGTTTCGTGCTGCATCGGTTAGGTCCGACCTACGAGGCTGCCGACGGTAGATCGAGCTTCAGGCCTATAGCCTTTTGCACGGCGTATCATTGGAGTGCTAGCCGATGAGTTATCCATGCTCTGTGCTTCACGCCCAGCACATCGGCCCCTCGGCCGATACGCATCAGCCTTTAGAGGCGTCCCACGACGCGTAACGCCAAACGTATCGATCCCCCAGCCGATACGCACCCGCCTTCAGAGAGGTGTCCCCTCATCGGCTCAGCTAGCCGATGGGTTCGTTCCTATCCTTAGTACGGCATAGCCGATCCGGCGTCCTCCGTATCATCACCGCTGGCCCCGGCCTCATACTGTCTCGGTTAGGTCCGATCTTCAAGGTTCGGTGTTGATGGCGCTGTCATGGCGGGCGACAGGTCTCATGCTGTCATATCCGGAGCGGCATCGGCTTTACAGCCCGTGCCTTCTTGTGCTAATCATTGCCTAGGCCACATGCGCACTCATCGGTTTTTTCAGCCGATGAATCACTGTTCGGCTATCCGAAGGGGTCCCGTGCGTCTTGTCATCTTCTGAGCACACCTTGGTTTCTCCATCGGCTCTACGGTCGACCCCTCGTCGACACCTGTCCACATCGGCTCCCCAGCCGATCGAAGAGCATCCCAATCCTATCGACAGCCGACCGATAGCGAGCGTCTGTATCGGATTCGCTCGTCTCACTTCCTTGTCAATTGCAGAATCAAATTGACTGGCACACTCGCGAACCTCGAGGCTTAAGGACCTGTACTGGAGATAAGCAGACCTCCCAGGCCTTCGTGTGACCGAGCCGCTGTCTCTCCCCGGTCGCGGGATTTTTTGGCGGCGAGCACATATCTACAAAATTCTGCATCTTTCCGCGATATTGAATATTCCAAATGGCGTTTGAAATTAACTCTGCTTCGTATACTACTCAATTCAACTCGTGCTGCGCTAGCAACATCCTTAGTTCCTTACCTCTTCTCGTAGAGGAGAGCAGAGACGAGGCTTGCGAAGGTCTGGGGCTTCATGTCCCTCTCCTCCCGCAGCTGATACAGCTTGTGCCTAAACACCAGGCGCTGGTACCTACACTAGGACCGAAACCCTAAGCCATGTAACCAAGCCCAAAGAGGGGACAAATCTGACGGGAACTCACAGCGTCTGGGCGTCAGTGGCGAGGCCGGAGAGGCCGATGTAGAGCTTGTCGTGGATCTTGAACACTCTCTGGAAGTCGGTCGCGACGGTCTGCAGCTGCACCCCGAGCCGCCGGTCGCTGGCGATCGCGAAGCAGTTCTTTCCCACCATCGCCACCACGGCGGAACCATTATACTCGAAGATCTGCAAGGCATCGGAAAATTAAGATCCGTGGGACGGGCGGCCGGCCTGGGAGCGGGGAGGCGGGGGGACTCACCGACATGGCCGGGAGTTCGCGGAGGAGGCGGAGGCGGAGGCGGATGCTGGCGTCGAGGTCGAGGACGAGCACGCAAGAAGGAATCGCAGGAGTAGCAGCTCCCGCAGTGGGCTTTGAGGCCCAGGTTGGGCTTCTTGCTGAGCAAGAAGTCCAGAACCACGGACGCCGCTGGTCGTTGAATACAACAACTCTATCCACGAAATTCGATAAAATTCAAATAAATTTTGTTAAAAAATAAATTTTAATTATAAAATTTTAAAACATAACCGGTTTGTAGATGGTTTTGTAAATAAATACCCAACTATGTATAGATTAAGCACTACACAGAATACCACGGTCACGAAAATGTGGAATGTGGGAGGTTGGAATATGAGCTTCTGAAGAAATATGAGTCAACAGCTAAGCGAAACTTTACAAGAATTAGAAACTCACTTAAGTAAGGTAGAGATCCATGAAGAATGTGATACCCTAGTGTGGCCTCATGAAAAGAAGTTGGTTATCACTAGATCAATGTACAAGCTTCTCACTTTTGGAGTAGGTGGATAAGGAGATACAAGAAGTTTGGAAATGTAAAATTCCACTTAAAATAAAAAAAATTGTATATGGCGGAGAGAGATAGGATCCTTATGCAGTAAATCTAGTGAAGAGGAGGAAAGGTGGTACTAAGAGATATAAGATGTGTTTTGGGTAGAAACAACTATGCATGTTCTTTTTAGTTTTACTATAGCTAGTTTTGGTTGGTGTGTGGTGAGAGATGCTCTAAGTTTGAAAGGTAACAGACTTATCAAGTTCAAGTTCAAAACAAACTTAGAGATCGTGCTGATAGCTTGTTTTGCTTGGGGGATTTGGCTAACAAGAAATGATTGGATTTTTTTAGAACAATTTGCTAAAAACCCTTTTGCAGGTGGTTTTATAAATCAACGTTGGAAGGGCTATAAAAAGCGGAATGATGCTATTCCCTAGATAGATGGCATGAAGTGGGAGGGCGGCTCAGATACGCCTAGTTATTTTGCCTAATGACATTGGTTAATATGCATTGTGGATTTATAGCTTTTGATAGTTTGTTATAGTATATGTAGGTGCTTTAGAGGCGAGGCTTAGTCCTCCTATAGGTTCACTGGTAACCCCACCTACTCTATGCTTTTTTTCTTTTATCAAAATTCTTTTCGTGCTTTTGGCTTTTTTCTAAAAGTCAGATAATAAGAATTACTTATATTCTTAAAAAATAACCATGATAATCAAGATAAATCCTTGTTCTATAATTTATACTCCCACCATAAGAATTTCTATAATTTAAATGTTATTTTATAATATAAAAATTAAGTACGGCTTGTCACATTAATTATATTCGATTCATATGTTTTTCATTTTACTCTCACCCCATTAATTTCATTTTTATCAAGAGACATTAAAATATTTTATTCTTTTATTAAATAATCTAAAAATGCTTATATTTTAGAAATGGTGGTGTGTAATGTGATGTGAAATTGGAGAAAATAAGATTATTTATCCTAACGGCGTCAGTGACGCCAATGACACGGGTTGGACACGACGACCCCACATGCAGAGACCCACAAACGGAGGGGATTACTTGGCCGTTAAGGCGTAAACCAAACCGCGTGGTCGTCTCCTCCTCGAATCAAACCGAACCGAATCCCCCCATCTCCCTAATAAAAAAAATCCCCAATTCGCCCGTCTCGTCTCCTCGCAATACGCGTTCTCAAATTCCCGAATCCGATCTGCCTTTCTTCCTCCCGTCTCCTCGTCAAACCCTAGCGAAATTCACGGTCGGCGCGGGCTCGCCGGCGGCGATGGGGAACCCGGAGAAGCTGATGACCCAGATCTTCGACCTCAAGTTCACCTCCAAGTCGCTGCAGCGGCAGGCGCGCAAGTGCGAGAAGGAGGAGAAGGAGCAGAAGCTCAAGGTGAAGAAGGCGATCGAGAAGGGGAACATGGACGGCGCGCGCATCTACGCCGAGAACGCCATCCGCAAGCGCACCGAGCACATGAACTACCTCCGCCTTGCCTCCCGCCTCGACGCCGTCGTCGCGCGCCTCGACACCCAGGCGAAGATGCAGGTCATCGGCAAGTCGATGCAGTCCATCGTCAAGTCGCTCGACTCCGCGCTCGCCACCGGCAACCTGCAGAAGATGTCCGAGACCATGGACAACTTCGAGCGCCAGTTCGTCAACATGGAGGTCCAGGCCGAGTTCATGGAGGGCGCCATGGCTGGATCCACCTCGCTCTCCACGCCTGAGACCGAGGTCAACAGCCTCATGCAGCAAGTCGCCGACGACTACGGCCTTGAGGTCTCCGTTGGGCTGCCGCAGGCCGCGGGTCATGCCATACCCGCTGCCAAGGAGAAGGAGAATGTTGACGAAGACGACCTCTCCCGCCGCTTGGCTGAGCTCAAGGCCCGCGGCTAAGGGATTTCAGTTCAGGTGATATAGATAGCCTGCCCTAGCATCATACACGAATACTTACCTGCTGTTGCACTGTGAAATATTATTGATTTTTTTAGTTTTTATCCATTTGACGGAGATTGTGAGGGTGTGTATCTAGTATCTACAAGACCGAGTTGTTTCCTTGAGTTGTACTGACCTTTTTGAATGCAGCTGCGCACCTAAAATAATGGCTATTGTTTAAGATTTGTAACAATGACTCATCATGCTGTTATTATTGATGTAACAATATCATCAATGGAAATTTCTGTATATTCCAATATGGAATAGCATCATACATGTGAAAAATCATCTCGTCTAATTGGCTGATTACTTGAGAGGTATGCAGCTTATGTTGTGATAGAGGTATGTGTTAGACAGACCACTGGCCTAGGTTGTATATATATATAGACCCGACCCTCCATTTATACCCTCAAGGTCTTAATCACTGTACATATTTTTACATGGTATTAGAGCAAGTCTAGACATCCCTAGCACGCAAGCTCTCCCTCCGGCGAGCCGACCCTTTCCTTCTCGTCGTCGACGTCTTCTTCTCATCGCCGATCCTCTTTCCGGTAGTCTCTTCCCGGCACTCTCCTCGCTCTCTCGCCCCCGTTTCTTCCTCTTCCCGTCTCTCCCGCAATCATCCTCTTTTCTCCGTCCCACCTCCGCGCGACCAGGCGACGGTCTCGATCCGTCTCCTCGTCTCGCCTCGCATCCGTCTCCGTTTCTCTTCTTGCTTCGTGCATCTCTCCTTCTCTGACGCCGGCGCACCTCTGCGCTCGTTGTCTCCATCGGCTAAACTCGTCCGTCCTCCCATCGGCTGGAACCCTCTCTCGGTTCTCGTCTTTTTCGACACGCTCAACGGCTCTCGGACGCGAACTTTCTTTCCTCACGCCCGAGCCAGTCAAGCGTGTCCATGTGTCCGCGGACATGAGTCCCTGCCTCCCGGACGCGAACATATTCTCTTTGCGTCCGGCCACTCTCCGCCTTTTTTGCGTCCGCCCCACTCCTTGGCCTCCACGAGTCCACGGACGTGAATCTTTGCACGTCCGTGACCCAACTACTCTCTCCACCACCTTTTCCTCACCTGCTCCGCTGCCTACTTCCCATCGGCCAACCACTCCTCATCAGCTGGCCGGTCTACTCCCCATCGGCTTCTTACATCCTTGATCGGTCGATCCGTCCTCTCATCGGCTTCTTTCTTCCATCGGCTATTTGCTCCCGTTCTCCCGTCATGGCCACCGAGTCCGCCCTCAGCTCCGGCACTCTCCCAGTCGCCGAGTCTGCTCCGGCCCTCGGTGTCTCAGACCACACCTCGGGCACCACCTCGCCGATCTTCTCCCCTCCTTACGCTGCTGTGAACGTGAAATCTCACGTTCCTATCTCCCTTGACCTTAACGCCAATTATTCCAAGTGGGTTTTCTTCTTCAAATCCCTCTGTGGCAAATTCGGCCTCCGGTCCCATATTGATGGCTCCGCTCCACCTCGTCCCGATGATCCTCAGTGGGACATCGCCGAGTGCTGCGTGCGCAGCTGGCTGCTCGGCTCGGTCGATGACTCTGTCCTAGACCTCGCCATGGACAATACCGACCCCATCGCCCGGGATCTCTGGGTGGCCATCGAGCGGATCTTCCTAGCCAACAAGCAGCCTCGCGCCATCTTCCTCCTCAACGAGTTCCACTCCATGGTACAAGGAGACTCCTCTGTCTCCTCGTACTGTCAGCGCCTCAAGGTCAAGGCTGCTGCTCTTCGGGACGTTGGCCACCCTGTGGCCGACTCTCAACTCGTCCTCGTCCTTTTGCGAGGCCTTAATCCCCGCTTCTCAAACACCGCCAACGCCACATCTCTTCCATCGTTCGCCCGGGCCCATGACATACTAGTTCTTAAAGAACTCCGTTTGGCCAACGATGAGAAGACAGTGGCCCACACCGCTCTTCTTGCCGCAGCTGATAATGGCTACCGAACTTCCTATGCTGCCCCTTCCTCTCGCGGCTTTGGTGGCCATGGCTCTAGCCATGGCAACACAGCCCGCACCGGGAAAGGCAAGGGCAAAGGCAAAGGCAAAGGTAGGACCTAGCAGGGTCCGATGCAATCACGACCTGCCTCGATCCCTGCCCAACCTACCGGTCCCACAGGTCCGTGCTCTGCTACAACCCTTGGGTGCCTCAACCCCAGCCACGTAGCCCCATTGGCTGGCAACCCGGGGTTTTCGGCGCCCATCCCCAGGCTCACCTGGCATCGGCTCCCGTTCTGCCGCCTCAGCCGATGCTACCAACCCCACCCACCAGTCGGTTCCCTCCTGGAACCAGGCTGGCCTCGTCGCTGCCCTCAACCAGATGATGCTCCAACCACAGCACCCTTGGGTGCTAAACTCTGGGGCGTCTTCACACATAGCGTCATCGGCGGTATACTTCGCTCCTGTCACCCCTCTTCCTCCCCCTTTGTCACCATCGGTAATGGTCACTCTCTTCCTGTCCAATGCCGAGGTGACTCCTCTCTGTCTACATCCACCACTAACTTCCCCCTACGCAATGTTCTTATCGTATCTTCTCTTATTCACAATCTTATATCTGTTCGCCAATTCACAAGAGACAACAACTGCTCCATCGAATTTGACGCGTCTGGTTTCTCTGTGAAGTATATCCCAACCTGGCGGCAGATCCTTCGCTGCAATAGTGACGGAGACCTCTACACCATTCCCGCTGTGCCGTCCACTCCACATTCCAGCGTCGCCCTCTCCACCAACCTTTGGCACATTCGCCTCGGCCACCCCGGCCCCGAAGCTATCGCCACCCTCTGTCGCAGCGCCTCTATTCGATGTACCCACAGCAGGTTCACAGTTTGCCACTCATGTCAACTTGGCAAACATGTGCGTCTGCCCTTTTCTAGTTCTCTCTCCTGTACCTTACGACCATTTGAACTTATATATTGTGATGTATGGACGTCTCTAGTTAAAAGTGTCTCCGGTAATTTGTATTACCTCACTATACTTGACGATTACACACACTATTGCTAGACCTTTCCGCTCATCAACAAATCCGAGGTCGCCTCTCCCCTCACTCATTTCGTCACGTACGTGTCCACTCAGTTCAACCTCCCCATCAAGGCTTTACAAGCCGATAACGGTACGGAATTCGTTAACCATACCGTTACAACCCTCCTCACCTCGCAGGGCATCCATCTCCGGCTCTCCTGCCCCTACACCTCTCCTTAGAACGGCAAAGCCGAGCGCCTCCTTCGCACCCTCAACAACATCAGTCGCACCATGCTACTTCACGCCCACTTACCTGCCACTTATTGGGCCGAAGCTCTAGCTACTGCGACGTATCTTCTCCATCGGCTCCCATGCTCCTCCGTTCAACACAACGTTCCCTATGCCCTTCTCTACCGCACGGCGCCCGACTACTCCCACCTTCACATTTTCGGGTGCCTATGCTACCTAAACCTCACCGCCATAGCTTCTCACAAACTCGCTCCCTGCTCCACCACCTGTATTCTCCTCGGCTATCCTACCTCTCACAAGGGATACCGATGTCTCGATCTTTCCACCCGACGGGTCATCGTCTCTCGTCACGTCATTTTTGACGAGACATGTTTTCTCTTTGGTCTATTTCATCCGGGATCCTCCTCTAGTGATCTCAACTTCCTCCTTACCAACACCGTGCCGACCAGGTCTCCTCCACTGTCCCCTCCATCGGCCCCCTCATCGGTCGCTGCTGAGGACTTACCCTTCACATATCCCACCACTATTCGGTCCGATGTCCCAACCATCGGACCCCCATCGGCCCCACCTTCATCGGCCGATACCAATCCCGTTTATCCTTCAGCCGATACCATCCCCTTTCCATCGGCTCCCTCCACCGTATCGGCTGATTCATCTCTATCGGATCGATCGGACCACTCGGCCCACCCGACCCCATTGGCTCAGGCCGATTTTATTCCTTCTTTTCCTCTCGTCTACAGTCGCCGACCCGAAGCCGATGACGCCCCCAGCCGATCAGTTCTTCCCATTACTCCCGCACCCTCATCGGCTCTAGTTCTCTCCACCTCTCATATGGTCACCCGCTCTCAGATCGGGTCTCTCCGCCCCACTCAGCGCTACGGGCTCTCCGTCGTCCACAGCTCTATCTCGCCCATCCTGGCGACATCTCGCTCAGTCCTGGCCGACCCTCAGTGGCGCGTGGCCATGGCCGACGAGTACAAGGCCCTATTGGACAACGAGACCTGGCACCTCGTTCCTCGACCTCCCGGCGCCAACATTGTGACCGGTAAGTGGATTTTCAAACACAAATTTCACGCCGATGGCTCTCTTGCCCGTCACAAGGCTTGCTGGGTAGTCCGGGGTTTCTCTCAACGACCCGGTGTCGACTACGACGAGACCTTCAGTCCCGTCGTCAAACCCGCCACCATCCGAGTCGTCCTCACTTTGGCTGTCTCTCGCTCCTGGCCGATCCATCAGCTAGACGTGAAGAATGCTTTTCTTCACGACCACCTGACGAAAACGATCTACTGCCAGCAGCCCCCAGGCTTCGTCGACCCTTCTCATCCCGACGACGTCTGTCTTCTTCAACGCTCTCTCTACGGCCTCAAACAAGCCCCTCGTGCCTGGTACCAGTGCTTTGCTGTCTATCTTCGGCACATCGGCTTCGTGGTCTCTGCGTCCGATAGTTCCCTGTTCACTTTCCATATCGGCTCCGTCACTGCCTATCTACTTCTATATGTCGATGACATTGTCCTTACAGCGTCTTCGACATCTCTCCTCGACCAGATCATGGCCCGACTCCACTCTGAGTTCTCCATGACCGATCTTAGTCCTCTCCACCATTTCTTTGGCATCTCCGTAACCTGTTCCTCCCACGGGCTCTTTCTTTTCCAACGCCAGTACGCCATCGACCTCCTCCAGCATGCAGGCATGGCCGATTGTCACCCCACAGCCACCTCGGTCGACACTCGAGCCAAACTCTCCGCTACCGATGGCGCACTCGTTGCCGATCCCTCTCACTATCGGAGTCTTGCCGGGGCTCTCCAATACCTCACCCTCACCCGGCCCGACCTCACGTACGCTGTCCAGCAAGTGTGCCTCTTCATGCACGCTCCGCGCGAACCTCACCTCCCGCTGCTCAAGCGAATCCTACGCTACGTGAAAGGCACCCTCTCCAGTGGGCTGCATCTCAACTCCAGCCTTGTCGACTCCCTCACCGCATACTCTGACGTGGACTGGGCAGGTTGCCCCGACTCTTGGCGCTCTACGTCCGGCTACTGCGTTTACCTCGGTGACACTCTTGTATCCTGGTCCTCAAAACGTCAGACTACAGTGTCCCGGTCCAGCGCCGAAGCCGAGTACCGCGTCGTCGCCCACGCCGTCGTCGAGTGCTATTGGCATCGCCAGCTTCTCCAGGATCTCCGTGCACCCCTCTCCACCGCGACCGTCGTCTACTGCGATAATGTCAGTGCTATCTACATGACCGCCAACCCGGTCCAAGTACATCGAGATCGATATCCATTTTGTCCGTGACAAGGTTGCATTAGGACAGGTTCGGGTGCTCCATGTACCATCGGCACATCAGTTTGCTGATATAATGACCAAAGGCCTGCCCACGCCTTTGTTCACCAGTTTTCGGTCCAGTCTCTGCGTCCGTTCCTCTCCCGCTGCGACTGCGGGGGTGTTAGACAGACCACTGGCCTAGGTTGTATATATATATATAGACCCGACCCCTCTTATATTCTCGGGGTCTTACTGTACACATTTCTACAGTATATAATTTAGCCTGTGAAACTTTCAGGATCCTTAACAGTTAACATGCGTTGTTATGGTGTATGTTCTCAGTATTATGTAGCAAAATCATGTTGGCTGTGTTTTTATTAGGAACTAATTGTTACTTTTGATACCTAAAAGTCAGTAGTGCAAATTACAGGATTAATATTGTTCTGCTTTAACTTAGCAGCACGTGACAGAATGGATGAAATGAAACAAATGACCATCGGTGTGCTTGGATTATAATATTATATCATATAATATCTGTTCATTTGTGTAAATTCTACTTCCCTTTTTATGCTGTGAACCATCTGCATGTTTTATGAGATAATGTTCAGTACAGTTAATGTACAAATGTAGTTAAGCTCTCTGAACTAGCTAGTAGATCAAAAGGTTTTTGGTGTGTTTAGTATTGCCTTTTAAATTGGAAATTTGTAAGTCAATTCTGTATGCATGCAGTATTCTGCACCCTACATACCAGCAAGCTACTCACAGAATATTGCAAGTAAACAATGTTTCTTTAATCCTATTGTGAACTGATTGTATTCCTTCACTTCTCAAGGAAAGTAGCATGCTCTGTTTGCTGAATACCAGATAAAGTAACATTGTTCATGATGTATGTCGATGCTTTTGTTATGTTGTATTTCACAGTGATGAAATCATATCTCCATTTATTTGTGAACGCATCACTTTTTTAACCCTTGTTTGGGTTGAAAGGGTTGGCTTTCTTAATAGTCTGCAAGTTCTGTAGTGCTCTTTGTAATTTTGCCACAGGTGTCAAGCCCCAACCTTCCGTTGTATGTGAAATGCCCTCTCTTAGTCATCTGGGGAGTTACCAAAACCGCATTTCATGATGATTTTACATTGCAAACACTGATAAAAAAATCCTAAATCCAGATGAATGTTAGTAGAACTTTGTTGCATTTATCAGGACATGATGTGTACAGGGTTCATCTACGGATGGTGTGGAGTGGTGACGCTGAGATTTTTTTTCTTTATGATGCAGTCCTTCAAGTTTAATTCGTCTGTTTATTTAACAACCATATAAGGCCATACAAATGTCTTGAAACTTTACTGGTTGGTGTTTTTACATAATTGCTACTCCCTTTTTTTTAATATATGACATTTGTTAATTTAGAGCGTGAATGTATGGATTCACTCATTAAATGCATGCTTTCATGCATACGGCATATTTGCAGCACTTTTCATAAATGAAAAAAAATGGTCTATGCTCGTGCATTGATTGATTAAACCTTTCTTTCTGTTTAACTAATGCCCAGTGTGTCTCATTTTGCAGATATGATTAATGCAACCTTCTCTCAAGCTGCTATGAGACATTGTTAAAATGCGTGTGTTGGGATCCCATGAGGGATCTGCGGACTCCAGCTAAACCTTTTTATGTTATATAAATCCATAATGTATGGGCTTTGGAACGGCCCTGTGTCGCCGTATCGTAAGCCTGCTGTTTGTGTGAACAGAAACGCTGAAGTGCATCTTTTCACCGGTTTGTCTCTCAGCTCCCGTGCTTCGTGCCATGAACAAAATTCAGTGCGCACCCCATTATTGATGAGGAACAGTTCCTTGCCTGCTGGTATCTGCTAGCCAGTATCCTGTGAGGGCCGTTGTGCTTTTCTCTTCACCCCCATTTTAAATCTGGACCGCATGAGGTTTTGATCATGCTTGCTAACCAGGCATTGGAAAAACGAATAAAGTAGCTTAGTTTTTTCAATCCCATAGGAAACATAAAGAGTTTAAACACATAGGAAACATTAAAGTTGACTATAGGAATATAATCATATAAAAAATTTCCTATCTCTTTTCTATGAATTAAGGGGTTTATTGGAAAAAAATTAAAGGAATTGAATACTTAAAAAATACTTTACCAATCCTCCATTTTGAAGAGATCAGAAAGTTCACAACATTTTAGCCAGGTGTTAAAACAGTAATCAGACGACATTATCGTTGGAGTTTCTTCTGGTGTAAGTGGAGTTATGGAACAGCTGCTGTTATTAAATCCTTGTGTTGTGTTGTTTTTCATGGATTCATGGAGTCATATTACAGTGATGAGTCATTTGGTCGCGTGGTCAGGTTTACGATAGCTTCTCCCAGCCTTGCAAGTCACGAACTCTCCGGCTCTCCTCAAAGAACAGAACGCAAATACCAATTGTATTCAATCCAACCAACTTACTAAATGAATTCAACTGTTATTTGTGAACCGGTTTTATTGGTTGATTCGAGAGCACGTTGAGTTCCTTCGACTTCATTGTCTCCTCGTCGATATGATGAAGATATGGGTGTACCAATCAATTTAACATTGTAGTTGATAGAAAGATAAAGAGAATGGACTAATCGGATGATAAGCTGATATGAACTATTGCTATCGGTTGGTTGCTTATAGGGCTGAGATAGTTATCGGATGTGTCTGACGCGCTCATGTTATCGACTAATTATCGATAAGGACTGGATTATTCTTCCATCGGCTAAAAAGCCAATAAAGACGTAAGCAGATGGTGATAAAGAGAATCAAAGATACATCGGTTATAAAGCTAATGTCACTTCAAATATAATAAAGTCGTAATATCGGTCCATTGACTATAAAGAAAGGATATTTAAAGAATACGATAACAATTTCATCGGCTGCAAAGCCGATGATACTCTAAAATAGTGTATTTAGTGAGATCCTCCTATCGACTGATTGCCGATAAAGACTACAACACTCGTTCATTGGCTTTCTAGTCGATGAAGACATATGTAGATTGACACAGAATAATATAAAAGATCCATCGACTGCAAAACCGATGACGCTCTAAATATAATATGTGATGAATAAGAAGGAGCGATACCCAATTCTTTAAAAGTACGAGACCCAGTGATCAACGTAACTGTACCGTTAAAGTCAGCCTCGATAGATTGGACCGAACCGAGACAATATAAGATTGAGGCTAATGACAACGAGACAGTGGATGCTAGATTGGACATGCGGGTGAAAGAAAAGGATAAACTCATCGGCTAGCTGAGCAAATTAGAGAATATCTCTGAAGATATGTGTGTATTGACCGAGAAACCGATACACTAGACGTGAGATTCAGTAGAAGTCACTGAAGACGTATGTATATTGGCTGAGGAGCTGATACACTGGGCATAATGCTTAATATATGGATATCTTATCAGCTAGCTACTTCGATAAAACACCGAATAAAGATCTATTAGTTTATGTCTCAATCTACTATCAGTAATCTAGTAAATCGAATCTAACCGATGCAACACGAGACTGATAACTGTAAAAGAAGATTGATAAGCCAATAGATCTCATACGAACATGATGTGGTATATTCAATTGGATTAAGAGGTCGAACCTAACCAATACTAGAATAATGATAGGACTTACTGCTTCGCCAAAGTTTAAAACTAACCGATACAACTCGCGTTAAAAGCTAGAACCTATTGGTAAAAAATCTAGATAAAATAAGATGACGATACATAGAAGATATATTAATCTAAGAGATAAATTATAAGTTTTCAAGGAATCTATATTTTTACTTACTATGAGATTATAAGAGTCCGACGTAATTATAATAATCATTGGATATTATTTTAAAAAATATAAATATATATTTTTAAGAAAGTTAACAAAAACTCTTCTATATAGATAAAGCACCCTATTATAGATTTCACACTTCATCCTCAAATTTGGTCTCATCTAGATAATTTTCTATTTTTAACTTAAACAAATTATTTCTCTGTCTGATCGGCTCTCTAATTAATTACCAAATTTTATTGCAAATAACTGGCTAGCTGGAAAAACTTTACTAAATGGATTCAGTGTGATCTGTGAACCGGCTAGATAAAATTGAACTTTACATAAACAGTTGTGATTTTTTTGAACCAGCTAGCTGAAAAAAAAAGCTTAAGGTAAACAACTATGAAAGGGCAAAAAGTTTTTTTATGAACCGGAGGAATCTATATTTTTACTTAGGATTATAACAGTCCAACGTAATTATAATAATCATTAGATATTATTTTTAAAAAATATAAATATATATATTTAAAAAAGTTAACAAAACTAACTATAACTGCATACATCTTCTATATAGATAAAGCACCCTACCGTAGATTTTACAGTTCATCCTCAAATTTGGTCTCATTTAGATAATCTTCCATTTTTAATTAAAATAAATTATTTATCTATCTGTCCGATCGGCTCTCTAATTAATTACCAAATTTTATTGCAAATAACTGGCTAGCTGGAAAAAAAAACTTTACTAAATGGATTCAGTGTGATCTGTGAACCGGCTAGATAAAATTGAACTTTACATAAACAGTTGTTATTTTTTTGAACCGGCTAGCTGGAAAAAAAGCTTAAGGTAAACACGCAAAAAGTTTTTTTTAAGCGAAGGAATCTATATTTTTTTATATTATTTTTAAAAAATATAAATATATATATTTAAAAAAGTTGATCGGCTCTCTAATTAATTACCAAATTTTATTGCAAATAACTGGCTAGCTGGAAAAAAACTTTACTAAATGGATTCAGTGTGATCTGTGAACCGGCTAGATAAAATTGAACTTTACATAAACAGTTGTGATTTTTTTGAACCGGCTAGCTGGAAAAAAAGCTTAAGGTAAACAACTATGAAAGGGCAAAAGGTTTGTTTTGTGAACCGGCTAGCTGGGAAAAAAGCTTTAGGTAATAAAGGGCAAAAAGAAACTGTGGTTAGTTGGAGTAGGATGCTGGAGAAAACTTAGCTAAAGCTAAACAGTAAGGATTCAATTAAAAAAACTTAAGAAGGACAAAAAATTTAAAAAAATAGAGTGGTGGTCCGTTGGAGCAGGCTGCGAGACACCAACGGGTCAGCAGTGCGTTGGCCCGTTATCCTCCCACCGTTGGAAATGGGCGGTTTTCGCTGCTCTGTGAAACCAGCCTGACGCAATGCCTGCCATTTAGGAACCGTGAGGCCCAGAGAGAGCTTTCGCTCAGGCCCCGCCGGCCCAGCTACGCAACTTGGGACGGGCGGGCCACCTATAGTACTGCCGACCCAGATCCGCAACCATACGTCACCGTCCACACCACTTGAATGCCCCCGCTAGGGTTACAAGCTCGCGCTGATGAGCTCGGCGCTTCGAGGGGCGCGCTCTGACTATTTAACCTTCAGAGTACGGATCTAGTTTTCCGAGGTGGGACTAAAAGAGGTTGAACGGGAACTCCTCGCGTGGACAGCATGTGATGTTTTTTTTTCATGGGCTTTTGTGTTTTCTAGTGATATCTACGTTTGGTATGTACTACATGATGATGTAACAACATTCCAGCCCAGTTTAATACTATAGTATAATGAACTTCTTCACTCCATAGTCATAGTCCGACACTGGAAAAATTCTGATAAATTATGCATGGGTAAAAAGAGCAATAGTATGTACTTGTTGAAGAAAAAAAGGTGTCAAACGCAATAGTATGTACTGGCTAATAAGTAAACTAACAGAGACTGAGAATGAATTCAGAAATAGAAGTTGGCTGCTAGCTTTGTCTATAAACTGGATCTACACAACCAGAATTTTTGTTAGACATTGCAAGGACTGTGCTGCCTTTACAGTGATAATATCTTATTATTGAGCAATATGACTTAATTAATCAATCATGTATTTCTATGCCTCTCAACAAACATATCCATAACTATACTAATTGGACACTTTGTAAAAACTTTCACGTGACATTGATTAGTTATATGGTATTATCATAACCATACATCATAAAATCTAATCTCATGGACCTATTTTAGAACCCATCTTATCACCGTACGTATTTTTCCTCTTAACAATCTTCTTTTTTTCTTTTGATGACTGATCTTATCTTCTTAAGAATAGAACACAAATGGGAACGATCCTACTGCCTTCTTTACGAGAGAAAACAGATGCGGACGCAAGCAGATGGGGGAACGCGGCGCATGAGATTGACTTCGCCAGCGACGGGCAGCTCTGGTCACTGTTCATCCCGATTGGCAGTGAATCGGACTCCATTCGACCACGCCATGCCCAGGTATCTCTTCATCTTTGATCGGCGGCGATTGGAACACAACGACGTTTCTCCCATGAACCATCATCTCAACTACAGTTTACTTGCGTATATATGAGTCACTGAAAACATCTGCCGCCGTAGAGAAAAAAACAACAGTAGTTGTGCATACTTACTTGCAGGCTTTCATCCTCGATCGATTTGTTTGGCCTTTGGCTTCGGCGTTCCTCACGTAGCTTTTCAAATCCCCTTGCAGGACTGTGGAGATGAGGCTAATTGATTGAAAAAATGTACATGGTGACGGGCTGCTGCTTTAGCCGCTCCTGCTGAATCCATGCTGCTGCCGCCGCTGCAGTTTATCGGTGGTATTGCTTATCTGCCTCTAACATTGTTATTCACCTTGCTGCACTGCAGCAATCACCAGTGGGCATGCGTGCTTCCCCTCTCGTGGAGAAATTATTGGTCCACTTTTCTATTGGATTTACCATGTGAGGTTTATTTAATTTTGACCTTCATTATTCCTCCGCACATATTTTTATGTGAAAGATTGAAGACACATGGTGAGTTGCAATAATTAATGTGGCGCCTGTCCACATCCATGGAAAAAAAATCAGCACAACAAATGAATGCAAATTCTCGTATTTAATGCAATTCGTGTATGTTTATTTTTTCATAATTACAAGACACGTACTTATACAACTACAAATGCACTCCCTAATATACTTAAATCACTAAAAATTCTTAACCTCACTAAAATTCAATTATATTAAAAGTGCACCCAGCCCATGGGTGCGTAATATTTTTTTGGGCAAAACGATTTTTTTTTGGGTGGAGTTTTGGCTGATTTTTTATTTTTTGTTTGTTCTCATGGTTTAGCTAACTATAATTAATTTCTTTTTAAGATCCAACGAGCTAGCAGGATAGAGTACAACCTAGATCTGTTGCAGGAGGTAACTCGAAGATGTTCATGGTTTATTACGTGCTTTTAAGTTAACCTTGGGTCAATGCTCTATGTGTATAACTCCAATGATTATCCATATTTAGTATATTCGTGCCAAACGTTTTATGTGAATTTTTTAGAGATACACTGATAACTGCACTCTTACTTCATTACACAAGCTAACAAATTCATTGTGCAAATTGATCCCACTCGATCTTCATATGCTCATATGGCCAGTATGTGAATCCTTACTTAACTTTTATATATGACTAATTTATATTTTTATATTACTTAGAATCAAGTCAACGAATCACAAAAAGGTGAAGAAAACAGCACACATATGAACTATGTAATTCTATTTCAAATGACATAGATATGTCTTTCATATTATACTACATGATTTTAGGTTAATCTTATTATCGACTAGATCAGGTTGAGAATATGTTTTAAAATAAACATACCATTGGCAATTCCGTAGTAAGTCTCTTTAGCTTTTTAATTTTGTCTAAACTCCTAAGTCCAAACCAAGTACAAATCACAACTTATTAATTTCTTAGTTTGGGATTATCAAAATAAAAAAATACTATATTGAGAGTACAACATGAGAAAAAACAATCAGTGATTAATTCTTAATTTCAGAATTATTAAATAAAGGAAAGCTCTCGATGGTTACTAATTACTAATTTTTTTAATTATTAAATCATTAAAAAGGTATAGCTAAGACTCCAAACCAAGTGCATTCAATACTTAATAAATATGAATTTTAGAATTATTAAATCATTAAAAAGCTATAATCAAGACCCAAACCGAGTACAACTCAATTTGGTAGTTAAGCGATTTGGAGTTATTACATAACGAATAGCCTATAAGTGAGACTACTCCAAAGTCCTCTAATTCTTAATCAGGACTCCAATACGTACTTATTAATTCTTAATTTTGATATTATTAAATAAAAAATAAAAAATAACAACAAAAATATTAGAATGGATTCTACATTTGTAATCTATTTTTTTATTTTTGGAACTATAAATAAAATAAAATAATTTTCTGTTTATAACTTTAAAACAAGGTCTATATATAAATTTAACGAAATTTAATAGCCAATGTTTTCAATGTATAATTAATTTTTTATATTTATAATATCTATAATAATAATTCGTGCAACGCAAGATTTGACACTGGTTTAGATTAATTAGCGAAGACAAACCACGTGCACAGAAACAAGCAGGATATACACAAAGATTTTGAGCATATACTTGACGAGCAAGTGGCACAAGGTGACATGGCACGCCTGCATATGCAATGAATAAAGTTTGTCCTTGTCAACTAGAGCATCCATGTACCGCACAAATTACTGTCATGGGCAAATGCCAGGCAGCTGGCTCATGACAAAAGAACACCTCACATCTACTCCATCTTTGAACGATTTTCGTGGCCTAGCCAAGACAAAAGAGCACATGAACTACATGACCAAAATCTATTGTCAGTAAGAGATCAGAGATTTTTGTAGTGGAACTCATGCATGCATAGACTTGTAAGCAAACATCCAAATACCTTACAGCTCAGTACCATGATATCGATTATTTTTAAGACCATAAATATATACATGTTTTTCTAGCTAGTTTCTAGTTGATATTATATATGTGTGTGAATGTATGTATTAGATGCTTGTCCAATCAGAATAGTAAAATGCAAAAACTTATGATTAATTCCTCACAAAAAGAAAGGAGTAACTAATGAAATAAACTACTCCCTATATCTTAAAATATAAAATAAAACGAACTCCAACATAAAAATCAAGAAAGAATTATTACCATCTTCTCGATCATCCTAACAAATATAATGCATATACCAATAGGATGAGAGATCAGAGTATTTAAAAAACTGAGAAAAAAAATGGTTATGTCCTATATTTTAAAATAGCTAAAGTATATATATTTTTTGAAATAGATAGAGTATAAAGAAATGGTAAATTTCACACGCAAGTACACTATGGAGACTCGCTCTGCTATCCACGTGAACTATGTGGTCTCCAAATGGAGTGGTGAAAATCGTTTAAAAATACTGTGAAGTGCGGTACTCCTGCTAAAATCCTGAACCCTCAAACAGCGTTACGACTACCTTGAGAAGACCACTGGCCCAATCAGCGTGAGAGCGCACGGCGCCCATGGATTGGCCAGATGTGCAGTGGCATGGTAGTGGCCTGAACAAGGCGGCAACACCGCGCGGTTGCACAGAAAAGGGCTCACCCTTTTATTCTCTGCAACCGCGCGGGTCACGGAGTTGCATAAGGCCATGTCGACGTACGTGCCCCACGCCATCACGGACTCGCGCGCTCGCCGTGCGCGTCTCGTGCATGTATCTGCGATAATATCTGTCGGTCTCAACATCACTGATGGACGAGCACGTTGTTAGATAGTGCGGTGGTTTCGCGGCGGCGAGACTGGAGGACAGATCTGCATGCACCATCCCAAGTCGAGAAACTCGATTATTAATAATTAAGTTGGGTGATGGTGCGTTGCATTTACACCCATGTACGGCTCGGTTTTGCTGTACCGCTATGCAAATCGGATGCTTAAAGTATTTCCCGCGAATAAACAGTGCCCTCCACCCACCGCAGCCCTAGGGGCATCCATGTAACACGCACATGCCGCATCTGCTAGCGAAGTGTAGTGTGTACTCTTACGGTAGCTGTACGTTTGGGACTTGGGAGACTTACGGCTACCGTAAGAGCGCCGAGTGTTGAATGCTGAGCTGTCGGTATGGTCGAGCAGTACGTATGCAGCTGCAGGGGCGGGACTCTGCGCACGCATGCGACGCTCGATCGATCGCTGGCTCGTGACTGCCTGTGGGCGCTGCGGCAAGCCGACTGACGCATCGCGCGACCCGCCGATCGGCTCTTGCCAAGGTATGCAGTACACGTGCTGTACTTCACCCTGCGGCGGATGCATGCGTACAAAAACGGCCGAAACAACACCGAATCATACAGAGGGCGTAGTATACGATCGATGATGCATGCATCACCATCGTCATGCGATGCATGCAGCTCACCTAGACGTACTAGCAGTAGTCGTCCTATATATGTATGTACGTAGGAGTATTGCCTTCTGGCTTCCACCCAAAACTCAATTAGCATGTTGAGTTTTCTATAACCCAAATAAGCGATCATGATGTTCTTGAGGTGAATCTTACGACCCAGCTAGTAACTAGAAAGACGATCAGTATCATCATTTCCTCTTCTAATATCATAGAATCAGGATCCAATGTACTCTTACTCTTATGTAATATTTGTAATATGTTGTATAAATTAAAGTCTACAATATTAATTTTAATAACTTTAATTGAATTTTAAAATTTGAGTGGACTTATTTATATTATTTTCAATCTAGTATTTTTAAATAATACTTTCGTATAATTATAAGTATCCTAGATCAAGATACTACATATATAATTCAGTAGGATTGTATAAAACTAGATAGTAAGATTGGAATACTATATATATATATATACATATATATACTTATAGGATCGATATAATTTTGTCATGGTAGAATCGAAGTATCATAAGATACTAAGATACACGGGATACTAACAACCTTGATAACTAGTAGTAAGTCACTCATGCAGTTACACACATTTCCTAGCTAGCAGATGTAACCCTAGAGTCCACGGGCCTCAATCGCGAGCTCGCCATTCTATATAATCACACCTTCCATATACCCTAGATCGCGCACACACACCTAGCTACACTCTTCTCCCCCCCACCACAACCTGCTAGCTACCAGAGCTAGCAGCCATGGCGGCGACCAAGCTGCCGCCATTCCTCTTCTCGCTGCTCCTCCTCCTCTCCACCACTGTGGCGCCCATCCTCGCGGAGTACGACCCTGACTGCGACTGCGACAAGCCCAAGAACCCCAAGCCCTCGCACCCATCTCCCCATCCCAAGGGTCCCAAGAACCCTAGCCCTAGGCCGCCCAAGGGCCCCACGTACCCATCGCCGGTGACCCGCCCCCCGAAGACCCCCTCCTACCGCCCGCCGCCGGTCGTCGGCCCTCCCAAGGCCCCCGTCACCCGCCCGCCGCCGATCACCACCCCACCTGTCGTCGGCCCGCCGCCAGTCACCACCCCTCCCGTCGTCGTCGGCCCGCCGGTCACCTACCCGACACCTCCGGTCAACACCCCGCCGGTCATCTACCCGACACCTCCTGTCACCACCCCGCCAATCACCTACCCGACACCGCCGGTGACGTACCCGCCGCCGTCGACGACGCCGTGCCCGCCGCCGCCGCCGCCGGCGACGTCGCAGAGGTGCCCTGTGGACTCGCTCAAGATCGGCGCGTGCGTGGACCTCCTCGGCGGGCTGGTGCACGTCGGCATCGGCGACCCGGTGGTGAACAAGTGCTGCCCGCTGCTGGAGGGGCTCGTGGAGCTGGAGGCCGCCGTCTGCCTCTGCACCACCATCAAGCTCAAGCTCCTCAACATCAACATCTACCTGCCGCTCGCGCTCCAGCTCCTCCTCACCTGCGGCAAGAACCCTCCTCCCGGCTACACCTGCTCCATCTAAGCCATTCCCTCTCCATGCATGGCCAGATTCCAAGCTCAAGCTCATGTGTGTTACTGCTCTGGTCGCAAATAAGTGTCGTTTTAGAATGCGCGCAGTCAACTGCATGCTAATCTTTTGTTTAACTTGCATATGAGTGTCTCTGATCTGATACACTGTGTTTTGTGATTGAATGCAGGTTAGCTACTCTTCTTATTGATGTGTTAATGATGAGTACGAGGTGTATTAATTAATTGTTGCTTTAATTTATTAGTGTGTGGAGACATGAGAGGATGTCGTCTGCTAGCTAGATAGAGGAACGGATCGATCCGCTAATGATGGATCGATAGATTGATGTTCGTTTGCTGTGTTTTTTTTAAAAAAATTGTTTCAATGTTTCAGCTTGATTGCATGCTTGTGTTCTTGATTTGTGTGCTGCGTGGTGTGATGCAATGCAAGAGAAGTGTTGATGATCAGTAAGACAATAACTGTGCAGAAATCGTTTGTCAAGATCTTATCCTAGCAACAATAATCCAAGCCTGCCCTCAATATGATTAAGTATGTAATCCTACTGCATACTTCCTTGTGCAGACAGTGCATGCAGTCCTACCAATCTGATGTCATGTGTCGGATCTAAGCAAATACGTCTGTGATTAATTTAATTCGTTTTCTTCAGACAGATTTATGCTTGATTTTGATGTACTGACACTGAAAGAGAAGACACATAGATTAGTTGTGGGAGCTAGCCCTTGGATCGAAAAAATCTCACATGCATGACAGTGTGAGCTGTGACATATCACTATCAAGGCGATCTAGTCTCGTACGGTCGGCTAGCGAAAAAACATGCTAGTTTTGTTCTAAAATATAAGAAATTAGTATTAAATAGTATCCATCCTCTTATATATATTTTTTGGATGGAGAGAGCAGTGGAGAATACTTTGACGACTGCATGGGAGCTCGATCACCATTTCTGCAGGGTAACCAACAGCCATGATTGGTGCAAAAGTGAGGGCAAAGCATGTGCAGCCTCCGTTGGCAGTATGCTGCACGCGAGCGAATACTGAGTAACTGAGTTGATTTCTTTGGCTGTTTGCTAGGTTGATGCGATGGCCATGCATGCAACCCAGTGTCATTTGTTGTCTAGTGTTTGTAGCTCATGGCTCTGCATGAAAGACGGCAAATGGGAAATGAACATGTGCGATCTAGCTTGAATTTTAAATTGAACAGACGTGGAAAAGGCTGCTTGTGAGTGTACAAGTGGCTTGAAATATTTTACTACTAAATTTCCATATAAAATGGTACTTGGGCCTTCTCACATGATCACTTGTATGCTGCATGAAGAAAAAAGGCAAGCATGGAACTGCTTATGCATGTACACATGACACAAGGGTGGATTACTTAATTAAACACGAGCACATAGCCTGGATATGTCAGTGTTCATGTTGCACAGGAGAGGCACTATATAATAACCACCTCACAGGACCGATAGAGCAAAATTCAGGGATGATGAACAAAATCAGCTCAGTAATGGAACGATCACACCTTCCAACTTCCAAGAGGGCATCTTTGAATCATCAGGTACAGTAGCACACAAAACACAGAGAGATGCATTGGAGGGCATCTAAAGCAAAAGCTG
Source organism: Oryza coarctata (assembly GCA_030770085.1). Lineage (NCBI taxonomy): Eukaryota > Viridiplantae > Streptophyta > Magnoliopsida > Poales > Poaceae > Oryza > Oryza coarctata. Next base: position 19,766,735 of record CM061472.1, read on the forward strand.
TACACACCAAAATGATCTTTGCAAATATCAGCAAGTCTCTTAATCTCTTGCTATCTTTCTTCTGATTTATTTACCTGGCTGGATTTCGATATGTTCCTTGATGATCTTCCCACCGGATCTGCCTTGTCGCCCTTGCTATTAATGCTAACTTTGTTTGGCTCAGCATCATCTTCACTATGGTCACTACCTTGTTTCTCCTTGCCAGCACCATTTTTCTTTGTCTTTCTGGACCGGGCACCTATGGCATCTCTCTTTTGCTTTCCCATGGAAACCCTGGAAGTTGCTACTCGCTTCCTTGTATTCAAATTAGTAGCATCTTCTGGATCTGTTTCTGTTTCTTTCGCATCATCATTCTCTGCCACTTGTTCTGGGTTAGCAGCGACTGCTTTGCTAGATTGCATTCCAGTCAGCTTCTGCAGTTGTGGCACGTAGGCTGTAGTCTTTAAAGTGAGAGTAGAAACCAGAGGGTAGATATATGAATATTCGTAGCACTAGAAAGTGTAGTACTGAAGCAGATAACAGCTCACCCTGCCACCAGCTGTTATGAACTCAATTTTCTGTCCTGCAAGACATTTAAGTAGTGGATAATAATTAATATGTTTGATTATACACCACCATATATCAGCAAATACTACAAGCGAAACGAGTTCATGATGAAACTTGAGGACAATCTCACCATTGACTTTACCAGGCTTCTTGCCCCATCGGTGATGGAATAGCCATTCCTCAGGAAAGCGGTCACAATCAGCATCAAATTCAACAGCATATTTCACAACCTGATAGTTTATGAAGATGCGGCATAAGTTCTCTACAATTGTACATCGGTAGAATACAGTTAAAATATTTTTAAAAAATGTCAAATTATACCACCTCTTGGATGCTTCGATGTAGCTTCACAACTCTCCCTGGATAGGCTAGAAGCAATCTGTAATGGATGGGTTCTCGACGGAAAAAATAACATGAATTCATAATTAGAATTTATACATTTCATTCAAGCTCTAAGAATATTTGTATTAATACCTGATAAAGCACCTCATCTGCAATCCAATTACCAATTCCTAATATGAAGCTCTATTCAATAAAAAAATCAAGTCTTCTATTATAGAGAACATGTTTGTAGAAATGATATAAGGACCGACCTAATCCCGTACATTGTGGAAACAATTTTGTAGAGCTAAAAACTCATATTGGTTTGATGGTAATGATCACCTGATCGGGTAGAAGAGCTTTTATTCCAGTCTTCTTTCCGCTCAGAGCGTCCGCAAAAATTGTTAAAAGACATCGGCTCAAAGAGAGCATCTGGTCCTAACTCGGAAATCGGGGGTACAGTTTCTGACTGCAAACCATTATTTGATTAAGGACATCAGTGGAAAATTAATATGAAAGGAAGACTCTGAAGATTCAGATTCAAGTTTCAACTAGTCAAAGCACATACATCTTCAAACAACCGAACTCTTGCAAAACGCCTTTTATCAGTGAAGGAAAACTCTAAGCCATCATCAAACTGGAACAAATTAGATGCATTAGAGACAAAACCAACATTACAAGAGCCAACCTATGATATCAAGACAGGACATAAACAATACGATGAAATCAAATTTTGGCTAAACAACAATGTCTACACATGCATTGCGTATCTATTACTTTTGAATAAACCTTATATAGCAGAACTAATATGGAAGTGTTTATGTGATCCAAGAAAAAAAGAATGTTAATTTAAGAAATCCTGAGACATGGCGTGTTTTCCCTTCTGGAGATCATGGAAGCATTACTGTCTGTTCGCGCTGTCAGGAAGGGGGGCGATTTGTTCTTCCGCATTTTGGATTAGTTAGTCTGTTAGAGGCTCACCAAAAGAGGCGTTTGCTGAGCTATATAGCCTAACAAATCAATCTTGTATCCAAGCTAAACCATGACAGTTACTACTTATTCATCTCTCTCTTTGTACATATTCATCTATAGCCCAACTAAAGTAGTAACAATGAACAACAATTCTGTATCCCCTTCAGCTTATAAACTTTTAATTTTCATTTCACATGCTGCTACAGGCAAAAACGTAAAAGTAACTATCATCATGATGGATAGCACAGAAACTGAAGAGATGTTGTGCTCGGGAATCTTCAACAAAAAATTTGGAGTTCTTGGAGGGCCACTCGTCTGTGGAACTGACAACTGATCTGCAATCGTTTTCTGAATTAGTATGTAGCCTATTACTGTATAACATATTCGCAACATACAAAATACACCTGCCTTTTGTACTTGGTCACAGGCACTCGTAAACCGCGCCTGCCATCCCTACAACACAGTAATCTGTCATTCTAATTTACACCAAGGCTGCATTAGGCAGCGGAGGTTGGAAAGTTTTCCTTCTCGTTTTCCACGGTATGTTTTTTAAAATATGTTTTTTATTAAAAAAATTGCTTAAAAATGATATTAATATATTTTTAAAAAATTGTAACTAATATTTAATTAATTATATACTAATAAGTTTTTCCGAATTTACGTGATAGGAAAAGAGCTCCAACCCCTCCGTTCCGAACGCACCCCGAATCGCACCCAAAAAACAACAGAAAAAATGCTGCATTTTTTACCCAGCAATTGCTGATATTACCTACTAGCAAAGCGATGGCAGGGTACCGTACCGACGACTCTAGTGATAGTACTGTAGAGATGAGAGTTCTCGATCGAACGCAGCAGCAGCCATGTACTGACCGAACTGGAAGGACGGGGATGGCGGGGCGTGGAGGCGGAGCCAGAGGCTCTTCCCCCTCCGCCGCGCGGCGACGATGGTCCTCCCGACCATGGCTCGCTCGAACGCCGCCACGCGCGTGACGCCGGCCACGACCACCTTGGGGTCATCCGCTACCGCGCACCGCGCGATCCTCCTGCCCACGCGAGCGCCCTCCTCGCCGCCTCCACCTCCGGCAGCTCTGGCAACCGCGGCCCAAACCAACCCTACCCCCTCGCCTTCCCCCCCTCAGCCCCCGACCGCGCCGCTGTGATGTGGGCTTTCGGCCGTGCGGTGCGCGTGAGGGAAAATTGGCAAACCGCGGCGGAGACTCGCGGCCTCGTTCCGTTCCGTTCGCGCACGCGGCGCAGGCGCAGGTGTGGTTTCGCGCGGCCCAAAGCGGCAGCGTACCGTGGCCCGCCGTTATGCCGTGGGCTCTTTGCCCGCGCGGTGGTGGAAACCGCGGAGATTCGTGGCCTCGCTTCGTTCCGCGTACCACCTCTGCACCGCGTCGTCTCGGCGGGTCCAACGGTAGCTAGCGCGTTCGGGGAGAGCGGCGCGGTAGGTGGCTCAGTCGCTGAGACGGCGATATGATACGGGCGGAGACGTGCGGCCAATCGAAGCGCCGCCCTGGCTGGTGCGGTGCCGACCGAGACGTCATAAATGGGCGCCGCGTTTCGCGCGAGACGCCGTCGTTCGGTGGGGGCGGACGACTCACAGGTCGGCCATTTATGAACCCGACGATCGAGCCCCAAACCCGATACTAGGCTATAGTCCATCCATTCGACTGTTCAAATGACAATCTATACTCAAATGAGAATAACGCTAAACAAACACGTGTGGTGACGTGTATTAAATTCGCTTGTCTAATCATGGAGTATTTATTCCAGAGGCTAAACGTGTGATGATCTGAGTGTGACGAGAGGCTAATGGGGGGAAGTATTCTGTCACCCGAGGGCATTCACTTATTTCATAATGTCAATAAAAAATTAAAAAAATAGTAAATAGATGAATATGTTATACTCACTCTGTTTTCAAGATATAAGCATTTCTTGTTTAGCAGAGAATAAAAAATGCTTTAATATCTCTCAATAAATATAAAATAAATGAATATGGGAGAATAGATAAAGATAAGATAGGAAAAAAATTTGTATAGAGAAATAATTGATGGGACAATTGTGAACGAGAGGAGTATATCACTTCACAAATATTAAATTCAACCTATATAAATAAAATAAAAATAATAATAAATATGACTATCAAAACTGTGTACACACAGTTGATTTTTTTTGTCATCAAATCTTACCATTTTTTTTCAAAATTTTTAAATTTTTAGTTACATGTGTGAAACGAGTGTCCACTTAATTAAAAAAAACTTCTAGGCTAACAGCATTGCCATGGGCGTCTCAACGGGATTTGACAAATCAGGCTTTGTTGGGAGTTGGCGTTTTCGACGGCACATAAGCTGATTAATCTAAAATTAATTATTATAAACTTAAAAATTAGATTATTTATTTTTTAAAAAAACTTCTACATATAAAACTTATACATGCCATTTAACATTTTAAGAACTGTATTTACAAATAACGAAAAGTAGCCGTTGTGATTAGCTATTTAAAATTTATCCTAAATATAAGTATAGTTAGGATTCAGATTTTTACAAAATATAAGCATTTTTATGCTGATTCTAATGCACTTGAGAAACATTTTCAATCAATCAGATGATTCACATGAGAAATCAAAGCAGTTCAAAATTTAATCAATATGATAATATTTTTTCATGTTCTTAATTTTTACTAAACAATATTATTTAGGAACGGACGGAGACATGGAGTTGCATTATCTCTTCTTTGTTGCATCTTACAACGAACAAGCAACAGTTACTTCTTGTATGTACAAGTTTCGACATTATAACAATGAATCCTTGACCGGACGAGACGGTAATATCTCACACTTGACTCCTGCAAGCTAAACAAATTTTAAAATGTTAAAAACCTCACAAACAAAACGCACTCAAATCAATTCGATCGTCTACTACTGTATCTTTTGTGTACTCTGCTGTATCGAATTATCATGGTTCATCCATGGAGAATGTTTTTGTATCTTGTCGATCGCTAGGACGGGCAGCCCATCTCGTGCCGGGCCTGGATGAACACGATGGCGGCGCCGTAGTGCGCGAGCGCGCCGGCGATGACGAGCGCGTGGAAGATCTGGTGGCTGTGGCCGCACAGGTCGAACTTGCCGGGGCGCCACCGCTCCGGCACGCGGGTGAGGTAGAACGCCGTGCCGGTGAGGTAGGACACCGCCATGGCGCCCTCGTACGCCAGCGTCACGTTCCGGCGCGGCTCGTGCCAGTTGACGGCGACGGCGTGGACGGCCGGGACGACGCCCGAGAGCCCCATGCCGACGAACAGCAGCGCGCGGTGCGCGCGGTACCTCGCCGCGCTCAGCCTGGGGGACATGAGCGCGTACACGGTGCCCATCCCCGCCGCGGTGATCGCGGACAGGTACACCACCTGCCACCGCGGCTCGCACTGGAAGATGTAGTAGATCGGCGGGAAGAAGGAGACGACGATCATGACGGCGATGCCGGTGTAGTCGAGGCGGATCAGGAACAGGTTGAGGCGGTGTGAGTGACACGACAGGAGGTGGCACGCGGCGCTGCTCAGCAGGCAGAACATGGCGCCAGCGAGGAACACGAAGAACGGCCACCGCGTCGTCGTCGTCTGCCACACCACCGCCATGCTGGCGCCGGACGCCAGCGACGACGGGCTCGTCTGCATGACCGACGCCGCGCCCTGGGCATGCATGGAACACCAAACTCGATCAATCACTGACGTAACATCTGAATACGATCATCATTGTAGCATACCACATCGAACTATAATGCTATTAAACATACGAAAGCAATATGCTCTCCAAATTAAAGCATGAATCACAAGATGGGAGCACCAAATTATTTCCACGACATTCGTTTCAATGGCTTGAATAGAACATCTAACCATATTGATGTCTGGACAAATTCATCTTCCTTATCTACTAAAAGTTTCTGTCTAGACTAACACTGTTCTTTGGTCAAGAACAGTTGGGAAAGCCATGACAAGCAAGTAATCATGCAAAATGAAGGTTTACTATGGATGCCCAACAATGTCTACCAACAAGTCTCAATCAAAAAAAGAGAGGACAATTGTTACCATGTGAGGATGGAAGGTTTGGTATGAAATCGCAAAAGGAAGGATCACATACGATAAACTCTGCGTTCATGCCTTGTATGTGCCCCCAATGTTTGCCAATTTTAGTGACCCCTAACCTCTTAACATCTTTCCCTCAAGTCTCAAAAACATTGAACTGCCCATTGGTGGTTGCATCATGTATCTTGTTACTCTAGATAGCCAAGGCACAAGGATTTCAAAGAGAAAGAAAGCCGCAAGGACACCGGATTCGTGTCTTAGTGGGTCATGGCACCCGGGATGGACTTGATCATCACATCACTAAGTCACAACCAAATCCTATGAACACATCACCAAAGCTTTAACTTCTTGTGATGAAGTGAAGTGACCAACACTTCTCTGGGATTTGTCATGAATGGGCACCAGTAAAAGGCTCCCTAATTTGGCAAGGTTAAAGGTAAAGTAATCAGAAGCCTCACCCACCCCTTTGGCCCAGTTGCTATCCAAAAAGTCCAAATCATGCACATCTGAACAAAACAGAAGGCAACAAGACAGTACTGAAAAGTGGAGCCACTCAAAGCTGCACACTGAATCTCCTAAGCATGTGGATCTAATCAGCACAATAATATTACTGCAATCCAGGAATTTTTTCTTCTTATCAGTAACTTCTACTTCTACCACAGGAATGAATGATTTCGGGAAATAGCAGTTTTACTCACAGAGAGGACATCTCCAATATTGCTGGAGACATTTTCAGCAACCTTTGAGGTTGGCCTGCAATCAAATAGAAGTTCAATTCTCAGAAAGAAGACAGACAGTGGACAAAATATTAATCTCTCAATACAAAAAACTACCATATAGGCATGAAAAGCACATGACATCTGAAGTAAAAAACTGAACTTGTCATTTTCCAGGTCGTATGGATTTGGAGTGAATTTAGTTGGCGATATTTATAGATTTAGTTATAAGAAAATATATCACTAGAAACTCTCACGCTATCGCTCATCATAATTTGATGAATCAGAAACAAGTACGATGTAGAATCCTTACCTTAAAACGTTAAAATATTCGTCTCGCAGCCACTGAAAAACTAAACTATTTCGTGCTACAAATTCTGGGACACATTAGCCAAGATTTAACCAACAAATTTCACGGGTTTTCATGGCCTCACCAGGAGAGGTGGCCGATGAGATCAGCAACCTGGGGGAAGTACTGGCCAAGATGCAGGATGGTGAGGCCGAAGAACACCACGAACCCAAGAAGATGCCTGAACACCAAGAACAACACATGAGCATCAAGAACACACAAAATCAAATTCACAAATTCAGGCGATAGATGCAGCAAACTGAAACCCATACGTACGTCCAGATGTTGATGGTCTCGTTGTGCCAGGAGAATAGGCTGAAGAGGGCATTGAGGATGGGCCACTCGGAACGGTAGTAGTTGAGGATGAACTCGTTCTCCTTCATGTAGTCCGGCAGCTCGTGGTAGCTAACCAGCCTGCATTCATTCATCTTCCTCTCCCCTCCTCCCCTCCTCTGCTTCCTCTTTTTCTTCCCTCCTGCCTTCGCCGGCGCTGGCGCCAGTTCTTGGTAGGCACTCTCCATGGTGGCCATGGCTGCCTCCTCTCCCATTAACTTCTTGGCCTCTTCCTCTCTGGAATTCTCCCGGGGAAAGGTTCTGCAGGGCTTGGCTGGCTGTGGCACGGGGTTAAGAGCTAGGAGGACGCAGGAGCAGCTTGCAGCATGCAGTAACAGCAATGTTTTTGCTGATGACAGAAATAAATTTGATGCTGCAACAATGAAATGAGTTTTTGGAGGTGCCAATGGCATGCACTCGCGCATATTTTTGGGGTGAATATACGCAGCAAGCAATGGACGGTTTTTATTTGGTATGAAGTGGAAAAGGACAAATATAGGTAGAGTAGGAGGACAACCACATCCATACTGTTGCTAACAGGTCTTGGAAAAGATACTAAAGTGCTGTATTTTTCTCTATAAAAGTCCATGTCAAATACCAGTGAAATATTGATTAAATGCATTTGGACACCTAACCCAAGAATTTCAATGTGTCTTCGTTATTGCTCAACATCAATATTGTTGAAATCTTTTTGTATAACCTGAGGATATTGGTTGAGAGTTAACAGTAATCTTTTGCACGGCTTGACAGCAATGGTGGAGGCAATAATGGCCTGACCAACAATATATTTCAATGTAAAATCTACGATGATAACAGAGTAGAGGAGAGAGGAGATTGGTGCAGCAAGACGGAAAAACGAGCATAACTATCTTTAATATGTACATGCCAATTCACAAAATAAAAGTCTAGCAAGCTCATTGCCACTTTAACCACACCAAGTATTTACGCTTACATGTATGATTGTGTACAACAATGATACAGGGAGACCAAAGGTATAATACTCTTTCACTACAAAAAAATATAATCAGACCCTCCTGTCGTCATATTTGATGCCAAGTAAGCTATCACCGACACTACGTACGGTCAAATATTAATGATGGGAGGTAGTATATTTCTTTTCGTCAAATTGACAGCATAAAGAGTGATTTGAAATAAGATTTGGGTGTGTGTTTTCACCGATTGGAAACTTTTTCTTAATTAGTTACCAGCTTTTTAAACGGTTAAACGATACGTTTTTTATTTAAAAAATTATATAAAAGTTACTTTAAAAATTATATTAATCTATATTTATATTTTTAGCTAATATGTAATTAGACGTATGTTTTACGCGCCGAGAAGGCCTCCCCCCACACCCCATCCATCCGTGAATGGATCATGGATGGAAATATATATATATATATATATTGTCTGTTTGATGTGATTTCCACTCTCGATGTCGTCTTCTTGCGAAAACGAGTAGTTCCATGGCATTCCAGCATGGATTGCGTGGTGCGTGCCGGCTGAAGGAGTCCTGCGGGCCATCGGGCCTCTGAGAGCTTGCGTCCAGCGTTAGGTAGCTGTTGTTTGCTCCGGGTCCATTCTGAGTTTTGACCCGTCTTATGTTGCAGGTGTCTGCTGGCCATCCATCCCTCCAGCACCCCACCTGTCGCAATAAGTTCTCCAGCAATGGCCTCTGCCCCTTCTACTCTTGCAGTCCAACAAGCTGCAGGTTCTCTCTGTGGCGTGCAGGCAACCGTTGAAAATGAAGCTGTGATGCATTGATTAGGGATAACGAGGCATTCTGAATTCAACTTCAGGGTTCAGATTCAGATTAGTTGCGAGCTCACAAGTCACAACCATCTTCAGCTAACCCAATCTTGTACTGTACTCGTACCAGTAGAATGGCTGTGAGTTTCAGTATGCATGCGCCCCGTTCCTTTCTAATAAAATAAACATTAAGTAGGTACCTAAAATAAAAAAACCATTAGGATATGATTAATTAAGTTTTAATTATTATAATTTTAAAAATAGATTTATTTGATATTTAAAACAACTTTTATATAAAAAGTTTTTTATGAAACGTATGCAGTTTAAAATATATGCTAAAAGAAATTCGGATAAAATATCAATAGGAAATAACGGGCCGCAGGGGAGAGATGACTTGTCTAATTGACCGATACGACGTAGTACTTCACCGTTCTTTGGTTTAAGAGGAAACGTGCAGGTTTTGCATCGAATGATTGGTGCGTTAGCCATGAATGTGGCGCTGAACAGGGTGTGTGCCAAGCTGAAGCAGGCGATAGAAAATTGCTCTCGTTTTTTTTCCTTAAATCTATTTAAGTCAGAGGTAGTTTACTGGCTTTGGTTTGCAACTTGCAAGCACTCGCATCTTCTTCTTCGGTTCTTCTAGCATCTTGCATAGTTTAATGATCTCTTCGTGTGTCTATCTATTTATTTATTTGCAGAACGAGCAAATATTTCTTGCAAACAATTGTTTTCTTTTATTATAAATATTTGGTGTTTATGATAAAATCTAGCTAAGTTGTTAAATTTCAACTGATAAGATTTATTCGAATTGTTAAATTCCAACCATCATAATAGCCTTTTTCGAGACATATATGCATACCATTTTTTTTAAAAAAAAAACAATCGTTTGAGAATGAGAATTTTTGATAGGCTGAATTTTAAAAATATTGATGAAATTTTATCCTAAACATTATATATTTAACCGGAGGGAGTATTCCTTCTATATACTGTGTAATTCTGGCTAGTTAATCTGAAGGTGTCAGCAAAAACGTAGCAATTATTTTGAAGCTATAAGTTCTCCATGTGTTAATTGAGCATAAATCTGCAGTCTACAGCTCTTCGTATCTTCAGAGACCAGAAAAGAAAAGAAAAGCAATTGGGGCAACCCCTACCCCAAACTTTTTTTAAAATCTGACCTCTCGCCGACCGAACAGGAACTTTTGGCAGATTTAATTCCATTAGCCATTACACAAAAAAGGACGCGACATTACGCAAAAAAGACGCGACTTTGACTAGATATTGTGCTGCGTGTTCAAGATGAGCAGAGACGTATCACAATCCCCTGATAGGCTGGTACGGATGGCCAACCATAAACCGATAGCCAAATACCAATCGCCCCATCTGCCCTATAGTTTTCTTGCAACTGGTGTAAGTTAGCATCAACAATTACAAACTTTTCTTTTAGCAATGTCAAATCAGAAGTCAAGAGCATTAAAAATTGGTTAGTTCATAATTCCCAAGAACTAAATAAAGACATAAAGACCAAACAAGTTATGCAAGGTTGAACTGAAGATGAAGAGATGAGTATGAAAAGAAGTTGAAGAAAACATGGCTTAATTGTTGCAGCTACTACACCAAACTACAGCTGCGTTGATTACAACTCGCATTGAGCAACGATGCTACTAATCAGGATAAATATAGGCATTTTATATGATGAAGTCAGAGTTGGCGTCCGCGTTACGGTTGCCACAATAAATTACATAACCAGTAACACATGGACATGGAAATCAATGCTATAAACACAAGACACGCTGTTTCAGTAAAAAGAATAAGTTAGAACTGTTCTGGCAAATAAACATCAACTAGATGGTAGATCTTTGCCCATCCAAGGACAAACAACAAAACTGCATTAATCTCAACAAAACTTTGGATATACAGAATGAACCATCGTGTCAAACAAATACTTATATAAAAACTAGGCAGCCCCCCTGAAGTAGACAATAGTAAAGAAGGGCTGCTAGTGCCATATGGTCCACCCATCGGTAAACACTAGTAACAGACAACATAAGCTTCCACTTCAAAAAAAGGGAATTGCAAACTTGGCCAAGAATTGTAGTAATTTTGGAAGCTTTTCTTGCTGAATTAATGCTTCCTTGACATTTTTCATTATCAACATTTAAACCAATTTCTTTTGTCCTTATTCCTGGATGGACTCATTGTTCACTCCAAAACTGCCACATACCAAAATATCAATGGGAATGAGATTTGGAATGCTATTCACAGCTCAAGGACCACACACATACACTACATGAACATGGCAAAATCGGCATTTCCATCAAGTATGGAAATGCTAGTGTTTGTTTGCTGTCTTTGTATTGTCCACTGATTTTTCTTCATATATTAATGATAAACACATGGGCCTTGGTATCACTGTGTCCGTATACCCATTTGTTTCAGAGCAGACTTCATGTCATCAGTGCCATAACCCTCAATTCCAATGATATTTGAGCTATCAAGTGCAACAACATCTTGTAAAGGGTACCGCCTGACAGAATGGATTCTATTTGCAGTAGTGTTGAATTCACCCTTAAGGATCACAGTCTTATGAAGACCTCCAAACAATTCTTCGTAATCTGAATCACCAGTTTCACCAACAAGAACCACCACATTTTGCAACTCTATGCCCCAGCGAACAGATAAGTACCTAGAAACAGAATTTTGTCAATACAGAGAGCACACATATAGGCTGCTAGGATAGGTGCAAATGGGAATTTAATACTAAAAAAACAAGTTAACGAGCCCATGAGCATGGCAAAAGGTTTATTCTATTGCTTGCTACTGGACCTTTTGTATGCAGCAGAAAGTAATAAAATCAAACAAACCTTAGAGCCTTAGACCGTGATGCGTGGATTGGAATTACAGATAGTCTGGTAGCACCATGGTTGTACAGAGCATGGCAACGTAGTGACTGAATTCTCATCAATTTTTGCAGCTCCTTTAAAGGAGGTAACTACAATTCGTAAACAAACAATAATTAGGAAAAAACTTGCATAAAGAACCAGCTAGAAAACAATGCACCTAAACCCTTTTTAGAAAAGGATGCACTTGAGTAGTCCACAAAATATACAAAGAAGCACAACCAACCAAAAATCATATACTCTGGAAAGAAAAGGCTTACATGATTTGGATTGACCACTTTAAATGAAAGACAATATGTTGAAGAGTGTTCTGGATCTTCGAAGATAACTTGTTTTTCGATCCTCCCCCTTCTTTCTACCACTGAAGAAGCCCACTTCACTAGATATTTCCTTAAACCTTCTCCTCCCCAATGATACTCTATATGTGATTGGTAACTACGATCTAATGCAAATTTAACACGGGAATTGCTTGGTGTATCACCAGTCCGTAAAGGATAATACAAATCACTCCCACTATTGCATATGAAAGCATCAAAATCAGTAGGAAGCATGCCTGCAAACATTAATAGAGAATGTATCTCCGCTATTGTCAGGGAAGTCGACAACACAAAACCTGTTGATCCTGACAAATTTTCTGTACGTGCAACCTCAATAGAATTTCTGACAATGCAAATCAGATCTTCCTTACTGACAGAATCTACAGCAATGACAGTGATATGCTTCCTTCCCTTAATAGGAGCCTTAATCTGGTCTTTGTTGCTTGCAAAAGCAGGATACCTTGGGCCAAGAGTTGATATCCTTGACAAGAAATTCTTGCAATGTTCGGGCCAAGAGAACTGGTGTATATTTTTCAGCCCATTCTCTCGGCATCTTGACCAAAGTTGTTTTTCAGAAAGAAGTTTATAGAGTGCATCTGCAATTGCATGCTGATCATGGGGATCAACAAGGAGACCATTGTCCAGCACCTGCATACATCCATGGAAAGGACATGGTGACATTCATCCCAGCTATTAGTTGATAAGACTAGGTAAAATTATCTGAGTTTAACAAAGGCACAATAAATATGCTCAGATACCTGGTGAATTTCAACAGGAGCTCCATTTTTTGTTGCAATTACAGGCAAACCATGCATGGCAGCCTGCTCACAAAAAGAACAGATTGGTCTTAATTAGATACAAAATTCAGCAATGGCAGCAAACTGAATTTAGGTAACAATGATAATGACCTCTATCAAGGTGACACCAAACTGTTCAAAGTAAGGCACATTTACAAAAGCACCCTGCAGATGTTCAATGGATAATCAGCGTCAATATAATAAGTACAGGAAATTTAGTAAAGTAGTACTGGTAAATCCTTCCAACATTACAAATTGTTGCTATAAGCTTTTGACTTCAAAGAATCAGGTACCAATCCTTCAGCCATTTGAACAACTTAATTTATTAGCCACAAGTTTTCTACTTCAAGTGCTAGATATTGAAAGCAAGGATTAGATTGCCATCACCAATATCTTTTGCTCATACATAACATACCTTTGTTCTCACTGCTAAACGGTAAATATCAGGAACTTCCGAGTGTTTGTGATGTTTTGGGTATGCCACTTGACCATACAAATCATATTCATCAATCAATGTAAGTACTGATGTCAATACAGCTGCACTCATATTATGCATCTTGGAAATAGCCTCACGGTTTCCCATTATCAATGTCTGCAATGCATCATCAAAAGTTAGTACTAATAAAATATCAAGGGTATTTCAGATTATTAGCAGCAAACTCAATGCATAATAAGTATGATATTGAAATACCATAAAATTAAGACATCAAAATGCAGTTTTGTCTTACTAGATTAGCAAGCTCCCTCAGTGGTCGGCACTCACCAAACGCCTTCACAAGAGTAGTAATATTCTTTTCAGGATAAGGGCGAGCAACTGCCAGAATCATAGGTTTCCTAGGGTTTGTAAAGAACCGCATTATCTGTCACCCATACAAATTATTAGTGCACAAAGTAAAAACTGAAGGATAAACAGGAATAAGCAAATAAATATTCTCAATTATTTAATGTGCAAACTAGTAGGTTTTACTCTAAAAAAAATAGGTGGACTAGTAGGTGGGATCTTGCATGTATGAATCTCAACAAAAAAAAAAATGACCTCGGACCAAATAGATGGATCTTCAGAGGCTGGAGATGGACCATCTTCCTCACCATCCATATCAAAGTCATGAATCATATGGCCAAATTCAACACCTGGGGGAATGATCTGCAGAACAAGGAACAGGAAACTAATGCATATTAAACCTCTACAACAGATGATGAAAGCAAATTATCCAACTATGAAAATAATTCTGCAGCAGTTACCACCGACTATTATGGGAGCAAAAAAGAATAAGATGATGATGCATAAGTATACTCACAACCATACGAGGCATATAGCGACCATAGCAGTTAGCACCACGCTTGACTCTTGCACGGAGTTTCCTTGCAAGTATGACCTCAAAACCGTCATACAAATTCCATTGCTCTTCTATCTCTTGCCTAGTGCTTGCTATAACTATTTCAGATGCATCAAGAGCCAACTCCTCTGCCTCAATTCGACACATTATTTTGTATGTCATGTTTATTTGCTCCCTTGTCTGTCTCCCTTGCTTGAGAAGCTCTTCCAACTTGTCTTTCCCAAGAAAATGCCCTGTGAAGACCATGGGTACATTAAGTGCTCCTGACAATAGAGCAGCAGCGACTCCTGCACTGGCATAATGACCATGAATCACAGCAGGCCATGCTGGATGCCCACAGTTGATTTCTTCACCTATGGCCCTTGACATCTGCACTATATGACTGAGGGCGCCATCAACAAATTCTTGAATGAAAGGCCAGAGATGTTCCTTAGCTAAATATTTGTCTTTTGGTCCAAATGGTATTCGGATGATATATGCACCACTATTCTCTCCTCTTTCCTGCTTAAAATTTTTGAAGCTTGTTGATGCCAACGCTTCCACTGGTTCACCATAGCTACGATCAAAATTTGGTGCTAAGATTTGTCTTGTCAAAAGATCAACCCGGTAAACTCCAGGACATGAACTCAATGCTTTAGCAAGTTCCACAACATATTTGACCTATGCAATGACATAATAGATCCAAAAAGAATTATTTCCATACATGATCCTTCCTGTTGGTGGACCTTATGTAAGACAAAATAAAGGTAATAGCTAACCCCTACCTGTCTACAGAATAAAGCTAGATCATATAGTTGTTCAAGCTGGATAACTAAATGCATTTATCTCATATAAGCACATGCAACATCAATACCTGTCCACCAGTATCTGAATCACGGCCAAGCTCCATGTTCTCACCACGGACCAGGCCATGAAGGCTGCAGCATTAATACATCATAAAGGAATTATAAGGCCAATACATGTGAACATACATACCAACAAACCTGCAAATTTTATCCTATATCAAAGTGCGAAATAGGAACAGGAGGTGATATCACTAATTCTGAGCCTAAGGTGTTGATTGTCAGTAGTAGACTAAAACTACGAATGTTGATTTCCTCTAGGTCATTCTTTAGGTGCAGAATGAAGGAACTCTTGATGAATATGGTATCCATGTATTAAAACGAAGTTCTCCCCAGGACTATGAGGTCACTTTCCATCTGATGTAAATAGCAGCTTAGTCCATATGAATTAATTGCAAGCAGGGTTTAACATGTACCAAGAACCTATACTGCATATTGCCCTAAAAAGATACAACATGATGATATTGAAGAAACTACTATGTACCTGATCAACACTATGTACAGCTTGTCAACTGAACTGATCCTAGGTGTGTTCCCAGTTGTGCTGTCACCATAGGCAACAGAAGGATCACCAGCATCCTCTCCCTTCTCTCCTTCAAAGAGATCTTCAGACATATCTGCAGTAGTATCGAGATGTGGCCTCTCTGTCTCTAGACGGCGTTTCAACAAGCGATTGGCTTCCTCTTTCTCAAACTGAGCATGAAAATATTTCAGAAATAAACAAATGCACAAAATGGAGGAGGTAGAAGTAAAACCATAAAAAAAGCATGCAATTATTATGGGCAAAACTTAGGAACTGAAATTGGACAGTGAAATTATGTTTTTTGAGGACCAACATGGATCATATCAGAAGTAAAAGAAACATCAAATGTTCAGTGCAAAAATTCCTATATAAAATGGATATATCTAATGTACCTCAAAGGTGTCAAAAGGTGAAAGTTTTGGGAATAAATGTAAAACTGTGAAAACTTGAGATGGCATAAAACGCCAAGTTTATTTTCTTTACATGATGGAACAATTCAAACCTAATGTCAATGCATCAATCAACTGATTAGTACAAGAAAATGGTGGTGTATGAACATGCCATCAACATATGAAATAGCCAATGGCAATAGGGCAACTGATTGGTCACTTGTTCACTATGTGCACTGGTTTATATAAATAGCTCTTCTGTAAGAAAAATAGTTCCACCGAAGCTTGTTAGAAGAATGAAACAAACTGAAAACCAAAAGATAAGTAAATTGTCAACAAGTGAGAATATGCTTGTTAGCAATGCATCATATTTTTCTTATTTTTTTAACAATATCACATTTTTCTTACATTGATATGATATTTGAGTATCTAAAAATTGACATAAGAGACAATCAGGTTTTTTTTATTAACTGTACTTTTCACTTTATGCCCCTCTTTCCCACTCTAATTATCATGTAAATCTTACTTGGCTACATATTCCAATTTATTCAATCAAAGACCCACACTTGCAACTCTACTCCTGTCATTCGACTATTCAAGTGTCAACAGCTCACTTGGTTACTCTGTCATGGATCAGGTGGATGAGAAGTCAACATAAGCCATAAGATCCATGCACACTGAGTAATCACCCATGCCCCAATGTTGCCACAATTGCATCCAATAAAGTCATCAACATTATCATTTGTGCGTGTTCTTTCTTTGCCAAGCCTCAGTACAAACAAATGCAAATTCAAGGAAAAAAAAGATAATTGCAGGAGGTGTCAATGGAACTGTGCAGTTTTGCTTGCTTGAATGTGGATACCAATGATGACCAGAAACAGAGGATATTGGGAGGGTTTCTGGATCCAGACCTTTTTAATCAAGACTTAAATTTGACAGCCTCTGTCTATGAGCTTAATTAGTTTCAGTCTTCTTCCAAAACATAAGACACTATCTCAAGCTTTATAAAGATTCAAAGGATAGAACTGAATGTGGAAGTAAAAAAGTCAGACCTGAGCAAAAGAAATTAGAAGGTGTGGGATTGCTGTGCAAAATGGAGGGAAAACAGGGGACCTATGGTGAAATCTTCTCTTATGATAAAATGCATGGTCTTGGATATTTCTGGTGACCTTAAACAACCTAAATGAACCTGACTCACATCTTACTCCTCTCAAACCCTGAGGTTCATTGCATGATTCTCGGTGCATCATTTTCTGCTTGGAACAAAACTACATTTATGAATGTATCGGGAAACATTTGTATAAAAAGTTGTATTGGTGAACACCATATGGTCTACTCTGTAGCCTGTAGTAGGTAGTAACTGGCTTGAGTGACATCGCACAATTACTACAGATTTCACTTAAGAAAAAGCAGACAGTTTCATTATCAGCAAAACTTATACAGTTGACTCCAACAATGGAGAACACATGTTTGCTCCATTGATCGAACTAGGTCTGTAGTACTCCAACACTAGTCAACCTTCTCTCTCACTGCATTTTTGTCATCTGTTTCATGTGTGGCTACCAGAAATAAAAGCAAACTGCAGTTGAAAGATTGGTCAGTAGAAAGCTTAGAAGTGCAGCCTATCTGACTGTGGTGTCTATGCAACTAATATGCAATGATTATTTGCCGTAATCCCTGCTAGCTTCTTCTGCAGGATGGCAGCATCTAACAAACTAAGAGAGTAACCAGGCAGAGAGAGATGGGAAGAGCTGGAGTCCATATAATGGTGAATGGTGACAGCAAATTTAGCAAATATCCAACAGCGCATGCAATTATATAGTCGTGCCATGTTGTCTCAGCACAATTCGAAACTGATGAGGAGCAAGAATCTACCTAGCATTGCAGGTATGAAGTAATGCTACTACATTTATGTGGAAAGAGATCAATGGGCATTCCACCAACACATTCTCCAGAACAGATCCATGTGCTCTTTCAAATGCACATATACCAAGATCAATCCATCCTTTAGTCCTTCCTATGCAGAACCACACTAAATCAGACCACATCTCCACTAACCAGAAGAAGCCCGGAACCCAAATGGAAACGGCAGACAGGATTACCAACGCCCCCACCCTCTCCTACCGCATCACAAAACTGAAGAACTTGTACGGAGAAAGCAACGAACCAAAAACAAAAAAGGCACACCTCCTTCTTCTTCCTGGCGAGGTTCCAGATCCTCCAGGTCATGTTCTCCAGCCGCGTGTTCCTCTCCTGCGGGCTCCGCATCGCGTTCGCCTGCGCGGACACGCCCGTTCACACACAGATTGGGGTCAAAACCAGCTGCAAATTCACGAGCAGCGAGGAAGGGAAAGAGCCGCAGGATTCGCGCGAGAGCGTGGAGATTAAGCGGAGCAGCTGGGGTGGGAAACGAACGAGCGTACGCGGAGCCATGTCTTGTAGAGGTCAGTCTCGTCGTAGCCGGTGATGACCTCCTCGACGAAGTAGCGCGCGGGGGAGAAGTGGCCGCGCTCCCGGAGGAGGAGCGAGGGGCGATCCCCCACGCCTCCCGCGCCCGCGGCCGAGGCCGAGGCCGCGGCGCCCTTGCCTGCGTCGAGGATGGCATCCAGGTAGCTGTTGATCCAGTTGTCGTTGCCGTACATCGCGCCGCCCGGTCCCGGCGCGCCCTCCGGCGGCGAGTGGAGGGGGCGGCGGCGGTTGCTGCCGCCGGCGAAATCGAGAGGAGGGAGGGAGGCGAGGCGAATGGGAAGGAAGGAAGGAGAGCGACGGGGGGTAGGCGTGGGCGAAGCGGTGGCAAAGGAAAAATGAGGGAGTGGCGACGCGAAATAAATAGCGAAAAAGAAATCAAAAAGGGGGAAAAGAAAAGAAATAAATGGGACGTGGCTATTGCCCCCAACCGCAATTGGCCAGTTGGGTTTTATCCAGTCTAAACCGTTGGATTTTGATCTAACGTTGAGGAACTTGTCTCATATGTTTTTTTCTCCGTGCTTGCATGTGAGGGCTGTTTGGGACCAGGAGGGTTCGATCCAATTCCTAAAGATTTGCTTTAAATTTAAACTAATTTGAAGTAAATCCAAAAGAAGCTCTCAAAGAAACCGTGCATTGGAGTTTATGGTTTTATGATATTACAATAAGATTAAAATGCTAAAGCATAATATGGCATACAATTAGCCACGACAGTTGGAAGCTGAGTGTTTGTCTTATTTCAACTTTATATCGTATTTAATTTAGAACAATTATAATATACCATGTAGTATTGATTAATGAAATCAGGCTGTTTGTACAGCTTGTTTGATTGACTTAGATGAGCATTCATTTATACAGCCTCATAGTCTATTGCCTGCTTTGTAGGCCATGGCATTATATTGAGAACATTAAATTTGTTCTAGATATGTATGTGTTTAATTAATACTAATAATGTTCCACCTTCTCACTCACTTGATGCTGTAAAGTTTCTATAACCACATGGCCCTGGAATCTTTCTCCTAGCGTGTACAGATTTGGAAAGTTTCCAGTTCCAGACTTCCAGGTAGGACATGTAGAAGCAGCAATCTTTTACTTTCCCACCTGTTCCAATTTTTCTTCTCCATGGCAATTGAATTTGACCTCTAGGGCAACCCTGGTCGTCAATGACCATGCAGCCTTGAATAAGAAAAGGGAAATAACTCAAAGAAGAGTCTAATTGTATACGAGATAATATCGTTCAGAGTCTCCGTCAACTATGAAAATGTCTTAAAGCAACGTCTTTAAGAAAATATTCTGGGATGTTAAAGTAGCATTGCACACGTCACCCACCATTTTGGAACTAAGGCCAATGCATTGTTTACCTCATATTTTTGTGCATTAAGGGCATCCACAATATGGACATAGGAGAGGCTACAAGGCTGAGTTCGCATCTTATAACTTACCTATATATTGTGAGGCTTAGCCATAGTGTATTAAATGCTAGAGCTAGCTTTAAGCTTATGACTAATCACAAGGAGTAAAATAATCAGAAAGGACACACTTTGCAGAGAAATTCACGTGAACTGTGAGGAAGCAGATAGAGGGATTAGTGTTTTGTGAATTTTTTTACTCCATGGTGGGTCCCACCCTATGACTCCAATGGCCTTAAACATTGTGAGCTATATGTCAATAGCGGGTGGAGTACTCTGTTATGACCTCTACCGTTATGCATGGTCCACAGCGACTATACATTTCCTTATTACAACCAAGTTTCTCATCTTGAAAAAGAAAAGAAAGAAAACCACTCCAAATATGACCTAACAGTATATTTAAGTAGAGATTGTTGTCGCTTATATTTATCCGTGCTGCTTATTAGTAAATAAATAATAAAGATAAAAAATAAATGATAAAAAATAAATTATGATGTAAAAATCATATAATCAAATTTAAAAATAAGTTTTAAAATTTAAAATTTATTTTATAAATATAAACATGAATAAAATAATAAGATATAGAGAGCAAAGCTTTTGTAGAAAAAAGCGCCCAAAAAGTGACGGAGAGAAATGACAAACCCAATAGCCTGTACACAAACCAGCCACACCCCCACCCTCCAAAAATAAATCATTGACATACTCTCTTCTAATTTTAAGCGGCTAATGTATAAACCCTATCACTAAATAATAAGTCAATTACTCATATTAAACTCTATCACTAAATAAGTCAGTATATCAATTACTCATATTAAACCCTACCACTAAATAAGTCAGTATATCAATTTGCGGAGTGCAAAAGCCAGTACAGTAGGTCTCCATCCATTCGGTGCCACCCACCGCCTCCGACCCATCCCTCCTCGACTTTCCTGTGTGCCAAGCGGCGCGTCGTCGGTTTGGCTGGCCAGCTTTATTAGTGCTAATCCCCAGCTCTAATTATATCATTTGCCACTGACCTAGCCATGTGGTTGCCTTGCTGCGTGATCGCGTTTGCTGCTGCAGCGACAGCATCAGTGGCCGATTAGTTTATGGGTAATCTACTGATCTTATCCCCTAAGCGAATATTAACTTACTGCAGTCGTTAAGCTTAGGAAGGCTGTAGATTAGTTGGTTAAGATGATAGAAGTGATCTAGTACGTCTCGAGCTTTGTAGTTAAGTGTGTGGCAGTTGGAACTTTGCTAGCTCTTCAGTAGAACTTTCTTCGTGTTCGCCTATAGCTGCTCGCGATGGGACTCTCCTAACGCGTGGTACTGTTTTGTGGCATTTCTGGTAAAGCACGATGTAGGTCAGTTGATTTTTAATTACTTCTTCCATTCTAAATTATTTAGCAGATATTAAAATTAAAAAATAATGCCACCCAATAAACATGAAATGAATAGACACGGGTAAGTAAGGTCGGTAAGATAAGATAGGAAGACATTTAAATAAAAAATAATTGATAGAATAAGAAAGAAATTTAAATAAAAAATAATTGATAGCATAAGAAAGAAATTTAAATAAAAAATAATTGATAGAATAAATAATAGCTAAAATATTTATATTATAAAATAAGATTTAAATACTAAAAATATTTATATTTTGAAATGAAGACAATATTATTTTAAAGTGGGGTCTAGCTTAAAAGTTGAAGCTAATTTTGATTTTTTTACTAAAATAATTTAAAGAGAGCTAAGGCAATGAAAATGACAAAGAAACACCTAAGATTATTACTAAGATCAAAACTTAAAATTTAAAATCAGCTTTGGATTTTAAGCCAAAGCTGTGCCAGGCATTGTCTTCTGATTCTTCTTTTCAATTCTCTATTTTTGATTTGTCCCTTGTATGCCTGATGATTTGGACAACTGAGTGGAATATGGTCAAGTCTTCAGATGCCATGTGACCAATGGAAAAACGTTTTGGCTCAACTGCAAATCACGAATTAATTAGGGACATTGAAACTTAATTAAAAGCTACAGGTCGACTAGGATCGTGCAACCCTATCGATTCCTCGTAATAAAGGCAACGGCAACGATAAGGATGCCTTCATGGGATTGGGCCAGCTCGGCGCTTCCGAATGGTTTGGTTGACCGAACAATTCTTATCGCCAGGACGCGTCCGTGTCAGGTTCAGACTACAGAGGCAGTGTGCCTCGTAGCAGAAAACGGAAATTTTTTTTTGTCACCCGTCCTTCTCTTAATCGCCATAATCACCTACTAGATGGAAAAAAAATAGCATGTCACAACTTGGAAAAAAGCATTCAATGCGCCCCATTGAACTTTTGAGATCTCTTAGCTTTAGTTCGTTTCTGGGTTAAAGCTGCCATGGTTTTAATTGGTAAGATGTTATAGTTTAAAAGATAGTTTGACCTTTAGACAGAAAATTCTATGCTCTCCGTTTCAAAAATATAATCATTTCTAACTAAACACTCCATTTATCCACAGATACCATCATTCCAAGCGTTTAATACTTTTCAGAGTAACAGTTGTCTCATCTCTTACGCTCAGATTCGACGAGATGACATCATGTAAAATAAGATAATGTAAACTTAAAAAAATATATTTATTTAATTTAAAAAATTATATGCAATTTTTTTAAAAAAGAAACAGTTCGTAATGAAAAACAAATAACAGATAAGTTGCTCATCCGACGTAGCTCTACATCCAGAACAAACGTACCCTTAATCTTTATTAAACAACGTAAAAATATTATATTTTGCTAATAATAGCCATCTCGGTTCGTAACACTTTAAAACTTTATTGAAGATACTACCACATTGCAAAACTGCTGCTAGCTGCGAAATGCTACACGTGGAGTTGCGCACAAATCATCTGGATTGTCTTCATCATACAATACAGTGCTCAATAAGGAGTAGTACCCACAAATTTGTGCATGGTTCCTTTACAGGAAAGCCGAGAGCCTTCCTCTCCCTCGGTCGATACTCAAAGCCAAGGGCAACAGAGCTATTCTGCCACCGCTTCAGAAAGTTTGCGATGCATTGTCCTGAAAATCAACTCCTAGAACATGGATATCAAGTCCTCAATGCGATCCAAGGGGAAATGCTTCTTCTTCAGCCTCCTGCGGCGAGTGTTGCTTGCCCTGCCAAACAATGTCCTTTTAATCAGCTAGGTAGGCACTAGACAGCAAAAACTTGAGATAAGAATAAAGGTCTACATATCACTAGCTTCTGTGAGCATTACGGAACAAGGGCAAGCAATGAGCATTATGAACAACTGTAGCGTTATCGATCACTGCACTCACCAATATTGATTATGGAACACCACATTGTCTGCAGGGACATGCTTCCCGCCATCGTTTCTATTCCACTGGTAGACAGCATGAGTCCTATTTTTCAGTTGCAAAATCGAATGGCCATAACTAGCCTCCCTGAACGCAGAATAGTCTGGCTGTGGATCACTGAACCTGCAACATGGTGATTTTGACCAATGAGAAAGAACCGTAGGAGTGCGCAAACACCAATCTTAGAAATAGTAAGTTTGCTGCTATAAATTCATTTTCCTTTACCTTAAAGCAAGCCCTTCCTGGTTGCCTCCATCACCAACTGTTATGTACACAGGAGCAGATTTGTCTGGCACTGGATATCGATTTCCCGATGTTATGTTGTAGTTGATGTTAGAGATACGATACTGCAAACATATACATATAGAAAGGTATTTATGAAAAAAAATTCAAAATTCAGAGCTCTTCGACTAGAAATAAAATAACAAACTAGCATCGTTTCTTATGATCAATTCTCAAAATATAAAGTTTACGAAAGTCAGACCAAATTCAGCAATTTTTTAATATCAAAGAAGCTAGTGCCGAAGAATTAAGTAAATATTTACCAATCTCTCATAAGCATGCACGTGCCCTGCAAATACCAAGTCAACCTTGTACTTCACAAACCATTTCTCAAAAGCAGCCCTCATACTCTCACCCTCCATGTAATGAGCTTCATTGCTGTTGTACATGGGAGAATGCATGAGAGCAATAAGCCAAGGTGTCTTCTCTCTATCCACATGCTTCAATTCATTCTTCAACCAGGTCCATTGAGGAGTGTATTTTACTAGAAAACATCAGAGATAAGCTTATAAGGCATACAACAAAATATTCAATGAAAAGAACCACCAACTATCAAATCATTACAGACATCACATATTTACTTCTAAATATAGTAGATGATGGTTGGAATATTACACCAATGCAAAAAGATACTAGTAGATCTGCACTCATTCAGGGGAGCATCCGCACCTGTCCCCCACACAATGTTACAGGTTTCAAACAGCTGGAACCTTGCATTATGAGCAGTTTCAAACAACAACAACAATGTTTTTTAGTCCCAAATAAGTTAAAGTAGATTAGAATTAAAATCCAAAATGAATTTTAAATCACGGTTTAGACAAGTCAATAGTTGATTTTCAAGCATTCTTATTCAATTATAGATCTTTAGTTATATACCAAGTCTATTTTTATTATCTATTTTCATATTAATTTTGATCTTTTCATATTTCTTCTTATATTATTATCTTGACTTAGTATTCTACAATATACTGGTATTTCTAAAAGTCTACTTTAAACATAATCAAACCATCTCAACCGATATTGGATAAGTTTTTTTTTTCAATTGGTGCTACCCCTAACCAATGATGTATATCATCGTTTCGGATTCGATCCATTTTTGTATGACCACAAATCTAATGTAACATACACATTTCTATAACACTATTATATAAAACTTAACTTTTTAACTTCTGCGATACCCTCTTTATCACAGAGATTGCCAGATACTTGACACTACTTCATCTACCCCGTTTTAATTCTATAGTTAACATCTGCATCAATATCCTCACCCATCTATAGCATCGATTCTAGATATCAAAAGATATCATTTTTAGATACTATTTGATCTTCTAAACTCACATCTCCTTTCTCGTGTGTAATTATGCCAAAGTCACACTTTAATTATTCAGTTTTAGTTCTGCTTACTATAAAATTTTTGGACTCAAGAGTCTGTCGTCACAACTCTAATTTCCTATTTACTCTCGTTTGACTCTTATCAACTAACACTACATTATTTGTGAAGAGCATATATTAAAGGACATCTCCTTGTATTTTTCTTGTAATCTCATCCACTATCAAGACAAAGAGATTAGCAATTTCAAACTTTAAATCAAATCAAAGAAGACTTTATGTTTCTATCCATCCGCATCAGAGATATACAGTATTGTCACACTTGCATCTGGATTAGTAAGAACACAACAAGACAGTAACACAATAATTTCTTTTGTCTAAGAAGTGCTCTTTTTGCCCCTCCTTGACTTGAAATTTTGAACTACGTCAAGCACTTGGAACTCCCAAGTCAATATCACCACCACCACCACCAAATCTGGTGGTATGTCACAGACTTAATGTCATATTCAAAACAAAGCAAGTCAGAGGAAGGATCTTTATCTTACCGAATGGAGAATAGCTAGAAAGCACAATGATATGAGCAGATGCACGTCTGACTGCATACCACATAGGAGAACTGCTCCTTGATGCCAAATATGGAGTGTGATATCGATGCAGATATGGCTTAAATGTAGAAGTTTCTTCCTGAAAACATAAAATGTCAATGTGGCCAGGTTTACAGAAAGACAAGTGCTTGTAAATCAGCTAGTTAAAATGTTCAGGTGGAACTGCAGTGTTATTCTGAACAATGGATAAGTTATTAGCTTCTAAGAAGAGATCCTTGTTAGTGTAAAACTACGTACAACCCGCTATAAGAAAAAATCAACTTCTAAAAAGCTATAGATCACAGATTATTTTCTTCAGTATTATTTGCCTATAATTGTCCTCTTCTGAACATGCTAAAACAAGGAAATTCCAAAAAAAAAAAGGGAGTTTACAAAATGGCCAGAAATCACTATTTCCAATTAGACAGGAGTATGTGGTAAAAAATAATTTGGTGTACAGATGAGAAGAATGTTAACTTACCAGATCAGGCCTGTATTCAATTTCATGGTTACCAGCGCTCCAAATCCATGGTTGATAAGCAGTACTACATTCTACAAGCTGCCCCCAAGAATCCCAACAAATACCGTCATTATGTTGATATCTATCAGCATATGACAAATCCCCAACAAATAAAACAGTTTGCCCTTCGCTTTTCTCATAATGTTGAAGAGTTGAGAGGGAATTAAATGTCTGCCCAAGATCACCTAGCAAAGCAGAGACAGAAAATTTCAGTATCAACATGCTTGGATTGTTGCTTCACTATAACCATATCTTAATTTGGTGGTTCTTTCCATGAAGTCATTGATCTCCATTTTTTTTACGTTCTTATCCTAAAGGTAGGATGTTTGACAAGAACAGAGAATGTGTTTACAGACCTTCTATAGTATAATCTCGTTGAGGTCTATCTTATATGACTGATGCACCCTAGGTAAAATCCTAGAACAGATGTTGTGGAGATCCAAAGTAATTCAATGGCACATGCTGTTAACCAAAAAAAAATCAGAGAAAAAAGATGAACCAATGATGCCAAGTGTGTATGATGCATCCGGATCAAGTGCTGGAGGAGTTTCAAACCAAAATTCTCGAGCTGAATCTCCACTTCCAATCTTGTAATAATATTTGGTGTTATACTGCAAAACAAGATAGTAATTTTATATATTTACAATTTTTAATTGGAACTAACAACAAAAGAATGTGCAAACATAGTATTTTGTTAATGCATCAGACTAGAACTAACTACACAGAACTAAGAAATTTTCTAAAAACAATTTGTGCGGTGAGCATTGTGTTTGAACAGAATAACCTTACGCAATTGAAATTTGATGAAGAAGAGTTCTCTGGCAAATCCAATTTGGCATAATAACTCTAAGTTTATAGCTAAAGTAGATCATTATAGAATTATGACTGAGAAGGTTGTGTGAAAGCTACTTAGAAGTTAGAATACGTGTATCCTGTTTACAAAGGAAACTGACCTCAAGAGAAAAACGAATTATTTTGTAAGTTACTCTATTTTGCACGGGTAAACATAATGTTAGACAAATACTCCTACAATACATAAGTACAAAATGCAAAGCCTAAAAGATATGAAGAAAATGAAGTCTAGTACCTCAAGGCCATCAACAAGGCAATGGTGAATATATCCAGATTTATAGTCATAAAAGGTATAATTTGTTACTGTTCCTTCTGCTCTCTGATCACACTGGTGCCCATTTTTACCATAGAACACCTCACTTGTCCCAGGTTCTGCTACAGTAACCCATGCTACTATAGCAGCTTTTCCATTATAATCACCTTGAGTGATATGGACCTGCCAGCAGACCAAGCAGTTAAGGCACTGTCAATTCACTGCAATGAACTGATCTGGTGGAAGAGGATACCTGCTGCGGAGCATTGTAGCCATTTGGAGCTGCAAATCATTCACTTTCTAGAGGTATATCAGTAGATGGGTACTCCGTACGCACATAAGAGCTCGTACGGCCGCAGGAGACACCATTGACAAGGCAAAGAAGGACATGTAACAGTAACAACGCCAATCTCCAGCCCATCACTGATGCAGAACAATGCTGATCCCTCCCGCTTAACCTAAATTTACATGTTCAATTGAAACAAAAACACCTATGAGATTCAGATGAGAATGAACCACAGAAGATATTCAATGAGGGATTAAACAATTTATAAAATTAAAAAAAATTGTGCACATGAATGAGCCACATGGCGATACGGCACTCCCGGTCCTGTTACAGCAGGGATTCGTACAGAACAATAACAGACATCCATGATGCTGAATCAGGCGGCGGCCCTAACGTTGGAAATGGGGGTTCAGCTGAAACCAATCTAAATCCCAACTCCGGATGGATCTCCAATCTACGCCTAGCCAACTCACGAAGCAGGCGCGGAGGAGGGGGGAGGGAAAGGCTACAAGAGGTGAACGAATACCTTCAGTTGGGTTCGATTCGAACCGCGAGGTGGAGGCTACGGCGGAATGGGGTCAGCAGCGTCGCCCCCTCCAGACCTGCTCGCCGCCTCGCCGGCGGAGACAGAGAGGATGGGGGGAGAGGAGGGATGGAGAGAGTGGCGGTGCGGTTGGCGAGAGCCACCACCAACGGAGGCGAGGGGTGAACGCGTAGCAAGCTATATGGCATGACACCTCACGAAAGCAAACTCTGTACATGCATACAGCACGGCTCGTCTGTCTGATCCTTCTGGCTCCTACGGCGTCAC
This sequence comes from Oryza coarctata, assembly GCA_030770085.1. Classification (NCBI taxonomy): domain Eukaryota; kingdom Viridiplantae; phylum Streptophyta; class Magnoliopsida; order Poales; family Poaceae; genus Oryza; species Oryza coarctata. The sequence goes on from CM061472.1 coordinate 19,795,026, forward strand.
AGTCACCTCTCTCTAGCGAAAATGGACGAGGAAAAAAGGATCTACTAGTTCGCTGCGACTGAATCGAGACGAGGATGACGAAGCAAAGCGAAGCTGGAAAGGGAAGGAGAGGATTCGCTTACCGTGCAGGGGACCGTCGCGCTGGGATTGGGGACGGCGACGAGAGAGAGAGAGAGAGAGAGAGAGAGGATGGTTGGTGTTACGCGGCGGCGGTTACAAGTGTGATTGGTAGGGTTGTGGTTATCTTCCTCTTTTTTCAGCTCGCGCTTCCAGTTTTCCTCCGTTTGCAAGACAGATGGACGGTTTGTTTTTGTGGGTGTTGATGGTTTTGTAGTGGACACACTGAAGCAATCAATTATTATTTTAGATGCAGTTATCTTAGAACTTATCTAATTTGTAATTACAATTTTAAATTGTATTATTTATCTATCAATCTTTCATCTTAAAAACATGTGTTGCTAATATTTCGATAAAATCACTTAAATATTTTTCTTATATAGTTAAGACACTAATAGATTTATATACATCAATTATATGATTTTTGACTATTTAAGATATTTTTATTAAAAAATCATATGGACCAAGTCAGGATTAATTAATTAGAGGATTGTTTGGTTGATATAATGGGGTTGTCAATATTTATAATAATTGTGTCTAACTTACCTAAAGTTTTGAACAATGAAATAAAACCATCTTTTAACTAGCAAAATCCAATCATAGACCCTTCTTTGAGCCATTGATGGAACGTAGATTAAGGAGGATGAATTTTGCTACCTCTAGTTATAAACCAAATACATTTTATATTTATATTTTTAAGAAGTAGATTATGATATGGCAAGATGATGCAATATATTTGTCTATTATTCTGTTAACTTAACAAACTTCAAGTCACTGCCATACCGCTTCCCTCTTGTCATCATTTGTATCATGCGTATAGCGGCATGGATAGCGGTGGAAATTGGACTGGGCCAGTTCCAATCAATTTATCAAATTTCTTATCTTTTCATTTGAGACTGTTTTTCTTATAACAATGTAACTAGACAAGTCAAATTAGAGTAAACTCAATTTTTGTTCAAAATTAAATAATTTTGATTTTAAAATAGTAAATAAGAGCAATATAACTAATTTTGAATTGAGCCCCTGAACCAGCAAATGAGCTTTTATTTTTCGGTTTTTTCCAGCGCATAGTGTAGGGCTATGGACCCCAGAGACCACTGGGCCATCTCTACGAATATTCCATCTGACTCTTACAGATTCCTTGGGCGGGATTGCTCTGACACTCGCCATACTGGGCCCACATTCGCCCAACGGCCTAACCAAACAAAGTAATTAAGCCCATGATGAAATTTAAGACCGCGAAGGAAAAAGATTACTCGGAGCCCACAAGCTGCGAGCCCACGACGAGAACACTGAACCGAATGGACCAAAGGCAAAGGGGATCTGTCTCTCTCGCTCTCTCTCTCTCTCTCCTCGCCTCGTCTCGTCTCGTCGTCTAGTTGGGCGACCGCGACGAGCACGGCGACCCCGACGAGGACGACGACGGCCTCCGCCGCGAAGATGGCCGCGCGTCGCCTGCCCGCACTTTTCTCCGTTTTGGCGGTGTGCTTAGGTGCGGCGGCGGCCTATCAGCCCGGGTATGTCCCTCTCCGCGCCCCCATCTCGTTTGCTCTGTGATCCAATCGACCGCGAGTTGACCACGGCTGTTGCTTTGGTTCTCCAGGTCTGCTGAGGGATACACAATCGCGGGCCGCATCAAGATCGATGGTTAGTTTCCGGGCCTTCGCACCCTATGGTTCGAGTGAATTCGATGAAACTTTTTGGCGAGATGCGTGTATTGAGGTTGTTGCTGTGCTTGGATCGTTGGGGATAGTGCTCCTTAGCTGTATGCGAACTTAGGTGAATCGTATATGTTTGTGTGTCATGGTTGTTTAGGGATAAAGGCCTTCTGACGTTCGATTTTATACTTGGCTCTAGTCAATCTGGTGGAATTGTTGTTTAGATCTGTAGATGTAGACCCGATTAAAGTATCCCTGACTGTGTACTGACTAACGAGATTTGATACACCATTTATCGAACTCACCTAGTTCTGTCTTAGCGCAAGTCCCTGCTGCACAACTTTGTTAGCTATCAACTACTCCCTGTCCCAAAATATAAGCATATTTGAACTTTGTCATGGTCTTTGAGATGCTACTCTGACCAATAATATTTATAAAAATAAGTTGTTTTAAATAAAAAAGAGTTGCATACTATGATTGTTTGTTTAATGATAAATCTAGTACATCATTCTTACGCAATCGGTCTTTTTTATTTCTTCCCTATTAATAATCGAAGTTTAAAATGTTTGATTTGGCACTATTCTAAAAATGATTATATTTTGGGATGGGGGGAGTACTTAGTAGCTCTGGGGGCTTGTTATTTAGTGATTTTTCAGGCATTTATGGAATTCATTGCATTTGTGCAAACTGTTTTTCAAATCATGCACTAAAACAGTTTGATGCGCCCTTGGTTTTGGTTACTTAGTTTCATGGGGTTTGCATAGTTGATATTCATATTGACTGATTTTAGCTGAGCTTTCATTGGTTAGGTGGTATTTGATTATTCATCTGATGATTTTAGCTAAGTTTTACAAGAGTTTGGAAAGTGAGCTTTGGAGGAACTTTGAATTGCGAAAGCTTTATTGTGACTGCCGTCCTAGTGTTTCTGGCACTTTTTGTTTCTAGGACGAGTCTCACTGTGCTACGACTTGTTGGATAGATGTGTTGGCAACTTAGCATGAGTATTGAAGCCCACGTTTCCTGACTCGGCTTATTGAAATCATTCAGACCACAATAAGAAACGGCTGCTGTATAGTGTTTCAGATTACTTTTAACTTTTACATTTTCTCTTGCTGAAAACATTGTTAGCTTGCGGATAGAGCCACGGGTTTTTTCAGTGCTGGATCTTTCATGTGAACTAAGATTGTTAAGGCGAGTATAAGTTTTCCTTGCACTCAAATCATCAGTTAAGATTTAGGATCTTGCATTTGCTCCTTAAAATGCATATGGAATTAAGTTTCCATACCTATGGAGCCAAATTGTACAAATACTTCTGTACTGATAACCAGCTGATGTCATTTTTTTTCTGTTTTATGTGCTTATAGCTGCAAGTGCAAGTGCAAAGGTGATACTAAATGGTGGTCAGAGGGTTACATTCGCCAGGCCAGATGGCTACTTTGCATTGTATCCTGCAAAATCTGCAAAACCATATGTTTACAACTTTTCAGGTCCATTTTGAATTCCCGGATGAGAGGAAATTTAGTTATTTTCAATTAAATTTAATCAGCCTGCTCTATTGTTGGATGTCTCGTATCTTGTATTTCCTATCTTTTATGGATAGCCTTATTTCTGAAAAATAGATATAGGAGACTCTGAGTTGCTAATAGAAATAAATTTAGCTCTCTAGTTCTAGTTTCCTTTGTTATTTTTGCAAATGTTTCCTTGTGGGCATACTGCGTTTTGCTTTGTTCCTTCCTGACATGATATGCTTAAGCCACAATGTGCCAGCTGGTACTCATTTAATCGAGGTCTCCTCATTGGGCTACTTATTTTCACCAGTAAGTGTCCATTAGTCAATTTTTTTTCTGTACCATGGCTTAAATGGACATCAAGTTTCATTCTCTACTATGTTGTGTGATAGGTTCGAGTAGACATCAGTGCCAGGAATCCTGGGCACATTCAAGCAGCATTGACTGAAAACAGAAGAGTTCTAAATGAGCTTGTGTTGGAACCTCTGAGAGAAGAGCAATACTATGAGGTGGCTAATACTACAATCTCATGTTTTTTATTTCTTCAGTACTTTCTGTTGTATAATATTTCATTAATCAGTCCCTTTTTTCCTAGATAAGGGAGCCTTTCTCTATTATGTCACTTTTGAAGAGCCCTATGGGTTTGATGCTCGGTTTTATGGTCATAATGGTCTTCGTTATGCCCAAAATGATGGAGAACATAGGTATGTTGCGCACTTTTAACCTTTTGCGTCCAATAATGAGTTATAATGTCGTAGATATTACACTATTTTGTGCCCACAAGCAGCAGCTCTGCAGAACAGGATTCAAGCCCAATGGATATTCTGCACCATGTAGCTTGTATCATACATCTCCCATTCTGTTCTATTGGTTGTAGATTTAGGCATTTTTCTGCTTATTTACCAGATTATTGTCACAGTTTATTTGCTCCACGCATCACCGGAGCCAAGGCCCAGCAACCCTGGGCCAGTGCCCGGGCTTCGCCGCATGTAGCACATGAGCATGGCGTATTACAGTTACTTAACTATGTTGCTTTGCTGGATCTAATCAAGGACAAATCAGCCAGGCAAAGGCAGAGTAGCAAGGCAATATAATTAATAAAAACACCATCACTGTAGGCCAAATATAGCACAACTCATATATAAGTTTTTCCATCGATCTAATTTCTTGCACTGGTTTTCCTCTTCTAAATCACAACTTGACACCGTCAACTTTACTTACATAACACTATAACAGTCTGTAGAGATGTATGAACTATTGTGTACTCGTTACCCATCATTAGATTTGCTCAGGCTCAAGAAAATTTCTGGATCCACCACTGGCTCCACGCTTCTAAAAATATGATTTCTCAAAAAAACTTTCTTAAACTGCATTGACCACTTGTTTCTAAGCTATATGTTACGTTTATAAAATAATATTTAATTCTTTCATATAATGAAGTAGATAATCCATCAGCTTTCATCCGCGAATAATCTATTTAGAATGCTACCTTAGTTAGGATGCAACGTTAATAATAAAAAGCATATATTTAGTCATATTGCCTTTTTATTTTAAAAATAGCTCATCTTTTGTATATATTTTTAATCACCATTGTCTTAGCAAATACATGTGTTATGTACCTTCTCAGTTTTTTATTTACATTCGGTTGCTTCATGCTATATTTTTTTTACATCGGGTCCTTTCTTGAGCCCCTTGATTTGAACTTTTGTGGGTTAGCTGTTTGTTTCTTTAGCCAGCTTCACATTTTACAAAATATGCATGTACTGCTGGCATGAAAGGGCTGAAAGATCTTATGTTATTTGGTGATGTAAATGATATATATTTTAATAAATGTTACCTTATAATACTTGTGTTGATGTTATGTAATACTACCTGAATGTTTCTGTTTCACACTTGAAGATCCTGAGGAGATAAAGCAAGCTCAAGAACAAATGAGGAACTCCCCTGTTCCATCCTTCTCTGGCCTATTGGCCAGAGCAAACAGCTAGACATACTACACGGGGATACTGCATGGTTTAAGTTTATGATGGGATGAAGAGCAGTACTGAAATGAGCCACACTTGAAAAGAATCTTTCCCTAGCACATGGTGGAAACTCTTTTCTCCATTTTTATTGTACTGTAAGATGTGATAGGTCTGTTGGGTAGAACCTTCTGAAATCTATAACTGAAGTTGCGATGCATTATTAAATTATAGCCCAGATTGAGTTAAGTGTGTTGAATTTTGGATGTTTGTACATTTCACGCCTTGTTGAATCATTGACTATGGCTATACTCAATACTTGATGTTGACCTGCTATTAGTCATACTCTGTATTCGACTTGGTAAACATTTGGGAAGGTCCATATGTTTGTTTAACTTACACACTTAGAACGTACGGCAAAATCAATTTCAGTTCTGATTTAGAACGTTGTAACATTATGCAGGCGACCAAAGTTAATTGCTTGAACTTCACCTCATTAACATGTTTCCCTATCTGTCTAAACTAGAACACTTGCCAGATTTTAATCCGAAGGAAAGCTGGAAGCCCATTATTTGATGGAAATCCTGCTTAATTTGACACTTGTGTTAGCATACTAGGCTACTAGCATGTGGTCACCAGATAGAGACATGGAACATGTTCCACTAGAGTGCAATCCATGTACACTCTCACTACAACCTTCGCACAACTGGTCACACTCACACAAGTCACAACCTTGGGAAATTTTATGCCCTCCAATGGCCTTAAAAAGATAAGGCACCGAAGGAACCACGAACCGCCGGAACCAGATCACACCTTGCAGCCTCATGAAAATGATGTGTCCCACTCACAGAATCACACAACTTTTTGTGCTGAAGAATACAAGACAAATTCTAACAACCAGAAACAAACTCCCATCATTTAGAATTTGGATTTGGACAAATTTACCTCCTGGCATTTGTATTTTATTCAATTTGACCGTTTCTTGGTCGCGAAAACGGCTTTGTCATCCTCGTCGTCCGGGTTTGGGGGTTGGTGGAGCTATGATGCATGGGACCCTGATCGTTTATTGGTCCGAGCTTGACATTTCAAGCAGGATATCATCTTCAAGATGGCGTCCCATGCAAGCTACATTCAGAAAAGGATTATGTCATTTTCTGCCTTTTCTGCGTCCCAATTAACCTTTTCTTTTGCTGGAAACCTGGAAAATATTCCTTAAGAAAGTTCACAAGAACATATAAGAAAGAGAAGATCACTTGCAGCAGTAGTAATGGCTGTGACAAGGAAATGGAGATAGCAGTGGTAGAAACAAGATAGTATTTGAGCAATTGAGCTGTACCAACAGCTCCATCAGTCCGCTTGCTGTACTCTACTCATCTGTACTGACAATGGGCAAATAAAATACCTACTGGGATCTCTTTCTGCCATCACCATGCATTATATTGACATTCAGATCTTCAATAAAAAAAAAACATAGCAGCAGCAAGCAAATAGGAAAAAAACAATGGGATCTACCTATAAGCTGTTTGAATGCAACCATCTTATTCAGCGACATGCTTCCTAGGCTCTAAACAACGTGATTTTCACAACAGCTTTTTATAGATGAATTAAAACTACTTTAAATATATTTTTAAAATTTATAATAGTTAATTTATTCGTTTGTAATCTCTAATAGTTGTCAAAAAACATTCAGCTATTCAACCAAAAATAAACGTGCCCTAAAGTGACTGCCTGGGAAGTTGGGAAAGCATCAGCTTAAAAGCTAAATTTGAATTTTTAGAATTTGATTTTACGATTAATTGTCATGTCCTTTTTATCAATTTTTTGCCCAGCTCTAACTGCTAAAGAAGACGAGTAAAGAAGTAGTCCTACTTAAAAGTTTCTCCCAAGCAACTTAGTTGTTAATGCTCTACATGAACCTTAATTATTGCAGTTAGGCCTCCCTCCAAATCTGACCAACCGCATGCCGTGCTGTATTTACCATCTGTATCTTTCTTTATTCTTCCTTGTAGAGAAGAAAGTGTCGGCAGGGGATTTAACTATCTGCCACTCTACAGTATTATTGTTTAACAATTTATTATTTATATATACCCATATGTCATAGACATATACGATGATAAATTATTAAACACCATATCTAACAATGTCAAATAGTTAAATATTCCTCAACAGGATGATGGAAATGTGCTGCCCCCATGAATCAAGAGAGTATAGACAGAACATTATCGTCTCACCTACCATTACATAAAGATTAAAAAGTATGATTAGTATATGAATCCAAGAAATGAACAAGCAAAAATATCATAGACCTGCCTAGCATCCATGCTCGTGTGGTGATTACTAGGAAAGTTAAAAGAACTTTCATATCACGCATCTTTTAATATGTAAATCTTCTGTAATTAAAAAAAGTTAAAAAACCTTTTATATAACGTCTCTTCTATTCTTGTAAGCTACGTTAGGGGCTCTTTCTGGCTATATATAACACGTAGCGGCACGAGGTTACGTGCACGCTTCAAACCCTCTGATCATCTAGTATAAGAGCTATCAAACAATAATAGATTAGATCCATCTTTCACCAAATCAACCTTCTACGCTGTCGCCATCAATTCCTTGGTCGGCCAAACTATCTTCGAGAAACTGATCAAGAACAACCATGTACTATGAAAGATGCAAGTGCTTGTTATCGTGAGAGCCGCACGCATGGAGGGATTTCTCACAGGCGCCACAAAGACCCCTGTGTCTACCATGAAGACGATAACAGATAAGTGGAGGTGCATAACCCACTCTACGTTGAGTTGGGTGCTACGGATCAATAGGTCCTGGGATTCCTGCTCTCTTCCATCACTTCAAATATTTTATCTCAGTTAACTGCTTGCAAGACTGCTGCTAAAGTATAAAGTACTGTTGAGGCCATGTTCACCTTGATGTCATGAGCGTGCACCTTCAACACCAGGATCGTGCTCGCTACAACGAAGAAGGACAATCTCTCCATGGCGGAATACGTCGCCAAGATGCGGTCTCTCGCCAATGAGATCGCGTTTACTGGCAAGGCCATCGACGACAACGAGCTGGTCTTCTACGTTCTCACTGGCCTCAATTTCGACTACAATCCCATCGTCTCAGCCCTAGTCGCCAGGATTGAGCCGATCAATGTGGAAGAGATGTACTCCTAGCTGCTCAGTTTGAGCAGCGTATGGATCTTCTCCAGTCTTAGCTGCTCCTCGGTTAATTCTGCCAATCAAGGACGCGGTGCGTTGCAAGGCACGCGAGGCAGAGGGCGCTCGCGTGGGGGTGCTCCACCTCGCGGGCGTGGCCGAAGCAATGGGCAACACCAGCAGAATCAAGGCCCACAAAATAATCAATAGCATGGGCTTGATAACGGACCTAGGTGTCAGGTTTGTAAGATAAAATGACATACTATTAATATATGTTGGTACAGATTTAACGAAGACTTCGTACCAGAAGAAAAATATGCAGGTGCAACGTCTATGTCCTACGGAGTAGACACCAACTGGTACATGGATTCGAGTGCTACAGATAACATCATCAGCAACTTGGGAAAACTGTCGATCCATAACAGGTACAAAGGCCACGATCAAATCCACACGACGAGTGGGGTAGGTATGGAAATCAGTCACATTGGTCATTCTACTGTTACAACCCCTAGTCATGATCTTCATCTCAATAATGTTCTATATGTTCCCAACGCTAACAAAAATCTTGTTTCAGTTCATCGTCTCACATCTGATAATTCTACCTTTATAGAATTTCATCCTGATTTTTCTTGATTAAGGATCAGGCAACGAATAAAACTTTGCTTAGGGGATGCTGTGATCGTGACCTTCGGCGCACAATAAAGCAAGCTTATGGAGCTGCAAAAATTTCTTTTAATAGATGACATTCTCGTTTAGGTCATCCGGCTGCTCCGATTATGAAAAAGGTTATTAGCCAATTTAATCTTCCTGTTTTACCATACTCAAATAAACATTCGGTGTGTGATGCATGTCAAAAAATCAAGAGTCGTTAGTTACCTTTTCCTTATTTCAGCTCTGTTTCCCAGCATCCTTTAGAAATTATTTATTCTGATGTGTGGGGTCCTGCGCCCAAATCAGTTGGTGGACACAAATACTATGTGAGTTTTATTGATAATTATAGTAAATTCACCTGGATTTACCTCCTTAAATTCAAATCTGAGGTATTTACCAAATTTTGAGAATTTCAATCTCTTGTTGAGCACTTATTTAATCATAAGATTATAACAATGCAGACCGACTAGGGGGTTAATATCAAAAACTACATCCCCTTTTCACCCAAGTTGGCATCACATACCATATTTCCTGCCCGTATACACATTAGCAGAACGGGACAGCCGAACGCAAGCATCGCCATATTGTCGAATTTAGTCTACCTCTTCTTGCTCACGCCAACATGCCACTAAAATTTTGGCTTGATGCCTTTTTTTCCGTCACACATTTGATAAATAGAACACCTAGTCGGTTACTATCATATGACATGTCCCTCTTTCGGTTGTTCAACCAACAGCCAGATTATTCCTCTCTTTTTGTCTTCGAATGTACTTGTTGGCCTAATCTACGACCCTACAATACCCATATACTCTAATTCCGTTCCAAGCAATGCATTTTCTTATGATACAGTCCGTTTCATAAAGGATTTAAGTGCCTAGATTCTGATTCTGGAAGGGTTTACATTTCTAGAGATGTAACTTTTGATGAATCTCTATTTTCCTTTTAATTTCTTGGTCCTAATGCTGGTCGTAGGTTTCAAGATAAAATTAATCTTTTACCTACCTATTTGTTAAATTAGACTAGTGGGGTTCGTACCATAAGTGATCATGTGGCTAATTCTCTAATTAATTCTGCTAACAATGATTTTCTAGCGCATGAAGTCATACAGGAATTACAGTCATCGCATATGGGGGTACCCGGAGCTCCTTTTGTCGGAGCTGACCCCCAAGGTGATTCTCCTGCGCCTCAAACGACTTTCGCAGGTGTATCTGCCCAAGAGTCCAAGCCTGGTGTATCGTCCCATGACACATCGCCTGGGCCAACGACCGCCTCTCCAACATATGTGAGCGATTCTGCATCCGGCGCACCTGACACGATCAGGGTGCTGAATCTGGAGCCCTCGACGGCCGTATCCACTCTAGATCCCATGTTGGGATTTTCTACAGCACCTTCGGCTGGGGGCGAGCTACATCAAAAGCCAAAGACCCGTTTACAAAGTGATATTTACAAGGAGAAGTGCTACACTGATGGTACGGTTAAATATTCTTTTTTAACATCAACCGATGAGCTACAAAACTTATCAGAAGCATTAGAGGATAATAATTGGAAACAGTCAATGGATGCTAAATATGATGCGTTAATAAAAAATAAAACATGGCATTTGGTTCCTCCTTAGAAAAGGCGTAATATTGTTGGCTGCAAGTGGGTATATAAAATCAAACGTAAATAAAATAGCAGCTTAGATAGATACAATGCTCGGTTGGTTGCAAAAGGTTTTAAGTAACGGTATAGTATTGATTATGAAGATACTTTCAGTCCTGTTGTTAAAACTGTTACTATTCGAGTTGTTCTCTCTATTGTTGTGTCCAGGGGTTGGACTATTAGACAATTGGATGTTCACAATGCTTTCTTGCATGGGCTTCTTGAAGAAGATGTCTATATGAAGTAGCCTCCTGAGTACGAGGATAATTCTAGAAGAAACTATGTCTGTAAGTTAGATAAGACACTATATGGATTGAAGTAGGCACCTAGAGCATAGTTCTCAAGGTTAAGTAAGAAATTTTATGCCCTTGATTTTAAAGGATTCAAAGCCGATACTTCCTTATTCTATTACAGTAAGGGTTACATCGTTATGTTCATGTTAATTTATGTTGATGACATAATTGTGGTTAGTTGTAAATAAGAGACAGTGGCCGCATTATTTTAGTATTTCCACAATGATTTTCATTAAAAGATTTAGGTGACTTACACTATTTCCTCAATATCGAAGTTGCCAAGACTAAGTATGGAATTATTTTGACACAAGAAAAATATGTAAATGATCTGCTGAAAAGAGCAAATATGATGGATTGTAAGCCGGTAAGCACACCTCTATCTAGTGATAAACTCTCAATTTATGAAGGAGATCCGCTTGATCCTATAGATACATTATGATACATGAGTATTATAGAAGCCTTGTAGTATCTTATATTGATAAGACCTGATATTGCTTTCTCAATAAATAAGATTTGTTAATTTCTTCATGCACCAACAATAGTATATTGGGCGGCTGTTAAAAGAATATTAAGATATCTCAAGTCATGTGCAAAGTTTAGTCTAAAGATAAACAAGTTATTTTTCTTCTTGGTAAGTACATATTTAGATGTTGATTGGGTTGGCTGTCCTGATGACAGAAGATCAATAGGTGGCTTTGAAGTATTTCTGAAAAATAATCTTGTATCATGGCATGCAAAGAAACAGGCTACAATATCAAGGTCAAGTACTGAATCTGAGTATGAGGCATTGGCTAATATAACTGCTGAGATTATTTGGATTCAGATTTTGTTGAAAGAATTAAAGGTATCCAGTCCGTCTGTTGCACAGTTGTGGTGTAATAACATAGGGGCTAAATATCTTGTATCAAATCCTATGTTCTATGCTAGAACTAAACACATTGAAGTTGATTTTCACTTTGTTAGAGAACGGGTAAACAACAAATTAATTCAGATTGATTTTGTTTCTTCTAAAGATCAAGTGACAGATGGTTTCTTCAAAGTCTTAGTGTATGAAAGTTGAAGAATTTCAAGTACCATCTTAACTTAGTAAAGTTGTGATTGAAGGAAAGTATTAGAAAAGTTAAGAACCTTCCATATGGCATCTCTTCTAATATGTAAATTTTCTGTAATTAAGAAAGTTAAACTTTTCATATGACATCTCTTCTATTCTTGTAAGTTATGTCAGGGGTTCTTCCTAGCTATATATAACATGTAGGCGGTATGAGGTCAAGTGCACACTTCAAGCATTCTGATTACCTTTCAGTGATGAGTGCGAGATATTATCTCTGCATAAGTGTGAACCATGAGAAATTACTTTGTTGCAAGAGCTTAATTACTTTGTGTTAATCTATGAGATGGCACATGTTAACTAGCATGTCACAAGGCATATGCTCACATGAGAAATGGGATCTTCTTCTTGATCCAATTTTCCTTGCCCCCAACAACATGTGAAGTGTTCCAAGATGCATTTATGGAGCAAAGCTTTTGCACAGCTAGCTGCACTACAAAAATTGTTGTTTGTTGGCTGGATCTAATGTTTCAAATGCGCCACCGAGTCGCATTCGAATTGTTGTTTTGTTGTCGAACATTGCAAGTTACAACTCAGTGCCAACTGTATTCTGAATTCATTGGCATATGCATCTGCATCACACTTTTTTGTGTTATTATTTTAGAAAACGTTTTACTCATGAGTTGGTCGTTTGAAAGCTTCATTGTTCTTGTTTTTCCCCTTAGTGTTTTTGTCTGTCATTAGCAACAAAACTATCACTGATATTAATGAACATGCTGATCGATTTTATTGAGCAGTTTGAGTTAAGTGTTTGTTTTTTGCAAGGCTGGAAATGGTTAATTGGCATTTATTTTGGTTTTGGAATATATATGGGTTTCATATTATTTGATATATATAATTGGGTATCATATTATTTGACATATATAATTGCAGCATGCATGTATTTTGTATCTTAATGTGTATAATTAAAAAAATAAAGGGTAAATTTCACAATACTCTAGATATTGGGATATACGAAATACAAGACTCCTAGTTATTGTGATTTGTTTTAAGAAACTCTATGTTTTAGGATAAAATGTTTTTTAAAAAACCATATTTATATAAAATACTCATATATTATTATTATTATTTATGATTATTTTTATATAAATTCATATAAATTAACATTAGTTGACTCAAAGTACACATCACTCTCTTCTACCTTATCTTTTTTCTTAATTTTGCACTAAAAAACTTAATGACATGATCATAAGTAAAATTTACACATAAATGATCAAACCATAACCAACGTTTGTTGAAAAGCAACTATATGTTTATATACTTAAAAAATATCTCATACAATTTTTTATAATTATATATATAAATATATCAGTCAAATATACGATATAAGTGTATAAATATTTTGTCTCAAACCAATTGCAAAACGTAATATTTTGTATTACAAATGCTTGTGAGATTTACTTAAAAATAAATTGTCACAAATCTGATCCATCTGCACCTAGATCTACCTAATATTAGGACAACTGCTTCAATTCCAGCTATGCAAGTGATGTTTCCTTCAGACCAAACCAATGACAGCCTTTGTAAAATAATTACTCCTCACCAGCATGCAGCACGTGATTACATCCTTTTATCTCTTCTCACTTTACTTTCCCTTAACAACCACTGATCACCCTGCTTCCTAGCTACTAATACTGAAATAAATTGATGTCTACAGTACGACTGTGTGGTTACATAACAAGACACGATTGATTAAGCTAAGCACATGCTTTGTTGTATAGTATGCCATTTGAGCTGATCTCACACATCTCTCACACCTTTTATTTATTTTGCATAGATAGCTTAATTAATTTAATTGTTCCTATTAGGAAATAATTACTCCCCAAATCCAGCTAATTGATGGATACCTGCTTGTGTGAACTGCAGCTAGCTCTTCAAGTGCATTCCAAAATTAAAAACACAATGAACTTATTAAACAATTCGCAGTGTTACACGTCTCTAGCACCGACATTGATTTTGTGAGATGCTTCAAAGAGTCCAAATAATAGAGTAGAACAACAACCATATATGAATTCATTCATCCATGCACAATGCTCCATGAAAGCATCTGGTGGCCGCATGCTAATGCAATCATATTGCAGGTGTGTGCAGGTTGTTAGGCCAAGCTATCACCAGGGACCATGCATGCAGCCCTTTTGGGCTCCATGTACAGATTAAATCAGATGTCTTTTTACTCTTACTAAAGTTGCGATTGCTGGCGGTGACAGCAGTTTCCAACTTTTTTATGAAAAAATACACCAATTTATAGGCATTGCTCGTACAATATGAATACGAGTAAAATACACATCTTATAAATCATACATTTAAGTCCATATATACCGTTGTTCTTGAGTACCGATGTGGCTATTCATGTTAGCAAATATTTTGTATTTAGCTCCCTTCCTAACCCACTTAACAATAAATATGTATTTTGCCGTCTCCTTAACTATAATATCGTCCCCAATCCATTCTCAATGTCCTTGAAGCAGCAAACAGGAGGACTAGTGGTGATCGTCAGGAATCGGAGGTTCCTAAAAAAAAAGACGGCGCATGTAGGAGAGGGTGATCCCAATAGTCCGGTGCTAGTCTAGTGCAGCACCATCATCACTGAGAAGACATGTGATGTACCTCAAGAGAGAAAAAGATGAATCGGTGCGTGTTTATAGCGAATTCTATTCACTTATCCTTATAGTGGGATCTCCCTCTCCCACCTACGTCGCATTTCTCTAGTTTGGAAACCTTCGTTTGCCAATGATTGCCGCTGTCCTAGTCATGGTCACCCTAATAGCTGCTCTAGGAGGTGAGGAATGGATTAGGATGGTACTGTAGCTGTAGAGAGAGAAAATGCTTGTTGAGGTGGATCAGGAGAGGCTAAATGTAAAACATTTGCCACTGTGGACAGCAACTAGTCCAATGTGGTTTAGACAAAGGGTGGAATATTTAACTAATATTACAGACCTAAATAATATAATATCATGGACCTAAATGACACTCTGATCTAACTTGTATTTTGCTCTAGGAATAATCAATTAGTAGATCAAAACAATAATACTCTCCCGTTTCGATTTCAATTTAGTTGTTGTTCTAACATTTAAAATTTTCATCAAAATACTTATTATTCTCATATTCCAAAATACTTTTTAAGGTGTCTTTTGCTTACTACCTCATCAATGCATCATCAATGCAGCTATTGAATTTTAATGCTTGCTTTAAAAAAATGATTAAGATATAATTAATTAGGGTATTTGTCATACCTATTAGTTTAGTTTAGTGTAAGATCTATTATAACGACAAATAAATTGAGCAATAATTATAATCATCATCTGCAATAATTTACTCATTACGATATTTTAATAAAAATGTAATATATTTCTTCCGTGGCAACTGCACGAGCAATGGTATCTCAACTTCATCTCATCCGTCCAGAAATGTAAATATATATACCCAACGCATAATAATAATTAATCACAGAACTGAACTTAGCTGGGTCTCTTTTCTTAGTCTTAATTATATTTTCACTAATAAAAGGTCTTAATTATTTTTGCTGTTCGCAAAGAAAAAGAGTATCATTTGCTACATCAGCATCCATCAGCTCACTTTTGCAAAAGGGATCTAGTGGATAACGGATGGAATTATTGAAGGGTGAAGTTCCACGTGGAATTAATTCGCTCTGCCGGCTCACCTCGTTCACAATTATGCTTATTTTTATCTCTTGATACCGTGGCTAATCTTTTTAGTAGTGTCAACCTAAATCTGCACACGCACGGTAAAATCTAATTCAGGCCGATTCCACGTTAATTATATAATATATATATACACATACTGTGATGACGAGTAGAAAATATATAATGGATACTAAATCAGCACGAACAAACGTAAGTCAAATTGTGCCGTGTCGTATGTGGATTTAGGTTGACTTAAAAAACGTTTTATGTTGTTCATTTTTTATTTTATAGACGAATAAAAAAACGAAATGTCTAGGTTAAAGAGCGGATTAACGATTATCTTCCGTCATGATGAGAAATTAAGATTTGTCCTTATCCAATCCAGATGTCTGTACCGGTCAGCTTCACCACATTAACTAACAACACGTGATCGAGTGGAGTCCTTGATGAGTCATCACCGGCCAGACGATCACCTCGATCAACGATTATCTCCCATTGTTTAGGCGATTAGGCCAAATTGTTCATCGAGTAGGTGCACGAGAAGCAGCTTGTTGCATGTACGTCTCCGGCTCGCTTACATTAGTCAGGCAGGAAATTAAGCACGGCACTGAGCGTCATTCTGAGAAAGAGAGAGAGAGAGAGAGAGAGAGGATCTCCGGGAAAGGGGGAAGAAGCTTTGCTGGTGTTTGTCCATTATCCACTTCCTTATCCTAAACACGGGAAAAAAAGAGGACCATACGTTAGATTAGGTGAGACAAGGTTTGTTTGAACGGCTGGATTCAAACCAAACAACTCAATCATATTGAAAATTTAAGGAAAAAAAATTGCCTTTTAAAGTGATAAGTTTTGGCATACGATGAGACAAACAACATAATTCTATATAATTATTAACTATAAATCAATAATAAAATATATTTATATTAAGATTATACAAATGTTTAGTGCAAATATAATGGACTTTTTTTTATAGTTTCTATGCATAAAGTTAAAACTATATCAAATACTTTTAATATTTTAAATCTTCTAAAATTTATACCACTCAACGATCCACCCTTCTAATAATAAAAGCTATAACAAATAAACCTGTTAAATTAACAAACATGTTATCATTCAACTCAAAACAACATAAAGTTCATCATTATTGTTTACAAAGTCAAAATTAAATTATACCAAAAAAATTACTCCGTTTCATCCGGATAAACACGAGAAATCACCTTTTTTATGAACGAAAAATCACCTTAAAAAAAGGAATACAGTCAAGAATCCGAACGACTGAAAATTAATAAAATACCCTCGAACCCCCGTAGTACTACAGTACACTTCTCCCCTTCCCTCCTTGTAAAAGTGCGCTTCCTCCCCCCCGCCCTCTCCTCTCATCTCCTCTCTCGTGTGGGCGAATCGAATCCTCCTCCGGCGGGAAGAGGGGAAACAAACCCTAGCCCTCATATCGCAATGGCGGCGATCCTGCCGGACCTGGCGACGCAGGTGCTGGTCCCGGCCGCGGCCGTGGTCGGCATCGCGTTCGCGGTGGTGCAGTGGGTGCTAGTGTCCAAGGTGAAGATGACCGCGGAGCGGCGCGGGGAGGGCTCCGCCGGGGCGGGCGGGAAGAACGGCGGGGCCAGCGAGTACCTCATCGAGGAGGAGGAGGGGCTCAACGAGCACAACGTCGTCGAGAAGTGCTCCGAAATCCAGAGCGCAATCTCCGAAGGTGAGGGGATTTGTTCGCGTTTTGTGCGTGCTGGATGGATCTGAGCGCGCTTAGTTACAGATCTCGGGCGTTGAAGTGGTTACTGGTTTCTGCGGCTCCCGAATTAGGCGCTAATTTTGCTAATTTCGTTGTTTTGTTGCTTGTAGCGTGAACATGTTAAAAAGTCGTGGGAAATTTGCAGCACAGGATTTATATTGTTGTGAAGGGTTTTTAGCTCAGGTCAAGATGGCGGTGCTTTTCATCAAACGGAGTTACGTGCCTAGCAGTCATGGCTTGAGCTTGTTACTTTATTGTGTGGAATCGTGAGATTCCTTTGAGTTTTATTGAACTTACTGTGTGCCTAAACTATGCTAGATTGGAACTGTTAAATTATTAGTTGGATCTACACAAACATTAAACAATCATGTTCCCACTTTACGCAGCACATGTTATAATAATTCTTAGTCAGTGCGTGCTAATTGCGGTCAATTAATTCGTTCGTTGCGTCTGCTGAGATATTTTATCAGGAGATATTTCTGGTGGGGTAGATCAGAACTTGAATTGCTCAGTTTTTAGAGGTCCTCACGTAAAGCCCTGCCCTGCGGTGGCCATGCTGTGGGTATAGGAGAATTTACTGAAGGGAGAGGACAAGTTATTGGACCTGTGGTCCTACCTGCTGCTGTTAGTAGGATAGGAAGATAACGATTTTTCTGCGCACCTGCATTATTGAAGCAGGAAGAAAATAGTTTCATTTCAACTGTATCCACTTAGCTTGGAAGGAATCCTAGATGCGGCACACATGGGACTGGATGATCTTGTGGCCCATGCTTAAATCATAAGCCTTACATGTAAGATTATAATTGAAGGACAGTTGCAGGCTGAAGGTGGTGATTTATGTAGTTTGTCTTATGTTAGTCGCCTGCTTTGTTGGCAGGTATCATCTCTAGTGATGCTTGGGTGGGTTTTAATATTGTGGAAGTTTTAGGTTCTGTCTTTTTCTAGTAAAGTTAAAACATATTTGGAAATATTTGTTTGGTCAACATTTCTTTCTGAGAAGACTAGAGGGCTTGCAGTGAGTGTGCCTTACTTGTGGAATCCTGCTATGCACATGATTTGTTTCACAGGAAATGCTAGGCATGCTAAGAGTTGGCATGGTTTGTAATCTGTGATTCTTTGGAAACTCATTAGGATTGATACCTTGTTTGGTTGGATATTTGAGATATTGGGTTACTGACCAGTGACCATAGTCCCATCTATTTCACTATCTAATTTAGCCTTTGTTACCATATTTTGATGCTCATGTTTATGGAGTCCAGTCAAACATCACAGCTAGAAAACCAGGTTCGCTTCTAATTATAAACCTATTTATGCGTTGCTAGCTTTGGCATTTGATGTTTCTGCTATTATTTTTGTTATCACTAACCTTTTCTTGCCATTAACTAATTGTTGTATACTTGTATGTGTCTAGTCTAAATACTGCTTTTTTTACTGTAAACAGGAGCAACTTCTTTCCTCTTCACTGAATACAAGTATGTCGGACTATTCATGGGCATTTTTGCGATCCTGATCTTTCTCTTCCTTGGATCTGTTGAGGGATTCAGCACAAAGAGTCAACCTTGCCACTACAGCAAGGACAGGATGTGCAAGCCTGCCCTTGCTAATGCTATCTTCAGTACTGTTGCCTTCGTGCTTGGTGCAGTCACCTCTCTTGTATCTGGTTTCCTTGGAATGAAGATCGCAACTTATGCAAATGCCAGGACAACCCTTGAGGCAAGGAAGGGTGTTGGGAAGGCATTCATTACTGCTTTCCGCTCTGGTGCTGTGATGGGTTTCCTGCTTGCTGCAAGTGGCCTTGTTGTTCTTTACATTGCTATCAACTTGTTTGGAATTTATTATGGTGACGACTGGGAGGGTCTTTTTGAGGCTATCACTGGGTATGGTCTTGGTGGTTCTTCTATGGCCCTTTTTGGCCGTGTAGGTGGTGGTATTTATACCAAAGCTGCTGACGTTGGTGCTGACCTTGTTGGGAAAGTAGAAAGGAACATCCCTGAAGATGACCCGAGAAACCCAGCTGTAAGAATTTTTTTTGTTGATGCTTTAAAGAACTCATTGTTTCTTAATATTTCTTGAAATCATTTGTACTGAAATTTTCATAGTGATTTGTGTTATTGAGCAAAGCATTAAAACATTGATAGGAATTTATGTGTGTGCAAAAATGATCATTTCTTCCTCCTTTTGCAGGTCATTGCAGATAATGTTGGTGACAATGTTGGAGATATTGCTGGAATGGGGTCAGATCTCTTTGGTTCCTATGCTGAGTCATCTTGTGCTGCTCTTGTCGTTGCCTCAATCTCTTCTTTTGGAATTAATCATGAATTCACTCCTATGCTGTACCCGCTCCTGATTAGCTCAGTTGGTATCATTGCTTGTCTGATAACCACACTTTTTGCAACCGATTTCTTTGAGATCAAGGCTGTCGATGAAATAGAGCCTGCCCTCAAGAAGCAACTTATAATTTCCACCACTGTGATGACAGTTGGCATCGCACTTGTCAGTTGGTTAGGTCTCCCATATTCCTTCACAATATTCAATTTTGGTGCCCAGAAGACTGTGTATAACTGGTATGCCCATATTTTAATTGGAATTCCCATGTTTTTTCTTAGAATCTCCTTGTTAAAAATCATTGATCTCATTTTCCTGATTTTGATAGGCAACTTTTCTTGTGTGTGGCGGTTGGTCTATGGGCTGGACTAATCATTGGATTTGTCACGGAGTATTACACAAGCAATGCCTACAGGTGCTTACAAGTTTATCATATTCAATTGTTGGCTGTAATATTATATATTTGCTTCTTGTTCCTCACAACTTGAATTTCCCTTGTTCAGCCCTGTGCAAGACGTTGCTGATTCCTGCAGAACTGGAGCTGCTACTAACGTCATCTTCGGCCTTGCTCTGGGATACAAATCAGTCATTATCCCTATTTTTGCTATTGCCTTTAGTATTTTCCTCAGCTTCAGCCTTGCTGCAATGTACGGTGTAGCTGTGGCTGCCCTTGGAATGCTTAGCACCATTGCTACTGGCCTTGCCATTGATGCCTATGGGCCTATCAGTGACAATGCTGGAGGAATTGCTGAGATGGCTGGCATGAGTCACCGAATCCGTGAGAGAACTGATGCTCTGGATGCTGCAGGAAACACCACTGCTGCTATCGGGAAGGTACATCTACCTATCTTGTCAAAAATGCTTTCTTTATGTTGTTCTTATGCATCATAAATCGCTCTGCACAGTCAATTAAAATTGTGTGTACATTTGTTAAATTTTTATTTTCTTCTTTTGTCTCAAATGTACAATTTTGAAGTACTAAATTCCCATCCCCATGATTGTATCTGTAGGGTTTTGCCATTGGCTCAGCAGCCTTGGTGTCCCTTGCCCTCTTTGGTGCCTTTGTGAGCCGTGCTGCGATCTCCACTGTCGATGTTCTGACACCTAAAGTCTTCATTGGACTCATTGTTGGTGCTATGCTCCCATACTGGTTCTCGGCAATGACCATGAAGAGTGTTGGCAGCGCAGCGCTCAAGATGGTGGAGGAAGTCCGTAGGCAGTTCAACACCATCTCTGGGCTCATGGAGGGTACTACCAAGCCTGACTATGCAACCTGTGTGAAGATCTCAACTGACGCATCCATCAAGGAGATGATTCCCCCAGGTGCTCTTGTCATGCTCACCCCTCTCATTGTTGGGATCTTCTTTGGTGTTGAGACCCTCTCAGGACTCCTTGCTGGTGCTCTCGTTTCTGGCGTTCAGGTTGGCACATTCTTTCACACAGCCATACTTTCATCGATATATTCTCTTGTCATATTGCATTCATAACCATGTTGCTTCCTTTCAGATTGCCATCTCTGCATCAAACACTGGTGGTGCCTGGGACAACGCAAAGAAGTACATTGAGGTTACTTCCCAGCCATCTTCTATTACAGCATCACCTGCCGGCAAGCAGTTCTTTTTCCTCCCATATTTGCCAAGCATTATTAACTCGTTCTCCCTGGTTTTAGGCTGGTGCATCTGAGCATGCGAGGACCCTGGGCCCGAAAGGCTCAGACTGCCACAAGGCTGCTGTGATTGGCGACACCATTGGGGATCCTCTCAAGGACACTTCAGGCCCCTCGCTCAACATCCTCATTAAGCTGATGGCTGTCGAGTCGCTTGTGTTTGCCCCATTCTTTGCTACCCATGGAGGCATCCTCTTCAAGTGGCTTTAGATGGTGACGATAGATTTTTGAGGACATTGTTTTTGGCAGGAGGGCACTGGATCATCTATATGCTATAGAGTTCATCGAGTTGACCCATAAAATTCCCTCCGTTTCCTATTTGTTGTTACTGTCTGTCCATCAGTCCATCATGCTAAGTTTATTAGCATCATACCTGTGTCTAGTTTTTGAGTCTGGTGGTAGTTGTAGCCGATGGGAGCAAATCACTGGCCATCTACAGGTTTGGGCAATAGTACCTTGAATTTACATTTTGCTGCAGGTTGGATGATATGATGGTGATGATTATTGTACGTGCATGGAATGCACCTGCCTCGTGAAATTTTCCGGGAAGGCTCTGCTGTTTCTTCTTTATGGCATTGTGGGGGAAAGTTGAGCTCTAGCTTTGTTTGCCTTGTCGTGTAGGAAACAGCCCTAATTACAGGGACATTTCTAAAAATTCAAAACCATGTGATGCATCGAGTTTTATTAACATACTACTACTTCATTTGTGTGCGCTAGTTTAAAAGTTTGAGTTGTCTTGCATTATAGAAATATAAAACACTTAAGCTATAATGACATACGTGCATGTGTAATTGCTTAGTTTTGCGCTGTGCCTCTATATTTTACCCCTATATGCAATTGCCTCTTAATTTTTTTAATTAGTCAGGAGCTAGTCAATATGCATAATTCGGGAATTTGTAAGATGGAAATAAGAGTTTAAAATCTGGGCTTACTATTTTTTTTGTTTGGATAGAAGGCATGAGACCGAGTTTTGGTGGTGGGATATATGCAAAGCAAAGAACTTACCCCAAAAATCGTCACAAGTTCTTACCATGAAAAGTGCTGACAAGGGATGATAAATACATGATTCCACGTTTTTACCAGGCTAGTCTTATCGTCGTTCTTAACCAGATAACGCTCTAACCTCAGTATCTTTAGATGTTAAACTCTGATGCGTTCTTCCATATGACATCATCGGTCGATATACTACTCTCTCGCTATTTCTCTTTCTTCCTCTTTATTACCATCGATAATGATCACTCTCTCTTTATCTAATGTCATGTTGACTCTTTTCTATCTACATCCACCACTAATCTTTCACTTCATAATATTTTTATCGTCTCCTCCCTCATCTACTACTTCACAATATTCTTATCATCTCCTCTCTCATCTACAACCTAGTATCTGTTCGTCAATTTACACAAGATAACAATCGCTCAATTGAATTTAATGCTTCTGATTTCTTTGTGAAGGATATCTTGATCCGGCGTTAGATATTTCAATGCAATAGTGGCGGCGACCTCTACATCATACCCATTGTGCTGTCCACTCCGCACGCCAGCATCGCCCTCTCCACCAATCTCTGGTATCTTCGCCTTGGTCATCCCAGCCTCGACGCTATCGCCAATCTACGCCGTAGCGCCTCCATCAAGTATAACTACACCAGCTTCACTATTTATCACTCTTGTCAACTTGGCAAACACGTACGACTACCTTTTTCCAATTCTACGTCTTATACTTCACGACATTTTGAGCTAATACACTGTGATGTGTGGACTTCTTCGATTAAGAGTGTTTCTGGTAATCAGTACTATCTTGCAATACTTGATGACTATACACACTATTGCTGGACCTTTCTACTAACTAGTAAGTTTAAGATCGCCTCCCACCTTATTAACTTTACAAACTATATCTCCAACCAGTTCAACCTCTCCATTAAAGCCCTGTAGACCGATAATGGTACGGAGTTTGTCAACCGTACCGTCCAAAACTTCCTTACCTCCCGTGGCACCCATCTACGCCTCTCCTGTCCATACATCTCTCCTTAAAACGGCAAGACCGAACGCCTTCTCTGCAGACTTAACAACATGAGTTGTGCTATGCTATTTCATGCCCATCTACCCACAACCTACTAGGCTAAAGCACTAACCACCGCGACTTACCTCCTCAATCGATGCCGTTGCTCCTCCGTTCGCCACAATGTCCCTTACACCCTTCTGTACTACAAGGCACTCGACTACTTTCACCTACGCGTTTTCGGGTGTCTCTGCTACCCCAATCTCATCGCCACTACTCCTCACAAACTTGCACCCCGCTCCACCGCCTGTATTTTCCTCAGATATCCCTCATCCCACAAGGGATACTGATATCTCGTTCTCTCCATCCGCCGGGTCATCATCTCCCGCCATGTCGTCTTTAACGAGACATGCTTCCCTTCGGTCTTCTTCATCCCAGATCCTCGTCTAGCGATCTCGACTTCCTCCTCACCAACACCGTACCCTCTCGGTCCCCTCCATCAATCTCACCTCCAACCCCCTCATCGGCCGCTCCTGAGGACTTATTGCTCAGCTATCCCACTCCTCTTCGGTCCGATGTTACTCACATCGGACCTACATCGGCCCTACCATCCTCATCGGCTCCGGCCGATACTGTCTCCCTCTCATCGGACACATCAATCCCATCGGCTCCTCAGCCTCCATTAGTTCGTCCTCACCTATCGGCCCATCCGCCTCCATCGGCTCGCCCCACTCTATCGGGTGCTTCGTCTCCATCGGACCGCCCAAACCAATCGACCCATACACATTCATCGGCTTAGGCTGACCTCGTTCAGCCCTTTTCTCGAACATACAGTCGCCGATGCCACCCTTCCCCAACCAGTCCCTACCCCACCTCTCATGTCCCCATCGACTCCTGTCCCTTCCACCTCTCATATGATTACCCGATCACAAACCGGATCCCTCCGCCCTACCAAGCGCTATGGGCTCTCAATAGTTCATTGTACTATCTTGCCCATCCCGGTGACTCCTCGTTCAACCCTGGCCGATCCTCAGTAGTGCGCGGCTATGGCCGACGAGTACAAGGCTCTTATGGACAATAAGACCTGACGCCTCGTCCCTCGTCCTCCCGGTGCCAATATTGTGACCAGTAAGTGGATCTTTAAACACAAGTTTCACGCCGATGGATCGCTTGCCCGTCATAAGGCACGCTGGGTAGTTTGGGATTTCTCCCAACGTCCCAGTGTTGACTACAACGAGACCTTCAGTCCCGTCGTCAAACCCGCTATCATCCGGGTCGTTCTCATTCTCGCTGCCTCACACTCTTGGCCGATCCACCAGCTCGACGTGAAAAACGTCTTTCTTCACAGTCATATAATGGAAACGGTCTAGTGCCAATAGCCTCCAGGCTTCATCAATCCCTCTCATCCCGACGACTTCTGTCTTCTTCAGCGCTCCCTCTACGGCCTCAAACAGGCTCATCGGGCCTGGTACCAGCGCTTTGCTGCCTACTTTTGGCACATCGGCTTTGTGGCCTCCGTCTCTGATACCTCCCTCTTCATTCTTCACATCGGCAACACCACCGCCTATCTTCTCCTCTACGTCGACGATATTGTTCTTACATTGTCCTCGCAGTCTCTCCTACACCAGATCATGGCCCGACTCCACTCTGAGTTTGCCATGACCGATCTCGGCCCTCTCCATCACTTCCTTGGCATCTCTGTCAACCGTTCTTCTCACGGGCTCTTCTTTTCCCAGCGTCAGTACACCATCGATCTCCTCTAGCGTGTGGGCATGGCCGAATGTCACCCCACGGCAATTCCCGTCGACACTTATGCCAAGCTCTCCACTACCGATGGCTCTCTCGTAGCTGATCTCTCTCAGTACCGGAGTCTTGCTTGTGCTCTCCAATACCTCACCCTAACACGGCCCGACCTCACCTACGCCGTCCAACAAGTGTGCCTCTTCATACATGCTTCGCGCGAACCTCACCTCGCGCTACTCAAGCGTATTCTTCGCTACGTGAAGGGCACACTCTCCAGCGGCTTACATCTCAGTTCCAGCCCTATCGACTCTCTCACCACGTACTTCGACGCGGACTAGGCGGGCTACCCTGACTCTCGACACTCCACGTCCGGCTACTGTGTCTTTCTCGGCGACACTCTAGTCTCCTGGTCCTCAAAACGCCAGACTATAGTGTTTCGATCTAGCGTCGAGGCTGGGGTGACCAAGGCGAAGATGCCATAGGTTGGTGGAGATGGCGATGCCGGCATGGGGAGTGGACAGCACAGTGAAGATGGTGTAAAGATCGCCGCCACTATTGCATCAGAGCATCTTGCACCGGGTCAGGATATCCTTCACAGAGAAACCAGAAGGATCAAATTCAATTGAGCAATTGTTATCTCTTGTGAATTGGCGGATAGATACTAGGTTGTGAATGAGGGAGGGGACGATAAGGACATTGCGAAGTGAAAAATTGGTTGTGGGTGTAGACAGGAGGGAGTCACCACGACATTTTATAGGAAGAGAGTGTCCATTGCCGATGGTGACGAAAGGGGGGGAGAAGGAGGGATGGCGAGAGAGGACTATATCGTTCGATGACACCATATGGGATGATGCACCAGAGTCTAGCACCCAAGGGTGCTGAGGTTGGAGTGTCATCTGATTGAGGAGGACGACGAGGCCAGTCTAGTTCCACGAGGGAACCAATTGGGTGGGTGGTGACAATAGGATCGGCTGAGGCAATAGGAGGAGAGCCGATGCCAGGTGGGCCTAAAAATTTAAAGAGGAAGTTGTTTCTTACGTAGGAGATGTATCCACCATCGACATGGAAATGGAAGGCATCAAAAATACAAAGAATAGCCTCTCATGGTTTGTGATGGATGTATACATATCTACCTCTAAGTAGGATATAAAACCATATTCAATTGTTGCAATTCATTGCATACCTCCAACACCAGATCATGGCCCGATTCTACTCTGAGTTTGCCATGACCGATCTCGATCTTCTCCATCACTTCCTTGGCATCTCTATCACACGCTCTTTCTCTCCCAGCGTCAGTATGCCATCGATCTCCTCCAGCGTGTGGGCATGGCTGAATGTCATCCTACCGTCACTCTGGTCGATACTCGCGCCAAGTTCTCTGCCACCGATAGCTCTCTCATAGTCAATCCCTCCCAGTACCGGAGTCTTACTGGTGCCCTCCAGTACCTCACACTAACACGGTCCGATCTCACCTACGCCGTCCAGCAAACGTGCCTCTTCATGCATGCTCCGCGCGAACCTCACCTCGCGCTCAAGCGTATTCTTCGCTACATGAAGGGCACACTCTCTACCAGCTTACATCTCAGCTCCAGCCCCATCGACTCTCTCACCACGTACTCCAACGTGGACTGGGAGGGCTGCCCCAACTCTCGACGCTCCATATCCGGCTACTACGTCTTTTTCGGTGACACTCTAGTCTCCTGGTCCTCTAAGCACCAGACTATAGTGCCTCGATCCAGCGTCAAAGCCGAGTATCGCGCCGTTGCCCACGCCGTCGCCGAGTGTTGTTGGCTTCGCCAGTTCTCCAAGAGCTCCGTGCACCTATCTCCTCTATGACCATCGTCTACTGCGACAACGTCAGTGTTGTTTACATGACCGCCAATCCAGTTCATCATCGACGCACGAAGCATATAGAGATCGATATTCATTTCGTACATGACAAGATCACACTAGGACAGGTTCAGGTGTTTCATGTACCATCGGTGCACCAGTTCACCGATATTATGACCAAAGACCTCCCCGTACCTTTGTTCACCAGTTTTCGCTCTAGTCTCTGCGTCCGCTCCCCTCTCGCTGTGACTGTGAGGGGTGTTAGACCATTCGACCACTGGAGTGTATATATATAGACCCGATCTTCCTATATAGAGTTAATGTCTTAGTCTTACTGTATACCATATTTCTATAGTTATACATCTCAGATATGCTAGTGTTAGAGAAGTGGATAGTCATGTTTATGGGGATGAGATACTATTCAGGAAATTGAGAGAACCTAAACTTAGTAGAATGGACACCCTGGAGGAATGGCCAACCTCTACACTAATGACAGGTCACGATGATCATCAGTTTTCACAAGGAGATGAAAATTTTCCTAATCTCCAAGTTCTTGCCATTGTAAATTGTCCCAGGATGAGATTTGTTCCAGCCTTCCCTGGAAGTCAGGAGTGTACCCTAGTGGAAAGCAGCAGCATACCAGCATCAATTGAGCGGTTCATCAGAAGCTCGAATTTGGCATTGATGACACTGAAAATAAATGACTGGCACATCAACTTATATTGGGAAATTCCTTCAAGGCAGTGTAAATCTAGAGCATTGACTATTGATTCTTTCATTGATCTAAACACCTTTCCAGAACCTATGACAGAGTGTTGCTCCCTCAAGAAACTTGAGATAACGAATTGCTGGAACTTTTCTGCATTACCAGAGTGGTTGGGAGAACTAACGTCGCTGCAGAAGCTAGAAGCTCAAGCAACTAAACTGAAATCTTTGCCACAATCCATCCAATGCTTGACTGCCTTGGAGTGGTTGGTCCTCAACAAGTGCAACTACAAACTGCGCGCACGGTGCACATCTGGAGAGGACAAAGACAAGATTAAACACATCAATATAGTTCAAACGACTCAGGTAAACTACTATGGATTTTAAATTATTTGGGTACCTTTTTCACAGCATTACATGTTCCAAATATTTGGCTAAAAGATAATCAGTGAGGTTGTATTCTTATCTGTTTGAGAAATCAATGCAAGTGATGTCTTGCACTTTCCAACGCTATTTATAGACATGTTGGGAATTTGAAAATACAACAAAATCTGAGAAGCTATAAATTTTTATCACAGCTAAAATTCAAGGAAAAAAATATCCTCAGCTCCTTAGATTTATAGATATGGTGCAAAGTGCCCACACAAAATATAATCATCTAAAAAACCACATGATATTAGCAAGACAAGGACATGAAAGAATGGAAATGTAATTAATGTTAGAGCTTGTTACTTGATGCTATAAAGAAAAAAAATTATATATATCATATATAATACCAGCATATATAAGTGTCTGTACTACCACAGATTCAAGCTTATATAAATATGTATACTCCCTCAGTCTACTAAGAGATTTATAAACGGGTATAAGAGGTTTATATATATCATATGTAGAGGGATGGAGTAACTATCTATAAATCCAAGAAGCTTATGTATGGGTATATATGGAAGTATTTTATATTAGTGTAGATACTATCTATTAGGTGAGTCTATGTGATTATATCTATGGCTATGTTGACAAAATTGATGGCACCGCCGGCAATGGGGAGGACAAGGACTTCCTGTGAGCATGCGCCCTATAGAACAAACTATAAATTCATATCAATATGTATAGAAATGCCTAGTTGCCTGATTGTAAATTCGTATATCACCACAGCCCACAAGTTCACATGAATATGAACATAGAAAATCTAGTTCTTTTACTTTGAAATCATTTATACTGTAGAGGAAAGCTTTTTATGAATTTATCTTGTAAAATTGTAAAAGAGTGACCTACAAAGTGTAAATATGAGAGAAATACTTTTGGCGTGATTGTAAGACCATGTTAATAGGGTTTATAATTTGTTAATATCCAGTGGTAAAACCATTGAGCTCAAAGTGTTAAGGTAAAAAAATATAACTTTATCAAAACCATCATGGATCTCTATTTTGAACAATGCCACTAATGTTCTCTCAGTAAAACCACTGGTGAATCTTGAAATTGAATCAAAAGTTATCATGAAAATGTTGTTAGCAATAATTGTTGGCTTGCTGGTGTGTTGCAATGGGGTCTTGGTCCTTCGGAGAAGTTGATGATCCAACTATCAACCAATGGGACATCAACCTAGCAATAGCTACAACACTCCCAAAGTGATGTATCACATTGGTAGTAATAAAAATTAGTTACAAAACTAGAGAGTATTGCCTCTATTTATGGGCTACAAAGCCATATACAACTTATACACAATTATATAACAACCTAATTGACAGCTAAGATATTACTTAAAACAACTCATTTATTATGACATCTAAGACACAACTTATAGGACATATAAGTATTTTTTTAGTAGTATAATGACATCTAAGACACAACTTATAGGTCATATAAATATTTTTTAGTAATATAATGACATATGCAATGACATCACAAGTCTTATTAAGCCTTTATAAAGCATGTGTTATAGATGTAAAACTCAAATGGACTTGTTCTTGGTAGCAAAATACTTTATGAATTGGCAATGTGATGTCCCTCATCATTCTCTCCTATTTGATTGGAACTCAACCCTGAGTTATCTTCATAAAGTGCTTGTTTTGAATGATAGTGATAGATCAACTACATTAAAAATGTTGTAAATATTAATCTCTTTTGTTAATCATCCATATAAGCATTATCATTTATCTTCTTTAAAATAGAGAATGGGCCATGTTTCCATTGCCTTGGTTTTTCATGAATACTATAGGAAGTCGTTCTTTTCTAAGATACACCATGAATTGATCATCAACTTTAAATGATAACTATTTGTATTTTTGATTTGATGCTTCTAGAGCATTATGAACATCTTAAAACAAATTAAAATAGTTGTCAATGAAATTCATTGTAGGTCTTGAAATACATTAAATCAACCACACATCTTGGGATTTTGGTGTAAACAATACAGAAATGACTTCTGCCTGTAGACCTATGCTCAAAATTATTGTAAGCAAATTCATCAAGAGATAATGCTAAACCCATTGTCCTTTCTTATTTCCACATATGCAACGAATTAAGTTAACTAAGAATTTATTCACCACTTCTATTTGGACATCTATTTTTGTGTGTGCAGTGCTTGAAAACTTAAGTTTAGTGTTAAATTACTTGAATAATATAAGCCAAAATGTAGCTCTTAATTGGAAACAAGTGACCTTCTCTAAAGAAAAGATTAGCTACATGATTAGCATCCGTTGTCTTCTGGCAAGGAATAAAATGAGGAATCTTATAAAATCTATCAACTAGCACCAAAACTGCATCATTTTCACTACTTGTTCTCAACAAACCAAGTATGAAATCCATTAACAGGTCCTCCCATGGTACACATGGAATTGATAATGGCATATATGAGTTGGTGTTTTGAACTTGGCCCTTGTATATTTGGAAGTCTAGACACCTTTGCATGAACTTTCCAACATCTTTTTGAGTTGTGGCCAATAATAGCATGCTTATAGATTAGCTATAGTCTTACAACACCCAATATATCCGCTAAGATAACTTGAATGTATTTCTCTAATTAGCTTGTCACGTAGAGAACTTCATGGGATACATAAATAGTCATTTTTAAAGATATAGCTATCTTACACTACATATTTCACCTAATGGTTGCCTTGAGATATTTCAGCCATGCTTGACCAAAATCATCATCATCCTCATACAATTCTATTAGATCTATGCCTAGAAGTTTAGCTTTAAAAGAAGTTAGAAACAAGCACGATGACTCAAAGCATCAGCCATTCTATTTGTTGCTCTAGATTTATGAACAATGAGATAATTGAAAAAGTATGTTGACCATCTTACTAGCATCAGATCCATATGCTTTTAATTTTTGAAATACTTCAAGGACCGATGGTCAGTGTAGACAATGAACTTGTTAGGTAGTCCACTTTATGGTGCTTGGTTGGTGCTATCGACTTATAATCCATGTGATCTTAGATGGCAAGGTTGGTTTCTTATTCTTTTTTTTTCTAAACAGTGCTATGTTTTTCTATATATCCATATTTGTGTGTTATGTGGATGAATGGGCCCTTTTGGCCTATTGTAACTTTCTCTTCTTCTTAATATAATGATGGACAGTTCTCCTTGTTAGTATTAGACACAACAGGGAAGCTTTAGGTATGGATTTGAGTAGTATAGGTTTTGGGGGCTGCAATGAGATGGCTGATTCATCTCTTATTTATACTTAAGTCATAGTTGTTAGAATCTCTACATGTGAGACATGATTTTGGTGATTCATTACTAGTTATTCAATAAGTGATTAGGAGTTTTCAACTCTTTGATAATTATTTTAAATAGCCACTTGAAGAAGAACATATCTAGACTTATTAGCTTTTCTTTTAATGTTTTTATAATTTTTTATGTCTAGAAGAAAAAAATATGCTATCCAATAATTTGATACACTAAGCACTTGGTTAGAAAGCCTATACAAATTTTATGTGCTAAAAAAGTCAATACCTGATTACAAAGTAACTCTAAAATAAGTCGGTCTAGCTATAACTAGATGGCTGGTCTAACCAAAACATATAGACGGTCCGATCCGATTGATACTTCATGGCCAGTCTAACCAATGTTTTAATATTGGTTTGATCATGTCTTTATTACTGGTTTGATTGGACACACGAATGGTCTAACCATGAGTCTAATGTAAGATATTGTAGCCTCGAGTACCTAGCTAGGGGGCATAGGCTCAAAGATGATTTAATAGTTGAATTAGTGCTCGCCGCCAAAAAATCCCACGACCGGGGAGGGACGGCGGCTCGATCATGCAAAGGCCTGGGAGGTCTGCTTGTCTCTAGTGCAGGTCCTTAGGTCTCGAGGTTTATGGGCGTGCCAGTCAATTTGACCCTGCAATTGATAAGGAGGTGAGACGAGCGGGTCCGATATAGACGCTCGCTATCGGCTGGCTGCCGATAGGTTTGGGATGTTGTTTGATCGGCTAGGGAGCCGATGTGGACAGGTGTCGACAAGCGGTCGACCATAGAGCCAATGGAGGAACCAGGGTGTGCTCAGAGGATATCGAGGCGTACGGGATCCCTCCGGACATTCGAACAGTGATCCATCGCCTGGAAAAACCGATGAAAGCGGATGCGGCCTAGGCGATGATTAGCACAAGAAGGCACGGGCTGCAAAGCCGATGCCGCTCCGGATATGACAGCAAGAGACCCGTCGTCCGCCGTGGCAGCGCCATCAACACCGAACCTCGAAGATCGGACCTAACCGAGACAGTACGAGGTCGGGGCCAGCGGCGATGATACGGAGGACGCCGGATCGGCTATGCCGTAGCAAGGATAAGAACGAACCCATCGGCTAGCTGAGCCGATGAGAGGACGCCTCTCTGAAGGCGGGTGCGTATCGGCTGGAGGTCCGATGCGTTTGGCGTTATGCGTCGTGGGATGCCTCTAAAGGCTGATGTGTATCGGCCGATGGGCCGATGCGCTGGGCGTGAAGCACAGAGCATGCATAACTCATCGGCTAGCACTCCGATGATACGCCGTGCAGGAGACTATAGGCCTGAAGCTCGATCTACCATCGGCAGCCCTGTAGGTCGGACCTAACCGATGCAGCACGAGACTGACGACGACAGAGGGAGCTTAACGGGCCGATAGGTCTAGCACGGATGTGATGCGATACATCCGATCGGCCTAAGAGGTCGGACCTAATCGATGCAGCCTTAGATAGAGCAAGACATAACGGGATGGTGGCGGGACTTACCCCTTCGCCGGAGATCGAACTTAACCGATGCAGCCCCACGTCGAGAGCCAGAACCCGCCGGTAGAACCTAGATGAACTAGGGTGGCGATGCGCCGAATTTAAATATGATCGAGAGATATTTTACATGTTTCCAGGGGGTCTATATTTATACCCTGGATTTACAGACAGAGTCCGACGCGTCTACGACCACCGGACATTATTTCCTAGTAAGAACAAAGGAAAATATTCCTAAAGGAGTTAACTAACCAGCTAGACCTCTCTAATTGAGTAAGGTTATAATTTACAAAAATAAGTACCCTGTCGTGGAGTCCACGGCTCCTCCGCAAACCCGGTTTCATCTGAATAATCTTCTAATTTGTAACCGAGTCTTTATTTGCTGTAATTTGATCGGCTTTTCCACTGTAGCTATCGGACCTTCTTTAAGTCAAGCCGATCCTTCTCCTTTCTTCCCTCGGGCTTCTCGGACCTGATCCCAATTGGACAATCTCCTGTCTTCAAGCCGATCCAATCTTCTAATAATCTGATTGGTTTTTCTATAGTTCTCCATCGGCTTTGTCTCAGTATCTCCATCGGCCGATGGCTGCATTAAACGCTCCAACGGACCTCTCAGTCGATCGGCTTTAGCCCTATTAGATCTTCCAGCCGATCGGCTTTAGCGTCATCGAATCCCGCCAGATTTTGGCGTTACATAAAACAGTTTATGTATCATGAGGTTATAATAGCAATCTGAGTATTCTATTAGTTGGGTATTTAAAAGATTCAGGACGATTGATCAGAAAAGATATATCGGAGAGTTCCGTAAACATCTAAAGGCAATTTGTTTAATTGGCATGGATAAAATACTTAAAGGCGTTTGTGAAATTTATCAATTGACTTAGAGGATAAGTCTTTTGCCAGTTGGCTCTCCTATTTATTGATCAATAAAAACAATATATTGATGATAATGCGGCCACCGATAAACGTTTGAAAAGTTTAGAAGTTATTGTAAAGATAAAAAGAGAAGAGTAGCCAAAGCACTATAATAATAAAATCATTTTGACATTAGAGACTTGATTTAGAAAAACGATTGCAAAAGCTTGGTGGGTAATCAACTAGTTGGGAAGATCTATACTAAGTTGTAAAAATAGTTCTTAGGAATTTTTGATTTGTTGAGACATTAAAAAAGAACAGTTTGTTAGGAATCAGGTGAACGCTCGCAGCACGCGAACGCCTTGCACCAGGCGAGCAGCTCCGCCTCAGAAGCACCCACCGCTAGCCGGTAAATTAGCATGGCGCCAGGTGATTAGCACGTGTAATTTTCTAGCAGTTACAATTATAATAAATAGTGACCCTGCTTATATATATTATTAAAAAAAACTACATGGTGAAAAAATCATAGGGAAAATCCAACTTTATATTTGATATCAATACCTTGTACTTGACAAATTTTATCCAAAATTTTAAACTTTTTGTACAGATAATACTATTATTTTTTTAAAAAAATCTGCACTCGTAGACTTTCTGCAAAATAATTAAAAGGTTATATTCAGAAACTTTATACACAAACAAAAAATTCTATTCAAAAACTTTATATATAAAAAAATTTATATTCAAAAACTTTATGAATAAATAAAAAATTATATTCAAAAACTTTATACAATAGTTACAAAAATCTACTGATGGAATTTTAAAAATTACAAATAATGAGATTTTGTTTGCATATATAAACTATAAAGTGAGTATAATATTAACTAAAAGATATACATACTACTTCCTTAGTTTAGATTCTATTATTATTGTGAGATAGGTGCATGTATGTTACCAAAAGCTGAAAAAAAACCCGTGTAGGCCCCACTCTAATAGCGCGACGTATCTTTGCCTCCGCCACCAGCTGTAGTAAAAAAAAAACAGAAAACTTCCTAAAGCAAAGGCCCCCGCGACAGACACCCAGAAAGGAAAGTGTGGACGTATAAAACTGGGAAAGAAATGCATTCCGACAGATTCGTGGGATCGGCAAGTTAGCCAACATTCATTAACTAGCCGTTTCGTTGTCCCAGGCACCGCCAGTGTTTGATGCAGAGATGGCAAGCTGAAAGGAAGCAACATGGTGATGAATGCAACATGGTAGCAGAATACATGATGGTATATATATAACCGGTGAAAAGGTATATACTAATTGTTAGCGCCTTTTTAGCTAATATGACTCATACTGTTAATAAAGTCATCAACTACCTTAAACTTAAGAATTAAGATGGGTTTAGTGAAAATTAAACCGACTACGGAAGCCGATTTAGATATCAGAACCAACCTTTAGACTAATCTAGATTGATTTAAAGGTAAACACTCATCATCAGAAGGTTTTTATGGAACAAACCTATAAAATGTATTGCACCCTTATAACGAAAGCAGATGATTTATGGAGCAGACAAACTAAATTACTAGATAGATAGAAAGATAAAATAGAAAACATAGCTAAAAAGTTAAAATAACGATTCTATTTGTTGTTGGGTGTTGAGATCAAGGTTAGAATCAAATTAACCATAGCTCTTGTAAAGGTTGGTATTGTCTTCACATGGTCTTATGCACGTACTATTAGGCGTAGAGATCAATTAGAACAATGAAAACTTGGACCAAGCAAGAAAACATGAGAATTATCATAATTGAATTTGGACTTAGGGTTGTCAGTCGAACCACTTGAACACCTGCAGTCCGACTAGCTACTCAACGACGGTTCAACTAGCCTCCATAGAAAAACCCCGATCTCTTCCAACTCTGGCCAAACTGCTATCAAATTTATTCTAGTGCCAAATTTAGTTGTCAATACATACCTACTAACTTTTTGACAAACTTGTATGCCAGAAAGTATAGAACATATGATTTTAGGGCGATAGTCTTTATCGATTAGTATATGATGAGAAGTGGTGATTTTTAAGATTACTATATTAACATAGGAGTCATGCTTTGTATCAGTCTTATACCATCAAAGCAACGACTAAGTTGAACACATAAACGGAATAACACTATAAGACAAAGATCTAGATGTACGATTGGCTCATTGCCTATGATAGTCGCTAGGTCAATGAACTTTAGTCTATACTATAGGCTATATGGACGACACTGACAATGGCTATAAAAAAGACCTTATTTTTTCTTGTATACGGATTCGAGACTATGCTGCTAACCGAGCTACGCTAGGTTTTAACATGAGTAAAAAACTACTCTAACGAGAAACAAGATAAACGATATGCAGACAATGTCAACTTGCTTGAGAAACACTAAGAACGTGTCGCAGTCAGGGTATCATAATATTAGCAGGACCTTCATTAATATCATGAAAAACACATTTGAGTTTGAGACTTTAATGCAGGACACTTCGTCCTCAGGACAGTATAGAGCCAAGCAAAAATAAACTATCGCTAAGTATGAGGGTCCTATAAAATATGGTATGAGTAATTCAAATAGGAACATACAAGATCATAGACAACGAGGACCATGAGTTATCTATAGTAAAATTTATATTTAAAATTATCGGCAAGAGACTATAAGGGGTGGAGAGTCGGGTCTCTGGCACCAACCCACAATGCTAGAGAGGCTGGCGCCAACCCCACCACATTATCGCTTACATGGCAAAATTGCCAATATGATTAGGGGATGGTAACCTAATGTTGACCTTCGGCATTAAAAAAGGTCTATTTGTGATTAAAGGTTTTTTTAAGAATATATTTATAAAATAAGTTTTAAAAAATCTAAAATCTTTAAAATTGTAAACAAATATCAGATGTGTCAAGTACGTCAAATATCTATGACCCAATTAAGATTGTTCTGAATGCTGGATATTTATGATAAATGGACTACTATAATGCTATATTGGGGAATAGCATGGGCCTAATTTAATAATTTTTAAATTAATAATTAATAAAAATGATGTCTTGCATTGCACTTTAGTATTTTATTAATTTAATTCTAAAATTTAAAATTAATAATTAGCAAGATATAACCGAAGTAGACTCTTCTTTTTTAATAGAAGTAGCTATAATTTCAAAGGAAACCAACATGTTTAATAATAATATTAGAATTTAGTAATAATAGTCAATTCAACACATTAATAGTCAAATTGAGCTAGGTTTTTAACTCCTTAGTTGCTTGTTTGTATAAAAAATCATTATCTCTTCGTATACTTAAGTGCTTCTATTTTAATTGCAACCAATTATTTGTATTTAGTAAGTTTTTATTATATTTATTAATAAATTTTCTAAAAAATCATTATAGTATAATCTTAGTGTAATTATAATATAATTTATATGTAAATTTAAAAAATTCTACGGTCCATGAACAGAGCTATCCCCTCAACCATTGCACGTTTGTGATTTTTTCCGAATTTGAAGCAAATCAAGCAGTTTAAAGCTATATAAAAATTATATATTATATTTACATTTAATTTTTTTAAAAAAATATCGATAAATATTTAGCAAAATCGAATGATACAGATGAGAAGATTACATTGTATATCCACCCCGGGCTATATCCCGCCCTTCCGTTTTGCATCCAACGGTGCTTGCTAGCTAAACTTGCGGTCACAGTGGGGATTCTACATCCGCGGTGTCAGTTTCCCGTTTCACCAATAGCCTTCGTCTCCGTCTCTCCCTCCCCTCTCGTTCTCCGCCTCCGGCCAACCCAACCAAACCAGCTCGCGAAATCCCCGAATACCCACCCAGTCAAACACTCCAACTCTCTCCCCTCCGCCCTCCCCTCCCTTCCCCACCTCCCGCAGCCCCGCCCCGATCCCCACCCATGGCGTCGGAGATCGAGGTGCTCGAGGACACCACCACCACGACGCCCTCCCCCGCCGTGCCGTCCGCGTCCGCGTCCCCCTCCCCCGCCGCCGACTCGGAGGAGGGGCCGGCTCCGGCGGAGGACGACTCGCTGAAGAACGACGTGTACACGGCGGCGGCGTACGGCGATCTGGAGAAGCTGCAGCGGCTGGTGGAGGGGGAGGGCCGCCCGGTCACCGAGCCCGACGGCCTCGGCTATCACGCGCTCCAGTGGGCCGCCCTCAACAACCGCGTCGCCGCCGCGCAGTACATCCTCGAGGTTTTTCCCCCTCCCTCTTCCCGCCCGAACGCCTCGCGATTTGGCCTTTGTGTAGTCGTTGTTTGCTAGTGAGGGATTTGGTAGGTTGCATCATCAACCAATTCACTTTATGAGCCGCAATTTTATATTTTTGAACCGTGGGCTGCTTGCTAGACTGTGTTGGCTAGGCATAATTTACTTTTGTCTCATTGGCTGGTTTATTGGATACCAAATTACCAATGCTTATAACTGAATGACTCCCGTTTTATAAACAATTTTGTGGTGGCCAACTGCATTGGCTAATTCTAGAGGGTTTAGGACTGGTGCAAGTTGTTATAGCTGGAAATTTATGTGCTTTTGGTAGGTTTTGGATGTTTATATGACCTGGAGATGATGCCACAACAAGTTTTTCAGTATCTCATCTTGTATGTTGAATGTAATTAGGTGAATGCCATGTCCAATAGGTACGTTTGGACAGAACTGGAACTAGTGGGACTACTGCTATGCATGACTTATCCCTGAATTTTCATATGGATGTATGTTTTTTTTTCCATCGGTTCATTGAGAATGTGGACATACTTACTGCTGGATAAAGCAGTTCAGGAGAATTCAGCTGGCCTGTGCAGCGTGCCCAAGTTGTTTCCGTTTGTCTTCTTTTCTTTTTAGTCTTAAGAGAATGAGTATATGGTAGGCTCAGTATAGAGTCTGAATAAGAAAGATTACTAATAGTATGCCTCGGGATCATGGTAGGCATCATGCCGAACTGTTACCAAATTAAAGTTACTAATAAGAAAGGTTACTAATGAACTCGCACACAACATGTATGCTTTGACAGTACTGGGATATATTGATTGTGGTATGTAGTCAGAGTATGTTATTCTTCGTATGTAGTCAAAGTAAATATGCTACTCTGTGTAGGTAGTTATGATTGAAACATATATAATTGGCTTTCCAACTCCAATATATGCTGCGAGCAGCATTCTGCGAATGTAATTTTGTTTGACCGGGCTATGATTTTGTGCCTGGTCTTTGAACAGCATGGAGCAGATGCAAATGCTGTGGACCACACTGGGCAAACAGCACTTCACTGGAGTGCTGTACGTGGTCATATCCAAGTTGCCGAGCTGCTTCTGAAAGAAGGAGCTAAAGTGGATGCTGCTGATTTATATGGCTATCAGGTCTGAATTTGACTTCCCTTCTGTATTTTGGTCCCTGTTTTCCTGATTTGTTGCTTTGGTTATCCAGTGTTGGTTCATGACTGATAGACAGCTAAGTATTGTTGGATATTTGTTTGCCAAGTTAACTGTTGCGTTCACGTTACAGGATCAGGGATTTCCAATAGATAAAAAATAAATAAATTTAACCTATGAGTTTTCTAGGTAAAATGAAAGACAAGAATCAACAACTTTCATGTATGGCAGTGAATTTGTTAAAACTCTGAATCTATACTGCTGTTTGCAGGCGACACACGTTGCAGCGCAGTATGGTCAGACAGCATTTATTTATAATATTGTTGCAAAATGGAACACTGATCCAGATGTCCCTGATAATGATGGAAGAAGCCCACTGCACTGGTTTGTACCTTGTTCTCTACATTTCTCATTATCTTATAGTAGTTTCTACCAGTGTACTTAGTAATACATATCCCAAAAAGCCTTCAACGTCCCTTTTTATACTTCTCTCTTTTTTGTATATTACCTTGTAGGGCTGCTTACAAGGGATTTGCGGATTCTATACGTCTCCTTTTGTATTTGGATGCTTATAGGGGGCGGCAGGATAAAGAAGGCATGTGCTAAATTTATCTATTTCCATTATTACCTGTACTGCTGTACACATAAAAGTGTAAACCAACAGCTCAGACATATCTCCAATTATATCAGTTCACTTCAGAGCATGAGATTTACTTCTTTACTACAATGTTGCCCCTAGGTTGTACTCCTTTACATTGGGCTGCTATTAGGGGGAACCTGGAGGCATGCACTGTGCTAGTTCAGGCTGGCAAAAAGGATGACTTGATGGTGAAGGATAAGACTGGTCTAACTCCAGCACAGCTTGCTGCTGATAAGAGTCATCGGCAAGTTGCATTTTTTCTTGTAAGTAACATGAACCATGCCATCTCTGTTTTTGTATTATAGCCATTCTTTTGCGGAGCCTCAATGCATCAAGCCATTAACAGTTCATCTGCAAGGGATTCTGCCAAGTTACTTAATATGAGTTGCGTAATGATGTATACTAATAGGAAACATTTTTCTGCATCATTGGAGGTTTTATATGCCTTCTGAATTATAAATTCTGTAGAACTGGATTTCATATGTCCATGATGAGGTGTTATTGGTGTAATTTACTGATTATGCATACATAAGTTTTCTGAACTTTGTAGTTTCCCTGTAGATTCAGTACACGCAGCTGCAAACTTTTATGACTTCTACACATGGAAATGATATTATTTTTTACCAGAAACGTCATAAACTAGCACAATACATAAAAATATGTAACCAATGAAGCAAAATGCTTCTCTTTGTTGTGACTTTGCTGATGTTTAATGCTCTTATATATTTTATTATAGATTCCTTGTGAGTTTGGGAATTGAAATGATTGCCTGACTTTTTGTGATTGTACATGTAGATTAATATTCTTTTCACTTATTCATTACTATTGTATAATATCTAGCTAATGTCATAAGTGTGATCATATTGACCTTGAGGTGAAAGAACATTGCTGGTATTTCAAGGGAGAAAATCTACTGGAAGATGATGCTTTTTTATTTAAACAGAAACAAAACTTGATTTGATGATTCCTTGCAGAACAATGCTAAAAGGGTATATGATAGAGGATGCGATGGGAACACTAATTTTGGAAAGCTTGCAAAACTGGGGTTAGCTCCGGTACTTTGGTGCATTATTATTGGCTTGCTTGCTATATATATACACTTTGTTATATCAGGTAAGTACCATTTTCAATGTCTTTCACTCCATTTGATCTTCCATAATGCAGTATTTACTACCTTTCATTCTTTTCAGGACAATATATCATGGATATGACAGCACCATTTGGGCTGTTTGCGTGGTCAGGAGTTTTCTTTGCAACTGCTGGCCTGGTCATGTTCTATAAATGTAGCAGGTACTTCTTTAAATGAAATTTTAATTAGTACTTATGAAAAGTGGAAAACCAGAAGTTAGCATGGGGTCATATTGCCAGCATGTTGATCCTTGTCAGATACTGCATCCTCACAAATTTTAATATAGTAACACAATCCGTTATATCTTTTTTCATATTAACACATTTTACATCACCTGACCTGCTTATCCAGCTCTTATATGTGTTAGATATTTTACCAATATTTATATCATTATGCCCTTTTGCTCTTGCATTGCATATCTGTTGGGAATTTTATTCTGTGTAAATAGCCTGCTACTCTTGTGTTACCCCCATGATTGCCAGATGAGATATGCAGCTTTTATTGATTATCCTTTAGCTGCATCATGACATTGGCCTATGCTTTCTTCAGGAAAGATCCTGGCTACATCAAATCAAATATAAGAGATTCACAAAATCAAAGGGATGATGTAAGTTTGAAATATTAGCTTAGTTAATATAGTTTTCTGCAGGCACATTTATCTTCTCTTTGGACTCTCGTGGTACTTGATTGATGCATTTCCATACTTAAAGCCAAACAATATATCCAAAAAATCATAATCCTAATCATGAGTATTTATTCCTTTAGGAGCCTTTGTTGAAGTTGGAGTTAGACAATCCTGCACTTCTGTCTGGTAACTGGTCACAGCTTTGTATAACATGCAAAGTAAGTACTGCATTATCGACAACTTAGTTTTCTCTTTGCTAGATTGATGTTTGGGCCTCTGATTCCTGAGGTTCTGGTCATTCTACAGATTGTGAGACCTGTTCGTTCGAAGCATTGTTCTATATGTGATCGCTGTGTTGAGCAGTTTGACCATCACTGTCCTTGGGTATCTAATTGCATTGGCAAGGTACTTATGTTCTTTTGGGTATCACTGTGTTGAGTAGTGATCAAACATGGTTGTCATCTCTTCTGGACATGAAATGGATAACTTATGTCTCATGTTAAAATGCTGAACTTTTAATACAGAAGATTATGCTACTATGTCTACCTTAAGAAAGTTACTATAACATTATGAAGAACGCTGTGCTCCACAATACATTACTTGTTTTGTAGCTTTTCGTTTGAAATTTTTTCCTGCTGGATACCTTCTTGTCCTTTGGTCTGATCTATAGTGCACTGTAACTGCAGAAGAACAAATGGGAATTCTTCATGTTCATCACTCTAGAAGTTTTTGCAATGATCATTACTGGTTGTGCTGCCATTATAAGTATTGTCTACTAATTCCTTTGTGGTTTGTCCTTAATAATTTGGAGTGAAGAAGTTTCCATAAGCTTCAATGCTGTTTTTGTCACAGGGATGGTAAGAGATCCGGCTTCTCCAGCATTCTTTATTCCTTGGCTCAGCTATTCTGCTTTTAACCATACTGGGGCACTTTCCTTTTTCATAATGGATCTCTTCCTTTTCTTCGGTGTTGCAGTTCTAACAGTAGTTCAAGCATCTCAGGTATGTAAAAGTTGCATTTAGCTTTTGCTACTTGATCTTTTTTCTCTTGAGAACCAACTTATTTTGGACCTGAAATCATGAAAATACCAGGAAGCATGTTTATTGTCTTTACATCCATCAGTAATGTTCTATAACATAAAGTTTAATATAGAAATTTCTCTACTGACTCTATGAGGATTTACCCCAGAAATTTGTGAAGCCTTGCTGGATTTGTCAAATGAACATGCCATAATTATTTATTTCATGTGTCTACCCTGTATAAAGTTTTGATACAGTAGTAGTAACATTGAATTTTAGGCAATGAAATTGCTGTGTGATACATAATTCAGTAGCAGAATTGATATTCCAATTACAAAACAGAGCTGAAGTCAGTAGATGCCAGGTATTATCTGGCTTTTGATTTATTATTTAGTTTTCTGTGAGGTTTCTGTATACGACAGTTCTTTCCATCAGGTAGCTATAACTTTTTCAGAATGGTCATGAAGACTTGAGGAGCATGTTTTTCTGTTCTGTTTTATGATGCATTCATGAATTACTTCCATCTCCCTGCAGATAGCGAATAACATTACAACAAACGAGATGGCAAATTCTATGAGATACGGTTATCTAAGAGGTCCAGGTGGAAGATTCAGAAACCCATTTGACCATGGAGTGCGCAAGAACTGCTCAGAATTCTTGTTAAATGGATACAATGAGGACATTGAACAGCTTGATCATACATCACACACTGATGAGGAAATGGGAATGATACAGATGACAAGCAGTCTCGCAGAAAGGTGAGGGGCCTTCACACCACGGTAATGGCACTGGCCATTCTTGTGCTGATTCACATGCTAACTCAAAATGTCAGTCAAGTAAGTTCATCTCAGTGTTGTGACCACAGTAAGAAGACCAATAAAACACCATTGGGCCTAGGGCTGGACCTTGGACAAAACAGTTCTTCCCGGCAATATGCCCGGTCTCTTCTCCCATTGTGATTCGTTATATGCAGATCATGTGTGTGCTCTCTGTAGGTTGTACGTGTTCATGATGAGGCTCCATCATTTATTTAGTTGCTTGTGACATACCACATAGGTTTCGCTAGTTTGTGTTGATATTGTGGTGCTAGCTGTGTGAAAATTCAAATCTGTTAGATCCAGTAATTTTTGTGGTGAATACATAGGAGATGAAGGTAGCAAGGTGCTCATGAATATCAGCTGATCCGCAGTTCAAAAATGTCATATAGCTCCTGAAAAAAGGGCAATAATTTTGTGGAGATGCGGCAGCATGAAATATCTTCATTGCTGTGCCCATTGGTGTCTCAATAGAACTCCAGCTTTTTAGCTTCAGGATCTTGCATCTTTGGGAAAATGTAGTTGTAAACTAATATAATTGTAAATTTATTAGCAAATCCAGTGTGGCATAAGCTGCTTTCTGTAATTCATTCATTTTTCTTGCTTAGGAAATTATTCAGATGAGAAGTTTGACTGTCCAGTGTGATACCCAATTGCCAAATATTGGTGCTCTTTTTTGCGACAATATATTGGTGTTTTCTGTGATGGGTACTTTTTTTTGGTAGAGACTTAGAATTCACACTCTTGTTTGGGGAGGGTGTTACGAACTGAGATTGTGATCTATAGCTGTACTGATAATCGAGAAAGTTGTGAACAAAATATCTGTACTCTTGACGTATTATAAACTCTCGTGGGATGATACTGTTGAACTAGTTAGTTTATTCTTTTGAGTTCTTTCTCTTTTAGCGTCAGTGGCACTGGCGGTACAATATTGCTTGCAGCTTGTATATGAGTATCTCTAGTTAATGAGTTTTGACCTGATGAACATTTAAGTTCAGGAGTATGGTATTCTCCATACTCTGGGGTGGCCTTTCGACACCACCTCCTGTTGCCTCGTACTGCACATCACATCAGTAGAATACATTGGAACTCTTTCCTGTCTCCAGGTTACCGATGTCCGATACTTATAAATTCTTAGATTTAAAATACAAGAATTTTGTTGTTTATCCACAATTTTTTCCTGTATTGAAAATTGAAATGTCTCTGCGCATCTAAAACTGAAAAGGGAAAAAATAATAAAAGAAAAAAAAAGAAACTTCAGCACTCGCAACATGGGCTCGACCCAGCTCTAGCCTCCAGCACCATTGGACCCGCATCTCTCGTGGTCCAGATCACCCGACCCGGCCCTGTCCACCTCATCACGCAACGAAACACTGACCTACCCAGACAGCGTCCCCCTTCTCCCGCCGCCGCTCCAAAACCCCACCTCTAAAACCCTCGCCGGCGGCGCACCACCACCCGAGCAGAGCAGCCAAACCCTCGAAAATCAGCAGCAGCAGTAGGCGGAGAAGTAGCCGCCGC
Organism: Oryza coarctata; assembly: GCA_030770085.1. Classification (NCBI taxonomy): domain Eukaryota; kingdom Viridiplantae; phylum Streptophyta; class Magnoliopsida; order Poales; family Poaceae; genus Oryza; species Oryza coarctata. Next base: position 19,839,972 of record CM061472.1, read on the forward strand.
CGCTCCCACGGTGGGAGGTAAGGAGATGGGGATCTTCGAGCCGTTCCGCGCCATCGGGTACATCACGGCGGGCGGCGTGCCCTTCTCCGTGCAGCGCCTCGGCACCGAGACCTTCGTCACCGTCAGCGTCGGCAAGGCCTTCCACGTCTACAACGTAAGCTGCTTTCTCCGCTCGTCTCCCACCCCACGCCGCCCTACCATCGTCCCCCTTGTGTGCTCGCGTCGTTGGAAAATTTCCGCCAGGATTCGGCGTTTCACTTCTCATATCGAATGGACTGATGGTGTAGTAAATCCTTGTTGGAGCTCAGGAGCTAGTTACTAATTGTGATACTAGCTTTATGCAATTTGCGCACTACCTCAATTCAATATGGCTGCTTCACTGCCCATATGGGCTTTACCCCTGCCTCTAGTCTCTCTCACTATACATAGTTTTGTGATGTAGCTAACTCAGTTTTAGAACATAACTGGGCTTATTCTTGTTTTGCAGTGTGCTAAACTGAATTTGGTCCTTTCTGGTAAGTCTTAATGTTTTTTGGGCTTTGTGGATATCCTTCATGTAAAGCGTTTTATGAACTGTTTTGTGATCAAAGGACCTCAATTGCCCAAGAAGATCCGTGCTCTTGCATCCTACAAGGATTATACATTTGCCGCGTATGGAAGTCATATTGCTGTTTTCAAACGAACTGATCAGGTGAGGGTGTTACTGTGCTTGCAATAGCAGATTTTGCATTATCATGTTAGTTACTAGTTATTTAGGCCATTGAGGCTATAACCATTCATATTGTTACTGCTACACTTAGACGTTGCTTCATTTTGGAGATAATCAGATTATGTGCTCCTATAATATTTGAAACTGAAAATTTGGATAGTTTCTGAACGAAATGGTTCTTTGGAACTTCCAAAGAAGGATATCCAAATGCAACATGAAGCCCATCAACTGCTACGGAGATCTCTTTATAAAAAGAACAGCTACTGAAAGAGACAATTTTTTTTTTATGTTCTAACCGAATCTATTTCAATCAGGTGGTTACTTGGAGCAGACATGAAGAAAAGATCACTATGGTATACCTGTTTGGAGGATACATTCTAAGTGCAGACGTTAAGGGCAATGTATTTATATGGTCCTTCAAAGGAGCAGAGCCAAACAGTGAGCCTGTTGGGAACATATCATTGGGAGACAAGTTTACACCAACTTGCATTATGCATCCTGATACTTATCTAAATAAGGCAAGTGGAGTTTCCTTTACTTTGGGGATAGTTTAGAGTACAAATCTCTTATGCATTCAATTTCATTTCTTTTAACAATCTCAATCTGGTCTTATGTTAGGTCATCATTGGAAGTGAAGAAGGCCCCTTGCAGCTTTGGAATATCAGCACTAACAAAAAACTTTACGAGATTAAGGGTTGGAACTCATCAGTACGTTGTTGTGTTTCTTCACCTGCCCTTGATGTAGTTGCAGTCGGATGTTCTGATGGAACAATTCATGTTCATAATATACGATATGATGAAGAGTTGATGTCTTTCAATCATCAAATTCGTGGCACTGTGACTGCATTGTCATTTCGAACAGGTGTTTTGATCAACTTGTTGTAAATTAGAACCCTTTTAACATTTTTCACCAGATCGTTACAAGAATGGAAATGTCCAATCAAAATCCTGATATATCCATTTTTCCTTGCATGTTGGTTGAGTCCTGAAATTTGTTTTTGACTGTGAATACTCAAATCACTTGTTAGAAAGCTTGTCATATTAAGATGGGCACAGGCAGTTAGGCACCACCTAGTCATTATATGTTAGATTCAGTTCAGGAAATGCTGCTGCTACTTTTTTTTTTTGATAGTACAGATTTCACAAATAAACTGAAGTGTTTCATAATTTATTCTTTTGCCAGATGGGCAACCTCTTCTGGCCTCTGGAGGATCTTCAGGTGTTATTAGTATATGGAATCTTGAGAAAAGGCGTCTTCATTCTGTTATTCGGGAGGCCCATGATGGCTCTATAGTTTCACTTCATTTTTTTGCAAATGAGCCTATTCTGATGAGCTCAGCTTCTGATAATTCAATAAAAGTAAGTGGCCTTTTGTTATATGCCATTTTATGTTATTGGTAGATGGGAAAAATCATGGAGCTTAAAAGCTGTTGTACAGAAACATGCTAAGGTCCAAAGCTGCATGCAGCTAGTACTTAATCAGATATGGGGCATCAACTGTACACTTGGTAGTAGTGAAAATGATTCAGTGCATTAGAATTGTTCAAGCCTTTGTGCTGCACCAAGCAATTGTACTTTCCTGCTGTCTGTTATATTTCAGTGTTAGCCTTTTATTAGTGAGGTATACCAGGATCCTCCTAGCAAGAAACAAACTAGCCAGGAAGGATGAAGTTTATACTGATCTGGAATTGACATTACCTTGTCAAATAAATTTATATCAGCTGCAACACCTTACATCAGTTTTACTTGACAGTCCATTAATCTAATATGCTATTTACCAGATGTGGATATTTGATACTAATGATGGAGATGCCCGTCTGTTACGATTTCGAAGTGGCCATAGTGCTCCACCACGGTGCATAAGGTGATTAGTGCTTCAATTATGTCCTGTATTTTTTTTATTTCAGTTGGTTTGTTTTATTTGTAGTCACCATAGTTTTGTCGATAGATTCTATGGCAATGGAAAATGCATCTTATCTGCTGGTCAAGATCGTGCCTTTCGCCTTTTTTCAGTTGTCCAGGTAACTCACTGTCTTTAACTTTTATATGGAGCACATCTCCTATTTTATAGGAACTTATTAGGAATATGGAGGTGATACCTCATGATTAACATTCTAGATGTATGTTTTTACATCAATTGGTCTGTTGACTCTGTTATTTGACATTTCCTTAATAATCTCTGGTCTAATAAAACTGTATAATAGTTCTGTTCTGATCAACCATACTGAGGTATGCGATCTGTTGTAAGTTTCAATCATGTTTTAGGCATTACTATTGTTTCAGGGGACTTACACCTTTGTAATTATTGTTTTATTAGTAACTGGTCTGCTCTCATTTTCTTTTAAAAACTATGAATCAATCAGAACCTGCATTTTTAAAGTGGATATTTCTGTATGACTAACAATATGAGCATATCAGTGAGAGCAGAAGTGCTATTTCCATGCCTAGCACTTCTGACATGTTTCCTTGTTTTTCTTTCTGTTGAGGTGTTAAGTGAACTATGAAAATACTATTCATCAGATGCGTTTGATGATTTTCGCTGAATCCTGCATGTTTACGTTCTTATCAGTATGCCTTGCCTCTTTGAGAAAAAGGGAACCTTAGCTAGCCCACTATTTAATTCTGACACAACTATTTGTTGACAGGATCAACAAAGCAGAGAGCTTTCTCAACGGCATGTGTCAAAAAGGGCAAAAAAGCTTAGATTAAAGGTACAGATTTGATTACTACATTTATTCCCTGCCTATTTGTTTTTCCTTCTCTAAGATGTTGAAACTTATCTGTCATGCAGGAGGAAGAGATCAAGCTGAAACCAGTTATTGCGTTTGATTGTGGTACTCTTTTGGTCTTTGCAATATGTCTTGATGCTTTTACTAATGACATATATAGGTGTAGCGTTCTTCCACTTAAGTTTTTCTGAATAAATACAAATCACTGGCAGTGATGATACTGTTTTCTATTTTTATGTTACCAATAAATATTCTACCAGTACTCTGGTCATTGAAAGTAGCAACGACAGGGAAGTGCACCTTTTTTTCTCTCTTGCTAGATAAATTGCTTATATTACAATGGAAACGAGTACATTCTGGAAATTATAAACATGCCATTACAAAGGAACACATGTGGAGAGCAGCAGCAGCAGAAATATGAGTTGGAGAAGTGGAGAAACTTTTGTAGTTAGATGTAGGATCTCTATTTTACAACAGACAACCCCCATTTCATAGTGCAGTTTCTTTTGGGTCTTCAGAACGATCTGATCTTACTGCTTCTAGGACTTTTGTCAAAGTCAATGAAAGTGTGACCTCTGAAGATTTTCCAGTTGGGGCCTTTTAATATTGCCTGTCAGTATTCATAATCTATTAGGACATTGCAATTGTGAATATTTTCATAAATGCTCTTTATGGGTGTGGAATGAAAATAGCGCCCAGAAAACTATGCCCCGCATTTTTGATCTCGTCATTTGCTTAGCGCTTGTGTAACAGAAGTGTTTCATTACGTTTGGCAGCTGTGCATTGTAAACTAGTTGCAGATTTTCACCTTTTCTTTTTATATTTTTGCCTATATGAAAAAAAAAACTATAACTTAAGCTGAGAAACCTTCTGCTTCTGTTGTCAGCTGAGATACGCGCACGTGATTGGTGTAATGTTGTTACCTGCCACACGGATACTCCACAAGCGTATGTATGGCGTCTACAGAACTTTGTAATTGGGGAGCATATTCTGACACCTTCATCAAGCACTAAGTCACCAATTAAGGTGATGCATGTTTTTTCTTAAATTGTATGTATGGAATTTCAATTGTAGACTAGATCAATGCTACCTTTCTTTGAATTAGCTTTCACAAGCTGGAGTTTACAAGTGTTCCATTATTTTGTTTTTTTGTTCTTTTTCTGACAGGCTTGTGCAATAAGTGCATGTGGAAATTTTACTTTCTTGGGCACTGAAGGTGGTTGGATCGAAAAATTTAACCTGCAATCGGGGATTAGTCGTGGCAGTTATATTGATACGTCGTTGGCAATTAAACATGCACATGACGGAGAAGTTGTTGGATTAGCTTGTGATGCTACAAATGGCTCTCTTATTAGTGCTGGATACGTTGGTGATATTAAGGTTCCATGCTTTCTGTGGCTTTTTAATTCTACTGTCGATCCTATGCTCTCTGTCACTTTAATTCTACTGTCAATCCTGTGGCATGCTAAGTAATTATACAAATTACAAACAACTTTTACTGCACATTTTACAGAGTGGTATTGCGCAATCTGTTTCATCTTTATGTTCTCAGCTGGGTATATTATTCTTAATGTTGATCTTCTAGTCCTACAATCAAGAATTGCATAGTGCTGCAAATACCAGCCATTTATCTGCATACATTTGAACTTATCTTACAAGTATTAGTGAACTTTTATCCATGACTACGTTACTTACCTACAGGATTGTCTCCTCCTGCAGGTTTGGGACTTTAAAAGTTGCAAGCTAAAATCCAGATTGGATATTGGTAAATCTGTCACCAAGATAGCGTATCACCGGGCAAATGGTAGTATTTAACATATTGGATTATTCTCGTGCAGAATTCTATGGGCAATTAACAGTCTTTTGCTATTTTATGGCAGGTCTTCTTGCTACTGTAGCAGATGACATGGTGCTTATATTGTTTGATACAGTAGCCATGAAAATGGTTCGTAGATTCGAAGGCCATATGGACCGTGTTACTGATTTATGTTTCAGTGAGGATGGAAAATGGCTCATCACATCTAGTATGGATGGGACTCTTAGAATATGGGATATCAGTTTAGCAAGGCAGATTGATGCAATGCATGTCAATGTATCTATAACATCTCTCTCTATGTCTCCTAATATGGATGTGTTGGCAACCACCCATGTTGATCAAAATGGTGTCTATCTTTGGTAAGCTTCTTTTGCATTTCCTTGTGCTCACCATGTTCGTTTTGTAGACTTTGTATGCAGATCTAAGTTTGTTTTGGAGATATCATTTAGCAAAATATTAGATAAGCTTTCCATCTGTTATAACTCCCGCAAAATCATGACAATCTCATTTGGCAAATAAACATTTTTTATCTGTCCATCCTGTAGTTGATGTATACATGGTACTGAAATTATGTACCATCAGTTGCAAGTAAACAATCAAACCACCTCAGAGTACAAAAGAGGACGAGGTTCATCCCTGGAAGATCTTCCTTTGTTTTGAAATACTATGTCAGCACAGCTTTGCGAAAATTTGCTCTCGAAAGTCAGTCTCCAATTTGCTGGTTTTTTTAGCACATCACATAGGGCCAATTTAACCAATTGCAGCATTGTTTTCCAACAAAGTACTTTATACCCAATGGTGGCTTCCCATTCTTGTTTTTGTCACCAGTCAGTTAGGGCACTTCTCAGTATTGGCATCCCCATCAAATTCTGTCCAAGTGTCTGTTCAGAGCCTTCAAGTACCATTCTACCCTCCCCATCAAATTCTGTCAGTTCAGAGCCTTCAAAGTACCATTCTAACCCTTATCTAATTATCCTCCTCAAGTGCAAGCCTCTCTGCCTTTCCTGTTCCCTCCTGTCCTCAGCAGCTAGTATGCTATAGCTGGTCCAAACCCATTGTCCAGATGGAGTGGGGTGGGAATGGCAAAGTGAGAAGTGCCCAAATGGACCAGTGGAAAAAAGTAGCACAGTTGAGAACTGGATTTCTCTTAGTGGCATAATTTCTCATAATATTCGCTTGAAAATATGTTGGCCTGCAAAATCACTGTTGGTGCTGTGTTTAAAACCACTTGAATGTGATAGCACATACAACTATAGCTGTTCCTTTAGTCTGAGAAACTCATTTTGCAATGCTTCTACTCCATAATATTACTATTATGAATAACAGATAAAGTATGTAGTGTTCTGTATTTTATTCTTTCTGATATACAATCCACTGTGTTTCTTAATAATTTTGACAGGGTTAATCAAGCTTTGTTCTCTCCGTCAACAAATGTTGATAATTATTCAAGTGGTAAACATGTCAGAAACGTGCATTTGCCCACTGTTTCATCAACAGAAAAATCTGAGGAAGAGCCCAACCTTATTTCAGAAGATTCAAAAGAAAATAAAATCAATTCTTATGTCATAATGGATCACCAAATACCAAATATGATCACCCTCTCTTTGCTTCCCAAGAGTCAATGGCAAAGTTTGACAAATCTTGACATTATAAAGGTAATAAATATACTTTTGTTTTCTTTTTAATCCTAAGTTTCTACTCCGTACATTGCAAGTGACAATTATGTGACCTGAATCACTATGCTACTTTGAATTATAATGTGTTTTTGTTTTGTTTAAAAGAACAACTAAATAACTTTTCATCATCATATTAATGTGCCTTTAGGTTCGGAATAAACCAATTGAGCCACCAAAGAAACCTGAGAAGGCACCTTTTTTCTTGCCCACAGTTCCATCCCTTTCAGGGGAGATATTGTTTGAGCCTGCTGTGAACAGTAAAGAAACAGACAGCAGTACTGAGGACACGAGTCACAAAAAAATGGCTGACCTCTCCTCTCGCTTTAGTCGGCTGTTACAATCCTGTGGAGATACAAAGAATTGTGAGTGTTTATCGGCATATTTGCTCTAGTGCATTTACCTTATTATATGGTTTAGCTCATTGATTAGACTATAAGGAGATGCTGTCATACTGGCGCTTCAAATACTTCACTTGCTGCCTCTATTACGTCATTATGCAGTGACATAGTTTGCAGACAGAAACAAGGCCAATAATCAGGAGATATTTGTTACGTTGTGGCCTGTGCTGCTGATGCTTGTCATGGTTGACATGCTGACTCTTGATCTGTTTTACAGATTCGGCATTTACTGACTACCTAAAAGGCCTATCACCATCGTCTTTAGATATGGAGCTACGGGTGCTACAGTTAATCGATGATGAGCCAGAAAATTTGGAGCAGAGGCCTGAACTTCAATTCATTTCATTGCTGTTGGATTACTTCATACATGAGCTTTCCTGCAGGAATAACTATGAGTTTGTTCAGGCTGTTCTCAAATTGTTTTTGAAGGTATATGCTGTTATATATTTTTCACTCTGTTCTGTTATTTAAAAAAACAATGAACTCTGTCATGAAAATTTCTCACAGGGTATATATTGATATGTTTTTTTTCCTAAACTCAATTGCCTTTCCTGGAAGCAGATACATGGTGAAACAATACGGCATCACTCAATGCTTCAGGACAAAGTGAAGAAGCTTCTAGATGTCCAGAGCTTAGTTTGGCAGAAGATAGACAAAATGTTTCAGAGTGCACGATGCATGGTTACATTCCTCAGCAACTCACAGATTTAGTAGCAGGTGATTTCTTGTCATTTGATATGCCAAATGGTTTCATCTCTTTTACGGATACCAGTAGTTTTGACCTTTCCTTTTGCCAAAAGATTTACTATGTTGTATTAATTAGTTGGTGCTAAAGTATTTTCAGATGCCGACCTGCCAGCATTATGTTTATCTAGTAGTAGCGAAAGGTGGTTTCTTCTACACAGCTTTTATCTTCAATAACTCGATTCTTTCCTTGTCACACGCAGGTTGATGTGGGTTTTTTGTGGCTGTTGTGCCATTCTCTTTTGTCTTACCATACCGTCTGTCTCGGACTCAGGGATTCAGGGTAAAGCTACGAGGCGTCTGCGTGTTCACAGCGACATGCACCAACAGTACTTAAGGAATGAGAACAATTTTGTAGTTTTGTTATTTATTGTTGCATTCTTTTGTAATATACTGATGTATCGACACCGTTTTGCAAGAAATATTAAAGAATGCCATGATTGATATTTTAATTTTTCTTTGGTGGATACTATAGCATTCTGTAAAAACATCTGTTGAGGAATGGCCAATAGGATCTCTGTAGCCTACATGGTGCTCAGTTTTTGTATTCATAATGATTTGGAGATCTCCAAGTCTCAAGAGTACACATTTCGATCGACGCATTGTAGCATTACTTTGGTTAAGAGGGCATGTACTTCCAAATTGCCCAAACAAAGAATGTGCATCTCAGTATTTATCTTCGGTTATGGGGGAGAATTTCATTTACATTCAAGCGACTGCAAATTGAACAAGTAATTTTATGACCTGCAATTTCAACAGTGAAAAAAAAGAGCTCCAGGCTCTGTACTCCAGCACATATACGAAAAAAGCCTAAAAATGTCAAGTGCAAAACATATCGTTTTGAATGCGTTTATTTTCATGTCGTACACGGGCAACAACCTCTCCGTATTCATCTTATGCTGCCTTTGCCGCCCCCCCCCCCCCCCCCCCCCAAAGGATCCACCGTATGAACAAGTGCAAATACATCAAAGAATCTGTCAACCTGGTCCAAGCTCCAAAAAAAAACCTTCAAGAAATGCTCCTGCACCTCCAAAGGTAAACAAAATGTATCTGAGCTTTGCTCAAGTAGTACCCCTGCCGTCTTCTGTATCCTGATCATGCTAATACAGTCTGTGTGACTGTCATGGCAATGCACTAACCCTACTAAATTGTTCATCTTGATATATCACTCAGACTTGCTCTTCAGGCTGTATAAATTTCCGATCACTCCAATAATGCTAACAACCATGGCCAAACCCAGCATCACAAGTGACAGGAGCCTCTCACCCTTACCTAAGGACTTGCCTTCCTTGTCCAATCTCAATGCGATAAGGGCTGGGAAAATGAACCCCAATGCCAACCCCGTCGTCGCACCGGTGAACTTGAAGGCCACCCAGATGTTTGGTATCATCGTTGAGCCAAGATAGATGAGCGCCAAGAGCACCACTGTCAAGGTGAGCATCTTCTTCCGGCTATGGGGTGCCAACTCACCAAAGATCAACGAGTCCACTGTATGCCTAAGCGAGAAGTGGACCACCGGGAAGACAAGAATCAGGTGGATGATATACCCAATCCTGACGATGAAGTTGAGGATTGAGCTGAATCTGATCCCGAGATCCTTGTCAAAGTTGGTGAGCACATCAGATTCAGTGTCTTTGCCAAACAAGAGGTATCCTGAGACTGCAGTCAGTGCATATACCACAACACATAGTACAGTAGTGATCCTCCCAATCTTGTACATGTTGTGAGGTGTCTTCTCCTTGAGCTCATTATAGATTGGCTGAACATTGAAATGGCAGATGTAGGCGTTTGTCATGATCGGTATCACGACGAGCAAGTCCAGCATTGCTGCCCTTGAGCTAAAATCTGGCCCCATCCTCGGCATACTGATTTTGCCCTCAATAACCTTCACCAACGCAATGATGCATGACACAACCACAAACAAGACAGCAAGGGCGACTGATGCAGCAGATGACAAGCTCAGTGAGTCGATCTTCTCAAGCGCACACAATGGGGCGAGAAAGATCACAAGAACCACCAAGATCAGAAGCCTCCGGTTATCCCACTCGCCATGCCCGATCAACTGATCCATGACACCGATGTGCTTCAGTGATCCTGACATCACATCTCCGATGATGATGAGGTACACAATGAGCACCCCAGCATTGTTGATGATGACGCACATCTGTGCCATGATGCTCGCCGGACGGCCAAGCGCCTTGTGCACGACCTCGCCGTAGGACAGCGCACGGCAGTACACCGCCAACCTCACGAGCAGCTCAATGGTGATCTCGGACAGAATCCCCATGACAAGGATGGAGACGAGCCCGACGGCGACGCCGAGAACCTTCATGGTGGCCGGGAGGGCCATAATACCGGCCCCGATGATGGAGGTCGCGAGGTTGAACACCGCGCCGGGCACGCCGGAGCCCTCGGGGGGCCCGGCGGGGCCATCGCCCATGAGCGGCAACTCGTCGTGCTCGCCGCCACCGCCGTCGCCGTCTTCCCCCTCGCCCAGGAACGAATCATGCTTGGAGATCTTGGCGTGGCCGTTGTAGCAGCCGCCATTGGCGACCTCGGACTTGGGCTGGTTGGATTGGAGCTCGATGGAGGTCAATGGGAGGGACGAGTAATTCGTGTTCATCTTGCTTCCTGGCGCATCAAAGATGGATCAATCAACGAAGATGACGGGAAATTCCTCGTCGAAAGGAAAAACTGCGCTGAGAGTGCCTAATCCAACCACAAATGGAAAAATGTGTAACCAATCTACAGCTCCAAGAACACAATCTTGCCCACAAACGGAACAAAATTCGACTGCAACAACATCAGCTGATCAGCCGGTGAGATCTCAGAGGGGTTTGGTGCACATTGTTGACTGCTGCCGCATAAGCTTCTCCTTTTTTTCTCGGCCAGATTTACTTGGAGATCGAAACAGAAACAAGAACTGAAATTTGTCCTCCCTCTGAACAAAAAATTGGAGGAAGGAAACAAGGAGGTAGAGAAATCTTGGAGAGGAGGGAGAGGCGTGTACCTACGGATTGGGATGAGAGATTTGAAGCGTTGAAACTGGGGAGAGATCTGGGGTTCTATCTCTCTCTTTATTTTTTTGATTATTTTTCTTTTCCCTCCTCTTTGTTCTTCCTTCTCTCTCGTAAAAGTAGTATCTGAGTCAATTTACGTTAATTCCGAGTGAGGTTAACTCCACCAACCCAGCGATTGCATGTACAGTACACTCAATGATAGGTGGGTTCGGTAGGTAGTGGGTCCATCCAGTCAGTCAGTGTGGTATGGAGTTAAGTAACATTTGGCGATCTGCAACTCACGCATCCCTTCGATCTGATTGGCTGGCCACTCAGTGGCTATACTTCCTACCGCGTTCCCCACCTGTCTGTCAGCGTGGAATATTCACCAGCCATAAATGTAGCTGAGAGAACTGCACGTCCTGAAAATTGGATGAATTTTATAAAGGCCACGTAAAATAATTTACTAATTTAATTTTCTGTATGCATTGGCAGTTTTACCCCTTGTACAATGCTTTAACCAAATCCTGGATTAACTAACGGTGTTCACCAAAATCGTATCGATGTTTTGGTTTGACTAGAGATCGTATAGTAGGACAAGTCAATTCATTGAACCATTCTACAGTTGACTAAGGCACAGATCGAAGTTTCTTGGAGAATAGTTTGTTTAGTTCCGGACGCTTCCTAATGGAATTTTGAAATCTGGGGGCACCTTTGTTTTGCAAATTGTATTCTCAAATAACATAATCTTTTTTTGGTATTCTCAAATAACATAATCTTTGCAATGGTACAAATCAAATTTGCTCTTTTTCAAAGCATTGGAATTGGAATACATGTTTTTTGGCTTAGTGTGACAACTTAACATTAAGCAAAGCCCCTTTTGTCCTATGTTGCCGTGATCTACACTCAAAAATAAGGGAGCACCTTTGCTTTGAACTTTCACAAGATTATTCTTCACTTCCGAGCAATATCAGTATTTTGCAATGACACGATGTTTGCACATGCACTTTTCAGAATCACAAGATTTTCTTCTATAAACATATCAAGAAAGATGTTACTGTCTACAGCCTGCGATTGAATCTCAAAGTACTACCTTAATTAGTACAGATTACAGAAGCACTCATCGCTCGAAATGTTCCTCATGATCAATGTTAGTCTGATGATCACAACCTGCTTCACATGAATCGATATATGCGCGGCGAACACCCTATACCATGTTAGGGTTGTGGAATTGCCACATTGCCGTTGCACCCCAAAGATGGTTTTCTTCACTCTTTGATGCTATAATAATGAGACATGATCAAGTAGCATAAGCTGCATAATTATGCAATTCATCTGGATCTGGAATGATGGAGATTTGAGCTTCTTTTGGAAGAGAGTCATCATCCACAGTGGCTTCAGCTTCAGCTAGAAACTCGTTGCAATGAATGGAGAGGGTACGTTTTTCTTGCTGAAACAGCCTGCAAGCATAACAAGAAAATGAGCTCAAAACATGAAATGACGTAAAGACAAGTGAGAGAAAAGAATATTGAAACTTACGGGTTCTTGCAAAGCATTGGACTTTGAACTGTTAAAACATATTTGCAGGAAGAGATCTCCTTAATTGAACTAATCAATACAGTGGGTTCTGAACATACAAATCTAACCTGTAGAAAGAAAGCAGCACAATGTGGTCAAACATACTACTTAATACGGCATTATAGAAACAAAACATTTTTCTTACCTCTGTTTCCCGGGGTATATCAGTCAGATCGCAGACAGTCCCATTTGTGTACAGGTGGACATGATACCTGAAACATGAAGAAAAAGGATTCATTCAAGTGGGTTTAGCTTCTAGGAATAATTTGCTTTCCATATCCTTACATTCACCAAATTAAGTATATTACCTCTTAGAGGTGTCTATCACGTTATCATCTTCATCAGTAGATCCAGAGGTTTGATTTTCATAGTAAGCATCAGTTGCATCAGCATCATATTCACCCAGAACATATTCTTGAATAACCTGCAAAAAAACACAAACTTTACATGGCAGTTCAAGTGCTCTAGCAACTGTAGGATGCATTCATTACAGTCAAAGTGTGAGGATGAAAACTTGAAGCTGTAGTTATATTGTTCAAACTAAAGATAAAATATTTTATTTTTCATAACGTAAGTGCGTAACTGCGGCCAGAACTTGTCTCTCCTGTAAAAGCTAGCAACTCTTGGATTGATGCATCCCAGATATTTTGAGATGGTGCATAAAAAGGATAAAATACAATGACTAATCTGACCAATAAAAGAAAGAAAAATAAACAGAAGAGGAGGGGACAGCTTACCTTCTCACCCTCTACATGGACCTGTCGGATTTTCCCATAGTAGCAAAATTCATAAGACCACCAACCTTCATGCTGCATCAAAATAGTAATAGCAATAATCAGTGTTTGTTCAGTCAATCTATTTATCAGGTAGTGGCACACAGCAGTGGTCCTGTATAAAGAAAGATTTCTATCTCACCCTGTAGAAGCACTGATCCTTGAGAATTTCCAGCAATTCATCTGGATCCTTTGGCTTAACTCTCCGTTCACTTTCTATGATAACATTGGTTGCATTTTGTGGGATAATCGACTTCATGGTTTTTGTTTCCTCAACCGGTAGGAAGCATGTATAATGTTTCCCCTCGTGGCTAGTCATTGGTACAGATTCCTGGCCATTCTCCTATAGAGTACACCATAAAAATCTTTAATTGAGATAACAAGACGTGTTCTTGGAATATAGTAAAGAGCAACTATTGCTGAAAATACCTGAATTTCTGATGAAAATGGCATGAAACACACATGATTTAGAATAAACATAATTAACATTTGCTTCGATCGTAATCGCTCGTTTATCAAAGCTAATCACCAAATCTCACTAAATTTTAGAGTTTAGACAATGTCCTTATATTATCAACACCAAGGCTAGTAGGTTACATTAACAGGTTCAAGGATTGTTCAGATCTTGCAGTAGCCTCGGTTCTAAAAAATGTCCACACAACCACCAAGTGTGCAAAATTTGTGATAACTAAATAAAGCTGATTTTTCATATAACTAGAAAACAAAGGAAAGCTTATCACAAACTTACTGGATTAAATGGCTCATCGACAGGATGGAACTCCACATGGTACCTCGGCTCACGCGAATTCCGCCCAAATGGCGCACCTGACATCGGCAACAATTCAGTGCAATTCTGCTTTGTTTTTCCTCTTGCGAGGCAATTATAGTTCGACAAGTAACAAAATAAATAAATCATGGCCAAAAGGAGTTACGGCCAGCAATTAATCATTCTATTAGCAATTTCAGATCACAAGAACACAAAGGAACAGACCCTCAACTGCAGAGTTCTAGATCTGGCCAGTAAATGTACATGACATTACGAAGCTAGCAGCAGGCAATCATAATCAAACAAAATAATAATGAAATCTGCAAGTATTCCACCAATATACGCCGAGAAAGCGCATCAAGCAAGTGGTGAATTTGGATCGGGAATGACAGGAAGAGAAGGATAGTCCAAGGGCACACGAGGGATCTTGATTCTTGCCAGACTCCGACGCGATTACCTGAGCTGGTGAAGATCTGATCGGCGGAGGCGGTGGCGGCCGTGGCCGCCACGAACAATAGAAGCACGCGTGCCCGGCCGGCGAACCCCATCGGCGACGGCGCAGGGTTCTCGACTTCTCCGCTTCAGGTTTCCCGTCTTCAGCCTTCGCGTGTTGGTGGCTTCGCAGTCTTAGCCCCGAATACGTATCAGAAGTTTCCGCCTTCTCAACCCCTTTACACTCTACTATGTAGTTCGTTTTCCCTGCAGGGACGTCTTCCGAATCCCACTAATGAAACGCGGATGGATTAGCATGTCTACTCGATGAAAAAACGGTAATTAGCGCTTACGCGCCGCGTATCCCAACGCCTAAACCACCCCGCGCCCGCGCGCTAATTCTGCCCGTGGCGGAATGCGGTTGTGCTGTTCGGGCGCTGCGCCGCGCGCAAGCACCCATCCGCAGCCACTTCCGGCGCGCCTCCGCGTGAGCGCGCGCGCCACCGGCCGCAACGCCGCTCGTCCTGATCCATCCGCCCGCGAAAACGGATTCCCCGCGGGAAGAATCCACCACTGAACCGCCGTATCCAAGCGGGCGGGCGTCGCCGCGTCCGGCCGATGGCTGAGCGCGCGCGGGGGAGCGCCTATATGTTTAGTGCGCGCCAGCTTCTGTCGCAGCCATTGCAGTTCAGAGCAGCGAGGAAAGGTTTTGGACGAGATAGGAAGAGCGTGATCGATTGCCATGGAGGTGGAGAGCGTGCCGGTTTGTGGTGTTCACGGCTTGCAGCAGAAGCCGCGCGTCCCGGGTGCGATGGGTAGCGGCAGGTCGTCGCTGCTCTCTACGGCAGTGCAGGAGATGCTGATGGTGCAGAAGAGCAATAAGGACATCAAGAAGCCGCCGCGGGCGACGCCGCGCCTCCCGCCCATCACCGGCGGGCGTTACGGCGGCGGCAAAAGCGTGGATAGGGGGGAGGCCACAGAGCCGGCGCCAGGGCGCGCGGCGCGGGCGCGGCAGCCTCTGGCGAAGAGGGTCGCCAGGAGCATGATGAAGCGGAGCGCGCCGCCGCCGCCAGACGAGAAGCGGAAGGTCCTGACCTGCTGCTGCGCGCGGCTCCCGCCGGGCCTACGCTGCGCGCTGCACCAGTGCGCGCCTGGGCGATCGTGGATGCGGTCGCAGCGCGCCTGCGGCGCCATTGTCGCCGGCGAGGCCGTGGCGCCCCGGGCGTGCGGGCGCGGCGGGTGGCTGTTCAGCGAGTACACCCGGTGGCGCAGGAGCGTGTGGATGCCGAGCCGGTTCTACCTGGAGCGCGTCGACCGGCAACCCCGTCCTTGCTCGTCGAGCTCGACGTCGGCCGCCGGCGAGTGAACCGCGCGTAGATGTAGCCATGTAGGCATGTAGCAATTGTTCTTAGCTTCGTAGCGATCTCAAATATGTGGAAAAAAAGGATGCGTGGATGAAATGTAAACAACATGCACTACTACAATTGTATTTGCTATGTATATATGGCGAATTTAAACAAATTTAGCTATTTGGTTGGTTTCGTTTGAAGGTGACAACACGAATGAAAATGACTTGGAAAAACAATTTTTCTTGAAAAGTCAAGTTGGATTATACTAATACATAGCCCAAATGCGATTATCTAAAGCAGCACAGTACTAATTGTTCACCGTTAACCATTGTTTTATCATGATGATATACGTCACCATACTTAATCCAAACCCAACTTGGTCTAAAATTTGTCCATCCTATGGCCTTGAGATGATGGTATTGTGCATAGCTGTGCCCGTCATTTATTTCAAATTTGAGGATTTCAATGTGCGCATTTCTATAGTAGTATGGGTTGTTATGTAAAATATCAAAAAGAAAGGATTTTTTTGCTAATATAGGGTGTGTTTAGTATCCTAAAAAATTTTGGTGTTAATTTGACAAAGTTTGGTAGTACAAAAATGGGTAAGAGAGAGTTGTTCACTTTATTGCACTTTCAACCTTATTATATTTTGGTGTTAATAGTAGTGTAACAAACTAAACGTTATGCTTATCAAATTTTGGTAGTTCCAAAAGTTTTCTCTTGGATAGGAAATCAAAATAACACATCCAACTCTATCAAAATTTGGTAATACCAAAAACATGCCAAAATTTACCAGATTTTGGTAAGGTTAATTTATTCAATAAAATGAACAATCATGTTTGATTTGACAACTCACCAATTTTTTGTGTGAAGATATGTTAACAAGATTATGGATAGTTACCAAATTTTGGTATGTTGTAGTATGGTATTTTAGACATGTTTAGATTATGAATTTTTTATTTATATATTTTTTTGATAAAATATTTATAAAAATATATTTTTGTTTGAAAGATTTATAGAGCTTCGCGACCCAAAACTCCCATAAATTAAGTTTATACATTTTACTTCGTACACCGTCTTATTTGACTTCGCGATTCAGAACTCCTGTTGAAGTGATATCGTTCAATGTTTGACAATCTCCATTCATTATTCTTTGTATGTATATTTAGCTTCTTAAATAATCTCGTTCTCTTTGTACTCTCATGACATGTGATGTCCCTCAGATATAACAATTCCATAAAAGTCTTCGTTGGACTACTGTAACAGATTTATATTATCTCTCTCCTTTATTCGATGATTGATCGTTATCCACATACTCATTATCATAATATTTTCTATCCATTATCTCAATAATAGTTCTATTTCTTTCTCCCTCGTTTGCTAATTCTCTTGGCTTCCTATCTTCTCATCCTTGTCCGGCTCCTCCTTCTTGTTCAAACTCATTTTCCTCCGTTGTTTAAACATCACATTCCATTATAATAGGATCTTCTTTATCTTGCGTAACCATTTAAATAGTGATGTCTTTCTCCTACAGTAACACAAGAATGGTAGGTATCTAATCTTGTTCCAATGCATTTTTTATGTATCATCTCTAGATATTAGTGAAATCCAATGACATTAATTTTTAGAAAAAAATCTTTAGTTGTCAACTCATAATAACATATACGGTTATTGCGTTAATTTAAGGGCTAACTTAGAAGCCTCGCATTAATCAATTATATGCTATTAAAAAACTTCTCTTAACTAATATTTCAATAACCTAAAGGATTGAGTCGAACATTTCTTCGACTATGATATAACTGAAATATCAATATATCTGTTTAAAAAAAATAGAGTTGATCTAAGTAAGATAATTAATCTATTGTGTATTCGATATTTCAATACTGATATATTTTCATTTATTACGAACAAAAGGAAATTATTTATGGCTCTAAAATAATATTACACATATTATTTTATTTTATCATTAAGAATAAATATTCTAAAGTGTATAAATCTTTAACTAACAAATCCACAAGCTAGCATGACTTTGTTGTTTTCCTTCTTCTCCCCTCAACTTTTTCTTTTTTTAATAAAATAGAATATTGGATAGTTGAGAGATACTTTATAGGTAGCCAGAAAAAAAAGCACGCCAAAGAGACCACCTACAAAATTATCAAATATCCTCACATTCCACAGGCTGATAATTTTGTAGGTAGCCTTATGAAAGAGAAAAAATGTATAAACAGAGAGTTTTAAGGTGGCTGTTTATAACGACATACCCCTTGCACGTTTATTTTGGATGTGGTCCCTGCTATAGGAAAAACACTCCTAGATATGGTGGCAATAGACCTAGTATTCGTCAACTCGTTGTTAACATATGCCTATAGATATTTATCATGTCAGATTTCTCATTCTTTTGATTGAAACTTTTTTTAAAAAAAATCCTCTTAAAGACGTTGGAAGTATAGATATATAAATTTTGTTAAAAATATTTTTAAAAATATTTTAATTAAAAATTCCTTATTAAAATTTGGCATTGGCAATGAAAATTTTGACACGTAAGTAGCAAAACTAAACACATTCCATAGAGCAGTTTGTACAAATGCGATATATAGAGGGACGAAGTGAAAATTTTCTTCCAGAGAAGCACTCTCGCAGCACGTGAAATCCAGGCATCCAGCTCTAAACCCTCCTTTCTCTAGTTCCAAGCCCTTCTCCCCTAACCCTCACCCGAAACCCTAGCCCCATTCGCCGCGGCTGCCACCTCAGGAGCGGAGGCCATGGAGGACGTCTGCGAGGGTAAGGACTTCTCCTTCCCCGCGGAGGAGGAGCGCGTGCTCCGGCTGTGGTCGGAGCTCGACGCCTTCCACCAGCAGCTCCGCCGCACGGAGGGCGGCGAGGAGTTCATCTTCTACGACGGTCCCCCCTTCGCCACGGGACTCCCCCACTATGGCCACATCCTGGCGGGCACAATCAAGGACGTGGTCACCCGCCACCAGTCGATGCGCGGCCGCCACGTCTCCCGCCGCTTCGGATGGGACTGCCATGGCCTCCCCGTGGAGTTCGAGATCGACAAGCAGCTCGGCATCACCAACCGGCAGCAGGTGTTCGACCTCGGCATCGGCAAGTACAACGAGACCTGCCGCGGTATCGTCACCAAGTATGTCGCCGAATGGGAGGCCGTCGTCACGCGCACGGGGAGGTGGATCGACTTCAAGGACGACTACAAAACCATGGACATAAAATTCATGGAGTCCGTATGGTGGGTTTTCTCGCAGCTCTGGGAGAAGGACCTTGTTTACAAGGGTTTCAAGGTTAAATTTCTGATCTAACGCCTGGCTAAATTTTGAGTCTGGGGTTTGATTTGCATATTTATGGTTTAGTTGCTACAACGTGGACAAGCTGAGGCTGTAGGGAACCAGAAATTTCATGGTATTCAGAAGTATGCAATGGTTAACTGTATGCTCTATTAGAATTTGGAATTTATATGTGTGGAGAATGGAATTGTTCTGGTATGTCTCAATGAGAAGAATGAATAGAAGAGTCTAGGCATTACATGGAAGTGGCTTTTCTTTTTGTAGCTAATGCTGTTGTGATTACACGAAGTAATTGATTGGTTTGTATCTGTTGTTTCTATTAATGGATTTATTTTTATGAGGAATTTCTTGAAAGTTAAAATGTCCTGGGCTCTTGTTCTTGTTCCAGGTGATGCCTTACAGTACAGGCTGCAAGACTGCACTCTCAAACTTTGAGGCCGCGCTCGACTATAGGGTTGGTTATTGACTTTGTTCCTGTCCTAGTTCATAAATTTACTGTTGTAGTTTGTAGTAACTTTTTTTTATGGTGCCATAGACTGTCCCAGATCCAGCAGTCATGGTGTCTTTCTCTATTGTCGGTGATGCGGACAATGCAGCACTTGTTGCATGGACTACAACTCCGTGGACACTTCCAAGCAACTTAGCATTGTGTGTCAATGCCAATCTTGTGTATGCCAAAGTTAGTACTTCTCCTTTATTTCCCTGGGCTATTTTTCCATTATGTAACTTTAGACTATAGCTGTCAAGTTTACCCTCTGCTAGCATCATACATAAAAACTTGATTTTACAAGGAACAGAACTTTCACTGATGATATATAAGGCAAAAAACCAGTGAATACTCTTGAGGAATCTTCCCACTAGTAAATCCAAAACGTGCAGAAGTTTTGAAATCTGAATGTTATGTAAACTAACACATACATAATGTTATACACAATAGATTATTAGTTTCTGCACTATATTACCTTAAGTTGTTTTGTCTTGTTTATCCTATAATCATTTTGCTGCACATACATGATGTTTGTCCTTATGTTAGTGGATATCTCCTGGTTCTAATAGTAGTTTCCCAATTCCTGCAGAGCATTTAATTGCCACATCTGGTTAATCCATATGTATCAGTATAGAGAACCATGCCCCAGTCAATCTAGCAGCTGCAACTGCACAGTTCTTACTGTTTGCGAACAAACATTTTTAAACCCTTTTTATTTAACTTAATGATGTATTCTTGAATTATTTATTTCTTTTTGTGATAAATGGATCAAAGTGATTGTAGAAGAAAGACATTATCGATTATAGTTTCCTATTCTGCTCCATGCCTATACCACCCCCAAAAAAAAACTATACCGCTGACGCCCTTCTCTGCTTGTAAGTCAATGTTTTCTTCTGTTGAGGATGTGTACTGTGATGCGAACAGGTTAAGGACAAGTCAACTGGATCAGTGTATGTTGTTGCTGAATCTAGGCTTGGGCAATTGCCAGCCAAGGCCAAAGCATCTGGAAAGAAGCAAGCACCTTCTAAGGGAGGCACTGCTGAAGTTGTTCAGGGTGGATTGGATACTGAAGCATATGAATTATTGGCAAAGTTTCCTGGATCATCCTTAGTAGGCCTAAAGTGAGTGCTCTTTGTCTTCCTACTCATATAATACTTTCATAGTTCATGGGATTAGTTTTCCATGACATAATGAAAGTTACATGCATGTTATCACTATCTGTGCTAGGAAGCATTTCAGTGAACTAGTGAACAGTTTCTGAAAGTAGATGTGAGAGTTATGGCTGGGAGATGATGCTTTTCCTTAAATTGTTTAACCATGTTTGGTTTTGTCAGACTTGCTTTTTTTTAGGGCAGGGCTGAATAATCTACATCACTTGTTATTTGAATTTTCATGCCTAATGTTTATACATTTTTCTACATTTGGAGAGATCATTTTGGTTGCTACTCAAACAATGTGTTCCATTTGTGTAGTTTAGTTTTTATAACTGGTGAACTTTGTTTTTTGCGGTAATATCAATAATGCTTAGTTGGTATACAGTAGAGGATTGGATCCAAAATCTTCATTTTTCCTTTTTTTTGACTTTTGTACTATTATTGTTATATTAAAAAATCTTAACCACGGGGGCCTCCCCTTCTGTTTTTCAGTTCAAAAAAAGCTTAGTCGGTTACTCCTGATACTTGATTTCTAGAGGTTGACAGAACAATACTGCCATAGCCAAGGATATTTGGAGTGTATATCTGGAGCACTTCCTGTTTTTAACTGTTACTTTTCCTACTTGCAGATACAAACCTCTGTTTGATTTTTTCTTGGAGCTCCAAGAGACTGCCTTTAGGGTGATTGCGGATAACTACGTAACTGATGATAGTGGAACTGGTGTTGTCCATTGTGCTCCTGCTTTTGGTGAAGATGACCACCGTGTTTGTCTTGCTGCTGGTATCATTGAGGTTGGAAAAATTCTCCTTTACTGTTTGGATATTTAAGCTAACTATCATGCTGCCGAGACCTTGGAGGTTGAGACAGAGTTGACCAGTCAATCTACTAAATATCCATATTTCCATTACTTTGTGTTGTAGTCTAGAACATGTATTTATATGTATTTTCTGTGTTAAGCTTTGTTAAATTTTCTAAGGGCTTTTTTAGCAACAATTGGGAAAGGGAGTGTGAGTTTAGAGGAGGGAGTTTATGGTGGGTTAGTCATGTGAATTTTTTTTATTTAATCCAGTTTTTCCCTGATTTCTTCTTCATATCCAGGCCAGTGGGCTTGTTGTCGCTGTTGATGATGATGGATGCTTCATTGAAAAGATATCTGAGTTCAGTGGGCGATATGTCAAAGAGGCTGACAGGGATATTGTCAATGCTGTTAAGGTAAGCTGTTGTTTCAGTATTCCTTGGACTGCTAACTGTATGTAACATATTTGCATTTTAGTTGCCTGGTCATTTATGTGAACTATTATCTATAGATTTTGGAATTGATTAATAAACTAGTGCCATAGGACATTGCATTATATAGAGTTTCTCATGCTAGTATGTACTGGAATAATGTCAGGAGCTGTATGTGCATTTTACGCGTTATCATGTCAATTGCCTGGATGACCTTGAAGTGGGTACAGGCAAAAGGAAATCAGATGTATAGCATAAAGTTTCTCAATGTATGTCTCTTCATTCTGTGGATTGCACCTTCATAAATCATAACTCATAAGCATGGCTTTGATATTATAGCAGCATATTTATTGCATACATTGGATAGTTTTATATCCCTGAGGATGTCATTCTGAAGATTATAAACTTTGTTATCAGGATAAAGGAAGACTTGTTAGTAGAGGGAGCATTGAACACTCTTATCCATTTTGCTGGCGCTCGGGCACTCCTCTTATTTACCGGGCTGTTCCAAGCTGGTTAGCATCTTCTGCTGCTACTATGCAAATCTGTTAATCGGTATCTTCGTTACCCTTTGAGTTAGTAATAATTCTCCTTCCATCTGGTTGTTTATTATAAATGGTAATTCAGTCCATCTTGTAATACATGTACTCCGTCCATCCCAAAATATAACAACTTCTAGCATTTAAAATTTGTTCCAAAATATAACAACTTTTCCACCTCAATTTTGTTCTAAACCAATCACAACCTTCCACCTTTTAATTTCTCCACTTACTTCCTTTTCTCAACCAATCACAATCTTCCCCCATTTAATTTCACCCGCTTTCTTAATACCCATGTACAACCCTAAAACTGCTTATATTTTGGGACGGAGGTAGTAGCAATCACTTCAATTTAACTTCATCACGTTCTAATTCCATCCAGATGCACAAATGTGGCTTTCTTTTGAACCGTTGTGGTTCCTATTAGTTGGTTTTGTTCATCTGCCTTTTATGCTCATTGTTGTTTTCCTATTCCGTTACCTGATTTTATTTGACAATGTATGCCTGAAAGAGCTTTTCTGTAGGTTTGTGAAGGTTGAAAAGATTAGGGACCAGTTACTGGAATGTAACAAGCAATCCTATTGGGTTCCAGATTATGTTAAGGTACTCTATCTTTTCTTGTTTGTCACACAAAGTAATTAGCTAATGCTCTATTGTAGAGTATGATAGGATATTAGGGTTGATCAGGGGGATTCAGGATCAGCTGACTGGTGATTTCTACTCTTACATAACAAGAATATCTGAAAACTTTCCTCATTTAGATAGCACATGGGCTGCACTGGTTTTGGTTGCATATCACCTAGATTTGCCATCAATGGCATTGATAGCTTACTTTCTATGATAATTCTGTTTCATGTCTTATCACTTCTTGTTTCCAATATTTACATTGAATACATGTATAACTGAACTGGTAATTATGAAACTTCTTGCAGAGTTTACGTGATTAGCAACTGTTGCAAGCATTGAGGATGCTATATTTAACTTGATTTATTTGTAAAAAACAAATGCATGCAGGAAAAGCGATTCCATAATTGGCTAGAAGGTGCTAGGGATTGGGCTGTTAGCAGAAGTAGATTCTGGGGGACTCCACTACCGCTGTGGATGAGCCAAGATGGTGAAGAAATTGTTGTTATGGATTCCATTGAGAAACTTGAACGGTTATCTGGTGTCAAGGTTGATATCTCCACTATGCTTTGATCCAGAATGTTTCAAATAATTTTTTTACAAAACAGTTATTATATGATCATGTGGTTCTCTTTTGCTTGGTCAACAGTGCTTTTGGTCCCTTTAATAAGCAATTGCTATTGCTAGCATGCCCTGAACAAATTATTTTCTGAAATTATATGGCCAGGTTAATGATCTTCACCGACACCATGTTGATGATATCATGATTCCCTCTAGCAGAGGTCCAGAGTATGGGGTGCTCAAACGAGTTGAGGATGTAAGTCATTGCTTTATATTTTATACCTACAACTAGGATTCCTACTATTGCAGTAAATATCGCTTCTAGTGACCTCTAATATTAATATGGATGCAATTTAGCAGTTATGATTTAGTACTATTCTTGAATTTTTTTTTCTGAAATAGGATTAAACCATATTAGTCAAAGTCCTTGAAATACTTTTTAAGGCTTTTGGCAGTGCACACATTTGTCATATTGTTTCCCATTTGAGATAATAGACCTGATGTCATGTGAGTGCTACTCTTACGTCACTGATAGTTAATACGAGTGCAATTTGAAATGTATCACAGTTTTTGTCGTACCAATATTCTTTAGTTACGTTTGCACCAGTCAATTCCTTGAGTTACCTTTTCTTTTTAGGATCAGTGAAGTACTAAGTGTCTTGGTGAGAAATCCTTGTGTCTGATTTGCACCAATTTGTCTTATTATTGCCTAAATTGATGTACCATTAAATATTACCTTGTTTTTGCTTAGGTTGTTTATACTCTGTAGGACATAAGTTCATTTAGAAGTCTTTGAGTTTTTGTACAAATTGTAATAATGTGTAATACTCCCTCCATTTCAATTTACTTGTCGTTCTAGCAAATCTCACACCAAACTAGGAGGTGTGGCAAATTACATTACTACCCTCATTAATTACATCCTAATCATCTTTCCTAAAGTAAGCATTAAAATTCCTTGTGAGGAGTACTTGTACTAGTATGGCTGCATTGATGAAGGGTGGGAAGGAAAAGGCATCTCTAAAAATCCTTTAGAATGTGAAAAAGACAAGTATTTTGACAAAAAAAATTGAATGCTAGAATGACAAATAAATTGAAACAGAGGGAGTAGCTAATTGCTGAATGCCATAAGGTCACTCGCTATTTCTGCTTGTTTAATTGCATTGTTATACATGTGATGTATGCAAATGTTTTGCCTCTCAACTGCTATAGATACGAATGCTTGTGTATATCAGTTCTTTTAAATAGTTTTTACTTAACATTGTTGTGATGTCTTCAGGTTTTTGACTGCTGGTTTGAGAGCGGTTCCATGCCATATGCCTACATTCATTATCCATTTGAGAACCGTGAATTGTTTGAGAAGAACTTTCCTGGCAACTTTGTGGCAGAGGGATTGGACCAAACACGCGGATGGTTTGCTTCTCACTTTACAAAATTTCACAGCTGTTTTGTACTTGTGTCTGTTACTAATAATTTTAGGGTGCATTTTCTTCTTTTTGCAGATCATTTATGACCTTGGATGATATTTTATGATTATGTACCATGTATTCTTATAACATACCTATACAAATCATGATTGATGAAAGAGGAACAATTAGTTACCTTAAATTCATGTTTGCTTGTTCAGAAGTCATGTGATTCTATTCATGAAATATTATGGTTGTACATGGATTGTGTCTGTAGTAGTTGTTCTGATATCAGTTTTTCTTCCATAATATTTTACACTTTTAGGAGAAAAATCAGTATCTTATGCTATTTTATGTTTAATCTTGGGTGAATTGGTAGCAATGATCTGGTGTTAATTATTAAAAATTTTTGTAATGCTTGTGCTTTTATGACATTTACTTTTTGAGATTTTGGTGGGCAAAAACTAAATTCAGTTCCTGCTAATGATATTAGTGCAATCCTTGTTAATTGTGTTCTAAAATGTGTATGATGTTTCGTTTCATGCATATTCATTAATGATATCTATCACATTTATGGTTTGATGTTGTCCTGCAGGTTCTATACTTTGATGGTCTTATCAACAGCTTTATTTGGGAAACCTGCGTTTAAGAATCTGATATGCAATGGTCTTGTATTAGCTGAGGATGGTAAGAAAATGAGCAAGAGTAAAAAGAATTACCCTTCACCTGTAGAAGTCATCAATGAATACGGAGCGGTACGTGGTGTTTCTTTAAGATATGAATGATTGTTATTTATTTTTCACACTATGACCCGTGGTTTAGTCTATATGCTCTATCATTTTCCGTCTGAAGACACATGCAATGACTTAAGGCTTGTAATTGCATGGTATGTCTGAGTTAGAACTTGCAATTCAATTTATTATTTTCTTTTCTTTCCAGGATGCTTTGAGACTCTATTTGATAAATTCTCCAGTTGTACGAGCAGAGTCTCTAAGATTCAAAAGGAGTGGTGTTTATGGTGTTGTAAGTGTCCTTTTTGGATTCTATTTGTTTTTCGGAGGAAAATGACATTGCTTCAAATTTGTGTGTTTTAACATTGAACAGGTGAAAGATGTCTTCCTGCCGTGGTATAATGCATATAGGTTTCTTGTACAAAATGCCAAGAGACTTGAAATTGAGGGTCTCTCAGCATTTTCTCCATTAGATCAAGCCTCACTTCTGAAGTCATCAAATGTTCTGGATCACTGGATAAGCTCTGCAACTGAAAGTCTAGTCAGTTTTGTTCACCAGGAGATGGACGCATATCGGCTTTACACGGTTGAATACTTAACAGATTTCTCGGGATAGTTGTTTGTGGACATATCAATTTTTATTTTCATGTTATGGCTACTTGATGTAAATTTTTATCTTATTTACCTCTGCAGGTTGTGCCATATTTGGTTAAATACATCGACAATCTTACTAATATATATGTGCGTTTCAACCGCAAACGGTTAAAAGGACGTACTGGGGAAGAAGACTGCAGAGTATCTCTTTCGACACTCTACCACGTAAGTATATATTGTGCAGTGCACTGTTTCTACTTCAGTTCGTTTTATGGATTGAAGAGAAAAAAAATCTATCAATGCTGTATGTATCGCAATCTCTAATGTTCACATTTTTGTGTCTTTCTGCCTTTTGAGAACTCTACAAGGAGTCTTCATCATTTTTTATGTACCTTTCCTTTACTTCTGGACGTATAATGCTTAACCAGTCGGCAGATAATTTTGTTGCTACTACACTTCTCTTTTTCTTAATTTTGATAAGTGAAATAGCTTAAGCCTCTGAAATGATCTTTTCTTGCTCCTTGCTCCTTACCATCTATTACATAATATTTTGTGGTACTCTGCATTAATAATTCCTAATTATGCAGACTGTATGTTTTGCTGGTACTCTGTACACTTTACGAAGACATTTTGTTAATCATGAAATGCAGGCACTTGTAACGACTTGTGTGGCGATGGCTCCATTTACACCCTTCTTTACTGAAACTCTTTATCAAAATCTACGAAGGGTGTCAACTAAACCAGAGGATAGCATTCATTTCTGCAGTTTCCCTTCCACAACTGGGGATGTAATTCTTCTTATCTAAATAGCCTGTACTTTGCTTTATTCCACCAGAATTACTTTGTGATTTCATGTTGATTTTTTTGCCTCATGATCAGAGAGATGAGCGTGTTGAGCAAAGTGTAAACAGAATGATGACCATCATTGATCTTGCCCGCAATATTCGTGAACAGCATAACAAAGCCCTGAAAACGCCACTGAAGTACGTTCATAGTCTCATGATTTTTTCCTAATTTTTTAATCTAGAGATATTTCATTTAGGAAGTTGACAACTTCACATTGTATAATATATTGATACGTGATGCACATTTTACTGCTTAAAAATTTATAATGAAATGATAAATAACGGGCATGAAATTTAAGGAACCTTTTTGGTTGTCATAACGTTTAAGTGTTTTAGGTGTTTAGTTGTGTTTTTGTATTCTTTCTTCCTTTTTGGTATATGGGCGTAAAAGTACATATGCTATTTTCAATATATATCTTTTTAAGACTGTTCAAGTTGAAAATCAGATGATATATATATATGCTTCATGATATAAAAGCATGTTCTGTATTGTATCTTCAATTTTGCCATATGGCTTAACCAATCTGAGTTTCAGGGAGATGGTGATTGTTCATTCTGACAATGAATTCCTTGAAGACATAACTGGAAAGCTAAAAGAGGTTTGTTTATAAGTCTTAAGACTTGTCAGCGGTCCCTATAAGTCATCTGTTATGGAATTATATGACTGCCTTTGCAATTAGTTGTAACCAAAGTCTCCTGCACACTTTTATGTTCCATATTCATTGCTTTCTCACTGTCGGCCTGTCCCTTCTTGAGATCAATATTTGCCAAGGAATCTGCTTGTCTATATTTGTAGGAGTTGATAATCTTGATTATTAAGCAATGAGAATACGGGATTGATCAATTGGTCTTCAATATTTGCCACGTAGTGTTCATTTTATAAATGGACGTGTTTCTTCAGTGTTGAGTCTTGACATATTTTACTTTCCATCATACAGTATGTCATGGAAGAAATGAATGTTAAGACTGTCACTCCATGTAATGATCCCATGCTGTATGCTTCTCTGCGGGCAGAACCTAATTTTAGGTATGTGTACCTAACAGCGTGAGAAAGCATGAGAAACTTTGCACTTTTATCTATTGCTCAGCACTTGCGTTATTTTCTTAGCGTGCTAGGCAAAAGACTGGGAAAAGACATGGGCAAAGTGTCAAACGAAGTGAAGAAAATGACACATGAACAGATCTTAGCCTTTGAACAAAGTGGAGAAATTTCATTCTTTGGTCATTGCTTGAAGTTAGATGATATTAAGGTAACATTCCATGCTTCTGGCTGTTAATTTAAAGGTTTAAATGACTGCTTGCATGTCAGTTTTGAAGATTAATATTTGGTAATTGTGCTAGTCTATGTTCTCAGAATGATACGTTAGTAAGATTATATTGGTTTGCTTTTACATTTATTGTAAAAATACAAATACAACATTACCAGGTTCTGCTTTGGCCTTTCCAGATCATTTCTGTCTAGCAAATGGTTTGCAAGCATGTCTATTCTAAGATCATATTTGGCATTTGTTTTACTTTGGGGGCATTTTTTCTGACCATCATCATGAATGACATGATGCTACACTTTAGTTTGCATAGGTTTGCATTTAGTGGACTTCTTTTTCCAACCTGCTGCATCTTTAATTCTCTGAAACTTTTACCCTCTAGGTGATCCGGCAATTTAAACGTCCTGCAAATGCAGCACAGAATGAAATTGATGCTGCGGGAGATGGTATGTCATAAATATGTTTCTCCATATGAGTACTTTGTATGCTATCTGTAGAATTTATCATATTATCATTACTCTTTTTTTTTCATATAGGTGATGTTTTAGTTGTTTTGGATCTTCGAGCTGATCAATCATTGTTTGAAGCTGGAGTTGCTCGGGAGGTAACTATATGATTTGTGTACTCCTGGGTATGACACCCAGGAGTACCGAAAATTATGTGTTAGTAGTATATATGTTTGCTGCATTGGTTGATGCCTGAATTTGGTAATTTTTACCTGACCTACATCATGCTTGACTTTATGTCATACTACAGGAATAGCTGAGATAGATAATGTACTAATGGCAAACTAATGACATGTTGCTAGGAACTTCCAGCGGCTGTTTGATTGCATAGGTTTTCTCTGTTGTCAGTTATAATTTTTATGTTCATGATCTGGGCTAATAATTCTTGAGCATTTCTGTCCAGGTTGTGAACAGAATCCAGAAGTTACGAAAGACCGCACAACTTGAGCCGACGGACTTAGTTGATGTGTATTACAAACCTATGGACGATGGCAAGAATACTCTGGTAGAGATTGTGCAGTCACAGGTAAGCTAAATTGGCATAGGTAATTGGTTCTTGTTTCATAAATCAGAACATCCTTTAACGAAAGCTACTGTTATTTTGTATAGGATCAGTATATAAGGGATGCACTTGGCAATCCACTAATTCCAAAGGTGGTGGCGCCACCAGATGTGGTGAGATTGGATATTCTCCCTGTTTCAGTTTACCAGTTAACTGACTTTTATCTCTATCAGTTAGAGGATTTGATTTTTTCCACATCTACACCAAGCTATATGCACTATCACCACCATCACGTGGTGTTGACATGAGTTGAAATGGATATAAAACATTTAATTGCATTGTTATTTGTCTGGTTTGGCAGGTAATGATCTGTGAGGAGTCTCACAATGTACATGACATGTCGTTTGTCATTTACATTGCAAGATGTTCTCCAGTGGTCACAGATGATCTCCTTGTCCATGCCGCTGGTAAATACAACCTTATCTGATAGGTGTACTTATCTATTTTCGTTGTTGATATCATGGCATTCTCTTTGTTATATTCTGCGTGGTAACGTAACTTGTCTACTTTGATGAAACAGGCAACCGTGAGCATTTTGATGCATTAAAAGTATATTTTTTGTCAAGGTCTATTTCCAGATTGAAGAATGAATTCCAGGCTGGAAATGGCAAGGTAGCAATCTACAACTTCTACTTAACTTCTTTTTCCAGAATATTCTTCAGGCCTTAAATTGCCTTTGTTCTTACAGATTACGGTGGATTTCATTGAAGGCTTCCTACCAATTGATCTCCAGCTGGGGAAACATGTTTTTCTTAGTGTAGGAGATGTCTACCTGGCTAATCGTTCTTGATTTTTCTTTCAAGCATCCCAATTTTGAGTGATTTGCCCTTTTTTTACAGCAATCATTTTACTCGGGCCCGATTCTATTTGTGCCCCCAAAGCAATATATGTGCTTTCATCTGCCATGAAAGATGAAAGGGATACTATCATATTGAATGGTCTAATCGAAAACTCGTGTATGCTGTATTGAATGCTGATACGTCCGTGTTCATTTCGCTACACGGATTATTAATTGTGCCAATAGCGGTTAAAGCATTCAATCAATTGCTTTACTGTACTGATATGAGTTGACATGTTCTGTGGAGTGGGAATTATTTGGAGAACTTAACCGAACTTGTTCGCCAATTTCATCTCCCTTCTGTCATTCTTTTAAGGGAATCATGTGTCGTCTATGCCTGTCTGTTGTTACCAAGCGGAATGTACCCTCATGTATGGGCCCTTCTCTTGGTGCAGCATTGACGTGACTGGCCGTTCTGTTGGACAGCATCATAATTCAGAATCGTCAGTTTCAGTAGCTTGCCAGTGAAACTGGCCTGCTACTTGAACATGCCCTGCCTAGACCAAGCAGGCGCTGGTCAGTGGTCCCCCAACAACTGTACCCAATTGTTGGTATATTTCGAGCTATCTTTTTCCAACGGATCAGGGTCACCCAAGTCCATACAATGGCGTTTTATTTTTCAAGTAAAACAATAGCGCCTTTACATTTACGGACATCATTATATAGGAGTAATAACAATGTTAGCTGGTTAAGAGAAGGCAAGCTTATGCCTTTGTCGGTCACCCTGAAGGCTTATGTCTTTGCGGTCACCCTGAAGTTCTATTTACGATTTATTATAATTCAGTGGTCTTGCGATGAACGAAGGTTAACAGCCATGAATAGGTTTAGTTAATCCATGTACATATTCCATCACTCGCGTACACCGTGCTAATAACTGTGAAGAGGACACTACAGCCCATCCGTATATGTTTCAAACTATCTGAGGTTGTGATATAGTTGAGGTCGAATCTAAATATCTAGGATAAACACCCTACAAGTACGGTTAGTACCATCCAAATATATAAAAATTTGCGACAGGAGAAGGATCGGTCAAATCATCCGCAGGTACATACCTCTTATCGAAGTTATAGATCACTCTCAAACATTTTGCGCTCGATATTATTATCGTCTAAACAGAGTGGAAAACGCACGCACATTTCCCTCCTAATTAAGCTCTCTCACCACAAAGAGAGGTGTAAAAATTCTCTCACAAATTAATCAAACTGCCTCATTTTTCATCACGTCGGCTTCAGGTCCTGGAACATGGAGTCCCACTTGATCTCGCCGGCGGCGGCGCCGCCGTCGGAGCACTGTTCCTCCTCCTCCTCCCCCTCGGCTCCGTCGCCGCACCGCGCCTCCTCATGGTGGTCGTCCTCCTCCTCCTCGTAGCAGTCGTGGAACATCAGGCTCGCCTTCTGTGACCCCGATAACCGGCCGGTGGCGACACCGACGCTGCCCCTCGCGGCGGTTGTGCCGTCGGTGATCATGAGCATCATCTTCTTGACGCTCCTCCTCGTCGTCGTCTGCACGGCGTCGACGCGGACGGCGTCGTCGCCGCTGCATATCCTCGGCACCACGGTGACCGACGACCCCCTCCGGCCTCCCCCTCCCCCGCCGCCGCGTCGCCCCAGGCGCCGCGCGCACCGCGCGATGCACCTGCCGGTTTTCCGCACGAGCCGCGCGTAGGACGACGACGAGCCGTCCCCTTCGCCGGCGGTGTCCTTCTTGGCGAGCTTGAGGATCTCGAGGCGGTGCTTGGCGACGGCGATGCCCATGCTCTTGAGCAGGTCGTGGTCGAAGTGCGCCGCGTCGCCGCGCTCCAGCTCGTTCTGGTTGAAGAGCCGCCCGTACTCGTACGCCAGCGCCGGCGCCAACCCCGCCTTCGCCAGCCACGCGTACCAATCCATCCCCATCCCCATCCCCATCCCCATCTCCACCTCGCGATCTCCCTCTCCTGCGGCTAAGTGTCACTCACTCGCCGCTCACTTCCTCACTACCAAATTCTACTCATCATGTGTGCAGCTGCATATATAGCAAGGAAGTCGACGCATGCAGCTGCAGCTGCACGGCTCGGCTCAAATGCCCCGGCATAACGATATCACTACTAGCCTACTACTACGACCTTATTGCAATTTACACATCGTTGCAATGGCAATGGGCAGCTAGTAATTAATTGGAGACGTATATATAAGTTCAAGGCAAATCTTGACCCTTGTGTTTTTTGGGGTTTATTGGGCTTGGATTCTTGGCAAGAGTACAAGATCCAACACAAGTGTTTTGGTCTTTGTACTCGCGTGCACTGTACAGTAGCGATCGATCGAGGTGCAGTAGATCTTAAGCCAAAAGGAGACATAAAAACGCCAAAGCTGTCAGTCTGATCCGATGCAAATCGCTGCATCCAGGGCATGGAACATCACATGCCCCCTGCAAAAGGGGAGTACCATACTACCACCTGATGGCTTTTGCTTCTACTGCGTATCATTGCATTGCTGAGGTTGTTAATTAAACGAGCACTTGCGTAGTTGCATTGGCCTTTATGATTCAAGTTCGTGATGGTTTCTTTAAGACCTAAATTAATCTAATCTATTCAGTTGAGTTTTATTATTTGGGGTTGTAATAATGCCACTTGAGGGTCGATATGGAAGCAGGACGGTGATGGCCGATGTGTTAGTGGACCACGCATGGTATGGTCAGGTAGCACACGTAAATGCTGAAAGGACGCGAGTAAAGTGGTGACAAGCGTGGCAGGATCAGAAGATGGTAGGGACTGCATGTTTGTTACTACTGTGCCGCTACTACGTTCACAGCGAATTGGCAGTAATAAAATCAGAGTGAGAGGCCATAAGTGACATGAAAAGGATGCAATATATATTTGCTGCTCCTACAGTAGTATACCCCGATGTAGTACTAGGCTACTAGCATGTATAGGGGGAGAAAAAACTGAGCTAGTCTATGGAATCTCTCCATGTGGACCTTTTCTTGTCTGTCTTGTAGCTAGCCCAGCTATGAGCGTTCAAAAAGGTCACAAGATTAGGTCATTAGGCATGGATAAAAAGGCAATTAATTGGGCAGTAAACAAAGTGTGTGGTGGTAAACAGAGAGTGGTTGGAATCTAGGGTGATTCTAGCTGCCTCAAACAAATGCTACCGCTCTACTACATGCTTGTTTTTGTATGCGTGTTGTCTGAAAAAAATCTTCCCTTTATAAGTTTCAGAATTAAAAACCGGAGTACTCCCTCTATTTTAAAATATATATTAAAATATATGGTGTATTTTATTTTATTAGGATAATGATTTGATTAAAGATTAATGTACAATTCATATTTAAAAGTATTTTCTTATTATTATACTTTTGTGTGTAATATATTAATAAAATAATATTTAATTAAATCCTTGTTGTAATGAAATAAAATACAAGTTATATTTTAAAATGGATAGAGTGTTTTGTAATATACTCTAAACAGAATGAAAAGATAGTAGAATTCAATTTCTGAGAGAGTCAAGCCGCACCTAGTGCATGCTACTAGTGCTAAATGTTAACAATAGCTAGGTTAGCAACTCGATGGTCGTATCAAAGCTAAGTTGTAGTACAAGCTTAAAGCCCCCCTCGGCGCGAGCAGTCAAGCGATCACGCGTGAGATGATTTAAGCCTACTCGTGTCCTGTCTCCCCACCCACACAAACGTCCGTGACCGCGTCGCGCGCGCCGAGCCGTGGAGTCGCGCGACGGCTTCGCCGCAGAGCGCGCGGGCGCACGTACGTGGCGTGATTTCGGTCGCGCGCGTCAAAGGCACGGGGGCTCCCCGCCCGGCCGGCGTCGCGCGCGCGGGGCGGCAGTACGCCTTGTGGTACGTAGGCGGCATGATTGCCGGGCGCGTCAAAATTAAGGACGGCAGGATTACATCATTGCGGCCGCGCACTTGCGGTCGCGAGGCCGGCCGGCCCCGGGCCACAGCTAGCCCGGCCCACAGGTCGTAGTAAAGGAAAGGACGACCAGTACACGGTCTCGTCTCACGCAATGGAGACTAGAGAGTGTTCTGGTGTTTGTGGATACGTTATACTGCGTACTGCTGTATTGCAGAGAACAATTGAACGACACGTACCGGTTAATTTATGGCGGAAGGCCGTCGCTGAGGTCCGTCCAGCATTATCCATGCGAGCTACCGCTCCTGGATATATGGGTGGGGGGTTGGGATTGTGACTTCTCTCACAAGGGCCCGCCCCTAGCCGCTGCATGCCCTTGCCCGCTATTGATGCATCCTGACGTCCAGTTACATGCGTGTTGAGCGTAGCACGAATGTTCGCTTTTTTTTGCCTCCCTAAAAGCAATGTTTTTTCCTTGATAAAATAGTTGCGCATTTTTCATATCTACCATTCAAAAGGATCAACAGAAATCTATCATTATTATTGTGCAGAGAGAAAGCTACGGCGCGAAAATTAGCTGTCATTATTTTCTGCACGGATTTCCCGTCCCGTCGACGAACCCAGCGTCGTCCCGCGATCTACTGATCTGGCCATCACGAACGCGATCTACTGATCTGGCCATCACGGCCCACGTCCAGCTCGATCCAAGGCTACAGCCTACGCGATTTTGTGAGACGCCCAAAGTCTCGAGGCCCACAAGTCAGACGCGTCCAAATTTCATTTGCTCCCGCCGTCCCGCGCCTCCATCGTCTCCCCATCCAGAGTCGGGGGCGAATCCCCGTAACCTCCCCTCCCCACCCCTGACTCTCGATCTGGAAGCTTCCTCTTCGCTGGCATGGGAGCGAACGGGGTGGGAAGGTCGCCGGCGGCCGAGCGGGCTCTCCGTCTCGGGCCGCTGTGGCGAAGCGCCGGAACGCCCCCGCGACTTCGCCGTGTACGTTTCGGCATCCACTGCTCCGTTCGATTTTGAGAGCCCTAACTGCTTCTGTTTTTTCTGTTGCGATTTCGGGCGCGAGTTGGTATCGATGCGTGGTGTCCCGTGCTGCCGCGTTTGTCGCCGCTGCTGCCGTGACCCGGTCCAATCTCTGCGGCGCGGCCCCGAGGTGAGGACGCCTTTATATTTTGTAGGTGCAGATCGTTTGTTACCATCCATATCACGTCTGGGTATAACAAATGTTTACTCCTTGTTGCATTGAGTTGGGCTAATGGTTCAATTCTACGCGTGATACATGGTGTGCTACTTGCGATTAGGGCTATGGGCGTCAGAATCAGATATCCCCTTTATCCTACATGTGATTACATGGTTTGCTAGGCGTCAGAATCAGATATGATTCTGTTGGGTTTTGTTGTCTTGAGCTATGCGAAGTTTATTTCTGCTGACTTCAGAATCGATCAATTTTCCATAGACTTCGTAGTGGTATTGTGGCAAAGAGATGCGTAAGCGATGTTTTCCTATGCACGACCAACGGTTTGCTTACAGGGCACATTTTATGGTGGTCATCTAAATTAGGTGTGAATATACTCCACACTGGAGTAGCCTTGTACTATAATTTGCCATTTCGCTGACCGCAGAGTCGATCCATTTGTGAAAACCTTCAATCTATTTTTTTATTTCTGGTCGATATACCATGTGCTAACAATTCAGAGGGGAGGAGGGTTAGGCCGCGTGGATGAGGCCAGGTAAGCCGCTCCCACAACCGCTGCTGGCGCCTGCCTCCCACTCTCCTTCACCACCCCCAGCTCTGCTCTCCGCCTGCCTCAGCAGCTCCTTGGTCGCCCCATCCTTCACCACGCCCAGCCCCGTGACAGCCGCTTCTGGAGGGATTCCCCACCACCGCCCATATCCCCTCTGAAAATATGGGAATTGTTGATTGTATTCCCTGTTAATGTATCAGTATATATAGTCAGCCAGGGTGACTTACACACGTAATCGTATAGCTACACACACGAGTTAATCCTACTATAATTACAGTAGACTAATACTCTCCCGCAGTTTAATCGAGAGCATCGCTAACATTCAGGCTGGATCGAAACTCCTGAAATAGTGAGGTAGGAAGTCCCTTGGTAAAAACGTCGGCGTACTGCGATGTCGTAGGAATATATAGGACCCGAACGTGACTAAGGACGACCTTCTCTCAAACGAAATGAGATCAATCTCAACATGCTTCGTCCGCTGATGCTGCACCTAGTTACTGGAGAGATATACAGTAGACCAGGACACTAAGTTATCCCTGAGAAATACTGCATAGTCAGAAGTCGACCGACGAGTGTCAGGATAGCCAACCCAGTCGGTATCTGTGTAAACAATAAGATCTATAGGCAAAGATCGACGCATAGTCAACCTAAGAGACAGGGTGCCCTGTAGGTAGCGCAGGATTCGCTTGAGAGTAGCGAGGTGCGGCTCTCGAGGATCATGCATATAGAGGTAGATCTGCTGAACTACAAAGGTAATGTCTGGTTGGGTGAAAGTTAGATACTGCAGAGCACCGGTGAGACTACGATACTGTGTAGTATCAGCGACAGGCGGTCCGTCACAGATAATTTGGAGTGGAGATCAACAGACGTGCTGCACGGCTTGTATGCAATCATCCCGGCATGCTCCAAAATATCCTGACTGTACTGCCGCTGAAAAAGAAACAGACCATCTGCGAAGCGGGTCACAGAAATGCCTAGAAAATGATGCAGCTGACCCATATCCGTCATAGCAAACTCACGCCGGAGAGTCTCAATAATATTTTTGAGTAATCCAGCAGAGGAGGCAATAAGGACAATGTCATCAACATAGAGCAGTAAGTAGGCTGTGTCTGGACCGCGGCGATATATGAAAAGAGAAGTATCTAACTTTATTTCAACAAATCCAAGTGACACAAGATGAGAGGCGAACCTATGATGCCAAGCACGAGGAGCCTGCTTCAAACCATATAAGGACTTGTTGAGCAGACAGACAAAATCTGAGTGAGAAGAATCCACAAATCCAGAAGGCTGCACGTAGTACACTGTCTCAGTGAGAGTGCTATGGAGAAATGCATTCTTCACATCCAGCTGATGAATGGGCCAGTTCTGAGATAATGCCAGAGAGAGAACCATGCGAACTATCACAAACTTGACAACTGGACTAAGTCTCATCATAGTCAACACCGGGCCATTGTGTGAAACCTCACAGAACCCAGCGAGCCTTGTAACGATCCAGAGACCCATCGGTGAGCAACTTGTGATAATAAATCCACTTCCCAGTCACAACATTGATGCTAGGAGGGTGAGGTACAAGACTCCATGTGTCGTTGGCAATCAAAGCGTCATACTCAGCCTGTATAGCAGATCGCCAATTGGGGTCTGACAAGGCATCACGAACGGATCGAGAAAGAGGCGACATGGGTACAGCGTGGAGATTGAGGCGATCCACGGGCTACGCAATGCCATCTTTGCCACGTGTGTGCATAGAGTGCGCATTGGTCACCGGAGGGATGACAGCCGGTCGAGTGACAGCTGTGCGGCCAGTACCACTGGCAACAACCTGAGCGCGAGCAGCAGGGGCAGTAGGACCGGCAACACTCGTGGTCGGTGGTGCACCGATGGCAGTGACCTATGCGGGGTGCACAGGGGCAGCGGCACCAGATGACGTGGACTTAGGTGACCACGGCCCTGCACGAAGGCTCGACGGCGCAAGTGGGGCCTCGGGCACGGGGTGTGCCGCTGAGGAAGCTGCTGTACCTGCATGCAAAAAAGAGGCTCTAGAAACTAAAGCGGTGAGATCATGATCATCGACAAGAAAGTCCAGGGTGGAGGATGCCATGGGTGTGGTGGACATGTCAGAGAAAAGGAAGAATGATTCATCAAAAATAACATGTTTAGAAATGAGAATGCGGTTTGACCGAAGCTCGAGGCATCGATAGCCTTTGTGCTTCGAGGAGTAGCCAAGGAACACACATAGAGAAAAATGAGGAGCAAGTTTGTGGGGCGCTATAGAGGACATATTAGGGTAACAGGCGCAGCCAAAAACTTTGAGATGATCATAGAAGGGCGGGACAGAGAAGAGAACGGGGTATGGTGTGGAGGAGGCGAGTGTTGTGGTAGGGAGGTGGTTCATAAGATATGTGGCAGTGTGAAGGGCCTCAACCCAGTAAGCTAGAGGGAGACTCGCCTGAAACAAAAGGGAACGTAGAGAGTTATTGATGGTACGAATAGAACGCTCTGCTTTACCATTTTGTTGAGAAGTGTATGGGCACGACATACGGAGGGCAACACCGTGGGAGAGAAAAAAACGTGTGGGCCTAGGAATTATTGAATTCACGGCCATTATCGCACTGGATGCTCTTGATGGTGGTGCTAAACTGTGTGTGAACATACGCAAAAAAGGTAGAAATAGTGGAAAATGTCTCGGATTTGAGACGAAGGGGAAAAGTCTAAATGTAATGAGAGCAGTCATCAAGAATAACAAGATAATATTTGTATCCTGATACACTAACAATTGGAGAGGTCCATAGATCACAATAGATTAAATTAAAGTTGTGAATAGCACAAGAGATAGCTGAACCAAAAGGTAGACGTACATGACGACCGAGTTGGCACGCATGACATAAATAATTAATGTCATCTTTATTGCAGTAAATGACATTGGACCTAAGAAGTTTGAACAGAATGTCACGCCCAAGATGACCGAGACGGCGATACCAAAGGGAGGTGAGTGCAGCGACGAATACGAAGGTGCTGGTAGATGGTACAAAAAATAGGTAGAGGTCATCGAAACTATTGCACCTGGCGATTACGTTCCTGGTTTGCAGATCCTTCACAGAAAGACCAAATGGATTAAACTCAGTGGAACAATTATTGTCGATGGTAAACCGACGAATAGAAATTAAATTCTTCATAATGTTAGGGGATAACAGAACATTATTAAGAGTAAGATCATGGTGCGGTAAAAAAAATGATGGGATCTAGTGGCGGTGACAGGAAGTAAAGCACCATTGCCCACAACGATAGATGAAGGAGTAGATGAAAAGGGTGGGGAAATGGTGGAGAGTATACCAGCGTCTGAGATCATGTGGGAACCGGCACTCATATCAGCATACCATTCAGAGGCCGGTTGGTTGAGCATCATGGTGTTGAAAGAGTGTGTCAGGGAGTCTTGGTGCCAACCTCTATGACTAGGCGGCCAAGGTGCTGCTTGGTACGTCGATGAGGGTGCCTGGAAGCCCGTCGGTAAGGGCGCTTGAAAGCCCGACGGTGTAGCTCCCCCATAATACGTGTCATACGGGGACGATGGGGCACCGTATGTGCCGCCATAGGTGCTAGGAAGAGCACCAAAACCACCATAGTTCGGGGCTGCGTGGAACGCAGGCTGTGGCGACGGAGGACGGTTGAACTGATCGTACAACCACATGCGCATGGTGCCAGCCCAAGGGTGGGCAAACGACAGGTACACAGTCGTTCCGGGAGGGATGCCGCCCTGTCTACCTAGGGCCGCTTCAGCAGAGGTTGCTGGAGAACTGCCACTAGTAGAATTGTCGCGTCCACTGCGGCCGCGGCGGCGGCCATTGCACTGGCCTCCGGTTGGTGCAGTTTGGCGCGGAGGAGGCAACCCCAGACGAGGAGTAGTTGGGGCACCTGGGGCTGCTAGACGTGGCGTCGCAGCAACTAGAGCGGTCGGCGGGGACGGAGGACAAGCGTCGATCTCTAGCTCCTCCAACAACAGATGAGTGCGTGCTTCCGTAAATGTTGGAAACGGCCGGTGCATCTTGAGAAGCGTGAGGACCATCTGCCGGTCGCCGATAGGGTCGCCGAATTCAACCAGGGAGGTAGCCATGGATTCAAGACGATGGCAGTAGTTTGTGACGCTCAGGGAGTCCTGGCGAAATGTGAGGAACTACGTCTCGAGGACAAGGGCACGAGACTCCTTCTCGCCAAGGAATTCATCCTCGAGATAGCACCACGCATTATGGGCGCATACGGGCCGCATCATCAGCGACTGCTGCAGGTCGCTGGAGACGGTGCCGTACACCCACGTGAGGACGCAGCAGTTCGCCTGGAGCCATGTCGGGTGTGTAGGGAATGCATCATCCTCGAGGACGTGGCGGGTGAGGGCATATTTTCTAAGGACAGTGAGAAACATGCAGTGCCACTTAGTGTAGGAGTCCGTGGCCTTGTCGAGGACTATGGGGATGGGCGCTTTGATGTTGACAATAGCGGTGGCTTGCGCCCAGAGAGCTGCGTGAGCGCTCTCGTACACGTCCAGAGCTTCGTCAGCGTGAGAAGGATCAGCCGCGAGACAATGTTCTTCGGAAGTAGCGGCGCCAGTGTTGCCGCCAGCCATGAGAGGCACGACAGCTGATCGACCGATCGGATTGGAGATCGGATCGGTAATGGGCAGATCGGCTGGACGATGAGCAGCCGATCAGTTCGAAAGCCGATGAGTAGCCGATCAGTTCGGAGGCCGATGAGCAGCCGATCAGTTCGGATGGATCATATTGACAGTAGAGATCGAGCAGCCGATCAGTTTGAAAGCTGATAAGCAGTCGATCAGATCGGGTGGCCGATGAGCAGCCAATCAGATCGGATTGATCAGATCAGCAATAGAGATCTGATGGCCGATGAGCAGCCAATCAGATTGGGTGTCCGATGAGCAGCCGATCAGTTCAGAGGTCGATCGGATCGGCAATAGGCAGGATCCGATCGGGCCGATCGATGGATCCGATCAGATCTGATCGACGGGCGATCTGGTTGGCAACGGAGAGCCGATCGGATCGGCAATAAGCAGGATCCGATGGGACCGATCGACGGATCCGATTAGATCGGATCGGCGGGCGATTTGGTTGGCAACGGAGAGCCGATCGGTGGAGAGCTGATCGGATCGTCAATAAACAAGATCCGATCGGACCGATCGATGGATTCGATCAGATCGGATCAGCGAGCGATCTGATCGGCGGCAGCGCGAGCGATAATACCGGCGACACCTAGTGGTGGCGATCGAATCGGCGACGGGCGCTGGTGTGGAAGCACAGGTAGGATCGGATTGGCAGCCACACCTGGTGACGAGAGCAGCTACGGGGTGGGCGATCAGATTGGCAACGCTGGCGATGAGACCAGCGGCACTCTTGGTGACGTGCAGTCGGCACCGGTGGTGGCGGTCGGATTGGCGACGGGCGTTGGTTCAGAAACGGCGGCGTTGAGGGCGTCGGACCTCGGCAGTCTCTCGCACAATAGTGGCGGAGAAAGAGATCAACGACGGCAGCAACAGCGGCAGCGTTTTTGGTTGTGGAAAGATAGCGGATTGAAACCGCTCTGATACCATAAAAATATGAGAATTTTTGATTGTATTCCCTGTTAATGTATCAGTATATTTAGGCAGCCGGGGTGGCTTACACATACAACCGCACAGCTATACACCTAGGTTAATCCTATAATAAATTAGTTAATTAATTTTCCATACTAAGATTCATCATTAGGCAAAATATTAAATTCATATAATGTGAATAAAGACTTAAAAAATATAAAGTGCAACACACTATTATGAACATCTGGAGGAACCTCAAAGTTGAATTTGATGAATACTTGAATAATGTACCAAATACTCTTAATTAAATATAGAACTAATTTGTGCACCCATGTAAAATTGAAGGAAATGAATATATATCCTATATAACCTTGGATACAAAGGAAACACATGTATAATTTATAAATTAAGGTAATATGGTTTATTAAATCCTACACTAAAATTTGCCCACACCCAAAGTAATTAAAAACTTAAAATGTGTTCACACAAAACCTTATCATGAATCTTGGATAATACGGAAAATTTAATTCACTTTCTCTATTAATGTGTTCTATCCATTGAACTCCCTATGTTTAGATTTCACTAGATTAAATTCCACATAAGGGTTAACATAGGAGACCACAAGACTACTTAACTAAAATTTGGCTAATAAGTTAGCAAATAAAATACACATACCGGCGAGTTGTTAACCTAACTTGAACAAATCGAATAACCACCTAAACTCCATACTCAACTACACATATTGAGTCAATATGTAAAGGCAAAATGAATATCAATTATTGAACCTATCAAATGAAAGAAATGCTCATCTACAACTTAAACACCTAATGATATATTCCTTATCACATAAGTATAAGTCAAATAAAAAATCAACTAAATAATACTTCACTAACTTGTTTTGGTATGCCCTATAATAATAAGCTTAGGTCTTAGCCTTGCTTTAGTTTAGTGTGGCCAAGCCCTCTAAAGACTTAGTTGGAATAGAAGCCAAACCCTTGGCCTTCTAAATTAACTAGCAAACTCTCTAGATCTAGAGTTAGAGATAGAGTTAGTCACTGCTTATTTCATTCTTAAGACTAGGATTAAGGCTTTGTTTGTATCTTGATTGTTTTGGTTCTTCTCGTGTAATTACGTTGTATCGCTCATGAGGATCATGAAGGTGCTACCCAAGGAGCTAAAGGTTGAGTAAGATCAAAGAACAAATTAATCATTTTATATCGTCCGGAGCAAGGCAAGTCATCACATCCCCTCCTTGATCATATTGATTCTAGTTTGTAAACTTATTTATTTGTGAAATAAAATTACACTCTATATTTAAAATGCAACCCCAATTGTTAATTATGTGTTCCTCCTTGAAGACATGAAAATAATCAAGACCCTAGCTATATTAATAACTTCGTCTAACCATGCTTAGTTGCACCTAGGAAACATATTGATATTAAACCTATTTTAGGTCATAGATGTTTATGAAATAATTATTAAAATTATCTTTACGCAAAAATAACCTTAGCCACTCCTTGAATATCCTATGCATAATAAGCATATGCATGGTGACTTATTGAGTACCTTTGTTAATAAATGTATCTATTCTTTTAGTCTAACTTCAATTTGTTAC
Organism: Oryza coarctata; assembly: GCA_030770085.1. Classification (NCBI taxonomy): domain Eukaryota; kingdom Viridiplantae; phylum Streptophyta; class Magnoliopsida; order Poales; family Poaceae; genus Oryza; species Oryza coarctata. The sequence goes on from CM061472.1 coordinate 19,883,363, forward strand.
ATGTTATGAACTGGCTATGTTTTATGTATACTAATTACTGATATAAGAATTGGTACAAGCAAAATAGGTTTCTAGTTTCCAAAACATGTTGGCTGAAAGTGGAGATTAACTATATAGGTATATAGGATTAAAAATTAGATGTGGGGCCACATGGAAGTGACTACATCTCCCCTCTCTTCATTCCTTCCTCAATTCCCTTACTGAACATCGTAGGCAGCATGTGTTAGCTAAGCTTAGCAAGGACGACAACAGCAGGATGTGCAATGGCTACGTCGACTCCCTAGTCTCCTCGAGCATGTGCTCCACCCGTCATTAGTTTGGTTTTGGTGATTAGTGATAAATTTAATTGTGTGACAGTAATATAATTATTAAGCATATTTTTGTATAGTCTATTTAGGATATTAAATGAAAATAAGGTATATACTAAAATATAGAATAAATTTCTCTATTGTCCTTCATTAAATATGCTTTCAACCATATTCATATGTATGCACATCTTTAGTAGAACTCATTCTATATTTTGTGTTTTCTTAATATTGATATATCATTTACTCATGTTTACATTATTTAGATCGGCTTATCATGCATCACCAAAATCTAATATGAGTGAACATGGTGATATATTATTTGATGATAAATCTTAATCACAATGATGAAACACAAGGAGATCAAGCTATATATTACTAATATTTTATTTAAGCCACATCCTTTTAGCCTTAATTACTTTGAGAACATGGAGATCATAAAGATCATAAAGGTATGTGTCTATATTTATTTATATCAATGACACATGACTATGTGTATATGATAAAATCCCACTGGTTTACCTTTAGTTATGTATGCACTTGATTCTTATATATATTTTTTTGTATGTATGCGTTCATGGGGAGCAAATCCTATATATTTGTTATGTATATTCAAGATGCTTGTTGCTCACATTCTCTTTAATATTGGATATTTGAAATTGAACATATATATGAGTACATGATATATAGTATTAATGGATACTTGATTTCATATACTTCATATACAACCGGTTGATTATCAAATGGAGAATGACAATCGATTTGCTAAGACTGCTATTTTTCTTTGAGTTTTGCAAATGAATAGGTATTATCATGATTAAGGCTAATAGATGAAACTATGGTTTGATAGTTATCAAGCTAAGAACTTATCATGTTGGTAAGGATGAAGTCAAGCTTGTGATAAGAAATAACTCTCAACAAAAATTGATTAAGACCTAGCATAAAGATGGCTTAACTGGATTGTCACAGGTGTTGATCTTAGCTCAAGCATCGACCTCGATATGGATGGCTCAAGACAAAGATATAATGAAACTAAGACAAAAACTAGATTGCTAGATAGACGTACTATCAAGAGAGGTCTATGAAGTGAACATGTGGATGATTTTATGCTATATTAGTTCACTTGTATGTAATGAGAGTGTGTAGCTAAGTGTGGTGAATCTTTTCTCAAGCCCCATGCAAAGAGAGATGTGGATATATCTAATAAGAATGAGTGTCTTTTATAGTCATTTGCATAAGCTTTACATAGAGTCCAATAACGTTGAATTCTGACACCTAAGTCATGAGATGTTTTTGTATCGGTCGATTGTGTTGAAAAAATGACATGCGGTCGGATCGCCTGATGAAACTATGGTCGGACCTTCCCTGGTCCGACCAAGGTCTTCCAAAGACGTTTTGATCTTACTAAGGGATTTTAGTCGGATCGGGCCCTCAACATCAGTTGGATCGGGAGGCACGTTAAACGTGCTACAACAACTCTTTTTTGAACCATTGCACAGCTAGGTGTTTAAACTGCAGATAGGATTGGAGAGTTGACCAACTTATGAAAAGAGTTCGATTGATATAGGAAAAGTCGATTCAGTTCAGTCAAAAGACAGAAAGTAATCCAGACAGGACCGAGTCTGAGGAGAAGCTATAGAAACCATGACATGATATTTTTATTTCTATAGAATATATCTTATGATAGGTAAATTTCTAGAATATATAGATAAGTTTAATTAGTTTTCTTAACTTCTTAGAAATAGTTTTACTTTTATGTTTAGAAAGTAATGTTTAGAAATTGTTTGTAACCGTGTGCGGAAATTGTTTTCCTTTCATGCTGCATCGGTTAGGTCCGATTTAATAGACAGTTGATAGTAAACTGAGCTGTAGGTCGATAGGTCTTTACGCGAGCGTTTCATCTAAATGGCTAGCAGATCAGTTATCTACACATTGAGCATCACGCCTAGTGTAACAGCTTCTCAACCGATATACATATATCTTTAGAGAATTCTTCTCATCGGTTCAGCTAGCTAATGGGTTTGTCTATTCCTTTCATCTATGCGTCTGATCTAGCATCCACCGTCTCTGTGTTGTTAGCCTCAGTCTCACTATCTCGGTTTGGTCTGATCTGTCAAGTCTAGCTCTAACGGTACTATCATGGTAGTCACTAGGTCTCATACTTTTTAGAGATTAGATCTCGCTCTTTACTGTTCATCGCATGCTCTATTCAGAGCGCCATCAGCTTTGCAGCCAATGCGTCCTTCAGAATGCCATTGCATATATTATTCAGAATATCATTGGCTTTGTAGCCGATGGGCCCTTTACGTTATCCTTTCTATCTGCATATGCCTTCATCGAATTTCCAGCCGATGAACGAGCGCTACAGCCTCTATTGGCAATGAGCTAATAGGAGGATTCCGCATATAGATCATTGACCACTCTATTCCAGAAGCGCCATCGTCTCTGCAGTCTCTGTATCCTTTATCATATTTCTTATTTTTTACCTATGCCTTAATCGGCTTTTTAGTCGATAAATGAGTGTTACACCCTCTATCGGTAACTAGTTGATAGGAGGAGTTCATATACATACTTATTAACTATTTTATTCTAGAGTATCATTGGCTCTACAGCTTTCATTCTCTTTATCAACGTCTATCTACACCTACTTCGGCTTTTCAGCCGATGAACGAGTACTTCATCCCCTATCGGCATCTAACTAATAGCAGAAATACATCAGACGCAGCAAGGTAGAAAAGGTGATTGTCAATTATATTTTCAGAATCACTCGCATTGCCTAGCTATGTGTGGTCACTAAGTGTGGTAAAAAACAGTAAAAAAAATATTGAGTATTGACTAACAAGTAGTAAATCTTTCTCGGTACTTTCTCAATTTCCTACTACTGTCTTGCAGTTTGATGCATTATCAGTCACTGCTTGAAGCACATTTGATGGTCCAATATCATCAATTTATTGTAGCAAGAAACAATTTCAAACCCGTTTTTTCTACTCCGAAATAATGTTCTACATACAGTATAAACCTCTACTGTTTGAGGCAACCATATTGATAAGTGGCATGTTTTTAATGTTCGTCCATCCATCAGATATAATTGAAACTGCTTGTGTATACCTTTTATCAAACAAAGAGAAATAATTGATAGTAATTCGATTTAAAACTGCACTGCATACAAGAAGAAGATATTTATGTATTTTATTCTTTAGATGTGAATGAAATTTACCATTTATGTCTTACTAATGCTATAATAAGAGAATGACTTAGCAGCAGTATGATCCATCTCCTTGTATGTTGTATCTGCTAGATGCTTGAAAAAGAAGCATGGAGAATGACTTAGGAAACAGTAAGGGATACATGATAAATTTCACTTTCACAGTTAAAGAATTAAATACGTAAATATCTTCTTCTTGTATCAAACTATTATAAAGTATTTCTCTGTTTGTAAACATGTGCATATATGGGATTTCAGTTGTATCTAATGGATGTACTAACATTAAAACCATGCCGTTTATTAATGTGATTGCCTCAAATAAAATAGGTTCATGCTTTTTCTATGTGGACCTAGCTTAAATTATATCTCTCAAATAAATAACCAAAATTAATGCCGTCAGCCTAAATGCTTAGATGAATGACATTAGAAGGAGTTTACATTATATTTTACACTTTTTCAACATTAAGCACAAAGATAAAGTATATACACTGTGAAACCACAAAGTTTCATCACCAAGAGGATCAATAACGATATATAAATTGCCACAATAACCATCCATCATAGAAACCATAGGTTCACACAATATAAATAAAGGTCCATAATAATCCATATAGAAGTTTAACTAACTTATTACAAGCAATTGACCATGAAGAGTCCGAATAAACACAAGGGTTTCATATAAGCTTGCAAAGCAACAAGTATGGAGCTATATTATAAAGACCCCAATCTATCTATCCTTTGTCTTATGTGTTTCGGTGAGACTAGTTTTACTCGAGTTTAGCCCTCCTATTGATTAGGATAAGTTGATTGGGCTATAATATGTATGGGATAGGCTACGGCTGTATTATGTACTTTGTGTCGTTGCCAAAAATCCCACGATCAGAGTAACGGCGGCTCGGTCACGCGAAGGCCTAGGAGATTTGCTTAGCTCCAGTGCAGGTCCTTAAGCATCGAGGTTCGCGAGCGTGCCAGTTAATTTGACATTGCAATAGACAAGGAAGTGAGATGGACGAGTCCGATACAGGCGCTCGCTATCGGCTAGCTGCCGATAGGTTCGGGATACTCTTCGATCGACTAGGGAGCCGATATGGACAGGTATCGACGAGGGATCGACCGCAGAGCCGATAAAGGAACCAGGGTGTGCTCAGAGGATATCGAGGCTCACGGGATCTCTCCGGATAGCCGAACAGTGATTCATCGGCTGGAAAAACCGATGAAGGCGCATGCGGACTAGGCAAGGAGTAGTATAAGAAGGCATAGGCTGCAAAGCTGATGCCGCTCCGGATATAATAGCAAGAGACCCGTCGTTTACCGTGACAGCGCCATTAACATCGAACCTAACCGAGACAGTACGAGGACGGGGATAGCGGCGATGATACAGAGGACGTCGGATCAGCTATGCCGTAGCAAGGATAGGAGCGAACCCATCGGTTAGCTGAGCCGATGAGATGACGCCTCTCTGAAGGTGGGTGCGTATCGACTAGGGGACTGATACATTTGATGTTACGCGTCGAGGGATGCCTCTAAAAGCTGATGCGCATCGACCGAGGGGCCGATGTCCTGGGCGTGAAGCTTAGAGCATGGATAACTCATCGGCTAGCACTCCGATGATACGCCGTGCAGAAAACTATAGGCCTGAAGCTCGATCTACCGTCGACAGCCTCGTAGGTCGGATTTAACCGATGCAACACAAAACTGACAACGGTAGAGCGAGCTTATCGGGCCAATAGGTACAGCACGGACGTGATGCGATACGTCTGATCGGTGTAAGAGGTTGGACCTAACCGATGCAGCCTCAGACAGAGCAGGACATACCGAGATGGTGGCGGGACTTACCCCTTCGCCGGAGATCGGACTTAACCGATGCAACCCCGCGTCGAGAGCCAGAACCCGCCATTTAAACCTAGATGAACTAAGGTGGCGATGCGCTGAGATTGTATATTGATCGAGCGATATTTTACATATTTTCAAGGGGTCTATATTTATACCTTGGATTTACAGGCAGAGTCCGACGCGTCTACAACCATCGGACATTATGTCCTAGTAAGAACAAACGAAAATATTCCTAAAGAAGTTAACTAACCAACTAAACCTTTTTAATTAAGTAAGGTTATAATTTACAAAAACAAACATCATATCGTGGAGTCCACGGCTCTTCCGTAAACCTGGTTTCATCTGAATAATCTTCCAATTTGTAACCGAGTCTTCCTTTGCTGCAACCTGATCGGCTTCTCCACTGTAGCTATCGGACCTTCTTTTACTCAAGCGATCCTTTTCCTTCCTTTCCTCAGGCTTCTCGGACCTGATCTCGATTGGACAATCTCCTCTCTTCAAGCCGATCCAATCTTCTACTAATCTGATCGGTTTTTCTACAGTTTCGATCGGCTTTATCTCAGTATCTCTATTGACCGATGACTGCATTAAACTCTCCATCGAACCTCTCAGCCGATCGGCTTTAGCACCATCAGATCGTCCAGATTTTGGCGTTAACACTTTGTGAGCTTAACCTTTGTGTTTATTCGGACCCTTCATAGTCGAGTACTTGTTATATGCTTAGTTAAACTTATATATTTGTGTCTTATGGATGTTATCTTCATGCCTATTGTGTCAACGTATGATTTCTATGGCTATGAAGGATGATTATTGTGGCAAATTATATATTCTTGTTGTCATCTTATACTTGGTGATGAAATTTGTTGTCTTATAGTGCTGTTCTCTATCTTTGTGCCTAATGTTGAAAAAGTGCAAAATATAGCCTAATGTCATTCTTTGAACCTTGTGTTTGGTATGCACATTTTTAGGGAGAACTTATCATATATTTTTCATTTTGTGGCAAATTCATTCAATATTTATTTTCTATATGTGGTGTTTATCATCAATTTCCTAAAAAAGAGGAAAATTGAAGCACCTAGAATCCCGATGTTAATTTTGGTAATTAATAACAAGCACTAATTGTGGACCAACTATTTTTGAGAGATAATTTGAGTAAGGTCGACATGGTGAGTACAGCAAGGATGATTATCACGAATTAAAATTGATAGTGCAAAGCAATGAGTTGAAGGTGATAAATATAGTGTTTTGTTTTGTCGATCGAGATGTTGGACGATCGATTTTCTATGTTTATTTTCTAACTTTGTCATACAATCAAGTGGGTTAGTAATCTTGACAAAAAAGTGATCATAGGCCACATTAGAGAATGTGCACGATGATACACTTTGGAGTTGATCCATTCTGTTCTGTCTAAGGTCGGTTGGACCGACCCTCTCTGGAGGCACATGGCGACCCTCTAGGCATTAGTCAGACCAGGTCTATCTAGAGGCGCATGGCTGCATTTGGGTCACCGCAGGTTGGACCAAGCCTTGAGTCGATCAGACCATCGATACATTAAATACGTGATAACGGCTATATAAATACCCTCTTCCACACACACCAACATCAAGGGCGCTCTCTTGATACTTCATTTAATTTTATTGAGCCTTTGTATTTACTCTCACACCACACTTAAGCACATTCTCTCCATATATGGGTGTTTGAGGATAGACTAAGTCAAGTGCATTTCATCTTTGCTAGAGCTAGTGTGTTACTTGATCATCTCCTTGCTACTTGTTATTTCTAGAGATTATCGTCTCCTAAATAGCTTGAAAGAGATATAGCCTAGTGATCTCTCCAAAGAAAGTTGTGAAAGATACCCGATTGTGATTTGTGAGTAGTTTAGAGTTCATCGCCTCCTAAGTAAAGAAAGAGTTGTCCATAGTGATCGATACTTGAGTAGATCACTTTTAGACCGGCTTTCACCTTGCCTATCCCTTGACAAAGGGATTCAAAGGCTCAATGTTTAAGCAGTGAAGTTGGACTCGCACCTCAACAGTGACGTAGGAAACCGACAACCTTCCGAATATTAGGTGAATATTTTAATTGTCTCTCGTCCATTTACTTGTTACAATCTACTTATGTAATTTATATTTTTATAGATAACTTAAGCTCATATCACCTTAGACTTATAAAACATAATTTAATTAGTTTTTTTCCCAACCAAGTCTAGCACCTTAGGTTAGTATGAATTATGTGCTATTTAATTTTAATGGCCTATCACTCTTCTAGTCCATATCTTAATTCTCCAAAGAGGCAAGAAGTTCATCAATCATCCGTCATCACTACAAATCTACAATAGCCAGATATGTGAAACATCGCCATCCTCCTGTTTAGCACTTTTGCTGAAGCTGTTAGCCTATTAGTTATTAATCGTTTGTGGTGAACTTGATCTGGTCATGTTCATCAGTTTGTCTTTGTGAACGCCAAATTTAACAATGTTATTTTGATCTGCAACTACTTATTCAATTTGTTTTGGTTTGGGCGTTTGGCAACTCAAAAATTGTACATGGTAGATGGTGGCATTGTTCATGTTTAATCGATCCAAGTAAAACGTATGTGCGACCCTTGTTCCTAAGTTCCATTCCGATGATGTCGACTCAAAATTATATGGAACGCGATCCTCGTCCCAAATGAATGGACCATCGTCCTGAAAGTTTTTGGATCTTAACCTACATCGTTATTTGATGTTCCAAAGAGATATAACCCTGTCGTATTATTTTTCTTACAGATCATGTCCCGCGTTCCTTGACCCGTCAATCCAGGAATTTTTGTGACTTAGCCAAAGAGTGGCGGAAGCAAGAAACATAGTAACATCAATCCACATCATGACATGACCAGCAAGCCCAAGGCTTTTAGAAAGTTATTTTCAGAAAACAAAAAACAGTAACAGAATTTTACAATTAATCGTCCAGAAAACAAACCGATCTTTTTGTGTGTATGCCTATTAACTTAGTTTGGTTGGAAAGTTAACCAAAATACAGTATGCTTGTTAAAAGTTTCACCAGATTTCCATAATTATTTAAAGGACTACTCCCTCTAGTTTCAAATAACCGTCAATGTTGACTAGTATAGTTTTAAATTTGACCATCAATAAAACTAAAATGGTTAGACCATGATGTATAAAAGTTCCATAACTAAATAGGATGCAACATACTTTATTAATATAACAATTTTAGGTATTTAAACATTTTATTAAAAAAGATGAGTCAAAAATTTAAAGATGAATAATATCTAGTGACAAATATTTGTAGGGAGGAAGTAAAATGGTAACTATGTTATGTAATATAAGCATAGGATTACAAGAAAAAAACTAACAGCCTTCCATGAACAAGCAACCTATCCAATACGTCAGACATAGGGTTTATTTTCATGTTACCTAACACAGTTAAAGCAAGCATGCAGTGGAAGAAATGCACAAATAAACATCACCACATATGGGAATTTGACGCAATGAGTTTTACTAAAATCTCAGAAATCAGAGCTCAAATAGCAATAATTGACTGGAGATTGGGGCTTATGAGATTAACTTTGGTGTGCGTGCAAGTGATTGGGGGTCTTGGGCTCGGACCAGAATAAAATCCGTGAGCAGATGCGTCTCCTTAGGTTGCAAATTTCAATCCCCACCTCTATAGCTGCATTGAGGGCAAGGCGAAAATACAATAGGATTTCTAATGAAAGTTATGGTGTTGTCTACCTTAGTCATCAAGGCAGTTTTACCTTCAGAACCTTCGTCGTGGTAAGAGACCAGTAATCCCATCGCTTGGAAGCGACATGGTACTAGCCCTCAGACGCCACTGCAAAATGGTGAAGCAAATGATATGGCGGTGACTAGGGTTTTTGAGGTAGGCGACATCTCTAGTTTTGAGGTGGTGATATGTTGATGGCTAGGGCTTTTTGTGTAGGCGACGATGGAGAGATTAGGGAGCCCGCGCACTCACTTAGGCTACAGAGCCACTTGTAAGTATGCCTTAGTTCCAAGCAAAGATTTGAGGCAGCAGTAGGGACAAGTGTTAAAACCTACTAATAAAAAAAAAGTCGCTTGCCACATGTAGAAGAGGTGGCGGTCACAGTGCCATATACCATAACTATTAGAGATGACATCGGAATGCGAAGAAAGAGAGAGAAAGATGCGAGACATGTTGAAAAGGAGAGAGTCCTCTAAACTAAAAAAAAGTTAGGAACACGCGTCTACTGTGAACAAGAAGGGAGAGACGAGGCAAAGAGAGACTTCATAAATTTAAGCCTAATAAATTCGGCGTTGGTGTCATTGTACGGGCATTTGGGCTTATGGCTTATGGGCCGTGAAGCGCCTCTGATGAATCATTAATCCTAATCGGCGTGTCAATTTTGATGGTGTGATTGTTAAATACTCCATATGCATCTTGCAGTCAAATGCAAGACAAAATCAATAGTAAGCCGATGAACTAGATTTTAATATGCTATAGTTCCAAAATTCCGGTCGGCATTTATACATCAGACCTCGGAAAGTTCAAACTATTTATGCAAATTTTATCAAACTACACACTTCTTTCACGAAATTACTTCAAGCTATACACTGTATAACTCTCACTCCATCATACTTACAATGCTAAACAGCGGTCGATGGAGATCATTAAGGAGTAATAATCAGAATCATAAAAATACTAAAATTTGAACTAAACTGCTCGACATACGTGGCAGTAAGTGTTCGACACCATCCATATCCATGGTGATCTTCTTCTACCTCGGCAACCCGCCGCTGTCGCCTCGCCGGTACGGCCGCCGGGGGCTCTTGAGCAGACTCTTCTCCTCGATGGGGAACCTATACGGCGACAACTGGAACCGCCTCGTCTCGCTCCGCCGCCGCCGCTCCCGGGTGTGCACCACCCACGCGGCCATGGCGGCCGCCACGGCAACGGACACGGCAAGCAGCGCCTGGTACACCCTGCCGCTGTGCCGCCTCAGCAAGGGGCAGTGCGTCCTCGTCACCTCCTGGAACGCCCGCCGCACGTACGAGCAGTCCGCCAGGTCTGCGAGGACTGGGCCGTACTGTAGCAGCCCGGCGCTGGCGTTGGCTGCGGCGACCATCTGGGAGTACATCGTCGGCGTGAGGCGGCCGGCGGTCCCGCACACCTCCGAAGACGGCCCCACCGCCGTGGCGCGGCACACGTAAGCCTGCCACACCTGCGGCGCGTTAGTGGAGAGGACCTCGCCGGCGGCGCAGGCGCGGTCGGTGAGGTCACGGTTGTAGGGGTTGCAGAGGAGCGGCGCGGGAGGGCCAGACTGGTTGTAGTTGGCCGGCGGCGATGGCCGCGACGACGGCGGGACGTTGACGTTGGCCACGGTGGCGACGAGGTTGTTGAGCACGGAGACGATCTGGTAGTTGACCTCCTTACTCCGGCGGAGCGCCTCCGAGGACGCGGCGGCGTCGACGCAAGGGAGGATGTCGTCGAGCGCCGTGTGGTCCTGCGGGTGGAGCACCCACTCGTCCATGGCCACACACGTGTCGCCCACCACGCTGCAAGGACACGAAGCAGAGCTCGTGTTAATGTCTTAAATGATTCAGATTTAACTAATCAATCTTTTAACGCAAATTTAACTAGACAATATAAAGATGGAGCAGATGCAAGTGTGCTACAACATCTGGTTCAAACAAATTCATTTTTTTATTTTTCAGAATTGAAATATTTCATTTCAGTGACAGATCAATGTTTTTATTTTGTTACTAATCAATGTTTTTATCGCTGAACAGATTTCCTCAAATCATTTTTAAATCATTTCAAACTAGTAACAAGGCAGTACCAAGCGACAACAACTTACTTGTGCAAGAGAAGGAAAGTGCCGGACTGTATGAATGTTGCAGTAACCAGGATCCATCCGAAAATCACCAGGCTGCACAGAAACTGAAGGTTACGTACAGACTTGCAGTAAAAATAAAATGGAAATTTTTACTCTCTACTCTGTACAAGTATGTTCTGTGATGTCGTGCTTACGTGTATACTACTGATTTCAGCCCGCACAGGGAGAACACTGCATCAAATTGAGCAGAAATTGTTACGACGATCAGTCGCAAACAGCTGCAAAAACAAACGAATTTGACAAAATTCACCAAACCAGTAAGAAAAATTCGTACTCACCAAGCCCAAGAAACGCCAAGGCCAGCATCACGGCGGCAACGACGATGAGAATTGTCCTTCTGAAATCACGGGAAGAAGGGAACAGAATGTCAAACGAGATCTTCCTGATGGGTGATGAGTTCATGGGGTCCACCAAGAAAAACCGGAGAAATTATTGGGCGCGTACATGGTCTCCAACGCGGTGCGTATCTTGCGCGAGTTGCTGGTCGTGCGGGCGGCGAGCTCGTCGGCGGACGCGTCCACCCTGCGCACGACGTCATCGACCTTCCCCTGGAGGTCGGCGGGGAGGGTGATCTTCTCCACCGCGGCCGCCTTCGCCGTCTCGAGGAAGCCGGTGAACCCCCGCAGGCTGGCCACCGCGCCGTCGGACTGGTTCACGACGTAGCGCAGCGTCGCCGTCGTGCTCCCGTGGAACTTCCCCTGCCCGTCGTACAGAACTATGCACCCGATTCTGCGGCGGCGGCGCGGCCATTAGCGGCGAGAAGAACTAGCAGGGAGGTGAAAGGGTTGCTTCGGGAGGAGAAATGGTTTACATGGCGGCCGCCGTGAAGACGAGCAGGAGCACGAGGGAGGCGGTGAAGACGGCGCGCGAGTAGGAGTAGCCGCCGTTGCCGTTACCGCCGCCGTGGCAGCAGCAACTGCAGCACCAGGCGATGAACGCGGCGAGCGCAAGCGAGACGAACCAGACCGCCGCAACCACGAACACCGTCGCCGCGCTGAACCCGACCGACTGCGGCGACAAACAAACTCGACGGCGTCAGCATCAAGAAGAACGCCAAGATGATCGCATTGCGAGCTGAAACAATCATCACGGCAGGAACATGGGAGCGAAGAGCTCACGGCGAGGTAGTGCTTGTCGCTGATGTTCCAGCCGCCGGTGTAATACCTCAGCCCGCTGAGAGGATCCTTCCGCCGCGTCTGCGCCGCCGCCAGCACGAACGACGACGAGTTCGTCCGTGATACCACCGCTGCGAACGAACACGCCACGTGCACACATCGATCACCTTCCATTTCATCGAAACAAAACTTCGCGGCAGAATCCAACCAAAGAATCCTAAACTCCTCACCTGCCGCGTGGGCAAAGAACGACGCGAACACGACGAGCAGGACGAGAGCACGTCGAAGAGACGACGACGACGACCCCATGGCTGCTCCCGCCTACGGAGCTCAACCTCAAGCTACCGAGCAAATGCTGGTTTGATCAGGGAGTAATTTGGGAGGAGATTTTACACGACAAAGCTGCACATATGCCGGGTGGCGTGAGTAGAACAGGTCGTGGATTCGTGGAATTGTAACGTTTTGGTTGTCGCGTGCATAGATACGGTCATATGCTCGTGTGGATGCATGGGAAGAGGTGTGAGATTTAAGCCAAGGACTAGCCGGGTCTTCGTCTACTACTGTCATTACTACTTGCAGGTTATCAAAATAATTAACAGAAACTTTAAAAAATAATATGATAGATTAATCTGAGAAATATCATTCTAAAAAATCAACTTCTATAATAAAAAAATAACAAATATAACTACGAATATATATACTAATTTTAGATTAATTTGTTGCTTTTGTTAAAAATTAAATTTAAATATATGAAATGACATATCTAATATTAATCTATCTTATTAATTTTTTTAAAAAAATTATAACTATTTAGATGAAACGGAGTGACATCTGCACGAGAGATGAAGATACGTCTCAGCGACGTCGTGCTAAAGCAAGAGAATAAAATTATAAAAATGGTTTAGTCGTGAGCAGCCGCGTCCCGCGTAAAGCAATGCTCTTTTGGGGTAGACAAATGCAGGCCAGTTTGCTGATTCGTACTGCCAGATGCTACACGTTTTGGTTGTGTTTTGTATATGTGATTTGAACATGCAGAAATGAGTATCAGGGCCATTATGAAATGGATGCACTCGCGATGGCTCGGTCTAACCCGTTCTTTGTCCAGATCAGACGGTCTAAACAAGTCTCGTACTATTCAAAGACTTTCCTTATCGTAACTAACTGTCAAGTGAGAGAGAAGCTTAAGCTAAGAGCATCTGGAGAAGGTGCTTCAGAGTTAGCGAGTTGTTGTTTATGAGTAGTTTACTTGGTAGTTCAGCATCTTTAAAATATTTATAATGTTAAACTCCTCTTGTGCCATCAGTCCATCACCAAATAGGAGAAAGGGACTTGATTGTTTAAGTAGATGATTACTAGTTGATTTGTTGCTACTACATCACAAACCAAAACCGAAGGTATGACATCGTTAAGCAGTGAATACTCATTCAAAGCATGCACATCAAATACATCATCTCACAGAAACTCAACCAACTTGTACTGCCAGTACACGATCTCTCACGTTACAGTTACAGGTTGTGGCTTTGCACAGTAGTAGTCTCTAATCATGCAGGATTTAAAGGGAACTTCACCAATCGTGGCCGGTCCCAAAACAGGTTAGACCGAGTGCAACCTTAGCACATGCTTTGACGTGTCGCATATTAGACTCATATATGGTTAGATGCCATTCACATAGGATGTAATGGTACAACATCAGAATTTGAGACACCCAAGGCCATGGATATGGACAAAAAATTACATTGCTACATTTTTACAGCAAGAGGCCAATAGTTACAGTGGGCGCTCAATGTCTAACCTAGAGCTTGTGTACATTCCAACTCCCAACTCCCAATACCAACAACAAGCAAAATAGTTGGAATTGGGATCCCAGATATACCATCGCCAGAACCTAAAAAGAAATTTTCTACAGGTGCTCTTCCCCCCTCCTACAGATAAGCATTACAGCATCTATGTTAGGATATAGCAAGGCCTAAATGCCATATCTGGTTAATGTGCACTAATCCTCGATTGTGTATTCTGCATCATCTAGCAGCTCTGCGCTTTCCTCAAGAAGATAATCACACACCTCCAAGAGCTCATCAGCAAGCGGAGGGATGTGGGGATGGCGTTTATCATTGTACCTGTGTGCATTCAGTGCTATCTGAGCCACATCATGCCTAAAATCCTCCCTATTTTTGTACTCCATCTTTCGCACCTTGTCCCTTATAGTACCAAGATCCATTGGACGCTCAATTACGTCAAAGTAATCAGGAGCCTCCTTCTTTGTCACTGGTTTACGGAAAAGGAATGAACAGTTCATTGCCCGCAAGTGGTCAATTATTTTTTCCAATATGTTGGAGAGCTCAACCTGCATCGGTATGCAAACATATAGATTAAGCTTAAATTCATAATCTTGCAAATAAACAACAATGAATTATCTGCATTATTCTGACATATGGGTATCACATACCTATGTAGCAAAATGTGAGAATCTATAAAAAGTCATTCAAAAACTAAAGATGAATGTGTCAAAAGCAAATTAATAAAGATGACTGATGGTGACGGTGATGATCAAACTGAGTATTGGGCAAATAAAAAATAATATAATATAAGATCCAAGTGATTTTCTAAAATGTTGTGCCTTCCACTTTTCAGAATGGTCAAAACAAAACTATTCCATTGAGAACGCACACCACAGTGGGACTGTTTAGTTGAGAAAAATAGGCATGACTCTCTAAAGGTGAAAAACAAAAGCAAGCACAACGCTGGTTGAAAGGCTCTCGTACAGTTATTTGCCCTTTCGCAATTTCTACAAACAGTAAGTTGCAAAAACAGGTATCTCTCTGTAAGTGGAATCAGAAAAAGGTCTACAGACAAACATTGCTAAAATAATTAATAATCCTATCAAAACAGGGTTGAGAACAAGTACCTCTCCTCCTCTGTGCCGCTTAGCTGCTGGTATGTATTCTGTCATATCAGCTGGGGTACGTCTTTTTGCTGCTCGACCTCTTTCAGGTACCCTTCTGTCATTTTTGTATGGCCTAGGATCAAGTAGGTCATCATCTCGAAATTCATGTTTTTTCTTTTTCTTGTTTTTCTTCTTTGCCTTCTGGAGCTCATCCTCTCTCCTTGCATCATATATCCTAGCTTCAATTAACCTCTGTTCTTGTCTCTCTCGTTGCTCCTCAAAAGCTCTCCAGGATTCACCACTTTCCATTATTCCTTTGCTTCTTTTTCCCACCAGACCCCACCCCCTATCATGTGAGGAATTCATCTGAATAGGTTGTCCAGAAAAACCATTATCATCCTCTCTGTCTCTCTTCTCAAAGCTTGACAATTCAACAATTTTCCTTGTCTTCCTGGGCTCCTGACCACTCCTAAGTTCAGTAGGTCTTTGCTGATCTCCAAGCACCTTAGGCTGCTTGATAATAATTTTCTTACGAGGTAGATCCTTCTCCACTTCAGCAGGAGGCCTTATTACCACAGACGGCTTAGGAGTATCAGGAGGATAATCATCATATTTTATCTTGTTAGATATTTTAATCTTATTAACTTTTCCAGTTGATTTTGAATCTGTAGCTTCCATCATACGCTTATCAGAAACAAAAGAAGCTGACAGTGACATGTTCCTATCCAATGACTTCTCAGGTGCTCCACATTTGAATTTTACAGGGACAGGTTTAATCTTTTCAATACTTTCAGGTCCTTCAGTTTCAAGAGCTTCAGACGATACTTTGGCTACCAACCTCTTGTTTGATGTCTTTATTTGAGCATTACTCGCTATATCAGGAGGATGATATCTAATGGAATTCACATCCATTTCTGATGTTTCGGGATCCTCCCCATACTTGGGGCACAGTTTGTTGGTCCGCATGTGCCCGAGCTATGCAAAAAAAAAAGAGTGGCATACAAAGTCAGGAAACATCATCCTTTACTAATAACAATTTATGCAAGAATGTCTACTATGCTTACCTGACCACACGCTCCACATACAAGAGTGTCTCCCCTTGCACCCTGTCTCTTTTCCTTAAAATAAGATGCCAAATAAGAATCACAGTAGCAAGATAGAATCAGCATTATATTAAAGCTAGTCCTATTAAAAGAAGTTGAGAAATTCAACATATGAACCATAAATTCCTTAACAGCAGCATTAACATTAAATAATACTCCTTTGCAGGCATGGTAGCAAGAAACAAGCAACTGTGTGCAACAACATAATCTTTCACAAGAGTACAAATTTGGACTTTGGTAATTCTATTTAACTTACTGCATCAGCTATTTATACATTTATACACTTTTAGATCATACGACAGTTTGGGTCTGCATGCCGCATGTACAAAACCTCTGACAGGTTTTGAATTCAGGGTCTTAGTAGGCAGACCACCCTCTCCCCTTTTTTATTTGTAAGTAATATTTATTTCGCCCAACCTTAAAAGAGTTATATCACAAAATTCAAGAAAACAAAAAAAAGTGTTATACAACTTCCAGCAAAACTCCCAGTATTCACTACAAAGATAAAATTCAGTAACCTCCAACAGTTAAAGAAAGCTACTATACAATCACAATTATGAGGCTTACCTTGAACCCATCCTTTCCTGGGACGTTTTTCCTTTTTACTAGAATAATATCATCATTTGAGTCAAATACTGTCTTTGTTCTTAGTTTTGAGGGTAAACTTCCTTCAGCAAAATTTTCAACCTGCATGCAATAACATGACTCACTCTGTTATTTTAGTGATTGTTTCTTCTAGTACGGAACAACAACAACTAGGTTTAGAGTTTCAGACAGAATTTCTTGTACCTCCTTTGCTTCTCTTAGTGTGCTCTCTTTTGGTGTTAATGCACCGGCATATGCAGACGATTTAATCATTTGGCCAGCCTTACCCTGCTTCATTTTACTGCCCTGATTATACATAGGAGTGCTATAATTTGTCGTTTCCACAGGCTGTTTCTTCCTCTTCATATCACTATCACTCTCTGCAACATAATAGGCAATCAATTATAAATACTAGTTACTAAATTTGGTATCTGGAAAGTAACATATATGACTAAACTGGTAGTTAATCACCTTCAAGCAGTTTTTCTACTAGAGCAGCCTCTGCTACATCATCTTGAATTTCCTCATTAATTTGGGCTTGTGTGTGACACCTTCTCATTTTAAGCCCTCTCATTCCA
Source organism: Oryza coarctata (assembly GCA_030770085.1). Taxonomy (NCBI): domain Eukaryota; kingdom Viridiplantae; phylum Streptophyta; class Magnoliopsida; order Poales; family Poaceae; genus Oryza; species Oryza coarctata. Next base: position 19,900,848 of record CM061472.1, read on the forward strand.
TCCATTTTATCGCTTCTTATGTCTGTATTACCAACATCTTCTTCATCAAATTCTTCTGCATCTAGCAAATTTTCAAGATCCCCAGCAAATGAGTCAAGATCACTGTTAGCTTCTGTGTCACTGCCATTTTCATCACCATCCATAGCTGAAAGTGACTGAATTTGTCTGTCCCAAATTTCCTGACACTTCTCTTTAGTTTGCTGCTGAAGCTGCAGAAAAGACATCCTTTGTCCCCGTGCAAACTTACTAACTGGAATTTCATCAATTGTAACACCCAATGCAGCTTGTTCACTTGAAAGCTTCCTCACCATTGCAATCCGATGCCACCTTGTTAATTTGTCAATTTGCTCTTCTGGAACGCCGAATTTGAGAAGCAACTATTTACAACAATATCAGTGTCAAACCTTAGTGAAACAAAGTGTAAAAGAACATAAAAATAGCATGGCTGACATGCAAATGTGGAATATATTCTTCCATGCCACTAGAAAAAAATTTACATGTAACTAAATTATGACCATGTCAATGACGTGCACACTGGCAGTAGGTCCCACTTGTAATTATCACAACAGTTGGTATTTTGACAAAATGTGTTTGTTTTCCGTGGTAATGAAGGCAATTAATCTTTTGTTTCTACAGGGATCCCGTGATTCTTCATCATACCCCAGTTAATAAAATAAACATCTGAGATAATTATATATTCACATTAAAGAATGTTCCATGATGATATTAAGGCATCTCAGTGCCTGGAACCCCAGGAAATGTTTCTTGTGTATCATACTGCTAAAACTGTGAGGGTCAATGGTACCTCTCGAGCTGCATCCATGCTCAACCTGCGGAGATCAGCATCTGTTCCGGTCACAGTGGTGCCTTTTGCAGCAGCTGACTTCTTCTTATGCATTGAATTGGATACGGGTGCTTTTGGTGTTACTCGTACATAGCTAAATCCTAGCCCACGGCCAGATGGATCACCAACACCAGTAATTTCTAATCTCTCTATATTTTCCTTGTCCTGCATACACCCGATGGCATTAGATTTAAGCAAGTCAAGGAAAAACATAATCAATACACAAGGAATCATATGCCTGTACATTTAAGTTTTATATACAAAAGAGATTATACAAATGCAAGTGTTCAACATACATTACCCACCTAGCCAGAGTTGCAACTGGGTATCCTCTATCAAAACAATAGGCTATCCAATAACATGGGCACAGGCAAGAAATTTAAATTTGGCTCGGAAGGGTATCACCTGATTTGTCTTTTTCTTCATCCTCTCCTCCCCCTTCTTTCCCTACTGGACCTATCTCCCCTCATCCCTTTCCTCCCTCTCTGTTCTTTGTGCTCCTTACTCCAAGGGTCTCTCTACTACCTCGGTAAATCTTTGTCCCCTCCCTTGATTTCTCTCCACTCACTCGATTTCTTTCCCATCTAGCCTCCCTCATACTAGTTCAGTAACCATGTCCACTGGACATGAACAATTTTCATGCATAAGAATAATGAAAGTTTAAATTATGGTTTGTGTGGATTTCCATGCAGATTAGTTAACCCACTCCCAACAGTGGCAGTCCAATTCTCAGCACCAAAATGCAACTCAAATAGAGCAATGTACCATCAAATTTAGAAACCACTTTTAAAATCTTACACAGTCAAAATCAACGAATGTGAAAACACACAAACAAATTTAATTAATTTCCACAAAGATAGAATACATATCCCACAACAAGTATTTCTTTTGTTGCTACAAGATAGTACCCTGAGTCTCTTTCTCTACAATGTTAATTCAGTAGAGAGTGATGATGAAGGCTATCCTAAGTCTGTCTAGAATACATCAATTCTTACTCTAAATTCACATCAACGATAGCTGGTTGTAGGTATATAAACTATCACAGAATGAGCGAAAAAACAAGACCTGATGGTTCAATGTGAGCATTAAAAAAATATAGTTTAGTACCTGGTTTATACAAGCAACAAAATTGCTGGTAAGATTCCAGCTAGTGATTTGCAATTCCCTCTCAATATGAGCTGCAGCAGCAAGCTCAATAGCTTCATCAGGAAGCTGATTCATGGCAGATGCAAGTCCCACAGGCTGAGTTAGCTTCTCAATTCCCAAGTGCTTGAGACGATACTGGCCAGCCTGCATACTCTCATAACAGCAGACCTGAAGAAGTGAAGGGTTCAAGACAAAATAAACTCAATAGCAAGCCATGGCCGCAGTCTAAGATTACAATATTATGACTATTAAACAGTTAAACTAAAAATGAACAAGATTTAACTAACCTACACGCACAAACAATTGCACACTGGTATATCATGATATAAAGTTTTGGGGTCGTAAATTTTGAAACAAAGGGAGCACGTATTTCACATGCTGGCAACTGTAATAGGGCCAATGCAATGTGATCACTAATTAATGCATCAACACTCACAAATATGTAAGATACAATTGGTGGAAGTAATTTTGGGAAACTCACATTTTCAGGTGTCAATAATCTTCTCAGTTCTTCCTCCGATGGAATCCGAAAATCAGGTCTCTGTATATAGAACAAATGTCCCTTTGGTCCTTTCTGTAAAAATCAATGAAGGACAGCATTAATTTTGGTTAAACCTAACACCCAACATCAAAAGTCAAAAGCACCAGAAAAACAGAAGCAACTACAAGAGTAATAATAACATGGGCAACAGATTTTAACCCTTAAATCCGCGCAATGCTTTAACCGTTTCCTCACAATAGCCTCTGTTATAGGAGGCTGAATAGGTAATTCATCAGCCTGAATCTGAGGAAGAATACCAGGTTTCTCCCTAGCACGGAATTCACGATATACATATACAAGAATTCGATTCAGAATATAATTCTGCATATTTTTTGTCCCAGGTGAAAATACTTCCATATGAGGTTCCTGCCAGGAGAATAAAATCTGTTATTTTATGTGTGACAAGTTAAAAGTCACCACAAACAGTTCTACTGAAATGATGCCATGCAAGAGAAAACATGTGAATATGTTTTTTTAGTGTAATACGATAGCTATAACAGATATAAAGGGGCAATGAAAATTTTGGTTCACATTCCAGTCATTGAGAGTAAATACCATAGAAAACATCTTATTTTCAAATTATATACTGCAAAAACATAAAATTTGATTTTTCAAGTCACATTACATAGAAATAACAGATCATACAAACTAGCAAGAAAGAGAAGAATTAAAGAAACAAATAAAGAAAGTGCAACACTGCAAGAATTGCAATATTTTCAGAAAGTGCAACACATGACATAGCTAAAGCTAAAACATGCTAATCCAAGAAACTGAAACAATTTATTCAAAAAAAAGAGTAAAACAACAGTATAATCGTTGAACTTTAGATAAGATTTCTAATAATAAGATGAATATCCATGAAAAAACTGAAAATAATATTTATCAGCACATGTTCCCACCAATATAACAGAATCTGCACAGCTATTTTTCCAAAAGAAAGTATAAACAGGCCCCTCTTCAATACCTACATAACTATAGTCCTCTCTTTGCACAAATGAAACTCAACTCAACACAGACTTTCAGTCTCAAATAAGTTGGGGTAGGCTACAAATGAAATTCATAAAAAAATTAGATGAATAAACTAAAACAAAATAAAAACTAAAGGTGGAGAAAATTTCCAGCATTGTGCATGTTCAACCCAATAAACAAACATAATTACACCACTAAAGTACTTTGAAATTAATTGCCCTTCTAGTCAATCTGATAAATTCAGGAGTGACTTTTTTAACTACATTAAATTGAAGGGAAGACAACTAATATTTAAGAATATGATAAACAATCTACAACTTGGCAATGAATAGCAAAGCTTCCAGCAAATGCATCTTGATCAATTTTCCATCCACTATCTTAGAGAAAACACTGGTTAAGAAAAAAATAACATTGCAAGTGCATATATAGATTACAATGCTTCACCATCAGACCTTACCTGTTGGCCAACAGCATACAACTTGTCAATGCGACGAAGAGAAAGCATCCCTTTGGGTGAACGAACTAAAAGGTAATCAGTCGATGCAATCTTATGAGGAAATACAGGTGCTCTGTACATATTTGTCTCAAGGCATGATTGATGGGAGCCAGAACGAATGTTCCCCAGAAAAGGAGATTTGTCAGCAGGATCAATAGCAAGCATTGTACCCAGTCCATCACTGTTGCTTCGCAGGGATGTAGCTGTTTGGTCAGAAGGTGAAGTCTTCTGGTAATATGTGCACAGTCGTGCACCCATTCCTGCATTTGCAAGAAGCAAAGGCCTCTCCTCACAGTATCTGCATTGGAGGAAATAAATAATGCATGTGGTACCACTAATGAACAGAAGAAATACATTATCTAGATAATTAAAAGTAGATTATAAACCAATTTCACATAATCAATAGCAAGATTGCACATGCTAACAAAGAAACACTGTATTCACCACTTGGCTAAACTAGCAGTGCTTTTTAAAGAAACTGCAAAATTTAGAATTTGCATATGGATAAGTTTATGATAACTATTACTCCCATGATATGAGAGAGTAAAAGACGACATATTTAACAGTTAAGTGTTATAAACATAAGTATGTTGTATTGTATTTATGGGCATGTGTTTGAAACGATAATATGCGCGATAGGCTACGGATAGCACCAATTAAAGAAAAGCCTGTTCAATACTAATTGAGATGGTTTGAACATATACAACAAAGATCTCCAAAGACACTCATATATGGTGAAATTCTAAAATGTGACAATAATGTAAGAAGAGACAATGAAAAACCAAAATTGACATAGAAGAGGACAACAAAACAAGGCTTGAATTATTGAAATATTCTCAAATTTTTGGTATTGAATAAAAGTACATGAAAAACAGTTATTTTTATACCTGAATCTTGATATGTAGTTTTTGTAGTTTTTTCAAGCTTATCATAATTTATTTGAGACTAAAATGATGATGAAGATAATAATATGAGAGAAAGTAAAAGGACTTACTCTATCAAAAATACATGTCCATCCTTAACGGACAGGTCAGATTTTTTCCTGAATGCACCAGGAGGACGTAGAGGCTTATTCTCACCAGGCAATCTCTGTGCTTTTGGCCATAAATGTATTTCAGTGCGAACAACATGAAGAATAGAGTTTGGTCGCACATTTTGCATAGCCAAGGAAATGTCATCCTGAAGCTCTTTCCCGGAACAGAACAATTTAATCTTCTCAGAAGGTTTAAATTCTGCATAGAATAGTTATACCATTATAAGTAACTATTAAAACAGGCGTTCATCAATTGTTCGTCTCTTCTGGGACATCAAATTGCCCGGCGGTATTGGCAGGCAACTGATCCGCAAGTAAATATGAGTATAGCAAGGATGTTCAAATTAAAGGAAAGTAAAGAACAGTGGGACCATGACGCACCAAGCTTTTTGGAAGCTTTTGATTTTACAGAAAGTGGAGTTTCTTCTGCACTGACCAGAAACTTGACCGCTTTTCCTCCCAAAGTCATCACAATAGCAGTCATTGGCCCATGACTGCACTCATCTCCTTGAAATTTAGCAGTAAGTTTATTTTCATGTGGATACCACTTAGCTTTTGGTCTATGGAAGTTTGCGATTTCCTTGCTGCATAAAAGTTGATCAAAAAACAAACTTTAACGACTTAGAGTCAACAAAGAACAGAAAACAACAAAGTTCAGTAGTCGAAGCACACATGACAACTAAAAACCCCAAGTACAACTAGTTGAATATGATTAAGACCAAAAGGGTAACAAGAATGGTTGACGCTACCAGAGCACAGTAATTTGCAGTGCAGTAAATGCAGACAAAGTCGATCAATATTGAACACTAAGCTTTCCACTGGAAAACTTGCGCATTTTCCTTGGTAAAGAATGCATGTTACCAGAACTATAACCTGGTCTTAAACTTTAAAGTTCTAAAGTAATATTTTTTTCCCAATAGTACACAAACATATATCCAATTATTGGTCTTAAAAGGAACATACATCCAACTATAATCAAGAAAATATATCTTATGCTTTCTAATGACCAATCATGACTGTGTACAGCTGCGCCAATTACACTAATGGAAAATCCAAGGCGAAAAAAATACATTGACAAAACATATCCAGATGCCAGTTCCATGGTTTCAAAAACATTTCCTCAAGACAACAGGACTGATGGTTTTCTCTTGAGCAGGTATTTTTAATCAAAGACAGATTACCACAGTTCTGCTATTGAAGAATACTACATGAAAAAATATTCTGGTGATGAAGGCACCTGAATAACCCTCAAATTAACAATATTATCACTTCAATAAAATAACTGAAAATGAATGCAAGATTCATAGAGAGTCATGCAGGAGAAGAAAGACTTGCATGCTTAACTTCGGCTTCATGGTCTGCAGCTTCTGAGCGGGAGCAGAATGTACCAACTTTAAGCCCATCGAGGCACGCTTTTTAGCATGAAATCTAGCTTGCTGTGATATTTTCCTGTTAGAATAAAATTTGTCATTGGAAATGTTGAATCTCCCACTCAATGCAATTGCTTGATTGTTATGGTCAACATTTTCCACTGCTGAAGTCTTCATTGGCTGAGTAACAATCATAGCACGAGCATGAGAACGGAGGTGATCCCCATTCTTTTCATCTAATATTTCAAAAAGCATGTGATCATCTTTAAGGTCAAAGATTAGCTTGGGCTTTGGTGCATCCTCACTGGGATCCCAAACTATGTTATCCAACCAAGATCCTTCTAACAACTCCTTGTTCAGTAAAGAGAGCTTGTTTAAATGCTGCATGGTGTCGATTTTAACTGGTTCAGTTATGTTATTTGATTCATCTAAGCTGTCATTCTCCTGAGCAGTCTCCTTTCTTAATGGAGAATAGCTGTTCTCAGGGGATTGGTAACTAGTTGAATCAGGCATTTCTGTACGCCCAAAAGGATCTGTCATTACTGAAGAACTATGAAATTTATTCTGTGCATCGCAAAACCCGGAGACATAACCATAACCCTTGGCCTGGTCTTCGCTGTGGTCATGCAAGCTTTCTTCGGATATTACACTGCTTGTTAAGCAAGGCTGAATTGCGGTTTTTGGTGAATTGCCCCAAACAATATCATTTTCCCAATCTTCATGCTCGAGTGGATAAAAATCAGGGAAAACTGGAGATTGTAGAGCAGTAGGAATATCTTTATCTTTCATCGGTTGTTCAGAAAGGCATGAGTCTTTCAGTCTTAAGGCAACATCTGAAGTTGACTCAGCACTGTCACTCTCAACAAAATTATCGTTTGCCTTGATATGCTTTAAAGCTGATAAATTTTGAATAGTACTGCGTAGAAATACCTCCTCATCTTCTTCAACAATGTCAGTGACATTTGTAATCTGGAGCTCTGAAAGTAAATATCAACAAAAAAAGAAGCATGATAAGACTACACATATATTAGTAATCTTGAGCTCTGAAATGTATTGTCCAGGAGCAATGGCCACAAAAGCTATTAAGCCCTATAACCGGTCAGAAAAGCCACTTTTTCAGAACTAGCTTATCATTAAATTAGAGACTTGATGTCACATAAAATTATCTATTATAGACCATACAGGCAGCTATAAACATATACAATCTACGTGGTTGCTGAAGACTAAATTAATTTCATCTCAAACAATAGAAATAGGTTGAACAGTAAGTAATTTTAGACTGTCATAATTTTCAGGTGATGTCCCTCAAATCACCCACAAGATATATATGCATGACTGCCATAGCGTACAATGGCCCATGGTATTCATGGGAGTCTTCTGTAGATTTTTTATCTCATGATCAGCATGAAGAATACCTTTATTCACTGGGCGCTTATGGCGGTCCGTTTTGGCTTTCCTTACAGGCTCCTGGGCACCAAAAATTTCAGAGAACCTCAAGATAACACCCCCATCCTCTATGCATAGAACAGGGAGGGAAGTTGCAGTTTTAGACTCAAGTTGCTCTTCAGCAACCATTTCTTTCTGCTTCAACAGACACAAGTAGGCAAATAAGACCAAGAAATCATTACGAAACAACTATAGGATTATGAATAGAAATAAGTTGAGTAATTTGCTAATGCAAGGGGCTGGTGTGTCACTTATGGCCTGTTTGGGGAAACTTCTGGCAGCTGCAGCTTCTCCAAGAATCCAAACAGTCCAGCTTTTTCGTCCAGATTTTGAAAAGTTGTAGTTGTAGAATCCAAAAAATAGACTAGAAGCCAGAAGCTGGTTTTCCAGCTTCTCCAAATTCTCACCAGCTGGATTTCCACAAGCTGCTTCTCAAAATCTAAAGCTCCCCCAAACACACCCTTAAAATTTAAACTCAGCCCCATCTATTATCAGCACACTTCCAATGTCTTCTAGCAATAAACAGATTTTACAGTCCCCATGATAATTTTCCCAGAGTGTAATCAAGCTCCACAGAAAACTCCCGTTCCCATCAAACATTTCTCAAACTTAAACTAAACAAATTTTTATGTGACAGGAGGAGAGAAAATCAAAAAACAATTAACCATGAACTAAATTCTGATTCAACAATAATTCCAACTATAGATGCCATGCAGCCATCCAGTTCTAAGTTCAAGAGGGATGGAAACGGTTCTAAAAAAAGAAAAACAACAGCAAAAATACCTGAAAAGCTTTACGTTCAATACTTTCTTCTGGTTCTGATAAGGAACTAGACATCTTTTCAACAGCAAGGTTGTCATTTGACGGTGCCATATCCAGTTGCTCAGCTGAAGCTACAATTAAATAGATAAAGGGGGAGAAGTGTCGGTACAAGTGCTAATACCAGAACAATGAAGGTAAAGTACAATTAGGGATGCACTCTATTATTACCTGAAGTGCGATTTTGCACAATATTATCACTAGGCAAATCATTATCATTCGGTGGTTCTTCATCTTCATCGTAGTTCTCATCATCAAACACTGAAACTTTACTGTTGACCGAAGCATAAACTGCATTTGAAGAGAAGTAATCTTTTTTGGATAGCAAATGGTCCTCCTCTGTAGCTGCTTCAACTTCAGGTCCATCATATTCTTCATCAATATCTTCATAATCAACAGCATCTTCTGCTTTTGCATCATAGTCTACAGGACAGTAAAAGGATAAGGCATCAATTATTTTGTATGATTTGGTATGGAAGAACAGAATACTGGAGCTAACAGAAAAGGCAGAAAATAATGAATTGTTGACACACTGGGTTTGGCGAAGAAACCATAAAAATATGTCTTATAGAGTTGCAAACTTGCGATTTACCTTGCTCAGAAGGATCAGTTGGTGCTGGAGAAGGCTTGATGAGCTATATAAGCAAATGACAGTATTAACTTGTTTGACAAGGAAAAAATAAGCCAAATTAACTTTACAATGATTATAAGAAAGCATACATCAATGTCTTTCAAAGATGGACCAAGCTTGTCTGCCAGTGCAAAAAGGTGCTCCTTTGCATCCTGGTAAATCAAGGAAAATAAAAGTGATACAACAGAAATGCAGTATAACTTACTATTTCCTTGTATACAACACTAACTCTATCCAATGGTGTGGTGTGTGGAGATCCAGTAGATTTAAAATAATGGACTGCCTGAATTCATGTTTTCCATTATCACATAAGGAGCAAATACCCAAATACCACAAACGAGACAAAATCAATACCGACACATTATTAGTTTGCTGGGTATAAGATTGCTCAATACTTATGTTGGATCCTATCAAGAAATTCGTAACTCTAATTAAAAAATATAAAAGTTAAATGTTCAGGGAAAATAGTAGAAAAGGACTCATGTTAAATAAAATGTAGTGAATGGACCACCATTAGAGGTAGAGGTCCAGGCAGCTGCAGTGTCAACAAATTAACTGTATGATGGTGAGTGGTAAGATGAGAGGACTTCTACATCCATACTGCCAAAAGCAATACATCAATATTACATTGGGCAAACCTTTTTTGCATATATTCCTCCTATACTGCGGTACATTTACCCAATCTTTTAATTTTGCACACTCTGTCCACATGCCAGTGTAAAGGAATTGTGCGAATCATTCAGTGGCAAATAAAGAATTGCCTCCCACCCAACAAGTTCTTTACTAGGCTATATCATTTAGGAAAAATCACGCGGTATCCACACAGAAATGCTAACATGGATCTTTGGCAGCATATCATCTACTAGAAGCAGCATGATATTTTTTTATTAAAAAAACACGCGACAAAAAAGGGATATTCCTCCATTTTAAAAACTGTTCAACTACCTCGTCAAGATAGTCAGCATCCAAGTCACCAGAATCATCAACATTGCCGAACATGAAACCCAAGAAGTGATTCCCTCTACCAGGTTCATCATAATCCTCATCATCATCGTCATCTGCAAAGGATGACATAAATAGCAACAAAATAAATGGTTGGATCAACTAACTCGGTATTAATTAATCAAGTCTAATCAACATTCATCAATTGTTATGGCAATTCAAGAATCCAGATCGTAGAAGAAAAGGACAAAACAATTAAAACATAAAAGCAATTTCGTCCATCCCCACACTGCAGCTCACAACCTAAAAATATTATCCACAAAAACAGATGGTGTTATCATGAGTTCAGATTTTAAAGAATTGGCATCTCATCAACAAAGTCAAATTTAGAACTTAGAAAGCCTGATAAAAAAAAGTTCGCAGGACAATGCTAAACTCTTGTAATGCAACATGTACAGCCATAAAGGATTCTCATAGGATTCATGGGATCTTTTGGCATTTGAGAATCTCAGACAGGTCATGGTTTCATTCTACATCTTACTTCACTTCCCTACTGAAGAAAAATACATAGCAGACACAGGAATGAACAACATGCATGCTGGATTGAAAATTCACTTGGCTAAATACGCCCTTGTCCAGATAAAGGATCTTTTTTAATTCATCATTACTATATGTATTCTGAATTCCATATTTAGATGAGGACACTGTAGGAGTAGTACTGGATATGGAATTCTGCTCTCTAAAATGAAAAAAAAAATCACAAGGAGTAATCAGTTGTGGCAATAGTTACATGGTCTTGGGCATCTAGTTATACCTAGAATGGTTGGCTATGCAGTCACAATTCAAATAGGAAGGAATACTTAACTATATTTATATAAAAGATACTAGTATGCTAGTATTCCTTCAGGGTTGGAAAGTTCGTGGCAATTGATAAGACAGCACGGGGTGCTTGCTGAAAGAAACACAGCTTAGTTCAAACCCCTCCTAACTTCCAAAAAAAATCATCATCCAATCATATAGAGGACGCCAGACAGCAACTCTGCAGCTCATCAAATCCAACTTTCATTACCAGGCACCGAATTTACAGCGTAATGTGTAAGCCACAGGCCACGAAAAAACACAAAAGTATCCCAAGCACGCTGACCGAATCGCATCAAAACCCTGATCCTCGTCGCAGCGATTCACAACCCTACACAGCACACCCGGGGATCGAGCTCGCGCGACCACAGAAACCAAACCAAAGCCGAGCCACGCCCGGCGGGCAACAAGCTCCGTGGAATCGAGCTCACCTGCGACGCTGGTGGTCGGGTTCTCGTCCTCGCGGCGCTCGCCGTCGCCCATGGCTTCCGCCACCGCCGCCGACACCCCACCAACAACAACGACGCCTACGCGCCGCGACGGCGCCAGCCGCGGCCGCAAACCCTAGACCGCCAGGCTCCCAGCGTCCCCCCAGCCGGCGCGCAGACCACCGAAACCCTAGGGATGCTTCCGGTGGACAGACGGCGCGGTCGATTCGCCGGGCGCTGAACCGGAGCGGAGCGAATTACTTCGAATAAATAGACAACAATTCGCGAGGGGGCTGGAGGAGCGGAGCGCGTCGCGGAGAGGGAGGCGAGGCGGTGGGAGGCCGGGGGTGGAGTCCAGCCAGGGACCGGGTGATTCCCCTCGATTCGCGCCACGTATGGGCCTCCACGTCAGTCGCACGAATCTCAAAGCTCGATGGCGGCAGGGACAGCCCCTTTCGCGCCGACGGCGCCGGCGCCGGGGTCTGGCATGAAGACGGCGGCGGCGGCGGCGGCAAGGAGGGTGCCGGCGGAGGGCCGGGCAGGATGGGGGAGGGGGATCGCGAGAGCGGCGGAGGGATCGGTGCGAGGAGAGACCGCGGTACCAAATGCGGGGTGCGGATCGGGCGGCCCGGGTGGGGGTGCGGGAGCAGGCAGGCCGGCCTGGCTCAATATCTGGACCGTTTACGCGATGGAAACCGACTTTCAATTAATGGCCCCAAACTTTCCATTGTATGGGCCATGATCTTTCACCAGCCCACAGGCGGACAGATTATTCATGTGCTGGGATGATGTCTCTCCATCTGTTTTCTGGATTCGTGTCAAGAAAAAAAAAAGGCGTTTTCTGAATTGCCTCCAGTTCCAGAAGCCCAGAACTCTGGTCACAGCACACATGTTGGATGTAACTTTGTTTGGCTATTGAAGGTTGGACTTTTAGTGAACCACAAAGATAAATTTAGGAAACTTAAACCCTAAGAAAGCTCATGTAAACCATTTAGTGCTTCTTTCAAACACAGGAATTTTGCAAGAATTTCTCACAAGAATTAGTTCAATTCCCGCAAAATTCATCCATTCTAAAGGAGGTCCTAGACAAGTTTAGGAGACCATGGTGTTTTACTCTTCATGATTCTAAAGGAGGTCCTAGACAAGTTTAGGGGACCATGGTGTTTTACTCTTCATGAAACAGTAGAGCGTTATCTTTTTTCGAGGATCCCTGGCTGTGGTACATCACTGTACTGAAACAGGTACATTCAGGAATATACATGTGTCAACTATCTTCACAAAAGGGAGAGGAAGTCCCAGTAAAAATTTCTGTTGAATCAAATCTACGCAGATATCGGTAAATGGCATTTTACAAATACTTCTGAAGAATCGACAGCTATACTTTGGCTACAGAGGTTTTGATGTAATTTTAGGGTACGGCTTTTGCCCTGAAAACATGATGAACGACCTCTGGACCTTGCTGCTGTAATTAACAAGACCGCAGGATTTGCACAAGTCTTCGAGCTCTCCTTCGGTGAAGTAATTGTAGCTGGTGTTAACTGGTCCAACAATCTGTGGTATATAAAGAAGTAATGTGAATATAACTAGATAGGCTCATAGGCTTAGGTAAGCAGAAAACAAGTAGCACCAGATGAATAAGTTACCTGTCTCAGTGGCTGCAACGCTTCAACAGAGAAGGGATTGTTCCTGGGGGAAGACAAGAAGGTTGTTGCTACAAAGACACCACCAGGCCTCAGGACACGACTTATTTCAGCTACCTGATAATTAAACAGGAGCAGAAGAACATAGATTCAGGTAAAGCGGTTTAAAGTGATGTCAGTTTTACAGCAGTAACAACAGAGTTCCAAATAATATCATAAATGATAAATCTGAAGACTCCAATACTGCTATGCAGACCAAGTTATAGTCACGTTAATCATGAGAGCAAATTGGACAGAGACTAACCGCATTTGAAGGGGAGGGCCAGCAGTGTATAGCAGCTCCAGCATGAATGGCATCAATTGAACATGAAGCAAAAGGGAGCCTCGAAATATCTGCCCTTACAAGAGCAAGATTTCTGTGTAAGCAAAAGAGGAAAACAGTCAGTTGTGTGCCTGGCAAGAACTAAAGATTGGAGTACTTGTCTTAAAAAGCACCACATGGAGAAAATAGGGTCCTGTGTCTTGCAGTTCATCTGGATGTTAATCACGAAGTTTTTGTGTTCCCGAGTAATTGATGCTTGGACTAAATTAAACTACACAAACTATTAGCTTCAAACAGGCAACTTAGTGATGGCATGCAAATTTCCTAATTGATAACATATTTACGTTACAAATGATTAAGGTTAAGTTTTATTTATGTAACATGCTGTATATTTTTGCACTCACAAGAAAAGCTGAAAGGATATTAACAAAATTCAGAGACATGAAGAAGAGAGCTCACGTGTTTGCAAGAGTATCATCTTGCCGAATAAATTCATAACACTGACGAAGCATATTCTCAGAGAAGTCCAAAGCAATCACAGCGGAGTATGATCCAGATTTTGCAAATTTTCTTGTGAACAAGCCACTACCACAGCTTACGTCAAGAAGTATACCACCAGCAACTGGTTGGAAATAATCTTGAGCCATTTGAAACTGATAAACCCAACAACAAAACAGAAGAACATACATAAAAACTGATGATTCTCTAAATAAATTTTTAATGAAACAGAAACATAGTTAGAAATATATTACACCATATGTCATGTTGGCTAGAAATTGTCATGTATTAACGCCAGTGTATCAAACAATGAAATGGCCTATAAATATACCTCTTCATCAAGACCAGGGAAGCCACTTCGATTGAAGTTTTGACGCCACCCTCTTTCATAAAGAAATGAGACAAGTGGGCTCCTGAACAGCTCAGTTCTAGCAGGTTTCAATTCGCTATATTCTTTTGTTCCGGAAGTGACAGTGAGATCCAAGAAGATGTCTTTGCTAGTGAATGACTTGTTGCATTTGGAACACTTGAATCCAGACCTATAAATTGCTGGCCTGGGGCAGTGCATAAAAGGTAAAGATAATAAATGCTAATCTAGCAAAACATGCAAAAGAGACTGTAGAAATGAAATTGTACGTACAAGTTTATGCCCGATGGGCCTTTCCTTATCAATAGCTCATAGCAAACAGGGCATGCAAACACCTCTGCTTCTGAATTGTTACTCTGCTGGACTTTGCTTTCCTATAAAGTGTAAACCACAAACATAAATAATTCTTCAGCTTTATACAGAATGAAAAAGGTTGGTGTTAGGGAGGAACTCCAAAAGTTGAAGATATATACGCACGCAGCACGGTCTAGTGAGAAACATCACACGCAATGTGATTACTAACAAGCCCATCTTTGCCCCAGCATACATGGGCACCTTTCAAAACCGTCATAATATCCAGGTGCCCCGCTACCGCTCATCAGCATGTACCCAAAACCAAAGTGGTCAATAGTATCAAGTCAACAAACTTGTAGGTCCACATGTCAGTGTAACTTCTCAGCTAATCATCCAATAATGTATCTTTTTAAGTATTCTACGAAGCTTCTTTGCACATATATGGCATCCTATGCACGTATAGCAAAGGAGGACAGATATGAGCAGTTAACCATTTATACATGCAAGGTTAAATTTTTACAGCCCGCGACTAATAGTCAGTTGCAGAGGCAAGAAATCACCTCAGTACGAAAGAAAAAAATCACTGCCAGATTTCCACTAGCTCCAGTCCAGACCATAGAGTTCTCTACTAGTCTAGCTAATCTGCTGCCAGGTCCGCATAACGCTGAACACCGTTCAGGTAAAGGGGGCAACACTGGCGGTCTAGGGTTTGCAAACGACTTAAAAGGGAGCAGGCGAGCGGCTAGAAACTCACCGGCTCGACGGCGATCGCCTCGGCCGCGACAGCCGCCCGGCGAGCAGGGAAGCGGCGGCCGCGGAGGCGGAGGCGGAGCTGGGCGTGGGCCCGTGGGAGCTGGAGCGAGGTGCCGGAGGAGCAGGAAGCCGCGGCGGCTGCTCTGACCGCGAGCTCCATGGGCGCAGGCAGTGCAGCGCAGCGCACGCAGCTAGCGCCGAATGCACGATTGACTACTTGAAACGTTGCACGGTGAAGAGCGAGAGCCCGGAGGCAATGCTTGGGTGGGGGGAATCTCGCGGTTGTGGCGGGTTGAGCGTCGGCGTGGCGCGACCTGCGCCCGTTCGCGCGGGTCGGCGGAGCGGTTTTGCTCCGATGGGCCCCGGCTTTTCGCTCCTAATGCCTGCGCTGAGTACGGCTACGTACGCACCGCGTTCGCGTGCCGCGTCTCGGTCTCCACCGTACGAGAGACTGCCGCGCGCGCTTCTGGATTGTTAAACCAGCAGGCGCCCATTGCCGATCGCCCGATCGGCGTGAGGTCGTGACTCGCGAGTGACGTTTGGGATCAAGCGAAACACGGTTCGGATGTCGCGGAAGCGAGCAAGCGGGCACGCGGCGGCGGCACAACAGCACAGGCGAGAAGCGGAAGTGGCACACACGACCGCGCTGCTGGCGTCGTAGGTGATGCGGCGAACGGGTCGACCTCCTGCCGTGCGAGGCAGTTGCTTCGTGCAAACAGCAAAGACATGCCACTGAAAACAATACTGGAGTACCTCCATCCAAAACAAAAATAAGTGTAATTAATTTTATTCTAAAATAATTACAATCATATAACATCTAACCGAATTTCTCCATATATTATCATCGTCCACCCTCACACCTCTAACTATACATCTATATAATTTTCTATCTTTTTTAATTTATCATCTCAATTTAAAAACTGTACTTAGACAAAATAGAATCCGACTTGTCCTCGTGCACCGCGCAAGAGAAAAAAATACTAATCTAGTGCTTTGAATTTAAGTCATATAGTTTGTACAATCTATACCCTATACCACGCATGTTACTAGTATGTTGTGCAAGAAACCAAAAAAATCAATTGGATCTGGTTCTTTGAGCTCAATCTATACTTCCAACCTATCTAGCGACGAAGGAGATGGGTGACCATAAACCTAATCTAGAAAAATGTTTTAGCTATAACTCATATATTTTCATCGTATGTGCACCCTTAGTCTAAACTCCGATACCCATATTAGACTAAACTCAGTCCAAAACAGAGAAAATCAAGTGAGTATTACCTCCTCTATCCTTGTCTCTCAACCTATCTGCACCCCCCACTTATACGGGCATGTTACAATTTATGGGGATGTTAATAGCATAGGGAAATTTCACACAAAAACATCATGGTCTTTATATGATTTGCAAGAAAACTCTCGTGCTTATAAATGTCCTAAGACATTTGCTTTCGGAGATACCTCCTTTGTAAAAAATAAATATTCCTAGCACCCCAATACAACAAATAAGGGTAAGAGAAAAAGAATAAAACACCCCTCATTAATGGAAAGTTAGAATTTGTGTGTAGATAGATAAGAGGTATAGAAGGAATAGATTTGAAATATTTTATAGGCTATTAGTGGGTATTGGCTAATTTATGACAAATAATTAAGAGACTAATATATTTATTGAATGTATAAGTAAAGGATTAGTCCGATAAAAAATATGTTGATGAAAAAGAGAAGAAAAGTAAATTGATGGTCAACATAAAGACAGTGTGAAAAGTTAAAAGATTGACATTATTGGTAGATGAGAATTAAGTGAAAAGATTAAAAATACCAAGTATGAAGTGGTTATCTATGGTAAAATAGTGAAGGACAATAATGTTCAGCTACAATGGATTATGAGGGGTGAAGGATAAACAATGATGTTGATGAACCGAATTTAGTGGTGAAAGGTAAGTAAAGTTTTTGTCATGATGAATTATGTGAGGCCATTGAAAACTCTGAATAACTACATTAATTACTTGAAGAGCACTAGATAGAACTCTAAAGATCAAGGGGATGAGATTCGTGGACAAATATTAAGCCAAAAGCTAAAGTTGGCATTGATGAATTTAAAGCTATAATTAATTTAGAATTAATGTATTTAATGAGATATAGTTAAATAGTCTAGATAGTAAAATGGCATTAATGTTGTCAATTCTTAAGGTAAAACAAAAGGGTAACAAGAAGGGTATATCTTTTTTATTTGTATAAGAGGTATGTAACGTTAATAAGTTTGTTTATATTTTGATGCTCAAAATGACTTATGCAAGTGATATCTTAAGAGAAACCAAAGTCTTAACCTAAAGTGGTTTTAGAACTTGTTTTTAGATAATAAGATTTCCATCAAGCCTAAGTTTATAGAAAACAAACTATAAATTAAAGAGTCATGATTGTTTTTTTTTTGTTGTGAAGGAACGAAAGTTCCGTTCCGAAGAACATAAGTTTTATTAGTTGACAACAGAATTTCTATTTAGTGCTCCTCATCTAGATGGAGAGGACATAATAGAAATTTTGTTAAACCCAAATAGAGGTTACATTTCTAATTATTACGGCTCAGATAAAACACTTCTATTCCTACTATCATTGGCTACTGAGTTTAGTTAATAGTGGACTTATGCATAGCCATATAACCTATCTTAAATTGCTTATCTTAGTGGTATATTATTTTTGTGAGTAAGATTTATGAAGAGATTGGAAAAGAGAAGATGTTTAGGATTGAGAGAAAGTTTAAAAGCTTGTGAGTTTCCCTCCATCCTTTAATCAAAGTAAATATTTAATTCTATTTATTACTTTTGAATATCATGGCCTCAAGTAGTCATCAGTTATTAAGGTTGTGGTGAGTACTGGATTGTTATACACCACCTTCAAAAAGAAACGGAATACAAGCTACTTAATATAGCAAGATTCATTGGATGTGTTTAATTGAAAACTAAAACTTGCTTGATAACTTGGTGAGTCTTGTGATTAATTGAGATCCAGTCTTGGATTTAATCAGAGATTTAAACTTTCGCTGAGATTTAAAGTTTAATTTTATTGTGGGTGTTTTTTAAATGTCTGTTCATTTTTTTCTTTAGGCAACATTAAGATTTTTAAAATTTTTCTTAATTTGTGAAGCTAGGAATGAGTTGATTTATTTTAGAATAAAGTTTTAATATTATTATTTGTTTTTTAACTGAGGGAGTAAGTCTATACGCGCTATTAATCAGGCGCAGCATCTAGCGACATTGCTCACTCATCGATGAAAGCATTCCGGTAGAGCCACCTGCTTGCAGTCATTAACTTCCCGTAATTATCGACTGGCCGTTGGTACTTTCAGTCAGTGTACTGCTAGTGAGTGCCACTAGTGAAATGGGCGAAGGCGTTTTTTTCTCGTGGGAGATGCCTAATAGTATCGGTTACTGCGTGATATTCTGACATGCATAGAGCGGCCTATGAGAACTTGCAATACATGACAAGTTTGCCCTCTGTTTTAGTGCTATTTACTGTGTGCCACATGCGTCAGTCTGTGATTAGCCCACAGCTTCAGGCTTCAGTCGGCAAATCGAGCCTGAACCCAATCCTGTATCCTGTCAGTAATTTTGTTTTATTGCTTGGAGTTTGACGGTGCGACGTGACTCATGGCCTCACGACCCAATCCGGCGATCCTGTCAACAAATCGTTTGAGTACATGTGTTTCTCGATCTGGCACTTTTGAGTGTCACGTAAAGTTTTCATGGGTGAGAGTGTGAACCGTTGGTGCTAGTTCTTTCCTGCATGAGGAAGGAAAGGAATGTTTGGCGTGCGTGGCCTCGCCATCATTTGGCATCAGATAACCAATTTCTTCGCATAAATTATTAACAAATAATTAATTATGTTTTTTAAAAATATATATGAAAGTTACTTCAAAATAATAAATAAAATCATTTTCAAGTTTAAAATAATTAATATATAATTAATTATATGATAATAAATAACTCGTTTTGTGTGAGAAAATTAGTTTTTGCTACAACCGACACCATCTAACTCGCCCTCAGTCGCTAGCATCGCCTTTCCATCTGCTATCTAATACTGCGATCCAAAGATGACTCATCTTCAGTGCTACATGATCGAAATTACACAAGACTAAAGGGACTCGGTTTGCTTTTCCTCTGCCTAGTCCAAAGATCATCCGTGGCAACCATACAATCCGGTTTGCCATGTGCGCTCGAAACAGCCTGCATCCGTGCATCGTGGGATCAAGCCGACAGGATATTTCGCCCGATCCACTGCACCCGCGGCCACTTGACGAGCAACAGCAGGTCAGCAGCAGCTGATTTCGATTCTTCATCCGAGCCCACCACTCGAGCTGGCGGCGGTCGCCGTCGCGGAAAGCAGACGTGGAGAGGCTATCCCCTGATCCCCTCACCCCTCTCGTCCGCCCGTGCTGCCGCCGTCCGCCGATATCTTCGGGCTTAGCATCGGGTTCGCCTCGCGTTCGTATCATATCGTTTTCTTAATCTTTTTTGCTTGCTTTTCGCCTTAACGCGGCCGAGACGCTGGGGCGCTTTTGGGTGTCGCGTATGTGTATCTGTGGTCTTTGGAGGAGCTGGACGAACGCACGCCGTCGGACGCCACATGTGAGCCTTTTTCTCTTTCGGCTGTGGACTTCTTACCCGGTTTTGCATGGAGATGTGGCGATGATTAGTTGTAGTAGTATTATACTTGGAAAAGGGGTCTTAATTAAGGAGGTACGGAGTCTAATATGTTTGACGCGGTTGCTAGCCCAGGAGGAGATCACCATAATGCACGTCAAGCTTGTAAACAGATGTGACTCCAAAAGAAAGGGAATAAGTTAACAGTAGTAGTACAATCTTCTCAACATCAGAACGAAGTTGGAATTTTCACGATCAGTTCACTGTATTTACAGATTTGTAGAATCGCTAATGGTCCATCACATACTCCTATCTGCCCATGCCAATTTTACAACAGCCTAATGATCCGTTACAATCTGCTCAGCTGCGACAGGCTGCCTGCACGACCGATCGTTTTCATCGTCGTCGGTCCGTTGCTGGTCCCGTCCGTTCCGTTGCGGACGCACCGACAGGTGGGCCCCCAGCTCCGCCAGTACTCCTCTTCGGAACGTCTCTCCCAGCCCCGCCAACGCTACGAAATCCCCAAACGGTCCCCACGTCTAACCGCACGCGTAACGGTGCTTCCCCGCCGCGTGGCAGCCACCGTCGCTTCCCGTTCACGCCGTCTCCAACCCCCCTGTCCTTATCCGTCATTTTCCCGTCTCCCTATTTAGCCTCGCCCACTCGACGCACCCTTCGTCTCCACACAAACCAAAACCACCTTATCGGAAGCCCCCCTCAAATCCTCACCACATCAAACACAATACTAATCCCAATCCACTACCGGCACTACCGGACGGCGAGAGATAACTCGATGGAGGCATCGTCTTCAACGTCGCCGTCGTCGCCGTCGTCTCTGCGGCACAGGCTGAGGACGACGGTGTGCTGCTGCTTCGGCTCGGCGTCAAGCGAGAGGCGGGGCGGGGAGAAGGTCAGGTGGAGGCGGCGGGTGGCCGCGGGGGAGTTCGGGTACGACCCGCTCAGCTACGCGCTCAACTTCGACGAGGGAGGCGACGACGATGATGGCGATGCCGACGCCGCGGCCGCCTTCCGGTACAAGAACTTCTCCTCCCGGCTCCCGGCCTCGCCAGTGGCGCCGGCGCGGCGGTCGACGGCCATCGCCATCTCATGAACTGTACCTATGTCCTCCTCCCTAACTCTTCTTCTTCCCATATAGAGAGATTAAACTATGTAATCGTGATAGCAGCAAGCCAGCAACATTCTGAGATTATACTAGTAGCTTAGAAGAATGTTCCCATGGCTTCCTATGTAATCGATAAAGATCATGAATTGTGAAAAATTGGTGATGAATCCCATTATCCCAGAATTGGGGCGATTTTAATCTGTAAAAATTTCTCTCTTTTTTTGTTTTTACCCGCGGTAGTTTTGGACGTGTGAAAGGCATGTAGGCCCGCGTGTGCAAGGTGAGTTTGGTAGCGTTTGAGTGTAATACTGCCATTCCCGCGAGCGCATTGATCGTTTTCCACGGGAGGATGACGACGGGGTTGGGAATAGAGCCGGGTTTGGATTTTTCTGTCTGTATTTTGCTGATGCATGTATAGATGAATTTATATTAGATATTGTATAAATTGTTTATAAGTACATATTGAAATATTACATAAATGGTATAGGGATGATTTGATATAATTACATACTGATTTATAGAATATAATAATAAGGCCCATTTGTTTGGCGTGGTGGAGATAGCAACTCTTCAAGTTTTTCGAATGGCTAAATGTTACATAAAAATCATTTAAAATCAAATAAATTGATTTTTATAGTAATTATACGGTAATGATACATCATATTTTCCAAACCATCAAACTCAAATTAATGATATAGTTGATTTAAACTCAGCCTAAATTATAGAATATATGTGATGCTTATATGAGATTTAGCACTTTTTGCTTTTAAAAATATAGTACACCCACAATTTTAGAAAAATCATTATTTATAACTTTTGACTAATAATTAAACTAATAATAATGATAAGTATGTTTAGTGTTATATATGTTATATCATTAAATTTATATTTAAAAATAGTTTTTAATATTATAGTAGTTGATAATATATTATAAAAGAAATTAAGGTATAATATCGAAGACCGTGTAAAAAATATATGTAATTGCTAATAGGTGATGATATGATATACTTATATAATTATTTCGGTGGGTGGGCTTGAGAGAGTGGGTGCAAAAAAATGGACGAGTTTTGAGAAAAAATAGAAATGGGCATTGCTGACTGTGCAGCCACTTGTTTGGACCGGTTGCGTGTGCTGGGTCAAACCGAGAAGGATTTGGGGGATCCGATGCTATGGTGAAGGCAAGTTGAGTGGAGCTAGCCGTTTGCCTCGCCGTCACGCCGTTGCCGTTGCCGTTGCCGATGCCGATGCCAATATGCCATTGCCAGCAACTCGCCTAGTCTGGTCCACACTTGCACAGTCCAGTCTAGTGCAACCCTTTTGCAACGTGGCTGGTGCGTGGGTCAAGTGGACGCTTGGATGGTCAAATGCGCAGTACTCACCACTCGAATGGGCGCGTGTACGTGTGGCGAGCTGCTACTACGTAGGACTATAGGAGTACCGGTGCGTGCGCCGCGTTGAATTTGATCTCTAAAGTCACGAGGTGTTGCTTTGCTCCAGCTCCACCGATCAATTCCAACTTGCATTTTGCCATCTTATTTTACATTGTTGAGCTTGCAGTAGATTATTTAAGGAAAAAAATAGTTTTGTAGTATAAAAAATTTACGATTTTAGATATATAGCACTGAAAGTTTTCTCAATTATCGTATTTAGAACTCTATCAACATTTCTGTTGTTAAGTTTGTTTCACTTCTGTTCTTTTTTCTAAAATCATAAGCTATAAAATATCTACATTACTCTTTTATCCATGTTCTCCTCTAGCTCTCTCCTCTATATTTTTTTGACACTCGAGCTTAGTAGGGAGACAACCCGTCTCCATCTCCCTTCCTCTCCAAGCCCTACAGCAGTCGCTTCAAAATCGCTTGTCTGGCCATCATCGAGTTTGCCTCGGTTGCCACCTCTAGCTTTCCATAGATATTAGCATCAAGCTTGTTCCAATCTACGATCATCAAGCTCATTTGTTTACTATCAAAGTTTTCCTCATGCTATTGCCCTCCGATTCCCCATAGTTAGCGCCATCGAGTTTGTCTCAGTAGCTAGTGTTTAGCTCGCCCTAGTCTGCTACCCCAGTTGCCTCATTGCTGCTGATGTCAAGATCCCCACGATTATAGCCTTCAAGCTTGTCTCAGTCGGCAGTGTTCAACTCGTCCTAGTTCGCTGCCCCTAAGCTCCCCCATGGTTGCTGGTATTGAGATCTCCCAAGGTCATCTCTGTCAGGCTCGCCCTAAGCTATTGTAGTTGAGCTCACCTAAGAAGTCACCGTTGAGATCTTTCATGATTGCCCCTCATGGATGTAGCCGTTGAGCTCCTCTATGTCTACTGCCCACAAACTCCCTCACGGCTTTTGTTTTCAAGGTCGATTGGTGCTGTCATGTTGCATGTGAGCTCATGTTGTTGTGTGCTGTATGTAGTTGGAACAAAGGGGATAAAGGAGGATGAATAAATGAAAGAGGGACAAGTTGAGAAGAGTAACGAAAATTGTGAACTACATAACCAAAATTTCCATTATCTAATTGATTACAGAGACAGCCTAAAACAATTAGTTTGAGTAATAAAGTAGAATTTTTTTATTACATATATATTTAAAGCATGCAACAAATAATTTATCTCAATAATCTGATAAATAAGATGAAAATAACATCCCTAGGCTACAAAACATATCCGGTAAAAAACATCAAATAAATAAAAAACCATAAAAACCAGTCTTACAAGTTTTATAAATTTATAAAAAAATTACTAAAGATAAATGTAGGTATAAAATACATTCTTACCCAATCCTAAGTTTTGTTTGGGAGTAAGAAAAAAAGATAAATTTTAGATGAATGGCAACCGAACACTATTCACCTAGATTTTTTTTATTCTTTTTCTCTCAAATGAAGTTGAGTTTTAACTTAAGATTTGATGTGAATGTATTTATTTTTAGATATTGTATTTACTGGATATTTCCCTCAGCCGCAATGCATACTTCTAACTTTTGATCGGATGGGTCTAGCAGTGTCGCAAACCAATAGCTTTAAGGGCCACAGTCAAATGGCCTTTGATGATGACAGCCCACTTCCAGACTCTGATCATCAAGGCTTTGCACACAGAGCCCACCCATTCTGTCCGTCATCTTAAGATTGGGCCATGCAATGGACTGAGTTTGTTGGGCCGACTAGCCTCACTACCAGTAGACTTAGAGTGGCCTACCATGATCCAAGAACATTCACAGCCCTTGTTTCTCCCATAAAAACAGAAGACGATGACCAACTAACTAGCCACGTATGCAAGACAAGCAAAGAGGACAAGAATGTAAGAAAGGTTAATATAGCCCTAACCAAAGCAACTTAGGTGTGGAGATGTTTGGTGTGGCAGGCATGGGAGTAGTAGTAATTGGCTAGAAACATTCGTACGTGCCATAGCTGCTCAACCACATCGGACATAACCTAAAAGGCTCAAACGGACCAGACCAAGCGAACCCTAACATTTCTTTCTTTTCTGGCTTGCCACGTGACATCAATCTCACCCCTCATTGACCTCACGTGCGGTGCATACATGCTGTTTGTTTGAGACGAGAGGAGGGGTGTCCGATCTTCAGCTTAAAGCCTCTGCCAAATGTAAGTGCTGTTTCTTAAACTGTTACCTGATTCCTTCTGCACATGGAAATAATCAAATGTGCAATCCATCCTGAATATACATACAGTAACAAGTACTAGTACTTGTACAGCTCGATGATCTAGACTAGATCCAAACAAAACCTGAAAGGACAAATGACCAAACAAAATGCAAAGCATCCATCCGTCACCTTTACCCGGTCAAAGATCCATGTGAGCAGAGCGGAGAAACCCACAGAAAAAAAAAAGAGAAGGGAACAAATCACAGCTGAAAGAACGGAATGCCGACATGGGACTGGTGGATAGTACAGGTACAGGACAGGTGATTATTCGCATAGAACAACCGGCGCGGCACGCGAGTCCGCGACGCGACGCGGACGCGGTGGTGGCGGCGAGGTGTTGACGCGGAGCGAGGCGAGAGGGGAGGAGTGGTGGGCGACGCGAGTACCGGCAAAACCTGTAAAAAGAAGCAGAAGGCAAGGGGCTGGGGTGGGGCAAGCCACCTGGGCGCGAGCTGGATTCCTGGACACGGATCGACACATGGCCCAAAGTTCCTACTAGACCAGGTGCGTTCGTCTGAGGGGGCAAAGGGAGAGAATAAATTTCTCATTTTTCGTACATATATTCTAAACAATTAATATTTTTATAGAAAAATGTCTTTAAATATTAAATTAATTTATTTTTAAATATAAAAGTTATTAATATTTAATTAATTATATACTATCTCGTTTTACGTTTATCTTTTACTCAAACACAGTCTAAGGTTTTCTTATCTTTGTTGTTATTTTTAACCATACTAAATTTTGATAAGAAAATAAACCAAATATATACTTACCAATGCTACCTTATCAAATTCTACTCTTAAAACTTTAGTAAGGCTTTAAACTAAACGTACCTAATGGTAATAATAAAATATACCAAAATAGTTGAAAGTAGCTACAAAGTGAACAAGCATAAAGCCCCTGTTTGGAAGATAGGATATTTTGAGGTTTGCGATCATTTGAAATATTTTCCCATGAGATTGTTTGAAACAAAGAAATGAGATTGTTGGATTCCTTTGAAAATATAGCGATTCATCTTTTTTATAGGAAATAAAACATCTACTTTTATCCAAAAGAAATTTTCCTTTGCTTCATGCTTGCATTGTGTTTTTCTCTCTCAATTTTTTCATATGATCCAAATGACCCAGAATTTATCCTCCTGTGTTTTGTCCTTAGTTTTCAACTTTAAACCATGTCTTATTCCCGTGTTTTCCATTCTTTTGTTCCAAATAGGGGCTAAGACCATGATTGGAGAGCTTCTAGCAGCAAAAGCTTCTTCGAGATTGTTCAGCTTTCTCAAATAGTACAAATTCTCACTCACATTCTGAGATTTTGTAACTATAAAATCCAGGAAATAAAATTAGAAAACCTAGCTTTTTCATATTATTAAAAATTGGCTACCAACCCGATGCTTCTCAGAATCTTAAGCTTGTCAGATAGAGCTTAAGCGTTATAAGCTCCTAAGCACTAGTAACTTTTTTGTCAGTATTTCTTAGAAAAAAATATCAATATATCGATCTTTTAATATTTAATTAATTTCGCTTGTGCAGTTTCATAATGATCTATTAAGAACTCAAACTTAGGCTGCCTTTAGGAGGAACGGTTTGCCTTTGATTTTTGAAAGCACTTATAACAAGACAAGTGATTAGCAAATGATTAATTGAGTATTAATTATTAAAAACTTAAATAGATTTATTTAATTTTAAAAACACACTTCTATATGTTCTCTCTATTCTAAAATACAAGGCGCAACTACCACTAACACACGGACAAAAAAATAATTATCACCTCAATCACCCTAATAAATATGCATGCACCCAATGCGATTAGAGATCTATAGGGAAATGGAAAGTGCTAGTTAATTACATGTATGTGTATTATTCCTATATTTTGATGAGAAATAATAAAATTTTTACATGAAAAACACTGTTTAGGAGTTTGAGAAGCGTGGCTATAGTAAACGAGAAATTGTTTTAGCCCAATGTCACTTAAGAACATAGCCTCAGTTTAGGCGCTCCCAAACCATTAGCAGCTTAGGGCATGAACAATGCAAATAAGTCTCAATTAAGGGTTCCATTGTCCATGTAGGAAAAAGCATGCAAGGCCATCCACACAGATCGTGTTGTTCAAAGCACGAGTAGTACTTAATTTTTGCATGTCAGGCCATCTCCTTTTGCACATGGCTCTTAATATATTGTGATATTAGTAAATGTGCATTTAGACCATTACAACTAGAAACAAATTACATATTAGACCATGCCCCACTAGTCAGCCAACCGCTAGAGGTAAATTATTCCTCTTGATGCGTTGCCGTGGCTCTTGTCCCGATACTTCGTTCTTGCCTAGAGATCCACAAGTTGTGGTCATTGTCTCCGCTCTCCATGTGCTGAGCTCCGCTGCATGATCGGTAGATGCTAGACACCATTGTCCTTTCCCTATCCTTACAGGCATAGTCATCTTCTTCTCCTCTTCACCAGACTCCTTGTCTCCCTTTAATCCCCATCCTTTGGTATAGTCATTGTGGTGATGACCATCGGTGTTCATGTCGAAGGGCTTGCCGACAGCTAGATCTAGTGCCTGGTGGATGGATTAGTTTGTAGGAGTCGCCGATGGCTAGATCTAGTGCCTAGTAGTTGGATTACCTTATAAATCACATGATCAAGGGTTGATGCCATCATCTTCCTTATCAACAGTGATGGTGGCAAGATCTTCTTAGATGTTGGAGACGTCGTTGTAGTGTTCTTACCACATGGTTCATTGTCTCTCCAAGCAAATCTTTTCTCTTGTTTCTTACTAGCCCACCTCTCTCATCTGCGGCAACTATGTTTTGCGAAATACCCTCTACCACTCTATGAGACCACTGCTGCTGTCCAACATGGCATATGAGCCTAGTTGGAAGGTAAGACCAAAGGTGTGAGGCTAGGCATTATACATGGCCTTAGCTATCCTGCTTATTTGCTAATCTGCTATAGAAGAAGAGAAGGCTGAGAGAATACTGTGTCTATGACCCTATGATTGAGCCTTGAGATAATCTGTGTCCACTTGTTTCACCATAGGCTGGGGATTTGGGGCCATGTGCTTTGAGAGTGAACCCCACTAATCTTCTTTACTAGGTTTTGTATGATAGATATTTTTTAAATATCAAGTCTTCTAACTTTTTATTATAAAAAAATTTGGTGATTAATAATAATATATATTAAGGCTAACTATTTCCATGAGTTGGTGTATTTAGGTTGAGTTTCGGCATCAAGATAAGAATATTAATGGATATGTTGGTAAAAAGAAGATACTAAAGATGTGAAGAGCGTAGTGACTTTGTATGACAAGATGATGAAGCGCAAGAAATGTTTGGCTGCGATAGACCATGCGATGGTAAAAGGCAAGTGAAGGGTTTGACGCCGATAGACCAATATGGTGGACAAGAGCGAGTGAAGGCTTTGTGTCGATGGATTGTGTAATGCAATACAAAATTACGAAAGATCCACATTAATCATTTGAAAAGTATAAGATAGGGTCCCAAAGAGTAAGATGATGTGAGACATTGATCAGGGAAAATGTATAATTAATTTTGGATTAATGTGTTTAATGAGATGTAGGTGAATAGTCCTAACGGTTAAATGGAGTTGATATTAACAACTCTCAAGCTAAAGCAAGAAGATGGAATGAAGCTATTTATATAAGTATAGCTTTTTTATTTGCTTTTAAGTATAGAAATATCGTAAAGAGTGATTTAATGTTGATGTGTTTTTTTATGTCTCGGTGCTCAAAGTGAACCTTCTAAATATTTTCTTGAGAAAAATCTAATCCTTAACTTGTTGTATGAGATGTTTTAAAGTTTGTTCTTGGTTGGGTTGGATAGCCCTATCAATAATCTTTCCATAGTGTCTAAGATCATCGAAAACTAACTTTGAAATAAGGAATTATGACCCTTTTTATAGGTTATATTAGAGAGTAGTGGATACTTCATATATTTTGTTTGGATACTCTAGATTGACCTTGCTAGCTAGATAGATATGTTTCTTTAGAGTTTTTGGAGGTTTTAGCTGGATAATTTGGACCGATCTTATTGGTTAGATAGATAAGCTTCTCCGAAGTCTCTAGAGGTTTTGACCGGATAATTTGGTCTTTAAATCTATGAGTAATAGCTAGTTTTAAGGGGCTCGGGTATTTAAACACCTCCACCCTCTCTATCCTGTGCTACTGTTTTTGAGGCTAAGTTTGAGTAGAACTATCCAAAGCAAAATTACCCCTCCTAAATCCCCTACTTCAATGGCGGCTCTTTATGATAGCGATTTGAGAAGAGAAATAGTTGAGTCGAGAGATTGAGAGATTGAGAGGTTGAGAAGTGATGTTCACTCTATTCTTTAAGCAATTGAGTTCATAGCAATCAAATCTTCAATTGTATTTGTTACTTTTAGAGATTAAGGTCTCCTACATAGTTAGGAGTCACTGGTGAGCTCTTAAGTTTTTGTGAGTTGTTGGAAGTTTGTGAATGTTCATCCTCATCTCCGTAAGGAAAGTGGTAATTAAGTGAGAACCAAACTTATGCTTATAGGTTACTTGTTAGAGTAAGTTTTATCGGAGGTAGTAGTTTATTGCTCAAATATGTGGACCTTTTTGATCACTTGGGAATGAAGTCTTACCTCGATGGTTGTTTAGAGGCCAAAACTTTATTCTTGGTGCTTGTTTGGTGAGGTTTGGGATTGAGAAAAACCTAGCTCATTAGAGACTCTCAACAAAGACATATGATCATTAGGAAAATAAATCTTTTGTTTTTATCTCTTACTTTGATCATTTATTATTGATTTGAATCATCTATTTCTTCCCTTACCTTCAAGGTTGTCTCTTTCGAGTGTCATTTTGGATGCAGTGAAAAATGATCAGAATATTTGGACTCATTATCCAAAGACTTCAGCTCAGGCTCTCTGATAGAGAGATTTGTCCAGATTTTTCAGTCATTTTGACCGGATACTTTAAAAAAACTTCGTTCCGATACTTCGACCTTTAGTCCGAATACTTCGAATAAAATTTTTATTTCATTGTAAGTGTCGTCCTCTAAACGATATCAATGTATTCTTTCCCTAGTTACCACGGCCTTTTACAACGACATACCGAGGGGAAATAAATTATCTGAGGCTGTAAATTCAGACGACTGAAAATGGTAAATTGGATAACAAAAGAATCGAGTAGCACACTCAGATTCCTTTTAAACACAGGAATGGTGAAAAGCACAGAAATAGTAAAATACATGATTTTAGTATAGATGCACGTGCAAAATAGATGGTTAGAGAACACGGAAATAATCTGTTGGATACACCATATACAGGAACTAATAAATGTCAAAAAAAAATTAGAAAAAATATACTTGTACTTTAAATAGTATAACACTTCAAATTCATCATACGTAGAGAAAAAAAGATAAAATATAGATAGTTTTATACTCTTAAACTATTGAATTTTTTGGGTACTACTAATATATAATAAATTTAAGTCTTTACACATAGGCATAATTCTATTGGAAGTAAATGTACTTTTTTTCTAAAATTTTTAGTGATATTTATTAGTTGATATATATGATATGTGCACATAAAGTCTTGTGTGCACAGAATAGGTTCCATACTGATTTTGTTGTAAAATTTATATGCATTAAGCCATTCTTAGAGAATTTCATATGATTTGAAAAACTCTTTGTTTTGAAATGTCAAATATTTTTTCTATTAGATTGGAATCCTCATCTTTTGAAGCGAGAAACTGTTTAAAACCCTCGTGAGGATGTCCTCTCATTTTTTAAAAGTCATATATAAAAAATTCTCAAAAGAATTGATAACATTCATACAATATATATATATATATACACACACCACGGCAGAAAATCTTATGTTAAAACTAGATATAAAAATAACAAATTCAATAGATGAATAGCAGTGATACTATTTACATGTAAATTTGTCTTTTTTTTAATGTGCAGATCGAATTTAAATTTGATTTTTAGTGGAGTGCTTGATGCCACTATGTTAATTTTTTTCAAAATATTTTACAAGTATTAACATTAAATTTGGAAGAAAAAAAATACACGAGAAGATATTCCGTAGATTAGAACCCATTCCTCTTGTGAAGCCGTTTTGCTGTGGGACAAGATCAAGATGTGTTTGCCGGCAGGTGGTCAGGCGGCTACTAGCTCACACTGTTACCATTTTGTCTATCACTTAACTGGACCTGTGGATTCTTATGAAGTGCAAGGTACAAGGAGGCTGGCTGGTGACTATGCTCTCTTGGTCACAGCAAAGCCCCAGGCTTTGCCGCCGTGTGCATCGGAGACGAGTAAAATTACAGGGTACATCCAAAACTGAATGCATCAAGACGCTTAATATTGCTTAAAGTCTACATCAGCATTCGTCTCCATTAGCTTAAAGTCTTAAACCATGCTAAAATATCACGGTTTAGGGAAGAACTTTTATCCGGGATCAACTAACTTGGTCACCCTCTTGCCTTTGTTTAAGGCTTCAACGTGGGACGAAACCATTGCTTCACTCTTTCACAATCACATCCTCTTTATTCCAGGCACGACAGCAAACTATCTCATAAAGCAAAATATCTCACTTGCGAGGTGGTTTAATTATTCAGTAATCAAAAGTGTGTATTGTTTTCTTAGAGCCCCATACCTAAAACTTGGAAATTGTTGTCCTCTTCGAAATAGATATGTCAGATTACAGTTCACAACATGTAAGGTGAGCGGTGAAGTTGTCCTTTCAAATATATGATGTACTTGGAATCACCTTGTGACAATTTTCCCTATATGTAGAATGACCTTTTACTGTTATAGTTAAGCAAATTTTCCTATATGTAGAATGATCTTTTACTGTTATAGTTAAGCAATTTTTCCAATATGTAAAATGGCTTTACGTTATGTTGCAAGTTTCATTTCTACTTGAGATATACATGCAAACAACTCTAAAACAAAGAGGGAAATAAACTACAAATGGATTAAAATGACCTATGCGACCGCCTGAGCTCACCAACACTGTGCGTTAGAATTTTTATGTTATTGTGAAGATTAAAAATAGCGATTTTATATTAAACCCTTAACATAGTTAAATTAGTCAGGCTCTACAAATTTCCTGACTGTCATTTTCGACTAATTTTTGCGCCTTACATGCTAATCAAAGCAAATCCAGGACAAATACTACATCTAACTACTTGCTCGGATTTCTCTTACTACTCTCACTCATCTGTCCACATTGATCGCTACTGCAGCTAACTGCTTGCTCAAATTTCTCCTACTACTATCGCTCATCTCCCCTCTCCACATAGATAGCAGGTACTGTATTTGAGTATTGGCTACTGGGTGGTTAAAGATGATCAATGCTGATGATTACACCACCTGTGAGGAAGCTGGCAAAGGACTTGATAAAGCGGAGTATCCTCCTCCCCAATGGAGATGTTGGGGTGGACAGCAACACCCCTGATTGGGGACACGAGCTCATGAGGCCCCACACAGTGCCACCCGTGGCGACGCACTCCATCTTCTTACATTTTGTTAACACTCGCCTTACCGTCCTAGTTGGACAGTTCTAGATTTCATCTTTCTGTTTGGTCCAACAAGATTAATCCACCATCATGCTTGGAACTGCCTTCTTTTCCATAAAAAAACACTTAGTTTTAGCATCTAACAGAAAATATTTATAAGAGCGAAGACGCGATCAGTTTGATAGTGAGCTTCTAAAATACTCACGTTTGTTTCTCAGTATTCCCCCCCATTTCGGTGGCGAAACGCATAAATGTTACATGAAATAAGTTTTCTAGGATGAAAAGAGCATACTCTCCTAGGATGCTACTTCTGCGATAGGATGATGCTAAAGGCTAAACCAAAGCACTCTCCTTCTGTACCAGGAGAGATCAGGTACTCCAATTACATTCTAAAGCATCCTATTAATGAATTGAACTACTTTAAGATTCTGCTGGGGTGCATTCCTGTAGGCCCAGTTGTCCTTTTATCGAGGGGTGCCAGTAAATGTATGCCACCTAAGGTCAGGTCAAGGCTCTTCAATTTTGTTCTCGTGTGACTGCCAGATCTGTGGTTTTTGTTATAGACAGGCAGCCACCATTATATGGCCGAGTAAAATAATACCTGTATGCTCAGTAAAAAACCAATAATAGCTGTAATACTGTATAGTTCCCCTCTTTGTGTTTTTAGCAATACCACTCTGATTTCCTAGAGTTTTTAACTTTTAACCTTGATAAATGTTAGGCGTAGTGGTATCAAACAGTGGTTTTGTGCGTATGAATGCATTTCGTTTTGAGCAAACGCATAAACAGCGCAATTATATGATAATATTAGCATACAAGTGGTGATGGTTTGTCCATGCACACCACTGAAATATATTGTGGAATAGGAAAAGATATAAAGTTACAAGTTGGAAAACATTGAGAAGATCATGATATATTTTTTAATATCTCTGAGAAAAGCTATTATCTCACAACATGAGATATGTTGACACAAATCATGATTCATGCATAGAATTATTGACTTATATAGTCTGGCAATATCAAATTTATCCTAATGAGATCAAATAACTGATGCTATCTTTTTTTATATACATATAAACCATAGCCTATAAACATACTAAAATATTTCATAAAATAAATCACATTGATGGTAGATAAACCTCTTGTTACATAAAGATCTCTATTGCTGAGTTATCACAAAAGATCTCTATTGAATCCTAGTGTAAGCATATTTTTATTAACCAAAATACATATACTAACACATATCTCCTACAATAACCTACAACCCATACACAAAATTTTTCCTAACTTTTAAAGAAAACCAATTTCTCCTGCTATCCAAAAGCAAAAATCCAAGCTAAGAAGCCCCCCAAAAACCAAATAGAAACCTCCAAATTAACATAAGAAAAACCGACGCCGAAAAGGGACAACCCAAAAACTATACGAAAAAAAAGAAAAGAAAACGAGCAGCCGAAGCGAGCCAAGGGTTTTTGAGTACAAACACACCGTCCCCATTCTAGTCTAGTCCTCCCCCTCTCCTTCCCCCCTCGTCCCCCTCCACCTCCGCAACAGCAAGTACTACGCAAAAAAATTTCAAGCCAAGCAGCAGCGCGACTGCGCGAAGCATGAGCTAAAGGTGAGGGAGAGCATCGAGCGGCTCGGTCCCCTCGGATCCGCGGGCTCGCAATCGCGTGGAGTGTACTCAGTGTAGGGCTCCCGATTCGTTCCCTCCAAAACCCTAGGCTAGATCCAGGCGAGGAGGGGGAGGAAGGGGAAGGGGAAGGGGAAGGAGGGTGCAGCCAGACGGCCCCGCGCCGCCGCCGATGGCCGCCGAGGAAGCGGGCAGCGGCGGGGGGGAGCGGATGAAGCTGCTGTGCAGCCTCGGCGGCCGCATCCTCCCGCGGCCAGGGGACGGGACGCTGCGGTACGCCGGCGGCGACACCCGGATCGTGTCGGTGCCGCGCGGGGTGGCACTGGGGGAACTGTTCGGGCGGCTCGCCGAGGCGTACGGGGGCGCCACGGGGCCGCACTTCGCGGTGAAGTACCAGCTCCCCGACGAGGGGCTCGACGCGCTCATCTCGGTGTCCTCGCCGGAGGATCTCGACAATATGATCGAGGAGTATGACAAGCTGGCTGGCTCTAGCCCCAAGCTGAGGGTGTTCATCTTCCCCATCTCCGACGCGGTGGGCGTCACGGGCGGGGAGGAGGAGGAGGGCGGGGGCTTCGACGCCGGGCTCCGGTATCTGGAGGCGGTGAACGGTATTGTGCGCAAGGACAGCGTCGCGAGCCTCTCGTCGACACAGAACTCCGACGGCGGGCCGCCTCCACCGGTGCCTTCGGGTGGCGGCGGCTCTCCGACTGCGTTCTCCCCCACCTCTACTTGCTCAAATGATGCCTCGAGATCGGCGTTCAGTGTGGCGGCGCCGCCACCGCTTGTTGATGTCTTCAGCAATGCTGCTGCCCCGTCTCCTGTTCCTGCAAAGCTGCAGGAGAGTGCTGGTGAAGTGAGGGCTCCACAGGCGAACCCACATCCGGAGGCAGCAAGGTACCGGCAGCCACTGTCGCAGCTACCACCGTTGCCACCTGTGTTCATGAACGATCATAGGGAGGCCATGCAGGGTCTGAATCAGGCGATGCCAAGAAATGGGGCAAGGCTGGAAGACTGCAATATGTGCTTAAAGGCGCTTCCTCATGCGCACTCAGATCCAGTGGTGAATGATTATGGTAGCGATATGCACGGAGGGCCTGGCCCAGAGACATTGCCAGTGTATATGAGCCTGCGGCCAGAAGATGTGGCAAGGATTATGATGCCGGAGCGGGCGGTGCCAGTTCCGATGGGGGCTTATGGCTACACCCATATGCACCCAGTTCTGCATGAGAGGGAGATGATGTATGCACAACAGGTTGAAGGGATTCCAAACACTGTGCTCATTGACCCATCTGGCTTGCATCAGCATGTGTATGTCCATCAGCAGCAGCAACTTCCACCACAGCAGTTGCCTTCAACCTATGGATTTAGCCAGATCCCTGTGATTCCAAATGAGGACAGAATAGTTTCTCCAGGTTCGGCTCATTCTGATATTTTGAGCTCTCACCAACACATTATGCAGCAGCAGCAGCAGCAATTGCCTTCAGTCCAAGGAATGGCACAATATCCCGTCAAGCAAAATAATCCAAATAATCCGCTTACAGGTGAGGGTAGTCTAAGTGGCAATGCAAGGCATCGTGAAGATAGACCGACACGTCGGGATAATGTGTCTCCAGTGGCACCTGCTGCTGTGCCGACCTATATGGCTAATGTGGACAGGATGATGGATTCATTCCGTGTGAGCCCCAGTGAGGCCAGTTCTGGCTCTACTGAGCAAAGAAAGCAAGTGATGCCTCCTGAGAATGGTGTACCCCAGAATGCCATACCAGAACACTCTCAGGGGTTCCCAGATTCTCGAGCCAGAGAAGTTAGTCAGAGCAACACCAACACCTTTTTTGATGTCAGTGAACTCAAGGTAGCCCTTCCAACTGAACCAGTACCATCACCTTCCATTGCCAGCTCTTATTTGCACAATGTTCAGCACACCAATGTGAGTCATATGCCACATATGATGAGCATTGGGGGGCCCTACTCGAGTTATGTTGTCGCTACGGTTGGGCCTGGTGGAGAATCTCCATCGGCTTATGGTGTTGATCTTGTCTATGCAAATGCCACTGTAAATCCATTAAGTGAGCGCAAGGATGTTCCACATGAAGTAGCTCCAAATGCTAATGCTCAGGTACCTGCAGCAGCATTGGCAAATAATGCTCCAAATGTGGATCAAATCCAAGAATCTGGCTTACAAGGCCAACAATTTAGCAATGACGATCCTTTGAAAGTAGTAACAAATACACATGCTTTGCCACCGAGACCTAAGAGGGTAGCAAGCAGGGAAAACATCAGCCCAAAGGATCCACATTCTCACAACTCTTTATTAAATTGCAAAGGGCCAGATCTGAATATTCTGGCTGAAGATGTTGTTCTCCACCAACAATCAGATCACAAGGACACTCATATAGAGCATGCTCGATTGATCAAAGGTTAAATGCTTAACCATACTTCTTGATAAAACCTTGTCAACATGTGTACTTGTAAGTTGTGAATCTTATTTCTTCATATCGCATCAATCCAGGTGATGATATGACCAGCCATGACTTGGTAAGTGATGAGGACAGTTTACCTACATCTAATACTAAGTCATCAGAGCCTCAGTCTCTTGTGGTGAATGATGGAGTTGGTGCTGTCACTGGTAAAGTAGATGCTGAAGCACACACCAATGAGGTTAATATGTAGTTTCTTACTTGCTCAGATGTGTCCTTATTCATGTCATTCTTAATGCTAAACAAGAGAATCATGCAGGTTAACAAGAGCAGACCAGCAGATTGGATTTCAGGTTTTCCAGCTACTGATGATCTTGGACGTCTGCAGGTTACTTTCGTGAACTACAGCTTTTTAATCGTGCAAATCTTAGATAGTTAGTTCTGTTACCAATCGTGTGTTTATGTTGCAGATTATAAAGAACAATGACCTTGAAGAGCTCCAAGAACTTGGTTCTGGAACTTTTGGAACCGTTTATCATGGTAAATGGAGGGGATCTGATGTTGCTATAAAAAGAATCAATGACAGATGTTTTGCTGGGAAGCCATCAGAGCAAGACAAGATGGTTAGTTCTCATACTTCAGATTGTTATGTTTGGCTATGCTGTCTTTATATTGATATATCCTGGATTACTGCAGCGGAATGACTTCTGGAATGAGGCATCTAAACTTGCTGATCTGCACCACCCAAACGTTGTGGCCTTTTATGGTGTTGTTCTTGATGGACCTGGGGGATCAATTGCCACGGTTACTGAATACATGGTTAATGGTTCACTCAGAACAGCTTTGCTGAAGAATGCCAAGTATGTCCCTTTACACCTAGAGTTATTTTCTGCTTTGATCTATTACATCCTAATGTCTAATGCACATAAAATTGGTGATCTTGCGTGGTGTTGATTGAATCAAATTATCTGTGCAGGACCCTGGATAGACGTAAGAGATTAATAATTGCCATGGATACTGCTTTTGGAATGGAATATTTGCATAACAAAAACATAGTGCACTTTGACTTGAAAAGTGACAATTTACTTGTTAATTTAAGAGATCCTCAGCGTCCAATATGCAAGGTAAGCAGCAGGCTCCATTTGTTTTTATTATATTGCCACACTGCATTGCTAAATTATTATGACTTCCCTTATCTATTGTATTCCTGGTTATTGATATTAGATCATTAGGCAGTATGTTCTATATTGTCCTTCTAAACTGGGCACTCATGGGAAATTTTAGCTTTATACTCTCACATTCTTGTAATTTTGCTTCTTAGGAGCATTTGGTGGTTGCTGTTCTTATCAGATATCTAGTTTGCCTGCTACAGAATTGCTGTTAGTACTGAACAGTTATATCTGCTTTGTTGGAACCTGCTGCCACTTAGGCACCTTCTGCTGCAGCTTCAAGGAGGATGAAATATCTATGATAGGATGATGGAGCAGCTCTCATTTGTTTTATGTTAGTAAGACGCAAATGGGTGGCATGAGAACACGATCTGATAAGAGAGTTTCTAAAAGTTTAACCACTTGATATAACGTCACACTATAAACATCTGCTTTCTAGCAAGGACCTCTCTGTACAAATTCTTGAGCTGCTTGTTTGCCATCTTAGTTTGTATTCTTTTAGTTGATCAATTAGCCTTCTTTGTTGGATTGTCTATAAAACAGTTAGCAGCATATGCTTCAAACACCTTGAAATGTCACCATGCAAATGCAAATGTGGCTGGACTGATATTGCTGATGCAAGCTTCCAGCAAATTTCATTTCACTTGTGCCAACAAGGTGGCCTTTTGAAAATATAATTAAGGTGACTGGTGTCCTTTCCCCAATATATTTGTCTATTTGTAATAATTTTCTTCGATGATGTAGGTTGGTGATCTTGGGCTTTCAAAAGTAAAATGTCAGACCCTCATCTCTGGTGGTGTGAGGGGAACTCTTCCATGGATGGCCCCGGAGCTTTTGAATGGAAGTAGCAGCTTGGTCTCTGAAAAGGTCTGCTAACCCAAATTATATTGACTGTGTCATTATCATTTGGCCTGCTACATTCCTGTCCAAATTAAACTAACACTTATGTTGTCTTGGTGCCCTCAGGTTGATGTGTTCTCCTTTGGGATTGTTCTCTGGGAACTCTTAACAGGAGAAGAACCATATGCAGATCTGCATTATGGTGTTATTATAGGTTGGTTTAGATTTGCCATTTCAGATTTACATGATTGTGTCCTGATACTGTCATAGGAATTATGTGTGCAATATAGATAGCATGATAATTCAGTAGCCAAGCATGATGTAAATTTTTCTACTCTTGGTAGGTGGCATTGTGAGCAACACTCTGCGACCACCGGTACCTGACTCTTGTGATCCAGAGTGGAGATCACTGATGAAGCAATGTTGGTCCACAGAACCATCCGAACGTCCAACCTTCATGGAGATTGCTGGTAGGTTACGCTCCATGGCTGCATCCCAAAAGGTGCAACCCTGAGGTCAACAACCTGGGATGGGATATTGCAATGGAATGGCAGACATCAAACTTCTGGGGCATCGGTGAACAAGTTCTCTCAGATTGCATATTTAGGAGTTGAGCACTGATATAAATATTCCTTCATTTGTGTCCCTAGGATCTATCTGTTCATACATCTTCATTGTTTCATATCTTGTAATAAAAAAAAATTACCAGCCGTGTGTCTAGAAGTATTGCAATGGACGTCTCAGATCCATATTCGTTCATTTATACCTTTTGCTTAGAGGTGCGTTTAATAAGTTAGTCTAGCGCCAGTTATAGGGACCCCAATTTGTTTTCCTTTTTCTTTTTGTCCCCGTTTTCCTGGGTAATAATTGAGTTATTTGGGAGTCATCGGTCGGTCGGTCTGAATGTAATCTGATGTTGAAGGTAATTGAGCTTGGTTGGTCATTGCAAGTCTGGGAACACAGAGCGAGGCCCTTGCTTGTAATAAGATGTCTGTTTTTTGTGATGTACCGATTTGTTCAGTACTCATGTAAAAGATAAAAAGGTCTTGATGAATGATGCGTTGGCAGTTTTGCTGAAGATAGATTATTGTTTCAAATATTTTGTGCTCTCTTGCCAGGATTGCCGCTGCTTGTGTGCCTGAACTGAAGAAGCTGTTTTGGGATTCATGGTAGCAAATCTCCCGTTACCTGGAATCTGCCATGGTTGTCGTCTTGTGGATCATGTGGATACTGTTTGCGTCGTGGACTCGAAGGATTAGGCTTCATCCCCCTTGCGTTGGTGGTCTCAAGGTTGGCGGCACAGAGGGTAGACGACGGATTGGCCGTGCGGTGACGGTGACGCGTGATGGCAAGTTCGGGGGACGCGGCGCGCCCGTCGTGACCTGAAGCGGCGCTCGATTCGCCTCCCCACATCGGGTATGGAACGCGTATGTGCACGACGCGTGCGCCATCACGCGAAACAGTTCAACCGAAAAGAACCCTCCAAAACAAACACAACAAACCAGGGTCTCCAATCATCACGACGACGTGGGTTGTACACTCCAATCTCCACGACGCCATGCTAGTAGTAGATGCAGTCGCGCCCGTCGCGACGACGCGGGCGGCCAAATTGATCTGCGTGGGTTGTTGTACTAGCTGCATCTCCTCTTGTACCATTTATCTTCCCAGCAAGCCGGGATCCTGTCGAGCTAAACCGCCGCAAATACCCATCGGGGCCCGCGTTCCCTTGTTGTTCATGCATCCATCCCCCAGGCCGATCGGATCGGATCAGCGCCGAAGCGCGTGTTCTTTCATCTGCCATTGATTGATTTTTTTCTCGGTGTGCATTATGCAAATAAAACTAGCGCTTTCCCTATCCCCTACACATGGTTAGGAAAAATGGAGGTATTAGATCTCCGGTGCATGCTGTATAGAAATACATAGGATATGCCATTTCACTTTTTTATTTTTACAAAACATAGCACAAAAGCAGATAATAGTATGTACACATACATACTTACCACGTAAATATATACATCGTATCATTATTTTTAAGAATATCTTTAAATTAATAAATTCACCACAGTCATATCTTTCCGATTCTCGATTTATGTGTATATCACCTATCATATCTTTCCGATTCTCGATTTATGTGTATATCACCTATCATTAATATAATAATTAGCCATAAATATAAATTCCATTCCTATTTACTGAGGTTTACAATTTTATTTTGGGCCAAAATAAACAAGCCTCCAGCAAGATGACAAATTTCTTGATAAAAAAAGATTAGTTTGGGAGAGCTTTAAATTTTAGACGATAAAATTTTAAGAGTAAATTTCATATTGACCATTTATTATTACCTAAGTGTCCTATTGGACCATCCCTAAATAATATTTTTTTACTTTAGTCTATGTAAAATTACCTTGTGTTGCAACTTGGACCATCCCCTACTACCAATTCCTCACTCGTATGGACAAATAGGCACTCGGTGGCATTGCCGGGCTCTGCAAACTGGCAATCTGCCACCTGCAGCCTGCCACTAGCATTTTTCCCCTCTCTCCCCTCTATCTAATTGTTGCCATGCCTGATAGTATCTCTTTCCAAAATCTCTTATTCTTTAACAGAAGAGCAGTTTGTGGTCTTGTTAACTTGCTCTTTGTTTCTTATATATGGAGGAGAATGTGAGAGGGGAATATGAGGATGATGAGAAATTGGATGCAAAATTTATTTTTCAAATGCATTTTCTCCACCAACTCTAGAAGTTTGTATCTGTAACAACGAAATGTCTCTCAAATTCTTCGCAGCAAATATAATTTGTGATGCTAATAGTTCGCTGCAACGAAACGCAGGGCATGGGCACGGGTAGAGAAGGAGCTCGAGCGTGGAGGAAGCGTAGTCGTCGGAGCTCGAGCTCAATCTTGGACATCACCTCCTCCTATGGTGTCCTCGAGTGCTTGTGGCGCTAGTGATGAGAGAGAAACAGGGAAGGTCCAGGTGTCACTTTTGTTCTTTGTGCTCTCCATTTTTCTCACTAACAGTTAGTCCTATGGTCCAAATGAGAACATTGGAAACAAAATATGCTTCAAAGTGAAAACTTTGTTTGAGACCTGATTCAAAATACCACTTTGATAATAAACATAGTCCAAACTGCAATTTACTCAATTAAAGGAAGTTGTGAACCCTGACCTAATACCAAGATGCTTGGGGCGATCAGAGGGTACAACGACCAAGCGGGGATTTCGGCCTATCAGGCCAACGATGATTTCCCTGAAATATAATACTGGGCCTAAACGGCCCAAGAACCACTCGCTTCTGTATTGGTTGCCCTCCCTGACTGGTGTGGCACTCCACCCTAGCTCCGTCTCTCCTCTTCCGCATCGCCTCCATTTTTTTTTCCTACGAGACCAGCAGAGCCTCCTCTCCTCACCTCGATCTCCTCCCACCCGCCCGCACCGAGGGTTTCGCCTTCGCTTTCCACCACCGCCTCCGGAGGACGAACCCAGCGACCGGAATGGCGGCACGGCACCTCAGATCCGGCCTCCCCCTCCTCCGCTCCCACCTCGCCCAGGTCTCGCGGTCCCCTTCCCCTTCGCACTCTTCGATTTGTTGGAGTTTAGGAAATGCGCCGCCTTTTTCGATTTTGATGCGTGGTGTCCGAATCCCTCGTTCGATTAGATCATCCATTTTTACGCTGGTATTTTCGATATATTTTCTGATGATTTTTCTGTCTGGATCGCGTT
Source organism: Oryza coarctata (assembly GCA_030770085.1). NCBI lineage: Eukaryota > Viridiplantae > Streptophyta > Magnoliopsida > Poales > Poaceae > Oryza > Oryza coarctata. The sequence goes on from CM061472.1 coordinate 19,942,935, forward strand.
GGTTGTGTTTTTTTTATTGGGTTGGTGGTGTGAGATTGATGTATTGGTTCTGATGATGCAGGGCTCAAGGGGCTTCGCGTCGCAGGTGGCGAAGCCGACCGGAAAGGATATCAAGGTAACCTGGAATGGGATTTCGTCGGATTGCTTCCGTTTCTCGTGTGATGCGGATGTAGTTTAATACTGCCAGGGCATGGGGGGAATCTTAATAGCTATGCTCTTCATTGGTGAAGACTTCTCTGATTAGCCTGGTTTTGTGACATGAGAAATGTGCAATTTGTCTGTTGCTGTCTGAAAAAAGGATTTTTCATGCCTTTATTTTTGTGCCTCATCCTATTGGGAAATGTAATGATGTAATAATGGCAAGGATTGTTTCAATAGAGAAAAGCATGTTCATGGTACATTTAGCTATATGTTCATGCTGGTATGCATTTGTCTGATGCATTTTCTCAACATGATTTCTGCCTTCTGTGGATTAGTACTTCTCCATTTCAGTTTATGGGTTCCTTTTAGCAGTTTGAGCAGTGCTTATTTTTTTTTGTTAGATGCTCCTTTTAATCCTAGTTCTTGTGTTTGTTATGCCACAATAGGTTCCAGAAGCTCTATATGGTGGCACTGGCAACTATGCTAGTGCTCTGTTCCTTACAGCAGCCAAAGCAAATATGCTGGACAAAGTTGAAACTGAGATTCGCGATGTTGTAGAGGCATCCAAGAAGAGTCCATTGTTTTCTCAATTCATCAAGGACTTGTCCGTGCCAAAAGAGACCAGGGTGAAGGCTATAACTGAAATTTTCGCTGAAGCTGGGTTTTCAGATGTCACAAAGAATTTCTTGGGTATACTTCTGGTCCACACATGTTATGTCTAATGAAGTTTATTGTATTTGTTTATGATAACTTCGTTGCACTTGATAGTAAGCCTACTCTGTTATAGAGGTAGCCTTATGCAGTATAGGCATTGCTGAGTACAAGCCCAAATGCATCTGATTATTTGCAGTATTTTTTATTCCAATGCCATTTTGCATATCAACAGTTTGCTACCTTCTGTCATTATAATTTCAATGTGAACCAACAATATTTGTATTTTTAGTTTGATCTGCTACAATAATTTACCATTTTCTTATTTGAAAGGGCCATCTAGCTGATCAACGCTTTCCTAGAATCTTTTTTAATTCAAGCACTCAGTATCATTAATACAAGACATGGCGTTTTGTCCATTAAGTACCTTTTTTTTGTTAGCACCTAAGGTTTTTTTTTTCCTGTGAAGCTGTGCTAGCCGACAATGGCAGACTGAAAAATGTTGAACGCATTGCCGAGAGATTTGTTGATTTGACCATGGCACATAAGGGGGAGGTGAAGGTCCTTGTCAGGACAGTTATTGTAAGTTGATTTCTGAAGCCTTAGGCCCTTGTTTTTTTTTTCTGACACTAGTTGTTATATTACGCCCTCTGATTTCAAATATATGTCATTTTGGCCTTTCAACTCTTTCCCAAATATATGTCATCCTAGAAATTCAATACAATTCACTCCTTTTCTTTTCCTTCTTGCTAAATAAACTCTAAGATACATGAAAAAGTAACCCATTTTTTCCAATGAGGTTGTACCTCATTGAGATATAATGCACAATACTGAGCAATTGATGCTTTGATAATCACTCTGCAAAATGTTGAAGAATCAGCTTATAGAATTCTTTATGCTAGCTTACCTCATTTGGTCAAGATATATATGGATTTATATGTACTGCGGCTTCTATTATAGTTCCTTGTACTGTAGTTAGCTGGTTTCTCTTGCTGACTTCCCTGTTTTCTGCTGTTAGTCACTTCCTGAAAAGGAGGAGAAAGAACTTAAGGAGACCTTGCAAGATATTCTTGGGAAGAACAAAACTATTTTGATTGAACAAAAGGTAATTACTTGGTTCATCAATTGCCTATAGCCTGTCAAGTGATATTTCAAAGGACTTGCACTCAATTATTTGTTGCCTGCAGATTGACTACAGCATCATGGGAGGGCTAGTGATTCAATTTGGGCAGAAGGTGTTTGATATGTCCATCAGGACTAGGGCGAAGCAAATGGAGATGTTCTTGAGGCAACCCCTTGATATCTAACCGCCTTTTGGATCAGAAGCAACATCAGAATGCAGTTGTTTTGCTGCTGAAGGCATCCTCATGTCTGTTACTTTGATATGGTCTTGAAATAAATCTACGTTTACAGGAGAACGGCACTCTGTTTTATCTTGTTTTGAGGGCTAGAAGCCTGCCGAACAATTTTATGTCAATTTCTTTGCTACCAAGAAAGCTATACACCAAAATGAAGGGAAATTCTGGCAACTTTGTAATTTTCAAGTGGTTGGCATTATTTTGTTTAGTTCAATAAGTTCCATGTTTCTTATATAATCACTGGACGTGAAAAATCTGATACATATTTTCCTTGCCATTTTCCATGTGAGCATGGGCTTTTGATGAGAGTAGCATGCTCAGCAAAAGCTATTGTCCAAAATAACAAACGGCACACTGTTGATTCACGACAAAACGAACCCAAACACTCTTTAGCTGTTGCTTGTGTTCTGGGCTTCTGCCACACTTCCTAGTAATTACAAATTTATCGTTATTATGAAATCATCACTAGAAAATTATAAAAATATCATCTTATTTGAATATCATTCATGCAAAATATATAAAAAAAACAGTAGCAAATTTGCAAATGCCTCCACACTTCTGGCAAAAGGAGTGTCTAAGTGTGCCTCAACAGCGCGAGTTATAATAAAACTGGCATTGAATATGGCCACCAACAATATTGGAAGTTTATATAACCTTATATATTGTTGTTGGTGGACATCCTCAAAGCAAACATGCGATTTTCAGACTTTAGGTAACCTTAATTGATAACACAGAAAACCTCCCGGAACCCCATTTATTAACTACAAATCACCCTCGGAGTTGGCTACTGGAGCAGAGCATCCAACACTGCATTTCACGCTCAGAATTGCAGTTCATACTCCCCAAAAAATCTTCTGAAGCTGATGGGTTGGTTTCCCTCTGAACAGCAATCATTAACAACTTCAACCTCAGGATCATCACAGATAAAATGATGAGGAATCTCAATTTAAGGTTCCAATCCAAATGTCCAATAAAAATCTGACTGTCTGGCTATTATTAATCCAACAGGAGATGCTCGTTAAAGATAATATAATTTTGTAATTTGTAACAACACAAGAAACCTGACGGTGTAGTGAGTTATAAAGACATAATGCCATTGCAGCATGGTGGATATACAACATTACAGCAACATATGGGGATCGCAGAACACTCCCATTCTACGGTTTTACAAGATACGCTTCACAACACATTATAAATACATTATTGTACCATGCTGTACAAAGACAGTCAGCACGTCCCGACTACAAATGCACAATGGCCAATAGCAAACATAAAAGCTACTCTCTGGTAAGTCACTATATATACACGCTTTAGTTTCACATGACTAAAATTATAACATTACAATGACTAATTAGAACATTACATAATTTCTTTCGTATAAATTAGCCCCAGGAAGCTTCTGTCCGAATGGTCATCTTGGGAGCAATAAATATATTGTCATTCTTCACAATGGATGCATTATTTACATATATACTTCTTTTCCAACCACGTTCTACCAAGATTGCTCAGCCTTGCCATCACCTGCATTACTTCTTTTTCTAGGCATAAACATAGAGACAGGAAATGGAAACCAAAAATATGTAAAAGGAAGTTCTGTTAGAAGAGTCCACGGTGCGATACCTTTTTCTCTTGCTTTTGTCTGATGAGGATGAAGCAGGATTGTTGTGCCAGTTCCGTTTACGTTGGTTGATGAACCAATTATTGATCTGCTTTAGTTGCAACCCTGTTTCCTGCACCAACCGAGCCTTGTCCTCCTCCTATAAAGGTTAAGAAACATGATCATCAGTGGTAGAAAAAGAAATGAAGGAAGGCCTGATAATGGTATCTGTGAGCTGACACATACAGTTGGGTATGGCCATTTAGAGTGAGCCTGCCACCAAGCTTTCAAAGTAGACGCTGTATCTCCTGGGAGTTTTCCAGCTCTTCGCTTTCGGAGTATCTCTTCTCTAATGTCCACAAGCTTTTCTCTGTACCCCTGGAAATTTGAAATTTCATTTAGAGTCTATACAACAACATGCAAAGAACTGAAAATTAAGGCCATAATCTTATCTTACCTGTTTAAGCTCATGTTTCAGCTCTTGCCGAACACGCTCTACTAATGATCTCTCGCCCTCCGTCAGCATTACAGGGCCAAAGCCCATACCATCTGACCCATCATTTCCATCAAACATGTTGCTCTCACTATCAACCTGATTGTCTTCGTCATCAGACATAGTTGCTCCAGAACCTTCACCAGGAGATGCCCCTGCAGTAAGAGTCACAACTCAGAATTGGCAAAACATCAGTTATTATTGGTCAAATTAGACTTCTGCATTGCCTTTGCCATTAGGAGAGTGGCCCTAGGTCTATCACTATAATTTCTCCCAAACAGAACACCTGTTATTTTCTGCAGGTACCTTCCCAATGTTCAACCATAGTTATATCTTAATTCCGATTGAAGAATGTAAATCCTATTTGGTAGAGTGAAGGAAACTAGTTAAATGCTAGTATGTGATTACGATGGTTGAAAATGTGGAATTAGTTTGTAGTTTTCTGTACCTACAAAGGTCTAAACTTTGAGGTCAAGTTTATATCGGAGAGGAAAAAAATGGACGAAAGGTAGCATGATGGCGCACATCATTGCTTTTATGATATTTACTGTGACCATCAGTATGAATTAAAAAGAGAGAAATAATAACTTTAAGTTTCTCTTTGTAAAATAAGGAGTGTCCTATCCTCATGTTGAATAATATCAACTAGAATTTTTTTGTGCTACCTGTAAGGCTTTGTAAGGTTTGTTCAAGTTCCCAGCAAGCCATCACTGCTTCCATTGCATGAACACGCACATGTTGCTGTAGTTGCTCCTTGAATGAACAAAGGAGCAATACATAATGGGTCTGCAAGAAAAAACAAAACAATTTTTATAAAGTAAAAAAAAAACATGCCTCAGGAAGATTGTAAGCAAGAAACAATAATGGAAGTATAACTTAGCTTCAACAACTAGCCAACTAAGGATGCAAACAACCATCAAGGAATGAGAAATAAGCGATGAATTTAGCATCTTCAATCCGGAGGACTATATTTTAACTACGATGGTTGGCGCCACTGCTAATCCTACAAAATCAATCCAACCCGTTCCAAAAGTCCTAATTTCAGTTGCAATTACACTAGCCAATTTCACCTCCCTTCCAGCCTCAATTTTCGATATCGCTCATCCAGAATAGTACTTAACATACCAATTGCAGTATCCAATCGTACAAGCAACTCCTCGTATGAGGAGAATTTGATCGATAAATCGATACAGAGAGAGACCACGCAACCACACAGCTTGGTAATAAGACTAAGGCCCTGAAACAGATAGGGAAGAGGATTATTTAGTCTTACCATGAAGAGGTCGAGCTCCTCGCCACCGGATGCCGCGTCGGCCGTGGCCGCGGCCAGGGGCGGGGGCCGCGCCGCTATCTGCGCGTCGATGCGCGGCAGCTGGTCGACGGGCGTAGCTACTCGGAGGCAAGCAACATGCGCCTCCAGTAGCCGCTCGTACAGCGGGTGCGCCGCGATGGAGGCCTTCTCCCTGTCCCACCCTCCTCCCCCAACTCCTCCCGACCCAAACCCAGGGTGGCCCATCTCCGCCGCCGCGTCCATCGCCAGCGCGTGGTCCGGGTAGTGGAACGCCATCTCGAGACTCGAGCACGCAGCACGCAACTGCTGCTGCAGCGGAGCCGGGTCGTCGAGCGGTACAGGGGAGGAGGAGGAGGAGGAAGACGACGACGACGACGACGACGACGACGACGACGACTTGTAGCTGTAGCAGTTGGCAGGAGGAGGTGGAGTGGTAGGAGACCTCGTGGGGGTTGGGATGTGGTGGCTAGAGGAGCGATGGGAATAGGAGGAGCCCATTCGATTTTTTTGCGCGTGCACGTGACTCATTTCTTGCGAGAGTGAATTGCACCGTACGTGTGTGTGCGTGTGACACCGATGGTTTTGTATTTCTTTTTTTTATTTATTTTGCTAGTCCTAAAATATAAGCTATTTTTAGGGCTTCTTTTGATTACAGGATTTTCATAGAATAAAATGGAGGTTTGTAATACAAGGAAATTTTTCTACACATGACATTTGGAACAAAGGATTTAAACTCACCAAATTCCTATGAATTGAGTTCCTATACACCAATTCCATAGGAAACTGGCAATGAACTCAAACCTCTTTCTTTTTATTTTCTATGAGAAGTCTAATACAACTTCTCTTTGTCTGTCTAATCGCTCTCTAGAATCTAATAAATTTCTATGCAATATTTCCTTTGAACCATCCAACCAAGGCATATTTCATATTCCTGTGTTTTAGATTCCTGCAGGATTCAGTAGTATGTGATATCCTAATTCTATATTTTTTCTATTCCTGTATTTTTAGAATCCTTCATTCTAAAAAAGTCCTTGGCGAAATTCTATGCCAAAATATAACTATTTCATATACTTTCTCATTTTAGCCAATCACAATAATATCTTATTTAATTTTTTGTATGTCTTTTTTTTCTTTTTCTAAGATAATAAAATTTTTATTGAACTCAATTAATTACATCAAGACGATATAATCAAACTGAGTCCACCCAGCCTCTTCTGTATGACTAAGATGCACACAACCAAAACAAAACACACATCCACACTCAAAAGAAAAGAAGATGAAAAAAACATAAAGTTTAATTACAATCAATCCATAACCTAGATCACCACTCATACTCTTAGGTAAAACACTTATATGCCACATGGTCTAATCACTGAGAGACCATCGAAATAGTATTCAGAAGTCGAGTTGAAACCACCGGGTAACTAAAAAAATAACGTTGAGTAGAGAAAACACGTCTTCTTGTCTCAACAAACTATAATAATTTCTTGTTTAATTTTACCTCTCTATCTAATCTACCTGAAAAACTTTAACAATGTTTATATTTTGAGACTCTGAGGGAGTACTATGAAATTTTGAAAAAATAATTTTCATTTCGTGTATAGGGCCAGACGCACACATACAGTACACACACGCACATTCACGTGGATATGTTGTAGCACAAGTCTAAGCTAGATTGGAGATCAGAGATCTTCCTCACAAAGTAGGAAAGATGGTATTTTGGAAAACGTTTTATTGGACTTGCGCTGTTTCGTATAAAAATAATAAAATTATCGTGTTCCAGTAGGAGTCTGAAGTGGCTTTGAACTTGAAGGTAGTTTCTATAGTAAAATCTCTCACATTAGCAAAGGACGCATCATTTTCTCAATAAATAATACAGAGAATGACTTGTATAGTACGATGATGATGATTCCCAATTAAGCGCTGAAATTTCCAGTTAACCGGCCGATTGATGATGCATGGTTGCTGGGCGTTAGGGCACTACGGTATCCGATTTATTTTATTTCGTTCTCAGACTTAATAGTGGCATCCACGTCTAACAAAACAGCCTGTGTCTTCACTGTATAGATCAGATGTGCCTGAACAACCGCACAAAGCCAAGCTTCAACAGCTTGTGTTTTCTTCTCTAAAAAATGAATCAGCATGTCTTTAAGATTTCAAAGATGTGCATGCATAGGGCAAGCTGTGTTGCCTTCGTCGGTAGAGCTACCGTTGATAATAAGCTATAAAAAAAATAAACGAAGTAATAAAATAATATTTTATAAATAAAAAAATTATATATGTATTATTTACGTTTTAAAGCTAAGGCTAAAAATATAATACGACGTAGAAATCTTTAAATCAGTTTTAAAATTGAAATTTTAGTTGCAACAACGAGCCGAGAGCCAACAAACTTCTTATACTGTGGACTTGTCCACTTTTGTTTCTTATAACAAGTTGGTCTGAATCTTGGCCGCTATCTACTTGAGGGTAAAAAGCACACTGGATGGTAGTGGGAATGGAAACGTGATACTATTTTCCTTGACCGGGAAAAGCAGGGACAGCGACGAGGAACGAAAGATGGACCAGGCGAGTGGGGTCCTCCTCTTGCACAATAAACGTTCCGCCATCCAATAGGAAATGGACGCGTCACCGCCAATTTCTGTGGAGGTCGCTTGTCATGATGAGCCATTTAGCCGGATCTTATAATTAAGTAGTTGCCCTATGCAGGGGTGCTTTCGCAAATATACGGACCGCAACCGATAGTACCGGTCCTATACAGGGGCTTTTACACAGCACGAGTTCTATCATGCGGGCCACGTAAGTGAGTTTAGGACCCCTTCGCAAGGGAGCGTCTAATACGCGGCTGACCGCGCACGATCACCTGCGCGTGGTCGGTGTGCCCTCCATTTCGGATCATTCGCTCGCTCCATCCTCCATCGCTCTCCTCCCACGCACGTGGCATATTGGTTTTGAAAACGAATTCAAAAAATAAGTTTTTTAAAAATACAAATAAAGGGAAAACAATTCCTTTTAAAAATATTCATATGTATAAACTTTCTACATATAAATATATATGAAGAAACTTTTAATATAGTAATATTTTGTATATAACATTTGAATCCAAATCCAACTCCAAATTCAGATCACGCATATAAATTTTAATGTATAAACTTTGGTGTGTATAAAATTTGGATATAGAAACTTTAGGTGTATAAACCTAGGGTGTATAAATATATAACTTAAAAAAAGAAAAGTTATGGGTGCAAAAATAAAAAAAAAGAAAAAGGGAACCTGATCACGCGCTCTGCATGAGCGACCAATAGTCAAATAGGATTTTTACATTTCCTACACATGATTTACTTTTTATTTTTTATTGATTAACACAACATAAGTAAAACATAAGGATTAAGTGACTGGACGTCTTAAATCTTATGAATGGAAAATCACGGGAAAACATTAGGAATGGCCGTTTGGATCAAGAAAAGCGATATCCTTCTAAAACCAACTTCCACCGTTTAGTGAAATAATTCATTGTCGTTAATATAAATTTGTGCCTTTTGCTCAATGTAGGATATATCGGACTGATCATATCCATTTCCCATCCATTTAAACGCTATGGCTTGATAATTAGGTCTATAGCCGATGCCAGAGATCGTTGAACATTTTCAAACTTCTAATAATCTAAATATTCCTTATAATACTTGCATCGTTGGCCAGAAATATTTAACCTTTCTAAGCAACAATTTTATTTTATATGCTAATTAATGAGTTTCACAAGTACCCTTATTAACTTTACATATAACCACTTTGGTCTCTTCTAGATCCAGTCCTTTCAATAAAACTCTCTTGATTGTCTGATAGTATAGTCCCCCATCAAACAAAATATATTTGATGGCCTTATATCAAAGCTTTTTTTGAAATTGATTGTGAGTGATTCTGTAAGTAATCTATAATTTTCTTTCTCTAGTCATCAGTCTCGACAACAATAACTTCAACTTCTACATCTCCTTCAATCGGTTGATAACCCGAAGTAATTTGTGAAAGATCATTGCCTTCCGTATTCTGCTCTTTAGGAACATGACTTACTAATGCAATCTTAAATCCCTTTCGCAATTGTTGGCACTCTTCATGATATGATTTCAAAATCCCATCCTTGCACTCATATTCTCTAGATAATTGCTTGATCATCAACAATGAATTCTCCATAATTTCTATAGCATATGCTCCAATTTCTTGCAACAACTAAACCATCTGAGCACTGCTTCATATTCTACTTGATAATTGGTGCAATAAGGTTTAATTGTGAAAGCTTTGCTTGCCCCCTCCCCCAAGACAATACGATGACTAAGCCAATTACACACCCGCGTCTACACACTGATCCATTGAAAAATAAAGTTTAGAGCACCGACTCCACGTATCCTATTAAATCATCACGATGTTATACAATGAAATCGGCTATTGCATGTTCTTTTACTGGTTTAGTTGATTCATATCATAAATCAAACTATGTTAAAGCAAAAATCCACTTCCAATCATCACCTTCAACATTGGAGCTAACGACATATACTTCACCACATTAGCTTTGTATACTACTATGTACTCAGCCGATAGAAGATGGTGCCTCAGTTTTAAGCATGAAAAATATAAACAAAGGTAAAGTTTTCTCACTATGGGGCATCTTATTTCAGCATCCAAAAGTCTTTTGCTAAGATAAAATATGACTTGCTTTTTTCCTTCAAAATCTTGAACTAAAACATATCAGATAGCCCGATAAGTATAACTTGAATGGCCTCTCCTTCTGCGGCGAAACCAAGATTAATGGAACTTAGATAACCCTTAATTTCATTAAATGTCTTCTGCTATTCATCTCCCAACACAAACTTTTGATAGGCTTTCAACTTCAATAATGGAGTAAAAGGCTCAATCCTTTCTGATAAATTTGTAATTTATCTTCTCACAAAATTAATCTTGCCGATCAAGGATTGTAACTTTGTTTCGTCGACTGGTGGCTCTATATCTTTGATAGCTTTGATGCTTCGTTGGCTGATCTCAATATCTCTTTCATGCACTATAAACCCTAAAAACTATCCAGCTGATACACCAAAAGCGTACTTGTTGGGATTCATCTTTAGTCCATATTTTCTTGTCCTCTCTTGCACTATTTGCATATCAGCCATATGACCTTCAATTCTCTTGGATTTGATCACCATATCATCTATATTAATTTCCACCAATAAGCTGATGAAATCATGAAATGTATAATTCATAACCCTCTGGTAAGTGGCACCATTTCTTTTAAGTCAAAATGTCATACCACCCATTCAAATAAACTAATGGTTCCTAGACAACTGAATGTAGTTTTTTAAATATCTTTTTCAATCATAAAAATTTGATTATATCATGTATTGCCATCTATGAAGCTGATAACTTTATGCCCTGATATTGCATCCACCAGAAGATCTACAATCAATATCGGATACTCATATTTGGGTGTAGCTTTGTTTAAGTCCTAAAAGTTTACACATACCCTCATTTTCTATTTTTCTTTTTCATTAGGAATATATTAGATATTCTCTCAGCATATTGTCATGGTCTAATAAAATTTTCATCATATAAGCTCGTAATTTCTACCTTAATTTATTCATATAATTCTGCATTGAATCATCTTAGATGTTGTTTGTATAGCCAATATCTCCGATAGGAAGTCGATGCTCAATAATCGATCAGCTAAGTCTTGACATCTCATGGTACTCCTAAGCAAAACATTATCGATATTTCTTTAATAATTTTATTAATTCTCTTTTAAATTTAGGACACAATTTACCACTTATAAATATCAGTCTTGGCCTATCTCTAGGACCTATATCTACTTCTTCCAAATCATTGGCCAATATAAACTCATCCCAATTTTTCATCTATATCATCTATGGTGTCTTAAAGTAATAGTTGTGAATCAATTCTGTTGATAGGCTGTATATCATGGTCCATAATTTTCAAAAAATCCCCTTCCTATACACGTCCAAATAGGCAGTCAATTCCTTCAATTTCCCAAACTGCTAAATTTGTTATTGCAATATTAATCGATCTATCGGCTGGCACAATTTCCTCTTGATCTCTCTATCACTGGATCAAACTTTGATGCGTGATAGAAGGTACACAATAGTTTGCGTGAATCCAATCCTTCTTTAGGAGTAAGTTGTATGATCCTTTTCCTTCAATCATAAAAAACATCGTAGGCAAGGTCTTACTTTCTACAGTCAATTTCACATTTAAAATCTTTTTCCCAAGCTTGTGGTATCTAATGTAAGACATTAAGTTCATGGCCGCTCCCCTATCAACTAGCTTATTTCTGGTTGGGTTAGATAGCCTTCTCAATAAGTTTTATATAAAGCCTAAGTTTATCGAAAATAGACTTCAGAACAAGGAGTTATGACCGTTTTTCTAGGGTGCTATTAGGAATAGAAGTTTCGATCCAGGAGAATGGAATTTCTGATCCAGGTTCTCTATTTGGTGGAAGAAGGTTGATCAGAAGTTCTGATGGCAATCATTGGAAGTTTTGATCGATGCTATAGAGAGGGCTGATCGGAGGTTTTGATTATTGTGAACGAAAGTTCCAATCCATCTTTCTCATAAACTGGCTAAGTATGGATTGGAAGTTCTGATCGGCATGATCAGATGTTCTAATATTTCAATATGTAAGTAATGGCTAGTTTTAGGGGCTTGGATATTTAAACTCCTGCACCCCCACTATCCGTTGTTGATGAGTTTGGGCAAGAAAGATACTATCCAAAGCCAAATAGCTCGTCCCAAATCTCCTACCTTTGTTATAGTTCTTTGTGAGAGAGATTTGAGGAGTGAAGAGGGTTGAGGGGTAGTGAGATTCATTCCATCCTTTTAGCAGAGTTCATAGTTAGCAAATCTTTGTTTATATTTGTTACTCTTGGAGATAAAGGTCTCCTAGATGACTAGGCCTCACCTAGCGAGCTTCTAAGCTTGTGGCACCGTAGAAAAGTTTGTGAGGACGTTATTCCACCTTTGAAAGGAAACAAAATAACCGGTGAGTGAAAACCGAGCTATCTTCTAGGAGGTTTCTCAGGAGAGCAAACTTTATTGGAGGTGCTAGTTGTCTAAGCTTGGACCTAGTGGTTGCATGGAAACTTGTAAGCCTCGGTGGTTGCTTGGAGATTAAAGCTTCCTTGTGATTGATAGCTTGGTGAGGCTTAGGATCAATCAAGATTGAAAGGGCCTTGAGTCGCACAGAGGGAGGAATGATGTGCACAATTTCAATCCTAAAATAGACTAGCAACGGAAATTAGAATTTCCTTCAGAGTCTCTAGTCCTAATATCTAGATTATCTAGATCAGCCTTTCTATTAGAAAGAGAGACTAGTTCGAAATCTCCGGATATATGGTCCAGAGATTTTGGACCTCCTTTAAAATGTTCAACGGATACTCAAAGGAGGAAAACCCTGTGGGTTGGTAAGGATGTAAGGAAACAAAATAACAAAGAATAAAAAGGTAACAGGATGTTAGGAGATAAGTAATTTTTTACTAAAGTTTAAATCAACTGATCCTATGTCTCTGTTGAGGAGTTCCAAAGAGCTAAATCACGCTCTATCTCTTGTCTCATCAAGTTCAACCCTAGAGACTAGCTTGTCCTCCAAGATCTCACCGAAGCGTAACACCTAGTTTGGTGATCACCAAGGTTTTTATAAGGACACCATGCTCCCACTTTCTATGGAGCTTACTCTACCAAAATAATCTCTAAAGAAGAACTTAAAAATTTATTAATATACCTCTTTCCTTGCGAAGGTGAGGAAGATCTTCATAAATGTCTCAAGCGATTTACATATTGAATCCTTATGGACAATGCCTAGTCATCTTAGAGGTGGTTCTCAAAGAGTAACAATCTTAAGTCTTCACCAACATTGATTTACAAGTGCTCACCCAATTTCTAAGATTTAGTCTCTCGCAAATCACCCAAAAAAGATGTTTAAACTCAAGATCTAATAGAAATGAGTAGAAAACCTCTAGAAAGCTCTTAGGAATGGTTTAGAAATGAATAAACAACCACCTACTCAAAAGGAGGGTTGGTGAAGTTAAATACGCATCTCTCTCAAAACTAGTTGTTACTCACAGAATTTCAAATTCTAGAGTATCCGCTTTAAAAGTCTAAACTCTGAACATGCCTTTCTCTCTAGACAAATAGCTCGGTCTGAAGACTAAGGTCAAAGGGTTTGGAGACTCCATACATCACTTAGCTTCGAGAGAGAGGAGGTTCAAAGTATCCGGTCTAAACTTCCGGTGACTTCGAACAAATCTCTTTATTAGACAGAGAGCTCAGTTTAGTGACTCTAGCCAAATGGTCTGAAGACTCTAAATTGATTTCTCTGTTTGACAGAGAAACTTATTCACAAGTTTACACAAAGTCTAGACATAAAAATCTGAAACACTAGGAGAGAAACTAAATTCTAAGGTATATGTTATACAAGTGTTTACTTGTTTAGACTTAAAAGTTCTATTGAGCTCTTGCTTTTTGAACTAATTAAACGTAAGTTTCTGTTAATAGTTGTACTTGTCCTAAAACTCAAGAAATAATAAAATTATATTTTCATCGCTTTAAACTCTTTCTTCTTTTCTAACATTCATGTGTCTTCTTTTAACTAAAATAATCACAAATTGCTATGAGATGCACAATTATAATATATTAGTTTTTTAATTTCTTGTTTATTTATTACTCAAAACCCATCAGAGGGGCGGTGATCTAACTCCTTGGAACCTCTGTAGGGCCATTGAGATCTAAACTTATGATTTTTAAAAATCATGTATTTTGTCCTTTATCTGGTTATCTTGTGTTCCTGTACTTAGTTTCAGTGTGTAAGTTTGGCTCCTATTTATTCCTTTGCGTGAGAATAAATCAAGGGATTGGAAGTTTTGATTAGTAGGAGTGTTTTTTTTAAAAGCGTCTATTTACCGGAGCAAATAGATTCAAACTTGAACCTAACAGAACTTCGGAGCCGGCTTTTGGACCTCACAGACGGGCCTCGGAATGGCTAAACACTTCTGATTTGAAGCCTGATTACTATATGCTTTAAGATTATCAATATGAAGGGATAGGATGAGTTATTCATTCCTAAGCTCCGACTAGACCGCAAAGGGCATGTACTAAGCTTTGGATGATTCATACCACTTGGACTTTCCCTAGTTTTTAAACCAGTTCGCCAGTTCGTTTGCCCTGCGAGGCTACTGTTTTTTATCCAGATTATCCCATTGCTTTAAAACCTGCTTCTCCTTCTCTATTCCTATGCACTGTCGATGTTCCGTTTTCTTCTCTTCCAAATACTAATCCTGGAAATGCATATAAGGTGGCACTAGTTCACCGGCTAGTGTTGTGAATTTGATTTGAGTTTGAGAGCACATTCCCTTGCTATACGCATACCTATACTATACTTCACATCCAGATTGAATTCAAGAAACTAGCAACCGGACGTCTGGTATTTGTCAAAATATCGGGTGGTGTTGTATCTTATGTTTAAACATATTTTATGTTTCATCATTATACGAAGAATGTTTTAGTAAATAATGTTTTAGATGTTTTATCATTTGCCGAAAAATATTTCATCGTTTAGTAGAAAATATTTCAAACAGATGTAACAATAAGATAAATTGATTATAACATCCATACACTACCATGTGCAACATATATATTTTTATTAGAATATATTTTTTTAAAAAACTCAATTGCAACGGATATACATAGTAGTATAATGGGATCGGGGAGATCAGATAATTATTTTTTAAAAAAATTCATTAAAAGCCGTTCAAATGCTTAGAAAATGCACTGTGACTGACGCACATGCATTCCTCCAGGAGCGCCAGCTGCTGCGGTTGCTCTCTGGGTCCCAACAGTGCATGCACAGATGCATATCTGCTTCTGCTTTACTCCTAATTGGGTACTACCTACTGTAGGTCTGTAGCCTTTACACCGTCCGATTTTATCTACTCAGCTCGGGACTTTCATTTATTTATTACAGTAGATGTTGATATATCCTTTTATAAACTCGGTCATAAAAAAATTTGACTTACACACTAAGTAACGGGAGGGTATATAGATCACCGTGGATACACTTCTAAACTCTTAAAATATATTTTTTTATAAATTCTTTCTTTAGCAGCATTCCTTATTATATTTTTTAAATCAACTTAGCAACTTTCTAATTTTTATTTCATTCGTCTGTGCTCACAATAATAATTGTAAACTCAGTATCATCCGTAATTTGTAATCTGTCAGAGGACACTCCTTAAGAGCACCACCAACGGAATGCCAAAATTCAATCACTTAAATTTTTTTAAACCTCTAATGATATTTAAGGTAAAAAATATCCTCTTGTCCAGTACAAAATTAAATTCTCAAAGCAAAAAAAAATGTGGACCACGTACTAAACCTCCAAACAAAATCGGTGCTCTTTTCGTACTCCCGCGTGCAACTCTTCCTCCTAGCGCACACGAAATCGGTGTTAGGGAACGAGACCCTCTCCTGACTTGTGTGGAGAGCGAGATTTCAGGATGAGAATCTTGGGAGTTGGTTTAGGACGACACTGGTGGAGGCTGATTTTTTAATAAAAATCCAAAAATTTTAGATTGGGAGTAGTATAGGGCATCTGTTGGCCATGCTCTAAGACTGGGCGTTGTTTAGGCTTTAGTATACCTGGACTGAAATGCTAGGGATGTGAGTAACCCGTCGCTTACATGGACCACGTAACATACATGCTATCTTCGTATGGAGGATGCTCTTTCCAGTTTTTGTGGGTGAAATTGGGCCTTGTCCCGGTTGAGTGGAATGGGTTTTGACTCGGTTGATCGGGTAGGAATCAGCGAGCATTTGGATTCAACGTTCACAATAATTTGTACTGGGCCGTGCCCATTCTTTCTGACATTAGAAGTATAACTTCGAGGCTCTATACTAAGGATACACATGATTATATATGTGAATATCAGGATTTGGCCGGTTAGACCTTGACAGGTGGAGTCACGCACACATGCTCCACTCATACACCAATGATGGACCCGTGCGCAGATAAATAGCCCTCAATTTTACTCTTGTACTTACGTACATGAGCTGTGCTGTGCGGCTAATGTCACAAATACAACTCGTTTGCTATAGCCGTAAACGAGAGACTTTACAAACAGCCGATGATTCTCACGTCGCACTCCAACATTGAACAGAATAAACAAAAGAGCATTGAGATAGTTCTTCCTTAACTTACAGTGCTTAGATGAACAACCAAGCTACACTGTCCGGAGTTTGTACTACTACTACGTAAAATTTCCCTCTGCCTCATTGATACACAAGGCCGGGTAAATAAAAACTACTATAACTTTATCAGACAATACAAGGTAAACCGATCCTCCTTTCTGCTCCTAAAACGGCATTAGTCAGGCTGGAAGATCATATGACAGTGGTGCTAAACTCTAGTAAATTTGAACAAACTTATATCAACCAAGCAGGTATGTCTCTTCTTTAGCTTCGTCTTGCATGAGCGATCAGAGCCCCTTGTAGCCCAGCTTCTTCTATGTACAGTTAATTTTTTTGTCTGGTTAGCGACGCCGCGGTAATAATCTGGAGCCGTTCATGCATCAAGGAGCTGATCCATCAGCAGCCATGTCCTGCACTGGAAGGTTGAGGTCAGGGAGCTCGAAGCCATTTTGAGCGTCCTGCTTGGCAGCGGGCTCATCAGGCTGCGGCATTGCTTGTTGCCCCTCAGATTTCGTTCCGTTCTGCTTGCTTGACTGCTCTAACCTTGTCTGCGAAATGGAGAAAAGAAATTTGTTAAATGCAATTCACAAAAAAATGTCTTGTAAACAAATTTTCAGATGACTGCACACAGCAAATCTCTTCTGAATCCCACGAACGCAACAGAGTAGACTTGAAGGAAATTCGGGTTGTTGTCACAATCTACCTAGCGTAAATTCTATTTTGGTAAAAGAGATTGTTGGATTGATTTTATCGGTCTACTGCCAATAAGAATTGGGAGGAGATAAAACCACTGGTTTCCTTCCCGATCAAGAAAAGTAAAGAGATAAATTTTGTTTTGTGTGATCAGTAAAAAACAGAATTTGAATCAAATTAGGAGATAACCCCCAAGCACCACCAGCGTCACTATAAAAGAAAGAGGAGAGGCAGAGGGGACGTCTGAAGTCTCGACAATCCTAAAACCCTAATCTGCTTGCCCGATCGATAAGATGCTGGAAGGGGTTTGTGCGGTGATCTTTGGCTAGTGTTGCTAGCGTTCAGAAGGTTTTCTTTTCGTCAATGGAGAGCACCGGTGACACGTTTTGTGATCAGGCCAGAGCCCCGGCTTCAATGGCTTCATTAACAGGTCAGTAGATCAATAAGTTCCACAAAGCAGAGAAAGGCGATCATGTTTAGGCTAAGACTGAGATTAAGTAAATAAAGTCCAACAGAGATATCTCTATGGGGGTGAAATTGAAGGCACAAGAGAAAATGGCCAATGAGCTACCACTATGACCATGCATAAACAACCTGAAACAGGACTTGGCAGATCCAAAATGTTGGCCATTACAATGACCAGACCTAGCTAGATGTCAACATGCCAGAGGAGGCGAAAGACACCCAAGAGAGAAAAAACATGCATGGACCACTCAGTTGATTGGTCTAAGCCACCACGAGTTTCTAGAGATGATACTGCACAACGACGGTGCTGTACAGGTTAACCAAACGTCCGAACCATATGAAATGGGTAGCTTTGCCCTGCCATTCTGGCTATGGCAGTACAGTATCTGTATTTTTAATGTGATTGTGGAGCACAGAACCAGTGCAGTGGCAGTGTGGCACGCAAGAACACAGGGCATTAAAGAAGGCCACGGGATTACCATGTCCAGGATTCGGGTTGGTGTGCATAGATTATAAGGTGGCCTGGCAACACGGCGTTCTTTATTGGGGAAAGATTCCAGACAGTGTACGGCCGGTTGAAAACGAAGCATGCATGAACAGTCGGTAGAACAACTTGTAACTGCATCCATTGCACAGACAAAGTGCAGTAGCTGAATTGCATCTATCACCAACTCTACCTCGCCAAATGCCTTGGGGAATGTCGCTTTCCTAGCCCCTCCAAACGTGCAAGCAGCTTGATGAGTGAAGAGGTGGTTGAGGACATGAGATTATTGAGATTAATAAACTGGATAAGAATTTGAGCTCCCACTTGCTTGCACTTCGTCTCGAATGCGAAAGTCAAGGCAATCAACTAAAACCTCACTGATACTCCCATACCTTTAATTGCAGACCAAACTACAGTAAAATTGACAGCTCGGCTACCACCTCACAGTGGAAAACTATGGTTATATAGTTACTAACTATATATAGTACAAGACCTTGTCACTAACCATGACTCTTGAGATGCAGTAGAAGGTACCAATAGTGCACTAGTACTAGAAGCCAACCGGAGCTTCCATACATCGAGATAGAAGCAGCTATCTGCGCATGTGTTGAGACAGCTCCAGAAGCAAGCAGCTGATACATGCAGGCTCCAACTCAGGGTAACTGATAAGAGCTTCCTATAAAAGACTAGAGAACTTCAACTTACCCTAAATTAACACGACAGACGCACGACCAAGTCCGGACGATCCACGGTTCAGTTTTAGATAAGTACGTCACCTACAGGTCCCATACCGTGTGGGCATATTTCGCTAAGGTGTCACTCCCATCAGAACCACACCCTTTGACAACACGACACGCGTCCGTGCGGCTTAACACTAGCCCTAGCTCGCTTATGACCATTTCTTTCACTCCTTAGCTACTTGCCACTACCATAGCACTATATCTTCTTTTTCACCGGGCGAGAACTATATCTTCTAAGCAGCTCGAGAGACTGCAAGTGGGCCTGGCATCCTGTCCGGCCCCACGTGCAGTGACAGCGCACCTTTCAACGCGCAAAACAAATACGTGCTCATGCGGCAAAGCTAACCCCGGGCGGTTCGTGTACGGTAAAAAAAAAGAAAGCATGGAAATCGACATCTAAACCGGAGAAAAGCTTATCATCAGCACCGGGCGCCATCCGTTTTCAAAGGACAAACAGTGGTTAAGAGGGATGTGAAGTGAAGATCGCCACCAAACCAAACCGAACAAAGCCACACACAAACCGCAGCATTCTTCTCCTAGGAAGCCAGGAGCCTAGGACGACGAAGTAAAGCACACACCAAGGAAGAGAAAAAAATATCGAAGGCCAGCCATTCACAATGCTAGGGGACCACTAGTGCTCCATTGGGAGGCTCAGGAAACTCTGGTTTTAGCAAGTTGGAAAGTTTTATCATTTATGCTTTAAGCTATACCAACCGATCGAACAGGCAGAATTTTTATTTGGGTTTATGATGATTACGCATTCAGAGCCCCAACCTGGAAGCGCCTGCACGCCACATGCGCACGAAAGAGAGAGAAGATTTGGTAGATAGCATCATATGCCACTGACCTCTAGCTTGCAGTTTTCCTTGGACAACGCCGTGCAAGCTGTCTGCAACGCCACCATCTCCTGTTTCAGAATGAGAATATATATGAGAAAATGATAGAATTTGAGCTAAATTAACAGCATCATCCAAGTGAGAAGTGCAAATTATGTAAAGGGAAAGGAAGAACTGATCACCTTGCGAAGGCCATCGTTCTCCATCATCAGCGACCGCACCAGCTGCTGAATCTCCGGCAGCCTCTGCATATCATACCAACAAGAAATCAAGTTTAGGCCAAATCAATCCGTAATAAAGCCAAGAAACAAACGTGAATATTCTTTTCTACTGTCATCAAATTTTGATCTCGTTTCGTCACAGGACCATCTGGTGATGATGAGCGTGGATCTTTTTGGGCAGGCAGCCTTTGACCTTAGGATACCACTTTTTGCCTCCCTCACCACGCTCTCTTTCCGGCGGCAGTGGCCGCACCAGCTGCTGGTTTATTCCAGACTGACCGACTCCGCGACTAGAAAACATAAAAAAAAAACTCCAGCCATTTGAACAGCTTATCTGCTGCACGGGACTGGCTGAGTCCCTGACTCTACGGCTCTGAGCCTACTGTGGCTAGGCCAAAGACTTTCTTTTTTGCCGGACCAGTGCAATCGCGCAAAATGATGGGGGAGAAGATGCTGCTGTACTAAGCTGTAACTTGGTAAACTTCATTCAAAGCCCAGACCCAAAGCTGCTGCTCTATCTAGCGTGCTTTTACTGCAGCATGCACGGTGAAACAACAAAACCTGCCGGCTTTCTTGTACTACTCGTCACTAACAAAATGCGTTTTTTCTGTGCTAAGTGTTGGGTTATATGTGGCACTGAGTGAGTGCAGCAGTAGCTTACCATCTTCTTCCGTGGTCGCTGTCCGGCGGGCCGGGGCGGTGGGGTCGGTAGGATCAGCTGGCGCCGTCCGGCAGGGCCCACCTATAAGTGAGAGAAAGCAGGCACGCCATTGTTTATACAGTTATATTAGTAGTAGAATTCATCGTCACGCACCCAGCGAATACTGTACTGGAAGTAGCTAGTAGTACGCGCTGCTGGTAGGAATAGGATCAAACAACACGGGCCGCTAGAGCCAACCAACTACAGTCCAACCAACGCTGCTGCTGCATTAAGGAGGCGACCGTAGAAAAAGAAAGCAACAGGCAACGCATGTTCCACCAAAAAAAATTGTTTTCCAGGTAGTAGGAAGGAATGAGATAAGAACCTAGCTTAGCTTAAGCTTTGCACTAATTGGAAAACATCACCGAATTAACTCCTACCAAGATGGCAAAAACTGCTCCGTTTCCTACACGCATGAAAGCACATTTCGACATGATAGGAGAGATCAACAACACGCATGCACGAACAAACTGCTCAGCTGCCATATTATCCGCGATTAATGAACCAACGGTGTACTCATAATTTCTGCTCCAGGCTTGAACTCTGTCTTGTAAATGGAAGCATGGGATCTCACCTCACCCGTACAAGACGATGACAGGTGGGCCCGGCCCAAGGTTCTTTCCCTCGCAGGGAAAAAAAGCTCCAGGAAAAAAGCCACAGTGTGAGGTGGGCCCAGCCCGCAGGACACGTCCGCTAGAGAGAGGAAAGAACCTGAAACACGCACCCACGTGGCGCCAGCCAAGTGGCCACGACGTGTTTGCATTGCACACCCGCATGCGTGTCTCGCGCCGCGGCCATACGGCCGCGCGCGGGGCGGCCAATGGGCAGCGGCCACGTGGCGGCGCTCTCTCAACGGAGAGCGCCCACCCCCGTCACCTCCGCGGCGGCGGGGCCCTCCCGAACTCCCAGGGCAACCAATGCCACCGGAGGATAAGGGAGCGCGAAATAACTGGATTGCCCCCGGAGGTTAGACTCCCAGGTGGGGGCGACGAGGCGAGGACAGTTTGGACAAAAGTGGTCGGAGACTTGAGTGGGAGCCGAACCGGAACCCACCTACCCTTGTGAATTGCCGCGGCTGCCCCCTCTCCAAGGTACTCCAGTCAACCGCACCAAACAGACGATATGACATGGTAGTACACAAATCCACCCAAAAAAAATCCACGAATTTTCCAGCGTCAAAGTGTGAACTGTACAAGCATCCGTAGAGTCATAGTGCTACTGGTACAACGCAGAGCTCGAGATCAGTGGGGGGATCCCGAAATTGTTCGGAGAAGAAGAGGACGAGAGATCTGCGGAGTGAAGTAAAAAAAGCATGGCGTTTTACCGAAATGACCTGGGTGAAAAAGGTGGAGGTGAAAGGAGAGGCAGGCAGAGAAGGTGAAGATTAAGAAAAGGTCACGCGAACGAAAAGCCCGTGAGGAGGGGTGAGTGAGCGAGAGATGGGAGAGAAAAAAGCGATGTTTCATCGAGAAGTCATCCATCCATCATCCTCCTCTCGTTGCTAACCCGGTGGGGCAGTTTCGTCAAAAACCAGAAGAGGAACGGAAAGCGAAGCAGCCAACCGCGAGGCGACCGGACAGAAAGAGCGCGAGCTGTGCGGGGGAAGGAACAACCAGGAGAGATAGGGATGCACGCGCGCGCGGGCAGGCGTACGTACCTTGGCCGGAGAAGGGGTGGGCGCGGCCGTAGGCGTAGACGCCGCCACCGCCGCCAGTGGCGAGCAGAAGGCCCCGTCCTCGCCGCCGCTAGTCGACGGACCGGAACCGGACCCGGAACCGCCGCTGTAGTCCATGGGAGACGCCGGGCTACCCCGGGCCCACCTCCCCTTGGTCGCCGCCGACCCCGAACCAGACGGCGAGCGGCGCCGCGACGACCGCGACCGCTTCCCCCGCGCCACCGTCGGCCACGCCAGCTCCTCCTCCTCCTTCCCCTTCGCAGCAGCCGTACTCCATGGCGGCGTCCACCCGGCGAGGTCGGCCCCGCGGAGCGAGCAGATGATGTCGGCCGCCGCGGCGACCGCGCACGCCTCGGTGTCGGCGGCGGTCATGGAAGCAGCTTCCTTCGACTAGACGAGACGAACCCTAGAGAAGCCAAAAAGGAGGCGGCGTGGACGCGAGGGGGGGAGAGCGAGAGGAGGAAGGCGAGGGAGATGTGGGAACGGTGGGAGGAGGTAATGAGGGGGGCGTGGAGGCGAACCGAGCCCACGGCGTGGCGTCCGGGCTTTTAAACTCGCGGAATAAAAGCCATATATGGCCAATAAAATAATCCGTTCCCACTCCCCCCTACTCACCACCACCTACATGCCACACGACGCGCCGCGACCCCTCTCCCCCATCCCACCCCCACTTACACGTTGGGCCCACCATTCTCGTCCTACACGTCAGTGACCGGGTACGCGGCAGTTCATGGTGGTGGCGGGACGCCAACCTTGAACGAGGGTGGGGCCCCCAAGAATCCTTTCCGCCCATTCGCGCACCGAGCCTCATACGAAAAGACCCTACTACCCCTAGAGAGACACACCTGTCAGTGACTGCAGCTGCAGGGGTGGTTTGCTAAAAGTGAGGCGTACGACGCAAGGTACGAGAGCCGAAGTGGGGAGGGGCGGTGGCAGTGGCCTGCCTGGGGTTTCCGTGTGGTGATGGGTGTGTGCCATATAAAAGCGGCTCCCGGTGGTGGCAAAAGAAAAAAACAAAAAATGCCACCGGATTTTTTTGTGAGAGGGGAGAAAAAATCGTTTTCAGGCGACGTGCGGCGAGTCGGGTTTTCTCCGTCAATATATTTTCTTTCACCGGGTATACTTAATACCTGCTTCTGTTCCTGTCGACTTCGGTACCGTAGAAGGTGCATGCCCGCCTGACCAAACAACCAGTGGACCGGTTGCTTGTGCTTCCATCTCGCTGCTTTGGGACTGCAACGAAGAAAACGAAAATCATGCGCTGAGTGGTGTTGCGGATCATGCTGAGTGTGTCGCTGCACGCGCCTGCTTGCCGTGTACAGTTGGCTGCATATAAGATAAGGCGCTCTGTTTCCATGTGGGGTTTCGGCTGATTAAGGCCCACTTTTATTCAAATGAAAATCAAATATATTTTAGGCCTCCTTTGATTTATAGAAAAGCATAGAAAATTTAGAGAATTTCACCTATAAGAAAAATTCTTATAAAACTCAAATAAAGGATTAAATCACATTATTTTTTTTGAAATTTCTATATAATCGATAATCCTATAAAGATTTTGAAGAAAAGCAAATAAGAGCTCCAACCTCTTGCAGTCTCTCTCTCCTATCTAATACCTATCTTTTTTTCTACATTTTTTCGGTGGTTTACAATCCATTGTTTTACAATTGTCAAAATCATGTTTTTTTCTATTCCTTCATTTTTTTCAATCCCGCGTTTCAAAAGTTGAAATCCTATATCATTTTTTTCCTATATAGCCATTTGAATCAAATGAATGGACACTATGTAATCCTAAGATATTCTTGTGGAATGTCTCATTCCATGCAAGTTTAGGAGAAAATTTAACATGAGGTAGAATCTCATGGAAAGTTTTCTTTGAGTCTTTATCTCTCCCTAAATTACTGTATTTTCATATGGTATCATTTATTTTATACTTATATTCCTATCAAAATAATATGTTTTTCTATTTCTTTATTTTCTCAATCATGTGTTTCAAAGGAGTACTAGGTATTCCTTTAGAATGAAGGATTCTCAGGATAGGAAAAATGCAGAATTCGAATATTATTGCACCTTGAATCCTAATGAATGAAAAGCACACAAAACCACTTGGATGGAGTACATGAAAAATACAGGATTTAGAAGAAAAGGTAGACAAAGAGAAAAAAATTCAAGAGCTTGGAGTGTCACACCCTAATTTTCATTTCAGCTAATTAATAACTTATTTAATAAATTATTTCTAGAATTAATTACAATGAATTTAACTAGTGAAGTTAATATGGGAAATAAAATTTCAGTATCTACGCTTTGGACTGCTTTTTGGCACATTTCTTTCTTTCTCTTCTCCAGCCCACGTTGACCTCCTCTTCCTTCTCTCCCTCCTATCAGCCCAATCAAGTGCCGACTCAGCTCGCCAAGCTAACCTTCTCCTCCCACCCACGAGTGCCCCCAACCCATAAGTTGGGCTCATCTTCAATCTTGCATGGTGCCACAATCCCATTGCATCCAGCCACCTCTATTGCTCCCTTTCTAAATAGGTTGAGGGGTTTTTATCCCCTTGCCCTCCTCTTTCATTTCCTCTAAGTTTCAAAGCGAATCCACATCCATATCGTTATCACTCGAGCTCGCAAAGCTCGAGATAAGCCATAGGGTTTCCCCCGTTTCAACCCATCATTACCGAGCTGGACTCCTTCTCTTTTGCTTGTAAATAGAACCCGCTCAACCTCCTCTTTCCTTCATTTGTTGCTTTTTCCTGAGCTCCCCGCTAGCCTTAGTCATCTCCCCATAATCTTGCTTCTTTCTCCACCACTAGATGCCACTCTAGCCAAGCCTCACTATTGTTCCGAGCCTCTTCAGGCCATGCCATCTTCACCTCTAGTATCGTCACGTCAAGAGGAAGTTCAGCCACTCTTTCTCCAAATTCGAAGCTCGCTGGACCGCCGCTATCACCATGGACCCGAAGCCATTGTCGTTTGTCATCATCTGTCGTCATGCGTGTGTTGGTAAGGTTTACCTCATCGTGCTCATTCTTCTAGTGTACTTCTTTTTTGCTGTTGCGGTGTCGTTTGCCGGAGTCATCGGGTTCTTATGCCGTTGGCTGTTAATCTCACATGGCGCCACCATGGCTGCCATGTTAATTGCCACCTTAGCCACCATAGCATCCTCCTATCTAACGTGCGCTCTTGTATGTCCATCTGCATGGCCATCTCATCGAGGTCAATCCTAGCCATCTAATCTAGATCGATCGATCTAGACTATTGATTTTTGATGGACCACCTATGTGATCCCAGTCCACTGTAGATCGAGGCTCTCCTCTCTTTTACATGTGGGTCGCGCTTGTCAGTGACCTCTCAGCGTCGTCACTCTTTTCTAGTGCAAAAATAATTGTAAATTGTGTAATAAATTTGTTTAATCCTTTTAAATATGCTTTAATTAGAATAAATCTTGTAAAATTTATAACTAATTCTTACAAACTCAGAATGAGGTCGTTCAAATGGCTAAATTCATGTAAAATCATGCTCTACATGTTTATTTATTTTTTATATTGTTCTTTTGGAGTTTGTTAGTCTTTTTCCTCATTTTGCATGTTAGCTTGTAGTTTGTACCGTTCTTGATGATCACGAGTTCAAGAAATTTGATGAATATTGATAGCAAAACAAATTATACAGATCCAAAACATCTTTGAGCATATTTATTTGATATTTAAATTATTGTTTTTCTTCAAATATGCATTTATTTTCAAATGCCATTGGATGGTGTGAACCTATATTAGACTAGCTAGGATTTTATATATTGGTTCAACTATCTTTTAGTATAATTGCTTAGCCACGTTTAGAGAATCTAGATTCACTTATGCAATAAATAATGCTTCATTTATGATTATTGATGGTTAATTAATGGTAACTTACCACGGTCGATCGTCTTTGATTAATTAATAATATTTCAACGAAAACTTGACTCATAAAGGGTTTTGAGCACATGGTTGTGATGGTTAATTAATGGCACTTTTGATAATTAAGGACCAGTTCACATGCTATTGTTACAAAGCATTTAACATACTAACCATAAACTAGAATGAGCAACAACTAGATTTATAGTGTAATATGTCATAGCAGGAGATGCCATGGTGTGTTTTATTAGTGGTAATATCAATAAATTCACAATTCACAATGACAGACATATGTCTTAGTATTAAGTCCATTTAAGAGCTAAAAGTTTCTCTAGCCTAGAGGTTGGGCCACCTCTACTAAAGACTTGGTTGTGACCATTATGTTAGTTGTGTTATATGAAGGATCCTATTAGAATTTGTTTCCGAGGTACCATAGTGGTATTAAGGTACATTGTAAAATGTTTTGGAGTTGTTTTATGGATAATTTGTACACTTTTGATCAGAGTAAAACTATTCGAATAGCCGTGCTCATGATTATGAACAAGCTTAACGTTATTTTTTATGATTAATCCCATACTGTTTATTAATGATAATAATCTGGTGGTGATAATGTATTTGTTTATAAAGTAGAGATAGATATGTGCAACTAAGATTGATTGTTTAAAGATGGTTTAGGTATATGCAGCATTGGTGTGATGTCCAGAGTTTTATTACTCTAAAATAATTGCTAAATGCTGCTTTTACAAATGAACCATAGTGTGCACCTACATATTTGCTATGTAACTTACTTAATATTCCATATACTCACTTCTATTAATAAATAAATGCTACTTCGGTCAAAAGAGAATATTTATGTTAAAAGAAGATTGCGTTAAAGAACCTAACTTATACCCTAGATGTCTGTGAGAGTGGAGCTGAAGCCTCACTATATTGTTTTTTGCTTTAGTTGCTTCTTCTGTGTGAGAACTAAGTGTCTCTTTTTAAAAGTATTTAACGTTATTTTGTTTTGTATCTAAATATTAAATTGTCAATTGGTGTATTTTGAATAATTTCTAGATAATGCTCAAATTAGTTCAAAAATTAATTAGTGAATTTCTAGAGTTGACATTGAGCTCATACTAAGAATCCTCTAAAATTCTTATGAAACATGATATTTGATTTTAAAGGAATTATAGATATTCAATGATTTGTTTTAAAGTGTCTCATATGATTTTTTCTATATGATTTAAATCATTTGAAATTTCTCTGTTGAGCCCTAAACTTGCGCTTTACTCCTATCTAAGTTTCGGTGAGTTTCTGCTTTATAAAATAACCTGAGTACTGTAAATTAATCTAGCAATTGTTCCTTTCATCCTAAAATATGGCTGCTACTAGGGTTCAAATTTAGTTATAAAATATAGCTACTTCCCCTATTTTAACTAATCATAAACATCTCTCATTTAACTTTCACCTACATTCTCTTCTCAACTAATCACTAATATCTTTATTTAATTTCATCTCTCTCTAATCTCTAGAAAAACTAATGTATTGCTGTATATTTTAAAATGGAGTAGTAGAGTTGTGTGGATGAAAAAGAAAGGACGATATAGGATACATATCGTCATGGTAACTAGTAATGTTTCATTGAAAATTATTTTTAACCTATATACCACCTCCTGTGTTTTCAAATAATTATCAGCCTTGACTTATTGCAGTTCACTTGAACCACTAATTACTCTTTAAATGGTTAGACCAACAAATATGTCATCTTTTAAGTTTTTTTTTCAAACAAGATGTGTAGGCAAAGTTTGAAGACGAAAAGTCCTGCAAACAGTTACTCTCTCGATTCCCAAATACTTGCCATGATTGAAACAGTAGTATTTTCAATTGTAACCACTAAAAAATTATAGAGGCTACTCCCTGCAGATATAAGGTCTGTTTAGTTTGCTACCATGCTAAAATATTAGCAACACTAAATCATGGTCAAGTTTTTGTCAATATCAATATTGTGGCAACATATGTGTAGTATAAGAGTGTGCTTGAGAGAAAGAGAAAAGAGAAGGAGAAAATATGTAAAGCTATATAAGTCATTAGCGCATGATTAATTAAGTATTAATTATTTTAAATTTAAAAAAATGATTAATGTGATTTTAAAACTAACTTTCTTATAGAATTTTTTAAAAAACATATTGTTTAGCGGTTCGGAAGGAGTGCGCTGAAAAATAAGATATTTCTTTTCGCTTTGTCTAGTGCTTCAACACAACCTAAGTAAGTATTGGTAGCAAACCAAATATTTTTTAAAAAACTATTCAAAATGTCAATATTTTGGTAGGGCAAGTTTTGGCTTTAAACTAAACAGCCCATACTTATAAAAGAACTAGGAGTATGGACAGTTTAACCGAAAAAACCCATGAGAATGAAAAAAAATACACATAAGTCTAGGCTTACGCAAAGAAGGACAACAGGAAAGATGAAAAAGTGATCAAGTCCTTCAAGATCTGGCCATGATGACGGCCTTGATGATGCTCTTGATGGCTGCAGACAGTATGACCACGGTGAGGTGCAGCAGATATAGCCTTGGCACAGTACAAAACGGTGAAAGCACTTTTAAGTCACGTAGAGGGATGAATAAATATGCACAACTAAAACCCGGCAACAAACAGGTTCTAACTATCGGAGATTTCATTTGATATTTACTGCTGGACAGCAACTTTTAGGTAGACACTCTGGTCCTAAGGTTAAGAGATTTCGATCCCTTTTATTACTTTCAAAAGAATGTGTGGAATAAACAATCTCAATAAAAATAGGGGAGTATAATAAGTGATCTAAAGATAGTAAATAAATATAAAAGATACTTTATAAGAAGATATAATATTTTTTATTAAATTTTAAATTAAAAGATTCTACATCTTTGTCAAGAGACTTTAAAAAACCAGATTGTACTCGATCCCTAGTATCACTAAGCTTAATGATAAGATGAGATTTAGTCTTTAAGATCTCACCAAAGTTAGCATAAATTTTAAGACAACCACCAGTGAAACTTGATCTATTAAGACCAATCTCTAAAAATAAATTCAGTATAACACTTTTCTTGTGGAGGTAAGAAAAATCTTCACAAACTTTTTCGGGTGATTCACAATTTTGAATTCTCGTGGGCGATGTCTTACTGTTTAGGAGGAGAACCTATTAGAGTAATACAAATCCTCACCAGGCGTCGATCTATAAGTGCTTAATAAAATTCTTAACCCTCTCATTCAATAGCTCCTAAAAATCACTTACAAAGAGATTGATTTGATGTAGAAGAAAAAGAGAAGTGTAAAACCCTACAAAAACTATGAGTAGTAGAAATGAAATGGATGAACATTCTCTTTCTCTAGGAGGGGGTTGGAGTTAAAAACAAACTCCCTGTGAAACTAGCTGTTACTTATAGATTCAAACTACAGAATATCTACTCTTAGAGGCTAGAGATTCCGAACAATCTTCACTCTTCACCACTTAAAGCTAAAGACTCTAGTCTATTTTTACTATTAGTCAATAAAACTTGCTTAAAAGTGTCCGATAGCTTAAACAAAATATCTAAAGAACTTTCTAGAGAAAAACTAAAATCTAGAGGTATATGTGTTGCAAGTGTCCACTCAAGAAAACATAAAGCGACCTAATTGAGCATTTAATTCGTAACTCAGGTTAATATTTATATCTCCTAGTATTTAAGAAAAAATAAAATATATTTAAAGCATAACGTCAAGTTCTCTTTGATGTATTTCTTTCATAGTAGATTTGTTTTCACCAATTCAATTTCTTGAAGAGACTAACTTATGCACTTTTATACACTTAGCACATTAGTCTTCTATTTTTTTATTATCTATCATTTAAAACCTACTAGAAAGTCTAGATATACTTTCCGCCTCACACAGAAGCAAGGGCCTTGGCAATCAAAGAAAAGTTTAGCTTCACCTCAAGATTTACACCATCAAAAATGAGAAGGAAGGCCAACGTTGTAGCAAATCCACCATGGCAAGTGACCAAATGGATCACGCCAGTGGTGAAAACGAAGAAACCACAAGCATTTGTAGTAGAAGAAACTGAGAAGCATACTTAAATAGGGCCTCTGTTGTGTAGAGGTTGAAGCTTCTTCGATATGACTTGCAAATCCTAGCTGCCTGGTGAATAGTTGCAATAGGAAGTGAGGAAGAAGGCCGCTACCCTTGAAGTTTGCTTGCTAGAGAAAGAAGTGTTGGCTGGCACAACTTTAGCAAATCTAGAGCACCCTAGTTGATGACGATAAGGATAAACCCATAAACACATAGGAGATGATCACCACTAGGATGAGAAAGATAACACCAATGATCACCTCAAGCTATACACATGAACTAAAAGAAAATGGTTTAACCCAAACTATGAGCAAAACCCGACCGTACTATAAGGAGTATAGAGTGCCTCGACCCTTCTTTCTCCCATTGCCAGTGGCAAGCCGTCGTACACATATGAGATAGAGAGGTCGAGAAAGAAAATAAAAAAAAGAAAAGTGAAAAGTAGCTTAGGCTTTGTGTGATAGAATAGGTGCTAGATTCTTTTTCTAAAAATAGTAAGCCTAAGATAGAAATTCAAATGCAATACACTTTGATAATACAATATCTTATAAGTATCTATAATTTTTTAAAAACAAGTAATTAAAATTTAAACATGAATAGCATAAAAATATTTGAAAACGGGAAAAGTATTTTAAAAAAGAGGGGCTGATACTAAGTAGCTGGATTCCTTTCTCACGTGGCCATCATACCGTACGTACTGACACGTGCGGCTCGTCTCCTTATTTTTGCCGGCTTAAAGCTTTGAACATAGCTAGAGCTACGTGTGAACCCCCACTGTGCATGCCGTGTTGTCGTGACAGTGCTAGTGTGTGGTGTCCAGCACCGTAGAGTGCTGCAGATCTCTCGCGTACGTACGTGGAGGGTATTCGCCACGCACAGCTAGCAATCTAACTCTAGATAGGCACTAGCCAGATAGTTGCCGATCGAAGCGACTGTTTTTACTCGTTCGCCCTGAAATTAGGCATGTGAAGATGTGTTTATCTGTAAATTGATCGTACTTATAAGTATTGAGATAAGATTGATAAGCCATATAAAAAATAAACAGATGTCAGGAAATGACTTTTGTACTTCAACTCTTAGCGATTTAATTGAAAAGTAAGTTTAAAAATAGAAAATGATGAAATAAAATATAAATTAATTTAAAATTAAGTTTTTATGACCGCATGTAGACCTAAGCAGATAGACACAATCAACGTTCACTTCACAAGCTCGGAAATTATTGTACAAGACATGTATGAAAATTGTGGGAGCCATGCATCGTGACCACACGTGCTTGTGTACGTACGTACTCTAAGATATATACTGTCAGTTGTAATGTTTGAAAACCTGGCTGATTGATTGGATGACCAATAAATGCGCCAACTTCCGTACGTGATATTTTTACTCTTGTATCACAGCGAACGACATATTTACATGTTGGAGTATTGGTGCTGGGCAAATATGTCACTACTGTGACATATTGTTAGTGTGACAGTACTAATACTGCGTATTGCCACTTGGCAGGATATATAACCGAGGCAGTTGTATTTTACTCCATGCTTTTGTTTCCGAAGGTTGGCCCAGTCGAAATTTGAGATGGAGCAAAAGCCTTCCTGTAAATCGAAATAATCTTTAATCCATCTAAGATTTGATTTCCAATAAAAAAATAGAAAAATATGGGACAATTCAGACTTGGTACAACCCAAAATCACCATTCTTTTTATAAAATTATTCAAGAGGTTTACAGAACGATAAAAA
This sequence comes from Oryza coarctata, assembly GCA_030770085.1. Lineage (NCBI taxonomy): Eukaryota > Viridiplantae > Streptophyta > Magnoliopsida > Poales > Poaceae > Oryza > Oryza coarctata. Next base: position 19,975,208 of record CM061472.1, read on the forward strand.
AATACGGAATTATTTCAAAGAACAACAGGAAAAATACACAAATAGAAAAATAGAATCAGACTCAAGGTTTGAAGTAATTACACATAATAAAAAACGGACTCAGGCTCAAGTTCCGAAGTAATTACACATATAGAAATTCAAAAAGAAACTAAAACCTGTGCGTTCGTTGGTCTACTCTGTTGAGAGGAGGGACGTGCATGTGACTATGCCACTACGGTAGCCTTAGGTGCTCAATACAAGCATTGATTAGGCGCATATGCCCGGATGACAGAAGGCCAATATATTTGATTGATAGGCCAAGCCCAACCATAACGTTCTACTAGCCCTTGGGCCTTCTTCATTCCCTAGCATACGAACTTAGCTATTTCTATGTTTTTAGAGGACCGAGCTTTGCTCGGATGGTAAGCTCGCAGTGGAGATAGCTGTCAGTTGCGAGTTTAACTCGTGGCATCTCACACAGATGGGATTTCCCCCTTCTTTTTCTAGGGCTAGTCTCTGGAGCAGTGGTAAAAAAAAAGGTACACATGCGTACGTGTTACCCGCATAGGAGGCTTTAAGTTCTTACTTATTTAGGAAAAAAGCTTGCGTTAGATGTGCACACATGTATATGGTTTTATGCGAGTATGTACCGCCTTTGTACCATGTAAAAAGATGCTATGTTTACGAGTTTAGAAAGAGAGGGTAGTTTAACCAATAAAGAAGTGTATATTATTAATTCAAATTATATCAAATAAGATATTCAATAGAACGTCTTAACAATATTTTAGTTTTAAATTATGTTTTCCAATGTAAAATTCGATATATATTCATTTTTCTGTTAATTTTAGTATCAATTTATTTTGGTTTTATTATTCTGATCAACAGCTTTTTTTTTCTCATTTTTCCTTTTTCTACCTATGAATCTGTATCTTCTCACATGAGTCATGCAGATGCAACAAAAGCAAATAACCAATGGTAATTTAGAGCAGCAATGCGATGCAATGCAAAGCATTTTTTTTCTTCGTCAGACTGATCAATATGATGATGGATGTGAGCACGACGAATGCCTGATGGCAGGACGAACCCCCCAAGCCTGCTTGTGCCGAGAGGTTGGCAGATAAATATTTAGGGTACCTAACTCTCATATCAATTGCAGAATGCAGATACAGTACTACTTCCTCCATTAAAACAAATTAATTTCTAGCTACGAAGTTAAATAGACCCATGTCTAGATTCTTTTTTCTTTTGACGGAGGGTGTAGCTAGCTGAGCTGCTCTTGTGAGTCATCTATCTTTTTTCCTCTTTCCCCTATACGTTATCTTACTCTATTTGAAAGAGCATGTGCAATTCTTTCGTTTGTGTTAAGGGAGCGTTTGTATAATGGGTTAGGAAGGGTGAGATTGGAATGAGGGTTTCGGGATGAAATGAGGTGAGATGAATAGACGGCTATAAAAGAACATCTCGACCGCTAGTGGATTTTAGTTGACAAATAATTAAAGGACTGACGTGTTGTGTTTATTGATTATATAAGCAGGAGATTAGTCTGGTGAAGAAGAAGAAGAAGATGATAATAGAATATAATAAGATTTTATTATGATATAAGGCTACAAATAACTAAAGATGGCAAGATAAGGCAAAGGGTTGGTAAGATTTAGATGCACGATAGACCATGCATGAGATAAGGGCAAGAAGAGGCTTGGCGTCAAAGGAATCGATATAATGGTAAAGAAGCACGTGCTTGCCATAACGCTGATGGACCGGTCAAGATTATAAGAAGTCATAAGTTGCTATAGATCAACCTTTATTAAAGAAGAAGCTAAAGGGACAAGACTTAGAAGAAAATTAAGATTGCTATGGAGAAATGCTAGGCCAGACAATTCCAGAGCAGTCAAATTGTCTGGGTGAAGCTGAAGAAGGTGAAGGCCAAACAATCCAAAAGCAAGCAGACCAGGCAAACCTGTATTAGAGCTAGTCAAAAGCTAAAGAAGTGAAGGTCGAACGATTTGGGAGTAAGCGAAGCTGTTGGACATTCTGACAGAGGTTAGACTGTACAACGATTTACACCCCAATACCTAGTGTCAGTGATCGTTAAAAAAGTGAAGGGGTATCGGACAGTCTGGTCGTTATCGGACTGTCCTACACCATACGGGTTTTGATAGATTCAAGCAACAATTAGAAATGGCTAGTTGGAAGGATTGGGACCATATATACCTAGTGCAATAGAATTGTTTTAAGACTTTTGGATCTTCTATCTGAGCAAGCCAGGTGTATGTCTAAGAGTCCCAAGAGCTAATTGAAAATCCTTTAAGAAGAGTTTATCCTTGAGAGAGTGTTATTGCACATTTGTGACAAGGCTAGTTGATCTCCCATCATCTCAAGTGTGTTCTATAGTAGCTAGAGAGTGGAGTTAAGAGTAGTGTGGAGTTGTTGTACTTCAAGTTGAAGAACTTAAGGTTGTACGAGGAGAAGAAGAAGGAGGAACCCACGAGCAACCAAGTGGAATGTGGTGTGCTTGAGAGAAGTTTGTGAAGTTTGATACATCACCTCCAGAAGGGAAGAGGTAATAGTGAGGGCCAAGCTTTATCTTGATAGATGCATGTTAAAGTAGGCTTCATCGGATGAAAGTTATGTGGTATTCGAGCTTGGGATAGAGATGATCGCTTGAAGCATGAAATTGCTCTTGGTGATTTCATATAGAGACCATGACACCATTGAAGGGGGGACTTAGAGAGAAAAATGGTTAATTGATATCCTGCTCTATGGAGCTTCTTAACGGAGATGTAGGATCGGTTAGATCTAAACTTCGGTAAATAAATCAGTGTCTTCTCTCCACCTTTTACTTATCACTTTCATATTGAGCTATTTAGTGATCTATTGTTGCATGCTTAATTCTTATTGATCACATTCTAGCTTTAGTTTAAAACTAACGTATAAAGTTCTCTATGTCACCATAGGTTTTATATTTTCTATATAGAGCTAGATTGTCTTGTAGTGGTCGTATTGTCCGACATTGAATGATGTTGGACTATCCAAGTCTATATTCTTAGTAGGCAAGTTCCTTTTTTCCCTATGTTTGGTCAAATTGTCCAAGTGAAGTCGAACTATCTGACATTAAGTGTTGTCAGACTATGCACATTGGCATCGAACTACTCGATCCTTTCTAATTTTCATTGTGAGTTTTTATAACTGTAAAAAAACACCTATTCATCCCCTTCTAGGTAACATTTATTATCCTCAAGGCCCTTTCACTTGGTATCCGAGTGAACAAATCACCTTCAGTTGGTATAAAAACCTAACCTCTTGATAGACTTAACCACTTAAAATGATCAAGATGTCGAGGGACGGCGAGATGATTCCGAGGAGTTCTACAACCAATACTCTTATTTTATGGTTCTAATTATGCATCTTGGAGTACTCGCGTGTTTAATGCTTTTAGGGCCATGGGTTCTAAAATAAAGGGAGTTGTAGATGTGAGCATTTCTCCTCCTAGTGATAAATGGCTATCAATTAAAGAGGAAGAGAAATACATACATCTCACTACTCAAGCTACTAATGTTTTGACAAGATTTGAGTGAAGATGTATTTGAAATCATCATGCTGCTTGAAGACACTTACCTTATTTGGACAACACTCAAAGAAAGATATGATAAGTCTAAATGTGATCAAGTGGAGCGCATGAGAGAAGCGCTTGAAGTGTGCTCAACTTCTTCACCAAACTGCAAGGAACCTTAAGTGAAAGATGATCTTACCACATCCACCTCCTCACCAACACATGACCACGTTAAAGGTAATGAAATGGTAAGTAGTATCAATATAGATACTTCTTGCTATAGTGCTTGTAGTATTAATCTTTTGAAGGAAGAATAAGCATATGAACATCAATGGCTAAGTGCTCAAGAATCCTTGTCATCGATGTGCACCTCTTCCATCGCCAAAGATCAAGTTTGCCTTATGGTGCAAGATGGTGAAAGTGAAGATGATGACCATGTACTTGATCACTTGAACAAGAAGAACCTAACAATTGTGATCAATCTTGTAAATGCCATTGAGAAGCAAGAAGAATGCCTTCTTGAGAATAATAAAGAAGTCAATGGTCTAACTAAAGAACACAAAAAAAATTAAGGACTCTAATTCTTCATTGATCATGAGGTATGAAAAATTGAAAAATAAATTAGCTTGTGTTACTAACTCAATTGTTTGTGTAGTATCTTTGGAGAATCAAAATCAAGAGCTCAAAATTCAACTTAAGGAGATCAGCCACAAGTATGTGGGTTTATAAGAAAAACATGATAAACTTATGTGTTCTCGTGAAAATCTTGTAGATTCTCTACCATGCTATAGGTAGTTCTTGAGGTGATAATCACAATGGTAAAATTTTATGAGTATCATGTTTAAGTTAATTTCATTTGTGCTAACCCTTGTTGCTCCTAAGCAAATATTTTTCCAAGCACTACATGTGCTTTGGATTGCCTTGATGAAAATGTGTTTGAGGTTTGCTTCTCTCCATGGTTTGAGGTACGCACGCCGGGGGCCGTGGGTTTCGCTCGGCTCCGGCGCGATGGTACGGGTACGGGCGTGCCAATCAATTTGACCTTGCAATTGATAAGGAGGTAAGCCAAACGGGTCAGTTGGACGACGGGCCGATATGAGCCCTCGCTATCGACTGGTTGCCGATAGGATTAGGTTAGTCATCGGCCGCGTCTGGATGGCTCATGCTATCGGCTGATAGCCGATAGAAATCAGGATACTCTTCTATCGACTGGGGAGCCGATGAAGGCGTAGGCGGATGTCGACGAAGGATATGATGGCTCCGGATGTAGCAAACGCGAGACCCTGATCCATTGGCTGCAGAGCCGATGGAGGCACAGGAGTATACTAAGAGAATAGCAAGGCGCGCGGGATCCCTTCTGGTAGTCGATGGAACCTGTCGCGGTCGTTCATCGACTAGAAAGCCGATGAAGGCATATGTGAACTAGCAAGGAATCGTATAAAAGGCACGGGCTGCAAAGCTGATGCCGCTCCGGTATGGCATCACGAGACCCGTCGTCTACTGTGACAACGCTGCTAGCGCCGAATCTCGAAGATCGGACCTAACCGAGATAGTACGAGACCGAGACTAGTGGAAACGAGACGGTGGACGTCGAATCGGATGTGCTGAAGTAAGGGCGCATCGAACCCATCGACTACCTGAGCTGATGAGTGGACGTCTCTCTAAAGACAGGCGCGCCGATGCGCTTGGCATGGCGCTCAAGGGAAGTCTTTGAAGACTGGTGCGTATCGGCTGAAGAGCCGATACGCTAGGTGTGATACTCAACGTATAGATAACTTATCGGCTAACACTCCGATGAAACATCATACAGAGACCTATAGGCCTAAAGCTAATTCTATCGTCAGCAGCCTCGTAGGTCAAACCTAACCGATATAGCATGAGACCGACGACGACGGAGAGAGCTTGATAGGCCGATAGACTCTTCACGGACGTGATGCGATACATCCGATCGCCCTAAGAGGTCAAACCTAACCGATGCAGCCTTAGACAGAGTGAGACATATCGAGATAGTGGTAGGACTTACCCCTTCACCGAAGATCGAACTTAACCGATGCAGCCCCGCGTCGAGAGCTAGACCCCGCCGATAAAAACCTAGATAAACTAGGGTGGTGATGCGCTGAGGTTGTATTGATCGAAGAATTGATCCTTTACATATTTTTCATGGTCTATATTTATACCCTAGGTTTACAGAGTCTGACGCATTTACAACAATCATCGGACGTTATTTTCTAACAAAAATAAAGGAAAATATCTTTAAGGAAGTTAACTAACTAACTAAATCTTTCTATTCATATAAGATAAGATATACTACCCTACCGTGAACCACGGTTCCTCCTCAAACTCGGTCTTATCCGGATAATTTTCTATTCTGAGACCGAGTCTTTCCTTGCTTCAATCCGATCGGCTTCTTTCCTGTAGTAATCGGACACTTCTGCGCTCAAGCCGATCGTCTTTTCAATCTATCGCTGGGCTTTCCAAATTTTGGCATTAACAAAATGACAAGAAAATGAAACAATGATTTGGGATGAACTCAAACAAGAAGAATAATTTCAACTTTAAGATCAAGAGGCAAACCAAGAAGGCATGCTATGGGTGTCACAAGTATGACCACTTCATCGCCGATTGTCACATCAAGAATAAGACCTACAATGGCAATGCTAAGGAGCAAGATCAGGAGATGATCAAGACCCCCATTGTCTGCTTCAAGTGCAAGGAAATGTAGTATCAAGGACAAGAGTGCTCCTTGAAGAAGAAAGAGGAAGGCATGAGCAAGAGCCAAGAATGGAAAAAGAAGATGGCTCATATCAAGTGCTTCAATTGCTCAAGATTGGGACACTATGCCTCTATGTGTTCCAACACCATTGAATACAAGGTTATACTTCCAAATAAGAGAACAAGAAAATACATGAGGAAGTGCTTTGGATGCTACAAGATGGATCATGAAGTAGCTTCATATCCCTATGTAAAGATGGAAAGATTTATGTCATGTAAGAAGAGCCTCACCAATAAATAAGTTAACAAGAAGCAAGATGTGTCTTGCAAGGACAAGAAACAAATTTTCTACACTTGTTAGAAAAAAAGGACATATTGGTAAGAATCGTCCCAAGGGTAACATTCCTAAGCCTAATCTTGTCAATATTAATCATTATGCACTTAGGAAGGCTAAAAGTGGTACTTGTGCTACAAAGCTGATTAGTTCGTTACATGTTAGCATAAAAACCATTTGGATACCTAAGTCTTTTGTGATAAAACTTTATGGACCCAAATTGGTTTGGGTACCAAAATGTGATTAAGTTACATATAGGTACTTTGAGATGTATTGGAGGCTTGGCTTATTCGAGTATAATCATATTGTACATCCTATGTCAAGCATGGAGTTCATTGTCTATTTTGATCTTTAACGTCATCTCAGTAACAAGTATCAAACTTGAGCTAGATAGCGACTTTACCTTATGTAGGTGTAAGATTATGAGTGCCTAGATAAATTTGAGCTTTTTCCATACTTTGTATATTATGATGCATTTAATGGCTCTATAGCAGAGCATTGTCTTGTGAGGTGTAGGTTTAAAATAATCTTGAGTTGGCTATCTAGAAGAATAATCAATGCCCAAGATCACAAGAAGCTCAAGCAATTACCACAACAACTACTCTTGTGAAGTCATTGGCTATTGAAGTGTTGAAATGTCTAGACCATTGGAAGCCAACAGATTGGAAGTCTGGCCAAAGCTAGACAATCTAGATCATGTGTTAACAGGATAGTTCGGTTGTGATATGACCGTCTGATAGCTTGGCTATCCAATAGGGTCAGACAGTCTGGTCAATACTTTGACCAACCTACTGGTAACATATAGTTCTCAATTTGCAAATTTTATAAATTTTACCGTTTGGCCTCTTTATGAATTTCTTAGGAAAGGAGAGTACTCAAGATCGGTTTTGGTTGTGCAAAAGAGTTCCTAATCACAATAAGACATCTAATAAAGATGATTATGATTAAAATCAAACAAGGCCTCACTTGAGACAAGACCTTGAAGCTATAGCATATAAACCTTCTCAAAATCATCGCTTATTAAAGCATGAGAGGTAACACATATGGTCATGTCATTATGAATGAATTTTTTCTGCTTTACTTGGGTACTTTTCTCTATGTGCTTGACATGAAACCCAAAATACCTTTGAGTGATGAGCACAATGTGCTAAAAAAGAGTTTGATCTCAAGATCAAGAAGATGTCAAGTGAGTAAGACAGTAAATTCAAATATCAATCGGCTCCACCAAATCATGTTCTCAAAAGGAAGCAAATGAGCATCTTAACTTAGATGCTTAAGGTACCTCTAATGACCAAATACTTTCAATTAATACCTTCATTCATTGGTATTTCAATTCATACCTTTTTAGATGAAGGCTCTTATGCTTATTTATCAGACCAACACTCATGACTAAGTTGTTCTTGCAATGAAGTTTGCACCCACATAATTTATGTAGTAACATTGGCTAACATTTTATATTCAACCTTTGTGCTTGACGTTGACACTGTTGCTTGCTTTCTAGCACTCCATGGCACAAGATTAGAACCTAAAAATATAACAAATCCTCCTATTAATCAACGATCATCTAGACAGCTAGCCCATAAAATACCTTCAATTTGTATTTCAACTCGTATCTTTTTAAATTAAGGTTGTTTATGCTTATTTATTAGATAAACTCTCATGACTATCATATTTTCAACTAATGTATTCCATATTTATTGAAAACATGAGAGGTGTGGTGTTTGAAGTTACTAATGGCTTTCGAATGGAACAAAATCTCTCAATTGTGCTAGACAATGAAAAACCAAGCTTACGTGAGAAAGGGGTTGCCAAAAGATGGAACGTCCGTTTGGTTGTTCATGGCTTCAAGCAAGAAAGCTTGAAGATGATGTACATGGAGCAACTACCTGGCTTTAAATACTCTAAGTACCCCAACCATGTCTACAAGCATCCCAAGGCTCTTCTTGAGCTCAAGCACCTCCAAAATGTGGATTGTGATCAAGGAGTTCGAGATGTTCGTGATGGGCAAGTTCAAGTTCTTCCTCGAAATTCAAATGAAGCAAATCAAGGAAGGGACTTCAACAAGACCATCAAGGTGCCAAATTCAAGATATCAATTTCAATGAATGGACATCTCAAAACTCGCAAAGAAAGGTAACCTGATGATCGATAGCTTTGCAATTCAATGGTCTTAGAGTATCTAAGCTAAGTTTTATTCTTTGCTAAATAGCCTAGTTTGTAAAATATTATGACAAAATACTTGTTTAGTTAATAAGCAAGTAATAGTCACGAAGTTGGTATTCTAGGTGAATCAAAGTGCTTGGAGACCTTATTCTATGTGAATTTTTGTCTTAGCAATAAATTTGTGATTCATACATTCTAAAATTATTTACAAAATGATTTGTGAAAATCTTTGGTGAGTAATGTTTTTCAAAAATGTTGAATCTCACTCAAGTTTTTAAAGAAGTGGTTTGTCATGGTTAAATATCGATGATCCCCTTAATTGCATATATCATGTCCTCTCCTTTGTTGTGCTTAAATGCCTAAATGGGAGAGAAGGGCTAAAGGGAAGATATTAATTAAAATGGAAAAAAGAAAATATCTTTGACATGCCAAAGGGGAGACTTATTGTTTTGTGCCTTAAAACCCTTTGGATATATGCATTTTTGTTACAAGAATATGGATCTCAATGCTTAATGATTCACTTGTGATTTTTTATCAAATTGGTGTTTATTTCCTAATCACAAGTGTTGAAATACAAATTTGAGAGAATAATTCTTGATGACCCTTCATCGATGATCCATTTGTTTCTCTCTCTGCTCAAGTCCTTTTTGGCATTTAGATTCCAAAGAGGGAGAAGTACATTAAAGGGGATGAAGAAAAAAAATTAATCAACATGTAAGATATTTGTGAGAAATTATTAAAAGTTAATTGAAATGGGAGAAATATATTAAAAGGGATGCCAAATTAGGAGAGAATATTTGAAAGATTTGAAAATATTTGTCAATTAGTTTGTGCATGGCCTAATGGCTTAAATGCTTACTATTTAGTCACCATGCCATGTGCAATTAACATTTTCAATTGGTATTTGAAATCAATTCTAAAATTTGATTTCTCATGCTTTCTCAATTGATATCACTATCAATTGGAATTGTAATCAAGTTTTGGAATTGGTATCAAGTGTTTGTTAAAATTAGTATCAAGAATTTGAGTTGTGCACATTTGTTTCATTTGGTATCTTGTTACACACAACACACCCCACGGATGCAAAGAGCTAGGGGGAGCTCTTATGCTAACAAGTAGGTGGATATGAGTTCACTTCACATAGTTGTATGCACACATTCAGGGGAGCTCAAACTAACCCTTTGGATTCAAAAGCTGTTATTATCAGTCTTTTGTAAACTTTAATCGTGTTGTCATCAATCACTAAAAAGGGGGAGATTGAAGAAGCATCTAGGCCTCTAGAGGGCTATCGGTAAAGTGGGAATGAAGATCCCTACCACCGATTGCTTGGGGCGCTTGGTGATATGTCATCAAGTCATATGTCTTGCCCAACTAATAATGAACTCTAAAGTTGTAGCAGATACGTGCTTGAAGGAAAGCAAAACAAGGGTTAGAGCGCCCTCTATTAGGGGCCAAGCCCAGGGCATCTCTGTCCCCAAGCTCGATGATTCAGAGTAGCTTGGGTGCTCAGATCGTGCAATGATTGTGATAGGACACGACGAGCTGTTGTGTCCATTCACACGTGAGTTTTGCATTAATGCGAAGCAATGCAAAACAACCCAACAAGCAACTGAGATGACGAGATGGCGCTTGCACGACCGTGCGTGCGCCATCATCACCTCTACGTGAGAAGGGATATGGGCTATCAGGCAGCACGATTGACTACCATTATGCCTAATAGGTTCCACTACCTTTTCACGCATCCCGCTACGTGCGATTGACAGGTGAGCCATGCCATCGACAGCACAAATCTAAGCTTCTATCCTAAGCTTTCCTTAGCTGCAATGGACATGTGGTGAGATGGCACATCCTTATCATAAGCTAGCCTCGAATGGGCCCTACTATAGGAAATGATGAGACCTCCCATGTCTAATCCCTATAAACTAACGTCTATTTTCTAGTGACCAGCCACTGTAGTATTTCTTCAAAGCTATAAGAGGAGAACCAAAGTGATGAGGACATCAACACTATCGATACATCCACTCATAGTCCAATTACCCGTGCTCGTGCACATCAACTCAACTATCAGGTGAGTTCATTCTTGAGTTAATGTTCCTCTTCTTTATACTCTAGAGACGCGTGCACTCTTATTTTACTCAGAAATGATGAAGAGGATCCAACGGGGAGAGGATTAGCGTGGGGTGGATTCAGACTGCAAGATAGTGCCAAATTCTGACGGCTGCCATAACTTCATGCGAACTCCAATTTGGGCTTGCAAGTACTTAATGGAAAGGTTATCAAGTCTACTTTCAAATTGATCTGGCCTTATGTCAATATCTATTTTGGAGTGGCCACAATTATCATTTTTCTACCGAGTGTTTTTCTATCCACGGTGCTGCGTCACCTCGTTTGGGCCTAATGGGTCGTGTATCAAGTTGGGCCCATTAGGGGTGTGTCCTAGGGTTGAGCATGACCCCGGCACCCCTGTGGTCGTCTCCCCCTCTTCTTAAACCTTCAGCCACCGCCAAGAACAGTGTGTTTTGTTGATTAGAGTTAGCGTCTTGCTACTTGCACACAGCGCGCGTGTCGGCTAGACCGTCTATCTGTTTGTCTCTAGAACCCCGCTGTATTGTGAATTCAGAGTGAATCTTTCATCTCAATATCTAGCAATTTCAGTGCTTGTTTTACTTGTTCTTCGATTGCTTGCAGGACGAGTGCCCTAATGGCTGGGTTGTTGTGCACCACAAGTTCGCATCGACCATCGGAGATGGTGTATCGGTTGCTAAGGCGCATCGTCCTTGGACGGTTGTAGTCGGGCCATGAACGTTGCCTCTATCCCCCAATCGAGTTATCCTCCACCTCTCATCGAAAGATTGGGACTAAATCCTAGCAGGTTCTCATCACAAAGCCTCTAAGAAAGGGGTTTGAAACCTAGAAAATCTACAAGACTAAAAGCTTTGTAACAAAGCCCTTTGACCAAGATAGAATATAGAACACAATAGGAATAGAGTATTACATCTTCGTATGGTCTAAACCCGTATAATTTCTTTGGCCTTATTTCTTATCGCTGCATCCTCAATCCAACATCCATGTTCCTTGGGCCAAACACAAAAAGGAGTAGGAGGGTCCTATGATTCCTCACTAGAGGAGCTTCTCTCTGACAACCGATGTGCCTGGTATGCGTATGTGTTTGCTGATTTAGGTTTTCGTAGTTTCCCACAATGGAAAAGTTGATGACTAGTTGTCACCGACGCCATGATTTTGACTTTAAGGAAAAGCCGACATGCATGAGCAGGCCTATCAGAAGCCACCTGCGTCTTTGCGGTGCCTGCTGTCACAGTTTGATGATGCTCGGCAAGCATCACACCATTGCCTCCCTATTGGACAAGCTACCTCACTTACCAGAAGGCTGAGGAAGCTAGGGATTGCTTGGCCGGTGCAACTGCGACCTCCTCCATGCAGCGGGAAAGTGAACATCATGTGTCGATTCGTCGCTGCCTAAATTTTGACTTCGCCAGCATAGGGAGTACCTTGCTCGCCACATAAGTGCTCCACTACCACCGTCCTCTCTAACCCATCGGGGCAACCTGAAAGGCCGCTGGCTGATGGAGGTCATTGATCTAGTGGGCGCTGCCCATCGCCAATTGGCCACTGGTAGTTCTTGGACTTCCTCAAGGATGACTTCCAAGGCTACATTGCCCTCTGCACTGTTTACCGAACAACATGGCACCCACGCTTAGGATACATGCTGGTCGCCAGTGAAGGTCGCCAAATGATGTGTCACCCCACTGGTGAGGGAGGAGTAATAGGACCTACATGCATGACTTGACGTGGTGTATTCGCACCTTGGGATGAAAACTGATCTCCACGCGGTGTAGCAGCGGAAGGACGAGATGCTAAGGCAATATATATAGCGCTTCATCCAAGTCTATAACACCATCCTGAACATTCCCCCACATGCTATCATCCACATGTTTTGGCGCAGTATCTATGATAAGAGGACATTGAAGAAGCTCAGCACCATGGAAATCAAAACCACTACACAGTTGTTCACTCTTGCGGACAAGTGTGCCAAGAATGCAAAGTCACAGGCTTGGAACTAGCCATGCCCCAAGCAGACCACTGATGGCAAGGACACCACTCATTTCGCTGAGAGGTGGGAATAGAGGAAACACAAGACCTCCCTCGCTTGCACTGAACAGCACACCGCATACCTCATTGCCTTGTGGTCCAATCACGGTGACTACCCTAGGGCCTCGGGCTCCTGTGCACTGAAATGTCGGATCGCCACCGACGACTTTGTGCCCATGAATGAGGTTGCCCTCAACGACATCGCGCCTAGGATAGTCAAGATTAGTGGTGGCCTAAATGGCAAATAGAAAAACAGGCTCATCGTCTTCCTCTAGGCTAATACCGATGTGTTAGCTTAGCAGTTGTCGGACATACGCCCAGACACATGGCCCGTGAGACAGAAGGTGTGACGGCAAGCCCTAGAGCACCAAGCCTTCATCCATGAGGAGGTGAACAAGTTGCTAGCGGCTAGCTTCATCCAGGAAGTCATACACCTGGAGTGGTTTGCAAACCTTGTTGTCATCCCCAAGTCCAATGGTAAGCTACGGATGTGCATCAACTACACTAACCTCAATAAGCGCACAGTGAATGTCACTCTCAAAGCACAACCATGTAGAGACCTTCGATAGTCTTTACACCAAGTGCATGAAGCTGAACCCTGAAAAGCTCATCATTATGGTGCCAGCTAGCAAGCTACTCGGTTTCCTTGTCACCAACCGAGGGATTGAGGCCAATCCCAAGAAGATACAGGCCATTGAACAAATGGACCCGCCTGCTCATCTCAAGGATGTGTAGAGCCTCATGGGCTGCAAGGCGGCCTTAAAGCAATTCATCTCCAATCTAGGAGAGTAAGCCCTCCCCTTCTTCAAGCTACTCAAGAAGACTGGGACATTAAATTGGACGTCCGAAGCCTAACAAGCCTTGCAAGGCCTCAAGCACTACCTTACCTTGCCACCTATTCTCATGGCACTCTAGCAAGATGAGCCATTACTGATGTACATCGTCGCCACTCCAAAAATCATAAGCATGGCATTGGTGCTCATCCAAGAGAGTTTGTTGAATTGCCATCCTCCCAGGATTTGAACACAACACGAGGTCATCCCTCAGTAGGATCGTTGTTGCCACATCGTTCACCTCCATGATTGCCCACATCATGTGGGTGAACTCCTTGTCCTAATTCTGGCCTTTGCCATAATGGGTCTGTGTGGCATCCATGTTTCCTATGTACAGTGAGGTGGGCTAGTCGCACTAGTTAAGTGGGGCTAGCCATCAGCATAGAAAGTCCCTGACTACCATGGTGGTGTCCATGCCGGTGGTGCATAGATCGGCAATCTGATTCATCACCGAGTTGAGGTGCGTGTCCAATTGGGGGGCATCCTCCTAAGAGTTCACACAAACCGCTGGCTGTTGGGGGGAAAGAGGCGTGGGTGAGTTAAGATGCTAATATACACTCAATCATCGTGCCAATCCTCCCACTTCTTTCACATCATCTGTGGAATGTATGGTTCACCACCCTACAAGCGGGGGCAAAAGTGGCATGATCCCACACTCTCTAGGTCATCAGAATTTTTCTTCTTTTCGGCGATCCACATGACAAAGAATTGTCAGAATAGCTCCACCAAAGGCATGACGTGAATGAACATCTCGCATAGGTGTGTGAAGATGGCCAGCGTCACGATGTTGTTCGGTGCCAGGTATGCCAGCTAGACATCGTACATCTCTAGCACCTCCATAAAAATGCTAAGGATGGCGGCCTCAGCCCGGCAGGGCATATGAGATGAAAAATACCACCTCACCAGGTTCTTTCAACCAAGGCTTCACCCCGTTTGGCTTCACCATCACTGCCTACCTCTAGGTGCATGGTATCAGCATTAGCTAGCACACTCTCTTCGCCCCTCACCTTAGAAGAGAGGGGTAACGGTGGCAACACTCTGCCTCCCGTAGCGTGCATGCAGCGTCCTGCTCTCAGCATGGTGGCGATCGAGGGAAAGGAAGTGTTGTGGGAATAAAAATGTGGAAGTTGAGAGGACGGATGGAAACAAGAGCAAAAGTAATAAGAGGAACAATGTTGGCATGGAAAAGAGGGATTGGTGTGCCTTATCCCCTTATATAGGTTGCATGCTCACCCACGCCCCCTCAAAACATGAATCTGCCATGCTATTCGCCCACTTGCAAGTAAATCAAGGAGGTGTTGCTTCAAACTAGCGCATGCATTGATTCTCTTGCTTAGAAACGTGCTCATGATTAAGTGGGGAGGCAAAACGGCTTGCACCGCTCCATCTTCCCCATCGCCACGTGTCCATTCACTACCAACAGTAGTACCCAACTAGGGGAAATGGGCCAGTGACAACCAAGCTAGGCTATTGTCAGACAAGGATTTGCAACACCACCTAGCTTAAGGTTAGGGGCTACTGTTGTTAAAGTAGGAACCAGGTTTCCCACCACTAGTTGCTTGGGGTGCTTGATGACACGTCATCAAGCCAGGTGGCATGTCAAAGTAGTAATTAACTCCAAGGCTATAGCAGATATGCTCCTAAAGAAAAGTAAAACAAGGTCTCAAGCTCGCTTCCCTACCAAGGGTTGAGCTCAAGGCATTCCCGCCCCCGAGCTCGGTGATTCAGAGTAGCTTGGGGGCACATACCATGCATTGACTATGACGAGACATAGCGAACCAATGTATTCATTCACACGCAAGTTTTGCATTAAATGTGAAGCAATGTAAAATAACTCGATGTGCAACTGGGCTGATGGGACATCGTCCACACAATTGACTATTGAGTGGCACAGTTGACTGACAAGGCCAACCGCCTTTTCACGCATTTCGTCGTGTGCAACTAACAGGCATGCCATACAATCAACAACACAAATCTAAGCTTCCATCTCAAGCTTTCTGTAGCTGCAATAGACACGTGGCTGAGCGGCATGGCATCATTACAAGCCGGCCCCAAGGGAGCCACACCAGGTTCCAATGACTGGGCCCATACTATAGGAAACGATGAGACTTTCCATACCTAATCCTTGTAAATTGGCGTTAATTTTTCAATGACTGACCACTATAGCCTCATGGCTATAGGAGAACTAAGGCCTCCAAGAAAGAGGTTCGAAACCTAGAAAATCTACAAGAGTGGAAGTTTTGTAAGAGAGCCCTTTGACCAAGATAGAATAAAGAGCACAACAAAAGTAAGGTATTATATTTTCATACAACCTATATAATTTCATACAACCACTGCATCCTTGATCTAGCATTCACATTCCCTATGCTGAACCCAAAAGTGGGGAGGGGGGGGACGGTCTGACGATTCCCCAATAGAGGAGCTTGCTCTCCGACATTGATTTTAAGATGAAGAACAAGATGGAATATAGTGAGGTTTTATTGTGATATAAGGCTATAAGTGACTGAAGATGGTAAGATGCAATGAAGAGTTGGCAAGACTTGGCTGCACGATAGACCATATATGGGAGAAGGGCAAACAAGGGCTTGGTACCAAATGACTCGATGCAATGGTGAAGGAGCAAGTGCTTGATGCAATGCCAACGGACTAGTTGAGGTCATTAGAAGTCACAAGTTGCTGATAATTAATTTTTGTTGAAAAAGAAGCTAAAGGAACAAGGCTTAGAAGGAAGAAGATCAAGATTGTTATGGAGAAGTATTGGGCTGGACAATTCTGGAGTAGCTGGATTGTTCGGATGAAGATGAAGGTTAAATAGTCCGGGAGTGAATGGATTGTCTGGGCAAGTTTGTTTTTGAGCCAGGCAGAAGTTGAAGAAGTGAATGTTGGATAGTTTGGGAGTGATTCGACTGTTCGGGAGAAGTTTTGTTTGGAAGTAGCAGGACGAAGGAGTTCGGTAGTGCCATTCAATCTAGTGTGGTACCAAATTGTTTGAGAAGTACAGAGTTGTCAAACTGTCCGACGCTTTACACCCCAACAGCTAGTGTCAGTGATCATTGAAAAAGTGAAGGGGTGTCGTACAATCCAGCCTGGTACTGGACCGTCCTACACCATACATATTTTGGCAGATTCAAGCAACGGCTAGAAATGGCCAATAGAAGGGTTGGCACTATATATATCCAATGCCATGGAGTTTTAAGAATTGTGGATCCTCTTTGACCCGAGCAAGCTAAGTGCTTGTCTAAGAGCTCTAAGAGCTAATAGAAGATCCTTTGGAGAGCGTTTAGTCTTGAGAGAGTGTTCTTGCATATTTGTAAGAAAGCTAGTTGATCTTCCACCATCTCAAGTGTTTTCTAGAGCAGTTAGAGAGTGGAGGTGAGAGTGGTGTGGAGTTGTGTTTCAACTTAGTGAACTTGAGGATGTAAGAGTAGAAAGAGAAGGAAAAACCCACGAGCAACCAAGTGGAGTATGGTGTGCCCATAAGAAATTTGTAAAGGTTGATACCTCACCTCTAAAAGGAAAGAGATGATAGTGTAAGCCAAGTTTCATCTTAATGGATGCTTGGTAGAGCAAGCTTCATCAAAGAAAAGTTGCGTAGCGTTTAAGCTTAGGACCGAGTAGGTCACTTAGAGCACGAACTTGCCCTTAGTAATGGCTTGAAGAGACCAACGCACCATTAGAGGTGGGAGCTTAGAGTGGAAAAGAGTTAATCAAGATCGGACTCTTTAGAGCTCCTCAACGGAGACAAATAATCACTTAAAATCTAAACTTCAATAAATAAATCGGTATCTCCTCTCTCTACTTTGTACTTAACGCTAAATCGGTGATCTATTATTGCATGCTTATATCTTATTGATCACTTTCTAACTCTAATTTAAAACTAGTGTGCAAAGTATTATATCTCACCATATGTTTCATATTATCTGTATAGTGCCAACTTGTGTTGTAGTGTTTAGACTATACAACACTGAGTGTTGTTGGACTATCCGTATGATACCAGACTATTTGGGTCTATATTCTTAGTAGGTGAGTTTTTGTTTTCTCTATGTTTGATCGGATTGTCTGGGTGCAGTCGGACTATCCGACATTAAGTGTTGTCGGACTATTCGTACTGGCACCGAACTGTCACATCAGTTCTAATTTTCGCTATAAGATTTTGTAACTATAGAAAACGTCTATTCACTCATCTCTAGGTGATATCTACGAACCTTTAGACACTTTCATTTGGTAATAGCAAGCACTTTTAGGCTAAGATTAAAAGTTATCCTTCAAAGGGTAGGATAATATTTTCATGACCCATTTTTCAAACATGCTTTAAGAAGTGACGAACACAAGATGCTCTCAATTGTTATGTCTACCAGGAGCGTTGGCCTACCCATCAGGGCAAACTAACATGCAGCCCAAACGCTGAATACTGGATACAACCCAACCAGCCACTACCATGCACGCTAGGAGGGGATATGGGGTCATGGGGGCGAACGGAGGTGTGTGCCGTGTGTGGAGCCGAAAATCACACGTACGAAGACACGTGTGAGCGAACGAATGGGGGAGGCAAAAGGACCAATCAGCTGGTGGCACCTCCACCAGCTTTAGAAATATAGATTTGGCGTTTACAAATAGAATGTTTTATAACATTAATTCAAAATATAGCCCCCGACACGCACAGTTGTACATCAAACAGTGACAAGTCTTTGTCCATATTGGATAAATAAAACATAAAAAATGTTAAACAACATCCTTAAAATAAACCTATTGCTGTAAATCATCATCCTGTGCAACATGTGAACAATTATACAAATAATTAAAAAAACGATCGATTAATCGCTAAAAAGGGGTTTTCATCCACGAATGATAATTATAGCCCATATCACCTTGATGGAACAGCTTTCGTGCCATATCCTTGTATTCGGCCAACTAAACGAGCATTACGACCCTTTTTCACAGCACTTTTTTGATCCATGAATACTAGAAAGCATGTCAAATCACACAGCGTCATATATTCAAACATTTCTCTCCTTTTACATGCAACTCAACAGCCAAACAACCCAACAAAAGCTAATGACAGGAGGTGGCTTCTCTTCTCCAAACAACAATTACTCAAAGGGCAGCAGTTATAAAAGCGCTAAATTAGTAAATTGTACACCCCTCATTGCCTTTATCCACACTTTGCCTATTCCAGCACAATCCAAGCATTGGATATAAACTAACATCAGAAGTAAGTCTCATATAATTGCTTATAAGCATTTCTAGAAATTTCTTGCCCTTGTATACATAGTGCTTACTGCACAAATGGTATAAGGAAATACTCAGCGTAGAACAGCTGCAAGGAATAGAAATAATGCAAATGATTAACGCGACCAAAATATAATTGTACGACAAAATTCATCGTATAAACAAGAACATTCTCATTAATCACCTTCCAAATAAACATGTAAAATGATGTGATCCACGCCTTGTTTTCAACGTCACAGTGCTGTGCTCTCTGCCAAAGTGCAAAGGCAAGCAAGCCATGGCCGAAAACCTGGATGATCAATGCAACAGCAAAAAGAATTCTCAACTTCCAAACTGAAAAAAATAATGAAATGAACAATTTGTTTACTTTTTTTACAGAAGTGAAGAATTCACTCACGGTGATAATAATTTGACATAGATTTGTGGATGATGCTCCTGCCAAAATGGCAGCCCCATATGCTGTTAATAGTATGTTTATGCAGAGCCAATACACCTAAATCAGATAAACATAGGATTTTGCACCATTTTTAAATTTAGAATGACATGTACAACCATTAGGTTTTTTTATCAGTAGTAGAATTGGCTTCGTTCTTACCCTTTGTGGGCCCAAACGTACGCTAAGGGATTGGACGCCAAAATGCCTGTCGCCATCAATATCTGGAATATCCTGAAAATTCAGAAACAGACCAGTGATTTGAAGAGATGAATGTACCATTATGATCTCATGTAAACATATAGTCAACATCATTGGGCATTTACCTTGAATAAAGCGATAACTGCAGAGAAGCAACACATGAATAATGTCGCGAAAACCACCGACTTTGTCGGTGCCAAGGGCCTCTTCAGAACATGTTGCTGTTACAAGAACAATTAAACACTAACCAAAGAAAATCAGGAATTTGCACGTGAGATGTAAACAGTGTTTTGTACTACCTGCATGTGTGCAAAGAAAGCTAGCTGAACTAAGATTGCTCTTACAAATAGTATACACGATACAGCGAGAAATGCGTTCCGTTTCCACCGGAGTAGTGGAACCTGAAAAAATAGTATGATGAATTGAAAATATAAGTAGTGATAGGCTCGATGGGATCATGGAACACCATTTGTACTTATAGAGCTCAGTAAGAACTACTTACATCAACAGAGTATGCACTTCCTAGAAAGAAACTGATAAGCAAGGCACAGATCAAAGGAGCTGATTTGGATCTGATTCCAATGGCAATGCTCTAGCAAAAAGAAACAAAATGTGAGGAAGCTGTATAGACCTAAAACCTGTTTTATTCAAACTAGAATGATTTGTTCTTTTGTCTTGGGGTTGAACCTAATATACCATGATCAAGGACGTTAGTACTAAAACTGCTCCAGTTGTCACTGAAAATTCTCCAGATGCCAATGGAAGGCTGGGCTTATTAACCTCCAAAAAGAAGTATGATTTAGTCACAATGGTACAACATATCACAGAATAGAATAAAACGTTTTCAAACAGCAAAAGGAAAAAAATATTACATTCATCCTAAAATAACTTTATTTTTCACTCATCCACACATATCAATAAAAAACAAAAAACATAGAATTTCCTCTATTTTGTCAAATCCCAATACAATTGTCTCTCAAGTTATCTAGTCTCAATATATTTGTCCCTAATTTATTAAAATCCAATGCAATGATTGTTTAAAAGATAAAGTTATTTTGAGACAAGTAAAATAATGAAAAATGAAATTATTTTACGTCGGAGGGAGTACTACCTTGTCGATCTGAATGTCATATAGTTGATTCAGGCCTACAACATATACATTCATACATAAAGCAGAGGATAAAGCCTGCACATAAGGAAAAATATATGGAGGTTGTATGTCTTTAGATCATTAAGAAGATAATTTTAAGCGTCTATTGAGCACAGGATTCATCAGAAATTACAATTTAAAACATCTCTTGAGCATAGCATTCATTACAAAATTTATGATACCTCGAGAAATCCCCATAATGCTTTCATAGTAAAATCATCTAGGATCCTCATTGGTAGGAGAGAAACCGAAGTGATTCCTATTATCTGACAAATAATCCAAGAATAATAAGCAGTGAATTAGGCAGTGTGAATCCAAAAATGCAATATAAATTTGAATGATATATGCTAGAGCTCACAGTGCCAAAAATTGTGTGGGGTCGGCAAAACCGATAAAAAGCTCCCGGTTTCTTAGAAACTTCTTTGCAAATTTCTTCAAACTGAGTGGCGATGGATTCATGCTGGTCACCAGTAATGGCATAGCATCTAACTTGGAGAACTGAAGAATGTTGCCTTCTTTGCCTCCTTATGCTTCCTGTGAGACTAGTAGCATTTAAAATTGCATTTAGTTTTATTTGTGACAGTAGTGGCACTGTTGATTGGAGCAAAAACATAAATTGTAAATGTACTAATAAACCCCAGATTGAAGAGAGTAGTACTTGCCTTTGACACTGGTGTAGTGCAGAATTTGCCACCGATAATTTACCTGTAATGTGCGGAGAGGAGGACAAGCGTTTAGTTTTTAGTCCCCGTGAGGAAGGGATTGGAGGGATAGAGAGATTCCACACCTCAATCCCCTTCAAATCTCCTTCAATCCCCCTTGTGGGAGGGATTAACTGAACAAGACCTTAGTAAATTTGGATAAACTTATATTTGAACAACTTATATTTCAGGGGGGAAATTACATTCTAACATCTCTTAATTATTCATCCTTTTTATCAACAAGGTATTTTCTCCTAAAAGAAAAGGAAAAAGAATGCAGTTACTGAAAAGGATACAGCTCTGATTTTGTTAATTAGGACAGACTTCATTTCAGAAATTTACACATTCCAGTTCTTCTAAAACTTATGTGGCTGAAAAATTGAGGGCATATTAACCAGTACTGCCCAATAGCTATATAATAAGAGATCTGACTTTGTTCGCTGGTTTCCTTGAATATTCCATATCACATTTGATACACAATGAATTCCTTTGGTCCAAATATAGAAGTTGGCATACAATGAAAAACATAACATGATCCTGAAACTCTTCCAGAAAAACCGGAACCCCAAGTTCTAACACTCAATTTAAACCGTAAAATTCCTTTCTCCAAAACAAAAAAAAAAGTACAATCTTTTTCTTCATCGTGAAAAACTTGAATACATGTTTCATCCTGCAATTATCATGCTCATGCAGTTCAAATGTTTAAGTTTTAGCCTGTCTGGATTTGATCTATGGACAACCCGGAGGCCTGGAATGCTGATTTTTATTGAAAAAAAAGAATAAATAAGGGGATGAAATACGAATGGTTGTGTACCTGACCAGGATAATTTCCTCGTTCCAAACCGAGCCCTGAATTCCGATCCCCTTCTATCTGCAGCACTCATGTTAAAGAGAAGAATCCTCAAATCAAACCGAAGTAACTGAAGAACAAGATTAACAAAGAAAGTAAAAGATTTGTGTCAGGCAGCCGGTTGCCTGTCTGGACTTGCACGGCGTGTTGTGGCGCCGGCTTGATAGCCGAGCACGCCGCCGCCGCCGCCGCCGCTGATGAGGATTGCATCGTCTGCTATCTGGATAGAAGACGACGGACTACGAAAACGATCGGCGGGTGGAGGGAGCAGGAGGAGGAAGATCTGAAGAAGAGGAAACCTAGGAATTAACCCGTGGGATCGAGGATTTATGCCAAGGATTAGCTGATCGATCGATCGGTGGAGATGTGGAGTGGGAAGATCTGGGGACGCTAGCTTGCTGCTGATTAATGCATGCATGCATGTAACCGAACCAGCTAGCTAGCTGCATCAGCCAGCAGCCAATGGTGATGACGAAGGCAGGCAGGCAGGCACGCAGCCTGTGCTTGTCCACTGCTTCGTCTACAGCTCCACGCGTTGGAAACGTGGAACCAGCGGTTTTGCGCGTGCATGGAGAGGCCATGGCCCGTGGGAGTTAGCCGAGCAGTCAGCCTATTGGGCCAAGAAAACGAGAAACCACCCTCGTTTTCTCCTGTGCGGCCCACCTTGCGTCCGCCGCGGCTACGCCATCCTCTCCATCCGCTCGCGGCTCGCGCTTGCCTCCTATCCAATCCACCACCGCGAGCCGAAGCGGGAGTGAGGTGAGCTGAGGTGAGCAAGTACCCGCGAGCCATGGCCATGTCCCTCTCCCTGGCGCGCGTCGCCCTCCCGCCTCTGCTGCAGGGGGGCGGCCCCGCCGCCAGGAAGCTCCACGGCGCCCTCGCGTTCCCCGCCAAGTCGTTCTTCGGCGCGCCGCTGGCGGCTGCTGCGGCCGTCGCGGTCTCCCCCGCGGCGGCGTCACCGCTCCGGCTCAGGCCATCGTCCGCCTCCGCCGTCATCGCGGCGGGGAAGGGGTACAAGATGAAGACCCACAAGGTACGTGGTTCGTTGTTCCTTGCTTGGCGCTCGAGCTTGTCGCGGTTTGGTGCTGTTGGGTCTCGTGTGGGTTGCGCTGATTAAATTTCTGTGGGATTTGTGCCTCTTGTCGCTAGGCGTCGGCAAAGCGGTTCCGGGTGACGGGGAGGGGCAAGATCGTGCGGCGGCGCGCCGGGAAGCAGCACCTGCTCAGCAAGAAGAACACCAAGCGCAGGAAGAGGCTCTCCAAGATGGTATGCTTCTCTTCGCTCCTCCCTGCCATCCAAATACAGCGCAGCTCAAATTTTGCTCTGCTAGTCGTCTAGCTTGTCTAGCTATGGAACTTGCTGGTGTTCTTCTGCTTACTTTGGATTGGATGGCTATGTGAGCTGTTTATGTCAGCAATTGCCGTTGCACTGTGGTTGTTTCCACAGCTGGTTGAGACCTTGCTGCTGGAATTGTTGAAATGCTAAGTGAGACTGTGAGAGTGAGTGTGGTTCAGCCCATGTGCTTTGGAATGCACCAAATTTGGAGTGTTCCATTTCTGAATTTCGGAGCAATATGCAAGCATTGGGAATTTGGGACAACTGTCGCATTGCTTATTAGTTCTTAGGTGGTTGAATCTGGTTGTGGGTCGCTTATCTGAAATCTAGGTTGTATAGGAATCAAACGAATGGCATTTAGTAGCTCCTTGATACAGCGACGGAGTCAGCGTGACAAACCTGTGGGGTCAACTGCTCTAACGTCTATGAAATTTTGCCAAATTTTTAAGTGTATGAACAGTAATCACAGTAGTAAATTCATAAGGCTGTGGGGTCAGCTGACCCCACAGTTTTAACGTGGCTCTGCCACTGCCTTGATACATTCTATTGCGCCGAGCTCTGCATTTCATGATAACTGATTAGTGAATTAAATCATTTTTTCAGAGCTCATGGTCTACTATGAGTTCTTACAACAAGCTGTTGTTAGAAGCCACTTCTTTATATGTTGTTGTGCTAAGTACTAGTTAAAATTAGCATGTTTAAATTGCTGAATAAAATTATGCCATGCTCCTTGAGTTTTTTTTGGGAAGTTGAAAGATTGTCGAATGTCTTTGCCATTTGATTACTGGGGATATATCAACATAATTAACAGCCATGAACTTTGTTGTAATATTAGAAACTCAGTAGGTTGAGTGTTTTAATTAGTGTGCACACGCAAATGCACATGGCATATTGGCATGCATCCTTTACATTTTTTCTATTCTAATAATAATAATAATGTGCAATGCATTATACACATTTTGCATTTGAAATGTAAATCCACTGTTTCTCTGCACTTTTTCTGTAATTGAGTATCCATTTTACTTTATATAGGTTTGGGTTTTTCCTCCTTGAGGTTTGCTGTTCCTAATTCTTACCTCCTAGATACTTAAAGCTCACCTTGCACTAAATTTGAGATAGGCGGCTTTCTTGTCCTTCCCAACATCTGTTCTACTTGTATCACCAATTTTTGATAATTAAGCACCCAAAAAGAAACATTATTATATTTGTCTTGTAAGAAAATACCAATGACTTGCGGGTTATGTATAGTCCATTTTAGTAGCTTTTAAGTCCTAAAATTGTCATACTGTGTCAAGGACAACTTCGCTGGAAGTCTAATCCTTGTGTGTGGCAAAACCCAGTTTACATGTCCTCTAAGAGAACATACATCGCTATCTCTCTCGCAGATCCAAGTTAACAAGAGTGACTACAACAACGTGATCGGCGCACTGCCATACCTCAAAGCGAACAGGAATGCAGAATGAAATCCCTCCTAGGTCTTGCAAACCTGCTTCTGTTTCATTTCATCAACTTGTAATTTTGTGTATCTTCTTTGTGTTTCTTTTCTGAATATCAAGGTGCCAAGTCATACTAAGCAAGCATAAACAATTGTTCATGCCAACATGTTCAAAAATGAATTGCACTTGCACGGGCTAGTTGTTTACAACTTTTTTGCAAGTTTTCCCCCCTTTTGACAAAGAAAATTCCTGCTGATATTGAAAACAACTATTAAGGAGTACAGACACGAGTGATTGACCATGCAAGGCCAGCTGAAATAAACCACAAAAGGACAACTCCCATTATACCAGTGACTAAATAACACCTGATCTGATTTGCATTAAAAATTATGTGCAATACTTGAGAAGTGAAAAATGAATCGTTTATTTGAGCTCTTCTGTGTGAAACTGTGAACTCACCAAAATGGACATCTAAGCGCTTATATTGGACTATAAAATAAACATCTTGTGTTCAGTTTAGCAGGAAAACCGTTTATTTATTGACTCATTCACGTCATGCCAAAGTGACATCTATACAGTTTTTTAAGTAGTAGAAGAGCATTCTCTGAAGGCTTGTTTGGTTGTATGCCACAGATTGCCCAAACCTTGGGCATGCTACAATTTATTTAGTTAGTATTTGGTTAGTCATTGTTATTATGTCAAGCCACATTCCATTACTTCAAATATCATGCACACAATTCTTAGGGAAACATTGTCACCCTTGTGGGTAACAAATTGTTGGTCACACATCGTGAGTTTGTTTAGCAAGTCACACTTGTACAAAATTGAGTTATGACAAATTTAGGTTATAACCAAACATGCCCTTAATCTTTGTATCACAAAACCGCTAAATACTAGCTAAAATCATTCCATTTGGACGCGATATTTGCTAAAGAAATGAACAAAAAAACGTATGTAACACTGATAACCTACTAGAACCTATGGAGAGTAATTCCGCACTAGCAACGTTTATTATATGGAAAGTAATTACATTCACTAAATAAAACACGCAAAACTATCAAATAATAACAATAGGCTATTGAAAAACATATAGAAAGTCCGTCCACTCAAATCCTGAGATTCACAAGAAAAACCGAAATCATACCAGCAACATTTATATTACAACAATGCCATCACAAAACAATTAAACTACAACAAGAAGCTCATACTTCTACGGTCCGTTTGAGTCAGAGATACCGTGAAAAACCGTCAACTAATAACTATAGGCTATCGAAACTTAAAGTCCTTCAGCTCTAATCCTAAGATTCATTGGAGAAACCTAAAACTGCACTAGCAATGTTTATTATAGAGTAAATTTCATAAAACTCTAGGTTTAGAGGCATTTGTAAAGTAATATCCTAGGTCTTGTAACTTGCTTCAACAAACCCCAAGTTATGGGGCAGCATGTTTCAAAAGATCCAGGCACAAACTTAGATAATCCATTTGGCTATATAATAATTGTTAAAAAATCGTGTGAGACATTTTTTATTATATACACAGATTTTCCATATTTTCAACAATAATTAGTTGTCAAGAGTATGAACGTTTGTGTATATATAAGAGTAAATTTTACAAAATCCATTTGGCTATATATCTGTAATGCAGTTATTTGTTTCAAGAAACTTCATGTTTTGGGCAAAATGTTTTATGAAACCCTAGGTTTATGTAAAAAAAACTCACATCCATGGGTATACATTACATTATTTAGGTATATATTCACATTAATCATTATCTTAAAAAACTATATTCACATTAATATACTCTAAATGCATTTCCTTCTTTCTACTTCATCTCCTTTATCAGTCGCACACTATAATTGCAAAACTTAACATAATCCCCACTAATAACACCATGTCAACCATATATATGTACACATACAAAAAAAAACCTATGTTTTGAAACATTCTTAATGTAATACTCTAGGTTTTGTAATTTGTTTCAACAGACCAGACCCTAGGTTATAGGGCAACATGTTTCAAATAAACCCAGCTACAAACTTAGATTGTCCATTTGGCTCTATAGTAACCGAATGAGACATTTTTATTATGTACACATATTGGCCTAATTTTTAAAGATTGTTGGTTGTCGACAGTACAACCATTTATGTATATATCAATGGTTGACATGGTGTTATTAGTGGGGATTATGTTTTTTTATTGGAGTGAGAAATGAGGTGAAGTAGATAGAAGGACATGCATTTAGATCATATTAAAATATACGTAAATACAAAAATAATACCATGTACAACAATGGAATATGAGTATTTTACACAAAACTTAGGTTTTTCAAAACATTTTACCCAAAATATTTGGTTATTAAAACAAATCATAATAATTAAGGTTTTTTTATTACGAGTATCCTAAATTGTGAAATTTTATGAAATTTACTCTTTCCATGCAAAGTGATTCCACTAGAATCAGAGATTAGCTACACAGAAAGTGCAAAATTGTCAAATAATAACAACATGCTATTGAAACTTATAGAGAGTGATTTCACTTGAATCCAAGATTTGCTGAAGAAACGCGAAACCACACTCAGCAACATTTACATAAAAAACTCAGACACTGCATTAAGGTCCAGAAAAGGGCCCAAAAGCCAGCCACCTCTTTAGCGAGGTGCCGGCAACACACAGCGATGGACTTTATTTTTTGGTGAGAACAAGTGTTCCAGCCCTGGTTGACAGCCTCACACCTGGAGGCCTTACCACCTTGATAGTATGAGCAACATTTATTATCCAGCAAATGCAACAAAAACTTTAAATAATATACAACTATCATCAACAATATTCTCAGTGAATTGATTGAAGACCAACAAAACCAGGTGTGGTTTTCAACTATAGCACACAGGGAGTGGAAGCATTTAACTATTTACCACTATTTGACAAATAACGATAAGCTATTGAAACTCAAAGAAAATGATTTCGCCCAAATAATAACAATATACTATTGAGACTTGTATAATGTGATTTCTCTTAAAACTAACACAAAATCACACTAGTAATATTTATATAAAAAACTTAAATTCAAAAAAAGAGATGTTTTTAAGATATTATTTTGAGGTAAAAACACATAACAAGATGTTACACCTTAATATTTTACCACAACACAGTACTACTACGAGCAACATTTATTATCCAACAAATACAACAAAAGTTTTAAATAATATACACTTAGTATCGTCATTATCATCAGCGAATTGATTGAAAACCAGCAAAACCAAAGATGGTTTTCAACCATAGCACATAGGGTGAGGAGCATTTAAATATTTACCACTGTTCGGCACGCTCATTTAATCCCTCTCACGTCACCTCTCACACAAAAGTGGGAAGAACAGTCCAACAGGGCAGCAACCCGTGAAGTGGCAGCAGAAGAAGAAACTGGTAGTCAGGAATTAAAAGCCAGGGATTTGCACGCGCACAGGCCAAAATACCTTCCAAATTTCGCAGCGATGGAGTGCATGAATGCCACCCCATCGACTGTCCCAATCCACTCCTCTCCTCGGCGATATAACCGACCCCCTCCCCCTCTATGTTGCACCCATCCCGCTCAGACCGAGTTGCAGCTTCTTGTGCTGCTCTGAGCGAGCATTCGAGGGAATCCATCGGAAAAGGTTGGAAAGGTCGGATCTTTGGGGTTCTGGGAGGGTCTCTTGGTGTTCTTGGATTGCTGGGAGGGGTTTTCACCGGGGATTTTGGTGGTCAGTCCGGGTTGAGGTTTTCTTGGTGCTGATCGTGCTTTGTTTTACCAAGGGGATCGGAGAGATCAACATGGTGGAGACGCAGGGGGCGGAGGCAGCCGGCAAGTTCCCGGAGGGGTTGCGCGTGCTCGCCGTCGACGACAACCCCGTCTGCCTCTTGCTGCTGGAGGTGTTGCTGCGCCGTTGCAAGTACCACCGTTAGTGTTCATGGCTCACTTGTTGCCACCCCTGTTTAGCTAGATTTTTTGGCATAGTTTTTTCTTCCTGTTTGCGTGATTTGCTGTGGTGTTACGCAGCGACGACGACAAGGGAGGCGGAGACGGCGCTGCAGATGCTCAGGGAGGGGCCGGAGGATTTCGACCTGGTGATCAGCGATGTGCACATGCTGGACATGGACGGCTTCAAGCTGCTCGAGCTCATCGGCCTCGAGATGGATCTCCCCGTCATCAGTAAAAACCCTTGCTTAACCCAGCTTTCCATTTTCATACATGTCATGGCTTTCCTTTCTTGGAGTTTGTCATCATTTGCTCTTGGAAGTAGATATCTAAAGAACTATGGAGTGTTACTTTCAGGTACATGTATTGAATGGATTGCTGTACATTGGATAGCACGTTAGATCCTGTGAATTTGTTGACTTCACTCATACTTGGGCTGATAGATGGTAGGTTAGAGAGAAGAGGTCACATGTCCATTATGTGCTTGGTTTTTAGATTCATCAATAACAATCTGAACATATAACGGAATTTTAGTGGATGGAATATTCTGTTGCCGTTTTATGGTTCCTAATAGTTCTTTTGTTGGTGATACTTCTTTCAAGCAGATATATTGAATGAATTGTTGTACATTGGATAGCACGTGAGATCCTGTAAATTTATTGTCTTCACTCATACTTGAGCTGATAGATGGTAGGTTAGAGAAAAGTGGTCACGTGTCTATTATGTGCTTGGTCTTTAGTTAGATTCATCAACAATAGTCTGAACATATAATGGAATTTCAGTGGATGGAATATTCTCTTGTTGTTTTATGATCCATTGTAGTTGTTCTTTTGTTGGTGTTACTACTTTCAAGTAGATAAGTAGATATATTGAATGGTTTGTCGTACATTGGATATCACTTGAGATCGTGTAAATTTATTGACTTCATTCATACTTGGGTTGGTAGATGGTAGGTTAGAGAAAAATGACCATCTGTTTATTATGTGCTTGGCCTTTAGATTCATCAATAACAATCCGAACATATAACGGAATTTCAGTGGATGGAATAATTGTCGTTTTATGGTCAGTTGTTGTTCTTTTGTTGGTGTTACTACTTTCAAGTAGATATATTGAATAGTTTGTTGTACAATGGATAGCATGTGAGATCCTGTAAATTTATTGACTCCACTCATCCTTGTGCTCATAGATGGTAGGTTACAGAACAGTTGTCACGTGTCTATTATGTGCTTGGTCTTTAGATTCATCAATAATAATCCAAACATATAACAGAATTTCAGCAGATGAATATTCTGTTGTCGTTTTATGGTCCATTATAGTTGTTCTTTTGTTGGTGTTACTACTTTCAAGTAGATAAGTAGATGCATTGAACGGTTTGTCGTACATTGGATAGCACATGAGATCCTGTAAATTTATTGACTTCATTCTTACTTGGGCTGATAGATGGTAGGTTAGTGAAAAATGGCCATCTGTCTATTATGTGCTTGCTCTTTAGATTCGTCAATAACAATCTGAACATATAATGGCATTTCAGTGGATGGAATATTCTGTTGTCGTTTTATGGTCTGTTATAGTTGTTCTTTTGTTGGTGTTACTACTTTCAAGTAGATATGTTGAATGGCTTGTTGTACAATGGATAGCACGTGAGATCCTGTAAATTTATTGACTTCATTCATACTTGGGCTCATAGATGGTATGTTAGAGAAAAATGGTCACGCGTCTATTATGTGCTTTGTCTTTAGATTCATCAGTAATAATCTGAACATATAACGGAATTTCAGTGGATGGAAAATTCTGTTGTCGTTTTATGGTTCATTATACTTGTTCTTTTGTTGGTGTTATTGTTGAATCTGAATTCGTGTTACAAGTATTGTCCTGTTCTTTCTATTTAATGTGCAGACTACTAAAAATTATCTTATTTGAAACTGTCAAAAATAAAACCAACCATAACTGTTACATGTCATTGTCTAGCATGTGTAAAATATTTGCTTACAATAAAACATAAAAAAATGTGGAATGCCTTAAATATATTGAAAAGAACAGAGTCCATATAATTAGTATCATGTACGCCATATATTTTTTCTGATCTGGATCCACAGGCAACAGTTCATGATGCCCAGTTTATTGATTTCATGATCTCCTGCGTGCCAATTCTGATTGCTGACTATATGCTGTGCAGTGCAATCTGCAAATGGGGAGCTGGAAACTATGATGAAGGGCGTGACCCATGGGTCATGTGACTACTTGGTGAAACCAGTGCATCTGAAAGACATCCAGAACATATGGCAACATGTGTGGAGGAAGAGAAAGCCTGACATAAGGAACCACAGCGGTGACAATAACGGTGCTGATCAGAAAGTGCAATCAAGGAATGCTGAGGGTGAGCAGGTTGGTGCAATGCGGACCAAGAAGAAGTACTCAAGGAAGAAGAGAAGTGATGAAGATAATTACGATGAGAACAAAGAAAACATGGAATTTTCAACTCAGAAGAAACAAAGGGTTGTCTGGACAACTGACCTGCACCGGGACTTTGTCAATGCCGTCAATCAGCTTGGAGTTGATAGTAAGAGTTCATGTATCATGTCTCATATCAACATAACCTTTTTTTCAATTTGTTTTGAGCAATAAATATTTTGATTATGTGAATGTAGATGCTGTTCCAAAGAAGATATTGCAGATGATGAAAGTGGACTACATGACCAGAGAGAATGTTGCAAGTCATCTTCAGGTTTATATCTGCACTTATTTCTATGCTTTGTGTAATCAAAGATATTTGGATTACTCTTTTCTAGTTGAATGCCTTCTGTACATAAGGCTTTGATATCTTTCATTAGATGTGTGTTATTGGTTTTTCCTCTGTGAATGTTTTTTTTTTCGAAGAAACATTTTCCTTTGTGAAAGTGTAGGGAAATATCTGGTATTATGCTCTATCTTTTCTAGAGTTTTTTTAGATAACGATTTCTAGAACTATTTAAGCAGTAGAACACTTCCAATTATTTCTTTAGGAACCACAGGAAAAGCCTGGTTCCATTTTACTTTTAATTGGTATCTCTCTGCATATCTTCAATGTTTTCCCATGAGTATGGACGAATCTCAACCATGTGTTTGCCTTTTTTGGTTTCAGAAGTATCGGTTATACCTGAAAAGGATCAGCACTCAAACAGGCATGGGTCCTGATCAATTTCCTGCAAGGTGGAGGTATATGAATGAACAGGATTGTCTAAAAAATTACCATGAAACTGGGAGATACCGTCTGTCCCTAGCCATTGCCTCATCGAACTCAAGCGATCCATTTTCAAGGATGAATTCTGCATCTGCATTGGGAACACATGGCTTGCTGCCCACTCAGTCAGTTCAGCTTAAGAACAGTCAGAGCAACCTGGGCATGGGGACAGTTGGTCATGGTGGAAGCCCGTGCAACAATCCTGTGTTTGAGCCACTGCAGTACTCATTAAATGGTGGGTTGCCACATGCAAGAAAATGCTTCCCTTCTGGCCTGTCTGGAAGCTCATTTGCAAACATATCAAATGGCTTGGTGTTGGATACAGGCGATTCTGGTAACCCATATGCTGACATGTTCTGTAAGAAGCTGTGGGGGACAAGCAATGGCTCTCCATCTTGCCATTCTGGCAACTCGTTTGCAAACAAGTCAAATGGTGGGGTTTCGGCGCCTGCAAATCAGTTTCCAGTGCAGTCAAATTGTGGGTTTTCGGCACCTGCAGATCAGTTTCCAGTGCAGTCAAATTGTGGGTTTTCAGCACCTGCAAATCAATTTCCAGTGCAGTCAAATTGTGGGTTTTCGGCACCTGCAAATCAGTTTCCAGTGCAGTCAAATTGTGGGTTTTTGACGCCTGCAAATCAATTTCCAGTGCAGTCAAATGGTTGGTTTTCAGCGCCTGCAAATCAGTTTCCAGTGCAATCAAATGGTGGGTTTTTGGCGCCAGCAAATCAGTTTCCAGTGCAGTCAAATGGTGGATTTTCAGCGCCAGCAAATCAGTTTCCAGTGCAGCACCCTGAAGTGAATAACCAACCTTTGGTTCAGATGAATCCATCTTCTGCAAACCACTTCAGCACACATGGCAATGCTTACTATTTTCCAAACCTTGGAAACTGTAGCAAATCCTGGCAAACCACGGTGCCATCGATGTTTCCTGATCTTTGTCGTAAGGATGGAACATCTCTAGGTCCATCGCAGGTGAACATCCCCAATATCAACCAGCTATCAAGCTTTTCAGCCTCAAGTGGCCAGGTACGGATGTTTGGAAATGAACTGGATGGTCAAATGTCACCAATCATGAGCACCATGTCAGTGGCAGATTTCAGCGTGCAGATGGGGCCATTCAGCATAGGAAACAACACAAGCTCAACAGAGATGCCTCATGACAGCTTCACACTTGGTAGTAACTCAAACATCAGTTCTACAACACCAAGTGATTCCAGCTTTGGTTCTACATTTCCTAACCTTCAAGCAGACAGCTCTGCCCTGCCGACTCAGATGCTGAATGGTGGGGATGCAGATGGCATTCTCCCTGTGCTCAATGACACAGTTTATCAGCAAGATCTTTTCGATCAACTAGATGACAACAATAGTTTCCTCACAGGAACAAATGGTTCAGAAGGGACAGGCACCTTGGATGACATTGTCACTGAGCTGTTTAATCATGTAAGATACTTTCATTCTTTTCCCTGCAGAACAGCAGCTCATTTTATTCTTGCTTTCTCTCACATACTTGTTGCCAATATAAGTATTCACCACATTGCTTGATTCATACTGTTGGTCCTGTGCTTATAATATTGAACATAAGACATCGTTGAAGTATATTTCGTTTTGGCTTCTCTTATTTTATCTCTACCATCTTTTGGCTTTACACTTGTAATTCGCTGAGAAGTGCGTCTGAATGGAACTTATTTTCTCACCACAGGATTTCATGGAAGGTGATGATGCTGTCGTAGATGGAGACAAGGAGTTTGTTCCTTAGCCCCTGAATATGTGAGATATGTTCTGTATCTGCAGAGGCTAGCTGCTGATTAATCCATGGCTGTTGCACACTGTGCAAAATTCTGCCATTTGTAATTAGAAGCAGGTCATCTCCAGAAAAATCCTATTTGCATCTAGAGTAGTCGTAGGGAGTTCCATCTCTGTCAACAATAGCTCTCAGCTTCGTTGTGGTTTTTTAGATCATAACAAAGTTATATCAGGTTGAACCTGTTTTCATTTGTGTTAGATGGTTAAATGGAATAATTTTCATGAATTGTTCCAAATGGTTTGCTTGATCCTTTTTTTATCTGGCAATACTGTTCTTTTGTTGGAATTATAGAGATAACCCTTGTTTTACATGCATGACCATTTACTGCAGATATAGAACCATTGTTTCTTGAGGTCTTAGACTGGGAGATTAATGGAAGAGACTATGCAGTAGAAATAAAACCTGAGAATGAATGGTATACTTCATTCATGATTCATGTAGGAATGTTTGGGTGTCATAATTTCTGATTCTGAGTGACTTATTGAGTTTGCACTGTATGTTATCTTAAGTTAATTTTCCCTGTCTAACAGCCTGCAAGAAAGAAAATTCATTTTCCTTTTTTTTCATGGGGCCAAAAACAGTTGATTACTGTGTAGACAATCTCATGTTTGTTACCCCTGTCTGTCACAGCAACTGCATCTTCTCACTTTGACTTCTTTGCAATGTCCTCATTGTACTGATCTATCCATCCCTGTATGATTTCAATTTCTTGTCTTCGTTGTTCTACAACCCAATCTGGATCATCTTTAGTTGCTGATCTGAAGTCCAAATGATGAGCTCCTGTACAGATGATATTAGCATAAGTATGCCTCAAAAGTGATTTGAATTTACACATTTTCTTCAGAATCTTGGTTACCTTTCTCTGTGACAAGGGCCATGATGCTAGATGATATGTTCTTGAGCACCCTGATTGCAATGCAGTTGGGAAAAAAATACATTATGGTTTACTATAGCTGAGAAGTTTATCTGAATTTCTGGAGCTTTTAGCATGAATGATCAAATGGTGAAATCTTTCAGGCATACCCGCCCCGACTCCATGGGTCTCGCATTCCGTTGGAGAAGATGATGTTGCTCCCAAACCTTTTGAGCACCAGGTCAATTTTCTGCACCAAAATATGGAATGCAACACCAGGTGAAACACTGTCAGATCTGTCAAAGTTGCTACTACCTGTTCATATCTGAAACTGTAAACCTGAAGAAACACCGACATTTCCACCATATTCAGTGGTGATCCAATGTGGTCTCGGACGAACACCGTAGCTCTGAAAACAGTCATCAGATTTCTCCTCATAAGTGAAGGTGAATGGTGGGAACATGCTCTCGTTTGATATCGTCATCGGCATGACCATCTCTGTGCAGGCCTGCACAGAAACTGCTTCAGAAAACACAACTGTTATCTATCTCAGTATTGTCAGTGGCATTGTATCACCTGCCAACCCCAGCCACTGAGGCCATGGGGGTCTCCCCCATCCTCTAACTGGAAGCATGTCTGGTCTCCTGTGTAATTGTAGTACAGACTCGCCGCTGTGAAAGCTTTGTCAACGATGTCTGCCCCTGCAGGGAAGCCATCGATGATCTTGCACATCTGTAGAAATTTCATGAGAACTTAACTGAGAGCTGAAATTCAATGAGAATTATATGGTTTCTGCATAATTCAGTTTGGTATCTCTGAAGCAATCTTGGTTATGCATTTGGTTGAAATGTAGAGAGGAGGTTTGGTTGCAGAACATAGGTAGAGATGGCAACCTCCTTTATAGGATAGGCAGGCAGATTCATCAAGAAATTGGCCGGGGTTGGATAGTCTACCATGGCTGTGTACACAAATGCTGTCCATAGCCAGTTTCTGAACGAGTAAACCGATTTCACGGTCCTAAAAATTGAGGAAGGAAAACAGCCATATTATGAACTAAGGTTAGTATAATTCCAATCAATGTCACTCATCATTTATTCAGCAATTGAGAATATGACCTTCAATTAAAGAATGATCATGCCTGTCACATATGTAACTGATAAGGTCTGTCATTTGTTTTATATATAAACCTGTTGTTTCTGCTAACTTCTCTATTATTATATTAAGCAATCCTTATTGCCTTCTTAAAAAAAAGATAAGGTTTATGCCACTTGTAAATTTATAGTTGCTTACACATCACGACAATGAAGCATAAATCACTTCAATTTTTGTGTGTATATTATTCTTCTCTGAATCTGCATGTCATTTTTCATTTCTTGCCTACAATAATTGACTAATGTAATGTTTGGTCCACTTGCACTGCACACATCTACAATATAATAATTACAGTGATCCCAATTTTCCTTTTTCCCTTAATGTCTGATAAGACTAGGTAGCATGTGCTAAACAAACAACAAACTTACTTGCAGGCCCTGAAGGTTTTGCTGAGCTGTAAGAGCCCTGCATCAGTGGATCCCCTCTCATCTATCAAATCCCAAGCTGCCTTGATGACACTGAAGCAATTGAAGCTTTCAGACTGCAATATCAGTTGCAAGCTACAGTCAGTTTACTGTTCCAACACGGGGAAAAATGATTAGTCGATGATCAGTCACACAAAGATGTCGAATCTCCCTCGAAAAAAAAATCGATCTGTAGTCATAGGTAAAC
This sequence comes from Oryza coarctata, assembly GCA_030770085.1. Taxonomy (NCBI): domain Eukaryota; kingdom Viridiplantae; phylum Streptophyta; class Magnoliopsida; order Poales; family Poaceae; genus Oryza; species Oryza coarctata. The sequence goes on from CM061472.1 coordinate 20,011,814, forward strand.
TTAACGGATCTCAAATAGTCCCAATCTCTTACGGATCTCAAATAGTCCCAGTCTAGCTGATTGAACAGCTCAGTCATGAACTCATGAACTCCCTCATTACATACATGTTTGACAAATTGAAGAGAAGATTTGCAGCAGGTTGCCACGGAAGGCGACTATAAGTACATGTTCTTCATAGATTAAGTGCCGTGGATTATCTATGGACTATTCATAGCACGTTTTCGAAAGTATGATTTAAAAAAAAACTTTCTACTCCATCGGACTATTTGTTAGATCAATATATATAAATAAATAGACCATCCATCAGCCTCCTCCGCATTTCATTGAGCCCTTAAAAAGCAGCAACCATGTATGTACTCTTGATGAGTCTGGCGTGGTCAAGCGTCGCAATCTAGCTAAATTAAACAGTATGATCACAATCAGCCATGCATGGTCTTGAGGACCTCGTCTACCTCGATCAGGTTGCCATTTCGATCGTTCATTTTAAGCTGAATGTGTCATGAACAGTGCAGAGGCTAATAGTCATCATCCCAAATCCATCAACCAACTAACTGCTGGGAAATGCTGAATGATCATTCATCATTGGATCTGTAGGCTAACACTTCAAGCCAACACGTATTGTCAGTTACACTAGACGTACTACGTGCTGTGACTGACAGGTCAAAAGATGACGGTTTTGCTGTACGTGCCAACGGTCCAATGACAGTGAGCCACATCTAGATATTTTCTTTCGTCCGTTTTCCAGACAAACCGGTACCAGTCGGTCAGTAGTGGACTTTGAACATCTAATGCGCAATTTCATCATTTTTTTTTATAAAATTATGCATTCTCAACCTGTCCTTAGACATAAATATTTTGCTTAGAAAACGCATAATTAGTTATCATTAATATTCCCTCTATTTTTAACATCAAACAAATATATTTAATCGTAAGATTAATTTGTCATAAAGAACACTGCTACGTTCAGTTTTTTTATAGATTTAATTAAACTTAATAAAGTTTAACTTGAAATAAACCAAAACGTCTTACGTTGTAGGGAAGAAAGAAGTACCTTGTAATCTTGTGAGACGGCATCGTAGAAGCTACTCCAGGGAGTTATGTAGTCGAACTGCAGGATTGGAGCAGAGGACGCGACGGCGCCAATGGTGACATGGGGATATTTTAGCCTGAACCATGAAGCCAACACTACAGACAACAAGCGAAACAAATGGCAACAACAAAATGATTAGTCCATTATCACGACGCCCAATGTCAGACACGTATAGTACAGCACATTATTACGCTAACTTTATCAATCATCCGTACGGATGTTTATAGTCTAAGAGATCCAGATCCGTGTCGCACGGAAAAAAAATAAAGAACACATAACACACGTTTAGTGTATAGTACGTAGTTATTCTCATAGTTATCGGTGACTTACTGCCGCCGTAGGAGCCACCGAAGACGACGACGGGGGAGGCGGCGGCGGAGAGGTTGTGCTTGAGGCTGGTGATGAGGATGGCGTAGTCGGCGAGCGCCTGCGTCGACGTCAGGTACCCCAGCTTCTCCGCGGAGCTGTTCGACTGGTTCCCGAACGGCTTCGACTCCCCGTAGAATCGATGCTGCGCAAATTAATTAAATAACCATTAGGTAATTAGTGCTGGTCACCGTCACTGATTGCAGCTGATTAAGCTTAATTAGAATGTGCTTATGAACCATAAGCACGGTGCTAATTATGATTAGACCTCGATGAAGACGAGCAGGGCGCCGAACTTGGGAGCGATGTCGAACATGAAGCCGGTGTTGGTGGCGAACCACTCGATGTCGCCCTCGTTGCCGGTGTACACGAATATGGGGCCGGCGCCGGCGGCGGAGCTCCTCCGCCAGAAGGTGTCGTTGACGAGGTACTTCTGGTAGAAGACGGCCGACGAGTTGGGCGTGAAGGTGAAGTGGTCCAGCTCCTGCGGGAAGTAGTGCGCGGTGAACGGCTTCGCCGCGGCGGCGGCTGAGACGACATACCTACCGCCGGAGCTCGCCGGCCGTCTCAGAGCTTGCAGCTGCAGGGGAGGGACTCCCGGGAACACGGGGCTAGCTGCAGCCGCACAGGAGGCGGCTGCGAGGAGGAGGAGGAGCGCTGCTGCTATGGCAGCGAGAGGACGGAGCGGTGAGGCGGGTGCCGCCATTTCTTGCTGCTCGCCCGTCTCACTCGTGTGGGGTTTAATAAAGACGTGGGAGGAGGGCGTGCCTGTGAGTATGGTACGTACGTGTTTGTGGAATCTGTCCTTGCATGTAAAATTGTTGTGGCGCTTTCAAGCATCGATATCGACGAAGATGTAAGATCACAAACTCGATGCGATGATAATTGTCATTTGCATTGGCTGACCTAGGGCCCGACGACCCTGGGTCGACTATAGTGTGTTACGCCCGAGCTCTTGGATTTTCCTGGATCTGCCTTTGGTCATTTGGGTAGTGGATAGCGTACGAGACTCGCAAAGTTTGCAAAAGCATTAGCACTTGCGTCAACATATAATGTAGCTGACAATGTCACGACAGTTGTTCTTGGTTTGAAACCAAATTTTTATCCTACCAGAATATTCTTGGTGCTAAAATATTAGCAAGTTTTTATACTAGTATGGGCAAAATTTGGTTCAAACATCCATACAATACTATATAAGTTGCAAAAATTTAGGTGGACAAAAATTGTATTCAATCTAAACAAGCCCTCTCCTGCCTCTTTGGGACCAGAGAAAACTTGGATTTTTTTCGACTGGATGAATATTTACTGATAATAAACTAATACTTATAAAAATCCTATAAAATTATTATGTGTTAAAGGGCCATTACGATCCAAAGGCTGAAAATTATGAACCCTCTTTGCCTTTATTAAATAAACAACCTCGCTACTGAGGGTGGAAAAAAAACGAAAAATCAGAGACCGAACCAAACCGAATCGACGGTATCTTCGATCTTCGGTGCTTCCTCGGTTTTATTTTCCACGTGTTTCAGTCTGCGGGTTTTCTTCGGTTCCCATCTCCCATAAACCGAAGAATCGAAGAAAACCGATCTATCTGCCTCCCTCCTTGGTCCAACTGCAGAAGGCCCAGTAACTTTCACCAAATGCCTTTCATTATATCAGAGAGACAGCACAGCAACGTGCGTGGGCGGGTCGCACTGGCTTTTTTTTCTTCGGTAAAAACCTAGCCGATGTAGATCGGTTTTCTAAGGCTTGGTTTTTTACAATGCCTTTCGGTCAGTATTTCAAAAAAAAAAACGCGCGATAAAACTGGAAAAAACGACCCTGCTCGCTACTACAGAAAAAGTAAACATGTCTAGATATCATCCACACAAGTTGCCGCTGCAGAATTGACCGGCGGCATCATTCCTAACGCAACCCGACGCTCTAGAAACAATCAAGAGAAACTTTATTTCTAGAATGACATGGACAGATGGTTTGGGTGCAAGCAAATGATTGTCCCTGCTGAAGCTTGTACATGTGGTTTACGTGAGGACAATTCATCCAAAATGGGGGAAAGCAAAAGATGATTAAATTGAATCCTTTTTGGCTATATCATTTTCCTAATCAAATCCAGCTAATCATATTGAGCCATTGGTCCATTATGATAAGCAGTGTCCAATCCAAACAGCTGCAAAGCCAGGCTAGTAATCACACGCCAAAGGAGGTTGGAAGATTGCATCCAATGCGTGCAGTGTGTGGTTTCGGTATGGGCTAGTATGGAAATATATGAATTATAATTTACTCCTTCCATTTCTAAAATATAAGAATTCTTAAATTATTTAAGTAGAGATTAAATTATTTTAATGTTACTCAATGAGATGAAAGGTTAGGTAAAGATACTATAGAAAAAAAATTAAATAGAATGTGATTGATGAGACTGTAAATAACGATCAAAATTATATTTTGAAAGAAGATTTAATATATTAGATTAATATATTGGACTGATTGCTTGCTTGCACGAGGTAGCTTGAATGAGGTCAAATGGAAAAATTAAATTCCTGCTTTCCTTTATAAATCGGACCCTTTTCATGTAAAATCGACGCCGTCCGATCTCTAAATAGGGATTTGAAAAACTTGCAATTCTCCTGTAGAGATGAGACAGAGACATCTCAGTAGATGGCCATCCAGCAGTAGCGGAATCTGCCGACGAGGCAGGCAGACGGCGCTACCGTTTGAGCCCATCATGTGGCCGTGGACATGTTGGGCTTTGTTTGGGCCCACCACTGGAATCAATGGCCCCAACCTTTGACCTAGAGCTGCGAAAAGGAGAACGGCAAAATGTTTTTACCCTTTCTTTCCGACGGGTTTGCCTGCTCTACTCTCTCCCGTGCTCTAGTGTCAGCCTGTCAGAAACAAAATCTACTCACGTCCCAACGAATCGACGAACCTTGTAGACGGTGACAACTCGAACGCCATTACTTGCTACCGTGCATCATTCCCGTGCTACAAGGTGCCCCTTGTTCAGTCGTGTCAGGAGACTGCTGCAACCGGTCAAAAGAAGCAGGTTACCACCATGTCACTATTGATGGCTGCTGCAGTTTTCGCCACTAGTAGTTAGGAATGAAAACGGATCAAGCAACGAAAACTAGTTCTAACATAATTGTTTTTTTTAGGGGGGGGGGGGGGGGGGGGGGGGCGGCGGAATCGAAAGTCCCCAACTGATCATGTGAGGGCATGAGAGCGGACAACGGCACGATGCTGTGCCACACCAGTGACTTGCACAATGCAGCAGAAGCACAGCAGAATAGTGGATCAAATGAGTGATGCGCTTTTATCGATAAAAAAACAGAGGAGATATGATAGCGATAGAGACGCAGATCCACTATGTAGCGCCAGCCAATGCAAGAGTTCAACCCTATAATCAGTTCCACAGTCAAACTCATGTGGTCCTAAGAAATAATCATTAGCCGCCAACAAGTGTACGGGTTCAACAGCAATGATCAAATAGGCCTTCCACTCTAATACAAATGAGGGGTAGAGTTATGAAATTATCACTCCCAAGGCAAATATGAGGGGTAGAGTTATCAAATTATGTATAAGGCGCCTCAGATCACCATGACATCACAAATATTGCATTGGCCATAGTTAACTACCAAACTCAAATTATTATGCACCCAAATCTGCATTCAATGCAGTCAGTCAAAATTTAACAAAACAGTAACTACAAGAAAATCGACATACCAAAACTGTGACATGCTTTGCTCATAATTCAATCCCTTAACTAATAGCATTGTGAAATGACAAAACTTTAACTCAAATGCAAATGTAGTCAATTCGAACAGCCATAGGATCAATTCAGGAAGAAAAACAAACCCAAAAAAGAGGGAGCGTTTGTCAGAAAATGATAACACAAAGTGAATGGTTGGTGCAAGACGACAATAGCAATAACACAGTAGGAACACTATATTTGTTAAATCAGACCCGACTTTTCCTGTATAGAGTTAGGGTCTTAGTCTCACTGTACACTATATTTTTACATGATATCAGAGCAGATCTAGACATCCCGATGCGCTAGCATCGTCTCGTCAGCGAGCCGACGCTTCCTTAACGTCACAAACTTCTTCCCCGGTATTCCTCCTCTGCCTTCTCGTCTCGGCTCTCTCCTCTCCGTCTCCTCCACAGACAGCTTTCTTTTCCTCCACCGCCCTCTCTCCTCCTTTTTCCACCACATGACATGACGATGGCCTCCATCCACCTCCTCGTCTCGTTTTAGACCCGCCTTAGTTCTTCTCTTGCTTTGGCGCACCTTCCCTCCTCCGACGTCGGTGCAACTCTGTGCTCATTGTCTCCATCGGCTGGACCCGTCCGCCCTCCATCGGCTGGAACTCTCTCGGTTCCTGCTTTTCCGACACGCTCACCTGCTCCCGGACACGAAACTTCTCCACTCACGTCCGAGCCACTCCGACGTGTCCACGTGTTTATGGACACGAATTTCTGCCTTCCGGACGCGAACCTCCTTTCTTTGCGTCCGTGCCTTCTCCGAGTTTTCGCGTCCGCTCCACTCCTTTGCGTCCATGAGTCCACGGACGTAAAACTTCTCTTCACGTACGCGAAACTTCTCACGTCCGTGACCCACCTACTCTCTCCCACCCGTGACCTACCTACTCTGCCGCCTACTTCTCCCTCAACTACTCCGCCACCCACTTCTCCCTCAACTACTCTGCCACCCACTTCTCCCTCAACTACTCCGCAGTCTACTCCCATTGGCCAATCACTCTCCATATCAATCACCTACTCCCATCGGCTAACCACTCTTCTTATCCGCTTACTCCCATCGGCCACCTATTCCTCATTGGACCTTATCCTCATCGGCTTATTGCGCCCGTTACCCTCTCGTCATGACCACCAAGTCGGCTCTTAACTCCGGCATTCTTCTAGTCGCCGAATCTGTTCCGGCCATCGACGCCTCTGACCATATCTTGGGCACCACTTCGCCGATCTTCTAACCACCTTACGTTGCCGTCAACTTGAAATCTCACGTTCCAATCTTTCTCGACCTCAATGCCAACTACTCTAAGTGGGTATTTTTCTTCAAATCCCTCTGTGGAAAGTTCGGCCTCCGTTCCCACATCGATGGCTCCGCTCCACCTCGACACGATAATCCTCAGTGGGACATCGCTGAGTATTGCGTGCACAGCTGGCTGCTTGGCTCGGTTGATGACTCCGTCCTCGACCTTGCAATCGAGGACACCGACCCCACCGCCCGGGATCTCTGGGTGGCCATCAAGCGGATCTTACTCGCCAACAAACAGCCGCGTGCCATTTTCCTACTAAATGAATTCCACTCCATGGTATAAGAAGACTCATCTATCTCCTCGTACTGCCAACACCTCAAGGTAAAGGCTACCGCCCTCCGTGATGTCGGTCACCCTGTGGCCGACTTATAACTCGTCCTCACCCTCCTGCGAGGACTTAACCCACGCTTCTCCAACACCGCCGACGACATCGTCAACTCCACATCCCTTCCATCATTCGCTCGGGCCCACGACATGCTAGTTCTTAAAGAACTACGCCTGGCCAACGACCCACACCGCTCTCCTTGTCGCAGCCGATCATGGCTGCTCCAACCCCATCAGTTGCCAACCACCGTGCGCTGCTGCCACCTCTCGTGGCTCTGGTAGCCATGGCTTTAACCATGGCAACAAAGCCCGCACTGGTGGCAATGGTAAAGGCAAGGGCAAAGGCAAGGGCAAGAACTGGAGTGGTCTGATGCAACTGTGCTCTGCTTCAGTCCCTACCCCATCTACCAGTCCCATGGGTCCGTGGCTTTGCTACAACCCCTGGACACCCCAGCCCCAACTACGCAGTCCCATCAGCTAACAACTAGGGGTTCTCGGCGCCCATCCTCAGACCCACCTGGCATCGGCTCCCACCCTACCGCCTCAGCCGATCCTACTGCCACCACTCACCCAGTCGATTCCTTCTTGGAACCAGGCTGGCCTCGTCGCCGCCCTCAATCAGATGACGCTCCAACCCCAGTACCCAAGGGTGCTAGACTCTGGTGCGTCATCCCATATAGCATCATCGGCTGGTATACTACTCTCTCGCCATCCCTCCTCCTCCCCTTTCATTACCATCGGCAATGGTCACTCTCTCCCTATCTAATGCCATGGTGACTCACTTCTATCTACACCCACAACTAATTTTCCACTTCGAAATGTCCTCATCGTCCCCTCCCTCATCCACAATCTAGTATCTGTTCGTCAATTCACAAGAGATAACAATTACTCAATTAAATTTGACGCTTCTGGTTTCTCTATGAAAGATATCCCGACCCGGCGTCAGATACTTCGATGCAATAGTGGTGGCGACCTCTACACCATCCCTACTGCGCCGTCCACTCTACACGCCAGCATCGCCCTCTCCACTAACCTCTAGCATCTTCGCCTTGGTCATCCCAGCCCCGACGCTGTCGCCAATCTACGTCGTAGCGCCTCCATCACGTGTAACCACAACAACTCCACTGTTTGCCACTTTTGTCAACATGGCAAACACGTGCGGCTGCCTTTCTCACATTCTATGTCTTGTACCTCACGACCTTTTGAGTTAATACACTGTGATGTGTGGACTTCTCCAGTTAAGAGTGTTTCTAGTAATCAGTACTATCTCGCAATACTCGATGACTATACACACTATTACTGGACCTTTCCACTAACCAGCAGGTCCGAGGTCGCCTCCCACCTCATTAACTTTACCAACTATGTCTCTAACCAGTTCAATCTCTCCATTCAAACCATGCAGGCTGATAACGGTACGGAGTTTATCAACCATACCGTCCAAAACTTCCTTACCTCCCGTGGCACCTACCTCCGCCTCCCCTATCTCTACACCTCCCTAAAATGGCAAGGCCGAACGCCTTCTCCGCACACTAAACAACATGAGTCATACTATGCTACTTCATGCCCACTTACCCACAACCTACTGGGCTGAAGTACTAACCACCACGACTTACCTCCTCAATCGGCGCCCTTGCTCCTCTGTTCGCCACAATGTCCCCTATACTCTCTTGTACCACAAGGCGCCCGACTACTCTCACATACGCGTCTTTGGGTGTCTCTGCTACCCCAATCTCATCACCACTACTCCTCACAAACTTGCACCCCACTCCACTGCCTGTATTTTCCTCGGATATCCCTCCTCCCATAAGGGATACCGATGTCTCGAACTCTCTACCCGTCGGATCATTGTCTCCCGCCATGTCATCTTTGACGAGTCCTGCTTCCCCTTCGGTTTACTTCATCCCAGACCCTCGTCTAGCGATCTCGACTTCCTCCTCACCAACAACGTACCCTCCCGGTCCCCTTCATCAATCTCACCTCCGGCCTGATCATCGGTTGCTCCTGAGGACTTCTTGCACAGCTATCCCACTCTTCTCCGGTCCGATGCTACTCACATCGGACCTCTATCGGCCCCACCACCCTCATCGGCTTCGGCTGATACTGTCTCCCTCCCATCGGACACATCAACTCCATCGGCTCGCCCTCACCTATCGGCCCCTCCGCCTCCATCGTCTCGCCCCTCCTTATCGGCTACTCCGCCTCCATCGAACCGCCTAAATCCATCGGTCCATCCACCTCCATTGGCTCACCCACCCCTATCGACTCAGGCCGACCTCGTTCAGCTCTTTCCCTAAACATACAGTCGCTGATTCCGAGCCGATGCTGCCCTTCCCCAACCAGTCCCCACCCCATCTCTCACGCTCCCATCGTCTCCTATCCCCTCCACCTCTCATATGATTACCCGATCACAAACCGGGTCCCTTCGTCCTATCAAGCGCTACGGGCTCTCAGCAATCCATTGTACTATCTCGCCTATCCCAACGACTCCTCGTTCAGCCCTGGCCGATCCTCAATAGCGCACGGCCATGGCCGACGAGTACAAGGCCCTTATAGATAATGAGACCTAACGCCTCGTCCCTCATCCTCCTGGTGCCAATGTTGTGACCGGTAAGTGGATCTTTAAACACAAGTTCCACACCAATGGATCGTTTGCTCGTCACAAGGCATATTGGGTAGTTCGGGATTTCTCCCAACGTCCTGGTGTTGACTACGATAAGACCTTCAGTCCCATTGTCAAACCAGCTACCATCCGGGTTGTTCTCACTCTCGCTGCCTCACACTCTTGGCCGATCCACCAGCTCGACGTGAAGAACGCATTTCTTCACGGTCATCTGACAGAAATGGTCTACTGCCAGCAGCCTCTAGGCTTCGTCGATCCATCTCGTCCTGACGACGTCTGCCTCTTTCAACGATCCCTCTACAGCCTCAAACAGACTCCTCGAGCCTGGTACCAGCGCTTTGCTACCTACCTTCGGCACATCGGCTTTGTGGCCTCTGTCTTCGATACCTCTCTCTTCGTTCTTCACATCGGCAACACCACCGCCTATCTTCTCCTTTACGTCAACGACATTGTTCTTACAGCGTCCTCGTCGCCCCTCCTACACCAGATCATGGCCCGACTCCACTCCAAGTTTGCCATGACCGATCTCAGTCATCTCCATCACTTCCTTGACATTTCTATCACCCGCTCTTCTCATGGGCTCTTTCTTTCCTAGCGTCAGTATGCCATCGATCTCGTCCAACGTGCGGGCATGGCTGAATGTCATCCCACAGCCACTCCCGTCAATACTTGCTCCAAGCTCTTCGCTACCGATGGCTCTCTCGTAGCAGATCCCTCCCAGTACCGGAGTCTTACTGGTGCTCTCCAATACCTCACACTAACACGGCCCGACCTCACCTACGCCGTCCAGTAAGTGTGCATCTTCATGCATGCTCCGCGCGAACCTCACCTCGCGCTGTTCAAGCGTATTCTTCGCTACGTGAAGGGCACACTCTCCATCGGCTTACATCTCAGCTCTAGCCACATCGACTCTCTCACCGCGTACTCCGACGCGAACTGGGCGGGCTGCCCCAACTCTCGACGCTCCACATCCGGCTACTGCGTCTTCCTCGGGAACACTCTAGTCTCCTGGTCCTCAAAGCTCCAGACTACAGTGTCTCGGTCCAGCGCCGAAGCCGAGTATCACGCCATTGCCCACGCTGTCGTCGAGTGTTGCTGGCTTCACCAGCTTCTATAGGAGCTCCGTGCACCTATTCCCTCTACGACCATCGTCTACTACGACAACGTCAGTGCCATCTACATAACCGTCAACTCAGTCCATCATCGACGCATGAAATATATAGAGATAGACATTCACTTCGTACGTGATAATGTTGCACTAGGACAGGTTTAGATGCTTCATATACCATCAGCACACCAGTTCACCGATATTATGACCAAAGGCCTACCCGCGCCTTTGTTCATAAGTTTTCGCTCTAGTCTCTACGTCCGTTCCCCTCCCACTGCGACTGCGGAGAGTGTTAGATCACTGGACTGTATATATATAAATCTGATCCCCATGTATAGAGCTAGGGTCTGTATACCTCATTCCTACAATATTGATGACCAAGAATGGAGATTAAAAAAATGCATAAAGAGGCTCAATTGTGTGCTTTTGGAATGTCATTTCAAACTTCAGATACAGCCCAAGCAGCCAACCAGTGCAGCAAAAAAGGCTTGACTCTAGAGCCCAAACAGACAGGGTCAGTGTTTACTCCATAAGCAGCACTATAATTGCACTTCTGACTTGAGAGGCTGGAATAATGATCATAAAAAACTCTTGTCACCAAAATGAATCCAATTCAATTCATGCTGCACCGGTTATCACTCACATCCAGGTTACAGGACCAAACTCCTGGGGGCGAAAGTAAAGGTTCTGAAGAAAGGAGTAGTTCTAATTTGATATAAAGCCGCCATATGCTCAAGCATGCTTATTTCATGCACAGTTGATCATCATTGCCCCCCTTGGTAGGGTTCCATTTCTTAATTTTAGGAAAATGAAGCTCTTATGAGCAAGTACTATGATCACCATTCATGCCACAGTAAGCAAGTTAGACTACAGACATTGCCTACGAGGGTACCATGACGTACCCCGATTTATTCATTTTGGGAAGACTTTGTGCCCATAAGTGTGCATGCTGGTACAAAAGTGAACAAATACCATTGTGGCAATTACCAACAGGTTATTGCAAATGGGTAAAAGCAAAAACCTGCCATCTTGAGAAATGCCTGTCAATTTGCTAGAGCACTGTAAAATGTCGGTTGTTGGGAGAAGACAACAACAATAACACAAAACGAGACAAATTGTGCTGAAGTGCTGATAAAGGCCGAAGATAAATAATACACAAAAGGAAGGCTTATTTTGGTCTTTGGAACCATGTATATACAAGATGGTGGCCTTGCTGTAACCTTTCTAAGAAGGGAAATCAGCACAAGCATGTGACATACTGAACGCATTTTATCCCATGATAATTAATATTTGAGAATTCAGATGGTTGGTACCCCCAATTTGCGTGGAAGGGACAGGACGGCATCCTAGGAGGTGTCAGTTGCAGTCAATAGTAATTAAGGCTTATTGAAAATTAATTAGAGTAATAAGAGAATGTTTAATGAGGGGAGAAATAAGCTGATCAGAGCACGGCATGCTAGGAGGTGCCAACTGTAGTCAGCAGCAATTAAGACTTATTAGAAATTGATTAGAGTAATGAGAGAATGTTTAATGAGGGGAGAAATGAGCTGACCAGAGTTAGGCGCCTATGCCTGAGCTACTCTATTTATAGACTATGTAATCAGGGAAGAAAGAAGTTATCCTCCCTGACTTCGTAGCTCGTAGCTTGAGGTTAGCAATGGAGGTGCTAGGGTTTTTGCCTGACTACCTTAGCAGGGGGTGAGATTAAGAGCAGCAAGGAATCAGGGTTAGGGATAACTTCTTTCTTCCCTCCCATAAGCTGATTACATATTCTATAAATAGAGCAGCTCAAGCACAGGCGCCCAGCTCTAGTGAGCTCATTTCTCCCCTCATTAAACATTCTCTCATTACCCTAATCATTTTCCAATTAGCCTTAATTGCTGCTGACTGCAGTTGGCACCTCCTAGGATGTCGTGCTCTGGTCAGCTCACTTCTTCCCTCATTAAACATTCTCTCATTACTTTAATCAATTTCCAATAAGCCTTAATTGCTGCTGACTGCAATTGGCACCTCCTGGGATGCCGTTCTGGCCCTTCTGGCCATATCTCGAGCCCTAGGACGCCTCTCATAATGATGCCCCTACATCACATCTCTCCCTCCCTCGACAAGCAGCTCGTCCTCAAGCAGGAAGCTTGGATAGCGGTCGATGAAGCTATCGAGGTCTTCCCAGGTGGCCGACGCTGCGGGTTCACCTTGCTAATGCACTAGCACCTGCCGTACACTCCTAGCCAAACGAGTGCGAGTAGCGCGCTCTGGAATCAACTGCGTTGCGCCGTGGTGGGTGGGGGGCAATGCTGGCGATGTTGCTAGTGGCGTCCCCTCAAACTTCTTTAGCAGCCCGACGTGGAGCACATTGTGCAACCGAGCACGTGGTGGAAGCTCAAGGCGGTAGGCGACGTCGTTGATGATGGTTGTGACGTGGTACGGCCCGTAGAAGCGAGGCCTCAGCTTCCCCTTGGTGACCACGTGTAGGGATGCTGGGGCGCGATGATGAAGGCGCAGCCAGACCCAGTCCCCAACAACGTAGCAAACGTCGCGGTGGTGCTTGTTGTAGAAGTGCTTGTAGACCGCCTGAGCTTGCTCTAAGCGGGCACGTGCGTCCACGAGAAGCTCATCGCGTGCAGCCATGCTTTTGGCCCCAGCAGCCACCCGTGTCTCGCCTGGCTCATAGGAGCGGATGGAGGGACGCTCACGGCCATAGACAGCGCAGACTGGAACGCCGTGTTGTAGATGTATTCAGCCCAGGGCAGCCAACGCAGCCATTGGCGAGGACGATCCCTAGTGAGGCAACGGAGGTACATGACGATGACTTTGTTGGCGGCCTCCGTCTGGCCGTCAAACTGGGGATGAAAAGTTGTAGTCATGCGCAGCTTGGTTCCAGTGAGCCTTATCAACTCCTTCCAGAAAATGGAAGTGAACATCGGATCGTGATCCAAGACAATGGACTGAGGAACCCCATGGAGGCGGATGATGTCACTGAAGAAAACATGTGCCACTGATTCCGCCGAATAGGGGTTAGCCAGCAGAATTAAGTGACAGTACTTACTGAAACGATCAACAACCGTGAGGATGACTGATTTGCCACTAACGAGGGGCAGTGCTTCGATAAAGTCCATTCCGATGTCACCCCAGACCGAGGTTGGGACGGGCAGCGGAAGAAGTAGGCTTGCTGGATGCAGGTGCGCAGACTTGTAGCGCTGGCAGGTCACGCAAGCCTTGATGTAGTCCTGAACCACCTTGCGAATGTTGGGGGAGTGGAAATCACGACGCAGCCGGTGAAGGGTGCGCTGGACGCCTTCATGGCCATCTTCGTGCACTGCAACGAGGAGTTCCTGGAGGAGAGGGGCACCGGCCGGGATGTAGAGGCGCCACTGGAACGTCACCAGTCCATCAGCAAGGGCTCAAGGGGCCACGCACTGATTGGAGGCAATTTCATTCTTGATCACAACCAGCGCGGGGTCCTAGTCGGTGGCTTGGTGGAGGCGATCGATGAAATCAAACCGAGGTCCAGAGATGGCGAGGACCGCTGGTTCCTCGGTGTCACAGCGGGAAAGCGCATCTGCCACCGTGTTGGTGCTACCCGCCTTGTACTCAACCGAGAAATCGAAGCCCAGCAGTTTGCCTACCCAATGGTGTTGGGGAATGGTAGCCAAGCGTTGATCCAATAGAAATTTAAGACTATAGTGGTCAATCCTTACCAGAAAACGTCGCCCCCATAAGTATGGCCACCAATGCCGGATGGCGAGAACAAGACCAATGAGTTCCCTTTCATATGCTGCCAATGATTGGTGGCGTGGTGCCACAAGACGGCTAAAGAAAGCCACCAGGTGCTGGCCTTGGAGAAGGACCGCGCCAAACCCATAAGTGGAGGCATCGCACTCCACGACAAAGGGTTGCTCGAAACCGGGAAGGGCAAGCACGGGTGCTGAGGTGACTGCCTTCTTGAGGGAGGAGAATGCCTGGCTAGCTGCCTCTATCCAGACGAACCCCTTTTTCTAGCAGGGCTGTCAGCGGTGCTGCTATAGTGCCAAACTCTTTGACGAACTTGCGGTAATAGCCTGCCAAGCCCAAGAAATCACAGACTGCGCGTGTTGATCGCGGGGTAGGCCAATCTGCCACTGCCTAGACCTTGTCAGGGGCCATGGCCACCCCAGCAGCGGAGATAATATGCCCCAGGTAGGAGATGGAGTCGACGCCAAAAGCGCACTTGGAGCGCTTGATGAAGAGGCGATGTTGGTGAATCACGGAAAGAACAGCGCGGACATGGCGCAAGTGCTCTGCCAGCGAGCTGTTGTAGATCAGAATATCGTCAAAGAAGACGAGGACGAAGCGGCGCAAAAAGGGGCGCAACACATCGTTCATCAGTGCCTGAAACGTGGCTAGGGCGTTGCACAACCCGAATGGCATCACGAGGAACTCATAGAGGTCATTGTGAGTCTGGAATGCCGTTTTCTCCACATCAGCAGGGTCATGCGAACTTGATGGTAGCCGAAATGCAAGTCAAGCTTGGTGAAGTAGCGAGCACCATGCAACTCATCCAGGAGTTCATCCACCACTGGAATTAGGTAAGCATCTTTGACTGTAATGGCGTTGAGGGCTCTGTAGTCAACGTAGAAGCGCCAAGACCCATCAGCCTTCTTGACCAGCAGCACAGGAGAGGAGAACGCTAAGGAACTGCGCCGGATCAGCCCTTGAGACAGCATTGCTGCGCACTGGTGCTCCAGCTCATCCTTGTGGGTGACTGGATACCGATAGGGCCAGGCCGCCACCGGCAAGGATCCTGGAATGAGGGTGATGGAGTGATCTCTGGACCGTGGAGGTGGCATGCCCACAGGCTCGACGAAGACAGAGGTGAACTCGTCCAGAAGGGTCGACAGTAGGTCGTCGAGGCTGCACGTGCGCAGGTCAGGGCTGGTTGGGCCAGCCACGTCCTTCCAGCACACTCGATGATCACGGTGCTAGAAGGACATGGTGAGTGCGCCGAAGTCCTAGAGGATGGGCCCTAGGGAGGCCAACCATTGGGTCCCTAGGACCACATCATAGCCCGCCAGAGGAAGCACGAAGAAGTCTGCGGTGAAGTCCTCGCCGGCGATGGAGAAGGATGTGGCACTGTACATGCCCAGGCACGGCACGCGCTCCCCGTTGGCCACTGTGACCTTCATGTCGCCACGCTGCTGAAGGCAGAGGGAGGTGCGTGCTGCAGCGTCGGCTGAGAGGAAGTTGTGGGTCGATCCGGAGTCGAGCAGGGCAAGGAGAGACGCCCTGCCCAACGTGATCTGCACCTGCATCGTCTCACTGGTGTAGACGCCCGCAATGGCATGAAGTGAGATGAGCGGGTCTTCAGTAGAGTGCTCGTCCAGCATGATGTCTTCAACATCCTCAGTCGAGGCCAAATCCAGGAGGAAAATAAGTTGACAGACGCGGTTATGGCCCCTCCCGAATTTCTCGTTGCAATTAAAACAGAGGCCCTGCCACCGTCGTTCCTCCATCTCGGCCTGGGAAAGACGCTTCACCTGGCGTCCCTCGATGGTGAGTGGAGAAGAGGCTAGACGAGGAGGGGGAGCTGGCAGAGCCAGCTGTGGCGAAGGGCCTGGAAGGAGGCCGCGTGCAGTTAGTCGCGGTGCCGCAGACATCGACATCGTGCTGGTGTAGTATTTCTCGCGCTGCTCCAATTTCCGCGCAAGGCTCATGACAATCACCAGCGATTATGGGTCCTGGACCTCGATGTCGAGGCTGAGGGACGATAGAAGGCCTGCTGTGAAAGCCTGGACGCGCTGGGCCTACATGAGGGCGCCCACGCGTGGCAGCAGGGCCTCAAGCGGTCTTGATACTCTGTAACCGTGTTCGTCCGCTTGCACTCCATGAGCTCAACCAGGGGGTTTGAGCGAATCGACAGACCATAGCGCAGATTAAGGAGCTCAGAGAACCACCGCCAGGACGATGTCCCTTCATCTTGCTGCACTTGCAGGTACCACATCTGGGCGCCGCCTTCCAGATTATACAATGCCATCCAGACCTGCTCCTCACGTGCGATCCATTGCTGATGGAAGTACGACTCACAACGGCTGAGGAAGGCCAGCGGATCAGATTTCCCATCGAACTTGGGGAAATCCAATTTCTGGAACCGGGGAGGGCGATCACCATGGTGGTCACCGCAGCCCGAACCCCGTGAACCTAAGCCTGAGGACAACGGCGGTGGCTACGCCTGTTGGATGGCGGTGATCTGCTGCTGCATAGCGTTGAGGGAATTGTTGACATTGGTGGTGAGGGCTTCAATCATTTTGGCTAGATCGGTAGTCGTGGGTTCAGCCATGGATGGAGAGGAAGAGGCAGTGGAGCGGGTGGGTGAGGCTGTAGGGGATGGCATGGTGGAAGGATAGGGCTGGGATGTGGAGGTGGCCGAGGATCGCCGGAATACTAATACCAGGTTGTCAAGGTCCTCCACCCCAAGGGTCGAGGGTCCCTGACTTCGTAGCTTGAGGTTGGCAATGGAGGTGCCAGGTTTTTGCCTGACTACCTTAGCAAGGGGTGAGATTAAGACCAGGAAGAAATCAGGGTTAGGGATAACTTCTTTCTTCCCTCTCATAAGCTGATTACATAGTCTATAAAGAGCAGCTCAGGCATAGGCACTCAGCTCTGGTCAGCTCATTTCTCCTCTCATTAAATATTCTCTTATTACTCTAATCAATTTCCAATAAGCCTTAATTACTGCTGACTGCAGCTAGCACCTCCTAGGATGCCGTGCTCTAGGCTCATTTCTCCCCTCATTAAATATTCTCTCATTAATTAATTTTCAATGACTGTAGCTGGCACCTCCTGGATGCCATTCTAGCCCTTCTAGCCATATCTCGAGCCTGAGACGCCTCTCATAATGGCGCCCCCACATCACATCCTTTCTGTTCGAAGCTTGCCAGGAAAACAAAATGATGCGATGTGTATGTATAATAAGTGTCAACAGAAATACAGAGAATAAAAGAAACTAAAACTTGCAAACTCAAAGATCAAAATAAGAGGGAAGTTTTTTTGCCCTTCGCCACTAACTTGTCACTTCATCTCAAATATGCCACTTGATTGGGTCAGGGCAACGTTTAAGTGCAAATTCAGTGGCATAAATGAAAATCAAAATGAGATTTATGAATCCAAAAAATTCAGTTCTATACAATTATTAACTTCTCAGCAAACAGAAAAATACCAGACATGGATCTATACAGATACAATACAACCATAAGAAACTAAAGACTGTTTTGGGTAAAACATGATTGAAAACAAAGAAAATGTACTTGCATGGCTCAGATTAACCCAACTGTCAATTCCCAACAGTTACAAATGCCCATGGTTCTGGCAACATGTAGATACTACCTCCACCCCTCTGTACATGAATAAATGAGTAGAATCATTTAACATGTACTAACAACAAATAGCTGCAACTGGTAACTTGCTGGGAAGCAAGGCCTCCTAGTATGACAGCCGATTGAACATATTACCAAGGAACCAAGAAGATGCCAAATGATTCTTAAAGCGACATATTACCAACAACATGTACC
The DNA here is from genome assembly GCA_030770085.1 of Oryza coarctata. Lineage (NCBI taxonomy): Eukaryota > Viridiplantae > Streptophyta > Magnoliopsida > Poales > Poaceae > Oryza > Oryza coarctata. The sequence goes on from CM061472.1 coordinate 20,029,920, forward strand.
AACAACAAATAGCATCAACTGGTAACTTGCTTGGGAGCAAGGCCTCCTAGTATGACAGATAACTGAACATATTGCCAAGGAACCGAGACAATGCCAAACAATTTCCAGGGGGCAGCCAAATCATCACCATGGTTCTTAAAGTGACAAAGCGAAGCTGAGAGACCCACCATAGCTCAGGTGCCTAGGTGTTTAAAGCGTGATTCAAGGCGGCGCCTTAAACACATCCTAACTTCAAATGACACCCAAATTTTAGGAGTGCATACACACCTTGTTGCTACACATTCTTTAGCCTATTTGCCACTCATTCTCCCCTTTGCAAAGGCTCTTGTCCCATGTAGCCAGCACTCCCCTTGCAAGTTATGAAATGTAGCTTATTATAAATGTGATATGATATACACAAGTGTTAACCAATTAGGTGACTAAACAACTAAATACGGACTGTGACATACCTTCCGATGTCTCTTCTCTTCTCCCAACCAGCAACCTGTATGAATAATACAAAAATCAGCAAAGTAATTACAAACAAGTGAATAACATGTAAGTGAAAAGCTAAAACTAATTAGCAACATAAGTACATCAGTGCATGACAACTTAACAACAAAATAAATAAAACCATCACATCAGTCCACAAGTTAATAATCTAGTGGGTAGTGACAGTAGTTCACAGCACACTCCACACCACAAAAACAGTCAACAAACATAAATTTAGAGTCTAATGCCACAATCAGAAATTAAATAACACAAAAGTAGCAGTAGCCATCAAACTTAAGAGTCTAAACGCAGTTTGAATTCTCTCAACGATCATCTAACAATATCCATCATCAAACTCATTGAGGTTATTAGCAGCAGCCATCTCTTCTCCATCATCATTGGTACCAGTTGGAGCATCCTTACAATCACTAACATCAGCATCATCATGTGAATCTTGATCTTCCTCTTCTTTATTTCCTGAACCCAAGTCATTTTCAACCACCACTGATGCTGAATTTCTTGGACGCTTCCTATAGGTTAGTAATTCACCGATGTTGTTTCTATGGGCCCACCTTGAGACATTGCAGCCTTGAAGCGAGGCTGATGCGCCAATAGCTTCATCAACCATATTCCATAAAATGTCACATTCACACCCACGACCACCTTGAGGAGCTCTATACAATGAGTCAGCCCACTCATTGTTCCAATCAAATTGCTCAATGATCAAAGGATCAAAGCTTTCTCCTTTTTTCTCGCGCCTTAATTGGAACCTGGTTTTCATCTTTCGATTGTATGAAACAAAGACAATTGAATTCAATCACTTGCCTTTGCTTTACCCTTTATAGCTGCTGGGGCACTGAATTGTAATATTGCTTGCCTTCTTAATTGCAGTTGTTGCCTTCAAACAAACTTGTGTATCTCCATAACCACTTGCTAGATGTTCCTTCAGCCTTTTTATCCCTCCATTACTCTTAAAATCACAAAGGGTGCAGGTCACAATAGTTTTCTGTTCAAGGTCCTCCCAATAGCTATACTCCCAGCCTGGGTCCTTTGACTTTGCCTTCAGGGCTGGATCAGTCTTAGGCTCATATTCAGCGGCCACTGAATCTGGACTTGCCGCTGCCCTGTTCAGCGCTGGTGCTGCATACAAAACAAGAGCATCAACTAGCAGCTAGCAAATATTATATTATACTTACTAACTGCCACTAACAAGTAATCTATAGCAATTAGCAAGCAGACAAGCATTAGTGAGAACATAACCTACAGCAAGTGGCCAAACACAGGACACTAGAACCAATTTGTTTGCATTGATCAACTAGCAGATGACAGTGTGACACAAAGCACAAAGTAGTAGAGGACAATGTGACACAAAGCACAAAGTAGTAGACTACTATAGCACAAATGCACGATAACAACATGCCACGACAGACCATTAGGCATTAGCACCAATTTTATATTGATAACTATTCACAATCACAAAGCTAATTTATATTGATCACAAAGGGTTTAGCACATGCACAGCACAAAGCACATGGACAGACAGGCGCACAACACAAAGCACAATATCATATAGGTAATGGCTTGCAAAGCAGTCTAGCTGCTGCACATAATCACACATCCACAGCAATATAACAGCAGAGCAGCGAGGATGGGAGAGGAAGAACAGAACACACATGGAGAGCAGCACAAGAGGCAGAGTAGAGCAGGCGAGCAGCACACAAGAAAAGCAGAGCACATGGGAAGAACAGAAAGGAGGGGAGAGGAAGGGGTACCTTTCAAGGGCGATGGAGATTCTGCTGCCGGCATGGAGGAAACCTGGAGAAGCTCTGATCTGTTGGAGAAGAAGCGCTGGAAGCAGCGCCGCAGGAGGGAGGGAGGCAGCAGCCGCCACTGCTAGGGTTTGCCCTCTCTACTGGTTGGCGTCCTCTTTCCTTCTCTGATTGCGAAGGCCCACGGCGTCGCTATTTCTTTCCCTCTACGTGCACGCACCAGAAGTTCCCGCGCGGCCTCTGTTACCCGCACGCGGTGCTGCGCACATGGCCCACGCATGATTTTCCCACAACATGACATCCTAGTTGACCGTCACAGCAACACTTTTGGACGTTTAGGCGACGCCTTCCCACAAAAAGCGGATGCCAATCACACGGAAGAGAAGGCGGGCCTGACACTTTTTTTCTCACCCAGACGCCTAGGCGACACTTTCAAAACATTGACCATCACAACCATTCAAGAAATAAAAAATAACAAACAACAAAATATGCATGCACAAAAGTATGTTTTGAAAGTATGAAACAACAAAAAGAATGGTCACATTACAGCTAACATTCCTTTACTTGAGACAAAAGTCATGAATAGAGTACATAGAAACAGAACATACAAACTTGAAAACTAGGCTATCACTCATCACAGCAAATGCAAAACAAAGTATTTACATCAAATAGAAAGATGATGACATTGCTTTGGATATCAACCAAGGTAGCATTTGCTGGCATTGATAGGTATACGCAGAATGGAATGCTGAACAAATTTGCACATATATGTGAAAACTGAATAGTAAAGTAACTGTAGCCAATGCGAAAAATCCAAATGCTTGATGAACAGAAGTGCATTGAGGACCTTTATTCACCGTAGGACAGTATACTTAGGAATAATTAGGAGTAAGTAGAACTGCATTGATTGGGCTCAGCTTTGCCTTTGATCGCCATATAATCCTACCCCCACCATCCTTTATCACCAGATCAATCTGTTCTAGTGGCGATGGAGCTATCCTGTTTATCTCAAAAGGAATGACCATCCAAGGACAAAGCCACTGACAATAGCACATGACTAGAAAGGCTCAAAGGGGTAAAGGGAGTCAGGGAGGATTCAATTTAATACCCACAGCAGCCTCAATTCCTTGAAGGCATGCTTATTTCAGCCAAGGTCAATCGTCATCGCCCTGTGCTCATTACCGATCATATAGAGTACCTGCCTCGAACGCTCGCTTCCGCCTCGCCGTCGCCGCCTCTGCACGAGGTGGGCTCGAGTTTTTTTCTAATGGTTTGGCTGAATTAAATTGTTAATATAAAACGAAATAAGTTATTATAATATAATTAATTATATTTTTTAAAATATATATATAATTTATTTTAAAAATTATATAAACAATTTTTTTTAAGTTTAAAATAACTAAAATATAATTAATTACATCCTAATAACTTATAACTTGTTTTACGTAAACCCAGAAACCCCAAACTATCCAGCGTGTCTTGTGACGAACAAAAAATCCATCGGCGTGGAACTTGTATTTAAATATTTACTTACCGGTCAAAACATTGGCACTATGAGGACGAGAGACGAGACGCCAGGTCTCATTGTCTATGAGAACCTTGTATTCGTCGACCATGGCCACGCGCCACTAAGGATCGGCCAGAGCTGAACGAGGAGTCATCGGGATAGGCAAGATAATACAATGGACTGCTGAGAGCCCGTAGCGCTTGGTAAGGCAGAGGGATCTAGTTTATGATCGGGTAATCATATGAGAAGTGGAGGGGACAGGAGCCCATGGGAGCATGGGAGGTGGGGTGGGGACTGGTTAGGGAGGGGCGGCATCGACTCGGGATCGGCGACTGTATGTGCGAGGAAAGGGCTGAACTAGTTCGACCTGAGCCGATGGAGGTGTATGGGTCGATTGATCTGGACAGTCCGATGGAGGTGGAGCAGCCGATAGGGAGGGGCAAGCCGATGGAGGCGGATGGGCCAATAGGTCAGTATGAGCCGATGAAGGCTGAGGAGCCGATGGGGTTGATATGTCCGATGAGAGGTAGACAGGATCAGCCGGAGCCAATAAGAGTGGTGGGACCGATGGAGGTTCGATGTGAGTAGCATCGGATCGAAGAGGAATGGGATAGCTGAGCAACAAGTCCTTAGGAGTGGCCGATAAGGGAACCGGAGGTGAGATTGATGGAAGGGACCGTGAGGGCACGGTGTTGGTAAAGAGGAAGTCGAGATCGCTCGATGAGGATCTAGGATGAAGTAGACCGAAAGAGAAGTAGGTCTCGTCAAAGACGACATGGCAAGAGACAATGACCCGATGGGTGGAGAGATCGAGACATCGATATCCCTTGTGTGATGAGGGATATCCAAGTAAAATGCAGGCGATGGAGCCGGGTGCAAGTTTGTGAGGAGCAATGGTGATAAGATTGGGGTAGCAGAGACACCCAAAGATACGTATGTGAGAGTAGTCGGGCACCGTGCGGTACAAAAGGGTGTATGGGACATTGTGGCAAACGGAGGAGTAAGAGCGCCGATTGAGGAGATAAGTCGCAGTGGTTAGTGCTTTAGTCCAGTAGATTGCAAGTAGGTGGGCATGAAGTAGCATTGTGTGACTCATGTTGTTAAGTGTGCGAAGTAAACGTTCGGCCTTGCCATTTTGTGGAGAAGTGTAGGGACATGAGAGACAAAGATGGATGCCATGGGAGGTAAGAAAATTTTGAACGGTACGGTTGACAAACTCCGTACCGTTATCGGCCTATAGAGCTTTAATGGAGAGGTTGGACTGATTAGAGATATAGTTTGTAAAGTTAATTAGGTGGGAGGCGACCTCGAACTTGCTGGTGAGTGAAAAAATCCAGTAATAGTGTGTGTAATCATCAAGTATTGCAAGATAATACTGATGACCAAAAACACTCTTAATCGGAGAAGTCCATACATCACAGTGTGTTAGCTCAAAAGGTCACGACGTATAAGACATAGAATTTAAAAAAGTCAGTCGCACGTGTTTGCCAAGTTGACACGAGTGGCAAACAGTAGAGCTGCTGTGGTTACACTTGATGGAGGTGCTATGATGTAGATTGGCGACAACGTCGGGGTTGGGATGACCAAGGTGAAGATGCCAGAGGTTGGTGGAAAGGACGATGCTGGCGTGTGGAGTGGACAGCACAATGGGGATAGTGTAGAGGTCGCCGCCACTATTGCAGCGAAGGATCTGATGCCGGATTGGGATATTCTTCACAGAGAAACCAGAAGCGTCAAATTCAATTGAGCAAATGTTATCTCGTGTGAATTGACGAATAGATACTAGATTGTGAATTAGGGAGGAGACGATGAGGACATTACGAAGTAGAAGGTTAGTTATGGGTGTAGACAGAAAGGAGTCACCATGGCATTAGACAAGAAGAGAGTGACCATTGCCAATAGTGACGAAGGGGGAGGAGGAGGAATAGCGAGAGAGTAATATACCGGGCGATGACGCCATGTGAGAGGACGTACCAGAATCTAGCACCCAAGGGTGCTAAGGTTGGAGCATCATCTGATTGAGGGCGACGACGATGCTAGCCTAGTTCTAGGAGAGAATCGACTAGGTGAGTGGTGGCGGGAGTATCGGCTGAGGCGGTAGGGTAGGAGCCAATGCCAGGTGGGTCTGAGGATGGTTACCGAGAATCCCTGGTTGCCAACCGATGGAACTGCGTGGCTAGGGCTAGGGTGCCTAGGGGTTATAGTATAGCCATGGACCCATAGGACTGGCAAATGGGACAGGGACTGGAGCAGGTCGCGGTTGCATCGGACCGTGCCAGCTCTTACCCTTACCCTTTCCCTTGCCTTTGCCGATGCCACCAGTGCGAGCTGTGTTGCCATGGTTAGGGCCATGGCTAGCAGAGCCGCGAGAGGTGGCAACAGCACACGGTGATTGGCAGCCATGGTCGGTCGCGGCGAGGAGAGCGGTGTGGGCCATGGTCTTCTCGTCGTTGGCTAGATGTAGTTCTTTGAGAACTAGCATGTCATGGGCTCGGGTGAACGATAAAAGGGATGTAGAGTTGGCCATGTCGTCGGCGGTGTTGGAGAAGCGTGGGTTAAGTCCTCGCAGAAGGGCGAGGATGAGTTGTGAGTCGGCCATAAAGTGACCAACATCACGGAGGACGGCAGCCTTTACCTTAAGGCGCTGGTAGTACGAGGAGACAAAATAATCTCCTTGTACCATGGAGTAGAATTCGTTTAGTAGGAAGATGGCGTGCGGCTGTTTGTTGGTAAGAAAGAGCCGCTCGATAGCCACCCAGAGATCCCAGGCGGTGGGGTCAGTGTTCTCCATGGCAAGGTCGAGGACAGAGTCATCGACCAAGCCAAGCAACCAGCTGCGTACGCAGTACTCAGCGATGTCCCACTGGTGATCATCGGGTCAAGGTGGAGCGGAGCCATCGATGTGAGACCGGAGGCTGAACTTTCCACATAGGGATTTGAAGAAAAATACCCATTTGGAGTAGTTGGTGTTGAGGTCGAGAGAGATGGGAATGTGAGATTTCACGTTGACAGCGGCGTACGGTGGTGAGAAGATCGGTGAGGTAGTGTCCGAGATGTGGTCAGGAGCGCCGATGGCCAGAACAGATTCAACGACTGGGAGGGTGCCGGAGCTAAGGGCTGACTCGGTGGCCATGACGAGAGGGTAACGGGCGCAAGAAGCCGATGAGGGTAAGAGCCGATGAGGGGTAGGGGTAGGTGGCCGATGGAAGTAAACCGATGAGAAAAGTGGTTGGCCGATGAGAGTAGGCAGCGGAGTAGTTAAGGGAGAAGTGGGTGACAGAGTAGGTAGGTCAGAGAGTAGGTGAGTCACAGACGTGAGAAGATTCGCGTCCGTGAAGAGAAGTTTCACGTCCTTGGACTCGTGAAGGCAAAGGAGTGGAGTGGACGCGAAAACTCGGAGAAGGCACAGACGCAAAGAGAGGAGGTTCGCGTCCGGGAGGCAGAGATTCATGTCCGTAGACACGTTGGAGTAGCTCGAACACGAGTGAAGAAGTTTTGCATCCGAGAGCAGGTGGGCGTGTCGAAAAAGTGGGAACCGAGAGAGAGTTCTAGCCGATAGAGGGCGGACGAGTCCAGCCGATGAAGACGATGAACACAGAGTTGCACCTGCGTCAGAGGAGAAAAGGTGCGCTGAGGCAAGGAAGAGCGAAGGCAAGTGTGAGACAAGACGAGGAGACGAATGGAGACCATCGCTTTGTCACATGGTGGAAACAAGGGAAGGAAGAGGATGGTGGAGAAAGAAAAGGCCATCTACGGAGGAGACGAGGAGAAGAGAGAGCCGAGACGAGAAAACAAAGAAGGAATACCGGGAAGAAGGTCTGCGATGGAAAGGAACCGTCGACTCGTCGGTGAGAAGATGCTAGCGTGCCAGGGATGTCTAGACCTATTCTGATACCATGTAAGAATGTGGTATATAGTAATACTAAAACTCTAACTCTATATAGAGGTTGGGTCCAATAGTCTAACAAACACAACATTAAAATGTGAATTCCATTATAGCATCATTAAATATGTATTTGCAAAGAGCACATTGAATACTGTAAAGAGAAAATGAGAAAAGACATATAAGTACTAACTATAAAAATTTCAAACAGTGTAACTAAAACAAGATAATAACAAAAATTACAACCGTTCGTTCCAACATGCACTACTGACAGTGGCTCCCAAATGATTAATTGCACCTGTTCATTTCAACATGTGGCATCAACAACAATCTGTCACAAAACTGGTTGAAAAACATGGAGCCAAACCTCCAAATTTAGCCACAAAATTCCCTCCCCCAAAAATGAAACAAATTTAGCCAAAAGTGGACAAGGGATCAATAGACAATGTAAAGTTAAACCACCCATAATTCAAGAAAGAAATGAAGCAGAAGAGATGCAAAGAAATTCACAACAAAATTCAATGGGTTGGTAATAAGGAGAACAAATGCCATTGGGGCAATTACCAACAAACATTTTGCCAAGACTTTGTGCTCATAAACGTGCCTGCTGGTACAAAAGTAAAAAAAACAAATACCATTGGGGCAATTACCAACAGGGTAAATGCACTTGAATGGCTCAGATTAACCCGACTGTCAATTCCCAACAGTTACAAATGCCTGTGGTTCCGGCAACATGTAAATACTACTCCCTCCGTCACTCCGTACATGAACAAATGAGTAGAATCAATCATTATATCATGTACTGACAAGAAATAGCTGCAACTGGTAACTTGCTGGGCAGCAAAGCCTCCTAGTATGACATCTAATTGAACATACTGCCAAGGAACGGAAAGGAATTTTATTTTAGATAATAGATTAAAACCCAGCCTCTACATCCAACACGGATGTACACAGCCAAGGAACTGAGAAGATGCCAAATTATCACAGCCATTCAAGAACTAAAAAATAACAATTTAATATGGATGAACAAAATTATGTCCTGAAAGTATGAAACAACAAAAATAATGGTCACACTACAGCTAAGTGAATAAACAGTCAACATTCCTTTCCTTGAGAAAAAAGTCATGAATAGACTGCATAGAAATGAAACACAAAACTTGAAAACCAGGCTATCGTTCATCACGGCAAACGCAAAACTTGAAAGGGCTCCAATATTGACCAATAAAAAACTCTTGCCACCAAAATCAACCCAATTCAATTCATCCTGCGCTGGTTATCATTCCTCGAATGAACGCAGTAACAGGACCAATTCCTAGGGCTGAATGTTGAACCCAACCAAGAGAGGGTAGTTCTAATTTGATACACAGAGCTGTTATGTGCTCAGCGGGCATGCTTGTTTCAGGCACCAGTTGATCATTGCCCCTCAATAGGATTCCATTTTTCTTAATATAGGAAAACGAAGCTCTTATGCGCAGGTATCATTATCACCGTTCATGCCACAATAAGCAAGTTAGACCACAGATGTTGCCCCATGAGTGTACTATAAGCGTACCACCATTTACCCATTTACCCATATACATGACTGCTGGTACAAAAGTATGAACAAATATCATTAGGAATTAAAAAGTTATTAGGCAAATGGGTATAAGTAAAAAACTGCCATCCCAAGACATGTTTGCCGATTTGCTAGAACACTGTAAAATGTCAGTTATTGGTGGGAGAAGATGACACCAAAACACAAAAGACGGAAGTGCTGATAAAGGCGGAAGATTAAAAATACACAAAAGGATGATCTTTAGAAATTGCGGCCTTGATGTAACATGTCTAGCTAGAGAATCAGCAGAGGCATGTGACAATACCTAATGTAATTTACCCCTTGGTAATCAAAATGGTGCAATTCAGATGGTTGGTACCTCCAATGGATGAATCCTCTGTTCTAAGCTTGACAGGAAAGTAAGGGCTATTTAGGGTAAAGCATGGTTGAAAACAAAGGAAATGTACTTGAATGGCTCAGATTAACCCAACTGTCAATTCCCAACAGTTACAAATGCCTGTGGTTCCGGCAACATGTAAATAGTACTCCCACCGTCACTCCGTACATGAACGAATGAGTAGAATCAATCATTATATCATGTACTGACAAGAAATAGCAACTGGTAACTTGCTGGGGAGCAAGGCCTCCTAGTATGACAGCTAATTGAACATATTACCAAGGAACCGAGAAGATACCAAATGATCTCCAAGGGGCAGCCAAATCATCAGAGTCATTCAAGAAATAAAAATGAAATTTGGATGCACAAAAGTTTGTTGTGAAAGTGAAACAATAAAAATAATGATCACACTACAACTACTGAACAAACAGTTAACATTCCTTTACTTGAGACAAAAGTCATGAATAGACTACATAAAAAGGAACATACAAAGTTGAAAACCAGGCTATCACTCACACAGCAAATGCATAACAGAGTACTTACATCAAACAGAAAAATGAAGCCACTGTTTTGGTCCATAACATTATTGAATATAAGCCAAGGTGCCATTCACCTTGTCAATAAAATTGAGTACCAGGTCACAGCCATGGTGTCATTTATTAGGCATAAGAAGAACGGGATGCTGAACAAATTTGCACATATATGTGAGAAGAAAAGCAATTCACCACACTAGAAATGTCTGCTCTAGAGAAAAGCAAAGAAAATGCAGAGATGCACAAACAGAAACTTGAAGAACCAACAAGAACATGCTTTAAATAGCAATTCCCTGAACTAAATATCAAGGGAAAACTATTATCACATTTTACTGCAAGCAAAACAATACTTACCATTCATTATGCATCAATGTTAATAGAATAACAGTATTTGTGCCATGGTTAACAGTATTTGTGTCATGGGACGGATTCCTCAGTGGACAGCTCTCTCGTGGATAGAGTTGGTTAGCATAGAGTAGCTCAGTTAGACAGATTCTATTAGGATGGGATTAGATAATGGATTCCCCAGTGGACAGCTCATGGGATTAGATTACGAATTCCCCAGTGGATGGCTCTCTCGTGATAAGTACATAGCTTAGTTGAGTGTTTGTAGCTTAGTTGGATGTTTCCTAGTAGACGGTCCTCTTATGGATAGAGTTGGTTAGCATAGAGTAGCTCAGTTAGACGAGTCTGTTAGGATGGTTAAAGTCGTCTCTGTCTATATAAGGAGGCAGCCTCGCCTAGGTCAGGTATTAGATCAAGATTTATCTTAGTACCCATCAGCCCTGTGATCTTATTCCGTCGCATCGTTAAGGTCCATGCAGTGGCAGACGTAGAAATTCACAGCTTGGTATTCACACTTATAAATAATTGTTTCATATAAAACACAAAAGTGAGGATAATATGCATTAAATTGCGACTGACATAAATCCAGTAGAAATAGTTTATATTATTGAAATCTCAAAAATTTGAGCACATTGCAAAATAACTAAAGAAGCCCAATAAGAAAAAAAAACTGACAGTGACATAAATCCAGAAGTAGTTTATATTACAGAAATCTCAAGAATTTGAATACATTACAAAATAACTAGAGAAGGCCAACAAAAAAACCAGAGAAGTATTAGATCCAACAGAGAATAAATTCTCTTTTCCAAGAAAAATTTGGTATCCCTTGGAATACCAGGACCTACATAAGGTCCACCCTAGGTCCAGGGCCCTGTTACTTCTCCCTACTATAATCTATTTCCATTTATCCCTATATATCCTTGCCAGTAACAACTTGTCATCGCCGACAGGTGCAGCATGAGGCCCTTCCTCCCCGTAGCCATCGGAACACGAACAGTGCCTTCAAGGAGGCTGTTGGTGAGGGGTAGCTACAGAGTGGTGCTGCCAAGCGCTGCTTGAAAACATGCCCCCACAGTCACAAGGACACCACAGCATGCCAATCTGATGGCTCAGTGGCCTCCACAGACATGGCCCGCTTGCCTAACTTGAATGCCAAAGTTTGGAGCCACCGGAAGACCATCGAGCTTCTAGGCAATCGCAGCCAATGGCTTGAGGGCACTGATCTTGAAGGCCTCCACCTTAAGGGTCAATTCCTAGAGTTGCGTTGTCATACGGAGAGGGTTTTGGAAATCGTCATAAGCTGGGATTGCGGCAACGCAGCCATAGACATAACCAAAGCAATCTAATACCAAGTTGTCACGGGCAAAAGGTATTTGGAGGCGAATGAGGATAGATTATAGTAGAGGAAAGTAATCATGGGCAAAGGATATTTGGGACGAATGAGAATAAATTATAGTAGAGAGAAGTAACGGAAATGACCCTAGACCTTAACGGTGCGATGGAATAAGATCACGTCGTGCCAAGAAGGCAGGACCAGTAGACGCTTAGATAAATCTTGATCTAATGCTTAACCTAACCTAGTATAGGGTTCCTCCTTATATAGACGAAGAGGACTCCCTAATCTAACCTCATGCTAACAAACTCTGTATAACCAAGCTACTCTATGCTAACCAACGTAGTTACCATGAGAGGGTCGTCCACTAGGGAATCCATCCCATGACAAGTTGCTGCAGTAAAAGAATAAGATTGGCTGACTGCAAAAATATCTGTGTAGCAAATACAAAGTAAATAAACATCGCGTTATCTCACCTAAATGAATGGCATGTGCTCATGTGATCACTTTTTTTCCTAAACAAAATATACAAAATAAAAGGGCAAAATATTGATAACTACTGGTATGATAATAGTAACTAGTTACAGACGGATAAAAGTGAAATGAGCAGTAAGATTCAATTGAATAAATGAATGGAATACTAAGATTTTGTCTCTGGCCATTCGAATAAGCAAAAATTGAAGAACCCATGCAATAACCTTGCCAACTCACACGATAGCAAGTGCTGCTGCAGAACTAAAGCACTCAACAATCCCCGCAATCGAGTTCTGGTGTGCATTTCCAGTTGCATCTAAGACCCAACCATTTGTTTACTATTCGATCAACCAATTATATGTTACGGGGTATTTCACTTTTCTTGCACCCAATCATCTGTTTGTATGCATGGAAAGGCAAATTCTGAAAATGGAAGGCCCAGTGTTAGCTAACATCATAAATAGGTAACATAATTCCTAAAATGTGAGATCATAAGTATATCGGATAAGTGATGTGTTGTGGTTATCCCATTTCAGTTTCATATTCTGTCTCTTGACACTACACTACGTCAACCAACTATTTCTATCCTACAGATAAATACAGGGAATGCAAAAAGATTTGAAAACTTTTCATACTCCCTCCATTTTCAAATAATTATCACAATTGAATTTCACTATTCAAACTATAATCATAGGGGATTTTTATTAACACATATATTAAGCCTTGTAAACATACAATATTAGTAAAGTGCTATTCTTATATAACGTAATTAAATGTTTTCAGAATTATTATTAGTCAAAGTTTGAAGGTTTCAAGCCAATAGCAACAATTATTTGAAAACTGACACAACAAGAAACCATACCATTGCCACCGCATGTAACTTTCCACATTCAAACGGTTGCCTGCAAAATCAAACCATCCGATTTGCATGCTCATGGGTCACTTCAGTGTTGATGTGTTCGGATGTGAGCCTAAATGACTTGGTGGGAGGCTGGGAGGTGTGGGTGTCCACCCCCACCACCCAAGTCAAGTCATCTTGGACTCAACTTTGGTAGATGTTTCTTCGTTATTAATATGATACTAAGTTCTTCATTGGCATCCTTCAATTATTGATGTTTTGTGTTGTGCAGTGCAGCTTCAAAATGATATATCAGTTTGATGTCTACCCTGCTGTGTACCTCTTAATGAGTCAAATACATCATTTCCACCAGAAGGGCAAGTAAGAAAAGGTAATACAAACAATTGCTAAGTCAAAAATAATGATAGTTGCTGCAGATTTTGATAGTCTAGAAATAGGATAGTTGCTGCAGATCATGCTGAATGCCCCTGAATAAAGCAAAAATAAATGGTTGGGAACAAAGAAAATCTACTTGGATGGCTCAGATTAACCCAACCAATTCTCAAACAGCCACAAATGCCTGTGGTTCCGGCAACATGTAAATACCACCTCCGTCCTCTGTACATCAACAAATGAGTAGAATCATTCATTATAGCATGTAGTAACAACAAATAGCTGCAACTGGTAACTTACTAGGGAGTAAAGCCTCCTAGTATGACAGCTAACTGAACAGATTACCAAGGAACCAAAAAGATGCCAAACGATCTCCAAGTGGCAGCCAAATCATCACAGCCATTCAAGAAATAAAGAAATAAGGAACAACGAAAAAACAAAATAATGATCACACTAGAGCTAACTGAACAAACAGTTAACATTCCTTTACTTGATACAAAAAATCATGAATAGACAACATAGAAACGAAATATACAAACTTGAAAACAAGGCTAGCACTCATCACAGTAAATGCATGAGTGTTTGCATCAAATAGAAAGACGATGCCACTGCTTTGGTCCATAACATCACAAATTGCACTGTTCCATGACATTATTGAACATCAGCCAGTGTGGCATTAGCCAGGCCAACAAAATTGAGAACCAGGTCACTGGCCATGGTGAATTTACTAGGTAAAAGAATAACAGGATGCTGAATGAATTTGCACATATATGTGAAAAGAAAAGGAACTATAGCCAATGTGTAAACTCCACATGCTTGAGGAACTTCCCCCACACGACACATCCAGCCAGAATGGATGCATAGTGAGATTGGGAGTAGAGAGGCAGGGAATGGGGGGGGGGGGGGGGGGGTGGCAGATGGCAATGGCAATGGCAAGCATACTAAACCAAATAAAAAATTGCAACTGGTCATGAAACAGCAAAAAACTATCATACGGCAGCTCAGATTTCACATCGTCACCTGTCACCCAACCATGGAAGGCTGCAGAGGCCCTGGCCTGCAGTTCCCAACCCCAGCCACCACTACCACCACCAATTCTGCCACAGTGGCTGCTAGAGTGGAGAGCATCCAAGCCACTGCGTACTCGTTGTCACAACGCTGCATGATGGCAGGGGTGGCACTGCTGGATTGGAGGGCCGAGACCTTTGATGCCAATTGGGGCATGGCAAGCGCCTGCGACATATATCCTCATCGCTGTCTTTCCCATGAGGTCTCCAGATTAATCCTGCCATGGCATAGAACACCGTGGCATGACAAGCCACATGTTCTAAGGCTTACTTAGCTTGTCTTAGCTCACAAATCAAACACAAGCACCCAGCAAAGCCAATTGCACTGTTGAGCCAGACATGAAGGTGGTGCAGATAGGAATGAAAACGGTCAGAAACGGCAGCATCTCATGAGAAACGCTTCTCGGACAGTCGGGAATTGACCATATTTATCAATTCAACATTAATACAATGCTAAAAGAAATTGGAAAAGGCACATTTTAAATATGGCTGGAATTAGCAACGGTACAACTTATATGGAAAAGATCCTTGGTAGCTGTTGTAGTGGTTCCTGAAATGGACCAACGGTGTGATGACAAAAATCACTTCAGATTATAGATACATAGCATCAAATGATCAATACAAATGGTAGAGGAAAAACAATGCAAGACAAGGGCATTCAGATATTTCAGACCTCCATATCTACAGGTTAAGAAACCAGGCAGCTGAACAGGACAACAGTCTCCAACCAAAACTAGCAGGACTAATCATGTATAAAGCATTATAATTGTGTGAGACTTTCTTTTTTTTTTGGATGAAATTGCATTTGAGACTTGAGAGGACTCCGATTCACCTTTTCATCGATCATATAGAACAACCCACACAACCTCGTCACCAAGATCAATCCATTCCAAGTCAAGCTGTGCTGGTTATCCCTTGTCAGAGTGACCATCCAAGACACAGCGAGCATGAAAGTTGTGTTTCCCAAGATAGGAGAGGTGATTTGAATTTGATGCCCGCAGATCCCTTGTGCTCAAAGAGAATTCCAATATCAGGCACAAATGGTCATCATCGCCCCTCATTAGGACTACATTCTCAATTATAGGAACATGAGCCTGTGATGCATGACTCTGCAATTACCATTGCTTTCATGCAGACCATTACCAAGTCAACCACAATAGGCAAATTTATAGCCCATTTGGGTACTACTCCCTCCCTCCTCCGTTTCATATTATAAGTCATTTTAAGTTTGTCCTAAGTTAAGCATCTTTAATTTTGACCAAATTTATAGAAAAATATAGTAACATTTTTAATATAAAATAAATATATTCCAAAAATATATTTACTGATGATTTAATGAAACTAATTTAGTGTTGTAGACATTACTATATTTTTCTATAAACTTAGTCAAACGAAATGAACCCATCGGTTAGCTGAGCCGATGAAAAGACGTCTCTCTTAAGACAGGCGCGTATCAACTGAAAGGCCGATGCGCTTAGCGTGACGCTCGAGGAGTCTCTAAAGACTGGTGCGTATCGGCCGAGGAGCCAATACGCTGGGCGTGGCGCTCAATGTATAGATAACTCATCGGCTAACACTCCAATGAAACGACGTACAGAGACCTATAGGCCTAAAGCTCAATCTACCGTTGGCACCCTTATAGATCGAACCTAACTAATGCAGCAGACCGAAGACGGCCGAGAAAGCTTGATAGGCCGATAGACCGTGCACGGACGTGATGCGATACATCCGATCGGTCTAAGAGGTCGAACCTAAACGATGTAGCCTTAGATAGAGCAAGACATATCGGAATAGTGACGAAACTTACCCCTTCACTGGAGATCGAAGTTAACCGATGCAGCCCCGCATCGAGAGCCAGACCCTACCGATAAAAACCTAGATGAACTAGAGTGACAATACGCCGAAGTAGTATTGATTGAAAGATGTCCTGATACATGTTCCCAGGGAGTCTTTATACCCTAGGTTTACAAAATCCGACGCGTTTATAACAACCATCGGACGTTATTTTCTAACAAAGATAAAGGAAAATATCTCTAAGGAAGTTAACTAAACTAAATAAACATTTCTATCCATATAAGATACGATTTACTTAGATAGAACATCCTGCCGTGAGTTCCACAGCTCCTTCTCAAACTCGATCTCATTTGGATAACCTTCTATTCTTGGACCGAACCTTCCCCTGCTTCGTTTGATCGACTTCCTCCCTGTAGCAACCGGACTCCTCTTTACTTAAGCCAATCTTTTTTCTAATCTTTCCATGGGTTTTCTAAATTTTGGCGTTATCAGGCGGCCCTAGAGGTGCCTTATGTCCAATATCCTACGAATTCAGATGGAGTAGTCCACCACCATCAGGGCCAGCTCGTCCAGCCATAGTGGTCCGGCGGCACAGTTTGTTCAAGCGCTTGTTGACTAGCGCGCCTCTCCGCTCACTCTAGTTTGCCCCGCGTGCGGGCGAACATATTCTTTGGCACACCCGATAGGACCATCGGAAGTGCACTCCAACGAGCCGAAAAACCTGCGCTGAAGCCAAGCAAATCTCTCAGGCCTCAGCGTGTTCCGGCATGATCGCATCGAACCACCATCGGCAAACACGAAGGACCGATTCAGCTCAAACACACCGCCACCGCCAGCAAATAGCCACAAACTGGTAACATGCTGCAAAGCAAGCCCTCCTAGTTTGGCAACTAGTTGATCAGTTTAGCAAGGATCCAACTCAGGAGGTCTTAATAGATCTCATTACACCAAAGGGAAAAGGGAAGCAAATTGATCACAGCCAAGCAATAAAAAAAAGGAAGAGTGTTTTGTGCAAAATTAATTTGAAGCGATGCATTGCAAACCAAAGAAACTGTTGTCATTTGTTCAGTTGACATGATCATGATTGCACGGAACAGAAAAGGAGAAAAACATTAAACTTGCAGAATTGGTTATCACAGCATAGACCCAAAAGTACACTTACTAACCTCAAATGGGAAATGTAGGCAATGAATCTGGCCCTCTCATCCCATGACAAATGCTGGTGTCCGTAGAATGCAAACAAATGAGATATCTGAGGTAGAACAGGTGTTAACACTAAGACAACCTTCAGTAAAATGATAACACAAACAAAAGTAAGAAACCTGAACAAATGCAAATTTGAACAGATCAGAGACAATGAGAATGAGAAGGAAACAAATGATTAACTGTTCTCATTCAAAATATCACCATGACAGTGAGTGATGAGCAGCAATAAGTACTCAATACTCATTAACTTCTGCTTTAAATCAGTATGTAGCTAATTTTCCAACACCAGAAACTGATCACTTGTTATTAAGTTGGCAGTTAGCTTCAAAGAATAACAGAGAAGGGCTATGTTAAATTTACCAGCACAGTAGCACTATGAATAGTGAGATGGCATTGAGCGGCCTCAGTTTCGCCTTCCCTCCATCATACAGAATAACTTTCAAATCTGTTGCTCCACAATCTACTCATAAGTGGAGCTCTACAATATAAGTGGAGCTGCACTGGTTATCACTCATCAGACATCCGAGTGACCATCCTAGCCACAGAACCACTAACACTAGTGAATGGTTGAACTGGCTCCAACAAAGGTGAGAATCAGTTCTTTAATACCACAGTTGCCTCAGAAAAGGTTTAAAATCATCACCATCATCATTGTATTCCGGTGGAACAAGTCCAGGTCCATTGTAACAGGGAAGGAAATGAAGAAGAAAATGATGGCATAGAAACACTATTGACATCCTTTGGAACACAGGATTTTCCAAGGAATTAGTTCCAATTCCCGTGAAAACCCTCCAAAAATCCTCCATTCTTTAAGAGGCCTAAGTGGGCTCAGATTCGCCTTTACTCAATCATACAGACCCAACCGCCACATATCTTGCTCCACAATCTACGCATCATAATGTAAGTGGATCTGCCCTGGTTATCATTAACAGAATGATCATCCTAGGCGCAAGAACCACCTAATATTAGTGAGCGAATAGGTTGCAAAAGATGATAGGATCAGGTCCAATTGACACTCACAGCTGCCTTGATTGTTCAATGGCAGGATTTCAGAAATGGTTGATCATCATTGCCCTCCATCCACATGCCATTCCATATTTCCAACATTCTAGAGACAGAGATGAGAAAACCATACCTATATACTCCCTCAGTTCCAAAATATAAGCAGAGCACGTATGTACGTACATACTGCCAACAAGATCAGCTCACCAGCTCTCTCTCCCGCAAGCGCGCAGAGAGAAGAGCGATGAAGAGGGATGGCAGTGTAAAGTAAAATGGTGACCAAATAGCGAAAAATCCATCAACGGCGGCTCAGATTGCACATTGTCTGACCAGCCCCAGGCAGGAAACCAATCACGGAAAAAGTCCATTTTACCTCCCTCAACTAATGTAAATGGATCTGCCTGGTTATCATTTATCAGAATGACCATCCTAGGCACAAGAACCACCTAACATTAGCAGGTGAATGGGTTATAAGAGATGGAGGGCCAATTGGTTTAGGGTTTGGAGTTTGGGTCTTGTGAACTGTGATCATGCACACACAGAAGAGAAAACCATACATATATATATGCGTACATACATGCCCACGAGATCAAGCTCGCGAGCTTTCTCTCACGCAAGCGCGTGAAGAGGGAGAGGGGGAGTTAGAGGGATGGCGATGTACAGTAAAATGGCAACCAAATTGTGAAAAAAAATCCATCAACGGCGGCTCAGATTTCACGTTGCCTGACCAACCCACGGGCAGGAAGCCAATGCGAATACCGCATCATGGTCCCACCCCCACCGCCGCAGGCACTGCAGCATCAGCGGCTGCCAAAGCGGTGACCTCCATGCCAACGCGGCGCAGCACACGCGAAGCAGCGAGGAATGGCTCCAAGAAAGTGGAGATCCGAGGCGGCCGCCGCTGCCGCTTGTGAGAGGCACCGGAGCCAACGGCCTCCTTCCTCATCGCCACCATTCCGAACCCCCAGATTTTTGGGGGAACAAACTGTCTGTTATTAGTACTAAAGTTAAGGCAAAGAGAAAAGCTTCCAGATCAAGAAGAGAAGCTAAGGTTAAGGCAAAGAGAGAAGGTGTGGGTAGAGAGGGATGACAAAGGGGATGCACGTATGGATGCTCACCAGCGAGGATAAGTCGAAAGCAGCAGGACGCTGGCATCACTGCTTGCAGGATGGAGATCGGGGAACAGGGGTGCCACGGAACCCAGGAAGCAAGGGAGCTCCCAATGGCTGTCAAATGTTCTCACCACGATTTCCGGCAACATACCATGGCACTCCCAGCGTCAAGCCCTGTCAGACACCCCGTCCTCACAACCCATGATCAGGAAGTGTCTCGACCACAATACTGTAGCAGCAACAACAACAACAGTATATATAAGATCAGTACATCAACTGCAGCTGAATGACGAGGAGAGCTCAAGCCAGTGGTAACTGCGAACTTCGCAAAATCGAG
This sequence comes from Oryza coarctata, assembly GCA_030770085.1. NCBI lineage: Eukaryota > Viridiplantae > Streptophyta > Magnoliopsida > Poales > Poaceae > Oryza > Oryza coarctata. Next base: position 20,049,915 of record CM061472.1, read on the forward strand.
CCCCAAAGTCCGAAATAGCCATTCATCACTGACAGGAGCTCAGGCCTCGAGGTCTGAGGACCAAACTCTACCCGTCCCCATGGCACCGACGCCGCATCAGACACCACCAATCTACGGTTCCCGGCCACCAACACCGCCGCACTGCCATGGATGAGAATCCAGGCAGCCGCGCGCGAGCGTGGTGGAGGCGGCCCCGAAGGTCCCTTGAACACAAGTGAGTTGCTACTTTGGTCAGAGGGGGTGTCGCGAGAGAGATTACGGATCTGTCAAAGAGTGGCAAATAGTTATAATGGCATGGATCCAATGAACCCATAGCTATCTTTACCCTTATGCTCCTTCTAGCTCAGTTTGTAGTAGAGCGTGAAACTGTACACGCACGCAAGCGTACACAGCGAGGAGAGAACAGAGGAAAGGAGACTGTAAGGTGGAGAAGGCGTTTGTTGTTGTTGTGGCGGTGGTGGTGGTGATGGCGAGCGTACCAAGCCAAATCAAAAATGCAACTGAAACAACGTACGAATCCATCGCCGCGGTGGCTCAGATCTCGCCGTGGCCGCCCGGCACTCCGACGACGGGAAGCCGCACCTCCCCCGACCCAACGGATTCCCAACCCGCACCGCCCCTGCACCGCCGAGTTCGCGGCGGCGGCTGCTCCATCAGGGGAGCATCCCAAGCCGCTGCGTCTTCGTCGCGTCGCCGCGCGGTGGCAGGCAGGGATGGCACCGCTGGACCCTAGGGCCGAGACCTCCGCCGCTCGGGGCCAGGCCGGCGCCTGCTGCATCCGTCCTCATCGCCACCTTTCCCACGATGTCCCGGGTTCGATCGATCCCTGCCATGCGTCGGCCACCGCAGGTTCGACGAGCGGCGCGCCCTAGGGCTCGCTCGGCTCAGCTAGTCAGCTCTCCGCCGTCCACCCGCGGCGGCCTAGCGATTAGAGGAGAAGAGTGAGGTTGGAAGTAGTGGGGGAGAAAGGAAGACGAGACGCCTCCGAGAGAAAAGTTTGGGATTATGCCATCGTCAAAAACCGGGGGAGTCGCCGGCACAGAGGTTTTCGTACGGGAACTCGGGAAGGGAAGAGAGAAGGCGTTGCTGTAGCCGGGTACCTGTACGGCTGTCCACGATGGGAGCGTGCACGTGCCGTGGGAGAGGCATCCGATGTCCCACGTGTCCAGATAGAGTGGCTCACAGGCCATCTGGGCCGGCTCGTCCAGCGGTATTGGACTAGCGGGCCAGCCTGTTCAGCTGCATGTGGACTCAAAATTAGCCCATGCCTGCGTTGGATCAAAACACGAATACAAGTAAGCTGCGCATTTTGCCAATAAAAAACATAAAGCGTTTTTTAAGGGCAACAAAAAACATAGGCTTGCGCAACACTGCAAAATTCACACATTTATTTAAAAAAATAAATTTGATCAGATCTGAAACAAAAGCTTTTAACAAATTCGACACTATGCTGTTTGAACCAGAACTTTTTGAGAATCACGCACATTGTAGATTTAACAAGCGAAAACGAGATGTTGCCCAAAAAAAAAGGTACAGTAGAAATCACCTTTGTGGAGCCAGAGGCACGCTGCATTGCTGCTTGGATCACTCAAGCTACAAGCCCAGCAATATTAGATCGGAAATTAAAAATTCAGACGAGATAAATACATGAATTTCCCATCGTATGTTGACAACGACAACTGATGACAACTGTTCAGAGGCCATCATCAATAAGTGACAAGAAAAAAATAATAACAAAACAAAAAAGAGGGTTGTTTGAAAGAAAAGAAAATAGACCTGCCTTCGGGAGCATATCCCAAAAGTACCAGCAGGTTAGTACCAATTTCAGACAAAAGCCATACGAACGCAGATCCAGCAAGTGCAACAAACAAAAAACGAAGAACTCACACACTGGAAATTAGAAAATGTTTATGGAATGGCTCAGATTTGACCCCATTATAAATCACCAAAGTTTATGCCACTTGAGCAGAACAATGCAATAGAGTCTCTCTCTCTCTCTCTCTCTCTCTCTCTCTACCTACCTATGTGCATGAACCATCAAATGAGATTGTTCATGATAAGTAAAAAAACTCAGTCCGCCACCGCCACCGCCAGCGTCAGCAAATAGCCGCAAACTGGTAACTTGCCGCAAAGCAAGCCCTCCTAGTTTGGCGACTAGCTGATTAATTTTGCAAGAAACCAACTCAGGAGGTGTTAATAGATCTCCCAACACCACCAAAGGGCAGCAAATTCATCACAGCCATTCAAAACATACAAATAAAATGAAATAAAACAAACAGAAAGTGTTTTGCTGAAAAATTAATTTGAAACACTGCATTACAAGCAACAAAAGGAAACTGTTCGCATTTGTTCAGTTTACATGAAAGGCATGGCTGCACTAAGCTGAAAGGACAAAAACATAAAAACTTGCAGGCCAGGTTATCACAGCATAGACCAAAAGTACATGTACTAACTTCAAACGAGAAAAACGTAAGGCATTGTATGGCCCCTTTATCCAATGACAAATGCTGATGTCCATAGCACGCAAACAAATCAGAAATGTGAGGTAGGACAACTGTAACACTATTACACAAAGATGTCAAACCAACCTGCAGAGAAATGCTAAAAAGAAACAAAGAAAGAAATCCAAAATAATTCAATTTTAAACAGGTCAACAGATATAATCAGAACGAGAAGGGAACAAATGATTCCGAGCTCCTGTTCAAAAAATCACCATGGCAGTGAGTACTCAGAATTTAATCAACTCTAGCTGAGCATGTAGATAATTTTCCATCACCAGAAACTGATCAATTATTAAGATGGCAATTAGCTTCAAAGAATGTCATAGAAGGGCTGTGTTAAATTTACCAACACAGAAGCACTATGAGCAGTGAAATAGCATTGAGCACGTTCAGTTTCGCCTTTCCTTCATCATACAAAGCAAGGGATCCAACCAGTTTGACGTGGGAGGAGTGGACTTTCAAGTAATATAAGAAAAAAATTGCAAATGCGTAAAACAGGGAAGAAAGTGCAGTAGAAATATGCTGACAGAGAAACACCATTCACAGAGAGAAGACATATAGTAGGGATGAAAATGGTATGGAAAACCCCGACCATACCGGCTATTGCTTTGTTCTGTATGACCGTTTTATTCTGACTCTTTTTTTCCTGAAATGGTCTAGGGTTTTTTCGGACGTTTTAGCGGCATACCGTTTTCATGCAGAATTTCTGAAGAAACTACCACATAATACCAACAGTCCAATAAAATATAAAAAACATAACCATAAACCTTATGGGTTGTCATTGTTGATGCTATGATATCGTCACGAAGTATTTAAAATAGTCACTTACAGCTTTGAATCTTTTCTAATATATGTCAGACACTAATTTATAATGTAAACATAACCATGACTTGCTTGCCCCTGTGATACGTTGATTCCAAGGCTCTATTCCAAAAATTCCATTTCCGATGTTCTGATAGTACCAATATCGTAATTGTTTCCGACTCTGCCTTACAATTCCGTTTCCCAAAAAAAAAGGTAACGGAAATGGTTTAAGCCTTTTTCTGACCGTTTTCATCCCTAGTAGAGGGCTCCTTTGAAACACAGGATATTCACAGGAATTAGTTCAATTCCCGTGAAAATGCTCCAAAAAATCCCCCACTCTAAAGGAGGCCTAAGTGGGCTCAGATTCACCTTTAATCAACCATACAGACCCAACCCCCACATATCTTGCTCCACACTCTACTCATCATAATGTAAGTGGATCTTCCCTGGTTATCATTAACAGAATGATCATCCTAGGCACAAGAACCAACTACCATTAGTGACTGAATAGGTTACAAGAGATGATAGGATCAGGTCTAATTGACACCCTCAGATGCCTTGATTGTTCAAAGGCATGCTTGTCAGAAATAGTTGATCATCATCGCCCCTCATTCATATTCCCACATTCCATTCCATGTTTCCAACATTCTGGAGAAGCTGGTCCAGGTACATCGGCATCAGATGGCCACCCTGGATGTCCAACAGCAAGCATGTTTTTGTGATCATTGTTGCTCAGTAGCACCAGATGAAGCAGCGAACTAGCAATCATCCGACAGCATATTGCATTTCCGCCAGGAATTCTGACCCAACTTTCAGAATCCCCGGAGGAACACAGGCAGCAGAATACACCATATACAGAGACGAGCAAGAGGAGATTACGGCAGCGGCAACCTGGAGACAGCAGGAGGAGCAACTAGCAAATCAAAACCATCATCACCACGCATCCATCCATCCATCAGATATTCAGGTCAGATCAGATCTCGCATCTACCCACCAAATCTTGACACGGAAGCCGCACCAGACTCCACCATAGGCTCCCAGCCTTTGCTGCTATGAATCCAAGGCAATGTAGCAGCAGAGGCGGCACCCTAGAGGTGGGGAACTGACGCAGAGACCAGTTGGAAGTAGGGGTGTCAAAGCTCAGCTCGAGCTCGAAACAAACACTCTGGGAGAAGAGTATTTCAGCGCAGAAGCGCCTATATAGTTGAGGGTTTTGGGTTTGGACGGCATGAACTGTGACCACGCGCACACATAGATGAGAAAACCGTATATATATATATAGCAGTGTACATATGTACTGCCAACGAGATCAAGCTCGTCAGCTTTCTCTCTCGCGCAAGCGCACGGAGAGGAGAGGCAGGAGGAGGAAGAGATATGGCAATGTACAGTAAAATCGTGACCAAATGGTGAAAAATCCATCAATTGCGGCTCAGATTTCTTGTTGCCCGGCCAACTCCAGGCAGGAAGCTGACGCGGATGCCGCCGCACGGTCCCCAACTCCCACCGCCGCAGGCGCCACGGCTGCCAAAGCGATGGCCTCCACACCAATGCAGAGCGATGCGGCCGGAGATGGCCCCGGGAAGCAGAAATCTGAGGCGGCCGCCGCCGCTAGGGAGACGCACGGAGCCAAACAGCTTCATTCCTCATCGCCGCGGGGAATTTAACCATTTGCCATGCTTCAAACGAACCGCGGTTTCAAGCGAATGCGATCATCAGCCACCGCTAGCGGGAGATAATGGCCGATGGTAACACTCACCTCGCGGCTCGCACCTTTTCTCAAATTTGCCTTAACCTTAGCTTCTCTTCCAGATCTGGAAGCTGCTTTTCTCCTCAGTACTAATAACAGGCAGTTTATTCCCCAAAAAAAATTGGGGGAGAGGGATGAGAAAGAGGATGTGCACGTGGTGCTCACCGGCGAACGAGGATGCAGCGGAAGAAAGCAGCAGAACGCCGGCACCGTCGCTCGCGGGATGGATGGAGATCGGCGCAGGCGGCGGGCGGGAGAACTCGCGAGGAGACGGGAATCGAGGCCGAGGAGACGGGGAGATCGACTATGGCCGGCGCAAGGAGTCAGAGGACCATTACGCTTGGATTTTGGCGGAGAAGGGGAGGGGGAGTAAGGATGGCAATGTACAGTAAAATGGCGACCAAATGGTGAAAAAACCATCAATGGCGGCTCAGATTTCCCGTTGCCCGACCAACCCCCGGGCAGAAAGCCGACGCGGATACCACCGCCCGGTCCCCATCCCCAACCGTCACAGGCGCCGCGGCATCGGCGGCTGCCGAAGCGGTGGCCGCGGTGGCCTCCACGCCAATGCGGCGCGGCGCGCGCGACGCGGGCAGAGAAGATGGCCCCGAGAGAGCGGAGATCAGAGACGACCGCCGCCGCCGCCGCCGCCGCTCGGGAGACGCGCCGGAGCCAACGGCATCCTTCCTCGTCGTCGTCATCGCCATCGCCGTCGCCGTTACGAACGGGCCGCGGTTTCCGGCGACGTGATCATCAGTCACCGAGGAGCGGGAGGAGCAGAGGGAGGGGATGAATGCTCAGAGCGCTCGCCTCGCATGCTAGCTCCTCCCCCCACCTCCGCGCGGTGGCCTCACGCTTAAACCCTTGGTCCAGTACTCCACCACGCAGCAAACAAATCCACAACAAAAACAGAATGGTTTGGAATAAGGGCAGGAGGGAGAGAGCGAGTTGGAGTTCATCACCAACAGAAGAAACCAATCCAACTCCGGATGGATTCATGTATCTCCAGTCTCTCCACCCCTACACCGTCTCATGTCTCACGCTCAGTACAGCGGAATAGCGGAGGAGGCGAGGAGGACGAGAAGAGCCGAGCCGAGTTGGCGAGTTCGGTGATCTGTGGTGAATGGACTGGAGAAACAAATGAGAAGTAAATATACGGGCCTGACCAATTAGCCTGCCTTCGGATGTGCTGTCGCTTGTCTCGTTTTTAGTTTGCGCGTTTTTTAAATTATTAAACGTATTTCGTATAAAATTTTTATATAATTTTTAAAAAATTATATAAATCTATTTTAAATTTATAATAGTTAATACTTAATTAATTATATATAACTTGTGGTTAAAAATCAGTCCTAAGCAAATTCGAACTGTGTTGTAGCCCATCGGCCTTGCCTATCCAAAGTAGACACTTCTCCATGCGCATCCGTGGACACACATGTGCTTACACTTCAAGGGACAATGATAAATGTTTTTTTAACTGGACATACACTTATTTTAAAGAATGTGACATAAAATGTAATTAAAAATTTTGATAAGATAGATCGATATATGATATCTAGGCTAGCTTCAAACAGAAATGATTTAAGAATTCTGATTGATAAGGTGTGGTGGAGGTGAGAAAGTAAGTAAATAGGATTATCTTAATTAAATTTAGTGAAATAGAACTTGAAACCATGCTGAGCTCCCAAGCAGTCATTAGTGATGTAGTATTAAATGTAATTAGTACGTATGTCTCTTATGTAGACCAGTATGAGAGTGCTAAGAGATATTTCTGAAAAGACTTAAATAGCTTGGATAGAATTGTGGCTAATAGCGATAAGCTTTTTTAGAGATCTTAATTATCATATAGGTGCAACAGGTACAGATTTCGAGGTGGCACATGGAGGTTTTGAGTATGGTGATAGGAATTAGGAGGGAGAGAAAATCTTGGACATTGCTATAGCTTTAGATCTTATGATAGCCAACACTTTCTTTAAAAAGAGATAATCTCATTTAGTAATTTTTAGTAGCGACCAATACTCTAGCCAGATTAATTTTATCCTTATGAGAAAAGGGGATAAACGAGCTTGTGTAGATTGTAAGGTAATACCTAAAGAATGTGTGATTTCTCAATATAAGCTGATTGTAACCGACTTTTATTTTTTTAGTGCATGCTTGTAGACATAAATTAAAATTACAAGAATTAAATGGTAAAAATTAGAAGGTTTGACATCAAATGTCTTTAAGAAAAGAGTTATCGAAAAAGGCTCTTGGAAGAAAGAATGTGATACAAATAACATATGGGAGAAGATGATAGCATGCATACAGAAGATTGTTTTAGAGCTGTTTGGAGTGACCAAAGAAAGTAGATACGAAACTAAAGATTCTTGGTGGTGGAACAAAGACGTGCAAAGTGCTATTAAGGAGAAGAAAGAATGCTATAAACTCTTATATTATGATAGGAGTGAGTATAACATAGAGAAATATAAGTTGATAAAGAAAACCACAAAACAAGCTGTAAATGAGGCAAAGGGGTAGGATTTCGATGATCTATACCAACAGCTGAGTATGAAAGAAAGAGAAAAGGACATCTATAAAATAGATAGGGCTCATAATAGAAAGACAAGGGGCATTAGCTAAGTTAAGTGTATTAAAGATAAAAGAGATCAGCTCTTGGTGAAGGAGGATGGGATTAGACATCGATGGCAAGAGTATTTTGATAATTTGTTCAATAGAGGGAAAGAGAGCATCACCGTTCAGTTGGATTACTCTTCGGATAACACTAATAGGAGCTTTGTGTAGAGGATCCAAGAATCCAAGGTTAGGGAAGCTTTGAAAATGATGAAAGAGGTAAGACGATGGACTCTAAAGATATTCCAATTAAGGTGTGAAGATGTCTTGGGAATATAGCTATAGTTTGGTTAACCAAGTTGTTCAACAATATTTTTCAATCGAACACGATGCCTGAGGAGTGAAGGAGAAGTATATTGGTACCAATCTATAAAAATAAGGGAGATATCCAAAATTATACTAATTACCGAAGAATTAAGTTGATGAGTCACACTATGAAGCTATATGAGAAAGTTATCGAACACCGTTTGAGAGGAACGACACGGATCTCTATGAATCAATTTGGTTTCATGCCTAAAAGATCAAACATAGAAGCAATTTTTCTTAATAAGACAAGTTATGAAGTGGATTAGAGAGTAGAAGAATGATCTACATATGTTTTATTGACTTAAAAAATGCTTATAATAAGATACCAATAAATGTTATGTAGTGTGATTTGGACAAACATAAAGTCCCAACAAAATATGTCTCGCTCATCAAGGATATGTACAACAATACTATGACTAGTGCTTTAACAAATAATATTAACGCATATTACTTCTCGATTAAAATATGATTACATTAGGAATCAACATTGAGCCATTACCTCTTTGCATCAGTAATGGATAAGGTTACGAGAAACACACAAGGGATATTCATTGGTGTATGCTCTTTGCAGATAATATAGAATTAATTGATGAGAGCCACGCGGGAATAAATAGAAAACTAAAGTTGTGGCAGCAAACTCTTGAGTCCGAAAGTTTTAGATTAAGCAAAACTAAGACTGAATACTTGAGCTGTGACTTTAGTAATATTGCACACAAGGAGAGAGATGCGAGTTTAGGAGGCTAAGTAATGTATAAGAAGAACATTTTTCGATATCTAAAATCGATGCTACAAATGGATAGAGATATTGATACGAACGTTAGCCATAAAATTAAACCAGTCTGATTAAAGTGGCACTAAGCATCTAATATCTTTTGTGATAAGAGGATATCGTAGAAGCTAAAAGATAAATTTTATAGAACAGTAATTAGACCTGCTATAATATATGGAGCAGAATATTGGTCTATAAAAAACATCATTTTCAATTGCTGAGTGTTACAGAATATGTATATTACGTTAGATTTATGGTCATACAAGAATGAATTAAGTCCGAAACAAGAAAATACGTGATCGATTAGGGATAGCACCAATTAAAGAAAAGTATATTCAACATTGATTGAGATGGTTTAGACATATTCAAATGAGATCAGTAGAAGCACCAGTATATTATAAAATCATAAATCAAGATAATAAAGTGAAGAGAGATAGAGTAAAACTAAAATTAACATACAGAGATAATAATAAGAGAGTTTAAAGAGTGCGATATAGCTAAAGATTTTTATTTTAATAGAAATGCTTGAAAATCAATTATTAACATGGCTGAACCATGAGTTGGAGATTATTATTGGGAGTGAAAGTCTGTGTTGATTGAGTTTGAGTTAAGTTAAGATTCATGTATGATATCATTCTACAAATATATAAATTTAAATTTAACATATATAAATCAAGAAAAAATTAAAAATATATATATTACTATCAAAACAGAGTATTTGTCTACTTGTCATATTTATTATTATTTTATTTGGGTAGGTCAAATTTGACATACATGTTTTTTTAAGTAATATATTATATATTAATCTATATTCCTTATTTATAAAAAATTAATGACCTTTTATGAAACATATATGTTCCCTCAAGTGATGAAAATACTTCCCCTTTACAATACTTCAGGCGTGTGGAGAGAATTCATTCATGGATGTCCATGTTGGGGTGAAGTGATCCGAGTGCAGTGTGAGTGTGTACCTGTGTACGTATCCACTTTTCTATTTTCAAAAAGATTTCATGTGGCCCAAGTATTCACTCATATTTCGCCGCTCCCGACACGATAAAAACTGCAAAACAAATACAAGAAATTCCAAAGCAACATAATAATATGTCCAATAGTGTCATGTATAACTTCATAAAAAATCAAGTGATGTATTGCCCAGAATTCACGGTTTACTGAAGATACGTGTTGAAATGTGTGACCAGGTGTGTACCATACATAGGTATTTCTTACAACATTCAACATTTTGAAGTGAAAGTAAACAAAACTACAGTTTTTTTCCCAATCTAGCTTAGTTTTTTAGATCACCTAGATTAACGATGAGTTTTTACATAACGGGTTTTAGTACGATCGTCTGGTAAAGCAACCAGAGGGAAAAACAGGTAATATGAGCCAAGTGTGGCTAAAAACAGGCAACCAAATTGCCATCTAAATTCAAATACGAAGAAACACATGGTACAAACAAATATACCATCGGACATCAGTCAGACTAATTGAACTGCATTTGCTCCTACCCCAGAACAACAAACTTGCTTACATCACCTAAGAAAGGCTAACATGAAACTTCAGTATGAACAGTTCACTATAATCAGCGTAAAAACTCTAGAAAAATACGTCGCAGTGCCATGCTTCAGCGTGTGGCCCATGAAGCAATAATACTAAAATTCTCCTTGGTATGTAATCATGTACAAACTGCTGAATTGCGCACGTGAAGCATGCCAGCTTTGCAATCACCTTGTCTGCAGAAACCAACAAAGCAACAGATACAACCATGCTGCTTTGGATCAAAACTAGTACTAGTAAGCTTTGCATCTTGCCAAGAAAAACCATAAGCTTGAGCGTGGATGAACATTGCCTGATAAAACATTAGTATTAATTAAAAACAATGAAATTTGATCAGATCCGAAATTAAAGCATTTAACAAACTTGAAACTATGTGGTTGAAAAAAATAAACCAGAACTATTTGAAAATCACATGGGCGGAAGGGCCATTGTAGAATTTACAGGCAAAAACGGAGATGCTGCAAAAAAATGAAGTAAAACTACAGTAGAAATCACCATTCTGGAGCCACCATCATAAAATTTTCAGAGCCAGGCTGCATTACTGCTTGGCAGTATATCACTCAAGCTACAAAAGGCCAGAAATATTATATCGGAACTCAAAATTTCAGACGAGAAAAATACATGGAGTTTCCCATGATATGTTGACAATAACAGATGACACATTGTTCAAAGGCCATCATCAATCAGTGAACACGCAAAAAAATTAACAAAACAAAAAAAAGGTTTGTCTGAAAGAAAATAAACCTGCCTATCCGAAGCATATCCCAAATGTATACAGCGGGTATTCGTACAGCTTACAGAAAAAAAAGGAACGCCGATCCAAAATGTGCAACAAAAAAACTAGGAAGAACTCAATACACTGGAAATTATAAAATGTTTATGGAATGCTCAGGTTGACCCCCCCCCCCCCCCCCCCCCGAATAACCAAGGTCAAGAGAATAACTTTATAGCTGAACAGTGCAATAACATATCTGTCTCTGTATGTGTACACGAGCACGCATCTGAACCACCAAATGGGATTGTTCATGATAAAAGTCATAAAAACCGCCGCCGCCGCCACTGCCAGCAAATAGCCGCTACAGCAAAGCCCTCCTAGTTTGGAGGCTAGCTGATCAATTTTGCAAGGAACCAACTCAGGAGGTGTTAATAGGAACAAACTCAGCCATTCAACATGTAACATACAAAACAATATGCAATAAACAAACGGAAAGTGTTTTACCGACAAATTAATTCGAAACACTGCACTACAAGCAACAAAAGGAAACTGTTGGCATTTGTTCAATTGACATGAAAGGCATGGATGCACTGAGCAAAACGGACAAAAACCATAAACCTTGCAGGCCAGGTTATCACGGCATAGACCAAAGCACATCTATCCTAACTTCAAACAAGGAAAATTTAAGGCATTGTTTGGCCCCTTTATCCCATGACAAACGCTGATGTCCATATCATACAAACAAATCAGACGTGTGAGGTAGACCGATTGTAACACTATTACACAAAGATGTCAAGCCAACCTTCAGTGAAATGTTAAAAGAAACAAAGCAAGAAATCCAAAATAATTCTATTTTAAACAGGTCAACAAATACAATGAGAATGAGAAGGGTACAAATGATTGAGAGTTCTCATTCAAAATATCACCATAGCAGTGAGTAGTGAGCAGTAATCAGTACTCAACACTTAACTTCAGCTTTAGATGAGATGAGCATGTAGCTAATTTTCCAACACCAGAAACTAATCAGTTATTATTAAGTTTGCAGTTAGCTTCACCTACAACTCCGCCTTAAAGTAGTGAAAAAATTGCAAATGCGATAAACAGGAAAGAAAGTAAAGTAGAAAGTCGGCAGAGAAACACCATTCACAGAGAAAAGGTATCAAGGGATCCTTTTGAACTCAGGATTTCATGAAAATCCTCCACTATAAGGAGGCCTAAGTGGGCTCAAATTCGCCTTTAATCAATCACACTGACCCAACCCCCACATATCTTGCTCCACAATCTATTCATCGTAATGTCAGTGGATCTTCCCTGGTTATCATTTACAGAATGACCATCCTAGGCGCAAGAACCACTTAACATTAGTGAGTGAATAGGTTAGAAAGGATGATAGGATCAGGTCCAATTGACACCCACAGCTGCCTTGATTGTTCAATGGCAGAATTGTCAGAAAAGGTTGAGCATCATTGCCCTTCATCCACATTCCCACATTCCATTCCATGTTGCCAACATTCCGGAGAAGCTGATCCGGGTACTTTGGCATCAGATGGCCACCTTGGATGTCCAACAACAAGCATGCTTTTGTGATCATTGTTGCTCATTAGCACAATATGAAGTGAACTAGCACTTATTCGACAGCATATTGCGCCTCCGCCAGGAATTCTAACCAAGTTTCAGAATCCGCAGAGGAACGAAGGCAGAACACACCATATACAGAGACGAGCAAGAGATTACAGCTGCGGCGAGCGGCAACACATCCTGGCAGATTCAAAACCATAATCACCACACATCCACCCATCCATCAGATATTCAGATCAGATCAGATCTCGCATATACCAACCAAATCTTGACACAGAAGCCACACCAGACTCCACCGTAGGTTCCCAGCCTTTGCAGATATGAATCCAAGGCAATGGAGCAGCAGAGGCGGCACCCTAGAGGTGGGGAACTGATGCAGAGACCGGTTGGAAGTAGAGCTGTCAAAGCTCAGCTTGAGCTCGAAACAAACACTCTTAAGAGAGTATTTCAGCACAGAAGCACCAATTTAGTTGATGGTTTTGGATTTGGACGGTGTGAACTGTGATCACTAGAGGTGAAAGCGGTAGGGAAATTCCCACCCATACCAAGACCGTTTCTATAAAAATAATATAAAAATAATGTCACACACACATAGATGGGAAAACCATATATACATATACACATTAGTGAACAGTAACCAGCACGAGTAAATCATTCATGCACAGGTGAATATAATACGCATTAAGCAATCAGTTGATCAGGAATATAATTAAACTAATCATATATCTACCATTCCGGATAGAGTGATTGCTTAATACACATATATCAACCATTCCTGATCGACTGGTTACTTCATGCGCACTATATTCATTCATGTTGGTATTGCTCACTCATGCCGGGACTATTCGCCACTGTTCAGGTTAATGTTCACTAAAATATTGTTTATTATCTTCGAGATCTAATTAGTACTCACCATATTTCTCACTTGATGAGAAAACCATGAGTGCATGTGTGTATGTATATACATACATATATATATATGCATAGGTATATGTGTATACATACATAGGTATATACATGTGTACATGTATGTGTATACATGTGTATACATATATACACCCTTCCAAAATATAAGCAGTGTACGCACGTACTGCCCAACGAGATCAAGCTCATCAGCTCTCTCTCGCTCAAGCGCACGAAGAGGGGAGAGGGAGAAGGAACAAGGATGGCAATGTACACTAAAATAGTGACCAAATGGTGAAAAATCCAACAATGACGGCTCAGATTTCGCATTGCCTGGCCAACTCTGGGCAGGAAGCCAATGTGGATACCACTGCACAGTCCCCAACTCCCACCGCCACAGGCGCCATGGTTGCCAAACCAATGGCCTCCACACCAATGTGGCGCGACACGCGTGATGCAGTGGGAGATGGCCCCGAGAAGCAGAAATCCGATGTGGCCACCACTGCTAGGGAGAAGCGCTGGAGCCAATAGCCTCATTCGTCATCACTGCGGGGAATTTAACTATTTGCCATTCTTCAAACAAGTCGCTCTTTCGAGCGAATGTGATCATCAGCCACCCGCTAGTGGGAGGGAATGGCCGATCTTAGCACTCGCCTCATGGCTTGCACCTTTTTTCGAATTTGCCTTAACCTTAGCTTCTCTTCTAGATCTGGAAGCTGCTTTTTTCCTCAGTACTAATAACAGACAGTTTATTCCCCCAAAAAAAATTGGGGGAGAGGGATGAGAAGAGGATTTGAGGGTGCTCACTGGCAAGCGCGCGAGCAAGGATGCGGCTGAACCGCAGAAGCAACAGGACACCGGCACCGGTGTTCGCAGCATGGAGATCGGTGCAGGCCATGTACCTGTAGTCCTGTACGACGGGAGCGTGGACGTGGCAATTGCACAGGGCTCATGGGAGAGGCATCCAATATCCCACGTGTCCACAGATGGAGTGGCTCAAAGGTCATCTGGGCCAGCAGTCTGGCCTGTTCAGCCGCTTGTAGACTCAAAACCAGCCCATGCCTGCGTTGGATCAAAATTCGTACTACTAAGCTGTGCATTTTGCCAAGAAAAAAGAGCAAAAGATTGCATAACACTGCAAAATTCACATGTTAATTAAAAACAATGAAATTTGAACAAATTTGAAACAAAAGCTTTTAACAAAATTGAAACTCAGAGGTTTGAACAGATTTTCAACCGGAATTAATATGAGAATCACATGAGAGACAGGCACAGTGTAGAATTTACAGGACAAAACAAGATGCTGCCAAAAAAAAGGGAAGTAAAAGTACAGAACCACGCTGCAGTGCTGCTTGGCTATCACCCAAGCTACAGCCCCAGCAATATTTGATTGGAACTTAAAAAATCAGACGAGATAAATACATGAAGTCTTCCATCGAATGTTGACAATGCCAACAGATGACACAATTGTTCAGCGTCCATCATCAATCAGTGACAAGCAAAAAAATAACAAAACAAAAACGTGGGTTGTTTGAAAGAAAAGAAAATAAACCTGCCTTCTTGAGCACATCCCAGAAGTACCAGCAGTTAATAGTACAACTTTCAGACAAACCATAGGAACGCAGATCCAGCAAGTGCAATAAACAAATAACGGAGAACTCAATACACTGGAAATTAGAAAATGTTTATGGAATGGCTCAGATTTGACCCCAATTATGAATCTCCAAAGTTGGAGCACGCAACTGTAGCAGAACAATGCGATCTCTCTCTCTCTCTATGTGCATAAAAAAAACTCAGTCTGCCACCGCCACCGCCACCACCGTCACCAGCAAATAGACGCAAACTGGTAACTTGCTGCAAACCATGCCCTCCTACTTTGGCGACTCAGGAGGTGTTAACAGATCTCTCAACACCACCAAATGGCAGAAAATTCATCACAGCCATTCAAAACATACAAACTAAATGTAATAAAAACAAATGGAAAGTGTTTAGATGAAAATTTTATTTGAAACACTGCACTAAAAGCAATAAAAAGGAAATTGTTGGCATTTGTTCAGTTTACATGAAAGGCATGGCTGCACTAAGCTAAAAAGACAAGACATAAAACTTGCAGGCCAGGTTATCACAGCATAGACCAATAGTACATGTACTAACTTCAAGCAAGGAAAATGTAAGGCATTGTATGGCCCCTTTATCCCATGAAAAATGCTGATGTCCATAGCACTCAAACAAATCAGATGTGAAGTACGACAACTGTAACACTACAACACAAAGACGTCAAGCCAACCTTCAGTGAAATGCTAAAAAGAAACAAAGCAAGAAATTCAAAATAATTCAATTTTAAACAGGTCAACAGATATAATCAGAACGAGAAGGGAACAAATGATTCAGAGCTCCCGTTCAAAAAATCACAATAGCAGTGAGTAGTAAGCAGCAATGAGTAGTCAAAACTTAACTTCAGCTCCAGATGAGAATGTAGCTAATTTTCCATTATCAAAAACTGATCACTTATTATTAAGATGGCAATTAGCTTCAAAGAATGTCATAGAAGGTATGTGTTAAATTTACCAGCACAGAAGCACTATGAATAGTGAAATAGCATTGAGCGGGCTCAGTTTCGCCTTTCCTCCATCATACAAAACCCAACTTTCACATATCAGTACTGTGAGTGGAGCTGCACTAGTTATCACTCATCAGTCATCAGAGCAACCATCCTAGGCAAAGGCACATTGCTAATCCTAGTTCATAAATCAGAAGGGTAGCTTATGATAAATAAGAAAAGCCCATGCAAAACTTGTCAGTGGTGCATATCCATGTCATGCATAAAACTCGATGAAGAATTGAATATACAGTCTTGTCTAAACTCTAATCTTGGTGAAATGTATCTAAAAACTAAAAACAAAATCCTGTGTGATCAAGCAGTTTAACTATTCAAGAAAGAAAAAATTGCAAAAGAAAAAAGGCATCGTTAGTTGCTAGTCACTTATCCTTTCTCCTTGTGCTGCCTGAAGCTGCCTTTGCTGCTGGCTGGTGGCACAAATTAGACAATGACAGTGGAGTCAGTGGTGGGGAAGAAGCATCACTGCCCTCCCTGCTATGCCTAGCCTTCAAGAGGGCTCCTTTGAAACACAAGATATTCACAGGAATTAGTTCAATTCCCGTGAAAATGCTCCCAAGAAATCCTCTACTCTAAAGGAGGCCTAAATGGGCTCAGATTCGCCTTTAATCAATCATACATACCCAACCCCCACATATCTTGCTCCAATTTCTACTCGTCATAATGTAAGTGGATCTTCCCTGGTTATCATTAACAGAATGATTATCCTAGGCGCAAGAACCACCTAACATTGGTGAGTGCATAGGTTCCAAGAGATGATAGAATCAGGTCTAATTGACACCCTCAGTTGCCTTGATTGTTCAAAGGCATGCTTGTCAGAAAGGGTTGATCATCATCGCCCCTCATCCACATTCCCACATTCCATTCAATGTTTCCAACATTCTGGAGAACCTGGACCAGGTACATTGACATCAGATGGCCACCTTGAATTTCCAACAGCAGGCATGCTTCTGTGATCATCGTTGCTCATTAGCACAATACGAAGTGAAACAGCAATTATTCAACATCATATTGCGCTTCCACCAGGAATTCTGACCCAACTTTCAGAATCCCAAGATGAACACAGGCAGCAGAACACATCATATACAGAGACGAACAAGAGGAGATTACGATGGAGGTGAGCCAGTGACAGCAGGAGGAGCAACTAACAAATCAAAACCATCATCACCACACATCCATTCATCCATCAGATATTCAGATCAGATCACACATCTACCAACCAAATCCTGGCACAGAAGCCACACCAAACTCCACCATAGGCTCCCAGCCTTGGCTGCTAAGAATCCAAGGCAATGGAGCAGCAGAGGCAGCACCCTAGAGGTGAGGAACTGATGTAGAGACCGGTTGGAACTTGGAGGTAGCGCTGTCAAAGCTCAGCTCGAGCTCAAAACAAAAACTCTTGGAGCTAGTAGTTAGCTATACTATTAAACTTGCTCTAAGCAGAGTACATACGTACTGCCAACGAGATCAAGCTCGCCAGCTTTATCTCTCTCTCTCTCGCAAGCGCGCAGAAACAGAGAGAGAGGAGGAGGAAGAGGGATGGCAATGTGCAATAAAATGGCGACTAAATAGTGAAAAACCCATCAATGGCAGCTCATATTTCCAATTGCCCGACCAACTCCCGGCAGGAAGCCAACAAGGATACCCTCGCACGGTCCCCAACACCCACTGCCGCAGGAGCCGCAGCATCGGCGGCTGCCAGAGCAATGGCCTCCACGCCAATGTGGCGCGGCACGCGGCGGGGGGTGGCCCCAAGAAGCGGAAATCCGAGGCGGCCGCCGCCGCTCGGGAGAGGCAGCAGAGCCAAACGGCCTCATTCCTCATCGCCGCGGGGAATTTAACTATTTGTCACTCTTCAGACGAGCCGCGGTTTCGAGCGAATGCGATCGTCAGCCACCGCTAGGGGGAGGGGATGGCCGACCGTACCACTAGCCTCGCGGCTCGCTGATCATGGGATTCAGTTGAACACCCAATTTTTGGGGAACAAACTGTGAGAAAAGGCAAATTCGAGAAAGAGTGCGGGTAGCAAGAGAGAGAGAGGGATGAGAAAGAGGATGTGCGTATGTACGGTACGGATGCTCACCAGCGAGCGAGCGGAGGATGCGGCAGAAGAAAGCAGCAGGACGCCGGCACCGCTGATCGCGGGATGGATAGAGATCGACGCAGGCGGCGGGCGGGCGAACTTGCGAGGAGACGGGAGTCGAGGCCGAGGGAACGGGGAGATCAGATGAGGGGAAGGAGGGGGAGGGGGAGGGGGAGGGGGAGGGAGGAGGTGGAAGAGGAGGAGGGATGGCAATATACAGTAAAATGGCGACCAAATGGTGAAAAAACCATCAACGGCGGCTCAGATTTCCCTTTGCCCGACCAGCCCCCGGGCAGGAAGCCGACGCGGACACCGCCGCACGGTCCCCTTCCCCCGCCGCCGCAGGCGCCGCGACATCGGCCGCTGCCGAAGCGGTGGCCTCCACACCAATGCGGCGCTGCGGGGGATGGCCCCGAGAAAGCGGAGATCCGAGGCGGCCGCCGCCGCCGCTCGGGGGACGCGCCGGAGCCAATGGCATCCTTCGTCGTCGTCGCCGCCGCCGCTGCGAAGAACGGGCTGCGGTTACCGGCGATGCGATCATCAGCCACCGACAGCGGGAGGGGAACGACCGGCCGGAGCGCTCGCCTCGCATGCTAGCTCTGCCACCCACCCGCGCTGTGGCCTCACGCTTAAACCTAACACTTGGTCCAGTAGACCAGTACTCCACCACGCAGCAAACAAATCCGCAGCAAAAACTGAATGGTTTGGAATAAGGGCGGGAGGGAAGGAGGGAGGAAGGAAGCGAGTTGCAGTTCATCACCAACAGAAGAAACCAATCCAACTCCAGCTCCGGATGGATCTCCACCTCTTCACCGTCTCAGTTCTCACTCTCTCAGTAGAGCGGAGGAGGCGAGGAAGACGAGGGACGAGTTTGCGAGTTCCGCGGTGGGAGTCGGCGGACTGGTCGAGGTCTCGAGGAAGGAAATAAATGGAGAAGTAAATACACGGGCCGGATCACCGGCCTCGGCCCATCCAAACACTTGTCCGTGCACATCCGGTGGGTACACGTGTGCCTACGCTTCAAGGGACAATCGATGCCCTTGACGGTATTTCAGGCGTGTGTGGACTAGAGAATGTATTCGTGCATGTGACGTGTCCATGTGGGGTGCTGTGGTTTGAGTGTATTGTGCGAGTGTATGTATCCAGCGTGCTATTTTTAAAACGGATTTGCTAGTTTTCAGAATCTCACTAACTTCTTAGGAGTTGTTTTCAATCTCAATCTCTCATCAGTGCGGTAGGAAGAAGTCGGTGGATGAGAAAAAAAACTCATCAATTACAACGACAAATGACTTTCCAGTGATGGCGAGCTCATCTTATCTGGCGATGTGCGGTAATAATTGTGAGGTTAGGAGTCAAGTTAGGAGGGGAAAAGCAGGGTTTCTTTTGGCTTAAGCAATGGTAAGATGATAAAAGTGTCACCGAAGAAGCCATAGAGATGAAGGTTGTCAATGGTCAGGGATAAAGGAGGCTATGGAGCTAGAAGTTGATAGTTGTGGTGACAAATCTAGTGACACGAGTCACTAGATACGGAGAAAAGGTGGCGTGAGAAAATAACCGTCAATTTAAGGAGGAAGACATGAGAGAAGAGGTCAGTCTGGCAACCTCGTCGTTGTCGTTAACAACTTTTGGCTAGTTAATAAAGCAGTGATACAGTCGGGTAGGGAGGCAAGGCGCGTGGAGAGAAGAGAAAAGATAAAGGAGAGAGAAAGCGACATAAAAAAAATCTCGATGTAATCCTAATCATCCCAAAAAACTGATTGTATGTGACTGAAAACTACATGTTTTTTAAAAAGTTTCCGTGTGGTAAGTGTACACCCGAATTTAGCTGCTCCCGATACAATAAAAACTAGAAGGCAAATAGAAATTCCAAAGCGACATAATAATATGTCCAATAGCGTCACGTATAACCTCCTAAAAAATTCAAGTGAATGCATTACCCAGAATTCACGTTTTACTGAAGATACCACCCGCCACATTTGCATTGCCGTTGCATGTGATATATGCAGGCGCCCTGCACCCGAGGTCGGAACTGGATTCGTGCTACACACAACGTGTTGAACCGTGTGATCAGGCGTATAGCCTAGATTAACGATGAGTTTTTAGAAAACTGGTTTTAGAATGATCTTCTAGTAAACCAACCAGTGGAGAAAAAGTAACATGGGTAAAGGGTGGCTAAAAAAAGCCTAAAACAGGCAACCAAATTGCCATCTGAACTCCAACACGAATAAACATATGGTACAAACAAATATAGAACCGGACATTAGTCAGACTAATTGAATTGAATTTGCCCCAATCAAAAACAACAAACTTCCTTACATCACCTAAGAAAGGCTAACGCTAAACTTCAGTATGAATAGTCACTATAACCGGCGTAGAACTCTACAAAAAAATGTCTGCAATGCCATGCTCCAGCGTGTATTCCTGTGTGCCCCATGAAGCAATAATACTAAAATTCTCCTTGGTATGTAATCATGTACAGATAGCTGAATTACGCACAAGAAGCATGCCGGCTTTGCAATCACCTTGTCTGCAAAAACCAACAAAGCAAACAGATACAATCATCAGCGCGACAACACAAAGAACACATCTTTAGAAGTGGTTCCAGTGGAGGGGAGATCGATATGCTTACCACAACATGCTACTGTCTTGTCGCAGGGCAAGCTTCGCTGTGTCCTTCCACATGGGCACCTCGATTTCCTTCTCAACAAGCTTCTTCTCCGCGCGTTTCAGTGCCAGTTCCAGCTCTTCGATCCGCTCCTGGTTCCTCTGATGGAGGAGCTCGCGCAGCCTTCTCTCCAGCTCGACAGCGTTGACACCGTTGTATTCAGCTTCGTCGTTGTAGTCTTCATCCTCCACTACTTCGTCTTTTCTCCCAACATCGTCATTGAATTCTTCCCGGCACTCGGTGATCTCATCCACTTGCTAAATTGCAATCAAACACAAATTATATACAGTTCAATCGATCTCATTGCAACACTATGTTCAAAGTACAGTGAATGCATACAACACAAGCATACTTCTCCTTCATGTTCTTCAGGCAAGAATAGCTGAACATCTGAACCATAGTTACCCTGAAGAAGATCGAGCTCGGCATGGAATTCTTCCTCGAGCACATCCAATCTCGGGAAGCATTCGTACTCCGCTGATTTCTCGCAGCTTACTTCCTCCATGTTGTTGGATGAGGTGGCCTGATCTTCCATGCAGCCGCTTGCCCTCTCGTTCTCGTTCGTGTCCGTGAGACAGCTCGACGCGGCGGACTCAAGATCGCAGCGGGTTTTGGATGCATCACCAACCCCGCTGCTCTGCTTGACCTGGTCTTTGATCTCTCTCAGGAGCGTCTCCATCTCCGCGCGCACCTTCACCATCTTGTTGAACTCGTCGGACGTCTTGGCGAGGAGGAACACTAGGCTCAGGCCAACGCCGAGGTCGGGAGTCCTCGTATGGCTCTCGGTCTCGCACACTGATGGCAACAAAAGAGGGGAGAAATCAATGGAATTTACCTCCAGAACCGCTTGATTTCTACGTATCATTATTATGCTACTGAAAATTCAGCTCGTATCCAACCAATAGGATCAGAATATCGGACAGCTGAAGAATCGAACAGCAACTCAAGACGATTCGACGCAGAAATCTCCGAGAAACCCAATAAAAACAGCAATTTATTGAACAGACGAGACCAGCGACCAGAACGACGACGAGCTCGATCGACAACGCACCTGAGGTAGAGGCGACGGCGGCGGGGGGCTCGCCTTTCTTCTCCACCGCAATCTCCTCCTCTTCCACCTCCTCCTTGCCCTTCCCCTTTCCCTTCCAACCGCCACCCTTCCTCCCAATCCTACTCGCCACCCGGGCCCACCTAAACCTCGGCAGCAGCGACCTCGCCGCCGCGGCCGCCAGCGCGGGAGACTGCGGCGTCACCGCCAGCGACCCATCAATCCCTAACTCATCCCCGTCGTTGAGGTAGTCCGCGATCCTCCTCCCCTCGGATGCCATGGCGCGCGCCGCCCGATGAGCAGCACAAACGTAGAGGAGGAGATACAGAGAGAAGACGAAGCCAAAGCTGGTTTTCAAATAGGAGCGGGTGGCGTGGATCGTGGTCGTCGTGGCGAGCTCACCGTGGGCCCCCGCCGACAGCGACCTGGGCCCCTAATCCGGCCGTCCATCCTCTCATCGACGGCCAAGATTACCCGATCAGACGGGACGGCAGCTTTATTAGTGAATCACACATGATGATATCAACGTTTAAAAAAGAAAGAGAAGATATATCTATCCGTGATTTTATATTCCGAGAAGAAATTATATTCCCATAAGACAAGAAGAGGATCAGGTATGATAATTTTTTTTGGTAGGTCAGGCGTTGCAATTTCGGCGATTCTGGTTGTTGGTGTGACAGGAGGGGGTTTATTTGGCGGCGTTTGTACGTGCCGACGAATGAGGATTTTTTATGGGTTTTTGCGTGTACGTTTTTTAATTACTAAACGATTTATTTTTAAAAATATTATTATATATAATTTCATCCTATAATAAAATTTTAACTTAATTTTATCGTTTATTAATGCTATCATAAAAATTAAATATTTTTTCATATTTCAGCAATTTCAATCACGCAGCCTTTGTCTGTTCCATTCCATCCATCCATCTCTACCGGTAGAACCCGTACATCGAATTTTCTGTCCAAGTTTACGATGTCGCCGTGGTTTAAAATTTGAGTAAAATACTTGGCCATAATCCAGCGAGGCTTTGACCAATGGGGAGTTGATTGCTGGCAAAGCACGCGGGCTTCCTTGCTGCAAGCCTGCAAGCGTCGTGTTTCCGGGGTCCCCTGCCACTGTTGAGCACTCGAGGCCGAGCGGAAGCACGAGCCACAAAAACATGGAGCCATGTACTCCAGTAGGCACCTGCATGACTAGTCGTACGCACGAAGCGAAGGCCTTGTTTAGGAAACTAGAAAATGAACTAGGTACAAGGTGGAAAACTAGTTTTTTTTAACTATATTGAAAACAGTTGCATTTAAAAAAACATATAAATGTTATATTGCTATAATAGTCAGTTTACACACTACCTTTTGTCCTAAAATAAGTACATTCGTCGGCAAATGATAGGTTTTGTTTATTTAATGCTATTACCTACTCATCCATCATTTTGCTATTTTTATTTTATCTTAATTTGCATTCATCCATCAATTCTCATGTATTTTGCTCTTATCATTTTTTATGTTAATTTGCATTCCAATGATCAAAGAATAACTTATTTTGGATGGAGGTACGTCGGAACTTATAATCCCTCCATCCAAAAATAAATCATGTATACATAAATCTTAGCATATATAGGCTACATCAACATTAACGTAAAAAATGTTTTATTTTGAACGATAAGAGTATATTTAACTTGTAAGTTTTCAAAAAAACATAAGTTTATTCGATATAATTTGTATATAAGTATTAAGTATTTGAAACTCACGTAACTTCTATAAACATCACATAAAAGTTTCAATATATTTAGAGTATAGTTACAGAGAAATTACATTACAATTATAAGTTTGAAAGTTTTCAAAAAAAAATTACGATGTTTTTTAGCAATTCCAATTCTCTATTCTCGCCAGTTTTTAAAATATTGAAAAAACACATGACTTTGCTTCATCAGAAATAGGGGGTGTTTGGCTCAGCTTATCAGCCTCACAAGCAATATAAGAAAGTAATTATCATATGATTAATTGAGTATTAGCTATTAGGAATTAAAAAAATGAATTTATTTGATTTAAAAAAATCTTATATAGAAAGTTTTTCAACATTTAGTACAGTTTAGAAAACATAATAACAGCCAATCCAAGTTGCTATTCAGAACTCTCAGCATAAACCCAAATTATTATATACTTAGCAGCACATCCATTCGCATCACATGATGATAAAGAGTGTCAATAGTTGGGATGATGATGACAGTATTAAGAACAAATCCTATTACTAAATCTCTATTTGTAATTGAAAAATAACTTTTTTAAAAGAAAGACCGTAATAAATCCCATTATAAAAAATAATAAAGAACTTGAAAACCATCACCGCTCCTCATCAACGGTTTTTTTTTAATTTGGAGCTCTCCCGAACATGCCGAAGTCAAAGAAGAAGAGTAGAGGCTTAAAAACTGTACTTTTAGCTTCAACATTTATTCCACAAAAATTGTCTAGAGTCCACTATATAAGATATACATGTAATTACATAGCACATCTTCTTCTTTAAATTCGTTTTTTCTAATCCTCCACCCTTAATATATGCATATATTATGTTTATTAAAGTGACAAGAAAGTAATAATAATCTTTCTTGGCTTTTACGTCTTATATTTTGAAATGAAGGTTTTATTTTTTTCTTTTCGTTTTAACCATCGAATCACCAACAGTACCTTCTTGTCCTCCCTGTTCTTTTTCTCTCCGTATTAATAAATAATATAATTATTTTAAATCTCTTAATTTTAATTTTACTAGCTAAAACAACGGCCTACGGCCTTTTAGTATTTTAGGACAGGGCGGAGTAACAGGTAGCGAGACGGAATCACAGGACCCCGGAGGCGAATGAATGCTGGACAGGCGCGAAATAGTACGCAATTAATCGTCGCTATCATGATAGGCCGGCCATTGACCGGCTCTCGATCCCTCCGTCGGCAGTGTTGATGCTCTTCTCTGCGTCGTCTCATGCTTAATTGATCTTCAGACAAAAACCTGGTCTTTATTGTTTATATTCTGTTTCGTGGTACTTGTAAGTACTCGACAGCCTTAATTGATCTTCAGACAAAAACCTGGTCTTTATTGTTTATATCCTGTTTTTGGTGGTACTTGTAAGTACGCGACAGGAGGATTAGGCATTAAGAAGCGATAGCGTGGTGCCACTCAGCAGTGGACGAGACGCTTCTTCGTGATGGGTGTTGCTCATCTTCCTTAAACCTGATGCTCCGTATCATGCTGCTAGATTAGTACTCCATTCGTCCTATAATTTTACTTCTTTAAATTTATTTTTTACTAATTCATTCTTCACATATTATCCTTTGTACTAATTTATTCTCTGAACTTTTTATTCTCCAACTATCACCTTGTGTGCAATGGCTTTTCTTTAGCTACTTTTATATTTTTTTATAAAAATTAGCATAATTCTTCATATTATGGAATATTCATTGCCGCGCATGATATCAAAATGACTAATAGCTAAACTCGGACGGATAATTTTTTTATAGTACCAAATATGAAAATTAATAAAAATAGAAATAAATACAATAAGACTAGTACGTCTAAAATAAAAAACGGCCAGAAACAGTTTTTCTTTTCCGATATCTGTTGCCAATTTTAAGAAAAACAAGTATATATATATAATATTATCGTATCAGATCTGATGAAGAGAAATTTTATATTAAAATTGTAGGGCTCAATGAGATTTATAGTGTTGTCAGATCGTTTAGAGTATAAATATTTGTTATAAAATCTCACATCCGTTTTTACAAAAATTCAAGTGACCTCCAAAGGAGACATTGTAACGTACTCAAATTTTCATGAAATTTTTTTGCAAAAAAAATTATTTCGCTCTTCTTGATTTTTATTTAAATTGAAGCAATCTCGTTCTCTTTTACCTTTCTATCTTTAGCCTAAATTTCAATGAATTTTATTTCCAGTGCAAATTCTCCTATTTAAATTTCTATTCAATTTTATAAACCTCTCAATTTATTTATAAAACCCTATTTTATTAGCACATCTCTTTTTTTATTAAATTCCCATGACTTATCTTTTAGCCTCTACCTCCATATAAATTCTAAATTCTTGTATCCATGAAAATCCTCAACCAAATTATTAGCCAACTCCTTTTAAATCCCTCGATTCAAATCCCTTTTGTTTTACCTTTGAATAAGCTCCAACTCCAAATTCCCAAATTCTTTCCTTTGAAGTCTATTTCCATCAAACCAAATCCTATTTATCCCTACAAAAATTCCTATAAAACTTCATTTAAACTCATTATAAAAATACAAATAGTCCACAAATTCAACTTTCAAAAGTCATCCTCTTCAAATACCATTCAAATCATTCCCTTCAAAATTCAGAAAAAAAACATTCCTATTTTTCATAGGCCGAAGTCCCTAGCCGACCGGTTCCTCCTTCCCTTCCCCCTCCATTTCACCTCTCTTCCAGGCCGTGTCGGCCCATTCTCCTGCGCGCGGTCCAGTCAGGCCGGCCTAGCCGAACCGACCACCTCCTTACTCCCTGTGGGCGCGCGTGGCGTGCGTAGGTTCGCCGCCGCCCCCGCCGTTTCCATGGGCGCCGCTGCCGTCAAGCCGTCGCCGTACCGTACTCCTACTCTCCGCCGCCATTGTCGCCGCCCGTGCTCCAGGTTGCTGCCACGCCATCGCCGCTGGAAACCGTCGGCATAACGTGGCGCCCTGAGGACGCCGCCGCCTGTTACTTCCGCCGTCGCCCTTCTCGCTTTCGTCCTCATAACTTCCGCCTCAACCAACCTCCGCGGCCTATATAAGCCAACTAGGTCGTCCTTCTTCGCCATCATCAGCTCTTTCACCTTCCCTAGCCAAATCGAGCTCTCGGGCTCTGTCAAGCCGCCGCCTAGGCGACGGCCGATCTCCACCACCAAACCATCTCAGGGCGTTCCATCTCAGGCCGATCCACCACCACCTCAAGCTGCCACCGGAGTTCTCTCTCCTTGGACCAAGCTTTGCCGCCGGTGTTCCGGCCCTCCCCTTCGTTTCCCACACCGAGCGCCGCCATACTAAGGTGTGCTGCGCCCGGGAACACCTTCCGCCACTGCCTAGGCTTCCCAGCCCGCCAGGGCCGCGCCGCTCGCGCTCTACCTCCTCTCCTTTCTCGGGCCAACTGAGGAAGAGGAAGGGGAAATAGTGCTCTCGCACTATTCCTTCCGGGTTCGACTCGGCCACCTAGCCCGAACCCATGACACAGTAACATTTCATCTTTTTTTGATTTAATTCAAATTCAAACATTCAAAAGTCCATTTCATCCTCAATTCAAATCAGATTCAAACGAAATTTGTTTATAATTTCTTATAAATTCAAACCCTTTATTTCATACCATTTTTCTATTTTAAAATTTTATTTAAATGTCCTTTATCTTTTTAAATACCTTTTGAGTTTAAATTTATTTGATTTATTTAAATAAATTCTGAGCTTAAATTTAAATTTCAATTTTTTAATATTATACTTTTATACCTTTTAGCCAATATATAGTTGTGGTGGGAATTTCATATCTTTCATAGGGACGCTCTTATGGTCTAAGGAACTCAACATCGAATCGATAGTTGTAAAACCCAAACATAACTTTTCCTAAGATTGAAGTGCTACTAGTCACACCTCACGCATTGATGCATACCATGGTTAGAGCTGCACTATTCTTCTCACCCTCTACAGCATGCTGCACACTAGCTCTTGGGCTCTATGCGATTCTAATCGCTCTGTCGTTACTTAAGGTTGTCTGTCTCACAAACCTACAATGACTTCTTGGTTTTTTAGTCATTGTGTTGCCTAACTATAACAGGGACTAGAAGAGCAAATATATGCTAGAAAAATAAATCTGACAAGTAGTTTCCACATAATCAATCTCCTTTTTTAGATTTATTCAAATTCCAAACTTTAGAAACCGATAACTCTTCCTTTCAAATTAAAAACAATATTGACTTATTTCTTTTTCCTTCTTTCTTGATCCAAATTTATTTATTTCTTATTTTATTATTTATTTTGCAGTATTTCTCTTATAGGCTTTATTTGCTATCTTTTTCGTATACGTACGATAGACAATACACAGAAACCTGCCAAAATACAGGGAGCTGATGTGGACATAGAATGCTACGCTGAAGCTACATGAAATTTTGAGACACAAGGCAAGACATTATTAAAATATTGATCATATAAAACAATTAATAGAAACTTCATATTTAACTTAATGCATAAAATAATTACCATATGCTTCTTTTCATCAAATTAATTGTCATCCATTTAATTAATTATTTAGTTTTATATGTGCAAGAAATAACTAAAATTTTGGACTACATAAATTGATAGAAACACTTCATATTTACTTCACTACATAAATTGATCTAAACACTTCATACTTACTTCATGCATAAATTAATCATAGTATACTTCTTTTAGGATATCATGTGTAGATTTAATAACATTGTAGTGGTTTATAATGATGATTATTACTTTTCACCATCATCACTTGTCAACATAGAAAAATATATGAAGTATCATTTTATGTGCTTTACTCTTCAAAAATACATTTTCAAGTTTAGGAATCTAGTTAAAGGTTGGCATTTTGAGTTGGAGATTATGAATATTGAAGTCTATTATGAATGTTGGAGATTATGGATATGTGAAATTTGGATATATGATTTCATGATGGTTTTGGTGGTTTAACTGGGTTATAAATCACACCCTTATACCATGGAAAATAACATAGTACGCCCATCCATACAACCAATTAATTAGACTTAGCGTAGTACATTTTTCCACTATATGAAAGATTACTAGTTGGTGAAAGTACATCTAGACCTCGTAATAGGTTTTAGATGATAGATGATAAGAAAGTTAGTGGACTAACGTGTTTTCATGAGCTAAAGTGCATGAGTTAGTACTCAACCAAAATGAGTCGATGAAAAGTAGACCATATCACAAAAGAAATGTATGGAAGAAAACTTGACGTGTGCTCTAAATGTATTTTATTTTTCTTGAGTTCTAAGAATGTTGTATTATTAAGAGAGGTACAAATATTAACTCAAGTTACAAAACAAGTGCTTAATTAGATCCATTTATTTTTTTTGAGTGAACACTTGCACCATGTGCACCGATGGGTTCTGATTTTTTAATAGAGAGGCTTTCGGATATTTTGTCTAAGTCACTAGACACATAGTTGACAAGTTTCTCTACCTTACTGTGAAAGATGTCTAGAGTCTCTGTGGAATTTTCTATCTAGTAGTGAGGCTTGTCTAAAGTTTCTAGAAGCTTTGATCGGATACTTTATACTGGTTTTGCTACTTCAAATTCAAGTGTGTCCAGAGTCTCCATCCACTATGATGGGATATTTCCAAGTTTGAATCCGTGAGTAATGACTAGTTTCGTAGGGACTTTGTTTTTAACTCCACCAACCCCCACTTAGGTGGTTGACTATTTATTCATTTCATCCCTACTTCCCATAACCTTTTTAGGGTTTTTAACTTCTCTCTCCTGGATATTGCTTCAAATCCATCTATTTTACATGTTTTTAGATATTATGATCGAGAGGGTTTACGGATTGGATTTAGTACTTATGGATTGATACTTGGTGATGATTTGTACTTGTTGCTTTTAGAAGTTCTCTTTCTAGGTGGCTAGGCGTCGCCCGTAAGAATTTAAAGTTATGAATTACCCGAGAAAGTTTGTGAAGGTCTTACTTATCTCCATAAGGAAAGAGATAATATATAGTGGATACTGAGCTCGCTATTAGGAGTTAGTGTTGGTAGAACAAGCTTCGCTAGAGGTAGAAGCACCGTATTCTAGTAGAGACCTTGGTGGTTTATTTGGACTTGGTGCTTGCCTTGGTGAGAGCTTGGATACCAAACCTCCTCTTAAGTTTGAGCTTGGTGAGGCTTGTGATTGAGTGCGATACTGCTGATTAGAGTCTATCATGCCTATAAATTCACTATTAATGTCTGAACTAATTTGTACATTCAATTCTTGTCTAGGAATTAGCTGAGTTACATAAATTGACAATACAATATATAGATCCAACATAATCATAAACGTTATATAGTTACAAAAGTGACACTTAGTCCTCATAACGAAGAAAACAATAGCGGAAATACGATCTAACGAGGCTTCAACTCCACTTCCATAGGCACCTTAACTAAGGTATAAGACATGTCCTCTGACTCCATCTTTACCAATGTAAAACTTCTCTTTTGATCGAAGCATCTTTTGTTTGTTGATTGCAATAAGTATATGAAATGCTCAACATGTCACATAGCAAATATATAGATGCACGGATAACAAAGGAAGGAATAATAGGGCTTGTTTGCAATAACGACATTTAGCAAATATTTTAGAGTAGTAAAAGTGTAGAGTTAATTAAATATCAATATTAATCAACTTTGAACATCAAACCAATGCTGCACAGTCTTAAACCATCTATGAACAACCAAATTCGATTTCACAGATATATCTGCAATCTATAAGCTAACAAATTATCATTACCAGATTATTATCATTAATGAGTAGAGTGAGACTAACCATAGAAAACATTGTTACACTCTCCATAACCACAGGCACGACTATTCGAACAATTTTACTCTGGCCAGAGGTATACATTACACACAAGACACGATTACATGTATGTTGCAATACACAGAAATGACACCATGGTACTGTAAATGAAGAAATCGTGACAAAACCCTTTGCATAACATGCTAAATAGAATGATCACCGGTCAAGTCCTTAGTAGAGGTGACTCAACCTCTAGACTAGAGAAACTCTTGGCTCCACAATAGACTTAATACTACCATGTAGGACTTACGCTAGCAAATGTGAATTTATTGACACTGCCACCTATAAACTAACCACAACATGCTGACTCCTGATGGGACTTGCTATACTATAAGTCCAGCCATTACTCATCATATCGGTTAGTACGATAAATGCTTCACAATAGATCTTTAATTGTCATGAGTACGATCATCACAACTATGTGCTAACAACCCACTATTAGTCAAGTTCTAGTTAGAAAATTATTAATTAACTAGACACGACAAACTAACGATATATACCTTTAATTAAGCATAAGTAAAACACTAGTTTTTCGATAGATACCTTTAATTAAGCATAAGTAAAACACTAGTTTTTTCTATGAGTGATTCTAGAGTTTGTAAGCATGACTAAGCAATTATACTAATATCCAGCTGAATCATTATACAAAGTCCAAGCTAGTTAAATTGTAAGCTAAGCTACAAGGTATAAGATAATCAATTTAAATTAGCCATAACAAAGGAAAGTATGTTAACACCACCCAATAACATTAAAAATAAATGCATATTTAAAATAAAGAGAGAATTTAAAGATAGTATTAACTTGCTCAAATGGATTTTAGATCTACATGACTTGCCTTGCTATCAACGGTCTTCAATCAGTCTTCTGATCTTGATTCCTAGAACTCATGATTGTCCGAAATGACAGGAACTATAAGCCAAAATGCAAATGAGGAAAAAAACTAAGAAACTTCAAAAGAATAGTACAAGAAAGTAAACAAACATTTTGATCTTGATTTTAGATAAATTATGAGATTTGAATGATCTTATTCCTAGTTCGTATGAATTTTACAAGATTTAATCCATTTAAAGCCTATTTAAAAGGACTAAATGTATTTATTATCTATTTTACAATTATTTTTGCACCGCAAAAGAAGAATTATGACATCAACAAGGAGAGAGAGGATGCTAAGATCACTAACAAGTGAGACCCACATATCACAAAGAGAGGAGCATCAGTCCATCGTAGACCTAGTCGACAGTGGAGGTCCATAATTGTTCACAAAGGTTAGACGACTTAGATTGGATTTGAGAAAATTGACGACCGAGATTCAAACTGGCCAGATTGATGTCATGTAGGATGCCACGTGGTGGACACATAGGACAAAGGGGCAAGGTGATGCCACATCAGCAGATGGTCGATCGACACAGGAACGACAATCTCTGGTAAATAGCGGCGTGACCGGGAAAGGCGAAGGCACTGGGAGATATTGGAGGACGAGGCGAGGCTTACTAGTGGGAGTATGGTGAGAAATGATAGTGAGAAAGGACAACCAAGGCTAGGGTTATCCCAAGCTTCTCAGGTCAAGGCGGCACTGATTTCTTCGGGATTCTTCATTACTTATTGGGAAATAGGTAGATGAGACCAAGAGGATAAAATCCTCTCAACTATTTTGAGTAGGTTAGTAACAAACATGGCCGGATTTGGAGGAGGCGGTGGCGTGCAGTGGCTGGACTCTAGCTAAATCTAGAAGATCTAGAAGAAAGAAATGACAAGGTGGGCCTACTTTTTAGCGAAAGAGATAGGGAGATCGTGGGCCAACTGGCAGGCTGACACATGAGCTAGGCTAGTTGGCTTGCTGGGCGAGCATGGAGAATGGCAATGTGGGCCGAAGCCTGAGAGCGCTTAGGAGTGGGGAGAGGTGCTAGGTTGAATTCGACCCAGTGGCTTATAGGAAATTTAAAAAGGTTTTTGATTTAAATTATTCACTAAAAGTTATTTTATTTATTTAAAATACTTTTCCTCCTCAAATAATTTCTAGAAAAATCCAAGAGCTGAAGGTAAATTTTATCTAGCCCATTTTTATGTTAAAATTTATTAAGGATTTTATTAATGTTTCCATTTTAGGCTTTTAAAAAATTTCTTAAAATACATTACAAACATATTATTAGATTAAACGATTTTTAGGGCCATATAGACTCCCTAATAGGGACGAAGGGCCATTTGATTAGAACTTTGGTAATAAAATCTTATATCTACTCGTATATTTATTTTCTGTATTTATTTATTATCTTTGGATCGCCTATTATTAATCTTTCTCTCTATAGATTGCTCTCTCTATGCTCTCTTTTGTAAGCCAATGAAGTAGAACCAGAATATCCGTACCTTAGAACCATAGTGTTTGGCTAAACATCGCTGTCTAGTAGTGAACCTCGACCGTAGTCTTCAGATATAAAGACTAAATACTTCGCATTGGGTTTTAATTCCTACTGCGAGTTTTTTTAAGTTTTTTAGGTATGCACATTCATCCCCTCTATGCAACTCGAGGTACTTTCTTTTGGCTCACTAGGAACAGTTTAGGGTGAACATACATACGAAGTATGGTTGGCATGGTTTCACAACACTAGAACTCGTGGAAGCAACGTTGAATATGCCTCGTCTAGACCTGATGAGTTGCCCGACTGATCGGACATAATTATATCACAATGTACAGTAAATAGTAGTAAGTAAGACTCTCAAATCGTTTTGTTGTTATTAGCCTTGTAAATTGTTGACATTGTGCAGGCAAAACTGGGCAGACGTTGAGAGTCGTACGATATTCGAATGCATTGTGTTGCCAGTTAAAGAAATACGCCATGGATGATTCCTATTCTTTTTGTGTAAGTAGTTTTAAATATAAAATATTGATAAGAAAAATAATAATTTATGGTTTTATCTACTTCTTTATTACTTCTATGCTTTACACATAAAATGATAAGCTTGATTCAAGACTCTTTCATCTTTTAGATAAATTCATTCATATCCTTTATACACTTGTTTATAATGTGTCTTCTACATAAGTATTCACTCTTATGTAACTTTGACATATACAACATCTTGAAATGGAAAATAAATATAGTTTCGAAAAGGTAAAATAAAATGAATAGCACCTTCAATCTAAATAACAAAAGGATGATAAGTGAGATGTTATGTAAGAAGAGGCCTTGGGTTTAACTAAGGGAGTAAGAAGCGAAAAATTATTTTGACATATGGGACCGACCTTGCAAATAGATTTTCACGAACGATTATGAACCGCATGTGGAAATTGATGATATACAATTTTAAAATGTTAGACCTATTATTTTAGAAAAATAATAAGCAATATCAATTAGGTTTTATATTTTGATAAATATTCGTTACCGTATTCGTTTTGTAGTCGTTCCGTATCTATATTCGATAATATTCAAAATCCATTTTTTGTATCCAGGGTTTTTATTTTAATTCCAAAAAGAATATAAAAAATATGGTATTGCTAATTTCTGTCCATTGTTGATCCGTTTTTATCCCTAGGTGTATTTATTCACAATGCAGGAAGAAGAAGCAGATGGCTCCTTTGAGACGCAGTATTGAGAAAATAGAGAAATAGTAAAATATAGTAGTTTGACATAAATATACATAAAAATATATGATAGTTTGATTAGAACACGAAAAAAAAGAAAATGAATAAAAGAGTGAGACTCAAAGAACACTCTTCGTGAGATTGAACCTTGTGTTAAAAAGTCTACATAACTTGTATATATTGAGGTATTTCTTATAAATTTGATAGGATTTAATAGTTTTGAATCATTTGTTTTAAGAGGTGTTGTATAGAAAAAAATTCCTATAAAATAAAAATCTTATAAAATACCAATGTTTTTGCCTGAGTGGCAGGTTGCTTCGCTGTCCCGGATGAGACGAGAAGAGACGAAGCCGAAGGGAATCCCGGTCATGCGGTGTGGCCGTGTGGGCGTGAGTTAAAACTGACAACTAGGAAGAACAGGGACCGGCTGGCTACCTGGAGGCTGGAGCTAGGGGATAAGATCATCAGCACGCAGGTTTTGCTTGCCGCACTTCTGTTTGTTTTGTTGCCATTATACTTTTGTTTATGAATTACAGTGATTAAGTAAGGATTTATGGAAAACGTAAACATCGCCGAGTGGTCGTGCCGGAGTGGTTATCGGGCATGACTAGAAATCATGTGGGCTCTGCCCGCGCAGGTTCGAATCCTGCCGACCACGTTTTTTTTTGTTGTTTTTGGTTTTCTTGTCCGTTGTTTTTTGGGCATTCAAGACCTTACTAGGCTCAAACTTCTTCGAGACCTTAACAGGGCTCAAACTTTTTAAGGCCTTATTTGGGGGCTTTTAAGACTTTATTGTAGTCACTAGGCTCAAAAATTTTGGGCTTTCAAAACTTTACTCTACTTGGGTCATTTCACTTAACTAATAAGGCATTGTTTAGATGGCCTAGTATTGAGGCCCATCTGAACATGGCCTACCAACGCCTTTCCTCGGCCCGTTCTGTGAATTTTTCTCAGCTCCACACCTCTCTCTGCCTTCAGAAATCAGCACATCGCATCATTGCATGCCATGTCACCCTCACACTCACGTGTTCAACCTCGAGCCCATCCATGGCCCCCACATACCCCGACCGAAACACCCATCGCCTTCTTCTTCCACGGCCGTCGCCGCACGTGCGGCGCCCCCGATCTGTACGCCCGCGAATCGCACGATTTCCTTGGAACAATCTATCAGCGCGACGACGACGGAGACGGAGGAATCGAGATCGAACGACCAGCAAACACACGTTCTGCATGCATGCGGCCGAAGACCAACACAGCAACCAAGAAATCATTCACCAGATGTGCCGACCTGTTCAATTTCCACGAGCTGCTACTACTACTGTTACCCCGAGAGCATGTATCTCAACACCAGATAACTGACTGGCTGAAAGGCAAGCGACTGATTGGCGAAGATTTTTTCTCCCTGCGGTTTATAAACAATGACAGAAGCAACAGAAAATAATTGTAGGGCACGACTCCCTCCCTTCTATAAAAAGAAAAACCTGAAAATATAAATAGATAAAAACACATAAATAAATTTAAAATTAAGATCTGATATTTAAATTTGGTTGAGCTGACAAGTTGTCAACAGAATAGTTATAGCCATGGGTTCGTCTTTTCATCTTATTGATCATATTATTAAAACGGATTATCTAATCCATGCCTAAAAACTAAGTTTTTTTTAAAATATCTTTTTTACTGTATTAATCGAACCAAATTTAAACCTATTTGCTAAGTTTATTTTCTTAAATATTTAATTTATTTATGTGATCAAGGAGATAAATCATGCCACTAATCCACTTAATATGCTAATTTAAACGAGACCACGGAGACGACCATAAACACTCGCAAGGTCACTCTAGAATAATCTGGACACTAGCCTAAATTAAGTACATTTTGGCAGCTAATAACTGAAGATCAACTGCATCAACAAGCTAGCTAGTGGAGTGTGTGGAAAACTGGAAATGCAACATTATCCTGCTGCGTATGAATGCATCTATTTACGAGAATACACTACTTAGATAGATAAATAGATAGAGGAATAGTCCGTAACCCCTTTGTGTAACCGGTATGAATAATATGGAAGTAAAAGTGGATATTTTTTAGTTTCAGTTGAATTAACCAGTACTAAAAATATATCATTAGTATACCAACCGGGACTAAGATTTTTTTCTATACTGTTTTCTCTATTTATTTTGCTATATTGTTTATTTACTATTTTCTTTATTATTATACTATTTTATACATATATATTATATATATTGAATAGCCATTATATAATCTTTTGGGAGGAATTCTTACTCTAGAGACGGTGGAGGCATGGATGGTGATATTGATGGTGGAGATGGGGATGGTGGCGGCGTAGAGGGTGTTGTCGTCAATGATAAGGCAGTGCATGGCAACGTTGGTGCGGATGGCATCAGTGTGGATGATAGCGGCATGAAGAGGCAACAAGAACACGATCTAAGAATTTAGATAAAAAAAGACGAGAAAATTATATATATATATATATACCTGTTAACGTCAAAATCTAGACGAACCGATGGTGCTAAAACCGTGTCCAATGACTACAGTGAAGAAGCCGATCGGGTTGTAGCGAAGAAAGACTCAGTTCCAAATTGGAAGATTATTTAGATAAAACCGAGTTTGCGAAGGAGCCGTGGAATCCACGGTAGAATGTTTTATCTTTATAAATTGTAAACTTATTTAATTAGAAATGTTTAGTTAGTTAACTTCTTTATAGATATTTTTCTTTGTTCTTGTTAGGAAATAACGTCCGATGGTTGTAAACGCGTCGGACTCTGTCTGTAAACCCAGGATATAAATATAGACCCCTAAAAACATGTAATATATCTCTCGATCAATACAATCTTGGTGCATCGCACCTTAGTTTATTTAGATTTCTACTGGCGGGTTCTGGCTCTCGACGTGGGGCTGCATCGGTTAAGTCCGATCTCCGGCGAAAGGATAAGTCCCGCCACCATCTCGATATATTCTGCTCCGTCTAAGACTGCATCGGTTAAGTTCAACCTCTTAGGCCGATCAGATGTATCATATCACATCCGTGCAGGGCCTATCGGCTTGTTAAGCTCCCTCTGTCATCGTCAATTTCGTGCTGCATCGGTTAGGTTCGACCTACGGGGCTACCGACGGTAAATTGAGCTTTAGGCTTATAGTTTTCTGCACGGCGTATCATCGGAGTGCTAACCGATGAGTTATCCATGCTCTGAGCTTCACGCCCAGCGCATCAGCCCCTCGGTCGATACGTATCAGCCTTTAGAGGTGTCCCTTGACGTGTAATACCAAGCACATCGGTCTCCCAGCCGATATGCCCCCGCCTTTAGAGAGGCATCTCCTCATTGGCTCATCTAGCCGATGGGTTTGTTTCTGTCTTTTTCTTTAGCACAACCGATCTGGCGTCCTCCATATCATCGCTGTTGACCTCGACCTCGTACTATCTCGGTTAGGTCTGATCTTCGAGATTCGGTGTTAATGTTGCTGTCACGACGGGCGACGGGTCTCGTGCTGTCATATCTGGAGCGGCATCGGCTTTACATTCCATGCCTTTAAATATTATTCCTTGCTAGTCCGTATGTGTCTTCATCGGTTTTTTCAGCCGATGAACGACTGTTACGGCTTCCGTCGGCTATCCGGAGGTATTCTGTGCGCTTTGCTATCCTCTGAGTATACCCCGGTTCCTCTATCGGCTCTGTGGCCGATCCCTCGTCGACACCTGTCCACACCGGCTCCCCAGCCGATTGAAGAGCTTCCCGACTCCTATCGGCAAATAACCGATAGCGAAGAGCCTTTCGGGCGCGGCCGATGGCTATCCTGATTCTATTGGCAGCCAACCGATAGTGAGCGCCTACATCGGTCTACCGTCCGACGGACCTGCTCGTCTCACTTCCTTGTCAATTACAGGGTCAAATTGACTGGCACGTCTGCACCCATACCGTCGCGCCGGAGCCGATCGAACCCTACGGCCCCTGGCACGCGTACCTCGAGCCACGGAGAGAAGCCGATCGCCTGCACTGGAGCTAAGCAGACCTCCCAGACGTCGGCGTGTTCGTACCAGGGCGCGCGAGGGATCTCAGTATGAACAATACCATCTCCTAATTAACAACGAACAACCGATACTAAAGAATTTTTTGCTCGACTAAAATATTTTTATTTCTGTTATTAGATGTAAAGATATATTCTTTATTACCGAATTATGACCAAAATATCTTTCATACCGGTTGTTTTGTATAGTGAGTATATAAGTAGTTAAAATATGGTATAAAATTTAGAAAATAGGATAATTGTGAAAAATAATTTGAAAGACTGAAAAAATTGCATGATAAATAAATTTAAGAAAAAAGAAAACTAGGATAATTAATGCGAAAAACATTATGTTCTAATTTTCTATTTTTCCTCTGTTTTCGTATAATTTTTCTTTTGTTTCCTTTTTTAACTTTTTTGTCCTATGTTTATTATATTTTTGATACTATGAAATACACTTATTATTGCTAGATTATCTCTATTTTTATAATTAAGATATACTCTTATTTTCTTAAAAAATAATATTATTTCTTATTTATTTTGATATATTTTTAAGAAAATGATATATATATATATTGCTCGAAATATTATATAACGGAGGATGCAATTGTTAAACTTTTAGATACCTTGAATAATTGAATTCATAGAAAAAACTTTCTCCTTATAATGATCTTTAGTAGTTAAAAACATCACCAGTTGATGCTAATGTATTCGGTAATATTGTTACTAATTGATAACACCAATATTATCTAACTATAACAAAATACTGGTAGTCGCGAGTTTTAAGACTTGGTATTAAAAAAATCGAATATTCTGATATATTTGTATAACATTTCTCTCTGGTTGGTTGTGATATTCTCAGACCAAATTAGGACCAATCTAATGTCGCTTCAATTCAGTCATTTCATTCCATGCCCTCTGCATTGGGTAACCTTAATTTAATTCTCTTTTCTTTCTCTGCTTTCATGCATGCTTTGCCCTGTTTGTTGGTCAATGGTCACCAGGAAAATTCAGAGAAATTTGGTGAGTAAGCAATACACTGAAACTAGCTACTCCCAGCACTAAGCAGAAGTACCACAGTTCTAGAGTTAAATAATTGCAAGTGTATTACTAACCACTGCACGATTTATACTACTATATAGCTAGTTAGCCATGAAAGGAACGGGCTATATCGCACGTGCATTATTCCACTCAGTTTGATTCTTCCTTGATAGACAGATAGTAGATAGATCTGGTCGTTTCTCTGACTGTTGCTAGTTTACCAAGCTATTAGCTGTATTATGCCAGATGTCCAGTAGATGAGGAAGCTGGTAATTTCCCAATAATCTGCCCGCATGTGTCCGTCAGATTATTATTCCTGCCTCGTCGCTGTCCAACATTGGATTGGTCTTGGCGTCCTGCTTAGCTGCTAGCTAATTAATCCGTTGATGACTGGATGCAATCGATCGATGTGACGTTCACGGCCATCTTGGTCAAGCTGCATCTGCGGTAGTGGGGAGAATAACCGAAAGTTACAGACGAAAGTGTGGGTCACTGTGTTTGAGATTATCTTAACTATGTTTTTTCTTGGTTTTTATTAACATATTTTTAATCGGTTAAACTGTATTTTTAAAAAAACTTCTATATAAATCACTTTAAAATATTAAATAAATTTATAATAATAAAAAAATCAATTAATTATACGTTAATAATTTATCTCGTCGTTTCATATGTACTTGACTTATTCTCGTCGAAAAAAGCAAAATCAGCCTGAAGTCCGGTTGTATCCACCACACACAGATGCATGGATGCTCCGTTTGGACGGATCCCGCGGACTGCGACGACGACTGGATCGGAGAAGCTTCTCACTGCGTGGTTCCACTGGCTGGTTGCGTGCCGCTACTAGTAGCCAGGAGAAGACCAGATCGTGATAGCGAGAGGAAGCTAGGCTAGCTGCAGATTTATTTCTGTCGGGATTAAATAGGCTCCTTTTTCTTGGGTCATTTTTGTCTTGTTTCCTATCCAAGTGTCGTTCGTTGAAATTAAATCTCTTGATGTAAAATTCGTAGTAGAATTTAGACTCTATTTAGCACAACTCTATATCCTGATGAGGAGATCGAAGCTCCCCCACAAACAAAATAAAAAGAAGAAGCTGAATGCATGGGCGCCCCATGGACGATGGATGGAAGCACAGAAGCAACCAGCGTGGATGGGCTGACGATTGACCGGACCTCCGCCCGCACGTGTTTGACCAATAAACGCCGGGACTAGCTCTCTCGCCGCCTCTCTCGCAGCAACCAGACGTGGGGCCCACTCTTTGCTCGACCTCGCATGCTAACATGCCATGTCAGCAGGTAATAGTTTATACTATACGAATCAATTAATGTAGCTGGTTTTTCATCGTCAGATCCGTCTTTGGTCTTCGTCTCGTCGTCGACTAGTCCACCGTGGACGTAAACAGCCACAACCTACCTATCTAATGCTGTCCATGTAGCTGCTGGAGAGTTAAGGCTGAGTTCGGTTTGGAGGTTGGTTGTGGCAACTGCGTAACACGTAGGATAGATAAGTTAGTAATAGTGTATGGTTAATTAAGTATTAATTATTATAAATTTTAAAATTAGGTTTATTTAATTTTTAAAAGTAAATTTTATATAAAAAGTTTTTTAAATTTTTTTTAAGTAGTTTGAAAAAATATGCTAACAGAAAACAACACCTAACCTCCGATCCGAACAGGGGCTAAGCTTGATAATTTCATGTGCATCCAACATTTCATTTGAGAATATGTACATATATCTTACTGCAATTTGAAAGCTCTCATAAAAAATTGACACGTACGTATTTGGTCTGCTTGATCTGGATCAAAGATAGATTGAGCCTAGAAAAAACATTGAACACTTTATATCCTGATTCAGTTTGGTTTTAATTACGTAATCTGGCAAATGTTAATTACAGATTTCGTCCTCATTCATATACATTTCTATTCAAATTAAAGAATTTGCACGTATTTGTTTGCCGTACGTTTTGATTGCAACAACATGCATGCGACAACATTAATGCCCCCACATATCTGAGAGACATCTGAATCTCCATGAATATAATGTACTAACTGAAATACAATTGTAACGAATATCGTTTTGCTTCACAATTGTAAACTGGCAGCTGGCCCGTGTAGAGCTCATTAAATCAAACACTGTATATACACGGTTAATCATCTCTAGCCTAACTCCGAGCAAAGGCAACTACACAACAGCCTGCCGGCTGATGCATGCGTGATCGATCAACTCTAAAATTTACCGGCGATCTCAGCTAATAATGATGCTAATTGTATCGAGCAAATTAATCGATCTCTAATTAAGGACGAATCGATCGATCAGTTCTTGGAGGGCGAGAGCTCGAGGATCCGGCCGGAGAGCGCGGTGACGAGAGCTGCCTTGAACCCAGGGTCCCTCGTCAGTGTCACCGCCATCTGCTCCGCCAGGTTTTTCCTCGCCACCTCCGTCGACGGCCCCGCCGCCTGGTTTTGCTGCTGCAGCCGGACGGCGGCCTCGCTCGGCGGCGGCTGGTGCTGCTTCGCGGCAGCGGTGGTGGCGGCGGACGCGGCTGAGCTCTTGCTGCCGTCGTGCTGCGGCGGCTGGCCGTGGTTGTGCTCGCCCTCGTACGTCGCCACGAGGATGGTGTTGTCGTGGGCGCTCCGCTGCACCTTCTTCTTCACCGGGCACGCCGGTGCGAACGAGCACCTGAAATAGGCTCGCGGGCACGGGTTGTCCTTCGTCACCTTCTGCCCGTACTTCCGCCATTGATACCCATCCTTCACCACCTGATCAAACAAAACAACGGTTAATTAACAAATAATCAGATGATTACGAGGAGATTAATGGATTAATTAAGTGTGGCTATTTCGTTACTTACGAGGCTGAGGTCGGAGGTGTCGGCGTGAACGAAGCGCTTGGAGACCTTGGTCTTGCGGTCCTCGCGGACGATGCGCTTGGCGACGGCGTCGGTGGCCGCCGCCGACGTGCACTCCATCTGGTCGGGGGAGATGTAGGCCACCGCGGCGACGAACGGCGGGGAGGGCTTGCGGTGGTGGGCGTCGTCGAGGCTGTCAACGCTACGGATCCGCTTCCTCGACGGCGAGACCGAGACGCCTTCCGACGTCGACGACTGGTGGTTGCCGGCGTTGGCCGCCGCTGCCGCCGTCATGTCGTTGACCTGGCCCTGCAGCTCGGTGTACTTGGCCACCACCGCCCGCAGCATCTCGCTCAGCTTCTTGTTCTCCTCGTTCGCTCGCCTGAGCTCCGCCTCCAGCGCCTCAACCTGGACAAAATCGAACAGCTAATTAATCAAACTTATATTTCCAATTAGTTCATGGCTTCCTGCATCTGTACGATCAACTGTGTATGTTACATACCTCATGATCCTTCTTGATGGCCAAGAAGTTCTCCTCCACGAGAACCTTTATCGGCTCCGCCGGAGCTTTCCTCGCCGTCGATGGCAGGCCAACGTTGAGGTCCAAGCTCAGGGAAGGCTGCCCAATCCACGAATCCATGGCCTCCGCCTCCGCAAGAACTCTTTCTCTCTGCTAGCTCCTTCCGTAGAACTCAGTACACAATCAAGAACAGGAGAAGAGGAGGAAGAAGAAGGCGAGAACCGAAATGCGCATGAGCTAGCGAAGGTGCCATGTCCACGACGAGGGGCACTATATAGCCAATGGGGTGGGGGCAGATCGAGGAGGAAGAGGAGACTGACTGGCTCGGAAGAGGAAACATCTTAGCCTCTATCGCCGTCTTGGTCTTGACAGTAGAATAATACTACTCCTACTAGTAGTACTACCAGTTCTGCTCAGAAAAGGTATCAATTAATTTTTTTATATCAGGGTGGTTTTCATTTCAGCCTGAGGAGGATGTGGCTAAAGGACTAAAGGTAGCATCAATGATGTTATTTGTGATGATAATTAATACTACTAGTAGTATTAAACTGTGTTCTTGATTATATCTAGGATTATTTTGTCAATTGAGTGGGGGCAGGAAAAAATCATGCGGGTTGTGGTGTGCTAGCTAGCTGTTGTCCTGGGGAAAGAAGAGGCTCCTGGCTGGTTGGCTGCATCGGGAAGCAGGGTCAAGGAAAAACACCACATGCCAACAACCAGGAGGGTTACAATTTAGGCTAGCTAATTTGGATTGTTTTGTTGACTCCCTTTACTACTCCTTTTTGGTGTGACTGGAAGCTACCAGCTGGTAATTACTACTCACTGTTTTGTTTTACTAGTTAATTTACTCTAGAAATTTGTATGTTGCTATTTTTTCTTTTCTTTTTGAGGACTTCTGTTTTCTCTTTTTTTCCCTTGTAAACCTGTTGTCTTATTGGGATGTCTCTGAAAAAAATGTTTTTCCTCATTTTTTTAGAAATGTAAGTACATTGTAATTAGTTTTTGTTAGAAAAAATAGGTTAAAATGAGAAACAAATTTTAAGTGAAAAACCACTTCAATATGGATAAAATTAATTAATAACGACAGTAGTTGTCATATATTTATAGGCATATATTAAACTAACACTAGTATTAAAATATGATTTAAAATCACTATAAATATGTGCTAGAAAAATATCTCCGAAACATTAAAGGACTAAGCATCATAAATAATTAAGTCTAAAAAATATTTGAATTTAATATTTGAGACTGACTTGGTAAGCATATATGTGTGATTGTCTTCAATATATATCTTCTCCACAATAACTTACCATTGAACAACAATATCATAAATAAAAAAGTAATTGATATCAATGTGCTTGGTCTTATCATGAAACATATTGTTCTTGATTAAAAAAATAACACTCTAACTAAACAATGTTAATATTCCGCTAAATAACAAGTACAAAAATAAAATCTCACAACCAAATAGCTTCCTTCAAACCTAGAAAGAGCAATAGCAAAACCTTCTAATTGACGGTAAAACCACACAAAGAGAAGATATATCCAAAAATAAATATTCTTTTATTAAGATCTCCAGCATAATTAGAATCAACAAACTTAACAATTTGTCTTCGCTTTATTTTTATCAAACAACAGTCCAAAATTAGAATT
The DNA here is from genome assembly GCA_030770085.1 of Oryza coarctata. Classification (NCBI taxonomy): domain Eukaryota; kingdom Viridiplantae; phylum Streptophyta; class Magnoliopsida; order Poales; family Poaceae; genus Oryza; species Oryza coarctata. Next base: position 20,094,049 of record CM061472.1, read on the forward strand.
ATCTTTCAAATAACGAAGAATCCACTTTATAATATTCTAATATTTTTTACTAGTATTATGCATAATTCTGCTAATCACACTAACTATATGAGATAAATCTGATTGAGTGCAAATTATAGCATACATGATATTGATAACGGCACTAGCATAAGGAACATATGACATAATTTTTATCATCGCCAATGAAGATAATTTAAAGTACAAAGCAAAAGGTATAGAAACAAGTTTACAATTACTGAGATTAAATTTGTCATGTACCTCTAAATGTAATTTTTTTAAGATAGAAATAGTTGAGCAGTCTTGTGGTCACACTAAATTTTCATGTCAAGAATGTTTTTTTTGCATAACTAAGATCTTTTATTTTAAATTTATGACTAAGTTGAGCATTAAACTCATCAATTAGTGATGTGTAATAAGAAGCAATGAGCATATCATCGACATAAAACAACAAATAGGTAAAAAATCCATTAGAAAACTATTTAAAATTAACACAATTGTTATAATTGTTGCGTGAATATTGTTGTGTAAACATAAAAAAATCAAATCTTTTATGCTACTGCTTAGGAGCTTGTTTTAGACCATAAAGATATTTCTTTAGATGGTAAACTAAATACTCTTTTTCTAGAGCAGCAAAACCTTCAGGTTATGTCATAAAAATCTCTTCTAAATCTCCATGTAAGAAAGTGATTTTAACATGAAGTTGCTTTAATTTCAAGTCAAATAAAGCAACAAAAACAAACATTACCTGAATGAAAGAATGACATACAATAGGAGAAAAACTTCATTACAGTCAATACTCTCATTGGTCATATCCTTTTACCACTAAACAAACTTTTAATTTTGTAGGTTCAACTCCAAAAATACATTCCTCTTCTTATAAATCCATTTGTACTTTAATGGCTTTTTACCTATTGGAAGCTCTACCAAATTTCATGTATAATTTTTAACAGGACTCAATTTCTTCATTTATAGCTATCAACTGCTTAGAAGAATTTTCACATAAGATAACTTCAGAATAAGAAAAATGTTTGATAGTATCACAAACATCTTGTTCAGCAAGAAGAGCATAATAAACCATATCATCAGTATCGCGATATCTAATAGGCAACTAAATATTTCTTTTAGTTCTATCTTGAGTAATGCATCGATCACTATTATCAGAAGATGATGAGCTAGAAACTTGGTGTGTACTAATATTAACTTGCTATTTAGCAGGAGTAACTAAAGAAACCAAATCAATAGTAGGCCAAGCTATCTCAAACTTTGCATCCCTTGTAACAGCTTCATTAGTTTTAGATTCAATTGTGGGTAAATTAACACTACCCAGGGAGAAAAAAATCTTCATGAAAAGTGACATCACGACTAATGATCAATTTATAAGCATCAAAACACCATAAACAATATCCTCTAACACCAACACTATAATCAATATATATGCATTTTCTTGCTCTAGGCTCTAATTTTCCGGTGCTAATATGTTTGTAAGACTTTTCTTCATGTATAATGGTCTAATTTCATCCACAATGAAGATGCAAATGTCTCATTAATAACTTCAGGTAAAACATTTGTAAACAAGCGTATAGCAGTGATCCAATTCCTCCCATTTATTATCTATTATGCTCGTTGGTTTAGCACCCAATCACTAGCACAGAACCACTCATCTCGGATGGTCCATTTGTGACGGTCCTTAATGCCTTGTCACAGATAACCTCACTACTGACATGTTGTATCGAGACCCATTAGCGGTGAGACAGAGCAGCTGGACCTGTAATAGGTGATGCTATATCTTTGACGAGCATCGTATAAAACCGATAGAGTTGAGGTTAGTTAATCTCTGATGGGTTCAATAGACATAAGGTCATAGGTAAGCACTCACTTATGACAGTTATCTAGTTTAAATCTGTCATAGGTGAGAATTTACTATTTGTAACAGTTTCTCAATATAGCTCGTCAGAGGTATGGCTTGCCCTGTGACATGTATCCTCCTCTATGGCCCATCACATGTATCTTAACCACACCTCTGACAGTTAGTGTGTTGGCAACCGACAGAGATTGGCTATCTTCTATATATACCTCCACAGATGCATTTATTGGTCACCCCACATTGTACACTATTTACATTTTAGGTGGGAGAGTAGAGGGGCGAATCTTTATCTTCTTATTAAAAATAAACTAAAATTGGGCTTAGTAGTATTATAGTTTGTTTATCCAAACTAATTTTATTATATATGTGCAGATAGATTATAGTTGGATGTGTAATACTAATCTCTTGAGCCAGGAGTTTAGAAATAGAGTATTCAAATTCCTAAATGCTGTGGAGGATGATAAAAGAAGGATGAGCAAAGAATACGTGGTTCATGAAGGAAAACGAAGAATTGTTGGGGTTAACAACGTTGTCGATAAGGACGATTACAACAAGTACTGTTGGCAAATAAGCTCCTTTTGAAGAAGTTCAACAAGATGATAGGACCGCGTATGCACGTGTGGATCATGACGAGGAAATTTTTATGTAATAATGTGTGTATGTAATATATAAGTTAGGTTCGAAGAGTCATTTTAATGTTATGTGAAATGAAATGAATTTAAATTCCAATGTGATTATCAAAATAACAAATAATGTGATCAATGTTTGGTCAAATTTAGTAACATTCACACCTGCAAATAAGAAATGAATTTGGTGAAATTTTGGTCAAAGTTACTTGTAATGGTTTTAGTAAAGGGGCTGTCACAAGTCAAAACCCTATGACGGGTTTTATTGTAGGGCCATAAGTTGCCTATGACGGATTTTATTACACGGTCCGTCATAGGTAATCGAAAAGCCTTTATTTTGGAAGTATCTATATTTAATCCCAAGTCACTCAAATACAAATTTAAGTCACTAAACTACCTTGTCCCAGAGCTCGATCCCTACCTGCTACCACCGTTGTGCCTAAGCTTCGTCCCTAACCCCCCAAGCCAACCACAACGCCGTTGTCGCCGTTGTCCCCAAGCTCCACCATGGCTGAACTATATGTGCTTTTGCTTCACTTTTTTTCCTATCAGATATTGTGCATTGCAAGCTTTTTATGCTATCTCTATGATTTTTTAGTTTATTGACAATTGTGATTTTTATTGAATTTTTTAGCTATACTACTGATTTTAGTTTTTTTCTGTTAATTAATTACCTTATATTTTTTGTGATTTTTTAGTTAATTAACTAGTGTAATTTTGTATTTACTGAACTAATGTTTTTAATGATTTTATGGCATAAGTTGAAATATAAGAAGCGAAAATATCCAAGAACGTCCACAAAACCAAAACCTCAACCAAAACCTGCACAACGATCTCAGGTCAAAACTATAGAACTCATATCCAATTACCTAAACATAGATTGATAATTTTTTCCCAGTTTTTAACACCATAGGTAGTTGTGATTTTTTCAAAAATGCACGGACTATATGTACATGGCTATGGATAAGTTTATGGATTCAAATGAAAATTGTAGCTATATGTGATTCCTAGAAATTAATGTTTATATATGTTAATAAATATTTGATAATGAATATGTAAAAAATCTATATATATTTGTATGTGTGAGCTTGTTGATATGTCAATGTTAATATATCACTTTGGTAGAATTTTAGATCCTTAATTATGACAATGTTGTTATTGAGAACTCAGAGGTTCTAGGAATATATGTGCTATATATTTTTTAAAGGGTAAGGCTAGCAATTTCTAAGGCTAGCCAAAATACAAAATTAATTTTTTTAATAACTACGGCACTATCGGTTTTCAAGCTAAACTCATCATAGTTGTGCATTATCTGTGACAGGTTTTAAACAAGACCGGCCATACTGTGACAGATGCTAATATATGTCATCCTAAGTGATTGAGTCATCTTTAACAGATTGTGAAATAGGTTTGTTAGAGATAGACTAACTCTAACAGGTCATAAGTGTAATAACATGTTTAGAGTGTCTCATTTATAATGGATCATTAAAGTGATAGTCAGTTATCTCTGACGGGTCGTAAGTACAATTAGTTTATGATGCTATTTCACCTATAACGGGTTTTCCTTGCAGCGCGTTACAGATAAACATAGCTCTAATGAGTCTTAATCCGTCACAGGTAACATAGAGTTGTCACTGATCTCATATGTGCATGAGCCAAACCCATCATAGATGAGTGTTTAGAGGTGTCATAGAAGAGTAGATTAGTGTAGTGAATGCCTTACAAATACCAACTTCTATAAGAATAGTTTTAATCTAAACCTACCATATGTTAAAACTAATCTTATCATCAAACTTTTTAATGTATGGACAACTTGTTAAAAAAGAAATTATAGATAAAAATAATAGGTTCAAAAGAAAAGGAAATCTTCCTGGTATGTTTGTGTGTGGAGTAGAAAAAAAATCTAATTGTGAAATTAAATTCATGTAAACAGGAAAGGGAGTGATGCTGAAAAAACTAGTACGTTAACTTGGGTGTGCTTAGCAATTTTCGTCGGAATGTCATGATAGGAGTAGTTACAGCGGGTAATTCTTTTTTCTCATCTCGAAAAATTCTGATACCACTTATTATAAAAAAATAGGGTAAAAGAAAGCATGAATTTTAACGTAAAAAACCTGTGTAAGAGAAAAAAAATTACTGAAGACAAAATCGTATTAGGTTAAAATATATATTTATTGGCACATATTTATAAGTTTTCGTTAAGAAAGCGCTGTATTCTAAATCCAGTTTAGGTATAATGAGTAGAACACTTGAGTTTACTGATTTATCAGTTTGTACATGTTTAAAATCACTTTGATTTTTTAAACTGTACCAAGAATATCTGGGCTGGATGCGATTCGCGAATCCAATTACGGACTTCCCACGGATGGAAAGAACCGGTTAGAACCTTGCATTTGGATTTTGCCTAGCCCCATTCTCTGTTGGATCTGCAAATGTTCATCGGATCTGCAAATGTTTATTGGATCTGGACCCAGCACGCACCCAGACTTTCAATTGAGAAGAACAGAGAAATAATCGGTAAGGCCAATATCAAACTAGAAGCAGGCGAGACTTGGACCTTGTGGCCGCCGGTTGCCAAGAACAAATCTAGCTTGATCTCTTCGCATGTTTGAAGGAGGCAACTTGCTAGAGATGAGAGCAGCGGAGAAAATCACGGAGACCAGGTCAGTTTTGTTGATCTTTTCTTAAATTTTGCTCATTTTTTTTGTGGAAAGATGCATGCATGCGTACATGGCTGGTGATTGATTGTGCGTTTGTACTACTGCTACTAGTCAATAGCTGCCATGGACTTTATCCGCATATCATTTTTTAAAACTATTTTATCTACTGATTTAGTATGGCTGTAAGTTGAAAGTTTGTTGAAAATATAGAAAAAGTAAGGTATGGAGGAGCAGATCAGGAAACTGGTTGGATTGTTTCAACAGGTTTGTTCTCTTGAATTTGACAGGACGAAACCAATAGTGACAAAATTGGTCTCTAGTACTTCAAAATTCTGAATTGAAAAGAAAGTCAGAGATTTAAATTCAAGGTTCATTTGCACATTAAATTTCCCTGGGGAAGATGCATTGTAACTGTACCCCTCTGTCTTGACCAAAAATTGATTGTAAATTTGTAAACCATTAATTAGTCAACAGTACCCCCATTAGGAAAGGAAGATGATGTCCTGATTTCATTTGTGCACCACATTTTTGGTCACATGTGAACTCGCCTCGCCGAAACTCTGTGCCGGCCGCCATATGCATACAGATTCTAGTGTCCTTGTTACGAAAGAACCTTTTTAGGTTAGCAAGCAAGATGCTACTAGTACTAGTTAGTGTGTGATCCATGCATGGTCGAATTAATCTATCAACAGCATTATCTTCACATTTCTCACGTTTAGCATATACATATGCAGCTCCTGCAGTTAGTTAGAGGAATCCATACGTCTGGACTTGTCACTTGTATAGTACTCCAATAGTCACCATGTTGTGCTACTGATCATTGTCAGTGATGAGTAATTCCTAGGATTAAGTTAACCATTAAAAGCCATTTGAAACCATTGAACGCTGTTAACCTACCACACATTGATACAGTACAAGTACAAGTACTAGTACAAGGTAACTCCCAAAGAGTGACACAAACTTTAAATTAAATTAAACAATCTCTTTCCATCAAACCCAAAGAGACTTGAATTACTTCAGGAAGAAACCAAATTCGGAGAGTAGTGTTCCATCACTTAAAAAGTAGACTTCAACATCAAACAAATCTGTTATCAATAGACCCAAACAGACGCATGCTGTATCCCATCACTTGACCTGAAGCTGATAGGCCGTAAAACAGCGCATAAAAATATAAAATGTTTATATCCATCTCTTTAACGATTTAAAAATTAATATAAAAAATAAGTTTTTTTTAAAAATCACCCTCTAAAACTAAAATTGATGTTTTAAAAGGACAAACGATGAGAAACCAGTTTGAGAGGGAGCTCAAGCTGAGCCTCCAAAACACTGGCAGCAGCACGCAAAGTAGGTAGCGGTTGGCGCGTGGAACACGTGCTCGCTTCACGTGGCAGTGGTAGATGCGGAGAGAAAAGCAGCACCTACCTACTCCATGCGTTTTGTTTCATTTGTTTTATATTATAAGTTATTTTAAATATATTTAAGTTAAATTATTTAAACTTTAACCAAGTTTTTAAATAATGCTTTAAAATTTTTAACATAAAATAAATATATTATTTAATAAAATTAATTTGATGTTATAGGTACCAGTATATTTTTTATAAACCTAATTAAAGAGATTTGATTTATTACAAACCTAAATTTACTTATGAAACGGAGGACGGAGACGGGCGCAGTCGCCGCGAGCCCGGATCGGGTGTGGGCGCGGTCACGTCCGCGTGGACACCGTAATCGGATGCGAGACGGTCGCGGAAAAAGGCGAGGCAGCCGGCCGCGAGGCAAGTGGGGTGGGACTTGGCCGTTGGTTTCCGCGAGTGGCCGGCCAGCGACTTGTGGTCGGTCCTGGACCTAGACTGCCTCGCTCCTCTCGCCGTCTCGCGGCGGCGGCGGCGACTCGTGCGTCGTGTGTTTGATTGCGCCCGTGCGGCGGTGGGTGGTGTTGGTCGTCCGGTACTCCGGCTCGTCAAATCGCTACTGCTGCGGCTGGTGCGGTGCGGTGGCGTGGCCCGCGCCCGCCATCCATCACGTGCTCCCACTGTCACGTGAGGTGCGCGGGGTATACGTGAGGCTTGGAAATTCTTTTGGTTCCAGAAAAGGAGCCTCGCTTTGGGCTGTCATAATTCTCGTAGCCAAGTTAAAAATTACCCCTCTTTGGGCTGTGAGAATACGAGTAAATTGCCCCTCTTTGGCAGGTAAATACCTGCTGTACTAGCTTTACTTCGTCGCAATTTCGCTTAATTGCATCGGTGGAATCACCCCCGGACCGCCCCTGACGTATAATCGATAATTATTCCGAGCATTTCTCTGATATAAACTTACTCATTTTTTTCTAAAATATAAAAGATTTTTGAAGATGCACCTGGACAATTATATTTCATAACATCTTTTATATTTTAAAATGAAGGTAATACCATTAGTAATTTCATTTGTAATATTGTGTATATTTCCTATAAGATGGTTCTATAATTTATACCTTCATTTTATATCAAGTCAAAGTAATTTATGGAGACAATATTTATATAATTATGGTGCCCATAACAACTACTGATATTCTACCTGTACATTGTCTGACTGTTTACTCATAGCTAATTCAGAGAACAAAAAAGTTGACTAGTTACACTATCTAGAGTTTTTACTAGTCTCGCCGTAGGTTTATCCCAATTCTTTTGTCGCCCCATGGTTTCACCCGGCAATTTCAACAACGGTGACATTCTTGTCTACGATCTGCCCGCCACTAACCACTTAGTACTTGATAATATAATCGAGCGGATTAATTAGGCACGTGTGGGTCGGAGCAAGACTGTAAAAAGTATACATGTGTATTAGGTGCAATTCTACCTGTTTTTCTTGGGTAGTAACTCAAGTACTCAACGGTACTTTTCTGACAGTGCTCCGTAAGACTGGTTCATTATTTGACATTGGGACAAGGTCAGAGAAAACGATAATAATGTGTATGCTGCAGTATTAATGGTCAATTGATTGGGTTACGATTTCTAGAATATGTAAGTTCTGGATCGAAGGATCGTCTCAAAAATGAAATGAATCTCCAAATCACTCTTTAACTAAAATACGCAAAGATATACGATATGATCCGGTCCTGCATGCCACGCTATAGGTAGCTATTTCACCAACTTTGATCCCATGATCTGATCAGCAGAAAAATAAAAGCGGCAAATCTTCGGAGGAAAGTTTATGCATAATCTTGCCTAAAAGGCAAGATTCTTTTTTGCTATCTGTTTTTTACGCGTGGGAATTAACTCTTCACCTCTTCATTATATACACTTTAAATGGCACATGTAGGAACTAATTGGACAAATAATTTATATAATTTATACAGTCTATATATATAGCATTAAATGGCATAAAAATGATATAGTCATATGTAATGTCTAGCATTAGTAGACACTGATAAATAGTAGAGCATAGCCTGTGCGTACTATTAGTGTTTAGAAGTGACTTATCTTTATGTCTCTATTAATAATTTTTGACTGCTATTTTGACGCATGTGCGTTCACAGTGTATAATTTCTAAAAGCTTTTATCTGAAAGCTTTCATAAAAAACTTTTATATAAAAACTTTCATATGAAACAACGTACGATGGGAATGCACATCCGTCAAATAATAATCTGGTCTTTGTGACCCGTCTACAGCATTCATGTTCACAATAAAAACCAACTATTATAGCTATAAACCTATTTCATGTTACATGGAGATAAATTAGCGACAACAGTCGTGATAAGAGTATAAGTATACAAGGTAGCTCTTAGTGGCGCACTCCCTTTTCTCTATCATCTTTTTTTTTTTTGTGTGTGGGGACTATTCCTGATGTTCCGCATTCTCTCTCCTCTAGGACATGTGTAGAGTTGTGTTCTACACGCAAAGCCAATGCCACGGGGACTATTCTTAATGTTCTGCACTCTCTCGCTTATATATAACATGCGTAGAGTTGGTTAATTTTTACGTGCGAGTTCATGGTACGATCATCGGGTTAAAATTTAATGAGTCTATGCTAGACCATCAGATTAAAAATCTACGTCTCATATAGCTAGCTTCATGACCCTGCATCTCCAACTGATCTCGTCCCCCTTCCTCTCCTGATCTCTAGCACTACGTATGGCATCACCCTTTTAACTCCACCTCTCTTCCCCATGGTCACCGCACTTTTACTCAGTTATTTCTAGTTAGTAGCATATCACATATAAGCTTTTTAAATAGTTAAATAGTATGTTTTATAGAAAAACTTTATATATATATATTAAAAAATCAAATAAATTAATTTTTCAAATTTGTAATAATTAATACTGTACTAATGCTGATGTTGTTCTACGTGCTGCCATATGCCAAGGCCCAACATCTACTTTGAACTAAGCCCAGGTGTCAAAGCTCGCCGACCAGCCCTCCACACTGTGCATCCACTAATTTCTCAATTCTTTTTTATCATCTTCTTTATCTTTGTTAGTGTCCCCTGACATACATTGCGTCGACTACCACCGCTCATCGTGACTTAACTATTCACTCATGACTCATGGGTCGTCCCAATCTTCCATACCATAGCTTCGATAGTGTCAGCTGGTGTTATTGTTATTCTTGTCTATCATTCCCCTCGTCTTTGCGGCTAAGCCTGATACAATTGTCTTCATCTACTGATCTGCACCTAAACCCCCATAAGCTAACTCGGTTGCTCACCAGAGTTCATGAGCTCATTGGACTTCGCTAGAATTAGATAGGGACAGTGGTGAAACTACATACATCTTCATATGGTCACAGTGAAAAGATCTTAATGTTGTTCAGAGAGGGTAAATCTTTCTATGGTTATATTGGAATGATCTTAATATCGTTTAGATGGAGTGAATAGACGTTCCTGAAAAACACTTGTAGCGGAATAAAATTCTCCTATAGATCAAAGGATCAGAATATCTAAACGAAGTTCCTTCAGAGTATCCAGTCAAAATAGTCAGAGTATTCGGACGAGTATTTCTGTCACACAGAGAGCCTCAACCGAAGACTTCGGATAGTGAGTTCAGATATTCTGGTCCTCTTTTACTATGTCCAAAAGAATACTTAAAAGAGATATCCTTAAAGGTAGGTGAGGAAATATATGATTCAAATCAACAGTAAATGATGTAAGAAAGTAAAGTACATAAGTGAGAGATGGAGACAAAAGATTTATTTTTTGAAGTTCGGACTCCAATGATCCTATGTCTCCATTGAGGGATTCCAAGGAGTAGGATATCTCTCGATCCTAAGTCTCACCAAATAAGCATCAAGGATGAAGTTTTGGCCTTCAAACAAACACCGAGTCAAGACTCTGTTTCCAAGTGACCACTGAGGTCTACACACTTAGGCAATGAGCTACTACTTCTAGTGAAGTTTGCTCTACCAAACAACCTCTAATCATAAGCTTAGTTCTCACTCAATTATCTCTTTCTTTACGGAGGTGAGGATGAACTTTCATAAACTTCTAATAACTCATCACAATTTTGGAAGCTTATCGGCTACTACTAACCATCTAGAAGACCTTGATCTCTAAGAGTAACAAACACAATAAAATATATACTTACTATCAACTCAAGTGTTCAAAAAATAGAGTGAACATCAATTGCTCTCAACCTTTGAATATCTATACTCAACTCTTTCTCTTTTCAAAACTCTCATAAAGAGCTACCACAAGGTAGAAGATTTTAGAGGGGCTATTTAGCTTTGGATATGTCTACACTTGTCAAAACTCAGCCTTAAAAACAGTAGCAAAGGATGAAGGGGATGGAGGGGTTTAAATACCCAAACCCTAAAAATTAGTCGTTACTTATAAATTCAGTCTAAAGTATCCGTCCAAAATCTCTGGGGACTCTAGACAATTTTCTTTGTCTGATTAGTAAGGCCATTCTAGATTATCCGGACAAAGTGTCCAAAGTATACTCAACTCATTTATAGCACCATATAAAATCAGTCATAACTTCTAACTCTAGAGTCTGTTTGTGGCAATCTTGGGTTTTATGAAAAACTTATTGAGATGGTTGTCCAATCCAACCAAGAACAAATACTAAAACCTCTCAGTGAATATGTTAAGGCTTGAATTTCTCTCAAAGAAACACTTAGAAGGTTCACTTTAAGCACCGAGATAAACAAACACATCAATGTTATATCTCTTAATAGTACGGCATTCCTATTCTAAAAAATGGAAAAGCTATACTACTTGGAACATTTTCATGCCATTTTATTGCTTTATATTGTGGATTGCCAACATAACTTCATTTCATCGTCGAGACTATTCATCTATATCCCATTAAATATATTAGTCCTAAATCAACTATACCTTTGTCTTGATCAATATTTCATATTGTTTTGATTTTCAGCACTCCATATTGTACTCTTCAAATGATTAATACGAATCTTTCCCAACTTCACATGGCGTTACATTGTCCATCGACGTGAAGCTTTCACTCGTCCTTCACCACCGTATTGGTCCATTTGTGTCAAACTCTTTATTTGTCCTTCACCACTATATGATTCATCGTGACCAAGTATTACTTGCTATTCATCGTCTTGCCATACAAAGCTACTTCACTTTTCACATCTTAAATATCTTCTCATTATCAATATATACATCAATATCTTCTCAATTTTAGTCACTTAAAGTTATAAAATAATTAGTCATAACATATATTGCTATTAATCACCAAAACTTCCTATGACATAAGTTTAGAAGACTTTCACATAAGACCCCATGTAGATTATTAAATTCTAACTAATTTATGCCATGTTAATGAATATATCAGTTAACAATTAGATAATTAGTATCTATAGGACACCCTGTAATTTTTGTTTTGAGTTCGCCCTTGGATGGGGAGGGTGCTGAGAATGAATCATCCACCACATATTTGAAGGTCAAGGATTTATAAATCTTTATCTAATTTTCATCTCGAATATTATTTAGCAAATCTGTTTATTATACTTGTAGAAAAGTATGACATAACCGATCTATAAATCCAACTACTTAGCTATCGCACACAGCTTCAGTCACTGGTGGCCATCATGGCCATGTGCCCCTAGCCAGGTGATTGCAATGAATTATTGCTAGTAGTATTTTCTCTGTCCAGTGAGAAAAAATGGCCGCAACCGTACGTGCTGGCTAGGCGCGAGTTCACACGGCCGGTGCAGACCTCCGTCGCTGTCCCGTACGTCCTGTTTTTCCAAGGCGAGTTCATGACGTGTCGATCTCCTCGTATTCTTCAGTATATACACTTACTTTTCCCCAACAGTGGTGGGCCACCGGCGGCGCGATGCACGGGGCCGGACCGGAGTGCCGGACGCCTTCGTCGTCGTCGTCGTCGTGGGCTTCTTCTTCTTGTGCGCCAGTGTAGTCGTGTGCTTGAGTGCTTCATCTGTTATTCACTAGCTAGCTCGAGAATTGGCACGTCGTTTTTTTATTAATTAACTAATCAAAGTCGACGGCGACGGCCAATCTGACCGGACTGTTGTGTGATGCATGCTCGATCAAGGTGTACGTATCACGTATGCGCTATGTACATGTGTCGAGGTATTTCTGTTTATACGAACATAGAACGTATCACGTATGTACTATGTACATGTGTCGAGGTATTTCTGTTTTTACGGACATAGACAGGCCGATCGAGAAGAGTCAGGATCTGGCAGCACTTATCGTTGGTGTTCAGTTTGCGTACGTCTGTGTTTTCCTTGGTGTTATTGTTTTAATTTCTTGGTGGACCTGTGACGACTTTGACCCTCGATCGTTAGGTCAAACTGACTCCAGATCATTTTTGATTAACGTATAGTAATTAGTACTAAGTAATGGATTGGATTGCTTCACGTAATTATACTCGGGTATACTCCAATCTTCAACCTCTGAATAATGCAAACACGTAGTATGATCTCAAATCTATTATCAGCTGTAGTGTGTACGATTAAAACAAAGAACAAGAAATAATTGCTGCAGGTTTGATGAGCATAATTAAAGAAACAGGTAGGAGTATAGTAACACACATATAAAGGTGTACTAGTACTACCAAACAGTAAGATGAAGGGTGTTGGACAACCATGGTACTATCAAACATATAAAATCACCTGCAGGTATTACGAAACATATCAAATCACCTGCAGTACGGGGAACCTGTGCTCCACATGCTAGCTGCTGCATGCGCCACACTTTACTGTACTTTAATCCCGTGCCGTTTATCACGTTTTCAGTGCAGCGGACAAGGAGATAATCGGAATCGCCAAATCACATTCAACAGTAAAACATAAGCAAAATTTTATTTATACTCCACTGAGCTACTCCTTCCACTATAACAACCTGTAAAACTCAGATGAGGCCAGCCAGCGGTGTGCTAGGGCGGTGACGACGACAAGGCTAGAGGAAACTAGCAAGTGAGCTCGCCTCGTGCTTGTGCCACGTGTGGCTGCAGGGGAGAAGGTGAGGGGGAGAAAAAGATAAGATCACTATTGCGCACAAATGTTAAAGCATATCTAGCAATCCAAAATTGGAATGATATAGGGTGGATTTTTTCATCATAAGTTACATAGATAGCCCCAATTTTAATATTCAACTTTTAGAATTTAAATTTTATTTTAAATATAAGTATTTTTAATACTATTCATAATATTATTTGTCTGATCAATAATCTCTCATTTAAATTCTTCCCATCTTACCCCTTCCTATCCTCACATCTCATTTATCCTTTATTTATTAATAGGCACTAAAGTCTTTTTATATTTTGGAACAGAAATAATAAAAAGCAAGTGCCAGTGTTTTGGTACGTGCAAATCATTAGAATTAAGATTCCTACTTAGTTAAGTACACCTTCCATAAAAAAATCTAATTTATAGAGTTTTTTCTTGGACAAAAAGAGTAATTGTTTAATTACTAATTAGGATGCTACTAAACTTTGCTCAAACTGAATTAGTACGTTTCGATTTGGTAAGCCACTAGATTCAGAAGCTGTTATTTTTTATTTTATGGGAGCTTCTATCTGCTGTAGCAGCTTATTTTAGAATCTCAAGCTTCTCTAAACAGTGTAATTTTTTTTGAGAAGATGTAGTTATAAAATCCAGAAAATTATCTAGAAGCAAAGTTGGAAAAACTAGCTTTTCTACATTCTCACCAGCTAAATTCTTATCAATAGTTTTTAGAATTTTAAGCTCCGTCAAACAGGGTTTTAGTCTCCCTCGTTGTTGTTAGGAGTCTGGATACTGTTCTAGATTATGTGTTAATTAGCGCCATATTGCCTTCAACTCAATTAGTGCATGGCTAGCAAACTCAATCCGTACGTATAGTAACACGGTAAAAAAAACTAAAAAGTAGTATCGGTAAGTTATAGGGTGAATTCGAAGACGAATAGCTGATCCGCGAAATTATTTAGGTCAAACCTTGGCAAGTTTTCTCAAAACTTGACTATAATTTGATGCTCTGCACCACCGTACCCTACGTTACTGCCTGGATGGGGTTGACGTGCCTTAAGCCTATTTGGCGCTTTTGCCAGCTGCAGTTTCTTCTAGAATTAGCCCTCAAACTATTCATCTTATCGTATAGATCCTAAGAAGTTATAGTTGTAAGGTTTGTTTAGAAAAATTTAGATTTTAAGAAGCAATTTGTAGAATCTAGCTGGCGAAAATCTATTTAAGCTGTAAAAATAGTTTATGCCTTCTACTTTATTTTCTAAATTCTACAACTATAACTTCTTAAATTTTTTTAAAATAGATAATCTAAGAGAAACTGCATCCGTTAGAAGCTCTCTAAATATTCTCATAAAATTTTTAAAAAATAAATTAAAAATTTCTTAGCCTTTTCAAATTCTCAGCAAGTGCTAGTGGAAATCTGAAGCTCTCCATACTGGTCCTTAAATCAATTACAGCTTAGGGAAGTCGGGATGTAGTGCAAGGCCTTCTTTGCGCTGAATTTCTTGCGGCCATGTCAACGTTTCCCATGTTCATGCACTCGGTGTTCAAGTGTCAACGTTGGACTGGCCATCAATCACTGAGTGATTGATGCGGTTCCGCTCCTCCTGCCAACGTTGGACGACCTATCTGCAATGAAGAAAAAGAAGGTTAGTGGTTTTTTTTTTCAGTTTTTTCTTGATTTAATATGTATGTTTTCTAAAATAATAGACATCATGTTTTTTTTAAAATCTCATCTCATTTTTTAAAGTAAAATTTTTAATTTTATAGTCATTAATTTTATTGTTTATAATATTAAATAGCTATAATAAAAATTAAATAAAATTATATCTTTAATCTTGCAGTACTAAGCCGGCCAGTAGTCTGATCAGATGACGTTTCTGGTCCACGCGTGCAACACATGAAGCTAAGGAGCGGGTCAACCGCGACGTACGACCAAGCCCGCGGGCGCGACGAGCTTTTGCTGTCAAAGTCAAACGCCACCACGAGCACCGACAGACTGAAATGAACGGCTAGCTTTTGGCTGTGCAGGACCGGCGAATGCACGCCGCATTCAATTCCAGAGTTCTGTTCGATCAACGTTACTCCGACACCTTCTTCTTCCATCACATTTGGCCGGGCCGTCCAGCTCTATTTAATTTAGATTATTCAGTCGATTATTAATCTAGTTATAAATATAAGTTAAATACTTTTAAAATAAATTTAAGGTTTAGAGTAAGTGTACTAAGTAAACAATTGTAATAGAAGGATGTTTTTTTTAAAAAAATATACTTTTTAAAACATAATATATCTGATCTGTTTTAATAATTGGATGAAATTGAAAGAGCATGGCCTTGTTTCTCTAGTTCGCACCGGTCAACACAACCACATTCGCTGCAATTAAATGGAAATGGAAGCTGCACTCTAGCTTGGTCGTTCAGCTGAAGCCGCTAGCTTAGCTAGTCTGTGTTCCAGTAATGCATAGCTATCGGTTCCGAAATTACCATCTAGCATCTGCCATATGGAAATGTGCTGAAACTTTCAGTCCTGCAAGTACTTTATCACTTATCAGAGCGACTGATAAAATACTTTTATCTCCCAGCTTAGCAATGATCTAGCTCACGTGAATGAATGCATGCACGTCAGTACGTTACATCGGAAACTAGTGGCTGTTGCTAGCATGGGTGCGCCCAAAACCACTAGCAGCAGTAGATCAGATGGAATCCCATTACTGGCGACAAGCAGAATAGCAGATCAAAAGGTACTGGTCATTGTCGAAGCGGCCGGCCGGCCGGTCGCGAGCGCATGAACAGCACAGGTTGCGGGTCAGACTCGGCGATCCAGTCGCCACAGCGGCGCGGTCGTACAGGCGCGCACTGACGCCTCCCGGTTCGGCGGCCGCCACACTCGCCGGCACGCGCGCGCAATGGAGCGTCGGCGGCAGCGGCGGCCTGACGTCTTCCCTGACGTCAACTGGACAGTCTCGATCTCCCGCTTGGCCCGTCTCGTGACAAGGACTCGAATCATTTCGACGGCCTAAATATGGGCCCATCACAGCTCAAAAGCCTATGAATTGTTTTTTGAGGAGCCCATGAATTGTTGGGAGCGCAAACAACGCGTAGGCCTATTAATCAAACGGCCCAATGCCGGAGGCTGTTCTGGGCTTAACAGCAAAATGGGCTGAATTTTTTATTTATATATGTTTAATTAAAATATTTTTTTAAAATATATGTTTGTTTAAAAAAAATCACAATGCCGACTGAGTTTTTTTTTAAAAAGGCAAACCAAAGGAGAAAAATTCCAATATGATAACAGCCGTTGGTACATGCTAACGGTTAGACGGTAGAGGCTAGAAAATTTACAGGCGAGTTTCTTATCACTCTATCCAGGGACTTTTTCCCCACAGCAAGTGGCCGCCTGAAACACATAGTCATGTGAGGAAGAAGGAGACCTGCTGTTTTTATAGGCAGCTCCTTTATAGCTTGTAGTTGGACATTTTTTCTATCTTAATGGCCACTTGCAAAATTGTTAGGCTAGTGGCCTGTTAATTTCGTATGTGGCCCCACTAACATCTTCTGTTAGGACATTTTTTTCCTCACCATACAAATATCAAAAAGAAAAAAAGAGATGTTAAATAAAAACATTTTTACTTATAGATATAATTGTAAAGAAGATTTGGGAGTACGTAGAAAAGTTAATTGAGATGACTAATTATGTAAGAAACTAAGTGTTAGTACTAGAAAATTGTTACACAATTAAAGAGAGAGCCAGGTAATCAATAGATTCGCATGCGGATATTATTTAGATAATAGTGGTAAAAACATTACACGGTTACTACGAGATTTACATGTTACGGACATAACATAGGTGTAATATAAATTATATAATAGATAATACAGACGCCTATTTGAAACTTATATATATTATCATCTATCATCCATTTGTAGTCACTCGTTGCAAGAGGAGTTAACTTTTCGCTCGTATCACACTTAAACCTATATGTATTATTCAATTGTTTAAGATTGTATAATTTCTTCTTGTCTATATAATGTTTGAATTCGTACATTCTTGACGATTCCATTGGGAAAACGTGCACATATAGCAATTATAGTCACGGTGGTAACAATTTGAAGCAAATTAGAAAGATGTATAGCGCACTTATTCAAAAATTATTGTTAAGAATGTTTGAACCAATAAATTACCTTTTACCAAAAGTATGGACACTTATTGACCACACCATCTAGCAATGATCATCGTAAGCGCACTTAGAACGCTCCCGCCATGGAGATAGTACAAGAGGCTGTAGTCTTCAGTCTAACCATTTGGCTTGTCAACGTTGTTCATAATCCTCATTACTTCTCATCTAGTGTTTGTTTAATTCTGAGGGAAAAACAAACAGTCCTCGAAGAATTAATGGTTAGGTCAAATATTGGATTTTTTATGAAACTACTGAATGAAACTACACATCCTTTCGTGGATCTGACATAAAACAAGTGCATACAATCTATAAGAATAGTTTGGCCATTGGAGAACATTGTGGTAAGAAATAATTAAAAAAATAAGAGCATATAATCCATACCTCAAGAGAATAGTTTGGTCATTGGAAGAATCTCCTCCCACGAGTGTTGTCATCCTGAGATGTCAAAAGCTAGCATCAATCACCACATATTTAGAATAGACGATACCAAGGTGGAATTAGTCAAGCAAAATGAACCCTTCTCCACTTGGCATTATCAGTGAAAGCATGTTTAGCCATCACTGTTCTTTGATGCTATAGGATATAGAGTAAATGGGCGGTGTAGGATTTGCAAGGATACTAGTGGGTGGAGAACTTGAGCTCTATGATGCATTTAGAGGTCTTATATAGCATGGGTTATGTTAGGTGTTGAAGATATGAATGAAACCATTGAAAATGACGTGATATTCACGCGTAAAAAGTGCCATACCTATAAAAGTGACATTCACGCATTGAAAACAAAGTGACATTCACGTGTGAAATGGGCCAAAAGTTAACCATAGGGTTGTGATGAAAGCTTTGTGATGGTGATGCGCCAAACGTTGACTGTCGGGTTGTGTTGAGAGCTATGGGATAGTTACGTTCTGAAAGTTAGTTGGTATCATTGAGCGTTTATTATGACTCGTTAGTCGTGCGCGCATCAAGGAGTGAAGGCACCGAATATTAGTTATCATATGTTATCAGTAGTCGTATGTGTATAATAAAGAGTGAAAGCGACATAATTTTAATGCATAGTAAGTGATAAAGGTATGCAAAGCTGAAACAATTAATATAAATTAGTATAAACAGTAGTTACAAATCGACACAACATACTAATAGCCCGGGACCTATCTTCTACCCCTCTTTGTGCTTCTGATCTATGCTCACATGTGATCTTGAGAGTAGGTGATGTGGTCGGCTGGGACAAGGCTAGCACGAACTTGCTACAAAGGGAGTCAAATCATACTACTCTTGTGTGTGACGTGGTGGAGCATCTACAAGATAGGAGGAGCAGAGCAAGTCCTAATCTATCATGATGTTATTGTGGTCAAAGAAGTCATAAGCCCATCCAAAGGTGCCCTGCCAAGATTTGCCCGCAACTACGAAGATCTGTGATGATATAGCCTGGAACCCTATGAGAAAAATGGTTGAACAATGCAAAATAGAATATCATAGACTGAATGAATATATATACTGTGCGACAAAAATGAAACTCTTGTGTAGACATTCCTGCTCCTTGTGTCAACGTCTCCACTCCCTATGTCAACATACCCGCTATAGAGGAAGCAAGATATGGCGTAACAAAAGCTGTAAAAAGTATAATTTATTAACAATAGAGTCACACGTCAAGAAGGAATCATTATATTTGAGAGATGGATAGGGAAAGTTATCTTTAGGATGTGTTCCTACAGGACATAATTTGGCTGATATCATCGCAATAGGAGGAACCACATCGGCGGCATGATAGTTAATAGCACAAATGACAGTGCACATCATGTTGCGCATCCTACCGAAGGTAATCCTATGCTCATCTTCCGTCAGCACAACCCCACCTACAATTGTTAGCACACTGTCTTAAGCTCGCCGTCAACTTGCCCAGCAGTGTCAACCTATTTGATATAACATGTCATACATAAAAGGCTTAGCATATTTAATTGAGATACAAAAGATTAATTAACTCATGGTGCAAAAGAAGTCTTCGTCATGATGTCTAGGGTACGTGTCTTGCACACCGGCTATGTGTGGCTACGGAGCATATGGAGTAAATGTCACATGAGTACGCGTACAAGGCTGATACCAACTGAGGTACGCTACGTATGGTGCCTCCGTGTGCAGGCGCTGCTTTTCAATGACTTTCTTGGTCGCTAGCAACTAGCCATCGACATACTTTTAGACACATGGAACCCCAAAAGTGACAACTACCTGTCCTCACTGATTATACCTAGTTACAACAATAGTTTTAGAATATGTACAAAGAATAAAATTGTACGTTCGATTTTGTATTGATATTTATCAGTGAACGTCAGTTGACATAGTCGGCATGACTGGTAGAGGGTACAGCTGACGCATACCAAACTGTCACAACACGCACTGTGGATATTGTGGCTCGATAAAGATGTTAAACACCATCGGCTGGGTCGTCAATCAGTAGCCCTGGTCACATGTGCATAGAGTCATAAATCCAAGTGGTGCACAAACCTACAGAGTTGTATAGCTCCCAGACAATGTCGTTCAGCTGTAGTACAAAGTCTGAGTAGGACCTCGTGACCAATAAGTAGGCCTATCATCACTATAGAGTATGATAGTGTGAGTCAGTTAGTTTTTTAATGTACGAACACTGAAGAAGCATATTATATACCTGATGACAACATCACACTGTACCCATCATAGGGAAGTCCTCGAGGGTCTCTATGTGTACATATCGTTGTCGTAGGCATTGTGGTCTACCATTGGTCACAAAGATCCTAGACGTCACTACGAGGACAACAGATCCCCAACTTTATTGAGGTACTGTCCCTACCTTAGCATCGACGATTGCCCAAGTGTAGTGGATAAGCCCCTTGTCCATAGCGTGGCTAGCAAGAGCCACAATAGGTATACTTCAAAGCTCCGTCACGTCGAGTAGTTGTCGGTCTTAGGATGGAGCTAATTAGGTTTTATAGGGGGAATGTTATTTTCATAAGTAATTAATTAAAAGTAATTATGCATATAACAACATAGGAACTATTTTACTAACAGTGAACTTAAGTAGCTATATCTGGGTGGGGCTGCCTGTGGTATAGTGAGGGAATGCGCTCAGAGCTGCAAGACTAGGCAATCGCTGAACGTGAGCGAAACACTCCTAGATGTCATCGCGCCGTCCTTGAAGTGCATCAACCATACCTACCACGCCTTTTGTGAGGGAAAAACCCAGAAGGTATGCAACATCCTAAACCGTAGTGGCCATATCCCCGTATGGTAGGTGGAAAGTATGCGTCTCTGGCCTCCAATGGTCCAGAAGTGCTGTGAGAAGAGATCGGTCTGCAAACCACTGCTTCATCGAATCCTTCTTATGTGCTAAGGCCTTGACTAGCCTACACAACAGAAAGAGGCTAGCCTCACGTAACTTGCAAAAAAAGTAACATATGTATTAGCGGCATGTATTTATATTTAAAGTTACAACGAACAACAATGATATCTCTTACCTAGCACAAAAACGAGAATCCATAGGCACTAGGTGTTACAAAGGACATGGACGAAGGGTGTGGACGAATGGTGGTCAGCACAAAGTTTTCAATTACTGAGAGGTATGAGAAATGTGGTCGATCGAGGCCATGGCCTAGCAAGTCCAGTGTGCAGTATGACATACCTACATTAAAAAAAAGTTAGCTTAATTATCGCAAATTAAAACATAATTTATAGTTCATACACTAACAATAAATTTTGTTAGATAAAATGAAAAATAGTTACCATTACTACATGGGTAACAGTAAATAACATTTCTATAGATATATTTCATACAACATAGAAAAAAATATTTATGACTCTCTAAATTATGACAAGTTAAGTTACACATCTATTCTAAAAATAATACATAGACTTTAATAAACGACCGAACCACTAGGTGCACAAGAATGATTAGGCTAAGTTGGTTTTGAAGTGGTAACTTTCCTCGTGGGGTGTCTTCTATTGGACCATGCTCCTACTAGAAGAGCATACGCTTTACTCACAACCTCTATATCTTTTGCACACTTCTTATAAGTATGCCCCTCCTTATCGTCCTTTCTATAATGTTTCAACGTTCCACCTGCTTCAAACTAATCTATATCATTACGAATCTATCTAGTCTTGCAACAACATGCCTTGTTCCTCTTTTTTGTTGGTTTCGGATTGTAAAAAAACATGAGGTTTTAGAGCTGTGAAAGATCTCATAATATTGAGACCATATACCTCCCCACACTAGATATGTAAGATAGCTTACTTCCTAAAATAAGGTAACATAAAATGATGGTTTAGTATTTTAAACTCCAAGCTCGTGACAATAATATAAAAACATGGCTTGTGGTACAAGCCTTGGATTTTGGCATAAACACGAGTAGGTCTTGTCATCCTTCACGGCATACTCCTGTACAACTTTATTATGCTAGATTTTACGCTTGGCCTTATTTGCACTCAAGTTTTGAATCTGTGTTGTTTGTGTATCTTGAGATATAACTCGATGTTGTTGGGTCTTTTTACATTTTTATTCAAGTACTACGTCATGATTATGTCAAATAAAATAGCATTATCTATCGTAGATGGTCCAATTGGTTTATATCGATCTTTAAAATACTTACATATGTCATGCATGATAAACTCAATAATGACAATAAGCGGTAGCCTTCTTATACCATGCATCATTCAGTTATAAACCATTGCCAAATTGATTGTCATTATGCTAAACCTAATGCCACCATCGTCATACAATAAGGCCAATTTCTCATTCTCAATCCAGTCTAGAAATTTTCTAATATACGATGCCGACTTCATTCTCACAGTATGATTATCACTAGGAGTGGTCATAGAGCTTCGAGAGTCTCCTCACTTATAGATATTGGCTTTCTTAACTACTTATCTGTTTGTTTAGTTGCAAGCCCGTCCAACCAACTTCAAAGCTCATTGAATTTTTTTCTATTGATTATAGGCATAGAACCTCTTAAAAAGATCTATAAGGTGTTTGTTCTTTAACTGGTTATAGAAATTATCACCCACGTGATGCACGCACCATCTGCTGTGAATATCTGAGCACCATTGTGTGTACCCCTCCTCCAAGCTACCATCTCTCAAATACTCAATAGCTTGTAAAAAACTGGTGTGACGATCATATATAAGATATACACTTGACCTCATACGCACAACTATGTTCGTCACTTATGGCTCGAACTGCCTTTATAAACATCCTTCCAAAAAATGCACTAATAAACGACATCAAGGGGGTCACTTGAAAAATTGCTAGGCCTCTTTTTTTTCTCATGGACGAGTCAGGTAATTTTACAGGTGGTCTTAGATGGGAAAAAACTTCTAACCAGAGGGTTGTAAGGGGTCGTCCGTAAAAATGGCATGCACATCCTTCCCCGCATGCCCGTTGTGCAAGTGTTCTTCTACCACACGAAAAACATTCTCGGCTCGGTCGACAATAGGGTCCATCTGTAAATAAATTTTCTAGCTCCCACCATTCCGCTGTTAATGCGTGTCAATACGTGTTTGTTATGTCATATTTCTTGCTCTTTGGTATGGTACTTTTTAAAAACCTCTTAAAGAGCATTAACTTTAAGAGTACATATTTATAAAAATTTCAAACAAAAAATAAAAATTTTAATATCTTAATAAAAAAATTCAAAATGGGCTTCTAGTTGGGCTGATTTGGTTCGCAGTGACACGCAACCTCAATGGCTTTCTTTTTTTATTTATGTATTTATATTAAAATATTTATAAATATATATATTTAGAAATTTACGAAACTATACCATAGTTTTTTATTTTAAAAAAACGTTTCACCATAGGGTGTGAAATCCGATTTGGGTGATCTTAAGTCTCATAAACTTATGTCATAAAAAGTTTTAGAGATTAATGATAGCATATGTTGGGACTAACTACTTTATTTGTCCTATATTTAGGATTGGTGTACATAATTTTCATACGTATCATGTGTGCATTACATGAGACTGTTTGAACTTTGTTGGCTTAAAACTAATTCTTTTGGTTAATTTTTATCTTATTTAGCCATGTAATTACACTTGCAAGGGAGAGAGACATATGACTTTCTAACTTTTGAAGTCTATTTGGAGCACAAAAGGTATGTTGATATTGTTTCCTCTTGAGGTGTATTAGACTTGTGTAGCTCTTATATACTTCATTTGTTTTCTTTATCTTTATGTTTTTACCCTCTCACATACTCTTTTAGTGCTTGATGCCAAATGGGGATAAGTATAAAGAGAAAGTGATATAATATGGATAAGTGTTTTCTTGTTTCATTTGTTGAAACTAACCATCTAATATATGTTTCTTGTAAATATTGACATGTACTAAAGTATTATATTTACATTTCTTTTTATGTGATAATGTTATCATCAATCACAAAAAAGAGGTGATTGAAAGAGTAAGTCTATAACTTTGTGTTATAGGAAGTTTTGATGATTAATGACAACATATGTTGGGACTAATTATTTTTGTGAGTTGAAGTGACTAGGTTAAGTTTTGGCATCGAGATAAAGATATTAATGAATATGTTGGTGAAGAGAAGATACTGAAGTTATGAAGAATAAAGTGCTTTTGTATGGCAAGATGATGAAGGACAAGCAATGTTTAGTAGCGATGGACCATGCAGTGATAAAGGGCAAGCAAAGGGTTTGACATCGATGGATCAATGCGGATGTGAAAGGCTAGTAACGGCTTCGTATCAATGGAATATGCAACGCTATGTGAAGTTGTGGAATATCCACATCAATCATTCGAAGAGTACAAGATATAGTGCCGAAAATCATGACGATGTGAGGCATTGATCAAGGCAAATGTATAATTTATTTGGTACTAATATGTTTAATGATATGTTGGTGAATAGTACCAATGGTGAAATGAAGTTGGCGTTGGTAGCCTTTAAGGTAAATCAAGAAGATGGTATGAAGGTGTTTATAGTAGTGTAGCTTTTCTATTTGCTTTTGAGCATAAGAATGTCGTACTATTAAGAAAGATACAACGTTGATTTGTCTGTTTATGTTTCAGTACTCAAAGTGAACATTCTAAGTGCATTCTTGAGAGAAAATCCAAGGCTTAACTTGTTATCTAAGAGGTTTTAGACTTTGTTCTTAGTTAGGTTGAGTAGCCCTCTCAATAAGCTTTTGATAGTGCCCAAGGTCGTTGAAAACGGATTACGAAGTAAGGAGTTATGATCGTTTTTACGAGGTACTGTTAGTGAGGAGCGGAAACTCCAAACATTTTGGCCAAATACTCCAAATCGGCCTTGCGGTCAGACAGAGAAGTTTCTCTAAAGTATCCGGAGGTTTTGGATGGATACTCCGGACTTTGAATCTGTGAGTAACAGATAGTTTTAGGGGGCTTGGGTATTTAAACCCTTCCACCTCTTTATCCTTTGCTACTATTTTTGAGGTTGAGTTTTGATAAGAGTAGACTTATACAGAGCTAAATATCTTTTCTCATATCTTCTATCTTGGTGTTAGCTCTTTGTGAGAGTGATTTAAGGAAAAGAAAGAGTTGAGTTGAGAGATTGAGAGGTTGGGAGTAAGTCATATTCACTTTATTTTTTGAGCACTTAAGTTTATAGAAAGCAAATATTTGATTGCATTTGTTACTCTTAGAGATCAATGTCTCTTAGATGGCTAGAAATTGCCGGTGAGTTCCCAAGGTTGTGATGATTCGTCGAAAGTTTATGAAGGCTCATCATCATCTCCGCAAGGGAAGATATAATTGAGTAATAACTAAGCTTATGCTTGAGATTTGCTTGGTAGAGAAAAATTCATCGGAGTTAGTAGCTCATTGTCTAACTGTGTAGATCTCAGTGGTCATTTAGAAAAATAGTCTTACCTCGATGGTTGTTTTAAGACCAAAGGTTCATCTTTAGTGCTTGTTTGGCGAGCCTTGAGATTGTGAGAGATTTGGCTTGTTAGAATCACTCAATGGAAACATAGAACCGTTGGGATCTAAATTTTAGTCTCTCATTTGTATACATACTTTTGTGTATTATTTAATATTAATTTTGATAACCTCTTTCCTGCCCTATCTTTAATGGTGTTTCTTTTAAGTGACCTTTTGTATGCAATGAAAGGGGATCGAAATATCTAAACTCACTACTGTCTGTCTGATAGAGAGGATCATTTGGATACTCCAACTATTTTGATCGGATACTCTAGAGGAACTTCGTTCGGATACTTTAGCCTTTTGGTCAAGATGCTCTAAAGGAGAATTTTATTTTATTGCGAGTGTTTTTCAGAAACGCTTATTCACCCACTTTAGGTGACAACAAGGTTCTTTTAGTGGAAAACACATGTTAGCAAACATTAATGGCATGTGCTAGAAAAATTTATGGACAACCCTCTTGCTACCTTAGTAGAGGACGTTTTTTTTTCGCGGCAAGGGGTGCCTATAAAATGCCGCGTAAGACGCATGGGGAAGAAGATGGCTGTTATTTTTACAGATGACCTCTTATAATTCTTTGATTATGTTTTTTCTTTCAAAGAATCATATATAAAATTGTCAAGCTGTCCATGAGAGAAAATGCCTCTTAAGAGATAAGAAACACTCAACCAAAGTGGAGCGAGCCACTCATGGGTCCCTCCTGCTTTGCACGCTCAATGCTACGTTTTATAAGCGGCGTGTAAAAAACGCTCTTAGCTAACATAAAAAAAAACTATATGTAAATTTTCTATTTCTCACCGTTCGTTAACTTATGTGTCAACGGTACAATCTACATTTTTTTGAAAAAAAATATTCCCTCAGATTATGTTAGACGTACGTATCTGTAAACTTTTCAACCAAAATATATTTTTATAAATATTTTAATAAAAAAATATAAATAAACAAAAATCCACCCTCCCCGTCTCGCTGCTGCTGCAGCTCTGACCCCGTCTCCCTCCCGCGCCACGGATCCGAGCCCTAAACCCTAGAGGCTCCTCGCCTCGGCCACCGCGCACGCGCGCTGGAGGACGAGGAGATGGAGAAGAAGGTGCAGCGGTACCTGCAGCGGAAGGGGTTCCGCCTCACCGAGCTCGCGCTGCAGGAGGAGCGGAACCGCATCTCCACCTCCTCCGTCTCCGACGTCGCGCTCGCCAGGTACCTGCTCGCCACCGGGTCCTTCTCACTCTCTCTCTCTCCTACGCCAGCTAGCTTGTCGAGTCCTCCTACCTCTGGCCCGTGGCGATTCGGACCTCGGAACGAGGAAACCTAGTAGTGGATTTTATGCAATTTGTCGAACTTGCTTTTGGGCACCGAAGAGCCACAGGCCCTTAATTGGGTTGCGGGTGCGTGTTTTCCCCACGAGGAAACAGTTTGCACCATGTTGGAGAGCTAAAAGTAGCTTGATTGAAGGTTGTGAATTGTTTTGTGGACGAAGAATAAGTAGCACCAATTTTGATTGATGAACTCTCTACTGGCAATTTCCATGATGATAAGGACTACAAAAATTAGTTTTGTACAGAACTGCATTTCAGGGCGGCAGGTAGCTTATGTTTGATAATGGTTATATTTGAGAAAACTTTAATATTAAAGTATGTTTTGTTGATAAATTTAGTCATACTATTTTCATATATTGAAAAACGATATGCTAGACAATATCTTTGTTCACAAGTAATGTGGATTGACTATATGGATTATGCGACGCCACCTTTTGTTTTGATTGGACGAAGTAATTCCTCATTTTTTTGTCAGCTTCCAATAGTTGCGGCATCTAATATTTCACACTGATTCTGACTGCGCTTTATTTTTCTTATAATCATACTGACTAATGTCTTTTGGTTGTGTTATCTTCTGCAATGATAGGTCAGAAAATGATCTGGCAAGATACTATGATGGCTATAGTAAACTAAGAACATGGGCATACAGTTCTCTCGATCAGTACAAGGTGTTCTACACATACATAGATTGTACTTCACCTTTTGAACTTGCGGTACATTTTATCATGCTTTACAATCAAACATTGTTAGCTGTTTTGAGGCGTGGAACTGCTGTTTCTGACTGTTCATTTGTTACATAGTCTACTGTTCATTTGTTACATAGTCTTTCTTTTATGAGTGATTTCATTCTACTTATAGAGAGTTGCTGGCATATTTGCATGCTAGCCTCAGATGGATCACTTTTAGGATTATATTTTCATAAACCAAAGCTTCTAGGATTAATATTTTATTGCTTGCATGCTAACTTCTGATGGAGTTCTTTCCTAGCAACTCTTCTGTGTGTTCTCTGCCATGCATTCACAATATGGGTCACTTTCTATAAAGCAAAAGTATTTGTCCAGAATTATAGCTAAAAGTTGCTATATTTTGAGGCGGAGGTAGTATTTCATAAACACTGAATATATTTTGCTTCTGATGGACGTGTTAATATTAGATTTCAATTTATGTAGGGGTATGCATATTTCTGTTCTTAAATTTAGTTATATTATACTATGTTTCTGAATTTTCATCCCTTTTTTGTTGCATGAATTACTCCGTGTCCTTTACCCAGTGTTTATCCATTGCTTCATGGATCTAGTGGTAGAGGGACATACACAGAAGGGTATTGTTAATTGGCAGATATGATTAGATAAACCCTCTTTGTCATGTTATGTTTTCTTTTAGTTTATTCTGGGCAATTCTTTCCTTATGGGCCCTGCAGCTCGGTCCTTTTTCCACACATTCCATGAAGACCATGAACTGATTCATTCAAGGGATCTCCAGAAACTGGAAGGCGTTCTTTCTCCTTCACATTTGGAGGTCAACAATTTTAGTTCTCTTACATTCTAACATTCTGTTCTGATTGAAGATCTTCATTTATTTATTTGGTTGTATCTTCTAATGATTCATAAACTGCATTTATCGTTCTGCATGGTGTATATTTCAGGAAATGAAATTGGCGCGATCTTTAAGGGAAAATAAATTCAGAATTAAGTTATGTGAGGTTGTGTCCACATCTAATTTCCATTTATTCTATCCTTTTCTTTGAACTTTGATTCTGAGATGACCCTTTTTATAATTTAACCAATTTATGAAGACCAAACGTTTTGAGACCTTAATATTTGTTGTTTTGACAATATATCCAGGTGTTTTTGTATTTTTTCCCACCCACCCTTTTCAATCTATTGTCTTAGCAATGTTAGACTAAGCAAAATATTGGCACCATTGAGTCAGTTCTTAACTTCTTACTGTTACTCAATGATCCTGGTAGGCAGCTAATGTCAAATAAAAATATGATTATTTCGATTTGTATTGACTGGAACAGTCAGTGGACCTTTTCTCTTTTTTTTCTTTTTCTAAACTATCCTTGTTGTAAGTTTACAGCAAGATCAAATTTAATGTTCTTCCTGAGTTAAAGTTTTCACATTTAATGTTCTTCCAGCGTTCGAAAAAAAATGATTTAATGTTTATCCTGAGTTAAAGCTTTCACATTTTTGTCTCACAGACAGCTTTTATAATTTCAAATTTCTTGTCTGCTGCAATGTTATTTTTTTAAAAAAATACCAGGTTATCCAATTATTGAATTTGGTTGCAGTATTCATATGAATTACTTCTCCAGTATCTCCAGAAAACACAAGCTCTTGGGGTGCTTGGAATAATCAATGAACACATAACTTTTGAAGGTAACATTCCCTATTTCATTGAGATTAGTACCCTAATTTCTGTCATGCATGTTCTCATTTACACCTCTCTTGTCTACTGTGCCACTTATCCCTATTCAATATTGACAGTGTATCACCTGGTCAGCCATCTTTAATCTCTGATGACATGGATGTTGTTGCTCTAGTTGGAACCAGCAAGGATTTGGCAAAACAAATAAATCAGAAGGAGGTGCATTGGGGGGTATGGTCTGCATCAGTCTTGTTAACCCCTATTGCCTGTTCTATCTATTTGTTAATGATTTGGATCAAACAGATCGAAACAATCCACATCAATCAGTTATTTTATGGGATTTTATCATTTTTTAATCTTTTAACTATGCTCAGGCATTTATTTTTTGTAAAATTAAATTCTGGTATGCAGTTGCTTGAAGATGCAGTTGAAGAGTGCATGGAGAAAGCACTTTTAGAATCAGATAAAACTGAAGCAGAAAGCAAGGACGCTGATGCCGAAGATAACAATAAGGTACTCTTTATTGTATCAAAAAATTGTTACATTTTGCTACCTATACCCTCAGCCACTGATAGAAGAGCCATCTATTTCTTTTTGTTTGGGCCAGGCTATTAGCAGCTTGTTGTCTTATACTTCCTTTAGTAGTCCGTAGAAAATATCCATTGCTTAGTTCCACTCGGCATGTTACTGTGCTTCCCATTTATGAGTCCAAATTGATGTTTCTTAGTATTTTAGCTACATATTTTTTTAGCTAAATATTTACCTTATTTTTGCTGCAGAAAAAATCCTCGGAAGGTGGAAAGCAGGGAGGTTCTGTTAAAAAGGTCAAAAAAGATAAGATTGTAGGAGGAGCCACAGGGAGAACCAATAAATCTGAAACAAGCATAGTTTCGGTGTCACCTTCTGTGAAACCAGAGCTTACACTTCCAGTGATGTACACTTAAATCCCTTCATATCTTTCTTTGGAAAAGTCTAGTTTGGTCGTCCGACTTCGATATCTAGCCTGGTCTGTGACCTAAAGTTTTTAAAGTCCTCCAGCCTGTGGATTTTTCAGGACATAATAAGTTATTCTAAAAGGATTCATCATTCCAACTTAGGACAATCTCAATTTTATTTTCTTTTTTTGCCTGTTGTGTTTTCTTATCTGTGGTACTCTGGTTGTGTTTCCCATTTTTATGCCAGTCCATATTAACCATGTTTTGCTTTATTTCATGCACCTTACTATTCCACTTCTTTTCCTCGTGAATTTAAAACCAGGACAACAAAACTCCAGGCCAGACATTTTTCAAAGCTGTCCTGTACATATGCTATGGACAAACATATATGGTTCAACACAACATGCTCCAGTCCACATGCTGTTCAATCTTTGTTCGGCTAGTTTTTTTCTCTCTAAAATCACCAGGTTAAGTCAACTCAAATAATATGGAAGGTGGAATTGTATCCACCAGCCAATTTTTATTCGTTAGATTGTTGATGACGATTATGTGGACCTGACTCTTTGCCATTTTGCTTAATTGCAGTATATTTCAACACTTCAAAATTACTTTTTGTAAGACACAGAACAAAGTCGTATTTGCCCTCTTGTTTTTTCAAGAAATCAACAAAATTGATCACCCAATCCTCTTATTCACGCAGTCTATTCCTAGGTGGCTTATCTATCTACATTTTTATCTGTGAAGAAGTATTTCAACCTTGAGTTGTAAGAATTTGAGAGATATTTATCCCTTTATTTCAGTCCTGTTGAAGTCAAGCAGTTAATTCTTGAGGATTTGCGAAACCGTGCACAGCTGAATAGCCTGGCATTGCCATCTGTTAGCTTCTACACATTCCTTAATACACATAATGGGTAAATTTCTTTGTGGCTTAGTATCTGACACTGCCAATACACATCCTTTTGTCTGATCATTATCTGTGGAACATAGGCTAAATTGCTCGTCAATTTCTCATGATGGCTCTTTGGTTGTGGGTGGATTCTCTGACTCATCAGTGAAGGCTAGTCCTTTTTGTCCTTTTTGGTGCTTTGTTCTTATTTATGTGATTTCCATATAATTTGTATAACAGTAAAATTTTGTGTTCACCAGGTCTGGGATATGTCAAAGATTGGCCAGCCACTGAAAACATGTTAGTTGTTCTTCACTACTTATGTTGTTTAATTCCACTTTGTGTTATGCAACTCCATAGTTTTATTCATTTCATTCAGTTGATGTTACAACTTGCAAGTACTGAGATAATTTTGCCATATTAATGCTTGTGTGGAATTGTCATTCAAAAATGTCTTCTGAACCAACTGACATATAATGCTTTTTGGTCATATTAGAGCACTAATGAGTTATGACATAGCAGAACTTGATTCCATAACCTGTTCAGGACTCTTGAATAATCTTAGCATGTCAATCCTCCCAAGTCCTAACATGAGAGTGTTTTCATTTATATAATGGTGGTATTTGCTGATTGAAGAAACTTTAATTTTCAGCTATTTCACAAGGAGAGAATGGACTTTCCCAGGGTGAGCGCACATCAGCATCAGATGATGGAAAAAGATCATATACATTATTCCAAGGTCATTCTGGACCAGTTTATTCTGCTGCATTTAGCCCATTTGGAGATTTTCTCTTATCGTCATCCTCAGACTTGACATGTAAAACATCCTAACATTTTTCTTATTTTCATATACTTTGT
Organism: Oryza coarctata; assembly: GCA_030770085.1. Taxonomy (NCBI): domain Eukaryota; kingdom Viridiplantae; phylum Streptophyta; class Magnoliopsida; order Poales; family Poaceae; genus Oryza; species Oryza coarctata. The sequence continues at coordinate 20,126,055 of CM061472.1, forward strand.
TTCCCTTTTAGTTTTTGAACTGAACATATCGTTTTCATACGTATTTTTTATTTCTTACAGTTCGACTGTGGAGTACCAAGCTGAATGCTAATCTTGTTTGCTTCAAAGGACACAACTACCCTGTTTGGGATGTCCAAGTATGTGATTAACCTTTTTTTGTATGTCACGTGTGCAAGTGCAACATTTGTGTGCCTTGTGTTTGTATTGAAAAGAAAAAGGGTTGTGTGATTTGCATAACTTAAATGATATTTCCATAGAATTGAGCTGATTTATGGAAGCTAGTGTACTGATCTCAGGCATTACAACCGGTTTTTGCTTTACTGGTTGCAGCTTTTGAGAGTGACTATGTACGACTATTCTGAGCTTCAAACATAGATTATGTCATAAAATAAGCTTTTGCTATTTGAGTCTGTTGTTTCATCTTGGTCTGTTGGCCATTGCTGTTTAATAATAAGACCTTTTTAAGGCTCCCCCTGCCTTCATGTGCACACTGCATTCTAATCAGCCATCAACTTGGCAAAAATAAGCTGTCATGCCCTTTTGGCCTTGGTTCTCACGCACTAGACAAATTCGTGCACCAAAATGAGCATTTAATAAGTTTATATACTGAATTGCACCCACCTGACAAGTTTGTGTACTGCCAATGCAATTTACACCTTTTTTTCAATGTACCCCCAGTTTTTCATTTTCAATGCTCTGCGTGATGTAGTAGTTTTATGTGGTTATGCATCCTGTTAAAAAGCTTATGATAAATTTTTACTGTGCCAATTGCCATGTTTTCTGATTCTGCTCTTGTAAACATTGTTCTACAATATTTGTTGATACATTTGTTTTTTCTTTTGGCAGTTAATCCAGTTGGTCATTATTTTGCTAGCGCTTCTCATGACAGGACTGTTAGAATTTGGTCAATAGATAAAATCCAGCCTTTGAGAATAATGGCTGGACATCTTTCTGATGTTGATGTAAGTGTATTTCTGGTTCAAATCATTTGCTTATATTGGAGCACTTGATGCTGGATAGATGCTTATTCTTTAATGCTTTGTGCCGCTGTCTGCATATTCTTACTGAGCTTTATCTACTACAAAATATTTGGCCGACAGTGTGTGCAGTGGCATGTTAACTGTAACTACATTGCCACTGGCTCTAGTGACAAAACTGTAAGATTATGGGATGTTCAAACTGGTGAATGTATACGGATGTTTATTGGCCATAGGAGTATGGTTTTATCATTGGCAATGTCTCCTAATGGGCGATACATGGCCTCCGGAGATGAAGATGGAATCATCATGATGTGGGATCTCTCTTCTGGTCAGTGTGTTTCACCGCTAGTGGGACACAACTCTTGTGTTTGGTCACTTGTTACACGTAATTATCGTTTGTTGCTGTGGTAGAAAATAATAGCTTTAATCCACATTGTTTACATATAAGAATTGGCTAACCGATTCTTTTATCCCTGTTGAGAGAAATTTGGAGGGCTATCTTGTGAGACCTTTTGACAGTCACAGATTGGTTATCCCCTTGAATATCTGGTTTGAATTTTTATTCTTAAAAAAAACTAGGGATATCAGTACAAACTTCAAAGAGTTATTGCATATGCATGTCAAGCTTGCAGCCCACTCAGTTGTTGGTTTCAATTAGTTTCTTATCAAACCTATTGTTTGAATGATCCTGTAAATGATCATTTGTGTATTATGCCTTGCTTCCTATGCTACTTAAGGGCTGCACTGTGATGCCTTCTTTACTCGGAGGGTGCTTTCCATATATGGTGTACACACATTCTGTGACTTCGTGTTTACGGATGTTCATTTATTATTCCTTTCAGTGAGAAGTCATGATATGCTGTCCTGTGATGTCATATAGAGCCGTTTTCTGTAGTTTTTGGAACAGTACGATCGCTCTTATTTAACTTATCCTGCCATTGTTTTAGTTGTGAAGGGGCATTACTTGCATCTGGATCAGCCGACTGCACTGTGGAACTCTGGGATGTTGCCTCCAGCACAAAGGCCCTTAAGACGGATGATAGGTGAGTTAGTTTGAACTGCCCATAAAGATGCTTATACATATAAATCATTGCCTTACACTTGTTTGTAAAATATACTTGTACAGCAAAGTTGGCTCAACTAACCGGCTGAGGATGCTCAAAGCTCTCCCTACAAAAACAACTCCTGTTTATACTCTGCGGGTGAGTAATTTCTCGGTCCATGCATTATGTTGCTTAAGTTAAGACTGTTACCGTATGCAATTTAAATGGAGCTGCTTTCTTCTTGCCAGTTTTCTCGAAGAAATCTTTTATTTGCGGCTGGTGCTCTCTCGCTTGGCTCCTAAGCTTCAGTATGTGCTGTAGAATACAACTAACATTCTTTCAGTTTTAACTCAAGTAGTGAAGTGCCTACTGGGGTGGCTCCTGTTGTTTACATTTTAAAATGGTGATCCCGGTGAGCCTAGTTTTAGGGTTAAACTGTAGCACGCGCGTACTGCAATTCGTTCCAATGTTTGTAGTTATGTAACAATCGCCTTATTTAAATCATGTAATTCCTTTTCTGGCGGTGATAAATCAAAAGGAAGTGATGGATACTACTCGATGGAAGAATGATAAAGATCTAAACAACGTGGTTAATTTTTGTCAGACTAATCGAAAGTTGTTAACGTTAAAATTTGCTAAGTCAGAACAGTTTGATTGCTAAAATAAGAAAGGATTTGTTTTAAGAATAGAAGATTATTCATATGAGACCAAGTCTGAGGAGGAACCGTGAAAATCATGATAGGATATTTTATCTATATAAATCGTATTTTATATAGATAGAAATATTTAGTTAGTTTAGTTAACTTCTTTAAAGATATTTTTCTTTTATTTTTATTAGGAAATAATGTCCGATGATTGTTGTAAACGCGTCGGACTCTATAATATTAGGGTATAAATATAGATCTTCTAGAAGCATGTAACATATTTTTCGATGAATCTAACTTCGGCGTATCGCTACCTTAGTTTATCTATGTTTTTACCGGCGGGTTTTAGTTCTCAATATAGGGTTACATCGGTTAAGTTCGATATTCGACGAAGGGGTAAGTCCTGTTACTATTCTGGTATGTCTCGCATTGTTTAAGGTTATATCGGTTATGTTCGATCTCTTATGCAGATCGGATGTATCGTATCATATCCGTCCAAGGTTTATCGGTCTATTAAGCTTTTTTTTATCGTTGTCAGTTTCATGCTGTATCGGTTAGATTCGACCTATGAGGTTGTCGACGGTAGATTGAGCTGTAGGTATATAGGTCTCTATACGGCGTTTTATCGGAGTGTTAGCCGATGAGCTATCTATACCTCAAGCATCACGCCTAGCGTATCAGCTCCTCGGTCGATACACACTAGTCTTTAGAGACTTTCCTCGAGCGCCATGTCAAACGCATCGGTCTTTCAACTGATGCACGCTTGTCTTCAGAAAGACGTTCTCTCATTGGCTCAGCTAGTCGATGGGTTCGCTTCGTCCTTACTTCAGCACGATCGATTCGGCGTCCACCATTCCGTTGCCGTTGGCCTCGGTCTCGTACTATCTCGGTTAGGTCCGATCTTCGAGATTCGGTGTTAGCGACGTCGTCACGGTGGGTGATAGGTCTTGTGTTGCCATATCCGAAGCGGCATCAGCTTTACAGTCGGTATCTTTTATATGATTTCTTGTCGGTTCGCATATGCCTTCATCGGCTTTCTAGCCGATAAACGAGCGGTACAGCTTCCATCGGCAACCAGGAAAGATCCCACGTACTTTGCTATTCTCTAAATACCCTTTGGTGTCTCTATTGGCTCTGTAGCCAATGGATTAGGATATCGCTTTCGCTACACCCGGAGTCATCACGTCCTTCATCAACATCTATCCACGTCTTCATCAGCTTCCCAGCCGATGGAAGAGCGTCCCAATACATATCGACGACTAATTGATAGCAGGAGCCATTCAGACGCGGCCGATGACCAACTCGATTCTATCGGTGATCAGCCGATAGCCAGAGCTCATATCGGTCTATCATCCGACTGACCCGTTTGTCTCATCTTTTTGTCAATTGTACGGTTAAATTAACTGACACACTCGTACCCGTATCGTCGTGTCAGAGCCGAGCGAACCTTATGGGCTTCGGTGCGTGTACCTCGAGCTATAGAGAGAGAAGCCGACATACCTGTACTGAAGTTAAGCATATCTCCTAGGTATCGGAGTAGTCGTTTGAGATATTTTTAGCGTGACCAAAAGCATTCGGAGTGGATATATATGGTTACTGTTTGTGTTACTGTATGTTTAATATTTGAGCTGTCGTCTAGGACGCGTCCTTTCGGCTAGCTCCTTATGATGTCAAAAGGGTTGGGCAATCTATTGCTTAGTGGGGTTGCCCTGTCCAAATCCCTGCCACTCTCTTCGTTTTAGATTATTCTTTACACTAAGGAGTTTTGACAAATTATATGTATTTTTAAAAACATCATAATTATTTTTTAAGGCAATTATTAACTCTGATTAATAGTTGTGTACAGTTGTATTGATGAAAGGTAGGAAATAAATGTCTCTAAAAATGCTTTGGAATGTGAGAGTGACAATTATTAAATATTTCAATAAAAATGTGAATGTGTTGGTCGCTAAATCTTGCATGGGCTGATCGGACCGGATGAAGACATGCGCGAGCCGACGGAGGTTCAATGGAGGAAGACTGTGCCTTGGTCATGTGAAGGCTTAGAAGTTATGTTTAGCTCTGACGTAAGTTCTTAATCTTTGAGGAATGAGGGCATGTTGGTTAATTTGACCTTACAGAAGATAGATAATGAGATCCATGAGCTAATTTGCCGATGAGCCGATACGGATCACCCTACTGGGTGTTGATAGAAAGGTAGCACTCAAGCGTCGGTTGAAAAACCGATGAAGACGTAGATAATAAAGATGTGGAATAAATTAAAGGGACTTATCGGTCGAAGAGCCGTGATGCTCCAAACATGGTAAATGACAAAAGTAGCGAGTGGGGCCCGAATCCCTTCGATGGCATGAGAACCAGCGACCAACGTGATAGCACCATTAGAGTTAGCCTTGATAAATCAAATCAAATCGAGACAGTATGAGGTGGAGGCTAACGGCGTAGAGATGGTAGAGGCTAGATCGGATGTGATGACAAAAAGGACAGGACAAGAACATTGGCTGCTTATTGGCCAAACATTTGACACATGCGTATGTCTAACCTTATTGGCTATCTGAGCCGATAGGGAACGAAATCCGCTACATCGTGACGTTAGCCTTATCAGACACGAATTTGATAGATCGGAGCTAATTGAGATAGTATCAGGCCGGATTTAACGGGACCAGATTGGTCGCTAGTGGATTAATCGTTGAGTATATAAGATAGATATACATAAATGTGTATCGGCCGAACAGGCAATACGCTAGGCGTGAAGCGCGAGATAAGGATAATTCATTGGCTACTCATTCCAATGAAACATTGCACGAGGAGCCGTTGGGCCAATGGCTCGATCTACCACTACTGATCTCGTAGGTTGGACCTAATCAAAGCAGCATGAGGTTGATGAACCAATAGGCCTCATACGAGCGTGATGCGGTACATCCAATCGGACTAAAAGTTAACACCTAATTGATATAGTTTTAGACAGAACGAACGAACTAGGATAGTAACGGTACTTACCTCTTCACCAAATATCATACCTAACCAATGCAGCCCAACGTCGAGAGTCAGAACCCGTCAGAGTAAACCTAGACGAGATAGGGTGGTGATGTGCCAAGAGTTGAGTTGATGTATGATCTATTTGATTCTTCGATACTTTGGAATTAAAAGAGTTTGACGTGGTTAAAAACAATCTCCGAACAATATTTCCTAAATACATAAGGAAACTAGTCAATAAAAAGTTACAAAACTAATTAAACTTGCTTAGATTACATGACATATTTTATATAGATAAAATATCGTATCGTGATTTTCACTGCTTCTCAGACTCGGTCTCATCTAAATAACCTTCTGTTTTTGATCGGACCAAGTCCGTTCTTAACCAGTTCGATCGTCTCTCTCTCAATCGGCTTACTTCTATGAGCCGATCAACCCTCACTTTATCGGACGATTGGTTGATCAAATTTTGATATTAACATAATGCTAAATTGTAAATTATTTGAAATGAAGAGAGAGTAAGCGCTAACCCAATGAAAAGGGAAGTGCTGGGTTAACATAATATCTACTGCATTAGGTAAGGCCTACCATCTTATTGACTGTATAGGAGCAGGGGAAAATAGGCCAAATAGATTAACACACAAAAAAATAGTAATGGGTCACGTGCCTTCCATGCATACCCTTCGCTGCAATATTCGTCTAGTGTAGTTCAGCCCATGTCATCAGGAACACAAGCTTGTCATCAACATCACAATATTTCATCTATTATGCAACATGATGCATCTATGCATCCATCTAGCTACCGGGGAAATGGCAACAACCATTGACTAATGGTAAAAACTGTCTATGTATATATTTAAGTCTTTCACCAATGTCTCTAACATGTAGCCATGTAGGAGTCAACATTGTTTTTGGAAAGACGCAAGGAATCAATAGGTTCATGCAAGAGACCTTAAGAAAGTGAAAAGGTTATCAAGTGTATGACCTGTAGCATTGACAGTGATAAGTCAAGAAACCATCCTTGACCAGGGGACATTATCTTCCATGGCCATATGCATGGAATTCAATGGAGTAGCATATTCTGGGACTGTTGTGAACAAATTAACTGTTACATATGCATGAAATGTGTTCAACAAAATAAGCTAAAGGGTAGGGTATGTTTGAAACTTGTACACACAGTTCATACGAAAGGTAATACTCCACAGCCAGTACTATTTTTATTTACTGCCCGTGTAAGATTGATGAAGTTGTTCTCCTGAAACGATGCACAGTCCACCTGACAAGATTGCCCATGCTTGATGGTCTGAACTCTGAAAGCCTGAAGCCCTGCTACCCACCAAGCAGGTTACTCCAAGAGAAGGTTAGCACTAGTGAGTGGACCACTGCATGGTAACTCTAGGAGATTGATGATTGGACGGTCACTACACAGATCTGCATCTCATCTAAACTCTCAAGCGCTATCACATGTGCTTAGTTTTAAAATATGTTTTTTACTATCTTTATTTTAAAATATAATATATATATATGGACATCATAAGTTGTTATATTTCTAGTATATAGTAACGTGAATAATTTTTTAATACTATTCAACATATTATTTATCTCATCGGTTACTTTCTATTTAAATTTATTGCTATTTTACCCCTACTTACCTTTACATTTTAGATAGAGAAACTAAAGTCTTTTTTCTTAATCGTATTAATATAAACTCATATGCGCATCTTACATTCCCTTTAAAGAATACGATGTCTTTGTGTATATATTTAGGATTTTTTTGGAACGTAGTATTTTAAAAATGTAGAAATTGAAAAAAAATGTAGGATTAAAATGTCACTTGTGTTACCAAAGCCCACATGAATTTAAAATATAGTAAATTGAAAAAGGATGTGTTTGGTGGGCTCAAAGGAAAAAAGGCACAGGATTTTTTTTATGGATTACAGAGAGAGAAGGGAATAAAAGATATAAGATGTATTGTACTTCTCAAAGGAAAAATGAAATGAGTTTTGAGCTCATGTGTAAATTTCTTGTGAAATTGAGATATAGGATTGCAATCCTAAGGAATTTGCTTAGCTCCAATCTGTTCCAAACATGCAAGGCAGGAAAATTTCCTAGGGATTTGAATCCTTCAAAAATACCTTCAATCCAAAGGAATATGTGTATATATGCCTGTCCTCCGAAGGGTTCTAACTTTTGATGTCTTTGGCAATACTTTTAAGTGTTTGTAAGAACGTATACTCGTGTGAATATGTTCACAATAGGTTTGTACATCCAAATGATTTTTTTAAAAAACCATATGTTACTGATGAGTACAACAACAATAGAGAACACATTTATTTATTAATTGGAACGTTGGACGATCACTGCATATGCTCAGAGCCAATAATTCTGCGATTTCATGAAAGTCTTATATATACGCGCGCGCACCACTACATGCCTATATCACACTTAAACACCTGCAAGTACTCCTCCTAACACACATTCAAAGTGACACGTAAACCAGAGGTAGATATTTTTCAGCACCAAGATTTAAACCCACTGCACCGGCGCTTTCCTTACTGAGAACCAATAATGATTTGGCTAGTTATTTGCTGTGTTGTGACACAAAAATATTTTCAAATTGATTATTTTTTGAACAAAATTTTCGAATTGATTATTGTAAAAACATTACTTCCTCTGTCTCAAAGTATAAACTTTTAAGGCTTTGTGTGAAGATTACGAAAGTAAGTAGATATAAATGAGGAATTGTTGTGATTGTTTGAGATGAAAAAATAGGTAGAGAAAATAAATAGATGATGGTTGTGATTGGTTAAGAGGAGGGAATAGATACACACATTTTTTAGACAGGTCTAAAGCCAACTTACACACTTTCACCATGCTAAAACCTCGACCACAGCGGCATCACCAACTAAATTGTAGAAATGAGATGTAGCCCACTAAAACTCAGCCCTGCCATCCCTCAAAACCACACCATCGGCTCCCTTGAATTTAGATGCCATGAAGGCACCATCTGCATTCACCTTAAGCTAGCCTCTACTAGGTGCTTCCCATCGTTGTGTTGGTAAATCAATAGTAGATGGGTTTTTCTTATTATTTAGATTTCGGGACACAGTTTGAATGCTAGAAATTGCAATATTTTGGAATTGATGGACTTTGCAATTTGATCTAAAATATATTTAAAATGTCTCTTAAATTCAAAATTTAGAAATGTACCATAAAGTTTTGCATAATGCATGTGGTGCTAGCTAGTAGTTCCAAATCCATAACTTGTTCCCGTGAAAATAGTCAAATTTGGTCAAACTAAAGAACGTTTTGACTCCATAGTGTAGACAGTAGATAGCTAGAGCTGCACACCATAAATAAATGAAGCAATCCAAAACAGTAATGTTCACCGCCCCAATGAACTGGGATCAATGAGCTGGTGGTACTGCAGTCATCACTCTTCTTCTCACCATTTCTACTGTTCTTGGCCACTCAGACTCAGGGTCTCAGGCCTTGCATGCTGATCTACCATCAGCTTGTTTTTCTCTACTTCCCTTGTTGCAGATCTTAGCAGAAAAACTACACTGTTCAGCACGGCAAATGCAGTGACCACCCTGCAGCAATTGCTATTGCATCCACGTTGCATCGATCGAATCTCTGGAACTCTCAAGAGTCTGACGTTTGTCGTGGTTACACGAAAATTAAGCACACAGTCGTATAGTACAGCCACTGTTATACATCGAGTAGCATAGACCCACGGTTTTAATTAACTACAGTGCTACGGAGCAGTAGTTTACATTTTACGCAGCCACGGATTGGCAATAGAGCCATGTATCTACCATGACATTCAGGCCAGTTTGGATCGGGGATTTTCAAAGGAATTGTAATGTATAAGGTTTAGAATTTTTTGGATTTTTTTCTGTAAGCCTGTCTTCTATTTTAAAATATAAATTTTCCTAACTGGGAGAGTACAAAGAAAATGCATTGTTACAATACTTTGGAATGGGAATCATCTCTTTATTTTCGCACAGGAAACAAAACATCGAATCAAAACTAAAGGAAAAAAAAATCCTTCAAGCCATTCTGTCTCTCTGTATTTTCCTAAGATCCAAACAACTCATGTTTCAAGCACTCTTATATATTGAGGGCGTGTTTGGATTGAAGAATTTTTAAAGGAATTTCAAAGGATCCAATTCCCAAAGGAGTACGAGCTCGCTTGTGGCCTTGCGCCCCCTCTAGCTTCTGCCCCCGGAGCTCGAGTCCGAGCATGCACAACGTTGCGCTCCCGCCGCCGCCTCCTGAGCTTTTACCGTGAGAGGAGAGAGGGAGAGAGATGGGGGAGTGGACGAGAGGATAGGGTAGATAACAGTAACACAGGTTAAGGAGTTTTTTTTTAAAAAAAACGAGCGAAATTTTGCTGGTGTTATATTGAGCAGAGGGGAAGTTATTTACAGATTCACCAACGGTGAAAAGAAACAGAGAAATAAAGGAAAAAACTGGGACAAGACTAGGGCAATATTCTTGCGATATCTTTAGCTCCACACATGCTCCATATAGTTTGATCTTGTCAGCAGAGGTTAAGGAGTACTAGTAGAAGATAAACAGAGATAAGCATGGCTTTTAATGTAATGAAGGTTTTTAGACTTCTGCATTCCAAACGCTTGTACACCTATATTTCCCGTTATTTTCAACACTACGTTTTACACCTACATTACTATATTTTATTTTTCTACGTTTTAATCCTTTGTTTTGTTTCCTGCATTCCAAATAGGTCCCGAACTCTTTAATTTTCTGCTTTACAAGCTCTTTTAAATTGTGGGATTAGAAAAATGTAGGAATAGAAAAAAAAAGGAAATAGAGTATCATGACTAGTCAAATTCTACAAGAAACAGAGACACAAGAATTTGGTAAAAGATGTGTGTTTGGCTGAATAGGGTAATAATAGAAATTTTAATTAAAAAAACTAATTAGGATATAGATAAAAGAGAAGAGATATCGAGAAATGTTGCCTTGGGCTTCTCAAAAGGATTGTAAAACTTGAGTTTTAAATGTTTGGAACCCTCCAAAAATTGGAAGAATGGAAGAAATCCTATAGGAACTTTGAAGCACATTCCTACATTCTAGAGGCTTCATATGAAATATTTTCATAGGATTTCAATCTTTTGGAATTACTAAAAAAATGAGCCCTACACTTTTTTTTTCTAATAATGTGATTTCCCTTCGTTTGTTCCAAATAGCCCCTCACTGAATTGGTGGCAGGAGGCAATCGCTATTTATGGTGGAGGTGGATGAATGAGTGGTATATTTATGGCGTGAGTACATTTTTGTGGCCAGCCTAGCTACGGCCATTAGTTTGTTTCCTTTTGCAGTCCTCATTCTATGATGGTGAGACTTATTTTACACCCACTATTTTGGTTGGAGGAGAAGTGGTGAGAACAATGGGTCCAGTGGGCAAACATTGAGCATCCTTAGGCTTCTCCGAAACGAATAAATTTTATAGTATTTTCATAGAAAATAGTTTAATTCTTTCAAATTCCTATGAAATTTCTCCAAACTGAATAGGCCCTTATGCTGTTAGGTTCTAATAAGTTGATAACGATCCTTTGGAGATGGCTGGCGATTACATTTATATGACCATAAGAGATGGTTTGGTGGTTGTATGGAGTAGGACTTTGTAACGTTTATTTTCAAGGCAACATGACATATATGTTTATGTTGTTTGTTCTTTCATTTATTTTTCTCTTCTTACTGTTTTCAGCTTTGTATCGATTGTGTATATCCTAATTGGTGTAAAGATTGGGAGTTATATTTCATTGTTAAAAATAATAGTGCTATTTCTACATAGATGTATAACCATTTTGTGTCCTATACAACTATAAAAAGGTTCTCTTTGGGTCGATTGTGTCCTAATTGGTGTAAATATTGGGAATTATATTTCATTGTTAAAAATAATAGTGCTATTTCTACTGTATAACCATTTTGTGTCCTATACAACTATAAAAGGTTCTCTTTGGGCAAACGGAAAATTCTAAGAAATTGGTGAGAATACGGAAAAGAAAGATTTTCTAGCTCCCATTTGCTAATTCATTTGCTAGATTGTGTAGTTATTGACTTTCAAAATCTACAGGGAGTTAGAGATTCTGAAAGAAATTGTAGTTGTTAGAGAGAAATTTCAAAATTTCAACTTATGTAACCATGCTCAGTTATAATCCAACCTAACAGTAAAGGAGAGAGATTAGCACGAGCATTGATTGTACTCCTAAGTACATACGGAGCCTTTGGACTTTTTTTAGTACTTTGCAGGGTACAAACATAAGCAGTAGTCCAGTCCTCGTGAAAACCAGAGGCAGAGCACCCTCGCCTTGCCAAAGGCCGGTAGGTACAGTCGTACATAAAGGGTTGCAGATGCCGTAACAACGCCGCTACTACTAGGTAGGAGCCTCGTCCGTCCCCTGGGCCTCCGTTTTCCCGCGCCGCAGCGCGTCCAGCCCCTGCCCTGCACCGTACCGCTGCTTGCCCTGCACTGCACGTCCGCGCATCGGCCTCCCCGTATCCTGCGTGCTGGAGACGGTAGTAGTGATGGTGCTCCGTTTCTTTCTTTTCGGATTACACCGAATACACGAAGCCACGCACGCGCATCATACCAAGACTGTAATATACGTTTAAAAAGATGGAGCTAAATTCGTATTAAAATATAAATATAAATAAATATATATATATGATATTCTTAGACGTCTAAATTTAAAATGTAGAGTACAAAACACGCAAATAACTCCATCACCAAACTTTCTTGACTATTTTTCTCATGTGTTTTGAACGTGGGTTTGGACAGTTGGGCGCTATAAATGCATTTTTCACCACGTGCACCCAGCTGTAGTATGCAGCTTGAAAAACTCTTGGGCACGAAAGGATATCACGTGTAGGTTATCATTGTGGAGTGAGTTGATCAGTTCGGGCACTTGCTGCTAGCTCAAGGACGTACTATTAGCATTATTCTGGGATAGAAAATTGAAAACTATAAAACCCTACTTGATATAACCTTTATCAGCTAGGAGTGGTAGAGCCGGCGTCTACATCAAATCTAGGGTGCTACTATGGTTGAAAAAAAACATTCCAAGGTTTTATAACTAAAATTTAGGCTAGAGTAGGCGAATTAACAAGTAACATATCACAATATACATCTTTCTCTAATTAACTATTAATGGAATAAAATGTTTTTTCTGGCTAACAATAATCTTCTATAGTGATTTTTTAAAGGCTGATCATAATAGTTTGACCTAAGATAAGAATCACGTTTGTTGGTGACATAACAAGCGGGGTCTTCATAGTCAGCAGCTCGGGGTGGAACGGTGCCACATCATCTATTTCCCGAGCTGCTAAAGGTGGCGTGGGCTATACCCACGTTGTCACGTGGCCCTTCTTAAAAAATGACATATGCGGGAAGTAAGTATAAGAACCCTAAGTTCTTATCCACCATAGCCTAGCTTGGTCACCTTCCAAAAGCTACATGAGCGGGGCTCCCCTGAGGTGCTTGGGGACGGAGCTAAAATCGTCCCGCTATCAGAGGTTGAGCAATACAAGTTGCCTTATCATGGGACTTGGTTGTGTTTCTATTTAAGAGCGATAAGACAGATATCCACCTTGTGGTGTGCGGTTGGGGGATAGGTCAGCAACTGCCACCTCTGATACCTGTCGCTTCTATCTTGTCTACCTTGACAGCGGCGTGGGAAAGCTAGAGGCACAGTTGACTACTGTGCCCTTCATCTAGGCCTACCTTTTTTACCAGCATTTACCAGACATCGATAGACGAGCAACTAAGCCAACATGGTGCGACAAAAACTATTTTAATGAGCCTGAGTGGATCAAGTAGGAGCATGTGGCAAATGCACTACATATCCTAAGCTTGAACAAGCCTGCATGGGGCCTACTTGAGTTAGGTGGAGCAAGTAAGATGGTAGTTACTGACAAGACTTTCTATACCTAACTCTTATATACTTGACATATCTCTCGTAGTTCGGTGACGTGGTGTCCCCAGATAAACTATAAGAGGAGAGTCATGACCATGGAGAGGGAATTGAACCTAGAGAGTTAGCATCCATAGTTATCCACTGTAAAGTTTATTAAAAAAATCTAGAAGAGAGAAAGATAAACTATTCTATGTCTAAAAAACCTTATAAGATCCTTCTAAAAAACCTTGTAAGATCCTTCTCCACTCAAAGTAAGGCTCAAGAACACAACAAGAGTATTATGTTACATCTTCGGATGGTTTGAACCTATATAAATTAAACGTGTTTTATTCTCCTAGCCAAACTCACAAAAGGAGGTTCCACTGGATCCTGCCTATTGACGTCCGTACGCTGTCCTAATTGACTTTTGATTAATGAAATATTTTTACCAACTATTAATAATCCTTTGTAGTGGTTATTGGTGGCTAACCATAGCGGATGCCAACGTTCAACCTGAGTTTCTTCCCTCCTTACGTCAAGAAAAGAGTAACATTCATACATATGTGCCATGTATCTTTGAATCTTTGAGGACAATTATTTATCTACATTTTTCACCCTACTTCACGTTGCCTTTATCCCCTTAAATTTGAGCTAGCTCTAGCTAGTTCACGTTGCTAGTATCAACAAACAATCAGACTGTTCTGCAATTGCCTTGCGTTTCCTGGACGATGCCAATGCATGAGGGTAGCTAGCAGCTTCTTTTGCTGCTGCACGCTTAGCCTAGCTAGATCCAAGTTGCTCCTCTCCATGGCTTTCCGGCAAGTCTGGGCAAACACATCAGGCTACAGTAACTCACAGTATGGGATGTTCTATGATGTGTGTGCAATGTAGCATTTTTTTTATGTTTTCAGCCGTCTATTGTTTCTCATTTAAAACACAGGAATGATAAACCACATAAATAGAAAAAAAAGTATAAGATTTTGATAGGAATGCTTGAATATGAAAAAAAGAGAGTTTTAGTAAAACACAAGGAAAAAAGGGGGGAAACCCATTTGCATAGACCAAAGAAAAATGCAGAAAATTTAAAGAGAGATGATAGATTAAATGAAATTTTTATTCCATAACATCAGACCTAATGTTAAATTTTCTCCATATGCCTTGAGTCATTCCAAAAGAATTTTCTAGGATTTTTGAAGTCTCAAACCATTATTCGAAATGATTGAATAAAAAATTCTCATAGGATTAAATTTCTATAAAATTCCTTATTGACGGGTTATACCTAATAACGTTATTTTAGAGGCGTAGGGTACAGAAGATACCAAGGTATATGCGAGATAGGAATAAAGAAATAATAGGAAAGGATTTGTCCCAAGAAGATTAATAGTCATAATCCAGTTTATATGTATGTCTTTGAGATATATCGCATCGAGTACAAAGAGAGCAAGTTAACTATTCTAACCTACCAAACTAATCTCGACGAGCAAAGCGATGGGAAAAGGCTTCCTCTTGATGTTGATTCGATATGGCTTGATGTCTATGACTTATGATACGATTTTCTCCTCTTCTGAAAGGTCTTGTATTTATACCAGAAGGCAACTCCTTGTTTAAGTATAACTTGAGGACCCTAAGTAAGATACGGGTAGATATGTTCTTACCGTAGGTTAGACTCCGATATCCTAAATAATTTTATCCATACTTAGTTATATATTTTCATACAATATTAGTATTTTTGGTGATAACTATGTAGGGTATGTAATATTCAGAACACTAGCATTCCTCTAGAAATCCTCTAAGTCCAAAGTAGTCACCAACAATTCATTTTGAATTTGGCTAGCTTTTGAAAATTGAAGCTTGGTAGTCACATTCTTTTACGATTAGCTATAAGTTCATAATCATAAAAATATGATACAAATACTATAGTACCAGGTCTAATGGATAAGCTACATAAGCGATATATTAATTTTCCTCCCCAAGAACTGACTAGATATGATAGCATCGGCCTCTGTAACGTTGAGACGGAAGGAATAGTACTGTATAGTTGATTTAATGTTTGAATTTGGGAGAGTGATATATATATTCCCTTGTTGGAATGCAGAATGAGGAACACATAAATAAAAAATCAAGAATTTTGACATGAATGCAACGGTAAAATGGAGGACTGTAAAAAAAGGAAAAACACATAAATAATTGTTTGAATTTTTTTTAGATACTGGAACAACCGATTAGATGGAGTGAACAAAATTAAAGAGAAATAAATACTCAAAGAAAAGTTTGTATGAGGTTGGACCTATATTAATTTCCTCCAAAACTCTTATAGATTGGGCCATTCCATAAAAATCTCATAGGGGTTATGGATATCAGTCCTTTGTTTTAAATGGCCATATAGGAAAATTCGCCTCAGATTGAAAATCTTTAAAATATCTCAAAAAAAACTTTTCATTCATATGGCTTTATTTGGTGAAGTCGTGGTATAGAGTCTTGCTGGTGCATAATTATCTTCACCAGAATCCATGTCTTCTGTCTACAAATATGATGATCGTGTGTACATCCGAGGGATACTTCTATTATATAAAAAAAGTCTAACTTTGCCAGATGTGTAGCTAATATTTTATTAGCCAATGATAACTCTTATGACATGTCACAACTCGTCCAACCAAAGGCAAATTTCACCGTCAACCAAACAAACACGTCTACATATGCTACGTAACATAAAAAAGAAAATCCCCTTGCTTGATCTCCTCATTCTCCGATCTCTCTATCTTCCAGGCTCTCCCATCTCCCCATGTATGCATGCTTTGGATGCTTTTGGGATGAGTATAATAACCGGTGAATTTTGCTGGAAATAGTCCAACCATGACGCGGAGGCAGTCCGGCCGCACACTGGAGAAAGGACACTGCCGCGCGCCCCGGCCTGGCCGGCCGCAAGAATCCAGATGCATCCGCGCGAGCCTTCGTACTATGAACAGCCGCGCGGTCCTATCATCCAACCGCCCGGCCGGCCGTCCTGTTTTTTCCGAAAGGACCCTCATTTAATTTAGAGCGTTCGAGTACCGGATAATCCCTTTATTAAAAAAATGAGCATTTTTGTTTTATATGATTTCTCATCTTAAGGCTTGTTTGTTTCGAGGAAAAGTAAAGAATTTGGATTTTTAAGAATTAATTTTTATAACAATCAGTTAGTAGGAATAAAGTATAGAAAAACCAAAAGAAAATTTTCTTTCCTATAAGCTGTAGGAAGAAAACATAGTAAAATTTTCATCCACTCAAACCTCTTAGAAAAATTTCTATAAATTAATCTGTGCATGCATCCCTATTCCTCATTTTTTTCTATTCTTATAGATTAAAATTTCTCTAAACTGAATAATCCCTTAAAATATGAAGCAGAAAAAGCATATAAAATGATAGGATGGTTGTGCGAGCAGTCTCCAAAAGAAAAAAAGAGGAGAAGGCGAGGATTCTTCTGGTCCCTACTCAATATATGCGTACATCTCTCCCTATCCATCCGCTACGCCATCGGCCACCTCCTAGACTCTGTCTCGGCTCTTGGCCATCGTCTCCATCTATGCCTATCCTCCACATCTATTTCTCATTCTTTGATAAGGCTTAGTAGCTATTCGCTCCTTCCCTATATATGCCCGTCGTGCCATGCCACAGTTTGGAGGGGGCGGATATGAGTGCCAGGCGGTGGCGGTGTGTAGAGACGGGTGCCTTGGACTAGCGGTGGAGATATGGTTGGGTAGAGGAAGTCATAGGTGGCAACCTTGGTGACGGGGTATCGGAGAGTTGTGGACATGGATCTCAATGTGGCGTGGGTCTAGAGCTACTGGCAAAGAACGTCGAGGTGCTTCATGTGGGTCTTAAGGTTGTCGTGCAGGTATCACTTCGAAGCCATCATGCTTCTTACCAACCATCCCATTACTTGCTAGTGTTATGTGCAGATATGTCGTGGACGAGTCATACTTGATTGGTACACCGATGTTAGGCTTAGTGTCTAGGTACCATGTCTAATATTAGTGAGTATCAGGTCTATTACCTCAGATACTTGGAATCAATCATGGAGAGGTGTGTGCGCCATCGCTGCTTAGCTAGCTAGCAAGCCACTACTGCCAACTCCTCATATCCTTCTCTCCTCGATGCCTCGCTCCTTCCTTGCTATTGCTAGGCCAATGAGGCAAGGAGCCTAGGGAGTGTTGATGCTTGGCTCGTTTTTATACATGGAATGTTGCCCTGATAGAGGAATGGATGGGGTGTTGGGAGAGGTCATTAAAGCACCCTCTTTTTGCAAAGGGACTCCTGCCCTAGTTGTCCTTTGAAATATAAAGTTTTTCATAGAAATCAAGGAGATGAAATTAAGTAGGATATGGTTCTGATTGATTGAGATTAATAGATAGATAAAAGAAAGAGCAGATGGAGAAGTAGCTAGCATATTTTAAGATATTTTTTTAACGCTAGAAGAGAGTGGGGTTATAATTAGGATGGCTGCTCTTCACCTCACTAGCTTCATCAGTGTCTCCGGTGAGCTGAACCTGATGAGAGATTTAAGAGCTTTGCTTTGCTTAGCTTAGGCACAACCCACACATCAACATTCACATTCAGTGCACCCAAACACCAAGAAAAACCACAACAACAACTCCTTTTCCTGTAATCCTGTACCTCTCTCTCTCTCTCTCTCTGCGGTGGCTCCTGCTGCCTCCAGTACGGCCACCGTCGTCGGTCTCACCGGATCCGAGTAGCAAAGAACCGATCTTTTCCCTCATATTTCCCGTTATTCTTCTTTACGTGGGTGCAGCAGTGCAGGTTGCTTGATCTTGATCAGGCGTAGTAGTAGGACGGAGGAGAGGCGGCGTTCATGGCGGGCGGCGCGCTGGGAGGAGGCGCAGAAGGAGATTGTTGACAGAAGAGAGTGAGCACACGGCGCGGCGGCTAGCCATCGGGGGAATGCCTGCCCCCGCCGCGTGCTCGCTCCTCTTTCTGTCAGCCTCTCCCGTTCTCCCCCCGCCGCCCGCCCACCCCGCCCCACCCCCCACCCCCCGGCGCTCGCCCGCTCACGGCCTTCTCCTTCCGATCCATCCATCTCTCCCCGTCCGGCGCCGGCTCCCGGGAGGACAGGACAGGACGACAGCAGCAAAGATGCCATCTTTCTTTGATCTCGTCGCTTAATTTCTTGCGATATGTCTGGGGTGGAAACCCGCGCCGACAAGCGTGCCGGGAGAGGCCTAGCTCTGGCTTTTCTGCAGAGAGAGCAAGGACATAACACTTCCTTATCTTCTAGATTTGCACGCACCGATTGCACACAGTAGGAGCATTTGTTTTCTCTTCTTGATTCGATTTGATCTCTTTCTTTCTGTCATCACAGCCTTGCATGCCGGGGAGCTACTACCGAGGAGATCAGGGATTGCTGATGGCGAGGAGGAGGAAGAGGAGAAGGATGGTAGGTTTCTTCTTTGAGATCGAGTAGTAGTACATGGGAAAATGATTGATTTTGCAATTTATTTCGCATACAATTTAATTTTCTCATCGATCTCTTCTCGCCTCCCAACTCCCCCTTTGCCTTGGGAGCTGAATCAGTGTGGAGTAATGCGGCCAGTACACTGCTCCCACCGTAAGGATTTAACAGAATAAAACTGCACAGCTTCTCTTCTCCATATCCATCCTTCGCTACTGGAGTACCCCTACGTGTCTTCTCTCTCTCTTTCTCAGTGCTTCTGCTCACCTTCTCCCCCTAGACTCTCTACCTAGAGTGCTCATAAATTCTTCTTTTGCCTTGTCAAGTTTCATCGTTGTTTAGGTTCTTGGCGTTGCCGATGATGAAACCGATGATAATGCAGCTAGCTGGGCTTGATGAGCTCCTGTTGGCTCAAAAATGGAGCATGGAGGTCACTAGGAGGAGAACCATATTTGGCCAGGACGGTGGTCTCTTCTTTGCTTTGGCTAGATGGCCCAGATCTGGTGGTTTGTATATATCTCACACATTTGGCCTTTTGGTTTTTGGTTGGCCCCCTCCTTGAAGTGCTCACCTTGTACTACCTCTCTCTCTCTCTCTCTCCCACAGAAAGGGATCGATGATGAGGAGGGGTAAGATTGGATGCCTTTTGATGTATGCTTGGTTTTACCATTCACTTGCTTAGTTTCCTCAGACTAGTCTTCTCTGAGTGACCCATTTGCTGCTGTTCCCTTCCTTTTTCTTTCAGTATGATAAACTACTCCTACATGATATAATGGACAGCACAAGCAAGCTAAGCCAGCAGGAGCACTAGCTGCAAGTCTCTGCATATCACCAACATTAAGGTATATATCCATGCAAAACCATTCTTCCAAGTAGATAACTGAGTATTTATGTTTTTTGAACTTATTAAGTTGTTGTTGCATTTGTTCCTTTCGATTTAGATGCACAAAAGTTATTTGAAGTTTTGATATGTTGCAAATTTTTTTTTAAGAAGTGCATGCACTAGTACTGCTCAATCCGGCTGAAAGAAAGCTGCATGCGGGCGTTGTTGGCATTCAAAGACCATACCATGAGATCAACACATTCTTTCTTTATGCTTCAGCACAGTGTATGTGCTCCAAGTATTATCATCTGATGATAGATTGACGGTTGGTGTTTATTTAGACCGTGTGTAGGTAATTGAGATGATCAGGAGCATATAATCAAGGTTCAGACGAACTATGATGCTAGAAATAATACTTTCCTTTTGGTGCTAGC
This sequence comes from Oryza coarctata, assembly GCA_030770085.1. Lineage (NCBI taxonomy): Eukaryota > Viridiplantae > Streptophyta > Magnoliopsida > Poales > Poaceae > Oryza > Oryza coarctata. The sequence continues at coordinate 20,146,323 of CM061472.1, forward strand.
TAGGTGCTAGGTGGAGTATCATTTGGTATGATTTCTCCCCTAGCTAGAAAAGGAATGTCCATGCATGCATGGTTTTTACAAATGTCAGGGATCCATATAACTATCTCCATTATTCACTGATCTTCAGACTGGACCTTAATAGTATGCCAGATCCCTTTATCTAGGATGGTCTAATACGATAGGTTATAGTGCCTTGTCATGGATAGTATTATCCTTAATAAACTGTAGAAGAGCCCGTCATCGATTAGACCAAGAGGCTCGACCCATCATAGGTAAGACTTCACCTATGACGAATCAACTTCTTCGTTCATCAGAGGTAAGCGTACGATACTTCTGACGGGTCCAGAAGTTAACCCGTCATAAGTAATTCGGTTAGTGGTGACGAGTCTCCATTAAAAGCCCATTACAAGTAAGGGATTGAACCTGTGACGGATTTAGGATATCACCTGTCTAAGGTGAGAGAGCACCTCTAACGTGTATATGATTTACAATCCGTCAGAGATAACTTGGCACATCTCTAACGGATTGTGTATTTTTAACCGATATAGGTATGATGACTTTTATAAATACCTTCGCTAATGTATTTTTGTGCCATCCCATCATATGCACTGTATATAATTCAGATGGGAGAGCAGGGGACAAATCTTTGTTATAAATTTATGTTAAGGGTAAAAATGATCTAAAATCTAGAGTAGCTAAATTTGTTAGATGCTTTTCTGTTACTCCAGATGGATTATAGTTAGATATACAATGCTAACCACATGAGCTAAGAGTACAGAAATGGAGTAGTTGAGTTATTGAATGCTGCGTAGGATGATAAAAGAAGGAGGAGCAATGAATATGTGGATTGTTCGTGCATAAACTGCAAAATTGAGAAGATGCTTGTAGATAGAGCGTAATTATAGTCTCATCTGATACGAAAAGGTTTCATGAAGAACTACAATTGCTGGAGTAATTATGGTGAGTAAGAGCCGTCAAATATTCGTGATAATAAAGTATACAATGAGCATAACGAGGAACAAGGAGATGGAGATGACATATTCGTCCCTTGTTTGTTAGGAGGTGATATCATTGATGACAATCCTAATCTTTCCGAGATGCTTCGTGATATTAAGGAGCCATCATACAACGAGAGAGATTATGAGAAATTCTTCGCTTTGGTAGATGATTCAGAGACACTATATATCTTGAATGTAAGCAGAAGCACATGTAGCTATCTATTGTCCTTGATCTAATGAACTAAAGGCAAATAATAGTTGGTCAAATAAAAGTTTTACAAATCTGCTTGATTTTTTGAAAGACTTGCTACCCGAGGAGAATGAAATGTCGAAGATGACATATGAAACAAAGTGAATGCTATATCCATTGGGGTTAGAGATTAGAAAAATTCACGCATGTTGAAATGATTGCATCTTATTCTATAAAGAATATGCCAGCTTGGATGCATGCCCAAAATACAAAGCTTCTCGATACAATCAAAAGAAGAATATTCTTCAAGGGAGGAAATTCAAGAGGGTGGTCTCTCAAAGGTTGTTTGGTATTTTCCTATTGTTGACTACATAAAGCGTATTTTCGCCAATTCTAAGGAAGGTAAGTTGGTTCGTTGGCATATAATTGATAGGAAAGAGGACGGAATGCTTAGCAACCTGGCCGATTCAGCGTAGTAGAGGAACACTGATAGTGATTACCTCAGATCTACGAAAGATCCAAGGAACATAAGGTTCATCCTAAATACAAATGGTATGAATCTTTTTGGTGATCTAGGCAGTCATCATAGCACTTGGCCAATGTTTCTCGTAAATTTCAACATCCCGTCTTGGTTGTGCTTTAAAATAAAGTATATTATGTTTTTGATGCTAGTTCAAGAGCCGAGACAACCTGGCAACGATATTGATATGCAATTAGAGTCTTTGATCGATTATTTGAAAATGCTATGGTACGAGGGGTCTTAGACATATGATTCTTACGGACAGGAGAACTTTAGAATTCATGCATTGTTGTTCTGCACTATCAATAATTACCCTACACTTGGTAACCTTTCTGGCCATACCATAAAATGAAGAAAAGCTTGTTCAAATTGTATAGATGAAACACATAGTATGTGGATAAAGAACTCACAAAAGATGGTTTATATGGGCCATAGAAGATTTCTTCCATTGTATCACCTATATAGAAAAATGAGGAAACTTTCAATGACAAGAGGGAAAGGGCTAGTGCACACTAACTTTAATTGGAAGAGAGGTACATGCCCTAGACATGCCCTAGTAAGGGACATCCATAATGATTTTGGAAAGTAGAAGAATGTTACTAACTAAAAGTTGAATAGCATATGGAAGAAGAAGTCAATATTCTGGTGGCTACTGTATTGAAAATATATGGAGGTACGCCATTGTATTGATTTGATGCACGTAAAGAAGAATATTTGTAAGAGCCTTTTTGGATTACTACTCAATATCCTAGGAAAGACGAAGACATGCTAAATTCACGATAAATATGGATGCCATGAAAATCCATAAGAAACCTCACCTAACAGCATATGAGTTTGAAAGATTATACCTCCCTCCAACTTGTCATATTCTATCTAAGGATGAGAAAATAAATATGTTATCATGTATCGAGAGTATTAAGATTTCATCTAAGTACTCATCACGACCGAGTAAGTAGGTTTCAATGGACGATCTCAAAATGTTGGGATGAAGTTCCATAACTGTCATGTCCTAATTACACAATTACTATCAATTACCATTAGGATGATTCTGTCACTAAAAGTAAGGCAGGCGATAATGCGGTTATACTCCTTCAATGCAATTGAACAAAAGGTCATTGGCCCAAAGGGACTAGATGACCTGCTAGAAGACATCGTGAAGACACTCTGTCATCTCAAGATGTACTTTCCACCTATGTTGTTTGATATCATGGCATATCTCATTATTCACCTAGTGAAGTAAATAAAAGCATATAGTCATGTGTTCATGAGACAGATGTACCTATTTGAGATGTATATGCAAAATTTAAAGGATTACGTACATTACCGGTCTCATCCTAAGAGAAGCATGATCGAAGGGTACAGCACTAAGGAAGTCATCAAATTTTGTATGGACTATATGTCAGAGATCCATCCAATCAGAGTTTCACTATCAAGACATGAGGGCAACCTAAAAAGAGCTAGGACCATCGGAAGGAAAACTATCAATCTAGATTGCGCCTAATATGACAAATCCCATTTCGCAGTGTTGCAGCATATGACCAAGGTGGTATCATACTTGGAGGAACACGAAGCAAATATTCAATAAGACAATGTCAATCGATCAGTAAGCTCGGTCTGAAGAAAATATATTGCAGACTTCAACGAATGGTTGATTGTGTTTGTAATTCACGCAACGTCACAAGTGAGACAGTGAAATGGTTTCCCTTATAGGCCCGTCACAGATAAGCTAACTGCTATGACTTAGCATATTAATCCTAAGTCACAGTAATCGGGTAGCTTCCACGTTGCTGTATCTAACCGAGCTCCCCGTGCCTCCACAACCCTGTCGTCGGCCTCCCTAAGCTCATGTGCATCGATCTCCATCGGTTCTCCATCTTTCTCATATATTTTTTTATCTACATGTTGTAAATCTATGAAATGAATTTAGGAATGTAGCATTTCAAAATTTAGGAATTTACTAATCTCATACTAATCAAAATTTTTAATTATTGTGCTTTATTAATTTAAAACGTTGGCTAGAACTAGTGGTCCAACCTCTGGTCGTAATGCTAGGTCTTAGAATGAGTTGCCTAAGCATAAGCAGATGATCATAGAGGTTGACAATTTTGATAGACCAACAAAGCCACAAAGTGTCATCGGCTCATTCGGGAATAGCTGTGGTGTGGTAGCGAGAAGTTACTTTAGCATCCTTAACAAATACATCAGACACGTCCCCGAAAGCGAGAAGGAAATAGCTTGGAAAGATTGAAAAAAAGTTTGATTACCCGAATGAGGCATAGCAAAAGCTAAAGAGATGCATACTCTCAAAGATGAGTAAAGCATGGAAGAACTTCAAGTCCAAGCTCGTCACATAGTATATTATTCCATGATGAAACCGTTCCCATGCACCGAGTACCCTCAGATAACTGAGTCAGTATGAGAGGAGTTATGTGCTTCGAAGTCTTCTATAGAGTTCACGGAAACAAGTGAGGCGCACCGCCATTTGAAAGCTTAGAATGAGCACCCACACCGATTGGGGACGTCAGGGTATATTGGGAAGGAACATATCTAGGCTAAAAAGGATGCAACCACAATTGTAGCTAATATCTCGGTTCCATTTGGTGACATCCTGAAGGTACGGGTTAGAAATTGAGCTCAAGCACAGGCGAAGATCAACTTAGATGGCACCATCTCCTGGCCCAACTCAGCAGATGGATTGATCTACCAAAGACTCATGAGTACTACCTTCAATATTGCACGTCCTTTCCACCTTATATATCTTACATATTTTACCCATTCGTTGAATTTTTCTTTGTAGATGCAATTGTCTGAGCAAACTTCGCAAAGCAAGGTTAAATCAGCCCCACGCCAATGCGAAGATGATGTCCTCACACAAGCGTTGAAAAACTCAGAACATTCTAGGTGAACAAGAGGTATAAGTGCGAAAGTACCTTGAAAGTATGGGTTATCGTAGTACAATGTCAAGTATAAGAAGTGTCACTTCTCGAAAGCTGACAAGATAGTTGTCCTCAAGGAGCAGCTAATGGAGAAGGTGAAGAACAAATTAGGCAAGGAATTTGAGGCTAGACTTTAGCAAGAGGTGGCGCAACTGAGGCTAGAGATGTAGATGGGTCGAGTGGCCACAACTACAGAAATCCACGTGCCCACTCAGGGTCATGTCGATGCTAGCCCGCCACAATGACGGAGTAACTGTGCATTGATAGGGTGGCCAAATGACACAGTTGCTCCTCCATGCATAATCGACCATATAGAGGTATGTTTTAAATGTGAACAATCAATATTACTTAGCTTCAATCATATTTTACACTAATGTATGTTAATATACTATAATCACCATGCAGAATACAACCAAGTGCACCCTACAAGTTCGGGTCACTCCGACATTCTATGTCGATGCTGCTAATGGCATAGTTCATTAACCATCGCCAACATAAAAGGTGCATGGTGTAGACTTGGTTGTTGGCTATGCTAAAGTGAATGTCGACCAAGTCAAGGATAATTGGATGAGATATCTGTTACCAATACCGCTAAACAATAAGATTTTGACTCTTAGGACTGCAAGATAAACATTCATACAATAACCAAAGACATATATAGTAGTCAAGATAACTCCTCGTTCATCTCAGTCATCCAATCAGTCTCCTCCACATCAAAACACTCAATCAACGATAGAGGCTCCTCATGGCCTTGCTACGGTAGAACTGTTGATATTATGGAATGGAACTCTTTCCCGATTCCGTGACTCCGATAAAGATCTCTTCCAAGTCTGATATTTCTCCTTAGCACAAGAGAACCAAAAATGTTAGGGCCAAGGGAAAGGGAAAGGGCAAGGACAAACCGTCATGGGCCCGTAACGTTTACAGTCAAGTCAGTATGTGTTAGTCATGCCCTTACTGGAGGACCCTGTTTTAGAAAAAAAAGTACTTGTTACCGATAATTACACATATACTACATGTAAGTTAGCATCTCAAAAAGAAAGCAAAGGGAGTGCTTAATCGTTGGACGTCATAATCAAGAATCATTTTTTTTCAGCCTGAGCGTTTATTGTTGTCGGTTTCGAAGATCTCTTCGATGTGTATAGGGTGAGAGTGGTGGATACCTGCCTATTGAAATGCTTCTCCTTGTAAGTGCACATGGTTCTATTTTTTATCGAAAGTACTTATATTACAATATTCGTTAGTAATATCTACATGGTTATAGGTTATGTTGGAAGGAGTCCCAAAGGTCTACTAACAGAGTTGGTTTTCTTGATCCATCAATGTCAATGAGACCAACCTGAATACCTAGTTAGATGATGTTGTCGACTACTTCAACCGTAAGGGACTTTAGATTTTAGGTTTATCACTTTCAGTTTTTTTACTATAATTTACAAAACTCAAGCTTACCACGACCACATGTTTATCGCATAGGAGGCATTGGATTCTTATGACAATAATATCAAAATGGAATAGGGTTTACTACCTTGACTCCAACCTTTATTAACCATATGATTTCTCGCCTCTTATGTATGCAATAGACGCCATGTGGACATTGTACGTCAAGAATAGAGGCAAACACAAAGACAACAATGAATCATTCTATCATAATATGGACTTTAAATGCGTGCAATAGGATTGGGATCAATGTGTTTTCCACGTATGCCACAACATGGCTAATTTGATGAAAAAGATGATCGACTTGGATCCCGAGGTTTGTGCCCAAAAGCGCATCTCATTTGTCCTTATCAATAGTATCTGTAGTCATAAACTATTTGTAGTCTCTTTGCATAGACGAAGAGATGGAATTTTGGTCATCGACTAAGCGCAGATTATAGGACAGATCGTCAGCTTCATTCTCCATGAAATCATTAGCTGAAAAGGAATGTTACATCCGAAGTAGACATTGAAAATATGTCTATCTCTATAAAACATTCTTTAATTAAGAGTTGTAAGACGCAAATAATATTGCAGATTGTTCACGTCGGATCCTAGCGCGAGCACACCGATGCCTGGGAGGTCTGCTTAGCTCCAGTACAGGCCAGTCGGCTTCTCTCTGTGGCTCGAGGTATGTGTGCCGAGGGGCCGTGGGGTTCGGTCAGCTCCGGTGCGATGATACAGGTGCGGGCGTGCCAGTCAATTTGACCCTGCAATTAACAAGGAGGTGAGGCAAACTAGTTAGTCAGACGACGGACCGATACGAGCGCTCGCTATCGGCTGGCTGCTAATAGGATCAAGTTAGTCATCGGTCACGTCCGGATGGCTCTTGCTATCGGCTAATAGCCGATAGGAATTAGGACACCCTTCCTTCGGCTGGGGAGCCGATGAGGGCATAGGCAGATGTCGATGAAGGATACAATGCCTCCGGGTGTAGCGAACGTGAGGCCCTGATCCATCGGCCGCAGAGCCGATGGAGGCACAGGATTGTACATAGAGATTAGCAAGACGCACGAGATCCCTCCTGGTAGTCAACGGAACCTGTCGTAGTCGTTCATCGGCTGGAAAGTCGATGAAGGCATATGCGAACTAGCAAGGAATCGTATAAAAGGTACGGGCTGCAAAGCCGATGCCGCTCCGGATATGGCAGCACGAGACCCGTCGCCCGCTGTGATGACGCCGCTAACGCCAAATCTTGAAGATCGGACCTAACTAAGACAGTACGAGACTGAGGCCAGCGGTAACGGGACGGTGGACGCCGGATCGGACGTGCTGAAACAAGGACGAAGCGAATTCATCGGCTAGCTGAGCCGATGAGTGGACGTCTCTCTGAAGATAGGCACGTATCGGCTAGAAGGCTGATGCGCTTGGCGTGGTGCTCAAGGAAAGTCTCTGAAGACTGGTGCGTATCGGCCGAAGAGCCGATACGTCGGGCGTGACGCTTAACGTATGGATAACTCATCAGCTAACACTCCGATGAAACACTGTATAGAGACATATAGGCCTAAAGCTCATTCCACCGTCGGCTGCCTCGTAGGTTGAATCTAACCGATGCAGCACGAGACCGATGACGGCAGAGAGAGCTTGATAAATCGATAGATACTGCACGGACATGATGCGATACATCCTATCAATCTAAGAGGTCGAACATAACCAATGCAGTCTTAGACAGAACGAGACATATTGAGATAGTGGCGGGACTTACCCCTTCATCGGAGATCAGACCTAATCGATACAGCCCCGTATCGAGAGCAAGACCCCGCCGGTAGAAACCTAGATGAACTAGGGTGGCGATGTGCCGAGGTTGTATTGATCGATCCTATCGATCCTTTTACATGTCTCCAGGGGTCTATATTTATACCCCAGGTTTATAGAGTCTGACATATTTTCAACAACCATCGGATGTTATTTCCTAACAAAAATAAAGAAAAATATCTCTAAAGAAGTTAACTAACTAACTAAATTTTTCTATCCATATAAGATAAGATTTACAAAAGATAAAATACCCTACCGTAGGTTCTACTGCTCCTCCGCAAACTCGATCTTATCTAGATAGTCTTCTATTGCTTTAATCCGATTGGCTTTTTCCTTATAGCGATCGGACACCTCTTCAGCCGATCGGCTTTTTCCAATCCATCATCGGGCTATCCAAATTTTGGCGTTAACACATTATATTACAAATTAATAATTATGTCTATTTCTATATATGTATTTTGGATTGGTGCTAAATTATTCTGTTAACTTATTTTATACTAGGGTTATATACTTCCAAGAATTTGTTGTCAAATTATCATAGATCGACGAGTAAGCCTAGTCTCCAGCTGTTTTGGTCGAATTAGTGCATATACTAATAGACTAAAAAAGCTAGGACGTTATTCATCTAGAATTCTATCATTTTTTGATAATATTTTAGCTAATTTTAGAAAAAAGATGCTTTGTGACTTATTAATTCTAAATTACATCGTATACTCTAATACTTAACAATGTTATTTATAATTTTATAACATTATATGTCATATTTTGCAGGAGTTCGTACAAGCATTAGTGCCAAGTATATATTTATTTTTCTAGTTTTTTTGCTCGAAATATCAAATGATATCGCTCTATGTCTATGTAAGTGGATTTTGAATATATGTAACAAATTTTAAGTTTGTATACATATGTATATGTGGATAAGTTAATTATGTGGATTGTATTATCTGTTTGTTCCAGAGATAATTGATTTTTAGGAATATTTACTATATGTATTTCAGAAGTCAAATAAAATAAGTTTAATTTTTTCGTATTCATCGTATCAGTGTTGGGTTTTAACATAAAGCTATCACATTTAATCCATAATAGTGACAGGCTATAACAAAAACCCGATAGAGGATATTACCTGTGACGAGTGCAAAATCAACCCATCAAAGATAATTAGGTTATGTGTGACAGGTCTATATACTAATCCGTTACGGGTAACAATACTTCTAATAGATTCTTGGTTCGACGATTATTATTGGTAACATTATCCTTATACCTCTGGTAATACGAAGTTATCAGTGGCCATTTATCTATAACGAGAGCTAAACCTGACACAAGTGTGGATTTAAACCCATCACAAGCGGCCTACTCTGGCATAGTGTAAGTATATATGTGGATTTCCCTACTGAATTTTTAGTGGAAAAAGAAATACATCAATTAATGCAGCGAAAGTTGAACATGCCACGTGAAGCAATATTCATTGAGTGACGATACCTCCATTTCACTAGTTTGAAACACCAATTTTCGCTGTGCATTAACTGTTCAAAAGGCATTCTATATAGAAGAAAAATATCACAAGTTATAATTTTATTTATCTCCTTCAATTTTTGCATTATGAGCCTGATCTCTGAATTATTAATTTACGCCCATGCACCAGCAATGGCGCATTAGTTTCCGCATCGGCCTGCTAGACCGATTGCTTTGACATAAAACCTATGTTCTTGGTTGCATCAATGTGTGTAGAGTTAAATTATTCAATTTCATGATAAAATAATAGGCTGTATTCATTTATTTTCTGTTACTAGTAGTGCATGTATATCGATCATATCTTCCTACTGGATGTACAAATTAAAGCGAGAACCTTGATCCATGAGTTCATCATTCCTACACATTGAAGTGAAGTATTGTAGTTTTGGGCTATGCATGCAAATTACTTCAGTCTGCTCAGTTTGGTACATTGTATGTTTACTTTGAAAACAAATGAAATATTGAACTAACTAATACCTCCGATCATAAATACTTGAGCTTAGGTCAAACTTTCAAAACTTTGATAATCAATAATTTCCCAAATGTGTATAGTTTAAAAAGAGAATTATATACATAGAATATATATTTGTCTCAAAAAGTTCCTTCGTAGTATCATAAACTTCTTAGATTTATAAATTTATTATAATATAAAATTTATAGACAGATTTTTAGAAGTTTAACCAAATATTATCTTGTCCTAAGCATATGAAGTATTTATGACCGGAGGGAATATATGTGCACATGAAAACAGATAACAAAGACTGTGTGGATATCCTCCAAAAAACATTCTCTTTATTTTCTTTCGGGAAAAGTCCATATAGTTGGAATTGGTTTTAATTAAGGGCTTACGGTAGAAGTGTAAAAGCGTGTAACAATTTCCCTACCTTTGTTAGTATACCCCACTCATGCCTCGCTCACTTCATACAAGTAAATTAAGGAGATACTACATTTCTTTTCTCTATATTTCATTATCCTTAGTTATATGTGTTGTTACAAAAAGTGGCAAATTGCTGGTTTTACTCCTAATTTCTTTGTACAACATATTTTTGAACCCAAGCACGTATTTACTCACAAGCTTCATAAGCTAATTCATAGAATATGTGAACCTCATAAATCTTGATGTCACCATTTAATGATGGTCACGTGCAACTTGGATCGATGAACCGGGGCAATGGACATGAGTGAGCATAAACTGACTCAAATAGAGTAACAAATGCATCCTTCGGCTCAATTCAGTACTTAAATTAAATTTACAATTAAAACAAGCTGGGTATGCGACTGAAGGACGGTTTGGTCGTTCGAGCCAAGTCTAAGACATGCTACCTCTAACGTTTGAGAGTCGACATATCTCTGTGTGGACTAGTATGGACTTATTTTCACTATGTAAGGTCTGGTTTGAGATGTGAATGGTAAATTGCCCTAGTGCATGTTCACATTATTCTTAGCAAGCATGAGTAAACAATCTGCCACCAAAAGTTCCATCTGCTTCCACCAAAAATGTCTTGCTCAAGTGTCACAATACATACGAGTAATAGTAATATTAAGTGTGAAATTGACACTAAAATATCCCTGTGATGAATACATTTTGCAGTGAGTAAGAGAAGAATCATTTCCCTGTAACTTAATTTGGTCAATTAAGTACACTGCTCTGTTATGTTTGTTTTTATTGACGCTATGGCACACAATTCAATGTATCTGTCATCAATTCATCTCATGTGGGAAATTCTTCCATTAGCATCGGGTTTTGTTTTATTTTTCTAGTAAGCCATTGTGATTTTCATTCTCTCATGAAGGATTTGAACATTGGTGTTTAAGGACTTTCTTAACAATGTCTTGTCAACGTGAAGTGTGCTAACAACTTGTCATGAATTGAAGGGTCTTTTACCAATTACCGGTTTCTGTTAATGTTTTCTATTACAAATGAGATGCTGTCAACCTGCACATGCTTAATACAAATATACTTCTTGGAGGCACATTCTAATATGTTATACAATACCTGGTGGTTGTTTATCCCCTATGATCTCTTTGTGAGATTTGCTCATATATTAATTTAAAATTGGCATTGCCACTACACCTTTAAAACTGTGCAGTTGTCATTTTTTTCTTTAGGGATTTCGGAAAACCACAAACTAGAAGTGTGTAGGATATAGAAGTATGGCGATTTACATATTTAAATAGTAGTACATTTTACTGTACTGCCATTTCTAAAAAGATTCTTCCATTTCTTCCTGGAAAGCACCCATTTAAGCATGTAGTAGCAGACGTTAATTGCGACTTTCTTTCTCAGCTTAACTGCAAAATATGCTGCTCTTCAGATATTATATTGCCTGTTTTCACCTACCCTTCCTGTGATTTGGGATTAGCTAGACAGTACAAATGAATTATTTTAGTATACATTGTCTATCTACAGTAAGATTATGTGTATATGTCTTCTCTCCAGATAAAACTCAATCAACTTCACAAATTCAGTGAGCTGTATAGTTTTAACATCCAAACTGTGTCTTTGCTATTATTCAGTTCTACAGGTCTGCAGACGATGGAACAACAGCTGAAAAGAAGTGGAACATAGGCTGCTTCTGGATTATTGATCCTTTCGAACAATTGCTGTCATGCAAGGCAAATTAAATGCATCTGTAGGTAATGACTAACAATGAATTTAGGATATTTCCATCTTGAAAAGTTCAGGCGAATGATGCTGAAATTTATTACTTTATTTCTATGTTGATCACTCCCCTTATTTCTTTTTCCAGCTTACATGGAGCATGCTGCAAGAGTACATGTATGGTGTTAACTGAATTTTTAGAGGATGTGCAACCAATTCTCGCGCGCGAGTGCATCGAGATATGGGAGTTTGGTGTTTACTGAATTCAGACCGTTTCTTTCAAGCAAAAGAAGTCCTGAAGGATCTAACAGCTTCAAATCATACAATCTTTGCCCCTCCCTTTTATTCGGCTGAACTATTGAAGTGTCATTTTCAGGATGGTTACCAACTGGACCTGTGCTTTAGGAGAAAATTTCAGAACTTCTGCATTTTTTCCTTAGCCCTTCTTTGTCAGTAGTACCAAATTGCGCCTTTAACTAATGTTCCTGGAGAAACGTCGCACTCAATATTTAGTTGACCATATACACAAATTCTTAGCTTCCAAGGTATCGTTTTCCTTTTGCAGATTTGGACATTTTTTGTCATGCCAAATTAAAGATCTAATCTTTACAGCATTGATACTACACTACTGCTAGTACCAAATGACTGAAAAAATGTTAGTACTATTGCTGCCCATGAGTACTTGGTGGTTGCTCGTCATCTTCCATGTTTCTCCTAATGTGCTGTCTGGCCAAGTTCAAAGTTTCTGCAAGCTTTGCAAATCTCCCAATGTTAATGAACTATATAATGGATAATCCAAGGAGTTGTCACTTGTCTAATCTCTAATTCTATGAAAACAAATGCAATGCTAGGAAAGACGTCTCCTGAATCTCCAATAGAACACTGGGGGATGGGATTGCATAGGCAAACGTTCTATTGTACCTGATGAATATTGAAAATAATTCTACTACGGTTCAGAATTCAACAAACATGTGACATTGCCTACTAAACACTGATATCTTTAGACACGTTTCGTCAGATTAACATATCGAAGCTTAGCGGTACACTTATAATATGAAGTGTTATTCCTTGGAAAAAAAATTGATATGTAATCTGCATCTAATATCTTTTACAAAATTTATTGTCACACATAGCACCTCATGTTAGTTCTCCAAACATCTCACTTTCCGTACCATCAAATCGACAAATAGACCTTTTCGGAGCGGAGGATTCTTCAAATAATTTTGTGCCATTTGAATTAATTTCAATAAAAATCTTGTAAAATTATTGCATTCAAAAGGAGCCTTTACTGGTCCTTGATATATTTGGTGACACGGATAGCAAACTGTGTACAATTTTATGAAACTAAGTCAAAAACCAGTAGCCTCCATTGGTTTTGTACAAATTTTATACCTTTTCAAAACAAGAAAAGTTATTTGCTTCCCCTACAAAACGAGTTAGGGCGATGCATCGTCCCACCGACAGGTGGGTCCCACCAGCACCAACAGAAGACCGCGCGAACAAAACCGAACCCCAACCGGACGGAAGCCGCCTCCTCACTTCGTCCCGACGGGCTCGCCGCCGCCGCCGCCTCCGCCTCCGCGTCCGCGCCGACCCACCTCCTCCGCCGCACCGCGTGATCGCGATCGCCTCCATGTTACCCACCCGTCTCCTCCGATTCCCCTAACCACCCCGCCAGCCCGCGCGCCGCGGCCATGGCGCCCCTCCTCCTCCCCGGCTTCGTCGCCCTCCTCTGCCTGGCTTCACCGCCTGCGGCGGTCGCGGCGGCGGCGGCGTGCGGAACGAACACTAGCCTGGTGGGGTACGAGGCGGACTTGCGCATGTCGCAGCACCAGCTCCGCGGCCGCGTCGAGGTGCTCGACGGCTGCTCGTTCCGCGTCGCCGCGCTCGACCTCCTCGCGGGCTCCGCCTCCGCTCGGTGGTGGCGCGCGGAGGGCCCCGACCTCGACTCCCTCGCCCGCGGCGAGCCGGCCGCGGGCGAGCGGCTCAACCGCACCTTCCTCTCCGAGTCCCTCGTGTTCCGCCTCCTCCCGGGCGTGTCCTGGCCGCTCGTCCCCATCCTCGCCGCGTTCGACCCCCTCACCTCCTCCCTCTTCGGCTTCGTCCGCCTCTCCAACGCCTCCGATGATTCCTCGGATGACGACGATTCCTCCTCCGTGCTCACCATGTTCGACTCCTGCGCCCAGCTCTCCCCGCGGTTGCGTGTCCGGTGGACGGTCGACTACGCGTCCAACTCGATCGACATCGGCCTCGAGGCGGCGGTCGGGTCCGAGTACTACATGGCGTTCGGGTGGGCGGCGCCCGGCGCGGCCAAGCCGTCCATGATCGGCGCCGACGTTTCCGTCACGGGCTTCACGGAGGACGGACTCCCCTTCGCCGACGATTACTACGTCACCAAGTACAGTGAGTGCATGGTGCGCACCGACGGCACCGTCGAGGGCGTCTGCCCGGACACGATCTACGAGGAGCGCAACGCCACCGCCGCTGGCATGGTCAACAACACGCGGCTGGTGTACGGCCACCGCCGCGACGGCGTCTCGTTCGTCCGGTTCTCGCGGCCGCTCCTGTCCCCAGACAACAAGTACGACGTGCCGGTCAACGCCACGGCGAACATGACGGTGATCTGGGCGATCGGGCTGCTCCGGCCGCCGGACTCGCTCCGGCCATACTACCTGCCGCTGGGCCATGGCGGGCTGGTCGGGACGGCGTTCGGGTTTGTCATGCTCAACGTGTCAGCGGCGGCGAGCGGCGGGTGCGTCGGGCCGCTCGACGCCGAGGACAAGGAGGATCAGGACAGGATCACGGCGGAGCGGAACATGCCGCTGGTGGTCACCGCCGGGCCGTCGCTGCATTATCCCAACCCGCCCAACCCCGACAAGGTGCTCTACATCAACAAGAAGGAGGCGCCGCTGCTCAAGGTGGAGCGCGGCGTCCCGGTCACCTTCTCCGTCGAGGCCGGTCACGACGCGCCGCTGTACATCACCTCCGACCCCGTGGGAGGGAACGCCACATCCAGGAATGCCACCGAGGTCGTCTACGCCGGCGGGCCGAAGGCGGAGGGCGTGCCAGCGACGCCGACGGAACTCGTCTGGCTGCCCGACCGGAACACGCCGGGCGTGGTGTACTACCAGTCGCTCTACGACCCCAAGATGGGATGGAAAATCCACGTCGTCGACGGCGGCCTCAGCGACATGTACAACAACAGCGTCCTCCTCGACGACCAGCAGGTGACCTTCTTCTGGACGCTCTCCGGCGACTCCATCAACATCGCCGCCCGCGGCGAGCGGAAGAGCGGTTACCTCGCCGTCGGCTTCGGGACCGCCATGGTGAACAGCTACGCCTACGTCGGGTGGATCGACGTCAACGGCACAGGGCACGTCAGCTCCTACTGGATCGACGGCAAGAACGGCGCGAGCGTGCACGGGACGCGGGAGAACCTCACCCACACGAGGTGCCGGTCGGAGAGCGGCGCCATCGTGTTCGAGCTCACACGGCCACTGTCGCCGTCGTGCTCCGGCAGGGTGGAGTGCAAGAACATAATCGACCCGACGACGCCATTGAAGGTGATCTGGGCCATGGGATCCCAGTGGTCGTCAGGCAGGCTGAGCGTGAAGAACATGCATTCCGTCACCAGCAACCGCCCCGTCCGCGTCCTCCTCCTCGCCGGCACGGCGGAAGCGGAGCAGGATCTGCGCCCGGTGCTCGCCGTCCATGGATTCATGATGTTTGTCGCGTGGGGACTTCTCCTTCCAGGTGGCATCATGGCGGCGAGATACCTGAAGCACCTGAAAGGCAACCTCTGGTTTCAGGCACACACCTACCTGCAGTGCTCCGCCATGGCCGTCATGTTCTTGGGATTCCTATTCGCAGTAGCTGAGCTCCGTGGCTTCTCCTTCAAATCCACACACGCAAAGATCGGCACATTGGCATTTGGACTCGCTTTCCTGCAGTCGATCAATGCGTATCTCAGACCGCATTTGCTCGCGGAGAACGGTGAAATTCTGTCAAGGAACAGGGTGATCTGGGAGTATCTGCACATCTTCACTGGGAGATCAACTCTGGTGGTCGGTGCCGTTGCACTCTTCGCTGGCTTGCAGCATCTTGGTCACAGGTATGGCAGCAAGAACATCAAGGGGCTAACATGTGGGTTAATCCTGTGGGCTGTTGGTGTTACATTGGTTGTGGTTTACCTTGAGTTCATGGCGGCGAGGCGAAGAAGGGACGGCGGCGCAGATGGCCTTTCAGGCAAATGGGTGCTTGGCAACACTGATGAAGATGATTCAGTTGATCTTTTGCAGTCCACTAAAATGGAGTCTGATTCGATTGAACCAATGGAGGTGCAGCTTGAGCCACTGAAAGGTTGATTTCTTTTTCAGTATACATATCGACTTAAAGAGGATTTTAGATCAGATTCTTTATAGAAAGCACAAAATGAAGATATCCATGTCTAGATAAAAGGGATTATAGTTAAGGTTCTCAGTTAATACCTGGAATTAGTGAGAGTCCACTTTGGCTTCATGAGAGGTATTATCATGCCGCATGGTGTGGAATAGGTTTTGCTTTTCATCTTATTTGGACATAGGTCAACCTTTTTTCTTTTTAAACCTCCTAACTTGTTAGTGACAATTGTCTGTATATTTGTACAATTTTGGTATAGCTAAAAGAAAAGGTTACACTTTCTTTATTGTCCTGTTAGCTCTGTGAAGTATTTGTTTTTCATACCTGTTGATGTTTTACATCCAACCAATGGTGCAAGTGTACGCAAAGTAATTGAGCACTATCTGCATATTGCAATTGTCTTGTCTGTGCTATGTTTGAGTTTTGTTTTTTCAGAAAAGTAATTTTGACATTTGTAATCTTGAGATTCAGAAAGGTAAGTTTGACATTTGTGCATGCCAATTCATATGCTGATATGTATTTGGTTGTTTGGCACCGATGGAAGCTGGCCCAACGTTAGGCCTTTCTGCATCCTGAAATGCCTGCTCAACTCAACTGATGTGATAGATAAACTGGAAGCAAAACTTCATGCCACATTACTAGAAATGAATATTGTTTCAGGATAAGCAACTGTGCAAAACTTTTCATCAGCCAAACACGGATTACTTTGTGCTGTCCTGACACGCACATCTGCTCGAAGGTTGCTGTCTACATGTCTTCCAACTTCAACTAATGTACTGATAGTACTTTAGTTTGTTGACCCTGTGGATTTTCCATTACAACGATGAGTTGTCTCTCCTCTGATCGTCCAAACAAAAACAATTTCAGGTACTACTCTCTACTATCTACTTTGTTGTTTTGCAACGTATTATATTGTGTTTATGTGATATGGACGTCAAGCTGCGTGTTAGGTCTATATTGTTTTAATTGGGTATCCTCCATTCAGATCTGGATCCCTTGGTAGTTGGCTTGCCACCTTGTTAAGAAAGCATGGCATTAGGTGTTGCCAGGAAGAGAGAAGAATAAGCAGGACTAGTGCATTGCCTGTCCTTGGTTCATTGGGGTTTGAAGCCTTCTTGTTTTATTTTTTGCTATTGTGATGGGTCATGGTCATGGACCTTTGAAGAAATGTGATTAGTTCTAATTTTGATTGAGGTGGATGATTTTGTAGTTTTTTCAGGACCAAACTAGACTCTGAATGGAATGGAATGTACAAGAGACCGTCATTTTATGGGCCTCAGGCCTGAACAAGTGAACCACACTATGCCATCAGTCTGAATTATTCAGTTGAACTCTACAGCCAATCTGTGTTCAAGATTCAAGCAACACATAACCATGTTTTATTTTTTGGAAATCCATGTTTTATTGTTTTGGAAATTTATGTTTTAAATCAATATTATAGCAATGATTACATTCATATCTGACAAATCCTAATAGTATATCGTATGTGAGAAACAGTAGCAAAAAAATGTCTCTCAATTTACTCAGGATGGACATTTTATCCTGATCATGATAGAGAAATTTACTTCACTGTTAACTGCACATGTTGAACATAGACAAGAAGATTCTTAATCTCCTGAACTGTTGGTTTCACCTCTAATTTTGGAAGCATAACGAGTTGTACACAAGATTCATGCCTCCAATCATACTATGCCATTGCATTTTCATAGGACCCATATTGGATCACTTTTGACCTAGCCTAGCTTTCAACTGAACTGGTTCTGATTTTTGCTGACGAAGTGGACCTGCATTTTCTGATAGCCCTGATGTCTGAATCATGAACGCCTCGACTGCCACAATTTGGTTAGTACGCTCCACTCCAGCCAGCTGCCTGGTTTGATGGAGATGGTCCCTGACTCCCTGGCTCCCTGCAATGCACAACCTACATGATGCAGAATTTGAGGAGCAGGCCACCTGTTGCCTCCTGGCAAATCTGGCTGTGCTTGTCCCTCAATTCAGCCTACCATTTCATGTTCTTGTGAGATTTTTTTAGTCGAACTGACCTTATAATTTTAATGATGTCCACTTATAATTTTCGCTGCCTGTAAAGTTGTGCTGCAGTATTATCGTAAGTTGTTAACATAAAAATATTCATGTAAGAGATAGAAAAAATTAAACCAATAAACCAATCAACTAATAATCCAATAATCCAATTATAGTATAAGATTATAACTAATAAAATTAGATATAATTGATAGCAGATTAAACATAATATAAAAATTATATCAGATAATAATTTAATTTAATATGAATGAAAATAAAAGCACATAGTATAAAGATAATTTATTGGCTAAAATTTTGATAGAATGTTAAATAAAAACTATCAAGACTTATCTTATAAAGATTAATCTAATAAATTATGATATAAGATTAAAAATAACAAGATAAAACATATAATGGAACCAAAAAAGTTGATATATTTATTATATGACAAAACTTGACTCTCGTTGGAGATAAATCTTAATAGCTCAACCCGAAACAAATCTCATTAAAAACTATATTAGAGGTGGCAATACGTCGAATTTAATTGTATTATATTTTTAAGATATTCAAATATATATATTTATTTATTTATAGATTTATATAAGTCCACAACAGACGCATGATAATATTTTCTAAAGACAAAAAAATAAAACTATTATTTATGATTTATAACTGTTTTAAAAGATATATTTATTTTTATCTACTTATCAAAACTTATTTAAATCTGATCTTTACTTAAAAAATCCTCTTTGGTTTTATTAGCTTTTCTCTCCTAACTAAATTCCAAAAATCAACGTTAACATAAGTAGAGGTGATATAAATCATATATTTATGAGTTAGGTAATAGAAAATTATTGTTGATATCAGTAATTTATGTGGTAATATAAAGAGATAAGTCCACTTTACAACTCTAAACTCTTAGTCTAAAATTTACCCCTAAACTGGGATATCCAACTCATTCCGACCTCGTAGTTTTTGACTATGTTGCCACCAACGTAGCAGTCCAATCAGAAAAAAAAAATAACGTGAGGCCCATCTGTCGGTCAAGCTTTCTCCTATCTCTCTCTTCCGCTCTCGATCTCTCCTCTCCCCTCTCTCGCGACAGACAGGAGCGCCGTCGCCGAGCTCCTCCCCGAGGGCCGTCGCTGTCGGAATCCTTGCTGTGGAGCGCCGCCGTCGCCGTCGGCGGGGGACTGAAGGTGGCGTGGGCTGCACCGACACTTGCCACAGCCACTCGCCGCACCTCCTTCCCTGCGCCGCCACCTCCACGAGCACCACTACCTCCTCCCGCCAGGGAGGCTAAGCTCGAGATCGCCAGCCGGCCTGCGAATGGAGAAGGTGCACTGGGAGGCAGAGCTCGAGCTCAACTTCACCGGCACATGGAGGAGGAGGTGCTCGGGGAGGCGGCTAGGAGGCGGAGTTCGTGCTCGCCGGCGCCGATCTCATTGCCAGGAGGCGGTCGTCGGCAGAGGTGGGTGGAGCGAGCTCGCTGGCTGAGGCAGGTCGAGGAGATCTGGAGCGCAGCCTCTCCCGCTCGGTCGACGAGAAGAGCGGCGACGGCGGCGGAGATCGGGGCTCACGGCGGTGGTGGAGCTTGGGTAGGAGAGGATGGCCGGCGCGTCGGCGGAGGCTAGGTGAGGCGACGGGAAATGGGATTGCGCCGGGGACAAATCAGGAAGCTCGTCGGCAGTGGAGCTCGATTTGGCTTCAGCCGTCATCCTCTACGGCGGTGGCGTGGGCGGTGGACGACGGTGCTGCATGTGGCCAATCTGCAGCTTCGTCGGGGACGAGGTAGGGTCGTCGCGGTGAGCTTGCCGGTGGGTGTGTGGCGGTCCTCGTTGGGCAGATGGA
The DNA here is from genome assembly GCA_030770085.1 of Oryza coarctata. Taxonomy (NCBI): domain Eukaryota; kingdom Viridiplantae; phylum Streptophyta; class Magnoliopsida; order Poales; family Poaceae; genus Oryza; species Oryza coarctata. Next base: position 20,166,583 of record CM061472.1, read on the forward strand.
TAAGCCTCGACAGCGGGATGAGAGGGTGGGAGAGAAAGGAGGACCGGACTGGCATGTGGAGCCCACTGATATATACAGTGGCATCTGACGTGACATCCTTGTGTGAAAAAACCAGGTAAAGTCTTCTGCACGGTATTGCATGGATAAGCCTCGCCAGCGGGATGAGAGAGAGTGGGGTGAGAAAGGAGGACCGGACTGACGTGTGGGAGCACTAGTATATGTAATATGTACAGTGGTATCCGATGCAAAAACCACTTATGGGGTTTATGTACGTATTCAAAGTTAGAAGAGGTTAAATGCTCAGTTTTTTTAATGTTTAGGTGTGTGTTTTAGACAATGTAAGAGTTTAAAAGTGTAAAATAGACCTATCCTCCTAATATACATACATACGGTTCATTGGATGAGAAAAAAATAGCCTAAATCAAAGTAAAGATCACCGTAAAAATTATCATCATGGTAAGGTTAAGTCGACCAATAAGTCCAACACAGTTGTGATTATCCATGATGATATTGGATTTTTTTAGGTGACATTGGACTATTAGCCATGAACATATTATATGAACTCGGATAGTAGAAGACTATTAGTCATATATTATATGAACTCAGATACAACAAACCTAAACCTGTCTGGCTCTGGCAGGACAGTGGCACAATAACGACACATTAAACAAACGACAACACAATCTAAAAATTGTGAAAAATGCAAGCAGACAGTTGCAGTAGACACTGCTTGAGACCTACATACCAGAATCTATTCCTATTTAGAAACAAATACTTCCAAAATCTCAGATTGTCACTTCTGAATTCTGACTCTGTACAAGCGTCCGTGTTTCTTATGTTCCATTTTAAAATAGATACTGCACACCAGACCAATCACGAACTGTGGCTGCATGTCCTCACAAAAAAGGTATCCTGCAGTTCTACATGCATAACTGCCTCCATGGTTAGGTTTCAGGCAATCCAGATATGAGATCATATTAATAATTTTTAGGTCAACGGCTTAAATGTGCCCTGCAGCAAGCAGCCACAGGGAATCTAGCAGTGCTCGTTGCAATTCCAAATCATAATATCCTACCAGATAAATTTGTCTATGCAAGCAGAACTTGTATACAAACAGCAATGATCTGGAGACAAAAATGTTGACTGATTGAGGAAGAATTTTCACAGTTTCTGCACCAGTAAAATGGTCATCATCCTTCTCTCCGGTAGCAATGTACAAACTAGGTTGCATTACTGACACAAATGATTTATACACAAGCGTTTTGATCCCTATAGCTCATTTTGAGGATAACCTAGCACACAACCTACACATGGGCAATACAGGTACAGTAACCACATCACTATTCCAGTGGCCCTATGAAATGAAAGGCGTACCAATCGTCCTCGACAGCTCTGCTTTTGCAGCCATCTCGCTACAGATTTTTGTTCTCAGTTAATCTGCACTTAGATCTGCCTCTGCATTTGTATTGCTGATATTACTCGTGCAAAGAATTGGAGCTTCATTGCATTCTTTGAACCAAAAGCAACTTACAAGGTGATCATTGGTCAGCCCTGCTGCCTGCATGAAGGAATATATAACTGTTGGGCCCACGCCTCGGAAACCCCTTCTGACCATGTCTTTGCTGATCATGTCTGCCTTGGGGCTCTTGACAGGAACTTGCCTTGGATATCGGAATTTGCTTACTATTGGCTTGTGGTTTAGAAAGCCCCAACAGTATCGATCAAAGGATCCAAATTCATCTACAATCTGCATTTTGCAGAAACCTTGTTACTTCAGTCAAAACATACATAATAGACATCACAACTAGGTTTGAATGTATGATCAAGCATGCCTACTCACCTTAAGTATCTGACGAGCATTTTCGACAGCTGCTCGGAGTTTTTGCTCTGACAAAAGGGAATTGGCAACGCTTCCTGGTGCTACAAGCTTCTTCTCATTTATTTTAGAGGTAGCAACAGGATCGAAGTCCATGAAAATTTTCCTGGAAAATTTGGCACAGCTGTTAGGAATAAAGTACATAATTTCTTCAGTTCTTTGTAACATTAGAGAATCCATACCTGAAAAGTTGCCTGCTCTTAAGAATTTCTGACCATGTAAGCTCGGCCAATGCACCAGACAGTACAAGCAGCTCAAACAATCTCCTGTGAATTGCTCATGATTAGACATTCTCAGACTGTCAATTACTGTTAACAAGAAGAATGAAAGAATGCATGGATTCACAAATTTTCATACTTGTCATCATGAACTGGAACACCCCACTCCTCATCGTGGAAAATGACATAGCAAGGATCTGATCAGAGACAAGGAACAGGCAAGAGATTGAAAAGTCATCTTTCTTCATGACAAATGATGCAGAAAGCAAGAAATACTTCATCAATAAGGTAAAGAAAAAGATCTGGGAAACCATAGCATGTGACAATGTCAAACAAAGCAAGCATCCTACCTGAAGCTTTAGCATTCTTGGGGTATAGATGAAGCTACCCATTAATATATAGCCTATCATTTTACCTATAGGTAGAGTAGCCTTTTCATTACCCGATTTCGATAGTTTCAGTTCATTGCAAAAATAATTCTGGCAGATTTTCGTGGCAGGATGACTACCAAACACGTGAAACAGAAAACTCTGAAATGGGGACTAAGTGATGGTTATACAGCACACCACATTATTTTCTATTACAATGTTCACTCAATGAATCAAAATTAGATACTACCAAGCTAATTGTATTGAGCCTGTGTGGAAGTAACAATGCAAGGCAATAAATAGATGCTAACGCCTAACACAAAGAATCAACCAATCCCTTGAAGGTAGTAAGAACAAAAAGGACATCAAAGGAGAATGTGCTCGCTTTATAGGCAAGACAAAGGAGACAATGCTCACTTTATCCAATGTAGGCAAAATGATGAAGCCACCTCCAAAAGGATAAACATTAGTTTAACAACATACACCAATCAGATGATTGAATTGTGATATTTTTTGTCAAGAAGTCAGCATTACTCTGCTTGTGAAGAAAGGCTGAAAGGAAATAATTTTTAAACGGAGTCTGCCTATATTTACGGCACAATTATGAAGAAGTATGCTTAGGAGAAAATCATGCTAAATTATGAAAGATAATAGAAGCTGCAACACATAAATGGCGAGAGTATTAAACTTACTTAGACAATATTAATTATGAACCAAGAACAAATTACATACCCTAATATTCAAATTAAATAATGATACAATCAAGACGTCAAGAAGGAAGAACCCACCAGTGGTCGGAGTCACCCAGGCGCATCTCCTCTTCCCTTGGACAGCCTCCGGTGCGGCCGGTGCGACGATGTCCGCATCGGCGGCACCCTTGTCCGCCGCCACCTTCACCGGAGTCTTCCCCAGGCTCGGCACGGCGGGCGCCCTATACCAGCTCCTCTCCAGCCTTCCACCGGAGTCCCGGCCGCGGAGCGACTCCATGGAGGCATCCGAGGAGCAAGACGCGTTGAGCGACAGGTTGAGGTGCACGAGCGCGCCGTGCGCCTTCCTCGGCGGCGCAGGCTGGGCCCGCCTCGGCGACGGCAAGGGGGGCGAGCCCTTGCCCACGCCGCCGCCGCCGCCGCCGCCGCCGGCACCGGCATTCTTCTTGGCGCCCTCCTCCTCCTTGGCAGGAGCGGCCGCGGCGGCGGGTTTCTCCGGCGTGCTCACTGCCGGGTCCGCCTTCCTCAGCGGCTTCGACGAAGGCTTCGAAGCGGCCGCGGGGCCCGACCTGGCCTTGTTGCCCCCCGGCACCAGCACCGGCCGCGCATCCGCGTCTATCTCCGCCTCCGGCGCCGCTATGTTCAGAGACCGGACCCTCGGCACGCCGGCCATGGAAGCCGCCATTCCCGCCCAAGCCACACCGCCCCGAAGAATGGAATCTTCAAACCGAAACCCCAGCCCAAGAATTCAAACTTTTCGAACCAAGCAGCCAAACAAAACGCTCCTCGAAGCCCAAGAACAGCCACGAAATCCAAACTACACCAAGCTCCGATTCTCCGAGACAATAACCCTACTCCCAGCCAGGGTTCGGCCCCGCATTGCACGGCGCACCGCACCCGCGCAGGAACTTCTTGCACCCAAGAACCACCGGCCACACCACAGAGCCAGCGCTCTCAGATCGACGAGACAGCCTCCTCCCGCACCACGGCAGAGGGGAACCCGGAGATCGAGGAGAGGCAGGCGCGGAGGCCGCAGCTAGCTACTGCTCAGCTGCTGCTCGAGAGTGGAATCCAAGGAGAGGAGGACGAGGAGGTTGGTGACAGAGAGGAGAGGTTGGGTTGGGTTGGGTGTTCTATTTGCTCCGCATTTCGAATTATTTTTTTATGTTTTTTTTGCTTAGTGCTCTTGCAGAAGAAAATATGGGGATGCAATACTTGGTCCCATTTGGCTGCATGTGGGGCCGGCATTATCTCACTGTCTCTGGTAGTTGTCCAAGACGGCCGGGTACACCTGCCAAGCAGTCTGCGATTTGTTGGTGGTTTTGCATCAAACAAAAGTGGATGCACATATATAAGCTCGAATCTAGGGTTCCAAAATTCAGAATAAAAAAATAAAATAAATTCTAAAATTGGAGTAAAGTAGCGATTTCAATGTGAATTCCAAATAAACTTCAAAAAATCATTAAACTTGAAACAAAATATAATAAATAAATTAAATAAGTAAAGGCTACATATAAAAAGAGTCCATAGCAAAATACAATTTATAAAAATCCACAGCAGGGGATGTGGTGTTGACAACAATTGACTGGTCTTCTAATATAATCGTAGCAACGATAAGTTTTGACTTTATTAGACACCAACGATAATAAAGATGAGAGACGGCATAGGCCAACGAGTGGATAGGTGACTCCTTGTTGCCATGAGAGAGCAAGCCAAGCAGCAACAAAGGAGTAAAGTAATGGTGGCAGTGTCTAAAAACTAAAAAAGTAAGATAAGGCGTATAAGTTGGCAAACAACAAAGGAGCAGGAAGACGGCGGTTGTCATAGGAGAGCAAGCCGAGAGGTGGCAAATGACAATAAAGAGGGCGGGTAGCAGGAGGGCCGTGAAGGAGTAGAGTGGTGGCAGTTCATAGGACATCTAAAAACTATAAAACCGGATCCCAATAATGATTATGTTTGGTTTTTAGAATCCAATGACAATAAAGAGAAGGAGCAGCAAGTAGACAAAAAGAAGTATGGTCATGGTTGACAGGACTTCTAGAAATTAAAAGAAAATCCCCACGATGATCATATTTGATTTTTAAAATTTCAATAACAATAAAGTGAGAAGGGGTAGCGAGTTGGCTATAAAAAAGTAGGGTGGTGGGGTTTAATGATATTTCTAAAAACTTAATTATAAGAGGTTTGATTTTTAAAGTTTTAGAGGTTGAATAGAGGCCGTGGTGGTCAGGATAAGGGGTGATAAAAGGAGTAAACGGTGGCGGTTGGTGTGATTTTTAAAAACTATAAAATTGGAAACCAGATGATGATAAGGTTTTATTTTTTAAAATATTACAACAATAAAATGACTATTTAACAATTATATTGTTAAAATAGCCTTAAAAGGAAGGACCACATTTGCTCTGGGCTATAAATTCCCATATTAATTAGAGAAAACAAAAAAAAGAATTTCAAGTAGAAATATAATTTCAAAATAAAATGAAAAAATATATTTAAAGAAGACACAACATGAGATTAAAAGATTCAGAATGAAAGATAAAATAAATTTTAAAATTAGATTTTTAATACAAATTACAAAAAAAACTTTGAAAAGATCATTAAAATTTGAAAAAAATATATAATAAAAATAAAATAAAATAAAGACTACATAGTAAGAAGAATCCATAGCAAAATCCAATATACATATATCCAAAAATAAGATTAATTATTTAAAAATAACTAAAATTCGAATAAAAATAAGAAATATTGACAAAAGAATCCATCTAAAACATAACACAAGATTAATTCTAATTCAGAATAAAAAATAAATTCTGAAATTAGATTTTCAATACAAATTCTAAATAAAATTCAAAAAGATCATTAAATAAATAAAGTCTACATACTAAGAAGAGTTGATAGCAAAATACAATCTATAAGTACCCAAAAGTAATATTGATTAAAATTTGAAATAAAAAAAATAAAATAAGTTCTAAAATTAGAATTCTATAATAATTCCAAATAAAATTTAAATATTATTAAAATTGGGAATAAATATAATAAAAAATAAATAAGTAAAGATGACATGCGAAGAGTAGTCATAGGAAATACAATCTTTAAATATCCAAAAGTAAGATTTTAAAGATATAACAATAATACATATAAAATAAAATTAATGGGTAAAAAGAAAAAAAAGACTCCATAAGGAAATACAATTTACAAAAAACTAAAATTTGAAAAGAAAAACGTTAAAGAATATTATGTGATTAATATTTTATGATAAACAATTGGCTTTATAAATTAATTAATAAATAAAAATTGATTTATAAATATTTATAATGTTAGTGTGAGTGTGTGTGACTTATGTCAGTTGCGATATTAATGTTCAAAAAATAATTGTTTTGTCTAGTGTCTTGAGAAGCTAAGGTCTATATAAATGCACGTGAATGTGAAGATTACATATAGTATATGAGAGAAATTGTATGTGTATGAAAAGTAGAGTTAGTTTTAGATAGAGTGGAATGAAAAGTGCGAGCGCTAGAAAAATAGAAAATAAAAACAAAATAGAAGAGAAAATATACATGGTACTGTTCATGCACTGGTAGGATGGCTAATGTAGCTTGTGGGTTATTATAGAATACATGAATTCCTGTCATGTGTGAGAGAAGTTTTTAAATTTGAGATATTGAATTTGATTTGGAGTCAAGAGTTTGAATCCTACAGCACTAAATTTTTTGCTATAAATATAATATGGGTCCAATCCTAGCTTTTTAAGAGAGAAAAGCTAAAGTTTAGTTTTAAGAGATAGATATGTGCTTTATATATATTTTATAAAATACATCTTGATGTAATAGAGTTAATCTACTTTTAGTAATTCTATCAAGTTATATTATTTTTCGTGATATATCGATATGGTGGCAAGACTACAATCGGATCAACGACATCTAGACAGTCAGAGTGCCAGTAGCACAATAGTTGGATCAATGGTAAAAGGGTGGTTGGACCGGTGAAGATCGCTGAAACTTTATTTAGCTCAAATGTATATTTTTATTAAAAAATATTTAAGTTTTAGTCCTATCATTTACTCGATTATTATATTTTGATATCTAGAACACATGTGATTAACTATAATTTAGAATAAAAAATATATTATATTATTATGAAAGCTCAAAAATAGGCCACAACATTTGCTATGAAGGGTAGAAATTTCCATATTAATAAGATAAAAAAGAAAAAGATATTAAATATTAGATTGTGGTAAGTCTTAATTATAACCATGTAGATTGATTGATATTGTTGTATACAAAACACACAATTGTACAGACAATACATACGAGATATTTTATTTTGAATAGGACAAATAAATTGTTTGGAACTTGGCTATAGAAAAGAATTCTGATTTGTCCCTTCAACAAAATCGTCCTGATAGAGTAAGAGTAGGATTATTATTGGACTAGCTACCTACCGTGCCTGTTGGCTCCCATAGGTGGATATGAGCAAATATTAGTGCTACTGCTAGATCGATGATTACTGGGTAAAATAATCTTTGAGGCTGTAGCGAGTTGCAAGTAATGAAAGAGAGACAATGAGGTAGGACACACACGTCACAGAAGTTTAACAATAAAAGGGTTTTATTTTAAAAAAAACATAAAATAATTTCAGCAAAAACCAACGTATGCGTGCTCAAATATGCTAGAATTGCTTGGAGTATTACTAGCTTTTTTTTCTAATGGTGCAAAACTTATTTCTAAAAGAGAAAAAGGAGAAGTGACTCACTTTTGCGGTATAGAGTGTTCATTCACATGAAAAGAGAATATATGACAGGTCTAAATAATTATTGATATTAAAATACATATGGAATTAATCCTATTTTCAGAAACAGAGATAATTAAAATGACAGATATCAATTAACTACCAACAAGGTCTATCATTATTATATTATAAAATAGCTAGAAAAGAAGCCTCCATTCCTAGAAATTACCGCATTAATCTAAAAAACAACACAGTATGTATGTATTAGATTGTGGTAGATGTAAAATATAAGGGTTGAGATTTATTTGGGACTGTATGGGAGTTTTGGAAACAAACCTGTACAACATCAGATTTGACATCCTATTAACCAAAACGGAAAAGGAAATTGAACCAATTAATACATCTTTTTTTATAGGAGGGCATCTAAGTTATAGTTGGAACATGAATAGGAGAAGTATAGACTAAAACAATCCTCGCGTTCCTCTATTATCCCTTGCAAACTTCTTTTAAGATTATCGATGATGGATTGTCGTGTCACACTCCTGGATCACCTAAACAATGTGATTTTTGCAAAGAGCTAGCTTTCTTCAACAACATTTTCTAAATGTTTTTTAAAACAACTCTTCAAAATTCATTTGTTGTGCCCTCGATTAATTGCCATAAATTTGGTTTCAGCCATCATCCATCAGCACATTCAACCGAGCACTAAGATTTTTGTTACAATTTTTAGTATGTGGACCAAACTTTGCCATGTTTTAAAAATGAGAAAATTTCATAAACCCCTAGGTTCTAGGCATGCATAATGCAAAACCCCAATTTTTTTATTTGTTTTAAGAAACACATGTTTTGAGGTAAAATGTGATAATTTTAATTTTCAATATGTGTTATTTATTGATATTATAACCTTTTTATTTTATTGTACTTAGTTAATATGTAGTGCAAGAGTAAAGAAGAAGATAAATTAGACAGGAGGGTTGTGCATTTTGATCCTACTTATCTTAGTGTGTACTATAAAAACTATAGGATTTCTTAGAATTTTTATAGAGTTTGTTAAAACAAATCATAATACTTGGGTTTTATGTTACCCATACCCTATAACCTAAGGTTTTATAAAATTTGCCCTATAAAAATTAAAGAAATACATTTACAGAATTATTAAGATAGGTTGAAAAGAAACCACAACATTCACTTTGAGGAATATAAATTATCACATTAATTATAAAAAAAGTGAAATATTTATACTTTATATCATGGTGGGCCTAAATTTTAATAGTATATATTGATCGATATAGTACACAAATAAAAATATATTATCTTAATAAAGAAATGTACAAAGAAGACTCCACGTTTGCTTTCAAGACTTAGAAATTCCCAAACAATAGGATAAATAGAGAAAAATCTTAACCGTTTCATCTTGGTGACTAGATTATAACAAAACAAAGCATCCACGCATACATTAGCATCTCCAAGTGAGGAGAAAGAATAGCTAGAGGAAACCAATGGACGGCAATAGAGTAGGGAAATAGCGGAGACTTTTAAAAACTATAAAAAGAAACCCCAACAACAATTAGTTTGATTTTTAAAATCATAATAATAATGAAGAGGAGGGGTAACGAGTGGTCCATGGGAAAAAGTAGGGTGGTGGTGGTTGACGTGACATCTAAAAACTTTAAAACATAACCTTAATAATGATTGTGTTTGATTTTTAAAAACGTAATAACTATAAAGAGGAGGGGTGGCAGATAGTCCTTAATGGAGTAGGGTGATGATAGTTAACAAGACTTTGAAAAGAACCCAAATGATGATTATATTCGACCTTTAAAATCTTAATGACAATAAAGAGAAGGGACAGCTGGTGACATAAAAGACTAGGATGACAATGTTTGATAGGATTAAACAATGAACTCTAAAACTAAGGATTAATAGTAGCCGTGGTGAGTGGGCTAGCAAGTAAAGGTTTCAATGTTTTAACATCTCAAGACACCAAGATGACTATTTAATATTTTTTTTAAAAAAATTATGTGCAACAAATTTAGATAATTTGTATGGTGATAGTTTGTATTACTTGATGATGGAGCACGGGCAAGTCATGAACCTAACATCAGCCTATGGTGACAATAACTTCTGACTTTCGTACTGTTCATACGCGCCAAGACATACTGGTTGTGACTCGTCATTAGTGAGTATCTGCTAATGCCAAGGCCATTCACTGGTGGTTTAAGGGGAATTTTCACATAAAATTTACTATGTGATAATTTCCAAAGCACCGCACAGAAAACAATGTACAGATTTTCTTTAACCAAAAAGATGGGTGCTATTTTATTATTGATTAATAATAATTTAAAACACTGAAATTCCATAATGATCTTGCAAACATTGTACTAAAACCATATATCATTAAAATTCTTCATACTAAAAATGTGGATTTGCAATACTCATAATTGTACAGATCTTCCTCAATACTTGTATAACAAAAAAAATCGAAGGTTAACAGGCTAGGATGATATGGAATGAGAAAAAAAATCCAGGAGGCTAAACAATATACTAAATACATTAGGCAAATACATAGATAGAAACTAGGACTGAAACACAAAAAGATAACAGCTCATGAAAGTTGAGTGGGGACAGCCACTGGCCGTTAGCCCGGTACCGGTGGACCAAATGGCCTCGTCCTACGCACCTTTGCCGCTTACGCCCGTACGGGTCGCCCCGCCGTGAGAGACATGGCTGGTCTGCTTCCAGAAACAGAGCCCAACCGAGGTAGATGGACACGGTGCAGTGCAACGGTTGGCATCCTCCTGGAGCTCGCCTCTACTGCTCAAAAGTTTCCATGAATTATCATAGGGTTTCCACGAAATAAATGGATTTCAAATTCAAAATTAAATGGATTTCAAATTCAATCTCAAATTCAGAAGAACATGAATCTCTACGATATAAGAGAACCTAGTGGTGATGGTGGTGAATTTGCCATCCCAAGAGTTGTCGGTAAATTTATCTTTTGTGCACGTGTTTGGTTTTTTTTTTGAATATTTGCTTGCAAATTCTATATTTTTTCTTCTAAGAAATATAAAAATTTCAAGTTAAGAACTTTTGATATTTTTTGGAATGTGTTGTAATGTAGAGGTATTTTGCTAGTTAAATAAATTCAAACATCAGTTGGAATATACAGAGCGTGGACACAGACAGTGAAAATGAGTTTTCATTAATCATCCAAATGCGCGCTTCCAGCTTCCAATCGATCCAATCATTATCATTCAGCACAAGTACAGGGCTGCACCTTTCAGGGTGATCTCAGATCATGGAATTTCACAGCACAAACGAGAACTTTTTTCAACATATTTTCGTGCCACGGTTTCCTGTACTCCTACGTACCAATCGCGAGAGATCATGTGAAACTCATAAACGCGAGTCGTTGGAGGTGGTTAGATCATCAATAAGCCAGGGTAGAGAGGCGTGAGTAAGAGTGAGCGCAGATCATAGATTCAGAGATGACCAATCATGCAAGGTTCGTGTGTTTCTTGCGTCTTGTCACCTCCCCTGAGGCTGGGATTGAGGAAAACGATCGATTCTAGGGTTCTTCCATTGATTAGGGAAGGTTTGCTTCGGTCTCGTCTTTGTCTTCGTCACTACAATGTCGATGTGGTGGTGGATAGAAAGGGGGAGGGAAGATGGTTGATAGGGTGCAACTCCATGGGAGAACCTTGGGAGTTGTGGGCATGAACAATGATTGATGGTTTAGGGTTTGGTTGTGTAGAAAGTATACAATGACTATAAATCCCCCGAGCGTATACGAGGGGGTCGGGTCTATATATATAAAACCCAGGCCAGTGGTCTATTTAACACCCCCCGCAGTCGCAGCGAGAGGGGAACAGACGCAGAGACTGGACCGAAAACTGGTGAACAAAGGTGTGGGTAGGCCTTTGGTCATTATATCGGCAAACTGATGTGCCGATGGTACATGGAGCATCCGAACCTGTCCTAATGCAACCTTATCACGGATAAAATGAATATCGATCTCGATGTGCTTGGTGCGTCGGTGATGGACCGGTTTGGCGGTCATGTAGACTGCACTGACATTGTCACAGTAGACGACGGTCGCGGTGGAGAGGGGTGTACGGAGCTCCTGGAGAAGCTGACGAAGCCAGCAGCACTCGGCGACGGCGTGGGCGACGGCGCGGTACTCGGCTTCAGCGTTGGAGCGGGACACTGTAGTCTGGCGTTTTGAGGACCAGAATACGAGAGTGTCACCGAGGTAGACGCAGTAGCCGGACGTAGAGCGTCGAGAGTCAGGGCAGCCTGCCCAGTCCGCGTCGGAGTACGCGGTGAGGGAGTCGATGAGGCTGGAGCTGAGATGCAGCCCGCTGGAGAGGGTGCCCTTCACGTAGCGCAGGATGCGCTTGAGCAGCGCGAGGTGAGGTTCGTGCGGAGTGTGCATGAAGAGGCACACTTGCTGGACAGCGTACGTGAGGTTGGGTCGGGTGAGTGTGAGGTATTGGAGAGCCCCGGCAAGACTCCGACAGTGAGAGGGATCGGCAACGAGGGCGCCATCGGCGGCGGAGAGTTTGGCTCGAGTGTCGACTGGAGTGGCCGTGGGGTGACAGTCGGCCATGCCCGCACGCTGGAGGAGGTCGATGGCGTACTGGCGTTGGGAAAGGAAGAGCCCGTGGATGGAACGGGTTACGGAGATGCCAAGGAAATGGTGGAGAGGACCAAGATTGGTCATGGCGAACTCAGAGTGGAGTCGGGCCATGATCTAGTCGAGGAGAGATGTCGAAGACGCTGTGAGGACAATGTCATCGACATAGAGAAGTAGATAGGTAGTGACGGAGCCGATATGAAAAGTGAACAGGGAACTATCGGACGCAGAGGCCAAGAAGCCGATATGCCGAAAATAGGCAGCAAAGCGCTGGTACCAGGCACGAGGGGCTTGTTTGAGGTCGTAGAGAGAGCGTTGAAGGAGACAGACGTCATCTGGCTGAGAAGGGTCGACGAAGCCTGGGGGCTGCTGGCAATAGACTATTTTTGTCAGGTGGCCATGAAGAAAGGCGTTCTTCACGTCTAGTTGATGGATCGGCCAGGAGCGAGAGGCAGCCAAGGTGAGGACGACTCGGATGGTGGTGGGTTTGACAACGGGACTGAAGGTCTCGTCGTAGTCAACACCGGGTCGTTGGGAGAAACCCCGGACTACCCAACGAGCATTGTGACGGGCAAGGGAGCCATTGGCGTAAAATTTGTGTTTGAAAATCCACTTACCGGTCACAATGTTGGCGCCGGGAGGTCGGAGAACAAGGCGCCAGGTCTCGTTGTCCATTAGGGCCTTGTACTCGTCGGCCATGGCCGCGCGCCACTGAGGGTCGGCCAAGGCTGAGCGAGAAGTCGCCGGGATGGGCGAGATAGAGCTGTGGACAGCGGAGAGACCATAGCGCGGATTGGGTCGGAGAGACCCGGTCTGGAAGCGGGTGACCATGTAAGAGGTGGAGGGAACTGGAGCCGATGGGGGTGCGAGAGTAATGGGAAGAACTGGTCAGGTGGTGGCGTCATCGGCTTCGAGTTGGCGACTGTAGACAAGAGGAAAAGGAGGAATTAGATCGGCCTGAGCCGATGAGGTCGGGTGGGCCGAGTATTCCGATCGGTCCGATAGAGATGGATCAGCCGATAGGGTGGGGGGAGCCAATGGAAAGTGAGGAGCCGATGGAAGTGGGGTGTCTGATGGAGAGAGAACGGTATCGGCTGAAGGATAAATAGGATCGGTATCGGCCGATAAAGGTGGGTCCGATGGAGGTCCGATGGTGGGGACATCGGACCGAGTAGTAGTGGGATATGTGACGGGTAAATCCTCAGCAGCTGCCGATGAGGGAGCCGATGGAGAAGGCAGTTGGGGAGACCTGGTCGGCACAGTGTTGGTGAGGAGGAAGTCGAGATCACTAGAGGAGGATCTCGGATGAAGGAGACCGAAGGGAAAACATGTCTCGTCAAAAATGACGTGACGAGAGACTATCGGGTGGAAAGGTCGAGGCATCGGTATCCCTTGTGAGAGGTGGAATAGCCGAGGAGAATACAGGCGGTGGAGCGGAGAGCGAGTTTGTGGGAAGCTGTGGCGGTGAGATTTGGGTAGTAAAGGCACCCGAAAACACGAAGGTGGGAGTAGTCGGGCGCCGTGCGGTAGAGAAGGGCATAGGGAATGTTGTTATGAACGGAGGAGCATGGGCGTTGATTGAGAAGATACGTCGTAGTAGCCAGAGCTTCGGTCTAATAAGTGACGGGTAGGTGGGCGTGAAGTAGCATGGTGCAACTGATGTTGTTGAGGGTGCGAAGGAGGCGCTCGGCTTTGCCGTTCTGAGGAGAGGTGTAGGGGCAGGAGAGCCGGAGATGGATGCCCTGCGAGGTGAGAAGGTTTGTAACGGTATGGTTGACGAATTCCGTACCATTATCGGCTTGTAAAGCCTTGATGGGGAGGTTGAACTGAGTGGATACGTACGTGACGAAGTGAGTGAGGTGAGAGGCAATCTCGGATTTATGGATGAGCGGGAAGGTCCAGCAATAGTGTGTGTAATCGTCAAGTATAGCGAGATAATACTGATTACCGGAGACACTTTTAACTAGGGGCGTCCATACATCACAATGTATAAGTTCAAATGGATGCGAGGTACAGGAGAGAGAACTAGAAAAAGGCAGACGCACATGTTTGCCAAGTTGACATGAGTGGCAAACTGTGGAGCTACTGTGAATACATCGGATGGAGGCGCTGCGACGGAGGGTGGCGACAGCGTCGGGGCCGGGGTGGCCGAGGCGAAGGTGCCAAAGGTTGGTGGAGAGGGCGACACTGGCGTGTGGGGTGGACGGCGCAGCGGGAATGGTGTAGGGGTCACCGCCACTATTGCAGCGAAGGATCTGTCGCCGGGTTGGGATATCCTTCACAGAGAAATCAGACGCGTCAAATTCAATGAAGCAGTGGTTGTCTCGTGTGAATTGACGAACAGATATAAGATTGTGAATGAGAGAAGGGACAATAAGAACATTGCGTAGGGGGAGGTTAGTGGTGGATGTAGACAGAGAGGAGTCACCACGGCATTGGACAGGAAGAGAGTGACCATTACCAATGGTGACAAAAGGGGAGGAAGAGGGGTGACAGGAGCGAAGTATACCGGCCGATGACGCCATGTGTGAAGACGCCCCAGAGTCCAGCACCCAAGGGTGCTGTGGTTGGAGCGTCATCTGGTTGAGGGCAGCGACGAGGCCAGCCTGGTTCCAGGAGGGAACCAACTGGGTGGTTGGGGTCGGTAGCATCGGCTGAGGCGGCAGAACGGGAGCCGATGCTAGGTGAGCCTAGGGATGGGCGCCGAGAACTCCGGGTTGCCAGCCGATGGGGTGCGTGGCTGGGGCTGGGGCGCCCAGGGGTTGTAGCAGAGCCACGGACCCGTGGGACCGGCAGGGTGGGTAGGGACCGAGGTAGGTCGTGGTGGCGTCGGACCCTGCCAGGTCCTGCCTTTTCCTTTGCCCTTGCCTTTTCTGGTGCGGGCTGTGTTGCTGTGGCCAGAGCCATGGCCACCAGGACCGCGGGAGGAAGGGACAGCGCAAGAAGCTCGGCAGCCATTATCGGCTACGGCAAGAAGAGCGGTGTGAGCCACTGTCTTCTCATTATTGGCCAGACGGAGTTCTTTAAGAACTAGCATGTCATAAGCCCGGGCGAACGATGGAAGAGATATGGCGTTGGCGATATCATCGGCGGTGTTGGAGAAGCGGGGATTGAGGCCTCGCAGAAGGGCGAGGACGAGTTAAGAGTCGGCCACAGGATGGCCGACGTCCCGGAGAGCAGCAGCCTTGACTTTGAGGCGCTGACAGTACGAGGAGACAGAGGAGTCGCCTTGTACCATAGAGTGGAACTCGTTTAGGAGGAAGATGGCGCGAGGCTGCTTGTTGGCCAGGAAGATCCGCTCGATGGCCACCCAGAGGTCCCGGGCGGTGGGGTCGGTATTGTCCATGACGAGGTCGAGGACAGAGTCGTCGACCGAGCCGAGCAGCCAGCTGCGCACGCAGCACTCGGCGATGTCCCACTGAGGATCATCGGGGCGAGGTGGAGCGGAGCCATCAATATGGGACCGGGGCTGAATTTTCCACAGAGGGATTTGAAGAAAAAATCCACTTGAAATAATTGGCGTTAAGGTCAAGGGAGATAGGAACGTGAGATTTCACGTTCACAGCAGCGTAGGGAGGGGAGAAGATCGGTGAGGTGGTGCCCGAGGTGTGGTCTGTGGCACCAAGGGCCGGAGCAGATTCGGCGATTGGGAGAGTACCAGAGCTGAAGGCAGACTCGGTGACCATGACGGGAGAACGGGAGCAAAGAGCCAATGGGAGAGAGAAGCCAATGGGAGGGGGAAGCCGATGAGAGAACGGATCGGCCGATCAAGGATGTGAGAAGCCGATGGGAAGTGGGCAGTGGAGTAGGTGAGAAGTGGCCAGCCGATGAGGAGTGGTTGGCCGATGGAGAGTAGGCAGCGAAGTAGGTGAGGAGTGGCCAGTTGATGAGGAGTAGGCAGCGGAGTAGGTGAGGAGTGGCCAGCCGATGAGGAGTGGTTGGCCGATGGGGAGTAGGCAGCATAGTAGGTGAGGACAGAGTGGGTGGGTTAGAGAGTGGTTGGGTCACGGACGTGCGAGGATTCACGTCTGTGAAGAGAAGATTCACGTCCGTGGACTCGTGGAGGCCAAGGAGTGGGGCGGATGCAAAAAAGGCAGGGAGTGGTCGGACGCGAAAAGAATATGTTCGCGTCCGGGAGGCAGGGGTTCGTGTCCGTGGACACGTGGACACGTTGGACTGGCTCGGACGTGAGGGGAGAGGGTTCGCGTCCGAGAGCCGTTCAGCGTGTCGGAAAGGGCAAGAACCGAGGGAGGTTTCCAGCCGATGGAGGGCTAGACAAGTCCAGCCGATGGAGACGACGAGCGTGGAGGTGCGCCGGCGTCAGAGAAGGAGAGATGCATGAAGCAAGAGAAAGAGTGGAGACGGGTGCGAGGAGGGACGAGGAGGCGGATCGAGACCGTCGCCTGGTCGCGCGGAAGTGGGGCGGAGAAAAGGTGACTGCGGGAGAGACGGGGAGAAGAAAAAATGGAGAGGAGAGAGCGAGGGGAGTACCGGAAAGAGAGTCGGCGACGGGAAGAAGACGTCGACGACGAGGAGGAAAGGGTCGGCTCGCCGGAGGGAGAAGCTAGCGCGTCGGGATGTCTAGACTCGCTCTGATACCATATAGAAAATGTACAGTGACTATAAATCCCCCGAACGTATATGAGAGGGTCGGGTCCATATATATACAACCCAGGGCCAGTGGTGTGTCTAACAGGTTAGCTTTGAATGGATTTGTATGGGCTCGAAATTATTGTTCTTGCGGAAATTCTTGTCAGGTTTTGTTTCTGAATGTATTTTGGAATGGAAGGTGTGGTGGTATGCAGTTGAAGGTACAGTAGTATAATCAGAATTCAGAAAGAATGTCGGATTATACACTTCGCACTGACAGGAGAAAACTCTGAATAAATCAGTGCTCAAAATATTACTTAGATGAAGCATTGCTCAAGAGGTAAAAATTTACACCTGTACATTGTTTTCTGAATGTTTACACTTATACTTCTAGGAAGTAAACTTGCTGTAAACCAATTTATTGGATACCCAAAAAAAAACAAATTTGCAGGTTCTTGACAGAAACGAGCACTGCAACCCCTGATGTTGTTGATGCATGTGATCAGTTGAATGGCATTTCTGTTCTGCAACTGTCCAGCCCACTCCGTGATGTTCTTTATTGGCAACAGGTGAAACAAGATCGAGCTGAGGTGATCACCTGATTTTATGTAGATGCCTCCAGTGGTTTTACAGGTAGAGTATACGGAGAATACCAACCTGCATCAAAGATATCCTGCAGCTGCGAAACAATGGCGGGGTTGCATGTTCCAAAGGTGACACCCGCTGTGGTGTAGAAGTAATCCCAGATAAGGTTGCTGGTGCCAATGTTTGCCCTCACATCGCTGACGGCGTACTTGCCATGGTTCACCCGGGTGAAATCAGGGTAGCGATTCCCCGTCGCAGCGCCTTGCGCCAATGCGGATCCCGTCTCGTTGTACCCAGGAACCACGTAGTATTTGATCTCAACTTCGCCAATGCAGTGGTTGTAGCTAGAAGATGTGCAGAGGATGTTAGTATAGAAGGCTCTTCAAGTACTTTTCGGTGTTCGGGATAAGTGTGTCCAGTAAGCGACAAGGATTCTTATAGTTGCATTCTTTGAGAATATTACCTATCAATGATCAGATCACACTCAGTACATGGGCACACTATTTGCTGAGCAGATGGACTTTACAAGGAGAAAGTTAACATAAAAACTTACGTAAATATAGAGCTCAGTCATGTAAGATACATGTAGGTTTCCAAAGTAAGGAAGGTATCGATTCCCAACGTGCTGGTATCAGCAATCTTGGTGTTCAAGTCATGGAAAACACAGATAATAGTAGTCTAGTAGAACATGGTTAGTCATGATAGTGCACTACTTGGGTATCTATAGGTTGCTGCAGTCACATGTAAACAGCAGTGCCCTGTCTATGATGATTTTAGTGACCGCACAGAAGTATTAACCAGCAGAGGCATGATTGGAGGCTCTTATACTAGTAATATCAATTCTGTGCCACTACCTTCTTGCATTCTACAAGTCAAATGCTTGTTAAGTGATCCAGTATACTACGGTTAAGAAAAACAACAACAATAAAACATTTTAAGTTAGAATAGGCTAGAGTTGAAAACAATAAATAACTTTATTGTACATAATGAATCCAACCTAAATGGAAATACTTCTGATGTTGCTAATGACAAGGATGACTAGAACACTATTTGAGTGGCATATTGCGACTGTCACAGCCAGTCCACAGTACTTATCCGCACCACTCCCCCAAATTTGACAGACTTGATGGTGTCAACCCAAGCCTGCTCATCTGCCTGGAACTTGTGGAATGAAAGCTGCGATACATAAAAAGGTGAATCAACATACTGGATGTGTTAATATCATGCCCATTGGAATAATTATCCACTTATATTGATTTCACATTTCACATTAGCAAAATAAATTTAAAGTTAAGGCATCAAGCCAGGCGCTATTTATAAAATGCCATGTAAAGGAGCACACCATTATAAATTAATGAATCACACCACTTGAATAAATATCTCATAGTCTTACCATCTGCGGAGCAGATGTTTCTGTCCTTTTCCGCTTAAACTGTGGGAGGTTGGAAACCTACGGAAAAAAGTTTCCAGAGATTGGAAATTCTATACTGGGTAAGTTACTAAAGAAATGACCAACATGGCAACATCACAACCACCAGGAGTATGGCAAAATTAGTTTCTTGGCACCAATCATCTTGGCTACAATATTGGCAATTTAGGAAAAAAAATTGTCTGGATGATTTGCGCTATAGATTGACTGATTGACAAACAACAACCATACTGGTTAGCATACATCCAGCAGTTTATAGCATGCTGTAAAATGTAAAAGCTATTTTCTTCAAAAAGAGGGAATGTGAATAACCTCCGGCGGAGCAAACGAAAGATAACTCAAGTGGTGTTCCTGAGTGGATCTCTTATACCCAGGGGTTTTGAATAAAAAATCAAGCATTTCAGGATTGGCAAGTGACGGATAGCCATCCACATAAGGGACATCAACACAGGGTGGAAGAGGTGCCCTGTTGACAGATTATGATAAGAGATTTCTATTATTGAACACAAGAAAATTGTGTGGAAGAATTAGAGAATGACGCATGCAAATATTATTTAGATCAATTGATGAAAACACGATACAGGCTGAAAGTACATAGCAGCAAGTTAGCGACCATCGAATATATTAAATGCTCAAGTGTTAAATAAAGAAGATAATGCCCTATAACAATCATGAGAAAGGATAAAAATAATCAGGAGGAACTACAAACTAGAGATGAGGGAGGACAAATAGCATCAGAGTGGATAAAATCCTTTAAAAGGTCTCCATCCACCACTGAGCAAGGTATTATGAGAAGTTAGACCTATTAAAAAGATAGAATAGTTATTAGATAATGTGTTGTCATTTAGGTACTAGTTCAGTTTTGCATGAACTTATGTACTAACTCAATAAATACTACAGAGAAGGCAGTAGACCTGCATCTTTCTTCTAGTTTTAGAAAATGTGGCCAGCATGGCACTTTTCTAAAAGCTTGCCACTGCTTGTCCCAGGCAACTTTGGTGTAAGCAGTTGCGTTGAGAGTTGAAAGTTTCCAAAGATTTTGAAAGTATATTTCCACGGTTTTTGCTATCTGTGGACAATCAGCAAAATAAATCCCAAGTTCTTTCACCAACAATATAGTCAAATTTAGTTTCAGACAGCTTCCACTTTACTCTATTTTTTGGCACAATTTTCAAATTAGTATAAAATTGGTAAATGTAATATGTAGTATTGTAGTAACATTTCAATTAGGAAAATTTAGCTTTCATATATACCTGACTAAGGGATTTCCAATTTGCAGATCCAATATATACATCCTTTTTGTCAGATATCCATACTTTTGCATGCACAACACCAGATCTCCACCAATCACCAAAAAGTAAGGTTACATTTTGTACATTTGGTCTTCCTGCAGCGAGATTAGCACTCTATTTGTCAAAATCAGGTGCAAATCCAGAGTGTTGTACTATCCTGAAAAGATGCTACACTTTGTTAACAAAAATAACAAGACATTTAGACTTCTGTGCGCGCATGATAAATTTAACTGTTTTTAATGTAGGATGTCATGCCAATGCTATCACTGGGTAATATGGATTTCATGTGACACAGTAATTACTAGTTAACTGTGATGGGACCGGCAAAAAAAAGTTAACTGTGACGGCAACAAACTATAAACTAACACATAGTTTTGATACCAACACTAACCTGATTTTAATCTTACGATCTGCAGCCTTCTCCAGTGCCTTATAGACCCGTTGCCCCTCGTCAGCCCCGAATCTTACCATGTTACTCTCGGAGTACCCATAATCGCCTGATTTAGGGTTTTTAGGCTGAGCTAAGAACTGCCAGTACTGTGCAAGGATATCGAGGTTTTTGGGGGCATTTCCCGGATAGCCATTGCAGCACATCCGCTGCGGATGAGCAATCAGAAATCAGCATCCAGCAAGACAGCGACCCTATCTAAATGAATATAAATAATGAAAATAACCAAAATTGCATTCTTATTTTTTTTTTCCACATAACGGGCAAACACAACCGTGCTATAATCACCAATCATATATCAAGAACATCCATCAATACGTGCATATCCCCAAAAATAGTACTGTAGATTACATTTAGCTGAACAAAAGTTGCAGCGATCCACTATACCAGCACTAGCATTATCAGATACTGTTCACACCAGAACCCAGCGTATGCGCGCCGACGCTTGGAAGGTCTGTTTAGCTCCAGTGCAGATTGGTCGGTTTCTCTCCATGGCTCGAGATGCACGTGCCGGGGCCCATAGATTTTACGTTGGCTCCGACGCGACGGTGCAGGTACGGGCGTACCAGTTAATTTGACGTTGCAATTGATAAGGAGGTGAGATAAACGGGTCAGTCGGACGATGGGCTGATACGAACGCTCGCTATCGGCTGGCTGCCGATAGAATCGAGTTAGTCATTGGTCGCATCCGGATGGCTTGTGCTATCGGCTGGTCACCGATAGGAATCAGGACACCCTTCCATCGACTGAGAAGCCGATGTAGGCGGATGTTGACAAAGGATACAATGCCTCCGAGTGTAGCAGACGCGATGCCCTGATCTATCGGCCACAGAGCCGATGGAGGCACAGGATTGTACACAGAGAGTAGCAAGGCGCGCGGGATCCCTCCTGGTGGTCGTTTATCGGCTGAAAAGCCGATGAAGGCATATGCGAAGTAGCGAGGAATCGTATAAAAGGGATTGGCTGTAAAGCCGATACCACTTCGGATATGACAGCATGAAACCCGTCGCTCGCCGTGACGACGACGCTGGTACTAAATCTCGAATATCGGACCTAATTGAGACAGTACGAGAACGAGGCCAACGACAACGAAACGACGGACACCAGATCGGACATGCTGAAGCAAGGACAAAGTGAACCCATCGGCTAGTTAAGCCGATGAGTGGATGTCTTTCTGAAGACAGGCACGCATCGGCTAGAAGACCGATGCGTTTGACGTGATGCTCAAAGGAAAGTCTCTGAAGACCTAGTGCGTAGCGGTCGAAGAGCCGATACGTTGGGCGTGACGTTTAACATATAGATAACTCATCGGCTAACACTCTGATGAAACGCCGTACAGAGACCTATAGGTCTAAAGCTCATTCCATCGTCGGTGGTCTCGTAGTTCGAACCTAACCGATACAGTACGAGACTGACGACGGCGGAGAGAGCTTGATAGACCGATAGATATTGCACGGGCATGATGCGATACATCCTATCGCCCTAAGAGCTCGAACCTAACCGATGCAGTCTTAAATAGAACGAGATATATTGAGATAGTGACGGGACTTACCTTTTCACCGGAGATCAGACCTAACCGATACAGCCCTACGTCGAAAGTCAGACTCCGCTGATAAAAACCTAGATGAACTAGGGTGGCGATGTATCAAGGTTGTATTTATATAAGGATTAAAGATTACATATTTCTAGAGGGTCTATATTTATAGAGTCCGACGTGTTTATAACAACTATCAAACATTTATATCTCTAAGTAAGTTAACTAACTAACTAAATCTTTCTATTTATATAAGATATGATAGACTACCCTACTCTAAACCACGGCTCATACTTAAACTCGGTATTATCTAGATAATCTCTTATTTTATGACCAAGTCTTTTCTTGTCTTAATCCGATCAGCTTCTTTCCTGTAGCAATTGAACACTTCTGCGTTTCAGCCGATCGTCTTTTCAATCTATTATTGGACTTTTCAAATTTTGAAGTTAACAGGTACACAACTCAAAAGGGAGATATTTCTGTTCTTAAGAAATCTCATGTTACCAACCCACAGAGCAGAGCTAGTAATGGAGCAAACCAAACAGAACATTCTAAGATTGAACCTTTGCAACACGTTCCAGATTATGGCACCCAGACCCCAATCGACGGCGCCAAGAAACCAAAATCCGCATCGCCTCACCCAGAACACGCACGCGCTCACGCAATGGGCGGAGAGAGTGGTGGTTACCAGTGGAGAGAACCCCGGGGACACGCCGGAGTTGGGGCATGTCAGTGGGGATGGACCGCACCAGCCACGCCTTGCAGGTGGCCGCCGCCGGCGCTCCCCACAGCGCGGCGGCGGCGTCGGCGGCGAGGAGCAGCAGCAGGAGGCGGCCGCGGCCACGGGCGGAGGAACGCATGCCGGCTACTGCCGCGCCTTCCATGGAAGCGTCAACTGGCGAGTGAGCTATCATCAGTGTAACACCACTGGGAAAAAAAGGAAAATTTGGAAAAAGCGGAGTGTGATTTTAGCGCGAACCGCCTGAGAAGAAGGATTTTGCGGCCACGAACAGACGTGCTCCATGGATAACCTGGTGGTAAAATGTTGGATAAATCATGAAAAAAGATGAAAATTTTTGGCACGCCGAGGGTTTGGTCATATCACACGCGTCGGTGCCTACAGAACGGCGGCGCATGCCTGCTTGCGGTGGTTAACGCGCTGCGGCTGGAAGGAATGGATATTCATTTTCCCGTCCATGATTGGACCTCGAGCCGAAGATACCGGCGCTGCGCTGCGCTTCAGACTTTGTGAAGAGCTTTCTCATCCTGAACTTGGACTGTTTCTTCTACAGGCACGCTGACTGACAAAACACTCGAAAAAAAACTTCTACAGGGGTACAAATTCCATAGCAGATCAGATATCATTTTCTTGAGACTAAAAGAGATCATCTGTCTTACCAATTCCCATGCCGATTCTAATCCTTCCATGATCCATTCATCCTGTAGCTTCGATTCATGGTCGATGTTGAAGCGGAAGACCCAATCTTGAGCAGTTTAGTTGACTAATTAATCGCGTACTAATTAATTTCGAAGCCTGAAATTGACAAATGTGCAGCAGCAGTAAACTTTTTTTTAACAGCACAAGTGATATGCCGTGATCGGTTTACCCCTATGATGGTACGGAAGCGGTTTCTCCGGCGAGGCGAGCACTGCTCCAGCGGCCGCTGGCATTGGGCGAGTCAGACAGTATCCGGGGCCGATGGATGCTCGAGCAGTTGAGTTTTATGGATCGCGTGCAGATTACGAGTTTAATCCGTTGCGATTTGTGAACTATGTGATCTCCTTTTTCTCTCACCAATCGCGCCAGGACGCCGGCGCCGCCGTTGCGCTGCAGTCCGGCGACGATGCGGCAGCCGTCGGCGGCGGAATGACGGGATCTTGGGCGAAACGAATCGCCAACTATGATAGAACCAATTTGGATGAAACATAAGGACTATGCTATAAAATAACCCTAAGGCCAGGGGCTATTGCGAAACACTCACAAAAATGGACATATCTGCAAAGTTTAGAATTACTACCAATTAGCGATTATAAACGGGGACCAGTCTGGAAAACACCCGATCACATGGGCCATTTTCTCACGTAAAATGGGACGTCCCACTTCGACTGATTGGGCCGTAATTCAACTTCCTGGTGGCCTGTGGGCCTTGTTGATCGTCGAATGGACGGCCCATAACGCATCCACGACGGTCCCCACCATCACTGGACCACCTCACCGAACCAGATCAGTCTGATGGGCCGTAGCCCATCGCAGGAATGTGTCAGAATTGATTGCAAATACTTGCTTCGCGGGGTTTATATTTGCAAAACAACCAGCACCGGCGACCTGAAAACCTCGCAGCCGTCAACCCCTAGAGGCGGATTCCGGCCGCAGATCGGAGGCGAGTACGAGGAGGAGGGTCCGGGATGCAGATCTTCGTGAAGACGCTGACGGGGAAGACCATCACTCTCGAGGTCGAGAGCAGCGACACCATCGACAATGTCAAGGCCAAGATCCAGGTTGCTCTCCTCCCTCTATCTGTTCTCTTTCCCCCTTTGCTGTGTGTATGCTTCTTGCTAGATTTCCACCTCTCCATATGTCGCGATGAGATTCGCCTTACATCCGTCTGTGTGAGTTGTGCAGGTGTTTCTGTAATATGGTCAGGAGATCTTTTAAATGGTAGAGTATATCATTGAGATTGTATCGGCTGTTCAATTTTCTACCTTTGATGCTAGGTTTACGATAAGATCCTAATTCAATTTTGATACCGTTGTAGTAGATTATAATTAGCCATATGCTGGTGTAGTAGCACTGTGATAGGGAGGTGAAAATTTAAAATTGAAAGGAACCGAGGCTATTCTGTGATAATGCTAGGTTGTAATATGGATCTCCTGGGATGTGGACGAAGGGATAGTTCAATCGATCAATTTTAGGAAAAATTAATCGTTCTCTGTGTTGACAATGTTGTATTGTTTATAAAACTAAGAGATTCAAGAGAATTTTATGAAGAATAATGTCTCCTTTTTTGCTTTTAGACTGGTTGAGAGCTGCCTATTGTAAGTATCTTGTAATTGATCGTTCTATCTTTACCTCAATTCCGTAGTACCATAATCGTGCGTTGACTTAAATTAGCAAGGCCTGAACTAAACTTCATTGTTAGTTTTGTTGTCATAACCTGTTGCTTTTCTAGCTGGCTTCCTTGATTTAAGATCATGACATTCATATATTGCTCTGAAATCACATTAGTTGACATGTGACTATTTTCCCACTCTCCCGCTTATCTATTGGTGAAATAAACCAAAGAATGGAGCTGTATCATTTAATACAATTGAGTGACTGACATACTGTAGAATGTGTACAGTGACTATGAACCCCCGAGCATATATAAGGGAGGTTGGGTCTATATATATACAGCCCAGGCTAGTGGTCTGTCTAACACCCCCCGCAGTCGCAGCGGGAGGGGAATAGACGCAGAGATTGGACCGAAAACTGGTGAATAAAGGCGTGGGCAGGCCTTTGGTCATTATATTGGCAAACTGATGTGCCGATTGTACATGGAGCACCTGAACCTATCCTAATGCAACCTTGTCACGGACAAAATGGATATCGATCTCGATGTGCTTGGTGCGTCGGTGATGGACCGGGTTGGCGGTCATGTAGACAGCACTGACATTGTCGCAGTAGACGACGGTCACGGTGGAGAGGGGTGCACGGAGCTCCTGGAGAAGCTGGCGAAGCCAGCAGCACTCGGCGACGGCGTGGGCGACGGCGCGGTACTTGGCTTCAGCGTTGGATCGGGACACTGTAGTCTGGCGTTTTGAGGACCAGGATACGAGAGTGTCACCAAGGTAAACGTAGTAGCTGGACGTAGAGCGTCGAGAGTCGGGGCAGCCTGCCCAGTCCGCGTCGGAGTACGCGGTGAGGGAGTCGATGGGGCTGGAACTGAGATGCAGCCCGCTGGAGAGGGTGCCCTTCACGTAGCGTAGGATGCGCTTGAGCAGCGCGAGGTGAGGTTCGCGCGGAGCGTGCATGAAGAGGCACACTTGCTGGACAGCGTACGTGAGATCGGGTCGGGTGAGTGTGAGGTATTGGAGAGCCCCGGAAAGACTCCGATAGTGAGAGGGATCGGCAACGAGGGCGCCATCGGCGGCGGAGAGTTTGGCTCGAGTGTCGACTGGGGTGGCCGTGGGGTGACAGTCGGCCATGCCCGCACGCTGGAGGAGCTCGATGGCGTACTGGTGTTGGAAAAGGAAGAGCCCGTGGATGGAACGGATTACGGAGATGCCAAGGAAATGGTGGAGAGGACCAAGATCGGTCATGGCGAACTCAGAGTGGAGTCGGGCCATGATCTGGTCGAGGAGAGATGTCGAAGACGCTGTGAGGACAATGTCATCGACATAGAGAAGTAGATAGGCAGTGGCGGAGCCGATATGGAAAGTGAACAGGGAACTATCGGACGCAGAGAACATGAAGCCGATGTGCCGAAGATAGGCAGCAAAGCGTTGGTACCAGGCACGAGGGGCTTGTTTGAGGCCGTAGAGAGAGCGTTGAAGGAGACAGACGTCGTCGGGACGAGAAGGGTCGACGAAGCCTAGGAGCTGCTGGCAGTAGACTGTTTCCGTCAGGTAGCCATGAAGAAAGGCGTTCTTCATGTCTAGTTGATGGATCGGCCAGGCTCGAGAGGCAGCCAAGGTGAGGACGACTCAGATGGTGGCGGGTTTGACAACGGGACTGAAGGTCTCGTCGTAGTCGACACCGGGTCGTTGGAAGAAACCCCGGACTACCCAGCGAGCCTTGTGATGGGCAAGGGAGCCATCGGCGTGGAATTTGTGTTTAAAAATCCACTTACCGGTCACAATGTTGGCGCCGGGAGGTCGGGGAACGAGGCGCCAGGTCTCGTTGTCCATTAGGGCCTTGTACTCGTCGGCCATGGCCGCGCGCCACTGAGGGTCGGCCAGGGCTGAGCGAGAAGTCACTGGGATGGGCGAGATAGAGCTGTGGACGGCGAAGAGACCGTAGCGCTGAGTGGGGCGGAGAGACCCGGTCTGGGAGCGGGTGATCATGTGAGAGGTGGAGGGAACTAGAGCCGATGGGGGTGCGGGAGTAATGGGAAGAACCGGTCGGGTGGGGGCGTCATGGGCTCCGAGTCGGCGACTATAGACAAGAGGAAAATGAGGAATTAGATCGGCCTGAGCCGATGAGGTCGGATGGGCCGAGTATTCCGATCGGTCCGATAGAGATAGATCAGCCGATAGGGTGGGGGGAGCCGATGGAAAGTGAGAAGCCGATGGAGGTGGGGTGTCCGATGGAGAGGGAACGGTATCGGCTGAAGGATAAATGGGATCGGTATCGGCCGATGGAGGTGGGTCCGATGGGGGTCCAATGGTAGGGACATCGGACCGAGTAGTGGTGGGATATGTGATGGGTAAATCCTCAGCAGCGGCCAATGAGAGGGGCCGATGGAGAGGGCAGTGGAGGAGACCTGGTCGGCGCGATGTTGGTGAGGAGAAAGTCGAGATCACTAGAGGAGGATCTCGGATGAAGGAGACCGAAGGGAAAACATGTCTTGTCAAAAATGACGTGACGAGAGACGAGAACCCGTCGGGTGGAAAGGTCGAGGCATCGGTATCCCTTGTGAGAGGTGGGATAGCCGAGGAGAATACAGGCGGTGGAGCGGGGAGCGAGTTTGTGCGAAGCTGTGGCGGTGAGATTTGGGTAGTAGAGGCACCCGAAAACGCGAAGGTGGGAGTAGTCGGGCGCCGTGCGGTATAGAAGGGCATAGGGAATGTTGTTATGAACGGAGGAGCATGGGCGTCGATTGAGAAGGTACGTCGCAGTAGCCAGAGCTTCGGCCCAATAAGTGGCGGGTAAGTGGGCGTGAAGTAGCATGGTGCAACTGATGTTGTTGAGGGTGCGAAGGAGGCGCTCGGCTTTGCCGTTCTGAGGAGAGGTGTAGGGGCAGGAGAGCCGGAGATGGATGCCGTACGAGATGAGGAGGTTTGTAACGGTATGGTTGACGAATTCCGTATCGTTATCGGCTTATAAAGCCTTGATGGGGAGGTTGAATTGGGTGGATACGTACGTGACGAAGTGAGTGAGGTGAGAGGCGACCTCGGATTTGTGGATGAGCGGGAAGGTCCAGCAATAGTGTGTGTAATCGTCAAGTATAGCGAGATAATACTGATTACCGGAGACACTTTTAACTGGGGACGTCCATACATCACAATGTATAATTTCAAATGGACGCGAGGTACAGGAGAGAGAACTAGAAAAGGGTAGACGCACATGTTTGCCAAGTTGACATGAGTGGCAAACTGTAGAGCTTCTGTGCGTACATCGGATAGAGGCGCTGCGACGAAGGGTGGCGACAGCGTCGGGGCCAGGGTGGCCAAGGCGAAGGTGCCAAAGGTTGATGGAGAGGGCGACGCTGGCGTGTAGGGTGGACGGCGCAGCGGGAATGGTGTAGAGGTCTCCGCCACTATTGCAGCGAAGGATCTGTCGTCGGGTTGGGATATCCTTCACAGAGAAATCAGACGCGTCAAATTCAATGGAGCAGTGGTTGTCTCGTGTGAATTGGCGAATAGATATAAGATTGTGAATAAGAGAAGGAACGATAAGAACATTGCGTAGAGGGAGGTTAGTGGTGGATGTAGACAGAAAGGAGTCACCTTGGCATTGGATAGGAAGAGAGTGACCATTGCCGATGGTGACAAAAGGGGAGGAAGAGGGGTGACAGGAGCGAAGTATACTGGCCGATGACGCCA
Source organism: Oryza coarctata (assembly GCA_030770085.1). Taxonomy (NCBI): domain Eukaryota; kingdom Viridiplantae; phylum Streptophyta; class Magnoliopsida; order Poales; family Poaceae; genus Oryza; species Oryza coarctata. Next base: position 20,195,738 of record CM061472.1, read on the forward strand.
TGTGTGAAAACGCCCCAGAGTTTAGCACCCAAGGGTGCTGTGGTTGGAGCGTCATCTGGTTGAGGGGAGCGTCATCTGGTTGAGGGCAGCGACGAGGCCAGCTTGGTTCCAGGAGAGAACCGACTGGGTGGTTGGGGTCGGTAGCATCGGCTGAGGCGGCAGAACGGGAGCCGATGCCAGGTGAGCCTGGGGATGGGCGCCGAGAACTCCAGGTTGCCAGCCGATGGGGCTGCATGGCTGGGGCTGGGGCGCCTAGGGGTTGTAGCAGAGCCATGGACCCGTGGGACCGGCAGGGTGGGTAGGGACCGAGGTAGGCCGTGGTGGCGTCGGACCCTGCCAGGTCTTGCCTTTGCCTTTGCCCTTGCCTTTCCCGGTGCGGGCTGTGTTGCTGTGGCCGGAGCCATGGCCACCAGGACCGCGGGAGGAAGGGGCAGCGCAAGAAGCTCGGTAGCCATTATCGGCTGCGGCAAGAAGAGCGGTGTGGGCCACTGTCTTCTTATCGTTGGCCAAACGGAGTTCTTTAAGAACTAGCATGTCATGAGCCCGGGCGAACGATGGAAGAGATGTGGTGTTGGCGATGTCATCCGCGGTGTTGGAGAAGCGGGGATTGAGGCCTTGCAGAAGGACGAGGACAAGTTGAGAGTCGGCCACAGAGTGGCCAACGTCCCGGAGAGCAGCAGCCTTGACTTTGAGGCGCTGACAGTACGAGGAGACAGAGGAGTCGCCTTGTACCATGGAGTGGAACTCGTTGAGGAGGAAGATGGCGCGAGGCTGCTTGTTGGCCAGGAAGATCCGCTCGATGGCCACCTAGAGGTCCCGGGCGGTGGGGTCGGTATCGTTCATGGCGAGGTCGAGGACAGAGTCGTCGACCGAGCCGAGCAGCCAGCTGCGCACGCAGCACTCGGCGATGTCCCACTGAGGATCATCGGGGCGAGGTGGAGCGGAGCCATCAATGTGGGACCGGAGGCCGAATTTTCCACAGAGAGATTTGAAGAAGAAAACCCATTTGGAATAATTGGCGTTAAGGTCAAGAGAGATAGGAACGTGAGATTTCACGTTCACAGCAGCGTAGGGAGGGGAGAAGATCGGCGAGGTGGTGCCTGAGGTGTGGTCTGAGGCACCGAGGGCCGGAGCAGATTCGGCGACTGGGAGAGTGCCGAAGCTGAGAGCAGACTCGGTGGCCATGACGGGAGAACGGGAGCAAAGAGCTGATGGGAGAAAGAAGCCGATGGGAGGGGGATGCCGATGAGAGAACGGATCAGCCAATTAAGAATGTGAGAAGCCGATGGGAAGTGGGCCGGCCAGCCGATGAGGAGTGGTTGGCCGATGGGGAGTAGGCAACGGAGTAGGTGAGGACAGAGTGGGTGGGTCACAGACGTGCGAGGATTCACGTCCGTGAAGAGAAGATTTACGTTCGTGGACTCGTGGAGGCCAAGGAGTGGGGCGGACGCGAAAAAGGCAGGGAGTGGCCGGACGCGAAGAGAATATGTTCACGTCCGGGAGGCAGGGATTCGTGTCCGTGGACACATGGACACGTTCGACTGGCTCGGATGTGAGGGGAGAGCCGTTGAGCGTGTCGGAAAGGGCGAGAACCGAGGGAGGTTTCCAGCCGATGGAGATGACGAGCGCGGAGGTGCGCCGGCGTCAGAGAAGGAGAGATGCACGAAACAAGAGGAAGGGCGGAGACGGGTGTGAGGCAGGACGAGGAGGCGGATCGAGACCGTTGCCTGGTCGTGCGGAGGTGGGACGGAGAAAAAAAGGTGACTGCGGGAGAGACGGGGAGAAGAAGAAATGGAGACGAGAGAGCGAGGAGAGTACCGGGAAGAGAGTTGGCGACGGGAAGAAAACGTCGACGACGAGGAGAAAAGGGTCGGCTCGCCGGAAGGAGAAGCTAGCGCGTCGGGATGTCTAGACTCGTTCTGATACCATGTAGAATGTGTATAGTGACTACGTATATAAGGGGGGTCGGGTCTATATATATACAGCTCAGGCCAGTGGTCTGTCTAACACATACCATTTTTTTCACTTCAGGACAAAGAGGGTATTCCCCCAGATCAGCAAAGACTAATTTTTGCAGGGAAGCAACTGGAAGATGGACGCACATTAGCTGATTACAACATACAGAAAGAGTCAACGCTCCCATTTGGTCCTGAGGCTCAGGGGAGGAACCATGATCAAGGTGAAGACACTTACTGGGAAGGAAATCGAGGTTGACATCGAACCCACTGACACAATTGATAGAATCAAGGAGCGTGTTGAGGAGAAAGAGGGTATTCCACCTGTTCAGCAGAGGTAGTCTTTTTTGTTCTTGAAAATGGAATGGTGCTGGCAATTTTTGTGGTTATGACTTCTCGTTATGCATTCTGTGTTCGCATTCACTGATCCTGGTAAAACGATATGCCAGGCTTATTTATGCTGGGAAGCAACTTGCTGATGATAAAACCGCCAAGGATTACAACATTGAAGGTGGCTCAGTGCTCCATCTTGTGCTTGCTCTGAGGGGTGGTCAATAGATGTAAGCTTCCATGCCCGCAATCTCTGAAGGAAAATGTATATTTGCTATGCCATTTCTATCTGTAGTTGCTGCAAACTTCTAGCCATATTTGGTAGTTTATTGAAGAACTATGCGATTTGCACATTGTGTATTGGAATCAATTGTCATCTGTACTGGAAGGGAAATATTTGGAACTATAAATTCAGCTGTAGTTTATCAGTTGCCATTCTACTTCTGCTGGTGTCAAGTCATCATTTTTTTGATTGTTTCTGGAGCAAGATACTGCTGATCTTATATTGATTAGCCTGTGATAATTTATAATGCACTTCAAGTTCTAGGCACTGCTAAAGTACAGGTTTACTACTCCTAGGGTAAAAAAAACGTGTAGTTCATTGGTATTTGGTACATCAGCTGTAGCCTGTAGTATATAATGGGGGATCTAGTCAGGCATTATTCTCCAATAGATCCATGAGAATCACATGTATCTGTGTGCCATTAGTTATTTAGTTTACCATCACATGTTTAATGGATTTAAGAGTTAGTCTTATCTTATGCAGTTATCTAATATTGATTGGCCTGTGATCAATGGTTATGTAGTCTTATCACATGTTTAATGGATTTGTTGATCAACGGTTTGCTATATATGTTATATTAGTGTCCCGTTACTGATTAGTCAATTAATAATTGTTTTGAAACAAGTCACTGGCCTTTGCAAGGCAGTTTGTCTGTCCTCAACCAAGAGAGTTATAAAGTATGCTTTGTTGGTTAAACAATAACGACCTGCTTGTAATCTGTATACTGTCAATTGGCATAATTGCATAGGAAGCCATAATCTCTATTGCAATTGTGAATCTAATTCCATAATGATAAGAACTAACAATTTGTGTGGTATAACATTGGTCCAAATTTAGTAATTTTATCTCCAACTAGGAGTATAGAATGTTAGGAGACATTAGAGCTACAATTTTTTACAGTTCTCTACAGTTGTGATTAGTGAATCTGATTCTCATTGGGAAGCATACACTAACACGCATGAATGCAGTCTTAAGTGGTGTTCTTGTGGGGGCAGTCTTATCTTTCAAAAGATGGGGGAAAAGGTAAATAAGAAATCTCCTGAACAAAACATGACATGGAGTCCCTACTGCCTAGATTCGTCCGGTGAACATTCTTTACGAAGATTAGAACACGAACAACCACGTTGCAAAAAAGAAGAAGAAGAATCAGGGTGATGCAGAAGAGACATTTTATTCAGTGCCCCTGAACTGTAATGATTCTTGTTCAATGCTTCTGAAACATTACGGGGAGAAAGCGTCAAGACTTACATAGTCTTGTTCAATGTTCTTGAAAGATGATGGAGAAAAAGAAAGCATCAAGGCCTGAAAAATCCATTTGATTTAGCAGACACACGTCTGCTGTCTTCTGTTTGCAAAGATACAGATTCATTTTCAATCTTTCAAGCACACCGCATGATCTCTTTAAGTGCATTTCTGATCACTTGAAGTATCTTTAATACAATGTACTAAAAGGATTGTGTTCCTGATGGATATATTTAAAAGAATGAAGTTCGCATGCTAATGTCGGATAACAAAAGGAGTTATTTTTATGAACAATCCTATATCATATTCACCAGCAATAAAGGTTCAAAATGTTCCATATGTTTCTCCTTTTCTGATTCCTTCCAACATATCTTTGATTTTCTATTGGCCATCCCCCCCCCCACCCCCTCCCCTTTTGGTCTGTACGTTTTTCATGTTCCTGACTTAAAAGGTACTAATCCCACAGTGTACATCTGCTTGTTCCTATCTAAAAAGGATCATCATTTTCTGTTTTGCTCCACCAAGTTGCACTCTTTCTGAGTCTTAAGTATGCCATGCCATCTCTGAATTATAGTTTTATTCCCATAATCCTATCTCCGTACTATTTTTTAATATTTACACCTGTATTCAAATTATTGCCACAGAAAATATATATGCCTGTATATTCCTCCAATTACATATTATCTAAAAAAATCCTCCGATTATATATTCTGCTTCCTTCTGTCTACATGTTATATACCAAGCAAAGCAATGTGGCTGACAGATTCTGTCTCTAATTTGCCCTGTTCTGCCATACATTCTTGCCCATCAGTTCCACTAAACTCTATTTAATCTTCTCTTTAAACCTGGTTTTGCTCTGCGCCGGTGGCTGAGTCGCGGCGCCGAAGAAAGGCGATGAGTGAGTGTGATGTCTGTAGCCACCACCACTCCTAGGTTTTTGCAGGGGACCAGGATAGGATAGGCGTATCGGTTAATCCGCTCTGGTTCAACCAGACATTCTATATATTAGAAAAAACTGTATTTTGGTATTATTGCTGAACTAGAGTGATCAATAAACACCAACTACACTCGCCTATCCAGTTATCCTTATAGGGGACCAAAGAACCCTAGCAACTTGTACCAAGGAAATTTCTGACCATCTTCCTTCTGCCTTAGCATCTGCAAGCCTGCAACTTGCAGTATAGTTCAGTTAATTTAATCAACCATCTCTTCAGTGATACATAACACTAGCTTTTTGATTAGTTTTCGCCTAGGTTCATGGATTGGCTAGCTGGTTCAGGACCATGCTGTGATCCCTAAACCCAGTTTCACTAAAACCAAAGGCATTTTGCAGCTACCTTTTATTGAGTAGCCCCATCCATGGCGTGCCCAGGAGCCTGGACCATTCTTCATGCGAGCTGAGCTGAGCTTCCTGTGAACTGGGAAGACGCCATATTTGGCTTGTACGATGTGATCAAGGTAGTAGCACACTTTCTCTTTGTGGACCTCGTCGGCCATGGTCCATGGCCATCATCACCACCATCTCCTGATCACCATGGAACTGAAAGCGAGAGCTTGCAGCTTATCATTGGCAGGGCAAAGAGGAATTTGATTGATCATGGAATATTTGATCAACCCTGTGAAAGGATCAAGAAAAGATCGGATCTTTGCACTTGCTGCTGATGGAATATAGATGTTAAGCAGCATGCATGAGCTAGTGGCTAAGTTAGTAGCTGATGGCTATCAATCAATCCATCCAAGCGTGCAGAATCAGTTCGTCTTTTCAGTGATTTGGCCGGTCAAAGACTGGCTAATAGTACTCTGCTTAATTTCATATTCCATTTAGCCTGGTGAATTCTGCATGAATGATAGGAATAAATGCAAGGATTATGCTTGTCTGAGTACTGTTTGTTTATGCTGTAGTGAAGCTACGAATATTTTGGAAAGGGTTTGTGAGAACAATTTGATAAGGACCAGTAGATTTTGATGCCGACTTTAAATGCCCCTTTTGTTTATCCCATTTCAATTAATTACCTTTCTTGTGATCATGATTCATGAAGTAATTGTATACTCTGCTTTTAGCCGCAGTCACTATCTTCTGAAGATTTCAGGGCCCAGATGGTCAATATTACCAGATTTTCTGTTTCAGCTGAAGATTCACCTCTGCAAGCCTGCATTTTTGCTTATCCTGAAGAAACTCTGAATCTTCAGGCTTGCATACCACAGTTGTTACGTGTTTTTATTTTTTTTTCATTTGGTTATTAATTAGCAGATGTAATTGATGCCACATCGAAGAACAAGAAGTAATTTTTCTTGCGTTGACAGTGACAGCTAATGCTGGATACTAGCTAGCCATTGGTTGCTGCTCTTACAGTTACACTACAGCACTTTAGTTTGGGGAGCTTTCACCACAAATGGCAAGGCAGGTGATTGCCATTTGCAGTGCCAAGTGTATGTACACGTGTTTGTCAAAATTTGGCAGAGATGATGAAACGGTGGTTAGCCTCTGCCTACTCCTGCCGTGCATGGCATGTCATGGCTGCATGGCGTGGACGTCGCCGGTTAGAACTCGCGCGGGTCGACGAAGAGGTGGCGTCCCGGCGGCGGCGGCGGCGCCGTCCAGTCGTCGGCATTATGTTCGTGAGGGTTGAGGTTCTTGATGCACCAGACGTCCTCGTCGCAAGAGAAGCGGCGCCAGCGAGGGACGGCGGCGGCGGCCGGGTCGTCCGGGGAGATGTCAGCGGCGACGACGGCGCACGCCGGGTTCTTGCGGGCGACGTTGTGGGCGTGGTGGCAGAGCGACCGGAGCAGCGCTGGGCCCTCCGGGCCGGACATGCGGAGGCCGTAGAGGAGGTAGGCGCCGAACGGCTGGAAGATGTCCGGGATGGAGGGGAGGTGCAGCCATGGCGCGCCGCGGTCGAGGGCCCGGAGAGCGGCGAGCGACGCGCGGAGCAGCGCCGGGGCGCCGCTCACGCGGAGGCTGAGGGAGCGGGTGGAGTCCCAGACGCTGAGCAAGGCGAACGACGGCGGGAGGTCGGGGAAGGCGGCGGCCGGGTCGCCGCCGTCGGCGATGGCGACGAAGGTGCCGAGGGTGAGCTTGTGGGCAAGCAGCGCCAGCATGTCAGCGGGGAGGAACTCCGTCTCCTGCGGCGGGAGCAGCCGCGCGTACGTCTCCTCGGCGAGCTCCGGCAGCAGCTGGAACACGCGGTGGCCCCGCGCCACGTGCAGCCGGTGCGCATGCACCGGGTGGCCGATGAACTCCGGCCGCCGGAACGGCGCGTACCCGAACCTCCCCGTGAACAGCGCTAGCGACGCAGCGTTCGACTCCGTCGTCGCCATGGTCGCGTGCTCCGCGCCCCTCGCCCTGCACCACTCCTCCGCCTGCCGCACCAGCGCCGTCCCAATCCCCAGCCGCCTGCAAACACCGACCACAAACACACCATCAACGTCAGCTCCGGCCAACCCATCAGCCGCGGAACGACCACTCACTACATCTCGTCTAACTACCAAACTTCCTCTGAAATACTGAGATACATGGGAAAGTAGATTATCCGATCTGTTTAATAATATAAATAATAAAATTAATTATTATAAGATTAAAAATCTATTTTTAAAAGATAAGATAATGAATTTCTATATAATTTTTTTAAAAAAAACCATGTACACGAAAATAGAAGAAAAATCATTTTTATCATCTATCAGTTCCGAACGGCACCTAGTAGCAGCTACCACTAGCCGTCGCCATTGCTAGAAGAAGCAGCAATGCACAGCTCGTGATTAGGAGAATGGGTAAGAAGGTATGGAATCAAGCACAAGAATGGAACTGCTACGCATTGTGCACCTTAATGATCAAATGAATTACCTGTGATATGGCGACACCCTGAGGCCGAGGAGGCAGGCCACCTTCACGTATGGCTTGTGCTGCTTGCCGCCTCGGCTCACCGTCTTCACGCACGCCTTGATCACGCCCACCATCTTCTTTTCCTCGCCGTACTCAGCCACCTAATACAAACATGTTAATTAAGTAACCATGCGTGTATGCACAATTTGTCTAACAATCTGATCAACTTAATCACACATGATCATCAAGCACGATCAGTTTTGAATATCTATATATATAATGCATGTTTTTTGTAGGTATTAACTGGCTGTTAAATAAGTGTTGGATGTTTAATTATTTGATCGGCTTAGCTTAGTTAGATTAGTTACCAGCATGACGTGCTCCGGGGCGTGGCGGACTCTGGCGAGCGGATCGCCGATCTGCTCGACAAACAGCGACATGCCCGTCTTCTTCTTTTTCTTGCTCGTGTTCTTCTTCTCCTTGGCGACGCCATCGTCGTCGCCGTGGTCGTGAACGGCGGCCAGGTCGCCGGGCAGGCCGACCTGGCACCGGCGCTCCAGCTCCTCCACTGCCGCCAAATCCTTCTCCACCTCGAACTCCCTCACCCTGACCAACACCTTCATTATCATCTCCGCCATGGCCGTGCTCACTACAAGACCGAGCTTAATAGCTCTAGCTAGGTTGCCACAGCTCGAAGAGCTTAGCGCGCTGCTGCTGCGCCTTCTCCAGAGAGGAGGTGTGCCGCATTTATACACGTAGGGTCAGATGGGGTTGTAGCAAAAATAATGTCCGGTTCGTATCCTCTGCAAAGCCTCAGAGCTACAGTACGCTCTACCATTGGCTACTTTTAGCCGTTGGATCAAGTCGCAACGCACGAGATCAAACGCTACACCTATCTACAGTGAATCCATAAAGTACAAGCAAACAGTTCTGCAGTAAATCAATAAAGTACAAGTAAACAGTTTTTTTGATTGTTTCTACAGTGAAAAGATATTGCAGAGTACTGTAGCAATATATCCCGTTTTGCTATGCGCCTCTGCAGTTATTGCCCGAATGGAAGAGGACGCAAATCCTGTGCAGGCTAGCTAGGGGCAGCGAGGGAACAATGGCGGCTTATGTATAATACTAAGTTAATAACCACCTCTAATGATCAACAGCCTTGCTGGATTTGATTAGTAGCATATTGCCCCTCGTTTTCCTCAACTAGGTGCCTGGTTTTTGTTTTAACACGTATGGTTTTAGACAAATGCAACTTATCAAAAAGTGTGTGTTTTAAGCCGTCGAGGGCTTGTGTCCTAATTCATGATAACTCTAAAAAAAACTAGAGAAATATTTTTAGAGTGCCTTCTACCGTTTCTCTGTATTATATTATATTATAACTATCTCTTGTATTTAAAGATATAATATCAGACTGAGGTGGTACTTAGACTAAGATTTAAACACGTGAAAAAAACAAAATCACAATAGATTAAAATGGTGCATTTTTTCTCTATTTTTTCACATGTAGATTGAATTTAACTCTGCATGCCAATTTTTTAAAAAGATTTAAGAACTATTTACACCCCACGCCCTCAGAGAGCTTATAATCCACTTTGGGCGGCTTATCTAAGATAATGAATCCAAGCATGCATCCGGCAGCTATAGGTCCTACTTTGAAATTTCATCTCTCCTTTCAATGTAGTGTGAACTAATGGGGCCTAATTATAGTTGTGAATAGAAGACCACGGTTCTTAAGCATTTGTTTATGCTAGTTTTGAGCCATGGAAGTTGCTGACAGTTTATTAAAGGCGCCAAATCAACCTAGAGCTATAGCTAAACCTACATATTCTATATAGTATATAGCAGCCTGTGAACAGCAAGAGTAATGTTCTGCTCTCTCAAAATATGTATGCGAAGTTCAGTTGATTTATTTCATACTATAAAGCAATCGATACGAATAAGGATCAATCGATAGGCCGGAGCCTAAGCAATTCTAGGGCATCCAAACATATATTCCAAGCCAAGAAGATTTATATATTATCTGTCCTCCGGTCGCCTCTGGATTTATAGATGCAATATTATCCTTAATTCCTCTAAGAGACGAGACTGATTAACAAAAGAGAGATATTGGTGAAATATATCAAATAACAGAATCTTGCCTACCACCAAAAAAATAATGTCAAAATCAAATCGTTCAATTGCATGTTCGTCCAACAAGTACTCAATTAGGCCGGAGGGATGGCTGCAGTTTAAATAACTTGGATTTTTTTTAGCTAACAGCACGAGACAATACAAAGTTTCTCACACCTCTGATGTGGATTATATATATATAAACCCAACCTCTTTTTATACACTTGAAGTGTTAGGCACTGTATATATTTCTACAGATATGCATCCATTTACGACTCTCCTACCCCTACACCTCTTGTCAGAATGGTAAAACCGAGCGCCTTCTTCGTACCCTCAACAACATCAATCGCATTATGCTACTTTACACCCACTTACCTGTCACTTATTGGACAGAAGCTCTGGCTACTGCAACGTATATCCTCAATCGATGTCTGTGCTCCTCCGTTCAAAATAACGTTCCATATGCCCTTCTCTACCGCACAGCGCCCGACTACTCCCACCTTCGTGTCTTCGGGTGCCTCTGCTATCCAAACCTCATCGCAACTGCTTCCCACAAACTCGATCCTTGCTCCACCGCCTGCATTCTCCACGGCTATCTCTCCTCTCACAAGGGATACCGATGTCTCAACCTTTCCACCCAACAGATCATCGTCTCTCGTTATGTCATTTTTGACGAGACATGCTTTCCCTTCGGTCTACTTCATCCGAGATCCTCCTCAAGCGATCTCGACTTCCTCCTCACCAACACCGTGCTGACCTGGTCTCCTCCACTGGCCCCCTCATCGGCCGCTGCTAAAGACTTACTTTCCACCTATCCCACTACTATTCGGTCCGATGTCCCACCCATCGGACCCCCATTGGCCCCACCTCTCTCATCGGCTTCAGCCAATTCTGTTCTTTTTCCATCGAACACCCCATTTCCATCAGCTCCTTAGCCTTCATCGGCGCCCCCCACCCCATCGGCTGCTCCATTTCTATCGGTCCAATTGGACCAATCGGCCCATCTGACTCCATCGGCTCAAGCCGATCTAGTTCCTTCCTTTCCTCTCACCTACAGCCGCCGCTCTGGAGCCGATGACGCCCCCACCCAACCAGTTCTTCCTATCTCTCTTGCACTCCCATCGGCTCCAATTCACTCCACCTCTCATATGGTCACTCGCTCACAGACCGGGTCTTTCCGCCCCACCAAGCGCTACGGGCTCTTTGCCATCCATAGTTCTATCTCGCCCATCTCGGCGATATCTCGCTCCGCCCTAGCCGACTCTTAGTGGCGCGCGGTCATGACCGACGAGTACAAGGCCTTAATGGACAACGAGACCTAGCGCCTCGTCCCCCGTCCTCCCGACGCCAACATTGTGACCGGTAAGTGGATTTTTAAACACAAATTCCACACCGATGGCTCCCTTGCTCATCACAAGGCTCGCTGGGTAGTCCGGGGTTTCTCTTAATGACCCGGTGTCGATTACGACGAGACCTTCAGTCTCGTCGTCAAACCCGCCACCATCTGGGTCGTCCTCACTTTGGCTGCCTCGCATTCCTGGCCTATCCATCAGCTTGACGTGAAGAGCGCCTTTCTTCACGGTCATCTGACCGAAACGGTCTACTGCTAGCAGCTCCCAGGCTTTGTTGACCCTTCTTGTCCCGACGACGTCTACCTTCTTCAACGTTCCCTCTACGGCCTCAAACAAGCCCCTCGTGCCTGGTACCAGTTCTTTGCTGCCTATCTTCGGCACATCGGCTTCGTGGCCTCTGTGTCCGATAGCTCCCTGTTTACCCTTCATATCGGCTTCGCTACTGCCTATCTACTTCTATATGTCAACGGCATTGTCCTTACAGCATCTTCGACATCTCTCCTCGACCAAATCATGGCCCGACTCCACTCTGAGTTCGCCATGACCGATCTTAGTCCTCTCCACTACTTGCTTGGCATCTCCGTCACCCGTTCCTCTCACGGGCTCTTTCTTTCCTAGCACCAGTATGCCATCGACCTCCTCCAGCGTGTGGGCATGGCTGACTATCACCCCACGGCCATCTCGGTCGACACTCGAGCCAAACTCTCCGCTACCGATGGCGCACTCGTTGCCGATCCTTCTCAGTATCGGAGTCTTGTCGGGGCTCTCCATTACCTCACCCTCACCCGGCCTGACCTCACGTACACTGTTCAGCAAGTGTGCCTTTTCATGCATGCTCCGCGCGAACCTCACATCGCGTGAAGGGCACCCTCTCCAGTGGGCTGCGTCTTAGCTTCAGCCTCATCGACTCCCTCACCGCGTACTTCGACGTGGATTGGGCAGGCTACCCCGACTCTCGACGCTCTACGTCTGGATACTGCGTTTTCCTCGGTGACACTCTAGTATCCTGGTCCTCAAAATGCTAGACTACAGTGTCTCGGTCTAGCACCAAAACTGAGTACCGCGCCGTCGCCCACGCCGTCGCCGAGTGCTGCTAGCTTCGCCAGCTTCTCCAGGAGCTACGTGCACCTCTCTCCTCCGCGACCGTCGTCTACTGCGACAATGTCAGTGCCGTCTACATGACCGCCAACCCGGTTCATCATCGATGCACCAAGCACATTGAGATCGATATCTATTTTATCCGTGATAAGGTCGTATTAGAATAAGTTCGGGTGCTCCATGTATCATCGGTGCACCAGTTTGTCGATATAATGACCAAAGGCCTACCCACGCCTTTGTTCACCAGTTTTCGGTCCAGTTTCTGCGTCCGTTCCCTTCCCATTGTGACTGCGGGGGGTGTTAGACCACTGGGCGGGGTTGTATATATATATAGACTCGACTCTCCTTTATACACTTAAGTCTTAGTCACTGTACATATTTCTACACTAACTATTCATTCATTGGTCCGCATACGTGCTTGATTTAACTACTTTAGTTTGAAATGCACTATAGCACAAACATAGTGATAAAATTAATGTAGGCCGATATATATACACACACATATATCAAGCTTATTTTTCCAATGTTGTTAAACCAGTTAGCACATTTCGGTCATACATTTTTTGGCCGGAAAATTTTGTACCATAGTTACGTACTGTAAAGCGTAGACTTATGATTTCAGCCCACGCGGCCCATCAGCCTGCTTAGCCTTTTACTGTGCACGCATATATATACACCACGCACCGTTTCGCCACGATTGCGCAAATCCTAATCCCCATTCCATTTCACTGTAACTTGGTATCAAAGCAGCATGGCGGAGAAAGCGATTCGGCCTTGCTACCGCTCGATCCCTCGTCGTCTTCCTCAATCCTTCGCCGCTATTGCACCCACAAGCTTGCCGCTACTCGATCCAGCCACACACGCACACCACTTCATCGGTAGTGCGGTTGCAGCTGAGATCTCGACAAGCCTACTCCACCACCATCTCGCCATCGACGCTACCTACCATCGCTGTTGCTGAAGAGCGTGGATGAATCCATGGATTATGTTACCTAAGCAAAGAAAATCAGACTGCAACACGAGGATGTCATCGCTGCCACCAAGCTCAAAGTCGACTCCACTCACCAGAAAGTGATCGAGGATTGCGAAGTCACCCTCGCAGCTTACAAGGTCAAGCACGCGGCGGTGCACGCGCAAGCTCTTGCCATCCTCAACATCAATATTCTCGTCCTCGAGCTCCTAGATCAAGCCACCAACAACTAAAGTCAGTGACGCACTCTTTTCCTCGTCGTTTTGGGCAAATATGCCCTCACCAACCACATCCTCTCTGACATCGACAACTCCGACCGTTTGGCGTGGGTGCAAATGGACTGCACAGTCTTGACCTAGATCTACGGCACCATCACCGCCGACCTTCAGTAGACGGTAATGCTTCGCAACCCCACTACTCAAAAGGCCTAGTCCATCCTCAAGTCTAAGTTCCTTGGCCAGCACGAGTCGCGTGCGCTCCTACTCTCCGCCAAGTTTTGCACCGTCAAGCAAGGCACAACCTCCATCACGGACTTCTGTCATCGCCTTGAGACGATGACCAGCGCACTCTTAGAGTTCGATGATCCTGTCAATGACCGAACTCTAGTGTTGACCCTTCTTCGGGGACTCAATGGCAAATTTCCTCATATAGTCTTGAATCTGAAGATGCAACGGCCTTTCCCATCTTCGACGAAGCTCGAACCCTCCAACTCCTCAAGCAGATTGACATCAATGACCTCACCGACGATGCCATACCTTTCACCTTCATCGCCTCTCATCAACGCCCTCCTGGCGGGGCAACCGGGGCGGTTTCCGGCAGAAGCAACCAAGGGAGCTCTCGCCCTCCAAATTGACGCCGTGGTCATGGTGGCAAACCCGCTAACCCATCACGACGCCAACTCCTTCACTCCAAGGTCTCGTCTTGGCAACCATCCTCCTTGAGCTGCCTTCGTTAATCCCTGGATTAGCACTGTGCAACTGTGGCCACACCCCTATGGTCCCGGCTGCACTCCGGGGGCACCTCCACACTTGCCTGTCTCGCCGTTCGAGCATCTGATCGTCCTCACTGCCTCAGCCTACCCATTCTACTACGCCGCTCCTGGTGGACCAAGCTCTAGCCCACCGCCTGGTTTCTTCCCAAGCAGTGTGACATCATCTCCGCCAGGCTCCGTGTGCGGCGGTCCTCCCTCCTCACCTCCAGGCTCTATCTATGGTGCACCGATCACCCATCCATCTGCGTTTGGTCCACTCTTAGCCTTTGGGACCGCTTCGCCCGCGTCGTCAGCACCGTTGCCGGGCTCCTGAAACCCGATGGCCGATCCCTTGTAGGACCAAACCTCTCTCATCAACAACTTCAACACCCTCTCCCTGACTCCACCAGCTCTACCAGTCTCTAACGAGTGGTTTGTTGACTCTGGCGCCGGCTCACACATGGCCAACTCCGCCGGTATACTCACTTTCTCTCACCACTCTTCTCCTTCACATCCTTCATCCATTATCATAGGAAACAGATTGCTTCTCCCTATCACTGTCGTCGGCTCATCCACCGTCCCTACACCACAACGATCTCTAGTCCTCTCAAATGTTCTCATAGCTCATAGTATCATCAAAAACCTAATATATGTTCGTCGTTTCACTATCGATAACAACTGCTCCATTGAATTTGATCATTTGGCCTCTATGTGAAGGATTTGCAGACTCGATGCATGATCGCCAAGTGTAATAGTACGGGACCTCTACCCGTTCCTTCCGTCTACTTCCATCTCACCGGCGCTCACCACCACCACATGTTCCACCACCTGGCATCGTCGTCTTGGTCATCCTAGCTCCGATACCTTATCTCAGCTTATAAACAGTAGAGCTATCTCATGTAATAAACGTACTTCTGATTGCATTTGTCATGCCTATCAACTGGGGCATCACGTATGCCTTCCTTTTGGTCAATCCACTTCTCGCACTCTTCATCCTTTTGACATTATACACTGGATCTTTGGTCCTCGCCTATGGTTAGCACGTCGGGGTACAAGTACTACCTCGTCATCCTTGATGACTACACCCACTATGCTTGGACTTTTCCCCTTCATGCCAAATTCGATACATTTGGCACCTTATTCAACTTTTTTGCTTATGTACACACTCAGTTTGGCATGCCCATCAAGCAACTCCAGTGCGGCAATGGTCATGAATTTGACCATTCCTCCGCACGTACTTTCTTTCTTCACAACGGGGTCATCCTCCGTATGTCATGTCCCTACACCTCCCAACAAAATGGTCTGAGCTAAACGCACCCTTCATACTATCAACAACATCATGTGTTCTCTCCTCTTCCAGGGCAGCCTTCCACCCACGTACTGAGCATACTCCCTCCACACAGCCACCTATTTTCTCAACCTTCGTCCCACCATAGCCCTCGATGGCCTCACACCCTTCTTTGCCCTTCATCGTACTCACCCTTCTTACACTCATCTCCGTGTCTTCGGCAGTACCTGCTATCCTAACACCTCATCTACTACTCCTCATAAGTTGTCTCCGAGCTCCACCTTGTGTGTCTTCCTCGGCTATTCCCCCAACCATAAGGGGTACCGTTGCCTTGACCTTCATTCCAGCAGGATCATCATCTCTCGACATGTTGTATTTAATGAGTCCTTTCCCTTCTCCGCCATGTTCACGACGTCCATCCCTCCCTCTATCCTTGATTTCTTAGGCAGTGATGACCATACCACCCTGCCCATTTCTATCCCTATGCCGTCCTCCGGACATGCCTCTCCCAGCGCTCTTCGGTCATCCTTGCCTACTCCCACTACGGAGTCTACCTCACCCCGAGCTATTCCCCCTGTCCCTAGGGATACTTCACCTCGTATTGACGTCCACGACGCCATCGAGGACCTTACTGCTCCTGCTGCGGACAATCCCCATGACTCTTGATACATCACCGGCCGCACCACTACCACCTTTCCGTAGCTCGTCGTGCCCATATCCAACATTCACGGCATGCGCACCCAGGCCAAGTTCGGCTTCATCCAGCCTGTTGACTGCCTCAACCTTAACATGGCGGTTTTCTCTCCGATCCCGGCGTCGTTTTGATCAGCCCTGACTGATCCGAACTGGCATGCTGCCATGTAGTCAGAGTTTGATGCCATTTAGGCTAATGGCACCTGGACACTGGTTCCTCGCCCTCCCGGCATGAACGTCATGACAGGGAAGTGGATTTTTTGTCACAAGCTTCAGTTTGATGGCTCTCTTGCTCGCTACAAAGCGAGATGGGTTCTCAAGAGCTTCACTTAACGCCTCAGACTTGACTATGACGAGACCTTCAGTCCTGTTGTGAAGCCAGCCACCATTCGTGTCGTCCTTACCCTGGCTCTCACTCACTCATGGCTCATGCACTAACTTGATGTCAAGAACACCTTCCTACATGGGACATTGATAGAGACTATCTGCTATGCCTAACCTTTAGGGTTTGTTGACTCCTCACACCCCGACTACGTCTACCGCCTAAATCGCTCTTTATTTGGGCTCAAGTAGACCCCCCGTGCATAATATAGTTGCTTCGCTTCCCACATCACCTCTCTTGGATTCATGGAAGCCAAGTTTGACACTTCACTGTTCATCTACCGACGTGACAATGACATGACCTTCCTATTTCTCTACGTCGACGACATTGTCCTAATGGCCTCCTCAGAGCGGCTCCTCCAAGAGACTATTTCTGCCCTCCGACGGGAGTTTGACTGACATGGGACCGCTTCATTATTTTCTGGGCATCGCCGTTACCCGACAGGCCGATACTCTGTTTCTATCTCAGCGACAGTATACTTTGGCCATTCTAGACCGCACCGACACACGGAACTGCACGCTCTATGCCACACTAGTTGACACTCGATCCAAGTTGTCCAAGCACGGAGAGTCTATACCGGACCCTACTTACTACCAAAGTATTGTAGGTGCGCTCTCGTATCTCCCATTCACACGACCTGACATCGCATATGCTATTCAGTAAATCTGTCTCCATATGCATGATCCTCGTGAGCCCTACCTATCCGCCATGAAGTGGATACTACGGTATCTCCGAGGTACACTGGATCATGGACTCCATCTCTCTCGTGCTGCTCCGACCGACCTCATGGTGTACACTGATGCTGACTGGGCCGGTTGCCTAGATACCCACAAATCCACCTCCGGATTCACAGTTTTCCACGACGACAGTCTCATCTCCTAGTCATCGAAACGCCAACCCACCGTATCCCGCTCCAGCGCTGAAGCTGACTACCGTGTGGTGGCCAACGGCGTCGTAGAAGCCTGCTGGCTTCGGCAATTGCTTCGCAAGCAACATTCTCTGGTCCATCGTGTTACTATCGTATACTGCGATAACATCAACGTCGTCTATCTCTCCACCAACCCTGTACAATATCAGCGCACCAAGCACGTCGAGATCGACCTATACTTTGTGCGCAAGCATGTCGCCCTTGGCGAGATCCGTGTCCTCCACATTCCTACCTCGTTGCAGTTCGCCAATATCTTCACCCAGGGCCTACTGACTCCCGCCTTCACTGAGTTTAGGTTCAATCTAAATATCCGTTCCGACTGCGTGGGCATATAAAGCGTAGATTTATGATTCTAGGCCATGCAGCCTATCAGTCCGCTCAACCTTTTACTGTACATACATATATATACACTGCGCGCCGTTTCGCCACGGTTGCACGAACGCTGATTCCCATTCCATTCCACTGTACTCGTACAAGCAGCAAATTTTTGGTTCAAGACAAGACGAATATATGTGCATACACATAGCCGGCTCTATATATCTAGATTGATATTTGATAATTTTGTTTCACAAGAAATTAATTAGGTATGTTTCTGAACAAGGGAACTCAAAGTACGTGGAACCACGATCAGTACATAAATTTAATTAGCACCGTGCCTTTCCTTCTTGTCTCTTCTTTTCCTCGTTTATCTTCTTCGAGCTTTTTTAATACGTGCATGCATGTGAGAACCCATGGATCTTCTTCGATCTGCACGCGTGGTAAAGTTGGCATCGCAAAACCCGTGGATCACCTCAACCTCCACGTTATGCCTATATCGTCTCTTCCTTACTCTGTTCATGATGCACTGTCAGATCACAATTGACGATCCGTTATGCAGATTAAGTATGACGTTCTGATTACCAATAACACTTGGAGTCTTATGTCTCGCCCTTCTGATGTCAATATTGTGACTGGTAAGTAGATTTATTGACACAAATTGCTCTTCGATGGGTCTCTTGATCGCTACCAGGCTCGCTGAGTACTATGGAATTTTACACAGTGGCCCGATATTGATTATGATGAAACCTTTGGTCATGTTGTCAAGCCTACGACAGTTCAAGTTGTTCTCTCCCTGATATTATCTCAGAACTGACCCATTCATCAACTAGATGTGAAGAATGTATTTCTCCATAGCACTCTCACTGAGACATTGTACTGTGTGCAACCCTCTGGTTTTGTGCATTCTTCTCGCTTAGATTTTGTCTGTCGACTCAACAAGTCCTTATATGGTTTGAAGCAGACTCCTCGTGCTTGGTATCATAGGTTCGCCTCTTACCTCGTGTCACTTAGATTTGTTGACACAAAGTCCGATACTTCGCTCTTTATATATCGTCGTGGTCTAGACATAGCCTACTTACTACTATATGTCGATGACATTGTTCTCACCGTCTCCTCTGCCAGATTTCACAAGCACATCATTGAGGCTCTCTAGCGTAAGTTTGCTATGACGGATATGAGTCAGCTACATCACTTTCTGGGTATTTCTATAACACGCTCTGCAGATGGTCTGTTCCTTTCTCAGCGGCAGTACAGTCAGGATATTTTAGAGCGTGCCGGGATGAGTGCGTGCAAGCCATGCAGCACGCCTGTTGATCTACACTCTAAATTATCTGCTGATGGATCGCCTATTGCTGACGCTACATAGTACCGTAGTCTAGCTGGCGCTCTGCAGTATCAAACTTTCACCCGACCAGACATTGCCTTTGCAGTTCAACAGATATGCCTCTATATGCATGATCCTCGAGAGTCGCACCTCGCTGCTCTCAAGCGAATCCTGCGCTACTTATAGGGCACACTATCACTTGGGCTGACCATGCGCTGATCTTCACCTGCAGATCTTATTGTTTACACGGATGTCGACTGGGCTGGTTGTCCTGACACTCGCCGGTCGACCTCTGGCTACGCAGTATTTCTCATGGACAACTTGGTGTCCTAGTCTTCCAAGCGTCAGCATACGGTCTTCAGATCAAGTGCCGAAGCTGAATATCGTGTTGTGGCGAATGATGTTGCTGAAGCTATCTGGCTGCGTCAACTACTTCTTGAGCTTCACCACCCCCTCACCGTGCCACCTTGGTCTATTGCAACAATATCAGGATTGTATATCTCTCCGGCAACCCAGTGCAGTATTAGCGAACGAAGCATATTGAGATTGATATTCATTTTATTCGAGAGAGGATCGTCCTCGGTTACGTTCGGGTCCTACATGTTTCTACGACATCGCACTAAGGGCTTTCCTAGCTCACTATTTTAGGAGTTTCAGTCTAGCTTGAATGTTAGCGATGCTCCTGATTAGACTGCGGGGGAGTATTAGTCTATTATAATTATAGAAAGTATAATTATATTAGGTTAAACCTAATTAGTGATATGATTATATAGTTATCTTATGAGCCACCCTGCAAATTCCAATCCCCTGTTTTACTGCTCTTGAGATTTTTATTTTGCGACTTAACTAGCTTGCAACTTCATTCTGGCTTCTCAACACGGCACGCATAGCTAGTGGCAGTCAACAAGCACAATTATTATTTGGAATAAACCAATCACTGTCCGTATCGTCGCTCTCAAAATTAAATTAGTTAGAAATTTAGCTCGATTGAAGAAAAGATACAACTTGTATCTATCGGCCTTAAAAAAAACCTTCACTTTATGAGCTTGCTTAGCTTGTTCACTTATATGGTACTATACGACATATGGTAAGGATGTTCCTTGGACATTTGCTTGCACTTTATACATCATCACGAAGAATTTGCATGTGGCGTGTTAGCTGATAGCCTCTCCTTTAATTGGTCTTGTCTAGTTAGGAGAGCCATGCTAATTGAACTCCATTTTTAATATATGAGAGGCTGTTCCAGTGGTCAAGAGTTTTGGACAAACAGCAAGACCGCAAGAAACAAAACTTATTTAACAAAGTGATGGCATCTATTAGGTACAGTATGTACTAATAAGCTGATTCTAGGGGACATGAATGAACACAATAGTTATAACAAGTGTACATGTGTAGATCAGAGTCAAATCTGAAGTTTAGACCAAGATTGTCAAGGGTTTTAGATATAGATCATGTTGGGATATGTAGTAGTAATAGCTGGTACGCTAACAGCTAGCAAACTTGTAATTTTTTATCAATGAAACAAACTTGACTAATTGGTGTGTCAACATCTTTTTGACTTCACAATCTTCCTAACTACTCCAGCTAGCTAGCTTAGCTCCTTTCCAACTAGTGACAGATGGGCTTGTTGCTCTTTCCTAATCCATGCTTTTTAGCAAAAAAAGATTGTGTTTATGAGTTAAGCATAGATTAGTGCAAGCATGCGTACCAAGACATGGAAATGGGGGAGAGGGAGTTAGGGAGTCAAAAGGTATCTCTTTCGTTGACAGAAATATAACCATAGGTTATTCAGGGTTTACCTTTGTTTAGTGTTGTCATCTCAAGGCAACCGAATAGTCCAGCCTTGGCTCACTGCTCATTGTGTACTGAACTTGTCATGGTTTAGAAGGAAGATGCAAGTGTGCATCATTCAGTTAGAATGCCCTTGTAGGGTGGCGTTAGCACGTAGACTTCGCTGGTACTATTGAATTACTTTTAGTTAAATTATGATACGTCAAAGTTAAAACTAACAATATTTGCGAATAGAGGAAAAACAGTTCTGTACGCAAACTCATCCCTTGGGTCTCAGTTGATCTGCCACAGTTTAATTTCAGTGCATATTACTGCTCCTCTGATGTGAGGATATCGACAATCATTGATTTAGCCTGAGTTTATTTCAGCTTGGCTGGGATTGTTTTCTCGTTTCTCGAACGGTTAGCTTTATAAAAAAACTTTCTATATAAAAGTTTTTTAAAAAAATTAAATATATATTTTTTAAATTTATAACCGGTTAATATTTAATTAATTGTGTATTAATGACTTATTTTATTTTACGTGAGGCCTTAGTAATTCTTCAATTAAGAAAACTTAACTTATATGAATATGTGTAGCCATTTTATTGATCAGAAGTGAAAAATTAATGTGTAATGCAGTTATCTAAATTTTTTAATCAAAATACTGCCATGTTTGCTCCAACAGTCAAAAATTGATTTTCACAAGCCTCACCATTAATTATACAACCGGATAAAAATCCAAAACAACTCCTTTAAGTTTACAAGGATAGGGTCAAAGGCCGCCCGTGTAAATTGAATATCACAGGAGGCTGTCACTCATAAAAATAATTTAAATTTACCTGGGCTACCGGCCTCCGTAATAATATGATGCACTTAGCAAATTATCTTGAGGCGTCACCTATAAAATATATATATTTACACAAGCGGCGCGGCATAGAGAGTGGTCTGTTGTGTTGTCTTTTGTATTTCTTGTGTCATTACTTTAACTCTTCAACTACATCCACTATCATCCGTTTTTGCGCGGACTCCAATCACCTCCTCCTTAGAAGGCAAATCACTAAATGCTAATCATGTCCTCCACTACCACGCGTAGCTCCCGTGCCGCTTCTATTTTCTATAAATAGAGGAAAATAGGGTTTTCTCGCAACGCTCTACCTCCTTTTCCATCCCATATTTCTCCATCCCATATTTCTCCACTCTCTCCAACCATGGTGGGTTCACCACTACAGCCATGATACATCACCACCAATAAGAAAAAGGAGAACAACAACGGAAAGAGCTCCTCTGGCGACACCACCTTATTTTCACTACCATCATTGCCAAACAAAATGCCTAAGGATGAAGTGGATAGTGGCTTTGAGCTCTAGTACAATGGGTTCTCCCAAAGAAGGACTTCGACAAGGACCTGCCATCAGAGGAGGACTCTGATGACGATGAGGAGGATGGCGGCGGAGACGGGCGTGGAGGAAGAGGCACCTGAGGACCGTGCGGAGGCCTCAGTCGAGGAGGAGGCCTCGATCGCTGTGACAATGACATCTTAGTGTGGCTTAAATGATTTAGTGCCTATACTAACCGATTAAAACATAAGGAGATGTCGTTGACTTGGAATTGTGTCATTCTTTGACAATGTAGAGTAGGATATACTAAAAACATTGCTTGTTTTGCTTGATACACAAAATAGACGCTCCTATACTAAGCCACCCACCCGATATCTTACTTGATGAGGAACACTATTGGCCTCCACCCCAAGATATGAGACACACAATAGTAAGTGTCAAATTATGAATCAATAATAAATTAGGAATTGTTTTATAATACATGGTTTTATATTATTTCCCTTGAAGTCTATTAACACTCTAGGATGGTTGAACCATGTAAGCAATAAAATATATATCAATTATCGATGTCACGGATAAAGATTACTAATGATGGTATGTATAAGGTGTATATTATCATTGATCAATATCAAGATGATATATCCCCAATTATTGTGCGAGCCACAAGCAGTGTGTGGCCAATGAAATGTGTCAATTGTAGATGTTGTCAAAGGAGCAACCAACCCGCTTGAGGCACAAAGTAACATACTATTCCCTGACTTCAATTATTTCAAACTAAAAGAGCTTGAAGATAATGATGATGTGGCAGCTATATGAAAGGACCTTGAGTAGTAGCACAAAGGGGATGAATGTACGAACTTTTAAATTTGAAATGCACTGACAGCGAAAATTAGTCTTCCCTCTGTAGCCTCTAGTCCTAAAGTCTAGAGTATTTGAACCAGTTTTTCTGTTAGACAGAGAAGCAAGTCCGAAGTCTCCAGTAGTATAGTTTAGAGATTTCAGACCTCTTTTAAGACGTCTAAGAGACACTTAAAAGAGGTGAACCCAATGGGTTGGAGAGAAAATAAGGTAATAAAATCACAGAAAATACAAAAGACAAAGGTAAGCTAGGAGACAAGATAATTTTTTACCAAAGTTTAGATTAATCGATCCTACGTCTCCATTGAGGTGCTCCAAAGAATCAGATCTCTTTCAATTCCTTGCCTCACCAAGTTTAAACTAGAAATCAATTTGGTCTTCAAGCTCTCATCAAACTGTAGCATTTAGTCCAAGGTGACCACTAATGTCTCTACTAGAAGACGTGCTCCTACTTATTATGAAGCTTGCTCTACAAAATCAATCTCTAAGAAAGAGTTCAGAGAATCACTAGAATACCTCTTTCGTTGTGGGGATGAGGGAAACCTTCAAAAACTTACCAGGTGATTCACAAGTTAAATCCACACAGACAATGCCTAGTTATCTAGGAGAAGATTTTTCAAGAGTAATAAGCTTGAGTCTTCACCGGCGTTGATCCACAAGTGCTTACACAAATCATAAGGTTTGAATTCTCCCAAATTAACCAAAAAGCACTCTCAAAGTGTGAATTAATATCAAAATTTAAGAGAACGAAGTGAAGAATCTCTAGAAAGCTTTTAGAAGAGAGATAGCAACGAACGAGTAGTTAACCCCTCAAAATAGGAATTGGTAGGATTAAATACACATCTTTCTTGAAGATAAGTGTTACTCATAAAATTCAAACTCACGAGTATCCAAACGGAATGTCCAGAGACTCTAGACAAGCCTTTCGGTCTAAACAAAGACTCCAGTCCGAAGACTCTGACCAAACAGTCTAGAGACTCTAGACAGGTTTTTCGGCCTGGATAGAGATCTTAGTTCAGATACTTTGGCTAGTGGTTCGGAGTGTCCGGACCGTACTTAGCCTCGAGAAGAGAATGGGTTTGAAGTGTTTGGTCTACTGGATACTCCAAATAGATCTCTCTACTAGGTAGAGAACTCAGTGCAGAAACTTCGGCCAAACGGTCCGAAGGCTTTAGACAAATTTCTATGTTTGACAAAGAAGTTCGTCCATAAATTTTCACAAAGTCCAGACACAAACATCCCAAACACGAAAGATAAAGAAACCAAAACCCCAATGTGTACGTAGTGTAGGTGTTCGCTCATCTAGACTTGGACATTTTATAGAGCACTTGCTTCTCAACACGGTTAAACTTGAGCTCATCTTAGTAGTACGACTTTGGCCTAAGAACTCAAGGAAAAACAAAAAAAATCTTTTCCATTCCATGTCTCATTTTCTTTTTCTATTCTTTTCTTTTCTTCATGAGTATTTTTCTCTTAAATAAAGCACTCTCCCTTTAATAAATTGCTGTGAAATTCTTAATTACAAAACATTAGCTCTCTGATTTTTTTTGTCATCTATCATTTGAAACTCACTAGGAGGGATAGATGTACTTTTAATCTCTCCCTTTTTGGTGATTAATGATAATACTCATAGGGCTCACAAGGGAGATATCAAAGAATATGTTTTGATTGAAAGAAGATGGAAGGAGCTCCCCCTAAATATTTGCATACACATAAGTGAGATTTAAGGTTACGCACATATTAAGGAACATATGAGAATTCCCCTTTTTTTTTCCTTGCAACCGTGGGGTGCATCATGTAGAAGTGAAAAAGAACATGGCAAACTATGATGTATGTGATATGATATTACATAAAAAACCAAAATTAAACAAGCACCATTGAACCAAACATCTCAACATAATGCAAGAAATTTAAAGTACGAAAATGAGAAACTAATGGTCATTACAGTACACACAAATATTTTAGATATTACTTGTCCAAAGCAAAAAATGGAGTATGCAAACTTTGAAAAATTGAAATAACTAAACAGCTGAACAGGAGCCCATACTACTCCTCCTTTATCATCAAAGCACAAAAGGAGGAAATTGTGGGTAGAATCAGTTGGATGCCTTGTCTTCCTTGTCGACATTGGCATCACCACCGTCATCTTCATACTCGTCCTCGGAATCGGTCATCCGCGAACTAGAGTGATGGCTAACATGACTAATGTTCAACGTCTCCACGAAGGGCTACACTGAGGCACCCTGCGTGGCTACAGGAACATCATCCTCTTCTCTAAAGGGGTTAATGTAGACTAGAGGCTCATGATCAGGAGAGAGATCGACACCCTGAGAGCGAAGATAGGACTTTTTGTGCTGCTCTATGCGATAGACGTTGTTGGTGGTAGTAAAGAAGATGGAGAAGAGGGCTTCGATTGCCTTCTTCAATGCCTACTCAAGCTTAACAACTGGAACAGGTTGACGATGAGAGGAGGAGGAAACAGTCCGTGATGGAACAGAAGGAGGGGCATGACAACAATATGGAAGGTGCCTTACCTCCTTGATAAAGCTAAGTCCTAACACAGCTTCAATTAACTTCATAATATAAGGTGAGTAGGTGGGAGAGCAGCGAGGATCCATGAAAATGGTATACATCTCTTCCCACAAGAATTTTACGACACTGAAACTCAACCTAATGGAGTAAGAATTGGCAAGGTGGCCAATGGTGATGGACTGAATGATGAAGCATCTCCCGCCTTAGGATTAATTGACTGAATGATTAATTGAGCTTATTTAGGATATTGCAATGAGGTAGCAGCTCATGTATTATCTTGATGATCCCATTTAGACCATACGTAAATGTAGACTCATGGGGAAGGATATGGCGCTAGTTGTGTAGGCTTGGATAGGTGAGGTCAAGGCGGTCCAGCTTTAGGACTTTAGCAAAAGTTTGAATAAAGCCTGAAACTACCAACCATTAGTCATCCATTTGATTGAATTCTCCCCATCCTCAATGGTGCTAAAGAACAAAGTTGTCCAAAACTAGACAATCACTTCCTCACACCAATCGTGCTCAAGGCCCATGAGATTATATAGGTCTCTCTCCTTGCAAATCCTAATCACGTCATTGAAGATGGGATTCTCTTTTTTCTCCATTGAGATACAGTTTATCTACTGCATATCAACAAAGGGATTTGCTCTCCCCAAGATAACACTATTGTAATAATCTTGTTGGACCAAGTCTAGAACCAAGGATCAGTGATGTCAGGACAATTGATTGAATTTGGATCCTCTTTCTTATCTTTCATACACTACTAAAGCTTCCTCTTGTAGTCATGCACAGGCATCCCAATCCACTTGAAGGGAGGTCGAGAGGGGACTTCTGCAGAAAGAGTTAGATGGCATAGATTTTTTTCCTCCCGAAACCATGAATTGGATGTAGATTAGGATAATCACCAAAAATCCCAATAAAGTCTCCGGGGTGTGTACTTGCGCTAACATTTACGGCGGTTGGAGGTGAAGAGGGTGTGCCACCCTGTTTGACTGTGTTTTTGGATCTAGCACGAGAGGGAACTGCCTTGGCTTTGCCCTTGTCCCCTCAAGAAACCTGGGGAGGGTTCGCATAGGAGGTGATCCCTTGAGAAGCATCACCTCGAGGGGCACAAAGAGTATCACTGGAGGTGTCACTTAAAGTGCATGTGCACTTCTTCTCATGACCCATTGAATGATACCTAAGATCAACAAGTAAAACAAGGATTAAAGCTAAGGCAAGGTTAGATGGCTAGGGTGGACAGCAGGCTAGAGTGCCTGGACATAATGTTTGGAGTCTTCGGTTAGCACTCTCTACTAGGCAGAGGGGCCAGTCCGAAGACTCCAGCTATATAGGCCGAAGACTCCGGTCATGCGAAGGGGACCACAAAATCTAACCAAAAGATTACAATGGTGACAAGATTGGATTTCTAGGAGTAAGAGGGAGCCATCATAGCAAAAGGTTTTTAACCCCAGGTTTAGGGATTGAGAGATCAAACCCCAAAATAAAGGAAGCACAAACTAGGGTTAAGATTACCTTGAATGGATTGAAGAATGAAGGGTGAATACAGAGATCTTCCGCATGGGAGACCAAAATACTTCGAGAAACGATGGTGGATGGTGGAATTCATTGAAGATTCATTGTGCAGCATGGAGGGGAGAAGGAGACAATAAAAAGAGGATTAGGGTAAAAATCCCGACGGCACCTGGGTATTATACTCATAGATTTGGCCGGTGAGTTTCTACAAAGATTCTGGACTTCAGAGATTCTAGAGGATTTGACTAGAGACTTCGGTGATATTTGAAATCCAGACAGAGAAGCAAGACTGGAGACTCCAGTATGGATAGCCAGATACTCCGAACAGCTTTGAGCTAGAGACAAAGAAGGTCGAGTGGAGACTCTAGGTCAAGGGTCTAGAGATTCTGTTCTCCTAGAATAGGGAATGCTTACACAAGCAATATATATGAAAATTTTGGTGTAATCAGAAGCACACAACATTACAAAGTAGTTATTACACTGAGATTCCTTAAGGAAACACACAAATCTTAAGCACAAAATAAGCACGCAAAATTTTCACAAATTATAACTTTATTTTTAAAAAAGTTGGAATTTTTGAGCTCTTAATTATGGGTCAAGACCTGTACTTAGCAAAGTGAGATCTCTAAACATAAGAGCTCATGATTTGTTAGATATTTTAGGACTTATACTTATTTATTTGTTAAATAAGCATTTAAATCCTATATATGCTCCTCCTTAAGAGATGTTCCATGAATCAAACACATTTAGCTCATTTCTTAGCTCCACAAACCATCGCTCATCTAAAGACTTGGTAAAGATGTTGACAAGTTATTTATCGGTTGACACATAGATTAAGTAAATATCTTCCTTGACTTCATGGTCTCTTAAGAAGTGGTGACGAATGTCAATGTGTTTTGTTCTTGAGTGTTGAATGGAATTATTGGTTATTTTGATGGTACTCTCATTTTCACAAAGGAGCAGAATGTGTGTCATATTGTACCCATAGTCACAAAGGGTTTGTTTCGTCTAAAGGAGTTGGGCACAACAACTTTCAATAGCTATGTATTCGGCTTCGGCTGTGAATAGGGCTATGGAATTTTGCTTCTTGAATGACCAAGAAATAAGAGATCTCCTAAGAAATTGATAAGTCTCAAATGTGCTATTCCTATCCACTTTGCAATCGGCATAGTCTGAGTCAGAATAGCTAATTAGATCAAAGTTTGAGCCTTTTGAGTACTATAACCCTAGTTTTAAAGTATGAACTAGATATCTCAAGATACGTTTATAGCGATTAAATGACATTTTCTTAGGGAGACTTGGAAACAAGCACACACATACACATTAAGCATAATATCGGGCCTAGATGCATAAAGGTAAAGTAATAAACCTATCATTGAACGATAGTTTTTGATCAATTAGTTTACCTTTCTCACTTAGGTTGAAATGTTTATTTGATGGCATTGACATCTTGATGGATTTGGCTCCCTCCATCTCAAACTTATTTAAGACATCATTAAGATATTTTATTTAAGAAATGAAGATTCCTTCCTTTAGTTTCTTGATCTAAAATCTAAAGAATAATCTAAGCTTGCCCATTATCGACATCTCGAATCTTTTGGTCATCATCCTACTAAGCTCATCACTAAAATTTTTGTTAGTAGATCTAAATATTATATCATCGACATATATTTGGTACATAAATAAATCATTCTTTAATTTATTAGTGAATGGAGTAATGTCCGTCTTTCCTATCTCAAAGTCATTTTTAGAAGAAAATTATGAAGACATTCATACCATGCTCTAGATACTTGCTTAAACCCATAGAGTGCCTTATGAAGCTTGTACACATGGAGAAGGTGCTTAGGATCTTCGAAGCCCGGCGATTGTTCCACATACATAAGCTCCTCGATTGGTTCGTTTAGAAACACACTCTTGACATTCATTTGATATTGCTTAGAATTATTGTTAGTAGCAAAAGCTAATAGTATACTAATGGACTCAAGACGTGAGACTAGTGCAAAGATTTCATCGAAGTTGAGTCCTTCAACTTTTGTGATTCCCTTTGCCACTAACCGTGCTTTATTTAGGGTGCCAACCCCATGTTCGCCTTGCTTGTTGCGAAACGCCCATTCCGTTCCTATTATGTTGGTGTTGGGTCTTTGTACTAGGGTCCAAACACGGTTGCGGGTGAAATTATTTAATTCTTTTTGGATAATCATCACCTAATATGTGTCTGCAAGTGCCTCATTAACCTTCAAAGGTTCCAATGAAGAAACGAATGAGTAACACCAATAAAAATTAGCAGCATGAGAATGAGTTGTTACCCCTTTCTTATGTCACCAAAAATGTTATCAACAAGATGGTCTTGTTGTATGCTTTGATAGACCCGTGAGTGGTGCACCAGGGGGACTTGAACTTGGTCGGTGTCTCTTTGCTCCATAGTGCCATTGGCATCGATTCCATCCACGTGTGTGTGAACTTCATGCACAGCATCACCATGGAATTTCTCTGGAACTCATATACTTGTAGAAGGGGTTGATCAAGTACCCCCATCTTATTTGTTTGGAACATCACTAGGTCTCACATCATCAATCAACTTGTTCACAATTGCTTGACTAAGAATTTCTTCACCTACAATACAATCATCAACTTGCTCCTCTTAGGAGCCATTAGATTCACCAAACGTCACATCTCTCGTAACCTCAATAATACTGAAAGTGTTGTTGAAGACTCGATAGGCGTGAGCCTTTGACTCATAGCCGACCAAGAAACCCTTGTCAACTTTGGAAGAGAATTTTGAGGAACAAGGTCTCTTGCTCAAGATGTAGCATTTGCTCCCAAAAACCTAAAAGTATGAGACATTTGACTTTTTATCGGTGAGAAACTCATAGGTGGTTTTGTTCAAGACCTCGTGGAGGTAGAGACAGTTGATGGCGTGATATGCGGTGTTGACAACATCTGTCCAAAAGATGTCAGAGGTATTGTATTCATCAACCATTGTTCTCACCGCCTCGATAAGTGTATGGTTCCTCCTCTTTATGATCCCATTTTGGGAAGGATCGTATGGAGCAGAGAATTTGTGCTTGATCCATTCTTCATCCAGGAACTTTTCCACTTGAGTGTTCTTAAACTCACTGTCATTGTCACTTCTCACTCTTTTAATCTTCAAATCAAACTTATTTTGTGCTTGGCGTGCAAACTTCTTAAAGATAACTTGTGCTTCGCTTTTATCATGGAGAAAAAATACCCGATAGTAGAGTGAATAATCATCAACAATGACAAAGCCATACTTATTACATGTTACACTTAGATAAGCCGTGGGTCTGAAGAGGTCCATGAGAAGAAGCTCCAATGGGCACAATGTTGTTATGACACTTATTTTGTGCTTGGCGTGCAAACTTCTTAAAGATAGCTTGTGCTTCGTTTTTATCATGGAGAAAAAATACCCGATAATAGAGTGAATAATCATCAACAATGACAAAGCCATACTTATTACATGTTACACTTAGATAAGCCGTGGGTCTGAAGAGGTCCATGAGAAGAAGCTCCAATGGGCACAATATTGTTATGACACTTATTTTGTGCTTGGCGTGCAAACTTCTTAAAGATAGCTTGTGCTTCGCTTTTACCATGGAGAAAAAATACCCGATAGTAGAGTGAATAATCATCAACAATGACAAAGCCATACTTATTACATGTTACACTTAGATAAGCCGTGGGTCTGAAGAGGTCCATGAGAAGAAGCTCCAATGGGCACAATGTTGTTATGACACTTTTAGTCAAATGGTGAGCTTTGACTCGTTTTCCCACTTGGCAAGTCCTATACACATGATCATTTCCGAATGTCACATTAGATAGACCGAGGATGTGATCCCATTTTAGAAGTTTTGACAAGTTTTGCATTTTAACATGGGCTAGCCAGCAATTTCAAAGCCAATAATTGCTAGATTTAGCAATCATGCAAGCTTCAGAACCCACTCTATCCCATGAAAAATTGACGAGATAGAGATCACCCCTTAACTTGACAATGAAAGCCACAGACTCGTCATCACACCTAGAAATGGTCACACCCTCCTCAGTAAAAAGACAATTGTACCCAATTTCATATAATTGAGAAACATAAGTTGTAACTTAGAGATTTAACATGAAGCACACTTGAGATTGATAGATTTTTTGAGATGGTGATTTTACCAAATCTCATCACTTTCCTTTACCGTTGTCACCAAACACAATGTTGTCTTGTTGTCCTTCATTATATTCAATAGAGATGAACATACTCCTCACTCCGGTCATATGATTTGTGAACTATCCACAACCTAACTTGATTCACCGAAGAAGTATGCCTACAAGACAAATTTGCGCTTGGGATTTAGGTACCTAAACTTATCAAAGTTTGGGTCCTAGAATGTTAACAACAAGTGACTTGGGTATCCATAGACATTTCTCATGTTTTTCATTGCGAGAACCAACAAGTGACTTGGTCTCGCTTAAGCATGTAATAAGCATAAAATAGGCATTGGGACATATGCTTCTTTTCTTGGACTTGTGCTCTCTCTCCACTTCTCACAAATTTGATGGGGTTGTTGTACTTCACATTACTTTGCTTTGATGACTTGTTCTCATTTGGATGGAAGCCGAGTCCAAAGCGATGCTTGTTGTTGTGAGTGGAAAGAGTCTTGTAGAGAGCGTCCTTGGATTGATACGTCTCCATATATCCGTATTTAACTAAGATGACAAGTCTAATATTCTTCTTCTTAAGCTCATCTAGTGCTTGTATGTTAGTTGAATAAGAATTCACGTTAACATTAAAGCATCTAGAAAATCCATTGCTTGCAGAGGAGTTAGAGGACTTGGTGGCTTGAGTTGAGGGAATAGTTGTTGCCCGAAAGAGCCTTAAACTTCACTTCAAGAGATTTGTGAATTTCTTTCAAACTCTCAAAATTTTTGACAAGTGCATCGTTGGAGATCTTTGGGATAGCCATTAATTTATTGACTACACTTAGAGTGGATCAATTCATCAACCTTCTCCCTTTCCATAGCCAATGACTTCTCAAGAGCAAGATTTCTCTTGTTCTCAAGGATAAGCAAGTCCTCTTGCTTCTCGAAAGTCTCTTTCTTGCTCTCTATTGCCTTAACAAACTTGGCCATTTGAGACAGTGTGTTTTTGTCAATGTCCTCATAATTGAGTTCATCAACAACATCATCACTGCTATCATTGTCACTATCTAAAGGCTTGGAAGAAGATAGTACCTTGTGCCCCGATGACATAAGATAAGTAGGAGCGTAATAGTTGTCATTGTCGCTCACGTTGTTGAAGAGTGACTTCTTTGGCGATGAAGACTTGATGGTGATTATCGCCACCCTTTTCTCATCTTTGAAGCTAGACTCGCTTTGGGAGTTCCACTCCTCTCCAATGTGAGCGTGCCCCGACCTATTCTTCTCATGGTACTTGAACTTATTGCCTTGATATTTCTTCTTCTTGGGATAATTGGTGATGAAGTGTCCATTCTCACCTTCTTCTTGGGATAATTGGTGATGAAGTGCCCATACTCACCACATTCATAGCACGCTCTTTTGGAGTGATGAGTCTTGGACTTGTCTCTATCCTTTTTGCCATATCTGCCACTTTGCAAAAACTTCTTGAACTTTTTGACGACAAGAGCAATGTCCTCATCATCGCTTGTGTCCTCCTTGCTTTTTACTTTTCCCTTCAAGGCAATCTCCTTGTTCTTGGTGATGGCAGTAATTTTTGGCAAGTGCCTTACATATTTGATATCTTCTTTCAAGAGTTCATGAGAGATAATTCAGAGAGAACATAGCCTGGTGTAAGCCTCTTGAAGTTCTTGTTTTCCTGGATGAGTATCACCAAGGTTAAGCTCCTTGACATGAAGGCTGGGAGAAGCTTCTTGAACACTACATGGTCGGTCATGTCTTTGCCTCTGAGGCAACGGATCTTGTTGATGATAACCATCATGTGGTCATATATCTCTTGCAGTGTCTCATCGTCTTCCATCACGAATCGACTGAGTTGTCCCTCTAACGGCTTGATCCGTGGCTCTCATACCCTAGATGATCATTCATGCACCAATTGAAGAGTGTCTCAAATTTTCTTAGTCCCTTCAAGCTGGTCCACCTTGTTGAACTCTTCGGGACTTAGAGACCTGAGAATTATGCTAGCAACTTGTGCATTACGATGGACAAGCACCTTTTGAGCGGGTATGAGCTTAATGTCCTCTTCTGGAATGTCGATATCTATAAGCACAATCTTCTACACACTAGGGTGTAAAGACATTAGATGCAACTTTATCTTATGCTTCTAGGTGACATAGTGTATCCCATCGAAATGAGGAGCATGCCTAGAAGGCACGGAAATAAAGTTGGTGAAAGAATTAAGAATTGAACTTATCATAGTTAAGAGAAATAGACACTTCCTTCTTGAAAGAACTATTGCAGAGTCATTCTCATTGCCCTTGCTTAGATCAATTGACTCATCTCTCAAGTGCGATATTTCTTCAAGTGATTAAGTCAGACATTGCTCTGATATCAATTAAAAAGACCTTGAGTCGCACAGAGGGGTGAATATGTGAACTTTTAAATATGAAATGCACTGACACCGAAATTAGTCTTCCCTCCAAAGTCTTTGGTCCTAAAGTTCGAAGTATCCAGACT
Source organism: Oryza coarctata (assembly GCA_030770085.1). Classification (NCBI taxonomy): domain Eukaryota; kingdom Viridiplantae; phylum Streptophyta; class Magnoliopsida; order Poales; family Poaceae; genus Oryza; species Oryza coarctata. The sequence continues at coordinate 20,229,462 of CM061472.1, forward strand.
AGTCTTTCTATCGGACAGAGAATCTAGTCCAGAGTCTTCGATGGTATGATCTGCAGATTCCGGATATCCTTCAAGATGTTTAAGGGACACATAAAGGAGACGAACCCAATAGGTTGAGAAAGAGGCAATGTAATTAAATCACAATAGGAGACAATATATTTTTATTAAAGTTCGGATCAAACAATCATATGTTTTCGTTTAGGTGCTCCAAAGAGTCTGATCTTTTTTGATCTTTTGTCTCACCAAGTTTAACCCTAGAAATCCGTTTGGCTTGAAGCTCTCACTGAAACGTTGTATTTAGTATAAGATAATTACCAAGATCTCCATTAAGACATGTGCTTGTACTTATTATGAAGTTTGATCTATTAAATCAATCTCTAAGAAAGAGCTTGAGGAATCACTAGATACATATTTTTTCGAAGATAAGAAAAACCTTCATAAACTTCTCGAGTGATTCATAAGTTAAATTTTTATGGGCATTATCTAGTCGTCTAGGAGATGATTCTTTAAGAGTAATAAGTTTGAGTTTTCATCGATATTGATCTACAAGTGCTCACACTAATCATAAGGTTTGGCTTTTTCTAAATCAACAAAAATCACTCTTAAAGTATAAATTGAGCTCAAAATTTAAGAGTGAAGTGAATAATCTCTAAAAAGATTTTGAAAGAGAGATAGCAATAAATGAGGCCTTTCGATATAAACAGAAACTTTAGTCTAAATACTCTGGTCAAACAAGCTTTTCAGACTAGATATAAAACTTAGTCCAGATTTTTCGGTGAGTGACTTGGATTGTCCAGACTACTATTTGTCTTGAAATATATAATTGCAGTATAGCACGAGAATAAATATGTACACTGAAACATGTATTACTTTTAGTGTTTAAATTTTATTTTAAAAAATATTTTTTTTCACATACTCCTCGTTTCAGCTATTCCTCGTTTAATTTCAGCTCTATGCTTAATTACGATGAAAAACTCTACATTAGGTGTCTAAAAATTTTAGGACGGGGTACTACCGTGCCGTTTCCGGTGACCGCTGGTTGGGCGTAGCGCGTACTGTGGCTCCTCGTGCAGCGTGATGCACGGCGCCGCACGCAGCAGCGCCGCAGCGGTGATATCGTCGTCCACTCGTCCGGCTGGCGACCATCAGCAGCAGCATGCGCAGCAAACGCACGCGCGCTGTTGCTGCTTCTGTGCCGGCTCGTGTTTTGCTCCAGTTTTTACACAGCTTTTGCACGTACGGCCGGAGACGGGACGGCCGTCTGTCTAATCGGCCGCCTCCTGGCTACGCTTACCCCATGCAACTATGCTCGCGCATCCTCTGGCTGGCATCCATCCATCCAGGAGACCAGATTGATTTCCCACCAGTCGTCGCCGCGGCCTTTTTGACGCATCCGCGCGCGCATTGGTTGCTGCTTTGCTTGCTTGGAATTTCTCGCTCCTCCGCCACCACCGTCTTTCCGGCGCCAAACCAGTGGGCGCGCGCTTGCCTCCGCCGAAAACCGCCTACAACATCCATTTTCCATCACCGCCGCCGCTTTCGCCGACGTTGGATTGTACGGTAGAGTTTTATTGATATTTTACGAAAACTTATTTCCCAGATGATGTGCTATCGCGTGGTTAAGATGGAGTAGCACTGTACTTTGTTCTGCCCTTTTGAAGTGTGCTATTTTAGGTCCAGTTCTTTTTGTCTGATTAGATCCTACTCACTCCATTTAGAAGTCTTAAGCATATTTCATTTGCTGGTTTTTCTAAATAGGAGGTTCTATCTGTACTCTCTGTACATCCAAGACTTAAATAAAGAGCGTGTCATTAAATTTTGCAGTGCTAGATTAAATGGTTAACTGGAACCCGAGCAACAATCCTCTAACCCTACTACATTGCATGCACTCGAAAAAGTTTGTTGCATGTAGAGTATAGATCGAAGGAGTTAATTTCTTCCTAGTCTTTGTAACAAAAGAAATACGTAGGAGACTTTTACATAGAGGGAGGAATTAGATACTGGATTATCTGATTTTAGATAATAATTTTTAGGTATAAATGAATTAGTTGTGACAAAGATGTTTTAAAATACTATTATAAAAAACTTATGTGTAGAAAAATTTTATAAAATAATATTATTCAGTAGCATAGAAAGTGTGCCGAGAAAAGAACGGACCATACTCAGCGCGTCGCAGGGCAACATATGAAGATATACAGTGTCGAGAGTAAGCAGTGTGCGCGCTGTTTTACCGCCAAGCCGCAAACTAGGCCAATCGTGGGCAAAAAGGCCCTGCTCCAAAGTAGCATGAGCCTTCAGGCATCTGTCCAGCCAATGATCTAAATGCTGAGTTTGCTGACACCATACTCGGTGCTACGCTAGGGATGGGATAGAAGGATTTTTATTCTAGTCCTTTTGTAATACTTATTTTACAAAAAATCCTTGGCAAAACTTATTTCAACTCAAATATACAAGGCCTATAAAACAATTTACAGATAGGTGGAATATTAACTGAATTATTTGTGATGCACATTTAAAAGTACAATTTCACTAAAAGCTTTTCTTCATCAATATTGCTTACTCATTTTTATAAGCAATCCACTTCATCATCTAAAAAAAGACACATGTGCATAAAGAATAACCACTAACTTCTTAGCCATGCAAATTTAAATGACATATGTAATCAACAAATCTAGGTTGTGGTTTTGGGATTTCCTATTATAAGATTCATGCATATTGAGTGGGAAGTGTCTCTTACCGTGCTGCTTCTATTCATCAATCGGGTGATGAGACCCAATTATAGAGCACCTATATCCAATGGGCGTGCCACTTGCGCCTCTCGTGTTAGCTTCACATAATTATTTTTGAGAGGTCCTTTCTCGAGAATCTTAAATAATAGAAGGCACCTTTTGACCTCAAACCTGACAATACGGTCATCACTATGTCAATCCATGGAACTAACATGGCGCTGAGCTTCTCCAACATTCATTTCAAGACATGGACCCTCATGAGCAAGAGCTAGTGTGGTCAACAGGTCCAACCCTATCGTTGGAATGTATAAACTTATGTAGGGTTTATTCATTAAGGCATTTTTTGAAATAAAAGATTTATAAAAAAAATAATGTAGGATGCATGTTCTATTGAAACTTTTCTTATTTTGCATTTTGTAACATAGAATTGGAGCTTGCAAAATCATATCAAAACTCATTTAGAATGCCCAATACACAAATATTTTAGAGGAAAGTAAGTCAACCTCATGGAAATTTCGCTTTTAGTCCCTCTCTTATCAAATTCATATGTTTTTTATGTAGCTTACTCAAACCTTAATTCCTTTAATTTTCTTATGTTTTGTAATATTCTATTATGGATATGCTTTTTTTATCGAAATCATGTGTTTTTTAAACTTCTTGGTTACAATTCATTCATTTCAAAAGAAGGCCTAAGTTTTTGGCAAGGGCCTAACTGTACTACTAGTTTTACAAGAGGCTTAAAAAGGAAAATCTACGATGAGATAAGGAACTAGTGGAGTAGTATCGGCCAGTCACAGTACCGTCCTCACTGTCTCTAGACATGCATCGGGACACGGCGCATCGACAGACAAGAGAAGAGGAAGGGAAAGAAGCAGAAGCTACTCCTACAGTCCTACGTGTGGTGGGCTGGTGGCAATGGTGACCAACTGTCCATGGCCGATTGCTCATCGCTGCACCAGATAGATTGGATAGATGGAACCTGGATAGATACACGGCATTGTGCCACACCGTGTACTGTCGTCGATCTGACAGCTCCATCTCCATGGAGTGGATAGATAGACAGACATAAATTGGCATGGATTTAAGGATAGCGACTGTGCCCTGCCTGCTTATGCTCGGTCAATTATTGGACTTCGCCGTCGTTGTCGTCTCCGGCAACCGCTACCTACCGCCAGCTAAAGCTCGCTGCCATTTCCTTCACGCGCGCGCCACCGTCGCCGACCCGGACCGACCGCGAGCGCGGCAACTTTTCTTCTCACACTTGCCTGCGCCGGCCGCCGCTGACACCGGCGCAGAGAGGCCACTGGCGTCGTGGCTGTCGGCGTCGATCTCGCCAGATGCTGCACTGCACGAATTCATCTTCACGTGCACCTTGCAGCTTTCTGCATCTGCCTGCGCCAATGTCCGCATTGCACGGATGCATCTCATGCACCGCTGAGATTAGATTGGGTACGTACGTGGACGCAGTAGTGTATGTACTTGTGCGCCCGGCTGCTTGCTACACAACGAGTCATTGCATCAGAGGATGTGTGCCTCTGATCGATCTTGGAGGAGTATCTATCAGTGGTTCAGTGTACAGTGCGTGCATGTGGAGTGCTTTTTTTTGCCACAAAGGTGGGAGTGGCTCATGGTCTTGGGGTGCTATATTTAGCCACACATCACATATTTGGGAAGATGGGGTACATGTGCTGACGAAATTTGGGAAAAAAGAGGTTATTGTGTGTTATTTTTGCTACTTCACATATATAACCCCTTTTTTAAGATACACTATTTTTATTGTTTTTCATAGATACAGTAACCCCTTTTTTTAATATACACTATTTTTATTGTTTTTCATAGATACAGTGTGTATTATTTTAGATACAATTGGGTTTGCTTGGAAGGCATTTTTTTCATTGAGTCTTATAAGATGAAGATTTGTATTGTTTTTCATAGATACAGTAACCCCTTTTTTAATATACACTATTTTTATTGTTTTTCATAGATACAGTTGTGTATTATTTTAGATACAATTGGGTTTGCTTGGGAGGCATTTTTTCATAGAGGCTTATAAGATGAAGATTTTTATTGTTTTTCATAGATACAGTAACCCTTTTTTTTAATATACACTATTTTTATTGTTTTTCATAGATACAGTTGTGTATTATTTTAGATACAATTGGGTTTGCTTGGGATGCATTTTTTCATTGAGGCTCATAAGATGAAGACATATAATTAAAATAAAAGATATGATTTCAACGTAAAACTTATATATATCTCACTTTTTAAAAAAAGGATAGATAGAGGTTGCAACCCTATACATGCTCTTACAAGAAATAGAAAAAAATTCTATCAAACCAGAACATAGAGGTTACGTATTTTCAAATGCTTCGAAAGATACCAGCAAGCGCGCGCAACCGTAATACCGACCAGTACTCTAGCACACGCAAAAGCTTATGAACAAGTATCAATCACTATCTTGGTTTTTATAGAATAGTGAACTGGTCTCACCAAACAAGTCAATGACCAATATCCCAAAGCCACAGCCGCAGATTTAATTATCACAACCCAACCAAACCGACATGCTTTCTCAAGATAACCACGTATGTCCTACTCGACGTTTAAATCTCGCAGTATCGCGCACTCACCTCAAACAAAAACTGCACACATTAGACAACCACATAAAATTCAGGAGCAGATATTCCTACGGCCAAGCAGCCCAAATTCAGGACCAAATGTTTGCAATGTACGCATGCTGCTGGAGCTATGCATAAATCATATACAGTGCTCCGTAAGAGAGAGATCATCATGTGGAAAAATTGCTATATGCACTTATAGTTTAACTAATTATTACAACGTAGACTAAATTAATTACATATTTTTTATTATTCTTATAAATTTTAATAAAAATATGTTTTCTAGCTAACACTACCCTTAGTCTTGGTACTATATAATATAAGAGCATGATACTGTGCATATAGTGACGCTACATAATTGAAATCGGTAGCTAGTGGTTTTATTTTAATAATTTGTACTTCCTACAGACTTTTATTATACAAATATATGTGATTTCTTTTCATTAGTTAAGGACGGTTATCATTTACGGAGTGGTGGACGATGGGGTCGTCCGGTAAACCTCTTTCCTCCGTTCCAATACGTCTGTTGTTTTAGAAAGTCGTGTCCTTCATTAATTCCTTCGTACACATCATTAATCACTTCATGCATGCTATCCAAGCCAGTTGGGGTGTTGTCAGCTCAATCACTTTAAAAAAGATGAATGGGCAAAAAAAAACAATAGACTACTTTAATTAAAATGGGCTAGTGGATCTCACCGCTAAAAAAAGATAGTCTTTGTGAAAAAAAAATCTACAAGCTAAAACAACGGTCTTTAAGGTGAGAGAGAGTACAAAACTATCTTAAAAGTAAACATTAAGAGCAACTGGAGTTGTGAGAAACGTGTGGGGGCATTAACCGTCAAACGACAAGTACCAAGCGGAACCCCAAAGAGCACAAACATACCAGTGCATCGCACACCTTTTGCCACGCACACACAGATGAACAGCAGCTGCCAACGCACGAACAGTATACCATCACTGTAGCCTGTACTCCACTCTGGATGGATTGGACAGATAGAAGCGACGCAATGGATCAGATCGATCGATCAGGCTAGGGATGAGCTTCACATCAACATGGCAGAGAGAGAGAGAGCGAGGGAGAGAGACTTATGAAGCGAAGGTTTCCAGGTGGTTTTGACCGGTCTGTGACGCACGCACGTACCCTGGCACAGTAGTACATCCCCGAGTGGGGCCCACGTGTTAGTGCTTCGGAGCCATCCCGGTCGGTCGGCGAAGCCCTACTAGGGCATATGGACGGCGCTGGCTGGCTCGGGACCGACCTACTGACCGCGCCACCTTCTCGTGCCTCGTCCTCTGGAGTGCCTGGCGATCTCGGCTGTACACCATGGCCATCTCCGAGATGGCTCCGACCACTGGGTTCCAACTCCAGAAATAAAGTTTGGAATAAAAATATAGAGCCGCTTAAACTCCGCTTCATCCTTCTATTTTATTTTTTTAATCACCCTATTATGCTTCACTTATTTTTAAGGAGAGGCTGCAGCCCTACAACTGAAGTAGAGCCCTACCAAACTTATCCATCCCAAGATCCATCCATCAATTGGTCCGTATAAGTCGCGTTATCCCCTCCTCCCCCTCTATATATGTAAATGCATCCTAACACACGATTTAAAGTTTAGACAGATGGACAGCAGAAACTGCCTAACCAATTAGGCTATGTCGAGTTCACATGTTATCGTGTATGAGCAGCCTTTAATCATTAAGTATAGGGTTGGTGCGGCGTGACATTTTTAATTTTTTTCTAGGGAAGAGATACCTGCTCCTTTCACTCCTAATGACAAACACACCATTATTCTTACCGTAGAATTATGTTCATTGACTACTACCCTAACAGCAAAAAGGAGAATCTGTTATATATATATATATATATAAGTCTATCTAACACCCTCGTAGTCACAGTAAAAAGGGAATAGATATAGAGACTGGACTGAAAACTAGTGAACAAAGACGTGGACAGGTCTTTAATTATTATATTGGCAAACTGATATACTGATGGTATATGAACCATCCGAACATGTCCTAATACGACCTTGTCAATATACAAAATAGATATCGATCTCGATGTGCTTGATGCGTCGATGATGGACTGGATTGGCGGTCATGTAGATGGCACTGACATTGTTGTAGTAGACGATGGTCGCGGTGGAAAGGAGTGCATGGAGCTCCTAGAGAAGCTGGCGAAGCCAGCAGCACTCGGCGACGGCGTGAGCGACGGCGTGATACTCGGCTTTGGCGCTAGATTGGGACACAGTAGTCTGGCGTTTTGAGTACCAAGATATGAGAGTGTCACCGAGGTAAACGCAGTAGCCGGACGTAGAGCGTCGAGAGTCGGGGCAGCCTGCCTAGTACACATCGGAGTACGTAGTGAGAGAGTTGATGGGGCTGGAGCTAAGATGCAGCCCGCTGGAGAGGGTGCCCTTCACGTAGCGTAGGATTCGCTTGAGCAGCGCGAGGTGAGATTCACGCGAAGCGTACATAAAGAGGCACACTTGCTGAACAGCGTACGTGAGGTCGGGCCGGGTGAGGGTGAGGTATTGGAGAGCCTCGACAAGACTCCGATAGTGAAAGGGATCGGCAACAAGTGCGCCATCAGCAGCGGAGAGTTTGGCTCGAGTGTCAACCGGAATGGCCGTGGGGTGACAATCGGCCATGCCCGCATGCTGGAGGAGGTCGATGGCGTACTGGCGTTGGGAAAGAAAGAGCCCGTGGGAGGAACGAGTGATGGAGATGCCAAGGAAATGGTGGAGAGGACCAAGATTGGTCATGGCGAACTCAGATTGGAGTCGGGCCGTGATCTGGTCGAGGAGAGATATCGAAGACGCTGTAAGGACAATGTCGTCGACATATAGAAATAGATAGGCAGTAGCGGAGCCGATATGGAAAGTGAACTAGGAACTATCGGACACAGAGGTCATAAAGCCGATGTGCCGAAGATAGGTAGCAAATCACTGGTACCAGGCACGAGGGGCTTATTTGAGGCCGTAGAGAAAACGTTGAAGAAGACAAACGTCGTCGAGACGAGAAGGGTCGACGAAGCCTGGGGGCTGTTGGCAGTAGACTGTTTCCGTCAGGTGGCCGTGAAGAAAAGCGTTCTTCACGTCTAGCTGATGGATCGGCCAGGAATGCGAGGCAGCCAAGGTGAGGACGACCCGGATGGTGACAGGTTTGACGATGGGACTGAAGGTCTCATCGTAATCAACACCGGGTCGTTGGGATAAACCCCGGACTACCCAGCGAGCCTTGTGACAGGCAAGAGAGCCATCGGCATGGAATTTGTGTTTGAAAAGCCACTTACCGGTCACAATGTTGGCGTCGAGAGGACGGGGGACGAGGCGCCAGGTCTCGTTGTCCATTAAGGCCTTGTACTCGTCGGTCATGGCCGCGCGCCACTGAGGGTCGGCCAGGGCGGAGCGAGATGTCACCGAGATGGGCGAGATAGAGTTGTGGACAGCGGAGTGCCCGTAGCGCTTAGTGGGGCGGAGAGACCCAGTCTAGAAGCGGGTGACCATATGAGAGGTGGAGGGAATTGGAGCCAATGGGGGTGTAGGAGTAATGAAAAGAACTGGTCGGGTGGGGGTGTCATCGGCTCCGGGTCAGCAACTGTAGATGAAAGGAAAAGAGGGAACTAGATTGGCCTGAGTCGATGGAGTCGAGTGGTCCGATCGGTCCGATAGAGATGGATCAGCCGATGAGGTGGGGGGAGTCGATGGAAGCTGAGGAGCCGATGGAAGTGGGGTGTCCGATGGAAAGAGGATGGTATCAGCTGAAGGATAAACGGTATCGGTATTGGCCGATGGAGGTGGGGCCAATGGAGGTCCGATGGTTGGAACATCGGACCGAATAGTGGTAGGATATGTGAAGGGTAAGTCCTCAGCAGTGGCCGATGAGGGGGCCGATGGAGGGGACAGTGGAGGAGAGTTGGTCGGCATGATGTTGGTGAGGAGAAAGTCAAGATTCCTAGAGGAGGATCTCAGATGAAGTAGACCGAAGGGAAAACATGTCTCGTCAAAAATGACGTGACGAGAGACGATGACCCGTCGGGTGGAAAGGTCGAGACATCAGTATCCCTTGTGAGAGGAGGGATAGCCGAGGATAATACAGGCAGTGGAGGCTTGTAGAGAATACAGTACGGTTAATGAATTTCATACCATTATCGGCTTGTAGAGCCTTGATGGAGAGGTTGAACTGAGTGGACACGTACGTGACAAAGTGAGTGAGGTGAGAGGCGACCTCGGATTTATTGATGAGCGGAAAGGTCTAGGTACCGGAGACACTTTTAACTGGAGACGTCCATACATCACAATGTATAAGTTCAAATGGGCGCGAGGTACATGAGAGAGAACTATAAAAAGGCAGACGCACATGTTTGCCAAGTTGATACGAGTGGCAAACTATGGAGCAGCTGTGGGTACATCGGATGGAGGCGCTGCGACGGAGAGTGGCTACAGCGTCGGGGTCGGGGTGGCCGAGGCGAAGATGCCAAAGGTTGGTGGAGAGGGCGACGCTGGCGTGTGGAGTGGACGACACAGTGGAAATGGTGTAGAGGTCTCCACCACTATTGCAGCGAAGGATCTGTCGCCGGGTTGGGATATCCTTCACAGAGAAACCAGACGCGTCAAATTCAATGGAGCAGTTGTTGTCTCTTATGAATTGGCGAACAGATATAAGATTGTGAATAAGAGAAGTGACGATAAGAACATTGCGTAGGGGAGGTTAGTGGTGGATGTAGACAGAGAGGAGTCACGTCGGCATTGGACAGGAAGAGAGTGAACATTACCGATGGTGACAAAAGAGGAGGAAGAAGGGTGACAGGAGCGAAGTATACCGGCCGATGATACCATGTGTGAAGACGCCCCAGAGTCCAGCACCCAAGGGTGCTGTGGCTGGAGCGTCATCGGCTAAGGCGGCAGAACGGGAGCTGATGCCAGGTGAACCTGGGGATGGGCGCTGAGAACCTCAGGTTGCCAGCCGATGGGGCTGCGTGGCTGGGGCTGGGGTGGCTAGGGGTGGTAGTAGAGCCATGAACCCGTGGAATTGGCAGGTTGGGCAGGGACCGAGGCAGGTCGTGATTGCATCGGACCCTGCCAGTTCCTGCCTTTGCCTTTGCCCTTGCCTTTCCTGGTGCGGGCTATGTTGCCATGGCTGAAGCCATGGACACCAGAGCCACGAGAGGAAGGGGCAGCGCAGGATGCTCGGCAGCCATTATCGACTGCAGCAAGGAGAGTGGTGTGGGCCACTGTCTTCTCATCATTGGCTAGACGGAGTTCTTTAAGAACTAACATGTCATGGGCTCAGGCGAACGATGGAAGAGATGTGGCGTTAATGATGTTATCGGCAGTGTTTGAGAAGCGGGGGTTGAGGCCTCGCAGAAGGGCGAGGACGAGTTAAGAGTCGGTCATAGGGTGGCCGACGTCCTGGAGAGCAGCAGCCTTGACCTTGAGGCGCTGTCAGTACGAGGAGACAGAGGAGTCTCCTTTTACCATGGAGTAGAACTCGTTGAGGAGGAAGATGGCACGAGGCTGCTTGTTGGCCAGGAAGATCCGCTCGATGGCCACCTAGAGATCCCGGGCGGTGGGGTCGGTATCGTCCATGGTGAGGTCGAGGACAGAGTCGTCGACCGAGCCGAGCAGCCAGCTACGCACGCAGCACTTGGCGATGTCCTAATGAGGATCATCGGGGCGAGGTGGAGCGGAGCCATCAATATGGGACCGGAGGCCAAATTTTCCACAGAGAGATTTGAAGAAGAAAACCCACTTAGAATAATTGGCGTTAAGGTCATGGGAGATAGGAACATGAGATTTCACGTTCACAGCTGTGTAGGAAGGGGAGAAGATCGGCGAGGTGGTGCCCGAGGTGTGGTCTGAGGCACCGAGGGCCGGAGCAGATTCGGCGACTGGGAGAGTGCTGGAGCTGAGGACGGACTCGGTGGCCATGACGGGAGAACGGGAGCAAAGAGCCGATAGGAGAAAGAAGCCGATGGGAGGGGGAAGCCGATGAGAGGACGGATCGGCCGATCAAGGATGTGAGAAGCCGATGGGAAGTGGGCAGCGGAGTAGGTGAGGAGTGACCAGCCGATGAGGAGTAGGCAACGGAGTAGGTGAGGACAGAGTAGGTGGGTTAGAGAGTAGGTGGGTCAGGGAGTGGTTGGGTCACGGACGTACGAGGATTCACGTCCGTGGACTCGTGGAGGCCAAGGAGTGGGGCGGACGCGAAAAAGGCAGGGAGTGGCCGGACGCGAAGAGAATATGTTCGCGTCCGGGAGGCAGGGATTCGTGTCCGTGGACACGTGGACACGTTGGACTGGCTCAGACGTGAGGGGAGAAGGTTCGCGTCCGAGAGCCGTTGAGTATGTCGGAAAGGGCGAGAATCGAGGGAGATTTCTAGCCGATGGAGGGCTGGACAAGTCCAGCCGATGGAGACGACGAGCGCGGAGGTGCGCTGGCGTCAGAGAAGGAGAGATGCACGAAACAAGAGGAAGAGCGGAGACGGGTGCGAGGAGGGACGAGGAGGCGGATCGAGACTGTCGCTTGGTCGCGCGGAGGTGGGGTGGAGAAAAGGTGACTGCGGAAGAGACGGGGAGAAGAAGAAATGAAGATGAGAGAGCGAGGAGAGTACCGGGAAGAGAGTCGGCAACGGGAAGAAGACGTCGACGAGGAGGAGGAAAGGGTCAGCTCGCCGGAGGGAGAAGTTAGCGTGTCGGGATGTCTAGACTCCCTATGATACCATGTAGAAAGTGTACAGTAACTATAAATCGCTCGAGCGTATACAAGGAAGTCATATATACATTCCAGACCAGTGGTCTGTCTAACACATCACGTCAACAGAAAGATCAAACTGAAGTACACTTTAGGTTTGTGTCAATTACATACATAACCATCATATAGGAGTAATTTCTCTGCATTTCTCAGCGCGCGAGTCAATTACGAACTAATTGGATCGATAACTCAACGATATCATCATCGTACCAGTAAAAATCTAGCTTAGTATTCTCGTGTATTTGGTCAACAGGTCAACGAACTGAACATTTTTTTCCTTGCTAATTGAAATCAAGATTCTGGAAGTCCACGGCCATCGTGGTTACAAATATAAACAACGGCAAGAGATATAGCTCTAAATTTTTAGATAATCTATTATTAAATATAGATTACACGCTTATATATTTAACACCCCTCACTCGAACAGAGGTAGATCAGGTTTAGATTGTAGTAGAAAATAACTGAGAGCGGCCTACGTATAATGTCGACGTTAGAAAAAATATTAGGCTTTGATACCATATTAATATAATTAACGTTAGATGATCTTTATGGTTTATAACCACTCATATATGTATATATAGAAGATTACGCATATATGAAGGGTTAGAAGTGTAACCAACGACGATTAGAATACACAGCTTCAAATATAAATTACACATTTCTATATATATATTTAACAGTCTCCATCTTGACATGCAGAATACAGTATGCCGCAATGCATGCATGCGTAACTTGCGAAGATACAACGAAGTCTGTTTAGACGGATTACTGTTTCCGTCTTAAATTATAATTATTTTAAAGTTAGACATGTGATTAATAAAATATATAAAAATGATTAGTAGAAATATATTGATCGGTTAAGAAAAAATTAGATGAAAAAATTAAATAAAAAATAGTTATGATTGATGAGATGAAAGATAAGATAAAGAAGTAGCTTTATTTTAAAATAAAGATTTAGTGATAAAAGGAGGGAGTATAAATTAGTGAAAAAATAATCTTTTTTAATAAATACTGATGGTCAACATAAGTCGTTAACACCTGCATTGTACTAGCTAGGGACAATGATTAAGTGATGATCCTACTAACAAATTAACGATCCCAGCCAATGCTGCAGTGACAAAATCTATTAGGCCCCTACTAACTTAAAATAATTTAGCAGTCAGTTTTGTTCAGTCAATTACCGCTCTCCTCGTCCCAAAATACAAAATCCCGAACATATCCTATTACAATTACTATAAATATATCTGAACAGAGTATGTTGGGACGGAGTACTAGCTATCTGATCTGAGCAGGTCACCCATAATGAACACCGTCCCTGACCTTCTGCATCATGGAGTATGAGCTAATTATTTGAGACTGATCAAACGGTGCCACATCCGGATGATTTATCAAGTGACCATGCATGGAAACTCGCCGATCGTATGTATCGATATCCAAGATTGATTATATATATAATTAAGGACTGATCATAATTATTGGTCGAGCCCAACTCTCACCAATCGAATCTAACTAACTACAGGTACAGAACAGTTGCATATATCTACTAAATTATCAATTAACAAACTAGCTTCTGCATGCCTAAAGCTAGGATGAACTGGTCAAACAGCCAATCACATCTCGAAACATCGCCTGAAACAAGGCTTTCTCTCCAAACGGCTCCATAAACAACAGCTTAATTAGTACTTTAATTAGCAGCTAATTATATTAGCTTAATTACTTGCAGTCATGCGTAGTCAAGCAGAAAGCTAGCACATCATATCACTAGCTACTAGCCCGTTACTCCTAAGAAGATGCTATATATATCCGTATAATGTGTGTGTATAACTAATTAAGCTATTAGTGAACGTGTGTGTATATATATAGTGGTATTAACTACACTAATCACAATCTAGAGCAGCTAATCTCTCGCACACACGCCGACTGTACCACTGTTCTTTAACTACATTAATTATGCTACTACTGCAATTATATAGTACTATCTCGAAAGGAGCATACTTGGCTGGTTTAACTTACACCCAAAGAAAGGTACTCACCTTTAGTAGTAGTATTAGTACTCAGTACTTTGTAGTGCACTCATGCATGTTTAGAGTACCATTAGCTACCATATAACCTCTTGCGTTTAGAAACGTGTCCAGACTTGAAAGTGAAACTTTAATTAGTCTTAGCTTTGTTTAATCATATATCATGCATGCATGAATCTCTAAGTACTACACAATCAACTGCCTATAGCTTAGCTAGCTAGATAAAGAGCACATAATAAGTGCGAGTATAAAAGTTGCTACATAAAATATATATTTAGGTGGGGGAAAGAAGAAAATCAGAATATATATTTATAACCACCTACAGTACGAGTTTTAAAACGTATATAAAAGATATGTAACTGTATACATATATTATTATATTGGTTGTAGATGGCGTGTTAATTTTTATACCCAGTAGTTCAGTATACTATTAAAATTGCTGTAAGCAAAATTAACATGCCAAAACATTAAAGGGGAATCACTAACGCCATTGGGTTAGAGGACTACGCAAAGAAAGTGGAACTGACTAGTCTGATTTGGAATAACATAATTTGGCTTTTTTTAGATTGATGCCAAGTAGGGAATCGACAAATGAGATGCCACCCACGTACATAGGCAGGAGGCATAAGAGATAGAAGCCATGAAAATATAGGCCAGTGCCAATTTGTTACCTTAGATTGCACTGGAAGAATATAAGAATTCGCAGAGTCCAGTGCTGGCCCTTTGAGAAAATGAGCACCTGAACGTTAATTTATTTTTTTGAAAATAAAGGAGCATTAAATTTGATGGGGATAGTACTGTTTTAGATACATGATGATGTACATGTACATATTGCAATCAGGTGATATGGTTATATCCATATGTCACCATGCATACAGATGGGCATGCAGCTTGTTTTAACAAGGAAGATGATTGCATACCTGACCTCTGCATCTAGTCATCTAGCATGCATATATATAAACAAAGTTTTTGCACAAATAGATGCGAATGGAAGTTAATTCTTCCATGCTATATAAAAAAACACCTTTAAGTAAACGTTGATGCTATATACAGTTTGTAGGACGTGAACATTTGATATTGTGCAAAGAATTAGCTCTCTTTTGCATGCATGTTCATGATTGCTGATGCTTATAGGATAAACTCCTTGGATGGATAAGGATTTAGGGTTAGTTAACAAGGACAATGATTTGCAAATCTGCTGGCTATTACTTTTACTTTGCATGACAAGTTTAGAGCGTTGTTTTTTACAATAACGGAATAAAGATACATATAGCAAGGACAAGCAAATCTAGTGCGCTGCATCGATCAGGCATACTAGTTTATAAAGGAAAAAGGAGAGGCCTAGGGGATCGGATAAGGCTCAAGCTCTAATCCTCATGTTAATCTCTAAGAGACATATAGATATATGGTATCCGTACATGCATAAAATTTACTGGCATTGTCAGCAACAGGTGCACTGGTTAGCTACTAGCTCAGATGAAGTGATTCTGTACTTTGCAGATAAAGTTGCATGAGTTTCTGTTTTGAAAGCAAATGCTGCTCACCATCGCCATGCAAGCTAGCATGGATCATGGATGATTAATCTTGCTTTCATTGTTCTTTCGTTCTTTGCTGAAAGAGCATGCAGTGTGTGTGTATGTGTGTGTATGTATATATATCCATGAGTTACCAATTAGTTATATAAATTAATTATTTAAAAACACAAGCGCAACCATCCTGGATGTACAGACTGGATTGATTTTTATTATTGAAAAAAATTAAAAAACACAAAAAAACTATACATATCTTTTCCAAAGAATTCCCAACAATTGCATGTATACAAAATAAAAAAAAGGAAGAAAAAAAAAATCTTTTGCAAGTCCGGTGGACAATGACAATACGCGAAGTGCCAGCTCTCTCTGAATTTTTGAGGGCCCAGTAGCATAACTTCAAGCCGAACTACTAGTTGGGCTGAAACCTGCTTTCCTAATCACTTAGGCCCAAACTTTCATATAAGTTTTTTTTATAAAAAATACTCTGTTTACCAGGAACATTCGCGTGAAAAACTGGAGAGAAAAGTTTAGCAACCAGTGCTGCCCAACCCACCTTTTAAGTGTGGTGTTCTAATACAATTTCAAGAGGTTCTCGGTTGTCTCATGATCTCATCCACTTGTGATGCTCTCTACTTGAGATCAAGTGATGAGATGAGACAACAACTTTGTGTAGGTTGCTGTCACTTGTTCGTAGTGGACTACCAGCTCGCCCATTACTGCAGGAAAACCTAAGTTTGACTTGCTGAAGAGCATGAAAAAGGTTCATGCAGCTGGCAGCTTGGAAGAGGTCCAAAGGTCTATCCCAGTGGTGTGGATCATGGTTACCTAACAAGAATGTGATAATATGTTGCCAGAATCTACTAGTGCTTGACTGCTTCTGTTCTTGCTGGGAGTACATCATTCTGAGCAAGTGACGAGCAGTGGTCTCCCTGTACTACTTCGACAACTAGTTACAAATTTCTTATTGTGTAATCATAAAATAAATCAACAACTGGTGCCAAATACTCAAAATAATCTATATTTTGAGTTGGATGGGGGGTTCACCAAACCATTATCAAGCCAAAAACCAGAGCTAAGTGGTTTTGTAGTTTTTGTGAAAACCGTTGACTCCCAGAGAAATCTGGTCAAATTTTGTTAAAAAGTTTAAATTCAATTTGATTTTTTAAACTCAATCAAAAAATTTTGTGTTATCAAGCTAGCTCGAACAGTCTGATTTTAATCCGTTAGTTAAATTTTGATAGTACTCTATCTCCGGTTCTATAATACTTATCTTTTAGATACTAAATCCTACACGATCTAAAAAATAATTTAAATTGCTATTTTCTATTATATATATGTTAATAAATATATGATTTTATTAAATTATCTTTTAAAATTAATATTTTGAAATTTATTTTAGTAGAGTTTTAAAGCTTGATATTAGTCTACAACAAGTATTTAAAAAGGGAAGCAAGTATATATAGGCATGAAAAATTAAGTAAAATCTATAGTTGAAAAAATAAATCGTACGGATTACAAAAGACATGGCCCGGAATCCAAAATCGTTGACCAACACACTGATTTCCTCAGCAACTCTCGTGCGCCATCGATCTGCTTCGAGATTCGCTGACAGTCCTTCCGGCCCTGGGGATCCGTTCCACGGCGGCAGCAAGTACGAGAGGCGAGGCCCGCACCCGCGAACTGCGCGGGATCCCGGGCCCACCTGCCAGAGTCCATCCCACCACCGCTGCCTCCCTAGGGAAACCCGTCAAACCCAAGCAAAGGCCGGCCGGCGACGACTTCTCCACCCACCCCCCACCCCCTCGTGAGCTCCGAGGTTGCCGACGACGACGCTTCACCCATGGCGACCCACGAGGTGCTCCTCCTCGTCCTGGTCCTCACCGGCGCCGGCGCCGCCCACGGGTTCTACCTCCCCGGCGTTGCCCCCCGCGACTTCCGCAAGGTAACACCTACTCTATCTTCCTGATTATGGTCGGCGGCGGCGCGGCGAGGTCGCGAGCTAACCGCCGTTTCTGTGGGGTGCAGAAGGACCAGCTCGCCGTGAAGGTGAGCCAGCTGAGCTCCATCAAGACGCAGCTGCCCTACTCCTACTACTCCCTCCCCTTCTGCCGCCCGGGCACCATCGTCGACAGCGCCGAGAACCTCGGCGAGGTCCTCCGCGGCGACCGCATCGAGAACTCCCTCTACGTGGTCAGTCAGTGATCACTGCCCAGTCCAGTACTAATTCGAGCAGGTCGCTGAACGAATTGTTGTTCGAATTGGCTGCAAATTCTGATGATTTATGCGTCGCAGTTCGAGATGAGGGAGCCGAGGCTGTGCCAGATCGTCTGCAAAACCGTGCTGACCCATGAGGAGGCAAAGGATTTCAGGGAGAAGATCAACGACGAGTACCGCATAAACATGTGAGAGATTCTGCTTGCTGCTTGCACTGACGCTCGCCTGTGTCGCTGCAATTAATTCTCAAGAATTCATATCCTGTATCTTACTTACCCGTGTTGCCTGCAGGATTCTTGACAACCTTCCTCTGGTCGTCCCGATCAGGAGGTTGTTGGATGATCACGAGGCGCCCACATCTTATCAGCTTGGCGTCCATGTCGGCGTCAAGGGCCAGTACGCCGGGGTGAGCTGATCTGAAATTCTGAATAATCTGACTGCTCCATCACTAGCTAGGCCGATGCATTGACCTGTGTGATATTCGGATCAATTCTCAGTTGGATTGAAATGATTCATTCACTGATGCAGAGTAATGAGGAGAAGCACTTCATCCACAACCACTTCTCGTTTCTTGTGAAGTACCACAGGGATGAAAACACGGATCTTGCTAGGATTGTGGGGTTTGAGGTCAAGCCATTCAGGTTGTGTGTTCTACTGGACTTGTGACAATAAGATGATGCTCACTGACATTTTCCAGCTCTCTGATGATCATACTAACATCAGTTTATTATTACCTCCGATGTATGCAGTACTAAGCATGAATATGATGATGGTGATTGGAAGGAGAATGAGACCCGGCTTAAGACCTGCGATCCGCATTCGCGACGCCTCGTCGTCAACTCCGATTCGCCTCAAGAAATAGAGGCCGGCAAAGAGATCATCTTCACCTATGATGTCAACTTTGAGGTAATGCGTCAAGTGCCAACCATTTCAGTCATTCAGATGCATGTATGGTTAGCTTGGCGTTTGTTGCATTGTTTCTGTCCTTGTTGGATGATATGCAGGAGAGTGATATCAAATGGGCGTCGCGGTGGGACAGCTACCTGCTGATGACGGATGATCAGATTCATTGGTTCTCCATCGTGAACTCGCTAATGATCGTGCTGTTCTTGTCGGGGATGCTGGCCATGATCATGCTCAGGACGCTGTACCGGGACATCTCCAAGTACAACCAGCTGGAAACGCAGGAGGAGGCGCAGGAGGAGACCGGGTGGAAGCTGGTGCACGGCGACGTGTTCCGGCCGCCGGCGCGCGCGGACCTGCTGTGCGTGTACGTCGGCACCGGGGTGCAGTTCCTCGGGATGCTGCTGGTGACGCTGCTCTTCGCCATCCTGGGCCTCCTCTCGCCGTCAAACAGGGGCGGGCTCATGACGGCGATGCTGCTCGTGTGGGCGTTCATGGGCGTGCTCGCCGGCTACGCGGCGGCGCGGCTGTACAGGGGATTCAGGGGATCGGAGTGGAAGAAGGTGACGCTGAAGACGGCGCTCATGTTTCCCGGCGCGGCGTTCGCCGTGTTCTTCGTGCTGAACGCGCTCATCTGGGGGGAGAGGTCGTCCGGCGCCGTGCCGTTCACCACCATGACCGCGCTGGTGCTGCTCTGGTTCGGCATCTCCGTGCCGCTGGTGTTCGTTGGGAGCTACCTCGGGTTCAAGAAGCCAGCGATGGAGGACCCCGTGCGGACGAACAAGATCCCGCGGCTGATACCGGAGCAGCCGTGGTACATGAACCCGGCGGTGTCGGTGCTCATCGGCGGGATCCTCCCCTTCGGCGCGGTGTTCATCGAGCTCTTCTTCATCCTCACCTCCATCTGGCTCCACCAGTTCTACTACATCTTCGGCTTCCTCTTCCTCGTCTTCGCCATCCTGGTGGTCACCTGCGCCGAGATCGCCGTCGTGCTCTGCTACTTCCAGCTCTGCGGCGAGGACTACGAGTGGTGGTGGAGGTCCTACCTGACCGCCGGCTCGTCGGCGCTCTACCTCTTCCTCTACACCGTATTCTACTTCTTCACCAAACTGGACATCACCAAGGTCGTCTCCGGCGTGCTCTACTTCGGCTACATGCTCATCGCCTCCTACGCCTTCTTCGTCCTCACCGGCACCATCGGCTTCTACGCCTGCTTTTGGTTCACCAGGCTCATCTACTCCTCCGTCAAGATCGACTAAGAACTTACCTTACACTTGCATGCAGTGCCATTAATGTGCTTGTTTCAGATAGCATCATAGTTAATTTGTTAATTCGGTGATGATAAATTGATAATTAGGCTGTTTTCTTATCCCCAGATACCTCAGGGATTTACAGTAAAGTTATACTAGTAACTTTTGATGTGTAATCTTATATAGTTACATTAAGTACACAGCTTTCAGATAGTACTCAGAAGATTTAAACAGCAAGCATTTTCAGTGGATCAGTTCACATAATTTTTGTCCAAGCCAAAATCACATGGAGCTAGAGAATAGAAATGTGTACAGTAACTAAAACTCTAAGTGTATATCAGAGAGGTCAGATCTATATATATACAATCTAGGCCAGTAATCTAACACCCCTGCAGTAGCAGCAGGAGGGAAACGGACGTAGAAACTGCCCGAAAACTAGTGAACAAAGACGTGGGTAGGCCTTTGGTCATTATATCGGCAAACTAGTGTGCCGATAATACATAGAGCATCCGAACCTATCCTAATGCGACCTTATCACGGACAAAATAGATATCGATCTCGATGTGCTTAGTGCGTCGATGATGAACCAGGTTGACGATCATGTAGACGGTACTGATATTGTCG
Organism: Oryza coarctata; assembly: GCA_030770085.1. Classification (NCBI taxonomy): domain Eukaryota; kingdom Viridiplantae; phylum Streptophyta; class Magnoliopsida; order Poales; family Poaceae; genus Oryza; species Oryza coarctata. The sequence continues at coordinate 20,250,102 of CM061472.1, forward strand.
CAGTAGACGACGGTCGTGGAGGAGAGGGTGCACGAAGCTCCTGGAGAAGCTGGCGAAGCCAGCAGCACTCGGCGACGGCGTGGTACTCGGCTTCGGCGCTAGACCGGGACATTGTAGTCTGGCGTTTTGAAAACCAGGATACTAGAGTGTCACCGAAGAAAACGCAGTAGCCAGACGTAGAGCGTTGAGAGTCGGGGCAGCCTGCCTAGTCCGCGTCGGAGTATGCGGTGAGGGAGTCGATGGGGCTGGAGCTGAGATGCAGCCCGCTGGAGAGGGTACACTTCACGTAGCATAGGATGCGCTTGAGCAGCGCGAGGTAAGGTTCGCGCGGAGCGTGCATGAAGAGGCACACTTGCTGAACAGCGTACGTGAGGTCGGGCCAGGTAAGAGTGAGGTATTGGAGAGTCCCGGCAAGACTCCGATACTGAGAAGGATCGGTAACGAGTGCGCCATCGGCAGCGGAGAGTTTGGCTCGAGTGTCGACCCGGGTGGCCATGGGGTGACAATCGGCCATGCCCATACGCTACAGGAGGTCGATGGCATACTGGCGCTAGGAAAGAAAGAGCCCGTAAGAGGAACGGGTGATGGAGATGCCAAGAAAGTGGTGGAAAGGACCAAGATCGGTCATGGTAAACTGAGAGTGGAGTCGGGGCATGATCTAGTCGAGGAGAGATGTCGAAGACGCTATAAGGATAATATCGTCAACATATAGAAGTAGATAGGCAGTAGTGGAGCCGATATGAAGGGTGAACAGGAAGCTATCGGACGCAGAGGCCACGAAGCCGATGTGCCGAAGATATGCAATAAAGCGTTGGTACCAGGCACGAGGGGCTTGTTTGAGGCCGTAGAGAAAACGTTGAAGCAGGCAGACATCGTCGGGACAAGAAGGGTCGACGAAGCCTGGGGGCTATTGGCAGTAGACCGTTTTCGTCAGATGACCGTGAAGAAAGGCGTTCTTCACGTCAAGCTGATGGATCGGCCAGGAATGTGAGGCAGCCAAAGTGAGGACGACCCGGATGGTGGCGGGTTTGACGACGGGATTGAAGGTCTCGTCGTAATCAACACTAGGTCATTGGGAGAAACCCCGGACTACCCAGCGAGCCTTGTGACGAGTAAGGGAGCCATCGGCGTGGAATTTGTGTTTAAAAATGCACTTACCGGTCATAATGTTGGCGCCGGGAGGACGGGGGACAAGGCACCATGTCTTGTTGTCCATTAGGGCCTTGTACTCGTTGGCCATGGCCGCGCCTCTGAGGGTCGGCCAGGACGGAGCGAGATGTCGCTGGGATGGGCGAGATAGAGCTGTGAACGGTGGAGAACCCGTAACGCTTAGATAGGCGGAGAGACCCGATCTGTGAGCGGGTGATCATATGAGAGGTGGAGGGAATTGGAGCCGATGGGGGTGTGGGAGAGATGGGACGAAATGGTCGGGTGGGGGCGTCATCGGCTCCGGATCGACGGCTGTAAGTGAGAGGAAAGGTGGAAACTAGATTGGCCTGAGCCGATGGAGTCGGATGGGCCAATTGGTCCGATTGGTTCGATAGAGATGGAGCAGCTGATGGGGTAGGGGGAGCCAATGGAGGCTGAAAAGCCGATGGAATTGGGGTGTCCGATAGAAAAAGGACGGGATCGGCTGAAGCCAATGAGAGAGGTGGGACCGATGGGGGTCCGATGGGTGGGACATCGGACCGAATTGTAGTGGGATAGGTGAAAGGTAAGTCCTCAGCAGCGGCCGATGTGGGGGCCGATGGAGGGGACAGTGGAGGAGACTGGGTCGGTACGGTGTTGGTGAGGAAGAAGTCGAGATCACTAGATGAGGATTTCGGATGAAGTAGACGGAAAAGAAAGCATGTCTTGTCAAAAATGACATGACGAGAGACGATGACCCGTCGGGTGAAAACGTCAAGACATCGGTATCCCTTGTGAGAGGAGGGATAGCCGAGGAGAAAGCAGGCGGTGGAGCGGGGAGCGAGTTTGTGGGAAGCAATAGCGGTGAGGTTTGGATAGCAGAGGCACTCAAAGACATGAAGGTGGGAGTAGTCGGGTGCCGTGTGGTAGAGAAGGGCATATAGAACGTTGTTTTGAATGGAGGAGCACGAGCATCGATTGAGGAGATACGTCGCAGTAACCAGAGCTTCTGCCCAATAAGTGGCAGGCAAGTGGGCGTGAAGTAGCATAGTTCGACTGATGTTGTTGAGGGTGCGAAGGAGGCGCTCGGATTCGCCGTTCTGAGGAAAGGTGTAAGGGTAGAAGAGCCATAGATGGATGCCCTGCGAGGTGAGGAAGGTTGTAACGGTACGGTTAACAAATTCCGTACCGTTATCGACTTGTAGAGCCTTGATGGGGATGTTGAACTGAGTAGACACGTATGTGACAAAATTAGTGAGGTGAAAGGCGACCTCGGATTTGCTGATGAGCGAAAAGGTCTAGCAATAGTGTGTGTAATCGTCAAGTATGGTAAGGTAATACTGATTACCGAAGATACTTTTAACTGGAGATGTCCATACATCACAATGTATAAGTTTAAACGGGCGCGAGGTACAAGAGATAGAACTAGAAAAGGGCAGACACACATGTTTGCCAAGTTGACACGAGTGACAAACTGTGGAGCTGCTATGGGTACATCGTATGGAGGCGCTGCGACGGAGGGTGGCGACAGCGTCGGGGCAGGGGTGGCCGAGGCGAAGATGCCAAAGGTTGGTGGAGAGGGCGACGCTAGCGTGTAGAGTGGACGGCGCAGCGGGAATGGTGTAGAGGTCTCTGCGACTATTACAGCGAAGGATCTGTCGCCGGGTTAGGATATCCTTCATAGAGAAACCAGACGTGTCAAGTTCGATGGATCAGTTGTTGTCTCTTGTGAATTGACGAACAGATATAAGATTGTGAATAAGAGAAGGTATGATAAGAACATTGCAAAGGGGGAGGTTAGTAGTGGATGCAGACAGAGAGGAGTCACCTTAGCATTGGATAGGAAGAGAGTGGCCATTGCCGATGGTGACAAAGAGGGAGGAAGATGGGTGACACGAACGAAGATGACGCCATGTGTGAGGACGCCCTAGAGTCCAGCACCCAAGGGTGCTATGGTTGGAGCGTCATCTGGTTGAGAGCAACGACGAGGCCAGCCTGATTCCAGGAGGGAACTGACTGGATGGGTGGTGTCGGTAGCATCGGCTGAGGCGGGAGAATGGGAGCCGATGCTAGGTGAGCCTGAGGATGGGCGCCGAGAACCCCTGGTTGCCAGCCGATGAGGCTGTGTGGTTGGGGCTGGCGTGCCCAGGGGTTGTAGCAGAGCCACGGACCCGTGCGACCGGCAGGTTGGGCAGGGACTGAGGCAGGTCGTGATTGCATCGGACCCTGCCAGTTTTTACCTTTGCCTTTGCCCTTGCCTTTCCTGGTACGGGCTGTGTTGCCATGGCTGGAGCCATGGCCACTAGAGCCGCAGGAGGAAGTGGCAGCGCAGAATGCTCGGCAGCCATTATCGGCTACGGCAAGATGAGCGGTGTGGGCCACTGTCTTCTCGTCGTTGGCCCGATGAAGTTCTTTAAGAACTAACACGTCATGGGCCCAAGCAAACGATGAAAGAGGTGTGGCGTTGGCGATGTCATCGGTGGTGTTTGAGAAGGAGGGGTTGAGGCCTCGTAGAAGAGCGAGGACGAGTTAAGAGTCGGCCACAGAGTGGCCGACATCCCGGAGAGCAGCAGCCTTAACCTTGAGGCGCTGACAGTACGAGGAGACAGAGGAGTCTTCTTGTACCATGGAATGGAACTCGTTGAGGAGGAAGATGGCGCGAGGCTGCTTGTTCGCGAGGAAGATCCGCTCAATGGCCACCTAGAGATCTCGGGTGGTGGAGTCGGTATCGTCCATGGTGAGGTCTAGGACAGAGTCGTCGACCGAGCCAAGCAGCCAGCTGCGCATGCAACACTCGGCGATGTCCCACTGAGGGTCATCGGGGCGAGGTGGAGCGGAGCCATCGATATGGGACCAGAGGCCGAATTTTTCACAGAGGGATTTGAAGAAGAAAACCCACTTGGAATAGTTGGCATTAAGTTCAAGAGAGATAGGAACGTGAGATTTCACGTTCACAGCAGCGTAGGGAGGGGAGAAGATCGGCGAGATGGTGCCCAAAGTATGGTCTGGGGCACCGAGGGCTGGAGCAGACTCGGCGACTGGGAGAGTGTCGGAGCTGAGGGCGGACTCAGTGGCCATGACGAGAGGAGAACAGGGACAAATAGCCGATGGGACGAAGAAGCCGATAGGAGGACAGATCGGCCGATCAAAGATATGAGAAGCCGGTAGAGAGTGGGCCGGCCAGCCGATGAGAAGTGGTTGGCCGATGTGGAGTAGGCAGCGGAGTAGGTGAGGAAAAGGTGATGGCAGAGTGGGTGGGTCAGAGAGTAGTTAGGTCACGGACGTGCGAAGATTCACGTCTGTGGACTCGTGGAGACCAAGGAGAGTGGCCAGACGTGAAGAGAATATGTTCGTGTCCGGGAGGCAGGAATTCGTGTCCGTGGACACGTTAGATTGGCTGGGATGTGAGGGGAGAAAGTTCGCGTCCGAGAACCGTTAAGCGTGTCGGAAAAGGCGAGAACTGAGGGAGGGTTTCAGCCGATAGAGGGATGGACAAGTCCAGCCGATGGGAGGGCGGACGAGTTCAGCCGATAGAGATAACGAGCGCGGAGGTGCGCCGGCGTCAGAGAAGAAAGGATGCACGAAGCAAGAAGAAGAGCGGAGACGGGTGCGAGGCGAGACGAGGAGGTGGATGGAGACCATCGACTTGTCATGCGAAGGTGGAACGGAGAAAAGAAGATGATTGCAAGAGAGATGGGGAGAAGAAGAAACGGAGATGAAAGAGCGATGAGAGTGTCGGGAGAAGAGTACCGGGAAGAGAGTCGACGACGAGAAGAAGACGTCAACGACAAGGAGGAAAAATGTCGGCTCGCTGAAGGGATAAAGCTAGCGCAGCAGGGATGTATAGACTTGCTCTGATACCATGTAGAAATATGTATAGTGACTAAGATCCGTGTATAAATAGGTTGTGTATATATATATATATAACCAAGGCAATGGTCATGGCAAGGAAGAGGAGATTCTTTCATGTTCTTAACAGTTCATGGATAAAAAGGATACATCCCAGCCAATCTAGTGGCAAAGGGAGAGGAGATTATTGTTCAAGCGATTACTGATAAGCTCGGATTAGTGATCTTCTTCTAAGGACGTGGAACCGGCTGGTCGCCTTGCCTGCCTTGGCCCTGCTTCCCCTTTAACATGAAGTAGGCGACGGCAACGAGCGTGGTCGGGCTGTAGCGCCGCAGCGGGCTGGACGGGTTCGACGACGGCGATGCTGCCGACGCGCGCGCGCTTGAGCGGGTCCTCGGCCATGGATGCCCACGCCCGCATCTTCTCCGGCCACATGATCGCCGCCGGCGAGCCACTCGGTGTCTGTCGCTAGTTCGCTACTAAGCTTTCCTCTGCTTCCTCTTTGCTGCTGGTGGTATGTGTCGTCGTGTTCTGGAAAGGTTGCAGCCGGCTGGCTTTATTGACGTTAAGCGGCAGAATGGCATGCGTGGGGTGACACGTGGACGCAGGGTCACCACCACGTGGCGGATGCCTGTGTCAGGTCAGTCTCCAGCTACTTCTCGGCGTTCAGGAAAGAACGTTTAGCTCTAATCATCTTGTAGCAGTAACCAAATACTACTACAGTAATAGACTAGACCAGATTTTACAGAGGAACAATAGTAAAGCAGTAATTAATTTCTTCCATGAGCAATAAATCTTATTTTCCTACAATATCACACCTTTTTTAACAGAGACCTCGTAGTATGAAAACTTTGTTTTTTCATTCAATTTCTTTGGTAGGTATGCTGTAGAATTCTAAAAGAATGGTAATTTACATCGGCAGAAATTCAGGCTTCTGATCAAGTACCTAACCAGCGTAGAAGGTTGAGAGACTGACAATTGAATTTGATTCGTTGGTTCTATGGATGCTATGGTCTACAGAGGCATCAGCCTTTTATACTTGAAGAACCATAGGAAGCCGCAGAAGATGAAAGCGCCGATCACTCCATTGATGATGAGGACCCACTGGAATGCATTCTGTATGCTGAAAACTGAAGTCTAGAAGTTCATCCCAAATATCCCCGCAACCACTCCAAAAATGGCGACTACAAATGTTGCAGTTGTGAGCAAAAGCTCAAATTGGATCAGCTGGTTCCGAACATTGTCCTGGGAGCACAACATAGTCATGGAAAATAAATTAGTATGCACGATGATGCAGAGGTGATGGCAGTATCAATGAAGATAAGAAAGATGCTGATTTACCAACTGAATGTTGATAAAATCTTCAGTGTCATCAATGTACTCCTTCAGCTGAAAGAAAATAAAGGCCAGCCATCCTGTAACTCCTAGTAATGAAAAATAAGATTATTTGGGATTTTGAAGACAGGTGGCTTATTACTGATGTTAGCTTGTTGAGAGTGCTGTCAATGACGACAAAATATGCTTCCAGCTCTTGAATATGTTCTGTTGCTGTGTTATCTGAGCTCTTCACACTGTCATGCCTACTCCTACACAAGCTGAAAGCCTTCTCCAACTTCCGTGATTCTGTTGGTGACGAGACTGGAGATACAGGATCTGAAAACGACGTCTCATCACCTACTGAATTGTAGCCCAACATTGACTGATCGCCATAGAAGGATGATTCCGTTCTCAACTTCTTCTCACTGAGATACATCTCGGCCATATCTCCATCATCATCCATTAGCTGCTCTATTTCATCCCTAACCTATTGAACGATATAATAATGACAATTAGATAGTGCTTCAAATGATGATCTGATGTAGAAAATAGCATATAAGTCGTACCGCAATATACCTTCTGGACTCTTCTCATAAGAGCAACTAGTCTGCTTTTTAGTCGCTGGACACGCTCCAAGTTCAGTGTACTGATTTTGGATGTCAGCTCATCTAACAAGGGGTATGCTTCAATTTCCAATTCAGCTGCCTGAACAACAGGAGAGAAAAAAGATTTTACTCATATGCTCCAGGTGCAACTGCTCAAATTGAAAGCAAGCATATTTTACATATACCACATTGAGCAAGTATAGGTATAATTTTGAATGACAAAACAGCCAGGAAAACGCGCAAGGCTGGTAGAAAAACAGCATTTCGGTAGCTGAAGGTTCATACCCTTAAAGCTAACATGAGACCTGAAGTATCTCAGGCACAAGCAGCATCAATTGTACTTTTTACCACAAAAGACGCTAGGAAACCCATTGAAAGGTAAAGGGATGCTGTCCATTTGTAGCTTGTACAAACACAAAATTTAAGGCTCTGTTGGTCATGCAAGCAGTTCTTTAAAATTTTCTAACTAATTACTATTCTTTTTTTTCAACCTAAAGCAGAATTAGCCGATATGGAAACTCCTCTCCAATCTGAATACCTATCTCATACCAAAATAAAGTGGAGACTTGGAGCAAGAGACAGTCAGGCTCTATTTCGGAATCAGGAATTATGAATAATATTTGGCATCACTAGTAAAGCTTCACTGTTACAATTACAAAAAAGGGTTACCAATAAATTAATACTAAAAATGGCATATTAAAATTTGCGTATAAAAACAATGAGAGCTAAACCAACTCCACTAATCTTGTCAGTTCCCCATTCCAATCCCAGTTTCCAAATACGCGACAATGTGAAGTCAGTGTACTCATGAGGTAATAAACTTCAACGACAAGAATAGTATTTCTTCATCTGGTAGAGAAGCAAAATAGTAGCATTACTGTTACACTTTTTTTTACCAACTCAAATCACTGTTTGCATTGGCTTTTCCCCCACTGATGAAAGAGACTACAACTTAACCACGAAATAGCCCCCAATCTGAAGTGGCTATACATCAATAACCAAATGGTATAACTTTGAATCAAGAAGATAAATCTAATCGCAAATAATTTATACATGCCAGGAGTTCAAAGGACAAAGTAACATTTTATTTCTCGTAAATGGCAGGAATCATCAACAAAACTGTCTGTGGAAGAAAATAATCTGCACATAAAAAGGTACTCACTTTGTAAAAAATTATATTATCTTGTGAATGTTGTGTTTGTCTATCCCCTGCAGTGGTTCAAGTCAAAAAAAAAAACGTTGTGTTTGTCTACTATGCACCAAAACTAGTGATCTCCACTAAAGCAACATCATTTCTTTCGAACATTTACACTAACCACCCTAGCTACTATTACCAAAGGGCCAACTCTAAATTAGCAACATAAGTTCCTTAATGTTCCTACCCGAACAAGGTATCATCTAGAAATTCCTTAAAGTTAATTCATCATTTTCTCATAAGTTTAAATCAGACAGAACATTTTGGGCAAGTTTGAACAATCAGACTGCTGCCAACTGTTCTTATAAAAAGACTGCCGCCAACTATTGATGGTAATGTTGGTTGATCCTGAAAAGGAAACGAAGTATTCCATAATCTTTGTTCAATGAGGAGAAACAACACGTGCAATTTTTCGCTTTATTTTTGTGATCTCTACTAACCTCAAATAATCTCAAAAATCAGGTCTGGAATAGTTTGATTCTAATCACTGCTCATCAACCATTACTATACACGGAAATTCTAGACTTCTAGTCATCCTCACATGTCAGATAAGAACTAGACCAGCAGTGATCTCAAAAACTCCATACCAATGACACCTAATAACACCCAGAGGAAACCATCTTTCTTGTCTGCTAGCAACCAAGAACTCTACTACTGTCTGATTACCATAGCCCATGTAGTAACTGCCTAACTGACAGTCAAGGGAAAAAACTTCCAAAGAGACAACTTTTAAACCTGAATACAAGGAAAAAAACAGAATTCACGCAAACAGCCAAAGGTTGTAAGAATTTGCCAAATTTTGTGGCATGTAAAGACTTAATTTCACTAAACATCGAAATCTAGAACGGCTCTGATTCAAGTATACAGCTAAGACACAAGGTTGTGAACATACAGAGAAAGAATGGCGAAAGGGTTCAGTGTTCAGACAACCAAAAAAACAAAAAAAGAAGAAGGAAATTAGGAGCGGGTTGATCACCTGTGCGTCGATGAAGGAGCAGGCAGCCTCAAGGGCGAGCTCGAGCGTGCGGAATTCGAAGGGGAGCTCGTCGCCCTCGGCGCGCTGGAGGAGGCGGCGCTGCATCTCGGCGGCGTACTGGAGGACGCAGCTGTCGAGGGAGTTGAGGAGGAGCACCTCGTCGGCGGTTATGACGCACCGGATCTGCTCCAGGTTGACGACGATGGCGCGCTCCCTCCCGAGGATGGTGGACGGGTACACGAAGAGCGGGTCGAGGAGGCGGAGGTCGCGCGCAGGGAGCTCGCACCGGCGTATCATGGTGGCCTTGTCGACCTCGAGCGTCTGCACGGAGGCCATTGCGGTCTCGACGCGGATCCAGATCCGCGTGGCGCCTCCGCGCTTCTTGAGGTTGGGGACGTCGAGGCCGCCCGGGAAGCGGCGGCCCCCGCGACCCCGGTGGGAGCCGAGGGGTGGGACGGGGAAGAGACCGACGCGACGTGGTGTGGGTTCCCGCGCTGATGGTGGAGGAGGAGCGGCTGTTTGGCGGAGTGCCCCGCGGCGGCGGCGGACATGGCGGGCGCACCGGCGGCGAGTTGAGGCACCATTCTTTACTTTTAAGAATTAAGATATAGATTTTATCTTAATTTTCGTTAACATATTTTTTAAATTACGAAAAATTATTTTAAAAATCAAATCAATTTATTTTTTAAATTTATAATAATTAAAACTTTACGTGCTAATAAATTTCTCGTTTCATGTGCACTGACTTCATCTTTCATGTTACTAACAAACGAATACCACCTCAATTGAATAATATGTAGGTAAGAATTCGAAGCGGATAGGGCTTCCGGTTATCTAGGTAAAAATAATATATGTGTACTTTCATCTTAATAAATTCTTTTTCCTCTGAGTTCACAACTTCACATGGGAACTGAAACTGATATGAATCACGCTCGTGAGTATTTCAAATCCCACATAAATGATTATGCCTGTACCTTCTTAGATCTGACCAGTAGTCCAGTACAGCAAGTTACACTGCTGATCAATCCGGCATCAATTGATCAATACTGTCTATACCCGCTTGCCGTTCTTCATGTAAAGAACTAATCACAGTAAAATCTTCACCTTTTCCTGGCACCGAAATTACAGAAAAACCGTAACAACTTGGTAATTAAGCCTCACGGTTTGCTGTCAACATCACGGATATATATAGCTGACAGCAAACTGTGGTATGCAACAACAGCAGCTTGCTTTGCTATTGACAGTTTTCTACAAGAATCATCTGGCAAAGGAAGGATATATGGAGCAGTCAGTCAGGGATATCCTCCACATGTGCATCCACTGTAATGGGGGGTGGGGAATCTGAAATAGAAGTATGACATGACATAGGTTTGGTAAGGCAAAGGATAGCTAGCTGCATCCATGATAATAGTTTAGGTAAAACAAAAAGAATTTGAGCTTTAAAAGGTTAAGGACAGAAAAAAATCAGCTGAAGACATTAAAATTGTGATGCGTATGTAAACATAAAGCTATGTGGAAGATGCGTTATCAGGTTAAAAAATGGTATTAGTGCAAGTCAAAAATAATGATGTAGATCCTTGAAAAACAATGCAAGCCATGCAATCCATGAGAAAGCACTACTGGATGAGTTTAAAAGAGGGGCAATTTTAAAATTTGATATCTCTAAATACCATGAGATACCAAAAAATTTTTAGCGTAAAATATTGATACATACAAGCACTTTTCAAGTACAGTAAAATTTCTGTTGACGGTAAAAGTTCTCTTGAAAGAGAGGTTGAGATTGAGTTTTTTTTCTGGCACAAAAAACAAGATAAGTCTCACATGATTAATTGAGAATTAATTATTATAAATTTAAAAAATAGATTTATTTATTTTTTAGAAAAACTTTTATATAAAAAGTTTTTTTAAAAATATCATTTATTAGTAGGAAATGTGATCATGAAAATAATGGAATAGCTCAGGTTGTGGCTAGAGCTTTTTCTAGCACGGAAAATAAGAAGAACCAGTATTACCTATTATAAATTTAAAAATAAATTTATTTTATTTTTAATAAATCGTATTATTTAGTAGTTTGAAAAAACGATGGATTAGCTCATTCCAACTTATCAGAGAACTCAGCCAAGTTCAAACATATACATTGGAGCTAAAGTGAACTGATGGTAGAAATTAGTGCTCCTCAATCCTAAAATATATAAATTAGTATCAGATTAGACACGTGCTATAGGATACCATCTAGCTTTAGCTTATGAGAAAGATTTGGCTCCGGCGTTTCACATCATCCAACAGCCATTTTTAAACATCACTTGGATAGAATGAAATTAACATCATCACAGTAAAAAAAATTTTTAAAAAACCCGGCGAATAGAATTAAATTAACATCATCACAGTCAATTTTTTTAAAAAAAACCCGGCGAAAAAAACATATCCAACAGTTTCTGCGTAGATGAGATAAAAAGTAAGCGTCACTTGGATAGACCTCAGTCCTGATCCACACACGTGTATAGACCGGAGAATGAAATTAAAATGCTGTCCCACATATGCAGATGGGCCAGATTTCGGCTTAGCCAAACAAGGCATTAGTGGGATTCAAGTTGGGCCAAGCCCAGACTTAGCCTAAGGTTTCACTCTCCCCTGGTTGGATGAAGTTGCAAGAGACCAATTGAGATAGATAAGTAACAAAGATGAGCTCAATTGATGGATTCACCAGTAATTTAAGCAAGAGACCATAAATAATTTAATCACAAATATTAGTACCTATTGAGTTATATATCAGTCTAGTCGTACCCTTTCCCCTACAATAAAACCGGGGGATAGGCATACATACAAATGTTTAGTTCTAACTGCTACTATTGCTGCTTTGTATATGCAGGCATACATACAAATGAACAGATTTCCAGTGCTACAAACAAGATTAAATTCTAGTATCAATGATGGAGATCAACGAGAAGGTTGCATCTGTCCTTGTTGATCCGTCAGTCCAGGGATCGATCCTCAGACGTCGAACCATTCGTCGTCGTCGCCGTTGAGGTGGTTCCTGTACTTGTCCAGGTCCTCATCGGTTAGGCCGTACTTGAGCCGCCAGTACTCCAGCCTCTCCTCGGCCTCCCTCATGTTGCCCATCACCATCTGCAACATCGCAGCTACTCCGATCAACAGCCGCAGTGAATCTGAATACAAGAGTCTGACGAGATGCAGAGATGATTCTTGCCAATTTTAATCTGTTCTTGATCTTGGCTAGATACTGATCAAATTCAGATTTGGTGCAGTATGTTGCTGATGATACTGACGTTGATAATTCACTGTGATTTTTGTGGTGAGAGTGAAATTGGATTTAATTAATTACCTGGTAGGCCACGTTGATCCTCTGGAAGTGGACGCCGCCGTCGCTCTCCTTGGAAACGTCTGGATGATACTGCACGCAAAAACAGCAAGAGAAAAAAAATTTAGTTCACAACCTCTGAGAAGAATGGTCTGCAAGAACTGAAAAAAAAATCCCAGACGCCGGCGCAGATCCGGCGAAGGTGGGCACCGGGCGGGCACGCACCGTGAGCGCGAGGCGGCGGAATGCCTTCTTGACCTCGCCCTTGGTCGCGCCCGGCGGCAGCCGCAGCGTCCGGTAGTGCTCCTCGACCGGCCCCCCGAGTCCGGCCGCCACGGAGCTGCACCTCACCTGGACCCTCCCCCGCCGCTGTCCCCTCGCCGCCGATGCCGGTGACGACGACAGGCACAGCATCCCTCCGGCCGCCATCCCCACCAAATCCGATCACACGCACGCAACGATCGACGCAAGCAAGCGAGCAAGAAGACGATGGATTTAGTGATCTCCAATTACCCCTTCCTCCGACCAAGCGGGCGTCGGAATGGAGGGGGATTTCATGTGGAATGTATAGCGCGGGGAGGATGTCGCTTTCGGTGGGTTGGTTATTTTGGCGGGCATATGCGTGCACGGCGAGGAGACACAGAGAGAGAGAGAGAGAGAGAGAGCGCGCACGTTTGGATTGCGGCCGTTGCCTCCTCCCCCACGCTGGCCGTGGCTTGCAGCCAGGGGCGACGCTAGGTTACCCTACCCTAATGCCCGGGACACAGCTAGATTTTTTAATTAATTGCTACAGCCCATATAAATACGAGTAGGAGATCACACGGGAGCTCCGTTCGTAGCATTACACAACAAAGCACTGTAGCAGCTGTTGCGCCTCACGTGGACTGCTTTGAGGTGTAGCAGTCCATACGAGTAGCATTAAAAAAAATTAAGCCCATATAAGCAACCCCATATATAAGATACTAAGAGCGTCAAGCCTAGAGAGTAATAATCACGTGGGCTTTAGCAGTATGCGCATATGATCGATGAAGAGGTTCTGGTCCCTGAGCTGTTGTGCATCATATGGAAAAAAAAATGAATTCGAGCCGAGGGTGTTTGGTCTTCTACGTGTACATTCCTTCAACAATTATTATAAATGAGTAACTGGAACATCTTATCTAGGAACCGCCGTATAATGGTTAGAATTTAAAATAACATTGTTTGATATGTATAAAAATATTAAGATATGTTATAATCTAGTATTGTACTATTATTATGTACATAGAGACATCGGATCATTTTACCAATCGATTTGATGTTTTCTCGTGCGGGCCGGTGGAACAGAAAAGCTTCTCTGGCTTCCCGCAAGCACTTGTGTTGTTCATGGTCACACTTTACACGTTAAGGACTTACTCGGAAGGCATAAATAAAAAAAATAAAAAATAGTAAAAACACAAAAAAGAATAAAATAATATATGATTATATATGTAAAGCAGAAGATTGAAAAACTAAAGAATTTAATGGTATGGAACGTTTATGTACATTATAGGAATTTCACAATCAACAGTAATGTCATGAATTATAGTTTAACTAAGCAATATAATATTGTTTTTCATCCGGTCGCTAGCCCCCACAGTCCCACATAGGAAAGCCATAACTTGATATTATCCCCTCCACTCAGTTCATTCTCCACCTCTCATTTTCCCCAATCTTACCAGAGGAACGAGGGAGCAGCAAGCCAATTCAAGCAACAGGGATGGCGAGCTCGGTGGTTGGCGGAGCAAGCTCACGCGGGCGACAGAGCGGCGTACCGGGCGGAGCAAGCGAGGCGGCGGTCGGCTGACGCGCGGGCGCACGACAGGAGCGAGCTGCCGCCATGGCCACCGCAACCTCGAGTTGCTTCTTCCTCTTGGTTTTTTTGGGCTGGATTGCTTCTTACTCCTGTCCTCCACAGTTCTTGTTCTGCTTGTGTTCTTGCTCGATAGCATTGCTTATTGCTTGATTCCCTCGATCTTACGCGAAGGAGAATAAAAAAGAGGTTGGAGTGGATGGAATTTTTCCTGTGTTTTTCCCGTGAAATCAACAGCAGAGGAATCTTTCCTTCGATTTTCCTACGATTGGTTTGCGCGTCCGAATGATAGTAAAGGAAAATGTCCATGTGAACCGTATTCCTCCAAAAATCCCTTGAAAATCATGTAATCCGAAGAAGCCCTAAGGGTCCTTCGATTCAAAGGATTGGCAAAGGGTTTTTATAGAATTCACAATCCTATGGATTTTTTTTCTACATATGCCTTTGATTTAAAGGAAAAGAAAGGAAACATTCCGAAAGATTGCATCGTATAGTTCATTTTTACAGGAAAATAAATCTGACCTATTTGGCGAAAAGAAAGCGTGCGAGTGCGTGCGCTCTGTCGTTTGCGCCGCTTTTGTGTGTTTGGCGTTAAACCATGCGTCGCTTCGCGCTTCTTCCAGAAAAGAGAAATATAGAAAGAGAGATGGGAACGAGAACACCGAGGGCCACACATTAGCAGCCCAACAAGCCAACGGTGATAGAGATACGAGAGCAGAGTGAGCCGGCCGCTAGGGGCGCAGGGCTGAGGCGAGGCCAGTGTAACACACTGAAAATCAGAATACTAAAAATATATAAAATTTTGAACATTTTCTTTTCAAAAAATTATCATGCTGGATATTTAAGTGTCTTGTTTGTAAAACAATATATTAAGTCCAATTGGACAAATTAAAATAACCAAATGAGCTAGAGTAATGAACAATTAATTTATCAACCTGGTATAAATAAGCAGCATTACAAATACAACTACAAATTACATCAAGTAATCCTTAACGTACTACCAAAATAAATAATTACAACGACCAAGCTAAGCAATGTTGTTCCTTTATTAAATAATCAAGAATAGCTTGACTAATAAGAAATTAAATGCCCATTTAATTTCCAAACCTAATCTTAGAAATAATGGGATAAAAAATATATATTCACTAAATTAAAAATAAATGCATGCAAAGTGGAGGTTAAATACCAAATTTCCCATACATAAAATGCAATTACAAAGGACAACCATACATTTAATTAATAAAGCCAATAAAATTCAACCGTGGATTAAAGTATTTAATCTCCAAAATTAAAGAAATACTTTAAAAGTCCTAATTAAAATGATATCAATAACAAATAATTAAATTCACCAAATAGAAGAAACATCACTATGTAAAATCCACCCACAATGAAAAATGTTATTCTTTCCCAGTAAAGAATAATTAAATAATCAAATAGTATCGATCAATTATCATAGAAGAAAACATATTTCAATGCTATAAAATTATTTTATATATGGAAGAATATTTGTAAAACTTATAAGATTTTTCTCATAAGGAAAATGTTTTGAAAACTATTTTCTAAAATCTCCTATACATAAAATTATTTTTAAAATCTTCTTGGCCAGAATCCTAACCCTAGTGGACTATACCAACCAAAACTAGCCCCATAATATCATTTAGCTTGCAGCCCGCTCAACCAGGCTAGCCTAGCCAATTGATCAGCCTAGTTAGGCCAACATAGCAGACCAGATTAGCCCAACTAGCCTACTAGTTAGCTAGGCCTTCTCAACTAAACGGGCAGCCCAATAAGGTAGCTAGCCTACCAAGCTAATCAGTCGTACGAGCTGGCACGGCTAGAGCTAGCGCTGCCTGAGTCGAACTTGACTAGACCAACCAATGTCGTTTGCTCAAGAGTCAACCACCGCCACCGCTGTTTTGGCTATCTTTGGTCTAGCCTTGTTGTCCTGCCGCTTTCCTCACTAGCCCTTTGACCGGTATCAGCCGTTTGCAGCCATAGCCCTGCTCCATGTAGTCACTTTTGCGTTGCACCAAGGCATCTTCTTCTCGTGTATCTTACCTATCGCGTCTTCTTGCCATACCACTATTTCCAACATTCGCTCAGCTAAGCTCTATGCCGCTCGTACCTCACCTACCCGAATCGAACCATTGCATCGTGTCTCTTGCGCGTTGCCCTACTATTCTCTTCCATCAAGCCTAGCTGTCTCATTGACATGACATTCCATTGTGCCTCACATATGTCAATTTGTGACTCTTACTGCTATGTCTCGTCACCGACCCCGTGGTGACCCCATGCGAGCAATGGGATGCAGCCAACCTTAAGTCACTAGCTCGTCGTCTCACGCAACAGACTACCACAGCACACATGATAGCCAACTTGGCCATTCTACGCCTGCCAGCATTCTCACGTTGCCCTAACCTTGCTCTCTTTGTCAAGCCGGCCTCGCGCCGGGTCGCATCACAGTGACTTCACGTGCTAGCCACTAGCAAGCCGACCCCGCACCTCGTTGTCCTGTCTCGTCACGAAGACTTTGTGGCCTCATCACCACCAAGCTCCCTACCGCACTCCCTGCCTCCTCTTGGATTCCCTTGCAAGTTGCGAGTGGCTATAAAAGGCCAGCAACTACCCGAGCTTGCATCCTCCTTTTGTAGAACCCCACAGCACCACCTTCCTCACCATGACCACTGCCTGAGCTCTACTTCCTCTTTGTGAAGCCCAAGCTTGATCCCTCACTCCTAATCCCTTTTCTCTCTCCCAAGACACCACACCATGCTTGGGGCAATTTGTTGAGCACTCGGTGTACGTGTGCATTAGCCTTAGCTTCTTTCCTCCTTCGTCACCACTAAGGCCTCACACAACACAACACTGACATGAACACCTGCCTTGATTGGCTAGACAAGGGAACAAAGGCCAAAGTTGATGATCTAGAACGTTGATCGAACATCTGGTGTGCACTTGACATGCCCACAACTAGCCCCTCTAGCTCCACATTCCCTGCTTTGCCTCTACCACCACCATGACCGAGCTTCGCGCTGCCTTAAACCAAATCCTGTTGAGCCCTTCCACCTCGATCCTCTCCTCCATCCCTAGTCCCTAAATACCTAACCATGTTGGTAGATTAAGATTTGGTGAACCACCGCCACTCAATCCCCTTTCTTCCTAGCTGCCACTGTTGACACTCCATCTAGGGCCGCCCTGTTGCTGGCTAGTCTAGGAAATAGGTTCGCCTCACCCTGCTAGCGCATCCTAGCTCTTCAAGTCTAATAGAAGACTGCTGGAGCACTCCAATCGCTGGTGACCTAAGCTCTTTCACCGCCATGGCTGCAACCCCTTTCCCCCTCTAAGGCCAACTTCTGTGGGAATCTAGACCATGAGCTGAGCCACCCACATTCTCACCGCTACCACCTACCTCTGGCCTCGATCATCTAGCCTTGCGCCCAGCATGGCTTGGTGGCTACGCGCTGCTTGAACAAAAGAGAAAAAGAACAAGCGGGGAAGAAGAAGAAAAGAGAAAGAAAAAGAGAAAGAGGAAAGAGGAAAGAGGAAAGAAAGGTGATGGAGAGAGTGACACGTGGGCCTAGTCATTAACTTTTCTGTTAGTAGCTAATAACTTAGATTAAGTTAATTAGTTGGTTAACCTAGAGACTTAATATAGCCCTAGATGTTAACAGAACCTATTTAAAATATGTTTTATTATATGTCATTGATGTGTGAGCCCAAGGCCAGTAATCTATCATGTTGACCAAGTCAACTGTCAACCATGTCCCACCTATCATTTACTGAGCCATTTTCCTATTAAAAAATAATTGTTTTCTAAATATAAAATGGTGGGACCCATCTGTCAAGGATGCAAGTATATTCTTTTAAGAAAATAATTCAGAAAATGAAACAAAAATCCACACAGTGCTGTTTAAACTTTTCGATAGAATTAAAATGTGAACCAACCTTACAAAACTCATAACTAATTCAAATGAAACTACAATCTGGTGAAGAAATAAAATACTATACCAAAATATTTTATTTTTAGTTTATAAGACAAACAAAAGTGGTTAATTAAATCTACACATACTCAACTAAAATTTGGAAAAATAGTACACATGATTTAAAATATATGCCTACACAACCAATAAATATACAAGGAGTTAAAAAGACAATCACATCAATGAAAAACGTGGAATTTGTTGTATAAACTAAAAGCCCACATTATTTTACCAAAATAAAATTAATCAATTAGTAACTTTTGGATTAACATCTAAAAAGTCATCCCATAGAACAGCTAAAATCAACTTTATTTACTGAATAAAATTTTGGCTCTTTAACAACTCAAATATAACACACACACACACACATATATATATACAAAGGTTAATTGATAATAAATTGATCATGGACCCAATATAGTAAAACAATAGTGGGTTCAAATCTGATAAAATTGATATGTAAAATATACATCATGACCAACCAACTAAATTCTTGTAGACAACCTAAACTAAAAATATAATACATTATGCTAAGCATGTAAACATTATGCTAAGCATGTAAATAACTGGAGACTAGATATAAAAAAATTGATCCATCCACATTACCTGCCCAAGAGCCATTCCGAGATACGACTCGAGGGAGGGTAAGTAAAGAAGATACTAAAAATTAAGTTTGAATAAAAACCTAGACTTGTTTGTACCAACGGGTGTTTATAAAACCAGTCAGAAAATATAATAATGCACAGTGAGTTTAACAATGCTAAAATAAAAATAATGCAAACACCAATAAATTATAGATAACGTAATGACTGAAATGTTTATTAATGCTTGTAAACTAAGTTTCACAGTAAGAATACACAGTCCTGTTTAGACACGTAGGCCCTCCAATGACTAGAGCCTTACCACACTAAGTTTCACTGCCACTTCTTTTGATTGAGCTAACCTATCCCAAATCCGTGATAGATATACAAACTAGACATCTTTTCGGATGCTCTGTCACTTAGAACTCCCAAGCACTTTGATTAATAGATATCGTTATCACTAACTCCCTTTTAGATGCAAGATAGGAGCTCACACTGCCTATCATAACATCAACCCTTAGAGTAAAAGTAGCTTTGTGTGATTTTCATGATAGTTGTTTGTTTTGGTTTTCCTCACGTGCATGTAAATTGTATCATCTTGAAGTGAGGAATAAGGAGATGTCCTCGAGGAGCTAAAGCACTTAACAACAAATGATGGTATTTCGCCCTAAGTTAGGTGGTGCTTCGGGGTGCATAGTCCATGAGTGCGAGTACCACTTCCTTTAAAGGACTAAAAAACCATATCGTGACATATCTCATGTGTTAGGCAAGTTGCACAGTACGAGTAAAACGTGTATTCACTGTAGTATAAGTAAATTAATATATTTAAATAGTCGTGGTTGGGATTTATACTCTAGTTTTATATATTTTAAAATTAATATATGACTTATAAAAATGTAAAAATATTAGATATATATGAATGTTACCCGTGGAATATGTATGTTGGAATGGTCTAAAATGTAAAATTAGTCTTTAAGGACACATTAATCCAAAGGTGGCTTAGGAAAAGGTGGACATAACCTCGGTGTATAATTAAAAGTTAATACAACTTGATTTTAAGTTAAAATGGCTAAGTTATGAGCTATGAAAATGAACGTAAAAACTTACTTTGCGTAAATTAAGTCAAGCTATCCTTAAAACCCGTGTATTTAGGTATGTTGTGTGGTTATTTGTTGAGTATTTTATACTCACGGTTGCTCAATATATCTTTATAGTAGAAACTATAGTTAGATAAAAAGGTATTACTAGAATTTTAATATTTTAGTAAGATTGAAGAGCTGGTCTATGGTTGTAACCGACTACTTGTGAACACATTGGTTATGTTACTACTATGATTTTCGCTATTGTTTTTTTCTTATGTCTTGATCAACTAATCTTATTTAAGGTATATAAGGTATATGTAATTTTTAAATCTTTATTTAATTATAATATGTTATGCGTTATATATATCAACTGCTTATTCAGGAATTAATGCAGGGAAGCTCTAGTTGTCAGAATTGGGGCCGACGGCTCGCCAGCTGGGTCGAGTATGCGGCTTGCGCTGGGGACGCCGTCGCAGCAACTAGCAGCACGCAGCAACCAGGGCCAGCGTCCATCCGGCGCGGAGGTTGGGCTCGGCTTAGGCGGAGGCGCGCGGCAGGATCGCCGTCGAGGGCAGCAGCCAGGGCCATCGGTTTGGTATTTGCCTGCATACTTTGGCTTATTAGTACATCTGTACTTTGGATCTATCGATCAGTGAATTTTTAGGTTGACTACTTGGAACGAGTTTGTTTCGTTTGCACTGTAGATGTACTAATGGCATGGTAGCTGCTTGATGTGCCTAAATCCCTCTCTGATAAAGATGGTGCTTTTTTCTTAGGGAAGCGATGTTATCCAAAGGTTCTTCTCAGATGACCATGGCGAATCAACGCGATTTGTCCGATCGACGAGGCCAGCAGCCTCAATCACAGGTTTATGTTGATGTTCACAGTAAGCATGGGACTGCAGAGCCTACTCAAGAAATAGGTAATATTTGCAATTTCAGTTACACCTGTTGTTTGCATCAAACTTTTTTTTTCATATTGCTGCAAAACTGAAATTGTAAAATGCTTGTCAAA
The DNA here is from genome assembly GCA_030770085.1 of Oryza coarctata. Classification (NCBI taxonomy): domain Eukaryota; kingdom Viridiplantae; phylum Streptophyta; class Magnoliopsida; order Poales; family Poaceae; genus Oryza; species Oryza coarctata. Next base: position 20,270,976 of record CM061472.1, read on the forward strand.
TTTAGGGCCGACAAAGAGAGCTAGATGGAGTTAACAGACAAATTATTCCTTATTAACCTCATAGCATATATCAGTTTTAGACTGTAATAATGTGGTGTACAGTAAAACTAAAACCCCAACAGGGGTTAGGTCTATAGTTCAGTGGTCTAGTAGTCCAGCACCCGTCTAACATCCTCGTAGTCACAATGAAAGAGGAACAAATGCAGAGACTGGAGCGAAAACTGATGAACAAAGGCACGGGGAGGCCTTTGATCATAATATCGGTGAACTAATGCGCCGATGGTACGTGAAGCACCCGAACATATCCTAGTGTGACCTTGTCACATACAAAATGAATATCTATCTCTATATGCTTCGTGCGTCGATGATGGACCGGGTTGGCATTCATATAGACGGCACTGACGTTGTCGCAATAGACAACGGTCGCAGAGGAGATATGTGTACAGAGCTCCTAGAGAAGCTAGCGAAGCCAGCAACACTGGACGACGGCGTGGGCAACGGTGCGATACTCGGCTTCGGCGCTAGACCGAGACACTGTAGTCTAGCGTTTTGAGGACCAGGAGACTAGAGTGTCGCTGAGTAATACGCAGTAGCCAAACGTGGAGCATCGAGAGTCAGGGCAGCCCGCCCAGTCCGCGTCGGAGTACGCGGTGAGAGAGTCGATGGGGCTGGAGCTGAGATGTAGGGCGTTGGAGAGTGTGCCCTTCACGTAGCGAAGGATACGTTTGAGCAACGCAAGGTGAGGTTCGCGCGGAGCATGCATGAAGAGGCACACTTGCTGGACAACATAGGTGAGGTCGGGCCGTGTTAGGGTGAGGTATTGAAGAGCACCAGCAAGACTCCGGTACTAGGAGGGATCGGCGACGAGAGAGCCATCGGTAGCAGAGAGCTTGGTGCGAGTGTTGACCGGAGTGGTCGTGGGGTGACATTCGACCATGCTCGCACCCTGGAGGAGATCGATGGCGTACTGACACTGAAAAAGGAAGAACCCGTGAGAAGAGCGGTTGACAGAGAAGCCAAGGAAGTGATGAAGAGGGCCAAAATCGGTCATGGCGAATTCGGAGTGGAGTCGGGCCATGATCTGGTGTAGGAGGAACGACAAAGACGCTGTAAGAACAATATCGTCAACGTAGAGGAGAAGATAGGCGGTGGTGTTGCCGATGTGAAGAACAAAGAGGGAGGTATCGGATACGGAGGCCACAAAGCTGATGTGCCGAAGGTAGACAGCAAAGCGATGGTACTAGGCCCGAGGAGACTGTTTGAGGCCGTAGAGGGAGCACTAAAGGAGGTAGATGTCGTCAGGACGAGAGAGATCGACGAAGCCTGGAGGCTGCTGGCAGTAGACCGTTTCCATCAGATGGCCGTGAAGAAAGGCGTTCTTCACGTCGAGCTGGTGGATTGGCCAAGAGTGCGAGGCAACCAGAGTGAGATCGACCCGGATGGTGGCGGGTTTGATGATGGGATTGAAGGTCTCGTCGTAGTCAACATCGGGACGTTAGGAGAAACCCCGAACTACCCAGCGGGCCTTATGATGGGCAAGCGATCCATCAGCGTGTAACTTGTTTTTAAAGATCCACTTACTGGTCACAATATTGGCACCGAGAGGACGAGGGATGAGGCGCCAGGTCTCATTGTCCATGAGAGCCTTGTACTCGTCGACCATGGCCGCGCGCAACTAAGGATCGGTCAGGACTAAACGAGGAGTCACCAGGATGGGCGAGACAGTACAATGGACTGTTGAGAGCCCGTAGCGCTTGGTAGGGCGGAGGGACCCGATTTGTGATCGGGTAATCATATGAGATGTGGAAGAGACAGGAGCCGATGAAAGCGTGGGAGGTGGGGTGAGGACTGGTTTCGGAAGGGCGGCATCGGCTCGGGATCGGCGACTGTATGTGCGAGGAAAGGGCTGAACGAGGTCAGCCTGAGCCAATGGATATGTATGGGCCGATTGGTTTGGGCGGTCCGATGGAAGTGGAGCAGCCGATAGAGAGGGGCGAGTCGATGGAGGCGGATGGGCCGATAGGTAGGGATGAGCCGATGAAGGCTGAGGAGCCGATGGGGTTGATCTGTCCGATGAGAGGGAGACAGGATTAGTTGGAGCCGATGAGAGTGGTGGGGCTAATGGAGGTCTGATGTGAGTGGCATCGGACCGAAGAGGAGTAGAATAGCTGAGCAACAAGTCCTCAGGAGCGGCCGATGAGGGGGTCAGAGGTGAGATTGATGGAAGGGACCGAGGAGGGCACGGTGTTGGTAAGGAGGAATTCGAGATTGCAAGACGAGGATCTAGGATGAAGTAGACTGAATGGGAAGCATGTCTCATTAAAGATGACATGGCGGGAGACAATGACCCGGCAGATAGAGAGATCGAGACATCGGTACCCCTTGTGGGATGAGGGATATCCGAGGAAAATGCAGGCGGTGGAGTGAGGAGCAAGTTTGTGAGGAGCAGTGGCAATGAGATTGGGGTAGCAGAGACACCTGAAGACGCGTAGGTGAGAGTAGTCGGACGCCTTACGGTAGAGAAGGGTGTAGGGAACATTGTGGCGAACGGAGGAGCAAGGGCGCCGATTGAGAAGGTAAATCATGGTGGTTAGTGCTTTAGCCTAGTAAGTTGTGGGTAGGTGGGTATGAAATAGTATTGTGTGACTCATGTTGTTAAGTGTGTGAAGTAGATGTTCGGCCTTGCCGTTTTGGGGAGAGGTGTAGGGGCAGGAGAGGTGGAGATGGTTGCCATGGGAGGTAAGGAAGTTTTGAACGGTACGGTTGACAAACTCCGTACCGTTATCGGCCTATAGGGCTTTAATGGAGAGGTTGAACTGGTTGGAAATATAGTTTGTAAAGTTAATGAGGTGTGAGGAGACCTCGGACTTACTGGTGAGTGGAAAGGTCCAGCAATAGTGTGTGTAATCATTAAGTATGGCAAGATAATACTGATTACCAGAAACACTCTTAACCGAAGAAGTCCGTACATCACAGTGTATTAGCTCAAAAGGTCGCGAGGTATAAGACATAGAATACGACGTAGATTGGCGACAGCATCGGGGCTGGGATAACCAATGCGAAGATGACAGAGGTTGGTGGAGAGGACGATGTTAGCGTGTGGACTGGATGGCGCAGTGGGGATGGTGTAGAGGACGCTGCCCCTATTGCATCGAAGGATCTGACGCCGGGTCGAGATATCCTTCACATGGTGCACGGCCATGGCCGACGAGTACAAGACTCTTATAGACAATGAGACCTAGCGCCTCGTCCCTCGTCCTCCCGGTGCCAATGTTGTGACCGATAAGTATATCTTTAAACATAAGTTCCACGCCAATGGATCGCTTGCCTGTCACAAGGAACGCTGGGTAGTTCAGGGTTTCTTCCAACGTCCTGATGTTGACTACGACAAGACCTTTAGTCCCGTTGTCAAACCCGCCACCATCCGGGTCGTTCTCACTCTGGTTGCCTCGCACTCTTGGCCGATCCACCAGCTCGATGTGAAGAACGCCTTTCTTCACGGCCATCTGACGAAAACAGTCTACTGCCAGTAGCCTCTAGGCTTCGTCGATCCCTCTCATCCTGACGACGTCTACCTCCTTTAGCGCTCCCTCTACGGCCTCAAACAGGCTCCTCGGGCCTAGTACCAGCGCTTTGCTGCCTATCTTTGGCACATTGGCTTTGTAGCCTCCGTATCCGATACCTCCCTCTTCGTTCTTCACATCGGCAACACCACCACCTATCTTCTCCTCTACGTTGACGACATTGTTCTTACAACGTCTTTGCCGTCCCTCCTACACCAGATCATGGCCCGACTCCACTCCGAATTCGCCATGACCGATCTCGGCCCTCTCCATCACTTTTTTGGCATCTCTGTCACCCGCTCTTCTTACGGGCTCTTCCTTTCCTAGCGTCAGTACGCCATCGATCTCCTCCAGCATGCGGGCATGGCCGAATGTCACCCCACGGCCACTCCCGTCGACACTCGCGCCAAGCTCTCTGCTACCGATGGCTCTCTCGTAGTCGATCCCTCCCAGTACTGGAGTCTTGCTGGTGCTCTTCAATATCTCACCCTAACACGGCCCGACCTCACCTACGCCATCCAGCAAGTGTGCCTCTTCATGCATGCTCCGCACAAACCTCACCTCGCGCTGCTCAAGCGTATTCTTCACTACGTGAAGGGCACACTCTCCAGCGGCTTACATCTCAGCTCCAGCCCCATCGACTCTCTCAGCGCGTACTCCGACACGGACTGGGCAGGCTGCCTTGACTCTCGACGCTCCACGTCCGGTTACTGCGTATTCCTCGACGACACTCTAGTCTCCTGATCCTCAAAACGCCAGACTACAGTGTCTCGGTCCAGTGCCGAAGCCGAGTATCGTGCCGTTGTCCACGCCGTCGCCAAGTGTTGCTGGCTTCGCCAGCTTCTCTAGAAGCTCCGTGCACCTATCTCCTTTACGACCATCGTCTATATGACCGCTAACCTGGTCCATCATCAATGCACGAAGCATATCGAGATAGATATTTATTTTGTATATGACAAGGTCGCACTAGCACAGGTTCGGATGCTTTGTGTACCATCAACGCACCAGTTCGTCGATATTATGACCAAAGGTCTCCCCGCGCCTTTGCTTACCAGTTTTTGCTCCAGTCTCTGCGTCCGTTCTCCTCCCGCTGCGACTGCGGAGGGTGTTAGACCATTGAACCACTGGACTGTATATATATATATATTTGACCTCCTTTATAGAGTCAGGATCTTAATCTTATTGTACACTATATTCTTACAGAAGGTAGTGGAAAGATTTTTGGCCTAAAGCATGTCCAACTAACAACAGCAGAGGCATTGAAAACAGGTCTACTTGGATTGCTTTCTAAGAATGGTCTAGTTGTTAATAGGCTATGAGGGCAAGGGTATGACGGGGCTTAAAATATGATAGGTGAATTTAATGACCTTCAAAAACTAAGCCGTGATGAGAACCTTATGCTTTGGATGTCCAATTCTTTGCTCTCAAATTACAGTTAGTAGTTGTTTCTGTAACTGGTTATTGTACAGCAATTCATGAATTCTTTGAATATGTGAATATGATTGTGACCACCACTAGTAAATCTTGCCAAAGGATCTATTGTCTGGCAAGCATCATGATCACATGTTGGAGAAATTAGAGAATGGGGAGATTATTTCAGGAAGAGGTCTGAATCAAGAAACTAATTTGGCTAGAGCAGGAAATACTAGGTGGGGTTTTCATTACAAAACATTACTCGGATTGCAGTGGTTCAGATGCTAGATCATGTGCAAGCTGAAGGGCGCAATCCAACTACTGCAACTGGTTTGACGAGACAAATGGAGAGCTTTCAATTTGTGCTCATTATGAAGATGATGCTGAAATTTTTTCATATTACAAATGAGTTGTCTCTACTCTTGCAAAGGAAGGATCAAAATATTGTGCAGGCCATGTCATTTCTCATTGATGTAAAAGAACATTTGGTCAACTTAAGGAACCATGGTTGGGATCCATTATGCTAAATTCAAAACATTTTGTGAAGCACATAAGGTTCCAATACCAAACATAGATGAACCAACACCAAAATGCGGTCAAGGTGGTCAGAGGTCACAAGCACTTACAGCCATCTTTTTCATGTTGCCATTTTCTATGCTGCCATTGATTCAATTAACACGGAGATGAATCATCGCTTTAATGAGGTATCTACAGAGTAACTTGTATGTTTTCCTTGTCTTGCTCCAAGAGATTCGTTCTCTAAGTTTAATGTAGATAAAATTGCTCCTATATGATAAAGATTTCTCCATTTCTGATCGTGATGCTATCAAGGATTAACTTCAAACCTTCATTCTCCATGTGCGAAGAGTGATGATTTTATTGATTGTCATGATCTTGCAAGTCTAGCAGTGAAGATGGTTAAAACTGAAAGACATGTTGTATTTCCATTGGTCTACCACCTTATTGAGTTAGCATTGTTTTTTCCGGTTGCAAGCCATGAAATCAAGGAAAATGAAATTACCTAAGCCTTCTAGACTTAATTAGTGCTTCAGTAAGTTATCGTTTTTTGTTTTCATGTATTTTATCAATCAGATATGATCAACCCATCATCTTACATTCTTCTGTTCCCTATTTGACTGGTTCTTATTCCTGTTTCTCTTTTTGGTTGGAGACTTTTGGCGTCGGATGCACTCCATTAATGAGTAAAGTATATAAACTGACTTCCTTTTATAGTATTATGTAAACATGTTGGCATTCCAATTACTGATGGTGACCCAATTACTTAATGCTAATTTGCATGATTGCAATATGGTTTTCTTTACAATGGTGTGTGGAAATTTTTCATCTTTTTTAAAACCCTCTTAGCGTCGACTAGGCCATAGCTATAATTTTAGGCTGGGTCCGCCACTGTGCATCGCAGAAGGTCAGTCACTGAATCTCAGACCGCTGTGTGTCTCCAGTTGGTAATTTGTTGGCAGCTGATTGTTCCGCAGGACTGACATTATTGTTCTGACTAATTGGCTTCTTGAACTGCACTAGGATCATTGTCATGTTGTCGCATCCTTCTCCACCCAAAGTTGATGGAGCCAGGCATCTATCTAGCACTCTTTCGCATACTGCAGAAAGGCTGCTCTCCTGCATTTTGTTTCCATGCCTCAAGTATTGCCAAAGACTAAGAAATCCATATAAGCTAAGCACTACAAAAAGAAAATTGTTACTCACTGTGTTTATGTGTTCATGGATGAAATCAACCAGCTGTTGGCTAGACATGCAGTCCCTGTTTATCATCAAGAGTATATGGTGGTTACTTCTGAGTTCTGGCGGAAGAAACTGTAAAACTGCAGCCAATAACTAGTGCAAAGTAGCATAATAGGCTATTATGCTGACAGCAATAATGGAACCCATTAATATAAGGGCTTACCAGATGCCATCACATGCTAAAACAAGAAAGTCGTCATCGTCACAAAGCTCCACCTACAAAACGAATTAAGTTACATAACATACCAGCAGGAAGGAACGTTAACATGGTATAGTAGCTGGGGCAATTTAAATCAATGTTAGAAGTTGAAGTGCTTACTGTGTTGATGTCAGGGTTTGCAGTTAACATTTGCTTATCAGGAGGCAAGAACTTGTTCTGTTTAAATTCCATATCACCTACAGAAGTCTTTGCATGTGTAAGGCACCATGTAATCAGCATGAAGAGAACAGCAAGTACATCACATACCAATTGCCCTTGCCAAGTTTATAGTTCCATTTACTCGTCCCATTTGGATGTACCCTCCTGCTTTTAGTATTCTTTCTCTCTCTGCTTCAAGCTCTGGTTTGTGGTCTCTTGATAAATTGTACGCCTATATTACAGATAGAGCAATAAATGAGATCCTCATTGCATCTTAGTGTACTACAAGTCTCTGAGGAACAAGAATAACAGACCCGACCATTCCTTGAGATAACACAGCGGGAATCACCAGCATTTGCGACAACAAGCTGGTTATTTATTATCATTGCAACACAAGCTGTGCTCCCACAGGTTGGCCCAGCAAAGTCAGAATGTGGTCCCTGGTATTAAAAAAAGAGTTGTAAGACTACCTGAAGCACCTAATATTAAACTGTGAAAATATAGAGAAATACCATTATGATAGAATTGCTACAGGCATCACACAACACGACAACAGTAAAACGAGGGATTAGTTAAGATATTAAAAAATTATTTCATATGCTTGTCAAGAGCTCTCATTGTTGGTAACATAAGCCTCACGTGTGAATCTTAACAGCTTAAATTCGTTCTGTATGTAGAACTGTCCTTTGCAACTTTAAACAATTAGTGAAGGTAGTATACCATATGTCTAGTCATGACTCACGAGTGTTAAGTCATACACATACTTAAAGCACCATCTTGCAAGTACATTACATGTTTTATTATGTTTGATCAGTCAATTCATGCCAAGTGCAAATGTACCTCTTCAAAAGCCCAATCATCGTGTTGATCATTTGAATCACTGCCTCTTGGAGACCAGATCAAGCCTTCTATCATGCCAGTAAACTGGTTTATCTTATCTCCAAGTGCCTGTAGTTCTCGCCAGCCTCTTTGACCTCGCATCATCTCATCCATTCTGAAATGACGTGGTCATTGTTTCTGTTATAAACAATTGTACAGAAAATTGCCAACTGGCTATGAGGGAACAGGAATTCAAGCTTCTTATACCTAAAGAAAGCTTTATGGACTGCAGTGCCCAGGTCACCTGCTGAATAGGCCTCACTTTTGAGAACTTCTCTGTGCAGATATTTTGCACAAAATTTAGCGACCACTCTTCCTGAGACAAGGTATTAGGTCGATGTTTATTTTAGTATGATGTTCAAAAGGTCATGAGTAAAGAAGATCAACTGTTCTTTACAGGTAACCATACCTCCATGTCCATCGAAAACACCAAAGAATGATGTGCCATTATCGAGATCTAGCAAAGCTGAATGCTGGAACATTGCATGCAGAATTAGAGTTTGCATTATAAAATGAGCCAACACAATCATAGATGAATTAAAATAGATGAAATTTCATCTTATAAAAAGATGCAAACTAAACATGCCAGGTGGCAATATTTTATTAGTCTATGCTAGAGAACTAAATAAGTCACCAAATATTAGCCATAGCTTCTGCTTTAATGGTTTAATGGTAGTGATCAAGACCTATTATGGATATATCTAGATTATATTTCCAGTAGCTACTAGCTAGTTTAAATATTCGGTACAGGCAATAGTTCAGTACGGCGTATATGCCAAACAAATTTTATGATGCCTGCATCCAACATCTGGAGAATAAACTGCCGTGATAAAGTCAGGAAAAGTACACGTTCTTTTTGTGTGTGTACACGTGCACATGTGTTTGTGATGGTTACCTCTGGATTTTTTTTAGCTAAAACAGAAACCGGAAACCATCAGTTGATTCATTATTTTGCCAATAAAAAATAAGTCCACCAAATGTACAATAAAATATCACTACTTTAGGACCAAAATTTAACAAACATAAAAACACCACTTCTCTCATCAGTCATCACATCTCAGCACCGCTAATCAAATATCTGTTCAACTATTTTTTTCCACTATATGTATATGGACTTCAACTAATCTCAATGACAATTTTGCTATTGGAAAAGAAACTCTATCCATTGTATAAACACTGGAATTTATATTTTCCTAACATTCTGGAGATTTCCGTCGAGTAATAGAATCTGGAAATATGAAAATGGTAAGCAGCATTGTTAGACCACTAAACCACTGGACTGTATATATATAGAGCCGACCCTCTCTGTATAGAGTTGAGATCTTAGTCTTACTGTACACCATATTCTTATATGGTATCAGAGCAAGTCTAGACATTCCAGACGTGCTAGCATCCTTCCGTCGGCGAGCCGACACTTTCTTTCTTACCTCCTAGGACATCCATCTCCACCTCTCCTGTCCCTACACCTCTCCCCAGAACGACAAGGCCGAACGTCTACTTCGCACACTTAACAACATGAGTCGCACAATACTACTTCATACCCACCTACCTACAACCTACTGGGCTGAAACACTAACCACTGCGACTTACCTCCTTAATCGGCGTCCTTGCTCCTCCATTCGCCACAATGTCCCATACACCCTTCTGTACTGCACAGTGCCCAACTACTCCCACCTACGCGTCTTCAGATGTCTCTGCTACCCCAATCTCATCGTCACTGCTCCTCATAAATTTTCCCTCGCTCCACCGCCTGCATTCTCCTCGAATATCCCTCATCTCACAAGGGATACCGATGTCTCGATCTCTCCACCCGCTGGATCATCGTCTCTCGCCATGTCGTTTTTTACGAGACCTGCTTTCCCTTCGGTCTACTTCATCCCAGATCCTTCTCTAGCGATCTTGACTTCCTCCTTACCAACACCATGTCCTCTCGGTCTCCTCCATCAATCTCACCTCCGGCCCCCTTATCGGCCGCTCCTAAGGACTTACGGCTCAGCTATTCCACTCCTCTTCGGTCCGATGCTACTCACATCCCACAAGGGATACCGATGTCTCGATCTCTCCACCCATCGGGTCATCGTCTCTTGCCATGTCGTTTTTGACGAGACCTGCTTCCCCTTCGGTCTACTTAATCCCAGATCCTCATTTAGCGATCTCGACTTCCTCCTTACCAACACCGTGCCCTCCCGGTCTCCTCTATCAATCTCACCTCTGGCCCCCTCATCGACCGCTCCTGAGGACTTACTGCTCAGCTATCCCACTCCTCTTCGGTCCGATGCTACTCACATCGAACCTCCATCAGCCCCACCACTCTCATCGGCTCCGGCTAATCCTGTCTCCTTTTCATCGGACACCTCAACCCCATCGGCTCCTCAACTTTCATCGGCTCATACCCCTTCCTATCGGCTGCTCCACCTTCATCGGACCGACCAAACCAATCGGCCCATACACCCCCATCGGCTCAGGCTGACTTAGTTCAGCCCTTTCCTCTCCCATACAGTTGCCGATCCTGAGCTGATGCCGCCCCTCCCTAACCAGTCCCTACCCCACCTCTCACACTCCCATCGACTCCTGTCACCTCCACATCTCACATGATTACCCGATCACAAACCGGGTCCCTCCGCCCCACCAAGCACTACGGGCTCTCAGCAGTCCATTGTACTATCTTGTCCATCCCGGCGACTCCTCGTTCAGCCCTGGCCGATCCTCAGTGGCGCGCGGCCATAGCCGACAAGTATAAGACTCTCATGGACAATGAGACCTGGCGCCTCATCCCTCGTCCTCCCTGTGCCAATGTTGTGACCGATAAGTGGATCTTTAAACACAAGTTCTACGCCGATGGATCACTTGCCTGTCACAAGACACGCTGCGTAGTTCGGGGTTTCTCCCAACGTCCCGGTGTCGACTATGACGAGATCTTTAGTCCTATCGTCAAACCTGCCACCATCCAGGTCGTTCTGACCCTGGCTGCCTTGCACTCTTGGCCGATCCACCAGCTGAATGTGAAGAGCGTCTTTCTTCACGGTCATTTGATGGAAACGGTCTACTGCCAGCAGCCTCTAGCCTTCGTCGATCCCTCTCGTCCCGACGACGTCTACCTCCTTCAGCGCTCCCTCTACGGCCTCAAACAAGCTCCTCGGGACTAGTACCAGCGCTTTGCTGCCTACCTTCGGCACATCGGCTTTGTGGTCTCCGTGTCCGATAGCTCTCTCTTCGTTCTTCACATCGGCACCACCACTGCCTATCTTCTTCTCTATGTCGACGACATTGTTCTTACAGCGTCCTCGCCGTCCCTTCTGCACCAGATCATGGCTTGACTCCACTCCGAGTTCGCCATGACCAATCTCGGTCCTCTCCATCACTTCCTTGGCATCTCTGTCACCCGCTCTTCTCACGGGCTCTTCCTTTCCCAACATTAGTACGCCATCGATCTCCTCCAGCGTGCAGGCATGGCCGAATGTCACCCCACAGCCACTCCAGTTGACACTCGCGCCAAACTCTCCGCTACCGATGGTTCACTCGTCGCCGATCCCTCCCAGTACCGGAGTCTTGCTGGTGCTCTCCAATACCTCACTCTAACACGGCCCGATCTCACCTACACCGTCCAGCAAGTGTGCCTCTTCATGCATACTCCGCGCGAACCTCACCTTGCGCTGCTCAAGCGTATTCTTCGCTACGTGAAGGGCACACTCTCCAGCGGCCTGCACCTCAGCTCCAGCCCTATTGACTGTCTCACCGCGTAGTCCGACGCGGACTAGGCGGGCTGCCCCGACTCTCGACACTCCACGTCCGGCTACTGCATCTTCCTCGGCGACACTCTAGTCTCCTGGTCCTCAAAACACCAAACTACAGTGTCTCGGTCTAGCGCCGAAGCCGAGTACCGCGTCGTTGCCCACGCCGTTGCTGAGTGTTGCTAGCTTCGCCAGTTTCTCCAGGAGCTCCGTGCACCTATCTCCTCTGCGACCATTGTCTACTGCGACAACGTCAATGCCATCTATATGACCGTCAACCCGGTCCATCATCGACGCGTGAAGCATATAGAGATAGATATTTATTTTGTCCGTGACAAGGTTACACTAGGACAGGTTCGGATGCTTCATGTACCATCGGCGCACCAGTTCACCGATATTATGACCAAAGGCCTCCCTACGCCTTTGTTCACCAGTTTTCGATCCAGTCTCTGCATCCGTTTCCTTTCTGCTACGACTACGGAGGATGTTAGATCATTGGACAACCGAACTATATATATATATATAGACCCAATCCCTTTGTATTGAGTTAGCGTCTTAGTCTTACTGTACAGCACATTCTTACAAGCATTAAGAAATAATGGACAGAAACTCACAGCATCCTCCATAGTCGTACGCCATCCTTGCATAGATGAGAGTCCAAATTTAAGCTTATCATTTTCGCCATCTTCAGATAGCTTCTCAGTTTTGGGGGTACTAAGGTAAACTCCCATTTTTACAAATGTGCCTGACAACAGAATATGTCAGTAGGAAAAGAAGCCTAGTGCGCATTAACAAGCTTCCAGAGTACACATGAATGAAGCGGCATTCATCTACTTAGCATATGATTGTACATACTATTTAAACTTAGTTCCAAAGTTCTTTCTAGCGTGCCGACAAGTTTGTATCTCCGAAATTTCAACAAAAAAAATGCTTAGTCAATAAACTTTCCACTAAAAAGCCCCTGCATACAAGAAAAATCAAAGAGTTTTACGCTGTTACGCGTCCAGAGATTAAAGCATTCTGAGAAGAAATTGTACCAGATAAAAACTTTGCAAAGAACCAGTGTAGATGTAACAACAAATAAAGCATATCAGGGTGCAGAAAAAAATCAGGGAAGCATGGTTTGGTTTTTCGCTAACCTTGCCAATATACAATACAAAAGAATATGTGTTTCGATGTCTGCCTATAACTCGCACAATTGATTCTGCCGACAACGTAAGGGAAATTTCAAGCAACACGGCAACAACAAAACTAGTTCAACACCAAATGGATGTATCATTCTGTGGCGTAGCCAAGATATGAAGATGAACCAGCATAGAAAGTAAAAAACAAAAATATAAATGTAGCTTAAAACGAAACAAAGTAAGTTCATGCTGTAGCAATCAACTACAGTACAGTTCTCCAGGAGCCGACCTCACGTGGGGGTGGGGGCATGGGAAGTGTTAATTGAGAGCAACCGATCCAATTCCGGATGGATCTCCACTCCAAGCCGGCGAATCGAGTGGTGCGGAGGAGGAGTAAGGGCTACGAGCGAAGAATGGATAACTTCAATTCGATTCGTGCCGACAAGGAGGCCGACTGCGTCGCCCCTCCAAACCTGCTCGCCGGTAGTGCGCGCGAGGAGTACGCACAGGGGAGGAGGCTAGGGCGGGGCCAGGAAGGGGAGGAGGCCGTCCACCGCCCCGACTCGGCCGTGCTCGCCGGCCGCGCGCGCCAGGGAAGACGAGGGAGAGATGGAGTAGACGGCTAGAAGTGAGGGGAGGAGAGAGATGGAAGGGACAGGGTCGGCGATTACACAGGACCTGGTCCTTTCTGCCATCGGAAGGGCCTCTATATCCAGTGATTGACACGTGTCTAAAACACCAATCTCAAAGCAATCACCGGTCGTCCATGAGTCGTTGAGCGTGCGATGGGCAGATAACGCCGATGCGCATTAGCTGAGACTCTCATCCTCTGCTCGTCTGCTTCTAAACTCTAACAAGAAGCTAGTATTATTTAGATATTGGACTACCCCTAAAAAATATTGGCTTACATCATTTGTGTACTATGTTAGTACGTTATATACATCTGCACTACCTTTTGCTTTAGAAAAAAATAAGAATGTAACTGCAGCTTACTGATCCCCATGAGGAAGACAGACAGGTAAGCACACAAGGACTGATTCAGCTAATCTCTGATAAAAAAAACAGAAGTTTCTTCCATCGCTTTAATTTATTCTCTGACGTCTCAAATATAAACACGGTCAAATTAAATAAACAAACCATACATCCACAGCCCCACTCCTTGAAGCAATGATACTGCAATTCCGCAATCCGTCATCAAGTCGTCCATGGAATAAGATGAGAAAAAATGGGTCACGAAAACGATCTGCAGATCTTGGCTGACGGATGGAGAGGCAGTACGTGAACGTGAAGGATACAAAGCAAGGAGCCGGTCTCTTTTCTGCTAGACTAGTACAAGGCTTCGGTCTGCTGCGTTGCACCACTTACACCTAGCTATGGCCAGTAGAAAAAGAGACGGTTTCGTGATGCATGGTTTGGGTGTCGGAGCTGCGTAATAACTGCCTTCTCAACGAATTTTTCAGGCGTTGAATTGCGATGCAGTTTAGGTGGGTGTTGGTGGGGACAGGCTCAGCTCGCGTGAGGATGTGATGAACAACATGGGCCTGTCACCCATCTCTTCAGAAATAGGCCCAATATCCTAGCTGCATGCACCCGCTGTTTTCCCAGCTCGACCAGAGGAGGAAGAAATACAGACAACGTAGATAATCAAAAGGGAAAAAATGGGATTGTTAAGTCCAAAATCAATCTTACTAAAATTTGACATTGCTAAATTTTAACATATTTTGATGTTATCAGATTTTAGTAGCAAAATTTTAACATATTTTGATGTTACCAAATTTGAGTAGCATTGGATGTGTTGATTTGTAGCCTCAATAAAATTTGGTACTGTTTTTGTGAGAGGAAAATTTTGGCAAATGCCAAAATTTTGGTAGAGTGGCATTGGCATGAATAGGTTTAGTTTGCTGCTTACCAACATTTAGGTATGCCAGAAGGTTGAAAGCGGTAACAAACTGACGAACATTTTCCACTACAACCACGGCTATCACACTGCCAAGCTAGAAAACTGCCTCTTCGCAACTACATTCAGAGCAGCACCTCACACATGGACGGCATGGCAGCGTTCGAGCCCGGTGCATGCGAGCTTGCAGGAACAGAATTTTAAGCCACCACGTACGTACGCTTGTTGGGACGATGCGTAACAAGCTCAAGCCTTTTTGCGTGCCCACGTTGCACGTTAGAATATATTTCATTATGTGCTTCAGCCAGGAGTAACGTATAGCTGGAGGGGTAGGTGAAGAAGAACACTTTTCAGTAATCACCTTGTAAATTAAAATGGACGTGCACTTGATCGTGCAGAGCTAATTAAAAAAGGCTGTCTAATTATTTGTTTACTGTTAGCTTACGAGGGAGTAATATGACAGGCTGCTTGGCTGAACGGGTATAGAGAGAGGAGGATCGCATCTCCAGGAGAAAAGCTCCAAATATTCTGACGAGAAATTCGCATAGCTATGGCAGCATTGGCTGGCATGGGATTCGGATCAGCTGCAGTCACAATAGTGACTGCAACTTTGGCAGTACCCAGTCATCCAGCCATCCAGCAAGCATGGGATGGTCTAGATTTAACTATGTATCATGCATCCTCAATTTCGACTGCTTGGTGTTTAGAAATGTTCCTTTGTGATGGAATCAAACGGCTTGTTTGTGGAGTTTGAAGAAGATGGTTGTGTTCAGCAGCTAAGTCATGAACCTTGCATGTCATTGTTTCCCTGAATAAAGTGATGCCCACGCGAACTTGGCAAACAGTTCGAGTATGAGCTCGGTTACGTTTTGCTACAGCATATTTCGTATCTTCTGCTCTAGAACCCTGATTTGAGCAAACAAACCTACTAGAAGTTACTAATTGATCAAGATCACTTTTGTTAGTTTAATTCTTTCGAACATCAAAGC
Organism: Oryza coarctata; assembly: GCA_030770085.1. Taxonomy (NCBI): domain Eukaryota; kingdom Viridiplantae; phylum Streptophyta; class Magnoliopsida; order Poales; family Poaceae; genus Oryza; species Oryza coarctata. Next base: position 20,286,688 of record CM061472.1, read on the forward strand.
CCATACGACCACCATGTGTGACCCAAAAATCCCAAGCTTCTTCAAAGGAATTAAATGTCATGCCAATTTGAGGCATCCAACGAGGTTTATTAGATCTGTTACAGTATAGAGAATACAAATTTGACTAATCATGCATGAACAACACAGGAAAAAAGAAGACAAAAATCACAAGACCAAAAAAATCCGTAGTGCAATCTGTACCTCTCCTGGTTTTGCTCCATTGTCTTCTCAACGGTCACGGCTGAACAGAGAAGAGAGAGAAGCGTGTGATGTGAATCAGTAGGGGGTGAAGTATGCTTCCTAACATCTGCTTGGGGTGATGATCAAATGGGCCGGGCTTCAACGTACAGGCTTAGACATGTGTCAATAGTAGCAGATTCCGCATGGCTCGAGTACAATAGTAGTTAGGTTGTACTGATACGGCCCGTCCGAACGTGTCATGTCTAGATTAAGAGCGCAGCATGTGGGGCTGACGTGTTACGGCTCGGCTGGTCGAACATGGCATGGGCACATGACACAACTCCGATCAACTCGTCGGGCCAAACACGGTACGACACATGGGGCATGACATGACTTAGATTTTCTTCTGATCATGTCGCACCATGTATTCTGCAATGACAAGTTGAACGGCTATTTTTTAAAAAAAGTAGTCGTTAGAGCTTTAAAAAATCTAAAAAATATTTAAATTTTAGAAAAATGTGATTTTTTTTCTATAAATATGAAAAAAAAATATGCACACATCCCACTATGCTCATGTTAACATAACACGACATGAGAATCTTTTAAAGTATGCTTTATGACATCGGTATATAAACCAACTAGTTACAGGACAGGATGGGCCATGCTTTAGTGGGCTAGGTCCAACTGGACCATAGGTCGTGCAGCCCCATCGACGCATTTGGTCATCCTAGTCTGGTCCAGCAAGTCGATCCAGTCAGCAGCTAGTTCCGCGCAAAGATTCGTCAGCCCTTTAGCCCGATAACCCAATAGCCAATTCTCGCCGCATTTTTAAAATCCAGAACCGTAATAGCTACCTAGCTGGCCTTTCAGATCCAGAGATTGAAAATTATGAGCTGTGTTCTTACGAAATTCGCGTGAAATCGTGGAGGATTCCAGGTTTGCCCGATCCGTTTGGGCGGTGGCGGCGTGCTCGTCTGATGTGGAAGTTGAGCATCGCCATCGGCATCTTCTCACCGCAGCCAACGTCCGATTCCATTCCATCCATGCATATTATTACTTCCTCCTCCTCGTCTTCCCTACTAGTGATAGCTTCCACGCTACTCTCTCTGAAAGCCTACGGCGGCGTTGAGTCGCGTCGTCGTCGTTGGCGGCAGGGATGAGCAACTCCGGCGGCTGCTCGACCTTCCTCGAGGCCATCTTCTCCCTCGTGCTCCCGCCGCTCGGCGTCTTCTTCCGCTACGGCTTCTGCAGCGTAAGCACAGCTGCATGCGCCGCCATTGATTAGCTCTGTCAATGCCGATTTCGCCTGACTAATTTCTGCTGCTGTTTTCGTGCAGTCGGAGTTTGTCGTCTCCTCGGCGCTGACGGTGCTGTTCTATGTCCCCGGCATCGTCTACTTCGTCTGGGTCGTCATCCTCAAGACGCCACCGCCACCGGGCATCGACAGAGAGCGGCCGTACTACATCCTCGCCTGACCACGCACTCAACGACCGGTGAAATTCAGTTAGGTAATTAGTCGTTGAGCGTTTGCATAATTAAATTACTCTTCCAGTTGTAATGATACTGTATTATATTACTAGGAGGCGATTGGGAAAAGTTGTAGCTAGTATTTAGTGGAATAGTGGTTGGTTATTCAGGCCTCAGGGTTGTAGCAATGATTGTACTGTTCTTTGTTGCTTCTTCTTGATCTTTTCTTCTTCTTTTCAACGAGTATGATTATTTAGGTTGGTGGCAATGTGGCGTGCTGTATAAAATGTAAAATATATATAGGGAGTTGGATGATTCTTGTTTTAGGGACAAATGGTGGAACGATTTGTTAGTGAGCGAAGCCACATGTGAGCCATGTTGTTAGATGTATGGGTTTGTTTACATAGAGATCGATTAGTGGTGTAAGAATATGGTGTACAGTAAGACTAAGACCCTAACTCTATATAGAGAGGTCAAATCTATATATATACAGTCCAGTGATCTAAGTAGTCTAACATCCCCTACAGTCGTAGCGGGAGGAAAACGGACATCCCCTGCAGTCGCAGCGGGAGGAAAACGGACGCAGAGACTAGAGCAAAAACTGGTGAACAAAGACGCGGGGAGGCCTTTGGTCATAATATCGACGAACTGATGCGCCGATGGTACATGAAGCACCCGAACCTGTTCTAGTGCGACCTTGTCACGTACAAAATAAATATATATCTCTATATGCTTCGTGTGTCGATGATGGACTGGGTTGGCGGTCATATAGACAGCACTGACGTTGTCGCAGTAGACGACGGTCGTAGAGGAGATAGATACACAGAGCTTCTAGAGAAGTTGACGAAGCCAGTAACACTCGACGACGACGTGGACAACGGCGCGATACTCTGCTTTGGTGCTGGACCGAGACACTGTAGTCTAACGTTTTGAGGACCAGGAGACTAGAGTGTCACCGAGGAAGACGCAGTAGCCAGACGTAGAGCGTCGAGAGTTAGTGCAGCCCGCCCAGTCTGTGTCGGAGTATGTGGTGAGAGAGTCGATGGGGCTGGAGCTGAGATGTAAGCCGTTGGAGAGTGTGCCCTACACGTAGCGAAGAATACGCTTGAGCAGCGCGAGGTGAGGTTCGCACGAAGCATGCATAAAGAGGCACACTTGTTGGATGGCGTTGGTGAGGTCGGGTCGTGTTAGGGTGAAGTATTGAAGAGCACCAGTAAGACTCTGGTATTGGGAGGGATTGGCGATGAGAGAGCCATCGGTAGCGAAGAGCTTAGCGCGAGTGTCGACTGGAGTGGCCGTGGGATGACATTCGGCAATGTCCGCACGTTGGAGGAGATCGATGGCGTACTGACGCTGGGAAATGAAGAGCCCATGAGAAGAGTGGGTGACAGAGATGCCAAGAAAGTGATGGAGAGGGCCGAGATCGGTCATGGCAAACTTGAAGTGAAGTCGAGCCATGATCTGGTGTAGAAGGAACGGCGAGGACGCTGTAAGAACAATGTTGTCGACGTAGAGGAGAAGATAGGCCGTGGTGGTGCCGATGTGAAGAACGAAGAGAGAGCTATCGGATACAGAGGCCACAAAGCCAATGTACCAAAGATAGGCAGCAAAGTGCTGGTACCAAGCCTGAGGAGCCTATTTGAGGCCGTAGAGGAAGCGTTGAAGGAGGCAGACATCGTCGGGACGAGAGGGATCGACGAAGCCTGGAGGCTATTGGTAGTAGACCGTTTTCATCAGATGACCATGAAGAAAGGCGTTCTTCACGTCGAGCTGGTGGATCGGCCAAGAGTGCGAGGTAGCCAGAGTGAGAACGACCCGGATGGTGGTGGGTTTGACGATAGGACTGAAGGTCTCGTCGTAGTCGATACTAGGACATTGGAAGAAACCCCGAACTGCCTAGTGTGCCTTGTGACAGGCAAGTGATCCATCGACATGGAACTTATGTTTAAAGATCCACTTACCGATCATAATATTGGCACCGGGAGGACGAGAGAAGAAGCGTCAGGTCTCATTGTCCATGAGAGTCTTGTACTCGTCGGCCATAGCCGTGCGCCACTGAGGATCAGCCAGGGCTGAATGAGGAGTCATTAGGATGGGCGAGATAGTACAATGGATTGTTGAGAGCCCGTAGCGCTTGGTAGGGTGGAGAGACCCGATTTGTGATCGGGTAATCATATAAGATGTAAAGGGGACAGGAGCCGATGGGAACGTGGGAGGTGGGGATAGGGACTGGTTAGAGAAGGGCAGCATTGGCTTGGGATTGGCAAATGTATGTGCGAAGAAAGGGTTGAACGAGGTCGGCCTGAGCCGATGGGGGTGGGTGAGTCGATGGATGTGTATGGGCCGATTGGTTTGGGCGATCCGATGGATGTGGAGCAGCCGATAGGGAGGGACGAGCCAATGGAGGTGCATGGGCCGATAAGTGGGGATGAGCCGATGAAGGCTGAGTGGTTGGCCGATGGGAGTAGGCAGCGGAGTAGTTGAGGAAGAAGTAGGTGTCAGAGTATATAGGTCAGAGAGTAGATGGGTCACGGACGTGAGAAGATTCGCGTCCGTGAAGAGATGTTTCATGTCCTTAGACTCGTGGAGGCAAAGGAGTGGAGCGAACGCGAAAACTCGGAGAAGGCATGAACGCGAAGAGAGGAGGTTCACGTCTGGGAGGTAGAGATTCATGTCCATGGACACGTGGACATGTCGGAGTGGCTCGGACGCGAGTGGAGAAGTTTCGCGTCCGGGAGCAGGTGAGCATGTCGGAAAAGCGGGAACCAAAAAAGAGTTCTAGCCGATGGAGGGCAGACGAGTCCAGTCGATGGAGGGCGGATGGGTCTAGCCGATGGAGACGACGAACGCAGAGTTGCGTCGACGTCGGAGGATAAAAGGTGCGCCGAGGCAAGGAAAGAGCGAAAGCGGGTGTGAGATGAGACGAGGAGGCAGATGGAGATCGTCGCCTTGTCATGTGGTGGAAACAAGGAAGAGGAGAGGGTGGTGGAGAAGGAGAAGACCGTCTGTGGAGGAGACGGGGAGAAGAGAGAGCTAAGACGAGAAAACAGAGAAGGAATACCGAAAAGAAGGTCTGCGATGGGAAGGAAGAGTCGGCTCACCGGCGGGAGGATGCTAGCGCACCGGAGATATCTAGACCTGCTCTAATACCATGTAAGAATGTGGTATACAGTAAGACTAAGACCCTAATCCTATAAAGAGGGATCGAATCTACAGTGGTTCAGTGGTCTAATAAGTGGTGTTACAATGATTGTCTTTCACGTTGCTAACTGTCTCTCTTCAAGTTTGAGCTGAAGTTTCTTTTTGTAAAGCTGAAGTGCTAAACTGATGAACTCTGTTGATAATTCGAGATTTATGAATAGAAATACGGGGAATGCTAGATTTCAGTAACCTACAAATCCTCAAAAATTTCAGTCAAAATTACTAACTGTGCATAAACGTGGGGATTTGTACCTCCTCTTCTCCAGCGACGCGCCCATGAATGCATGCCACATGAATAATTATTCATCTGCAACATACAGTAACAGGAGCAGAGAGTTCAATTAAGCTTTGTTTTCTACTAGGTTACATGTGGTGGAATTGCAAACTAGCATAACTGCAAGTGTGAGGAACAGGTTTTTTAGTTTTCTAAACCGAGTAAGATCCTTCTTGGATATGTCTGTTCAATTAAAGCCCGCTCTTGAGTTTGACCGTACCAGATGGTGGAAAAACATTCAGAGAATTACTCGCACTATGGTCTGATCAATCTGACAATGCTCGAGTGATTCAGTAGAACAGGTCAGCAATTGGCAATATCCACCACATAACAGGACTTTGTTCTGACAATAATGGCAACTTTCTTACGTTGTCAGGATGATGGGGGATTCAAGGGTAAGGCAGGAGTTCTGAATCTTCCGGGCTATGTGTGAGTTCAGAAGTTCAGAACTCTTGATAGTACACGTAGCACACTGCACACTGTTGAGGATTTGAACTTCGAAGTGTAAGTAGTACCTCTGTTTTATAATAACATTGTGCATTGTTCATTTTAAGCTTTGATCACTCGTTATTTTTTTAATATGTACAAACTCAAGAAATAATGTCATGTTATTAAAGTGTGAAATGTCCTAAATATAAGCATAAAACTTTTATTCAATTTGATATAAGAGTTTAAAGGTAATTACTGATCAAAGTTTAAATGAAAAAGTCAAAATTGTTAGTTATTAAGAAACATATTGTGTCATAGGGCAAGCTCCTCTAGCAAGAAATCAATGTATCTCCTTTATGAGTTTGGCTCAAGGAGCGGGAGTGCTACTTTGGAGTAAAAATTATAGTAAATGACGCAAAAATAGCTGTATAGGTTTATGTCACGCGGAGGCGTAATAGACTTATCCTGCTATTTGGTGAAAGTATTACAAAGCTTGTATTTGCTTCTATGTTCAGAATCCCTCTTTTAAGGGCTTTGATTTTCTCTTTATAATCAATAGGGAAATATCATAGTGGCCAATCACTAAAAAATAGATCCTATCACACAGGGGTTAAATAAGGCTAGTCTTATTGCCTACTGATGAGTAGGCCCTAACACTAGACCACGATGGGCCCCATCAGGATCAACTTGAATAGATGCCATGTTGTTCTGCCACGCATCCTTCATGGTAGTAGAATCCTTGTGGTGGAAGTCTAAAGCCTTGTTGCCCACAACAGGACCTGCTTATCAGTCTCAAGTGGCAAACGTGGGAAAATGTTGTGGGCCTGTTAGGCGGCATGATAGTCAACTGTGCCATCTGACAACCCATGCTCACTTCTCGAAAGGAATGATGGCACGCATGATGGGTGCACAGGTGCCTTCATGTTGACCCAACCGTATGCGGGATTGATATGTCTTATCGTATTAATGAGAGACATATAAAAAGATGGCCAAAGCACCACGTTGCATCCCATCACAATAAATGAGGTGTTGTTATTCCCAAATTGCCTCGAGGACACCAAGCTCGAGGGTAAAGAGGGACCATGTCTTGAGGTCAGGATTCAGCACATGATCCTAGGAGGACCTCGAGCTCAACCTTGGTCAAAGGTGAGATCGAGACTAGGCCCTGCTTTCATTCGGGTGTGCAACGAGGTTGCTTGAGGCCGGCCAACGCTTTTGTGGGCCGCTTGACGCGATGACATGTCACTAGATGTCCCCGAGCAGCCAACGGTAGGGCCTCAATCCCCACTTTACCGACAGTAGTATCTGACCTTGACCCTAGGCAAGGAGTAAGAGGCCGAGGTTGAGAACTACCTCATCTATGAGGCGGCATCACAACATCTTAGCCCTCTATAGCCCAACTTGTTTGCCCCTAGCCCATTCCCTTGGGCCAGAGGCAGTTAATCTTAATGGATGGGAGCATAATGGTAGTAAAGGTGGGATAGTGCAAGCCGTTTCTTCCCATTTAACTATGCGCACGTTTCTAGGGAGCAGAATCAATATCTGCACAAGTTCGGGGTGGCGCCTTCTCGATACATCATTGAAGACTATGCGCGAGGAGAAGAAGACACAAAATGAAGAATTGAAATTCAAGCAAAGTTCGACCAAGCTACGAACCAAACCCAAGGCACAAGCGAGCAACAGCCTGTTAGAGCGACAAGACAAAGCGCTCAAGCTCAACCATTGCCACCACTGCAATTGTGGAAAAGGTTTCAAAACAACAAGGGCAAACAGGTGATGATGGTCCAATAAGTACAAGCTCTATGCAAAAGCTTCCATGCAAAGCAGCAAGAGGGCGAGCAGTCTGTCGCCCAGAGAAAAAAGTTTTAAAAAAAGAGAAGTTCTGCTTGTTCCACGACAAGATTTTGCACACCATAGAATAGAACAGAGACACGCAATAGCATGGCTAAGAGCTAGCACCACCGTTAGGCAAGCAAGGGGGCAAAGAGGTCAAGCCCCCACCAGAACAAGAAAAGACCATGTAGATTGAAGTTGCTTCTGATGATCGGCAAAGGGTAATAGCAATCATCATTGGAAGCTCGGCCAAAGGCCTAACATCAAAGAGGCAAAAAAAACGCATGAATGGGCGGTAAACCACATAGCAGCCATGCCACAAACCAAGCCACCGCCATGCTGCAACACATCTATCACTTTTGGCTTAGAAGATGTCAAGAGGCTTTTCTTCCCACACCAATACCCACTCGTCATCACAGTGGACATCGTCGAGTGCGAAGTAAGGGTGTACTAGTCAATGGCAGGAGTTCGGTAGACATCATCTTCGTTGATGCCTTCCGAAAGATAGAACTACCCATGCTTGCATTAACTCACACCATAAGTCCTTTGCAAGGATTTAGCAGGAGCTCGGTGAAAGCCCAACAACAAGCACAAAGAAATGATCACTTTTGACGTGGTCGATCTACCATACCAGTACAATGCTATTTTCGGTAGAGCCACGCTAAATAAGTTCGAGGCAGTGGCACATCACAACTACCTGACACTCAAGATGTTAGGGCTAAAGAAGGTGATCGTGGTCAATGGAACGCAGCAATCTGCAAAGATGAAAGGAGAAGTGGCCACCTATGTGCGCAAAGTCAACAACGTTCAAGAACATGGCGCATTAACAGGACACGCCAAGTACAAACCTTCGCCCCATAGCAAGATTACAAAGACTCAAATTGATCCCAATGACCTGTCCAAGACTGTGACGATCAGGGCAACACAAGTGAAGAAATTACGCAAGAATTCAAGGGTAGACATGTAAACTCACATATGTTCTCTATGTATTTTCTCTGATTTTTTTAAACAAATAAAAAACTTAGTCTGTGTGTTCTATTTCTGGGGCTTGCTGTCATGGGTATGCTAAAATCGTCGTTGTCTGAAACTTGTGCCAGGCAGCACTGGCAACAAGCAGGATTACCTTTCTTTAATTCATGTAAGAATCGTCCATATTGTTCTGTCATATTTGTTTTCACCATTTTGTGAGCCTTTTGAAAGTTCACCCCACATGAGCAATGGATATTTAGGAAGAACCAACTTATCCATGTTAAAATGTTCAATTAGTCCCATCCTGTTCTGTTCTTATGGATAACCCATTTTATCGTTCCATGGTTCAGTGGCACATTGCCATGACAAGTTCCAGATATTGTTATAGTTTTGCTGCATTGCGCCTCTCTGAACACTATATGAATCATCACTGTACAGATTCGAACTTCACTGCAATGTCTGACTTTATGACGGGAGGGAGATGCAGTAAGTAAAACTACTTTCTTGTTTGAGTTTTTCGTTCTTTCTTTCATTATTGAGATTAATATTACTGTCACAATCTCCAGATTGCACTCCAGCGGCAAAAGGCAGCTTTTCCTCCAAATTTTGTGCACTCTCTCGATAGTTCACACATGATGATGACTGCAATTGCATGCAAAAAGGCTGGTCTTCATTTTGCAGGTTTGATCTGATTTACTGGTTCCGTTGCTATCATAAATAATTACCAGTAACAGAACTTCCCTAATATTACGTAGTCATTGCAGTGCAAGTACATTCAAGAGATTGAACCGCATTGCTATCTACATTTATCTAAAAAATGGACACTGCTGCACAAAACCCCACATTTGAAGTATTGAAATTTTGTTCTCCTTGAACTTCTGGCAAATGTACCAGTGGTTCATCTTGACCTTGTCCAATCCTGACAAAAGCCATTTAATAAGTACCTGCATGGCTGCAAATACTGCCTTTGCCTTTACATTATAAAGCCATTTTTCTACATTCATGGTGAGACAAGCTGTTCTGTTCATTTGTGATATGCAGCTGTCTACTTCGGTTTTGCTTTTATTTTGTAAGGTTGATGTAAATCAAAGGTCCTGATGGAACATGGATGACAGATGCCATTTTATGCTTCTTGTTGATTTGATGCTATTATAGGGATTTATTCTGGCAAAAGTGGTACAGTATTGTGTCCGTGGTAACTGTTGGCCTCAAATCGTTTTCTGTGAATTGCACAATATATTTTACTAAGGAGCCCCTCATGAAAAAGAGTATCAAGAGTTCTGAACTGAATCCAAGCTCACTAAGAAGTAAGAACTATTGATATTAACGATTCTTCGAACAGTGAACAATTGATACTAATGATTCTTTGAACAGTGCAAGTATCTGGTCACAATATTTTCTTTAGGGTGCATACCTGCATGACCAATAAAAAAATCTCAAGAAGTCTGTTTTGAATGCTAACTTGAGCAGTGCTGTACCTGGTGTTACGTGCATATGTGTAAATAATAGCACATGATGCTTGTTCATTGGAATATTATTGTGTTTTAATTTTCATTTCATGAACCATGGACATCTCTATAGCCCAAAAAACTCAGAGTAAAGGAGCTCATAAGCACTTATAGTATTAACCTTTTTTATATAATACAAAGCTTTTATTGAACTTAACCAATTACATCAAGGAGGCTGCGATTCAGCGTCCAGCCGTTCGAATTTTGATGAATTTGTAGTTCGAAGTGAAGCCGTTCGAATTTTGATGAATTTGTAGTTCGAAGTGAAGCCGTTCGAAGTTTGAATCGCTCCGTTGAGTCGGTTCTGGCCCACCGAAGCTTCCAGATAAGGATTGGATTTACCGGCGTATCTTGACGGTCACATCAGCCCCCTTCCACCGGCCGTTATATAGGCCTCCTTTGCACTTCGCACTCCCTCTTCGACGCGCAAAGCCGTTTCGTCATTTCCAACCAATCTCGAATCCCTAAACCTTGGAAGCAATGGCGGCGACGGGGGGCGGCATGCAGGAGGGTGTCGTACACGCTCCTCGCCCCGCCGGCAGAGGGCCTCCGCTCTGCGGTATCGGCGGCCGTCCATCGGGGACCCGTTCGTCGACCTGCTCGACTCCAACTTCAACAAGCCCAAACCGACGCCGCCGGCGAAGCGGCTCACGGAGAATGCTTTGCCGACGTTCGGCTCATCGGGGGACCCCTGCCTCGACTTATTCTTCCACGTAGTCCCCGACACCCCCGCCGCGACCGTCCACAACCTCCTCTCCGCCGCCTGGACCGCCGAGTCCAACACCGCGCTCCGCCTCGCCTGCAACCTCCGCGGCGTGCGCGGCACCGGCAAGTCCTATCACGAGGGCTTCTACGCCACCGCGCTCTGGATGCACGACCACCACCCGAAAACTCTCGCCCTCAACGCGCCCAGTGTCGCCGAGTTCGGCTACCTCAAGGACCTCCCCGAGCTCCTCCACCGGATCATTCACGGCGGCGTCTCCACGAGGACGCCACGCCCCGTCCGCACCAGATCGTATGATCCACACCACGCAAGGAAGGATCGCGACCCCAGCGCGCATCGCGGCCAACCAGGAGAAACACCGGAAGATCTCGGAGCAGGCCGCCGTGGAGCGCAGGAAGAAGCGCGCGGAGGCCGCGGCGAGAGCCGTCGAGGTGTACGCCCGGGACCCCGGCAACCTACCCCCGGAGCGGATGGTGAAGAAGTTGATCGTGTTCAGCGACATGGAATTCGAACAGGCGTCCTCGAGGCCGTGGGAGACAGACTACGAGGCGATCACGAGGAAGTTCACGGAAGCCGGGTACGGCGGCGCGATCCCGGAGGTGGTGTTCTGGAACCTGCGGGACTCTTCGTCCGTCCCGGTAACCGCGAACCAGAAGGGGGTGGCGCTGGTGAGCGGCTTCTCCAAGAACATGGTGAAGCTGTTCCTCCGAGGCGGCCACGACATCCTGACGCCGAGGGCCGTCATGGAGAGGGCCATCTCCGGCCGGGAGGACGAGAAGCTCGTCGTGTTCGACTGATGGGTACTCAACGCACGTGCGGTTTTTCTTACCGTCTTTTCTTAATTTGCAGCGAGTATGCTTTGATGGCTACATTACTGAATGAATCCCCATCGTCTTGCAGCGTCTCTGTTCGTTTGGCTTGTTGGTTCTGTTTGTCATCAAAGACGGTTTGGAAACGGAAATAAATCCCAAATTCTTAGCTTAATTTTTGTCATAGATTTGCTTTGTGTTTTCCCATGAAACTTGGAAATTTCATCCATTGCTTTGATCTCATTCGTGTTTCGATGCAAGCTGCAAATCATATATATTTTGTGGAGAATTCAAATATTGCATTCTCCAATCTAGAAAGCATCTGTTTAGAATCCTGGTTGATGTTTGGTAGCAGACACTAAATTAGCCCTTGTTTTTTAATGTTGACGCAGTTGATTTTTAGCATATATTTAACTATTTATTTTATTAAAAAAGTTATGTAATTATAATTTATTTTATTATGATTTGTTAAATTGTTAAAAGTATTTTAAGTATGACTTATATTTTTATTATATATTTATATAAATTTTTTAAATAAGGAGTAGACAAATACATATTTAAAAAGTTAACGACGTAAAATTGGATTGATGTCAGCCTTTCCGCCCAAACAATGTGTCCATGGGCCGAAAAGAATAGCTTTGCGTAATGAAGATGCACGCTAGTCCTAAAATGTTTTCGATTAAGTTAGAGGGGCCATTGGAATGCAATCTTAGGATTATGTTACTCATCAGAGCCTCATATGCTTTCGTATGCAATACAGTTACTGTTCAAGGCTTCAAAACATCTCGTACATTCACATTCACAGTTTCAACACAACGAACTTCTGATATGTCAGAGTCCAAAGAATCAGCGGTGCTACGTACATAAAAATGAAGGAATAACCAATGGCACAACGCCCTTCCCCTACATACATACACATCCTGCCATGGGGGTCACAAAAATGCCGCGGCGCCGGTGGCGATCGCCGCCTCGCGCCACTCGATGAGGATCGCGGTGGCGGCGTAGTGCGTGAGCGCGCCGGCGAGCACGAGCACGTGGAAGATCTGGTGGCTGTGCCCGACGCAGTCGAACATGCCCGGCCGCCACCTCTCCGGCACGCGCGCCACGTAGAACCCCGCGCCCGCCGCGTACACGAGCCCCATCACCAGCTCCAGCGACAGCGCCAGGTAGCTCTCCGGGTGGCCCCAGTTGAGCCACAGCGCGTGCAGCGCCGGCACGACGCCGGAGAACCCCATGGACACGAACAACCCCGCCCGGAGGTGCCGCAGCCGCGGCGACGACCGCGCCGGCGCCAGCAGCGCCGCTACCACGAGCAAGCCGAGCGCGGCGATCGCCGACAGGTATGCCACCTGCGCACCCGCATGGCCGAGGAACGCGTAGTACACCGGCGGGAAGAAGGATGCCACGATCATCACGGCGATGCCGGCGTAGTCCAGCTGCCAGAAGAGGCGGCTGAACCTGCGCGAGTGACACGCCAGGAGGTGCGCCGTCGCACTCACCGCCAGGCACGTCATGGCGCCCACCAGGAATACCGTCCGCGGCCACCTCGCCAACGCATGGCCGCCGCCGCCCAACGCAGGCAAATGCTTCCCCACCAAGCTCTGCACACACACCAGATTAATCCTCACGTTATTCGCAGACTCGAAGTCACAAAGTTGTTGCGAAACAGAGGAAAATATTTGGATTTTGCTGGAACAGATGCATTTTTTTTCTTGTCAGAATGACACATTTGAGAACGACATGATGTGGTGATAGTGCAGGTTGGTGCTTTAGCCTGCAACGATTGGCTCCATTTGTTTGGGTTTTCTTTTTTTTTTTCTGAAACGTCAATTGGTTGGTTGCAATCGCATCAGATCTAAGTAGTACAGAAGGCAGCTATAGCTAGGTAGAGTTGGAAGGAGACGGAACTTTAAAAATGGTCCTGAAGAACAATGCACACGGTGCAGTGCTTTCCTGCCAGCCTGATCAATCGGACAGAGATGCATCTAATCTAGGACCCGAAATGCAACTAACCTTTCATAATTGTTTTTTTGTTTTTTTTAAAAGTAATAGTTGCTTTTAAAATCTCACCATTTCATCCTAACACTCGCTAGCTGGCGTCCAGCTAAGTGACTTGCCAGCCTAATTTCTTTTGACCTTACGCAGCATGCCCAACTGCATGTAACATTGTGGCCTGCTGTTCTGCTTGGATGTATACAGCTAACGGGGATATAATATGTCGAAATTGACTGGGTAATTTGCACAGCTTTGTGTTTTTTATACGCAATTCTATAATTTAGAGGGACAGGGTTGAACTGGAGGTTGGTAGGTAGGTCTGAACTTTGAAGATTCGTCTCAGTTTGTGGCTACCAATTTCTGCACAGCTGGAACGCTACAGTTGTTTGTTCTTAGCTATAGTTCCTTTTTTCTTGGAACGATAATGTTCTGGGCTATGATATATTGATATATGCTATCGAAGTTATGCAAAAAAGCGTGAGATATGAAAAGAAATTTGTGTTCTTTTGAATGCAATCCCATAACTCGAATTCGCGAGTATAAACAGTAAAAGAAATACTAGTTGTACTCGTCAAAGTTGAAGAAACGTTTCAAAGATTTCTTTGCTTACCGTGCTGTTGGTGTCCCACGACGCGTTGTTGGCTGATGACGCCATCAAGAACGTCATGATCCCCGGCGCGGCGTGAACGCCTGCCGCCGCCGCCCCCTCCGTCCCGCCGGAGACGGCGAGCCACAGGAACAGGAAGAAGCCTCCCAGATGGCTGCAAACGAGAGGAACAAACAACCAATCCGCGTCAGTCAATTCGAGCTCGAACAGGAAGAAGAGAGGCGATTTGGAGATGGGAGATCGAGAGGAAGGAAGCGGCCGGCAATGGCGGCGACGTACGTCCAAACGTTGAGGGTCTCGTTGTGCCAGGCGAAGGCGCTGCGCAGCGCGTCGCGGACGGACCACTCGCAGCGGTAGTGCCCCCGGATGAACTCGTTGTCCCTCAAATAGTCCGGCAGCTCCTCGAACCGCACCAGCCGCGGCAACCCCGTCGCCTCCGCCGCCACCTTCTTCCCCGGCACCGAGGACGACGACAGCACCACGACCTCCTCCTCCTCGGCGCCGCCGCCGTCCACCTCCTCCGCGTGCCCGCAGCACCTCCCTCTTCGGTGTCGCCGCGCCACCGTCGCCGTCTCCGTCACGGTCGTCGTCATCGTCGCCATCCTTTTCTTGTCGCGCGCGCGCTGGGTGAGCGGAGGAGCCTAGGCAAGTTGAAGCTCACGACGGCGAACTCGCTCACGCGCCCCAAACCGCACAGCCGAAACCGAGCCTCATATAAAGCGCGACTCTCTCCAACTCCAAAATCTCAATGGCGACACGGAGGCAGACAAGCCAGAGCGTGCGTGCGTACGCCCCCCCGTCGGATTCGGCTCGAGGCGAGGTTGATTCATTCGCGCGTGGGTTTTTATTCGTTTACGAGCCGCGGCTCAGAAGGTTGGCGCGCGGCAGGTGGTGGCATGGTGTGGCCCGCCCGGCCGGTTTCTAGATGGGTTTTGCGTTCAACTATTGACTCCACGGACGAGATCGACTGCGCGATTCGCGGCTGCGTCTTCGAGTTGCGGTGGACTTCAGGACGGGAGGTTGGGCGTACGCTGCACAAACCGGTCGCCGGGGCGGCGAACGAACGGAGGGAAGCGGATGATGAGGTTCTGACGTATGGTGGGCCGTGAGCGCGGCTATCTGCAGCTGTGGGTTTGCATGTGAAGTCGTCACGGCACCGGGGAGCGACGGCTGCCGCGGGCACGCTTCTGTTGATTGAAACGTCGCTGGGGCTGGCGCGGATTAGTGGCCGATTCGGCAGGCAGGTAGCCAGCACCCTGCAGCCAGCGGGCGGACTACTTCTCCATCTGTGCAACGCTGCACTGCAGCAAGAGGAAATGGGAAGTTGGTTTGGCAGGCATCTCGATCGCAGATTTGCGTGCGTCGCGGGGTGACACCTTTTCAGTCTCCGATGGTTCGCAGAGTCGCAGGTCGAGTCCTCGAGCCGAATCCACGGACAACGCCCGGAAAAAAGGGGAGACCACGCGGTTCGGCCTCTTCGGCCGCCACGTTCTTTTACGGAAACGTCTATTCGCCCTCCCTCGTGTATTGCACTTGATTGATTCGCATCTTCAACGGTCAAATGCGATACGACCGCATCAATTTATGTTTTGATGGTAGTTTTATGAATGGCACTTAATCTTCTTTATGACGTGACGCTTACATAATATTTTCCAATCTAAAAAACATAAAAAGAGTAAATTTATATTTTACTTTACAACATCTTTTAATTAATATTTTTTACTTTGCATTGAATAATCTTACCGTTGTCCTACTTGAGACCACCCTGACTCTATTCTCGAGCATATGAAATCTCGAGTATAATAACTTCTACTCGTTAATGAGCTCCTATGGAACATTTCTTTTTTATATGAAGCTGTATATGTATAAAAGAGTTGAGAGTTATCATAAATATAAGACTATTTGATTCAAAATAAAAATATTGATTAAATAGTGATCTAAAGTAAAACATATGACCTCAAGTGAAATTCACTCAAATGAAAATAGACAGGATCCACGTGTAAATCTCTTATGAAAAAAAAGTAAAAAAAAGCAATGGCCCACCCTCCTCCCTCCTCTGATGCCTGTGACCATCGGGAGAAATTTGTCCGGTGACCACCGAGGTGTCTTCCTCTCTCCCCTCCTCCAGCGAGCTCCTCTCATCCAACCGGCTAGACAAGACCGGAAGGGCGATAGCGGCAAGGTGGAGCCAGAGGAGGGGGATGAGAGCGGCGACGGCTCGGCCTCCTCTGCGCGCTCGAGCCACACTGTGTCCACATCGCCTCTCCCAAGCTCGAGCGGAGGAAGGTGGAGGGCAAGTCGGCAGCGGTGAGGCGGGGCGGAGAGGAATGAGGCGGGAGGCTGGTGGCGGCAAGGGGGAGAAGCTCGAGCGTTGAGGGGAAGGAGATCAAACCGCGGTGAGGCGAGGCGGGGAGGAAGGACACCCATCGAGGCACCGAGCTCGACGACATCCCCAACCACTCGGCGAACCAGGGGTGGCTCGAGGAGGCCGTCGCAGGAGATCGACGAGAGCGGCAGCAGCGTGGTGGCTCGACGAGGGCACCGGCCGCCAGTCAACTCCCTCCTCTCCGCTTTGGGTCGTCCTCCTCGCGTTGTTCTGGCTTCATGTCACGGTCGACGACATCCACCACCACGCGCCGCCGACTTCCTCGTCGTTGTCGAGGGCTCACCCGCTCACGCGCAGCCCGGCACTTACGGCATTTCTGTACGTGAACTAACATGAGCAACTGCTCATGCATTGTAGTTGCATTGAGTAACCCAGAATAATTTTTCTTTCTCTCTCAGAAATATGGTTAATTCATTGTGATGCCTAATATATACTAGATTTCAACTACCTCCTGACATTCTAATTTATGAGTTTTCCAATTTGCACGTCGAAGTACGAAGCAAGAATGCATGAAGGTATTTGTGCAACATATCAGCCGGTAAATTTACCATGTTTGTACAAATATGTTA
This sequence comes from Oryza coarctata, assembly GCA_030770085.1. Classification (NCBI taxonomy): domain Eukaryota; kingdom Viridiplantae; phylum Streptophyta; class Magnoliopsida; order Poales; family Poaceae; genus Oryza; species Oryza coarctata. Next base: position 20,303,639 of record CM061472.1, read on the forward strand.
AAGTCCAACAAGATATCTATTCATCTTGGGTAAAACTTAACTAAAAAAATATGATATAATTTAAGAGTCGTTGGATCAGCTGTTTCTTGGATTGCGTGACCAAGTAGCTGAGAAATAACCATCTGCAATACTGGATCACACGATAGTTTCATCATATTTTACAAATTACAAGCAGAATGTGATATTTAGCTACTCTTTACTTGCCAATGGATAATTGTTGCACTTCTATTTAGCTCATTCTTTGTGATTTACATGAAAGCTTTTTAGTTAACTCATTTTATTTTGTACTAACCTACAGAAACATTATTTCTCGCCACTTAACAGTCACATATTTTTAGCTCCAGGTTAATCATGCACTCCTATCCAATCTTTATTATGATGTATTCTGTTGAAACTTGTAGTTTTTTTACCTCCTATTACAGAAATTATCTTATCTCACCGATTCTCATGTATTTCTTTTTTTTGTTGTAAAGGGTGTTCAAAATCAGCAGGAGGCCAGTAGATATCTAGCACCTACAGTCTGGTTCTTGAGTCTTTCTTAATCATAGCTACCAATTCTTTTTTTAATGGAAAAATCATCTGCGAAATAAGCCTCAAATTTCAAATTATATATGATTAGTGTTAATGATTTGTTATTACTCATAGGCCAATTTTAGCCAACCTCAAAGATTTTGTTGTTGTTATTGTTTGTTATACTCATAGGCCGATTTTGACACATCTTGAATTCAATCAATCCAAACAAATAGATTTATTTTTACCCTTTGCATTGTCAAGAATTGGTGGACATGTTAATTTCAGATATTTTGGTGATATATTTGTGTTCTTTGGGGGAAGCAAGTGAAATATGTCATTGCATGCAGGGTTGGGCTTCCCTCCCTTCATATCTATCCACGCACTGCTCTTTCACATAAAAGTACAACAAAATGGTTATCATGCATGGTATGGTCCTCATGGAGGGGTTTTTCTTGCTCTTTGATCTTGCCCCAGCATGGATTTGATCCTTATGGAAGCTCCAACCTCTCGGGCGTCGTCTCTGGTGTGGTCCAGGTGATTTTTGTTTGATTCTTCTTATCACGATTCTTATCTCCTGTCAGGTTTTAGGTTGATTCGTTTGGTTTATGGTTTAGATGTATGTTAGTGATTCACTCGTGCCCTTATCGTCTCTTCATGCATTCCTCCTCTGTTGATTACTGCTACCCAATATTAAAATTATGATGGATATGTTATTTTCAGGTTCAACCTCATTACAATAACACAACAGCTATCATCTGCTCTAATGTTAAAACTACTATTTGTTAATTCATTTCGTATTCAGCTTTGAAAAAAGAATTAGATTGTCTACAAAATATTGCAATAGTAAAACTGATATATTTTTGTTATTTGGTGTTCTTTGCTTCTTCACAGAGGAAGCAGTTTTTGATGGAGGATAAATAATTTGTTTAATGAAGAGAAAGAGAATATTACCGTTCAGTTAAACAACTCTTCGGATGATACATTTGTACGAAATATCCAAGAATCCAAAATTAGATAAACTTTGAAAAATATGAAAAGAATAGGCGATGGGCCCGATGTTCTGCGTCAGGTACTCCACCGGCGTGGCCGAGCTGGCGTGAACGCCGCCGACCTTGGCCGCCGCGAGGATGACTTAGCGCAGCCGCTCGGCGTCGAAGAACGCCTCCACAGCGGGCTGGCACGACAGGTCGAGCTCTGCACGAGTCCGGACCACAACGTTGGTGAATCCCAACGCGTCCAGCTTGCGGTGCACGGCCGAGCCGACCATGTCGCGGTGGCCGGCGACGAAGACCTTTGCGGACTTGTCGGCGAGGAAGGACACGGCGGCGTCGCCATTGGCGTCCCCGGCATTCGCAGGAGCACTGCTGCTGCGCTGCTGAGAAGGCATGGTAGGTAACCGTGAAGTCTACCTAGCTAGCTTCAGGTCTCTTTTTCTCCAGTGCAATAAGCTAGTGACCTTAAATAGAAGACAAGGTGTGCACTGTGCGTGCGGCTTCGTTTTACTACAATTTACACACACTTAACACGACAGATAGCTAGCTAGCCTGCGAGGCTGATAGCCATCGGCCGTCGGCAAGGAGCTCGTGTAAATAGTCAGAGTATGTTGTTTCAGATTTCTTTTGGAGAAAAGAAAGCGTGTGCATACATTACATACGTCCATGACTAGAGATGGCAGGGAATTCCCAGCCGGAGAATACACCCCTATACATGCCCTGTGAAGGAAAGATTTTCCCGTCCCTATCCCCACCAATTGTAACGAGAAATTTTGCTCCCATCCTCACATCCACGCGGGGAATTAATCTCCATGGTTCCTCGTCATTGTTTAAAAACGCATTCACACTTCTAATCATATATATAGTTAATAAATAACATTCATAATTTATATTAATATATTAGTATATATCTACTAATCCATGTGATAATGACATAGTATTATCATTTATCCACTAAACATACAACGATTGAACTTTAGATATACATAACTTATATTTGATTTGGCCCCCTCACAGTTTAATTGGGTCTCCGTAGGGAACGGGATGGAGAATGGAGAATCATCCTCATCTTCACCAGACTTGGGTACTTGTTTTCTCCTGTTTGACTTCCCGTGAAAAATTGATTGTAGCCATTCTTGCTCCTTAATGGGAGAATTCCCCGTGAAAAAATGAAGATCAGGGCCTCATTAACGTCTCTATCCATGATAGCTACCTCTGCCTACCTTGTCGACGTGTTGATTGCACGAGGTAGTGAGACTGGTCAGGGCATAACTCCAGATGGCTTGGTGAGTTCGTTTTGGAGTTTGGATTTGGCAACTCCGTTGTCAGATCACTGGTGTATAATTAATTAAGTATTAATTATTTTTTTAAAAAAATATATAATAAGTATTTTTTAAAAACATATGGTTTGAAAAAGTATGTTTATGATAAATGAGAAAGGGTTGTAAAAGCCAAACTCACTTTCTTTCTTTTTTTGAGAAAGCAAACTCACTTTCAAACTGAAAGCATACCCTCTACTAGATCACTGGTTTAGTTGATAAGGGGTACTTAATAACATTCCATAATATTTGGTCATATTTGGTAATGCAAAATCAAACAAACGCTACAATGACATAGGGTAAATATATTGATCATCCGATGTTCCAAAAATATTTAGTCGTTTGAATAAGAGTTAATTTCTAGCATTTAAAATTTATTTAAAAAATTAACTTTGAGCCAAATGTCGTATTTTCCCTTTAATTCTCATTGCCTACCCAGCTAATAATATTACTTTTTGTTTTTAACGAGGGTTACTTTGATCTTTTTTTTCCTTTATTATTAATTTGTCTGGGAACAAATTACTCTTTTTTACTTAGATAGTACTAACTAACGAATACAACATGCGTATGCACCAGCCATTAGTAGTTTCCACTAAAAAAATTAAAATATGGAAGCTTAGGCTATCTTTTAAAAAATTTTATTTGTACCATCCCTTACCTAGCCTTTAGACTATGTAATTTTATTATTTTCATATTTTGAACTACTACGACTCTCTTATCTATCCGCATGTAGCTTCTCATTCGTGGTGTGATCTTACATACATCTAATAGAGTTCTCTAGCATAGAAGAGTCGGTATGCTCGAGGTCATCAACACAGAAGATATTCTGGGTGTCCAAATTGTGAAAAATGTAAAATTACCTTATCTAAATTGAAAAGTTTGGTTACAAGGCGATATAATGTAAAACTTTGGCAACAAACTGACACAATCTGCAATTCACTCATAAAAACGTGATACTTCTCTGTATATTTTTCTAGAACAGTAAAATCACTTATTTTGCAGGATATTCATCCACAAGCACGCATGCCACATGCCTATTTTGCTATTGGTTGTGGTAGCGAGGTAGGGAAGCTTACTTCATCAAATTATTTGCTCCATGTATCAAAAATATGTTTTCTTAAAAAGAGATTATTCTACTCTATTATTTAAACCGTTTATTCTAAAAATATTTAATTTATACGTACAATAAATAGATGATTTGTTATAATAATCACGTGAATAATCCGTTTCAAACAGATCCTAGTGCCACTCCAGCAGCGACGCCCGGGGGTGTCGGGCACATTGGCGCTGGTGCTCGCACTGTTCACATGTTTCCAGTAGATGGCCTTCATTGTCTTCCTGGTCGTTTTAACGGTGGCTTCCTCTACCTGCTGCCGGACGCCTGCCATGAGCGTTTGCAACGGATGCGGCACCGTCGATGCCATTGCGGCCAGGGCCCAGGGGTGGTGCAAATGCAAGCGTGTCCTTACGTGCCAGTGCGGAGACTTGTCCACGACAGCTACCTGAGGAATGAAAGCATGCACTGTACTGTACCTTATCACCAGTGGCGCTACATATGACCACACAGGTATTGTTCATCGGACGTTTCTGAAGAGAGCAATTAACGAGGAACCCATGCGTATGTATCAGGGTATTACTAGCAGTTTGTAGCACGTCGTCGTCGATGCCCTCCCAGCCATGAAAGCATACACTGTCCTCGGTGCAAAACGAGACCGATCGTCGGTTCATCATCACCATCACTCCGAACCCTCCCGGTGGTGTATGCCATTTTCTCTCCGCTAATCGCTTACTTTGCTCATATCTTCATCCATGTGTTCATGCTGGATCTCGCGCGCACGGCGCAACCACATCAAAGTCTAGGAGGTCTGCTTAACTTCAGTACAGACCTGTCAGCTTCTTTCTATGGCTCGAGATACACACACCGAGATTTGAGAGATCCACTTAGCTTTGGCGCAGGCACCTCGGCTTGCTCTCTGTCATGACGATATAGGTGTAGGCGTGTCAGTCAATTTGACCCTGTAATTGATAAGGAGGTGAGACGAATGGGTCAATCGGACGATGGGTCGATATAAGCTCTCGCTATCGGCTGGCCGCTGATAGGATTGAGTTGGTCATCGGCCGTGTACGGATAGCTCCTGCTATCGGCTGATCATCGATAGGGATTGGAACGCTCTTCCATCAGTTGGGGAGCCGATGAAGACGTGAACAGATATCGACGAAGAACGTGATGACTCCGGGTGTAGCGAAAGCGAGATTCTGATTCATCGGCCGTAGAGCCGATGAAGGTACCAAAGGGTATTCAGAGAAAAGCAAAACACACGGAATCTCTCCTAGTTGCTGACGGAAGCTGTACCGCTCGTTCATCGGTTAGAAAGCCGATAAACACATATGTGAACTGGCAAGGAATCATATAAAAGACACCGGCTGCAAAGCGATGCCGCTCCGGATATGGTGGACGATGAACAAGGAGCGGGGCCCATGCCTCCTACAACACGAGACCCGTCACCCACCGTGACAACGCCGCTAGCACCGATCTCGAAGATTGGACCTAACCAAGACAGTAAGAGACCGAGACCAACGGCAACAGGACGACAAATGCCAGATCGGTCGTGCTAAAGAAAGGGCGGAGCGAACCCATCGGCTAGTTTAGTTGATGAGAGGACATCTCTAAAGATATGTGTGTATCGACTGAAAAGATCGATGCATTAGACGTAATGTTTGATGGAAGTCTCTAAAGATGGATGTACATCGGTTGAGGAGCCGATACGTTAGTCATGTTACTCAAGGTATATATAACTCATCGGCTAACCATTCTGATGAAACGCCGGGTAAAGACCTATAGGTCTATGGTTCAATCTACTGTCGGCAACCTCGTAGGTCAAAACTAACCGATGCAGCACGGAACCGACAATGTGTTAACGCCAAAATCTAGACGATCCGATAGTGCTAAAGCCGATCGGCTGGGAGATCCGATGGGGCTAAAGCCAATCGGCTGAGAGGTACGATGGAGGGTTTAATGCTGTCATCGGCCGATGGAGGTACTGAGACAAAGCCAATGGAGAACTGTAGTGAGCGCCTGTATCGGATTCGTTTGTCTCACTTCCTTGTCAATTGCAGGGTCAAATTGACTGGCACGCCCGCGAACCTTGAGACCTAAGGACCTGCACTGGAGACAAGCAGACCTCCTCGGCCTTCGCGTGACTGAGCCGCCGTCCCTCCCCGGTCGCGGGATTTTTTGGCGGCGAGCACGCTTCTTGGCACGCTCAGTGGGACCCAAGGTTTTATTCATCGGCCGATAAGAACTGTACTTTATTCATCGGTCGATTAGGTAGAAATCTTCATTCATTAGCCGATTGGACTGGATTCATCGGCTAAAGAAACCTGAAGACCGTTTATCGGCTGAAAATCCTTCATCGGCTGGTGATATAATTTCATTCATCAACCAGCGGGACTCTACAAGTGCCTGATTGGAAGTCAAATTTTTCTCATCAACCCGGGGGACATCTTGTTGTCAATATGTCTAAAAAAAAGGTGGATTCCAAGACATATTCATCTGAAGATGAAGCCGATGAGGAGATAACAATTCCAGTTACCATGGAGGATTTGAATAAAGACCAGAGGTGGCATATAGAGCAAAATATGGACAATTTTCAGAAGCTCTATTTGGAATCCTTCAGTACAACTAAACAAGGGCCGATTTAAAAAACACAATTACCAAAATGTGTTTTGATGAAAGAATCAGGCCATTCAGCACCCGTGAATTCTTCCAAGCCGTTGCAAGAAATGTTCAACAAATCATTTTATCAAGCATTCAGTAGTCCATCAGGGGTATGGATCGATACACTACAGGATCTGATTAGGAAGGCGATACAAGAGTCATTGGCTCAAGAAACCGATCAGAATCATGTGCCTTTGCCGATAGAGACGGAAGAAAACAAGGACCTATCGGCAAATATGTATCCACCAATACAAGATCTACTTGGGGGGCAACGGCATGAGGAACCTCTAGAATTTTGTCAGAGAAATTATTATGGAGAATATCACAAGCAGAATCGGGTACCATATCCACCTCCACATGATCAATAAGACACTTTAAGAGAGAAGAATTGGTTAACCATGATTGTGGATACAGTGGAAGAGCAATTTGGTATCAAACCCAAAGATTAAATAGTAATGTATCGACACCCATATCCAGAATGGTTTAACATAGTTCCACTACCTCGCCGATACACGATACCAGATTTCTTAATATTCTCAGGACAAGACAACATATCTACATTGGAACACATCAGCCGATTCTTAATACAGTGTGGAGAAGCATCGGCTGAGGAAGCTCTCAGAGTCCGTTTCTTTTCTTTATCCCTCTCTGGATCGGCCTTCGCATGGTTTTCTTCGTTACCATCGAACTCGATTGAAGGATGGGCCGATCTGGAACAACGGTTTCATGGACATTTCTATACTGGGATTCAAGAAACGAGACTGTCAGTTCTGGAATACATCCAACATTTCCAGGACATCAGAAGCCGATGTTATAGTCTTGTTCTAAGTGATGAACAATTAGCCGATTTGGCCTTCCAGGGGTTATCAAGTCGCATTAGATGGAAATTTTCTATCTAGGAGTTCAACGGTTTAACACATCTGATGCATGTGGTATCGGCTTACGAGAGACGATTATCAAGAAAAGAGGAGATGCCAACATATCGGAAGTTACCGATTGGGTCTTGGGATGATAAGTCGGGAGAACGGTCACCCAATCGGGAAGACATCTAAATCGGCTGAGCAGAGCCGATTTCTCCTTTTTAAAACGGACGGGTTCTTAGAATTGGTATCGGCTAGTGATATTGTTTAAATCGGCTAAGGCGTAGCCGATTCCTAATGTATGAAAGCCGATATGATTATATCGGTTACAGATGGCCGATATAGTTTAAGACGTCGTCATCAGAAAATATATTTACACAACTTTTGTTGATCAAGCAGATTGAAGTTTACTGCAAAAGTTAATGTTCAAGATAACATCTGGATTTCTCCGAGGCTAAAGTTTTACAAGAATTTCTTAATGGCCTCAATCGCGCGCAGACGGATTTGATCTATATCATTGATAGCGCGGATGTCATCCTCGTCTGATCCGGTGATAGTTTTCAAGTTCTTGTGCCGGCGAACTGCTAGCCGCACTTTGTCTGCTACCTTGGTCTCTTGATTTTGGATCGATTTTGGTAGGCCGATGAGATGGGACTCGGTGGAATTGATGTCTTCATGAACCTTATCGAGTTCTGCCATCAAATCGGCTTTTCATTTCTTCAAGAGGCCAAGCTTGGTGTTGGCGTGTTGAAAGTCAGCTGACATTTCATCAAGTTTCTTCTTTTCATCAAGGGCAGTCAGCCGATCGTTGTGAGCCAGGTGGCTTTGCTCAGCGCGATTGGCTATGTGTCGTCTTGATGCAGTCAGCTGGGTCCTTTGGAATTTCAAGTAAGCAGCAGGCGTGAGTGCATCCGATAGCTTCGCAGGCAGGAGGTGTTGAATTTCTGCAAGTCTTCCCCGGATCGACCCGCAATCTTCCACCAGCGAGTCAATCGGAACCTCCAGTCGATGCATAATATCTAGCAACTGCTCACGTGCATTGGCTGGCAAAAATGGTTCGGTCGCTGTGCTGGTGGTTGAGTCTTCCTCTGCTTCCAGGTATTTGCCGATGTCGAAGGAGAACATATCGGCTAGTGACTGCATAACAACATTAGCAATCATGGAGATCATTAGTCAAGAAAAATGACATGTATGATGGACGTATCTGAGAGACAGTGGGAGTAGTTCTTGCGTGGGCATCAGCTTGATGTGGGCAGTGTGAGTAGATGTCAAAACTTCAGAGGATACCATTGGCTCAGCCCTAGTAACAGGGTCTGACGTTTGGACCTTAGGAGCCGATGGTTCAGGCTGCAAAGCGAAGGTGTCAGGATAAAACAAAGGCAACAGAGAATTGACGCTGACACCTACCAGCGGAGATGCGGGAGGAGTTAGAATTGCCGCAGGAGAAGGGCTTCGCGAAGCCGATGCAACGATGACAACATCGGCGTCGGGTTTCCGTCTCTTAGAAACCGATCAAGCAGCCGGTTTCTTGCGCTTTGGCCCTGACACTTGAGACACTCGAAGGAGAGCCGATGGAGGTGGACCGCTTTGCCCAAGGAGGGATCTGGCCGATGGAGGTTGATAGATAATCGGTCGACCATTTGCGCTGGTCGAAGGTGCGTCTTTGTCGCCAGCCTGTGGAATCACGGGAATTAAGATACAATTGTAATTCAATACGATGAAGACATGATAGTGAAAGAAGGATTACTTCTTCATCGGATTCCACGTAGTCGGGATTGAGGCGAAGGCAATAATGTTCAGCCGATAGACTATATAAGTGACTTCCCCATTCTGACCACCATCGAGCGAAGATTTTGGTATTGGATATGCAGGGCTCGAAGGTGGAGATAGTCCCTAAGGACAAATTCGATGTCATCGAACTAAGTCGGTCATACTCTAAGCTACTTTTCACTTCTCCGCGCGTTCGGAGCTTGCCGATGAAGAACAAGCCGATGGGGAGTTGGCCGAAGCCCAGCTAATGAGCACTAACCGAAGGATGGTAGAAGTCGTATGATGGATGTTGGGATCGGCCCATTGAAAATCCGATCGGCAGAAGACAAGGAGTTATGGAGGATAAAAAGATGGTCTTCGATTTTTCATCAGCTAAGGCATTCATCGGATGAAACCTAGAAGGCATTTCAAAGGACGAGTCATCCTCGTACGCGAACCAGATGGTGACCTCTTTGGTAAATCCGTAGTAGAAACACTTAAACCATCGGCTAAGTCCGAGGGAGGTCATTTTGCTTCTAGGAAGAGCCGATGAAGCTTCACCCAGCGAAATGCATCGACATCGGCTAGCCTCGTTTTCTTCTGGGTAATCAGTCGGGAATGTCATGGAAGAGAAAGGGGGCCTGGCAATGACTTTGGAGGTGTAGACATTTAGCCAAAGTTGTATAAACCACCAGGGTCCGCCGATATGTCCGACTGGATGGCCTGTTGACAGATTGGTCACAACTTGATGGAGCAGATGATAAGTTGCTCCGAGAAGATAATGCCCCAGGGGAATTTGGCGGTGATCGGCTAGGAGCTCTGCCAGACATTGCATGTTTGTTGTTGGACCGAGAGTCGAACCGCCAAAGAAGAATCGTTCCAGCAAAAGATTCAAGAACGCTATATGTTCACGTCCATCGACTGGGCTAGAGGATTTGTTATGCAAGGAAATATACTTAGTCCAACCTCTGACATTCTTGGTGTTTAGTCGATGCTTAGGTTTGAATCTGAGGCTGAAAGGGTTCATGTAGTGGGTGGTGTTGAGGCAGGTCAACATAGTAACATCCATCAAGGTGGGGGTCATCGGCCCATGTCCGAATATGAAGGCATTCAAGATGTCTAACCAGAAGTAAGAAGCCGATGCAAGCAGAGGTTCGTTCCTTTCCATATCGGCTAAAGAAAGGTTAATGCAATTGTCAATTTCTATATCCTCTCATAAAGACTTTTTGGAGGCAGAAACCCTAAGGTATCAGTTCCTCCATTCAGGGAGTTTGCTATGCCAGGATCTGAAGCTGTGAGCCCAATCGGTGATGTCCATGGATGAGTTCTTGAACGGGATCCTTTCTGTTTTGGAGTTGATGAAATCAGTCGGATCCTCGCTACCCATAGGGCCAAGAAAGAAGTGATCAGGACGGTCGGAGATTGGAATAGCGATCTGGCTCTTAAGATCCTACAGAAACGAGAACCCGACTATTGATGAGAAATCGGGATGGCGAAGAATCGTGCAAAACATAGGATGAAAGAGCAGATAATGGTTAACTCAGGGATTACATGTGTGGAAGCCATTGTGCAAATGAAGGAGTAGCAACCGATGAAGAAATCTGCGAGAGCTCGCCTTCAGTCTTCTGAGCCCGTCGAGATTCGCAGAAATTTGCGGATGCCTGTGGAGCTCGTCGAGGTTTGGGGTTTTTTATGAGAAGAAGTGTGTGGAAGAAGGCTGAGGGGATATATTTTATAGAGGCGGAATGACCTAGGCAGAGATCTGAGCCGATTAATGCGGGTTTTAACGTGTCATCTTGGTTTGCGGAGGTTTCTAACGGCTCAAAATTTCGTAGTCTGTTGGCAAACTCCGAAATTGGGGGGCATATGTTAATGCCAAAATCTGGACGATCCGATGGCGCTAAAGCCGATCGACTGAGAGATCCGATGGGGCTAAAGCCGATCGGCTGAGAGGTACGATGGAGGGTGTAATGCTGTCATCAGCCGATGGAGGTACTGAGACAAAGCTGATGAAGAACTGTAGAAAAGCCGATCAGATTAATAGAAGATTGGATCGGATTGAAGACATAACATTGTCCATTCGGGATCAGGTCCAAAAAGCCCGAGGGAAGGAAGGAGAAGGATCGGCTTGACTAAAAGAAGGTCCGATAGCTACAGTGGAGAAGCCAATCAGGTTGCAGTAAAGGAAGACTCGGTTATAAATTGGAAGATTATTCAGATGAAACTGGGTTTGCGGAAGAGCCGTGGACTCCATGGTAGGGTGTTTGTTTTTATAAATTGTAACATTACTCAATTAGGGAGGTTTAGCTAGTTAGTTAACTGCTTTAGGAATATTTTCCTTTGTTTTTACTAGGAAATAATGTCCGATGGTCTTAGACGCGTCGGACTTTGTCTGTAAATCCAGGGTATAAATATAGACCCCATGAAAACATGTAACATATCTCTCGATCATATACAAATTCGGCGCATCGACACCTTAGTTCATCTAGATTTTACCGGCGGGTTCTGGTTCTCGACGCGGAGCTGCATCGGTTAAGTCCAATCTCCGGCGAAGGGGTAAGTCCCGCCACCATCCCGATATATCCTGCTCTGTCTGAGGCTGCATCGGTTAGGTCCAACCTCTTAGGCCGATCGGATGTATCGCATCACGTCCGTGCTGGACCTATCGGCCTGTTAAGCTCCCTCTGCCGTCATCGGTGTCGTGCTGCATCGGTTAGGTCCGACCTACGGGGCTGCCGACGATAGATCGAGTTTCAGGCCTATAGGCTTCTGCATGGCGTATCATCGGAGTACTAGCCGATGAGTTATCCATGTTCTGTGCTTCACGCCCAGCGCATCGGCCCCTTGGCCGATACGCATCAGCCTTTAGAGGCGTCCCATGACGCGTAACGCCAAACGTATCGGACCCCCAGCCGATACGTACCCGCCTTCAGAGAGACATCTCCTCATCGGCTCAGCTAGCCGATAGGTTCGTTCCTATCCATGCTACGGCATAGCCGATCCGGCGTCCTCCGTATCATCGCCGCTGGTCCCGGCCTCGTACTGTCTCGGTTAGATCCAATCTTCGAGGTTCGGTGTTGATGGCGCTGTCACGGCGGGCGACGGGTCTCTTGCTGTCATATCCGGAGCGGCATCGGCTTTGTAGCCCATGCCTTCTTGCACTAATCATCGCCTAGGCCGCATCCGCTTTCATCGGTTTTTTCAGCCGATGAATCACTGTTCGGCTGTCTGGAGGGATCCCGTGCGCCTCGATATCCTCTAAGCACGCCCTGGTTCCTCCATCGGCTCTACGGTCGACCGCTCGTCGACACCTATCCACATTAGCTCCCCAGCCGATCGAACAGCATCCCGAACCTATCGGCAGCCAGCCGATAGTGAGCGTCTGTATCGGATTCGTTCGTCTCACTTCCTTGTCAATTGCATGGTCAAATTGACTGGAACGCCCGCGAACCTCAAGACCTAAAGACCTGTACTGGAGACAAGCAGACCTCCTAGGCCTTCGCGTGACCGAGCCGCCGTCCCTCCCTGGTCGCGGGATTTTTTGGCGGCGAGCACAATGGTAGAGAGAGCTTGGTAAACCAATAGATCTCACACAAACGTGATACGATACACTCGATCTGACTAAGAGGTTGAACCTAAGTGATGCAGCCTTAAACATAGCAAGATATACTGGGATAGTGGCAGGATTTACCCATTCATCGGAGATCGAACTTAACCAATGCAGCCCCGCGTCGAGAGCCAGAATCCGCCGATAAAAACCTAGATAAACTAGGGTGATGATGTGCCGAAATTGTATTGATTGAGATATATGTTGATAGGCTTCTAGGGGTCTAATTTATACCCTGGTATTACAGAGTCCGACGCGGTTATAACAACCATCGGACGTTATTTCCTATAAATATAAAAGGAAAATATATCTAAATAATTGTAAAGCTACTCAAACTTGCTTAGTTTACGTAATACATTCTATACAAACATCTGACCTGCTGTTATCCTCATTACTCCTCTTTGGACACAACTCTATATGGATAACTTTCCGTTTTCAAACAAACCGAATCTATCTTTCACCTGTTTGATCAGCTCTTCTACAGTATCAATCAGCTTCACCCCACGAGCCGAGCAGTATTTTCCATCGGCCGATCCTCTTTATAGGCTGAATCAAATTCTAGCGTTAACACCACGTGAGGCTAAACTTTAAAGAAAATGTTCACTTTAATTCTCTTGTCTAAGGGTTAAGTTTGCATTGTGTTACTCAACCATAAAATTGATTAAATGTATCCCTCATCTCCTAAAACCAGTGCAAACGAGATCTTAAAGGTCGTTCGGACAATGGTTTTAACTGATGTGACATCTAGGTGGCTAAATCCTCATACTACGTGGTGTTAATGTGGCATTGATAACAAAATTTAAAAAATAAAACAAAATATGTAGGACATATATGTTAGTAAAAAAATTAAAAATAGTAAGATACATATGTCAGGGCTCATGTCTTATGAGACACAATCTCCACCCCCTCTTCGCCTAGGTTGAGCTCGAGTTCAACCACTGCCACACTGGTCCCCTCTGTACTTCGCTTTTGTTCTATGTCTCCGACCACTACGGGTGCCTCTTCATCAAGCTCCATGATGGGGTCTCTGAGCTCAATCACCCCTATAACAACTTGTCCCTGTTGGCCCACCACATCCGTGCCAAATCTGGATGGGTGTCCTCTACTCCTCTTCTTCCTCCTTAATACTGGGACACCCACCTCTTTGGTCTTTGCCACCACTCTTGGCACCAAACAAACCACCTCTCTGGTCTTTGCCACTACCACGCAGACAACGCTAATGGACGTGGAGGTGATGCCACGTCCTCCGATGGATCTACAAGTGCTAACACTGTCCAAGCCGTTGCGTCTTCTACTGGATTTGTGAGCCTAATAGTGGTTCGAGCCACTGTCTTCACAGGCACAGGCTTCATGTGGCACGATGTCAATGCCTCCCCTTTGCCTCATGCCACACGCCCATAGCCTCGACGTCGGTCAGGATAGCGTGGAAACAGCTCTCAAGGGCAGCGATGGCAAGCGCCATGGCCATGGCTTTTGCTCTACCGCCAAAAAGAGGACATGATGGTGGGTCCTACCATTTATTATTACTATTTTTTATGTCCCTAACATATGGCTACACTATTTATTATTATTTTATAGTGTCGCTAATACATAGCCTCGCAATTTTTATTTTTTTTATCGAATTGACACGTCAATACTACGAGAGACAAAGATCTAGTCATACGAGCTATGTAGACATCACATTAGTCAAAACCACCGTCCAAACTGCGTTGGGATCTTGTTTGCATTGGTTTTGGGAGATGAGGGATGTTTTGTAACCGGTTTTACGGTTGAGGGATGCGATGTAAACTCGACCCTAATTTGAACTTTTTCCAAACTTTAAAGAGGCCCAAGCTAAGTGGGCTTGTGCTCGGCTCGGCGGATCATGAGCCCCTCGTGGCTGCACGGGCCGGAGCGTCGAGTCATGTTGGGCTGTTAGGACGAGAGATGGCCCAGCAAACACGGGCTGCAGCAGTGCAAGTTTAAGAGGCGCCGTGTCTGCTGGGTCTCAGGGCCTGGGAAGCTGGGACTTTTGGAGAAAATGGGAGTACGTGCGTGCGTTTCGTGGATTTGCCGATTTCGTTTCGTGTGGTCATCGAAAAGTGGGTGGAGAGAACGGGGGAGGGTGCTGCCCGTGCGAGTTTCCGAGGCGCTGACTCTCTTCACGGGTTCGGATGAAAAAAAAAACGTTTTCTTGGGCCAGTCCGTCTAGCTAGTCAACTTGATGAGAGTGTACTCCCTTCGTTTCTGAAAATTATAAATTCCAGAGTGATCCATTAAATCTTTTTAATATTATTTTATTTTTTAAGTCATTGAACCAATAATTACTCCTCGTTTTTTAAGCTTTGAACAATAGTATCCTCCATTTCTTCTTCTTTCTTATTTTTTTCTTTATATTTATAAAGGACGATCTCTTTTTAATCTCGTAGGTTTTGGTTACTAAAGCTTTTTTAGACAGCGAGAGTACTAAGTAGTACTGTACTGGACAAAACAAAATGAGAAAAAAAAATGCGAGTAGCAGATCTACAGTACTCCTATGGTGCTGTTGGATGCTTGATACAATACACGATATCAAATGGGTTACAGCTTCTAGTTACAGATGGAACAGATTAAAGAATATACCGGAGTAATTAGTGTGAAAATGGGATTCGTGGAACGGACGGAAGAGTGGGGTGGACGTTTCAGCGTGGCAAAGTGCCGAAGTGCATCGTATGGTCAATGCTTCCGTGGCGCTTATTCTTTGGATCGTGCGTGGCCGCACGTGGTGCAACGTCCGCGCAACTCAAGAGACTACTAAGGTCTAGGGATGACTGGACGAGGGTTCCCATCGATATCTAAGTTTCGGCGTGGCACTTTTTTTTTCTCATTTTATAAGATTCTAAAATAGGACTAGCGACTTTCTATATATCAATCACAATTTTTTTACCTAAATGTCAAATCATTTTTTTCACACGAGATTACATCATTTATTTGAAACAAAAACCAAGGATTTCGAAAAATATTTTAAAGAAAATTAAGGCCTAATATAAAACAGATTATAGTTGATTATCCACAGGGTTATAGATAGAGATTAAACATTTTAATAAATGAATTTAATTAATAATCCTGAAACTTTTATTAAAACATATTATTATAAGCGAGGAACAAGTAATATCGGGTGGAGTAGCTGAAAAAAACACGGTCACAGCTACAGTACGTGGAACGTTACAACGATTTAAAATTGAATATTTCTATCACACCTAGAAACTTTTATAACGTCAGAAACTTTATCGGTGAAGTCGCATAGAACAGAGTCCATTCAGAACTCGAAAGTAGTCGAAACCCATCCGCACCCGTACTAATTGCCCCCAAATCCCGCGTACGCGAATCGCATCTCGCCGTCTCCGGCGGCCGCGGCTATCACCTCCGGCGACATGGGCACCGTCACCACCGCTGGTAAGCTCCGATGCCGCACGCGCCCCCTCCTCCTCTCTCTCCTCCCTTCATCTGACCCCTTCCCTGCTTCTCCCCGCAGATCCGCCCACCTCCTTCCTCGCCGACAAGGACGCCAAGGTGTTCGTCGCCGGCCACCGCGGCCTCGTCGGCTCGGCCATCCTCCGCCACCTCCTCTCCCTCGGCTTCACCAACGTGGTCGTCCGCACCCACGCCGAGCTCGACCTCACCCGCCAGTCCGACGTCGAGGCCTTCTTCGCCGCCGAGCTCCCGCGCTACGTCGTGCTCGCCGCCGCCAAGGTCGGCGGCATCCACGCCAACTCCACCTTCCCCGCCGACTTCATCGCCGCCAACCTCCAGATCCAGACCAACGTCGTCGACGCCGCGCTCAAATGCGGCTCCGTTCGCAAGCTCCTCTTCCTCGGTTCCTCCTGCATCTACCCCAAGTTCGCGCCGCAGCCCATCCCGGAGAACTCTCTCCTCTCCGGCCCTCTCGAGCCCACCAACGAGTGGTACGCCGTCGCCAAGATCGCCGGCATCAAGATGTGCCAGGCTTACCGCATCCAGCACGGCTTCGACTCCATCTCGGCCATGCCCACCAACCTCTACGGCCCGCAAGACAACTTCCATCCGGAGAATTCACACGTTCTGCCCGCACTGATCCGTCGGTTCCATGAGGCAAAGGCGTCCAATGCCGCAGAGGTTGTCGTCTGGGGCACTGGCTCACCTCTGCGTGAATTCTTGCACGTGGATGACCTTGCAGATGCAGTGATCTTCTTGATGGATCAGTACTCGGGGCTGGAGCATGTCAATGTAGGAAGTGGGAGCGAGGTGACGATTAAGGAGCTCGCGGAGTTGGTCAAGGAGGCGGTTGGGTTCCAGGGGAAGCTGGTGTGGGACTCTAGCAAGCCCGATGGCACACCGAGGAAGCTCATGGATAGTTCCAAGATACAGGAGATGGGGTGGAAGCCCAAGGTCCCCCTCAAGGAGGGGCTCGTCGAGACATACAAGTGGTACGTCGACAATGTCATCTCTGCGAAGTAGGGTTGTGATGGTGGTGCATGTTCTCCATCACTTCTGGCGTCTTTTAAGTTGGTATTACAATTAATAGTTTTCATGTTGTTGCTGGCTACTAGATCATACAATTATCAGTTATAAGCTCTCCCACAAAGAAGAGGTTGTTATGTTGGTTGAATAATGTGGGTCAAATTAGTATACAATTAGAATCTTAATTGATCTAGAACAATTTCTGTTGATTAGAGAAAGTTTCACACTTTCAATTGTCTGATAGTAACTAGCCTGGAAAGTTTTACTCCCACGGAATAACGAAGTTCTGTTTTGATTTGTGAAAGACCTTTATATGTTCAGAACAGTTTCTATGGTGTATGCCCTTGTTCTGTATGCTGATTACACAGAGTGGAGGTACTAATGGAAATAAATTAATTTCTTGTGATTTTAGTGCTGACTGAATTGTTGAAAGTCAAGTGTAGTGTAGTTTGTTTGGATGAAGTTACGTTCTTTTCTTGGGCTTGTATATTAGAGTTAAGATGCCAGGTCGTCTACAGCTGATTACTTCACCCGATTATTGCCGTGGATTTTTGCTCCACGCCTCTAAGCTACTTTATAAAGCTATAGGAGGATTTTTATAAACCAATAAGTACACAGAACAAATATTGATAACACATGTTATATCTCGATTAGAATACATCCATATTTTTTTATCTTTGTTAATGAATGAGATTACAAAGAATATATAAGAAAATATATTTTGATATATGCAGATGATGTAGTGTTAGTCGATGAGAGCTAGATGAAAGTAAATAGGAAATTAGAGTCATGACGATAAACTTTTGAGTTCAAATATTTTAGAGTAACTATAATATGAATACTTAAGTTATGACTTTGACACTATTACACAAGAGAAGGGATATGTGAATTTAGGAAGTCAAGTAGTGCTTAATAAGTATATCTTTCGATATTTAAAATCTAAAATCGATAGTACAAATGGATGATGATATTGATATATATATTAGCCATAGAATTAAATAGGGAGGATGAAGTAGTGCCAATCATTTGATATTTTTTATGATAAGAGGATAAAAAAAACTAAATAAAAACAACGATTAGATCTACTATATAATGTATGGGCAAAACGTTAGCCTATAAATAGATGATATATTAAATGATTATTATAGAAATACGTATGTTACGTTAAATTTATGCTCATATCAGAATGAATCGAGTTTTATAATGACACTTGAAAATAAAAAAATAAATTTAAAAGATTAAGATATACTAGAAAGCATGTTTTAATTTTAAGCTACCTAAGACTAGACTGTTTATTGTAAGCCTAAGTTTATTTTTTAAAATATTTAATTTATATTTATAATAAATAGATAATTTGTAGCAACCCTCAAAGTTTTTCATAGATTTATCCCTTTCATTTATGCTCGCAACCTTTATCAAAATAATATTTACATGGAAGGTAACCCTTTTTTGTTTGAATTACCTTTGGGTCTGAAAATGCAAGAAGGCTATTCTTCAGGAGTAATCTGAAGAAGATGAAATGTTGGAAGAATGTTTTTTCAGACGTGGCACTCAATGAAGGTTGAGTGCATTTGATAATGCGGCGTAATCAATTCATCATACTGAATGGACCCCTTTCTGTTTGTACAGGTTCATATTTTATCGATAAGTGAAATGTAAAATTCAATGTTGAGAAATTGCACATTTAATTCCTCGGTTTACTCAATGACTATGTGTTGTTTATTCCTGGGTAATGCTAATGCTGCTGGGTGCTAATAATAGTGGCAGTTAAAACTGCCTGGAAGGGTTGCTTTTCGGTTTTTCCTGGGCATCACAAAGTTGAGCAAACCGGATGCATGATGCCTAACTTGTGATAGTAAATGATTCCTGGATTTTGAACAGCTTAAAATGTGTCCAGGCACAACAAGCTGTATGGACAGGGCACATGCTGTTACCCAACATAGGGGATTGTAGTGATGATCTGAGCTTGGAACAGTTACTCCTAGTTAAATACCGACTGAATCTGCTGTGTGGGGAAGTGGGTTTTCGGGATGATCAATATCACAAGTTGTATATAAATTTGTTATAGTGTTTTGCACATCATCCGTTGTAGTCTAGCTGGTTAGGATACTCGGCTCTCACCCGAGAGACCCAGGTTCGAGTCCCGGAAACGGAATTTTTTCTCTTATGATTTTATTACTTTTGTTTTTCTTGCTTTGATCCATCTATTCCCTCTTCTTTTTTTTTTTGAAAGGAACATCTCGTTTTATGTGTACGCACGGGGCTCTTTTTTTCTCTTGATTTTCATCGATCTATAGATTTGATTTTCCTCCATGGTGCTTTGATGAGTTTTGATCCATCTACTACTGATCTGGAAAAGCAGCTCGCATGTATCACAGCCGTCCAATCCGTTCGAAAAGGAAGAAATTTTAAAGGGGACGATCCCTTGCCTGCCTGCTTCCTTCCCTCCCCTCCGTTTCTCCTTTCCCCTCTCCGCTCAAAAAGCGCCCGCTACGTCTCCGCCCCACGTCTCCTTTCTCCTTACACACCTTCACCCGGCTGCGGCTCGACTCTCCAACGAGGCAACCACCGCCCTTCCCCACGCCATTGCTGCTGCTTGCTGGTCGCTGCTTCCCGCAAGTCTCTTGCGTAGATAGGATCTGGATAGGAGGAAGAGGCATCGGTTAATTAGTTAATGGGCAACGTCGCGATCGGCACGGGTCGGCAGCTCGGGCATCGGCCGGCGGTGGAGGAGCGGCTCACGCAGCCGCGGAGGCTCCTCCGTGTATGACAAATCACTAGCTTAGGCTGTATATATATAGATCCGACTTCCTTGTATACGCTCGGGGGTTCATAGTCACTGTACACATTCTACATGGTATCAGAGCGAGTCTAGACATCTCGACGCGCTAGCTTCTCCCTCCGACGAGTCGACCCTTTCCTCCTCGTCATCGATGTCTTCTTCCCGTCACCGACTCTCTTCCCGGTACTCTCCTCGCTCTCTCGTCTCTATTTCTTCTTCTCGTCTCTCCCGTAGTCACCTTCTTTTCTCCGTCCCACCTCCGCGCGACTAGGCGACGGTCTCGATCCGCCTCCTCGTCCCGCCTCGCACTTGTCTCCGCTCTTCCTCTTGTTTCGTGCATCTCTCCTTCTCTGACGCCGGCGCACCTCCGTGCTCGTCATCTCCATCGGCTGGACTTATCCAGCCCTCCATCAGCTAGAAACCTCCCTCGGTTCTCGCCCTTTTCGACACGCTCAACGGCTCTTGAACGCAAACTTTCTCCCCTCACGTCCGAGCCAGTCTAACGTGTCCACGTGTCCATGGACACGAATCCCTGCCTCCCGGACACGAACATATTCTCTTCGCGTCCGGCCACTCCCTGCCTTTTTTGCGTCCGCCCTACTCCTTGGCCTCCACGAGTCCACGAACGTGAATCTTCTCTTCACGGACGTGAATCCTTGCACATCCATGACCCAATCACTCTCTGACCCACCCACTCTGTCCTCATCTATTCCGTTGCCTACTCCCTATCGGCCAACCACTCCTCATCGGCTGGCCGGCCCACTTCCCATCGGCTTCTCACATCCTTGATCGGCCGATCCGTCCTCTTATCGGCTTCCCCCCTCCCATCGGCTTCTTTCTGCCATCGGCTCTTTGCTCCCGTTCTCCCGTCATGGCCACCGAGTCCGTTCTCAGCTCCGGCACTCTCCCTCGCCGATCTTCTCCCCTTCCTACGCTGCTGTGAACGTGAAATCTCACATTCCTATCTCCCTTGACCTTAACGCCAATTACTTCAAATCTCTCTGTGGAAAATTCGGCCTCCGATCCCATATTGATGGCTCCGCTCCACCTCGCCCCGATGATCCTCAGTGGGACATCGCCGAGTGCTACGTGCGCAGCTGGCTGCTCGGCTCGGTCAACGACTCTGTCCTCAACCTCACCATGGACGATACCGACCCCACCGCCCGAGACCTCTAGGTGACCATCGAGTGGATCTTCCTGGCCAACAAGCAGCCTCGCGCCATCTTCCTACTCAACGAGTTCCACTCCATGGTACAAGGCGACTCCTCTGTTTCCTCATACTGTCAGCGCCTCAAAGTCAAGGCTGCTGCTCTTCGGGATGTCGGCAACCCTGTGGCCGACTCTTAACTTGTCCTCGCCCTTCTGCGAGGCCTCAATCCCCATTTCTACAACACCGCCGATGACATCGCCAACGCCACACCTCTTCCATTGTTCGCTTGGGCTCATGACATGCTAGTTCTTAAAGAACTCCGTCTGGCCAATGATGAGAAGACAGTGGCCCACACCGCTCTTCTTGCCACAGCCGATAATGGCTGCCGAGCTTCTTGCGTTGCCCCTTCCTCCCGCGGTCCTGGTGGTCATGGCTCCGGCCACAGCAACACAGCCCGCACCAGGAAAGACAAGAGCAAAGGCAAAGGCAGGACCTATCAGGGTCCGACGCCACCATGACCTACCTCGGTCCCTACCCACCCTGCCAGTCCCACGGGTCCGTGGCTCTGCTACAACCCCTGGGCGCCCTAGCCCTAGCCACGCAGCCCCATCGGCTGGCAACCCGGAGTTCTCGGCGCCCATCCCCAGGCTCACCTGGTATCGGCTCCCGTTCTGCCGCCTCAGCCGATGCTACCGACCCTAACCACCCAGTCGGTTCCCTCCTGGAACCAGGCTGGCCTCGTCGCTACCCTCAACCAGATGACACTCCAACCACAGCACCCTTGGGTGCTAGACTCTGGGGCGTCTTCACACATAGCGTCATCAGCTGGTATACTTCGCTCCTGTCACCCCTCTTCCTCCCCTTTTGTCACCATCGGCAATGATCACTCTCTTCCTGATCAATGCCGCGGTGACTCCTCTCTGTCTACATCCACCACTAACCTCCCCCTACGCA
The DNA here is from genome assembly GCA_030770085.1 of Oryza coarctata. Lineage (NCBI taxonomy): Eukaryota > Viridiplantae > Streptophyta > Magnoliopsida > Poales > Poaceae > Oryza > Oryza coarctata. Next base: position 20,325,741 of record CM061472.1, read on the forward strand.
ATGTTCTTATCGTCCCTTCTCTTATTCACAATCTTATATCTGTTCGCCAATTCACACGAGACAACCACTGCTCCATTGAATTTGACGCGTTTGGTTTCTCTGTAAAGGATATCCCAACCCGGCGACAGATCCTTTGCTGCAATAGTGGCAGAGACCTCTACACCATTCCCGCTGCGCCGTCCACCCTACTCACTTCGTCATGTATGTATCCACTCAGTTCAACCTCCCCATCAAGGCTTTACAAGCCGATAACGGTACGGAATTCGTCAACCATACTGTTACAAACCTCCTCACCTCACAGGGCATCCATCTCCGGCTCTCCTACCCCTACACCTCTCCTCAGAATGACAAAGCCGAGCGCCTCCTTCACACCCTCAACAACATCAGTTACATCATGCTACTTCACGCCCACTTATCCGCCACTTATTAGGCCGAAGCTTTGGCTACTGCGACGTACCTTCTCAATCAGCGTCCATGCTCCTCCTCTCATAATAACGTTCCCTATGCCCTTCTCTACCGCACGGCGTCCGACTACTCCCATCTTCGCGTTTTTGGGTGCCTCTGCTACCCAAATCTCACCGCCACAGCTTCCCACAAACTCGCTCCCCGCTCCACCGCCTATATTCTCCTCGGCTATCCCATCTCTCACAAGGGATACCGATGCCTCGACCTTTCCACCGACGTACTAAACACATCGAGATTAATATCCATTTTGTCCGTGACAAGGTTATATTATGACAGGTTCGGGTGATTCATGTACCATCTGCACATCAGTTTGTCGATATAATGACCAAAGACCTGCCTACGCCTTTGTTCACCAGTTTTCGGTCCAGTCTCTGCGTCTGTTCCCCTCCCGCTGCGACCGCAGGGGTGTTAGACAGACCACTAGATTAGACTGTATATATATAGAACCGACTCTCTTGTATACGCTCGGGAGTTCATAGTCACTGTACATATTCTACACTCCGTCAGCTGTCCGATGTGGACTTCGGCCGCCTTCGGAGACTCATCCACTCCAGCGACCTCGCGCGGTGCATAGACGCGGCCGAGGACGCCGCTGGCCATGACGAGGACTGCCCCATTTGCTTCTACGTACGTACGGCCTCTGTTTCGAGCTAGCTCTATCTGGGGTGTGTGTGTTCTGAATTTCTGATCATTCTGCTCAGTTCTGATGGGTTCTTCTTTTCACTTCGTTTCTTTGCTCTCGTTGCAGTTCTATCCAAGCCTGAATCGATCCAAGTGCTGCGGCAAGGGGATCTGCACTGGTGAGTTCAAAGCTATCTCCATGGCAATTTGCGAAATTTTGTGCCGGCACAGAAAAACTATACTATTAGATTACACTCTCGAACTACTGCGTTGATCAGTAGCAATTGGGCCAGTTAATGTTAAAAATACAACTAATAATCGTATAAAATAATTTAAACATATCATCTAATTTAATCAGTTTTGTTCTGAAGTAGCTGGTATTACGCGAATGACGTACAGTATAAGATGATAACAACGACACACCGAAACCAACTATAAAAAGACGAGCGCGCAGTGGATGACTAGCGAACAATATTGAACAGACCACTTCTCAAAAAACTTATTCGTCTTTTTTCGATTCAGACTTCACAAGAACGAGGTTCTAGAGTCCTGTTCTCTTCACCAGTGTACGCCGATGAGCAGGATAGAGTAGGTGATGTGCAACGGTATAACATAGAGAACGTGACAAAACCTTAGATTATTTTTGTGTGCATCAAGTTGAGGCAGCGGCTCGATACTTATAGAGATATCAAGACACGTGAACAGGATACCTGCACGATCTTCCTAATGCGTAACCGAATTAGATAAGTCATACATAACCTATTCGGACTCCACACCACTCCAACGTAAAAAAGATCAACCGTTGGATGTAGCAAAACAAAACTATAAAAGAAAGTTGTGTTTGCGCAAGGATGATAGTCTAATTTTGGTGCACCATCCACATGCAATATTGCATATGCACGCCGCCTGGCCAAGTTAGGTGAGGCAAGATGAGCGCACGTGTGTTTCTCTAGTTCTCACCACTATGCATGACTCAAGTAGCTAGTAAAATATCCATTCTTATAAGAATGTCTCTTCTTATAACTAGTAAAGTGGTACTAAAGGTTCATATGCAACTTTTCCGATGAGGTGGGTTTTTGAGATTTTTCTAAAAATTATTATTCATATGAGCCTTAACCCATTTACAAATTTTAACGATCCTTCACCAAATCTCAAAGGCTCGAGGAGATTTGCAATTATCTAGTGTATTATTTATATACTAATGTTTTAATGAAGACCGGTTAAGCTTGAATATCTATCTAAGTCACTAGGCTACAATTACTTACAACTTAAATAATAGACTATATCTTAAATTGTAAGTTTTGTACAAGTAAATTTTACTTAGAGACTTGACTGATACTAGGTCGTCAATAGTCTATACATCAGCTATAGCTTATAATTCATACTCTGTGGTCTCTTAACGAGCTTTTTAATAAATTCACCTAAACACTTCATAGACTGTGACTAATAGCAATGCTCATAAAGTTATATTCTTTCAAAAATACTCTGCATGATAGCATTTTCGCTATTTAAAACCAACATAACACATTAAGGTATTGACAATGTGCCTTATAGTTTGAGAGTACATGCATCAGGACTCCAAATATATGCTCTTTTTCAGTTAACTAATGGCTTATTTTTCCCAAGTCCTCATTCATAGGATCTTCAATCATAAGTTAGGTTATCACCATAGTATAACTGGTCTCATTTCTATCTTCCTCAATGTATTATCTATCACATTACATGATAGTCCATTTGTAAAAAGATCTGCTAGGTTTCTAACTATTTGGATGTAATTCAATGTTATAACTCTTAAGTTTCTCAATTTCTTAATAGACTTCAATCATCTCTTCACATGCCTAGACTATTTTATATTATCCTTAGAATTATTCATATTAGCAATCACATTTTAATTACCACAGTTCATAAGGATAGCTAGCACCGATTTTTCTACCACACATAGATCCATTAATAGATCACGCAATTATTCTACCTCAACAATAGCAGTATCTAGTGCCGTAAGTGCTTCCATAATTAATCTTGTCAAGATGGTCTATTTGCAAGATCTCTATGAAACTACAGCATCACCTACTGTGAAAACATATCCACTAGTGGTTCTGATCTCATCCACGTCAGAAATTTAGTTAGAATCACTATAACCCTTTAGTACCATTGGGAACCTAATATAGTGAAATCCAAGATTCATTATAACCTTTCAGATAGTACATGACTCTATCAAGTGCACACCAGCGATTATCTCTTGGATTATAGATAAAGCGGCTCAATTTGCTTACAGCAAAAAAGAAGTTAGCTCTAGTTGCGCTAGCTAGGAACATAAGGGAGCCAATGATCTAGGAGTACCCCGATTAATTTCTAACAAATATTTTCTTCTTGCGAGGTGTTAGAAAACTTGCTATCAAAGTAGCTAAAACGACTCAAAATCTTCTTTAGTTATTAAGACTGCAAGAGTGTAATCTTATTTTTAGCTTTAATGAGTTTAATATTCAAAATGACATCAGCTACTACTTAGTTCCTTTATATCAAAATTTTGATATAGGAATAATTTAACATCATTAATCATCTCAATAGATGTTCAAAAATCAATATATCATCAACATAAAAATATAAAATAACTTCCACACCTTTATCATGGTGATAGTATACATATTTATTTACCTTGTAATTATAAAGCCTGCAAATTTTAGTGTTATATCAAATTTCTTATGTCACTTTTTAAGGGCTTATTTTAGATCATATAAAGATTTTAACAACTTAACCACCTTGTCTTATAGACTTTTTACTACGAATCCATCATGTTATTCCATTTAAATTTCCTCATTCAGCCTCTATTAAGAAAAATTATCTTAACATCTATTTAATGAACGAGAAAACTATGTCAGGCAGCCAAAAAAAATAGCACTCAAATTGTAATTAGTTAAGATGGCGACTCGGTACTTCTAAAGATACTAGGACATGTAATCAAGACGTCAGCAAAGGAAAGAAGTAGGGATTCATCATCAATTTTATGAGATACTACGTTATATTAGGTGTTATGTAGTTATGTGTGTGTGGTTTCGTGTTAGTCGTATGATTTCAGCAACCGTTCTTAGTTCTTACTACATATTATTCCTTAGGCATGCAAATTTCTTAATGCTAATGAAAAGTTAACTCAAATTGTATATATAAGTATTAACAACTAGTTACGGTAGATTGCAGTTGCCCTATGCCTGATAGATGGCACATCGTTCGTTGCCGAATATCAGTGATCTTCTCATTTCTCTGTCTACAAAACATTTGTTATTTTCAGTACCCTCTCGCTTAAGCCCTGTTTGGGAGCCCATATGCCATCCGAGTTCATTTCGGTGGGGATTGGGTGGTATATGGGCTTTTAAACAGGCCCTTAATGTGCGTTTGAATATTAAGAAACGTTCTTCCATATAATGCTTGAAAAGTACTTCATTAAATTGTGACATGTTTCCTTGTCCTGAAGAATGCTTCTTGCAACTGATGCCGTCTAAGTCTTCGAAAGTTGTCCAGTATCCTATTTTCTATCTACGATTTGAGTATGTATTACGCAACTGTACATTGTAGTATATGTGATAATTGAGTTTTTTTTTCTTTGAAAAACTAAAGCAGCAGAGACCAGTAAAGTTTTGTTCATGAACTCAACATTCAGAGGTGCATGATGTTCTTACTTTTGTAATCCTAAGTATGAACACTCTTTACAAATGGGATATTGGGAATGTACTTGAATAGTTAGGACTATTTTCAAACAGAATTAATCCTATTTACCTAGAATTACGCAGATAAAGCTGATTGCCAGCTACATTTTGCACCTGACAACTCCTTGGGGTCCTTATACTAGAAATGCAGCTGTCCTTTCTGTAAACCGCATCCTACGCAGTTGAGTATCGAGGCAGTCGAGCCAAAAGGGAGAAGAAACTGGATAAACAAGTAAGTTTCTTCCACATTCGCAAGATATTCTGATCCACCATGTCACAGCATCTGTTTTATAGCATGTCTTTCCTGTGAAAATAAATGCAGGAGGAACAGAAAACCAGCGAGTCTAAGAAGAAAATACAGTCTAAATCTCAGATTGCTGATGAACTTGTTACTTGTTCAACCTTAGCAGTTGCAAAACATATTTTGACACGGCTAACGTCTTACTAACCACTGGTAATTTATCTTCATTACTGGATACTTTAGTAATACGATTGCATGCATGTTATCATTATAACTGAAGTTTGTGTACTTTTGACATACCAGATGGGAAGGCTACGGGACGAGGGGCTCATGCTCGCGGGCGCCAAATTCGTCCACTGGGCCACAGCGTGCAGCGGACGCCGTGCTCGCCGGCGCTGACCCTCATGGCGACGCCGCCGACCGCCTCATGCACCACTTTGCTCGCGCGCTCGCTCTGCACGTCGTTGACAAGGGATGCGGCGGCGGCGAAGGGGCAGTGGGCGTGGGCACGGCACAGCCGGGGACGGTGCCCGGCTCCTCATCTGTTCGGGGTAGGAAGAGAAGAGGGAGGAGGAGGAGGGGAAGGAAAAGGGAACAGCCCCGACCTATGCGAGTTGGGGAGGGACGGCGAGCTCGCCGCCGGCAAGGTCCGCACAGTGGTCATCGCCGTCGACCTCCTCCACGCCTCCCCGCCAAGTTCCACGTCCCCCAATCTGAAAGAGGCAGGGATGGCGGCAGGAAACGCGACCAAGGAGGACGGGGTGGCGGGAGGTGTGGGAGGGCGGGCACCGCGCCCTGGACGCCGTTGCCGCCGAATCCGTGCGGCGCGGGGCGAAGGTGGCCGGGCGGCGGGGAGAACCCAATCTTTGATTTATCGGCAATCCGCTCGCAGGACGGACTGAAGCCCTAGCAGGCAGATACACGACGAAGGTTCGAAATGAGAACGGAACAGCGGAACAAACACAGGGAAGAGAGGCGAACTGAAAGGATGAGCGCCAAGTGCTGACATGAACGGCAAGGGTGGAAGCAGAAAACTATACGCGGCGCCGTAGCACCCTCCGGCATGGGTCGCTCTAGCACGATCCGTTAGAACACGGCTACTGTAGCGGACAATGCTATGCCGGCCTACATGCCAACGGCTTGGTCCGGGCACGACCCACGGAAAGGTTGAGTCGTGCTGGGTTTACACAGCTTGAGTGTGGCGTGTAGGCCGGTGGTGGCCCGACAGCACGACGCGATCTGGCCGGCCTTTTTAAGTAGCAAAAAAAATAAAAATATATAGAAAAAAAGGAATATGATGATATATATTTTTTAAATTATAATATAAATGCTACACAAAGAAACCAATGGAATAGAAAAAATTTATATTGGTTAAATATAATAATATATTAAAAATAGGAATAACTTTTTAGGTGATTTAAAAATATAGAAAAATTAAAATTATACTTAAAAATGAGGGGAAAAGCAGCAATAAAAAGTTGATAACTTTATCATGTAAAAACTTGTATTTAAAAAAATCATGATAAGAAAAAAATATTACAACCTATGGTTAAAAACTCAAAAATAAATAAAAACGAGTGCATCTATAATTATATTACATAAAGATATTTAAATTAAGCGACCAATTACAGTCTTTCATAGCAGGCAACTATTCTACCACATTATTGTTCAGATTTGTTCTCCAGTCCTTAATATTTTTTTTAGAATTACTAAAGTTCAATTTAGAGAATATCACAAATACTAGCACAATCTACACATCCTGTACTTGAGACCATGGGATATTAGGTCTTCTGATCATTTTATCACCTGAGTACATTAATTTATTGTCTTCTGATCATTTTATCAGCTGAGTACATTAATTTATTCTTGATTGAAAGAGTCGCTATATAAGAAAGATAGTTCTTGAAAATAAGCGGTAATTCATATGTTGGAACTCTAGCAAAGATGAAAAAAGAATCACCACTCCAAATTCATCCCATTATAATTTCTTCTTAACCGCCATGGGATAGATGGAGGATTTTGCAAGCAAACTTTTTAAAACTTATTCTTGTAATTTGCAAATACATCATATAATTTAGTCTTACCATCAAAATAAAAGTTTGTATAATCTATATTCACAGTGTCTCCAATAACATTGAACACATTAAGAAATCACTGTAATTTACCTCTAGAATCGTAAATACAAAAGCATATAACATAGGGATTTACTTCTAATATTTAAGATATTTTTAATTGTAGATACTAGTAGGCAATCATTCTTATTTTCTCATAATAAAGTAGCACTCAAAAAGTTTGTGCAACATTAAATTAGCTGTTGGATAATATACTCCAGATAAAACAATTGTGCTATCATAAAATGTGTGAAGAAATATAACACACTTTTCAACAACATACTAAACATCATTTGTCATTATAGATTGTCCAACATTGGTCGTAATATTATTTGACTGAAAAAACATAAATTCTTGTAAGATAACACATGTCTATGTTAACGATAAAAATTGGCATAGACTATTGTATCGGCATGGTGGCTTTGGTGTATTTGATAAAAGCCGATGGCCTTTGATAAAGGTTGATGGTGATGGATTAGCTGGAGCCAATGGGTGATAAATCGGCTGAAGATAATGGTTGATAAATCAACTTGCATGTTTGAGTGTGGGTCTAGGTATATCAATTGGCCCATAAATGACTCAATCCAGCTCTATTTGTGAAAGACAAAAAAAGTAATTTTTAGACATATCTATTGTAATTAAGCAAGATTGATTGTATTGTAATTAGGAAGCTTTGTTAGTTTCTGTTTGTTTTGTGGTTGTTGTGGATATTGTAATTGTTTAGGACTCATGTAATCCTAATGTATAAATATAAACCATGCGTTATAGTAAAAAACAACACACAATTCAATATAACAATACTCTTAGCGCATCGCCAACCCTAGCTCTCTATGTTTTTTCGGTAGGTTTTGGTTCTCAACGTAGGGCTACATCGTTTTGATTTCCAATGAAGTGGTAAGTTCTGTCACCTGGCAGTTGTATTGCTTAGATTGGTCTCATCTAAGGTTGTATCATTTTGATATCTTAGATTGTCCTAGTTCGATTGCCATTTTATCTTGATATATCAATTCTGTCTAAAACTGCATCGTTTCGATCTCTTAAATTGATGTAGTATATTAATCACACTTGTGTAAAATATATTGGATAAGTAGTCTTTTCTTATTATATTCAATCGGATACTATTTTAGTTATTTATGATCTATTAGATTATTGTTAATAAGTCAAATAGTAGTCAGTAGGTTTTATTCAATATTTCATCGAAGTTATAGCCGATGAGATATCTTTATAATTAAGTTTCAAGTGTAATATGTATCGGCTCTTTAACTAATATATTTATCTTTATCATAAGCTATATTTACACATATCAGACCACTAGTCAATATTTATCTTATGTTTCAATGATTAATCTACTATTGATTAATCTCGTCTTACTAGATTCAATCTTATACTATCTTAGTTTAGTCTAATCTTAGTTTAGTCTAATCTATTAAGGTTGTATTACTAAGACTAGCGTCATGACTTAGTATGTTTTGTTCCTTCTATTGATTAAGGTAGTCAATAAGTTTACTTATCTATATCATTTTATATGTATCTCTATGTCGGCATCGATTTCGTCGCTAATGCACAAGTGGTACCATTACCATTGGTCATCGGCTGATAGAAGGAGATCATATCGTCCATTAGTCTAATTGGCTCAAGGTTCTAACTTTTATCTATGTTTATTGTAAATTACAGGATCAAATTGACTAGCACACCCTCAACGAACCAAGATAGGATTTACACTGGAGTTAAAACAGATCTCACAGGCCGCCATGTGCGAGCAACACAATATTAGATAGGTAATATTCCACCTATGGTCCTCATCAGTTTGGAAGTTACGTGTTTTATAGACCCAATGCATTGCATGATTTTTTTTTCATTTCGTAATTCGTTTATGCATTTAACCATACAATTGTTTTACGCATAGAATTAATATATGCAATTACCATCTTAAAACCACTTTTAACTATAAAATTAATGATATGATATGCACAATACTGATATAAAATAAATGATTCAGTGTAAACAAAAAGTGGCTATAGAATTTCCATGGTATTAGATTTTGAAGCTGTATTATATAGTGTTAAAAAAATTATTTGTAAGGCCAAATTCCTCGACGGCCATTGATATTGTTTCAGTGATATTTTTAACAGTACGTGAAATATCAATTAATTTTAAAGTTATGATTTTTTTGCAGTTTCCAATTATCATCAACAAAATGAGCAACTATATTTATGTAGTCTTTCTTAGTCTCACAACTTAAGCTAACAGAAAAGGTACAATTACTAGATAAATTCTTTAATGCATCATGACTTTGTTTATAAACCTTTCTTAAATCACAGTCGTGGTTTGTCTACTACTCACTAAAGTTTCGAGTTAAATCTTATCTAACAATTAAGCAAGTAAGAGATTCTTATGCTACCTTCGAATCATACTCCCACGAACGTACCATACCGTCAGGATTTAATAACAATTGTTGTTGTCATAGTTGGTATCCTTGCTTCTTCGCACAAGCCTCGACATGTCGCTTCAAGTATCCTGTTTCACCAGAAGATTTTTTAGATAATTTATTTCTACATATTTTACATCTATCCCCATGTTACCTCTCTTCTGTCAGGGCCAGTCTTCTTTATATCATCAAATTTTTACCAAACAGTGGAAGTTATCTTCAAGCCGGTGGCCATCAACACACTTGTGTTCCTAGTTCTTGATCCTTTTGAAGTTGCATGTGTGTTTACTTGATCTTTTGTTGTTAGTGTTAATCCACTATCATTTTGTTCGATATTTGAGTATGACATCAGCGTGCAGTTTGGATTGTACTCGCTCAAAGAGAACGATAGGTAATTTGGATCGTCCATACTAAAATTTTAAAATTATATTTATGTAATTTTAGTAAATAGTTCTCATAATTTTATAGTAATAAATAACTAATAAATAATAATACATAAATACAATATATTTCTTATCTCCTTTAGCCCTTGGTTTGCAACCTTGAAACATAATTATATTTCTTCTCCAAGTTAGTTTTGATTTTTTGACAAATATAAGAAATTTTTGATAACTCAACTTCTTAAACTAAGCACATACATAATATTATAAGAGAACGTAAGATGAAATGTTTGGATGATATAGAATATTGGGACTATCTACCCTATTTTAAATAGAAAAAAATTTCACATTTTTAAGATTTTTTTAGCTCAAAAGACTAAATTTTGGATTCTATCCATCGAATTAACCGTTAGTTGGCAACTGTTGCAATTTTACATGCGCGGCCGAATCAGACGGCGACAAGTGACGGGGAGGGAGTCACACGCACGATGCAACCGCGTGGGGGCGTGCGTGACGGGCCGATATGTATCCTCGGGGCGTGTTGTTAACCGTAATCGTATCGGCCTGCCGAGCCAGGCTGACGGCCTAAGCACGCACGATCTAGCGGGCCGTGCTATGATTAGACCGTAAACAGTATCTTCACGTCTAGACTAACCTGATTATTAGACACGGCATATTTGATGGTCGATACCGGAAAAGGAGACGGGGGAAGTGAACAAGGGCGATGAAGTTGCCTGCGTCCTCAAAGAAGATAAAAAGGGCGTCAAATAAGTAGGTGGCGGCGACCGGCGTTGGCAAGGCGGCACGTGGCCATGGATGCAAGCATGCTGCGAACACCCAAAGCCGCCGCGGGAGGATTGAGCAGTTGGGTGGAGATCTCTAAAACCGCGCAGGCCAACCACGGACCGACGGGCAGCGCAACACCCTGCGTGACAAGAGAACAGAGAGAAAGAAGGACGATTTGGTCTGATTTTGTGCAGTTTACAGTTGTGTCACTGACATGTGGACCATAGTAAAGTGGGGCCTATATGTCAGGGACTTAACTGTAACCTACACCAAGTCAGAGGATCTGGTTCCGAGGAAGAAGACACCTATACTAAGCGCACATCAAAGGCACGGGCAATGGAAGGAAAGCAACGGAGAAAGCAAGCGCTGCGACTGTTAGTACTAGTCAGTGACGATACCCAATGCAAACAGAGAACGGCACAACAAGCAAGCATCGATTGGCCAACATCTTTCGACGGCACGACCATAAAATAAACAAAAACAACCACTAGCCAAACGGCACGTCATTAAATCAAAAGTAGAGAAAAAAATCGGAAAAACAGGGGAAAAGGAACCCCATCGTGATTTAGGAAGTTTTATGATGCAGAAGGGAGTAAATATTCGGAACCGCTGTACACTGAAGCGTAAATATTCGGCCATTGGCAGTAAAAGAATGAGGATTTGGTGTAGTACAATGATTCGGTAGCCGAATTTGAAGACAAAGATTAAGCCCCAAGTGTTAAAGTCCTCAATTACATCCGTGGCTGTCAAGGGATCCACGTAAGCATCCCATAAGGCAACTACAAGTGTTACGTTTCAGTGCGGTGCACTTGACCTACTGCGGGATCATGTCATCTTTCTTCCTTTTTCCATTTCTCTCTCATTAGCAATGTTTGCAAGTTTTGGAGGTGTGCATTTTTTGTACCATTGGCAAGTCTAGAATGATACTGATACCCTAATACCAAGTGTATTCTTTAGTTCAGGTGTAAACATTTTTTCTTGTTCATGAATTCTTCAGACATGATGTAAACTATGATGCAGTTTGTAGAACAAATTATGATTATTCCCATTGCAAACAAGCCAGTAATGCGTTGAAATCCACTCTGCCTAAAGCCTTGATATAAGCCAAGTTTGTTTGATCACAGTGTGCATTTGGCATTTGCTGTTTACTTGCTGATTGGACAATATTGGAGAACGTTCAATGCTGCATTGTCTGAATAACATTGAAGGAGAGACACACTAAGACCGACCTTACAAACTACCTGAAATGTTCAACGGTATTAACTAGTATTCTCTAGTACTAGTATAACTGAATTAGTGAATTCTTCGTGAAGACTACTAGTACAAAATTGTGGCAATGTATTTTTCGTTAGGAAGAGAAGAGGCGATTAAGAGCGCAAAGCAAACCCAACCTGGAGCCTTCCATTAGGAACTCTCTAATTTCAGCATACAAAATTAGCAACAGTAAACATGCATCGATCCAAATCTCTCATCAGTTACCAAGACAAGACGACCTTGCCAATGGTTAAGCTCCAAAGCATTAGGTTGCATCCACATGCGCGCGTGCAGGAACCTAGTCACCAATTGTACTCCCTTTTACAGTAAGCATCATGTGCAGTGACTACATTAGACGGAAACTGTGGCTATTTATACATGCACAAATCACACTCCACACATCAAATTAGAAATATCACAACACACTTGCACACAGTCTTGATCGGCAATGGCATCTCATAGGGCAGCTACTCCTGTTCTTACCCTGCTATTTTCAGTAGCTGCCATTGCAATGGCTAGGCCATTCAGAAGAAGCCATTTGGGCTTGGGTCTTGTGCCAATGGTGGGGGACTAGGACTTGATATTGGACTAGATGGTATCGGCTCAGCATCTAGCTCAAGCTAGGGCTTTTTATGGTGCCTGATCCGGCCCAAATGGTGGTTACACTGCGTTAGGTCACGGGTCAGGCGTGGGCTCTAGATTAGGATATGGCTTTGGATCCACATATAGAGCCGGTAATTGGGGCGGGCTCTGCTTTAGGTTGTGGGCTCATCATCCTGCTCGGTCTTAGAATCGGGTTCCGTAGGGCTAGGGACATTGATTAACATTGGTGTAGGTGTAGAGCCAATGGTGGCACTAATGGTAGGTCAAATTATGATAATGGTTTTGAGTCAAATTATGGCTCTAGCTCAGGCTCAAGCTTTGGCTCTGAGTCAAGCGGAGTTTCCTACCACTCATGTGGTCATGACGGGTCTTTTGGTGTTAGTGCTGGTTCTAATGTTGAGCCAAGTAGCAGTTGCTTGACTTGTGGTTCTGGTTCTAGGTTGGGATTAGGTGTGGTTCTATGGCAGGTTCAAGGTCAAGCTCTAACTCTGCATCCTGCTCAAGCTCAGGTTCATCCAAACTAGCTATCTCATATGCGGTTATATATTTAGGCGCGGTTCTTTTCCTCTTACCAATTATGGATTATCACGAGCACACTTCTCAAGCTCCTATGCATTTTTTGTAAAAGATTGTTTCTTAGAATGATTTTTAAAACAACTTTTCAATTTTGTAATAATTATTTCATTCGTCTATACCCTCAAATATTATCACAAATCAGTTGATATAATCCATCATCCATTTGTCCATTAAGCCCAAAACAACTGGGCCTTAAGCCCTCTTTATTTAGGGTCTGAAAAGTCTAATTCTTAATAAACATGCGGCATTTTCGTTTGGCTTTTTTAAAGCCGTAAGCTACCTCAAAAGCTGAGTTGGATTAGCTTTTGTTTGTCTTATGTGAAGTGGAGGTAAGAGTCCACCATTAAGTTTAAGATTTAAAAGTTATCGGCTTATAAACCATATAAGTTGAAAAGTTAGCATAGTGTAGTGTTGTGCATGACAAATATATGTGTCGGTAAGTAGTGTTTTTAAATACAAAATAATCACAATATGTATATGTACTGAATGGTAGTTATTTTGTCTTGTCGCAGGATCTGTTAGTGCCTCCGGAAGTGGGTCCAACTCCGGTGCAGGTTTAGATTCCGGTTCTTCTTCATGGTCCGGTTCTGATTCTGGCTCTAGCACAGCGTCTGGAATTGGCGCTTCATCAAGTACAGGATCATCTACCGCTGAACCAAACTTTGGACCCACCACCTCTATCAATGGTGCAAACTCAGGCTCGGATTCAAGCGCGTGGTCCAACTCCAACTCCGGAGCTAGCTCGACTATGTCATCTCGCACGGGAGCTGCGTCTAATGCTGGCTCTAGCTCAAGTTCTTGGTCTAACACCGGCTCAAACACTGGCACGCTCTCTGGATCTGGATCCTCTAGCTGGTCAAGCTCGACATCCGGGTCTACCTCAAGCTCAGGTTCTGATGGTGGGCAAGTGGAGGAGGTGGGTTTGGAGTGGGTTACGGATTTGGAGCCGGAGTGGGAGGTTGGGGTAAGCACCATTAAGATACTTGTCATGGTGAAAAGGTTTTTTCGAAACAAAATGGGGGGGGGGGGGGAGTTTTTGATCCCCATTGCTCTCATGGTTGATTATTTGCTTCCGTTTTGAATCCCCTGGGAATAATAATGTTATGTAAGCAATCATTATCTTGCGCACTAGCAGTGGCTGTTCTTTGTTTCAAACAAAGTATTGAATCGTTGTGGTCATCGTGATGGAGTACTTCCTTTCTATGTACCGGCGGATGCTATCGTGGAATGAGATCTTTTTGATACGTACTAACTGGTCTGCGTCTGCAAAATGTCGCAACTTTTCTTCTAGTTCTGGGATCCTGTAGTAGCAACTCCTGTCCGTCGCTCGCAAATAGACGTTGCTCGAACGTGAATGCAACACAAGCCACCACGCACGACTCCCATGATCCCATCACCCTGCCCAAAAGCCCAAACCGCGCGCCCGAGCGCGTGAAAAATGCCCACTTAATGTGTGAGATAGATTCACTTCAAGTGATCAACAGATGAATTGACAAGAGTCCAGTCAGTCGTGAGCTCACCATGGAGTAACCTCCTGATCATGCATGCAATGCAACTATGCAAGGCCTGCACTGCACATGGATGGTTATGCAACAGTGAGCCGACCTCGATGTGTACAGTAAGCAGAGTAAAGTAATGTTTCCTCTGCCCAACCATTCATTATAGCCTGTGTCCCATATTGTACTAGTCAACTATAGTGCATATAGTACTATACTGAAGTACATTCACCGCGGGCAGTACTACATAGAATGCACACGTGAGCCGATCGAGATGAAATGAAAGCCTCGAACACACATGCTACACGTCGAGCTCGAACAACGAAGAGCGGTCACACTGACCGTCGGCATGGCGAGCGGAGAGCGTTGATGAGGGCGGTGACTGACGGAGACGGCCGGGTGGGGTTGGGCTGACCGGCCGGGCGGCCGGGAGCGCGTGTGGCGGCTGGCTGGTTGGCTGGTTGCGCGGTCGTTGGGCGATTGGCAGGTGAGGCGAGCGAATCGTTCCCGGCCACGCGGGCTCTGCTGTTTGCGGCGCGATCGAGCGGCGAGCGCGACCGGGTGCGGCGTGGCGGGACGTTTCCTGACGCGGTTTCGCCGGCTGGCTCCCAGTTACCCTCACCGTTGCCATTTACTCGTAATACTAGTATTTTCCATTCTAGGGTTGAGAGTGTTTGGCACCACACTCTTTTTTTTTACGTCAGATTTCCTGTCGTGCAGCAGCCTGCAGAAATCCTTGATGGTATCTGATCACGCGCAGCTGGTGACGAGAGATCGGTGCGTGCCCACGAGGAGCAGGAGTTCTCTGTGAGTATTTTCCTCAACCTTTTTCTGAATCCACAATATAGCTGGGGCGTGCAGCGTTTGTGACACATGAATCTTTGCAGAAATCTCGCAGGAAACAATCCAAGTGTTCTCTTATATATTCCTTCCTCCTACTGATCAAACCAACCACAAGTCACTGCCCTACTACTAGTGCTGACATATCTTATTCGTCTCTCACCACCACTCAGGATACATTAATTTCAGATTTTCAGTTAGCCACAAGTCATCTGCAACTAGTAGATAAAGTGCTACCGTGCTACTGTACTTCAGTTGCTGCCTGTGTACTGTTGCAGTTTTTCTCCAGTGAGCTCGTGGGGCGTCGTATGTACGTGCCATTGCCGCCTGTAGTATGTGAGCACATTAATGAGTCGGATGTGAGTCGATGGCACATGAACATTACTCCCAGTCGGCAGATGTGTCAGACTGGCACACCGCAATCAATGTGGGATAGCCAGGACGGACGACGACGGAGCTTAGCTTTTTACTACTATACGTACACCGTCCAAAAGTACGTATAGTGCTACTGTAGTACTGTACTAGTGGTGCTATTTAGCTAGGATCATGTTCTCAGCAATTCCTAATTTGTTTTTGCTATGCTAATTAGGAGTTTTGTCTGCCATGTGTTATTACTTCCTCTGATTTTTAACAGCAGCATATAACCTATTGTCTTTTAAAAATATACGTTTACTATTTATAGTACTAAAAAACATAATTATTATTTATTTTATTGTGATTCTTTTTATCATAAAAATTACTTTAAACATGTCTTATATTTTTACATATATATAATTTTTAATAAAACAAATGTTCAAAGTATATTTAGAAGTTAACAATGTTGTAGCTCGAAAAGTAGAGAGCGTGGAACTTTGAGTTTGAATAGAACTTAAGCACTTTTTTATTTGAGGGAATTCCATTCGGTGAGCTTTATTCACTCATCTGACAAAATAGTTAGATTGTTCACAACAAATTCAAAATAAAGCTAGGGGTTCATCGACCCAAATACAAGAATTTTCCAAAGCAAGAATTTCCCAAAGCAAGAGCTCCATTTGTAACCTGTAACTCTCTGTCTCTCTCTACATCCTTATAATATAGCCGGGCAACCGGGATCTTTCCAAAGAAAATGGAACACAACACGACCTATCTCTCTCATCTCTGTAGAGCCGTCAAGGATGCGTACGTTCCAACGCATGGCTAATTGATGATTCGTGAGTTGCATACATTGTTTTCTTCAACCACACTAAATTTTTGACAAGACGATACACCAAACATGCGTCTATTTGCAAGTACTGCCTTAGACCTTACTCCAGCTCGCACAAATGAGGTCAACCTTGAAGGATGAATACATATCAAAATATGAAATACAGCATCACTGCTCAAAGAGACATGCATCATATCCACGGACGAAATCATCGCACTGGCCGGCCGGGAAGGATCTGATCTGAGTCAAAACTGCCGTGCACCAGATGGACCACATGGACCATGTTGCACAAAATGCGCAACGCATTACATGCTACACGTACGATGATCAGTAGCTAGCTAGCCACGTAGGTGAATTGCACATACTTGATATATCGGTCGCTCGCTAGTGTGTGTTATAAGCTCTGCTGCTCTGGGCACACCACAGTACTACTTGGTGTGTAAAGCTCAGCCTGCATGCAGGCCAGACTGAAAATCTTAAATTGTGTTCCGTTACAACAACCTTGTAGTTTAGAGATTGCTTAAAAGCCGCTTTAATGGCTACTGCCAATTAATAAGCCATGGGCATATGACCAAAGCATTCTGTCATCTATACCTATACACATATAGAGTACTAATTAGACACTAGTTGTTAAGATAGTTTTCACGTTAAAAAAATCTAAACGTAAATTAAGTAAAGGCAGATATATCATAAAATTCAACATGCATTTAACGTCATTGGCTTAGATCTGGAACCACCACCCTTTCACCTAGCGTGCTGTCCCCTTTGTCTCGTTGTGTCTCATTCGGTGCCGACGAGCCCTATCCTACTAGCTTCTATCCTTCCTTCGCTTCTTGCACCACCCCATTCTAACTTTTTTAAAATGAACAGCCACATGTTACTCCCTCTCCATTCTTCCTCGTTTTCGATGGCTCTACTCCTGGATCTGCTATCACTCTCCTCTACCACCTAATTAACCACTTCAAATCACATGTATTTCCCACTTGCCATCCACTATCCTCCTCCTGACCATAGCTCCGATGGCACTATCGCTACCTTGTCTAGCCCACATGTTACTCCCTCTCCATTCTTCCTCGTTTTCGATGGCTCTACTCCTGGATCTGCTATCACTCTCCTCTACCACCTAATTAACCACTTCAAATCACATGTCTTTTCCACTTGCCATCCACTATCCTCCTCCTGACCATAGCTCTGATGGCACTATCACTACCTTGTCTAGCCCCTATCTTGGCCACCACTCTAAGTCTAGGAAACCCTACATCTCGCTTTCCCAACCCGAGCTGGTGACTGAAAATTATCACATGTAATCTAACAATTCCTTTAAACAATTTTATATTGAAACTCTTTTGGTGTGCCATTAGTGGCTTTACCATCTTCTATCCACCTATTTCATCAATTTGTTTCCCTGCCATTCTTAATTAATTCCAATTTGTGTGAATTCTCTCTCCCACTTACATCACTCCAACTAATCTGAGGCCACTAACCATTAACCACCATGTATAATGTATAAGATTTTAAGTCCGTACGTACGAGGCAAAGACCACGTCAGCATCGATCATTCAAAGTTAACACAGACACTTTAACTTTACTTTTTGCAAAAAAAAAAGTAACATTACCCAAAATTGGAAAGTATGTTATTAGTTTTATTTCGAAATTCAAAATCTGTAATTAGCAAAGTTGTAATTGATATGGGAAAAAAATGGTGCATACCTGCTGCAAACCCCAGCCCGTGCAGACCCGATCTGGATGCTCGACGCGTGGACGAGGGAGGGATCCGACGTCCGGTCCGCTTGGTTCGAGCCGTACCGCGAGTACGGTAGCCGCGTGCCCGACCTCCAAGCCCGGAAGCACGGCTCGCTCCGCTCGGCTCAGCCGACTCCGCTTTGCTCGTCTGCTGCTGGGGACGCGGACTCGGCGGCCAGGAGCGGAAGAAACGCATTCCATTGATCGCGAGGCCACGGAGATGGACAGTTCGCCTTGGTGTGCCAGTTCGCAGCCACCATGGAAGCCGCAGCCGCCTGCGCACCACGGCAGCGCGACCACCTGAGCCAAGTCGAGGGACGAGACGGCGCAAACGCAACAGCCACCATGGAAGGAGGAGGAGGCCAGGAGAAGGACCCAGCAAACTCTAAGAATCAGGATGAAGCTATCGATCTGAGGGCATGCTTGCAAATGACTGTATATGACAAAAATTGACTGTACAACGAACATTCAATCAATAGCATACACCTATCAGACTGGAAGAATCATACATGTAAAGCTAGTTCTTATTCCTTAAACAATTGAGTGTAAATGATGACCTCGGGATCGCAAGCAGCCTTCTTTACGGCCAACGGCAGCGGCGGCCTCCTGCGCGAGGACGAAGAAAACGGTGGACTTGGCGGCGGCTACCCCGGGCAGAGGCGGACAGCGGCGGCGGACGGGTAGGAGGCGCCCTCCCGTGCGTGGATGGGGAAAACAGAGGCGGACGTGCTCCTGCGCGTGGAGGAGGGCAGCGGCGTCGGACAAGCGGTCCTCCCCGACGGACGAGAGATGCCGTAGCGAGATCGAGCCGAGCGGAGAGAGTGCGAGCCGAGCTGCCACGCGTGGGATCGCTCGGGATGAGCCTGGAGCCGCGTGGCCAGCCGTCCGATCATTCCCTCATCCACGCGTCGACAATCCGCGCCGGGGCTGCACAGCCTGGGGTTTACATCCGGTATGCACCAATTTTTTTTTCCTTGATACGGACCCCTCTTTTAATATAAACCGCTAGTACAACGTTAAAAAAACAAAAGAGGAAATGCTAGATACGGGATACCATTCCTAGCGTTCGGGACGGGATCCTCTCCCTGGCTCGCGTGGCTATGGCAAAGTACGACACGGAAAACGGCCGGATTTCACGGGGGCCGTTGCGGCGCAGAGGCAGCCGGATTTCGCGGCGAGGTTACGGCTGGATTTCGCGGTGTGCGTCGTTAGACAGTCAAATCAAGCAGGTGCGTGTTGTTCTTGCATGGGGTTTTCAATCAGCCAACACCAAATTGGACGCCAGAAGCTTCGGTACGACTGCGCGAACACGACGGCGCCGCCCTTGCCATTGCCGGCCGCCGTAAGCAGCTGCAGCGACAACGCCGCCTTCGCCAAGCCCCCACTGCCCAGCTTGCACAGGTCCAGTATCTCGGCCTCCCCGACGTCCCTCCTCAGCTTCTTGGTCAGCTTGCTCTCATCCACGCGGCCGCCGATCACCAACAGCAGGTCCCTGTCCCTGTCGGTCACCGTGACTGACTCGACGCCTGGTCAACAAGTCACGAGAGTGAGCAGACGATTCGCGGTGTTAATTCTACGTCGCCGTTTGCATAATGCACTCAACAATGTCGCTAGATTCAGAAGGACTCAGTGCCGGGAGGATGAGGAAAGCCACAGCCGTTGCGCTGAGGGAGAACGGGGAGGGCTGCCGCCATTGCTGCCGATGGAGGGCGGAGGAGCCCTGGTACCAGCACCGCCCAAGCTCATCATTATCATCTCTAGGTGGGAGAACCAGCTTAGGTAACCATCTTCATCCCTTTGTTTCCTTCTCTCAGCTCCGATTTGATATGTGATAGGTATTGGCTGATACGGATAAGTACCATTGGTACCGATGATGTATCGACTGTTAACTGATAGATTTATGCCAATATATACCAATGATGTATCGACTGTTAACTGATAGATTTCTGCCAATATCTATAGGATACTTAGATCTAATACCAATTGATATCAGAATCTAATATTTTCTTGATATTATTATGTTTGGACAGAATCCTATGGTATAATAGCCTCATAAAAAAGTTAAAATATACCATTATTAAATTCTAATATTTATTATATGACAAAATGTATTATATGCTACCAAGTTTACTCTACTATAACTATTTGCCATTGACTTTGTCTTCCGCTATAATATGCCACTAATTTTGTCATTTTTTTCAACAATACGTCATTAGGGTGGATATTTTTCAAAAAAATACCCAAAATGCATTTCAAAACATACAAGAGTTGATAATTGGTCCACCCACTAGAAGTTTTAAAAAAGTATGAAAATTTTTACGTGGCCTACTTACATCATAATACAGAAGTGTGAGTATATTTTAAGATTTTCAATTTGCATGTATTAACTTTTTTGATAATACAATTTATGTTTTATATGCTAATAGAATACTATTGTGTTGATATTGTTTTATGAAAATCATCTTTCATATTCTATACAAAATTATTTTTGTGATGCAGCTATCTTTTGTGTATATGATTCCTCTTTCATATGCTATATAAAAATAGTTTTTCAAAAAAAATGTGGAAGAAAATCTTAAAATATACATACAAACTTCTGGAAGAAGGCTATACAGAACTTTTATTTTTTTTTCAAAACTCCTAATGGTCAATCAATTGTCAACATGAAGACATTTTTGGCATTTGTTTTGAAAAGTGTCCACTCCAATGGCCTATTGTAGAAATTTTTTTGATAAAGTGAGTGGATTATTATAGAATGAGACAAAGTCAATAGCAAATCGCTGAACTAGAGTAAACTTAATAGTATATGATAGATTCTCTTTCAACCATAATTGCCCTGTGCAACACAAGAGCTAGTGACAGTAGTAGAGTAAGATTTTTATATTTGTATTGTTAGTAATTAAAAAGATATTTCCTTTACACGTAATTGACTTTTGAATGTACGTCTGAACATTTATTTTTATTTAAAAAATTAGTATAAATATGCAATATTATAAGTCCACCTAAAGTTTAAAAACTTATCTCTTGTTTTTCACATGCACACTTCTCGACACAACGTGTTTTTGATAAAAAAATTCTATAAGAAAGCTGTTTAAAAAAATCATATTAATTTATTTTAATTTTTTTATTAATAATCAATTAATTATGTGTTAATTAGGTATCTTGTTTTGCGTGCTAGAGAGACAGGTCTCTAATACCTCCTTCCGAAGGCACCCAAAATCTTTTTGATAAGATGAGTGATTAGACATAGAAAAAGTAAACAACATCGTATATTTAAAAAGCAGAAGTAGATATAAAAAACAAAGAAGTGCAATAGAAAACCTCTAAATCAATTATAAAAATATAGTAAAATTGATTGTCGCTCAAATAAGCATACCCATAGTTTGCCTTGGATCCTAAGGCCGTACGTAGGCCGCGTAGTTCGCCCTTTTCTGCCAGACAATTACTGCTACGTTCTACTAGTAGCTAGGGGTAGATATTTTGGCCATGGCCCCCGTAGTCGTACGGCGCGACCAAGTTCTATACTGGTATGTACTGTGGTACCACATAGCTAACTACACTGAAAT
This sequence comes from Oryza coarctata, assembly GCA_030770085.1. Lineage (NCBI taxonomy): Eukaryota > Viridiplantae > Streptophyta > Magnoliopsida > Poales > Poaceae > Oryza > Oryza coarctata. The sequence goes on from CM061472.1 coordinate 20,347,735, forward strand.
GTGCACTTGAGACCAAATTAACAAGCGCTAATAATGGATTAAGATACAATTCTCTATATATACATGCAGTTGCACATCAATTCAATTAGTCACATACATATGAACAACGTATTATACATGACCATTAATTTTTAATTAGTAAATTTTGCTACAGTATATCGTCGGTATGAAATTATTTGTATGATATCGTACCATTCAAGTTTTGGACGGATATTAGTGGATCCTTCGGTTTTATTTTATTATTTTCAGCCCTTGTTAAGAAAGAACGTTTTAAAGGACAAAGTTTCTCCTCGATCGGGCTAGAACAGAAATGTGGTTGAGTTGAACTAGATCTTACAACCCCAATTAGTCAGGTTAAGGTCCAAACCCTAGCATCTTCCCCAGTCCACCCTGCACACTCGCAGCGGCAATGGTCGACGGCGCCGCCAACCCGCCACGCCGCTGCTCCATGGCCGACCATCCCTCCACGCCGCTGCTTTACAACGTCGCCAGCTTGCCGCACCCCCTTGCGCGATGGTGTCGCCAGCCTGTCACGCTCGCTGGCCCATGGTTCGACGGTTCCACCATGCTTGTTGGGGCTCAATATGTGAATGCTTGTATGTTAGCACGACCATGTGAACTTGTCTGTTAAACATGCTTAATTATTCACTATTTTTTTCTAGCAAAAAATATTCATGATTGTACGTCAATTATCGAATAGATAACTTGGACAGATTTCAACGTATTCCAGAGTAAATGTTCCGTAGTGTTCTACATTAGTGACAGCCATCAGAGACATAAATACACCACAAATTTAGGAAATTATAGTCAGCATGAACTGGATGACCTAGGGGCATTTTAGATATTTCATGGTGTTCTCTCTTCGCACCATAGTGAAATGAATAAAATATTAGAGGTGGTGTCCGTAAGTAAATATTTAACTTTCGAATATACCTCAACTAATTCTAAAAAGTGATGTTGTCTTGTGTCAAATTTTACCTTTTTAATTTTTATAGTACTATATTTCCGTTTGTAAAAAAGATGGCATCCTATAGGATTTGTGAAGTTAAACCTTAAAAATTAGTAAATTATTAATTGATGTAAAATGTTAGGATTTAAAATATGAAAATTATATTTATAGATTTGTCGTGAAAAAACTCTTTCATATAGCTGTATTTTTAAATATATTGCTTGATAAATTAATGGCAAACATGTGTATTGGAGACTATTCCTTCGTCCAAAACAGTCCTTTTGAGAAATGATGTACTCTGTCCGTACATATAGTCTCCAATATTGAATTTTAATCATTAATTTATTTTATAATACATAATTAACAATTGAGAAATTAACGGGAATTACTAAAACGAATTCATCAGTGCACCGCTTATATGGTATATTATTAGTTTATAATTGTTCGTAAGAAATTGCAGATGTTGACCTTTCAAGTACATGCACGTACGTTTGGTATGTATTGCCGTTTATGCGACAGTGCCTTTTTTTTAAGAGTGAATTAAGGCATCGCTCGAGCTGGCTAACGACTGCCAGAGTTGGAAAATAGGAAGGGAGCCATTGAATTCTCTCATGGACTTTTCGCTCCTCCTCTTGTTATAAATAGGGAGGGTATGTTGGCGTCCCAATAATCGTAGGTGGGTGAGAGAGATCTCCATTCTTCCCAACCCAACAGGTCTAGCTAACTAGTTCATCATCCCCATCAGCCAAGCTCTCTGGTCATGGCCATGGGCTCTCCCTTGTCTTCTTGGCCATGGGCATTCTTAGGCTCATACAAGGCAAGCATTACCTAACTAACCCCACCTTAACTGGTGCTTCTCTGTATCATTGCTGTGAGGATTGTGTATGTGTGGATCGATTAACTGTTCTTGCAACAAATAATTAGTATGGGTTGTTGATATGATATGATGAAGTGATCATGAATTCATGATGCATTGCACTGGCTGTTTGGCTGATGGATGGATGGATGCAGTACTTGCTGTATGGGCCGGTGGTGGGGAAGGTGGTGCAGGAGTGGAGGGAGGAAGGGAGGCTGCCGCTGGGGTCGTCGTGGTGCCTCCACCTCCTCGTCCTCCTCGCGCTCCGGTCGCTCACCTACCAGCTATGGTTCTCCTACGGCAACATGCTCTTCTTCACCCGCCGCCGCCGCGTCGTCGACGACGGCGTCGACTTCCACCAGATCGACACTGAGTGGGACTGGTAACTTACTTTCCTTCATTATTACTCCATCCACCTACTGTTGTTACTGGGCTTTGTATGTCTTTGACGCAGCGGCCGGGTTATCCGTCAGTATCTAAAAGCACTGTTACTGCTTCACTGCATATGTACTCTGGGTCTGCGAATAACAGTAGCAAGAGCTAGCTTTTTCAACGAAGTCGGTAGTATTTACTGCTCAGATCCAAGGTTTATAGTTATTGGATGGATGACTAGCTAGCAAGCTACAAATAGACCAATATAACGGATGGCCGCTTCCGCGCTAGGTTACTGCCGACGTACTACGACGGTGCCTCAGACCGGCGATAATGAATTGGCTAACGAACTCACACATGTCTACAGTCACATACAACTTTTAAACCACTGAAATAAATATATAATAGATCTGTCAATATTTTTCCCTTTTTTTTCTTTTTACGTCTTATCGGCCCGTAACTTAACTGGTCATAACCTCTTTACATTTCGGACAGATGAAAATTAAGCTTCAGTCGTACTGCGTAGAGCTAGCTATGGGGTCAGAATACAATATCGGACAATATTCAAATGTACTTAGGATCAGTACATACCTAATGCACCCAGTACTTGCATAGTTTAGATCCTTTTGGGCTTCGATGTGCCATTATGTGGTCTATCAAATCATCCCGGCCGGTCCATAGCGTAAGAACCATGAGGCCATATCACACCTGGTGGCTGGAAGTAAATGCTTGCCCAATAACTCCGTCTGCATTTCGGTGCTCGTCTTGGTCTCGATTGCGAAGTGAGTACCATGTCGTAACGTGGTGCGTGCGTGAGGGAGCATGCCGCGTCAGTCAAAGCGCACGAGACCGGCCAGCCGCGTGCTTGCTTTTGCTAATGCACCTTGCAAACCACGTAGAATTTGCTGAGCTTACTCCCTCCATCCAAAATAAATCAATTGCTAAGTACAAAACTGGACATAGATAGAATAAAAACATACGAACCGAGGGAGTTCATCAAATGATAATGCTGCGGCATGTCTCCTCTAGCGAACGAGGGAGTTCATCTTGTCAACAATCGTCGAATCTTAGGTCCGCCACTGATGGATGCTCTGGTTATCACAAAGAATATCTATGGAAATCATGTATGTCATTATCCCATCATTATTGTTGTCATTAACGTGCTGTGAGGTATCTTTGAGTCTATCGCATGAGTGATGTTGCTCAAATTGGATGGGTTGTTATATCTTTGCAGGGATAACATGGTGATCATGCAAACCCTAATCGCGGTGGTGCTAGTCAGCAGCCCTCTCTTCCCAGCCATGTCGGATCTCTCGGCGTGGGACCTACGTGGGTGGGCCATCGCGGTGCTACTGCACGTTGCCGTCTCAGAGCCGGCCTTCTACTGGGCCCACCAGGCCCTCCACCGGGGCCCACTCTTCAGCCAGTACCACTCTGTGCATCACAGATTCCCAGTCACCCAAGCGCTCACAGGTACGGTACAGTACTTCCCTGAATTTTCACTTTAACTATACGGAAAAAAGTCCATATACCCTTATATCACTTTAAATTTTAAAATCTTACATTTAACTCTCAAACTCTATTCATTTTAGATAGATAGTGGTTTTGTATATTTAAAAGCTTAAAAATAGCGGTTTTAAATAAATAATATTACATATTTACATATCAGACTATCAATTTATAATTTATAGTGATGTCATACTAATATTACATCAACATTTGTTTATAAATGACAACAAAGAAAATAGGGTAAAAATGAAAGATGTAGCTGTCCTATGTCATGTAATCAAACTCATTTAACTTATATATAAATTAGATAAGAAAACAACTTTTAAGTTAGAGTGTTATATAAACAGTATCACATAGTTTGGAGGTTGGACGTCTCATTTTAAATTTTAGTTGCTAAGATGAACTTTCAATCTAAGTTTAGTATTTAGACTTTTTCCTAACAATACTAAAAACTTCATTTATTAGTGCTTAATTTCATTTTAATGCTTAAAATGTTTGATTAGTTGGCTCTAATCTATCTATGCGTGCAGCTGGGTTCATCACGCCAGTGGAGAGCCTGATCCTGACTCTGGCGGCGTGGGCCCCACTTGCCGGAGCCTTCCTGGCGGGATGTGGCTCCGTGAGCCTGGTCTATGGACACATCCTCCTGTTCGACTACCTCCGGTCCATGGGGTACAGCAACGTGGAGGTCATTTCACACAAGACCTTCGAGGATTTTCCCATCCTCAGATACCTTATCTACACACCATCGTGAGTTGTCCGATTTCCACATCCCTTCGTAAATCTTCAAATTAATTTCCTGGATTGTTCTCTAGTTTGCTCCACTAATTTAATTTCGTTCAAATTTAAACCTGGATGTCTTCTAGTTTGCTCCACTGATTTAAATTCGTTTGAATAGTTTCCACGTGCACATAATCATATTTCGTTTCAACACGAGTATGTTTTCAATAAGATATTAGTAGTTAGTCTATCACGTGAGTCTGCAGTGTGCTTGTGCGCATATTCTTTCTCATATTAAAAAAAAAACTCAATCAATACTTTCAAAAGGAATTCCAATATTATCAGAATAAAACTACCTATCTGGCTAAAAAACATACAGTATATGTTTTTCTTTCGTTTACATGCGTACTAACAGCATATTTTCTTGACGCCATTTAATGGTGCATGCTCTCGTGCACGTGTCTTGATGGAGGCGTATACGTATAGAGCGACATGTCCCGTGCATTAGTAAGCACCATACGTCCTAAACTCGGAAAAGATGGCACAAAAAACCGCACTCTGTGCCAAATTGAAGTGACCAACTACCCAAATTTATGGTGACAGGTGTGGCGGCCATTGTCATGCGTTGACCTTAGTTATATTAAGGCATTTCTGGATAAACATATAATTTCTGTTTTCAAAATTGTCAATGAATTAATCAGGTTGTCGCAGCGATTGCGAAATTCTTATATTTCCAAAAGAGGCCCGCTTGCATGAGAAATATATTCGAACAATGAAACATGGACATATATATCCTATGTGTAATTAAGGTGTTCTTTTAAGCTCGAATTGTGGATTATTTGTTTTTGTTATAATATTTAAGGGTCATAACAAATAAATTGAATTAACAACTACAAGGTTAGCAGAGTTATATTTTTAAAAAATATCTAACAAATTTATATGTCAGAAAGTTTTGTAAAAATTGTACCATTCAAAGGTTGAGAAACATGCACATAATAATACATAATCTGGCGCTATGGTTTTTACTGTGAGTGAGTCAAATCGCTGGAGTATATCATTTTTTCAAAATGGAATATATGTTGTAGTCATCAAAAGCAGATGTTATCGATCCTGTCCTGGTTAACGAATGTATCAGGTATCCTTCAACCAGTGGCTGCATTAATTGCCAGGCTTGACGAGAATGGCCATATGATTTATAACCCTTATCAGTTTGCTGCTGCGTACTGCCTACCTACTGCTATGTAACCCCACTGGAGCATGTACTCCGTACAGAAAGAAGACTCCATCTTTGTCAGGTTAACTTGCAATTAGGGGCTTAACGCAATTCGTCTGATCAGAAATCAAAGTTTCATGCTCATGCTGCGTGGGGCTAGATCTCCAATCTTATTAAACATGTGTCAGGAGTTAGGATACACCCCCTACTTTGTATATGCGTAGGCGCTCGTGAGTGTGCGTGCGTACAGGCGACTTGTAATCGGAAAAGAAATCAATAATTCTTGTGATAATCAAGTGGTCAAATGATTTTCTCTAATCCGATGAGTCACTATGCATGAACAGAACAGCTTAGCTAGTGGTGGGCTAGTGGTTGACAGGAATTAAACAGAATAGTTTTTGAAACCATTGTAGAGCGTTCTTGGAGTAGCCATCAGTCTTTGCAATTTGGAAAGTTGGCCAGACGTTTATTTCCATGTCGACGATATTCTTGCCTTCCTTCCTAGTAATTAAGAGTCTAAGACTACTGCTAATTAATCCTGTGGGTGCATGTGGTGATGTGCAGGTATCTTAGCCTACACCACAGGGAGAAGGACTGCAATTTCTGCTTGTTCATGCCTCTCTTTGATGCCCTGGGAGGGACTCTGAACCCCAAGTCTTGGCAGCTTCAGAAGGAGGTCGACTTAGGTAAGTTACTCCAGAAAAATAGCAGATCAATCGATCAATCAGTCACTTCACAGCATACGAGTATCTCAACTGAAGAACTGAACATTGGTTAGTTGATCTGGTGGTCACACTGATCGCCCTGAGCCATGATTTTGTGCAGGCAAGAACCACCGGGTGCCGGACTTCGTGTTCCTGGTGCACGTGGTGGACGTGGTGTCGTCGATGCACGTGCCGTTCGCGTTCCGGGCGTGCAGCTCGCTGCCCTTCTCGGCGCACCCCGTCCTGCTGCCGCTCTGGCCCGTCGCCCTCGGCTTCATGGTCCTCCAATGGTTCTGGTCCAAGACCTTCACCGTCAGCTTCTACAAGCTCCGCGGCTGCCTCCACCAGACGTGGAGCGTGCCCCGCTACGGCTTCCAGGTCACGGATTTACTGAGTCGTACATATCTCGGTTGAACCAGTCGATATGGTCGATGCATGCAACTTACTACGGTGCCTTGTTCCTGTGCTGCAGTATTTTATTCCCTCGGCGAAGAAGGGCATCAACGAGATGATCGAGCTGGCAATCCTGAGGGCGGACAAGATGGGCGTCAAAGTACTCAGCCTTGCTGCACTCAATAAGGTGAGTAATGCAAGTGGGTTTAGCTGTGACAACTCCACGTAACACAAAATGAGATAAAACATTAATACGTAATTAATTAAGTATTAATTACTATAAATTTAAAAATATATTTATTTGATTTTTAAAAGAAACTTCTATATAAAAACTTTTTTTTATATAAAAAATACCGTTTATTAATTTAAAAAACGTATAAATAGAAAACGAGAAAGTTGCCATTGTCAAACATCCCAAATGAATTTGTCCCTAATAGAAGATAGAAAATTATTTGAATTTTATGATAGTTATTTAATGGTTTGAACGATAGAGTTAAATAATATAGAATTGAAAACCTATTTTAAAAATATAAGATAAAGAACTTCTATATATATATTTAAAAAATATATATGAGATAAGAAACTTCTATATATATATATATATTTAAAAAACGTATTGTTTATTGATTTGAAAAGTATACTACGAAAGCTGAGAAAAAATATGAAAAAAAAACATTGCCGATGGCAACCTATCTCACGGATGTGATTGACCATATGTCTTGTTCAAATCGTAATAGATGTACTTAAGTGATTGGTCGATGCCTGCAAAGCACGTTGGGTGTCTTCCTCCAGTAGGACAAGTCAAGTGCAGTACTAGTATAGTTGTTAGCTATAGCTCGATTAATTCCTTTATGGCGAGCATGTGGCCGTGCCATTCTGGCACTGTGCATACAGCGACTGACCTTTGGGCGACTGGTGTGCTGGTACAAGTGAACCAATGTCCCAACGAGTCTGTATGTAATAAATTCTTGATTCTCGGTAAGTAGCTGGACGTCATTGATTTGTACTCCGTAGTATTGTTAGCAACATGGTTATACATGGTTCTTGTCAGAGGTCACTGAGCCAGTGATTTTGACACTGAATTTGACAGCAGGAAAGTTCAGTGAACGAAATAACGGAAACTGAAGTAAATTTTCTGTGTTTTGGTTTGGGGGGAACAGAATGAAGCACTCAACGGCGGTGGCACGCTGTTCGTCAGCAAGCATCCCAACCTGCGGGTGAGGGTAGTGCACGGCAACACCCTCACGGCGGCCGTGATCCTCAACGAGATCCCGAGCGACGTCGCGGAGGTGTTCCTCACCGGCGCGACGTCCAAGCTCGGCAGAGCGATCGCTCTCCACCTCTGCAGGAAGAAGATCAAAGTCTTGGTAAGTCCAGATTTACACATGATCCATTCATCCATTCATTCAGACCTACCCTCAAAAGTGATTCAGCCTCACTGTGTTTGTTTGTTCAGATGCTGACACTGTCAGCAGAGAGGTTCCTGAATATTCAGAGGGAGGCCCCTGCGGAGTTCCAGCCGTTTCTGGTCCAGGTCACCAAGTACCAGGCTGCACAGAATTGCAAGGTACAGATTAAGCACTCAAACGATTACGTTGAAGTACAAGTTCCTCCGTTTCGCTCCAGGAATTGAGTGCATGCAAGTCGGTAGATGGATTGACCTGGCGTTGCACGTCCCTAAAATTGCAGACATGGATCGTGGGGAAGTGGCTGTCGCCGAGGGAGCAGCGGTGGGCGCCGGCGGGGACGCACTTCCACCAGTTCGTGGTGCCGCCGATCATCGGGTTCCGGCGGGACTGCACGTACGGGAAGCTGGCGGCGATGAGGCTGCCCAAGGACGTGGAGGGGCTCGGGTCGTGCGAGTACACCATGGGCCGCGGCGTGGTGCACGCGTGCCACGCCGGCGGCGTCGTGCACTTCCTAGAAGGGTGGGAGCACCACGAGGTCGGCGCCATCGACGTCGACCGGATCGACGTCGTCTGGAACGCCGCGCTCAGGCACGGCCTCACGCCGGCGTAAGCCACGGCGACGGCCGCTGCTACTGCTACCAGGCGTGCCGTACGTACAGCCCGGGACGCCCAAAAACTCTACGTGTCGATCGCTTGATTGTTCGCTCGCCCGGCTAGCTATCGGGCGCGCGCGTGCTCGTGTAGTTGCGTTGTGTTTGTGTTGTGTGTGTGTCGATAGCGTACGTAAGAATACCGCAAAAATGACGAGAGAGACGGGCTGGTTCCCCCATAGACTTTGGGTGATCTTGCCTGCTTCCTATGCGTGGCGTTGTGCGCGAGAAATCGCCGTTGTAGACTCGCAAACGCGGTTCATTTGTTCCCGGCCCAAATAAAATTGTTCCCAATCCAAGGGACGGCCCACTTTCCTCGCTCAGCCTGAACCGAGAGACGAACGTCACGCCCTTACGTTTCGCTCTTGTCGCTGCATTGGCAATTCAGCAACCGTACTGGGCCGTTTCATGCTTTCAGCCAGCGTGGTTGTATGGTTTTTGTCAGGAACACAGAGTATTCTATGCAAAGTGCCAGGCGATAAAAAAGCAGCCCCCGAGTCCTGACAGAACGGGCGGAGAGCAAACAGGTGGGGCCATAATGCCAGTCTGGTTCACTGTTTCTTGGACTGATATGGTGGGTCCTATTCTTCAGCTGAGACTTGAAACAAAGAGAAGCAGGCATACCGCATATCTTAAGTGTGTGTAAGTAAATAAAAAAAAGAGAAAAAAAGAAATATAAAACGTAATTAATTAAATATTCATCATTTTAAATTAAAAAATAGATTAACATAATTTTATAAAAACAACTTTTTTATAAAAAAATATACGGTTTAAAAGGAGTACGGGAAAAATGTTCCACCGAATGAACGCATGCTATGGCAAAGTACAGTGTACAAGGCATGCTATGGCAACCGGCAAATTCCTCCATGAATGGATGCATCTGACCACTTCGCGCGGATGCCTCCCGGTTCATCCTCGTCACGTCGTGAAAAATAACACGAAATAGTTTTACAACATTTACAAATTGGGGATACTGACAGCTTCTATTTTATAAATAGGCCTATTCTTTTCCGCATAACAGATAAATGCGTACAATTTATGAGCTCTGGAACAGTGCGATTTTCAAAACATTCTATATATAATTTTTTTAAAACAATATTTTAAATTTATTAATAATTATCTGTAACTAATTAGCACAAATAAAATATTAATATGCTCCTATCTTTTTTTTTATTTTGGATCACAAAAGGCAGACCATTTCTGTTTCAGTTACTAAGGGCGAGTTCGGCGATGAAGGATAAAACAAATTTACGATAAATTATTAACATATAATTAATTATATATTAATTATTTTAAACTTTATATATATATATTATTTTAAAGCAATTTTTTTTATAAAAATATAATTAATTATAAGCTAATGACACCAAACGGGAACCGGTGGTAAAAACTCGCCCTAAGTCTCATGTCAGTTTTTGCTATACCGCCCCTAAATTTTAGTACCAAGTCACAGTAGCAAACCGTTTCTGAGTGTACCAAATACGGTATTGTAATTTGCAAACTCTGTAGGGGTGTACCAGCAAAAAGAACCAAACAAGTTTTAAAAACAAGACGACCCGGAAACGAACAAAAAGCCAACCGCCTTTCGGAATTCGAAATTCGAAATCCCCCGAAATCCACGCTAAATACGACGGCAGTTGCCAGCGCAGAAGACCTCCCGCACGAACACGAGGAAGAAGACGAAGAAGGCGAGCACTCGCAACCAGCCATGGTGCGGTGCAGCAACGGGCTCCTCGGCCTCCTCAACGCCGGCGTCCTCGTCCTCGCCGTGGTGGTGCTCGGCGGCGGAATCTGGCTCAGCCACCGCGCCGCCAGCACCGACTGCGAGCGGTTCCTGGAGCGGCCCGTCATCGCGCTCGGTGTCCTCCTCCTCGCGCTCTCCCTCGCGGGCCTCGCCGGCGCGCTCTGCGGGGCCTCCTGCCTGCTGTGGCTCTACCTCCTCGCGCTGTTCGTCCTCATCGTCGTCCTGTTTGTATTTACTGTCTTCGCGTTCGTCGTCACCAACCGCGGCGCCGGGTGGGTGGTCTCCGGGAGGGGATACAAGGAGTACCGCCTCGGGGACTACTCCACGTGGCTGCAGAGGAGGGTGGAGAACTCGGAGAACTGGGCCAAGATCCGGAGCTGCCTCCAGGACGGCAAGGTCTGCGAGAAGCTCGGGGCCAGGAACGAGACGCTGGACCAGTTCGTCGGCAGTAACCTCTCCCCGGTTCAGGTGAGAAGCCTACTCTGTTTTTCTATTTCGAAACATCTATGTGGGTTGTTAAATCGCCCTCAGGAGTGTTTATGTTCTTGGATTTGTGGGAATTTAGAGCCTAGATTTCTGGATTGACAGTTGTTGCGAGGATATTTAGTTCTGCAATTTTCGTCTGGTAGTGATAGTTGAATCCCCTTGCGACGGTTGAATTTTGGGGATTGGAGTCGACTAATCTTTAGGACATGAAATTTTCGATGGATTTGGGCATGCAAGCAATGGCCTTAATTTTTTGATTGGATCTCATCGGACTTAGATGAATTTGTGTGATTTGCGAAGGAATTATTGCCTCCTATCTTCCTCTTGCTATTTTGTAGTCAGATTTTTTTAAAAAATGGATGAGATAATGGTCTCGCTATCGCTGCATGTGAGTTCAGGAGTTGTACATTTGGACTCGATCATAAGACTGGTAGAGCATGTTGTACATGTGACTCGTGAGTTCGTGCGGATAGCCACTCCTAAATCCATATGCTGCATTGTCTATTCACTCAATTTCTACAGCATTATCTTCAGTCATGTACGTAGTATTGTTCTCATTATCGCTTTACTGGCATACTATACGATGTGCCTTTTTTTAAACAAAAAAAACTTGTTCTTTCTTGCAATTACTTATCTATGGATACAGCCAGCAAATTACTAGCAATATTTTTTCTGGTTAGATGTCACTGTACTACAAGAGGGGATTGGTAAAGATTAACACAAGATCTGAGTTTGTAGTAGGATAAATTGGTAATGAATAATTATAACACGATTCAGTTTGACAATGACATATTTCTGTATAAACTGACACATTATTATTTCTCCACATCTGGAGGTTGTTGATGTAGCTGTTTTATCATACATTATTTTGCTCTGAAGTTGGCCAAGTAGTTCCTTGTGGTTAAAAATGCATAAATTTTATTTTGCCTGTGTTGCATGCCTGGAATTTTTGTTGCCAATTTTAATGTAATTTATGAAATTTAAACATCTGATATTATTGTATTGATAACTTACTGCATCTGAATATTCCCTTTAGCTTGAATTGTCATGTTAGTTTTTCCAAAATTACAATACAGGGTGCAGCATTTGATAGTCCATTGCTTAGCTCAATGTGTTGACCTGTACCTTTATTTGTAATCCAGTGATAACTATAACTATTTGGGGCTTCATGAGCATTACTCCACTACTATCTTTGCTCAAATGGTACTTCTTTCAACCTTTGATCTGATTCTACACAATACTACTGTGCTGATGTGTGGAATGGGCACAATCTTTTGTGCAGCCGTCATTTACCTTGTATATTTGTCTTATATATTTCAGTCTTGTTACACTTCCAATGGCCTGAGCTTTGAATATTTTTCATCTTTATGAGAACTATATTAACTATCCAGTTGTATTTTCTGCAACTAACACACCTACATTGTGTCCAGTCTGGATGCTGCAAGCCCCCAACAGGATGCAACTTCACCTACGTGAGCGAGACCGTCTGGACCAAACCTACTGGCTTTAACTCTACCGATGATCCGGACTGCGCGACATGGTCGAATGTTCAGACTGCCCTGTGCTACGACTGCCAGTCATGCAAAGCTGGTGTACTCGCTAACCTGAAGAATGACTGGAAGAAGATTGCGACTGTCAATATCATCTTCCTGATCTTCCTCATCATTGTCTACTCCGTTGGGTGCTGCGCTTTCAGGAATAACAGGCGGGACAACTCGTATCCGGCTTGGAAATGAGCGGCATCGCGATGTATAGGTTCTTGGGTCGATTGTGTTCGGCAATGTTTAGCTCGTCCGCGTGTCAAGCAACCTATCTTATGTCCTACCTTACCGTTTATGCATCAACCGTTGTAAGTTGAAGCATGGTTGCTATGTTGCCTAGTACATAATGTATGAAGAAGGCTCTTATAATATCAGGATATGTTGGTCAACTTCCTTTTGTGGCCTGCGACATAGCTATTACCTGTTTGTTCATTGTACCGTTTCTGTTCTGCATCTTGCAGGTGAATTTCTGAACAGAGCAAACCAGTCGGTTTTGCAAGATCATCCAAAATAAAGGTAGCTGTTGCAGCGCTGCTAATGGCTAAAGACTGATGCTATTGGATTCCTTTTTTCAATAATAGCTTGCGTTGATTTAACTTTTTGCTATTAAAGTTTGATGTGAAAGCTGGTTAACATTTGCTGCCAATTGGTACCAATAACATTCACCTATCAACCGTGTCTTGCTACATTATCTGTGTTGGTGTAAGAACAAAATGCCGTTTTTTCACGTTTGGTCCATAAGGGAAAATGTATTTACAGACATACAAGGAAGAGCTCCACATGTACTGACGTACAATGCTGTGTGCATGTGAATGGACGTACAGTATTCCTGTATGATCATGCCCATATCTTTCGTACAACTCCTTTATATCTCCACGTTGTCCTGGAAAATTGACTAAAGAAGCCGTTACCTTTTACTACTGCATTGTTTTTTTTGACTGCATTACAGTGACCAATATAGCTTCTCTCTTTTGGATCTAATGTGTTTATTACACGTCAGAGATCATCAGAATGTTAGCAGATCTTCTCATGAAAAGAACAATAGCAGGTAAGTTTTCATACATTATTATACACTAGCTATTAACCTTGTACAGGATAGCTTACGCATGAACAACTGAACATATAAATTCCTTTCCTTTTCGGCTATATGGTAATTAAGTCAGATTCAGAAAATCCTCCGATAAGGCGATAAATGCAAACATAGATAGATCACCAATTTAAACCACACATGCAAGCACGATTTAAGAAATGATTAATCCTCTACAATCTTTTTTTAATTATTTCGACAACATGTCACTGCTAGAAAATTAAATCTGCATTACATAATTCCAGGCACCCAGACATTTCTCTACTCATCTGCAAGATTGTTTCTATCCTCCCAATACAACAGTAGATAGTTGGCTTGCAATCTCCTTACTGATCTCTCAAAGAACAAGACAAAATCCTGATCCATCAGTTGATTCTTCACCAATTTGCACCAGATAATTAAGGGATGCATCCCTGATCACCATTATTGCAAGTTCTTGTTTGCAATGGCATGCACACTCCTAATCTTCTGAAAGAGAGCAACCACAACATTCATCATCTTTTTATATTCATGCTTGAATAATCCTCCTCTCCTTTCAAAGCACATTTATACCCAGAATCACTGCATGTTACATAACCAAATTAAGACATGACAACATAATTAACAGATGAAATTGGAATCAATTAATTATGGACAAGAAACAAATCAAATCTGAATCTAAGAAATGCAGTACAGAGCTCACAGGTTAGCTTGATAGTTTCAGGTCTTGTGACATACCGGAGCGAGGTGGATCGTCTCTGCACGGCTTCCGAGACGCGGCGGAGCACGTCGACCTGCGCGCGCAGGTGGACGACGTAGTCCATGGCCTCGCGGAGCAGCGACGCCTCGTCCATGGCCTCGCCTCCGGGTATCACCTTCCTCAGCGCCATGGCCCTCCTCACCAGCCTCGCCATCTCACCACCGCGAGTGACACCGCCACCCGCAGCACCGCCGCCAACGGTGGCGGCGCAACGACGACGACTTGACCTCGTCTTCTGGCCGCAGCACCGCCTCACGATCCTCCTGCATCTCTGCGCCTTGCATGCCTTAGCCGCCGCCGTCGTCTCCACTGACGCCGGCTGCTGCAAGATGATGGTCTTGGGCCACCTCACGCCGCCGCCGCGCGCCGTCGCCATGGCGAAGTCGGCGGAGGACTTGACGGTCTGCTTCCTCTCGTGGATGCTCATAGCGTTCAAGGGCTTCGTCCTCGAGCAATCTTGGAGGCTCAGGAGGAGGTTCTTGAGAAACACTTGCTTGAATGGCCTGGTGCTGGTGGTGCTAGCTCCAGGGCCTCTCATGGCTACCCTACTCTCTAGGCTTTGGTAGTAGAGATGTTGCAATGCTCAAATGCACAGATAGGACAGGCAGAGATATGCAAATGGCATTACACCTGTTGCTTAAATACGCGTCTCCGACTCTAGTCGGAGATGGATTCTAATCCTCGAGAGGATATGCTCTCGTTTCTCTGCGTGTGTAGGTGTGGTCGTTTGTGGGATAAACGCATGACATGTGGCTGAAACATGATCTCTGATTCTCTCATGCGTATACATAACTATATATAACCTTTTGTTATCATCATCGACCCTAACAGGACATGAAACTCTTGTTTGTTATGTGACTGAATTTACTAAGCGATATGATACATCGAAATGTGCATCAAAATCTAGCTAGATATCAGAACGATGGTTGGTAGGTACTACTAATTGGATTGCATCAAGCCATCAGATATGCGCTTACGAGATGGAGTAGATAATTAACTACCAATTAATCGATATGTAGCGCTAGCTTCTATGTTTCATTGTCACAGGATCAAACGAGATTGCCTCGAAAGGGAGAGCTGGGTAAGTAGCTAGGGTGAGCGAGTGAACGAGACAAGGCGCACATGTAGCGAGCGGCCGCTCTCGCACTGCTCGCGCGCGCGCATGTGACCTGACCGCGCCTCGTCCCATCTCATGATCGATCTGCACCGCAGAGAGACAGACAGGTAGGCAGAGAGACAGAGAGGCGCGTGTACGTAAGTGTGCTTCTCGCAATCTCTGCAATTAAGCTTGCAGGCATGGCACTGAGCATATCTCATTTGCCAAGATGATCTGCCATTTTGCTAGCATGCACATGAGCTTGCATGGTGACGTTCAAATTCGACTATTACTCTTGTATATTATAGAATAGTATGTCTTATATTAAAGGCGGCGTTTAGACTAAGAGTTTCAATTTTTTATTTTCTTGTTTTTCGTACGTATATTTTTTTCAACTGTTAAACGGTGTATTTTTATAAAAATTTTCTATAGAAACATTAGATTAAAAAATCATATTAATCTATTTTTTTAAAAAATTATATCTAATATTTAATTAATTATATACTAATGAATAAGTTATTCCGTTTTTCGTACACGAGAGAGAGGTTCATAGCGCTCTTCCGAATGCAACCCAAACTATCTTATCAATTTATTTAAATTTTTAATAACTTAAAAGGAAGGAGAGATGGTGTTGGCGAGTTAAAAATCTTATCTCCTAGCCTGCGGTACGTAAGTACGAGTACTGGCTAAGGCCTAAGAAGGAAAGCTCCTGGAAACAAGGGCCATGGAAGCGGGGATACAAGTGTTACTGCATGGCATTGGCGGCCGGTGCAGGAGCGGCTTTGCTCGGTTGCTCGATCGCTAGTTTTTTCTTGAGCCGCGGTCTGCCTGGCTGTTGTTGCCCTCAGAAAGGAAGGCAGGTTGCTGCTTCACATGAAGTTTGTTCGCTCACTCCATCCGTCGATCGAAAACTTGGTTTTGGGGAGGCGAACTGCACATAAGCCTGCCCTCTCTCCAGATCAGTCTCAGCAACTCCAGGTAACAGATAGCTAGCTTTCATCGGTTGAAGTTTCGGTGTAGTCAGGTTAAATTACCACCGTAACGACGTACATCTAGCTAGCTTTCGATCGGATGAAGTTTCACTTAGTCAGGTTACTATTGTTTTGAATGTGACTGGTCAAGATAAGTCCATATTTAGCCCCTTAAGCTGATTTTGGTCTCTACTTTTTTAAGGTAAGCTTCAAAAAAAGACAGAAAGCACATATTTTCAATTAAGAAGAGATTTGGCCTAGTTTTTAGGAAACACTGGATCTAAAAATGGAGTGCATGGTTAATTAGAGAAAACTGACAAAAACCCACATGGAGAATAAAGAAAGCAATCACTTGCACATGTCTACTAGAGTCATATCACAAGGCATTGTTGGTGTGCTTGAAGGAGCAACTCTAACTTTCTATAAACAAACAACAACTTGGATAACCAACATAACCATGATTAACGAGAGCAAGGTCTTCTAGATGAAGCCTCCAAGGAGGAAAAGGTGTCAAAGATGCAAACGACATCCGTTTGGAACACCAGAGAAGGGTTTTAACTTAAAGAAAAGAGAAGAGTAAAACAATGTTGAAGGATAATGACGCCCATGCATCATCATGGACATTAGTTAAAGACCAAGTAGGACTTTTGCCCAGTCTTTCACTCCCTACCCAACATGATCTTCAGAGCCGTCATAGCGAAGCTGAGATGAAAGTGGATGATGGTTATCGCTGCCGAGCTTGCCATCCCTGGCAAGAAACTATGACTCCTCCCTAACACACCAACGAACAGTCCCACCAAGGAAGCCCCCTGCAGAAACCTCCTCAGCGCTGTCAAGATGAAGAAAAATAGGGGTTATTGTTCCCAAGCTTGCCACACTA
The DNA here is from genome assembly GCA_030770085.1 of Oryza coarctata. Classification (NCBI taxonomy): domain Eukaryota; kingdom Viridiplantae; phylum Streptophyta; class Magnoliopsida; order Poales; family Poaceae; genus Oryza; species Oryza coarctata. The sequence goes on from CM061472.1 coordinate 20,365,054, forward strand.
AGCCAAGCAGCTTCGACTCCATCTCATCACACCAAACGCATGGCCGTGCCGCGAGGGTCTCAAACACCACCCAACCAACCCAAACACCTCTCTGCTGCAAAAAACTTTAAAGAGCATACAATGCAAACATCAACTCGTCCTTCATCAAAAAGAAACTTCCCAACCGAACCGATGTGCTCTCCTTGCCATGGAAACTCCCCATGACTGAAGTTTGTAAGCAAAGTGACTAAAAGAGGGTAGGAGCTTTAGGAATTGGGAGAACACTTAACACGATTGGAGGGGATCTCTTGCCATCGACCAATCCACTGTCTACACTGCTGTTTGCCATGTCCCACAGCTTTGCAACGACCACCTACAATGGTGGTTGCCTAGGTACAACATCCCAACAAAATAGATTCTCCAAGTGATAGATCCATTGACTGGCCCCAACTGCACTTCGTTGGTCAACTGCTACACCGGCCACCTTCCCTAATTGCCCTGTAACTTTGATGCCCATCACTACCTTACCAGCCTTCTTGCAAGCACACCTGCGCTGCCACATTTGACATCACCTCGCCTGTACCAACTGCACTAACCACCGGCATCAAAGCCACCACTCCTATTCTACCGCCCATTGTCAGATTCAGGGGTGGCCCAAGTTGGCCTTGGAAAGGCATGATTTGACCGTCCTCTCCACCTTCGGTCATCGGGACTCCACCTCCACCCTGCTGCTTTCTTCCTCTCTGTCTTCTTCCGTGCCGTCTCCCCCTTGTCACCGCATTGGGAGCACGCTGCCACTACTGATGTTCCTCAATGTTGGGATGCCAATGGCCACCACCGTGTGCCATCACCTCCTTCTCTCCTACGTAGATCTAGGTGTGCCGCATAGTCAACTACCCCACCGCCACCATCCTAGCTTTCTAGTCAGAGCCTAGCTACTCGCTATGGTGGTGGCGAGGTGGAGAAGAGGAAGGAAGGGTGGCGGCATCTTGGGTTGGTTGGGCCACTCGTGTCACCCACATGGGGAGCCACACAAATGGCTGGTGTTCTCTTGCTTTGCCAATTATTAAAGATATCTGATTTTGGTCTCTTAATTACAAAACCATTAACTATTAATCCGCTTAACTCTCAAAATCATTTAAATTATATCTCTTGTCCAAACTAGAGTGGTTTTTTAAATGACGAGATGTTTAACATAGAGCTTAGCTACATCGTTAAAGAATGCCAACACCATCCTACCAATCAATTATAAACAATAAAAGAGAAAAAATAATAGAACATGCATGTCATTCTCATCTCTTTTTTTTTTCTTTTATACTTACATTCTACATACTTTTTTACTCCTATTTAATTTGATTTGCTAACTAGAATGTGTCATGGGCATTACATCATCAAAAACTACTCTTGTTTAAAACCTTTGAAAAAACATAAACAGTTTAAATAGTTGAATGACCTAGACATTTTTACGAAAAATTTGGTGTTAAATCTATAATTTTGTGATACGCATCCTACAATATGTAGTTTTATGATAATTTAGTCAAAGTATTTATAGTTTTGTAAAATTTACTCTAATAACTATAATAAACACATATGAGTATTTCCGTAGGTGAGGCATAAAATAGAAAAGGAGTTGCTATGCCATGGGGTTTCGCCCTGATAGGATAATATCAGTTAGGTATTAAATGATACTTATGAGATATTAGGTGATACCTTATAGGTATTGGCTAATATCCGTTGGTACCATATGTTGATACTCATTGATACCATCCAATACTTGTCAGGACGATATTAATTGGTACCGGATCTAAGCTGATGATAGAAGTGGCATGACGATGGCAAGCGGACCTGAGTGGCCAGAGGGAAGGAGCGAATGAGAGACGAAGAGGACGTCAGTGAAGACGAGGAGCTCATTAGCGCCTAGGAGGAGTAGGTCTGCCTCCACCATAGGCTCTGCGAACCGCTTATAGTCTACGGGGAGTTTCCCTATAATCAGCCACTACTCGTGCTGGAAGTGATGCCACCGCCACTATCAATGACATTCTAGTAGGAAGACGGTGCTTCATTTATGAGCTAGTCTAGATGGTTGAGGGGACAAGTCACTAGGAGACGAGAAGAACATCAGAGATGGCAATGAGCCATGCGACCATTTAGCTTCAAGGAGGAGTAGGACTGCATCTATGGCACGTGACCTCGTTAGCCTTAGGAGGAGTGGTGCACCTCCGTCCACTCGAGTAAATTGGGTTGAGGGATTGGGGCAGCCCATGCAGGTGATAGGATCCCATCCTCTAGTATTTCTAAATAGAAAATGCCACGAGAGGACCAACACTTTTGATAAACATTCAACCATCCCTTTATATAGTTTGTTTTGATCGTCTCATGTTGGTAAATCCTAGTCCACTACAATTACTTAATTAATTAATCTATGCCAAATTGCCAACGGAAAAGAGCAACGTTTGCACATGCCTTTATCCCTACACACCACCACATCTTATTGATCATCTTGTTCTCCGACAGGAGATATCTCGACACTAATTGTCGTCTCGTATCAATCCATCATTGATCTCTCCATCTATCCCTAACACGAATTGCACCATGCAACATCAATCATAACAAATTAATCATCACAGTTGAACTAGCATGTACCATTTATTATCATTGGCATGAATTTGATCATAGTGAGAATACCACTCAACAAAAAAATGGTCCAGTAGATCTCACCAAAAGCAGTGTACGGCTGAGAGGCAACAAGAACGGTACTAGCCGGTGAGCAGAGCAGCCATGGCCACAGGCGATGGGTGGCGCCATCGTGGTGGTATTATTGTACCAGCCGGGCCGGCTGGCCGGAGAGATGGCATGAAAATACGGCCCAGCATTCACGTGTCCGAATCTTGGCGAACTGCAAATGCGATGGATCTATGTATGGCAGGACATGGGCCACATATATCCCAAGTATCCTTTCCTTTCCTCGCTGTCTCTCTCTCTCTCAAACAAAAGTCTTTATCGATGGCCATGTTCATGCACGCATTTCTCTCATGCATGTTGCGTCTCATTCCGTTTAGACTTAGATACTGTTTATGAAGCTCTAAAAAAGATATTTTTTTAGCTTTTAACTTCTAATTTATTTTTTATGATTATTTATGAAAGCTAGATATTTTTAAAAAGTTGTACCTGTTAGAAAATCTCTCAAACAATCTTAGATTGGTATCTACTTCGTCAATTTTTTAAGAAAAGCAAAAGGCTGGCTATATACTCCCTTTGGTTTCGTTGTAGCTTCCATTGAAGCGAAGGATTGGATTATCCATTATAAAAAATATATATTTCCTTCGGTTTTAAATTACTGTAACTTTAAGCTTTGATCATTAATAAATTAATAAATTTTAAATGGTTTGTTCATGTTGTACAAACGTTCAGGATTATATTTAGGATACAACACTTTGTTAATATGGAATACTTTTAAGTATTTTGACATTTTTTTAAAAAAAGACAAGCGGACAAAGTGTTTACAGGATTATCCTATTTAATTTGGATTAGCATGCAACTTTACTAGTAGCTTAATTGCAAAGAAGCGCATCGAATTTTCAGGCTAACATTTGTGCTCGAAACGTGACATATGTGACTGAGTTTTATTCGCTCCAAGGAGCTAGAGTCCAAAATCCTTTATCCGCTGATTAGTCCCAAAGAATCACAAGTTCACAATGTTGTTTTCCCGTGAAACATTGGGGACGTGTCTGGTACGGCCGTGTCCGGTCTGTTCACAGTAATCTCGGAAAGTGCACGCACTTGTTCACTGTAATCATAAGGTAAATTGTAGTGGATGCACTTGGCGAATCTATCAGGGAACTCTGCAAGGATGGTGTAAAACATAGCTAGGGTGAGCATTCGGCATGACTGAAGAATTTAGTCTATGGTCTTTGCTTTTTTTTTTTGGACAAATGGTCATATAAAACAGAAGACATAATTATATTGTAAAATAGTTCAGACTGAGTGGTTTGGTTTTGGTTAGTTTGGTTCCGTCATCTAAATCTCGTAAATCTAATTAACAAGACGATGAGTTACTTGTGTTTAACGACAATGCCCTTCTCCATCGGCTTCTATGACATCGACAATGCCATAGTGCGTACAGAGAAGTCAAGTGTGAGGGATGGATTTGAAAACCTAGGATCCCAATGCTCGTTGTTGGTGTCCGCTCTAGGTTAACCTCTATCTTCGCCCGTTACCGTTAGAATAGAGGAGGTGATGTCATAAGACAGTTCACCACCACCTTGGAGCAGATAAAGTGTGACGTGAGTCGTGTGAGAAATATCGTGGAAGAGAGAGAGTAGGGGATTGAGTTTCTCGGGTTGATTGCTGATTTATTGGTAGGTTATATAGTATGCTATTTTGCTTTATCATCAATTTTTTTATTAAGGTTAGGTTAATGGAGGCAGTTGACCAAAATGACCGTATTAAATTCACTTACTTACAATTGATATCGACATTTTTTTTGTCTAGGTTAGTTTGGTTCGTTTCTTGGGTTTCGGGTAATTTTACCTACCCCTAGCTAGGTTCAGTGGTTCACCAATTTAAGGCTGACTAGTCCGCTGGGCCTGCTTTGGATCTGCTATTATGAATTTTGAAGTTTGAGTTTTCACAGCAATCATGAGCTGAACAACGAAATTAACCAAGAAATACTCTAAAATTAATATTACTAAATTTTAAATTTTAAAATCAGCTCTGGCAAGAAGGGTATCACTCAGATTGATCATGGGCAACCATCAGAAACCGGCTTCGCTCGCTGCTACAGACTTTGCAAATTTCAGAAGTCAGAACTCGGAAAAGATTCAGACTGTGCAGACGCTCTCCAAGTCCACTGCTGTCCAGTATGGAATCAATCCAGCCCAAGTAAGAACTGTGACTTATCAAGAGGCAATTAATTAATCCTTACCCTTCTTGAAGTTGCACTGCCTTGAACAGTTGAACTAGTCGCAGCAAGCTGCTCAGCCCAAGTCCAACAATTGGCGCGACAGCGAAGACCCGGCGGCGCGAATCGCCCGCCGTTCGCTACCACTCGATCAGTTTACTCACAGAGCGCGCGCCATGTCAAGAAGACGGTGACACGTACCACCTCGATCGCTCGACGACCATCACCATGGGAGAAGAGCAGAGGCGTTCGACGGTCACCGCCGCGCTGCTAGTGATCGTGGCCTGCAACCTCACCCTCGCGCTCTCCAAGCTCTCTCCGCCATCGAGCGCCCACGACGACGCCGCGCGCTACCTGGCCTCCTTGACGTCGTCGGTGCTCGCAGCCTACGTGGCCTCATCGGCCGCGTACCATGGCCGGCGACGGGGCCGTCTCTCCGTCGAGGGTATCCTCTGGGAGATGCAGCGCACGTGGACGCGCCCGGCGATGACCGCGCTCTACGTCGAGCTCCTGACGACGGCGATGGCGTTGCTCCTGCTCACCCTCAGGGCGTTCCTGGGCGCCGCGACCGGCGGCGGCGCGGGTGCCGAGCTGATGGCCGTGTCGGCGTCGGTCGCGCTCGTGGGGTGGCTCGGCCCGGTGCTGTTCGCGCACTCGGACATCGCCTGCAGGATGGGCCTGGTCGTCGCCGCAGTGGAGGAGGGCTACGAGGGCCGCCTCGCGGTGGACAGGGCCGAGGAGCTGGTGACCGGGCGCAGGGTGAGCGGCATCGCCATCGCGTTCACGGCAAACTTGGTCGAGCAGGCACCGTCGCGGTGGTGCGGGGACGGCGAGCCAGCGCTCGTCGTCGTCCAGGACATTCTTGCAGCGAGGCTCGCCGCGTGCTACGCAAGCGCGGCGTTCTACTACCAGCGCAGGGCACGGTATGCCAAGAACACCAGTAGTGTACTGAAGCTTCGTGAATTATCAATGGTGGATGAGACAGAGGCAGATGCGATGGACAGTGTGCTCGGCTGCTTCAGATTGACGTAGCCATATGACGAGCAAATTCTGTACAAAGCAATTTACCTATATTATCCTGGCTTGTACAGGGGATTAATGGCGACGACTCCATGTAGCAATTGGGAGGATCAGGCAGCGCGCCGACATCAACCACGCTCTCCAGCATCTGCACCATCTGGTGCATGGTCGGCTGGAGCGCCAGGCTCGGCTCGATGCACCAGGATGTTAGATAAGCCTAGTACTATATTTAGTTTCTGCACGTTTAATTTTGCTTGCATGCACATGAGCTCCAATCTGTAGCCGTCGTGCGCGTAGGAGAAGGTGGCCGAGAATAGCTCGCCATGAACTCAAGCATGCAGTCACGGGCGGCGTTCACGGAGCGTGGGGATGGACGCGCAATACCCATGTCGTGTGCGCTGTAGCTACGATGCTCTGCATGTTTCCAATTGAATAAAAGGAGAAGAAGAGGCTTTTCAGGCGGCACCAAAATTCTTTGCGTTCACTCGTTCCTTCGTTTCCACGTAGTGGTTTCTTCTCCGGCTCACTGCCTTGGCCGTCGACGCTCACCGCCGTTTGGTTTCTAACAATTGATATCAGAGCTAGTGTTTGAGGGACCTCGCCGTCGCTATGGCGTCTCCGCCGAGAGTCCGCGGCCGATCACCGGCTGGAAAGGGCGATGGTGCCAAGAAGAACGACAGTTCTGATGGTACCAAGAAGAACGACGGCTCTGGCGGCTCCGGCACCAAGACGCCGACCCGCACGCCTTCGCCAACGCGGCGCTCTCCACCACGCCGTTCACGTCCGCGCGACGCACGCTGTTCGCGCACACGGCACGCACGCTGTTCGCGCACACGGCACGCACGCCGTCCCCAGGAGGTGGTGGTTGAGCGCATCATCAGGGAAGGCGGCGGTTCCGACAGCTGGCCGCAGCTGACGAGAACCAACTACAACGAGTGGTCGCTGCGCATGAGGCTGAAGATGTAGGCGCGCTATCTCTGGGATGCCATCGAGTAACGACGACGTCAACTACGACGACTACCGCGACGCCCTCAAAGCCATCTGTAGCGTCGTCCCGGAGGAGATGGTGTCCGCACTCACGACCAAGGCCACCGCCAAGGAGGCGTGGGAGGCCATCACAACCCTCCGCATCAGCGACGACCAGGTGCGGAAGGCCACGACGAGTTGATCGCGCTCCGAGACGACGAGGCCATTGAAGACTTTGTGCTGCGCCTCACTGGCATGGTGCAGCACCTGGCCACGCTGGGCGATCCGAAGCCCGACGAGAAGGTTGTCGCTAAGTACCTGCGTGTTGCCCGTCCACGGTACAAACAACTGGTAATCTCCATTGAAACCCTGCTTGACATATCTCAATTGTCCATTGAGGAAGTAACCGGCCGCCTCAAAGCGGCCGATGACGTTGAGCCCGCTCCGGCGCACACCGCGAGCGGGAAACTGTTGCTCATTGAGGAGCAGTGGGTAGAAAAGTACAAGAAGAAGTTCGCGGAGTCCAGGCGTGGTGGCTTTGGCACCAGCGGTTGAGGCAAGGGTCGCGGTAGGGGCCGCGGGCGCGGCACCGGCTCTAGCACCTCGCGCCCACCGTCGGACGATCCTTGCCCACGCTACAGCAAGAAGGGTTACTAGGCCAGTGACTACCGTAGCAAGAAGGAGCCGGCCCAGCAGGCCCATGTGGCCCAGGAGGAGGAAGAAGCCACGCTTATAATGGCCATCAGCTCGGCCCAGGAGGAGCAGCACTCATCTTCCTCGCCGCCGGCCCCCTCCTCTCAATCGCCATCGCCAGCTGCCGAGATCCACTTCACCGAGCGAAAGGTGTGCCCCACACTCGGTGACGAAGAAGACTAGGACCCAAGCAAATGGATCCTGGACACCGGTGCGTCCAATCACATGACGGGCGCATGCTCCGCCTTCACCAACCTCGACACCGGCATTACCGGATCCGTGCGATTCAGGGATGGCTCCACCGCTCGCATCGAGGGGAGCGGCACCGCGCTTCTCTCCTGCAAAAACGGGGAGCACTGGGCGCTTCCCCGCGTCTACTACCTCCCTCGTCTGACGGCGAACATCATCTCTATCGGTCAGTTGGACGAGGGTGGCTACGAAGTGCTGGTGAGGGATGGCGTGATGCGTGTCTGCGATGAGGAGATGCGGCTGCTCGCGAAGATACCCCGCAGCCCAGGCCGTCTGTACGTGCTCGACGTCACCATCGCACGATCGGTGTGCCTGGCGATGCGGGGCGATGAAGATGCGTGGGTTTGGCACGCCTGCTTTGGGCATGTCAACTTCGTTGAGCTCCACAAGATGGCCCACGAAGAGCTCGTTCATGGGCTGCCGCTGCTCAACCAGGTGGAGCAACTCTGCGACGCGTGCCTGGCCGGGAAGCAGCGCCGTGCCCCATTCCCTCAGAAGGCCCTAAGACGTTCGACCGAGCCACTTCAGCTCCTCCACAGCGATCTCTGCGGCCCAATCACACCGGCGACACCCACGGCGATCTCTGCGGCCCAATCACACTGGCGACACCCAGCGGTAATCGCTACTTCCTCCTGCTAGTCGACGATTTTTCTCGCTACATGTGGGTGGTGCTGCTGCCCTCCAAGGATGAAGCAGCAGCCACCATCAAGCGTGTCCAAGCAGCGGCAGAGAGGAAGACCAGCAAGAAGCTCCTCGCGCTCCGCACCGATCGGGGCGGCGAGTTCACGCCGGGAGACTTCAGCGAGTACTACGCTTAACTTGGGCTACGTCACGTGCTCACGACACCGTACTCCCCACAACAGAACGGTGTCGTGGAACGCCGCAACCAGTCTGTCGTGGGCACGGCGCGGTGCATGCTGAAGGTGAAGGACCTCCCCGGCGTGTTCTGGGGTGAGGCGGTCACGACGGCGGTCTACTTGCTGAACCGGTCCTCGTCGAAGAGCATGGGGGCAGGACTCCCTACGAGCTCTAGACAGGAAGTCCCCCGGGCGTCCACCATCTACGAACATTCGGGAGCATCGCACATGTCAAGGTGACGACTCCAAATTTGAAGAAGCTAGATGATCGTAGCAGGCGGATGATCTTCGTCGAGTATGAAGTCGGGTCCAAGGCGTATCGGGTGTACAACCCCACAACTCATCGGGTGCACATCAGCCGCGACGTCGTCTTTGACAAGAACGCACAGTGGACCTGGCCGACTGGACACGACAGAGGAGCAGCTGACTTCGTCATCAACGACACGGTGGCGGAGGAGCCCGCCACGATCACGACATCGAGTGCCCACATCACCTATGACGCCCCATCGCCCATAGCGCCAAGCTCGTCCTCACCAGACTTCGCCACGCTGCCTCACAGAGCGGCACATACTCCAGCGGCGTCCTCTACATCCTCTGCGCACGAGACACCGGGAATGCAAGGGGGGCGCAACATCGAGTTCGCAACGCCACCCAGCTCAGGCGTCGACGAACATCTGGATGCCAACCACAATGACGACGCGCCCCAACGATTTCGTCGCATCAACAACATCCTCGGCTCCCCTACTCCACCTGGGTTCGCAGCACGTGACCTGGAGGAGCAACTGCTGCTAGCAAGCGACGCCAAGCCGTCAACATTCGAGGAGGCACTGCAACACGAACATTGGCGCCACGCGATGTTGGACGAAATGACGACCATTGAGGCCAGTGGAACCTGGGAGCTCGTCGACGCTCCCCCGCGCGTGAAGCCTATCGGCTTGAAGTGGGTGTACAAGACAAAGAAGGATGCCTCGGGCGTGATCACCAAGTACAAGGCCAGACTCGTCACCAAGGGGTACGTACAGCAGCAGGGTATCGACTTCGACGAAGTCTTCGCCCCTGTGGCGCGGCTTGAGTCCGTGCGGTTGCTGCTCGCCCATGCCGCCTCACAGGGCTGGGTAGTGCACCACATGGACGTCAAGTCTACGTTCTTGAATGGCGTACTCCAAGAGCAAGTGTATGTCCAGTAGCCACCGGGGTTTGTTCTGCGTGGCCATGAGAACAGAGTGCTGCATCTGGTGAAAGCTCTCTATGGACTCCGTCAAGCGCCCCATGCCTGGTATGCCAAGCTTGACTCATCCCTCATTGAGCTGGGCTTCCAAAGGAGCACCTCCGAGCACACCATGTACCTGCGCGGCATGGGGAACCACCGGCTGATCGTTGGAGTCTATGTTGATGACCTGGTGATCACCAGTGGGAACAATGTTGACATTTGCAAGTTTAAGGAGGAGATGAAGCTCATATTCAAGATGTCTGACCTCGGGCTACTTCACTACTATTTGGGGCTGGAGGTGACCCAGACCGGGGCTAGCATCACAATCAACCAAAGTGCGTATGCGGCGAAGATTTTGGAGAACTCTGGTCTGGCTAGATGCAATCCAAGTCACACACCCATGGAACCATGACTGAAGCTCAGTAAGTTAAGTTCAGCTCCATCTGTTGATCCAACCATGTACCGCAGCATCGTCGGCTCCCTCCGCTACTTGGTGAACTCGAGGCCAGACCTCGCATACTCAGTGGGCTACATCAGCCAGTTCATGGAGAACCCCACCACCGAGCATCTGTCGGCAGTCAAGAGGGTGCTCAGATACATCGCAGGCACTCTGCACTTTGGCTGTCACTATAAGAGGGAGAATAAGGCACAACTCATTGGCTACAGCAACAGCGACTTAGTCGGTGACGTTGACACCCGCAAGAGCACAACTGGAGTCGTCTTCTTCCTCGACGGCAACGTGATCACCTAGCAATCCTAGAAGCAGCGTGTTGTGGCTTTGTCTTCTTGTGAGGCAGAATACATAACTGCAGCCACTGCCTATTGCCAGGGAGTATGGCTCGCACGCCTTCTTGCAGAACTCAAGGGAGAGGAGGCAGAGGCCATTTCACTGAAGATCGACATTCAGTCTGCCATCGTGCTCAGCAAGAATCCAGTGTTCCACGACCGAAGTAAGCACATTAATGTCAGATTTTATTACATTCGTGAGTGTGTCGAGGAGAACATGGTTCATCTTCAGTCCATCGGGACAGTAGAGCAGCTGGCAGACATTCTTACCAAAGCTCTAGGACGCGAACGCTTCTGCGAGCTGCGCTCTGGGCTTGATGTTCGAAGTGTACAGCATTCGTACAAGGCTTAGGAGGAGATTTGTTAAATAAGCCTAGTGCTATATTTAGTTTCTGCACGTTTAATTTTGCTTGCATGCACACGAGCTCCAATCTGTGGCCGCCGTGCGCGTAGGAGAAGGTGGCCGAGAATAGCTCGCCATGAACTCAAGCATGCAGCCACGGGCGGCGTTCACGGAGCGTGGGGATGGACGTACAATACCCGCATCGTGCGTGCTGTGGCTACGATGCTCTACATGTTTCCAATTGAATAAAAGTAGAAGAACAACAACGGAAAAGCCGCGCTTTCCTTTCCAGGCGGCACCAAAACTCTTTGCATTCACTCGTTCCTTCGTTTCCACGTAGCGGTTTCTTCTCCGGCTCACTGCCTTGGCCGTCAGCGCTCACCGCCGTTTGGTTTCTAACACAGAACGCCACGCGCGCGTACCTCTCCACCCTCTCCATGTCGGCAGCGGCGCCGCTGCCGTCGCCGTCTCCGTCCAGCATCAGCAGCTCCGTCCAGACTGTGGCGACCAGCTGTCCCGCCCACCCCAACAGCGTGACCGTCTCGTCCACGCCCTGGTCCGGCACCGGCTCCTGGCACCGCCGGCAGCAGATCATCTCGAGCAGGACGACGCCGAAGCTGTACACGTCCGCCTTGGTGTCGATGCGAGCGTCGCCGCGGAGCCACTCCGGCGCGATGTATCCCCTGGTCCCCCTCATGTTCGTCACTGTTGCGTGCACCTGCTGGCCGCCGAGGAGCTTGAAGATGCCCAAGTCGGTTATCTTCGGGCGCACAGCCACCGGCCGCCGTCGAGCAGGATGTTGTCCGGCTTGATGTCGCAGTGGATGATCGGCGACGCGCAGCCGTCGTAGAGGTACTCGAGCCCCCTCGCGATGCCGAGTGCGTCGTCGGCGCGCCACCGCCATGGCGGCCGTAGTAGACCTCGAGCAGGATGTTGTCCGGCGATGTCACCACGCCGTAGTAGACCTCGCCGAAGCTCCCTTTGCCCAGCAGCTTGTCGAAGCCATTGGTGGCCTTGTGAAGCTCCTTCCAGGTGAAAGCCCTCACGGCGAGCAGCTGTTGCTGCTGGTGCTACCTTGCCGTCTTCTTGCCGATGAACTGCACTGCTAAGAGGATGCCGATGGCTGCGACAGATAGCACCGCTAAGCAAACGACGGCGACCTTGTAAGCTAGCACGGTTCTCGTCGTCGCCGGAGAAGGGGAGGGGATTTGCTTATCGTCCTCACTTTGATGAGAGCTTTCGTGGTGACGTCGTTTGCGCGGCGCCTGTTCGTCAGCGCCGCCATCTCCGCGCACTCGCACCCGCCGGTCACCAGCGCGGCGGCGCAGAAGCAGTTGTTTAGGCAGTAGTCCCGGCACTGCTCCTTCGTCATCGGGAAGAAATTCCGGTAGTACAGCGAGGTCTCTCACGTGGTGTTCGGTGTTATTAACCCACGTGTGTAGCTGTGTGGTTGCGTGTATAAGCTACCCGGTTGTCTATATATACTGATACATAATACAATCAACAATTTTTACATTTTTATGGTATCAGAGCGGTTTTAATCCGCTATCTTTTCGCAACCAAAAACGCCACCGTTGTTGCTGCCGTCTCTGGTCTCCTTCTCCGTCACTACTGTGCGAGAGACTACTGAGGTCCGACACCCTTAACGCCGCCGTTTCTAAACCAGCGCTCGTCACCGATCCGACCGTCACCACCGATGCTGACTGCACGTCATCGGAAGTGTCGCTGGTCTTATCGCCAGCGTTGCCGATCTGATCACCCATCCCGTAGCTGCCCTCGTCACTAGGTGTGGTCGCCGATCCGATCCTACCTGCGCTTCCGCACCAGCGCCCGTCACCGATTCGATCGCCACCACTAGGTGTCGCCGGTCTTATCGCTCACGCTGCCACCGATCAAATCGACCACCGATCCGATCTAATCGAATCTGTCGATCGGTCTGATCGGATCCTGTTTATTGCCGAGCCGATCGGCTGATCGGCTCTCCGTTGCCAACCAGATCGCCTGTCGATCGGCCTTATCGAATTCGTCGATTGGTCCGATCGGATCCTACTTATTGCCGATCCGATCGGCTCTCCGTTGCCAACCAAATCGCCCGCCAATCCGATCTGATTGGATCCGTCAATTGGCCCGATCGGATCCTGCCTATTGCCGATCCAATCGGCCTTCAATCATCGACCACCCGATCCGATCGGCTGCTCATCGGCCACCTGATCCGATCGGCTGCTCATAGGTAGCCGATCTCTACTGCTGATCTGATCCATCCGATCCATCCGATCTGATCGGCTGCTCATCAGCATCTGAACTGATCGGCTGCTCATCGTCCTGCCGATCTGCCCATTGCCGATCCGATCAGCCTTCGATCTGATCGGTCGATCGGCCGCCGATCCGACTCTGATCCGAGCCTTCATCTATTGTTGGAGGAGGTAGAGATCGACGCTCGTCTTTTGTCCCCGCCGTCCGCTCTCGTCGCTGCAACGCCACGTCCAGCAGCCCCAGGTGCCATAGCTGCTCCTCGTCCGGGGACGCCTCCTCCTTCGCGCCCAGCTGCACCAACCAGAGGCCAGCGCAATGGCCGCCGCCACGGCCGCGGTGGACGCGACAATTCTACTAGTGACAGTTCTCCAGCGACCTCTGCTGGAGCGGCCCCAGGTGGAGAGGGCGGTGTCCCTCTCGGAACGACTTTATACCCGTCGTTTGCCTACCCTTGGGCTAGCACCATGTGCATGTGACCGTATGATCAGTCCAGCCGTCCTCCACCGCCACAGCCTCACTTATGTCATTTCCTGCAATAAAGATGACATCGATCATTTATATCATGCGTGCCAACTCGGTCGTCATGTACGTCTACCTTTCGGTTCATCTACCTCTCGTGCTATTCACAACTTTAATTTAATCCATTATGATTTATGGACCTCTCCAATTATCAGTGTGTCAGGATAGAAATATTATCTTGTTATTCTTAATGACTGCTCTCACTATATTTAGACTTTTCCCCTTCGTCTCAAATCTGAGACATTTTCCACTATTTCTACCTTTTTTGCATATGTTCGCACACAGTTTGGCACCACCATCAAGCGCATCCAGTGTGACAATGACCGTGAATTCGATAATTCCTAGGCCCATACATTTTCTCTCCCACGGTATTGCCCTCAGCATGTCATGCCCCTACACTTCTCAACAAAATGGTAAAGCAGAATGTTCTATTCATACCATCAATAACTCTCTGCGTTCCCTTTTGTTTCAGTCGAGTCTCGCTTCAGCTTACTGGGTTGAGGTCCTTCACATTGCCACATATCTTGTGAACCGCCTCCCCACCACAACACACCTCCTCTACACCATACTCCGTTCTCTTCTCTGTCTCGCCCTCCTATGATCATCTCAAAGTTTTTGATTACGCCTGTTACCCCAATATATCCTCTACAGCGCCCCACAAACTTACTCCTCGTTCTTCTCTATGCGTGTTCCTCGACTACTCCTCCTAGCACAAAGGCTATCGATGTCTCGAGCTTCAGTCGAACCGCATTCTCATTTCTAGACATGTTGTTTTTGATGAATCCTTCTTCCCTTTCTCTGACAAGTCTACCACACCCATGGCACCCTCCGCCCTAGACTTTCTTGTCGATGATCATGATCTCACTGCTTCAGTTCCTAGAGCCTCTTTTTTGCGTGCAGGTACAGCTGCTTCCTCAGCGGCATACCCCATGCCCGAGGCCCCATTTACGCCGTCGAGCCTTGGTGCATGGCCGTGGTCGCCCGAGTCCGCGTCATCTGGTGCCGCTGCTCCTGTGCACCCCGCACAGGTCGCTACCAGCGGTGCCTCACCGACCACGAGTGTTGCTGGTCCTGCTGCCCCTACTGCTCACGCTCAGGTTGTTGCCAGCGGTACCGACCGCACAATTGCCATTCGATCGACTATCATCCCTCCGGTGACCAATGCGCACTCCATGCGCACACGTGGCAAAGATGGCATTGCGCAGCCCGTGGATTGCCTCAATCTCCACGCTGTACTCATGTCGCCTCTTCCTCGCTTCATTCGTGATGCCTTGTCAGACCCCAATTGGCGATCTGCTATGCAAGCTGAGTATGACGCTTTGATTGCCAACGACACATGGAGTCTTGTGCCTCACCCTCCTGGCGTCAATGTTGTGATTGGGAAGTGGATTTATCGTCACAAATTGCTTGCCGATGGGTCTCTGGACCGTTATAAGGCTCGCTACGTTCTACGGGGTTTCAAACAACGGCCTGGTGTTGACTATGATGAGACTTTCAGTCCAGTTGTCAAGTCTATGACAGTTCGCGTGGTTCTCTCTCTGGCATTATATCAGAACTGGCCCATTCATCAGCTAGATGTGAAGAATGCTTTTCTCCATGGCACTCTCACTGAGATAGTGTACTGCGTGCAGCCTTCTAGATTTGTGGATTCTTCTTACTCAGATTTTGTCTGTCGGCTCAACAAGTCCTTATATGGTTTGAAGCAGGCTCCTCGTGCTTAGCATCACAGGTTCGCCTCTCATCTTGTGTCACTTAGATTTGTTAAAACAAAGTCAGATACTTCTCTCTTCATATATCGTCGCGGTCTAGACACAGCCTATTTACTGCTCTATGTTGATGACATCGTCCTTACTGTCTCCTCTGCTGGGTTACTCAAGAATATCATTGAGACTCTCCGGCGTGAGTTTGCTATGACGGATATGGGTCAGCTACATCATTTTCTGGACATCTCCGTGACCCGCTCCACAGATGGTTTGTTCCTTTCTCAGCGGCAGTACAGTCAGGATATTTTGGAGCTTGCCGGGATGAGAGCGTGTAAGCTGTGCAGCACACCTATTGATCTCCACTCTAAATTATCTGCTGACGGACCGCCTGTCACTGATGCTACACAGTACCGTAGTCTCGCTGGCGCTTTGCAGTATCTGACTTTCACCCGACCAGACATTATCTTTGCAGTTCAGCAGATCTGCCTCTATATGCATGATCCTCGAGAGCCGCACCTCGCTGCTCTCAAGCGAATCCTATGCTACCTATAGGGCATCCTGTCTCTTGGGCTGACTATGTGCCGATCTTCGCCCGTAAATCTTGTTGTTTACATAGATACCGACTGGGCTGGCTGTCCTGACACTCGCCGATCGACCTCTGGCTGTGCAGTATTTCTCGGGGATAACTTAGTGTCCTGGTCTTTCAAGCGCCAGCATACGATCTCTAGATCGAGTGCTGAAGCTGAATATCGTGCTGTGGCAAATGATATTGTTGAAGCTACCTGGCTGCGCTAGCTGCTCCTTGAGCTTCACCACTCTCTCGATATGCCACCTTGGTCTATTGTGATAATATCAGTGTTGTATATCTCTCCAACAACCCAGTGCAGTATCAGCGGACGAAGCATGTTGAGATTGATCTCCATTTCGTTCGAGAGAAGGTCGTCCTTAATTACGTTCGGGTCCTATATGTTCCTATAACATCGCAATATGCCGACGTCTTTACCAAGGATCTTCCTACCTCACTATTTCAGAAGTTTCGATCCAGCCTGAATGTTAACGATAGTCTCGATTAGACTGTGGGGAAGTGTTGTTGTAATTATAGTAAGTCAAACCACGTGTGTAGCTATACGATTGCGTGTGTAAGTCATCCCGACTATATATTGGTACAGGAAATTCAATCAACCATTTCCACATTTTCATTCGGCAACTCAACGAGGTCGAACTCCGCCGAGCTGTTCTCCCCGTCGGCGCAGCTCTGCGGCATGAACTCCGGCGCAAAGCCGCTGTCCCTGTGCTGCGCGTCGTGTAGGTGTACCCGCTTGGGCACTAACAGCTGAGCCGGTCCTTCGTCTCCACGCAGTAGGACCCCGGCCCGCACATGCCCTGCTGTCGTCCTCATCTTGCAGCCGGCGCCGGGGAAGACGCCGGAGACCGTCCAGTCCGACGCGTTCCCGCCACCGACGCTGCCATTCTTGGGACGTATGTACACGCGGACAATGCCGTCGGGGTCGACCTGGTGAACTGGTAGAACCTGCCGACGGTGGAGTTCGCCATGGGCGTGACCAGGTTCTGCACCGTGCCGTTGCGGAGGGTGTAGTAGAGGCGGCCGGGCTCGTAGAAGGCGACGGTCGTACCGCCGTCGAGGCTGTTGGTGAACTTCTGCCAGTACGCGTTGTCCGGGCTGTTGCCGGCGAGGAGGTCGACGTAGAGGACGACGTTGCTGTCGGGCTGGACGCCCATGGTGAAGCGGTCGGTGGTGAACTCGTCGTCGGCGCGCTTGGCGACGAGCTTCCCCTGGAACTGGTTAATCCCTGGCCAAGAACTGTCCCGGCAGGAGCTTGTCCCTCGGAAGCTCTGTCCAAGAACTGTCCCTGGCCAATGTCAGTTGGAACAAAGGAAATGCTCGGAATTGAAAGAGAAACTCAAAGATTTTGGTGCTGAATACTCTGCTTCCTTCAACATTCGATTAACCCTGATTTATACATAATCATCTGAAAAAAAGAGGAAAATATAACAAATGGAAGGAGTGGCCGAGATAATCTCGCTCTCCGCTATTCACGCGATGCGTGCTGGATAGAGAAATCAATGGGGAAACTCAAGGATATATAAAATCACATTTCATCCTCTAAGCCTAAGATTCCTTGTTGATTTTGACAACGCCTATCTGGACACGGAGTTCACAAAACCGATCACGTGCTAATAGATTTATCAGGATGTCAACCAACTACTCTTTAGTGTGGATGTGCTCAATATTCATCTTCATGTCCTTAATGTATTGTTGAATAAAATGATATATGACATCTATGTGTTTGATTTGATCATAGAAGATAGGATTTTTATTAAGAGCTATAGCCGATTGGTTATCCATCTTTAACCGAAAAGCGATGCACTGCTTATTCTTCAATTCACCCAAGCAAGAGAGAGTGACAATCTTCTGTTTCTAGGATTGCCAAGTTATGTGATAGGAGCCAAGGAAGAACAATATACCGGTGGTGCTCTTCTGAGTATCAATATCACCACCCATGTCGGCGTCGTTGTACCCTAGCAGCTTTATCTCCTTGCTGCCACGCCTGTAGTAGCGGTCGTAATTGATTGTACTTGAGATGTAGCGTAGAATCCGCTTCACTGCGTTAAGGTGCGGTGAAAGCAATGTCTAGTTTAATATGTACCAGGTATCGAAGGCATCTAACGGGACCCCGATACTGAGTGGCGTCCACTATTGCTGTTGCATTGATCTTTGATAGCTTTAGGCATGTCTCCATGGGAGTCTGGCACGAGTTACAACTTGTCATCCCTGCGTGTTCTAGAATCTTGTGTGCGTATGCCGCATGAGACAATGCGATCTTGTCGTTTCCTTGATGCACCTTAATACCAAGATAAAAACAAAATAATCATAGATCACTCATCTTGAATCTAGCGCTCATCTCTTGCTTGAACCTTGCGATCTTGCTGGTGTTGCTTCTGGTGACGATGAGGTCGTCGACATAGACTCCCACCAATAACCGAGAATCACCTAGACCGTGAGCATAGACAGCGTGTTCTGATACACTGTGATTGAAGACGAGCATCCTCAGCGTCTTGTTGAGTTTAGCACTCCACGCGTGTGGTGCCTCACGTAGTCCATAGAGTGCCTTATCCAGGCGCAATACCTTATCTTCTTGGTCAGCAATGATGAAGCCAGGAGGTTGCTTGACGTAGACCTTCTCAACAAGCTCCCTGTTAAGAAATGTTGACTTCACGTCCATGTGGTGCACCAGCCATCCCTCCTAGGCGGCGAGTACCAACAGCAGCCGTACAGACTCGATGTGAGCCACAGGTGCAAATACCTCATCGAAGTCCACGCCCGCTTGCTGGACATAGTCCTTTGCCACAAGCCGAGCTTTGAGTTTTATCACCTCTTGTCGGCGTTCTTCTTCATCTTGTATACTCACTTCAACTCGATCGGCCGGTGACCGGGTGGAAGGGACACCAGACGCTAGGTTTGGTTACTTTCAATGCAGTCTATCTCTTCAATCATGGCGCAATGCCAGGACTGGTGCATCTCAGCCTTGGTGAAAGTGGCTGGTTCCTCCTCAATTTGAAGATGAAGCTTAGTGACTACTTGATGCACGGCGAAACTAGGCAACGATGCTACTCCAAGGACATCGTCAATAGTACGATACCTTGGCACAATATCGTTGTTGTCAGCATCCCAATATTCTTCTGTGTTTGGCGGTGGTGAGATGAATTCTGGCTGGAACTATGGTGTTGATGTCAGGGTGGGTGGAGATGGAGATGGAGTAGATGCCGAAGTCGTCGGAGACGGAACCGGGGTTGGCACTGGAGTTGCAGGAGAAGGGAATGGAGTCGGCACTGGAGTTTCAAAACATGTCAATAGAATTGGCGCCAGTGTTGTGGAGAATGATGCTGAGGGTGACATCGCGGTCATGTTCGCCATGGGAGGGCCAGATGTAGCCGAGGATCCTAGCGAACCAGTAGTGGTGTCCGCGTTGACTCGTCCAGCATCCGACTCCATCGTGTGGTATTCCATAGCGAGCTCTGCACCGGCCTCCGGGCCTTCTTCCTCGTTCTTCTAGCTCCACAACGTTGATTCATCGAAAACTGCATCCCTGGACATGAGCGCTTGACGCGTCACCGAATTGTAGAAACGCCACACCTTTGCACCTGGCTCATAGCCAAGGAAGACGACTGGTGTGCCACGGTTGTCGAGCTTCTTCAAGAGCGACTTTGTCTCCTTGACATACGCCATGTATCCAAATGTGCACAGAAAGCAAATGTCCGGCCTGCGTTCGTGCCAAGCCTCATACGTTATCATGCTGCCGATGCCCTTGGTGGACGCACGATTTAGCAAGAAGATTGCGGTGGAGACCACCTCACCCCGAAATGTCATTGGCATGTTCCGACCCTTCAGCAGACTACGCACCATGGTAACGACGGTCTAATTCCGCCACTCGATGACGCCATTTTGCTGCGGTGTGTATGGAGCCATGAGCTGCTACTCGACATCGTGCTCGGCGCAGTACTCTTCGAACTCAACAAAGGTGAACTCACCCTCATTGTCACTGCACAGAACACGCAATCGCCAGCCTGTCTCCACCTCCACCTTTGCCTAGAACTTCTTGATAGCAATGAGCAAAGCCACCCGCATATACCTGCTCCGGTCATCAACCAATAGGAGAAAATACTTCTTACCACTAGGTGTCGCCAGCGTGATGGTGCCATATAGGTCACCATGGACTAGATCCAGCAGCCCCTCCACTTGCCGCTTTGACTACGATAGGAACAGACTTCTCTTCAATTTGGTGGTGATACAGTCGGCACAGAGCTGGTGAACGTGCTCGACGCGGGGCAGCCCATGTACCATACTTCATTGCTCAAGCTTGCAGAGAGCATCAAAGTGAAGATGGTCGTAGAATTCATGCCATAGCCACGCTATTGCTAGCGCACACAGCCAGGCAGAGCGGTCACCCAATCTTCACACGGAGCATATACAGTAGATTCGTCGAGCGCCGAACTCGAGCAGCCAGCCAGCCATTATCATCGCGGATCCAAAGGATCCCATGTCTGGCGTGAACGTCGTATCCTCCTTTGCCGAACTAGCCAAGGCTGATAATATTTGTGGTCAGCCACGGGATGAAGTACACCCCCGTGAGTGGTAGGTGTTCATCGGTCTTACCCTCGAACAACACCGTGCTGGAGCCCTCAATTGCAACATCCGAGTCATCGCCAAGCTTGACGGTGCCATGGGTTGTTAGCTTGATGTCGATGAATGCATCTCGATAGCCTGACATATGATTTGTCGCTCTGCTGTCGAGATACCAAAGGCCGTCGTCACGCTCCAATTTGTCATCGAGCTACGCAAAGACTTTCTCTTCAACGATGCGAATGGGTGGATGCTCAAACAAGGATGGAGCTATGGCGACGGTGTATGGCATTGGTGTCGACACGGTGGAGAAGACAGTGGCTCTTGCCATCAGCATCGCGGGCTTAGCATCCCCTTTAGCTCATGCGACATGGGCCTCTCCTCTAGGCTTGCTGTGGCAGCAGTCTTTGGCCCAATAGCCATATTTGCCACATCGCCTGCATTGGTCTTGATTGAGGGCCTATCCGTTGTCGGACTAGCCTTTGTTACCATCATGTGACGTGAAAGTGATGCTTTCACCTTTGCCACGCCCATGGCCACACCTGTGGCTACTGCGTCTCTTGTCACCGACGCTACTGGAGCTGCTCTCGCTACTTCTTTCATGGAACTAGCAGAGCTTGAGCCTAGCGAGTCAATCTTGACCTTGGTTGTTGAGGACGGGTGCCGGCTTGCGCAGCTATTCGACGTCACACAGCCTGCCGGTCACCTCTTTAACGGAGATGGTGTTGATGTCGAGCAGGGTCTTGATGGAGATCGCCACCTGAGCAAGATGTTCCAGCACCACCTGCAGCATCTTTCTTACCACCTCGGTGTCGATGATGTTGTCGCCGAGGAGACGCCAATCAGCGATGAGTCTAATGATGCGGTTCGCGAAATCTTCCGTGTTATATGCCTCTTTCTACACCAGAGCGCTGAACTTGTAGTGAAGTTGAGGTGCATTGGCTTCACGCACCTGTTGGACTCTGACGCGAATCTGCTTGATCGCCTCCCATGCTGCTGCTACCGTTCTCTTCTCCTAGAGACCAACCAGCATCTCAAGCGGGACGGAGCGCAAGATTGCCACGAGCGTAAGGCGATCGTGGCGATAAACAATTTCTTTGCCTTCCTCTGGTTCAGCAGTGTAACACCATTCTGCCACCTCCAAGTTCATCTACATCAACATTGTCCATTCGTGATAATTAGTGCATGTAAGCATGGCAACTTAGTCCCTGTGGCGGATGTCTATGTCACGGCGTGGTGGATCATAGTCTCTTGGCACTCTCGTGGAATTCGATTATAGAAAGTCGAACTAGAAGCGGACGAGTATCAAATGAATGGATACTCTGAGAACGAGAAAAGACAAATTTGATTAATGCCACTTCTATTAATTTGGAACAATTAAAAAAGTCTAAAAACGAAACTCTTGTTTTTTAAAAACAAAGGGCGACGAATCAGGTCCAACAAGTTTTCCTACAAGCCGTACAAGGAGCACTAGCAAATCTGAATAGTTGTTTGAATACCGAGTTACATTTCCGTACGATTCGTGCTAATATTGGTATTCTTGGGCCATGGAACGGGAGAGATAATTAAATTAATTAGGCCTCGAACTTCTACGCGGTGCTGGGCGAGATGTGGCGACCTCGTTGCCTACCATGGAGGCCACGAGGCGGAGCAGAGTAGCGATCTCCCAGTTCTTCCGCTCTGACCAAATGTCAGTTGGAACAAATGAAATGCTCGGAATCGGAAGAGAAACTCAAAGATTTTGGTGCTGAATACTGTGCTTACTTGAACATTCGATTAACCCTGATTTATACACAATCATCTGCAGAAAAAAGGAAAATCTAACAAATGAAAGGAGTGGCCGAGCTAATCTCGCCCTCCTTTATTCACGCGATGCGTGCTGGATTGCGAAATCAACGGGGAACTCAGGATTACAGAATTACAGCCAAGAACTGTCCCGGAAGCTCTGCAACAGGACGTTGCTCCGGCCGCCGCCACCGCCGGCGGCGAGGAGCTGGAGGTTACTGGAGTTGAGGAGCACGAGGCTCGAGGCGCGTCTCACGTTGGAGGGCACGGGCGGCGACCACCGCACGCCGTTGCTGCTCCCGTTGTTGGTGGTGTCGACGAGGGCGAGCTGCCCGCTGGCCGTGATGCTGAGCACGGACCGCGCCGTGGCGAAGGGCGTCGGGCCGGCGTCCTTGTGCTTCGAGAACCACACCACCGACTGCGGCTTGGAGGAGGACGAGGAGGCGGAACCACGTGGCGAGGATATACCGGCTCGGGTCGGAGCCGAGCGCACGGAAGCCGAACGCGAACACGCCCGACGGGCTGGTGATGTAACCCGGCGGCGTCAGGGGGGGTCCCGGCGGTCAGGTTGTTGCCCGCCGCGGCCACCGGCGTCGTCCACTGCTGGTGCAGTAGCACGGCGAGAAGAAACGGAGCGATCACATTAGGTGGCCACGCCGCCAAGATCGTCACGTCACGTACGACTACGCGGTGTTGCACGGTGAGCACAGCAACTTCCCGTTGGTGTGCGCGGCGACGTGTGTTGCACCGTCCCGCGATCGAGGTGGCGTGATACGTTTTTTGGCGATTGGCGTGCTGGGTTTTCTCGTGCATGGCCGTAGGACGGCGTAGCGTAGGTGGTGCAATCTGGAGTCGGAAGAAAAAACCACGAAACGACGAAATGACAGGTGTTTGTCGTCTGCCCATCCGTCTCCAGAGTACGAGAAATTCTGGTACAGATCGAGTGTGGTGCCATGGTGCAGTCGGTCAATGGCGTTTTGAGAAGGTTATACAGTAATGTAACAATGAAAAAAAATGCATGGCAACTTAGGTGTATTGGTGTTATTTGCCGGTAATATAAGATGGTTTGGTGAGGGTATCTTATGACTCGATCGTACAATTATTACTGCCACGTTTCTGGATGGGTAAAAATGTTGCAGAAATTTCTCCTTGTCAATGATCCCCGCTGTTTCCAACTTTCAACCCGAAGCGGCCGGATGGTCATGTCCAGGTACTCCAACACAGTGCGACCTGAAAAGAAAGATGTGCTAATCTAAGCAGATGATAAACATTGCATCGTGAAGGTGCAGCCTTCACATACGTCGACTAGCGAAGCTCCCGCACCACCAGTAAACACAAAATGTTTGTTAAAACACTGCCTTAAGGTGATGGTAGACAAGCAGGTTTCAGAGACAGTAGATGCAATCAGTGTTTAACAGGCAACAGCAGAATAGTCACAGGTAGGATTATATGATGGCACAGAACATGGAGTAGTTTGTAAAAGGTAAACCCGCTGACCTCAAAACCATCTACAAAGGAGACATTCTGGTCAGCCAATCGTGCACTAGAATTTTTCAGACGAAGAAACATGGCAGTCATGGTTTCTGTTCGCCTTCATAATAAGAGAGTACAATAGCTTCTAGTTGAAAAGGTGATGGTAGTACTCTAAAGCTCCCCAAGATAAATCTGCTTGTCACTGCCGCAAGATCCAATGACGGGCTCGGTTGGATGGAATGCAGTCTCGTTGACAGAACCGTTGTGGCCAGGAAGCTTGTACAAGATTCGCCTTGATGTTGTGTCCCAGATGTAGACCATGCAATCAGCACTACCGGCAGTGACCTTGCGATTATCAGGGGACCAGCTACACTTCAACAGGTTTTTCTCAAAATTGTGCTGATGTCCTGTGAGGGTCTTGATGTTCCTGTTCTCAGGGGCGTAGGGGCGCAAGTCCCAGATTTTTAGTTCATTGTCCATTGCATTGGTTAGGAGATAAGACCCATCAGGGCTAAGCTGCATTCCGGTTATCATGTCCTGATGTCCTTTGAGATACTCTGTTACTTCATTCTTGCGGAGATCCCACCATTTGACATCATTGTCCAGGCCACCAGTGAAAACCTTATCTGCTGCCTCTGAGAAGCTGACGGCTGTAATCTGGTACTTGTCCGGAAGTGTTTGTATAGCACCTCTTTGACGCAAATCCCACAGCTTTGCTGTTCCGTCATCTGATCCACTCACAACCAGAGGTGGCCACTTTCGAGCAGGGCAACATGAGTTAACGAATGAAGAGTGCTCAGCCATCTTCTTGACTTGCTTGCCAGTCTCAACGTCCCACACTCTCACAGTCTTGTCAGGGCTTGCAGAGATTATCTGAGTCCCATCAGTAGTCCATTGAAGGTCAAGAACAGCATTCTTGTGCCCTCTCAGTACCATGTAGTTCTTACAGTCACCATGAACATACCACAAGAAGATATCCTTGTCATGGGAGCCTGATGCTATCACAGTTCCTGCAGGGTTGAACTTCATGCAATACACAGAGCTCTGATGGCCTGTGAGTAGCATTATTGGGGCCTCCAGACTGGATGTACGTTGCTTCCCACCAGGCCCAAGAGCTTGATTAGGATGCTGTTGAATGTTAGCCAGCTCCATTCCTGGCCTTGGGGCTGCAAGAGCCAAAGAATTGTTGCCTGGAGGGGAGAACATCTTGAAGTTTGCAGTTAAGTTCCTGCGGCAAAGAGAGTTATAAGATGACTGGAAGAGTTGAACAGCCCACCTCAAGTCCTACCTACACAGCCATACAAAAGAATATTGAAACAAACAACGGAAAGGATAATACCATCCTTCCAGCACTCAAGCAAGATTGCAGCCAGTGCATATCCAGAGCAAAAACGACTGCAGTGCACTATGTACAAAACCAAAGGACAGTGGGTGCACTAGGCTCCAGTTTCCAAATTCCAAAGACAAATATGCAAATATTGAATGAATTAGGCAAAATTGAATTGGATCTCATGTTTGGTGAGACACCTAGCTGTACATGGATCCCCCCACAATCACATATAACAATTGATGCAGAACATTGTGTCTTTGACATATGTCTAAGCCATGAAAAGTAGGTCAATTAATACAAAATAACTATACATAATACCAATCACCATTAGTACAGTAACGGCAAAACCAAATTTTAGGTGAAAAAAAAAACCTAACTGCAGAAGAAACCAGTTGAAAGTAGCATGAATAGTTTTACCAATCAAATTGGCCACACAAAGGGCAGATATAGGTGAACGCCTTGGCAGGGATACTGCAGGCACAGGGATGTACACATAGAGATTTAAATCAAGTATGGTAGCTTAGTGACATGATGAAGTTGAGTACAACCATTGGAAGATTAATATGCAGCTTGAAGTTTTTGGCCTAGCAATGGCAAGCACATGGGTTCCTTCGACTGGGGAAGCCATGGTTAGAGAAGTTGGACTGGAACAATTTCTGGTCGTGTATCTGGCACTCCAGCACAATGTGCGTTCAGCTGAATAACACTACGATGGGTGTGCCGCATTGCTACATTAGGGCGGGCCAGGTGGTTCACTGAAGCATGCTAAGCATACAATCTTCGTTTTACAGTTAAATAAAAGGCTGAATCTGCTACTTCTCATTGACTTCCACACTACGAACAAAATGCAATTAACCTCGAATTGCTCCACACATCAGGATGGGGGATGAACAAATAAATAGAAAATACACACGCAGTACCACCATTTTAGTTTTGGCACCTACGGATTTGGACTTCGAGTATCAAACGTAAGGAAACCCTACAAGTACAAGGGGGCAAGGGTTTAAGCTGCTTCTGCTTCTCATCTAGGGGAACTACCCCGTGGTCTCAAAATTTCTACAGTCCAGAATCTAGAAACGTCACTATCCCCTAATCAAGCATCCCCTCTCTCTCCTCTCTCTTGCTCAAACGGAAATTCATACACACAGTTCAAGACAGCAGAATCTGCAATCGGAGACATCAAGATAGAGAAGGACAGAGTGCCCTACCCGGAAGGGAGCCCTAGCCTCCGCTACTCCTGCTCGGCCAAGTGCGGGAGCGCGCGTGCGGCGGGAGGCGGAGGAGGTTTCGCCGATCCGGACGGAGAGAGAGAGAGAGAGAGGAAGGAGACGAGACGAGGGAGGCGGCGCAGAGCGCGTGGACGAATCGGGAATTCGGGATGCGTCTAATCGCGAGAGGGACTAGCATTCGACACATTTTCAAGCCCAGATCACACATTTTGGTCCGTTGGATCAAACCAACTAATGGATAAGATAAAAGGCTAACAAATACACAAAAAAAAAAGTCATTCTATACATACATGGCAGGTCTATCTATAAATCATTCGCCGTCTTTTCTATTCAAAAGTAGTCAATTTTTTTAACCTCTTGATTAACAACATGTGTCTAACATTATAACCACATCAACCACATAAAACTTCTTAACAATGCAACATAATTAAAAATCCATTAAAAAAAGAATAGAAAAAGATACATAGAAATTTAATAAAAGTTACCGTGTAATTAAATATAAATTACACTGTAATTATGTAATTACATAGTATTCATATTGTAATTTATATTATTATATAGTGTAATTTCTGCACGTAATTAAAAATCCATTAAAAATAGAATAGAAAAAGGTGCATAGAAATTTAATAAAAGTTACCGTGTAATTAAATATAAATTACACTGTAATTATGTAATTACATAGTATTTATATTGTAATTTATATTATTATATAGTGTAATGTCTACTACTTGTGTATACATAGACATCTCTCGCTGCTTCATACAATCCCTGTCTCCATCATAATAAAATAGTGTAGTAAGCCAAATGCTTGGACCGTGGAACAAAGAAAGTTGCAGGCTAAACCGAAGAGTAATTAGGCTAGGGGGCTCGCAGATAATAATAACACAGTAATGAACGAACGAGAGAAGGTGCAAGGAATCACAGATCTCGAGACAAAATCCGATGGTAAAAAAATCATGTGATTTGGATAGCAAAACCGATCGCGAGAAGCCTGAAGGATTGGACCGCACCGTCGCGACGTGATGTGGGCCCATATTTTCTGATGGGCCTTAAGAGATACTACTGAGATAGACCTGGGCTTTGAGAAGACAAGCGGAGAGTTCACAGGATGCTTACTTCCAAAATCCAAATGGTGTTTTTATGGTTACATTAGTCTGTGAACTCATCTCACACAACTGTCTACGACTACAATCTCAAAAAGAAAAAAAAACTGTCTACTACTATGTGCTCCTCTTCTTGAACAGAGCTGATTGTGCATTATGGATTCGTTTGCATCTGACATGGGGTTTGCTCCCTTTTGCGCTTCTGTAGATTCGGATGAACAAATACTCCTGAATCATTCTTCGGTCAGAAACATGCCCAAGCAATCAGGTATAACCAAATAACTGAATTCAAACTTAAAGATCATGTTGTGCCATCGTTCGTAGCCTGAGCCAATTGAATCTTGGGGCATGCTATACTTTTATTAGTTATCACATCATTCTTCGCCTCTTTGAATTTGGACTTCTTTTATTTATTCTTGTGCTTAAATTGCAGAAGGCATATGAGTCTTGTGCTATCGGACACACTTATGTCAAGGGTTCTATTTGAACTACAACCTGCAGCACACAGGCCTCTGGTTAGCACCAGTTTTTTTATATGGCCTGATACACGTATGTTAAAATTCAGATGATTGCGTTCTTTCTGCATTTTCATTTACATATTTGTGTACTGTGATTCTACAGCGTTATTACTGTGCTGATTACTATTTTTCTTCCATTTTTTCCTTTGGAGAAAACAAATGCCTCGAGGTGCCGACAAGAGGGTAGGAGATGCGATGCATCTAGCAGTTACGACGCATGCAAAACTGAGTGAGCATTAGCAGACCAACGATACTGGTTGGTATCAGGACAGTGCTATCGGTATGTGAAACAGAGATACGGCAAAACATGAACATTTCATTGCATGCTAATTGCAAGTCTAATTCTGTACGATGATTAGTCCACAAAATGGACGCAGAATAAACCATATTTTAACAACACTTCTTGAAACAGGTCAATGAACTTTGGACGCCTACTTCAGAACATAGCACTATCCTCAATAGTCTTCTGTTTCTCCTTGAGTACTCCACTATATCCCCATGCTAGTGTCTTTAGCGTCCAACCTGCCGATCAACAGAAATTGCTATTAGTGCACTGCTTATATTGACATGAACACAAATAGGAATTTAAATGGGCTAGTTTGAACAGGTAGATATCCTCTTCTAATGATAGAGAATGATTTTAGTCCAACATCCGTGCCAATCCCCAAATCTTACCAACAGAACACCCAAACACTGAAACAAGGTTTAAGGAGGTTCCGTATACTTACATGGCTAGAGGGAATACTTCTGAATGTATGAAAAAGAGAAATTGATAATGAGTCTTATGGTGACAAGCATAGGTGAAGGTATTAAAACACTCCGTGTTACTACACCATGCAATTTAAATCTATACATTATTAGCTACAAACACAGGGATTCAATTGGATGTTTTTACAATTCAATACAAGAATAGTATATTTGAAAGCAAGTCTTGTAATAAAATTTGTTCCTTCAATAAAAAGCAGTTAGGCCACAAATGTTTTGCTCATGTATGGTAGTTGTATCCCACTCAGTCAAATGATTGCCCCGAACAGAGAAATGCCCAGAGCATTGTGATGGAGGAGGCAAAACAATCAGGCATAGCCACATAGGGTATCAACATGGGATGCTTCATGTATGCTTCAGCTAAGTGTATTCAGCATTAACATGATAACTGAAAGGAATCATTGGTATGCAGGGTACATCAGGTTGTTACAACTAAGCCAGGTTCACATGAAAGCCAGTATCACAGTATGATGACACTGACTTTATAAGGAAGAAAATTGTATTCAATCCTTAAATCAGTTACAATTATCTTTCCTAGCTGTTGAGCCTGATATTCAAACGAAAGTAAACCCTACACAGATAGATACGACCATGGGCATTGACAGATAAAACAGTTTTCGCAACTTATCACAAACATTGTTCACAGCCTATATATCTCCGGTTGCATGCCTCTGATGAACAACTGCAACACAAGATCACAACAGCCAGTAGAAATAAACAACTCAACCAAGCTGTCCAGTTGTACTTCGATGGCTCTAATGAACAACACAGTGACACTAAATTAAGCTCAACTTCCACAACTGCAGCACAATGGACAGAAGAAATAAACAACGTAGACAAGCTGCTACGGCTATATATTCATCAGAACTCCTACACTATAGGCGGGCTCATCTGTCAGTAAAAAATCTCCTAAAATATCAGTAAAATTTATGACACGAAATCTTCAATCGATTTCCGTATAATCTAATCATGCACCACAAGAACAAGCAAAACCACAAAATTCGCGAGAAAACTGAACCATCTTACTTAAATCGGTCGAGATCTACCAGAACTCACCACATGCCAACCCGCACAGGCCACAGCACTCAAGTTCACACAGCCGCACCCACAAATTCACACACAGGCGCGCAGACGGCAAATCACACGGCAGAACAACTAGATCTAACTCTAACGGAGGGAACGGGCAAGTTGATGTGGCATACCTAGCCGGACCCCACGATGATGTTGTTGATGGGGATGAAGATGAGCTTGACGAAGAAGCCGACGAAGCCCATGACGACGAACCCGATCGCCGTCCGCAACGCCACCTTGGAGAACTCTGCAGACCAAAAAACACACCGAAGCACCGTCAGATCTGCCCGAAACCGCGGCAAGGTCAGACGAGACGAGGCGCAGCGCAGCGCTCCCTACCCTTGCGGTCGGGCTTGTGGCAGCGCTTGACGAGGCGGACGCTGTCCTTGGCGAACTCGCGGAGGGGATCCACCACGGAGTCGATGGCATCCATGGCGAGATCTCGAGACGAGACGACGCGAGGCGAGGCGCGCGGGCTACTTCGCTTTTGGGGAGTCTGTTCAGCGGATGGCTCCCTTTATAACTGCTGGCCTCGGGCTACTTGCCTTTCCTTTCCTGTGTATTGTTCTGGCTCTTCTCCGTGAGTTTCCGAATGGGTTCACCTTTCCAATTTTGTGCCCGATCATGACCCCGACGGTAGGATGGTTTTCGATCGAATTTTGACAAATTTAAATTTTGCCCCTGCCGAAACCTTGAAATTTCATGGTTTCCCATCTGTTTTCGTCGAAACTGTAAAGCACACGGTGGGTGACACATGCGATCAAGTGTAGTTTGTGGACAGCGAATTGTGATTATCGCACTGCAAATTAAGCCTAATGAAGATACACTTGATTCGGACAGGCTCGTGAAATCATCGTGGTCTTTACAATGCAATTAAGCAAACACACACCTTATGACCTTCTGACAATCAAACATGAGAACCATCAGTTGCTTACAGAGTTACAGTTCTGATCCGATAAACAAATATCGTGGTTGCATTGTAAAGACCATAGATCTGTAGCACCAATGGGGGTTCAAAGCGGGCATCAGATGAAGAAAGCGATCAGAATTTCCTCTTTTATCACTCTACAATTAATTCAGCTTTCTTGACAATGAAAAAAACATTCAGGTTTATTTGAGCTATGGATCCACCAACTTGGTGGGAACAAGGTAAGCCTATGTACCTTAAAGGCAATAAGAACATGGAATCAGGGGAGCGTCTGAGCTTCTGCAAATAGTGTGGAAGCCCAGAGACACCCCTCCACCTCACAGGAGGAAGCCATGTGGAAAAGAGGTAAAGTTACTACCAAGCAAACACTGTTTGCTCCAATTACAGTTTGAAAGTAATCAATTGAATCAATCAACCAATATGAGAGCAGGCATCTCTTCTTAAATTTCCAGCTCATAGCCCTTCAGTTAATATCCCTTCAACCAAGACAACTTGAGCTCATTGCTTTCTGGTTTATGACCTCCAGTGGTGACCATTGTTTATTGAGCATCAATATCATTCTGATCAGGAAAATTTGAGGTTAATCTTCGTCGCAAACTATCATGTTCAAGTGCATCAGATATGAAATTGACTTGGTCAGCTGTTTTAGATCCTATGCCTTTCTCGGAAGCCAACATGGTAGATGCTGCATCCCTTTGGTTACTGCTGCCATTCATATCAAGAATTCCATTATTACTGTCATTTTCTCCCCCATAACTGGAATTATTGGCACCCAAAATTGCATGCCCATTTTCATCACGTCGGCCACTCACATTATCAACAGAAGTTGCTCTTTGTTGGTAAACAGTGCCAAAAGTTGTACCATCTTCACCCCAACTTTCTTTTATCAGGTCTGACGATACTGCAGCGCCAATAGATTTTGGCTCCAAGGAAATGTTATAGCTGGTTTTCACATCATGGACAGAGCTTGCAGAGGTGTCCATGGCAACTGACTCTCTGCAATGTTTTGTACGAAAACTATGAGATGAGAATGGTGTGCATTCGCCATTTCGAGATGATGAAATATTACTTGATTTGCTGTTGCTACTCATGAAGTGTGACGATGTGCCATTACTAAATGACAAGCCATCATCACATTTGCCTGGTTTTTCCCTAGAACAAGGCCTTAGAAGGAAGCCACGATGTAAGAATGGCATGCCCCCTTGGCAATCTTTTGCCGGCAGGTTTGGGGCACATTTATTGTGATTATCTTCCAACGGTTTACCATTGCTTGTGTTATTCAGATCTGTGTTGCTGCCTGATGGTTCTTTGTAAGGTTTTGGATTAAAACCATTAAAGGTAAAGCCAACATTCTGCTTGCCCACATGAAATGAGTTGCTGCTTGATAGTGTACCACCATTCCCAATAGAATAGTTGCCATTGGTGGATGTTGCAAACTTATTTTCATAGCATGGTGTGCTTGGAGAGGACATGTTGCCACCGTTGGCCAGAACTCCTTGCTCTGGGCAACTGGGATCTCCATTGCAATGACCATTCAACTCTTGGGAGGAACCAGCACCGTTGTCACCAGTTTGACATCCTTCTGCAAAGGACGAATTTATTCTTGAGGGTTTGTCAGGAAAACCAAGAATTGGTTTTCCCACCAAAGCATTCTCCAATGCAGGGACTGATGTACTATTGCCCATCACTCCAACTGAATCACCTAAGACAGGCCTGCTCCATCTTTCAACTTTGACACCAGCTTCAGTGTCAATTTCCATGTAGTCAACTGAATCAATACATGAGGCACGTTCTTCACACTGCTCTGCAGAGGAATGGACTAAAGATGCTTCACATGTGGAGTTGCCAAATTGCACAGATCCCATGGTGATTGAGTCTTCCAATGGAAAACCTGAATCTCCTCTAGTATTTTCATCAAGGGCATGCGATATTGTTGAAACTGGTAGGTGCATAATATCATTGTTAGAGAATTTATCTTTATCAAAGCTCATATGCAAATCCAGGTCTGGCTCTCTGTCCATGGTATGCAAAGATTTGTTGCTGGATTCAGAATCAACTCGCTGATCTTCTGAGGGTTTCAAAGAAGGCATGCTTTCTAATGGCACACCCTCTTGTATCAAATGATTTTGTCCATTCGAATGGCACACTTTCAACTGTTGCTGCTGTTTCATGAGTTCTTCTACTGCAATTAGTGGCCTAGGACGAGCTGTTCTCCTGCAGATGATCATAAAGGGAAAAGCAAAGAAAGTCAAATCCAGAACAATAAGCATTACTCTCAACCTCAAACAAGTAATATTTGTTAGACTCTTGTGAAGAGGTTCATTAGTTGGAGAAAACTAAATATTGAGCATAAGGAGATATTGCAAACATGTTAAGATAAAAAAGAAGGTAATTAGGAAAGTAGCTTTTGAGCTAAAAAGCCTAAGGCTCAGTTTGAAACAGATTATTGAGCGGATTGTTGCTCCGGATTATCTACTTGATTATAGGGGCAAATTAAATATTTTTATAATAAATTTAACAAATAACTTAAAACAAGTGGTCTAATCAAATACAGTAGAAGTGTTTTGAGAAAATGTACTTCTCGTAGCATGGAGCAAACAATCAATTTCAATAATCCAGTAAATAATGTGAAAAGAACTAAGCCTAAAACACATAAGCCAACAACAGAGCAATATGGGAAGCAAGTCTGAGCTATGAGCCTGTCTTTTTGTGGTAACTAATCACAGTTCATACTTGATTTAGGTTACGTTGCTTTAATAATGTACTTCCACTATCTTGCTACTGTTGTCTGGTTGATAAAGAATAAACTATCACAAGATTCAAAGAATACAGCAAATTTATAATGTAGAATTTCCCAATACAGTGGACAGTTGATGGCAACAGTCATTAACACAAATCATTCAAATAGAAATTACCTGCTATATAGAAGCATATAAGCACCTTGAACATGTACTTCCTCATCATCAACAGCCATAACCTACAAACAGAAGTAGGCAGTATCACTGATTATGACAAGTATTTATATGGTCATATACTTATAACATAAAAGGTGAACACGTACCTTGCAGTCATCAATTTTATACCAGCGTCCTCGGTAATTTTTTATGTAGCATATATAATGCCCAAAAAATGAGGCATTGAGCATATCCAGATGAACAACAACAGCATAGAGATAGTATTGGTCACTTCCATCAGTGCTACTCATGTATGGCATTAGATCTAAATTCATTGGGAATGTAACTCTCTTGTTCAGTTTCCCAAATCTACCACTCTGTGATAACCATATGAAAGCTTGTTATCCAAATATGTCATAATACAAGTATACAATGGCATTGATATAGTTACAACAAGCTGATGTCCTAACCTGGAATCTTTTCAGAGTAATTGTGAGTATATTTGGAGCTTGATAAACTGTAAGTCGTTTCTGTGCTTTGACATAGTCGCTACATCTGTATAAAAGCAACCAATGCATTAGAGCGAAAAAAAGAACATTTGATATATATAGAGAGGGAGAGAGAAAGAGAGAAGGAGCTCAATAGAAGACAAAATATAAGTGGTAAGAAGGTGTGCATTAACAAATGTCCTAGTCCATGTATTGCAGATGGGATATTGCACCATTACCATACCATCTTCCTCGGATTAAATTTGTGAGAATGGCAACGGTTGGGTGATTCCAGACAGTTATCAGATTGAAAACACTCCATCTTAAACCAACTACTAGTATTTAGACTAAGAATGTGGCCACAAACTCACAAGTTATTTAAATTAATTCAAATAACAGGCCAAGTTCAAGTATTCCTTCCTATATATTATAGTCAAAGTAATTTATATTAATGAATTTTACATGAGACTTAAGTGGACCAAAATGAGATCATTCTGTACTGATCAATAGTAAGGAAAAGCTAATTTCTGTCCAAAAAAAAGAGGAAAAGCTAATTTCAATAGATGGTCAAACCATTGGTTTCACTGATGGGCACAATTAAAATTAATATGCCCCTGTAGGATTTGGATGTGTGTAGATACCAGTATTTGATGTGCAAAATTGCAGAAAATATTGTTCACTTACCCATCACATTTGTACTTATTATCACCATCAAGCCACTCTACCGCAGTGAACTTATCTAAGCATTCTTCCAAGGAGTCAGCATCACCATGAATTTCAACTGTCAAGTCCATCATATTCTCATAGCGATTCGAGACCATTCCACATGCAGTACATTGAACCTACATATGCCCTTTCAGTTAGGCCATATTCATGGAAATTTAGAGCGGATTGAAAAATAGCATGACAAGAAAACCAAACTGAAAGACTGTATATTGAAATCCTAAATCTAACAGAAACAGAAGAAACCTGGGATTGCAGACGACCACCAAATATGTGCTGAATAAGAGTCGTTTCTTGAGTGCTAGGGTCTACAGCCTTCTCACCTCCAAATTCATCAAGACAAGCAGATTGCATCTTATCTATTGCAAACCTATAAGTACAATGAATTATTCAACACTGGAAAGGCGATTCAAGAAGCCAAACTGACAAAAGATTAATAGAAAAGAAAACTCACCTCATGAATTCATGAGCATCCTCTTGTCTACCAAAGCCAAGGTTCCCACCTATATTTGGCAGGTGAGAAAGAATGTTCTTAGGGGCAAATGGATGTATACTTTCACTTGCTCTTTGGATATGGCATTGCAGTTCGCACAAGAAACACCAATCTTCATGTCTCTTATAACCTGAAAGGTAGAGATGTTGAACATTGTTTAAGTTAAAACTAGACTTCCTTACATAGTCATGGTAAGATAGCACTTACATTCCCTGCTATGGTCCGTTCCTAAGAGATAGGCAGCAAGTGGTCTCGTACATGAAAGACATTGTAAAACAACATTGGCAAAGCAACTGCACAGATGAAATGCAATATATTATGGACTTAAGGAGGCAAGTGCAGAGCAAAATGAATCGAGTGCAATTTAGTACTATTCTATCATACCTGTTGCCACAATTCAAAAGGCCACAAGGTAAATAATCAAGGTCCCTCCAGTTGCACAGCTTTAAAAATTCATCATAAGGAAAGATGACCTGCATATGAAACATGAGTGAAAAATGTTATACTACGTAAATACATTTTGACATGTTGCACACATGGTTTTGGATTAAGAGCACAAACATTCACCTTGTTTAATTTTCTATGGGCGGGCACTAATGAGATGGGACCAAAACCAGATGACTTATTTCTGTCTTCGTCACCTCCACCAGATAGCTTGTCAGCAGGACTTGATTTTTTCATTTGTTTGCACCTGAACTTGTGACCAGATTGCCAATGCTTTGACTGACATCCTTGAGAACTGAATAAGTGCACAAACTGTAATGTGAATGGTCCAGAAATATGGCAGCATGGTGATCAAAGATACCATGGAAACAGGGTTCAGTAATTGTGAATCATGGACTCATGAAACCCTTATTATATGACAAAATAATGCAAGTCTATTCTGGTGCAGAACCTTGAAAGATCAGATTATACAATGTTTTGCAATAATAGGATCATCCGAATTTGGGGCATGTTTGGTTTATTGGCAAAATAAACCTTACCATTACCAATTTTTTGGGAGGCAGAACAATGTGGGGGAGTGTTTCGTTTGAAGTCATATTAAATTTGGTAGTTATCAAGAGTGTAAATATCAGGAATTACCTAAGTTTGGTGTGGCTGTGATATTGGAGTATTTCTGGTTTATTGCCTTACCAAACTTTGGTAATGCCAAAATTTCACAAGTTTGAAAATGGCAACAAACCAAACATGCTCTACACCAAGAAATACTTTATCCTGGTGTTAATGCACTAACACTGGCCAAAATAACAAGATAATCATGGACTATCTGCTGGATACTTACTCATTCAAATACTAGTAATGAGAAACTAAAACTTCTCTGCAGGGTTAAGTGGTGACCCACATTCAATGCAACAAACAAGAACCAAATTTTCTCCTGATACTAACACCCACAACTACACAACCAACCAATCCAATCGCGCGCACAAGAGCACCATAAGAGACAAGATCATCTCTCCGTGTATTCCATCGAAATGCAAGCACCCTCGTCAGAACACTCAAACCGCAGTAGCCCAACAATTAATTATATCCGCCCACACGAACCACAAGAGTCACGATTACTTATCCGAAACACCAATTCGCCCCAAGAACTTAAAGAAACAGCAGTAAATCACAATTCACAGCCAGGACAACCATAGCTTGACCAAGAACCCGTGCAAGATCCTGGTACCGTTGCCTGCGCCAGCCCCCCAATTACACAGAAGTGACCAATTTCGCAGGAAGGAACTAGGCAAGACTGTAAGAACGTAAGCGGTACGAGACGACTACTACAAGTAACATACGCAAAAGGAGGAAGCGGAGGAGGAGGGAACGCACCAGTACCGCACGCGCTTGCACCCGGAGCACTTTTTGGTGGCGATGTAGCCGCACGCTGCGCAGGGCTCCCCGCCCCCACTGGCGGCTTGCGCCCCCTGCGCCGCGCCCTGCTTCTGCTGCTGCTGCTCCCCGCGAGGCGGCATCCTGTAGGCGGGTGAAGAACCGTCGCTGTGGTGGTGGTGATCGTCGTACGAGGAGGCGGCGAACCCAGCGGCGTCGACGACGAAATACCTCGACGCGGCGCGGCGCACGGCGACGACGACCGCCGAGAACAGCACGAGGCCGACTACCGCCGCCTGAATCACCGCCGAGAGGTCGAGATCCAGGCCGCCCCCGCCGCCGCCTCCCCCCAGCATCTACTATAGCCGGCCCCTAGGGTTAGGGTTCCGCGCCACGCCGCCACCGCCTCCACCCCCTCTTCCAAACATCCGAGCAAGCCAGGCGCGCCCGAAACCCCCACCCCGGCTTCCGTGTGGGCCCCGCCCCGCCGCCACAACAAGTGTCCCAGCCACAGCCGGAGCCGGCAGGGGAAGGAGGAGCAGAGGAGTACAGAAGAGAAGAGGGCGCGTGGGGGCCAATCCGTAGGTGGGCCCGGGATGGCAGTAGGTGTGGGAGGTGTGGAACAAGTCAACCACGCGTGGTGGGGGCCTCTGCTTCTGCTTCTGCTTCTTCTCCACCTATGTGTCCATGCAGAAACGCAGGCTGCTGCTGGGCGCTGGGCAAGGGCGCCCCTGCTCAGCCCACAACGTTGGTGCCTTTGGTTTGGCTTCTCATCACAGTTGTTCATCCGAAAGAGATAAAAGGGTACAGCACTCGGAGCTTTCTAGGAACACCTCGACGGATCCAGGAGAGAATATCTTTCATCTGGTGATTCTGGAAAAGAAACGAAAGGGCTAATATTGCCTTTTCTTTTTATTATTTTATGATTGACACCGTTCCTTATACAACAGCGATGAGTAAACTATAAATCAAATATAAGCACACATAGCGAAGATAGATAAAGAAAAAGCTACAAATATTATATTATAAATATAAGTAAGAGAGTAGATAAAGAAAAAAAACGAATTATAAATACATACGGAGAAGAGAGAGAAAATAACATATACTCTTAATATATGCTTTAAATATAAGATTGTTCAGATGCCTACACCCTACATAACACAGATAGTCCCATAGGCACAAGGCAGCCGCAGCCAGCAAACCTACCTACCAAACAACCCTGAAGTTGATTAAACTGTGGCCGTAACCAAACAAGTTGGTTAAACTTGCTTAGCTATGATAAAATATGATTGACAATTAAACAATCTTGAAATCATTTGCATTTCATCTATAAGCCTAAACTGGTTTCCTTATAAGTTTGTCCAAAAAACTTGGGCTTGAAAAATGGAAATTATATATGGCTATTTTCAATAGGGTGATTTTCTCTAATCTCTAAATCTCTAAAAAGTGATTAATTATTATGGGACACTGATACTTAATACTACGGAGTATTTAGGGCACCATTAGATCTCCTTAATCATAAATTTTTGAAGCATTTAGAACTCATTTCTCCTAACAATTTTCTTATGATTTACTTATTGTAATCATGTTGTACCGATTCTATACCCTAATCAATATTTGTAAAGTTGTAAATTTGACATATCCAAGACCAATTTAAATTATAGACTATTTAGCTAAAATAAAACCGAAGTATTAAACATACCAAAATAGCATGGTGATTTGGGAGAGGAGGCTAGTTACAAACCCCAATGATTTTAGAAGAAGACGTAGCCAAGGAGTTGGAAGAGTAGAGAGGCAAAACATTAGCGTTGGAGGAGAGGTAAGAGAGGTAAGAGTAGGAAAGGAGAAGGTTGGCTGGTGGCACTCCTCTTGCCCCTAACCTCGCGATGCT
This sequence comes from Oryza coarctata, assembly GCA_030770085.1. Taxonomy (NCBI): domain Eukaryota; kingdom Viridiplantae; phylum Streptophyta; class Magnoliopsida; order Poales; family Poaceae; genus Oryza; species Oryza coarctata. The sequence continues at coordinate 20,404,181 of CM061472.1, forward strand.
ACTATTGGCGCTCCTCTCTGCTCGATTCTAGTGGGGGAGTAGGGCTAGAGATTATCTTGTGTTAATGTAATATTCCTTTCCGCTCATCCTGCCCACCTAACTTATGCCTAGCACTATCTATTAACAAGCCGTCCATTTAGACCGACTTTATTACTAATCTAAGACTAACCACGATAAATCACGCAACTTACTATTTGGTTAAGTGACGTGCCCTGATCAACTTTACAACTAATTTATTACTGGTCGCAACTAATCAAGCGACTTGATAACAATAGTGATCAATTTACTGATTACCTACTGCTCCTTACGCCCGCACCCGATTAATGTCTCCTGATCTGTAACTGTGACAATGATGACTCAAGTCCCGATCAGTAATACTCTGTGCACGATTTACAGTTGCATTCACTAATCGATGGACCTGTATATATAGTAGCTGTGCTATATGAAAGGTTCCAGGTTCTAATTGTTGGCATGTACTAGGAAAATCAGCTTTTAGGACTAATATTGATCTATCTGTTCTATCTGAGAACTAACGACAAAAAAAAGCGACAAAAAAAGGGCAAACAGATGTAGTATCATGCGTGCCTGCTATTCGTTCGATCAACCTTGCAAAAACAACACTGCAATTGTCATCTGTTTGCTTAGTTCTCATCGAAATAACTGAATACCAAGCTCAGTTTGCTTGATGCATTGGCAGCTAGAGTTTCTTCTCAACTGTTTTCTCATGGAGCGGAAACAATGGTACTGCTTCGTTCGGATGAAATAATTATCATTTTAAACAATGCTATATCAAACTTTTAAAATTTTAACTATAAATAACTTTTAAAATATTTAATTTAGAAAATTTTATAGATTAATCTTAAGAATTATTTCAATAAAATTATATTTTTACAAGTAGAAATTAGTGATCAAAATTATTTTTAAAAAAGATCGTGTCCAATTATTTTAAATATGGAGGCGGAGGGAATATAATTTAACTACTTGATTTAATACGTGCCCTTGCTTAATTAATTAAACTAACAACCACCTTGGTAGTTGTTCTTCTCTTTCAAATTTGAGATGACCTGTACTTGTCATCTTCACTGCCCCGTCTCCTATCGTTCTGATGCTCCAGGAGTCCAAAAATCCAAGTCATGCCGGATACCGGGACACGCTTTCTTTTTCCCCTCTGTCTCACATTCTCTCCGAGGCAGATGTAGGTTGCCATCAGCATATTGGAATCACAAATGGTCTCTCTGTTATATATTTTCTATATTTTATTTTTTAAAAGCTAAACTTTTTTATATTTCACCAAAAAATAATAACATTCCCAACATCAATTTAGTTTTATTAAATTTAACATTAAATATATTTTAATACTATATTTGTTTTAGGTTAAAAAATCACTATATTTTTTCTATAAGAAAATTTGTTTTTTAAAAAAGTCAAAATGTATTATCATATGTGTCTTTTGCTAATATATCCCACATGTGAATTTCTTTTGCAAGGATGAAATATACTTCAATCATTCTAAAATATATTTATTTATCCATTTTAAAAAATTATTTCTAACGTTTAAATTTTGTCGTGAAATATAGTAATAAGAGGTGCTTGTAGTGATGAAATGTCTACGATAGCCCTCGTCTCCGCAAACTGCACCAACCAGGACAATTAATGAAATGTGATATAGTCCTTAACTTCAAAATAGCTATATTTTTGGGACATAGTCCATATGTATACGTGTTTATGTTCACCGGGTATACTCTCCGAGTGGCACTAGATGATATCCCATGTTTTACTATAGAATGACTATGTACAGGTAAACAACTTTTAAAAATATATGAGAAAAAGAAGAGACGGATAAAAGAAAATTAAAAGATTTAAACTCTTCAGTTGCATGGCCGAGGTGATCAATTAATAATCTTTTAGCTGTAAAAGTTAATTATGTATAAAATACGACTATTATAACGATAAAATACATGTGAATAGAGGAGAATTAAAGAACTTTAACTTCCGTTTCAAGTTAGCTAAGGCCTTCTTCTAGTACTTGAACGGATAATCACCGTTCAGGGTTTTTAGGATGATGTTGCTGATGTTAAGGGTTTTTTTTCATATCTATATACTATATATAGATTACGTATCTTTCGATAATTTTAGTGCCCGTAATTACACGCACGGATATAATTATGTGTTAAGTGCGTGCTCATCAGATAATGATGAGAGAAGGGGAAGGGAAGTTCGGACATGGTACACTGTTAGAATTGACAATGCAAGGCCCAAGCCTAGCGGTGGACGTCAATCCTGATAAGGCCAGAAACGGGTGGGCTTTGTCCATGGGCCAGAGCACGAGCTCGTCGCCGTCGTCCACGAGCAGAGACGAGCTGGTCGCCGTCGGCGAGCTCGCGGTGGTCGACCACGACGGCCTCGTCGCCGGGGCAGAACGCGCACTGCAAGACCTCGTCGCATGGTACGAGCTCGCGATATGTTGCCATCTATCTAATTCTCTAGCTCACGACCGAGACCTTGACCCACTACCTCCGCGGCAATCACACAGAGCGTGATCGGACGCTTGATGGCGACCTCCGGTGTCGAAAAGAGAAAGAACGGACTCTTCCTGTGTTGGTTCACTTTGCTCCAGACATTCTATTAGTTCTGACATCCTTTTATCTCTTCAGAGCAATCATTTAGCGTGAGTGAAAGAATTATTGAAGAATGAAGGTAATGTCTTCTGAGAAAGTTGAGACAATCTTTTGTCTTTAAGATTGGATGGAGGCCGATGAACGGACACAGCACCGAAGGCCGATGAACGGACACAGCACCGACTACAAGAGCCAGAGATTATCGATGCAATGACAAATGCATTGGCGGAAACTGGCCTCAGAAATGATGAAGACGGTGCCAGTTAAAACTAATAATATAATATATGTAATATTGTAGGTTAGTTATTGTACTTTTTTTTATTATCAGGGGAAGCCTACTTTTTAATGAGGCAATAACTCTATCCCTATTGATATATTTTTTTCGAAATTTTATGTCTCAACTTATTTGCAGCAGGTGTAAAAAAAGTTGTAGTGCATATTTTATTTTCCTGCCTAGATATTTGATGGGGCAATTAAATTTTAAATCCTAAGCATGGCAGTCTCCCACCGCTCCAAGTGGGCAAAAGAACTGACCAAAACCAAGTTGTTTTTCCTTTCCAAAATTTCAGATTTCGTTTTCCCTCCACTGTTTCAGATTTTTACACCTTGATTTCATTTTTCCCTCCCAAAATTCCAGAACGTACGGCAGCGTTGTTTCATATTCCCTAGTTGTTGGCTGCCTTGGTTTTCTTTATCGAGGTAGACATGTATATACACAGACAGGCATCGAGCTCGTGGCAGCAGTGCAGCAGCGCGAGCAACGGCCAATTAGTTTCGACCGCCTGCGAGCTCCAGTCTCTCCACCATGCGTCCCAGCTCGTGCAAGCGTGCAGCGGCCAATCGCCTCACCGCTCGTGTTGCGCCGGCCGTGGTGGCGCGACGCCGCGACGGCATGACCCACTGCTCTTCGCGCGCGGAGGCCGGGGGCGTGTAGTGCTTGTCTCCGACGCGGCCGACTATTTCTTTTCCGATTTCTTCAACTGTTTCATGTAAATATTTATTGAAATTCTTTCAAGTAAGGTCGTAAAAACCAGTTAAGGCAAGCTGTAGCAGGCTGTAATCAGAATGATGAGAACTTGGACTAACAATTAATCAGCTAAGTAAAACTCAGTCTCACAAGTACATTATTGCAACATCTTACCGACTCTACCTATATAATTAGTACCACTATTATATAAGAACTTGGGTGATCTACTGGACTAATAGGGATCTCTGCAAAAATAACATTGATGAGAATGTGTGGTGTAGAGAGATCTGAGAAAGGCCAAGGCGCGCGCTTGGATCTCATCACATGAAGCACTCGTCCACACGGGACTTGGAAGCGACGCGCACCGCAAGCGCCTACGCGGCCCAAGGCAGCTAATCCCTCAGTAATTAATTAACTCGACTAATTAATTTCGCGATCAAAATTACTTCACTTATTACTACTTAATTAAGCTACAGGGAGATCGAGTCTGAAGCAGACATGCTCCTTTTGTCGCCGTGCCTGCTAACCACAACTGTGGGCTTGTCTCTCGTCTCTTGCTAGTTGCTACTCTAGTAGCTGGGACAAATTTTAGCTCATATTTGTTAATTTGTTCTTGTGTCTGCCTGCTTAAGGAACTGTTATTTCGTTAACCAAGAAACAAGTGTCAGTGGCAGAATGAACTGAATCCAAAATCAGTCCAGCAAGCAGTTTGTTTATGTCCACAATACTATGTGAGAGCATAATTAAGTTTATCTTTTCGATAATACATTCTCTACTCTACATAAAGATGTATAAGGAGATGTATAAGGACAGTATAAACAATTCTATAGGCACCTAAGATAGTTTAAGGATGAGTTAATTAGCATTTGAGAATTTTCAGATAGCAGTTGTTTGGCTCATTTAAAGAACTAATAATCCAGGAGAGCTCCCAATTGATATATTTTTTTAATATTTGTTTTTGCTGCTTTTGACAGTTTCTTTGATGTTTATTTCGCAAATAACGTGTGCTGTGAATTGTTCAACCATGCATTGCAGACACTGATATGTAGCTGTATTTTGCTTGCAAGTACTGGTGTATGCAGCTGCATTTAGCTTGCAGAAGATTGCAATGATTTTTTAAAGACTAAGCCAGGTTGTTCAGAGATTAATCCATTATTTCCCTGTGGCCTTGGGATGTCACATAGTCACAGCTATGTGCTTTCGGCGACTCTGTTCATTACTCTATCCAATTATTTTTCCAAAGCAAACTAGAAATTATATAGTATAAAAGCTCCACTATTATTGTACCAAAATTATGGTGCTGAGGTTATTTATACTCTAATGGTATACTACCATGCTAGCAAGAGTACCGTAGATTTGAGCTTGCTAGGCTAAGGTTTTCCAACTGTGCTGATCAAGCTGGCAAGTTGCAGACAAGCAAAACAATAATAATATTGGCCACAAGATATTACTTGCAAGTTGAGTAATTGATAACTTCCAAAGCAAATAGTAGTGCCCCCAAAAGATTGCATTACAAGACATACATTTGATTATTTATCCTTATTTCTGCAGGAGATACTTATATCAGTTCTGAACCACAATAAAGAGGTATCAAGCCATGAAGGTATATGATGCATTACCAAAGTCAATATAGTACTACTTGCTTGAGGCCTTTCTTTAGACCAAAGGTCAGATGACCCAGCTTATATTTGAAAGCTGAAAACTAGCTTGAGGCCTTGTGTTGATTTCTTGGAAATAAAATTGAAATAATTATTGGGAATTTTATATTTTTACAGGCTCCTTTACAAGGAATAAACGATAGTCACAATTGTCATTAAAAACAATTAAATTCTCAATCAATTTTGCTGTTTGGTGTCGTCTGTTTTTGTACATTTTATATTAGTCACTTGGGCCCTGCGGGAAATGACCTTAGTAGATAAAATGCTTATACATAACTGATATAACCACGCCATCAAGCAAGATGTCACAATCCTCAACTCAAGCTATACCAACTCAAGTCTCACCTACATCAACATCAGTCCAAGTAATTGATGGACCGATTACACGTAGTCGAGTAAAGAAACTACAACAAGAGGTGCACGCGTTACTTTGTGAGATTCATTTTAATATTAATAAGAATTATATACTACCGAAGTCGTGTATATTATTAATGGTTAGGTTAACTAAAGAGAAAGACATAAACACATAAGGAGATGACTTCCGACCAGCTGCAGACCACTTCAGACCAGTTGTCGACCACGAACTACACTCGAACCAGTTCAGCTCTGCAGAACCGTCTAGAAGAAACAGTCATATATTTTGATTCTCAGAAGCTATGGTGGTCTATGACCATGTTTTGAAAAGCTCTTCAAGTCTAGTTTCCAATGAGTCTAGCCCCGACCAGTTTGGAGCTACCATTTGGGCACAGACCACCGTTTAATGTATACTGCTCGGAAGTTCAACAGTCAGCCTGATGCTAAAGTTCATGTATTAAACTATATCATTCTATAATATTACGTGGTGCAAGGCATACATGGTTGGAAAGAGTGTTAAGTCAAGAATCCAACGCAATAAACCGTGCATCATTTGGACTTTCCTAGGTGAAGTTGTTGCCAAAACAATAAAGATTGCGCAGAAAACTAACATCCACGCGGAAACTCTCCAGGAGCTCATTCTGAAGAGGTCTTTTCACATAGTCGAACTAGTTATTTTCTTTTCGAGTTTTCACCTACCTAGCAGGGCTGTTGATAATATAAATACCCCTTAGACTCATTGTAATCACAAATTATGATATTGAGAATATAGACCACTTTGTTCAGCTGTGCGCTAGCAAACCCCTGAGAGTTGACCTCTATCCCTTTGCTCTTGTGACTTCCTTCGCAGAAATTACAGAAGCGGCGGCTTCATCCGCTCTCAATTGGTGCTCTTACTCCCTTCAAGGTCTCATCAATTGATTATAGGCTGTGTTGGTTGGTTTTTTTGAGAGTATGGTTGAACGAATCCTCGATTCAGGTTGTCGTATTGAGATGGTGGTTGGCTTCGAGTTTTATTCGTCAGGTTGCACTAGTTATCGCTGCTTGCAGTAAGTTATCTCGGCTTTTTCGAAGCTAGTTATCTGGTGATTGATCTTACGTTATGAATATCGGGACATCGAGGCGTATCGTAGTGGTAGTCGATGCATATATAAATTTTCAATTGCACGTGAACTGAAAATTTAAAAAGAAACAGTACTCCAAGTACTACCAAGTCCCCCTTTCTACTTGTCCTCTGCCTCATCCAATAGGCTAAGAGGCGTATCTACAAGCTAGGCAGGATGCCAAGCTTTAGTTACTGTGACCATTAAGTGCTCATGATAATTTAATTAACGACACAATTACTAGCTCATGATCTATTCCAGATGCACATGGGAGCCTCAGTGTTGCTTATTTTGTGTGGAGAGATTTTTTTTTAAAAAAAGTAAGAAAACAATTATGGCTCAAATGCTACCCCTATATAATAGCATTTGTACTTTTTAATTTTTATTTTATTTTCTCTAACTTTGCTCCATGGTACTCTCTTGGACCTCTTGGTGTGGCCTTGTGTGATCTCTATGGGCGCCGTTATTATTATTTTAGTGGGGGGTTGACTTTGTTTTGAAGGGGGAAGTTTTGCAGATGAACACATCAAATTGCTCACATGATGATGAAACATAAAAATGTGGTCACATACTCACATGAACACTGTAGATCTTGTTTTCCTTTTTTCAACTAGGGTGCTACTTAGTTTTTTTTATTAGTTCAGCTGGTTAGTAAGCCGCCCTGCCGCCAAATGTATGGTATTCTTTTATTAATATTATGCATAATGAATTTCTTAAAAAATATTATGCGTACTGAAAATTGTCTGTATTTTTTATCAGTTCAACTATCATGGTTTAAACTATTTTATTTAAGGTGAAACTATGTTTTACTATATATGATATGATATACCAAGGTTAATTTACACCCAAAACCTCAAACTGTCGTTTTGGCTGCTCAAAAAAATCCAGGAGAAAATTCAGAATTATATATTAGGGGTTTAATAAACTGTTGTACTATTATCATGGTGGATATATATATATAATGCACCAATTATAGAGATGGTTTCTGAGTCATTCACACTACTACGCTCACATGCTGGGCTTTGTTTTGTTGAAATTCTCTTCCTTTTCCCCAAAAGCAGCTTTTCTACATCCTCCATAGTTGGTGGCTAATAAAGCACTGTTAGTGGCCTGCAAGTAGTACTGATTTATTTTTAATTAAAACAACATTGTGTTCTCCTGGGGCTCAGCCTACTTGTCCTACTTCTTTTGTGGCAAGCAAAAATCTAAGCTGCCAGAATGCATTAGACTATATATAGATTCTTGGTCCCTTGAATACAAATTACAAAACCCAAATCGCAACCTAATCACCTGTACACTTTTGCAGAAGAAATGCTGACAGTACATGACCTGGTTGCAGACTTTCAGCCTTTCCAAAATGACCACATATATTTGTCTAACCATAATTAAACCTGCCAAAAAAATAAGACTTGGTTTCAAATGCTAGCCCCAGCATGTTGGTACATATTGCCGCATGTCTTAGGTTTTATATGACCAGCGGCTGTGGCGCTGAAGGAATCAAGCTGGCAGCACGTTAATTAGATTATGATTACTTGGCCTCTTGTGAAAGCGTTATTTTGCAGGTTGCCTAAGCAGCCAATTAAGAGGTAGAGTTGAGTACTTTAGGAACAATTGCTTATATATGATGGTACTTTGCAAGTGGAACAATTGCTCCATGAACTGTTACAACTAGTTAATTACCACTATAACTGTCAGGTTAATTAGCACATAATAGCCAACTTGGTGAGTGGTGGTGGATCATGCAAGTCTACTTGCAGGCAGAGGCAAGCATGTTCAGTCTTTTGTCTTCTAAGATGTTTATTCTTGAGAGATAGCTAGCTAGCTCTGCATTCCAAACTATCCAGTTTAATCAGCAGTTGGCCATCTAGCCAAACCTGAATGATTTGGGTTTTGATGATACAATTTATATGCATATGTATGTCATATAAAATCTTTAATTTGCCATATATTTGGAGCTTAGTCAGGACTCAGGTGGATATATAGGGTGATTGTGGCATAATTCACATTGCAAGATGCTGCTAATCTGTTCTCAGATTAACTAGAAGTCAATGCTGGTAACTAAGAATCCGTCAGAAGTTGCCATAATGGTAACATGATTACATGAAACCCTCCATTCCGGCATAAAGGTGCTTAACTGCTCGTCGGCTATGTCCAGGATTTCCTGCAGAAACTAATGCTAGATTATTTCTCTTTCTACATGCTAGTATTAAAAAGATAGGTTATGTTAGAGTATGTACAGCTTTTGTACCTCAGACCACCATGAAAGTTTGCAAGCTTGGCTAGCATATCTTTCTGAAGATTTTTCTTTCCATCGTGAGAATCTTGAACTAGTCACCTATCAGTCTTAGTGTCAGGCCTCTGCCGTCGCTACCTGAAGAGCCTGATATAAGATGATGCTGGTGACAGGAAGGATGGTGGGACTGATGCTGATGAAAACGATGCTGGCGATGGGAAAATGTTGGGACTGATGCTATTAAAGATGACAATAATAACATGACAGGACCGATGTCATTGTTATAATTAATATTTTATAATAAATAATTATTTTTATAAATAATTTAATTAATAAAAATTGGTTTAAAAATATTTATAATATTGTGTAAGTTTGCGTGACTAATATGGGTCCGATTGTGATATCTATAATAAAAAAATACTCAATGATGATGATTGAGATTATGTTCAGAGAGTAATGGAGATCTAACACGGTTAAAACGTCATGTGATAAAGTTGAACTAGAATCAGAAGACCTTAACACCAACATTTATCAATAGAGAGACTAGAGCTTTAAAAATATCATGTGACGAAGTTAAATATAGGGTTACACATGATGAATAGATATCGTGTAAGAGAATTTTATAACGGGTTTCATAAGCTATATGTACAATCAATAAAAAAATCATAAATAAATTTAGATTAGACTGATAAGAAAGAGAAAAATTAAATTAAGAAATTGTAAAATATTTAGAATATAAGAGATTAGAGTTTGACTTTAAATAGGAGTAGGAATTATAATTCTACTTATTTTAGGTACAAGAGGGGTGGAGGCCTTAGAATATAATTTTTATAAGAAAAAAGTCAGCGTTTAGTTCAAAGAAAGAGATGAGTTTATTCACTTTATAGACACATCTTAATAAAATAAAGTTAATATAATTTTTTATTAAGTTATATTCTTTATTTGTGAGTAGTTAGATCAGTGGTAACGCGGTGGATGGATCGGCAACATCAAGGCAGTTAGAGTAACAACAGCATGACAGGTGGACAATTAGACCGACGGTATACGACAGTATTTGTAACTTCATCCATGTTAGAGAGGTTTATTTTTATTCCATAAAAAGATTTATTTTTTTAATTCTAATATTCACCTCTCTATGGTGATTTGGCTCTTGTGTTTTGATCTTCATGATGTAGATGTAGTGATCGTGCCAGACATGCTACAGAAGGGTGACATCAAGATGGGCGGCATGAGTTGAGAATCAGGAAGACCAACTCGCACTACACTGGGCCACAGTGGACCAACAGAACGGCCTGTTAGTCGCTGTTACTAGCTGGCACGAGAGAGTGGTTGAGTTCTTCTTGTAATATAAGAAACAAGGCGGAAGATAAGTGGATCGATTTGGAACTGGAAAATGCTAAGGCGTAGGTGACGGCTTGATCCTGTTGGATCGAGAGAATTGCATGCGTACTCGTTGACATCTAGTTAATTGAGAGAGAATTCGTTAGTGGTACCCAACAACGTGGTATCAGAGCTTACAAATCCAACAATACTCTTGGCTTGGCTTTGAAATTCCAACATCGAGGATTGGAACCTGCTCAATTGAGTGGAATTATGTGAAAATACAACTTGCCTCGATCAATTAGCCGAGTTCGGAGTTGGATTGTGAGCTGAGATCGGAAACCACATCACCAGCAAGGTGCGCATGACATGGACATGGAGGGCAAGTTTGATCTGCTACTGAAGATGATTGCAGAGAATGAGAAGAACAAATGGAAGCGGAGAATTGAACCCGCGCGGACTTCTAGGAACTCAAGACCGCGATGGAGGCCTGCCTTCACCAAGTGGAGAAGCGGGCGGGTGATCTGAGTTTGCCTCTTGGTGCTTTGAGTACTAAGGTCGAATACCTGGAGGGCAGTCTGTTGCGTCAGGCGCAAGAAGAGAAAGCTAGCTACTAGATGATGGTGAAGGATGAGCAGGGCATGGCATCGACAATTCTGCAGACTCCTGCCCTGATCAACGGCACGCGCGACCTAAACCTCAACTCCCCTGTTCCTTATGGTTGCGATTCCAGTAGCGTTGTAGAATAGCACACCTGGGGCTACCGCTGGATTAGGAGTAGTGTTCCTCCAATGACTTGTCCTCAGTTTAATGAAGATAATCCCCATATGTGGAAGGCCCACTGTAGAGTTTATTTTGATGTATATGGCGTTCTTCCTTAGAATTGGGTGAAAGTAGCAACTCTGAACTTTTGTGGCAATGCTGCCTTCTGGCAACAATATGTGCATAATCAGTTGCTGGGAGTTTCTTGGTCTGAATTGTGTGAGAGTTTGTGCTCGGTTCACTATAGTTAGGCAACAAGCTCTTATTCGCCAATGGATACATGTGAAGTAGTATTCCTTAGTAGCTGATTATGTGGAGCATTTTGATAGTATTATGCATCAACTCATGGCATAGGACAGAGCTACCCCTCCAGTTTATTTTGCTGCTAAGTTCATCGAGAGTCTAAGAGAAGACACTTGCTCTGTGGTGATGGTCCAAAGGCCCCAAGATCTAGACGCAGCCTGTGCCCTAGCATTATTGCAGGAAGAAGATATGGAAGAAACTAAACAAACCGCTTTTAGGAGATCTGACAATAGAGTGTATGTTAAACCAATGAGCGAAGTTACTTAGAATCAGTTTGTTTTAGGGAAAACTGGCAGAACTACCTCTGTGAATGTAGCTGAGGACAGGAGGGGAACAGATGTAGCTTGAGCAAGAGATGATATGCTGTCTGTTCTCAAGGCTTACAGACGATCTAAGGGGTTGTGCTTCACTTGTGGAGAAAAGTGGGGAAAAGGATCATAATCAATTGCATGTGGTAGAGGAACTTCTAGAGGCACTTCAAACAAACCCTGAGATGATCTCTAATACAGGCAGTGGCCTAGATGGAGAAGAAGATACTCCGATGTCAATTTCATCTCAAGCTTTGAATGGGACTGAGTCTTCCAAATCTATCAGGTTAAGAGGGTGGATTCATAATAGGGAGCTATTAATGTTAGTAGACTCTAGCAGTACACATTCATTTATTGATGCACAATTGGGGGCCGAATTGTTGGGAGTCAAGTTGTTACACTCGCCACTGAAGGTACAGATAGCTGATGGTGATCAACTACCCTGCTCCAAAATCATACCACAATGTAATTGATGGATTCATGATAATAATATCAAGATTGATTTCAGACAGCTACAACTAAGTAATTACGATATTATTCTGGGTATGGATTGGTTAGAGCAATTTAGCCCCATGCAGATTGATTGGGCACATAAATGGTTGGAATTCCACCATCAAGAACAGGTGATCAGACTACAAGGCTTGACTCCAAAACTGAACCAGTGTGAAACTATTTCTCTCAATCAGCTGAGTGGTATGGCACAAACAGACTCCATATATATGTAGTGCAATTGCAAGAAATTAGTGAGCAACTTCATCATGATGTGCCTAAGACTGTTCAACCACTTCTATAAGAATTTTTAGGAGTTATTTGAGGAACATGTTGGCTTGCCACCTAAGAGAACTTGTGATCATCAAATTCCACTGATTGAAGGAGCAAAACCTGTAAACCTTAGGCCATATAGATATAAACCTGCCCTTAAGAATGAGATTGAGCAACAAGTAGCTAAAATGCTCAAATCCAGGGTAATTTAGCATAGCCAAAGCCCTTTCTCTTCCCAAGTTCTTTTGGTGAGGAAAAAGATCATGGAGGCTATGTATTGACCACAGGCAATTGAATGCAGTAACAATCAAAAGCAAATACCCAATACCAATCTACAGAAGTGTAGTATACAGTAATACTGAGACCCCGTTTTCTATAAGGGGGGTCATGTCTATATATGTACAAGTTCAGTGGTCTAACACCCCTTGCAGTCGTAGCGGGAGGAAAACGGACGCGAAGACTGGAGCGAAAACTGGTGGACAAAGGCGCAGGTAGGCCTTTGGTCATGATGTCAGTGAACTGGTGCGTCGACGGTATATGGAGCATCCGAACGTATCCTAGAGCGACCTTGTCATGTACGAAGTTGAATGTCAATTTCAATATGCTTCGTGTGTCGATGATGAATCGGGTTGACGGTCATGTAGACGGCACTGACGTTGTCGTAGTAGACAACGGTTGTGGAAGCGATGGGTATGCGGAGCTTATGGAGAAGCTAGCGAATCCAGCAACACTCAGCGACGACGTGGGCAACGGCGCGATACTCGACTTCGGCGCTGGACCGAGACACTATAGTCTGGCGCTTGGAGGACCAAGAGACTAGAGTGTCGCCGAGGAAGACGCAATAGCCGAAAGTAGAGCGTCGGGAGTCGGGGCAACCCGCCTAGTCTACGTCAGAATACGCGGTGAGAGAGTCGATGAGGCTGGAGCTGAGATGTAGGCCAGTGGATAGTATGCCCTTCACGTAGCGAAGGATACGTTCGAGCAGTGCGAGGTGAGGTTCGTGCGGAGCATGCATAAAGAGGCACACTTGCTGTACAACATAGGTGAGATCAGATCATGTGAGTGTGAGGTACTAGAGAGCACCAGTAAGACTCGGGTACTGAGAGGGGTTGGCGAGGAGAGAGCCATCGGTGGCGGAGAGCTTGGCGTGAGTGTCAACCGGAGTGATGGTGGGGTGACATTCGGTCATGCCCACACGCTGGAGAAGATCCGTGGCATACTAGCACTGGGAGAGGAATAGCCCGTGGGAAGAGCGCGTAACAGAGATGACAAGAAAGTGATGAAGAGGACCTAGATCGGTTACAACAAACTCCAAGTGGAGTCGAGCCATGATGTGCTGTAGGGTGGTTGTCAAGGACGCCGTAAGAATGATGTCGTCAACATATAGAAGGAGGTAGGCGGTGGTATCTCCGGTGTGAAGTACAAAAAGGGACGTATCGAAGACGGAGGCCACAAAGCCAAGTTGTCGAAGATAGGCAGCAAAGCGCTGGTACTAAGCCCGAGAGACCTGTTTGAGGCCATAGAGAGAGCGCTGAAGGGTCGACGAAGTCTGGAGACTGCTGACAGTAGACCATCTCCGTTAGATGGCCATGAAGGAAGACATTCTTCACATCAAACTAATGGATCAGCCAAGAACACAAGGCAGCGAGAGTGAGCACAACCCGAATGATAGTGGGCTTGATGATGGAAGTGAAGGTCTCGTCATAGTCAACACCGAGACGTTGAGAGAAACCACGGACTACCCAGTGCGTCTTGTGACGAGCAAGCGAGCCATCAGAGTGGAATTTATGTTTAAAGATCCACTTGCCGGTCACAACGTTGGCACCAGGAGGACGAGGGACGAGGCGCCAGGTCTCGTTATCTATGAGGGCCTTGTACTTATCGGCCATAGCCGCGCGTCACCGAGTATTGGCTAAAGTAGAACGGTGAGTCACTGGGATGGGTGAGACGGCACAATGGACTGCGGAGAACCCGTAGCGCTGGGTAGGGCGGAGGGACCCGGTTTGGGTCGGATGATCATATGAGAGGAGGTAGAGACAGTAGAGGCCACATGGTCCGATGGTAACATCGGTGGTGGGGTAGGGTCAGAAGGGGGGAGGGTGGCATCGGCTCAGGATCGGCGACTTTAGGTTCGGAGAAAGGGTTGGATGAGGTCAGCCTGAGCCGATGGAGGATGGGGGCCGATAGAGGTTGGTGAGCCGATGGAGATTGATGAGCTGATGGAGTTGGTGGGGTCGAAGGGCTGGATGAGATCAGCCTAAGCCGATAGAGGGTAGGGGCCGATGAGGGTTGTGGAGCCAATGGAGGTCCGATTTGGGTGACAGTGGAGTGGGAAAGAGTGAGATAGTCAAAGACGACATGGCGGGATATGACGATCCGTCAGGTGGAGAGATCAAGATAGTGGTATTTCTTGTGGGAAGAGGGATAGCCAAGGAAGATACAGGCGGTGGAGTGTGGTGCGAGTTTATTAAGGACGGTGGTTGTTAGGTTGGGGTAGCAGAGACATCCAAAGACGCGTAAGTAAGAGTAGTCGGATGTCTTATGGTACAGAAGGGTGTAGGAAACGTTGTGATGAATGAAAGAGCAAGGACGCCGATTTAGTAGGTAGGTTGCAGTGGTTAGTGCTTTAGCCCAATAGGGTGTAGGTAGATAGGCGTGAAGAAGCATAGTGCGACTGATGTTGTTTAAGGTTTAAAGAAGGCATTCAGCCTTGCAGTTTTGGAGAGAAGTGTAGGGACAGGAGAGGCGAAGATAGGTGCCACGGGAGGTGAGAAAGGCTTGGATGGTACGGTTTACAAACTCCATACCATTGTCGACCTGTATGGCTTGGATGGAGAGGTTGAATTGGGTGAAAACATAATTGGTGAAGTTGATGAGGTGAGAGGCAACCTCGGACTTGCTTGTGAGGGGAAAAGTCTAGCAGCAATGTGTATAATAATTAAGTATTGCAAGATAGTATTGATAACCCGAGACACTTTTAACTGGAAAAGTCCACACATCACAGTAAATTAATTCAAAAGGTCTAGAGGTACAAGACATAGAGGGAAAGAAAGGTAGCCGCACATGTTTGCCAAGTTGATAAGAGTGGTATATAGTAGAGCTATTGTGGTTGCACCGTATGGAGGCGCTACGACGGAGAGTGGCGACAGCGTCGGGGCTGAGGTGACCAAGGCAAAGATGCCACAAGTTGGTGGAGATGGCTAGGCTAGTGTGAGGAGTGGACGGTGTAGCAGGGATGGTGTAGAGGTCACCGCCACTATTGTATCGAAGCATCTCACGCCGGATCGAGATATCCTTCACAAAGAAACAGGAAGTGTCAAATTCAATTGAGCAATTGTTATCTCTGGTGAATTGGCAGATAGAAAGTAGATTGTGGACGAGAGAAGGAACCATGAGGACATTGTGGAGTGAAAAATTGGATGTGGGTGTAGACAGGATGGAGTCACCGCGACAGGTGATAGGGAGAGATTGCCCATTGCCGATGGTGACGAAAGGGGAGGAGAAAGGATGGCGAGAGAATAGTATACCATCTGATGAAGCCATATGGGATGACACACCAGAGTCCAGCACCCAGGGGTGTTGGGGTTGGAGTGTCATCTAGTTGAGGACGGCGATGAGGCCAGCCTGGTTCCACGAGGGAGCCGACTAGGTGGTTGGCGAGGGTGTGATTGGCTGAGGCGGTTGGACTGGAGCGGACACCAGGTGGGCCTGAGGGTGTGCGCTGAGGACCCCGAGCTGCTAGCCGATGGGCTGTGTAGCTGGGGTTGGGGTGCCCAGGGGTTATAGCAAAGCCACAGACCCATAGGACTTGCAAACGGGGTAGGGACAGGAGCAGGGCGCGGTTGCATCGAACTGCTTTAGCTCTTGCCCTTGGCCTTTCCTTTGCCTTTGCCGTTGCCACCGGCACGGGCTTTGTTGTCATGGCTGAAGCCATGGCTACCAGAGCCGCGAGAGGTGGTAGCAGCGCACGGTGGGCGGCAGCCGATGGGGTTGGAGCAGCCATGATCGGCTGCGACGAGGAGAGTGGTGTGGGCCACAGTCTTCTCATCGTTGGCCATGCGAAGTTTCTTGAGAACTAACATGTTGTGGGCCTGAGCGAACGTGGGAAGAGATGTGGAGTTAGCGATATCATCGGCGGTATTGGAGAAGCAATGGTTGAGTCCTCGCAAGAGGGCAAGGACGAGTTGTGAGTCGGCCATAGGGTGACCAATATCACGAAGGGCGGCGGCCTTGACCTTAAGGCGTTGGCAGTACGAGGAGACAGAGGAGCCCCCTTGCACCATAGAGTGAAACTTATTGAGAAGGAAGATGGCGCGCGTCTGCTTGTTTGCTTGAAAGATCCGCTCGATGGCTACCTAGAGATCACGGGCGGTAGGATCGGTGTCATCCATTGCAAGGTCAAGAACGGAGTCATTGACCGAGCCAAGCAGCCAACTGCGTACGCAGCACTTGACGATGTCTCACTGGGGGTCATCGGGTTGAGGTAGAGTGGAGCCATCAATGTGGGAGCGAAGACCGAACTTTCTACATAAGGATTTGAAGAAGAAAACCCACTTAGAATAGTTGACGTTGAGGTCGAGGAAAATAGGAACGTGAGATTTCATGTTGACGGTGACGTAGGGTGGTGAGAACATTGGTGGAGGGGTGCCTGAGTTATTGTCAAGAGCATCGATGGCCGAAAGGGATCTGGCGACTGGAAGAGTGCCAAAACCAAGAGCCGATTCGATGGTCATGGTGAGAGAGTAGTGAGACGTGATAAGCCGATGAGAATGTTGAGCCAATGAGGAGAGGTGGGTGTCCGATGTAGACCGATGTGTAGCCGATAAGAGTGGGTGGCCAAGTAGGCGGAGTAGGTAGAGTAGATAGGTCGAGTAGGTAGAGTAGATAGGTCACGGGCGCGAGAGAGTAGGTGGGTCACGGGCGTGAGAGGGTTCGCGTTCGTGAAGTGAGGTTTCGCGTCCGTGGACACGTGGATGCAACTGAGTGGGGCGGACCCAGAAAACAGGAGAAGTCACGGGCGTGAAGAAAAGAAGTTCATGTCCGGGAAACAAGAATTCGCGTCCGTGGACACGTGGACGCGTCGGAGTGGCGCGGACGCGAGTGGAGAAGTTTCGTGTCTGGAAGCAGGTGAGCGTGTTAGAAGAGCGAGAACGGAAAGAGTGTTCTAGTCAATGCAGGACGGATGGGTCCAGCCAATGGAGACCGCGAGCGCAGAATATTTTTTAAATAATATTGTTAGTGTAGCCAGGCGGTGCTTACCTGTTACTATTAGTGATCATTGTACCCTCCGTAGATCACTCAAGTTGCCCGTGTAGAGAGAGTTATAACGGTTATACGATCACCTCAGCTGGACCTTTTTCACAAATAAATTGGAGAAGTCATCAATTGGGAAGAAGCTATTGTATTCAATGTTGATAATTGAGGTACTACATATGTTTTTGCTAAAAAAATGTACTCTGTGTCATCACTTAACACCTGAAAAATCTATGGTACTTTTGAAATGCATCCTTATCTAAATTTCATAGAGCATGATATTTTCAAAAGAATCTCAATGTGAATACGTACTTTCTATGAGCTCTTTCATGGTAGCAACAATGGCGTCGAGATTATTTGGGAGCATATCGCTTTGGTCATTCTCCACATAACGCACGTAAATTTTCTTGAATACACCAGAGTATTCTTATAAAACATGTCTAATGGATCATGATCCATTCGAAACAACTTCAAGGAAACGCTAAATATACAACCCATAAGTTGTGGTTGCGGGTGTATATATAACTCCAGCTATATGTTCAAATTTGATGTTCGTAATCTAAGTAAACTTCACCAATTGATTTTGTGTTGGGCATAGATGTATATTTATAAGATGGTATGCTTGTGTTTCATGTTATAGAAAAAACCTACTCTCCTCATGAGTGGATTATAGCTTTGGAGGAACTTCTAGGGGTTGCAGTTCTTTTTTCTTTTAGAATTCGTGGCTCTTTAAATCATTTAGATTTTCATATATATAGTTGTAAAAATTTAGAAAATAAATTAGAAGTTCGAAACCGAAAAACTCAATGCTCTCGCTAACCAGCTACCCACCGGGTGCCTATCATAATCTCAAGCTCCCGAGAAAAGCCCTATGAAACGGCGGCAATAGCAACGGCAGAAACCTCCTTGTGTGAGATGGTGGCTAGGAAGCAGAGCGCACAGATGGCGCGCGAAGTACACCTGCCCTCCACTCCACAACACCCGCGCGATTTAAAAAAACTCCCTCTCCCTCCTCTTCCTCTTCCCCTCCGCTTAACCCGCGCCACTTTTTTAACCTCCTCCCCTCCTCGTCGCTTCTCACCGCGCCCACCGCCACCACCACCGGGGCGGCGACCAGATCGGCCGGAGAGAAAAAAATATTGCGCGGCCGCGGAGGGAGGGGCGCGCGTCCCTCCTCCTCGTCCAGTTGCGCTATTCTTTTTTTTCCCCCGTGCCCTCGCCCGCGAGCGCACATGGCCCGTGGGCGCGATTCCTTGCACCCGTTTTTGCACCCCCCCCCAATCTTCGCATTTTATACTATTCCCTTCACATGGCCGCGGCCTTCTTGCTCCGGTCGCTGCCATTAGATCCTCCGCAAGCTCCACCGGCCTCCCTCTCACCCTCTCTCGCCTCCCACTCCTTGCCCTGCGCGGTTCCGTCGCTTGTGGTAGTGGAGAGTCGTCGAGCGGAAGGAGGAAGAGGGGTGCTCCGTGCAGTTATCTCTTCCAGGTGGGTTTTCTCCTTGATTCTTGCGCTCCCTCGATCGGAATCGCCGGTCAGGTGTTTCGTCGAACGGGGGTAGTGGGCGTCGTGCGCTTTGGTGAACTGTTGGGGCTTTGCATGGTTCCTGGTGTGTTTCTAGTTTGATCGGGGTGGTTCGTGGTTCTCGAAGCGGAATATTTGATCTTGGCTTACTCCGGGGTTACTCGTTCTATCTGTCATTTCGTCAAACGGGTTGGAGGCATGTGACAACATGGCAGTGCAATATCGAACAGCCCGCTGATTTTGCATGCTGTTGCTTTCTTGCTTATTTTGTGTCCACTGGTGACCCATTTGGCTTTTGCCAGGTATATACTTGATTTGATTCTTAGTCTTAGTGAGTCAGGCAAGTCGGATACTTTGGGGAGTGTTCAGCTTAGCTGGATATGTTAATTCCAGAGATTTGTGTCTCCGTAATCGCGATTCATCTTTACCACCCACATTTTCTGTCTGATTTTGTTTGTGATGTCAGGAGCATGAGGGAATATTAGATTCGTTTTTAAAAAAAATTGTTCAGTGTGTCTTCCCTTGATCCAAAGATGCTCCAGGTGCGTCTTAGCAAGGAAAGGTGCCATCTTTATGGCTTGGAAGACCGAATTTCGTTTAAAGGACATCTTCATGTCTGCTTTTGATACCACAGTGATGATTGTTTTTCTTGGTTACATCAATTCATCAAAGCTGAACGACATTCCAGCAAAGCTGACTTCCTTTTGGCATTTTAGCCACAGAATGGCTGTTTTGGCAATCAGCAGTTTCCACGATCCAAATGAAACTCTAGACGTATGTTTTCTGCACACACACGTCTAATCATATTTTGCTACCATCATCCTTTCGATTTCTGGATCCCATTTTTAATTTGAGAATTGTCCAATTAATTTCATACAGGAGTATTTAATTTATGCAATTGGAATATTTTTCTTAGTTTGGCACTGCGTTAACCTGATGTTTATGCAGATAAGAAGCAGTTTCTGATTCTTGAGGAGTTATACTACAACCCTATGACCTTTACCACTCTTACTGTACTGGGGCTATCATAATTTTGAAGTGAAAAACTGTGCTGCAATGATTGCAATGTTGAGGGAGATTTCAATGTGACTGGGTAACTGAAGCGCTTATTATTGAGAAAGATGGGGGACGAATACCTGGCTGAGCCTGAGGATGAGGTGTCCACATCAATGTGGCCTGAGAATATAGGGGATAAACACCAGAAGCAATTCAAAATGGAAAACCTTGGGAAGGGCCAAGATTCACTCGAGGATGCTATGTTTCAAGAGAAGCCTTCTTCTGTGGATTTTCACGGCCTTATGGAACTGGCAAATTCTGAGAAAGGTGTTTCTCAAATGCAATACTTTGTGAAGCACTGGGAATATAAGAGGGCAAATACTGCTCGGCTTCTAAAGGAACAAATTGGTCTTCTTTGCCAACAGAGGAAAGAGATTGAACACACGAAGCAACAAATACTGGAGGAACAACAATTTCAGGATGAAAGTTATTATGCTGTTAAGCGGCAAGTACCAATACTAGATGAAGTTTACAAAGATGAATGGAAGCGTCCAAGCAAAAAGAATGATGACCTTTCTCATAATCAAGAACTTAAAATAGATGCAGAATATGACAGTATTTCGTACTGGAAAGAGAGGGCAATGCAATTAGAAAAGACACTTGAAGCCAGTCTTCAAAGGGAGCGTTCATTGGAGGAAAAGTTGGAGGAAAATATAAAGAATCTTCAGTCACACACCCCAGTTGAGGAATTCTCTGGAATGTTAAAACGGGCTGATTACTTCTTGCATTTGGTTCTTCAAAGTGCTCCTATTGTTATTGCTCATCAGGTATTGATTTATCTATGTTCACACTTATTACAACTTGTCATATATATTGAAACACCATGTCAAGTAAGGTTGAAGACAATGCACTGAACATGAATTCAGTGACAGGAAGAGATAAATAACAGATACTGTTTTTCTTTTTCCTTTTCAGGATGCTGACTTACGGTACCGGTTCATATTTAATCACTTCCCGACATTGGCTGATGAGGTAATTTAATTTTGGTTGATACCTTCAATTTTACATCTCTGTCAGTTTTCCTGCTTAATACTGTTTACCTTCTTTTAATCTGAACTCTAGTAGTTTTCATGTATTGCAATTTTTGGCTGAAATATAACCTATTTTTTTCAGGACGTTATTGGTAAGACAGATTACGAGATATTGTCAGGTGAGGGTATAGAAGAGATGAATAATGTCAAGAAGGAGGTCATGGCCAGTGGTAGGGCTACTAAGAGAGAGTTTGTATTTAATACACCGTTGTTTGGAGCAAAAACTTTTGTGACATACATTGAGCCAGTATTCAGCAAATCTGGGGAAGCAATTGGTGTGAATTATGTTGCAATGGACATAACAGATCAGGTGATTTATTGAATTTAAAGTTCGTCCATCATCCAGTGGAAATATGTTAATTTCCAATTGTCTGGGAAGAAGTATCCATTGGCATGTAGATAATTGGCATTACTGATCAGTTGCCATCTTTTACATGATATGACTAGGTTCATGGTTTTAATTTCAATAATGCACATTGAAACCTACTTGCTGTGATTGCAAACCTATTCACTAATAAACCTTTTGAAGTTTGGAATCAAATTTTGTTTTATATAGTTTTTTATGTATTTTTTACTTCATGGTTCTCAACCACAATACATTTACTCCTTCACTTCAGGTTACACGAAGAGAGAAAATGGCAGACATAAGGGTGAGAGAAGCTGTCCAAAAGGCCAAGGAGACAGAACTTAGCAAATCTCTCCATATAATAGGTTTGTATCTTGTATAATATTAATTTAGTGCATCTGGGTTAGTATGGTAAACTGAATACTTACCTCATCTTGCAGAGGAAACAATGCGAGCAAAACAAATGCTAGCCACCATGTCACATGAGATCAGGTCTCCTCTTTCAGGGGTTCTTAGCATGGCTGAAATTCTTGCAACTACCAAATTGGATAAAGAGCAATATCAGTTGCTAGAAGTTATGCTGTCATCTGGAGATCTTGTATTGCAATTGATCAATGACATCCTTGATCTTTCAAAAGTGGAGTCAGGTATTTTAAATCATATGGTATTAGACATTTTTTTCTCTTGTTTTGAAGTGGTTTCTAGGAGATTCTGAATTAGCTATAGGTACAAAATATTCTCGCAAAAACAAAAAGAAAGCTACAAGTACATATGTATGCAATAAACATATATATTTACCTTTCCATTGCGTTTTATGTGGTAAGTAAGTAAGAAATGTGATTTTCTGAGAGTGGAGATGGCTCAAGAAACATACTTCAAACACTTACTTCAAAACCAAGTTCATGCATTTCCATTTGTTGCTCTAGTTATGTCTCTTTGATGTATCTAATATGCTTGAAATCTGAAGTGTTTTTCTTATACCTTCGTTACCTCAGGGGCAATGAAATTAGAAGCTACGACATTTAGACCAAGGGAAGTAGTTAAACATGTACTCCAAACTGCAGCAGCATCTCTGAAGAAGGAATTGATCCTTGAAGGGTGCATAGGTGATGATGTTCCACTGGAGGTATTGTGAATTAACAATATTTTGTTCTGGCCATTTTGTCTATAATCTTCAGGTTTTGTATTTATTTATCTACGGTCTGTAATTCAATTGCCTTAAGTCAGAAATGGTCTACCCATTTATAAAAATTGAAGTATTTTGTGAGCAGGCAAGATCTTTGTCAATTTAGGGATTCGGCTGACTGAAAGATGATTCAATTGATTTCAGCATTTTTTTAATATGTATTGTTATAGGTTACTGGTGATGTGCTAAGGATTCGGCAAATTCTGACCAACCTAATCAGGTAAGGATTTCATATATTCGAAAAAGCATACTAGTCTTTGTAGAGGTCTGGCGAAGATAAAACTGCATCTTCTTGGATATAACACCAAAACATGTGTACTATAGTCTGATAATGTTTGGTATTTGGAATCATTCCAGCAATGCAGTGAAGTTTACACATGAAGGGAAGGTTGGGATAAATCTACATGTTCTAGACAAGCGGTTACCAGGATGCAGAATAGAAGGTGGGCAACTTCATACAAAAGCTCATTTTGCACCAGTTGCTGCAGCAGAACATTTTTCTGCCTCTCCAAGAAAATGTGATAATGATACTTTGGGCTGCTCCAATCATGAAGATGCTTGTCAGACTGGCATTCCACCAAATGATAACTTTGGGGAGCATCATGAGGGAGAGGAAGTTGTTTGGCTTCGCTGTGATGTATATGACACTGGAATAGGAATACCCGGTATTTCCTGATATTTGTTGGCTATACATGACGAAACATTTTATAGTTAGTAGAACGTGTGTTTTCTATTTACTTGACTAAATTACTTATTTTGTTCTACTATCACCTACAGAGAAGTCCCTGCCATTGCTATTCAAGAGGTACATGCAAGCAAGTGATGATCATGCAAGAAAATATGGCGGAACAGGGCTTGGCCTTGCGATATGCAAGCAGCTGGTAAGCTTTCATTTATGTTACCTTGGATCGATGTATCATACACAGTTAAGATATTAAATTACTACGGTGCATTAAACATCAGTATCCAGACAGAATAGTAACAGCTATAATGTAAGCGGTAGCTCAAAGCTATTACCTGTATTTTACAGTTAAAAAGTTCACTAATTTTTCAATGGTTTAGGTGGAGTTGATGGGTGGCACTCTAACCGTGGTGAGCAAAGAGAATGAAGGATCAACATTTTCATTTGTTCTGCCTTGCAAAATTCCTGTAAAAGAGGATCACAATGATGATCCAGACGATATGCCCAGTTCTGGTGGTGATTTCACTACTAGTGATATAGAAAGTTCTTTCCTTTTCAAGCCACAAGCACGGCCTTATCTTTTATTATCTGGAGTTTCAGTAATGAACAACACCAAGTTGATCGGTGGCAACCTGTTCTATGATCCTCCTAACATACTAGAAGACCATAAGCAGTTCTCAAATGGTTTCGTGTTAGTGGAAGATCATTCTACAAACTCTGCCTCTACTGCTCATCAATCAAATGGTCCTAGTGCTAGGAGCACAAACGAAGAACAACATGATAATGCAATGGTCATTGAACTGAATAGGCAAGCTGAACAGGTTTCCAGATCACGAGGTGACACGGCATCAGTTTCAGGGCCAATTCATGAGGAAAGGGAACCATGCAGAGTTCATGAAGAAAAGTCACTTCACAAGAAATCCAAGTGTTCTCCAAGTAGCAATAAGTCAAAGATCCTCCTCGTTGAAGATAACAAAATCAATATAATGGTGGCAAAATCAATGCTGGAGCAGCTGGGCCATGGAATAGATATAGTAAATAACGGAATGGAAGCAATTCGTGCAGTACAGAAGCGCCAATATGAAATTATCCTGATGGTATGACAAGAAATATTTTCATTATCTAGCTGTAAATTCTATATTAGCATATTTTGGTAATCCATTTTTACTTAAATCTGTTCAGCAATATGTAATTATCACCTTTTTTTTAATTGCCTCACTTTGACATATTGCAAGATGCAAAAGTAATACACCGGGGATGCTAAGTTACATTCATATTTCCATATAGTTGGAAGCATTACATGGAGTCATTAATAGAACACTTTTTCACCAGGCATTAATAGAGAAGTACAGATTCTATACTATAGAACACCTTAGCATTAGAAATGTGGAGCTCAAAGCTTTTAACCTTTAAGTTAATGGACCTAACATAACACCGTATGGGTAATGAGACATACATCATTTTGAACTTAACTATAGCAAGGGCAATGCCAATCATCGACTGATTTGGTTCACCTATTTTTTTCCAAGCCCCATCTGATGTTGTTGACAGTATTTAGCTGTAATCAATATTCCCATGTCACAAGTGAGCCAGCACATTTGGTATTCTTGATAGTCCTAGACTTCGTTGTTTTTTTTACAATCTCACCTCATGCTTTGGTATCAATATCTATGTCAAGAATATATACAAAACAAAGTGAAAAGTTGTCATATATTGAAACTTTTACCTCTACCCTTCTGCTATAGTGCTAATGCTTTCTGCCTGACAGGATGTTCAGATGCCAGAAATGGATGGCCTACAAGCCACTAAATTTATCCGTTCTTTTGAGAATACTGGCTGTTGGGACGCTTCTGTAAAGCCCGAACACGATCAGATGATAGCCGGCTCAGCTAATTTGTCTGACTGTGCACACATGAAAAAGCAAGGAAAGCGGGTTCCTATAATTGCGGTAAGTTCCAATTTCATCCTAACTTATTTGATCCAATCTAAATCACTTGCAAAACAAATTTCCAAATGCTCATGTTTAGAATAATATATGCTGCTGAAGGTGTGCCTTGTTTTCATTTTTAAAGAATTGGCCTAGATTTGCAAATAAAAAAAATCAGAATAACATGAAGATTCTTTTTATGATAGATTGTTTAATTAGATTTCATTTTCTCACATTTCTAAGCATGTCGGTTACTAGGATTGAGGACATTTATATAGGGATTGAACTATATATTAAGTTTATGTTTTTTTTGGACGCTGTATAACCCCCAAAACTCTTCTGTTTCATTTAGATGACAGCAAATTCATTCTTAGAGAGCGCTGAAGAGTGCCTTGCTGCAGGCATGGATTCCTACATATCTAAGCCAGTGAACTTCCAAAATATTAAAGAATGCCTGCAGCAGTATTTGCCACCCCAGTGACTGACTAATTATTGTAAAGTAGAAAAGAAAATTTGTAGTTAGGAAAGTTTTGTGAAAATCACACTGGTGTTTTCTTGTAAATCTTGTTCTCTGGATGCATAAAGAATGCACAATAAATATTGGGAGACAGAGACAGAGCTCCTTTTTGGAGAGCATTCTGACCTAGCCTCATCGGTAAGATCATATAGCTAACTCAAAACTTTAGGGTCCTCATTTGTTTTATGGGACATATATTGTACCACTTGTATATGGTTCTCCTGGAGGTTCTTATCTTTTACCAATTAGCCATCTGTATCATGAGCAATATCAGTTTTATGATGATGTGACGAAGATTAAAGCTGTCATGTTTCTGATGTAAGATTGCAATCAATATAAAGCAGATCGCAATCAATATAAAGCATTCCAATGGCTTGTGATAACAAATTCATCAGGTTCAAAAGCTAGAGTTTGCTGGTGTGCATATTTTGCTATTTCCTACCCCCATCTTGCTGCAAACTTATGCTAAC
The DNA here is from genome assembly GCA_030770085.1 of Oryza coarctata. Taxonomy (NCBI): domain Eukaryota; kingdom Viridiplantae; phylum Streptophyta; class Magnoliopsida; order Poales; family Poaceae; genus Oryza; species Oryza coarctata. Next base: position 20,430,561 of record CM061472.1, read on the forward strand.
TCCCTCTTTATTTGTTCCAATCACAAAAGAATACTGTTGTAAGATGCATGCAGTCAACACAAGTTAATTTTGACCATAACTATTGCTTAAAATGTGGATTTTGGTATATAAGTGTAAGCAAGTTTACCCTAACAAAAACTTTCATAAGATTGTACCTGTGTAACTTCTTTTTTTTGGATTTATGCAAAGAACTAAATATTCATGTCTTGTTGGCTTTAGAAAGTCCAAAACAGCTTCCTTTTGTGATGGAGAGTAATACAATGTGCAAAGCTTTTGCCTATTCTTCACAAAATAAAACAGAACAGATGGCACTCCATATATGAGTTGCCCAATTATTTCTGAATTAAAGCCGTCATCCTTCTGATGCGAAACAAATGCTAATAATTGGGTACAAACATTTATGGCTTGCACCCAAAAGTCAGATGTCTTAAAGCTATTGTCCTTTTCTGTTATCATTTTTTCTTGAAAGTGAAATGCTGGCACAGAACTGTTAAAATTTCCTATTCCCACTCTTCTGTTTCTTTTTATAGATGAACGATTTATCTCTGCAATATTCTGTTTCTTGTCCTAGTTCGATGCTGTAAAAAAAAATGTATTGGCCTGCCACATTAAACTATGATAATGGGCATACTATATACTCCTCTATACCGTCCATGTGAATGCTTCGAACCCAGCTGCACTATTTATGTGATTGCGTCATCATTGGATGGTTGAATGCATTCAAAGTTTGTGCAGAGGCCGGAAGTTACTTCCGTTATCTTAAAAAACATCATCATAAGTTTCTAATGCGTTTTATCCTATATAATTATGTTTCCACGTTCCGCGCATCATGCTATATGCGATGAATTGGTACCGGTTGACATCTACAAATGTTCCCAGCTTAAAAAGTGTAATCTCAGCAATAGCAAGTGCTTGACCTTTAAAAGGAGTTTTCTCATTAAGAAAAGGTCCAGGTCCAGAGGTTCTTGCAGTTATATTTTAGGTGCCCACAGTAAATTTTAAGTTTTATTATTGAATATAGCAAGTTTTAGCAAGGAGAAATATAAAAAAAGCCATATTGAGTCCCCACACAAGGATAAGAGAAAGGCTAAATGATCTCCCCCCAGATCATTATGTTGGATCAAAGCAAACTTCACATAGTAATCACTTTGCTTTTTTCTGAAGGTGACCTGCACTAATCCCAGTGTTACTTGCTTATTACCCTTTGCATCAAATCTTTTTCTCTTCATGCTCAAGCCTGAAGTATCATTTCTCAATTACAGCATCCTTTTTTTTTTCTGGCAGATGATCCCAGAGCTGTTTTATAAAGATTTGGTTCTGGTTTAGCATTGTTTATTAATTCCTGCCTGCAAGTGCTACTGTGCTAGTGTCACTAGCAGCAGTGAAAGGGGAATTCAGAATGGGACCTTACATTGCCATGGATAAAGCTTTCTTTTGCTTCATGTTAAGAGAGTTTTGTTCTTTCAGCAGTGCAGAGCAGTTGAGCACAAGGGCTGCTTGAGTTAGGGTTAATGTATCATGGATCAGGCTTGTGGACAATGGTGGTGTCTCTTTCACGCATTGTTCTCGTATCGTTGTTCGTCATCTCGACTGCGATCGATCATAAGAGGGAGCTACAGATCACCTCATCAGCAGCCATTTCTGCCAGTAAGCTTCAGTTGCAATGGTGTCACTGAAGTCTACAAGTACCGAAAGAGGCCAATATGCTGAGCATATGCTTAGGTTCATGGATCTTGCTTCCTTAATGTCCTGTTTGATAAGGAGCCCTTCTGCAAAATGTGCTAAACTCATGATCATCCATTCACCCAAAGTCTGCTTATTGGGTAGGCATTTTCCCTTTATTTTTAAACCCAAAAGAAGATGATACTCCTAGTTTTTTCATCCTTCAGAAAACTGAATTGATACCTTGCAAGTCTGCAACCAGGTTGCTAGGCTTCATTGGTGTTGGCATCCTTCTGAAGCATCAGATGCTCTTCATCACGATCAAGAACTCACTAGGAAGCTCACCAAGGCAGCAGCAGCCAAATGCATCTATCAGATTCCTTTCCTTTCCCTTTGCAGCTAGACTTTCATAAGACCTTGGCACAGTAGGATGAGGCATTCCTGCATTTCCACAAATCCAAGCAGAACAGAATTTGCAGCCCACATGGGGAAGCTGCAGCTGATGGAATCCATCTCAAATGGTGCGATGGATTCGGCCATCTGATCCTCCATATCGTCCAATGCGGCATCGACACGTCAGCACGGGAAGCATTGCTTAAGATGTATCATCCATAATTCCGAATAATTGCACAGGAAATTAAGGCCAGTTGAGGCAGATGCATGCAATTGTGCAAGGGTATTTGAGATTATGAAAACATGCTGGGACAGTGACGAGCTGTGCAACGCACTCGATGCAGATTCATTTCACTGAAAGAAAGAAAGAAAAAACAACAAAAAGTAGGATTCCAGTGTTGTTCTTGCACATCAACAGGGCAATGGGCATTCATGCTGTGTTAATGCGTGGTTTAGTGCAGCACAATCTGCAGCTTCTGCGTTGGAGCAGACGCACTGACGAATCTGTCGAGAGCGATGTGTTTCGAGGGTATCTGCAGAGAAGTTGAGATTGAGTTTTCTGTGGAAATATAATCGCCATTTCCTTATATAAAACTATAATAAGTGATACTCCATTCGTTTGGAACTATATGATCTCCAATATTATATTTGACTATTATTTTTTTATAATATATTATCAATAACCATAGAATTAATATCATATGAAAATATTTTTAAATACAAATATAGTGATCCTACATCCATGTCACTATACACATATATATTTTTACTTTAATTATTAGTCAAAATATTTAAATATCGACTTTGCAAAAAAACAACCTTATATTTCTTATATTTTTTTAACGGAGGGAATACTAAAAAGTGTTACTGTGGTTTTTTATACTCTCCTGTTCTAAAATAAGACTTTCAAACTTCTCCTGTTCTAAAATAAGACTTCTAAACTAGTAATTAATGTAACTGTCCGGATTAGGCCAAAACTTAGTAACTAATGATTCAAGAGTGATGCTCTCCTAGTTAATGAGTATTCTAGACATCTATGTTACTATATAATTTATCTTAGAATTGCTAGAAGACTTTGTATGTTGGGGTGGAGTACGAAATTAGGTTAAGCATGATATATTGATATAGTAAAATTGATATATTGCCTGCTTTGTGCAACTAATTTTGCTCAACTTAGCCTAAAATTGGTTCGATGTCTTAAATTTAACAACAAAAAGTAAGCGAAATATCATTTAAATATCATTCAAAGCAAGGAGACAGATGCAAATTACCATACCAAACTAAGCTTCGCAAGACGTGTAAAAATGGAGAAATGTTCTTGATCCTGGCTGTCTCCAACAAAACAAAAAGAACCTTTCAGTTTTGTCGACTAAACCTTTACACATCTTCTGGTATTCTGGTTGCATTATTGGCATTTCCAATAATACAATAATTAACTAAAAGTAGTATATGTGAGTATTTTTCTCTCTATATATATACATATGAGTAGTTGAGGGATCTCACTTGCCGTTGTTCTGTTACCGTGCCGTTACTATGTGATGGTATTTTGTAAACAGTTTTATGGCCCTTACGTAAGCGACCTGTACTTTGTTTTGATTGAAAAAAAACTTTACAAATTTTCCACAGCTCTTGCAGACGCTGATGTGACATACTCTAAGTAAATTTAGATTTTTTATAACTCCCGTCTGGTCAAACGGTTGACAATTTTGTTTGTAGAAGTTTTATAAGAATTTTTTTAAATACGTGTAGCGGTGCTCAATTTGATTTAGCATGTCACGAGGCTGTTTCCTAATGGGAAAAAAAATAAAAATATACTATTTGTTGCTTCTTTTTGCATGAATATACCGATTTCAAAAAGTTTTGCACAAATATAGTTGATTCACTATGTAACTAGGCGATATCACGCCAGAGTCGGAAAACCTAACCGAGATTGGCCGATGTGGAATTACGACATCACATAAGGATATGTGTGACATGTTCTCTCAAGTCACCACGTAAGGGTATTGTGTTGGCCCAAATGCTCATAAGTACAAATGTGTTGTTAAAAATTCTAGTATATTGGAGGATGTGTATGGTATACCTGTTGCACCTATGGGCGTGGTGGTGGTATGCTCAACACCGGTAACCCAAAGTTGTATGCCCCCTATGGTAGGTGGGTGATGGGGTCTCCTTAAGCGATAGCCAAACATGCGATAGACTTGTGATGTCAGAAACGTGCCACAACATGGAGGGACCCTATACTCCATTGTGGTATTGGGGTGATCTACTTCGACTGAAAGGTTGAGCAACATCAATTATGCTCCGAAGGAAACCGCGGAGACATGACGAAGCAACGCTAGTGCAAGGTCATGGAAACCACGGAGGACAGTCACTACCTCGTCAAGCCTAACGACTATGGGTCTTGTCTCTAGTCTTCGCAGCAACATGTCGGACTCATTGTGGATGTGCTCAATGAATTTAGCCTATATATTACAATTAATTATGTTATAATGAATCAATTTTTTCCACATTTAGTAAGACTCAAAGTGATGTGAAATGTACCATTGAGTTGTAAGTAGATCAGGGATGTATGGCAAACGTGTCTATGATCGTCGCCTCGCATAGAAGGGAAGTATCCTCCTGTGGTAGAAAACACCTCCACAGTGTGACACTTCGGTACCAACGAAGGTATGCCACATATGAATGATCATTGATCGACTGTTGGTTGAATCTTCTATACAACGGTCGCCTCGTACGATAGTCCTAGTCCCTTCCTGGAGTACATGTAGTTCAACAAATATACAATATATAATTAACCATAAAAAAATTAGAAGAAAGAATAGAGTCAAAGTGGTCATGTAAACATACTTGTGAAGACTATCAGCCAAAGGACGTCAAATCCTAGGAGAGAAGTCTGGATACATCCCAAATTGTTTAAGTACCATCTAGATGTTGTATAGCTAGACGTGAACGTCAAGCACGAGGTGACACATAGTCATCCATAACCCCATGTCTCGTGTGCAGAGCTATGTGAGACCGTGCGGTGCATGCTCAAGGACATTGCACTCCACGTAAGGAGTCTACTGAATATGGTCAAGCCTAAGCTGGTCGAGGTCTGCTATGAACTATGTGTACACACGCCATAACCTAGTCCTCCTGATCAACAAGGAAAACTTCTTGATGGAACTGTTGCAACCATGTCTTTGTAGGCCCATGCCCATCCGTCAGATCTTCAAGTAGAGCATCCAACACCCCCACAAAACTCGCCAAAAAAATCATTCGCCCAACCGACATGAACATTGTTTGGACCAACCACTACTCCAGCTATTGTCAAGTCCAACATGAACACATCATTTAGAGTTGGCTCATCTCTCCAACAATCAAGTGGAAAGTGTGTCTTGGGCCTCCATCTGTCCACCAAAGTACTCAAAAGGGATGCATTAATGTTGAAACATTGCGACCTCCTACGACACGACTCAACCAACCATGCAAAAGTTAGCAATCCAACAGCTCCCAACCTACGACATGATATGATTCAAAATTAAATAAGACAAATTGTTATAACAACATTACTACAAAGAATGAACCAAATGACCTTTCATGCAGTTTAGAACCCATCGTTGATAGATACGCCAATACTGGTTAGGTCCTCGCACTTTCAAGATATTGCATAAAGTCTCATGGCTTAGTCTTCGTGATTGATGGTGCCTATCGATCATCATGTTGATTAAATGAGCTTCATTTCTCACCATACCTACAAATAGAGTTACATGTTAGTAATATGAAATATTAAATAATTGTTGAATAGAAAATAGTGCAAAACAACTTGACAACAATATAATTTAATCTAACTATTACATAGGGGCAAATCAGACAAATCCTTAATAGGTTCAAATATTACGTAATAGGTTCAATTATTATATATAACTTAGCTCAAAAAGTACATAACTAACAAAAACATTTTACCTAACTATTACATTGCGAAAAGTCTAACAAATTGAAGTACAGTGGAAATATTATATTTAGCTTACTGAGTTATTACATAACAACTCGAATAATATATGATATAACAATACATAATTATTGTCAATCATATAGTACTACTGGGCCACACCGCTAGGTGTGGTATGCTTCTTCTTTGACTTGCGCATCAGTACACGGTGAATATTGCCACCTTGAGTGTCTTGGTCGATCTTGTAATAGGTGCAATCCTTATGTTGGTGTTCCTCACCACATAGAATTTATGATTTGGTCCGATGAGCACAATCCTTCGCTTCAGCTTCATCCAATTAGTTCTTTATTCGATAAGACTTACGATGACCTTTTGTAATAGCAAGCAAACTGGAGTCTAGCACCTAGTTGGCCTGACCTAGCGGCGGACGAGTGAAGTCACACATGGTGCTCCAACCACGTAGCTCGCAACGCCAAGTTGTCTCCTATGCTACCTTACTAAAATACTACGAAACAAAGATATTCGCATCAACCCTTCCTTTTGCACAAGCGGCACTCATATGAGAACATGGCAAACATCGAAGAAAGGACTTGTTGCAAGTGCATTTGCAAGCACGATCCCCGACCACAAAGTGCATTCCAATATGATGTCGGTAGTTCCAATGCCAACTCCACTCTTGTTGCGCAATCATATCTCAAATAGCAATTCCATATTACCAACTGGTCACACTCTATGCTCGCCCCCATTTTTGCTTTTGTCCTCCATGTACTACGTGATAGCGAGACTATATCTTAAATGAGGATCGCTCATGTACAAACTTGCCATGTCATACCTTTTCCATAGGTACTTCTATGTACGTCGGGTTATGCCCTCAAGGATAGCAATAAGTGGTAGAGGACAAGTATTTTTCATCATTCAATTATATGCCTTAGCAAGATTTGTTGTCATCACACTGTACTGTGAACCATCTGTATCGTACAACAATACCCATTTCTCTATTGGCTCATATTTTATCCATTCTGTGAAACATTTATTTGCTCTATCTCATTTGCTATGTCTGGTGATGCTTCCTGATTCGCTTAGTATTTGTTCTAAACCCTTAGGCTCCCTTTGTTGGGCCACGACATGCTGTTTTCGAACCTCTTCTATGTGAGTAGTGGTGAGATGGTCTGATTGTTCCCATATAGCATCAAACTTCCTCTATTGATTTCGCTTGCATAGCTTCTTGAATAGATCCATCAGCCTCTTACTCCTAAAAAATTTATACCAAGACGACGTATACACCATCTCCCATGTAAATCTAGCCATGGCACCTCATCTATGACATTTTTCTTTAGCTTCTGTACCATAGACCAGCATGTCAATCATGTAGAATGCAAATATTTGGAATGTTTTGCACCACACACCTCTTGATCTGCCGCAGAAACCATATCCAACTAGATGTATTCTCGCTTTCAATAAATGCAAAAGCTATAATAGAGGCTTTGTGGCTATCCACATTGACTCCAATCGTAGTAAGAATAGTGACTTTATATTTGCTAGTCATAAATGTACCATCAACATAGAGTAATGGTATGCAATTCCTGATAACCTCTACTATGCACGGTGAATCACATTTTCACTGTTCTTGTTTTCCTTATCATCAATTACAATGTATGTCCCTAGATTCCTTGCTTACATAACCTCCAGAAGTGGAGGAAGGTTGTGATGCGAATCCTCATAACTTTCAAACCTCATCTCCAGGGCTTTTTTCTTCACCCTCAAAGCCTTCTTGTATGATATCTCATATCCGTACTCTTTCTCTATGTCGTGCATTATTGTGAATGGTGATATAGATGTTTTCTTAATCACCTTGGAATACACCATTTGTGCCATGAATAAAATAGTCATATTCTTGTGCACCAAAGGAGTATTATCCAATAGACTACATACTACTCAACCTTCGAAGCCACCCATAGGTTGTCATGCTATGGCCTATAACCATGCACTCTTCAAGGAAATCTTGCCCTGGTGCACTTCATGTCATAGGTCATCTTATTTGAAATCTTCACTCTAAACTCCTGTAGACTCTTGCCTCTGCAGGAAAGCCCATCTCTTGACCACATCTTGCAGTTGCCCTTTATCATGAAATATCTAGCCAACTTGCACCTGCTTATAATCATATCATCAGTGGACATTGAGACCATCATTAACCCTTAGAAGACTCATTGATATGTTCGTCCAATTATCAGGCATGTTGGTTCCCATGTTCCACTGTGTTATATCTTGACCTTCGACCACAAGTGCCATGCATTCCTTGTATTCCATTTGCATCTATTCCACTAGTGCCACATTCTCCTCCGCTACATTCATAGCCAATGGCGAGTCTAACTTGTCGTCATCCGAATTGTTTGTCGGGCAATTACTATCTAGCACAATGACCTCTTCGGTTACCTCACCATAACTAGAATAAGGAATATTCACCTCCTACATAAATTCGGCAGGAGTTTGTTGCACCTCCATGACTCGCCTGTTGCGAAACATTCTATTTTCTTTTGGACTAGTATCTCTAGGCTATACACTTTCTCCGTCTCTCTAGCTACATACTTACTCCAACTTCTAGTAGACGCAATCTCCACTAGTCCACATGCTATTTATGTTCACTTTTTAATGGCCACAACTTTCATGACCAACTTTTGAACCATTGAATCAACTCTAAACATATTATGCAACCACCCTAAGCCATCATACATTAGCAATTAGTCCATTGCATTTAGACTCATATCAACAAATACATATACGGTCAAATCTACCCCACTATCATAAATTTGTATAGAAGCATCATCATAATACACACATTCATATCACCTAACATCTTGATCAAATATTAAATAAAATGTTTAACAACAATACTGCCTAAGATGCTCGTCCAATAATTTTAACTACAATTCAATTTTTATTCATACACAACACGACTAACATAAAATACATATGAAAACTATATTTTTTCTTTTCACTAAGTACAATGTTAAAACTACTATGTAATGGTCACCATAATAAATACATTAATACTGTCTTAAAAAATATATAATAACCTGTTACTAGCTATCAACTGTCTAATCTAAGCACACTAATTAAAAATATATACTAACGCTAATTTATTAATCAACTACTAATATTGTAAAATTATAATGGGATTTGTCTAAACACATGAGCAGCCCTCCCACTGGCACGGCCTCCTCTGGACGGTGCATTTTTTCCCTTAAGCTAGTATCGCTGCTAGTTAATGAGATCAACCGGTAGCGTTGCTCCACATATCACTGCAGGTTGACCTCACAAACCTGTAGGGATAGTGGGTCACATTGCCGGCTCAGGAGTGACACCGTCTCTCATACCGCTGGTTTAAAAACTGGTAATGATGAGATTTTCTGGGGTTTGTTATAAATTGAAAATAATTACTCCTTAATAAAAAAAATCTAGAGTTAGTGAACACCTTTTTTTTGAGAGAGAATAGGGAATGCCATGTTGTGTACATAGATATCACAAAGTTTAAGATCAAACTCAGCTTACTTAATTTGTTTGTGAGAAAACAAAGGAAAAAAAAAACAACTTGATGAACGATTCCTGACGATTCACTGTTTGGCGCTCAATTCATTTATATATTTTATCTCCCAAATTCAATTGTTTTTTAATTTAAAATTTGGGATCAAAATTTTAAACTTCAAAATTCATTTACTGATTTTGAACTTCAAAATGGATATAAAAAATCTACACTTTTCGCAGCCCGGATTTGATCCCATATGTAACTGTATATATAGCTCAAAATAAAATATAAAACAAGGTAAAAAAAAAGATCGCACGTGTCGCTACTGTGTAACCAGCAGTGAACTTTGTTTTTCATACTTCAAAAATAATTCCTCTCTCGCTGCATCTATGCATCAGTTGTCAATCAAATCAACTTGATATTTACGTGTTGGAGGTCAAAGGACAGAATGATATTAACCTTAATCCGAACCGAATGCGACACCTACGCCGCACAGCCCTTTCTACCGTTGCACTTGCACGGACAAAACCACATAACCACCCATCAATAATCATCGATCGATCAGAGCTCTCGTAACATGTGAGCTGAACCATATGCAAGCATGAGATAAAGCGAGGGGCCGGAACGCTAGCTAGCTACTCCCACTATTCGTTGTAAGACGTTTTAGATTAGTAGTAAGCTAAACTTCTTTTAAGTTTAATTAAAATTTATAAAAAACATAGCAATAAATATGATACTAAATTAATTTTATTAAATTCATTATTGAATATATTTTATAGCATATTTGTTTTTATTAAAAATATTAATATAGTTTTAATATGCAGCCAAAACCGATGCCATCTCGCACTAATTAATAAAAAGCCAGATTGATTAGTAAGTGTATGTACTAGTAGCAAATTATAATGACCCAAACCATGGGCTACCGATCGATGGGATTCCCCAAGAGTGGAATTAATCAAAATTAGTCACCATGTCAAATTAAGAGAAGAGTTGCCACTTGAGAAAAGGTGGCAGAGACGTACATATGTTTCTCTTTTTTACTCAATCTCTTTCGCCCAATAGGATTATTCGGTTGGCACAACCGTGGTTTGATATACGTGGTTTACGCGGAGTTGACTCTTGTTGTATTGTGCGTATCACATTTTCTTAGTTCTGTTCTCTACATGTCATATAGTTTTTTAATGAGTAGTACTCTGTTCTTAAATTTATGATATTATTAACTTTTTAGATATAATCATTTATCGTATTTAAAAACTCACGTGAATTACGGGACTAGCATCGTTATTTTTTCCTTACATTATACTTTTACATTTTATTATTAAATAATATTAAAATGATAATATAATTTTAAACTATGCTCTAACTTTAGCAAACTGAACAATGTCTGATCTGATTAATATATAATTTAGTAAACATAATCGATCCTTTAACATTATATTAATAATATAATGAATAAATCAAAGAGATATAAACCTTATGTTACATATGTGTTTCTCTTCTTCTCTAAATCTTTATGTTTAGACTATTTGTAATTTTCTATCATATATTCATGATAATTTAATACAAATATTTATCGTCATCAACACATTTTTATTACTGGTTTTTTATATTTTATTTTATTGTTGTTTCTTATGGTTTAGACTAACAACAAAATAACTGGGATATGAGTATTGTCTAACACAACATCACTACCTTAATTACATCGGTGATAATTTTTTATTATTATATTTGCATCGCAGAGATGATGACCATAAAGCAATATTCACGAGATTAGGGTTAGGAGAGGACACTTTTTTGCTTCGCATCATTGTCGTCACATCAATATATAAATCATGAATGTCAATGCATGTTTGCTTCCAGCTACATAGGAAATGCTAGCTTCCATGTATGTCTTGATGGCATCCACAAATCTAGCGTAGATACGTATACGGGTATAAAGGAAAGGCTTTTTTTGGAATTGAAGAGCTCGATGCATCCAATCAAAAAGTACATGAAAGTATGCATGAAGACAACGCATATAACACACATGACGAAAACATAGTGCTAGTTTTCCCTCGTTCGAAGAAAAACATACGTGCTATATTTCTCCAAAATTGGAGAAGGCCACTAAAAACACCAAGGTGTTCAGTTCGCATTGGTGAAGGTATAGCAAGCAAATTTAAATTTAGCTAGCATTTCTGTATTTTGTTGGAAACTTGTTGCTTTATTTACCTTAACTCCGTGTAGCGTAGAACTTTGTAACAATATACCTTTGGGCTTTGTGTCTTCGACACAACGGCTGGTTTATCCATTATTTAAAAAAATATCAAGAATTGACTCCATCCTTCATGTAGATGCATTCAGGTACAATTCCAACTAATAAGGGTTACTTTGAAATGCGGGGTTTTTCAGAATTTTGATAGAATTTGTTCAGTTCCTTTAAAGTCCTCCATTTCAAAGGAGACCAAAACCTATTCTCTGTAGCTTTATCCACGACACGGGTATGCTGATGAGTACAGAACATTTTTTTTGTGTAAAACAAAGACATCGCACCCATGCATGTTTTGCCACCAACGTGTACAAAATACAGACCTAGCTAGCTTGGGTCCCTTGTTTTTATTTATTTTTTCTGTTGTGGATAAGCTCACACAAAGCCATTATGTGATTTTTTATGTTACACATATCTCTTTCTTGGTGTAAAAAAATTACTACTTAATGAGAGGGATACTCCCTAACAAAAAGTGGCAAGGAAAGATTTATGAAAGGAATATATGTTTTGGCTAAAAGCAAGCTTAAAGGAGTAGTAGTACCGGGGTAGAGTAGTTTCTTGGAAATGTGATTCTATAATATATAGAGTATCATTCCATTGGTCCTGTCCACTCACCAAACCAGGCCTGCCACGCTAGCTAAGCTATCTAAGGGGTGCAGACGTAATCCAAACTAATTTGTTGTAGGTAAAGCTCCACTAAGTGATGGATTAAGATAGATAAATTGATGCTTATGGATAAGGACATGGGCTTTAATTTTAGTACTTATAGGAACTCGTTGTACAAGCATGCATTTGATCTAAATAACTTTATATATTGAGCAAATTTCCATCACGGTTAATACGAAACGGAGAAACCAGGACAACAAGGACACCGAGAAAAGGTTTAGATTGGAGACCATGCCAATTTCTTTTATTTTTAACAAAGGCAGAAGCTCTGGCTCATTTCACTAATAAAGAATATATATATATATATATATATATATATAGAAAGGGTTAAAAAAACACCATCCTACGAGCACCTTAAAATCATTCTCCAAACCTACAGATCACGGTGACCTGCAATGTGGATTCGGGTTCCACTGAAACGGGAAGCCACCTCTCTGAAGCGAACCATATGCCAATCGACGTCTCAAACAAGAAGTAAAAATGAAGAGAGCGTAATTCTACTAAAAAAATTGGCCAATGATTAGGGTTAATAGGATAGTACGTAGTACCAGTACCGTAAGGACACATCTTACTTTCCCCTTTATTGCTACGAACATATATCTCCATCATCACAAAAAGAGGACCATATGTTTACTTGCATCGATCCTAATCATGTCATTTACTCCCGTTTTGTATTTTGTTTGGAGTCTGTTGCACAGGCAATCATTCTTGTGCGGTCCAATATAATATCTATGATCTCTAGCTCACATACACAATCAATTAATTAATTTGCTCAATATATAAGGGCAGAGTTGTACAATTTAAGAATTAAATTGTTAAATTTGTGAATCATCTAGTGAAAATGGTTTATATCTCCGACACTTGCCTTTGAACACACAGTTAAAAAGTTTTAGAAGTAAAAAAAAAAGAAAGAACAAAATAAGATGACAGAGATAAACCCTAACTCCTAAAAAATCAACTGATACAATATTTTTAAAATCATATAGAATATAGCATATAATTCTATAGTTACTATGTCATCCAAACTAAAATAAAAAGATGTAGCATCATTGTATATAATATATTATTGTTTCTATCTATCATATATTAAAAGTAAAGTTAATTGAAATACATAAAGATAATCTGATAATTTGTGAATAGTCTAATTCGGCAAGATCATTAATTCAGGCCAACTAGTTTCGTCGTTTTAAAGCAAGATATGAGACACAATTCTCCAGAGTAGGTTTGCTTTTCTTTCCTTCAGGAACAAGTTAATGCTACTAGGATATTGCTTAGACGCTGTGGCAACATTACCTGAACCCTTTTTTTGCAATAAATAGTTCATTAATTCCGCAACACAATCAATCAATTAATTTGCTCAACATATAATGGCAGAATTGTACAATTTAAGAAATTAACTTGTTAAATTTGTGAATCTAATTCTGCAAGATCATTATTTGAGAGCAACTAAATAAAAATGCATGGTTCCTTCGTTTTATAAGAAATGATGGGAAATAATTCTCTAGAGTATATTTAATTTCCTTTTTTTGTTCCAGAAACAAGTTGATGTTACAACTGTCCTAGATCACTAATTAATCAAACAAGCCTGAGCTTAGTTATTCCTCACCAAGACATGTGAGAGAATCAGAACCAAACTATATTCACAAATTGACACATCATAGGAAATTTCCAATATCAAGCATCCTCGTACATTGCTTCCACCCCATTAATTAACCATGCAACAAATCTTAATCTACAACCAGGACAAGAATCCGTCTTACCTGCCTAAACACCCCATAACCAAGCTGGTTAAAAATAATACTCCCCATCCTAAAATAAAATATAAATTAACTTATAGTGCTCAAAATTTCTTCTAAAATATAGCAACATCTCCTCCTATTTCCTTATTCCGACCTATCACAATAATCTCACTTTAATTTCTTTATATATTCTCTTGTCTTAATCAATTATAACTTAGTGTCTATTTAATTTCACTACTTTATTAATCTCAGTGCAAAACTATATAAATTATTATATCTTATAATATGGAGGGATTAATTGGCGTAAGTGTCCTCACAACATACTCTAGACACTTACTAGACCCCACACCAAAGACCATTTCCCCATTGTTCACTTCTTATTCCATTTGAAATAACGCATACTTACACATATCTCCAAACTCCTATAAATACCTCCCTATCCCCTCACCATTGCACACCACTCCCAACCCAAACAAACACTGCAAAGAACAAACACTGAAGGCTACTACTACTGCAAGAACAGCTCAAGATAGCTAAGCTCAAGTGTAACGCTACCTCTCTACGCCATGAGGCCAGTAGCCGATCAGTTCGCGAGCGCGCCGGCGCACGCGGTGAACGGGACGGCGGCGGCAACGCACTCGCCGTGGCAGTCACCGGTGCCGTACCTCTTCGGCGGGCTGGTGGCGATGCTGGGGCTCATCGCCTTCGCACTGCTCATCCTGGCGTGCTCCTACTGGAAGCTCTCCGGCTACCTCTACGGCGGCTCGGCGAACGACCAGGCCGGCTCGGCGGCGGGGGAGGCCGAGGGGGAGAAGGGATCGGCGGCCGGCGCGGCCAGGCCGGCGTTGGGGTTCCAGGAACACGTGGTGGTCATCATGGCCGGCGACGAGAGGCCCACGTTCCTCGCCAGGCCGGCTACGAGCCTACCCTCCGTCGAGCTCGGAGCCAAACCGGTGGCGAGCACGCGCGGCGACGGCTGTTCACACTCAGAGGAGGAGAAGAAGGTGGAGGAGAGCTGCGCGGTGAGCTCGCCGCCGCCGCAGACGCAGCTGCCGGAAGGCGACGCCGACGATGCGGCGAGCCGGCGCCATGAAAGCAGCAGTAATGCAAGGCAGCAAGAAAGTTCGCAATAAAGCTGCCGTTTCTTCTTTTTTTTTCTTTTTTTGGGTGGAGTGATCACTTTTTCCCTCATTTTTTCCCTCTCTTTCTGGTGTTAGATTTTAGCTGGACAGGTAGTACATTCTTGACTTGATTGGTTCGGTGAAATTAATGAGCAGCGAAACTTCGCTAGAAGTTTTGCAAAAAAGGAAATTTGCTCTGCAATCTGTGTACTTAAATTTGAGTATTTGACAATGTCCATTAAATTATAATTGATCTGTAAAGTTAGCACAAAGTTATGAAAATTTGTATCTAAGCTTGGAAAAATGATGCTACGAACTTCGAGATTATGACAATTAAAATTTCAAAAAAAAGGTTTGTTTTAATTCAGTTTGGAACATGCAGGCAAAAAGAAAAAAGGAAAATGTTTGAATTCCAGCTGTTTCAATCAACTGATAGCTACTAGTACCACAAGTTTAAGAAACAATCAGAGCTTCTAACTTCGTATGGCACTTAACTATTCCGTGTGGTCAAGAAACGCCAAGGATGGCAGTTGATAGTAGCACTGATCAGTTAGCAGTATTCAGATCACGTAATGGAAATGTTTCAGCTCAAAATGCAAATCAATTTCATGCACACATGCATCACCTGCACAAGCCAGAATGTCGTTGCTTTGGGTGTCAGAAAACTTGGAGGCCATTACACTACAGTAATTTACAGGAACATCATTTGCAGTTCAGACTAGGTATGGCAAATTGATAAGGTGAATGCAGTAGTACACATGTACCAATCTGCCAAACATGTTCAATCAGATAAGGCCCTCCAGGAATAAAACATTGTGATGATGTTTTGTCCATGAAGAGCAGAGTGGGTCAGGTTCCCAGACAGATTCTGGTTAGATATCCAGCTCATGTTTATCTCCAACAACATGGCGCCATACAGCTGCCAAGTAAAATCAGTTCTTTACCACCTTTATGCCTGCATTTTCCAGAGCAAAACTGTGCTGTCAGCTTGTAAATTGACCCAAGAAACTGTCAACTTGTCTTGACCTATGCTGTTCACTCAAAAGTATCAGGCCTAAATTTACTTTGGCATCATTCTTCCCTTAATCTGAAGAATGCAGTGGGCAAAGAGTATAATTTCAGACATGTTTATCTCGTCCCACTGTATTCTGTCATACTAAGTACATGGTGTTTCATCATCCACGTACTGCAGAAATCAATCGAGACGTTCATGTTGCATCAGATTCGGTCGCCGATGGACACATGCACATACGTGCAGGAGCAACGGCGGATTCGCACATGGATTCCTGGAATCAAATGACGGTAGCAAATATGCAACAGCCAAGTGATATACATACGGATGCACTAAGGGATGGAACCAAAAAAAAACATAGAGGTGCTAAGAAACAAATATAAGAAAATTTTCATACACATATAATTATATTAATAGAGAGTATTGATAAAATATCTTTTATAATATATATATAATACGCAAATCTAAGATTATTTTAGAATAAATAGAAGACAAATAATTTTTACTCTAGTCATACTTATCGATGACCTAAAACTACTATATAAAAATTATCTATAATTATATTAATTATAAATTTCACTTCAATCTTTTTCTCGATGTAGGTTATCAAGCAATCTTATAGATTAGTGCAGCCACTCCAACAACACTATGATATATGATTAGTGTAGATTCCCACTCATCGTAGTCATACAAAGTTAGACAAATAGACAATATAATGACATGTTGTGACCTATAGACCGCTATCAATATGTAAATTGTGAAAATACCTATGGGTATCAGATAAATTAGAGTGATTCACATCATGTGAGTAAAGCTGTGAAACTCTATAGAGTCAAAACTAATCGATTAGTCGTGCTCACGGTCATAAACGATACAGTGAGTGTTATGGCTATATTTTTATCTTTTCTGAAAATGAGAGGTGGAATGGGAAAATTAATGATCCTTATATGGTTATCATGATGGAAATGCTGTGACAGTCATGCTTGATGGAATTAGTTATATCATCACTATGTTGTCCTTTATGTACATGCTTTGAAATCACCTTTCAAACATTAGTTGCAAATGTTTATAACAAAACTTACTTTATACTAAAAATTAAACTTATATAAATAGTCTTCCTTTAAATGAGCTAGTGTGTTTGTTTTTCCTTGCCATTTAGGCGTATGCACTTGTTTCTTTATGTTGAATTGTGTAGGTTTTGTTTCTTTATGTTGTATTATTTAGGCTTTGTTGAAGGTTTAGGTTGAGTATAAGTGGGATCCGTTGCTTCTTCAAGATTGTTATATTAGGGGTCTACCCTAAGTCGATTTGTTTGGTGCATGGGAAGACAAGTTTTCATTGAACTCTAATTATTTGGCCAGTCAGCATATGTAAATTAACCTAGTTGTATCTAAGTTTATCTATTTAGTGCCTATATTTCGATGACAAGGCTAAAGATGAAAGTGAAACTAATTCACATTCTAGGAACTAGTGAAACACAAGTATAAGCTTAGGAGCAACTGAGATACCTGTGAGACAACATTGTCCCTACCGCTGAGCCATATCTCAAGTCATTGCTATCCCACCAGGCTCACCTTCCTCTCGGGCTAGTTCTGACTATGCTAGATCAACTAGCTAACAATGATTGTCAGTCCTATTGTCCAATGTTGGCACTGGACAAGCTCATGTTGCCAGCTTCGCTTCACACCAAGACGAGCTTGCACGTAGTCGTTGCTTAGGTTGAGATGACAGAAAGTGGAGGAAGAGTAGCACTCCTATTCTTTGTGGTGGCAGAGTAGGAGAGACCATCAATATATGCCCTTGATTTTGACACCGAAAACCACATGTGTTCACAATACCAAATCCTTGGATCCATAGTTTTGTATACACATACACAGTTGATACAAGAAAATCATGTATCGTACAAGTCTTACAATACATTAATATTACAACTATTGTCTAAGTAGGACGCAAATAGACCAAGTCCAATCGATTACATTACATAAGATCCAAAATGCTAAGACACCGAAAGGCTAACCAAGCTACGACGGAACCCACAACTCTATAGGCATCGACTAGGGACCTAAATCTCTAAGGTGCCTCCTTCTACTCAACCTCCTCATTAATGTCACATGCATACAAATCAATCCTCACATCTCCTACTAAAAGAATAAAATAAACAAGAGTGAGTACTAACTGTACTCAGCAAGCCACCACTACAAAAATACATTAGTGCATAGGGTGGATATGTTTCTTTTGCATAAGCTATCTTTCACAATAAGTTTGCAAAGCTATGACTTAGCGGTTTTAACTAAAAACAACGTTAAGTTACAACTTGTTTAATCACCAACGTGGGCTGCATCCACCTCCCCAATCTTCCTCTTGGTTCAGTTTACCCTCGTGTCCAAATTACCACATTTTCACCAATTTCGTCCTTTCCACATGCTAGGATAGTCCACCAATTCCCCAAACCTATTCTAAATAAGATTAAAACTTCTAAACCTAGTTAACAATAGTATAAGTCAGCACTCCTTTAATCACGAGCACAACTATTTAAATAAATTGATTTTACTCACATTGTAGTGAATATACGCTTTACCCTCATTCGTGAAATACCCAACATATGAGACTTGACATGGTCCGATTTTTCGGTTTCCCTCACATTGTAGCACCTACTGTAAGGATTATGAACCATCATGCACCTCTAGCACCCAACCGCCTAGAGCACGGTGGTGAGAGGAGTCATAGAACCTGTGAAATCTTAGTGTTTACATGCGTCTGTATATATATTATAAAAAATAGTGTGCATTTTAAGTTTGACACCATTAACCATAGTACATTGGCACAAAATCTTACAATTTAAGTACAGAATTGGGGTGCCACCCCACTCGGGTTAACTAATTCTTTAGGTCTATACCTATTTGAGAAATATAGTCGTACTCTTGATTGTTTTCTGCCTCTCTTCTTAAGTTGGTTCTTAATTGATTAGGGTTAACAGTAACCTTTATATTATATAGAACCACCTAAAGCTTTCGTGTCGCCCTAGTTAAAATCAGTTTTATTTATTAGTTCCGGGCTTTTACAAATAGCGTGAATTTTTTCCCATGAGATGGTATATAACGTCTCTACCCATGTCTCAACAATAGTTCATACCTTGTCACATCCAATCATGTAATAATAATATAGACGGCGGCCAAATAAGCATGACTAAGCAATAACTAGAGACAATAAGTAATATATGGTAGCAAAGAACGAGATAATAATGTTAAAAAAAGCTTAACCAAGTTTTAGGTTTATATTTTATAATTAGCTTGTAATTTTTAGTTGACAATCCATTTTGTGATATAGGATCAACATGCTCGAAGAAAGGCACGGTAACTTGCCTTACTGAGTCAAGGATCTCTCCTCAACTACTACACTCTCATCTTTGCATGTGTAAGAGTGAATGATCTCTCCTTAACTACTACACTCTCATCTTCGCATGTGTAACCGGCTAGTGATCAATCTCATATCCTGAGGTTCTAAATAATAAGAACATAAATCCTTAAAAAAAGGTAAAAATACCAAACTAGTTTCATTAAGTATGTCTCAATTTTAGAAGATTTTTTCTAAAATTTTTGTTGAAATCTGATTTAAAATGAGTGAGTTATAGCCTTCAAAGATTCAAATTTAAAATAAATCAATTAAAATGCGAAATCCTCCTCCTCATCCCTTTTTCCTTTTCTTCTGGAATTATTTTTCTATGGAAAATATCTTTCTTCACTGACAGGATATCCAGCCAACTTTCTATTTAAAAAACTTTATTTTCCAAAGAGAAAGTCCGAGAGCCAATGACAAGTGGGACCCTAGTCAATATTCACTGGATCAACTTGACCATGTCCTAGACAGGGGCCCTCATGTCAGTCTCATAGGAGTTAACTAGGCCCACATGTCAGTGACAAATTTTAAACATAGTTTTTAACACCTTTTTTAATATACATGGCCCACATGTCATTGATACGACTAATCTTTTAGTTGGTTTAATTACTTCATTAATCCTTAATCAAATTTATATGGGCCCACGCGTCAACCTCCCTCTGTCTCTCTCTTTTCCCTACTCCCTCTCGCTCACTTTCCCTCATCATCTCTCTCGCGCGCGAGCATGACGGCGCTAGGGCTAGCGCGCGCGGCGGGCCACGAGGCTGGAGCAAAGGGCGGCCGGCGAGGGGAGGGCCATGGGGTCGAGGGATACCGCTGGGTGGCGGTAGGGGGGCTAGGGAGGCGCGGGCAGCTGGGTGCGGCGGCCAAGCAGCGGTGGGAGCTCGAAGCGGTGGGGTGGACCATGGATTCCGGAAAAATTCGCCGGAGCCGAGGGGTGATTGGCCGGCTCGAAGCTAGGGGTGGCTTCCTAGTGGCTACGGCAAGGTTTTCCCCCGCTGGGCGCAGCTGGTGGTGGTGACTAGGGGTGAGGTTATCGGTGGGCTGGTCTCGGGCGCAGCGGCGCGTGCAATGCACCGGCGCCGGGTCTAATCGGTGGCGCTGGGTTGCGGGAGGGCTGCGGAACGGTTTGGGCTACCGGGCGGCGAGAGGGCTCGGCCAGAGATGCCCTGGGGGCGGCGGCCGGCTCATCTAGGTCACAGGCGGCCACGGCAGAGTGTGGCTCACGCGCATGGCCACGCGTGTGGGTGCCGGTGGGCGCGCGCGGCGGTGCGCCAATTGCAGCTGCGCCGGTGGTTGTGCGGGCAACGGCATCCAAGAACGTGGCGCGGGAGGGAGTAGAGAGGGGATGGCGGCGGTTTCTCACCTTGCGGCAGCTGGGGAGTGGCACACCGAGTTGGCAAGCGGCAAAACAACGGGCGTCGAGGTACTGGTTAGGGAAAGTTGAGCTCGTGGTTCGTCCTCGCCCCACGGCAGTAGAACAAAGGCGGGTTCGCGCGCGAATCATCCTCGTGCTCCCAGCGCGGAACGGTGGTTTACGTTCGCGTGCTGTTCGTCTGGGATCCTGCCGGCTTGCTCGGGCCGCGGTGCCGCCTGGGAGGGGCGGCCCGAAGCGGCGTAGGCGAGCTGCGGCCCGGGCAGCGAGCGGAGTGGTGAGGTATACGCGCAGCGTGGGTAGTGGAGGAGAGGGAAAAAAGGAAGGCGAGAATGCCGGATCGCTTTATAGACGGGCTCCCCGCCTCGGGCTTGCGCAAGCAGGGCGACGAGCAGCCGCCGGCATGGGGAGGGTGAGGAAGACGCCGCGCCATTAAAGGCGGCGTCATTATCTCCCCGAATCTCGCGGCGGCGTGTGCATGGCAGGCACGGAGGACCAGGGAAAAGAGGTCGAGGGGGAGAATAACGACGAGGATGGGGACAGAGGGAAAAGAAGTCGACGGCGCCATTAATGCACGCCATTAATGGCAGGCATGGCGTGGCCGCACCGGATAAAGGTGATGGCCAGGCCACCGCTCCTGTGGAGCAGCAGTGAGCTGCTGTTCCCCCGGCGCCGGTGACGCTAGTCATGCAAGTGGCCGACAAGGCAGGGAGCCGGAGAGGGTGGTGCGGTGAACCTGTGCGGCGTGCTGTGGCCTAGTGTTGTCTAGCACGCGTGGCGCTCCCGTCCTCGGCACGCTGTGGCAGCAACGTGCAGGCCGGCGCGGCGCACGGGAAGAGCGGGCGGGGCAGTGCACGGTGCTTTGGATGGTGACGGCTCGGGCGGCGCAGCTCTCCGCGGCTAGGGTTAGGTGGTGGTTCGACGGGTTCCTGCAGCGGCGCGGCACGGCGGGTAGGGCGGACTTCGCCAGTGACCAGGGGAGAGGTGGCGGCAGCTCGGGCTCCGGCGGCTTCGACGGTGGCGGCCAACGGCAGCCGGCTCTATCGGGGCGTGGGGAGTGGGCCTGAGCTGTGGCTCGGCTTGACGGTTGGCCAGGTCGGCTAGGCAGGCTGATTGTGCTGCCGGACTGGGCTGTCCAGGCTGGGGAAAGACGGGGTCGGCCATGCCGGCCTGGCCTTTCTTGGCTATCTGGGCGGCCTGGCCTGGTAGGCCGGCCTAGTTGGCTTGGTCAAACGGGCTAGAAAGAAGAGGGAAGGGGAGACTAGGTAGGGAAGTTAGGCTAGACTTAGGACAGGTTTAGCATGGGTTAGGATTTGGACTAAGAGGGCTGGGCTAGGTCCACCGGGGTTAGAGTTTTCAAAAAAAAAGATTTGTTTTTAGCTTTGTAAAATGATTCCATAAGGTATGCCTTAATTCACAATCATGGTTCATTAATATTTGATATTTGAGTCTTTAAATAGAATTATTTTGGGCATTGGCACAAGAACAAATAAAAAAAAGAAGATTCACCATCATGCATGATTTCGCAAAAAGTTTTTGAAGGTTGTGATTTTTGGTTTTCGGATTTTATTTGCAAGTTTACAGGATATTACAATCACTCCTGGTGGAGTTGAAACAGGGCAAAAAAAAAAACTATATCATTCGTCGGGTTTGTGAGTCAAGGAAGAAGAGGAAAGGGAGAGTCGGAGAGACCATCACTGCTGGTGGAGTTGAAACGGGGTAAAAAAAAAGCAACATTCGTTCTAGGGGATTGCGATTCAAGGATAGGCAAACAGATAGTGGGAGTTGTATAAATCAATAAATGAATCTAACACATATGCCTCAAATGCTTGGATTAGTTAATTTCTTGGGTTTGGGCCATGAACAACGTTAATTACTCTGATTTCTGAATGAGCACGAACTTCAATTCAAACCGTTTCAGGTTAAATCGTAAAATCTCACTGATAGCAAAATAAGTGAACAATCTTGAAGGAAGGAAACAAAACTACAAGAGAAAAGAACACTAACATGTACAGGGCAACTACAAAGTAGTACTGTATTATACTTGAGAGTTGGCAGGTCAAATTAGCATTGATTGTTGATGTCTGAATGTAATTAAATTGTTCAGAACTTCAGATTAGTCATCTCAAATGGCAAATCTCCAGATTTGTTCAGACTTCTGGTTTGGAGTTGGAGATCTGCAGCATCTTGAATTGATGTTTCAAGAATGTAAATTTGATGTCAATCCTGAAAATACATCCTCTACCGTGGCTGACTGATTTGGCATCTCGCAAAAACTTCCGAATCAGAGGAGCTACCTGCAGAGAGTTCAGCGTTTTCTATGCATGTATGGGCCGGAAGCCGGATGAGTGCCCTGCTGGCCCATGTAACTTACAAAGCTGAAAGCCTGAAACGCGCGCGACTGATTCTTCTCCAAACAGCCAGCTCCCTTCTTCCACATGGAAGCTAAGCTACACGCCAGTACTGCCGTTTGTTTCCTCTCCCCAGCTTGAACTGAACCATATCAAGCCAGGTCAACCCAGAAGACGAGCAGCGCATTGCAAATGGCGCATAAAGATTGTTAATTTCTGCCGGCCATGGACGGATTCTATAACCATCTCAACATGATAAGTAGTACCTTTCACTTGCCTCTTCTTTCCACACTTCGTTCCCTTCAAGGCAGTTGCACTTCCACGACCCAGCTGGCTCAGCTCTGATCTGCTGTACATTCCAACAGTGTGAGACAAATAATACAGAAGAAGAAGGAAGCAGCAGTCGTTCATCGAGGCGTGTCGCGCGCCATGGGGTCGGCGGCGAGCTGCTGCGGTTCCAAGAAGGTCGAGCAAGGGTACGTACCTGTTTCTGGTCTGGTCAGCACGGCCACAGAATGGCCAGAATTTGATTGTTGATGAGATGGTTTGTACTGGCATTTTGATGATTTCTACAGGTGCGTGAGCGCGTCGATGAGCAGCACGAGGAGGATATTCAGCTACATGGAGCTGCACTCGGCGACGAACGGGTTCAGCGAGGAGAACAAGCTCGGCGAGGGCGGCTTCGGCAGCGTCTACTGGGGCAAGACCTCCGATGGCCTCCAGGTTAATAATTGATAGCTAATCAGTGACAGATTGATCAGCACATCAGTAGTTTCTAACGAAGATCGGGTTGTACGTGTTCAGATAGCGGTGAAGAAGATGAAGGCGGCGAACAACTCCAAGGCGGAGATGGAGTTCGCGGTGGAGGTGGAGGTGCTGGCCAGGGTGCGCCACAAGAACTTGCTCGGCCTCCGCGGCTACTGCGCCGGCGCTGACCAGCGGATGATCGTCTACGACTACATGCCCAACCTCAGCCTCCTCTCCCACCTCCACGGCCAGTTCGCCGCCGACGTCCAGCTCGACTGGAGCCGCCGCATGCTCGGCTCCGCTGAGGGCCTCGTCTACCTCCACCACGAGGTGATGCCCCACATCATCCACCGCAACGTCAAGGCCAGCAACGTGTTGCTCGACTCCGACTTCGCGCCGCTCGTTGCCGACTTCGGCTTCGCCAAGTAGGTGCCGGAGGGGGTGTCGTACATGACCACCAGGGTGAAGGGCACACTGGGCTACCTCGCGCCGGAGTACGCCATGTGGGGGAAGGTCTCCGGCGCCTGCGACGTCTACAGCAGCTTCGGCATCCTCCTCCTCGAGCTCGTCTCCGGCCGGAAGCCCATCGAGCGACTGACGTCGGGCGCCAAGCGCACCATCACCGAGTGGGCGGAGCCACTCATCGCGCGCGGCCGCCTCGGGGACCTCGTCGACCAGCGGCTCCGTGGCGCGTTCGACGCCGCGCAGCTCGCGCGCGTTGTCGAGACCGCCGCGCTCTGCCTGCAGGGCGAGCCCGACCGCCGCCCCGACATGCGCGTCGTCGTAAGCACCCTGCGCGGCGACGTCGACGCGGCGGCGGCAGCGCCGGGGACAAAGAAGGACCAGCAGTCGGTGAGGATGAAGAGCATCGAGTATGCGGATCACCTCATGGAGATGGACAAGAGCAGAGTGTACTACGGGGAGGGTGAGGACGACGACAAGGAGGAAGAAGAAGACATTGACGATGCCGAGGTCGAGGAGTACTCGTTGATGGAAGACAAGAGCAGCATGAACTTCGGGGTGTTTGGCGCCATGCCGGTGCAGACGATGCACGATCCCTACGTCAAGAGGTTTGGAGGAGGAGATGGTATCAAGATCTGATCGTGTACTACCGCAGTACCGTGTGACACGTCTAAACCTGTGCTTAGTAACTTTGAGCTTGCCCTGTTGCCCATGCAATCACCTGTGCTTTTTCTCGAACATTTTGTGATTTTTGGATTTTTCAAAAAAAACATTTTGTGATTTTTGAATGGAACTTGAAATTCAGTTCTTGCATGCAAAATCTTAGTTATTGTAGGACCCACCCAACTCAGTGACTAGCAAATAAACACTTCAGTTAGTCAATCTAGGTGTTCTCAATTTCACAAACAGTTTTTGATTCTAATTTTACATTTTTACCCCTCTAAAATTTCGACCACATATTCTACGTAAAATTCTAGCCAATCTCTTCTATGCCGTGAGATTTTCTGATTCCCTTATATATCTCCAAATTTTAGTTTTGATAACTTTCATACTCTTTTTCTGTTTGTTGACCGTTTAATGGGTGTAAAAAATCAATTTTACTCTTGGACATGCAAGAAATGTAGAAATTTGTAAATATCTTTGTTGTATGACTATAATATTCATAAGTTTATTGTATGAGGTAGAAAATTTAGTATATATTTTTTAAAAATATGTGCAGCATTTTTTAAAATGAGAAAAAATAGCCATGTGTA
Organism: Oryza coarctata; assembly: GCA_030770085.1. Taxonomy (NCBI): domain Eukaryota; kingdom Viridiplantae; phylum Streptophyta; class Magnoliopsida; order Poales; family Poaceae; genus Oryza; species Oryza coarctata. The sequence continues at coordinate 20,456,440 of CM061472.1, forward strand.
GCATTTCTTTTGGATGATATATACAACATGTGGCAAAATTGTTGTACTGCTATTATAAAAAAAAACATGCTACATATACTATTTTTAATAATTAAAAATAGATGTTACTTTCTGCTGTAATATCTAAAAATTTTTTGTCAATAATACCTCACACAACAAACTGATAAATATATATTACTCCTATTCAATAAACTTCTAGACTGTAACAATATTCTCCATAATTTTTCTTCTATGACTAAAGGTAAAATGGGCATTTTTATAGAAATTAAATGGTCAACTAATAAAAAGGTATAGAAAGAATTCAAATCAAAATTCGAGAGTTTAAAAAGGTGTGAGCAAAACTCATAGGTAAAAAAGGATTGGCTGAAATTTTAGGGCACGCACAAAATTTCCTCATTCTACCACGTGTAGTGTAATAGAATAAGATCCATCAGATTTAAATTAAGCAACGGGCGGCCCATAATCCTTCCAAGGTGGAGTACTATCAAAACACCCCGTCCCTGCTGTACCAAGCTTTAATTTTGCATTGTATAAAAGTAGGATGTGTTTCTTCTTAGTATGAAAAAGAAAAGAAAAGCATCCAGAAAAATTGTAGCCTGTCCTGCGTCCTGTGCGGCCAGAAAAGATTGTGAATCAGAATTGTGGACACGATTGGGCAGTGCAAGATGGACTTAATTAACACGCCATGTTGACACCCATAAGTTTCGCCTTAGCTGTTCATCTGTATCGTCAGCTGATGAGCTGAATTTCTTCTCTGCACATCTCACTTTCTCATCGGCTGTACATGATCGATCAGATTATCATCTATTTCTCACTTGAAAATCAAAATAAGCAAGTGATTCATGTGCTAATTAAGCCCATGCATAATCTCGAATGGATCAAACATCTATTTCTCCATCAGCAGTACCCAGCTAGCCTGATCAAAATCATCAGCCGAATACCATAGACTAGTGATTTATTCGTTGGGGGGGGCTAATACAATATAGTAGATCTTGGCGATCAAAAAATAATTACTAGTAGTAAGCACGTAACTAGTAGTAGTGTACAAATAGTAACATTACTAGCGAGAGCTAGCTCAAAAAGAGTACATGGGATTACTACACCCCTACACAACGATCGATCGATACAAAAGATTACGAGTACATGGGCGCGCCGTGACGAAATAGGCCGCGGCGGCGATCAGAAGGACGGCACGACGCCGTAGCCAAAGTCGAGCATGTAGGAGGGGACGGCGGTGGCCTCCGCGTCGGCGTCGGCGTCGTCGGCGTCGTGGTCGGTGCGCTTGGCGAAGCGGCCCTTGATCCGGGGCCGCGTCTCGGCGTAGGCCTTGCGGGACGCGTACCGGATGGTCTTCTCGAACCTCCGGTTCTTCCTCTTCTCCCTATACCTCATCAGCCTCGCCTCCCGGCCCTCCCCTATCGCCGGCGGCGCCGCTCTGATCTCCCCCCGCTCCGGCACGACACTCACGTCCACCGATGACACCAGCGCGCTTACGGTGTGGCTCGGAGGAGTCGCCGTGTACGGCGTGTAGGGTTGAGGCTTCGGCCGCGTGAAGTCGAGATCGATGGCACCGCTGCATATGGCCTCCGGCACCACGCCGACCTCCGACGAGGAGCCCTGCAGCAAAAAGATCAGAGACGAATCAGGAAGGTGTACGTACGTCGGCGAGGTAGATCGTTTAGGGGCAAGAAACTCACGCTGTGAGCGAGGTCAGTGGCGGTGTAGGAGCTGTAGGACTGCTTGGCGCCAGCGCCGTTGGGGACGACGCTGTCGGCGTGCGGGAAGCGCGCGAACTCTACCTTGAGGTAGGGGTCGAGGTCGGAGAAGAGGTAGTCGAGCTTCATATCCTTCGCCTCGACGTTAAGGTTGAGTGCTCCGTGCCGCCACTGCTCGGCCACCGCCGCCTTCTTCTCCACCACCTCGGCCTCGGCGTCGCCCCCGGCGCCGGCGACGCGGAACAGCATGGCCTCGGCGGCCACCGCCGCCGCGGCCGCCGACCCGATGGGCGCGACGGGGACGCGCACGTGGCGCCGCGCCAGCGGGTTGGCCTCGTGGATGTCGGCGTCGCAGGCAGCGCAGAGCACCGCGGCGTCGGCCTTGCAGGTGACGGCGGCGGGCGCCATCTCGCACACCTCGCACATCCACACCCGCTCGTGCGCCGCCCGCGCATGGTCCGGGCGCGCATCGCACGCCGTGCAGAGGTACACCCCGCCGCAGCTCCGGCAGTGCAAGGCGGCCGGAGACGCCTCGCACGCCCCGCACCGCCGCCCTCCCACGCTCCAGTACTTGCGCAGCTCCATCATGTTATCTCCGCCTCTGCTCTGGTCTGCTCTGCGGAAACGGTGGGGAGGCGCGCGTGTGTGGGGGAGTAGTCAGTCGTGGAACGGGAGGGGGAGGTAGAAGTAGCAGCAGTAGGTGGGGCGATGGTGACGTGGCGGGGAGGGACGCGTGGTGGGCGGGGAGCCAAGCGAAGTGGTTTGAATAATGGGCGGTGAGATTTTGCTGGGGTGGTGGTGGGGCCCTGAGTCGATTTTGTTAAATTTAGTGGGGTGGGGCCCGCTCACAGGAGGGTCGATAGTACAAGAGGATGAACCTGCGTCATGTCAGGTCGGGGTCAGGCGCGTCCGGTCCGCTCGGCTGGGTTGGGGTTAGCTTTTCGTGGAACGAATCGTTGGGGAGGCTAATTCTCACGGTAATGGTGGATTAGACTCCGACCGTGATGGATTGACCGTGAGGTTGACCTCAAAACATATACTCCCTTTATTTTAAATTACCGATCGTTTTAGTTTTATTTTATGTTAAATAATCCTAATTATTATCATTATCGTAAGATTCATGTTTTTAAATTCTTCACATATAATACTTTCATAATATAAAACTTATATATTATTAAACTATATAAACTTTTGAAAAAAATAATTTAAAATGGAGGAGTACGTGAAGTCACAACAATTAGCCCTGAACAGCTCTGGCATGGCCCGTTTTGAGTTCATTTAAGAACGGATTCAGGAAGCTAAAAGACTCGAATGCAAAGAAACTCAACTAGCCTAGTGAATTAGGTAGTTACTGTTACTACCTGTATTGAATTTAAGGGCTCTTTAATTATTGCCCAAGTGAAACACATGTTAGCCAAATTGTAGGTGTCGTCGAACTCCGATGTCAGACCTCGCCACTGCGCCATGGTGAGCTGATGAGCTCGAGTGGCCGCCTTGTGTCACGTGGCCCTAGGTCCACCAGTCGTTATAATTGTGAGTGTTTTACATCAGGCAACCCAGCTTACAACTGCAGCATCCTCAAGATGCTTGAATCATCAAGTTGCATTTAATCTGTGTTTAGTGGAAGAAGTCTAAAGCCAACACTAAATATTTCTAGCTGAAAATTTTGGCTATAAATCACTACGTTTGTAGTCATGTTGATCCATTGGACATATATTACTCGTTGTAGCAACATTCCTACATTGGATCTATTCTTTTGGTCAAACCAAAAACCATGCTCCATTAGCATGGACTTAAGCGTCTTCACTGCTTAAGAAATCATGAAAGCAGCCACTCTTTTGAGGTCCGCGCATAGCACAGATGGCGAGGCATGCGGGTGAGCAGTCGGCCGGTCGCGTGTAACAAAATTCCTCACCTGGGGAATTTTATTTCCAAAGCCTCTCCTATCTAGCTAGCGTACCGTTACAGGATAGAACCTTTTAAAAATATAATCTAATAAGATATGATAAAAGATGTTGTAACGTGCTTATTGCAGGATATAAAATTTAGACTCTGTTTATCTTTTTAAAAAAGACTCTAGCGCGCCCATAGAAAATTAAGTTGATGTGCACATAAAGATTAATGAGCATGAGTGTACATGTGATATTACAACTTCTACTCTATACATAAGATAAGGCTGAAGGAACCACTCTTCTGGGTCACTAGCCGCAACTTGTACAGCTCCTACAAAGCTGAAAAAGATAAAGATTAGCTTTATACACCTGGTGCCGTCAACCGCGCCGGTAGGAGATTAGCATCTGTCATCTTAATAATTAGCCTGTGACACCCTGCACTCGTCAATATCTTGCCAGCTTTCCCTGCCAAATCTTGGGGTGTACGAAATGTCCAAACTACCCTCCAATGTAACGCGACCACCCAAAGATGCCTAATCACACATGTCGTGGAAAACGTTTTAATAAATTAATGATAGTAAAAAGAAAAGCTAAAGATGAACATGTTGCTATCCATAGTCTATATAATAGCATAAAAGATTTATCTAACTAAAGAATAGTGTTTGTAGAATAAACAATGAACATATAAATTTAAAAGAAGTAATTGGGTTGTTTTTATGTCCAAGATCAGTGTTTTTATTGTTGAAGAATGGTGCCAATTAAGTCTCAAATTTGACTAGGCTCAGTTTGACAATAAGCATTGAGTATAGAAGTTCTCCAAAATTCCCCTTTGTTTCAAAAGTGTCCTAGTCCCATATAGAGCCCACCTATAAATGCTCAGCCTTGGTAGCATCTTCTTATGTGAAAAGCATATCATTCTTTCATGCATTTCACGTAGAGAACACAAAGAAAAGGCAATTTTGATCACAAAATCGCATTGGCTTTCATATGTATTGCCTACATAGTATAATACTATAACTCAACAATATACATCCCTTGCTCAAAGATGACATTATCCTTTGCGGCAACAGAGAGAAGAAGTAAGGGCTAGGCCCCTACCCAAAAAATTAATAATATTTGAACTATTCCAAATTTAGAAGCAAGCCATTTTTGGCTCATCACTAATATTCGTGTGCCATAAGTACACTCCATGTCACCTCCTTGAAACACCACCTCTTACAAATCTTCGCTATAGAAATTCTAGTGAAGGGCAGTCTGCTTATCAAAATATACAATAAAGTAATAATAAAGGACCATATAATATGATTAATATTAATCTTATGTGCTTGATTATTCTCTTTGTTTTTAAGTAGCTGATAAATTTGACTTTAATATTTAAACTTTGACCACTGATTACTTTTAAATGGTTAGAGTATGATGAAAAAAATTTCATACTTATCTTTACGACATAACACACTTTCATATCATGATATTCGTTTTAGTGTGTGTAAATATTCTTAAAAAGTATTAGTGATCAAAGTATGAAAATAAACAATACCTGCTATCAGTTATTTAAAGATGAATCGGGTAAATAAATGAAATAGGTACTATTTATTTCACCTATGCTCATCATATGATGTTTTTTGGGACTGGAATTGGACTGGTAGTTTTACGTTTAAGAAAATGGGCGACTCGACAGCGCGAGGTCGCAGCCCCCGCCCGAGAATCTTGACGCTTAAACCTGACGTGAACGCGTCGACTCGCGACGTCCCCCGCGGGGGGCAGACGTGTCATTTCGCTCGCGGTGCCGGCTGACGAATCGGATTCCGTCATCTCGGAAAGGTTGCGATCCGGTGCGGGCGCCACACCATGTGACCATGTTGCACACGCCCATCAAGGGGTCAAAGCGTGCAGCACATACGCAGTCGCAACAGTATGGTGCTTGGCTGTACACGTTGTTTCGTTTTGGATGAGAATATGACTAGCTATAAAAATTAATTTTATAGGTCTGGACCATGACATTTAATTTTATAATACAGAACAAAAATTTATATATGAAAGATAATGTGAGATTTAGAAGGTTGCCTTTTTGGAGTTTTACAAGGTTTCTGTACTAAAATGAATCGGTGTGATTTATGTATTTGGTTATAAAGGTCACATCATAATGGAGCACTGCATAAATATAATAATAATTAATTAAAATGTGTTTATTCAATGAGCAATAACTCGTTTCCTTCTTTTTTTTGCGTGATAGCTTTTTTCCTCTCCTTGTTTTCTTCTTTTTTTGTCAAAATATATATTTTCTTTTCTACGACATGATATATTGTCTCTATGTATTTTCATAATATTGTGTGATAATTTTTATAATGTTTTAAGAGGGGAGCATGACAATATTATCATGGCTGCCTATCCAACTTTCTTCAGAATGCAATTGAACTTGACAAAAAGGGCATCTATTTCAAAATCCCCTACAAGTATCAATCATACAATGCATTGGGTCGGAGACACCTTAGGTTGAATCCTATCAATTAATTGGCTTAACCATTGATTGAACATTTGAAAGTAGGATGACGTTGGAATCCAAATTTTGTTCAAATGTTATTACTCAGTCAAGATGTGAGGGACAAACTAATGAGATTTGAGCCATTAAAGTGTTAATAGGTGCGCTGCGTTGCTGTCGATTGCCAATCATAATGTCTAATGTCTAGGACATGTTTAAAGAAATTTATAAGTTATAAGTTATGCATTAACATTCACATCACTTTTGCCTAAAATAATTAACCAGTCACAGTTTATCATCGAAATTTGGTATTAGTAAGCAACTGACTTGATAGGTAAGTATAAATCAACTCTTCATAATGAGGTTTTCTAGCTACTTGGCTACTACCTACGTTTTTTCCAAATATATTAACTTTTAACTTATATATCTAAATTGTGCCCAAGTATAATAACTTTTTGGCTGAACGAAAGGGAGCAGTGATCACTACCACATTAGTGGCCACCAAGATGCATAATTATCTTCCGTGCGCACCGGATCAAGGTTAGTGGGGTCAGAGCAACACCAACTTGAAGGTCGACAGATGATTGGTTCCCTGCCAATGTCTTTGGAGGGGCCCATCCTTCCCGTGTTATTAAGCTTTCTTCACGTGATTTCAGAATTTTGGGGAAGATTTTGGGCTCGCCAATGATGCGAAATCTCATAATTTGCGACAGTTCACGATAGGAATTTTCCAGACGCCCTGGTTGCGACTTGGTCGATGCAGATCCATCGATGGCTTCTCATTACACGAAACGAGACTTGCGAAAATGTTTACAAGTGACCACTTCCAACCAATCAACATCTCAAAGCAATAATGCATGTATTTATGCGCCAGCATATACTACCATTGCGAGTCCTATCACTGTATCCTTTCCAGTCAAATTTATTTCATGTTGGAAATACTGAATACGGATGACCTGTATGGTACGTGTCACAAAACTAGCTTGGTTTTTAAAACTGAAAACCGGGAAGATCTCCAGTGAAAAATATGACAAAAGCAAAACAATATCTTCGTATACCCAAAAACTTTACAGGTTTCTTAGGGGATTAGGCTGACCACCCCCACTAAAACAACAGCTTCCCCGACGCTACAGTCTACAGGTCGCCATCAAATATCAGCCGTGTGGCTGGCATGAGCGAGCATATAGGAGAGCAATTAACATTTTCAGCTTGTGTGCCGTGGTCTGGATCTGAGCAGAATTGACCTGCAAGGCTGCTACAGCCAAGCAACCAAACCCTATCCGAAACAGTCTGCAAACTGTGCCCTTCTGAAGAAACAGCTCTCGATCCACGAGCCCCCGGCTTTCATGTGAGGCATGCATGCGTGCATGACGCCCATTTCTTCTTTTCTGAATTAAGAGCATGGTGACAGCTTGCTGCTACAAACAGAATACTGAAAATAGGATTAGGATTTGTTTTGCTTCGTGGATCTAGGCTTAAATGCTATCGTCTTATCGATTTATCATGCTTATTGGGATGTGTCATCGTGGGTCATTGATCCTAGAAGCATTCTTGTCCTTCTTTTCATCGTAGATTGTCTATACATATTTGTATGTCCATATATGACCAGTTGAACCACCTTGACCCCATGTTTCTCTAAAAAATAGAGTAAATTGTCTTTAGGGCTATCTTTTATTATCAAGGAACGTTCCAATTTTCGTCCAGTTGATAATCTTATTTTAATTAAAAAACATTTTAAGTTTATAAGCCAAAAATAATTAAATTTTATCATTTTTTGAAACACCAAACCTTAAGCCAAGATTCAACTATGATTATCCTCCTAAATTTTCTTTAACTTTTAAGTCCATATTCGAAACCTTAGCTCTCAAAAAATACCTACATTTAACTTTTCTGATTTCAAAAATTTCGACCATACTAACAAAATAATTCCTTCCCGTCTGAAAAATCTAAATTTCAATTTCGAATTTTAACCGCCCGACAAAAATATTCCAGACCCACTTAATGTTTTTTAGACCCTTGCTTCATTTCCTTACTTCGCTTGTACGCCTACGGGTCAAAACCAATGCCTGTTTTCTTGTCGAAGGAAGGAAGAGAGGAAAGAAAGAGAAGCAAAGAAGACAAAGAAAAAGGAAAAAAAAGAAGTAGGACCATATGGGTCCACTCTCACTCCCAATCCATGGTGAACTCGGTCCACCACCCTCCACTTGTCACCGATATGCAAGCCCACCCATTATTAACCACCCCATACAAGTCTAAATCACATCACCTTCTTTTTTCTACACGGCGAAGCCTATGGATAAGGCCTACCGGCCTTTCCCTTCTATAAAATTATATTATGGATTATTTTCCTTTCTCAATTATAATAATCTTTTTTCCCTCATCCAGAAAATCAATTAATTCTCCAAAATTTATATCTTCTCAACTGTAAGTTCGATTGACTCCGTTCAACTTTCAATAATTTCCTAAAATATTGATCTACATAGTGACAATGTTATTTATTTATTTATTTATATCTTGTATTTCAGGGTTTTGTTCATATTTCTTTTGTACCACATGTAGTTCGCCGTCAGAGAATTTTTGGATGTTGATTCTAAAGAATTCCTCATCGACCAAGACTAAAGAAAGCCACCTTCCGATCATATTGCTCCTATATTATAAATGTTTTTATTACAAACATGCATGTTTAACATACAAATTAATTTATCCAGCCATCGGTTTACAAGCATATGACCGACGAATCTACCCACTAGTTGTACTATTTTCGGTATGACCTCGATAAATAAAATCCTTGTTGCTCCTCCATAGAGGTGCCATGATACTTATTCCCTCTGAACACAGGTATACATCCGCACCATAATTTATTTTATATTATAATTATATATGCTGAATTGTCTTTATGGAAAACATGAGTTGTCAAAGATTTATAAAACCTGACATTAGAAGTCGATGGTTTTGGAAAACAAAAAGGTTTTATGAAAAGCTTGCAGTGCAAATCCTCTCCTGTATGGTTTGGTTTCGTAGTCATGCATAAGAACCGATTCTTTTAGGAAGTTCATCCGAGCATAAAACAGTACGATCATACGGGCAACATAGGATACCCCTTACAGAGTAAGTAGCTAAAATATAGGTGTCTTGCATATTAATAGTTGAGAAATGACAAAATAAGAAGATAAAGGCATTCTCCTGAGATGGAGGTTTGTAATAATCATGAGACGCGGTTGTTTCTATACGGTTTGTCCTAAGTAGATGAGTGCTTGAGACTAGCCTGATACTTGGTTTCAAAGAGTGGCCCAACTATATGACCTAGGATGTCTATGGATTGGTTATGAAAAAATCTTATAGTGAACTCTCCTTTATCGGTCATGTATTGGTCCACATGTGCTAGATAAAGTGGGACGCTCACGACGTGTAGGTAAAGCGTGTAAACTCTGCAGAGATTAGTTAAACTGTTTAAATAGTCATGCACATGGTCATGGATGGATGTAGGATATTTCTCATAGCGTAGATTTCTTTTGAAAACATGTTTAATAAATTAGTTCCTGTGATGGGAATCATTAATAGAGTTCTTCTTTGTGACAGATGGCCAGCCTTCATGATTGAAAATAGGTTTGTGTAACCTAGGGTGTCAGTTGGCACCATAGGGTTGAGATGGCAAAGTCTGAATGTGAGCTAAGAAGGCTGGTTGTGAGACTGAGAAGGCTGAGTTTGGGTTGACAAGTCAAGAAGACTAAACCTGAAGCTAAGAAGGCTGGTTAACCGTGAGACTTAGTTAATGGTTGGTTTTGATAAAATGTTGGATTATGTTTTTGAAGGAGAAAAAAATAGTGAAGAAAAAGATGTTTTTATTTGGTTTTTCCACTTGAGTTGTTATAAAGCTACTTGCGGATGGATTGACATGAGATGCCTCCCTCTGAAGGTATTATTAAAACCCACACATAGAATTTTGGTTAATGTTTTAAATAACTAATTACCAAATAAACTCGAGCCTTCCTTTGCGGCTTGTATTTATACATTTCTCGTGGTATACAGAGTACGAAAGTACTCACCCCATTATTATTGTTTTTCTTCCCCTTAAGTTCGGGTAAAAGATGAAGGTTGGAGTTTCGCCCCTAGATCCAAACTAATACTTGTGGAGTAGTGTTCTAACTTCATTGAATTTCACTACTGCTATCTCTAATTAAAGATTGCAACTTAGTGATTATCAGAAGCTATAACGTGAAGATATATTATATTTATATTATACAAAATATTACATTGATTTATCATGTTACCATTGGCACTAGTATAGAGATTTTAGGATTGATACCTGTTTCATGGTTTCGTAAGGAACGACTTATAGTTTTGTTTTCTATGGCACGCTCCCTCGGTGCCATTAGTATAGTGGCGTAGGAGCGGGATATGACACCATTTAACTCATCTTTTCAATTTGAACTAGCTTATTTTGTCCTTTGTCTTTGTTTTACATTAAACCACCTAAAACTTTTCTCTAGCACATGAATGACCATAAAGTTATTGGCACATGTACACAAGTAATCTTCCTGACTTACACGTAGACTATTATTTGCTAGATGAGAGGGTAGATGTAGAAGTGAGTTAGGATGGTTCAAAGTATAATAAAGATATCAAAGTGAAAATATTAGTTAAATAGTGGTCTAAAGTAAAATTTTGATAATAAAAAGTGGATCAAAAGTACAAATCACTCTAAAAAAATTAAATTTAGTGCTCCATTTTGTCTTACTTATACACCTCTTTTGCAACAGAGAAATTTTACAAGAAATTTATAAAAACCGAACCAATTTCTAAAAAAAAATTCTGCAGGTAGTTTGGGATGAGGTGGCATGGTTAAGCTCATCCTTGTTTTTGGAATGGGATGATCTCATTTATGTCTTTGGCATGAGGAATGTAATGATAATAATTATTTTTTTGAAATTAGAGGGCGTGGCCTGTATATTAAAGAGAGAGGTGAAGTAGGTTAGATTAATATGTCAGTTTTCAAGGTAGGCAGTTAACCTGAATATAGAGAGAATATTTTCTTTCAGAGATCATCTTATTTCATATTTCATATGTCTCCAAATCAAACGCTAAAAAAATAGACTTGTCCTAACCCGACTCATCCTGTCCCTTAAACAAACACATTAAGCAACTCTTACATTCCAAAAAAGCCTTTGCCTGGGGGCATTGTGGTGAACAAGCGATAACCAACAAAAACAAATTGGTTCTTCGTATAATTATTAAGACCGGATCGTACGGTGATTTGATCAGAATAAACAGGGGTGGTCCGATCCCTTGAGTTTTTTTTTCCGAAAAAAATCGCATGCGCGGGAGCCCCCATGCAAACCAATTGGGCCAAGGTTGGATGTTGCTTATATATGCAAAATAGCCCATTTCACCCTTTGAGTCAACCAAAACTTCAATAAATTTTATTATTTTTTTACCAACGGTCGAACCGGTGATACATTAGACCGTCATGCTCACCGGTTCGTTTATCGGTCCGGTCTTAACTATAGTGCCTCGTAGTGTGAGGTGACACGCACTTGTTTTTCTCTGGGGTTGCCGAGAGAATTGGCACTCTCAATATGCTTGGTCACGAAAGCAGCTTTGGCTGGCCAGGTGTTGAATGGCCAGCAGCAGCATAAGCAAAAGCGGAGGCCAGTCAGCGGTGCGTTTGCCTGGCAACTTGGCCACACAATTCGTTTAGTAGTTTTAGTTTAAAAATGTACTACTTCATCAAACGTTTAAAACAAATTAGTAGGACAACAGATCAATAAATAAACATCGCAATTTGTATAGCGTTCTTGAAGTATTAAGTATATATATCTAGGCATGGTTTGTCCTGATGGACTGAAAAATCTGATGTTCGACCCTAAATTAACTAACTAAGCTTTCAAAAAGTACCTATGCCAAGCCAAGAGCAGAGAATGTTATTGTGGCAAGCTACTATTCGACCTTATTATCTAAGGTTTGATACAGAGATGGTATGTCGCCGATCAACTTGAGAGCTTCCTTCTCGGGCTCCTCATCAACCCCAATGGCCATTATGGCCTGCTTTCCAGGAGCAGTCCTTCCGACGCTCATAAAATTCACATTAGCATTCATTTTACCCAAAATTGATCCCACCTTTCCAATTATGCCCGGCTGATCAACTTGGCGGCAAAGTATTAGGTTGCCCTCAAGACTAACATCCCCACTGAAAGGTCCAACAAGTGTGAGATGTGGTTTGCCATCCTCAACCTCTCCCTCCACTCTGATGTCACCTTCGTCAGATAGGGCACCGGCAAACTTGGACTCTACATTGGCGAGATGGACCTGGAAAGAATCTATAGGGATCTCTGGTGAGCTATCAAGGAGAATTCTCTCTTCACTGATGCGAAGGCCTCTTTGCTTGGCCACATAGTCAGCATTGACAATGTTAACAAATGCACTTGAAATGGGTCTCGAGTGTCCGTACTCCTGTGTCCAAGTCATCAGGGTCTCGAGATGATGAATATACAACCTTCACTCCCTTAATCCCTCTTCCCCCAGCTACAAGTTGCACGACAAGGTGGCCCAGTTTCTCAGCAAGGACAGCATACGGGGGATAACTCCGATAAAATATATGAGAAAGTTTAAACACGGGCAGATTGCGTAAGTATGCTGAAAACATAACAAATACTCCTATGGTCCTTGGTCAAGAATGTACCTCAGCAGGGACCATCGGGGCATTAACAGCAGTAGCAGCTAATTCCCCTTTCAGTGCTCCGAGAACAGCCTCTGCAATTTCAAGGGCTACACCTTCCTACATAAGTAAAGTGCCTAAGGTTGAGAGGATAAGCTAGTAAGAGCTGGTATTAGTGTAGAGCAAATAGCAAACCTGTGCTTCCGATGTACTAGCTCCAAGGCGTGGCGTGACGGTCACATTTTCATGGTGTACTAACTTGCTGTCTTTTGGTGGTGGCTCCTCAGTGAATACATCAAGTGTTGCCTGACTCATTCCTCAAAGCAATCAGGAAAAAGGATAAAACAATCTTTTCTGACCAACAAAAATGAATGTTATGTTGTATTTACATTAAAACACACTGCACAAAAAACATGATATCAGGAGTTCGCAGCAACTATTCGATAGCACTTTGTGTATGAATAACCATGACAAAAGAAATTACCTGTGAAACTGATCCATTATCGAGTGCTCTTAGCAATGCGTCTTCATCAACTACCCCACCCCTTGCAACGTTAATGATCCTCACACCATTTTTCATATTCGCGGAAGTTTCATCGTCGAAAAGCTTTGCTGTTGATGGTGTAAGTGGCATATGCAGTGATATGAAGCCTGCAGTAGATATGGCCTCGTCAAACGATACAAGGTGTACACCAATTGCCCGGGCTCTATCAACAGGAGCATAGGGATCATGAGCCATGAAGTCCATTCCATGTCCTTTCGCGCGTCGAGCAACTTCTGAACCAACCTTTCCAAAGCCCATAATAGCTAGCGTCTTTCCCTCCAAAGAAACACCAACATATTTGTTACGTTGCCATGCCTGAATATGTGCAAAGAGCCAAAGAGAAACATGATTCTACATTAGTACATGTGTAGTATATAGTCACAACGATGTTTCAGCACTGTTGCTTAAGAATTTTATATCTGTTATAAAAATAGATGTATAAGATATGAATTTTTACGTGAAAAACCCTTATGGGAAAAATCATAGGTGCCGACCAGCAATAGTTACTATTGAGAAGTTGATTATGAGCACAAGAGAATAACATGGCCGTCATACCCTTTCGGTACGGCATATAAAGAGAAAATCTTAGAATTCTAATAGGTAAATACTTGATGTCCTATTAGGAAACTAATATTATAATATGACTAGAAAAACAATCCAAATATATAACTAACTGAAATTTAGATTACATATTTAACAATCTCTACCTTGAGACAAGTTTCCTCTTGTAGTATAAAAATCATCAACCACCAATAATTTCTTATATAGGAAACTATAATACACTTGATCTAGAAGAGATAGATCATACTTCAAACTCGTCATGGGAATTGAATTTTAAATACGCTAGTATGAAATTGTATAACCATAGTAGAGACGCGAACACCGATACACTTATATGTATACAAAACAAAGTAATTAGATCTCCTGATAAATCTCTTGGTACGCTGGATATGTTGGTAGCAAAATTTGCTAAAAAATTTGATTATTTTATGATTTAGATAGGAGTGAGGCTCTCCCTTGACCACTTGAATATGTTGTATCTTTTATGTCTCTCGGGTGCATAATAGTATTGGCTCCTCATCCTCAATAAATGTGTCATCTCACATCTTCATTTGTCATAATGAGAATTTTACGTCTCAATTTAAAAGTGTTAGATCATACTTCAAACTCACCATTGAGAATAAATCATGAATATGCTAGTATAAAATTATGGAACCATAGTAGAAATGCGCTACACTCTAGATATAAAAATGAAGTACATCGATATCTATAGTAAACCTCATAGTAAATTGGCATGTGGATGTAGCAAAAACTGGATGTGAATTTGACTTCAAATGAACGGAATTAAAGCAATGCATAGGGCTTGATTACCTAGTAAACCTTGGTGTGTGCATAACACAATCCATAAGAAATTTTGAGCACTTCCACGTAATCAGAATAGAAGCGAGTTAACAATCTCTTTGCACGAATTCTTTTTTTTTTATGAAAGAATACTAGCTTAAATCGATTTGGTCAAGGTCGACTCTGCTTTGGGCTTGCTTCACTGATGAGTTGACGATCTGAGGCAAACTTGGCATTTGGCGCATGATGCGCCAGAATTTGATCTCATCAAGCAAGTTGAATTGACAAAAATGACGAATGCGACATTAGCAGGATAGTAGATTAGATCTTCAATACACTTTGATACCACTTGTTATGAAGTTAGATGCACAACAAAGACAAATTTTTATGTGAAAAATCCTTATGGGAAAAACTGCAGGAGAAGTTAGTTATAACAGAGGAGGATAACTTGACCATTGCGCCTATCCCATACGGCTTAAAAGAGTATATAAAAGAAAATTCTTAAATTTCTAATAGATAAAGACTTAATGTCTTGTTAGAAAACTAATCTTATAATATGACTAAGAAATTAATCAAATATATCGTTGAGTGGAATTCAGATCATATATTTAACATAATTGTTACTGTTGCACACTTGTAATTTTGGTAAAATATGTCCTAAAGCTTGAACCCAACAATGCGTGCCCCACTGCCTCTTGCTTACATTTATTAGGAGTTATACAGTCAAGCATGAAGTTCAAATTTACTAATGGAACATGATGTTACTAAACTCTAACCACGACAATAAAAATAATGGCAGCAATCACATATTCCACAGAGTAAAATAACAAAAGATAGTACTAGGTGACTCATTACGGACCAG
Organism: Oryza coarctata; assembly: GCA_030770085.1. NCBI lineage: Eukaryota > Viridiplantae > Streptophyta > Magnoliopsida > Poales > Poaceae > Oryza > Oryza coarctata. Next base: position 20,471,928 of record CM061472.1, read on the forward strand.
ACTGATTAATGAATTATTTGTTGAAGATTACCTACTAGAAGAGAACATATTTGCACATTGGAAGTTATATTGTTCTTATCCAAATAAAAAGTGAACAGGCCAAATTTGCATCAATTGGGTCCTGGACACGTTATCATACACCCTGTTATTCATATTTTAGGGCCACAGAACTCTTAAGTGCTGCTGCATAATATCACCAAACAACTAAATCACCAACTCCAATTAACTGATATCCTTACTTGTTACCATAGCACAAATCAACACTTGATCTAGTATTTGTTTTATAACCATCATTCATCAGTGCACAAGCCACACTCGGGTTCAAGCCCCGGCACAGCATCGAGCGGGATCGCCCTTTGTAAAGAAAAAAAAGGAGCATGGACTACATTGTTTGTCAAGCAAACACAAAAACCATGTGTGGTGTTACTACAGTAAAGTCTAAAGTCAAAACATAGTTTTAACTTAATCACGCCATTGGTGCCACTGGCACTAAAACATGGCAAGTTATGCCCTGCAAATCATACCAGCATCACCTGCAACCTAACCATCAGAACAAGGCAATTTATGCAATTGTGGAAACAAAATGCAATCAAGCTTCCATGCTACGACGATCTCTTAAAATCCAAACAGCACAGGCAAGCCGTATCAATCGCTGCAAACAAACAATGTTCATCGATAAGAAAGTATTACTATAATAGAATTTTGCGATTATCATTTCGCTGCCCATTCAATAGGATGCACCTAGACGACACAATGATAAGGTGTGGTAAGGTAAGAACATGGTATCATGCTGTGACCTTGTTTGGAGAAATGAGGGCGTACCGGCCTTGAGGGAAGCGTCGCCCTGTGCGACATTGCGCGCCATGGCAGTGAGGAGCGCGATGGCGTGGTCGGCGGGCGGCGACGGTGTTAGCGGTGGGGGCGTTGACGACGAGGCACCCGGCCTCTGTGCGGCCTGGAGGTCGACGTTGTCGATGCCGACCCCGGCGCGGCCGACGACGCGCAACCGGCCGCGCGCGGCCTCGAACACCTCCCGCGTCACCCGCGTGGCGCTGCGCACCACGAGCGCGTCGACGAGCGACACCTTGGCGCGGAGCTCCTCCGCCGTGAGGTCGTACGCGCAGTCCACGTTCGCGAACCTCCGCAGCAGCTCCAGCCCTCCGTCGCTCATCTTCTCCGTCACCAGCACCGTCGGCCGCCCCGCACCGGCGCGGCGGCGCACCCACGGGCCGAGGGAGCTGGCGAGGGCGCCGCGGAGACCCCGCAGGTGAAGAAGAGGCGGCCGCGGCGGCGGAGCCGGGAGGCGCGGAGGGGTGCCAGGGATCCGGCGAGCTCGTGAGCCGCGTCGGCTGCGGGGGACGTGGACGGCGGCGGCGGCGCGGCGAGGAGGTGGCAGAGCGCCGCCGCCAAAGCCGTGGCGCGCGGCTACCTCGTGTGGTCGGCGGGAAAGTGAGCGTGCGGTGAAGTGCAATCGGGATCGGGCTTTGATTATCGGAATCCGTACTCCGTAGCGGAGAGGTGTCGCACAGTTTGTGGACGACGACGGATTTGATGGAGGCGCGTGTTGCGGTCGAAAATTTACACAACCTTTGTGCTTTTCTCACTTTAACAATCCTACTGATCCCGTTCAAAAACAACTGACATATATAATTTTTTTATTACACGAATGACACGTGCACACACCATCACGCAAATATCATACTCACTACGTATCCATAAATATACTGTGTATCTCTTAATACATAAAGACCAACGGGCAATGGTGATCCCACTAAATATTTATTAAAATCGTAAATTTTTACCATAAATTATTTTGCTTACTATTACAAAATCATATAATCCAATAATATTTTTTATGATAAAAAATATTGTTATATTAATAGTCTGTTAAAGTTTAAAAATAACGGTTAAAATATATATTATATATCTAAACGTATGGTGTACGCAATATGGCCTCGGGGAAAATAACATCATTTCTCCCACTAACTCAGGCTTAATTTCCCCTCCCTCCGTTGTTCTACTTAAATAAAAAATAAAGATGCTATACATCGCATAATAGATTATAGGAAAACAATCATATGAATTTTTAACCATTAAATCTGCTTCACGATCTATTTCAACTCATGCGAACTCAAGAGAGATCCTGATGTGGTTAGGTTTTGGTGTTAGCGGTGGGGAGGTGGAGAGGCTTAAAGTGAGAAAGGTGAAAGGTATTCCCTAGTTTAGAAAGATGGCAGGGGAGGCAGTAGGTAGGTGGTGATGGTGCTGTCTCAATCGGCGGGAGAGGAGGGTGGTGAGCTGATGTTAGTAGCGATTAAAACTCATTGTTGGTTGGAGTGTTAGGACACGGTGAGAGATGGTGATGAGAGCCATCAAAGACGGAGGACGATAATATTGTATGGAACCGGAGTAAAGAGGATAGAGGACGACGGTGTGGTCTGATAAGCCCTCGCTAGAGAGAGGGACATGGGGCGATGAAAAAAAATCTAGTGATGACAAAAAAAAAACTAGGTCAAACTTTTAACAATTATAATTTACTAAGATCGTTTAGATTCTTATTTAGTTTTTTAAAATATGTAATTATAGAAGGACACATGTATGCTTTATTTTGTTAATGGCCTATTACTATAAAATAACCATAAAAATTAATTATTAGCTCGCTCACATAATCTCTATTATTTAGAGATTAATAATTCCCACGTGATCCACAGCCGGCCTTAAAGTTGTTGGGGATGACGTCATCGACGCAGCCGTTCCTGACAAAAGATAGGGCGGCTACAGACACTTCCCACCCACGATCGCCGTGCACATCAAAAGAAGGCGATGCACCACCAACCCAGAAGGCTAATTACGACTCCACTCGCAAGTTTGCCAGTTTTTTTTTCATCAATACTGCATGAGATAAGCGTTTTGTACGTTACCGTGTTAACTTCGTCCTGCCCGCCACCGATGGGAGCAGGCCTAGTTCAGCGGAGCCTAGCGCCCTGGCGCCGCCGGGGGTGCACACCGGCGCACTCCCTCCCATACGCACGACGTCGGCAAGCGGCTTCGGCGAGCGTCCAACTCCCCAAGTGGCCGGCCCTACGACTGTGAGGGCGACACCGACGCCGCCCACCCGCGCGCGCGCCATTGGCCGCCGCCCCCGCCGCACGCCAAGCTGCCAGACGCGATGTACCTGGTTACCCACCCGACCGAAAGCAGCCTAACCTAACTGGGCCCCCTCCCTCCTTCGGGCCGAACGAACGAGCCATTCCGAGCCTACATTTCTCAGGAAAAGGAAACGCCTCGTCCACAGCACTTTCTCCCTTCTCTGCTTCTCTCCCTGACACGTCTTAGGCTGAGTTCGATACACATCTTACCATCCTCAATTCGTACACGTAAAACGGAGCACTAATTAGGATATAACTAATTAAATATTAACTGAAAATATATACATTGATATAATTTTTTAAATCAACTTTCCTATAATTTTTTTATTAAAAATATATTATTTAGTATTTTAAAAAGCGTGCGTGTGAAAATAAGGAAGGAGAAATATGAATTAACACACCCTTAGTCGTCCGTGTTCGTGTACTCGTGTGCATACCGTACAGTTAGCACAGCAGAAATAAAAAAAGGTGGCAGATTAGCCGAAACTGATCTTATTTTGAGCCCCGGCAACTGTCCCAGGCGTACGTGCTCCTGCAAGAAACCACCATGGCAAGAACCGGTTAAAACAGCGTTCGTCACTCGTCAGAGCAAGCTGAATCATCTGCTTAACACCGGTCCAAAGTAACGAAGCCTAACCGATAACCAGTTGCGAAACCTATTATTTTATCAAAGAATAATTTATATTTTAATAAAATTATCAATATATTCAGATTATAAAATTATTATCATAATTATCAATATTTTATAACAAACAATTAACTTTATAAATAATTTATTTTATAAAAATTACTATGATGTTAGTGTAAGTGTGAGCATGATTAAGATGCATCTATGTTGTTTTATCTATTTGTATGTAGGTGACTTAACATTAATCTAAAATTAATATTACATACGATCATAATACCATGGGATAAAATGAGACTAGAGTCAGAAGATCTTGTAATTAATATTGGCCAACAGTGAGATCGAGACTATGCTCAGAAAGAACTGAAGTAAAGAACGGTTAAGAATTCTGGATGATAAGGTTAGACATGAATGTCATATGGTAGATAGACACTATTTAGGAGGATTTTATAGTGAACTTTATAAAAATCACAAATAAATTTAAAGTGAAAAAAGAGGATGCTATGCAGTAGTACAACAACACGCGGTTGGTCTTCACAAATCGTGTGAAAGGATCACGAGAAAATTAGGGAAGAAATTAAAGGAAAAATAGAAAAGAAAAAGAGAAAGAAAAGAGTGCTGCAGTACTTGATGCACTGTAGCTTGGTATGCATGCGTGTGTTTCGCTTAGAAGCAACAGCCTGGTCTAGCTCACGATCAGCAACAGCTGCAAGCTGAGCAGGAGGCAACTGGATCGGACCAGTAGGGTCGACGGCCCATGCGGTAAGAAAGGCGGGCGCACGTGAGGACACGCGCATGTGCTGTACGGTGCCGACGATGCGTGTCGACGTTGGGTTGGCGTGTGCTGGGGGAATCCGACTGGATTTCTGTGGCCAACGGTTTTGCGAGAGAGATTTTATTTTGGAAATTTGTAAATAGATTTGGAATTCGAGGGATTGACTTAAGTGTGGGTAGGAGTTTTACAATTGGAGGAATATATTTTATATATAAATAAAAGATGGGTTGATATTCTGGTAGAATAAATTTTAAAAGAGAGAAAAACTAAGCTTTTATTTTATGAGAGATGATTATTTAGTTAATCAATTTTTAATGGTTTCATTGAGTTGTGTTTTTTATTTATGAACGGCTAAATCAACGGCAAGACGACAAATGGATTAGCGGTATCAAGACGGTTAGAACGGTCGGAACATCAATACCACGATGATCAAACCAGCGGTAGGTAGCCAATCAGACATGCATTATATGATAGTACATTGCAACTTCATTCAGGCTATAGATTTTTTTATTTTTGGTTTTTAGTAATCCTAACATTCACCCCTCTTTGATAGGTTTGGTTCTTATGTTTCTATCCTATAAGTGGTATGAGAGATTTGTTTATTTTATTTTACTTAATCTTGAGTTGCCATAGCAAATAAATATACAATCCAACCACATGTTTTCGAGGAAGTTGATTTTTCTTATTGATGTGAAAAGATGCAATATTACATTATGTCACAAGGCTTTAACATTTAGCAAAAAGTTTTAAAACCCTATGTTATTCATGTTGATATCATTGCAGCTAATAAAATTGATTTTGAAAACAATCGTAAAGGTTGCAATTATATTTTGAATGTGATTTCTAGTTCTGATTTCGATCAAATTTCTCATCTTGAAAGTGAAAAGTTTTATGTGATTTTAATCAAGGTTCTTTTAGTATAAAGGAAATGCACAAAGATGTTTTTTAAAAGGAGTATATGAAATTTGAGATGAAATCTAGAGAAAATCTTAATAATTATTATGCTCGCTTTAACAATGTTTTGAGTAATCTGTTGATGATATTTATAATACTAATTATACTTAATTTAAAGTTGCTCAATATCTTTTAAATAGTCTTGATATGTCTATTTAAAAGATGAAAGTTACATCTATATAAAAATATGTTAATATGAGTACTTTAACTTTGGAATTTTTTTACACCAAACATAAGGAACATGAGATGAATATTATTTCATGAAAAATTGATTCTAAATTTTCTGCTTTGGTGTCTTCTTTTAGTTTTTCAGTCATTAGTTCGTCATCTCTTTCTTTGATTGCTTTTAATGTTATGTGCGATGATCAACTCGAGCAAATCTCAGAGGAAGAATTGGTTGTACAGTAAACAAGGAGATCCAATTCGGTGCTATGATTATGGAGAGCCTAAACTCATTCACTTCAACTGCCCCAAGCTTAGGAATGGTATGAAAGAAGATGAAGAAGACAAGAACAAGGCTAATAAAAAAAGGTGTTCAAAACCAAGAGAAACAAGAAGAGATGAACAAAGTATATGCTAACATTGATCAAGCAAGCAATGTCGGCTTCGGGAACAAGAAAGAAGAGAATAACAAGGACAAAAACATCTCTAGGGTATGTCTCATGGATCGTGGAGGATCAATATTTGGAGATTCTAATTCTAACATCGAACACATCAAGGTAATTTCATTTTAAGATATTATTGTTTCTCTCTGCTTTAAGATTTAAAAATATAAGAAAAAGATAAAATAATATGACTTTATTATTAAATCTCTTAATGCTGAATTGCTAGATTAAAATCTCTTATTCGTGATGATGATAACTGCACATTTTGTGAAGTTTTATTTTCTCAAAATTCTTTTTTATGAGATGTAAATGCTAATAACTGTTTGAGATTGGAATCAGAAATTGAGAAAATAAAAAATCTTGAATTTTGTTTTGCTCTTGATATTACTTTGTGCTCTCATTGCAAATGCGTTGTTTTTAAACAAAAAGAGTTAAAAAATATCAAGTTGATTTTTATGCAAGTTCAATGTTTAATCCATTAATGCTAATATTATAAGACAATAGAAAGATGCTTTAGTTACTAAAAGTTGCTCAACATGTTTTCTTAACGAGAAGTGGTTGAAAAGTGTTTTAGATCATGTTGAGTATTTTAACGATAACATGCAAACCCATGAAGTTCTTTCTTGTTAAAATTACAAAAAATAAATTAAAGTTTTAGTTGATTGTGAAAATTGTGTTACTTTGTCAAGAGAAGTTTCTTATTTAAAAAATACTTTGCAAAGGTATTCTAATGGTAAAAAAAACTTAACATGATTTTAGATCAAATCAATAGTGAGTACACATAATAGTGTGTTAGTTTTTGATGCAGATGCTTACTTTACAAACCGCCAACCTGCTGTTTTGACTATCACTAATAAGGTAAAATTTTGATAAAAGTAGAAACTAAGAAAACCATTTTCAAATCTACTGGTATTATATCTTCTCTTTCTTCTTCAAGTCAAACTATTTCTATTGTAAAACCTTTGCTTTTAAAATCATCTACTCGTATGAAGTATACCTATACTTTTTATGAAAATGATGAATATTTGGTTGGACTATTACTTTAGACTTGCTTGTAAACAGAAAAAGGAAAGGCAAAGTGCTCTTACAAAACTTAAATGGTAAAAAAGGTACTAGTTGGAGGGAACAAGTTAGATTGACATCTAGGCATCAGTTAGACTTGCCTCATTAGTTATTTGTGAAAAATAAAAGTAGTATTAGTTTTACTCATACGTACATGCCTATTGGTACTTATGATCGAGTGACTTAGCACGATATTCTTAAATTTCTTCTATCTAATCCTAGTATTGAGACATCAAAATCTAAATGTGTGTAGGACTTTATGGCGAGGAAGGAGAACGTGTGGATAATAGACTTTGGTTGTTCGCGACACATAACCGATGATAAAAATTGGTTCACTTCCCTCAAACTAACATCCAAGATGGAATCGACAATCTTTGGGGATGCTTCTATAAGTACAATTCTTGCTACGGAATCGGTCAAAGTAAGTGACAAGTTTAGTTCCCTTGTCTTACAACACATGTATTAGGATTGTTCTAAGTAAACAAAGCTTTCACAAAAATTCTTAATAAAATCATTGTCAAAGAAGGAGAAAAGTTAAAATGTTTCGATTTTTAAAAATAGTTGATTTTGTGATGTTATTCTATTCTTAAAATGCATCGATTTTTAAAAGATCAAAATGCATCTATTCTTAAAAATAGTTGATTTTATGATCTTTTTGAAATTTTGAAAAATCTAGAAGAATTCTTTCTTTTAAAAAAGAGGAGAGTTTTCTTAACATTTTCATATTGTTTTCATCAAACACCAATTTATATTTTGATAAGGTTATTAATGCGTTCATTAAGGGAGAGATTATGAAACCATTGTCATAATTAATATTTTATAATGAACAATTAGCTTTGTAAATAATTTATTTTATAAAAATTGGTTTACAATTATGTGTGTGATTAATGTGGATCAGGTATTATATTTGTGCCTAGAAATGATTGATTTATCTATTTGTATGTATATGACTTAAAGTCTACCTTAGTTAATGGTGTGGACTAAGACTATACTCATATAGGAGCGAAGTTCTAGCATGGTCATTATATCATGTGACAAGATAAAAGTAGGGTCAGGAAGTCTTATGGTCAACATTAATCAACATGGGATTGAGACTATATTTAGGGAGAGCCGAGGTATAAAATAGTCAAGAATATCGAATGACGAGGTTGGACATAGATGCCACATGGTGGATGGACACCGTGTGGTTGGATTTTATAACGAGCTTTATATTTTATTTATATAAGTATCGGAGAAATCATAAATAAATTTATAGTGTAAGTATAGAAGAAAAAAATATAAAAAAAGAATTTGTTACAGTTTACACAGTTATTATAACATGTCACCGTTACTATGGTACATATATGTATGGTGGTTGGTGGTTAGTATAGGTGATATGACAGATACAACAACGACTATTGGTCTAATGTAGAAGCGGTGGGAGTTTGACTTGGATGAGGTTATGGTTTCTTGATAAAGAATTAGAAAATTAAATTTAAAAAATTAGAAAAAGTTTGAAATTGAGAGGTTGACACCTATTAGAAGAGTTCTAATCTGTGTTGGAATTTTTGTATAAATATATTAGGAATTGAGATTAAGGTAGAAAAATTAGGGTTTAGTTTTTATAAATATATCTTGATGCGATAAAACTATATTCACGCATGGTCATACCTTCGTTAACAATTTTTTCCATCAATTTGAGTTCTTTTATTTTTCTTAAAAGATTTAGTCCATCAAGATTTAGTTTATTAATTTTTCTATCATTTACCTATTAAACTTATTTAATAGGCTTAGTTTTTTACGTGTCGATCCTATAAAACCCTGTGGTCTAATTAAGCAAAAGTTTCAAGTGGTTGATCATGCGATCAGCTAGCACGAGTGGCCTCGATTCCTATCTGCAAGGCTGCAACAAAGCGAGTAATTTACAATTCGATGTCAAATCATCGTTGCCCTGATAGGGGCCCCGTATGTATGCCCCAGTTGCTGGGGGCAAGAGGCAGGCTCTGGTTTGTGAACAGGTTTGTTGCAAGTGGCCACACACGTCTACTGATCTACAGCTAATTTCACAATTTGCAGGGCAAGAACATTGATCCTTCACCAGTTGGATGGACTTCCATGTCAGGATAGCTATGGCATTGGCTGCCTGTACAACCCAGACACCAGTGAGTCTGTCTAATAATTTTCATTGGCTGATTTAATCTAATTTTATTATTTTTCTTTCTCTTTTTTAATTTTAAAATGGACCTTTTTTCTCCTCTTAGTCCTCAAATTTGCAGGTGTATTGTCAGTATCACACTGTGCCCAAGTGAGCTAGCTAATTGTTCTCTCTCCAGTGACTTACATTTGGCACTGAAGAGAAGATTATTCTCCCTTCTTTTCTTGGACTGACATTTTCCCCTCTATTTAAGCACTCGCAAGCTGTCATTATTCGTTTATCTGAATCCATACATACGTGTCAGACTACGCGTACAGTCACTATCAGGAAAGACCACCGCTGTTTCAGAAGCAACTAAACTAGTACTCACCCTGAATCAGATTAAGAACAAACCCAAGCAAGCAGGTTCAGTGCAGGCACCGAAACCCTTTTCTTAGTTTCATTATTGTCCTTTCCTCCCCTCTCTCCGTGTCCCTGCACAAACAAACAAATTTAAAGTCATCATTTATAAATTTATAGTTGTTCAATTCGGATAAAATATGGTTTTCAGTCCAGACATCTGATCAGATCACCGCATCCACGTACGTACACAGGCAGGCAGGCGCACGCGCGCACACGTATATACCTGAGCTGAGCTGAGCTCATTCCCAGCTGTCTTACTGCCAATTTTGTTTAGTTTTAGTGCTCATCATCTGGATTTGCTTCTTTAATGCACTACGGCTAGTACAATAATAGTATGGCTCTTCTCCTGCATCTTCGAAGGAAGCTTCTACTGCGTGTGGCAGGCTCAAACTGTAGTAATTATACTTTTAAAAAGATATTAGTAGTACTCTATAATGGTAAATTGGTAAGTATGTTCAAATTCACTTCGAATTGAACTGTTTAATTTACGTCCAAATTTTTACATCAAGCTGGCATGCGGTTGTCTCGTTCGGAGTGAGTGATTATTGATTCTGGAAGAGCATGGAACAGGGCCCAACCACCCACGCCGCTATTACACCTTTCCCATTTCTCCATACTGTAGCAAGATGTGCCCGTTGGGCTCACACGTCGCAATCGTGACATGATTAGCCCTTGGACCAAGAGAAAAAAGAAGCGCACTAGACATTAAGAAATTGTTAGTAACCCTGCGGATATGTGCTCACTGCTTTTCTCCGGCGATCATGCACGGGTTAGCCAAAAGGCAAACTAAAATCATGGTCTAAATAGCTTATAGCATCGTGGGCAAGCTCTTAAAAATACGTACTTTTTATAAGAAAACAAAAATCATCAGTATTTCTTGAAAAACCCTTTTAAATCAATTATCAACTATCTAATGCCTAAGTTGCTTGTTCTTAAATAATTGTTATAAACTCATTTTCATCCATAATTTGAATTACTGACACACTAAAAAGAGAAAGGTCACGAATTGGTGGCAAGATTGGCCAGCTAGGTTGAATCTTCCAATCGCAAGATGGGGATGTGGAATTGGAATTGAGATTTGGATGGGATGGGACGCCACCCCAAATTCTAACTCCATCATGGTAAGTACTTTTTCTGTCTAAAAAATCAATTTAAATTAACTTTTAGGTTTAAATCTAGACATAAATATTACATAGAAGTTTTTTTCTTGAAGGGAAGGAGTATTTGTCTTTGGGAGCGAAACGAAATGAGGTTTGAATTTTCTTTTTTTGTTCATCAGTGCCGTCGACGTCGTCGATCTTCACTTACACCGTTTCATGGATCACACCTCTTTCTTCTCGTTTGTTCAAAACCTCATGCAAATATGTACATGAAGAATCTACTTCTAGTAGGAGTACGTAAATATGGGTATTTAAGTTTACAGACACACGCTCCATTCTGTTCATGCTGTTCTGACAAGATAAAAATTGAGATGCACAGATGGACAGCGGGACGAAAGGACCATTTAGCCCCCCGATTAGGAATCACTGACGAGTGGGTCCCATGTGTAGGCAATGTGTGGGATAAGCCAGTGGTGCCTTTCGCCCGCCCATGGATGGGCGTCAGCACTGAGCAGCGGGAAGTGTCGTCACGGGCTACTGCCAGGTGGGCCTGCGTGGGTGGAGGTGTAGCACTGACAGGCGGGCCCAGAAAAAGCGGAGTCCTACCGCCACGCGCCACCGACGGCGACGGGCGGGTCGTTCAGGCGTAGAGGATCTGGGCGTTGCACGGAGCGAGGCCGGCGAACTCAGCGGGGCCCTTGACGACCTCCCAGTCCACCCTCTCGTCCTCCCCGCCGTGAATGGCCGGAGAGGGGGAGACGGTGCCTATGGCGACGTCGAGGCCGGCGCCCACCACGTATATCCGCCGCCTGCCGCCGCTGACCTCCTTGACCTCGCCGGAGACGACGTGGGGCCGCCTCACCTCGGGGGGCACCCCGCTCCCGGCGACCATCCTCCACTCGTCCCGCGGCTCGTCGTACCGCTTCAGCCTCCACTCGCCATACTCCGCCACAATGTACATCCGGCCGCCGGCGACGGCGCAGGAGCCCGTCCACCCCTCCCGCATCCCGCGGGCCATCTCCGACCACGAGTCCGACGTCGCGTCGTACACCGCGCCGCGCGGCGCCCGCTCGAACGGCCACGCCCACCCTTCCGTCACGTACAGCTTTCCCCCCGCCGCCGCGGCGTCGTACCTCGCCACCGCCGCGCCACGCCGGGCCGCCGCGGGGGCCCACCTCCCTTCCTCCGGGTCGTACACCTCCGCCTCCCCGTCCTCCCCGGCCACCACCAACCTCCCTCCCACCTCCCCGGACGCCATGTAACCCCTCGGCGTGCCCATCCCCACCGCCTCCTCCCACCCGTTCTTCGCCGCGCTGTACACCGCGACGCTCCTCACGGCCTTGTCGCCCCCTTCCTCCACGCCCCCAATCACATAGATCTCGCCGCGGCGGGGGAGCCCCACCACCGCGAACGACCCAGCCGCGGCGCCACCGGGCACCGGGGGCAGCAGCAGCCACCTCCGGGAGAACGGATCAAGCGCCTGGCACTGCAGCCGCCGGGACGCTGGGTCGAACGCGAAGGCAAACAGAAACGGCAGCGAGAGCGACACCGATGCCGACGGGAACGCCACCGGCTTGGCCGGCGAGACGGTGAGGAAGCGGTTCCAAGTGGAGGACACAGTCCGGAACAGCCGGTGGTACAGGAACGGCAGGTGGAGGAGGCACTTCTCGGCGACCTCCTCGGGAAGGCCAGGGATGAGCTCCATGACCTCCTCCCCGACCTCGTCGCCAGCTTCCAGCACCTGCTGCTTGCTCATGGAGGAGGAGAAGCTCATGGTGGCTTCGTCGGATTAATTGGGCGCGATTCCGGTGGTGTGTTTTGGGGGGAGACTTTAGCTTTGCGGCCTCTGAGGATGGAGGGGGAGTGGTGGGGAATTTATAGGGGTGGGTCTGCTAGTGGAGGGAGCGGGTGCGCCCCGGGAGCCGTGTCTTTCCTGGCTCGTTTCGTCTGCTCAGGCTCCGCTCAAAGTGGCCTGCGGTTGTGGGATTCAGAATTTTCGGATCTGGTGTAGATTTACGCCCACCACCCGTACGGTTTTTTTCAACCGTCCGATGAAACTGGACGGTCAGATCTGCTCCCCCGATATGGCAATCAAAAGCCTAAAAAATGCAAATATTTCTAAATTGTTTCTGTTTTTGTTGTTGTTGTTGGTATATATTGCACCCCATAAGCCAAAAATAGGTGCACAATGAACGTCCACTAAGTGACAAATGAATTCTTTTTTTTCGATTAAGATATATATTTATATTAGTACGTTTTTTAAATTATACGTTTCGTATGAAAATTTTCTATGAAAGTTGTCTTATAATATCAAATAAATCTTTTTTTTAAAATTTATAATAATTAAAACTTCATTAAGCATGTGCTAATGATTTTTTAATGTTACATGCCCTTGCTTAATCTTCATCTAACCTGAACATCATCAAAGAGCTAATCATGGTAACTGTGGACTATTAGGACAGTTCCAAATGCTTTAATGGTAAAAAGCCTATTTTGAGTGTTCCATTCTCAGCGTTTGATCTTAGATTTTTATGGTACATCTCGATAAGTGATGTGAGCTAACATGTCAGGAAAGAAGTCGGTTTTCACATAATTAAGCACCCATCAAATGTGTGGACCATGCCCTTTGGACCAAAGCTATTCCGCATTTATATCGCAACCCTGTTGCCTATTGGAAACATTTAATCCGAAAAAGAATACTATGGTGCTTTGTTTACGTCATAGCCAATATGAAACTTATCAAAAAAAAAACATCGTGCTTCTTCCAAATATAGTTATTTCTAATGTTAAAATTTTATCTTTATAATAATAATAGTTGTAGTTTCTATTGAAATAAGGGCTGTGATATCTCATTATCTAAAAAAGAAGTAGCTATATTTTAGAATATTTTAGAATGGAAGATTAGAAATTGCTTAGTAAAGCTTGATCATTTGTTTTATTGTCAAAATTTGGCAATGCCGATTTCCAAGTTTGTAGGTAACAGACTAAATAACATTAAGTCATAGCATTATCAATTTTTGGTATGGCTACTTTAGGAGGAAAAATAGTCTCAACTTATTCTTCTTTTTTGAGAGGAGATTGTTAACGGATGGAGATCGGTCTACTGGGTTAGCCGATAGAGGTCTAATGCGATTATGTTTGAACACGTGAAGGCCTATTATATCTGTTTAGCTCTAGTGTACGTACTTCGACTCGTTGGAGTCTTCTGATTGTTAGAGTTGTGGACATATCAGTCAATTTGATATTTAATTGATAAGGAAGACATAGAGTTAGATCATCGGTTATGTCTAATGCACTTTCTGCTATCGACTGGTTGTCGATAGGGCTAAAATAGTTATCGGTTGTATCCGATGCACTTCTGCTATTGACTAGTTGCCGATATGAGCTATAGTGCTCATACATTGGCTAAAAAAATGATGATGACTTGGGTGAATAGTGAGGAATAAAATAAAAGACACATCGTTTATAGGGCTGATGACGTTCTGAATAAAATATACGATGAGCAGTAGAGAGCGAGGTCTAATCTCATGAAAGGACGAGACCTAGCGACTACCGATGACGGTATCGTTAAAGTCAGCCTTGATAGATTCAACCGAATCGAGATAGTATAAGACTAAAACTAACGGCACGGGAACGGTATGAGCTAGATCGGACGTACCAACGAAAGAAATGAGTAAACCCATCGACTACTATCAGTTGTGGGTCTGATACAGTCATATGAATAAACTCATCGGCTAGCTGAATCGATAGGAGGAACGAAACCCGCTAGATCTCGATGCCGGCCCTATTAGACACAATCTTAATATATCAAACTTAACCGAGATAGTATAAGGTCGGATCTAATAGAACTAGATCAATCGTTAGAGGATTAACCGTTGAAGATATATATATATATTGGTTGAAAAGTTGATATATTAGGTGTGAAGCTCAGTGTAAAGATAATTTATTGACTGGCTACTTTGATGAAACGTCGAGTAAAGACCTACTGATTTAAGGCTCAATTTACTGTCAACAGTCTAGTAGATCAGATCTAACCGATGCAGCACGAGATTGATGACAGTAAAAAAAGCTTGATAAACCGATAGATCCCACATAAATGTGATATGATATACTGATTGGGCTAAGAGGTCGAATCTAACTAATATAACCTTAGACAGTACGGATACATCAAGATAATGGTGAGACTTACCCTTCGTTGGAGTTCAGACTTATCCGATGCATCCTTGCATCGAGAGCCAGAACACGCTGAGAAAAACCTAGATAAATTAGGGTGGCGATGCGCCGACGTTATATTGATTTATTGAGATGATATACAAGGTTCCACGAAGTTTATATTTGTACCCTGTGGTTATATAAATCACACATTAATATGAGATAAACTTTTTTAATAATAAAGTAGAATCTATCAAAAGAAAACTAAACTTATCTATCATATAAGATATATTTTACAAATATATAAAAATATACAACCATCTTGTCGTGACTTCTACAACTCTTCTCACACCCGATCTTATTTAGGTAATTTTCATCTTTGACTGAATTGAATTCACGTCTGATTTACTTTTTCTCTATAATTGGCTCTTCAACTCTATTTATGTGGTTTAGCAAATTTTGATATTAACAGTGTCCCATGTATTGGTTGTGGCTAAGTTTGAGTAATGCGTAAAACAAAGAAACGGCGAAGGATGATGTTCCCATTATGCTAGCGTGGGACGCATGGGAAGATAGCCGGAAGGATGGTGGACTAGCGCGGAGGTACATCATCACCGTTGTTATCCGACGGCCGGGAGGCGTGGGCCTGGAGTGATGGGTTCCCTTCCGCCTGTAGCGAAAGCCCAGTGGACCTGACGAGTCCACACCCCGAGCGAGTCCTCGAAGGGAAAAAAAAACATTCGGGGTTTGCGGTAGTGCCTGCGGGTGGGGCCCTCGATTAATTTTCCTTCGTTTCCTACGCCTTTTTTTTTTGTTCGTGACGCTTGATTAGGCGGCCGTACCGTACACACCGCCTCACGCCACGTTTCGACGTCTGGTTCGCGACGCGGCCCCGCGAGCGTCGGGCGCGGTGCACCGGTGCCACCGACCTCTCTCTCCCGTACCGATGCGTGGGTGGGTTGGTTTACACGGCCGCGGACGCGCCTCCCTGTGATGGCGATGATGAGGAGGCGCGCGCGACACAAGCATTGTTACTCGCGTAACCGTGCCCGACTGTCGCGTGAATCGTCTCGCCACGGCGCAGTGCAAGCATGGCGCTGGCGTGGCGCGCGAGTGGAGATGCATAGATCTGGGGTGTCTCCGGTGGGTGACTATGGTTTACGGCCTCACTCTGTTTTTACCTCAATATATCAGAGAACCAAATTTGCAAATGCAGTTTCCCATGGTACGAAAAACTACTCTGTCCCAGAAAAAAAAAGGAAAAGACAGAAAATCTGTTGAGGACATGAACATGCCATGTGCAGTGGCGGAGGACGGGAAAAAAAGTATGCCTATGGACTAGTGCGAAAGTCAATACACAATAACAATATCTCAATTGTACGACACTATATTATCTCAACAATTCTATATTTAGAATAGCAACAGTCATTCATTATCCATTTGCAAACAGGTGCAAATTGAAAAGTATGCACTTAAAAATTCCTCAATTAATGATTTTCAGCAATACATTATATATAGGGAGGATATATATACATAGATTCTGAAAAGATTGATTAATAGATTGTCTTTGAGAAGATAACATAAAGAAAAACAAGTGGAATGGAGTGTAAAAGCATGCTGACACCTTTCCCTTCCTCTTTTTATCCATTTTCGTTGAATCGGCCAACCTCTACTTGTCTGCTTGCCTGTTGTTATCACTGTCGGCTTGCTGTTGTTAGGCTTCTACTTGTCTGCCTTGCACTTGCGTCATGCTAGCTATTGTTACCGCTCATCGCTTTCCATGCTGCGCCACGCTTGCAGGGCTATCACTCGCCGCCTACCGTGCCACCGTTCTTACTAGACTGCTGCTATGCATTTGTGTGCCTTTGCCTACCTGGCCTCCCATGCGGCCGCCTCAACACCAATCAACCAATGAGCAATAAGATGGGGAATCGATGGATGGAGAATTCCTAAGATAGGGTTCAATAGTTCAACGATTCAACACCCACATTAACACAAAACAAGTTCAAAGGGCCTTCAACGGTAGCGGCCCATCATCAGCAATCGAGCACCCTGTTATCCACCATCGCAACGTTGTGCGTGTTTCTCCTATTGATTGACGCCATGAATTACACCTCTGTCGGCCGAAGTAGGGGAGGGTACTTGAGGGCTGCACGAGGTATGACGAGAGCTAAACCTCTCCCTTTGCCACTAGCCATGTGTATATTATATTGGTGATAACGATGATTGTCCCGTTATCATTGAATGGGTATAAATTAAGTTTGCGGCATATACTCTCCCTCAATTTAAAAATATAGCATCTGTAACTTTTTATATATATATATATATATATGTCAACTTTCACAAGGCTATGCTTTATTTAACTCTTCTATATCATTCGATTAATTCTAGTAGTATGTATGAGTGCACATTTCAATTTCATCACAATCTTTTTGATCTTGTGCTACTTCAACATGCACCCATATTTTTTCCAAAATGCTAGTGCACATTTGACAATGTAATGTGTGGCTGTGTGTTGATTGATGTTACGAACCCTGACCAGCCTATACTTGATGAGCTACAGGTCAGCAAAAGGAAGAGATACTAACTGGGCCAGTAAGGAGAAGCACATGTGGCAAGCATCTGAACCCAAAGTATTATGGGCCTACCTGGGTCTTGTAAGCGTGGAGTTGTGTGGTGTATATAAGGCAGTCCCTTGTATTAGTTGGAGCTATTGAATGAATGAATGAGCAAGGCATTTGAATCTATCTCTTCCTTCCTCTATTCTTCTTCGTTATTCCCCAAGTATGAATTCTTCCCTATTCTAGAGTGTGTTCTTAACAAATTGGTACTAGAGCTTCATTTCAATCCACGTATTCTCTTGATATGAGTTGTAGAACTTCCGTAATCATGGTTGGTGATCAATTGCATGTAGGCAAATCCCACCTAACCTTAGGGTTTCCCCAATTCCATTGGCTTGATTCAAAGCACGAGATCAAGCAAGTTTGAACCCAAAAAATCTAGAGCGGCCTAGATATTTCACCAAACAAGTGAAGCTGATCATGGAGAATCAAGACAAGTTGGATTCCATTCTCACAAGGATTGAGGAGATGAACTGTTGTAGTTGAGAGGATTTTATGGAACTCAAGTTATGTATGGAGGCGAAGGTGGCAGAGTTGAAGAACTTGATAGGTGTCTTGCTGCTCCAAGTGAATCAACTACAAGTTGTGCCGCAATGTGTTCTGACTGGTGAGATGGATGGGAGGATGAAGTAGGTCCAAGATGATTGAGTGCTTGGGCTATTCATAGGGTCGCCGCCATAGCGCTTGCCAGATGTTCGTTATAATGCCTTGACATCAGTGCAGATGTTCAATTCTCAGGATGGCCACTTGGGATCATTGCAACATTGCAAGGGTATGCGAGATCTTCACCCTTACCCTACTCAAACCTTGTTTCATGAGTTTTCCATGTCTGCTCCATCGACTTTTGGAACTAAGTTGGGTAGAGGTACCATGCCACATTCTATGTTCCCTACTTTTGATGGAGAGAACTCTCAAATGTGGAAAAATAATTGCGAGGCTTATTTTGACATGTATGGGTTTCATCCATCCAATGGGTCAAAATGGCATGTTTGCATTTTGTGAGCAATGTGGAGTTTTGGTTGCAGGTTGTTCGTTGTAGTTTATAGGGGATTGGTTGGGAGGAATTCCATGCTCATGTTTGTGGCAAATTCAGCAAATATCAACATCAAGTTTTGATCCAACAATGGTTTGTCATCAGACAATTGAGAGCTTTGGATGATTATGTGGTCAGGTTTGAGAGCTTAATGCACCAGTTGATTGCTTATGAGGGAGCCCCATGTGTTATATATTTTGTCACTTAATCTGTGGAAGGACTGAGGCCTTATATTCATCTTGTGGTTATGGTTCAGAGACCTTGTGATCTGGATGCAGCTTGTTCTCTAG
This sequence comes from Oryza coarctata, assembly GCA_030770085.1. Taxonomy (NCBI): domain Eukaryota; kingdom Viridiplantae; phylum Streptophyta; class Magnoliopsida; order Poales; family Poaceae; genus Oryza; species Oryza coarctata. The sequence goes on from CM061472.1 coordinate 20,490,830, forward strand.
CTTTACTGCAGGAAGAAGCATAGGGGAGTGTGAGACATAAGGATATTAAGAAATTAGAGTACTCCCCTATCATTCAGACCACTGCCACTCCCCCTAGACCCTTACCTTTACCTGCTTCTCCAAGGGGTAATCAAGTTACTTCAGTAATTCCTATTGATAAGAAGAAATTAGAGTCCTCAACTCAACTCAACTCAATACAGTCTTTCAGTTTCAAACAAGTTAGGTTGGCTAGAGTTGAAACCCAACAAGAATCTCTAAATCATAGTTCAAGCACGTCAATAGCCAATTTTCAAGCATTTCTATTTAAGTACAAATCTTCAGCTATATCCCACTCTTTCAATTCCATTCTTATTGTCTCTCTATGCTAGTTTTAGTATTTCTCTATCTCTCTTTAACTTATTATCTTGACTTAGAATTTCACAATGTGCTGTCATCTCTAGAGGTCTCCTTTAGACATGGCCAAATCATCTCAATCGATGTTGGATAAGATTTTCTTCAATTGGTGCTACCCCTAGTCAATCATGTATTTTCTCATTTCGAACTATCCATTCTTGTATGACCACAAATCTAACATAGCATCTGTATTTCTACAACATTTAGTTGTTGAACATGACGTCTTTTTGTAGACCAACATTCTGCTATATATAGTATAGTAGGTCTAATCGTTATTCTATAAAACTTATCTTTTAGCTTTTGCGGTACCTTCTTATTACAAAGGATACCAGATGCTTGCTGCCACTTTAACTAGCTTACTTTGATTCTATGTCTAATGTCCGTATAAATATCTCTATCCATTTGTAGCATCGATCCCAGTTATTGAAAAGTGTTCTTTTTAGACACTACTTGGCCTCCTAAGCTCACATCTCCTCCCTTGTGTGCGATAATGCTAAAGTAACACCTCGAGTATTCAGTCTTAGTTCTGCTTGCTCTAAAACCTTTGGACTCAATAGTCTATCATCACAACTCTAGTTTTCTATTTACTCCTACATGGCTCTTATCAATTAATACTACATCATCTGTAAAGAGTATACACCAAGAGATATCTCCTTATATGTTTCTTGTAACCTCATCCATTACCAATACAAAGAGGTAAGGGCATAAGGCTGATCCCTAATGTAGTCCTATTTTAATTAGGAAGTAACTTGTGTTACCATTATTTGTTCAAATACTAGTCATAGCATTGTTGTACATATCCTTAATAAGGGAGACATACTTTGTTGGGACTTTATGTTTGTCCAAATCCCAGCACATAATATTTCTTGGTAAGCCTTTTTTAAATCAATAAAAACTATATGTAGGTCCTTCTTCTGCTTTCTAAATTGCTCCATAACTTATCTTATTAAGAAAATTGCTTCTATGGTTAATCTTTTGGGCATAAAACCAAATTGGTTCATAAAGATCTGTGTCGTTCCTCTCAAAATAGTGTTCGATAACTCTCTCACATAGCTTCATAGTGTGGCTTATCAACTTAATTTCCTAGTAATTAGTATAATTTTGGATATCTCCCTTATTCTTATATATTGGTATCAATATACTTCTCCTCCACTACTCAGGCATCGTGTTCAATTGAAAAATTAGAGTTATCTAGTCTAAATTCTAAGGATGACAAATTGGCTGCATTGAAAGCTTATAGGTGATCTAAGGTTCTTTGTTTTACCTGTGGTGAGAAGTGGGGTCGAGATCATTAGTGTGCACCTATAGTTCAATTGCATGTTGTGGAAGACCTGTTGGAAGAAATGCAGTCCATTACTAAACCCAGTATAGAATCTAGTATAGATAGTGACTGTTGATGAAGTTCTTATGGCAATTTCCAAACAAGCAGTTGCTGGTCTTGAGCAGGCAAGTCTATTAGGATATTAGGAAGGATTCAACAAAATGAATTGTTGATTTTGGTGAACTCTGTGAGTTCTAATCCTTTTATTGATGAGTTAGTGGCTGCTTCTTTCTAAGGTATTACCCCTTTAATTAAACCAGTCAAGATTAAAGTTGCTGATGGTGGTTTTCTCACTTGTACTCAAGAAGTCTCTCCTTGTGAGTGGTGGGTCCAAGGGAAGAAATTCTTGATCTCCTTTAAAATTTTACCAATTGGTGGTTATGCACAATTCTTGGAATGGATTTGTTGACTGCTTTTAGCCCTATGCAAATTGATTGGGTTGATAAGTCTATGTCCTTTGCTTGAGGAAAATAATTCACTATCCAAGGAGTTTCATCTGGTGTGTCTTCATTTGCATTTATTGGAGGTGATCAACCAAAGGGTATGTCTAACAGAAACTCTTCAATGTATGTGGTTCAACTATGTGCAGTGTCTCCTAATATGGTAGCGATTGAGCATCCTGCCATCAGGTCGTTATTGGACCAATATTCTATAGTTTTTGCTGAACCAACAGACTTGCCACCTATGAGGGCTTGTGAACATCAAATTCCTCTGATTCCAGCAGCAAAGGCTATCAATTTGAGACCCTATAGACATACCCTTGGACAAAAGGATGAAATAGAAAAATAAGTTAGAGAAATGCTATCATCTGGTGTTGTACAACCAAGCCAGAGTGCATTTTCTTCCCTTGCTCTATTGGTTAAAAAGAAAGATGGCACATAGAGACTTTGCATTGATTATAGGCATTTGAATGCTATCATTGTCAAAAGTAAGTATCCTTTTCCTATCATTGATGAGTTACTTGATGAAATAGTTGGAGCAAAATACTTTTCCAAATTGGATTTGAGGGCTGGTTATCACTAGATCAGATTGTTGGCTAGTAAAGAACCTAAGGCTGCTTTTCAGACCCATAATGGACATTATGAATAAAAGGTGTTGTCCTTTAGGTTGATTGGAGCTCTAGCTACCTTTGAAGGAGCTATGAATGGCACATTGGTACCTTTGCTTAGGAAATGTGTTCTAGTTTTCTTTAATGATATCCTAATATGTAGCTCTGATATGGATTCTCATGATAACATCTACGACAAGTCCTACAACTCTTGATGGATAATCATTGGAAGGTTAAGCTATCTAAGTGCTCTTTTGCTTAGCAACAACTATCTTATTTGGGACATATCATTGGTTCTCAGGGATTATCCACTGATCCTTCTAAAATTTAGGATGCTGTCACTTGGAAAGTTCATGTCAATATCAAGAAATTAAGGGGTTTCTTGAGATTATATGGTTATTACAGGAAGTTTGTCTATTATTTTGGTGTTATCAGCAGGCCACTTACTGCTTCACTTAAGAAGGGATCTAGCATTTTGGTGTTATCAGCAGGCCACTTACTGCTTTACTCAAGTAGGGAGCTCCTTTTGTTTGGAATCAAGATCAGGAGGATGCCTTTCAAGCCTTAAAGCCTACTTTGGTCACTGCTCTAGTTGTACTCTTGCTAGATTTCACAAAGATATTTGTAGTAGAGACAGATGCTAGTGATTATGGCATTGGTGCGGTTTTGTCTCAGGAAGGACATCCCATAGCTTATGTTTGTAAGGCATTGGGTTCCAGAACTAGAGGCTTATCAACCTATGAGAAATAATACTTGGCTATTTTGTTGGCTGTTGATCATTGGAGACACTATTTACAGCATGCTAAAATCTCTATCCTTACTAATCAAAGAAGCTTAATGCATCTTCAAAAGCAGCACTTGCATACTCCTTGGCAACATAAAGCATTCACTAAACTATTGGGATTACAATACATGATCACTTGCATGAAGGGAGTTCAAAATTTTGCATGATCATGCTACTCTTCAAGTTTTAGCTAAACTGGCAATTAATCCTAGTCAACATGCTCATTGTGTCTTGAAAGATGGACTTATCAAATTTAAGGGTAGGATGTGGTTAGGAAATAATACTGAGTTGCTATCAAAGGTATTAGTAGCATTACATTCTATTGCTATTGGTTGGCATTCTGGCTTCCTCGTTTCTTATAGAAGAATTAGAAATGTTATTTCTTGGACAAAACTGAAACAACAGATCAAGGAAATGGTTGCTACTTTTTTTGTTTGCCAGCAAGCCAAACCTAAAAGGGTTGCTTACCTATCGCCATTACCAATTCCTGAAGGGGCTTGGCAGGTTGGTTCTGTGGATTTCATTGAAGGGCTTCCAATATCCTTCAAGTGTAATTGCATTTTGGTCGTGGTTGACAAATTTTCTAAGTATGCTCACTTTTTACCTTTGTCTCATCCTTTCATCGCTAAAGATGTCACCTTGGCTTACATAGCTAGAGTGTATAGATTGCATGGCATGCCTTAGGCTTTGATATCTGATAGAGACAAGATTTTCACCAGCCAATTTTGGCAATATTTGATAATTAAATCAAATACCAAGCTGCATATGAGCACTGCTTATCATCCCTAGACAGATGGTCGAACTGAGAGAGTTAACTAATGTTTGAAAACTTATCTTCATTGTTTTGTTCATGCTTGTCCTTCAAAATGAGTGTATTTGTTATTTTTGGCTAAGTATCAGTATAGCACTTGTTATCATTCCCTTCTAGGCCACACTCCTTTTGAGATACTCTATGGTCATACTCCTAAGTAATTGGGGATTGATGGTGTTGAAGCTTGTGCTATACCAAATCTAGCAGAATGGCACAAGGAGAGGAACCTTATGACTCAATTACTTCAGTAGCAATTGCACAAGGCTCAACAGGTGATGAAACACCAAGCTGAGCAGAAAAGAACTTTCAGACAATTTGATCCTAGAGAGTGGGTCTTTTTGAAACATCAACCATATGTGCAGTTTGAAAGGATCTTGAGTCATACAGATAGAGGGATGAATGTGCATACCTAAAGATTTAAAAGAAACTCGTATTGAAAAATAAAACTTCTTTTAGAGTATTCAGTTCTAACCATCAGAGATTCCGATCAAGGTTCACTATTGGGCTGCGAAGCTCGATCGGACAATCCAGTCCTAGTGTACAGATATTTCAATCTCCCTTCACTACTTCCAAAAAGAATGAGTAGAGTGAGCAATCTTAAGAGAGAAATGGATATGGTAAGTGATCCAAAAATAAAAAAACTAAGAGCTCAATCAAATTCCTAACCCTTTCACTCACTAGCTCCAAAAGATCATTCACAAACAGATGAATTTGGTAGAGAAACAAAGAGAGATGTGGAAAATACTAGAAATGCTTTAGGGAGTAGGGATGAAATGAATGAACATCCACCCATCTAAGTGGTGAAGCTAAACACAATGTCCTTGTGAAACTATTCATTACTCATAAATTTGAACTCTAGAGTATTTGCCCCTAAGGGTGGGAGACACTGGATACACTTAAATATAGAGCAAATAAGCTAGTCCGGAGTATCCGGTCGAAACCTCTAGAGACTCCGAACAATATTCATTGCCAAACAGAGAAAATTCTCCAAAGACTCCGCCACGTTAGACTGTAGACTCTGGTTAATTTTTACTGTTAGGCAGAGAAACTTGCCTAAAAATATATGGTGACATAGACAAAATATTCAAAAACCTCACTATAGGAAAACCAAAACACATAAGTGAATGTAGTGCAAGTGTTCACTCGAGAAAAATAAAGAAATCTAATTGAGTACTTGCTTCGTAACTCAGGCTAATATTTATACCTCTTTTGATATTATGGTATTCCTAGAACTTAAGAAAAATAAAATAAATTTAGAACACATGTTGAGTCCTCTTTGATGCCTTTCTTTTATGATAGGGACTACTTTTCATCAACTCATTTTTGCCGAGAACTAACACCTTCACTTTTCTTCAAATAACACCATAGTCCCCTAATTTTATTGTCATCTATCATCCAAAACCCACTAGAGGGTCTAAATGCATTTTTAATCTCCCCATTTCTGATGATTGGTGAAAAATAATCGTAGGGCTCACAAAATATAGTATAAAGATTAAGGTTTTGGTTAAAAGAAGATAATAGAGGCTCTCCTAAATGTGTGCATAATAATAAGTGAAGTTTACGTGTACGCAAATCTTAAGAAGAAATATGAGAAACCCTATTTCCTTGTAACCATAGGGTGTAATGCATACAAGAGTATATAAAGATGAAAGAAAGATGCATATGACATGTCATATCATTTAAAAAAGCAAGAACCAATCAAACATACATCTCATCACATTGCAGGGAACATAAGTACGATAAATAAACTAACAGTCATTACATCATAGGCAAATATAATAGTTATTACATGTCCATAGAAATTGAAAGGATATCTAGAGTATCTAGCCCTAAGGTTCAGCTCTAGCCAGAGTCTGCTGTAGGAAATTAAAAGGATCGATAGTTTGAAATTTGAGCCCGTACTAGTCCCCTTTGTCATCAAGACACAAAAAAGGCAAAATGGCACAAAAGGAAGTGGATCAATTCGATCCGATGGCATCCTCATCATTGTCATGATCATCACCATCGTCGCCATCACTACTATCATCATCATCAACTTCTTCATCGTCTAGCCCTTCGAGGATTGAGCTTGAGTGAATATCAAAGCTAATTTTGGAGGTCTCCATGAAGGGTTGAGCTTGAGCGCCTTGAGCCACCTCTAGTTCTTCCTCAGCAAAAGGATAAACAACAATCGGCGCCTCGCAATCGAGGGACACCTCAATATTCTAAGAGCGAAGGTAATTCTTTTAGGGTTGCTCCATGTGATGACCACTCGCTACACTGTAGGAGCAAAGGGATAACATGGACTTTATGGCTCTCTTGAAGGCAGAGTAGGGCTTTGGAGGAACATGTACGTGAGAAGTGGATGCACCCATAGAAGAAGGGGCAGCTGGTGGAGCACAAGGGCAATATGGATGGTGCTTTACTTCCTTTATGAAGCAAATACCTGAGATGGCTTCCACAAGCTTCATGATATACGATGCATAGGTTGGCAAGCGACGGGGATCAATGGCAATAGCATAGATCTCTTTCCAAATGAATTTCATCACACTGAATTTAATCTTGTTTGGACAAGAGTAGCTGAGAAGATCAATAGCAATGGCTTGAATCACTGATGCATCGCCACCTTTAATATTGATGGTGGGGTGGAAGAGCTTGTTAAGAATATCATAGTGAGGAAACAAACCATAGGTAGTCTGTCTTTCCATTAGGACCATACATGAATGACTCATGAGGTTAAGTATGACACTGAAAGTAGAGACTTGAAAGATCAACATCAGAAGGATTAAGCTTTAGAACTTGAGAAAAGCGACGGATGGTAGCCTTATAGTGCTGGCCATTAGACATCCACTTGATTTTTGGGTCCCTTGGCTCAAAAGTCTAGAATAAAAGAGTATCCCAAAATAGGCTGTCAATTTCCTCGCATCAGTCATACTTAGGAGCTATGAGATTGTAGAGACCCTTTGTATTATAGACATAGATGGTATCGTTGTACACTGGTTTGTCCTTCTCTTCCATCACCACCCAATAAATCCACTGCATATTCACAAATGGCTTTGTGCACCCCGTTATCACACTATTGTAGTATTCTTGATGAAACCATGTGGTGAAGCGAGAATCCTTAACATTTGGGCAGACAATGCTCTCGAGGTCCTCAACCATGCCTTTTCTTGCACTAAGCGATGTTCTTTTTATAATTAAAGACAATCCTTACACCACCATACATCAGATGTTAGTTTGAAAAGATGAAGACTTCTGGCAGAAAAGATTGATGCTAATGTAGGATGAGTGCTTGGCAACCCAATGAAGATGCCCACTTGAGAAATCTTGCTTGTCTCAAAAGATGTCTCAAAGCCTTGATATTGAGTGGCTTAGGCAAATATTCCATTTGGCTTCATGGTCTCTCAATAAATAGTGGCAAATGTCTATGTATTTGATTCTTAAGTGTTGGTCAAGATTGTTGGCTATTTTGATGGTACTCTCGTTGTCATATAGAAGGGGGATGCGTGTCATGTTTTACCTAAAGTCACGGAGATTTTGTTTCATCCAAAGGATTTGGGCACAATAACTTTTGGCAGCTATATATTCAACTTCGAACGTGAATAAAGCTATAGAGTTTTGTTTTTTGGACAACCAAGAGACAAGTGATATACCAAGAAATTGATAAGTTCCAAAAGAGTTTTTCCTATTCACTTTGCAACTGGCATATTCCGAATCAGAATAGCCAATCGAGTCAAAATTTGAGCCTTTTGTGTACCATAACTTTAGTTTTAGAGTATGAAATATCTCAAGATTTTTTTGACTGCCACCAAGATTGTTTTTAATGCACGATAAAACAAAGGATCTTGAGTCGCACATAGGAGGAGTGAATGTGCACACCTAAAGACCTGAAAGAAACTCGTAACAGAAATTAAAACTCTCTTCGTAGTATCCTATCCTAACTACTAGAGACTTCGGTCGAGGTTACCTGCTAGGTAGCGAAGCTTGGCCGGATACTCTTGTCCTACGGTTCGGATATTCTAGTACCCCTTTACTGCTCCGAAAAAGGATACATAGAGGAAGCAATCTTAAGAGAAAAAAAGGTATGGTAGCTGATTCAAAGGTAGTAAATAAATGCAAGAAGCAATACACAAGGAGATATAAGATTTTTCACCCAAGTTCGAATAAAAAAATCATACATCTCCGTTGAGAGACTCTAAAGAGTAGGATCGCGCTTAATTCCTAGCCTCACCAAGCTTAAAATTAGGAAGAGGTCCGGTCTCCACTAAAAACTGGACAGCCAAACACAAGCATCGTCATATCGTTGAAGTTGGTATAGCTCTTCTTGCTCATGCCAACATGCTACTAAAATTTTGGCCTGATGCTTTTCTTTCCGCCACACATTTGATAAATAGAATACCTAGTCAGTTACTATCATATGACACGCCCCTCTTTCGGTTGTTCAACTAACAGCCAGATTATTCCTCTCTTCGTGTCTTTGGATGTACTTGTTGGCTTAATCTACAACCCAACAATACACATAAACTCTAATTCCACTCCAAGCAATGCACTTTCTTAGGATACAGTCCGTTTTATAAAGAGTTTAAGTGTTTGGATCCTGATTCTAGAAGGGTTTACATTTCTTGAGATGTAACTTTTGATGAATTTCTATTTCCCTTTCAATTTCTTGGTCCTAATGCTGGTCGTAGGTTTTAAGATGAAATTAATCTTTTACCTACCTATTTGTTAAATTCAACTAGTGGGGTTCGTACCATAAGTGATCATGTGGCTGATTCTCCAATTAATCCTACTAACAATGATTTTCTAGTGCGTGAAGTCATGCAGGAATTGCCGTCATCGCATACGGAGGTACCCGGAGCTCCTTCTGTCAGAGCTGACCCCCAAGGCGATTCACCTGCGCCTTCAATGACTTTCGCAGGTGTATCTGCCTAGGAGTCCGAGCCTGGCGTATCGTCCCATGACACATCGCCTAGGCCAATGACCGCCTCTCCAACGCGTGCGGGTGATTCTGCATCTGACGCACCCGACACAATCAGGGCACTGAATCCGGAGCCCCCGACGGTCGTATCCACTCTGGATTCCATGTTGGGATCTTCTATGGCACCTTCGACTGGAGACGAGCTACATTAAAGACCGAAGACCCGTTTACAAAGTTGTATTCGCTAGGAAAAGCGCTACACCGATGGTACGGTTAAAAATTCTTTCTTAACATCAACCGGTGAGCCACAAAATTTATCAGAAGCATTAGAGGATAATAATTGGAAACAGGCAATGAATGCTGAATATGATACATTAATGAAAAATAAAACATGGCATTTGGTTCCTCCTCAAAAAGGGCGTAATATTATTGACTGGAAGTGGGTATATAAAATCAAACGTAAACAAGATGACAGCTTAGATAGATACAAGGCTCGGTTGGTTGTAAAAGATTTTAAGTAGCGGTATGGTATTGATTATGAAGATACTTTTAGTCTTGTTGTTAAAGCTACCACTATTCGAGTTGTTCTCTCTATTACTTTGTCTAGGGGTTGGACTATTAGACAATTAGATATTCAGAATGCTTTTTTGCATGGGCTTTTTGAAGAAGATGTCTATATGAAGCAGCCTCCTAGGTAGGAGGACAATTCTAGAAGAAACCATATCTACAAGTTAGATAAGGCACTATATGGATTGAAACAGGCATCTAGAGCATAGTTCTCAAAGTTAAGTAAGAAACTTTATGCCCTTGGTTTTAAAGGATCCAAAGCCAATACTTTCTTATTCTATTACAGTAAGGATGACATCATTATGTTTATGTTAATTTATGTTGATGACATAATTGTAGTTAGTTCTAAACAAGAGATAGTGGCCGTATTACTTTAGGATCTCCACAATGATTTTCCATTAAAAGATTTAGGTGACTTACACTATTTTCTTGATATCGAAGTTGTCAAGACTAAGCATGGAATTATTTTGATATAAGAAAAATATGTAAATGATCTGTTGAAAAGAGCAAATATGACGGATTGTAAGCCGGTAATCACACGTCTATCCACTAGTGATAAACTCTCAGTTTATGAAGGAGATCCACTTGGTCCTATAGATGTATCAAGATATAGAAGTATTGTAGGAGCCTTACAGTATCTTATATTGATAAGTCCTGACATTGCTCTCTTAGTAAATAAGGTTTGTTAATTTCTTAATACACCAACAATAGTATATTGGGCGGCTATTAAAAGAATATTGAGATATCTCAAGTCATGTGCAAAGCTTGGTTTAAAGATAAACAAATTTTTTTTCTTGATAAGTGCATATTTAGATGCTGATTGGGCTGGCTATCCTGATGACAGAAGATCAATAGGTGGCTTTGCAGTATTTCTGAGAAATAATCTTGTATCATGGCATGCAAAGAAACAATCTATAGTATCAAGATCAAGTACTGAATCTAAGTATAAAACATTGGCTAATGCAACTGCTGAGATTATTTGGATTCAGACTTTGTTGAAAGAATTAAAGTTATCCAATTTTCCTGTTACATGGTTGTGGTGTGATAACATGAGAGCCGAATATCTTGCATCAAATCTTGTGTTCCATGCTAGACCTAACCATATTGAAGTTGATTTTCACTTTATCAGAAAATGGGTAAACAATAAATTATTTCAGATTGATTTTGTTCCTTCTAAAGATCAAGTGGTAGATAGTTTCACCAAAGCCTTGAGTGTATGAAAGTTGGAGAATTTTAAGTACCATCTTAACTTAGAAAAGTTATGATTGAAGAAAAATATTAGAAAAGTTAAGAAACTTTCATATGGCACCTCTTCTAATATATAAATCTTCTATAATTAGAAAAGTTGAGAAACTTCCATATAGCGTCTCTTCTATTCTTTTAAGCGACGTCAGAGGCTCTTTCTGACTATATATAACACACAGGCGGCACGAGATTAAGTGCACGCTCTAAGCGCTCTGATTATGTTTCAATCACATTCCTCAAGTGCTAGTGCAATGGTTAGATTTTTGCAATTTCGTCACCTACATGGGAGGAGGATGTGGAGGAAATGCAAACAAGGTTTCCTTACTTCCTGGCTTGGGGACAAGCCGATGCTTATAGAGAGGGTTTGTCAGGAACCCTGACCAGCCTGCGCTTGATGAGCTACACGCCAGCAACGAAGAGATGTCGGCTGGGCCGGCAAGAAGCAGCGCGCGGCAAGCATTCGAACTCAAAGTATTATGGACCTATCTAGGGCTTCTGAGCGTGGTGTTGTGTGGCCTATATAAGGCAGTCCCTTGTATTAGCAGGCGACTGAATTTATCTCTTACTTTGTCTGTTCTTCTTTCTTATTCCCTTAGTTTGATTTCTTCCCTATTCTAGAGTGTGTTCTTAACAATTGGGTAGTACATTAATGCTAGCACATTTCGCCAGAAGAAAATTCAAGTGAACAGCTTGCTCGATAGAGATATCTCAATCGTTTTTCTAATGTGGTTGACTACCTCGACGTGTTAGATTCATCAATATAAAAATCACATAGATTACGTCCAAACCTTGCAAAGTCAATGAGCTATACACATACACCGTACTGCAGCGTCATGTGGAGTTGAGAAATAGATTTCTACAATATTTGAGCATGAGAGCTACACGCAAATTATACCTTTGGGCTATTTCTTCTTCTGAGTTTTGAGGAAATAATACACATTAACACGGCTTCTAAAACATCTTTTAAAATATGACTTTTATTTTGTCGAGAAAATGCAAACAAGATTAATTAATGTTTAAAGCTCATATTTGGTCTTTGATGTAGGAACGACTAAGGATATGTTTAAATTCAGAGTTAAAAACTTGGAATTGGTTTTTGGGATGGTTTGTAGGGACCTTTTTCCACTTTTGATGCAAACTACAGTAGTAAGAACATGAAACATAATGATTAGTTGCCCTATCTTAACTTATCGTAATAAGCATTGGCGGATCCGCGTACAAGTACCGGGGCGCACAGGACCATCTAGATACATGAATAATATTAGATTTGTATGGACATCCTGTAATATTTTTTTATAGATTTACCCCAATAGAAAAGGAGTCTATCCTATCTTCTTTTTTTTGTTAAGTGTTCCACAACTAGAATGAACTCAATATACGTGTATAAGAAATTCTGCGATAATCACAAAAATTTTGAGCCTATATGAATAATGAAGTATTCCAGGTTCCAAACATTACATGATTATCAAAATATTTCTTGAAGAAATATTCATAACGGAAAAAATAATTTTAGGATACTACCTCATCAGTTTTAATACCGATGTGACTTGTAAGTCAAAATTAAAACAAGCATATCATGTATAACCAGTTAAAGATTGAAAACTTTATTGAATAATTTCTTTGCACGAGATAAACGGAGGCATCACAGGGAGCACAAATTCCGCACTCCACTTGGAGCAAGAAGACGATGGGCCGAGATGGACAAATGCGATGCAAGACGCCAAGATGCGCGCTAACCAGCAGAAGCTGGCGATGAAACCCGCCGAATCTGATGGCAGCTCTCCCGGCCGCGGGGCGAAAACGATCGATGGACGTTTTGAGGAAGACGATCTCGAACACCGGCATATATGCTGCGGATCGATCGGTCGATCACTTCCATGTCACCACAAGAGACGAGGGCACTTGCGCGAAATTAGGCCGGCCGTCGGCGTCTTGACGTGGATGTGCAGCGTTGCGAAAACCGCGCGATGCTGTATTTACAGGGGAGCGATGGCAACGCGCGTGACGCCCCACGAGGTAATCGTACGACTAATTCATCTGAGTATAAAATTAATTAAATCTTAATTATTTTATATTTTAAAAATATGTTTATTTGATTTTTTTAAAACAACTTTTATATAAAAAAACGTGTAAACGGAAGACGAGAAAATTTATGATTTTTTTTCGCATGAACTCGCCCATGACCCGACGGGGGTACTGTAGTTGAGTAGTGCGGTCACTGTGTGTACGTCTAGTTGCGTTTGCGTTCCCTGTAGCATAACCGTGACAGCTACACATGACTACATTCTACAAGTCCAGGTACAGTGACCCGATGCGTGCCCAGGACTAACGGGAAGAAGACCACATGCATGAATGAGTGTGTGCGCGACACTGGTGCATACAGTCTGGCTGATGCGGCAGCGTGCAGTAGTTGTTGCCGGTTTTTGTGACCTTTGTTACGCCCCGGTTTGTCAAAAGCGGAGCACGGCCGAGGCCGACGACGCCGGCGGACGCGTCCACATCCTCCCGAGCCGACACGCGAGCGACGTACGGCGAAATCGCTCGGCGTGGCGTAGATAGCCCTCGCGGGCGTTTTGTCTGCCATGTGTTCATGCATCTCGCTGTGCGCGCGTCCATTTGTGTACCTTTGTATCGAGATCGGCATGAGCCAACGGACATGTCACGTTTGCAATGCAACCATTCGAGTACCAGAGTTTAGTCCTAGTTCGCTCTAGGCACAGCAGTTCAGCAGTGTAGCTTTGCGTAGGGTATCTGTTCTGCAGAGACAAAATAACGTAGGATAGAATCACTTTAATAAAACGGAGTGAATGGATAGGGAAGATAAAATAAAATTTGAAAATTATAATTTTCTAAATCTGAGCATCATTTTATTACTAAAGCTAAAGATAAAATTTGCAGATAAACTTTACAAACAAAACCAACTAAAATCCTATATTAACGAAATAAAATCGTTGAATAGAAAGTTGACAAAAATAATTAAACACTAACTAATTAATAATACATTAATAACATGATATCTAAAAATAATTAATCGATGAAACTTTTTAGAAAACTAGAAAAACACCCTACACCATAGAAATCAAATCAAAACCTAGAGTAAATAATTTATCCAAAATCAAACGCTGGTTATGAAAAAAAGAGAGAATAATTTTCATACAAATTTTCGATAAACCTTACCTTTATTCCCAAAAAATTACGCTTCCAAAAATAACATAAAAAACTCTTTTAATTTTCTATGTCACAATCACTGATATCTTATCCTCTATTTATACTAAAAAGTTCCAAAAGAAATGACCTAAATACCCTTAAACTTTCATAATCACTACTTTATTATTTTCAGCCGTCCGATCGATGCTCGAGATTACGCCACATCACTCTTCATACGACTTGAATCCGTAGAAAATCCGACTTGGTTACTATTTCAGCACCTCCGCTTCAATTAGAACACACCCATCGCCTCAAGATCTCCTGTAGCCGCCTGTGCACAACATGCCGCTCCTGCCAGCCCCAGCTGTCAGTCTTCGAGACTTCACCGCACCCGTGCTCTAACATACCTGGTCCGCCTGTCAGTCACAGCGCCTCGTGCCAGTGCCTACGCCCACCAATAGGCTTGACCCGCCTGTCAACAATTCCTCTGCCATTGCGTGTGCACCCCTCGCTCGCTGAGAGCCTAATCTCACCTGTTAGCTTGTGCAGTGCGCAGCGACTCTCGCTGACATATCAGTTTCATCTATCAGTCTCATGTTGTTGCTAGCCCATTACCGTGCAACTTAATATTTCACTCTACCGTACCCATTACTGTTTTACTAGACCTCCAAAAATCAATTTGTTAATGTTACAAATTCCATAAATTCTTTTCTGAATTTTCTTCCAAAATTCCTTTAAATTTTTTCAACAATTTTTCATCTATTTTCTAAAATTAATTCCTACACATAAATAAATAAAAAAATTCTTCAACACAGATTTTTAATCTATCAACACACACGTTCACTATATATTTTTAATAAATAATTTAAAATAAAAACTAATTAAATAATAGCAATTTTAATATAAAATATTTTTATCAATTTTAACGTAAATTATTTTACCAATTTATCTTAAAACCAATTTATTATTATTATTATCTAACAAATAATAACAAATAATAGTTTCATCTTTCAGCTTGAGACGAAACTTTTCATCATTCTTGCAGGCATTTGCATTGCACGTGTTTTTTCATGTTCCAAAAGCATGCCAATACTCGTAGAAAAGTAAAGAAACGTATACTCCGATTACAGTATACTGTCCTGACAGTTTGCGTTGCTGTATCCCCGACGCAGTGGAAAATCACCCAATGCTTTCTTCGGAGACGTCCCCGTCCTGCGTCTAATCGGAGCAACTTTGCAGTATTGTATATAGTGCATCGGGATTCAGCAGCAACTTCACCTGTCACGAAATGGCAGCTCGTCGATCTGATGGGACGCCGGCGAGGAGACGGAAATCAGTCGACGGGACTGACAATCTGATCTTTGTGTGGAATAAAGCTTGCGTTTGCTCCGTCCATGATGCGGACGCCGGAATCGTATTCTCGGTGGCCACTACCAAACGCTTTGTTGATTCCTCCTGAGCCCTAGGCGACTTTTGCCGTTAAATTTCATGGGGCCGAGCTGCTCGACCAGGAAGTCAGCCCCATGCTATCATAATTCATAGCATAGCACCTCATGATGCAGAAGGGATCCTGTTCGTAGCTGCCTAATTGTGAAGTTTCAGTTTCGCGTGGGATTTCTGTCCCGTCGAAGGGAAATTTGCTAGCCATGGATTTTCGACAGCTAGGACAGACAAAATATCAACGAAATTGTTGTCAAGAGTGACCCTGAACAAACGTTCTGAATTCCATATCTACTGTCAGATCAACTTTATGTCAAATTTTCATCTTGGCACATAGCAGTGCTCTCTATTTTCTGTAATAGTAGAATTTATAGGCGTATAACTTATGATCAACGATGTAGTAATGTACAATACATAAAGAAGAGTCAATACATGTATCGGCTCATCGGCTGTGCCCATCAATCAGTCAATGTTTCCTGGAAATACGCCCATGAAGTAATATTACTTTTTCCTCCATACCAATATAAGCATATTTCTAGGATAGAAAAATAACCTAAAATCCCTTATTAATTACAAAGGATCGAGAGCACGACTATAATTGAGAGGTAAGATAGAAATTTGAATAAGGATATTTAGAGGGAAAAGTAGTGTAAGGCAAATGCGGTTATTATAAGAAGGTTAGAATGACATATGAGACAGAGATAACATTAAACAAATTATTGGTGGAGCATAACTGCTTGATGAAAACACTAAGGTTGTGTTCAAACCCTAGGTTTGGATCCTTTTCTCTTTGACATGAAAAGCAGAGTGGCTCATTAGCACATTATTAATTATGTATTAGATATAAAAACTTAAAAAATAGATTAATATAATTTTTAAAGCAACTTTACTGTAGAAAGTTTTTTAAAAAATACACCATTTACCTGTTCAAAAAGCACACTTATAAAAATCAAGTAAAAGATAGGAAGGTAGACTGGCAGAACACATGCTTCGTTTGTTTGTGAGTTTGGGTAGAGCAAGTTCCTCTTTTTTTTGTTAGTATGTTAGTATTTTTAAAAAAAAATTAGTTGTTTTAAACATTAAATAAACCCATTTTTTAGTTTATAATAATTAATATTTAATTAATAAATAGGTGAATGGTATTTTGCTAACTGACAATTTCGTTTCGAAATCCTGACACTCGTTAACTTTGAATTCCTGGTCCAATGACAATACCGGTAAATACTGTCGAATTGGGCAATTAACACCGGAATCGGACCTTACATGTCGCAAATTCGAGGTTGTGGGGAGATAAATAACGGTATATTCCCGGTGAATGAATTGACAGATTGCGTCGCTAGTACTTGTGATTTCTCAAGTATTTTTCTATATCTCCAGAACGTGAATTTCGTGTCGTCCTGTGAGACGTTCATGAGGTCCGCGAAGTATGCTAGCCCGGTTTTCGGAATGGAAAGGAAAGGCATCCTACATTACTGGGAATTTATGTCTGTTTAATCGAACAAAGGAATAATTAATCGTCAAATCAATCATAATTTTGGCGAAATCTAGTGGACACATGTATGGATGGGAGAAGGTTAGTGTATACATAAGCAAACTGATTAGATGACCCTGTTGGCCATCGTGTAACTATCAAAGGTTGGCCACTTAATTCACTGTTAGCAGCACGATTTGATAGGGTCATGAAACGTGTCTGACATTTTGCATTTACTTTAGTTCCTTTCTTACCTTGTCAAAAAAAAAAAGTTCCTTTCTTACCACTGAAATGAGGATACAGGTTGACACGACTAATTAAGAAATTGGAGCTTGAAAACCAACTTGTAGAGAGCTAACCAGCAAGCATGCTTAAAGATTCTGCTAAATTACTTATTAATTTGTAGCTAAAGATTCAGAGTTCAACCATATAGTACTTCTAATATATGTTCTGAATTTTTCTCATTGTTAATGCTGTTAGTTCAGATTGCTTTAGCCGTTGCATATATAAGATTCATACAGGTGGATCCGTGCCGAATTATTTATAGCTAGCAGCTATGTCTAGCAGCATAACATGAGCACAATTAAAGAGTTAAAATAAGGATCAAAATTCCCTGAGCTGCGCAGCATCCGAACCAGAAAGCTACGGCAAACAGCCGCATTCAGAGACTAGATTAGTATAGTGACCAGCAGAATCACTACCTATATGTATAAGAGAAATCAACAACCATCTCATAAACAATGTTTCTGCTGTCTCATGCTTCGATTACGCACAATTATTGCTGCTCACATTCTTCTGAGCCTTTTGCTTTAAACTTCCGCTCCCCCCTTTGGCCGCTTTATGCAAAGATATATGTATAGTAGCCTGATCAACATGATTGATGCCTTTTTGATGCGTCTTCTGCATGCAAGTTGCTTTCTCACTCCCTTATTTTTACTAATTTACATATACTTTGTGAGTTGTTTATGAACTAACTGTCACAAGGCTCAATAGAATAGCATGCTCACTAATCACAAGGGCACAAAAACCTTGTCCTAGACTCCAATTATTGCTAAGCTCTAGGCAAGCAAAGCAAGTGAGACAGTTGGGACAGCTTATTGGAGCACGCCTAGTTGTGATCTTTTTGGTGGGGAGAGAAACTTCTACCGCTTTAAACTACTGTGCCACCATGCCACTAGTAGGTGTTTATTATTCATCATCAGTTCAGCAGCCATAAAAACAATCTCGTGCCTGCATGAGAAGGATCTCATCTCCCTAAGATATGAACAGGTAGCTAGGTAGTAGATGAGTGAATCATGCTGTGTGCGCAAGATCAACCTGCTCAATTTGACTTGACTATGCACATTGCCTGAACCTCTGAAGTCTGAACTTTGCATTTGTTTTTCAGTTCAGATAGGCACGTTAAAGATTGAGTATTATACATGAAGATTAATTAGTATATATGTTGTGCAGATTTGTCTCGCTGAGCAGATTTGCCTACCCATTAGCTTATCCCTTCCATGATCAGATGATCTAGTGACAGAAGCGCAATCATGAGAGGTAAGCTTTGGTTACATGTGGATCTCCTCAAAACGAGCACAAGAAACCGGGGTTGTTTCGAGGACATTCGTTGGCAATGGCAACGGTGCATGCATGCGATCGACGTGTAGATCCTCTGCTTGATTCGGGGTGCCCCCAACGACAGCAGAAATTTGTGGAGATCGCCTTCTCCCGACACCTCAGATCTCGAAGCACAGTTTTGTAATTCATTATGGTTAAGCACGGCTCTTTGTTGGAACAAGGCGACGTCATCGAACCCCAAATCCCCGCAATAATCTCGAAGTAGTAGTAAATTAACAACGATGATTTCTCGGTGCTGCAGCTGTTCAGCGGGAGATCGGCAGAGGCGTGAATAGTTTACACCCATGTATTGCCTCGAGGTGCAAACGGATGCTGACATGCTGCTGCAGCATTATGCTGCGAGAGTGGGAGGATGAACATGGCGGGGTCGGGGGAGAGGAGAGGCAGGAGCATCCGCGAACAGTGGTGGAGACAGAGGTGGTGGCAGCGAGGCATCACGGGGAGAGACGGAGACAGGCAAGTGACCTGCAAGCCGAGCTTGCTGGAGATCGAGGGGGACGGGAGGCGGCGCATGCGTTGATAGGCGCTCGACCGATCATGGATGGATCCATCTGGCGGCAGCCGCGCTTGGTGTAGATCGTTGGTGGCTTTGCTGGGTGGAGTGGGACGCGGGGGCGCGCCGGGGTCGCGGCTTTCAGGGACAGCGGGATCCCGGCGTGATGCGCAAGCGGCCGGCCGGCCGGCCACTCTCGTCTCGGCGTTGGTGCCGCGCGCAGGGAGGCATACTGAGCCAGCCGGGGAGGCCCGAGGGAGTTGCCCGCTCCGCGCCGAGGCAAATTCAAGGCACTGTTTGAGAAAGCTTCAGAATTTGTTGCATCTATCGGATTCTCTAGCTCTCTTGAATAGCTCTGGTTTTTACTGAGGATCTATGGTTATAAAATCCCCCCAAAATTTTTGACTACAAACCAGAAACAGAAAAGACCAGTTCCAGATTCGTACCATGTACTCACAGCTGTTTCTCCAAAAAAGGGCCTAAGTTTGCTATAGGGAGATTAACTAAGTTTGATTAGGTTGTTGTTTCAAGTAGAAAAGAGATCAAAGTAATATATATTGGCATATTGCCATTGTCCATCGCGACAATGTCAGGGGAAAATACAAGGGGGAAAATGAATAAGACTCTGCAAGTGTCAACACGAATACAAACTTTGATCGCTACTTCACTAGCAAGTAGACTCGCTACTAGTTGGCCCAGGGACCCTAAGGCCTCACCTGGATCTAGATGGGCCAACTTGCGGGCTAAGGACGTGCAGAGGCGAGATTTTACTAGCCCATTAACACCATCCCATATGTTTTGGAGTTCAGCCCATCCTTGCGAGGCTTACATGTGCAAAAATCACCGCAAGTTTTTTGAGTAGAAAACTTCCAAATATAATAATTATGATATAATTAAACCATAACTACACTATAATATTATAACTTTTATATAACTTGTATATAAGTATTAAAAAAATTCAATGAAACTTCATTCATACATAAGCTATAAAGGTTATAATATAGTTACAGTGTAATTACACTATAATTATACTATAGTTATAATATAATTATATTTTATTTATACTACAATTATATTATAATTTTTTTTATGCTAAAAAACTTATGGCAGTATTTTAGCAATTCCTGAAATCAATGGGCCTCCGTACCTTGACTGGGCCGTTAGTCCGCCAAGGCTTGGAATTTATTGGGCCAAATGACACGCATATCACACCCGGATTCTTCGTCTCTTGGAAGCCCAAGACAGAAGCGAGGCAACCCGTAAGCCGTTACTGGCTTCCGCAAGCTCCGTCCTGCGTCCTCCACCTCTCAGAACTCCCGTTTCCCTCCACCCCCCCCCCCCCAGCGGCAACGCAGCGCCGCACTACGTCTTCTCCGCTCCTCCGACCAAAACCCAAACCACCTCCTCCCCCAAGCCCTAGCCCCGTCGTCATGGCCGCCATTTCGACGCTCCTCCTCGTCACCGTCCTCTTCGCCGCGCCCACCCTCACCGCCGCCCAGCCCCGCGGGTTCGGAGGTAACGCCAACGCCGCCGCCGCGCCTCGGTCGGGGAGCGTTCTGTTTTTCGCGGGATCTGGTTGCGGGCGGCTGATTCGATTCGTGCTGTGTGGTCTGATTCGCAGGGATGGTGACGCCGCCGCCCGCGTACGCGCGGTACGTGGTCGACGCGGCGGAGACGGCGGCGGAGGAGGCGTACGACTACATCGTGGTGGGGGGCGGCACCGCGGGGTGCCCGCTCGCCGCGACGCTGGCCGGGCCGGGCGGGGGGCGCGTGCTGCTGCTGGAGCGAGGCGGCGCGCCCGCGGAATTCCCGCCACTCGCGACCGCGGGCGGGTTCGTGAGGACGCTGGCCATGGCGGACCCAGCGCCGGAGTCGGACGCGCCCGCGCAGGCCTTCACCTCCGAGGACGGCGTGCCGAACGTCCGCGCGCGCGTCCTCGGCGGCGCCACGTCCATCAACGCGGGGTTCTACTCGCGCGCGCACCCGGACTGGTTCCGCGGCCACGGCGAGGTCGGTGTCTCTCCCCTTCTCATCTCACTGCATGCGGTGGTTCATGCGCGTGGCGCGTGGTTCTCCGGTGCTTGTCATGTGTGTGGTGTTCGCGAAGCTAGTTTGACAACGAGATTTTCGTGCAGAGTTCAGTAGTAACAGTGACGTTTTTTATGTATTATTATTGGAGATTCAGGGTAGTGAGGCGATGAATTGGGACATGCGGCTTGTGAATGCATCCTACGAGTGGGTGGAGCGAGAATTGACGTTCCAGCCGGTGGTGCGTGGGTGGCAGGCGGCGGTGCGGACTGGGTTGCTGGAAGCTAATGTTACGCCATGGAACGGGTTTACAATGGACCATGTCTCTGGCACTAAGGTTGGTGCCACCACATTTGATGCGTCGGGCCGCCGCCGCATTGCCGCGGACCTCCTTGCTTTTGCTCGTCCTGGCCATCTCCGTGTTGCCATCCGTGCTATAGTAACCCGCGTCATCATGAACCCAATTGACCCTGGTGAGATGCAATTCTTCTTACCTTTTACTTGTTACCTTCTGACCTGTACAGTAATTCAGGAAAAAATTGTGTGAAAGATTGGCATATGACTGGATTGACTTAAAATGTGAACGTTTAGTATGGCCACTTGATTTATCGTTTCTATCCAACTACTAGTTATGATGTCTTAAATACTTGGAATAGTTTCTTCAACGTTTGTTTGATCATTTTTCGAGAAATGAGTAGACCAGATCCCATTAGATAGAACCCAACGTTCTTTCATAAGTATCACTTGATCGTGCCTGTGTAACGCATGATGATCATGATGACATTTTTTTTATCAAGCACACTTATCATAGTTAAGAGCATATACCAATGCTGATTTTTTTTTTGCTTGAGACTCAATTTAATTCAACAAAGTCTTTTAGTCCTAGCAATTTAGGATAGACTAAAATTAAAACTCAACAAGAACACAGCTTAATCATATCAATAGCTGTTTTCTAAGTATTACATATTTTTACTTTTTCCTAAGACTGAGCATAATTTCTTCATTGTTCTTCACTGTTTCTGAGAGGATTTGCTGATAAAGCGTTTTATTAAGAATATAGAGTGATACACTTTAGAACTAATCTAGTACTGGCACATGTATTCCATGCGAATAATTGGTATCGGATGTTGTAATCTAGTGCATACACTTTACAAGTTATATTGTATTTCTGTACTAAGATGTTGTAAACTGAAAATAAAGGCATCAAATAGAGTAGCAAATGACTGTGGAACTAGGAAGTCCTGAGGAACATGTCACCGCAAGCCAAAAATTCATGCTTGTTAAAACTCTTATTTTTGTGGAATGTTTCTCCCCATGTTAGGCTACTATCCATTTTACTGTAAGTTCTATAAGTATGTGTGAATGAACTTGTTTCTGTGCCTGTCCAGCCGCACGCCGAGGAAAGTCTCCACAACAAGCAGTAGCAGCAAGTGGTGTCGTTTACCAGGACCGTCTTCTCCAGCAGCACCATGCATTGTTGCGCCCAGGGGGGGAGGTTATACTTTCTGCAGGCTCCATAGGGAGTCCTCAGTTGCTGCTTCTCAGTGGCATTGGCCCTGCTAGTGATCTTACCTCCCTAGGCATCCCAGTTTCTGCTGATGTCCCTGATGTTGGCAAGCATATGTTTGACAACCCCCGTAACGGCATCTCCATCATCCCATCAATTCCTATTGATCACTCCCTTATCCAGGTAGTTGGCATTCCTTCTGCTAATGGGAACGAGTCCTACCTTGAGGCTGCATCATACATTGTTCCCTTTGCTCCCAACTTACGCCGTGCTGGTCCTTTCAATAGCCCCTCTTCACCACTCTATGTTACTGTGGTAACCATCATGGAAAAGGTTCCTGGCCCATTGTCTGAGGGTTCACTTTGGCTCGCATCATCCAATCCCTTGGAGAGCCCTGCCGTGCAGTTCAACTACTTAAGCCGTCCTGAGGACTTGGCACGGTGTGTCATGGGCATGCGCCGTGTGGCAAAAGTGCTTGAGAGCACGACAATGGATGTATTTCGTCCAGCAGTGGGATCATTGAGCCAAGGTAGGAGAGGGCCTGTCAGGACGGAGTTCAGGATTGTTGGGGCTGCACTGCCAGTTGACTGGAGTACAAATGACACCGCTGTGGGTGATTTCTGCCAGCAGACTGTGGCAACATTATGGCATTATCATGGAGGATGTGTAGCCGGAAGTGTGGTTGACAGGAATTTCCGTGTTTTTCGTGTGCGTGCTCTTCGTGTGGTGGATGGATCAACATTCAGGGAAACACCTGGGACCAATCCTCAAGCCACAATCATGATGATGGGCAGGTATGAATCAGAATAGCTCTTCAAAATTGATTCCTACAGGAGATGGTTGTTAGTAAGGACTAGATATCCATCTAATATTTTATCCATAATAGTAGAATTCAGTAGGCACTATAATCTGCTTACTGTTGGTGGTATTTAAGGCAACAAATATAGAGATAGGATTCTTTCTTTCTTGGCCATTTAATATAGGTTTTCAAGCAAGTTTAGCCCATGTTCTGTCAGGAAATTTGAATGCAATGTTCCTAGCTTTATGAAGAAAAGAAAATCCATGCATAGCACATAGCAGTGTAGGATCTGGATCTTTTCCGACAATGGTCTAGTTGTAATTGTGACAATGCCCTTTTTTATTAACATTTGACAGGTATATGGGGCTGAAGATGATTGAGGAGCGTCACAGCAGAAGGCAAATCAGAACATCAACAGATTCCTCTTCCAACGCTTGAAAGAAAGCATTTCAGCTTTACTCTATGAACTTGACCATATTTCTGTTACTTTTTTCTGCGATATATATTATGTATAGACTATAGAGAAATAGCTTGGTGGATAATGTTTTACATGTGTACAGTGACAGCACGAGGGAAGCATGACTTGCCTAGACAAACATTTTTGCCTTGTGAATAGTATGATACTAATATCTGCAGGACAGTTTCTCAGTTGATCTGATGTGTCGCTGCGCCTCTACTTGTAAGGGCTATGCATTACGTGCTTTTATGTTGTTGCATTTTTTTTTTTACCTCGGGCTGGAACGAACGGTGAAGAGTCCATTGTCAATCTGAATATGGTGCCTTGTAACTAGCGTTCTGAGACACTAAAATTGTTGGTGATGATGTGAGGCTGATCTTGGGCAAATCAGCAATACTGCCTGGAGTTCTTCCTTTTGGGGATACAAAGGCGTCATGTTGGCTGTTGCTGTTTGCACACGCAGCTGTCGCCAAAGAGGCCAGGAGGCAGGAGGAGCACATCGGCACCGAAAGCATTTCCACACCTCATGCAATCACGCGGTGATAGAGCCACAAAGCAAACTCAACAGGCTGCAGATTGGTTATGTTTCGTGCCTCTTCTTTCACCGAGATATTGTGGGTGCTGCCTTGTAGGGCTCGTTTGCAATAAAGGATTCTTAAAAGAAATTTTGGGAGAATTTAATCCTATAGAAATTTTTTCCTATTTAGTCATTTGGATCAAAGAAATTGCTATTTAAGAATCCTATAAAATGTCTTTAGATTAGCTCAAAACATAGTAATTTTGGAAGAATGTTAACCTGAGCTTTAACCTCTTAAAAACAATTCTGTCTATCTCTCTTTTAATTTCTGTGTGTTTTTTTTTCCAGCGTTACATCTAAACGACCGTTTTTAACTAAGGGATTTAAGATGCTGGGACAATTTAATCATATATTTTTTTCTTGTCGGTGTGTTTCGAGAATCCCGCGTTTCAGACAGGAGGGCGTATTGTGTGACACGGGAAGCCAACAGACGGGGCAGCAGGCAAAGGCTCCGGCCATCCACGTCCTCCCTCGCGCGCAGCCTCGTGTGCGTGTGTGTCCGTGCGTTGCACGCGGCTGCGCAACGCAAGGCCCAGAGATCGATCAGCTCTGCAACGGCGTGGGCGCGCAGCCGCGCAAGTCTTTGCCGTCGGCAGCTGATTGGGGAGCCTGCCCTCTCAAGGGCTGATAGGGCAACGCAGCGTACGTGGATGCAACTAGCGATCGACACGTCGTCTCCATCGATCTCGTGGCAGAATCTGGCCATATATTCTGCTCCCATACGACCACCCGAACTTAGTAGTAATAGATCCGCAACAGTGGTAAGGAAGAACTACCTCGAGATCACGCAGCCCTACGGTACTCACTCACTCACGTTAATTACACCCCCCATAACGACGGAGTGAGAGCAACTGACGACGGGGATCGAACAGATGCCGCCGTCCAAGGACCGCGTGTGCCGCCATAGATGCACGACGGCGACTTCTCTGTTGATCCCAGACGACCTCCTCCTCCTCGCTCGGCGACGACGATGGCGATCGATCGGTGGACGCATTCAATGGCCACCATGACCATCACCACCATCACCTCACTGATTACAGAGCTTGGAAGGGAAGAGCTGAAGATGACATGTCTGTCCCCAGTCCATCTCCATCGGCGAGCTTTGATGCCAATGAGTTTGCGTCGTGTCCTGGCGTGTAGGAATTTGCAGTTAAGCTTCTTCGCTTGCCAACTAACTCTTTAGCTACGTGCTTCAACTTGTTCGGAGCAGAGCTATCCCGTTGAGCTGTCAGGGACAGGATAATCTACTTATACATTTCAGCTCGATCGTGATCGTGTTTTATATATACTTGGTTATATGGGCACAGTCTTGACCGACTGTTGGAGAATTAATGAATCGAAGCTGATGGTTTTTGTGGGCTTATATGAGTCAGTTTCAGTTAATTAATCTTCAGTTATCCCAAAGCATGTGGGTCAACTTGGAACTTAATTAACCAAGATTCTGACTATCACGATCACACGTACGTTCGATCACTCTCCCTCAAAGAAAATGAAATCCCTATTTCGACGACAACGGCACTACTAATCAACAATACTTCATCCGTCCTTACAAATAATTGTCTATCTTCTCAGGACAGAGGAGGTACCTAGTGACTGAAACACGATGTACAGTGATAAGTACAGAAATCTTTGTGACCTCCATTGTGATCAATTGGCCATACAGACGTACAGTGATACACATGTACGTATGGTACCTACTTACTGTGGAGAAATTAACAAACAATGTGGTGCAGTGACTGCATTAGTAGGGTGCCAAGAACGGGAGAGATAGCTTCTCACCTGACAGTGAAGCATCCAGTACAAACGGCGTCGCAACGAAGGATGTTCTGAATTTGAACAGAATAGCTGCACCCTGTGCAGCCATCTGCAGCGTGCTAAAAAAAATCGAACCTTGAGACTTAAAAATCGAACTATACCACTGCAGCGAGCGAACCGTGTTGTCTGACTCATAAAATCGATGTTTGAGGGACCCACTGCCTAGATCCACATGCGTGAGAGTTATGTGCCGTTGGATTCCACCAGAAAATGCTCGCGATCAGTGAGCGTGGGCCTCATGGGTCCCACCATCATATAGTACTAACTTGCGGGTGGCCGTACATCAGGTAAACCGATTTGGACGTTGAAGATGCCCTAACTTTTTGTCACCTGGCAGTTGAAGGATTCTACTTTATGCTACCCTGTATTTAGTAGGATATTCGATCACACTTTCAACAAATTAAAAGTAAGAGCCAATAAAACCGGCGTTGATAAGTGAAGATCGGATTAAAAAAAATTCCTTAAAACCATTACAAATCACGAATCAGTTTCTTATTTATTATTATAAATAGACATGAATAATTTTCTTTCTTTTTTAGTGAATATTATTTTGTATACTTATATAAATATAAAGGTATAAATATATATACTGAGGTCTCGTATGAAAAGACAATTAGATCAATTAAATTTGACCCATTGTCAATAATGTAGTTTTTATGAGATTTTATTTTAGATTAGGCTATATCGATTAAGTTTAATCTACACCAAAAGTTAAATTTATAAATGTATTGGCTTGGTTAAGATTTTTTCGGTTTGATCCGATATGCTTATACACTTGTTAATTATCTTGATGTATTCAATTCTATCTAAGCCCATGTTGATTCGATCACTTAGTTAGATCCGATGTATCTATCACATTGATATAAATTTTATCGGCTCATTAAATTAATCTTGTTATTTTTAATCTTATACTATCTCGGTTATATTCGATATATTGGATTGTTCTTGATAAGATAAATCTTGATATATCGATAGTTTTTATTCAATGTTCTGTCAAAGTTCTATCCGATAGATTATCTTTATAATATGCTTTGATTTTCATACATATCAAATCATTATTTAATATACTTTTTATACCATGTTTAATTTGTTATCAATCATGTGTAATCTTATTAGCTACAGTTTTATGCTATCTTGGTTTAGTCTAATATATTAAAATTGTTTTTAATAAATTTATCTAGACAGTTGATAGCTTGAGTGCGTATCGATCTATTGATCGATCGGCTAGACATTCGATAATTTAAGTCCGTATCGGTCTATTGGCCAACTCACTCATTAGTCTAATTTTTCTATTTAACTTGTCAGGTCAAGTTAACATTTTTATCCTAAAATTTAAGAATTTAAGATAAACAGATCTTCTAAGCCCTTCGTACGTATGATATATAGGTATATCGGACCATTTTCACATCAACACGTATATAATTGCTATTTCTAATGCTGAGTTTGAATCAGCTAACTAAGTTACTTCCTTATTTTCTATAAGCACGCTTCTTAAATGGTTAAACGATATGTTTATATATAAAAGTTTCTTTAATAAATAAATAAATCTAATTTTTAAGTTTATAACTAATCACTCGCTAATGACCCACTCCTTTTCGTGAGACAGATAAGCCTAGCCGAACCTTTGGTTCCAATGTACTCTAAGAATATTTCTATCTTGCCTATCTTCTCTTCTAACGAGTTAATCAATTAATTTTAATCTTAATTCTGTTTTGGTGTGTCTTATAAAATTAACAATGTGATTATTGAAATTCACGATAATTGCAATGTAGCTTTTGAAAATTAATAATATAATTGTATGTAATTTACAGCATAAAAACGGGTTGACAGTTTTTTTCACTATAAATACAACTAGTGCTTTTCTAAAGTCTAAGTGAAACACGTCAAAAACTTCTTTTTACCGGAGTGGCTACTACTGTTTGGTAGTAGACATTCCGGCATATATAGGCCGATCGGTTGACTTGTCACGTCCGTTGGACGATGGCATTAACAGCACGGACCGGTCGGACGCCGACCTCTCCCCACTCCGATCCCAAGAACCACCACCGCAGCGGCGTGTGCATGTACCACGTCCTTCCTCTTCCCCTTCCGTCGCGCGCAGCTGCTACAGCGGTACAGCCACCTACAGCCTCAACCTCGCCGCGCAAACACCCAACCAACGCGCGCGCCTATAAAAACCCCGGGCTCCCTCCTCGCGCCTCGCTCTCGGGCGGCGGCCGGCGAGACGACGACATCAGAGAACAAATTGAACGAGACCAAAGATGAGTATGTACATGGCGACGGCGGCGGCGAGGGTGGCGGACGTGAAGACGGAGGGGCTCCTGCGGGGTGCCTGCGCGCTGCTGGCGGCTGCGGCGGCGCTGCTGGTGGGGCTCAACACGCAGACGGAGACGGTGCTGCTCATCAGGAAGAAGGCCACCGTCAAGGACGTCCAGGCCCTCTGGTAAGCTAAGCGTGCTCATCGATCAATCAAACCATGGCGATCTGATGCACATATGCACGCATGCGAGCGATCTGTGACACCGATGTTGCCAGGGTGCTGGCGATGGCGGCGGCTGCGACTGCCGGGTACCACCTGCTGCAGCTGCTGAGATGCTTCTACCTCAGTCGCTTCGCCGACGGCAAACCCTGCCGGCATCGCAGGGCCATAGCCTGGCTTTGCTTCCTCCTCGACAAGGTAATTAAGTTACACAGGCTCTCTTAATTAACTTATTGCTGCTACTCGAGATATTTGTCTTCTCCTAATAAAATGAAGTTTTATTTTATATTGTTCTTTTGTTCCTCCTGGCCACTATCCTGAGAAGAATGGCCATGTTGCGGGAAAATGTTTTAAATTATGAAAAAATAGCACGGATTTCAGTTATTGGTCGGCGCTAACATCACTTCAGATGAGAGTTCATCAAGGATCCTGATTCGCTGTTTGGAATGAATTTGACTGTCATAAGCAAATCTGAGTGTTCTCAATACAAAATTGTGTTTTTTTAGACTAGCTGTGCCCTTTCTTTCTTTGAAAAAAAGATATCGACTTTTTTAAAGACCAAAAATAAAGGACACTATGGAGGAAGTTAAGTCAGTACACAAAGGGTACTCTAGTTAAGCTAAAGAGAACATAATCTGAGTCATTGTTTCATTCATGCCGATTATAAGTTGGTACAGCTTACAAGCAACCAAAGCAACTGAAAAATAAATCTATGATGAAAAAAAATCACAAAATCAAGTTAAAAATTAAGTTTTAAAATTTAAATTTTAGTTGTGCCTTATAAGCTAAAAGGTAAATGATGGGAGTGAATGGGTGTTTGATTGGCTGCCTAACATTGCTATGCCAAATCTTAGGTCTTTAGAGGAGTGTTTAGTTCATCGTTGTAACTGTGGTTTATTACAGTTTTATCTCACTTGTCATATACTTTTTTTTGTCAAACATTATCTAAGATGTGGCGAGTAAATTACTATCCATACCTTTGGCAAAGAAGTGTGTGACAAATTAACACTGTGAGACAGTGAGCAAAACATGCCCAAACACCTCCCAAGTCAGCTAGACTCAGTTCCTACAACTTACATCTAGATAATACATCATTGAGTCTATTTTCTCGAGATCACACAGGAGGACCGCATTTCTTTCATTAAGATGGGTAACTAACAGCTCATTAACTGATTGATTAGAACTGATACATGATAGATCGACCACTCTAGAACAATAATAGGCAGGTGACACTGAGCTATCATTTCATCTACCATAACAACATATTTCGTATAATTGCAGATGGTTACTAACGCCTTTTAAAATTGGTTAACCTTTGCCTATAGCGGACGGCAGCATAGCAGTGCCGTAATTGTACCAAGGAGTGTCAAGTACACTAGCCGTTGCTTCAAAAAATAGTACACTCGTTGTTCAGATAGAGACTACACTAATATGTAGTACACGTTCATGTACGTGTCGCTGATCTGATATGCTACTGCAATTTCGCTACAGCTAAACACTCTCTTTATGTGTAATTAGTGCTAAATATATGTCAAGTACTGAGCAACTGAGTTGAGCAGAAGAACGGAACGAGCGTTAGTTGCAACTGCATCTGTGCTTTCATTTATGCACATCAAAATCATGATCAATGATGGTTGTTCCGTGTGAAAGATGGAATTATGCTTCCATCAATGCATTAAAAAGCCACTTTAGAAATTAGAATGGTCTCGGAGATTCTACCGATTCCAAGAAAGTCATGCTATTGCGACTCCAGTATTATATACTAGTTACTAATAAGAAAAGAAAAAAAGAAAACATTTCTTCTTATTGAGGATTTCAATTAAAAAGGCTTCTTTTCATATTATTAATCGGATTACTAAAATAGATTATTTACTTTATGCTTTAAGAAATATATTTTCTCAAAATTATTAAGCTTATTGCTTAAAATATTTAATTTATATAGATAATCTGTAGTAATAATGCGTCTAATAATCTAAATTAAACAGGCCTAAATCATTTCTACCGTCGATGGAGATCAGCCGTAAAGGTTGACGAGAAAGAAACACACTTTGCGTAACTAATGATCTCTGCAGCCACTAAATGGCAACCCATATACTAATTTTTCTTTCTTGGAGGCGGTGGTATACTGATCATCACCAACTCTTCAATGCTGCATCCCTAGATAATGGACAGTTGTAGGACAGAGCACATTGATTGCTCAAGGGAAACTATAGACCAATACCTTGAGATGGTCAGCTTTGCTGGGCACCAAGAGCCCTGGACCTCTCCCTTTGGCCTCGCCTAGTAGTAACAACCACAGCTACAGTCATAAGCAAGAGGAAGATTAATCAAGTAGGAGTATATAATACTGTTCCAGTGTTGCTGCATATTTCAGTGTTATGTCCCTGATACATGGGCTAGAGAACTAATAATTTCTATGCTTATGAATAATTGTCGCTTTTGGGTGGAAGTGGATGAACTTTGATAGTTATTTTTTAAGCAATGTGAAAACGAATGTATTATTAAATTACTTTTGATTATGAATCTAATTATACAAATTTGATGCTAGATAATTAGTTTGTGGCATGTGTGAAAACAATACTACATTATTAGCATAAGACAGTGCTAATTTCGGTTTAGAATAATTGGTTTGGAAATATTTATTCTAGAACAGAGGTAGGATTTTGTTTTGCCTTACTATCGTTGGCTTCTGTTGTGCCTGCAGGGTTGCGCGTACCTGACGTTCGCGACGACGGTGGCGGCGGCGCAGGCGTGCGTGGTTGCGCTGTACGGCACGCACGCGCTGCAGTGGAACAAGCTCTGCAACATCTACACCCGGTTCTGCGAGCAGGTCGCCGGCAGCCTCGTGTGCGGCATGCTCGCCGCCGTCGGCACCGCCCTCCTCTCCGCCGTCTCCGCCCGCAACCTCTTCCGCCTCTACCCCTCCATGCTGCCCCCTCCGCCGCGTTCCTTCGCAGGCTAGCCACCGCCGGCCGCGCCACCACCCCCCCTGCGCCCACTCTCTGTGGGCTTTCGATTTCTCGCTTACGTCGGGCTTTATAGAAAGATTAGGCCCAAGTGAAGCATATCTACCACTTTTTTTTCTTGTTTTGTTAGAGTGCATCTACTAGTATATATATACTCCATAGGTGGTATGTGTACTTGTACCTCTCTCTCAAAAAAAGTACTATCCATAGGTGGTGTGCTCTGCTTCCTCTCTCTCTCTGGTAAGAACAATAGTAGAAGATGGCTGTAAGGTAATTAAGGACCAACCTTGTGGCACGTTTCAGTGCAGAAGTGATAATGTTACACTCTGAAATTGTTGTGAATAACATAATAAGTTCAGTTCAATTGCTAGAGCTAATCTATCTATCTATTTATTTATCTATACCTATATTAATTAAACACTTGTTATGTTAATTAGAAATCTAACCATTGATTAATTGCATCATATTATTATTATTATTATTACGATAGTAGATAATTCCGAATTCTAAAATTATTAAATCATGAAAATTTATAATTAAGACTCCAAACCAATTACAACTCAAAATATAATAGTAATTACGATTTTGACACCGTTTGTGCAATATCATCAACGACGGCAACTCGGCAACGCAGCGAATACCACGCGTGATATGATCATCCGATTGTATTTTCTGGGCTGTGGCGGCGCGATACTACATTTTTTTTTGCAGGATTTACTACTCGAGTTAGTTAGGACGTACATGTAAACATCAGTTTAATCTCATCAAGCAAGAGCAATCCTGATGCATATAGCATGTAGTACTGATATGCACAGGTAAACATGCCTTGTTATTTACTGCATTAATTTTGTTTTTGTCCGATCTAGATATACTTCGTTCTTTTGATTTCATCTCCCTATTTGCTTTTACCGTCTATTATGCGCGCATGCTTTGCACGAGCTTAATTAGTTGATTAGTTTTAGAGATGCAAAACAAGGAGTTATAACCATCTAAGTAGTACAAATGATGCATGAGTTTAATTAGTTCACTGTCTACAAACGATAGACAAATTTATTGTCACGTTGGAAGACAAGTCGTACAAATAAATTCAGCAATATTCTGATTCCAGTTCTAATTAATTTCTATTAGATTGATTAGCGATGATTTGTAAGGGAAAATAAGTCGTGTAAGATGATTCAGGAAGTACTTCATGCAAATAGAAGGCGTTCTTTGTTAAACATAAAAAAACTTTTCTTCCCTCATCAACCTTTGTACAATTTTCACATCGATCCATCTTACTATTAGATCCCAGCCTCTACTGGAGCATGCATTTAGATAAAATGGTTTTTCCATTCAATAGTCTTTTAAATTCATCCTGTTGATTCGCATGATTGGTATGTGCATGAACACTTGATAAGTCTCAGTACAGGTGTATTGGATGATGAAAACTTTCTGCATGAAGGCAAGCAAAATATGATCTCATTCAGCAATAACAGTCCAAATAAGTCTAATTTCTGTCAGAACATTTCAGTTCGCACATAAATGTCCAGGTTCCAGTAAGAACACATTTATAATCAGTTTTGTTGTCAGAATTCGAAAAAAGGTATCTATACATGACACGGTACACATGACGGGCATACAAATAAAGGTATAACTTAGCCATCTAAAAGAATCAACCATATGGCCCCTCTATACGTATTACTGACATTTCATAAAGAATATTACATGATTTTTGAAACTGGTGTATAAAGAGTAAAAATTATTATCAGATTTAGCTTTTTGACTGTGTACCATTGCTAGAGATGCCGACTGCAAGCTTTGCTCTGAGGTCCTTCCTGAGAATCTTGCCAGAAGAACTCTTCGGAATTGAATCCGCAAAGAAAACTTTGTTGAGCCTCTTGTAGAAAACAACCTGTGATGTTGTACAAAATAATCTGGATTATGGTGCTTTTAAACGGTGAAACATTGGTATATGGACCAATCCAATTATTCTTATGCTTTTACATGATGTATGATTCAGCTTTAAGTTGTTAGAAAGTACTGTTTTGTAAGCATACATGAACATATATGATGGCTTCTATAGATTGTCATTACTTGTTGAACTATAAAGTGGGTACATGGAGGAGGGATTGAGAAACTTATCGTTACCTCCTTTGCCACTAATTGCTTGATCTCATTTTCGCTGATTGCAGATCCTTCAATCCGCACAATGAACGCAACTGGCACTTCACCCGCAATCTCGTCTATCATCCTGCAAGCATGCAAAAAGAATTTAGTCCTTTGACGTGATGGAACATGCTGACCTTCTATTCATCTAAGCATGGATCAACTTACGGTACAACGGCAGCATCCTTTATATCGGGGTGTGTGATAAGAAGAGCTTCAAGTTCCGCAGGAGGTACTTGGAATCCCTTGTATTTGATTATTTCCTTGAGCCGGTCAACAATGAAAATCTCATCGTCGTCATCAACATAACCAATGTCTCCAGTGTGCAGCCAACCTCCCTTGTCGATGGTATTCTTTGTGGACTCCGGATCATTCAGATAACCTGCAAATCACAGGCACAGTCACTGTCATGAAATTGTTGCATTCAAAATTTCAGACGTTCAGGTGCATTTGTTCACTCAGATAAGCCAGAGCCAGCCTCCATTACAGTTTTCAGTAAGAAAAAAAAAGGAGTCTAAGTAGAGAATTTCCGATGGAAACACTACCGAGTGTTAACTATGGTCAACTTCAGGTTTATAAAATTTGACAGCAATATGCTACCTTTTGATAAGGGTAATCCCAACTCACAAACTATCAGATAGTTTTTATACTCGTCATGTCATATAAACATTACGTATAGAAATCATATATCTAGTGAGTGATTTCTTCAAAATAAATTCTTATCCAATTACCTCTTTTATCTTCTTCCATCTTCTTATCCCCTCTTTTTTCTTCTTGGTTGTTATATCGAGCTGTTTTTTTTATGAGAAATGGCTTCTTATCTTTTTCTCTCTCTCCTCATTAACTCTCTTGCCACCTTAGTTTTTACATGACAGCATATTTAGTGCTATAGAAACTAGCTGAGATAGAGGGTTGGAACTGTCCTAAGGTCACAAGCTAAACAAACCACCATGCAAGGGTGCCTGTTTCCCAGCATTTATATCTTGCCATAAATTGTTGGATAATTCTTCGAAATCTCAGTCCTTTAGGTCACATTCAGACAGCTGACGCCGAAAGCACCATAGTGTTTCGCTATACTAGTATATTTGAAATCGTAATGTAGATTTTTTATAGCTTTCAAATGTATTTTCCAAAAAAATAGAAGGACAAACCAGCACTTCTTCCATTGAAAGGACAAAAAGGGCCATATCAACGTGCAACGAAGCGATGTTGAAATAAATGAACAGAAGGGGGAACTGTGGAGATTCCTACCAAGTAAAGTCCACATGGGTAGTGAGCATAGAACAACCTGGTCTCATGATAAGATTCAATGCACATGCCCTGACGTGGAACACAATTCGCCAACGGGAAAACGATTAGTTTCCAGTTGCATAGTGGCTCTAAAAAATTGGTAGAACCATTGGAATTGTACTTGGACAGTCAACACAACCGACCAATTAAAATTGTCAAAAAGGAAGAGTATTCCCCCCCCCCCCCCCTTTTTCGTGTTGATTTTAGAACTAAAAGCCATTTTTTTTTCAAACAGAAAAGAATGGTAGATCCAAACTTAAGCTAATGAGGACTACATGGAAATAGTTCTGGATTTGTACACCTAGTGTAAGCTGGGACTTCCATAGCACCCTTTGGAAAATGTTCTCACATGGGCAGCGTGAATGCGTGATTCATCAATAAATGCAAGCTGTAGAGTATGGACCATCTAGAAGATGCCAACCTCGATTCTTTGTTAACTCATGGTTGCACTTCTGAAACTCCTATTGAATATAGTTGCACGCAATCAGAGATCCGAACTTACATATTGAATTATGTTTGAAGATTAATTTATACGTATGGACTCTGTTTTTAAGGATAAATATTTTTAAAATTATTTATAGTCAATGTTTTTAAAACTTGTTATTAATCTTACTAAAATGGTAATTATTAGATCCTATTGTATTGTTACTTGTATGGGGCCAAAGAGGCACGGGCCCGCATCAACGCAACCTTTGACTATGGCAGGTCAGGATAGGTGCTCACCCTTTGTCTACACGCAAGAGATTGGCTAGACAAGGTTGCGATGTGGTTCCCACTTTATAGTGATAACATTGGTCAAGATGTGTTGCAGGAGAACGGTAGCCATCTCAATCCCATCAAAACGAAACAGTTTCTTTGCTGATCAGCTTGTCCTTCCGAACATTGTAGTGGTTGTCTGCATGTCTGCATAATGAGTTGTTCCACGAACTGATGATTTGCTACCAACGTGCCTGCATAACAAGCTGGAGGATACCAACAACCCTGGGCTAGCTCCAATTTGCTAATCGCGTCTTGGAAGGAAATACGTGGTTGTTAGGATGTAGGAGTAGTAAATTACCAGCTGCTACCAAACTGCACCCAACTGCAGCATCAGAGGGCTTTGCGAAAGGGAGAAAATTTGGTGCAACTACTACATAAAACGTTACGTTAGTCTATTCTTTGCTACAGAAACTAAGAGCCACTGAAACGGTACAGTCCAAGAGAAAAGGACACATGTACTGATTACAAAGCGTTCCTATTCTCAAAGTACAGGAGAATGCAATTCCCTGACGTTCTAAACGATGTCTATGAACAGTTCTTTGGAAGAAAGGAGACCCGTAATTGTGTGATGGAACCAGGCCATAAACGATATTTCGATGCTACCTAGGCCTATAAGCAAAGCAAAAGTACCACTAGTGAACAAGGTTCATCGCACCAGGATCCTATCCTAAGTTAATTAAGCCACAAAAAGGTGTGAGAATGATGTCACCAGGTCATACGACTACAAATCTAAACCCATACTCTTAGGTGACTTAATTAATGGCTAGTGACGCTCCAAAGCCACGGCCCTGAATTAACTACTACTACATTCCTTCTAAAAAGAATACAATTCTAGTATACACCTAGATATACCCTTGTCTACATAGATAGAATTTCATTCTTTTTGGGACATACCACGCACTAGCGTGCCCCATGAGTATCATGCCGTAAACACGGAAGATAGGAATGATTGATTTTGCCGAGACGATACTAATGATTATATGTGGAGGGAAAATGCTATACCTTTCATGATCTGTTCTCCGCGAATGCAAATCTCCCCTGGATGGTTCCGGCCAAGGGAGGCGCCGGTGTCGGGGTCGAAGATCTTCATCTCCGCGTTCCTGACGACTGTCCCGCACGAACCGGACTTGACCTCGAATGGCTCCTTTGCGAAAGCCAGACACATGGCCAGCACAGGTCCAGCCTCAGTCATCCCATATCCCTGTCAGAAAAAAACGAAATGCAGCTTCCTCGATCAGCGATTCAGACACAAGGATAAGCAATTTAACATCAGCGTCAGTGTCA
This sequence comes from Oryza coarctata, assembly GCA_030770085.1. Lineage (NCBI taxonomy): Eukaryota > Viridiplantae > Streptophyta > Magnoliopsida > Poales > Poaceae > Oryza > Oryza coarctata. The sequence continues at coordinate 20,528,173 of CM061472.1, forward strand.
CGGTGCATTGTGAATTTTGTAACGATGAAAAGGGCGGTGCACAGCCATCAGGTGTGGGCCCTGTCCACCCAGCCATCAGGTGTGGGTCTTATCCACGCAGAAACCTCAAGGAAAGGTGGTTAACCTAAATGCTTTCTTAAGGAGACAGCAACCGAAATCATGGAGTTGCCGTGTGCTTCCGACCTTTCACCACACTTGTCCTGGACGAGCGCCCGTGGAACAAGAACACAGCACCCTCAGGTCTCGATGTGTTAAGGGGTTGCCCATTTCGCCTCCCGTCGTTGAGACCGTCGCTTTACCACACGACCCAAGTAACCAGCCGGCCACTCCCGATGCTCCTCTGCCTTTCGCACCCCAAAAGGAGCCAAAAGCACGACGCACTACCACCCACCTACTAGTCATCAAAATTTCTCAATAATATGCAATCCTAAGCCCTAGCAAGTAGCAACCACTCGATTCCATCCAAGATTCCATGTAACGTCTTGTACCTATCAGTACTGTACCGTCGACGCGCATCGCATATTTGCGTGACATTTAGAACTGAAAGCGTCATGGAACAATATAATTTGGGGAGGGGAATTGAATGGATCAGAGGGCGTGTGAAAGGGGATAGTTTGACGGATCACCTGTCCCAGCACGGCGTTGGGGATCTTGGCCATGAACGCGTCCTGCAGGTCCTTCCCCATGGGAGCGGCGCCGGACATGACCATGCGGATGGAGGCGAGGTCGTCGGCGGTGACGCGGGGGCTCTTGGCGATCTCCACCACGATGGGCGGCACGAACGGCGCGATGGTGACGCCGTGCGCACGCGTCAGGTCGACCAGCGCGCCCAGGTCGAACTTGCGCATGATCACGATCGCCGACCCGGCGCGTAGCCCGGCCAGCAGCACTGAGTTGAGCGAGTAGATGTGGAACAGCGGTAGCACGCAAAGCAGCACGTCGTCCCTACTGAAGTACAGGTTCGGGTTCTCACCGTCCACCTGCACAAACCACACGAAAATTCAGAAATTTTAACTGTTTTAACGGCCAGCGCGCAAGTGCACAATCTTAACGCGGCGGGGGAAGAGATCGGGCAGCTGGGGTTATGTGGCTGACCAGTGGGCCCATTGGTGGATCCCACGCGGAACTAGGGGCTTTGATTAGGAGTAGCGAATATTCAGATCACTCGCTTGGCGCCGACAAAAAAAGGAGAAAAAAAAGGGGAAAATCCCAAGCGGGAAAGGGAGACGCCACTCCGGAGCGCAGGAAGTGGGAAACCCCCAGAAAATTCGATGCCGCAGTAGAAAAATTGGGAGCGAAATGGCGTAGAAGTAGAAGCAGGCAGCTCACCTGCTGCGCGACGCTGGTGACGAGGCTGCGGTGGGTGAGCATGACGCCCTTGGGCAAACCGGTGGTGCCGGACGAGTAGGGGAGGGCGACGACGTCGTTGGGGTCGACCTCCTCGTCGGTGGTGAGGGGCTCGATGGACGCGTCCAGCAGCGCCTCCCTGAACCCGACGCAGCCGTCGAAGTCCCCGTCGACGGCGACCACGGGGATGCCGCGCTCGGCGGCGAATCCGCGCACCTTCTCGACGGCGCAGGCCTCGGTGATGATCACCCTGGCGCCCGCCGCCGACGCCTGGCGGTGGATCTCGTGTGGGGTGTAGAACGGGTTGGCAGTGGTGGTGGCCGCGCCCAGCCGCGCGGCGCCGAGGAAGGTGAAGGCGAACTCGGGGCAGTTGCGGAGCAGGTTCATCACCACGTCGCCCTTCTCCACCCCGAGCCGCCGCAGCCCTGCCGCCGCCCGCCGAGAGAGCTCCTCAACCTCCGCGTAGCTGTACACCGCCCCGCTCTGCCCGTCGATGAGGCAGGGGCGGGTCGCCACCTCGGGAAGCTTCTCGAAGCAGTAGGCCTGGAGCGTGAGGTGGCTGGGGATCTCGATGTCGGGGAGCTTGGACCGGAACACCGTCTCCTCCGGCGCCGCCGCCATGGACCCCATCGATCTGGCTTCCCGCCGATCGGAGCTCACCGGAGCGTAAGGCGAAATGGGGATCGGAAAATCTCAGCTCCGCGTCCGCTCCTGTGGAAGAGAAGGAAATGGGGGCGGGGGGCGAAGCGTTAATATACCGCCGCGGCGACGACGAGGGGTTGGTGGAGGACAGGTCAGAGTGTATGACCGGAGGGGACCACATGGCGGTGGGGTCAGGGTAAGTTTTCTGGTCTGCGGAGACGCGGGTCGGGTTGGTGAGACCGTGAGAAGTCATCCAAAATTTTGACAAACCGATATTTCAAAACTAGAATGTGATAAAAAAAGCGCAAACTTGACATTAGATCAATTGGCCTCAGCTCCAATAGATCAGTGCCAACCGTCTTAGTGCTAACCCGTATTGACATAACATGGGAGTAGATTTTCTTATCAACGCCAGCAGAAGGTCTTGGTGTCTTGGTGCTAAGCTTCCAACCTCAGCGCCAGTCCCATTGGAGCTAAGATAGGAGACTTAACCTTGTATTGTGCCGCCTCAACTCTATTCTTCCTCGTCTGTTGAGCCGGTTCTAGTATTCTTGGTGGCTGACGGTTTCTCTCTTCTCTTCAAATAGGCACCAAATTAAAGATATTTTATGAGGATTACATGGGAGATTGATTTGCAAGGTATTCTCCTCTGAAATCCCTAATTTCTCATTGTTTATCCATGTATTTTGAGTATTTTGGTTAAAACCATGAATTGGGTAATGTGGATCGATTATTCATTTTGTTTGGCTAATTATTGGTGAGTAGTCGGGGTAGATACATGTTGATGTTGTCGGGGATGATTAACGTGGAATTTTCAATTTATGAAACATTTGGACTTTGGTGGGATTGGGTTGGATTTGGATATGGTTAGAATTATGATAGTTTTTTTAGGCAATTACAAATAGTTATAAGGTGTAAAGTTGTAGTTCCATGCTGAAATTATTAGTAGTTGATTAATGTTTAGTTTATTTGTTTGGAAACATTATGACATTGTGAGCTAGGGTTAGTGGTAGGGTTAGTTGAAAGTAAAGGCATGTAAATTCTAAGTTGTAGTGCGCACAGTGTGTATAATGTTTAGTATTACTATGTTCTAAGGTTTGTTAGTTTTTGATTGGCGTGATATTTTTTAGTTTATCTCTTATGTATTTAATTACATGTTGTAGATAAATAGGTTGGTATGACTTTATTTTAGTGGTTCTGTGGTCATGTAAAGTACCGGTGGTAGTTATTCAAGGGGATGACAGTTAGGTAGCTTGTGTTCATTATCAAACCTAGCTTTGAGGAGGTTGTTTGTCGTACAAATGATGAATTGGGGTGTAGTAATGACTCGGTAGCTATGAAAGGAAGATAGTATATTAGTGTCGGATCCATGTTGCATAAGTATATGCTAGATTTGAATGGAGAGGTGGAGTGGCAAACTTATGTGGATATAGTATTGGCATCACAATTTAAGTCTCTTAAGGTGTTTGCTTGGAAAATGGATCGTAGAAAATCGAAGGATGAATTTTTATACCTCAATCAAGTCCACGCAAAGAATCTCCTCTCTATTATCATGAACCATACAATGAGGTGTTTGTGTTAGAACGGAAGAAAAGAAGAGGCTAAGAAGCCCATGTCGGTGAGGAAGGAAGAAGTGGTTGAGGAGAAACCCTCCTCTACACAGATTCAGGAGTTGGTTGAGAAGGATGTGGCATATGATGGCATGCTAGAGAATCAAGGGGGGAATGAGATGGGAGGTAAACTTCGTGATAGTTAGTTGGCTTCCTTATTACGTTGGGTACTTTCAGATAAAATTTAGACCCGTAGTGAGTGTGAGGAGGCTATGATATTTAAAGGATTGAATGTCTATTTACTAGACAAGCATTCAAACAAGGAGGGGGAATATGTGTATGAGTATGCTTCTAACTCAAATGACGATCGTCTAGTAGGCAAGATATCGGAGGAAGAAAGAAAAGTGTTTGAGGAATTGTTGGTCATAGGCTAGAAATCCTATAGTTTGAGGATCTTAGAAATGCAGAACTCATAGTTGTTGACGGTTACCAAGAATATGATGGAAGCATCAATGCAATAGGGTAGGAACCGAGGAAAGGATTGGAATTTTGATCAATTGAAGTTCTAAAAATTTGGCTGTAGAGCTACTCTATCCATGTGCACTGCCCATTCCATGTGAAGCACTTAAATGCATATGTGAAGTACATGGTGGCCTGCCTCGATCCGAGTTGCGAATGGGAGGTTCACACAAGAAAGAGTAGAGTCGAGAGGTAGAGGATTACCGGTGTAGGTGAAGCTCACAAGTGTTATAGTGCGGAGGCATTGAGCAAGCACTTACAGCTAACATCAAGGTTTATTAGTAATAGGTTGCAACCATTCATCCGAGCTAAACCAATGATATCTCCTATAGCTATAGATGAAGCAATGAAGTTCATATGTCACTATAGGCCTTTTTACGACAAAGCTTGGCTTGCAAAGCACATGGTTTTGATGGGTGATATCCGACTACGGTATTTATAGGCATAGGTTTTGGCCGGTACCAAAGTATTCATGAGATAGTAATAAAGAGAGACATATGGATTTTTATATAGGTTTGAGTCCCCTAAGGATGGATAATAGCCCTACTCCTATTTATATGCATTCAGAGAGAACTATATAGAGTACAGGGCTAGAGCAATTTACTCTTCTAGCCTAGCTAATTAATATGCAACAACCCTAAACGACGAGATGTAGTCAGCGGCTAGTAGCGAGGCGGTTTCTTGGATCTTAGCTCAATGTGGCTTTTATTTGTTTTCTAATTCAATGCCCTCCCCTTCTAGGATACCATTGTATTTATATTGACATATATCCCTTTCTCCAAGAAGAACTCAAAAAACTTTTTAGGTAATATGACTAGTTAAGTTGATTCTTACCTGGATTGGACTTCATAGTCTTGCCTTAACTTAGTATGTTTTCCTTCCTTAGCTGTATGTGTTTATGTATGCGGTATTTTTAGAGATACCTTAGTCTAGGTATACGAGGTATGCCATATATAGGATATTGATAGTAGCACTCGGTCTCTATGCAAATTCTCTTCTAACACTTTTGTTGTACACCTTAAAAGTTATGTTATTAGAAATATGAGAGTAATCGGGAAATATGCCAAATACGTTAAATTCTGAGAATGTTTTTCTACTATATGGGAATGAAGACACTTTTGTCAGAATTTGAATTTGGATAGAGGTTAAAAATCTTGACGCGCTCTATTATTTCATTGAGAATATCACCACATACCACAGAAGTCAAACCATTACCGTGCGTCTTATAAAATCCGATGGTGAGATTTGCTTGAGGTCCGTTTTCCATTCCAAACAAAACACTAGCGTCTTCGTCTTTCTTGTGCCAAACTTTCTTCAATCCATAATTTCCTCTAGCACGTCACATTATTGCCCCAATAGACTTTCCCCAATCTAATGTGGGAGAGGAGGGGATGGAGGGCTCGATTCTAGGCCAAGGCAAAATGGACTAGATTAAAGAAGGTACATGCCCTGAACCTATAGCTGGCTTTATGTTGACTCTTGTGACTTTCTGTCAATATGGCTTTATTCCTCCTCCTTCTAAGTTCTTGTCCAATGTTCTTAATTTTTATGTAATCCATCTTCTTAACTTTTATTAGAACTCCATTGCTTTTCTTGTGATTTTTGTTCATCTTTATGAAGCCTACCTTGGCATCACTCCCTTCTTGGATTTGTGGCGGTACTTCTGTGAGCTTCAATCCATGCAGAAGTTACGGATCACATGTCATTGTGGTTTTTGACTTTATGATGGTCTCAAGGACTCCTATATTCCAATTACCCTCCACTCATCTAAAAAAGAATGGTGCTAGAGTTGGTTCTATCTTGAGCGCATAGCCCTATTCGATAACATCTCTATCCCCCCACCAAATCCTCAGTAAGAGAGGATGAGTGGAACGAACTCATCACCCCATCCCCTTCCCCTCCAAGTCCTTATCAATAAGATTCTTGCACTCAAAGTTTAGGGTCTAACAACATACAAGATCATTGAGGACTTTGTGTGTTGTTGAATCCAACTTTTGCAACTCCATCCTCACCCTATGTATCTGTACTTAGGGAACGAGGAAAAATACCGGATATCATACTGGGGTATGTAGTATATGTATACTTTTATTTCCTACACTTATGTAACATTGGAATACAAGCTTAATATCTCAACATTATTTATGCAGACCTTGATGATGCGATGATCTAGAAACATGTCAAGGACGTGGTGACGGATTTGTTGAGTATGGTGGAGAACATCCCCACGCTTCTTTGCGATCTCCTGGCCACCAATCGGGATGGTATTGTCAACGTAAGTTCCTACTATTTTAGCCTTAAATTCATTCTTTTTTATCGTTGTTGTCAGTATAGAACTTAGATGCTAATATCTTTAGGATCTTCCAATAGTTGATGCCATTGGACCTTTGGTCTACTACCAGCTTGCTACCACAAACAAAGAGGTAGTAGAGGAGGTGACAACCTAGGTAGCTGAGTAGGCAAGGACTACCCCAAGTAGTATTGCAGAAAGCAGTGATACTTAGAAGAGGAAAATGTTAACGCCATACGACGTCACAACCAAAACCGCTCGCCAAACAACGGTAAGTCTCCACTACTCTACCAAGCTTATTCGACTAGAGATTTAACTTTAGAAGAATAGTAGCTAACTTTTTTTATTTTTCAATGTGGTCAGAACTCCGTCCTAGTCAAGGACCACCTCAAGCTCTTATGCCTTAGAAGCAAAACCCTTTCTAGGTAATCAAATGTTTGGCTTCAACTGTTTCAAACATTTGTCATTTTTTGGGTCTTCTATCATTGATTTTTGTTGTCTTCATATTGTTCGACTCCTTTGATATTAGACTAATAGTCTAGGAAAAAGGAGAGGATAGGTTCTAAAGTCCCCCACTCTCTAGCCGCAAGATCAGCAACCCCTCCTCCTCAACTTCCTTCTCCAACAACCACTCTTGCTGCTAGTGTCCAGATCATTGGGACCAGCGGCCTTTATCTGCAGGGGCGTTTGTTGTCTCTGTGTCAAGAGATGGTTGTGTAGGCTATTGCCACCAATAATGAGATAGTGAAGCTTTTAGAAGAGCTTGCTGACACGTGAACATGCATCAACAAGCTCATAGGAGACCTAAAGGCAATAGTGACCGATAACAGCTCTCTACGCTACCTCTTGAGGGACAATGATGTTATCCATAAGGAGGGCGAGAAGGTGCTGGAGGCGGAGAAGAAGAAGGATAACCTTTAAGAATGCCTCAAAACAAATTATATGTCTTTAAGTGTGGCGACAGAAAATCTAGAGCATTGAGTTTCCCTACTACTATTTGATGATGTGTTCATAGTGATGACCTCACTAAAAGACATTATCGAGAGGCTCTGTCATATCCCTACGAGATTATTGCCTAGATCTCTAAAAAGATTCGGACGACCACGTACACTGCCACCAGGCACACTCTCACTTGCATCTCACTTCATCACCATGAGGTGAACATGAGTGAGGCGATTGAGAAAGGCTTGCCTGAGGACTAGCGAGAAGAATTGATCGAACAAGTGGACACTTTGTGTCTTCCTGTCTTTTACTTTGTGAATTTTGTGTCAAAGCTTGCTTCTTTTACTGCATTGTTTACTAATTCCTACATTACAGCAGTTATGCATCTGTTTACTACTTTTGTTGCTATTTCTTGTGTTTCTGAGATTGTGCAGAAGGACTCAAAAGAGTTCATCTCCTGTTTGATTAAAAGTTCTTACATCAATAGACCGGATGTTTTGACTGGTCATCTTGGCCTACCTAATAGATTTGATTGGAAGTTTTGACCAATTGGTTCAGAAGTTCTGGTCAAGATTGAATTTGACCACTTTATTGAAATGTTTTTTAGGAACACCTATTCACCCTCCTCTAGACTATATCCAAGGCTTTCAGGATGCCGTGTACATCACAGGAGATATCAGACTTAGGAATCAACAACATGTGCCACATTCAATTTGAGCTTTGCCATCAGTTGATGAGGCAGTTTGGGAAGCGTCAAAAGATTCCTCAATGATTTTCGACAAGTATCGACCTCCACAAGTAAGTGTGTTCCACATGGGTTGCATGAATTTTATGTTATGTTGTGGTCTTTGACACATGGGTTTGTGTAGGACAGACCATCAGAAGAACAAGAAGACTATAGATTGGCATGCCCATCACTTAATGCACATCGAGCATTAGGACTTGTTCGAAGTGAACCATGTTCAGGATGGAGCAATACACAACAAGTGGGATTTCAATGTGTACATGGCCTAGCTAGTGAGGAATTACCACCTTGCACTTTGTCTAGCATGGACCCTAGTCGACATAGTGGATGACCTGGAGGATGTGGAGGAGCACAACGAGCATGATACATATACTCGTGTAGGTACCACCATCGAGATGGGACCTATTCATGGCCCGAGTGGTAAGTATGCTAAAAATCATTTCATATTCCTTAATTTCATATTGTAACTTGTCAAATATTTCTACCTATAGGCACAGAAGCTCGTGAGGACTGTGAACGATGTTACGTGGCACTCAGCACAACACCAGGCTAGGAGGATGAAGTCGGCGTTATTTGAAGTGTACTACAGGTTTCAAGAGTAAACTTGACCCTCATATGCATTACTTACACCTTAGGCCTAAATCATATTATTTGTTGTAGATGCTTCACCAGCGATGTCAAAAATTGAAGGCATGGCTAGGATGTAAGGCTAATGATGCGGTCGAACCACCATTGCAATAAGGGTCCAGTTGACAACATCCACTGCAATAAGGGTCTAGCTAACAACATCACTAAGTGGAGGAGGAAGAGGGAGAAGAGGAGGAGGAGGAGGAGGAGGCCGAGGACGAGGAGCAGTAGCAGGATGAGCTCTGTTACTCCCAGCTAGAGGATGCACCAACATCGTCATAAGCTAGTACCTCTCGGCCATAGTGGAAGAAGGCTCCTGCTATGGACTAGAGGTACACCCTTGATCAGCCTCATGCTCCTAAGGATAGGAAAAGATAAGGACCTTGAGGAGAGGATGTATGAGGTGATGCGTAACGCATCTATAATAGGACTACTTATATTAGATCACTATATTATGACTTGTATGGAATTGGCACCATGAACTTGGATGTGGATGATTGGAGTTGTGTGGGCTTGGATGTGTGTGTACTAATGTTGGGACTTCTATTATGCACTTGTATGAATTTATATGGTTGGATATGTGTTGGTTACATTTTGGATGGCATTATTGTATTACTGGGATTGCGTGAGAATTGGTTAGGAAGGGTGATGTTTTTATTGCAGGTTACTAGACAGAGAGTTAAGATTACTAGGCAGAGAGCTGGTAACCCTTTGCCTAGATATATATCTTAGCACCAAAATGGTATGGCGTTGACATAGAAAGGGTCAATGCTAACTAGGTTGGCACTGAGATTGCGAGGCCTGGGGACTTCACCCTTTTTTTGGCCAAAGTGATGCACACCTCAGTGCCAAATAAGTTAATGTTGAGGCTAGCCACGTCAGTGCCATTCCATATCTTAGGTCTTTGCGTTCATAATGACTTCATGCTTGCTTTTGGTACTCTAGAAAAGCAAATCTTGATTGAACATATATTTGTCCAATGGATACAATCGGCTCATGGTAAGACGACATGGGTTAGATATACTCTTATCTTCAATGAGTGGTTCCGCTTTCAATGTGGGTCGAACCCTATGGTTACCTAGATGGTTGTTCCATCATCATCGTAATAGTATGGTCCCAAGTGTCTAAGCTATGGATCAACATCATATTTAGTCACATTTCTACCGGTGAACTTCTCATGAAATAATTCCCTTTTCATGGAAAGGAAAACAAGAACTCGAATACTCGTAATAATGATCCACTACTTTTTTCTATTCTTTGATTCGACAAAAGCACAAGCAATTTTTATGCATGGGGCATAAGAGTGGACAATCTATGTGGAAGTAAATAACAACACTTTAGTGTTTTGGTCCCTTCATTCAGTAAACCAATAGGATTGTAGCATTGGAATTAGAGTTGGCCAGGTTCTCTAGAAAGAAAAGAAGGTGCTGATGTGGCCTGCCTCAGTGCCAACTTATTTGGTGTTGAGGTGGTGAACATCTAAACCAAAAAAAATCGCATCCTGTGTTGTGGGCTCCTTAGGTGCTAAGGCCGCCAACCTTAGCACTAAGCTCGATGGCGCTGAGCTCTGTAACCTCAACGTCAACTAGCTTGGCACTGAGGTTGATGACCTTAGTGCCTCGTGGGCACCCAGTATAGGAGGGAGTTTTTTTGGCTCAGTTGGAGGCAACCTTAGCGCCAAATACACTGGTGCTAAAGTTGCCTATGTTAGCGCCATTTAGGTTGGCGCGCTGCTTGCTAAGTCAGCACCAATATATTTGGCACTGAGGTGGACACCAATCAGGCCAAAAAAGGCAGTCATATGCCCTATCAGCACCAAATAGTTTAGCATTTTGTTTAGTTATCTCAGCGTTAGACTCTCTAGCTCTAAACTTCTATTCCAGGGGATAAAACAATATCGCAACTAGTGGTTTTTCCCCTTAACTTGAAGCAATATTGTAGCATAGGAAACACTCATAAACAAAACACATACTAATATCCCATACATAGATAAAATAGCTCCACTTGTATGCACACTAATAAGTTCTGGTTCATTAAAATGAAAAGTGTCTAATAGATTCGACTATGCTCATTTGGTTCGATGCGATAAGTTTAAAACGATCACTAGCACATTAGTTAGGAGATTTCAATATGTCCTACTCGCTGCAACAAGGGTGCTTCTTCTTACTAGATGCCTCTAGCCTAGTTTCCTTAGCACGCTTTGCCCCAGCGACCTTCCTCTCTCATTTAGCCATGCTTTCTTCCTTTTTCTTGTGTTCTTATTCCTCGATTCTCTTCTTCTTTTTGTTCTCCATCCATGCCTTCCTATTCTAGTAGTGAAAGTCATCTTCCTACCAACGGTCTTGCATGCGAAGATACTTCATATTTTCTAGATGAATCTCCTTGTCAATCCACTTGACAAAATAGCAGAGAAGAGGTGGTGGCTTAGGTACCTTTATAGTAGACAACATATTAGGGTTTCATACTATAGTAGCATAGATAAAAAAGAAAAGGCATCAGAAAGAAAATAATTTACCTCTACCAGCCTTCTTCGACTTTCCTTTGTTTCCCTTTAGTTCCCTTCGGCATCGGCTTTGGCTTCTCCGGGGTGTATACATAGTACATAGTTACGACACATCCAATATCTTTGGCGGAAGGTCTCTCGGCTCTCTTTTATTACAAATTTGTAATCGTTGCCATGCCAACACATGAGATGGAGAACACCTGATGGTGGTTATTGATGATGGATATAACTCGTTGCGTCCATCCTAAACAACAAATCATAGACAATTGAACTACACATTGAGTAACGATTTCGATGAAATCTAATAAATCAACATTTCTATTCAATATGACTACAAAATACTAGGGTAGAACTACAATGTAATTGACAAACATTAGCTCATCTTCTATTTATTACTAATGCCCTAACCATTACCACACCAAAATACTATGAACATATTAAAAAAACCCAACAATTCATTCCTTCTTACCAACAATTCATTCCTTCTTCATTTTGTATTGAACACTTTAACTAGCATAGCATAATAGACAATACACCTTCAAACAAATGAGGCCATCAAGGTCAAAAAAATTATTCCTCCATAAAGCACAAATAAGGAATAATAAAACTCAAATTAATTGGAACTACTTAAACCCTAAGTATAAACTCGAATCTATGAAAGGCAAAAGGTAGAAATAGAAGTGCTAATCTACAAAAGATGCATCCAACACTAGATTTGAGATAAGAGAAAAAAAGAAGTAAACTTTAACTTTGAAATTGCTTAGGCTCTTCAGAAACCCTAGTTTGGTTGAGGAAAAATAAGTAAGAGATGGATGGACATGAGGAGGAAGGGTTTATCAAGTCTCCTACCTCAGCGGCACGTTGACACTAAGTTTGGGAGCTTAGGGCCAATCACATTGGCGCTAAGATCCTACCACGTCAGTAAAGGATTCGCTCCCATGCCATGTCAATAGTGGGTAAGCTCTAATTGGCACTAACCTAACCTATTGGAGCTTAGCCCCAACGGGTGTAGCATTGAGCTCACAGTCTATTTTTTAAAAGTTTGTCACGATATAATTTGAAAAAAGATTTTTAAAAAAGAGCCAATTTGTCTATTTTTTGAGACTTCGTGTGGTGAAGGAGTGAATCGGTGGGTTGACTGTGATGGGTAGTGCCACGTCAGCTCATTTCGGTTTTCTTCACCTTTCTTAACTTAATATTTATTTTTTTCATAAGTATTCTCTCTATTATAAACATAACCATATTTCGTGGCGAAGTACTAAATAGTATTAATAAAGCTTCTGGTTGTAGTTAATATGGATAGCGTAGAGTCGCCATGTGAGCTGGGATGACTGGACATGTCAGTCGATGGATCGGAGTTCTCTTTGAGGGGTTGGTACTGATTGGCCTTTCGAGCGTGACGACGACGGTTTCGTCGGCGCGTGAATTCCGTCTCGAACATCACCTACGTACTCGGCTTTGGCAGTATGTCACGTCCAAGTGTAAATGTGCATGCTACAACTACGAGCAGGTAGCACCGAGCACCGAGCTCACCGAGCTGATGCGCGTGCAAAGCGTGTGTACGGCGAGACAGATGACGCGAGGAGTAGCAGAATTGTTTCTCGAGTGGTTGTCATTTGTTAAGGGTAGAATATGTTGGTTAATAAAAATTAGGCAGGTGGTCGTCTGTTGTTTAAAAAGTATATGCTTCGGTCGATCGAGCCACCGATCACATGTCCCCAAGATCGTTTTCCCACCAAATCGGGAAAATTCATCTACTCCAATCAGTGAACGGAGAGAAAGATCGATTCGTTGACACTATTGACTGCGCACTTCACCGTCCAGGACGAACGAGAAGAATCAAACCACGAATGGTGCGAGATGAAGCTTTATCGCAAAAAGGGGAGACCGGATGACACTAGGTGAGGGCCTTGACAATGGCACCGCTAGGTCGGCGGCAAAGAGGCAAGAAGTCCCTTGGTGTGGAGGAGCTAGTGGAGGTAAGGCCGACTCGTAGAAGCTGGTGGTTGGTAGTGAGTCGAAGATGAGGGCTCGATGTTGGATTGGATTGGTAGCGCAGGCTGTTGCGAGGGAGATCACTGCCATTGTGAGCACTTGGTGCAGCGGCCGAAGGCACGGTTGGCGGTAGTGGTGGTGAAGAGGGATACGAATCAGATCCTCATCTTACCCTGGTTTTGCGGCTGGATATCGTGAAGCCCATCTCCGTTGCAGCCGTTGTCAAGGATCACTCGCACAACGGCATGAGGTAGGTGGACGACATTGACGAGGGCTAGTGGTGGCATGGTGTAGGATGTGGAAGATGCCCTCGACTGACGGCATTGATAAGGTGCTTGTTTGACCGGCTCCTCTTCGACTTGGGTGTGTCGGCCACGAGCTCCATACTAAAGTGCCGAGGAGATAATGGCTAGAGGACATCAAGCATTGGTGGCATGGTGCCCTAGAGCTAGCCCTAGAGCTCACCAAGGTGGACAGCAAGAAGTAGCAATATTAAAGCGATAGGAGATCCTAGAGAGGACGATAGTAGAGGAGGAGCTCGATGGAGCTAATGATGGTGGCTTATCCTCGCCTATAGGGCCGATGGAGCCTATCACCATCAACCATGATGTTATTCATGAGGAGGGCCCCTAGGTAGTCGTGGACATTCTCCATCACCGTCATCTAGCTCCCTCAAGCTCCTTGACCACCGTTGCCCTACTATTGCCCTTATTGCCCTGCTATCACCCTGTCGTCACCAAGAAGACGATAGGGGAGAGAGAGTGGGATAGAGAGGAAAAAAAATGAGAGGGGATGATATGCAGGTCTCCTTTTATTTTTTAATTTCTTTTATTATGATAAGCTGCTATGTAAATATCACGTTAGTAAAAATTGTTCTCAAAACAGCTAGTGAGTTGTTTGCACAGTTTTAATAGTTGGGGGTCGTTACATCTGGGTCAAATTGAATTTTTTTTCTTCGACCTAATCGACTAACACTAATCAATCTCTGTGATCACCCAACCACGAAGCGACCGGCAGGCCCTACGACGGCAGCAATCTTGCCTCTTTGGACTCTACATATGTGGCCCATTAGCATTCGCTGCGAGGGCTCGCAGTCGCAGCGGACACGCGCATATTCGGAATCTCGGCTACCCCATGGCCCCATCCCGCAGTCGCTTCTCTCGTCCCGTCTCCACGCAGACAGAGCACACCCTCTCTCCCTTTTGGGCTCCGGCGGAGAGCGAGCGTAGCGTCAGCGGCAATGGGTGTCCGATTCCGCGTGGGGCGGATCGCCGCTGCTGCTCGAGTGTCCTATGGAGAGGCCCCACGCCGATGCCCTGACGACGACCCCGACCCCGACCCCGACCCCGACGACCACGCCTACACCGACTCCGAGGCACGCCCGCGGAGCCGCGCTTCCCCGATCTCTCGGCGCATCTGCACTTGCCGAGGAGGTCCCGTCGTACACTCGTCTGGAATGGTACCACATCTAACATTTCTTACCGAGGATTCAATTTCCAATTGGGTCGTTGATCTGATTGTGCTTGTTAAGTAATATAGTTTGGTTGATTTACTTCGTCATATGTGCATATTCTGAACGCGGTTGTGTTGAATTCGGTTGATTTGCTTCCTGCATGTTCTGAATGCGATTTTGGTGCAATTCAGCTACAATCTTAAGGATTTACTCCAGCATTTGTTCGGTTGTACATATATCTAAGGATGCACGGGAAAGTCATTTTGTCACCTTAGTAGATGAGATGGGACACTCCTCGTTTGCATGGGATCTAAATAGTTATGAAATATTCTAAAAAAATTAATAACACAATATTTATATGAGATATTACTACATGGAAATTTAAATTCGGTCTATACAATTTAAAACAAAATACATATCTTACTGTGAACAGTACTTGTAATATTTAGGGTGTAATTTATTTTTTTTCATTCTGAGGATTAAATTGAAATTGGTTTTTTTATGATGATAGATGACTAATATACCAATGTTGTCAACTTTTTTTTAATTTTTTATAACTATTTGATTAGTATTTGAGACTTAGTGGACATTTACTTAGTTGAAAAAAAAAACCTGTTTCAGGATGTACCACGTATGGTACATACGACAAACAATTTTTAATGCCATTTGTGCGCTTAGGCAAGTCCAGTTAAGCTGTGTTTTTGTTATGAGTGGATACCTCATAATTTGGGAAACTGCTTTTAAATCTTAGAGTAAATGTACCTTGTTTGTCTAAAAATCATCCAAATAGTTATAAAAAAATTTAAAAATTTTAAAACATTTATACATCATATAAATATACCACTTGACAAAATCTTACATTAAAACTTAACTCACACATTGAGATATAAAAAGATAAATTCAGCAGATGAATAGTAGTGGTAATATTTATATCTGAATTTATCTTTTTTTAATGTGTAGGTCAAATTTGAATTTCAGCAGATGAATAGCAGTGGTAATATTTATATCTAAATTTATCTTTTGATGTGTAGGTCAAATTTAAATTTAATTTTTGGTGAAGTGCTAGATGTTACTTATATTCTACATTGTCAATTTTTTCAATTTTTTATAACTATTTGCATTGAATTTAAAAGAAAAAGGTGCAAAAGAGACATTCAACATTCCCCTCATAATTTCTTATGTGCAGATTATTTATGGCTATATTGGTTGATCATGAGTTGATTATAAATCAAAACACTTATTAGCGATAAAAATAATTTATGATAAAACTTATATATATATATATATATTTGTTCTTGGTGAGTCATGCTAAAAAAGAAATTATGTTAAAAATATTCTAAAAATAACTCAAATGGCGAGGCTTTTAGGTTTAATCTGTGTTTTTGTTATGGGTGGATATCTCATAATTACTAATGTACGCATTCCCTCTGTTGACCATATATATCTCATATATATGTTAGGTTTAATAATTCTTTTTTGCAATTTTCTGATGATCATATAGTTACTAATGTTAGAAAACTGGGAATGCTAGTAGGAGAGGATGATAATTGTGTTACAGAATCTCCGAATGATATTAGACAGTTGGATGGTGATAAGATGGAGGGAAAAATAGAGTCTGCTTTTGAGAAAGAACAGGATGCCTTAGTACAGGAACAAAAGGTGGACAATTTGATTTTGAGTCAATTTTGTGGGGGCATAATGGAGAAGGTAATGGACTTAGGTGGTGATCATTTGAGTGATTTTAAAGCCACACAAAGATCCATGACATCTCCTTAAAAAAAGGAAAGAGAGCAAGAAGTGTGTTTCAGGAAAAATAGTTTACGATGAAAGGAATTTTTTGAAATAGTGATGGGTTTAAAGACTAAAAAGCACAAGTTTATTTCTGACCAAAGAACAGCATTTGAATTTTATTGTAATTTTGAAAACTATTAAGAAAGACTTTGCACATCTATTCTAAAAAATCTTTGTGGAGGTAAAAATTTATATAGCATTATAAGGCACCTAGAGGAGGCAGATAAACGAGTATTTTAATGGGAATGGATCTTAATAATTTTGATATTGGTGAAATTGATGGGATAGATTTCAATGTAAAGTTTCATTTACGTAATAAAACTCTAGTGGTATATGGACCTGCGCAAAATGACTTTAAAGAGCATTTTTTAGATAAATTAGTTAATTTGTGTAGCCATGAAAGCTTGGATATTGTGATTGGTAGTGATTTTAATATTCTCAAAAGCGCAGAGGAAAAGAACAATGATAACTATAATGACCTTTGGCCTTTTATTTTTAATGCAATCATAGAACTACAAGAAAATATACATGTGATAATAATTTGACGGTGTTGACGTATGAGAAACTTAATAGAATATTAATTTTTACCGAGTAGGACCAAAAATTTTCCCTTTCCACGGTGTATACACTTAATAGAGATATTTTGGATCATACTCATTTACTATTAAATAATGATGTATCATCTTCTATCTACCATCAAAAAGTTTCAAGTTTGAACTAGAGGATGGCTTTTATGATACGGTAAATGAGATTTGGTCTAATGTCGATTATGGTGATATTCTAATGGAAAGGTGGCAAGCGAAAATTCATAGGCTAAGGTAATATTTGAGAGGTTGGACAAAAATGTTAATGGGAGGAAAGAAAGAGTTATTGGATAGCCTAGACTTTCTACATAAAAAAGGCTAAAACGGTGTTTTTGTCACAAGAAGAGTTAGACAAAAATCAGTGTCTTAATAATAGACTGGCACACTTACTAAAGGAGGAAGAGATTAAGTGGTACCAATCAACTAAGGGAAAAGACTTGTTAGAAGTTGATTCTAATACTAAATATTTTCATTTGGTAGCCAATGGTAAGCTTAGAAAGACAAGAATTTTCTAATTGCATAATGAGGATCAATTAATAAGTGGTGATGAGAAGCTTAAATCGCATGTCACAACTTATTACAAGGGTCTTTTTGGCTGCTGGACGACTCTCATTTATCTTTGGATGAGAATAGAACGGATGATATTCCTTAAGTTGTGATATGAAAACAAAGTTACTGAAAAAGAGGTTAGAAAGGTAATATTTCAAATGGAACGTAATAAAGCTTCAAGTCCTGGTGGATTTCTAGCTGAATTAGAGTAGGGTGGACTAGTAATTCATAACATACATGTCAAAATCAATGTCTTCTAAGTAAGTAAATGAAAGTATCAGAAGAATCAGATAATCACTCAACTAGTCAGAAAACCGGGTGACTCACATTTTTGTTGGGCTTAATGAAAGTTGAAGATAAATTTTCGAGTCTTGTATCTTTCATAGCAAACGATGGGAAACAAATTAGATTCTAGCAAGATAAATGGATTGAAAATTCCTCTTTCAAGAAACATTTCAAGGAATAGTTTCCATCTTTATATAAAAATGTTTGTAGAAAAAATGCATTAATTGTAACCGCTAGTTTCGCTTAATGTTTCTTTTAGAAGGGTTTTACTGTGATAGAATTTTGAAAATTGGCATAATGTGGTTGCGAAATTTGTGCATATTCAACTTAATGGTGATAAGGATATGTTTAGATGGAATCTTCACCAGAATTGGGTGTTTTCTAATCGTTCTATGTATTTAGCTCTAATTAGTAATGGTTATATAGAAAGAAACAAAGTATTATGGAAATTAAAGATGTTTCTCAAAATAAAGATCTTTATGTGGTATTTATTATTTAAAGGGGTGATTTTAACTGAGGATAATTTAGCAGACTTGAAATTACCACATAATTTTGCTCATATATTTGGTAATTGTCTGGTTTGTATAGACTTAGAAAACCAAAAAACTTATATTAGTAGGAGTGTCTGTTTTATATTGGACTCTATGAGAATGATATGTTTTTCTTTTATAAAACTGTAACTAAATCTTACATGTAGATACTCTTCAAGACAACATATTAGTTTTATTATTGGGCCAATCTACAACAGTGTGATGAGGAGAAAGAATCTATTCATCTTGCATAATGGAATTTAGAGACTATGGTTATGCACATTTTCGCCAATTTTAGACGGAGATTTACTGATAGGATTGTTGTTTGGATAAGTTGCATCTCTTTAGTTTGTTGGTGGAGTGGTTATTTGTCTAACTTTTCATCCTATGTTAGTTGCTCGGTTTTAGCTTTAAGCCAACAACTACTGTGTAATAAGCGGCTATAGCTTCTATTGAAGTAAAGGACAGATTTTATAAAAACCACACCCTACAAGTAGAATAAAGTCAAGTTCACTCTGGAGAAAGACAATTGGATCACATCATAAGCCAAAAAGAATAGCCCTCCACGCCAAAAACTAAAAGCCTCACCATTTGTTCTATATGGGATCAACCGTCGCTAAAATTTAAATTTTAAATCTTAATTTTAACATATTTTTAACGTAGTTTTTTATATTGTTTTTTAAGTCACTAAGGGTATATATATAAGTTGTATCTATATGCTATTTTGTCTACTAATTTGGACTTTAAAAAAGCTTATGATCATTGTCGAGAAGGAAAAACATGGAATAAATATGTGCTGAATGGGAGATTGTTGTATCGTGCTAACAAACTATGTGTTCTGACAAATTCTATTCATAGTGAAGAAGATGGAACATGTACTGGCCACTCACTTCTTTTGGCCTAAGATGTGGCGACATGATGAACGATACGTTGCTTGATGCAGCATTTGTAATAAAACTAAGACCCACTTCAACCCATATGGTCTTTATATGTCTCTACCTATTTCTAGTGTATCCTAGGAGGATATTTTTATGGATTTTATTCTAGAATTACCTAGGATAAAGAGGATGAGGGATAGTATTTTTGTTGTTATCGATAGATTTTCAAAGATTGCACATTTTATTTCTTGTCACAAGAGCAGTGATGCTACAATAGTTGCTAATTTATTTTTCAGGGATGTCATTCGTCTACATCGTGTGCCAAATATAATTGTTTCAGATCATGATACTAAGTTCTTAAGTTGTTTTTAGATGACGTTATGGAGAAAATTGGGGATGAAGTTACTATTTTCTATAACTTGGCATCCCAAAACCAATGGACAATGAATCATACATTGTCAACCATGTTGTGGGCTGTTTTGAAGAATAATTTGAAAATATGGGAAGAGTGCCTACCTCATGTTGAGTTTACCTAAAACCGTTCATTGTACTTTACTACAAAGATAAGCCCATTCCAGGTGGTATATAGCTTTAACCCTCGTGCTCCAATTGATTTATTGCCTCTACCATCTTCTAAAAAGGTGAATTTTGATGCTAAGACACGTGCTGAATTTGTTCTTAAGTTACATGAGACCACTAAAGAAAACATTGAGCGTATGAACCCAAAGTATAAACTTGCTGGTAGTCAAGGTAGAAAGGAGCTTATTTTTGAACCAAAGGTTATACTTAAGAAAAGATAGGTTTCTTAAGTTGCACAAGTCTAAATTAATGTGACATGTTGTTCGTCCTTTTAAAGTTCTTGCAAAGATAAACGATAATGCATACAAGATTGATTTGCTAGTTGGTGTAAGTCATGTTTTCAATGTCATCGATTTGAATCCATATTTGGGTGAAAGGAATAAACTTGAGTCGTGGACGACTCCAAATTAAGTGGGGGAAGATGATGAGGACACTCCCTTCTTAGATACACACATACAAGCCGCCTCTTATGTTCAACAAAATGAGCCAAGGCTACAAGGACCAATGACTCGCACACGCGCACATCATCTTAACCATCAGGTGAATGCGGTGTTAAACTTACATAAAAATATTTTTAAGAATAAAATGCTATTTAATCCTTATGATGATTTGATTATCATTAGAAACCTTAGACAAGAACATGGAGTATAGCACAAGAATCCAAAAATGGAAGTGGAGGTGACAAGCATAAGAAAATTCCAATTCGCGAGGGCTAGAAAATAGTGTAGACTTCAAATAAACATAACTTTTGATCCAGAAGGAGTCTCAAAGCCTACAAGTACTTGTTGGAAAGTTTATGAAATCTACTATCAGATGTTTTTGGTTTCATGCTCAAATTTCTCATGGATTGTTCGTAATCACCAAAACGCGTTGTATTACTTTTCTAGTCAAGTCAAAGTGAGCCTTTGGGTTTTGTAAATGAGTCATGTTCGGTCGGTCCATGTTTTGACCGACCTCCACACCCCCTAACTCATTAATACTTAGTAGTCGTCACCTCCAAGTTTTGGGTTTTGCTTAGATTAATACGTCACTTCATAGTTTCGCCGCTAGATCAGTATGTAAAACCCTAATATCTCGTGCTAAATATTTATCTACAATTCAAATTGTGTTCTTCATTATTCTTATGAATTTCTTCGATTGTTTACAGAAGCAATAACATTCGTGGTTAAGTCGGCTACGTGAGAGCATGGTTGATAACAACAAGACGCGTGATGTAGTGATTGTGAGGAGATGATCCACTGATCGAAAACTTTAAAATGTCAACATCCACACGTCGACAAATCGAAATGATCAGAATATCGGACACCTATTCGCATCAAATTCACTGCTTCAAATCTTTGTGAATTTTGGCAAAGCAACATGTCTACATGCTAACTTGTTTATAATTTCTTCGGAACAAGAGCAAGTTTTCTAGGTTTATGCAAGATTAAGCATGGAGTAGATGAACAACACAATCGGGAATTGAATACACAAGAAACAAAAATAACATAAAGAACATCCCAATCCGCAACATGACCAAGCGAGAACCAACAAAATTTGTGGTAAGCTGAAAATATTTGGATTCGATACCAGTCCACATAGTGAGAACAAGCGCATGCCGCATCAGTAGCAAGCTCGACGAGACCTGCCACCTCCAGCGAGTATGTGGACCAGGGAGCGTCTAGTGGGTATGCTGCAGTGGGGGGCCGCTCCGTAGAACCTTCGCAGCCTCCATAAGATGACCTAGGCTTGAGTGCATGGCTAGCATTGGGGCACACTAGGAGAAAGCTGGAGAAGAGCTCCCATCAGGATTCATCTCATGGACAACCGAAAATGCTTGGGGTGAAATGGGCCTCCATCTTCCTCATTTTATAAGTAGGGATGGGCTAGATTCTAGTGTTCTATTTGGATGGGCTTCAATGCTAGCCCATTGATCGAGATTGAGGCCCATCTAAACAAGTACTACTTACTTACCCCCTACTTCGCTACTGAATATTCCAATTTTAGATCCGCCAAAAAAATTATAGAATGAATGGATTGGAAATGTACATAATACTATTGTAAAGACACATAAGCGGATGGCAAGACATGTTTTCACCCTCTCTTTTGCCTCTCGCACGATCTGTTTGGATTTGCCATTCTCAGCCACCTGAAACGTGTTAGACCGCTCCCTTTCCTTCTTTGCAACTAATGCATGGACTGGGACTATAGAACATGTTTTTTCAAGGAGTGGAGGTGGAGGTTTTCTAGGTTCGCTTCGTTTTCTATTTTTTGGCAAACGTGTGGAGTTTTCCTAGGCTTAGCCTGTTTATGTCTTTTTCTTTAATTGGAATGTTTCTATATATAAAGTTTCTATGCAAAATATTTATACATATAAAGTTTATATACCGAATATATCTTCTATGTACAAAGCTTTCATATACAAAATTTCTATATGCAAAGTTTATATAAAGTTTCTAACTGCATATAAATAGGCTGCACATTCGTTAGCAGGCCAAAAAGGGAAATGCCGGCAGTACATGGGCTTCCAAATGGGAAAGTTGTGCACGCACGTGGTCTTGCACCCGATGTGGGCTTATCTGTACGCGCGTGGGCTTCGTGGCCTGCAGTAGTGTCGCTAGCGTGCGGAACACACATGGCCTATGAGGAGCTGAGACGTCCACGTGCTTGGAAACACGACCGCGCGCGCCTCTTTCACGCGAGCGGCTGTCTATTAGACTCACCCCTCATTTGTGATCATCATGAATCAATAATAATTTGATGATATTATTTATATATATATATGGTGTATTTGTAAATGAATTTGTAGGAGATAAAAATTTATATAAATTCGAGTCTAAAAAAGTAATAGCTTGCTCCTATTGTTATTGTATTGAGGTTTATTAGGTTTTGTATTTATACCATTAAACATTCTTAAAACTACACATATAAATATGAATATTATCTGAGCAGTTTTTAAGAAATAGAGGCTCTATAATTATTTTCTTATCTATGATTTATTTCAGACTTGTATTTTTTTTGGCGGACAGGTATGGCCCAAATGAAAAAAAGAACGTGACACACTCCTACCTAGCAGATTCAAAGCAGTTTCATTTTTTCTTATAAATTGAGATGGCATTCCATCCCAAATTGCAAGAAAAGAGGTTGTCAGACCTTAGGCCTTATCTTAGGCTTAGTTATGAAAAGTAGTTCAGAAATTGGGACACCTGTGGTCCTGTCATCTCAACTTTTGTCAGTGCATGGTAAGGAGTATTTCACAGGATCGAATGAGTATGATGGCTTGGAGGAGGAAGACATACTTATGGAAGACTAGGCTACGGATATTGGTATGGAGAGATCTATTAAGGAGTTAGCTACGGTAGCTAAAACTGTTGTAGTGAATTCTCCAAGTCTTCAGAGGAAGGGCAAATGATTCTGACCAGGATTCATCGAAGAAAGCTAGGAAGCTCAAAGCTGTGCACAACTTGGAGACACATGCCCCAAAGGTATAAATCTTTTATCGTCTCCAAACCAAAAAATTTATGATCAAGCTGAGATAATACGGTATAGCGTCTAGATAAAGCATTAGCAATCACATTGTATTTACCCTTCTTATGCTTAATGATATCAGGAAACGACTCAATAAATTCTACCCATTTAGCATGTTGTTTATTCAATTTAGCTTGTTTTCTAATATATTTTAGAGACTCATAGTTAGAATGTATAATAAATTCCTTCAGCCATAAAAAATGTTGCCAAGTCTCTAATGTTTGAACCAAAGCATACAACTCTTTATCGTAGGTTGAATAGTTCAAACCAGGATCTGACAACTTCTTACTAAAGTATACAAATGGCTTACCATCTTGAATAAGAACACCTCCAATCCCAATTCCACATGCATCACATTCAAGTTTAAAAACCTACCAAAATCAAAGAGTTAGAGTAGGGGTGCATGAGTCAAACTTCTCTTTTGAGCAAACTGAAGGCATCTTCTTGTGCTTGTCCCCATCGAAAAGGAACACATTTCTTTGTTAGCTCATTCATGGGTGCAGAAATGGTGCTGAAATCTCTCACAAAGCGACGATAGAATCCACCTAGACCAAGAAAACTTCACACATGTATAACCGATTTAGGAGTCGGCCAACTCTTGATTGCTTCAATCATGATCTCATCAACTTTAATTCCCTTTGGAGTAATAACATAACGAAGAAAAAAAACTCTTTCCATGCAAAAAGTGCACTTCTTGAGGTTACTGAATAAATGTGCATGTCCCAAAGCAATAAAAACAACATGTAAATGTTTCTTAGGTTCATCTAAAGACTTGTTGTAAATCAGTATATCATCAAAATAAACCACCACAAATTTTTCAATCAAAGTGCATAAAACTTCATTCATGAGTCACATAAATATACTAGGTGCATTACTCAAATTGAAAGGCATAACTAACCATTCATACAAACAAAATTCAGTTTTAAACACAGTCTTCCATTCATTACCCAATTTCATTTTAATTTGGTAGTATCCACTATGCAAGTCTATTTTAGATAACACAACAGAACCACTTAATTCATTAAGCATATCATTAACCTAGAAGTAGCATAATGATATCTAATAGTTATATTGTTAATGGCTCTACAATCGACACATATACGCTATAATCCATCTTTCTTAGGCATCAAAATAATAGAAACAACACAAGGACTAAGACTCTCACGTGCGTACCCATTGTTAAGCATGTCTTGCACTTGACATTGAATTTCCTTAGTCTCTTCAGGATTGGTTCTATACGGCGCACGGTTTAGCAAAGTAGCTCCCAGGATCAAATCAATTTTATGCTCAATTCCTCTCATACGTGGTAGCCCCAAGGGAATTTCAATTGAAAATACATTAGCAAACACCTGCAAAAGATTAACAATCACAGGTAGAAAAGATGTAGGCAAACCCTCAAGTGTAAAGAGAGTCTCTTTGCAAATAGATTCATGTGCAATTAACTTAGAAATTCCATATTTAGTAACTAACATGGAAGCACCTTTCAACTTAAGTGTGTCTTTACTAGCATGTGGGTCCTTTTTTCCTTTTTAGGTGAAAAATATCTTTAACTACTTACTGATTTTTAGACTTAAATTCATTTAATTTCCTCTCATTTCTAGCACGTGCTACATCATCTTTCAAAATTTCAATAGGAGTTATGGGTAGCAACTCTATCTTCTTACCATTGTATGTGAAAGTGTATGTGTTAGTTCTACCATGGTGCAAAACATCTCTATCATATTCCCAAGACCTATCCAATAGCAAAGAACATGCTTGCATAGGGACAACATTAGAATTTACACTATGATGGTAATTTCCAACAAAAAATTGCACTCTCGTAACTCTACTTACCTTCAACTTATCACAAGAGTTGAACCATTGAATGTAGTAAGGCTGTGGATGTGGTTGTGTACGCAAAATGAGTTTTTCAACCAAATCTAAACTAGCAAGATTGCTACAACTTTCGCTATCAATAACAACACGACATGCTCTATTATTGACCACAAACCTTGATTAGAACAAATTAAGGCACTGATTTTGCTCCGCTTTCTCAATTTGGGCACTTAGCACTCATTGTGCTACAATGATCAAGTACTTACTTGTATGTATAGCACATATTTGCTCCACATCATCATCGCTATGGTTTTCATCTCCTGCATGGTTAGTGATAAGTACTAATTCATCTTTAACATCATTGGCACTAATATAGTCACCATCATTTGTAGCAATGAGAACTCTCTATTTCAAGCAATCACATTGCACATGACCCATCCCTTTGCACTTGAAGTATTGGATATCTCTTGTTCGTCCCATGGAAGCAACCGATGATGCATTTTTTGTGGGTGCTTGCGAACGAACAAATTTACTCAGCTCGATAGCATGGGATGATGGTGCTGATGTCTCTGATCATGCCCGATTGGTGGAGGGTATAGAAGTCCGGACAATGGTGGGGTTACTTTTTCCTTGCCTAAAGAGAGACCACGATGTAGATGTATTGCCCCAATTGTTCCTTTTCATTAGTTGCTTTTCCTACAATTCCTATTAAGCTAACATAGCTAGATGGAAAAATTGGTTAATAGAATTGTATTCTTTATGGGCAATTATGTCATGAATTTTATGTTTCAACCCCCCATAAAATAAGTCATCTTATCCTCCTCATCCTCCTGTATCTCATAACATAACATGTCTATTTGTAGCTCTTGATAGTATTCTTGTATAGACTTATCACCTTGGTCTAAGCATTGTAATTTTTTTTGTAAATCTTGTTTGAAGGATGGAGGAATAAATCTACCTTGCATAGCATGCTTTAGTCTATCCCATTTGTTAGGTTCTAGGCCAAATATAACTAGTTTATTCCACTAGATAATAGCAAAGTCCTTGAATTTACTAGTTGCTTGCATAACCCTATGAATTTCAAGAACTAGATGAGAATTAAACTTCTGCTCTACTGTCATATCCTAATCTAAATAAACCTCAGGGTTATATTTACTAGAAAAGAAAGGCAAGGTAAATTTGACTCTAGCAAAAGGATCATCATTACCTCGCTCTTGGTGGCGGTTACCTCCCATACCTTACCGTTGTCGTAGGCACTCATCATGATGTACATCTCATGCATCACTATTCTCGGCTTCCTCTTCTTCATTATCTCTCCCTCATCATAAAAATGTGGTGGTGGTGGTTGTCAGTTTGCTGCTAATTGCTTGATGCGAATAGTGAGGGTGGTAATACTCCCAACTATAGTCTAGATGTCTTCCTGCATCACATTCAGGGCAGCTACATTTGCCCCAATCTTGTCATCTAGCTTAGTGATCTCCACTTTTGAAGCACAATTAGAGAAATCATTCACCTCACCTTCCATGGTTAGTGGAAAATAGAAATAGCACAAAAATATGATCCCTATCAACTACTAGGTGATAGAAGGTGGAATCACACACTCTCAAGTGTTTTAACTCACTCCTACAAAAATCTTACCAATTGAAGCAGATGATATGATCAGAGAGGTGTGATGTTTGACACTGGTGGGGTGTAGTGATTAGAAGTATGTATGTGGAGCTTGGGAGGCCAAATATGCTAGTGATATACAATTCAATAACAAATAGTAATGCTAAATAAATGTTAAAGGCACTTGTCCTAGTTACTGGCCTAAATGTATACTAAATCAAATGTGATAAGCAAAGGAGATAAACAAGTGTCATAGGATAACAAGGAATTATGGACAAGGCAAAACATAGCACAACTAGCACCCTGGTGTGTCATATGTGCTCCTCTTCTTTCTTCTTTCTTTTTTTTCTTTCACACTTTTTTCTTAATTTTTCTATTATTTTTTTGAACTGGGAGCACAAGAACAACAACCTCACAAAGTAGCAGCTCAAACGGATGGCAAATTTTTTTGTAGATGTCCACACACTATCTATTTGCTTGATTCTATGTCCGTATGTGAAAGTGATGGTTGTTTCAAGGAGGAACCTACGTGTTTGTGTTTTGGCGAAGGCCAACTCAGAAACGGGTGATGAAACTAGGTATGATATGGTGGTGGTGGCTGGTAGGTGTGTGTATAGAGGTGCAAGGTGATCAAATGATGTGGTATATGAATAAAACAGAACACACAATGGCCAACACTAGCACAAGATGGATAGTAGATAGGAAAACGAAGACAATGGTGCTGATGGCTAGGGTTTGTGTGTGTGGGGGGGATGGATCACGAACAAGACTCAAACACAATCTAAACCAGCAACCAAACTCGACCAAAGACACAAACTCAACACTACAGACTCTGAAACTGAATTATGCAAAAGGCTAAACATGGTTTTGGGCTAGGGAAAACCTACGACTACCAATTTTTTTATGGATTTTTTGTAGACTATAGGATAGAGGAAAAGACTATGCCTTTATATAGCAAGATGGTGAAGGGCAAGCAATGCTTGGTCACAATAGATTATGCAGTGGTAGAGGACAAGCGAAGGGTTTGGCATTGACTGACCAATATGGTGGTGAAGCGTGAGTGAAGACTTCACATCAATGGACCATGCAATGCCATGCGAAGTTGCAGAATATCCACATGGTTGCCGCCAAAAAATCCCACGACCGGGGAGGGACGGTGACTCGATCACGCGAAGGCCTGGGAGGTCTGCTTATCTCCAGTACAGGTCCTTAGGTCTCGAGGTTCGTGGGCGTGCCAGTCAATTTGACCCTGCAATTGACAAGGAAGTGAGACGAGCGGGTCCGATACAGACGCTCACTATCGGCAGGCTGCCGATAGGTCCGGGATGCTGTTCGATTGGCTGGTGAGCCGATGTGGATAGGTGTCGATGAGGGGTCGACCGCCGAGCCGATGAAGGAACCAGGGTGTGCTCAAAGGATATCAAGGCGCACGGGATCCCTCCAGACAGCCAAACAGTGATTCATCGGCTGGAAAAACCGATGAGTGCGCATACGGCCTAGGCAAGGATTAGCACAAGAAGACACAGGCTGCAAAGCCGATACTGCTCCGGATATGACAGCACGAGACCCGTCGCCCGCCGTGGCAGCGCCATCAACACCGAACCTCGAAGATCGGACCTAACCGAGACAGTACGAGGCCGGGGCCAGCGGCGATGATACGGAGGGCGCCGGATCGGCTATGCCATAGCAAGGATAGGAATAAATCCATCGGCTAGCTGAGCCGATGAGGGGACGCCTCTCTGAAGGCGGGTGCGTATCGGCTGGGGGACCGATACGTTTAGCGTTACGTGTCGTGGGACGCCTCTAAAGGCTGATGTGTATCAGCTGAGGGGCCGATGCGCTGGGCGTGAAGCACAGAGCATGGATAACTCATCGGCTAGCACTCCGATGATACGCCGTGCAGAAGCCTATAGGCCTGAAGCTCGATCTACCGTCGGCAGCCCCGTAGGTCGGACCTAACCGATGCAGCACGAAACTGACGGTGACAGAGGGAGCTTAACGGGCCGATAGGTCCAGCACGAACGTGATGCGATACATCCAATCGGCCTAAGAGGTCGGACCTAAGTGATGCAGCCTCAGACAGAGCAGGACATATCGGGATGGTGGCGGGACTTACCCCTTCGCCGGAGATCTGACTTAACCGATATAGCCCCGCGTCGAGAGCTAGAACCCACCGGTAAAACCTAGATGAACTAGGGTGGCGATGCGCTGAATTTATATATGATCGAGAGATATCTTACATATTTCCAGAGGGTCTATATTTATACCCTGGATTTACAGACAGAGTCCGACGCGTCAACGACCATCGGACATTATTTCCTAGTAAGAACAAAGGAAAATATTCTTAAAGAAGTTAACTAACTAGCTAAACCTCCCTAATTAAGTAAGGTTATAATTTACAAAAATAAGCACCCTGCCGTGGAGTCCACGGCTCTTCCGCAAACCCGGTTTCATCTGAATAATCTTTCAATTTGT
This sequence comes from Oryza coarctata, assembly GCA_030770085.1. NCBI lineage: Eukaryota > Viridiplantae > Streptophyta > Magnoliopsida > Poales > Poaceae > Oryza > Oryza coarctata. The sequence goes on from CM061472.1 coordinate 20,557,384, forward strand.
AACCGAGTCTTCCTTTGCTGTAACCTGACCGGCTTCTCCACTGTAGCTATCGGACCTTTTTTAGTCAAGCCGATCCTTCTCCTTTCTTCCCTCGGGCTTCTCGGACCTGATCCCGATTGGACAATCCTGTCTTCAAGCCGATCCAATCTTCTACTAATCTGATCGACTTTTCTACAGTCCTCCATCGGCTTTGTCTTAGTATCTCCATCGGCCGATGACTGTATTAAACCCTTCATCAGACCTCTCAGCCGATCGGGTTTAGCATCATCGGATCTCCCAGCCGATTGGCTTTAGCGCCATCGGATCATCCAGATTTTGGCGTTAACACCACATCAATCATTTGAAGAGTGTAAGATGGAGTGTCGAAGGTCAAGATGTTGTAAGGCATTGATCAAGGCAATGGTATAATTGATTTGGGACTAATGTGTTTAATGATAACTAGTGAATAGTCTCGACGGAGAAATGAAATTGACATTGGAAACCTTCAAGGTAAAGCAATAACATGACATGAAGGTGTTTCTAGTAGCTTTTCTATTTTCTTTTGAATATAAGAATGACATACTATTAAGAGGGATGCAACGTTGATATGTTTGTTTATGTCTTAGTTCTCAAAGTGAATCTTCAAAGTGCTTCCTTGAGAGAAACCCAAGCCTTAACCTATTCTCTGAGTGGTCTTAGAGTTTGTTCTCGGTTGGATTGGGTATCCCCCTCAATAAGCTTTCCATAGAACCTAAGATTGTCAAAAATGGACTCCGGAGCAAGGAATTATGACCCTATTTGTGGGATGTTGTTAGGGAGTAGCGAATACTCTAGATATTTTGGCTAGATACTCTAGACCAATCTTGCTGGTCAGACAGAGAAGCTTCTCCAGAGTCTCTGGAGATTTTGGATGAATACTTCGGACATTGAATCTATGAGTGACGGCTAGTTTTTGAGGCTGGAGTATTTAAACCCCTCCATCCCCTCTATCTTTGACTGCTACTTTTGAGACTGAGTTTTGGCAAGAGTAGACCCATCCAAAGCCAAATAGCCTCTTCCAAATACCTTACGTTGGTGGTAGCTCTTTGTGAGAGTGATTTGAGAAGAGAAAGAGTTGAGTTGAGATATTGAGAGGTTGAGAGCAAGAGAGATTCGCTCAATTTTTAAGCACTTGAGTTCATAGGAAGCAAATCTTCGATTGTGTTTGTTACTCTTAGAGATCAAGGTCTTCTAGATAGCTAGGAGTCACCGGTGAGCTTCTAAGGTTATGGTGAGTCATCAGAAGTTTATGAAGATTCATCCTCACCTCCGCAAGGGGAGAGGTAATTGAGTGAGAACTAAGCTTGTGCTTGAAGATTACTTGGTAAAGTAAGCTTTACCAGAGGTAGTAGCTTGTTTGCCAAGTGTGTGGATCTTAGTAGTCACATGGAAATGGAGTCTTGCCTATGTGGTTGATTGGAGGCCAAAGTTTTATCCATGGTGCTTGTTTGGTTAGGCTTGGGATCAAGAGAGATCCAACTCATTGGAGTCCCTCAATAGAGACGTATGATTGTTGGGATTCGAACTTCAAGACACAAATCTTTTGTCTCCGTTTCTCACTTGTGAACTTTACTTTCTTGCATCATTTACCATTAATTTGGATCACCTCTTTCCTCCCATACCTTCAAGGGTGTCTCTTTTAAGTGTCCTTTTAGACGTAGTGAAAGATGACTGGAATATTTGGACTCACTATCCAGAAAATTCGGTCGAGGCTTTGTGTATGATAGAGAGGCTCATCCGGATATTCTAACCATTTTGACCGGATACTCTAGAGGAACTCTGTCTAATACTCTGGCTCTTTGGTCTGAATACTCTGAAGGAGAATTTTAATCTGCTGCAAGTATTTTTGAGGAATGCTTATTCACCCCCTCTCTAGGACACATCAAGTTCCTTTCACAAAACACCTCCAAGCTGGTGCAACACTACAGAGCCTCCTAGTTCAATGCAAAACAAATCCACCAATCAGCTCAAGCACTCCAAACCATCCCTTTCCTAGCCTTTCATAATGTGGGTGCTAGACATTTTGGGATCGTTCCCTCACGCTGTTAGGGCTACGAATACCTCTACATTGCCATTGATAGATTCATCAAGTGGTCGTAGGCATTCCCAATCATAAAGATCGATAAACACTCAGTGCTAAAGTTCATACTCCGCATTACCAACTACTTTGACATCCCTAACCGCATCATCACCGACAATGGCACACTGGTCATGAGCAAGTTGTTCAAGAACAATTGCGAGGACATTGGGATCAAGCTTTGCTTTGCCTCACCTGCCTACCCAAAGAGTAATGGCCAGCCAGAGAGAGCAAATGCTAAAATCTTGAAGGGCCTCAAGACAAGATCATCCAATGTCCTTAAGAAACATAGGATCGACTGGATCAATGAGCTGTCCATAGTACTTTGGGCTAATCATACCAGACCGAACTAAGCTATCAGGGAAACACCCTTTTTCCTAATATATGGCACCAAGGCCATCCCACCATCCAAGGTCACCTTGGGTCCACTTGTATGCTAAGGCGAATCAATAACAGATGAGGAACGACGACATCAACTACCTCGAGGAATGACGATGATGGGCTACACTACATGCTGCTAGATATTAGCACATTGTTTAGGCCTAGTCATTGTAGGTTGGAGACTTGGTGCTTCACCACGTCCAAACACGTAATGAAAATAATAAACTAGCACATGCATAAAATTATACCCCTAATTGCTTTTGTAAGTGAGGAAGTGCTCAAGCTAACCCGAATAGTACTCTTCTCTCCTCAGGTTGGCCGGGGCTTCTATTATGTACATTACATTATATAAATATGCGTAGCTTCCTTAAAATTTGCCTGCTTCATTTATCTCTTTCGAATCTTTTCTCCCCTTTTATTAGTCTGCAAGTTGGCATGTTGTCACACGAATTGTCAGTTTTCTCCCTTGGTAGCGAATCGGGGCCATTTACAACGTGCTTGGGTGCTTGGGAAAGCTTGGCCCCATGTGCAGAGGACAAGTGTCCAGGTTGTGTACTGTGCCTCTAGCATTGCCGAAGTCCCAAGGTCTCGAATAAACCCTAACTCGGGGTAACTTAGTCCTCGACGACAGGCAACAATGCTTGGCCTGATCCGCTCTAGGCTTCTTCAACTTCTCTATTTCTTGATCTTTGGGGAGCAAAGCCATCTTGTTCTCAACCCTCTTATTTTTAGCCTTAATCTCCAAGCGTCTAATCTACCTCCTAAAGTTCTCTTTGGACTCCTTGAACCCTACACTCGTGTGTTTGTATCATTATATACTTGCTTAGATTATAAGCAAATTACTTAAGGGGATAAAACATGAATAAAAACTTTGGCATTGTGCTTGGAAGAACTTAACTTCATCCTGGACGGAAGAAATCATCTTTTCTGATGCTTCATTAGGACATGTTGTCATCAGAGAAGAATTTGATATCGTTACTCTATCCTGAGGCTGATCGCTTTGCTAGTCCGCCACTTCATTCTCGTTCTCCTCGCTAGAATGTAATGCCGACAAAGGAGAATCAGATCATAAGGTGAAACAAGAATAAGTGCTTCTAGTTTGATAAAGTTGTTCTGACAACAAAACAAATAGAAGTATTTAACAAACAATATTGTTTAGAATATTACTACTCTATATAAAGTTTGGCCACCGACCGCATCACTGCTTCCCACCACTCGTCGTTCCCACCCTCATGAAGCGCCTTTTCTAGATCTACCTCTGGGTACTAGAGCTTGATGAAGGCGAGGACATGGCAAGCCCTAGTGGTGAGGCCTTGATGAGTGTTATGGGTAGCCTTGTCAAATATGTCAAGGCCTATCTTCTCTAGCTCACATGCCATCTTCTCGAGAGAAGCTAGTACGGAGTACTCATGAATCAGGGAACAGGCACTCCATGACCATGTCCCATAGCCACCTTGTTTAGGGCAATGAAATTCTTCCCAAGGCCATCGCGAAGCTCCTTTCTCTAGCTCTTCTCCTCCTCTAGTGCCTTCTCACCTTGTTAGCAAATTTCCTTGTTGTCTTTTATGAGGAGGCATAGGCCCTCGTTGTTAGACTACACCATCTTCAGCTCCTCTTCAAGCCTGCTTATCTTCTCTTGCACGGCAGCAAGCTTAGTGAGGAGCCTATCGGCCTTGACAATGGGCACCTTGCTTGTGAAGATGATCTCCTTGCATGCGTGAGCCAAGTAGTCAAAGATATTACTCGGTGGAGCTGCGGTAATGACCATCAGTGGCAAGGCAGAAACTAGAGGGGAGGTAGTGGTAGGTACTAGAGTGCAGGAGCTGACTTCATCATGTGTCTCCATGTTTTGCTCAGAGATGGATGGAGTGACTCTGCATACATAAGATACAAAATAAGAGGTTATGATGTGGGCTACCCCAACCGACAAACCATATTAGGAGAAATATTAAGGTTGAAGTACTCACTTTGTCCTCTTCTTAAAGGTGGGGTCAACAAGTCTCAACCTACCACCTTGAGCAACATTGGTGGGGGAAGAGGTCTACATAAAAAATGTTTCAGTGTACCTATTTTATGCCTAATTTATTCCTTGGGCATATAGGGGCATAATAGATAGCTTATCGAGAAGTGAGGGCCCTTTGTTAGTACACCTCTAGTAGGTCCTCGTCCCAAGCTACCCCACTTCCTCTTTGCCCTAGCAATCCCGCTAGAGCTTAGTTAGGGGGAGGTGTTCTCTGTCCTCGTGATGGCGGTTCCTCCAGTTTCCTTCTCTGCAGTTTCCTTAGTTGCAGCAGTGTCTTGATAATCAATGAGTGGTCCGATGACACCGGTCAAAGGCAACTCTTGTAAGTGCTCGTATTACACTAACTAAGGTAAATATGGAGGATAGGTTGATTACTTACATTCACCATCTTGTCTCAATACTAGACATGTCACATAAAGGAATAGGGACGATGTCAGCTGATGATGGTTCGTTGGTCACCATGGCCCTTGTGCATTTCTACAGTACTTCATCAATAAGCTCTACAAGAAAGATGTTATCAATGATTAGTAAAAGTCTTAAGAAAAATCTATAAAAGCCATTTATTGAAGATAGATGATAATACCCTATTTTGGTATCCAAGTATGGTCTTTTCCGCCCGTGTACTCATATATAGGATATGCGCACTCTTGCAAGGGTTGGATCCGATGACCTACAAAGTCGATAACAACTTCAAATACCGTCATATCACATTTTCTAAGCTCCTTGATTTTTCTAACAAAAATATATAGGGACTCAGATCTTAGATGAGATGAGTCCCAGGATTTGAGGTGCTTAGCCTTCTTTGTTGGGACATCAAGGAAATAGGAGTTCATGTCTATGTGGAGATAAAATAATTTATCTCTCCTATATTTTCTGGAAGTGGGGGTACTCAAAGAGATGTACTCCTTCAGGCCATTGCATAGTCGAACACCACAATTGCCTGTAATTCTTGATGACTCTATAAACCTGAGTACATAGAAATATCTAAACAAACAATGGAAAGGGCGTACTTACAAGTACGCCACATAAAGATGGGTGAAGATACTAAGGAATGCGATGGAATTGAGGTTAAGGTGAAGATTGATGCCGTAAAATTCGAGAAGCATAGATAGATATTCGGAAGGAGGGGAGAGAAAATCGCTTTGTATAAAATTTACAAGAGTAACGATTTGTCTAAGTTTAGGGGTTAGGTTTTGTACCTTCTTGCCAAGCCATAGCTCATGGATCAGGGATTGATCCTTCTACCTACAGGGTCCTAGGAGCTACGTCACCCATAGTAGAATCACGAAGATCCATCGGTAAGTGACATGGAAGATATGGGATTTTGTGCAAAAGGAGGATTAGAGTAGTTGGTTAGATGCTAGGGGGTTGAAAACGAAAGAAGCAGCAACATTGAAGGCAAATGGAATTGAGATAAATCTTACTGCTGAAATTTATAATCCTGTATTGATGATTTGTTTTTCGAGGAAAGTGGTGTGAAATTCTAGACAATACCGAAGTTGTTCATTTTTGGCTATTTAGATTCTAACATTTATTTAAATTCAAATCCCAACAATATTATGATAAATCGTCGTCCAGAATAAAGGATTGAATTTTCGACCTTAGCCTGCTCAGATAATTACTAAATATGTTTATAATATTGACAACATAGCTGTTTGGACAATATGTTAAATCTATAGCTTTGCCATCTTAAATCTATATAATTTTATGATTGTTTAGTTAAACGGGGCGGGAGAAAAGCCAAGCTCGCGAGCACAATGACAGGCTCGGGTTCGGTTCGAACTTGGAACCTTCTAAACGAACCTAGCTTGATTCAAGCCTGCACCAAGCCGAGTTACGAATAAAAGAATTTTTTTCCGAAAGTCCAAAACCGTATAGGACGTGCTCTAACGTTGCTTTCCTCTTTATATACATCTCAGCTCGCGAAGCCGATCCAACCCAATGACCTGTTCACAGAGGGAGATATACAGAGAAGAGAAAGAGCCGAAGAGATAATGCAGTCTGTGGTGCGGTCAGCGGCGGCGGCCCAGGGGTACAGGCGGCAGTCGGCGCCGACACTCGCCCGTGCGCCTGAGCAGCCGGGGGCGGCGGCGTCCGCGCGGCGGTAAGGTGTCTTATGAGACGAGCCAGAAAGTCAACACGTTCCGGTACTTCATCGGCTGCAATATTGGCCTCTCGGTCATCCTTGACACCGCCAGCAGAAAACTTGATAAGCGGACTAAGGAACGGAGGCCAAGGAACAGGAAGATCGACATGAGGCCGCTATGCGCCTCCTATGTCAGTGTCATTATTCTAGGTGTTGTTCGGATTACTATTGAGTGAATCTTAATTTTAAGTGGCTTCAAATGCTTTTTAATTAATAATAATTGCCCTTGAGTGAGGGAGAAGATGTATTAGGAGTTATTACTTTTCTTTCGCCGATTCAAACATTCTCCATATCCGTTTCCCTTAGACAGATGCATGAGATAGGTTGAACTGTCGTCAAGTATTTAACTCCTGCTTGCTAATTATTTCTCCGGCGATTACAAGTCTACTCCACAACAACAAAAAATGGGAGAAAATGAACTTTTTCTTCAAAATCAACTAAGACGATCGGATGGGCTAAAAGCATAGGATGCGCCTATAGATTATATAATGTAACCCGTAAATAGAGCAGATTAGTTAGTTAACCTACCAATAACCGAACACGCATGCCATCCCCACGGCCACACCAAGCCCGGACCACCAACTCATCACCTTCACCGCGTAGCCATGCGACGGCGACGGCGCGGCGGCTGGTGCATCGTCGTCGGTGTCCTCGTCTGCCGGATCCGTCAGTGGCAAACTCGGCGGAATCGGCAGTACCTTTGTCGGAGCCGGAACAGGTGCAGGGCTCGGCGCGATCGCCGTTGGCCTCATCCTCTGCGACGGCGGCGGCCGTGGCCTGGTACGCCCGGCGGCACGACGAAGTTGCTGATCTGGAGCACGGAGATGTTGTACGGCTGCGCGGCTACCGCCTTCTTGAACGTCGCGTTCACCAGCGCCGAGCGCCGCCGAGGCGAACACGGCGCTGCCCTTGGCCATCGGGGTGATGGCCAGGAACCCGGCGCGGCGGCGCGCGTTCCCGGTGGTCTGGAACAACGTGGTGAACACGGTGGGGCGGCCTCGCGGCAGCTTGGCAAGCTTCGCGGCGTCAATGTAGTCGAGCACGACGTGGACGGAGAGGACCTCGACGAGCGCCGCGCGCGGCAGCCTGGCGCTGCGGCGGAGGAGCCAGTCCACGTCGGAGTTGTCCGGCACGAGCACGGTCACCGTGTTGCGTTTGCTGATGTCGCGGTCGAGGTGCGTCTTGCTGAGCAGGTAGCTGAACAGGCTGAACTCCTGGAACCGGCCGAGGATCTCCGTGTTAGATCATTCAGCAGGTTCAGTCCAGTATTCAGAGTTTCACTTAGTTCAGTTAGCACGCGTTCTGTTCTTGTCCAATAATCTGCAGAACCCGAACCTGACTCGCGCTTTGTTCTTAGGATGGTGATTGCTTTCTCCTTTGTTTTCGTTGAGTCCTAGCTACAGCCACGGACACCACTTGTTCGGTCGTGGGATGGCACGATCCTGTAGGAAGAAGTGGCGCGCATGGCGCTTGTGTTGAGTGGCCGAGAGCCACCAGTCGTGTTGTATATATTGCAATCAAAGAGTCAGAAAAAGCCGAGTGGTTGCGGCACCAAAACTGCTGTCGTGTGTGTGCTTGGGTTCCATCAGAGTTCGCGTGTGTTTGCAGTTCGTGATCCACCGAGGTCTGGTCATCTCCCTCGTCTCCGGCGACGGGTGCCGACGAGCAGGAGATTACACTCCGTGACATTGAACGCGCAGCCGGGCGGCGCGGCCGCGTCATCGCCGGCAGCCGGGAGGACGAGGGCGAGGAGCACGAGCAAGGAGATCCTGGCCGCCATGGGTGCGTGCGTGCGTGCATTCGCGTAAACAGGAGGCGGATTTGCGGCGCAATTTATGGGGCGAAGAGGTGGTGGCTTGAGGTGGCAGGAGGAGAGTGGGAGAGGACAGGGGTTTTATGAATGGTTGAACAGTTGGGTGAGAGACTGGTCGCGCTCCTTTTTTGGCGCGAAGAGGTCTGGTCGCGCTCTGACCACTTCTCCAGATGTGATGCGTGTTGCCTCTGGTCGTCTGATGCATATCCAATGGTTCAGGATGGTTTGGTGAACAATGCAAGAGAATGTTGCATCTTCAAACGGACGGCGACAGGAGAGTGGAGTGTAAATGGGCCACGTTGATCTGGCCCATTGGAAGGGATGACATTAGGCTTCAGAGTTGTAAAGCCCAGATAAACAAGTCCCAGATCATTTGTTCACACAAATTGCACACCAGCACTACTCGAAGGATGGTAGTCTCCTTTCCCTATGCAAAGGGATTCTGACTATGAATATGAAAATGTGCATTCTGACTCATAGACAGAATTTCTTACATATATGGGCGGAGGAAGTAGATAAAGATCAAGTTTTTAACTACAAAATGCTTCCTCCGATTTGCATATCAGAGGCGCACTTGTCCCTTTGAAACAACTATAATTAACCAGTTTTACTCCGTAGGAGTTGTTCAAAAAATCACAACCAAGGAATACCTTTTTCACATCGGATGGAAGTTTATCGTCCCTACTTTTAATTTTTTGAGGGAGGTTTAGAGATAACCTTTTCCTCGTAACTGAGCCATATTTCATGATTTGAAAAATCATAAAATACACCAAGCCAAAAAAGAACTAGAATTTTTTACCATTCTTTTGTCGGAGTGATTTGTTTATATTACTGTATTATGAGTTATCTCCCATGTTGTTATGTTCTAAAGTTCTGTTTCTTCAACAAGAAAGATAAAACAATTTAACGTATTCATGGACCAAAAGAAGTACGGTAACAAGTTGTCCATCGAGTGTCTTCGTATTTAGGTGCCTAAGCATGTACATTCGCACTTCAGATCACGTCATCGTGCAGCCCGTTGTTTCTCCTCTAAACTCTTGTTCGCTAACATGTCAGTGACAAGACGCCTATCACATTTTTCACTGATATAGAAATTATTTATATATGCCGTCTATAATCTATTTACATAAGCATTTTTCAAACTGCCTTGCAACAAGGGGTATAGACATCGATGATTTTTGCAAGCGAATTCCACAATCACCCACCAAAATCAATTTTTAGGAACGCTCTATTAAAGAACAGCTCCTGATACAGAAAAGGGGAGGAAGAGGTCCTCTAGACGATGAAAATGAATTTTCATTTTTTATTTTTATAGAAAAAAACTTTTAAAATATCTTGAATTTTTAGTTAGCATTAATACATGATCTACGTGTATTCCTAATTAACCGGTGCATTTATTGGAATATACATGTGGGCTAATTTAACTGCTGCCAATGACGACTGTGGAGATCCATGGATGCATGTATACTTAATATACGACATACATACAGTAGGTAGCCACATCACCACCAGCCCACTAAGCCACGATTGTAAGTATGCTAGTAATGTGATGGCGAGCATGGCCCAAACAAAATATAGGTGGGAATGGCCCACATAAATTTTGAATTATCCTCTTAAACTATTAAGATGGTTCGAATTATCCCTAAACTACAAAACCAAATATTTAACACTGGTAACTCTTTAAGTGGATGAATTACCCCCAACAATTGTTTTCAGTGGTTTTAGGCTAGACTAGCTAGCGTGGCAAAAATTAAAAAAATAATGGCCTACCGATTAGCACCTATTTCATCGTCTAGCTCTCTCTTCGCATTTGAGGTCCTCCTCCCTATCGATAATAGATCATGTTGCCCAGAGTGTCATCTACCCATTGCTCTGTGTAGCTGCTCCTCAATCACCTCACCCTCCACTGCTCCATCATCGCCCCATCCGGCACTCCTCGTGCTCACACGACGGCTCCACAGTTTGTCACCTTGATCAACGCAGCCTAGGAGCTCACCACCAAACCACGATGCCCTGATCTCTTACTTGAGGTGCTGAATCGAGGAGAGTACAATAGTGAAGGAGATGCCACTACTAGCTTGTTCCCACATGGAGCTCATAGTTCTATGCCAACCTTGGCACTAAAGCTTGTCATTCAAGCACGAAGAAGAGGGAGTCAATTAGATGGTGTGTGGTGGCCAGGTAGTTCTCTCGAGCTACACGATGGTGGTTGGGGATGGAGATGATAAGGCAGAGGCTAGGGGTAGATGGAGCTAGACTTGGACATGCTTTAGGTAACGGGTGATGAAGGAGGTTATCTCTTCCATTTGCTGGGAGCTCCACCAGATGACGTTGCAAGAGACGTGGCAAGGGGGTTTAGGGCACACACAAGAGGAGGAGGGGAGACAGGGAGAAGGCTCCTCTATTAGGGTGACTAGGAGGCACCTCTCCTCCCTCGCCATGTCATGATGTGTGCCATTCAAATTTTAAATCACCATCGCCAATAGGCTCAAGCTCCTCTACTCTATCGCCATGCAGCGTCGCGTCAGCAAGGCCCAACTCTACACTACCATCAATGCCTTCAACAGCCTCCGTGGCATATGATGGAGGCCACCACTGTCACCAGTACTATGGAGGGAATTAGTATGTCACCGTCTTCCTCCATGCTCCATTCGGGGATAGAAATAGAGAGAGATGAAGGAGAAAAGAGATGGAAGAAAAAAGGGGCAGGTAGAGCTTAGTTATTTTTATAATTTTTTTTGGCAAACTAGACCGCCATGATCAAAATCACTCCGGATTGAGTTTGAGGGTAATTCGTTCGGTTTGAAGAGTTGGGGGTGTCAAATGTATGGTTTTGTATTTCGTAGGGTAATTCGAACTATTAGAATAGTTTAGGGCTAAATCAGACTTTTTTTCTAAAACTCATACTCATAACTAGATGTGATACCGTGAGTTTCCCTCCTTTCAAAAAATTTTTGACTTAAATTTGAATTTTGAAATTTTGGATTTTTAAATCCATGTGCCATTCATGACCTCAAATTTTATCCTTCTATCCATCCAAAATACTCCTATAAAAATATAGAGATCGTCAGGTTTCAAATTTGAAGTCAAATTCAATTTAAACCATCTCCATTTTCAATCCTAAAATCCTTAGAAAATAATGAAACCTTGCTATTTTTTTAGGCCGCCTCCTCCCTATCCCTCTCTCTTGGCCAAACTTCTCTCCACCCTCTCCCTCCTCACCAGGCCAAAGAAGCTAGCCCTTTTCCTCTTCCCCTATAGCTAGGCTAGCCCACCTCCTTTTTTACTTTGTAGACTGGCCTAGACTTTCCTTACCCCCCTTGTGTAGCCTAGTCATAGCCATGGCACATGCACGCACGCTACCTCGTGCCACACCACAAGCGACGTGTTAGGCACAATGCCATGCCAAGCCGCTAGAACCACGTTACTTCCACAAGGCCAATGCACCAAGCTATTTGCGCCACATCACACCTCTCATGCACCGCGTTGACCCCTGCATGGCCACCGTCCAACCAATCAAGCTCCTCTACCTCACTCAAGCCTACACACATCATCCTCTTGTCGCATTGTTTGTCCCACCGCTTCTAGCAAAGTGACCTAGTTGTCCAATCGACTGCCTCCACTGTAGCCTAGCTGCCTGCCCACTGCCTCTAGCAAGTCTGTCCTATGCCTCTGCCACTGTTCTATCGCGCTTGCCCATACCACCATAGTTGATCCAAAGGTGCACACCTGGCATCGAGCCTTGCCACCCTAAGGTCACCATCTCACCACATTGTCCATCCTCCTGCATAGCAAATCCGTGGCTAAGAATCTAATCCTCATCACCATTGCTGCTTTGTGCCAAACACCACGCAATCATTGCCCTCCACTCTTTGCCCACCATTGTGCCCACTGACAAGTTAGCTCGTATTGGCCACCGAGCTCCTTCCTCGACCTATAATTACATCTCTTTCACCTCACTCGATCTCCCCATCCTAGCTCAAGATTGAGGATGAGCTCCCTAAATGCCTCCCACCGACCCCATCTAGCTTCTAGATGGCTGCCACTGTCAACACCCTTCCTTTCCTATGCTCCAACCTGCCTCCCCTCTCTTTGATCTGGTTTGGGCATTTTGCTGAACACCTTATTGTTGGCTAGAAGCTCAAAGCCCCTGTCCACCTTTCATCATTGCCATGACCCACCATCCTCCATTCCCCATCCATCTGAGGTATGCCCCCATCATAGCCCAAACCTCTTATCCCTCTATTGTCCTAAAACCCTATACATGGCGACAAATTTTATCACTTCGGCCGCCACCGCGTCACCTCTCCCCATCCTAGCTCAAGATTGAGGATGAGCTCCCTAAACGCCTCCCATCGACCCCGTCTAGCTTCTAGATGGCTGCCACTGTCAACACCCTTCCTTTCCTATGCTCCAACCTGCCTCCCCTCTCTTTGATCTAGTTTGGGCATTTTGCTGAACACCTTATTGTTGGCTAGAAGCTCAAAGCCCCAGTCCACCTTTCATCATTGCCATGACCCACCATCCTCCATTCCCAATCCATCTAAGGTATGCCCCCATCATAGCCCAAACCTCTTATCCCTCTATTGTCCTAAAACCCTATACATGGTGACAAATTTTGTCACTTCGGCCGCCACCGCATCACCTACCTTTCTCCTCTCCATCTCCCATGGCCAAGCCTGCCCGAGCTCCATTGCTAGGAAACCCTAAAAATAGGTTCCTCGTGTCAAGGCAATGCCCCCTCCACCTTCTTCTTCTCTGAAGACCCACTGGAGTTGACACACCTCTTCTAGGAGAGCACGGGTTGTCATCGTGCCTAGCCTCTCACCTCTCAGAGTGCATCGTCGCCCTCCTATGCTCCTGAGAGCTTTCCCTTGAACCTTCTTCCACCCTCCCTTCTCTTGCTGTTAGCTACCACCAAGGGCCCATGCTACCTTGTGCTTGATCCAACGGACGAAGGAAGAAGTGGAGAAAGGGGATGAAAAGAAATAGGGACACCAACATGTGAGACCACCTCCTTCAAACCTCTTCCTTCAACCGTAACAGTGTGGGCTAGCCTTTGGGCCACGATAGCGTAGTCTCCTCTTTGTCTTTTCCAGTCCATGGGTCGAACTTAATAGGCTGTGGCCTGTTAGACTATGGTCCACTGGCCCTCTTCCTTTCCCCATCTGTGGATTCGATCCACGTGACCACATGGGTATTATGGGATGCCTTTGGCTAAGTAATTAGCTATTGCTAGGAAACCTTGAATGCCAATAAATGTGGAACGACATAATGTAATTAGTGAGGCATCGTCAGGTTCATGAGTAGGCAAGGAGTGGAGCATGCTTGTAATACTCAAGTCTGGAGAATAGCAGTATGTGTTTGAGATATATGTGTTTGATTATACTGGTTTTGAGGGTTGTGATTTCTTCTATGTGGCATGAGGTAATCCTATCTTAGCTTTGGAAAGGTCCTATCACATGCCTCTAATACCAACGGATGTTCGGAGTAGTTTGTGTTGTGTGAGTAAACGTACAACCTATACAGAGCTTAACTGAACTATTCAAACAACTATATTCATGGTCATGGGTGAATGTGCAGTAATTCTTTTAGTGTAGAGTTGTCTGCTTGTGTTTTGCAAACTATGATTTGTGGGGTGGGATTCATTACTCAAATCAGCCTGTGTAGCAAATGGAGGTATATATGCCCTAGGGTGTTGAATAGCACCATAGTGATAGGGAAAGCTAGAATGTGTTATGGATGGTAAATTATTATGAGATAATCTGTGGTTGTGAATAAGAAAGTGAAAAGACAATAATAAAGGAAAAGACAAGAAAATAAAAAAAACTATGCTTTCATCACTTGTTTTATAGTTTGCTGAGTATATAAAGTACATACCCTTGCTCTTTTCTACTCTAGACTGAGGAAGCAAATGATGATCCAACTGCAAAGGAATTCCTTTAGAAGTAAACAGAGCATAAAGACTTTTAGAATTTTACCCTAGTATCCAAGTCGTGTGGAATAAGTAAAAAGTTTAAATCTAGTTGCTTAGATGCTTCGTGTTTAGTCGCTTAATTCTTCTAGTGTTATCTCTAGTGTTGTTGTTTATTTGGGTCATGGCAACCTTTCCAAGAATATATTCAAGTTTGAAATAAAGTTTCTTTTGTTTTATATGCACTAGCTGTTAGGCTAAGAAGGTTTGGGTCATCGGCTCAGCTCCCAGGCCCATCGGCTCCACGATCCCCTGCATCGAGCGTTTCTCTCCGCCTTCCCCGCATTCTGGGTCTGCCGCTGCCTCACCATACCGATGGCAGCCGAGGCCATGTTCAAGGGGCATCACCAAACCTACAAAGCATCGATTGAATTTTTGCAAATTTCTTGCTAGGGTTTTTTTTAACATCATCATGCGTGTGACGTTTTGATGTATTTGATGAGAATGATATTGATCCGTGGATCGTCGTCAGTGCTCCGCGACGAGGAAAGAGGGGGGCTCAGAAGGGGCGCGCCGGGGATGCGGTTTGCAGCCGGGCCGCACCATGGATGCATGGATGCTGTTTTTCCTTCTTTTACGGGCTGGGTTGGTTCCCCGCTGAAAACCATCGATGAACAGGCCTACTCAACTCATAGCACTTATATAATCTCGCTCGGACGCGCGCGCGCAGCTACTCGCCTGCTCGTTCTCCGCCGGCAGACCGGCCGGATTAAAATCAGCTGAAAAAACAACCGATAAACATTCACCGAGAGATTTAACACAGAAAACTCCCTCACTTTCCCGGCAGTGTGCCATAGCAGACGGATCGACGTACATGCCATGCATGCCTGCCTGCATCCTTCGTCTTCCTAGCTACCTTAACCTGATCATCACAAAACATGAACTATATTCTACGTACGTTACAGCTAGCCATGCATTCACACAAGAGCCAGCTGGCTACCTGTACGTCTACCTCGCTATACATTTATGTCCAGCTCATCCATCACTTTGCCGCGTTTTGCCACGGCCGTCCCAGCCACCGGCCAGAGGAGGACGTCGTCGTACGACCACGAAAGGGGGTCCAACCACGAGGCCAGTGTATCATGGAGAACTTATGGCGGCTCGACGGACAGCGGTGTCACGATGATCAACTACAAGAAAGAAGAATGAGACTCCACGGATTACGATTCGCCTCGGTGGCTCGGTCCCTACGGAGTGGCAACCTCGGCCTTCATCTCGCCCAGTCCTCTCATCATGTGGCGTGGTCGAAGTCTCTAGGGCCTGTTTGGCTCGCGTCCTGACGCATATATGCCTGGCCAGGACGTTGCCTGAGCTCTAATGTGTATCTGTTTGGTTTGTGCCCTGATGGATCCTGAGCTAGCCTAGCCTAGCCCCTTCATTAGCGTGAGCCAGGCAACTGCTCCTAGCGGTGCATGTGCCATTTAGTCAATTCTTTGTGCTGGTCAAAGTTACTTTTCAAGCTTTTATTATTGCTCAGGCATGTAGCACCAACCAAACACATAAAGTTTCGAGCTTCCTGATGAAGCATGTGTTGCATCTTCCAAGGCTGTCTGTCAGGCGTCAATTTTTCTTAGGTGCGAACCTCAGGACGGCAACCAAACATCACCTGATACTCGGTGAGGCAGCGACGCCGACGAGACACCATCGGTTTCTCCGCGTGGCTATTTGTTGGACGGGTGCACGTCACGCGCCAATCGACAAGTCTCAATCCACGAAGAAGCGAGGTGATAAAAGAGAGGAGCACGTTATGTTGCATATCGCCATATCTCTCAATATTTCTTCTTCTGGGCTGCGCATTGATGTGTTGCTTATTAGTTATTTACCAAGACTATAGATAAGCACGTACGTAGAGGGTTACGTGAATGCCAAATCAACTAGATCGATCTCACCTACTTGTTGTTTACGAATTACGATGGTCCACGAACGATCGATTAGCCATGCGCTAGGGGGTTTTAGGTCCGATGGGGACCGCCAGGCCCATACTGGCACTCACCGTGGATTTGCCACTGTGCACACGTACGTACAGAATACAGTGGTTGTACGTACGCACGTGCTCTAATTTGGTAACACAAAAATTTGATCGGCCGATGAAATAGAAATTGATTTGCTCATGCAAGAAAGCCGATTGATACAGTGAGAAACCAAATTGGACGGATTGAGGATGGATTCGATCTCGTCAGATGGAAGGTTATCTAGATGTGATTAAATCTGAGTAGCCGTAGTAACCATGGCAGGATACTTTATCTCTATATAATATATGCTAGTAAACCATGTAAATTTAATTAGCTTTATAAACTTCTTAGAGATAGTTTCTTTGTGTGTTTAGTAAATAATGTTCGAGAGCTGTCTATAACCACATCGGACTCTTATAATTCTATTGTATAAATATAGATTCTCTAGAACTTTGTGATCAATCAACAGATTATACATCAATGCAACTTTCAGCACATCGCCACCTTAGTTCATCTAGATTTACTTCGGTGGGTTCTGTCTCTCGATATGGGGCTGCATCGGTTAAGTCCAATCTCTGTTAAAGGAGTAAGTCCTGCTACTATCCTAGTCCGTTTGTTCTGTCTAAGTCTGTATCGGTTAGGTCCGCCCTCTTATTCCGATCAGACGTACGACATCACGTTCGTTTGAGGCCTATTGATTCATCGATCTCCCTCCACCATCCTCGACCTCGTTCAGCATCGATTAAGTTTGACCTACAGGATCAGTGGTGGTAGATCTAGCTGTTGGCCTAGCAGGTTCTCACACGACATTTCATCGGAGTGAGTAGTCAATGAGTTATCCTTATCTTGCACTTTACGCCTAGCGTATTAGTTGTTTGGCCGATACACAAACACACACATATATATGTCTTATATCTTGCCCAGCGATTAATCCACTAGTGATTGATCTGGTCCTATTGGATTCGGCCTAATACTGTCTCAGTTAGGTTTGATCTATCAAGTTTGCGTTCGATAGGGTTGACGTCAAGATCTAGCGGGTTTTATTCCCTATCGGCTCAGATAGCCGATGAGATTAGATATAGGCTTGCATCGAACATTCGGTTGATAAGTAGACGATGATCTTGCCCTGTCCTTTCCATCATTACATTCGATCTAGCCTCCGCTGTTTCTGTACCATTAGCCTCAACCTCATACTATTTTAGTTTGATCCGATCTATCGAATCTAGCTCTAACAGTGCCGTCACGTTGACCATTGGTCCTTATGACTTTAGGTGGATTGGGGTCTCGCTCTTTGCTTTCATCGCTTACCCTATTCGAAGCATCATTGGCTTTTTGGCCGATAAGTTCTTTAATTTATTCCATGTCATTATCACTTATGTTTTCATCAGCCGAAGCTCGAGCACTACCTTCCTATCGACAACTAGCCTATATGGTAAGTCGTATCAACCCATTGGCTAATTGGCTCGTGGATCTCATCCTCTTTACTTTCTTGTCAATTGCAGAGTCAAATTGACTCGCATGTCCTCGAATCTCAAAGATTAAGGACATACATAGGAGCAAAGCAAAACTTCCGAAGCCTTCGCGTGACCAAGGCACCATCTGTCCCGATTGGACCTCCACCGGGCTCGTTCACGTCTTTGCCTAAGTCCAATCAGCCCCTGTGAGATTTGGTGCACGACACGCACTTTGGCATGCCTAGTTGGACAATTTAACTTTAACACAATGACGGGAAAAGAGATCAGCACAGACAATGTAATTCCATTGATAATGCAGGATTTGACTGTGGAACAAAGGAAATAGATAGAGCAAAATATGGTTAACTTTTAGAAGATATGTTTGAAGTCTTTCAATATGACTAGACAAGGACCGATTTAAAAATCACAGATGCCAAAACTTGTTTTGATGAGATAATCAAGCTAGTCACCACCCATGAGTCCTTGCAAGTCATTGCAGAACATGGTCAATGAAGCAGTTCGCTATGCACTCATGAACCTGTCAGGAGTGTTGGTGAACGATTTACATAATTTGATCAAGCAGACAGCGGATAGATCTATTATTCAAAAACCTGATTAAAGTTCTGTGAATTTGCCGATGAAAATAAAGCAACCTCATGCCACTTATGTAACCAAGAGATATGTATCGGTAAATCTATTTTCACCAGCATAGGGTTAGATTGAGAGGCCACACAATAATATTTTTATAAGATAACATTAGACTGCTTACTACGGAGGATATCTGCGAGACAACTGAGGTGGCAATTCTGATTCAAGCAATCATCTTGGTAAATATTCTAGACAATATCGGGTACCAACTCAACCTCCACAATACCAAAGAGAGATCCCAAGAGAGAAGGATTGGTCAGTCAGAGTTGCAGAGGTGGTTAGGGAGCATCACCATCTTAGTTCATCTAGCTTTACTTCGACGGGTTCTAACTCTCGACGCGGAGCTACATTAGTTAAGTCCGATCTTTGACGAAGGAGTAAGTCCTACCACTATCTTGATCCATTCGTTCTGTTTAAAACTGTATCGGTTAACTCTGACCTCTTGGTCCGATCAGACGTACCACATCATGTTCATCAATCAGACGTGAGGCCTATCGGTTCATTGATCTCCCTCCACCATCCTTGGCTTCATGCTGCATAGGTTAAGTTCAACTTATGAGATCGGTGGCGGTAGATCCAGCCGTGGGCCCTATAGGTTCTCACGGGACATTTCATCAGTGTTAGTCGATGAGTTAACTTTATCTTGCACTTTACGCCTAGTGTATCAGCTGTTCAACCGATACACATATATATATGTCTTATATCTTGTCTAGCAATTAATTCGCTAGTGATCAATCTAGTCTAGTCGGATTCGGCTTGATATTATTTGTCCGCTCTATTAGGTTCACGTCCGACAAGGCTGGTATCAGGATCTAGCGAGTTTCGTTCCCTATCAACTTAGATAATCAATGAGTTTAGATATAGGCATGCGTTGGACATTTTGCCAATAAGCAGCCAATGAGTTTAGATATAACCTTACATTCGATCTAGCTTCCATTGTCTCTGTGTCGTTAGCCTCAACCTTATAATATCTCGGTTTGATCCGAATCTATCGAGACTGGATTTAATGATGCTATCACGTTGGTCGTTGGTCCTCACTGGCCATTCGCTCTGATCGGATCTCCACCAACTTACTCATATTTTAGTTCGGTCGGATTGAATCCGCGAGATTTGGTGCACGATAATATCCTGCACTGTAGAAGCATCAAACAATCTGTACACGCCACTGTATATACGTACGTGGCCGGTGGGCTGCTTGCTGGCCGCCGGCAACGCTGCATTGGTTTCATTTCAGGACTACGTAAGGTTATGATGAACCCATAATGGCACATCGGTAAAAGCCAGAAAAAAAACACAATCAATGTGTCCTTACTACTAGCTCAATCAAGTACGTACTGATTCGAAGAAGCAGCTAGCTAGATACTATGGAGACATATAGATCTTGATAAGAGCACGTGATCAGTGGATGGAACAGTGAGCTGTTTGGTAGTGTCTCCCTCTCCATTACGACGCTCTCATATATAGCACTTATACTCGCCTGCTCGTTCTCCGACGGCAGCGGGAACCCGCGCGCGGGCGTACGGCGGCGCCGGAGATCCACATCCACGCGCACCACCAGCTACCGCATTAACAGGAGATCAAAAAAAAACCGAAAAACAATCTTGTGTGTATACATTTATAGGATATCATATGGGCGTATGTATCTGTACGATGTTTTAACAAAACAACCGAGAAACTTGATAATTGACGTGCAGGTGCCCAATCGATGGTCACCGCATGCAGGTGCACATGCTATGCAATGTAAGCGTGGCTAATTGACGTTGGAGCTCAGCGTCAAGCGGTCGAACGGATAGAGAGCAGCACGTGGGTGGGCCGGCCTCAACGACGATACACCGCGGCCGCCCATGCATTTATCCATCGGCTTGCCCGCCACAGCTCAGCACAAGTGCTGCCACTGTATGTGCACGTGTATACGTACTCTAGTTAACTAGCCGCTTAATTACATGCGCCCACCGACCCACGTACGTACGTGCATGTTAATGTGCGTGTCCGCTCGTGTGTGCTTGCAAGCATACTCGCTCCCTCGTAAGATAATTTCATTTTTTTATCATCTCATAAATTTATGTCGAAGTAACTTTATCTTTTAAATAATTATTGAAGTTGGTAAAAGTGGTTATCATTATAAAAATAGAAGACAATTACATTAAAATTTATTAAAATAAAAGATATTCTAGTTTTTTTTATTTTTTTATTGGTATGTTTAAAATGGGTGAAAAATAAAATTATTTTAGGGACGGAGTTAGCACATAGCTAGTGAGCTAGCATGACCTATAGCCCCACCTGCCATTGCACCATACGCGTATATACTACTCCCTTTATACCATAAAAAACCTACTCCTAGCTTCTTCATGTGAAGTTAAGAAGAGAAAGAGATCAAAATACCTCTAGTTAAAGTTAATGGTGTAGTAATAGATAGGTAAGTGATATTGAATAGATATAATTTTTTGATTTGCAGATTTAATGTAGATAAGAGGATACAAATTAATTTATTTTAAAATAAAGTTTAAACTCTAGTAATTAATTTATTTTAGGACTATGTAACTCAAACTATGTACTGTGCACATGTCACTGTGTCAGTGTATATGTATACCAGGACAATCATGGCTGCGTGCATGCACACACGTACAAACTAAGCACGACGTAGCTGCATCCATGTTCCAGTGATTTGTACTGAGTGAATTTAGTGCGTGTGCTGTTGATAAGTACTCCTGCCTATTTATTTGATGAGCTGACATCAGGGATGGCCTAAATAGGAGCCAAGAGTATGCCGGCGTGTTGAACTAGGGCAGACAGAACATTAACACCTTAGAATACCATGTATGTATCCTAGCCTGATACCAAATTAAATGACATCAAGAGCATTTGATTAGCTGGACGTAGACGTCGGTCGAGGTTCTATTCATCAGCAGAAACATAAAATGGTATCTCACCGTGTGAATCGAGTATGATCTAAAACTTTACATATGGTTTTATAATATTACTTACATGTATACAAACTGACGGGCATGTATACGTATGTGGGCAAGTGCCAGATGGGCGAGATGGCACATGATCCCCACAACTTATGCCCCAAATTTTTAGTTTAAATCTACGTCAGTGTATTTCAATATGTTTTAGGTTCTCCTCATTCCATTTATTTAAGTTTCCCTCTTTCGCTTGCACAGAATTATCGGCTAGAATCGGATTAGGCTCTGATAAATATTCAATGATAATCATGATAATTCAAATTTCTATTTAGGAAAGAAAACAAAATCGTTGTATCAGGACGTAATTCTTCTTCCCAAACTTAGTTAGAGCACCAGTTGTTGGCCAGTGAGTTTTCTTACTCCCTCAATACCAGTGTATAGGTAGATAGAGAAGCACAATGGATTGATCGCTAGCTCTAGATCTAGTTGGCCGCCATTCGGATCGATCAAAGGGCAGTCAGAACCAGCTTACTGTAGGATCATTTTTGTCTAATAGTGTCTAATCGTAGAATTGAATCTTAGCATCGAATCCCATCGAATTTTTATAAAGTACATAATTTTATATAAGATTTATAATACATTGCAAAATTTAAAATTTATAATATTAATTTGGATAAATTTAAATAGCAAGGTGCTGCAATTGTGCGCCTAGCATCCATACAAAATTATCTAAATTTTTTTACACACAATTTTTTTAAAAAAATATTAAATAGTCATATCTTTGTTCTAAGATTTTAAAAAAAATCGAGCCTTTTCATTACCAGGTTTTCAATTTTATAGTTTTCAATAGTCACACTAGCCACCACCCTTACTCCCTTTGTCTCTCTTGCCTAACCCACCATGATTCCTGTTTAGAACCTTTAAAAATCAAATCTTATAGTTTGTAGAGTTTATTGTCTCTCTAGTTTCGAAGTTCTTAAAAGCCACCACCTACTCTTTTACGCTCGTCGGTACCCTCCTCAGTATGGCCATTGGGATTTTAACCATTGAACCTAATCATTATTGTGGTTACTTTCTTTAATTTCAATAAGTCTTGTCAATCGCTACCACCCTACTCCTTTATAGCTTGCTCATTGCCCCTCCTATTTATGGTTATTTATATTTTAAAAATTAAACCTTATCGTCATTGAGGTTTTGTTTTATTGTTTTCAGATATCCCATCAACCGCCGCCACTCTACTTATTTATGACCCGCCCATTGCTCATTCTATTGGGATTTAAAAATTGGAACATGATCATTGGGTTTCATTTTTATAGTTTTTAAGAAGTCTCATTGCCATTGCCCTACTCCATTGCCGCCCCTTAGTTTTTCTTCTGGCTACTCCTCTTCCTCATCGCTTGGACATGCTCACATATGCACATATTCAAATATAATACTTACTATCTATAATATAATATATAGTTAGATAAATATTTTCTATTTGTACTCAATTGATATATGTCATTTTAACTCTTTTATCTATTTCTAAAAATAGGATTAATTTCATATGTATTTTTATATATCAACATATATATATATATATATATATGGTAATTATTTAGACCTCCCACGTGATAGTGCATATACTTCTCTGTTCATCTAAATGAACAATATACACCGGTTAGAGCAAAAGTGAGTATTTTGTATACAATTATATCGATCAATCTACACCATTATAATTTAGACCCATGTCTAACAGTTAATATTATTTTCTTTTTCTTTGATTAATATAGGAATTTCTAGTCTCCAGAGCACGGTGGCTTCTTTTTGAACAATCTTAGTAATATAATAGATAAATAGATAGATAGATAATTTTTTATTCAAGATTATAGTTAATCTCATCTTGTAATTTAGACAAACACTTCTTTCAATATTACTTAATGTTTATTTTGAATTTTAGTTAGTTATAAATTATATTTCCTCATGAACTCTATTTTTTGGTTTTCCCTTCAATGCTATTTTATATGCATTATTGTTATAATTTTTTAAAAACCTACTTTTGTATATTTAAAGATTTTATTTTCCATGAACTCTTCTTTGTATGTCATCTTTAGTTATATTTTAATTCTCAATTTTCATGATTTTTTAAAATTTATTTGCAATTAGTATTTAAATTCAATTTAAAAATTTATTTTTAATTTTTATTTCAAATTTTAATTAATCTTACTTTTAGGTATTTATAGATTGTATTTGCTATGGACTTTTCTTGGTATGTATTTTTATTGTATTTTTTCAAATATTCATGATATTTTGAATATTATTTGGAATTTGTATCGAAAATCCAATTTTGGAGTTATTTTAATATTTAATCCAAATTGTAATTAATCTCACCTTGTTTTCTAGATGGACTCTTCTTTCAATATTTATTTTTTTTATTTTAAATTTTAGTTATTTCTAAATTATTAATCTTACTTTTGGACATTTGTAGATTGTGTTTTGCTTTGGACTATGCTTGGTATATAGTCTTTATTTATTTAAGTTTTTAAATATATTTTTGTTTCGAATTTTAATGATCTTTTTTATGTTTATTTGTAATTTTTAATAAAAAACAAATGTTAGAATTTACTTTATTTTTTATTCTAAATTTTAATTAACCTCATGTTGTTTTTTATACGGACTCTTCTATTGATATTTTTTTACACTGGATTTCTATTATTTTTAATTATATTTCTACTTGAACTCTTATTTTTCTTTTTTTCTGATTAATGTAGGATTTTCTAAACTCTAAATCGAATGTGGTTGCCACCGCGCTACCAATCTAGTCTGACACTATGCTGCTTGCCCATAATCCAGTGCACTAATCCCACTCTACACCATGAAACAAAATGCCCAACAATCTCTAGGAGAAAGAAATGACATTGTGTGTTCATGCAGTATTGCCAACAAAAAAGCTGTAGCCAAGCATCATCGACCGATCATTCTCTTACAAAGTATAATTTTGCTGACCGACCATGTATGTGAGAAAGCGGATATATTACTGATTGATGGTCTATCTATGTAACAGAAATTTCTGACTGACTATTCGTCATAAACTTTTAACGACTGACAATTTGTTGGCATATGTATATTTTTTCCAACCAACGTCTGACAATAATTTTGTGTCATGGTGTAGTACCATTAGTCTATCGTTCACCCATAGATTGTATGCATCTATTTGATCTCAATTGACCATTACATTAGTAAATTATCTTTTTTTAGGAGAGAGTAAATTATCTTAATAGTTTACGTGGAATATCCCTTCTTATAATGCATAGTCCGATCTACATCTTACCTCTCACATATATTCTCATTCCATATATAATTTTTACTGTTTCAGTTCTACCCAAAGTTCTTAATTAGCTGTAATGCCGTGGCTTGTCCATTCTTTTATTCTAGGTACACACATGTATGCACATTAGATTATATTAAGAATATTTTAAAGCCCTAAGGATATAGGACACTTTGTAGTATAATTTTTACATTATAATAGTTATAATGTAAGAGCTCGTGTGCAATATAGATGGCCTCTTCTTTTAATATTCCTTATTTCTAATTTTAAATTTTAGTTATTTTTAAATTATATTCCTATCTGAAATGTTATTTTTCTTTTTCTTGGATTAATATGGTAATTTCTAACCTCTAGCAAATGTGGTGCCACATTTCAAGCCTCTCACAATATTCCTTAATTTTTGTTGAAATTTTAGTTATTTATAATTGTAATTCTTATGGATTCTATTTTTTTATTTTTCCTTCAATTTTATTTTATATGTATTATTGTTATAATTTTTTAAATCTTACTTTTGAATATTTAAAATTGTATTATCTATGGACTCTTCTGAGTATGTCTTATTTACTTTTATTATATTTTTATTCTAAATTTTTATGATTTTTAAAGTTTATTTGGAACTAGTATTGAATCTAATTAGTCTCGTGTTGTGTTTTAGATAGACTATTATTCTAATATTCATTATGTTTAATTTCCAATTTTATTAATTTTTAAATTATATTCCTACTTGAAGTCTTAATTTTTTTTCTTTTTCCTTAATTAATACGAAAATTTATTAAACTCCAGACGAACATGGTGGCTCTTCAAGGTTGTCGATTAACTTTTTAAAATTGAGTGGACTTATCCACATTATTCTCAATCCACCTTAAAATTTTATATAATACTTATTGGGATCCTATGTAACATCCTACCAATCTCATCATATCTTATAAAAGAACTCTTAGGTTTGAGATGCTATGAAAATGGTGGATCAAGATTGTTTTTGTTTGGTAGGATCATATACTACGATCTGAATCGGAATCCTAACATGCTTGTCTCCCAATCAATTGCAAAATATCTTGCTTCAAGTGAAAAGGTAGGTCTAACAATAATCTATTATACAACTTTGGTCATAAAGTAAAGTAAAATTTATTTTTTTTGTCTATTGGTGCTTTCTAAATATAAGGCCACGTCTTGTGCAGTGGCTCAAATTATTGGATAAGCCCGAGCGAACTGGTAATTTACACAGTTGCGAAAATCAACAGGCTAACTAGCTAGTGTTGCGCAACGTACATTGCCGCGTACCACGAAGCGTTCAGCGTACACTAATTGCACGTAGGTACGAACCAATTGTAGCCAGGCAACATGGTGCTGCAGCACTGCGGCCTTATCTGCCGCAATACACACATACACACCCCCGGCCCTTATGATCATCGGACGCGATACACAACTATGACACAAACTGACATAACTACCGGTTCTACTTCTTCCATTCTAAAATAAATCACTACCTAAAATTTAATTTTTATTTAAAATAATCTAATTTCTAACTTCTGATATATCTCCGATCTATATCTAGAAACACTATCGCTTTAATACCTTTACCTTCCTACACTCTACAACTAATGTGAAGTGTTTTGATCTTTTTTTTCTTCCTCTTGAGTATTTTTTGGGAAGCTAGGAGTTGTTTTATATTGAAATGAAGGGAGTAAACGATAGTAGTAATATTATGTGCAGAGACCTTGTGACAGACTGAATTAGTTTTGCATACACAACTGATAAATGATACTCTCCCTCCATTTGAATTCGATTGACGTATTTCACCTGGGTCCAAGACCAAGGAATACTTGCATGTGAGATGAGGAGAGAAGCAGACGATTTTTATCCAACCGATTGGCTTGCATGCGAACCGAAGAGCCAGGCAGTCCTTGCATGCCAAAGCAACAAATCTACATGCAAAATCGATTGGCATGCAT
The DNA here is from genome assembly GCA_030770085.1 of Oryza coarctata. Taxonomy (NCBI): domain Eukaryota; kingdom Viridiplantae; phylum Streptophyta; class Magnoliopsida; order Poales; family Poaceae; genus Oryza; species Oryza coarctata. The sequence goes on from CM061472.1 coordinate 20,584,035, forward strand.
GTAAATCGAAGAGCCGGCCAATTCTTGCACGGGTAAACAATAAATCTGCATGCAAAACTGAACAGCCATCGCAGAGATAAGTGGCAATAGATTTGCCACTCTGTGAGAGATGTTGTATTGAGAGGGGGTTAAACAGACAAAAAGTTAAATCCCCCACCTTACGCGCCGATCAATTTTGAACGTTTTTTTTTTAATTTTTGAGCTTACCAAACCCGGCCGGAAGGAGGGAGTATATACATATAGATCCATTTTTGCCCTCCTCGACCACTCTCTGTACCAACTCCTCCACTTGCCCCGGCCGTGTGCCAGAGCAGAGGAGATCGATGTACACGGCATGCATGCCTGCCTGCCTCCTTCGTCTTTCCTAGCTTAAGCTATGCTAACCTCACCATAAAACATGAAGTATATTCTACGTACGTTGCAGCTAGCCATATGCATCCTGCCTCGCTATATATCTAGGTCAAGCTCATCAATCACTCTGCCGCGTTTTGCCACGGCCGTCCCAGCCACCGGCCGGCAGGAGGACGTCGTCGTACCACCACGCATAGATACGAACGTCAGTACGTACGTCGTACATGTACTTCTGTGTATACATACGACGACCATACGCACACACGCGTATGTACACGTACGTACAGTGGCAGTACGTACTCGTATATCCTTCACTGTAGAGAAGCATCAACACGATCTGTACACGCTATTGTACGTACGTGGCCGGTGGGCTTCTTGCCGGCTGCCGGCGACATTGCATTTGTTTCATTTGAGGACTTCGTCAGGTTATGATGAACCCATCATGGCACATTTATGACTACGATGCATGCATATGTCCACAATGTCAAAAGCAAATATAAATAAATAAATACTAGCTTAATCAACTAGAAAAGTGTTTTTATCACTTGAGAAAATATCCTCCCTAAATAGTTATTATTTTTTTTCAAAAAAATGATAAAATAAATTACTGTGAAATATATTACTTTAAAAAAATTGAAAAAAAATTAAATTTAACAAATATACAAGTTCAAAGACTACTACAAGTTATAACAAAAATAATAAATATAGTTATGAATGTACTTGTTATTTTTGTTTTATAAGTTGAAATTATACTAGTTTCAATTATATTTATTATAATTTATAGAAGTTGAATTTTAACTTATAGTTTGTAAAGTAATATATTGATAACTATTTAAATAGCATAAAAACGACCTCTTTAGGGCTGAAATCCATCCGCAATCAAGTACGTGCTGCTTACAAGAACCAGCAGAGAGACAGATCTTGACGAGAGCTACAGGGGTGTGCATGCATGGACGTGGATCCTCTGCTGTAATGCAGAGGGCCACTGTGACGAAAGTAATCGGAGTCTACCGCTACACTGAAATGAAGCAATACTGTAACGAAAGTACTGTTTTCACAGTCCCGATTTTACTATTCTGCACAGAACTGTATACATTTTTTACTGCGTAAGGTTACTGTAGCACGCAGTTTTCAGCCATTTGATGAAGATTCAACGGCAAAAACCATGCCTAATGCACGGTACTGTAAATCGTCTGCATTTTCTCCTTCCGTGCACGGATGAATGCGTATGATGGGTAGATGGAAAACTCAGCTGCATGCTAGTGTCTCCCACTCTCCATTATGATGCTCAGGAGTCAAATCTTTGAGCCCTCTGGAATTAGGATCCTGCTTTCTGCCTGCCCGCATTCAAACGTAGGACCCGCACCTATTGGATATTATTTGACTTGTTATGAAAGAGTCATTTTTTCATATTTTAATAGTGCTACTATTTTCAATGGGAAAAAATAATTTTTATAGGCTTTTCCTTGCCAGAACTGTATATAAAAATCATTTTAAGGGTATATTTTTAACAAGTCCATCTATAAAAATAATTTTAAGTGTGGTTATTTAAGAAGTCCGCTTGCAAAAATCAATGTTCCATATTCTTTAAAAATGATTAAACTTTAAAAACTTATAAAAAATAATTTTAAATCTGATTGAGATAGAAAGTTCTCTATGATCTTTACAATATTTTCTTTAATATGGGCATGCCCATATTTTCTCAGAAAAATTCTTTTAATATGATTATTTACTTATGTCATGTAGTCTTTATATGTGTTAATATGTTATATAACTTGACATTAGTAAATAACCAACCTAAAGAAAAATATTCAAAGAAAATATTTATTTGGCTATATTAAAAAATATTGTAAGGATCTCAAAAAAACTTTGGCTTACCTCAATCAGACACAATATGAATTTTCTATAAATTTTTAAAGTTTAGAATTCCTAGAAAACCGCTTATTAAAATAGATATTATAGCTTGTAATGAATATTTAGGCACCTAAAAGATCTCAAATATAAAAATCTTTTATAGATCTTATCAAGCTGTACAATTTTAATATAGAACATGTCTCTATCCAAGGTCTTTTGAAAAAATTCAAAAATTTATTTTTAAAAATAAATCTAATAGGTTGTAACAAATATTTAGCTACCTAAACGATCTCAAGTGAAAAAACTTTTAAGTATAAAGTTGTAGATCTTGTCGAGAGCTATAATTTTCATAAAAAATTGTCATCATCTGAATTTGTATTTTATGTTTTTTTCAGAGAACTACCGGTGAAAATTGATTTTTATCGCCCTCAGAACCGCCTATGAAACTCACTCCATTTTTATAGACATTTTTCTTATGAATCTGTCCATGAAAATTATGATTTTTACGAGTAATTCCTTGCAAAAACTGTTTATAAAATTAAATATATTATTATAGATGATATTTTAAGTAACTGACTGTAAAAGTTTTTTACAGGCACTTGAAACAGCCTCTCAACCATTCTTACATATGCCTTTTCATCTGGGCTGCATGTAAAAAGAAAATCCTAACGAATGTAAAAATATTTTATTAGTAGTGACTTAATGGCTAGGCGTGCATACATGCGTGGCCCTGTATATCCACATGCATTCATGCGAAAACGATGACCACGCGATAATTTAATATAGATCCCGAATTGTTCGAATGAAAAATCTCTCTCATATATATATTATATATATATATGCACTTATAGTAGCTAAGCTTAAGAGAAAATCTTTTAGCTTTCTTTTACCTTTTAGAGAGAGATTGGGGGACAACCTTTTCTACTCAACTGAGCCACATTTCATGATTTGAAAAATCATAAACTACACCCCCACCCCCACCCCCCAAAAAATATGGGAATTATTTTTTATCAATCTTTTCTCTGAGTGATTTGCATGTAGTACTCTCGTATGAGTTGTCACCACATTGTTTCTAAAGTTTTGTTTCTTCAACAAGAATGATAAAACAATTGGATGTATTCATGGACCAAAAGAACTATGGTAATGAGTTGTCCATCGAGTGTCTTCGTATTTAAGTGCCTAAGCTTATACCGGTGGAATTTCGTTGAAAAACCAGCTACTGAGGTTGAACTCGTGATATCACAAACAGACATTCGCAATTCTGATAATGTCGTCGCGCAGCCCACTGTTTCTCCTCTAAATTATTGTTCGCTAACATGTCAGTGACAAGACGTCTATCACGACCTGCAGACAATGGCGTGCATGTGCGGCTACAGGCTACATGCATTCATGGCCTTAATATCCACATACAGCCATGCAAAGATGAAGATCACCCGATAATTTAATCTAAACCTTCCAATTATTCGAGAGAGAAATTCATATATGCACCAACAGCATGCAGCTAAGCTTAGCTCTCTACTACATGTATGTCCAGTTAACCAGGTAAGCCGGCAGATTTGTATACGTCGCGTCCAGACCTCTACATGTCCTTAAAACCCAGCACGTGTGACACTCCAGGCCGAATGAGACGCAGCCACATGCATCTATCACAGGACGATGAACAGTGACAAGTCTAGAACGTCCTCTCGCAACTGCGAGATAATATTATCTAGGTTGGTTGATATTTAGGAGTATAAGTTAAATATACATATGGGCGTGTATTAATCTCTGTAGATCAGGATTGACAAATTGATAGATATTGTAGTTTATGTGAGGAGGGGAAAACTACTGAAAGTTAATCATTTGATTAAGCTTAGAAATTACATGTCCTAGACGTGGCAAACTATGCTCCACCGATTAATTCAGCTCAGACGTGGAGAGAAAAGGCAGCTTACTTGAAAGGCAGCATCGCCCGCAGTTGCTGGTGCTGGCCGGACATATGAAGCTAGGAGTCTTCTTGTCTATACGACGAAACAATGAAATTTATAAGATTACGTCAACTATGACTTTGGTTTATATTGTGTATATATAAATGCAAGCATTAATTGTATGTAGTTACAGAGTTTGTCTGAAAAAAATGGTGCAGATCGAGCTGTTTGGATCATATATGTCAATATCAATGGATAGAGAAAATTAAGAGGCAGCTTGTTGCTCTATATCCTGGCGTTGCCCCAAAGCTCTCGGCACGGCAGATCGTAACGGCCAGGGCACGGGAGCGCACGACTCCCGCAAAAACAAATGGTGACCACGTCTTGCATGGTATGGCCACGTTTCCTCCGTTTTCTCCAAACGTGCCGAGCGCACGAACTGTATCGTGTTTGGGTCAAGGGATGGCATGGTCCAAGTTTGAGCCATTTAAGTTGTAAGCTGGGTCTAGCAATCGATTATCACTTCCAATTTCACAGAAATGGGAAGATCAAAATTTCCCCTATTCCGCGGCGTTCTGTTCTTGTGCTTTGTTCTTTGCGATTTGCCAAAGTTTTGCCATTTTCGCTACAGTACCAAGCCCGAGAGAGAAATTGAGAGGGGGAGCTATCCATTTACAAATCCAACACAGCTGATATAGTTCTCGTATACAGTCGGGCATGCATCCCAGACAACTGGCTAAGCACTTACATACAAAACATACATATAGCACCACTACAACATCACAAACGTTAGGCATTTGGACGAGAGAAAATTAAGAATCGGTACCTATAAGATCTTATAGGTGCTAGTTTTTTATGAAATAAGTATTAGTACTGATTCTTCTTAAGAACCAGCACATTCTCCCCCTAACAGTTCTCTAGGAAATATATGTGTTAGATTTGAAAAGAACCGACACCTATAACATAAGTGTGGATTTTAGCTTGAGCTGGCACTAAAGTCTGCTTTGACAAGGCCATATTCGCCTAGTAGGTGTCGGTTAACTAGCACACCTATAAGTGTGCCTTATATACTGCTCTTCCCACCCCTAGCTCAATTGGGCAAAATAGAGAGGAGGTCCGTTCTTGCTCGATCAACCAAGGAGGGGAGGTTTTGCTCAAAAAGTTTTAAAATTTTAAAGATATTTATGTGTTTGGATGTTTGAAGGTTAGTTTATAATGATTCTATATACTTTTTATTCTCATTTTTGAAGAACATAGATGGTAGATTTGTGCTCATGGGATGTAAATTTTTCTCAACTCAATTTTTTAATTTCTATTGTTGAATTAGATTAATATTTTAAATTTTGATTTGATTTGAGTGCTACCATTATGGTTGATTGCAATTATGGGATGGTGATATTTATTTGATAAAAAATGGTCACTTATTAATAGTAAAAATAAGGAATTAAGATATTGTACAGAATCTAGGGTTATGATTGTTATATTTTTTATAAACCTATAAGATATTATGTATGTAGTGTTTGTAAATCTATTAATCTTATAGTAAATTATAGATTATTATTCTTGAATTTTGATTCATTTAGAGGTTATTAATTTTGAATCTTCGAGTAATTTAGATATTATTATTCTTGTAGTAATTTAGATATAATTATTTTTGGAGAAAATTCCCTATGTACCCTCAAAATTTACCCGATATCTTCAATACCCCTGAGTTTTACTCGATCTTGTCTGTAGCCCGAAATTTCAATTGGATAGCTTTCATACCCCTCCCATTAGGTCTCCTTCAGTTAAGTAGTTAGTTTGGTTGAAAATATCTAATTTTCCCTTAAGAATGGTGGAGCTGAAATATCTAATCATGAGTGCATCATATGTATGTTTTTATGCGACTGAATAATTAGTGCATAGAAAATTTTAAAAAAATGAAAAAAAACAAATTTAATACATTGAACTATGGATATAGATAGCTGAAAAATAATTGATTAGTATAATCGATTTTAAGAAAAAAATGATTTGAAAAATACCAATATGACAAGACTATATGCATCCATAAAAAAAATTGCAAATAGTTGTACCATGGCAGATTATAAGCATCATTTCACAACATGACCATTATTGCCATAATATTACATCATTACAATAGTAACCATTAATTCCTGGACACAAAATATGATAATGTGCGAATCACTTCAGCACTTTTAGGACCTCACAGAAGCAAAACATATTACCAATAACAACAATTCTTAGCCACTCCACAAGTTAATTTAACGGTACCATAAGAAATCTAAATCAGCTAGCTATATTCATAACTGATATGCCCATTACGGGGCTCTTTCTTTTGCTCCTTATGCCCATAGCTGAGCTATCAAGAGCAGCAGCATATGGTGGCTTTTCTTTTGTCTTGCTCTTAGCCTTTGTATGTGCAAGTTGGGGTATTTGGTCTACAAGGGTTGGCGGTTCAAGAAACATAATAGAAATTTGTGAGACATGGACAATTACCTTTTAGCTAGCATTACTACTATTTGCTCTCGATCATCTTGCTATTAATAAACTTTTTAAACATTGGTAGCATATCTTGGTTAGTTCTGACATGATGAGAAATTTTATAAGCGATATCTTGTGTAGACTGATGGTAAACTTCACTTACCTTGCTCCACTATGGTTAGTGATCTTCTCCTCTAGAGAAATGGAACTAAACCCTCCATTGCTCCACTTTGTCTCTGTAAGCCCAAGTGTCTACACTTATCCACCACAATTGAACAAGCAATTCTCATCATCTACCAATCTCGAACAAGGACTACTACTTAACTTGTAGAGAAATAAGCATTGAAGAAATCAACCTTACTCACCCAGTAGAAGGGATCTCGAGGACAACAAGAGCTCGACCAATGGGGACGGGAGCTTGATAGGACCTGGTCACCGGGGATTGGGTGGATGGGAGCCACTGCCAAGCATGGAAGCACAAGGCCATGGGAGTCGCCACTTGCCACCGCTGATAGGACCTTGGAGTAGAAGGGATTTGGCCGATGATACCAAGGAGAGACATCGTCGCTATCGGGGATAGGAGCTCAATAGTAGCTCAGTCATCAGAAATGGAAGGATAGGAGATGCCACCAAGGGACAAAAGCATAGGTGCTAGGAGCTATCAACTGTCGCTGCTGATAGGACCTCAGAGCAGGCGGGATTTCGCCACCACTGCCAAGAAGAGACACCGTTGCCACCGGGGACGGGAGCACAGGGGTGATGGGAGCTGCCTCCACCAACAAGAGTTGTTGCCACTGACTAGAGCCACCACCGTTGCCGATGGGATTTGGGTGTTGCCACCAAGAAGTGTCATCATCACTATGAGGGATGGGAGTACAAGGGTCATAGGAGCCACCTCTACCAATAGGCGGAAACATCAACAAGGGAAGCTGCGTCATTGGGTGCCACCACCGGTGGGTGCTTGGATGACACGGGAGCATAGCTGCCACCTCTGCACAGGTGTGGAGAGGCTCGGATGAGGATATAAAATGGGAATTGGAGGTAAGTCCTGTTTACCTAGGGTTTCTATGGGCATTTCTATCTTTTTTGAAAATAATGACAAGGTAACTAATACAAGCAATACAAGATCTGACGAAAACCTAACATGAGGGGTAAATTTTGGGGGTACACAGGGGATCGAGTAAAATTCAAGGGTGTGTAAGGGATTAGGGAAATTTTGAGGGACACACAAGAAATTTTCTCTTATTCTTGAATTTAGAGATTTAATTTTCATGATTATGCACTAGGGTTATATTAATTTTAGACTTATTTTCATAGTAAGTGATATATTTATGTCAATTTGTAATTTAAGAAATTTCTTAGGGTCGATGGATCAATGGATGTACGATGTGCCACACGGTTCCTTGGAGTATGCTAGGGGAGTAACCAACTTTGTGACCACGGTGATGAGTTCCAAATTGTTGGATACACCAGAGTACCTATCTTGTCCATGCATTGATTGCAGGAACGAGAAACAATTTCCTAAAAATAAGTTCACGTGAATCTCATTACAAGGGGTTTTATGCCTAATTACACATGTCAAGACAATCATGGTGAAGATGAGCATCCAAATATAGAGATAGGTGGAGACAATGTGGAGTTGACATATGCCAAAAGTGGACATGATAGTGATGAACCTGATTTTGACCAAATGTTGCTAGATGGGGAGATGGACTTCACCCATGACAGGGAATATAAGAAGTCAAAGGCTATGGTGGAGGACTCAAAAACCCTTCTTTATCCTAGATGCAAGCAGGAGCACACCAAGTTGCACGTCATAATATCATTGTTGCATATGAAATCAAGCAACGATTGGTCTGACAAGAACTTCACGAAGTTGCCATAGCTGATTAGAGACCTCCTTCTAGCTACGGTCATGATTGTTATATTTTTTTATAAACCTATGAGGTATTATGTACGTAGAGAACTAGGAATGTGATATTTTGTTATATTGCGTTTGTAAATATTTTGTTATATTGCATTTATAAATCTTTTCTAAGCCTATTAATCTTGGAGTAATTTAGAGATTATTATTCTTGAATTTTGAGTCATTTAGAGGTTGTTAATTTTGAATCTTGGTGTAATTTAGAGATTATTATTCTTGAATTTACAGATTTAATTTTTGAGATTATACACTAGGGATGTATTAATTGTAGACTTATTTTGGTAGTATGTGATATATGTATGTCAATTTGTAATTTAATAAATTCCGTAGGATCGATGTCTATTTGAAATCATTGGTAGATGATCATCATTTGCTATGGGATGTTGGTGTGTGGATTTGGGATGCGTACAAAAGAGAGTACTTAACCCTAAGGCCAATGTTGTTCATGACCATCCAAGATTACCTTGTGGCTAGCAACACATATGGACAAATAATGAAAGGGGGTTGTGCCTATATACACTGCATGCGGAAGACAACAATCAGGTGGATGAGATACTTTAGAAAGACTGTGTACATGCACCATCGAATGTTTCATCCAGTCAACCACCCATATTGTAGAAATACAAGAGATTTTGATGGCACAGTGGATAAGAGTACAACTCCAAAAAATCATTCTAGCAAAGAGGTTTTCAATGCAGTGAAGGATATTAAATGCATATTCGGTAAGAGGTCTAGCAATACAAGCGTGGCGTGCAAGGATGGTTAGAAACCTCTTTGGAAAAAGAGATATATTTTTTGGGATCTGCCATATTGGAAAGATTTAGATGTCCACCATGCAATTGACATGATGCACATTGAGAAGATAGGCAACAACTTGATCAAAGTACTGCTAAATATACCTGAGAAAACAATGGATACATTGAAAGCCCAAGGAGACCTCGCATATGTGAATATCAGGACATAGCTATATCCTTAAGACATAGGAAATGACCACAACAACCTCCTCCCTGCATGCTCATCCTTACTACTATAGAGAAAACAAGCCTATAGGAGTGCTTGCACAGTGTCAAAGTCTCATTTGGCTACACCGTGAACATGAAAAGGCTTGTCAATATGAAAGAGAAGAAATTAGTTGACATGAAGTCACATGACTGTCACATGCTGATGACACAACTGCTTTCTATGGCAATTAGAGGTACCCTGCTAGGGAAGATTCAAACTTAATTATAAAATTATGGTTGTTCTTCAACGCAATATACTAGAAGGTGATCAAACCAACCATGCTAGACAAACTTCAGAAAGAGGTAATCATTACCCTTTGCTAGCTCGAGATGTGTTTTCCACCATTATTTTTTGATGTAATGGTTCATCTTGTGGTGCATATCATGAAAGAAATAAAGATTTTTGGCCTAGTGTATCTACATAACATGTGGGCTTTTGAGAGGTTTATGGGGATTATCAAGAAATATGTCCGTAACAAAGCTCGACCGAAAGGCAGTATCGTGAAGGGTTATGCAACAGAGGAGGTGGTTGAGTTCTATATCAATTATATGGATTTGAAGCCTATTGGTGTGTCATTGTCCTGACACGAGGAAAGGCTATTGGGGAAAGAGACATTAGTTCATAAAACAATAGTCTATCTTGACCTAGCGATAGTACGACAAACACATTTCATAGTACTCCAGCAATCGGTATTGATGGCTCCGTTTGTGGACATATATTACAACATACTCCGCAACAACAACTTGGGCAAATCAGAGGCATGGATTGCTAGGCAACATAGGCTTAATTTTGGTGATTGGTTATAGAAGTACATGATGACTACAAATCTTGATAGTGACCACTTGTACATTTTGTCTCAAGGGCCATCGAGTACTATTCATACATTTTAAGGGTATGCCATTAATAGGTATACATTTTACACGATAGCCTAGGATGACAAGAGCACATACCAAAATAGTGGTGTCCGCATTGACGCCTTCAACTACAGTGGTACCAAATAGGTGTACTATGGCTTTATAGAGGCAATCTAGGAGCTTGTTTATAAATATATGAAGGTCTTGCTTTTTTAGTGTCAATAGGTCAAGTACAGAATGATCATCGTGGACCTTAAGGATGTAGGTTATCATGATGAACCATTCATACTTGTGAAATCTGTGACACAAATCTTCTATGTCAAAAACCCATATGAGACGGAGCGCCATGTGGTTTTCTAGAGAAAGCAAAGCATTATTAGAGTTGAGAATATCTTTGACGAGAAAGAGTACGATCAAATTGACGAGCTTCAACGCTTCGCAATAGACATAGATGAAAAAGAAGATTAACAAGGATAGGAAGAGGTAGACGAGGAGGAAGCCCCATACATTCGGAGCGATCATAGCGAAGGAGTAATTGTGATCGAGTTATAAGTTATAATCTAATTGCCACAAACATGCAAGTTTCTTTGGAACTAAATATTTAATTATAATTATGTGTTGTCAAAAGGAATGTGTGTACCATATTACTAATGTGTTGTAGAAATTAAGGAAATAAAATGTACAAATAACTATACAAGTAGTAAGATAAATAAATTAAAAACTAAGTTAGATGTCAATAAATTAAAAACCCTAAAAAACCCATATGTACTGGTTCTAAATTAGAACCGGTACCTATGACAGGCACAAAGGTACGGTTCTAAATTAGAACCTGCACCTATAGGGGTCAAAGGTGACAATTATAATCTAGAACCAGTATCTATGACCCCCACAATATATTACCCGCCCCCTCCCTTAGAATCATCAAAATCCCCATGACCCAACCATACACACCAGCCGATGTTGCCAATATCTATGCTGTCAACCCCATTCCTAGCCGAACTCCACCGTTGGCCCTCCTCCCACGTTTTTGTCGCTAGCTTTCTTCCTGTGTGGCCGTTGCCATCTGCCCATGTCATTGGCTATCTTCCTACTGCTCAGATCTACGTCATCACCCCCATAGTCATCCGTCTTCCCACCATCCCCTACAACCCCTTGATGAGCGGCGACATCACCAGTGACACTGCTACCCCCTACCACCAGCCCTCCTCCCATGATGCCATTGCCCTCTTTAGCTGGCCCTCATCCTACCTATATCTACACCACCCATGCCGGTTGTCCTCCACCGCCAGCCATCCTCCCGCACCATTGTTGGCGCCCATCATCCTACACTATTGGCCATCCTCTCGCGCTTTCCTCTTGCACTCCTCCTATGTCATCATCATCACCTGTCGTCGTCCATCGCCGGCCATCCTCCCATGGTGTCCTTCCACACCCATCATCATCACCTGCGTCTTCGCCCCGTCATGCTCCCGCGCCTCCACCATCAATTACGAGCGGTTCTTGGATTGGCCCATCATCATGCTCAGCGTCTTCCTCCTTATCTTTCCCTTGTATACTGATCCATCTTCACCTTCATTGTAACCAACCACGGTGCCAGGTTGGTGGTCTCTATGATGGGGTACAGCAATACCACCACCGTTGCCATCCACGCCCGTGGCCCTTCATCAATGCCGACTTCTCGCACGCCAAGGTGCATACCCCTCTCCTTTCCCCTCCCCTATCCTTTGCCCAGATGTGTGATTGTGATTTTTTTTGAATTGTGAATGCCCATAGGTGATTTCTAAATGATGAGAGGAATATATTTTTTGTGAATGCTCGCATGTGATTTCTGAGGTAAATTTGATGAAATATGACAAAATGTTGCTTAAATTAAGTGAAATGAGAGTATGTCCATTAGGTTCTAAACTTCTTTTCAAGAATTTTCTTAACTATTTTGATGAATGGGGACTTGTGATTTGCTTATGTCAAAATTCTAGCTAGGGTTTATGATGCAATTTCTCATGAAATGTAGATGCAATTTTCGAATGAAATTATGGTGAAATTTGAGGCCCTATGTACTTGTGGTTAAATCTGAAACTTGTGATGCAATCTGAAATTTAGTTTTATGCCCTTTGCACTTATGATGAAATATGAAATTTTAGGCCCTTTTCACTTGTGATGAAATTTGAAACTTGGGATGAACTTGTGGTGCAATCTGAAATTTATGGTAAAAATTGCAAATTTGATGAAATATGATGCTATGGTGAATTTTTTATATATATTTATGAAATCCTAATAGATAAGGTATGATGTCTTTATTTTGTATATATCTGAATAAATCTGAATAAATTTGTGATTTTCAATTAGAAGGCAAATTTGGTGAAATTTTAGGCCCTACGCAAATGGATTCCTATGAATTTGTGATGTTGGTCAATATTTCTGGAGCCACAAATTTTAAGAGCTATGTAGAAGATTACTCTAATTTTGAATGCTATATATGTGATTATTAAATTCATGCTATGCAAATTGCTTTAATTCAGTTCTTAATTCCTTTGGGTCCAATTTAATGTGATTGAATTTTGGGTACCTCAGTGAAGAAAATATGGTCTTATATGAGTTGTGTGTGTCAATATTGTCTTATAGGTTATAACATAAGTTGAGAATGCAAACTACTCTTTTGGGTTTCAATTCCATCAAAAATGACAAAGGTAATGCCAGAAAGGAGTAGATTCCATTCCCTTGAATGTCTGCCATTTTGGGTGGGATTGGAAGCTGCATGCAAGTTATACATACTAAAATCACTATATGTACTGCATGCAAGCTACATGTGCCACTACAAAACATCACTCTAGAGGTGGCACGCAGGATGGCAGACCCAGTAACACAAGGGAAAAGGATACACGGCAATCCGATACAGCATGGCTACTCAAGGGTGGAAGTAGAGGTTGTACTAAATAGATACATGGCATACCAGCTTGATTCTCCTCTAGATGAGATAGTAAACACTCTAGGAGAAGTTGTCCACAACATAGTCTTGTGGCACAAACATTTCATTGTCTTTCCTTCATGAGATGGTGGAGATGAGCCAAGTGATGGCGGGTCTAGCTCTTCAGGACAAGCTACCTCCCACCGAAGGATGCCAACTCCTCCACCGTTGCCACGTAAGAGCCAAACTCCTTTACTACCATCATGGAAGAGCCCAACTCCTCGACCACCGCCATGTAAAAGCCCAACTCCTCCATCGGTTTTGTAAAACTTCCTAGATGTCTAAACCCCAATTGCCATCCTAGAAGAAATCACAAGCGCCATTGCCTAACATGTCGGAGCCATCTCCGAAGGAAAAAAATAGAGGAGAAGAGTGGGAGCATAACATCACTACTTAGCATAAAGAGGACCAGACATAGGAGGTGGCTTAAGAGAAAGTGCCAGTTGAAATACAAGACTTCTTTATTGATATGGCAAAACCACCAGCCCTCAAGCCAGCTACTTCGAACTTTTGATGCACACATAGGAAAAAGTAATTGCAAGAATATTCCAAGAGAGAATTCAATAAAGAACGAGGCCCTAAACTTTGGAAGATTTTCTAAAAGACGCCAAACTAGATAGTACAACCGATCTAGATAATATCATGAAGGATACATTGGCAGCAAAGTTCGAGATAAGTTGCCCCTTGATTACTAAAGAAAACCTTGTCATGAACCATTGTACTCAGATGATGAGGGTACAAGATTGTTATTTATAGATGGCCAAGAAGGATGAGTAGATGTTCCATGTCTTTTATAAGAACAATGACATTCACCACTATGATGGTATCATATGGGTTCCATTCAAGGGGGTATTTCAGCTATACAATCTGAGGGATCTAGACTTGTCCATAATTCAGTTATGGACATTGTAAGTATACTCAAGACCTCACCCTTGTTTTGATGTTCAATCCATTGATGATATCTTCATTGTGTGTGTAATTTCTTCCTTATGTAGAATGGGGTGCTCGAATGTAGAATTATCCATAGCATAGTGGGATTTCTTAACCCAGCGATAATCAATGCCCACAATATCGCCTACAGTGAAAAAACAACGATTAACTACCTATACCCATCCTTTGTCAAGATGCAGAACATGAAGACGATCCTTTTGCCCTACCATTTAAACATTTGCAAAGTGTCTTCCAACTTAGTTATTTGGATTGATGTTGTTTTGTTTAAGTCATGAACATGTATTCAGTGTGATGTATTAATCTATTTATCTATTTGCTTCCTGGAACACTTATCTAAACATGTATTTAATAACTTCAATTCATTCAATTAATAACTATACTACCCTATTTTCCACATGGCATTAAAAACTAAATTGATAAAAACTTATCTATGAAAATTCAGTTATTTGGTAGTGAGTCTAAGTCATGCCGTGAATCTCAATTTAAATCCCTCCCTTGATTCCTTTCCTTGGATCAGAAAATAACTCAATTCCTAGTTCCAAACATCCCACCCAACTCCAAAAATACCAAATTCCCACTCCAACCCTAGTCCTTGAATTCCATGAATATCTCTACAATCAAATAATGAATTTGAATTCAAACTATAATTCAATTCCTCAAATTAGTTCCTAGAAAATATCAAGTTGTTTTCCTCTAATTAGATCACCCTCCGTCTTTCCTCTCAGCCGGCCTGGCTTCCTCTCCTCACCCTTTCTCCACCGGGGCTGATCTCCCCATCTTTCTTTCCTTCTTGCCTTAGTCCCAAACCAACAACTCTCCTCAGCCCAATCCAATAGCTCACTCCACCCTCTCCTGCAGGACCACCTCGCCCCACCGCACATGTCGCTCATGTGCCAAGGGAGGCAAACCTCCCTGCCTCTCCTTGCTCACTGTGCCCTCGCCTAAAATCCTGTGCTGCCGCTCCAAAATCCACCAATCCCCATAATTTCCTACCTGTGCCCACGCGTCGTGGCCGACCGGTAGGACATAGGCATCACTATTCTTGCCATGGCCTATCACGACGACTGCCCTTTCTCTGTATACCACCACCACCACATCGCCACTCCATCGTTATCATCCCTTGGCCTGCCACTTTTAGCCAAAGCATGGATGTCGAGCTGCTCTACTCACCAGTCATACTACCTTAAAGAAGGATGCAAGCTCCTTTGTCCGCAACTCTTCTTCCCTTTTCCTGCCTGGGGAAAGCCTTATCTCCACTCCTTGTCTCCTAGCGCCCGTAGTCAGGACACCACTGATGTCGCCATGACAGCGAGCCATCCTAGCTGCTTGACTAGTCATGTGACCATGCCAATTTGGCATCCACTCCCCATGGCTTCCTTCTCCTCTAAGCCCCTATTCAATCCCCCTTATAAAAGATGCCCTAAACTCCTTCCTCTCCCTCGTTTTTCCCCTTTGAAACCACTTCGTTTGTCGGCGAGTCCCTACTTGTCATTGCCTTGTCATTCTCATCCATTGCACGACATGACAGAGAAGCCACATATTGCTCATTGACCACTGTATTCCAGAGTGCCATCAGCTTTGCAGCCGATGGGTCCATTATCTTATTCCTCGTTATCTATTTATGCCTTTATCAGATTTCTAACCGATAGAAGAATGCTACAGCCTCTATCGGCTGGGAGACCGATACGTTCAGCGTTACGCGTCAAGGGACGCCTCTGAAGGCAGATGCGTATCGGCCGAGGGGCCAATGCGCTGGACGTGAAACTCAGAGCATGGATAACTCATCGGCTAGCACTCCGATGACACGCTGTGCAGAAGACTATAGGCCTGAAGCTCGATCTACCATCGGCAGCCCCGTAGGTCGAACCTAACCGATGCGGCACAAAATTGACGACGACAAAGGGAGCTTAATAGGCCGATAGGTCCCGCATGGACGTGATGCGATACGTCTGACCGGCCTAAGAGGTCAAACCTAACTAATGTAGCCTCAGACAGAGCAGAACATATCGGGATGGTGGCGGGACTTACGCCTTCGTCGGAAATCGGACTTAGCCGATGCAGCCCTGCGTCGAGAGTCAGAACCCATCGGTAAAACCAAGATGAACTAGGATGGCGATGCGCCGAGATTGTATATTGATCGAGAGATATCTTACATATTTCCAGGGGGTCTATATTTATACCTTGGATTTATAGATAGAGTCTGACATGTTTACGATCATTGGACATTATTTCCTAGTAAGAACAAAGGAAAATATTTTTAAAGAAGTTAACTAACCAGCTAAACCTTCCTAAGTAAGGTTACAATTCACAAAAACAAACATCTCGCCGTGGAGTCCACAGCTCTTCCTCAAACCCGGTTTCATCTGAATAATCTTCCAATTTGTAACCGAGTCTTCCTTTGCTGCAACCTCATCGGCTTCTCTACTGTAGCTATCGGACCTTCTTTTACTCAAGACGATCCTTTTCCTTTCTTTTCTCGGGCTTCTCGGACCTGATCCCGATTGGACAATCCCCTGTCTTCAAGCCGATCCAATCTTCTACTAATATAATCAGCTTTTTTACAGTTTCGATTGGCGTTGTCTCAGTATCTCCATCGGCCGATGACTACATTAAACTCTCTATCGGACCTTTTAGCCGATCGGCTTTAGCACCATCGGATCATCCAGATTTTGGCGTTAATACATGCCCCCCAATTTCGAAGTTTGCCAACAGACTAAGAAATTTGGAGCCGTTAAAAACCTCCACAAACCAGGATGACCCGTTAAAACCCGCATTAATTGGCTCAGATATCTGCCTAGGTCGCTCCGCCTGTATAAAATATATCTTCGCCTCAGCCTTCTTCCACACACTTCTTCTCATCAAAAACCCCCAACCTCGACGAGTTCCATAGGCATCTGCAAATTTTCGCGAATCTCGATGCGCTCAGAAGACTGAAGGTGAGCTCTCATAGATTTCTTCATCGGCCGCTACTCCTTCATTTGTGCAATGGCTTCTACACATATAATCCCTGAGGTAACTATTATCTGCTCTTTCACCCTATGTTTTTCATGATTCTTCCCCATCCCGATTTCTCATCAGTAGTTGGGTTCTGTTTTCTGTAGGATCTCAAGAGCCAGATTGCTATTCCAATCTCTGAGCGCTTCAGTCATTTCTTTCTTGGCCCTATGGGTAGCGAGGATTCGACTGATTTCATCAACTAGGAAACAGAAAGGATCCCGTTCAAGCACTCATCCATGGCCATCACCCATTGGGCTAACAACTTCAGATCCTGACCTAGCAAACTCCCGGAATGGAGAAACTGGTACCTTAGAGTTTCTGCCTCCAAAAAATCTTTATGGGAGGATTTGGAACTAGACCATGGCATCAACCTTTCCTTAGCCGATATGGAAAGAAACGAACATCTGCTTGCATCGGCTTCTAACTTCTGGTCGGACATTTTAAATGCCTTCATGTTTGGGCATGGGCCAATGACCCCCACCTTGATGGATGTTACTATGTTGACCTGCCTCAACACCACCCACTACATAAAGCTATTCAGCCTCAGATTCAAACCTACGCATCGACTAAACACCAAGAACGTCGGAGGTTGGACTAAGTACATTTCCCTGCATAAAAAATCCTCTGGCCTAGTCAATGGACGTGAACATGTAGCGTTCTTGAACCTTTGGTTGGAACGATTCGTCTTTGGTGGTTCGACTCTTGGTCCAACGACCAATATGTAATGTCTGGCAGAGCTCCTGGCCGATCATCACCAGATCCCTTGCGGCAATATCTTCTCAGAGCTACTTATCAACTGCTCCATCAAGTTGCGACCAATCTATCGGCAGGCCAACCAGTCGGACATATCGGCAGACCCTGATAGTTTATACAACTTTGGTTAAACGTCAACACCTCCAAAGTCATTGCTAGGCCCCCTTCTCTTCCATGACATTCTCAACTGACTAACCAGAAGAAAATGAGGCTAGCCGACGCCGATGTATTTCTCTAGGTGAGGCTTCATCGGCTCTTCCTAGAAGCAAAATGACCCCCCTCGGACTCAGCCGGTGGTTCAAGTGTTTCTATTACGGCTTTACCAAAGACGTCACAATCTGGTTTGCGTACGAGGATGACTCGTTCTTTGAAATGCCTTTCAAGTTTCATCCGATGAATGCCTTAGCCGATGAAGAATCAAAGACCATCTTTTTATCCTCCATAACTCCTTGTCTTCTACCGATCGGATTTTCAATGGGCCGATCCCAACATCCATCATACGAGTTCTACCATCCTTCGGTTAGTGCTCATCAGTAAGGCTTTGGCCAATTCCCCATCGGCTTGTTCTTCATCGGCAAGCTCCGAGCCCGCGGAGAAGTGAAAAGCGGCTTGGAGTACTACCAACTTGGTTCGATGACATCGAACTTGTCCTTAAGGACTATCTCCATATTTGAGCCCTGTATATCCAATACCAAAATCTTTGCTCGATGGTGGTCAGAATGGGGAAGGCACCTATATAGTCTATCGGTTGAACATTATTGTCTTCGCCTCAATCCCAACTACGTGGAATCCGATGAAGAGGTAATCCTTCTCCTTTCACTATCTTTTCTTCATCGTATTGAATTTTAACTGTGTCTTGATTCCCGTGATTCCATAGGCTGGCGACAAAGATACACCTTCAACCAGCGCAAGTGGTCGGCCGATTATCTATCAACCTACATCGGCCAGATCCCTCCTTGGGTAAAGTGGCCCACCTCCAAAGGCTCTCTTCCGAGTGTCGCAAGTATCAGGGCTAAAAGCGCAAGAAACCGGCTACTCAGACGGTTTCTAAGAAACAAAAACCCGACGCCGATGTTGTCATCATTGCATCGGCTTCGCGAAGCCCTTCCCATGTGGTAATTCTAACTTCTTCTGTATCTCCGTTGGTATGTGTCAGCATCAATTCTTCATTGCCTTTGTTTTATCCTAACACTTTCGCTTTGCAGCTTGAACCATCGGCTCCTGAGGTCCAAACGCCGAACCTTGTTATTGGGGCTAAGTTGATGGTATCCTCAGACATTTTGGTATCCACTCACACTGCCCCACATCAAGCTAACACCTTTATAAGAACTGCTTCCACTGTCTCTCAGGTACGTTCATCATACATGTCGTTTCTTTTGACTTATGATCTCCATATTTGCTAATGTTGTTATGCAGTCATTAGCCGATCTATTCCCCTTCGACATCGGCAAATACCTAGACGCAGAGGAAGACTCAGCCACCAACACAGCGATCAAACCATTTTTGCCAGCCAAAGCACATGAGCAGTTGTCAGATATTATGCATCGGCTGGAAGTTCTGATTGACTCGCTGGTGGAAGATTGCGGGCCTATCCGGGGAAGACTTGCAGAAATTCAACGCCTCCTGCCTGCGGAACTGTCGGACGCACTCACGCCTGCTGCCTACTTGGAATTCCAAAGGACCCGGCTAACTGCATCAAGACGACGCATAGCCGATCGCGCTGAGCAAAGCCACCTTGCTCACAACGATCAGCTGATTGCCCAAGATGAAAAGAAGAAACATGATAAAATGTCAGCTGACCTTCAACACGCGAACACCAAGCTTGGCCTCTTGAAGAAACGAGAAGCTGATTTGATGGCGAAACTCGACAAGGTTCATGAAGACATCAACTCCACCGAGTCCCATCTCATCGGCCTACCAAAATAAATCCAAGACCAAGAGGCCAAGCTAGCAGACAAAGTGTAGCTCGCAGTTCGTCGGCATAGAAACCTGAAGACTATCCCTGGATCAAACGAGGATGACATCCGCGCCATCAACGATATAGATCAAATCTGTCTGCGAGCGATTGAGGCCATTAAGAAATTCTTATAAAACTTTAGCCTCGGAGAAATCCTGATGTCATTCTGAACATTAACTTTTGCAATAAACTTCAATCAGCTTGATCAACAAAAATTGTGTATATATATTTTCTAAAGGCGATATCTTCGCGATATCGGTACAAACTATATTGGCTTCCGTACATTGTCAATTGGCTATGCCTCAACCGATCATACGAATGGTACCATTAGCTGATACTACCCTTAAAACCTTATCTGTCTTGAATCGGATATGCTCAGCCGATTTAGGCGCCTACCCACACGCTAGAATAATACTTTTTTAAATATTTTCCATTAAACGCTTTGGTAAACTTCTCTCCTTCAAGACTTTCCAACATATAAGCATTACCAGGCATACACCGATTGATCCGATAGGGTCCTTCCCAATTAGGTGACCATTTTCCAAACTTATTATCCCTAAATCCAATCGGTAAAATTAACTTCCAAACGATATCTCTTTCAGAAAAGGATTTGGTCATTACTTTTTTGTTATAATGCCTAGCGACCTTAGCCTTGTTTTTCTTGATCCTCTCAAACGCTTATAACCGACTCTAAGTCAAATCATCAAGCTCATCGGTCATCAACGTGTAATAATCATCGACTGTCAACTGATCCTGTAAAGACACCCTCTTGGAGCCGATGTTAACTTCCCACAGAAGAACTGCTTCATGACCGTATACCAACTGATATGGTGGCACCTGGGTAGATCCATGACATGCCATCCGATAGGCCCACAACGAATCATTCAATGTGACATGCCACCTCCATGGTTGTTCGTCGATCTTACGCTTGATCAACTTTATTGAACTCTTGTTAGAAGCTTCCGCCTGTCCATTAGCTTGAGCATAATATGGTGACGAATTCAGCAACTTAATCCCCATACTGGCAGCAAACCTTTGAAACTCCTCTAACATGAAGACAGAACCTTGATCAGTGGTAATTGTCTGTGGAATTCCAAATCGATGTATGATATGTTCCTTGATGAACTCAATCGCATCCTTATAAGTAACTTTCTTCAAAGGAATAGCTTCTACTCACTTTGTAAAATAGTCTGTTGCCACCAATATGAACTTATGCCCTTTACTAGATGAAGGATAAATCTGGCCGATCATGTTAATTCCCCAACCTCTAAACGGCCATGGCTTAACTATCGGATTCATAACCGACGCTGGAGCTCGCTACACATTCCTAAACTTCTGACAATCTTGGCAGCCCTTGTAGTATTTAAAATAATCCTCCAACATACTCGGCCAAAAGTATCTAGCCCTCCTCATCATCCATCTCATGTTATGAGCCGATTGATGGGCTCCACAAATGCCTCTATGTACCTTGCTCATCACCAATGCAGCTTCTTCAGCACCCAAACATCTTAAGAGCACCCCATCGACGGATCGATAATATAATTCTTTATCAAGTAGAATGTATTTAATAGCCTTGTACCGAAGCTTCTTGGAAACCAATCTTGATGGATTTTGCAAATACTGAATAATTTCCCATCTCCAATCGTCGGCTTCCATACGGCTCTCAATATCAGCTATCTCGATTTCCACTCTACTGTTTAGCCGATACCCTGAAGCAGTCTGAGCAAGATCATTGGCCTCCGCGTTTTGCTCTCTAGGAATATGATCCAATGTCACTATCTTGAAATCCTTTAATAACTGTTGACATTTTTCTTAGTATGACTTCAATATTTTATCCTTGCATTTATATTCCCCAGATAGTTGTTTGATTACCAACAAAGAATCCCCAATGACCTCTACCGTATCGGCTCCAATTTCTCTCAGCAGCTGAAGTCCCTTGAGTACCGCTTCATATTCTGCTTGATTATTTGTACTATACAGCTTGATCGTGAAGGCAAACTCAAAACTTACCTCCCGAGGCGAAATGATCACCAAGCCGATACCAGATCCATGCATACAAACCAATCCATCAAAGAATAACGTCCACGGGATCGGCTCCATAAAATTCTCTTGGACTCCTCTATACTGTATAATAAAATTGACTACCGCTTGTCCCTTGATTGCCTTAGCCGACTCATACCTCAGATCGAACTCCATCAGAGCGAATATCCATTTACCAATCCGCCCCCTCAAGACTGGAGCCGATAGCATGTATTTAATCACATCGGCTTTGTAAAATGTGTATAGTGACTAAGACCGTGAGTGTATACAAGGAGGGTCGGGTCTATATATATACAACCCAGGCCAGTGGTCTGTCTAATACCCCCCGTAGTCGCAGCGGGACTGGAACGGACGCAGAGACTGGACCGAAAACTGGTGAACAAAGGCATGAGTAGGCCTTTGGTCATTATATCGGCAAACTGATGTGCCGATTGTACATGGAGCACCTGAACCTGTCCTAATGCGACCTTGTCATGGATAAAATGGATATCGATCTCGATGTGCTTGGTGCGTCGATGATGAACCGGGTTAGCGGTCATGTAGACGACACTGACATTGTCGCAATAAATGACGGTCGCGGTGGTGAGGGGTGCACGGAGCTCCTGGAGAAGCTGGCGAAGCCAGCAACACTCGGCTACGGCGTGGGCGATGGCACGGTACTCGGCTTCGGCGCTAGACCGAGACACTGTGGTCTGGTGTTTTGAGGACCAAGATATGAGAGTGTCACCGAGGAAAACGTAGTAGCCGGATGTAGAGCTTTGAGAGTCGGGGCAGCCTGCCTAGTCCGTGTCAGAGTACGCAGTGAGGGAGTCGATGGGGCTGGAGCTGAGATGCAGCCCGCTGGAGAGGGTGCCCTTCACGTAGCGGAGGATTTGCTTAAGCAGCACGAGGTGAGGTTCATGCGGAGCATGCATGAAGAGGCACACTTGCTAGACAGCGTACGTAAGGTCGGGCTGGGTGAGGGTGAGGTATTGGAGAGCCTCGGCAAGACTCCGATAGTGAGAGGGATCGGCAATGAGTGTGCCATCGACAGCGGAGAGTTTGACTCGAGTGTCGACGAGGGTGGCTGTGGGGTGACAATTGGCCATACTCGCACGCTGGAGGAGGTCGATGGCGTACTGGCACTAGGAAAGAAAAAGCCCGTGAGAGAAACGGGTGACGGAGATGCCAAGAAAATGGTGGAGAGGACCAAGATTGGTCATGGCTAATTCAGAGTAGAGTCGGGCCATGATCTGGTCGAGGAGAAATATCGAAGAAGCTGTAAGGACAATGTTGTCGATATATAAAAGTAGATAGGCAGTAGCGGAGCCGATATGAAAGGTGAACAGGGAACTATCGGACACAGAGGCCATGAAGCCAATGTGCTGAAGATAGGCAGCAAAGCACTGGTACTAGGCACGAGGGGCTTGTTTGAGGCCGTACAGGGAACATTGAAGAAGGAAGATGTCGTCGGGACGAGAAGGGTCGACGAAGCCTGGGGGCTGCTGGCAGTAGACCGTTTCCGTCAGATGACCTTTAAGAAAAGTGTTCTTCACATCTAGCTGATGAATCGGCCAGGAACGCGAGGTAGCCAAAGTGAGGATGACCCGGATGGTGGTGGTTTGATGACGGGACTGAAGGTCTCATCGTAATCGACACCGGGTCATTGGGAGAAACTCCAGACTACCCAGCGAGCCTTGTGATGGGCAAGGGAGCCATCGGCGTGGAATTTATGTTTAAAAATCCACTTACCGGTCACAATATTGGCGCCGGGAGGACGGGGGATGAGACGCTAGGTCTCGTTGTCCATTAGGGCCTTGTACTTGTCGGCCAAGGTGCAGCGAGATGTCGCCGGGATGGGCGAGATAGAGCTATGGACGGCGGAGAGCCCGTAGCGCTTGGTGGGGTAGAGAGACCTAGTCTGGGAGCAGGTGGCCATATGAGAGGTGGAGGGAACTGGAGCCGATTGGGGTGCAGGAGTAATGGGAAGGACTGGTTGGGTGGGGGCGTCATCGGCTCCGGATTGGCAACTATACATGAGAGGAAAAATGGGAACTAGATCAGCCTGAGCCGATGGAGTTGGGTGGGCCGAGTGGTCCGATCGGTCTGATAGAGATGGATCAGCCGATGTGGTGGGAGAAGCCGATGGAAGCTGAGGAGTCGATGGAAGCGGGGTGTCTGATGGAAAAAGAACGGTATTGGCTGAAGCCGATGAGAGAGGTGGGGCCGATGGGGGTCCGATGGTTGGGACATCGGATCGAATAGTGGTGGGATAAGTAAAAGGTAAGTCCTCAGCAATGGCCGATGAAGAGGCCGATGGAAGGGACAGTGGAGGAGACCTGGTCGGCATGGTGTTGGTGAGGAGCAAGTTGAGATCACTAGAGGAGGATCTCGAATGAAGTAGACCAAAGGAAAAGCATGTCTCATCAAAAATGACGTGATGAGAGACGATGATCCGTCGGGTGAAAAGGTCGAGACATCGGTATCCCTTGTGAGAGGAGGGATAGCCAAGGAGAATGCAGGCGGTGGAGTGGGGAGCGAATTTGTGGGAAGCTGTGGCGGTGAAGTTTGGGTAGTAGAGGCACCCGAAAACGCGAAGGTGGGAGTAGTCGAGCGCCGTGCGGTAGAGAACGGCATAGGGAGCGTTGTTTTGAACGGAGGAGCATGGGCGCCAATTGAGAAGATACGTCGCAGTAGCCAGAGCTTCTGCCCAATAAGTGGCAGGTAAGTGGGCATGAAGTAGCATTGTGCGACTGATGTTGTTGAGGGTGCGAAGGAGGCGCTTGGCTTTGCCATTCTGAGAAGAGGTATAGGGGCACGAGAGCCGTAGATGGATGCGCTGTGAGGTGTGGAAGGTTGTAACGGTACGGTTAATAAATTCCGTACCGTTATCGGCTTGTAGAGCCTTGATGGGGAGGTTGAACTGAGTGGACATGTATGTGACAAAGTGAGCGAGATGAGAGGCGACCTCGGATTTGCTGATGAGCAGAAGGTCCAGCAATAGTGTGTGTAATCGTCAAGTATAGCGAGATAATACTAATTATTGGAAACACTTTTAACTAGAGATGTCCATACATCACAACGTATAAGTTTAAATGGACGCGAGGTATAGGTGAGAGAACTAGAAAAAGGCAGATGCACATGTTGTGGGTACATCGAATGGAGGCGCCATGACGGAGGGTGGCGACAGCGTCGGGGCCGGGGTGGCTATGGCGAAGATGCCAAAGGTTGGTGGAGAGGGCGACGCTGGCGTGTGGAGTGGACAGTGCAGCGGGAATGGTGTAGAGGTCTCCGCCACTATTACAGCGAAGGATCTATCGCCGGGTTGGGATATCCTTCACAGAGAAACCAAACGCATCAAATTCGATGGATCAGTTGTTGTCTCTTATGAATTGGCGAACAGATATAAGATTGTGAATAAGAGAAGGTATGACAAGAACAATGCGAAGGGGAAGGTTAGTGCTGGATGTAGACAGAGAGGAGTCACCTCGGCATTGGATAGGAAGAGAGTGACCATTGCCGATAGTGACAAAGGGGGAGGATAAGGGGTGACAAGAACGAAGTATACCGAGCGATAACGCCATGTGTGAAGACGCCCCAGAGTCCAGCACCCAAGGGTGCTGTGGTTGGAGCATCATTTGGTTGAGGGCAGCGACGAGGCTAGCCTAGTTCCAGGAGGGAACCGACTGGGTGGGTGGGGTCGGTAGCATCGGCTGAGGCGGCAGAACGGGAGCCGATGCTAGGTGAGCCTGGGGATGGGCGCCGAGAACCCCGGGTTGCCAGCCGATGGGGTTGCGTGGCTGGGGCTGGGGTGCCCACGGGTTGTAGCAGAGCCACAGACCTGTGGGACAGACAGGTTGGGCAGGGACCAAGGCAGGTCGTGATTGCATCGGACCCTGCTAGTTTCTGCCTTTGCCTTTGCCCTTGCCTTTCCCAGTGCAGGCTGTGTTTCCATGGCTGGAGCCATAGCCACCAGAGCCACGGGAGGAAGTGGCAGCGTAGGATGCTCGGCAACCATTATCGGTTGCGACAAGGAGAGCGGTGTGGGCTACTGTCTTCTTATCGTTGGCCAGACGGAGTTCTTTAAGAACTAAAGGCGAACGATGGAAGAGGTGTGGCATTGGCGATGTCATCGGTGGTGTTTGAGAAGCGGGGGTTGAGGCCTCACAGAAGGGTGAGGACGAGTTGAGAGTCGGCCACAGGGTGAACGACGTCCCGGAGAGCAGCAACCTTGACCTTGAGGGGCTGACAGTACGAGGAGACAGAGGAGTCTCCTTGTACCATGGAGTGGAACTCGTTGAGGAGGAAGATGGCACGAGGCTGCTTGTTGGCGAGGAAGATCCACTCGATGGCCATCCAAAGATCCTAGGTAGTGGGGTCGGTATCGTCCATGGCGAGATCGAGGACAGAGCCGTCGACTGAGCTGAGCAGTCAGCTGCGTACGCAGCACTCGGCAATGTCCCACTAAGGATCATCAGGGCAAGGTGGAGCAGAGCCATCGATATGGGACCGGAGGCCGAATTTTTCACAGAGGGATTTGAAGTAGAAAACCCACTTGGAATAGTTGGTGTTAAGGTCAAGAGAGATAGGAACGTGACATTTCACGTTCACAGCAGCGTAGGGAGGGGAGAAGATCGCCGAGGTCGTGCTCGAAGTGTGGTCTGAGGCACCGAGGGCCCAAGCAGACTCGGCGACTGGGAGAGTACGGGAGATGAGGGCGGACTCGGTGGCCATGACGGGAGGAGAACGGGGACAAATAGTCGATGGGAGGAAGAAGCCAATGGGAAGGAGAAGCCGATGAGAGGACGGATCGGCTGATCAAGGATGTGAGAAGCCAATGGAGAGTAGGCCGGCCAGCCGATGGGGAGTAGGCAGTGGAGTAGGTGAGGAAAAGGTGGTGGCAGAGTGGGTGGGTCAGAGAGTAGTTGGGTCACGGACGTGCGAAGATTCACGTTTGTGAAGAGAAGATTCACGTCTATGGACTCGTGGAGGCCAAGGAATGGGGCGGACGCGAAAAAGGCGGAGAGTGGCCAGATACGAAGAGAATATGTTTGCGTCCGGGAGGCAGGGATTCGTGTTCGTGGACACGTGGACACATTTGACTGGCTCGGATGTGAGGGGAGAAAGTTCGCGTCTGAGAGCCGTTGAGCGTGTTGGAAAAGGCGAGAACCGAGGGAGAGTTTCAGCCAATAGAGGTATAGACAAGTCCAGCCGATGGAGACGACGAGCGCAAAGGTGCGCCGGTGTCAGAGAAGGAGAGATGCACGAAGCAAGAAGAAGAACAGAGACGGGTGCGAGGCGAGACGAGGAGGCGGATCGAGACCGTCGCCTTGTCGCGTGGAGGTGGAACGGAGAAAAGAAGGTGACTACGGGTGAGATGGGGAGAAGAAGAAACGGAGATGAGAGAGCGAGGAGAGTGCCGGGAGGAGTACCAGGAAGAGGGTTGGTGACGGGAAGAAGACGTCGACGATGAGGAGGAAAGGGTCGGCTCGTCGGAGGGAGAAGCTAGCACACTGGGGATGTTTAGACTCGCTCTGATACCATGTAGAAATGTGTACAGTGACTAAGACCCCGAGTGTATACAAGGGGGGTCGGGTCTATATATATACAACTTAGACCAATGGTCTATCTAATAGGTTTGTAAAGCACTGTACACTCAGCCGATAGAAGATAATGCCTTAACTTTGTACATGAGAAATACAAGCACAGGCATAACTTTTCCATAGCAGGATACCTGGTCTCAGCATCCAGAAGTCATCGGCTCAAATAGAATACGTCACATTCTTTTGATTCAAACTCTTGTACAAGCACCGATCCGATTGACTTCTCATCGGCTGACAAATATAATTTGAACGGTATTCCTTTATGCGGCGAAATCAACACTGGTGGAGAATTCAAGTACTCCTTAATATGATCAAAGGATTTTTGCTCCTCATCACCCCATACAAATTCTTGATTGGCTCATAACCTTAATAAAGGAGTGAACGACTCAATTCTTCCCAATAAGTTTGAGATAAATCTCCTTATAAAATTAGGTTTGCTAATCAAGGACTGTAACTGTAGTTTGTTGCTAGGTGGCTCGGTGGTCTGGATGGCCCTAATGCTTCGTTGACCGACTTTAATTCCTCTCTCATGTACCATGAAACCCAAAAATTGTCCGGCCGATACGACAAAAGCACACTTGTGAGGATTCATTTTGAGTCCATATTTCTTCGTCCTCTCAAGCACTTTTCGTAGATCGGCTATATGTTCTTCAATACCTTTGGATTTCACCACCATATCATCAATATATATCTCCACCAGTTGTCCGATAAGATCATGGAACATGTAGTTCATGGCTCTCTGATAAGTTGCGCCGGTATTCTTTAATTCGAAAGTCATGACTACCCACTAGTATAAACCAATAGCCCCAGGACACCTAAATGCAGTCTTGTGGATATCTTCTTCTGCCATAAAAATTTGATTATAGCCTACATTTCCATCCATAAAGCTAATGATCTTGTGACCCGATGTAGCGTCAATTAATAAATCTACCATCGGCATCGGATACTCGTCTTTAGGGGTTGCCCTGTTCAAATCCCGGAAGTCGATGCATATCCTTAACTTTTCATTTTTCTTCTTCACTGGGACAATATTGGACACCCATTTAGCATATCGGCATGGTCTGATGAAATTTGCATCGTATAACTTTGTGATGTCCGCCTTGATTTCATCATGCCACTCTGCTTTGAATCTCCTCTATGGCTGCCTAAATGGCCGATATCCCGGTCTGATAGGAAGCCGATGTTCCACAATCGATCGGCTTAATCCCAGCATCTCATGGTAATCCCAAGCAAAGCATTCTCAAAATTCCTTTAATAATTTTATCATCTTTTCTCGAAATTCAACACATAGATTTTTACTAATGTACGTCGGCCTTGGCTTGTCTCCTGAACCTATATCTATTTGTTCTAACTTATCGGCCGACGTAAAACCTTGCCCTAACTTTCCTTTGGAGTCTTCTATAGTTCCCATGGAAACAATGGATCCGAGCCGACTTGCTGAATCGGCTTTATTCCTTTATCAGTCACCTCCAAGAAATTTTCCATCCATGTTTGTCTGGACAGGCAGTTGAACCCATCAGCGTCCCAGAATGGCATATCAGTTATTGCCACACTAGTCGACTGATCGGCCACGATCACTTCAACTCTATCTCCTTGCCACTGCATGAGGCTTTGATGCATTGTTGAAGGAATACAACAGTTGGCGTGAATCCAATCCCTGCCAAGGAGTAGACTATACGACCCCTTACTATCGATGACAAAAAATGTGGTAGGCAATGTCTTCCTTTCAGCTGTTAGCTCCACATTCAGCACTCCCTTAGTTTCTGATGGATTGCCTCCGAAATCTTTCAAAACCATATTTGTTTTAACTAAGTCTCTAGCCATCTTTCCCAATTTACGGTATGTAGAATATGGCATCAAATTGATGGTTGCGCTCCCATCAACTAGCATCTTTGCCATCGGCTTCCCATCAACATACCCGTTGATATACAACGGTTTTAGGTGCCAATGTTTGGATTCTTCTGGCTTGACTCGGTTCTGATATTAATTGGGCAAAATCTTCTTCTTGACCTTCTTCATCGGATACACATGCTTTATATTCCATCGGTAAGAAGAATACCATGTTAGCCTAAGCCGATGTACCAGCCTCATCCTCTTTTTGCTTTACTTTCCGTACTTTTTTAATTTTCTGGCTCCGATCGACTTCCTCATGGTCCTGCCATTGTCTTTTATGCTGCTCTCTATGCCGCAACCTTTGTGCCCTCCTTTTCTGATTTTTTGTAAAAATCCCGGACGAACACCACTGATCTTTCATGGGGTATGATCCTTTGTTTAACTCTCGGTCCTTAACTGTCCCATGACCATACTATTCGTTGATCGGCCCTAATCGGCTATGTGCCGATGCCCTAGTGATGGAAGGCCGATCATACAACATCCTGCTCTGGTCACAGTACCGAGACCCTGGTTTGTTACAATCAGGACAGTCCTCGATTGACGGCAACCTCATATTTTGATCCCAACAGTACTGAAAAAAGGGACAACCCCAATGTGCATTATACCTTTCTTGTTGTGTTGTGGCTCATTTTTCTTCGTCTTGTATTCTAGAATATTTTTTGATTAGGTCCGATGAGGAAACCTTCGACCTCTTCCAGCGCCTCTTTTCATCGGACCGATCTCTTGAGGTCCCTGCAAACACCATATTCACCGGGAAAGGATGCCTATCAACCTTCATCGGCTCTTTGTCCTTAAACTTGATTCTCCCCTATTCGACAACCGATTGTAACTATTGCCGGAAGACCTTGCACTCATTAGTATGATAAGATATTGAATTGTGCCATTTGCAATACTTCTTCTTTCTGAGTTCTTCGGCAGATGGGATTACATGGTTCGATGGCAATTGAATCTACTTCTCTTGGAGGAGAAGATCAAATATTTTGTCAGTTTTGTTAATATCAAAATCATATCTTTCTCCTTTATTTGTATTCTTGATCCATAGACATGATACGGGTTTCTTATTCCTGGTCCATTCCACCAGACCCACCTCTGCATCGGATTCCTTGTCATCTGAGTCCGATGCGTACACCTGTAGCTGATCGGCTTTCTGATGGAACCTTTCTTTCTTGGTACCTGCAAATCGGCTTTCGTGAGCCGATACTCTCTGGAGTAGATGAGACAAACTTTCAAACTCTTGTGAAGAGAAACGTTCCTGAATCGGAGCCAACAATCCTTGGAAAGCCAAGTCGGTTAGTTGTCCATCACTTAAAATGAGACTATAACATCGGCTTCTGACATCCCGGAAACGCTGGATGAATTCCGGGACTAATTCATCGTGCCTTCGTCTAACCGATGTTAAGTCTGACAATCTCAACTCTTGAATTCCGGCAAAGAAATATTTATAGAATTGTTTCTCCAAATCAGCCCAGCCCCTGATTGAATTTGGAGGTAACGAAGAAAACCAAGAGAAGGCTGGTCCAGATAAAGACAATGGAAATAATCGGACCCTCAGAGTTTCATCAGTCGATGCCTCCCCACATTGAGCCAAGAACCGGCTAATATGTTCCATCGTAGATACGTTATCTTGCCCTAAGAACCTGGAGAAATCTGGAATTTTGAATCGGTGCAGCAGCGGAATTCTATCGAACCACTCTAGGTAAGGGTACCGATACACGAAAGTTTGTTCTTTAGGCTTATTGCCTAATTGCTCCCTTACAACTTCTGCAATTCTGGCAGTCCAATCTCCTTTCTTTAGATTCTCTTTTTGGTACTGTGGGATCGAAGTTGGTATCTGACATGATCCATAATGATCTCCTTGATAATTATTACCAAGATATTCTTGCTTATACCCCCCGTAATAGGCTATCCGATGATACCCTGGCATCACGTCTTCATGTTGCTCCCCGATCCGCTCTTGTACTGGCGGAAACATATTTGCCGATATATCCCTTCTAGATCCGTAAGTAACCTGTGGTTGTCCTGTTCTCATCGGCAAATACACCGACCCTTGATTAGGTTCTTTAAAAATAGATCTATCCACAGTTTTCTTGATTAAGTTGTGCAAAGTATTCACCAGTACACCCGATTGGTTAATGAGCGCATGGTGAATAGCTTCATCAACTATCTCTTGTAGCGGCTTCTGAGGACAAATAGGCGGCGATCGGCTCGATTCTCCTTCTAAAACTGGCTTTGACATTTTGGACTTTTGAATCGGCCCTTGTCGGGTCATGCTAAAGAACTCCAGACAGAGCTTCTAAGAATTAGCTATGTTCTGCTCCACCTGGTATCTCTGCTCCTCAGTTAAATCCTTTATTGTTACTGGGATTACGTTGTCTGTGTTGATTTCTTTACCTGCCATTAGATCACTGTTAATGAAGGACTTTCAACTGATAAAAAAGGTCTTCTTGTCCCACCGGGCGTGCCAAAAGGCGTGCTCACCGCCAAAAATCCCGCAACTGGACAGGGACGGTGGCTTGGTCACGCGAAGGCCTGGGAGGTCTGCTTAGCTCTAGTTCAGGTCCTTAAGCCTCGAGGTTCGCGAGCGTGCCAGTCAATTTGACCCTGCAATTGACAAGGAAGTGAGACGAGCGGGTCCAATATAGGCGCTCGCTATCAGCTGGCTGCCGATAGGATCGGGATGCTCTTCGATCTGCTGAGGAGCCGATGTGGACAGGTGTCGATGAGAGATCGACCGCAAAGCCAATGGAGGAACCAGGGTGTGCTCAAGAGATAGCTAGACGCACAGGATCCCTCTGGACAGCCGAATAGTGATTCATCAGCTGGAAAAACTAATGAAGGCGCATGCGGCCTAGGCAAGGAATAGTATAAGAAGGCATGTGCTACAAAGCCGATGCCGCTCCAGATATGATAGCACAAGACCCGTCGCCCGCCATAGCAGCGCCATTAACACCGAACCACGAAGATCGGACCTAACCGAGACAATACGAGGCCGGGGCCAGCGGCGATGATACGGAGGACGCCGGATCAGCTATGCCTTAGCAAGGATAGAAACAAATCCATTGGCTAGCTGAGCCGATGAGAGGACGCCTCTCTAAAGGCAGGTGCGTATCGGCTGGGAGATCGATACGTTCGGCGTTACGCGTCAAGGGACGCCTTTGAAGGCAGATGCGTATCGGCCGAGGGGCCAATGCGCTAGGCATGAAGCTCAGAGCATGGATAACTCATCAGCTGGCACTCCGATGACACGCCATGCAGAAGACTATAGGCCTGAAGCTCAATCTACCGTCGACAGCCCCGTAGGTCGAACCTAACCAATACAGCACGAAATTAACGACGGCAGAGGGAGCTTAACAGGCCGATAGGTCCCGCACGGACGTGATGCAATACGTCTGACCGGTCTAAGAGGTCGAACCTAACCGATGCAGCCTCAGACAGGGCAGAACATATTGGGATGGTGGCGGGACTTACCCCTTCGCCGGAGATCGGACTTAACCGATGCAGCCCCACGTTAAGAGCCAGAACCCACCAGTAAAACCTAGATGGACTAGGGTAGCGATGCGCCAAGATTGTATATTGATCGAGAGATATCTTACATGTTTCCAGGGGATCTATATTTATACCCTGAATTTACAGACAAAGTCCGACGCGTCTACGACCATCGGACATTATTTCCTAGTAAGAATAAAGGAAAATATTTCTAAAGAAGTTAACTAACCAGCTAAACCTTCCTAATTAAGTAAGGTTACAATTCACAAAAACAAGCATCCCGCCGTGGAGTCCACGGCTCTTCCGCAAACCCGGTTTCATCTGAATAATCTTCCAATTTGTAACCGAATCTTCTTCGCTGCAACTTGATTGGCTTCTCTACTGTAGCTATCGGACCTTCTTTTACTCAAGCCGATCCTTTTCCTTCCTTTCCTCAGGCTTCTTGGACTTGATCCCGATTGGACAATCCCCTGTCTTTAAGCCGATCCAATCTACTACTAATCTAATTGGCTTTTCTACAGTTTCGATTGGCTTTGTCTCAGTATCTCCATCGGCCGATGACTGCATTAAACTCTCCATCGGACCTTTCAGCCGATCGGCTTTAGCACCATCAGATCGTCCAGATTTTGGCGTTAACACATATGTCTATGCTTTTATTGGCTTTCTAGCCGTTGGACGAGTGCTTCATCCCCTATCGGCAACTAGCCGATAGTAGGAGTGCATCAGACGCAGCTGATGACTATCTCAACTCTATCGGCAACCAGTCAATAGCAGGAGTTTATATTGGCCCATCGACCGACTGACTCATCAACTTATCTACTTGTCAATTACAAGATCAAATTGATTGGCATGGTAGCAACTCTAACAACCCCAATGAAGGAACCTTGAAGCTGAAGGACTTGCACTGGAGTGAAGTAAATCTCCTAGGCCTCAACATGTCCACACATGCCTCCATCAGACCTCCATTGGCTCACGCTCGCGCTCCCTCTTGGTGCGTCCCTCCACCCGGTCCGATCTTCCCTACACGTGCGAACAAGTAGGCCAATATAACATGTTCCCTTGTCTCTCCACCCTTTTGGTAATTTGATATCTGTGCTCTCTGAGTGTGGGTATAAACTACTCTACATACACTGTTGTTTATCACAAAAACTTGGGAAATAGGTTTGAGAAACCTTTGAAAACCTGACACATGGTGTCGATGTGTATAAAAAGAAAACTGGTTTGTGAAAGTTCGCGATGCGGGTATTGTGCCTGCGTGGTGCTATCTTGTATTCGCATATAAAGACCTATTCCTATGGGATAATCCTCAAGCATAAAAAGTACAGCCACACGATGGAATGGGACACCCTAGCTAAATAACTAGCCAGTTCAAGGAACCTTGCATGCCAATAGTTGTGGAATGTTGGGATGCGGTGGTTAGTGCATTGCTAGGTTCCTGGAAAAGGCAAGAAAATAAGCTTGTCATATTACTGATCAAGGTGGTGGGTGGTTTGATTTGTGAAAACTAAAATAATTCATTTGGAAAGGCCTTGTCGTAAACCTCTAACACCGGCCAATGTTTGGAGTACGTTCGTGTTGTGTGGGTAAAGTGTACCCCTCTGCAGATGTTAACTAACTGTTTGAACAGCTCTGCCCATGGTCATGGGTGGATGCAAGATGTTACCTATTGCATAGATTTATTTGCCTATGTTTTATGAAAACTTCTTGTGGATTGGAAATTGTCACAAGAATTAGTCTATGTGGCCCATGGAATATCTAGGTGGTCAAAAATGGATCTATGTGATTCGAGATGTCTGAGGGCATCATAGACTAGGCTTCTTAAGTGAAAGCAATTTTCCATACTACTAAGGCAGTAGGATTCTAGGAGTCCGTATAAATGGAAAAAGGCTCGATGAGCTAGTTAATCAAGTGATATGGCTCTAGGAGCCAAGAAATGAGAAACTAACCTAGGAAGTCAGTGCAATTCTAATAAGTTGTTGAAAAGTATCTCTTATGTCGAATCGAGATGCAAGTCTCTTTTCAACCCAAAGTTAAAAGAAGAACCTCACTTAGTTGATTCAAAAAGTTTTCAAATAAAATCTTTATAAAACACCTTGCCTCTCTTTTAAGCCTACACTATTCACCTAAGTTCCCATGACTTGTTGCATATGTAAGTACTCACCTTGCTCTCTCTCTCTTTATATTTATATATATATAGTTCCCCTCCATCCACTATTTAATTTAAAGATTGCAATGATTTATAAATATTACCATAGGTACCAACATTGTGTCCTAGGTCTGGTACCGGTATCACGGTCTCGTAGGAAGCGGTTTGCGCCATTCTCCTATGACACATCCCTATCAAGTGTCGTTATACGGTGATGCCAAATTAGGGTGTGACAATAATGGGCACTATGATTTAAGGATGAGAAGGTGGAGCCTATGTTGGTCCTCCTAACCTAATCAAGTACCCTACATGCCTTACCACATTTACATTTCCAGCCCCCATTTTGAGTATTTCATAGTTGACCACTTGACGTAACTAAATATTGAGGATTACGGTCTACTGTAGAGACTTGAGGACATATCTATAGAAACCCATCAAAGTCTTCCTTAAATAATTACAACATAGCGGATTAATTGACACAATAGAGTGAGTTGGAAGAAGTGTTGGCACTTCCATCACTTTTGCCAAACCACTCTACTATGTCAATTAATCCACAATGTTGTGATTATTTAAGAGAGAATTTGGTGGGTTTGCATGGATATGTTTATCACTATCCACCGTCGACTGTGATCTTCAATATCTAGTTTGGTCAAACCGTTAATTGTAGAATACCCATGATAGGGGTTGAAAATGTCCATGTGAGTGTATATACTAATGATCCTAAGTTTTACAACTTTTGATGCTTGTGTTGATGTCGATGTGGTTTTGGGTAAGGATATGAGTTAATTTGGATGTGAATTACTTTTATAAATATGGGTGGATTGGATGAAGTGAATATGAATTAAATGTATGTGTATGTGGATATGGGTGGATTGGATGAAGTGAATATGAATTAAATGTATGTGTATGTGGAGATGGATTTGATGTATGGATTAATTTAGATGTGGAGATGGTTTGTATGTATGTGTATGTGGGGGTTTTGGATGTAAGATGTTATGAACTATTATGTAGATAGATTCTTAATATATCTATAACCTGCTATTTATTTATGGATACTAATTATGATGCATATATAGCTGCTTTTTTTTTCTCCAGGCTTATAGGTGCCGATTCTATATTGGAACCAACGCCTATAGGAGACCCATAGATACCGGCTACTTTTATAGAACCGACAC
Source organism: Oryza coarctata (assembly GCA_030770085.1). Lineage (NCBI taxonomy): Eukaryota > Viridiplantae > Streptophyta > Magnoliopsida > Poales > Poaceae > Oryza > Oryza coarctata. The sequence continues at coordinate 20,620,353 of CM061472.1, forward strand.
CTACGTGGAATTATAGGTGTCAATTCTGATGTAGAATCAACGTCTATGTGGCTACTAGCACAACCCTAGAAGCTCTATAGATATCGGTTTTATGCTAGAACGACACCTATAATTCTATTTAGATACCAATTTTAGAACTGAAATTAAGGACCACGGTTATTAGTTCCGTATAATTGTTGTTGGCAAGATAACCAACATCTATGGGTATTTTGAACCGATACTAATGTGCCTTTATGAGCTAGTGCATATTAGTATTTGTGTGGGAGAAAAAGACGTATACCTCTAAAACTTTTGTCAAATAGATGCAGCAGTCAGTTCTCAAAGAAAAAAGAAAGAGTAGATGCAGCAGTCAGCTTCTGGCCGACTTTCATTCTTCCGAAGCACATGAACATCTTCTATCTCTGCCAAGAACCATATATACTAGATGAGTGTGTCACCATCACTTGAATGTTCCTTGTCGTTGGGCTTCTTACTCCTGTGAAGAAACTCAATTGATAAACTCTGAGAGATTGACTGTGCTGTTGTAACATCGACATAGCCTCGACCATCATATATGATAGTATATGCAGACCTACGTTGGCATCAGAATTTAGGAGGTAGTAGTATATACTCGATGGATCATGGACCAAGTAGCGATGATGCGAGATCGATGTGATGAGAACATGCGCCATGTATTATTGCTTGTGTCCCCTGCTACCTTGTTCCCCAACAAAACACAGTCGGTCTTCAATGGCTGGTCGACCATTTATCCATAATTCAACCAGAAAGTACTGCTCATATATGTATCTAAGTAACTAAGTTATTTCAATGCAAGGTTATGCATATCATTATCCCAGGAGATATATATAATAGCAAACTCAGATATACATATAGTGGCAAACTCCTATAATGATGGGTGTGCAAATAACCACTTGGGGAGAATGTGTTTCTGAACAAATGTTTATTAGCCTTTGCCTTTTGATCTAGACTATGTTGACTAGATATAGCCCGACTCACCTTTTCATGTTCTGTTTGAAACAAATGAGAGCGGCCTGTCACTTTCTTTCCCACAAACATTCCCAAAACTAGTCAAAACGAACGGTTGTTTCCCTCTTTCACATGGAAGTATTTGAAAAAGGGCTTGGCGAAAAAGAAGAATTTGAAAAGGACAAAATTAATTTGGTCACACTGAAAATTATTACTTCAATTTTATACCATCCAAAGTTGTGGGTGTGCCACTGGAGAGATCACATTATTCAATTTTATGATATTTCATCTATTAATATTAGAAATATGTCTTGTTTTTCTTCTTTCCTGTAGAACCAGTTAAACAAAATGATGCCGCCCTCCACTTGGTCATCCCCTCTAGCAACTCTATGTTTACCATAAACACTATCACCCTCTCTAAACACATAAAAGTTTCTACTACTATAAAAACAAAGTCGTCCTTTTTCCATCTCCACCTCCCACCGTAAAAAAAGATACAAAAGACCGAACTAGTAAAGAAACTCCGAGCTCTTCCCAGTGAGTACCTTATAGCCCATTCTATTGATATGGATCTGATGTAATCAACAGGCAGACTACTAGTAACTATAACAAAAATATAAGTTGAGTAACGTGTAACTATGTTTTTCTACGACACTCTCTCCATTTTAAAATTATAGGATGCAACTACTTTTTTCTTGATGGTTTATAATACAATACTTCCATACATATATGCAATTAACTAGCACATCTCTCTTCTCTAAATTTGTTTTTTAAAAAAAATATTCACACTTAAAATATTTAATCCTATTAGATGCATGCATTATATTTATTGAAATAATAGAGGAGATGATTATAATTTTTCTTGATATTTACTTTAGTGCTAGTTACATCTTACATTTTGAGACATTTTGAGATGGAGACCCAAGGTCATGATATTTGTATGTCAGCGAACCAAATTTTCCCTTCAAAACTGCTGTTGATTAAAATGTCCATTTTCTGAAGATTTTTCTCCACGTATTGGACAGAATAAAAGTTACTACTACTATCTCTCACTCAGTCTAGCAACTCGGATTACGGGTAAATCTATTCGTCAGAACTCAGGAGTGCTATATAAGGGTAGTAGTTCAACTGCGCAAAATCCAACTTGCTGCTGCTGCTCCACGATAGTACTAGCAGTACTAGCGTAGAGAGCAAACAAAAAGCTAGCTAGGGCTGCATGAGAGGGAACAGCGGCCTCCATTTCGGTCAAGGAGACCGCCCAAAGGACCCCATGAAACGCCTCCACGTTGTCGACCATTACTACTCACACCTCTCCTCTTTAGATTCTCAAAACAAGGCTAGGATTCCTCCCCCAGCACCCACCTTGCTCTTATGCCTAAATCACTCTATTTAATTGATAAAACTCTTCTTGGACTCTGTGCTCTCCCTCTCTCTCCTCTCCTCCCTAGTTCTTGATGTATTCGTTCCAGCCCAGCAATTGCATGTAACATTAATTCTCAAATGCACAAACTGTGGACAGCTGAGAGAGTAGCTAGCAGTCAGCCACTCATGTTACTCAGTAGTGTATGCGCACATTCGATTTACTATCTATATATACCACACACTTGGATATTCTCTCCTAAGCACAACACTGGTCTATATCGATCAATAGCTTTAGTTATCCTTCCCGTTCCTTGCATCTCTCCCATAAACTCTTCAAGGCGCATCGCCATCGCCATGGACATGAGCTCAGCTTATCGTCACCATTGGCTCTCCTCCCTCTCTAACAACTGCCACCATGGCCTCCTTGAGGCCCTGTGCACCTCATCCGCAAATCCACTTGGTAAAACCGATACGAGTTTCTCTAATAATGCACTACTAATAAGCTTTCATATGCATGTTTGCTAAATACTAAGTGAATTAGTAGGACATCTGTGTTCATCTCTAAACATCAACTTTTGGGTGTTTTTCGTGTAGGAGAGGATGAGCCCGCGGAGGACGCGCCGACGATGGAGGATTTCCTCGGCGGTGTAGGCGGCGGCGCCGCGCCGGCAGCTGCCCCAGAGGATCAGCTCGGCTGCGGCGAGTTGGGTAGCATCGCAGCCGGGTTCTTGCGCCGGTACCCGGCGCCTGAGAATCCCGGTGGGGTGACCATTGCAATGGCGACCGACGCGGTGGAGGCCGATCCGGCGAGGAGGACAGCTGAGACGTTCGGGCAGCGGACGTCCATCTACCGTGGTGTCACTAGGTATATTGCGAGCAAATCCATCAACGATCTTATATATCTAGTCGATCTCATCTCACAACGCTCAATTAGGTGAATGCATGTTGTAGTTATATACTACTAGTACACTAACAATAGTTCATCGTTAAAATGTCATTTTAACTAGCTATGATAATCGTGCAAGCGTGCATGACAATGAGCTGAAATAATACTTCAAGAATTTTCTTCAAGTTTTTGCTAATTTCATTTCAATGCTAAATATTGTGGTATTTGGAAAATGCATCAGGCACCGGTGGACGGGGAGATACGAGGCGCACCTGTGGGACAACAGCTGCCGCCGGGAAGGCCAAAGCCGCAAAGGCCGCCAAGGTATGTGCGTGCATGTCGTAACCCCTATCCAAGAAATTAACCTGCAAGTTTAGCATATTGACTTCGATCACTAACATTTTACCTGCTTTACTTCTCCAACTTAATTTCTCTACTTGTTGGCGCACCGTGGTTTTCCCTCAGTCTACTTAGGTATGTCATTTTTAAAATTAGTCTTAGCTTCTTTTTCATTTCCTTCATGATTGAGAAAAGAGAAAAGATCACATTTAGACTTACTGAGAAATCGGGGAATTAAACAAAACTTGCAGGAGGCTATGACAAGGAGGAGAAGGCCGCAACAGCTTACGACCTCGCCGCCCTGAAGTACTGGGGTCCGACCACCACGACGAACTTCCCTGTACGTACTTGTTGCATCAGTCAACTACCCCCAGCAATACATTATTCGATCTTTACATATATGACATGCATGTATATGCTTATTCTGGTCACTGATGAGATATATGAACAATCAACGTTCTTACGCTGATACGCTTATACGACATACGATACGGGTACTCGTACTTACCTAGTGATAACCTCCACCGATCGATGACCGTAGGTTGCCAACTACGAGAAGGAGTTGGAGGAGATGAAGTCGATGACGCGGCAGGAGTTCATCGCGTCGCTGCGCAGGTGAGATTAATCCAGATACTTTTTTATTAAAAAAAACAGGAAAAGTATTATAAACCATCAAGGGTACGTCTCCCGTCTCTTGCATGCCAATCTAAAATGGAGGGAGAAAATAGTTATAAAAAATTAAAATTTTTGATAAAATAAATTAAAATTTTTGATAAAATAAATTAATATATGATATATCATTTTATAAATATACATGCTTAATGGATTGTACAAGTTATAAAAAAAATGTTACCATAAATATATGCATTAGTCAGAGTTTAATTTATTTTTTATAACTTATAGAAGTCATATTTAAAATATATCACATACTCCTCTGTGCTATATTGTAAGTCAAATCTACTTAAGTTTGATTAAATTTATAGAAAAATATAGCAATATTTTTAATATAAAAAAATTACACTATTAAAATATATTCAATAATAGATTTAATAAAAATTATAAATATTACTATTTTTCTATAAATTTAGTCAACTTTAAAAATATCTAACTTATCACAATTCTAATATAAAAGGGATAAAGTATTAACCTATTTCTCCTTAGTGACATTAGTCAGAGTTTAATTTATTTTTTATAACTTATAGAAGCCATATTTAAACTTGTATATTTGTAAAGCACATACTCCTATATTGTAGGTCATTTTATATTTATTCTAAGACCAATAAATTTGATTAAATTTATAGAAAATATAGCAGTATTTTTAATATAGATAAATACACTATAAAAATATATTAAAAGTAATATAGTGTTATAGATGTTACTATTTAGTCAACTTTAAAAATATCTTAGCACAAATCTAATATAAAAGGGATAAAGTATTAATATATTTCTCCTTATAACTATTTAAATATGTTGCAAAATGATACGCAACAGTTATCTAGATAGTATTTTTAGAAAAAGCAGTGGCCCAAGGCAGAGTCGAACGCCACTACACCATGCTCACGAGCTTAGTTATCTTAGAGAGCCACATATTTAGGAGATGCAATCCTTTTCCACGCTTAGGAGACTTTTCCACGTACACACCTTGCCGTGCGTGCACGCACGGCTGCAGGTGCCTCTGCCTTTACTAGCACCACCTTGGGTTCTCACAGTCACATGTTGACCTCTTTGTGTGAGTGTTCCTACTCTTTTTGTCAGGAAGAGCAGCGGCTTCTCACGAGGGGCTTCCATATACAGAGGAGTAACAAGGTAAGATTGAGTTAGCAACTATTAATATCACTCTGAAATATTATGGTACCAAGTTGCATCATTCAGAGCAGCACAGTTTCTATATCTCTACTACGGTAAAAGAACCATCGTTCTCCTTCTCTTCCCCCCCCCCCCCCCCCTTATCCCATGTATAAAAGATCCTCTATAGAAAAAAGAAACCAATGAGCTAAAAAAAACCTGACCAACTATGAAAAAATTAAATCACGTTTCTCAAATCAAATTAAACTGTGTGTTTCCTAGATCCTGGTAGGCATGTAACTTAGATTAGAAATAAAATTTAAACTCTATATTGTATTTTAGAACGAAGAAATTACGTGAACTGTACTATCAAGTTGCAGCATTCAGAGCTGCTCTTCCTTTTTTTTCTTTAAGTCAAAAATCTTTGTGACAATGGAAACTTAACGTTTGACATGCAGACATCATCAGCACAGCCGGTGGCAGGCGAGGATCGGCAGAGTGACCGGAAACAAGGATCTGTACTTGGGCACTTTCAGTAAGCCTCGATATTTTTATACGCAGATAAACAAATATCAGTCTGACATTCAGTCAGAGAAGATAAGATATTATATAATTAGTTGAGTATTAATTATTATAAATTTAAAAATAGGTTTATTTAATTTTTTAAGAAGTTTTTTTAAAAAAACGTATTATTTAATAATTTAAAAAATATGCTAATAAAAAATGAGAAAGATGGTTGGCAAATTTTAGCGTGTCCTAAAATGTCCATGCACCGCAGGCACGCAGGAGGCGGCGGCTGAGGCGTACGACATTGCGGCTATCAAGTTCAGGGGGCTCAATGCCGTGACCAACTTCGACATGAGCCGCTACGACGTTGACAGCATCCTCAACAGCGACCTGCCGGTCGGCGGCGCCGCCGCCTCACGCGCCTCCAAGTTCCCGTCTGGCCCATCGCTGCCGCCGCCGCACGGCGCCGGGGTGTCGCCTGCCATGCCACCGTCGGAGGACTACTGGTCCCTCCTTGCCCTGCACTACCACCACCACCACCACAGGCAGTTTCCTGCTTCTGCGTTCGACACCTACGGCTCCTCCGGCTTGAACGTGGACTTCACAATAGGGACAAGCAGCCACAGCGGCAGCAGCAGCAACAGCAGAGCCATGTGGGGCACTGCGGCCGGCGCAGCAATGAGAGGACAGCAAGACGGCGACAGCAACAGGAAGAGAAACAGCTAATTGTTTACGCGCTGTTTACGCACGCACGGCGACCGGACGATGAGGCGCCAAGAGCGCGACCGAACGATGGAAGTTTAATGAAGACGCACAAACATGATAAAGACTAGAAAATCTGTTTTGTTACAGTGAAAATTTTTCAGCTTTAAGTTTTCTTCATTAAGGTTGTTAGAGTTATAAACGTATCAGTCAATTTAAATAACCGATAAGTTAATCGGCTGTTGAGCGATATGAACACCTGCTATTGGTTAGTCGCCGATAGGGTTGAGATAATCCTCAACTCGTTTGATGTACTCCTGCTATCGACCAATTGTCGATAAGACTGAAACACTCATTTATCGGTTAGAAAGCCGATGAAAACATACGTAGATAGTAACGAAGAGAATGAATAATATATTAATTATAGAACTAATGACACTCTAAAATAAAATAGTTGATAAGCACTATACGGACTCCTGCTATCGGTTGGTTATCGATAGAGACTGTAACACTCTTTCATCAGCTAAAAAGTAGATAAAGACATAAACAGATAACGAAGAATAAAATAAAAGACCCATTAACTTCAGAACCAACAACACTATAGAAATACAATGGTTGATGAGCAATATGCGTAATCTTTCTATCGACTGGTTGCCAATAGAGCCTGTAGCGTTTATTCATCGGCTGAAAAAACCGATAAAGGCATATGTGGATAGTAAAGAATAAGATAAAGAACCCATCGACTATAAAATTGAGAGCGCTCTAAATAAAATATGTGATGAATAGTAATAAATAAGACCCGATCTTTCGAAAACGGAAGAGACAAGATCAAACACACGAATGAAAGGAATAAGTGAACTCATCAACTAGCTAAATCAATGAAAGTAATTATCTGAAGATATATGGCTAAAAAGCCGATACTCTAGGCATGAGGCTTAACATATGTATAACTTATCGGCTAGCCGTTCTAATGAAACATTCGCGTAAAGACCTATTGACCTACGACTCAATCTATTATTAGCAGTCTAGTAGGTAGGACATAACCGATACAGCATGAGACATGATGATAGTAGAGGAAGCATAATAAACCAACAAAACCACGCAAGCATAATGTGATGTATCCGATTGGACTAAGAAATTAGACCTAATCAATACAGACTTAGACAGAATAAATACACCAAAATAGTGGTGGGACTTACCCCTCTCTCAGAAATCGAACTTAACCAATACAGCCCCGTGTCAAGAGCCAGAACCCGCCGGTAAAAACCTAGATAAACTGGGGTGGCGATACGTCGAAATTGATTTGATATATGACTAATAACTTATAAGGTTCCAAGAGTTCTATATTTATACTCTAGGGTTACAAGAGTCCGATATGGTTGCAAACAATCTCCAGACATTATTTCCTAAACACGAAAGGAAACTTTCTCTACGAATTTAAAAAAACTAATTAAATTTAGCTATTTTATAAGATATATCCTATCAATATACAAATATCCTGTCGTGATTTCCATGACTACTGCTCAAACCTAATCTCATCCAAATAATCTTCCCTTTTTTTTTTGACTAAACCAAATCCATTTTCATCCGTCCGATCGGCTTTTTCTCCGTATCAATTAGATTAATTCCATAAGCCGATTGGCTCTCCAATCCTGTCTGTAGAGCTTACTAAATTTTAGTGCAAACACGTGTGCAAAATCAGTCCACTGTATTAACTGATAGAAATCCGATGCAAAGGCTTAGGAGTCTACTTAACTCCAGTGCAGGTACTTCGGATTGTTGGAGTTATGAGTATGCCAATTAATTTGATATCTAATTGATAAAAAAGATAAATAGAGTTAGATCATTAAACCAATCGACTAATAGGCCAATACGAACTCCTGCAATCGGCTGGTTGTTGATAGGGGTTATAACACTTATACATTAGTATAGCCAAATAGCGAGGAATAGAATAAAAGATACATCGGCTATAGAGTCGATAACGCTCTGAATAAAATATATGATGAGAAATAGAGAACGAAGCCCGGTATTCCAAAAAAGCGAGATCTAGCAAACACCGATGACCATTCCGTTAAAGTCAAACTTGATAACACCGATAACCGTTCCGTTAAAGTCAAACTTGATAGATCAAACCTAACTAAGATAGTATAAGTCTGAAACTAACGACACAAAGACGATGAAAGCTAGATCGGTCATGCGGACGAAAGTAACAGGTGAAACCATCAGCTTGCTATTGGTTATCAGTCTGATACGGTTATATGAATAAACTCATTGGCTAGCTGAGCCGATGAAAGGAACAAAATCCACTAGATCTCGATGCCAACCCTATTAGACACAATCTTAATAGATTGGATCTAACCAGGAGAGTATAAGGCTGATTCTAATATAATCAGATCAATTTCTAATGGATTAACAGGCAATATATGTATATCAGTTGAAAAGCCGATACATTAGTCGTGAAGCTCAGTATAAAGATAACTTATCGGCTAGCTGCTCTGATAAAACGTCGAGTAAAAACCCACTGACTTAAGACTCGATCTACTATTAACAGTCCAGTAGGTCAAATCTAACCAATGTAACACGAGACTGATAATAGTAAAAAAAACTCGATAAGCCGATAGATCTCACGTAAATGTAATATAATATATTTGATCGGACTAAGAGATTGGAACTAATCGATACAATCTTAAACATAATGGATATATCAAGATAATAGCGAAACTTACCCTTTCGTTTGAGTTCGAACCTAACCGATGCAGTCTCACGTCAAGAGTCAGAACACGCTGAAAAAAACCTACATAAATTAAGGTGACAATACGTCGAGATTATGTTGATCTTTAGAGATGGTTTATAAGATTTTAAGGGTCTATATATATAAACTAGGTTATACAAATCGCATATAAATACGGGATAAAACAGAATATATGTTAGAGATAAAAAAAATTAATTAAATTTATGATATATTGTTTAAAGATACAACTATCATCCTTAAATCTATTCTCATTTAGATAATATTCCATTTTCATATGTTCGATCGGTTTTTTTTATATCAATCAATCTCTTCTTTTTATAAGCCGATTGTAGGGTTTATAAAATTTTAATGTTGGCACTGCTCTAGTAACAACATTCCTTATGCTGCTGCTGCTGCAGCAGCTATGGCTTCTGGATCAGCAGTCTATAGGGGCTCCACCGGTAACAACGGGACATGGGTGGCGAGTAACACGAGCACGGCTCCCCACTTTACAACTTGTTTGGGATGAAGTAGGTGAATTGACTCTGTTAGCTTCATTAGCTGAAATGAGTGGTAGGCCTAGGACAGACATGGAACTGATCAAAATTTTGGCTGCTGATGCATGCAGGAATGCAATGCATTCTTCTGCTTATTTTTTTTTCCTTCCCTGACATAGTCGTGTAGCAGAGAATTCATGTATCACCAGCATTTTTAATTCAAGCTCCTTTTTAACTAGTTCCTTTTGTCAGCTACATCGTGTGTTTGAAAAGTGTATCCATCAAATTTGTATGCCAGGTCAATAACAGTAGAGCTTTCAAAATGATCAGATAATGGTGCATACTTGTAAAACTTTTTGAGGCAGGGGAATGCGCCAGGGTTCGGAATAGCGTAGATACCTTCAGGAATTACCTTCACAGAATGAGACGGACAGATAGCAAACATTAGATGTATGAAATTAAATAGATCAATAAATGGCAGGAGAAACGCGTGTAACACAAACAGAAATGATGAGAAATCATTCCTCACACATTCAGCAGCAATGATCCCCATACCGTAAATGCACTGTTTAATTGGAATTAAGCACAATAGAATCAGTCGATAAGGATACCTATCCTCTCTACGTTATTTTCGAATGAAGATATAGATTTTATCTTGTTTTTTAATATGTTTTTTAAACTGTGAAACAGTGTATTTCATAATATATATATATATATATATATATAATTTACTTTAAAATATTAAATAAAATCTATTTTTTACATTTATAATAATTAAAACTTAATTAGTTATATGCTAATGACCTTATCATGTGCATTTCATCTTCATCCTAAAGCAGAAACAAACAGGGCCATAATCTTATCCTATGCACACGATAACACTCTTCTGCAACATCAAAGGACATGTCTCATTATCTAAAAAATGGAAGGACATGCATAGTCTTATCTGATTTAGATCTATATAATGTCAAATTGTCAGTATATATTAGTGAAGTTCAGCAAGTGGGGTCGCTGTGAACTTTTTAATAGCAGAAGATAGCTACAATTGCACAGTGCCACAGTATAACTTTCAGAATTTGATGAAAAATGCATAAGGAACCACCAAATTTCACCTGCAATGTTCTTGTCAAAAAAAGCATAAAGCACACAACAATAGGAAATAGCTGCATGCAGGATGATATTAATGCTAACGATCTCATTTGCTTTGTAAATTTACAGGAATTAATCAATACATGGAATAAAGTGAAGTGCTGATCCCACATGGGATCAAGGACAAGCAGTACTACGACCATTAAGATGCCAAGTCTATAGCTAGCCTTCAAGATTCTTACGGGGACATTGCACGCATTTGTAGACTATCTAACCCATGAGGTCCTAAAACTATTATTTAATTCACTCGTTTTGATAAGCTTGATGGGGGGCTATTGCATGAAGACGCAACCAGCGTTAATTACCTCCCTAACTCTCTCTCCCTCTCTCTGCAGTTGATCAGTCAAAAAATGAGGCAGTGATCAGGTATGGAACTATATGTACGGCTAGTAACTTGTTCCATATTTCCACTTAGCACCATTGGACCAAGCTGTTTTCTTCACAGATATCTATGAACTGGAACCACGTTGCCTCACGCACGGCTACAGGTTTGCATGCCTTCCTTCTTTCTATACTTGTCCCCCTTTAGTCTCACAAATCCTAGCATATCTCTCTTAATTTGCTACAATCAACAGCTCCTTCAATGTTCATAGAGACAAGACAATCCTTTGACTAAATAGCATAATCCAAACAATGGTTACCAGAGGTAAAGTTGAAGAAGAGCGAATAATTACTGCCAATAACATCATAATGAGAGAAGTAACCAAACTGATATTATTAAACCTGATCACATAGGAGTGTGCATTACAACTAGCAAGGTATCAGCGTGCTGAATTATTTACAGATTGGTGTAAATCCAAAGGCCGTGTCTAATTTCTAACAACCAAAGCTATGCACTGGTTTCAAGGACCCTTGGAGAATTATTTCAAACTATCAGTGGTATAGTGTGGACCAAGGTGCGACATTAGGGTAGTAATCAGAATGTCAGAAATCAACAAGAGATTTGAACCGAATGTTCATGCATGTTGATATATTTGGGTCTCAAGTAACTACCAGGAATTGCAAAATATACCTTATAGAATTATTTTTTTGAAAAACACTGTCAGCCCAACCTTTTCTAACGAAAAACCAATATGGAACCCTATATTGTATTAAAAAAAACTAACCTTTGACCAACTGGCAACAACCAGCAAGACAAAAACTAAAACGGCTATCTGCTAAATATACTTTAGGATGTCTTTTTTCGACATGAACAGATTCAGACCCTTCAGATTCTCTCATGCTTTTTCGTACCAACACTCCATAAATTAAGGCAGGTGAATCTTTTAGCTAAGAAAAAGATGATTGGCAAAGTGGGCCATTAGTCAAATACAACACTGTAAAAAGGTACTTCCATTGGTAGTATGTGGGGAGCCTTTCCCTCGGTTTTAGAAAGAATTGTTTGGTTGCCCCTTTTGTCATGTTTCACATTTGTAAGTTCTGTCGGCACTGGAATTTCAATTGAGTAGCTCTCCAATCATCATACAAGCTGTACTCCGGAAAGGCACTGATGTATCAAACTTTAATTAGGAGATTAAAATAGTGTTAATATGCCATGTTTCCGTCACTTCTTTTTTCATCTTATAACCTTATGTCCATTTTCTTGGATCAAATTTACATGAACAAGCTAAATGCAAGCAAAAATCGTGCAAATGTATTCATGCCTTTGAATACTTGTTGAGTCAACGTATAAGGAGGAAACAAAACAGGAAAATTATATTCAAAATTAGTAGAAACTACACATAAGCTAACAAGACGGTAATCCAAACTTCCCAGGATGAACAGAGTCAAAAATTCAAAATCAGTAAACTTCCAAGCTCCAAACCATCTGACAACTTATAATAAGATTCATCGACATTCTAGTGTTACCTTTCCACATAGGGCCAGGATGTAAGTGAAACATGTGCATTTTGTCCATGGGTCTTACCGTCTTAATAATGTACCAGCGCGTGCCTCATGCAAGATAAAGTATTATACATTAGAGTAACCAGTTATTAATCTATACAGTCAGATTCGCTAGAAGAATCTCAGACAAAGCATGCTTTCTTTGAAGGTTCAGACAAAGAATGCTTGTGCTTGATTTTCTGTTAATTGACTGTGCAGTGCTCCATAAACCTATTAAATTTGAAACAGTCGCAATGCAAACTAATTATTTCTTACTGAAAATGGGCAAGAGCATTGCATGTCATTTCATTAGGAAAAAGGGCTTTCAGCTAAATTTAACAGTTTAAGGATATTTTGCTAAAAATCTGCTTAAAGATTTCGTTACTGTTAACTTGCAACTACAGGTATCACGGAGTGTTGGATGTAGGTCCCAATAGCACTAATGGTGGATCTGGAGTCAACGATTTTTTTTAGTGCACAAAGCTGTGTTTTCCTTATATTGCCCCCAAAAAAAGCTTTCAAAGGCATGCTCCCACATGATTGGTTCAGTGTTTAAAAGAACATAACCCCCTTATGACAACAGCACTATGGCCACATATGGATGTAGTTAAATACAAACATTCTTTAAGAAAGGGTTGTACCTTGACCAGGAAATCCTGAATTGGACTCAAGCTCTCAACAAATATGAATAGAAGATAATGCATCTAAGGGTCTTTTTGAACTGAACCTTGCTGTTTAAATACAAAGTAATATTGACATATAGTTGTCAAGATGTGGGATTAAAATTGTAAAGCCTGAGTTTAATTTGTCAGATTGTTATAACCATTATTCAACTCACTAAATGATAGAATATAGCTTACTGACTCAAAGATTTGACTCACATTCCAGATGATATGAAAATATGTGGTTTTGTCTGATAAAAACTTTTCAATATAGATTAACTACTAAGTTTTTCTCCATAAGATACATACACACAGATGGCTTAATGACCAGGCCCGAGTCAATACAGTTATTTGCTGGAATGCTGGTTCTGATAGATAACTCCTCTAGAAAAACTGAAGCCCAACATGCTGGATATTGCGCACTGAGTGGGTGAATGCGAATGTCAGGTGGGGAGTTCAATTCGTGCGTCGCAAGAAGCAGCAGCCCGTGGCAACAATGCAGTAGAGATATTCACGGGAGCTTAGAGATAAATTAGTTTGTTTCCTTATCTTTCAGTTTGTTAGAGTATTTTACCGAGCCTGAGCACTTTATAAGCAGGGACTCGGGTAGGAGTTAAGCAGACATTAGATTGAATAATTCTCGGTGTCTCGTTCCTGCCTCGCCGGCTGTTCGCGCCGAGATCCCTCGCGCGCCCCGGCGCGAACACGTCAACGCCTGGGAGATCTGCTTAGCTCCAGTGCAGACCAATCGGCTTCTCTCCGTGGCTCGAGGTACGCGCGCCAGGGGCCGTAGGGTCCGATCGGCTCCGGCGCGACAGTACAGGTGCGAGCGTGCCAGTCAATTTGACCCTGCAATTGATAAGGAGGTGAGATGAACAGGTCCGTCGGACGGTGTGCCAATACAGGCACTCGCTATCGGCTGGCTGCCGATAGGATCAGGATGGCCATCGGCCGCGCCCGGAAGACTCTTCGCTATCGGCTATTTGCCGATAGAAATCGGGAAGCTCTTCGATCGGATAGGGAGCCGATGAAGCCGTGAGCAGGTGTCGACGATAGATCGGTCGTAGAGCTGATGAAGGAACCAGGGTGTACTCAGAGGATAGCAAAGCGCATGGGATCCCTCCGGATAGTCGACGGAAGAAGAAACAGTCGTTCATCGGCTAAAAAAACGGATAAAAACACATGCGGACTGGCAAGGAATAGTATAAAAAGGCACGGGCTGTAAAGCTGATGCCGCTCCGGATATGATAACACGAGACCCGTCGCCCGTCGTGACAGCACCATTAATACCGAACCTCGAAGATCGGACCTAACCGAGACAGTGCGAGGCCGAGGCCAACAGCGATGATACTGAGTACACCGGATCGGCTATGCTGAAGGAAAGACAGGAACGAACCCATCGGCTAGATGAGCCGATGAGGGGACGCCTCTCTGAAAGCGGGGGCGTATCGGATGAAAGACCGATGCGCTCGACGTGGCGTGTCAAGGGACACCTCTAAAGGCTGATGCGTATCGCCGAGGGGCCGATGCGCTGGGCGTGAAGCTCAGAGCATGGATAACTCATCGGCTTGCACTCCGATGATACGCCGTGCAGAAAACTATAAGCCTGAAGCTCGATCTACCGTCGGCAGCCCTGTAGGTCGACCTAACTGATGCAGCACAAAATTGAAAACGGCAGAGGGAGCTCAATAGGCCGATAGGCCCTACACGGACGTGATGCGATACGTCTAACCGGCCTAAGAGGTCGAACCTAGCCGATGCAGCCTTAGACGAAGCAGAACATATCGAGATAGTGGCGAGACTTACCCATTCGTCGGAGATCGGACTTAACCAATGCAGCCCTGCGTCGAAAGCCAGAACCCACCGGTAAACATCTAGATGAACTAGGGTGGCGATGCGCCGAAGTTGTATATTGATCGAGCGATGTTACATGTTTCCAGGGGGTCTATATTTATACCCTGGGTTTACAGAATCCGACATGTTTACAACCGCCATCGGACATTATCTCTTAACAAAAATAACAGAAAATATCTAAGCAGTTAACTAAACTAAGACTTCCTAACCATATAGGATATAATTTAACTAAAGATAGTACCCTGCCGTGAATTTCACGGCTCCTCCGCAAACTCGGTTTTATCTGAATAGTCTTCCAATTTGGAACCGAGTCTTCCTTCGCTACAACCCGATCGGCTTCTTCACTGTAGTCATCGGATACCTCTCAGCCAATCGGCTTTAGCACCATCGGGTTGTCCAGATTTTGGCGTTAACACCGGCGCGGTTCCAATCACGGCTCCGCCGTGCCGACGAGATCCAGGGCCGCATCCCGTTACTTGTTTAAATACAATCTTCGTCGTGTTCCCGTCTCAAATATCCTCACCCGTGACAACAAACTACCATGCATAATGTTTTTCTAGACTACTGCCCTACATATGTAAATCTGCAAGCCTGAATATATGCAAATTGGTTTTAATAGTAGGTTAGTATAAATGGTCAATAACATGTTCTGAAATAAGCGGACTTAATGGTGCACTTTTGGTCCATTTTCAGCTAATAATCTCCAGGACCTACGTGTTTCTATCTGTTGGAAATAATCTTCTGGGTCTAAGCTTTGTAAATGGTGTATCCTTCACTACTTTAAATATTTGAGTTGGTGATGAAGATAATTGGTCCTACATCACATCCCTCCCCACATCTACTCATATAAAAAGTTCAGCTCCAAATATGTGAGCTCATCGACATATCTCTGGACCCTTGCTTCCTCAAGTGCATATTAGGCGAAGTGGACTACTTGTTGGAAATGTTTTAACATTAAAACAACATAGGTTGATTTCTTTTCCAAAAAATCAGAGCTACAGGTGAGGTTATGTTTTGTGCCTGTGCAAAATTTTGCCAATAAATTCAACCCTGTTTATGAGAATAAAAAAACATGACGAATTAGAGATGTAATGATGTGGAAAGTGTATTTTTGTCTTCCTTTCCTGTCGCGCCAATAAATTGCCCCATTTATCCCACAAACTAAATTAAATTTGTTAGCAAAATTTTGCATGTAAGCAAAACATAATCACACCTACAGCTATTTTTTGAGATTTTTTTAAAGTTCTAGTCATGTTCTTGTAAGGGATTTCCAATTAGTAGCTCATTTCACCCTGATACCACTCCTATTTCCTCATCCGGATAACTTAAAAGTACATACAGGAACTATGCAAAGTACAGTAAGGAAATTTAATCAATATGCTCTCATATAAAGAAAAAAATTTAATCAACTAGTCTATGAAGTATTTAATTAGTTCACAGGCAATGATTGATACAGAAGATGCAGATGGTTTAACAATAAACACGCATGCAAGAATAGCATGTATTTTTAGTCTCTTTAATTGATTTCATTTTAGAAAATGGATAAATCAGTTTGATGCTCTATAAACACACATGGCAAATTCATTATCACTTTTTTTTCAAAAGATTCATTATCATTTGATGGTACCAAAACAAGATGTTCAATAACACATAGAAAAGATGCTACTAACCAAAAGTCCTAGGGTGATGAAAATAAGATGGTGGCTTCAGGTAACTGTAGCGAAAGAGAAGAATTAGCAAGAGAACTGAATCTTGCAAATTTGAAATAAATGAAAATATAAAAAGATCGTTTGTTTTCATCTCTTTTTAAGTGCTCTCATCTTTACAATTTTGAAGATCAGGAATTTTCCTTGTTTATGCTATTAACAAGCATATACATACATGACAGCTTGCCTACAGAGTACAGACTGCAGCAAACAATCAGATGGGGTTTGGACTGACATACTAACAGTTACGGACTAATTCAAACTATGCACATCTGAAAATTAAAAGATTTCAGATATCACTTGACTAAATTAACCATCACCAAGACACAGACAAAAGGAGAAAGTATGGGTAAAGGAATAAGTTGGTGACATTTGACATTAAGGCACTACTTCAACAATGATAAGGCCTATCCATTTACTTTTTAGCAAAATGTTTCTACTCATTTGTCTTACCTTAAAGTAAATTCTGAGAAGTCTTTTGAACTATCGGTTAACACAATGTTCTGGTAAGCCTGGCATAACAACACACGCTAAACAAGTTATACCATGATGAATATTGTGCTACTACTGTGATGTCTAGAAAGTGGTAACAAGAAACACTGAAAAGGCAAAAAATAAAAACTAAAAGATTGATGAGAAGTAGGTGCGCAAATGCCCTCTAAGTGTCTATTAGACAGACAGACCTTCCAGTCAACCGAAGAGCCATATATTGATGTTCTTTCCTATATTCATGCAGTAGCTTTCGACCTACTCCGATTTTGAACTTATTAGAGGCATGGTAAAGAATACAGGACATCCATCTAGTACTTTCAAAAACAGGGAAATCATCAAATTCATCGTCATTTTCATTTCTGTAGTCAATAACATATATGGTCCTTGTACAGAATGCTAGTTATGATTTGTAAGGATAGTCTGAGTAGATTATCTCGACTCTGAGAACTGAGAACTGCTGCAAAAAACCCCAATCTTGCAGTAGAGCCAGGTCTATATTTCAAAAGTGTAAATGAGGATGTACCTACTTGGCATGTTTTGTAACTCTTGAGTCTTGAAAACCATATGTGAGCACCTTTCTCACCTCCTGATTGCAGCATTCCTTGATGGATTTCCATACTACTGCCTCCTAAAAAATGGACACAAATAAGTTGGTCACCAGTATAAAGGTAACAGTTTCTAAATATTTAAGAGGCGAACCTTCTAGCTGCTGCAACCTGCTGGTTCCCTTGCACAATTGTGAAGCAGCAGGATTAGTTCAAATGGCTCGTATCACTATCAAACATGAATACTCTGCATCCCTCTCAAGTGAAAAGCTGCTATAGGGAAGTTCCAAACATAGATTGCAAATCAAATCCAAGATGCTGTTAGAACATGGAATAATAACTAGACCCTGGCATATCTTATCTGAGAACTAAATCAGGACAATATATGAACATATCTGTTGAATAAAACCATTTATATATTGTAAAATGATGACAGCATAAACTTGGTAAGCAAGATAAAGATTCTCTGAAGAAAGTATGCCATTAAAAAGAAATGGTGTTTCTGATATAAGGCATCCTCGCTCATAGACCATAGTAGGATCAATAAAGGGCACCTGGAAATACTTTTCACAAACAGCATATTCTGATTTTATATAACAGTTTGATTATGTTGATCCTCGTGTGTTTGTGATTCCTAATCCAAATGTACCACTACATCACAATAGTTCCTAATCTGCCTGTCTTACATGGTTACACCCTACACTACTACTAGTTTATTGTACACCTAGCCCTTATATTACAGATAAAGAATGTCAGGTTACAAAAAATTGGTTTTAGTACTCTAGTTGAATAAGGCACAGTTATGCAACCGTTCTTAATGTTTTGTGCTGTTCTGTGAGGTGGTTTTACCAAATTAGAGTATCGTAGTGGAAAACAGATACAAAGAGATGATACTGATTACTAAGTTGGAGATGTGCAAGCAGTATAGATCGCCAAAGTTAGTGATAATACCAACCCACAAGTGCCTCTAATTTGAAATTCATACTAAAAATCACGCATGCTGCACAGCAGTGGCCACTTGCATCCACCGTCCTGGAAAAGACTCCAAGCTATAATTTCGATTCGAGCCCACCAAATCGACTCCAACTGAAACGAGTTTTTTGCTGGTTTGAAAACTTTTCATGATCAGAACTCAGTATCGCAAACAGCCGCAACATAAACCCTAAACCACATCGCAGATGCGACCCACAGTAATTTGCGATCCCAATCTACAAAGGCCTCCGAGAATTGCTACCTTACCAAAGGTAGTCCTTCTCTCCCTCGAAAATAGCAAACACTTTTCCTTCCCACAAAACCAACTAGCTTTCCGTTCCATCAAAACAACTAGCTTTCCTTTGCTCACCTCGCCCCTCACTCGCCCATTGCTGCGGAGTAACATTGATTCGCGAATAGGTGATCAAATCTCGCGAACAAAACCACCCCATTGCCGCTATTTCCGTTCGATTCAGCGAATCCGATCGGTGCTTGCAGTAAGATAGGGACGAGGGGGGAGGGATTAGTGCGCACCTTGTTGGAATCGGGGGCGATTCGCCGGCGGAGGTTCACGAGGATGGAGGCGAGACGAGCTCCGCACGCGCGCGCGGCGTGCGGAGGTGGGAGTGGGAGAAGGCTTCGGGCGAAGGGTTTACCTGTTCCAAAGCAAAGGTTATGGCTTAAGAGGCGCGTTGACGAAATTCGGAATAGCTCGTCAAAAGGGTATCGAGGATTGACGCAGTCGAAGAATGCAAGGCGCATACATCCGGGAGGCCAACTTCACCACTAAAACATCACATACAAGATAATTAAAAATAGTGGGCAGAGGTACGGAATTTGAAGTTGTTCGTGTCGGATCTCAGGCGCGCGTCATGACCACGTCGAAACCTAAAAGATCTGTTTAGTTTTAATGCAGATCTGTCGACTCTTCTCTATGGCTCGAAGTACGTAGACCGAGATTTAGAAGGTTCGCTTAGCTCCGACGCGGGTACCTCGGCTCGTTCTCTGTCGTGACGGTATAGGTGCGAACGTGCCAATCAATTTGACCTTGTAATTGACAAAGAGGTGAGGTGAACGGGTTAGTCGGACAATAGGCCGATACGAGCTCTCGCTATCGGCTTGCTACCGATAGGATCGAGTTGGTCCTCGGTCACGTCCGGATGACTCCTGTTATCGGCTAGTCGTCGATAGGCATTGGAACACTCTTCTATCGGGTAGAGAGCCAATGAAGGCGTGAACAGATGTCGACGAAGAATGTAATGACTCCGGGTGTAGCAAAAGCGGGATCCTGTTCCATCGATCATAGAGCCGATAAAGATACCAAAGGGTATTCAGAGAAAAGTAAAGCACACGGGATCTCTTCTGGTTGCCGATGAAAGCTGTACCGCTTGTTTATCGGCTAGAAAGCCGATTAAGGCATATGCGAAATGGTAAGGAATCGTATAAAAGATACTAGCTGCAAAGCCGATGCCACTCTAGATATGATAGACGATGAACGAGGAGCACGGCCCGCTCCTCCCATAGCATGAGACCCGTCGCCCACCATGATGACACCGATCTCGAAGATCGAATCTAACCGAGATAGTAAGAGACTGAGGCCAACGGCAACAGGACAGCGGACACCAAACCGGTCGTGCTGAAGGAATGATGGAGCAAACCCATTAGCTAGCTGAGCCGATGCGAAGACATCTCTGAAGATATACGTGCATCGACCGGAAAGGCCGATGCACTAGGTGTGACGTTTGATGGAAGTCTCTGAAGACGGGTGTGTATCGACTGAGGAGCCGATATGCTAGGCGTGCTGCTCAAGGTATAGATAACTCATCGGCTAACCATTCTGATAAAATGCTAGGTAAAGATCTATAGGCCTACGGTTCAATCTACTATTGGCAGCCTCATAGGTCAAACCTAACCAATGCAGCACGGGACGGACGACGGTAGAGCGAGCTTGGTAAATCGATAGATCTCGCACGGACGTGATGCGATACACTCAATCTGACTAAAAGGTCGAACCTAACCGATGCAATCCTAGATAGAGCAAGATATACCGGGATAGTGGCGGGACTTATCCCTTTGTCGAAGATCATACTTAACCGATGCAGCCCCGTGTCGAGAGCTAGAACCCACCGGTAAAAATCTGGCGATGCGCCGAAGTTATATTGATCGAAGGATGATTTACAGACTTTCAAGGGGTCTATATTTATACCCTGCCATTATAGTGTTCGATGTAGTTATATTTATATTGAAAGAAGCTAATCGAAAGAAACCATCAGACTCGGCCTCATTTGGATAATCTTCTATAATTGGACCGAATTCTTTCTCGTTTCTTTCAATCGGCTTCTTTCCTCTAGCAATCAAACTCTCTTTTACTAAACCGATCGTCTTACTAGCCGTCGAGAATACCACATACATATGTACAAAAGTATAACCGTATAAGATTACATATAAGAAACTAGTCCGTTCTAATTAGCAAAGGACTCTAAGTCCTATTCGGTGCAGCAAGGAGATGTTTGACCGTATCCGCCAAATTATTTCATCGAGATCAAATTAATAGGCTAGAACAACTAGCTTACTCTCCCTTTGTACTCAGTGCAATACCTTCTCTATTTATATATATAAACTAGACTATAACTATTATCTTACTTAAAAGGTTTGAACCGGTATAAAATTTTTTGTCTTAGGTCTCTTTATTTCATTCTCGCGAATAGCTTGGTTCCAATGTACCATATGCCCCTAAAATACCATTGTTGGGTATAACCCGTTGACACATACCAACTCCACACAACTCACTAGCAGCACACCAGCTCTAGCACAATTTTAAAATAATTGGAGATCAACTAGACTTCTTACAAATATGCGAGAACCCACTCTCAATACTAAATTATACCTCTTTGGATCTTTAACTAGTTCTCAGGGCTCTTGTACATGCATTTAGTTTGCTCAGGTAAATGTTGGGCAAAAAAAATCTTTAGACAACTCTACGACATTGGGTATATATAGCCCTAACCCCCTAAAACTAGCTGCATCTTCCTGTTGCATAAGTCTGCGAAACTTGTATGAACTAGACAGTACAACACCCTCCACTTTTCCAACAATAATTGACAACTAGCTATTGGGCGAAAAGCGTTGAATAGTATGCTGTTGTGCCAGACTATTTGACTCAGTCCAACTCCAACATCCGCTACCAGCTTGCTCCAATTAAGGGCTTACTCCTTCCAAACTATATGGCCTTTGTAGCTTCTTTGGACAATATGATAGCTCTAGGATTATTCGGTCAGCACTTCTTCATAGTAATCTTGATCTTTCTCCTTCCAAGCCTTTCCCCTTTAACTTTTTCTTTAACAAAAATTGATTCTCAGCAACCTATGACTTTTCATGGCCTCAATCGGTCCGTTAGCATTGCACCAACCTCTTGCTCCTTCACCAATACATCGAGTCATTATGTGCCAAGCCCCTGCTTGCCTTTCTCTCATATATGGTCCATCACATAGTTATGTCTTGCTAATCATTTATCATATTTTGTCATGTTTAGTCACTCGTAGTCTTGAATCACAAAAGTTATTGTATTCTATGTTCTTCTTATTCATCTTATTGTTAACTCTTCATCATATTAATCCTCTAATTATATACTTAATAAGTGTATTAGTTTCTTAATCATTTAAAATCAATTAGTCAAAAACTATTAAAATCCTAGATGCTCCCATTATAAGTTTAAAGACTGGATGTATTCTACTTTTTAAAAATTAAGCATCTAGTTCGGAATAGTAAATAGAAAAAGATACATTCTATGCCCTTCGATTGTTTCATTGGAGCGTGTAATCGGTAAGACATTTTTTCACTTCATTGTACTTCTAAGCACATAGTACTAATGCTATACCATTAAATTCTTATAATAAGGTGTAGTATTTCATAAGTCGTATTTTAAACTGAAATTTGTCGGCTAGCAGATTGCATTAAACTTTATGCAACAAGATTTTTTTTAAGTCATTGTTTTGCATAGATTGGAAGCTAATAAAAGCACCAGATTCTAAATTGCACGAGAATTATCATGAAAAAATTTAAAGCTTAAATACAACTTAGAAATGTAACTAATGGTATGGAGGTCACCAAAATCAATATGGCAAGATCTCTTATTGGGTTAAGCGCAAAAAGATCATGCACAAGGGCAATACCATTGCCTTTATTGCAATATTCGATGGATAATGCGTAAGGCAATAAATGGATAGATATTTATATATCGGTGTTTATATCCTGATTGGTTTAATAGGATTCCGTTGCCTCACTAATAAAGGGTGCTAGATAAGATAATATATCTACGGTAGAATATATCAACTGATACTTAGCTCAATGTGGAGATGCATGGTAGAGGAAACTTTCAGAGTTAGATTTTTCTCACTGTTATTATCTGGATCGACTTTTATATGGTTTTTATCTTTATCACCAAATTCAATCATAGGATGGTCAATGTGAAAAAATAATTTTATAGATACTTCTTTGCTGAAACTCATAAAATATGGTTAACAGATCTTATATTGGTGCATCGAAGGATGGACCAGTCCTAGAATATATGTCGCGTCCCAAATCTATCCTAAGTTTAATTGTATTTCTATAAATATTAAAAGCCTAAAAGTGCTTCCAATAATTAAAATTTAAAATTAAAAGCTCAAATAGGCGTGTAGATGTTTTTAATAAATTTCCTATGTCTCAAAATATTTAATCAATTTTATTGAAATTTTTAGAGCACTTTAAGTAATTATTAAACAACAATAACCATTAATAAAATTTCTAAATTTACAAAAGTTTTAAAAATCCCTCTCCTTTCTTAGCCAAATCTGGAACACTCTCCCTCTTCCTCTCCCCTCCTTCAACCTACTGGCCCGCTCAGCCACACCATTCTTCCGCTCCCTTCATCCTTAGGCTAGCCCACTGTGCCAAGTTGTGCTTTCTCTCACATGCGTGTCTCATGGCTCAGCTAGGTCTCCCACAAGGCAGCCACTCATATGCAGGGCCCACCTATCATGGACATCTCCTACCTCCTATTGATCGCTTGCCCTAGCCGCCGTGATGCCACACGTCTCTCTCATCGAATCTGAGCGATTCATGGACAAATCCCTCAAATTGATTGAGGGGAATTAATCCTCTCAATCACCTTGGCGATGTCTGCCAGACCTTAGACATTATGGCCCTTAATTTCCCTTTAACACCGGTGCTCGTTGTCTCCAATGAGCCCGTGGTTTTTTTTAAATCTTAATCCCCTCCTTCTCAGTGATGTTCCCCTTTTCTTTTCACATTCACAAGCTTCACCATGCTCTCCTCTACCTCCTGAGCCCCTTCCTGAAGCTCCCTATCACCCTACTCACCACCGTGACGCTCACCCAACCTCGTTGCCATGCTTTATTCACCTATCCAACCGCCACACCATTGGGGTGAGTTCACGAGCTCTCGCCGCCCTCTTCTTGCCATACCGTAACACTGCGGCTACGCCTGTGGTCACTGACGGCAACCATAGGGTCGCATGTGCCACACACGCTAGTGGCGTGCTCACGGTGCGCTAGCATGGCCACCGTGTCTACGCACGTGTGCCCACATGGCCGTTATGTTTGTTCGTGCGTGCCAACGTGGCAGCCGCGTGGCCTCTGCGTGCGCCAGCTACGCACCTCTGCATGCTAACTGATGGGCCTGTAAGTTAGCAGCTGTGGCTCATGAGCTGTGCGCATGTGCTCAATTCATGGTGGATTGTGAAGCTGACGTCTAGGGTTCACCTCCAGTGGACCTGGTGCACTCACCTACCCACGCTGACACCAACGCGTGCGCAATAATCTAGTTTTTCTTAAGAAAAATAATTAACAATTTTGAAAACCTCAATTTAAACAACATTTAAATTTTGAATGGCCATAACTTATCTATACGAACTCCAAATTGACCCATTCAAGTCTCTATGTTTTTCTAAAAATGAGTAGAATCCAATTATATACTTGTTTACTTCTTCTTATGTGGCTTTCTTTTAATTTTAGCACTTTTTCTTTGTGTTGGTCATGTAGATGTTGCAGATCTAGAAGAGCTACAATACGTGGAGATCGCTCTGGAAGATCTTAGTAGCGAGCAAAGCAAGTCATACCATTTTGATCATATTGATAACATGTTGTTGTTTAAATTACTGTTTAAATTATTATTGTTTAAATTATTGCATTATACTTTTTTAAAACTACTTGTATAAACACTTGTTTATTTAGCCATACATAATATTCCTTATTATAACCTTATAATTGGCTATATTATACCTTGACAACCCTAGGTAATAAAAATCACTGATAAAGACTTTATAAGTAGCACTTACTGGTGACTTTAGAATTATGCTTAGTCCTCCTTAAACTAGAAAATTTATAGGCGTTTTTTATAATAGTTTCTTTAGAAATTATCTATAACTTTGGTAACCTTGTGTTTAATTCTTTTATAGATATGAACTATGGTTCCCTTTCAAAATTCCTAAATTCTAATTTCGGTGGGACATGAGGTGCACGGTTTGGATAGGTGCACCTCGGTCACCATAAAGATCAGTCTTCAAGCCTTGGTTACAAAGCGTAATCCATACAACCACATGTCTAATGGGTAAGGGTTAGCTTGAAACCTTATCTAGTTCTAGTTAAAGGGGCACGAATGAGGCAAAGAGAGTGTTGGTGCACAGACATCTCGGCATAGCTGCAGTCATGTGGGGAATGCCTAGGGGCATAGACCATCTCCTCTGTCCCAGTTGGTACTAGCCCAGGAGGTCTATGTCAGTTCTTTTGATTAGGGTTAGATTAGGCGGATGGTTATATCACGACTTCTGACCATATACTATGGTGGTATGTGGCATGTGGTAGCATGAGGAAGGGTTGTCTAGTGAGTAAAGTATACACCTCTGATCAGAATAAAATTATTTGAATAGCCATACTCTTGATTATGGGTAAGCCTATCAATATCCCTAAGTTAGATTTTTTTCTTCTCTATGATTTTATAACTCTGTGGGCAGGGTGAAAGTAAAGTTCACGTTGGTGCATATCTTGGTTTGTACCCTAGCATATTTAAGGTCACGTCGGTGCATGACTTGTCTTTAAAACTTAGACATAATCATATCGATGTGTGATTGGGTAAATAACTTGGTATAATAGTAGGATCATTGTTTAGTTAAAAAACTGCCTTGATTAACTAATGATTTAAAACTACTATTTCATGCAAATGAACCCTATAATTATTATCTCATTGTACTCCCTCACATTATGCATGCATTGTTCCCAGGTATGGCTTATTGAGTACGGTGGTGGTACTCAACCTTGCTCTGTCCTCCTACCCTAGATGAAGAGTAGCAAGATGTTGAAGGCTTTGAAGTTTAGCTCATGCCTGCTGTTAGTGCCTGTGGAGCCGTTAGTCTTTAGTATTTTTATTTATTTATCTTTGAGTTGTTGGGCCTTTAGTAGCCCATGTAATAAATTTGTTAACGCTTTCGCTATTGTACTCTGATATGAATTATTCAACTTGGTAATGTGTACCTTGTCTCCTGGGACAAGGATTTATACAAGTGTAGATGGGAAATATGTGAGTATTTCTTGGATGCTACAATATATCCAAAGAATCTGTGATGTTTGCAGTCAAAGTTATAGTTTTAAGTGCTAGCTTTCCAAGAATTCTAGCTCACATCAAGGAGAAAATTTTCTCCCAAGTGTTTGAGAGATTGGTGCATTTTGTGCAAAAAGAATTGGCCCATGAAAGTCGATTACAAGAGGCAAGCAAAAGTTGTAGTGAAAAATTGCACGAGTGATGGGATTTTCATTGTATTCAGAATGGGAGGAGGATTCTGATATCGAAATTAGCCTAGCAGAGTGAACAAAAAACCAGAAATTAGTATCATGTCCATGGATCAACGATATGTGAAAAGAAGAAAGGTATGATTTTGATATAAATAAGGCTGATAAATTTTCAATTTGTTAATTCAAGAGAAACAAATACATCTTCCTTCAAATCATGTGATTCCATTAGCCGATGAACTTAAGAAGAAAAAGTATTACAAGTAGTACAATTCAATTTAACACCAAACAAATGAGTGCAAAGTATTTTAGCAATATATTCAATCGATTGTGGAGCAAGGGAGGATTATGTTTGATGATGCAAAAAAACAAATGAAAATAGATGGACATGCTTTCCTGGTAAACATGGTGCATGTGTGGTACATAAGAGAACAAGCCAAAGAGAAGGGACACCGGACAAATCAAAATTATGAAAAATCAATGGTCAACTGATCACAACTGATTGAAAAATACCAATGGTGCGAAGAAAGAGAGCTTCGGGCTCTACTATACAAAAAGATGTTCCAATATGATCTACATTGAAATTGCCCTTTTTTCTGATTCTGGTGGGATCAGGAGATGAGTTTGTCATCAATTGATGATTGCCCTGAGTGTAGCAATAGAAGGCCACAAAGCTTTGAACATGGGAGGTCTTCACATAAGCCTATACCTTTTTAGGACATCAGTTCAAAACTGTCTAGGGCCAATTCATGAAGATTCTTTCAAAGAGGTTGTTGATGAACATGATGAAGGAATTAATGAGGAATCTGATGAAGGACAATAGGTTTAGAACCCTCAGTGGTGCCCTAGTAGAATTTTAACTAAAAATAAAAAGAAGGGTACAGCGATTGCGGCACCGAAAACAAATAGCAGAGCAACAACAAAGGTATGAGGACGTCAATTATTGACCCAAAAGGACTAGGAAGGAGTGGCATATTAAGCAAAAAGCCGATGAAGAAGGACCATCAGCTCTAGTCAATATGGTGTTTATTTTACCCATAGAGTACAAGTGCCTTCGTCCAAGAATGGAATCTATGGCTCAATTGATGTTTCAACCCCAACAAGCTATATTTGATAAGCCTGAAGAATCCAAGCATCGGTATTTGTGACCACTATACATCAAAGGACATTTTGATGGCAAGTCTATAACAAAAATGCTAGTTGATGGAGGGGCATCAATAAACTTTATGCCTTAAACTACATACCACAAGCTCAGAAAAACCACCAAGAGACTCATATAGACAAATATGGTACTAAAAGATTTTAGAGGGAATTCATCAAAGGCAAAAGGAGTTTTAAATGTAGAGTTGATTGTAGGAAGCAAGACCTCGCCTACAACATTTTTTATGATTGATGGAAAAGGATAATACAGTTTGCTCCTAGGTAGGGATTGGGTTCATGCAAACTGCTACGTACCTTCTACCATACATAAAAGTTTGATCCTATGGCAAGGAAATCAAGTGAAAATTGTGACAGTCAATAGATTGGTTGACATTGCAATAACCGATCTACTAGTTTGAGTAGTTGAAGGAATTGACTGCATGTCTAGATGCATGTTGAAAGGGGATTTTCTAAAGATCACGAACCATGACATACAGCTAATCAACAAAATTGATCCATAATTATTACTCTAAGGCACCATAGATAAATAAATAGAAAATTGGGATAAGAGTTTATGTCAACTGATGATTTGGAAAAGTAGATATAGGTCCTAGAGATAGGCCAAGGCCAATATTTGTAAGTGTTAAATTGTGTCATGAATTTAAAAGAGAATTAATAAAATTATAAATAATGTTTTTCTTGGGTGTACCATGAGATGCCATGACTTAGCTGATCGATTGTTGAACATCAGCTCCCTATAAGCCAAGATATTAGCCATACAAAAAGCCTTCATGATGATTCATGATGGAATTATATGAAGAAATTAAGGCAGAAATTATAAGGTTGTATGATGCGAATTTTATTAGATCGTACCGATATGCCAAGTGGATATCTAATATAGTCCTAGTGAAAAAGAAAAATAGAAAATTGAGGATATGTATCAACTTCTAGGACATGAACAAAGCTACACCCAAAGATGAGTATCTGATGTCAATTGCAGATCTTCTGATGGATGTAACATCATGGCACAAAATTAATAGCTTCATGGATGGCAATACAAGATATAATCAAAATTTTATGATAGAAGAAGATGTATTCTAAAAACTACGTTTAGATGTCTAGAAGCAATTGGCTTGTATGAATGGGTGGTTATGACATTTGGACTTAAAAATGCCAGTGCTACTTACCAAAGGCTATGAATTATATATTTTACGATCTCATTAGCTTATTGTGGAAATTTATATAGATGGTGTGGTGATCAAATCTAAGAGCATAGCAGGACATCTAGCCCATCTGCGAAGGATGCTGAAAAGGACAAGGAAACATGAACTAAAGATGAATCCCAGCAATTGCACTTTTGATGTATCGGCTGGTAGTTTTTAGGGTTCATAATGCATAAAAGAGGCATTGAGGTTAGCCAACAAAGCATCAAATCTATCAAAGATACATAACCAACAGTCGATAAAACAAAGCTACTATTTTTTATCGGTAAAATAAATTTTATAAAGAGGTTTATTTCAAATTTATTGGGGAGAATTAAGCCTTTTATTTCATTATTGAAGTTAAAAGCCAATCAAGAGTTTGTGTGGGGAGCTAAACAACAGAAGGTGTTTGATAAAATTAAGAATTATTTAAGCTCACCACCTGTCTTCGTTCCACCATAAAAGGGAAGGCCATTCAAGTTGTACTTATCGGCCGATGAAAAATCTATCGAATCTACTTTGGTTCAAGATTTTGAAGGAAAATAGAAAGTCATATTTTAACTTAGAAAAAGACTTTTGGATGGTAAAACAAAATACCATACGATGAAAAAACTGTCTTTATTTATATTTTTGAAGTACAAATTTGAGACATTATCTTCTGTCGGTTGAGTGCATGGTGGTGTGTAAAACTACTGTAGTAAAGTACATGCTATTGGCTCTGATGTTGAAGGGAAGAATTGAAAAATGGATATTCGGTTTGATGGAGTTTGACTTGTGGTATGAATCAACAATAGCAACAAAAGGGCTTTTAAGAATGCATCTATGAGTCATGTTACTCAAGAGAAGAATACATAAGCGAATAATCTTGCATAAATTGCTTCGGGTTATCGGCCAATTTAAAAATATGTGGAAGTTGAAGTAGTTGTTGTTGAGGCCAATGACTGAAAAAACAAAATTATAGATTACTTATAAAATCCTTCACAATTAGTTCCAAGAAAGTTGCGGTATAAGGCTACCAAATACATTTTGCTTGATGGCGAACTGTATTATTGGACAATTGTGGAAGTTTTATTGTAGTGCCTAAATCTAGAAGAAGCCAAAATGGTTATGTGTGAAGTTCATGATGGTATTTGCGAAACTCATCAATTGGCATATAAAATGAAGTGGTTGCTTAGAAGGGTTGGATATTTTTGGCCAATGATACATGAGAATTGTTTCAAATATTATAAAGGATGTCAAGATTGTCAGAAGTTTAGAAATATTTAACAAGCCCTAGCATCGGCTATGAATTCAATTATCAAGCCATGGTCGTTTAGAAAATAGGGAATTGATATAATCAACTAGATATATCCTGCATCTAGCAAAGGGCACAAGTTCATACTGATGGAAATATATTATTTTACTAAATGGGTGGAAGTTGGTCTTTTGAAAAAGCTACTTAAACAATTTATAGGTTTGGGATTCCTCAAACGATTATAACGGATCGAGAGTCTATTTTTGTAGTTAATGAGTTCCAACAATTTGTTGCCAGTATGAGAATCAGGATCTTGAATTCATCTCCTTGTTATGCTCAAGCCAACGAACATGCCAAAGCATCAAATAAAAGTCTCATCAAGTTGATTAAGCACAAAATAGATGAACAACCATGGAAATGGCATACAACCTTAGCCAATTCACTATGGACCTATTGGATAACGTGCCATGGATCTACACAAGTGTCGATGTATCAGTTGGTGTATGGTCATAAGGTTGTGCTACTTAGGAAATGGACAACGGCTCTAGAAGTGTATTGCTATAAAATCAATTGACAACCGATGATTATTGTAATTTGATTACTGATGAGTTGGAGGATCTAGCCTAGAATCAGTTATGTGCGCTTGAAAGGATTGAGAAGAATAAAGCTAGGGTGGCTAGATACTACAATAAAAATGTATCACCTAATTCGTTCGATGAAGGGGATCTCATGTGGAAGTTGGTATTACCGATCGAGTCCAAAGATAACAAGTATGAAAAATGGTCACCTAATTGGCATAGGCCATATCAGATAAGTCAATTTGTGCCAAGTAGTGTGTATATATTGAAGAATCTCAAGGGAGAGAAATTTGAAAAGCCACTCAATGGGAAGTACATGAAAAGATACCACCCTAACATTTGGATTGATTCTTAGATTGGCTATGTGCCGCCGATGTCTATAGTGGTTATCAAACATATATAAACACGATGCTACCTACATCACCTAAAGATAGCCGATACTATATGTATCACCTTTAAAAACATGCACAAGAGAGAAAATATGATTTGAGGATGGTGAAATTAGTAAATCAAGCTCAAAGACCAATTTATTCAATAATTATAAAATGTTATCGGATAAGCATCAAAGTTTTTTCATTAGCTGAAGTATTTTTGAATCAGTTCTATTTCTCGCATGCGGATGTCGTTGGCTTCTTTAATGATACAAGAGTCTTCTTCATCAGACCCCAGAATGGATTTGATGCTCTTGTGCCAATGGAGGGTCTGACGCACCACCTCTATGAGCTTGGTCTTCTGCTATTGGATTACTTAGGGTAGGCCACTATGCCAAAGTTCTTCAATCTCAATGTCCTTGAGTGTTTTCTTTAATTATGCTAACAG
The DNA here is from genome assembly GCA_030770085.1 of Oryza coarctata. Taxonomy (NCBI): domain Eukaryota; kingdom Viridiplantae; phylum Streptophyta; class Magnoliopsida; order Poales; family Poaceae; genus Oryza; species Oryza coarctata. Next base: position 20,652,128 of record CM061472.1, read on the forward strand.
ATTGGCTTCCTTATTCTTTAGTTGATTGATGCGAGCTTGAGATTGAGAGGGTATGGTCATTATGGCATCGAGCTTGATTTTCTCTAACTATGCAGCTAGCCAATCGATTTGCATTTCTTGAGTTAACAGTCTTTGATTGGCATGATCGGCCATGTGTGCCTTGCCCTGATGTGAAACCGATGAAATTCCAAGAAGGCAGCCAAAGTCAAAGCACTAACAAGTTTTTCTAGCATGTGGTCTTTAATATTAGAAAATCTTGCACGAATCGGCCCAGAGTCCTCCATTAGCACGTCAATAGGGCTCTCCAACTGATGCGAAATATCTGTCAATTGATTGCAAAGATCAGCAAAGAGGGATGGCTCTATTAGTGTGCTGGTGATTGCTTCTTCTTCCTCTTCTAAGTATTTATTGATGTCAAAGGAGAAGAGATCGGCTAAGGACTGCACATTGGAAAAAAATCAAACTTAGGATGATGAGAAGAAATGCAAAATTCTGAGTAAGCAAAGTTACCTAGGGTAAGATAACTTGTTCCAGAGCATCGACATCAGCCATAGGAATGGGGTCATCTTGGCGATAGCCAATCTTTGATTGAGAAGCGGTGGTGATGGGGATGATCTCGATATTGTCGCTATGTTTAGAAGCTTGAAGTTCAAGCACTTGTAGTTCTAGAGCAACTTGGGTAGTCATTGGCTCAGACCTAGTTGGAACATCGGTTGACATTTAGGGCTTTGGAGTCGATGATTCACACTATGTCATGGGTTGAAATTAACTAAGTATGTTGTAAGGGAAGGACTAAAAATAATAGGAGAGAGATAGTGCATATCGATGAGAAAGAAGGATCTGATGTTGCTTGGGCATCCAGAACTTGGGCAGTCCTAGTAAGGGTAGTTGCGTCGGCTGAAGTTTTCTTTTTCTTATGGCCTAGATGGACTGATGTTTTCTTGAACTTCTAGACTATTGTTTTTGGCCCTTGGACAAGAGATAATGGTGGAGGTACATTGGATCCTAGGTTTGGAGAAGCCGATGAAGATCTATAAACAATCGGCTGGCCACTTTGGCTCACTTTAGGAGTGGTTCTATCAACAGCCTATAGAATAGAGTCATAAATATCTAAAAGTATAAGAATGAGAATAAAGAAAGATGATACTTCATGATCGCATTTGATGTAGTCTGGATTTAAGGAGGAGCAATAATGGGTAGTCGATAGGTTGAAAAGATATTTTCTCCATTCATTCCACCGTCGGGCAAAGAGATTTGAATTGGCTGTGCAGATTTCCTATCTAATGAACTCCCCCAATGATTATGATTCAGTCAAAGTCCTCATCCGATCATATTCTCGTACACTTTTCACTATAACCCTGGCTTAGATTTTGTCTATAAAGTATAAACCAATTGGTAGTTGACAAAATCCTAGATGACAAGAGCAAACTAATGGATAATAGAACTCATAGGATGGTTGCTGCAATCAACCCAAGGCAAAGCCGGTGGGTAGGAGGCATAGAGAGATTATCGATATGAAAATAGCTTTGGATTCTTCATTGGTTGAGATATTGGAGAAATCAAATTTGAAAAGCACCTCAAAAGTCATCGAATCATCATAAGCGAACCTAGTGGTGGCCTCATTAGCAAAGCCATAATAAAATCATTTGAACCACTGGCGAATTCCAATAGGAGACATTTTGCAACCTGAGAGAGCTAATGTTGCTTATCCGCAAAATGTGCATCGACGTTGGATGGTCTCTTCATCTTCTGCGTATTCTTAATGAGGAGAACTGGAGACTTTTGAGAGAAGGGATGTTCACTGCCTTGGAGGTATACAGGTTTAACCATAGCTACAAAAACTACCAAGGACCTCCAATAAGTTCGATGGGCTAAATAGTCGATAGCTATATGGCCACTTGGTGCAGCGGCAAATAGATGGCCCCTAGAAGATATTTGTCGAGAGAGATTTGGTGGTGATTGGCTAGTCATTGTACTAGGCATTGTATATTTGTTGTTGGACCTAGGGTTAAGCCATAGAAGATGAACCTTTTGAGCCATAAGTTCAAGAAAGCCACCTATTCTAGATTGTCGATTGATCTCAATGTTTTGTTGTGGGTTGCTATGTACTTGGACCAACCACCAATATCTTTGGTCTACAATCGATGGCGTTGCTTGAATTGGAGAGTGGTTTTAAGGAAAGTTAGTATGGTCACATCTACCATGTTTAGGGTCATCAACCCATATCCAAACAAAAAGACATTTAGGGTGTCAGACCAAAAATAAGAAGCCAATGCAAGCGGAGGTTCATTCTTCTCTATCTCTGCCAAGGATAGTCTGATGCAGTGTCTAATGTCTAGTTCATCCTAGAGGGTCCTCTTCACGGCCGATACCTAATGGTACCAAATTTTCCAACCTAGGAGGTTGCTTGGCCATGACTTGAAGCTATTGGTCCAATTCTCTACAGATGTAGCAGCATTGTTAAAAGGGATTCGCTGGGTTTTGGCATTGATGAACTTTATCGAGTATTTGCTTCCCATGAGGCCCATGTAAAAGTGATTTGGATGGTCTGCTACTGGAATTAAGACTTGGTTCTTGAGATTCTATAGGGAAAATGAAGAACAAGATGAATAGAATGGGAGGTACTGGCAGACCTAAATGCAATGAATAAAAAAGGAATCAAAGAAGAGATTACCTCTAGGATAGAGGTCAAAGATGCCATTACGGAGGCTAGAGGAGTTGTGCTGAAGCAAAAGAGGATAAAGACTTTGAGTTGCTGGAGGTTCACTGGTGGATTCGAGAAGGCAAAAAGTTTCTTGCAATGAGTACGCAAGATGTGATGTTTTGGGTAAATGAAGAGTTTTTATAGGAAGAATTGTCAAATAAGACCATGGACCATTAAGGGTCTTATTACTTGAGCTGTATCAAATGGGATGTAATGGGTTGTAACGATCCATAAGAAAATTTTGAAGTTGTAAAAGACTAGAGAGGATAATTCCAAAGTGTGAGTCCTCACACTCTGAAATTAGGGGGAATGTGTTAATACTAAAATTTTGAAGAGTCATTAATAGATTTGGTCGTAAGAGGAAAATCAATAAAATCAATGGGGATTGCCCAGTGAAGATTGTATTAAAAAAAGTTTCCATAGGTGGAGAAAAAGGAATTTATTCCTTGAAGACGTTACAAATCAGGTGCTTATTTGTAAAAATCTCTTATAAATAGGCAGAAATAATTTTTCTTTCCTTTTTGTTTAGGAAATATTATATGTACACTTGGAGATCTTTTATAAAAAATCAGATCAATACAATCAAATTTGGCATATCGCCACATCTAGCAGTAGAAGTAACGTAGTTTTTGATGAGATATTGCTTCGAGTTGGGCTTTATCGGTAAAGTTCAATCTCTAGCAAGAAATAAGTCTCATCATATAGTAAATATATTGATTTAGTTAAAACTCTCTCGATTCGGTTTGATAGCTTAGTTAAGTTTATACATTTGCTAGTTATCTTGATATATTTAGTTATGTCTAATACTGCATTGATTCAATCTCCAGTCCCATCTAGTGTATCTACTACTCTAGTATAGAGTTTATCGGCTTATTAGGTTCAATCATTATCTGATATACTTTTTATATAACGTTTATTCTGCTATCAATTGTACATAACCATATTAGCTATAATCTTATATTATCTCTATTTAGTCCGATCTATTAAGATTGTCTTTAATAAAGTTAGCTAGAGTGCACATCAAGATATTGGTCAATTGGCTTCCAACTAATCGATAACTCGAGTTTGTATTGACCTATTGGCCGATTGGCTCATTGATCTAATTTGTTCTATCCTCCTTTTGAATTATAAATCAAATTGGCTGGCATACTCTGAACCTCAAGAATTTAAGGACCTACACTAGAGCTAAGCGACATCCCAGACCTTCATGTGTGTGACGCATCGGTGCGAATATCAAACGATTTTCACGTCAACACTCTCATATAGAACAAGTGTAGTATAATCTAAGGAGCCTGAGACATGCTTGGTTAACAACACAACAACCCACTTGATACTACGGGAGACTAAGTACTTCACGATATTGCGTAAGTAGGATGAGAACATCCTCTCCACTGATGGTAGTAATGGTCGCATTGTTGGCTCAGAGCAAGCCATTGTCATTCCCCCTAGGGGCAAAGGGTCTTCATTGAAGAAGTGTTCCTATTCCCATGTGATGAATGCACGCTCCTTACTTTTAAGGATATTTGTTGCAGCAGCTACCACTTCACCACGACATATGAAGGAGGAGAAGAATTTCTCTTCATGACATTGTTTGAGGACAATGAGACCATGGTGGTTGAGAATATGCTTGAGAGTTCCAATGTACTGTACTACACTAAAATAAAACCCTAAACAAATATGTTGTAATGTAGACCATCTTAAGATCTAGCATGAGAGATTAGACCATTTTAGATTAACTATGATACAGAAAATAGTCACTAGCTCACTAGGTAATGGCATAAACACTAAAAACCTCCTTAAGGAGTTTGTGTGTCCTATTTCTGTAATGGGAAAATTGATCAATCGACCATCCCATGAAAAGTTGAGGATCGAACCCTCTTGGAGAGAATCTAATGGGATATATGTGAGCCCATTAACCCATGGTTAGGACCATTTAGATACATCATAGTATTGATCGATGCCTCTACAAGGTGGAGCCATGTATGCTTGTTGTCTATAAGAAACCACGCTTTTGCTAAGTTCATTGTATAGATCATCCCGTTGCGTGTAGAGTTCCCCAAGAACCACATCAAAATGATTTGGATGGATAACGCAGGTGAATTCACATCAAAGACATTCGATAACTATTGTTTGGGCTTAGGCATTAATGTAGAGTATTCCATTCCACATGTTTATACTCAGGATGGATTAGCTGAGTTGTTGATAAAAAGGATCAAGTTAACTGCCAAATCATTGCTACAAGATAGCAATTTGCCTACTACTTGCTGGGGCCATGCAATATTACACACTGCAAAGCTAATCTAGTATAGACCATCTCCATATCACTCTACTTTACCTCATCAACTAGCGCGTGGCCAAGAGCCGGTAGTTTCCCATCTACGAAAATCCGATTGTGTTGTGTATGTGCTAATCTCACCACCCCTACGTACAACAATGGGACCGCACCGAAAAGTGGGGGTCTATGTGGGTTATGAATCTCCATCCATAATCTACTATTTAGAGCCTAAAACTAGGGACATGTTTACAACTCAATACGTTGATTGCATCTTCGATGGAGAGCATTTCTTGGCATCAAGGGAAGGAAAGTACCTTGACTCTAAAGAATACTGTGAAATAGAATAGAACTCGAGTAGTATCCATACTTTTGACCCACGTTTGCCAAACAGTGAACAAGAAGTTCAACATATCATACACATTCAAAATTTAGCTAATGATCTGCCAAACTCCTTCACTGATTTAAGAGGAGTGTCGCATATCTTTGCGGCAAATGCACCGGAGAGAGTTGAGATACCCATGGAAGGAGACTCTACTCAAGCTCCTAAGCCTAGGAAGAGGGAGAGAGACCCGAATGTTCTGACTCAAGCTAAGTAGAGACATCCACAACAGCTGAACACAAAACCGCATGCATCACACTCCCATTTAGCAATCTCGAAGGAGACCCATCTAAGGGATGGTCACTAGAATGGCGAAAGGCCTAGTGAACTATGATCGCACCTAGTTCGACCGGCTCATCAGAACCCTCTTCTATTTTGGGAAACCAAGATGAGAAAATGAATGAGGAAATTACCACAATGAGAATTGTCCTTTTGGGGAAAGGATATGTCAACAATGAGAATTATCCCTGCATATTTATTATAGAGTCTTGGAATGGTTTCTGTATAATCTCAGTCTATGTCGATTATTTGAACATAATTGGCCATGCAGAGGACATTGAGGAGGCAACTGCCTATCTTAAGATAGAGTTTGCTTAGGTCTATAGATCGAGCATCTCCCTAATAGGATGTTAGTGTGCTAGTCGACCTATACGAGAAAGGTCCTTAAGAGATTTAATATGTCAAAGGCTCATTCTTTGAAAACTCTAATGATAGTAAGATCCCTTTATAGTAACAAAGACTTATTTCATCCTAGGAGTGAGACTAAAGAAATGTTAGGACCAAAAATCACATACTTAAGTGCTATTGGAGCACTTATATACCTTATGAATTGCACCAGACCTAATATTGTGTTTACGGTAAATATGCTAGCAAGATATACGTGTCCTATAAGGAGACATTAGGTTGATGTTAAGACAATACTTAGATACCTCTAGGGTACATAAGATCTTGGTCTCTTTTTTTCAAGGCAACAACACTTAACCATGATGGGCTATGCAGATGCAAAATATATGTTTGATCCCCATAATGCTTGATCTCAAACTAGTTTTGTGTTTCTCTGTGGTGGAACAATCATTTCGTGGTGGTCTAGCAAATAGACTATGGTAACGTCTATAAACCACTCTAAGATCATTGCACTATATGAAACCACATAAGAGTATGTGTGGCTTAGAAGGATGACTCACCGTATTAAACAGTCGGTGGTTTGAGTATCTTCGATACCCTCACCATTATTTATAAGAATAATGCAGCATATGTCACACAAATGCAACTAGATTATGTTAAGAATAATATGACAGCATATTGCTCCAAAATTCTTCTATCCTCATGAGCTTCAGAATCAAGGAGAGGTGAAGATCCTATAGTCTAAGTCGTATAACAACTTAGCGGATTTATTCACTAAGTCTCCTCCAACATGTACTTTCTAGAAGTATGTTTGGGAAATTGGGATGAGAAGATTTAAAAGACTTGTAGGATTTAGGGGAAGAGAAACCCCTAGATTTGGTCTAGCTAATGGATTAGCAAGTCCACAACATTATACTTTTTTCCCTTAGTTGAGTGAAGCCTATGATCCTCACTGATATTTTTATCGAGACAACAGGGTGTGACGCATGATGGCAACTATATACTCTTTCTCTTAGCATTTTTCCCACTAGGTCGTGGATGGGTCCAATGAGAGTGTTACAAATCTTTATCTCTTGAGAAGATAAGTTTCTTTCTTGTTAGCCAATCTGAATCAGTTTTAGAGATAAATCTGTTATTATCTCTAGCCTTCCACTACTATAAATAGAGAGAAAGGGTGTCCATCACTATATACATAGAAATCATTGATAATAAAAAAAGGCTCTACTGCTACATCTTATGTTCATTGTCTCATCTATAATATGATTGTTTGAAAAAGGATATATGCATCTACGTCTTTTTAGCACCTCATCTTCTATGGGAAAGAGGGAGTGAATCTAGACAATCGGTTAATATATCCATTCTACAACTTTAATACAATATTAATCGGTTAGCGCCATTCTCAATTTTTGATGGACTGGGCTGTCCATGGGTTTTTGACTTGGGCTTGTTTATGCTTAAATATGATAAACAGTACAAGTTTTATTGTTTATCCTATAGAATTAATCACCGTTAAAATTTAAATTTTAAAATTTAATTTTAAAGTTGATTTTAGAATATTTTCAACGTAGTTTTTTTCATCACTGTCTTTTAAAGTCACTAAGTATATGTGTGTATATATATACTGCTTTTTTAGCTCTTATGTCACTATGTTTTACTTAATTTTAATCGTAATAAATTGTTTTATGTTATAATTAACTTATAGTCAACCCATACGGCCAAAGCAATATTGTATTAGACTTTTTTTTGACTATTCGTTGATACATAGTTTCTGTCTACGCTATTGAGCTATGAGCCTATGAATTTTCTTTGTTCTATTTCTTCCTGGTTTTACTACTGTAACTACATGGATCACCCAGTGACTTGAATCCACCGACTAGTGAAAAGAATTTTGGTATAGATTTTCTAGAGACTAGTGAACAACTATAAGAGAAATTGGCTGTGTGTTGCTTTGCACATGTACGTTCGTACCTGCCACAGAAAAGATCAGAACGGGACGACATGAACACAAGGCAAGCACGTGGTTCATCCGGGGAACTGTGTGGTCGCAGCCTCGAGGGCCAAAATCAGCACGAGAAACACTAGCAGCAGCAAAAATTAGAGGGGCACAGAAAAGGGAGATGTTATCTTACACTACCGTGTTGACTGCGGTGTGTTAGATTGGGACTGTAGCTGTCGATCCGGCTGTAGCTCTTCTCATGGATATTCTGTTTAGATAACGTCTAAACAGCACCATACTTAAAAAAACACTAAAACAGACAAACAGTGGTGGCATAGTAACAATTATTTACAGAACAGTAGTAATAGCATTTCACATGGAATGATTCTAATCCCTCGACCATATCCTCTCGTATACCCTTCTCAATCAAAATTAGTACAAATAGTTACGAATAATTCTAAAAAAAATTGATAATATAGAATACTGTAACATATATCAATCCAACGAAAGTTATGTTTATACTCCATCTACCCATTAAGAAAAAGAAAAGACAAATCTAGATGTAAATAGTACTATTACTTTGTATGTTTGTTAGATTTATCTTTTTATTTTTATTTGTGTATGTGTAAGTCAAGTTTAAATGTAAAAAATTATAGAGTGGTTTATGTATGTTGTTAAAATTTTTAAGATTTTTTAATAATTATTTGGATGTTATTTGAACAAATAAGGGATAACCCTTTGAGGGATTGAAATTGTTTTCACATGATTGAAATTGCTTTTACACGCTACACGCAAAAGAGATACAAGTGAGCAAGTCACTGAAGCACGAAAGCTACTTGCTTTCTACCGTACGAAAGCAGTGTGTTTGTTGCATTTGAAAGCGGTTTTCCTTATCGTTAAGGAGAGGTGTTACCTTAGTTAACAAGAAGAACGAGAAAAAATATTATTAAAAATTTTAATTTTTGTTTAAACTTTTTAGGGCTTGGTTGGTACATCACATAGTTTTTGTTTTTGTTGCCATATTCCAACGATAAATCTGGTTACTACGATAACTAACGACAAGGGAAACCCCACGAGCACTCGCCCCCCACTCGCTCGCAGCCTCCGTTCCTCACGCTGCCCTGTCAGGAATCCCCACGAGCACGCGCCCCCCACTCGCTCGCAGCCTCCGCGCTGGCCGCCGCGGTGGTGGCGGCGGCGATGGATTCGCTGCGCCTCCGTCCGTCTCTCCTCGCCGCGCGGCCCCCCGGGCCGGCTTCGCTGCCGCCTCTCCGTCGAGGTGAGTCGTTGGACCGGCCCCGAAGCATCCGGCCGTCTCCCCCTCATCTGCATGCTGTGTGACTCTCTGTGATTGGAGAGTACTTCGGTGATAGGCTTAGCTGACTGTAGATATTCAGATCAATATTTTTTTTCATATGCCAGATTTGTAAGGCTGGCAGTATGAACCTTATGTCCTTACCTCCTCCGGTATTGACTGTATAAGATGCAGAAAAAAAATTAGAATAGGCAGAGTAGAGAGTTTACCCGTTTCTACTTTTGTGAGTGATCAGTCATGCCAATTTTATCTCATGGGAGAACGGATTTACTGCAGGTTTACTGATGTAGTACAAAAAGTAGTTTCAACTATATATGTAAATGTTCTCTCCGACTCTGCTCAGATGGTTGCAGCTTGTGTGAAAAATCACCCCGCAATAAACATAGCATGTGCTTGTGTTTGGGCAAACCATCTATGCAACAGACAGATGCAAAGGAAGAAGGGAAAAACTGTTTCTTCTTTGACTGGTCCTACGTTGCAGTAGAAGACCCACCGTTTTCTGACAAAATAAGTGTGATATGTGGGTAATTTTGTTTTTCCATATTTATTTCATTAGCGCTTGACGTAGTTTTGAAATGTCATTTTTTTTCCAGATCATTTTCTACCACCTTTATGTTCTATCCATCGAAATGGTAAAGGTCCGGTTTCTTTGTTCAGCCAAAGGACCCAAGGTCCTACCGTCGATCAATGTCAGAAATTCTTCAGTCGGAAATCCTCCTACCACAGGATACCACATAAACCAACAGCTAATTCAGCTGATGCTTCGGGACGACCGCTACAATCTGCAGCTGAAGCACATGATTTTTCAAGTATATGGAAGCCAATATCATCTTCTCTGGATGTTTTTTACAGGTTTTCTCGGCCACATACTGTAATAGGAACGGTTAAGTATTGCTACTATGTTTCATTTTGACGCGCTTCAGTGCCCAAGATATTTGATGAAGCTAATGTCCTTGTGTTGTGTTTTCCTTTTGTTCTATCCTGAACTAAGAGATTTTGTTTGTTTAATCAGGCACTTAGCATAGTCTCCGTTTCACTGCTAGCTGTCAAGAGTTTGTCTGATATGTCTCCCTTGTTCCTCACTGGTTTGCTGGAGGTTTGACTTGAAGCAAGACCTTTCTTTTATATTCCCCCAAGATGGGTAAAAGTTTTCATTCTACTGTATTGTTACACTTGTGCAGGCAGTGGTAGCAGCTCTTTTCATGAACATCTATATTGTTGGATTGAATCAGTTGTTCGACATTGAGATAGATAAGGTACTTTGAATCCACTGCAATCTATCCATTCAAATAAGAATCCACTGTAATCTCTGATGTTAATTTTGTACTAATTGCACTGTCTTTTACTATCTTTATTCCAAACTGTTTTGGGTGCTAATATTGCTATCTCTTCAGGTTAACAAACCAACTCTCCCATTAGCATCTGGGGAATATTCTCCTGCAACTGGAGTTGCACTTGTATCAGCCTTTGCTGCTATGGTAAATAAGCTTGCTTGGTCCAGAAAAAAAAATGCAATCTTCTTGCTATGTTATTCTGACTTTTTTTCAAATATATGGGTCAGGAATTGCTGAGATTGGTTGTTCAAGTACATGATTTGTTTTGAGCATTCCTTTTGAATGTTAGCCTTTATAACTAGTGGTTTTCATTTGCATGGAGATAAAAATAGCAGAGTGTAAATACACCTTCCTAATATTGTTGAGCAGTGCACTCCAGAAAGTTTATTGATTGCTATGTGTATATAATTAATCTAATGCAGTTTGCCTGTACTTTCTGCCATTGTGCTAATCTGATCAAGATCTATAATTTGTTTATTTTGTCTCTTAGTCTATCAGACTGATTCAGAGCGTGTTATGTGTGTATACTGCAGAGCTTCAGCCTTGGATGGGCTGTTGGATCACGGCCTCTGTTCCTGGCTCTTTTCATTAGCTTTATTCTTGGAACAGCATATTCGATAAATGTAAGAGAAACATCTCTCTAGTTCCTGCTTATGTAATTTTCAAATTAATGAGTAATAGTAGAACCAATGATTTGTAGATTCATAGTATGTCCATACAGTGTCTCCCTTTCTCAAAAAAAAAGTATGTACGTACATGGTGGTGGTGATCTTAATATCATATCTCTTGTACTGCAATGCAAACTTTAGTATGACAACAACTTTATTCTACTTTTTAAGGAATGTATATCCAATTATAAACCAAACCACAAAAAACGTGGCTCCAGAGGCTTAGTGGAATGGGCAGATTTTATTGATAAAAAGCTTACCTTGCAGTCTCCCCTCAAAGTTTACCAGCCAATATTAGCATTAAAAGTTTTTCAAAACGTGGCTATGTTAGAATATTCTTAAATATTATCTGGTACTCTTTTCAGTGTAGTTTTGGACCTCCAATCCTCCACATACTTTTACTTGAAAAGAAAAAATGAAATGGATGCTTTGACATGCACTTATTTTTTGGGGGTTCCTGCATGACTTTTTTTAACATTAATGGCTTTTTATGAACCTAGCAGTTTCCTACATTTTTATGACCAGAAGAGCTGACATTCCATTTTATTCCCTACAGCTGCCATTCCTGAGATGGAAGAGATCTGCTGTCGTTGCAGCACTTTGCATATTAGCAGTCCGTGCAGTGATTGTTCAGCTGGCATTTTTTCTCCACATTCAGGCGAGTCTTCCAGTGACAACTTCAAAAATAAGAAAAAAAACATTGGTGAAAAACAATAAGTTTGTCAATTACAGTTGCATTTTCGTGTGGAATACTCTTGAGTTAGATTGTTTGGTCTGCTTAGTTTCATGGTGCTGTATTGTTGTACTTTAGAGACTCCTAAGTTTTCAATACCCTGACCTTTATCTGGTTATCTTTATTCTTTATTAGTACAAAGATATTCTGCTCCTAAGTTTTCACCTCTCATACTTTGCTGGGGATATATCTTAGAGAGAGTTGTTGTGTATGTTTGGGCAATGGGAACTCTTTCTTTTCTTTTGAGTTTAATATGGCATCTAGCCTACTACAACTTGCTTGGGAAAGTTTTTATTGTTGTTATTGTTGTTGAGTTTAATATAACATGGTTGTTGATTAGCTGTAATTAGGATCCCCAAATAAGAGTAGATGTTTCTTTTTTGTGAGAATTACAAGCACATTTCTATTCTTCCAGGAGCTTTTAAATTGGATTATCAGATATTATCAACATATGAACAGATAATTGCATAGCATATGAATATGATCTTTATCCTAACGATCTGTTCATGCAAATATATCAGACATTTGTTTTCAGAAGACCAGCAGTCTTTACCAGGCCATTGATTTTTGCAACTGCATTCATGACCTTTTTCTCAGTTGTAATAGCATTGTTCAAGGTAACATTCTGTACTTATATGGAATGTAACCCCATATAAAATCTAGCTCGAAAAGTAGTCAGATTCACCTTAATAAAATTTGCTGTTTCCCTGTAGGATATACCTGATATTGAAGGAGACCATATTTTTGGTATCCGATCTTTTAGTGTTCAATTAGGTCAAAAGAAGGTTAGTTCAAAAGCGAACTTCTCACAGAATTACTCTTCTACTTACTGATACAAACATCCAAACAGGTTTTCTGGATTTGTGTTGGTCTACTTGAGATGGCTTATTGTGTTGCAATATTGATGGGAGCTACTTCTGCCTGTTTGTGGAGCAAATATGCAACCGTATGGATCACCTCTCTTGTGACTCAGCAGCATTATTAATGATTAGTTTTGGTTATGAACTATGATTTATTTATTATTTATATATGCCAGGTGTTTCCAGAACGTCAAATTTACTTTGTTAAGCTAACCAGTATTAGACTAGATTCAATTATGATCGATTACTACTGCCATTTGATAAAAAAAAATTACTGTCGGTTCTAGCATCTTAAGTTATCTGCAGAAGGCATTCCCCTTTAGGTCCTTGTTTGGATGGTCTAATTCTGGCCTGGATTCCAGCCGGTGCCAATTATGTTGGGCCAGGATCCTGCTTGGGTTTGTACCATCCAAACAAAGCCTAACTGTTGGGCTGGGCTACCATGTTTTCTTGACAAAGTACTAGAATTGTTCTGACTGACTTTTGTGCCTGGAAGCCCACGGCTGTGTTTTGTTGAATTCGCCTTCTACCTTTTGTGATAAACTTGTTTTAGCTGTCCAGATTTTCACTAGAATGCAGTTCCAGCGATTAACCAGGCATCTGTCAGGCTGTCATGGACTGTAATATATGCTTCTTCCTGGTATATTATGAAGTATTGGAGTTTTTTTTTTCATTTTCAGGTGTTGGGACATGCAATCCTTGCTGCAATCCTATGGAACCGCTCACGGTTAATTGATCTGACAAGCAAAACTGCAATCACTTCTTTCTACATGTTTATCTGGAAGGTAATTCGTCGTCTTCAGTCTCCGTTCCTGATCTTTCACCCGCTTTCTTGTCCTCCTTGACAAATTCCTGCTACTTACTACTGTACTGCCCCACCTCAATCAATTGGTTGTTTACCTTCTGCAGCTCGCGTATCCTGAAACAATCCAGTCGCTAATTAACACTAACACATTTACTTCCCTCACATGTTTTTTGCAGCTGTTCTACGCGGAATATCTTCTCATTCCTCTTGTAAGGTGGCGATAGCGACAGGGTTGATTACTCCAGGTACGGGACAGCTTAGTGCCGGAGTAAACTCGCCTCTGTTAATTTCTGAAAAGCTCAAACAAAACCTCGTCGATTTAAGGACAGATAGATTGGAATTGGATGATATGGCTGGATGGATGAACGGACGGCGCCCCCATAAAATCACCTGCAAATCACCCGGTACACATGTTGGCATCCCTGCATCCTCCAGATATGATAGATCATCGTCGGCACCATAATTCCTCTGAAAGATTTCGCACGGCATTTCAACCTCCAACTCCCAACGTACCCAAAAAAAAGTAACTAGGCCAGGTGAGCAGCTGCTGGCCTATAGTAGACGTTACTGGAACAGTGGTACTACTTGTTAGCAGCAGCAGAAATAGTAATAGCTCTAGCCTCTGGGTTACTGTCAGCTCAGCTCTCTTCGTAGATGCTGGAAGAAATCCAGGCTTCAATTTGCGCCGTAGTTACGTTTCATTCCCCTGTATAAATACCTGCACAAGACAACCACTACCTTCCACCGCCATATGGCCGTGCGTACAACACACGTAAATTGTCGTGGACTACAGGATCGAATACGCGTTGTGAACTCACCGGTCACCGTGTTTGGAATTTCCAGGTGTTTCCGGATTTTGTGGCCCCTGATAAAGTTCAGTTACCGTCTGTTTTCGGATTTTATTTTTTCGATAATAGTAATGAATCCAACCTCTACATCAAGATTTATACGGCCACGACTTACTACAAAAATGCAACATAAATTTGCAAACTAGGAAATGTAATAATAAACTGAGCTATAAGGCTGTAACAAGATGACTGAGAAATTAGTTTGCACATGTTCTGTTACAAAAGCTATATCCACGCAATGTGAATGTTTCTACGACAGCCGTTTGTAGAGCGCGGCACAGCATGGGATTTTATAAAAGGTCAAATCCAAAAAATTGTATTATAATCTATCTATTATATTATTAAGATAGTAAAAAAATACAACAAGGCTAAAAATTTCTACTCTTATGAAACACATGAATATAAAAATATAAAATTGAAAAAACACATGATTAAGATGTTATGACTTTGTTGAATCGTCCTAGAAACAAAACCATAAACCATAGGAATTGTTCAAACAAATGTTTGGATAGCTCAGAAGAAAAATATAAGAAATCTAAGATTATATAGTGATTTGTTAGAGAGAAAAGAGAGAAAGACACGTTGCATTGGAACTTTGTAAGGAATTTGAAAAAAAAAATGATGTTAAACCTCATGCTATAATTCTTCCAAAATGAGTTGGCAATTATCTTATCCTATGAATCAATCCTACAAACTAGATAACATACATAGGAATTATTAAGGAGAAAAAGAAAAAAAATGCTAACCAATTGGTCTAGATTAATAGTTATACGTGAAATACATATTGTGCACGTGTGTGGATGGATGGATGGAACAGTTGATCATATAGTTGTTTATATATAATACAATTATATTAAATATTAGTAAAAGTTAAATATTAAGTCTAATTATATTTATAAAATCTAACTGCACACAAATTGCACGGGAAAATCTGTTACTCCCTCAGTTTAACTTTAAGTTTTTATAAAAAAATATAATAATATTATTAACATAAAATAAATATACTATAAAACTATATTCAATAATAGATTTAATAAAACTAATTTGTTGTTGTAGGTATTTTTTTTCTATAAATTTGATTAAACTTAGATATGTTTAACCGAAGACAATGCTAACAGCGGAAAGTTTCATCTGAGACAACAATCGGTGAAGACTGAAGAGATATAAAGCTGTGTCAGTCATGTGGTGCGGAGTTTGGACCTCCAGCCAAGACAGACAGGCAGGCAGAAGGGGATCGCGTGACGTTCGCCAAGCCCCGGGGGGTTGACAATTTGCAGTACTCAGAGAGACGTCAAACGTGACGTTGCCCATTAATCGGCCTGCCCATGTACCGGCCGCGCGCCCGCGCATCATGCCCGCAAAACGGCAAAAGCAAGCCCCAAGACGCATGAGAAAATTGATGGAGCAAAACGCACAGGCCGGTCGCTGCAGGCTACGTGCAGCAGCAGTGCGTGCGACCGCAAAACGCACGAGGAAATGGAGCAAACAAAACGGCAGCAGCACAGCGCTGCAGCAGAGTAGAGCAGAGCGGGTTTACAATATACGGTGAACAGGAATGGCAGTTGACTGAATTCGAATCGATGCACATCGTATGTGACTGCACGAGATGTCCCGAAATTCAGATGAAGATGATGGGATCTTCCTCGGAGTGTCCCGGCCTCTAATTAAGCCGTGGTGAGGAGACGTGCAGCGCATGGAGCACAGCACGGTAGATACTCGTAGGGCACGTTTAGATCACAGGTCAGGACGAGAGCCCCGGGACTACCTCGAATCCTCGATCGCCAGGTTACTCTATGAATCTCTCGTATGAGTTACGGAGTATGAGATAGTTACTGACTCTTAATAATTAATCTACCGATTATCTTTTATTCCCCTCTTTCTCTGCTCTGATTACTTAACTTTCTCATACACCATTTTCACTGCTGGGTTCGCATCGAACCTCTCCGACATACACTCTTCACCTTGTCACTGTCCTCTCGTCCAGCTACCTTCATCGCCTTTGGCTGCCATTCTTGCAAACGTTGGATCTGTGGTTAGGGGTGGCAATTTCCCTATGGTGGCAGTGGAACCACCCTGGCCCATCTCTACGGGAACGGGGCAGGGCTCTGTCTTTTTAGTTATAGAGATGGTGACCCGTGGGACCTTAGGGTTATATATTAGAATATGATCAATATATATGGCCTGACACAATGACTAATTGGTGTTAAGGTGGGTCATATTTATCCTTTCCAAACACCCAATCCAATGTAGAGAGAAGCCAGAGCGTGGTAAGAAGAAGTTGTGATGAATTTTTTTATTCATATGACCAGTTAGTAAGCATGTGGACTGTCTTAAGTCTACCCTTAAAGTCCTGCATAATGTGTAATTCCTCTCTTATGATCACATTGTGGCTGTCCTTACCACTTTACAAATAGGCCATTCTATATTCTAAGCCCATCTGGTTCAATAGGTAGAGACAAATTGAATTCTCAATCGACCAACTCTAAACCCCTAGTTCCTGGCCCAAATCCCCAACCCTTACCGTCATTATTTCTAGTTAGTCATGCCACCACTCTCACCTAGTCTCCATCCCTATGTAGGCCATAGGCTGGAAGTGGCTGCTCCTCCACACCGGCTCATCTTCAACGGCTAGCGCCGCACTAGAGCTTATTTAGCTTTCCATCATCTAACACATCTAGCCATTGAATTCGTACTCCCAATCCCTCTAATACATGATCTATGTGAATGACGGTCAAGGTTAGAGTGGCAAGGTTTTAAATCATGTCATCTAAATTCTTTTAGCACCTCTCTTATCGCCACGCTATGATTGTTTAAGCTAGGGTTAACTTACTTCTTTGTTAAAATCAATGTTATAAAATAAACTGTAATGAAAAGATTTGACTGATAGACTTATAAGTAGAGAATAATACGCAACTCATCACAGCCCATCACCAACTTGTGATTCTCACAACTGAAATGCCTGATACGTGTGCCTTCAATCATGGTTCATGAAGCTAGTGTGCGCTCCTCTTTCTCCCCCCTCCACATTCGGGCAATAGACGATCTACGTGGTTCCCTCATTAACCGGTGCATTTATACGTGACCTGGCGGCTGCGGAGATCCACCAATGCATGCGTACATACAGAGAAACGCAGCCACGCCACCGGGACGTACGTACGCTAGTAATGCAATGGCGGGCGCGGCCAATATAGCACTCATAGTCTCTCTCTCTCCATCGCATGCGCGCGCGCGCAGTTACTCGCCTGCTCGTTCTCCGCCGGCAGCGAGGTCCCGCGCGCGGGCGTACGGCGGCGCCGGAGATCCACATCCACGCGCGTGACCGGATTAACACCAGCTGAATTGAAAAAACAACCGAGAAACATTCACCGAGAGATATAAACAACAACCGATGGTCGTCACCGCATGCAGGTGCACACGCTATGCAATGTAAGCGTGGCGAATTGGCGTTGGAGCTCAGCGTCAGCCGTCAGCCGGCGGTCGAGATCGGATAGAGCAGAGCGTGGGTGGGCCCTTGGCTAATTGATTGCGCATCTTTACGCTTCGATTGGACCCTTGCTGATTAATTGTGATATTTTGCGGACGAGTTATTTGCCACGCCCTACATGTCTCTCTCCCTTATTCATGCGTGCATGCTCCACGCCGCCTTGAGGTATCGATCGTGTCATCATCTCACCGGCCCCAATCGAGCTATAGCCACGCGCTTGGCATGTTGCCATTACCCTTGTCACCCCGTGTTAAAAAAGAGACACGAATTTTTGCGTGAAAAAAAAACCACGGGCGGACTCCTGATCACATCGCGCGCCACAAAGTCACCACCATCAATCACCCGGTCGGAATGCGGGTTGAAATCCCCGGCCACGCGCGCGGGAGGGAACATGGAAGCGGTTGAAGATTCCGCGATCTCTCGCCGATCGCGTAATTTAAGTCTCCCACTGTTCGCAGCGCCCGTATCCGTTCCACCGGCCGGCCTCAACGACGGCACATCGCGGCCGGCACCGCGCGCGCGACCGCCGCCTGCAGGTGTCACGCGCGCCTCTGCCTCCAATCGGCGCCGCCACTCAGCACGACGACTTCTGCCTCTGTAAACGCGCAGTCTCCAAGCTGCATACGTAGTTGCTTCTAGCCGCTTTGCACGCACCCCATGTACGTACAAAAACGTACACGGCATGTTAATGCGCGTGTCAGCTCGTGTGAGCATGCATACATCGCCATAGCTCTAGCTTAGCTTGTGTTGGTCCCCGGCTGGCCCCGGCTAGTGGGCACTGCTGCATCATGCCGCAAGAGGGAGAGGGAGATCTGTGACACGTCTGTATTCGATCGAACTCGACCGATGGCCGGCCGGCCGACACACGCCGTCCTTCGATCCACTGTTTCCATTTTAAGCCGGAGGGAAGCCTGGGTAGCTGACAGTGGGGCCGGCCGTGACAGGGGGTGAGCTATAGCCCCATCCGCCATTGCACCAGACGTGTGTATAGCTAGCTAGCTAGTTCCAACTGCGTGCTGTTCACGTGTCACTATGTCAGAGTCTATGTATAACAGGACAAATGTTGTGAGAGCGGGCTAGCTGCTATCACTGTTCTGTGTATACACTGTACATCCATGCATTGTGACCGTTCTAAAATATAAATCTTTCTATTTATACACTAATATATATGAATATATTACAGTGATTGTGACACAAAATGTTAATGAATGCACTATGATATATGAGTATATATCCATACATTGTGAGCTAATCTTTCCATTCTAAAATATAAACATTTCTATTTTCCCCTAAGATATACGAGTATATTACAAAAACCGTGACACAAATGTTAATGAATGCACTATACATAGATAAGCACTTCTAGTAGCAGCTATGTACCTGTATATTAAGTGACTACGACACAAATGTTAATGGACAAAAGTATGCACAGATAAGAACGAACATAGCCGCATGCATGATCGAGTGAGGTGCAGTGTCGTGTGAATTTAGTGCGTGTGTACTGCTGATATGTAGTACTAGCAGTTTAAGCGAGGTGACGTCATGGATGCCCTAAATAGAGTATGGCGGCGTGTTGACGGGCGCTATTAATATACCAGGGCAACAAGTAATTAAGTACATGATAACTAGGGCAGACAGAACATTAACACTTTAGTGCAATACTATGCATCCCTGCTACCCAATTAAATGACATTTACTTGACTTACTGGATGTACATGTCGATCGAGCTGCTGCTATTCAACAACAGAAACAGAAATGATATCTTACAGTGTGCAAACTGCAATTTCTTTCGATCGATCAGTGCGTGTGCAACATATATATGTGCAGCATAGTAATGCAAAGCAATTGCCAATTGGATTGTATTTCAGCTTTCAATATTAGCGTGGATTCAACAAATTGAAATGTGGATCTTCTTTAGCATCCATATATGCTGCATAGTTATGACTTCAACGATAGAGATAAGAGGCTTGTTTACTTTGTTACTATTTTCAACCATTTAAAATTTTGACATTACCAATATTTGACAAGAAAATAAACTAAACATATCATTATCAACATAATCATATTAAATTTTGGTAATTATGGAGCTTTCTATTCACAAAACTTCTAAAATTTAGAAATGTATTAAACCAAATACCATTCAATCTTATCTTATCTTACATAGTGCCATTACTAAATATTTGTAAAGTTTTTTTCAGTGAAGTAAACAACCTAGCTGTCCTTTACATTTCCATGCACGCGCAACAGTGGTACCACTCCCTACACAACACATACACACGTGGTTACCACCCACTGCATTGCTCCTCTGCTAGCTCTGCCAGTATATCAGTCGTCTGCAAATAAACAAAAATAATGTTTCACTGCAATATAATTATCTACAGTTTGTAGTAAGTTTTTTTTTATCACTCCCCAAGGCTTTAATCACCGCAGTAAATATATGCCTAGCAAAAAGGGAAAAAAAACACTCCATCATGCTATAGTCCCCTACATTTAATACCCTGCAGCTTGCAAAGATATCCTAATAATTGAGAGAGATCATGCCAAAGATCCTCTGTGCCTGCGTGCATGCGAGACAGAGAGTGTACCGGCTACTCCCACCGGTTCCATAAAAAACAACACCGAACTTTCCGAGGAGATACGAAGGTTGTGAAACGATAAAAATTCTCCTAGTAGTAATAGTAAATTTTTAGATAAGAGATTATTAAAATAATAAAAAAATTAATTTACGGATGAGGTATAAGTAAAAACATAAAAAAATATTTATTTTAGAACAAACTCTAAAAATTATTTTTTTCTGAGATAGAGAAAATATCTTTTCTTCTAACCCGCATTGTAGTACTGTAACTGTATTATTCTGTAACTCGATTTGCATCTTGTACAGGTTCTGTAAAACCCTACGCTCTAGGCAGTGAAAAAGATCATTAAATTTAAAGTATCCACTTGCTAGTAGCGTGACGAACTTACTACGATCTACCTGGGATCGGGAGATATGATCCTGCAGCACAGGTAAATTGCGTACGTACAAGTAAAGCTACGTACGTCACTGTTTTTTTCTTATAAAAAAAGCGGATGTTATGCTAAGCGTCTTATTTTAAAATAAAATAAAAATATAAAGCATAATTAATTAAAAAAAACTAAACAAATACTCTATGAATTCTCAATCACACACCACAACACCAAAAGTAAAAACCAATCTCAGCGTTAAACTTCATCCACCACAAGCTAACATTGGCACATGTTGCTCACCATAGCCGTAGTAGTTCCGAGTATCACACTAAAAAAACAAATAAGATTCACACTAACTATCAAAACGGCACGATATATCATCATCATCACACCATTAACCTCGTGATCAAGCGAATCTGACTTATTAGACATCGAGGATAACAAACTAACTCATACCAATTAAAGTATAACTGGACTTATTTTATCAAACCAACAAGCCTTATGAACCGAACAACTTGCTATCTTGCAACAAAACAAAACACCACCCATAGGATCATAAGTTGCACCTGTGGCAACAGCTCTAACTTTTGTAGCAAACAAGAGCAAAAAAAAACCACATGCAACCAAACACAGCTTTAAGTTATTATCTAAAAAGGGAATGACGCTAGCTTGTGTAATCATATAAGTTTTTACCATGACCTCGATCAACCCACCATTGTGAGGGTAGTCCAACACGGTTGTGCGTCACTATTAGTACCACACCCGCTCGTAGGTGTCTTTAATTTGTAGTCGCTTTAGCCATCACCATTGTAGTGCAACAAGGTATTCTTCTCTCCCACACGTAGAGTCTGTATCTTTACCATCATCCTAGACCAACACTAGAACTAGATCTAGGAGGCGAGTCACCCACTACCATTATGCCCGTCTCTAGACCTGCTCGCTGCACCGTCAGACAATGTCCTTACACAAAGTTGCCATATAAAAGCCACCGATGCATACCGACTGACCTCTGCTAAGCGACACTAGGGATAGATCTACCTCTCTCTTTAGCTGCCCTAGCTATAACATTCACATAAAGAGACGGTCCGACAGACATCATTAAAAGGACGGTTATCATTAGTCAGCGCTACTTATTGACCAGATTTAGATTGTGGAGGCCAACATCTAACTTGTAACATCCTCAGCTCATAGAGAAGCCCCGTTGTCGCCACCATCTATGAGCTAGGAGAAAACCCTGTTGCTGCTACTCTTTGTGCCTTTATGTGAAAGTAAAAACCAGTAATCTATGAACCACGGAGAAGTGCCACCAGTTGTGTTGCGCTGTAACTAGATTTAGGGGCGGAGACCCAAAATTCGTGAGGTAGGAAGAAGCCCCGCCTCCTCTGCTCTTTCTACTCCTAGTTGGTCGAATAAGTAGCGCAAAGTAAAATTTATATTTGTGAGCACGTTTTGTGCACTAGGGTCTCAAATTATTGGATAGGGCCTCGCGAACTGATACACAGTTGCAGGCTAACTAGCTAGTGCTATGCCAGGTTGCTGCGTACTAACCACGAAGCGTACACTAATTACACGTTCGTACCACTTGTAGCCACGCAACATGGTGCTGCAGGACACAGACTGAGATAGCTACTCGCAAGTAGGAGTGGTATTCTGTGCAGAGAGACCGTGTGACAAACTGAACGTTAGGTATCGAAGCTGTTCCAGAGATCGATCCACAAGCACCGGCATTTGCATGCATGACATAGCTGATGAATGACAGCTCCATTTTTGCCTTCCTCTACCAACTCCCTTGCTTGCCCTGCCCGGCCGTGCGCTACGGCAGACGAGATCGACGTACACGCAAAGCCTGCCTGCCTCCTTCTCGTCTACTCCTTATGTCCTATAAAACATATCTAACCCTCACATCTCGACATTATTTTAGCGGTGAGAAATAGAAACTACGCAACCCCTCATTAAAAAAATATTGATGGTTAGATAGCAAAGGGCATTAAAGTGTTAGGCCGAAAATAAGTAAAAAGATAGAAGTTAATTTATTTTTAATAAATTTTGAATTCTATAAATTAGTTTAGTCCAGGACAAATAAAATATCTATTTGTCTTTAATAACAATAACACAGTCGATGAGATAAGTTAGATTTAAAAACTTTTAAAATTACGATTTAAATACGTCAATAATTATTTTAAAGCATTTATATTTAATTACATATTTTTAGTCTTTTTTATTATTGTTAATTTTGATTTTTTTTCTATATCTCATTACATTATTATCTATATTGATAGCTTTAGAGGTCTCCTTTGTACATCGTCAATCTATCTCAACCAATATTCGACAAACTTTTATTTAATTGATGGTATCTAACCGATCACATATATACTCGTTCTGGATACATTCTTGTATAATTATAAATCTAGCTATTGAATATATCGTTTTTTTATATATTAATATTACGAATCAATATTTTATAAAACTTACGTTTTAGATTTTACGTAACCTCTTTTTATAAAGGATGTCTTGACATCACTTAATCCAATCCATTTTAATTATATAACTAACATCTACATTAATATTCTAATTCATCTGTAGCATCGATTCTAAATATCGAAAATTATGCTTCTTATGTCTTCTAAATCTATATATCTCTCCTCATATAAGTTAGTGCTAAAACTCATATCTCGATGTTCTAATTTTAGCTTAAAACATGCAACTTACGTTATACTTACATTACAGCTAGGCATGCATTCACACAAGAGCTAAGCTATGTATTGAGGTCAAACTCAACCATCACTTCGCCGCGTTTTGCACTGCCATCCCAGCCACTGGCCGGCAGGGGACGTCGTCGTACCACCACGCAATGTGGCACGTATGTCATACGTGTACATCCGGGTACAGGTACGACGACCGTACACACGCACGCGTCTGTACACGTACGTACAGTGGCAGTACGTACTAGCTCATATATCCATGCGCATATCATGAACTATAGAAGCATAACGTAACACGATCTGTACACGCCATTCACTTTAGGCAATACTCCAAAAAATATTTTTCAGGCGAGCCGCAAAATGCATTTTTTAGCAAACGCATTGGGTCGCTTGTAAAATTATTTTTACATGCAACTTATAGGGTTAGCTCACTATAAAAGTAGAATTGTAAACTAAATTCAACCTAAATTTTATATCAAATTTATTCTAAATTAGTGTAGATACATGTATTCATCAAACTACAGTGGGCCAAATTATATATATTAGATAGAAAGATTTAATTTAATTAATATATATATGTTAATTATTGTATATAAAAATATAAACATGTACTGCGATGCTTAAGTTATTATCCAGTTTTTATAATAACAAAATTATAATTTATGAGAACCACGGAACATATCAATCGATATATAACTAACCAGTTGTGCGAGGTGAATTTTATTATCAAATAAATCTCCGGAGTCTTTTATTATCAAAGAAATCTCCACAACATGACATGTCTAGATCAATGTCAAAAGAATTAATTAATGACTTACTAATCTAAAATATCGATAAAAGGCTAATATCATTCCTGTGGAATATTCATTGGTCTAGCACAATGATGTTGCAGTAACAAGAATATATTATGAAATAAATATAATAGTCTCTAAATAAAAATTAAAGTTATTAATTGTTGTTTATGTAGAACGATTATGCTAAATATCGAAATTACCCACTATTTTACATCACTATGCATGTTCTATCCTTCATGATTACCATCACACCCACATCCATCTACTTTTCAATTTGTAGCTTCATAATGTATTTCAATCTCTTTTGAAACTTCTCCTTTAACATTTCTAAAAATAAACAAACAATCACATCTAAAATTGGCATCTAAAATTTACATAATATTTAACATTAATGCAGCCATTCAAAATTTTACATATAAAATACTTCTAAATTCACATAAAAATTAATCACAAATTTATATTAATATATGAACTAAAATTTACATAAAAATCATCTTAAATTTTATATCATCAAATTTATTGTAAATTCATATCAAATTTAATTATAAATTCACATCAATATTAATCAAAAGTTTCACATCAAAATTCATTTAACATTCCTACATAAAATTCATATAAATTTCACACAGAAAAAATTTCTCAAAAAATAAACATTAACTCAAGAAACAGCAGAAAATATGTCCGGCTGACTGACGGTGTGGGACAGTGACAAGGCCTCCATGGTGAGGCCGAAATAGCCGACAAGGATGACGGAGAGTCCTAGCAACAATGGGGCATGACGGTCGAGCCGTGAGTACCGATTGGTGAGAAGAGATGGAGGCAGTGTCATGGGCTAGGGAGAGATGGCCGAGGATGACGTGCACGGGAGAATGGATGCTAAGGGCAATGGGGCAAAGGAGGCCGATGACGATTGAGGAGAGAAGGCCAAGCAATGGGAAAGGGGAAGACAAGGACGATAGGGGCGAGGATGCCGAGGTTGACAGGGGTAGCTAGGCCTTGGTGGCATTGACCTAGGACATGTGAGGAGAGTAGTGGTAGAAAAATAGCTAGACGGCAGAGGTCAGAGTAATGGGTGGAGGTTAGAGGCAAAAGAGAAGGTCGAGCAGTGGTATGTGGGTGGTTGAATTTTGGCAGTCTAACGGGACTTAAAATTTTTTTACTTATAGCGGGACATGTTATAGGCGGGTGAAGTCGTGCACCATCTACAAAAATGGTTTTCTCAAGGGTAGAAGGTACACACCGCCTGCAAAAACCATTTTGACAGTCGGCGTGTGCTTTTTGCCGTCTCCAAAATTATCACCTATAATTTTTCTCTGCTCTATAAAATAAATTTATATTTAAATTATAATTCTTATGTATTTTAATATACATCATACATAAAATTTTATACATTCACACAAATATTTTAGACGATCTTTGTATATTTTTCTCTTTAAATTGGATAAACTGTCTTATTGAAATACTCGGTATGACTTCTATTTTAACTTACCGCAACATTGTTCATTACTAAGTATCATCCATATAGTCATCATTATCATCATAACAGCACAACAATCATAATTGAAATCATTATTACCACCCTCCAAACATATATATCAGGTTGGTTTCTCTTCAAATGTCTCGCCATATATATAGACAAAATTATATAGTGCACATCAAATCCACGTCTAATCTTTCATAACTTCTATTTTGTTAATTCTTTCTTGTTTCTAGAGTCATAGAATGTCATTTTAGTCATAGCATATTTATCTACAGTTTCGATGAATTTAATGACATTTGAAATATTAACATCTCTTAACTCTAATACAAACTATGATATAATATAATATGTAGTTTGCAAATAATTGAAATAACATTTTCCTTTATTTTAAATACGAATTACTTTTAAAATTTATAAATATAATATTTTCCAAATAATAAAAAAAATTATTTCTTTCACACACAAATTCTAAAAGAAAGAAATTACAAATGGAATATAGAGGAAAAAATAAGACTAATATTATTTGAAAATGAATTAGAGAGACTAAATTAGAGTTTATCTCTTCAAACTACATCTAGAGAGAGACTCACCACCTAGATCTACCAGACACTAATTACAATAACATTCATAATTATTGGTGGAAGAATAATCACAAATGAAGTATTTTTGACAAAAATTTTGCCCTATGATAATGTAGAATTACAATCTAAATTTATAAAACTATTAAAAACATCATTTTCTTTTTATTTCTTTTAAACAAATGCTTAAAATTTTAAAAAAGAGCATACCAACCTTATAAAGTAAAACATATCAAAAGATATATCAAAACATCTTCTTATTTTTTTTCTTTTTTCCCTAAGGGAGATGATGCCTAAAAGGAGGCTCATGTAGCAAAAACAGGAAGATTTTTTACGAGTAAATTAGTAAATGCCGATGGCCCGATGGGTTAGTATATCTATAAAAATATATTTTTATAGGTGAATAGTGTTTGTAGGTTTTATAGACGGTAAGTGATTAGATTGTCTATAATTTTTTTTCACTGTAAAAATTATTTTTAGGCAGTGATGTAAGTACGTGGCCGGTGGTTGGCTACCTACTTGCCGGCCGTCGACGGCGGCAACGACGCAGCCGCTGCGCAACAAGCCATGCATTCAATTCTAGCCTCGTCATTTTCTCTCTACTCCTTTATACCATAAAAAATAAACGAAATAACTATAAATAATTTACAAGTATAACTTTAATATATGTGTTTTTAGTAATGTAAAAAATAATATTAAAAAATAAATTACGAAAATTAAACTATAGATCAAATCTAAAATTAATTTTTAAAATTTAAATTTTAGCTACGTTAGATAAGCCAATAGGCAAATGATGATGGAAGGGTTCATTTTCAGGACCTCAGGTTATGATGACCCATCACGGCACACCATATCTAAGCATGCATGCATGTCCACATTGTCGAAAGCCAAAAAAAAAAATCAATGTGTGCTTACTTAAGTATGTACTGCCTAGAAGAAGCTGCAAGCTAGCTATAGATCGATAGAGAGATATATATCAGATTGATACAGGATAGTGTGGATGCTTGTGTGTGATGGATGGATGGATGAACAGTAAGATGCGTGCTAGTGTCTCCCTCACAATTATGACGCTCTGGAGCCAAATCTTTGAGCCCTCTGGAATTAGGATCCTGCGTCCTGCCTGGCCCATCCGTGTCGAATTCAATGGTAATGCCCTTGCCTTGCCTTGCATGTGGAGTTAATACTCGATCTACGTAGCTATATTTTGATATCCACTGTACTACCATATCCCAATTTTGTTCCCGTCTCCTTGTTTTTCATACACAGATATTACCCCCATAAATTCAGACATTCAGTTAATTTTATTTTTTTACTACTATAATTTACACCACAGATATATATAGAACTCCACTGGAAGCAATCATGAAACATGGTATATACTCGTATCGTCGATCTCCCGTGTGTGTATATATATCTTATTATTGTAATTAAGCCAGTAACATGCATGCATGGTTGCACATTGATCATACATGTACTGATATATCTGTCTCTATAAATTGGCTATAAATTGGCTATATACAAGCTCATCTGCATGCAGATCAGACACAGCCGTTCAAGTCAAACAGGAAACATGCAAGGCACTAAGTACACGTACGCGATCGATTTACACGCAAGGATCCAGCACAAATTAATATTTATCGCATGTGTAGTTGTGCACGAAAGATTGCATCAAACGCAGCATGAATATAATAGCCAGCATCAAATGCATCGCCATGTACGTACGATGAAACCACCATGGCCGTGATCATATATTATTCCTCTCCATGCATGCGACTGTAGCTAAGCTACATACTCCTACAGGCTACAGCTGAGAAATTAATTAATTAATTAGTACATTAATCTAGACTGAGAGTACTTAGTACTATAATTAATTCATTAAATGGCAAGCAGTTACAATCGATTAATCTAATCAAGCCATCGATTAATCGAAGGAGACGGCATGCATGCTGCAGACATTCTCATCGTGCAGAAAAAAATAACTGTCTCCAGCAAACTTTAAGGCTGCAAGTCTGCAACTACGTATAACCAGATAATTTTTCTGGAGGAAGCCGTACGCCAGTTTTGTATATAGGCACGGGAACGAATGTAATATGTGCAGATAGAAGTGAATGCATGTTTAATTGCTACTAGCGAGCTACGCTGGAAATAGCAGAAGAGCGATTTATTTTATCCGTAAAAACTTGATTCGGTTAGATTATTTAAATCTTAAATATTAAAAAACTAGATTAAGATAATAATCAGCCTACATATTTAACTGTAAAAGAGCTAAATGTTCAGATGAGCTCTCGTGAATTATGATTACTTGATTGAGAGTTTTTAACCCTATCACAAGTCATAAATACCTATCATAAAATTCAAATGACTCACAAAATCTAAATAACAGACAATAAGTACAAAAGATCTTATCCTTTAGAGACTTCAACCTCTCGATTTTTTTCTCTAAACCAATATAGAGGTTGACTTCCTTTAATCACAAGGAAAATCATAACCAAAAAATTTGTAGAGAAGAAAAACTCACACCACAAGCATGTAGAAGGAAGAGAGTGATACCTAGAATTTACATTGAGATGTGGGAATTAAATTGCATAATTAAAATGAGGAATTTAAATTGAAACAATAAAATTAATTCCAAAAATAAACATTATTTAATTGATTGAAATATGTTTACAAAGATTTCACAAAGATTATAAAATTCTCTCAATAATTTTAAAAGAACTCTATAAAATTCTTCTAACCTGCACTCATATTCATCACAAAACTTTTCTCAATTCTCTCGTAGATCTCTCCAACGTGCTAAAAAATGCAAAACCTTTGCTTATCTATACAACTTCTTTTATAGGTTAAAGATGCCTAGAAAACCAATGTAACAAAGCCCAAAATGCCCCTAAAACAATAATCTAGCTCAGTTATAAATTCAGACACTGATTTAATCAGAAAAACGAAGGAAATGCTCAGGATCATTGCCATGTCGCTGGCCACACAAATCCCAGTCGCGCCACAGAAGATCCGATCGCCAGCGCACGCGTGTACTCGCGCGTGTCCCTGGCAGACTCGCGCACACGCGCTTCACATGGACGAGACGGCGCGAGACAATCACGTCGCTGCGCGCGTCCTCGTGCCGGCTCAGCGATCTGCTCGCGCTTCCTCCGAGCCAATCAGCGCGCGCCAAACGGCTCTGCCAATCTGTGTCGTCGTACAGCTCCCGTCTCTGCGTCAACGCGCTCTTCTCCCATGCACGCGTGCTGCTAGGCCGCCACACCTCCACGCCGAGCTAGCCATCTCCTGTTCTTGGGCAGCCTCGGTCCATCAAGCCCAAGGGCATGGCCATGCACTGTCCCTAGTACTTGTACATACTGCACGGCGCTTGCACATCGAATCTTACGACGTCAGTTGCGAAGATCCCTTACGTCCAACCTTATTATGCAGTAGTCTTGATTATCTAAATCTCAATTTCTTTATAACACATGACTGACTCAACAATTTGCGCACATAGATCAAATAAAAAATAGGTAACATATATCACAACCAAATCCGTGTTAGTCGTATATACTCATGCTGACAATCACCAATTTTTTAGACCAAATTTTCAATAAAAATTAACACATAGTTTTAATTTACTTTGCTAATTTTTTATCACAATATATAAATCAACATATGGTTTTATAATCTCCATGAAAACATTCGCAACCCGAATCAAAGTATTAAAATTTTGTTTTTGCAAATTAAAAGCAAAAAATATTGCAAGAGTCAACTTGGTAATAGAGTCAAAAATCAAAACCAATTGAGAAGAGAAGAAAAAGAAGCAGAATGCAAAAAGCTCACTCTATATGTATAACTCTCCTTTTTACCAAGATTAGCGAGTTTTGATTTTAAATGAATGTAACTTTTCTTTAATTTTCATTCCCCTCCCCTTTGACAATGGAGACATCAATGAGAAGTAAAAATACGTAAAATGATATGTAACTTGTACATTTTTAGTTCATAAGAGTTTTGAGAGTTACTTAAAGTCATCGATATGTAAAGATAAATCACTGATGTAAAAATATGTATTAAAACCTAGATAAAACATGCTCGAAAGAAGTATGATTTATGATATGTAGAACAAGTTTGTATCCTTAAGCAAGCAAATAAGTTTTTAACTTTAAATTAAAGTACAAAGGCTATCACTAGAAGTAGCTAAAAACAAGTGATCAGTAATTCGTGCTAATGTCACGTTCAAGAAAGTATTAATGCATAGCACATGATAGCAATATTAAGCTCATTTTCACTTTTAATTTCTTTTTCAAGTTTTTAACACATATAACACAATAGTGATGCTAGTTTTGATCTTATCTTCAGCTAACAACGTTGTCCTCATCATACGTTACCGTATGAGCCTCAATCAAGACATGCATTTGGGTTTCCCATTATAGGCAATCTCCATTCTACCTTTGGAGCCATTCATGTGTAAACACACTCAATAGTCTAGACAAATGTGAATAAAGGTAACCATGAAACTTGTAAGCAAAAGTAGCATGATTGATACAAAACATTAATATGAAAGCATGAGCATTTTAAATGCATGTACCAAAGTTGTTGTAAAGAAAGAGTAAACATAGCATTCACATGAGAAAGATACTCTAAAAAGAGTTAGGTACTAGATCAAGCAATTGCATATTGATTAGGTTCAAATTCATTTCGATTTACTCAAGTTTCAATGTACTCAATAAACCTTGCAAGTTCATACAAACTACTTAGAAGCATGCAAGCTAGATATTAGATCAAACCAAAACAAAAGTAACATATGCCTAGCAAGAAAAAGACAAGCCATAATCTTTCAAATTAGAAACCATTCAAAGAACTTGGTTTTTAAGAGCTTGCTATAAGCACATACTCAGCCTCAGCTATTGATTGAGCAATAGAGGACTGCTTGTGAGAAAACCAAGAGACAAAAAAGTACCAAAGAAATGATAAGTGACAGAAGTACTCTTGTGATCAATTTTACACCTAGCAAAATCAGCATAAAAAAGGCACAAATCAAAAGAGTGAAAGAGCAGGAGTATCAAATACTATATTCAAGGATATACTTGATGTAGTAGAGAATGCACTTGACTGCTTGATGATGAGAGCTCTTCGGAGATGCCTGAAACCATGTGTATAGGCACATGGAGAAGTGGATGTGCAGCCTTGACATAGCCAGGTAAAGGAGGGATCCGATCATGTTCTGGTACTCATGTTTGTCAATTGCATCACAATTCTCATTAGAGCCCAGTGTTGAGGTATTTGCCATGAGAGTGACGATAAGCTTGCAGTCTTTCAACTCAAACTTGATCAAAAGATCTTTGGAATATTTTGTCTGATGGATGAAGATTCATTCCTTCATTTGCTTGATTTCAAGGCCAAGTAAGAAGACCAATTCTCTTATCATGCTTATTTCAAATTCACTGTTCATTGTCTTTGAAAAACATGGCCACAATAGTACAAGAGGAGCTTCCAAAAATGATGCCATCAACATAAATCTAAACTAGAAGAAAATCAATGTGATCTCTTAGAATGAAAAGTATTTTGTCCACCTTTCCCATTTCAAAACTATTTTGAATCAAATAGGTTTTCAACCATGCATACCAGGCACTGGGAGCTTGTTTCAAACCATACGATTCCTTTTCAAGTTTGAAAACATGATTTAAAAACTTAAAATTTTCAAAACCAGGGGTTTGTTTGATATAAACCTCTTCTTTTATAACACCATTCAAAAAAGCACTTTTATATCCATTTGAAAGAGTTTAAAACTAAAAAGATTTAGATAGCTTCTAATTTAGCAACTAGCGCAAATATTTCTTCACAATCCAAGCTCTCAATTTAGGTGAAACCTTGTGCAACCAGCCTGGCTTGGTTCCTATGACATTGTGACCTAAAAGTGGCTCAATCAAGGTCTAAACTTTATTTCTTTCAAAATTTTCCAACTCCTCATTCATGTCATTGATGTAATTCTTATTAGATAATGAATGGCAAACATCTTTGGACTCAAAAAAGCAACAAATACAGAATGGGCATGGTTATAGGATCAATTTCTAGTTACTCTTTCACCTAGGCATCTAATCATTGTATGAGACAGATAATAGTTCTAGATGTGTCGAGAACCCGCCAATCCTAAAGTGCCACTGTCAATCTCCTTAGTTACAAATGATGAAGACCAAGTAGCTGGAGCTTCTTCTAAAGGTGTTATTGTTTATAGTAGGGGATCCACCTTCTAGCAAAGATTGTGTAGTAGCTAGAGGTGGAAGGACGAAATCTACATCTTTCCCATTAGAGTTCTCCTCTACAAAGGTGCTCTTGGTCATATCTAGATATCATAATATTTCTAACACCTAGGCTAGCATCATCAAAAGATGTGTGAATGAGAAGCATAGTGTAGAAAGATAGCATTGGAAGAACAAGACTCAAGTTTGTCCAAATTTTTAGGTTTTAAAACAAAATACTTGCAACCAAAACTCTGAAGTATAAAACACTTGGTCGCCGACCAAATTTGAGCTCATAAGGTGTCTTATGCAAGTTAGTTCTCAAAAACACTCGATTCGAGAACAAACAAGCAGTAGAAATAGTCTCAGTCCAAAATATTCTTAGAGTGGTGTACTCATTAAGCATAGTTCGTGTCATCTCCACAAGAGTGTGGTTCCTTCTATCAACCATGCCATTCTATTGTGGAATATATGGCAAGAAAAACTGATGTTCAATTCCAAAAGAAGCATAGTAAGATTCAAAAGCAGAGTTTTCAAATTCAGACTCATTATCACAACGAATTTATCAAAGAGATCCTAGAAACTCCAAAGCAAGACGATGAGCTAGATCACGAAAAAATTTGAAAGTTTCCTCATTTGACTCAAGAAAGTAGACCCAAGAGTAATGAGAAATCATCAACAATTACTAAAACATACCATTTGTCACCAACTGATTGGACTCTCATAGAACCAAGTGTATCCATGTGAAGTAGTTGTCCTAGGCTATCCATCATGACCAAAGTGATAGGATTATGAGAAGAAGCTATTATCTGGCCATGGTGAGAAGGTGCACAAACCAAATCTTTAGTTTTGGCAATCACGGAATCAAATCCAAGACACTAATCTGAGACAAATGCTCAAAGCCAATGTGACCATGATGTTGATGCCAAAAGAACAATTGTCAATTTTCAGAATCAATAAGGCAACGAGAGGGACTAGAAAAGTCATCAAAGTTTACAAAGAAAACATAGGAGATTTTAAACACAAGAGACTCAAAAGTATCAAGAAATTGACATTGATTTTTTTCTTAAAGCATACATTGAGATCCTCATCACACAACTATAACACTGAGAGCAAGTTATATTTGAGCTTGCTCACTAATGTCACGTCCTTCAGCAGAAACTTATTATTGACCTTGATTGTCCGTTTGCCCGTCATGCATCTACTGCTCGCATCCCCAAAAGTGATAGTCTCATCACTAGATGCATGAGTGAGAGAGGTAAATCACTTGGCTTTATTGGTCATGTGGCGCAAGCAATCTAAGTCCACCAGCTATGGTTTACTTCTCCCCACTCGAAAGTCCTACAAGATGCAACAAATCCCAATAACTTAGTACTAAGGTTAGTGATAAAAGACTTTGGTATCAAATTGTGAGTCATACGAGGAGTAAAAAGAGTCTTATAATTATCAATAAAACGATGAGCATGATGACCCTGTCTGTTTTGTCGCATATCTTGGCGAAGAAATTAAGATACATTACTTAAACAACAATGACATGCACACTCGAAGCTCTTAGAAACTCTTGTAGGTTTACTACAAATGGCTCTTAAGGACTTAAGGTGTTCTTGGTGCTCCTTTTTGGCCTTTCTAAATCAAAATCCTACCAAGTGGCCAATCTTTTCACAAAAGGTTCACTCAAACTTGATTCTCTCAACAAGATTGGGTATCTTTATATACTTAGTTGTATCAATAGGCTTGGGTTTTTGTTTGTTGTTTCAACATACTTTGATTTCTCTATAGACTTTTTAAGCTTAGACTTGCTAGACAAAGATACCAAGAAATGTTCTACTATTTTTGGTAAACTAGAGCTAGTAGCTCCTACAAAATCGGCTGACTTGAAGAATATAGGTTTTTGAGCTAGCTCTATGATACCATCTGTAACATCTATTATCTTATGGATACGTATACTTAGGGACTCAGTAAAATCATACCATATGCCTTGATTGTTTTTTTTTCATATTTTGGATTGGTCAAGAATCATGTTAAGCTTTTTCTTTACTTGAGTAAGCATTTATAAATATTGGTGAAGATAGGTGTTCTCTTGGACTACACTCCCTTACTCAAGACATGCAAGAAGTACGTAAATTAAGAGTAACTTTAGCATATTTTAGTTTAGATTCTAAGAAGGTATAGTTAGAACAAATGGATTGAATAGGAGTTTTAGAGCGATCAAACTTTTGTTTCCATTGTTTTAGTTTCATTTCAAGTAAGTTGTTCATAATTTTAAGCTTATCAAGTTGTTGCTTTACCTCATCAAGTTTATTTGTAAGCCTAGAATAATTTTACAATATTGTATTCTATCATGTTCGTAAAGTCTATTAATGTGATCAAACTTTTGTTTCCATTATTTTAGTTCCATTTCAAGTAAATCAAAGTTTAGTTTTATTTCATAGCAAGTAGAGCAAGCAACACTAGCACTAGTTAGGTTCTCAGCTCCTAAAGCACATGAATAAATTTTACCCTTGAGATGATTAATCTCAGAAAGATATGAAGCATATGAAAGATAAGTATTTTCCTTAGGGATCATAAAACGATGCCTAGCAATTCCTAGTGACATTCCTTTATTCTCATATTTTAATTTCTCAATTTTAAGCATGAAAGACATACTTTTGCTAATTGTAATCATCAGATTAGTCATCATTTCTCTACTAAGATCACAACATTTGAGCTATCATCAGAACAAGAATTATCACATAGAGATCCATTGAGGGAGAGGGTATCATCAGGACATACATTTAAGTCATCCTTATTCTCAAGTACCATGATACACATGTCAATGAAGTTATCTTTGTTGGTGAGACAACACATGCCAGAGAAGTCCTTGTCTTTTTTCTCTTGATTGTCATCATGGTTGTCAATTTCGCTCAATTGGATCTCATCAAGTGCCACCATTACTTTATGGATCACCTTTTTCATCAACTTCTTTTATCCCTTATGTCCTTGACCATCAGACCGGTTGAGATTTTTATCATCCTTCTTCTACAGCTTTGGGCAGTAAGCCCAAATGTGGTTAGGATCTCCTCACTTAAAACAAGTGATAGAAGAGCTAGTTCTATCTCTTTTCCTATCTCTCACATTCTTGTAAGACTTAAAAAACTTTTTAGTAAAAAGAGCAAGATCATCTTCAGGGATCTCCTCTAGTTGCTTATATATTGTGTATAGAGAAGCTAGTGAAAAACCACCATACATAAGAACTGAGTGAGTAGCAAAAGTGCTAGAAGAGGGATCAACTACAAAACCCACCAAGTGCTTGAGGTATTTTCGATGAAGAATGTCTATCTCATGGGTTTTTAGCTTTAGTAAATCTTGTCCACAGTAATATCACTCAAGAGCACACTCTCCATAATAGATATAGCTTTTATTTTCCAAGTATCATAGTCAAGATAATTTAAGAGATGGCAGGTTTTAACAAATCAATTTGATTTCATTAGTAGATTTATAGAAGTTATATAAGATTATCCAAATCTTATGAGCAGACGTTAGGTGTTATATGTGGTTGAACTCACTCTATCCAAACCTAGAAATCAATGCATTTTGTGCAATAAAGTTAACATTAACTTTCCCAATATTTGTATAAGCAATGGCTATATCATTGGGTAAGATAGGGAAGATGCTTGTTGCTTTAATATTCTCACACAACACTTGTCATGCAAGCAACGAAGTCTTTCGGACTGGCTAAAGGACATAGGTACTGTGCAATTTTCTTCCGAAAGGCTAGCAAGTTGCATGCATGTTCTGTGTTACTACTGCTACTAGAAGGGTGTGCGCAGCGACGTGCCACGCACAATGACAGGTGCATGAACTTGTAAATCAAAAGATAATGCGTTCAGGCTATGGGTTTTGTGTTCAGGCACTACTACACAAGAATTTTACCCAACTTGTTCCCCGGTAGTTAAAATTTTGACACTTAAAAGTGCCTCTAACTTACCGTGGAGCGTTTGTTACCTCTACTAAGAAGAGAGCTAATGATAATTGGAGCATGTATTTCGCCTTCAACTTTCCCTTAACGATCCGAATAGAAATATTTTGTTGTCATGATATGCCTATACTTCTTTTCATGTACCAATATAATATATGCTAGTTTCTGTTGCCTATTGACAGTTCCACTACTGCTGATAGTGAAGCCTATATATGCTCATTTAACAAAACTTGGAACTTATTGGTGAGAATGTGTTTTGAAAGCAATAATTTTAGGCTGTCTATGGCTGTGATTTCAAAATGGATGTTTATGAGCTGGATTTCTTAGTTTAGTGTGAATTTCTCAAAACACTCTAGGAATACTGACATGCAATCGCTACTATATTCGCTAAGAAACAACCTCAAATAGTTTTATATTTTTACTCATCACACGTAATAAGGTAACTTTATCTCTTCGATCATATCTCTCCCGTCCAACACTTCTAGCTGAGCTTCAACATTATCTCTCTCTCGCTTCTCTCTCTTGCTAGCCTCACTCTACCTCACTACCGGCCCACTGCACCCTCCGCCTCAAGCACCCGCGTGCTAGCCTCCGCCGCTGCCACCTCAAGCATCAACCGCTGCATTCTTCTCCGCCATGAGTGCCGGCTACCGCCTTCTCAACCCTGAGAGACAATCACCGCCTCTGCCTCCACCCGTAGGTTGGCCTTTGTCTCCTCTACTCCGAGGGCCAACCGTTGCCTCGAGCATCGGCCCCTTTTCCTCTCGTCCATGGAGTTCACCACCGGTGTGATCTGGCACATCCATCCATGGTGAGCGCTATGGCAGTGGCTCAATGGTGCAAGGTGGATAAGACAGACACAGTGCACCAAATCCCATCGCATGCCTAAGATCTAGTGCATAAAAGCAGGTATGCCTTAGATTCTTTCCTTTTGTTTTATTTTCTTGATGATTTAGGATAGATGTAGAGGTCGGTGGAGTGGCAACGATAACTTGATGAATGTAGTTTGTATTTTTCCCTATGATATTCTTGTTAGGGAGTTGGTTTTTTGTTTTTTTAGATATTTAGATTTTCTTCTTGTTTAATGTAGGCTCTGGTCTCGAACTGTTCTTGCCAAAGGGTGTTCTACTAATGGAACTCTAGCAGAGGTCATGGGAGGGGGAGCCAGATAAGGGCGAGGAGGCGCTGGAGGCCACTGGTTTCCAAGGCCATGCTACAACTGTCATTGTTACGAAGATGATAACCCTGGTGACTTCTTCCTATTGCATGCTTTGTATTGGAGAAAAAGTAGGGAATAAAATTTGGGAAAAAGCGGGCTATCGACGCGGAGGGGATACTACATTTTTTTCACTGATAATACACATAAGTGACGGGTGACAATATATGAAACGGGATTTTTTTCCTATCATCTACATATGTGATGAGTCATAATTATAACTTATCACAGGTGATTGATATCTATGACGAGCCATAATTATAACCCGTCAGAGGTGTCTATCAGGTATTAGTTTTAGTCATCACTTATCACTTATATAAAGATTTAAACCCAGATGAGCTGTTTCCGGTAGTAAATCTGTCGGACTTGTGAACTGCTTCCCTGATGATGCCATGTCTGCATGTGCATCCATGGTTACGAAGGAGAGTGACAATGTCTATAGCTGTGATTTCAAAATGGATGTCCATGAGCTGGAGATACAAGCGTATCAACAGTGAGAGTTTTCTATGCATCAGGACCGCTGATATGGGATCAAGAGTCACTTTCTGACAAATTTGCGCCTTTCGCTTAACATCACAAATGATTAGCACTTGCTTCAGTTGAGACACCTATTATCTTCTTCAACCTTTGAATTTTCTCCAACATTGGATCGGTTGGGAGCTGAACGCTATACATCTAACGGTTTTCGCAAGAACAGTGTGCTGTTCTGAGTTCCGTGTATTTCTTCCACTTCATGTTGTAGATATCTCTGGAGCTTTCTGCCTCCTTTTGCCACCTTGATGGTGTTGTAAATATTAAAGCGTTCGCGAAAATTTTACTGGTAGTTATTGTCTTTCACCAAGCTTTTGTTAGAAGTAAATAAGAATTTGATAATTTTACCTTCAGGAGCATGAAAAGATACAGCAAAATTATGGTTTTACTTTCAGGACAATGAAAAGCTACCATGAAATTATCCTAATTGAATACTGGTCCGTCGTGTTATTTGTCCACTAATCCATTGCCAGATGCAGGACATGATTCAGAAGTTGCATTATCACATAACATGAATATAGTTGTACTCAAAATTTAATTGTTTGGTGTTCAGCCAGCAAGTTCCATACAAAGTAGAGAAATAAAAAGTGTACTTTGATGCTGCTGATCTTCTAGCATTGCAGTAGAGAAAGTAAAAGGTCACTAAATATAACAAGGTTGTGGGGCACATGGTGAGACCAGAACTAGATTCTAAAACGACAAAAAATAGTATGTGATAAAATTAAACATAAGGTATAATTTATATAAAACAATTTTATAATGGACTTCATAAGTTTTATGTAAAGTATAGGAGAAATCATAAATAAATTTAAAGTATAACTGAGAATAAAGAGAAAAATTAAATTAGAAAAATATAAAAAGTTTGAAATATGAGAAGTTGAGTTAGTCTTGAAATTTAAAGGTTTGACTCCAAGTAGGAGTATAACTCCTACTAGGAAAAAGAGATTTTGAGTATAAATAGATAAGTGGTTAAGCTCTATAAGTATAACTTTTATAAGAAAGAAAAAATATTATCTAATTTAAGAGAGAGAAGAGTGCTTTCTATACACTTTGTAAACATATCTTAATATAATAAAGTTGATCTATTTTTAATAATTTTATCGAGTTGTGTTATTTATTTGTGAGCAGTTAAATCGGTGGCAAGGCGGTGGATAGACTGGTGACATCAAGGTTGTCGGAAATGCTGACAGCACAGTGATCGAACTAGCGATAGGGAGGTAATCAGACTAGTGGTATACGATAGTATATCATAACTTTATCCAGTTTAGATGTTTACTTTTATTCAACAAAAAGATTTGGTTTTTGATAATCCCACCATTCAACCTCTCTCGTAGACTTAGTTCTTGTGTTTTGATCCTACAAGTGATATCAGAGTCAGGCTAGTTCAACATCTTTGTCCGGATGGACACCAGAGTATGAAGACCAGATGGATTGTGGGTGTCTACGGGCCCATATACCTAAGGGATCATCGGTGTACAGTGGAGTGATAAATGATTAAGAGGAGATTGATGAATAGTTCCACATTAGTTGTAGAAGGGTAAGGGACCTAGTATATAAGTAGAGAGACACCTCAGCTCGTTGGCTAGCTTTTGAGGGAGAAAAGACCCTTTACAATACTACAAGTGATATCAGAGTCTTATTTTCTCTATTTGAACTTTACCAATATCGAGATTTCACTATGGCTAATTGATTTTCAATCAAGCCGCATATTTTTTATGGAGTTGATTTTCCTTATTGGTGCAAAAAGATGCAATCTTACATTATGTCATATAGTTTTGATAGTTCACAAAAAGTTTCTAAACCTTACGATATACCTAATGAGATTGTTGTTGCCACTAAAACTAATTTTGAAAATAATTATAAAGCTCGCAATTTTATTCTTAATAGAGTTTCTCGTTCTGATTTCAATCAAATTTCTCATTTTGAAACTGCATGTGAGATGTGAAAGGTTCCATGTGATTTTTATTAAGGATCTTCTAACGTCAAAGAACTGCGTAAAGATATTTTTAAAAAAGAGTATATAAAATTTAAGATAAAATCTGCAAAAGCTTTAATAAAGTTTTGAGTGATCTTCATTCTATTGATGATTCTTACAATACTGATTATACTTAATCTAAAGTTGCTCGATATCTTTTGAATGGTATTGATATGTCTATTTAAAATATGAAAGTTACATCTATCGCTTTAACTTTGGAATCCTTGTACACCAAACTAACACACATGAGATAAATATTCTTTCATGAAAAATTAATTCTAATATCATGCTTTAGTGTATTCTTCTGGTTATTCAGTCGATGCTTCTTTATTATTTTCTTTGATTGCTTTTAATGTCATGTCCGATGAACAACTTGAGAAATCTCTTATGAGGACTTGGTTTTACTTTAATTTCTCAAGATTTATACAATGTGAGAAACATGAAACATGGTGGCCTCATTTGGTGCTTTGGGTGTGATGAGTTGAAACACATTCATTTCAATTGTCTCAACATCAATAAGTCAATCAAAGAAGAGAAGGAAGACAAAAGGAAGAACTACAAACAAAAGCTTATACGTCAATTGCGTGAAGGTTTTGAAAGCGATGAAGAGTTAGAAATTGAAGAAGGAGAGAGCATTGGCACAGTAAACATTTAATAGGCTTAGTTCTCATGGCTTACAATAGATTAGCTCTGATATGAATGAATTTTTTAGTGATATTAAAAAAGTTAATCTTACTTATGATAAATTAGAACATGTTTTTCAACTTACTACAAAAACTTAATGTATATTCTAAAATACTTAAAAGACATAATGATACTATTGAGATTTTAAATGATGAAGTTGCTGGATTAAATTTTTTGATTCCTAATGATGACTCATGCAAATCTTATGAAGTTTTATTTTCTAAAATTTCTGCTTTGCAAGATGTTAATACTTATAATTATTTGAGATTGAATGTGAGATTGATAAAAACAAAAGGCTTGAGTCATCTTTTGTGCTTGGATTTGCTTTGCACACACGTATTGTTGATGAGTTGCTTTTAATAAAAAGCTTTTGAAAAAAAGATAAGATCATTTTTTGTCCAATTTTGATGTTTAATATTTTGAGTGTTAAAAGGTTAAAATAACAAAAAGGTGTTTTTTCTAAAAATTGCTTAACATGTTTTTCTAATGAGTTGAAGTTGAAAAATTCTTTAAGTCGTGTTCAATATATGGAAGATATTGTGAAAAATCATGAGGTATTTTCTTGTTCAGATCATCGCAAACAAAAAGGAATTTTGATTTATTGTGAAAATTGTTCTGATTTGACAAAAAAGTTTCTTTGCAAAGATTTTTAGCTGGTAGAAAGAAACTTTACATGATTTTGGATTAATCAATTGTGAGCACACACAATCGAGTGATATGTTTTGATCACATGTCTATTTTACATCTCATCGGCCTACTATTTTGATTATATCTGGAAAGGATGAGATTTTGACAAAACATGAACGATAAAAAATGATTTTCAAATCTGCAGATATTTTGAAAAACCTTTCTACAACTTGTGCAAATACTTTTTCTTTATCTTCAAATGAAATAACATGTGTAAATTTTAATTGCACCTATTGTGGTGTGGATATGCATTTAGTTTAGTTTTACCTTTGACTTGCAAGAAAATAGAAAAGGGACAGAGAACGTGACTTTGCAAGGTTGAGATGGCATCAAACCGAAGACCAGAGAGTAGTCAAATTGCAAGCATCCTAGCAGTCCGACAGGTAGCTAGGTCTAGTCAGATTAGAGGTGAAGTCACAGTAGGACCAACTCAGACAATTGTGATGTAATAATTAGATCGACCTTTTATGAAATATTGATGTAAGATTTTAGGTAAGTTTATTTCTGATTTTGTTCATACATATGTATCTACTAGTTCTACTAGTCGTGTGACTCAGTATTAGTTTTCTAAATTTCTTATTTATAATCCCAACACTGAGTCATTGATATTTTTTGTTTGTAGTTCTTTCGGCGATATACTCCTCATGTGTATAAATCTGGAGACAATGATTGTTTTAAACGTAACATCAATTTACTCTCAAATTGGAATATTATTTTCTACTATCTCCTTTGTTAACTAGTCATGCTAGTTATAGAAGTGTAGTTTTGATATGCACGTGGATTTATATTAATTCTTTAGAACCTTTGTGATATCGTTGGTA
This sequence comes from Oryza coarctata, assembly GCA_030770085.1. Lineage (NCBI taxonomy): Eukaryota > Viridiplantae > Streptophyta > Magnoliopsida > Poales > Poaceae > Oryza > Oryza coarctata. Next base: position 20,694,683 of record CM061472.1, read on the forward strand.
ATTGGTGATCTTTTTCAAAATCTTTAGGTCCTTTTGTTTTGCTACTTTTTGGGAAAATTAGATATTGATTTGTTGGGGCAGTTTATGCCTTTCATGGCATTTATATTTATTTTTATTCATTACTCTTAATTTGAAAATAAAAAAAATTAAGAGCTTTGATTTTTACCTCTTGTATATTCTTATGCTTGTTGGTAATATAAATGAGGTTTATTGATCCATAATATATCTTATATGTGTTTTATTCTTTGTATGAAACTTTACTATTACTTTTTAGGGATATGATGTAATAATTTTTTTACTTGAATTAAAGAAAATATGTAATATTAAAACTAGTTTTATTTCAAATAATTTGTGCTTGCATATATATTTTCTTGAGATTTTCATTCCTCAAATGCTTTACAAATGTCTCAAGTACAGATAAAGTAAATTTCCTTATTTACTTTATGAGAAGTAAAAATTGATATTGAATCCTTAGAAACAAAATTCACAGTAAGGACGTATCCGTTTGTACCTGACGTAATTGAGAGTTTTATTTTATATACGTAATGTCAAAGTTTAAAGCAATTAAAGCTCATCATTTATTGAAAACTCTCTATTTTTGGAAAGAGTAAGTAAATTTGAGAAAGAGCGTTTAATTCAACTTGCCTATATGTAGGGGCATTTTGTTCGACCTTTGTACTAGCGGAATCGTTGTATTATAAATTGTTAAAATCACAAATTTTTAATGTTGATTTGATCTTGATTTTAATATTATTGATTTAGGTTTGGACTTTAGCCCATATATATTTGCTAGTTGACCAATGTAGCTTTGTTATGTTGCAAAACATGTTGTTGGATTACTTTTGGTATACTTCAAAGCTCTTAAAAATAAAAAGTTGTTTACTATAGGTAATAATTATGAAATCATGCTATTTAGAATTTAAATTGGTTCTTTATTCTCTTTTTTCCATTCTTGATTAAATCATTATCAAAGAGGGAGAAATACATATAAAATGCATGGTTAAAGAAAGGGGGAGAAAGTTAACAAAGGGAGAAATATAGAGAATTTTTTTATTAATTGAAAAAAGTTTTAACAATTTTCATTGATTCTTAAAAATAGTCAATTTTATGCTTTGATTTGAAAATATAGGGAAGAAATTCTTTATTGTAAAAATGAGGAGAGTTTTTTTTCACTTTTATGATTTTTAAGCCATTTTTATTTTCTAGACATCTCTTTGGTTTTTATTTTTCACTACGAAGAAAGAGAAAAATTAAATTAGAAAAATATAAAAGGTTTGAATTATGAGAGGTTGAGTCTTATTAGGAATATAAATTTTACACTTAGTTACTCTTGGAATTTAAGGGTTTGACTATAAGTAGGAGTATGAGTTATACTCTACTTAAAGTGTGTATAAATAGATGAGTGATTGAGGCAAATATAGCTTTTTGGAACAAATAAAAGTTAGAATTTAGTTTAAGAGTGAAATAATTACTTTGTATATACTTTGTAGAGACATATTGATGTAATAAAGTTGATCTAGTTTTAATAGTTTCATCGAGTTGTGTCATTTATTTGTGAGCAGTTAGATCGGCGGCAAGATAATGGATGGACCAACGGCATTAAGGCAATCAGAGTGCCGATAGCATAGTGATCAGACTAGTAGTCAAAGAGACTGATGATATATGACAATGCATTATAACGTTATCCATGTCAGAGGTTTTCTTTTATTTAAAAAATTGGTTTTTGATAATCCTACCATCGATTTAATTCTTATGCTTCGATTGGTGACTAAAACTGAATTTGGTTTATCAATTAATTGTTATTAAGATTATGACATATATATGGTGATGCAAAAAATTCTAGTTGAAATAAAGTGCTTTCTAGTATACATATCTCGTTTAAATTTGTGTTTTTTAACAACAATAAAATCTCGCAACCAACTATTTCTTTTATTTTTTGAATTGGTTATTCTCCTTATAATCTTGACTAATGATATAATCAAACATAATAATTAGCTAAATTACCATTGAAGTGCAAATCCTTTTTTAACTTAATTTAGTAGCTGTTGAACTTTGCTGTCTCAGTTTTGCAATTTACTGTTAACAAGTGATTTCATATTGCATTTAGTAATTAGTACTGCTCTTTGAGCTGTGACGAGGGACGTCCAAAGCCCACAGCAGGTAATATTTGTTTACGGATTATTCAATCATATTCACTGTCCATATCTAAATTATGACCATCAATGGCAATTATAAGGAGTGTTGTGCATGTTTGTTCTTCACGTTAAACTTGTACTGGAGAAATTCACTATTGGTGCCAACTCTATAAACATATGCATGTGGCTAACCGTGCCTCCGGTGCAAGCCACATAGATGCGTGGAGTAGTACACACAAGTTTTTTCAAATAAAAAAGGTAATACGCATGAAAACTTGTGATTAGCATTAATAATCCACCTACAGAATGGAGTGACAAGCTCAAGATCCTCCTCCCGGTTTTTTTACATCATTATTTGTCGTTATAAATATGTGTCTTAAAACCAATGTATGCATGAGTATAAAAAGTTATATGTACTTTTATATGTATAATTTTTTCGATTACACATGTATACTATAATTATTTGAGACTTAAAAAGCTTAAAGAGATTAAGACCAGTGCTAAATCTCCAATCTCAGTCAATTCCTATAAAAACACATCACATGACACCCTGCAAGTGCAGCCCTTTATACAAGCTTAAATAGATGAAGGTGAATGGAAAATCCCCAACTTTAATGCTTCTACTACTCTACCAGCACACTATTAATACTTTTCCTTTCTATATGTATATTAACTAAGTTAAAATTGCAAACTTGACCATGCATTATAGTTGCAACCAAGAAACTAGCACATTTGGTGTTGTATATTAAGTTAAGCGGCAAAATTGAGGATTTGACACTCCTCGATAGGGCTGAATCACGTATTACTGAGTGTGAAATATGGGGTTCATAATAGCAAATCCCAAGGCCAAGCCATAAGTTTTGCCATCAACCCTTGACAGAGTTTTGATTGTGTAATTAACTTAACTACTCGTATTAGTACATCAGAGGGGCAAAACAAACGGATTGGACATTGTGGGGAGCATATTAATGAACCAACATAGGGAAGAGAAGAGTGCTCAGGCTCCGGACAGGAAGAAATGGGACTTGATGTGCAATGGCCGAGAACACACTTTCCATTGCATCAGCTGCCGGCCCGGCCTGCCTGCAACTGCATGCTTTCCGTGTTCTTCTGCACAGCAAACGCAGAGACGGCTGTTCTTCTGCACGGCAAACTCGCAGAGACGGCTGGCTGGCTACTTCTGTAGTCAATCCATCCATGTGCTGTGTGTACATCACTGTCAACGTCCTGATCATATTGTGCCCAAGATGATATGCAAAATACCAAAACATATACTACGACAACTGGCCGCGACACATATATGCCAATTGCCAAATTCTGGTTTGGCATGCACAAATCCCATCTGGTCTGTACTGTTCTCCAGCAAATAGTTACAAAATATTTCCAAACAAGAAGTGGAAATGAGAATTGATTGCTTCTCTCTCTGTGATGCGTTCTGGTGTGTGTTCTCTCTCCAAAACAACCATGGCGACTTGTTGCACCGAAAGAGCAATGGCGCCGTGACGGGGCGACGTCCGGCGAGGCGGACACATGCCACTACCGGACAAGCAACACGCCAATAGTTAATGTGCCCCCCCCCCCTCTCTCTCTCTCTCTCTCCTCTGCCTTTTTAACCACCCCTGCCTCCCTGCAACACCCCCTCCCCCACACCACCAAGCTCACTAGCTAGCTACTAGCTCATTCTCACTCCTCCAACTCGAGCTCCACTTCGTTCTAGCTAGCTCGCTCCGTCGACGTAGACACGACGACGCGGGCATGATGAGCGGTAGGATGAACGCGGCGGTGGACGAGTCGTTTCCGCTCGGGGCGATGCAGCCTGGGGGGCCGTACGTCGGGTTCGAGCATGGTGCGGCGGCGGCGCAGCGGGCGGGGATGCAGCAACACCACCACCACCATATGTATGACAGTCTGGACTTCGCGGCGGCGATGCAGTTCGCCCAGGAGCCACAGCTGCTGGCGCTGCCGCTGAGCATGCCGATGGCGCCGCCGTCCATGCCGCTGCCGCTGCAGATGCCCGTGCCGATGCCGGGCGACGTGTACCCGGCGCTCGGCATCGTCAAGTGCGAGGGCGGGGGAGGAGCCAGCCAGGACGGCGCCACCGACGCTGCCGCCGGGAGGATCGGGCTCAATCTCGGCCGCCGGACGTACTTCTCTCCCGGGGACATGTTCGCCGTCGACCGCCTCCTCATGCGGTCCCGCCTCGGCGGCGTGTTCGGGCTCGGCTTCGGCGGCGCCCACCACCAGCCCCCTCGCTGCCAGGCCGAGGGCTGCAAGGCCGACCTCTCCGGCGCCAAGCACTACCACCGCCGCCACAAGGTCTGCGAGTACCACGCCAAGGCCTCTGTCGTCGCCGCTTCCGGCAAGCAGCAGCGCTTCTGCCAGCAATGCAGCAGGTAACCCCACCCTCATCACCGCCATGAAAAAGTTCCAGTAGACTAGCTACGTACTGCTCCGCCATGGCCGTGCTACAGCGTGTCAGCGACGACCAAATCTATTTGCCATGATTCGCTTGTGCTTTCTTTCTCTCCATGACCGGTCTCGGGATCGATGGAGGTAAGGGAAAAGTCGCGCAGGAATCGAACGAAAAGCGGCGTGCTTTTTCTTGCTTCCTCTCTGCACTGCCATGATGTGACGATCCGGTCTTAGGCCGACCTGTGCGTATCTCTCTGCGTCGCCCGCATGATATGCCTTTTTTTTCTCTTTATCTCTGCTACTGCCATCCCCGCCTCGCATTGACCGACGCAGCAGCATTGTCCACACTCCACACTAGCAGGAGCACACTCTACTATACTAGTATTATACTGTAACGCGTACGTATATGCGGTCGTATAGTGCGTATGTTGTATGATATACGTGTTACAGAATCTGTGTATAGGTCGTGTTTGATTGTGACATTGTGGATGTACGTACATGTTGCTAGGTTTCACGTGCTTACGGAGTTTGATGAGGCCAAGAGAAGCTGCCGGAAGCGGCTGGCCGAGCACAACCGTCGCCGGAGGAAGCCGGCAACGACCACCGTGGCGGCGGCCAAGGACGCGGCGTCGTCGCCTGTAGCTGCCGGAAAGAAGCCGAGCAGCGCCACTACGTCTTACACCGGTGACAACAAGAGTAAGCTAAGCTGAGCTACTAGCTCATGCCGCTAGATTCTCTGTTACTTACACTCGATTTGGCGTTCGTTTGACCTGACCGTGAAGTGATGAACTGATCGAATTGATGGTTATGACGCAGATGTGGTGTCCATGAACTTGGCCAAGTCACCCATCTCGTCGAACACGAGCGTGATCAGCTGCCTGGCCGAGCAGGGCAAGCAGACGGAGGCGGCGGCGAGGCCGACGGCGCTGACGCTCGGCGCGCCACCGCCGCCTTCGCACGAGAGCTCGGCGCTGCTCGGCGCCGTGCTCCATGCTCAGAACCATCACCACCACCATCACCAGCAGGACCACATGCAGGTGAGCTCCCTGGTGCACATCAACACCGGCAACAACAACAACGGCGGCGGCGGTAGCAACAACATCTTGTCGTTCTCCTCGGTCTGCTCCAGCGCGCTGCCGTCGACGGCGACGAACGGGGAGGTGTCAGACCAGAACAATGACAACTGCCACAACAATGGCAGCAACAACAACATGCATCTGTTCGAGGTCGACTTCATGTAGAGCTAGCTTGGCTACTCCTACCATGTGTTCGTGTCCTTTCAACTTGTGTAGCTAAAAGAAAAGGGAGAGCAAAAAAGGGTATAACTTCCAGTACGTTTGCATCAGCCATGAACAGAGCGAAGAAAAAAGGGAGCAAAAAAGAAGGTAAAAAAAAGCTGCTAGGATTCCAACAGCTAGCTAGCTGCATGCATGCAGCAGCAACAGCAGGGATCAACTTTTCATTCTAGCTACCTATTGCACTGCAAGCTGAAAACTTTCTGTTTCACTTGGGAATAATGTGGTGTGTGTCTGAGTTTGTTCTTGTTCATCTCTTCTTAGTTATTAATTTCAATATTGTTGCAGCTTGCAATGAAGCTAGATGTACCTCTTTTTGTTTCTATCATGCATGCAAGCTCATACATATGCAATTAACAGAGATCAGAGTTCACTGTTTCAGGTCCCAACATCTTATTACTGCCACAGCAGAATCTTTTCGAATCTTCCATTGCCTCGTTTTTTTACCACGCGTTGCGTGTCAATTGTCGAAGTGTCCTCTTGTTTTTTTTTCCCGTGCAGGTGAGTGATTCACACTTATTGCATGTGCAAAAAAAAAAATTGGAGCCCCACAGATCCTGTGCTTATATATGAACCTTAAATTCACGCGAAGCTGGCTTTGAACACAGCTACGTACGTACCCGGCATATGCATGCATGCATGTTGAAGAGTTCATTAATTAATTCTGCAACTGATTCCTACATTAGTAGCGTTGCAGCAGTATTTTCGGGTGGGGTCCACCAGATAATTATGATTTAATGATCCAAGCGTAATAAATACTGTCATCGTACAATTTCTTAATTAGCTAGGGTGTAAGCTCTACTGTATATAACGTCCTTGGAGTTTTGAACATGAGATTTTATTAATTTTTGGGGACCACCTGGAAAGATTTGTTTCTCACTGTTCATTAGATTGAATGTATCAGTTAGTTTGTCTAAAAGAACACATGGAAATTTATTTATAATTTAATTTGACACCCCACTTTTGAGTAGTCTATATAGTTTAGGCCTAAAACATGATTGACGAGCAATTCATTTACACTTTAAACGCAAACTGCGCCAGAAACTCAAAACCTCTTGGTACAGATGCCATGTTAAGTTGAAAGCTTAAATTGATGGATGGAGCGATGGTTAGCTAGAAATTTTACCCAGGGGTCAAATAAAATTACTTCACAAGTGTATCATCTCCCTGAACTCTCAAAATGAGCTTTAGGGTTCTCGAATTTGTCCTGAGTATATCTTAATGAACTTTAACTCGTACTATGCGCTAACATATCATGCCACGATAATATCTACGTGTAAATGAAACAGTTATATAGAAAAAAATATAATTAAAAAACATAATTTTCTCCTCCTCTCTCCTCTGTCTCCACTCTCTAATCTCCAATAGGGTGGCATAACTCGGTGGTCATACTCGAGGTACTCGAGGCCAAGCTGCCGCGCCGGCTTGCTGTAGAAGGCGTCGGCGGCCCAGTCGAGCCCCACGGGCACTATCTAGAGAAGCACCGATCCGGGCCGCATGAAGAGGAAATGGGTCACCGCCGCGCCGTGCACGGCGACGATGGCGTCGGCGGAGGCGAGAGCGGCGTGGGTGGCCGGGAGCGGCGTCTGGCGGGGCACGTTCATGACGTGCGGCGCGAACCCGGCGCGGCGGCAGGCGGTGACGATGGCACGGTCCTGCTTCTGGATGAAGATGACCAGCTTCAGCTTGGCGACCCTCGCATGGTCGTCCTGTCGGAGGCATTGCCGTGACGGTGGCGCGAGCGTGAGCGGCACCGGCGGCGCCTGGAAGTCCTGGATGCCCTTGCCTGAAATCACGTTCAAATTGCATGCCTACATTTTAGTTTTTGCACTAGTTTTCACTGCACCATAAATGTACTCCTAACAAGATTAATTCTGAGTAATCACTTGAATACTTGGTACAATTTTACACTTTCAGTTTACCCATATTCCGGTACTATAGCAATCAGGACTCAGGGTTTGCCATTTCGAAGTGACATGACTCGTTTCAGGTACAAAAACTTTGGAAAACTTCAGAAAATTTAGAATTATCGAATTTAAATTTTTAGAATAAGAAAATTTTGCTAATCTATAATAAGTTCACAAAGATTCGAATATTTTTTTTCTAGAAGCATAACCTACTTGAACCCACCAGTAGATTAGGGGAGACAGAGAGTAGAGAATAAGTTTTTCAATTATATTTTTTCCATGTGACTAACTATGTTTTTAATTATATTTTTTCTATGTGGATACGACTAAGACGTAAGTGTCACCATGGCATACCACTTTAATGCGCGGGAGTGGGTTGAAGTCCGTTTGGACTTATATGACACCCATATTTAGAGACTGAAAATACATTTTGAAATTTCAAGGACCTAGATAGCACACCCGTAGACCTATCTACTTCGCTTTATGTAAAACTGAAGACTCGCAAGACCATTGACGAAAAAGTTATAAGGTTAGCTCATAGCTTTCTACGTGACTCCGCCATTGAGAAGGAATACGTTACACACATGACACACATCCCAACCTAACAAAATTTTCCGTGAAAACCCCACATAAACTGGGATATATATACGTGAATAACTTGGTGACCTTAATTTAGTACTCATCCAAAATTTCCTCTCCCTCCAATGTTCCTGATATAAACTTTTATACCTTATTTACCAATTTCAGCGTTGTCCTATCGAATTGTTGCTACATGGCACCCAGAAAGATGGTTCAACCCGTCTTCATCTCTTCTATTTACGCAACTTAATAATAGCTAGAGCTAGCTGATAGGAGTGGCGCATTGAGTTGAAAAACTGTTTTCATCCTTAGGAAGATATACCCTTATTTTTGCATGCCACTCCAATGGCCATAAAAAATAAAAAAAATAAAAAGATAAATCACTATAAGATATGGGGTATTTAAAGATTTGCCACTCCTATAATAATAGCATATAATAATTTATTACTTATATGTTACATGTGGATCAAATTGTTAAACGTTACATCTAAGAGTGGTAAATTCTTAGATATGCCTCTTAAAATAATACTTTTCACAGTTATATTTGTTATTTTTATTCTAACACACACGTGTGTATATATATATAGGTTATGAAGATCTATCTTATTAAATATTTTAAAAAAATTGTGATGCCTGTCTTGCAAAAATGATTGTATATCCCCTTAGGGGATGAAAATCCATCTCCCATTAAGTCACAAACATATGCACAGTCAATTGTACCATAATGCATCATATTTTCGTGTGCATGAACAAGAATATCCACAAACACCTTACGGCAGAACAATAGACCATACGTAAGAGAAAGGGCAGAGGGGAAAGGGCAAATGAATAGGCAGTTTTCCTAGAATCATATATTCCCACAAAAATTATGTCAGAATTAATTGGAAGCCCTCGCTATAGTGGTGGTGCTTAAAGTACAGATTTTAGGGGGCAATATTTCAATTTTTTTTAATATGAGCCATTTCAATTTACTAATTGATACTAAAATGGTAAAATAAAAAAACTACAGTGTAGTTTTGACTGCATAAAGCTTTTTTTCTACCTTGTTAGATCTGATAGAGGGGGGAGGGGGTGTCCAGGGAGGGTCAAGGAAGGGGGTAACATGGCAAAGGAGACATGAGGGGTGCTGTGTAAAAATTAAAGTATTAAAAATGCTTATATTTGAAAATAGAGAGGATAGTAAATTTGGGACAAGGATAGAGATATAATGGTAATAAGGTTAAGGTTGGAGCCAAATTGGTGTAACGTGAGCATAGGCAAAGGATGTGGGAACACGGATCTCGAGTGTGAATCAGAATAATTATTCAGTAGATAAATCATGTAAAATTTGTGTAAATATCATAGTAGTATGTTCAAACTAGACGTCAAAAAGTGTTCCATGTAACCTTAGGGTTCGACTTGCCCCACGTATCACATGTTAATTGTAGTATTAGCTTTGACATTAAGAGAAAACAAATCTATACATCATGCTGCTGTCTAATTGAATATCGACTCTAATTATAATTAGATAGACTTTTTTTGAAAGTTTTTAAATGATTAAACGATATATTTTTAAAAAAGTTTTTATATAAAAGTTTTATACGTTAAATAACTATAAAAAAACTAAATATTTTTTTATCTTTTATCTTTTAATTCTTTTGAACGTAACCTTCGGTGCCATGGCTGCTGCTGTGATGCTAGGTACAGCGGCAGCAGTAAGCTAGGAGTAGTAGCACATGAGCTGCTGTACTGAGCTAGCAAGCGGACGTCATGCAGAAACGGACTCTGGAGTGGCAGGCAGCGCGGTTGCCGCGGGGCCCTGCAGCTTTTGGACCGACTCGGCCGATCCACCGGCGCGCGCGAGGCCGCGAAATCAAGATTGATCGCTCGCTTTCTTGCTGGCATGCTGCCCCTGGTGCCCATGAGTGGTAGTGGTAGAAGAACTTGTTATATTAAAAAATATTATTATTTTTAAATTATTTAGTAGATATTAAGACCTTTTTAGTAACAGTATTACTTTTTTTAAAATATATAAATATTTTTAAATTATTTAGCACAGATTAAAATAAAAGAGAAATATTTTAATGCACGTCAATTTAATATGAAATGAATAAAAATGAGAAGATAGATTGGATAAGATAAAAAAATAATTGAAAGAACCAGTATTATCGTATATAACATTAAATATTCTTATATTATATAATAAAATTTGAATGAAATCAATCGTTTTAAAAACAAAGGAATATTATGTAGTAGTATCGTGTAGGAGTAGTACTGTTAAATTTCAAACTTTTCAGTTGAAAAATAGAAGTGTTTAGTACGCCTCTGTTCCCTTTCCTGTGCTGAGGTGATGTGGATTGGTGTGGTGTCGTGCATTCACCGTGTGGGGTGGAGTGATGTTGACACTTTTGTCAATTGGTACTGGTGGCCTACTGTGGCTGTGTGCTCTGTTTATCGGTTGGATACTGTTCTACGGCATTGCTGCCTAGTAGGAGCTGAAAGGTAAGAAAAAAGAAAAAAAATCCAAATTACTTCTCTGAAATTTTACGATAGTCTGATTTACCCTCGTTAATTGAAACTACACGTTTACGTGTCTAAATTTATTTTAAAAATTGTAGTAAATAATAATATTACTTAAAATTATAACAAATATTTATATAATTATAAATTGATAATACTTATTTCTATCTATTCATAATCACACACTACTATAGTTTCTCTTATTCAGTTATAATAGCAAGTATGTATCTTACTCAATATCACTTATTTAATATTCATCCTATAATTTAGTTTTTATTCAAGGCTAATTGAGAGCCAACTTATGTCCACTTATTTGCAAAAAAAATCCTTGTATTATATAGAATATTAGATAGTTATTTCCTTGATATGAAATTCCATTACTTTTTTCCTGCTCGCGAAGTTTTTTATATAGGATTTTTTAATTTTAGATAATAAAGTTAAAAACACCATAATCAAACATCTTATAAGCATACTTCTCAACTCCTTAAATAAAAATCAAATTTATCATTCATAACCGTTTGATATCATATTGGCTCATATATATATACACACGCGCGCGCGTGCGATCGTTACTAGTGGCATGCATTTCCATCTCCAATGACCATGGCTTCATTTCTATCCATCTCTCTCCCTTTTCCATACCCTTCTCTCTCATCAACTCTTAATATCTATTTTATCGACTAAAATTTTAGTTATTCTAGTGTACCGTCTGTGGCAAGAATTTAATATGGTTTGGCACACAAATAAGATATATAATTATAGTTTCGCTCGCCGCCAAAAAATCCCACGACTGGGGGACGGCAGCTTGGTCACGCGAAGGCCTGAGAGGTCTTCTTATCTCCAGTACAGGTCCTTAAGCATCGAGATTCGCAGGCGTGCCAGTCAATTTGACCCTGCAATTAACAAGAAAGTGATACGAGCGGGTCCGATACAGACGCTCGCTATCGGCTGGCTGCCGATAGGTTTGGGATATTGTTCGATCGGTTGGAGAGCCGATGTGGACAGGTGTCGACGAGGGGTCGACCGCAGAGCCGATGGAGTAATCAAGGTGTATTCAGAGGATGGCAAGGCGCACGGGATCCCTCCGGACAGCCGAACAGTGATTCATCAGCTGGAAAAACCGATGAGTGCGCATGCGGCCTAGGCAATGATTAGCGCAAGAAGGCACAGGCTGCAAAGCCGATGCCGCTCCGGATATGACAGCACGAGACCCGTCGCCCGCCGTGGCAGCGCCATCAACACCGAACCTCGAAGATCGGACCTAACCGAGACAATACGAGGCCAGGGCCAGCGGCGATGATACGGAGGATGCCGGATCGGCTATGCCGTAGCAAGGATAGGAACAAACCCATCGGCTAGCTGAACCGATGAGGGGATGCCTTTCTGAAGGCGGGTGCGTATCGGCTGGGGGACCGATACGTTTGGCGTTACGCGTCGTGGGACGCCTCTAAAGGCTGATGCATATTGGCCGAGGGGCCGATGTGCTGGGCGTGAAGCACAGAGCATGGATAACTCATCGGCTAGCACTCCGATGATATGCCGTGTAGAATGCTATAGCCCTGAAGCTCGATCTACCGTCGATAGCCCCGTAGGTCGGACCTAATCGATGCAGCACGAAACTGACGACGGCAGAGGGAGCTTAACGGACCAATAGATTCAGCACGGACATGATGTGATACATCCGATCGTCTTAAGAGGTCGGACCTAACCGATGCAGCCTCAGACAGAGCAGGACATATCGGGATGGTAGCGGGACTTACCCCTTCGCCGGAGATCAGACTTAACCGATGCAGCCTCGCGTCGAGAGCCAGAACCCGTTTAACCTAGATAAACTAGGGTGGCGATGCGCCGAATTTGTATATGATCGAGAGATATCTTACACGTTTCTAGGGGTCTATACTTATACCCTGGATTTACAGACAGAGTCCGACACGTCTACGACCATCAAACATTATTTCCTAGTAAGAACAAAGGAAAATATTTATAAAGAAGTTAACTAACCAGCTAAACCTTCCTAATTAAGTAAGGTTATAATTTACAAAAATAAGCACCCTGCCGTGGAGTCCACGGCTCTTCCGTAAATCTGATTTCATCTTAATAATCTTCCAATTTGTAACCGAGTTTTCCTTTGCTGTAACCTGATCGGCTTCTCTCCTATAACTATCGGACCTTCTTTTAGTCAAATCGATCATTCTCTTTCCTTTCCTCGGGCTTCTCGGACCTGATCCCGATTGGACAAACCTCTACCTTTAAGCCGATCCAATCTTCTACTAATCTGATTGGCTTTTCTACAGTTCTCCATCAGCTTTGTCTCAGTATCTCCATCGGCCGATGACTGTATTAAACTCTTCATCGGATCTCTCAGCCGATCGGCTTTAGCCCCATCGGATCTCCCAGCCGATCGGCTTTAGCGCCATTGGATCGTCCAGATTTTGACGTTAATTTTTTTATTCAAATTCCAATTATTTGTATTCATCATCTACTTTTTATCTTTTTATTTGTGCTAACTGTCTACTTTTTATACTTTATATGGTACTCCTATCATCCAAAAGGAGTAAATTTATAGTATTCAAATTTTGTTTAAAAAATCAAATCTTGCCTGTCCGACAATACAGGTTACTATTGATTACTAGCACTTAAGTATTTTTCTCTTACTACTAATTTGTATTGGAGTTGTTACAAATCAACTCGTTTTTGACATGGACCTTTTTCTACTACTATTTGTTATTTTAAATTCAGGCGGCATATGAAATCAACCAAAAAAATTCTCTTATTAATATGAAAATTTTGAGACCTTTACAACTTTATTGCCATGATCATGAATTCTAGTCCATTATCCATACACCATAAATAGTGTTCAACCATCACTTTGCCATACTCATACCAACTCTAAATTATCATTATGTACGCATTCTAAGCTGTTGCAAACATGCAAATCATATGAGTTTAATTACATAATTGGTAAATAATTCTATTTTATTAAAAACAATATTCATTTTCCATGTTGGTTTTTATAATATTTTTAGGTCATGTTTCAAAACACAAAATCTAGATATTTGAAATTCCACAGGAAACGGAATAACCATATTTTTAATTAAAGTGGTATAATTTTTCCTAGCCTCCAAAGAAAACATGGTGCCTTGTTATCTTAATAACATAATAAATATACAGATATATTTTTTATTCTGAATTATAGATAATCTCATATTGTGTTTTAGACAAACACTTCTCTTAATATTCCTTAATTTTTATTCTAAATTTTAGTTATTTATAAATTGTACCTACGTATGGACTTGATTATTTTATTTTTCCCATTCAATATTGCTTTATATATATATTATTTAATCTAACTTTTGGATATTTAAATATTATATTTTCTATGGACTGTTCTTATTACCTTGTATGTACTTAATTATTTTTAATAATATTTTTAATCCGAATTTTCATGATTTTTTAAAATTTGTTTGGAATTAGTATTGTAATCCAATTTTTGAATTTATTATATTTTTCTATTTATAATTATAATTAATCTTATTTTTAGACATTTATAAGTTGTATGTTGCTATGGTCTCTTCTTGGCATGTACTCTTTACTTATTCAATTTTTATTATATCTTTGTTTCATATTTTAATTATTTTTAAGTTTGTTTGTAATTCTTACTGAAATTATAATTTTGGATTTTATTTTATTCTCTATTATAAATTTTAACTAATCTTATATTGTGTTCTAGATAGACTCTTATGTCAATATTCCTTTTTTTTCTTCTAAATTTCTGTTATTTCTAAATTGTAATACTACTTAAACTCTCATTCTTCTTATTGTATGTACTCTTTAATTATTATTATTATTTATTATATTTTTATTTTGAAGTTTCATCATGTTTTCTACTTGATTTGGAATACGTATTTAAAATTCAATTTAGAATTTATTTTACATTTTATTCCACAATTTTAATTAATCACATGTTGTGTTCTAGAAGGATTCTTTTTTTTCAATTTTTATTATTTTTCATTCTAGATTTCAATTATTTCTAAATTGTATTCCTAGTGCAACTCTTTTTTTCACTGATTAATTTGGAAATATCTAGCATCGAGTTTTATTATATATTTTTTTCAAATTTTATTGATTTTTTAGGTTTATTTGAAATTTGTATTGAAATACAATTAAGTAATTTATTTATTTATTATTCCAAATTCTAATTAATCGTGTTGTGTTTTAGATGGATTATTCTTACAATATTCCTTTTTTTTAATTCTAAGTTTAGTTATTCCTGCTTGAACTCTTATTATAGTTATGGAGTATTGAATTATTTAATTTTTTTATTATATTTTGGCGTCAAATCTTAATGTTCCTTTTGAAGTTTATTTGGAATTGTTTTAAAAGTCCAATTTCTAAATTTATTTTATTTTTTAATCTAAATTATAATTAATTTTGTGTTGTGTTCTAGATGGACTCTTCTTTCAATATTCCTTATTTTTTATTCTAAGTTTTAGTTATTTCTAAATCATATTCCTAAGTGAATTCTTGTTTTTCTTGGTATATAGTATTTTTTTATTATATTTTTTATTCAAATTTTAATGATCTTTTTAAAGTTTATTTGGAATTGAATAGAAAATCTAAATTCAGAATGTATTTTATTTTTTATTTTAAATTTTAATTAATCTTGTGTTGTGTCTAGATGGACTCTTCTTTTATTTGTTAATTCTGAATTTCAATTATTTCTAAATTTTACTATTACTTGAATTCTCGTTTTTTATTTAATTAATGTGAAAATTTTAGTCTCTAACAAATGTAATGGCTTCTTTTTGAGCTATTTTAGTAATATACTCTCTCTAATTTCATAATATTTATCTTTCTGGATTAGGATACGGTCTTAAAAAACAATTTTGATCACTATTTTCTATTTCAATATATAAGTATCAACAAATAAATCTGATTTTATTAATGTATATATCAAGTTTAATACATATATATTGTTTTCATACTTTCAAAGTTAATATTTTAAAATTTATTCATATTCATAGTTTTAAAAGTTTGACCTTAGCTTTTTCTTAAATAACAAGTATTATAAAACTAGAGAGAGTAATAGTTTTGAATTTTAATGTTTTTTAAGTTTATTTGGAATTGTATTGAAAATACAATTTCAGAATTTATTTTATTTTTTATTCAGAATTTTGATTAATCTCGTGTTGTGTGCTACATGGACTCTTCTTTTAATACTCCTTTTTATTTCAAATTTTAATAATTTCTAAATTGTATTACTGCTTGAAATGTCATTCTAATTGTAGTATTTACTTATTTCATTGTTTATTTTTTTTCAAATTTTAATGATCTTTTTTAAGTTTTTTTGGAATTGTATTGAAAATTCAATTTTGGAATTTCTATTATTTTTATTCTAAAATTTAATTAATCTCTTGTTGTGTTATATATGGATTCTCATTTCAGTATTCCTTTTTTTAATTCCTATTTTAGTTATTTCTAAATTGTATTTCTACTTAAAGTCTCATTTCTTTTTCTTCGATTAATGTAGGAATTTCTAGCCTCCATAGCAAATGTGGTGGCTTATTTTCGAGCTGTCTACATGTGGTCCTATGTTAGCGTTCTAAACTCTTTATACTCGACGAATTACCTCCTACTCAATCTAGAGTAGTTTTGGTCCTATATTGGCATACACATGACAATCCAATTAGCCAAAAATATTTAAAAGAACTAATTGGGCGCACCTATAAGTGCTTCTCCCCTCTTCCCTAGGCTTGACCTTGGCAGACGATGTCGATGACAATAAGGCGAGCCTTAGCCGTTGTCACCTCTCTTCGTCTCTTTCCCAGGCTTGATCTTGGTTGGTGACACTAATGACGTGGCTATGGGCCTTACCTCCTTTCGCTTCATCTTTCTTTGCCTCAGTTGTCATGCGCCTCATCTAGGTCCATCACCTTCGAGTATTTCCATCCTAAGCTTTGGCTCTATCCCATCCATCCTCCTATAGGTCCACCACCCCTGCCAAATGTCTCCTCCTACCTCTGACTCCACATGTGCTGCCAGCTCAACACCGCCTACAATGAGGAGGTGCAAGAGACATTGGTAGGCAATGATAGGCAGCCTAGGTGCAAATCTGAAGGGAGTTGGCAGCAGTTGATTAGGGAAAGAGGGAGGAATGGCATCAGATGGGATTGACTTAGAGAAGCTGTGGCTACAGCATGGGAGAGATGTAATGTCCTTTGTGTGTTTGCTAGCACCAATCTCCATGGGAAAGGAGGGAAGTCACACGAGGGTAGGGAGGATCCAAGCAGAGGTGGAACTCATGGAGGTTTGGTGTCGAAGACCATGGAGCCAAGCGTCGGCTCAAGGTGTTCGCTAGCCACAACTACCTCCACTTATTTCCCTGGATCTGTTGTTGTTGTTGCTACTCATCTGCTTGTCCCATCTTTGGGAAAAGGAGCTCGAGCTCAATCTCGATTGCACTATGCTCATGGAGATGACTATAGTGGGCTCGAGGAGATGGCAGTGGTGGTGGATCGTGGGATAGGGAGCTTTAGGTGGGCCCACCGCCACGTAGGATTAAAACAAAATTTTATTGCCATGTTGGATGACATGTAGGATCAAAACTAGCTTGTATTAGAATATTAGCTTATTCATCTTGTTTGAAAAACTAAGGGGCTGAGGGCAGGAGAGGGGATGTCTAGTTTTGTAGTAGTTGTGGTGGTAATTTAGACTAACACAATAGTAACCCAGGAGGAAGAGAGAGAGAGAGTCAGTTTACTACCATAAGCAATCCTCAACTGCAATATTTCTTCAGAAAGTATAAGGATAATACTGGAAACCTGAAGGAACAAAAATGAAAATTTATAGAGATTGAAATAAAATCTGGAACTCTGAAAAATAAAAGAAAAATGTGTGTAAAAAAATGAAGATCGAAAAAAACACTTAGACTTGAACCTCGCTGCGCTGCCACTTACATTCTCTAATAAATTTGAGGAAGGACTTATAGCCCTAGAGTTCTGTTTTTTGGTTCACTTCAGTACTACCTATGAGATAATTACATTTTTTTTCCTCTTGATACAATTTATATTTTAAGTTGAAACATTTTATGAGGAAATGGAAACATAGCTTGAAAGAACATAAGACTGATTTAACCCCTCACGTATAAAAGTGCATGCAAAGCTGCAAACTATCACAAAAAAGAAAAAATAAATCCAAAACTACTTTGTTCCATAGGATTGGATGGCATCTATAATCCAATAGAAAAATTCTATTATAAAAAACAAAATAAATATTATTAGAGAATGAAGTGAGACGCTTTAGTAGCTTGGGCTTGAAATGACCCAACAATAATTTAGTGCTTCTTTGGAACGCAAGTTTATCAAAATATAGGACTAGGGAAAACACATTCAAATGTTATTGCATAGTGAAAAACATATAAAAACAACATAAAAAACCGTTTGGATGGAGCATAGAAAAAAAATAAAGATTTAGAAGAGAGAGAGGTAGAAATTCAAGAGCTTAGAGCTAATGCTAAGAATCCTTCAAACTTTCTATGAAACATGCTATTCCATAGAAATTTTAAATGAATTCTAGAGACCCAATCCTTTGTTACAGCCTCATAAGAATTTTTCCTATATGATACAAATCCTTTGAAATTCCTTTTCTTTTGTTCCAAAGAGCCCTTAGGACTTATTTGGTCGGGCGAAATAAATTTGTAAGATAGGCGGGATTTTCTTAGCCAGAAACGACAGCTGTACCACGGTTCTTCTGGGCCATCGCTTCCGTGCAGGACCGTAGAGACATCATTGGGCCTCCAACCTGATCTTTAATAGTAGACTAACAGGCCGTTCGATGGGCCACATAAAACATACGGGTTGGGAAATGGGCCCATAAATAGGCATTCTATTAGTACTACAGTAGATTGCTGGAAGGCATTGAAGACACTTCACGCAACCTATGTCGGCAGAAGAACTAGCAGGACGTCACTCAACAAGGACAAGGCAGCCCTCGCTAAAAAAGTCACAGCTCACAACAGTCGAGGCGTGTAGACTTGCTGATGCCTTTATCCACTCGTAGAATTCAGAGCTCTATTCACCTACTAATTGTTGAGTCTACTTTGGGCATTTCTACGACAGTGAAATTAGATGTACTACGAACTCTATGGTTGAGTTTCACATGAAATAGTCTAGGAAAAATATCCCAGATGAGGGCTGAGATGATCCAGACTGGTTAGCCACCCCAACCCTGCTGCATCTCTCATCAAGTCAGGAAACCAATCAAATGCACGAGCAGAGAAAGCAACACATTGCCCTGAACTGTATACAGAGTCTTTGTACACATAGATCAGGCCATCACGAGCCATTGAGCAATGGCACAGTTTCTCGCAACATCTCAATTGCAGAGGGCAGAGGACGAGACGCTCTCTCCGTTTACATGGCAAAGTTGCAAGCGGCAGTAGGATTCCGTTCACGCTGCTGCATGCCTCGGCCTCGCGGCGACCAGACGGCGGGCCAGACCGGCAGCCGCAGCCGCCAGAACGCACGCTTCCGCGGCGGCGGAGCTGGCGCCGCCGCCGCCTCCTTCTCCGAGCTGAGCATGTTCCACATCACCTGCACGTCCTCGTACCCGCAGGTCTGCACGTCCTGGTGGAGGTTGAGGATCCCACGCTCTGCATAGAGGATTGATCATATTTGTAAGGAAAAGAGAGAATTTTGAAGGTGTTTTGTACTAAAATTAGGCAGGAAAACCGTCAGAATAAAGATCGTAATGGCTGCAGATTGGGTGGTCCAATGTAATGTGAGGATGGAAGTCAAAGATAACAACGATTCTTGGAGTTCATGGACCAGTACTGAACATTAATCGATTTGTTTGTTTCCTGTGCGAATTTTTCTTTTGGTTCCAAGACACCAACATAGCCTAGCTCCCATTCTACCAATCTACTGTATCTTCTAGTAAGCTGAAGTCAGAAGCTTTTGCATTAGCATTGGGTAGACGGCTAGATCTGTGGATGCTGCAATAAATCACATCTTTCTTTGCAAAATCTCGAACCTAACATACAAGAACTGAAGATCAGAGGCGAAAAGGTCGACTGCATTGTGCAGAATCCTACCATTGTCTCTGCTGCTTTATCAGTTCTTGCAATCAGCTGACTCTCGAATCAGTGTTACCAAGAATTACAAGTATACAACCGAATATGCATGGGAGATGGCTACGTATCAGCAGAGTAGGCGTGGGCGGTGGCTTACCGCCGTTGCGGGCGCGAGCGCGTGCGGCGGCGACGGCGAGCCACGCGCGGCTCATGGGCGCGACGACCCTGGAACGCCACCACGCCATGACGCGCGCCCCGATCTGCTGCCGCGCCGCCCGCCGCCTACCACCGGGCAGCCGCGCCTCGCCGCTGCCGCCGCCGCACGGCTCGGCCGGCCGCCGGGGCTTGCGGCCGCCCGGCCTCGCCGTGGCTGGCACGCGCCGCGCCGCGCCGCCGCCGGCTCCTGCCTGCTTCGCCTCTCCCTCCCACAAGAGGGAAACACAGCACACACGCACCACCTCTACTCGCGCGACTTATACTAAAGCTCGTGTTGCATTAGTTTTGTCACCCTCTGCTATTAATCTCGATAATTTTCTGGCTATCCTTGTTGTTACGATTATTACAGCCAATGGCCACGTGATTTTGGCTATCGGACCACGCTACCGTACAGTCTCCTTGATTTCCAGGAACGTGAAGGGCACAAATTTTACAGTACTGCATTACGCAAGTGAATCACATCTTACAAATTGCTAGCCTAAACCCCCTTTTCGAACACCCAATAATTTTATAGAATCACCTTTAGAACGAAGTTTTTACGGGGAAAAGATACTAATATTTTTAGATAATGGAATAAAATATCTGCTTAAAAGAAAGCTATAGTCTATTACTTCATCCCTTCTAAAATATTCTATATAACTAAAAATTATTATATTTTAGGATGGAAAGATAACTAGCTTAAAACTGTAATTACAGCCAATTATTTTACAGGAAAAGAACTAATGAGAGTAAATTTAGTTTATATAGAAATTGAAACAAATTCTGATGTTCAAAAGGAAGGATTAACTTATAAGATGAGAGAAGAATTCAGCTATTTACATTTACCTCGAATTTTTTTATGGTTTGATTGGGATATGGCACGATCGTTGGGGAGAATGGGGTGTAGCGCGCGTGGGGCATGCGTTGAAGTTCACGTGTGCCCTCACCACCAAATCAGTTCGAAATCCGGATGCTGTACTCGCCCGGTGCCCCTCCCAATGATGACTTGAAACGTCCGCGCCCCTGAAAAAAAATACGGAGACTGAAGCTTAGCCTTTCAGAAAATTCGTGTTCAAACCGCAGGGTGCAAAGTGTTGGAAACAAGGGAATAATGGAATGGTAGATAACAACTCTGACAAGACACATGGCAACTAGACGAGGATAAGATTCAATGGTTGGTATGACATGTTCTGAAACAAGCCTGTGGATTTAGAGCTCAATGATTGTGGAAAGATAACTTAAGAAGATGCAACTGTGTGCTTGTTTTTGTTTGCTGCAAACATTTGACTTCCATTCGCCAGTTTCAGAGGGAATACTGGGTTTGTGTGCAAACACACAGCCCAGGAAATTTCACCAATGTATAGCAGGTGACAAGAATCTTCCAACAAAGAATAAACTGATTTTGATGCATATCATTGATTCCTTTAGCTTTTACTAGAAGTGTTTATACTCACTGTGATCTACTGTTGCATGATGTGATCTTGACCGTGCAGTCACAATCTGCCTGCCTTTGAGCCTTTGATCGAGTACCTGTGCATATGAGGTGTCGATGGCTGCTGTGCTCCGGACACCACCAAATGTTCCACCGTCGGCATGGACCTGTTGCCTTGTCGTCCATGTCATGGAAGCCACTGCCAGCCTGCGTAGATGTTCAATCATGTAAAATGATGGGTGACGGCAGAGATGATCACCCTGTTCTCAAAACGATGGATTTGATCTTGTGATATGTCCAATTGCTAAGGCAACATCAATGTCTGGCTCTGCTTTAAGGGCCCATGTATCCTGTTAATAATCGGTGATACAACATCTAAAGCAGAATAACAGTCAATAGGCGTCTCATGCAGGACGCAGCACGGTTGCATAATGGACTGATGTGATGTACCTGAATATGGTTGTTAGATGTATGCTGCGGCAGCTTCGGTAGCTACTGTGAGATCATGGAGTGTCTGGAAAATCATCATGTCAAGAAGACCATGACAACAACCATGAATAGCTTCATATTTAGAATGCTAATACCCCTACATGGCCATGTGAAGAGAAGCAGGAACCACGTTGACCATAGGTGACAGCACCTCATCATGATGTATCAACCAGTTTGGTTGGTATCACGAGATTTCTTGCCAAATCAATATCAGAGTCAACCAACTGCATAAGGAGTGAGAATTAGTTAATATTTATCGTATGCGTAGGTTGCAGGACAATAACATGCACTAATTTGATCCATCTCAGCGTATAAGGTCAATACAGAGCATGCGTTATGTAGCTAAACTTTGGAAAATAGTTCATATTTGTTAATAAATTTTTTCTGATTCAGTGGTTATCCAGATTTCATTTCATGATAATGACTAAAATTTCTATACTACAAATGACAAACTCTGACAGGATGTCTGTCTCAATACAATAGGTCTCGAACTCTCATAAAAAAGGGTTGTATTAGACTTAATGAGTCAATATAAAAAGTTAGCTACTCTTATAGAGATAAAATGTAAGAAAATCTCATTAGAACGTAATTCTCTTAGCGACGTGCCATACCGGAACCACGGTATGGTGTTAAATGGACAATGGCTAGATTATTACCCCCATGACACGCCATATTATGATCTAGGTATGGTGTCAAGTGCAAGGATCGGACTATCATATACTTAGTGGCGTGTCACATCGGCATCCAGGTGTGATGAAAAATGAGCAAGTGTCTTCACAACTAACTCGGTGAGCATGAAGGGTAAGGAAGCAAGTTGAGTCAACAAGGATATGTTTAGTTAGCTAGAATGTACGGTCCCTTACAGTTAAGTTAAGAGAGTTAGTCGAAAAAATGGTTATAAGACATGTAAATATCTCGTGTGTTCGAAAGATTAAATAGAAGGGCCAGAAGGCGAATGAGATGGACGGTACTAGCTTCAAGCTCTAGTAAATAAGGACAAATTTGAATAAAAATAGAGTAAAAATTATAATTGATAAGAGCCTCAAGAATAGTGTAGTAAAGGTGAGAAGATAAGGGGATAGGATCATCTTAATTAAACTTATTATTAGTGATATAGTCTTAAACGTAATTACTACGTATGCCCCTTAAATAGGCTAGGATAAGAGTGCTAAGAGATATTTCTGAGAAGATTTAGATGGCTTGGTTAAAGTTATATCTAGTAGCATTAAGTTTTTTATAAGAGGATATCTTAATGGTTATGTAGGTGAAATAAGTATATGTTTTAAGGCGGCACATGAAAGTTTTGGATATGATGGCAGGAATCAGCAAGGAGAGGAAATCTTGGACCTTACTATAGTCTTTATCTAATGATAGCCAATACTTTTTTAAAAGAGACAATCTTATTTAGTGACTTTTAGTATTAGCCAATACTCTAACTAGATTGACTTTATCCTTACAAAAAGAGGGGATAAACAAGCATGTATGGATTATAAAAGTAATGCCTGGAGAATATGTGGTTTCTCAACATAGGTTGGTGGTGACCGACTTTCACTTTCTAGTGCATGTTTGTAGGGATAAACAAGCTAAAATTGCAAGAACTAAATGGTAAAAGTTAGAAGGGGAGACATTAAATGTCTTTAAGGAAAGTATTATCAAAGAGAGCTCTTGAAAGTAAGAAGACGATGCAAATAATATGTGGAGAAAATATCAGCATGTATTCAGAAGATTGCTTTAGAGGTGTTTGTAGTGACCAAAGAGAATGGATGCAAAACTAAAAACACTTGGTGGTGGAACAAAGACGTGTAAAGAGGTATTAAGAAAAAGAAAAATTGTTATAAACGCTTGTACATGACAGGAGTAAGAACAGCATGGAGAAGTACAATGTGGCAAAGAAGACTACAAAACGAGCTATGAGTGAAGTAAAGGAGCGGACTTTCAAGGATATGTATCAATGTCTGAGTACGAAAGAAGGAGAGGACATTAATAGAATGTCTAGGACTCGTGATAGAAAGACAAGAGACTTTAACCAAGTTAAGTGTGTTAAAATGAGAGTGAGCAGCTCTTGGTGAAGGATGATGAGATTAAACATAGATAGCAAAATTATTTTAACAATTTATTTAATGGTGAGAATAAGAACATCGTCTACTTGGACTACTTGTCAGATAACACTAACAAAAGATTTGTGTAGAGGATCCAAGAATCTAAGATTAAAGAAGCTTTAAAAATAATAAAAGGGGTAAACCAATGGTCCATGATAGTATTCTAATCAAGATGTGAATGTCTCAGAGATATAGGTATATTATGACTAACTAAGTTGTTCAATAATATTTTTTAATCGAACAAGATGCTTGAGAAGTAAAGGAGAAGTATATCGGTACTAATCTACAAGAATAAAGGAGATATCTAAAGTTTTACTAATTATCGAGGAATTAAGTTGATGAGCTAAACAATGAAGCTATGGAAGAGAGTTATTGAGCACCGTTTGAGAAAAATGACGTGAATATCAATAAACCAATTTGGTTTATTCCTATAAGGTCAACCATAGAAACAATTATTTTAATAAGACAAGTTATTGAATAGTTTAGAGAGCAAAAGAATGACATACATATGATTTTTCATTGACTTGAACAAGACTTATGACAAAATACCAATAAATATTATATAATAGTATTTGAACAAATATAAAGTCTCAACAAATTATGTTGTCATCATACAATAATACTATGACTAGTATTTAAATAAATAATGTTAATATATGTTATGTTTTATTAAAATATAACTATATTAGATATTAGCCTTAAGCACGTATTTATTTTACTTGTTAATGGATAAGTTTATAAGGAATATTTCTTGGTATATGCTATTCACATATGATATAGTGTTAGTTGATGAAAACAGGCGGAAGTAAATAGGAAACTAGAGTTGTAATGACAGACTTTTGAGTATAAAGATTTTAGAGTAAGCAAAATTAAGATTAAATAATTAAGGTGTTACTTTGTCATTATTGCACACGAGAAGAGAGATGTGATTATAGAACGGCGATTAGACCTGCTATGCTATACGGAGTAGAATATTAGCCTAAAAAAACTATATATTCAACAGCTGAGTATTACAAAAATACATAGATTTATGATCATATAAGAATGAATTGAGTTTAAAATAAGGATATACATAATCGGCCAGGATAGCATCAATTTAAAAAAAGATCCAACATCAATTAAACTGGTTTGACTATATATAAAGAAGAGTATAGAGATACTAGACCTAAGTCAAGATAATAATATAAAAAGAGTTAAAGAAAAAATAAAATTAATATGAAGAGAGATAATAAGAAGAGACATATCTGTATGTTTAGGCAGGAGTGTTTAAAAAATAATTATTAGATAACTAAATCACGATATAAGATTTTTATTAGAATTGTTGTTGAAGACTTATAATCAGTCAAGAGGAAAAGAAGACAACCTGCACCAATAATTTCGACATGATTGAAGAGTAATCAACACCAAGTAGCTGTATGTGCCTGTGAACGTAGTCAATAAAACTTTTCGAAAGTAGAACATAATATATGCACTTATTCACGCTGATATGACAGGTACTTATTCACAGCAATTCAGAGTAAAAAGTAAAAATTGATAACAAATTGCAATGATGACAACATGAGGTCAACATAATGTATTGATGACAACAGGGGCAAGAGAACTAGATTTTGTTCCCTTTTACAGGGTATATATATGATGTATCAACAATATAGTGGCTGATATGTTGCACGGTTGTTGACTGAAAGAAGTACAGGAGCAACATTGATATGAAGTTGTTCCTCGTACAATTTATGCTGACACTAGTATGTAGCACCATTCCCGAGCAGAAGAAAAGATACTATTTATCTATCCACGTGATGACGCTTAGCAGCCTTTCAAAGCTTCCATGAAACACATACCTCTGGAAAAATACCAGCATTTCTTGTACGAGATAACAGAACAAACATGCACAAACTGTAACATGGATCTAGCCATGACGGACTCCACCAAGTGCAAATCAACACTAGATGCACTCGGCAAGAACCACAAATAATGTATGATCCGAGTGTTTCCAAGAGGTATTATGCAAGAGTGTTTTACTCCACATCAACAAATCGAGTACAGTCAATATCTTGAAGAGTAATCTTGCCAAGAAGATCACTTGCATGCATGGGGCACAAAGGGAGGCATTTCTTGTTTAGACTCTCATGAGTGCCACTTAGCCCTTGGACCCATTTATTCTCATTCAGAGGATCTATATTTAGATAGATTCTGGAGTAAACGTATTCGATAAATCACAGTGTCTGTTTCAGCACAAAAATACGCCAGACATGGATAGGTGGTGTCATCAACAGCTAATCTGATAAATATCATCGTCAAGGCTCCATCCACAGGCTTCAGATCATATAGATTCTTATCACCCATCATCTTGATCTCGCGCTCTGTTGGGAAGTGCACTTCGATCACTCCATCATTTTCCACCTTCAAATCCTCTGTGTAATGGCTAATTGCTTGCCGCTTGGTGCATTCATGCTTCTCAGTCAATGTCAAGAAGCAGGAGAACCTCAAGTGGAAACTAACAACATTCTTCACCATCTTGAAATTCCGATAACAGCAGAAAAAATCAAGCCACCTCCTCCCAACACCTGCATACCAATTGATAATATATGTATCATCCAAACAGATTAGTAGCTTGATTGGGCGTGGCCGTCCCATGGAATTTGTAAACCCAGCCAGCTTTACTGCCTTCCTTACCAGCTCTACTGGCGCATTGACCCTCATCTTCAATTCTGTCAAGTCCTCAACAGTCCTCTTCTCATACTGTCTCTCTTCCTCCTCTGCTAGCCTCTCCTCTTCATCAGATGTGCCGTGGTCTCTCATGGGCATCAAGAACTTGTCGAGTGTCTCTTGCAACTTGTCATAGGAATCCACCAATGCTGGGGGCAACTGGACTCTCACCCTAGCAAATGACAAAAAATCACCTGAAATGAGCCATCGATGCCAATATATGCGATGTTCCGATGATTTGAAGTATTCAGTGACAACCTCCTCTGCCAACTCCTTGAACAGCTGCTGCACCTCACTCTCAATCTGGAAATCAAACTCGAATTCATGTCCCCGCCTCACCTTCTTGAACAAGTGGTTCAATATCTTCAGTCCGAGCTTCTTCCTCCGTGTTTGTCGTGTTCAGCTCCTGTGCCTTTGCTGCCTTCCGCTTCAAATACATCTTCCTTGACCTCTTTGCCTTCTCTGACATGGGTGGGTGTAAGACTGATGGTGGCACAGCTTGGAATTCCATACCCAGTAACTCCATCTTCTCCGACTCAGCACTATGAACTGGACTCCCCAACTTGTCCATCTTCTCCTCCAAATCCCCCTACAAGACTGCAAGGATTCTGTCCCTCACCTCAATTGTGAGCATCTTCGAACCAGATGTCACAACCAGTATCTCATCGAGATACCGCACCGCATACACTCTCACAAGTGTGTGAAGAACACTGTCATCCTTAACTCTAGGGTTCTTCTTGTGCACCTCCTCACGGATGGCCATCAACTCTCTATCGACAGGATCGAAGAATATGTTCAGCAGCGTGGCAGTGAGCTCCGACTCCTGTGGGAGTCGGCGGCCAAGCTCGCAGCCGCCAAGCTCGAATGCTATGGCATCGGAAGCGAACAGCTCGCGCAGGAATTCCAGGAAGCCGGGGTTGTCGACCTTATCGGAGATGACGCTGAGGAGGCGGAAGAACCAGGACGCATTGGGGATGGAGCGGAGGTAGCGGACGGCGGCGTGGTGGGCGAGGTAGGCGAAGGTGGCGGCGCGCGGGGCGAAGACAGCGTCGAGGGCGGATGCGGCGGAGAGCATAGCGAGGCGGAGCAGGAGGGTGGAGACGAGGAGCGGGCGGCCCTTGACGCGGGAGGGGAGGAGATTGCTTCGGCGGCGGCGGCGGGGAAAGGAGGGGGCTCGGGTGGTGGGGAGTGGAGCGAGGGGTGCGAGCGGCGGCGGAGGAGGAGCGCGGAGGGGAGGAGGAGGGAGGGGGGGTGGGGGGAGAGGAGCGGGAGGAAGGAAGGAGTGGAAGCGGCGGGTGGAGGCGGAGTAGTGGTCCCGGCGGAGGAGGAGCTGGAGCTCCGTGGAGGAGAGGAGCGGCACCGCCTCGGCGGAGGACGCAGTGCAGAGTGCGCGGGTTCCGAGGCGGAGGACGCGAAAGCGCGCGAGCGCGAGACGGGGGAGCATGTGGCCGCCGCGGCGCGCGGAGGTGGGAGGTGGCGGCGGGCGGGCGGGCGAGCGGGAGGAAACGAGGGAACGCGTTACGCTGCTCGTTCTGGAAGTTTTCAAGTTGGCGGATTGCTTTCTTTGGCAAGAAGCCCACGTGGCCACGGCCAACAGCTCGTCTCGCCACTCAGGCGCGTCTATGTCTCGGCCCATTGCGTTTTCTCGCAGACGAGGTTTTGGGTACGGCCCATTCGGGCATGTTGGAAACATACTATTTGCCGAATTATTATAGCATGTTATAAATTAAATAATTTTAAAAACAGAACAAGTGATATAGCACAGTATAAAAAATATTTTTTAAGTTAACATATTTTTATAGATGTAAAGCAAATAATCCACCATAATAAGCTGAAAAAACATGCCGGTAATCATCCGGTGTTTTGCTTGACAGATCGATCTCAAGAAAGCACAACGGTTGCTTGCGTCCAGTACTGTATGCACACACATGTGAGTTTGAAACAGAATAGGAGGGTCAGGAGACACGCTGAAAAGTAAAAGACTAGATCACGGTGGGTTTTTTTAATGACACGTAAATATGTTATTAGTATATGATTAATTAAGTATTAATTATTATAAATTTTAAAAAATAGTTTTATTTGATTTTTTAAAGAAACATCTTTATAAAAAATTTTATATAAAATATACCGTTTAACGGTTTTAAAAATATGTTAATGAAAGAGAAGAAAGTTAGATTTGGAGAAAGTTACTATAGCCTTTGCATAGCTTTGGATGTATGAGAAAAGGCCTTTGCATAGCTTTGGACGTCTATCCTGTATGAGAAAAAAAACTTTTACTTGTTGCTCAATTATTTTCCTATCATGTTGGTTATACTTGTGTTTAGAAACTAAAATTTAAAATTTAAAACGATTTTGGATTTTTTTATTATAGTTTAATTTTCTATATTTATTTTTATATCGCTAAGAATACATATATAAAAATTTTACTTATAAATTATTTTTTAATCGTTAATAAGCAGTCTTAGGTTGTCAGTGGAGTGATGTTGGCTGTCGTCGAAAAGGAACAGATGTTCTTTTTATTTTGTTCTATTACTTTTTCCATTGAACTGCTGTAGAACTGGTTTCATTCTGTCGGATGGAAAGGGGGCTATCCACTAATTTTTTTTAAAAGAAAAAGTACGGCCGGTATCCAATCTAGAATTAACACTGCTTATAAAACATGAATGTGAAATCCAAAGGTCAAAATTCAATTTTTTTTTTTCGTTTCAATGTCTGTCCGGCAAAATCCAGCAACGGGACTGTTACCGAATTTCACCGAAGACCGATATTTCTGAAAAAAAAAGGGTATTCCCAGCCTGCAAACAAAGTGTGCAAAAATAGCAATGAACTAGGAAGATAATTTGCATTTCACATGCATCGCGGACAGCTCGCACAAAACAATAGTAGTATCAGCAAACAGCAAGCAGAAGACAACAGCTCAGGAAAATTCTTCAACAAACTCTTTGTACACCATTTTCCGTTGCCGAAGTTACACCATATATGTCTCCTTTATTGTTCAGGGAACCTCTAGTTAAAAAAATCAAACAAATATGAGGCCTTAAAGTGGGGGAAGGATCAAGCTCAACCAAACCTTGAACTAGGAATGGTGAAAAAAATGGAGTAACTGGACCGCCAACGCAGCAATCCAACTCA
The DNA here is from genome assembly GCA_030770085.1 of Oryza coarctata. Taxonomy (NCBI): domain Eukaryota; kingdom Viridiplantae; phylum Streptophyta; class Magnoliopsida; order Poales; family Poaceae; genus Oryza; species Oryza coarctata. Next base: position 20,724,633 of record CM061472.1, read on the forward strand.
TGGAAAATTGTTAGTTAACAACTACACATATTTGGAAGCAGGAGCAGCTAAAAATTCACTGGTCCTGCGCCCGCCCATACCTGACAAGGGTCCCTTGACCCAAAGCCAGGATACACTCACAACCGATGTTGCATACACTGCAACTCCGCAAGAGACCACAAAAGTGACTGGTAAACATGATTCTACCCTTCGGAAGCAGCCTCATCATACTGTTCTTTCACTAACTGTTGGGAACACTATCTTGTTTTGCAGTAAGAGAACACTGTCTTGTTTCGCAGTAAGAGATTTTAAAACAGCTGAAGGGCAATCTTTAGCCTATTCTGCTTCCACTTTGGTAGCTTCGCAAATGCCTCCTTTGCCATCCCAAACCTTTCCCTGAACTCCGCCGCAGATAGATATGTCTGCAATGTGCAATACAGTAGTGTTAGGGTGGGAGGAGGCTTAAGACAATAAGGTCACAAGGATAGCCAGTACTTACCTCACGCCTAATCACATCAATGTCTGTCACAGGATTGGTGGAAGATGTCCTCAAGCGTTCATATGGATACACTGGGAGCCCCTCCTCGTCTTTTGGCTGTCCCTCCTTCACATCTTCCTGTATAGTTGGAGTTACAGTTGGGCTATCCTTTGCAGGGGTACTATCCTTGCCATTTGCTTCTGGTTTAGGCTTGCTTGCTTCAAGTTGGGGCTTGTTTACATGAGGACTCGCTTGACACCAAAACAACAGAGCAGGTAAGATTACCATTTGAAGCATAGCATACCTATATTTGTTTCTAAGGACAGAATTATACCTTTAATTGACTTTGGTATCAGAGTTGGCTTAGGCCGCTCGAAAGAAGCAGAAATTGCAGCAATTGAAGCACCTCGTTGAGGTGGCTTTGTAGAATCTGGAGAGGAAGACTTTGGAGATGGTTTTCTGATAGCTGGTGGAGGTGTTGATAGATTCCGAGCATTTGGGTTCTCAAAGTTAGCAGCTAATGCATTGAATGCTGGGGATCTTCCTCTGACTCTTACACGGTCAGGACTGAACGACATACTTCTGGAACGCTGAGATTTATCAGGTACACTGGATCGTCCAGTGTGTGATGATGATGTTGTTGGCCTTCTTTTAGGTTTCTACAAATTTTACAACTCAGCATTAACCTTACCATAGGAGAAACAGCATTATAAAATTGATGTTTGAGAAGGGATGCATGTATCACTTGCCAACGCCAATATGCTACCTAGTCTGTTCGTGCCTAACAGAAAGCATCCACTATATGCTCAGATATATGACCTCTCTTAAAAGGAAAAGGTACATGCCCATAGCTCTCGCCTAGCTTTTTTGCTGGTTCAACAAAAAGGACATAACTAGGAAGTAGATAGCTATTAAAACATACACTAATGGCATAACGACTTGACGAGTATATCCTAGCTAGCAATTACTACCAAGTACCAACCAAGAACTTTTTCAATATGAAGAATGCTACCATAACTCAAAAGAAACAGCAAATAGCTATGGGAGACATCAGGTGATCTGAATCCACTAAAGCCCACCTTTGATCCCAATCATCATACAAAATAGGCAAGAGAAAATTTATGAGATTCAAGTTAACCAAGACAATCATCAATATCAGTTGTAGAAATCTTACATCTAATTTTGGTTTTACTCCATCCTTCACTATAGATAGCCTCCTTTCAAATGAGTTTCCATGCATCTGAAACAGTTTATAAGACAAAACATATGAGGTAATTGCTCCTAAAGTTTACACGATACCAAAACATTAGAATCTACGAGGAAATGCTTAAGCTTACAGCTGATTTTGCAGAGTCCCAAGTGAAGAACCTGGTGAAAAATTGGGGCTCACTCCCTTCAGTGATGAGATAAACTGATGTTTCTTGTGATGGGTTCTCCATAAAAATGTCAAGTTCTAGAAATTTCTGGCAAAGGAAGTTGGGAATTAGCAGTACAGATTAAAGGTAGAATTTGTGAATTAGCTCTATTATAGTAGTCAAAGTCAATCATGGCATTGTCACATACCTCTCCAATGCTCAAAGCTTGTGCTCGCATTTTTGTGTCCACGTGATGTCCAACCCATACGAAGACACATGAATGACAGTCCAAAATAAAAACATCCTCTGTCATCAAATCATCTTGAGTAAAGTTGAATATTTCTCTAACCTGCAATAGCAGTAGAACAGCATTAATTTTTCATCAGTGTTTTATTTTTCATACTAATAAGATTTAAGATCTGAACATCATTATTGCTCACCTTAAGCACTCCTTCATTACCCCCAAGTTTACGGCAGAGAACATTGATTCAAAAAAAACATGTAGATAAGTAAGGTGCATCTTTAAAAACAAAGGGGCTGGTTAGGATATTAAAGGGTGCATAGAAATTGTGAATTTTTCTTACCCTTTGAAAAAGTACAAGAGAACAAATGAGGATCACTTTCTTGATCTTTTGCAATCTTCTGGCAGGGATACTCTGACTTGACTCCAAGTAACTTCCAAAACTGATCATATTCTGAACCTTCCTTGAGCATTCTGGATTGAAGATTTGGCTGCAGATGAATATATTGAATGAGCACAATGGAAAGGCCAATATTATGGTAGTCTCTTTGATAGAGAAGAAAAAATCAGAACACAAACATGCTCATATCAAGCATACACATGCTGTATATAAAACACATTTATTACACTGATATCTAACTTCGGAAGATGAAATTAGAAAGCAGATATGCCAGGCATATATGGCACGCTGTAGAATTGTAGATACTGTCACACATGGCATATATTCAATGCTAGTCAGGAACAATCAACAGGAAAAAGATGTGGAGATGTAATATTGAACCCAGAAAATATATGTTATGCTTTATGAAGATGCACAAAGTTTTGTTGAAAGATGACCATGTACCAGATAAACCAGAAAATAGAACCACAGTATGTGAACATATGTGTCATACATTCATATTATTACAAAATGAATATAGATGCTCGTAGCAACTAGTTATGCATGCATCATGTTTTCAAAAAATCTAATCATCACTGACTACCATGAACAGTCAAGCAAGAAAATTAGGGGGAAAATGATATGTCAATGACCTAACATGATGAAAATATGTCTACCAGTATGTATTTACATCAATGCTTCATATAATAATATTGTTCCAAGACCAACCACTTCTACATGACATGATCATATCGAATAACATTCCTTGTACCTTTATCACATCCAGCTGCCTCTCAGCAAGCTCTTGGTCCATTGATGAGCTTAAATTCCCAATCCATGTAAATAGTGTATCTCCATCATGTAATACATAACAATAAGAAGAGTTCAGCGATGAAGCAGCCTGGTAAGAAGTATCATGTATAATTACATAAGATCGTATGGTAGTAGAAGCATAATCCACTAGAATAAAAGTGATCATAAAATAAATGTAATGCATTCTAAAGTGAAACAGAAAGTACCGTATCAACTTGAATGGCTTGCATATTTTCTGGTCCAGAACCTTGAACCCGGAAAAGGGCAACCCCATTTTCTGAATATGTATCATCCTCAATACTGTTTTCTGAGACAAATTTTTTATACCCAGTACTAACACCACCCTGTAAGTATTGAAAAATTAAATGACACGGAGGCAACTACTTATTGTAAAAAGAAAGGGCAGTAAGATTGATTACAGAACTTGGTAAAAGGCCAACCTTGAATATAACCAGGTTCTGAAATATTGAGAAAAATTCAGCAGGTTCCTTTCCTTCATAAAGGCAAACCTGCGATAGACAGTATTGTGAGATCGAGATAGTGAACCAAGATTTACACATATCTTTCAGATAAAGCTAGAAAATTTACCATGACTGCTTGAAATTTCAGAGACTCAATCATCTTGCTAGCAACTGAGATGGCTGTAGTCCTCTCCTCCTGTTTTCAAGAAATGAACCATGAGATTAGGTAATTATTCTCCAACTTGAGCAATCAAGATATAGAGTGATTAACTTACCCTCAATTCACAGATAAAATTGAATATAGCAAGACATGAATCAATTTCAAGAAACTAGGTACTATCTCATACTCATCAATAGTGATTGGTGTGGTATGACTAATTTTGAGAATATGCAGAGTATATTCTCAAAAATCTACCGCTCATGTTCCACTTCTTCAGTCAGAGACAATACCATTTAGTGACTTTTAGTAGCAGTCAACACTCTAGTTATATTGACTTTGTCCTTATAATAAGATGGAATAAACGAGCATGTGTAGATTGTAAAGTAATATCTAAAGTATATATAATTTCTCAACATAGGTTGGTGGTGATCGACTTTCTCTTTCTGGTGTATGCTCATAAGAATAAAAGTCAAAACTGTAAAAAACAAGTGATAAAAGTTGAAAAAAGAGACATCAAATGTCTTTAAGAAAATATTATCGAAAAAGGCTATATGAAGGAAGAAAACGATGTAAATAGCATGTGGGAGAAGATGCCAACATGCATTTAGAAGATTGTTTCGGAGGTGTTTGGACCAAAGAAAGTGAATGCAAAATTAAAGACACTTGATGGTAGAACGAAGGCGTGTAAAAAACCATTAAGGAAAAAAAAAGAATGCTTTAAGTGCTTGCACCATGACAGAAGTGCGGATAACATAAAGAAGTATAAGATAGCAAAGAAAAACGTAAAATGAGCTATGAGTAAGGTAAATGAGCAGACTTTCGAGAATCTTTATTAACATATGAGTACGAAGGAAGGAGACAGACATCTATAAAATGGCTAAGGCTCGTGATAGCAAGACAAGAGACTTCAACCAAGTTAAGTGTATTAAAAATGAGAGAAAGCTGTTCTTGGTGAAGGAGGATGAGATTAGACATAGATAGCAAGGGTATTTTAATAATTTGTTCAATGGTGGGAACAAGATAATCACTGTCTAGTTGGACGACTTATCGGATGACACTAATAAGCACTTTGTGCGAAGTATCCAAGAATCGAAGGTCAGAAAAGTTTCAAAAAGAATGAAGGGGGTTAAGACGATGGGCCCTGATAGTATTCTAATCAAGGTGTGAAGACGTCTCGGTGATATATATATAGTATGGCTAACCAAGTTGTCCAACAATATGTTTTAATCGAACATGATGCCTAAGAAATATAGAAGTATATTGGTAACAATTTGCAAGAATAAGGGAGATATCTAAAATTTTATTAATTATTAGGAAATTAAGTTGATGAGCTACACTATAAAATTATGGAATAGAGTTATCGAGTACTGTTTAAGAGAAACGATGTAAATCTCTATAAACCAATTTGGTTTTATGCCTAGAAGATCAACTATAAAAACAATTTTTTTAATAAAACAAGTTATTGAGCGTTTTAGAGAGCAAAAGGACGTATACATGATTTTTTATTGACTTGGTGTATGATCTTTACAGATAATGTAATGTTATTTGATGAGCCGAGTAAGACTAAAATAGGAAACTAGAGTTGTGACGATAGACTTTTTGAGTCTAAAGATTTTAGAGTAAGTAAAACTAAGACTGAATACTTGAGATGTAACTTTGTCACCATTGCACGCGAGAAGGAAGATGTGAGTTTAGAGTGGCTAAAAAGATACCTTTCGATATCTAGGATTGATGATATAAATAGATAGAGATATTAATGCAAATGTTAGCTATAAAATTAAAACGGAGTGAATAAAGTGACATTAAGCATCTGTCATTCTTTATGATAAAAGGTTACCGCAGAAACTAAAAGGCAAATTTTATAGAACAATGATTAAACTTGCTATACTGTATGGGACAGAATATTGGCCTATAAAAGACGATATGTTCAACAGCTAAGTGTTGCAGAAATACGCATATTACGCTGGATTTATAGTCATACAAAAATAGATCAAGTCAAGCAAATTTTATCAAATATCGGTTAAGTTGGTTTGGTCATATCTAAAGGAGACCCCTAGAGATACCAATAGATCGTAAAATCTTAAATCAAGATAATCATATAATGAGAAATAGAAAAAGATCGAAATTGACACGTGAAGAGGTAATAAAAAGATAATTGAATGATTAAGATTTATATGTATTTAAATAGAAGTGTTTGAAAAATAACTATTGACATATCTAAATCATGATTTAAGCCTCATGTTTGGTTTTAACTATAACCTATCTCAACTTATTTAAAACTAAAAAGTTTTGTTGTTATTGTCGCTATGCTAAATTCCTAGTTAGCATCCTAATAGTTAGATAGGGCACTGGTTTGCACTGCATGAGTTAAGAAATCCATTTTTAAAAAAGAACATAGTATAGACAGCTGCTCGAATGCTTCGCCTTTTAGATGGGACAACAAATTGGGGGTTGCAAGTCATAGTTCACTAATTCACCTTAATCAGTCTTCAATACATACGTGCACGACTGTTATGGATTACCATCATCGTTTAAAATCATAGGTGTTACTACAGTAGGTGGGAAATACATCCAAATGTTACCTGAACACTCTTTTTCCCGAACCAAGTGCCAATGATACACTCCTCACCTTCCTCACCAGGATAGCTATATTGAAAGATATAACAATCCCCACTGTAGAATTTGCATTGCTCAGAGAATGAAAGGAAAGTCTTTTCATTGCCATTTACACGCCAAACCTACAGACATAGCCATTAATTTTTAGCAATATATTGTTCCCGTGTATATTTGTTATTTACAGAGTTCAATAAAAGAAAATGCAACAATTTATAGATAAATGTGCTGTCACTAAAAATCTTAAGCAAGGAAAAAGTTTAGCAGACCTGTAAGTTGCCTGTGCAATCAATTTGAGGTTGAGGCTCTTCCTTCACAGGAGCAGCTTTTGCAAGACCCTTAACATTAAATCCTTGCCGCTTAAGAAGAGCTATGGAGTGAGAAAAAAAATACTTACCAACATATTTTAGTACTGAAAGAAAACAAACAAGGATGATCTGTGAAATAGATGCTAACCTGCAACTTTTCCTCTGCTCTCGTCAGAAACAACAGCATCTGCTTTCTTAGGCCATTTACTGAATTTCGTTCGGAATATGACGGTCTCAAATCCTTCCATGAGACGAACAATATGAGATTTTGGCCTGTTTCCTTCACGAAGTAATTCCTGCATAAATGACAGTGAGAATCTCTGCATCTTCACGGAGAGACAAAGAGGGCAAAAAGGAAAGGAGAATTTAGAATGTCAGGTTTCCATATTATTAGGATGATAGATAATTATATTATATTAGGATTAATAATATGCAACACTGGAGATATCATCCTAATTTATGGAGAGAGACGATTTGGCTATGAACTAAACAGAGGCTAGATCACCCAATCATGGTACCGCATGTCATTAATTTGAGCAATTAAATTGTGACAAGCCATCCAATGCACTTAAAGTCAGAAATCAGAGAGAAGATAATGTTACCTCTGCAGCAGATCCTGCCCGTTTCCTCTCTTCGAGCAGTGTTTCTCTACCCATCCAGACAAAAATTTCGGATCCACAGTCTAGCAGATAGCACTTTGTTGAATCTAACAGCGCTCTTGTGAGAACATCACAATCAACTGGTACTATCTGACCCTTATTTAGACTGAAAATAAAAAGAAACAAACGTTTCATCGGAAGCAAAAAGAGACATATAGTAACCAAAACTTTAGGAAAGATAGCATTTAATGTTTAAATAACTAAATTACCCTAGAATTTGTCCCTACGACATATTACCAGATCAACTTCAAAGAGAAAGCAGAATCTTTTCCATTAAGGTCAGAAAAGGTTTTTCTTGGAAGAGGTGCAAATCCACCAAAGAGACCCCAGAATTCACCAGCATCAGCATCTGCCATCAGCTTGCCATCCTCTGTTTGAAGGATCGGTTATAATTCTGAAAGAAAAAAGTATGGCCTCATCCATCTAGACCTTTTTACTCAAATATAAACTTACCAACTGAACCTACGTCACATTTGCCCTCATGGTTGGTGTCTTTCAAATATTGCACAACCTCAAGGGCTTTAGCCCTCTCCTGAATACTTGAATTCGATCCATTGAACTGGAATATTTTGGACTTTGTATCTAAAATAAATATATCATCATGGTTGAGTGATGACCGTGCAAATGGAACCTGTAGGGAAAAAAGTGATGTGGCATATGTATTTGAATATTTGGTAACTATCACCAAACAGGGATAAAATGAAAAAAATTTACAAAGGTAACTCTCACCTCTTTGACATGGACTGTATGCTTTCCTCTGCAGACAAATAACCTTGTCACATGTTCCCATTCATTGATTTGAGTATGCCTGAAACCAGATGCAATTCCACCTTCCTCTGGTATAATACAAGGTTTAAAATATGAAAGAAATCTCTCGGTCTCATTCCCCTGTACTTCACGGTATTGAACAGCACGTCCACCAAGAGCAGCATCCAATTCCACAGTCTTGATTGCAGCTGTACCAGCTTCATCCTATTCATTAATTGCAGTGCAAATTAAAAACGCTAATTTATTATCTAGGATCTCAGCAAAATGGACAAGAGCTTAGAATGTAGAAACAAACCTGACTGGTATCTTTACCAAGCCAATAGTGGATATCATGCTGAAAAGAACCATTTTTAAGAGCTCTTGTCTGTCACAATGACAAAGATATTAATTAATACTAATCAGAATCCCACCATTGCATAAAAATTATTCACAAGAGAACTGTTCCAAATTTAAATGCAAACAGAGTATCACCTATAGTTATATAGCACAGAAACAAGATACTGAAACAGTAAAAAAGGAGGATATAATTCCTTCTTGTATGAAGAATTGCTGCGCATGGGAACCCAAAAATTTTTTTAATGTACTTAAAAGTTCATGTGTAAACAATTACAAAATTGCAGGGTTGACATCATACTGCAGACTTTTTGTGTAAAGTTAATGTACCTTCAATATCACATAGGAATCTCCTGTGAAAAATCTCCCATGTGATTCCTTGGGAACTGGAACAGCTTGCAATTTTTCAATCCGCCATATTTCCAATCCACTGAGGATTGTTAAGGATAAACATACAGGGATATGTTAACAAGCATCAAGCAAAGAAATGGACTAAGTGCACATACTGCAGCACCATGTTAGTGTAATATCTCCACTAACATTTGGTTGAATGGTTTCTCATAGAAGTTCATGCTTAGTGAATGCATGATAAGAATGCTCTCTTGGATATAATGGTTTTCATCATTTCAACAGTAGCGCACAACAGTATTGAGAGAATTGAATGTGTAAGACATTCCTTAAATGAAAATATATTAAAGAAGTGAAAATGGCAAAATAGCTGAAGGATACTCTTTTTGACCAGCCCCTTGAAAGACTGGATCCACTTCCCTCATTGAAACAGCCATAGAACCCCTAGGTTTTGTCGGACTAGTCTTTGGTGATTTTTGCTTCAGGAGAGAAGAAAATGTGTGCTGAAAAAAAAGGAAATCTCTAAGTAAGCTTAGTAGAGACTCCATTTGCAACAATACAAGCTTCGTAGCTCAAAGGCAGACCAATTCAAAACACTCTTGAGCAAGAATATCCATACAAATAAATATTCGGTTTTACTTACCTAGTCACCAAATGAGACCAATAAAATCCACGTTCAAACTCTACACACAAAAAAAGCCTGTCCAAACAGCTCATTGCGTTCTAATTGGTGACTCTGGCAGCAACACCATACCATCATAGGGTATAGAAGTCATTTTCTCTATGGCGTAGTATAGGTGAAACTCCTTTTCTTTACTGATGAAATGTTCAACAATTTTTAGACCTACGACCTGCTCTGATGCGCTGATACACACTCAATACCCAAAAATCTGAATTATATCACAAAAAGCTAACAAGCTGAGCTCATCTGAGTCGAATCAAATCCAATATTATTCAGTTCAAACCATACACCAAGAATTGCTCATACACAACTGATCAAACAATCTACCACAAGGTTACAAGCATAGATACTGAAAATGAGCAGCTAATATTCAAGTCCAGAGAATTGATACATCCTTTGCAGTCTTAAACTCTGGTATTTGTGACAAGGTCTAAGTCTTGACACATTTCCAGGATTCTATGGAGATGCCTGGATCAAATCATACTCCATAACCCCTAATGGCAACGCTTGCACAAGGATTCTATAATGGACATCCTCGACAAAACAATCGTCAATCAAAACACAGTACCAGAAAAGAGAACATTGGCTGGGTATCTTTATGCTGCAGCCACAAAAACCAGATGCCGGTTTTGATCAGTTCCCGGTAATGAAAAGCTAAAAACGAAACGGAACAGATGTGTCATTTTTTGTGCAACTCCAAGCCAAAATCCAATTGACTAAACCCGACGTCCTAGGATCCGACAAAAATTCTATATCCAGCTCACTAAATCCAAAACCAAAAGACCACAGGGAAACTCGCATGATCGCAGAGTTCCAGCACACATCAACTTAAAAACAATCACCTCGCGCATCAATCGAACTGTTTGGCCAAATCTGGTGTACTTCGAAAACCCGAATCAGAATTGGAATCGACACCAAAGCCATCAAAGTTGCTTCCACGAAAAACATAGCAGACGAGCACTCACATATCAAATCTAAATTCCCACCACCCAGATTCAATTCACAGCAAAATGAACCAATAAAAACTCCGACCATCGAACGGCGACGCTCCAAGCAACTTCTGTTGCCGATGATTCAACGCTCAAACCAAACAACAAACAGAAAGCGTCACCTCCAGAAAAAAAAAATCGCCAGATCCCAACTCATCATCATAATCCCGCCAGAAAAAAACAATCCGCCAAAGCAAACACGCTGAACAGGCGACCTAAAACCCGTTCCATCCAAATCCCCAAAAAACTCGAAACGCCAACACACACGCACACGCAAAGCCAAAACCAAAAAACCGCCGACGTCTCATCGAACCCACGCACACCAGATCCAAGACGCCCAAAACCATCCACCCAAAATCGCCCCATACCTTCATCGCGGACCCCGGAGCGGCCATGGCCCCCGACGACCCTCAGATCGCCCCCCTAGAGCAGAGAAGCGCTCGAAGCCCCTCCCCGCAGGAACCGCACCGATGAGACCAACTTAGCAAGCCCCCACCGCGGCCACCATTAAACAAATCCCACGTCTCATCCCCCAATAATAATTAAAAAAAAGGCTCGGTAAAAATGGGATTTGGTCGCACCTCAAGTCGTGGGGCGGCGTCGAATCGTGGGGGAGGAGGAGGAGACTATCACCGCCCTAAGCTTAGCTAAGCTCCCCCAACGCCGCCCTCTCCTGTTGATGTCGCTGCTGCCGTTACCGCACGCTCACTCGCGGTCGCGGCTTGGCCTAGGCGTTAGCACAGCGACGGATTACCACCCTCTCCTCTCGGGGGGTCTCAAACTTTACCGGGGACTAATCCACAGGCTAATCACTCGGTTAACAGCGAGGGGACATGGAAGAGGCGGCGAATTATTGGAGGCGGGGCGAGGCGTGATCGCCACTACGGAGGAGGACGACGACGAGGGGGGAGGAGAGAGAGGTGGGGGTGGTGGAATTGTTCGGGAGGCCGTGATTATTTATATTTTCGATTTTTTTTCCTTAGTCTGTCGCCGTGTCGTGCTGCCGTCACCCTGGCGAGCTGGAAGGAATACAGTTGGATATACCTTAGACTAGGGTATAATACAGCTAGATGTTCATAATTTGGGGATGGAAAAGATGAGCTTGAAAACAGAGAAAGGCAGTGATAGTATGTAGGCAGGCAGGTTGTTGAATATGGGACGCGGGAGTGGCTGATGTTTTGTCGAAAGTTTGAAGGGTTTGGATGGCTCCCACTGAATAAGTAAAATGATGGAAGAAAACCATTTTGATCGTGTCACTTTCGGCTGAATCAAAATTCAAATACTATGTTATTTTGAATATTGGTAATATAAATTATGGTCTAAGACGGAGATAGATTGAATGATTATGTAAGGTATTATGTAAGAACGGTTGTTTTGTATGTTACGTGATAGCATAGCACAAAAAGATAGTTTGATAGTTTTTTTATTTTATTTTGGCGCGAGAAAGATTAAATGTTAATGTACATGTGTCATCTTTTAATGTGACTTGTTTGGTGTGCAGATGTGATTTAAATTGGCTTGACCGTTATTGTTGTATTTTAGCGCGGGAGATTGAATGGCATAACATATGGATATATCTTATGATAGCGTTCATTACAACATTTCGCATACATATGGCGCGAAGTGTGATTTGGTGGAACTCACTCATTTACTACAAGTGTGATTTATCTTTTTTAAAAAAACAATTTTGCTAAAAGAATTACAAAAACTGCAGTAAGTTAATTGCCGAGTCCATTCCAGGAAGGATTGCAAACAGAGGAAACCATGCACTCGGCACAGCTAGCATATCGTGCGCATAAATGCTGTATCCAAAATTGCCAAACACGCCATCGTCTGAACTGGCTCCAAACCGCCGCCGTGACAAGCTTCCTTTTTGGGGCCAGCCTGCCACCGCTCGCGCTGAGCTGTCCAGCGGCTCAATCCAAGCCGTCCATCCCATTCTCCTGCCAAATGAAAAATGCCATCTCCATAAAAAAATCAAAAACAGGAAAAACTTCCCAGAAAAAATAATAGAAAAACAAAAGAAAAAATTTGCCGGGGGCTAGCCGAAAGGTGACGGCTAGGATTGCTCCTTTTCTGTACCGTCTAAGTCCACCAATGGCATTTATAGTTTCGTACTGGTCGGCCACCGCCCACAGGGGACGGTAACTCATCATCAACGAAGCCGAGCTTGGAAAACAAATGTGACACTGACAGGGAGGCTGTTCCGTCGCCGAGATGACGACAAGGACGGCGGCGCCGGTCGCGAGCCAAGAGGCTCAGAAGAGTACAACACTGGAGGGCTATTCCACGTGTGCTGCCCCCGCTCGCCACCCTGGATTCCGGCAGGTTTCCCGTTGTCGGCGTGGTTGGTGGGGGGAAGTGGTGCAGAAGATACCACCGTACTTGTGATGAGATGCTGTATATATATATATATATAATATCTATTTAAATATTTAATAGATTTATAACGTAGGTATATAAAAAATATATTTTTTTATATTTCTATTTAGCTTTATCAACACATCATACATTTAAACATAGACACCACATATATTGCTCTTTAGATAGCAACCTATAACGAGGCGTCTAAATCAAGCAACAGATATGACTCCTCTTTTCGACTTTCGTCCAACATTTTCTGTTCTTGCCTTGCTAGCTACCCCTAGTGCTTGCTGGTTGGGGGAAGTGGTGCAGACGATGTCATCGTGGCTGTGACGAGATGCTGTATATATATAATATCTTTTTAAATATTTAATAGGTTCATAACGTAGGTGTGTAAAAATGCGTATTTTTCACATTTCTATTTAGCTTTATCAATACATCACACATTTAAACATGAGAAACAAGAAACAATAGATAGCACATATATTGCTCTTAAGATAGCAACCTATATCGAGGCATCTAAGTCGAGCAACAGCTATGACTTCCCTTTTTGACTTTGCTCTTGCTAGCTACCCCTAGTGCTTATGTCCTTTGATATCATTGAGACTACTTATATATCAATGCTGATTGAGAGTTCGAATGTAGCTCACACTACTTAGACGTCAATACTGATTGAGAGCTCAAATGTAGCTCACAGTCATCGTCAAGGTTGTTGATTAGGTGAGGTGATGATCCAACTCCAATCCATCCATAATCTATTTAATGGTATATCCCTCTTCTCACATATTAAAAGCAACTATACCATAGGAAATGTTGAGTGTTGAGAAGACTTTCCTGCACAACATTAATCTCCGAAATATCATTAATGATTTTGCTTTTAAAAATACCGATAGAAGACAATGGATATTTCTGCCCTACTGTTTAAGTCATTCATATACTAGTTTGATTTTTTTTCATGGTTTTTTATGATGTTAGGAATGTTTATTATATATATGGTTTATATAAATATGTATTATAAATAAAAAATTTAGTCTCGTAGCGTCAAGTTCGCCTCCTCGAAATCTTAATCTTAGAGCCACCTTGGGTGAGCCCAGTCGTCAGTCAAAGTGGCGTTCACCAGTCCTGTCCCCCTTGACCGCTTGATCTGACACGACATGTCGGGGGTAGTAACTGATGGGCGTGTTTCTCTCCAAGCCCCTCCTCGACCACCGGATCAAGCTCTAGCCACCGCGTTCGCTACCTTCTGCCGTTGTCTCCGGTGATCGAGTTCTCGATCGATGTCGTCCGCGGAGGCGCTGCTCCCTTGGCGCCTCGTCGTCCCGCTCCTCGCCGTCGTCTCCGTGCCGTTCTTCCTCCCGCTCGCCCTACCGTTCCTCGTCCGCTCCTCCTCCACGTCCTCTCGCCTGCCGCTCTCCGTCCACCGTGTTAGAGATTGTAAATGTGTTACACTAGGATTGTAACCGAGCGTGTCTCAAGGATAGATGGACTCTTGTAATTTGCTATAGATAGAATAGAACTTAAGTTAGAAGTCCTAGTTTAAATCTATTTATATCTGTAATTCTTGTTCTATATATAAACATGCAACCTATGGTGAGCTAATGTGAGGCAACCATAGTTACTCCATATTTTTTCGTGGTATCAGAGCCGCCTCTTCCTAGAATAGATCTACAAAAATCTCGTCAAATTCTCGCAACAAGGGGGCTGCGACCTGCTCGTAACGCTACTCCCCGCGATCTGAACATCCCGCGACAAGAGGGCCGTGACCCCTGCTCGTGACGCTCCTCCCGCAACAAGATATCTTCGTCCTCCGCTCATGGCGAAGGATACCCGTCCTCTCCTTTTGGACATCCGGTGTCTGACAAGCTGACACGGGATAACTTCGTCCTATGGAAGACGCAGTTCCTGCCCGCTGTCCGTGGCGCCAAGGCGCTTGGTTTTCTGGATGAAACCATCCCCGAGCCGCGACAAGTCCTTGAAGCTGAAGTCGACGGCAAGAAGAAGGAGATTCCCAACCCAGAGCATGACTCATGGGTAAAAAAAGATCAGCAGCTACTCAGCTACCTGGTGAATTCGGTCTCCAAGGAGGTCCTCGCCGGGATCACGACTGCAACAAACTCTGCGCAGGCATGGAAGGCACTAGGGGCTATGTTTGCAGCACAATCAAGAGCGCGGGTTACAAATCTGCGCATGCAATTGGCCACCACCAAGAAGGGCAGCCTCACTACGACAGCCTATTTCAACAAGATGCAGAATATCAAGGATGAGCTCGCGTCAGCCGGCGTCACCGTCGGGGATGATGAGGTGGTTGCTCATCTACTTAATGGTTTAGACTTTGATTATCACCCCTTTTTTCTTCTATGATGGGCCGATCAGGAGATCTTTCACTCTCTGAATTATATTCTCTACTCATGGAGTACGATCTTCGGCTCGAGATGTATCAAGGGACCGATCAGTTCCAGTCTTCAGCTAACATGGCATCTCGCGGTCGTGGAAACCGTGGTCGTTCTGGTGGTCGACATGGTGGAGGCCGGTTCAATTCATCGCGCAATGGACAGAACAGCAACAACAATCAGAGTTACACCAACAATAATCAAGGCAATAGCTCGTAAGTCACAAAAAAGGCGCCCTGTCAAATCTGCAAGAAGACAAATTATGAAGCCAATCAATGCTATTTTCGCTATGAGGAAGACAATCAGTACCGTGGGCGACCAGCAGGAGCTTATGGTGTTGATACAAATTGGTATGCGGACAGCGGGGCCACTAACCATATCACCAGCGAACTTGACAAGATGACCGTCCATGATAAATATAGTGGCAATGAACAAGTTCATAACACCAGCGGCAAAGGTATGAGTATTAGTAATATTGGGCATACAGTTTTTCATATCCCTTTCAGTAAATTTCATTTGAACAATATTCTTCATGTGCCCTCTTCTGCCAAAAGCCTTGTTTCAGTTCATAAACTTGCCAAAGATAACAATGCTTTCCTTGAATTTCACCCTGATTCCTTTCTCGTTAAGGATCAGGAAACAAAGAGGATTTTACATCACGGTAGATGCAAAGGTGGCCTGTATCCTCTCATTCCATGGGAAGAGAAAATAGAGTCAAAGCATGAAGTTTTTGGAGTCCATGTCCCTTCTACATCGTTATGGCATAGTCGTCTAGGTCATCCTGCTACTCCCATAGTTCAGAAGATCCTTAGCTCAAATAAGTTGCCGTGTGCTAGTTCCAAGAATGTTGAGTCAATTTGTGATTCGTGTCAAAGGGTCAAGAGCCATCAACTGCCTTATTCTGTTTCTAATAAAATCTCTAGTGCTCCTCTTGATCTGATTTATTCTAATGTGTGGGGGCCTGCACCCATCTCTGTTGGGAGTTATAGCTATTATGTAGCTGCTGAACGCAAACATAGACATATTGTTGAAGTTGGTTTAGCTCTTCTTGCTCATGCTTCCATGCCTTTAAAATTTTGGGATCAAGCTTTCCTTACAGCTACCTATCTCATTAATATTCTTCCTAGCAAGGTTATTGATTTTGAAATTCCTAGTATTCGCCTTTTTCATGATGCACCCGATTATAGCAATCTTCGTGTTTTTGGTTGTGCTTATTGGCCCAATCTGAGGCCATATAATTCCAGGAAGTTATCTTTTCAATCCACCCAATGTGCTTTCCTTGGCTATAGTTCCATGCACAAAGGTTTCAAGTGTCTTGACATCTCCACCGGACGCATTTACATCTCCCGTGATGTCGTTTTTGATGAAGCCGTGTTTCCCTTTTCAAAGCTCCATCCTAACGCCGGTGCCTCTCTTAGAAAAGAAATTGTCCTACTGCCTTCTTCCCTTCGAAATCCAGGGGATGATGACTGTACTGCATCTGATATTACTAATACTACTGACGTACCTACTGTTTCTAGTGAATCATCTGAGAAAATTGTAGGTCTCATGCCTATGCTCCCAACGCTACCGGCACAACGTTGCGCACATAGCCCAGGCTGCAGCTCCCAGGTGGAAACGCTGTCTCCTTCCAGCTCATCGAACGGTGCTGTTTTGCCTGCTACACCGCCTGGGGGAACATCAGTACCGCTGCCGACCGCTGTTGCTGTGCCAGAGGACAACAGTGCGGCGACAGGTGGGGGTAATGCGGTGGTGCCTGAGTCTCCACCTGGGACGTTGCATGCGTCTGAGGAGTCTCCACCACCGCTGCATGCTACAGCATCAGGTGCACATGAATTTGTGCCACCCGGATCTTCTACAACATCTGGATCTTCTACAACATCTGGTTCTCCAGCAGCCACACCTGATCCCCCGCGTCACCAAACACGGTTGCAAAGCGGTATTATCAAACCAAAGAAGCTATATGATGGTATGATTCGATATGGCATGTTTAGTGCTACTGGTGAACCTAATTCCGTTGATGAAGCTATTTTAGATCCAAAGTGGCGTGATGCAATGGAAGTGGAATTTCAAGCTCTAGCTAAGAATAAAACTTGGCATCTCGTTCCAAGAAAAACTGGACAAAATATTATTGATTGCAAATGGGTTTTCAAAATCAAACGAAAAGCCGATGGGAGTATTGATAGATACAAAGCTCGATTAGTTGCCAAGGGATTCAAGCAACGCTATGGCATCGACTATTAAGACACTTTCAGCCCAGTTGTCAAGATAGCTACAATTAGATTGGTACTCTCTATTGCAGTGTCAAGGGGATGGTGCCTCAGACAACTTGATGTGCAGAATGCGTTCTTGCATGGTGTTCTGGAAGAGGAAGTTTATATGAAGCAGCCTCCGGGTTTTGAGGACACTAAAACACCGGGATATATATGTAAGTTGGACAAGGCTATCTATGGGCTGAAGCAGGCGCCCAGGGCGTGGTACTCTAGGTTAAGTTCCAAATTAATCACTCTAGGTTTTGTGCCGTCAAAATCAGACATGTCTCTTTTTATATATCATAGGGGTGGTACAACTATTTATATGATTATCTATGTTGATGATATTATCGTTATAAGCTCATCACCTGAATCGGTGATAACTCTTCTTGCTGATTTAAAAGAAGACTTTGCACTAAAGGATCTTGGCAAGTTACATTACTTCTTGGGTATAGAAGTTAAAGAAGAGTTAGATGGCATAACTCTATCTCAAGCTAAGTATGCACAAGACTTGTTGAATCGTGTTGGAATGCTCGGCTGCAAACCCTGCACGACTCCTTTATCTGCATCTGAGAAGCTGTCGAGCTATGATGGTGTTCCTCTCAGTCCAGAAGATGCTACTCGCTACAGAAGCATAGTTGGTGCTCTTCAGTATTTAACAAATACACGACCAGATTTATCCTTTGCTGTCAACAGAGTTTGCCAATTTCTTCATGCACCGACCTCAGTTCATTGGACTGCAGTTAAAAGAATACTTAGATATGTACAACACACCATTGGACTCAGGATGCATATTCAAAAGGTATTGTCGTCATTCATCAGTGCCTTCTCTGATGCAGATTGGGCAGGTGATACAGATGATAGGCGTTCTACTGGAGGCTTTGCAATATTTTATGAAAGTAATCTTATATCATGGAGTGCTAGAAAACAGCCAACTGTTTCAAGATCTAGTACAGAAGCAGAATATAGAGCGATGGCTAATGCTACTACAGAAATAATATGGCTTGAGCAACTGTTGACCGAACTTGGGGTTAAAGTGTATCGCAACTCAGTTCTTTGGTGTGATAATCTTGGTGCAACATACTTATCAGCTAATCCTATGTTTCATGCTAGAGCAAAGCATATTGAAATTGATTTTCACTTTGTGCGTGAAAAAGTTATGAGAAAACAGCTACACGTTCGGTTCATCGCTTCTGGAAATCAGTTGGCGGATGGATTTACAAAAGCCTTACCGGTTGCAAAGATAAATACATTTATTCGCAATCTCAAACTTCAAGGTAGTTAGGAAAGTTTAGATTGAGCGGGGTGTTAGAGATTGTAAACGTGTTACATTAGGATTGTAACCGAGCGTGTCTCAAGGATAGATGGACTCCTGTAATTTGCTATAGATAAAATAGAACTTAAGTTAGGAGTCCATTTTAAAACTATCTATATCTGTAATTCTTGTTCTATATATAAACATGCAATCTATGGTGAATCAATATGAGGCAACCATAGTTACTCCATATTTTTTCACACCGCCTCGACTGTCTCCCTTCCCTGTCCCCTCGCGCCCCGGATCAATCAACTCCGCCTCCCCGCCGGCATCGAAGCTCCCTGAGGGCGACGACGAGGCAGCAGGTGGGACGACGTGCGACGTGTACGACGGGGAGTGGGTGCGCGACGAGGAGGCGCGGCCACTGTACGCGCCAGGGACGTGCCCGTACGTGGACGAGGCGTACGTCTGCGCGTCGAACGGCAGGCCGGACGCCGCGTACACGCGGTGGCTCTGGGCGCCGCTCCGGTGCCGCCTCCCCAGGTAGTACCCCACCGCCACTTGACTCCGTGCCCTCCTTCTTCCTCATCATCATCCTCCAGCCAGCCATGGCTGATCTGGTCTCGTTAGGTCCGTAGGTTCAACGCGACGGACTTCCTGGCGAGGCTGCGCGGCAAGCGGCTGATGCTCGTCGGCGACTCCATGAACCGGAACCAATTCGAGTCCCTGCTCTGCATCCTCCGCGAGGCCCTCCCCGACAAGACGAGGATGTTCGAGACTCATGGCTACATGATCACCAAGGGCCGCGACTACTTCGTCTTCAAGTTCGTGGTAACGTCACAAAACTGACAACCTCTTGCAACCGAATCCATGGCGGCGCAGTGATCGATTACAAACTGCAGGATTACGACTGCACCGTGGAGTTCGTGCGGTCGCATTTCCTCGTCCGCGAAGGCGTGCACTTCAACTGGCTTCGGAACTCCAACCCGATCCTCCAGATCGACCGGATCGACAAGACGGCGAGCCGGTGGAGGAAGGTCGACGTCCTCGTCTTCAACACCGGCCACTGGTGGATGCACGGCGAGAGGGTACGTACGCCATTGTTGTGCAGCACAAAGAAACCAACCTTTTGGTGGCGCTGAATCCTAAACAATCTAAGCAGCAACAACTACTACATGAAAAGGCAACAAGCTGCACCCTGTTAAACCATTGGACTGAATTATATATATATAGACCCGACCCTTCTTATATATACTTAAAATCTTAGTCACTGTACATATTTTTATATGGTATCAGAGCGATTCTAGATATTTCTGGCGCGCTAGCTTTCTTCCACCAGCGAGCCGACCTTTTCCTCCTCCTCATCAACGTTTTCTCCCTGTCGCTGACCTTCTTCCCGGTACTCTCTTCCCTCTCTCGTCTCCATTTCTTTCTTCTCCCCGTCTTTCCTGCAATCACTTTCTTTTCTCCGTTTCCACCTCCGCGTGACAAGGCGACGGTCTCTATCCGCCTCCTCATCTCGCCTCGCACCTGTCTCCGCCCTTCTTCTTGCTTCGTACATCCTTTCTTCTCTGACGTCGGCGCACCTCTGCGCTCATCGTCTGAACCCGTCTGCCCTCCCATCGGCTGGACTTGTCCACCCTCCATCGGCTAGAACCCTCCCTCGGTTCCCGCCTTTTTCGACACGCTCAACGGCTCTCGGACGCTAACATCTTCTCTTCGCGTCCGGCCCCTCTCTACCTTTTTTTCGCGTCCGCTCCACTCCTTGGCATCCACGAGTCCACGGACGTGAATCTTCCCTTCACGGACATGAATCCTCGCACGTCCGTAACCCAACCACTCTTTGACCTATCTACTATGCCACCACCTTTTTCTCACCTACTCCGCATCGGCCAACCACTCCCCATTAGCTGGCCTACCCACTCTCTATCGGCTTCTCATCTCTCTGATCAGTCGATTCGTCCTCCTATTGGTTTCTTCCTCCCATCGGCTTCTTCCTCCCATCGGTTATTTGTCCTTGTTCTTCTCTCGTCATGGTAACCGAGTTCGCCCTCAGCTCCGGCACTCTCCCAGTCGTCGAGTCTACTCCGGCTCTCGGTGCCCCAGACCACACTTTGGGCACCACCTCGCCGATCTTCTCCCCTCTACGTTGCTGTGAACGTGAAATCTCACGTTCCTATCTCTCTTAACCTTAACGCCAACTATTCCAAGTGGGTTTCCTTCTTCAAATCCATCTGTGAAAAGTTTGGCTACGGTCACATATCGATGGCTCCGCTCCATCTCGCCCCAATGACCCCCGGTGGAACATCGCCGAGTGTTGCATGCGCAGTTGGCTGCTCGGCTCGGTCGACGACTCTGTACTCGACCTCGCCATGGACGATACCGACCTCACCGCTTGAGATCTCTGGGTGGCCATCAAGCGGATCTTCCTCGCGAACAAGCAGCCCCACGCCATCTTCCTCCTCAACAAGTTCCATTCCATGGTACAAGGAGACTCCTCTATCTCCTCGTACTACCAGCGCCTTAAGGTAAAGGCTGCTGCTCTCTAAGATGTCGGCCACCCTGTGGCCGACTCTTAACTCGTTCTCGCCCTTCTGCGAGGCCTCAACCCTCGCTTCTCAAACACCGTCGATGACATCGCCAACGCCACATCCCTTCCATCGTTTGTATGGGCCTATGACATGTTAGTTCTTAAAGAACTCCGTTTGACCAACAACGAGAAGACAGTGGCCCACACCGCTCTTCTCACCGCAGCCAATAATGACTACCGAGCATCCTGCGCTGCCATGGCTCCAACCATGGCAACACAGCCCGCATCGGGAAAGTCAAGGGCAAAGGCAAAGGCAGGAACTGGCAGGGTCCGATGCAATCGTGACCTGCCTCAGTCCCTGCCCAACCTGCCGATCCCACGAGTCCGTGGCTCTGCTATAACCCTTGGGCACCCTAGCCCCAGCCACGCAGTTCCATCGGATGGCAACCAGGGGTTCTCGGCGCCCATCCTTAGGCTCATCTGGCATCAGCTCCCATTCTGCCACCTCAGCCTATGCTACCGACACCACCCACCCAGTCGGTTCCCTCCTATAACCAGGCTGACCTCGTCGCTGCCCTCAACCAGATGACGCTCCAACCACAGCACCCAAGGGTATACTTCGTTCCTTTGTCACCTCTCTTTCTCCCCCTTTGTCACCATCGGCAATGGCCACTCTCTTCCTATCCAATACCGAGGTGACTCTTCTCTGTCTACATCCACCACTAACCTCCTCCTTCGCAATGTTCTTATTATACCTTCCCTTATTCACAATCTTGTATTTGTTCACCAATTCACAAGAGACAACAACTGTTCCATCGAATTTGACGCTTTTGGTTTTTCTGTGAAGGATATCCCAACCCAGCGATAGATCCTTCACTGCAATAGTGGCGGAGACCTCTACACCATTTCTGTTGCGCCGTCCACTCCATACACCAGCGTCGCCCTTTCCACCAACCTCGGGCATCTTCGCCTTGCCCACCCCAGCCCTGACGCTGTTGCCACCCTCCGTCGCAGCGCCTCCATTCGATGTACCCACAGCAACTCCACAGTTTGTCACTCGTGTCAACTTGGCAAATATGTGCGTCTGCTTTTTTCTAGTTCTCTCTCTTGTATCTCGCGCTCGTTTGAACTTATACATTGTGATGTATGGACATCTCCAGTTAAAAGTGTCTCTGGTAATTAGTATTACCTTGCCATACTTGACGATTACACACACTATTGCTGGACTTTTCCGCTTATCAGCAAATCTGAGGTCATCTCTCACCTCACTAACTTCGCCACATATGTTTCTACTCAGTTCAACCTTCTCATCAAGGCTCTACAAGTCGATAACGGTACGGAATTTGTTAACCGTACCGTTACATCCTTCCTCACCTCACAGGGTATCCATCTACGGCTCTTCTGCCCCTATACCTTTCCCCATAACAGCAAAGCCGAGTGTCTCTTTCGCACCCTCAATAACATAAGTCGTACTATGCTACTTTACGCCCACTTATCTGCCACTTACTGGGTAGAAGCTCTAGCCACTGCGACTTATTAAAACAACATTCCATATGCCCTTCTTTACCGCACGGCGCCCAACTACTCCCACCTTCGCGTCTTCGGGTGCCTCTGCTACCCAAACCTCACCGCCACTGCTTCCCACAAACTCGCTTCCTGCTCTACCGCCTATATTCTCCTCGGCTATCCCTCCTCTCACAAGGGATACCAATGTCTCGACCTTTCCACCCGACGGGTCATTGTCTCTCGTCATGTCATCTTTGATGAGACATGCTTTTCCTTCGGTCTGCTTCATCCGAGATCCTCCTCTAGCGATCTCGACTTCCTCCTCACCAACACCGTGCTGACCCAGTCTCCTTCACTGTTCTCTCCATCGGTCTCCTCATCGGCCGCTGTTGAGGACTTACCTTTCATCTATCCCACTATTATTCGGTCCGATGTCCCACCCATCGGACCCCCATCAGCCCCACCACTCTCATCGGCTTCAGCCGATCCCGTCCTTTTTCTATCGGACACCCCACTTCCATTGGCTCCCCCCTCCCTATTGGCTGCTCCATCTCCATCGGACCAACTGGACCAATTGGCCCATCCGACTCCATCGGCTCAGGCCGATCTAGTTCCCTCCTTTCTCTCACCTATAGCCGCCGATCCGGAGCCGATGACACCCCTACCCAACCAATTCTTCCCATCTCTACCGCACTCCCATCGGCTCCAGTTCCCTTCACCTCTCATATGGTCACTCGCTCACAGACCGGGTCTCTCCGTCCCACCAAGCGCTATGGGCTCTCCGTCGTCCACAGCTCTGTCTCGCCCATCTCGGTGACCTCTCTCTCCGTCCTGGCTGACCCTTAGTGGCGCGTGGCCATGGCCGATGAGTACAAGGCCCTAATGAACAACGAGACCTGACGCCTTGTCCCCCGTCCTCCCGGCGCCAACATTGTGACCGGTAAGTGGATTTTTAAACACAAGTTTCACGTCGATGGCTTCCTTGCCTGTCACAAGGCACGCTGGGTAGTCCGGGGTTTCTCTTAACGCCCCGGTGTCGATTACGATAAAACTTTCAGTCCCGTCGTCAAACCCGCCACCATCCGAGTCGTCCTCACTTTGGCTGCCTCGCACTCCTGGCCGATCCATCAACTTGATGTGAAGAACGCCTTTCTTCACTGTTATCTGACGAAAATGGTCTACTGCCAGCAGCCCCTAGGCTTCGTCGACCCCTTTCGTCCCGACGATATCTGCCTTCTTCAATGTTCCCTCTACGGCCTCAAACAAGCCTCTCGTGGCTGGTATCAGCGCTTTGCTACCTATCTTCGGCACATCGGCTTCATGGCCTCTGCATTCGATAGCTCCATGTTCACTCTTTATATCGGCTCCGCTACTGTCTATCTCCTTCTATATGTCAACGACATTGTCCTTACAGCGTCCTCGACATCTCTCCTCGACCAAATCATGGCCCGACTCCACTCTAAGTTCGCCATGACCGATCTTGGTCCTTTCCACCACTTTCTTGGCATCTCCGTCACCCGTTTCTCTCATGGGTTCTTTCTTTCCCAGCGCCAGTACGCCATCTATCTTCTCCAGCGTGCGGGCATGGCCGATTGTCACCCCACGGCCACCCTGGTCGACACTCGAGCCAAACTCTTCGCTGCCGATGGCGCACTCGTTACCGATCCTTCTCAGTATTGGAGTCTTGCCGGGGCTCTCTAATACCTCACCCTCACACGGCCTGACCTCACGTACGCTGTCCAGCAAGTGTGCCTCTTTATGCACACTCCGCGCGAACCTCACCTCGCACTGCTCAAGCGCATCCTACGCTACGTGAAGGACACTCTCTAGCGGGCTGCATCTTAGCTCCAGCCCCATCGACTCCCTTACCGCGTACTCCGACGTGGACTGGGCAGGCTACCCCGACTCTCGACGCTCTACGTCTAGCTACTGCGTCTTTCTCGGTAACACTTTAGTCTCCTGGTCTTCAAAACGCTAGACTACAGTGTCCCGGTCTAGCGTCGAAGCCGAGTACCGCGCCGTCGCTCACGCCGTCGCCGAGTGCTGTTGGCTTCGCCAGATTCTCCAGGAGCTCCGTGCACTCCTCTCCTCTGTGACCGTCGTCTACCGCGATAATGTTAGTGACATCTACATAACTGCTAACCCGGTTCATCATCGACACACTAAGCATATCGAGATTGATATCCATTTTGTCCGTGATAAGATCGTATTAAGATAGGTTCGGATGCTCCATGTATTATCGGTGCACCAGTTCGCCGATATAATGACTAAAGGCTCGTCCACGTTTTTTTCACTAGTTTTTGTCCAGTTTCTACGTTCGTTCTCCTCTCACTATGGCTGCGGGGGTGTTATATCACTGGTCTAGGTTGTATATATATAGACCCGACCCTTCTTATATACATTATTCACTGTATACATTTCTACATCCCCAATTCGACTCGACTGAAGCTTACAGGAGGTCTCTCAAGACATGGGCTCGGTGGATCGACAAGAACATGGACCCGTCCAAGAGCGTCGTCTTCTACCGCGGATACTCCACTGTACATTTCAGGTAGTGGTCAACAAGTGATCAGTGGCCATTGTTGCCTATCAGAGCTTGCAGCAGCATCAATTTCAGTTCAGCTCGATCAGATTCGACAATTTTTTGCTTGCATCAGTTTCAATTTCAGCTTAGTTCGAGCAGATTTGACAAATTATTGCTTGAAACAGCATCAACGGTTCATCTCGAGCAGATTTGTGAATTTTTTTGGTGTGATGCAGGGGAGGGGAGTGCGACTCTGGCGGCTCGTGCAACGGGGAGACGGAGCCGACGTTCAGGGGGGCGGTGATCGGCAGCTACCCGCCGAAAATGAGGATCGCGGAGGAGGTGATCGGCAGGATGCGATTCCCGGTGCGGCTTCTCAACATGACGAAGCTGACCAACTTCCGAAAGGATGGCCACCCGTCGGTGTACGGCAAGGCGTCGGCGGCAGCGGCGGGGAAGGTGTCAAGGAGGAAGCAGGACTGCAGCCACTGGTACCTCCCCGGCGTGCCGGACGCGTGGAAGGAGGTGATCTACGGGTCTCTCGTGTTGGAACCCAAGCCCAGATCACGGAAACACCATTAGTTATTTGTTAGTTCGTAGAGTTTTTTCGTTCTTTTTTTTTGTGTTTCTGTTTGAGCAGTTGTGCTGATGCGCAAACTGAAAATGTGCTTGATATTTGCTCAATTGGGGACAGGAGGTTTTGCCTTGTTTTTGAGATGCAAGTTTTCCCCCTGATTCTATTTACGATGTTTCAATTCTGTTTTTTTTCAAAAAACATCTCTGTAGATAGGGTGTTCGATTCTGTAGCTATGTTTGTGGAATCAGAAAAGAACAAAATCAAACCATTCTCCTCGAAATTTCAGTACCCAAATTCACAGCTTCAGTTGCCATCTTCCCAAGATGACCAACAGTCCAAACAGAAGAAGGCGCACGTATGGAATACGTAACCTACACATGAAAGTGTATCTCGAATTTTACGTTATTACGTAACCGAAACAAGGCCGGACGGCCCAAGGAGAAAGGATCCAGTCAAAGTCTGAGAATGCCGAACACTCTCTTCCCTAAACTGTCTAGTCGCCTGCGCCTCCTCTCCGGTGATCCGGTCTCGCTCTCTCCGCATCTCGGGACGCGATGGCGGCGCTGCTGGGCCGTCGGTTCGGGATGGCAGCGGCGGCGACGGCGTTTATCGCCCTCGCGGCGTTCGGATCCGCCTCGGGGACGGCGTCCAAGTCGGCCTTCGTGAAATCCACCGTCAAAGCCCACGACGTCGTCATCTTCTCCAAGTCGTACTGCCCGTATGGCCCCGATACCCTCTATGCATTTCGCTTACTGCTGCTTTCGATTATCTAGCTGGAAATTTCGATTTGGATGTAAGAGTAGTCGCTAGTACGCCTATGCATTTCTCTGATCTAGTTGGAACTTTCGATTTTGCATATAGTCGCCGTTAAGTTGAGCGAACCTAATCGTGAAGTCGTAGAAAATCTGGAGCGTTCTTACTGGTTTAGTTCTATATCCATCGCAAAACTGTCTTTTGGTTGCGAATTTTAGCAGAGATACATGGCCTACTGGCCTTGGTTTGTAAACGCTGTACAGGAGCTACGAGAGGGTATGGGAATTAATGCTCTTTTGCTCGATCCAACTGTTGAGTTTTTGGTTCGATTCTTAACCCAATTTTGGGTCTGTATGAAATTGACAGAGTAGATAATGATTGCCTGGTTGGTATTGGACTAAAATGGGGAATGGGGAGGAATTGAGGTCATAGGACCTTATGTGGTGATCCCAGTTTTATCTCCCCTGCAATTCTGTATGTACTGTACACCATGTTATAGAAAATGCGGTTACTTTTACTCTACCTATGAAAATCACTAATTATTTGATTAAATACAAATTTACTCTTTTTTATCTAGGCTAGTCGATTAAATTGAAGTGCAAAGTATTGCTTAACAGTAAGTTCCAGAGCTTTCAGGATTTTGTTTTGTATAAGAGAGTTGTGGGGGCGATTCTTGCTCTATCCTATGAAAACTTACTGGATCAGAATCTTGGACTTTCAGGTTAAGTTGCTATTAATGCTTGTGAAGAGTAGGTAGCTATATGGATGTCAGATGGTGAGTAATGAATGTAGAAAAACGATAGCTATGATACCAAAATCCAACCTTCCCTTGTCTGCATATTGCATCTTGTGATACTGGCTAGAGAAACTCAATCTCACGAAGACACATAACTTTTCAGGTACTGTAGAAGAGCCAAAGCTGTTTTCAAGGAACTTGAACTGAAGAAGGAGCCGTATGTTGTGGAGCTTGATCAGCGAGGTTTGTTTTATATACGTTTTCATATTGCTGATATGATGTCTTTAATACATTGAATGTAATTGCGTTGTGACTTTGTTAGGCATTTTTCTATTTGTAATAGTATTTATTTTTCTTTACTCTTTAGTATTTGCAGTTATTGATTCATAATTTTATGCCCTTGTGTTCTCAAAGTTTTCTAAATTGAGTATAAATCTGCTGTGTAGTGGTACTGTAGCAGTAAAATGCAGTTCAGTTCATAGGACAAATGTCACAAATTTGTTCATGGCTTTCAGCTATACTTTTTCCCCCCTAGTGGAAGTATCAGTCTCATTGAACTAACCAGGTGTGTGGGTCCAACTTCTTTTAGAATGTTGTCATGTACTAAAACAGCATCACTCAAATTAGTCTCTGATAAAGTAGCATTAAAATGTGATAAAGGACAGTCTACTGTAGCAATGAGGTTACTAGAAATAGATTGAAAATGGCAAGCAAACTGGACAAAGGGTATCAGCGAACTGAATAAACACCAGGGATTGAAGGTCTAAAGAATGTATCCTTTTTGCCTATCTGTTTTCCCTATATGACACAAAGGGGTAAAACAATCAGTTATATCAGTCAAAGTCATAATTTTTACTGCCACTAAAAAACCTATCCGCTTTTGCTATTTGGTTTTCTCCTTGAACATACATTGTTTTTTGGACCTTTCTTTCAAGTATAAATATTGTTCTCAGACCTGACACTAAGAAACCTAATTATTTTGATGATGCCTTGATGCAACAACTGTTCCTTAATGCAGAGGATGGTTGGGAGATTCAAGATGCCTTATCTGACATGGTTGGCCGACGAACTGTTCCTCAAGTTTTTGTCCATGGGAAGCACCTGGGAGGCTCTGATGGTAGCGTTCGTGTAAACAATTCAATTACATTCAGGATTTCATGAACTCTCTTTCAATCCTTACTCATATTCTGATTTTTCATGGAAAAAAATGCAGATACTGTTGAAGCGTATGAGAGTGGCAAGCTGGCCAAACTTTTGAACATTGATGTCAAAGACGATCTTTGAGCAGTAGTTTAGCATCAGTGGCATGCCTCTTTCATTTCCATAGAACATATCCAATACTATGAAGAACTATGAATACACATTTTCATAGAATCTGTCAGTGAATGTACTGTTTATGAGTAGACCCTTTTTAAATGTACCCTGTGACAATACCTCCATCATCTGACATTTGTTATCTGCATTGGGCCATCATAATTGATTGCATCTCGAGCAGCATCCTTTCGATTTTGCATTTGCGTGCACTTCGTTAAGGTGTACCACCAGTTGGATCCTCCGGCGCCGCGGCGGAACGGTGGTACACCACCAACCTCGGTGGCCACCACGCCCTGCTACTGGGATGCAGCTAGAATTACTATTTGGTGCACATACCTTCTAAGCGTATACTTTTTAATATTATATGAGAGTTTTATATAAAAGTTATTCGATAAAGTTTTTTTATGAAAGCTAGATAAAAGTTTTTTAGATAAAAGTTCTAAAAAAAGTGTGCCTAAGAAACACACGTGGTTAAATAGTAGTACCGGAAGCAACAGCTCGTTTTCACCAGCGACCCGAACGCCGTGCGTGCCCCACACCAACCAGCTGCACAAACGTCCTGTTTGGCGACGGAGGACGGGTCTGAGATGACGGGGTGCCACCGTTCGACTGTGCTGTGTGAAAGTCCAAACCATAATTATGGAGCCATTTTCTCTCCATAATTGCGTCGTTGCATAAAAAAAAGTATGGAATGGGTGAATGGCTCAAACCAATACAAATGCTTTTGGGACTATCTAGAATTCAATCGCCTAAAATCGTTGGAATTTTCAGTCACCTGTTGTATTCATTGGATATGCAATCAAAGGTGGCAGGTAGGCCACAATTTCTTGTTAAAATGAAATACTCGGTCGTTGCTAACAGGCTAACAGGCCAGCAGATCCATATTTCAGGCCCACTACGATAAAAAAAATGCCCTTCTGTTTGTTGTTCAAACTCATGGGGTTTTCGAGAAATACTTTTACCTACACCCTCCTGAATAATTGGAGTAAGTTTATTAGAAAATTGCACAAACATATAAACTGCAATATATTCAAATAACAGCTGAAATTTGACAAAGTCATAGGACCCAAACAAAAAATTACACTGATTTTTCTTAAAAGCTAACTAAGTGGGACAATTTATGCACGAGTATATATGCAGGCTTCATTTGTGTCAACGTGACTAGCAATCAGTTTGACAAATAATATGAACATTTTTGTAATGAAAGTAGAGAATCGAAAACATTCGCAGCAAAAGAAATCAAACTCCGACCTAGAGTTCCACCCATGTCAAGGGGTGCGGGAGTCGATGAAAAATGAAAAAGAAATGAAAAAGAAATTGAAACTATGATATGATAAGGGTCGCATAAAAGATAGTGGTCTAAGTTGACCTTGGTTATTGGATCTAGTCAACAAACCCAATAAAAACATCAAACATGCAAAACAAATCCTAAATCAGAGAGCATCGACCAGAAAGAGGCCGATCACCGATCCAACGACCACTGAAGATTCTGAAGATTTCAGTCACCTAAAATCTACCAAATACCAATACTTTTCAAGGAAAAGAAGTAAAAAATTTTCAAATCACAACTTCACACTACACTTATTTAGAGGAATTTTAACCCATAGAAATAGAAAAAGTAAAGAAACAGGAATACATACACCATAAATCCATAGGAATATTTCCAATAAATTTAAGCGGATACCAAATTTCCTATATTTACTTTCTACAACTTGTAGTAGAGGATTTTTTTGTTTTCCTATATTTCATTCTACAAAATGAATGGCACCTATAGAAATTAATTCTTAAAAATCTAAATACAAATCATTTGTTTTTTCTACAGACCGACAAGACCTTACTCGCAAATACTTCAAATACTTCGATCAATTAAATAGTCACAGCCCAGCTGGTTGAAGTACCTCTACCGAAAATACTGGCGATGCTCGTCTTTATGTCGCTATCATCACTGGATTGATAGTCTCGGAAGGTACTTTATTCAACTTGAGAAATACACGTGGTAAATGGCAAATATACGAGATGCAGAGATCATTATGCACACAATAACGTTTATTATTATTACTACAAACAAACGAGTATAAACATACACTCCACCTTACAGCCCCCACTAAAAATACAAATAACACTAACACATTCAGTTAATTTAGTCCACATTACCTAGCATTAGACCGGGCTCAACATTCCTCATCCAAAGCACTACTACACACTAAATAGCAATACTTAGTTCATCCCATAGTCGCTGTGAATATTGCGATGGCTGGATTGAATGTTGCCCCTCTATTTGTGGGTGGAACTATGCGTGTTAATCAATAGCCAAAACCAACACATGAATAAGCATATATGGGATAATAATATTTATCTCTAAAACATATCCAGTCCAGGCTGGAATATAAGATATTCAACACTCCCTCTCAATCTAAACACCAAAGGTTGAGATTGTACTTGTAGTCTTCAAGCTGTTGAGACAACAATGGCTTCGTAAATCCATCCACTAGCTAATCCTTTGAGGAAATAAATTCAACTTCAAGCAATTTCCTCATCCGCTCCCATACAAAATGGTAATCAAGTTTTATATATTTAGTACGTGCATGAAAAACATGATTTGCTAAGAGAAACTTAGCTCCAATATTTCCACACCAAGTCTTGGCAGCTCTTGGAGCTTGAATGTTCTTGTAGCAATATTTGAATCTACATAATTTTCATTATAGCATTTACCAGCGCTTTATATTCTGTTTCTGTACAATAACTTGCTTTTGTACACTCCACGACACAAGATTGATCCTAGAAATATAGTAAAGCCTCTAGTCGATCGTCGATCATCCAAGCATCCTACCCAATTTGTGTTAGAAAAACCATTCACAAGCAACTAAGACTTATTAATTTTTAGACCAAATTTAATTGTGTGTCTAATGTATCTTAAAATTTTCTTGACCGCTGTCCAGTGAGTAGTGGTATGCATATGTAAAAACTAACCAACTTCATTTACTGAAAAAGAAATGTCTAGCCTTGTTAGTGTAAGATACCAAAGAGCACCAACTACAGTCCTGTATTTAGTAGCATCGGTAGCCCCAAGTAGAGTTCCCTCATGTGCTGAAAGTTTTTCACTAGTGAGTAATGGAGTATTATCTGTCTTACATTCAAACATCCCTACTCTCTTTAGTAAATCATGGGCGTATTTTTCTTGTGTCATAATTATACCATCATTTACCTTGTTTACTTCAATACTAAGAAATAATGGGCAATACTAAGAAATAATGGAGATCTACTAGATCCTTCAAGGCAAAATCTTTGTTGAGATCTTGTAGCAAAGCTATAGTTGCACTAGGAACTGAACTAGTTACAATTATGTCATCCACATATATAAGGATAAAACAGTAATATTTCCCTTATTATAGAAGAATAACGATATATCTGCTTTAGATGACTAAGTCCCAACTCATATAATTTGGTATTCAATCTAGAAAACCAAGCTTTTGGCGCTTACTTAAGTTTATATAATGCCTTGTCTAACTTAGAAACATAATCAGGCGAGGAAGATTTTTGAGATCGTCTCATATACACTTCTTCTAGTAATCTATGAAAAAAAGTATTTTGCATATTAAACTATTGAAGACTCCATCCCTGAAAACAACAATAGATAGAAAAAACTTAATATTTATAGCTTTTACTAGTATACTCCTAATTTATACCATATTTTTGTTTAATTTTTTAACTAATGTCCTTATATTTGTCCACATCAGCCTCTCTTTTAATTTTATAAACCCATTTATAATCTATAAGGAGGAACCAAATGTCTTATTTTTCCCATATACTCAGAGTCTATAGCCTCTTTCCAATTTTTAATTACAAGTGCTTCATCTAAAATCCGTTTCTTTTCTAATTCCACTCTGTGAACGTGTCCGTGGCCTCGGTGCTTCACCACTCGTCTGCACAGACGATCCCGCCTGTACAGCCGGCTGTCCAGATGTTGCATCACCTCAGCTGTCCCGTCGCCTACGATTTGTTGCGCACCATCACCACGAGATTGCGTGGCGTCGCCATGTTGAATGCCACCGCGAGCTGGAGCGGGAGACTCCCCATCAGTACTGGCAGGTGTGCCAACAAACACCAGTACGCACGCACGGACTTGCAGGTTGCCCGTCTAGCGAATGCGCCAAGTCTTGTTCAGTTTAATCCACCAAACCGTATATACCAGGAAGGCTATTTTCTGCATTTTCTTCATTGTTTGCTGCAATCGCTTCATCAGAAAAAATATTAGAGGCATTAGGAGCATTAAAATTTGATTATTCTATTCTCCCCCTTGATTATATGTGAATGGGAGAAGATCTGAGGGAAGAAGCATGATCTTAGACCCGGCATTGGAGTGAAGTTTAGCAAAAGAAAATACAATCTTATCAAAGACAATATCTCTCTATATATATACTCTTCTAGAGGAGATGTGTACGTATTTAAAACCTTTATGAAGGATGCATATCTGAGGAACACATTGTTTTGAATAGAATTAAAACTTATGGGAATTATTAGGGCAGAGATTAGGCCAACATGTACATTTAAACATGCCAAGAGATTCATAGTTTGGTGTTTGTTTGAACAAGCATTCTAGAGGGGTTTTAAATTGTATAACCCTACTAGAAATACGATTGATAATGTATGTGATGGCAAGGAAGGTTTCCTTCTAGAAATTGAGAGGCATAGGTGCATGCGTAAGGAGTGCTAGGCCAACTTCTATGATGTGGCGGTGTTTCCTTTCAGCTAAACCAATTTGTTAATGTGTGTGAGGACATAAAACATGATGAGATATGCCAATCTTTTCAAAGAAAGAATAAAGTTTTTGGTATTCACCCCAGTCAGTTTGCATGGCAATGATCTTGTGGTCAAATAATCTTTCAACAAAATTTTGAAGTCATGAAACTTTTGGAATACTTTAGATTTGTGCTTAAGCAAATAGACCCAAGTAAATTTACTGAAATTATTAACAAAATTGACATAGTACTTGTGACTTCAAAGAGAACTAGGAGCAGGACCCCAAACATCATAGTAAAGAAGCTCCAAAGGATACTTGGACTCACTAAAAGATCTAGAATATGATAGTTGATGCCTCTTGGCTTTTGACATACATCATAGATCGACTCTCTATTTGACTCAATAGGATATGGTAGTTTATTGCTACCGATTACTTTCTTGACAATAGGAGACAAGGGATGAACCAAACGACCGTGCCATCTTGCAAAAGATAGCATGACACCATGGACTTGCTTGGTTGGCGATTAGGAAGGAAGGTAAAGAAACCCTACAATGCCACCCTTTAAGAATTGTGTTCCTCGTGGCTTGATCCATTATCAAAAAATATTTAGAGTGAACCTTCACAAAAACATTATTATCTTCATCAAGATTTGAAGCATAAATAAGGTTCTTTGTGGCTCAAGGCACATGAAGTATATTTCTAAGATATAAACTAAAATGAGGGGTATGAACAATTGAATGACCAATATATTTAATCTCCATACCTGTGCTATTAGTGTCGTGGATATGTTCCTTGCCCTTATATTGCTCCCATATACTGAGCTTGTCCAATTCTCCTGTGATGTGGTCTGTTGCTCCTGTGTCAACATACCAATTTGTGTCTACTCCATATGAGTATGCTGTTGTAGTGACGTGCTTCTCTTCTAGGACGTAGTCCTTGTCAAAACAATGCCAACAATTTGCAGCAACATGTCCACGTTTGTAATAGACTTGGCACAATGGCCGTGTGTCATTGCCATTGTTGAAGGGACATGACTACTACTGCCGATTTCCACATCCACAATCGTAGGCACCAACACGGCCATGGTTATTGCTGCCACCATCGAGGCCTTGCCCAAAGTCGCCGCACATGCTATTGGAACCACCCCGGCCACCGCAACTTGTTTTATTGATAGAAGAAGTAGAGCTCGCTTGCCGAAGCTTTAACCTGTTTTCAAAACTCAATAACTAAGAGTATAATTCTCCTATTGTTAAATGATCTGTCTTAGCAACTACAACGATACAACTAGATCAAAATCCTCATTTAAGCCATTCAAAATGTAGGTGATCATGTCCTCATCATCATCCATGAACTTGCCGGACGATGCAATCTCATCGCCAAGCACTTTCATCTTCCCCATGTACTCAAAGATCGTCATCGACCCCTTCTTCGTTGGTGTCAAGGTGAGGTGCATGTTGATACTGTGCGCTCGGGTATGGGAGGTGTACATCTTGTTGATGATTTATCATTCTGCCATCGTAGTCTTGTCAACTACAACTTGAGACAGCACCTCTCTTGGAAAAAAGGAGAATAGGAAGCCCAAGGACTTGCTGGTCCTTGGCAAACCATGTTTGAAACACTAGGTTAGGTATTTTGGTGGTGTTGTCTCTCGTATTCTATTGGATTTCTTCATCAGGGGTTGTGTTCTTGCCATCAAGATGCCCCTCTAGACGTGCTCTGTCTATCATCGTGAGCACCTGTGCAGACCAAAGGGTGTGATTCACATTGGTCAGCTTCTTTGTGATCATGGCACCGAGAAGTGGATTCACATTGGAACTAAATGAACTGGCTATGGCGAGCAAGAGGCTCTGATACCATGTGAATATTACTATGGCAAGATTGAATGTTGCCCCTATATCTCTAGGGTGCAATGATGCGTGTTAATCAATGGCCAAAACCGTCATAAGAGGTTATATATATATATAGTATAGACAAAGTTAACCGCAACATAACTTGGATTAGCTAGATACATGGGATAATAATATTTCTCTGTAAAACCTGTCTAGTCCCAACTGGACTCTATCTAGTCTATGCATGTTTAGAAGATATTCAACATCGCTACTAAGAAAGAGACAAACATACTAATGCTTAACCACATCAATCTAGGATCTCTCCGTAAAAGCAAACCTAAAAAATTAGAAAAATACAAACAATGAGAAAAAATGCATAGAAGAAAAATAGAGAACAAACATTATAAAAATCATCTCCAATAGTGATGCACAATCCTAGCATGAGTACCCTTCTCTCCCTCACTGTAGAAAAGATATACACATTTGGTGCACTTGCAATCCAAATTCCTATGAGTAAAACTATTATGACCAGCTAACTTCTCTTTGGTCCTCTTCACAATATTGCTACCATTGCTTCTTAGGAAACAAATCCAACAAATGATTAAACCACTATCTACCATGCTCATAGTGAACTTGTACTTCTCATGCATACTATCGTACATTTTTGTAGGCTATGAGAAATGTTTTGTGTTTGGATGAAAAAGAGGTGAAGCATATATATGTAGGGAGAGGAGTATATGGTGGTCTATTTTGCAGTGAAGATGACAGAGAGAGTTTTGACAACACCATCACAATAAAATTGAGAGGGACTTTGTTTTCAAGGACTGTGCAAATACAAGAGTTTGTTTTGATGACAAATGTTTGTTTTGAAGGACCATGCAGGGACATGGGTTTGTCTTGAAGGATTTCATATAAGAAATGTGAAGTGTAAAAAGATTTTAGAGGGCACTCACAGAAAATAGAACTAATTTTAAAAATTCATGCAAACAAAATGCTAAAGAATCTCAAAGGACATAGAAAAAGAGGGTTGTTTCAAATACTAATCGCATGCTTGAAGGGTGAAGAAGAATCAGGGCATGCACCACCTCTCGCCGGTAGAGAACTTATGATGCATCCTAAGCTTCATGCACTATACGATTGATTGTAGTAACGGCTGCTTAGCTTTGCATCATTCATCCTCTCCTTTTATCAGCTAGTCGGCTTTCGACATGGTGCTATGCCACCGCCATATCCCTCCCCTCTCACATCTGCTCCATCCCCATCCCAAGCCATAGCCCTCTTAGATCCAATGACCCCATGGCATGGGACAAGTGGATTCAGAGGCGGTGGCCCTTAACCATTTAATCTATGGGTAAGGAAGCCTAGGGTCGACATCGCCTCCCTACCCATCGCTATTCCCATCGCCATTGGCTATTGCCCATCTGGCTGGCCAACTACAGCCGTCGTGCCTAGCAGGGCGAGGCTACCACTTAGACTGAGATGAAGGGCGACAAAGGGAAAGAATAAGCATCATTCTTGGGCTAAGTGATGGCAGCACATTGCACCATCGAGCTTAGCTGGCGCCTGGTAGCACTGTTGGCCCACACACCTTGTAGTTGGCACTAGTGTTGGAGTTGAAGGTGAAGCATTGGCAAAGCCAAAGCATGGCTCAGCCACTCGTTGTGGTTTAGTTGGTTGATTGGTTGAGAGATAGCAAGAGAGAAAGAATGGGTGTGGTATGAAGGATTAGAGGAAGAAGAGAGGTCAAGCAATCAAGAATGGAGAAGCGTTCTCCATGTAAGAAAATTGCAGAAGACCTACTCCCTCTGTCTAGAAAATAGACTCCTAGCATCCCAAGAAAACAATAGGAATAAGAGAAAAAAACAAACACAAAGTTAGAATTAATGGGTGGGTAGATAAGAGATATGATGTATATATATATATTTGATTTGTCGACCATGTTAGAAAACATGGTATGAGTTGATTTATTTTGAGACAAAGTTTAAACTTGATTTTTTTAAGAGGAAGTCCTTTAACCAGTCCGAAAGATTTTGTTGATTGATTGACACGTGTTATGTGTGAATCTCAAAGCAACAAGCCTATCTTCCCCATCCCTTCTCTTCAATCTCCGGTGTTCTAATAAACTTTTTGCTTCCGGCGAGGTGTCTAGGTTGCACTTGAAGTCGATTTCGGCGTCTCTAGCCGCAGGGGTGCAAGTCCAAGAGCAACATCAAGGACGGGCCCGGTCGCTCGCTCCTGGTGTAGTCCATGAACTTCGGCCAAACTGCCGTGGGCACAGTGGCCAATGGCATTTGCAGAGTCCATTGAATCCATTAATTTGAAAGCTAACGAACTTATAATCACATTCTCATCATACATGTTGTTGTTAAAGGATCGATCAATTTTTCTGAAAGAAATAAAGCAAGAAAAAACAGTATCCTTCAAAAATGAAGCAGCCACACGAGAGCTCACCGCTACACCCATGGTGGTTGGGCCTGAGCTGAATGGCCGCTCGCCTGGCGCTCTGAAGCAATCTCGATGCTGCTCACCCACTGCGCCCATGGTTCAACTCGAGTATTCTCATTAGCAATGAGTATTCTCATCCATATTGTAATATTGAACATTTGAGATATACACTACTATGTATTACAAGATGCATCTTGTTTTCACATATTTTGCATCATATTACAACATTACCATACTACATTAATTTACTACTTGTAAATTAATTAAATTTATGGTAAAACCATGTAGAACACCATGGCCAGAGAATTTGAAATTTTTGCACTAGATGGTCACAACTATCAAATATGGTCAAAGGACATCAAGGTCAACCTTTTGTCCTATAGATTTCTAGTGGTAATTGAACCTCCTCAACAGGGAAATCCACCGCTCTAATATTATGAGAAATATGGTGACTTATATGTTATAAGAGACTATATACATCTAGATCTCAAAACTGAGGATTTCTCAGAGTTAGACCCTTATGTTCTATGAATTGCAAAGATTTGAACCTATCAATGAGGAAAAAGTGGAGTTATCTATTATGTTTCCTACTAATAGGATTTCACCAAAGATGAGAGAGTTTAGAAGGGATAAAGGCATTTTCGTTAACAAAAATGACAAATTTGAAATTTGTTGTTAATGTGGATGCTATGACCACAAACTAAGAAATGCTGCACCTTGAGACATCTGTTGATCTATACCTTAAATTCATGGGCAAGGATAAGTTTGCTCAAGAGAACAAATCTGAATCACATTTCAATCTCCAACCCGACAACACCGGGGAAGGAAGTTATTTGTAGCAATTCCAAGAGGAGCCTAGCAGCAACACATCTCTTCCACATTATGCTAACCATGTCCTACTATGTGTTGTAATATAAATAGTTGTCATCTGTAAGCTACTAAGCTACAATTTTGTATTGAATATTTTTGATATATCATACAATTTGAATGAATTCTATATATCTGATAAGAATTTCATGCCAAATTCTTCTATCTATATATAGATTTTTACGGGAGTAATCCAACAGAGGAGGAATTATGCCTTGTGGACATTCCACAAACTCTATACTTGGGGAAACATATTTCTTGACTCTTCAAAAGAGATAAGGAAATGTGTTAACCATTCCCATGTGTGATGCAACAATAGTTGGCTCTAGTCGTGCCACTATCATTCTCTCAATATGTAATTAGTTGATAATTGAGGATGCACATTTGTATCCCAATTCCACTTGTACTACACTAAGTTATAGAGATATCCATCAGAATGGTTTGACACTAAAATCGAACAAGACAACAAAGAGGAATATCTCCTTAACAGAAATGGATACAACCAGAGAGGATTCCATACTATCCTCTGGCAACTACATATAAATAAACCCATACAACATATTGCATACAAGATAATTTATTCATAATGTTGACACATTACATACTTAACATGATTGCCTTGGCCATCCTGACATAGAGATGATATGGGAAATTATCATTAATTATATTGGTCTTGTAATAAATTCCCACAATCTTCAGATTTTTTTAATGCACTACTTGTGCCACTAGGAAATTCATTTTAAGGCCTTCTTACCTTAAAATTAGAATAGAGCTTCTCAAATTTCTTGAACACATTTAATGCAATATATCTGGCCTTATGGACTGTTCAGGTATTTCATGGTTCTAATTGATGCATCTACACTATAGTCACACGTGTGTGTTTTGTTCACACAAAATCATGTATTTACAAAGGTGATTGCTTAAATTATCAGCCCATCACCTTGAACATTGAATTGAATCAATTTGAATGGACAATGTTGTTGAATTCTTCTCATGTGCCTTCAATGATGATTGTATTGCCCTTGGAATCAATTTTCAACACTCCATTCCATATATCCATACACAAAATTGTTTTGCAAAAT
The DNA here is from genome assembly GCA_030770085.1 of Oryza coarctata. Classification (NCBI taxonomy): domain Eukaryota; kingdom Viridiplantae; phylum Streptophyta; class Magnoliopsida; order Poales; family Poaceae; genus Oryza; species Oryza coarctata. Next base: position 20,764,364 of record CM061472.1, read on the forward strand.
CTCTCACCAAAGAGAATCAAGATCATAGCAAGACCTTAATTGAAATTTTACCAACATATACTTGATAATATGTGGCCTTACACACCGCATCATTAAATCAAATTCATCACACTGCAATCATATAGCTCCCTTCGTTGCAGTCAATATGTGGAAATTTGGCCTCAGCCAAAGATTTCTCATCTGCAAACCGGTGACATTTTTCAAGTGTCAAATCACCACCATAGCATACATCAATGGGCATTGGAGATCAACACGAGGTATCCTTATCCGTCAATCATAAATACCTCAGATCCTTTCAAAAAGGAATTGATACATAGCCCGTATGCTACACATTATTGAGGATAATTCCAGGCATTAGGGGGAGATTCATACCACACAAGGAATGCTAGGAATTAAAATAGAATATCAAGCATTTAAATTCCATCCACATATCTATGTACCAAAGAATCTTAACAAAATAGTTCAGAAGATCTTAAATTTGTAACATATTGCATATTTTCTGCCAAAAGCATTTACTCGTTATAAAGGTGTCATAAAATCTCATTAATATATATTGTACTAGAAAGAGTGAATGTACCAAACAAAACCACACAACTCCTAGTATCAAAATAAGAGAGGGAGAAGTATGGTTACAATTGGATATGGCTTCTTGCAAGCATATGTGGAAATAGAGGAAAACATCCTCTAAGATAGTAAATGTAAATCAACATTAAGTTGATAGGCACCATATGGGTATTTATTATCCGATGCCTATGGATGTAAACCATCCAAAAGCCTAGCAAAACTGTGCATAATGTTGAGATGCTAGGTCATCGGAACACCTTGACTCTATTGTTGTGGGAAATAATATGGAGTCCAAAAAGGTTGACATTTTCACACCATTGAATCAATTATACGAAGACTAAAAAATATTGACATATACTTGTAAAAGTTGTCTTACACCTTCAACTGATCCAGACCAAAAGTCCTAGGCAGAGTGTCCAAAACATTCCAATTGGGTCAAACTAAAGGTGGCAATTAAGGATAATTGTTCTCGCTCAATAATGAAAAGTAGTATCATAGTAATACAATTTTCTCATCCTTTCTTACTGAAGCAAGGTGGTGAGATAGTGAGAGCTTGTAGTACATGTTTTCTCGCATAGATCTTATGTAACACCTTGATTTTTTGGGTTGTTAAAAACTAATTTAATACAAACTCTACATTCAAAATTTTGTTCTTTGGCTATGGATTAAGGACTTAAGTGCTAGTATCTCAATTAAACCCTTCTCTTAAACCCCAAATTTCCATTTCAAACTTTCCATCCAAACTTCAAGACTCAAATTTTGAATTTTAAATCTCTCTCTCAACTTTTCCAATAATTCATGGATAAAATTCAAATTTTCAATCCTCTCCAACAATTTCTAGTCCACAAAAAAAATCTTATTTCTAAATCCTTGATCCAACTTTCAAAATTTGAATTCAAATCCCCCTTTGAATCCCTTCCCCTTTCCCTTCCTATTCTTCCTTAAAATTCCTATAAATATTAAACCTGATTTAAAAAAAAAATCCAAATTCTACTCTTGAAGCCCTTCTTTGCAATCCTTAGAATTTTTTGAGCCTAGAAACCAAATTTACATTCAAAATTTTTCAATTTTCTCTCTCCATTTATTCCTTGAAAAAAAAAATCAAATCTCATCAACCAGACTACCCTACTTCCTTTCTCTCTCCCTCGGTTTGCTTAGCCACTTGCCTAGCAACTGAGCCTTACTCCTCTTTCCTCTCCTCCTCACCTTCCTTCTTTCTTCCTCTCTCGGCTCACAAACGAGTCGGCCTAAGCCAACCGTCTCTCCCAAGCATGCTAGCTGACAACCCGCTTCATGCACATGACCAAGCCATTCCACGCATAGAGGCAACCTTGCACGGGCCCGTCACTCTGCTCTGTCGACTAACAACGTGAGCCTACCAGGTGACAGTGCAATGAACACCCATGCGATAGGCCCACTTGCGGCTATCTTCCTCCTTTCCTCTCTCTCTCACACCTGCCACTTGCTTGGTCAGATGACCATGTGAGCTTGCTGCACCACTCATCGTTTTGTCCCATCAATGTCCACTAGCAGTAGTTGCCTTTGCTTCTCCTTCTTTCTGCCATCTAATCCACTCCCAAAATCATCTCTGCCATTCCTTTTCTCTGCGTTGCATGTGCCCATGAACTCCATGTCGCCTCTACATTGGCCATTGAAAAATCTCACCTCCATCCCAAAATATCTCGCATATGCCTTCCTCCTTTCTTTCTTGTTGCCTTCTATCGCCCTCGCCTATAAATCCATGGGCCTCCTCTTTGTTTTTTCCCTAACCGTGGCCACGCTTCGCTTGCATCGGATCGAGTTTGAGCTTTGGAATCCACTGCCACCATCTCCCTTCCTTTATGAGCTCCCTACTAATTGACCTCATCCTCCTCTAGCTCGAACAACCAAAACACCCAACACTCTAGGCCACCTTTGCACCTTGCTGTCAAAAACCTAATGTTGCAATGACCAAACCACTTTGTTGTTGCTTTTAGCTTCTTACCGCTGGCCGCCGCTGTGTTCCCATCCACCAATCTGAGCCATCCACCACCTTCGTCATCCCTCCCTCATTCCATCATCAGGTCCCAATTCCTCTCCCACTCCACCATTTGCTAGAACCCTCCGCACAATACCGATCATTGAATTGGGTGATTGCGTCCTCTACTCCAACCTGTCTAATGTGGTGACCACGTTCGTCTGTTGGGTCCTACCCCCTTAACCCTTTCCTTGTGACATTGACATGTGGCCCCGTGCACCTATTTGCCCTATAACTCTATGACATGCAGACCCCATCTCCTTAACCCTGTCGGGCCACCAGCCGTTCTTGCTGGACCAAAGCCTACAAATAGCCACTCCCCTCTTAGATGGCCCTTCTTGGGCCATAGCCCAGTGGACTGGTCCATTAGGCCAAGTCTACCGGCCTCTCCTCGTGATCCTTCAGTGGACCTAGTCCACCATAGACCAGAGACCCCAACCCCTTCCTCACTCTTTGACATCCAATCCCACCTATCAGCCGAGAATGTTCTTTTTCTGAATTTAATAAATTCTTTTCCATTTCAAAAATTTATTTAAACTTCCAAAATCTATATCTTCTAATCCGTAACTTCAATTGATCCTGTTCAAGTCCCTATTTTTTTTTTTAAAAAAATTGAGATATACTCAATGCCACTATTAGTTATTAATAATAGTATATTTTTAGGGTTTTGTTTGGTTTTTGCTCTTTTACACGTAGTTGATGTTGATGGAAATTATTTTAGATGAGGATTGTTGAAGACTTTGAAGACGAAGACAATGGCAAGTCACCATTTGATCATATTGTTTCTAGTTTTTAAATTTTTTTGTTTGTGAAATTGCATTGTTGGTTTGCACGTTAATTTGACCGGTCTCAGTTTGCACGGCAAACTGATAGACCTACCTAGTAGCCGTATTCTACTTATGTTATTGATACCCCTATCTCTTGTTGCTCCACCCCATGGTACCTTGGTAACCATACCCTCAAGCATTGGTGCCAATGGTCCTACTCACTTCACGCTTGTTTGCTGAAATAGGAAAATGGGTTTAGAAACTTTTCAAAACCTGACACATAGTGTCAGCGAGTTTGTGAAATAAAACTTGTTTGCGAATACCCATGATGCAAAGTGATTGCCTTTATGTTGGTGCTTTGTATTTGTATGTAAAGACTAATTCATTCAAAAATTTCATCTAAGTATCTCACAGTGCAACCGCATGGGTAGTATGGGAATCCTCTTACTAAGTAATTAGCAGATTAAAGATGTCCTTTATACAAATAGTTAGGGATGCTAGAATGAGGAGATGTGAGTTGATATGTTGCGCTGAGCACAAGTTAAATATTAATGTGCTAAGCATGATTGAATGAAGACATCCTAGATTTCTGGGTAGAAGAGGACCGAGATTTGCCTGATACTTGGGTTAGAGAGAATACTTCTATGTGGCATGAGGTTTCCTTGGTTGGCTTTGAAAATGTCTTATCATGAACCTCTCCTGCTTGGCTAGTGAGAGAGTAAGCTTGTGTCTTGTGGGTAAAATGTGTATCCTTTACAAAGGTTACCAAACTATTCGAATAGCCATGCTCAAGGTCAAGGGCGAATGTGAGGTAATTTATCTCACGTAGATTTGTTTACCTGTGCTTTGCAAAATTGGTTTGTAAGATTAGGAACCATTACTAGAATCAACAATGATGGCTAATGGATGACCGCTATGGTCTGAAATGGGCCTATTTGGATTGGGATGTCGATTGGCTTCATAGACTAGACTTTTTGAGATCATGGATAGCTCGAGGAGCCAATGAGGCTGAAATATGAAATGGGATGTTGCTCAGTGATTATGGGAAATGAAAATAAGATAATAAAGGAGGAATGAGTTGAATGCTGCCTAATGGCAGGTGGCTCTGAATTGATGTCGTGGTTCGACAACCAGTATAAAAGTGGACTTCACTATTAGCTTTAATCAACTAAAATCTAATTTGTCCTCTTGAGTTATTGCAAAGCAATTTGTGGACAAGATCAAGGCTTAGGCCTATTTTCGAGCACATGATAAACAACATACACTTAGTGTTTTTGGGAAAAATATTTTCAAAATAAAAGTTTATGGAATAAACCCTAGCCTCCCTTTAATACCCGCATACTTCATCTTTTCTAGTGACTTGCTGAGTATGTAAGTACTCAACCGTTGTTTTTTCCTCCTTCAAGAAGATGAAGTTGAAGATTAGTGTTTGTTTCCTAGTCCTAAGCTATTGCTTGAGGATTGGGTTTTAACTGTGCTAAGTTCTGCTGTTGCTTCTTTGCTTACCAGTTACATACTAGAAATTGTTTCGAAGATGTAACCTTCTAAAGGTATAATCTATCTTACTTTTAGCTAAAATGATGCATCTGAGTTGACATAGATACCAACCTTTGTCCTGAGACTGGTATCAACATTGTGGTTCCGTGAAAATTGGTTTACACTGATCTCTTATAGTGCACCTTCTCTGGTGTTACTATAGGTGGTACTAGGACGGGGTGTGACACCATAGCATAGCATACCCCTTGGTATATGTGGAAATTATGTTTCCATATTTAATCATTGGTAGATCAAAAGAATTTGATAGATTTAGATAACTGAGTATCCAATGGACTCCACATTGTGAATCAAAATACAAATTGCAATATATATTGTATACAACTTGAATCACTCAATGATTTGATATAGTCAAGTTGATCATGGTACAACTTACTGTGTGAGTGTCTTTCACCTAAGGTAACTCTAATCATGATGATTGCCTACGTGTGTTCATAAATAAATCCCAAATTGGGTTTTCTATCATCTTAACACATGTCGATAATTTTGACATCATAAGAAAGCAATCATCTTAGGGACATTTTCTCACACGAGGAAATCAACCTTTAAGACAGAATCGGTGATAAAAGATTTGGGTAAAACCAAATTACACTTAATTCTACAATTTAAGCACATTCATTAGTTTATCAATATCCAGTTGATATTGTCTACCAATATCCAAATGATATTGAACATTTATATCCATGAACACTTATGATCATACAATCCCTATAGATGGATCAATATCCATTGCGACCCTAGGATGACAACTCTAATGCCATCAAAGCACTCATATATCTTGTAAATTGTAACATGCTTGATATTGCATTTATAGATACCTTGCTATAGCTTAGAGTAGCGTAACTCCAACAACACCATTAGGTTTGAGTCAAAGAACATATCCATAGATATTTTTGTGGCATAAAAGATCTTGATTTATTATCAAGATTAGACTAGTGGGATATCTACATGCTGGCAATGAATCTCCAAAATGTTAGATCACATACTGATTTTATAGTCGTATAGTCTTCTTATAAGAGTCATCACTCCAATGGTTATTGCCACATATCATTCTAAAATATCACAACCATGTGAATGGTTTCACAGAATAATCAACCACATACAATAGTCATGTGGTATTGGTTCCATTAAATCACCTAACATTATCTATAATGATAAAGATAATAATTTTCTCACTCTGTTGTAATTTGTGTGTGTAAAATAGTATAGGAGTAATATACTTGATAATATTACTCTTTTATGCAACCTGCTTGCATTTGAGAAATAGTATATTACTCCTATACTATTTTACACACACAAATTACAGGAGAGTGAGAAAATTATTATCTTACAAACTGACAAACTGAGTACTGTGGCAATCTCGTGGACATGTTCACTAAGTCCTTACCAACTTTCACATTTCGGAATGCGTTAAGAAAATTGGTATGCAACAACTTCACAATTTACAAGAGTCAGGGGGAGTAATCTCCTAGATTATACCTGTCCAGTGCAATATTGTACTCTTTTCTCCTCTTATGAGTTTTTCCTACCAGATTTTTTTATGAAAGGTTTTTAATGAGCCAATAAATCAACGTAAAATATATATTATATGTCTATTTTCCACGGGTTTTTTAAGGGGATATCGAAGTAATCCAATATTATAATTCAATGGTCATAATAAATAGTTCTCGAATTCTCACATGAGTTTTTCTTTCTTCAAGGTTTCATAGAAAGAATTCATAAGACATCAACATATATGCCATACCATTTTCTCCTTATATTTTTTCATTGGGTTTTAAAGGAGTCTAATTGGTGTATCTTCTTCTCAATAGTTCCTGTAGGGTTTTGGAGGAGTTTTTCTGATAAGATGAATCAAATGATGATTACTAGAAGCTAATTGATCAAGGGGAAGTGTTGAAAATAAAATCAATTAATGATCCACTAGCATATGTTAATTATGGTTGTTTTTGTAATCATCTATGTATAAACCACCGAAAGAAAATCAATAGAATCATTCGTACATTATAGAGTTCTTGTTTTCTAAAAACCTCAAGCCCTGTCTCCTGCCTCATCTATGGCATGGTCTGCATCGTCCACGCCACTGTCCTAAGTCTGCATCGCCACATGGCAGGCCGTGTTGCAGGCATCGCCCTCAATCTTGGCTGTAGCAAGTGTTTGATTAGATCTGTTGAAGTTTGTGAGCTAAAAGGGATAAGTACAGCAAATTCTGATGATTTTCTACCAATTCTTTTTAGTCTAGTTCTATTTGATGTTCGGTATATAACTATGAATGAATTCATGTGAACTAGGGGATTTTCTTGCACACTTTTATGTGGCTAGTTGAGTTGAATTTGATATACAACTCCAAATATGCAATTATAATTTATATACAATAAATAGTAATAGTAGGATTGGATTTGATATACAACTCTTATCTTCTCTTTCTAAATAGTAAAACAATGATTTCTAATTGAAATGGTAGTGAATATTGACTTTATCATTACATATATACTCAATGTCACTATAATATATAATTTTTTTACTAGATTTAGGTACAACATACTGTAGCTCGTTGTAACAATTAGGCCTATTTGGTTATGTTGGTTCACCAAAGTCAACAACCAAATAAACCAGAATGAATGTAGTGGTTAGTTTGCTTAATTAGGTTCGGTCGACTCTGTTTACCTTTAGCGTGAGGCGCGTGATAGTAATAGCTAGGTTGGGCCCCCGCTAGCAGTTCAGCGCGATGGCTTCACGAGCTTCGTAGCAGGATAGATAGTCAACGTAGCCAGTGTGCCCATGTTCTTCGTCTCCGCCACCGTCCCCGACGCGGAATCCACCCGGTACACCTTGATCGAGTGCGTGTTCCACAAGCCGTCGTAGGGCACGCTTCGATCCGCCAACCACGCCGCGTAGGCTTGGAGGTTTGCTGCCCCCATGTACCTGCACACCAGGAGCCAGCCGCCGCCGCCACCGAGCCACGGCGCGTCGACGAGGTAGTTGGTGTGCCTCGTAGTGCACTCTTGAGCGGGGAGTATGGTCGTCCTCTCCAGGGTCGGCTCGCCGTCGAGGTCGAACTCGTGTATGGTGCCGTCGCGGCGCATCCCCTAGAGCATCCGGCCGTCGGCGCTGAAGGCGACGTCGACGTACAGCTCGTTTCCTGTCGGCGTACGTATCCACGTCCAGTGCGGGCCGCCCAGCCTCGCGAAGGAGATCTGGCCGTTGGGACGGTGGAGGAGCACGACGACGCAGTCGCCGCCGTCGGACGGGTCCGACGAGAGGAAGACACGGAGGTAGAGGTACTCCGACAGCTCGCGCGCCGTCAACGTCATGGGCGCGTTGAATAGCGGCTCCACCCGCAGCGTCCAGTCGTACGGGTAGACCACGTACAGGGGACGACGGCGCCGTCGTCGTCGTCGAACAGTCGACTCGCCGTCTCGACGGTGGTGACCGGGGTTGGTTGCTGATCTGCTGGCCGGTGACGGGGTTGACGAGGTGGAGCGTCGCGTCGTCGTCGGTGGTGGCAAGCCAGCCGTGGGAGGCGCCGAGCCACCGGCAATGAACATGGGGCCCCGCGACCGGACCGTGTAGGACCGGCGGTCGGTGAGGCTGTAAAGGCTGGCGACGTTGGGGTCGGGATCGTTGTCGGCGGTGGTGTAGAGCAGGCAGGGCGTCCGAGGGTGGGAGAGGAGGTGGTGCAAGCTGCGGACGTACCACGACGAGGCGTTCTACCACTGGCACACCGCGCCGGCGCGGACGAGGTCGCGGATATCTAGCGCCTCGAGAATTGTGATCAGGACGTCGGCCGGCAAGTCGGACCAGGCGCTGGCATGGCTGCCCATGGTGATGATCGTTCAGCTTCAATTCTGGTTGGTGAAGAGCGTTCATTTTGCCGTCGTTTTAAAGATGGGCATGGAGTTCTTTGGAGCACGACGAATCAGAGCCACATACAGGACATACCTTTCGAGTTCGGTTATAAATGGCGGGTGCGAGAAGGCTTTTCGGTGTCACACGTTGCACACGATTGCGAGCCAGAAAGTAATGGGCCCGTTTGATTGTTGAAGTTGGAACTAAATTTACAAAGAATTGCAGTTCTCACCAAAAAGTCTCTGGATCCGTGTACTTTGGAATGATTCAAATATGTTCTTTCGATGAGAGTAAAATCATATTTAAGCTTAAGGATTGTCAATTTATTTTACTATCGGGATATTTTATATGAAAACTGTAGGGCCTGTGTGGAATACTGGGAAACAAAACACAAGAAAACAGAAATATAAAACACATGAAAACTGTAGGGTCTGTGTGGAACACTGGGAAACAAAACACAAGAAAACATAGAAATATAAAACACATGAATTTTTTTAGATAATGATATAAAACACATGAATATATGTGTAAAACAAAAAAGGAATTATTAATCGATGGATGTTTGGAATGTAACAATTGTTCAAACTACTGCATTACTAAACCCTGCTCATTCTTCAACGTGAGGTTGACACTGAAAAAATATGGAGTAACTATGGTTGTCTCACCTTGACTCACGATAAGTTGTATGTTTACATATAGAACAAGAATTACAGATATAGATAGTTTTAAACTAGGACTCCTAACTTAAGTTCTATTCTATCTATAGCAAATTACAGAAGTCCATCTATCCTTGAGACATACTCGGTTACAATCCTAGTGTAACACGTTTACAATCTCTAACACCCCCGCTCAATCTAAACTTTCCTAACCACCTTGAAGTTTGAGATTGTGAATAAATGTATTCATCTTTGCAACCGGTAAGGCTTTTGTAAATTCATCCGCCAACTGATCTCCAGAAGCGATGAACCGAACGTGTAGCTATTTTCTCATAACTCTTTCACGCACAAAGTGAAAATCAATTTCAATATGCTTTGCTCTAGCATGAAACACGGGATTAGCTGATAAGTATGTTGCACCAAGATTATCACACCAAAGAACTGAGGAGCGATGCACTTTAACCCCAAGTTCGGTCAACAGTTGCTCAAGCCATATTATTTCTGCAGTAGCATTAGCCATCGCTTTATATTCTGCTTCTATACTAGATCTTGAAACAGTTGGCTGTTTTCTAGCACTCCATGATATAAGATTACTTCCATAAAATATTGCGAAGCCTCCAGTAGAACGCCTATCATCTGTATCACCTGCCCAATCTGCATCAAAGAAGGCACTGATGAATGACGACAATACCTTTTGAATATGCATCCTGAGTCCAATGGTGTGTTGTACATATCTAAGTATTCTTTTAACTGCAGTCCAATGAACTGAGGTCGGTGCATGAAGAAATTGGCAAACTCTGTTGACAGCAAAGGATAAATCTGGTCGTGTATTTGTTAAATACTGAAGAGCACCAACTATGCTTCTGTAGCGAGTAGCATCTTCTGGACTGAGAGGAACACCATCATAGCTCGACAGCTTCTCAGATGCAGATAAAGGAGTCGTGCAGGGTTTGCAGCCGAGCATTCCAACACGCTTCAACAAGTCTTGTGCATACTTAGCTTGAGATAGAGTTATGCCATCTAACTCTTCTTTAACTTCTATACCCAAGAAGTAATGTAACTTGCCAAGATCCTTTAGTGCAAAGTCTTCTTTTAAATCAGCAAGAAGAGTTGTCACCGATTCAGGTGATGAGCTTGTAACGATAATATCATCAACATAGATAAGCATATAAATAGTTGTACCACCCCTATGATATATAAAAAGAGACATGTCTGATTTTGACGACCATGCCCTGGGCGCCTGCTTCAGCCCATAGATAGCCTTGTCCAACTTACATATATATCCCGGTGTTTTAGTGTCCTCAAAACCCGGAGGCTGCTTCATATAAACTTCCTCTTCCAGAACACCATGCAAGAACGCATTCTGCACATCAAGTTGTCTGAGGCACCATCCCCTTGACACTGCAATAGAGAGTACCAATCTAATTGTAGCTATCTTAACAACTGGGCTGAAAGTGTCTTCATAGTCGATGCCATAGCGTTGCTTGAATCCCTTGGCAACTAATCGAGCTTTGTATCTATCAATACTCCCATCGGCTTTTCGTTTGATTTTGAAAACCCATTTGCAATCAATAATATTCTGTCCAGTTTTTCTTGGAACGAGATGCCAAGTTTTATTCTTAGCTAGAGCTTGAAATTCCACTTCCATTGCATCACGCCACTTTGGATCTGAAATAGCTTCATCAACGGAATTAGGTTCACCAGTAGCACTAAACATGCCATATCGAATCATAAGTTTGATAATACCGCTTTGCAACCGTGTTTGGTGACGCGAGGGATCAGGTGTGGCTGCTGGAGAACCAGATGTTGTAGAAGATCCGGATGACACAAATTCATGTGCACTTGATGCTGTAGCATGCAGCGGTGGTGGAGACTCCTCAGACGCATGCAACATCCCAGGTGGAGACTCAGGCACCACCGCATTACCCCCACCTGTCACCGCACTGTTGTCCTCTGGCACAGCAACAGCGGTCGGCAGCGGTACTGATGTTCCCCCAGGCGGTGTAGCAGGCAAAACAGCACCGTTCGACGAGCTGAAAGGATACAGCGTTTCCACTTGGGAGCTGCAGCCTGGGCTATGTGCGCAACGTTGTGCCGGTAGCGCTAGGAGCATAGGCATGAGACCTGCAATTTTCTCAAATGATTCACTAGAAACAGCAGGTACGTCAGTAGTATTAGTAATATCAGATGCAGTACAGTCATCATCCCCTGGATTTCGAAGGGAAGAAGGCAGTAGGACAATTTCTTTTCTAAGAGAGGCACCGGCGTTAGGATGGAGCTTTGAAAAGGGAAACACGGTTTCATCAAAAACGACATCACGGGAGATGTAAATGCGTCTGGTGGAGATGTCAAGGCACTTGAAACCTTTGTGCATGGAACTATAGCCAAGGAAAGCACATTGGGTGGATCGAAAAGATAACTTCCTGGAATTATATGGCCTCAGATTGGGCAAACAAGCACAACCAAAGACACGAAGATTGCTATAATCAGGTGCATCATGAAAAAGGCGAGTACTAGGAATTTCAAAATCAATAACCTTGCTAGGAAGAATATTAATGAGATAGGTAGCTGTAAGGAAAGCTTGATCCCAAAATTTTAAAGTCATGGAAGCATGAGCAAGAAGAGCTAAACCAACTTCAACAATATGTCTATGTTTGCGTTCAGCAGCACCATTTTGTTGATGAGCATGAGGACAGGACACACGGTGTGTGATCCCAATTTGCTTGAAGAAAGAATTTAATTTTTCATACTCGCCTCACCAATCCGATTGAACACAAAGGATCTTCTTAGAGAACTGTCTTTCTACTAAGTTTTGAAAATCTTGGAAAACTCGAAAGACATCAGATTTATGCTTCAACAAATATATCTAGGTGTATTTGCTATAGTCATCAATGAAGCTAACATAATAGCTATAACTCCCAACAGAGATAGGTGCAGCCCCCCACACATCAGAATAAATCAGATCAAGAGGAGCACTAGAGATTTTATTAGAAACAGAATAAGGCAGTTGATGGCTCTTGGCCCTTTGACACGAATCACAAATTGACTCAACATTCTTGGAACTAGCACACGGCAACTTATTTGAGCTAAGGATCTTCTGAACTATGGGAGTAGCAGGATGACCTAGACGACTATGCCATAACGATGTAGAAGGGACATGGACTCCAAAAACTTCATGCTTTGACTCTATTTTCTCTTCCGATGGAATGAGAGGATACAGGCCACCTTTGCATCTACCGTGATGTAAAATCCTCTTTGTTTCCTGATCCTTAACGAGAAAGGAATCATGGTGAAATTCAAGGAAAGCATTGTTATCTTTGGCAAGTTTATGAACTGAAACAAGGCTTTTGGCAGAAGAGGGCACATGAAGAATATTGTTCAAATGAAGTTTACTGAAAGGGGTATGAAAAACTGTATGCCCAATATTACTAATACTCATACCTTTGCCGCTGGCGTTATGAACTTGTTCATTGCCACTATATTTATCACGGACGGTCATCTTGTCAAGTTCGCTGGTGATATGGTTAGTGGCCCCGCTGTCCGTATACCAATTTGTATCAACACCATAAGCTCCTGCTGGTCGCCCACGGTACTGATTGTCTTCCTCATAGTGAAAATAGCATTGATTGGCTTCATGATTTGTCTTCTTGCAGATTTGACAGGGCGCCTTTTTTGTGACTTGCGAGCTATTGCCTTGATTATTGTTGGTGTAACTCTGATTGTTGTTGCTGTTCTGTCCATTGCGCGATGAATTGAACCGGCCTCCACCACGTCGACCACCAGAACGACCACGGTTTCCACGACCGCGAGATGCCATGTTAGCTGAAGACTGGAACTGATCGGTCCCTTGATACATCTCGAGCCGAAGATCGTACTCCATGAGTAGAGAATATAATTCAGAGAGTGAAAGATCTCCTGATCGGCCCATCATAGAAGAAACAAAGGGGTGATAATCAAAGTCTAAACCATTAAGTAGATGAGCAACCACCTCATCATCCCCGACGGTGATGCCGGCTAACGCGAGCTCATCCTTGATGTTCTGCATTTTGTTGAAATAGGCTGTCGTAGTGAGGCTGCCTTTCTTGGTGGTGGCCAATTGCATGCGCAGATTTGTAATCCGCGCTCTTGATTGTGCTGCAAACATAGCCCCTAGCGCCTTCCATGCCTGCGCAGAGGTTGTTGCAGTCGTGATCCCGGCGAGGACCTCCTTGGAGACCGAATTCACCAGGTAGCTGAGTAGCTGCTGATCTTTTTTTATCCATGAGTCATGCTCTGGGTTGGGAATCTCCTTCTTCTTGCCGTCGACTTCAGCTTCAAGGACTTGTCGTGGCTCGGGGATGGTTCCATCCAGAAAACCAAGCGCCTTGGCGCCACGGACAGTGGGCAGGAACTGCGTCTTCCATAGAACGAAGTTATCCCGTGTCAGCTTGTCAGACACCGGATGTCCAAAAGGAGAGGACGGGTATCCTTCGCCATGAGCGGAGGACGAAGACATCTTGTCGCGGGAGGAGCGTCCGAATTCCGAGGTGGAGTCGGTCGACGTCACGTCGAATCCGAGGAGAGGCTTGGCATCGGCGCGGCGGTATCCACCGAGGAGGAGAAGGGCAAAGCAGCAACACAGCAGTGCACGGCTCCCGAGGAGGAAGAAAAATCAAAAGAAGACAGTGCTCGCTGCCTGTTGACATGAAGACCCAATTTCACGCTCGATTTTGCTACGCGCACACAGCCTTCGTACCAGGAATCTCTCTTTTCTTTTGGAACCTGTTATATAGTTTTGATCTACAATTTTCTGCTAATGTCATCCACTGAATCTGACGTTAAGAAGTTTAATGGCAAGATCAATTTTTCCATATGCTAGGTTTAGATCAAAGATATTCTTACATAGGCTAATGTTCGAAAGGCATTGGGTGATAAATCAACGAACATGGTAGATGATAAATGGGAGTATTTGGATAAAAAGTGTTATCTACCATATAACTCAATTTATCTACAGATATTGTATATGAAGTTTTTAATGAGACATCCACATACTTATTGTGAAAGAAATTGGAGAGGTTATACATGAAGAAAAGTCTCATCAACAAATTATGACTCAAAGAGTGCTGGTAGAAGGTATGGCTATTCAATCTCATCTTAATGAGTTTAATTCGTTCATCATTGATTTTAAGAATTTAGATGTGAAGATTGATGATAAGGATGATACTATTTTACTCGTTGTCTCATTGCTCACTACATTTAAACACTTTAAAGAAATAATGCTTTATGACAATCATGATACCCTTAGTTTTGATGATATTAAATTAAATTTATTATTAAAGGAGAAATTTAATATTGATTCTCATTCTGAAGTTAAAGCTAAGGGATTAATTATTAGAGATGCATCTTTCCAAGAAGATGATTCTTCTAGATCAAAGTCTATATCTAAATTAAATTAAGAGATAGTAAATCCATATTTTCTTGCCGTAATTGTAAGAAAGATAATCATGATATTTATTAGTGTTATAAGTTAAAAAGAAAGGAAGAAATACCTAAAACTCAAAATAAAAAATATGCCGAGGCTAGTTTTATTGCCAATGATTCTGATAGATAGGTTCTAATTAGCACTACTAGTACGAGGAATTGAACTAATTGGATTATTGATTTGCCTTCCACTTTTCATTTATATCAATATAAAGAGTGGTTCTCTACTTATAATTCTTTTAATAGTGGTAAGGTTGTGATTGGTGACAAATCTTCACTTGAAATTAATGGAATTGGAATTGGTTTTGTTCAAATTTAAATACATGATGGAACTGTTATGACCCTTATAAATGTTCACCATATTTCTAAGATGAAAAGAAATCTTATTTCTTTAGGCATTCTTAAATCCTTAGTATATAAATACGTTGCTGTGAATGGAGTTTTTAAGATTTCAAAAGACAACCTTGTGTTAAAAGCCAATAAAATCGGAAGCCTTTATCACATGCAAGGATCTATAGTTACAGGTGTCACAATTGTTTCTATTATTGCATTAGATTCTCACACTACCAAGCTTTGGCACATGCGGTTGTGTTATATGAGTGAGAAAGGTATTCATCCTCTTTGCAAGAAAGGTCATTTAGATAATATTAACAAACTTGATTTATGTGAACAGGCAAATAAAAGCAGGCCGTTTTAATTATTGCAACTTATCAGACTAAAGGAATTCTTAATTATATTCATTTATGTGAATAGGCAAAGAAAAGCAGGTCTAAGTTTTGTTGTATTAGTAGATGTGAGTACTATATTACATTCATCAATGATTTTTCTCGTAAAGTTTGGGTTTATTTCTTGAAATATAAAGAGCAAGCTTTTTAGTGTTTCAAAAGTGAAAAGTTTTGGTGGAAAATCAAACTAGCAAAAAAATAAAGAAGTTTAAAAGATTGGAATTTTGTAGGTGTGAGTTTAATAATTTTTGTGCTAATCATGGTATTGCAAGATATTTAATTGTTCCCAAACTCCTCAGCAAAATGTTTTGACAGAGCGTATGAATCGCACTCTTCTGGAAAGAGACCATTACATGCTTTCAAACGCAGGACTATGGAATAAGAGTGTGATGTAGGCTAAAATGATCTTTATAGCTTTTTATTTGATCAATCACTCTCCAAATTTTGCCATGAATTTTTAGATTCCAAAAGTGATTTGGTCAGGAAAATCATTTGATTATTTCAAGTAGAGAATTTTTTATTGTCGTGCTTATGCTCATGTTAACATTGGGAAATTAGAGCCTAGAGTAAGAAAAATACATATTTGTTGGTTATAGTTCTGGTGTCAAAGATATCATTTATGGTGTTTTGATTCTCACAAATTGATCATTAGTCATGATGTCATCTTTAATAAAGTAGTTTTTCCTCTCATCGGGTAGTGATAATTTACCCATAATTAAATCTGAAACCGATAAAACTATTGCAAAGAATGTATAATTTAAGGTAGTTTTGCCTATTGTTGATACTGATTCTTTAGTTACTCCTACACAGCAAGTTTATGATTTGTCATCTTCTGATATAATGATCATTTTATTGCTCAAAATAAAAATAGAAGAAATATTCAATTACTTATCGTGACACTGATGATATGACATGTTATGATCTTGTTGCACAAGATGTTAATGATACTGTTGAGTATTCTTCTTATTCTAAAGTTGAAAACTTTTCTAAGTGATTGACTACTATGAATGAAAAAAAATAAGAGTCTTCATAAAATCATACATGTGACTTCCAATAGGTAAAATAGTCATTAAATTGCAAATCAATTTGGAAGAAAGATATTTTTGGAGGTCAACCTGCAAGATGGAAAGCCCGTTTAGTGGTGAAAGGTTTTCATCAAAGGGAATGTATTGATTTCAATGAAGTTTTCTCGCCTATTGTATGACACACTTTCATTTGGGTGATGCTTGTTTTTGTTGCTTTATTTGACTTGGAATTAGAGTAACTTGATGTGAAAGCTGTCTTAAATGGAGATTTAGAAGAGGAGATTTTTATAACACAACCAGAATGTTTTGTTGCTCTAGAAAAAGAGCATTTAGTCTGTTATTGAAGAAATATTTTTATGATGTTAAACAAGCTCATGAGCAGTGGTATAAAAGATTTAAATCCTTTACAATTGCACAACAATATTTACACATCAATTATGATAATTGCGTTTACTTCAAAAAGTTTTCCAAAGAATCTTTCATTTTTTTTGTTGTTTTATGTTGATAATATACTCATTGCTTCTCATGACAAGTTATTGGTTGATCTGTTAAAGGCTCAACTTAGTCATAAATTTAAGATGAAAGATCTTAGTGCTGCGAAGAAAATTCTTGGCATGAAAATTTAGTGTGACTGCCATAGATGGACAAATAGGCCACCCGCCTAGCCCGGCACGGGCACGACAAAAGCACGGCTCGACGTCACTAGGCTAGACAAGGCACGCCGTGTCGATAAGGCCCATATGCTTGATTATCAGTATAGGCATGACACATCGTGCCTAAAATCGGGCAATGCTGGCTTGGCTAGCCCAACACAATTAGCGTGCCATGCTAGCCCGTAGCTTGAAACCATTGACACAACTCATTTTTCTTCATTCAACTTCAACACTAGCATTTACAAAATGATTCAATCAATAATTCAACACTAAGAAACATATACATTCATCAATCTGCATTCAGAGTCATATACATTCAATCAGCATTCTGAATTATTCAGCTTCAACGGTTAGGGTAGGGGTTTTTATTTCCCCTACTCACTAGCAGCCTACTCACCCTTGTTGGCTATCGGTCACTAGCCACAACATAGAGCCCATGCCTATGCCACCCACAGCTACCCCTAGCCCTACCCAACCGCTGCAGTGGCCAACGTGCTTGCTTGCCTAGTGCTCACCGTAGCGTAGCCCGCATCGCGCCACAGCAACCTGCTGCTTGCTGCACCCTACCCTTATAGCCCTTGCATGCTGCACCTTGCCCTCACCGCCATCGACATGCTAGGGTTTCCATTTTTGGGTTTGTATTGATCCATGCACGCTTGGCATGGGGGTTACTCAACCTCCTATCTCTAGTGGGGCATGCTCCATTCCTTAGCCCGATGACCACCACCGCTATCACCAACCACCATGATTGTGGTTGTTAGGGTTGCGATGCACTGATGATTGGGAAAATTTTGATGAAGAGGCGAAGCACTTGCAACTGCGGGAGATGGGGAGGGGTGCATGAACTATGACTTGCGTTGCATGTCCTCCAGACTATGCAAAATGGGCCGTTGAGAGGAGAGAGGATGTAGCTAGGCCCAGCCTCTAAAAATAGGAAGACAACTTATTTGCTTCTTAGGCAGAGATACTACCTTTAGTTTTTTTTCTTTTTTTCTATCATTCACATACGTATTACACCCAATATATACTCATTTTTTACAAATTTTTTAGGTATTCATCTAAATAACCTTGAATTTAATTAGGTACATCATTTAATGTCAGCATATTTGAGTTGTTTTGTTGAAGTAGGAAATTAAAATATAATAGAATATTCCAAAACCATTATGGAATAATATACTTTGTAGTTAAGGGTTTAGAATAAAAAAATGGGAATACTTGTAGTAAGTAGTTATTTTTTTAGGAATAGTGTGGAGACTCATAAATATGATTGGGAAGAACGTGGATGCACTTAGATTGAGGACAATTTTGACAATTGTCAAAGATAAAATAACTATGGAGTCCTATAAATAGAGGAAGATGTATGTTGTTCAATTACAAGGTGCAACATCCTAGTAATGATGTCCACCTTGCAATGCATAATTTGAAAATTCAATTTTCTAAGCATGTCACCTTACTTTGCATAGCTTGGGCAGTAGCTACATCGGTGACCTCGCTGTTGCTATTGGCATGAAGATTATGGGATTTAAGAAAAAAATGGAATGACGAGATTATTTGCCAGTTCTACTCCACTCTTTACTTTGGTCAGACAAAGTCAGGAGAGTCAGAGGCTAAGTGGATGACCAATGGGGAGAAGTTTTCATCCCTACCTTTGCTCTCCTCATTGGTGCTAATGATGATGATCTACAACAAGACGATCTTCATGATGAAGATTAACTCATTCTCGAGCAAGGTGACTTCATGCATGAACCCTCCAAGGGTCTGTTAACGCCAAAATTTGATTCAACCTGTAAACAGGATCGGCCGATGAAAAATATTGATCGGCTCGTGGGGTGAAGCTGATTGATACTGTAGAAGAGCCAATCAAACTGGTGGAAGATTGAATCAGTTTGTTTGAAGATAGAAAGTTATCCAGATGGAGTTGGGTCTAAAGAGGAGTAATGAGGATAACGACAGGTCAGGTGTTTGTATAGAATGTATTACATAAGCTAGGCAAGTTTGATTAACTTTACAATTGCTTAGAGATATTTTTCTTTTATATTTTTTTAGGAAATAGCGTCCGATGGTTGTTGTAATCGTGTCGGACTCTGTAATGCCAGGGTATAAATATAGACCCCCTGGAAGCCTGTAATAGATATCAACATATCTATAAATCAATACAATTTTGGCGCATCGTCACCCTAGGTTATCTAGGTTTTTATCGGCGGGTTCTGGCTCTCGACGCGGGGCTGTATCGGTTAAGTTTGATCTCCAGCGAAGGGATAAGTCTCTCCACTATCTCGGTATATCTTGCTCTGTCTAAGGCTGTATCGGTTAGGTTTGACCTACGAGACTGACGATAGTAGATTGAGTCGTAGGCCTGCAGGTCTCTGCCCGACGTTTCATCAGAATGGTTAGTCAATGAGTTATCTATACCTTGAGCAACACGCCCAGCGTATCGGCTCCTCTGTTGATACACACCCGTCTTCAGAGACTTCCATCGAATGTCATGCCTAGTGCATCGGCCTTTTTGATCGATGCACGCATATCTTCAGAGATGCCATCTCATCGGCTCAGCTAGCCGATGGGTTCGCTCCGTCTTTCCTTCAGCACAACCGATCTGGCGTCCGTTGTCCCGTTGCTATTGACCTCGGTCTCTTATTGTCTCAGTTAGGTCCAATCTTCAAGATCGGTGCTAGCGGCATCGTCATGGTGGGCAACGGGTCTCGTGCTGTGGGAGGAGCGGGCCCCACTCCTTGTTCATCGTCTACCATACCCAGAGCGGCATTGGCTTTTCTGCCGGTGTCTTTTATACAATTCCTTGCCAATTCACATATACCTTCATCAGCTTTCCAGCCGATGAATGACCGCTACAGCTTCCGTCGGCAACCATGAGAGATCCTGCGTGCTTTGGTTTTCTCTGAATACCCTTTAGTGCCTCCATCGGCTCTGCGGCTGATGAATCAGGATCTCGCTTTCGCTACATTTGGAGCCATCACATCCATCGACATCTGTCCAACACCTTCATTGGCTCCCCAGTCGATGTAAGAGTGTCCCAATCCCTATCAGCGATCAGCCGATAGCAAGAGCCATTCGGACGTGGCCAATGACCACCTCGATCCTATCAGCGGCCAGCCTATAGCGAGTGCTCATATCGGCCTATCGTCCGACTGACCCGTTCGCCTCACCTCCTTATCAATTGCAGGGTCAAATTGACTGACACGCCCGCACCTACACCGTCGAGATAGAGTGAACCGAGATACCCGTGTCGGAGCTAAGCGGATCTCCTAGGCCTCGGTACGAGTACCTCAAGCCATAGAGAGAAGCCGACAGACCTGCACTGGAGTTAAGTAGACCTCCCAGACTTCGGCGTGTTCGCGCTGCGTGCGCTAGATCCGGCGCGAACAGGGTCATTTGGGTACCACAAAGGGGCTTCTACCCTTCTATGAGATTCTAAACTAGATGTTGAGGTTCACAATTAATCCTAAGGCCAGGGATGTTGCCACTCTCCAAGAGAGTGCTGAATTTGGTTGCAAGGATGAGAGAAGATCAGCCCAAGTTCAGTGTAGTCAAGTTCATGTTGAATGAGATGTATCAAATTGCCATTGATCCAAAGAGAAACTGTGCCTATATGCCCTACATTATGCACTTGATTGAACCAATGACTGGGACCACCTTTGCCAATGAAGCGAAGCACAAGACCTACAAGCCACATTAGCCACCAAAGAAAAAATGGCTTTCTTCAAGGTTTGCACCACCACTGCCATCAAAGTCAAAGGAAACAAGGCTCATCTTAGGAGGATTGAAAAGAGGCAAAAGGATTTCATGAGGAGCCAAAACTTCATCACTTCTTTGATGTCAAAGGGGGAGAAGTAGAGCAATATTGTGAGGTCAATTCCTTTCATCTTTTTTTGTTTGTCTTGTGTCTGTTAGGCAGGAAATTTTGGCATAAGAGCTAGAAGTTCTGACCAAACTTCTATTTCCAGTTTAGGTCTAAGTCAGTGTGTCAAACTCCTTTTATTAATGCCCCGTTAACATGTATTATCTATTTGCTAGTGTGGATGTTTGTAGTAAGTTCAAACCGTAATTCTTACTATTTAATTAGCATTCAATGTTAAATGTTATGGTTGATGTGATTATGTAATATTATTATCCTCTTTATGGTCATCTACATGTATTGCTGCATCATTTATCTCTTATATTGTTTTTTTCATATATTGTTGAACCCACGAATGCAATGGCAGGCCCTTTTTCATGCTCCATTTTAAATATGTGAGCTTATACCCTACTTCTTATTGAATTTGCACACACATTTTGGGGAGCTTTGCCTATCTCCTTGGACTCAAAACCTTATTATTAAATCTCTTGTAAGCTCTAACTAAGTTGTCATCAATCTCCAGAAAGGACAAATAGAAAATGCATCTAGGCCCTTTATGTGGGTTTTGGAGAAATTGATAACAAAGCGGTTAGTGGACTAACATGTTTGCTAAGTGATAGAATAGGGATCAATTTTCAAAGGTAAAATTATCTTGAAGCATATCGACCCCTATGCTAAAATCTTCAGGGGTAAAATGAACTCAAGACGAGCAAAAGTCATTTTTGTTTTTTATTTGAGTTTAGGACATTCGACTATCAAGAGGGGCTCGCACATGTCGTTTGAAGTGATCTCAAATGCCATACATGTGGTTTGAAGTGTTATCAAATGCTCAAGTTCCTATATAGATGAGAGTTCACTTCACTTCACTAGCTCTGGGGTTTTTAGGGTTTGCCAAAAGTTCTGGTAATCTGATGAACATTTAGCAAACACCTTTGATTTGGGCCTGCCAATTTTCATGGAAGTTTCGTGAAAGACTTTTAGTTTGTGCTTCCTGAGTTTCACAGAAGTTCTATGAAATTGAATGAAGTTTCACCAAAGCTTTTTGGTTTGTGTTCCCTGGTTTGTACAGATGTTAAATTCGTTGTTAGTAACAACTAGTTGGTTGAGTGGGTGGGTATTTAATACCCTCGTCACTTCCTTTGAGGGGTTGGCTAGCATATTCATTGAAACACTCTCCCACTCACTTCTAAAGCTCTCCTCTCACTCTCTACCTTGAATTTAGATAGTTCCTTTGTGATTTTGAGTGAAATTTGTGGGATTCGACTGTTTTTTTAGCTAGAGCTTCACTCTTGAGCATTTGAGTTCGACACTAAGCCCGTGTTCATGCTTGTTACTCTTGGAGACCCTCCTCCTAGGTTGCTAGGCATCGTCCATGAGTTTTCAAGTCCTGTGGAAACCCATGAAAATTTGTGAAAGTTCTACTTTGCCTCCGTAAGGAAAATGGTTAATTTGAGTTGAAACTAAGCTTGATCTTCGTGGTCACTTGGTATGGTTGAGGGTTAAAAGCAATCTGGCTCTTTGGTATCCCTCAACAGAGACGTAAGATCGAGAATCCGAATTTCGGTAAAAAATCCTTGTGCCCTCTCCCTCTTTTACTGTTATTACTTCAGCTAGTTCTAACCTTGCTTTTATAACTTCATAGCCTGCTTAGTTACCTTTTGGTTCAATTAGTTTTAGAACTTGTGCTTTGCCTTAGCTCGAGCTTGCTTTACCTACTTGTTTTTTGTGCAGAACTTCCAAGATTCGTTTGGAGGTTCCAAACAATTGATTGAAAGTTGCAATGGAACTGTAGTGAAAATATTTTTCAGGTGAAGCCTATTCACCACCCTCCTCTCCTCTTGTCCCTCTCAAGTAGCTTTCAATTCTACCTTATTAAAGTAAATTCTAAAATATCCATTGCAATCAACCGTTACATTTGATTTCTGCCACACTACTCCAGTAGCGAGAGGTACAATAAAGGTCCCTTTATCTCGACCGTGCCCAAAACAGTCTAGGCCCATAGGGATTGTGACATAACACCCGACCAAAGCTAACCTTTGGGCCTCAAACCGGCCTACTCCTCAACTGGCCCCATCACGCACGCCCTGCCAGAAATCTACAGAGCCATCACGCGATTTTCCGCTCAAATCATACGCCCGCGCCGCGCGCGCACACAACCATCAACCAGTGGGATGTCTCTTCCATTCCTTTCTCTTCCTCGCGTAGGACGGTGGCTAGGCAGCCATAGCCGCTTTAACCTTTTCCTCCTTTCAAATCATCATCAAGAAACAGGAGCAAGCAAACATGCCAACGACGACCCTGCTAATGAAGAAGACGAGCAGCACAGCATGTGACCCAAAAGCGCAAAAGGCAGCAGGCGCCCCCCTCTCTTTTCTGTTTGACAATGCGGAAGCGAATTGAAGCAGCAAAGTTTCTTTCCCATGATGAGGGGAACGATTTTTTTCCAGTGAAATCGGTGGGAATCTTGCTGCTGCTGCTGATGTGATTCTGGGATAGTTACTTGACAAAGCTGTGATATCCTGTTTGGGAGCTGTGACAGTGTGACCAAACCAGATTATGCGTAACCAAGCTGGCATTGTCTTCAGTCTACTGGACAGTTAATAATTTGGTCTTCTAAATTAATTATGACAGATAGAGGAAGATGCCATGTTGTACCCGTTGCAATCCCATCAACAGGGAAGCAGCTGGAAATTGTTACTACCAGATTTTAGCCAGTGGTGAATAAGTCTGATTGTCTGCCTGAAGTTACGCAAACCAAGCATCACACCCCACTAAACCCCAGTAATTAAGCATCAAGGACCAAAGTACAAGGGGTTTGGTAATTTGGTAGTACTGATACAGTGCAACAACAACAAGCGTAGGTACAGGTCGACGCATCACACCATGTGCCGCCCCGGCCAGAATGATTCGGTGTGCTTCATATATCAATCATCATGCGGCCTCTGTGTGTGAGTGAGTGAGAGCCGCCCTGCCATGGCCGAGTTCATCAACAGAGACGACATGCGCCATCATTTGTGCCTTCTCCAATGCACCACCATTCGCAATTTAGCAGCCACCATACAAGAGCGACATATAATTTGACAATAGCAAGATTAAGTTGTATTACCAAACACCAGCTGTCGGCTGCTAATCTGAGCAAAAGAAAAGTTTATGAGTGAAAGTATTCAGTATGTGGTCTTATCAAACTTCTAATGGTTTACTTATCAGCTTATCAGCCATAACCAAAATTTAAATTTTAAAAATTAATTTTAGAGTTTATTTTGAGGTTTTTTCATTATAATTTATTTTTTATATTAACTTTTAAATCACAAAGAACACAAATATAAAATTTTACCTATAAATTATTTATTTTTACAGCTTATCAGTCAAATGCACAAAACTACTGTGACTTGGATCGATATGAACAATTTCTCCTAGGCTCCTAGGCTTTGTTTGTGTCAAAACATGGGAGGCTCAGAAAAGACTAACTGAAGTCTGAACTCTGAAGACATCAAGAACAAACGGGAGGGCGACGTTCGCTTATATGATCAAAGACAAAAATAGGTTAGATTTTGGAGCGTTGCTGCCGAAGAGGGAACATCCACGCATGCATCCGATCCACGTACATACATGCAGCTAGCAGCTCACTCATCCACTATACACATCACCTGTTTTTGTCTGGGCAAACAAAAAAAATCAGACTTTTGTCCCAGAATAACGCAGCGACAGCAAAAGGACGACAAGAAACATCCCTTGTCACCTACCAAAAACCGTTCCTAGTCCGAATTCGTTTCTGCTTGTCTTTCCTATCTGGATGTACAGGCAATTACTGTAATTTTTTTCTGAAAAGAAAATAAATTAGGTCAAAGAAAGATTATACATATACACACACATACTTCGGTTCAGAGATGAAAACGATACAAAAATTACTGAGCATACCGATAACGTTTCCATAAAAATAATAAAAAATAATATTGACGGTTTCTATTTCTACTCATATGTAAAATTTAATTTTTAAAATTTATATTGAAATCGTCACTTAAATTTATAAACATAAAAAATTTCTAACCATGCTGATACCATGTTCATAAAAATAATAAAAAATAATATAACCTTTTTTTCAAATGATAATGATAAGTACTGGTCTACCGTTATACAGTATAGTACTGGAGATATGTATGGTTGTGCAGAGAGGAAAATACTGCAGGTGGTACAATTAGAAACGAACAGCAGATAAGCAGGCGAATCATTAAACCCTCAAGAGAGCCCTGGACCTGCAAGAAACTCAGATCTGAATAAGGAGTGTGACATTAACTGCGTTCTTTTTTTGTTGCTTAGATCTATTCTGCCCTGTTTTGAAGTCTGAATTTTGCTCTTCTGAATGCTCTTCCATGCATCTTTGTTTAGGTACCCAAAACACTGCAGCAAGAGGGCACTCTTTGGAAGCTCAAGTCAGGCTCCTTTCCTCTCTCGTCCGCCCTTAATTCCTACCAACTCTTTTTTTGTTCTATATCGATCAAATTAAAGATAAATTTTATCAAATTAAAGATAAATCAACAAAATTTAAGATCGGTCACTCAGATTAGCTTGCCATTTCTGAAAATTCAGTTAAGTGATAAAAAAAGAGCTGTTTAGAGGAGAACAATTGACACAATGAGATCACACAATTTAGACAAAATGCACAACAATTGGTGGAAAATTATATATATCAACATCATCAATTGTGAACAGCGAGTCTGCAGGAGTTGATCTTGAATTCTTCGTTCTGACCTGCGCGATGACATTTTCGCGCAGCCTGAGGAAGAAGTATTTACAATTCGATTCTTCGAACCTGATGTTCTTATCTCAGGAAAAAAGAAATTAAGCCACGACAAATTCTGGAATTAACCAAACTTGTGGGGGCAGCACACATGGCGTACGTACGGGAATTCATGGCCAATTCCGTTGTTTCGTTGAGGAAGACGAAGCCAATTGGAGATTCGGAGTAGTATCCACTCCTCCGGTGGTGAGCCGTGAGCTAGCGAGATCTTTGGTCGGAGTGCGGCACATCAGCAGACTCATCACCTCACGACGTGGACTCGGATCTTCTTGGCAGGCGGCGGGCACGACGGCGAGGTGGCCGCTGGTTCGCGCGCCACGAACACGGCGGCGAGGTCGTGCGGGACCGGGAAGAACGACCGCCGCGGCCGGCCGCTGCAGCAGCAGCGCTTCTTCCACTTCCCCGGCCTCGGCTTCCGCGGTGCTGGCGGGCACACCGTGGCCGGTCGCAGCGCGCTCGCGGCCGACGTCGGAGTGACGCATCCGGCTGACGATTCGGCCGCCGCCGCGGAGCCATCGTCCTTCTCGCCACCGCCACCTCCCCCACCCTGCCGCACGGTGACACCACTCTCCTCTGGCACACCGGCGTCTCCACTGCCAGCATCGCCGTTCGGCCGTGTTCGAGTCCCGCCGCTCGCCGCTGTCACCCGGATCGGCCGGAGCGCAGCCAATTCCGACGACAACTCGATCTCGGGTCCCATCGAACCCAGCTAGAATGCCAAGATCACCAAGAACGCGGTAGACAAGAAGCCAAGAACTCCTAGCTAGCTAGGGCAAGTCCACTCCACCGAGCTCCACAGCTATCTAGGCAGCCGAGCTTGTGCACACATGCTCATTTGTAGCAGTGGCGCGGCAGCTAGGTAGAAGAAGAAGATGGAAGTGATGAGAGAGAGAAAGAGAGACCACGACTGGTGGAGCAAATGATTGTGGGAGGAATGAGCGGTGAAACTGAGCTCACCATGCACCTTTGGATCGAGCCGAGTAGGAGTAGATCGCGCTCTCTTCTCTTCTCTTCTTCCTCGCTGTCTGCCTGTCTGTCTGTCTGTCTGTCTGTCTGTCTCTGCACAGGGAAAGGGTTTAATACGGGAGCAGCTTGCTGCATGTTGATGCATCAGCTAGGTTGCTGCATGCCGGAATTTTTACTGGATGCTGAGTGAGTGAATGATAGTTCGTTTGTGGCTAGCATGCATGGATGGACAGAATGCAACTGCAGTGGATTCAAAGCTGTAATAAATGGGGCTCGGCTCTTATAGCTCCATAGCAGGCGGCATCTAGATTCAAGAATGTTGCTAGTGGAGGCCAGAAGGGATCAAGTGCATTACTACAAAGCACAGCAGAAAGTTTACAGGTCTGTTGTTTCACCTACAACAAATTATAAGCCTTAATGCTTATTAGACAGATGCATTCTTAGCGACAAAGTAAAAGTCAATATAAAAAATAAACTAAGATTAAAAAAACATAAAAATAAACTCTAAAATTAAGATTAAAAAATTAAATTTTAGTCGCGATAAACTAAAGGGCAAAAGATGTAGCTGTCAATTTTCAGTCTATGTATGAACTGTATACACCATATATCCAAATATTTACAGTAGGTAAAAGGCAAGTTTGTTGCCACTTTTAATTACCAGAATTTGATAGGTTAACAAACTAAACATACTTTAGTCAATGCTACATACCAAATTTTGGAAATTTTGAGAACTTCTAATCTTAAAAACACTATTAAAATTTGGTAGGACTTGAAACCAAACATATCCTAACACTACTAACATTTGGATATAACACCAAAATATATTAAAATTCAGTATTACTAAATTTTTGATAGGGCCGATTTAGACAATAAAGTTTAAAATCTACTTGAAGGTGATAATTATATTAGCTTGGGGAGTTTTTTTTTAGAAAATGGATTAAAACCGCTAGCTTGAGGATATGCCGTCTCATGAGATATACTCCCTTTTATTTTTATTTTGTAATTCTCTGTATTCATTATCAAATAAACAGCGTGAGGGGTACAACAACTTAAAAGTGTGCCATTTAGTACAGCAATATAGAAATTACAAAATTTTTAACTGAAAATTGACTTGTACAGCACAATAATTTGACGAGTGTGCACGATTTATTTTTTTACATTAATGCTAACAAAATAAAAAACTGATCTTGCTTGACATAACTTTGGGTGATGTCCCAAGGTTATTCCATGCACGTGCTGAATCAACGAGTAAAAAGGCCTACCAAAAATATCTACTACGTTTTAATAATCAACGAGTAGAAAAGAACGACCTTTAGATGACTTTCAACCACCCATTTTAATAATTAAAGCCGACACTCACCAAGTTGTCGAGTTCGCATTCTCTAAATGAAGCAGTATTAGAAAAACAAAATGACACAGTGAGAAAAAATGGCAGAGCACTATAACAATTGTACTGTACAGTACTATGGTAAATGACTAGTGAAAATAGTAATTAAAATCACTGTTTTATACTTTAGCTCATCGCTGTGGCACAGAGGTCTAGAGCTGTTTACGTCGAAACGATTGCTAATATTCATTCAATGTCACATCACTGTTTATCCCTTGTCATTACTGTACAATGTTGGAAGATAGGAACCTCAAGTTGTCACACCGAGTTGACGAGCATCAAAAGTATTATAAAAAATTACACCGGATAACTCAGTTTGTATGATTCTGAATTAAAGCAAGACAACTCACCGAACGTCTCAATTTCAAAACATTACATTTCGTTGATTATAAATGGATAGCTTGCGAAGAGAAGTTGTAAATTAAATAGTACAAATAGGAGTTTATTTATTAAATATAGGAAGGAAAAAATACGACTTAAAAGTTACTTCATCTATTTAAAATATAACAACAGTGCTTAATTTAATACTCCTAATATTATAAATTAGACAAGTGTAGCCTTTACCCATGCTAGCTACATGTTCATGTGGCCGTGTCATGGCTCATGCCCGGCCCTTGTAGTCGTAATAGGCTGCACATCAGCACTGTGGGCCAGAGACCTAATAATTTTCAGACAGGCGAACAATCGGATCATCCCAGCCGTCCACTGCTGTCCGATCGACCGCAAGGACACTGCTGCACTTGCCAACTGCGAGTTCCATCGTCTCCTTTCGTTATCGGTGTCCCATCTTTTCCTTTTCAGACATTTCACACGAACTTTACACCAAGCTACATTTTGAATTCCAAACACGAGTCCAAAATCAATTCCTAGAGTTAGATCTAGGCTTGATTTGTTGAAAATTCGTGCAATCAAGACACGGTACTACATCATGTGACCTGAAAACAAGAATCAAGTGCCAATCAATCACATAAAATTTTCTAAACAGGAAATAAAGAAAAGAAAATAAACCCTTTTTTTGAAGGCATAAATTTTGTAGGAAGTTTACGGAATTTAACTAATTTCTAAAAGAAACTGTAAAATTCATTGTTCTAAAGGAGCTGCCTATTTTTCATCGAAAATTTGAAATTATATATGACACACCAGAACATTTGGTAGGGAAGCCGAGCATTAAGTTGCAGTTCGATCATGATGGACACATGGCCACCGGAATCTATTACTGCTTGAAACTCCCTACTACTCCCTGCAAATTTACCAAATGTACTATATGTACTATGATGTGTGATTCATTTTGGTGGTCGGATGTGCTGCATGTGCAGAAACAACATGTATCTGAATGAAAAACAGGATAAGAATTTACAGCACAGTAGCAGGCACTCTTCCAGTTTTCAGTGTCAATTTTTCCTCCATTATTCTGACTCACACTTTCATATTCAAAAACATTGCAAGTTTGAATTATATATGGACCTGGTAGTATTTATTTCTTCTCTTCTCTCTCTCTCGCTGTTTGGGTCACATGCCCATTGTTGTTGTTTTACCCTGAGATCAGCTTGTAGTTAAATAATTAATCTGCAAAACGAGAGCTAGGTTAATGCAGACATAAGAAGACAAATAAGCAGCGCTCTACTTTAGCTCAGTAATATGGAATAGTGCTTTTGCAGTACTATCATATAGTCCCCCATCTAGCTAGTCAAGTTAGCTAGCAAGACAAATTAAGAGAGTCAGTAGTGACTCACTAGTGAGAGAAACCAAAATTCAATGCATCCTGGAGTAGTACATTTCAATTCAAGTACATTTCCCTCCAAATTCTTGGCTCTTCCCTTGGCATTTCATGAAGCAAACAAAAAATTAGATGGCATAATCAGCCCATTTGCAATAAATGGTGTGATCCATCTGTGGGTCTACTCCACATAAATTTCTTTTACATCTTCAGGAAAAAAGCAATACGCCCTGGTCGATCAGCAACAACTATAGCAGCAGAGCAACAACTATATAGCACCAGGACTAATCCAATAGAAATGTATGAAGGAGAGACCCCATTTGTTTCTTCTTTGACTGTTCATGTACAGGACCACTTTCTGAAACCCCTGCAGCATTCTTCAGATCCACATATAGTTGATGTACAGTCACAAGTAAAATTTTAGTAGATAATTGAATCTTGCATGCATAGATCGATTTAGTACTACTGTTTTTTTTTTCAAAAAATGAACCAGCTAGGTTGTACCTATTATTTAATCCATGTTTGGTTGGACTAATTTATATTAGCTCATTGGACTAGTACTGGACTTGTTTGAGGAGCCGGAGATTCTAAAAAGTAGCTGGTGGATAGCGGAATATGAAAAAGCAGAGTTCCCAGCTTCTTACTTCTAGCTCATTTTCTGGATTCTACTGTTTGGAAAGCTAGAGACACCAGAAGAAGGTGCAGCTGCTAGAAGCTCCACAAACAGAGCCTCAGACTTTGTATGAAAAATGAAAGTGCATGTAGACCTCTAGTGGTTTTTTGGTAGTAGATGACAATACAATTAGGGACTAACTGTTTGAATTGAGCCAGGTATTAGTCCCAAATGGAAATAAACTTGTGTTACGAAGACCCTACAAATTGATGCAATGTGGCGAAATGACTTGAAATGATTTAAATTAATTTTTCAGTTTGAAATGTAGTCATAGGAAAACCATATTATTAAGGTGGGGCTAGTGTGAAGAGCTAGCATTATATCCATGTGCTCTAGAGTAATCTTGATTTTATAGAAAGAGATACAATGCATCATACTCATAAAGAGAAAATAGGCGATCTGTAAATTCAGATTGGAAGTTCATGTAGCTTTCACCAGAACTTCAAGTCAGAAGCTTCTATTCGAGTGGGCCTAGAAGATTGACTAGAAGTTCCGATCCTCATTCCTCGTCGAGATAGAAACATCGGACCTGATGTGCAGGTCTTCTAGACCGAAAGTCCTAGTCCCCCTTCCCATAGCAAGCCTAAGTTTTGGTATTTGTGACCAGAAGTTTTAGTATTTTAATCTATAAGTAATGGCTAGTTGTAGGAATGGACAAGTACTAAACTCTACCCACCGCTATTTTGAGGGGTGGACTATCACACCTTTTAGACATACTCCCGTAATTTCTCTGGGGTTTCTACCCTCTCCCTCTTTGATTCTTGAGCTAAAAATTTTGTGAGTTGAGGGGGATTTGGATATAAAGAGATGGAGAGCTAGGTCTTGTCAAGAGCACTTAGGGATCGATGTCCAGCAATCGTCATCAAGCTTATTACTTTTAGTAGTTCTCCACTTAGCTAGCTAGGTGTCACCTGCGTGAATCTGACTATGTGGATTGTCTAGGAA
This sequence comes from Oryza coarctata, assembly GCA_030770085.1. NCBI lineage: Eukaryota > Viridiplantae > Streptophyta > Magnoliopsida > Poales > Poaceae > Oryza > Oryza coarctata. The sequence goes on from CM061472.1 coordinate 20,795,970, forward strand.
AGTTTGTGCAGGTTTTAACTCACCTTCGTAAGGAAAGAGGTAAGTTGAGTGAAAATTTTGTTAAAGGTGGGTGCTTGTTGTCCAAGTTTGGGCATTGTTGGAGTCCCAATGGAGAGTAGGATTGAAAAATCTAAACTTTGCTGAAAAATCCCTTGTCTTCTTGGTGTCTTGTTGGTTGTATTTGCTTCCCCGCGTGTTCATATATACTTTATCTAGTTGTTGTGATGCATGCCCTTGAGTTTGCTTCCCCGAGGAAACAAACCCAAGAGACTAGAAGTTCTGATCAGCAACTTCTAATCCAACAGAAGACATAGACTGAAGACCGTGTTTTTACTCTGTTACGAAGTAATTTTCAGGAACACATATTTAACCCCCCCTCCCCTTAAGCAATATCAAGGTCCTCGCATATGAAACATAATTGTTTGATAGACTAATTCACAAAAAAAGAATCACATTCCATATTTATTCCAAACATAGGCAGATCTTGATATCCTCTATACACACACACGCAATCTTATTTGCTTGTTGTTTAGGTGAACGATATATATACAATTCCCAATACTCAATATGTTTAACATTATTTTCCCTAATCGTATATGCATAAAAATATTAAAAGTATAACAACATGAAAGTATTTTCATGAAAAATTTACTAATATCTTTTTCAAATATCAAATGCTAATTCATTTATATATATTAGTAAGCTTTCTAAATTTTAATGCATTGTCTAATCGTCATATTCATATCTTCTATTGGCTGATATCATAAAAGAAATAGATATATGATATTATGTATAATGTTGTTACACATTTAAAATTGGTACCCTATGATCTGTTGCTCCATTATAGGTGGCGTAGTATCTATAGACTAAATTATTAGAAGCTATGTGCTTCCTTGTAGGCGCTTTCAACTAATTTTTATTTGAGGGGAAGGTGGGAGTTAAATTTGTCTCGCCATGCATCTTATTCTCATTTTTCTTATTTGGCAAAAGGCTGGAGATGTATATTATTTCTATTGTTTAAAAAAAACGAATGGGGTATGTGGAGAAATACTCTAAAATACATACAGCAATACATGCGTGGGAACTGTGGAAAGGTGCAGTACAATTGTTCTGGACGCAGCAATCATCTGGAAATTTTACAGGTAAGCTTGTACCTTGTGGACTTCTTTTAAGGGAAACGTACACAGCATGCTGTCAAAATATGAACAATTGTAATAGTGGGAACAATTGATAGTGTAGTAGTAGTACTAAAAGCCTTGACCAAATCAGTGATTAGAAATTAATTAGAGAAATGCTAAGCACTGCAACAAACGTAAGTGCTCGCACACTTCATCAGTGATCTGTTTCCACCAGATTGGAGATATGGTCGTTCATATAAATACACATGTCCTGCAAATTAACAATTTTTAATTTGTGGCAGACTGGCAGAGTACAAACACACTGAATTGCACGCTAGCTAGTTAATTATAAAATAAAGTATAGGATAGTTCTACACATTTATACTCCAAATTAATAATGGTATGTACACTATATATATATATATATATATATATATATATATATATATATATATGGGGGAGGGTAGGGTACAACACTGAATCTCAAGCTAGCTACGTGTAAAATAAATTAAAGACGTCGACAACTTTAATTAAAGCGTCCAATGACGCATTTCTAAGATATAACAGTATATATCACGAAGCTAATACTATACGTTGTGCTAAGGTAAAGTAACGGAGCCGTGAGCATACCGTTCGTGGAACCTAGACACAGCAACGCTTAAGTTCAGTCATTTTCATGGCGATTTTTTCAGTAACAAACCACGGTATGCATGGACATCGTCGTCGTTCGAACCGCCTCCACCTGGGAAAGAGCACTGCTAGAAAATTAAACTTTATCTACTGAAAAACTAATTATATCGTATCTGTTAGATTAAAAATATGTACTAAAATATCATTTAAGTACTGGTTCTCTAGACATCTATAAACACATTACATTTAAGTATTAACCGATATTTAAGTACCAATTTATAATTTAATAAAAAAATTAATACGGATTGATGTTATCAATCGATCCTAGAAATTTCTTTAGCGTAAATTTAAAAGAAAAACATCCTACCTAACTAAATTAGATGTGCGCCGTAAGTGAGTTTAACATAAAATAAAAGGTCTTAGGTTTGTATTCCACACTCTATATATATTTTTACATTTAGTCTCTTTTCTAGTCTGTATTTTAAAAAATAGTGCGTACAAATTGCACATGACAGCACATGCTTACTGATTACTAGCATTTGCATGGCTATATCTTCGCACGTTCCCGCCAAAATAAATTAAGAAAAGTAATCTAGGTTTTAATTAATTACTACTCTACCTAGTTTAGACATCGATATATTTATTTATAGAAGTTATTAAAAATATACCCTGTTTTTTAACCCTCTTTTATACCAATGTTAAATCCTAATATTTTCACACCCATTATTAATAATTTAAAAATATAATTTTTTCCGCACATTATAGAACGTCGTCTGTTTGAGAACAGAACGGGGTGAATAATAATTACTACAGCAATGCATATAAGCCAATTAAGTAGCTATGCATTTTTAAGTAGTGGAGTACGTACGGTTTAGGTGCGCCACCTAACCGCTTTTGTCTGTTTAGTATCGTTGCAGGTGACGGGGGCTCCACGTAGTGATATCATTGATCGATACTAGTAAAATATTGGCCGCCACATGCTACGTACGTACGGGGCTGGCTCATCCAGTTCTACTCCACTTGCCCACACTAGTGCCTGTCGATCGTTTCATCACTAGTAGCTAGCTAAGCAAACACGAATGTTTTTTTACGGAGGATTTCCATATATATAATTAACAGCTCGAGAAGTAAGAGTGTTACAAAAACATGCATGCCAAAAGCATGGCTTTGGTTTTGAAAAAGAGTGGCTAATTAAGTGTTTAACTCGTCCTGTTGCCTCTAAATTTAATGGTAAATTGAAGCATGGGACCAAGTCACTCACACACTTAAGTCAACATGCATGGTACATTGGTACTAGATCTACCCTATACAGGATAACAACTTAACATTGGAGTTTAAGGGAGACATGTCGAGTACTGGATTAGTCGTGATGTGCTTGTCTCTGTTTGTGCTCAACATATATTCGAAGCTATGATCAATTATTAACGCGGAAGTAGCTAGATTTTAATAAGCTCGATGACTCGTTCCTTCTTTGTGATCTAAATAGTTTTATTTTTTTATTAAAAAAGTTGGAAAGACAAATTATTGTATATTTTGTGACTATACAAATTAGCATGCAAGTTGAAATTCAATTATATATAAAAACAAAAAAATAAATTCAGCTACAAAAACAACTGCAATTTTTTATGACTTTTTTTATATTATATTAGAATATATGAACTTACATGTTTATGCATCTATAGATGTATGTTTTTCATTTTTTCAGATCTTATATCGTTTCTATTTGGGCTTCACGTCTGAACCTAAGAAATTACAAAATGGACATACATATTCTTGGGAGTTTTTTTTAAAACACATTTTTTATTCCCACTGAAGAAGTGAAGATACGCTCTACATATAGTAGCTAACAACCTAGTTAAACCTTACCCGACCGATCTGTCGCTAGGGTTAACGACGAAGGCAACATCATATCTCTCTGAAGAACTTAACACATGCAATAAGCTCCAAGAAGCTAGCAGCTAAACTCCAAACATCGGATGCCATCCTACCATGCATAGCCTATCTTACGGCGTACATAATACTACCTCCTTCATTCTAAAATAGTTTTATTTCTTATCCATATCACACATACTAATATAAAAATAAAAATAACTATAATACTATCTACTTTAATAAATCCTAATACAATCGTCTCCTAGATTCAATATATTTATTATAAATTTTTATAAGCTCTAATGCAATAATTAATTAAGAATTAATTAAAAATGTATTTATTTTGCAAACAAGAAGAGAGACAAAGATGATCGAGACGGAGGGAGTACTTGCGTGTGCCCTACAATAGTCAGTTAATCACCATCGCTAGCCCTATATGGCTATGTATGTGACGATTTGCTGCCAGTGGGCCCACCTGGTCAGAGAGATCGACGTGTACATACAGAGCCCACTCCTGCAGCTGCAGCTTGCCTCTTAGGACTAGTACAGTAGTAGCTAGATAGTACACGGCAAGTATGCAACATATACAGATGTCTCATCATATTATTATTGAATCTTTTACTCTCACATAATTTAAAGTCTATAGAAAGCATGTATTAAAGTTTAAGTATGAAAATAATTATTTTTTATAACCTCCTATTCAATGCTAAAACTTTAAAAATATTGTAACAATTTAAGTTTCATTTTAGTGGCTCCTTCAATATCAATTTCGGTCTTCTTCTATCTTTTCTCATATTATTGTTGCGTATTAGAATTTTACTATATACGGGTATCTCTGAAGATCTCTTTTAGATATATCCAAACCATCTCAATCTGTGTGAGACAAACTTTAATTAATTAGTACTACTCTTAACCAATCAGGGATATTATCATTTTGAATCTAATATATTATTGTATGCTCATAAATTCAATGCAATATACATATCTCCGTAATATTTTACTATTAAATATATTATTTTTTAGTTCAATATTCTATACCATATAACATCGTATGTCTAATCGTCATTTTATAAAACTTATTGTTTAGTTTTGGCTACCTTCTTATCATAAAAAATACCTAATAATTTTTGTCATTTCATCCAGACTAACATCATCTCTATCTTTTTTATTATCGATTCTAAATAGTAAACAGTATTATTTTTGGCACTACTTAACATATACAGATGTCTGATGTTACAATTAGCAGGGCCAACCAACATTGAATGCCTTAGCTAGAACAATAATTATCTAGAATAAATTTTAGATAACTATAAATTCCAATCTATAGTTTGCTGTAAAGATAGCGGATGTAATTATAGAGTTGTAGTTTTATGATAATTCATTACTAGCTTTGATCAACCCTTGTCAGCTAAATTAAGAACCTATACTAAAAATCTTTTAGTATCAGTTCTAAAAACCCAAGTCACTATAAATAACCGATTGTTAATATTAATCGGTACTAAAGTTTATATATTAGTACTAGTTTGTAATATCAACTAATACTAATAAAAAAATATTTAATACCGGTCGATATTATTAACTAGTACTAAAAATTCCATCAGCATGAATTTAAAAGAAAAATATCTCTATCTAACTTAGATATACGAGGGCCGATGTATTAGTTCCAAGAACCGGTACCAAAAATTGAGACATTTAGTCTAATCTCAGTTCCTAAAGAGGGTTTGGAACCAGTACAGTGATTATATATGCTTTTACAATAATTACATCCACTGTTGTTCTAGCCATTAGGAAGTGCTTGCTAATGCAGCACACTGATATTTTGGTCACTACATCTGCCGTTCTCCAAAATTTCTCAATTATCTATGTTAAGCTGTACTTAGTATTGCCTGCATATGCCCCTCAGTCTGTATATATCTGAAGAAATTAATCGGCTTCTGGAATCTAGAGGACTGGAACAGGAACAAGCTAATATTTGCTTGTGTCGTTTGTTAAGCAGTGGAATGTATAGTATTTTATAGTTGAATACTTGTATTAGAATATTAGATCCCTGCACATTGGTGGCTTTTGTTTACAGAATTCATGGCAGATCATATCAAAAGCTAGCTGCAACTTCATCAGCTGGAGATCTACTGATCTAGAACATGGGCAGAGCATCATTAGCCTGATCATGCATGTTCAGTAATAAGGTTTTAATTAGCCAAAAGAGCTTTCACCGTACGTCGGATCTGCATAATTGTTTAACTTTTATCATTTAAAAAATGTACTATTTTACTTTTACCATGTCTAAGCACAAGGAGGCATGCACATGCAACATATGCAGGGTGAGAGATCCAAGGCAGACACCAATATCTTGTTTATTCCAGCAGTGATGATCCAAACCAACCAACCAAAGCTAGTTAAATGGAAATAAACCAAGCACATTCATTCAGTCCCGGTCTTATCCAAAATTCCATCCGAAATTCTTACCATTAACTCACACTTAGTGTTAAACTAACAAATGAATAAAATAGTTAAAGGCATCTATTCTCGGAAATTAACTAATAAAGCTTCCATGATTTAGGGTGTGGTCGGCCGGCATGTGTGGATTATATTTAATTGTTTGCATGAATGGCAGTGGCAATGTGAGTAGCAGGAGAGGTATTGATTTGTGGATACCTTTGGTTTGTGATCTGAATTATTTTTCTTATTTATTCGTAATTGTTTGTCTCAATGTTGTCTGTATTAAATTGCCAATATGTACACCTCATTGTATAACCAAGTGATTTCAGATGGAGTATTTGTAAATGGTTTTTTCCTTTTGTTCTCCACACCAAAATATTTTTCTGTTAGTTTGATTCGCTCTGTCATTTGCCGTGTCTTTTTTCTCATATGATCTCCTATAATTCTACTGCACTTTTCTTTTTGCTGATCAGATCGGATTCGGATGTGCGTAGCAAAAACAAGACGTCCGGACAAAATAGACTTCATTTCTGCTGGAAAGATAAGCTGTGGTGCTATTTTTTTGTTTTAAAGCATGTCTCACAAAAGGAAGAGAGATATGCACAAAAGGTAGATTTTCTGATCCGGCCAACACTAGTTGGGCATAAAAAGGAAGTCACTGCTGAATGCACACAGGTCAGTGCAAGTAGCTATGCCAAAACAGCAATTTCAGGTATGAATCTGTAGCTGTATCAGCATGCATTTCAGTGGATTAGTCAACTGCTAAAGGTAATTTTGAGTCCCCAGAAAGGTCCTTTTCATGAAAGCGACGCCACATCAGTAAGCTGAAGAGACCATGTACACACATAAAAGTTCAGTAATTTGCTGACTGGTTTTGTCAATCAAGGAATGGATGGAATGGAAGCTTACTGCACTGACTGCAGCCTGCAGGCATGTATGCTTTTGCTAGGCTCATTACTCGCACAATGCATGAGAACTGTACACTGTATAAGTATGTGATCTGCTCTGTGGTCTCGATCATAATATAGCACCGGGAGTCGGGGAAGCATCTTTCAATGTGTTGGTACAGTTTCGATACATAACTTCACTTTTGGTTAAAAGTTTGTTGAGATAACAACTAGATTTATCACAATCTCTTATTTGATAGAGCTAATGTTAAACTGGAGTTTAGATAGAGATTATATCTTACGTAAAAATAAATAGCTGAGATGTGTCTAGGCAACTTTAAATGAAAATTTCCTCTCAACTCACACCCCTACTCAGGTATTAAAAAGCAAGCAGTTCCACCATCAATTCCACTTCCTATCCTAATAAAACTCTCATATCCTCTAACTAAACAAAACAATTAATAATCCTATCTCTCGAAACTTTCAATCCCTCCTAAAACCCCTAACCAAACGCACCCATGGATGATGTGCTTATGGGTCTTCCATGCAAAGGCAAAATAATCTTCTGTAACCTGTAGGCTGTAGCAACTGACGTGCAAGCGAGCGATGGGATATTCCTTTGAGTCGACATGGGCCGAATTAGTTGGACACAGCCCACCGGGAGGGAGAGCCCGTTGCTGCATGGGCTATCCCGGACTGTGTTGTTTCGGCGCGGTTTGCTTGGGCCGAATTCAAACAAGGCTGGTTTGGTGGGCTTTCTGAACTTCATTGCTGCAAACTGCAAATTCTCCTTTCATTTGAACCGCACATGAACGGGCATTCGGCCTATTTCACAAGCCCATTTGCCTGCTATAGAAAAACTAAACCAAAAGGTCTATACTGTATCCCTCAACCATAACCACATTCCGATTTCCATCATCAAATGCAAAGCTAGATATAAAGGCTCTCATCTATCAAAATTGGTTCGTTTTGTCTTGCGGAATGGTTTTGAATGGCGGTTGTGTCCTACCTGCCACATAGACGTCAGATAAGATAAAACCGTCATTTAACTCACTCCAGGAGGCAAAACAAGATTTTGATAATTGTGGGAATTTTCTGATTGAGTGACAAAACTTATGTTAGGGTTATAGTCGAGAGAGATAAAATATACTTTTCCAAAACTAAACACTGGATTTCATTTTGGGACAACCTATGGTGAGGCGTTGTGTTGAGCTGGCATTGGATTATTCAGATTGCAAGGCATGCTCTTTTATGTTATTTATTCAACTATTTTCACACTATTAGAAATATAATTTTTAAAAGAAAAAGAAAACTCTGTATTGTATTGTTTAGAACATTTGTTCTAAAAGTTTATTTATCAAAATATTTAATTTATTTATACAATTAAGTAGATAATCTATAGTGATAATACGGTGAATAGTCTATTTCAAACCCTACAACCCGTACGTGTCAAATAAAAGATTCTGGCTGCAGGCGATCCACCGTTACACTGAGATCGATAGATTACACGATCACTTGCTGTACTTTTTTTTTCTTCACGCACGCACCCAACACCTGCACCCGAAACCAAGCACCGTGCTCGCTAGAACACTTAGCAGAATACTATCAGTTTAGCACGAGCAGATTCAAGTGGTGAGACCTGAACTCGCAACGATCATAAGCTCGTCTGCGCGTGCACACTTGCGGCATGTGCGTCCCTCTCCAGGTTGTCGCTAGATGCCTGCGGCATCGAGCCGGCCGGTCGCCGGGTTCGGCGGCGGCGGCGGCAGCTGTCGGTGTCGGCCGCCGCGAGGACACGACCGTACATACCTGCCGGAGAGTGGCGCGGCACCCAACCCGGCCGGCCGGCCGGCGGTGGCGCCATTATAGTAATCATGTGACAGCCAAGATTACTTGGCTGGTTGGAGCTAATTAAGCTCAGTGTGTATGGAGAGGAGGGTTAGCGCGTGTCACTAATTAGTTTGGAATTGATCAGGCGCCTACGGTTTGGCTCAGGCTGGAGTGTGTTCAAACCGGAAACGGGCCGATCGCCTGCATTTGAGGATTAGACGTAGAGGATGTACAGTTGTGTGTTGTCGGCTATATTACCTTTATGTAATTAGCTGAATCCAATAAAACGTTGTTTATCTAAAAAAGAATGTCTGTAATCCATTCGACCGGAATCCGATGGTTGAAATTGCTCTATGGATGAAAACCGAACGTAAAATTGCCCTGTCAGTACAATAATTTAAGCATTGTGGATATGGTACTTAAGATAGTGCACCGTGTTACACATTATTCTAAGTAGACTGCCAAAATTGTGGTGTGTGGGCCTCTCTACTATGACGTATTTCAAAATATCAGGACCTTTGAATTAGAGCTATAGAAATTATAGAGAATTCTATTTTCTAACAAAATTTTCATATGGAAACCTTTGATTCATATAAAAGGAAAGGAAATTTTCCATAGGATTACATTCCTATGGTCTAATTTCATATGAAAATAAGCAAGTGCTTAGAAAAATCGTGTGTTTTGTTTGTTTTATGTGATGGTATTAAAGGGATCCACTTCATCTTTTATGTGTTTTTTTATTCCTATAAGATTAGTGAAACATGCCATTTTAATTCCTATATTAAGTTTATTTCTATTCCTCACCTGTCCTATGTTCACAAAAGAATGATTTTTATTCTTTTAATATCCATTACCAAGCCTAACCTATCTATCCAACAACAACAGTACTATTTGTTTATTAATGTGGACTACTTTAATCTTTTTTTTCTTTCACTTATTTTTAGCGAAAGATGAACTAATTTTGAGATATAGAAGTTTAAACCAGGGGCTCTGATCTTGCCTTGGATCATAGACACATTAATTCTCGAACCTTATCATCAAATATTACGTGATGTATAAGATTGATTGCTGTTTTGCCATCGATTTCTTGTCACGAGGAGAACTGGCACTACTTGTCGAGTGGACCTAGCTAGTGAGCACAAATCAGCTGCGAAATGAATTACAAAGCCATCAAAGAGATACAAATTATTAATTAATCTAGAGCTATGTCCTGCTTGGCAAGTCAAACATGGCCAACAGTATGTTTGATTAAACTAATTACCCTGCAAGGAAGATGTGATCGAATTGATTAAGTCAATGGATAAGCTTACTTTGAGTACCTTGGTCAAATATATACTTAATACTATATACAAATATATACTTAAGTATGGATAAGACTATAAATAAAGCCTTAGTTAGAGCTGGATATTGGAACCTTGCACAGGAATGTTAAGGACAAGTCTGCCCGTATCCTATTTGGAGTGTATGAGTGCTAATTGGACAAAGGGATATATTTTCATATAAATATAGAGTCCCTCTAGAAGGGAGAGGATCAAGTCATAAGTCATCATAGGCATAAATCGCATCAAAACCACACTAGGAGGAAGCCCTAGATTTAGTTACCAACCATAACCACCGAATTACTTCATTGAGATTTGCTTGGTAGGCTAGAACAATTAGTTTGCTCTCTCTTTTGTATTAGGTGCAACACATCTCAATCTATACATATAAACTAGACTTGGACGATTATCCTTCTTGGAGCCTAAAATAGTATAAAAATCCATGTCTCTTGTTTCTTTATTTCTGTCTCACATATACCTTGGTTCCAACCGTATCCTACACCCCTAAAATAACATTGTCGGATATAACCCGTCGACAGTGGTGCACTAGGTTAGGGGCTTGGTGCTATAAGATTTTGCCAAGATGACATCAAGAGGCAGCTTTTTTGATGAAGGCTTTTACGATCGTCCTAGGCTAAGAAATCCAACCCAACCAGCATTCGCCCTCCTTCAAGTCGGATACGTCACTTTCTTAGTCTTTGCAACAGCCCTAGTACTTCCGATCAGCCTTCCTCCACTAGCTATGACTCGTGAGAATTCATTAGATTATATTGACAAGGTGACTCTTGCCTAGATACAATGGTGTCCCATCCACAAGGTGAAATTTCATTTTCTTGTTAGGTGCAAGATATTTCAAAGAGAAAATGCTGAATTTGAAGCTGCTAGGTTCATTCCATCCATCACACTCCCCTATACAAGTATTTTTCCAATCGGCAAGACTATCTCCTATGTTCTAGCAGATTGCATGGTGTTTCTCAAGAAAGCCATTGGAAAAACTCAACTCACCAATAGCAACACCCCTTTCCAGAGTTGTCTGATCCACTCCAAACAAGTTGTGTCCATCAATAATAGATCGGATGACAAATCAATCGAGGACTAAGATTCTCCTAACTCGGATCAATTAGTTGTATACCTTGGCCTCGACCATTTTGAACCATCCATCCTTCATGGTCTTAATACTCCCAAGTTCTGAAGATCGAATTCAAACCATGATGTCGGTGTCATAGGGCAAGAAGAAGTGGCCACTGTAGCAAGAGGGAGAGTACCTTCCCTCACGATAGAGAACTAAGGAGTGCCACATCTTCCTTTCATCGCACACCTCCTTAAGAGATTTTCCTTGTTACATCGGCCCAACACTTGATCAGTGCGTAAGGACTTTTGGATCAACCGCCTATTGATTTGTTAGCAAACCTAGAGGAAATAGCATGGCTAGATCGAGTCAAGTCGACAATAGCCATCCTTAATACATCCTTCAATGAAGCTGCATGATAGGTAAACCACCCTCCGAGGAGGGGCACAGGGGACATTGGTCCCCTACTCTACATCGGGATGATGAGAACGGCCGTAATCGAGAGGATGATGCTAAAAACACTCACTCAAAAGACAATACTCTGCCTAGTAATCGAGGATCGCTTAACCATGATAATGATCTGCACTAACACACTGAGAGGCAAAGATAGGAATACGAGCATCAAGAGCATCGTGAAAACAATGACCACAAGCATGACTGTGATAATCATGATGATCATCAACCTCATAATCAATGCCAAGAAGACAATCATGACCATCACAAAAGTCACAGACATCGTGAGAATCATGACAACGGTGAAAATTGCAACCGTCATGAGAACTGTGGAAGAGGAGATTCCTGGTCACCCCCCATGATAACGTGATGAGGATGGAGGTCACCGTTCTCAAAACATGATGCCTGATCACAGTGATCCCTCTTGATCGTCATTGTCATCAACATTTGATAAACATTCTCGGAGACCTTAGGACAACAACTGTCATTTAGCTTTCCATCTTATAGGAGGTTGCAAGGCATTCACCGCTTCCTTGTGAGAGGTGAGGTAGCCTACAAAATTTCATCCTAGGCCTATCAAGAAATACAATGGGAGCATAGATCCTAAGGAGCATTTCCATGTTTACTCTATAGTCCTTTATGCAACTGCGGTAGATGGCAACACTTTAGTGAACTACCTACCGACTACGTCGAAGGACTTAGCTCGCTCTTGGCTCATCCACCTTCCAACTGCCTCTATTAGATCTTAGATAAATCTCTACAAATAATTTGTGGCTAACTTCCAAAGCACGTACAAGAGACATGCAATCAAGGACGATCTACATGCCACAAGATAGAAGGGCCGCTTTAATGAGTGATATAATACCATCCTTGAGATAACTGACACATCTGTAATAAGGGTGTTCAAATCAGTTGTCTGAGATCACTACATAATCCAAGAGCTGACAACAAGAAAGATAACTTTAGCTATGAGACTTTTCAAGATCAGCGATAAGTGTACCCATTCCAGAAAAGCAATTCGACATAACGATGGCAAAGGAAAGGTGGTTGATGACAAACCACATGCTAGAAAGGAAGAACCTGAGACTAGCAAGAAGCCAGGGCAATCTAGAAAGAGGAACAAGAAGCATAAGGCTAATGGAGTGGTTCTTGCTACAGAACGACAACAATAACAATCTCACCACTTCAAATCCCAAGGTGAATCTCCTAGTAGAAAGTGGAGCCCAATACATAACACCAGCTCACACTCATTAGATAATTATCAAGTTTTCCATAAAGAGATGAACCATTAGATTGCTCTCCCTCTAGACCAATGAGTACGTGTAGTTGAAAAAGATGATAGCAGCCCTCATTCTGATGACGGTGCTGACTAATCGATGTTGACCATCCCATAGCTCACATCTTTTGTGGCTTGACCTCTTACACTTCCAACAGAATATAAGAAGGTTAAACAAGAAATTTGCTCAACCTCATAGGGGCATAATATAAAGTTGTAGTGGTCAAACTAGAAAACTGAGTTCTCTAAAAACAACTGCCAATTATCACGACCACCCCAGAAGATATCCAATAGAGGTTGAGCCCATTATTAGGAACATCAAAGTTGCTCGTTTCATAATTGACGGTAGCAGCTCCATCAACCTCCTCTTCGTTGGCACCCTTGACACTATGGGGATCCTAAGAAATGAACTCAAACCATCTAAGCAACCTTTCTATGGGATCACCCCATAGTCATCCTCAAAACCATTAGAAAAGATAACTTTGCCAGTCACTTTCAGCATAGTCGACAACTTTTGAACTAAGAAGATTACGTTTGATGTCACCGAGTCCGACACATCATACAATGTCATTCTTTGACAAACTACGCTGGCCAAGTTCATGGCAGTATCTTGCTATGCATACCAACGTGCCAAAATACTAGGGCCGAAGGGAACAATCACTATACCCAAGAATGCTTAAATTGATGTACAGTGCAACAAATAGAGCCTTGACATGGTCGAGCAAACTCCCACCACACCCACTGTGGATGAGCCTTCTCAGAAATAGAGTAATCCCAAGATATCGGTAAAACCTGACAGTGTTGTCAAGCTGGTACCCCTCTCAAGTTCAATTCTTGATAAAACTATCAAGATCATTTTTGGGCTTGACAAAAAATAGGAATTCGAAGTCATCACTTTCTGCTAGGTGAATGCAACCATGTTATCTTGGCAACTGTCATATATGCTTGGTGTCCTTAGAGAAGTGATTGAGCACAAGCTAATGGTGTGATCAGATGTACAACTAGTCAAACAAAAACTAAGATGATTCACGCCCAATCACAAGGAAGCTATTTGAAAGAGATCAACAAACTCCTGAAGGCATGATTCATTAGAGAAATCCTTCACCTTGAGTGACTTGCCAACTTTGTGATGGCACAAAAGGCTAACGAAAAGTGGAGAATGTGTGTTAGTTTCACTGACCTTAATAAGGTGTATCCAAAAGATCATTTTTCTCTCTCTATGATAGACCAAATAATTGATTACACAGCTGAATGTGAAGTGTTATGTTTTCTTGACCGTACTAAGGCTATCATCATATTAGTATGGCTAAGGAGGACGAGGAAAAGACAACTTTTGTGATGCCATATGGTGTTTCATGTTATGTGAAGATGTCCCGCGAATTGAGAAATATTGGAGCCTATGTCGATGATGTGGTCATCAAATCAAAAACTTGAGATCACCTAATCAAGGATCTCCAAGAAACATTTGATAATCTTTGAAAACACCACTTAAAGCTAAACCCGGAGAGGTGCACATTCAGAGTCATTGAAGTCAATCCCAAGAAGATTAAAGCAATCGAGAACATGAGGTCACCGACAAGGTTGAAGTAGGTATAGAAGTTGACAGGATGCATGGCAGCGCTCAGCAGATTCGTGGCTTAGATAGGAGAGAAATGGTTACCCTTCTTCAATTTATTGAAGAAACATGGTAAATTTGAGTGGACTAAAGATACTGTTAACACCAAAATTTGAAAAGCCCACGGAAGGATTGAAAAAAAGGATCGGCTTAAGTAAATAATAGCTCGGTTGTTATAGGGAAGAAGCCAATCGAACGAAGCAGGGAAAGATTCGGTCCAAGATTAGAAGGTTATCCAAATGAGACCGAGTTTAAAAAGGAGCTGTGGAATTCACGGCAGGGTATTCTATCTATGTAAATCGTATCTTATATGGATAGGAAGATTTAGTTAGTTTAGTTAACTTCCTTAGAGATATTTTTCTTTATCTTTGTTAGAAAATAACAATCGATGGTTGTTGTAAACACGTCGGATTTTGTAAACCCAGGGTATAAATATAGACCCCTGGAAACATGTAAAGGACATCCTTCGATCAATACCACTTCGGCACATCGCCACCCTAGTCTATCTAGATTTTTACCTGCGAGGTCTGGCTCTTGACGCGAGGCTGCATCGGTTAACTTCGATCTCCAGCGAAGGGGTAAGTCCCGCCACTTTCTCAATATGTCTCGCTCTGTCTAAGGCTGCATCGGTTAGGTTCAATCTCTTAGACCGATCGGATGTATCACACCACGTCCGTGTAGAATCTATCAGTCTATCAAGCTCTCTTTGTCGTCGTCAGTCTCATGCTACATCGATTAGGTTCAACCTACGAGGCTGCCGACGGTAGATTAAGCTTTAGGCCTATAGCTTCTTGTATGGCGTTTCATCAGAGTGTTAGCCGATGAGTTATCTATACGTTGAGCAACACGCCCAACGTATCGGCTCCTTAGCCGATACGCACCAGTCTTCAAAAACTTCTCTTGAGCGTCATGCCAAGTGCAGTGACCTTCCAGCCGATGCACTCCTGTCTTCGGAGAGACGTCCTCTTATCAGCTCAGCTAGCCGATGGGTTCGCTTCGCCCTTTCTTTAGCACAACCGATCCGGCGTCCACCATCCCGTTACCGTTGTCCTCGGTCTCGTATTGTCTCGGTTAGATCCGATTTTTGAGATTTAGTGTTAGTGGCGTCGTTACGGTGGGCGATAGGTCTTGTGTTGTCATCTCCGGAGCGGCATCGGCTTTGTAGCCAATGCCTTTTATACAATTCCTTGCTAGTTCGCATATGCCTTCATTGGCTTTACAGCCGATGAACGACCGCTACAGCTTTTGTCGACTACTAGGAGGGATCCCGCATGATTTGCTATTCTCTGAATACACTCTGGTGCCTCCATCGGCTCTGTGGCCGATGAATCAGGATTTCGCTTTCATTACACCCGGAGCCATCATATCCTTCGTCGACATCCACCTACGTCTTCATTGGCTCCCCAGCCGATGGAAGAGTGTTCTGATTCCTATCGGTGATCAGCCGATAGCAGGAGCTATCCGAACGCGGCCGATGATTAACTCGATCCTATCGGTAGCCAGCCGATCGCGAGGGCTCATATCGGCCCGTCGTCCGACCGACCTGTTCATCTTACCTTCTTGTCAATTGCAAGGTCAAATTGACTATCACGCCCACACCCGCACAGTCATGTCAGAGCCGAGTGAAACCCATGGCCCCCGGCGCGCGTACCTCAAGCCACGGAGAGAAGCCGATCGACCTACACTAGAGCTAAGCAGACTTCCCAAGCGTCGGCGTGTTCGCGTCGGACACATGAGATT
The DNA here is from genome assembly GCA_030770085.1 of Oryza coarctata. Classification (NCBI taxonomy): domain Eukaryota; kingdom Viridiplantae; phylum Streptophyta; class Magnoliopsida; order Poales; family Poaceae; genus Oryza; species Oryza coarctata. The sequence goes on from CM061472.1 coordinate 20,812,218, forward strand.
TGGCATGAACAAATACTGAGGATGCCTCTCTCATGTCGAAAAGGTACCTCACCAACCCACCCATCCCCATCACCCATTGCCCCGTGAGGAGCTATTCCTATATATTGCTTCTACACCTTACTTAGTCAGCACCATCCTTATTGTCAAGCGCAATAAGATACAACAGGTAGTCTACTATATGAGTGAGGTCCTCCATGACACAAAGACAAGATATTCTCAAATTCAGAAATTGTTTTATGCGGTTGTGATGACGTTCCAAAAGATGCACCATTATTTCTATGTCCATATGATATCAGTTGTCTCCTCATACTCTCTCAGAGAAGTTGTCCATAGTAAGGATATGGTCAAACACATTGCCAAGTGGGTCATCAAGCTTAGCCAATTTGACATTAGTTCCATTCCTCATTTTGCCATCAAATACTAAGTTCTCGCTGATTTTGTCACAAAGTGGACTATTCTTACGAACACCAATACCGACAATACAACTAACAAAACATGGACTGTGGCATTTGATGGAGCGCTCAGTAGCCAAGGAGCAAGGGTAGAAGTTATCCTCACTTCACCAATTGGCGACCAACTCAAGTATGTCATACAACTCAACTTCCACGCCACCAACAACATGGACAAATATGAAGGATTACTTGATAGATTGCAAGCAGCAACCATGCCTGAAATAAAATGACTAATTATGAAAGGGGACTCACAATTGTTCACTAATCAAATGCACAAAGACTATAAATGCTCTAATCTTGAGTTGACAATATAATTAGTTGAAGTCAGAAAGCTAGAGCACATGTTCGTCGCCCTCAAAGTACATGTTTATTGAAAGGATAATTTCAGCACCAAAAATCTAGCTCGTTAGGCTTTTAGAAGAGAACTAATTGAGCCTGGCACATTCCTAGAAGTGAAGACAACTCCCTTTGTCAACAACACACATGAGGTTGAAGTCTTGCCCACCACCATAGAGGACACAAGTGCTACGACAACATCCAATACTGATACAACCAAGATTGGCAAAGCTGTGGGCAATATTGAGATTGATAACAATTGGTGGATGCCTATTTGAGATTATCTAGTCTCCAAACTATTCCAGATGATGACACGTCAGCCAAAAAGCTTGCCCAATAAGCTAAACTCTATTCCATGAGGAGATGACTTGTACAAAAGGGCACACAATGGTATTTTGCTAAAGTGCATCACATTTGAAGATGGTATGGAGCTCCTAGCAAACATCCACGAGGGAATAGGCGGATCACATGCCAGAGGGTGTACTTTAGTTGGTAAAGTATTTTGATAAGGTTTTACTAGCCCACTGCCATACAAGATGCTTGTAACCTGGTTCAAAGATGTGAAGTTTGTCAGTTCCATAGCAAGCACACAAAGATGCAGGAACAAGCCTTACAGACTATACCTTTGTCATAGCCCTTCTCATGCTAGGGGCTACACATCCTCGGATCGTTCCCCTAAACTCAGTGCAGACACAAATTCCTATTTGTGGCTACAAATAAATTCACTAAGTGAATTGAAGCTAGGCCAACATGGAAAATCAAATCTAAGGAAGCTATCAAATTTATCAAAGATGCATTCTATCGATATGGAATTCCTCATCACATTCTCACTGACAACAGCTCCCAGTTTTGAAGTGATGATTTCCAATATTATTGTATCAATCTTAGAGTCAAAGTCTGCTTTGCCTCAATTTACAATCCATAGAGTAATGGCCATGTCAAACACACGAACGACATTGTTCTTCAAAGAATCAAGATTCACGTATATGATAGGGTTATGGACTATGACAAACGTTGGGTCGAGAAGTTACCTTTAGTACCATGGGACGTACGCATAACACTGACAACAACCATAAAGAAGACTCATTTCTTCTTAGTTTATGGGTTTGAGGCAATGCTCCTAAGAGCTTTGCCATGCGTCCACCAAAGTTGAAGCATACTCCAATGAGGAACACGACAAAAGGCATGCAGATGATGTAAAATTTCTTAAAGAATACTGAGAATATGTCACTCTATTAGCCACACGATATGTGTAGGTTCTTCATCGATATCACAAAAGACACATCTAGGCTCATGTATTCACCATAGGTGATTATGTCTTGAGAAGGGTTCAGAGCCAATTGGGATGAAACAAGCTATCCTCTAAGTAGAAAGACCCCTACAAGGTGGTTCAAGTACTTCGAGCGGGGGTATACAAAATTGTTGATGATGAAGGCCACGAATTAACAAGTCCTTAGAATATTGATCATCTATGAAAATTTCATGTGTAGTCGGTCAAATTTGTAAGTTTTATATGTATACTTTTAGATATTAATAAAGTGTACCATATTTTTCCTATTGATCTCATATACATGTCAACTTTAGTATAAAGTATACAATCTCTATGACTTATACGTTCCTCAGTTACTCATAGGTATGGAAAACCCTATATTTTAAAGTAACTAGGGGCTAGAAGACTTTGCTTGTCATTATAACATATTAATAGTTGTGTAATCAGGAATTGGTTTTCACAACTTCACAGATAGGGCTAGGGATATTTTTGCTTTTGCTATTCTGATTATACATTCTGGTTACTTTTCTAGGATCAAGTTCCTATTAAAATAGCTAGGGCTAGGGGAAGTATACGATATAGTTATTGAATAAGATTACCCAATAAGATACAAACATATGCTCAACATTCACACAATATTAATACCGCTTAACATACATTATTAGAATTCCATAGATCATATGATTACTGATATCTTGTCAAGTATCTTTTGTAGGAACACAAATGACAATTACATTGCTAGGACATCTATTGCCAGTCCATGGTTTATACACATTCTCGATGACTTCTATAAGAAATCGGGCTAAAGCATCCATCTCTAGATGCCATGTTAGATTTATAGGTACATAACTCCCTTAGCTAGGTTAATTTCACACTCATTATCCTTGCATTTATACACGTGGATGCTAGTACTCAATACTATGAGCTTCATGTATTGCCTTCATAAGTTTAGACACATGGGTGTTCACATCTTCTTTGTAAACATATTTACACCATAGGATAATCATAGCACATAAATACAAATATATAAAAACAAAACACATGTTTGCAGCATAAAATAGAGAATGAGAAAACACATAAAACTCTTATGGTTACATAATTTTTGTTTTGCTTTGAGAAGTACATGAAAAGGCAAAACTTTATAGCCTATTCATCAATCCTAAAAAGCAATTGACACGGGTAAAAAATCATAGTTTTTCGCCCTTGCACTTTTTACTGTGAGCTTCGGTACAAAGGCGGCCTTAATTACTGAGCAACTTGGCAAGCTGCGTATGTTAATTGGTTAAAGTCAATGCCCCTTAGACCATGGCCAACGGTTGTCGTAACATCTATTTGGGAGCTTTTGGTAGCTGCAATTTCTTCTAAAATCAAAAGTTTCTTCAAACAGTTTAGCTTTTCATCCAGATTCTAAGAAGCTGTAGTTGTAGAATACATAAAATAAACCAGAAGCCATAAGCCAGTTTTTTCAGCTTCTCTAGATTCTCACAAGCTAAATTCTCACCAGCTACTTCTTAGAATCTAAACTCTCCCAAACATGCCTTTATAATACTTCCAATCCCATAATTTCATGTTTTTAAGAAAAAACTATCCTCCAACAGTAACCCTAACTTCATTTCAAAAAATCATCATTCCCTTCGTAAATATCACTCTCCATAAGTAGAGAGTGGCCCTCGCTCTCAATCGCTGAGTTCACGTGTGGCAGGAGGAGGAGTGGCACGCATGAGTACGAGAAGAGGACCAATTTTGTTTGGAAGTTTCTTATATATGCCACTATTTTTTTTTGTTTTGAGAAGTTAAATTAGGCTATATGTTGAAGGGATATATTTTTATCCCTTAAATCCCATTAGATATTTTCATAAAAAAGATTTAGGAGATTGAATTTTGACAATCTATTGGTGAAGCTTCATGCTGACTTCTTTTCAGCAACTCGAAATGATAACTTTCTTGTTTTCTATTTACATGTTTCTCGAATTGCTAAACGGTGTGTTTTTACAAATATTTTCTATATAGAAGTTTTTTAAATCAAATATATATATTTATTTACATTTATAATAATTAATTCTTAATTAATGAAGTGCTAATGATCCGCCTCATTTTAGGTGATGCTAAAAAAACTCACCCAAATATCTCACTCAAATTTGCCCATAGGTGATAGAATCAATTAGCATAGCTTCAACTATATGCATAAAGGCCAACTCAAATTAACTATGTGTTAACACTAAAATTTGGTAAACCCTACAAATAGATTTGATTAAGGATCGGAGAGCCAATTGGTTTATAGAAAGAGATCGATTGATAGATGGAAAGAGCCGATCAGATAGTTAAAGATAGAAACTTATCCAGATGAAACCGGATACGAGGAGAAATTATCAAAGCCACAGCAGGGTGGTTTTATCTTTATAAAATATATCTCGTATATAGGCAAATTAATTAGTTTTCCTTTAATCTCTAAGATATATTTTATTTTATCATTACAAAAGTTTATCCCGTATTTATATACGATTTGTGTAACCCCAGGGTATAAATATAGACCCTATAAAGCCTTGTAAATCATCTCCACAGATCAATACAATTTTAACGCATCATCATCCTAGTTTATCTAGGTTTTTTTTCAACGGGTTTTGGCTCTCGACACGGGGTTGCATCGGTTAGGTTAAAACTCTGATGAAGGAGTAAGTCTCGCCATTATCCTGATGTATCTAATCTGTCTAAGGCTGTATCGATTAGATCCAACTTCTTAGTCTGATCAGATATATCACATCACGTTCGTATGGGATCTATCGGTTTATTGAGCTCTTTATACCGTCATTAGTTTTATGCAACATATGTCTGACATTCTAGACTACTAATAATAGATTGAGTCTTAAGTTAGCGGGTCTTTACGCGACGATTCATCAGAGTAGATAGTCGATGAATTATCTTTACACTGAGTTTCACACCTAACATATCGGCTTTTCAGCCTATATATATATCAACGATTAATCCGCTAGCGGTCGATCTGGTTCTATTAGATCCGATCCTATACTGTCTCAGTTAGCTCCGATCTATCAAGGCTATGTATAATAGGGCTGACATCGAGATCTGACATATTTCGTTCCTCCCATCAGTTTAGCTAGCCGATGAGTTTATTTATATGTCTACATCGGATTCACAGCCGATAATAGCCGATGGGTTTACTCATCCCTTCTATCGGCACGACCAATCTAGTTTATATCATTTTAGTGCCATTAGCCTCAGTCTTATACTGTCTCGGTTCAGTCCAATCTATCAAGGTTGGCTCTAATAGTACGGTCATCGGTAGTCGCTATGTCTTGTTTTTTCTAAAAATTGGACTTCGCTCTTTACTGCTTATTATATATTTTATTTAGAGCACCATAAGCTCTATAGCCGATGTATCTTTTATTTTATTTTTCGCTATTTGTCAATGTTATCATTGGCTTTCTAACCGATATATAAGTGATACAACCTCTATCGGCAACCAGCTAATAGAAGGAGTGGATCGGACTCATAACCGATGACTATTTCAACTCTATTAGTATATTCAGTCGATTATAGTAGTACATATCAGTTTATCGGCCGATTAACTTAATAATCTAACTCTATCTATCTTATCTTATTTATTAATTAGATGTCAAATTGATTGGCACGTTCTGAATCCCAACAACCTAAAGATACCAAAAATCTTAATAACCTATATTGGAGCTAACCAGCTCTCCTAGGCTTTCACGTGTTTAATCGTATCGTATTAGACCTTCATTGGTGAATATGGTGGACCGATTCAGCCTAAACACTATGGTAATCATCTAGCTTCACCTCTGTACTGTTACTCTCTACTCTTTACAGTTACAAATATATGTTTGAATTTTGTTTCTGTGCTTGGTACAACTCTGACTGAAGTCTATAAAATCAAATTTTATTAGATTATGAAACTACTTTTCAAGATAAATCTATACATATATTTTTAAAAATTTTAAACTAAATATTAAAAATTTTAAAAGTTTAATCGGAGAAAATAGTAGAACATATATTTGTAAATGGAGGGAGTAATTGTGAGCTCTGCTGATCTGATTAATTTGCATGTCTTCCTTCATAGGGTTCTGGTATCTTTTAATCTGAACCTATAAGTAGTCCAGTATTTAGCACTTCGATTAACCACATTGCTAGTGGTGATTAACTACTAATTGACAAGGTAACACTCTCATTAACTAACTGAATCATCGCCACCGTCATGGCATCTTCTCCAACTATATAACGATCCTTCTGTCTCTCTTGGCAGCTCCGGCTCGTTCTCTTGCCACGAAAAAGCTAGCCAAGTACGGTGTGGACTAGCTAGGAGTTCGGCGGAAGTGGACGTGCCACCGCCGCCGCGATGATCACCGGGCGCGACATCTACGATGTGCTCGCGGCCATCGTGCCGCTGTACGTGGCGATGTTCTTGGCGTACGGGTCGGTGCGGTGGTGGGGCATCTTCACGCCGGACCAGTGCTCCGGCATCAACCGCTTCGTTGCCGTCTTCGCCGTGCCGCTCCTCTCCTTCCACTTCATCTCCAGCAACGACCCCTACGCCATGAACTACCGCTTCCTCGCCGCCGACTCGGTGCAGAAGCTCGTCATCCTCGCCGCGCTCGCCGTTTGGCACAACCTGCTGTCACGCTACCGGCGGAACGCCGGCGCCGCCTCGCTTGACTGGACCATCACGCTCTTCTCGCTGTCCACGCTGTCCAACACGCTGGTCATGGGCATCCCGCTGCTCCGCGCCATGTACGGCGACTTCTCCGGCTCGCTCATGGTGCAGATCGTCGTGCTCCAGAGCATCATCTGGTACACGCTGATGCTCTTCCTCTTCGAGTACCGCGGTGCCAAGGCGCTCATCTCCGAGCAGTTCCCGCCGGACGTCGGCGCCAGCATCGCCTCCTTCCGGGTCGACTCCGACGTCGTCTCGCTCAACGGGCGCGAGGCGCTGCAGGCGGACGCCGAGGTCGGCCGCGACGGCCGCGTCCACATCGTCATCCGCCGGTCCACGTCGGCCTCCACCACGGGCTGCGGCCACGGCGCCGCGCGGTCCGGCGTGTCCCGGACGTACGGCGCGTCGAACGCCATAACGCCGCGCGCGTCCAACCTCACCGGCGTGGAGATCTACTCGCTGCAGACGTCGCGCGAGCCCACGCCGCGGGCGTCCAGCTTCAACCAGGCCGACTTCTACGCCATGTTCTCCGGCAGCAAGATGGCCAGCCAGATGGCTAGCCCTATGGCGCAGCCCGGCGCCAGCGGCAGCGCGCAGGGCCTCGACGAGCAGGTCACCAACAAGTTCGCCTCCGACAAGGGCGCCGACCCGCCGGCGTATCCCGCACCGAACCCCGGCATGATGCCGGCGCCAAGGTGACAAATTCTTTTGTTGCATGAGATGAACGGATTAACAGCTCAAAAATTCTAGTAGCTTTTTAAGCTAAACCATCGAAATTAATGTAACTTGACGATTAACTGTTCATCGTGTTGATCGAGTTGTTTTTTGTTTTGTGGCCATTGATAGGAAGGAGCTCGGGGGTTCAAACTCCAACTCCAACAAGGAGCTTCACATGTTCGTGTGGAGCTCCAGCGCGTCGCCGGTGTCGGAGGCCAACCTTTGCAACGCCGTCAACCACGCCGCCTCCACCGACTTCGCCGCCGCGCCGCCGCCGGCAGCCGCTCCCCTCGTTGGCGCCACTCCCAAAGGTAATTAACAAACCGCCCATCCACCCATTGACGTATACACGACGATCTCTACATGCTTAAGAAGACTCGTATAATTGTGTGTTCAGGGGTGAGTGGCAGTGTCACGCCGGCGAAGAAGGACGGCGGCGGCGAGCTGAAGATCGAGGACGGCTGAACAGCCCGGCGGCGGGGCTGGCGGCGAAGTTCCCGGTGTTGGGATCACCCTACGTGGCGCCGAGGAAGAAGGGCGGCGCAGACGTGCCGGGGCTGGCGGAGGCGGCGCACCCGATGCCGCCGACGAGCGTGATGACACGCCTCATCCTCATCATGGTGTGGCGCAAGCTCATCAGAAACCCCAACACCTACTCCAGCCTCATCGGCCTCGTCTGGTCGCTCATCTCATTCAGGTTCGCACTTACACCCTGATTGCACTGTTATTTTCAGCTATTTTTATCAAATTATTAAAACAGATTATTTACTCTTTGTTTCAAAATATATGTTTTCTCAAAAAAAATCAACTATAATATTTAGATTACTAGTTTTAAGCTATTTGTTAACTTTATTTTTAAAAATATTTAATTTATCCTCACCATCAAATTTATAATCTACTACAATAATCTACCTAATAATCTAAATCAAACAGAGCAAGATGCATAGATACAATTAGATTTCACCTTCTGATTAATTGCTATTATTCAAATCTATAAAAAATATATTTTTGCCATGTTGTTCATTGCTAGATTGCTTGAAATTTTAATGTAGGAGGGGCGAGATCGATGAAAACTTTAACTTCACAACTGGATGCATGTGAGAGCACATGATAATTACGTTGGTCTCGGATCTGGTCCAGCACATGCAAGAACAAATCGATGGATGCGTAGTTGCATCACACATACACGTATGCAGATGCAGGTCCAGGTCTTACGTGAGCCCTGGAGTTTAGCAGCAGACCGAATCTACCGAATCTGCTGCGATTGCCGTGTTCGTCACCATACAAGGCAGACATAAAGATTCAGTTCAGCTAGCTAGATGATCCATCATGTGTAGAAGAAGAGTTAAATGTACAATGATATGGATGCATCATTGATTCATTGTACTTTCTTAACAATAGATGGCACGTCTAGAGGGAAGGTCGCAAGAACAGGGCATTTTTAGGGGGGAGGAGCACATGCTGCAAGCATCTAAAGCTGCATACATGATAGTACATCTAGCATTGATTCTCTTATCATATATATTTTTTGTACATGGTGAAAATGTTTATTGACATGGATTAACATTTCCTTCAATTTGTGAATTTTGATCAGGTGGAATATCCAAATGCCTTCAATAATAAAAGGCTCCATATCGATATTGTCAGATGCAGGGCTAGGAATGGCTATGTTCAGCTTAGGTACAGAGTTGACCTTTTTGATACATATCTATGATCATAACTATTCTGATTTTTCTTTACTTTGACCAAGAAGCTCTAACATTAGTATGTGCAACGCAGGCTTGTTCATGGCTCTGCAACCAAAGATCATTTCTTGTGGCAAGACCGTTGCGACGTTTGCGATGGCAGTGAGGTTCTTGACTGGTCCTGCTGTTATCGCAGCCACTTCCATTGCCATTGGGCTCAGGGGAGTACTTCTGCATGTTGCCATTGTTCAGGTAAGCAGTAGATTCTTCGTATAAACTTTCTTGCAATCATCTCAAAAGAAAAATGTATATTACATTTTGTAACTACGGTGAATTGGAATGTATATGTGGTGATCTAATGGATTAATTGATTATTGAACAGGCAGCACTTCCACTAGGCATTGTCCCGTTTGTGTTTGCCAAGGAGTACAATTGCCATCCTCAAATACTTAGCACAGCGTAAGCAATGCATGCTAAAGTTTTTATCTGTTCGTCCATACAGTTACTGAAGTATATGGCCTAAAATATATAAATGTGGAATTTTCAGGGTTATTTTTGGCATGCTCATTGCGCTTCCGATCACCATACTCTACTATGTGCTTCTTGGGATATAGCCTTCTTGAAGAAGGCAAAAAATGGGTAGGGAAAAATAGGATTCTAGGTTTCTAGAGGAAAAATGCAAAAGAAATATATGGGATTTCTTGAAGACCTGAAGAACTGTTCCAGAGCTGAAGAATAGGGAAATGAGATCAAGTAGGATGTTAGCTAGGGAGAAATGCAAAGGAAAGACACCCTTGATTACAATTTTTTAATTTTTTTGGCAACTGTTTTGCCATCAAAGTAAAGGTTAGAGCTTTGAGTACGAAGAGTTCAACCGTTAATTTGGCAAGTTGGGTTGGCGGTACTAAAGACTCCACAAGTTGATTCCTTTGTCCAAAGACACATGCATTCTCTGTACATTTTTGCCTGATCTTCGCCGCAGGTGCAAAGGTAACTGTAGTAACTTCGATCCTACACTGGGATAAACTAAAGTAATACATGACGTTTCCACACTGCATGGCAAGATCACTCTGATGGCTTTGGTTAAAGAGCTGGATGCTTCTATCCAATCCCTGCATGAACAGATTCTTCAGACTAGTCTGAACTCTGGAGCTGCATCTAGCATGGTAGCAGTAACTTGTTAGCTAGTTAATTACAGCATTGTTTATAGATGTGTAAAGGTGTTATGTAGCTTGCATTGATGAGTCCAAAGCAAAGGGTTTAACAGTGGATCCACATGTGGGGAGTATCTTGGGATTGCTAGGAGTATTATCTTCTTGCCATTGTCTTTGTCTGCCTGACAGTGTTGGTCGATCAATAGTTAACTGTCACGGGCCAAATGGTTGCTAGATCTATGGTCTGCCCCACATGTGAAACCTCTGTATTTTTGCTGCTAGCGGGCTGTCCTTTGTTGCATGGAACATGAAAGATGACCTAGAATATTGTGACCGAATTATTTAATTACCGACTGATTAATCTTCAGTCAGGTTGATTAACTTAAGCATCATGCATGCATGCTTACATGAAGGCCGCCTTTAATCAGTCCGGACAATCGAAAGCTGCTGTTATGAGAAGTTTTCTGCTGTGACGAAGTGAAGAGAGTTCATGCTTTTGAGGAATCCTACAGCATTGGAAAACTATTTCATACGCTTATCAAAACAAAGTTTTCTTTTTTCAACTTACAGAAGGGAAGTACTCCTAGTACCATAGCCAGAGAAACATGAAAAAACATATATAAATGGGTTACTTCATTAGTAGCAAATGGAATCCAGTCAAACGACATAAACAACAACCAATTATACTAATTAATCACATAAAACTGCTCAGGTTGTCTGGACTCTGCAGATAAGTTTCTCCTGTATAATGTCAAGCAACCCGGCCACATCAGGTTTGGAATCTCAAGAAATATATGCACCACAGTAGAATATTCAGATCACTCTTATTCAGTCCGGTTGAGTGATTCAGTGAAAAAAGAGTGAAGTGCAGGACGGTTCTTAAATTTACGTGGATGTATCGTTTAGCTCACTAAACTATCAAATTATATTTTTGAGTTTTGAACTTGTCCTGTACAAATAAATCTAACATTTTGCATTATGATGTCAAGGTAACGTCTTCATGTTAGTGAGATCTATATGTCATCACTAAAAAATTAAAATTAAAAAGCATCTTTTCATCACCTCAGGCGAGAGAGAAGTGACAGACGAGAAAATATATTTTTTAAAAAAATTAATGACTGGTATGTGAGTCTTACTGACATTACCGTGGCATTCTACGTCAGCGTGCGAAGTGGTTGGAGACGGTTTGAATCTGTATGACACCCATTATAAGTTTAAAAACCTAAATATATATTTTAAGAATTTAATAGTCTAAATAACATACACGCATAAGTCAAAAACCATGTACTTCACTCGGACAAAAAACTCTTTAACTTCTCCATCCATTCAATCACCATCGTTACAGCAGATCTATAGTATGCATGCAACGGATGCTTCCTTAAATTTTTATCAGTTGCATCGATCTGCACATGACTTTATTTTGGAGTGATGATGGCAATGATGCAGAGAAGCAAATGTTTCCTCCCACTTAAAAATATATATAGCTACTTTTAACGTTTAAATTTTATCATAAAATATAATATTTTTCTGATTGTTTTTTTATCTCAATCAATACATCCTGTTTAATTTTATCTCTTCTCTAATCTTATAAAAAACTATATAGAAATAATTATATTTTAAGCCTAAAAAAAACTCTATGAGCACGTTTTAGGACGGTGGGGAAATTAGGCTAGCCAGTAAAAGAGGCTGGGCCAAGTCAATAGGTATAGAAAAAGTTAAATTTGACTCTCTTAAATATATTAAAATATAGGTTAAATCTAATTTGTATCTCTTATATAATAACTTCTTCACTTATTAAAACTGCTTATATTGCCTCCCTTATCAATTTTAAGGGTGGTTTTTTCCTACGTAGCTGTCCAGTTAGGAGGAATAAATAAATAGCATAGATGTGGTGTTTACATGTTTAGCAATAAATATATATAAATATATATATATATATATAGCGGGACTCACATGTGACCGACATGTCCGGCAGGCTGACCCTCTGCTCCGGCGACCAAGACACACGACACTGATCCATTAGCTGACTTAACAAAACAGCTGGTGAAACACTGATCAGATTGGAATTACGCGTTGATGTGTGGTTAAATTCATGGCGTCGTCGAGGCTTGTTGCTTCGAGAAGGTCGCGCGAGACGAAGTTCCGTGCGATGGCGCCGGCGTGACCGAGTCGAGCGTGAATACCTGACAAAACCTGTTTAAATGGTTGGAAAATTAACCTGACGCACAGCGGTGTTGGCGCTGCCGTCCGTAAATAGACGCCGTAAATGGAAGCAGTTCAGAGTTCACCCTAACTTTTCTAGGTCGGCGAAAAAAGGAGGAAGGAGCCATCTGTGTTACACTACGCCTCTGCACTGCCAGCCGAACACCTCTCCCCTCGAGTTCGAGCTCACAGCGGCGGCAATGAGACATGTAGGCTCAAGCCCAAGCTGCCACCACTGTCATGCTGACCTCCGTGGGCCACCATTCCCCTCTTTTCCCTCTTCTTCCAGATCAAGATGCCTAGACAAAACAGGGTTGGCCATGGGGAGCTCAGACGCCACCAGAAATGCTGGCGAGGGCAATGGCGGCATCGATGACAAGGAGGCATCATCGAAGTCCATCTCGGTAGTGGAATTGGATGTGTGCCAACGAGGATAGAGGAGGAAGAATCTCCCATGCCACCTCTTCAATCCGTACCGTCTTCGCATCTGCCAAGGCTAGCACCGTTGCCCCTATCTCCACCTCCTCGATGGTGGGCTGCTGCTGCAAGCTTGAGCTTGCCAGGAGCTCATCAACAATGGAGAGAGAGCGAGGGAGATGTGAGTGAAGGAAAATATACGGTGAAAGACTCAACGCGATAATCAATTGATGCTAGGTGGAGTACATTCATAGACATGGCACAACACAATCCATATATGATACTACCAACTTATAGAAATAGAATTGGATAAGTAAATGAAAGGGTCAACCATGTTACACAAGGAAAGTAACGTAAAATATTAATCTATCACCCCCATAGTCCCATCGTCAGAGCGCAGACATTGAGACTAGAATGAAACTTAGTAAAAACCAAGAAAGGTAATCCCTTGGTAAAAAATGTTAGCATACTATGAAGAACAAGATACGTGAAAAATATGAAGAGCACCAACAGCAACCTGCCTGCCGATGAAGTGAAGATTAATCTCAATATGCTTTGTGCATTGATGCTGATCAAGATTTGAATAAAGTTACGTTGTGCTAATGTTGTCATAATAGACGAGGGTAGCCTTGAAGGGTGGAGAATAAAGCACATGGAGAAGTAAGTCGTTTGGGCCATAGCATTAGCAACGGCATGATATTGAGCTTCAGCACTAGAACAGGACACCATGTTCTGGTGTTTAGAGGACTAGGAGATACACATGTTGAAATGCGTAGGAGATGTCGAGCCTAGTGAATGTGAGATACTAGAGAGTGCCTACAAGACTGTAGAAATCTATGGGATCAGTGACTGGAGCTCTACTAGCAAATAGTTTGGCATTGGTGTCTATAGGAGTAAGGCACGGCTTACAGTCAGCCCTATCAGCATACTCAAGAATTCCAATACTATACTGGTGTTGACTGAGGCAAAAACCACTAGGTTGTTGAGTCTAATGCCAAGAAAATGGTGTAGACTGCCATGATCCTTCATCAAAAACTCTAACTATAAGGAGGAGATAGTCTAATGAAGGAGATCAGGAGTAAAAGTTGTTGGTAAGTGGGAACCAGAGTCCCCACCATCGGCTGCTAGGGGCACCAAAGACCACGCCATCAAGTTGGGTGGCCTGTCCACACGGTAATTGACTCTAAGACTATGGTGGATACACGCGTGAAGAAAAATAGGACAAGGACCCGAGTAGGGGCCAAGCAAACCCCTCCTTGGGGAACTATGCTTAGAGCACCTTCACCCTCAAGCTTGGCCACTCAGAGTAGCTCAAGCATTGGCCACACTTTTAATGCGTCGAGACATAGCAGGCTATTTTGTCTGTTCATGCTTAAATATGATGGGACTTAAACCTACCCAACGTGCGCCTGAGCAATAGGGTGGCTCCTACATGTCCATCACATGTACCATCATCACCTCTATAAAGGAGGAGATATGGACTATCATACGGTTGGTCGACTACCATGTTGTCTGATAGGTCCCACCACTTTTTTGCATGCCTCGTCACGTGTGGCTGATGAGCAAGCCCCACTGTGAGCAAAAGAAGTCAAAGCATCCATCGCAAGATTCCTGCAACCATGAGCGACGCATGGTGTAGCAGTGTGACATTGTCCTAAGCTAGCCCCAAGAGTCCCCATCGGGACCTAATGACTAGGCCCACTCGACTGGAAGTGACTAGACTTTCCATACCTAACCTTTATAAACTAGGGTCCATTTACTAGTGACTAGCCGCTGTGGTACTCCCTCATTAACTATAAGAGAAGAACTAAGGTCTCCTAGAGGGGGGCGAATGGAGAATCTACCTAGCATATCGGACTTATAATGAAGTTCGTCCACTCAAAGCAAAAAGAACACAATAGGACTAGGGTATTACGTCTCAATGCAGTCTAAACCTATATAATTCCTTTAGCCATAGTTACTATTGTAGCAACTGTTTGATCTAGCACCAACACTCCTTAGGCTGGACACACAAAAGGGGGGTCCTTCGATCCTTTGCTAGACGAGCTAGATCTCTGATAGCTAGTGTGCCAGATAGTGCTGCATGTTTCTAGATTTGTGGTTTCTCAATTTCCCACTATGAAAAGAGTTCATAGTAGGCAAACACCACTACTAGGGTTCTGACTCTGAAGATGGAGCCATCATGTAAAAGGTGGCTCGTTAGGCTCACCACCACCTAGTCAACTCCCCTCCCCTAGCGTGGCTTGATCATGCTTGGCCCGTACCGTGCCATCATGTCCGCATGAGACAAGTTGTCACAGTGCTCCTGCAAGTTGAGAGAGCTAGGGCTTGTATAGCAGGTGTAGCAATGGCCTCTACCATACGATGGGAACACCAGCATCGCATGCAAGCCCACCACCGCTTGGACTTCAACGCTATATGTCTAGGGAGTGCCCTGCTTGCTACACAGGCACTCCTCTGCTACCCTCATCTCTAGCCTGTCGGGTACCTCGGAAGGCTGCTGGTTAAAGGAGGTTGTCAAACAGGTGGGCATAGACCACCACCAAGTTTCCGCTGGTAGTTCTTAGACTACTTCAAGGTCAGCCTCCAAGTCCACTCTGCCCTCCATCCTATCTTCTCGACAGAGGGCTCCTCGTGCTGGGAACGGACGTTGGTCGCCCATAAGGGCCATTGACCAATGCGTTGTCTCCTAGCACGAGGAAAAGCGCAAGACTTGCGGGCCTACCTCAATGGGCTGTGTGTCCATGAAGACGCATGCATCACCATCGAGCACCAACATGAAAGGTGCCATGAGGTGGAGAATGCCTAGAATACTAGGCGTTGTCTAAAGGAGTAGTGTCTCTAGACCGCATGCCGAACTATGGTGTGCCACCAGTTGATGACATGCTATATGACGTTAGGTACCAGGCATTCTCACCCGAGCTTTAGTCGGTGTGGTAGCTCCCCATGTTACACCCCCAACACCCTAGAACTCTAGGATGGGCATCCTAGCCAAATTTGGATGGCCCATGAGTGGCCCATGAGAGCTATGTGTGCATGTTTAGTGCCACATTGCTAGTTTAGCAAGAATGGAAGCAACTTATAAAGCATTGTCCCTCCAACCATATCACTTGGGTTAACCCTTTTACATGAAGCGAGGATGAAAGTGTAAGTGGGGTGCTATGTGTAAGTGGGCATGTCTATCGAATGGGTTGGGCTACGTGGTTCTAGAGGGTGGGCTATTACAAATAGTATCAGAACTGACCCTCACAGTTGCTTGTATGGGTCAGTGAGCGGGCATATGGTGCATGACACATGTGGGCTATGTGTGAGGCACATGGCATGGCATAAGGCACTAGCATTGGATGTACAGAGGGGCGCATTCTTGGGCATTTGCCTATATGCCTATGGCTATACAGGTAATTAGGACTGACGGGGACATCGGGTCCTTTGAGGGCTAGTGTGTGACATCTTAGACCAATTTGGATGGCCCATGAGAGTTGTGTATTCATGTTTAGTACCACATTACTAGTTTAGCAAGGGTGGAACCAACTTATAAGGTACCATAGCACTTATAAGTTAACCCTTTTACACGAAGCAAGGACGAAAGTGTAAGTGTGGTGCTATGTTTAAGTGGGCCTACCCATCAGATGGGCTAGATGATGCAATTCTAGAGTGTGGGCTATTATAATATGTCTCTGTATGTCATCATCCACATATTCCAGCACGGAGATCGAGATCACCATGTAGTTGTTCTCTCTCGTGGACAAGCTCACCAAGAAGGCGGAGACCCAAGAGTGGAACCAGCCATGCCCCAAGTAGGCTCCCAATGGCAAAGGCACCTCTAATTCGGCCGATAGCCATTAAAGCTTTTGTCCTTGTCGCGGACGAGAGGCCACGTGGATCATCATAGAATGAAAGCAACGATGGCAAAAGAAAGAAGCTTGCCTTGGCCCCTCGGTCAAGCCCAAGATAAGCAAGCGATGCTCGGTACAAAAGAATGCCCAGCACGACTTCACGAAGTGTTGGGTTGTCTAGAACATTGCTGTGTGCACCAAGAAGTACTAGCAGGAGCATCAACATGGCAAAATAGCTAGTGACCAGGAACAAGACCTCGGGATTTAGGAGCCCGAGCACATGGTCGCCACCCTCGATGGTGCTGCCTACGCTCTAGCCTCATGATGCAACTTCAAGATCATGCAGTGTGAGTTGCTGGCAGCTAGCCTAGGCCTACAAACATCCCAATGACACAAGTGATCAAATGTCCCAATCACCTTCGACCAATCCGACCACCCAGCGGGTGTTGCTAAGGGGGAGGCTAGCTCGCCCTGGTGATCTCTCCACCATATAAAACGTCAAGGTGGGCCACGTCCTTGTCGACGAGGGCGCTACTCTCAACATCATCTCTTCGAAGGTCTATGACAAGCTCAAGGCCCCCAAGATGCACATTTAACCCTCATTGTCGATCCTCAGCATTACCAAGGGATACACATGGCTCCTTAGCCAGATCGTGCTGTCGGTCACATTCAATAGCTGCGACAATATCCGCATTGAGCGCGTTGTCTTCGACATGGCAAAGGTTGTGCTTGGGTACCCTGCACTCATCAAGTTCATGGCGACTATGCACTATGTGTACCATCATTAAAGAAGTCAGGACTACCCTCGCATGTGCTGAACAAAATGCCATGGACTTCGCCTCCATGGAGCCTAAGCACGACAACAACCCTAGGACCTTGGATACCCACGCAACCTCGGGTACCCACACACCCAAGCAATGAATCGCCACCAATGATTCCATGATCATGAAGGAAGTCACCCTTGGCAACAACTCATCCAAGATTGTCAAGATTAACAATGGCTTACACAATAAATAGGAAAGCACACTTGTCACATTTCTCTAGGCTAATACTAACGTGTTTGCCTAGCAACCGTTGGGCATGCCCAAGGTCCCTAGGGAGGTGATCAAATATCACTTCATCGTGTACTAGATGCATGGCCTATGTGATAGATGGTGCAATGGCAAGCCCCGAAGCACCAAGCCTTCCTTCGGGAGGAGGTCGACAAGCTCCTGGCGATGGGCTTCATCGTAAAGTCTTCCACCCGGAATGGCTCACGAACCCCATCATTGTCCCTAAGTTCAACAACAAGTTACATATGTGCATTGACTATACCAACCTCAATAAGGCATGCCTAAAAAATCATTTCCCAATGCCACACGTAGATAGTCGATTCCACCGTGGGGTGCAACCTTTTGTGTTTTATAGATATATACTCAGGTTATCATTAGATTCATATGAAAAAGGATGATGAGGAAAAAACTTCTTTTATTACCCTTGTTGGGATTTATTGGAATGATGCATGTCTTTTGATTTGAAAAATGCTAGGCCTACATACCAACGCACGATGCATGCCACTCTCAAATTATAGTTATGTTGCAATGTGAAGGCTTGCATCAATGACGTGTGATCGGGACATGCTACTCATGGAATTAGTGGAGACTTTCGATAGTCTCCACACCACGCGTATTAAGCTAAACCCTGAGAATCAGCAGTATTTGAAAGATGAGCAAGGGCAGAGTTGAATCATAATAGATACCATAGCTTTTGGAAATCCCATTGCAAATATCTTGTTATGAATGGAGTGATGTTAAATTCAAAAAGGAAAAATAAGGTAGGACTCGTGTGTGGATCAAGTTAAAAAGTCAAATCTTTGAAGTGGGAAAAAAATAAAAGAGTCAGGTGATGGTATATAAAATTAATCAAGTTAGTTGATCTGGAGAAAGATAGAGTAATGGAAGATTGTCCTATATAATTTTTTTGCTAGCCGTTTTGAATCTCGAGAAGAGATTCTTGTAAGGGGAGTGGATTTGTCACACCCTAAAATTCACTTAACTATAAATTACTGGGAAAAAGAAATTTTTAGAAATTATTTATTAATTAAAGAAAGTGTTTGAGTAAAAACCTATGAAAATTTGAACATCAAATTGGCCTAGTTAAAATTTTATTAAATACTTTGAGTGCTCTACTATTTACTAAATTTTTCATGGAATTATTTAAGTATGAAAAGTAGTTTTAATAAATGAAACAATATTTTAGTAATTATTTAAATCAGAAATCTAATTAAAATCCATTCCCAACCCTTGGGTCATTTTCAGCCCACTCCTTCTCCGCTCGGCCTCTCTCTTCCGTGGGTTGTCCATCTCTCTGTAGCCTACCTTTCTCCTCGCATCACCAAGCTACGGCCCAACTTCGATTGCTCCTCCGCATCAACATGCCAACCTAGCATGCGAGCTAGCCTAGCCGGTCTCTCCCGCCTCCTCCTCCCACTGATGCACCAGGTTGCATGTCAGCTGCTTCTTCAAGCTCTAGCCAAACTCCCACCCCCATACGTCGCCATCTCCTATTTTTGATTCGGCTGCCTGGTTGTCGATCTCCTCGAATTGGTTGAGCAGAAATAATACCCTTATCCTCCTCTTCCGTTTCTCCAAAATTTGGAGCCAAACCACATGGAATCAACGTAGAATCAAACTCTACCCTTTCTCGATGAACTTAGCATAGTATCCCCTTGGTGTCCTCTCACGTTTTCACCCTTTTCCCGAGCTTTTCCCACGCACTAGCCGCTTCCCCATGAGCCCCTTCTTTCTCCACCATAGCCGCTAGGTTCGGACGCCACTTGCCACCATTCTCGCCATCATCAAGCTACATCATTTTCTCCTTTAACATGTAGCATCAATACAAAGCTTATATGCATATCCTCTTTGTCTGGACGTCACCAGAAGTCATTGCAATCATCGACCCCAAAGCCACCACCATTTGAAGTTTGTCACTGACCTCTTTCCACCATTGTTTTTCATCATGATCGTGCCATTGAGGTTCACCTTGTCAGACTCGTTGTCCCATGCCCTCTTTTACCACTGGCACACAGTCATTCACCATGCACCGCTATTTTCGAGTTGGCTAGCCATCAAACCAACATGGTTGTCCACGTTGTCGCATCATTAGCACCATCTCACCCCTTTGTCTTAAGTGAATGAATGCTTGTGCGCTCGTGTGGTCCTTTGATCCAAATCCAATCTAAACCATCGGATGTTAGTCAAAGTTGGTCAAAGCAATCTCAGTCGTCCATCCCAGTGGACTGTTGTGGACTCTCTCAATGAACAAAGTCCATGGTAGACCGATCCACATCCTCTCAATGACATGTAGGTCCCACATGTTAGTGACTTCAACCTCTCCTCTCTCCTAATTAATATCATTAATCTCCTTTTCCAATTCAAAAAAATTAAAAATAATGTAATAAATCATTTAGGTTTTTTATATAGGGTTCGGTTGAATTAAAACTCCATTAATTCATAACTAATTCATACAAACTCGGAATGAGGTTGTTAAAGTCTCATAATTCATCTGAATTCAATATGTACATATTCATGAACTTTATTTGTGTTGTTCATTTGTTTTTTATTAGTATTTTTCCTCATTTTTCATGCGTGTATTTTCTATCGTTTCAAAGGATCTCAAGTTCATCGAAAAAGTTCTAGAAGACTAATTGAAGACATTTTATTATAAGGCAAATCATCTAGATCCAAAATCCCTTTGAGCATGTTGATCATATATTTAAATTCTCGCTTTATTTCAAATATGTATTTATTTTCGAATGCCATTGGGTGGTGTGAACCTATATTCCTCTATTATGGTCAATTTTCATTGATTATCTTATACCTTGTTACCTTGGGTTACAATTTGGCTAGCTTGGACTTTATATAATGGTTTAGCTCAATATTTAGTGTAATTGCTTAGCCATGTCTAGAAACTCTAGAATGACTATTAGAAAAATAAATGTTTCAATTATACTTACTTATGGTTAATTAATGTTAATTAATAGTAGTTCATGACGGTTGGTCGTGTTTGATTAATAAATAATTAATAATTGCCCAACTATAATTTGACTATTGAGGGTTATGAGAACATAGTTATGATGGTCATGTTCATGACAACTAATGGCCGGTTCATGAGCTACTATTGTAAAGTATTTATCATACTAATCACAAGGTAGTATGGACAATGACTGAACTTATGGTGTACCATGTCCCAGTAGAAAGCATCATGGTGTGTTTTGTTGGTGCTAATGTCAATAAATCTACAATGATAGGCATAAGTGCTACATAGCAGTATTAAGTCCATTTGGGAGCTAATAGTTTCTCTAGCCTAAAGGGTGGACCACCTTTATTGTAGACTTGGTAGGTGACCATTCTATTGTGTGTGTTACGCAAAGGGTCATATCAAGATTTTTCCTTTTTCAGTACCATGATGGTATTTCGGGGCATGGCAACATGTGTTGAATCGTGTCTTGTGGATAAATTATACACCTTTAGCCAAAGTAAAACTATTTAAATAGGCGTGCCCATATTTATGGGCGAGCATAACAATGTTTTTATGATTAGTCCCACATTACTAAATAATGATAATAATTTGATAATTGATGATGACCAGTTATCTCATTGTATGGAGA
This sequence comes from Oryza coarctata, assembly GCA_030770085.1. Classification (NCBI taxonomy): domain Eukaryota; kingdom Viridiplantae; phylum Streptophyta; class Magnoliopsida; order Poales; family Poaceae; genus Oryza; species Oryza coarctata. The sequence continues at coordinate 20,833,619 of CM061472.1, forward strand.
TATTGGACCTGTGCAACCAGAGTGGTTGTTCAGAGTTGGCTTGGGCTTGTGTAGCACTGGTATACTACTCGGTGTTGATTTAATATTGATTAATTACTCTATTACTTTACTACTCTTAAATGTTTGTTAATTGCCACTTTTGTAAATGAGCCATATTATGCCATCCCTTGTCATATCCCATGTATTTGCATATTTTCTATGTGGCTTGATAAGTATTCCATATACTCACCTTGCAATAATCGTCACTTCAGTTGAAGAACATTTTCGAAGGAGAAGACCCTTGACTTTTACCCCATTTGAGATGCTTATGGGTGTGGAGCAGAAGCCTCGCCAAATTTTTCTTTCCACTACAATTTTGTTTAGGGTGAGAACTAAGTATCTCGTATTTACTACTTTAGTTTTGTTGGTATTGTATATTAAAATTGTCAATTTCTATTCCTTGTCTATTTCCTAAACGAGTATTAAATCCACAAATTAGAAATTACTAGTGTATTTCTATGTGTAACAACCAACCCCAAGCTCAAGGTGACCATCGATGCCTTGGGCCGACTGAGCTGGTAGAGAGACAAAGAAAACTTAACGCATAACTGCTACAAAAAAAAGAAGAAAAAAAGGAAAAAATAGATAATGATAATAACAACAAGCGGGATTGGAGAAAGTTTGGGGTAGAACCCCTACCATGGTCTTGGCCCGGTGAAGCCCTAGTCCTAAGTGGACAAGGGGTCCTTGTTACGCAGCGGGGCCATCTTCTTTTTCTTCTTCGCCAAGAGGCTATGGGTATGCCCCACCCCCAGTTGGTGGTGAGGGGCACTCGCTAGCCCTAAGCTTAGCTACACCTTGGACCTAGTCTCCTCAGGCCCAAGCCCTAAGCTCGGGCGCACCTTGGGCCTAGTTCCCTCAGGCCTATGCCCCGGGCTAGGCGTTGTCAAGGCGACATACAGTGTCCCTGATCCCCCACTATTGCCATCATGGGCCCTGCTCGTCATGTCCTCTACTCGAGGAGGCGATGAGGGTGATCGCGTCACAATCCGAGAGGATCTTTTGAAGCGCCACCCTCGTGGGGTTCGAGTGCAACACAAGGTCATCCCTTGGCAATATCATTGCCACCACATCATTCACCTTCATGATCACCCTCATCATGTTGGTGAACTCCTTCTAGTCATGTCGATGTTTTCTATCAGCAATAATATAAGGGGGTAGTACATAATATCTAAAGTGGATGGATGTAAAACATAAAGATTTAGACAAGTTCAGGTCCTCAATGTGAGATAATACACTACTCCTGTTTTGATGGATTGTATTCCACCGGGTGTATTCTAGATATTGAAGATCATGTCCTCGAGAGGGCTCCTACCCGTTGTCTCATATAGGATGAGGGGTAGGGTTAAGAGGTAGGAAATCTAGCCGGATATGGCTTTAGTTTCCTTATCTTTACTTTACATTTATTTGGGTAGGATTACATGCCCTATATTGGAGTAAAGGAATCATACTATCTAAGTTTAAGTCTACCTTATATCTCTTTGATTCGACCCACCCCCTCACCATATTTGGTTATGCATGTTGTGTGAGTACTATAGACCCATGTTCTCCATAGTACCCCTTAGACCTTCACAATCAAGTTGTAGCTTCCTATGCGTATTACTCCCAATGTTGAGTGCTCTAGTCTTCTTATGAATTCTTCCCAAGTGATTCCTTCTTGAGTCCTCTTTAACATCTTGCAAGGAGGTTGTGGAGGGTTTCATCAATAAAATGAATAGGTGCATCGAATTGATGCATCTATTAGATGTAGCACCTGACTCTATGCTTAATTGGGAAACAACTAAACATAGAGGATGACCATATCTAAAGAATAAAATTATTAGGTTCACTAAATAGGTGCACCTAATAGTTGTAACTCCCAACTTTGTGTTTAGTTGGAAAACAACTAAACAAAGAGTCAAAAAGCTATAACCCGACTAACTCGAGTGTTGTTAACCAAGTGCCAAATTGCCTTGAGGCACGAAGTCATACATTTTGGCCTAGAGTGGTGTATTCCCGAGTAACACACCCTAGGGCTAGATAATTGCTTAAATGATCTTTTTATTATTAAAATTACTTCTTGAGCTTTGAAAAATCCAAAAAAAATCCAAAGAGTATATTTAATCATGGAGAATTTATGAAAAATACTCCAAGGCACAGTTTATTGAGGAAAATTTTATTTCTCACATTTACATCACTTGTTTAATTCTTTGCACTTTAGTATACATTCTAGAAATAAATTATTAAATAATTTATTAATTCCTAAAATAAAAATCAAGGTGTGACAAGTTGGCACTGGCAAGAGAGTTCTAGTTCCACTAGAGAGGAGCACCATTGAACCGACCAAATAGATGGGTCGTGCTCCAAGCCCATCTAGCCAGGCCACATGTGTATGATGTCGTCCTAGGGATTTAGGGGCAAGGGCCACTGAGGAAGTGGCCCATCAGGCCCTCTAAGACCTAGGACCAAGCAGTGTTGCCCTAGTTGGTATCACCATTGTTTTCACCGTTGCCATGGAAGTTATGGTTGCTGGGAGTTGTCACTGCCACCACCTCCACTGTTGCCTCCACTATTCTGTTTAGCATTGCCAGATTAGTGCCACTTGAGGCCCTCCCTCCTCCCCCAAGCTAGTTTGCTTGTTGCCAATAGTGAGAAGAGCGGTAGCTGGTCCATGAGCTTGGTGTCCTTTTGTGATCTCCTTGAGCAGTAGCTAAGATCGGGTGTCAGCAAATGAAGGAAAAGGACACTACATGGAAATTAGGGTTCAAAAATGACTTAATGTTTCTCTCAAACCTTTCAATGTAGTGAGGACGAGGGTACGATCAATGATAGGCTCGCCGAGGTCAGCGAGGTTATCAACCATGGTCTTCAACCAGTGGCAATAGTCAGTGATGGACAAATTTCCTTGGAGAAAATTTGTGGAACTTTGCTGAAAGGTTGAGGACTCGGTGCTCTTGGTTTCCTAGAAATTGATGCTCAAGAGCACACTAAACGCGACGAGTAGTGGTTTGTGTCATCATGACATCTAGGAGTAGGTCGCCAGAGATAATGCCATACATCCACGTGAGGACGACATAGTCCATGGGAGCCCAGTCAGCCTTGTCAGGGTGACAAATGTCAGTAAGCACTTGGTCAGTGAGTGCATATTTGCCGTGCATGACAAGAAGGAGACCATGCTAGTTGGTGTAGTTGTCGGCATTGAGGTTAAGAATGACTAGAACAAGCACCTTGACATTAAGGATGCTGGTAGCTTGCACGTGGAGAGATGCAGCGGCATCATCATTGAGCGCAAGATAAGGGAAGATTGACATGGCACTCGAGAGCTCGGGGAGCGTAGCCAAGAAGCCTGTGGGAAGCCACTGCCAGCCAATTGGTAGAACAGGTAGTAAGGTGGTAGGCAAACGGCTAGAGTGGGAGGGTCACTGGCAATGGGCCTAGCATAGTGTAGTGCCATATCGAATAGCACCTCCAAGTTAGGCGACATTGTGGAAGGCTCCATACTAGAGGGGATGGCCATTGAGGTCATAGGCACCGGCACCGGTGGGGATGGTACGGCTAATACGATGGACGCCGACACTACGCTGGAAGCGGCTATTGTGGTAGTAGTATCTTCTGCGCTGGGTGCATCCTTCGTGGCAACTAAGTTGATAAAGAGAGATGGTGGAGAGGAGGAGATGCCATCAGAGGAGAGCAGCCTGGCAAGGAGGGACACCAAGGCATCTTATGTGTCAATGGAGGCAAAGGTCGCCATGGACTTGAGGAGGGCTAACACAATAGTGGTGTCAAGGTTGGAGAAGGAGATGTGCGGCAACTGGAGAGTCATGTGCATAGCGTTAATGGCAGCAAAGGAGGCATCAGCAAGGGCAATCGATCATGGAGAAGTGGCTCAGCCATCGCACCACTAGAAGTAGTGAGCGAGGTCATGGGAGCCATGTTGCTGGTGACATAGATCAGATGCGGAAGCAAAAAATGTCTAATACCATGAAGGAAGATGTACAGTGAAAGACTCAACGCGATAATCAATTGATACCGGCCAGAGTACATATATAGGCTTGAAACAACACAATCCACATTTGATAGGACTGACTTATATAAATAGAATTGGGTAGGAAAAAGAAAAGGGCCAGCCTCGTTACATAACGAAAGTTACTCAACCAAATTTTGGTACGAGGAGATATGAATGTTGCTTGTTCTTGTAAAAACATACTATTTATTTATTATAAGACATATTTATAGTTGTAGGATGTGTCAAATTCTATAGTACGGACAGAGTAGTAGACATAGTACTGTTCTATTAATGCTATAGATTCTTATATTTTATTTTATTTTATGATGTTGAGAGTAGTAGCCTAGTAGATTAGTAGCTGTTGTTTAGCACTTGACTGAACTGCCGCTCTTAGTTGAGCTTTGTTGTGGACAGTACACCCACCAACCCTCACTGCCGTGCTCTATCACCTCATGTCTGATGACATCAAATTTTTCCATCTCATCGCTCTCACAATCACCAGATATCGTGAGGTGAGACCAATAACTATGCACGATCCTTTTTTATTAAAATATAGGTTTTATTTTCGTTTTCGTTAATATGTTTTCAATCTGCTAAACGATTTTATAATATTAAATAAATATTTTTTTAAATCTATAATAATTAAAACTTAATTAATAATATATTAATAGTTTTTATTTTACATGCGTATCTAATCTGCTTCTAAATCACAAAAGCGAACGGGGCATAGTACTAGGATTGAACGGAAACCAAGGCCACACTAGGCAGGGGCGGACCGACACAGTAGGGAGTGGGGGCTCGGGCCCAGTCATTTTTTCCATTTGAGGTAGCAAGTCTTCTACTGTTTGCATTGGGCCCTTACTCAGTCAAATATATGGTCCCTCAGTCCCGTATTTTGCTGGGCTGTGGAAAGAAATTTCACATATTGACCGCCAAGGCTGATAGCCCAGAAGGGACGAGCAAAGAGGCAATCAAGTAAATTTAGATTGCTTTTTAATCTCTGTACACGTATCTATCTTGTCTGCTGTCTTTAGCATACATGGTGCATATAAGAATATTCAAACAAAATTGCTCTTTACTTCCATTTAACAAAAATGCTCTTTACTTCTATTTTGGAATCTATAAACTACATTGCACTGTTATATGCTAATATTATTTTGTTTATATGCTAATATTATTTTGTCAAAAAGGCTAGTTCACTTTCACTATAATAATGAACTCATCGTAAATTTGTTTACTGATGTTATCTTATTAAAAAAATAGATGATTTTGTTTCTAGCTGAGTATATATTTGACTGCATATATAATAGAAATTTGTAGGTTTATTACTATGGGATTTTTCACATGTGCAAGGTTTTCCTTAATATTTATGAAGGTGTTAGCCCTTCTATGCGGTAAGCCTGATTACTACCACAGTAAACCAAACAAAACCAGACGTCTTCCTCGACAAAAACAGACCGAACTACCCGCATGATCGCGACGCGCCGCCGTGATAGCGCCGAGGCCTGATCGCCTTGTGCCCCGGAACGTTTGCTCGGACGGAACCGCGATCTTTTCTCTTCCTTTTTTGCACCGAGCGTCACAGAACCCACGCAGCGCACACACCGCATCGGCGATAACGCCTTCTTCACCATGAACAAGGATCAACTCATCAATAATTCAATATGCTCTATTCTCGGTAGGAAAGAAGCAGATCAGTTCTCCCAGATCTAGAACCAATATAGCCACTAGATAGTTAAAGAGTCTGCACCGAATTTATCAATCACCTGGAGATACTCCCATGATCTCCATATCAGGAGAAAGAAAAACAATGGGAAAAGAAACAGAGCTAGTCATGGAAAATGGCGGGGTAGGAGACGAGGCGCCTGGAGCAGGCGGTGCAGGAGAACCTGCGCTTGTTCTTGAGGCAGAGCGGGAGGAAGCAGAGCACCCACTTGGCCTCCACGTCCGTCGCCACCACCCCTCCGCCGCAGTACGGGCAGCTCCCCGGCGCCTTCTGCACCCCCAGCACCTTCTCCTTCCCGCACATCATCGCCGCCGCCGTCACAACCGCATGCAGTAGCAGGAACTCAGGTAGACGCTAGCCTAGATTTCTCGGTTGCACTGCGGATGCCCAACGCGACGGGCTCGTCCTCATTCCCTCGGGTATTAAATCCGATGGGGACTGGCTCGCGTCGCCGCGCAATCAATGCCTTTTACTGTAGGTGGTGGTGCGGTTAACCGTGGCACCACCTGCGGTGCGGGCCAACGCTGCTGGTCCGTTTTATCGGCGGCGCGTGGCTTGCGTGCTCGAGCGCGTCAGATGCCGCTGTAATTGTGGCCGTCGAATACAACGGCAGAGAGAGAGCGCCCGGCCGCCGTTTCGTGGGTTTAGTTGGCCGAGACACGGTCTGACATGCACTGCGTGGTGGCAATCAGAAGCAGAATGTTTCAGCTTTCGACGACAACACTTCGCTGTAGTTATAAGAGAGATTTGATTTTGGTGTGGGTATTTTTGTGTCACGTAGGAGAGAGAGCTCAGTGTTCACGTCTCCGTAGCGTCTCTGGTCTTCACCGTATCTTTAGCGGGTGCAAGGAAAATTTAACTATTATCACTTTTAAAGAAGGTGCCACTCCTTAAATATTATTTTTATCACCTTTTTAATTTTTTTACCACTATGGCCCATGGATACATATCCATTGTAAGCCTTTTCTCTCTCTACATCTCTCTCCTCTCTCTAGTCAAGGCAATGGCGCAACGATAAAGCTGGAGCACGATGGTGACGGTAGTCAAGCTCGAGCCCAATGAGAAGGCATTGGCAACAATGGCGGCGGAGGAGCTCAGCCCCCTTACCTTCATCTCGCTATCCTGAGCTTAGCTCGCCAACCAACATCGTGACACATGAAATGATAACGATGGAAAGCGTAGAGAGAGAACTTAGCTTCACCAATACAGGGGAAGGCACAGGCGAGACTACGAGGGGATGGCACGAGAACTATTGGCACTAGAGAATATAGAGGCGAGGATGGCCCGAGCTCCGTCGTCGCTAGCCAGGCCATCGAGGCCTGCGCTCATGGGTTCACCGCCTTTCAAGCCACCTTGCCACCGACGAGGAGGTCAACCATGAGGATGGTGTTCCCTTCTCCTGCTCATTCGGCACTTTGGGGATCGGGAAGGAGCTAGAGCTCTATTGCCACCTTCTCGTTAGACCAGAGCTCCACCGCTCACTCAAGCCTTGCCGTCGCACCACCACCTAAGCCTCTCGTCAACCTTGCTAGTGAGAGGAGAGAGATGTGGAGGAGAGAGTAGGGGCACAATGGACATTTCATAGGGCTATAGTGGAAAAAAAATAAAAACAGTGGTAAGAGTGGTATTTGAGGAGTGACACATCCTTAGTGGCAAATAGTTAAATTTTCTAGATGTAGGTGTGCGTTTTAGTAGGTGACATGAGAAATTTAAGGTGTGTTTCGTCGTATCCGTGTTATATTGTAACTTTGTCTCCTTGTTCCATGTGTGACTTGGAAAGGTGGAGTTTCATGTTCGGTTTGTCACTGTACATGTATGCATATTGTACTAACCGATTTGAGTGCTCAGGCACTTAGGGCACATTTGTATCGTGCAAACGACGTGAGAGAATGAGACACGCCGAGAACAATTCTCCTAGGACATTCACAGTGTGGTGAGGTGGTGAGTGGTCTCAACCCTCCACATTAAAGTGAGAAGGTAGTCCAAGCTCCAAGTCAATCCACTAAGTGACCTCGCCAGGCTGCTTGTGTCCTATGGAGGACAATAGTGCCCACATAAGAAAGAGAAGGTGATCCAAGGAGAGAGTGGTCCAAAAGAGACTAAAGATGGTAGATGATGGGAGTGGCACCTTTGAGAAAACCAAAAGAGGAAGAGAGTACTATAGTGAGCCACGAGTAGATACACCAAGCTCATCGCCAACTCACCATGCATTGCTAAGCTCATCATTATTGCTCGATCTGCACCATTGAGCTTGTTGTCATCACTAAAATACAAGCTGCCGCTAGATCTAAGCCGCACGAAGCCTATGAATCTGTGCCAAATTCGTCTTCACCGTATGAAGCTACATGGTGAGCTCATCACCCTCTATGCGCTCCACCAAGCTCCTCTCTCCACCTCATCTAGTGGTGAGGAGGAGGTAAGGGTGGCACGGTACCCAACAACATAGAGGAGATGCAACTTAATGTCCAATATTAGATAACAAGAAAGAGAGGCGGCATGGCGTTTGGCGATAGGGAGAAGCTGATAGAGAGTGATAGGGAATGGAATCAAAGCACGTGGAGAGGGAGGAAGGGATCAAAAAGAAGGAGAGACATTGATAAGTAGATCTATCTAGAGTTAAGGATAGATATGTAGTATTATTTCTTACCACAAGATCTAAAATATAAAAAACTAGGTATTTTAATAACATAAAATGTTATAAGGGTTGTTCAGGCACATTCATTTTGTAGGAATAGAGTATAGAAAAACAAAGTTTCAATAAGTTGTATAAAGAAAACATATAAAAATTTTATTCACTCAAACCTAGAAAAATTTCTATATGTCTTTTAATTTTTTCTATTTCTCTTTCGAACCAAATAAATTATAAGTAGGGGCTAAAACATAAAACTAGTAAGAAGAGGCCTCTATTGTAGAGTTAAAAATCTTTGCAGTGGCATCATCCTATACAGGCACACTCTGTTATTGAGATCACTTGTATGAGTGGTTTTCCCTGTGAATGCCCTTAGGACACGGGAAATTTTCTGACCGAAATCAGAGCAAAATTGACTCTTTACTTATCTCTCTCTTTCGGCGAGGAAGAGGATATCTTGATTGGACGTGGGACATCGGCAGCTGCCAACAGAAAGGACCATGCATGCATCAAAATTCATAACCGTGCTGTGTGTTGGTACAGTTGATCAAAATTCATGACGTTTGGCCCCATGGCTACCCACTATTACGCCACATGTTATCCAGCAGACCTAAATTCGTACAGCATGATTGGGATTCTTGTCGCGGCTAAGCTATGGGCCTGATCATGACTTAAACAAAATTAGCCGCCGTAAAATTTTAATTTTGAAGTTGATTTTAGGATATTTTAAAATATTTTTTTAAATATTGACTTTTAACTTACTAAAAATATATATGTATATAAATTTTACTCATCAAAATTTATAATCCCTAATAAGCCGTTTTGACAATGCTAATGTTCATCGTCCGCTGTGATTGATTCCGCTGTTGATTAACTTGCGTGTGCATATACACATGTTGATGCCTGGACGAGTGTCTATTGGACAGCTTTTATAGTGCGTGGCAATAAAACCTGAGCTAATATTGCCTTGTCCCATTGGGCCCAGCAATATCAGGGCCGAAAGGTGCTACGGACCAGGCTTGGGAAAAAAGGCCCAAATTAGCAAATTCAAAGTCATATTTGGGATATCTATCGATGTTAAAAATGACATTTACCTATCATGAAGGGAATACTCCACTGTTTCCTTTGTCCAATATATTCCTTCTTCGAGGATCACAAAGACTATTCAGTTGAGCTGTGTTATAGAGTTGAGCTGATTGTAAAATAGATTAAGTAATCCCCCTACCATAATTATAGTACTCCAAACATCAAATAATTACTACAGGAGGAGGAGGAGGAGGAGGGTGTACTAGCTTAATTGGATCGTTTTTGGTATAACGTCGCCTGCAAGTTTGCTCATCGCCTCATCAGGCAAGTAGCTTGCACCATTGGCAAGACAGGAATCACAGGAGATAGACCATGCCCGTAGCAATTTCACACGAACTTTACGGAACGTTGGTGACGTAATCACGCTGCCGCCGTACGTTCTCGATTAGCAGCCTCGACTAATTTTACCGTTGGTTTCCTTCAGTCCAGCCGCGCGACCGGCCGCCGGCGACGCTCGCGCTCGTCGGGACGATTTCGAACGACGCGTGCAAACGGCCCGGCCCAAGCCCAACCAAAGCCCCTCTCCCCCCAACGGCTAACTAACCGAGCGCGTCGGCGAGACGGCAAAGCGGGGCCCACGCGACGTCAACGGTCGGATCTCACGTCGCCGCTCGGCGCGCCGCACCGCACCGCATGGATCCCGTTTTATTTCCGTAGGTTCCTGAGTCGCCCTCAAATCCCAATTACCGCATCCCTCCTCTTCCTCCGCCTCGTGCTCCTCCCCCAAATCGAAGAGCGCTCCTCCACGCCTAGGGTTTCCTCGCCCCCTCGCTGCCTCCGGGGCCCTCTCCGGCGCCGCATCCCGCGTCGGAGCTTCCTCATCCTGCCCGCCGCCCGCGTCTCAATTGCCCGGCCGCCGCCGTCTCGCTCCTGCTGCTTCTACCCACCCCGACCCGAGGGAAGAGTCTGCGCCGCCGTTCCCCGGTCCCGTCCGATCATCGTCGCCCGCGTGCGTCTGGTTGCGTGCTGCTGCGTCGATCTCTTGGACGGATCACCGGAGGCGGCATTTGGGAGAGGAAGTGGGCGGGCGAGCGGGCTCCGCGTACGCTTCCCTTCCCCTCGGCGCAGGCAAGTGTGATCGATCGGTCGATCTATTAATCTGGAAGTACATTGCTCCCAATCTCATCTCTGAGCAGGGACATCTTTTGGAATTATTGGAGGACTATTAATCTGTCATTGATTAGGTTTCTGTTCACTAGCTGTTGTATGTAGCGAGATATTCTGTGTTGTTCCTGTAAATTTTCAGTGGTGGCACTGTGATCACACATGATGCAATGTGCAGGGCACTGGCCCCTGAATATACTTACCCTGAATGAATATGCAGGAATTGTGATTGTATGGTGTTGCAGGAGTGCGCAATTGCGCGCGCAAAAACTGTCTGTAAGTGGAGGGAGTGATACAATAAAAGTTAATCGATACTTTTAGTAGGAGCTACTATTTATATTCTTGATTGGTCAAGTTAGTAATAAATAAGAGCACCGAGATGACTCGTTACCATATTTGCAATATTGCAGTAGCATGGGATAATGGACGTAGCCTACTTACGCAAACCTACAATTGTGGTCTGTGGTCTTAGTACAGGTCAAGTTAGTAATAAATAAGCGTGGGGAGATGGATTATTACCATATTTGCAATATTGCAGTAGCATGGGATAATGGACGCCTACTTATGCAAACCGCCGATTCTGGTTTGTGGTCTTATTGCATTGTTTCAGTATTATTAGTTTCTTGATGTTGCAGATACTATGTTGAAGTACTCCATGTTCGCAAGTGTTACTAAGTACAGCATTGTTTCCTAGTAGGATTATATTCTTGGTGTGAGTGTGCACATGCACTTGTGTGCGTGGGGGGACATAGGAGAGGAAAAAAGATGTTATTGTAGTAGGAAATTAGGAATTTATGCTTAATTGTTGAGTTGGAGAACACAGATAACTTAAGTACACATAAATGGCTTTTAGGTTAAGAATACGGTGATAACATGGCATATGCAATGTATGATGTTTACACCTATCTCTCCTTCATGAATCACTAAATTGCACTATAACATTTTATTGGTTTTATTATGTTACTCTTTTTGCCATCCAGTCACTTTTGCATGCATTGTGTATGCATCATTTGTAGCAGTATTATCTACTACCATTAAGTTATCCTTAGCACATATAGCAGTTGTTCACTTGTTGTGTATTGGAGATAATATTTGCTTGGTCTATGCACATTACTGCAACAATGGTTTTTAGTTTTGCATGCCACGTGCTAATTTTTAATTACCTGATACAGTCTTCATTTAGCCCTCTAGATATCAATTGAAATATTTTGAGTGCTGTACTGATTTTTTAAAAAATTCCTGGCTCAACTACTGGTAATTTGTTTGTTCAAACATTAAATATCAATCTAATCATACATCCCTAACTATTATTTATTTATATTCTTGTAGGCTTGTTTTGGCGATCGACCACATCGTAAAAAACCAAATTCCAAGTGAAGTTGCCAAAAGATAACCTATCTGCTGTTGTTGCTTCCATGGTAAGCCGTCAGAAGTATTTACTAATTTTGGGACCTCATTCATTTTCAAGAGAATGCTACTGCAAAGTAGCTGTTCTCTCCTCTCTTTCATGGTTCTAACTGCATGTTTGTGTTGCTAAAGGCAACCAACGAGAACCTCCCACCAAATGTCATTAGGCAATTGGCTAAGGAACTGAAGAATCTTGATGAGTCACCTCCAGAAGGGATTAAAGTTATTGTTAATGATGATGACTTCACCACCATTTTCGCTGATATTGAGGGACCTGGTAATAATTCAGATACTTAGTTTTTTGTAAAATTTACATGCCTACATTAGCTACACTGATTATGCTCTTGTGCTTGCCTTTCACCATTCTAGCACATTGTTGTGCTGCTTGCAGTGCATGTAACAGAACCTGGATTTTTTTTCCTGTTCTGAAAATCTGAATCTTGACTTTGTGCAGCTGGAACTCCATATGAGAATGGAGTTTTTCGTATGAAGCTATTGTTGTCTCACGACTTCCCTCAGTCTCCTCCTAAAGGTAGTTAAACCTCAAAACTTTCAGTAATGTTCTTACTTCTTTAGTTCTTGAAGTGAAGCCTTTTGTTGCAATGCAAGTCTTTGACCCTCCCTTTTGATTTGCAGGATTCTTCTTGACAAAAATTTTCCATCCAAACATAGCAACTAGTGGTGAGATATGTGTAAACACACTGAAGAAGGATTGGAATCCTAGCCTTGGATTAAGACATGTTCTGCTGGTAAGCAGAGTTGGCAAAATCATTTCTTCCAGTACTGTTACTTTGTAAGCAGTTGCTGGGCTATGTATGATTCAGCACAACAGCGAGTAAGAGATTTTTTTGGCATTTGACAGGTAGTGAGATGCCTTCTGATAGAACCATTTCCTGAATCTGCCCTTAATGAGCAAGCTGGGAAATTGTTGCTTGAGAACTATGAGGAGTACTCACGGCATGCAAGGTCAGCTTTTAGCGTTGCAATTTCAAACCTTGATTAGAGCTCTACCGGTTGACAAATGCCATATTAGGATTGCATGTGCATGCTATGTTGTTTCACTTGCAAAAGTGTCATGTTGATCTGCAATTAGTTACTGATCATTTCATGTTGCTTCATGTCCAGGCTATACACTGGCATCCATGCACTTAAACCCAAGAATAAGACCAAGAGCGGGACTATTTCTGAATTAACCACAGCTCTAAATGTGGATCAGTCTAACAATGCTGTCAGCAAGAACACACCATTGGGGCCAGCAGCATTATCTACCTCCACAAATAAAACATTTGACACTAATTTGCAGGATCGTAATGCTGCTCCTTCTGATCCTGCCTTTGGAGCATCAGCAGTACCCAAGAAGGGCGGGCTACATGCTGTGAAAGCTCCAGTTGAGAAGAAGAAGACTGATGCAAGGAAGAAGAGCTTGAAGAGACTATAACTAAAACAACCTTGGAAGAGCTGAAGGCTGTTAGTTGTAGCTAAAAATCTAGATTTCTTCATAAGTTCCAGATTCACCAGATGCATAGTAAAATTGATAATAACGTGGGATCATCTGATGCAATCTGAAATGGAGTTCGGGTTAAACAGAGAAGAATGTGTGTTGTGACTGTTGGTGTACCATACTGTCTGTGCAATGACAATTGTTTGGAAGAATACTTGTCTTTTCTTGGTTGATTCCCCCGTTAGCTTTTTTTATTAGTGCTAATGTTTATGTATTATGTCATGTCTCCAGGGGTAGTTACTTCAGTGGTGCTGAAGCTTTCATTCGCTGATTCGCAAGAAGTTGACTGCTAAAATGAACCAATGGACTGTTGACGCTACTACCTGTCTAAGATTCGTGCCATTTTGTGCAGTGTGACCAACAAGCTGCTAAAAGGCCTGACATGAGTCCCTATCATGGTGATTTATTCAGCTATAAATCTCATCCTTCTGGAAGTAGGCTTGGCCTCTTCTATATTGGAAGCCATCATGAAGTTTTCAGGTAAGGTTCTTGTGCCAAATCTCCATTTTAACTGCAATTCTTGGGCCACCTTGATTCTTCAGCTACTACATTTAGTCATCATATAGGACATCTACCAACACTGCTTTGTTCAAGCACTAAGTCATGTCTACTAATTTCCTTGCAAGATTTGATTCGTGCTAAAATCATCTTTGCAAAGTACTATTTCCACTTCCAGGGAGTGATGAGTCATCTCCGAGTGAATTGCAATTTGCAAAGCAACTAACCAGCCCATCATGATCCACCACCCAAAGTTCTCGTGACCCAAGGAGGATTCAGGAACTTTCACAGGCAGTTGTTGAGCACTGCATGCACTAGGCTTTACGCCTTTTTCGTTTTTGATTTCTTATCTGATTGGTTACTTTGACCCGGAGAGTGAAAAATTCCGAATCAAATGGGACCCAAAGAAGAGGGGAAAAAAAGAAAGTGTAGATGCTAAATGGCATTAGCAGTTTAGAACCAGAGTCGTTTTCCATCGTCGGTGACGTCTTTTGCTTTAGACGCACGCAATCATCACGGCTTCGTCTGCAAGTGATCCATCACTCGAATAAAGTCGAGGCGATTTCTGAGCCACCAACTTGGTGATTAAATTTTTGGATTATCCAATATGTTCATGTAAAAGATAGTATTGACACGAGTCCAAAGTCCACAAGATTATAATTAGGTATCGACGAAAGGAGAATCTCCAATGCCACGTAGAGAGCAGACAATATCTTTAGACTAGTTTTCTCTGAGAGGTCAGTTGGCATTTATATATAATTTGACGAAGCGTTAAGGTTTGGCAAACTTCGTTTTAATTATATTTTAAAGAAAGGCCAGTTGGTGATTTTTAAGACTAAACATCAGTACATGTTCGTGAGCTATACGTTAGTGTCTACCACTCTCGGTCACGCAGGGGTGAGCTGAAATTGAATAGACTGTTCTTGATGAAAATAACAATTTTGCTCTAGACCAATTTTTTGTGTGGACGATATGATAAAGCAATTAAAAAATTTCCAATTGCAAGATGATGATTAATAAATTAACGTTTGAACCTCCTATTTCCTTAGTTTGACGGTCGGTACAGTGGGCAACATCAGGAATGGGTGCTTCAGATTCCATTTTTAAATTTACAAAATAATTGCGTGCTGCAAAGCTAGTTTTTCCTATCTATAGCACTAAGCAAATTATGTAACCTCACTTGCGATCTCACTCGGCGAATGTCTGCTTCATAGTGGCATGTGACAACTACTGCGTGCTGTTGTTATTAGGCCTGCATCTTACGTAAGTACTAAATCACAGTATTATTATTTGGTTGGTTGATTTGATTAGTAACCCTAGGGATTGATTGCCTGTGGAGATCTGGGCCTGCTGGTTTGTCATTGTCTATAGCACATTTGCACTTAGCAATTAAATACTACTACTGATCAATAAATACCACTTGAAACAGCACTCTGCAAAAAAATTTCGTAAAGATATGCCACTTGTGAATTGAATCTCTCCATCTCAAAATATACCACCCATTGCAGTAGGTAAGAGAAATAATATCAATTTCAGTACAAATCAATTACATATGCACCTTTAAGCCAAGATGTACTGTATGATCAACTCGGTCTAAAACAACAATTACCAGTTGATTTACCTATCAAAAGGCATATCACTATCGACGTACTAGTAGTATATGTCATCCACTAGCACTGTAGTACAAAACGACTTCGAGCTCGTTTAGATGTCAACTTTTGTACTGTCAAGGAAACATCTAACATTTATTAAAACTAAGTATTACGGAGCCATTACCGTGTCAAAAATTTACTCGTTCCTTGACTCACTCATCCTGTCACACATGCTCGGATGACCTGAATTTTGATTTCGAGCTAGACGACCTGGAATTGCAAGTCGTAAAAAACACTAGGACGGAAAGAACCACCCATGTTAGTGTGCCGCACACTACAAGAAGAAGCATCCAAAAACCCCGGCAAAACCAGCCAATGCCAACACAAGCCGCGCCACAGAGAGGTCCTAGCCAGGCAAGATCCTCCCCACGTTCCTCCTCCGGTCCACGCCGCACTGTGCACGCCGTGGACCAGCCGCTCCACGGCGACCACCCCGATCCCGAAGCGGGTCGCGCCACGTCACCCGGGCCCCACCTGCCAACGTGAGACGGGACGACGCCGGCCGCGATGAAGTCCCAATCATCCGAAGCAGTTAATAATCTCGATCGGAAACAAATGAGGCCGCACTATTTCCATCGTTTGGTCCTAAAATTTAATTTTAAAGTTAATTTTAATGTTTTTATCGTATCTTATTTCTCGTATTTAAGTCACTAAAACACACACATATATATAATTTTTATTTATAAATTATTTTTTAAAGGCACGTTATACTAATCAGCTGTAGGCTGTAAGCTCCAGAGTTGAGCTTTTTTTAAAAAAAAATGTCTTTCTCTCTCTTCTCTCTCTTTCTCTCGCTGCCGTCGCGAGGCGCGGGCGCCCATCTTTTCTGCGCCGTCGTTGCGGGCCCGGGCTGCTTGTTGCGTTGCCAGCCAGGCTCTCATCTCATCTTATTCCTCGCCTCCTCGCTTCCGTCCACTTCTCCACCACCTCTTCGCCGACTCGCTCTCGCGCTCGCGCACGCACACATAGCTCTTGCTCTGCTGCTGCGACCTGCGAGCGAGCGTACTGCGCCGAGCATTGCGTGTGTGGCTGCATCCGGCGGGGGTCTCTGCTCGCCGGGCGGGCGGTTTCGATCTGATCGAGGCGGCCACGTGCGGTTGGGGGGAGCGGAGGCGTGCGCGTCGGATGGTGTGATTGGGAGGCGATTGATGCGGGGAGGTTCGGTGCGTGGAGGAGGGGGTGGGGTTGGGTTGCTGGCGCTGGCGCTGGTCGTCGCCGCCGCTGCATTGGTGGTGGCGCCGCGGCTCGCGCGCGCGGACACCGTCGCCGCTGACGGTAAGTTCGTTCGTGCTTGACTTGAGGTTTTGGTTTGTTGATGTTCAGTTGGCCTCAGTACGGGAGGCGAGTCGGGTTCCTCGCTGCTCGTGCTGTTCGCGGGGTGCGTCTCTGCGTGCGTGCGTGCGTGGGCCCGTGGGTTCGGCTTCGTCGAGATGAGCGGGGAGAAGGGGATTGATTCGTTGTGCTGCGCTGCTGCTGCTGCTTGCAAGTTGCAACTGCTTCGAGTCCATGGTTCGTGTTGTTTTCGGGGTTTTTTTAGCCTCTGCAATTAACGGTGCGTGGTGTGATTGTGTCGGTGGCGGCGCGGCCGCGCCGGCGCCGTGGGAAATGAGAAACGAGGATCTTCTGGTTTTGTGAATTGGCCTGGTTCGACTCCCTCATGGGATTGATTAGTTTTTGTCTTCAGTTCAGCAAATGCCATTTGGCAAGGCGGTTGTGACATGTATAATTCGGACTAATTGATGTTCTCTTGCTTGATAAAGTAATCTAGCTGTCCCTTTCGTCTGGGATAACGAAAGGAACTTTTGAGGCCTGTGATAATGTGGTGTCGTGTGCTTCATGTCTTATCATCCTCGATAGAAATGCCAGAAAGACTGAAAGAGATGGATTGTTCGCATTCTGGATTGGTGGAAACCGGCCGGATAACATGCAGGAGAAAACATTTGCCATACTGATGGACAACTAAACATAATGAGGGGTTGAGGGGGTTTCATAGGAAGGGACTAATGTACAGTAAGTAATAGGTGTATGTTGTTCTCGTTGTCATGGGCTCGTTAGTCAATTTAGTATAATGTGGGTTTATGTTCTAAAATCAGGGACTGGGCAGTTTCTTTTCGTGATGTGCACATGTTATTCCTATAATTGTTCTCTCAGGTCATGTGTCCTGCAATGTAGGTGATTTTGTGGTCCTCGTAGACAGTTGCAGACTGTTTCTCTTTGTAATAATGGCTTCTTTATGTTTCTCTTAACTTGTGTAGTGTCTGCTATAAATGGATTGTACATTTCGCTGGGATCACCTAAACTTCCTGGATGGTCGGGAAATGGTGGAGACCCCTGCAGCGAGCTTTGGCAGGGTGTTGTATGCACCGGCTCAAGTGTAACCTCAGTGTAGGTTCTTCGTTACGTTTTCTTTTTATCTCGTCGAATCCTTTGTTTTGCTCTCATATTAACTCACCGTTTCTAGTACGATGAATGCTGCAAACTTGGGTGGTCAGCTCAGCGGCTTAGGGAACTTCACCTCAATCATCACCATGTAAGGGTGTTGAAGCTGTAAAGTTTTTCCATAACCATCGTAATGTCTGTCAAAACCAGATGATTCTAGGATTTCTTTTTTGTCTGGTTGAATTTACTCTCTTTTTATGTTTACTCTCTTTTTATGTCCTGATTAAATTTCTCATTGAATTATTTATATGTTTGATGTAGAAATCTTAGTAACAATAAAATTGGTGGAACTATACCAGAAGATCTACCGGTTACGTTGCAGCATATGTACGCATGATTGATCTTATCTGCAGTTTTTGGTCTTTGGTATTATTCAATTGATCCTGTGATCTTTGCACTGGTACAGTTTTCTTTCAGCTAATCAGCTCACTGGAAGCATCCCAAGTTCATTGGCAAAACTTAAAAATTTGGCAGACATGTACATTCTTGCTCTCTTTCCGCAGAAAGTTTATATACATGATAGTTTGTGTTGTAAATCACACATATCATTTTCCTTGTTTTCCCAGGTCACTCAATGACAACCAACTAAATGGCGAACTGCCAGATACTTTTGGCTCACTCGCTGGACTTGTAAATCTGTAAGATACCATTTCCGTACGTTTTTTTGTCTTTGTGTTTGGTTGTTGTCTTATTGTCTTAATTTGCTGATGGTTGCATCTAAGCTTTCCTGCAGGGATATTTCCTCTAACAACTTGACTGGTGTGTTACCGCCATCAATGAAAAATCTGTCATCTTTGACTACATTGTAAGTGTACACAATTCTTATCTCAGTTTCCATTTCCTATGTTTCAACTTAATTCTTCATCTGTTATCTCATAGGCACATGCAAAGCAATCGATTGTCTGGGACTCTTAACGTCTTGCAGGATCTCCCTCTTAAAGACTTGTATTCCCTTCTCTTTCTTCTCCTTTATCACCATGCTCATTCAGTTTCTCTAGCATGTTATGATCTAAAAATTTGAAGGCATGCTAATTTTCGATTCTTTAATTTGACTGCTCTGTGTATTTTTCTCCTAAAACTTATGGTATCTTTAAAAGAATGCATGTGGCTGTGGTATGATAATAACTACATTCTGTGTTTAACTTTGTTATGGAATCTTTAAAGAGAACATATGGGACATACAGATCTACAGTATTTTCCATCACTGATGTCATACTTATAAGTCCTGTCAGAATTGCACATAGGAATTAAGGTAGTATATGAAATGGCAATATGTTAATCATTATCATTCCATACTTAACTACTTTTTTTCTTGGGTAATAAATTTAAGCTAACATCTAAGTTATCTGTTCTATGGTGTTTGGAAAATTTGGTGCATCTGTGCATGTAGACATGGGGAAGGAGATACATGGGGAAGACGAACCATTTGTTAATGAAAAGCCATTCATTTTAGCAATGACTTTTTAGCAGGAACAAAAGAAACAAAATGCATATGATTTCATCATTGGCTTATATTTAGAATAAAACTGAAAAGACTAAAATGATTTGTAGCAGGAATCAGATGGAGTAGGTGGAGACAGTGTCTTTACAAAAACCATTAACTGAGTTTCACTTAAAAGACCAATGTTTCCTTTTTTACCATTGTTCTGATAAGCACTCCCTAGCAATGCTGCTTCTATACTCCTGACCATTTTTGTTTGAACAACTATGTTCTTTAGTTCAATTACTACAGATCATTGAATAGTTGCACTTATATCCTGTAACATCTTTACTCTGATCAGGAATATAGAGAATAATTTGTTTTCCGGACCAGTGCCTCCAAAGTTACAGAGCATACCAAACTTCAAGTGAGATTTTTTTCTTGCATTCAATTTCCTTTCGATGTCAGCCAGTTGAATTATAATTATTATATTGTCTACCTTGACGTTGTTTTATCTAATACAATCTAAAAATAATTAATCAGAACAATTATGTATGGCTTCTTAAGTGACTAACATTATACAAGTGCAGAAAGGATGGGAATCCATTTAATACCAGCATAGCTCCTTCTGCATCACCGCCATTAACACCCAGAGGACCAGCACCAACTCCAACACCAACGAGCCTAGCGCCAAGTCTGACACCAACAGGACCTCCAACACCATCGCCTACCAGTCCAAATCTAGCACCATCACCACCACCTCCATCCCCTTCAGCCCCTCCACAGTCTAAAACTCCCTCAAACTCTTCTGATGGGCCAACTACTCGAGGCAGCATTTCATCATCTAAGAAACAGAATTCGTCAACCCTCAAAATTGTTGGATTTGCTTTTCTTGGAGTAGTGCTGTTCATAGTTATAGTCCTGCTGGTGATATTTTGTTTGTCCAAGTACCAAGAGAGACGATCAAGGTATGATTATAACAGAAGTCAGTTGGCAAGGGTGCATCATACGGTTGAACCCAGAATCAACCCATCGGTGGTGCAACAGGGGGATGCTGTTAAAAAAGGTTAACTTATGTTGAATTCCCAATAGGATAGAGATTTCTGGTTATTTTTAGCATTCATATAAGATGTTTTATTTGACATGTTCAGGTGGTGTCCCTGATAGGAAGGGGCGTGAGCAAAGTTTGGCACCAGCAGGTACGGCGTCCTTGGAACAACACATAATATAGTTTTCGCATACTGTTCACCGATATCGACTTTTTTTTAAAGTTTCGTGCCACTGTTTGCAGCCATCCCTAAGAAAACTCCTGAAAACCAAAGAGAGCACATAATTAATTTGGAGCGCACAGATTCTGATCTTTTTGCAGTTGCTCCACCACCCCCTCCACCTTTCCTGCCACCATTCCCTGTTGAAAAAGTTACTGTAAATCCTATTGTTCCTCCAGAAAAGAGATACATGTCTCCACCAAGGATAAGCAAACCAACTTCTGCCACACCATTCTCTGTGGCATCTCTTCAGCACTATACAAGCAGTTTCAGAGAGGAGAATCTGATAAGAAAGAGTAGACTAGGAAAGGTATACCTAGCAGAGTTTCCTGAAGGAAAGGTATGTGCTAACCACTAAGTATTACCTGTCTTACTGAAAAGTGCAATGCATTATATTTAGTGTGCAGTTAAAATACTAAGCATAATTCCTGCTATTCTGTGTAGTTATTGGAAGTAATGAAGATTGACAATACTAATGGAAGAATATCAGTAGATGACTTTCTAGACCTGGTTCAGCTTGTCTCAGATATCAGGCACCCTAACATCCATGAGTTTGTTGGATATTGTGCTGAATATGGGCAGCGGTTACTTGTGTACAATCACTTTAGTACAAAAACACTAGATGATGCACTTCATGATAGGGAGGGCGTTGATAGTACACTCTCATGGAATGCTCGCCTCCAGGTTGCTCTTGGTTCAGGAAAAGCCTTAGAGTGAGTAAAATTATGGTTGTATATTTTATGTAATCCATGTATGGCTTTCATTTTTTAAATGTGTAACCTTCATACTTCCTTTCCTGCAGGTATCTCCATGAAAGCTTCCAGCCTCCAATTGTGCATCAGAACTTTGAACCGGCTAATGTACTCCTTGATAATAAATTTTCAGTGCGTGTTGCTGAATGTGGACTAGAAAAATTGATGGCATCAAGTCCTGTCACTCAGGTAAGATATAATATGTGTGATAAGTTGTTCCATGTTTTTGTTTGAAGTGCTGAAGTTGCCATTGCTGAAGCATTTAAATTTAGAACATGTAAAGAGTGATTGTCATTTTACAGTCCTTGAGGAGGTAGCAAGAGGTCCTTAGGTTTGACTAAGCTTATTGGAAATTCCTTAAATAAACCTTACTAGAGAATTCTTCTCTACCCGTTGGAAATAATTAAATTTTGATTCACTGGTAATTACTTTTACTATGTTGCTAGACTAGTTGATGTCATGATTTGTTGTTTGATCACAAATGAGTAGATTTAGCTAATTTAATTTGGCCAGGCAGTAAATAAATCATCTTGTTATGTTGATGGAAATTATAGCTGGTGCACTTACAGCTCGTATGTTTTTGTTCCAGTTGTCAGATCGGATCCATTCACTGTTGAACTATGAACCACCTGAATCCCGGGAATCTGGGATAGTTACAGAACAAGGTGATGTTTACAGTTTTGGAGTAGTGATGCTTGAAATTCTTACTGGGCGTAAACCATACGATAGGTAAGAAATTTTCAAGTCTCAAGCTCTCATGTTTAATCAGGAGTTCAAGAGCTTTTCCTAATTGTTTTAAATCACGATTTTAGTGTGGAACAAGGAAAGAAGTATTTGATTAACAGGCCTGTTTTATGCAAAATAATATTTCAGTTCACTCCCACGGGCTGAGCAACATCTTGTTAGATGGGCCAATTCTCAGCTTCATGACATAGAATCACTGTCCAAGATGGTGGACCCTTCTATACGAGGGCAGTGCTCTGAGAAAGCATTGTCACGATTTGCTGACATAATCAGCCGCTGTATCCAGGTAATTGATGTATATTTTCTTCATTCGTACTGGAACTGCATTTGCAAGCATACTATTACGCTAGCACATGTCCGATGCTTTACATTCTTTGCACAAAGCGTTTTGAATATTGGGGATCATGTGTCTAATCCGAAATTTTCCTAATGGAGCAGGAACCACAATTCAGGCCACCAATGTCTGAAGTTGTCCAAGACCTAGCTAGAATTGTAAATGCTACTGGTGAGGAATCGGAGTAACACAAAACAAAAATCAAGGACATACAGATCTTGTGAGCCTGCCAAGTTGCCTGTAGATACTGGGAGGAAATTCTTTCGGCATATTCTGGGTAGAATACTGGCAAAGAAAACTATTTTTCCTAGAGCAGTATACAACACCATAACGTGTGTCAACTTGGAGCCACATTTACACAGGAAAGGACAATGGAGGTACAGCCAACATGTATTTAGTTGTTGCAAGGTTGAAATTGATGTATTCTTTTGCAGACATGATATCATTACCCCTTCTTGTAACCAAAATTCATGATTTGTGCCATAAGGTTACTATCTTCGCTCTTTTTCATGTTCTGTTTATCATCTGGAGACCTGGGTAAAAAAATACCTTAGCCTTTAATCTATCTATTATTAATATTATTAAGATGGTCTTGTCAGATATCATGTTTGTTGTGAAGGCTAAAAAATCACATTAATCGTAGAAAAAAACAGAGTTTAAGTAGAAATAAAATTTAGAAATTAATTGAAATTCGGAATAAAATAATAAATATTGAAAGAAGAATCAATATAGAACATGATATGAGATTAATTAAAATTCGAAATAAAAATAAAATAAATTCTAAAAATGGATTTCAATACTAATTCTAAATAAACATAAAAAAGTCAAGAAAATTTAGGAAAAATATAATAAATAAATAAAAATAAGGAATATTAAAAAAAAGAGTTCATCTAGAAAGCAACACATGATTAAGTAAATTTGAAACAAAAAATAAAATAAATTTTAAAATTGGGTTTTCAATATGAATTCCAAATAGAATCATTAAAATTTGAAACAAAAATATAATAAAATAAAATAAATAAATAAAGACTGTATAGAAGAAGGGTCATAGTAAAATACAATCTATAAATATCCAAAAGTAATATCAATTAAAATTTGAAATAAAAAATAAAATAAATTCTAAAATTGGATTTCAATACTAATTCCAAGTAAACTTTAAAAAGTCATGAAATTCAAGTAAAACTACAATAAATAAATAAAAATAAAGAATACTGAAAGAAAAGTCTATGTAGAACACAACACGGGATTAACTAAACTTCACAGTAAAAAAATAAAAGAAAATCTAAAATTAGATTTTCAATATATATTCTAAATAAACTTCAAAAAATCATTAAATTTTAAAATAAAAATATCATAAATAAATTAAATAAGTAAGGACTACATACTAAGAAAAGTACACAGCTTTTCAGAGCTTTTCAGTTAAATCAAACTGGGATAGGAAAGTTAAAACACACTGTTTTTCAAATATTTCTATTTAAATACAGATTTTTAGATATATCCTACTTTTTTAATTACCTTCTTATTATCTCTCTATGTTAATTTTAATATTTCTCTAGCTCTCTTCACATTATTATCTTAACTTAGGATTTTACAGTGTATTGACGTCTCTAAAAGTCTCCTTTTAACATGACCAAACCAACTCAACCGATGTTAGATAAACTTTTTTCAATTGATGTTATCCCTAGTCGATCACATGTATACTTGTTTCGGACTCGATCTATTCTTGAATGACCATAAATCTAACGTAGCATACGTATTTCTGTAACACTCAACTATTAAACATAATGTCTTTTTTACCCTATATAGCATAGCACGTCTAATCGTCAATCTATAAAACTTATCTTTTAGTTTCTGTGATACATCTTATCACAGAGGATAACAGATACTTGGCACCACTTCAACCAGCAATATACTAATCCATCAATCTGTAGCATTGATGTTAGACATCAAAAAATATTTTTCTTAGTCACTACTTAGCCTCCTAAACTCACATCCTCAAGTATTTATTCTTAATTTTGATTACTAGAAAACCTTTGGAATTAAAAGTCTACTGCCATAACTCTAGTTTCTTATTTATTTATACGTGGCTCTCAATAATTAACACTATATTATCTGTAAAAAGCATACACCAAGATATATCCCCTTATATGTTTTTTTGTAATCTTATCTATTACCAATACAAAGAGGTTTGGGATTAAGTTTGATCCCTGATATAGTTCTAATTTAATCAGGAAGTAACTTGTGCTACCATCATTTGTTCGAATACTATTAATAGTATTTTTGTACATATTATTGATGAGAGAAATATATTTTGTTGAGACTTTATGTTTGTCCAAAGACCACCACATAATATTTCTTGAGTCCATAGAAAAATACAGGCTATAAAAAATCCATCACATGGGATGCAGTGGTGGCAATAGTTGGCAAGACTTCTAACATAATCACGATGATATTAAATTTCAATTTTGTTAGACACCAACGATAAAAAAAAGACGGCATGAGTTGAAGAATAGATAGACAACAAAGGAGTAGGGAGGTGGTGGTTGCTATGAGAGAGCGAGCCAACTAGCAACAAAGGATCAGAGTGGCAACGGCGGCATCTAAAAACTATAAAAAGAAACTCCAATGATAATAAGGTTTGATTTTATAAGATGCCAACAACAACAAAGATAAGAAACAGCAAGGCAGGCAAATAAGCTAACAGCAACAAAGGAGCAGGGAGACGGCGGTTACCATGGGAGAGAAAGCCGAGGGGTAACAGATGACAATAAAGTGGGTGGGCAGCGAGTAGGCTATAAAGGAGTAAGGTAGCGACGGTTGATAGGTTATCTAAAAACATTAAAATAGAACACCAATAATAATTAAGTTCAGTTTTTAGAATCCTAATGATGATAGAGAGGAGGGGTGGTGGGTAGGCTACAAAGGCAAATGGTCGCAGCGGTTGATGGAACTTATATAGAGTAAAAAAAAGAATCAACACCATAATTAGATATGATTTTTAAAACCTCAATAACAATAAAGACGGAAGGGAGCAACGTGTGTGTCGTAAAAGAGTAGGAGAGTAGGGTGATGATCTTTTAAAAACTATAAAAACAAAACATAATAAGATAATCAACTCTAAAAACTATATGTTTTGATTTTTTAAAAGTATGAATAGAAACCATGATGGTCCGAACAAAAGTAAAGGGTGGCAAAGGAGTAAGAGGCGATAGCTGGCATAACTTTTAAATGCTATAAAGTTGAGAATCCGATGATGACAAGGTTTCATTTTTTTTAAATCCTAATACAACAAGATGACTATTTAACATTTTTTAAAAAGAAAATAGGTGTAAAAAATTTAGATAATTTTGGGTGTTACGCGCCACCCTGCTAGTTCTTTAATGATCTGTTTCGTTTGCTACACAAAGAATCATGAATCTGTGGACACTGGGAAAATCTCTGGCAACGAATAGGCAATTTTTTATTTATATATTTTTAATTAAAATATTTAATATATATATTAAAAAAATTAAAAATATATACTTTTAGCACTTTTGGAGAGATCTTTTTTAAAAAAAATAACTCATTAAAGGGTGAGAAATCTAACATATTAAATATCAGTTGGTACACGTTAACGGTAGGGTACCGAGGGATAGGAAGTTTGTAGGCGACCTCCTTACCATCCTAGTTAAGAGTGTTTTTTTTCACAGTAGGGGTTATCTGCAAAATAGACATGCGAACGAGGAGGGGCCTACCATTTTTGCAGGTGACCTCCTTACAGTCCTCTGGTTATGTCTTTTTTCCTTATGGGCTGTCTATAAAATTGTCAGGCCCATCCACAGAGGGGGCTAGTAATTTTACAAATAGCACCATGACGTACTCTGTTAGACCCTTTTTTGGGCAACTGTCGATAAAGGCCCTCCTAGTCGCCCTAAAGTCCATTTTATTAAAAAAACAGAAAAAAGAGAAGAGATAGTTGAGGAGAGACGAAGTAAAGCGGTGAAGCCAGCAAGGCTTGTGGATTTATATGCAAGTACTTTGTAATATTTATTATTAGTATTGAAACAAAATAGTATGTGTTCTAGACCTGTAAATAGTTTCGTTCTTATATATGTAGTTTGATAGTTTTGTTTTTAAATCTATAGATAGTTTTGTTTATAATATTTAAAGACATATCAATGTTAAAATATTGAATGCACGATATTAGATGTGATGATTAATTTCTTACATAGATCAATTCTAATTTTTTGTAAACAGATATGTCAAATAAAGTATTATTTTGATTATATCACAGTCAAAAAAATGTTAGATATGGTTTATATGGTGTAGACATGTCAAAGCTCGGCTCAACATTTAAGAGTATTAAAAGTCCAGTTGACAAAAGTTTTTTTTAGTATACAACTGATTAATACAAGACTTCTAAATCAATCCTCAGGTCAATGCCATAACCGTGTATGTCATTATGAGCCGAGCAATTGAATGTTTTTTTTAGAAATTGATGTCAGTGGATTTTACTACCACTTGAAAATGGTACGTGGAGAATGTATTAGAATGAGGTTGGCCACCTATCATTCTTGTGTCAGTGTAAAAAATAGCATCGTTTCAATGATTGTGTAAGACAAAGAGGGTCTTAGTATGATGGTATGTGTTATTGAAACAATAGAGAAAAATGAGTCAAAACACGAAGAAGGATGAGGAGAATATAGGGAACCAAGAGGATTGATAGATGAGTTAGAGAGAAACAGCACCATCGTTGAGATAATAGATATGGAAGATTCTAATAACGAGCATATAGAGAATAATCAATCATTGGATGAGAAGGATGGTAATATAAATCCATCACAATGATCCAACGAGAACTTCTTTGGACTTGTTATCTAGAAGAGACATCACATGCCATAGGAATACAAGAAAAACGAGATCATTCAAGGGGCTAAATATGCATACAAAGAAGAATTGACAAAGGCAGTTAAGTACTGGGCAGTATCACTTCAACAAGAGTTTTGGGTTGTGAAGTTAAGCAAGTAGCTGTATGAAGTGAAGTGTGTGAAATCAATTTATGGGAGTCTACTTGTCAATCGTAACCGAACATAATTGTCACTTACATGAGATCAAGAAATACCACTGAAATATGACATATGTATTTATTGCAATAGAAATGTACTTTGATGTTGTGCATAAACTAAGGTATGAACCAAGGTCAATTATAAGGTACACATTTAGGATAAATTTAAGTACACAATCAGCTATATGAAAGCATGAAGAACGAAATAGAAAATTATGGAGGTAAGGTTTGGCACATTCAAAATTTCTTATGATAATTTATCTCATTTTTTAGCTTGCATTTTTCAGAGAAATCCGATGAACTACTATGACATTAAATCACTCACCATTCTCAGCAGAATGTGTTTCAATGGGTTTTTTCGCATTAATTAGACAAGATATTATTTGGCTTGGCTAATTACACATTGGTGTAACTGTTCATTCTGCATATATAGTGATCGATACTAGGTTATGACATCTCAGGACTCCAATACTCATGGGAGAAAATTCTTCCAATGCACAAACTATTCTCATGAGATATAGATTGTATGTACTTATTTTTTTAATTATTCCTTACTACAATATTTTCTTCGTATTAATACTTTCTTTACCACATCCACGAAAATATGTGTAGTTTCATTCAGTGGATCAATATAGAAAATCTAGTATTTAACCCTAACCGTTGGATCTTCAAGGGCTATTGGTTTTCTCTCACACAATTAAACGAATAGTATATGAGAAGTAAGGAGGAGTACGAATGACGTTGCTAAGCCGAATGGTCAAACTAAAAACTACAATCTCTTGTACTACCTCTATAACGTACTATGTGCGCTTGAGATGATCGTTATTAGATGGTGAGGTCAATAACTGTCGACCTTGATTTGTCAAAACAATATTGATGATGATTTCGTTGTAAGTTTGTTATACATCTCTCTAATTTATTTTAAATTATTATCACCGTGACTACAATATCTATATATGCATATTTTTCCACAAAACCATCGAGAATATATGAATTCAAACAATGAATAAACATTAAAAAGTCACCGTACAAATCTACAATTATGATATAGCTTAAAACAATTAAACAATACATACGAGCTAAAGTAAAAATCAGCCGGTGAACAATAGATGATGATGATATATACAAGTTATAAATAAGTGTATGTATAGTGTTACCCATTATATTATTTATATTGTATCTATATTCTATCCGTAATATATAAAACTCCCAGTAAGCGTGCAATATTTTTATCATTATTATCTAAATAATATCCACGTGTGAATCTATTAATCATCTAACTCTCTATTTAATTATGTAATATTTTTTAGTATTAATGCTAAGTTTCTTATATAATTTAGGTATCTCATTTATCTTTTCTACGTACTCCTAAATTTTCTTTACAATTATATCTACAAATAAAAATAGTTTTATTTAAAATCTTTTTTTTCTTGTCGACATTTGTACGGTGTGGACAAAAACACCTTAACAAAAGACATAACGGGGCCGCCTGTAAAATTGCTAGACTCCTCCATAGATAGCCTTGCAATTTTATAGGCAACCCATTGGAATAAAAAAACATATAACTAGAGGTTTGTAAGGGGGCGTCTATAAAAATAACATTCCCCCTCTTTTCTCGTACACTCATTTTGCAAGTTGCCCCTTTTGTGGAAAAAAACAGTTGGATAGATCGGGCGATAAGTAGGCTGACTGTAAATATTTTAGCCCACACCGTCGTTAACGTATGCCAACGGTCATTTATCATATCGAATTTTTCATTCTCTGATTGAGTGTTTTTTTTTAAATAAAAACTCTCTCAGTGGAGCTGAGAGTATACATATGTAAATTTTCAAAAAATTTATGTTTTTTAAATATATTAATAAAAAAATATAAATAAATAAATCACGAATAGGCTAGTGTCGTGGACCAGAGAAATGGGCCATTCTGGGCTGGCAAAAGGTATGTTGTGGGCTCGTGGAAGTTAACTACTGTCTGACGTTGCAAAGGTACTACTGGGTTGGCATTGATTGGGCTGATTCAGGCCTAGCCATCTGCATAATTATATTTTGAAAAATTAGTGCCAGTTGATTCTTCTATTTCACAAAAAAAATCATATTATTTCAATTACTTGTAGGTATTCTTTTCTATAAACAGGGTTTTTCTTACGAGAACATGGCTTATATTCTTAAGGCCCGAATACAGATGTCGGCATGTTTAGTAAGTATAAACGAAATTAATATACTTACACAGGAACTGAACATATTGATTTTCCCCCCAAGATTCATGTGTTTCAAATGAGGTCTAATTATGGGACATAGACCTGTACATAGCAATGGCTCACTGTATCATACTACACTAGCAGTAATGCAAGGATTGTGCTACTTTGGATCTTCGGGTAGAAGCATGGCCAACCATCCCTACCCGTTTCCTTTCCTCACACCATGCCCGTTGGCCTTACTAGTCGTTAATTAATTGTGATGTCTATGGCTGTCATAAAATTTATCACTTATTTTTGTTAGATTCGATCTAAATGTCATTACTCGGTCTACACGTATTTCCGGACATGCTTGTCATTAGCAAGATGCACTCTTTCTTGTTAGGTTAATTTTGCATTCCTTTTTCTTTATTTCGAACCTCCACTGTATTTTTCTTTTAGATTACATGAAAGATGTATATGCACCACCGCACACTTACATCACACTTTACACACCCGCTATGTTTCTCTTGTACTTAGATATGAATTTGGCTGGTATAAATTGTTTTAAATGCATGTGTTCAGTCTTGGCTACACACCCGAGTTTAGAGCTTCAAATTCGTTTCCTCTTGAACCTCAATCAACAGCTAAGGCGGTCCAGAGAACAAAGTCAACAAATCAAAACTGAAATGATGCAAAATTTGAAAGGTAAATCATTTTCCATGCAAAATAAATGATTTTCTATGAAAAACTCTCTTGGAACTACTCTGATTTCGTACGAGACTGACATGTTCAACCTGAAAACTGAACCACCCTGTAACTTCACAACCACGAGAGCTAGATGCAAACTGCTTCAGGACAGCGACAAGCCCCCCTCTCTCCAGCCACAAGAATCGCCAGTTGCATGGTGGTCACACGAGGCTGAGAAGAGAATTGTGACGTCGGCTTTAGATCTAGAAGAACAGTTGACCTGATCATGCCATGTGGCTGGCCACAACTTGTTGCTTATAGTATCTTCCGTTTTAATGATGTTGGATGGATGCTTAAGCATGGGGCTGATCGATGCACACAATGGACCCTTCGGTTATTTTCCCCTTGTTTTTAATTTATTTTTGCAATGATCTCTAGAATTAATTAGAATTGTTTAGGTCGGTTTCTGTGGCTCTCCTTGTTTGATAGAAAAGCGTATTGTTTGGCGTTGGTTGGATTAAGATGTGTTGTGCCATGGAACCATTCGATGGTATTTCCCACTTGTGTTCATGTCGTTCAATTTTGTGGTTGGTGTGATTTGCGTCGAGATTATTTGCGTAGGCTGCTTTGTGCAGCTGTGTGATCCATCCGTCTATGTCAGGGTTTTCAATTTCGTATTGGAAGTTTCTTTGGGGGCACCGAATTTACCGAAATCTCGGGAATTTCGGAAAATTTTGAAACGAAATTATTTGAAATTTAAGCACATTTTTACTGAATTTGAATATTTTTTTACCAAATTCACAAATATTTAAGAAAATCAGAAAATTTTGAACGAAATAGTTGCGTGGCGGGCGGGCCCGAAATTCCTGATATTTCAAACCTTGATCTATGTTAGAGATTGAAAGATACTAACTGGACAGAAGCTTCAAACCTAAAATTATGAAACAGAGAGAGTAGCTAGCAGGCAAAACCCTGGCTTTGATATGTACTGTACTACAGTTTACGAGACTAGTGGTGAAGCTAGTATCATCGTTAAGCCCAGACGTCTAATAACATCGACTAATGTTTATATATATTAACGGCAGCCAGTAAAAGAAATAGAGGTGACTGGCGAGTGTCGTCAGAGCGGCCTCCGTCTAATAACATCGATCGACTAATGTTTATATATATTAACAGTAGTCGGTAATAGAGGTGAGTGTGGAGGGTCGCTGGAGCTGCCTCTGTCTAATAACGCCAATCAATTAATGTTTATATATATTAACAGCAGTTGGTAATAATAGAGGTGACTGGCGGTGGCGGAGTGTGGGCGGAGCTGCCTCCTCCACTGTAGGAGCCCGCCCACTGGTCGCGCGTGCGTGACCGCTCGTGTCGTGCACGATCGATCGGGCCCGGGCGGTAGCTTGGAGCGGCAAGCGGCAAAGCAAAGCGCGCCTGGATCACCGGACGACCGGAGGCACATCGATGGCGCGATGCGGTGTCACGCGGCGGCCGCGAAATCCCTTGGCGGCTCGCGGGGCGCGTCGCCCGGTCGATCGCCAGCTTCCCGCGTCCTCGCATCGTTCGCACGTTGATTGCTAGGCCGGCGCCCGCGCGCGGGCCTAAACACCGTCTCGTCGCGGCGATGTTTTTTGTCGAGCGCCGTGTCTAACCCGGCCGGTGGCCACGACTCCACGGCGATTCCACGGCCACTTGTTCTAATCAACAACGGGTCTCGGAGCGTGGCGCGGCGTCGCCTATCTCCACGCCTCAACCCGAAAGTGGTGGACTCGGATATTTTCTCCGTTGATGGTGGGTTGCTTTACCTCGACGTAACCAGGAGATCGTTACAGCGATTTTTATACCATGATGTGGTCATCAACCAATACGGATCGATGTCCTTCTCATACCACGAGTATATGATATTTTATGATTGGGAGGACAGGATGAGGACGAGCACGTACGTACGTTGGTGTTGGCATAAACAATTAAATCTGACAGCTCGTCACCCACACGCTGAAGCAATAGGGGATGGAAGGATTTTGATCCTAGCAACACCTCTCGTCACTGTGCGTCTAGAATCGTCAAACGTCAAACAAATTCACAAGTGGCAAATCGATCGAATTCAAACAATTAACTCCATGGCCCAACTATTGGAATAAACAAACAAACCCCGACCGAAAGGGAACAATTCGTCAGCTTCCTTTCCAGGACAGGTGAAAGAAAGACGAAACACCAGAAACAATAACCAATCGTGACAAAACCACGACCAGTGAAGTGACCGGTGGGCGCTGAATTCGACATGGACGCACGAAGTTGTGTGGCCACCAACGCCTCTACGCCCTCTCGATCGCCCATTTCACCCAACCTCCCAACGAGCGGCTCCAATTAAGCCATTAACCCATAGCCACTTGTGTCAATGACTCAATGTGCGTGCTTGATTTGATTCGGCTAATAAAGTATCCACGCCAAGTGTCAACCGCCCAGCGATCCATCGACTGAACGGTACACCGTCACGACATGGTCATGGTGCCTCCGTGTGTGACACGCACAGCGACGTTGCGAATTCCACGTCTTTGCAAAAATTTCGTCGTCACATTCCGTTCCCATCATTCCATGTACACCGGTGCTGCACGTGTGATGGAGGAAAAAATCGCTGCTTTATGTGCGTGATTTGTGAGCTCCAACTCGCCGCTTTAAATACGCGCGGGGTCGTCAGCCAGGCTTCGGCTGCTTCGTCACGGCGCGCGACGCGATCGGAGAGGAGGAGGAGGAGGAGAGAGCACGAGTCGCGTCGTGAGGGATGGATGGTGGTTGGGCAGAGCGGTGCGCGCTCTGCGGCGCGGCGGCGGCGGTGCACTGCGAGGCGGACGCGGCGTTCCTGTGCGCGGCGTGCGACGCCAAGGTGCACGGGGCGAACTTCCTCGCGTCGCGCCACCACCGGAGGCGCGTGGCTGGGGCGGAGGTGGCGGTGGTGGTGGTAGAGGAGGAGGGGTACAAGTCCGGGGCGTCGGCAGCGTCGAGCACGTCGTGCGTGTCGACGGCCGACTCCGACGTGGCGGCGTCGGCGTCGGCGGCGGCGCGGCGGGGGCGGAGGAGGCCGAGGGCGGCGCGCCCCCTCGCTGAGGTGGTTCTCGAGGGGTGGGCCAATCGAATGGGCCTCGCGGCGGGGGCGGCGCGGCGGCGCGCCGCGGCGGCCGGGCGCGTGCTCCGGGCGTACGGCGAGGACGTCGCCGCCGCGCGCGTCCCGCTCCGCGTCGCCATGGCAGCCGCGCTGTGGTGGGAGGTAGCGGCCCATGGTGTCTCCGGCGCCGGAGCCGGCCAGGCCGACGCGCTGCAGCGGCTGGAGGCGTGCGCCCACGTTCGGGCGAGGCTCCTCACGGCTGTGGCGTCGTCGATGGCCCGCGCGAGAGCGAGGCGGCGCGCCGCCGTGGACAACGAGGAGGCCTGGGACGAGTGCTCATGTTCTGAACCCAACGCCTTGGGTGAACCACATGTCAGAGACACAACTCGTCAGAAATGATACAACTTATTATGCAGAGGCGTTGTTTGATTTTTTTTCCCCGCATTTCAAGAGTGTTAAAGTAGAGCTAAATCTTGTGATTAGCCTCTCAAAAATATTGGTGTGGTTAGAATCTAGAATACTAAATTTTATTTTCCTTTTATGTTTGAAAAAAAGGAGATGTCTACCAATGCTGTAACTCCAAATAAGTGATTAGATGATACTAGTACAAGGGAACAATCCATTGGTCTAATTAATTATCGGTGATTTGTTTAGACTTGTGAACAAAATTGTGGCTCACATCATTCACAAGCTGTTGGTCATGGGGAAAATATCTAGTTCTGGATCATTCCACATGCACACAGAATGACAGAAAATCAGAAACTGTTTACAAAGTTTAATGTTGTGGAGGCAGAGATCAGCACGCAGCCTGGGTGGCTTATGTCATCATGCAGAAGTTACCAATGGTTAGATCACTATGCTTGATTTGCCAGCTTGCAGTTTGCATGAGCTTGTTTAATTTGAGATTGGCATTTAGATCTGCCTGCTAGTGATACAGAAGAACATGTATTGGAGGATATCAGAGCATGATTGCATAAAACGAGAAGTTACCAACATAGGGCTGATGACTTTGGAATTAATCTCCCGTCGGTTAGTCAAGAGCTAATTATAAAGAATAATTTATAAGTAATATATATATATACATATATATATTCTTAATGATTTTAAAAGCTAATGTTAAAAAAGAACTACATTAAAAATATTTAAAATCAACCGTAAAATTAAATTTTAAAATTTAAAAGAGGAGTTTGTGATACATATTCTCCATTTCCACCTCTAAGAATTATGAACAACAGCAACGATAAAATCTTTTATTTTCAAATAAGTAAAGATAAACTAGAGTTAAAATTTAACATAAGCCTTAAATCAATGTTATCAGTATAGATTTTTAGTTATATTTTAATTTTTCAAGTTTATTGCATCTTTCTATTTTAATTTTACTATTCTCCTATCTCTCTTCACATTATTATATTGATAATTTCATAATATACTAATGTCTCAGGGTCTTTTGACATGATCAAACTATCTCAATCAATATTAGATAAGATTTTTTTTAATTAGTGTTACCCCTATCCAATTATGTATATTATTGTTCCAAACTCGATGATAGTATAGCATCCGTATTTCTACAATACTTAGCTATTAAATATGTCGTATTTTTATATACTAACATTTTATTCCATACAACATAGTAGATCTAATCGTCATTTTATACAAGTTATCTTTTAGATTTTATGGGGCCCTCTTATCGTAGAGAATGCTAAATTCTTAACGTCATTTTATCTATCCCGCTTTAATTCTATGACTAACATCTATATCAATATTTTCATCCATCTGTACTATCAATTCTAAATATCAAAAGGTATCATTCTTAGACACTACTTGATATTCTAAATTCACATCTCCCTCCTTATATGTAATGGTGATAAAATCGTACCTTAAGTATTCAGTCATAGTTATGTTTACTTAAAAAAACTTTAGACTTAAAATTCTATCACCACAACTCTACTTTCTTATTTACTCCATTCAACTCTTATCAACTATTACAATATCATCTGCGAGGATCATACACCAAGGGATATCTCCTTATATTTTCCTTATTGAAACATCTAGACCCCTTTATTGTTTTGGTAACTAATGACGAACAAATTTTTAGATACTAATAATTGTCTTTGAGTAATTGTGTTTTAGTTAGGTACTCGGTAATAATCAGCGAAGGAGTTTGATCACCGCTTGAATTTGATAAGCAAGAAGATGACAAAGTAAAAAAGAAAACATTTTATTACTCTTATTTTCCGATTGAGGTGTTAGGCGACCGTGTTAGGCTTTTTTTTTTGTTTGTTGTACTATCAAGAGGAATGATAAAACAATTGCAAATAGTTGATCAAAATGTTACATTAGAAAAATTACACAATGTTTCTTAAGTTAGAAATATACATTAGATAAGACCGGTCTAACCGAGCTTTAGGGCTGGTCTGACCGCGATCTTCCAAAAGTGTATCTAGGTATTGCTATGAGGGCTGGTCAGACTGGGCTTTAGGGTTGGTTTGACCATAATCTTCTAGAAGCGTTTCTGGGCGCTACTCTAACGGTCGGTTGGACTGGGCTTTAGGATCGGTCAGATCGGGAATTTATAGAAAGAGTTTTGGAGTATCGGTTAGTTTGGGTTCAGGGTAGTTGGTCCGGGCGCTAAAGCGGTCCGACTAGAGGTATGCCCTCGATCGGACTAAGATAAGTGCATTTAATATGCACCAACGACTCTTTTTCTAGCTGTTAGAATGGAGTTCAGTCGGACCGGAACTCAAATGGCGATCAGACCGGATATGAGCAGAGTTGGAAATTTTTGTCCCAACAGCTGTTTTTGCTAGTAGGGGTATAAATACTCACGCATCAGCCACAAGGGTATTCTTCTTAGCTTTGTATTCATTTCATATGAACCATTGCCTCCCCTCTCATACCAATTGAGCTTACTCTCTAATTATGAAAGTGGTGTAGGGTTGTTTTAGCCATATAAAGTGCGTTGTGCTATTGTTTAGCTAGTGTGTCACTTGATCATCTCAAAGCATCGGTTGTCACTTGTTACACTTAGAGGTTACCGCCTCCTAGATAGCTTGAAAAAAGTGATTCTTATAAAATTCTCTTAGAAGGTTGTGAAGAAGACCCGGTATGTTTGTAAGAGGTTTGGAGTTCATCATCTTTGAAGTGAAGGAAGAACTACTCTAGTGATCGAGACTTGGATAGACTTCTTCAATACCGGCTTCTATATTGCTCATCTCTTGGTGAAGGGATTTGAAGATTGGGCTCACCTCAATGGAGAGTAAGAAACTAACAAGTTTCTGAACCTCGGGTTAAAATCTTTGTCTCTATCTCCTTTATATATTACTTTTATATTTATGCAATTTAATTTAATAGAGACTTTTGACACCTTATCTTAATTTAATTTAGCTGATTAGATAGTATCTCCTTCATTAAGCCATAGCAAATTAGATGCTTCTTAATCGTTAGAAAATTTTAATATTGCCTATTTACCCCCTCTAGTCTACATCTTGATTCTATACTTGTAACCCCAGCCATTACTAAGACAAAGAGATATGGGCTCAAGGTTGATCTATGGTTTAATTTTAATTACAAAGTAACATATCTTATCATTATTTATTTAAACACTAGTCATAGTATTGTTGTATATATCCTTAATAATATCAATATATATTGTTGGGACTTTATATTTATCTAAAACCTATCACATAATATTTCTTAATATCTTATTATAAACCTTCTCTAAGTTAATGAATCATTTGCCCTCTAAACCGCTTCATAACATATCTTATTAATAAAATTACTTATATGTTTAACCTTTCGGACATAAAACCAAATTAGTTTATAGAGATTCACGTTGTTTCTCTCAAACGGTACTTGATAACTCTCATAGTATGACTCATTAACGTAATTTTTCGGTAATTAGTACAATTTTAAATATCTCTCTTATTTTTATAAATTAATGCTAATATACTTCTACTCCACTCCTTAAGCATTATATTGGATTAAAAAGTATTATTAAATAACTTTAACCATACTATAACAATATCTTTTAAGCTCAATGTCTTAATTGAAATATCATCACAGCCCATCGTCCAATCCTTTTCATTCTTTTCGAAACTTGTCTGATCTTCAGATTCTTTGATCCTCTTCACTCGCCGGCGACGCGTCTTCTCGGAGCAACGGCCATCGCCGCCGCGCCTGAGGGCGTGGTATCCGTAGGCAATGGCTGTAAAATAAATGCAAATGTGTTGCAGCATCAGTGTGTGTGTTTGATCATCTGAATGTTCTCGTGGCGCGGTGTGCCGACGGATATCTCTCATTTTTAGCAGCCGCCGAAGTAGCCGGGCCAGTTTCCACCACCACCAGCGCGCGCGCCTCGCCTCCCCTCCCCCCGTCTCGCTCCAGCTCCACCTGCCTCCTCTTCGTCTCCCCGCTAAAATTGGCACAACGTTGTTTCCACCCTGCGCGAGGCTGCGGGCGCGGCGGCGGCCGGCGACGGCGAGGGGCATATGGGGTCCGGCACCTGGCGCAAGGCCTACAGCGCGCTCAAGGACTCCACCAAGGTCGGCCTCGCCAACTTCAACAGCGAGTACAAGGTCAGTCCTTTCCCCCCAATCCCGTCCATCGATCCGCCACAACATAGATAGATTCCCTCATCTTTCTGGGGTTCTTCTCTCGTCCCAACATTGCGGCGTAATGTGCGTCTCAGATTTGTTTGGTTGTTACCCTGATCGATTTGATGAGTGCGTTGTTTTCTTGATGAAAATTTGGGATGTTGTTTTTGATGTTCTTTCGCAGCATTTGGATATCGCCATTTTGAAGGCTACACACCACGTAGAGTGCCCGCCCAAGGAGCGGTGCCTCAGGAGTGAGTAGTTTCTGTTCTTGGGGTTGCGACATCTTTTTGCGGGATGCAAATTCCCCATATTTAATCCTGTTTCAACATATGTTGCTAGGTTTATTTTTTTGCTGGCTGCAGGGATACTCTTTGCGACCTCGGCGAGTCGCCCGCGATCAGATGTTGGTTACTAAATATGTACATAGCCTAGGAGATTATCCAAGACCAAGAATTGGATTGTGGGTTTTGTTACCTTTTTTTTTGTTTATGCTGATGGTCCTTGGTTTAAGGATATATCATTTTATCCGGTTCTGTTCTTTTCCTTTCACTAAGATGAATAGCTACTACTCAGAATTGCTCATGTTCGGAATTTTTAAAATAAGGGGGAGAAGAAAATCACATGTTAAGCACTATATTTCTTAGTTTTGCATGTCGCATTAAAAACAATGATAGTGATACATATGCTACTCAGAGAAGGTGATGGTACATTCAAAGAAGACTTTTTGAACTATTCTTACAGAGGAACTATTTTGCAGATTCCACAATTCAAGGATGATTCGAGCCCTTTAGGTTTGTGATTTTTTTTCCTGAACTAATATAAGAGATCTCTCTATCCTAGTTTCACATCTGAACTGATGCTCTCCACCCTACTTAAGTCAGCTTGGGATTGCTCTGTTTGGGTGCTCACATATGTGTTCTGTCTAGATGAATGGGTCGAGTGCTTTAGAATTCTAAAATACGATGTTAAAGCGGATCGCTTGGTGAAATAACCCCAAGCTTCTGGCAAGGTGACATCAGTTTTCTAAGCTGGATACTGATAGTCGTACAGAGTTAACAGAATTCTGGATTGCTGATTTCATGGTTGTGATGTTGAAATTTTGAGAAATTAATTCCAGGCACACAGCAGAACTCTACCATGTGGAGATCTTTTAGATCAGTTGTCTGCATTACAGAAATTACCACTCAGGCTTATTTGTTGTCAGGATTAATTTTATTAAGCTCACTTACTTGCCCATTCTCCAATATTATTAAGTCCCATCTTTTTGTTGTTGCAGCCTGCACAAATTACCTTGTACAATATGCATTGGCCCTTGTAAGCTTCAAACTTTGTCGTGAAGATATCCCCTTTTCTTTTTACAATTTTAATTCACAGAAAGTGTGTGATTCGTACTACTATTATGGAGGATTTTTTTTATGGGCCTTAGGTTTTGATTCATACTAATATACTGTTCGATCAATGATGGCATCATCAATCTTGTTGATATGGTACACTGACAGTTCTTCTTGATATCCTCCCAAGTGTTTTGTATATATAGAGCAACAATTTGTGAACAACAACAAACAACAACAGGCATTGTGTTCGATTGAAAAATATTATCGAACAATTTAGTTAGTTATGCTATAGCTATATCTTTAAGACATCTTTACACTTTAATTGAAATACCATTATCTTATTTCTTTTTATTATTTTTAAAGTTTTTCTGATCTTAGATTTTTAGATTCTCTACACAAAACGTCTATTGGTGTTATCTGATGAGTCATTCAACCGGATGATGATGCTCTTATTCTTATCATTGAATAAATTGTCAAAATACTCTTATCATCTATATCTAATCCTATTCTCCTTCGCCAAGAGCTGCCCCCTATAATTATTAATACACTTAAATTGGTTAAAATCTCTCGTCTTCCTATCATGAGCTCTACCCATTTTATAGATGTTCTTCTTCCCTTCTTTTGTACTCAAATGTTAATAAAAATTCTTGAAAGCCTATCCCTTTGTCTCATTCATAGCTTGTTTTACAGTTATTTTTGTCACATTGTATTTCTTTATGTTGTTCTCACTCTTGTCATGGTGTAAACGCTTCTAGCATTCGTTCTTCTTCTTAATAACTCTTTACATGTGTTCGTTCCACCATCAAGTGTTTTAGTTTCACATCCACTTCTTTTAGTCACTCTAAATATCTTTAAAGTAATTTTTCGAATGCATATTATCATATTTTCTCACATGTTATTTACATCATCTTTTTTTTAAAGAGGCCTCTTCGATAATCCTTTTCTTTTCTTAAAGATATTTGATGTCTCTCCTTCAAACTTTCACTACTTGATTTTTG
This sequence comes from Oryza coarctata, assembly GCA_030770085.1. NCBI lineage: Eukaryota > Viridiplantae > Streptophyta > Magnoliopsida > Poales > Poaceae > Oryza > Oryza coarctata. The sequence goes on from CM061472.1 coordinate 20,874,137, forward strand.
TAATTTTGATTTGTTTATCCCTATGAGCAACAATTTGTGAACATAAGCTCAATTTCTTTTTTTCCTAATCTCATGTAGTATTTCGATATGCAAAAATATGATGCTATCAAGGCACTTGAAATTTATAAACAAGCTGGCCATCAGGTACAACACTCATTTGTGATGTAGCGAGGAGTAGCATAGCTGTATCAACTTACTAGTTCTTTGGACTCCATGGTATGATTTTTTCCTGTTCAACAGGCAGAAAAGCTTTCTGCTTTTTATGACCACTGTAAACGTCTTGAATTGGCAAGGACTTTCCAGTTTCCTACTTTGAGGCCGGTACATTCATTCAGTGATTCATCCTGTCTTAAATTGAATAATTCTTTCCAATCTTGACCTCAGTAGGTCCATTACTTCTATATAAAATAGAAGAATTTTATTGGATGCGAAAAGAAGTAGGAATATCCTCATATACCAAATATTTAGTAATCAGTACCTGTTATCAAAATTGTTCATTTATGTGATAATGTTCTACGATTGACTTCACTTTTTTTTTGGCTATTTGCCTATGTATAAATGTTATGCTTCAGTCACTTCCTGTTTACTAAATCTCTGGTTATAATGATTCATGATGTGTTGATGGATTACCCATGTGCAGCCACCCCCATCATTCCTTGTAACGATGGAAGAGTACATCAGAGTAGCACAACGTGCCAGCGTAGTGAGTAAAAGTTTGGTGAGTGCGTTAAGAGTTGTTATAACTACAAAAGATAAGGTCATGGCACAAAGAAAAATCTACTGAAGTTCTGTTTATTTTCTGGGCTGTTGAAACAGGAAAGCGAGGAGCAGAATTTACCTAGTGATAACAAAGATGAAGCTCCACAGGAAACCGAGAAAGCAGTGGAAGAGGAGAAACATGAACCTTAAGAGCCTGAAGAAGAGCCACAACCTACAGCTGAGCCTGTCGAAGAAACAGAACTGGTACCACAAGCAACCACTGGGGATCTGTTAGTAAGTTCCATATACTCTGATCCATCGTAATTCCAACTTGGTGCCTATTTTGTTGAATATCCATGCTGACTTCTATGTTACGTGCAGAATTTGGACGAAGAAGTAAATCCCCTGATTGCAGATATTGAAGAAAGTAATGCACTGGCTCTTGCAATTGTAGCACCAGGTATAAACTAGATGCAATCTCTGTTTCAGATATACTTTCACATCTTATTTGTCATCCAGGATAATTTGTTAAGCAGCTGATAAGGACAACACCTCATCATTGAATAACTTTCGTGATCATCGATCCAATTTCGTGTATGGATGCTGCTTTTAGTTTCTAAAGATTGTATCTGGTACTAAATATTGTATTATGGATGGTTCAGGGAATGAAAACAAGGCCTCAACTTCACAAGACTTGTTTGCGCTGGACAAGTCTGGGTAGGAATTGGCACTGGTTACTGCACCAAGTACCCACACTAGTCAACCAGTTGACAATCAATTGGTAATTATGTTCTTTCTGGTTGCTGTATTTCTGATCACTCTGTCTACAGGATTTCAGAAAGCTCATTTACTAGTAAAAAGATGATCATAAGTTGCAGCTGATAGCAACTTACTACTAAAATGAGTCAAGAGCTAATAACATATCTGCATTTTGCCCAACAGGCTGGGGGATTTGACAAGCTACTGCTAGACAGCCTGTATGAAGATGAAGCAAGGAGGCAGCAAATAGCCAGTGCAACCTACACCGGCAGCCTTGCAGGAAACCCATTTGATCCCAACGATCCATTTGCCATGTCTAATAACTTTGCACCACCGTCGAATGTGCAGTTAGCTATGATGCAACAGCAGAAGCAGTATTATCAGGAGCAGCAGCAACACTATTTTCAGATTCAGCAGCAACGGCAGCAAATGGTGGGGATGCCGCCGCAAACATACCATCAGCAGCAGCAGACTCAGTATTCTGCCCCTCTTTCTCATGCTGGATTATCCAATCCATTTGGTGATCCATTCAGTGTGCTTGTTTCGATGGCTAATCCACCAAAGCAAAACAATTCAAATTTAACCTGAATTGCATAATTTTTTTCTGTATCGCCCTCTGATTTTGATCGTATATCCTTTTCCAATTTTGAGAAGCAACTTGTATAGTCTGACAATTTTCGATACTGCATATTGATGATGCCATGTAATACTCACATTGGAAACTGATATGATCATTCCAATGTCGATGTCTTCACCTATGACTAATACCAGAATCGCAGGTTATGCTCTACTCTTCAGTTCACCAAACTACTCAGAAAATGCCGAGAAAAAGGTGGTAATTATTAATCTCTTTATAGTTTGATTATTCTTACATATTATAACCAGATGAGCTACATGGATTCGTGCGTTTTTATTCCCTCACAGAAGCTCATGAATTTCTGGATTCTACATTTGTACAACAGAAGAAAACAAAGAATACATGAAACAGGCAAAGCTTGAATTCTTCTTCAGCTGAATTCGCTTCCACTAATGCGTCTTCAGCTGGAATTCCACTCATTCATCATCCGCTGGAACCGCATCCTGTATCGAGCGCTCCACTTCATCCGGTAAGTGTCCTACATGATCATTAAATAAGCCAATAGCCAAGTAAGGATGCAAAATAAGTGCTTCAACACTAGAACAGTAGAGTAGATGCTAAATAAGCAAGGCAAATTAGACTGGAATTGCAGAAGAGATAAGGAAAACGATGACAGTCACAAATTTGTTCTGAATTCGAGCAGTTCATGCGCGAGTTTGTTGAAGCATTTCATTATTATTAGGAATTGCAGAAGGGGTAAAGAAAACGATGAGAAGTCACAAATTTGTTCTAAATTCGAGCAGTTATTGTGCGAGTTGGTTGAAGCATATCATGATTAAGGCTGAGCAGCATGTGCAACAAGGGAGAAATAGAGATCTCAGATGGTCAAATTCTGAAGAACTCTCACCATCGATGAAGTAGGTCGAGCAGGGGTATCCGCGAGAGGCAGCGTCGACGGCGCGCGCCTCGTCGCCGGAGAGCGCGCGCGGCACCGGGCCCATCCTCGGGGCGTGGTTTACGAGCGCCAGAAGCCCGCGGGCCGCGCCGGCGGGCCGGGGCGGCGCGTAGTAGGAGGTCCCGGGCCGGAACGGCGCCCAGTCGGGCTCGGACATCCGCGCCATGGCGCCGTCGATGGCCTCCTCCAGCCGCCGCGTCATCGCGCCCAACCCCCCGTCCTCCAACGTCGACGGCCCGGCGGCGCCCTCGAGCACCTCCGCAGCCGTGAGCGGCCAGCGGCGGGTGTGGTAGCATCGGGGGGCCAGGATCCCGATCCCGCCGGGCCGCGCCGCGAGGCGGCGGGCCATGACCGCCGTCCGGGACAGCACGCGTGCCATCGACGCCGTCACGCGGTGGCTGGAGCTCGCAACCTTGGGACCTAGCAGCCGCGCGCGTGCGGTGGCCGGAGCTCGCAACCGGTGGGTGCCGTGTGCCGCGTGGTGGTGTCGCGAAGGTTTGAGAGGAGGAAAGTGGGGGAGCCGGTGGTAAATATAGCAGTAATCTGAGGGCTTATCCGCAAAAGACACGGTATCCGGACGCCGGTTCGGAGAACTGCAGGCTGTCTCCGCCGGTTTTGCCCAAGTCGGCTCAGGGAACTATTAGTAAATAAAAATATTTTCAAGGTGTTCATGAGAAAATTGCCCGCCGCCTTTACCCTTGTCTTGTACGCAGCTCCTACTTGCGTTGCGTGGCGAGGAAGTCCGAAGCTTTCGCGGGAGTCGCCTGCGTGGGGTTCGGGCGAGTAGAGGAGCTAGGGTTTCTGTGTTTGGGTGCGGCGACCGGCGAGATGTCGGCGTACGACGAGGTGGAGATCGAGGACATGGAGTGGAACGCGGAGCTGGGGGCGTACACGTACCCTTGCCCCTGCGGCGACCTGTTCCAGATCACGCTCGCCGACCTCCGCCTCGGGGAGGAGATTGCGCGGTGCCCCTCCTGCTCCCTCTTCATCACCGTCGTCTACAACGAGGAGGACTTCGCCGACTCCAAGGAGCCGCCGCACAAGCCGGCCCCGCGCCCCGTCGCCGTCGCCTGAGGCGGTGAGTTTTTGCGCAGTTGGAATCCGCTGCCGGTGAAGCGTGTTCGTTTATTAGGTCATACAAGTTTGAATTGTTTCTGTGTAATTTGGAGAACCTAGTCTCTAATAAGTACTAATTAATCACTATGCAGTATGTCTGATTGTGGATTCAATAAATAGTTGTGGTGAAATTTTAGCTTTTGGAGACCTTCTGAAATCTGGTGTACGTTTCTTTTTGGATGGATTGGGAAAAAAATGACCAGCCTTGGAATAAGCATGCGATCTGGAAGTGCAAGGTTAGGAGTTGGTGTATAGTCTGGAACACCTATGAAATTTTGGAAGTGTGATGCTGGGGTTGGTTGATTGTTTATGTGCTGACAATATTGATAGGTAGAGGAATCAGGAAGGAGTAGGATCTTGATGCTCAAGATTGACTACAAACACGGAAAATGGAATATTGGATTCCTCAGATATGCCACTCGTTGTTGATAACTTAGATTGTAGACAAATGTGAGATTTTCATAACTTCATTGCTTACTAGGATACAGATTTAGGCAGCCAATAGGTGCAATCTGATTACCTGCTATGTTTTGGCATGAGCCTACCTCATAGAAATTTGGCAGACTCTTGTAGCATTTGTCCAGAAAGTAAGTAGAATGACAATTCTGGAACTTGATGCTGACTGGCGAGCTTAAAGGGATTTTTGTCCGTTGATTGGTTAATGTGAGCTTTGGGGTTTAGGCTCATTCGATTTAAAGGATTTTCAAAGGATTATTGTAGGAATTGAAACCTTAAGAATTTTTCCTACATACATCATTCGTTTTATAGGAATACATCCTATCCAATTCCATATGATTCTTAGCATTAGGTGAGAGCTCTTGGAAAAATTTCTAAAGATTGAAGTGCATGTGACATCCTAATTCTTTACTTTTCCTATTCCTATGATTTGGAAATCATATGAACCGAATAAGCAAGTATTTTGCTTGGTTGTTTACAAATTGGAGAAATTTGTTAGTTGGCGCAGCAATGTGGCATGATAGGTCCTCCTGTTGCTGTTGGGCTATTTGTTGATGGAAAATTAAGTTCATGCCATGTGTATGCTTTCCAAGAGTCCTTTAGAATTAGACTGATCGATGATGTAGATTGACAACTTTCAGTTTTTCTATGGCGAGAAAGCTTGTTCAAGTTTAGGTTCTAGCGAGTTCACAGCTGTTTATACATCATTTTAACTGGGAGGATGAGCTTTTGTTAGTCTTTTAGCTCTTGGTCCAACTTCTTAGATGTGCAAGTTTCTTCTTGTCTTGTATGGAGTATTAACAGAGGGATCTAAGGATCTTTGCACTTTGATTTGCACCATTAGCTTCTCAGAAAATCTTTTGTAGATTTCATTAATTCCAAATTCAGGATTCACACTGTATGATTTTCGATACATTTGGGTAACCTTTGCTGCATTAGTAATATTTTCATGCCAAATTGCCAAGTTACAAACGCTACTTAAGTTTCAGAATGCTTTTTTTTGTTCTTGCAGTCGTTTGGGTATTGTTGACCAATATCATTCATTGCTTGCTGCAGGATGGAATCAGGCTCAAAGCTGGAAACCAAACGGGAGCATTTGTACTTATAAGATGTGAAAGTAGAGTCATATCGACCTTTGTTTTTTGAATTCACTTATGTACGGAGATACAAAGAGCCACAATGTGTTACAAGGCGTCATGAATAGCTATTGCTTGGAGATTTAGCTATTGCATATTTCTCACACAAACTCTGCCCTTACAGAACTACAATCTCGGTCACTCTTCCATGAACTGCCCTTTTCTGTCATTCTGTGCCATGTAAAATCTTGTTGAAACTTTTGCAGCGCAAGCATTCTGACACGGCATAAATCTTCTAGTGAAGCTGAATGCATAAATCTTTCCATTGCTGGTCGATTAAGATTAAAATAATAACCTTATAAAAGGAGCATAAACTTAACTACAGCAATGAAGGTATTGGAAACAAAGTTCAACACTTTCGAGGACGACAATCATCTTTGATTTATCAAAACATAGAGATAAACAGGGATATGAACAAACATTGCTAATCCATCTACCAGTGCTAAAGCAAATCCATAAAAATTCTGAAGGCCAGCATCACTTTACAATCAGCCAAGAGTTTTTTCAAATACACAGTTATGATTTTATCAGCTTACATGTAGCATTACAGAATATCTACCAATCAATTGGAACATTTATCCATTGTTTGGTCGTTGCAACAATTCCATTATCAAGTGAAGACTTGTGAAAAAATTATGAAGACGTATTTTGGAAGTATAGAACAAATAGTTAGAGCTACTCTTGTTAGCTTCCTCAAATATAGCTGTACATGTTAGATTCCACGTAAAAGATCAATAATCTTTTTGAGTCCTTCTAGAGCTGCTTTCGCTTTAGCTTGCTCTATGTTGCCAAGAACAATTTCCCCTGATTTATCCAGTGAGGTCGAGTGTAAATTTGGTTGAAACAACAACTCCATAACCTGTCAAAACCCAGAAAATCAGCCAAACAAGAAAATATACAGCATAACATTCTCATGGTCTGAGCATAGTTTTATATCTCTGAAGTTACACCAACATGTTTCTTTTTCATTCCTTTGTATCTTCTTAGACAAAAACAGGACAAAACTAAAATAGAAGATTTTATATATGGGAATTATGAAATATACTGCCAATTGTAGTGTTTGGAATTAGCAGAATATAGGGATTATATACGCAACCAACATAAAGTAGGATCTCAAGATAAAAGTGCATCAATCATGTTAAGTTATATTACGTCTATGGCACAGGTTTTTGTTCAGAAAGTAGTAGGGTATATAGCAAAAAGTTACTCTCCAGTGGAAACAACATTTTTGTACCTTAAATATTAAAATCATCAACTTTCTGTCAAGCATGGTTACCTCAATGTTTTCAACCATAGATTCCCCAAGTGACCTTAATGTTCCAACTAACTCTTTATCAGCCACATCTGAACTTGAACCTAGCTCAAATGTTTCTTTGCAGCCAACTTCACGCACAGAGAAATTTTGTTGATCTTTTCTCTCTGATTTTCCATTAACAAAACATAATTTGCTCTGTTGTGATTGCTGATAATCCACCAATGCACATGTTTGAATGCCTGCAATTGTCACAGGGAGTGGGTCAGGCTCGCTAACCACCTTATCGTCATGGGAAGCACATGGCTCATCTGCCTGATGAGTTTCATGGTCATACTCAGTACCACATGATAATGAGGTACTGCTATCTCTTGATAAATTCCCACATGCAACTCCAAGAGGATCTCTAACATCAACAGAACTGGAGCAGCAACCTTCATGCTGTCCTGCCTCCAATATATTGTTTGAGGTGCCCCTGATATTCTCTGCAGTACATTGATCAACATGACTTGTTTGTTCTCCTGTAGGCGTGTGGACTATACTATTTATCAAACTTACTGGAACTATACCAGAGCTGTGATGTTCATCAGCAGTAGATTGCGTAGGTGAAGTCAAATTGTTGTCTTCAAAATTAGCATCCTTGGTTCTGGAAACATTTGATTTGGTGTTGGATGAACTTCTTCTGAACAAACCTCTTACCTTCATCCTATTAATTGGACCACCACTTCTTTTCTCTCCTGACATCTGGAGTATTTTCCATGTCTCTTCCCAGTAGTTGGGTGGATTCAAGGGAGATTTTCCTCTCAGAGGAGATGAAGGAAGATTTGCTTCTAGGGCAAAAGGTTGCAATAATTTGGCTTTATCAATCAAGCTCTTCAAGTCAATGTCTTCAGGAAAATTTGACAATCTCACTAGGCATGAAGTTGCATGTTCACTTCCTAGCAAGGAAGATCTGAGATGGAGAATCATTGAGACTGCCATTGACAAAATCAGGGCACCACGAGGAGAACATAAAATCTTGAACTGATAGTCTGCTCGGTTCTTTATGTCTGCACAATATGAATGGTTAGGAGAAGAGAAGATCTCATCCCAAATAAACAGAATATTGTCAAGTGAAAATTCACGGCCGAATAGAACTCTCAGCCATCGTAGTGCAAAGTACTGAGGCTCTACTCCCAACTCCACCAAATGACTGTGAAGAGAGGAATCCACACTAGCAAGCAAGTGATATATTGCAGATGATGCCTCCCTTACAGGTGTTAAACCTGTGCTTGATTCTGGTGCAGCACTGAGAGAATAGAAGTCAGTAATAGCAACCACACCTTGTGCACCATTCATCGAGCCATGCATCATCAAACTCTCAAACATACAATAAGCATCATGCTCCATAAACTTTTCAGACAAAATAATGCCCAGCTCCCCTTCTGCTCCATATGCATCATTAATCAAGAAAAGGTCCCTCGTATCAGGATCAAGATCCTCCAAGCTTCTTATTTTAGCTGCACTACCCTCAATTGTGTTTGTCCTGTCACTCCTGTTCAGTTTTATCCTATCCGGAAGTGTTTGGCCATCAAAATCATCACTAAAAAGCTCTTCATGAAGCTCCCTGACTTGTTTGAAGTAATGCACATCAGCATGGAGGACATAGAGAAGAGGAGCTAAGAGCTCATGCATCCCTGCAGAAAGAAGGAATGTGATTGATGTCGACAAATTTACAAAAAGGACAGATGGATCTTTAGTGCAATTAGAATATTAGTAACTAGTTTCAAATGTTGATTGGAATTCTGAAGACTTATATTCACCTATATGGAAGAAGTAATTTTGTTACGTTTATAATCCAAAAAAACTTATGTTCAACATGCTAATGCCCATGGACTTCACCAATTTTACATTACCAATTGCCAAACCTAGTGACCAATTCACTTGGACTATTGCCAAGCTGCTGCCTCAGTTTTAGGCACATCCTATTACAAGCTTGCAGCTTTAGATGAAATCTGAGATTGTTAGGTCACACAAGAAGTGTATGCATCAATGGCTTACCTTGTTTGTAACCAAGCTCTGGGTACCTAAGGCTCCAAACTAACAGTATACGTCCAAGCATGGACAGACATATGGTTGTTTGGAAGAAATTCCCCAATTCAGGGTAGAGCCGGGACAGATCTTGGTTCAACATTTTGTCTAGTTCCACATTTCTGAAATATTGGCCCCAAGTGCTTTCTGCATTCACGATATACATAATGATTAGAACCAAATAACACAATATAATGAAACTAAATAGTGATCTATTTGTAAAGAAAGATGCCACCAAACATGCGACCAACGCCACTTTTTTTATATCACCTAGGATAGTGCTGAATCAAGAAAGTGTCCCATTGATGAGTTCTGCTAGTTGTGAGCAATCAGATATCACCCGAAGTTGTGATGATGTTGCAACAAAACATGGTTTCTGGCAGCTCAGCGGACTCGACAATCTCCTATGCTTAGAGAATATCTAAATTAGCATATCACCACAACCTCCCCCTATTCACCCTAACCCTCCTGTGTTATTCTAGCACCAACCGTATAAACAAACAGTTAATAACAGGAATGTTTGGCAGTTCTGTTTCAGTAACCACTGTGGGACTAACAAAATATCATTGACCTAACAGACTAAATCAATTAGTGATGCAAGTAATGGCAACTCAGGGAACACTTACTGAAGGGCAAAAGCAAACCCACCTGGGTTCTGTGATAGTGGATTCTCCACAACAAGGTCAGGAGCGTTTTCTTCATCCTTCGAAAGATGGGGATCTATTAACAGCCGCCGCCGTAAATTAGCATATCTACAACAAAAACAAATTAAAAGACCAGGAGTCAAAAACCTTGAACCTAACAAACTTGCATCTTTTTCCCCCATACTAACAAGTAGAGTGGAGTAATTCATAACAGTATAATACCATACAACATTCACTGTCTACACTCCAATAGCGCAGCAGTTCATTACCATTGAGCCTAATCAAACACACTAACGGGGATAGAGATATGAGCATGGTGTGACGCGTGATAAAAATCGAAACTTTTGCCACGCATGAATCAAGTAATGCTCTAAAAAACCATTCATAGCAAAACAAAGTAAAGAATCGCTGCACAGCTAAGCATTCCAAGCAAAGAAAGCTTCGCCGGGGTACCAAAGCATTCCAAGAAAGGAAAGGAATTATCCGAGGCCTGACCTCCGGCGGGAGTCCGCGGCGGCTCGGCGGAACTCCTCGGTGGACACAGAGGCGAAGTCAGGGAGGACGCCGAGATCGGCGCGCCACCGGGCGCCGCGGCGGTAGGAGAACCGCCGCGGAGACTCTGGCATTGCCGCCTTGGCTTCCAGTCTCTAACGAATCAGACAAGGAAGCATGCGCAGACCGGAGAAGGCGACCGGAGCAATCAGCAGCTGGGTCGATCCGCGACCACGAGGATGGCCGGGAGAGGAAGGAATTGGGATCGAGGGGGGAAAGGGGAGCGTGGCGGAGGCGTTCTTGGGAGGTGGGGATTGGGAATGGGAAGGAAGGAGGGAGGGAAGAAGGCAAAGCGTGGGCGAAGAAAGGCCGAAGGCGTCTCGGTGACTTGTGTTTGCAGTGTTCGCAGGTGTCGCCTGTTTCCTCGGGCAAATGTCTGTGTCAGCTGTGAACTGTGATGCCTCGGTTCCCCTCAATCTCAGCTGGATATGTGTTCTGTTCACTGCCATGTGCCACTACGGCCGGCCGGTGAGTCAAATGAAAATTTAAAATGCAGAGATTTTTTTTCTGTTTCCCGACGAATAAATCTATTTGTATAAATTTTCTGAGTTTTAAATGGACGTGGTCAGGTGGACACGGTGGCAGATCCAGGAATTTCGTGAGGCCTCGACAAACCTATCTATATTTATTTTACTACTAATAAAAACATAACAATTTTATCCCTTCAATATGTATGTAAATTTATACAATTTTATTATAGAAATTGACGTTCCAAATGTATTGTCTGAATGTGTCACAAGCAGGCAAGTCAGTAATTGATGTCTACGACCTAATTATATGCTACATGATTACAAGGCTAATTGCTTTGTACAGAGGCTTTTAACTCATCTATAATCTGCTAACTTTACTCGAGAAGTCAATAAATTAGTGGATTTTACCGCTGAGAAATTAGTTGGCCTCGATAGTTCAGCATGTGAAGCCTAAGCAACCGCCTGCCCTAATCGGCTAGTAAACCTGCCATTTTATGTGAACACTATGTGAAGTAAAGTTTTGCTCATTTAATTAAACAATAATACTAGCTACCAATCATCTGATCTTGGACAAATTATCGGATGCAAACGCGTGTTGCTGGTAACAAGTAGTTGATTTTTATCTCATGTCATATGTACTTGTCTATCTCTCATTGAATTACGTCAAATCCACCTGATGGCGTGTTACAAGAAGCTATAACGCCCTTCAATCTCATAGGTGGTGTCCTTACTGACAACAAGGCCCAAGGTTATAGGTAGAGGTGCTAACCTTGCCTTGCTTCCTATAGCACCAAGGTTCGCCTTGACTAAAGACCACCAGACAGAGGAGAGGAGCAACTATGCATCGAAGCCTTCACCTCATCAACGTTGAGGAGCCTTCCATGTGAATCAGTGCTTACCAATTGTCACAATCCTAAGCAATGATTGCAACGCCGTTGCCGAAGTGTTCCCCTACTTCCTCAACATCTACACCGATGATGTATTTTCGAAACAAGCTATTATTTATTAAGCAAAAGATGAGCTGGTCATTGGGAGGAATATATGGCAATGAGTCTAGATCGGTATTTCTTTAAAGAGTAAACTACATGATTGATTCTTAATGTTATGCCATAGTGTTATTTAGGCTCGTAATCCCTATAATTTTAGTTTAATATATCACAACAGTTTTAAAACACATCTAACTGGCTACGGTCGCCAACATAGCTATTCATTATGGCTGCACATTTACAATAAGTTACCTATATGCCTCCTTTGTATCTTCTTCATATTCCCTACCACAAGGTAATTTTGAGACTGCTTTGCCTTCTTCTCAGAAGGTGAGGTCTATCATTTGTCTTCACGCCAATGGTGGCATCGCGTCGGACTGCCTATCGACTGGTGGCCTTTCGTGCTATCCAAATCGCTACTCTAGACATCTTGGACTACTGATGATTGCCAGCCCATCTTAATTGTCACCCCTCTCTATCAACCGAGTGATAGGAGTGGAAATGGTGGAATAAGAGATGTTCAATGGATATTTAGGGAAGATGCTACATGACAATGTGAACAGGTATATAGGGGTTTATTGCAAATGTATAGCCGATCGAACTAAATGAAATGTGATTTGGATTTGTTGTGATACAATAAGCCAAAATTGTAAGTGAAACAAGCAATTTATAAGATTGTGAATTCAAACGATATCACGACACACCATTAAGTATGGATTAGTCAAAAATTATGTGCGTGAATAGAAATGTTGTGATTGGAATTCAACCTTTTTATTTTAGTTTTTATATTTTCGTTGTGACCTATTTTTTCACACTACATCGTACGAAAAAAAAATCTGTTAGTACAGAATGTTACGGCAAGAAAAAGTTACTTCAGTATTTTACATTACTATACATGTTTCCACGGGGGAAATGGAGAGAGAACAACCATCGCGTATGGTGTATCCTCCGTACGTGCGCCGGTCCCCGGGCGATCCCCGCGATAGGGAACGTGCGTGCAAACGGCAAAAAGCCCACGAGGCCACGCCCCGCCATCTCGTTCGCTTCACATCGCAAACGCATCTCGAAGAGCCGTGCACCGGTCACCGTCCCGTCAATCTTTCTCCTTATCAACGGCCGGTTCGCGTGCACGCACGCAACGCAACGCAAAGCAGTCGTCCCTCCCGGCGTGTCGCGCCCCGCGGCGAGCGCTGCTGCTGCGGGAAAGACCGCAACCAACCGCACATGCCACATGCACAACAACCGCTCGCTCGGCCGCACGCACGCGAGGCCTCCTACCTGCCGTTCTTTTTCCCTCTCTCTCTCCCCCCCCCCCCCCCCCCCCTCCTCTTTCTCTCCACCACCACCCCCACCCCGCGCGGGCGCTGCTGCGTGTTTGCGCTTATCCTCTCGGGCCTCGCGTCCGAGCCCTTCTCCTTCTCCCTTCGCCCAATCTCTCGTCGTCCGCGGCGCCCCCCTCCGTCGCATAAACCGCCTCGTCGCTCCTCCTCCTCCTCCTCTCTCTCTCTCTCTCTTTCTCTCGCGAGGGAACGAACGGACGAGCGGGGTGCGCGGCCAACCGGAGGCGGGCTGTGCGTGCTTCCGCGGCGTCTCTCTTCTCCCCCTCCCTCCCCTTCTCTCGATTCCCGCGGTTCAGGTGGGCTCTCTTGCGCTGTTATGGTGATTTGAGTAGTAGTTCTTTGTAGGAGATGAGGTGGGTAATCAATCTAGGGCGGAGATGCTAATCGCTTGCGTTGTGCGCCTTCCCTCCTCGTTCTTTGTGATTACTCTGGTGGATTTTTGTAGATTAATCGCTGCGTCGTCGTAGGATTGAGGTATTTCAGGGTGAGGGGTTCAAATCTGTAGGAATATGTTGGGATAAAGGCGCGAGGTTCAGTTTCTGCAGTGCAAATCACCGATTGGCCAGGGCCAACTTTCTTGCGTTTAGTTAATCTTGCACTGACGATTTTGTGTGTAAAAGTATGAATCTTTTTAGGGCCTTTTGCTGTACATCTGGACCTATCAGAGGATTGGTTGCAGAATATATGTCACAAAATCTCAATAAATTCTTATCTTTTGGATCTATTCCATGATGATTCGTGCGCTGGTGACCTCCGACGAACTCCCCCTCGCTCCAGTGGCCAGCAAGGTTAAGGTTTCTGGGTGGTGGGAGGCGTCGCTAAGAGGGAAGCCGGGGTGGTGAGGCTGCTCCAGCAGCGTCGATGCTGAAGCCACCAGACCGGGGGATACCTGTGGGGAAGATGGTGGAGGGGTGGAGAAATGGGGGCATTGGGGTCGCAGGACAAGGGCTGAGCGGCCAGTGGGGATGGGAGCCAGGGCCTCGCTGGTGTCTCTATGAGGCGTAGAGGTGGTGGCGCATGGAGCGGGAGGCAGGGAGGTGGGGGTGGCGGCGGCGGGTTCGCTGGTGAGGACGTTGTGGGGGATCAGTAGGGTGGTCTGATGTGAAACGGTGGATCTCAATTGAATGGTTGAAAATTCTCATGATAACTCCTGATATTATGTAGTAAGATAAAATTTCTTATATTGTTACACAAGAATGCATGTGACTCTTGAGATTGATCTGTTTCTGTCAGAGATATTATTACTTTTATTGGCATGTGAAACTACATTGGAAAAATATTTTCTGAAGTCCTATTGATTATTTGATGTTAATGCTGCAATTAGGCTACCGCGTATTTTTTACTCTTGATTAATTCTACGTTTTGAGGAATTCTTGATTGTGCAGGGACCTTGCTGATCGTAAATCTTATTCCTGGTTTACAGTCATGGGCATGGAACATCTGCTGAACACCGTGAATCCTTCATCAGGTTCTAGCCATGCTCTAACTTGTTATTCGTTGTTTAAATGTACAGGGAATTGATACTGACTGCTCATACTTTGGTTACATCTTAACCAAAAGGCTTTATTGAGAAAATGAGGGAGCTAGAAAAGCTGAGAACAGAAACAATTATGAAATCCTGCCAAAGCACAACAAGCAGGGCTGGAGCGATAAGATGTCCAGTACCACGCAAGAGTGGCAGGTATACTTACAATCCGGTTAAGTAGGTTTTAATATGATTCTAAATGTAAATTTCTTGTCCACAAAACAATGGTGATATAAACAAACATTGTTAAATACCCTTAATATCCTAATATGATCATATGTTATCAAATTCATCCCATCGTAGGGTCTAACTGCTATTGCTACATTAGATTGCTTGAATCATCTTGCTTTGGCTGAGTAAGTTGTCGTTTATGTTTTGCATGCTCAATTTGACTATATTGACACTCACTTCTCATCTGGAATTTACATATTCAGATAAGTTCGAGTATTTTGATTTTTACTGCATAGCATTCGTGATTTATTTTGCTGTTCAGGTCATATAAGGAGTATGATTTAACACAGGATCTTTCTGATTTCATTATGAGCAAGGTTAGTTTCTCTCTCTTCTCTTTACCCCACATTTTTTCAGTGTTGCTCAAATGTGTTTCCAAATTAAGCTAGAAGTTCTGGCAATCTACAGGCTTCTCCTCCATACTTTACGGGATCTCCACCAGTTCGAGCAAGCAATCCACTTGTACATGATACACAGTTCTGTGCATGGAAGCTGCAAAACGTTGATCAGTCACTTAGCATTCCTATACCAACAAAGGCATGCAATGTTCGTTACAGCGTGAAGGAAGGATCTGTTACAAAGGCTTGAAGCTACATTTATTAGCTTCATGACCGCTTGCACCCAGACCCCAGAGGACATGCTTGGTGAACATTCTGGCTTTGACATTAGTTGTAGCTGTAACTTTGCTTGCCTCTTCAAGGCCAATTTGTACATATGAATTATCACCTCTAGAAGCTGCTGTTTTCAAGTTGTGTCCTTGACATCGGCAGTGGTGTACATACCTTTTGTGTTCAGTTTTGTCGGCTGTGAAGCTAGTTTTGGCAAATAAAGGCTGTCAAGCCTTATGTTGCTGAGGAATGAGGTAACCTGAATGAAAGCGAATTTCTGTTTTACCATGGTTTCTGATCACCATGTCGAACAGTGCCGGATTTGTTGGAGGATGACTGATGAATGTTTTGGCCTTCTATTCCTGAGTGTTGCGTTTGTTTTGAAAGACCCTATAATCTCTCCAATGTTTAAGGCTCAATTTGATTTATCTCCATTTTAAAAGGTTAAAGGTGCTCTCATGCTTGTCATAAATTTTGCCTGAGTATTTATAATTTCTGAGCTCATAAATTAAACATCGTGTTGCAACACCATGCTCAGCCTCTTACACCTCTGAAACTGAAATTTTGCACAGCATACAAAGGCTCACTGTTGT
This sequence comes from Oryza coarctata, assembly GCA_030770085.1. Taxonomy (NCBI): domain Eukaryota; kingdom Viridiplantae; phylum Streptophyta; class Magnoliopsida; order Poales; family Poaceae; genus Oryza; species Oryza coarctata. The sequence continues at coordinate 20,890,106 of CM061472.1, forward strand.
ATGCTCTCCAGCTATCTGTTGTAAATCTGTTTCATTTCGTATTGATCAATGGTGTAAACTTAAATACATATGCATCATATTATTTTTGTCTTCTATACATGTTGCCTGGCCTTCTCTGCCTGTTGAACTGCTGATCTCTCTTCTGATGTCCACCGTCAAATTTCAGTGGGACGACTTGCTTGATGTATGAGGCTCCTGGGAAGTTCCTTCTTTCCTTTGCAAGCGATCGGAGCTCTGGTAACCAGTAGGCAACATACTCTCCATCAGGATCATATGTTTTAGCCTGCAGAAGAATGTTCACTCATGGTCAGATATTGCCATCTTAATCTTATTAGTGGTCAGCTGATGCATACAACCATATAATTTCTTCTTGCAATGGTCACTTGCTTGTAGCCTAAAATGCTAGCTATGATTCTTCCTGGTTGATTGGTGTCTAGATTGGTTATCTCTAAATTGTTCAGTCTGGTAAGAGAAGTATTTGAATATTTGTTAATATTTTGTTTTGGTGCTTACTTGCTTAGGTATGCTGAAGTATCGGTCTTCTCTTGGATCATTGCCAACTCCTGTCCAGATTACAGTAGTAGCAGTTCAGTCAGTCAAGAGTCTGGCTTGACGTGTAAATGAGCTCCCACTTTTGTGTCATTTGTTTGCTTTGATTATACAATGCTTTCAAGAATAAGTAAACTGTACATGAGGAAAGAAACACTAACCTGCTCCATATGTCCAATTACCATAATTTGAAGCTGGGTCATAATCCAATAGGCGTGTCTCAAACCATTCAGCTCCCATTCGCCAATCAATACCCATATCCCGGACCAGAAATGAGCAGACAATCTGCAGATAAGCAATGAGAGAGATGGATACTTGGATCAGATGGCCTTCCGTGTACCCTTGGGCAGTCATTCTGCTTATGTGATAAGATGTCAATGGTTACCTGACGGCCACGGTTGGACATGAAACCAGTCGCTAAAAGCTCCTTCATGTTGGCATCAATAAGAGGGTAACTGAAATTCACCATGACAGATTCAGAAGGTTTTTATGATCAATAATGAATTGATCTGTGAAAATATAAAACAATTTGGAATGCACCATACCCAGTTCGACCATCTCTCCAAGATTCAAACAATGCCTGATCCTGGCTCCACTTGTACACTACATTCCTTGGACCTCCTACAGTATTTTCAAGATGATTATACCTTTTTACCAGCCAAATGTAACTGTTCTACATTTATTTAGCTGAAATAGCTAGTTTTTTCAGGATAAATAAGAACGGTGAAATTCGGAATGATACTTCCTCTGAAATACTAATATCTAAGGACATGAGAGAGAGAGAGAGAGAGAGAGAGAGCTACATCTACCTAGGTGAAAAATGGAGTTCCCATATTTTGCTGAGATGAATCGGAAATAATCTCTCCATATCAGCTCAAACAAAACCCTGAAGCCATTGTCATGTATATCAGGATAGTATTTCAATTTCACCCTTGACTTCTAAGGAAGTTGGGAGCCCTTAATTGTAGTTTATGAATATTTGAACACTCTTTACAAACTATAGCAAGGAGCTACGACAAAAAACGTTGTAACTCTCATTTCTCAAATAGTGTAGCGAATGATACCTAAACCCAGTCTAGAAGTGATAAAACTCAGGAGAAGGCACACTTACCAGTATGTAGAATCATTTGCTACTCTCTGCTTCTCATACCTCTTTACCTGGACCATGGACAGAAATATGGCATAAGACAAAGCTACGAATTTCTGCAGAGAACCATGATTTCATTACCTCTTCACAAATATAACGAGGCGAAAGACTGCCAGAAGCAAGCCAAGGGGAGAACTTAGTGGAGTAGTCTGGGCCTAGCATGCCATTCCTGGTCTCTTTGTAGACTTTCAGCTGGTCTTTCTTCCAGAAGTACTCATGAACTCTTCCGAGAGCTGCGCTCTCCCCTCCCACAAAATGCATTCCCTTCTCTGACTATAGAGAAGCAAAAAGTGACAGTTATAAGTGAAGTTTTCAAATCTTATTTACCAAAGTACAGTTGATTACTGAAAATTAGCTCAACACAGTTAACTGAAGGTACTGAACCTGCCTTTGTCATGCTTAGGCCTAGTGACTCCAGTGTTGGTACTGTTCCCCACCCTCCAATCTCATCCAGGCCAGAACTAGGAGGCGGCCCGAGCGACGGTGGCAACTTATTGCAGTTCCGAACTGAGGACTTAGATTCAACAGCCTGGTAAAAACATTTTAGTGATAGTTACTATCATGCCAATAAACACAAGGGACAACCTAGATAAAGAAAGTTTATACCTTTCTGAATTGTGTATATACGTCTGGTAAACTGTTCACGGAAAATGGGAGATCATCTATATGGTACAATGTTGCTCCCCAGATGAGCTGCAACTTGGGATTTCGAGGCTTCTTCTGGTTAGATGCTTCCCCCTGAGGAATCACAACTTGTTCTAAGCCTTTGTGCACAAGGTGTTCAACCAGGAGTTCTTCACTGCAGGTTTCCTTATGAGCATAGACCTGGAGATACACCACTTATTACTCCCCTAACTCTCAATCTGAAAATAGTACTTCGGGAACCAAAGTTCAACATGAAACTATAATAGAATTTGGTGAGAGCATGGTTATGCAGATGGACTCACTGTATGAGCACTGACAGCCTTTGCAATTGAAGGGAGGATGTCTTCAGGTTTGCCATGCCGGATGAGCATGTCGAGACCTTGTTTCATCAGGTTTCGCTTCAAATCCCGCAAGCACTCTATCAGGAATTGTGCCCTCAATGCTGAAAGAAATGAATCGAATCAACGCATTTCCTCAAGAACCCAACGAACATGCACCCAAAATCTCACAAAACACAATTTAATCTGTACAAAGAAACTGAATTCCAATCAGAGAATTATGTCATTTGCTCTCACCTCCAGTCTTGGGGAAACCGAAGTAATGGGTGATCCCCCCAAATATCCGTGGATCAACGCAGTACACGGGGAGGACGGCCTCGGAGGCGGCCCAGGCGCGCACCAGCGCCTCGTTGTCGAGCACGCGGAGGTCGTTCCTGAACCACACGATGGCAACCCCGCCGCCGCCGCCGCCGCTCCGCTGCAGGCCGGGGGAGGTGTGCCTCCGGAATGCCTCGTCGGCCGCCGCGCCGGCCTCGTCGGCCGACAGGGAAGGCACAGCCGCCGCCAGCGCGGCCCGCTCCGGCCGCGACGACGACGAGCTCGAGGCCGCCGCCGCCGCCGCGCTCATGGAGGAGACAGGGCCGAGGAGGAGGACGCGCAGCTTGGCTGATGGCCTCGGGAGGAGGAAGTGGGGATGGAGAGGGAAGGAAGAGGAGACGGATTGGAACTGGGGCATTTTGAGATATGAGGGAGTGGTTTGCAAAACGTGGCGGGAGGAAGGTGGAGGGAAGAGTGGGGAGAGGTGCCACGTGGGGAGATTTGAGTGGTGCTACGTGGCTCAGCGTGGGCCTGAAGACACGGGCTAATGGATTTTGTGGGGCCGTGAGGGATGGATCCAGGTGTCAATGTATTTTGAAATGGATAAAGTATAACAGATATATTCACACAAGAAATCGAAAGAAATTTCTACAATACGATATACTCCCATCATCTTAAAAAAATACACTTCTTCAAAATTTCTCCTAAAAGATAACATTTTTAGATAGCAGGGCCTATATCATTAATTCCATGCCTGCCCCTAAACCATTATCATTGACTTCTTTCATCCAGTTATTATACCTAACGGCTTTAATTTGAGATATGTAGATCATTTCTTAAGACTACTAATTTATATAAAAAATTCTTAAAGTGTACTTATTTTCGAAAGAAGAGTATAAATGTAGCTTAGGTTAAGCTATTTATTTGAATATTAAAGGGCACATTCATAGGGCGTGTGCAGTGGCCTATGTGTTAATTGGATATTAACATATTGTTAATTTCGGAAAGAGGGCAAAACATATAGACCAAAATCAACAAAAGATGCACCTCGTGGAAACAAAAGACTAAGGATTAGGTAATTCTCTTGTTATCTGTCTATAGAAAGAATGGATCATATAATAATGGTATGACAAATGGAAAATTATCTGTTCTTCAACAGGAATGGAGTCAATGGAAAAATTACAGAGAGCACAATAAATTACAATGAGGGCAGTGTCATTGCTACAAATTTCACCACAGCCCTACCCAGGGACTAAGAACTCCAAGCCGTCACAGTTGCTGCAATGACGATCTGTGTGTGTAGTCTGTAGTCTCTAGGTCCAGATCCATGTGTAAGAGTCTAGGTATTGATTTCGCAATTTACAGAAACAGCCAAAAAAGAACCCATGGGATTTCGAGACCATATGCCAAGGACAAACAGTTTGATGGAACTCAGACAGATGTATAGCTGGTGAATAGCCTCAGGACGTTGTCAAGAGTATCAGGGTAGAACTTCCTAGCAAAAAGATAGCATGGTCTCTTCGATCCATTCCATAAGCATGGCTTCTGTGTCACAAGTTTCTACAAAAGGAAGGCAACAAAAAGCACATCAGTCTTCTAGTTGTTCAAGTTTCACATTTCATACATTATATGCACAGTGCAATCAAGGAGTCCATGGTTAATTGGCAATCAAGGGCACTTATATATGTAACATGATAATCCAAGATGAAGTAAAAGAACAACATTTAACATGTGCAGTTAAATTGACGTTGTTCAGTTGCTAGTATTGACAAATTGTTGTACTTACTTTGTCGTCACTTGTTACATGGAAATTTTCATCAACAGCCTGCACAACAGTAATGTAAATTAGAGTGAGAACGTATTGTGATGAGGTTATGGGAAAAAAGACATACAGAAAAGTAAAAACATACTGTCATATTCTTTAGGAGATCGTAGGTGACATCTGCAGCTCTATATGACCTCGGATGCCATTTTCCTTCGGACCAATCAACATGTGTAACTGACCAATTAGCAATTCCACCAGGATCTACCATCTGAAGTTATGCAAAATTATACGTATTTAGCAAGTAAGCCCCCAAAAGTGCCAAATGTCACTTCAATATATTGTAAATACTGACATTGAATAAGGTTGGCAAGTAATGCTCATCTGCAATACAGTTGCGCCCGTCTGCTGGCTGTCGTCATAGAAGGCAAATCATTTAAAAATCAGTCTTGCAGAATCATGTATACAAAAACTAGAAAAAAGATTACAAGCACTTGTGTTCATAAATGATGACTAAATGACAAGCCCAAACGCTTTCAGAATCTTAGGTGTTCTGCAACTAACAACACAAGAAATGAACACAGTTTGATCCCATGAGAATTGAGCTTTTTTAGTATATTTAAATACTAGGAAAAGGTGAATACGCAAGAAGTTTACACACTTCCAAATGTTTCATAAAGTAATTGTCAAACCGATATTCAGTTCCTCAGTCATATTTTAGGAACATTAGTAGAAAGTCCATTTTGCATTTTTACCGATTAGAGGTAAATAGGTAATCACTAAGTTTATGTACTAAATTTCTCTACAAGAGCTCTGCAATTTATATTTCATGTCTAAAATATTACTACTCTTACTAGCAACCTTAGAACAAAACAGGCATACAAATTCAGTGATCATTGTACACATGTTTCCTATTGAGATGCTCAGCTCCTATTCTTTGTTCTATTATATCACACCAGTATGATAACTTGAATAGGCAGCACACCTTGCAGTATAGCTTGAACTTTTTGTAGTAAAGGCTGTCTGCCAGAATCAGTAGAGCATGTCTTCGTGTAATTGCAAACCACTATTAAAACAACAAACATTAACACAATATAAGGTATGTCAGTTTAGAATTGGCATGCAAAAAAATCATAACTGATAAAAGAATGAATTGTAATGCCAGGTGTAACACGACAAACTACCTGGGCACCCTTTCTGAAGTCTTTCTCCTCTATTTCAGGGAGCATCTCAGGAGAATACCTCCCGTTTCCATGAGGGCCAGGATCACGGAAACTGAGAAAATAACAATGAAGGAGAATATGATCAAAATATGCATGCATCAACATTTCCAAGTGATACAATAGAAAGAATGAATCAACAACATTGACTTATTGATCACATGTCAACAGCACTTGTTTCACTAATTACTCTTGCTTTTACATTTATGAGATTTGAATATGAATTTGGTGTTCTTAGCTTCTTACCAATCAATGAAGCTGACATTTGTTCCCATCAGATAATTATAGGCATAATCAAATGTATGCAGTGGAACACAGCTGTAAGAAAAAGGAAAGATAACTTCAATATAGTGAAAGAAAGGCCCAAAAAAATCATTATCCATAATCAGAGTCAGAACCTGTCTGAAAGCAACACAAAGAACTGGTTATCAACATCTGCCAGTGCATTGGCCAATAGTCTCTTCTCTGCATCAACCATTGAAATCTTTCCCCATACTACCTGCAGAGCAATCACACACTCTGTTCAAGTTTGTGAACCTTGTGACACAAGTCAATAGAATAATTCATTTGAGAAGTCTACTGAAAAATACGCAAATATACAAAGTAATTCAACTTGCCAGGACTAAGAGGTTGAGAAATTAACAGTTTCTTTTTATTATTTCCACTGCAGATTAAACTGCTTGAAATGCTCTTACAATAGCTGGATCTTACATTATAGTAGTAGCCCTTAAGCTGAAAAGAGTGAAATAATTCTTATTGGCATAGATGAATAACCTTATTGGCATAGAGCCTACTATAACATGATCTACCGCTGATATATAACATCCTGAAAATGATGCTAAAAACTTTATTTACGAAAATTATCTTATTCAAATCACTTTGATATGCTCGATATGTTCTCGTTGCTATAGTGCTATGTACTCTGGTGTGTAAAACAACTATTTGTCCATCACTACTACCTTGGTAGATAGCCAAATAAAGAAGTTTCTGATGGAACCAAGATCTACCACTTAGTCATTAACACATCCATCAGTCAGTTGGAATGCAGAGAGATAGACATAAGCTTTGAAAGTAGCCATATTTTGCAGGCCAAATCCTTAATAAAGAACATAATAAAAAAAAGGCATTAAATACATAATTTATGAAGATGAAAATTATTACCGCATCACTGTGAATATCACGACCAACAAACAAAGAACTAGTATGTACAGGCTTTTCACGTGATGAATGAACATAGATGGAGTATCGTCCCTCCTGACCCTGTTTGGAGAAGTCAAAATGATTAAGATTTTTTAGGTTTAAATGAATTATAAGCAATGGGCATTATCACAATATATATACACTTCCAAAGGTTCAGGAGAGGAGGGGGGAGATTGTAGTAACTAGCAAAGTACACTTGTTAGTTATTGCAATATAATATACTAGTTGGTTTGTCAAGTATAAGGAAATATGCATTAGTTTGACTTGTGAGGTAAAGGAAATCATCCTCGGCATTTCTCTCAATGATATATAATGACCCTTGTGAGATGCTAGCTAAGATACTAGCTACAAATTTTACTATGTTAGTTCAGCATCTATCACTTTAAAACGCTGTTCATAATACAACAGTGGAGCACTGATACAAGTCTACAACTTTCATAAAGTACACTAACATATTGATTGAGTGTCATTTTTCAGTAATATGTATCTAAAAACAATACTAGAGTATTAACCACTGAACCAACTTGTTTGTCTGTATTTATGCAGAAAAGAAACTGAGGTTGCATTACAGTTAAAGGAAATAACATGACCCTTGAATGATTTATAACCTAAATAGTACAAATGCAACAAATATATCTGTACCAACCTGTAAAAATTTTTCCCATAATTTCTCAAAGGGCAGTGTACCAGGTGTCAAGAACATAAGAGCAATCTTTGGATTTTTTGACACTGGCATTGGCATTGCAAGGATATCCCTAAGAACTACAGATGAAATGATCTCCTCATCAGTCCGCTCCCTGCGGGTTACAGATGGGAGCCAATCCTTGAAAGTTGTGCATGCACCAGAACCAAAGAGGTAACATTGAGAATACCGCCGTGGTGGGAAAACATATGCCCCTATCAATACAAAACAAACCAGTGACAAAAGAACGATTATCCATTTGGGCTTCTTGGGGACAGCCCGGTGGCGCAGAGATGGCATGACAGTCATGTCCTTGCTGCCTTCCTGCAACACTCAAGACACTTCTATCTCCTCTCCATGTTCAGATTATCTAGAAGTTATCACCATCAAAGTATCAAATTCTGGTAATTATGATGTGAAGCTTCTAAACCAGGGCCCAATGAAATTTGAGGGAACTAACAAGGTGACACCTTCCTGCAATTGCAAGTAAGCACAATATTAATCATGGAATCAAGAAAGCTCCTAGATAAGAGAGAGAATTCGGTCGCACAAGCAACACTCCATTTGGCCAATGATTGTTCTTTCACAAATCTTGATGCATCTAGTATGTGATTCAGCAATGACCAGCTCTGATGCAAGCTACCAGCCTACCAAGCTACCAGTCCCCCCCTACTTGGAGACTAGTAAACTGCTCGATGAATCTAGCAAAGCTGGCAGTTGCAATTGGTTGGAAACAGGTGATCTACACGTTGAAATCAAGTGATTTCTACAGTAGGCAGCGTTGCTCAAGTCCATGGTGGCGGCTCGCGAAAAGTCAAACTACGACCAAATCATCCGATCCAATTCGCTAACCCAGAACGCCATTTCCAACTCGATCCAATCCACAGCTCGCCACCACAAGCACCAACCATACCCACGCCGAATCACAGCGCCAAAGCCACAATTCGCTCCCCAAAAGCTCTCGTCAAAATCGAAACCACGCACACAGAGCAACACCAAAACCACGCTAAGTCACCCACCAAGAAGAATTACTCAAGCTATCCAAGCAACCAAGTCCAATGCGAGGAGTCAGCACAGCGCAGGAGCTCCCGAGCTAGCACGAATGGCGCGAAACGGGCACCGGGCTGGAGCTCGCAAGCGCCCGATTCCGTAGAGGAGGTCACCGCGGCGAGCTCTGCGGCGCACGGGGAGGTGGATCTGGAGCTCGGCGGAGATCGGATTGGGATGGCTGAGGAGGTGGAGGTAGAGATGGAGAATGGTGGGAGTCGGAGAGAGAGAGAGAGAAGAGAGAGAGAGAGAGAGGGGAGGGAGATATAAACAAATGAATTAATTAAGCTGGAAGTGGCACTACATGGTTGGGTTAAGTGCTGGGAGCCGCCTCTTGCTCTCGTGATGGGCTTCAAACTGGATGGAAGGCAGCAAGAGATTTAAGTAATCATTTTGGGCGTGTGCTTTTTTTGCACCTGGGTCCTGGAAAGTTTCTCACTTTTGCGGTAGTGATGGGCTCTTCATCTGGGTTCCTAGATTTGGAATTTTTTGAAGTTATATCAGTTTGAATTCAATGTTTTTTTATGCTTCATGTTATTCGTAGTATTTTTTATTATGCTTTTTTTTGGGGGGGGATAATGGAAATATGCAATCCTCATGAACTAAATGGTAACTTCGCAATAATCTAAAAAATAATCCAAGAGGGATACCTTTGATAGAATATACATCTACCTTCGGTATCAGAGTGCATATGCGTGTGTGGTACAAAAGTGCTGTAGCATCCATAAAAGCATATTAGCACCACTACTACATCTTTGCTGGTACCTTTGGGATCAGATCATCAGACCCCTGTTTTGGATGTTGGAGCACACGACAGGTCAACAGCTGCAGCAATTTTTCTCACAGAACATTTCAGCAAGATCCAGAAGAATTTACAGAGTTGAAGCTTGGAAACGGTCCCAAATTGTTGACTGGTTAACGTTGGGTTGGTGACTGGGTGTACAAATGTACAATAGTACTACGGTTGGAGTACTCGCAACGCAAGTACCGTACCTACGTCACCCCCAAAAAATGACAGGTAGAGAGAATCTGGATTCTGGATCTACCTAGCAAAATAATCTCACCTGAAAACAATCAAGAAGTCATATGCAGGATGTCCAGAAAATCCAGCAGAAAACGAACGTAGTATTGGCCTATTTGGGTTGGGTGTTCCATAAGCAGGCAAAGCGTCGAGAGAGAGATCCATGTCGAGACAAAGGCTAGGTAGGCTGGCCTGGTCCGCAACGATGAATGGATGGACTTGGTAATAAAAAAAACAAATGGATCTCATCTCATGCTGTCATGCACAGGCATGATTCCAAATGCTGGCCAGGATGTAAGCCATGAAATCACATTTCAGTTCACAGGTGCAAGATTGTTTCATGTTGCTTTTTGAGCCTTGCACATGGGAAACCCATCTCACATTCCGCTGGAAATTTACAAGAAGTAGGTGTTGATGGAAGAAAACATATAATGTTTAAGTAGATGGTCATCGTGCTTATTCAACTATGAACATGTGCACCGGTATCTTACAATAAATAATTGTACATAAAAAAGAATGCCTTCATCCAGCACCGGAGGCCAAACAAGGGAGGCTGCAAAAATGCAGCAGTGTCGATGCAGAAGGGAAAAGGTAATTCTGAGACGTAATTCACATCTACAACCTCACGAAAAGCAAAACAAATTGCCCCAACTCGTTTCGAATATCTGGTGATATTTATTGTTTACACGAATGTGATGCTCAATTTACAGTACTTCACCTAGCTTCATCTTCTAGGTTGCGGAATCCGGTTGTGAGGTCGTCATACAATTTCTGGAATTTTGCAACTAAGACATCTTCACCTTCTGCAGGGTCCTCAAACTTTTGAGATCTGTTGCAGAGTGAAGTATTCAGCAAACAGGATTATCAATGAAAAGAAAACCATCAATTGGTTACCATTTTGAGTACAAAACTGAAATACTTACACTAGGCGATAAAATAGATCACCCATGCGGTGCTTTATGACACTGTACGTTATTTTTTGTCCATCAGCATTAGCTGCACGCTCCACAGCCTACAAGACAGAAACGTACACTTGTTAATGTATGATGGATTCAAACAAACTACATTCACCTATGAATACCAGAAGTTTCTTTCCAGCAAATGAACATAGTTTAGATATCAGATGGGTCTTAGAAAAAGTTTATACATTAAATTTACCTAAAGGATGTCGCTACTTGCCACCCCTTCCCTAAATCAAATAGAGCTATTTTCTTTTCTTGAACAACGCAGGAGAATTGTGTGACATTTCATTAAAAGTAGGAGCAAAGAAAACAAAGCAGCGGGCAGGGAAGATCCTACCCAAAACACACCCAACACACACAGCATCCCTAAGAAAAACTTTTTTATTACAAGACAAGAAAATTCATGTCTTGCAATGTTTTTTTTTATTACACTTAGCCCTAGCACCTAGGTGTTTGTACACCAATTGCCAAAAAAAAAAAATTAAGTCGCACACTTTCACTTAACTAGAGGAATTTGGGCAAAAGTGGTTCGCTTAAACCCAAGTCTTTTAACTTGCCCTCACTGACTCAGTTGAGGTGGACATATGAACACAATGTCATGGTGAAAACCCTTCGGCATTAGCACACTGGCATCCAACCCACCCAAGGGAGCCAGTGAGAGTGGATACAAGTATGCAGCAGAATTGGGGTTAAGTAAACCTTTCTTTTTTAAGTAAATTTTAGAAAACCTCATATTTTATGGTAAGTTGCAGAAAAACATATGTATTATGACTTGTAGCATAACCACAGGTTTTATGGTTTTTTTATCAACTATTTATGTGAGATGCTGCTTTGGCTGAGGATCTGTGCCTGTGCAACTGGTGCCAACACCCAGGGTTAATGCTTTAATGGTTTTTTGTCCAGGGCTACAGCCTCCTAAAGATAATAAACATGGCTCATTAATATTAAAACTGATATCACAGTACAGTTCACGATAGGAGTAAAACACAATATTTATCAGTTCCATGCAAGAAGTATCAGATGATTAATCTAATAAGCTCCTCGATCAATGTAGCAAAATGGAAATAATATTTCAATCCATTTTGGAAAGAAGAAAATTGCCCAAAGCAATAAGAGTCTTCAGAACAAAGAGCAACCAATGTCATAAAAAAGAAATCTTCACAGGTTCATATTTCAAAGTTCAAATCAAAGTTGCTTGAGCAATTTAAGATTCAAGGACAAAAGTAGTAGTAATAAACAAGTGATATTACCTGATTCGCTAATGTATTGAAATGAATAATGTTGCGCATCATCCAAACAGACTTGTAGAATGGACAGAACTTGTCATATCTGTTTCATTGTATTAGCCATGATCAGAATAAAGAAAATGGTTAATCATTAAAATAGAGACAGACAAGAAATCCGTGTTAAATTAGACTAACTAGGGTATCACTCACGGTGTAAATGCATTTTGTGCTAAGTAATCTTCCCTTAGCAGCTTGGCTGTCTCCAATGTAATCTTGTCAGATTCTGCCAGTGCATCTTTACCAACAAGCTGAAATTTGGTGAAGGTATTAGGCCAAATGATGGCACAGCAATAATACTATACAGAGCAAGAAGGGCCATTAAATATCTATAAAATACAAATTGAATAGTTTGAGCAATTTCAAATCCACTGAAGAAAACAAATCTTGGGAAAGACCAACAAAAGGACCCAGGAAAACAAAAGCGCCATGTTTAAGTGTTCCAAGTTCCAACTATTGCTTCTATGACCAAAACTAGGAAACAGATCCTCATTGCACAAGATGAAAAAAAATACCTGGACAATTTCATTTAGATCATCCTCTCTCTGTAACACTTCACGAGCTTTTGTTCTAATATCAATGAAATCTGCATCAAACTTCTCATAGAAAGATTCCAGAGCCTATAGTGCAGAAGACAACATGTTAATGTAAAATGGTGATTTTAATTGTATTAACATCATAGGAAAGTTCGGAATAACCTTTGAGTATTTTGAGTAAGAGATGAGCCAATTGACAGATGGGAAATGCTTTCTTTGAGCCAGCTTCTTATCCAATCCCCAGAAGACCTGCAATTGAAACAGTTAAGATTATCAAACAATGAACATGCTGTCAGAAATGTTTGAAACTTCAATTCAAAGGTTGGATTAATAGCAGTTTACTTACCTGCACAATACTAAGAGTTGCAGAGGTAACAGGATCTGAAAAGTCACCTCCAGGTGGAGAGACAGCACCAACAATTGTGACACTGCCTGTCCGATCTGGACTGCCAAGACATTTAACCTTACCAGCACGTTCGTAAAAGGATGCCAAACGTGCAGCCAAATATGCAGGGTAACCACTATCCGCAGGCATTTCAGCCTGAAAATTGATCAAATCATCAGTTTATAATTCACATTAGTGTAGAGAAAAGCAATAACTAGCTAGCGAGAGCACTTTCAACTCCAAATTATTTCATAATGAGATAACTGCCTAGTAAATATTTCAAGCACGGTGCATCAGACCTATATGATAACTGCCATGTAAATGTTTCATGCATGATGTACTAGCCACAGATTTTATTTCTGTTCAACACATTAATCTCCCCATTACGGAACAGTCAGTAATGAATTCAGTAATAAAATAAGCTACTGAATGGAAAGAAAATAAATAACAATCCTGGATCAAGAATTCAGAGACAATGGAATAGAAATTAAACCCCAATCCCAAATAGTGGATAATGATACATCATTAAAAAGAATTCCCATTCATGTCACAGCATAGCATAGAGAAGTCCACGTAAGTTACAAAAAAAAAACAGGCCAAAAAGGTAAAATTGTAAATCGAAAGGAAGCATCATACCAGACGTCCTGAAATCTCACGCAAAGCTTCAGCCCATCGAGAAGTGGAATCAGCCATCATACTGACATTATAGCCCATGTCACGGAAGTATTCAGCAATCGTAATTCCTGGTGAGCAAAAAAAAATATATCATTGTTTTGTTGATAGAGAGAACATCAGGCATAACGCATAACTAAGCAAGAAATCTTTTTAGGCTATTACAAGAAACTACACACATTGTACCATTTCAATGATGTTCATTCACTAAAAAATCTAGTGCTAACAAGTAAGTTACCATCCGTCATAAACTGAACTGCAACAAAGCAGTTAGTAAATAATACATGCAAGGACTAACAGAAAGATGTGTATATCCTCAATGTTCTACTGAAAAACTATGAAACATGCATAGATATATTTTTCCATGAAAACTTGGTAATTCCACAATTAGCTAATGTGCACATAATCACAAATGGTTAGGAACAAGCCTGCAAAAATCCATGTTTATGATTGTATTGAGATAACTAAAGTCTCTAACAAAGCAACACTTTCTGGTAGAGGAAAGGAACTTCAGAAGATGGATACACCTTCCTATACTACTATACCAATGGAATGCGAAATTCAAAACATCAGTAATCAGTATACATGTACTACCTGTATAAATGGAAGCTTCACGAGCAGCAACAGGCATGTTGGACGTGTTAGCGACAAGTGTTGTTCTTTTCATAACAGACTCTTCACGTCCATCAGGCAATGTCATTGTCAACTGTGGGAAGTCCATAAGGACCTCAGCCATCTCGTTTCCTCTTTCCCCGCAGCCCACATAAACAACAGCTTCAGAATTGGAGTACTGCATAAGATAATTTGAGACAGTAGAAGGAACCTAATTCAGTCGTTTTACAAGGCTGATAAATAGAGAAGAATAGTGATATGACCTTTGAAAGTGCCTGACTAATGACAGTTTTTCCACAACCAAATGCTCCAGGAATAGCACATGTTCCTCCAAGCACTGAGGGAAATAGTGCATCAAGTACACGCTGAAAACAGTTCACAGGATATGTAAGGTACAGCAAGATATGGTAGAACAGGACAAGAAAACATCGCCTTCACTAAATCTTGACACTAATGAAAAAACACATTATGGAGGAGCTGTGAGAGAGATGATAGAACAAGACAGGAAAGCATCGCCTTCACTAAATCTTGACACTAATGAAAAAACACATTATGGAGGAACCGTGAGTAGCTAGCTTCGTGTACCTGTCCTGTTAGAAGAGGAGTATCAGCAGCAAGCTTTGTTGAAACAGGCCTTGGTGACCGGACAGGCCATGTCTGCAGAGCATAAATATGATGACATTCAGATTATATAAACATGGTAAAGACATATTTAATGCAAGGGAAAGCACTTTGCCTGGAGCATAGTAAATTGCTTTTTGATGCCCTGAAATTCCAGTTCCAGAACTGTATCCTGTGTACAGAGCATCAGGATTAGGACGTCACATCAAGTTAAGCAGGAAAAAAAATGAGGCACAGAAGAAGCAGCTTTAAGTAATGCATACTAACCTGCAAACTATACTGGCCAGCAGGTGCAATGTAACTTATTTTCCCCATAGAACCAGGAGGAAGAGCAACATGATGTTTCATCAGCGTATTCTCAAACACGGTCTGTGAGGCAGTTAGGCAAAGTAAAGACACATAAAAAAGTTAACATCATCAGGTATCTGCAGACTGTAGAAGATCGCTAGCAATAACAGAAGATAATAACTTGTAAAAAGGGGAATGGCTGGTTAACTTACAGCATATAGATCTCCACCAGTGATGGCATCTCCAACACCTATTCAAATAACCAAAGTAATTTATCTTTCTGTACAGGACAAAACTTGAAAAGAGTCATGCTCAGATTTTATAACAGGTGGCAGGTACAATACCTAACTTCTTTGGCTCGAAATCCCACAGCTGATCTTTGTCAAGAGCAGGGACTGAAACACCACGTGGTATGTACACATCTCCAGACTTTATAGCAATAGTTTTTAGAGGGCGCTGCAAAGGGTTGATAAGAAAAAAGGTCATGTAATCAGCATAAAAGTCCTCATATCAGCCTAATAAATATGATATTATTACATCTGTCTCACCTGGATTCCATCAAAGATATTTCCAAGGATACCAGGTCCCAATTCAACTGAAAGAGGCTGGTGAAAATAGCAACCATGCATTATAAAAGAAATGAAAAGGAAAAAAGAACATATGTGAAATGCACATATAATTTAACAAGGCATCACACCTTTCTTGTTCTCAACACTGGATCATTAACCATCAACCCAGCTGTTTCCTCATAAACTGCAAAGCAGTAATCACAAGATAAAATTTGCGAAATTTATATTGTTCGTGTCATGTGGGAGAAAAGGCGCCACAAATATGTGAGGTAGAATTTCACCGTCCTATACCTTGAATTGTGGCTGAATCACCCTCAAGACGAATAATTTCCCCAATGAGGTTATCATTACCAACTCGAACAAGTTCATACATGGCAGCACCACCCATTCCATCAGCTACGACCACAGGTCCAGAAACCTAGAAGAATGCAATATAAGGCGAAACTACTCATTCAGAAGAAGAAAAAAGGACGAAATGATGGATCATGAGCCAATAAGAGACACAAGACATTATCAACATATTATCCAAACGGACTAAGCCCCCCAGGACAATAGCGCATCTCACATTGGGGATGTTTTCACTAACCAACCCAATCACAATAGTCCCGCATATGTTGACTTGATGGCAACCCCAACCTTAGCGTTTGGCAGTTAACGCATCAATCCTCGATCCACACAGTTTACCCAGCGCCTATCGTGATCCCAACACCAGTAGAACCATAAATTCAACCGCCCGATTCACCTAATCTCACATCAATTCAACTCGATCCAAACACCACACGAGTCCCAGGCTCTCAGCAGAGCCGCACGACGATTACAGTCAGCAGTGCCATGCATACTCACGTGATCGAGAATTCGAGACAGCATTAAAAATCCACAGGTAGCAGCTAGACTCCAGCGATCCAGAACCAACCTAATTCGAAACAGAGGCCGTCGCATCTACACATGAGATTGATCGATCCAACGTGGGGGAAGAGGAGGATGAGGGGGAAGGGAACCTTGCGGACGTAGCCGTACTCGCTCTCCTTCTCAGAGTCCTCGAAGGTCGTGACGCGATCGTACGCCATGGTCTCCGGCGTCAGATCACGGGGGAGGGAGGGAGAAGCGAAGAGGAAGACGGCTCTCTCTCGATCTGGGCTGGAATGGAAGAAGCGATGGGTAAGGGGGCCACGACTGCATAAGCGGATTTCGTTTTCTGATTTTCTTTTCCCCCGTTTTCGCGATTTTTAAATTTAAATCTATGGGTTTTGTTTGTCTTTTTGTTTGCAGCTGACTGGATTTTGATTTTGCTAAGTTGCTTTAGTTGTTAGTTTTTCATTGTGGCATGTCATGAGTGGTATGCAATAAATGGTATTATAGTGACACCAGTAACACTTTATAGATTAAAAAATCATTTTTTAAAAAAAGCAAGGTCAAAATTCTATCCATTATCTTTTTTTAAAAAAAAAGCAAACTATGCCATACTAACAATTTTACATCAGTATATGAATTAAATATAATTGACATATCCAATACAATAATAATGCAAAATTCTTCTACCACAATATATATGCTACGCCAAAAGCCTAGTCTAAAATAACAGAGAGGAAGGTCACATCAAAAAATCTTATCCAATAAATTATTTAAATAAAGTCATTTCTTTAGTCCATCAAAAATAGAAAAGTCATTTCTTTAGATAAAAAGTTGAACAACAAAATATTGTAACATACAAAAATTTACAAAATTACATGAAATAAACTTATAACTCATAGAAAAACAATACTACAAGCAAAAATATTCAAACTTAGATAAAAATAAACTAAAACCATATATAACAAAATATTTCATAACCTTGCAATTTCTGGCATAGCAATATATAATTATAGGTGATTGAAAATTTACAATTTTTGAGATGTCTAGAATATAGCAAACCCCTTCAAATGGGGAGAACAAATCACTCCACACCTTAATGGAAAATTTTCAATTTCTACAAGGAATTTTATCAAAGATATTTTCTTGTTGAAGGATATTTACTTATTTCATCGCTACAAAGGCTTTATTGATAGTTAGTATCTATTGTATCATTAAGACAGCTTAAAAAAGACATCAAGTTCGTTCTAGCAGATGTTAGAAATTTTCATATTAATCAGAGAACAAAAGAGTTTGAGTAGGAATACAATTTCATAATAACTGATACTAAGAAATAAAAAATAGAGAACATCATTAAAACACAACATGAAATTAATTAAAATTCGAAATAAAAAATAAAATAAAATATGAAATTAGATTTCAATACGTATTCCAAATAAACTTCAAAAATATCATTAAAATTTGAAAGAAAAATACAATAAAAACTTACTTTGGACATTAAAAATTCCACAATTATCGGAGAAAAATAAAAATTAAAATTAAAGTAACAATACAATTTAGAAATAACTAAAATTAGCAGTATTAAAAGAATAGTACGAGAATAATTAAAACTTAGAAAAAAAATAAAATAAAATCCAAAATTAGAGAAGAAAAAAATCTACACCATTAGATCGTGATGGAACCATATATTCCCACTTGAGATTTAATTGAATCTAAGTGCTTTCTTTCTAATTTGAAATTCGAATTGGACATAGATGTGTGAGAGTAGTATAGTAATAGAATATTTACGTATGCCATCTAGAATAGAAAATTTAATTGCTATCCACGTAATACAAAGACAAAAACATGATGGTAAATGGTAAAGTTAGAGTAAAAATCAATTTTAAATACAACTAGTAGCAAATCCATCCTCCTCACACAGTAGAATCACTATGATTGTTTAACGGTCAAAAATAAGCCGTGCAGGACTCATGGATCAATATAGAGATGTCATTGTATCATCTCTTGCACCGGACTCACTGCCAATATCATTTTCAGTAAAGAGAGGAGGATGGCATACTACAGCTGCTTCACCGAACCTCCAAGTGGCGGTGAGAGAGAGGAAAGGAGGGAATAGATGAGGGCGAGAGAGAGGAAGGAGATTGCAAGAGGGCTTCTAGACTTAAATTATTTACAATTATGGCTTAGCTCAAATATTCTATCATCTGTTCACATTGCTTTGCTCCTGGTCCACATTAAAAGACACAATGATATAAGCATCACTATCAATTTTTAATATGAATTGATAGTGATTTTTTACTAGGTGGGGCTAGGATAGGTGGATAAATAATAAGTAATCATATCTCTATGGCCTTTCAACATGCTATTGCAATTGAAAAATTGTTTAAGTAGATCAAAACTTATATTTTCAATTATATTACTCAGATTATTTATTATTTTAAGTTATTGCCAATGTGAGATAATAAATTATACTTCCGCTATCCTAAAATATAGCAAGTTATAGCCTTCGGTGAAAGTATTTACAAAAGAGGTAAAAAAATACTTGGTGCTTTCTTGGGATATGTTAAATATATGCGATGAGGAATGGTTAATATGGGTAGCGTGGACAGTTTAGTGATAAAATTTAGCTTTTATAAGTACTAGTTACTATAGTTACTATATTTGAGACAAAGTTTAAACTCTAAAGTAATTATATTTTGAAATAAAGGAAGTACAAGATAGCTTAAGTACATATAGTTATATTATCTAGTAACATAAAATGTAATGGAATCTAGCTACTTAAATGTGCCAGTTGTCATAGTTTGTTATGAATTCTTACTCCTATGGTCATCAATGTTTGATTTAAGACAAGATTTTATCAAAATTTTAATATTTTAAACATCAATAATTTCTCAAATAACTTAGTTTAAAATTGAAAGAAATGATATGCCTACATTTACATTAGAGCTATTATAATATCATAAAGTTATTAGGTTGTATAAAGATATTTTTATACAAATAGTATTTTAGGTTGAGGTTGTACAAGTTTGACAACATGGTGTATGAAGATCAGTCCAAACTTTTTTTTTCAGAAATCTTATATTTTTTTAGAGGATTAAGAAATATTTTTTTCTCCCTCTATAAAAGACATGAGAAGTTGTTTTCTTTTTTTGAAACATAGGGTTAAAATTTATAGTTGTTTTTTTTAAAAGGAGGGAGCATGATGGAATCGTCTACCCAACCAACCTATAACACTCGCAGGCCAGCCCACTAGCTCGGCTAGACCATCTCGCAACCAGGCTTAGGGATAATCCCAAGCAAGTAGGCACGAAGCCCACAAAGAGACGTCTCGTCCATCTCGGCAGCACCCGGGCACCGGCGCAGCGCATCTCCCGTTCCCCTTCGCCTCCGTCCCTTCGTCTCCTCCAAACGAGCGCGGGCGCGGGCGCGGCGGCGCCTTCGGTAGTATCCGAGGCAACCCAAGGACGGCGCGGGCTGGCCGCGGGCGCGATACGACCACGAGCGCTCGTGAGGTAAGCTGTACTACATCTCGACCCTCCGCTGCGGAATTGTATTGCCGATGAAACCACGGGATCCTTCGATTCGATACATACTACTACCTGCAAATCTGACTACGATGGAAGCTCGTTGTAGTGTTAGTGTTCTGTTGCTAGGGCAGGTCTGGTTTACTAGTGATTGAGATTGACCAACCGGCCGTTTACACTTGATTGGCTGATTGGTTTCCTGGGCTAGTGACCAAATGGAGAGTTCAACCCTCACTGCTGTTTTCATTCCATGTATATTTTAGAAACTTACTGCCCGTTATATCAAATAATAGATCATATCCTGACTTTACTGTGTATTCTGATTCTCTCACCTGGAGCCTCTGCTTTATCTCGCCACATATTGATATTGAATAGCATTGAACCTAAGGTCGACCAATAGAACCAGTGACTTTTCCCTCTTAGCTAGTGATGATTGTGTAGCTAATTCTTTTTTGGAGAAGATTGTCCAGCTAACTTCTCATTAACAGCAGCTGACAGCCCTCACAACGCACCATGGTGTCAGTATCACCAATTTCCATTAACCTCAGACCACAAAACATATCACTCTCACATCTTATCGGCTATTACCAATTTCCATTAACCTCCATCAGACCACAAAATATACTCCTAAATCTTATCGGCTATTGCTATGTATGCACCACTTTACAATTTGATATCACCAACTTGACTATCTATGCTTTTTCTTTTTTTTAAACATATCATTTGAACATTGAAGTGTTGTGTTTTAATTTAATTAAAAGGGGAAAGCTTGAATATAATTGTAGCTAGTTAATTGCATGATGAGGTACAGCCTCTGCAAGTTATTTTATCCTTGTTTTGCCAATTTTATTCAGCATGGCTGCTAGCCTACTACACCTACAAGGGACATGCTCGCTTAAATGACAAAATAAAAAGAAAGTGTCAACATCCACACATCTATCCTACGATATGCGTATTTTCATGAGGTAGCATTACTGAACGTGATGTTCAGCACCTTACGTCAATGGCATATCCAACTCTGAACAAGCCATCATCATACCAGAAGGATCAATCAGGTTGAATCAGTTGTTGCCTGGATATTTATATGTGAGCAATCAGAAGTGCATCACCTCCACAGCTAAACTAATCCTTAATCCCATCAATATATTGCTGGTTTACAGTTATATGCATCACTATACATGCATGACCTGGAAGCTAAATATAAACCATGCAATAGCCTCACGTGAGAGAAAAAGAACAAGATGTAGCCAAGGACAACTTGCCGGAAAATGCCAGCATGGATCTAAAACAGTCGGGAGCACATATAGTCCTTTGAAACATGCATACACATACCGGCAAGTTATCCTTGGCTGCATTCCGTTCTCTATCTCGTTTCAAGAGTGGCCATTGATAGCCATAACTGATACCTAGAATTGGGTGATAACAAGCACCACAATAACCTCTCTAGTTCTCTAGGATATGCACCACTAGATGATGCATACCATTGACTGCTGCTTCTGTGAAGGATTTCTGTCATCCTTATGAGTTTGCCTTATGTGTTCTGCACGACTGTATGATCCTTCTGGCATGCTATTTATAGGCTTCCAAAAGTGTACAAGTGAAATCTGATCTGCCTCTTTTGTCAAAAGCAGTGCCCGATTCTTTTGTATGGAGGTGTTAGGTTTGATATGGATAGATATTCTGCCCACTCACACAAAGAGCAATGTGGTTTACTGATATATTGTGCATTGCTCTCTTTGGCTTACCCAAAATTAATTTATCAACTGGAGGTATTGGGACCGAGGAAAATTTTAGCTAAAAGTTGTCTGAATCAGACTTTGCATTAGCTATACAGTGCAGCTCAATGATACTGTGGATGCAGGATAAAAGAAATGGATTTGAAAAATCATGGAATCCTTCATGGCTTACTAGACTTAATAGTATCTTTCTAAACATAAAGGGTCAATTCCATAATAATGTCAAAAACATAATTAGTTAAATAATTTTAGGATGCTAAAATTTCAGAACAATCGAACCTGCTTGGAATTTTGTTGATTTAAAGTTTTTTTTAAAGAACTATTGTGAAGGGAAGATCTGCAATATGTGCGTAGATGTTCTGTTGTTTCTTGAAAATACACAAGAAACACTAAAGGTTACCATGGCCACAATCTGGAGCAAAGTTAAATATGTTCATATCAAGGGATAGCGAATTGAATTCAATTTAGTAGGAAACCTGAAGGAATCAACAGTACTCCAAGATATGTGTTCCTCCCTCCAATGCGAGCTGTATCCTGATCGATCAATATAAGATACTGATGCCTATTTTCTTATTATCAATTACTCATTCACAAGTTGGGTATTTGTGTGGCTAAGTGGTTGGCTGAGAGGCAGTGACAATTCATGCCCATTCCCTCTTCGACTTTGGATTAATCTCTTTCTGAGAGAACATTCCTTCACCCCGGGACTCATCATTCCAGATAGCCCTACCAGTTGCTCGTCAATATTTGATGCTCATCATTGGTTTAAATTTGATTTGGTCAAGTTGCATAGGGTGATTTTGAAGGAGACAATATGCAATTTTTATCTGATCGACTCTTTGGACAAGAGACTGCATAGTGTTCGTGTACAGCATTAGGTTTGTCAAATAATGGAAGGTATGTTACTTGCAAGATGGACCATTAGATTGTAGTGGACCAGAACAAATTCTGTGGCCTAAATGCACAAATGGCTAGGTGACATGTTTGAGCAATGCCATACCTTTTTTTCTAAAGAAGAGAACAATGCCACCCAAAGGTGGGGGGAAAGCTGAAAAGGCGCCACAGTTTGCAGCTCTTGGTCTTTCTAGAGACTACTTTAATCTTCTCTGAGAAATTCTGTTTGGTCAACCCTTTATCTGATTCATCTTCATGCATCTAGAGGGCTCACGATATGTTTTTTTTGTTACAATTACAGTGCTGAAGTGTTTTTTTGGGTCCTCTTTCCTTTCCAGATGTCTCAAACTCCTGCAAAACGTAAAATTGTAATATCATCCAGTAAAACGGCACTCCTTATGTATTTTACTGCTGTATTGCAGCCCTGCACATAGTAACTAAGAGCTATGTGTCAAAATATTTTCTTAAATCAGTGGTGCAAGTCTACCAGATGATTCAGTTTTTACATAAAAACTCCAGTAGAATCTGATGCTTTTAGATGCAGTTTTTCTTTTTTTTTTCTTTTGAAACATATATGCCTCTCTTTGCTGCCCGAATCCTGACACTGTCTGCATGCAGGCCGATCCAGAGCAAATATAAACCAGCCCCACCGCTTGCCACTAGGGCTTCAACGGGTATGTCTAAAAGATAGGATGTGCAATCTGACAAGAAAATACCGATTGAACCGCCGGTTGTTAGAGAGGAACTGATTAAAAACCGGACAACACACCACTGAAAAGATGTTACAGAGTGTATGGACCAAAGGCACTAACCACTAGAGGTGATCAAAATCAAACTATGTACTTCTGCCAATCAAATTTCGATCAAATGGCCTTCGTGGATCAAATGCAGTGAACATGCTCTTCAGCACCAAAAACACAAATGGTTTCACTTGCCTCAGAGTGTAGTACCTTAGCAGCTTGTCAGCTATTCACATACAGGTCCTGATGGGGATTGAGTGTCAAGGCCACACATCAGCTGAGCAGCTGGTCACCTTGCTGGATCTGGTTATCCAGGCTCTCTAGGCTTGCAGCCTTGTTGAGCCGGGTTCAAACCTTTGAAGCAGGCGTCATCCCGTGGTAAATCTAATCCTGTGACTGTGAGCAAATCCAAAGCTTGGCACATCTTTCTGGAGTTGAGCAATGGCGTCAACCCGAGCTGGCCTAGGCCGCACGACATCGTGGCTCTTGTGACCATATCTTCCGCCATCTTGACCTGGATCGAAGCTAAAATTGGTAAGTTTGGAGAGTTGCAGGAAGCCAGGAAGCAAGGATCTCAGTGACAAATGGTGACTGAAGGAAGCTTTGGTTACCTTGACTCTTAAGGCCTCTACATCCGATTTGAGGATTCTGTTGTCTGTGACTGCTGTCGTGAACTGCTGGCTGGACTCTGTAAGTTGCTTGAAGAGGGATGCATTTTCACCTTTAAGTTGCTGGACCTGATCATGAGTGCACATGTGGATGGATTGCTATAAGATCACAGTGATCTTGCATCAACGCATCTGCAATTTGAAGCCCATACTGAACTGAGCAGCATGTTATGGATGCAATACAATACCTGTGACTCGAGTTCAGATAACTGTGCTTGCTTTTTCCTCCTGGATCGTCTAGCGGACTCCCTGTTGGACACCATCCTGAAATTCAAGCAAGCAGTTCATTATTCGCTGTTCAATTTTTTTTTTGCACTTGCTAGAAATCAATATAATTTGAACGCAATATTGATCGATCACTCTATACCTTATTCGCTTTGTTTCTGTGGATCTCGTGCCACGCAGGCGTGGACTTCTCTCTGCTTCTAACAACGATTCGCTGTCGGAGTCTGAGTTGCTTTCAGGAGCGTGATTCGCTGAGGTGGTTGGTTTGGGGCTATCTGCAAAAAAAAAAAAAAAAAAAAAAAAGAACGCAACAGGCTATATCAATGCACAGATGATGTTTCTTCCGTCCAAAATCCCTTAAAATGTGTTAGAATGGGCTGTTGAACTGTAGCATTTTTATCTACATTTTCACATGTAATTTTTGGGAAAAAAAATACAAATTTTGTTATGAATTTATGATCGAAGGTAAGTGTCCCGCGTACCGGAGATGGGCGCCGACGTTCGCCATCCGACAGCGGGGCGCGGCGGCGTACGGATGCTTACCGGCCACCACAGGTGGCTGTTGCCGCTGCTTCCATCCAAGGTATCCTGGTCGAGCACAGAAGTGAGCTCTGAGCTAAAGATCGCCGTGGTGGTACTAATGGTTTGCAACGCTCACCGAGTCGCCGAAACCGAGACCAGACATGTCGCCGTCGCCGGGAGAGAACCCGGCGGCGGCGGCGCCTTCAGCTCCTCCTTGCCCACCAGGCTTGCGGTCGCCGGCGCTGGCCTCGTCCCGGACGAACGCCTCGAGCTGCAGCTCCGACGCGCACTTCTTCATCATCGAGCTCCGGCCGGGTCGTGCCCGTGCCGTGTCTCCGGCAACCGGCTTAATTTAAAGGTTGGGCTTTAAGGTTGCGGGCGAATACGAATTTAAGATAACCCGCTGCGTCAGCCGGACAGCGACGCGAGGCTGACTCGGATCCAGCGCAGGCGTGCGTGGCCCCGTGAGGCCGCGCGCCGCGTCCATTCGTTTTTAGATCCGGTGGTGAGTGGGCGGCGGGCTGGCCTGACTGGGCCGGCGTTGATTTTCACGGCGGGGAGACGGGGTTGGCGCTCGCGTGGACGGCGGCTGGCTTCTCTCTTCGGTCCGGTGCCGTGCGTTCCACGTACGCCTGCTCGTTGTTACGGCAACCGCTCTACTCCCTTGGTCCAACAACGATGCGACCTACACGTCTCGTCATTTCCTCTCCAGCTTATTAGTCCTACACTAAGTATCTGCAGCTCATTAGACGTAGGCAAAACTTTAGGGCCTCTTCCGTTTGGCGCAGAATTTTTAAAGAAAATTTGAACTACTTTTTATAAAACTCCTGTAAATTTTCTATATTCCGAAGGGATCATTAGATTTAAATCTTAATAATATATACCATAATTTCTACGTATATACTATTTTTTAACGCTAATATCAACTATAAGCGTAAGGTAATGGATAGTAAGATAAGATATAATTATAATTGATTTAGATAGAAAGATAGATAAAAATAAATGAGAGGTGATTGTAACCGGTCACCGCCCCACCCTCGATTCACTCCTCATTTGTTGCTGGCCACCATCTTGCTGGCTCTCTTCTTCACCTGTTCTTCTCTCACCCCTTTCTCCATTTGAGCGTGAATGAGTATGATGTAAGGTGAGATCAGGCCATCGGGAGGGAGCCGCTCAGGCTGCAGCGGTGGGCGCCGGCGAGCGGCCACACGTTGCACGGCGGCAGTCTCGACCTGCCTCGAGTAGATCTGAAACCACACCTTTTCTTGGTTCAGTTGATTGGGTCTTTGATTAGGGAGATTTTCTCACTTTGTCTGGTGTTGATTCTAGCGGATCTGGGTCAGATTAGTCTCTTCGAAGTTCCTTAGTCTGAAATCCGGCGACGATGCCACATCGATCCAGGCAGGCTTGTCCAAAACGCGAAGCCGCCATGACGAGTCGCGGCGAGTTGCCCAACGAGCTTCGATGGATCTAGCAGAGCTCCATTTTCTTCTTTTTCTGTTTCTTTCCTTTTCTTTCTCAACCGATATGTTGAACGCGCCTGCCGTTTCTTTTTCTTTCTCAGGCGAGGCGTTGAATGAAAGGATTAAGTGCTAATCTCCGGAGGGGCTTTTTTTTTATTGTTTTTCTTTCTCAACGATGCTTTGGCCATAGGATTATAATAATCAAATCAGTAATTATAGTTAAAACCAGATAAGCATCTAGTTAAAAAAAATCCAATACACCTCTACAAACTCTAAGATTAATGCACCTCTAATATACAAACTTGGGAAGGACATTCTCACCACCAAACGGAAGAGTGACCGACCTCAACATCATGCGATCAACCAAACACAACCTCCCATATACGAGTTTTTATATTCAATCAACCAAACAAAAATCTCAGACGAACGAAACAGGCTCGATCAATACAAGCAACCAAACACTGCTTGTTGCCAGGCTAAAGTCAGTCTAGATGAGGCATACGAGCCGAGCTAAGCGCATTTGGGCAGCCCAAAACACCTGGAATGCACACGCGGATGCAAGGAAAAGGCCACTCGCTGCATCCGGTGGGCCAAGATCGCGAGCAAAGGTCCAAAGCCAGGCCACGAGAGGGAATCTACACGAGTTCAACCAAACAGCCAAGTCCTTGATTCCCTCCTGCGAGGTAGGCATGATGCAGGCACCCAAACAACCCTTCAGTTCGCTTTCTTGTTTTTGTCCACTGTACTTTACACAGCCTTGTTGCATGTTGGGCTGGTCAATTCCAAGTGTTTGCCATTCAGTGTTAGGGATAGAGGCTGTAAGGTATTCTAAGACTTTAGGTCATCAGCTTTGGGCCGGATGGGCTAACTTGAGGTCTGTTTGGGTAGGTGCAGCTTTTCTTAAAATCAAAAATTCTTTTAAAATAGATCAGCTTTTCGTGAAAAGCTGTAATTACAGAATCTAAAAATTAAACTAGAAGTTAAAAGATGGGTTTCACAGTTTCTCTATATTCTCACGAGCTAGATTCCTACCAGCTACTTCTCATAATCTAAATCCTCTCAAACAAGCCCTTGAACAACTACGAAATCACACTTAAAATTGTACAAATGCTAACACCAAGTGCAAATGAAATTTTCCAACTTTTAGTTTTATCTTGATATATGGAACTCCCTTATGCGTGTTAGTGCACCTCCTTTATTTTAACAACAGTCTTCGTATATTTCTTAAGAAATATAGCAAATCGATTTACGCGCACTGAAAAGTTTATCACACGTTCACAGACCCCGACGATCTCCATCCCTTTCGGATCGAGTAGTATTGAAGTATACGCACACAAATCACGAGCTTTGCTTATCTGTCAGGAATGTTTGTCGCTGCTATTGCTCTGCTATCTGGATCTTGTTTGCAGAATGCAATGTATCAAATCTATCTGTTTTCAAATATTTCTTTTTGTTACCTACGTTTTTTTAGATGTCATCTTTTAATTCGAGGATTGGGTGAATTTTCTTTTGAAAGTCTTATGTGCGACAACTTGGCTGATGAGTGAAAATTGAAAAAAAAAATCAGTTCCACTTGTTTTCCACTGAAAAGAAATGCAAAGTATCGAGTGTGGCTTTACTTGTACATGGCGTGCATTATAAACATCCCATGGCATTTCTTAAATGGTAAACGAAAACGTTCTTTATTAATATTTCTTAGAATTTTTTTTAAATCAACCTTTCAAATCTTAGTATAAGCTAGCGAAATACCCTTGAAGCAGGTTGAATATGTTTACACTTGAGAAAGAATAGTCTGCATGACTTACTGTTCAGTGGACACCACATATCGGGTGATGGTGGGAATAGGTGATGGTAGATTCATCACTTAATAATGAGTCTTTTTAAAGGAAAAGGAATATAGATTCTTTCGTTTGTGCTCTCAAATTATTGTAATAAACTCAGTTTCATCTATAATCCATCATCCATTAGAACAATAGATCACACCCTCAACACCGATGCTTTATGCTTATATAGTTTCATGTCATAATATGGTATGTTGAACAATTTGTGTTTCACAAAAAAAAACACAAGTGTAAATGGGAATTTCACAGCATTTCTGACATGCTAAAAAAGATAGATGGGATTCATTGATCTGGATATACATATGAATTAGAACTTTGGAAAATCAAATGTACACAACCATCTCAATGAAGGCTGGCCAAATATACCTTTTCCCAAAACTTACATAAACAACATATTCAAAATGGTGTGCATATATAACTCCGCAGCATTATGCAGGAAGGGCACACGGTATGCTTTATTTTGTTGATGGTCTGTTGCCACAAAATATAATTGGCTTGCTCGCATGCTGACTCGATCTCTCTTTTTTAAAAGAATTATTTAGAGATAAATAATTTCCATCCGACCCAGTGTAGGAGTATGCATGTCAGTTACTTGAGCTGGATGCCACTCTTGTAGACGGAGCCTGCCTTAAAGGTTTCGGGAATGACATCGTCAACAACGCGGTAGCCACCATTCTTGACAAGAAAGCGGACAGAGAAGGGGCCTTTGAGTGGTGCCTCGCTTTTGAGTGTCCAGGTGTTAGTTGACGACTCCTTAAGCCCCGTCCAATCACTAGTGCCCTTCTCTTTAACCTCCACCTCAGAGACAGCGACATTGGTGATGAGGTTTAGGCTAGATGAGCTAGAGCCCTCACCGACCTTGAAGGTGAGCTCAGTGGCGCATGAGCCGATGACCAGCAATGCGGCCACTGCCGTGGCGAGCAGGAAGGAGGACAAGGAGGCCATTAGCAAGCTAGCTAGTTAGCTGGTGTAATATTGATTGTTTCTTGATTGATAGAGGGATGGATCGATGCGTTGGTGATTGATGTCGCAGCTTGGTGCGTATTTATGGGTGTTGAGGGTGAGAAAACTAAGCTATGGACGTACGGTGCACCATGGAGATCGCTGGCCGGCTTATTCGTCAACAAATATTTGTACAATTGCTATAAATAGAACGGAACCAAGTAGTCCCACTTGTCTTTCTATGAGGCAAAATAGCACATGGCATGCAGTGATGTAGACCTCTTAAAATACAAAGGGCATGCAGTCCTCATATTCAAATAGGAAAAAGTTGTAAAACCTGTGTGCCAACCATCCCCTCCCATGGAAAAAAAACCCTTTGCAGCACCATTTATATTACCCCTAATATGATTTTGATGGTGGTTTTATATGTTTTGAAGCTTAAACAAGCGGATCTAAATAAATAATATAGCTAACCATGAATCATCCATTTATACTCTGCAGTAATGCCGTTATATCAGTACTGATTTGTAAGTGAGAGCGAAAGAGGGAAAACAAAATATTTAGGTGGAAATTTACATATATGTCTAATGTATACGTCGCATAGGCAAACTCTTTCGACATATATTCAAACCAACCAAAAAAAACCACTTTGCTATTTCAATCCTAGAGGACTATTCTCATTGTTAGGTCTAGAATGCACAATGGTAAAATGTAAGTGATATTCAAGTCAGCTTTCTACTGATTCATGCCTCAGCATGTGTAGATTTTACTTACGTTGCAGATCATAGTAATAAGAAGGCTGGTGATTTCCCACCCCACGGGCAGGCTTAGGGAACGGCGGGAGAGGAAGTCAGGCCAGAGCCGTGCCAACGGTGGCGGCAGAGTCGGCAGGAGATGGGAACGACCCTCCTAACTTGTGACGAAAAGTTGGCCCGTGCTCATCAGAGCAGAGGGGCTGCAATATCCCAGCAGCTCTCCTAATTTGTGATGACGTGATTCAACCACAGTACACCACGCTAAGTGGGGATGAACGATGTATGTTTATAGGATTCGGTGACGAAATTAACAGCAAGGAGCACAAAACAAGCAGGTTTACAGGAGATGCAACCAAGCGGTGAGTATTCTTGAACCTTAACTACCCGACCCGTGCACCAGCTGGTTCACGATCAGAAGGCTGGGAATCCTCAGATTTCCGAGTAACGCACCCAATAGATGATTCTGTCTTGGTTCGCTTCGTCTCGGGCACATGGTTCCCAAACGTGGCCAACTCAATAGTTAATTAAGATGGTAATGACGACGGTAATTACATAGAAGCTAACTTAAGAGTTTGAAAGAGCGAATTGTTGCTAAGGATTACCTATTTAATTATAGAATATACTAAATATTTTAATAATAATTTTATATAAGTGATCGTAGAAGAAAATTTTGTAAGAAAATATGTTTTTTAAAGTATATAGCAAATAATCCGTTTCATGAATAATCTTGTGTCTAAGCAAATATAATATCTCCGGCACAAATAAATAAGCAAACCAACATAACCTATCTTAACTAATAAACTCTCCATGACACGTTTAACCAACAGCATCCTTAATAGGCTTCTTTCTTCTTGATCCTGGCAATGTACCCTTGCCTTGTATCGGGAAAAATAAAAAGGTACAATTGATTGCGATTCAATTCCAGTGAACCTCAGATTTTGAAATTAGATGAACCAAAAATGGATAAAAAAGTTTAGAAACGAAAGAAGGCACATGAATGTACGTACACATGGATGCGCTTTCACTAGAGTTTAGTGCGGCTATGGATCTGTGTTAGATGGTGTTTTTTTATATGTGAACGTGGTGTACATATGTATATATGTATGTCTTTCATGTAATAAAAAAAACTTACAATTTAAATAAAGAACTGGTTATGGTTGTTACTTTCACTTTCCATTGTTAATATGACCTTTTCAGTACTAATACAGGCGTGATTATGTGATTCTGACAGCATTTGCTGTTCTCAATATATGATTGGCAACGATGCAATCTGGGATTTTCTGTTAGCTAGTACACTTGTGACAGGAAACTTATTTGGCAAAGATGAAAGGGTACAATTTAATGGTTCGAGCACTTTATGAAAAGAAATGTTCATAACAAATAAAATTACTAAATCTTTAATTCTGCAGCTCACCAGTACCAGGGCAGCGGGGTCCATGGAACATGGCCGTCGATAAGGGTGAGCGAAGAGGGCCATCAAACAAGGCCTAAAAATTTAGGGCCCTAAATTTTTATATTTTAATTCATACCAATGCCTCTTCCGCTTTTGAGCTACTAAGCAGGTTAGGTTTAAGCTCGGTTCAATATCGGTTTGTCTTCGAGCTATTAAGCAAGCTTGATACCGAGCTCGGCTGTGAGGACTATACTATATATTTTAACGATACCTTTTGATAAAAAAAAAATTTCTAGCTAATCATACTAAGAGGAGAAAAATATGGTGCTAACACATGTTAATTCATGTATAAATACATATTCAAATATATTAATTTGATTATCAAATAAATAAGACAAATTAACAATAAAAATCACATACAGCTCGGTGGAAACTCGAGCTCAGGCTGACTCGGTTCGTTTAAAGCTGGAGCCGAGATTAAATCTAGGACGAACCGAGCTTGAGTGGCTCGTGAGTCTAGAAATTTTTGATAGCCCTGTTCAGCTCCCCAATCAATGCAACGCCGAAGTAAATCAAGAAATGGACAGTACCAAAGGAGGTGCAAATCGAGTTATCCAGAAACTAAATTCACACCTGATTAGCCCAAGAAACACGCCCAATAATCAAATATATTTATTTGAGATCCTTTGCAACACGCTGTTATTGTGATAGTGTTAGATAAAACTTTGTTGTTGTAACTTTGGCAAATTATACGATGTGAAGCTTAGTTTAGCTCCTCTCACAGCTGGCTTCGTTTCCATTTTTAGCTCCTCTCACAGCTGGCTTCGTTTCCATTTTATCCATTGCCACGCATTCGGTGCAGGTGATGGGACAAATATGATCTGTGGACACCGTATTGTTTGTTTGACTTCTGAGGGATTGTTCCGAACCTATAAAAGTATTTTAATAAAAAAACAATTTAATTTCTCTAAAATTTTTGTAAAATCTAAAATTTTTGTAAAATTCCTTCAAACCGAATAACCCCTAATAAGCTAAATGTATCAATGCATTATGCTTATAGTATCAGGTGTCATAATAAGGAGTGTTGAACAATTTGGGGTCACAAAAAATCACGTGTAAATGCGACTTACCCAGCATTTCTGTCATGATGAAAAGGATAAACGAGCTTCATTGATTTGGACATACAAATGTACTAGAACTTTGGAAAATCAAATGTACACAACCATCTCGATGAAGTTCGTCTGAATATACTTTTTTCTACAAAAATCATGTGCACATATAGCTCGGTAGCAACATTGTTTTGTTGACGACATATTACCACAAAATATAATGCTTTATTTTGTTGATGGCATATTACCACAAAACAACCATAGAATATTAATCATTGGCTCGCTCACACGCGGGCTTGATCTGTCTTAAAAAAAGAATTATTTAGAGGTTGATAATTCCCATACGATCCAACGCAATAGCACGTGTCTCTGTACTTAGAGCTGGATGCCGCTCTTATAGATGGAGCCAGCCTTAAAGGTTTCGGGAATGATATCATCAACAACTCGGTAGCCACCATTCTTTACAAGGAAGCGGACAGAGAAAGGGCCCTTGAGCGGCGCCCCACTTTTGAGCGTCCATGTGTTAGCCGATGACTCCTTGAGTGCAGTCCAGTCATTAGCGCCCTTCTCCTTGAGCTCCACCTCAGAGACGGCGACGTTGGTGACGAGATCTAGGCTAGTGGTGCTAGAGTCCTCACTAACCTTGAAAGTGAGCTCAGTGGCGCATGAATCAATGACAAACAGTGCAGTCACCACCGCGACGAGCAGGAAGGAGGACAAGGAGGCCATTGGCAAGCTAGCTTATTAGTTGGTGTAATCTAGCTTGTTTCTTGGTCGTTAGAGGGACGGATCGATGTGTTTGGTGATCGATGTTGTAGCTAGGTGTGTATTTATGGGCGGTGGGGACAAGAAAAATGGGATTGGATGTATGGTGCAGCACGGAGATCGCCGCCTGGCTTGTTCATTGACAAATTCTTATACAATTGCTATAAATAGATCCAAGCTAGGTAGTCTCGGTTGTTTTGCTACTGTAGTGCATGCAGACCTTCTCAAAAGGCTAGTATGAGTCTCATCTCTTTTCTACTTATTTTTCTAACTTATAAATGATGAAAATTCACCTCTACTTATTTTTCTAATAGAGGAGATGCTAGTGGAAGATAGAGAGGTGGCAAAGCCAACAATTGGTAGTGGTGGCTCGGCACAGAGAGGCACATTGAGGCACCAATAGTAGATCAAGAAGAAGGGCCATTGTTAGCTCAAGGCTGATGGCACCTTTGTGGCGAGAAAGGAGCAATAGAGGGGCTTAGCTATTGTCCTGTTGCTGTCCTGCGAATGGATTTAGAGGTTGGCGTCTATGACAAGATGGGGCTAATGCTAACCACAGAAGCACACTTGGTTGGATATTGAACAGTGGTGACAGTGGATGCAAGATATCCAACATGAACACATGATGATGACTGATGAGGCATAAGAGGGGATGAGCATGTGGTCTTAGGGAAAATAATCCTATGAGATCAAGTCTTGGTGTAGATTGTACTTCAAACAAGAACACACTTTATAATCAATTGCTTTTTAATTGGCAGTTTTGCTGATGTGTCATGTTTTAGGTAGGATCTACATTGAGACCTCATCTCATAGGATTATTTTCCTAGGCATAGAACCACACAAATGAGATTGTGAAACTTTATAGGGTATCGGGTGAACTTTGTGCTCATGCTATTAGACCTATGCAGCGATGCAACTTATGGGTGAGGGGAGGTCCATGGTGAAAGGACTTTAATATTGCATAGAGAGGGTAGGGGGTGGGGATGAATGCGTGTTCCTGAAAATACTTGCAATAGAATTAAATTCTTCACCAAAGTACTTGGTCCCGAACACCACAAGAGACTTCGGTTGACATATTTTACTTGATAGAACTGGTCGACTGGTTACTCCAGTCTTAAGTACTTTGGCCCTCTAACAACACCTTCTAAGGAGCATGTGTTAGGGACAATCTCAAGTATGAAAGGGAGTAAGGGATAGAAAATAGTAAATGCATGTGTAAATTACTTCAACAAACAAGGATATAAAATCATAAGAAAATCAAAGAGAGACAAAGGTAGACATCAATTTTTCACCGAAGTTCCAATATCAACGATCTTACTCTCTGTCGAGTGACTCCAAGGAGTCGGATCTCAGTTGATCCTAAACCTTACCAAGCTAGCAACCAGGATGAGGCTCTAGACTCCAAGCAACCACCAAGGCATAACACGTTTTCAAGCGATCACCAAGATCCAAGCTTGGACAGTAAGCACCTACCTTCAGTGAAGCTTGCTCTATCAAGCAACCTATTAGAAGCTAGCTTAGTTCTACTCAATTACCTCTTTCTTTATGGAGGTAAAGATGAACCTTTACAAACTTCCAGCAGCTTATCACAACCTTGGGAGCTCACCGTCAACTCCTTGCCATCTAGAAAACCTTAATATCTAAGAGTAATAAATACAATCAATAATTTACTTGCTATGAATTCAAGTGGTCAAAGGGTGAAGTGAAGATTACTTACTCTCAACCTTTTAATCTGTCAACCCAACTCTTTTCTCTCCTCAAATCAGTCTTATAAAGAACTACCACTAAGGTAGTAGATTTACGAGAGGCTATTTGGCTATAGATAGGTCTACTCTTGTCTAAACTCAGTGACCAAGGATGGAGAGGGTAAAGGGGTTTAAATACCCGAGCTCTAAAACTAGCCATTATTCACGTATTCGAATACCAGAGATTTGGTAGGAATCACCAGAGTCTCTAGTCAACTCTCATAGCTAGATAGAGAAATTGTACCAGAGATTCTAGTCACAAATACTGGACACTCTGGTCCAGTTTCTTTGCTAGACCAGCAGGGTTGGACCAAAGTATCTGCTCCTCCCTGACAGCTCTAATAATACCCCATAAAAACGATCATAACTTCTTGCTCCGGAGCCCTTTTTCGATAATCTTAAGCTCTATAGAAAATTTATTGAGAAGGCTACCCAACTCAATAAAAAACAAGCTCTAAAACTACTCATAGATTTTGTTAAAACTTAAGTTCTCTCAAGATAGCACTAGGATAGGTCACTTTGAGCAGTGAGACATAATTAAATACATCAATGTTACATTGATTCATTCCTTTTAATAGTATAGTATTTCTATACTCAAATTTAAATAGAAAAGCTATATCACTAGTAATGCTTTCATGCCATTTTCATACTTTCATGCCATTTTCATACTTTATCTTGAGGTTACCAACATCAACACCATTTTGCCATCTTGACTATTCACCTACAACTCATTAAACACATTAGTTCCAAATTAATTATACTTTTGCCTTGATCAATGCCCACTATAGATAACATCTTTTTTATCTTTAGCACTTTTTATCTTAAACTCTTCAGATGATTGATGTAGATTATTCATAGATTCAATTTGCCATGCATGGTCTATCGCAACAAAGCATTCACTCATCTTTCACCGTTGGATTTGGTCTGTTGGCGCCAAGACACTTGCTTGCCCTTCACCTTCATATGGCCCATCTTAGCTGAGTTTTCTTGTTCTTCATCGTCTTTTCCATAGATATGCACTTCATAAACCACTTCGTTAATTTCTTCACTTGCTTCTTATCAACTGATAATGTCCACGTTCTATCTTATCACACCATCTTCATGTTGATCACCAATTTACTTTATTTCTCTTCTTCATCAACATAAACTTTAATCTTTTAACTTAGTGCACTAACTCATGGCAATAGTTATTTCTACTAATAGTTTATGATTAATCATCAAAACTATCATCACACTCTTGGATTATAGGTTTTTCAATCTCCCCTTATAAACGAACTCTAGGGCATAGATTTTTCACATGGGCAAGCATCGAGGAAGGGATGGCGGATGGATTCAGATCATGTGGTAGGGGTTAGGGGGCATGCTTCTATTCGCGCAAGAGGTAGGGAGGTCGTGCGTGCAAGAGTCACTTGAGAGGGCGTGGGAGTGAGTAGGGGCTTACGATGGACGATGGATTGTAAACCACCACTACATTTTTTTACGTCGTCCTTTATATCTAAAGTTTGGAACTAATGGTATATTTTGTATATCCTTTATAATACACTGGTATTGTAAAGTTTTCTTTCTTTTTTAAAGTTTAGAACTAATGATGCATTTATTTTAAATCCTTTGTAATGCACTGGTACTGTAATGTTTTTTTCCTTCTTAAAGTTTAGAACTAGTGATGTATTTATTTTAGATCCTTTGTATCACACTGGTATTGTGGTAGTATTAGATAAACTTTGTTGTTGGCCGTATATTGGTGCCTTGGCCAATTATATGATATGAAGCTTAATTTAGCATCTCTCACAGCTGGCTTTGTTTCCATTTTATCCATTACCACTCATTCATGCTGGACATGGGAAAAATGTGGCATACAGTTTGTCCTAACATCTGAATAAGCTAAAAGAAAAACTCCGCAATCATTTTTGCACGGCCAGACAGACAGGAAATACATGCCATTCAGCAGATTATACACTCTTTGGAAAAGGCAGCTGGCATGGTCACAAACATCGTCAAGAGCGAAGTTTACCCTATCCAATGTGAAATCGATCTAACAAAAACCCTAGCCCCCTTTCTAGGTCAACACAACACTTTCCCATGCACTTACCTGGGGCTGCCGTTGCACATCAGAAAACTCCACAAAGCAGACCTGCAACCCTTTATCGACAGGTTCTCAGCTAGACTTCCATCATGGAAAGGAAAGCTCATGGCAAAAACAGGTCTAAATTCAGTCTGTTTCTTCAGTCCAGGTTCAGGTTCAGTCTTCAGTTAGTTAGCGTTTCAGTTTTAGCAAATAAAGGGAACTCAAAGGTGGTGCATCTTGTATCGCTAGAATCTCGCTTTGTCCGTGGTGCGGCAAGTCACGTAGTTGTTCTCTGCTGGTTTTCAGTTGTGTCGTAGTTGAAGTCATGGGCGCAGCTTGCTCGATCGTGGGATGGCGTGGTCATGTAGGAGGAAGTGGCGTGCATGGTGCCGGGTCGCGAGTGGCTGAGAGCCGCCGCATGCTTTGTATAAATTCCAATCAAAGAGTCAGAAAAAGCCGAGTGATTGCGGCACCAAAACTGATGTCCTATGTGTGCTTGGGTTCCATCAGAGTTCGTGTGCGTTTGCAGCTCGTGATCCACCGAGGTCCAGTCATCTCCTTCGTCTCCGGCAACGGGTGCCGACGAGCAGGAGATTACAGACTAGTCCTCGTACAAGCAGTTCTCTCCTCGCTCTCAGTATACCACATGACAGTTTTCCCGCTTAAGAAATGGGCAATCAAAAAAGATTGACAAGAACAGGTCTAGTCAATTGGAAAAGAGTATGCCACCCCAAAAACAGGAAGGGATTAGGGATATCAGATCAAGATCATTTTGGCCAGGCCTTGCTTTTGCGATGGATATGGTTCGAATGGACAGCGAGAGATAAACCTTGGGTAGGGATGGAGGTGCCATGTGATTCGCTTGACAAGGATCTGTTCGACGCCTCCACATCGATATTGCTTGGCAATGGAGCAATTGCTAAGTTCTGGCACTCTGGGTGGTTAAATGGCATTGCTCTGAAGGACATTGCACCAGCACTTTTCAAGCTAACGTGACGGAAAATCCAAGAAAATCGAACCGTGCAAGAACTCACAGCAAATGCCTGGCTGTGCGACCTCTGCGTCGCATGTCCACCACTGAGCAGGTTCATGAATTCTTTGATTTGTGGATGCATATACAGCAGGAACATCTACAGCCGAACGCAGAAATGATTCAATGGAGATGGACACCACACGGCGCTTATACAATAGGATCAACCTACCAGATACAATTTGCAGGCTCAATCATCGACAGATCTTATCTAGATATTTGGAGAGCAAAAACAGAAAACAAATGCAAATTCTTTGCATGGTTGGCAGCTCAAAAAAAGATTTTAACCGTAGACAAGCTTCAACTAAGAGGTTGGCCAAACAGCTCTGTATGTCCTATTTGTGGAGTAGAACCTGAATCGATAGGCCATCTTCTCATGAAGTGCCCTTTTGCAAAGCAAGTTTGGATAGCGAACTTCAATTGGTTGCAACTTCTTTTGCCGAGCAGCTACTCATATGATGGTGACCTAATGCAGTGGTGGCAAGATTGCAGAAACGAGTTGGCCTTTCGATGGCGTGTTCATTTATACTTGCTGGAGTATTTAGCTGCCATGAAATTATAGAATTTTAAACAATGTCTACACCCCGGTGTCCCAGGTGGTTAGCAACATCAAAAATCTTATAACAGAAAGGGAACAAGCAGTGGCAATGGCGTGAGACAAAGGACCCTATTCTGTGTTGACCTACGTTCAGTTGTTTAAAATTATGTAATATCGTTTTTTACCATGTAAGCCAAACTGCGGTTTTTTCTACTTATTCTATGAATGAATGGCAGAGCTCATGCCCTTTCCCTCAAAAAAAGGAATAAGCTAAAAGATGTACCGATGCTTTATGCTTATAGTTTCAGGTCATATACATTATATGGTAGATCGAACTATTTGTGTTAACAAAAAAACACGTGTAATTGTGACTTTTACAACATTTCTGACAAGCTAAAAAGGAGAAACGGACTTCATTGATTTGGACATACAAATGTATTACAACTTTGGAAAATCAAATGTACACAATTATCTCAATGAAACTTGGCCAAATATATTTTTCCCATATATCTTATATAAACAACATATAGTCAAAATCATGTGGGCATATAGGTCCACAGCAATATTTGGGAAGGGGACATGTATGCTTTATTTTGTCAACAGCATATTATCACAAAATAACTTGGCTTGCTCGCACACGGCTCGATCTCTCTTAAAATAAAATTATTTAGAGATTAACAATTCCCATACAACCCAATACAACAGCACGCATGTGTGTTATTTAGAGCTGGATGCCACTCTTGTAGATAGAGCCGGCCTTAAAGGTTTCGGGGATAACATCGTCGACAACACGATAGCCGCCGTTCTTAACAAGAAAGCGGATGGAGAAGGGGCCTTTAAGTGGCGCCTTGCTTTTGAGCATCCAGGTGTTAGTCGACGACTCCTTGAGAGACGTCCAATCGTTGGCACCCTTCTCTTTGACCTCCACCTCAGAAATGGCAATATTGGTGACAAGATCTAGGCTAGTGGTGCTAGATCCCTCACTGACCTTGAAGGTGAGTTCAGTGGCACATGAACCGATAACAAACAGTGATGCCACTGCCGCGGCGAGTAGGAAGGAGAACAAGGAGGCCATTGGCAAGATAACTTGTTAGTTGGTGTAATCTTGATTGTTTCTTGATTGATAGAGGGATGGATCGATGTGTTGGTGATGGATGTCGTAGCTTGGTGCATATTTATTGTGGAGGGGGTAAGAAAACCAGGCATGGACGAATGGTGCAGCATGGAGATCGCTGGACGTCTTGTTCATCAATGAACTCTTATACAATTGCTATAAATAGATCTGAGTTGGGTAGTCCCGATTGTTTCGCTAGCATAGGGCATGCAAACCTCTCAAAAAGCAGGTGTGTAGTCTCTTCTCTTCTCTACTTATTTTTTAACTTAAAAATAATAAAAATTAGTCACATCCCTATCTTCTGTTCGTATTGGATGTGGACCAAGGCATGAACGAGCTAAGGGCTAAGATGGTAGTGGAAGACAAAGGGTTGGTAAAGCCAAGAGTCAATAGTGGTAGCAAGACACAGAGCGACACAATGTGGCACACATAGTAGATTAGGTAGACAGGCCATGAGCAGCTCGATGGTGATGGCACCGTGGTGATGGTGGAGGGGCTCAGCTGCTGGCTCTTTGTGGCTATGCGTCTAGGACACACATTAGAATCCATGGTGAGATGGTGCCGATGCCAAATAAACTGGTAGAGCGCACCTGGCTTGATGTGGAGCAGCGGTGGCAGTGGATGCTATACATTTGACAGGAATATATGATGACAACTCGACGAGGCATAGGAGGGGAGGAGGTGTGACCTTAGGAAAAATAATCCTACAAGACCAGGTTTGTAGATCGTATTTCAAATACACTTTAAAATCAATTGATTTTTAATTGACAGTTGTCATGCTCTGGGTAGGATCACATAAGACTTGATCTTACAGGATTATTTTGCTTGAGCGTACGACTACGCAAATAAGATTGCAAAACTTTAGAAGGTATCCAGGTGCACTTTGTGGTAAGTGCTCCTGCCGTTAGCCCATGCAGCATGCAAGTTACAGGTGAGACGTGGTCCATGGGCAAGCACCACGGGATGGATGGTGGATGAATTTAGATTGGGTGGTGGGGTCAGGGCAAGCTTTCATTTGCGCAGGGTGTAGGACGTCATGCTTGTGGGAGTCACTAGAGAGGGCGTGGGAGAGGTTGGGTTTACAATGGACAATGGACCATAAAACACTACTATATTTTATAAGACTTAAAAGATTTATTTGTTCTTTCCATTTTAAGTTTGAAACTAACAGTATATTTTAGATCCTTTGTATCACACTGGTAGTGTAAAGATTTTTTTCTATTTAAAGTTTGGAACTAATGGCGTATTTATTTTAGGTCCTTTGTAACATATTGGTATTGTGGTAGTATTATATAAACTTTGTTGTTGGCTTTAGCCTAGGGCCTTGACCCAATTATATGATATAAAGCTCAATTTAGCTCTTCTCGCAGTTGGTTTCATTTCCATTTTATCCATGCCTATGATTCGTGCTGGAGATGGGACAAATGTGACTTACTGTTTGTTTTGGCATCTGAATAAGCTAAAGATGTACCGATGCTTTATGCTTATAGTTTCAGGTCATAATATGGTCGATTGAACCTAACAAAAAAAACACGTGTAAATGTGACTTTTACCACATTTCTGACAAGATAAAAAGGAGAGGCGGACTTCATTGATTTGGACATACATATGTATTAGAACTTTGGAAAATCAAATATACACAATCATCTCAATGAAATTAGACCAAATATACTTTTTCCCATCTATCTTATATAAACAACATATATTCAAAATTGAAGGGCACATGCATGCTTTATTTTATCAACGGCCTATTACCACAACATAACCATAGATGGTGAATTATTGGCTCACTCGCACGAGCCTCGATCTCTCTTCAAATATAATTATTTAGAGATTAATAATT
The DNA here is from genome assembly GCA_030770085.1 of Oryza coarctata. Classification (NCBI taxonomy): domain Eukaryota; kingdom Viridiplantae; phylum Streptophyta; class Magnoliopsida; order Poales; family Poaceae; genus Oryza; species Oryza coarctata. The sequence goes on from CM061472.1 coordinate 20,931,664, forward strand.
CCCATGTGACCCCAACACAAGAGCAAGCATGTGTGTTACTTAGAGCTGAATGCCACTCTTGTAGACAGAGCCAGCCTTAAAGGTTTTAGGGATGACATCGTCAACAACACGGTAGCCGCCATTCTTGACAAGGAAACGGATGGAGAAGGGGCCCTTGAGCGTCGCCTTGCTTTTTAGTGTCCAGGTGTTAGCCGATGACTCCTTGAGTGCCGTCCAATCATTGGCACCCTTCTCCTTGACCTCCACCTCAGAGATGACAACATTGGTGATGAGATTTAGGCTAGTGGTGCTAGAGCCCTCACTGACCTTGAAGGTGAGTTCAGTGGCGTATGAACCGATGGTAAATAGTGCCACCACTGTCACGATGAGCAGGAAGGAGGACAAGGAGGCCATTGACAAGCTAGCTTGTTAGTCTTGCTTGTTTCTTGGTTGTTGGAGGGATGGATCGATGTGTTTGGTGGTTGTTGTTGCAACCGGGTGCATATTTATGGGCGATGGGTTCAAGAAAAATAGGCTTGGATGTATGGTGCAGCAGGAAGATCGCTAGCTATCTTATTTATCGACAAGCATTTATACAATTGCTATAAATAGATATGAGCTAGGTAGTCCGGTTGTTTCACTGGCGCAAGGCATGCAGACCACTCAAAAAGTATGTACGTAGTGTCATATCTTCTCTACTTTTTTTTAACTTATCAATAATGAAAATTAATTGTTGTTGGTATTTCTTATGATTGTACAAAATAGTTCTACAAGCGCATGAAATTAATAATGTAGTAATTCACCTTGGGGTATTCCGGGAGTATTGTGTTTATATTTTTCCTAAATGGCGCATTGCTAGCATAAAATGTTTCTTCCTTTCTACATTGCTTATCTAAGGAAATTTACACTAACAAAAGATGGGAGTAAGATCCGATAAAAGATATTGATATAAATTAATCTATAGATGACAAATACACATAGGGGCCCAACATATCTAGTTTAGGACTTTCGAAAGAGTCTACAAGGTAACAAATATTTCAGCATGAGGTAACCTCGCACAACTAGTACTACTAGGGTAAAGAATGTTTACATAATGCACAGGGCACTAGTTCTCGCTATCAAAGAACTACCCTCCTAGTTCTGTAACGCCAACACACTAGTGCTAACATAGATGACTACAAAGGGTGCCTAGAGCTATTGTTGGCCATCATAAAACCCTAAATATACCACCAACATGTCAATAAAATCCTAAATAAATACATGCTATTTTGACCGGTTCACCTATTTCTAACGAGTTCCATGAGTTTTGTTGTTTTCAATATATTTAAATGCACGAAAATGTACGACAATTACACAATAAAGACCAATCTACAGGCTCAACATGCCAACATGCCTAGCCTGGCCAGCCTCGCCCATTTAGCCCAAAGACCAACTAACTTATGGATGGACCAACCAACCTACAAGTAGGCCAATCGGCCCTATTTCATAGGCCTAGCCTAACTCCGTGCCAACCTTCGAACTGACTTTGCCCGAGAATCCAAGACTAGAAACGTCATCGAGGGGTGATCGTAGCCACACGGTGTGCCGATCGGTGCCACCTGGCCAACCAACTTGCTTACCCATTCGATGCCGCCTCCTACACTAGCTAGCACTGACATAGGAGAGGTATAAATAACCCCCTTGCCATTTGAGAAACCCACAATGTTAAAGAAGCTAAAGAAGAACATGCCATGCTACACAAATAGTAGTGTAGGTTAGTGAGTCAAGGGAGGCTTTCGAGAAAATGTCAAGGATGTCGGCTTCTCGCTCGAAGGTTTCCTTGGTGATGGCACTCCATTAGAGGTGATCAACTAAGTCTTAGTCGGATAAGATGTAGACTTCTTTTACTTTTCGAGTATTCATTTTCAGTTCATCCATACTTTACATGTTAGCAGTTTACTAGTCCTAATTTATGTGGTAATTATATTCAAGCATGTTATAGGTTGCTTTACTTAAGTCGCTCTTGAGTGAATTAGTAATTTTGTGTGTAGGTGTGGTGTTCGGGCATAATTTTATCTAGGAAGGCTAGCTAAAGGAACATATGGCCATAGGGGATTGGGTGGTAATAGCCCCATTTGTCCTCTGTAGTCAGCATTGTTAAATTTAGTATGCCGGTGTGTAATGGCGAGGTTGTCTCTTGACCCCTGCAAGAAGAGAAGACGTTCTCGTACCCAAAGCTATTAGAAAACGTATGGATTGAACTGAATCGTGTCAGGAAGGGTGATCATATGGCGACCCAAATTGAGAGACATCTATTATCCTTTCAACTTTGCCACTATTTTTAAAACTAGATAGTTGACTTGAACAAAATAATAATTTCGTTCCTCGTGAATTTGATACTCTAGAATACTTCTTAGTGAAAGCTATAGCGATATCCATGTTTTTCAAGGGTAGAGCTATATGGTGGTATGTGGGCCATAGACCATAGTAAAAATATGGCCCTAAGGCCTATTACCCCTATTCCAATTTTGATAGAAAAAAGAATGATGCTTGCTTCTTTGTTCCTCCTAGTCAACATGTCATGTCATTCTGCCTGCTTGCCAGTTCTCGATCGCACGAGCATGACTCGATCCTTAGGGTGACCAAAGGGCGACTATTGGTGAGCGACAACAACCGACGAGTAGGACCAGCATCTGGCATTAACAAGTATATCTCATCTGCCACTCTAGCCCTCTCTTCTTTAATCTCTCCTGTCTTTGCCTGTGTGGTCTTTCAAGGCCCTTGCCGACAATCAGCACAATGCCCACAATGATAATTGGTGAAGGTTGAACGAAACGCTAGCATCGCATCAATTGGACTGCAAGGTATGATGAAGAATTGATTTAGGTTTAATTTCAGTTCAACTTTAGGATTTCCAATCAGAATTGGAGTGGTAAATTGAACGGTTGCATAATCATATTAGAAGGTACAAGCCTAATAAGTAGTATTGTTTTCTTCTTCAATTATTGTGGATGTGTAAGCTACATTAAGCAAATTTTAGACTTGTTTATTTTAAGATGTTTGTAAGATCGTATTGCATGTTTTTTTGTAAATTCTATACTCGTATGCTAGCATATTACATATATAGTGTTAAGAAAATTATGTTAAGTTGGACCACCCTAGCCTGAAATCCTTGCTATGGTATGAAGCTCTTGCAGATTAACTTTTGTTTGGTATAAGAGCCACCAACAACTATCACCGCCTGATCAATAGCATCCATCTGTTTCTATAACTAACCTTTCATGTAACTATACCTCAAGGCACCATGCCTAAGTCATACACCGAAGTACTCCATATGATTAGAAAAGAGCACTCCCGGACCTAGCTAGGTAAACTAAATCTAAGCAAAATATTCATAAACTCTACACCACATACTTGTAATTTAATACACATGATGAGCGACCAATCAATCAATCAAAAAAATATTTTGCAAGATAAATAAAGACTAAAAGTAAATAAAAAATAAAAACTCAGAATATAAAGCAAATATATATTAACCGACATGTATAATTCAAAAAAGATACAGGGGTCATTACAGAACTTCAACACCAATTCCATCCAAAAGTTATGTCAGACCTCGGTTTTGGGAACAAAAACCTCGTTTATTTTCCTATAACAATTCCCACATCAATAGTTGTTACTCAAATAGTACAGAACACATATTGAAAAGAAATTACACTAGAAGAGTTTAATAAACATATTCTATTAGATAAATAACAGCAAAAATCAAAACTAGTAAGACCAAACAACATGCCCACAAGCAATTAACTATGGCCGTGACCTAGTATCAATTAGTACTCTTCATCATATCAAGTTTTCGAATATGCTAGTATGGTCTTCTGTTCTGCTAAAAGAGTAAAATAATTAAAGTTGAGTACTAATCAGCAATCAGCGAACCACCGCTATAAAATACATTTCAAGCATATGGGTTGTTTTATTTGTATAAAGCTAATTTTTCACAAATAAGTTCGCACTGAAAAAAGGCATTAAATTCAGGTTGTTAGAGATCTGCACCCACCTACCCAAGCTTCCTCTTGGCCCGGTGTCCAGTTTATCACATTTCCACCCACTCCTTCCATAAACGTATTTTAAACGTATTTTAAGCAAGATTAAAACTTGTAAGGCTGGCAATCCGTGACACGTGGGACTTGTCACGGCGCGTGCTATGCGGCTGTGGCGTGGAGGAGCTCGGGTCGCCGGCGAAAGCGGCTGTCCGATGCACTTCCTTCAAAAATGAATGTCGCACGAGCATCGCCTGGACACAGAGGTTCGATTTTGCAAACGATGTGGCCACGGGAAGCTCTGTGGCCTGGTGTTCATGGTGGACGGCATGGAGGGAGGAGGGCCTCCAGAGTGATGCTTGCTTATGCTAGCTAATTGGCCAAATTGGGTTGGGATAAAGGTAATATACGTAAAGGGGATGCTCCAGGTGCGAGGAGATTACTAGAGGTGGAGTGGCGGAAGAGAACGACCAGTCGGTGTGGAGGCGGTGGTGAAGCAGGGCGAAACGGCGTCGGGCGCCCGCCAGGTACTCGAAGCAACTCCTAGCGGCACACTGGCGGCTGGGCTAGCCAAGGGTGCTAAGCTAGGGCTACTGGACGGCGATGTCCTAGGGCTCGAGATCGCGCAGGGGCGGAGGAGCGCCTCGTGCCGCCGCTGCGGAGCAGGGCAAAGCACTATACGCGCATGCCCTCGCGTGCGTGCGAGTGCGCGTGTGCGGCGGCGCTGGTAGTCTACGATCTCGACCACCACAGGAAAGATATGGAGGGAGGGGGGAGGGAATGGCGGCTCGGGCTCTCACCTTGCGGCGGCCGTGGAGCGGCACACCGTGCGGGCGGAGGCAGTGGATCGACAGGCGGCGAGGTTTGTGTCGCAGACGCGCGCTGTTCATCCGACGAGCTCGCGGTCCGTCCGGGGGTTCACGGCTGCGGCTCTGGGGTCGCGCGCGGATCGTCCTCGGGATTCGCTGGTCCTCCTCGCTCCAATCCTAGTCGGGTTCGGCCGGAGTCCGGCTTAGGCGCGGGGGCTCCGCCGACCGAGCGGGAAAACCAGGTCTTCCGCTCTGGTGCTGCTTCGAGGCGAGGCGGGGTGATGAGTGGGGACGGCGAGCGTGGGACTCCCTCGCTTGGTTGCTGCGGCGAGGGCAGCGAGCGCGGCGGGCTGGCTGGTGAGCTTGCGGCGAAGCACGCGCACAGGGTGTTCGACGCGGGACGTCCAGTGGAAAAAGGGATGAGCAGCTCGGGCGCTACTATTTAAGGACGCGGCCGATCGTCTCGCTGGCTTGGAGAAGAAGGCGAGGACGAGGCGGGGTCACGGATGGTCGTCGGGGGTCGCCGGGGAGAGACGACGGGGCTCGGGGAGCAGGTCAAGAGGGCCCGGAGGTCGTCGCTCAATAATGGCGACGTGGGTGCTCGTCCTTGGCTTCCTGTGGCTGAGGACAATGTGGTCGGCGATTAGGTTGCCACGCGTCGGCGATCGGCATGGCGTCGAACATCTGGCGGACGTGAGAAAACGGGCCGCGGCGAGGTGGTCCATCTTGCTGACGCACTGGCTGGGGCGGGGCAGGACGACTGGGCGACGTGGAGCGAGGGGACGGCTTGCCGGCGGGGACGGACGCCTCCAGCACGTCGAGCGGCCAGGGGCTTTCAAGGCGCGGCCGGCGGGAATCGCGGCAACTGGCATGGGCGGTATGGCCGCGGCGTGGGAGTCGTCGTAGTGGTCCCGGATGGAGGAGGAGCGGCGCGGCTAGACCCGGTGCAAGGCGTCGGCGTGGATAGCGCGGCACATGGGCGGTAACACGACCGTGGAGTCCACGGCAGTCGCGGCGTGGCGCCGTGGCTTGGCGCGGAGTGCGCGGTGCACGGGCTGACGCTGCAGCACGACGTGCGGAAAGGGGCTCAGCGACAGTCGCGACTGGTTGGCAAGAAGCGAGGTTGAGCGACGGTTGGCCTCCGGCGACGGCGGCTGGTGCGGCAAGGCATGGCCGGCACGGCGCCGCCGTGTACACACACGTGGTCGTGCCGTGGCGAGGCTGTGCCTCCAGGTCGGCATGTGCTGCAGGCTTCCTCGGTTGGGCTGGAACAGAAGTTCGACTGGGCTAGGCCCACTCCAAGTCGATCAGCTTGCAGGCCAGGAGCAGTGCCGGCTGGGGAAAACAGAAAAATGATTGGCTGGGTAGATTCATGGCTTGGATGACTGAAAATTGGATTCAGACATGGATTTGTGGCTTTGAACTCCTTCCAGAAATTTGGAAATTCAAATTCGTAATTGAATTTGAATCTTCAAATTTTCATAAGAAAACTCGTTTATTCAATATATTTTATTTATTTGCAAGTATGAATGTATTTTATTGTTTCATTAATGGGAAGATAAATAAATCCCTTAATATGTGGATTCCATTTAAATATTTTTTCAGCATTTTGGAAATAGGTTTGATAATTAACATTTGAGTTCTCATCCCCATTAGTTTAGCATTTATACTTCAATTATCATTTCTTGACTTAGGGTTTGTACTTCATTCCCATTTTACTTGTCCTTGTTTTTATTCAGAAGCTTTGTAAAATTAATACGTACACTTTCTGGTCTGGAAACTTATATTAGTATTTAATTAGTACTTTGTATGAGTTTTAGTTTGAAGACTGGTGGTTGATCCATGGTTTGTATTTATAAGGATTGGAAATTAAATGGGTATTTATTTCCCCTTTTCTTGTGTTTACTTTCATTTATTTGAGATTATCAAATTATCTTGTAATTCAATTATCAAATTATCTTGTAATCCAATTTGTGATTATTAGTTACTTTTTTTTACTTTGGGTCAACTTTCATATTGGTTTGTGCAAAGTACTCAAAGAAGCAGCATGATGCAGAAAAAAGTTTTAAAAGTTCAAAAATTTACATATTTTCTTGCCACGATTTTCAAGATGTTACATTATGCATTTTTGTCTTTATTTGATTCATACCTACAAAATAGTTAGAATACGACAAAACTAGTGAAAATAGATTAATCTAAACTAAATCGATGCATTGAATATTGTTTTATCTGTTTTATTGCTGAAGATTAGTGGTCGAAATGAGGGTTAACAACAGCCAACAATCATATGTCATGTTCCGTTGGTGAAAGATATGGGTCAATGTATCAACAAGCTAGAGTGAAGATGCTACAAAAAGGTGGTAGAGCCAATGGTCAGTGGTGGTGGATATGCACATAGGAACATCGTGTGGCACACATAATAGATTAGGCAGAGGGGCCATTAATAGCTAGAGGAGGCTGATGCCACCATGTAACATACTTAGATATTTTAGGGTAAAAATTTTACGAAAAGTTTTAAGTTGTCGCTTTGTGTTCTTTTTGAATTGGAGTCCTCTTCAATTCCATATTCTCTCCTATTATGATCTCCCATGTCGACCAAAGACTTTCTAAAGAAGTCAACCCAGGAATTCATCTACAAATCACTCCATCAAATCTTGCATTCAGTTTCATATCAAATCCTATTCCAAAATCACCTATCGAAATTTTAAACCTGTCTTATAGACTTGGGGCTGAAACCTATAGAAATTTTAAACCTGTCATATTCCCAAGCACTCCCTCTCAAATTTCTCCAAGCCGCTGTGCTGTGGTCGCCGGCCACCTCTCGCCGTCTCCTCGCGCCACCAGCACCGTCCAGAGCCAGTGAGGCTACTCCCTCACTTTTCCCTTCCTCCCCATGCCTGTATCGAGCTTCCATCATGCTCCTGTCCGCCACCATGGCTGTCATCATGGTCGGCATGGCCAGAACCTCCTTCCTATCGAGTAACCACAAAAATGGAACCCCCTCAATCGGGAACGTGTTTTGACGCGCTAACATGGCTACGTTCACCACCGAAGACTGCTGGTCCTCTTCCTCTCTCCTCCAAGGCCAAAACCCTAGCTGCCGCGTTCCAGCCATCTCAACCGTCTCCTTTTGTTTAGACAACAGGCAACTTTCATTACCCAGCTTTTGGGAGAAAGCCAAAGAGAACAGAATAGAACAAGGTTCTTTACACAGGAGAAAACTAAGCTACACAAAACTAGCTACCAAAACCAGGTAAACAGCTGGGGTCGCCAGCTTTACAAGTCTCCACGTAGGGAGGCAAAACCAGCACTGACAGAAGCACCGAAGCCCACACGAAAAAACCCCCCCAAAGACCAAACCCACGAGAGAAACCACCTGAGATTAGACCCCAAAAGACGACAAAACGAACTACTCTAGACCTAGATCTTCAGGTAGGACGTCCACTGGACGAAGCTGAGCCATCTTCGTCGTCAACTTTTCATGCAGCGTATCCAACAGGATGCAGTTTTTTTCTTTTTTGAAGACCTCTCCAGCGCTGCATCAGGGCAATTGATCTATACATGACCTGCTATGGAGATTTTAGCAATTAATTTTCAGACACAAAGTCATTCCTAGTAAGCCAAGTCCCCCCAGCACAGACTAGCCACCAAAACCCGCCCTGTTCGACCACCCAATTTTTGTTTAATATCCGTGACACAATGCCAGAAGGAGATTAGTCTATTTTGTAAGTCTAGCACCTCCCTAACCACACTCCAAGCAAACCTACCGATGGGGCAGTTAACCAAGACATGGTCAGTTGTTTCCACATTGTCACACATTTTACATTTATCTGTGCCCACCTTCCAGTTCCTCTTAACCAGCTGAAAAGCACAAGGGATCCTATTTCTCCCTGCAAGATAGAGAAAGTGTTTAATCTTTAAAGGGATCTTGCACTTCCAGATGTCCTGCATATCATTATCCACAACCCCCCAATGTTTCAAGACTCTGTACATTGACTTAGTAGTAAAGTTTTTCTTGTTATCATGAGGCCAACTTACCCTATCTGGCTCCTCTTTCAGAGTAATTTCCCCCAAAATTTTTTTGCAACTATTCTAACTGTAGTTTGTCCTGCTGATCTAGATTCCTTCTAAAGGACAAAACCCATGCACCCTCTTTGCAAACTTCTTTGGCACCTTATCAACCCATCCTCCCTGAAAAGAATGTAATTACCACTACCAACTTCTTTTTCAACTAAGTTCTCCAGACACCTTTTATAGTCATGTAAACCACTCCAGAACTGAGAAACCCCAACAGGAGAGCTTTGGAAAAAACTTTTCTGGGTCATTTATTTTTTTTCCTTCACATCACACAACTCATATCCTGAGAGTTACTCTCCAATTTCACTATCCACTTACTCAGCAAGCAAATATTCATCACCCTGCTGTCCCAAAACCCCATGCCCCCATAGTCTTTTGGTCTACACAAAGCTTGCATTTAATCATATGATATTTTTTCTTTTTTCCCACCCTCTGCCAATAGAATCTCCCCCCTCACAGTGTCCATCATCTTATGAAAATCTTCAGGTAATTTGTAAAACCCCATAGAGTACATGGGTATGGATGACAGGCAAGAGCTTATTCTGATTTCTCTCCCCATAATGGATAGGTGGCCACTTTGCCAAGACTCCAGCCCTTTCTCAATTTTTTCATGACAGGCAGGAGTTCTTTCTTCCCCATCTTTTCCGCCCCTATGGGCAATCCAAGGTATGTAAAAGGCATATCCCCCACTTTACAATTGAAGATATCGGCAATCCTCAACTCTTCCTTATCCACCCCCAGCACATGCACCTCACTCTTCTAATAATTTTTTTCACATCAGACATTTCTTGGAAGCAGAACAATAGGAACTTAAGTGCCAGAATATTCTTGTCATTTGCATGTGTGAAAAGTATAGTGTCATCAGTATATTGTAAGTGTGTTAGACGACCCCCCCCCCCCCCCCCTCACCCCCTCCACAAGATGTGGAACCACCCCCTCTAGCACTCCATTGGTAACAGCTTTTTCCAAAACTGTAGAAAGAGCATCCCGTACTAAATTGAACAGTAGAGGGGCAAAGGATCCCTTATCTTAGTCCTCTAAAAGTTTTAAAGAAAGCCACTTGTTCTCCATTAATATTGATACAAGCCCCCCTCCCATTGATCTTGCTGACCCAGTCTAAATATTTGGCTGAAAATTTTCCTTTGCAACATCTCATACAGGAAGCTCCATTGCACTCTGTCATAGCCTTCTCAAAATCTATTTTGAAAATGATACCAGCTTCCTGATTCCTTGACAACTCATGAAGCACTTCATGCAAATGACACAACCATCCAAAATATATCTTCCTGGGATATAAGAAATTTGGGTCCAGTTTACTACTTTACTAGCCACTTCTGTCACCCTCAAAGTAACAGCCTTTGTAATACTCTTGAGAACGACATTCTGTAGGCAAATAGGTCTGTATTGCTCGATGATGTTAGCATCCTTGATTTTAGGTAGCAAGGTAATAGCCCCATAATTAATTCTGTCAATTTCCAAGGCACCTCTCTGAAAATAATCTAGCATTTCTTTCACCACCTCTCTAAAATTTGGCCATAGCTATTTGTAAAACCCAACCGGAATGCCACCAGGACCAGGTGCAGTATTGATTTTCATGCTCTTCAACACCCTATCCAGTTCATCATTAGTGAAAGGCCTCACAAATTCCTCATTGTCTCTGTCACCCAATCTCAGTTTATTAGCCCAAACCTCTTTCTCAGGATGGATATTTCTCAAGCCCTCCCTCCCAAAAAGCTCTTTGTAATACCCATAAACATGATGTTGGATTTGCTTGAAATCTGTCAGATTCTCCTCACCCTGCTGCAAAGAGAAAATGTGACATTTTCTTTTTCTCCCATTAGCTATCCCGTGAAAAAAGGAAGTGTTACTGTCACCTCTCAACAGCCATTGTTCCCTACATCTCCTTTTGCCACCAAATTTCTCCAAGTCATATCTCTCCTGCCACTCATGTGGAAATAAGTCTCTTTCATCAGCCCTCTTGTCAATGTCAGCCAGTTTCTGTTCAATCATCTTCCACCTCTGCTTCTGCCTACTACTTGCATAAGTATTCCACCCCCCTCATCCATCTCCTCAAAAAGGTATCAAGTAGGGCCAATAATCCATTGCTCTCAATCGGTACCTCTTTGGTCATTTATCCAATAACTGTTCTTTGAAGGAACCAACACATTTCCACCCTGAACATAGCGCTCTTAGCTTTTTCCTCCTCTTTGGTATCTAGCAATATTGGGCAATGATTTGACCCAACTCTTAGACAACTGTCATAGGATTTCTCTGCTCCTAACTTACTGAGGTAAAGCCCTATCCACCACACTTCTAATAGGATTTAGCTACTTATTTGTCCAGGTGTATTTGCCTCCCAACCTAAACAGCTCTTGTAATTCACTGTCAGCTATAAAATTGTTGAAAGCCTCTATCCTTTTCATGTCTACACTACCATTAAACTTCTCACTTCAGAATCTATATTGGTTAAAATCAACCCCCCCCCCCCCCCCCCTCAACGTAAGCATTGGATATACATCCCTTTGTCCACTCTGTCCCCTAATTCAGCCAGAAAGGCATCCCTGTTACTTTGTTGAGCAGGGCCATAAACATTGACCAACTCCCAAGTGAAACCATCTTTTTTGTTTCTAATCACCAATTTCAAAGAAAACCTCCCCTGATCCCAGTCAATAATATCAGAGAATGCATATCTCCCCTGAGTGTCCTGAAGCTCCCACATATCTCCAATGAAATTGATCCCCTAGAAAACTTTTCAACTCTTTCTCTGTGAAAGTTTGCTTCATGGTTTCCTGAAGACACACTAAATCTATTTTTTTTTCAAACACCATCCCCCTCAGTTGTCTTTGCCTTCCTGGAGCCCCAGCCCCCTGATGTTCCAGAATAAAACTCTTATGATTTACCTTTTCTTCTAGGTCTCCCCCTCCTCTTCTGCCTAGAGCTTTTTTGGCTGTTCTGCTTTCCTTTCTTATTTTCCTCCCCCCATTACACTCTTCCCTGTTATCAGACACACCCCTCAGTTTCATAGTCAACTCCGTCCTCTGCAGACATAGCACCCTCTTGTAATATCTCCCCCTCCTCACCATCCTTTTTGCGTTTTGCTTTCCCTCTCTGTAGAATGTGTACAGTGACCAAGACCCCGAGCGTATACAAGAAGGGTCAGGTCTATATATATACAGTCCAGGCCAGTAGTCTGTCTAACACCCCCGCAGTCGTAGCGGAAGGGGAACGGACGCAGAGACTGGACCGAAAACTGGTGAACAAAGACGTGGGCAGACCTTTGGTCATTATATCGGCAAACTGATATGCCAATGGTACATGAAGCATCCGAACCTGTCCTAATGTGACCATGTCATAGACAAAATGGATATCGATCTCGATGTGCTTGGTGCGTCGGTGATGGACCGGGTTGGCGGTCATGTAGACGGCACTGACATTGTCGCAGTAGACGACGGTCGTGGTGGAGAGGGGTGCACGGAGCTCCTGGAGAAGCTGGCGAAGCCAGCAGCACTCGGTGACGGCGTGGGCGACGGCACGGTACTCGGCTTCAGCGCTGGACCGGGACACTGTAGTCTGGCGTTTTGAGGACCAGGATACGAGAGTGTTACCGAGGTAAACGCAGTAGTCGGACGTAGAGCGTCGAGAGTCGAGGCAGCCTGCCCAGTTCGCGTCAGAGTACGCGGTGAGGGAGTTGATGGGGTTGAAGCTGAGATGCAGCCCGCAGGAGAGGGTGCCCTTCACGTAGCGTAGTATGCGCTTGAGCAGCGCGAGGTGAGGTTCGCGCGGAGCGTGCATGAAGAGGCACACTTGCTGGACAGCGTACGTGAGGTCGGGTCGGGTGAGTGTGAGGTATTAGAGAGCCCTAGCAAGACTCCAATAGTGAGAGGGATCGGCAACGAGGGCGCCATCAGTAGCGGAGAGTTTGGCTCGAGTGTTGACTGGGGTGGTCGTGGGGTGACAGTCGGCCATGCCCGCATGCTGGAGGAGGTCGATGGCGTACTGGCGTTGGGAAAGAAAGAGCTCGTGGGTGGAACTGGTTACGGAGATGCCAAGGAAATGTTGGAGAGGACCAAGATCGGTCATGGCGAACTCAGAGTAGAGTCGGGCCATGATCTGGTCGAAGAGAGATGTCGAAGACACTGTGAGGACAATATCATCGACATAGAGAAGTAGATAGGCAGTGGCGGAGCCGATATGGAAAGTGAACAGGGAACTATCGGACGCAGAGGCCACGAAGCTGATGTGCCGAAGATAGGCAGCAAAGCGATAGTACCAGGCATGAGGGGCTTGTTTGAGGCCGTAGAGAGAGCGTTGAAGGAGACAAACGTCGTCGGGACGAGAAGGGTCGACGAAGCCTAGGAGCTGCTGGCAGTACACTGTTTCCGTCAGGTGGCCGTGAAGAAAGGCGTTCTTTACGTCTAGTTGATGGATCGGCTAGGAGCGAGAGGCAGCCAAGGTGAGGACGACTCGGATGGAGGCGGGTTTGACAACGGGACTGAAGGTCTCGTCGTAGTTGACACCGGGTCGTTGGGAGAAACCCCGGACTACACAACGAGCCTTGTGACGGGCAAGGGAGCCATCGACGTGGAATTTGTGTTTGAAAATTCACTTACTGGTCACAATGTTGGCGCCGGGAGGTCAGGGAACGAGGTGACAGGTCTCGTTGTCCATTAGGCCCTTGTACTCGTCGGCCATGGCCGCGCGTCACTGAGGGTCGGCTAGGGCTGAGTGAGAAGTCGCCGGGATGGGAGAGATAGAGCTGTGGGCGACGGAGAGACCGTAGCGCTGAGTAGGGCGGAGAGACCCGGTCTGGGAGCGGGTGACCATGTGAGAGGTGGAAGGAACTGGAGCCGATGGGGGTGCGGGAGTAATGGGAAGAACTAGTCGGGTGGGGGCGTCATCGGCTTCGAGTCGGCGACTATAGACAAGAGGAAAAGGAGGAATTAGATCGGCCTGAGCCGATGAGGTCGGGTGGGCCGAGTATTCCGATCGGTCCGATAGAGATGGATCAGCCGATAAGGTGGGGGGAGCCGATGGAAGTGGGGTGTCCGATAGAGAGGGAACGGTATCGGCTGAAGGATAAATAGGATCGGTATCGGCCGTTGGAGGTGGGTCCGATGGGGGTCCGATGGTGGGGACATCGGACCGAGTAGTGGTGGGATATGTGATGGGTAAATCCTCAGCAGCGGCCGATGAGGGGGCCGACGGAGAGGACAGTGGAGGAGACCTGGTTGGCACGGTGTTGGTGAGGAGGAAGTTGAGATCACTAGAGAACGATCTCGGATGAAGTAGACCGAAGGAAAAACATGTCTCGTCAAAAATGACATGACGAGAGACGAGGACTCGTCGGGTGGAAAGGTCGAGGCATCGGTATCCCTTGTGAGAGGTGGGATAGCTGAGGAGAATACAGGCGGTGGAGCGGGGAGCGAGTTTGTGGGAAGCTATGACGGTGAGATTTGGGTAGCAGAGGCACCCAAAAACGCGAAGGTGGGAGTAGTCGGGCGCCGTGCGGTAGAGAAGGGCATAGGGAATGTTGTTTTAAATGGAGGAGCATGGGCGCCGATTGAGAAGGTACGTCGCAGTAGCCAGAGCTTCGGCCTAATAAGTGGCGGGTAAGTGGGCGTGAAGTAGCATGGTGTGACTGATGTTGTTGAGGGTGCGAAGGAGGTGCTCGGCTTTGCCGTTCTGAGGAGAGGTGTAGGGGCAGGAGAGCCGGAGATGGATGCTCTAAGAGGTAAGGAGGTTTGTAACGGTATGGTTGACGAATTCCGTACCGTTATCGGCTTGTAAAGCCTTGATGGGGAGGTTGAACTGAGTGGATACGTACGTGACGAAGTGAGTGAGGTGAGAGGCGACCTCGGATTTGTGGATGAGCGGGAAGGTCCAGCAATAGTGTGTGTAATCGTCAAGTATAGCGAGATAATACTGATTACCGAAGACACTTTTAACTGGAGACGTCCATACATCACAATGTATAAGTTCAAATGGACGCGAGGTACAGGAGAGAGAACTAGAAAAAGGCAGACGCACATGTTTGCCAAGTTGACATGAGTGGCAAACTGTAGAGCTGCTGTGAGTACATCGGATGGAGGCGCTGCGACGGAGGCTGGCGACAGTGTCGGGGTTGGGGTGGCCGAGGCGAAGGTGCCAAAGGTTGGTGGAGATGGCGACACTGGCGTGTGGAGTGGACAGCGCAGCGGGAATGGTGTAGAGGTCTCCGCCACTATTGCAGTGAAGGATCTGTCGCCGGGTTGGGATATCCTTCACAGAGAAACCAGACGTGTCAAATTCAATGGAGCAGTTGTTGTCTCGTGTGAATTGGCGAACAAATATAAGATTGTGAATAAGAGAAGGGACGATAAGAACATTGCGTAGGGGGAGGTTAGTGGTGGATGTAGACAGAGAGGAGTCACCTCGGCATTGGACAGGAAGAGAGTGACCATTGCTGATGGTGACAAAAGGGGAGGAAGAGGGGTGACAGGAGCGAAGTATACCGGCCGATGACATCATGTGTGAAGACGCCCTAGAGTCCAGCACCCAAGGGTGCTGTGGTTGGAGCGTCATCTGGTTAAGGGCAGCGACAAGGCCAGCCTGGTTCCAGGAGGGAACTGACTGGGTGGGTGGGGTCGGTAGCATCGGTTGAGGCGGCATAACGGGAGCCGATGCCAGGTGAGCCTAGAGATGGGCATCGAGAACCCCGGGTTGCCAGCCGATGGGGCTGCGTGGCTAGGGCTGGGGCGCCCAGGGGTTGTAGCAGAGCCACGGACCCGTGGGACCGACAGGGTGGGCAGGGACTGAGGTAGGTCGTGATGGCGTCGGACCCTGCTAGGTCCTGCCTTTGTCTTTGCCCTTGCCTTTCCCGGTGTGGGCTGTGTTGCTGTGGCCGGAGCCATGGCCACTAGGACCGCGGGAGGAAGTGGCAGCGCAAGAAGCTTGGCAGCCATTATCGGCTGCGGCAAGAAGAGCGGTATGGACCACTGTCTTCTCATCGTTGGCCAGACGGAGTTCTTTAAGAACTAGCATGTCATGAGCCCGGGCGAACGATGGAAGAGGTGTGGTGTTGGCGATGTTATCGGCGGTGTTGGAGAAGCGGGGATTGAGGCCTCGCACAAGGGCGAGGACGAGTTGAGAGTTGGCCACAGGGTGGCCGACGTCCCGGAGAGCAGCAGCCTTGACTTTGAGGCACTTACAGTACGAGGAGACAGAGGAGTCGCCTTGTACCATGGAGTGGAACTCATTGAGGAGGAAGATGGCGTGAGGCTGCTTGTTGGCCAGGAAGATCCGCTCGATGGCCACCCAGAGATCCCGAGCGGTGGGGTCGGTATCGTCCATGGCGAGGTCGAAGACAGAGTTGTCGACCGAGCCGAGCAGCCAACTGCGAACGTAGCACTCGACGATGTCCCACTGAGGATCATCCGGGTGAGGTGGAGCGGAGCCATCAATATGGGACCGGAGGCCAAATTTTCCACAGAGAGATTTGAAAAAGAAAATCCACTTGAAATAATTGGCGTTAAGGTCTAGGGAGATAGGAATGTGAGATTTCACGTTCACAGCAGCGTAAGGAGGAGAGAAGATCAGCGAGGTGGTGCCCGAGGTGTGGTCTGAGGCACCGAGGGCCAGAGCAGACTTGGCGACTGGGAGAGTGCCGGAGCTAAGAGCGGACTCGGTGGCCATGACGGGAGAACGGGAGCAAAGAGCCGATGGGAGAAAGAAGTCGATAGGAGGGAGAAGCCGATGAGAGGACGGATCGGTCGATCAAGGATGTGAGAAGCCGATGGGAAGTGGGCCGGCCAGCCGATGAGGAGTGGTTGGCCGATGGGGAGTAGGCAGCGGAGTAGGTGAGGAAAAGATGGTAACAGAATGGGTAGGTCAGAGAGTAGTTGGGTCACGGACGTGCAAAGATTCACGTCTATGAAGAGAAGATTCACGTCCGTGGACTCGTGGAGGCCAAGGAGTGGTACGGACGCGAAAAAGGCAGGGAGTGGCCGGACGCGAAGAGAATATGTTCGCGTCCGGGAGGCAGGGATTCGTGTCCGTGAACACGTGGACACGTTTGACTGGCTCGGATGTGAGGGGAGAAGGTTCGCGTCCGAGAGCCATTGAGTGTGTCAGAAAAGGCGAGAACCGAGGGAGGGTTCCAACCGATGGAGGGCTGGACAAGTCCAGCCGATGGGAGGGCGGACGAGTTCAGCCGATGGAGACGACGAGCGCGGAGGTGCGTCGGCATCAGAGAAGGAGAGATGCACGAAGCAAGAAGAAGAGCGGATACGGGTGCGAGGCGAGACGAGGAGACGGATCGAGACCGTCGCCTGGTCGCGCGGAGGTGGGACGGAGAAAAGAAGGTGACTGCAGGAGAGACGGGGAGAAGAAGAAACGGAGGCGAGAGAGCGAGGAGAGTACCGGAAAGAGGGTCGACGATGGGAAGAAGACGTCGACGATGAGGAGGAAATGGTCGGCTCGTCGGAGGGAGAAGCTAGCGCGCCGAGGATATCTAGACTTGCTCTGATACCATGTAGAATGTGTACAGTGACTAAGACCCCGAGCGTATACAAGGGAGGTCAGATCTATATATATACAGCCTAGGCCAGTGGTCTGTCTAACACTTTCCTCTGCCCTCTTCTTGCCCTTTGTTCTTCCATGTCACCAGTTCCCTTTTCAACATAAACTGATGTCTCATCTCCCACATTTGTTATGTTTTCCTGATCATCAACCCCCTCCTCTTGTCCTCTCACAAATACTTGTTGTTCTAGCCTTTTACCTGCTTCAAAAATTGTAGACTGGGTCAATTCTCTAGCACATATAGCATCTATGTTGTCGTTAATCTCTTCTACACTACTCCCTATATTAACATGACTAGCTTTTGCAATATTAATCAGAACCTCCCTATCTACAAATTGAAAGATTCCATAAGAATTTGAGTAATCAGGTTTACCTGGAATCAAGTTGACCTTGGATTTCCTTAATTCAGCCTTGAGGCACTGGCACATCTTTGTCCTTTATCCTACAGCTTTGCCTCTTTACTTCCTCAACATGACTCTTCCTCTTGACTTTCTAGAACTGAGCTTCTTCACCAACTTGATGAGGGATTTTATTCTCCCCTTTAGGCATAATGTCCTGTGATCCCATCTCAGAGTCTTCATTGTCCTCTGCTGATCTCAGCCGTCTCCTGCGCTAGAAATCACCATCTCCGGATGAGCCAAGCCGTGGGACACGCTCAGCCATTGCCATCACCGCTGTTCTCTCGCAAGAGCCATGGCGCCCTTGCTCTCCTCTCGTCTGTTGCTCATGTATCAGCAAGGGAGGAAGACGAACGGTGCTAGCTAGCATTATTCCCTCTTGGCTCAACCCAACCAACTAAACCAGAGCCACTCAAATAGTGTAGAGCCCAAATAAAACCAGTGCAGAACTCTCCTCTTAGAGTTACACTTCGGTTCACCTACAATTTAGGCCAAAATCATCAAATTTCTTCCGGTTTTCATCGGTAACAAATAGTACACTAATCCTAGACACCATATGTCCCTACATATAGCGGTGGTCACAACTCAAAAATTAACCAATACTAATTCAATTCCATTCATCTTTGACATAAGTTTCACATGTCTCGGCTCCAATCTCCACTGTATACTTATAGTTTATTTGTAGGCTTATTTTTGGCTCTTTCTTGTATATATGTGCTAGATCTTGTAGAGGACTCCACAGCAGCTGAACCTAAAAGGCTATGCTGGAGATCCAGAAGACCACATCTCGTAAGGCAAGTCATAGTTCCGTTCCTTCGATCAACTTGAGAATCTAGGTAGACAACAACTTAGTTTTTTTTATGTATTTACTATTTGCAAAGTTATTTGGCATATGATTTAATTTTTGCATAATCTGGTTACAATATTTATTGTCTGGTTATTTAATTTGCTATTATTGCCAATACCTTGAAATTGCTGTGCCATATCCATTGATAGCCTAGGTGTAGATTTACATGCTTCAGAATGATATTGCAGTGGATAATACCACCAATCTTTATACTCACACGCTTGTTTTGCTTGTCATTACGTGATGGCATGTTGGGCAATATGAAAATGATGTTTTATGTAAATCGCTCATCTAGAGTGATATGGAAGTTAATTTTGGGTGAAGATGGGTGTTGTGGAGTGTAAAGTCATGCATTACTATGCTTGAGATGTGCATGGGATTGTGTTAGTTTGGTTGTTTCCAAAAATAAGGACAACACTCTTATGCCATGGAAAATGTTATAGTTTGCGCTCATCCATATGACCAATCGATCGGACTTAGCCTAGTACACAATCCTATTATATGAAAGACTATAGGTTGGCTCTACGAGCGGATAGGAGTGGACCTGTGTAAAGAGGTCATGGGCCAGGTTGACATGTTTTTCTCAATAGTGGCACCCATGAAGGCAGCGAAGGATACTATACCTTGCTTTGACCCAGCAATGCCTGACTGCTAGGACGAAGGATATCCCACTATGCAGTAACTAGTAGTACGTGAGATTATTGAATGGCTATGTTATTCAAGGGTATCATGTGGATAAAGATGGGCAAACTCTATAGTCATATAGTATTCGAACACGCTGTGCTCCCTGTTAAGAAGATATATTATGAGGTGATTCCTATTTCTCATGGTAGGACAGTTTTTATAAATAAAATATGGACATGTTGAAGATGGGGATGAATGGTGAATAATATTGCTATATTTTTAAAATATCAATTTATAATTGTTTGCAAATAAAATGGTTATTAAAATATGACAAAACTATATAAGATATGCTTGTTATAAACCCTCCTTGGTGAACTACTATTCCTTGTACACGTTTCACGTATTCTATTTGAATTATCTAGCTATTGCTTGCTAGGTCCCTTGGTACTCACCTCTTGCATAAAATGTGATTTAAAGAATTAATTCTTTGCTAAAGAAGCGCAAAATGGAGAAAAGTTCTTCGAAGACAAGGAGTTCTTGTAATAATTCTAGGTCGACTAGCTCTCAGACGTGACTATGGTGATCTTTTGCTTTTTATGTATGGATCTCTTGCTTGTAGGTTAGGTGTGTGTTGTAAGTTTGGCCTGTATGCCCCTAAAATGTGTCCTAATATGCTTTTTACATATTATATTTTGTGAAAGAACCTGGTTATGTAATCAAAAGTAGTTATGTTTATTAATTTATGCACTATTGAAGTTATTGATGATCACAGGTAGTTTTGGGATACTGTACTCAAAACTAGGTATCCCCACACACTGGTGGCAACAGAGGGGCTCAGCTGCTGGCCTATTGTGGTCCTACGATAGAGATAGAGGTTGGCGTTTATGGTGAGATGAGGCCGGTGCTTACTTGGTAGAGCGCACCTAGTTGTATTTCGAACGACAATGACAGACAGTGGATGCAAGACATGAAACAGGAATACAGATAATGACTTGATGAGGAATATGAGGGGTTGAGTGTGTAACCCTAGGGAAAATAATCTTACGAGACTAAGTCTCGGTGTAGATCGTACTTCAAACAACGACCCACTTTAAAATCAATTAATTTTTAATTGGTAGTTTTGCCAATGTGTCGTGCTCTAGGCAAGATCTACACGGAGACCTGGTTTGAACATATTATTTTTCCGGGCATAGGACTGCACAAATGACAGTGTGAAACTTTAGAGGGTATCCTAGTGCACTATGTGCTTATGTTGTTAGGGCAGCGATGCAAGTTATGTGTGAGATGCCCATGGGTAAGCTCTAGGGGAGGGAAGGCGGATGGATTTAGATCGGGTGGTGGGGGTTGGGGGTCGTGCTTCCATTCACATAGGGGTAGAAACATTATGTGTATGACAGTTGGTTGAAGGGCCATGGGAGTAAGCAGGGCATATGATGGACAACAGACGATAAACCCCCACTAATGATTCATTTGTTATTTGTAACTAATGTGTGTGTATATTTATTTAAATCCTTTGCAACAAACTGGTACTGTAAAGATTTTTTTTCTATTTGAACCTCGGAATTAGTGGTGTATTTATTTTAGATCCTTTGTAACACACTGGTATTGTGGTAGTAGTAGATAAACTTTGTTGTTGGCTGTAGCTTGGGCCTTGGCCAATTATATGATTCGAAGCTTAATTTAGCTCATCTGCAGCTGGCTCCGTTTTCATTTTGTCCATTACCACTAATTCTTGATAGAGATAGGACAAATGTGACTTATAGTTTGTTCGGACATCTGAATAAGCTAAAAGATGTGCCGATGCTTTATGGTTTCAAGTCATAATATGGTCGATTGAGCAATTTGTGTTAAAAAAACACGATTGTAAATGTGACTTTTACAGTATTTCTGACATTCTAAAAATGAGAAATGGACTTCATTAACTTGGACATACATATGTATTAAAACTTTGGAAAATCAAATGTACACAATCACCTCAATCAAAGTTGTACAAATATTGCTCAAAAAAAAGTTGCCCAAATATACTTTTTCCCATATATCTTATATAAACAATATATAGCTCCACAACAATATTTGGGAAGGGCACATGTATGCTTTATTTTGTCAATGGCCTATTACCACAAAATAACAATAGAAAATTAATTATTACGCTCTCACGTGGCTCAATCTCTCTTAAAATAGAATTATGTAGAGTTAATAATTTCCATGAGACCCAACACAAGAGTGCGTGTACCCCTTAGAGCTGGATGCCACTCTTGTAGATAGAGCCAGCCTTAAAGGTTTCAGGGATGAGATCATCAACGACACGATAGCCACCGTTCTTGACAAGGAAGCGGACAGAGAAGGGACCCTTGAGTGGCGCCTTGCTTTTGAGTGTCCAGGTGTTAGCCGATGACTCCTTCAGCGCCGTCCAGTCGTTGGCGCCCTTCTCCTTGATCTCCACCTCAGAGATAACAATGTTGGTGACAAGATCTAGGCTAGTGGCACTAGATCCCTCACTAACCTTGAAGGTGAGCTCAGTGGCAGATGAGCTGATGACAAACAGTGCCACCACTGCTGTAGCGAGCAGGAAGGGGGACATGGAGGCCATTGGCTTGCTAGCTTGTTAGTTGGTATAATCTTGCTTGTTTCTTGGTTGTTAAAGGGATGGATCGATGCATTTGGTGATCAATGTTGCAACTGAGTGTATTTATGGGCAGCAGGGACAAGAAAATAGGCTTGGTCGTACGATGAACCATGGAGATCTCTGGCTAGCTTGTTCACTGACAAACGCTTGTACAAATGCTATAAATAGATCCAAGCTAGTTAGGTCCAATTGTTTCGTTGGCTCAAGGCATGCAGACCTCTCAAAAAAAAAAGCAGGTATGCAATCTCTTCTCTTCTCTACTTTTTTTTAACTTATATATAATGAAAGTTAATTATTGTTGGTATTTCTTATGCTTTTAAAAAATGGTTCTACAAGCACATGAAATTATTGATGTAACACTTCTAACATGTCGAGGTATCGTATTTATATTTTCTCAAAGGCTGTATTGCTAGCATAATACATTTCTTTCTTTCTACCTTGCTTGTCTAAAGAAATTTACACTAACCAAAGATAAGGGTAAGATCTAATTAAATATATTGATACAAATTAATTTACGGATGACACACAAAGGAACCCAACCTATGTAGTTTAGGAGTTTCAGAGGAGACTACAGGGTAGCAGATATTTTGGCATGATGTAATTTGACTTGTACTTCTAGGGTAAAGGATGTTTACTTTTGGCATAGGCCACTAGTTCCCACTATCGAAGAGCTGTCCTCCTTGATCTCTAACACGAATACACTAGAGCTAACATGGACGACTACAAAGGATGCTCAGGGCGGTCACCATTACATCCATCCATTTCTCTAGCTAACTTTTCTTGGAACTATACGACCAAGGCACCACACCTAAGCTATACACCAAAACACTTCCTCTAATCAGAAGAGAGCACTCCTAGACCCAGCTAGGTGAACTAAATCTAGGCAAGAAACTCGTAAACTCTACACCACAGACTCCTAGTCTAATACACATGATGATTGACCAATCGGTCTATTGAAGAAATATTCCACAAGATAAATATTGACTGAAAGTAAATGCGGAAAATAAATATTCAAAAATATAAAGCAGATATATATTAACCAAAATATACAACTCAGAAAAGATACAAGAATCGTACTAAACTTCTGACTACATTCCTCTAGACTTTGACGAATTCCTGACTAAACTCCTCCTACTCCTCTACGAACTAGAGTCGGTTGTTCCCAACACTCTAGCAACTAAAATGGACAAAGTCGAGCTTTTGTTGCAAATAGATGTGGTAATGTTGTGAAATTAGGAGGAGAGGTATTTATACCCATCCCATTCTTGCTGCTGGCCAGCTGACCAAGAAGACGGTGCTGGCCAGGCCAAGTTTGGCCGGGCAAGTAATGTGGCATCGACCAATCCCATCCAATTGGTCGATTGGTCCCTTTGATGGCTGCAATCATTCCTAAGAGACAATTTTGTTCCTTGGATTCCTTTGTGAAGTTGGTCGATACGTGGTTGAGTCTTGGGCTAGGCCTTACGACCTATGAGAGTGGCCCAACTGGCCTACTTGTAGGTCGATCAACCTCCTCGCTAGGTTGGTTGGCCTTTGGGCTAAGGGGGTGAGGTTGGCCAACCTGGTGCCATTCACTAGCTAGGCTACGTAGTTATTTGGCCTGACCAAAGTGGTCAGCCAACATGGCTCAGCCTCCTCACCTGCCTTAGCTTGGCTTGGGGGCGGCTAACCTATCATGGGTGGTCAGCTGGCCACTACTTTATAGACCTGCCAGGCTCTCTAGCTTGGTCGACACCAATTCCATCTAAAAGTTGTGTATTTTCACCTTGATTTGAATGGTATTTGCAAAATAGCTAGGTCACAATAAAACTAATGGATATAGATTAGTCTAAACCAAATTGATGCATTGAATATTGTTTTACCCATTTTATTGCCAAAGAATTATGGTCGAAATGAGATTTAATCACCGCCAACAATCACCACCTCATGTTCCATTGGAGGAGGATGTGGACCAAGGGTCTATGAGCTGAGAGTGAAGATGCTACTAGAAGACAAAGGAGTGGTAGAGACAATGGTCGACAATGGTGGCTAGGCACAGAGGGGCACCATGTGGCATGCATAGTAGATTAGGCAGAGGGGCAATTGGCAACTTGAGGCTGATGGCACCTTGGCAACAATGGAGGGGCTCAACTACTGGCCCATTGTAGTCCTACTACTAGAGACAGAGGTTGGTGTATATGGAGAGACAAGGCCAGTGCTAACCTAATAGAGTGCACATGGCTGGATATTGAGTGACAGTGGCAATGGATTCAAGACATGCAACAGGAATACAGGATGATGACTCGATGAGGCATTGGAAGGGAGGAGCGCATGGTCTTAGGGAAAATAATCCTACAAGGCCAGGTCTTGGTGTAGATCACACTTCAAACAAGAACCCACTTTAAAATCAATTGCTTTTGAATTGGCAGGTTTGCCTATGTGTCATGCTCTGGGTAGGGTCTACACCGAGACCTGGTCTCATCGGATTATTTTCCTAGACACACTATGCAAATGAGATTTTAAAACTTTAGAGGGCTCAGTGCAATTTGTGCTCATGTTGTTAAGCCCATGCAGCACTGCAAGTTATGGGTGAGAGTAGGTCTATGGACAAGCACCTAGGGAGGGGTGGCGGATGGATTCAAATTGGGTTGGGGGGTGTTCATTGGTGTGCTTCTATATGTGCAAGGGATAGGGACATTGTATGTGCGAGAGTCGTAGGGACTTACGATAGATGACAGACCATAAACCAGCATTACATTTTTTTAGCCATAAGGATTTATTTGTTTTCCATGTAAAGTTTGAAACTAATGGTATATTTTTAGATCTTTGTAATACACTAGTATTGTATTTTTTTCTATTTAAAGTTTGGAATTAATGGTGTATTTATTTTGGATACTTTGTGACACACTGTTGTAGTAGCAGGTAAACTTTGTTGTTGGCTGTAGCTTGAGGTGTGGTCAATTATATGATGTGAAGCTCAATTTAGCTCCCCCGCAGCCGGATTTGTTTCCATTTTGTCCATTTCCATTCATTCTTGCTTCTGGCCTCCAAATAAGCTAAAAGATGTACTGATCCTTTTATGTTTATAGTTCCAGGTCAGAATATGATCAATTGAACAATTTTTGTTAAAAAAACTAGTGTAAATGATATGTGAAAAAAAGGAGAATGGACTTCATTGATTTGGAAATGCATATCTATACTAATATAAAATATGGTAGTGTTGTTGTTGAATCTGTCAGTAACACCACTTAACTATCTGGACCCACAAACAATGAAAAAAATCTATTGCAAAACAGGCATTATGCTAGTGTATTAAAACTTTGGAAAAATTAAATGTGCACAATCATCTCAATGAAAGTTGACCATATATAATTTTTTTCCCATATATCTTATATAAACAACATATATTCAAAATCGTGTGGACCGCTCCACAGCAATTTTTGGAAGAGCACATGTATGCTTTATTTTGTCAATGGCCTATTACCACAAAATAACCATAGAAAATTAATTCTTGGCTCACTCGCATATGGCTAGATCTCTTAAAATAAAATTATTTAGAGGTTAATAATTCCCATGTGACCTAATGCAATAGTCTATTAACTTAAAGATACCATGTGACCTCCACCTCATGGATAGCAACTTTGGTGATAAGATCTAGGCTAGTGACAATAGAGCCCTTATTGACATTGATGATAAGCTTAGTGGCTCATGACTCAATGATAAATAGTGCCGCCACTACTGTGACAAGCAGAAAGGAGGATAAGGAGGCCATTGGTAAGGTAGCTAGTTAGCTGATATAATGTTGCTTCTTCTGTGTGATGATTAATGTTGCAGTAGGGTATATATTTATAAGTGGCAAGGAAAAAAAACAAGCTCTTTCATAAATAATTGTACAATTTCTAAAAATAAATTTAAGCTTGACAGTCTTGCTTGTCTTTAGGGCAACGAGCTCGTTATTTCTTTCGCTTGATGCTGTCCTCATCTCTTCTCTACTTTTTTTATGAGTTATAAATTTCTCCTTTTTTTGTATTTTTCACTATACACAGCCTGGCTGCGTGTTGGGTTGGTCTGTTCGAACTGTTAGCTACCCTGTGTTAGGACAGAGGCTGAAAGGAAGTTCAAGTCATCAACCTTGGGCCGGATAGGCTATTGGCTAACTTGAGCGGATGTAGTTTTTCTTATTCGAGGAATATATGCTTGTTTTATGTATGTTATATAAAAAGTCATGAAAAAATATAGAATAAGTCTATTTCTAGCCCCCTAAACTAATGTCTTAGCCTACTTTTCGTCCTTTAAGTTCAAAACTAGATTAAAAAAACATGTTCCTCAACTATCAAAACTATATACTTTTCATCTGTATCATCTGTAGCACTGATCCAAATGACCAGTTGGGCTGACACTGTAAATGACGTGGACCATGAGCTAACAGAGACTTTGCTTCTCCTCAATTCTCTTGTTCACTTAACACTCAACTCTTATTCGCTCAATGGCCGGAGCTACAGTTGCCTCTACCCCATGGCTGCCGCTGCCGTAGATCGATCCTCCATCTATCACTGGTGTACAAGACGACTACAGTCTTTGCCACTACAGTAATTGCCCGTGTGATCTGGATTAGAGAGTTTGCCCCAAAGCACAAGAAAAATTATTCCCTCTCTCTAATCTATGCTTTTGGTCTCATCGATTTGCTTCGGAATTTCTTGATTAGATGCTTTGTTTAGACATCGTCGCACTAATTGATCGCTGACTTTGCCCTTTTCTTTTAATGCTTTATTTTGACATCATGTATTAACCGACTACCTTTGGGTTTGATACAGGCTACGTACACGTACAGAACAATCAGATTAGCTTACAAGGATTTAGGATTGGTCTATTGTGTTTCTCTTCTTTATTTTGCATCGATGAGATGACTGTCGGCCAGCACGCAAGACTGCTAATATATATGTAATAATATTTTTGCGATGCTTGCGCTGTTAATGTTGTCAAAATTATTTTGAGCATGCACACAAGAGAGCAAGAGGAGGGATTGAGAGTGTATGATAACCGTACTCACTGCATACGCCAGCTAACTATTGAGTCAAACCTAAGTCAAACAGCCATGTTGAGTCCAGGGACCAGAGTTGCCTTTTATTCTGAAGTTTGAGGAATATTTTGTTCGGTTTTAAAGTTGAACGACCAAGAGACCAAGGCAATAATTTAGGAATAAAAGTAGACTAATCCCTCAAATAAATAGTAAAATAAATTAATATATGATATATCACTCCATAAATATTTGTATAAGTTTAGATTTGACAAATATGAATAAAAAATATCAAATTTGAGCTTTTATGTTTGTAGATGTTTATAGATTAATATATTATATATTAATCTATCTTATCAAACTTTTTTTAAAAAAATTGATAACTTTTTTGTTGATAGACATAAAACTCGTTTTATACGTCCACTTGAGAGGGAACGAAAAAAAGACTTTCCCTAACTTGAGCTCCTACAAAATCACACCTGAAAGTGTAGAGATGCTTTCTTGAAAAGTACAATTGAAACTTTCACAGTTTCCCTAGCACAGTATAGTGAATCTTATTCTTAGTTTAATGTAACTCCCTTCTACGTACCACTAAACTTCCTTTATTCTACCGACAATCGTCGTATATCACGTGTAAAAATATACGTAGGTAAAATAAAATGGCCTTATTCTTACACGAACCACTGCGTGACAACCCTTCCCTTTCTTTAACAAATCTAGAAAATTAATTTACGCGCACTGAACATATCTCACTCGTTCACAGACCCAGAAGATCTCCTCCCTCCCTTTCGAATCGTAGGGCTCAGATGCACCGAAAAAGTTGTGAAATACACGCACACATGGTGATCGGAGATGGATTAGTTTGATTTGGTCGATCGATCGTTGCTGTTGCTACGAGGAGTGGGAGTGCGACGGCGCCTCAGCCGCCGGGCCGCGTCGACGGCTCGCCACCGCCGTCGCTGGCGAAGGACGAGGCGGCGCTGCCGTCGTCAGCGCCGGCGTCGCGTTCCCGGAGCTCCTCGATGCGCGCGAGGGCCTCCCTGAGGTCCCAACGCTTGTCCACGTCGCTCTCGCAGCAGCCGAGCCCGACCTTGAGCAGCTTCACCATCTCGCCCTCGCTTCCTTGTCGAACACCTCGCCGGTCCATTCCTCCCTCACCACCGAGTGCACCCACCCGTCCAGGTCCGTCCCCGCCCGCCCCTGCCGGAGGTAGTTCTCCGGGAACTTGCTGGTGAGCACCGGCCAGTGTCGGGATCCCCAGGCTCCACACGTCGCTCTTCTTGCTCGCCCACCCTGTCTCCCCGCACTCCGGCGACTTGGTACGCCACCATCACCTACAATACAAATCAGTTCCGACGTGTCAGCGTACGCCGCAGCGGTCGTCGTTGTCGTCATCGCCGTCGTTCAATCACCTCACCTGCGCGGCGTGGTGCGGCGTGATGACGGGGACGAGGGCATAGTCGCTGAGGATGGGCTCGAAGTCGGCGTCGAGGAGGACGTTCGACAACTTGAGGTGGCCGTGCGGCACGGTGAGCATCGAGAGCTCGTCGTACAGGTGCGCCAGCCCGCGCTCCACGCCCTTGATGATCTTGAGCCGCCTCGGCCATTCCAGCGCCGGCAAGCTCGACATGCTTCCTGCACCACCGATCAAAAATGCACATCAAAAATGGATGCAGCTTGTGTCAGGATGCGACGGAAGAATAGAACTGTGTTTATCGCCATGGAGGAGGTGAGCCAAGCTGCCGTCGACCATATACTCGGTGACGAGCAGCTTCTCGTCCTTCTTGTAGAGGTAGGCAACGACGGGGAGGAGGTTGGGGGTGAGCGAGGCGGCCAAGCCGTCGCATGTGCTCGTTGAAGTACTCCCTCCCGACGCCGTTCATCTCCTTGAACCGCTTCACCACCATGGACTGCCCCTCCAGCAGCATCGCCTTGTAAGACGCGCCGAAGTTGCCGCTCCCCAGCACCTCCGCCGACGCCTGGAGAAGGTCCTCCAGCTCGAACCTCTCCCTCCCCTCCTGGATGAACACCAGCCTCCCGTGCCCGTCCGACCTCCCCCGCGCTTCGCCGGCACAGCCGCCACCGTGGCCTGCTGCTCGGCGCCGCCGGTGGCGGCTGGATTGGGCGTGGCCTTCGTCCTGGCGGCGGCGCCGCCGCCGCCCAGGGCGAGGATCGCCATGAACGCGCCCGCGGCTGCCAGGAGCGCGCCGACCACGACCACCATGAAGGCTGACAGCCGACACCCTGACAATCGGCTTGAATCGGCTAGAACAGCAGAAGTGACAGCCTGTAGCCCGATAGCAGCACACTCAAAAAAAACTCACAGCTGATAGCAACGCACTCAAAAAACACTCACGTTTGATAATTTAGTGGAGCTAAACAAGGAATGAAGCAATCAAGAAACAGGAATTGTTATGCGAAGTGGCACCTTCCCATTCTTTCTTCTCAACTTAAATAGAGATTGTTTTACATACAGACAAAATGCAAATAAAGAGACATAAAGAAAAAAAAACGTTGCAGCCAAAGGCTGTTTCTACTGTATATGAAGCGCAGTAAAGGGGAAAATGAAACGCTGTAGAAAAAAAACAATGTAAATGCTACGGTTACTATATAATTTATAAGTAGCGACAGTATTAACTTTCAACAATCCCCCTACAACCTTGACAACACCCGCCTTACTGCGAAGATCACTAAACTTGATGCGTCCAAGTGGCTTTGTTAGGATGTGTGCTATTTGATTGGCCGTAGAAATAAACTCAACCTAAATCTTTATCTCCTCAATGCTGTGCCTGATGAGATGATACCTTTATCTATGCATTTGCTCTAATCATAAAACACCGGGTTTTTGCACAGAGAGATTGCCGATTTGTTGTCCACTTTTTTTGGGTTCATTGCCTATGACTTCAGCTAGCAACCGTGCCAGCCAAATGCCTAGACACACCGTGCTCGTAGCAGCAATGTACTCTGTTTTGCATAAAAAAAGAGCAACCACCTTTTGCTTCTGAGATTGCCAAACAGTCGGACTTGCATCAAGAAAAAATAGCATCCTAGAAGTACTCTTCCGGTCATCCACATCTCTAGCCAAATCGCTGTTAAAGAATCCCAATAGAAGTGCTTCCTTTTCCCTTGTTTTAGCAAAGCGGCAACCATAGCTTAACATACCGGTGATGTAGCGCAGAATGTGCTTTACCACGGCGAAGTGATCATCATGTGGACACTCCATGAATCAGCTGATGTAGCCGACGGTGAAGGCAATGTCCGGCCGTGTGTGCACAAGGTATCGTAGACTGCCGATAAGACTGTGATACAAAATAGCATTAAATTTGGGCCGATCATTGTTCTTGCTCAACTTCAACCTTGTCTCCATGGGAACGTAGGTAGAGTTGCATTCCACCATGCCCATAATCTTCAAGATCTTCTGCGCATATGCTGATTGATTGATAGTGATGTCATTATTGCTTTGATGAACCTCAATGCTAAGGTAGTAGCTGAGCAACCCTAAATCGCTCATGTGGAATAGGGAGTGCATCTCTCCCTTAAACTTCTAGATTTCATCATCTTGAGCACCGACGATGATGAGATCATCGACATAGACTCTAACAACGAGCCATGTGTCACCTATACCACACGTGTACACCATGTGCTCCGTGATGCTCCGCTTGAAGCCTAGCTCTTGCAAGCTTGCATCTAGCTTTGTGTTCTAAGCGTGTGGAGCTTGACAAAGACCACAGAGCATTTGATTTAGGCGCAAGTCCTTGTGCGGTTGTTTAATATCGATAAAGCTAAGTGGTTGTAAGACAAATACCTCCTCTTCCAGCTTGCCGTTCAGAAAGGTCAATTTAACATCCATGTGATGAGTTGACCAGCCAGTGTGAGCAGCGACAGCAAGGAGTAACCTCACTAACTACATTTAAGCGATAGCGACAAAAACTTCATCAAAGTCAATCTCTTGACATTGAATGTAGTCCTTTGCCACCAAACGAGCCTTGTGCTTGATGATGGCGTCAGTCTAATCTTTCTTTAGCTTGAAGACCTATTTTAAGACGATGGGTCGCTTGCTAGGAGGAAGATTAGCAAGGCACCAGGTTTTGTTTTCCTCGATGGAGGCCATTTTCTCTTGGTGCCAATTGTGATCCTGCTTCGCTTCCGTGAACGTACTCGACTCCTCCGTGGCAGCTAGGTGGAGCTCGTCTGCCTCGAGCTCCATTGGCTCTGAGGTGTCTAGGATGTTGGAGATGCTCCTGTAGCAACATGGCACTCCAAGATTGTCATCAGCATAGGGTTCTGCTGTCGAAGGCAACACAAACTCCATCCTTGGAACATCGTGAGGGGCCGATTGTATCGGTGTGGCCATTGGCTGATTCAGGGACAACATGACCATCGACTATGTCGAAGATGATGTGACCATCGATTTCGTCTCATAGTGGATGGTGAAAGAGTCGTCGATAGACACCGATGTAGGATCGCCTAAGACTGCCCAATCCCACTTTGTCGATTCATCAAACATGGCATCATGAGTGATGCAGACATGTTTAGAGATTGGATCGTAGACACGATACGCCTTGGCGTCTGGTTCATAGCCAATGAAGACCATGGCCTTGCTGTAGTCATCAAGTTTTTTGAGGTGTGGCCTCATATCCTTGACATAAACGATGCTGCCAAAGATTTTGAAGAAGGGCATAGTGGGTGTTCGACCGTGCCAAGCTTCCTATGGAGTCTTGTCACGCATGCTCTTCGTCGAAGAGTAGTTCAGGATGAAGACAACGGTCGTCACTGCCTTCCCCCAAAACTTCCTCAGCATGTCTTTGGCCTTTATTAAGAAGTAAATACAAATGTAAGCTATCAAGACAAGTGCGAATCTAGAACCATAGTGTATCTCAGCTTGCCATTGGAATTAATTTCTCAGATAAGTACACAAAGATTGTTTATTGATTTGTGCAAACAAGTTCTTCATGCCAGACCAAATGAGGTGCATGGTATGTATAGGTGGAGTTAGCCAAGTAAGAAGGTTAGCGCTTCATTGCACATAGGTGGTCGATGTTCTGAACAGATATATCTCCAGGTTATATTTCTTTGATAGGAAAACAGTGCTGTATTTGGTATTTACAAATTGTTGTGTTAATGATTTGACAATCACAAGCAAATAACTTGCTTAATTGTTTCTGTAACAGACCAATATTTTCCATAAAAATCCAGAAAATAACTGCACATAAGCTGTTCTTGAGAAGTTGTTTGTTAGTTGAAGGGCCATTGAAAAACAATAGTGTGTTTTCAGGTGCAATTAACAAAATGAGCAAACTTGCTGAAGGGCAGTCACCCCTTTGTCTGTGCGCCCAGCAACAACAGCACAGCCTTCTAATGACAATGATCTTGCTTCAAGCTGTTAAGCTTTCTTCTCGTCAACAAACTGGCCAAGACGTTTTTCCACTAACCTGCAAGAAATACAGAGTGCAACAAATAACCATCAATGGTTTTATACTGTCACGTGATACAAAGAAAGTGAAGAGTAAAAGTGACAGATATGCCTATAAAACAAGCTCATGGAAATGGGATAACTCCATTCTCATTATGCTTACCCTTGAACAGTGTTGAGGCCAGGCTGCTTCTGCCAACCATCAAATGACCACCCATGATATGAAAGAACAATCTTGAAGGTTACTCTTTCCCTTCTTCCTCCTCGATCTTTGGAAGGTTTAGCTGATGTTTGTTTTTCTGATGGTGCTGTGTAATCTTCTCCATTAGTATCAAGGGTGTAATCATCCTGTGGAAAGAAAATCTGATAAATCTTATTGAAACAAACTAGAAGTTTGAAAAACAGGCATGCACCGACAAATTCCAAAATCTAGCCTATCCTATAAGAAAAATGTCACCGACAAATTATGTGGTAACGCTATGTTGAGTTCTTCTCTTTTAGTGAGATTTAGTTTTCAATTTCTCCAAAAAGATGTGTACTACTTAGATGGGGAAAGTACCAACATTTGGCACAATAGAAAGAATTGCAACTAACAGTAACACCTTTTCCCCTTCCTATTTACCAAATTGGAACACAACCTCGGGTTGTCAGAAGGATAAAAATCTTATCCCTTCTCACCTCATCCTTCCCAAACAAATTGGCTAGCCCCGCTGCCCCGGCGCCGGTGCGAACGAGCTCGGCGTAGAAGTCGACCACCCTGCTCCATGGCCGCGCGTACATGTACTCGTAGCTCTCCCTGCCGCCCAGTGCCCAACCGAAACAGTAAGCATCCAACCCGCACCGACAGATAAGCCCTAGACAAGAGAGGGAAGCGAGGCGAAGAAGGGGGGAGTTACTTGGCTGTCCACCGGAGGTGGTGGTACGCGTCGGTGTGGTTGTAGTGCACGTGTTCGTCTCCCTCCGCCGCCGTAGAAAACGCTACAACCGGAGCTGGCTTCACCGCCGCCGCCGTCGCCATGAGGGGCCGGAGCTTCGCGAGCATGTACCCAGAGCCGATGCGGTTTTTTTCAAAATGAAAATTCCTTGAGTGTCCACAAGTTTTTTCACAATCCCTTTTATACCTGAATTTTATGTCTTCCCTTCTATATCTCATCTATACCCGTTTTGCCATGAGTTAATCGTTATTTTTTTTCTAAAATAAATATATTGCCTCTCTCTCATACTTGTGTGTAACCTATTTTAAAAATATTTTTTCCTTTATAATAAAATCAAAACGGACGTAATTATTTGATGTCAAATATGAAAAAAAAATCAACCAAATTTAAAATAATTTGATTAAATAATACATGAGTTTCACCTAGAAATTGAAAAACATAATTATTTTTAATTGGGTTTAAATTTTTTGAGAAAATACTGTCTGAATTTCATCAAATTTGGTTTAAATTTTATTTAAAAATTTTAAATTTCAGTTTTCAAATTTGGGTTCACATAATTCTATCCTTTTATTTATTTTACAAATGAGTCGAGTTATGTTTTTTCCAATATGCTAGCATATAATTATGAGATAGGGATGATATAGTCATTTTAAAGAAAAATTAATAGTCTATAGAGTAAATTAAAATAAAAACTCAGAAGTATATAAGGGATAATGGCAAAATTTAGGGTATACAAGTGACTGACAAAAACTCACGAGTATATAAAAAAAATCTTTTTTTTTGGTAAATCTGATAACTTTCAGTCATCACCATCAATTTCTATCTCATTCTCCTTATCGTCCTACCACTACGGAGGAGCAAAGCACGAGGGCACGGTGGTAGCGCTAGCAAGAACAGCCGACGTGGTGGGGAGGAATGTGTGGTGGCGGTGCTCAACCAGGCCACCATGGGTGACCTACTCACCGTCATGCTCAGAGCACAGAGCAAGTGAAGAACAAGAACTCTCACCCCACGATGAGCACCACAAGAATCCTTAAACAATCGAATCAATCGGACAAAAAAATCACATCAAAAGCTCAACGGCGCTAATGGGTTCGAGAAGGTAAGCGAAATTAAAGATTTTCGTTGCATAATTTTACCTAAAATCTAGGGAAGTAAGCGATCAAATTTGTGGAAGAAAGTGTGTTCTTAGGAGTGCATTGATCCGTTGTCGCCACTCTTTTGGCAATCGATTCTCCTCTTTTTCTCCCCATGGAGAAGGTCATGTAGTGTTTAGTGGCCGATGGAGCATTGAAGATATGGTAACCAAAGCCCGAGAGTGATGACATCCTGGTGCCGATGCTAGCGAACACTGAGCGGTGCATCGTCCATGACCATCGGCTGGAATTGTCACCGTCGACGACCACCAGCAGCAATCATCGCCCATCCCCTTCGTCCCCCTACTTTTTCGCCACCGGATCTACTCACGCCGCCTGTCGCCTTCACTGACGGAGAGGATGAGAAGCTCCTACATCACCACTTGAGTGAGGAGAGATGGGATATCTGCTCCCACGCTATCACCAATTCCTCCTAGCCATGTCGTTGCCCTCCCATCGTCGGAGCTCTGCAAAGGGGTGCCTCCTCTACTAGACCTTGCTCTCTGCCACCCTGACCTCGCTGCTGTGTCGTCCCTCCATGCTGACCACACCTCACCGCTGGCCCTATGGGCAAAGCTCCCAGAATGACAAAGTATGACACTCGTCATAACTCAACCACAACGTGAACATCCCCTACACCCTAATCCTCGATCTCCTCAACTCCTTTATAGCTCCATCTTTGGTCGCTGTCGCTCATCACCATGACACCATCTCTACCTGACGCAAGAGAGCTGATGTTGCTGGGCTATGTACTAGTCAAGTGGCTCGAGGCCCATTAGAACTTAGGAGGCTGAGTGGCCTAGGTGGAGGTGGTCTTGAACCATAGAGAGCCACTCGGTAGGAAGGCATCATGGAGCGTTGGAGGGATGGCTGAGCAGCAAGCGGCGCAGGGCTAGGTAGCTGAACGGTGGGTGGTTAGACAGCTAGGTGGCGGGCAATTGAGTGGTGGGCGATGGCAAAGACCTAGGAGGCAGACAAGCACCAAGCAGCCATGGTGGCAAGCAAGGCAAAGGACGCCAACAAGCTAGCAAGCAAAGGAAAGCAGCTTCTCTTACTCTCAGTCTCTTCTCTTAACTCGATTTCTGTTAATATATTTTTAAAATTGTTAAACAATATGTTTCGTATGAAAATTTTTTATATAGGAGTTGCTTTAAAATATTAAATAAATTTATTTTTAAGTTGTAATAATTAAACTTAATTAATCATATGCTAATGATTTTCTTATTTTAGCTACACACTTAATCTTCATCTTCGTTGTAGAACCAAATGACACCTCACTCTCAGCTTCTCCTCTCACTCTCAGTCTGAGCTCCTGATTTTTGGTCGATTTGAGAATTGAGATTGAGAAGATGGATAAAAAAAGGGAAGAGAAATGCATCAACATGTCAAAGAGGTAGATTTAGGAATTTTGATTAGCCTATTTAGTACCAGCGCTTACTGCCTGTGTTATGCGTATGTGCAGATTTAAAGAGCTACTTTAACAGGGATTCTAGTGGTACAAAGCTAAGCAATTATGAAAGTGGAAATTCTACATCAGAGGTGGACCTCGCTCTGTCGCCTTCACCTCCGTCAGACCTTGCTGCCGTGCCGCCTCTCCAAGCCGTTGCTGGCCGCCTGGCCCTGCCACCCCACCGATGGCCGCTGCACAATGTAGACGTGTAGCGTGTCGGCCTTCTAGAGCTCGCCGGCTAGCCTCCACATGGTCAATATGGAAAAAAAAAAGAAAATGTGATGGGAAAATAGCGATGGCAAGGATTGAATTTTAGAAAAGTTCAATAGTAATAATATTTTTAAAACGTTTGTAATGGCATAGATCAAATTTACCCTTTTTCTCTTTTTTGGCAAAATTTCCTTTCCTCCTACTTAGGTCAGTGTGTTTCCCTGCATGGCTGAAGTAAAAAAAAAAGCTAGGATCTTTTTTAAATAGTATGATATTAAACAAATATCAGATCCTGATATTTATATTACATCTGATATCTCGTACATACTTAGATGATATCATCGGTATCAACTGATATCTGTTTAATTATCCGAAGATACCGGGCCGATTACTGTTAGTAGTAGATGATACCGAGCAGTATCAGGTACCAAATCTAGTGCGATACGGTGATACCTACTGCGTATCATGGCACTTTCCTCTTTGTCTTCATCCTTCTGCTCGCCTACTACATTTCCTTGCTGCACAAACAAAACCTTCATGTCTGGGTCAGGATCGTGCGCCCTTTGGACTAAAGGCAAGACACACGTAGTTGCCGACTTCACCGGCGAACCGAGTCCTTGCCTCTGCACCCTGCTGCTCTGCCCGCGCGCAAGCGCCTCCGCCTCCGGCACCGGCCGC
The DNA here is from genome assembly GCA_030770085.1 of Oryza coarctata. Lineage (NCBI taxonomy): Eukaryota > Viridiplantae > Streptophyta > Magnoliopsida > Poales > Poaceae > Oryza > Oryza coarctata. Next base: position 20,968,417 of record CM061472.1, read on the forward strand.
CGTAGGCCCCTAAGCCCGGTGCACAGCGGCCCCTAGCCCTCCTGGATGCTGCCGTTCCCTGGCGCGCCAATGGTGCTGCCGCCGCCGCCGCCACGCCGCCCCGGTAACCCTGCCTCCAGAGTTCTCAGATCATCGCTGGGCTGTCGTACTCCAAGCGCCGCCGCCGCCCAAGCGTCCGCCTCAGCGACATTGGCGTCCACTCCGCCGCCGCCTACGTCTCGCTAGCTCCGACACCGCCGCCACCGCCTACGTCCCACTCCTGCATTGCCGCCACTACAAGCCCTCCCGCCTTCTCCTTCCGGGTTTGGTTTGTTGAAGCCGGAGCCTAGCATTCAAAAAAAAACCCAAAAAAATGGTGCTTGTCTATTTAATACTATTGTAAAGTCCTTTTTTTCTTAGTTTTAATAGAAAAATTATGCCATCATCGGCGGTTGTATAATTTGTTCTCTAATTTTAACCATTAATATTTATTCAATTACTTAGTTAAAGTAAAAAAGAAAACATATCTAACGTGTTTGTCTATTTGTATAAATATTTTAAAAAATAAAGTCAAGTAATTTAAAAAAAGTCAACTTCGTCCTACATTAACAAACGGAGATTTATAGTTTTTTTTAATGGTGAGATATGCAGCTTGAATCATTAATTATTTGAGGGGAAATTGTGATTTGCTACTTCATTCAGGCATACTCTACTAGTCCAGTATCTGACATTCCTAATAGTTTTCAGATGAACAGTGAAAACAAGAACCATACAAAAACAAACCGTCAACAAACCGACGCCAGATTATTCTTATTTTCCATCTTGTTGATTTCCTGTAGACTGTACCAAGTTTGCAAGGATAACAGCATATCATCATCTATACAGGTAAGTCAAACACTCGAGCAACGAAACCCACACATCGATTCTGATGTGGATCTCCTTCCCAGAGAACGGTTTCAAGTTTACAACACGAACTTTTCGTAGCGGCAGGCATCTCACATTACAATGCTTTCCACAACGCTCCTCTACATACAATTGCTAGTCGGAACAAGAAGAAACCTAACGAGGCAGTTCTTCCGCCATCAGAAAATTTTTTAACACCAACTTGACTCTGATCGATCTTGACAACAAGATGGATGGCAATGCGAAATCACCGGTAGCGAAAACTTGAATCATCATCAAAAACTTCTGTGCGGCTTATATCTTGTACAAATCCTCATCCGGTGGATCCTTTATGCTTCCATCTCTGGAAGGTGATGACAATGTCTCCAGGCCTGGCTGCTGGCCATCAGAGTCTGGAGATGGGATGTACAGTTTGCATTCCAAAGACGGCTCGCTCTTGCTCCGGCCATTCCCTGGCCGTGTTCTCCTGCTCTGAGGCACGGGTTTTCCGTTTACTGGTGCCAGTGCCACAGTGACTGTTTTTGGTGCTGCTTGTTCTTGTTTTGCCTTCTCTGGCTCACCACTCTCCGTAGGCTCCTTTGCAACCTCGTAGAGTGTCACTGCACCTGTCATGCAGTTCTGCAAGAGTATGTCTTGGCATTCAGGCATGTTTTGCACAGCCTCAAAGGTCTCAACAACCTGGCTCATGGTGGGTCGTCCTTTGGGATTCTGGCTCAAGCATCGGTATGCAAGGCCAGCCACCTCAATGGCAGCCTTGGTGGAGTACTGCCCTTCCATTCTGGGATCGATAATCCTGAACAGCTTCCGATTGTGCACGAGGAGGGGACGTGCCCACTCAACTAGGTTGTGCTCACGGCTGGGCCGGCTCTTGTCCACAGCCCTCCTGCCAATGATCATCTCGAGAAGAACGACACCAAAGCCATAAACATCACTCCGTGCAGTCAGATGGCCTGTAATAGATCAAACCAGTTAGAATAACAATTTAACATACATGAACATTGTCAACTACAATGATGTGCATATTCATCCTTGAGAACATAAAACACACTCAAGAATGAAAGGGTTGGCATTCTAAAAATACAAGGAGGTTCCATTGCTCACCTGTCATAACATATTCAGGAGCTGCATAGCCATAAGTTCCCATGACCCGAGTTGATACATGGGTTTGATCTCCACTAGGTCCAGTTCGTGCTAAGCCAAAGTCTGACAGCTTGGCATTATAGTCCTGCAGGGGTGATACAGAGTGAGACTGCGGTACTATCATAAAATATTATCTTCAATATATAACATCCGACGATCTGAAATAAGATATTTATATCAGTGTTCCTTGTGCAGAGTTGTAGGGTTTAATTGGATGGATAAGGGCACAGGTAATGTCAGTTATTCCTAAATACTGACGCCACAACATGTGAAACCATGGAGGGCGAGGGACAAATAAATGATCGATCATGTGTTTCATTTGGAATAGTCCTTACAGTTGCATCTTGAGGATAGAAATATCAACATAAAAAACATCATCACTGCGTGGCTTGGCAATGGGAAACACTTTTTGCTGTGTTGCACTAATAAATTGATAATATGAAAAGAGCTCAGTTGAAATATCAGAGGTAAACAGGATTGTGTTGAAGAAATGGTGGGACAAGATCCAACTGGCACGGATCACCAACATTTAGAATCCTACTGCTGAAAGAATTGAACCATTCATCAGAAGATTTGGTGGCTTTGACCTTGCTGGAAGCAACCGACAGCACCGTGGTGGTTTGGAGGGCAAGCACTCAGCACTATTCTATGATTACTTCAGAATCTTGGATTATGCAATGACAGTTATGGTTGGCATGTAGACTAAGTTATCCCATCAACTGTTAGTTCTGTGAACTGTGAACTATGTCCTGGAAGAATGTAGGAAATGGAATCTTGTCCGGGCAGGAAAGAACAAAGTTGCTCCTCTAGATATAACAAGTGATTGAAACATGGTAATGATATCAAAGTATTCAAATAGTAGATGAAGTACGGACCGCATCTAACAAGATGTTTGATGTTTTGAAATCTCGATAAATAATTGATCTCTCAGCTCCATGAAGATACTCCAGCCCCCTTGCAGCACCCAGAGCAATCTTCATGCGAGTTGACCATGGCATATTAAGGCAAACCCCTGTTATCAATTATCATACAAGCAAAAAGATTAAATCAATGAAAGTGCCCTTTTAGATGGGAAAATGTTATGTTCTCTCAATAGATCAATCAAATGTGAGCAAGCCATGCAACAAGAAAATTATTTCTTCTTTTTTTTCCCTAGTAGTCTAGTTAGCATGTGTATGCAGGTTGTAGAATCAGCTGAACAATTCAACTTAGTCACTCAATCAACTGAACAACTTGATGATACAGTAGGTAAATTAAATAGCTAGTTGGTTGAACTTCAACACATATACTGATCATCATCGTTTCAAAAGAAAATCTTTTATTTTTGAAAATTACATAGAGATAACGGGTACACAGATACAGCTAAATTGTATATAGTGGTCATTACTCATTAGATTAAAGTGCACCAGTAAATCGGACAAAGAAAGTAATATAAGCGTGAATGCATTTATGTTAATTCTAGTGATAGAGTTGCTCATCTTGTTGAAAATAAATTAGCGTTTTTGTTCCTGCAGCTTGCACCAAACTGACTATTTTCTTTTTTACTTGCAAATGCAAAAACAATACACAAGTTGCAAGTTCCGCTACCATGGACAACGACCATTCAATAGGGTGGGAGGGATAATTGTCAGGAAGGAAAGGATCAGCTTACGGCGAAAAAGATGTTTTTCAAGGCTGCCGCAAGCCATGTACTCATAAACAAGCAGTCTATGAGAGCCCTCACAACAATACCCAATCAGTTCAACTAGATTTGGATGGCTAAGTTGCCCAAGGTAGTTGACTTCTGCCTGGAAACAAATAAGAAAACTATTAGTATCTGATATATGCTGTTTAATCAAACACTTTTTAATCAGTATAAAAATACTCTTTCAATGTCCTTACTCAATAGGTAATACGATAACAAACAACTATTATGATCATTAAATTGAATCATAAAATCTAATTAGCTGATGAAGGCTGATAGACTTGTGTATAGTTTATCATGGTTTCAAAAAAAATGAAATAAAGCAAGGATACTTACCAACCATTCCTTGTCACCCTGAAATCCCTCTGGGTTTAATTCTTTCACAGCAACTTGTGTGGACGGAAAGCCTGCTCTAACACTTTCATCAATTGCACCTTTGTAAACAACACCAAACCCACCCTCTCCAAGAATTTGGTCAGGCCGGAAATTTTTTGTGGCTGCTCTCAGTTCATTATATGTGAAAATATTAACATTTCCATATCCTTCTATTTGCAGGTCCTCCACATCTTTTGGAGGGGCGAGGACACTTACTGTAGCTTTCGAATCAGATTTGAAATTCCTTAAACCATCTGGCCCACCAGGCTCTGCTTATAGAATTAATAGAAAAGAAAATAATACATCAGGTAATAATCAATGGCATATTAAAATTAAGAGCTACAATGTGGTTATTTTGCCTTAGTAGTTTAGTTCTCTTAATTCATAACAGCCCCATACAGCTACTGCTGTGCAGTCTTTGTAATGTGTTGTGCATAATGTCAAAATGATAATCCGATAAGCATGGCAACATAGTTTGTAAACACCACATCATTAATCAGTACACAATCAAAGAGATAAGTTGTGCGTACAAAAATCAAAAGTCAAGGCATGTTAATGAAGTTAAATTGACAAGGGATGTATAGCTTGCAGGCAGTAAAGATTAAATAATCACAGAATGGAAGAATTGTTTTGTGTCATCCCAAGTTCACTCTACCACATTCAATCTGTGCTGACCAGGCTAACTTACAGATCATCATTTTATTTAAAGGTGAGAAAACGGCTTTACTGTAAGAATAAAGGTCAATAAAGTTGATAATAATTCTACCCAAAATGGTGTTCATCTTTAAACTTAAGAAACATGTGTTCCATCATATCCACCTACAATGTCATTTTGCAATAGCTCTACAGAAAAAAAAGTCGCCATTGATCATCCTCATTCATTGGCAGCCAAAAATGTGCAACTAAAAGCCATGATGTGACAAGGGAAGGTCTCAATTTAATTTGGTCTCTCAAAAATTCTAGAACGGCTCCAAACACGCATTTGTTGTACATGGCCATGGCCCTATATGCAGGACAACATATGTCATCTCCTCCGATCTCTGAACAAAAATCTGCTCTGCAGAACAGACTGTTTGCATCTAAGTTATAGGGTTACTCAGCACTTCCATCCAACCAACTTGAAATCTTCTAGCAACTTTGCCAATCTATGTTCAAACCAAAATACGATACAAATCTGACTTACTCTCCTCTTAGACTGCAATTTGGCTTTTCAGGAACCATGCTTTAATAGTTCACACTGAAATTTAATAGACAACATACCAGTACATCATAATACCGTGTCCTCCACTGGCCATCAAAGAGCAAAGTTATACCATGCAAGGTTTGTCAAATAAAAAGAGAAGGGAAGCTACAGATAGAGGCCTGAATCTAACGATGTCCAATCAAGATAAAACTTAGCAGTTTAGCACCCAGACAGAGTATGGCATTCCTCACACTCGACACTCATTACAGAAGAATCAAATCTCAATGACGCCATGCCTGAATTGGACGAATTTTACTTCATGGTAACCCCAGAGACAAAATTGATCCTGTCTGCACTCTATCATAAACGCGACCAAAATTCTCGCTCAAAAACCAAATCTTCTGAAGCTGAGTATGCTGAAATCCATAACCCCAATGCCTAAGAATCCGTTCCATCCAAACCCATCCGCATGAATAATTCACAACCAAAATTACAACACCAAACCGCACCAATTCACGAAACTTTACTTCCATGCAACATGCATATAGCTACTACAAGCAAAGCACATCTGACAGCTCAAGGCAAGAACACGAACCTGTCTTGCTCCGGAGCCGGTGCTCCTCCAGCGAGAAGCATCCGCCCATGGGAGCCCCCAATACCGCGCCTTCCCCTCCAATCCGCCCCTACTCCCGCCTCCCCATCGCCAGCCTCCGGCCAGATCCACGCCCCCTCCCAAGAACAGATGACCACCAACCCAACCCAGACCAAACCAAACCAGGCCGCGCACCAACCCGGAAATTTCGCCGCGCCGAACCCGCCGCTTGGTTGGGCGGAATTGCTCCGCCGCCGCCCTCCGACCGCCGATGGATGGATTCGCGCGCAACCGTCGCCGAAATTTCCGGTGCGTCCTTGGATGCGGCTTTTCTTTTCTTTTTCTTTTCTTTGTCTCCGCCTCCGTTTGCTTAAATATTCCCCGTTTGCTTGGTTTTACTTTGGGCGTTGGACCAAAAAAAAAAAGAGGAGCCGGATTTAGCTGTGCCAGAGGGAAGCGAGAGCAAGAGGAAACTGCTATGGATTAATAAATGCAGCAGGGAAGCAACTGGGGAGCTGAGCTGAGGTTTTCCTTTCTCCCTTGTTGGAGGCTTGGAGCTCTTGGGTTTGATTAATGTGCACGGTTGAAAAGAGGATTTGGCCGTGACAGTTAGGAACTTAGGATGGATTGTCTTTTTTTTTTGGGACCGATGATACCATGGTTATTAAGTGATATATGTGTTAATTTGGTGTAAAATATAGCTATGGTTCTGTATGCTACATGGGTAAAAAAAAATTTATGTTCCTAGTCTAATTTAGACCCGTTTCTTTTAGATGATAAGATGAGCTTAGTAGTAACGTGGAGATAATTATTAGAGCAAAATTAATTAAGTTTTTAATATTGGACAGTAGAAAAATATATTTATTTGTTTTTTTAAAAAAATCTATATAAAAAGTTTTATAATGTCTTAAAAAACGTGTCCATAATAATACACTTAGATTATCTATTTAATTATAAAAATAAATTAAATATTTTAATAAATTATCTAAATAACGCGTTAGAATAATTTTTTTAAGAAAATGTATTTTTAAGCATATAGAAAATAATCTATTTCAATTATCTGATAAATAATCTTAATTAAATAGGGTCTTAAGGTTGCATTATGTAGATCTTCTTCGCTAAGCTAATTAGTCCCACGTAAACCAAGATGATAATTGGTGTATGATTAATTAAGTATTAATTATTATAAATTTAAAAATATATTTATTTAATTTTTTTTCAAAAAATTCTATATAAAAAGTTTTTATACAAAACGTTTGAAAACATGTATATAAAAAAACGAAGAAGTAGCTCAGCTTATAACCCTGCCGAACACACCCTTAGAAGAAGAGATGGTTCATTTAATATATCTTCCACTTTTAAGTTACTTTAAGTTAAAAACAAGGAAATCCACGTGATAAAATAACGCTCAACCAACTTGACCATATTTGTTTATTAGAACACCTCGTATGATAATTATGTCAAATATCCATGGCCTTTAAAAGCTGGGATGCACCGTCCAATCTCGTGAAACTCAAGCCATCAAATATACGCATCTTTGTATTTTTTACACGGTTTGATAATTTAATAAACCAAGGAAATACTAAAATTCACGAATATGGCAACAAATGAGTTTGTGAGGGACAGAATTCCCAATGATGCCCTTGAGAATGGCACCTGAAAGACTAGCAACACCACCAGACCGTCGTTTGCATTTGCATTGCAAGTTTGCAACAGGGCCGGAGAGGTTGTCTCCTAGCTGTTGAACCTACCCAAAGACTCCAAGAACGGCAGAAAATACCCAAACACAAGCAGCAGCAACAGCGGCAGCTCCACTCAACTCTACAAGTCGCAAAACAAGGGGGCCGGTGCAGCCCATGTCCCCGATTCCAGGTGCTCCCCGGATTTGTTTCAGTATCAAACCAGTCGATCGCCCACCAATCCACCGTGCGTATCGATCATTTTGGCCACCATATGTTCGGTGTCTTCGGAGACGCAATTTGGTGCCGAAAACAACGCGATTGGCATGGACTCGGTACGCCTAAATCCGAGCCAAATCCAAGACACCACATGGGGCGAGAGCGACGGCCACATCGAGCAATGGGGTTATTGCTCTGCTTTGGGAACGAGTTGTTTGCTGGTTGCCTGAGTTGCGAAATCCAGGTTTGGAAGGCTCCATCGAATGATTAAGTAATGCCATTAGCGGGAGCTCGAGTGGGCAGCATCGACCACCGTGTCAGAGCGTTCCCCACCATCTCCGCCGTTTCTCCACTCGGTTTTGCGCGGAGTCCCCATTCGCGCGCCTTCCAATCAATCGCATCCTGGCCCTGCCCACCAACTCGAGCAGGTTACAAGAGAGTGCGGCTTCTCCTGCATAGCTCGAAGCCTACTCTTTGGAAGAGCGTGCCATCTTCACATCGAAATCTTAACGTCACCGAATTGTTACAAAAATTTTCTGATGGTAGATAGAGTAGACTACCAAACCAGTCTGGGGAGCTTGCTCACCAGCGACTACACCGTTGGTGCTTTTCTTTGGACGCGGAAACGGTTGCGGTTGCGGTGTGCAGGTGAGGTGGAGGACGCGGAAACGGAGGATTTCTCGGCGGAAACCGCGCGTTCGGTTCTCCCTCGCACGAACGATGAGGCCACCTGCCAAAACTCCAACCCAACGAGCCGGGCAGCGGCCGACGCGTTTCCGTTTGATACGTTGAGCACCACCGATCCGTCTCTTGTCACGTACCCTGTAAAAAAAACAATCTCTAACTTCAGAATCATATATTAGTTTTCTTTTACAGTGGATGTATAGGCCTAATCGATCACTACACGTGCATCATACACGAGTGCATGACACGACCCGACCAGTGAGCATTTGGTCATTTCCTTCCCTGCGTACGCACCTGTTCACGTTTGCCCCCGGAAAAAAACGTACACACGTGCACGCGCATGAGCATGCCACGACCCGACGAGCTTTTGGTCTCCCATTTCAAAAAAATCATAAAATTAACTTTAAAATTAAATTTTAAAATTTAAAATTTAATTTATAAGAGAACGGAGATAATACTAGCTAGGCTAAAGGTCTTATTGGCTGGTGTATGTATGTAAACTGTACGGGTGCGTAGAGCTCGTGGTCACCTGTCAGTCCGGGTGGATGGCATAAACGCGTGACCTGTACAACGAAAGCTACTGTGACACTGTACTACTGTACTGGAGCGTATGTGGAGGACCATGTAGCCTGCCATGGACGATTCAGATCGATCAGCCATGACGATGCAGGTCAACAATTCACACAATGCTCGCCAGCTAGAGTTCAGTCCCACCGTTTTCTTCCTGTTCATCCGTTTTGTGGCCGGTTGGCAACTTGTCGCGCATGTAGGTTAGTAATTTACCGGCGACTTTGGGAGGGAGCATTCCTATCCTCCACCCGTCAACGCCGGCCTGCAGCCAGCATGCACCGTGTAATCCCCGTCGTGTTTGTCAACGTTGCCACTATGCCAACTTCCATACTGCAGAGATAATCCAGATGCTCAAAGCATATGGCCTATTTTTTTAGCTCAGATTTCCTAGCTAGATGAATTTTTGGCGCTGGAACTGCTTAGGTTATTAGAGTGAGGCATTTTTGTTTAGAATTTAGATCAAAATAAATGGACTAAACTACATCAATTTAATCTACAAGAAAAAAAAAGAAAGGACACAATACTATACAACAATGGAATAATAAGATATCAACCTTATGGAGGCATTTATGAGGTTGGACGTGGTACATATGATAAAAAGAAACCACAACCATAACTCTTGATATCACCGTGGAAGGACACGTTCTAACTGAATTGGAAAGGCCTTACTCAGGCCGGAGATCGGTTAGCGCAACTTCTTCATAAAGAATAAATTAAATGGTATCAAATGGCTAAAACTACTGATGTTCTTCTTGGTGATAATAATACTAAATATTATCATCTGGTTGTAAATGAGGAAGAAACAAATTATTAGCAATGAAAGGAAGATCGAGAGGAATGAGGCTTTAAAAAACTATATTACATAATTTTACTTTTTGGACACCAGAGATGACCTCCCTCTTTATGAAACAAGGATAGATAATATCTCCTAAGTGAATGGTTTTCTTATTACTCCTTTTTCTGAGGAGGAGGTAAAGGAGCCAATATTTGGCATGAAAACCGATAAGGCGTCAGGTCCATATGGCTTTTTGGCTAAATTTTATCAAAAATTTTGAGATGTTATTAAGTTTGATTTATTGACTCTGTTCGATGAGTTTCATGCTAGTGACCATCCGTTCAGCCTTAATTTTGAGGTAATCACCTTGGTACCCAAAGTGAAAGAGGCTAACCGCATTCTATATGCCTCTTGAATGTTAGTTTTAAGATTTTCACTAAGGTTGTTACTAACCATATAGCCACTTTATATGGGGATGCAACATTCTAGATGGGATTGTAGTTATACATAAAACTGTCCATGAGTAACATCACAGGAAGTTGAGTGGGGCCATTTAAAAGATTGACTTTAAAAAGACCTATGACAAAGTCAAATGGTTGTTCCTCCTACAAATCCTTTGTATGAAAGGCTTTCTAGCCAAAATGGGTATCTTAAATTGAGTCTTTCATCTTGGGAGTTAGTGTAGCCATCAAAGTAAATAATGATGTCAGAAGTTTCTTTCAAACAAAGAAATGTCTTTGACAAGGCAACCCTCTCTCCTATTCTATTTAATTTCATAGTTGACATGCTTGCCATTATGATCCAGAGAGCAAAGATAGCAGGGCAGATAGAGTAGTACCACATTTAATTGATGGAGGCTTGTCTATTCTACAATATGCAGATGATACGGTTCTTTTATGGACCACAATTTAGAGAAGGCACATAATTTGAAAATATTGATTAATGTTTTTGAACAATTATCGGGCCAAATCAATTTTCATAAAAATGAACTATATTGTTTTGGTGAGGCCCAAGTTGTGCAAGACCAATATACTTAATATTTGGTTGTGCCGTTGATAATTTTTCTTTTCGTTACCTAGAAATTCCTATACATTATAGAAAACTATGTACATATTGGAAGGAAGTATTAGAACGGTTTGAGAAATAGCTTGCCAGTTAGAAACGTAAGCTATTGTCACTTAGTGCGAGACTTATGCTAATCAACCCGATCCTACCAAGAGGAGTAGTCAATAAGTTTGATTACTTTAGATCTCGATTTTATTGGCAAGGTGAGACATTCTGTGTTGACCTAAAAATCAAGGGGGATTGGGCATCCATAATCTAGAGTATAAAAACATAGTTCTTCTTAGCAAATTGTTGTATAAGCTTGTTACAACTGATGAAGGTGTAGAAACAGTTGTTACGTAACAAGGACTTGGGTTCACAACATCTATCTTAAGCACAGTGGAAACTAAGGGATTCACACTTTTGGATAAGTCTTATGAAAGACAAAACCAAGTTTCTCAAATTTGGCTCATTCAATATTAAGGATGGCACTCAAGTTCGGTTTTGAAAGATAAATAATTGGGTAGTGCAACCTTGCAAGAGCAATACTCGTGTCTTTACAACGTAGTAAGACACAAACATGCCACTATCTCAGAAATAAACCCTCCCAACTTCACTTGGCGTCAAGATATTATTGATTCTAAACTAGTGGTGTGGAATCATCTCTTTCCATAAATTGCTAATATAGTTGTCTCATAAGTAAGATGAATTTAAATGGACTCTTACTTCCAATGGAAGATACTTGGTTAAATCCCATTATCTTTTTTTTACATACTGGTGTTACCAACATTAATAGAAGAATTTGGAAGTTAAAAGCCCCCTTTAAAGTAAAATGGAATTGGAAAGGGAATAAGACTTGTTGCTTGTCATAAGGAAGAAACTATAAAACATCTATTTTTTTTATTGTTGGTTTGCTCGTTTGATTTGGACTCTAATCCAATTCGTATCGAATATTTCTTCGTTGTGCCACATATGTTTGGGTGTTGGATTTCGAGTCAAAATATACAGGGGCGACCTTTTGTTTTGCTTGGGCAGCCACAACTTGTTGATCCATTTGGCCTTTTCAGATTGATATGATTTTTGAAAGGAAAACTATAATATTATCCTTTGCAGGTTATCTTTCTGATAACACACTGACTTCAATATGGGCTATCCTCCAAAAGTCTATTTTGTAGGGTTTTATTAGTGTGGCATGTCTATGAGCAAATAGCCAGGGTTTTTTTACGCCAACTCATGGGCGGCGATCTAACATTTGCATAGATGCCCTTAATCTCTCCTGTTTTTTTTATATTGTGATGTGTTTTGGCAATGTGCACTTTCGTGGTGTAGAGGCTGGTTGTATTCTTAGAACAACAATAGTGCAATTAGCTGAGTAATCCATTATCTAAAAAAACATCAATTTAATAAAGTTTACTCCAAGAATTCAAGGGGTTGCAGCGATACCAAACATGGTCGTAATTTTGGATTAGTTAATAATAAAATTTTGGGTTACCACTTATTTTTTTTCTTCAAAAACTTGTAATTTTAGTACCTAAGTACTACCTAAATTTGGAGTATATTGTTTTACATGGTGTACTTAGGATTTATTTAGTTTGCCACCAATTCCAAGATACTGGCAATGCCAAAACATAGGCAAGTTTTGATAGTGTCAAATTTTTGATAACTTATGTATTATTGGCATACTATTTTGGTAGCAAATCAAACTCTAGCAAAAAAAAAAACTATTCAAAGTGCCAATAATTTGGTAGGTATGTTTTGGCTTCAAGCTGTTAGGTTGTCACCCCTGCGTAGACCGTAGAGAGTCGGTCGTGACCGGTTGGCTTGTGTTGGAAAATCTCGAAATTAGGCCGAAATGTGTGGCCCATTCTGCCGTAGAGGTGACCGGCCCAGCGTGGAGCACCATGAGTCCATCACGCACCCGGTGGTTCGGTTCAAATGCTTGGCCCATATGAATATCGCACAACAAAAGTAGGTGTTACATTCGGGCCCAACAGTACACCGGTGTTGAAGATCTGGCCCATTAAACTTCAGGCCTAATAAGATCAAAATGAGCCAACGCAAAGCAGTAACACGTGCCGAAGATGCCGGCCCAATAAGAAGTCTGGGTGTCAAAATTTTGACCTCTTCAGTGTTTGGGGGCCTAAAAGTGCCAGCCCACTAAGCTGCTCATTGACCTTTGCATGCGGTAAGGCCGGCCTGTTAAGATTCATGTGCAGTAGGCGCCGGCCTGTTAATCATACGGCACATAAGCTTTCCGCCCGGCAAGCGACGGCCAATTATGCTTTCAGCCCGTTTTATCTTACGGCCCATTCATCTGAGACCATTAAGCCATTGGCCCATTAATCTTACGGTACATTAATACTTCGGCCTAACTACAATATCTGCGCGGTAAGGGCCGTACCGTTAAGCTTTCGGTCAATTAAAGCTTTGGCGAACTTACGGCCCATTAAACCTTCGGCTCTTTTAACTAATGGCTCATTAAAACTTCGTCCGAGCCCATCATGTTTTTTTTCATTGAACTTATTACTGTTAAGCTTTTCAATCAATTAAACTTTTGGCCCTTTAAACTTACGGTACATTAAGCCTTCAACGTGAAAAGAGCCGGCCTGTTAAGCTCTGGGCAAGTTAACCTTACATTACACTTAACAACCTACGCATTGTCATCGAGAAACCAAGAATAATCTATCGCATGCTAGCAGGGTGGTTAAAAAAAACTTAGCTGTATGGGTGTTAACAACGAGTCTGACTGGAGAAAAACTGGAGGAAGAAGGCAGAACCAAGTCACCAACCTACCTTTATAATGGCCTACCATCATAAATTTCTTGCCTCAAAACTTGGTAAATAGAAAACAGGCACCGTTATCATTTCCTCTTCAGCGTATAAACATAAGTAAAAATTTAAATTTTAGAATCTAATTTTAAAGTTGATTTTAGTGTTTTTGATCGTAGTTTATTTTTTAATTAGTTTTTAAATCATTAAGAATACGTATATAAACCTTATCTCCTTATCTTGCAAATGTTTATTGCCATGTTCTTGTTGCTTGTGTGGATGTGTAGTTTTTTAAGGAGATTTTTGCATTGGTGATTTTTCACAGCTGTGACGGGTGAGGTCGAAAACTATATTCGTCGTAGATAACGGTGTAGGTCTGTCAGTGATGATCCAAACCTGACGTAGTGTCTATATGCTTCTAAAATCTAAGGCCGATACAAATTTGAAAACAAACCAAGCATGCTATGCTATGGTAAAAATAAGAAAATGGTACCCATTATAAATTTATCATTCACTAAAGAGGCCTATAATTCCAAAGTACATATTTTCTAATTTTCCAGAATTGTGGTTGTTCTAAATTCAGTGAACAGTGTAAACAAGACTAAAATGAAGATGTAGATGCGGATGAAGAAAGATAAAATGATGTACATATATAAACATTGCCAAAGTTTCATATAAGCTCAAGAAGAAAATATACTTTCTGAAGCAGGAGTTCAGATAATTATGCATGACCAATCTAATGCGTAAACACATAAAGAGAATTGACTCAAATGAGTACAATTGTCCTACAATGCATATCGTCAAGAAAAACACACAACGAAAACTAGCTTCACTAGTTTCACTACTGACAAGCATTAGCATAGCACAAACCTGCTTGACTGTTCAGTCCATCGGCCATAGATTGTCCTAAGTTTTTCCCTTGTCAGAATTTAAACTATCAAAACAGAAAGCATGGATCAACTAATACAGGGAAAAACACAGAGTAGCAAATTTCCTACTTCAGTACCAATTCAATCATAGGAATTTACAGTAATTAAATAGAGTTATACGGTGTATGGAGCATCTATATATTTATATGAATAAGCAGTTGTCCTTGCCACAAACATGGATTACTAAAATCTAACAAATTGGGTCATCACCTAGGGAAATGCGGTTTGACTTATGCTAATGACCAGTGGCAGAGGACGGAAGAAAATTAAGGTGTGGAAGCAGCAACACAGCAAAAACAGCATATAGTAATCAAAATTGTAGATTTGCAATATGCTAACCGATGTACTGTCTATATTAGCTGAAAGCTATATTGTAATTTCATCATCAGCTGCTTAAATACCAAGTACTCGCTAACTAATCAGAAAGCATGGGTTAATACTAGATCGAAGGTGAAGTTAAAATATATAAATTGCATTTGCATGCCTTGGCTGGCTCACTGAATGGATTGATAGAGTTGATGCCAACCCCTTAATAAAATCAGAGAAGCATCGGCCTGCCCCTCCCTGCCTATTGCCGCAGCGTTGGCTCATCATCCTGTACGTGGCTGTGATGGTGCGGCCGCTCTGCCGCAGCCTGTATCCGGCACCCCAAAATAGAGCTATATAGCATAATGAAATAGTTGTAATCCACATCCACGAACGTATAACTGCATGTAGAACAATTCATCAAGCAAACAAACGATTTTCAGCCAAAGGCAAAACAAAATATACTGCCCTGACCTCCACAAACCCTTAACACTCTTGTGTCATATCCAAACCCTAGCACAACAGTACCAGGAACGATGAGTGTGGCATCGCGTGCCAACAAAGGCGCGGAGGAAAATCCACAACCATTTGTCCATTTCCACCATCAGGATGCAACGAAACCCCACACGAAGCGCACGCAAACACAATCCGGGCCTTAACGGGCTACGCAAACCCTAGCGCACGATCGTAAAGGGAATGGAAGCGTCACGGCCTAACCGATCGACCGTATAACCCCATCAAGCCAGCAGAAATCAGGGTTGGAGCGGAGGATTGCAAATTTACCTGGCGTAATAGCGTAGCGCCGACGAAAGGCGCCAGCGCCACCGCCGCGAGGCAGGGGAGGCTTCCGCGCCGCCGCGGACACGGTGGCTCCCCTCGCTAGGGTTCCGGATGGGGGATCGAGAGTGGAGACGGATGCGACGAGGAGAAGAGGAGGGAAAAGCAGCTTGCAGGGGAAGGTTCGAGGCCGTGTGCGGCGTGCCGCTGTGGTGGATGTCATAACTTTATGTGGGCCACGAAACTCCGACCCTTCTTTGGACGGCCCGTTTAGGCCCATTTAATTGGCCGGAATTTTGGCCCGTCTATCCTTAGATGGTCTGGAATTGAGGCCTATCCGAAGTCCAAACAAAATGCCATAATCTTCTCAGAGTCTCATCATCCTCTCTTTTTTTTGGGGGGGCTAATCGTTTGATTTTCTTTTTGAACTCAAGCCGTTTCAAATATTATAGAAAATCAAGTAGATTATTCGTCCATGCCAATCATAATCGTCTCACGCTCACTATGAAGTCAAAAAATTAACGGTTTTGGTATAATTATGTCGCCATATTTTTGCTTTGATTTCAGTCGGATTTTGGTGCGTTGGATCTATGTTAGGATTCGTGCTTGATTGAGGCTGTTGTTGACTGGGGCTCACATTAGATGCCCGTTGCTCCTCGACGTGCTTTAATTCGTCGTTACAGGGCATGCATGCATGCCTGCCTCTAGCAACTCTCTGAAGTTGAATTAGGTGTACGTGCAAAGTTTATGCTGGCCAATGCAAGGGGCAAGTGCAGAAAACGAGAGGGAAGGGAAAAAAAGTTCACCGCGATACAGAATAAACTATACAGACCGGAGCTAGACTTTGAGATGAAAATATTGTTCGATAGAGAGTAAAGACTCAGACAGCATACTCCTGTAGCTGAAATTAGAAAAGGCATCTAAGCTCTATTTTAATAAGATCACTAAACACCGGTCACCACTTTACCTGATATACATATGATTATATACCGGTTGCACTATAATTACATCTTAAATTTTATATTGGCCGGTTCTTTTAGTGAAATTTAATTTAAATTATGTTAAATTTTGTATCCAGCAATCTACTTATTTTTTAAGTTTGCTATTGCTCATTAATGAATTATGTTTGTGTTTGACGATGTGATTGTAACATTAGTCACATCTAACCACGGTGACTTACTGCCCCGAGCCATTAGTACGTGCTAATCGGACGGTGATAAATCTGACTGACAACTTTCGGGCATACACCCAAAAATAATAATTAGAAGAACAAAGATTCCAATTTGCATCTAAAGCTGTACTTTATTTATCGGCCTCATGGAGGAGAGATGTGATTAGGACTTGAAGAAACCAAAGACGCCAGCCGATCGCTTTTGTTGACTTCAAACGGTAAATCTGCCTGCATTGGACATCGCTAGCAGGCAACGACGACGTGCAAGCCCGAATCGAAACACGCGTAAACAATTATGGAGGATGATACGGTACGACGATGACGACGGTGGCATAGGAAATTCGGCGAAATAAACATGGGTGTTTGCTTGTTCTCGCTAGTTAATCTACTCATCAATTGGGAAGAATTGAACCACATGGTGTGATGAACCTATGTGCATGCTCACTAGATTTGAGCCTGAGTTGACTAATAAAGTGCTGATACAGCGATGAAGGGAGATGATGGAACATCTATAACTATCTTTATTTTAAAATATAAACATTTTTATCTTATATAGATAAAATCTCTTATATTTTAAAATAGAAGTAATAAATAATTTTAGAATAGACGAGTGGTTTGAAGTTTCAACCATCAAGAGCGTTCTTTTGGAAGAAAATGTGAGGGTAAAATGGATGGAAATCCTCTTAATACTGTAGAGGAGCACTTTAGCAATGGCTTTTTTAAGGCTACAATTAATGCATGTTATGGTAGCACATTTGGTGTAGCTCATGTATGTATTGGAGGGGATGTTTCATAACATGTAATTTAAGCCATCAGATTTGGATTGGACAACTATGATCTTCCTTGACGCCTGGTGTGATTTACCATCTACATTAGATTTTATGGGCGAACGACGACTTGATGTAGCTAATCGGTACTTTGACAAAGTCTTAGCACTAAATACGGATAACATGTATTACTAGCGTCCGACCATGTCTATAATCATTTATGAGTGTTTTTATCTAAGGTGGTCCCAACCTAAAAGTGAGGGAGAGATATGGATTCTAAATACATGCGATAGATCGTTATAGAGCACTAGACATTAATTGCCCTGAAGGTACACGGGAGATTCTACTATAAATTTATCAGTGACATATTTTCTCTTATCATAGCCTGCTTTCTTGGAACTGCTTAAATTTATTTCCACTAGCTAAATAGCTATCAGTGTTGATTTATGGCTAGTATCACCTTTCAAATTTTAATCTAAATTTTTGAACACGCCATGAGCATATAAATGATAACATTGATAAGGGTTTTAGTAAGATAATACTAGCATATGAATATTGTCCAACCATATTAGTCTGGTATGAACTAAAGTTCATATTTAAAAATAAGTTTTAAAATAATTTATTTTTAAAATTAAAAATTAAAAGTTTTAAAAATAATTAAAGGTTTAGATGGATTTTGAGAAGAAATTCAATATGTAGGTTCCGAAGAATGTTGTTATGGTAGTATACGTATCCGTGATGTATTTTAACAAATAATAATTACGTAAGATGTCTAAAAAATTATAATGTTTTTCTAAATATAAATAACATATATTATAGAACGTGATCATGCGAGCTTGCAAGGTTGGTTGCTAGAGCTAGTAATAACATCATCAAAAATAGAGAACAATGAGAAATTAAAAAGAAAATGGAATAGCGAAGGAATATGGAACAAGAGAACAATGAGAAATTAAGAGAAGATGGAATAGCAAAGGAATATGGAACAAATTTTTTACCCTGCAATATGATAAAGAAAAAATATGTTAAAAATTATGAAATTTTAATAATATTAATAAATTAGGAGAGATACCAATATATCATATTCAGGCATCCTAGCGTAAATTTGTGTGTGCGCGAGAGAGAGGAAAAGAAATCGTTGTGCGGTGCCTCGACGATATTTCCCCTTCCCCTCGGCGTCGACTCCGGCTCGTGAGTTCGCCCGCCGCCCGCGCCGATCCCCACCCATCCCGCGAGCGAGAAGGGGCGCGGCGCCGTCGTTTCGTCCTCCTGCTTCCGCCGCACCCCGGTGAGCATCCATCCGTTACGCCAATCCTCTTCCTCATCTCTCTCCACCCACACACCTTTTCCTCCAATTCGCGTTAACCCTTGTTTCTCTTCTAGACCTGGGAGCTTTCCTCTTAATTTGCCTTAACCTTGATACTAATAACAGTTTGTTTGTTCCCCAAAAAGGTTTGGGAGTTCAGTTTATCAGATCCGCCCCTGCTTTATCATAATTTTCATGGTCTACTATCTGCGTATTTTGACACTAATCAACTCTTGTTTTGATTCTATGTCTAGAAACCGTTGGAGCACTGAAGAAAACATGTTTCTTCCCTGAACATATTTTCCAGCAGCTCTACTATTTCGTAAAGCAATTGACTGTTTGAAGATGATTGAGGGTTCAAGGTTTCAAAATATGTTAGGCGGTGCTGGTATTGGTGGTGGTGTCGGTTGCAGAGGAAGACAAGAAAACGAGATCAATGGCTTCCACAATATGCCCTATTACCACAAGGTTGGGGAGAGCTCTCACATGTCCGTGGATAATGCGGACAACTTGAACATGATGAACTTTGTTGGTGGTTCAGTTGCCATGTCAGTTGATAACAGCAGTGTGGGATCAAATGAGTCCCGCACAGTCATGCTCAACCACCCTGGCCTCCGTGATATGCCGGCGCCAAGTTATTCAGTTCACAATAGCGTCATACATCCAAACCGGGCTATGGCACCTACTCTGAATGAGGATGCGTTGGCTCGGGTATTAATGGACCCAAGCCATCCGACAGAGATACTTAGTAATTATGAGGAGTGGACCATTGATCTGGGTAAGCTTGACATGGGAGCTCCTTTTGCTCAAGGGGCATTTGGGAAGCTTTATCGGGGAACATACAATGGAGAAGACGTTGCCATTAAGCTGCTGGAGAAGCCTGAGAATGACCCAGAGAGAGCGCAATTGATGGAACAGCAATTTGTGCAGGAAGTTATGATGTTGTCTACATTGAGGCACCCAAGTATTGTAAGGTTCATTGGGGCGTGCCGGAAGTCAATTGTCTGGTGTATAATTACTGAATATGCAAAAGGTGGATCTGTTCGACAATTCCTTGCACGAAGGCAGAACAAGTCTGTGCCTCTGGGTCTGGCTGTGAAGCAGGCACTTGATGTTGCTAGGGGGATGGCTTATGTGCATGCCTTGCGATTTATCCATAGGGATCTAAAATCAGATAACCTTCTAATTGCAGCAGACAAATCCATCAAGATAGCTGACTTTGGAGTTGCTCGAATTGAGGTACAAACTGAGGGAATGACTCCAGAGACTGGAACCTACCGCTGGATGGCGCCGTAAGTCATAATTGCACTCATTGCGTATTGTTTACCTTTTGAAATCTGTCAAATACGCTTATATCTTGCCTTGATGCAGGGAGATGATCCAGCACAGGCCTTACGATCATAAAGTAGATGTATACAGCTTTGGGATTGTCTTGTGGGAGCTTATGACCGGCATGCTCCCCTTCACAAACATGACAGCCGTTCAGGCTGCATTTGCTGTTGTAAACAGGGGCTCTCGTCCTGCAATCCCACAAGATTGTGTGGATTCTCTAAGCAAGATCATGACTCGCTGTTGGGATGCAAACCCTGAAGTTCGCCCATCATTTGCCGAGATCGTTGTCATGCTTGAGAATGCCGAGATAGAGGTTATGAGAAATATCCGCAGGGCACGTTTCCGCTGCTGTATTGCTGAGCCAATGACCACAGACTGAAACTAGCGCAGGATAGAGTACGGGAAAGTAAAGGGAAAGGAGACCTGTGATATCGGTGAGTAGGAGGCATCCATACATTTGCACATTTGCGTTCCGATATGAAAGTTTCATCCCTGGCCTTCTAGGTTGAAAATTGCAGATTTCTACTTTATCAAATATGGATGGTACCTTGTATGATTGTATCTTAGCAAAGAGCTATCTTATGTATTCTCCAAAATGAGTCAAATAATAGCAGCTGTATTCTCTGGTTGATCATCAGCTGTTGTGTGTTCTGTCTGAAGCGTCGACCTACTCGTGGTCATCATCTTTGGTCTTGTTGTTTTGAGACGGTTGTATATGCTGCCATTCTTTTTGCCTACAAACTCATTTCATATTATTCACCTTGTGTTGTTTTCCCTATGGATTCCATGATACTTATCTATACCTATTATCTATGTCGAAGTCAAATCTAAAATGCACGTGCTGCTTGGCCGTGCTCACCCCGGTTTTTGATGATCCAGGTAAATTACGCATATTTTCCTAGTGATTTTGTGCTACCAAATTCGAAACACCTAAAGCGTGTTGAACTTCCACTTACTGGAGTGTTACTTAGTACACAACATCACTCAGAAATTAACCATTTGCTGTCCAGGCGACAATAAGTCAAGCGTAATGACATGTCGGGGTATTTCTCTTTTTTTAAGAGGGGGTAAAAATACTTGAAGCATGTTAAGATCGCCATGTCATTTCGAATTAGAGTATTAGACACTAACAAAACAGTACGCACAGGGAAAATTCATGTTTTCCTCTTTCTGCAATGAGCTACATTTTGACAGCGGTAGATTGTACAACACCAAGAACAAAGAATAGCACAACAGCAGTTAGATTTTGACAAAAATAAGGTCGAAACTAGCACACTTTGTGAACGCTTGATACAAGATATTGGCGTTCATAAGGTTTATCTGAATTATGGGGCGGCAAATAAACACACGGTCAGAGCATTGGCACTTGGCAGATTGGGGCAAG